>CM074579.1:22835000-32835000 GCA_037305975.1 Chrysolophus pictus
CCGAGCACAGCGTTCAATTCTAGGCTGCCCATCGCGCAGCTTCACCCCACATCAGGCGGTGCTCAATGGCAGCAGTATTTCGGGGCATGTCGCTGTGAGTTACCGGGGGGCAATAAAACGACGCGAAAGATTCTCGAGCCGCTGAGGGGCCGGGTGAGGGCTTTATGGCGAGAGCTGACGGCTTTATTGCGGCTGCATGTTGTACAATGTGTATTTGATAAAGAACGGCCTTTGGTGGCCCGTGGACACTTTTTGTGCACCGGCGAAATGAAAATAAATGTGAACACGGTTTTAGTGCGAGGGCGGAAACAAATTGCGGGCTCTAAATGGTCCTCCCTTTATGGCCAGCAGACAAGAGGAGAAAGGCGCTGCCAACATCTGTCTTCCGTCCCCCAAATCTAAAGGGCACCAAAGAATGATGCGAATCCAAGTGTTTCTACAGCGGAGATTTGTCTTTATTTACCCGCGCTCTCATGAATATGAATACTCAGCTGGGGCAGCGAGGTGCCTCGCCCCCTCTCCAACAACGCGGGGCACTTTCAAACATTTCCAAGTGCGTTTCCTGCGGAGGGAACCCTTTGTCCCGCGGTTTCTTCCCCTCGCTGCCCACCGCCGCCCGATCCCGGCCGCGCCGTCGAGGCTGCGGGACGCTGCCATCGGTCCCTGGCGCCCGGCGCTCGTCCCGGGCCGCTGCCCCTCGCTGCCCCCGGAGCCGTCCCCGCGCCCCCGGCCCGCGGCTGTTAGCTTTGCCCCCCCGCCGGGGGCCCGCGCTCCAGTTGTTCTTTCTACACGCGAGCGGCTCTGCCGAAAAACTTGTAGCAAATGGGTAATTTGATTACGGCCACTATAGGCCAACTGCCTCAGCGGCCTTCCCCCACGCGTCTGGCTGGGGGCAGAGAAACCATCTCCAAGGAATAATCAAATCAAGGCGAAGTGTGGAAAAACCCCTCCTGATTTCCAGGCGACACAAATAGAATTAGAGCCTCCCGGTTGCTTTCTCTCCCCCCCCCGACTCCCCCTCTTTCTCCTCTCATTTCTTTCTTTTTTCCCCCTTCCCAAAGAACCCCTTTGTCTGGCCACCGGTTCCCGCGGGGCGCTCAGGGCTGCGCGGCCGCGCAGGGGTGCGCGGGGTGGGCGCCTGCCAGCGGGAGCCGGGCAGGGATGCGCCGCTGTGCGAGAGTCGCTTTTCTTCCCTTCTTCCCCATTCAGAGAGGGCCGGGGGGAGCCGGAGGAATGCTCGGAGGCAAACGGGGAACAGCGCGCCTTTGTGCGGCCGCCGCCGGCCATGGGAAAGCGGCTCCGGGCCCCCCGCCCCGCGTGTTTCTGCGGGGTTTGCGCTGCAACCCGCAGCTGCGGGGAGACCCGAGCCCGGCGCAGGGCTTTCCGTGCCCCACCCGAATGTCCCACAGCGGCGCCGCGGGTACAGCCGAGCCTCGAAGGGACGGGGCCAGGGGGCACCCGCGGCGGGGTTCCCTGCACGGATTACAAGGGCGCGACCGCATCCCCGAGCAGCGGAGACGCTGCGCGGCGCATCCCCAGCGGCTGCGCGGGGCGGAGGAGATGCGCCGTTATTTTCAGAGCAGAAACTGTGATATTTTTCTTTCTTTTCCTCCCGCAGGCCGTGTCGTGGCGTTCAGGCGGCCGCCAGCAGAGGGATCTGCGCTTTGCTTTTTTTTGCCCCTCGCTGCTGCCGCGGCGGCAACATCTGCTGGGAGCAGGAGCCGGGCGCTCGAGCAGACGCACAGATGTAGAAGTGACATCTGCTTGTGACAAAGGAGCAGGAATTAGATTAGGCGGGGAGGCCTTTCTGCCATTAAAGGGAAGAAAAAAAAGAAAAAAGCGAAATGCTAGCTGTAAGCTGTGCAAGCAGGGGAAGAGGATGTGAAAGGCAGAAGTGCTCAGCGGGCAGCTGCTGGGACAGCCGGGGCAGCACAGGTCCTGGGAGCTGGAGAGCCAACGGAGAAGGCTCTGCCTTCCCCCTCGAAGCAGAGCTGCGGCCAAGTCACAGATTTCTGCCTCTGCAGCCGGGGGTAACTGGAAGCCAGGCATATGGTGCCTTCCGAGGCTGCGGCCACTCTTCACACATCGGCCACGAGCAGCGTCTGTGGCTGGATTATGCTTTTCTTTGTTTCCCCGATGGAATAAATGTAGGGATGCTCCCTGTGTGTATTTGGGTTAAATCCAGAAGCTAGAAGGCCTCTCTCACCTTATGAACTGCCCTCTCTTGGTCCCATAAAAAGCAAAAATAACAACACCACAGCCTTAAGTTTGTGCACTTTTGTGAAATCAGAAACATACAGCAAAGTTGTACTTGTCTACTCAGTTGTGCCCAGGAGAGCCTCCAATGGCAACACCACAGGAACAGCCAGGCAGGAACATTGCCCCATGTATTGCAGCTGGTATGGCATTTCCCTCCTATTCTGGAAGCAATGCTTTTCCCACTTACATATATACTGATATTTAATGTCACATCTTTTTTTAAACCCTATCACTTCTTATAGCCAGGGATACTTCCTGCCCCTTGCAGAGCAGCACACAGAAGAAGGAGCAGGACTACACTCCATTTCAATCTGTAGGAACAACGTACAGCTTTGCAAAGATAGTGTGATGTGCTGTACAGTGGGAGCAGCTTCTATTACAGGCCTCAAAGCTCACTAAAGTTGGTCAAAACCTCCAAGACCTTTAAAAGATGGTGGTTTCAAGTGAGTTTGGCTTGAACTCTTGGTGTTGAGCCTGCTTGTGCAAATCAATCTTTAGAGTATGGAGCATGACATATATAGGTATGGAGTGACCCCTTTGTCAGTAGTGGGGCTGGGAACTAGAAGGGTGGATCACAGAGGTTGTGAAGCCCCTCATAACATGCACAGAGTATGGTGAAGGGGAAGGGAATGAAGTGAAAACATCTGTAAAATGAATAGAAGAAATCCTATTGGTAGGAAAAAAATACTTTATGTCTTTAATATGGTCAGGAAGTGCCAATCCTTGTCTTTTCTTGTAGGTACAGAAGCATTAGTAACTCACATATAAGACTCCATACCACATACAATTGCAGATATATTTTTGTCTTATTTCATAAAAAAAGCATGTGTATGAATTTAAAAAACTGAAGGTTTTGGCATTCTCTGGTATTTGGTATTTGCATCCTAAGGTGATGGATGCTGGCTCCAGCTCCACGCTGGCCTTTAACCTGCGGGCAGCTGGGCAGATCCACCAGAGGAAGGGCCCTTCTCTGTGCACTTCTTCTGTTCTTTCACTAAGCAATCATCTCTGGCCATCACCAGACCTATGGCCTGACCCAATTATGGCAATTTTATGTTTCTATGCCTGTTTGTATCAATGACTCCAGTGAGGTTGAATGAGGCAGTAAGAAAGATGGAAAGGTACGTTCTTCCCACAGCAAGATAACTATTTCAAGTCAAGAGGTCACAGGAATGTTAAAGAGGCCTCTTTTCTCAGAATAGGCGGCCAGTGGCAAGGAGGCACAGGGTGCAGTTCTGAATTCCTTCCTGTAAAGACATGCTGCCTTCAGGCAAGGTACTCCAAGTCCTGCTTGAAGAATGGGCTGGTGGCAGGCAGTGCTGCTCCCCTGGTTAACCACAGCAGCTCCCGTGGTTCTTCTGAGGCACATGGCAGCTCCTGGGAGTCTAGAGGGGTCTTTAAGGGTCTGGAGGGCAAGATGTATGAGGAGCAGCTAAGACCCTTGATTTGTTCAGCCAAGAGCTGAGGAGAGGCCTCATGGTGACCGAAAGCAGGGAGCAGAGGTGCAGTGCCATTGTCTGCTCTCTGCTGACAGTGCCCAAGGAAACGGCTTGTTGCTGTGTCAGGCAAGGGTCAGGTTGGGTGTTAGGGAGAAGTTCTTCACTAGAGGATTGTGGGTGTGGAACAGACTCCCTATGGCAGTGGTCATGACCTCAAGCTGCTGGAATTCAAGGAGCATTTGGACATCACCCTCAAACATAAGGTTTGATTTTTGGCGTGCCCTGTGTAAAGCCAGGAGTTGGACTCCATCATCCTTGTAGGTCCCTCCCAACTTAGGATATTCCATGATTCCTGCATAAAACTGCAGTCTTCTCTACTCTGCTTTGCCTACAAGAGCAAGAAGTCAAAGCAGGGGCATGTACCTGAAAGACTGAGGGAAATTAGCCAGTCTTCAATGGTGAGCAAAAAGCACCTGGTCAATGGGCTGGGACCTTCTTGGGGACTCAGGTGTGGGCAGTTTGCTCATGGTTAAAGGAAGAGCTGCGCGTCTCCTGCCAGCTCTTGGTATTTCCTAGCAGTGATGTGAGTGCCACAGGTAGGTAATAACCTGAGTGGTGTGGTAGCTGCCCCTGTCTGGGTTGGCCTTGCTCTGTAGCTCCTTGGTTTTTTTTTTTTTGGTTGGTTGTTTTTTTGTTGTTGTTGTTTTGGGTTTTTTTGGGGGGGGAGGGGGGGAAGGGTTGTTGTTTGTTTGTTTTTGTAGCAGTCCTGTTATTTCCATAAGGCAGCCTACTAGAATCTGGCTATATTTATTCTACTGTTACTTAAGTCGCACTCTCATTTGCAAGCAGTTTGTGATGGATGATCCCAACCTTCTCTGCAAAAGCAATGTAATGCTGGCAGCTGCTCATTTTTAGCCTCCCAGTAAAAAATATTCCAATCAATCAATTGAATCACTGCCATCCAGCCCCATGTGCTAACTTGGGAAGTACAACAATGCCTTCCTGCTAATCACATATGACAGTCTCTTGATTTCGTTGCAATCAAAATGAAATTACAGGCTCAAGTTGGCTTCTCTATGGTCAGTTTTTGCTAAGGACATATGAGAAGGGTAGTTGTGTGACTCTTGAGCCTTGATGGCCAAGCCTAGACTTGCTCTGCCAGGGCTTCAGAAAAAGAGGGGTAGTGGTTGGTGTGTGCTGGCTGAGGAGAAACAGCAGAGAGAAGCAACAGAATGCAGTGCTGAACCTGAATGAAAAGCAGTAGATGTAAGATGTGAAACATATCTTTTTTTACGCTGACCACATGTCTTCTTTAAGCTGATTATGCTTGATGTGAGGGGTCCTTAAATTAAGGGTAAATTATCTTTATGCATTAATAGAGAATGTGAATGGATATTACCTTTAAATGAAAACAAGACTGCAGATTTCACTGAAACCTTTTATGTAATCCATGATGAAGCCTCTCTTGGAAAATGTGGGTTTATGTGTGTACTCTGGGAACTTGTGTTGTGCCATTAAGTAAAATAATTGCCTATATTCTGACAGGCGCTGAAAGGATTGGCACTGGGTCAGTTCTTAAAAGTTTATTTGCTATTTGTAGGAAGACATTCTTTTTCATAATGCATTTAAAGGCATTGTTCTAGTTAATACTCATGTAAATAGCACATTAATTGAGTTTTCAGATTCTGTAGTTGTATACTGCTGATATCTTCAAAAGTAAAGAAAGTGATGTGCAAAGCTGGGTAGACGGTAGGGCACAGGGTAATACACGCTGCATTCACACACAGCCTATCAGGAGAACTGAGCAGGAAATGGCAGAGCCCTGGCAAGCTCACTATGTAATTTAAATTGCTTTGGATCACCCGTTGGAGTTTGTCTCCTGCCCTGGTGAAATTTTTACCCAGTAATTGGATTGCAGGTGTGGTGTGTGTATGTGGAGTAGTGAGGAGATGCTTTTTCTATGTAACATAAGCTCATCACAGTTACCCTTGCTTTTAGTACTTCCATTGTTACAGTGCTGCTTTAGAAGACTGCTGCTTATGGGAAGGATCTGACAAAGTTAGATGAGCCTGGAGTTCTCAGGGCTTCGTTTTCCCGCACGTGGACTCCACTCAAAAGTGTACAAGGAAGTGGCATTTGAGATTGAAGGTAAAGGTTGAGACAGTATTGACCTATCCCATACAGTGACTGGATCTGTGTACCTTACTTAATCTTATTGGTAGTCTTCAGCATTAACTGTAACTTCACTTAGGAGAGAAGGGTCACAGATCTGCCTGTCAACAAAAGACATGGGAGCCTCCTGCAGTGAAACTATGCCCCAGGAACAGTTATGGTTTTATCTGGATTTTGTGGCTGTGAACAACTTTCAGGTCTTGGCAGACAATGGAACACATCTCACCTGAGGAAAGTGAAAATCTGTCTGTTCCTTGGGTTCTGTGGCTTCTATGAGGAAACTGGGATAACTTGTTTGGGGATAAATCTGGGATGAACCCAATAACAGCTCATTTTAGCACATTCCCCAGACAGTCTTCATTCTCTTCATCAAGCTTTCTGCATCAGTAAGATCCAGGTCTACTCTGACTAAAAGTGCTGTCTTGATCTGAAACTGTTAGTTCTGAGGGTATGTGTGTATAGATGGGAAAGGGAATCTCTTTGTGGGTATCTGCAGCAACGATGGATCATTATCTCTGGGCACTGGGTAGATTTCAAACTGGTAATCACCAGGAGAAATGGAAAAAAAAAAAGGTATAGGCTAAGACTTTTGGGTAATGTTGCTAGAAACAGATTTAGTAGGAAGAACTTGCTTGTGGTACTGATAGGAATGGGAAGGCGGTTGGACTAGATGATCTTGCAGGTCGTTTCCAACCTTGTGATTCTATTAACTACAGCAGCAGTGCTGAAAAAACGAAAGGCTGTTTGAGCGTCATCTTGTATGATTGTCTAGTGGGAGAGAGGAATCAGGGCTGTGGGATCCATGTGATTTTTGGTGTCTGCACACAGAAACTGCTAAAGCAAGAACTGTTTAAAAGAAGCTTTATTTTTTACATGCTCTAGAGAAACTCACTAGAAAGTCACTATTCCAGCAGTCTTTGTCAGGTCTTGAACAACCACACTGAGAATGGGAATGAGATTTCGAGGGACTCTTACTCCTAAATAGCATAACCACTTTTTCTGCCCGGACTCTGTCTTTAAGATAATGTTTTTAGACAGCAGACAGTATCAGGAAGACACTGTTATATCAAAGAAGGAAAGATTTTCACGTAGAACAGCTGAGTCCAGTTTTACTAGTGAAAGTAATTAGGCATTGGTATGTATGTATATATTTCACTCAGAAAAATCCCACTTGTCGACAGATCACAGAAAAGTCGTATTAGTATTGATGTGAAATCAAATGGTCATGCTTGGATCAATACCTTATAATATTATGATGATGTTTGGGGGATATGGAATGCAAATTAGCAGTGATTGAAATAGCATTTTCCTCTTACATTTTAAATTATAACTATTCTGTGTTTTGCACATTGTTAAATCATACAAACAGACTGGCATGCATATAACACATCTAACAGGATATCATGACCAACACATTATACCATGGGGCAGCTGTGAGTTTTCTGTAACACTGTGAAAATTGCAGAGAAAATGATGAGGCCAAAGGGAATTTTCCTGGAGAAAGCCTTGGTAACTACTGAATGAGGGTCTTTGTTTTTGACCCGACAAAAAATTTTGGCAAGATAAAGCAATTAGAGTCCTGGGATAAGCAAAAATTTTTTGCTCCCTCTCATTTTATATAATGCACAGCCTTTATATTACATGGAGATAGAAAACCTCCCTCTCAGGATTATTTCATTGTTTATGCCAACCCTCAAAATTATTTAATTGTAATGAAAAAATATTCTTAAACTCCTTACTAGTCATAATTTTGACACTTCTTACTTGTTATGCTAATGTAAGATTGCTATCAAATACATAATTGTGGGGTAAAGTGCTATAAAGTCTTCTGTTTCAGGTTTTTCTTTTTGGTCTGAATGATTACAGAATGTTTTTGCCATCAAGATAACCTCTTCATATAAATTAATTACATAAATAGAATATTACCTATGTATTTCACATTATTCAGTTTGATGAACTTGTGAACTAGAGATCTTTTTACACAAAGAAGCACAAAGAGACCTTGTATTGCTCTGACACAGTGAGCCCAGTGACAAATAATGGCATCTTCTGTTATTATGTATCTCATCTTTTTCAGTACTAGTGGGATGGCAAAAGAAGCTGCAAGAGAAAACAGGCTCCTAGGAGGTGTTCAGAGCCAAAGGAATTGGGAGTAAAAATCTGCACCTTTTAATTGGCAATTTGCTATGGTTTTTTGCTATGCTGTTGGTGAAATGGGAAGAGACATGGCCAAAGTTGTTCTGGAGAGTTAGGTACAAGTTAAGACAGAAAAAAGGTAAGCAGGAGACAGCAGTGTGCTCAAACGTTTCCTGGAAAATACTTGTGCAGAAAGAAGGAAGCAAGGAGACGACAGAGGACAGAACAGAAGACAAGCTGTGATGCCCGAGGGGGGAAACATTTTTGGAAAAACCAACTCCCTCTCATATGTGAGCTTAAAATCCAAATGCTCCCTTCTCCTTGTAGATGCTGAAGAGGTTGGGGTATTTACTGTAGACATGAGATGTTGGGATGGATTTCATGGTGACCATGTCCATGGCAGGAGCTCTGAACTGATTTCTCTTTCACAGCCTCATGCACACACACAAAAAATTAATGTAGGCCACTCTGAGAAATCATGGAGAAGAGGGCTTCACTCTGCCATGTTCCTGAGTTCTGTGATCTTTGTTGTACCTGGCCTTTGTGCAGACCACAAAGGGTTTTTCTTTTTCTAGTGCCTGTGTAACTCTGTGTTGCCTGGCACAGCTGAGAATCCTTGACATATATGGCTACAAGTAAAAGTTTCTTTTCTCTTTGTATAAAAAATGATTCTCTGCAAGAATAAGTGGCAATGTATTTGTATCTTATCAGCCACTTCTGACTTGAGGTTGTAATAACGGAACTTTTATGATGCAAATTGCTACGTGGAAGGTCCACAGAAAATCAATTGCTAGGTATTTTAACATCTTGTTTAAAATAAAAATTATTACAGAAAGGTTATAACACTGCCAAGGAGCTGCTTCTTAATGCAGGCTAAAAATGACTTGTTTTGTATGAAAGCCAAGTGTCTGCATGTTTGGGTTGACTATTGGAGAGCTACTCCCATGAAACACTGTGTTGCCCTGAACTGAGACTTTTTTCCTAACCTGAAATTGAAAAAATTAACTTGAAATTTAGTTTAATAACTAGGCAGAAATCTGGACTGATGGGGTATATGGCCAGTTTCAACAAGCATACGTCTAATGTGTCTAATAAGCAGACCAGAATACCAGGCTCTGGCCAAATATTAGGTTTTAATAATATTGTGCACTTCTGAACAGAGAGGCAGAGTTCTTCAGAAAATTGCTAAGTCGCACACTGCTGAAGATGGGCTGTGATTTCTTGGATGTGTTACTGTACTTCCCTTATCTGTACTCTCAGGTAAGGGAAGCACAGAAAATAAATTACTTAACTTGATTTATGCTTCTTCAAGAATGATACAACCTATCTAAGCATCCGTTCACTTTCATTTCTTTCCATGTAAGAAGCTCTTGTAATCTTCTCCATCCTCAGATTTAAAGGCACCTGAGAAAACACCTTTGGAAAGCTTTGTTCTGGATGTTATGCTCTCTCAGATAGTAGCAGTCTCTGTAGTGTGATGGCAATTAGCAAATGCTAATGAGTGTCATATGGGAGAGAAGCAAGGAAACTGTAGTATATATCTAAAATGTAGACCTTGCATATAGATTTCTGCAGGAATTGCAGAGATGGGATCTCCAAACTACAGGTCTTCTCTGGTGATGCGATTTCACTCTATTACATTCCTATAAGGCAAACAAATGTAATGAATCCTCAATGGTGATAAATGATACAGATGAAATTTCACCATGTCTAACAATGGCTGGAAGGCTCTGAGTCAATGCTGCTTTGCCCATGAGCTGTGAAATGGCTATTTCCATAATATCACTGCACTAACTGTTCCTCCTATAAGTTGCTTTAATGACAATAGATCCCTATAAGCCAGGGATGGTCGGTAATGAAGAATAAATAGCTTTTTGATAGAGGGACAGACTGGGGTTACTTACTGCAGCCTCAATGGTTGGAACTGGGCGTCATTGATAATGCTGCCTAAATTTAATTACTTCGTTTTGTGACGCACAGTATCCCCCTTGTCTTAGCCTAATTATTTTGACTTGCTATTGTGGGGAGAACAGTTTGTGCCTGGAAAGAAAAAGAAGGTGATCTTGAAGTTATAAAAGAATGTGACTTAGTTTTCCATTATTTATGGCAGAATATAAGTATTTCAGACCATACAGCATCTTTCTGATATTTGAAGCGCTCATGACATAATCATTGTATTCCCTGAGCTTACTTGCAAGGAGATTGTCCAGCAGTTGCACCAGATAATCTAATAGCTGGGTCAGAAAAGCCTTTTGTTATTTATGTTGGAAGATGAATATGTTTATGTGCAGTTCTAAAGCATGAGCTCCAAGCTGTGTTGTGAAACCATGAGAGGAGAAAGCTGAGACCAGTCCATAGAAGCAATTTCATGCATCAAAGTGGCATTTTCCTTAATATCTCTAGAAGAAAGTAGTTGTACCAAAGAAGGGATAGAATATTACGAATCCACACAAAGAATCAATTTGTTTACCACAACAGATATCTTCTGTTAAATATTTTTCATATTTTTATTCTAAATGAGGCCATTCTGGGATTTAGACAAATGTTACTTCATTTTCCCTTTTGTTTCATTACGTTGATTCTATTTTTGTGAAGGAGAGATGGCAGATTTAATGTAAGTTTTCTTATCAGAAGGTTTAAGTTAGAGTTAAATTTATGAATAGAGCTTATTTCCATTTTAAATTCCCTTATTTATTGTTGTTGCTATCACTGTTACCATTATTATGGCATCCGTAGGGCTACAGAATGTGACATTTTAAAAATAGGCTTCCTAGTGGCTTTTTAAATTTCTGTTTAACTAAAATCTTTCCTACTTCATTCAGCTACCCTTACAATTTACATTAGACAACACTCCATCAATAAAACCATCAAAATGATCTACTACATTGTAGACAAAAGTTATTGTGTCAACTTGACACTAATCAGTTAATTCCAGTAAACCTTCAGATAAACAAAAGCTTGTTGTCTATTACTGATGTGTGTGATTAGCCCCCTGTATGTCCTATAGCTATGCACATCTATAGAGATGTATCTAGCAGACACTTGGCCCGAGGGCTCTATATGTAAACCAGGACAGGATCTATAGTTAATGATGTTGACCCTGACTCCCTCAACAGAGATTGGATTCAGTCCTCATAATATCCCGACAGCTGATATGTATACTGTGCTAATAATATTATCAATTACTTATGCTGCTGCGATTCTCACTGTTTAAAGCTGATAAAAGGTTCTTTCACATTTTTTTTTACTACATCCCTGCTCTCTAACTGGATGTGTTTCACTTGGATTTTCTTAGTTTACTTTTTGTTTTGAAGCTCTGTAACTATAGCTAAGGTAACGGGGAAGAGCTGAAGGTAAAATGAGCCACATTCCATATTCTGAGTAACATGGTATTTTTTTCTCTCTCGTGCTTCTAACACAGTAAAGATGGACTGAGTGATTATTTACACTCTGTGCCTTGAGTCTGTAAGGGCTGCCAAAAAGCCAGAGGTCTCCAGGTGCATGCACTCGAATGGACAAGCTTCCAAATCCTGGTGTTGTCCAAGTGCCAAGGCCTGTGGCTGGGGCACCCAAAAGCTCTGAAGTCTATGGTCACTTCCAAAAGCTTAGCAAAAATAATGCACACTCTGCTCCTTCTGACATTCTCTGTCACTGCAGAGTGCCCAGCAAGTCAAATGGGTGGCAAAAATATATTTTGTGTATTTTTGCCAGTAGTGAAGATAAGAGATTTTGATCTTGTTTAAGCCTAAATTTTGGAGGAACCCCTGACAGTGCTATGGACAGCATGATGCTGCTCTAGAGATCCCTTCTCCTGTAATCATACTAATTCCTTTTTTTTTCCCCCCTGTGCTAGAGCAGGTAACATGGGGTGTTAGCCACAGCTGTGAGTTCTGCACACTGCATGTGTGCACTGAACAGCCCCCAGCTGTGTTCACTAGGAAAGGAACCTGCCTTTTCTTAATGTTTTACAGAGCAGTAAGCACATACAGGAGCGAGAACTGCAGCACAAAGGAAGGGTTTGTGCTGGCACAGCCCTGTCCATCCCCTCTGCTTGCACACTGCTGGCCCAGTCCCCATGCAGTGTCCCGACCTCCAGGAAGCTGAGCAGGAGGGCTGGGCTCTGCCTCCCGCACCACGCAGTGCTGGTTGAAATGATGACAGGGACCACTGTTAAAAATTAAATTCTGCCTTATTTTTTGTGCAGTTCTTGCGAGCCACATTCGCGAATAGTAGTGAGAGATTTAATGATCGCATATTTTTTATCTTATTTCACTTCGGTCGATGCCAATTTTTTTCTGTTACTGTCGACTTAGAGCTCAAAGTAATTTAGTAATTGATTCTAAGCACGGCAGCTCGCCAATGGCAGCTATCCATTCAAGGGAATATCTCTGCTAATTTTATCCATCAGAATGAGATTACCATGCTAATCTCTCCCAGCCCCGGTACCTTGGTCAGTTGGGACACACTGATGCAAACGATGTTATTAAACACAAACCCTTCACTCGGGACAGGAGAGAAATGAAAGCAGGGAGATGAGCACATTGGGATGTGCTGCAAGGATTGCTGAGACTGAGCTGGCATTGTTTGCTGTGTCCTCTTCATCACCCCCGAGCTCTTGCATGTGCTGCACTCTTTTTTTTTTTTTTTTTGAAGCAATCTATGGTTGCTTGCTTGTTTGTATCCAATTTTTTTTTTTCTCTCAGAGAGATTTGGCTGCCTTCACAGATTGTCAGCTTGTGAGGGACAGAAACCACGGCTCTTGTAACAGAACCTTTTTCTCTGCAACGCTCTAATTTCTGCCTGTGCCTATTAGTAAGGTCCATCAGCATTCTAGATCTCCTTTCTTTTAGGTTAGAAAAGCTGCACCATGTGCAGCTGTGTTGAATGGCAGTGCCATACTGCTCTTTCTCTTCACCGTGGGTGCTTTGAGAGCACCTTCTGCTCTCAGCCAAGGAGGAAAAAGCAGCCTTCAGCTGAGGACTGTAATCTGCTGCTTTTTCTGCTGCAGTGCCCTGCTTTGGATCGCTTCCATCTGCCTGGTAACTCCATCTTGTAACGGGCAGAGATCTCTGGCACAGGTCCTGCAGAGCACTAAAGCATTTGCTGGAGGTGCGGGGGCTGTGCTGAGCTCCAGCTGCAGCCCCTCTGTGGCATAATGGGACCTGCTGATGGCAGGGCCTCTCCTGCCTCTGCCTGAGCTCAGATCCACTTTCAATCGATAAGAACCCATTTAAAATCAGGCAAAATCTGACCCAGCTGTAATGTAGATCAGCTCCAGCCAAAGAGCAGACTGCTCTGCAAAGGCTGTTGGAAAAAATAACATAGGAAGGCTGGTGTCTGTTTTTTGCAGTGCGTTTCACTAACTCTTGGAGCATGGTGATTTATTAATTATTGTTCATGGATTTTCTGCAGGAAGGAAAGCAGGACTTTTCTCTGAGTCATGCCTGATCTGGAACTTACACTGCTCTCACCTGCTCCTCTCCAACCCTCAACACTGTGCTTAGGGGAACTGAATAGCAGAACTCCTTTTCTTGTCCTAATGCATCATCCCATTGCACAAGCCGCTATGAGTGACAGAAAGCAATTTGTTTAATTGCATTGCATTTTTAATATAGATCTGCAACAGAACTGTGTATAATACCTTAATTTGTTTTCTGCCACTTATTTTTCTTTAATTCTGTTTTATTTTTCACTTGTTAAATTTTTTAAATTCTTCTGAAGATAGCTTTAAGACAAAGTAGGAAATGAAGGTATGCTTTCAGAGGGTCAGAAAATAAGAGGTCCAGATATTTACACAGGAGATTAAATCAGCCTAAGCAAATGTACAGAACATGGTTAGAAGAACACTTTCTGGTTTGCATTTGAACAAAAAAAAAAAAAAGAAAATGATCTCAAAACACTCAATTGAAAGGTAAAATATTCAAACAGAAATTGACTGTAGAAGGTCTGCGCTCCCAAGAGTTAATATCTGAAGGTTTAAATTCTCAAGGGCAAAGTAGGAGAAACACTTGTGGGAGGTGTGTCACCATCTACTTTTATCAAGCCAATATTTTTGACAGACACACATCTTGTGTTGGCAGTTTAGAGAGTTCACCAAACGCCCAGTTTTTGAGAAAGAACTTGGAAATTTGCTTAGAATCCCAGTGTTTGTGGCAGTGAGGCCAGAGGTTAGATGGGTCAGGGGATGCTCCCAGCACTCCTCCCAGCTGGGGCTCCACATCCTGAGCATTGTCACGCAGCAGAGTCAGCACCAAGGTGAGCAGGAGCCTGCTGAGGATGGGGAGGGGAAGAAGGAGCTCACTGGTTTCTGACAAGCCTCTCAGAGCCTGCCTCTGTCACCTTTCCAAATGCCTTCTGAAACTTCTTTATTTCCCTGAAATGCCAAATGGGAGAACAGCCAGAAGGCTTGACATTACTGGTACAGGCTCATGCACTGTCCTAGGCATAGCTTTTGAAGCTTAAACTGAGTTTTAGGAGTGAGTCTTGCTGCTCTTTTTTGAGTGGGAGTTCATAGAAAGGCAAGTTTCAAGGCAAATTTAGGACAAGCAGGCATAGTATTTTCCGCACAGGAAACAGCTCATTTGCTTTTACTCAGCTGGTAGTATTTGGTGCCATAAGCTATTGGGCTCTTAGGTGTGATTACTTGCATGGCTATGTCCATCACAGCAGACTCTGGTGGTCTGTTGGATTTTTTTTTTCCCCCTGTTCTCAACTCTGAATAGCATTACTGGATGTCAGTTCCATGATCTGGAAAGTGCTCTTCCTAATTAAAAAAGTGCAGTCGCTAATTTTTGCCCCAAGCCTGTCAGTGTCCAAGAGGCATGTGGACAATGCCCTCCTGAATGTGCTGTAACATTTGGTTAGCCCTGAAGTGGTTGGGCATTTGGACTGGACGATCTTTGAATGTCTCTTCCAACTGAAATTTTCTGTTCCATTCCAATCAGAAAGCCTGATTTTTCTTGAGAGTTGATCCTTACAGCCCATTCTCTCCCAGTCTGTCCTTGGCTTGCCCATTACCCATCCTCTTTAATAGACTCTCTGTGTCCAGCTTTAGACAAGATTATTCCTTGCTGTGTTTATATGTTTGTGATGCCACACTATTGTACACAGCAAGAAGCAGGAATTATAGAAATGCCATATAAATTGGACGGTTTTCAGTTATTCCCTGGCACTACATGGAGGGTACATGTGCCTTTAAATATACCCAAGGAAGACACAAAACCAGTCTGTGCCTGATTCTGCATTGTCTTCTGAAAAATTACTCCTCAGAGGATCCTGCTACTTCCAGTCTCATATTCTGCTACATAAAAACCTAGAGGACCCAGGCCAAAATCTACTGGGGGCCAGTCACTGCTGTACCATTCATTTGTTCACCGCGGGATGAAAAGAACAGCAGGAGGAAGATGAGATTATTTTTTTCCTGTGGTAATAAAAGAAGAATATTAGAATTGCTGCTGTGCAGAGAAAAAATAGTGCCGAAAGAGAGATGATGCTGATACCGTGGTGCAGGGGGTGATATGCATCTACAGAGGGACAGGGATGCCTGTAGGTGGAGGTTTGGCTGCTCCTCCCCCTCTTTGCACACATGACCCCCCATGCAATCCTGCTGGGTTTACGTGACACTGAGCCATGTAGAGCAGCTTTCAGCTCGATGCAGGACCACAGTACCACCATGGGCGCCGTCCCCACCATCAAGATGGAGCTCCTTTCTATCACCCCAGTAAACACGACTTTCCACACAGCAAGGAACAGGAGAAAACCCCAAGCAGCAGTCCATTATTCTCACACCCCTGATGTGAAGCGCCATGGAGGAGCATTTGTGACAATGGAAGTACAGTGGTTGATTTTCTATAAGGCCTGAGCTTAGCTTACCTCGAAATCTGTATGCATCCATTGATAACCCCATTATGAAATCCAGGAGTCCTAATGCAATTGTGTCAAGGAAGATTTACTTGTTAAAGGGAAAACGACTTTCACATAAATAATTTACTACAACAGAAAAATAATTCTCTGTGCTATCATCCTTACATTGAAACTAATCGAATGGAGTTATTTTTAAATTGCTTGGAAGTGTACTGCTCTCATTTCATTGTCAATAAATATGCCCTGTTTCAGCACTGCACTTCACTCTATGCATCTGAATCTTCAAGAGGGGCAGGAATTGATCAGAATTTTTAAAAAATGGAGAAAAATTCCTGCACAAAATATGTGTGCTGTAAAATTCACAATTCCTTTAGTAACCTGAAAATGGGCCACATTTCCTGTATTGATTCAAGTCCAGCTTCTGCTTTGTGATTGAAGTTTTGCCACTCATCTCACTGGGAACAGATCTTTAACCCTCTGCTGGAATGGATTCTGTCTAAATCCAGAAAAATATAGGAGAACGTAACCTCAACAAGCAGCACTCAGTATTTCTACAGAGGAAGGAACGGCCTTATTTGACTTCTCATTCTGGAAGAAAATAGAAGTAGAAAGATGAAATTACTGGGAATTCCCTTTTTCTTCTCCTTTCCCTTCCCTTTCCTTTCCCTCCTTTTTTCTTCTGTGTGTGTGTGTTCATGTTGGTGTTTTCTTTAACTTTTCATTCATTTCCCTAAATTAACTAGCAGGATCTACAAGGACTACTAATAGTCACACTTGCATTTTTAAATATCCCTTTAATGTATGTCAGATCAAGTAAGGTTCCTATTCAGTTAATCTAAGCAATATTCTCTATTACTATGAATGCCCAGATTAATTTCTTTTCTGATTTTCCTTTCTACTCCACGACCTTGTTGTCAAACCACTCCGGTTCTCCCCTAACACCGTTGTCTCCTGTGGAGGCCGCAGTTGCTTGGAGGTTAAATCAGCATCTAGCCCTCTTGTCAGATCTCAGCTGGACTGCTTGGCACCTGAGCCTCCTGGTGTGTCAGCCAAGCAGGGGGTCAGGCCATGATTCCACTGAGCAGCCTTGAGTCCAGCAATCAGAGATACAGGGGCAGAGCTATGAGCTGAGGAGCCACAGGTGTTGCCGAGATGAAGCCTATGCATGTGTGTTCTTAAAATTAATCACTAGAAATAATCACCATTTTTGTTTAAATAAAAGTTGTGGATAAACAATTGTCATTTCTGTACATAGACAAGTCTTCCTTATCATTTCCATTCTTCATTTTTTAATAAAAATGGTAAAGTGAGTAGTTTCGGTTTCTGAAAGCTGACATTTTTCATTAAAAAAATATACAGACATGGAGAACTCGTGGGTGGCCAGATGAATATTTTGATTGAAAAGCCTCTTTTTAACGACAGTGGTTTGCTTTATTGGAAAATGCTCACAGAAAAAAGTGCTTGCTATTAACTTGAAATCTCCCTGAAAGACTACTTTGATTTTATTTAGCAGGTGTGAAGTTCCGAGGATTCAGCAATAAGTGCATGTCCTAGCATAAACATTTTGGAACATTCATGCATATTCAGTGACTGTAAAAGGGCAGCAAACCCTGGTTTGTGTGGGGACTGTGGGAAATTAGATGTGTCAGCACAAGAAGTGTTCTTGTCTCTTATTTCTGTTCTCACCAACTCTGTATGTCAGCCCTCCAGGTCTTTTATAGATAGCTGTGTTTTCCCTAAGTAAGGAGGGCTGCTGGTTTAACCATTGGGGGATAAACTTCAGCTGGCATAACTTGAAGACGTAGACAGGATAATTCAGTTTAAGTGGAAGTCCCAGAAAGGCACCTGAGAAATCTCATCCTCTCCTGTAGCACCTGAATGTCACCACTTCAGAGGATGTCACCTTCAAGAAGTCATTTCAGTGTCTGTTCTTTTCCCATTATGTCACGGTTTGAATCCTCACGCTGTTAAAACTGACTTTTTGATAATTTCCATGAGTAATCTAATAAATGCACAGGAGTCAGCATGGAATGGTCCCACTCACAGCTAGTTATTTTGTGTTTCTGTAATTAGCATCACACACACAGTTATGGCTGTCGATACTTTTATGCTGAACGTACCTAACAACTTGCTTGCTCTGACAGGGTAAAATCACAGAGTCAGAGAATAATAGAATATCCCAAGTTGGAAGGGACCTGTGAGGATCATTGAGACCGACTCCTGGTTTCACACAGCACCACCCAAAATTCAAACTCTATGTCTAAGAGCACTGCCCAAACGCTCCTTGAACTCTGGCACTTGGGGCAGCCTGTTCCATGCCCAGCATCCTCTGATGAAGAACCTTTCCCTAACACACATTGCTGACACAGCTCCATGCCATTCCCTCATGCCCTGCTGCTGTCCCTGTGAGGAGCTGTATGTTGCCACAAGCCCTTTCCTCAGCCTCTGGGCTAAACAAATCAAGGGGCCTCAGCTGCCTTTCATACATTTTGCCTCTAGAACCTGCTAGATCTCACCTTCTGTCAGTGAGAGGCACTGTTTGGACTTCTTGTTTTGAGAGTCTTATGTTCATGCCGTGTGTGGAACCATTTATTTTTGAGCCTGTTGCCAATCAAACTCAGCTGAAATCAGCTGAGGGGTTTAGAAGTTATTACAAGGAGGATAAAGGGGGACCCAGACAGACACACAAACAGCTTGATTGCAACAAGCTTCATTTCCTTAGGAAGCCAGGCAAAAAAATTACTCCTCCACAGGGTCCAATTTTGCATGGACAGAGATACCAGAGCACTAATGCATAAAAATTACAACTAACGTAGAGGCTCTGCTGACAGACAGAAAAAATTCCAGCATGCTGTTCCAGACGAGTTGTCTCTCCTCCTCAGCATGCAGAAGGACAGCATTATTAGTGTGTGCAGGAGCTGTCAAGGCAAAACATCTGCTGTAATGCAACTGGTTTGTCTACCACAGCTGCTGCAATCTGTTCCTAACACTGCTCTAGCAAAACCAAGAAGAACCTGCCCTGTGTGTAGGTGATCTTCCTGCACCATGAAGATGCTGTAATGCCAGCCAGGGGTACTTAGCATCCCATAGGAATGCAGGGCTCACCTTGACCATAGCTACTTCATCCTATCCTTTCTGCAGTTCTGCTTCAAAAACTGGCCAATTCTGTTGAATAAAGTTATCTGCAGCAATTCTACTGAAATGTTTTGACAAAAAATACATCAAATGATCTAAAAATACTTGACTTGCATTCTTGAAGTAATTGTGATGGTGTAAATGTGGTGATGACAGAACTGGCTGCCAGCAGCCAGGTTGTGTATCCACTGCAGGCACACTGGATAGCACCCACAGCTCTGTGAGGGCTGCACACAATAGGATGCATTGTGGTTCTTCGTGTCAGGAAGGCACTGCTTCCCAGGTACTGCAGAGTCCTCTGACTCACTTACAAGCAAATTTGATTTTTCAGAGCACCTAGGTCCAGGCATGGTTCCCAGATGCTTGGTTCATGGCCGAGCAGCAGCACTGTGCCACAGCCTGCAGAAGCTTCCCGTCCACAGATCCCTCCATTCGCCTGGGCCATGATCACCTCTAATGCTGTATCCATCACAAAATTATTGTTATATTTCTGGTTTTATTTCCTTGGCAAATACATACTACTCCCTCTGGAGATGCCTCAGTGGGTCCTTACAGCAACATGTGCTGTGCTGTCACTGCTGCCCCCCATTAGGCAAACCGCACATCTGCAGCAAACTGAAAAACAAGGGTGCATCTACACTCCAGGAAGATAACCAGGAGTGAGGAGGGCTTGCAGTGCTGTTATGACATCAGTGCACTCCCTCTTGTCTAGCAGAATTACTTTCTGCGGCTGAGAGGTAATTTAACTCCTGGGCTTGTTCACCTCTTGGCCTCAGCGCTGCTGCTCTGAAGATAATGGAGGTGGGCACAGGTGACACCACTAGGAGAGAGGACAGTATCTCTGCAGCTCTATATGCTGCCTGGGGAGCTTCCAGAGGGCCCTCCTGTCTGCTGCTGGCCTGCCCAAACCAGAACTGATAGGGGAGAGGTGAGTGACACATCCTGGTCCCAGTCCTCTAAGCTGCTCTGTCCCCTGAAGGGGATTTTGAAATGCAAAGTGCTTTTATATTTGCTGTAGCAGCACTATTTAAAGCACAAAAATGGCTTAACTATTTGAATACACAAGTTGAAAATATATCGGAATTATTTAACTATTTGAATACACAAGTTGAAAATATATCGGAATTATCAACCTGCCATGGCTTAACTCCAGCATGAAAAATTTCAGCCTGACTCAGTACCACTGGGGTATGTAAATGATGTTCTAGTCTGGAAGCATTGTGCTGTTATGACCATTGCTACAAGTTTCTCCATTAGTCCAGCCAGAGAATTGGTACAAAAAGTCACCACCCAAGCTTTGATTATTCTGCTTTGAATGCTTAGGGTATTTTTAAAAAATACCAAAAAATACCTAGTGTTGTAGCTTTTATTTGGCTCTTCTTTTACTTACTGGAGTTTTCAAGAAGCAATGGGTCCATTCATAGAGCTGTTGATATGGAGGTTAAGAAGGTTCCCTAAAGAAGCTTCTCTGATCATGCTGGGTCCTTTGAAGGCAATGGGAGTGAGCGCTGCAAGGAGCAGCTGCCCTCACTCCATCCCTCCCCAGATCCCCCTGCTGTGGAGGGAAGTCACCTCCTGTGTTGCAGCCTATCCCCAGCTGTTCCTTGCCTGTTAATTTGATGGGGACTGTGACACCAGTAGTGTGAAAGATGTGGGTCAGTCACAAATACAATGGCCATCAGCTGAACTGGGACAGAATGCACTGAAAATGTTACAAATTCCTAAAAAACCTGGTTTGAATCTCTGAAGGTTGGGCATCTAGGTCTTGACATGTGGTTCTCAGTTTCCATCCCAAAAATTGAACTAATTATATCACCTATCTTTTTTTCATCCTTTTTTTTCATATGTGGCAAAGACAAATCCATAGATATTTCGTAAAGCACTGAGGTGCTGGGATTAAAGCTATGCAAGAATACCTACAAAGAAATGAATGCCTTCCCTTCTGATTTTGAGTGGTGAATGGTAGATGGCACTTGGAGATTAAGAAGTGAATATATATATATATATATAAAGGCTTGATAACTGCAGGACAAGAGGAAATGGTTTTAAGTTGAGGGAGGGGAGATTTAGGTTGGACATCAGGGGGAAATTCTTTACAGAGAGAGTGGTGAGGTGCTGGAACAGACTGCCCAGAGAGGTTGTGGATGCCCCGACCCTGGAGGTGTTCAAGGCCAGATTGGATGGGGCCCTGGGCAGCCTGGTCTAGTATTGAATGGGGAGGTTGGTGGCCCTGAGTGTGGTAAGGGGGTTGGAGATTCATGATCCTTGAGGTCCCTTCCAACCCTGGCCATTCTGTGATTCTGTGATTCTGTGATATATAAAGATTTGCAATAAGTATTTTTTTTTTTTGCCCAGTGAATAAGCCAAAAAATCCTATGGAGAAAACACTGCATGATTAAGTAATAAAAGACTCCTCTTTGTATAGGTTTAAGTTTTCATTTACAGTTACATGGGCAGACTTCATCCAAAATTTAAGTTTATGGCTTTTTCCCCTCAGCACTCTGACAACTGTAGTTTCCTGAATGGAATATGTTTGTGCCTCCCTTTAACTGCTGCTTTCCCACCATTTATTTAAGAAAATATTTGAATTGCTTTAGATGTCTTACGAAGTTAATTGGATAAAATTAGGGATAATTAAGTGTCATAAAACATGATAGAAACTTGCTGATGTCAAGGGGGATGTTTAAAAGCAGTGACAATGACAGGTAAATCTGACATATGTCAGTAGATTTTCTGTAAGTTTCCATAAGCTTGCCCAAGCTTCCCTGTCCATATAATCCAGATGGATTGTATTCTGGAAATTGATTGTAATAAACCCATTCTTATTTTTTAAAGTTAAAAATATCTTCTAATCCTGTCCTGAAATGCCTCCATATAAACACCAATTTATATTCACATTTGAAGAGATATAAACAACTGGGCTGAATTAATTGAAATATATCATTAAGAGTGTATTTTCCTATATTAAAAAATCGATTGCATTTTACATCTTCGTTGCTTTTGTTTGAGCAGCTCCACTGCAAGTTGCTGTATACCAGCCTGTTGTCTACGTCTCCGCACATTGACCTTTGTTGTAAGATCTGCTATAGACATCACAAACTCTCACATCAATTTACTACAATTGGATGTGGCATCTTCCAGCTAATTTGATTTAGGCAGAAATGCACCTGGCTCTGTTTTTCCCTATAGAATGTTGAGGGAGTTCGGAGTCCTCCCAGATGCCATCTATCTGAGTAGCCCATGTGTTTTTCAAGGTCTAAGCAGTTTGTCTTCATCTACCAAAATACAAGCCACTACAATGGGAGAGTAAGTACATTTTTAATGCAGAGATCTGTTTGATTTTAGGTGCAAAATGCATACATATATATGTATATATGCCTGTGTTTTATAGATAGAAATATAAAGCATATAAATGGCATATATATATATGTAGATGTGCATATTAAAGTATGCAGATAATATGCATAGTCCTATGCTGCAGCATATATTTAATATTATGAATTTTTAATGAATATTCTTAATTTTTTTTATATATATTAAGCCACTTCAGGAACTCTTCACAAGAAAAAAAGCATTTCAGGTCTCAGTGAAACTTTTCAGATACTGAATTAGGTCACATGAATCAGGCAGGTGACAAAGATCAGTCCAGCTTGAGCAGCAGGTACAGAAAGAGAACAAGCCATAGACTTTTCCATTTCACCCCATGAAAGTAAAACTGTGATTTAAGTATATATATTAACCTTGCATCGTGAGAAATCAACCAAATTAAGTTACTGTGCAGTTTAATGGAGAAAGTTGGTGTGGTCCTCCAGGAGCAGGAGCTTCATCGAGCAGAGCCAGCAGAGCCATGGCCTCTGTAGGCTGGAGGGCTTTACTGGTTGTACTTTGCAAAGAAGGGCTGGAAGGAGAAAATAAGGCTGCTGGGGGAATTCAGTTTCCAAATCCCAGGGTTTGCAATCTGCTCTCCCCTGCAGCTCTCCACTTACCTGGAGCAAGACTCCATCCCCAGCAGCCCTGCGTGATTTTACCCCACAGGGTAAAATCAGCTCCTGTAAGGGGAAATCAGAAGTACCACAAAAGTAGAGATGTTAAAAGCATAAATATTTGCCCATAATAGCTACACCAGGTGTTCAGCAGCAAACATGGTTTTGGAAACATGAAAAGAAATATCAAGGTGATATGATGGCAACATCTTGCAAAATTAAAAAAAAATAATAATAATAACCACATGAACGCTACAGTTGTTTTTGGCACTTTGACCATGATAACTGCCAATCTGTGTATAGCAGAGAAATGAAATGGCTTTGCTGGGGCCGAAGTTGGAGAGCGGGGCTATGCTGAAGTACTTTAACTGCTCAATCTGCTTTTTCTTTTCCAGTCTACTGCTTCATGAATACACAAACCCACCTGCAATACAATAACAAAGTTTTGTGAAGCCAGTAATAAAGAAATACTGGTCGCACCTTTTAAGTCTATTTCAGCTACTCCTTTACAATAAGATCCCTAAATACTTTCTGAAAGTGTTTAGAGCAACGGCCTTCTTAAACTATTCAGGACCCTGGGAAGTTTAAAAAAACTGCTTGTTGTTTAGAAAAACTGACGTATGTACAAGGTGCTCTTAGAATACACACATCGTTTACTTTATAAACATATTTATTTATTTTCTCACCGAACAATCTTTGGTAATGGTTTCTCTTTTCAAACCATTTGTCTGTAATTTCCATTTACTGCAGTGACACCTAATGGTAGGAGAAGAAGAATGGATCTCCAGCCGCCTTGTTTGCTATGGAACAAAGGGGTTTCTGCATTTTTATCTAGTGGGGAATGTATGGATTCTTTCCTCTCTCCTTAAAGAGCAAACAGACTCTGCTGTGATCTGGAAAGCATTCAGCTGCAGGAACAAAAGCATCTACACCAGAGGTCTAAAGCTATGGTCTTTAGAAAGCCAAAAACTTCGCCTGCCTACTTTTATAAGCTTTTAAGGTCTAAACTTCCATTACGAGGAAGGAGGAACAGCTAGGGTTGAATGTTAAAATGGCCAATAACAAAACGATATATAATCACTCTCCATGGCATATGGTCCTGACTATACATCTGGAAGTTTCAGGCTCAAGGGGGCTAATGTTTGTGATGGGTATTTTAAATTCATCTGCTCTGAATGCTGCCAGAAAGTGAGTTATTCAGGTCAGAATAAAAGTTGGCAAGATATATGCCAAAGATGTTCAGAATTTTCTTCTGTATAACAAGCTTATAAAATACCTTTTTATGCAGCTAAGACCAGCTGGGCGAAAGTTAATCAGCCAAATGCAATTATAGGAGGTGTAAGTCTTATTAATGTATTAGGAATTCTCAGGGTACCACTGGACCATTCCAGATGTGCTGCTGCATAATGAGAACACCATAACCTTGATCAAGAAGCCAATCTGCCTGATCTCCTTATCTTTTCTAATAATCTATATAATATTTACTTGCAATGGCTCAGAAGGGAGTAATAGAAGTAATAGATTCTCATTCAAACTTTGACTTCATTTTGTAATAAAAGTGCTTCAGAATGAGCCCAAAATGATAAAATTTCACTTAATCTTGAGTAGAAAATGGCATTTCTTTAAAGATATGTCTAATCAAAGGCAGGTTTTATTTAATATTCCACTAGGACAGGTGTATTTTGATGGCATAAAAGTCAAAGTAAATGATGGGTTTGGTGTTGGGCTAGGGACTGCCTTCAAGGGATATTTTCTGCAGAAAGCATGGGTTAGTTTTGTGACATGCAGGGCTGCTGGGGATGGAGTCCTACTGCAGATAAGTGGAGGGCTGCAGGGGAGAGCAGATTGCAAACCCTGGAAGACAATTCAGGACATGTGAAGACATCCAGAGGTTTGTCTTTTAGGGTTTTGTTTTCTTGTACTGCCACAGGACACAGCTTTATTGGTTGTGAGAGTGAGGATGGTGCAAGCTGGGTCTCCTTCCTCTGACCAGAAAGAGACTGAAACAGAGGAAGAGGCATGAACCTGCCCTGCCTACTTCAGCTACCCACAAAAACAACCCTACTCAGTTTTTATCTTCTGTGTATTAACACAACATTTATAGATCAGCTTCCTTACCTGTGGATGTGCTGTGAGCTGGGTAGCCAGGAAAGCAGCCCTCTCCCTCAGACATTTGTGCACATCACCGGCCCTCACTAATTACCCCCATGCTGCAGCCTCCATGACACACTGTTGTTCTTGTAGCATTCTGGCATCTAAAGAGACCACAACAAATCTACGTGTCTTCCCCATTTGTACTGACAGATTCCCCAAAGGAGACACGGCTTGTCTTAGGGACCTATTGTCCCCTTTGTACATACAGTCAACTCCCATTAATCTCATTAATGAGACCTACATTCCCAAACTCGGAGGAAAAAATTCAGCTGGTAAGAAACAAAGATCTCCTGGGGAGGCAAGCAGGGAGCTCAGGAGACCCTCAGCCCTCCTCCCCCCTGCTGCCCTCCCTGGGTACCTCAGAGTGCCGGGGTGCGGTGGGAGCACCCACTGAGCTGTGCAGGGCCACCCACCCACCAGCCCCATCCCATGCAACTCAGGCCATGACGGATGGCAGGGGCAGGGAAAGAAGGGGGAGGGAAGGAAAAGAGAGCTGGTGACATAATCCTGCTGCCCCCTCCAACAGGGAGCAATGTCTGGAGGCATTTCTTGCAGTCCTCAGAAAACACACAGGCTCGGGAAGGGAGGGTGAGCATAGTACCTCCGTTTGTTTTGTCTCAGGAGAGGAAATATAAGCAGCCATTTAACCTTTTGTATTTTGTACTACATTTCACTGAATCAAATCTGGAAATGCTATTGCAGGCTTAAAATAACCCTCATTTAGCTAAGCCACTTGTGAACAAACCTAAGCTCGGTGTCTGCTGGAAGGGATGGATGGATTCTGCAAAAAATGGGGCTGAGTGATCACCGTGTGTCACTGCAGGGTGCTCCTCCTACCCCACTGCTGCCACCTGCACAAGGATCTTCTCCAGCTGCTGTCTGGGGGTGGGCACTCCTCACTGCTTCCTGCCCAGCAGCAAGACCAAAAAACAGACATTTCGAGGACAAGACAACTGCCTCCTGGGTGCCCTAAACTGGTCCATTGGTGCCTGCCCTTAACTTTAGCTGGATGATCAGCAATGAGAAATGCTGTTGTATGTGTACATACAGCAGAAAGCTCTCTGAAACCCGTGGCCAGGGGGACCTTCTGCAGCTGGGTGCTGGTGCAGGCAGCAGGGGTGGGCACATGGTGTGGGAGCACACCCAGCCTGGTGCTCTGAGTCATCCTGCAGGGCTGGAGCCAAGGAACTGCTCTGCTGTAAACGGGAAATTGAATTCTGCTTGTGCTTACTGGGAAGCCTTGAGTCAGCCCCGGCACTGCTGTTCTGTGTGAGAAAAAATGAGAGCTGCCCACATTATGTGCCATTATTGCCTTTATTACCTACGTCATACGAGTCGGATGGCTTTCAGACTTCATAGCCCAGTGATAGGGCGTGCTAACGTCTGCGTTCAGCGCCAAGGATTGGATTCAGTGTCTGACAGCTATCAGACACACTGCGAGGGGTGGCTGCAGCCTGGGCGGGTGGCAATCGCAGGGGCCCATCCTCGGGCAGGTGGCTGAGGCACTGGGCCTGGAGGAGCTGCTGCCCCTGTGCTGCTCTGAGGCACTGCTGGTCACTGCTACTTTGGCTTCTGCTGAGAGAATGGAAGAGGAAGGCACTGCCTCAGAGCTGTGCAAAATGTGCTCGTCCGGAGATGTGCTGACATTATGGAGAGGAAGGGAGATCGAGAACCACGAAGTTTAGGTTTATGTCTGGAAAATCAGTTCCTCTTCCTTGAGCAAAATTTAGCCAGAAATTTAATTAGTAAAGATTTTATTATTTAATTTATATATTTTATTTCACAAGTTTTGCCTATCTCAGTTCCCAGTAAGGCAACAGATACTCAGCTACAAGCCTTTCCATGGGGATATGTCTGCTTCACTGCCAGTTGTTGAGAAAACCCAGAAGTCCACATGAAAAAAATGAATAATAAAAAAATAAAAGCAACTCAATAATTCAAAACTTTTACCTTAACTTCGATTCAAGAATGGTTCAAAGAAAGGTGTGGAGGGGGGTTGGAGAACCTTGAGGTCCCTTCCAACCCTAGCCATTCTGTGATTCTGTGAAAGGTACAAAAGCTGTTCAAATGTTACTGTTCCAAAATCACAGGTAAATGAAGTGGCCCATACTTTGTGTGATCTGGGAGCTTTTGATCTCAGAAAAGAGAATCAGCTACACAGCTGATACTTGTTTACAAATATTTAGCTGTAAAATGGTGAAAGGGAGAGGGAGATGGCAGAGTGGTTTTAGTGATCCAGTCCAGCTGCAGAGCCCATGCTGCAGGGGAGGTGCCCTCTGCCCAGAGCCCTGTCTGGTTTAGGGCTCCTTTGTCACCAGTGAGAAGAACCAGCCCAGTGTGGAGAAAGCCTGAGCTGCCCCAAAATTGCTGGTTCCTGCCCCTTTTGCATACATACCCCATTTATTCCTGGAGGAGGAGGAAGGTTTGTCTGCAGCTGGCTCCTCTGCAATCCTCAGTCTCCTGAAGTGATGTTGTAGGGAGGCAGCCAGGTGAGTGGCAGTGTATGATTGCTGTGTGTGGGTTATTCACAGTTTTGGAAAAGGGGAAGATCTTCAAACAGAACATGCATCTTTTTCTCCATATTTTGAAACAACTCTCTCTAGGTTTAAAACAAACAACTTTTGAAATCCCAAGCAATATTACTCCTTCTAGAATTCTGATTTTACCTTACAAAGTCAGCTCTGTTACCCAAGCATTATGTGTCATTCTCAGAATTCTGGTTTTACATAAATATGGGACTTTTCCCCCTATTAATTGGATTACTTGTTATTTGTATTGTAAATGGCAGGGCCTTCAGATGAAAAGACTTTCTCTTTCAATTACAACAATACTTCAGAACTTGTATGAATATGTCCTTCTAGTTGCCATCTTTGGAAAGTGTATTTTTAGCCACACTGTCCTAACCAGACCTTTTGGAAATAGAGGTTATGGTGCAGACCTGTGCTGCAGAGTCAGTTTTCATCCAAACTAAATGCCTCTTACAACTTTCCTTTCCCAAGGAAGCTCTAAAAAATGCCTACAGTGAGCTCTCATCCTGGTACAGCTCTTCATCCTGGGAAACTATTTGGGTGCCTGGCTCTTCCTTTTCACTGCAGGGTTCACGTCCTTATGTAATCCCCAAGGCATCTCCCTTCCTCAGAGCACCTGGTACTGGAAACCAGCAAATTGCTTTCAAGTATTTCTGAAAGCCAGATTGCAAATTGACCACCAGCTGTTACCCATCTTTTTTTCCTTCTTTTTTTTAGCTTTTTTTTTTTTTTTTTTGTTTTGTTTTACCATTAGTTAAGAAATGAAGGCAGCTTCATTCAAGAGGAAAGAACAATTTTCTTTGGAAAACAGGAAGGGGTACTTTATGGTCTTATCTCTGTTATCAAGCAGCTGGAGGCTGAGCAGTAGGAAAGGGGGTGAGAGTGCAAGGATAAGAGACAAGCATGGCCATGGCCCTTGCCAACAGTGGGACAGAACTGATGGAACCTGTACTGCTTGGTGGTGACTGATGTGGTGCACAACTTGAGGGCTATGAACAGTCTGTTCCTTTTAATATCTATAATTATATTGTAATTAACTGAGTGTAGTCATGACTGCTCTTAGTTAAATGTGCTTATGATAACACTGTTTTGCATTATAGAAATGGTTTAATTTAATCTGATTTTAAATAACAACATATTTCCCATCAGTATTTCAAATGAAACACAAAGTGCACTGCTAATCTGCTATTTGCCATGCTTTACAATCTTTGAAGTCAATGTTACTTCTGACTGCATGCATCAAGTAAGCCAGAGATCCATGGCAAAGCCACTGCCATAAGGCTCACATGTAAGGTGCGTGCAGGGGGGGGAAAAAGAAAAGAAACAAATAATGATAAAATGTCAAAAGTTGCAGAGGGAACCTGAGACAGAGGCTGGAACGAGGCCTGCTGCTGTCTCCTGCGGCTGTGCCTCAGGTGCAGATGGCTGAGGGTCGCCTCGCACAGTCCTAGCAGCCCTGGCCACTTATACAATGACGGAGCCGAGGGTGTTAAGTTCAGGAAGAGCAGGAATGAGCTATTGATGCTGCTCGAAACAAGGGAAAACAATAGGTCTTTAAGACAGCTTTCCTTGCTGAATGTAAATTGTTTTTTAATAAAATGTAGACAAAACCAGATGATGTCAGAAGAATTCCTCCTTTGTGCCACCCAGGAGATTGTTCAACAAACCGCTGGAAGTGCATACATTTTGGGGAATGTTTCTGTGTTTGCCATGCCCATTGCATCTGTACATGTGACCTGATCTTGGAGGCCCTTTCTTGCACACCCGACTTGTTGTTTGCAGCGGGGCTGCAGCTGTGGTGATGCAAGGCAGCAGGGCTGCGGGCTGCGGCACAGAGGCAGCACAGGGCTGGTCTGTTCCTGCCTTTAGCTGTGACTTGGGGGATGTTCCACACTTAATTTGCTGCCTTTAATTTTCCACTTCCTCTCATCAGCGTTTCTTTTCCCTTGATCCTGTTGGTGGTGAGTTCTTCCTCTGATTAACAACAAAAACTCCCCACCCACATAAATGTACAGATCCATCTGTGATTTATGTATGCATACACACAGAAAATAATGGCATGTGTGTGAACATTATTATTTCTGCATGCATATCATGGATTTGTACAGTTATGTGTGTACCCACACGGTCATTTTTTGGAGAGAGATGCATTGTGTTGGCAAATTGTGTTAATGAGAAATACATCTTCAGGCTGTTAAAAAATGCCCTCCTAAGACAACCCACGCATTAGCTATTTGTGTCTGGTCGTTTTCTTGAATGTTACAACCCAGCAGTTAAAGTCATCTGATTTCATGTGCTATATCTGTATTAAAAATAACACAGTTCCCTGTAATTCCTTCTGTATTTTCCTCAAACACAGGGGAGAAAGCACATTCCCTAATATATTTTATGGGCACATTCTCTTTGTAATATTTCCTTTGCAAAGGTCCTGCTCATATTTGTATCTTATTACTTTTCTTATACTGGATTTATTGATAGTTTCTAACAAAAATATGATTTCAGTATATTTACGGAACAAAACTCAATATAACAGTCCCCGATTCAATTTTTTTCATCAAAATGGAGAACAATAAAGAATCTAAAGTCTTCAGTTCAGACACATAGCATCAAAAACCCCTATATTGTTAAAAGAAATAACTCAATAACAGGGAAGTGATAGATATTACTTAAAGAACAGCATTAGCTTTGTTTACCCTATCTGTGTTTCTAATAATCCAGGCTACAACTTGAAGAGTTACAAATATTTTGCTCCTGAAACATGTATAAATTCAGTCATCTCTTGTAAATGGGGAAAAATAACGCCCATAAGTTAAGAAAAATTTATTGCATATTGTTACAGCTAGTGAGAACGTTATATACATTCAGATGCATTTCACATGAAGGGGATTTTTGTTCTTGTTCTGCCACACTTCCTCCATAAATGCACTTTGTTTGGGTGGTTGAATTTTTTTGGAGAGGGTTCATATTCTGCAATTCTAATGGCTTACGTTCAGAGCAACATTGTGGAGCCGGTTCAGGGGGCGTTTTGTTTGTTTTTCTATTGACCAGTAGCTAAAGATTTGATTAATAACTTTGGCTAACAATAGATTTTTAGTTAAATGGATGGATGAATTCATTATTTACCTGTTCTTATCCTCGTGTGTATTGCCCAATGATGATTATAGCTGTTTTAGAAATGATCCTCATTTATGGTATGTTGCATCATCTGGAGAAGTAGTAATGATTTTAGATTTTCCACCTAAATTACAGGGCACTTTCCACTGAAAATGGTAAACAATATTACAAACTTAAAAAAAAGAAGTAATCTGATTTCAGGGAAGAGGGAACCCAGTGAAAGATGTGTGCTTTTATAAGGATGGACAATGGAAAGCAAAATAATAACTCCTAAGTTTGATTGTTCAAATATATTCTGCAATACAGAGAGCTGCATGCAGGCTGGAGCAGGCATGGGGCAGGAAGGTTAAGTAGAAGAGAAGGCACAATACTTCAGATTGGCAGTAGACTGCAGCAAGAATAATCTAATCAAAACTAAATTAAATTATCTAGTCCCAGGGCAGGCTCCTGGGACTGCTGCACTGAATGCTAGCAGAGCTCCTCCTAGACATTTTTCCCCAGTCAAACTCACATGATGAATGCAGATGAAATTTGAAATATGAAAATCTGAAATAATTTATGGAAGTTGTCAGAAATTTGGCCTGCTTGTGGTGTAATTTCCTCTGAGACGAGGCAGGCTGGCTCATTGCTTCTAGTCTCAGAGCAGTTGCTGGTCTTCCAGTGGATGGATCAACCCCTTTAAAATGCTCTTCCAGACAAATTACAGCTCATTACAGACAGCCTTGCACCATGCCATTATGTCAGAGGAAATCTTTTTTCATTTGCACAAATTTGCTTGGAATTCTCATATTTATTTGAGCATCCATTATCGAATCTGAACATTGAATTATCCACAATTATTTTCTGGGTAGGCGGATGTTTGTGCATATGGAATAGATAGTGACTGTGTAGATATAAAAATATTATAGCATTGCTGAAAACCCTTCGTATTTCAAACAACCGCATTTATATAGAGAGTTGCCATACATCTATAGAAAGGCTATTTCCTGAAGTCGCTCTTTTATGCAATGCATTTGTTGTCCGAGAGGAGTCATCTACAGAAAGCTGCTCACTTCCCAGTGACTCAGAGTCTGCTCTTTGTAGTTATCACAGTTAGGACTTCTGTCTGTGCATTTGTAATTTGTGTATGGTCTGGCCCCATGTGAGACATCTCCAGTTGTTATTTACTTTGAATTACATTCTGTAACAAGCACGCTCTCTTCCTTACCACCACACTCACATCTAGCATGCCTCCTACCTTTCCATGTGCTGAGAAGGAAGGGAAGTGTTGGTGTGCAAGAAAACGGAAGGGCCAGCATTGGGACCGAAGTCCTCCATCTGTTGCTCCCAGATGGATTTTGCCCAAAATATGAGTGTGAGTTAAATGATGTGCTAAACGATGTTTTCTAGCCCTTCTACTAGAATACTGATATTGCAACTTTATGATTGTTTAACATCAGAAATATTCTCTGGAAGAAAAACTTCACAAGCAGTAGATCTGGTGGGAGGCTGTCCCTTTGGCTTGCCTCAGCAGGGCGACTGGACTCCTAGATACGCACATTTCTTAGGGTAGCATTAGCTGTAGATTACGATCAGTGTTAAGAAGCTAAAAACCTGGCTTTGGTCCTTCTAAGAGTATATATCCAATACGGGAGAAAGTTTGGAGTTGTTGTCTTTGTTTAAATGACATTCAATTACAAACACTCTCAGCTCTCTGTATAAAAGTTGGATCATATTAAACTTTCTAAACTGACTTTTGCGTCTCATTACACAGCCAGCCATTAGCTAATTTCTGATCTATTCTAGCAACAGAACCCCAGTGCCATCGTTATTTATGGGCTATAAACTCCCCATGGAAAGCTTTGTTGCAAACCTTTACAGACCAAGAGCCGTAGGAGAACAGAGGGCAGAACTGTTTCATGATCACATAAACTCATTTTCATTGTTTACTCAGGCTATTGAACACTGAGAAAAGGCACAAATCTCCCGTAGACGGTCCTCTACAGGTGTGCATTTTGGACTCTGGCGTTTTTATTTTCTCAGAAGTGAACTGGCTGTGAGCTCCTCATCTCGAGGCCCTCGCAGCTGGCCTTCAGCTGTCCTTCAGCACCACCGGCCTGGCCTGATCGGCTTTGGCGGAACAATCCCTTTCTGCTTTGTGCTAGCTGTAAGATGTGGACAGCGGCAGGCACTAACACGCTGATGCTTCTTGCCCTCAATACTGTAGTCTGTCATGGTGATGAATTACTCAAGGTGTGCTTTTGTCATTTTTTATCCGTTCCAACTTTTTTTGATGCTTTTCTAGGAAGCAAAAACTTTATTTTTTTCAGGCTGGAGGGATTGTTTCTAGTCACACAAATTTTTTACTAAGTCCTCAAAGGATAAATTTCATGATGTTAGTCAGATGTGTGCTGCTAATGATCAGAAAACTTTTCATCCTGGCGTATTTGACAGATTTTGTGATGTACTAAACTTCCCAGCTGATACCTTTACCTTGCTGCTAACTCTACTCCTATGCCTGGATGAGGAGATTCATCCCCATCTGTCTCTTCAGTCAGTACAAATCAGGTATGGTGGGACTGTCTGAAGGGTGCACGGTGCTTGGGACTCAGTGAGAAATACAGACAGTTGGACAATCTCAGGACAGTTGTCTGTGCTTTGGGAAAGGGCTCCATCCTCATTAGGAGAGCCACTGCTCATTGTAGTAAGCAAATAAGAGTAAGGCATGATGGCATGTGTTGATTGATCATAGATTGTTTCATAGTGCATAGTGCTCAGTGACCTGCAGAAACAAATTTGAAGAGGTCAGGTAGACACCTTGGCTCCAGCAAAGAGACTCGAAGGTTCAATTCAGGTAGTGGAAGAAATGCTCTCATTGCAGGAGTCCTTGAGTTATAATAGAATCACAGAATGGTTTGGGCTAGAAGGAACATTACAGCCCACTCAGTTCCAATCCTGAGCCACAGGCAGAGCTGCCACCCAGCCAAGCAAGCTGCCCAGGGCCCCATCCAGCCTGGCTTTTAGCACCTCCAGGGATGGGGCATCCACAGCTTCTCTGAGCAGCTGTGCCAATGTTGTCTGTGCATGAGTAAGCCCAAGAGGTGTGAGTGTTTGTACAGGGTAATTGGCAGTATGTCAGGGTGATAGCAGAGCAAGAATGAACCCTGATTGATTATGAGGCATGTGAACATTAGCCAACTGCAGTCATTTGTGCAATTAATGCAATGATGCTGAGAACAGCAATATCTAGTACTTTATGGTAATCCTCTGAACAGAATTTTGAACTAAGAAGGGGTCATTTTGCTACTATGGAAGTTATTTATGTTAAAGATACATAATGATATTAGGACTTCAAAAACTAGAGCCACAAAATCATTAAACTGAGAAAGCTCCGAGCTATTTTGTATGAGTTGTATTTGCATTTTACTCATAATAAATATAAATTGGGAAAATTCCATTTAAAAAATGTCAGAAGGAAAAATAATTACTTCAGAATCAAGGATTGTGTTTATTAGTATTTCTGCTTCTTTTTGTGTGATGCACTTGGAAATATCCGTGAGGTCACCTCCCCACCCCCGCTCCAAACCACTTGGTGGTAGTTTCAGGATGAAAAAAGAAGTCACAGAAACACATAATTTGTTTCAGTCACCACATTCTTCCTTTCATCTGGATAGCTGTAGCATGGCTGGAGTGAGCTGTAGCCTCCCAGCTTCTCTTTGCTGCAGGAAACTTTGTAATAGCACTTAAATAAATAAAGAAACTGGGTAGGAGATTATTGCTTTCATTGTGCTATTGTATATGTGTATTATAGAGTCACCCCACAGATTGACACCAGTAGTTGAAAGCGGGACAAGACAAATGTTGTATATGACAGTGGGGTAGTATTGAAAGATGACCCCATATCTGCAGAGCTGGAGTTATGGATCCATTGATGGCTGTTAGCAGCACTTGAAGCGTGGCTGTTAGATTTTGCCTGCCGGGTGCTGGCTGCTGGCCTGCCTGCCTGGGCAACCGCGGCTGAATGGAGCGGCAGGGGCCTCGGCACTTTGTTCTCCCCACAGCAACAGAGCTCTGCAAGGCCGGCAGGATGCACAGCTCTGAGCTTTGTTGCTCCCTTCCCTGCCCTGCCCCTGTTGTTGGAGTGGTCGGAGGGCTGGGGAGCTTACAAACGCTGTGCATGGAGTGCTGGTGTGGAGAGGAGTATGTGGGCACAAAGGAAATATTTGAAATAGAAGCGTGAATTCTAAACAGTGCTTCAGTGTTTGCCCCACAGGGAGAGATGCTAGGGAGGAAACTCGAGAATAAGGCCATGAAGAGATACCTGGCATTTAATTAGATGTTCCATATATTTATCATCCAAAATATTTAGGAAACCTTTCAGAGAGCTCTGTCTGACTGCCTGGGTATATGCAGCCCCACTGTCTGAGCGTATGTTCATGTGCACACACATGCTTGGGCACTTCCCTCAGTTTTGGCATGAAACAAAAGGATGATGAAGCAGGGAGTGATAAGTTCCTCGCAATCCTGTGAAATGGCTCAAAGCTGGATTTTGCCTTATAAATTAATAACAGGTTGAGTTTAACCCATGCGAAATGGAGAATCCTTGCGAGAAAGATCTTTCACAGACCCTGCCCAGAGAAGTTGTGAGTGCCCTATCCCTGGAGACATTCAAGGTCAGTCTGGACAAGGCATGAGCAATTGGGTAGAGCTGTAGGCGTCCCTGTTCCTTGCAGGGAAGTTGGACTAGATAGTCTTTAAGGGTCCATTCCAACTCAAATGATTCTATGATTCTGTGATATTAGTCAGAAAAAGAGTCTGGAAAGTCTGCAGTCATAAACCTCTGCTTAAAATAGATCAATAAATAAATAAATAAGTTAGAGAGAATTGTCTATTTGACTAAAGCTAGACACATGGCTGACTTCCTCAGGGGAAACCACTTCTGCCTGGGATCATACCATGCTGGTTATAAGCATTCCTCACAGGACATACTTGTTCCAGCATAGGATCTGCTGAGTTTTGATGAAGGAAATTCTACATTTCAAGGGAATTAGATATTTTGAGTGGACTTTTCTAAGCTAACAGTTGCTTACAGATGAGTGCTACTGGTTAAACAGGCAGTTGCGTGCTCAGTGCAGATTGTCACTTGGTCCCACGCTTCATCAGGGGAATATCCTGGCTACATCCACATGTAGTGGAGGTATGTGGCAGTCTCTGTTGACATAGGCTGAAAAAATCCTGATATTGGTGTGGAGTTCTTTTATTGCTGATGACAGAGAAAACATCTTAATTGAAGGACCAAATGAGTCTACCCAACTGTGGCCTTGCCACCAGCAGAACACTCAGCATCAGCAGTGGTAAAGGACAGAGAGAGTTTTACTGCTGAGAAATCAGATCCGAAATCAGCAGGATTCTCATCGTGGTTTAATACAAGAGAGCTCTACTCTCCAAGTCAAAGTACTTTCTTACAGCCCTTTTTTTTTTTTTTTTTTTTCATATAAAATGTAGGTGAATTGTGTTTGCCCTGAGGCTGTCGTCAAACCATGAAACTTTGTGTGCTGTGCTGTGCTCTGAGAAGAAGCTGGCACCTAAACACGAAACGCCAGCTTTGGTTTATGCCCCACTCATTCATTAATAATGGTAAAATGCCATGAGATCTTTGGATGCAGTGTAAGATAAACTATGCTGTAATGTTACTGTTAATAATAAAATAAAGATAAATTAGAGATAAAAGGAGATTGATAGATGTAATAGAGTTCTTGTCTTGGAGGAGACAACCATCAGTTTCTCTTTCCATTGTCCCAAATGTCTCTGTTTTCTTTTCAGAGACAAATCACAATGTACTAATAATTTCATTTAACTCATTATTTCCTTCATTCCTTTCTTTTTTTTTTTAAAGCATTTTTCTGTTGCTTTTTTAAGACAACAATCATGACTCACCCTTCATCCTCATTTTTTAATAAAGTTGTTCTGGTATTCTTTCCCAATTTCTTTGCACACAGGAACTTTCGTGTGGGGTAGATCAGTGGAATTATTCCACTCAAGACATGTTTTTCCCTTTGCCAGTGCAGAAGTTCTCACACCGGGCAGGAGGCCCTCTATGTCCATGAGGGTCATGTCTTTGGTCTCCCTAAGATCTCCTCACTCTAATGATGGAATACCTGCAATCCCATGGGATTCCCTGGAAAACCATGAAATCACATGAGGAAGGTGAATGAGATTTTTACCTTGCTGACGACAGGGAGAATTTCATCTGATTCTGGGTTGAGGTATTGGTCCCAGAGGTGAATGATCAAAACCAAAGTGATAGAGATGAAGTGAAAACATGAATAGCTATCCTTCTTCCCCTCCAACCTGTTCTCATTGCTTTATTAAATTCTGTTCTCTACACAAATAATTCAAACAGCCTCTTTTCATAATGCACTTCCAAGTAGTATAAAGGGGAGAAAGGCTGTTGCTGGTGCTTTGCTACGATGACAAATACAAATGTAGAAAACTTCTAATTTATCCCAGGAGCCCTAACAACAGGGGCACACAGCATTATTGTCCTTGATTCCAACTATGTGCTATTGTTAAGATATAGACAAGTTTTAGAGGATCATAACTTATGAGCACACATTTGTACATAGGACTTTTATCCTTGCCACTAATTTTACACAATATTCAGGCACATAGAAGGTCTAATCCCATACATCTGAGGCACCAGCATGCCCATTTAGCCGATGTTTGGCTTACTTCTGAGAGACTTGAATTAGTCAACACTGTGGAGTATCAAGCTCAGTGGGACCAACATGCAAGTTGTGTTTTATGAATATAGACTTTTCCATCCAGTTGTTATGTGGCGTTGATTTTAAGAGGGGAAGGGGAAGAGATAAGGGGAAGGGTGCCACTTCTCACTCCTTGCAAGAGAGAAGACAGGACTCAGTTTCACACCCTTTCCACCAACATTGCCCATTCCAGTGGGACCACTAGGGAAGCCTGCTACAGCTGCTCTCTCCCAAGCACCTGGCTTTGGCTTGTATCTGTTCCAGCCAAAAGTAGTGTGGCTGGCTCAGCTGAGGAGCCTGGAGGAGCTCCTGATCCCCCCACCAGGGGTTATGACAGCAAATTTACAGGCCATGTTTCACTATTGGAACGTGGAAGACTACAGACCATTACTCAAATCTGTTTGTTTTATTGCTGCTGCTTTAGTATTTGTTTCTCTGCTGACTCGTAGACTGCTGTATTACCTTTACTCGTGTTTCTGCTGCCACATGAGTGCCCCAGGTGTTACAATCGTGCTGCCCCACTCCAGAGAGATGCCCAGAAGCTTTGCTCCAGCGTCGAGGCCGTCCCCCAGCAGTGAGTGCCTACCGGAGCCGGGCCGGACCGGGCCGAACCGTGGCAGAGCACCGCAGCCGGAGCCGCACCGACGGCAGCTGCACAGCGCGGTGCCGGCGCTCGGGGGGGAGGGCGGGGGGTGGCAGCGGTGCCCCCGTCACCCGCCCCGCTTCCTCCGAGCGCTCCCCGGCCCGGCGGCTGGTGGCTCAGTGCTGGCGCTGATTAGGTAACAACAGAGCACCTTCCCCGCCTGCCCTCCCTCAATGCGCTCGGGCCACGGCTTTTGAAGGAGCCCAGCCCCGCCACTATCCGGCCATTATGAGGGGATGTATGGGGCTTTATCCGGAAAAAGCTCAGCCTTGCCCCAGGCTTCATCAATCATTTAGACCGGTTCAAATCCCCTTCATCGCGTTCCGCCTCATTAAACCTATCAAGGGGGACTGAAGAGAGTTTGTATAGGTCCAGAATGCCTGTACACTCCTCCTCGCTAGCTCGGAGAGCGCGGATGGAATAAAGGAGAGAAAAAGGCAGGGAATCAATTAAGAGGAATTTCGCTGCCACGGCCTTCCCCTGCGTCCCGGCCCCGGGCTTCAGCCCCCGCAGCGGAGTGGAGTCTCCGGGACATGAAATCGGGGCCGCGTTGCAAAGGGTGATCACAAACGGGACGGGGATGGGGGCCCAGGAAGGCGGCGGAAGCGGGGGACACCCGCGGTCCCTGCGGTCGGATGGAGCGACCCGAACTGTGAACGCACTCCTCAGCCCGGAGGACAGCGGGAAAGCCCCGCGCATCAGCATGCTCCTGCTGGGTCCTGAGCCTGCCTCTGGAAATGACCCTGTTACTTTATGCCCTGGGAAAGCGAGAGCTAACGGCTCCGTTAAAGTGGCGAATTATATTCCCAGCGTTAGTTTCATTCTGCGGGCGCCAATCACTGCCTAGGCCCTGCCTGTTCCCCCACTCCAGGCTGCGGCCGCCCCGTCGGGGCTCCGCTCCCAGCGTCGGTGCCGGGCTACAGCGACACGGAGCGAGGCGGCAGCACCACTGCCGGACCCTTTTGGTGTTAATGGTCATAGAGCCGCGGAAAGAACCGAGAGGAACGCGTTAAGGGGTCAGGAGCCCGGGTAGGACTGCGCTGAAAATAAAAAGACAGAAAGGACAAGGAAAAAATAAATAAATAAAAATTTAAAAAAAAGAGGGAAAGAGAAAAAAGGCAACCCACCGAACCCAAGTCTGTATTTTAACTTTTTTAATAATGATTTTTCCTGTGCTGTAAGCTTGCACCGAATCCTGGAGGAATTGCTAAATCAGATTAAGGTTATATTTTGCAACAGACTGGATGGAGCAATAAAGGAGAAAGCGCGGAAATGGGACTTCACCCATCAATTAGATCTCTATTAGCAGCCAATGCAGGCTTCACCACAGGAAATGTCACGTCCCGGCAGCAGCAGCTCTCGCTCCCGGGCCGCAGCCATCCCTCACGCTGCCGCAGGGCCTTTGTTGCGGGCGGAGGTGCGCGGCCCGAGCACCTGCTGCCCCGCGCCCGCGCAGGGTGCCCGCACCTGCGCAGCGCCCAGGAAACGCCGCCCGCGGAGGGAGGTTGCATGAATATGAAAAGGGCGATGGCAGTCATAAGCGGGCAATTACCAACACAATGGGCAATATTTTGAATAGCGGGGCGGCTCATCTGCCGTCATAGATCATAACTGCCAAAGCCCTCCCCGCCGCTCCTTGGGGCTGGGGGACCGAAACTCCTCGGCGGAGCCCCGACGGTTCCTCTGCCGTTAGGAGCTGAGCTCGGGGCTGCTCCTTCCCCCCGCTCGGCTCCCGGTGCGGGACCCTTCCGGCATTTCACTCCCCCTCTCCCGCGCGGAGCAAAGAAGGGAGGAGAAGAAAAACCCTCGAAACTGCCCATCAGCGAGAAAGGTGCACCAGGGAAGGAGTGACCGAGCAGAGGGAAGTGACGGCGTGATAAAGGGAGCTCTGTTGCCCCGCTCCTTGTTGTCCTCGCCTCTGCTCCATTCAGGCACCGAATTCAAATGGATATTTTCCAGCTCGACCCAGCTGAACGGGCGCTCAATGCCTGAAAGCTGCCGAGCTGCCGTCGCGGACATGCTCCGCGCCCGAGATTATAATTTTCATAATGCGCTTTTATGTCGCTGCCGCCCCCTCCGGTGAGCGGCCCGCAGAGCGCCTGAAAGAGGCTTTGAGAGCCCGGGGAGCGCTGCGAGCCCCCCGCCGGCCCCGGTGGCACCGCCCGCCCCGCGCCGCCCCCCCCGGCCCCGGTTCCCGGCTCCCAAGCACGGCCCCGCCCGGGCACCGCCCGCCTTGGGGCAGCGCCCCGGGGAGAGCTCAGCGGTGCGCTCCCATCGGCTGGGAAAGACATATATGTGTGCATTTTGCCGTGCCGGGGGGGGGGGTGGAGCGGCTCCTTTTTTTAAATGGGGGGTCAGCGGCTGCGGCCGGGGGCGGCACACAGAGGTCACGGAGCTCCCCCTGGGGAAAAGGTCCAACGTGTGGGCGGCCGTGTGGGCACCCGAGCGGCCCACGGGGGAACCTGAGCTGTCGGGGGCACCGCTCGTAGGTGGCTGTGATGGGTGAGCCGCTGGCACGGGAAAGGGACGGGTGTGTCTGCAGAGCGCTGGAGCTGGGAACGGGCCCTTAAGCGTTTGCCTGAGAGATCGAAAGAAGAGAGAAAATGATAGTAGTAATAATAAAAAGGGGGGAAAATGAAAATGAAAAAGGGGGAAAAGGGAAAAAGGGAAAAAAAAAGTAGAAGATGGAAAGATGAGAAAAAAAATAGGGAAAAAAAAGAAACCACGGAGTGCAGACTGGAATCCCAGGGTTTTGCTTCAGGCCACGGGCGAGGACGCACAGAAGCAACGCGCTCCCTGCTCGCACGCTCTGATGCCCGATGGGTGCGTGGGGGCTGCTCCAGTCCCGTTGCCCCCAGACCCGCAGCTGCCCGCACGGGGCCTGGCGCTGCAGTGCCCGGCGCTGGGATGCGGGTTGGTTCGATGTAAGCCGACTAAGCTCACGTTACAAACGCGTTTGCTTACAGCAGCGGCCTTTATCCTACGACGGGAAGCACCTGCGCCGCGCGGGCCACGGTCCATTAGTTCAGCTCTCAGCGGGCTGCGGCTTTCGAGGTGGAAGGGGAGCAAAGCTCGTTCTCACCTCCCTCCTCCTCGCTCCGGGGACCGGGACCGGGCCGCCCCGCAGCAGGCGATGTGCAGCAGCGGTGGGAAGCGGCTCCGTGCCTCAGTTTCCCCAATCTGAGCGCACAGAGCAACGCCGGGAGGGTCTCCTCCCGGAACGGCTGATGCCTTAGGGTTGGTGATCAGAGTCAGAGAACGGCCTGGTTTGGAAGAGACCTTAATGTTCCAATTCCCTGCCGCAGACAGGGCTGCCACCTGCCAGCTCAGGCTGCCCAGGATTCCATCCAACCTGGCCTTGAACGTCTCCAGGGATGGGACATCCACAGCTTCTCTGTGCCAGAGCCTCGCCGCCTTTTGAGGAAAAGAATCCCTCCTAATATCCAACCCAAATCTCCCTCTTCTTGTTTAAAGCCATTCCCCCTTGTCCTGTCTCTATCTGCACATGATGCTGAGGGTGTTTTCGTGTCGCCTCTGTGCCAGGTGGGCAGCAGCCACCGAGGCCTCCCCGAGAGTTTTAGGCCGTTTCCCCACTTAGGTATAAAGCCAAGCCTCGGAGCCCAAGCCCACATCGAGCACACCCGGCAGAGCTCCCTCTCACCAGGAGCATTCCATCTGCAGAGCGGGGAGCTCGGTGAGCCCCTACTGACTGCTGAACTTTGGGACAGCAGAAATAACCCAAAGCTTTGGGCTCTGAAAGACAGAAAGGAAGGAGAAAAAAAATAAAGAAAGAAACAAAACTAAAACAAAACAGCGCCTTTTCTGTACTCTGGAAGGAGGGGAAAAAAAAAAAAAAAGCACTTCTTCGAAGCTCGGTGGGGAAAAAGGTCACGTTGCCATTGACAAGTATGTAAAGACATCTTCCAACCATGGGAAAACATGTATAAATTGTTTCGACTCACTGCATTCAAAACCAATGGAAGTGAATTACAAAACTGCACTTCTCGCATTGTTGGACTGAAAGGATATCTATTTATCATCTTATAAGACAGCTCGAGCGATCTTTATCTGCTTTGCCCACTTTCTGACCCAAATTCAGGGTTTTTATGGAAAATTGCAGTCAGTTTGATTGATGAAATCCAAAGATGTCTAAAATGGCACCAAAGATCTCCAACTGTGCAGACTCCAACCGAGGGCTTCAATGTTGGCATTGTTCCTACGAAAAAAGTCGAGAAAACGAGCAAAAGTTAGGGAATTCCTGTTAAAAAACTTCAAATTTCAATGAGCATCCCCAGCCCATTATCCCTATTCATGGGGCGAACTGTGTGACCATAAAAGTATTTCCCACACGCTGCAAAACAACAACAACAAAACCCCCTCCGCTTTAAGCCGTGCAATAAACCTTCTTTGTACGACGCTGAATAACCCTCTGCGGAAACAAACCCGGGCGCTGCCCTCGGAGATGCGCGGAGTGCGGAGCGGGGGGACGGGGAGCGCACGGACGGAGTGCTTGGAGAGATGGAGAACGTAAGCGTATATATGTGCGTGTGTGCGTATGTATATGTATACATAGATACATGCGTACACATACACGTATACATACATAAGAAATCTGTTCTGTGCGTCCGAAAACGAGTCAGCTTTAATTTAGAACTCGGAGCTGCAATGGGGGTCGTTGGTATTTAATTTTTCCTAGGATCAAACCCCGCTGTCGGAGGGGTTCGGTTCGGTCCGGCCCTCCCGCAACCCCTGCGCGGGTGCTGAGCGCGGTGCCCGGTCCTGTCCTGCCGCTGCTCGCTCTGATCCGGCTGCGTGCGCTCTGCCGGGGCCGCGCATTATTGCGGAACACTGTCACCTGCCTAATTGTTCTAAATGGCCACCTCCTATTATTAATAATAGCTGGAACGTGGCTCCCAGCCACGTTACCAAGGCCGGGGAGCTGATGAATGAAACCCCTACCAGGGAAAATCTTGGTGGCTGTCTTCTGTCGCATTACCCGAGGGGGCCGACCATAAATCTTCCTTCATTTTAACCACGTTTACCCTCACCCTCCTCCGGGCTAGGGCTGCTGCGCTCAGATTGCGCCGATGTGCCAGCACCCCGCACCAGCTGCTCCTAACGACGGCCCCGTCGCTGTCAATTAAGGCGCTGAGGAGCGGGGCCGGCGGCTCTGGGGCATTGCGGCAGCGCGGCCCCGGCAATTAGCATCCATTTCCAATGGACCTCCGGGGCACAATGCGCAGGCAGGGGAGGACCGGCACGCCGGGTCTGGAAGCGTCGTGACACTGAGCAGGCCGCGAGCGGCCGGCCCGCGCTCCTCTCCTCGGAGCGCATCTCCCGGCCAAGCCCTGCGCGGAGCGCGGGGGATAAAGGGCCGCATTCATTTCCCCGCGCGAGCGCGGATTCCCCTCGGCGCTGCCCCTTTGTGCGGCGCCGTCCCTCCCGCAGCTGCATGGGCGCAGCGCTCCGTGCCGCTGCCCTTTGGCCCGGGCGGGGACGGGGCGGCCCCGATCCGCGCGGGTCAGGGCCGGGCGCAGCCCCGGGGCTCCGCGGAACAAAACCCACGGGGAGCGCGGAGCCGGGGCGCGGGAGCGGCGGTGTTTGGCCAAGTCATTAGCAGCCGTAGCTAGGCGAGGGGCGGCGCGGGGCCGGGCCGCGGGCATATCGCAGCGCGGGGCTATGTGACCCCTCCAAGTTCAACAGCAGAGCAAACAGCGCATGCCGTGGGGACGGCAGTCAGCCGGGGGGGAACAAAAGGGGCAGAAAAACGTTCCGGTATTAAATATGGAAAAGTATGGGGACGGGGGCGGGGGTCAATGAAAGTCAACAAGAGAGCAGGCTTAATGACAGAGGGAATTTAATATCAAATACAGATAAATCTGCGCGGAAGGCAGCCGCAGAATAGAGAAAGGGAGGCGGTGCCTGGGGCGGCATTCTCTCGGTGGTAGCGGCGGGACGGGTAGCGCCGGGCTGCTGACATCCAGTGCGAAAGTTGGTGGGGAGCAGCGGGCGGGACCCTCCGTGCGGCTCCGCCGGGGGATCTCCGTCCGCCGCGAGAAATGGGTAACGCGGTCTGGGGACTATGCCGGCCCCGATGGGCAGCTCCTGTCCTCCCGACCCCGCTACCCGCAGCCCACTCCGTTCTGCTTCCCTGCCCCGCAGGGCTCCCCGAGGGCCCAGAATTGCTTCCGTGAGCGCACGTCCCCATACGCAACCCCAAAATCGCGGGGATGGGGACGGTGACGGTCGCTGGGCACCGGATTGCTGTGATGCGCGCGTCCACGGGCCGCTATCGCGACTCTCTGCGAGCTCTCGCGACATGAAAATGAATTCTTTCCACTTTCTACCGCAGGGAAGCGCCGGGCCGTGAGTGGGTGGAAACAAGGGTCCGAGGGAGCGAACTCCGCTGCCGGCTCACGGGGTTCGAGGAGCTTGGCCGGGCCAATTCGGGGAGCTCAAGGACCGGGGGGAGGCGACAATTAAAAAATAAAGGGGAAAGAAGAACCCCGCGCCCTGATCAATACGGCAGTGTTTCCGCGCTGGTTCAGGAGGTCACGCGGGCGTAGGCACAGCATGGAGAGTTATTTATGTCAAGTCGGGTTATTGTAAACGAAATCCAGCAAATTGCACATAAGCTCCTCGGGGCCACCAGTGGGCTCGTGGGCAGAGGTCAGTGTCAGTCAGTCCGTCCGTCCCTCCGGAGACAGTCATTGTCCGGGGGCTGACACCGCGTCGGGGGCCATAGGCGGCTCCATCCATCTCCATCCAGTTAGTCCGGCGCCGGGACGGGGCGCGCCCGTGCACCCCACAGCTCCCACTGGCCGGCACGGGACGGGTCTGGTTGGGTTATGCCGTGCCAGGTTGTGCCGAGCCGAGCCGGGCGATGCCGAGCCGAGCCGAGCAGGGCCGAGCCGAGCCGAGCCGCCGCGCGCAGCCCATGCCTTCCCGGCAACCGGCACCGGCTCCGGCTCTATCGCTACCCCATAATCCCTTTATTAATAGGGAAATTCTTCCTTTCTGACAATTTAATAGTCCAAAGTAATCATCTGCGTGACATTGCCCATCCGTCTTCTCAAAAGAGAAAACAAAGGGGATGGTTTTGCCCTGGGTCTCTCCAGATCCTTTTCTATTTTTGGAAGCTCTCCCCACAATGGGGTCCTTATGAGCCATAATGGTTATGTTTATGAAGCCAGCGATACCAGTGTATGAAGGCAATTTTATGCCTAATTTGAGAATGATGTAAGCATGGAGGGGACAAAGGGGGTTTGTGCCAAGCGCCGGGTCCCCGCCGAAGCGATCGCCCCAACCGCACCGCGCACCCCCGATTTTCGGACGGCGCGCAGCGCACAGCTCGGTGGGGCGCGGGGTGAAGGCAGTGCTGAACCCCGCTCCGAAGGGAATGGCGCGGGGGGCTGCGGGCGGCCCTCCCCGCTCCTATCCGAGGGGCCCTCACCTCTGGGAGGACTCCAATAACCGCGGCCCCGGCCCCGCTCGATTAAGGGATAATTTTTAATATATATGCAATAAATGTTCACTTTGTTAGATTGAATGACAGACAATAATATCGGCAAATCTTCATATCCATCCATTACCGGCAAACGAGCCGCACAAAGAACATATTTGCTTTTGATTAATTTATTTGCAGACTCTGCTTGATAAAGCAATAACGATTTGGTTAAACTTGACATTCGGTCTTCGGGGGGTTATCAGCCCAATTCCCTCTCGTTCGGGGGTGATAATAAAGCTGTTTAAACGGGATTAATTATTAATTGCTTGCAATTAATTTCCCCTCTTCCCCGCGCTGACAAACAATGCGCATCGCCGCTCCCAACAAAAGGCTGCGCCGGGGCACCCTCGGTCCGGCCGCGTCCCTCTGTCCCTACGTAGCCCTCGTGTGCCCCGGGCCGGGGTTGCTCCGGGGGAGAGGAGCGGAGCCCGGAGGATGGGCAGCGCAGTGTGTTATATCTTCATCAAACTGTGAAAGCCCTCCCTGTGCTAATAGTCTGTCACAGCTCTACAGAACACACACCGAGACCAAAGGCAGCCCCTGCCCCGCAGCCTGCCCCGTCCCTCCCCGGTCAGGAGGGCTTTCTGCGGGCAGCGGGGGGGGTCCTGCGGCAGAGCCCGGCTCTGCTCCCTGCCCGCTGCCGGGGCCAAACCGGCGCAGAAATTCCCGGCTCTCCGGGCACGGTGTGAGCAGGCGTGGGGAGGCATAAGCCGGGACCCAGAGTGCTCCTCCAACAGCAAATATAGCTGAAAAGCCACGAGCGTTTCACTAGGACATAAATGTATCTCCTTTTTTTTTTTTTTCTTTTTTTTTTCCTCTTTATTTGTTCCTTTTTTCGTTTGTTTCTTCTCCTTTTTTTTTTTTTTTTCCCCCTGGGTATTTACTTCTTTGCCTCTTTCAGCGGTGGGGTTCCCTCCTTCACACCTCTAAAACAAACCCCAAACCGAGCCGACGGAGCACCGGCACAGTGCGTGCCCGCAGCTCCCGCCCGCTGCCCTCCGCCCCATCGGGGCTCGCCCCGGTCCGTTCGCTTCTGCGGAGCCGCTCTGCGCCCGGGAGCGGTGCGAAGCGTAAAGTCGGTGCAGTGAAAGGCATCGGCCTGATGGGTTTGTCGCGCAGGAGCCGTTGATATTATGTTGTCATTCATCTCATTTAAAGTCCGAAGAAGCGCATTCATGAGATCGTTTCTTTATTTTTTGTTTCCTTTCTCCCCCTTTCTCGCCGTTTTAAAAACATCGCTTTCTTCGGCTGTTTGCTTTAGGGGCTTTTCATCCGCGTGTTTCGGATAAGAAAAGAAATCAGATTCTTTTATTTTTCGATTGGATCCGAATTCCTTTTGATGTCCCATTTAGCTCCTTTGACTCCCGCGGTGAATGGCGGCCCTTTGTTGCCGCCCCGCACGCCCTTTAGGATTCCCTCCCAACGCCCGGTACCCGCTGATGGATCCGTTTTCAAATGGACCAGAAGGAAAATGCGCGGAGCGAGAGGCCCGTTTCCTTAGTAATTGCCGGCGTTTGGGTGAAAATGCGGGGAAGTTTTGTCTGATGTGGGAGCACCGCGGGCAGAAGTGCCAGCGGGAGTTTCACACAAAGATCGGCGGCCGCGGGGCCGGGAACGGAGCTCCCGCATAGCGCACCTCCGTGTGTGCGCGAGTATTGGTGCACACGGGGAAGGTCGGGCTGATGGTTGTCGTCCGAAGGCTGAGATAGTGCCGACGCTGAGCGGGGCTCGTGCAGCCCAAGCGGCAGCGCAGAAACGGCCGTGAAGGAAATTCTGCTTCGGGAGTGCTGTCGAGGCTCGGCCCTCCCGCAGCACCGCAACCCGCCCGAGCTGCGGGCGCGGATCGGGAGCTGAGCTCACGGCTGTTGCCCATAGTCCGATTTTTAGCCTTAACCGCAGAACATCTCCCCGTGCATTAAATACCCCTGCAAAAGGCGCTCGGCAGCGTGCGGGGCCGCTCACACCGCGACCCCAGGGTGCGAACGAAGCACGGCGGTGCCCTCCGAGCACGGCGTTCCCGTCGGCACCCGCCGGGGCTACAGCGCTGCAAAACCATTTCCCAACTATTTTCATTTTTTGTTCTCCCTCCTTTTTTTTTTTTTTTTTTTTTTTCCCGCAACACCCTTCCTGTCACACCGGCACATATCGGCTCGCTGACGGTAGCGCGTTGCCAACAGAAACATCAGCGGGTCGGACGCAGGTTGGAGCTCCCGCTCGTACCCGGCGGAGCGCGGAGCTGAGGGCCGCGACCGGGGTAGCCCCGCAGGTGCGCGGCACAGCGCGGCACGGGGCCTCACGCTGCCTTCTGTTGGCCGACCCGAAAGCACCGCTCTCCCTCGAGGAGCGCCCCGCAGCGCCTTCTGCCCCCCGGCAGCAGCAGCGAACCCCGCTCCCCACCTTCTCTATTCTCCAAGGGGCAAAAAGCTCGCACTGAGGCGAGGATGGAGGGGGGGGGGGGGGGAATCCGGCAGGGTTTTCTCCAGAATACAAATGCGTGAGAAAATGTTGCGCGTATTTGGAAGCAAACCCGCGGCCGGAGAAAGCATTTCGGTCCCGCAGGGCGAAGGGCGCGAGGAGCGGAGCGGACGGTCCTTACCTACGGTCCGGGCGAGCGCTTCCCAGCCGCGCCGCACCGCCCCGCCGCCGTCGTGCGGGATTTTATACATTTCTCCCCGATACACTTATAAAGAACTGGAAATTTTGCAACCCACCCGCACCATTTTATACATGATGAGCCATCAGTAATAGGATTATTAAACAAAAACCGTCTGAGGCGCTGGCGTTAACCTTTTTTAAAATGGCTAATTAGGTTTTGCACAGAAAAATTAGATTTAACGTTGCTTACATTGCCTACATTTTCAGTTGATGCTACAATAATTTGGGGGGTAGGACGGGTAAAACAATTCGAAGCCATAATAAAAAATTAACTATTTTAACATATATTATAGGTCTCCTACACTAGGATAAGGCAAAGAATATTTTCATGATCAAATATTATATACATAAAACTAATTATCTCCCGCTGCTGCCTCCATCAATTACTGCGGAGTGCGGCGCACCGCGCCCTCTGGTGGCCGCATCTCGCAGTGCAGCCGCAGAGCCGCTCCTCCGCAGCGCCGCGCTCCCTTCGCCCGATAGGCGCGGTTCGTTCTTGGGACGGTGTCCCGTTTAGAGGGCAGTGCGTGTGGCACAAATGTGGGGGTGCCGGGTACCTGAGCTGGGATGCTTTCCATGGAAATAGTTGCGGCATATGGCGGAGATTTGTTGTGAAAGCTATAAATTCTACACAAAGAGATCTGAAAGGGATGTGTTCTCAACAAAGAGGTTTTCCCTTTCCTCCTTCCTTCCTTCCTTCTTTTCCCCTTTCCTTTCTCTTCTTTTCTTTCTCATTCTCCCCTCTTACTCCCTTTTAGCCCCTAATGTGTGAAGGTATAATATTTAGACAGAAAAGCATTGTTTGATGTAGTGTTTAATGTACAACACTCAGAGCATCATATCATCATAACAATGTTCCCTGGCTAAGGCTACTGCGGTGGTACATGGGTGTCTGCCCTCCTCTAAGGTTTTCACTGAGGTCCATCCCATCCTCACTGCTGTCACCCAGGCTCCATGCTGTGCCTGTAGGACTTTGTGCTCCTGCAGCTGTATTCTTTCAGTAGGGATGCTCTGGTGTTTTGCTGCTCTTCACTCAATGGCTCTGCGCTAAAGCAGAGAGCTGGATCACTGCAATAAACAGGGCAGTGCTGTGTGGAGACAGCCCAGCAAGCTGTCAGAGCAGCTCACACCAGGTAAGCCACCCTTCTGAGAAAGCTTCAAAGCCTCTGCTTTGTCTGATCTCCTCTGCAGGTAGCTGGTTCCCTTCTGAATCTCAGCTCAGTTTTCATGGAGTTTGGGCTCAGGGTTGGGTAAAGGCTGACTACCCACTTATTGTTCCTCTGTATGGAGGAAGATGGTACGCAGTGGACTGCATACGCCCAGTTTGCAGGCCAATGTTTTCTTAGCTATCCAGGAAACAAACAAACCCTTCTATGCTAAATCAATATCAATGTATCAACAATACATGGAAAAGGCAAACTGTGCATGCTTTCTTCTAAAAACATGGGGCTCTCCTCCTCCCCCCACACAGCGTTTGTCTCAGCCACATTCTGTAGCACACTACAGATGGATGTTTTTAATGGAAGGATGCAAATATCTGAGATGTGAGACTGACATATTCCACCTTTAGTTCAAAACGTGCCATGCCACGTAGGCCTGCTGCTGTTGGAACAGACACATCCGGCCTAACAACTTTCTCTAAGGACTCTAAATCTCGGCATGTAATGCAGGAGGTTATTATTGAAAACAAACAGCTGCAATGGCCCATTAGGACGGTTAGCCCAGAGCCCTGCCTTGCCAGGCTCAGTGCTTACAGTCAGGAGCTGTGCTATAATGCAATTATATGGCTGCGTACTGTGCGGTCTCCCAGGGAAATAGATCTGCTCATACATCTTTTTTCCTCTGGTAAAAGGAGCTTGCGGACAGCTTGATGGCAGGATATGGCTGGTCCCTGTGTGCGGCGATAGCCGGACTGATGGTAAGGATTAAAGACCAAACACTGCAATTGCCTGTGATTCTAGTTAGGTTTGAATAACATTCAGAACAATTTTTGTGTCTGAGTGGCCTGTACTTGCCCGTACCTGTCTGATGTTGTGCTGTTTGTTGGCAGCTTTGGGGCCTTTTCCCAGGACCATGCTGAGTTTGTGGGGAAAGTGTTGCTGGTGGGGACTGTTCCCAGTACACAGTGTTGGCAGAATGTACTGAGAGCAGCTGCGGTTTTTTATTCATAAGCTGAGAGAATAGACTCAATTCATTTACCCATTTACCCTGTCCCATTTTATTACCCATTTGTGTTGGTTTATTTATTTATCTATCTTTATTTTCTCATATAGTCTTTTATAAATACCTGCAATAGGGAATGAGTCCTTCCTATGCTGGTTGTCTCATTTTGAGTGGATCTTGAAAGCTTACTGTGCAAAAGCCTTGGGCTAAGCATTTTCCTGCAATGCAGTTAAATCTCCAGGAGGAGCAAATTCTGCTCTGATGGAATCAGAGTGCAGTGTATGCATGAGATTTCCTTTAGTTAAAGCATCTATCAATATCTCTTGCAGTTGAACCATATTTAATAAATTAATAATTAAGATATCAAGAACAACAGATAGGATCTTGGGGAGGACATTTCCCTTAAGATGAAAAATTTCTGCCACAACCAGCAGGAATTGCACAGAGTTTATTTCTTTGGATAAAATGTCCCACATATAAAGACAGAACATTGTGTCTGCAGTATCTCTACAGCTTCTGTTTCAGTGATGGGCAAGAATTGAGTATGCCCAGAGCCAGTCAGAAGGTGGCTGTCTGTGATCTGTCAAGTGGTAACTCGCAGATTATTCTGTGCTGCTGAACACAAAAGGACTGGGGATGGGGTGTTACGGCTGAGCCCAGATGGCCAACTGACTTGTGCCCACAATGCTTTCTGGCTCCTTTTGGGATCTGCTTTGGAGAAAGTCAGTCAGAGCAACCTGAAGCACAGACAGTGGACAGTGAGAGAAGTAGGAGGTGGTGGTGTGGATGGTCTGTCAGAACCACTTGATTTTACCTTCTAGATCATATTCACTGAACAAATTTAAATGCCTCTGCATCACCCAACTACTCCGGATTTCTGGTACAATGAGAAACGGAGGTGTGGAGTCATCACGTGACTCTTCCCCATATATATTTGTACTCTGTAACTGTCCAAGGTGCACATCACGTTGCCAAGGACGTTCCCTCTAACACATCTTGTCCATGTATGTGTATATTGAAAGAACTTGGAGAGAAGTCAGGAGCTCATGACATCTCTTTGTGGCAGAAACTTTGAACTAAGGCCATCAAAGCATTTTGTAAGGAGTTGCTTCACCAGCCTCAGCAACATCTGTGATGACACACAGGGCAACTGATGGAAACTGAAGTGCTTCTCTATTTGAATATGGCAAATACACGTGGCAGATATCATTTAAAGAATTTCTCAAGCTTAGCAGCCCGATGCTCTGCACTCTAACAGGAAAGACAGATTATTCACACAGATCCACAGAGCAGAATGAAATCAGATGACTAGCAACTGAATAAGCTAGGTTCATGAAAACAACTTTTGAACAGTATGGGTTGAATATAAAGAACACACAGAACAGATCAAATCCAAAATGCAATACTGTCTTTCTATTCACTGGGTATCAATGTGTCCCTTTTACTGGACTTTCAGAATCCAAGGAAGTCGTGATTAGATGGCATGAGTGTTCCATTTTCAAAAGAATAGATAAATAGCATGAAAGTCCCCTTAAGAGTTTAAGAAGAAATCCCCCCATACTATTTCTGGTTCCTAGCAAACTTTGCTGTTCTTTGAGAAATACCATTCCTTCAAGATATCATGCAACTATACATTTGCAGATGCCAGAAACACTGTGATGCCAACACCACTGAAAAAGTCCTTCAATGTATTAAATACTTCTAACTACCCTTCTTGTCCCAGAGATCATTCACTATTCATTTCTACTGGCCTTTTTTTCAGTGTTAGATGCCACATGGGTTTATACACTGAACAAGAAGGGTCTTAATGAGAGGGTCACCAATGAAATCTTACAAGAAAATTTTGCAATAAATTATGAACAAAACTTACCACTACTACTTTGTAATCATCATCATTTGTGCATTATTGCTTTTGTTATCATTACCTCTAAAGGCCTCAATTGAGGAGACTATGGAGACTTCGCTGAATGCTACAGTTGCTCAAATAAATATATATTTTTTCCTGGGCTTTTGCAAACTGAGGCCCTGACTGGAAGAAGTGGGGTCGTATCAACAACGTAACACATACCTGTAAGTGCTCACTGGAAAACAAACAGACAAACAAACAGAAAACAAATGTAGTGCCTAATTTAGTTTCCAAGAACAAGGAGTAGACACAACCCAGTTTCTGGATAACTAGAAAACTGTATTACCGTGAACAGACTGACCTGAAGGGCAATATGGGAAGTTATTATACCAGCATAAATGGAATACAAATTATCAGATCACAATGCTTTAAATCATCCTTAAATAAAACCTTGAGAAAACTGCAGAAAGTGGGAATTCACTCTTATTTTTTCACCCATTTGCCAGGTCACAGAAAGTTCTTAATGATTCCAGAATTTCTAAAGGTACTTCAGAAATAAGTTTACTAGTGAATTTCCATGTTGTCACTGAGTTTTTGCTCCTGGCTTTGTTAATTCACTGGGATTTAGTGAGAGAAAGATGTGAATTGCATCTGATAAAATGTTCTTATCAATAGAATCTATAACATTTTTTTTTTCCAGTGGAAAAGGAAGATAATGAAAACAGATCTGTCCTGCAAACGAACTCTCCTGTGGAACAAGGTATCTTCAGAAGAGATGAGAAACCACTCATTCTTTCGCCATAATGTAAAGTATCTAAGCACTAATTATGCCTTTTCCCTTAGCTATTATTCGGTCAACTGCTTCCCTTTTTTTTCAGGCATGCAATGTTTAATCCCTTCTGTGGACTGTGCACTGGAAAACATGATATTAACCTGTTGAGAGGTTTAATATAAATACGTTTGCACAGTTGTGATGGACACCAATTAATGAATACAAAAAAGACATTTGTTTTCCTAAACTAAATATTTTTTTCTACCATCAAGTGCCTACGTTAAATTATATTCATGTCAGAAGTAAAAAGACTTCAGGAAAAGAAATACATTTGCTTGATGATTCAGTGTTGTGAATTTAATATTTATCTGAAATCACAGCTAGAAGAGAAAGCTACGCATTATCTCCTTTTTTATCTCATCCCCATTTGACTACTGAATGTCAGTTTTCCAGTTTCACTGCTAGCTGATAAATCCTCTGATAAGCACTACGAAGAGCTAAGACAAACAAATACCAGGCTGACAGAACTCTTACTGTATTGCATGAGTTGATGACCACAGGCAGAATTAATTAAATGTTATCAGTGATGCTTCTGGTTGTAAAATAACCTGATCACATGTAATCTTTAGAAGTGTACATTGACATGACAGGATAAAAAGGCTTGAAACTGTTATCATTATTCATCTTTGTTCTGGGAAAACAAACAAACAAACAGATAGACAAACAAACACATAAATAAACCAGTTAAACATGTTTTATTTGCTTATTTTAAACCAAGATCTTCAAAAAATCATTTGCAAAGAAAATTTTTCTTGAGGCAGTGGGTTAGTAGTTAGTAGTGGGCTAGTAGTTAATTTTGGCAATCAGCATCCTCATCTTGGCCATGGACAACTCTGCAGAGTTGGTACCATTTTCGTTGGGTGGTTTTTCTGGAAAAAACAAACAAAAAAACAACAAAAAAGAGTAAAACCCAACCCAACCCAAATCAAGCCAAACTGTGTTATTTTTGTAGTGGATTTAAAGAGGGCAAGCTCCATGATCTATTTTCTGTTTATATTTCAGATGGTAGCTCTGTCTTAGTTCAAGGAATCAGATGGTACTGAGGAAAAGCTTATCTTGGAATTACAACTGATGAACAATGTTCTGGCTTTCTTGGTTTGGATAGCATCCAAAATAAGTCCAAAGTGAAACCAAACGAATCTTGAAGGGAAGATCCAATAGAATCTGGAAGACTATTAGTGTTTCTGAGTGTTTGGTTAGGAGCTTTCTTTTTTCTTTTCAGCCAAAATAAATGAACAGCAGTTTGTACCTATATTTTTTTTGTACAAACTTTAACTTAAATGACTACATACATGCCCTGGTGTTACTTAATTAAAACACAGCAAGTCTCTTTGCTGTTCAGTAGTGAAATCGGCTGTTCCCCTCTATGTACTCTCCACACTTCTGTTTCATTTCCTTTCTCTGGAACTTGCATGGCCTTTTAGAAGCATGCAATGCCTTTTAGATGAAGTTCCATCTGTGTCACATACAATGGAAATAATATTTCCTTATTTCTTTTTATTGCACAGAGGATTCCATTTATCTCTCACATTGCCTACCATGTTGGCAGTTCCAATTCACACTTTGATAGTCTGGCACCTTCAGCTCCACCTGTGATTCTCCTTTCTCCTAGCAGGTTTTTGTTGAGACCACATAGTTATTATTTGGTGTCTGCTACTACTGAATTGGTCCTGCTTCTTTTACTCAGGACCTTGAAGTTATGCAGACTTTTTTTCCTGCATGACAAAGCAATCTTTTTGTATTTGCAGCATTGCAGATAGCCCTATCTACATACTAATATCTATGTCATTATACAGTCATGAGTGTACTGAACAAGTTCAGTTTTGCAGTTTATCATTGAGAAGCTACATCAGTAACTACCTGTCAGTCTTCCCCTTTTAATCTTTGCTATCTTTGTATTTGGTATACTAACAAGTCTTATTCCCTCACATGTTTTTCCAGTATCTTTCCTGAAGTACGTATTCATTCAGATCTATGTAGGAGTGGAGATTTTTCTTCCTGGCCATTGTAAGAGACTGGGGAAGGAATGATAGACATTTTGCTATAGCATACATCATTTTTATTATCTTTTTTCTACTTTTACTTGTATTCTTCTGTATAGCTGAACTCAGTAACTGCTTACTTAATTTCTTGCTGTACCTCTTTGTAAAATATAAAAGGTTTAGATAAACATATTTTTTTAATTGTTCAATTTATTTTAAACCACATGAACTCACAATTCCTCACTCCAGGGTTCTTTTCACTATTACTTAAAAAAAAGAAAAAGAAGGAGGTAGCATCTTGGGTTGTTGATGTATTACTGATGAGAAAGTCTGTGAGCTGTAACATCTAAGAATAGCTGCACTATATGGTTACTAATAAACTGTATTCTTTTATCTGTATCTTAGAAATCAACATTTTTTTTTTTTCATAATGATGCTTTTCCTGAGAATACTTATCCTGTTATTAACTCGCTTTGTTACTCTTCCCTTCACTTTAATTTCTATGACTCCTTAAGAGTCCTTATCCTTCAGTACCCATGTAACAACCATGACTGCTCTTCCATCATGTATTTGTTATCCTTACAATGGTGGATGTCACGCCCATTACTGGTTGTTCCAGTTTCTTTAGCTTTGCTGCTTCCATCCCTCACTTTTCATAAAATGGTATAAATGTTGATTGGAACAGACCCCAGGGGCCAGCTGGTCCCTCCTTCCTCTTAAAGTAGGACCGTATCCAATGTTAAATCAAGTCACCTGTGGATTTTTCTAGCTGAGCCATGAAATTATCCAAGGACACAGATTCCTCTCTGAGCAAAATCCCGCTGCACGTTAATTATTCCCTCATCTCTTACTGTTAATCTCCTATTCCTCAAGAACATTCCTTTCATTAAGGACACTACTTACAGCTTTCTTCTTAATGCTTCAACTTTCAACTGACTGATGGTCCTTTATACATCTATTTTTATGATTTGTTTCTATTTGTGCTAAAATTGGTGTGCACATCACGTCACACTTCTCCCTTTAAACCTTCTTTTCCCATTCATCTTTTTACTCAGTCTGTCAGTCTTAAATCTAGAGTGCCACTTAAAAATCCTTAGCGCAAATGACTTTAAATGGTCAAACATCCTTGTATCTGTCCCACCTCACCCACTGGGAAATCATATATTGAGGACATCTTCTCACAGCTGCTGTTTCCCTAATGAGACATCAGAGGAATTATGATGAGCATCGGCTGGGCTCCTTCTTCTTCAAGCATCTCTCCCAGGATATTGATTAACCCTGCAGTTGTAGCAATGTGAATTTTTTCATGTCATGTGAACTGGATCTCTTTGCCTGTTCCTACCAGAATTCTTTTAACCTTTACATGTTGCTCCTCTCAGCAGACAGACGATTCTGAAGGAATCACGTGAGAAGCATGTCATATTTTTCAAATTTCATGGCTTTTAATAAAGACTCTCACCCTAGCAAATATTAAAACAAAGGCAGAGGATATGTTATCTTACCAAATAATTATTCATGGTAGTCTTGGACAAACTGTAATGTAGGACAATCTTATCTATGACAAAAAAGCCTCTTTTCTATTTTTGATTAGGAAAATGAGATTAAGGGTATTTGCTTGATTTTCAGAAATTCATCAAAATCCTCATTAAGCCTTTGTGAAGAAGCTAACAGTGAGTTTAGACAGTTTTCTGCAGTCCCTGGATTCCCTGTGCTTCTCTTCCTGCCTGCTCCACATGCCACCCTCTGATACACCACTAGCTGTTACATTTCAGAAACTGTAATCTCATTCAACTTGCTCTGTGTTAAGCTCTTCATTTTGTATATGTGCCTCTTTATATTGCTTGAGTACTTCTTTTTATAATGCCAGATACCTCCCTTGAACCCCAATTCCCCTGTATCTTAGCTTCCCAATGAAGTAATTATTGGTGCCTATATATAAGCAACCCAGGACTGCCAAATAAGAAATAGAAGTTCATTACTGTGAAATACGTAACATGGAACACTGAATTCAATAAGTTACAAGCCTATAAGAATAAGCTTCCATTACTAGTCACCATGGTGTATATATAAATCAGAAGCATTAAGACAGAGTGAGAAGCTTATTCTTGACTTATCAGTAGACTATCTGACTAATTGGTATCCTTGAGGATCTTTATATCTCAGTAAGAACATTTCTAGGATATGGACAGCTTGATTTCATTCAATTTCAGGCCACTTCAGCACACGATTAGATCAGATTTAAATGGATGGACTTTACCTATGACTGTTTGGAAGGACAAATCTAATTAACCTGATTGTCTTTCCATGTATTCTTTATCTTTCCTAAGTTCTGAGCTCTTATTGATTACCGGCGGCTACAAAAAAACTGTTGGATAAAATATGCACATACCTTTTTGGTAATGATTATAAACCTTGAATAATCTAATTAAATTATATGGAATAAAATAAAAAAATAGATAGATTAATTATATAAACTGGTACCCTTGAAGCATTTGCTTCATGTTTGTTAAATGAACAAATAATGATGAGTAAAAATATCACTCCTGCCCACAACCAAAAAATAGCAACTTAACTAAAGGAGACATGTCACTCCAATGGGCTTAAACAATTTAATGTAACATGTTAAAAACATTTCCAAGTGTTCCTGTCACTTAACTCCCGTTCCTCCCGTTTTCTTTAACTATGTATTTCTGATTTGGATCTCATAAAGAATGCAGGAAGTTACTGATTTTGTAGTTTATTTTCACCTCAAGGTTCTTCTGAAAACTCAGCAATGGAGTATGTGATAAGAGACTAAGAACAATTAAGAAAGTAAAATAAATGAAATGACTCAGACCTACACTGGTTAGGAAACCATATAGGATTAAGTACAAACTGCCAAAAATCAAAAGCTTCTCTTTGAAACCTCCTCTAGTCTTGTTAAGTAGAACATCTACTTCCTAGGTACTTTTGTAGCCATCTTAATAATGCAGACAATACCGACAGATGTGGAATAAAAATCTATGTGGTGAATGAATTCAGAGTCAGCTTTAGAGGTGCAAAGAAAAAAAACTGTGCAGTCCCTGCATTTGTTGCAGTTGTAACAAAGGCTTTATATGTGAATGGAGTGGGATTTCCTGTATTTTGGCTGACACAGCCATCTTGAGTGAAAAAGTAAGGTAAAAGCAGAAAACTTCTTGGTGGTTCACAATAAATCAACTTACATGGCTTGCAGTCCTTGTTATTTATCTGCAAGCATCTGTTTATGCTGAATGGATGGCAGAAACATTATTCTGTTCACAAATGTATCTGCTGAAAATGGCTGGACCGCCAATCATAGAGATATTGGTCTTCAGTTCATAGTTGCAGTACCGTGTCAAGTGCTGCTCTTACCAAAATGTGCAGGTTTTTGGCTCAGTTTTACTCAGGGCGATATTTTAGAAAGGGAATGTTTCTTTGCATATTTTTGTGCATACACACAGCTAACATTCCTTGTACCATGAATGGAAGTTTTCATTGGGAAACTTCACAACGTGGGATTTGTTCTTGCCCCATATTTATATTGGCTTGTTGTAGTCCATGGCTAGCAAGGAAAGGGCAACTTTTTTGTCAATGAACCCAATATTCAGTTCAGCAATCAGCATTAATCACTACACCTCCAGATATTTCTCCGGGCACACAAGAGGACGCTTATCATTTTTTCCTGCAGCAGTATTTCTAATCTGAACAGGTAGTTGAAAGCTCACATGTATAATTCAATGTATTCTTCCATTTGTTCATATGTTCTCTTGCTGCAAAATTCTAAAATCTTCTTTGTATTTATTAAAAGGACACTTGCCCATCTTTCTTTCCATTTTCAAGTTTCCAATATTTTTATGCATGTTGCAAATGAAATACACAGGTAACAATGCTTTCTGATTCAGCTACATGCTGGACATATCTCTGCTCTTAACAAAATACACATCCATTTATCATACTTCTTTGTAACATTTTAGGCTTACACTTGTAGCTTCTGTGTCATCCATCCCAATAAGGTAGGAATATATTAAAACACTGGAAATTACAAAAATATAGAAAGCAGAAGAGAGAACTATCTTCCTATTTTCCACATCTTTAACAAGGTTGTGGCTTCTCTCTTTCACTTCTTTGGCAGGCACTTAATAATTAAAAGGCTAATCCTTCCTGGAAGGGTGAGTAAATGGAAACTCCAGCTGTGAGGGTAAAGAAATAAAACCACATTTGATATTGGTACAGACCATCAAGCAAAAAACCACACAGCAATCTCGTAGAGAGAGACAGAAGACTTCTGTTTCTGCTTCTGAAAAATGTAACAGGCATTGATTGACCCAGTGTCCTTTATTGTTTCTTGAAATTTGGACAGCCAGCTTGAGATAACCACAAACAAGAACCAAATTGTTCATTACAACTTTGCATAAAAACTTACTTGAGCTTTGCGTTACACACTACGGATACAAATAATGGAGCCAATGGAGCTGGTTTGGCCACGAAGAATTGCAATTCTATTGGCTTTATAAGAATGGTCTCTCTTTTATTTGAAATAAATTAAAAACTGTAAGCAGATGTTAGCAACAAGTCAAGAAGTACAAATTAGATAAATCATTATCTGAACCTCAAATGCTCTTTGCTGCAAGGTGCTGAACACCATTTAAACAATGATACACCACCTTCTTTTAAAATAATTGGAAATTGAGGCTGCTGAAGACGACAGCTGTTTGATACTGGTGTGACACTATTAGAAAAGCAGTAAAATGTCCAATTTTAAGACAACATGTAAAGTTCAATGCATTTTTTTTTATCATTTTCCAAATTTATTCAATAATAATTATAGTTCATAAAATAGTTCCATAGTGTCTGTAATGAGGTTCTTAGCAATTAATCCAAAACACAACAAAAGCCTCCCTCGTCTTCAGATATGCAAACTGTTTTCAAATTATGTATGGAATTGAAGATGATTGCATCTGGAAACACAGAGGGACTCAGAAAGAAAGTGACAGTGGGGACTCAGGAACAGTGAATTCCCTTTTCAGCCCGGCTATGGCACTGCTTTTGCATATGTATGCAAATCACTAGCATTTTTGACCTAAACTCTCCATGTAATATCTAACTCACACTGATATTGTGAGTGTCTGGAGACTCAGCCTGAGCTAATCAAAAGGAAAGCATTCATATTTTCTTAAATATATGAAATATTTTACAGACAATACATGTGTTTTACTTTTTTCCTTGAGGCTTCAAAGTGGTTTAGTGGAAATGGATGTCTGGGCCTGAAATGTCAAAATGTACCTCCTAGTATCCTTTATTTTTTAAATTAAGAAAGCTGATCCTAAGTACCTTAAGTGCCAGTAATTCTCTATGGGCTTATAAATGTACTGGGGTTAAACAGAGAGATGTGTTAGTTATGATTTTAGATATGTCTGTGCTGATTGTGTTGGACTGCCAGGGAGGAGAAATGGGGCTGGATTGCTAATGAGATAGATAAGTCCTTGGCAATTATAACAATACTCTTCTACATCTCTGAATCAATCATCAGTGGTAGCAGAAGTAAGCAAACTGGTGCCTTGATGGTACAAAAGAACCCCCTTACAGCTGTCAAAACCAAATCATTAATAACACAGGAATCAATTTCTGCTTCTTCTCTCTGCTCAATCAGCAACATTATAGCAGAGAAGAATTGGGAATGGGAGAAGCCAATAGCTGAAACTTAATTTCTGAAGATACGACTTAATGTTTTTTTCTCAAGTTGAAGTGAACAGTACTGAGGTCCAAATTGCTCAACAGGAGAGACTATATCGAACAAGAAGTAACAATAGATGGAGAATGAAAGTGATAGGGAACGTCAGGAAAAGAAAATCAATATATAAAAAATGACAACTTCTCAGCAGTAAAGACCCAAGTCTGATCTTCCTGATAAAGTTTTCCTAATCCCTAACTTAAATTTTAGGAATAAACAATAGAATAGCATTGTATTTCAGTAAAATTAAGGCAAATCTGTGAAAGACAACTTCTACAAGAAGAAAACGTAAAATCATAGGATCATAGAATGGCCTGGGTTGAAAAGGACCTTCAAAATCATCAAGTTTCAAGTCCCCTGCTGTGGGCAGGCTTGCCAGCTATTAGACCAGGCTGCCCAGAGCCACATCCAGTAATGTAAAATGTTAAAATGTAATGTTATGTCTGACAGACAACAAACCAGACTCCAGAAGTCAATGTTCTGCACTTGAGTGTGTTCAATTGTTTGTAAATTAGAAATGCAAAGGACTGAATAAACACTCCTGACAACAACATGCATTTGTCATCCCAGGGCTATTTATGAAATATATAATATTGAAGACTCATCAGAAGGCTTTTTTTTTTTTTTTTAAAATACTATTTTTATTTTATTGTTATTCCCCTTGTGACATTTACCTTTGGCATAATTAAATCTTGGGTTTTCTGAGGTGTATTTCTACACCGCACTTTTATCTAAAGATGTAAATCTAGTTAAGTTAATATTTTATTTTGTAAGAAGGAAAACAATCTGGTAACGGTTAAACTTAATTTATAGGGGCTGTGTTCACAGCCCTTAATTTCACTTTAACATAAGTGTTTATCAGTCTTTTAACAGCACATTTGAGAACATGCAGTAGACACATGGAACGTTCCAATTCTCAAGTGCTGTTTACCCCAGAGTCTTCTCCACCTGGGGAGTTACCCCAAAATAGCAGGCAGTTCTTGTGACTGCTTTGCAGCACTTTTAAGACGAAATGAGTGGTTTGGAAAAGAAGTGAAAATTCTGCATCTTCACTTTGAAATGTGTTAATTAGCACAAAGTCTTAACTTGCTTGTAATGGTTACAATATTTGAGACCCTATCAGCTGACTTCTTTTGCTCTTTCCCCGTCAACATTATTTCATTACACATTCTCCTGGTGCCTTCCTGAGTCTGTTCCAATCAATCTTTAAGTTTAATCATCACAAGCCAGAAATGCGACTGATTGCAGCTGATCATTCCAACAGCCTCTTCCCCAAAAGATTTTATTTTTTTCTTTTTTCTTCCTGCTGAAGAGTAATTAAAAGCATCTGGGAATGATTAGAAACTTGAGCAGGTGGCTTGCATTTCTGGAATCTGTCACCAGGAGGGGGAACCTGTAGCACATCCCTGAGAGAAACCCCAGCGCTCAGGCCAAGCCAAAAGGCGAGGGCTTCCTTCTCAAGGTTCTTTGTCTTCTTTTGCTAGATAGTTGCTTCAGTGGAATTGTGCTCCATTCGTGGACCTCTAACCAAGAATAAAATCACATATGTGTGGCTCAGATCAATTAAAAAATCAATATTAAGACAAAGAACGTATCCATGAAAGGAGCATTAATCACTTCCGAGGCCTTTCAGATGGCATATGCTACATATTACAGAGTGAGCGGAAGAGTTGTGCCTTGTGCCGTCCACCTCTGACTTCACAACAGCATTGCTGATAAGGTTCACCAGCTCTATGGGGAGCACGCAGCTCTATGGGGAGCGAGCGGGCAAATGAGTGCCAGGCCTGGAGGGAGCGGCAGAGCCGGAGGTGCCGTACGAGGGGATGAACGCCCGCTGCCGTGCTGACACGGCGATGTCATTGTACGGGCGAAGCGGCTCGGGGCCGCAGGTGGACGCCGCGCCCTGCCCCGCCTTAGGGCACCCGTGTGGCGCAGGGCTTCAAGCCCAACGCCGCCGCAGCTCCCGGCAAGGCCTTGTGACGTCACGAGCCGGGCAGCGTGACGTCAGCGAGCCTCCATTGCCCGGCAGGCCGCACGGGGCGCTGGAAGTGACATCAGGCCGCATCCGGGGCAGGGCCCGGCGGCGCGTGGGGTCGGTCCGGAGGCGTCCGCGGTGCGTCCCGCAGGGCCGGGAGCGGGGGTGGGAAGCGGAGGCCGTCCCGATCCCAGAGCCGGCTGAGGCGCTTCTCTCTCCGCAGGTGCGGCCATGGCGGACTCTACGCAGAACGGACCCGTGCAAGGCGGAGCTGGCGGCGGAGCCGTGGTGAGCGGCGCCGGGCCGGGCGGAGTAGGCCCGGCTGCGCGGGGCGGGTGGGGGCGCGGAGCGGGCCCGGCTCTCCTCGGTGACCCCGCGGCCCCGGTGCTGCCCGCGGGGTGGCTGCGGTCCCGGTGCCGGGAGATGCCGCGAGGGCGAGGGTGGGGAGGAATAGTACAAAGAGGCTGGGAGTGCAGGAGGCGAGAGCTGGCTTCAGAGGCAGGGTGAGGGAACAGAAAAAAAAGAAGGAGGTCCTGGCTGAAGTGAAACGCAAAGCGAAGCACACGAATGTGGAAGCAGGACGGGTAACCTGCGAGGAGTGCGGCGGGAAGGAGGGCAGCGTTCTGGTGTGTGTAAACTGAAAGTGTGCCATGGTTTGATACAGCCTTCCTGGTGCCGGGGCCGTGTAAACCAGGGAAGGGGACCGTGGCTAAAGCAGTGTTGAAAAACAGGAGAAGTGCTGGAGAGTAGGGAATTCCATTTGTTTATTTGAAGCCATGCCCTTTTCCCTTGGAAGCAGTCATGTTAGCTTCAGTTTGCTACTTCTTTCTTCCCTTCCGTAAGAAACGTGGTGTTCCTAGGCCTAGCTGCTTGAAGTTTCATTTAAAATGAGCCCTGGAGCGGTAGATACAGCAGCCAGTTTGGTCTGAAGATGTTGCATGAGAAGTTCTTGAAGTTGACTACCCAGTGAGGTTGGTCTGTGTAGAGACACTCACTACCTCTACAGAGGATTTCAGTGCTGTGTTGCCTTGTAGGATACAAAAGGCTGCCTCGGAATGAAAGGGCTCCATTTGCAATCTGGTTGGTACATTGAAACGTTGTATGAATCTAGTATCATGCAGGATGAAAATACTCCCTTTTCTTCAGGCAATGATTTGGTCCTAGTCAAGGCTGCCATTTAACGCTGAAGGAAGAATGTTCCTTGTATGCAAATATTAAGTTACCAACTTATTTGGGGTTGTGTTTTTTTTTTATTGTTATCTTTTAATGTAGCAATTTCTGATGGCTAACAAGTTGGATACAGCAATGTGGATTTCCCGCTTGTTCACGGTTTACTGCTCTGCTTTATTTGTCCTGCCTCTTCTAGGGTATGTATTTTAACATGAAACAACATTAAAAGTTTGTAAGTGATTACACTTCATTTTCACAGAGTGGTTCCCATGTAAGGGTAACTTTCTATTATTTAGTTTGTTGGGTTAGTTTGTAAGGTTTTAATAATTTACTTATTTAAGATTGGCTTTAAACATTTATTGGTATGTTTAGAAAATGCTCAGCAATTGTCAAGTACTGGCAAATACTCATGTTTTGATGTAGTTATGGAACAGTGACTTATTTTTACCTTCAACATCTGCATTAAGTCACTGTACCAGATTTTAAATGTACTTTGGTAACAGTGCTTATGTATGATAACAGAAATATGAAAAGTACTGCACAATTGTGATGCAATTCTCAAGGGTGAAAGGCTTCTTCTGAGCAGGGGCTTGGTTCATATGGTAACATCTCCTCTGATGATTTGCAGGTTGCATGAAGCAGCAAGCTTCTATCAGCGCGCCTTGCTGGCAAATGCTCTCACCAGTGCTCTCCGACTACACCAAAGGCTACCACACTTCCAGCTTAGCAGGGCCTTTCTGGCCCAGGCTTTGCTGGAGGACAGCTGTCACTACCTGCTGTACTCTCTTATCTTTGTGAATTCCTACCCTGTCACAAGTATCCTTTGCTTGGGTTGTCCTGGTAACATTTTTAAATATCTAAAAAACTTGATTCTTTTCATCACCCATGTCACATCCCTTGCAGGACAAGGGGAAATGCTTTTAAGCTGAAGGAGGAAGATTTAGGTTGGCTACCAGGGGGAAGTTCTTTACTATGAGAGTGGTAGGCTGCTGAAACAGGCTACCTAAAGAAGTTGTCGATGCCCCATCCCTGGAGGTGTTCAAGGCCGGGTTGGATGGGGCCCTGGGCAGCCTGATCTAGTTAGTATTAAATGGAGAGGTTGGTGGCCCTGCCTGTGGTAGGGGAGTTGGAGATTCACGATCCTTGAGGTCCCTTCCAACCCTGGCCGTTCTGTGATTCTGTGACTTAAAAAAAATTTAGAGTATGTTTGCTATTCACAAAACATACTCTATGTAAAGTAGGATTGATCCATGTTCAGGTCAATCACCTCTGTACATAATGCACTGCAGTCTCTGATCCTTATCTTATTTTCTCTTCCTGAAACTTAAATTCAGAGAATTCTATAACCAATCTCACATGATCTTTTAAGAAAAACTGATAACTTTTATTTATGACCAGTACAAGTTTATATATAAACTTCTCTAAAAGTAAAACATATGTCGTGTAGAGATGCAATTACTCTGTAACAGCTGTTTCAGATAAGTAACTAAACATTCTGCAAAAAGGGCTTATTCCCATGGCTCGTCAAAGCTGATATTGAAGTAGCTCTTCTTCATGCTGCGTTGTGTGTATGCTTGATGTCCTACTCTTAGAATGCCTCTGGCAGAGGAATGTCTATGTTCTTGCTCTCTGAACTGCTGGAAATTGCGTGTTCTTTGGTGATAAAATGCATTTTGTAGCATCTGTTTATAAAAATGTGGTATGTGTATATGGTGGATTTTAAGTAGTAACTTCACATGTCTTTCATGTAGAAAAAATGCATTTCATTAGAAGCAGGCTGGTTTATAATCATGGTGTACATTCTGCTTTTGCATGCATATGTATACACTGATTTTAAAGCTAAGAAAAATGCATAGCAAAGAAAAGATGTAAGGAGAAAATGGAACGGCTATAAATATAGATGTTAAACATAGATGTCTCTTACTCGAGTATTGCTCATTCCAGCCAACCTCCTGCATAATATCATGGGGAAATTATACACTTCTTCAGTCTTTTATTTTCCTTATTCTTGCTTCAGTGAGTATTTTCCCAGTTCTGCTGTTCTCTTTGCTTCATGCTGCCACATACACAAAGAAGGTTCTTGATGTAAGTATGGCATGGTATACAATATGATTAATACTGTTGGTGCACGTGGGATTTATAAGCAAGTTTGGGAGTTGCAGCTGTGGTTTCCTTCAGCTATGTTAGAGGAGTTGGAGTGAAACTGTAGTATGGAATTTTGGCACATCTGAGAGGTCTTCTAGTTTGTTTCTCTCCTTCTGCTATAACTCAGTAATATGCTGAAGCTGACACCAGTTATTTCTCTTGAAATGGTTCTCTTTGAAGGTGGCCACTAGTGTGTAACAGTGGGGTCCAAACTTCTGACCTGTCTTTTCAGGCTAAACCATATGCTATGAAGTCAAATGTTATATTTCAGTGGTGGAATAACAAACCTCAGGGTGAGGCTAAGAAGCAAAAAAAAAAAAAAAAAAAAAAAAAAATTTGTCAGGTGAACCACCTGTTCAATATACAGTTTTCTACAGCTTAATGCATCTCCAACATCCAGTATTCTGACCCAGGCTGTCTTGCTACCACAGGTGCTTCATCCTAGTGGACAGAATAAGGCTGCTGGCTGGCCCTGTGCACTTAAACATGGAATGTGTGCATGAGGAATTTACAGCACACTTTATTTTTAATTAAGCTTTATGTGCCTGTGGTTCCTGAGATTATTAATGGTTATTCTGATGGGGACTCTGCACTTCTTAAGAGTATTCTTTGCAGTATTAATTTCAATCACTTGCTGAAATGATTCATAAATGGTAGATGTTAATACTACTTTATGCTGAAGAAGATTGATATCACTTGTATATTTCATGGTGTTTTTTTTCTTTAAGGCACGAGGCTCAAATAGCCTGCCCTTTCTGAGAAATCTTCTAGAGAAACTGAATGCTAATCAACAAAATATTCTAAAATTCATTGCTTGCAATGAAATTTTTCTGATGCCAGCCACAGTTTTTATGCTTTTCAGGTAAGAATTATCATTAATGCTTTCAGAATTGGGAACTTTGTGCATGAGATTACTTTTTGTAGTTAATTCTGTGGGTTACAGAAATGTGTGTGTGTATGGTTGTCTGATCAAGCTTAAGCTTAGTTTGGTTCCTAGATTTCTCAAGATGATGCATCATGAAATCAAACAGCATTCATTCTGGTATAGTTGGGCACGGAAGAAAAAAAACTGCTCTCCCTTTTATAGCATTCAGTATGTAAAATTTTGGACAGTGTAACAGAATATTGAACTGTAGCCCCACTGAAAAGTGTCTGTTCACTCTTGCTTCTAGTTTTATATCCCAGAATCTTAAGTGGCATGGAATTTCATGGTGCTAGAAGAGTGCAAGGAGGAGCAGGTTATGTCCTCTTCCATGTTACTTCTGACCGTAAACCCTTATTTATTCCATATTTATTCCATTTGGGTTTGCCTGCTTTATTTGTGTCCAGCCTGTTGATTTCATTTTGGGGATCTTAAGAATGTGCATGTTGGAATCCTACTGAAGTCACATAGATGTAACAGTCTGCCAATTACTGAAGTTTGAGTTACTTTTAATATTTGGAGAGGGAATATTTGCATTATGCATGTCATAGTGCAGTGAGAGCATTTGTCTTGAGTGGTCTCAAAGGCAGTAGAAGGGAAGCTTCATTTTCTTAGAAGATGATGGAATGCATCATTTGCCTTTATCTTACAGTAGGGCAGCTGAACACTTAAATGCTTCAGCCCTGATGGATTGTATTTCCTTCAAAGGCCACTTAGCAACTGATGGATACTATCTGTATCTGGTGTCTGAAACATTTGAGTGCTCTAAAATTTTGGGGTGAAGATCTTTGTTTTTTTAACTCTCTATACAGAATTCATTGTGTGGAGTGGAGCTAGTTGATAAGTCATCTAGTAGAAACTTGTAACAGATGATATACCAAATGTAAAAACAGTATAAAGGTTAAACGAAACTGTAGTGGAAGTTTAGAGAACAAACTGTTGAAGCCTGTTAAATTGCTTGTAAATACCATACAGATGCAAGACTGCTTTTTCCCACTCTGGAATTGTGATGTGGTGACACACTTCTAATATTACATTATATAAAGAAGCCTCAGTCAAGTAAGCTCAAGGTGTTTCTGTGCTTTGCTGTGTCTTGGTTTGCAGCTCTGTCATGTGAAACAGCAGCTTTTTGAAGTACAAAAATCTCATTTCAGAGTAACTGAAACAGTTTATTTAACTTTAATATATGAATACATAAATAATAGTTTCCGTTATGTTCTAAGATTTTTTTTCAAAAGTTACTATAAATATAGTGCTTCTATAACCTGAACCATGCTGTGAGCTGAAAAAGCTCAATGTAACTGGACTACTCACATCAGTTAATTTTCATGCTTGTCCAGCAAGCTTTTCCTTAATACCAAACTACCCTGTGCTGTCACTTCTGTGATTCTTTACCCATCATCAGATGCAGTAATATTACATTTTTTAAAGTTTCTGCCTTTGTAAAGGCATGGTTATGTATGTTTTCTGCTGTCAGATCTAGATTGTCTGAACAAATACGACCCCAGTCTGGCTTTTTTGAGCTGGGATAGTTTCCTAAGTTTTCTTCAGGAAAGTCCTGACTCTATTTTATTTACGTAAATCAGCATTAACCTCTGCTTCTCTGTTCTGTTTCAGTGGTCAAGGGAGTCTGCTCCAGCCATTCATTTACTATAGGTTTCTAACATTACGCTACTCTTCTCGGCGAAACCCGTACTGCAGGTAATAACCACGTTATTTTTGGAAGTTAGTGTTTAACAGTGTGGTGTTTAGACATACAGACATTCTTCATTCTGTAATGGATGCATAACACGTAATACTAAATCACAGAATCATGGAATTGTAGGATTGGAAGGGAACCCCAGAGATCATTGAGTCCAACCCCCCTGCAAAGCAGGCCCCCTGCAGCAGGCTGCATGGGTAGGCATCCAGGTGGGTCTTGAATATCTCCAGAGGAGGAGAATCCACAGCCTGTGCAAGTGGTAATTATAGAATGTAAAATATATCTGGATATGTATATATGTTTGTTTTAAATAAAAAAATTGCCCCAATCCTTCAGAGTAACGTTTATTTCATGTAACTGAAGTCATCTAAAGTGCTCTGCCATCCTTGAATGAGAACTTTCAGAACATGTTTGCATAATTAAAAACTATGCTTTAGGAGAAGAGTCTTTTAATTGTTCTGCAACCATTTATTGGAAAGATATTTTCAAATTCTTGGTCTCTCTAAGGCTAAACATGTACATGAACAGACATGTGCAAACTTGTATGATCTCAAACATACTTATTACTTCCTTTAAATTTATGAGTAAGGTTTATTATAAATGAAATAGAGCATTATTGATTTTGTTTAGCATTGACTTGACCAACTTCCAGTGCTTTAAACCTTGAAACTATAAATATTTCTAGGATTTGCTCAGGACAGTGCTCTTGTGGGATTTCTCTCATCAAGCTTTTGTGTAGTGTAAGATTTCACTTTCCTATCTGATTACTATCTAATTAGGAAAACATTTGATAAAATACCAGAGCAGCAGCTTTGGCTGCCATGATATGCAAAGACAGGTTTTAGAATCATAAAATTTATTATCTCCATTTTCCCCTTATTTTGTAAGAAATCAATCGGTCTTACTACATGTTTAAAAATATATATATATTTGAAATATTTATGAAGATACTTTCTTTTATGTAAAAAAAAAAAAAGTGCATGAAAACAAACTTCTAATAAGACTAGTTTCTTGTCTTTTTGTAATTTCAAGTGCTGCTAGTGTTTCAGGTTTTATTTCTTAAGTTTTTCTTCTTAAAATTTGAATCTAGAATAAGGGTTGTTTGCATTCTAATGAGAAGCAACACAAGCACACCACTTTTTCTTGCCTCCTGAATCCTTATGCTACTTATAAGAAATTATCACTCTTCTTTCCAACCTACCTGCAGTGGGTGTTCTGGTTTTTTTTTAGAGTGTGGGTTTTTGTTGTTTTTTTCTGCTTGAATGTGGAATTTTTCTGCTGTCTTTATGTCTGTCCTTTACTAAGTTAAAGGTGGTGAAAAATTATTAGCATTTAAAGGATAAGAATTTTGAAATTCTTGCAGGATGCTGCAACTCTGAGTTGATCTAAAGAACTTGCTAACTAGAATTAGTGTGTGTTGTTGCTGTAAATTTTTTAAAAATTATTTTATTTAGAAAATAAGTGAATGAAAAGGGTGATTTAGATATTAGTTGCTTCTGGTGAATGTTATATGATTTTTATTCAGTATTTAAATCTTTTTCTTTTTTTTTTTTCCCCAGGACTCTCTTCACTGAGTTGAGAATTGTTGTTGAACATTTAATAATGAAGCCCTCATGTCCTGTTTTTGTGAGAAGACTATGTCTCAGCAGCATTTCCTTTATAAGCAGATTGGCACCAACTGCTGCATAGCCAAATTTCAGACACGCGTCTATTGTGAACATTATGAGCAGCTGGCACTTCTGCTGATGATTAAATTTCTGGTTTTACACTGGTCTCACTCCAGGCTGTATAAAAATGTGTCTTTGCTTTTCTTGGAGATAATTTAAAATTTAGCATATCAAAAACAAGTCATGGAAACTTTAAAATTACTGTGCTATATTGGTAATTGGTGGAAAAAAAGTAGCTGCATTCTATCCTAAACGTACCCAGTCCTGCAGAATTGTTTTTTAGAAATCATTAGTTGTTGGATGCTGATTAAAACTCTTTAAGAAGCCAGTGCATAATAGGTTTATACTAGCTGGAACCATTGCTATGGTAGGGTGTCTCTAGCAGGTAGCATTGGTACATACACCTAGGCAGAACGTGTCGGACAGTATTCTTCTGCTTACTAAATATATGTAGAATTATTGTCCAAATTACTATATTCAGTGAAAAATATTGCCCACGTTTAATTTAACAAAACTTAAAGGGTATCAAGCTGGTACAGGTAACACCTTTTCAGGAGAGCCTATTTCTGCTAATGTCATTTAAAGATAAGGTAAAAGCTCAGAAGAGTTATGATGTAGCCTTCTATTTGGTTGCTGGGAGAAATCTCGAGGCTCTGACCATGGAGAATTCAGTTGTCTTGTCAAAACAAGATGTTTTACCAAGCCAAATTGCTGACCTGGAGGCTTTTCAGACAAAGATGCAATGCTTAAACTTTTAACCATCTCTTAAGTGAACTAATCAATGTAAATGTTGTAACTTTTGGAGAATCATTGCGGATATGTTCTTGTGTCTACACAAATGTGAGACTGCAGTAATTCAAGCATGTCTGCTTTTTAGAAGATTAATCTGTAGCTAGCTCTATATAAATTGTTATTCCAGTTCCTGAGACTCTCATTGTAATGGGAAATTTGCATAAAGGATTGCACCTGTTCAGGCAGCTATTGAAACAAATTGCTGCAGGATTTTTTGGCATAAATCCATCTTATGACTGATCTGAAGGCAGTATCATGACTACAGAAGTGAATATTAAATTGAGTGCTGATTATGTATTCACCCAGCAGCTGAAAGGTAGGTCATGGAAAAAAGAGTATTATCTGCCCGCATATAATGTCTTTCTGTAAGTTCAAGGCAAAGTATTTGCCTTATCTTCTGTAGCTAATATTAATGTTCTAATTGCATAAAATTAAGTGGGATAATTGGCTTTTTGTAAAAATCCTAAGGTACTGTGCTCTTCTTCCTTGGTCAGAGAAATGTGAAACGCTTCTGAAAACAGTCTCAGAGCAAAGTATGTAACTACTGAGTTATCTTGTTTGCAATGTGGATGTAATTTGGCCTTTTCAGTTGTTTCAGCTTGCTGTTTTAAAGCTGTGTATTTATACACTTAATTTTTTGCTCAACCTCTCGGTACTGATAAAGACCTGTTTTTGGTAATCGAATATGACACTCTTTGACTTTGCATTTTGCTTTCTGAACATGATTAGTTATTTATAGAACACTTGCATACTGCATAAGCAACTGCATGCAGTACTGCTCTACTGCTGCTAATACTTGCAACAAGATTCACTATGTGTATATCCTGTAACTTGAGGATTTTATAAAACCTAAAATTTCTACTGCAATAAAAGGAGTGTTAAGTGTAATTTGCTAGGCTCTTCAAGCTTCCTTTCTTTTTAACAGAATGTGCTGATACTTGAACCTGGAAGTTGAGCAGAACGCAGTCTTGTGCTTATATGTGTGCACACTTGCCACTGCAGCTCTTGAAATGGGACAGCTCAGTATCTTGTGCATCTCTAAGTCATGTTACAGAAATTTTTGCCTTCTGCAATGCAAAGATTTATTACTCTTTCCTTCAAAACTTAACCCAAGAGTAGGCACTACAGCAACGATCTCAGAGGAGAAATCTAGACCTACTTCTTACTATTTCAACTCTTCAGCACTGTTCTAGACCTGTTCATAATCTGTATGTTTTTGACTGGTGACATCAGGCTCTGTTCAGCTCTTCACTTCTGAATAGGTCGTCTAAGTTCATCCCCCATCCCAGGAACGGAAAGCAAATAAATGCTTTGGTAGTTAATGTAAGGATAATAACATGTTTCTTGTGAGCAAGTTCTTCTGGTCTAAGAAACCTGTTATGAATGTGGTCTGCTGTTCTTTAACTATATGCTCTTATTAAATTTGACTGAGTTGGAACTGATATATTGCAGCTGTAACTGAAGGATGCTGAGTCTGAGATCCAGCTCTGTGAATGGGGAAGGATGGTTAAAAGGAATAAGTGAATGAGATTACAGTACAAGTCTAAATGTGGATGTGAAACTTAAACATTTTTTCTGATAAGCAGTATTAAAAATGGGTTATGGAGAAATGTTTTGTCATAAAAGGGCTTGATTTGGCTAGTGCTGTGCTCTTGGCTTTGTCAAGAGCTGTTTGACAAAACTGAGGCCTGGATTTTGCTTGTGGCCTGGTAAAACTTAGAGGAGTGCCTCAAAAGTATGAAATAAAGGGATAAGAATAATTTCCAACCAAAATAAATCAGGCAGCTTACCTGTACTCCGTATCAACTTTGTTTTTATTGTAGCCTTATGCTGCCTTCCTGGTAAAACCAAGCTTTCTCAATGCTAACAAAAAACATTCTGCTCATGTGCCTACTTCCTCAATAACTGCTACTATTCATATTACTTTGCTGTCAACAGTTCACTATAACAGAAGTCTGTGATAGCGGAGAAGTGTTGAAACTAACTGTAAAAAAATGTGAACCCCAAATACGAAGCAGTACAGCTCCTGTCATGGAGAATGGTTGCCTACTAGATAGCGTTATTGTTCCCACTAGTATGAATCACACTGGTAATTGTTCTTACTGTCTAAACTTCCGTAAGCTGAAGTGCTGTTGGATAAATTTTTGGGTAGATGCGCCCCTTGCTGTGCACAAGTCTGCTGTAGATGTGATATTCCAGGATAACGCTTACCTGTTCTGTTCTCACCTGCAGATAAATAAAACATCAGGACCAATTGGGTCAGTTGGGAACAGCTATTGCCATTTGGGATTTCTTGCACACAAAGTAATCCACTAATGTGCATCCATCTTTTCCTTTATTGTCTTTTAATTTTCGTCTTTTCATGATCAGTTTTGTGCTGTCAGTCTTATGTTTTCTTTCCTTCATAACTGCAATGCTAACTGTTCTATGATGGATGTTCAAATATTGGTCAATATTTAAATTCCATGTTAGTGATTTTTTTTTTAATTATAATCCTCAACTGCTGTTTGTTCTGAAGCTTTCTGAGCTGTTAACTCTGTGCTAGTAGTGTCCAAACAAATAATTTAGTTGGTTGCTTTGCACAGTCCATGCTGGATCTTTTTATCATTAGGATCCCATATTGCCATGTTTGCTGTGCAGCCTCTAATTAAGCAAGTATAGTTCTGTAAAATGGACAAGATAGGAGTTGAGGTGTTGGAGAAAAGGTTCATCTCCTGAGGTGATGTAAGAACTCTAGTGGAGCAAACAGTGGGAGGGAAAAACAGAAGTTGGGTATTGGAGGGGCTGGTGATTTGTTGCCATACTACGTATGATTTGGTCCTATTTCCAAAAAGTACTGTACCTTGCAGTGCTCAGATTAAGGCTGGCAAAGACCATAGAGCTAGAAGAGCATGCTCTTTTAAAATGTTGTGAAAAACTGCTTCCTACCTGCGAGAGCTAGGTATGGCTCTGGTGTCTTTCTGTTGAGGGAAGAAATATGTGACAGTGGCACTTTCTGTGCCAGATTTTAATAGGCTATGCTGATCTGTTGCAGTTGTCTATAATTGCTGCATATATTTGTGGTTAAAGTATACTGAAATAGTGTATCTCCTTAATAGAGCTTTTAATGTGGTGTAAGTTTCTTAAGAAATCCCAGGAAAGTCAAGCCTTACAGATTGTCAAGCTATCCTTTATTCCAAAGAGACGTTATCAGTATGGATCATGTAATTGAATTTAATCTTAAACATGGATTCAAAAATACCTTTTTAATGAACTGTCAGCATTACTTATTAAACTTTTTGCAAAAGCCAATTCTGTGATAATGGGAGATATTGCCCAGGTAAGGGAGTTTCATTGCTTAGCTCCGTGCCATCCAGATGGTACAAACTTCTCAAATGAATTGAGAAATTCATCTTTTACTTGCATTCAAGGACTGAGGCACAATATGCTAATGTAAGGCTCAGAGGGGAAATATAGTTCTCCTGCATATTTGAGAAAATGTGAAGCCCTTTCAAGAAAATCTAATAAACATAATAATCACAGGCTGCTGACACTAAGGAAAAAGCACCTCATTCGCTCGCTCTTTTATGCAGCAATTTACTGGTCCCTACTGATTTTCAAATTGGATCACTGCAGTAAATTATCCATGCCAGTACCTGTGAAGGAAAGCATTGGGATCCATATTTGTTTAGTGCTGTGCTTAAATCAGCAAGAATGATAAATCTGATGGTATAAAATTGGAAATACCAAGAGCTTTTCTCAGTGAATGAGCAAGTAACTCCGTTAGTAATTTATTGTGACCCTTCTCACTGTATGTGCTTTGTATGTCAAATATTTATTTCGAAACAAATTAAATTGTTTTCTGTATTGATACAGCTATGGTTTTGTTGATGTTCTTGAAATCAAATTGTATATATATTTTTTTCTGGATGTAAAATACTATCAATGTTACGTTGCAAAACAGAGCTTGTTTAAGTTTAGGTTTCAGAATTTGTGTTCCTGACCAAAATCTTTATATGCTGAATGTCTTAAGTGTGTGTTGTTTTGGTTTCTGTTTGTTTTGTTAAGAATAGTGCAGGGAATGCTGAGCTACTGCACCTTCCTGTTTGCTTTTCTAGATAAAAACATTAAGCTGTGTATTAGAACGAAAAGCTGGTCCATGTTTTTTCAGTCATTGGAACCATTCTGCTTTATACCTAGTGCTTGTAATAACGTCTTCTGTGAAAATGTAACCATGTTGCTCAGTGTACTGCTGGATTTCCATGCAGATCTTTTGTAGGGGGAGTTAACTGTATCTGTTTTAGCAGTAGTCCTGTCCTGTGAATCTTCGGATAGGTTACTTTGTGTGATGTAATCATAGTCACATAGCTACATAAGAGCAACTGCTGATCTGAAAAAATGGTCTTAGCTAGCACTTACTGCTTGGAATTTATATCTGTGTAGTATTTTTTTTTTTTGTAAGAAGTAAGCAAAATCATGAACCAGTATGGTTTAAAAAATGTGATCTTGTGTTATCCTCCTCTTGTGGGCTTAGCTCATTAGTGATGGCATACTAGAGTGTTTCTGTTCAATCTCAGCTCAAATCATACAGGCTTTATTCTGTCACTGTTGGCTGCTACCACAGAGTTGCAGTCCTACATTGCTTCTGGAGAAGCAATAGCATGAATTACATTCTAAGGAGTCATAAAAGATCTTACTCTTTAAAGAAAATGGTTAATGAAAGTTAATTTCCCTTTACCTGGAGTTCCACATGCTTGACTCATGTCTCGAGCAGCCCGGACTCCTGCCTAAGGAGGAGAAAGCAATTTTCTCGAGGAGGAGGAAGAATCATTATATTTTAATTTGCAGTGCGTGCCCCTGTGAATGTTCACCTATGCGCTTTGGCAATGCCAAAAAAATGAAGAGTTTGTTGCATGGAGATGGTGCATCAGCCAGTCAAGATATTTTACAGGATAATGAAACTGAAAAGCAGAGATGAAAATGCAGGGCTGGATTATCAGCAAGAGTTAATGTCAGCTGCAGTTTTACTGGGAAGGGAAGGGAAAAACAGAAAAGACTGGGGAGAAAAAAGAAAATGGGAAAGAATTCAGCTCTTAGGTAACCGAGGAATGGAAATGCTATGGTATACTATAGCTTCCACAAACCTCAATTTACCATCCATGATTTTGTGATGTCGGTATCTTCTGGACAGCATTTAAATTTTCTAGCTCTAAGTTATGTCTACTTTATTCTGTATGAAAATGAATTGGAATCTTTAGATGCCACTATGCTGTATGAGGGCAGACAGGCTGGTCTCAATCTACCTGGAGGGAAAAATAAAGCTGCTGTGGGATTATGTGGTTTTGTCCATAATGTTTGAGACTCCTGTAGTGGAAAAGTAAAGAAATAAAGCTTTACTATGGCCTGTATTTATACTGGGTTTCATGGTATATTTGTTAAGCTTTTTTTTCCTTTTCATATTGTTTTGTTACCTTTTATGTTAGCAGTGTAGGAGAAGATACATGCATGGGTTTTGTGAAAAGACAGACTGTGAATTGTACTTTTGTTCTCTAGAAAATCTGACCAGTGTTTTGAAATAACATTTGCCTATTGCAGTTCCTTTCTATGTGCTTTCTGTTATAGCAGCTTCAGTTAGGTTCTGACTAAAGCACAACAAAACTACTGTGAAAATAGCAGAAAGTTTAAATCAAAGCCATTATTAACAATTATTTTTTTTGTAATAACACGGAAATGGGAAGTTGACTTAAAACACATTTCTAAATTCCAGTATGTTTATTGGCATAGTACTGATAAAGGTGTATAATACAAAGGAATTTTGAGACCTTAGTCTAGTTAAAGTAGCACATATCAGTTTAGTATGCATTTCTTAATTACCCTGTGGTCCTATTCCCAACTCATTATTTCAACTTTAACATTGCTTTGATGCAGCCAAATGGCCTGTTTACCTCCACCCCAGTGTACATGTGCTGGGGATTGATGTTGTGTACGTATACTTACAGCAGCAGATAAATGGCTTAGAGATCAAAATATCACATTTATTTTTTGTTTCCCATTTGAAAGTGCTTGATTTTTTTTTTTTTCTTTTTTATAGTCTCTCCCTGCCTTCTGCCAGTCTTTTCTGTTTGCCAAACATCACACATTTGTAAGGAAAGAATACTTTAAAAAAGATACTTGCACTGAATAGGTGCTTTTAATCTCTTGCTGCTTTGAAGCTGGGGCTTAGTTTGTTCATGTAAGATTGTATGACAGATGGAGCAGCAGACTTGATCTAATGTTACCAGAGGCTTCCTCCAGTCTCATGTTTCTATACATGTCTGCATATTACTGTTCAGGTTGAAAGAAGTTGCTTCAGGAGAGTATGTATGTAGCACTATTTGTTAAGAATTTTAGCTAGCTTTCTGATTTAGGATGGAGGTGAGTGTTGTTACCCTTGCAAGTTATTTTTCCATTAAAGTTGGAAACTACCTATGACTTGGTCAGATGAATCTAAATGGAATTCTTCTTTTGTGTGCTAGTTTTATTCCAAACCAATGACCTCTAGTGGATGACTTGCATCTGTGAAGCAATACACTTTAACTTAATGTACACCTGGATGTATATTGTCTACACTAGAACCTTTTTCCTCTTGAAATTGAAAATAATGTCTTTTCATGAGTTATTGTACTTTCATTTTAGAAACATCTACCTGTCCTATGCGTTAGAAAGGAAATTGAAGGAAAAAGCAGATCTCTGGTTAAGGTTTCTTTAACTAAATAATTACTCATAGGCCATAATTTTTGTCACAACTGTTGAGAAGCTAAAAGACCCCATGATCTTGAGCATCTCATAGTAAAGATTTTAAAACCTTCGTCAAATCATTTCAGTCATAAGTCACAATAATTGCAGTAGCAGGAATCCAGATTCACAGAGATGCATGGAATGGCTGAGGTTGGAAAGGACTGCTGGAGATCATCTGGTCCAACCCCTGCTCTAGGAAGGAACCCCAGAGCATGTTTCGCAGGATTGCATCTAGGTGAGTTTTGAATAATTGCATAGATTGAAGTCACTTCCTGCACGTGTAGGTGTGGGATTATTGATACAGAAAGAATGATCTTTCTATCCCTCCTTTTCCCACATGACCATTAAGTGCACGCTTTTGGATGTACTTGTATCATGATAGGTGTGCAGCTGCATGAATCTTTCCCTTTTCCCTAATTTGATTGCAGCTGCATGCATCTCAGTATAATTCTCACTGATTTTTGTTCAGACATGCAAGTAATTCCTCCAGGGGGAAAGCAAATTCTTCAGAAGTGTAAAATCTTCATTTAGGAAAACAGTATTTAAAAAGCATTAAAGTTAAAAGAAGTGCCTGCACTGGTATGCCAAATCAGAGCCAATCAGAGGTTTTGATGCAAATCCACCTGTTCTCATTTACCATGAAAATACCCTGTCAGATCTGCCCCAGGCTCATCTTGATGGGATCAGTGGGGCTGCACTGCTGCTATGTTTTCCAGCGTATCATGGCAGGCTCCCAAACTGGAGATGCCAGTGGTGTCTTGAAGGGCCAAATAATACACCTGCCTCCACGTTTGCTGGCAATCTCTAGCCCTCAAATATTAACCCATCTTTCTCCTGTCTTCTTTCTTTACCTGCCCAATCTACTGTTGTTAAACCCTCTCTCCTAGAGCCCACTTCTACTCCCACCCCACCCTTGTACTCCCATTTCAACCAATTCTGCAGTACTGATGCCTACTCAGCTTCCCAGAAAATCAGACATATCTCAGCTGGAGTTCCAAGGAACTGATGAGGTTATCACTGTGTGCTGCGAGGAATCTGGGCTTCCTTAGCAATAGGACAACCTGGAAGCAGATAAGACTCAGACTCCTGATTGCTGCTGGGTGCAAAAGGACAGGGGACTGCAGCTGCTTCAAGAAGCCGGAAACGACTCAGTGGGCATTCAGGTGAATGAACTGCATGTGAATAATTAAACTCTTGCCCACACACTGAAAACTAAAGATACTAACTTCTAGTTTATTTTGAACTTTGACTTGGTGGCCGTGAAATTATTACAGATCTGGAATAGCACGTGACTTGGAGTTGCCAACCTAAAAGCCTTAGAAGTCTCTTCAGTAAAGGTTACATGCTTTATACAACAGGGTTCTAACATTGTGGCATGTTTTTTTTTTTTTTCTTTTTTTCTTGTTTTCTGCCAAAGGAAAGCCTGAGGAAATGACTCCAATGCCAGAGACTCCAGTCAGCCTGCTGCCTTCTGCTAAGCAGTAGGCCAAAATCTTCATGTGATAGGTATGTTAGCAAAGGGAAGGGCGAACATCCCCATGGCATGCTGGGCAGGATTGGCCCCAACTGTCTCTGCGGGTAGCACATGGCAGCTGTGTGGTGCAGTCTGCAACCTGCCATGTTTCCTTACCAGAAGCTTGGAAGGGACAGAAGCTCCCTGCTAAAGCAAGGCAATGGTGCTCTGTATGCAGCACATAACTTTGGCAGGGGAGTTCTGCTCCAGTGGTTCAAAGGCCTCCATCAGATTTACTAATATACAACAGCTCTGCAACATCAAATGTTAACAAATGGAAAATGCTGTAAAGGATTATTGAGGGAAATGATCTGCCTTCTGCATCCGTCCCTCATTGTGGAGATCTGCGAAGAGAATTTTTTAAAAACATTTTTATTATCAGGTCAGAGTGTAGTAAATAGAATGTGAATTAGATTTTTATATCTTTTTTTCTTAAACTAGATTGATTTCATGAGATTAGGGCGTAGATTAGCTAATGAATAACCATTATTCATTGTGGAACATTAAGGTGCAGTTCTGACCATTGAAATACTGTTTCTTCCTGAGCGGCAGTATCTCACTGGCTCACTATGGCTATACATAGCCTTTTGTCACAGGCAAATTCACTACTAGTGATTGACAACTAACGATTGTGATGTTATGTGTAAGGATTCAGGACTCTGACTTGGGATGCTGCAGGCACACACCATGAGACATGGTGATTTGTCTGTGGTTGCTCAGTGCACCTGGCTCCTCCACACTGAGCAACTTGCCACTGATTTTTGGTGATTCTTTGCCTCATTCTGCACTATCAACAAAGGTTCATGCAGAGCCCTTACTCTCATAAATCCTGGCTGACCAGCAGCCCAATAACATCTGTGACTCAGTCTGTGCTGTTCCAGTGGTGTTATTTTCCTTCCTGTTCCCTATTTACAACAAAAGCAGACAAGGCAAATTCAGTTGAATAAAAAAATGTGACATTATTCAGTGATGATATTCCATTTGATTTTGGAAAGTAAATGATAAACATAACGAAAAAGATTTTTAGAAATAATGCAACAGTTGGCATCTTTTCTATGGAGTATAGTTGGACCCTTCAGGATTTCTAGTATTTCTGCCTATATTTTTTTCAGGTATCTCTTGGGGGGAAAAATGGGAACTTTAACCTCATGATTTTATATTTCTTAAAAATTACTGTTTACTTTTTAAAATCCCATGCTGAAACAAGGGGCCAGCAAAACATCCATCAGGTGAATGTTACAGCCCCAATTAAAATCAGATCCCACCTTTATGACTCCACAACTCGCAGTAATTTAGTATTTAACTCCAGTGCTGTCCATCTGTTGGTTAATGACACGGCATCTGCTGCAGTGCTCCTCATTCACCTGGCACAGGACTATGGGGAGAGAGGTGTTGGTTTGATCGCTTCACACAGCATTTCACTCCCATCTGCCTCCACTGGGCATACAGACACACACTGGCGCTGCTAATCAGTGGATGACTGTTAAAGAAGTTACGTGCCAGTAAACCTTGTTGAAAAATCTCACCGGGTATGTTAAAGACTGGCACCGCAGTCATTTTCCTAAGCGATCAAACGCTTGGTGGATGATCAGACACGTTAATTATCCACGTTCCCTGCCAAGCGAGCTTCTGGTGCGTTCCCACGCTCCTCACAGCGCACAAGCAAATCCGGGGAAGCGATTACCTACGCTATCCTGGAAAGCCTCAAGTTGCCAACGCGCTTTTTATAACAGCGCGCAAGGTGCCGTCGTGGCACCGCCTGCACTGAGGCGCGTCAGGCGCGGCTCCGGCTGGGGGCACACACCGCCCGCCTGCGGAGAAAGGAGGAGATGTTGCTACACCCCGACGCGCACGCAGCCTCAGCCCCTCAGCCCGAGCCCCGGGCCGCGCCTACTACCTGCGGAAGCCGCCACCTGGGGAGAAGCGGCGAAGAGCGACGGCTCTCGCCCGCGCGCGGCGCATGCGCGGCGGTCGTTCGGGAGCGGCCCGTGAGTCAGCGGCGGCCGCCGGGCGCCGCCCGAGCTCGGCGCACATCCGGGTGCCGCGGCGCCGCCCACCGCCGGCTGCCGCCCGCGGTCGGGGGGGTGCCGCGCCGCCGGGCCGGGCTTCTCCGATGCGCATCGCCGCCCGTTCGGCGGCCGCTGGCGTGCGGCGGGGAGCGGCCGCGCTCCGCCCGAGGTCGCCGCCATGATGCCGGCCCTGTCCGCCCCGCGGCGGGGCTGCCGCAGCCTGTACCGGCTGTACGTGCGGTGCCAGGCGGCCCCGCTGCGCCGCGCCTGCCACGGTGAGTGCTCGGCCCCCCCTGCGTGGGGCTGGGATCGAAAGGGAGCGAGGTCGGGTGCCGCTGAGGCAGGGCTGGGGCTGCGGCCGGCCTTGGGTGCTTTACAATAAAGCGTTCCCGGGGTGCTGCTGTGGTAGCTGGGACGGGACGGGACGGGACGGGACGGGACGGGACGGGACGTGACGAGCGTGCGTCTCCCAGCGCTTCGTCGGCCTCCCGCAGAACGTAGCGCGTGGCTCGTTTACCGTCGTTTTACGAACGAAAGTGTGGAATACGGGGCGATATTAGTCTGTAAACCGAGGCCAGGCCTTCCCTTTGGGCCGCAGATTCTGCAAGGTTAAAACTCTTAGCCCCTTTCATACTTTGGGCTGAACTGCTACACAGGCCTTCTTCTGTAGCGGCTGTGTTAGGGAACCCTTACAGGATGTGTGTGCATGCAGCAAAGAAGGCTGCCATATAAACGTACCAACCAGCTTCCGAGCAGTTCTGTTCCACTGGAGCGTAGGGAGCAGCACTGCCTGTGTTATGTCACGTATTCGCTGCAGTCCTCTAAAAGCTGTTATCAGTAAGGTCACCGAGTTTCATTTCCTGGGCTTTTGTACACTTGCAACATCTAAGAATGAGAGCTTATTTGACAACTTTGGTATTTTTTTCCTGCGAGGTTCAAGTCAGTGCACACACACAGAGTGAAATGTGTGCTAAGAGGGTAAAAGTAAGAGTGAAGTTGTTGGTACTTTTATGGAATACACGGTTCTATGAAACAGTCATTGTATTGCAAGCTGAATTATTCATGCATGGTTGGTCGTACTTTGCACGATCTGATTTACCAGCACTGCTTGACTATTTTCGTTCTGTGAAATTATTTATTCCTTTAGTGCATCTTTTCCACAGGAGCCCTGTACCCTTTCTGCTGCTTCAGCCAATCTTGCTAATGCAGACAGCCTGAAGGCTGCCCACCAGTGAGGCTTCTTATTTGGCTTTTTGCATGTTTGTATTGTAATTTGTCTGTTGTAAATACTGTAGAATTGAAGATTTTTCTTAGCTAAGGCTTTTTATAAAACATAATACGCTTTTGCAGGTAATTTTGTTAGCACGTTGCTCTTCAGTTGAGCTATGTAACATGTTTTTTTAATTGGTAACACACAGTTTGTACAGAGCGTGTACACAGTGACAGCACTGGCTAATAGTAGTTGTAGTGGTCTGGCTTTGTTCATTTACTAATACTGGTGGGCTTTTTGTTCATTTGTTTGTTAAGACTTTGAAGCAGTATGGCTGGAACCAGGACTTAATGCAACAATAAGCCAGTCTTATATAATAACTTTGTACCTGTGTCCCAACTTCATCTAGAGATACTTGCCAGAGTGTGTAGGGAAAAACAAACGTACATTTGACTGGAATTTAAAAGGGGTGTTTGAAGAGGGATGAGGAAATTGTGGTGTTCTTCTGTATTATGAATCCTTAGCGTTGGTAAAATAAGCACAAATCATTACTTCTAAGTTTATTTTCCATAGCCTACGTTGGTATTTCTGGACCATTTTCCTTTAAAAATTGTCGTCTGAAACATTTTCTCCTCTCTGTCAGGATGGCAAGCTTCAATGAAAAGTGGGAGCCTGTTTTGTGCTTTGCCGTGCAATCGTCTGCCTGTGCAACTGATGAGTCAAGTGAGAGTTTATACCTCCAATGGTCAGAAGAAAGATCTTGGATCAGAAGATAAAAATGTATCTACCCCTGAAGATGCTGTGCGTAAAGTTGGAACAGGTAGTACTGGGCTGAAGTAAAAAACATTTATATAAATGAGAAAAAAAATTGTGCATGTAACAACTGATTATTTTTTATTCCTCTGTGATACTAGAGCTGCAGAATTCTAGTATTTGTTTCTTCTGGGAATCTATATATAAGTTTCAAATATGTAAATGGTAAGAAAAGCTGAAATTTACTCCTTTATCCTTGCAATATTTAAAGGATTTAGGTTCAGAGTAATCAAAATTAAAATGTGGATATCTGCAGAGATTGGATAACAAATGGAATGTGTGAATTTTCTTTGGCAGCTTCGCTTGTTAGTTTTTTTTCTGTACTATTGCAGGCTTGCTGTGTGAAATGGTCTAGTAGTGCAGATTGGATGATTGTAAATACTGCACATTAGGACTTCACCAGATCAGGGCGTAGGTGATTGGTGAAAGAAGGCTGAGCTGTTTCATATGTTAAAGCTGTCTGGTCTTGCAGTTGTCGCACCTGCAGCGTTCACATTAAACACTTGATGTAACAGACATACCTTGACCCTGCATACTTTTCAGTCTTGTGTTAGTTAGGTACTTGAGAAATTCACCACTGTCTTGTACTTTCTCTGCCATAGCATCACGTATGTCATGTTAGCAGGTATTAGTTCTTATTTTAGTAACTTGTAAATTCCTGAGGCTTTGCAGTGGTCTTGGAAAGCTAGTAAGCGTAGTCTGTTAAGAGTATTATTTTTTTAATGCTTGGAACTGCAGAAGTAGGTCTTAGATGTTGTTCTATGTGTAACAATTAGATATTGTTTCCAAAGTTTGTAATCAAATTTTAGGATAGGATAATACTTCTCCCATTTATGTTTCTTGGAATATCTTGATCTGAAGATGGTTGCTGAAGGATGAAAATCTTGCTAAAACATCTGCTGAAGTACAGGAAAATGTTGCAGTCAGTGGTAGTTGTTGGTGTCTTCTGGGTTCTTAATATGCAGCTACTGGTGTTCTTGGAAGTTGGACGTGGAATTTAGTCCAGCACTATTGCTTTTGTGATTGCTGTGAACTTATGTAATTGGTGACTGTTGTCCAAACAAGTGTTCTGTTCCTTTCTGACTGTGCTGACATTAATGATGTTCAGGCTTGTTTTGTGTACAGTTAGTTGCTCTCTTGTTCTGTGGGGGTTCAGGTTGATCAATGAGCTGGTCCTGCACGTTGTCTCAGCATGATCTGGAGGAGATATTGCCCTTGGTGGTAGCACGGCCTTAAATCCTACTGAGCCTTAGGGGTAGCTGTGCCATATGGCCACTGTAAGACTCACCTGTTGCTGAGGGTGAGCGCACATGAAACCACCCCATAGAAATATTATGCCCACGTGTTTTGCTTTGAAGTTCACTTTGGAATGCATATTGTTACATTCACATTTTGTATAGGGAGTGTTTTCTGGGGCCTAGTGAAGGGAACTTCATTCTGCATTATGGTTATGTTACCACTATTTGTTTTAAAAATAGCATTACTTTTTGATACAGTTCTCCAAAGATAGTGTTCTGTATGTAACGGTTGCCATAATTTTCCAGTAACTTAAATGTTTGCCAAATAATGAATCTTTCATTGGCCTCAATTTCTTAATCAGTAAAGTTGTGAAATGCTTTTTCTGTTAATAGGATATATAAAATAAAAGAGAATGTATTCATGTTGCAAGTACTGCCATCATCAAGCTCTGCTTGCCTGCAAAACAATCGTAGTGAATTGAAGTATTTATTTTTTAATTGATGTACTATGTTTCTTTCCAGTCTCTAGGCCAAGGCTGTAAAGTATAAGAGGGTAACTGATGAGATCTCTGTGCTTAAATATAAATTGTTATTTTTTCTCCTGAAATTTTATGCATCTGCCTGTTGTTAGTGCTGGTAGGATGTATTTAATGAGGTAAACACTTTCATGTGGAGCTACTAAAATTCTCGTGGATAGCTGTCATACTTCTATTCAGTTTCTGGTAAGCAATCTTAGCTGAAGCTTATAATATTTATTAATTTGTCAGCTGGCTGCTGTTTTAAACCAGGTAGGAATAGAAATGAAAGCACTTTTGCTTTTGTTTTCAAGTCAGACAATAACCAATAGAGTTGGCTGTTCTAAGAAAACTATTTGTTTATGGTCCAACATTGTTTGTTATGTAGTAAGACTGGTTTCCTAAATTTCTGTTTTTCTTACTCATAATTTACAAAGTATAATAGCATTACTCTAGTTGCTGGTAAGGCAATAAGTAACTGTCTGATGAAAAGACAGTTTTGTAGTCCAAGCTTTAAGAATATCTGACCTCTGCATAATTTGAGTATCACATCAAGATGGGAGTGTCTCATTGCTTCAAGGTATCAGAATCATCAGATTATTTTTCTGAAAGCTGTGTCAAGATGTATGAGATAAAGATGCATTTTTTTTGGTAAATTTTCATGTAGTACTTCAAATTTCTTCTGAAAAATTTCACTTAAATTACTGGGATTTATTAATTTCCATGTAATAAGATTCACTTCACAGTATTGCAAATTATATTTTATTGTCTTCATCTAGAGTCATCACTTCAAACTTCTGAAAGAGCTAAAATACTTGATGGTAACTCCAATTTCTGGCACCAAAGTTGTGGCTTTTAGTTTAAATATTATTTATTTTAAATAGCAAGTTTTTTGTAAGTTCAAAGTTTCAGTCCCTTAAAATTTTTAGGCACGTTGATCAGCAGTTATATGCTGTATAGAACTTGTGTTTAGTAGTCTAAAGTTTTGCATTAAAATTGCCCCAATCTGTAAGTACACTGTTAAAATATTTTTTAAAAATCAAGATATATTCTGCTATATGCTACATGTTTGTGCTCTTTTTCAAGCTGGTAAGAGTTCACTGGTCATGTTAATGTTAATGTCTTTTGTTTTATTGAGTGTTTTACCATTCATGCTTCATGTTTTGAAAGTTTTAAATGTTGAAAGTCCAGGATTTTTTACAAATTATCATTATGGAAAGCAGTGTTAAGCTATGTTCTTATGTTGAACAAACTATTATACAAAAAAAAATGACCCTAGTTGTTTCCACATTTGCAGTGAGCTTTATTTTTATTTTACAGGACGAGATACTGGCAATGCAGATCAAAAGCAGGCTTTCCTTAAAGAGCCCATCCAAGTGAAAGGTAAAGAAATACTTCATGTGTTGTAACTTTACTGCTGTCAACTAGTGGTCAAAAAAAAGATGTCTGTGGAGTAGCTGTCTTCTCTTCAGTTACATTAAAAGTTGTGTGAATACCATTTTAAAAATACTTATATATCAAATTTGTTTGCTACCCAGTTGTTTGAAAATGACTCCTGAAAAAGTAGAGCACAGGAGTATTACTTATAATTATTCTCTCTTTTTTTTAATTACTGATTTCAAGCTAATGAATTTGTCAGGGAAAAAAATGAACTTTTCTCATCTGTTATGACAGTCTGTCCTCCTTGTATCTTTTTAGGCATGTCCATTCATCATTTCAGATTTAGTGCTGCTAAGCTGAATACTTGAAATGCTTGATCTTCCCCGAGTCCTTATTCTAAGTCTTCCTCCTTTCCTTCTTATTGCTGAGTTAATCTAATCAGTGTGGTTTCTAAATATATTTTGACCACATGAACTGCCTAATCTGAGTCCTGTAGTGTCTGATTTGTGTTTGTAGTAAATAGTCTTTTGTCTCTACATTGTTTAAAAACATAATCGGATAAAATAAAGGTATGCCTTTCTTTCATCATTTTAATTTGTCATGCTTGCTTTCACTCTACCTGTATTTTAAGTTTTTATTATGTTGTTGTCAGTTATGCTCTAAATTCCTGGAAAAGAACTTGTTTAAAACAGAAATTACTCTTTAAACTCCTTTAAATTAAGTATTTCTGCAGAGAAGCTGGCTGAGAACACAAATTCTATCCACATTCCTTCCTGTCTTTCCCACGTTAAAAAAAAAAAAACAACACCGCTCATCAGATCACAGTGCTCCTCACTAGCAAGGTGAGGTCCTGTGCAGTCTGCAAAGATTACAGATCTTACCTACAGAATTTGGAATTGTTAGGTGATGGGGAAAGAAAGAAACAGAGTTCTTTGATGCCATTTTGTTTGTCAGAACAAGGCTTTCCAGACTGCCATACTTGAATGCTGTATTAGCAGCCAGACAGCATTTCTGACATTGAACTTGTTGGATATGTAGGATGTTTGAGATCATTGAACTAGTCAAGTAACATTTTTGGAGATAGAATGATCCTACTGCTGCTTGCTTCTGCAAGTGTGAATGTTCCTGTCTTTTCTTACACATTTTATGCCTCACTCACAAGCAATACTTCTCAGATCTCCACTTAGAGGTACCACAATTTGATATCAGATTGAATTGCATTTTGCAATTTCTGCTTCAGTCTTATCTCTTTTTGTTTTTAAGTGAAAGCTGTCCTCAAAAAAAGAGAGTATGGACCAAAATATACGCAGAACAACTTCATTACTGGAGTCAGAGCAATTAATGAGTTTTGTCTCAAATCCAGGTAAGGTGGGTTTTGGTTGAAATTTAAATAGTGAATACTTTTGCATGAAAAGTAATAATGAATTATTCTAGAGTGACTCAGCACAGCAACTTTTTCTGTGCACTTTTGCAGAGTATATAGTGCTAAGTGGCTAACATTAGCTCTTGTTTACCTACCACTGCAGTGTATTAGGAATCTGAACTTAGTTTGCATGTCTCTGTAATGGCTACTTAAAATAATTTACTTGTATTTATATGACTGTAAAGTTGCTGAGGAGCGTCTACCTGTAGAGCAGCTAATTGCTGAAAACTTCATGTTATGTGAGGTCTGTGATTTGATGTAAAATATAATCTGGTTCTCTGCAGCCTAACTCCAAAAGTAATGCCTCCTATTTGTTTTGAAGGAAATTACAACAGATACAAAGAATAGAATTACATTGTTTGATAGAGGAAATTCTCAGCTACAAAATGCTATTTTTTCAGCATAATATTTCGGAACGGTGGTGACTAAGCTGTGAACACTCTTATATGGCATTTGTATACAGTCAGTTACGTGCAGATCATTCACTGGAAATGTTTTATTACTTTGTCTTTGCTGTATTGTATTTTCATAGTGTGACTACATAATCTGGACTTCTGACTGTGGAAAACACACTCAGATCAAAATTTAGGATTAAAATAATACAACCTTCACTAAACTTTTCACTTTCCTTAGTGATTTGGATCAGCTGCGGAAAATTAAACGGCGAAGCCCCCATGATGACACTGAGACTTTCACTGTGTACCTGAGATCAGATGTAGAGGCAAAGTAAGAGAATTTTTGTAAAGGAAATGTTTGGCTCATTTAAAATGGATTGTATGAGCGGGAGCTGTTAAAACTGAAGTTTACAGTGTGAAAGGGTGACAATATGTTCCATTTTCTATTTGAATGCATTTTATTTCTTAATTTTTGTAACTGTAACTGAGTTCATGGAGGCTGTGTTTCATGTGTTCAGTGGTGAAACACTTCTCCCCTGCGGCCTCTCTCCCAATTTTTTGTTCTGCAGTGTAAAGCACAACTTCTTGTCAGAGGGAATGATGTGATTTTCTGTTTTTAGGGAAGTCATTTGTAACATAGTTAAACCAAAAAGCAGTTACAGGTTTGCGGTTTCATTGAGTTTTACTTGCGTAAATAAAACCATTGTTAAGATACTTCTACTCTGCACAGGTCTCTTGAAGTTTGGGGTAGTCCAGAGGCTCTTGCTAGGGAGAGAAAACGACGCAAAGAGGCAGAGATCAAGTACAGAGAAAGTAAGTATAGAGTTTTCAAATTAATTTAAGTAAACAACAAAGTATGATTGGAAATCCACTAGATGGTCAATGTATTTGTTATTTCATTGAGAATGTACAAATTTGGACAATTACTGAATAAGATTTTATAGAATATTGTTAGTGCAACTCATTACCATCTATATGGTAATATTCTGTTACTATCTTATAGTTTTTTAATCATGTGTTATAACAAGAACGTATATTCAGTTAAAATCTGTTGGCATACTTTGTTTCTAGGGGGGACTTTTCATTTCTGGATAAAAAAGGTTTGGGATTTTTCTTACTGAGAGTATTCCAAAGATGTAAAACTCATCTGAATCTTTAAATTGTATCTTTACTCACTTATTTTTCTTCTGAAATGACTTCAATGCCCTTCTGTTTCAGAAGGGGTAAAAACATACTAAAATCATCCTTTTGTTTAAAATTATTGTTGTAATCCTGGTATTATCAATTGTAGCTACAGTTAAATCAATATAGCTTGTAATGGATTTGGATCCACCTGGTCAGTTAAATCTCACCAGAGGTAATACCTCTTCAAAGTACTTACTCCAGTTCTGCATTTTAAAATCAGAGGTTTTTTAAAAATATATTTTTATTGTTGAAACAGTTTTACCTCTGGAGTATAGCATTGTTTACTTTGAAGTTAACAAACCGCATTAGTGAGTGGAAAAGATACAGAAGTTAAGAGTTATGCAATGAAATGTCCTCTCTTCTCCCCTTTTGTGGCAAAAAGGATTGGGAGTTAGAACCCTTGGATTCAGTTATACAGAGTTGATGTTCATTTTTTGTTTGTTTTGGAGGGTTCTTTGTTTTGTTTTGTCTTTTAACATAAAGGCAAAGGAAGGAAAGCAAAGACTTTATTTTGAGTTTCTCCCTCTGTATGTGATCCTTTGTTGATAGAAATGGTGACAACGTATGGGATTGTAGCAGATTTTGGCATTTTGTGTAAGGTCATAATATTTATTTCTGATTAACAATACTGGGGGGAGTTTTTCACAAACAAAAATCCCTTTAGAAGATTTTAATTGCATAAGACTATCTAGCTTTTATTAGAACTCAGCTGCTATATGGAGGGGAGGGAGGGAACAAAGCCACAAAACCTTAAATTCCTGAAACTTCTAGTAACTAGAGAGTATTCATGGTAACAATTTTGTGCCGCAGATTTATTTAGAAACCAAAGGCTGTTGAAGGAATACAGGGAGTTCTTTGGAAATACTAAGGTAAGTGTTGTTTTAATATTTTTCGCTAGAAACATATCATGAGATGTACTATGACAGTTTTTAAAGAGGAAAAAGGTTGTGAAACAGTTTCATAAACGTGACTATCTAAATATTATTGGAAATGTAAGTTTTTCTTTTTTTTTTTTGTCAGTTGCCTTCTTGGTAACAAAATTGTGTCTGTTTGGATTTTACCTACATCATCGAATGTCCAACATTTTGGCTTGCCTGCGCCTCACTGAGCAAACATGGGTGTCTTGGGCCTCATATAAAATGTACTATAGTTAATGTATATAAGTAACAAAACTTTTTTTTGTGTATTTTTATTAAAACTTAAAAAACAGCATCAAAAACATAAAACTAGTGGGATATTTGACCCTGTTTTTGTGAAATATGACTCTTCCTGTGCTTCATTCTTGACGATAATTGTTCACAAATGCAAAATGCATGTATTGTTAAAAAGTGGGCTGTGAGTTGGATGTGCCTGACCTATAGTCTATAAAAGTGTAGTAAATACACTGTTAATTTAAGAAAATGCAATAGGTTTCTTAAGGGAAAAAAAGTTCTTGCATTACTCTTGGCTTCCTCTTTGTTTAGGCAGATGTTTTCCCTAGATCCAGGTGCTCCATCATGATAGACTGATTTCTTCATTTTCCTGCTGAACAGCTGGCTCCTGCTGTTATGGTTGCAGTGGCCCCTGGTGGAGACTGGAGGCTCTCTTGGCTGTTTATCTTTTTTATAGCCCTCCATTTGTAGTAATGTGTAAGACCTCACTGCACTTCAGTGAACATTCAGTAGTAAATTAATAGTCTTCAAGGACTGCAGTTTCACTTTTTCAGTACAAAGATGTTATTGAGTAATTTGTTCAGTAGATACTTTAGGAGATCCTCTTCAAGATTTGTCTGGTTTGTTTTAGTAACTTGTTTTAACATTCACTTATTTCTTCTTACAGCCACGCTCCAGTGCAGCAGCTATGTTTTTCAAGGGACCAGGGAAGGTGGTAATGGTAGCTATCTGCATGTAAGTTTAAAAAGGAAAAGTTTTGTTTATGCAAAGATGAAAAATATTGATTTTCATTATCCTGGGAAAGGGAACATTCTGTGTACTGAAGGTGAAGATACCTTTGTCTCTGTAACTGGAGTTAATAGACTTGTTTATTTCTTGTTGGTGAGAAAGACGTTCAGTAAAAACATTCATCAATGTGTGGAGATAAGAGAGAAAATATCTCTCTGATCAGAGAAGAGAAAATTTTTTTTGAAGACTATTAAGTGATTTATTAAAGCTAAAACCAACATTATGAAGGACATGCAGAGGCAAATGTTTAAAGTTGTTTGTCCCTGTTCCCTTGTGACAGGAAGCTTTTATTTGGTACATTTGGTATGACAACAGCAAATGACACCATTTTCTCTTTCTGCTGTTACTCAGTACTGTGTCTTACAAGTTTGAGTGCAAGAAAATGAAACTAATAATCCAGTTTTAAAGGAAATGAACATAGAGAGTGTCTGGCATCATACATGAAAATAAGTGAAGTTTTCCTAAGTATGGCTTAATGGTGGCTACTGTTTGTATCTCATAAGACCTGTACATCTGTAAAATATATACTTAAAATGAATTATTTCTTTACTAAGACATTGTTAATACAAAGGAGCAAAAATGGAAATTTATGCAAAAATACTTGTTTAGCTATTTTAGTTTTGTTTTGAAATGACGTGCCTTTTTGCCTCATGAATTTCAGTTGATTGAAAACTTTCCTCTGTCCTTACTGGATGTTCCTCTAGTTAGTGGGAAGGGTGATTGCATGATTATACACTGCTTCTAGTTTTGCTGAAAATGTTAAAGACCAAACATTCAGATGTTTTTTAGCTTATTTTTTCTTTTTCTTTTTAGAAATGGGTTGAATTTTTTCTTTAAGCTACTTGCTTGGGTTTACACGGGTTCTGCAAGTATGTTTTCAGAAGCTATACATTCTTTAGCAGACACATGCAACCAGGTGAGTTTTTTTTTTTTCATGCTGCTTCAGTTAGTTTTTGTAATTATTTTTTTGTAAGAATAAAAGTAGACACTTAGAGTATTTTTATTATCCTGGAAAGCAGTAATTCAGTGTACTAGTTAGTAGTTAATCTAAAGGCCATTGAAAGTCTTCTTAGTTTTTATTTAACTGAACAGTTGCATCTGAGAGAGCATTCTTTTTGTGGTCTTCTCAATGATTAAATAGTTTTTGATTTAAATCATCCAGATTACAAAGCCTACCCAGGGTGTGACAAGCTATGCATGCATACATACAGGAGGAGCACGATGTACTCTTCACTGCATATGAGTAATAAATAAGTGCATTTTTAGTTTTCTGGAGGCAAGGGGGAATATCACGTAAAACGTATTGTTGTTGTGTATAGTTCTTATCAAATTGTAGGCTGATGAAGGCATATTTTGTCAGAAATGCGCATTACTTCAGAAACATTGCTAAACCCAGGGCTCTTCCTGCTGTTCTGCAGTCTGAGTGCAGTGTTGTTGCTACTCTGTTGCACGTTTGCTTGTCAAATACAGTGATTGCTGCAGGCTTATCTGGCTGCTCTTTTATTCTTTACACTAACGTCTGTAATTTGGCAGGGAGTTAATAAACCAACAGTGGAGTAATTGACCAAATCTAGAGGCCTTATTTGCAGAGTCTAGAAAGAATTATCTCTGATTATAAATAAAAACCCATTTTAATATTTGGGCTAGTGTTTATGCTCTGATAACTCTATTTGTAGTATATATACATTATTTTACCTCTCCCATGGTTACTTTCAGCCTTCTAAGCTGTTACTTTTTTCAGATAATTCATTGTTCCTATTTCAGTTGCTACTTACTTTCTCTTCAAATTACAGGATGAAAGTACACTGATAAAGTTTATACAGGTTAAATTATTAGTCACAGATTGTCCTGGGACTTATTCCTCATCTTGTTTGTCTCTATGCGTATGCATAATGTAACCAGTCTTACCTTTTGAAAGCAGAATCAGAACCAAATACCTAAATTTTAGTGTATGTGACCACCCCTCTCTGCCTTGATCCCTGCTCATCCTGGACAAGAATGATATATTGATCATCTTAATTTTTATTGCGTGCATGTCCTCATACTTCAGCAATTAAATTTTAATCTCTGTTAATGTAAAAATGAGACAAGTCAGAATGTAAATTCTGAAAGTTTTTTTAGAAGTAAGTTGGAAGAGGAGTTAGAATAATTAGAACTGTATTCATCTAGTTCATGCATCGTCAGTGAGACATGAAACAAAGCTGATGTATGAAGTATACCTCTTTATTATTTTATCTGAATGTTAAGTAGAAAAACTTTTCCTGTCAGGTATGGTAATAGAATGGTGGAGTTTGCTTAGTCCTCGCTTGGTAAAAGAATGCTGAGAATTATGAAATTACTGCTTTAAAATTATATTCCTTTGCCATAGTCTCTGTATAATAACTCTTTGAAAGGAATCTATGTAAGTGGTTTTGTTTCCTGAAAAACGGTGTTTCTTCACATTGAAGCAGAGTGACAACACTTGTGATTACATGCGTTCACTTCAGGTTACAATTCTAAAATCTCGTACAGTTATAATTAACAATTTTTTTGTGGGGAGGAAAAAGGTTACATTTGATTAACAGTTACTAAGGGTTATGCTCCAGTTCTAATAAAACACAAAGAACAAAAACGTGTATGCAAATCAGCACGTTGCATTTGCTTTTATTCCTCTTTCAAGTTCAGATGAAACAGAATAGTACTAATTGTCGTTTTTTATGCTAATATTTTCTTCAATTAATGTATTTTTTTTTATTTTGTCTTAAATAGGCATTGCTAGCTTTGGGCATCAGTCAGTCTGCAAGGACACCTGACCCTAGTCATCCGTAAGCTTTTGGAGTCAATAATGGTTTCAGTAATCATATGTAGGAGTAAGACCAGCTTTGTGCAGTTTTTATTCTTTTTATATGTGCCATTTTTGTATCATTTCTGAAATGCTTGTTATTTTTAACATGAGGAAAAAATAAAAGCAAACAGATTTCTGCCAAACTGCAGGAGTTCTAGCTTCAGTCACTTGATACATATTATATTTAATGCTTTTTGTTGTGTTATGTGTTCTGATGTGCACTGTTTTAATTGGCTTTATTCTCTTTAAGCTATTCTGAACTCTTCTGCCTCTTCCAGTTAGATTTGTTGTTTTTACATATTATTCACATTAATATTAACATGTAAAATACAAGCAACAACAATGAAAAAAGCCAAACCCCAACAGAGCGTTTTCTGTTTTTTTGTTTTTTGTTTTTTGTTTTTTTTGCAAGCAAACTTGTATTTCAAGAAGAGGTGTTTGACTCAAATTACTGTTTGCTCTTAGCTAAGTAACAGGTTTTAGTGATACATTCTTACGGCTTCATGAACATCTGAAGCTACCATCTCCATGATTGGTTTCTTGGTCTTAAGTATTACAGTTTACATATTTGGGCAAGTCATTTTTAATTGTAAGCAATAGTTTAATATATGTCTCATTTACGTAATAACTTCAGTTTTTCACCATTATGAGCTTCAAGTAATTTGAAGAAATTTAATCTTAATTAAATAACTTACTGGAAGGAGATGCCAAGAATGTTTCAACAATCACATTTTTCACTTCTTCCATGTTGGTGTTACGTACTACTATTTAATTGTCACTGAGAGATGTACTGTTTGTAGTAGCAGTTAATATAAGAAATAAAGGTACACTGTGATATTGCATTGCCTCTTCTCTCTGCTCATAAAGACTGCAAGCATTAAAGGTTTGCAGTTAGCTGAAATAAAAATGTCAAAGTTTTCTTCCCTTTTCGTTAGCATTAAAAAAATGTGTAGACTAGCTGCCTATAAGATTAGAGTTTTTGTTTAGAAGTAGCATTTCAATATAATGTAAAAGTGATGTGAAAGTTTTTTTTACATGAGTTAGAAAAAAACCAGTCTTTATCTAAGACCTAGTACAGCTAGTATAGTTTGTTTAAAAAGGAATTAGATAAATATATATGCTTGATGTCTTAGTATTTACTTGATAATGTTTTTTGAGTGGTCACAGAGAAAGCTTGTAGACATGTTTGCAGAGATGTGGTAACTTATTTTCCTAAATCACTTTCTTTATTTATCTCTAGGTATGGTTTCACAAACATGCGCTATATTGCCTCCCTGATTAGTGGGGTGGGCATTTTCATGATGGGTGCAGGACTTTCGTGGTATCATGGGATCATGGGTTTACTCCACCCTCATCCTATAGAATCTCTTCTCTGGGTAAGCTAATGTTGTTTTGTTATTATATCTGTACGTGGTACTGCTGACTTAATAGAAAGCAATGGCACCCTCTGAAATTCACTTCCTGAGTCATTTTGAATCCCAGCACACTTAACTGAAACTATCCTTAATGACCATGTTTTGAGGTTTTGCCTCCCAGGATCCTTTTCTATTTTACAATATATTGTCTATTTCAAGTATTGTTGGTTGCAAGATCACTTTTTCTATTTATGAACAACTACATGGCAAGATGTGTAATGGCATTCTGGAATGCAGCTTTAAGGTAGTCTGTGGCAAAGAGATCAATATGACAGTAACTGAGATTTCTTTTTTTCATCCCCACCCCATACAGGCATACTGCATTTTGGCAGGGTCATTGGTATCTGAAGGAGGTATGTAGCTCCAAGCAGTATTTCTATTAAAATATTTGTAATGTCTGAGACTATATTGTGAGTAATTGCTTATACATAGTCCTTACTTACACAGCAGTAAAATTTTGAACTCTGTTGGTGACAGCTGTGCTAAACAAAAGAAATGGAAAACTTTGCTTATCTACTTGTAATAAGAAGTTGAAAAACGCATCATTTGAAAGTATATCTAGAATGCCTTTTTGGTATTTAACTATCCATGTAGATTAACTGATGATTTGTATGGGGAGGCATATGTAGAAAAGGATACTTTCTTCATTGCCAGAGAATCAATAAATAGTCAGATTTCTTTCTTGTTGATCTGTTTTCTTGATGATATGAAGAAAAGTCCCCCCTTTTCAAAATGAACACTTCTTTTTTTGCCTCTAATTTTTTCAGCAGCTACTTTGGTCTTGTTTCAGCTACCCTTCTTGTTGCTATAAATGAAATCCGCAGGAGTGCTCGAGCCAAGGGTCTGTCATTTTATCAATATGGTATGTGTCCTTGTAGCAGTAAGGTATGTTATTATTTAAAACGGAATCTATTTGTTTCCATTTGCATAATTATAGAAATAATTTTGTCTCTTCACTTCCAATTTACCCCTGCTTTATTGGTTTGTTTTCTATTCTAGTAAGAAAGACATTTTACAAATTAGATGATAACCTGTTGATTTAGTAGCAGTACTTAAATACTCTTACTGAAATATTTGCTTTTTTTTTTTTTTTTTTTAAATAAATATTGCTGTACACTTTTAAAGTGTTTAGAAGAAACTTCCACAATTGCTTCCATGGTATGCACTGGCTTTGTTTTCTTTATTTGTGAATGCTTTGTGAAAGCATATAGAATGCACAGTTTACAACTATATAGTTAAGGAATCTTTTTGTCTAATTTGATAGTGTTAATATTGTTCATAAAGTACTATGCAGAATGTTGTAAAACTAAGATTTCCAAAGCAGTCTAATTTTTTTTGTGTACGCAGTCGTGCAGAGTCGTGATCCAAGTACCAATGTAGTGTTACTGGAAGATGCTGCAGCAGTTCTGAGCGTGGCTGTAGCTGCTACCTGTATGGGTCTGACTTCTTTAACAGGTAAAATTCTGCCTCAAATTGAGGCAAACTGAATATGAATTTCTTCCTGTTAATTATATGAACAGAGTATTTGGCTTGCGTTGATTGACTTAAATACAGCTCTACTCTTCTCTGATCCCTGAATTTATGTGGGCTTTCAGAAATTTGTGCTGTTCTCTGATCCGGTTTCCAATAATTTGAGTTAAAAGTATTTAAAAAAAAAAATTAAGTCTGTTTTTCCTTATGTTTGCTATTAAAGGGATTAGGCTTGAAAAAGTACTTATCCACGAATGGATCTAACTTTTTTTTGAGCTGTTTTCGTGGACAAGCTAAGATATTTTAAAAATATGCTTGTTATAGTTACATATTTAAATTATATATTCTACATAATTAGCATTTCTGTAATCAGTGGTATTCAGCTGCATGTGCGTGTTGGGTGTGGATTTAAGGAAGCAGTTCTTTCCTTCCTTTTGATATGTAATAGTGTTAGTATTATATTCTGACTTTAATAAGTATTCTCGAGCAATGTGGCAGACCCAAATCATGCATGATCTGTATAGCAACTGGTTCAAAGTCTGTCTTTGCACAGTTAAAATGTATTGAGGGAATGTTATTTATTTGCCCCTTTTAAAGGTTTTGACTTTTTAAAATAATTGTACAGCAATTTTGTGTTTGTGGCTTTTAACGAATAAGTTGCAAGTTTAAATTTTTTATGGAGAAGTCATTTTTTTTAATTCCAACCCTAGTTTCCTTTGTAAATTTCAAACACAATACTGTTCCCACCAATGTGAATACATGTTTAATGTCCGTTATATAAATACTGTGTTCTGGAAATGGCGAATACTTGAAAGTATTTGAGTTGATAGGAAAGATCATGTAGGAAATCTGTTTTGTTTTCTATCAAAATGATAGCTATATAATTCATAAAACAATGCTGCTTCACTGATTAAAGAACAAAGATGTTTGGTTGTGCTATTACATATGTTTAAACATATAAACAGAAACGCAGAAGCCCAAATAACTGAACAGCGTGCTCATTTATCAGTATTGCAGTAGAAAGGAATATATGATTTTCGATCTGGGGGAAGAGAGGGATTTGAGGCTTTATCTTAATGATAACTTTTTTCTTCTAACTTCCTCTTGTTGATTGGTAGTAAAGAATTGCTAATCCCCAAAACAAAACAAAAAACCACATCCAAACAAACTGTGTACTCCCTTCAGTGGGAAATCTGAATTACCTGATACGTTTTAGAAATGCACCATAAACTAATTTGAGATGTCTTGTTTAGGAAACCCATACTATGACAGCGTGGGGTCTCTTGGCGTTGGAACTTTGCTAGGAACTGTGTCAGCATTTCTAATCTACACTAACACTGAAGCCCTGCTGGGACGATCTATTCAACCTGAACAACTGCAGCGACTTACTGAATTACTGGAAAGTGATCCTGTAGTAAGGTGAGAATCTTTGAAACTCAAAAATTCTACAGAACAGAAGCAGAAAAGCAGGAAAATAACGTATGGGAAAAATCATTAGAGCACTTAAGAAAAGTCTTCTAGTTTTAAGGTGGAATCTTCTGTATTGAGATTTTAGAATGTTATTTGCTACTAACTTCTGTGCTAAAAATTTTAATAAGTGAATGCTTCTTCCTCCCAGATGTTCCATAGCTGAAAGGAAACTGCACGTGTGCAACAACAGCTACATTAATTCCCAGAATTGTCACATGATTTAATTGAGAAGGCCGTGACAAATTTAGAAGTAACTTCAAATACATGAAATACTAGCACAGAAATGATGCTGCCATGTTGCTTTTATAGCTTATAAGACTTGACTGTTTTAACTCTGTGTTACTGTTAATATTCAGTGTCTGGAGTTCAGCAGCAGCTGCCACTGAAGTGCTGCAGTAATGTTATGGTATAATAGATTCTGCATGTTAGATGCTTACAGAATGAACACAGTACTAATTTCTCTTTCTTTGGAGATTTGCAATTGGAAATAGCAAATTTAGAGCTCATTGTAATTCAGAAATCTTGAATAAATTCTTTTTAAGGAGCTATTTTGGATTTCTTCAACCCTATTAGCCTTAATTTAGAAGCAAAACACTTCTGGTTTTCTTATTGATCTTTAGTTGTGAATATGTTTCTGAGTAAATCAGCTACAGTATTTTAGGGTATTTATTTATTTACTTGTAGTCAGTTCCAAGGTCTGAAGGAAAACAAACAAAAAAAGACCTTTCATTTCTTTCAGCTATTCCTGTGTTAAAGTCCTGCATTGTCAGGAATGCTTCAGAAGTGTCTGAACAAATTTCAAAAATTTGAATGTTCTGCAATTCATGTCCTGTATTTTAGTCTCCGCTTTTTTCTGGCCTGGATGGAAAAATGTGGAACCTTAATATGCAGTGACAATTTTAATTTCTTGTGTTAAGTAAGTTTTTGTTAATCTAACTAAGGAAATAAAGGTAAAAGAATTTCATTACTATTATTTTAAAGTACTGAACTGTTGAAATGAACTACAGTATGTCTTGATCTGAAGTTTATTTGTATCCCATCCCTGAAAAAATATAGGGCTTTTTGTTTATTGCTTCTATTTGTGCATCATGGAACTTACTTAGCAAACCAGAAGGATTCAGTTGTCCAAAATATTGCAACATTCATCTTGAAGCATCTTTTAGGGACCTTTGAATAAATAAATATTGTCACCAGCTGTACTGTGATTAGTCATGATCAATTATTCAGTATGATCAAAAATGAGTTCTAGACACAACATCCAGTGCTTTTTCATGTGTTAAATGTAGCTTGGAATAGAAACTTCTCCAAATCACACCCTTACAAACTGTGCATTTAGTGAGGAAGGGGCATTTCTGTAATTGCAACGAGTCCTTTCAGTAACTACCACGAATCAGGTCGTTGCTCCTTACCTCAGAATTGAGGGTACTCAAGGATTTTTAAATAGCTGCATGTACCTTTTTTTAATTTCAGAATAGATTATGTTTTAGAGTGAAGGAAAGCACAAAACCTTCCATGTGGTATCGAATAACTTGTACTTCTAAATCTACCATGCTTTTTGTAGTCTGCATTTTATTGTAGCCATCCCTTTAATAGGTGGGGATGCTTGTGTTGGTGTAGCAGGTACCTGTGGGAGTGATATAACTAGTTAAATGTAAATCAGTATTTAATGGAAGTGCATGATGACAAAATGGTTTTGATAATTTCAAATTTAAAAATTATGGTTTCAGAGCAATTCACGATGTTAAAGCCACAGACATGGGAATGAGCAAAGTGAGATTCAAGGCAGAAGTAGACTTCGATGGACGGGTTGTTACACGTTCTTACCTGGAAAAACAAGACATTGAACAGTTGCTACAAGTATGTTTAAACAAAGTGATTTTGTTACTTCCAGCATTTGATTTTGCTTTGCAGCTTCAAGTATACTTACAAATTTTTCAAGTAGATGAGACATCGAAATGACTTCTTCGTTTTGCAGGTTTGCAGATGTCTTTACTTTGTATTAGTGTAGCTGTATGCAGAATTGTAATAACGTGCTGCTGAGATAGACCCATTTCTGGGCTTAGCAGGGCTTGAGTAAAAAGGAGGGCAGATTTTTTAAATCAACTTAGAAAAATGCAGATCTGTCTAAAATCATTCTGGTGAGAATACAGCTCATCAAATAAATGTTTCTTAAATTGCAACAGCTTCAGACAAAGCTAGAAGCCTATCACCTAAGAATAAACATGCTTTTTGGCACGGGTATTTGCCTTGGGTATTAAAGATGCAGTGACAGTTTATATATCTTGCCTTTCAGGCTAGACTTGAATATGGATTGTTTGCATGGTGTGATTCAGCATTTTGATAGCATTCGCATTCATCAATTAACCATCCTTGATGTACTGATTCTAGAGTAGTTCAGTGAAGCTTTTTTAAATCCCTCCCTTCAGTATTGAAATGCAAAACTCCACTGAGTTGGGTTAATTTTACATAGTAGAGCTATGAAGTCTGAAGTAAAGAATAGTCTATCTAAACTACAGGGAGAATTTTGAGTAGGCAGAATCTTTTGCTGACTCATCTATTTTCACAAGTAACTATTTATTATATGCATTTACTTGTGTAGCTATCAGATTTCTCTCTGCTGTCCTTTCAAAATGAAAATTTGATGTCTGCATTGTATGTGTGTTCATTAAAGATGACTTAGCAGTTGTCTAAGTTTGTGTGTAATAACTGCAAGTCTTTAAACCATTAGTTCATGTTTCAATTTTTAAAACATACCGCCCTTTAATAACAATAAAAGTATATGTGTGTATATGGAGAGAAGGCAATAAGTGATCTGTTCATGTATTGGATTTCAATTTAATATACATTTTGGAAGGAAGAGAGCTATCGGATTTGTGCAATAGGAAACACAGGTTTGCTTGATTTTTATATTGCCAAGTCTGAGTTGGTTTGTTTTGCTCTTACAGCTGTTCAGTAGCACCCTTGTGTCAGCTATGAAAAACATCCTTAAAGGATAGATACTTTCAGTAGGACTCAGTCATCCATAATCAAGGGCAGACATAACGCTTGCCTTTTTGTCTCCGTTTCTTTGAATTACTAGCTTATCCTGTAATGGTATCAACACTGCTTATTCTGAAGTAGTAAAATTTATCAGTTGAAGTGCTGTCATTCAGGTTAATCTCACTTCTTTTGCTTGTTAGACTTGCCCTTGTAATAGTCGAACATCAGTGGGATGGGGGAATATTTTTTAAGCTTATTCTGGTACATTATTAGTCTCTTCTATCCCATTACTCTAAAACTGAAAACAAAGCTGTTATTTTGTATTTGTATACACATGATGAACTGGCTCTTTTACTGAGTCTTACAAATCACCTGTTTGTCCTATACTGCAGCTGTATCATCCACTCTATGGCTGAGTACTAGAGCTTAAATGGCTTGGGTGTAAGAACCCTGAGGAAATCAAGGACTGTAACATCCTGTCTTCCTTAACCTTATTGTTTCAGTTTGTTATACACTTGATCTCCTGGTTTTAGTTCTTATCAGCTGTCTTTGAGTTTCTTTTTCATATTATCGAGGAGCATTACTTACAGCAGCTTTCACAGTAATTGTTGTGAGATTTAAGATGAGTTTGTAATGTGACTCCCAGGCTAAGCAGTATATGAATAAGCAGGAATGCATGAAAATAATGAAAAAATCCAGTATCCTGCTCTGCCAGCAAGTGATATCCTAGAAGCTTCCAGAAAATGAATGAATTTTTCTAGGCTTAGTTTGCAAATAAAGGAGGAAAAGAAAACTATATGTCAAATAGAGGTGTAATGATGAGCCAGCTATTTGCATCAAATAAATATACTTCTGTGCCTTTGATATGTCAGTAGGTGATGTTTTGAAAGGAAATAGTGAAGGCATGTGCTTTTTTTTTTTTTTTAGCTTTTTTCTTTTTCTGCATTTCCATTCCTATTAAATATGTCAGAACCCTCTGCAGGGTTACTTCTAACACTGTCACCACCCCCCACCCTTTACTCAACCTCTTGAATTTGATTTCTTGCAAGGAAATTCAGCAAGTGAAGACCCTGGAAGAATTAGAAGCGTTCATGCTTAAGCATGGTGAAAATATCATTGACACGCTGGGAGCTGAAGTAGACAGACTTGAGAAGGACTTAAAGGTAAAATTTAGCTATTTAGTACAGAATGTATATTCTGATATATTTCAAACAGTATCACTGCTTATACTTCTTGGGATTGTTTATGTAAATACAAGAGAGGAGAAGAGGCGATTGATTTTAATGCCAACTCTCTTGCTGTAGTTTCACTGAATTCTGAACAGCAACAAACCTTTGCTTTGTTTTGCATTTGGGTCAGTTTTATTTATAGAACACAGCTTTCATAAAATAAGACCTGTGCCCCTGTAAATGCTAGCATATTCTCATGATGTCAGGTTATTTACAGGCAGTGAATTTTGTTTTGGTTGTAAAGAAGGAAATTTCAATTTTTTTATTTTTAATCTGATGCCTAGTGTTCTGTTGAAACTGATATTGCTGTGTGGTGAGAGCTCTAATTACCCAACTTATTCTGCTCATGTTGAAACTGAGCAGTATTCACTGTTCTTACAGGCCTGTCATAACTTTCTTATCATTACATCTCTTTTTTTATTCTAAGATTTAAATATATTTTGGTTAATCCAATAAACTGTTGTCATTTTTAACTTTCTACTTATTTTGTGGTTGTTAATTTTACCTTTTCTGGCACAAATATAGAGCTGCATGTATACTCATTGCTCATTAGTGTTATGACCATCTTTTCCCTTAATCTGGAGATTCTGCTCAAGAGCATATCTATCTTTGTTTATCATTTTTGATTAATATTCTAGTTTTAGTTTATATCCTAAGAGTGGTGTTGTTTATAAATCAAAATATTTTGAGGATGTAATTGCATCAGCAGATCAAGTTCTTCATGGCTTTTAAGGCATGGCAGGCTCATGACTAATTATTTTATTAACATGAATACTGGGATTTGGTATAGTTGGGAATTTCAGATTCACGTGGCTTTGAAGTTGGTGACTCTCAGTATACCTGTCATGGATTATACAATCCATGTAATGAAACACAATATTGAAAAATACATATATCTTAATAGAAACAGCGTTTTGAGTGAAATAGCTTTGATGACATATGACAAATTATTTCAGCAATTATCCATTGTTCTGCAAATTACTTGTTATATGCAAGTATATCACTTTAAGTATGTTTTATTTGGGCGATTTTTTAATGTAAAAACTAATTGCCTTTTAAAAATTATAATGGCTCTTTCATACCTTATAAAGCACAGCTAATTCAGCTGTGAAGTTAAAAAGTATTTATCAAATAAAAAGATGACTTAGTCTTCAGAATAGGTCCTGGTAGTGACTATATTTGTTGAACCTATTCCTCGTTTTAAAATCATTGATGTTACCAGAAAAAGGAATTTGTTATCCAGTTGCCAGCATTGTACTAGAAATCTATTATTTGTATCTAGTTGTGAAAATGTTGAATATTTTCAATAAAAATGTATTTTTTTTTTTTCAGCAACGAAATCCTGATGTTCGTCATGTGGATTTGGAGATACTATAGACTTAGCAGAAGAAATCTTTAAGTTGATAGCAATTTGGGAAGAAGACATGTAAATGGCTGAAAAGCTTCTGAAATTACAGTGACCTCAGCAGCATACGCCGCTTTAGTTTGCAGGCTTCCTGGACTGTTAGCTTCTTAGACTGCTTCTTTTTCTGGAAGAGCATTAGACTTGCAGTCGAAAAGTTCCATGACAAATCCACTTGAAAAGCTGCTTGACTTAAATTCTGCTGGAGAATCTGTCTATTTACTGCAATTCAGAACTTCAGACTTGAAGTTTAGATAGGCAAACATAACTGCCTGAAAACATGCAGCACACTTAGTTTTTCCATTTTGTGTCCCTTTGCAGTCAGTTTGCACTTCTTTAGTTTCTTTCAAGATATCATTAAAGGTTCTTGGGAGATATTAAGATTAGCTACGATGAGTTTGTTCCAGTGGAACCTGCCAACCTTAAACTAATAGTTATATTTCAGCTGTGTGATTGTTTCACAGTTTTTCTTTTCTATGAGATAAATTCCTTCAAACAGGCACTGACCTCTCAAGTACCGTGACCTGGAAACCTTTTTGCCATCATTGTGATTACCGACAGCACTTCAGAAAAAAAAATCAGGTTTTTCTCCTTGGTGGAGTCAGCTGTGCATGGTCAGACCATTGGGTTACTGTGAAGAAAAAATGTAGAGGTTTCAGTGAATTTCCTCTGTTTAAATTCTGTTCTTTTTTCCCCTACTTCTTCAATTTTTTTTTTTTTTGTAAATATCTTCAGATGTGATCTGGGAGACACTTATGGTAGTGTTTATTGAAAGTTACTTGGCATTTTTGGCTTTTTATACTTCTAATAAGCAGTATTGCCAAAAATGGTCATTGCTAGAAGATGTAAGAAATGCATTTGGAAGTAATAATAGTCAAAAATGTATTAGAAATATTTATAATTAAACACGTGAATACATTGTATTTTCTATTTATTTACTTGTAGGTATTTTCCATTATCTGAATTCTAAACTACATACTTTGTGATTTTTTTTTTTTTTTTTTAAGAATTGCCCATGCTTGTCTGAGCAAGTGAAAGAATTGTATCAGTAGTCCTCAACAGCCATGAGATAAGTGCCTAGACTTTATAACTTTGAAATCTGCAATTCTAGCACTATACAAAATCAGCTTAAAGGCTTTCTGCAGTGGGCACCCAAGTCATACCAGATTCTTCAAGAACCAGTTGTTTAATAGAGGCTGTGATCATGCAAATTGAAATAATAGTGAAATAACTATGTATAAATAACTGAGGAAAATCCTTTATGCACTTTAAAATATTTCAGGAAAATGAGAATTCCTCATGAGCGAGAGGTGGGATTAAGAGCCTCCTACTGATTCTGTTACTGAGCAATGACGGACTATCTGAAAGGAGAGGTGCTGATAGGAAACAGGTCCTTAATTTATTAAGATTAAGCCACAAGCATTGCAGTAAAGAATAATCATGGAAACCAATAAGACTTTTAATTTTTTTTCATTTTAAATGCAATTTACCAGTGAATTAGAAGAATTTATAGTGGCATACCTGTTTGCAACTGAGAAACACTTTGCTTGCTGGTCATTTTATGTAGAATAACATTCCAGAGCTTATTTAAAGATGAAGCTTCACATACAGTAGTTGTGGGTAAAGGGTCTCTTTAGTATCTCTGTCCCATAATTCCTCTTCATCACTGACTTCTTCATAGCATATCAGCTTCCTATGGCTAATCCAGAAGGCACCGTTTACCTGTTTGCTCCCATTGTAGCACGCATTAGTATATTGAAGCCTGATGATTTGAAATTTGTTTAGTGAATGATTTTAAAGGTAATTCTGCAAATGTACCGTATCAAGTAATTGCTACTTACTTTAGCACATTTTAAATCATTTACCTTTCTCCTCACTCTATGATGTGAACTTCATCTCAACTCATTATGCACTCTGCTGATGTTAGTCTTATTCATGAAGAGCACTGGAATCAGATGAATGCATAACCTCTTTCCTACTTCCTAGAATATCTCTATGGATTTTGAATTTGAATAAACACTTAAATTGTTATTCCAGAAATGTTAAAAACCTGAAGAGGACTAAAACTGGGAAAATCATCTTTCTGTGGAGAGGTTATTGGAGGCAGTCAATGTGATGTAAATGATTTCTGTGCTGGCATCACCGATGCCAGCAGAATAGAACTGTTATAGTCTGCCACTTTGTTACAGAAATTTCACTAAGTTAGTAAACATTACCTAAATACTGAAATATTCCCATATCTTTTTAAAGAGCACGCATGAGCTTATGTTCTTACGGTACATCTGCTCCAACAGCTTGTAAAAATATTTTCTTATTCATCAGAGTGTAATTCATACGAGTTTTTAAACTGAATTTCTTTATGTGAGTCAGAAGCATACCCATGTACACATCTTTTGTTTGCATTGCAAGAAAAAATTTCAGGTCTTTCTGTCCCAGTTGTGTTACTGAATATATGAGCACAGTGTGTTAAATTTAAGAACCTAGTATATGAATGGTTTGGTTAGATAATAGTTGCATAGTTTAAGGATCTATTTCCATTTTTTAAAACTGATCTGGATGGTGGTGTACTACAAAAACGCAGGGAAGTTCTGGCAGTTCCTTATAAGCTGATGTATCTTGTAGTTGGGTGAAAACATTGATTCATTGAGCTTGTCAGATGGGAAACAAGATAATTCCAAGTTGTTATGTTCATATATATAATGATTTGCAATCTGTTTTTAAAAGTTTTGCTGTTTTTACTACTCGAAGAAAACAAGTTTGAGGTATGTGGGTCCAGTGCTTAATTTCCTTTTGGTTTAGTGTTCTGGTGGAAAATGTTTTATGAATGCATTTATATGATGGAATCCTTAGAATTGAAGAAAACTTGTAAAGTGTGGAGGAGCAGACTTCTTTTTCATCATCAGAAATACAATTACATGATGACCCTTTTGGATGGCTTTTAAGCAGTACTTCAGAAGTGGGGATTTAGCTAACAGCAAAGTTATATTCTAGGATTTTTTTCAATAAATGTTTAGTCTTCTAAATAATTTGTTTTTCTTGGCTGGCTTTACAGGTTTTATTTTTTCAAGTTGTGTTCAAAGCACTGCTGCCCTCTACTTTGTGAGTTTGCTCATTTGTTGTGTTGTGTCTCATAATTCTGTAAAATCTGTGCTACTTGAAAAAGATTGTCTTAGTATTCCTATACACTGAGTGATCGTAATGTATTTTAAGTCAAAGTTGGCTGGATGCTGATACATGTTTTCCTTAAGAATTTGATTTTCAGTAAGATAAGGATGAAATTTTGAAGTGAGTATCTTTGCTCCCATGAATCAGTTTAAAGCCTGAATTGTTTATATGTTGTGGAATTCAGTTTTTTGTGTGGCCCACAGCCTCCGTTTTCTAAAGCATTTGATTCTAAAGCATTTAGTTGCTGGCATTCCAATTCTGGTAAGTGAAGCTTTTCAATTCTTTTCACAGACTGGATTTTTCATGACAGATTTTTATTGCCCTACACTTGAAAAGGAGTACAGGGAAGAGCTTTAGATTTATTTTGCATAGGCAATGCACTGATTCTATGTTCCCCTTATTTATCATTTTAACTGACTTCTTTTTTTTTTGCTTAGAAAAAAACAAACATGGAAGTACCACAGAGAGATATGGGCTATCTGCAGAAAGTTTTTAGTCCCGCAATTTAAACAAATTCTCAGTTAAGTAATCCTTTTTCTAAAGATGATCTTGATGTGTTTCACATCAAGAAACAAAAGAATCCACAGAAACATATTGTCTAAGAGTTGAAAAAAATGTCATTTTGTGGTCATGTTCTTAAGGTATTTTGGTTTGATAATGTAGGACAATTGATTAATATTGACTCCTGTACTGGAACCAAATTTCTGTATGTGCTTAAAGGCTTTCACTGCAGAATTGAATATAGAATGAAAATGCACTTTTTTTCCTAGCTTAAATATTGTGCCGCTTCTGTTCTTATTGTTAATTCTGAATAGGGAATATGTTAACATCTCTTGCAGTTTTGCTGCTTGATGTAAACAAGAAGTTGAGATGTACTGAAAAGGTTTTTTTTGTAGAGCAGTTGTGCAGCTTAAATAATTTTTCCTTTCTTGTTAGTGAGAACAAAATAATGAAGGTCAAAAGAAAATTATAGCAGTATTACGTATAAAAAGAAATAGGATTCCCAGCTTTAAAGCACAATAGTCTAATTTCTGAAAGGTGTCCCTTGTGGAAAATGAAACGTGCCATGTGGTTGTATGGACAGTAGAAACTGCAGTCGATCAGTCTGAGTTTTCAGGCTGAAGCAAAAGAAAATATATTTCAACAAACGTGGTACGAAGAAAAGAATACAAGATGCTGAGCATATGGGAGTGGGAAGAGGTCAACACAATCTAAAAAAATGTGGCCAGAAGTAAGAGATGATCAGAGAACAACATTAGGAAATGGCATTTGATTAGAAGGCGTAAAACAATGCAGTATAACATTTTTTTTAGCAATATTAAGAGAGTTGGCTGATTTCCTCTCCTCCCTCCTTAGCCACCCCCAGAAGTGAAAACTCATACAATCATAGAAAAGTTGACGCTCAGGGATGATATAATCTCAGCTAGAAGCTTTGTTGAGAAGTGTGCACTAGGTGAGTGGAGGTGAAGTACTTTTAATTGTGGAGGTGAGAGCTGGAGTGGGTTAAAGTGAAAATGATTGAGACGCCGTGCTGAAATATTGAAAAAGAGCAGTGTTGTAAGGACTGCAAAACTGTTGCAGTGGCCTGCAACCGTTGTTGAATATATTAGTCTGTATTTTCAGGTTGTTTACTTGTCTGTGGATAAGCAAGATATCTGGATAAATCATGATGTTCTGCAGTGAAGCTAAAGAGAGCTTCCAAGCAGTAATACAAAGAGGACGTACATTTTATGGAATACCACTGAATTAAAAATATGGTAGATCAGAAGCAAATTGGTGTTCTCAAGGACAGTTTCTTTTTTCTTTGTATAAGCACTTATTAAAATATAAGGTCTTGGTTACTTCTCAGACGTGTCACACTAAGAGTAAGCCTGGTCATACTTCTGTATTATCAGTGTTCGTAGCACTGTTAGGGGGATAAGGTGTCTACTAAAATAGTGAAATACAACTCCATGCTAATATAAACTGTTTAGTTTTTGCAACTTAAACTTAGACTATATTTAAAGCATTTGAGGTTGTGATCAGCTGCTTCAAATCTGAAGACAGAAGAAAAGAATTATGCAATGTTGTGTAAATGATGTAAATACAAAGCTTTTTGTAAGTTTCTCTTCAAAGTAAGGACACTGAAAAAGGATGGAAGATGAAATGTCTGAAAAATGTGTGAAGCATTTGGAAGGTATGTTGGTTATTGCTAAAACTGCCAGAAAGTCTGGAAGCCAACAGTGAGGATATTCATTGGTGGTAGAACTTTAAGAGGACAGTCTCAAAATTGAAACGTTTTTCCATGCAGCCTCTTAATCAAAATTATTCTGTCATCCTTTTGCACCCTTCTGATGCTTGCTGGTGGCGTGCTGGCTTTTTCTTTCTCTCTTGGTTACTTCATAATAGTAAGGAGAAGTCAGTTTGATTTGTGAGGTGTAGATATTTAAGTATTTATCTGCATACATTTTCTCATGTAATTATGATTGAATTTGGTACATCTTGTAAAATGTCTGGAAGCTGTAATTATTCAGTAAAATGTTCCATAGCTGGTAAAGTTGTGTTCCGTTAATTGAAGTAATTTTCTGTATAATTTTGAAGATAGACAGTGACGCTGGCTTTAGGCAGTTGATGGTGATTTGCTACATTTCTGAATTAGAAATGCAGTTATGGATGCAAAAGAAAAGTTATATCCATCTATTTGTACTAGTTATTCATACTCCTTTGTGATGCTAAGAGCATGCACTCCATATGTCAGTAACCTGCCCAGGGTAGCCAAGCTGTATTAATACTTTCTTCTTCACTGGCAAATGTGCCATGAATCCTACTCACCTGGATCTCCAAAGAGTGAAATTCCTTCCGCAGTTTGTAGTAAGATCTTCCTGCCTGTGTCAGACACCCTCTGGTACTATCTCCAGTTTGGACTACAGTCCTGGGTCAAAGAGGTGGCTTACACATTGATATGTAGTCATACAGAGAAAGTCTTCAAGAGGTTGTGTTTATGTATTAGACTTGTGCAATAATTATGATTTAACAATACCAGCAAAGCTGTCCAAGCCTCTTAAGCCTGGTATTGTTCACTTGAAATTAGTGATCAGAAATTAGCTTAGAAAAGGATTAACATGCTGACTGCTTCACTGGCTCACTGAAGGTTCTCTTTATCACTAACAATGATAAAAACTGATGATCTATCTGGTTATGGAAAGTACTATTTCCATCTGAGCTAAAAAAACACCAACAAAAAACAAAAAAAACCCGAAGTGGTTGGGATTATAAAGAGGAAATACGGAAATGCAGGAAATCTGGGTGATAAAGTGGAGAAACTTGAAAAAATGTGGCATTTGTCTGAATGGGTTGGTTGTCAGAAATAAGCCGGTCAAGCAACGCATTTTAGGAAAGACGAGAAGGCTGTTCTTCATCTGGACCTCTGTGATTCACCAGGTTCAGAGTGTTACAAGACTTGGGTTCTTCACTGTGTGCAGCTGGCACTTCAGATACCAGTTCTCTGCATTCAGAAATAAATATGGGTATTGTATGACTGGTCACCCCAGCATCAATTACTACTGGGAGTGTTCCTGACTGCTCACTACATAATCCTATCTTCTGCAGAAGCTTTGTGACTGAAAGGACTTCTGAGAGCCGGAATTGCCAATGAAGCTGACTGACATGCAAGAGATACTCTCAGTAACCAGATTTTGTATGTGCCAGATCTGCCTTGATTGCTAGTTATTTCTTTTCACAGGAATTCCTCCCTTTTAAGGGATTAACTCTCTCAAGGCTCTTGAGAGATGCTGTACCTTAATGTGTGGTGTTCAGATTGCTAATGACCACGTCACAAACTCATTTCCCATGCCAGACAACATTATTTCTGGGTGGTGATTCCATTGCCAATGTGGTGGGGTGTGATTAGTTTTCTTTGTTTATTTTGTTCTGTTCTGTTTTATTTTTAATGAACCAAATGGCACAAAGTCTGAGCTGGGAAATGACGGACTAAATTTGAGGCCTTTTCTGTTTGAGGTTTTGAGATCCTGGAGTCTGTCTTCTGGGCTGTCTGAATAGCCATGAAATGGTGTCAGCCACTTGGGAAGAGTGACATCTGTCTTCTGTAATGTAAACTGGAATCCTTAAATAATCCTTTATTGGCCATTTGTGGCATCTTTCGAAAGGCTATTCATAAATAAGGTGTGTGTTAGATGGTTGGTTACAAGTTGAAGAGGGTCCTTCCAGTTTTATCTTAACAGTTCTGTTCAAGAATCAGTTTAGTCTCTGACTCCTAATGTTTGATGGGGAATTTCAGTAAGAGATCATAGAAAGTAAGCCTCCCCTTCAACCTCTGTGCTGATATTGTAGCAAAAATGAAAAGAAAATCTGCAGGAGTACATTCTAATAAATGTGGACAGTTTGGAAACCTTAGTGAAAGGGAGAAGTTTCAGTGAGGCTATGGATTGAGAAGACCAAATCTGTGGCGTTCTGGGGTGCTGCCCTATGGCTGTCAGCAGAGAGATGAGAGCCTAGTGGCCCTCAGCTCATGTAAACAGCTCAGATCCACGAACAGCTCTGGTACTGAAGGGTCTGAAGATGGGCAGGTGCTGACTGGGAAATCTGATGCAGAAGTATGAGATAAAAAATGGGGTGAAGCCTTTGAGTGGTTCACTGTGTGCATCAGTCATGTGCAGAAGAGAAGCTGCGTAGGGTCATATGGAGCACCTGAATACCACCAAAATGCTGTTCTGAGGTAAAACATTACTGCAAGAAAATGTCATTTCACCTGCTGTCATTACAAGGTAGCAGAGGAACGTGTTCACTTTGTAAATATTAAGCAATGGTTAAGTGATCATGTTATTTAAAAAACTGCTGCATCAGTTTCGATGGTTTTGTACTAAATCTAACTTAATGTGTAAGGAAAAAGAAGGAATGGAGAGAAAAATCCTTCCTTTAAAGCTGGCATTTAAAGAATGAACCCTTTGTAAGGCAGCACAAGTTGGGTACTTGTACTCCAGCTCTGGTGAAGGTTGTCCCTGTCCTCTGTTCTGGCCATCTAAGCATTACGTTTAGAATGTGCAGATATCTCCATGCCAAATTCCATTTCCAAATTCTTAGTGAACTTAATCACAATAAATGTAGGGTTTTTTGTTGCTGGCTTTTTTTGGTTGTTTGTTTTTTCCCCACTTAGCAGCATGGTGGTGTCCTACCCTGTTCCTGCAGATATGTAAAGAGCCAATAGAGGAGGTGTTGCTTTCCTCTCCCTGTTTGTTCCTTTTAGATTTCTGAGTTGACAAGCAATTTGCAATCTGAGCACTTAGCAAGGGACATTGCTGCTTCTTTTAGCTAGGCTTATGTGATGCCTCTGGACCTTGACCCATTCTGCTCCTCAAATTCATTACTTTAAAAAATTAATCCTAAAAGTCTCCTGGAACTGTCTTCCTGATGCTGTGGATGGGAAAGCAAAGCTACCTTGGATGTTTCCTTGGCTTTCCTTCTTTTCATCAGATTATGTTAAAACTGCTTGTTAATCTGCTTCTGGTTTTTGAACTATCCTTAAGGAAAAAAATTCCTCTTTCCATCAGTTCAATAAATAGCCAACAGTTGTTGGCTCTTTCAGTTTCACATTCTTTTTTGCAAGAACACTTTTTAGTTTCTCGCTAATGTTACTACAAGGCATTTTTGCAAGGTTTAATTAGACCTTTTCTGCTGTGTTTCTGACCCTGTTCCAAATGGAAACTAAATTTAATATTAACTTTTCTAATGGGAGTCATTAGCAAATCTGTTTCCTTCTATTTTTCTACAGACTGTGGTGATAGTAGTGATTGTGTCTGCTAGATGAGTGAGGGGAATTAAAGTGTTTAAGAACAAAGGACTTTAATATATTTTTTTTTCCCAACGTTGTTATGTCATCTTTTTAAAAATCTTGACTCAGATAATTAATCTGTTTTATTTTCTCTCTCTTTTCTTTAACTCAATACATCTGCAGTAAAGCCTCACTGCAGCCTTCCAGTACCTGAAGGGAGCCCGCAAACAGGAGGGGAGTCAACTCTTTACAAGGGTAGATAATGTCCGGACAAGGGGAAATGGTTTTAAGTTGAAGTAGGGAAGCTTTAGGTTGGATATCAGGGGGAAGTTCTTTACCAAGAGAGTGGTGAGGTGCTGGAACAGGCTGCCCAGAGAGGTTGTGGATGTCCCATCCCTGGAAATGTTCAAGGCCAGATTGGATGGGGCCCTGGGCAGCCTGGTTTAGTATTAGATATGGAAGTTGGTGGCCCTTCCTGCGGCACAGGGTTTGGAGCTTGATGATACTTGAGGTCCCTTCCAACCCAATCTATTCTGTGATTCTATGAAAGCTGCTTTTATGTGCTTTGGATTTTGGTGAGTCTCTGTAGGAAAGGTTTTATGTTCCCTGAGCAGAGCACAGAGATCTGTTGAGTGCTCCATGTGACTTTGTTCAGCAAGAGGGAGGGTTTCTCCATGGAGAGCTTTTTGTAGTTTAAAGCCATTCCCCTTTTCCTAACATCTCAGGCTGTGTTAAGGGTCAATCCTTCTCCTGTTCATAAGCTCCTTTCAAGTACAGGAAGGTTGCAGTGAAGTCTCCTAGAATCACCTCCACACAGAACAAGTACAGCTCAGACTTTCTTTACAGGCGAGGTGTTGCTGCCTCTGATCACCCTCATGACCCTGCTCTAGACCCTCTCCAACATCTATACGTCCTTGTGCTCACTGTTTGGTAAAAGGCCTGGTTTTGTGTTCTGCGTACACTGCAACTACTCCAGAGGCAGGTTTGTTATCTTCTTCAGGGACTTTTCTGTTGCGCCTATCACTGTGGCTGAGTTCTTCAACATCATCAACCTCCATGAAGAAAGAGGCAAAACTATCCTGGTGTCCTAATTCGCACACTGGGCTGCAGATTAAAACATGCTGTGCTCCCCTGTGACGAATGTTGCAGCCTCCTCTGTGTGGTTAAAGAAACTGATAGTGATGGCTTTGCCCACAGCTGGGTGCTCCATGGCCAACATCAGCCTGCAGGGCCTCCAGGAGGCTGGCCGGTTGAGTTGCAGCCTGTGCTCACCTGGGGGTAAGCTGTCCAGTTTGTGAAGCACTGGACTGGTTCTCCAGCACCTGCTGGGAACTGTCAGAACCTACCTGTTCCTCTCCTCCACGACCTTGTCCTCAGTCACTGAGCATCTCCTCGCGTTTCAGGGGAGAGCGTTAGGAAAACATTCTTCACCAGAGGGCGGAGGGCATCAACAGACTCCTCAGGGCAGTGGGCATGGCCCCGAGCTGCCAGAGTTCAGAGAGCATTTGGATAGCACTCCCAGACTCAATGATCTTTGTGGTTCCTCTCCAACTTGGGATGCTGTGTGATGCTCTGCCATGCTCTGGGGCTCTGCCTTTAGCAGCTGAGGGCGGCTTCTGAGGTGAATGACGTATGTCTCCAATGCAGAAGACATCAATAGGCCACAGAAGGCATCTGGCTGTGAAACCACATGTTCCTGACTGACCGAATTCCTGGTGGCTGGCTTTGGAGTCGTCAATGTAAGATTTTTATACTGTAAATTTAATGTTTATACAAATAGCTTCGTTAGTGGTGTAAAACCTACATTCATTCATCCCCCCAAGATATAACAGCTGACTATTGACCTCAGCAGGTTCTGTTTAGGGTTATCCACATACTTAAGCAATGACATGAATGCCAGCAATGGTGGCCATGTTTCTCTGCATGGAGCAGCCATTTAGCAGAGAAGAAGCATGACTTACCTGGTGCCATGCTGCTCTTTTAATGGGTGTTCAGCATGAGAGTGCTATAAAGCTGTAGTACTGAATTAGGCTCCGTCACCTTCTGCCCGTTCCACTTCAACTGTGTCCCAGCAAACATTACTACATTTATCAGAATCACCAGAAATGGTTTCTTCTCTGGAGATATTCAAGACCCACCTGCATGCTTTCCTGTGTGACCTATTGTAGGGGACCTGCTTTAGCAGGAGGTTGGGCTGGGGAATCTCCAGAGGTCCATTCTGCTCCCTGTGATTCTGAGATTTGTACTGTAGCTTCCCTAACCAAAAAATAAAAGAGGCTGAAGTCTTACTGCTGAGACAATAGCAACTCAGAGGGTTAAACTCCTGCAGACTAACAGGCACCCAAAAGGATGGGGATTTTGTGATGACCTGGCACCTTCTCTAGGAGGCAGCAGTGTGTGGCCAGGCCTGTCCTGCTTGGCTGGAGTAGGTGTCTGCTGCTGCACAGAACATAACTCCCAGAGCAATATTTCTGCTTCTACTGGGAGCCAAGACTTCCTAAAGCACATAAGAGGAGATGGTCAGCTAGCACTGAGTTTTGGATTAAAATGGGATTTAAACTTCACTGCCTGAAATCCCAAGTCTTAAGACTGCAGTTGGGCACCTCCTCTGAGCACTCTATCTAACCAGTGCATCAATATATAAACATTGTCATATTTTGAGGCAAAAATGATTTATTGTATATTCATACTTGAATTCTTCATAATCTTTCCCTGTGTTTTCCAGCACTTTGTACCAAACACGCGTTGAATGAAAAAGGCAGTGTTTGAACCTTTTGTATGAATCTAAACCTAAAATGCATTTGTATTTAGAACCAATGGTGGCCGCTGTCATTGTGGTGTGTACAGAGGGAGACAGAAAAATTAACCAGAGACCAACTTTTATTGTGCATTGTTATGCAACAGAACAAATGGAACTGGAGGTATGTAGTAATAAAACCAATATTCAAATTAGGATTAACACCTGAAATAGTAAACTGCAGGTAACAAATGTCTTTATAATTAAAAAATATTGACTGTTTAAAAAATTCTCTAAATTTTTAATATTTTTTAAAAGAAATGTGTGTTGCCACATAGAAAACAATTCACACATCCTATAGAAAGTGTCACAAAAACCTTACTAGTCTATATTACACTATGCACTTTTTTTGTACAATATCTGGTAAAGGTCTATCCCTAACCTGTACTTACTCTACACAGTACAATCATCGTTAGAAAGTATTCATAGAATTAACTACACCATAACAATAAAAATATCAGGATTAATGATTTTTTAATCACAGTTTCTCCACAAATATTTGTTATAGAAAATATAGCGAAGGCATGTTGGCACAGATGGGCGTGCGGTACTGCTACACAAAGTTTGAGAGAAGGCAGATACATAAATGACAGTAAGATTAAAGAGCATGGAGGGATAAGACAAGGATCTATCCTCCTGGGACGTGTGGGAGTGACATGACGGATAGCAGCCTCCTGCTGCCAGCCTGCCACGAGCAGCCAGCACAGAAGGGATGTGCTGGTGTGCAAAGCACGGCGTGTCAATCCTGGTGTCTCGCTGTGCGAGGGCTTACAGCTATCTGTTATTTCAGGTTCCAGGGTGTAATACCTAACGTCTTGCGGCTACATCGATGCTTTGATGTGTGTAAATTTATAATGCCTTGTGACTCAGGTAATTGGAGCGAGTGGCGGTGGAGGGTTTTTTAAATGAGATGTGGTGGGTCAGGAGTCAAGTGGCCACAACAGCAGTTAAAACAAGGGAGGTGCTGTTGTTATTTGCTGTTGTTATTTTAAAAACAAGACTAAACCCAAAAAGAAATGAGCTCCCTTCTTCTGATGCCTGTCTGTGGCTGCTAGTCATGTACTGGTGATTGCTCGCAAGCGGCTGAAGGAAAGATTTTGCTCATAAATGAAAGGTCCAAACCTGCAAAGCCATTTCCAGTGCTTAAGTGGCTTTTGGGACAAAACTATACATTTGGTTATTTTGCACAGTATGAGAGCGCAGGACTGTGAGTGGTACCAGGACACTGGCTAAGCTTTTTACACTAAAAGTAAAGCTAGACTTACAAGATATTCCAGGAGAATCTTCAGGCTACTAAGTGAGAGAGGTCTGTCCAGTCCAGTAATTCTGTCCTGAGACTGTTAAAAATGAAGCATCTGTATTGTTAATCTCATATGTTTAAACATTTGAAAGGAACCGTCACAATGTTTACAAAAATACAGCATGATACATATCGCTGTGGACAAATTTACAGTATAATGCTGACTCGCACGCTCTGACAAGTTTTACCAAGTAGTTCTGGCAAGTGTCACCACATAGAACATACACCAGCAAGACTTACACCATCTGAGCAATGTAACATCTTCTATAATAGTTCCTTTAAAAAATGTGTGTAAGTTCAACACAGAAAAGCTACTATAGGATATCTGTACTGTGAGTTTCTATACACCAAGTTTCTCCCCCTCAGCCACAGCACCTCACTGACTGGTCCAAGCAAGTCACCTCTGCCTGCCATGAGAGATGCTGCCCCAAAATCCCTTGGCCTGATAAGGTGCAGTGTGACTGAACTGCTGTTAATGTTAGAAAATAAATTGGTTTGTCTGCGTCAGATGAGTGCCTACCAGTCCCCTTTTAAGAAGTACCAAAATTAAAATGAGTCAAGAGGTATTGGACATTTAAAGGCCTAAAGTGTATCCTGGCTGAGCAGGGTGCACACTGAAGCCTGCAGGCTGCTCACAACAGCAGGTGGCCAATGAGGAGGCCAATGCCAGGACAAAATGGTGGTGTGGGTGAGCTGCCATCTGTGGAAGTGCCCCAGGCTTTTGTCTCCAGCTAGGCTGGGGCTATGGCTGCACTGCACTGCACTGCAGAGGGCCCTTCCAGGCTGTTAAGGGAATGGGCTGTGTGTTTCCTGCCCTGCCCAGTGCATGGGTGAAGGTTGGGAAAGAGAGGAGAAGGGTGGGAATTAGTAGCTTCTCCAATAGTTTGAGCAAGGTGGGTGGGAAAGCTGGGCAGCATGAGACACACGTTCAGGAGAATAAACACTGATGAGGTAGCACTAAAGTTGATCAAAATTTGGATTTTCTTTCCAAAATCCAGTTCCCCATCCCCATCTGTTGGGAAACATCATCCCAAGGAGGCTGGGCCAGGCACTGACCAACACCAGCAGCAGCCTGGGCAACTGACCAGGGTATAGAGATGGAAACACCCTGATGCTGAAAGGAAGGGACTGTTTCTTTGGCATTACGTATTTCTGGAGTGCATCAATTTAGAGGGACGTGGGACTCCTAAGCCTCTGAAATTAAGCATTCGAAAAGGACAGACTGTTTTTCCTTTACATCAGCATCTGTTTCCCATATTGTACTCTGCTGTAAATTGGCTTCTCTTCTAGAAAACATCCTTTTTTACAGCTCTTAGTCTGGATCCCAGGCTTACTTCTCTTACAAAGAAATGCTGAATTAGGTTTTTCTAACTCAGCTCCTCCCTGAATGCACCACTGAACATCTGACTGTTGAGACCATCACACTGCCTCATCTATTTTGAGGACTGGATACAAAACACAAATTAAAGTAAAAACAAGAAAAGAAAATTAAAATCCTCTAAAGCTACACCACATAGCTGCAGAATAGCAACAGACAAAGCAAAACCTGTCTTCTGAAATAGCAATTTGTTTTTAGCAATCTTTTTTTTTTTTTTTTTTTGGATGAAATATGTCATGGTCAAGTCTAATTCCCTAGAAATCTAGATAAATATAGTCTCTATCTGACACACAAAGAAATTTTTATCTATTAGAAGTGCCTGTTATTGTTCTGGGCCTTTGAAGGAGTCTGTGGTTGATGACTAGTGCTGTTTGATGCAAGATGCTTAATTTCCTGGCATAGTTGGCTAAAGGATGTCCCTGAATTTTCCATCTTACATGGCATTTTAAGGTAGAATTTGTAATTATGCTACTTTTTGTTATGAAATGAGTGACCACTTCTTTTATTGTCACAAGCAAGGAGATGTGTTCTTTCATCTCCTTCTCAGGAAAAGCAAATAGTATCTGGTTGTTATGTCTGAAGGTCCAGAACTGGGCCTGTTAGAAATACGCAAATAAAATGGCAGCTTTTGTTTCTTTTGAAATGTCTGTAATTTTTAAGTGATCTTTTCTCTAGAACTAGACAAAGCAAACTGCAGTTTCCCCTTGGGGTGCTACAAAGGGTTTGCAAATAATAGGCACTGAGAAATCCCATAGGGCAGATTTTGAAATGGATATTTTGTAAATGATGATATGATAGAATGGAGAAGCTGAAATGTACGCAGTATGTGTTCAAACATGCTTTGGACTCTTACATGACTTCACGGTAAGTATGTTTAACAAATAGTCTCTTCTAAATTAACTGCTTGCTACTGTTGTGTAAGTTTTCTCTCATTGCTGTCAATCACCAGATCCATCTTGCATACCTCTATTGAAGACTTCGTCCTGCGACCCCGGATGGTCAGTCCCTTCATAATATGAGTTCCCATTGTGAAGGAAAGTCCCCACTGCTCGTCCCTGACGAGCGTGTCCTACTGCGTCACTGAAGACCTTGTTGATTTGCTCTTCAGACGGCATCCACCAGTCAGGGTTGGAAGTACAATGCATTCTAATGAACTCTGCAGGAAAACAGGTAAGAATACAAAAAACAGCTTGTCTTGGCAGCACCTGCTATCGCCCAGACACCAAAAGCCCATGGGAAATAAGAAACAGGGCATCACTGTTCTACTTAAGCAGAAGTAAAGCCTTATGGAAATGCCATGATAATGCCAACTGGACCTACTGTACTTCTCTACAAGTGTGCTTCTCCACATGCATGTCTGCTCTTCTACCTGACGGGACTTGAAGATAAAATCCCTTCTTGTAGAAAGAAAAATAATTAATTCTAAGTGACATTTATGATTCAGCATCTGCAATACACGTAAAAGTTAGAAGTTAAAACTGGGATGCGTTTCGCTTGAAGCCTGTTGAGTGTGTGTGTGGTTACTTTCAAGGACCTTCATCATCTCCCTCTGCTGGCTGCTGGAACACCAGCAGGCTGCAGCAGCATGCTACCCGCTCTAAAACGTGACTACCGGCATTTCAGTTTGGTGCTACTTTCTCCTTGGAGTTTCTTTCCTTTTAAGTCCTGCTCTTTTCATCTTTTGGAATCTGACACTTGTTTTTTGGAGACTAAACTGGCCTTAGAAATAGCTAAATGAGATGAAAGGGCTAAACTGGGGAGCTATGCAATAGCTATCAATGTGTGGGAAAGTGAATTGTACTGCATGTAATTTGGCCATTTAAGTTGCTGCTGCTTCTATAGACAGCTGTTCGTGTGTGGTGATTAGCTTTTAAAATTTCCTTCCAGATTCTTTGATGTGCAATAACTACACTTGCAGAAGGTGCCTCACCAATTCTCGAATTGTAACTGCTAGACAGATCTCCAGTAGGTGTTATCTGGACTTTGAAACATCTAAGTCCAATTTCAAATGTGAGGGAGCCACATTAGATGTATTGGATATATTGTATCTTAGAAGGAAACACAGCTTCTAATTTATTCTGTAACATCAGTTATTCCCTCATGCAGTGCTGTGTCTCTTAGGATATTTTTAAATTCCATTTTCTCCTGTTGACAAGCCAACAACGCACAGTAACTGGAGTAAGATAACTTCATTACTGTCACAACATCTTGAGACCAGGTAATGCTGTGCTCCTACATGAGTTGCCATGCCTGCAAGATATCTCATCTGTTGGACAATTAGGATGTGATTTTTGCATAGCTCTTCCAGCAGTGTGTCTGCAGAAGTGATAGCTATCTAGGATTTAAGTTCATTTCCCTGAAAATTGACACAGCCAACAGTAATTCCTAGTTATGTTCACATGAGGCTTCACAAACATATTTATTTTCTCAAAGAAATAGTCACTATGTAAAGGATTAGTCTGATAACTCAGGCATGCCGGGCTGCTGGAAAGCTGGTTCCAGAGAATGGGCTGTTGTAGGAATACACTGAAAATGTCTACAGATGTTTAATCTACTCTGAGTACAGAGAGTAGCAGTTTGCTCTTCTGGCAGTGGTGTCATATACTGGAAATCAGTCAGACACACGTTACCTGGGCTTGCAAATGGGTAGGAGCCCATAGCTAACTCTTGGCACTGTGGAATGTCATGATGTTCCCACCCACACAAGAAAGCCCAAAGGGACAACTGTCTATTTAACTTTCTTAACTACACTGAACATTTTGACTTCCTGTTCAAGCTTCTGAAAATTAAGGCAACTGGCCTTTTTCTTTCTCCCAAAGAATGCTTCCACATTCGGTCAGCTTAGTGCCCAAAGAGGCAATTAGCCATACATGTAAATTCATCTACTGGTGGAATTACTGTTAGTTCTAGTGGGAAGAAGCGGGGGAGAAAGAAGAAGAAAAGGGCATTAGCTCTCTGTGCACAAATCGTTAGATGAAATGTAAATCTATTTAGTATTCAGCCCTTCAGCCTTCAGTTTCCGGGAGAACTTCTGAGACCCTGAATCCAGCTTCAAACTCCATTGTGGCATGCTGTGCAATGGCCTTGCCCTTCTACTGAGCACTCAAGGAGTGTAAGTACTGACAGAGTATCGTGTAACAGGTTAACAGGTTCCTTCACAGTATAAGAACATCTTTGCTTAATTTGGTGTGTATAAAAACAGAGTTCTTTATCTGGTTACATCAATGTGCTACAACTACATTTATGATTTGCTTGGCCTTGCTGGATTCCTCTAAACCAAGTGGGAAGAGGCTCCATCCTATGAGTAACAACTTGGGGTTGCTGTTACATGACTAAAAGACATTACTGTTGGCTGCTGAAAATTTATCCATTTACATTGAATTGATGAGTAAAACATTCCTGAAGTCAGCTCAATCTAAATTTAAGGCATGTGCTCATAGAACACTGTAAGTCTAAATAAGTCTAATAACACTAAAGTTCATTAAATAAATGATAAGCAGATGTATTTAAGAAATGCAGGCACTCATATGACAAAAATATTTTTTTTAAAGCAGAATATTAAAAGGTCCTGCTTTGTATATTTCATTATAAAGCACAGTAACAGGTCTTAAAATTTCAGGAAACCCAAGTACGAAATGCCACAACAGAAAATTCTTCTAAATCTAGTTTCTTTTTCTGTACTGTCCAACATCATCAATGTTGTTGTAAAATGCTTGCAAAACTCCTCTTTTTGAGGCCAGATGTGGGGGTTCTGTAACTTTCACAGTAAATGTTACATCAGTATTTCAAAGAAGTTAAATTCTTGACAATGCATTAGTGCATACCTGCATTTATCTATCTAACCTGCAGATGTTCTTGGCCCTACTGAAAGTCCAAACTTATCCTGAATCTTGTAAGATTTTGACTCAAAGGCCATTCACTGACTTTGAGCACCATTTGCTAAGCATGTTTGTCTAAAAATATTCCTTTGGTTAACTTTATTGTGTATCAGCAAGAATACCCTGTTGTTTCACTATAAAGGAGGGCAATCAGGACTGTCTGATGTTCCTTTGCTGTTCCACATACACTAGTGTCATGCACTCATTGACCTATCTCCTCCCTTAGGTAAGCAGCTCTGCTTTTTCTCCCATTCAAATATCTATACACATAAATATAATACATACATATTAATATACATATGTATGTATTTAAAAAAAAAAAGGGGGGGGGGAGGGTTTCTGGCTGCTTGTCACTTCTCTCTGAAACCCCTTCTAGATGTGCAACTGTCAGCCAAACGCTTCTACTGAGCCAGAGCCAATGCGGTGAAATGAGATCACATATGGTGGACACTGAGCGAAAGGATGCAGTACCTCTGAGACATGTTACTTTTACTGGATCCAGAGGACGTCTTTCAGGACCTGTCTCTCCTGACTGCACTGACCTTTTCCTTTTCCCAAGGCCGCATGAGTACTTAAGCTCATCGGTAGTGAAAACAAATCTGATGAGATATCGAAGGAGCCGCCGTCCATCTTTCTTTGATGAATTTACAGCCTCATCCCACTGTTTACTAGTGATGTAGACAGGGTAGTTGTTCAGCAACTGCTTGCTCCCCTGAAAAAAGGAAATATTTCCATTGCTTATTTTACAAGGCAAATAGCTACTGTCAGCTGCAATAAAAATACATGCTTCTTAAACAGCTGGGATACCACAGGGAAACACACACCGAGGTGAACACATCATTGCTCTTACTGAGTACCTTTTCAATTTTATTTCCATTTTTTTTTAACTGCAAGTTGGCAAGGTGAAAGGAACACGTTTAAGAGATGGCTACTGATAATTTGCACTTCAGCAAGTAGGTCAAAAAGTGCTGAGAACCAGCGACTGGATTATATATTTAAATATAACCTTTCTTCTTAATCTGTTAAAATGCATAGAAAGGGTCTTTGAAGAGCGTGATCAAATGGAACACTTCACAGCAGCCAGCAGTTTTCTTCAGAGATAGCTCTTTTGGTCTATTTTTATAATAAACTTATCGCTTCTGTAGCACACACCTGAAACCTGACAGCAGTTACGTTACTGTGAAAAAACATAAAGAAAATAAATAAAGCAACTATGAAAACTAAAAGCTTCATTACTATTAATGAATGCCATATTAACTCAAATTACAGCTTTACAGGAATGCCACTGTGTCAGCTGGAAAGAAATTTTGCTTTTAACCTTCGTAATTTGTATGCTTTAATATTCCAACATTAAATGATTGCTGAGGGACTAATTATGGGGATTCTTGTAATCCACACCCATTATAAACCCTCTTGAGTCAATTGTACCTCAGTTGTGTTACTTTCATTCTTGCCTCCTATAAAATGCTACACTTTGCGATTAGTCAATTAATATATGATGATACTGTTAATGGACTAAATCAATAAGGAGATAAACCGTGCAAATAACCCAACACCATGCCCTCCTGGACACCTGTACCGTGATGCCTGCAATAAAAACACTTTATTAAAGTGTTTCTTACACTTGTATGCTACACTTGTGGTCAACTGCTGCAAACTTACCCTCCCTGCTTTCACATCTTTGATATCTGAAAACTCTTTTAAGAACTGCACTTGTCTCTTTTTATATGGTTATAAAAGCATGCTGGGGCAGCTTGGGAGCCTCTTTGAAGCTTTTCCTTGAGATTTGCTTTTAATTTTTTAATAGTTTGATAGGTAAGCACAAGGCTGAAAGCAGTGAAGGCTGTGAAGAGGGGTCACTGAAGAGTCTTCTGGTACAACGTAAAACTTTACCACCTCCCAGTGTGTGGAACACTGCTAGGAACATCATCTACCTGATGACATGGCACCTATTTGCCTCACTGCAGACCCTCACTGCAGACCTAATTGGCTTTGTGCAAACCACCGCAAAGACAGCCCTGGGCAAATCCAAAACGCAGCAATGGAAGCCAAAACATAAAGAAGATGGGCCTTGTTGCTCTGATGGCCAAATATCCCAATGCAGTTGGAGCCAACACTAATATTTCCTTGGATTGTTCTCTCAGATGTAAGGGACATCTAACCCTAATGTTGACACTTTTTTTTTCCAGCAGCTTGCTTCACATCCCTTTCATATATACCATAGATCCCTGAAACCTCCTTTTTTTCCTATTAAGATAAAACACAACGAAGCAAGAACCTTTCTTACTGGTACTTGTGCAGCTGACTCTGGGTACTGCCTTGCTTTTAGGCAAGCCAAGCAGGAGCAGTGCAATGCCAGTCCTTGCACAGCCTTATGTTCCAGGCTCACTCACATGTATTAGGGATGGATGCTCATGGGTGGCTTTGTTAAGCAGCAAGTTATCCTAAAAGCCACCTTTCTGTTTAAATGTATTGCTCTAATGGAAATGTGGGTTTTTAAATCTAGTGCAGGAAGGCCTTACATCTAAATTTCATGAGAGCTCCCATTACTATTAACCGTGGAGAAGGTAATAAATTTTGCGTAATTTCCTCAGCCCAAATTTTATTATACTTCTCTCTTATTCCCACTGAAATTTAGGATATTTTTCCTTGTTCTTCACCAAAGGCATGATACAGTGTTATGATATTCTGTTGAACAATTACTGTGTTCCTGCTACACATACACTTTCATTACTTGCTGCCAGAGTAAGGCACTTCTGGGCAAAATATTCGTGGTAAGTATATGATGCAGTTTGATGTGTCCAGCAGTCATTAAAATAAAACAAACAGAAAACCTTCCAGAAATGAAATAAGCAGATCCTGAAGGATGAACTGAAGTACAAATGTGTTCATGCTTGTATTTGTACATGATTAAACTTATGAATAAAAGATTAGCATCTAAGTGTTTAATTGAATAAAAAATTCTGTCACATCATGACAAGTGATTCCATGTGGGCATTACAGAATGGCCCCATTTTTACAGTGCTGGAAAAATGTAGTTAAACAGAAGAGCATTAAAAAAGGAAAATGAAACACTGGAATACATTGGAGTGATAACATCCAATGATATATAAATATAAATATATACATAACGCAGTTTGCACAGAGTAAAACTGAAGAGAGAAGCTATCTGCTGCAAAGTCTGAACTGCTGCAAAGCATCTCCAGCAAAACTGTGCTCAACTGGACTCTGTGACACTTGCATGACATATAATTTATATGAGGAGCAGTAAGAGGTCAAACTACGTCTTCCCTCCTGTGATTTTGCTTGCGTGAATGACGTGTAGTGACATGTATGGACTATATATATGTAAGCATGCATAGAATGATCCCAAAATACAGACACTTTTTACATGTCTGAAAAGAAACACACTGGAACAAAATTAATGAGTTACACTAGAGTTGATACCCACGTCTATACATTTACCTTCTAGAGAAGGAGAAGACATCAATTCCCTGCTTTTTCAATGAAAAGCTTTCAAAAGGCATATAATTACAAAAATCCCCAAACTCTGCATAAGAATAAAATAGCCAATATGTGTAACATTTTGTTTGGGTTCCCTTCTGAAAAGAAAGGGTGCTCCGAAGACCTTCTGAAGTCATACAGTGGCTCTGGTGGCTAAACGAAGGAAGTAATTTGTAGTTCAACTTAAACCAGCTCAGGGCTACATTAGACAACATGTGGTTTTGTGGGAAGCTGGAGGCAGCCCCACTTTTTTTCTTTACAAAGGATTTGTTGGCCACAAGCTCTCCACTTCCTCCATCTCTCTCTCCGAGCTGACAGTGCCTTTAGCCCCCTGTGTTTGGCCAACCAGTAGCATCCGCTTGGCTAGGAGAAGGAGGGGGGGCTTCACCAGGCTCCCTGCTTTCAGCTACAGCATTCACCAGACCAGCCCCAGCCTGAAGTCCACCTGTGACTCATCAATCACATTCCCAAGGGAAGGGGAGAGAAAATTACCCAAGTGGGATGGATGCAGATGCGCTAGTGATGACGCTCTTACATTCTGGGGATTACTGTACCAAGAATGACAGTTCAATAAAAGATTTTACATATTTTACTATTACATGTATTCTTCCAGCAACTTCTAATTTATTTTCCTACTTGTTTTCAATGAATTTTCAAACACAAAAATAAGTAGCTTGTCTTCACTGTATACTACCTCAGTTGGATGGTCTGTTGGCTGTGGTACCATAAGTTGGTTGTGATGCTGAAGTACAGTCTTCAAGTAATCTAAAACAGTCTGGCAGGGCACTGCATGAAACAAATGGCAATTACTGTATATTAGCCAGCTAGCACAAAATAGGAAAACAATATTAAATCAAGCACTGTTCTTCAGGATTTGTGTACCTCTGTGAGATTTATTTCAAATAGGAAATATTCCTCATTTTGATTTGTGCTGTCATTTCATTCAATAAATACAGAGCTGACGCTGTATTATTATTTCCTATGTGGAGTTCTCTGACATTCATTTTATTTTCTGCCCGCTAGTTTGTAAACTAGGCTTTCTCTAGTTTGAAATGACAATTATTACAAATGCAAATTAGGTCAGCAGTAATCATAGGAAAAATATCTGTAAATACGGTGAACAGCCCAAACCATACAAACAAGAAAATATTCAAAGACCTAAACCATGCAATGATTAACACATAAACATGCTCTAATGTTTCTGAAACCATAGCATGATTAAGTGTACCATACAGATTTAATGATTCATATACTTTAATTTCTTTTCCCTTCCTTTTTCCAATTTAAAAAAAAATAAAACTAGGTGTTAGGCAAATTGCTTTATTTGTCTTTCCCTCATCCTTCCCCCTTCTCATCCCCATTGCTCTCATCCATTTCAGTAAGTTGTACCAACATCCTATTCCCTTCTGCTGAGGTGATAGGTTAATTAGGGATGATTCAATTACAGGTCTCTCTTAAGCAGATGCTGCCACATCCCTGATTAACTCTGGAGTATTTTTGAGATACAGTGCTTTCCTCCTGAGCCTGAAACACAGTAGGAGACTTAAACAGGTATTAATCCAACATTAAAACAGGCTCCTCCAAGACTAAATAAGCATCATTTTAAAGGTATCAGCCTCACATTTTGTGTGGCTTGTTTCAGTAAAGTATTCAGAGATGTTCTTAGTTTCAGCTAAAAATCCAGAAAAAGAAATCTCAGTGTTTCTCCTTATTTATTTCTTAATTTCCAGCCTTTACAGCTAGCATCTGGGGCTTTGTCTCAAGCTGGCAATCAGAAAGCAAGCACTCAAATCACCAACATTGTATGAAGGCAGGATTTACAGTAGCCTTCCTCCAGTGTTCTGCACTCTTTCCTGGGCACTCCCAGTAGGTAATAACAAGCCCCTGCCTAAGCAGTGCTCTCTGCTTAGCCCTGTGAGAAGCAATGCCATACCCAGTGGTCCTGCACACAAGGTCGTGCAGAGTTCCTGACGTGGGTAACAAATTCATACCAGACCGTTTCACCTCAGGCTGACGTATCTGTAGAGACTCCTATATAATTTGATATAACACGCAAGTACTTTGCCATGAAGTTGTGAGCTTATGAGTTGGACAAAAGTTAGCACTTCCAGTGACCTGGACTGTTTAATATCTCTGGTGATCTCACTGCTTATTACTAGACCAGTAGTGTAGGTGCTACACAGTGACACTGCTGAAGTGTATGAGGAAGAGAGCATGTGTGCTTTTTTGTAGGAAAAAAAAAAGAGCCTTTTAAAGTAAGTCATCAGATGGCTTTGGAAAATGTTTTGATTTTGAAGAAGTCAGAATGGCAGTCAAGCTTAATAGTCTCACCAACCTGCTCGGTAACCTTATAACGACAGCTGTGCTGCAGCCTATAGCAGCAATCAAAAATAAACAGTACAATAAGTTCTTAGGTGGAATAAAGCAGAAAAACGTGCTAACCACAGGTGGTACATTGGATATTCTTCAGAGGGCATAGAAAGAAAAGATTTGTCTTTTCTGCCCCATTTTTATATACGGGAAAGGTTATGGAGAAAGAAGATATATAAATCTTTTTGTCCCTGTGGACAGGCTAAAAGATGAGACGGTATTTGAAGATCATTTCCTTACATTTTGTTCAGTACAACCAAGTCCCTGTGGTCTGTGCTAGGTGACTGCCGCTTGCCTGAAGAGCTCAACAGAACAGTGCTGTCCAAGTCCTGCAGAGAATTAAATGCTGACTGAGGACATCATAGCCCGGTGAAGAGGAGAAAGCTCCTTTTAACTATTTGACTGATTAGCATGAGGTTGGAGGTGTTGTAGTAGACAAATTGAAACTGTGCCCTACTCAAAACACATCGCTTTTGCCTGTGTTTGCTGTCTGATGTGTCCAAAATTAAGTCTGAAGTGGGGATGCCCATGCACAGATTACTCCATGTTTAAATAGATGTCCAGGGAACACAAGGGTCACGAAGACTTGTTCCGGGAAACTTCAGAACCTGTGTGATAGGGTCACCAAAACCTCCTACTCAGATACCTGGGATCTTCTGGCAGGTTACAGGAAGAGCGCAAAGGGGTATGATGGGTGATTTCACCATTGCTGGAAAGAAAAGATGCTTGGACCTGGAGGATAGCTGAGGAATAGCTGGGAAACGTGAAGAACGTGAGAAGAATCCTGCTCCTGTCGTTGGAAGTCACTGCTCTGATTGTGCCCCTTTTTGCTTAGCAATTTCACTGAGCACATACAGCTGCCAAAGCCTTGGTTCTTCCCTGGAGCTTCAGTGATCTCCAGGCCTTGTGAAGCATTCTTCCACGTTCTTCCAAATGAATGGGGCAAAAGTGAGAAGACAACAGGAAAATATTCAACCTTTGTGTCCCTGGTACAAGTACAGCTCTAACTGTTCTCTGCTGACAAAATGCTTTCACACTGCTGGTGAAAAATATAAAGGTGCTAAAAACTGGCTGAAGTATATAAATAACTCTACCTTCACAAAAGCAATAAAGTTTCAAGCACAAAACTGTATGATTTTTGTATTGTTCTGGTAACTGAAGGACTCTGAGCACTTTTGACCCATAAAATCCTCACGCATTACACAGCTTGCTGTTGGCACAAGTAACCCCTGCCTTTCAAACATCACTTGCTGCTTGTGATCCAGGCTTCTCGGGTTGCCATTTCACTAAACCCAAAAATGAAGCCCCAAAGAGGGCAGCGCAAGGCCCCAGAGACAAAGGTTCAGGTTTGGTTCCACGCCCTTCACTGAGCTTTATAAATGCTCCCTTTGCTGAGAGATAAGAGGATGTGTTTCCTCTGAACTCTATAGTAAATGTAACTTTAGAAGAGCCTGTGGTTCCCAATGAGTATGAATAAAGATGTAAACCTGCTCACTTATTCATTTTGTTTATTTTGCTTTGATTTGGTCTCTAGAGAGTTAACAGGATCATAACCTGGACAGCCAATTTTCTGCATACTTCTGCATGTATCAGGTAACACCAGTGGCATTACTAACAGGGATCTGTGCTTACTGTAACCAAAGTGAAAGATACTAATGTAGAAATAATGCTTGATCTGATTTAGTAGAAAGCCTGAGGGGAGGCAGTAATTTTTCTGCCCATTAGGAAGAAGTTCCCATGGCCCTTACCTTCTGTGTGACTCAGGAAAGACCGTGGCACAGCAGCCTGGCCTGCAGGAAGTGACAAAGGAGCGAGATCTCTGAGCAAGCTCGATGGCGAGGAGGTGCTCGGAGAATTTAGTATGTTGGAAAGGCTGGCCACGCTAGATGCAGAGTAGAGACCAAGCAGAACATGCTCAGAGGTGGCAGAGCTTCATTGTTAATTGATCAAAGTTACAGACCTCATTGTTATTCCACACAGTAAACTCTGTTTCCGAATGCTGTAACAAGTGTTCCTTTGGCATGGCTTGTCACAGCTTTCTCTGTGGAATAGCCTATTTTCTAATAAACAGTTGGCTGTATCAGCTACCAACTATATTGGCTACAAGAAGTTCCCCAAGCCTCACCCACCTTGCAGATGGTGTGAGCTTGTAAAAAGCAGAAACATTCAAGGCATCCTAGCCATGCAGGGTCTACTCTTGGCTGGTTATTTTTTGGTACCTACTAATTCTCCATTAAAAATGCACACCTTATTTCAGGTCTGCAATTTTCTTTTTCTTCTGTTGTGCTTCCTCAGACTTCTAGAGACAAGTGCTTGTTCCCTGTTATGCACTTACAGTCAGTGGCCAGATTATTTCTCAATTTTCTCTTTGCTAAGCCAAACATTAACCTTCCTAATTTGCCAGGGAAGCAACTCCTTCACAGAAGGCTCCAGATGTTTTTTTTAATTATTCATTTTCTACTGTTTCTCATCCCTGGCTTTTACTCACTACTACCAACTTCTCCTTTACTCCATTTATTACGTTTCTAATTGTCCCTTTGCTGTCCCACTAATGTTATCATTTCTGTAACCAGCAGGAATCTCCACCTCCTATATAGTCTTTGGGGACCTTCAATAAAATGCTTTTAATATTTCCCAATTATCACCCACCCTCTCTTTTTTACTCTCAGCTCTAACAATATTCTTTGGTTTTGTGAAGCCAGATTTTCATAAAGTGCCAAGAATATTTGTAGCATTGGTTTGGTCTGCACTCATTCTTCTCATTATAGACACTGACTTATCATCACTTGTGCTCTGACCTGTCAAAACATGGCCTCCATTGCAACACAATGCAGGTGGGGCTCTGACCTCTCAAGTAAGCAGGTGGCAAGAAATCTGGTTATTCTGTTCCTTAATGAGATGTGGTGGTCTGAAGCTGATACTAGCTAGCATCTCTCCCTGTGCCTCACAGAGCAGAGCATGGATTTCAGCACCACAAAATTGGGAAGTGTGCACACGCACATCCGTCCCATTCAGACTGACAGCTGTTCATTAAGACTTGCTTGTCACTGCAATGTGTCCTCCTTTGCTTGACCTTGAGCTATTCTTCACTTGAAGTTCATTTCAGGGCATTTCTAAAGTGATGTCTGACTGTCAAAAAGATGTGACATATGATATGGGACCTGCTGAAAAGGTGAATTTCTCATAACATTAATTGAGACCCTTCCCTGCCTGAGATTTGGACAAGTGTGAAGCATAACATAACTTGTCTCATTTCACCCTATACACACACTTACTTCAATAGTGAGCTGAAAGCTGTGTAGATAACCTGCAAAGAGAAGTTGGGCTGTGTTGAATTTGACAAAGATTGAAGGACAACGAGAGATGGGAGTTAATAATGAGTTCCAGATCTCAGTGCTCAAGTCCTGGCAAATTTGGATTTTTTAATTGGGTGGCAAAATAAAAGCAGCTCTCTTTTTTAGTGAGAGCAGACAGCATAAAGCTGAGAGCTGAGGAATCAACATTACATACACAACGGCATTAAAGATGGGCTGAAGTGGCCCATTACCACTGCCAAAAGCAGGGAAGGAAGCAAAAAAAGAGAGCAAATATCCTCTTACTTCTAAAATATTTCTCGCTTGTGCTTTCCAGGTGGAGTGAAAAACCATGTTACTTCTGTAAATCTGAATCTGAAGAGGCATTTTATTTCTCTTAATTTTCTTTTGCACAAACATTTCTTTCAGAAAGAAGAATGTGCTGCTTCCCAACTTCCCATGGGTTTTATTTCTGACTCTGCTCCTTCCCTCTCCACTGACTTAACAGAAGTTGCCTATTCTCCTTCAAGTCTCAGCCACAGCTGCAAAGTCTGCAGGACAGAGACCACTCCTATCAAACACCATATGCATTTACACTGCTAACAAGTAACAGTGAAACCAAGAACTTCCAGGAAGCAGGAACTCCAGAGTGTGTCATGCAAATACTAATGCCTGACCTTAATAAAAACACAAACCCAAGTCCAGACATCTGGACAAGCCAGACAAGCTGGGGGATGAAAGGATTGAGCACAGCCCTGCAATGAAGGACATGGGGTACTGGTGAATGGCAAGCTAGACATGAGCCAGTAGTGAGCCCTCACAGCCCAGAAAGCCAACCATATCCTGGGCTGCATCAAAAGAAGCGCCACCAGCAGAGTGAGGGCGGTGATCCTGCACCTTTACCCTGCCTCTACTGAGGCCTCACCTGGAGTACTGCGTCCACATGTGGAGTCCTCAGTATAGGAGAAACATGGACCTGCTGGAGCACATCCAGAGGAGAACAGAAATGATTCAAGGGATGGAAAACATCCTCTCTGAGGACAGGCTAAGAGAGCAGGGGCTGTTCAGCTTGGAGAAGAGAAGGCTGATTGTGGTGTGCATCAGAACAGGTTGCCCAGAGAAGTGGTGGAAGCCCCGTCACTGAAGACTTTCAAGGCCAGGCTGGATGGGGCTCTGAGCAAACTGATAGAGCTGTGGATGCTCCTTCATTGCAGGGGAGCAGGACTAGATGACCATTAATGTTTCCTTCCAACTATAAGGATTCTATGACAAGTCAACCAAATTCCTCCGCAAATCTACAAGAAAGCCTGCCTGCACAAATTGCCATGGGTTTTCACAAGGGCAAACCGAACAATGAATGGGACAAAAAGCTATAATAAAGTCCTGGCATGCCACACTTAGGTGTTATTAAGCTCAGGCTGGTTGGGTGAGTTAGCTGCACAGTGAAGCTGAAAGTAGAGCCATGCTACAGGCGGATTCAAGTAGGCCCTCTTGCAGAAGAGTCCCGCTAAAGCTGGTGGCAGCTGCAGTTGAAGCTTGTAGGGTAAGGGAACCTCACGCTTTGAAGCTGAACAGGCCAGAGATCAGACCAAAACATCCCAAGCTTCAAGGGAAACCATGGAACTGGTTAAGCACGAACATCAAGAAAAAAGAACAACAAAAAGAGACATGAAAAACTGTTCATCATAACCCTTGATGGCTGCTTTATCTCTGCTGCTGCTGTAGTAGGCTCTTTGGAAATGTGATGCTCTGAAAGTATAAAAGAGACAGGATTTCTAGAGGAACTCAGTGTCTTTTTTTAGATCATTCGACTTAGGGAAAAAGAGTCAAGCCCTGGGCACACAAAACGTTCAGGAAAACTTATCTGACTTTTTCATTACCCTGATATTAACTTTATCTGCAAACCCTGCTTTACTTTGGCTACTTTCAGCTAGTACCAGCACTTTCTTATATTATCACCTCTACATTTGAGGGTTTTGTTCACCCCTGTTCTTCCTCCTTCTGCTGCTGGGCCAGAGAGGTAAGAGTAATTACTGCAGTCATCACAGATCACTTTGTCTTACTTCCTTGTGCCTTTGTGGCTGGTTTGCCTGAAATCATACAGCAAAGCAAGAGCATCAGGAGGCAAACCCTCACGCATGACCCCACACTTTTGCTTCAGACACGCACAAGTATCTATCTCCTCCCTTCTAGGCAGAAAGCCATGAGAAAACCCTGCTGACAACAGTGAAAGAGAACTGCATAATAATCTTATCTATTACATGAGCTGGATCCAGGTCTTACCTGCAGTTTCACAAATAAATCTTTAATTTTACTTTTGGGAATGGATTGCAGCCCTGGTAATTTTAATACAGAAGAAGGAGATTAGGCCACATTTTCTCCCTCATACAGATGGATTTGCTCTGCTTTTTACGGTCTTAGAACCTTAAAGAGCTAATGGCAAGTTTGCTAAACTTCCTCCAGGAATTACCTAATCCTTCTAAAATTGTTCTCCAAAATGAGAAAACACACTGAACAAAAACCCCTTCTTGAATCGAACACTTACAACACTGAGAGCTTCTGTCTTACAAAACAAACAAACAAAACAACCCAGAGAAAACTGCACAAACTGCAAAACATCACACTGCTCCTCAACAAAAGCACTGAAATACAAGTCTTTCTTCATATATTCACAGAACTGAAAAAATTACGATTTCATACAAATTTAGGTATTGTTTCAGTCAAAAGGGTATTTTTTGAGAAAAAACAAACACAAATAAAACGTAAGCAATATTTCATCCATGTAATCATTTTTCCCCAGTGGTGATCATCCAAATGGATGATGTTAGGCTATGGGTAAGAGAGTACCAGAGGGCACCTATAGCAAAAAGGCTACAGGGAAGAGTGCTGGAAAGAGACAAATCTTATTTTCTGTGTCCAAGATACTGTTTTCTATAATATCTGTTAAAAAACAGAAGTGGTTGCCTTCAGATTTCCTGAAGAGACACTCTTCCTGGCTGTCTTTCTGCACGCAATGCAAATAGTGCTCTGCAGATCTCCAGTCAGACGTGCAGGGCAGGTATTATTAGCACGCAAACTCTCAGGTATTTTGAAAGGCCCTTTGCATACAGAATGCAAAAAAAGAAAAGCTAAGTATTTCAGGAAAGGGATGAAGTGATTCATTCACAGTTATAGAACAGAAGGGTCGGGCTGGTGCTTTCATCTTGCTTATACTGCTGCTAGCATGAGCCTCAGCTCCCATACTGCAGGCATTGGCAGCCCTCATTGCCCCCCAGGCACAGCAGGAGCTCCTGACAGGGCCAACACAAAGCCAGCACAGCAATCCTTCAGCAGCTGGGTGGCATGGTACTGTTGCTTCTATACTAACTCAGCTGCCTCAATGCTACGTCAGTTGCCCTTATGGAGGAATTTCTCTGCACTCATGGCCCTGCTCGGCCTGCTGGACACAAGTGCGAGATGCACAAAGGAGCAGGGAAGGAGGCCTGTGCTCCAAGATGGCTCTGAAGAGGCAGGTGGAACCAACACCATTGAGATATTTCGCTTTCAGGAAAGCCTCTGTGCCTCAGAAAAGAGCCAGAAATACCTCGATCAGCTCTGGGTGCTGTCCCTGCTTACATACGGAGCTGAGCATTTCAAGTTACGGGGCAATTTCTGTCAGGAGCTCTGGCAGCAGAACCTGGCTAGAGCAGAACCAGGATGTGAGGCAAAAATACTCAGACACAATCTTGATTTGCTTAAAGTCACCTAGTGGCAGCTGTGGGACTGTCAGTGAGCCCAGATCTCGGCCTAGCATGCAGTCATATTGGACTTCGTGTGGCTCTTGATGTTCCCTCCAACACTTCAAGCCTATACTTATATGTCACCCAGAAAGTAACAGGTGACTTGTGATTGTATTACGTTGGCTGGTGAAGTCATTCATCCTTGCACATTTATTTCATTTTTTTCTGTTTTCTCTGACACACCACTAACAAGGCGTTTCACTATTGCTGGGGGGTGACAAAGGCTGTGTCTCCGTAACTTTCCTCACTTTTAAAGTGAGATGAAGGGTAACCATGATGACCCACATGAGCACTGTTTACTTAGGCTGGCATTAATCCCGTAACAGGTAAACGCAATGTGATTTGATTGACAAAGAGCCAAAGAGTATGAATAAAATGAATGCCAGTCAAAATGTGGAATGCAGATCCCATCAGACTAACCTGACTGCTGTTCTTTACTGAGGTTTGATTGAAAAAGTTTGGTTGAACAGATATAATATACATAGGCTCATGAAGGGCTTTTAACTACCATGTGTTACTGGACTGCAAAAACAGCAACATACAGCATCAGTAGACCACAACACATATTCATTAAGAAACTGCTGCTGACATCTCTAGTGTTTGTCGTTGGGGAATTATCCTGAATAAATGTGTTTCTAGCAAGGTTCTACAGGGACTGATAGCAGTCTCAGGAACATTCATCAGTTCTAACCAGGATCAGGAAGTTAATTTGAAAACAATCAAAAAAACTATGGATAATTCAAAAAATTGTGAACCAGCAAACAGCGGGAAAAGTAGTGAATCCAAAGCAACCTGGATCATGTAGAAAATTCATACAGCCAAAGACAAAGGGGGTATGTGTAGGAAGAAATGCAGTCAGAAGGAGAAGTTGCCTTCTGGGAGCTGTTCTGGGGGAACGAAGAGACTATTCCTCCTTCAGTCAGGCAGATATGAGCATATTGTACATATTTCCAGTGCCCAAACTTTAAAGAAATGAGCAGAGGGGAGAAAAGAGCTACAAAGAAGGATCCAATACATGCCACTAGCTTTAAATAGCTCTGTCTGCTTAGTTTATCTAAGATGAAAATTAAGCCAGCTTTCAATTTCTAAGCACCTTCATCTGGAAAAAGTACTTGGTGGTACACAGCACTTGATTTAGCAGAACAAAGCATACAAGTCTGGATGGAAGCTGATTTCAGATAGCCAGGTAGGGAGGGAATGAGGCACACATTTTCACCCATATGAGTAACTGCTGGAGTTAGTCATTCAGGAAAGAGGTAGAGCCACCTGTACAGTCTATAGGTCAGCACTGGTGGCTTTCTGGGATGTTACTCCCATAAAATGTTATGCTTTAATCAAAGTAAAAAAGAAAGTGGGTTCAATACAAGTCACTGACTGAAAGTCGCAGGTCAAATTATAGTTGGATTTCTGTTAGAATCTGATTTCTGATCTCATGTTTCTAAAACTAGAATTCAGCAGGAGCTAAAGTTCACGCAACTCCATCACACAGTGTTTCCATGTGATGTACAAATCACTACTAAATCCAGCAAGAGCATATGAGTGACTCCAGATTTTGGGAGCAGTATGGGGACGTATTCTAAATATTGAGTTTCCTCTGCTCTGGTTGATTATGCAATTTGCTGGTACCACCAAGGGACCAATACATAAAGGAAAACACAGTGCAAATAATTAATGGTAACTGGGGAGAATGATGAAAATGAAAGCTTTTTTCCTGGTAGCTTTTTGCTCAGATTTTGATATTACGTATTCAGGATGCTGCCTTTGTCCTTTCTGCACAGTTAGCAGCTTTGGGGTATTTTCTCTCTTGCAGTCCATGCTGAGTTATCTGCAGCTTTCTGCCAGTTAGAGATTTGTTTAACAAACCTTGCATGTATCTATCCTAGCACTGCAAAGTTTAGTAAGCAAAGCTGTACCTCCCTAACATTCAGAGATGTGCTGGAAAAGAAGCGTGGTGTACATATATTTTCTTCGGTAACTTATAATTTGCTTTAAGTATTATTGAGGTGCATTTTCGCTTGTCCTTCAAGTTTAGAGGATGTGGGCTTAAGATACTTTGTTCTCATCTGATCCCACTCTTCAAGTATCTCAATGCATCTTAATAGTGAGCAGTCTAAGGAGTCTGAAGTTTAAAGAGATATGAAAAGGTTTTCACAGACAAGTCTTCTACTGGATAAGGTTATTCTGTCTGCTTTCTTTCCTCCAGCATTGCAACAGAGAAGTTGCTAAGTCTTTTGTCCTCTGGGTTTTATTGGAAGGTGAATGGGGGGAGATATATCTATACCTCTCACAGAACTAAGAGCAGCTTAAGAGATACTGTTCAATACAAAAGTTGAACTAATTTTGTTAAAGGTAAGGATAAAACTTCGAATAGCTTCATTAAGTAACCAAATCAGGAGCCCCCAAGGGGAATTAGATTCATAAGCTGCAACATTACTTAGCGAACAACACAGGCAATTAGGTATAAAAGCATATATTTGAAATTACCATGATAAACCACCTGATGCTTGGAATTTGGATTTACAAGTATATCCCCATCCTGAACACTGCTCATCAGTCTAGAATTCACAGTTCACGTGGATAAGTAACAGCAGATAATTTTTCAGTGGGTGCAGCTATAAGAATTTAGGATAGAGACAAATGCCAGTGTTTTATAACTATGACTGCAAACTTAAAAAAAAAAAAAAAAAACAACTAGAATGTAAAACAGCTTATCACCTCAACTACTTCTATCACTGACTGAAAATATTATATAGCAAGGGATTGTTTACCTGGAATGCTCTCCAGTTTTCTGCGAAGCTCCTCATTTTCTTGTTGCAATGAAATTACCTCCTGTTCAAGCTCTTGACACCGAGGGCAGTAACCTTCCTCTTCCTCCTCCTCTTCCTCCTCCGGAAGTGTAGAAGATGATGGGTGACCATGAGATTCAGAAGTTGCTGGAGATGTCCATCCACCTAAAGTGTGTACTGGAGAGGTTGAAAGTGGATCCACATCTGCCAAATGGCTAAAATCATTTACTGACGAGGTGTTCTGAGAAGGGAAGCTCCCAGAAAGCAAATAGTTCTGAAGGGAATCAGTAAAAACTCTCAGAAAGGCTGAGGTTTGTTGTTTCTTTTGCATATACTGCATCTCTATGTCTAAAATGTCTGACGTCTGACTATGGACCATTTTCCCAAGCTGACATTGCTCTTGTCTTTCACTATAATTTGGATTTTCCTGCTTTATACAAGAAATCATTGACTGAGAGTGATTGTTGTCCAGTAGTTTTCCACCACAATTTAAAAGACTTAGAACCCGGCTGCACTGTTGGGCAAAGGCATCCAGAATCATTCGACTCTCTGAAACAAAAAAAAAGATGAATCACAGCAACCTAATGCAAAAAGTTATGCCAGGCAGCAGCAGCTAGATGAATGAACGCAACCATTTACAGTAGCAGGCATTTTATTTCTGAACATATTAAAATTATGGCCTCTGCTTTAATACTTCTGCAACACTGCGATTTAAAACAATCCTGACTTTGCTTCTATTTTGAGAGTACCCTTATGCCCTTGCTGTTAATCAGAAATGCACTGTGATGATAGTCAGTGCTTATGCCATGTTCTTTCAGAGAGATTAAGACAGAGAAATGGGGAAAAAATACAAATTTCATTCAAGCTGCCACAATAGAAGTTCACAGGAGTATTTCTTTTGAAGCAGATTTCAAGCCATGGTGAGCACTGCCTGTACCTATCTGGTACTTTGTGCTACACTTTCCTCCTATGCCCCGCTCCTCTCAGCAAGGCTTCCAAGCCTCAGTTTTTCTCCCTTTCACTTTTGCCACACTTACCTGACACTGGGCATAGGCCACTTGATGAGACCCACTCCAATTACATGGTCTTTAATGGCTCCTTTTGCTTTAGTTTCCAAAGAGGTCCAGAAAAGATTCAGGAGCAATGCTTTCTGTTGTGACTGCCCACAAAGTTGTGGCCATGCTGCTATCTCACAGTTATTAGCAGATAAAAGGGGCTGAGCAGTTTCTGGAAGCCCCATCCCTGGAGGTGTTCAAGGCCAGATTGGATGGGGTCCTGGGCAGCCTGGTCTAGCATTAAATGAGAAGGTTGGTGGCCCTGCATGTGGCAGGGAGGTTGGAGATTCATGATCCTTGAGGTCCCTTCCAACCCTGGCAATTCTGTGATTCTGTGATGCTGTGGAAGCATGGAAGCATGCCACGCCACAAATGCCTGGACCTGCCTCTAGTGATAGGAGGAGCAAAATAAAACACCACTACAGGATGGCTTACTTCTGCAGGATCTATGTGTGCAGAATCAAGCTGCTATAACAGTGCCCACACTAAATGCAAATGGCCAATGTGTTTGGCTCTGATTTATGGTATGACCTGCTACTTTCCCTGATATCAATGTCTTTAAGAAGATTATTTATAGCTTATAGCCGAGTTCCTCTAGGCATCTGAAAAATGTAACTAGCATTTTGCAGGAAATAAAAAAAGTGGTAGATTTAAGTGCTGCCAAATTTGGAGAGCTCTTCTCAGACAGGCTTGACTTTTAGTAAGTGACAAACGCATTCACTTCTGAAACGGCAACCTGCTACAGATGTATGGAACTAAGCACCCCAAACCTTCACTTAACTTAACCTTGTCACTAGAGATGAAAAACACAGCTTCGTCACACTGATAACACGTAAAGACCAGAAACTTTGGGAATTCAGTTCTTTAAGAGATAGTACTTTTCACAGTACTTCTCCATGACACTGGAGTTTTGTTTTCTGGTGGAAAATTACATCATCCTGAGGTTAGAACAGCTGTCCTGCAGAATGTCTGAAATGACACTAATTTGGATTTTTACCATCCTCCAGCTGTCAATAAGGAAGAAAGAACTAAGGCAGCACACAAATGCTGTGAGTCTTAAGTACAGATAGAGTAGACCTCGCTGACACACAACCCAAGGGTGTCATCTCCTGAGGAATCACAGGTAAGAAGAGAGATATGAGGAAGACAGAAGGGACCATGCAGTGCAGTGTTCTGAGATGGCTGGGAACAAGACGAGAGAACATCAGCACGTGAAGTACAGGGGGCTCTGAGACAGCTCTGAGCAGCCCCACAATCTGTGCCAGCAACTCACATCACACCCTCACTTTGAGTTCTGACCAAGCAGGACAGATCCCTCCGATACATCTTTCTGTCATCAAAAATGCTTGGATGCTTGGTAGCCTCTATACCCACTGTCACTTCCAAAAGCAAGGAGTCCTGGTGACATTGCAGCTTTCTAACTGGTACCTACGGATAAGAAAGGAAATTGTGAAACTAAAATACCACTAGCACTCTCAACTTGTGCTTTCTTTGCCTTATGTCTTTACTTCACATATTTTCCCTTTAAAAATATGAAAGGATATTGATTGGAACTTTGCAATCCTTCTACAGAGCAGTTTTTCATTCATTTTAATCCTATAATCCGATTCCAGACCTGAAGTCATATTTACTGTTTGTATTTTAATCATTATGGTCCCTGTTGACAAAACAGTTACTCGGTTTTTTTGCATATCTTTCTTGCAAGGGGACGAAAAATGAATGAAACAACTGAAAAGGGATTAGATTAGCATAGGAGACGCTATTCTAGTATTATGGCTTCTGCTAAAACACGGCCAGGAGTAACCTGCCATTTCAAATATCAGTTCTGAAGAACACTTTAATAAATACTGCCATCAGTAAAGATAAAATTAGTGATTAGTTTTGTTGTAAAAATGAATGCGTTAACGCATTCACTGTGATAATGGCTTAAAACGTAGCTGAAATTTTATACAGAAATGACAGCATTGATTTAATCTTCAGTTCAGTATCAGATCTACTACAAAGACACAATAACAGCAATTACCGCCTTTTTTCTTAGCTTTAACCCATACCCAAGGATGTAAAAATGAAAGCTGTGACATGGCGAGGCTAATACAAAACGTGAGCACAAGGATTTGCAAATGCTTTCTGCCAGTGCCACTGGGCAGTGACAGTGAGAGATGCCCTCAGCACACAACCCTGGCTCCATGTTGAACTGTGCACCACTGCAAAGTACACCACTAAGATTAAATGTGCCCACAGTCTGAACAACCCTGAGTGAGAATGGCAACTACAGTTATTCCTTGTGATGGAAAGAAAAATAAAAACAAATGCTGCCTATTTAGCATTTATTATAGAGGTTGGTATTCCAGCTTTTGCAGGGTGACTGTAATTAGAAATGCAAGCAGCGTGCAATGTCTAATCAGTAATAAATGACAAAAAAATTGTTTTTATGTGAATACTACCGAATAATCACAGATCTATGATTCTTAATTGATTTAATGTAATGTATGTATTTTCTAGGAAAGAAGGATTCTGCTGAAATGACTGCACCAGACTGAAATAAACTACTTACTGAAACTGTATTGTGACACTCCTCTTCCTTATTACGATGCTCACCAACCATGTAATTCTAATGTGTCAGACCCTGCAGTCTTCAGTCTTACAGAACTTCTATTGACTTCAGCTCCACTTCTGCCTGGAGGTGGACTTGCCACATTAGGCCCATAAAGTGCTAACAGGAGATGATTAACTCACCAGAAGTGTAAGCAGTTCTAAATAGACTATTTCTCTGAGAATGCAAGCAACCAGCTGACAACAATACCACGTGGCAAATGAGGGACCAACTCCCAGATATAGTTCTTCATTTTCACTTCTTTTTCTCATTGATACTGATCCAGGTTTTTTTTTGTTGATTTCTTTTTTTTTTATTTTTATTTATTTATTTTTTTTTGTCTCTGCAGCTGCCAGACTGAAGACAAGAGCAATTGCATGCAACTCAACCTGATGGCCTATGGCAATGCATTAGAAAAGCTATCTGGAAAGGCTGGTCAGTACTACATCAGATTTTTCTACACCTGAGGATCTTTTCAATTCTTAGACCAGACAGCTTTATTAATAGGACACTGTGCTGGGTCTCAACAGATCCGCATTTAAGTGTTGGCTTTTCCATGGTTTCCTCTGTGACCTCGGGTGGATGGTATAAAAAGATGCCTTTACTGAGCTACTGAGGGGGTCCAAATGCCACACACTCTCTCCCGTGGGGAATGTACCCATTCATATTTGATCTTCAATAAGATTTGAAGTCTCGGTTTCAGTAGTCTCACTCTTCACTTTGCAGTGTTTCAGATTTTTACCTCTTGATTTGCTGAATAACTGTATTCAATTACTTAAGGTCCTGGGGTAGCAGCTCTGTATCCCCAAATGGCTTTGTCCTTGTATACAAATCTTTTCATTACATGTTTAGATAAGAACATCACTGCAAATGCCTGAGTCAAAACTGGGAGCATGTGACACCCTGACTAAGGGATGCTTTTGTGGGCATTTTACGTGAAGATCACTGAGACACTCCAGCACAATTGATCTATCCACTCCACATAAGTATTTCCAACTTCTTGATTAAGGCCAATTGATGCTCTTCACTTTCTCTATTCAAATATATACATATATAAATACATACATAGCCTGGACACGATAGAAATTGCTTAATTAGTCTTGTTAAGCATGTCAGGTCTTTAGCACTGAACTACTGCCTCTATGACAGCTCTGCTTGTCTTTCTTGCTTTCCACTTACACCCTTCTTAAATTTCAAGGCACACTGTAAGGTCTACATAATGCCTTCCAATGGAGAAGAAGTTTCTTTTGGAGCCCATCATGCTGTTTAATGCAAGCAATAATAAAAATAAAAAATACACACCATTTCCATACCAGGATAATATTCCAAATACTAAACTAATACGGAATTGATGCTCCAAAGGAGAAAACAGGTGTCTGCCCACATTTTGAATGTACTCGTGTGGCTTATACTGCAGCAGTCATAGCAAGCACTGCTCACCTGAGAAAAGGGGAGGCTTGTGTTTGTAGCACAGCTTCCCATTTCTCACAGTAAGACGATGTTTCTCAAGCTGAAGCCTTCCCTGAAAGGTGGGGTCCTAAGCTGGACCTTCCCTTGCGATGAGGCAGGGTGGAGAACCCCTGCTCTGCTCTTCATCCTTCCCACAGCCCTCTCCCTGCTGTTGTTTTGGAACCCAGGCCAGAGCAGTTTCTTAGTCCTGGCAGGAGCTCTGAACACTGGCATATGCTTGAAAACATGGAAGCATCCTTACTCTTCCCCTCTGGCTGTGTTATAGGTGCCCACTCTCAAAACGAGACTTGGTGCTCTGAATCTAGAAGCACCAGAAACATCATGCCTAAAGATTAAGAACCAGCTGTATCAAGTGTTTAAGCTCCCAGATCAGAGTAAGACATACCAGGAATGGCACTTTACCAGTCAGTTTACATTCTGTTACCTACACACGTGAAATGCCAACAGAAAGCAGGAAACCCCTGAAACAGGTGTTGCTGTAGAACTGCATCTCTCTCCCAGTTCATTCCAGTAAGCACCTGCAAAACACTGAAGATAAGCTAAGGGGGAAAACCTTGGAAGCCAGGGTAAGGACTGTCTGCCCTCTGCAGAACAAAAGCACACAGCTCAGACTGTGGTGACAACACATACCGAACTCCCCTCCAGCACAGTGGCAAGTCTGGGGTTTGCTTTCTCCTATTTTGTCTGTTCTACCTGGTAGCTCAGCCTCAGCTGTCAGAAAGGTATGCTGGGATCTGACTGGGAACCCAAAGTGAGCCTGACGTGCAGGCGATGAGGTCTGCAAAGACCTTCAGAGCACAAGCGGCCACTCCTCGGTCATCCTCTTTGGCACAGATCCAGCTCAGTGACAAACTCTGGAGCTCGCTCGGGCTTCTGGTTCGTCCAGCCACAGAGGCAGGAGGAAGCCCAAACTTCTGCTCACCAAAGCCCAGAGTGCTCTGCTGCAAATATGGCCTCATCTGTCACCTACCAGGCAGCCGAATGTCTTCGTGGCGTGATCTGCTTCTGTGAAGAAATGCAGGTGTCACATTTATCAGCAGTGTTTTGATTGAGGGCCACAAATATGCTGAAATAACAGCATTTGGGCATCTAAATAACAGGAAGTTTCAAGAAAAAAAATCCAACGTGACCTTCTGCCACGGATTACAGGACCATGCGTCAAAGCAGAGAAATTTCACACTCATCTATTAAACTTTTTTTGGTAAAGTACGTGAATTATTTGTTACAAGAGGTGATAAATCCATCCCACGTGTGGCAGCTTCGGAGCGAACACAGGCCTTAACACACAGCCATATATTCTATTAACCAGCACATCTCCCTGTTCGGTAAAGAAATGTCATCGCATTCGTTACAAAGGCAAACAGCAACATAGCAAAACAGGATCCAATTTTTCTAAATAAATAAATCAATGATGTGTCAAAAATTAACAGATGAGTTAATATACCCGATGTTATCAAAACCAGATGGTGCTTCATAATATTCATCCTGTTCAGTCAAACCCTGAATGTATTCTGGACCATCAGTATATAAAATAGGATGCTGCTATTTGTGATGGCAAACAAAAGCAATCATGCCTGCCAAGCACATACTATAACAGGCAGCATTTCAGCTCTGCTAGACAGAAAGTAATTAGAATGCTTTTAATGTCCAAAAGAATGATGCTGATAGGCTGCCACAGATGTGTAGATTTATGAATATTTATATGGTGGTTTATAGCTGACACTTTTATCAGTTGAAGAAGATAAAATATCTGCCTGACTCAAAAGCTTGACAGTCAGGTTAATAAAATCTCATTAAAGAGAATGACCTATGCAATTATATAGGATTTATTGTAATTCATTTTTGATTGTACTCTGCTTAAAGATGCAATTTCCCATTTCCTGATGCCAAATTTAGGTTGCATATCAAGATCTACGTGGTTTTTAACTCCGAGCCATCGCCAGAAGAAAGATACGCGTTCAGCATCTCGCTATCTTACACCTCGCAGGAAAAAATATTAGATATTTTCATCTCCGTTCCAAACGGCGCTCCGCGAAAGCGGCGCGGGGAAGCGGCCCATCTATCGCCCCCGGTACGCCCCCACCCCGCTCCCAGCCGGCAGCCCGAAGCGGCGGACGGCCGCGGGGCTGCGGCCGGGGGGCTCCGGGGGGAGCGCCGGCCCGCCGAGCCGGCCCGGCTCCGGGAGAGCCCCGACGGGAAGCGCCGAGCCGCGCCGCCCCTCCGCAGCCCTCGCCCCGCGGCCGCCCCCACCCCCGGCGGCGCCGGCCCGCTCCGCCCGCAACTTTCCCGGGAGCTCCGGGACGCGGAGGGCGGCCCACCCCGCGGGGCCCCGCGCCTCCGCCCCGCCGCGAAGTGCCCCGCGAAGTTGCGCGGGGAGGCGCGGAGTTGCGGTACCTGCGCTCAGCTCCGCGCCGCCGCCCGCGGGGCAGGGGCCGTAGCGGCCCGAGGAGCTGGGGGCCGGCGGCGGCGGGCGGGGGTGGCCCTGGGCGGCGGCGGGGCGGGCGGGGAAGGGGCCGTGCGCGTAGGGCAGCGGCTCGGCGGCGGGCGGGAAGGGCTGCCCCGCCGCGCGCCCGCGGGGCACCTCCACCATGCCGGCTCTCTCGTAGCGCTTGGCCAGCGCCGCCCGCTTGCCGGGGAAGGTCTTGAGGACGCTGTAGGGACCCCGCTGCTTGTAGATTTTGGGGGTGCTGGGCCCCTCCTCCGCCGGCTGCATCTCCTCCTCCATCCTCCGCTTCCTCCTCCCCCGGCCCGGCGCGGCCCCGCTCCGGGGCTGTGGCCGCCGCCGCCGCGGCTCGTCTCTGTGGCACGGCGGAGCCCCGGCGCGGCGGGGCGCCGGCCTGATTGACAGGCGGCCGCGCCAATGCCTGGAGGGAGACGGGCGGCGACCGCCGAGTGTTTGGGGTAATCTCTGCTAATGGCAACGGGGCGGGGAGGCGGGCCCTGGCGGGGCCGCCGCCGCCCCGCTCGCCGCCGGCGGGGGCAGGTGAGCCGCGGGAGCCGAGCGGGGGCGCGGAGCGCCTTCCCGGCACGGTGCGGAGCCGCGGAGCCGCCGCCAAACTTTGGCGCCCTCGGGCTGGGTGCCCGCCTGCCCGCTGCGAGGCGGCGCGGGGATAAAAGTGTTGGGAGTGCGGGACCCGTCAGAGTTGATTAGGGAGCAGAGGACATTTTCTTTCTCATTATGCAAAAAGCGCTTCGTGGCGAAATAAAAAGCGGGTCCGCCGTAATTCAAGCATGTCAGATTTCCACGAGTCTGGGAGATTAATCGCGTTTAGCGTGATTTGCAGCGTGCCCTCCCCGCCCCCCGAACCCGTCCGTTCGGTGCAAAGTGCTGCACCGAGCTGCGCCCGTCCCTCTGCCCGCCCGGAGCCTTCCAGGGCAGTTCGGAAATAATGAAATGCCGCTGAGAGACAGCTTGAGAATGAGATGCCATCGAGAGACGTCTCTGAGAAATGGAGGAGATCTGGGGAGATGGAGACAGCTGAAGCTGAGTGATACGTTGGAGAAAAATAAACGATAACAAACCGCTCGCTCTCCCCATTCTTTTCAGCGAGGCAATTTGATATTTTGCATTAACGTTTCCCTTCTCCTGTCCCACTTCTCCCCTGCTTTTGCTGCTGTAATTTATCAGGATTACAATAAGCCCTCTGGCTTTGGGAAGCAAAATTACAGAACACCTTAGTTCTATTTAAGTCGTGGCGGTGGGAAATCATCCTTCTGCCATCGCGGGGTTCGGCTGCGTGCTGCGGTCATCGCTCTCTGCTCCTATGGTGTTTGTTCAGCGGAGCCGTGATCGCTGGGAAGGGCAGCAGCCCCTCTCTGTGTGACCGACCCCGGGCTCACGACCCCCTCCTGCGGCACTCTGTGGGCCGGGTCCCGTTCCATGCGGGGCACGTGGGAGCAGGGCGGCTGCGGGTTCTGATTTTTTGACAAGTAGGGTAAATCGATTTCTTGTAGCAGCCAAAAGCCTCTAAATAAAGGCTAGTGTAATAGAAATCGCTGTTTTACTTAAGAAAATCAATCGTAAGTCTTTGTTTTCCAGCCGACTCCTTGATCGCCTGTGCTTTAAAGAAAATATTGTACTGTAATGCAAAAGAGAGAATGGAAATAAGCAGGAGAGGAACTGTGCTTCCACTTGGAAATGAGACATTGAGGAGATGAGCTTCAGTACCTGGCATTGGCCACTGCTGTAGGAGACCCTGCTACATTCAAATAAACAGCCCCAAGTTAACTGCTCAGGTATCAGCTGCAATTCTGAGAGCTCACTGTTGCTTGGCACTGCCCCTGCTCCTAATGAGGGAAACAACCCTGCCTTTCATGGGCCTCCTGCATGCAGGGAGAGAACCACGGCAGTGTGCCCTTTCCTCCTGCTAGGGTGCCTGCAGCCTACCTGCTCCAATTCAGGGCTGGAGCCACGTGGACACGAAGGGACATGTGGGGATAACAAGGTGTGAAGACTCCTGCAGCTGAGCCAAACCTTGTGGGGTGCCCCTTGTTGGGGAACAGAGCTTTCCTCAAAGCTCTGAACAGGCACCTGGGCACTCTGCAGGTGGGCTGATGTAATTTTAACTATTTATCTCCATATTGTAGTCCCATTTCAGCTGCACGCTGGATTAAAACGGCACATTACCCCCACCTTGATCATCCTCCAAAATAGCCTTAGCTGACACCAGCAGCTTGTTTTGAGAAAGTTAACACCTTTGTTCCCCTCCCCATCCTCAGAGTGAAATAATTCCCCTTAAAATCTAATCTAAATCTCATCTCTTTTAGTTTAAAGCCGTTTTCCCCTGTCCTGTCACAATCAAACTGTGTAAAAAGTCAGTCTCCCTTCTGCTTATAAGCTCCATTTAGGTACCGGAAGGTTGCAATGAGGTGTCCCCAGAGCCTTCTCTTCTCCAGTCTGAACATCCCATCACCCTCAGCCTAGAAGAAGTGCTCTCTTATGATCTTCTTGGCCCTCCTCTGGACACTCTCAGAGGGAACAGGCTGCCCGGAGAAGCTGTAGATGCTCTGTCCTGGAGGCTTCCAAGGCCAGGTTAGATGGGGCCCTGGGCAGCCTCATCTAGTGAGTGGCAGCCCTGCTTATGGCGGGGGGTTGGAACTGACGGGCTGTAAGGTCCCTTTCAAGCCAAGCCATTCTATGATTCCCTCAGGCTGTGCTATGCTTGGGGTTTGATCCTGACATGATGGTTGCATCTTTCCCTATCTGCTTACTGGTGTGAGTTTCCATTTTTAGGGGTTTGAGACCTGTAACGGGATTATTGCAGAGTACTCTGAGTGAGTGCAGAAAGGACGGGAAGTAGCTGGCCCTCAAGAAATAATAAAAAAAAGCTAACCAAAACAAAGACAAAGGGCGCAATGAAAAATAAGAAACCCAGCGTTGCTGCAGCGTATGCTCTCCTGCTCCTAGAAATCACTGCAAAGAGAATATTTGTCAGTATATAGAAAAATACCCAATCCAGACACAGGCCATCAATCACTGGGCATGCCTGTGTGAAGGTATTGCGAGGTGCTCAAAGAACAGAAGCGTGATCCATCTCTATCTGCCGAGCAGGGCTAAATCTCACACCGCTTATTTGCGGGAGCCGCGCTTCAGTGCCGGAGAGAGCCTGCAGGATTTGGCCATGAGCTGCCAATATCACTCTGTGCGCGTGGAGTGCACGATGAGAGCTGAGATTGGCAACTCTCCCCTGTAATCTAAAACACTCTGCAAGCAGGCTGGCCGTAATTTGCTGCCCTAAACATTTAACCCCAGCTAGTTAATTTAAGCTTAGCTCAGTTGCTCATGTTTATGGATAAAGAAACAAAAGAGAAAGCATCAAAAGGAAAAGATGACTGTGGAATTCAATATTTCAGCAGCTGTTGATAGGTAAATGTTATTGAAGTGTGGCATTCAAAACCGAAGGCCTGCATTTATGATAATGAGCCTAACAAGGAAATGAGATTGACACAGCAATTCTCTGTTTTTGTTGTCCCCTGAGGTTAGAGATTATGCAGTGCGTGGTTCTGTTTTTAGCCTCTTTGGTGATTCCAGCTGTGAGAGACAGCACTGTGCACATTTGTCAAGGTTGTGCTTCAGTCGGGTGACTCAGGAGCTTGAGGGGAACACGGACTGCTGGCCTCACCTCACCTCGAGCCCATATCCCATATGGAGAGCCCGCAGCCCCTCCATGGGCCGACTGTCCCCCGTCTCCCGTTGGGCTTGCTCAGTCCTTTGTGAAATGCTTTGAAATAATTGAAATATATCTATCACTGCGACATTGTGTTTTGAGAATTACTGGAATGTTTCCCAATGACATTAATTGGTTTAAAAATATTTTTCTTTTTCTAATTAGTGCAAGATTGATGAGCAGTGGAAAGGGCATTTATACAGGCAGACACATATTTCCATGCTACATTTGTGTCTTAATAAAATGGTAGCTAACTGGATTCTTATGCTGAGTAAACATTGGCGAGACAGAAAATACTGTCTACCTTCAGGAGGAGGAAATATCCAGTGTTTTAAATGGAATTGTATTGTGTGAGGCAAAAAAAAAAGAACTGGTCTCCCTGAGGACTGGAAAATGGATAAATGAATTATTTAAATATAGTTAAAGGACACACAGGAAAAAGTAATGGCTTTGATACCCAATGTAGGAAAAATTATTAATATTTTAAGGGATCAATTGTGGACACATGGAAAAGCTCATTTTAATTAAAGATCGCTTGCATAGAGTGGTTTGAAGAAGGGAAGAATTATACAGTGTACTTGTTGCTTAGAATTTCTTAGAAATATATCCTGGATAAAACTGATGATATAACACGTTCATAACTTCAAACTGCCCCGTTGGGCTGGTTCTGAAAATCTTCAACTCCCTGGGACATTCACTCCCAGGGAGACCTCATTGCAGCCTTCCAGTGCCTAAAGGGGGCTTATAAACTTGAAGGACATCAACTTTTTAAACAGGTAGATACAGATAGGACAAGGGAGAATGGTTTTATACTAAAAGAGAGAAGAAGGTTAAATTTCAGGGGGAAAATGTTCACTGAGAGGACGGTGGGGCACAGGCACAGGTTGCCCAGAGAAGCTGTGGCAACCTGGAGGTGTTCAAGGTCAGGTTGGATGGGGCCCTGGGCAGCCTGATCTGGTTCCTGATTTAGTGGCTGGCAACCCTGACCATGACAGGGGGTTGGAACTAGATGATCTTTGAGGCTCCTTCCAACCAGAGTTATTCTATGATTCTATGATTATTCTCTTGTGTAAGCTTGGTGCTTGCATGTTTGTCAGCTTGTGATTGCCCTGTAATATTTTGGCTTCGTCTTGCAGTGCTTGAAGTTTTGGGAGCACCTCTGAAGGTGTGACTGCTGTGGGCTGGCAGAGCTGATGCTCTCCAAGTTGGAATCACACTGCTTTTCCAAACCTATTCATTGCCCCAGAATGGGGCTATAAACGCAGGGCTCCGTAGGAGCTGAGGGGCAGGAGACCATCCCTGCATTCACCTTCATCACTCTTCCATTCTCAAGCAGCTCCTAAACCTTACATTAAACCATGACAAATTAACAGCTCATTCTTAGAAGCACGGTTCAGACACTTCACGGAAATTAAATAGAAGGCTTCTTCCACATTAATAATCTTGGAACAGTAACACTGATAATCCTTTGGGAAACCCAAAAAGCTGTCCTCAGGGGCAAAATCATTACTTACAGTCCAGAAGAGCAGAAAGCAATGGACAAAACCTGGAATCTCCTGAGATCTCTCAATTGTGCAGTGCAAAATGACTCCACTGGGAGAGGTACTAAAATCTTCAGACCAAAAACAAAACTGAGTGCCACACTGAAAGAAAAGAAAAAAAAAAAAAAGAAAAAAAAAAGAAGTTAACAGTACAAAAAGGCAAGTACAAAATTTTGTGGGAATAGGACCAGAAAATTGCTGTGGTCTCAGGCAAGAAAAAATTCTGTCACCCTGCAAGTACTGTGTGCCTGGGAACATGTCCATCACAAGTTGTATCTGCTAAGGGGAAAACAGAAAGGTGAAGCCATGTTTGCTTAAAGGCAATGTACAGATGTGTTTGCAGAGGCTGAAATTCACCCAATGCATCACCCACCTCTGCACACAGATGTTTTACCCAAAAACGTTCAGAGGGGATCTCTGACAGCATTCCAAATAAATGGCATCCTGAGTAAATGTATGTTTCCACTTGCTTAAATGCAAAGAGTCTCAAATAAAATTGATGTTACGTCTGTGGTTGTCTCAGATTGTACTACGATAATAGCCTGAGCATATATCAACTTTTCTTTTGTGATTGCTATATCACAACACTCTTTATGTCCTGGTCATTATTCAGAATTCTTGTTACTGTGTTTGTGTTTCTTTGCTATATGACAATGGGTTTAAGTCTTAAACCAGGAGGGACCCTCACCCATCAATGTCAAGACAGCAGTGACAGTTAACTTTAGCTAATGACCTGTTCCCAAATTTCTTAGTCTATAGCTCATGAAATCTTATGTCACCTACCATCCCTGGAAATGTCTGCTGGTTTTGGTGCTGATTCTACCAGTCTTCCTAAGAGTAAAGTAGATTGGAATTTAGGTCATTTACATTATTTTAATCTGGACTAACGTTTAAAAATTTATGAAAATCTTCCATCCAGCTGGCAGGAGAGTGGCTTTTGAAGAAAGACAGTATGTCTTGCTCTCCCTCCACAAACATCCATTTCACTTACACAGGATTTAGCTTGTTAAGGAAAAAAGGGTTGTGGGTGTTGGGGTTTTTTTTTTTTGGGGGGGGGGGGGGTGGGAGGGGTTTGATCTCTATATGATTCTCCAATCCCTTTGATTTTTTATTATTATTTCATTTTCTTTTAGCGGGGTAAAAATCCTCAGCTCTATTAATGATGGAGGAAACCATGCATTTCAAAGTAAGGGCTTTAGTTTGCCTAGTTTTCGTGTTCAAGAAACTGTGGCTCCTGAAAAGCAGTAGTAACAAAAAAGCTGCCCAGATTTTAAAGAAAGTACATTGCACAACCACATCTGGGCAAAGTATGAATACAGGTGTGCCCTTTCTTGCTTTACAGTTTATTGCAGACACATTCAGGAAAATAGAAGACTAAATATTAGAATCTGACATACGTACAGTTAAGATTTTAGAGGTTTGTCTACATAGGCATCTCATTAAAAATGCAAATGAGGCTGGCTTCTGTGAGTCGCTGACCTGAGATCAAGCTTCCTGAAGACAGGCGATTTCCTCCTTCCTCAGAAGAAAGAAAAAAAGCATGGGGAGCTTTTATTCACCTGGATGAAGCACAAAAAATTGTGTAAGAGCTATTTATAAATATGTATGAATAAATATTTAATGATATATATGCTGAACAGTTGAACTGTTGTTCAGCAAATACATAATTTGTTAATTTTGCCTGCTTCTACTGAATAATTTATTCATCCGATCAGCTTTTTTAATATTCACTAGATGATCGTCTGATCAAATCCTGTTAGCTGAATGTGTTATTTGATTTTTTTTGCCCTTTTCAAAAATCACTTAGTTTATTGGAAGAACATTGCTGTGATTTATTAGAGGTATATTCCATCCAGTCCATGGTGACATTCCTCAAGAATAACCTCTGAAGACAGTAGATTTCTTGCTCCTGTCATATGAGATTAACCTTTTGTAATCCTGACATGTATTAGATATCTTTGGCCAGGGAAATAAAGCCTCGTGTCCAACAGCACACTTCTGTGTCTCACATCCATGACAACATGTATATGATGTGGTTTATTCTTTATTTGTTGACTGAATATTGAATTATTTAGATTAGCTACATCAATCAGTCCTGCATTCTCGTTCATCCAAGTGTCCCTACAGTTCACTCAGCAATGCATCTCTGCAAAGGATTTCTTCTAACTCCTAAAATTGTCATGTAGCTTCAGAAAGACCCTGACATTGCAGTGCAGAACAAGATGCAGAAAGGACATTGTCTAATCCTTTACGAGCCAGCCTTGAAATCAATCATCTGGTGTCTCTTTGTAGCTTGAAAAAGACTTCTTACACTTCCCACTTGAAAAGGGAGGTTCCCAGCCTTCTCTTGAGCTGTCTTTACGCCCAGGGAGGCCTTCAGATATCGGGGCGTACAGCCATGATATCATTACATCCAGAGAATCATTTAATGTTTTATAGTATTATTTTACATTTTCATAATTTTTAAAGCTTGTAAGGATGTGCTTTTTCTTTTAAGTTACTGAGGCCTAAATACTCAAATAAGGCTATCTTTGAAAAAAAGAGGCTGTAAGAAGCAACATCAATTTGTTTTTTTTTTTTTTAAGATCTTTCTCAAGTTAATTACCTGTAAACTTGCTCTATGAAATCTCTAGTAATTGGGGAATAAACAACAGGGCAGTAAGAGCCAAAAGCACTGAGAGCACTCTGAAATGACCTGTGTAACTTTGTTTGTGCCATTGCCATCAAGGCTAATGCTTACATCCAGGATTCAGATGTCTGTGCCACAATCTGTGTGACACAGCCTAATGTATTCCATATTTCAATATGCATGCATATGTAATAGGCTATATAATATTCCATACAAAAACTGCATTAAGAAAATGTTAAAGTTGCCTAATTCGGCATTTAAAAGTCAGGAAATAAAATTAAGGTTCTACATGCAACATTAACTCTGTTCCCTAGTGCATTTGCCTATGATACACTCTAATTACATGATCAAATATTATTTCTCAGATTATACAGTATAATACCTAGATTTTTTTTTCATCTTACAAAGTGTGAAGTGAATTAGGCAGGACTCAGCTAGATTTCATAAACCTCCATGTGAAGAATTTCTAAATGAACAGGGGCTCACTAGTTTGGAAAATGAATGACTGAAAAAGTCCTGACATAGTGTTATAAAACCATGAGTGGTGTGGAAAAGGTAAATAGAGAATGATTACTTACTGCTCCTTCCATAGCAAACTGGAGGGCATTCACTCAGGTTTGTATGTCACACACTTTCACAGTGTGGGGCTTCACCACCACTGATTATTCAGGAGTTTCAAAGTGTAATGCTACCCAAAAGCCACCAGAGAAATGTGTAGAGCATCCAACTATCACTGAGTGTTAGATGTGATATGTGGGCACACTGTCCATGCCAGGAAGTCACTCTATTCCTGGTGGTGAGGGAAAGAGCTGCAAAGGCAACCCCTTGGTCTAGGGCAGATGTGCAGATGTTTATCGGCTGAGAACCCCATCCTCTGAGCCATGGGACCCTGATTCCATGGGATCCTGAGCAGACTGGTCTGGTATTAAATGTGGAGGTTGGTGGCCCTGCCTGTGGCAGGGGGGGGTTGGAGCTTCATTGTCCTTGAAGTCCCTTCCAACCTGGGCCATTCTGTGATTCTGTGATTACAGAAGATACATTTCTTACAGGAGACATTTCTGTGTGCAGAAATAATCCGACCTCCTAAAAACCTTGTCCCCAACACCATTCCTCCTCCCTGCCCCACACTCAAGTGAGATCTTGCTTTAGATATTTTTTAGCATGCTTTAAGCACTGTGTGGAGGACTTCTACAACAGTACCCTTCTCTGTATTCCCCTCGGTTAGAGGCATGCATCCCTATGCTTCAGTGTGTTCTCTCCCTGACCCAGATGCCAGAGCTGTTGGTTATATGATTGCTGGCATGGGATGCATCCCTGGAGAACATGGCCCAAGGGGTCCACGTGCCCCCAGTAGCTTGTGTCCAAATGCAGCTCAATGAATGGCAGCACTGCCTAATCATAGAATCATAGAATGGCCTGGGTTGAAAAGGACAACAATGACCACCTAGTTTCAACCCCCTGCTATGTGCAGGGTTGCCAACCACCAGACCAGGCTGCCCAGAGCCACATCCAGCCTGGCCTTGAATGCATCTGGGGATGGGGCATCCAATGTGTGGGGAAAGCTGGAGTGGAGAACTTCTGTGGGGCTGTTTTCATATAGCATGAAAGTGTATGTCAGAAATAAAGCAGGTGGAGATGACAGCCATGTGATAGACAATATTCACAATAAATTCAATTCACCTTGCATATATTATCTGCCTGCTTCACCTGCACTGTCACTGCTAATTCATTTCTACCAGGAGTCTTTTTCTTATGCTAATGAGGATCTTTAAACAATTGTTGCTGAAAACTGAGTTGCTAGAGAAATGCTCGTTTCTTTTCCCAAAATGCAGAGCAGTCCTTCCTTCCTTCCCCAGCAGGCCTGACATGACAGTGTTGTGCTACTGGCAGTCTTAAGGTGTTATTTCAGTCTTTGTTGGGTATGCAGTTCAGTATTCTTATAGCTAAGGATCAACAAATATTAGTTCAGAGGCATTAGACTTTGTGAAATGTTGCCAGATAGCAAGGTATTGCATGCAATTAACACGAAATAATCTGTAATTAAAAGATTAGCTATATAAAAATGGTTGTTTTGGGGAAATTATGAATAGTTTAGAAAATCTATTAGTGATGATTTTTACGCTCTCTGAAGTCTGAGGAACTTTGTGACTTTGCAGACAGAGCAATATAAAAACAAAGTCAATTTTCACTTCAAAAGGCTTGAATTCTTAATTTTGTATTCTGTAAAATGTCTGTAACCATCGGTAATGTTGATCTGTCTGTAACAACTCAAGATTACATCTGGCTGAGGTACCAAATAAAACAAACTGGATGCTTACATCTGCCATGCTACAGTGGCTCCTGCAATAGGATTTTCAGGTGGGGAGGGGAAAAATATATGTGAGAGGAATTACGATTTTGTGGTAAGGACACAAACTTACAGTGCTGACTGTATGCAGCTCTCCCATTACTTACCTGCATGGTAAAAATGAGTTCATTGGTAATTTGGAGGGTTTGATTGGCTTTTTTTCCTGCCACTCAGGTGGGGTGTAAATGGAAGCCTTATAAAAACACTTTGCACTGGAGCACATCACTGCACAACACCACAGCACTGGGGAATGCAACTCTGCACCCCTTGGGACATTCCTAGGTGGAGATCAAAACCATTTCCTTTGTCTCTCTATTTTGTTTATCAATGCTATTTTCTCTGTCTCCCAGACTGGAGAGAGACCATTGCAGTGAAGAACAGCCAAGGGGCCACTGATCTCGTCTGAGAGATTTCATCCCTCTGTCTGCTCCCACCACAAAAGTTTCTTGTTGTTACAGCCTGTTACAGGCAGAACAAGGAAAGAATATGGGTTGGTAATGTAGCTGCACAATTGTCAGTCTGAGCCCACAAGTTGATCTATCCACAGAAAAGCAGAAAAAAGAATCAATGCTTGAATGCCTGAGATCTCACAAACTTGCATGTGCTGGTGGGAGCAACTGAGACTGCTTCTTTGTGAGCATCAAGAGCAACAGAGATATTTAAAGAGGCAGGAACTTATGGTTTCATTTGCACAGACTGATAGAAGCCATTAAATGTTTGCAAAGCAGTTCTTCTCTGTAACATTACACTTAATGGGAATAAATTATCTGAAAGATATGATTGCAAGAATGGTAACAGCAGGATTCTGTATGAACTCCAAGCTTACTGAGTGTTTTTTCTGCTCCTCCATAAAGAGTTTTTTATGCATAATTTCTGTGGCATTTTATATACACATTTTAAGCAAATAAAAGAGGATGTAACTCTTTGCCCTTAAGAATGGCTTGAGTTAGATGATGCACAGATACAGATGAGATGTAATTCTGAACTACTGCATCCTTTGGGGATAGCACTGAATAGGACTTTTCAAAACAAGATGAACCTGGTTATAATAAGTAGTAGAAACTACACTGCTCAAATTTGATGTGAGTTCAGTCAGATGTTAAGGTTGGCAATGGGAAAATTAAAGAAGCTATGGAGAGAGCATAGGTAAGACACACAGGAAGAAATTGACAATGCTTTATCCAAACTGTCTTCTATAGCAGGGTTGTGGAACAATTATCTAAACTGCTACTCAGTAAATCATTAAGTCTTTGTGTGAGAAGACAGGCACCCCATGCCTGAGTGTTAAAGCTATCTCCATCAGAATGTGCTCTGATGTCCAGCCACGCACACTTGTATGAATGAAATGGCTCTTAAGCTTAGTCCTTCTTTATTACATTTCTGGATTTGTTTAATACTAAACAGACTCCTGCTATTCCTAGCATCATACCTGAGAACTTTTACAACAAAGAAACTGCAGAGGACACATAATTTCAAAATCATTATGCAATATTTCACTGTCAGTATATGCCCTGAGCTTACATTGTGCTCAGCTCTTCCAAAAAGTAAGGTAGAGAGGTTTGCCCAGGACTGCACAACAAAGCTGGCAGAGCAGAGTATGATTTAGGATCAGCCATCCACCGTAAGGCTCTCGCTTCTCCATTCTATGCTTCCTGATCATGCTAAGTTAGTCACAGCTCTGGCAACAGAACTAGGAGGAGCTGTTTATTATCCTCAGTGTAGTAATGATACCTCAGGCCACAGTGACAAGTAATTGAAACAACAGGGGTCTCAGAGATACTTAAAAGCAGAGATTTTAAAATATACAGGAGACTGGCATAGACAAATGGAATGTGTAACTAATAAATAAATTGCCAACTGTCTGCAGAATAATATTTGAGCCCAAATTCAGTCATTCCAGAGAGTTCCACAGTGCCACTTAGTTCCCTTCAGAGTGTAAATCTGCATCAAGCCAAGGCTAAAATAACATCAATAATAATAATTAGTTATTCACACATACGTTTGTCTAAAGGGATTTTCACTTGTAAATCTGAGGCAGGTGAAGAGTAAATTTAACAGAAAGTTGTGACAACAATCACATCCAATTATGGACCTACTGCTATGCAGTACTGAATATCTAGGGCTTGAAGCTGATGAGGACTTAATCAAGTAAACGGTGATCTTTATAAATATTGTTGACTTATTGCATTGTGTTGTGCTGGCTTGAAAGTATTGTTACGTTATTCTGATGATGGGCTTAGAGATGAAAAACAAAACAAAGTGTTTCCTCCACTGTTTTATTTGCCCTAAACAGATGTCATGGAGCCTTTTATTGTAAGCTCTCAGGAAGTAGGATACAATCTTCAAAGTAAGTCTTATGCCATTAGACTCACTGATGTGTACTTCTTTATGTTCGTTATTAAATGAAATTGCATTTTATATTTTTCATTTGCCTTTATGATCTATTAATAACACTTTACTTATCCATCAGTCTGTATTTTCTGCATCATTTTATCCGGTGCCTTTTGCTTTTAAGATGGTCCTAGAATTTATAGTACTACTCAATGTACTGTACGCATTTGGGGCATATATTTTATGCAGCTGAGATATATCATACTTAACAGAAAGTTTTGCAAAACCATAGTCTCACACTGTAATGAGATACAGAGAGATTAAGGCTATTTTAGTACTTTGGCTACTGGATGGCAGATGAAGGGCAATATGATTAAATGCAAGATAAAACTGTGAGCAGAGTGATAAAAACAGACAAGTACACGAAAGACTCTTCTGTCAGAGGTTTTTCTTATTTATCATGTAAATACTGCCTGAATGTGCTATTACTGAAACTAAACTTTGTAATTTTGCACCTAGTATTTCTCCATTAGAGGTACCATTTAATTTATCAGTATGTGAATGTCTTAGGGAGAACAGGAAATGTGGTGAAGAATGTGATTATTATACCAATAATCTCCCTTAACCCATGCTAATCTGAATGTGTGCTGTTTACCTCTAGTAAGATACACAGTTTGCTAGAGCTGAGCAAGATATCCCAGTGCTGCTGAGTGTTTCTGCCATTACAAGTACAACAAAGTGGAGAAGAAAAAAATCTGCCTTTGTAGGAAAGGAATGGGTAGGAATCCAAATGTACAGCTGCTAAGATGGTAAAAAATGAACATCATTGGCAAGTGTGGTGGTGAGGCCATTGGCCTGGAGAGAGTTTGGTCTCTTCTTGCTTGCAAAGGTCTGCTGGTTTTGTTCTGGTTCTGGGTCCAGTGGCCACTTGCACAGGTGTGCAGACATTTGCAGAGGTGGCTGCTGCGGTCGCTGAAATGCTGCTGGGGTGTCCACCTGCTTCTCAGTCCTGGAGGAAGGCAGCATTCTCCAGGAGCTCCGCAAGCAAATAGAAGGCTCTGTGTAAATTGCAGAAATCACTGGCCAAAGATTTCAAATAATGAGTACTTTTGTTTTCGAGGTATTTATGAAAACAAATAAACAAACGAACAATCAAACATTACAAAACCCACTGGTGGGTTGAATACACTTTGTTTGTCTGGTATTAATGGATGTCTAAAGAAGCTGGGCTGCATGACTCATTCAATCAAGCTGTAGCGGTAATCAAAGAGGGTGAGCGATTCTTCCATAAGATCCAATTCTACATCCCAAACTCCCAGTGAGTTCAGTACTGAAGCATTAAGGTGTTTCCAAGTCTCATGTTTCCCTGCTACTTTCCATAGAGACTTAATCATCTCTGAGAGCTCATATATGAGCTACGCAACTGCCCCTCTGTGTATTACATTTGTTATGTGCATTTCTAATTCCTGGGTTGGGTCTCATCTATCTGGGTGTGCCCTGCTGCACTTTCCCCTCAGGGCCATCCAACTCACCTGGGGATGGGGACCTCACTGTGCAGACCCAAGAGCTTTGTTAATGAGCTGTCTGGATGCTCTTGCTGAAATTCTTGGGTCTCCTGTGGATATGAGGCACCCAGGAGTAAAACAGAATTACCATTATAAAAAATCTGATCTTTTCATGCCTGTAATTTGTTCCTGTGTTTGTGTGTTATTGCACTACATTAAGCTCCCTCTAAAAGTAAAAAGCAACAATTCATAATCAGAGAGAGAGAGAATAATGCTGGGAATCCCAGATTACTGAAAAGTAGAAGAAAAAAAAAAAAAAAACGCAAAATTGCTGCCTGGGATGATTAAAGACATTTCATAATTTTGTAGTGAACAGTCTTCAAAACTGCTACTGAAAACAGTGAGAATAAAAGAAGAAGAAGGGTTGGCTATCAGAGGAAGAAATTGGGGATGCAAAAAATTGCCATAGGAAAATATCCTCTCTGGTATCCAAAAATAAAAGGTGCAAAGAGCAGATACAACCAAGGAACATATAGATGATCTGTGTTCCCATGCTTCATTCAATCAGGCAATCAAGATAATTAGAAAGTATGGGCAAGATTGATTAATGGTCGAGATAGACATTGAGTTGACCTTTTCTTTATTACTACAGTAGTTCATTTAAACAGTCTCCACTTAGTGGGATTTAAAATAGAGAAGTGAGCTGTTATAGATACGGTAAACGTGTAACATTGGATGCACAATCTAACATGCTTGCTTTCTTGCTTCCCACCTGTAATCTTCACTTCATCTCACCTGAATATGAATTAGTTTAATTTCTTGAAACCCTGCTCCATCAGCAGACCCACAGCACTGGCGACCTCTCCAGGCTTTGCAAAATGCAGACAGTCTCAACGGAGAAGAATCTTTGCTAGAGTATCTTCAGGATGCGTGGTACCCAAAACACATGCTACTGGTGGTGTTCATTTGAGAAACTGAAAATGTAGAACGGGTTAAAAGTGACTTGTGCTGCTGGGATGGTGGCACAGAGCTGGCTCGCTCCCTGGCCAGGGCTACCAACTGAGCAGTAGACTTTGGTCATGCAAGGAAACTGGAGTCAAGTGTGTGCACGGAACATTCCCTCTCAAGAAGGACTTAACCTCTCTTTTTGCTCAAACATCCCTAGCTCTGCGAGAAAGGCATACTGTTGAACTCTGTAAAGTGACCCTAAATGAGGAACAGAGCCAGGTACAAACGGTCCTGGGCAACAGAGTGGGGATGAACAATACTGGATCTTGCCAGAAGGTAACTGAGGGCAGCAGTTTTACAGCACCTCGAACAAAGATGGTGCATCCTTTGCCCTGCCATTAAGAGGGCCTGGAGGCAGCCAGCCCAGGTCTGCACAGAGCAGAGCACATTGCCATCTGAGCTGAAGGCCTGGTGTAGGCTGGAGGCTGCTTGCTGGGCAGTGCTAGAGTCCTAACCTTTTAATTTTGCAGAGTTTAGAGGCATTGACATACTCAATGAAAAGTTTTCTTCTGTAAGGTATTTCTCAAGTAGAAATAATCCTGCCAGTGTTGGAACAAACATTCAGATCACGCAAATCAGTAAATCAGCAGAACTCCTCTGTTGTCAATAAAACCACCTTGATTTACTATAGCATGAGATCTGGACTATATATTGTTTTGAAAAATGGAGGTGTGCACACGTTTATTGTTTCAAAAGTAGAGGCCTGCTTGGCTCCAGTGGGACATTGCTCTGCTGTGTATGGCTGCCCTGAGAGGTCCCCACAGGTGCAGGAGGAGAAGGGTTTGCTCACAGCTTGTGCTGTGCAGGACTTCACTGAGCAAGGTGCAATTCCAGCACTTCCTTAGGAATGTCTCTTTACTCTATTCCATCACAAAAGCACTTGGAACAGTGATTAACAGTGATTAATTTGTTCTGGGAATACCCTGCAGTGCAAAGGGGCAGATCCAAACCCTCTGTTCTGCTGGCCTCAAAGAGCACCCAGCTTAGTCTCAAGGATCTCTTTTTGGAGTCTGGTGATGGTGCTTTATATGCATCTGGGTCACATTTCGTCTGTGACCAGACAAGTGAGCTGTGATCCTGCGCCGGTCTCAAGATGGGTGTTGGGCCCCCTGAGCCTTTTTTAACGATCGTTTGGCATCAGCATGGGAGCAGAGGGCTGTGTGAGTGTGCAGGGTGCTCACTCTGACTGCATGTGCTTGACTGGACCAGGCTTTGTAGTCCTGTTCCTTGTATCACTGGTCACCAGGTGAGATTCCTTGTTTAGAATGGTGCTCTAATTCGAATAAATATATTAAACAACTAGACAAATGAAACATGAGCCTCGCAATAAGAAAATGATGCTGCATTTTAAACAAGAGGGAAAGAAACAGCCATTTTGGAGACTGCAGAATGTGCCAAGTAGGGTCAGAGCAGAGCTTGGTTTGGCTTTTGTATTGCATTCAGTACTCCGGAACTGGCGGCTCAGTGTGCCAAGAGGCTGAGCACTTCTATTGGGTGCTGAACACTTTCTGCTCTCATTGACTTCAGTGGAGGCCACTGAGAGAGCTCAGCACCTTGGAAGGTGACTGCAAACTCTGACATTTGAGGCATATTAATAAAATAATTTCCCTTAGTGGGGTATGCATTTCCCTTCCCCCTAAGTTTCAAATCACTCTACTTCTTAAAGTAGGAACAAACATTTTACTTATGGCTAGAATGCATTTATTGGTAATTTTCACATAAATCAACTTATATGAAAATGAATTCATAATCCAAGCCTTCTCTATAGTGATAAAATGTTTCTGCTTCTGTGATAGAAAATAGCTTATTATGCAAACAGCATTGCTAGTGTTACATTATGCATGGGAGTCACCTGGAGAACATCACAAAAGCTTCAACCAAAAGGCAAAAAAAAAGAGGGGAGAAAATCGGGTGTTCCATTTACTGCACCACTTGCCTATTATAATTAGCTGTAAATGAGCTGATATCTGTACTTTGAAACATATCTCATATATGCCTTGGTAATATTATACAAATAAGAAAAGCAGAACAGAATGGAAGAATATGAAACTCACAAGGAATGGCCTTGAAAAATGTCATCCCAATTAAAAAGCAAAAGCCGCTTTCCATTTTAAAACCAGTTAGTTGTATTTACTTTAAGAATACCTTGGTTATATTTTTATACCACTTGATTTAATTCAGGATGCTGTGAATTCCCACTGGACCATTTTTATTTGAAATTACATTGTCAAGAAGTTTGATTAAATAATATCTGTTCAGAGAAGACAGAAAAATATTGCCTTAGATTTTTTTTTTTTCTTTTTAAAAATAATAATGAAAAAAGTATTAGTCCCAGCACAAACATCTGAGACACAGTGCCTCATGTGTCTTTTCTCACTTTGGGAGAAGAGAGCAATTTTAAGGAAGGATCACTGCAATCCAGGTAAGTCTTCTGGATACTCATCTTTTTAGGAGCTGTGGGGACACACTGCATACCACAGCAGCTCTCTCCCACAGTTGGTATATGGTTGGAGTTCAAGAAAAAGTGTCTGTGCTGTTTGTGTTAGGAGGACTGGCATTCAATAATTCTGAATCTTTCACAAAGCATAAGACTCACTTTTGGGAATGTATATGGCTCCTTTCACCAGCTCTATCTCGTCCACTGTCTTTATGCCTAAAATGTTGTTAGATCTCATATATTTTCGCTGGAGGGATTGTTTTGGCTGCAGTCTTGTTGCAGGGGCCAGATGTTTCCATCACCTTCTCTAAATCAGCATGTGAGCAGTGAGACTTCTATGATGTTCTTGGCTTTGTCTATAGTCTAATTGAATAACTAGTATCTCCCTGAAACATTTGGTTTTAAAAGCATTTGGCTCAGTCAGAGCTGTCTCTGTTATGAAGCATTCATTTGATCAGTGCTGCTGTCGATGGCAGGACCAGTATGAGTAGGGCTGTGTACTCCAGGGCAGAACTCATCCTTCTGGCCATGCCAGCTAGCCCAGAGCTAAAGTTATTCTCCAGGAGAACAAGAGGAAATCGAGGGAAGGAAGAGGCCATGAGAGAGCTGTGAGAGAAGAATTGCTTCTGTGGGTTTCTTCTGCTTTTTGGCTGTGTTTGCCTACCAAAGGACACAAGGCAGTAGGAGGAGAACAGCCAGATATGCATCCTGAGAAAAAGGCTGGAAGTCGAATGTTAGATGTTGAATCTCTCTGAAAATGTGCCAGACAACTAGAGATGGTTTCCATCTCACTTCACCATCCACGAGATGTGGAAGCCAGCAACAAGAAGATAATCAGAAGGCAATTTTGTTTCTGGCAACACTTTGATCTGAGGCAGCTCATCTGCTTAATAGTTTTCATTTAATGCTCTCTTGAAGAGATCACTGGGAAACTGTACATGGAAATGTGAGGTGTACTGTCCAGCTCAGAAGAAAAACACGTTGCTAACACTGCATACATATACTATATATATAGGTGTATATGTGCACGTGTATACACATGTATGTCTGCTTGTATCTATTTATGTATCTATCTAGAAATCCATGAGTCGGTGCAGAGAAATAATCTGTGACTCATGTAAGGCTAACAGGGCAATCCTAGAGCCCCAAGTCTTTATGATAATGTCATGATAAGAATCTGGGGCAATATACTCACAGGAGTGACTGTTTGAGAAGTCAGAATTAATCTGTGGCAAAGGAAACAATGTTTCTAAAAAGCAGTAATAGAAACTGCTTTATTTCTTATGAAGGTGATGCTATGGCCAGTAAAGGCAATCCAGAATACTGTATAGAAACAGTAGCAGAAAGTCATGGCCAACAAAAATAGCATGTAGAAATGCACTGAAAGCTACTGTAAGCAAAGATAATGCCTGATGTTTGAGAAGATATGCAAAATTGAAATGGATTATGCTACTTTGTAAGAGTGCATACACTAGCGCAGTGTGCACAGCATGGACAAAGCAGATGACAACAGTATCAGTGGCTCAGAGCTGTTTCTTCTTTGAACAATGGATGCTGCTGCAGAAGATGAGTGGAATATTAGCTTGAAATAAAATGGAACATTTATGAATTTTAAGTTTGACACAGGTAGACAAGCTGGTGTGGGGCCAGAAACACCGATATTATCACAGAGATAAAAGCCACAGGCAGAAGGAAATGAGCTGGAAATGTTGGGGCTTACAGAGGAAGCTTATCTCTACCAAGGGAGTGTGTGAACTAAATGCATGAGAAAATGATAATTTCAGAAAAGAAAAAAAAATAAAAAATCTGCAGATGTGCCAAAGGTGTGGGAAGGGATCTGTTTTTGAGTTAGAAACATAACAAAACATGTGCAGCTCTGTCAGTGAAATGAGACTAAATCTGTTTGCTAAGATTTTGAGGACATCTTCCAGAGGATAAGTAAAGAGGCATAGAAACCTGGAGAAACCCTGACACCTCCAAGCCAGAGATTTCCCTCTTTCTCAATCAGAAGGCAAAATTGCAATTAGTTGAATTGTTGATATTAAATCACAGAGTAAGTGAAGCATCTCTTCAAAGCAGATACAGCCTCTGGTCACTGCAGGAAAAAATCCTGCATGTATGCCTGACAAACTGATTTTACTTCTGCACAGAAATATGCTACATCTTCTTATACCGCCAAGCCCACATACACTGTCCCTGTTTTCTCAGGGAATTTATCTCACACCCTCAAAAACAGGAAATAAGGGGCTTTCTACAGAAGCTTTTCAGGAAAGGTAAGTGAGGTTTTGGGATGGTGGCTGGAAGTAAGAAAGGAACAGGAATTTCTGTGCAGTCGTGGAGAAAGGTGAAAAGAAGCCCTTGGGACCATGAAATAAGGTCTCCTTTCAGGCTGCTAGGCAAGAGGGAGCAGTGCTTCTTCAGACACAAGGCTGGGCTGATAGAGTAATAGCTTGCTATACTCAAACTGCAGACGGGGTTATTACGGGTTTAGATAAGAGCTATTAACTATTGTTAAGGTGATTGATCACTTTTATCATTTTGTCATGGAACGAGATTCACAATCAGAGCTAATCATGGGGCATTAAAGTGTCCCTGTCTGCTTAAATGCTGAAATCCAGAGGGACAGATTGTGAGATGATTACAAAAATTGCAGGACTGTCATTTCCATATTCAACAGGGACCAGGCAGAAATCATAACAACACATGTATTTCTGAGATACCCCATGTGGGGGAAAACACTGCTGAAATTTGCTTTCAGCCTCTGGAGAGGAAACAAACAAGTTTGCTTACTGTTCTGTTTAGCTTTTCCAGCACACAAAGTTTCTACAGTTTTAGCCCTGTGTTACTGTGCAATTTCTGTGGTATATGCCTGTCAGGCTTCTCTGGTACTAAATTCTGCTATTGTCTGCAAGGCTTGCTAGGAATTTCGTATAGAAAGCTTGGAGAGAGGTTTTCTTGTGAACATATTTAAAGGAAGGTTTGATGAGAGTGCACCTCATATTCAAAGGAATGGATACTCAGATTAAAAGATTTGAACTGAGAACTGCATGGCCAAAAATATACATCCATGTGTCTCTTGAGCAGTGAGATGCTTTCCAGAACCACAGAATTCCATCCTCACATGCTCTTGGCGAGGCATTATGTGAGGCTTTCATCTGAAATGTAGAAGACTCCAGCCCAATGCCTTGCTGTATTTGATGGGGAAAGAGAAATTGATATCAACTAAAAATTATGTAGATTCTATGAAAACCAACTGGGTAACGTCATGTGAGGGCTGGATGGATCCAGCCTGAAGATCTGTTCAGAAGCAGGAGGAGACCTAGCTCATGAAACACACTCAACAGCAACACATGGCTGATCCTACATCAAGATTTGAGATCAAATACATTCACACCTGTGCCCGGATCTCACTAGTGATGAATGGGAGAACAGAGAATACCTGCAACTTTGCTCGTAGCATCCCAGGAAGCAGCTGTGCCTTTTCAAGGCTCATTTGTCACCTTGGGCACTCCACGAAGATCTACTGAAATAAAGGCTATTCACCCTAAACACTGTAATATGCAGCTCCTGTTGGAGGGCACACAAGTTAAGTTTGACTTTGCAGAAAATATACACATAATAGTAAACACAACAGCAATAAAAGACTAGAGACTGCATTGGTGCTGGGCAGAATGGAAAAGTGTGAATGACACTGGCCTGGCACTTCAGGTATTGATCAAATAGTACAAATAATAAACTGTGCAGTAAGAATTACACAACTAAGTAGTGTATTATTGTACATCATATTAATGATGTGCAAGGTCACCGGTAATCTATGGTGTGTTTGGACACTATGGACACTAGGGTGTCAATAAAGATGTGAGTTTTGTTTCTTTTCTGGATCAGTGAATTTCAGCAAGAGTGCATTTACACGGATAGCCAAAAGGAGTCTTCTATGGATATTACTTGTAATCCTTTGTCATGAATGACCACATACCAGAATTTAAGCCATTTGCCTCAGTTCATCTGTCACTAATGTGCAGAGAGTCCTGTTGATATGCATTGTATAGATGGTACATGCACAGGATGAATTTGGAGATGCTTTGTATGACTTACCATGCCTTGAGAGATGGTGATTTTACAGGTGATGGAGGAGAGTCAGTCTCATCTGGCGTACCCGGATTTCAAACTGCTTTCTGAACAGGGGGGAAAACCATCTCTAAAGTCTCTGAATGTGCATGCCAGCTAGATTAGATTTGTACCGATAGCTTTCGTTTCCGTTCTTTTCTCTCTCGCCTAGCTTAATATGCATGGCTATATATGGAGAAAATGTGTCTTTGTGCTGGCATAGCAAAGATAACCTTGAAGAGTATAAATGAAAGTACGTATTGATGGAGCAATTTGTGTTTTTATTGATTTCTTGCTGTGTCTCGCTGAATTCCTAGTATGTAGAACAGGCTGTAACTATTTCATTATGAAGAATGCTACAGAATATATTTTCCCACACCAATTCTTAAGGGACAAGGGCAATTTATATATGAGAATACAAGAGAAAGCATATGGTATGTATTGATTATTATTATTTATCACTGAAAGAAAGATTTAGGGCTCTGGCAGGAGATACAAGACTTGAGATCAAGAAAGGGTGGCATGTTTTCTGTCTAGAAAGGTGGAGCTGCCAAGATGAAATATCTCGGTTTTAAAGTCTAATACATGGGCACAGTAGTCCAATCTGTACGTATCAAACCAGAGATTCCCTGCTTGTAACTTAAGAACCCAGATTGAATCGATGATACAATGAGTAGCAATACTAAACTGAAGACATGCAGATGTCTCTACGGATAACTTGGCTGGATTTTCTTCTGCTAGTTTGCTGTCCTCCCACTACACAGTAATCAGAAAAATACGTTGAGTGCTGGACCCTGTGCAGTCTTGCTCTGTTCTCAAGACTCCATTTAGAGACAAGGGGACAAAACTTCACCTTTCTTGCCTGGTTGCTCATGAACAAGGAGGTGAGCAGGGTGTCCATCCTCCCACACAGGCACTGGTAACATCAGAGATACCATGCTGGGGATAACGTACTTGCATTGAGCCCAATATTTGTTCTCCACAGGTGCCTGGAAGAGGAAGCCTAAGAAATCAAATAAACACTAGTGCACATGTAGCTTTCGGCCTTTGTAACATTCTCTAGTAATAAACATCATAATTTAATTATATATTTGTGAGAAAAAGGACTTCCTTTGATTGTTGTGTAGATCTGAACCTCTTAATTGCAAATGAGCAGATGTGTCAATTAATAACTTTCTTACAATGGAGAAGAAAAGTCACAAAGCTGATTGCATAGATCTGGTGCATGAAGATGGACACTAAAAATTGTGGCAGTGGACAATGTCTAAAGGCTAAGCAATGAAATAGAATAGTAGAACTTTACAGACATAGCTAGATTTACACTTCTCCAGAAAATAGAATAATCATGTAAAAACATAAGAATGTGTCAGAACAATGATTGTGTGATGTGCATTATCAGTGCAGTGGTGAATCATCACACAGGTATTGGTGTCTGATGAATGCCTGTAAATGAAGACAGCTCTAGCGCGTTTTTTCTCTCCATTCAGTGTCCTTGCCAGTGCTTGAACTGCACATTATTCAGAGTTTGGATATACCATGGGTTTGTACCATCATACATTGGTATCATATTTTCCTCTTTGTTCTCAGCCTTTTTTTCACTGTTTCTTAAATGCTACATTCTCAACAAAGAGATACAAGTCTTCATTATTGAAGAGTGACAATCTAAACTTAGGACAGCCTACAGAAAGATGCAGATTTAACAACAGTAACTTAAAACTGCAATTTCTACACACAAGCAAGAAACAAAGCTCCAGATATGTCAAAGCAACTCATACCTGAAGGTAGCAGACAAACCCAGTGACCCTTACAGCAGCAAAGAGAGCAAAGTGTTGCAGCCCTCAAAATCTGTGTATCCTCACCTGCCTCTGGCCATGCTGTGGAGTACATCTCTGTACTCTGAGTGCTTTAGAAACATGAATTTTTCCTCACAGTACTCTTGCAGACACAAATTGGAGTATTTATTCCACAGTAGTGGGACCAAGATGCACATACTGAATGATTTCTCCAAGGCTGGGCAGACCCAGGATAAAACTCACACCTCTCCCTTGTGAATCCAGCATCTTAAATTAGGATTTTGTGCAGGGACAGCCATCTTTTACACATTAATGTTCACCTCCTTTCCTTTTAAATAAGACCCTAACCCAGACAACATCAATCTTCTTTTTCTCTGCATATGTGATAGATGACTTGTGCAGTAGCACCGCATTAGGCAGGAGGAGGCAAAGGGGCCCACAGCTCATTTGTTTGTAATGGAAGATTCTCTGCTTTAGTATTTTTGTTGTGGGAAAGAACTCCTGGCTCTCAGTCCAAAGGAGTGGCACCCACCTAACATGACATGAGAATGGGCTTTCTGGAAGCTGATGTCCAAAGATGTTTTACTTAATCAAACTCTGTGTGGAGTGCAGGAGCCATCCTATCCTGGGGCTAGTCCAATCCTGAAACTGTGAAACCTGGCACCCTAGAGTTAAGCCATAATTTCACAAAATGAAGCATTAAGGCCTTTTTTTTTTTTTTTTTTTTTTTAACATTTAAAACACCAATTCTTCATCAACCCTGCTGCTGAAAAGAGAGAATGCTAGTGAGGTGCCATCTGAGTGATGGCAGCTCCGTGTCCACCAGGAGCCCAACAGAGTGGGACACGTAGATGCCCTGTAGTCTTGTCTCCCACTGGAGCTCCTCTTAGAGGGAAATTTGGATCAGTGCTATTTGGGAAGTTTCACAGCTCATAGATTGTTTGCACCATTTGCTTTTAAGAAGAAAGTTTCCTGGAGGAACGTGGTTTGATGACAAAAGAGCACTTAAAATATATCCACAGAGCCAAGGCAGAATTATAAAGTGGTAATTTGTGGATCTTGAAGGCACTGTGCAGACTATTAAACTAATGGAACAGCTGTTCATGGAAGAGTTACAAGCTTTGGGAAACTCTTTTAATTACTTGTTAGGTTTGGAGCATTGTTGCAGTTATTGGAAATATAGATGCTATCTGTTCAGCAACTAGAAGCAATACAATCTTTTCACAAAAGCAACTAAAGATTAGAAGGGAAAGTATTATCCATCAGGATGGCACCAAAAGTCATTTAATGATCACTCTGAAAATGATGCCACTTTCTCCCAGACTGCCAGACAGCCATCCCAGTCATTGCTGTTGCTAAGAACATGCATCCATTCCTCAAAAAGGTGGAGATAGCTGCTTGTCTTTGGAGGTTTCATGGCCCTTAGAGCACAAAAGCAGTCAGGGGGTCCTTAGCAATGGTCTCTGGTTGTAGCTACAACATAAGAAGTAAGAGATCTGGGATAAGCCCAATTCAGCTTAAACACAGCTCTTGCCTAGTAAAAGCGATCTAATCCTGTGGCTGTTGCATACAAACTCCTCTTTTCTACCATGATGTAAAAAAAGTTGCTCTGTGGGCCAAATTTTGATGATCTCAACATCCAAGAGAGTTGCATTTCACTAGACGAGCCAGCCACCAAGTGGGATTTCTTTAGATTTTAGCAGACGTCTGGTACTTAAGTTCACTATTGGATGGAATAGCAGATCTGGAATGGCTTGGGAAAATGGTCACTCGAAGTATCCTACTTTCGATCATCAGTGTTTCAAGGAAAGTGTCAAACTGAATAAAGAAAGCAAAAGGTTTGTGGCTTTTGAGTTTGTAACAACTGCCGTCATGTCTCTGAGAGAGGTTGGTCAGTCCTGTACATAAATTTCCTTCTGTTCTGAAATACTCGTTTTCCAACACCTCTGGCCGGAATCCCATCAGCTTGGATCTTGTGTGAATCCACAGAATAAGCAACAGGTTGTGATTTTCAGACAGAATGAAGCTCCAGAAACAAAATTCTGATCTTCACATCTAATGCCTCCCTTACCAAACTTACCAGAAATTTCCAGAACCTATTGGGCATCAATTTATTTTCCTTTTTATTTTAATGACAAGAGAACTTTTTACAAAAATGCACACATCCAAAGCAAATGCTCTAAGGAGCTTAGAAGCAGAAAATCAAGAACTGAAGGGCTACATTTATATTGATTCTGGATTTTTTATTTTTGCTAATAATTATATGGTAACAAAATGCTAAACTAATAGTACCAAATACAAAAGAAAAGGAAAAAAAGTCAATACTTATTATATTCAGCCTCAGAATGGTTAGATAGATATGACCACTTTTTGACACATTTGCCAATAATTCCTTCTATCCTCCTGTTAGTAACTGTCTGATGAAACCTGATGAGTGGACATAAAGGGACAAATCTATCCAGAGTCTAACTTCAGAGGAATTACTCAGGGGACATGATCAGTCCATTATGGTGAGCAGGGAATGCATGCTGATTGGAATCCTGCCAGCATTACAAGGTTGTATTTAAAGCTGGAAAAATTACGCATAGCACACATTGTTTGCCCCCCAGAATGTATGCACAGCAGCTCACACTGCATTCTCAAGAATCAGATTGCCTTTGAAAGGTAAGCTGCTGGGATATATTTTTTATTCTTCTGATTTATTTATGGAGAGGTTTCTCTTTGCAGGGGGTGAAAGCTTTTTTTCACTTTGTCTGGGTCTCTTGTAGGAAGTACCCCATCTATTTCTAACAAGGACAGAGTCTGCAGGGGTTCAATTAACCTAAAGTAACATCCCAGAGCTGGATCAGGAAGATATCTTGGCTGCACTTTTTCTCCTTAGAAACACCAGGTCTGTTTTGATGACACTGCTGAGATCAAACCTAGAAGAAATCTTCTAATTTGGAATCAAACAAACTTATTTAGACATGAACTTCCCAAGGATTATAAACTTTAATACTTCTAAACTGGCACTCTGGAAGGCCAAGGAGCCAGAGCAGGGCCATCCCATTGCTCTGTGAATGTGCAGCGACTTGTCCAAAGGGCCCAGATTGTGACCAGGCCATCAAAGACTGCGGCAATAAAGAGGACTTCCCTGTGTCTTGCTGAAACCTGCACTTTGCTTTCCTTCCTTTCTTGAAATTGGCTTCTCCAGATAACAGCTATATGGTTCGAAGGGACCTACACAGCAAACTTTGCCAAACACAAGGCAGAATTTGTAAAACAGGAAAGGCTGCCAGATCTAAGAGGGTGTATCTTCACACCTTTCAAAAGCATAGTTGGAATGAGCTTCAGCATGGAGGAGAACCAGGCCAGTGTTCTGCTGAGGGATGGCAGTTGTTTGTGACTGTTTTTCACAGGGCACTTCCATATGTCCTGCACTTTAGAGGATCAAAGATATGTGAAAGTCACAAATGACCACAGCCTTCACACTTATGCATAGTTTTTCCTGAAGAGTTAAGTGGCAGATAATGCTAATGAAAATGTAACCAGATGCCCAAAATTCAGTTTTACCAAGGCAATCTGTGTTGTATCATGTCTCTGAGAACATTGCAAGAAAATGTCTTTGGCAAGCACAACAAGGTATTTTTAAAAGTCTTACTTATAAGATAAGTGGCGCTGGATTACATCTGGATTTTGTTAGCACTCCCTGTTAGGAGTGTGCTTTACTCCCTGTCTACACGCCAGGACCACCTGCAGGAGGCTGCTAGCAGCAAGTTGCAGCCTTTCCTGTTGTCACAGTGCAGATGTGGAACTTCCCTGCAGCAAGAGGAGTTATCATCATTCACAGAATCATAGAACAGTGTGAATTGGAAGGGACTTTTTAAGGCCATCTAGTCTAATTCCCCTGCAGTGAACAGGGACACCTATAGCTAGATCAGGGTGTCCAGAGCCCTGTCCAACCTGACCTTGGATGTCTCCAGGGATGGGGCACCCACATCTCTGGGCAATCTGTTCCAGTGCTTCATTACTCTTATCATATAAAACAATTTTCTTATGTCCAATTTAAATCTCCCTTCTTTACCCTTCTTCTTGTGGTATTATCTGAAGTTCAAATGTTACTGTCCAGAAATAGTTTATATTATTCCTACAGGCTTCAGGGCCACTAACTCCCATTGGTTCCCCCTCCATCCCCCCAGTGCTCTCTTGGACACAGTACCAGTCTGACAGCGTGTGGGCAACTGCCCCATCACCTCAACCTTACCAGCACTTCGCTTTGCAGGCACAACGAGCATCAGCATCCTTTTATTTATAAGGAGCTCTCGCAGGCCAGATTGCTGAGCGTGGTGGGTTTCGATCTTCTGTTGCCGGATATACAGGAAGAGCATTTCGGCCTGTCCGAACCCCAACGCACCCCTAGAGGGCACTGCCGGACTCCTTTTGGAGCGGATTGGCTCCGCCGAGCGAGAAGAGATCGCGTCTCCTCCCAGCTCACTGGGAGAGCACCTGGGGCCCCACTTAACGGCACTGACTTGAACAGCACTCACGTGTGCCTACGCAACGTGCCGGCACCCAGCCCACACCTTCTAAGGATTTCGTGAAATCCACTTGAAAGCACAAGTTTCTGAATTAATACGTCAGATGAAATAAATCAGATTTCAGTCTGGATTCTTTTCCATGCTTCTGTATAGCAGAGTTTGGACAACGGAGATACAGGTAGTGTGACCTACATGTTCCGGTCCCAGTATTTTCCCATGCATCAAGACCATGAGGATAGATCTCACTGAGAAGTTCTCCTGTCCTCCAGCAGGCTGTTTGATTGGCCTCAGAAAAATACAGATGCACTTGTCCTAATAGCAAATACAAAGCCTGCCAAAGTAATAATCAGGCTGTCTGAACACAAAGGCATATCAAGAAACAGTCCATGGCTTCAGTTTACCCAGACTGCAAACAATGCAGCGTAACACTGTGGCCGTGATGTGTCACAGAGCTGCAGCTGCCAGTCTGGGTTCTGCAGGCACAGCCCACATCTGTGTGCACACACTGAAAGCAAGCTCTGAAGAGGCACAGCAGCTTTAGCAGATTCCAGGGATTTGCTATTGCTGTTTGTTCCAAAAATGAGCACATCTCCTCCTAATAAATGTTGTTATGCAAATACAACCCAGTCATTTCTACATGAGATTTTAATTCATTCATTTAAAGATGCTCATTTTGTAGTGTATGCAAATTTGCATAAGTAATTCAGCAAAAGCAGGAGCAATCTTTTATTCTTATCACTTCTGACATTTTAATCAATGATTTATGTCTTATTCTTACATTTATTAGCCCTCTCTCAGAATGCTAAGCCAGATTATTACACACTGATATTTCCATACATATACAAAGCTCATTAAAACTCTCTGATAGAGAGATGGCCAAAGTGCAAGAATGGAGGCAGGTGTTTGAGGTGCGTGCCTTCCCTTGCACTTGTTTGACTAACAGCTTCACTGTGCCACTACCATCCCAGCTGTACAATAGAGATAGCATTACCCTAATGCAGAGGGAGGCTAACGGGAGTGTTTCAAGCTTTTTGAGCTCCCGGACTGGTAGCCCCTGTATAAACATTCTTCTGGTCACAGAGAAAATTAATGAGGTACAGTCCTTTGTAACAGAGATATTATCCGTTATTTCTAGTTTTTTCTGGCTCTAAAAGGCAGGTGAGAAATGGCACCCTCTTATTCCAGAGATTACCCCTTGTAAGTATTCATCATCACACACTCAGGTGTTTTTTTTGTTTGTTTGTTTGTTGTTGTTGTTGTTGTTTTTAACCAAAATACAGCTTTCACTGCTGTTTCCTTCCTCTAACTCTTCTAGCTGTGCCAATCTGAAAGACTAAACTAGATTTTATTACCTCTTGGGCAACACGAGCAGAATAATTTTTCTAGTCTCAGTGCTGAGTGGTCAATGCGCTGTGATTCTTTGGAGAACAGTTGAGCTACAGGGATGAGTGGAAATGGTCTGACTGTGACAGAATGACTGAGGAGTAATGTAAAGGCCTGGTTTAACCTCCAAGACCTTTACATCTGGGAGGAATTAGTGACTAAGAAGTAAACAGCTTGAATCGCAGATCCCATTTTGAGTCTGAACAAGGTCTCACTTACTTGCGGTGAGAGAAAATAATAAGAGATTTTTTAAAAGTATAACTTCAACTTAAAGTGTGCAGTGGTAGGGTGAGAGGGTGGTGTTAAACAAGAAGAGGGGAGGTTTAGGTTAGTTATGAAGAATTCTTTACTTGGACAGTGGCCCAAACTGCCAGGGGAAGCTGTGGATGCCCCATAGAGCCCTTAGAGCTGGAAGGGACATCTGAGGGCCACCTAGTCCAATTCCCCTGCAGTGACCAGGGATACCTCAGCTAGATCAGGTTGCCCAGGGCCTTATCCAGCCTCACCAACCCTTGAAAGTCTCCAGGGACAAGGCATCAACCACAGCACTAGGTATATTCCAGTGCCTCACCATCGTCCATGTAAAAGATTTTTTCCTTATATCTAACCTAAATTTACCCTCCAACCCCAGAGCTGTTCAAGGCCAGGTTGCAAGGGACCCTAGGCAGCCTGATCTAGTGAGTGACAGCCCTACCCACAGGAGGGGGGTGGAACTGGGTGGATTGTAAGATCCCTTCCAACCCAAACCACTCCTATACTATGAGTCTATAAATCTGGCCCTGCAATTCTCTCAGAGTTAGAACCTTGCTCATGTGATTTTTGGAAATACATTTGTTTTCATATCATGTGCAAGAAAAGCAGCCCTAGTGGAATCCAGTTTCAACTTCCAGAAGTGTAAATCTGTTGATGATACTTGTGAAAAGCAATACTCCAAGCATGTTTACACTTAAAAATGAATACTGTAGTCTTGTACTTTGTTCATGGAGCTGTGCATTTGATAAATGTACCATCAGGTTCTCAAAGAATGCATACACCTACATGAGAAATGTTATTTGTTACAAATGCTGTCATGTCCATTACACACTCTATAAAGAGAAAATTTCTGGAGCAACCTTTCATAGAACCATACAATGGCTTAGGTTGGAAGGGACCTTAAGGATCATCAAGCTCCAACCCCCATGCTGCATGTAGGGCCACCAACCTCCATATCTACTAATACTAGACCAGGCTGCCCAGGGACTCATCCAACCTGACCTTGAACACCTCCAGGGATGGTGCATCCACAACCTCTCTGGGCAGCCTGTTCCAGCTTTGAAACCTCAATTCAAACTCTTCAACAAAGTAATGTATGAATTGCCCATACTCATACTCGATCCTACATCCCTTGTAGGAGTAAATCCATGTGACTACAATTACCACCACAGCTGGTCAGTTGTCCCAAAATAAGGATGATTGCCATAAAAGACACAGAATATACACCTGGATATCTTCACTGTAAGAAAGTCCAGCCTTATGAATAATTCACTCAACTCTTTTTGTGGGTCTGATGACTGTCCAATATGCACAGCAATTGTTGATGCCATGCTGTCAAGCCCAGGTTAATAGGATAAACAAGGATAAACAACTGGCATAGCAACTTTCTAAGAACAAATAATTAGAATGATACTGCTGGCAAGCAGTGTAACACTGCAAAAGGGCCACTGCTGAATGACTCTCCTGAGTATAGAGAGTGCTTGGTTTCTACTCTGCAATTTCTCTCATCTGAGATTTTTGGCCATGAACCTAACATTATTCACAGCACTCTCACTTCGGGGTTTGTTTCTCAAGAGCCAGAAATGTCCTGCAGCGTGAACACCAAACTTTCCCTCAATGGGAAAAAGCAAAACAAAATATTTGGACTATGAAATATGAAGTGCAATATGATTTTGACTTCTGGGTCAGACACCAGCAGACATTTTCAGTCAAGTGTGCATGTTCTGAGCTTTTAATTTAACATGAAGTCCCTGAGCAACACACATGAACAGCATGTTCTGTGTTGCTCCCTCAGCTGCTGATTCACAGACACCATCAGCCACTCCAGCATCTTATAAAAACTGGATTTTTCAGGTTTGATATGTTTGCCAGCACCTCCACAGGTCCAGGCAATTTCTTTTCTGGTCGTAAGTGCTATTTACCCACTGAACTTCAGGGCTTTTTTGTGGTTTCAGAAATAATTCCACTAGAGACCAGGGCTGCAGACCCCATAGGGTGTAGCCAGCATTTGTTTCACTTAAATTTTTAGGTTACATTTTCTTCAGAATGGACAGCTAATTAGTTTAGTTACGTTTGTCTGAGAGTGTCAGGTTCGGTCACATTTCACTGGTAACCAAGGAAGCTCACAGGCTGTTCTAAACACCAGTAATCACACAAATAACTTTCAGATATCTTGTTCTTTATATACTGACTTTGCCCCAAATGAGTTATAACAAATGAAGTGCCACTCTGTTGCAGTGTGTTTACATCTAGGGCATTACCCTATGCACAAGAAAACCTACACACTGGGTAGGAAAGACAGTACAGGCTACAGTCTCAAATACAGGGGAAAGTCATAGCTCAGACACACCTTGACTACAGTCAACCCCTCTGAGGTCTGGCAAGCTTGTACCAATCAAGTTGCTTACAGTACTCTTGGCAGTTTGGCTTTGACACACATCAAGCCTTACTGTTTCATCAAATTGAGTTGTTTTTTTTTTTTTTTTTTCCTCCTGCAGAATTTAGTAGGTTTACTTTTGTTTTACAAGTTTTCTTTCAGCATTTGAAGTGTCTCAAAGCATGAGAGTCTGCTGACTTTACAGCTACCACCTACTGTTGGAAGATCCAGTGACCAACTGCTCTCTATTCACTTTCTCCATGCTACTCGCAGTTTGCCTATATCCTCACTATGCTGTTCCTGTTCCATGCTACAGAGCTCTGGTCTGTCATTACTTCTTATAATAGAGGTACTCAATCTGTTTACCCATTCTTAGCATTATGCTCTTTGCTTTTCTAGTTGTCCTGTTGTCTTTCTGAGCATCACTTCCAGCACACTGCTATTTACATGTCTACACCTCATAGTTTGCTAAACTGCTTTGCATCCTTCACTCAGTAGAAGTCTTTCTCCTAACAGATATCCTAGTATTCAAGAAATATTACTTCTACACCATCTAATACCCAGATATCAGAAAAGGACAAACCAGCAATAATATAGCAATAATATCCCAAGGCAATCTCAGTGTGATTATATATAAAGTTCACTGATCTGTATACAGAGAAATTAAACCTGTTTCTTCAAGAAGGTCTACTATATAAAGTATAATTTCAGCTACTACACAAAAATATGAACAGACAAGAGATATGAGGTTTTATTGCCTTTTTCATTCAAAGCTGAGGTACAGACTACTGAAAAAAATGGACAAAATATCAGACTTCTGGTCTGCTACGCTTTTCTACCCTCTTTCACATTACAACTTATTCCAACATACAGTCAGTAAAAGAAAATAGATATTATGACATCAGCAAATTACTCATCTGAGCTCAATAGCTCTATTTTTATTATTATTGATTAAAAATTAGTCTGAGGGCTGTTGAAATGTATTTGCATGACAAATTTTGCACTAGGAATGCCAATACTTGCTGTTCAATAGTTCTGCCTTCAGCTTATCTAGTACATCATCCATTAACAAAGAGGCTCCTTTGTGTTGCACTATTGTGAAAGAGATGCACCTTGGCAGCAGGCATATCTCACTGTCACAGGGATAAGTGAGATTAGAGGAAATGCAAACTTTAAGTTAAAGACCAATGATCCAAGAAGGTACATGTTTACAGACTACTTGATAGGAATATTTTGCTTTGCACATCAGTGCTGTATCATGGTGTTGGTGCACATCATGAAAGACTTCAAGAATGATCTGATATGGAGGTCTTTAGAAAAGTCTGCAAAATTGATTGATAGCTTTTATCTCTAGGGTCATTAGAGCTGTAGTATTGTGTAAAAAAAGTGCAATAGTAATATAGAAATTCTTTGCTCAATGAGCAGATGAGTTGCATCTCAACACATCACATCTTTTGGAAGCCAGATTCTAGCTAGTGAGAATAAGGTTCCTTTGCTTTCCTAAGGCTATGAAGAGGTCCTTCATAGCCTTCCCATATCAGCAGCCTCCGATCTGCAGACTGTCAGCCGCTCTTAACAATCCAGCTTCTACTGCAGCTGGAGCAAATGTCTGGCTAAGACCTGACAGAGAAGGAGTTGTCATGTAGATTATGGGTGATGGAGTGAGCAGAGAAGAGGCACATGGAGGAAGGGACCCATGATCCCCAGGATTAGATCACAGGCTGGCAATGTAGCAGCAGCTCCTAGCGAAGGTGAAGCTTGGTGCTATCTCCATGGTAGCTAGCACAGGGACCACCACAATCCAACCTCTAACAAGCAGAAATAAGTCCACTAATGTGATGTTTCTTGGAATCACTGTTTCTTTATGCTTCACAGAATATTGGTAAGTGTCTGCCTTTTTACTTATGAATGCACCAGAGACAAGTAAGTTCTGGTTTCAGACCCGTATCCTCTGAGGTCACAGAACTGATTAGACTCTAAAGGCTTGCTGCAGTTTAAGACTGTCAGGTATTTTTTCGTTGTGCAGTCAGCAAAACTTAAAAAAAAAAATCATGGGTATATACCAAACGTGCCCTGAAAAAGTTTCGGTCCCAAAGAATATTCATTAAAAAATAAAGAACTAATTGGGGCTTTAATTGTCAAGCTACATGAAAACGTGCAGTAAGTACTGTTTCCATCATTAATAAAATTAGCAGGACATGCTCTGTATTTGTGTAACAATTATCTTCCAGTTTCCATTTTGTTCCTCTAGATCATTTTGCTTCAAGTATTCTGTCTCCATGATTTATAGCTAGACCTGCTCTGTCACCATCTGCTCTGCTATTGCTGAAGAAAGAACAAATCCCCGGAAGACATTACTGTCCAGACTAAGAGTCACAGAAGCATCCACCACACATTCAGCCAAACATTGACTAATGGAGAGCCAAGCTATAATAAAAAAATCCCTTCTTTCCCATTCACTACAGTTCAAATCCATATAAAAAAATTTAGTGGAACTCAGCTATCTTCCTTGGGGATACAGGTTACCATCTGTCTGGTTTCCAGTGGTACATTTAAAAAACATTTGTCCCATTTTCATAGAACATCCCGCTGCACAGCAACCTCTTTAATATCTAATTACACAGCATTATGTATCACATATGTCACAACCAGAATAATTTGGCCTAACTTCCTACTATGTAGTCTAGTCTGCTTTGCTATTTTAAATTAAGTTATCCAAACACCTACAAATCCAAAATTATGCCTCTAGCTAATGTAATTAGAAGAAAAAAGTAAACACTGAACTGCCCAAGGAATATTTTCAATTTAATTTGTATAGGATTTTCATTTCAAAGACAAGCCAGAATATAATTTAAAATTTAATGTACTTATTGCATAGAAAAGAATAAATTCAAGTTCATAAAGGCAAACAAGAGAACATCAAAGATCTTCACACATAAAACCATGACAGCTACCCATAAAACAACATGCAAATACCAGAAACATACAATGAAATCTTCCCAGCTGGCCCCAGAGGGCAGGCAGTCAAAGAAGAACATCTTCCCAAAACACACCTGCTTGGGGTCCTCAATGTTGAGCCCACCCAGCTCTGCAAGGACCTTCTCATTAACTCCACCAAGCCCAGGTGCCGCTGGGAGAACTCAAAGAAGGTCTGGAGAGGCAGGCTGACTCTACTGTAGACCTGATCAGCCTATTGGCCATGTCTCTGAACACCTTTATAATTAATTATGATCAGGGCACAAATTCAATGGAAGCATGATGATTGCAAGTGCACACAGAACCACCTGATAGCAAAATCCCACGGGAGTTCCACTGGGACATTCCTTATCCCAGACCAGTAGATTGCACCACCTTGCCCAGCTGTGCTGTACTTCTGCCCAGCTTACACATGAACTATGCTCCAGCAGTGGAATCTCCTCTACAAAGACATGTCTGTGTTGCTGGAGTAGAGAACAGTTTAGGTGGCTAAATTATATATTAACTTGAGAAGCTAACTCTAATGCCTTGAGCATGAATGGTCTTTACATACAATGTATGACAGAGCAAAGAAAGCTTGCATGCCCTGGTTACACATTACAAGAATAATTTTCATGTTAAAAACAACCATAAAAATGTGGGCATTGTCTATCCCAAGGCTCAGAGGGAAAGTGCAGGGCTGGAGACACACAGGTAGTTGGAACTGCCCAATTTGAATCACTTTGTAAATGACTTTTTTTTTTTTAATGTTACTGACGTTAAACTGGGATTGGGTTGGGAATTTACAGTAGTAAGTGTCAGGTTTTACATAGAGAATGATGCTATTTACAAAATGGACACTAAATTCCCAAGAACTACAACAAAAGGAAAGTTTATAAATCACTTAAATTTTAGAGAACTTGTTCTGTTCTACAGAAATCTCCATAGGGCAGAAAATGCTCTTTGTAGGAAAAGCTGCACAGCCATCACATAACATTTCATTGTACTGCTGAGCTATCAATGAGATTTAGGAAATATTCAGACATTGATACCAAAGCCTATCCTCTAACTGTCCCCAATGGTAATATTACAGTATCACGAGCAGTTGGCCAGGAGAAAAATCATCTGACACCCATGAAACTTTATCTACTGTTTGAGGACAGATTATCCAAACAAGATCAGTCCGACTGCAAAGTTACCTTGGAGGACGGATCCTGAACTCTACAACATTCATGTCAACATCTGAATGAGTAAAAGAAAAGCAAGTAAGTATCATGACTAAGGAGACCTTTCATTTTAAGTTTATGATCAGTGGACATTTTACCTCTCCAATTGGAAATAAATACAAAAGGAAAGTGATCTCTATGTCTTCCTTCCTGTAACTTTTCACTTTTTGCCAAGTCAGAACTTGCAACTTCGTGCCTAGATCTTCATGTAAACATCCACATTTGAGCACATTTGTTCATATTACATTTGTAATTTCCAGAGCAATCATGGTTGTACCCAACATACAAAACAACCCTCCATTTATGGCTCGTTTACACATGGGAGTGTAAGTAATTCAATAAAGACAAGATTTAACAGTTCATCTCCCTTCTCATCATGAAATTAGCCAGGACAACTGGTGGCAATGCAGGCTTCCCATATAATAACAAGATAATAGCCATAAGCTTTACACACAAAGACTGTTTTTGATGTCCCTGACTTATACAGGGAGAGAGAATCATCTGCAAAAGAAAACTGAATGCACCTAATATTTCATCCCTGAGCAATGGAATACACTGCAACATTCTTTGCTTAAATCTGAAATGTTTACTAAGAGATTAACTCTATTTTATGACCACTGATCAGTGTACCACAGCAAATCCACATATGTAATCCCAGAAAAGAAATAATAATATCAACAATAATACCAATAATAATGAAAATAACAGCTGCAATAAATTCAGTGTAAGAATCTGAGGTACCATTAAAAACTGTAAAATATGAAGGCTTTTAAAATTATTTTCAAGACAGATAATTGTTTAAGTGTCTTAGTTTTAATAGAACTTTTCCCAACTAAATAAAATGTCCCTGCTGATACCACTGATAAAACCTTCTCAGTTTGTTTATAAGAAGGCATTGGGCTGAGTCTGCAAAACTCAAATGCAACTTTGATTACAAACTGGCAGGATAAAATGAGCTGCATTAGTAAAAATGAAGCTGAGTATTTCCATTTTGACTACGTTAAAGACTGTAATTACCCAAAGCATGACTGTAACCCCCTGAGCATGTTTGTTGGAGGGTGTGGGAACAAACTTATGAAGTCTGAGCACGTGGCTCAGAATGTGCTGCTGAGAGCACCTGGTGACTGGCTGGTGACAAGAGAACCACCCATATTTAGTGTAACAGACAGCTCTTCAGGGCAAAGACCTCACAATTCACTAGCAGAGAGTTTTGCAGAAAAGTTTCTTGGTACTCAGTCTGAATTCTTGAGCACTTGGTGTAACAATGATTAACCATACTGCATATTAAAGAATGAAGCAGTTTCAGAGCAACTAGCTTTTCACAGAAATAGGACTTTATAACTCTTAACTAGGTTAACCTACATGGTGTGCAGCTATTCCCCTCCTTGGTCCCCTAAATAGTAGGATTTGCAATAGCTCTATTAATCAAAGTGATGGAAGAACAAAATCTTTACACTATGCCAGGAAGACATCAAATCAATATCAAAATCATAACATTTTTAGTTAAAGCAGTTTATCTGGACTTTGGAAATGTTTAGACTACACAGCTAAAAGTTAGAAACCAGACAATTGAATTAAGCCGATTACAAATGATCATTAATTAAGACTGACATCAACAATCTTCATTGAAGAAATTTCTAGGACACTGAGCCAAAAAGTCTAAAGATAGCCAAAGGAAGTTCCTCATAATTCATCATTAATTTCAACCCAGATAAGGTCTCTGGAAGGAGCCAAAGGTGGGAAATACAAGGGACTGTAGGCTGCCTGTGTAGTAACACTTATTTCAGTTGAGAGAGGCTAGCAGGACTCAGCATTCAGCTCATTTAGGACTGATTTCTGTGACCAGATGAACAATGCTTTAAGGCTGAGCCTGCTACTTATTATTGGTGCTGTTAAATACTGAGATGCTATTTAACTACCAAATCCTGCTGCTGGATTTGGCTGTGCTAGGCTGTGTCTCAGCACGTACTGATGCCAGCCCTTGTTCCACCTAGCTTTTAGTCTAAAGCCCAGCTTCTTAGTACAGGAAAAGAACAATCAGGCTGAAAATAAGTAAATAAGAAAATACAGTACCAAACAGCGCAATGTGCTCAGTTCACCACCATCCACTAGCAAACACCTCAGCAGCCAGATCATGAGAAGATGCTCTGCTGAGCCTTGTGGATTTTCAAGGGATAACTCCAGTCCACAAGACACAAGCAGAAGCCGTAGGTGTCACTCCATCTACTTTTGCTTTCTGCAACAGTTACCAATTTATTTCATCAAGGCATCTCATCCAGTACTCTCAGCCCATACTGTGGATGGCAGAGCACAGTTCTTTCCTTGGCATCTTTCCTTGACATTTGCTGGAAAACTACTCAGTGAACAGCAAAGACAACATCCGAGACTATATTTGAACATTTTTAGTTTTGTATCTGAAATAGGAGTATGTGTTAAGTGCTTGCTGTAAGCTGCAAAGTATCATAAATCCTGTTGATTTTTGTAGGTCAGATCCCAGAAGAAATCTGAGCAAAGAGACTGAAATGCAGATAAGGAGAAAAAATTTCCTCAGGCTGTTATATGTAAGAATAACAAGTAATACTTAGAAGTAAAGCTAGTAATTCCCCAAACACGACTGTATTCAGCCTATGCAAATATTTCAAGTGAAATTCAAAAGCTAAATATTTTAAGTCAATATTACTGCTCTCCAAAATAAGTAATGTGCTCACTAAAACATTTCATGAATCTATGCAGTTCTTCACAGATTTAGTCCTTTAGGCCTCCTATATGCAGTCCATACTCGTTTCACACTCAGACATCCTCCTACTCAAGGTCAGTAAGTAACATAAAGAGACCTTAAATCAGGCAAGTGGCAACAGAGGCAATGAAGTGCAGTGCCCATCAATGCAGTGTAGTTTGGTTTAGAAAGGCAAACCTTTCTAAGCTTCAGCTTAGACACTTTCCAGGACCTTTAGTTGACCATATTACTTCAGGAAGAGGGCATTTTGACCGAGACATCTGCTCAGTGTTTGGCTGCTGTCAAAAAAATCTACCAGCAAAGTATTTTGGACAGAGTATTAGCGTGCCTGCTCTCAGACTTGAGTTAAAGCCAGTCCCCAGTTATTACTGAGCCACAGTTTAGAGCTCTGACATATCAGACTCCCTAAGATAAGACTTCTTTCCTACACATCAATTTTGTTTGGATAAAACTCGGTGCTGTGCACTTCAGATCAGAAACCACAAATATTCCTTCTGCATGCCTCACTTACAGCTAGAACAAAGAATTTGATTCTCAGCCTGTTAGCTCACCTCCATTCACCGCCTGAATTATCATAAACACAGATCTAACACATCACATCCTAATATTTTCAGACATGGGCTATTTTATGTATTTGGGTAAAACCACTGTATATAGGAAGTGTTAAGAAGCCATACCAAAGACAGAATACAACAAATCAACATAACCTAACCATCTTGTACAGACATGCATTTATATAAATAGAGAACTGAAGAAGCAGCCTCCAGATGATGAAACATAGCCCAATGGAGCAGATGTGGAGCCAGCGGGACCAAGGGAACATGTCCATACTCTAAGCTGCAAGACTCATCCCTGCTTTCTAGCAGTGGGAAGTGGCTTTATAATGCTCAGAATACATTTTTAACACCAATAAAACAATCATTTTTAATTTTCTTTTTTAACTATTAAAATACTTAATAAAATCATGTAATTGGTGTCTGACTAAACGGTCAGGGAGAAGTTTAATGTTACAGCAATTACTCTTTAAGGTAAAAAGAATTTGTCACAAGTGGGCTGTAAGTGAGCTGCTTGTGTAGAACTTTTACATGTTAAAAACAAACTCCTAGAGAAAGGAGTTTGCATCTTACAGAATTGTTCTCCCATATTTCTGTGAAGGATAAATCTTACTTTATGGCTTAGGGCACTCTTATCACATAAGGCAGCTATTATTATACTACATAATTTAAGCAGTAAGGCAGAAGAATTTCCTTCTGATATAAAATAAATTTAATAAAGCTTAATTGTAAATAAGACAGTGATTTAACAAGATTTATAATGGTTGAATATACTCATTATGTACTGCACAGAAGGCAGAGTTGAACGCACTCACTCAGCAGACCCATTTGGTCATAAGGCTTAGTGAGGACACCCTGCTTTTCTCAACTTGAACCATGGAGATAAGGAGCTTGAATACAGCTGGATCCACCCTGAGTCCCATATTTGCTCCATAGCTTATATCTAATGAATCACATGCACACAATCAACTTAAGACACAATCTTAGCAAAACTAAGAAAGCTTAAGACAAACAATTAGTCACCTACCAAAGTTCTGTATCAGCAAGACATCTTGGTGTAAGAGATCTCTGAATCTGTATAATCTTGAGAGGTGCCCCCACTCAAGGGAGACTCTACCACACAGACAGCTGCTATGCAGAAGCACACAAAGGGCCTCAGGCCCCTGGATCACCACTATTTATGGGGTAAGAAGACTGACTCACAGCTGGTTTGTAGGCACATGCTCAGTTATAATCAGCTGTTGAACCAGGTGTTTGCTGTCAGTTCTTCCAGCCCCACAGTCTGAGGAAGATGTGCGGTTATTAATCTCCCTTAACAAGGGATACAGTTATCTGTACTTTTCTACCTGAGTGAGGTCCTGTGCTCTAGGCCTGGCCCAAGGAGAGATTTGTTGGGAAGAAGCGTGCATGGAGGGAGTGTGATGTCACAACTCTTTAACCAATCCATTGGGAGATTTATTTACACTTATTACCTACTCTGGTACTTTAGTTTTGTAATAATCATAACAATTTAAGATTAAAACTCTGCTCTCCTCTTTAATACTATGTATTTCAGGAAAAAAAAAATTGCATTGGTAGTTTCTTGCTCTTGTCTTCTTGAATGTACTCTTGAATGTACTCTTCTTGAATGTAATACTTAGCTGATGAAAATGAAGGAAGCGTTATTGCATCTCCCATAAGGTCACCATTCCTATCTCTTGTAGACATCTGTCCTTGCTGCTCTCCTCCCAGCAACTCTGTCTGCATATGGATGCTGACGCAGAGAGCAGCCGCTGCTCTTGCTTCCATAGGGAGAGAGAATAATGATTTCTGAGGTCTGAATCCAGCTCGTCTACCAGCTGTGCCGCCAACTTTACTGCTATGTGTTCATGTACATACCTCTACGCCCCCTAACCCAACAACCTGCTCCTGAAGTGAGCCATGTGGCATTGGTGTCATGGCTCATTTTATTTATTTGGTCTGCCACTGGGCTAAGGTAGCTCAAGTTTCATTTTTTTCCCCCAGATCTGTAACTACCTTATTCAAAAAGTTCATTCAGTGTGATTGTAAGTGGTCACATCCTGCCCTAGAGTACTTACAGGCCAGTTATAAAGCATAAAAAATGCCAAGCGCCAGGGCCTGCAGCTGCAGCCCATGGCTGCATCATAGTGAAAACAGAAAAAAGACCCAAAACAACAAAACCCCAAAGCCAGAACCCCAAGAATGGTGAGATCATTGGTAGGAGCTGTGAATCTGTGTAAGGAGTTTTTAACGCCTTTTTACAAGCTGTCATTTTGGTGGAAGTGGACTAATTACTGCAGATATGGCTGCAGTGCTTTCAGAAGTAATTTAAGTTTGATCTCGCACTGAAATAGTGCTGTAATGAGCTCTCCCTGTGAGTTAGCTGTGGGGACAGTGAGAAAAGCCTGCTAGGTAATTTGAGGTAGTTTAAGGTATTATTATCTTTTCTGCCTTTTATAGGACTGATCTCTCCTTCATCAGTTTTAATACTAAGCCTTGTAAACAACAACGGCAAAGAGAGCGATAGTCACACGGGCTGTTAAATCAATGCTTTTCATTCAGAATTGGTGATGACACATCACCTACGAGCTGCGAGGCTTCAGCTCGGGATAAACAACACGCAAAGCCACCGTGGGTACGTCGCAAGGACGTCACCCAACCCCACGCGTCTATATGAGGCACTTGTGGCATCTCTATGACCCCGAACTGAAGCTGAGGCTACCAACCGCCTGGAAGACTTTGCTCTCTGTGCTGTCGGTTGTTGGTCCCGCCAGGGGGAGTAGGGAGCGGGGAACACCGGCTCCGGGTGTTAAACGGACGCGAAAAATATTTTGCCTTACACGATTTTTAATTTTTAATCTGCATTTGTTCCTCCTATCCGGTAATATTTAGAGAAATCAAAATGAGAGGGGAAAAAAAAAAAAAAAAAGGTCAGAGAGATTGGAACCCGAGAGAACGGCCCGGTTAAGGGGAAACAGACTGAAATATTTTCCTTGAGGGCTGCGCCCGGGGTCGGATGAAGGCTCAGCCCCGAGGGACGCAAAACCGAACTCTGTGCTCCAGCGCTCCGATGTCGGAGGCGCATCGCTGTGGGTGGCACACCGGGGATACATCACTCGGAGAAATGTTTCCCTGCTCAAATCAGAAGCCCAAATCTGCTCGGTTCATTTCGAGGATTATTTCCCCTAGAATAAATTGATAAGCAGCTCCTTCTGTGGTTTTCGTGATGCTGGCCGACTGGCTGTTATGCTGTCGGCGTAGAAAGGCTCAGACGGCCACGGAACAGCCGCGTCCCTCTGCCCAGCCTCACTCTCCCAGAGATGCGGTACATCTCCTGCGGGTCCGTGTGCACGTACTGCGTACCCGGGAGGAGAAGCGAGTTAAAAAGCAGAGTCCGCGCAAAATCTCACGCTCGCTCGTTTTCTGACTCTCTCAAGGCACTGCCGCCAAGCCTCCTGCCTTGGGAGGAGCGCCGCCGGTTCGCTCAGAGCCGAGCGAGCCTCAGCCGACACCGCAGAGCCCCCCCGAGGGCGCGGGGCCGTGAGGGGCGGCAGGTGAGCGCGGGGCCGTGCGGCGGGGGCGGCTCCTCCCGCGGGGCGGCGGCGCGGCGGGGTCGGGCGGAGGGGGCAGCCCCCGGACGCGGCTCCGCACCCGGGGCCGCCCCCTGCGTGCCCCGCCGGGGCGGGCGGGCAGCGCGGGGCGATGGCGGGGCGGCGGCGGCTGCTGCTGCTGCGCTGCCTCCTGCTGGGGCTGCTGGGCGGCGGCGGCGGGCAGCGCGGCGGCGGGGAGTACTGCCACGGCTGGGTGGACGGGCAGGGCGGCTACCACGACGGCTTCCAGTGCCCAGAGGGCTTCGACACTGCGGCCGCCACCATCTGCTGCGGCTCCTGCGCGCTGCGTTACTGCTGCGCGGCCGCCGAGGCGCGGTTGGAGCAGGGCGGCTGCACCAACCACCGGGAGCCTCCGGAGCCGGCGGTCAGCGCCCGTGAGTGTCCCGGGACGCGGGGCGGGCGCAGCCGCGGGGTCCGGAGGGGTGAGGGGGAAGAGGAGAGCGAGACTGGGGGAGCCCGCACGAAGCGGACGGTGGCGATGCGGTGATGTGGACGCGGTGTACGGAGCTTCTGTCGTGCGTTGGTGAGAGCTGTCGGCAGAATGGAACTTTGACCCATAGCTGTCTGGAACAGACTTTTAATTTAGCTCTGATGAGAGCGGTCAGAGGCTCCGTCTCCTGCGATACTCAGTGCCCATCAGGACCAAGACAGCGGCGTGGGGCTTTGGGAACTCTGTGGGGTTTATTTCTAAGCCAGAGAATGGGTATTTCTCCTGGCTAACATAGCTTTTCCTTTTCTTTCCTTGCCAGAACCCATCTATGTCCCGTTCCTCATCGTCGGATCAATATTTATCGCCTTCATCATCGTCGGCTCACTGGTGGCTGTTTACTGCTGCACGTGCCTCAGGCCCAAGCAGCCATCCCAACCCATCCGCTTCTCCCTCCGGAGCTACCAGACCGAGACTCTGCCCATGATCCTGCCCTCGTCCAGCTGCCGGGCCCCATCCCGACCATCCAGCACGGCCACCAGCTCCAGTTCGGCCAGTGGCTCCCTGCGCCGCTTCTCCCTGGCCCGCACAGAGCCAGGCTGCTTGCTGCCGTCGCCACCACCCCCATACTCAGCCGGCTGCTTTCCCGCAGCCAACAGCGCACACCTGGGGTCACCGCCGGGCTTCCTGCAGGCACCACCGTACCTGGGTTACCCCGAGCCAGCCCTGGGTGGGAAGGGCTGTGCCGACCTCACGCAGAGCTGAGCGCAGCGTCACGGCCTTCGGCAGCGTGGGGACTGACTGTGATGCTTGGTGCTCTGCTCTGATGGAGGCAGACCTGTGGGTGAGTTGCCATTGAGAAGTGCAAGGCCTCGGAACAGTCCTGAGTGCTTTCCCCAACTTGGATTACAGCTACTGATGTTTCGTAAAGTATTCCGATCTTAGTTGCCTTAATAACCAGCTGCTCCAGTGGTTTGGTCTGATTTGTGCAGAGCACGTTGAGATACAACTAGAAAACCGTTTTTGGGACAAGGTTACTCAGCTCAAGGCGCTGTAAGTGATGTTTTAACCATAAATGATATTAACTTTGCTAACAAGCAGTGGCCGCGCTCCAGGGCTCCAATAACCAGCATAGTTTTATCCAGCAGCAATAAGAAGTAACAAAGGTAACAGTACTAAACCAGAGCTCTGTGGACCCTAACCCAGCTGCCTGCTCCCACGGGCAATGTGAGGAGGTATGTACTAAAGATATTGAAGGCTGTGGTTTCTAAACATACAGATAATGTACCTGAACTTACATTGCGTATTTGTACTGGTGAACTTAACTAAAATAGATAAAACAGCACAATTTAGGCTAGCTGAAAACATACTGGTCCCGAGCAGTCAAATAATCCTATGCTAGAAGAACAGAACGCATTTGCTAATATTTCCACATAACTCCTTGGCATGCAATCCCAGAGCTGGTGCTGCACTGAGGCGTTTTTTAGAAGGAAGTATTTATTGGTGGCCTTTTGCTCAGTGCCGTGTGTACGTTGGATGAACTGATCCTGAAGTTCTATTTGTAAACTTAGCCGTGTATAAATGTAAAGCTTGTAATTTAAGATGTATTTACAGCATTGACAGCACTAATTATTTAGTAGTCACACCAACAGTTTATCAATAAACAGTGGTGGAAATCCGGTGTCAGCTGTGTCTCTGCGCATACACTACTCCATGAACGCATCTTCACTTTGGCAGTGGAACTATTCTGCAGATTTTCCTGTCAAAAACAGTATTTTGCATTTGTAAATGCTTTATATCTTTAACCTGCACCTGTTGTGCAGATTTAATGTGATGTAAGATTCTCTCCAGCTAATAGACTAATTGATATCTTGTATATGCACCTCAAAATGTTATGTGGTTGAAAACGACACTGATTAGTTGGGTATTTTAATCTGAAACAGCCACAGGAACACGTTTTGTTTGCCCCCTACATTCCTTCATCCAAGTAAATCAACAAACCAAATACAAGAAGAAAAAAAAGGCATCTAAATCAAACACATGCAGCAAGCCAAGGGAAGAGGCATGAGAAAAAAGGGGCAGTAATTGAAGGACCTCCTTTATAGTTTGTTTTGTGACAAAAGCAGTCATACCACACGGAAGATTCTGCAGTGTCAGAGGCTGAATTCCCCTGTTTTATAAGTCCCAAACTCCCATGCGTGGAATCAGATTAGGGTGGTGGAGCTGGCCTGTACAACAGACATCGGCATATCAGTGCTTATGAGACTCACAGCACTTCTGGTCTGAACTGTGGCAAATCTCACTTTGTGTTTTTGAAGAGATATCAAGAGTTAATTGTTCTCTCTCAAGAATCGAATAGTGGGCTTTTTTCTTAGCAAAGATCTAACAATGCTTCTTTGCATTTATAAAGAAAAATAATTCTGAAAATATCACCTTTAATAATGATTTTTGCTGCATAATCAACATTACAATCCACGAAATTTCTAAGCAAAAGATAACTCATTTTCCATAGAGCGATGCTTTATGTAGTAGGATTTGATTTGACTGTTGGAACCAAGACATAAGAGCATACAACAACGTACAGCAGAAATAAATACTCAACGGTATCAACTTCAGTGTGGTTTGCAAATATGTAATACATCTTCAGGTGGTGGAAATATTTCTCTTGCAGTAAATTCAAGCAAAAGAGATCTCACAGGCAGAAATATCAATGTGATCCATTTTGGCTAGAAAAGAACAATTTTATTTTCTTTAAACATTGATTAGGCATCATAACCACTGACAAGGGTAACAGCAAGCTGAAATTTGGCATTTCCCTCAAAGATGTGCCATGCGTGAGCGATTGGGAGTTTGGCACAGTTATCACCTATTAGCATTTATCAATGTACGTGAAAGGACAGGCTTCAGAACAGCTGCCGCAGGCTCTGAAGTCACATCTACTCATGTATTAGCACAGGTGCTGATTTTTGCTATGCTTGATGACAGTCTTTCAGGTGGGGAGGTTTTATTCAGCCTAGGTAGAGGCTGTAAGGTTTGACGTGTATGTGAAATTCAGCCTCATCAGGAAGAGCTGCCTGAGCTTATTCGCTTCCTCCTCTGATTCTGAGTTTGGCCTCATAAAATGCTGGAAAAGTGATACACAGGAACAGCTCCATTGAATCGGGCCTCAAAGTGTATGGTGTGCTGAGCTTCTCAAGGAGTTCTTGGGAATGATGACACCAGGTGTGGTGGGGATGGCATCGTGCAAACAGTCTGACCAAGAACAGTGAGTAACTGTTAAAGTAAGGATAGTGATGGTGAGGCATACAGTGCAAGGGAGAGGAAGAGATGTTGCCAGAACACAAACCCAAGGAAGCAGTTGAAGCAGCCATTGCCTATGCTGGTCGTTTCCAGCACAATTGGATTTGGGCTCTGAGTTAGTGTGCTGAATTTCCTTCTGAACAACAAGGACCCAATGGCAGAGAACGCTGCTGTGATTTACAGTAAGTATCCATTCTTTCAAAACCTGCAGACAGAACACAAATGGCATTTTGGTCAACAATTTTAATGACTAATGAAGCAGTTTGAAGGGCAAGACGTTGGCCTGAAGAAAACATTTAGGCAGTACTTGCTTACCATCACCACTTATTTTGAATGAATTAGATCAGCCCTTTGTTTTGTTTTCCTGTATGAAGGGCTTCTTCCACACACGTCTCCAAAACATATCAGACCTCCAGCGTGCAAAGGAAAGCACTATGTGTGCTCGCAGGAATTTCTGAAGGATTTTATTTGAAACGAGGTATGCAGTATAGCAAATGGCTAGGTATGCTGATGGGCTTACTTGTAGTGCTAATGCTACTGGAGTATCATAAAATGATGTATGACAATTTCAAAATTATTTTGCTGCTACTATTAGCATAAGGGTTGACAGTAGCATTAAAGATTTAGAGCCAGCCCTTGGTGCTGCTTTTCTGCATGCAGCCATGTGCTGTGCAGGCTGCTCTGAACAGAACTGCTTCTGAACGGTCTGCTGTTCTGCAACATCCAGGCAAAGTTTTTCATTTGGAATTGTGCTGAGGCTGCAATTCCACGATATGCTGTCTTTACTAGCAGAGCCGGGAAGAAATGCCTCTCTTCTTTCTCTTCACCTGACTTATGACGGATTCAGGTCTGTAGTACGTGTCAGCTGAGTGAAATGATTTTGCTTATGACTAACATTTCCCATAAAAGAAGAGGGTTAGGACTTGAAAAGGAACCTGTATTGCTATAACCTGGATTATAACCTGAGTAATTTCAATGCCGTTATGACTGTCAGCATAACAGAGGACATGGAATTGCTTTAAAGCAGCTTTACCATTTAGGAGGGCAACATGAAAAAGCATAGAAGATGTATCCGTTATCGATCCTAACAGGATACAAAATCTACAGGACAAATCAATTGCCTAACATCAAAAAAGAATCAGTCACCTATCTTCACCCAAAAAACAATCAGGTGTGGCTGTACTGATTTTTATTCAGTGGGTGGACACTGTTAGCGTAAAGAAGCATCTGCTACTATTGAGGTCAAAGGATACGGTACTACCACTGTTATCTGAAAAATGAAGCAAGATTCCCTTATTCCTGCTTTGCCGTTTCTGTTCTGCATACTTCTCTTTCCAAATAGGGCAGCACCACCAGAAATACCTTAGGGCTCGGCTGCAAATCATTACATTGTGGACTCGTATATTCTTTTTGTTTGTTTGAAACTCTTTCTGGACTTCACATGAGAGCCAAGTAAGACAGTTGAAAGTAACTACTTAAAAAAAGAAACTACATTTTTATACTTTTTCAACTTACTTACAGTAACATAAGTGACCTTTGATGCTTGTGAAGTGCCATTTCTGATATGTTCCATTTCAGAAGAATAAAAAACCAAGACTGATGGAGATAGGTTTTTTCCTTTGAAAGCAACCCCTCACATTTGCAACCATTCATTTCAATAAAACATCTTCATTAATGGCAAAGTTTATTATTTTTTAACAATTAAAAGACAAAACATTTAAAATTTGCAGTTCAAAACATGCACATTCACCAAATGCTAAATGACATGTAACACTGCATAGAACCAAATGTGTTACTAAAAGAGAATAACTATAAAACACAGTGCATTTAACATCCAGTTAGAACGAAACCTGAGAAACTACCATAAACACCAATTCAAGAAGTCTTCGTTCATGCAGCTTCATAATTTCCACAACAGTTTCAGCAGTAACGGCTCAGTGGGGCTGTAAAACCTCACTTTGCCTCAAATGCAGATTTTGCTTGTACACAGCGACCACTTTCTGCAGCAGTTCATACATATCAAACACTGAAAATCTTAATGGAAAATTAAGTTGAAGTATTAAAAAACAGCATTAGTGCATTTATGGCTTCAGTTCTACAATAAAGAAACACAATAAAACATAACTTAAAAAAAAAACCCAAAACTTATTCTGGTCACAGCTTTGCAATTACAAATCACGCTATTTAGGGAAATGCTTTCATTTAAGCAATCCTCCAAAAGTACCAACCCTCCTTCATGCCCAACTCTGCACGCCGGTACTCAGCTGAGCAGCCCTCATACTTACGAGCAGCCCAATTGAAGCTTATGTGAGTAACGGCTTGCATAAGCAGGAACCAGGTTTGGAATGCTAAAATATTCCTTTGTTTAATGAAGATCTATTGGTTAACAGCGAACAAACTGGGGGAGCGAGGGTGGGGGGGGCGAAGGAGCCACTCATTTGTTGAGTTTGCTACCAGTGAAAACATTCAGTACCAAGAAAATGGAAACGACAAACTCATTTGCTTACACAGTGCTAGCTTCTGGCTATACTATGAGGAGACTTTTAACGAAGGCAGTAAAAATGAGGGCAGAGCAACCACCATGCATTGCCTCAGAACACTGAAAAAATATCACCTCATGCAGACAAAATGACAAATTCATCAGAACTACAAGTGCTTTTACACAACACAGAAGAAAACAGGAAAATAACTTCTCTCCTTAAATTTAACACATGTTCCAAATCACTAATCATTCAAGATGGGTTTAAATGTAATGAAAAGCCCTAACACACTTTATACGCATCTCTGTGACACAGGGGATTTTATAAATGGATGTGGGCATATAGGAATTTTCATCTATCTCTTATTGTTTCAAAATATTTTATCTTTTTATACAAATAGAATGATGATCAAGTATAAATCTGACGAAATTGCCTTGCAAAAATAAGTGTAAAATTAGGAACTGGCAAGAAAAGTTTCCAAATACAAGTTAGCAATAAGTTTGTTAAAATTGTTTCCAGTTACTCACTTATATATCTATCTATATATTTAAAAATAATTAAGTAACAGTTTTTATATAAGATATCCGATTTTGAAGTGGCACTGCTCCAACTTTCCAATGTAAATTTATAATACTAACTTGTAATTACACAGCGCACATGAAACAGATGGAAAATTCCATGTGAATTCTGTATTTAATACAAATTTGAATTGTTAAACAGTGAAAACAAATGCACTGTTACAACCATTTTTACCCACACTGTTTTTTTCTTCAAACAAACATCTGCACAATCCCTTTACATTAACAAAGATAGGATGAACAAATCAGACGATAACAGATCACATTACTGTGTACTTAACAGGAAAATAAAGTGCATCTTGTATACTTGATCTGATTTAAAAAGTGGGCACGCATAGGTAGGCTGATCTCATATTTTAAAATGGAGTTGTACACAAATGTAAAAAAAAACATGGTTAGAATTGTTACATTTTCTTTTTACTGCCTCTACGAAGCAGTATCTTCTTACCACTAATTCCAGACAATACATAAGATGCAGCATGTGGGAAAAGTAAGAGAAAAGAGAAAAACACCACAATAAAAGCGAAAAACGTACTTTGTGAAATTTGAATTCTGTAAAGATGTAAATATGAAACAGTGACAAGACTACACTATCTTAAAAAAAATAAATTACAGTCTAATTTAGAGCTGTTTCAGTTACTTTTTTAATACAGATAAATGGGGGATATGCTGTGCGTCATTTTCAACATGCTGCTACAGTGGGACGACACTTTATTTTAAATATGAAGAATAACTATCACAATATATTACAACAAATTTATAGTGCTCATGTAATTTCTGTAAAACCCGTAAATAAACCACCTAGAGCAGAAAAATCATAAAAAGTTAGTTAGAAAGAAAGAATGGATGGATTGGGACATTTATAAAAGAAAAACAGTATCATGGTTAATTTCAGAAATGTTTTCAAGTTGGCCATTGTCCTTTCGGTGACAGAAAATAGGGATCCCCGTTTCAGGAAAGGGCCATGCCCCCAAATTTTTTCTTCCTGCCTCAGGTCAAGTGATTTGCCCCTCCCATATTGATCCATCTATTTATCCCTGCCTGAAATGGCTTTTCTGAAGGCAGTTCTTGTCTGCATGACTGACTGGCAGTACTGTTTCTAGTGGGATACGTCCCCTTTGTCCCTGTGTCTTGTTTTCTCTTCTGTTTAGAGATCACTCTGAGAAAACGGGAGGAAGACATTGCATAACATGCATATGAAATGCAGACTGCCTTCCATTGATACGCCTTCTGAAATATGTACTTTCGTATCATTTCTGTCATTGGGTTTCTCATTTGTATTTGTAAGCTTCTTTTAGAACAGAGCACAGGGAAACTGGACAGTGCAATGAAGTTACATGTTAAGTGTTAAGTGAAAGGCAGACAGATGAAATCACCTCTAGTAAGTGATATTATAAGATTTTCTAAGACTTACTGAGGACAGTAGAGACGAGATGCAAATATATGGCCTGTTGCTTTGTAAGTTGAAACTGGCTGAACTGGAGAGCAAGAGGAAATTCTTAATCTAGCAGATCATTAAGGATGTCATTGTTTTGCTTTTCCTTTTAGCTGATCTCCATTCAAGGAAAAAAAGTATTATTTCTGTACAATGCACTGAAATTTAATTAAAAACAAAAGTGCCTGTTTCTATGGAAAAATGTATTCTAGATGTAATTATGATGTCATTTAAAATCAGAATTTACACAGACTAAAAAGCTACAAGATTTAACTAAACTCTGAAGTTAAAAAAGCTTTTTATAGTTTGAAACTTGATGGCCACTGAAAGACAAGCTGAGAAATACCATCTACAACTACCTAAAAACACTATTATCACCATATTCTTACTATGAGACTTTTAATTTAACTCCCCTTCCCTTCCATCTTTTTAAAAATTTTTATTATTATTTTTTTAAATAAAAAACATAAGCATATCTTTCTCGGCAGTCACTTCCTCTCTGCTTTTAGTTAAATGTATAGGTATTTTGCATGATCAATATTTTTGAAAGAAACTGCTGAAATGTTATTTCAGATCGTTATAGGAAGTAGCTTCAGCGCAAATAAAACAGTACATGCCACACACTACTGCAGGGCATGCTTTGCTCTGTATTTCAACGTATGCATTATTTTAGTATAAAAAGATTGAAAATGTGATTAATTTTTAAAAATAAATTAACAAACTTGCCACTGAACCTACTGTATAAGCAGATACAACTATCAAATGAAACTGCAAAAAATAATTAAGGTTTGATAGGGGAAGTAAGGCAGTGCAATTCTTTACAGTTTGAACAAAATAATGTGTACTCAATTTCACAAGGTGGCAGCCATTTTCAACGTATGCTCTACTAAATGAAAATAAGGGAAAAAATTTCTCTAAGGCCATGGGTGCAGTACTTGCACTTTTGAAAGCAAATGCCATCAAGGCCACTCGCATTAGATGCACTGCACTGTAAATCCTTCTCTGCAAGTGCAAAGACTCAAGCATGCAGTTCTGAGATCAGGACTGGAGTTCATTTTCTTTCAAAGTATTTCTGACAACAGAAAAAATTTATGGAACTTCTTTGGCAAGCGTTTTTAGGCTAGTTTGACACAAACAACTATAAACATCTTGACTCAAAATCTTTCTTAAAGAAGGTGAGTGAACACCATTAAGATACTATTTTTTCAGCACTTATTGAAATTGAAGGCTTGTTATCAACTGTATACATTGCCACTTATAAACCTTCACAGATGCTAATGGTCTGTCAATGTAAAGTATGTTAGCAATCTGACCATTACCTTCCAAGTATATAACCAGTATTGATTCAATTTCATTGTAAAATAAGCAAGCTGGCAAGATATAAGGTAAATTCCAATCTGTTTACAAAGGCTAAGCGAATATCCAGTAAAAAAATTTAGAGATGTTGTGTTACAGTATAGTTGCACAGTGCTTATGTCTACTGAATACACAAATCCAAACTGTATGGAATAAGACCATCACAGATCTTAAAATTGCTGATAATTGGGCTATGGTCACAGCTCCCAGCAAAGATCTAGTAGTCTGTCTCACAAAAGCAACTTATAAGGCTGGAATATTGAGCCGTGTTCTTTCACCATTCCTCAGGCCTTTGTTTTGTGGTATCATAAGCTCGTATTACTTCAGATTGGGAAACAATTCCATTTTCATCTTGAGAGAAAGCATAGCCATCTGCAGATACAAAACAAAACAGGAACCAATTAAGTTTTTAATCACATTTCGCATATTCCTCAGTATTTTAAAACTTTAAGGAAAGCAACTTATTAAAGGCCAATGAAGATGCAGAATGTAGGGAGAAAACCTACACCATTCTTACTTAATTTTGCAGTTATACGAAAGCGAAGAGCTCTATGCAAAATCTTAGGAATGGACAGAATCCTAACCAGAGGCAAAGTATATGGTGTACTGAGTTTACATTCAAAGATGAATGTGGTCACGTACATTGTCAGTTCTTAGAAACACAGTATCTGATAATTACATTCTGCATGTCTTCCTTTTTTTTTAGGCAGACTGAATTAAAGCAGTGTAAAGATGCTTAAAATTTAAAAAATTAACTTTAAGATTTCTTTGTAATTCAAGAACACGTATTATCTAATTCATTTATTAAAGATAATGATGAGATGTTAAAAATGAATTTTAGCCAGTCTGTAATACAAAAAAAAAAAGGCATAAATTTTAAAGATGCATGCTAGATGTAATAAAGGCCGCTGCAACAAGTGTTAGGATACTGCTTCTACATCTTTACTACATAAAAATGCAACAAAAGGTGGAGTTTTGCTTCTATGCTATCAATGGATATTAGGTTCTTTTTTGTTGTTTTTTTTTTTTGGACACTTACGAAGCAAGTTTTGCTGCAGAGAATCAGAGCGATACAGGTTCACATGGTTCTTCTTAAAAACATTCTTCAGTAGTTGGGCTCTTTCAGTTAAGCTAGAAAGAAAACAGAGGTGAAAAAGTTTACTTACTAGCTACTATATCTCCTTCGTCCTTTGAGTCTGTTAAAGAGGAATTAATTATTAAAAGAAAAATGCTCATTTTTTTGTTTACTATTTGTGTCTGAATTAATTATTAAATTAGATGATTAAAAGCCTGTGCAAGGGCAGATTATGAAGTCCAGATCCTTGGTATTGTTTTTTATTTCTTGCAGTACATGCAAAACATCTGTCTTGAAGCACTGACAATACAAATAAATGAACGATATTGTATACATTTGAGCATGACTCCTTTAGAAACATGTGGTATAAAGGGAAAGCACTGGCTTTCTAGAGTAGCATGGGCTGGTTAGTACCAGGCCGTATTACAGAAAGAAGGGTTCAGTTTCTACTCAAACAGTATCCTAGAAGGGATATGAAAGAAGATGGAGGGAGAGTTACACCAGTTACATGTTGTTATTTTTGAGAACATATTGAAGATGCACAGACTATATTAAAAAAAATCATAATAAAAACGCTAATTTCTTGCTCTGAATTTGATATTAGCTGTGAATTAGATCTTATGTTTTACATTTCCAGTGCTTGAAAATCCAGTCTCTCGTATTGTGAGCTGGTCTAAAAATGAATTATTTTGCTTAAATCTATTCCGAGTACATAGCGATATGATTTTGTTAATTCTGCTAGATTATCAAAGTTGTCTCTCTGCTAGAATGTAGTAAACATGTAGGATTTACACAGACCTAAATCTAGTGAGTTCTGACTAGTCAAATTATTCCTTACTACTATTTGTCAACTAGCTAAGTAGACTATCTTCTTAGACTACCTACCAGACTAAGTGGTAGGAATGCAACTAGATTCCTTCGCTTACTGGAATAGCATACAAATCTGTAAATTAGAAATGCCTATTCTTTCTTCATTAAGCACTCAATTTTTCTACATGAAGCTGAACCACTGGCATAGACTGGAGAGACTAGAGGTCTGTCTCCCTCTTCTGTTTCCCTCCGATCTGGTGGTTAAAGCATATGCCAGGAGGTCAGAGCTTGGCAAGAGGGAAGAGAGAAATAAACCTACATCCCCACATCCACAGAGTAAGGCTAACCACAGGGTAAGTGGATGGGTGGGCTAAACTGCTTCTGTGGCCATGCTTTGGATGGAATGAGTCTTCTTTATAAAAAAATGGAATTAGGCGCCAGCAGCAGGAAAGCAGTCAGCATCTGCTGGCTGAGCCAAAATCCCAAGAAAGGAGAATTTAGAGTACTGAGATACACCTTTCCTTTCATGTTTTCTTGAGATAGCTCTTTTGGAAAAAAAAGAAAAAAAAATTTCCTCGTCATTGCACCAGGCAGTGTAGGTGCCTTGATTTTCAGTTCAGAGCTACAAAATACTGATAAAGTAACGGGATTCTGAAAAATTGGAGACTGAGGATTAAATCACAAAGTGATACGCAGGGTGAATAAATGAACACTTTCACATGCAACGGGAGAGCAGAGAGGTGAAAGACCGTACAAATATTCTGATAGGGGCATAATCTGTATCTCCTTTGCAGTACATCTGAAAAACCTTTCCTAGTATTAGCTGAAAACAGAAAATTTCAGAGATTTTTTTGACAGGTGTTATTTTCTAATACAAAACTATTTTATTAAAAGAACAGTAGGCCTATTCTAGCATTTTAGTACTATCATTATCACTTGCTCATGTTACAGAACGAAACATTCAAACTGCCTAAGTGCTAAGCACTGAAAATATTGCCTTAAGTTTTACATGAAGTATGCACATCTGTTAGTTTACGTATAATGAAGTTTCCACTGCATAGATCTGATTGCTGGTACAGAAAATACAAATAAAGTAGGAAGTAATTTTGGAAAACAAAAGTGCTTCCAGCTATTCAGGTATTAAATTCCGCTCTATTTTATACTTGATGAAAGAGCATAGGCTCTTTATTATGAATCATCCTGTTGCCATCCAAACACATATATTTAAAAATCTACTTGTAAAGTCAGTAAAACATAGTTTCATAATTAACCAGTCATAGCAACTAAGTGACTATGCTCATCATGTACACCTGTATGGAAAAGCCGAATATTAACTGTATTTGAACTTATATACATTTACAGGAAAATAGTGAGTACTTCATATATTCCTGACCATTACGTCTGGTTTAAAAATAAAAACTTTACAAGGTGCTTGAACAAAAAACAATTATTATATGAAGCAATATTTGTGGCAAATATTTTTATAGTAAGTAATATTCTTGCTGTTTCTGGTTACTTGGCATTTTATGAGAAAAAACCCCTCTTTTTCTACTGTAATATAGAAAGGTACTTCCAGAGTTTTTTTGCAGACTAGGAAAAAATATTAGTTGGTGCTAAAGAATATACAGTAAGTTTGTCAAAAATAACTTGATGCTCTCCTACAAAAAGTACTGTAAATCTAGAATATAGAAGTCAGACATGCATATTTAGAACAGATGCTGAAGACATTCCTTGCCAATTTAACTATGTACTCTGCACTGGTATCTAGTCCAGGCTTCTTTGACTTAGAGACTCAAAAACCATCACAATTGTTCAGCTAAGCTTCTGAAGATCACAGAATCACTAAGATTGGAGAAGACCATTCAGATAATCTAGTCCAATCATTCACCCATCTCCATCAAGCCCATGGTCAGGATCACTGCATAGGTAGCCTTGGAAAAAGGCTGTGATCCACTCTGGTGCCACAGCTCAGGTGCTGTGTCCCCAGTGTGTGCAAGACAGAAGGAAATGGAGCCCCATGTCCTGGGACACCACTGGGATGCTGTGGAATTAATGGGATGTGGTGAGAGATGCAAGTAAGCCACTTCATCAAAGCATTTCCTTAACAAAGAATACTTTATCCATGAAGGGTGAAGTTTTGTCTCTGTAAAAACACCCTCCCAGAAAAATCACCGAGGAAATAAATCCTTAAAAAACACTAAGATGTCTAATATCCATGGATTTGTATGTGAGGCAGATGCTTTTCTACACTTCAAAGAATACAGGCCCAAAAATGACTTTGTGGAGAATAAACAAAGATATTCTAGCAGGTAACTGAACAATATTAGCGAAGCCTTCCTATTTATTTAATTGTGACATAAAGAGATGACTGTAAAACTGATGAAAACACCAAGTTCCTCTGATCTAAATAAGAATGGATGTGGGAGAAATTCTGGAGGTTGAAGGAAGAGCATACTGCCTACTGAGCATACTGAAATAGCTGAATTTGGGAATATGTGAGCAATCTTGGTAATGAAAGTACAAAATACTGAACAGATACATTACCTTACTTTCTTCTGCAGCTACAAGATGTCCCTCTTTCATAGTACTAACACCTGCTTTCCCTTCTGTAATTTATTCTTCTACCAATCCTTGAGAAATAGCATTCAGCAAATACTGCTTCTGGCTCAAAGGGAAACACACTGATATATGAGTTAACTTGGAGGAAGATCCTACCCTGTTGCTGCCTAAGAAAGATATGCAGCTAGAGAGAGGCATCCAAAGCAATCAGCTTAGATATTCCACCCATTAGAAATATTGGTCATCATCTTGGTATCCTATGTCATTTAGTCTCAACTGGTTAAATTCCAATAAGTTGATTCCCACAGGATTGGGGGAAGGATACTATAAGATTAAAACAGACATGAAAACTAATCATCTTTATGAACAGAAGGTGCTTCCTGAAATTGGAAGTATGACAAAAGAAACATCTCCTTGCATTTTTATGGTCTCCTTACATGCATACCTTTCTTCCTATAAAGCCTTCTTAGTTTAGCCCTTTACCACAAGGTATCAGAGAAAACAGCAGTCCAAAATTGAAAAAGAAGAGGAAAATCAAATACCAACTTACAAAAGCTTTGGCTTTTGTAAAACTTCACAGAAGTCATGAAAATGAAGGCAAGGAAAGAAAGTCCCAGTTCAGTCAAATGGCACTAATGAAATGGAAGTGGGTAGTGGGAGGAGCGTACTTTGTCATCTCTCAGTCCTTTTCAGGGTTACAAGTTATGCACGAGTTAAAAAGATGCAAGTATTTCACTAAGCACACACTAAGTTTTCATATGAAAATTGTTCAATTTCTCAATTTTACCTTCTCCCTTTTCAAATTACCTGCCTGACACATAACGGAGAATGTAATAACAGAATTGTGGAGGGTCAAGTTCAAGTTATTTCTTACCTCACAAAATCTGGTCAAATTTGTTTGCTCTTGACTAGCATTAGGTACAGTGCCTGTTTGTTCTATTTAATTTCAACAGGTCCCTGACAGATTTTGCTGTTTTTTCCTATGTTATCAAGGACACTTTTATTTATTTATTACATGCTTAAGCCCAATTTGTAACTATACTACTGAACAATGCAGGTTTAAACTGCCTTTGCTTTGATTGCTAACACAAAATGACAGGATTAAAGTGTCATCATCTAAGCTCATGGAAAAACATGCAGGCTGAGTAGACTCCAAACCTTTCTACAGACACCTACAGAAAATGCTTTTCATTCTATTTAGTTCCATGGTTTTGGAAAGTAATATTTTGCCTTTGATACATGTATGAAGCAGAAGCATCATTATTATTACTAATTTTATTATCATATAGAAGACATTGATATGTAGATTTTTACAGTACCTCTTGCCATGTACAACAGCCCCAGGATCCTCAGACTTTGCTTCCAATTCCTGAACTTCATCTACCAATGTCTTAAAAGTAGCTCTTTTTACTCTGTAAGTAATACAAAATACTGTCAGATTTATGATTTTTGAAAGCAAAAGATCACATTATTTTAACACTTACGTAAGCACATTCAATATACAAATCCATTTTTCCAGGTAACTTAAAATTTAGCCTTAAATGTATAAATATGGGAAAGCAAGTCTGAATAATATATTTCATCATCTGTTCTTGCAAATTAGAAACAAAAAACAGGCATTAAATTATTGAAGCATTTAAAATTCTAATAACATTTATAACTAGGGGTCTGAGACGGAACAAGACACCAGGTTTGTCAAAAACAAACTGAAAAATAATTTCATAAAATCAGAGCTGATCTCTATTTGCTTTTCCTACTGTTATAATTAGAACACGCTATTGATTTAATTAAGAACATGCTTAAAATTCAGTACTTTTCCATAAACATCAGTATTTTTGTACTCACACTTTATAAACTACATCAAAAAGCAAAGCTGTCATGGGAATACATAAAAGTCCCATCCAAAACACTCCAGAGCTGAACATCATAGCTGCCTGGAAGAAGAAAGCACAAGACATGATTATGTTACGAAGAGAACTAGAAAAAAACAAAACAAAAAACAACGTAGAAACATCAGTGACTTGATTGAGACAATGAAAATCAAGTTTAAATGAACTGTTCTAGAATGTCTAATGTAAAACACAACTTTAACACCTTTGCTATAGAAGAGCAGTAGACAGTAAGCACTAATTCATGTTAATATGCTGGTAAAAAGATCATGCTGCTTATAGAGAAGGGGAATCTACCCCTTCACATCCCTGCTCTATATTACTACACTGACGGTAGCTATTTCCATTAAAATTAGATTTAGTGACCCCCCCTCAAGCCCATCTCCCAAACTTTGTCAATACATCTCTCATTTGCAATCAACCCTAGCAGCATTAATGATTTACTGACCCTTGCTATGGATACTGGATGCTGCTACAGTCATTTTGCACTGTAACTCAGACCGAAGTTGAGCTGTCTCCAATAGAACTCCCTCTACCACTACTCCCACACTGCTACAGACTCGTGCACAAACTGTTTAAAGACGAGAACTAACAACTAATTACATAATTATGTGAGTATGTTACATAGCCTTAAATGAACATGCTAATACATAGTGGAATACTTGTAAAATATGTTAATGCTCTCTGCTGCGTTTCCGTTTTTATACACCTTCCTCTATTAATACATAGGATTTTCTTCTTTTTGTAACTTGTTTATTAACATACTAAAACTAAATACAAAACAAATGCCAAAACATATGGACTTCACAAGAAAATCTTTATTCTACTCTTGTAAGTACATGCTCAAGCATTTACATTAACAATATTATGGATGCAAAGAATTAAAAAAGCGTAATACTGGAAGATTATTTTGCAGCCAGTATTAAGATACCTCTGAAATGAAATTAGATCACACAGAGATAGGAAATAACATTGCTACACAAGGATACTCTTTGAAATCCTTGTATCATTATTTGGAGACTAATTCCTTTGAAAAGCTACACTTTAGTGCCTAATGTAAAAAAGTTAAAACTCTACTAGTATCAATAAGTGGAACAATGTAAGTAGCTTGCAGTAGCTGAAGCCCAACTTCTGAATGCATATCTCTGAATATTTTAGAGTTATACTTGGTATGTTATGTGTGTAAAGCCTAAAATGAATTATTTTTCAGAAAAAATTCTCAATTTCATACAGGCAAGAACTCCTATTCACCTCATTTTTGTATCCGAATCTCAACCGATTCTCTTAAAAATGTAAGACTGTATTTGAACTGAAAATCTGGTAAACATTTGACAGCTATGTTGAAAGGACATAGATACTGCTCTGAGATTTTAGTAACTATTTTTGCCAGTGGTTGTTGGCAAACATATAAGTACTGAGCAATGACAGGTTCAAAAAACCCAAACCAATTCACAGCTTCAGTGGGAAGAAAAAAACCCACCAATTTTCTTTTCTATCAGAATGTGAAGAAAAATGTATTTGTGCAGTCCATTTATAAGCAAAACATGACTTTTGACATAGGTGATTAAATACTAATTTCGTAAGAAAACAGCTAATAGGAAATGTCTATCATAGCTACATTTTACAAGATCTTTTATAATTAAATATAAATTAGACAGAATAACGGTTTCCTAAACAAAAACAAAAAACAGAAAAACTTGAAGTACTTACAACTGTTACTTCCTATTATTAATAACATTTTTTAATTTATAGGACACAACTAAGAGCTATCCTTGCATTAGCCACCCTGTACTAAATGTTTGCTGGTGAAACAGCAAAAGTGATAATGTAGGTCTTAGGATGTTAATTCTGACCATTGTAATGCTAACTATGAATGAAGGAACAACTGGCGCCTACCATTCAGTCCATCCAGCCTTTGGCTTTACAAATGAACAACATGAATTGAGGCAAAAAAAAAAAGTTTTTCTGCGTCATATTTGAAAGCCTGTCAGATTTTTTTTCTTTTACAGAGTTAATCCAAACCTAAAAGATTTAAAGCCGACATTCGTGTTAAAGACAGAGGGCCTCTTTGTATTTTTTGGATGAAGAGGGGAAAAATAAAATCCCACAGAGGTATTTCCTTCCTTTCTGTACAAGAAAGCTCCCCCCTCACTCTGTAGAAAACATTTTTGTCTCTAACTTTTCACATCTCTCTACACATAGGCAGGTCATCTGGGAAATGGCAAACCAATCCTTTCCAGACAATGGCACTAACAGGAGCAGCCTGTTCTGGGGCCGGACTCTGGCTGCCTCTGTTCGTGGTTTACAAATTGTTCCTAATGTGAGAGATTTGTGGTCTATGCCAAGTTTTCCCCCTTTAGGCCTTGTGAAACCAAATGGAATCTGCCACAAAAGTGGCTCCCAGGGGAATTCAGAAGTAATCCAAAATGAGAGCTGGAAAGCCTAGTTTATTGTAGAACTAACAAATCCTGCAGGGAAGATAAATAATTTGTTGTCTGCACAGCTCATGCTCAATATTAGGACTTTCTAAAATGAATTAACATTGCTTACTAACTGCTACACACAGATTTATATTTTTAAAGAAAAAGATGGACTGAAATTCATTCCTGGATTAGAAATCCTGGAGGCAAAATGTTTTAAAGGATGTGTAATATTAGGAAATTACATGCCAACATGAATAAAAATATTTCCTTTTTCTTCACTATGAAATGTTCTTCTGAAACAGCTATTAAAGATTTATAAAAACAATAGCCTTCTAAAAGTAGAAAGAGAAAGATGAAGATTCTTGCTTTATTTTACTTCAACTGCCATCTATGTACAAACCCTCTCCCCATACACCACAGATCTATTAAAATAACATCTCTTCAACACCAACAACAGTTGGTTCGAGCAGTTCAAATCAACAACAAGTTTTTCTTCTCAGCTGCCTTCAGAGACAACTTCATTAGTTTTAGTTACATATTTCTCTTCATACATGTCAAAGTACTTAGCACTGTAATACTAAAACAGATCTGCAATTAATTCCCAGTGCAGCAGTCTCCATAAGGAGCTGTAGTCATGCCTGTAGTGCTTCTTTGTTCTTTGCAGTTAAAAAAATAAAAACCTCATCGGTCCTATTAAGTAGGAACTTTGCTTATTAGGTGAATTAAAAAGGCAGTCCCCCCAGTTTTTGAAAATACATTCAAAGTAATAACAGAATGTAGTAATTAAGAAGCAGATAACGGGATATTTGCAGACAGAATTCAGAAGTTCTTACTTGAATGATTCCCCTGTGAGACAAGAAAAATGGCTACAAGGCCATTTTTCCCTCAGTTTCTCTGATTTTCTTCAGCTAAGAACACTACTGGGTCATTGCAGGGCCATGAATTTTCCTCATGGCAGATAGTTACACAGGAGAAAAGGTATCCCTCAGAAGGATGAAATATGGTTCCAGTAATATCAACACAAATAATAAATAAATTTTAAGTAATAAATACACACAGCTCATTATAAATCCTAAAGCTTCAAGAAGCATTACTGTGATGACAGAATATAAACCCTAATGAAGTCAATAGAGCAATACAGGTTTGCAAATCATCAGATTAGCATTTATCTCTGACCACAGTAAGACTTGAGTCCAGAAAAGGATGAAATGCAAGGATGAACCTTACTACATATTTGCAGGACTGGCTTAGAAGTGTTTGTTTGTTCATTCTTCCTTTCTGAACTACATTTACACATACTTAATTCTCTCCTTGCATTTTATGAAAATCTAGATTATTTCAAAAGTCATGTAAAAAAAAAAAAAAAAAAAAAAAAAAAAAGAGCATCATAGCATCATCAACAAGCAGCCACCAAAGAAGTCCACAGTGGTAAAACAAAATAAATACAGGAACAGCAAGAACTGACTAGAAAATATCTAGTACTAGAGATTAAGTACAACTAAATTGTATGGTATTAGCACTCAAAATGGAGACCAACTAAAGAGAATTAAATGGAGACATTATTGATAAATTGGAAAAGAAAAATAGCTTATGAAAATTCCTTGCTTTTGGATTCCAACAGTGAAAAATTAAAAGCAAACTTCTTGTTTAAAGAACTTAATAAGATAAAATGTGTAAAGTATTAAGACTGTGAGATACTAAAAAGGAAATATGAGATTAATTTTGATTCACTTAAAAAAAATCCTCAAAAAATCGTCAAACTCTTTTATGAAGCAATATTGTTCTCCATAAAAATATACATGCAAAACAAATTTTACTTCCCTAAACAAGAGGGTCACATAGATATAGGGAGGAAGACAGACACAGATCAATGATTACTGTTTTGGGGTTCTGGAGAACTTTACAGTGCATATCTAGAGTATAAAAACAAATTAAACAGTTCTGCAGATACTGAACTTTTGCTTTTAATCTTAATATCATACTTCTTATTTCCAGTAAATTTTATAATTTTTAGCTACTTCATTAATCAGGTGTATAAAAAAAACAACACCCCCCTAAAAAACTCAAAGCATAAAACAGTATCAAGAAAATCAGGATTTGTATAAGTGTAAAATAGACATTAAGTTGTTCATGCTTCCCTCCCAGTTATATCCTTTCAACTTGAATCACACTCATATTTGTTTCAGAAAAATAACTTATACTAGCATAGAAATTTAGCATTTTTATTGCTTTAATGGAAAGATTCTATGAGCATTAGGTCCTACTGACACCCACTTGAATAGTTACTCTGAGTAGGTGATGTAAGTTACAGAAACTTCATTAGTTTCTGCAGTAATTTTTTTTCTTAGTTACTGCAAGAAGATTACACAGACAAAAATACAGAACAACTAATTGCAGCATCATTTCTTTCTTTCAGGTGCTATATTGCACAGTATGGCAAAACAGGAAAACAAAATTTCTCCTGCTAATCCACTCGATGACAGATTGTAGATGTGTTTTGTTCAGCATCACACAACACTTTTCTGCATATGGAAGATTTTATACAAAGTAAATATTGAATAAGAAGAGATCCGTTATTTACTTTTAGTTACATATGCAAACTACACGTGGCTTTAAAATGAGAAAATATTGTAGGTGTGCTTGAAAACATTCAGAATATACTTCGCTTATTCTCTTTGTGAATGTTGTATATGAAAGAAAACTCAGTTAGTGTAGAAAAGATTCACTCAGATCTACAATGAAAATGGTTTTTTTGTAGTCTGCAGTGGCACCTTTTTCCAAATGAAATGGCTTTCCAGTTTCAGACCAGGTAAATTCACAACACTGTGAAATTAAAGAATGAATCTGGACACAGGTTTTGGCCACTATGTTAGTACTGGAAAAAACAAGCAATTCCCAAATCTAATCCTAGGATTTGTACAAAACCTATTTATAAAAAAAAACAAAAAACAAAAGAGCAACAACAAAAAAAAATAAAATCAGCATATTTTGTCTGACCAGGCTGAGGCAAAACAGACAGAAAGCTACTGAAACACAGGCCAGCTTGTTTCTTTAAGTTCTGCAAAATGTACCTGTGTAAGTGCAAATCTTCAAGTGTGACTTATACATTTGAAGGAATCAGACAAGCAGCATTTGCATAGAAAAGTAGAGATGTCCACGTCCATTTCTTTCTACCATACCGCAGAATGCTTTACAGCTGTGAATCTTTTAGTTTGAATACTTAGGAGAGGCCTGGACTTACTTCAGCAAAACCCAGCGAATCTGTCCTGGAGGCTTTCAGGATAGCATACAAAAACCCTGGCCCCCACCTGAGGCACTGTATTTGTCAATAGGACTGTCTTTGTCCATAAAGAATATACCTCAAAAAGCTAGATGAGTTTTTAAAATGAGCACTTAAGGTCTATAAGAAGCTTAAGAGAGACTATTCCAATGTTAGAAGCCTCTAGCTATATTCTTAGGAAAAAAACAGAAGCAAAAAGCAACCTCTCCAACAACTGTGTGCATCTAGTGTTACTATATATACAAAGCCACAAATTCCTTCTAACAAAATAACTGGATACATTTCAATCACGGATACATTTTTACTCAAATTCATTTATTTAACTTAGTAAGTCACATTACTTTGGTGTCACATGGAATCCAAATTGCAAGAGTATTTACTTTTAATTGGCAGAAACCTCACTTTACAAGCAAATATTTTGCAAAATTTGTAGGAAATGCATTCCTATCAGTGACATCTTTTGTTTACAACTTCAGAGACTGAACATGCATAAAGTAAAATATTCAGTTATTTCAACTGTGAAGTAGCCACCTCTATGCCTTACCAAGTGCAACAAAGCCTGCTGCCCACATTGTTCTTATTGCTACAGCCATTCTTCTGTCTTGAACAACAAGACAGTGTAAAAACACAAAACAAAAAAAACAACCAAATCAAAACCACACATGACAAATTCCAGATATATTCCAAAATTTCTTCTAAAAATATAATGAATATGAAGAAAAATGCTTAGGTACAATAGCTTTAATCAGTTTAGAATAATGCATGTAATTTTTTATTATTATTTATTTATTTATTTTTCGGAGTAATGGAGGCAAAAGTTAACATAAAATCTACCTATATAGGAACGTTAGAAGTTATAGCTGAGAGGAAAAACAGCAGGAAATTATATAAATTTCATTCTCTTTCTTTGGTGCCTAAGTACGTAAGAAGTACTTAAGTCAACTCCTTGTGTTTTCCATTGTAATTTAGTTCTTACATAAATGAGTACATACTTGTTTTCCCATAACAGCTTATGTGGGAGGTGAGATTTGTGGGTCTGATTTAACTCCAAGCAAGGGAGGGATGTTCATTACATTTCTCCCAATGTGCAGATGTTTTTAAATTGCTGAATTACATGATAGAAGCAAAGTTAAAAGCACCTACTCTCCTACTTGTGTGTGGCTTGATCTTGTTGATGTGATTTGAGAACAATCAGAGGAGTATCTTTGAAACAAACAGGTACTCTCACCTCCTTATTCCCAACAGCCATGCCCAGAAACAGATATTAGTGTCTGCAGAATAAATACTAAGCTTCAGATGTTTTTAGAAATGAATGGTTTTGAGAATTTGGGACTGAAGTTCCGTTATATCAGGACAAGCAGCAATTGCGTATGTTTTGTGGATTTACTACTATTTGCAATAGTCACAATTGGTTTACACAAATAGGATAATAATAAAAGAGAAACCAAAATTTACACTAAAAGATTAAAGAAATGGTACATTCCAATACATACATTCCAATACATTCCAATAATACATTCCAAGCACAATACTAATTGAAAAGTAAATGTGTGCATGATGATCAGCTGCTCATGCAATGTTGTGGCAACTCAAATTTCTGACATATACTAGAGTTTCGAAGACGGCTTTAAGCAACGTACTACATGTGCTATTTAACTATAAAAAACCTCCAGCCAAGTCAGTGCTGTAATTTTGAGTTCTGAATTTGGTTAAGACATCTCTTTAGAAAAGTAAAATCTGTGATGCAGCTTATTTGTCAACTCTTCCTTGCTAGACCTTATAATCACAGCGTGTTAGCTGAGCTTTTTTTTCAGAAGAGTAAAATTTCATCCTGTTTTCAATAAACATGACTTCCACATTGAAGGTATAGTAAGAAGCAAACATCTTATGTATCTCTAGCTAAGAGAAGGATCCAATACGGATTAGGTATGAACTAAAACCTGAAGTATACTTTGTGCACATGTGGAGATCAGTTAAAATATACTTTACCTCTCCTGACATATCGGGTGCCATAGGAATGACTGGCCACAAAGAAGAGTAGATTCCAAAAAACACTACCCAGAGTGCTATACTGCCCCAGATAGCTATATGGCTGAACTGTTAAAACAAAGAAAAACAAAACAATCATCGTAGATGTATTATGACATAAAAAAAGACCTTTGCTACTTACTGTTTATGATGCATTTCTGATAAACATTCCAATGCCTGGTATTAACTGCTATAGTTTCTTAAAGCAAGCTTATATTTTCAGCAGCAATGTCATTTGCATTTTAAACCAATTTAAGCTTAATTACAAACAATTCAGTCATTTGATTTTTCTAGGATAATTTTAAGCCCTACTCCAAATTCCTCCTTTTCACTATTCACCATTTTTTTAATGTATGTATTTTCTGTCTTCCCATGAGTTACCACAATTTAATCTGATACTATAGCAAAAGCCACACATAATAAGAAAAAACAAATATTTATCCATCACAGTTTATAGTGCACTTGAGAATGTGATAAAGACATTTGCTCACCAAAGTCCAATACGAGGTCTCTAATCCAGCCTTCAAACATACAGTTAGAACCACAAACTTTAAAAAGAGAGAAGAGAGAGAGGGGGATTCTTATTTAAGATGAAAATTTTACTGAAACATACAGAGTTAATTATTTGGTTAATCTTTCAGGAGAACATAGAATAAGTAGTTTAACTATTTCTGTAATTTACGTTATGTTTACTTGCACAAATAAGAGAAAGGATAATCAATCTCTTCAATTTGAATGAGATTTCTTTAATAATATTCAACAAAGTACTGTCTGTGTGTCAATGCACATGCAGGTCAATGCAACAGGTTCCAATGTACCAATGCAATAGAAATTAGTAAAACAAAATGCAGTTATTTCTATAGAGCTGCAGAAGCTGGGGAATGGCTCGTCTGATTTAAAATAATGTGTTCCAAAAATGTAGAATTCTCAGCAGCTCCAAAATAAAATTATTTTAGACTGTGCTAGCTGCACTTTACCTGTTTTTCTGTAAGCCTGTGAGTTTAGATCTGAAGTTTAAGTGTCCATTTGAAATGATCAAGTAAAATGAGACTACAAGCTTTAAAAATAAATGCAATTAATGAGCAAGTAATAAAGTACTGAGGATTATTATTTTCAAATAATAATCTTCATTTGTTCTGTCTGGAATATTCTTGTTTTATATTAGGAATTTCCTAATTTCCCTTGCCTCCTGGAATGCTGGAAGTTTGCCTTTAACCAGGTTGCTAATTTCTCTTCCTACGTTATTCTGATTAACAGAGAGGTGTGTGAAAAATATTCCAACTGTAGTTCACTGCAGTTAGTAAGAGATCATAGATGGTCTTTAGCTATTGAGAGGATGCCTTCAACTTTCTACAAAAAGAGAGATTCTGAAGATACAGATGCTTGGCTGAAAACCTGCAATTGTTTTACATTTATATATACATTTTATATACATTTACATAAATTTAAGAAGTTGCTTCAATTCACCAGTATTTTGTTCAAGAGTCACCTTCACCAAACTCAGAAAAGCCAGAGCCAATACTGACAGACCAAAAACTATGTTCTGCATACAAAATAACACATAGAATCTGTTTTATGTCATTTTCCTTCTTCTTTCTCATTTTTTATCTTTTCTTATTTTGACTCAGTTTTTATGGAGCAATCCCTGAACACATCACGTTATTCTCCAATATGACATGTTCCATTTTAATTTAGAGATGAGTAGTAGTTGAAAATCTACAATCCAACAGTAATGAATAGTCAATAAAACTGTTTACCTCTTTCCTTTTAAATTTACAAAAACAAGTTTTATATTCACTAAAGAAATACTGGATATAATTTTAGCACATGCATAAACAGGTATTATAAGTTTTGCTTTATCTACAATCCAAAACACACAAGACCAAAAAAAAGCTACAAAGACAAAATCCCACTAGAAAGCTTTCACCCTACTTAAAGGTTTATGCTTTTAATCTGGAGCCTGGAGTACCTTGTTTCAACTACTGGTGCATTAATAAGAATTAAAAAAAAAAAAAAAAGAACAGTGTCACAATTTCATTATTTAAAAATGGTGTGAAATCTCATTAGAAGAAAATTAAGGACCATGATGAGTGTTATAATTTACTTAGTCTATCCAGTCACGGTGCTGTATTTGGATGCATGAAAAAATGAATTATGGAGAAAAATACTTCCCACTGTTACATGTGCTTGTTATTTTTGAATCTGACATAAGAGAAGAAATTATCCTTTAGGATCAGTTTAAGAAGTCTCGTTGCATAGACCATGCACACAAAACAAAAACAGCGAAGGCTGCTGTCAAAGGAGATATTGACTGTGTGAATAAATTCCCTCTTCACATTACATTGTTCCACACCCCAAACTGAAAGTCTCTCATTTCTTCAAGAGTACTCAAGAACTTCTTGAAATCCTTGAATATCCAAGGATAGGAATACAGCAATTGCAACATTCACCCTCCCAAGATTTTCATTGTGAAGGGAAGGGAAGCAAAAGGAAGAGCAGGTTGTCTGGACTTAAAATGGTGAAATAATAGTTTATTTGGAATTCTTGACCATTTTGTAAGATAGTAACAATAAATTAAGACTCTAAAGACAGTGAGGTTTCAGCTCTCGAAATAGAAAACCAGTTGCAGAAAGTGACAGAAGAATTGCACTGTCTATTGTGACCTTTAATCTTTTACGGATGCAGCCTGACAAACAGTAACAATCAGCTCCACATCTGATACTGAAAGTATCAGAAATGAAATAATTTCTCAAGGCAGTAGAAAATGCTACTGTAAATTTAAAAAAAAGCAGGCTTTGATGTTTGTGAGCCACCTGATATAACAGATGATACTCAGATGTGCCAAGATTTCAAGACTGCCATCAGTTGATGGATGACAGTCCAAATAACGTAAGTAAACCCTAATCCACTAACCTCTCCGTATAGCATATGTAACTTGTTTTCTTCTGGTGTCAAGCTTGGCTTTCAAAAGGAGACACAGAGCAGAACCACTACCAGGATGAAATTCTGAGACCATTTCAGGACAGAACTTCAGCTGTGATTACAGCAGTATGTTGAATAATTGGGTTTAACAATGTGTACAGTGCTAACCTGCTCAATTGAATGATGGCCACTGTAAAAGATGCTTTAAGATACCCACTCTATAGAATGATGGCCATTATTAAGGATGCTTTAAGAGTAGAAGTGGGTGCTGGCTGTCAGAAGACCTGACTCAGATCCTAGGATAAGTGAAGTTACACAACTCGTGTATACATTTTATAAAATTCACAACATCAGCTGAACTGAGCCAGGTTGCAACTTCTAAGTAAACAGCAGGGTCTGAACCTGATGCAGAGAACCTCTTTTCCTAACAAGAACCTGTTTCCCCTCAAATGTCAGGTGGTTCTGGTAGCCACATTCAACTTTGAAGGCCAGAGAAGAGTAAGCAGGTCTAATTCTGCTTCTAAGAGTTTTTGGAAAACCTGTACCTGCTGGATATTCTCAGTAAGTTAGAAACAGGTATTTAGCTTCATCACTTTGTTTTATGAGATATAAAGATTTTTAAAAAAAAGCAAGAATGATTAGTAAGTATAAGAGTAACATAAGATTACCATTAGGTGTGGTCAAGTTTAATTGATTATGGCAGTTTGGCTGCCCTGAAAAACAGATCAACAAGTCTTAGTTGCATGTGGCTATGCCTTTATTTCAAGTTCCTATTACTAATTAAGAGAGGGAGTAGAGACTTATAGTTTCTCAAGTCAACAAACCAGTTCCACACACACTAACTCATGATCTCTCCAATGCAGAAACTTACCTTAAATTATGGTAATTGTTAATTAGAGAATTACAGTTCCCACTACTTTAAAAATAGACTATTTCCATTAAAGGACAGATGAGTCTTCTGCATCTTTACTTTATTAAACTATTTTGTTTTAAAAACCAGAGTTAAATACAAAACACACTTTAAGGTTTCTCAGAGTCATCCAAGTACCATTTCATATCAAGTCTTCAATACAGAGAATTATTAATAATAATAAAAAACATCTCTGTAGGAGTTAAAGATAGAGCCAGTATAGACAAACAGTTGATAAAGCATTAGATAGCTGTAGCAACACTTACTGTATAAACGGTGTTTCCCAAGAGCAGATAATCTGAAGTTTTACCATTACCAAATACAGTGCCTGTGGAAGTAAGCAAACACTTAAATATACTCAATAGTACTATATTCTATTTACACTTTATCTTCGGATAGAACAGGACACCACAAGGAAGAACAAGAGCTCTGGAAGCCTGAAAACAAAGCTGAGAACACTGCTTATTTTGAAGTTTATGCAAGAGAGATGGCAGTTGGTAGGCTTACTTGTATGTACAAATTTCTGCCATTTACTGCTATATTGATGAACTTCCAGAAAAATTTTCTATCAAGATCTATGTCCTTATTACTTCTTATATCCAGATGATAATAAATAGATTGTAGACTCTAGTTTTGCGTACTGTCCAGAGTCTAGGTTCTATGAAACAAATCCTGAAAATTCTTAAAAATTCATAGGTATTCTCTGCTCAACTATTTCTTGTAGATATTCTTGTAGCTACTACAATGCAGGCAGTTTGAAATTTTCCACTTAGCCATATTTGTCCACACATTTATGTCTCTAAAGAGTAAACACAAAAAAGCACTCAAAGAAAAGATTGTGAGCTCTCGGTGACTTCCATAATCTTCAAGATTTTCAATGTACTAATAAAAATCTGCTCAAATTTGCACTCTGTTGCTTAACAATATACACCTAACAGTAAAGAACTCAATGAAATAAAACACAGGAATAAGCAGACAGCTATGACAGTTCCCAACTGTTGGACTGCTAAGACTCAGCACTTTTATGCACTCTTAAAGTTGCGTTATTTATCATTCTTCCTCCATTACTCCCTTCATTTCTCTAAGAATTCTCCTGCACTGTCTCTTTCATAAGAAATAGGTGGAGACAGAGACCTGTTCACAGTAGTTCTGTTCTCTATTGGATCTCTGTGATGTAAGCACCTCTCTTGGGAAAAAAAACAGCATTATTTCCTCTTCGTTCTTTATACACACTTAGCGGCTTCTATCCTGCATTCTTCTCCCCTTGCAGAAACTGCACCAGCTGGACCTACAGGAAACTGTTGTACTACACACCAAGCACACAAACCCCTGGTCTTATTTCTGCTCCCCCTGCTCACCCAGCCCTTCTTCAGGAAGGGAGAGAATGACAGAAAGTGGTTTTTTTTCAGACTTGATGGCAGTAAACAGGTCAGCTCTAGCTCCTCTACTGTGAGCTGGAGAGACCCGCACTGGAACGCTCTTGCAGGAACGCAGTAGTCTTACCCAGATAACACAGATTTACTGTTCACATGATCTCTATTCCGCGCTATGTAATGCATCAGTCTCTTACATAGATTGACTGCAACTTCAAATTTAGATTTTATTATGAATTTGAAGCTGCAGTATTAGGATATGAAATAACATTTTGGGACCTCCTTCCTCCTAGGCTGTCTACAACCTTTTTCAAGGCAGTAAGCTGCCACTGAACTTGCATCCAGTGGCCTTTCAGAGAAAACAGGCTGCTTCCTACTTTCCATCCAGAAGTCACTCAGCATGGAATATTGCAAGAAGTTTTTCCCTTAAACTTCTCAGGCACAAGCAGCTGTGACTGTCTCACTCTCTTATGTCAACTACCAGAACATTCCTACAGTCCCACATAAATGACTGATTTACATGGGTGGATAATGATAGGACAAGGGGGAATAGTTTCAAACTAAGACAGGAAATATTTAGGTTAGATATTAGGAGGAAGTTTTTCACACAGAGGGTGGTGACACACTGGAACAGGTTGCCCAAGGAGGTTGTGAATCCCCATCCCTAGAGGCACTCAAGGCCAGGCTGCATGTGGCTCTGGGCAGCCTGGTCGAGCGGTCGGCAATCCTGCACATAGCAAATTAGATGATCATTGTGGTCCTTTTCATCCCAGGCCATTTTATGATTCTATGATTCAGCTCTTTACAAGGGGAGATAACAGCAGAACAAGGGGAAATGGTTTTAAGTTGAGGGAGGGAAGATTTAGGTTGGATGTCAGGGGGAAATTCTTTACAGAGAGAGTGGTGAGGTGCTGGAACAGCCTGCCCAGAGAGGCTGTGGATGCCCCGTCTTTGGAGGTGTTCAAGCCCAGATCGGATGGGGTCCTGAGCAGCCTGGTCTAGTATTAAATGGGGAAGTTGACGGCCCTGCATGTGGTAGGGGGGTTGGAGATTCATGATCCTTGAGGTTCTTTCCAACCCTGGCCATTCTGTGATTCTGTGATTCCAAAATGCCTGTGAAAACATTTTTACCAATTGCACTAGAGCAAATTGCTTGGTTGTTATCAAGAAAGCTGAGATGACTACTAATTTAACAGAGAAAGTATAAGGCACAAGCTATTCTTGTGGATAGCAAAACATCCCAGGCCTATTAGAGCTGCCATAAACACAAATATTCCCACAACCTGGAAATAACGCTTTCAGTCTTTGACAATTAATACAGTGTGCCTCCCAACCATCCTGTTTTCTTCCACATCTCAGGTGCACATATGACAGCTAAGCTAGAACAGCGACAGGACTGAGCTGTCCAGGATGACCTGCTTTGGTCTGCCACAAGTCTACTGATACAGATGTAAGCTACTGGTTTTATATACCCCTGAAGCAACAGGAAAGACTATATCCATAGCCAATAGGGACTTACAACATAAGAGTCAATGCAAAGGACTCTAGTGCTTTATGATCTTTTAAGTATTTTACACAGTAGATTATTATACACAGATAACAATTAAATAGTAATTTTCTCCATAGTTTAAATTTACTTCAAGCATATTTATAGTTTTACGTAGACAGTATTGCTTCTACTTTTAAACACATTTTAAATAAAACATTTTAAATAGACGGCATCTGTTCCAGTTCTAGAAGTGACACTATCTCACAAAGCTATCAGTATTAATAAACCATTACTACATAAAAAAGTTACTTAGAAATTCAGTACCTTTTGAGATTTATTTTTTTCATTTTTCATAACACTTACCATGCTGGAGGGCTTTTAGTGGAAACCAGAACAGAATGAATGAGTGGAAGAGGCCATTTAAACAATGTACCCAGAAAACCTAAGGGAAAAGAGAAATCCATGAGAACCATTTGCAACAAACTAGCTCTGTGAACCCTGACCTTTCTTTTCATCTGTGTGTTAGATTCACAAAATGTGTTTCTGTCAGGCCACCACTGTGAAGTAACATAACTGACAGGCACTTTCTGCCTCTTAGCTCTTCATGGGTCATTTGTTTATTTTTATGTTTTGAAAAAAAAGTATGTATTATCTCCTCCTTTTAATTTCAAATCAGAAGGGCAATTAAAACTTATACATATGGGAGTATCATCAGAAGAAAATAAACTAAACCAGACAAGTGGAACAATTGCTACATTCTAAGGAAGGGAAGTAAAAAAGGACTTCAGTTTTTATAATTTATTTTTTGCGTAATGATTTTTAAGGCAGAACAAGAAATCACGAGTTTACATAAACTTACCTACATATTTTCACACACAAAGACATTAAAAAAGAACAAATAATATCTTCCAAAGATTTCTCCTAACATGCACACCTTCATCACACGGATATTTCTTTAATGTACTTTCAAAATAATTTGAATTAACTTTGAACTTATTTTCATTTATAAAAAAAAACTTCCAAAAACAAATGTGTTAAGTTTATCCAGAAACAACCTTCTGATGCTTTCCATAATAGGTATCATACATATTCTTACGTTTTTTTTAATATCTGTAACATGTATCTTCAGGATAGCAATTTTTTTTTTTTTTTTTTATTAGCAATGTATTTGACAATTTGACAATTACAGCCTTTACTAGAACTAACTATCATGTATTATCAGAGTTCAGATGTTCAAACAATTGAAATTAAGTTGCTTGCCTCACATTTTTCACAATGTCTCAAAGTCTTTTGTTAGATTATACAACTACCCTGCGATGTATGATCCAATTTACACTCCAACACTTTGCACATTTGAACTTGTGCTACTCATTAACCTTTGTCTCTCCCTCTTGCTATGTCATTACCAGAAGTTTTTATTTGACAGAAAGCACAGGTGGATGCAAGAAAAATTAGTTCTACTTTTCCATTTTCCTGGCCAATTCTTATTGTCACATGCTAATCCTTTAACCTCTGTCATGACCTCATAACCTTTGATCCCTTTTACCATAACAAACATCTGCATCAACATTCAAGACAGTCACGTTTCCAAATCTTTACCAACACCTATTCAACCAATATAGCTGGGAATTTTGTAGACTTTTACTTCTAATAAGTACTGTATGGGAAGAGCCACAGAATTTCCAAGGAAGTGGAATAAATAACTAAACAACTAAATATATACTTATAACAGAGTTATCATTTAAAAACAGAACTGTAACTCATGATGTACTTTACTGTATTAGAACTATCACAACACAGAAGTGCCTGAATTAACAGACCATTGTAAGTCTTGCATTGTTAAAGCATTCGCAGTGACATAATGATAGTTTCCTTATCATTTTCAGGTTTGTGGGTGAAGAGAGGAAGTGAGGCTGAAGGAGAAAAATCTCATGCATAGAAGATTCAAGGACATTTTAGACAAGTAATTCTCTGTAAAAGTACTTCAGTTTCATAAGAAAAGAGGCACAAGAGTAAGAGGTATCAGCTCTCCACAAACTACAAATCATCACTTAACAGGTATTCAGTGGCAAATTAAAAAGGTCTTCAACTTCATTATACAATGATATTACTTCAAAGTCCTAATTATATGTAGAAAAATAAAATAAAATCAAAAGGAACCCTTAAAATGTCACAATGCTCGCACAGATTTGGGAAATAATTTAATTATCTCTTAATACAGATTATTTATGGACAAATCTGTAGAAATTGCATGTTTTATATACAAGCCCTGTATTTTTTTTACTATTTAATCTCCAAGATCATATAGAAATATTAAGATATAATATTTTCTACTAGAAGTAACTGCAAATTTCTTTTCATCTCTCTGATGCATTTTTAACTGTATTTAAGTATTTTTTTCCAAAACTCAAAATTAAATTGTAAAATCACAACACCAAATTGACAAAGAATTGAACCATGTCCCTCCCTCTACAAATCTAATGACAGATTTTATTGTCCTCTGAAACGCTTCTCCACAGGCTTCTGTAATCCATTCCCATATAACAGTACAAACACATACAAACCAATGACAGAGAAGTTTAATCACTTCTGCCTGTAGAAGACAGCTTTATTGCCAGCAGAGAAAAAGAATCAAGGCTGAAAACAAAAGAATACTTGCTGTCTATTTCCACATTTCAGTATAAACAGACAAATATGATTTGTATCATTTATGGATAAATGGACAACTGGAAACAGTAGCAATAAACATCCTCTCCTAAACATAATTACGTTTTAATTACATTTGATTTTTATCTACCTTGGTATTGAAGTCCAGTGCATTTTGGGAAGTCTTGTATAACTCAGGATATTTCAGCATGTTTTCTTTTCGGCAGGATCTCTCAAATATTCCAAGAGTCAGTGGAGGCATTGCTGTAAACATCTAATGTGTGGATTAAAAGAACATATTGCAAGAGTTGAGAAGTGAAGCCTCGCTTAAGGATTATTCAAAGTTGTTACCCAAGAAGCATTTACGATTATGATTGAAAATGAAAACACAAAAACAACCTTACCACATTGTAAAGGCCTATACACCATCTTTCAAAGAGAATTTGTCCAGAAAAGCCATTGACAAAAGCAAACCAGATCTGAAAAAGAGGAAAATCATACTACTCAAGCGTCTTGCAAAGTGTAATAAACAGATTTTTCTTCAACTTCACAAAACGGGGTATTCCTAGAACACATTTACAATACAGTTGAGAGCGTTCTGGTCTAAACCTGTATGATAAAAATTATTACAGAAACAACTTGCTTTCAGAACAGATGGGCAATCTGGTCTAATATGTGAGCAATTCCAACTAGATATGAAAATATTTCAGGGAGGTAGCTATTTTCAAAATCAATTTCATGTTTTTTAATAATTTAAGAGTAATTTAGCTCAATGCACTTGTATTGTGTTTTTTGTTGTTGTTGTTGTTTTTTTAAATGAAACAGGATTACTTTCCTAAAAACACAGAAACATGGAAAAAAAAACACATTTTCTCATGTTCTTTAGCAAAGCATAACCACTTTCTTGTTTTCTTACCTCATACTTATTTTATTTGAATGACAGGAGAATTATGTCATGGCAGGAGAGGATGTTTTACTAGCAAGTTATGCCAAAACTATTTTGTCTTTGACAAAAGTATCAAAAGTCAGAATTACCTAAAGAATATTCTAGTTAATTTAAGGCTCATGTCTTTCAATTGAACTTTTAAATGTCACTTTGCAGAGACTCTGCTACAGTTTGCATTTTGTTTGACTTCATACTGGAAACATGAATTGCTATAAATTCCAGGTTTATCAATATATACACAGGCTGATGTGCAGATAATCAGATTCTATGAACAAAGTTATTCTTTTATTACATGGAGGAATGTCTGAACATTTTTGCAAATACTTTAAGGTAGAAAAAAAATTGAAATTAGCAACTATTAATACTAAAAACAGGAGTTAAAATCCAGTTAAAACAAACTGCTATTTATTCAAGCAATAAATAAAAAGTAAAAATATCTATGTCCAATTATTGGAACAAGATTGTATACAAGAAGTACAAAAGTTAGATTTGCAATACAAAGTCGTAGAAAGTTTCAGAAATCTTCTAAGTTTCTTCTGTTGTAACAAACATCCTATTCTCTAATGTTTTACTCTATTCACTTGAAAAGCAATGTTATTTAAGGAAATCACTCCATAGCTGTTCATTAATCAGATTTTTATTAAATGCTGTGTATTCTACTTTTGGATTTTTGGAGTGGGTATTATGATTAAACTGTGATTAAATTAGATCTTTACAAGCAGTATTTTCTCAGTAATTGAGCATGAGAGCAGTACGAGTGTTCACTACTAAACATCAGCATGATTTTTTTGATATTTTACAACTAAGCTTAAAGCATGAATCTAGTCTAGAACCTCATCACTACTGTTCAAGACAAGTTGTGCTCAATTGCCTTTTTTCTTTTCAACTTCTTCATTAGGCATAGCTCCTGCATTATCAAACTCCCAAACTAGGAAGATGGCTCTTGGTAGGGGACTGATGGACAGATAACATTACATGATTTGCCCCTTTTAAAAACATTTAATTTGAAATGGTTTAGAGTGACATAAAAGCAAAATATCATTAAGGAATAAGTGACTCAGTAGCCAGGCTTAAGCGCGTATGTCTCTTTGCTGGTAATGTAAGACAGTTTAACAAAAATACAACTATAGGAAGAAAATTATACCCTTTACCTTACAAGAAAACCAAATTCTATAGACCTGAATACAGTATTAATAGTGACAGTGACAAGAAACACAGTTTCTTTCTTCACAGTGGGAGATTTAATTACAGACAACTGTGTTTCATTCTGATTGTGGGGGACAATGGACGAAGGCAACTGCATGAGCATGAGTATTTATGACTTATTTTACATCATGATAATTTTGGCTGTGCACCCCAATCAAACTGCTCAAATTACTGAGCAAGCATCCCTGTAACGAGAGGAAAGGAGAGAGGGGTCTGAGAAGTAATTTGGACTGTAAGAGGGAGAAGTGAAAATTCAGACCATTTTGTGGTGCAGTGGTCATGGAATTTCTCTCAAAATAAAAGACTTTAGTTCATAAAATGAGATATATCTCAATGCAGATCCTTACATTGCTGTTTTCAGATCATATAATGCAAAAAAGTGGGCACAAACTGCTTTCCACTGTCTGTTTTTTAAACTGAAGTCAGTACAGTTTACATGCACTATAATCATACTTCACTATATTACCTTTAATGTTACAGGGACTGGTTCCATATAAAAGAGGAGGTGCATATTTAAATGTGTATTGAAACATAATACAGAGTGGAGAAAAAAGTTATTACTGATCACTTCTGGTTTGTTTTCAATAGTTTAGATGTTGATAAACACTATTCAGAGAGCATGAAGTATTACTATAAACCTGTAGCATTCCTAAACCAAGAAACTAGTGGCACTCATTTCACCTCACCTCACAGCTGCCTATGAACAAGGCTGCATTTTAGATTATGAGGAATCCATTATAGTACTTGTTCCTACTGAGCAGACATTTAAAATATAACACGCACATATGAAGTAAAGGCAGGCATTATTAATTATTTTCAGCTAATAAATGTATTACTTTTTTTTTTTTTTTTTTTTTTTTTTAAAAAGAAAACCTTCCAGACATGTCTTTCATAGTATTACTTTCTAAATTCCAAGACAGAAGAGGCGTGGTCACAAAGGCCTCACAGACGTTTTCCTGATGTAGCATTTCTGCATATTAAGCAGCAGCTTACAAATACTCATTGAGCTCTCTGCTCCCACGCCTGATCTGTAAAAAAAAAACTGAAAAGAGAGATTCAAGACTGGCAGTTGTCCTTTCCAGAGACATTCAATGATGAATTTCTGCCCATTCACTCACAGCATTGACATGAGCCATTAACGACTGTGAAAGATTTTGAGCTGACAAATGTTGGATATATAGTAATTGAAGTAGAAGTCCTCTAATCTTCCAGAGAGGGTGTATATGACAAAATGCTTGTATGTGTGATACGTAAAGGGTCAAAATCCACATAAAAACGATCTCTTCGCCCTCTGTCTGCTCAGTAGATTGAGGCTTCAACTACTTCTGGTACTTTGTATTTTTTTACTCTAGGATCTTTGCACCTTGCATTCAGAAAGAATGCAACTAGTGGAATATTTAAATCTGATCTAAGTTATACATTTACAACACGTTTGGAGGTGACAGAAACAGAAAATTAAAGAAAACAATAAGTATGTTCTAAAGCACAAATTCTTAAGCTTCTCTTTAAACATTTAATACTGTTTTTCAGTAAATGTTGAAAAAAAATTGTAAAAATTTGAAAATTTGGAAAAAAAAAAGATGTAAGAACTACTTATCAGGAATTATGGAAGTAAGATCATTTGATTAGATAATCTGATTTTTGAAATGCTGGGTCTAAAAAACATCTATAAAACAAAGGATGTTCAATAATTTTTTTTTTCCCCTATGGCTTTCTATTTTACAAGTTTTTCTGAAGAGTCTGTATACTTACTGCTACTATAAAATAAAAAGTTTTAAATATTTTCAAATATTGCAACAGTAGAAGATCGCTAATATAAACATCAAAATCAGAAATATTATCCTAATGTTTACATCAAATCTAACAGGAGTAAGACATTTTCCTTCAGTCAAAATTAAATATATATTGTGCAAGTTCAAGATATTAATTTGACAATGTATTAAAAATTAAAATGTTTTTAAGAATAATTGTTAACCACAAGGCTGCAATGTGATCACGAAGGTTGAAAACTACATCTAACTACATTAATCACACTGCAGTACAAATGTGGAAGATTTACTTGTAAAAATTATTGTTTAATCAAAGCTTGAAATGTTTTTTTCCATATTTCTAACTCACAACATCACTGTTAATTTAAAGCTTGAATTATACAAATAGTGCAACTAGATATATATTATAAAAATTCATTAAAAACACACTCAAAGTTGTAAGGTTGCAATGGTCCTGAAGGTCTTGAGAACTACAGCTACACATGCTGTCTTAACAATACAAATGAATAGTTAGATATTTATTACACCACAGTCCTCTCATACTACTGTATTTTTCACAAGATACCATTCCGCTTAAAATTGCACGTGAGAAAAAAAGGCCAGTTACCTTTAGGAAGGTAATCCTGTTTCAAAATAGAGCCTAAAGAGGCCTGGCTCCCACCTCAACAAGTAAAAAGCATGCAAAAGAGTAATTAAGCATGTACACAAAAAAACATAAGGATTGTTCCCAACAGCACAACACAGTTCAGTAGAGACCTGAAAAAGGACTTCAGTTGACAAATTGGACAGTTAATGACACCAGCTCAACAAAGAGCTTAAACACATACATCTCATAGTAAATTTAAGGCTACTTACATACTTATTAGTAAGATTGTTGTTGAGGGTCTTTTAAAAAGTTAAAAAAAAAAAATCACGAATATTAATGAGCTCAATAAAGATTTATCACTACTGTTTACTGGAAGTTAAATGTTTCTTAAAATCATATAGAATAATCAAAAGCTCAAAAACAATAAGTTTTTAATTTTATAAAGTAACATTTACTGTAAAATTACCTCAATGATATAAAGGACTATATTCTTGTAGAAGCAATATAAGATGCATTTAGCTACTCTGTTATAATTCCAGGCACCATGAACCAATAACAAATTCTTCAAATACTTGAACTGCAAAAAATGAGAAACAAACATATAATGAAAATGTCCATAGATTGATATTAATTTGATATTAAACTAATTTATTCTGGTCTTCTACAATATAATGGCTTACCTGAGCTATTGAATAGTCTGAAGAATTAGCAGCCTGTAGACCTTCATTTCCACTAATACCAACACCAACATGTGCTGTTTGTATCATACTAACATCATTTGCTCCATCACCAATCGCTAGAGTTACTACTTTAACTTGCTTTTTGACCATTTCTACAACTTCAGATTTTTGAAGTGGAGATACCCTAAGTTGTAACAGAAAAGAAAAAAAAAGAAACAGAACTTTCAAATGAATGACCTTGAAAAACATACTTTATTCCTTGAAAAGGCACTAAAACCAGAGTAGTATCCTAGACAATGGTATTATCTTATTGTTGGCCTTTATTGGCCTTTACACTTTATGCCAAAAGCAAATTCCCAGAATTCACAGAAACCTTGGATTTGTTGAAACAAGGTATTAATAGGACTAGAGACACACAAGTCAAACAGTATTGGACCCCTTAAATGGAGTAATGGAAGAAAATCCAACATTGCCACTACTAATAGTAACTTAGAACAACTGTAGGTTGCTTTTCATTTTGCTTTTACATGTTTTTATTTTCCTCTCTGCTAAAACACTTATTTTATAAATTTAAGAGGCAGACATCAAAGCAAACAGGCAGAAGTAACAAGTGTGGAACACCAATACATTAACATAACCTTCAATGCTAAGTTAGAGGATGCAACTTTGAACACTGATTGTTGATCCTTCACTCTATGTAACTGCTAGTAACTTCTCCTTCATTTGTTTGCACCAACCACAAAGAAATGTGGATGGGGAGGGAACAAACTATTCCACAGATGATTCTCAAGAGATCTGCTGATCAAACTATATCAGTTTTGGTTCCATCTTTCGTTATGTCACATGTGTATGTTCCATTTCAAGTTCACAATGTTCTATTTTGAAGTTGAAATTCGGTCATATATTTGAGATATGATAACTGCAAATAATTTAGAAAAAGTTATGTGCCAGCACAGGCATGTTTCAAAAGGTAAGGAAGGGAAGGAACAAACTCTAAGAAGTGTGTCAATCCAGTCTTGTGCTTCCTGGCACTGTAACTGCCAACCAGACCCTTCCTGAATGAGTCATTTAGGGATACTAGAAGAATAGAAGAAATGCAAAAACCCAAACCTTGCTCTTCTCTGCCTCATGCAGAGAAAGCAAATCACATTTCAAAACATGAATTCTGCTGCATTTCGCTGAATTTTCTGTGGAGTCAGGGATGTGCATCCAGTGAAGAGAAGATGAAACGATCCTTTCCTCACATATCTTTCCAGATAACTAATTCCGACTGCCTCCATGCAAAAACTAAACAAAGTTAAGAAGGAAAGCTTGCCCTTGGATACAAAGTCAAAACTGAGGAAAAAATGTGTATTTGAAATTTATTTTCTCCAAGTCTTCTGTATGCACTCACAGCAATAATCACCCTGGCACCACAAGCTCATGGTATTTTGTAGTTGAGGCTGCAAAAGAATCCCCCTTGAAGTGCCAGAATTTTGGGGTTAAGTTTTACATAGAGATGTTCATATCTTGACTTAATTCTTCCAGGTCAAAAAGAATAAAAATAGAAATATAAAATAAGAATAATATAAAACAAGTTTTTGAGAACAAATTCAGAAATAAAAGCCACAAAAGCACAGATATTTCTGAATAATGCACCTTCCTGAACATACTCTGTATATTGCTACTCACTGGGATACCGCCAAGCAGCAGAGCCTTTACAGTTTATGAGTACAGTTCTCAACTGAACTAATGCACTTGTAAGCTCAGTAAGAGGAAGAAATATTACAATCAAACAAAAAATTCAGCACTATTCTATAGATCCTCGTCAAAGATTCTGTAATTTCAGGGTCCCAAAGACACCAAAGGCCTCAGGATACTTCAAAAAAATTACATGCATATATTATTGATGAGACTTGTGATAGCGAGCTGTATAATTTAGTCAAATTATTTTTCAGAACATGGCATAGTATGACATTCCTGTCTGTGCAATGATCTTTATGGTAACAGCCAGGCTGAATAATCTGCCTTATCTTGACTTTGCTTTTTTGTAATTCAGTTTGAGAGGAAAAGTTCTTTTCTCTAACTGAATGTACATTTCCTCACATTTCTTCTTCTTGCTTCTTCCAAAAAAAACCCCAAATAGAACAAATACCTCACGTCTTTTAAGATAAAGAATGAAATTAAACTCTCCACATTCAACAGACTTCTTTTAAAATAGCACTGAGTCTGAAGACAGCAGTATGCCAGTGCATGCTATGAGATTTTTGAGAAAGGCCACTGGGATGAGTACAACTTTGTGGTGAACTTGGGATGAAAGCTTATGGGCAACAGTCCTCCGAAAGAATTTCTGGTCCAAGTATATTCAGAAGTATTTCTAAGATTTTTTAAAAATTATTTTTAAAATTTGAATACCGCTGATGAGTATGATGTCAAGATCAGCATTAGTCAGCTTCTACAGGAGATGCCTGACCTGATAACTTCAAAAAAAATCTATCCAACTTTCCAGGAACAGCGACTTACTACTCTTTCAGAAAACATTATAGAGGCAGCTGGAAGATGGCATTTACTTTCATTGCCAAGTGAAAGCAATGTGTTTGGTGGATACATCTAAATTCAAGACAACAAAATAAAAAAAACCCAACAAAACACCAAACCACCTCCCATTCAATTTGTTTACTCTAAGCGGTGCATTTTTACTACAAAATAATCAATTTGACATTCTTATTGCACACATTATTCAGAAACCAATACTGAGCTGGAATTCAGTTTATTTAAGTCTTTAAGCCAAACATCTGCTTGGAATTAATAACATGAAAATTTTTTGAAGTAAAATATCCACTAAATATTTGTCAGCTTCTCGCTTTATGGTTACTCTTATTAAGAATTCACTGGTAAGAAATGACTCCAAACAAGTGAATATGAGATGTACACTTCAAAGAAAACAAAGTAATTTGTAGTTTTAAAACAAAGAAGTGTTTAAAATGTTTAGTGCTTTCATACGGATGGAAAAGAGGTTGAAATTTTAATTCAGTCACAACAATATATTTAAGTGATTTGTATTAATTAAAATGATAATCAAGCTTTTTGTCTTCAAGATCAGAAACAAGTAGAGGCAATTTTATATATTAAAGATGGAACATTAGCAGCAAAAAGTATTTTGATAGAATTTCTACTTTAGAGAACTATTGAAAATGTACATATTAGAATAGTGAATGCTACAAGCAAATATTTTAGTTTTAAACCTGCAGCCAATTTTAAACAACCACAAAATATGTCAGAGCATATACCTAGATATGCATTGAAACCAGATGACCTGTGAATATTATGGAAATATAGAAATAGCACAGAAAACGCTACTAGAATGGAAACCTTCATTTTGTACTTTTTGTTGTTTAGTCACAGAAAAGTTAGCAATACACGACAACTCTATGTACAGAATGCCTTGCAAATGGCTCAACAGTCCAACAGAAACAGCAGTAACGTTTTTTCAAACAGCAGAAAATATAGTTCAAGGAAAGAAAAGAAAGGAACAGTTTTGAAATAAACATTCTACATTCAACCCATCTACAACTTGTTATTTGTTATAATGAGCAAAACTGGAAAGACTACTGCTGTGCATTTTCTAAAGCAATTATAATCAGGCATAGTACCCAATGTAAAACAAAATGGAATTGGATGTAACAAACACATGGAGACCTCTAAAAATGTGAGATCTCATGCTTGCAACACTTCTATACTGAGAAACAGCAGGACATGTGGACTACAGAAGACTCTGAATACCTGTTTCTGAATTCACTATGCCTATACCCAACAGCTTTTTCCATACTATTACAAAGGTCAAAACAGTGAAAAATATTTTGAAAACATTAACTGGCTATACTTCTAATTGTTACCTTGGACACTGATAAAAATAACAGCTATTTCCACAGCTCTGGGGTTTTTGATTGCATTTCTAATAGATACTCTGTGTTGTCATCGATCTTGTAATGAAAAGTCCTTGCTTCTGCTTTTTCACACATAAATCACTTGGGCTAAGGCAAGCCCTTTGAAAGTTGATAGGAGCAATTCTTATTTATCTAGCTACTAATGACTTGACTTCCCTTTTAGTTCAATCCTTCAAATGTAGAAAAGGTGATGTACTACTAAGGAGATATTTGTGGGTTTTGTGCTTAAAGCTGTAAAAACGCAACAAAGTCCCAAAACATAGAAGCTATCAATTATAACAGCTTTTTAAATATAAATATAAGAACATTAAAAAGCAAGCCAAACTGTTTTCATGTTGTGTATGCTTGAAAAAATGCACATCATATTTTGTTGAATCTCAAAAAAGTTTCCCTGTTAAGGTAAGTCTAGAGCTCTAATAAAGTTTACATGAAAGGATTAAATGCTTGGTTGTATAAGAGAACACCAAAACAATCAGGAATAATAACAACAGTAACATAAAGGTGTTTCTGTTGACTTCAGGAAAAAAAGATCACTTAGTGTAGTAGCTTTCACATTTCTGTCCACCTATGCAGCATCACTGATGGCTTACAGGAAAGGCAGAGATGTTAAATTTTGCCTGCAGAGAAAGTTCTATAAAAGAAGCCAGATGTACTGAAACCTGTAGTTAACTAGAGTATTAATTTAAAGCTAACATCAGTCTTTTAATCTTGCTGAGACTATTCTTGATGGATAATACAATTTTCTTGGGTATATGCAATTTCAATTACTTTGTTTGGGAGGTATACTGCTGTATCAGGCTTTGCTACAGAAATATTTGCTTGAATGACTGCATTTCAGAACATTACTTATTGCCTTTTATTTAGATTTTATGAGTGGAAGGTATGGATACATATAATTTCTCTGTCATGGAAACAGCTTTTTAATTTTTACATGTCAATAAAAATATTGTAGAGAAAGAATAATGTAAACCTTACCTGCAACAAATAACAGCTTTACATGACAAAGCCAAATCCAGGAAATATTGCCTCACTCCAAAAGTCAAAGCATACTTCAGAGATTTACCATCAATAATGAGAGCAAAATCATTTTCCTTCCTTAAAGCATCACCAAGGGTACTGCAATGATGGCTAAGCGTCTCCCTCGTTCCCTGTTGCACAAAGGAAGTGTTATTTTTATTTCTGTTTTTTAGTCTAAATATTCTTTCAGTAAAAAGGAAATTTCCTTTTGATTAAGTTAACAAGTAAATAGTATGTTTGTCTGTATTTAGGAGGCAGTACTATGTATTTAGCTTGCTTTGGGGAGGTCAAGCACAGTTATACTATGGAGTGTCATGAATAAAAGAAGTAATTTCTTTTTGTTGTATTTCTTTCTATGAAGGGCCTTCATAGGGCTCAGAAGAAAGAAGGGCTTTGAAAGAGAAAGGAAGATGAAAGTTTTTGCTTATGAAGATTTGAATTTGACAAACTGTTGCATCCTATGAAAACAGCAATATATAAATATATTAAAACAGGCTTAAAACCAAAAAATTATGCTACTCCAGTTATGACATTCTATATGTATATAGAATTTGGCGTAACCACCTAAAAAGAAAACTTCAAGAAGTAATTATAAATTTCAAATACTCTGAAACAAATCTCAACTTCACCTGTCTTCATGTGTTGACTGTGCTGTCTGCCTACTGGCCTTTTAGAGGCTAATTGGTTTATCTAAAAGATTAGGCTGTTGGGGAATTCTGTACTCCAGGTTTCTTGTCTCTTCCTCTGTGGAAACTCCAAGAGTAAGGTGACCCAACAAAAATTCTTAAAAATGACAATAACGTCTGTAACTATTTTTCAGAGTGCCTTTGTCCATTATGCAACACTATAGTGTGCAAGACAGTATCAACAAACTTGCATAAGCTATTCAAATATATAAACTGAGAACAGAAGAAAATTGCCTTTCTTCATTAATATCACAAGCTATTTGTGAAAGAAGTTACTGTATCGACAGACTATTTTCAAATATTAATCAAGAGCTGCTGCCTGTCCTGTTTCAATTCTGATTTTACTTCCAATTTTATCAGGAAGAATATGTCAGTTAAAATAGTTCATATTTAAAATGAAATCACTGTGATGTTCATGTTTCAACACTGAAAGTGTGCTACTCTAAATGACTCAAAACATTTTAAAAAGTACTTAGTTTTCTTGTTGCCCTGGGCAACCTGGTCTAGTATTAAATGGGGAGGTTGGAGATTCATGATCCTTGAGGTCTCTTCCAACCCAGGGCATTCTGTGATTCTGTGAGTTCATATTATAGTCTACTTTACACACTACCACTGAATCCTTCAGTTAAGGCAATCCCCTCTTGCTGATTCTCATACTTCCCATTCACTTATCCCTCCCTTCCTTTCCCTAAGTCCTAACGTAAGCTTAGTTTCAGGGTTTACTCCTGAAGCCTCTTGGACAGAGGAAACTTCCTCTATAAAGCTCATCTAAGATTCCCTGAGAGGACAGCACCAGGATATTTTATCTGGATATTTTACGTAGAAAATAGTGACGTTTTATTAACTTACAAATCTGCATGTTTCACTTACATCAAGAGAGCCTTCATTTATAACAATCAGTCCCATGTTCTTTCTCAGAAGTTTACAGGAGTGACCTGTAAGAACATTTTTTTCAACAGTTAGTTCCACCAAATCCAATGTAACACAACATAGTATTTTTTTCCTGTAAGTGAGAGAATTAAAATTAGAGCTCCCCAGTTGAAAGCACTGGGAAAAAAAAAAAACAAAAACACTATTCTGCATTCCATAAAAATTAGAGATAGTAAGTCAGAATAGTTAGAATTTTCATTGTTGCAACTCGTGACAGGTGTTTCTTGTTACAGTAACAGTAACAGAGTACATTTATCAAAATTATTTTTAGGACACACTTAGGCTACTGTAAGGAGTACTAAGTCTTCAATACAGTTTTCATGTATTACTATTTAAAAATACAGGTTTATTACTGCTTAGTTTAGTTAATACATTATTCCTTTCCTCCCTCCCTTAAAATACAAGAAAACAATCAGGAAATCTCTGACTGATGGTAAAGATTACAGCACTTTACTTCACAAGCTATGCGCTTTACTTTAAGATCACGGTTCCTATCATTCCTGAAAGAATGAAAAATAAAGAAAGGAAATACTTATGTTTTGTTAACATTATACCTTCTCATTTTTTTCTCCTCTCTAGGATAATAGGAGGTTTTTTTTGCTGTTAGTATTGCAATGGAGGAAAAAAAGCGACTATTACCCATTCTCCTCCTACCAGAAACTGAAAAATAAATTATTATTTAAATTCTTGAATGCCACATAGTAGTATTATTCTACAAATACCTTTCCATTCTGAAAACAATTTTACTCTATCAACAAAGCCATCAAGCAAATGCAATTGTAATACCAATGTTAATGGCAGTTTCTTGTTTGTCCCCAGTAAGTATCCAAATTTTTATGTCAGCTTTCATGAGTGTTTCTATGGTCTCAGGCACTTTGTCTTGTAGTTTATCTTCAATTGCTGTTGCTCCAAGCAGCTGAAGATTCTGTGAACATAAAATATCCAGCACATGAAGATTTTCCAGTTTTAATTCAGTTTTAATCTTTTAGTCTCTTTTTGTTTAATATTGCATATTTATGATGAAATTAATGTTCTTAAAATTCATGAACATGGTATATTTTTAAGACTGTTCCACACATCTGTTTAAATTGCTCACATATATAAACTCAAACCCTACGACTGACTGAAACTGTATGTTCACACCTTTCTTTTTGATTGATTGAACACTCAATTTTTTTTCAGGCTCTAAATTTTAAGCAGTTTCATCAACAGTTTCATGGAACTGACAGTTTTTAAAAACAACAACAAAAAGAACCCTACCATCACAAAAAAACCCAAAAAAACAAAAAAAAAAACCCTCAAAAAACAACCCTCACACACATACAGAAAGATAGCCAAATCAAAAAAACCAAAAACCAAAACAAAACCAACAAGAATCCTCCACGAAAAATCAGGAAATAAATGCAACCAAATGTCAAAGCTTCAAGCAATATCTCATGAATGCCTTCTGGTTATCTGCACTCCTGCTGAGGCAGTGAATTCAAACTGCTCAGGGCAGTTCCAGTAGCAGTACTGCCAGCAATATAAGGAAAGCTCTGCTATGGTGAGGCTGTATCTGGGTATCACCTCCCCTTCTGAGTCTTCAATAGAAAAGATATTAAAAAAAAAAAAAAAACGGAGGAAATCCAGTGCAGGGACACATAACTTAGGCTAAATGGGTGATTCTGTCTTCTGCTAACTGAAAAGGGCTTACAGAAAAGCCATCTTCCTCTACAACATGCACAGTGTAAGAACAAGAAATGCGTTCTCCAAGAAAAGAAATTTAAATTCAGAAAAAAGGGAAGAAGAACAGTTTAGCTCTATAAAATCGCCTAGTGCAGCTGAGAAAATTCCCTTAAAATTTTATTATAGTGCTGGGCAACCTGACCTAGCCCTGAATTAGCCCCACTTTGAGCAGGGGGTTATGTCTGAATGACCCCTTAACCTTAACTTTTATCTGTTTCTGTGATCAGTATACAACTTAGCAGCTGTTTATTTATTACCTACTTTATTCCACAAAACAGCAACCCTGAAAAATAAAAAACCTTTACAGTAGCTCAACTCAAAAATCAGTATTTTCCAGGAAAGAAGTTATTTTCTGTCAAAACTTTGACAGAGTAATCTTTCTTTCATTTCAGTCACCTCAGTTGCAAGGGCTATACGACATATCCATCAGTATAATGCTAGAGCTTTTTCTATCAAAGCATTATTTGTCAGTCACTCAGATTTCATATTATATAAAGAAATTCCCAGAAAACTGCACATACTTTCTCAATTAGTTCATAGCTCTCCTCAAGTTTGAGTGCTCTGTTTTGTATAGCTGTAGAAGCACGGTGATAGACATCTAACCATTCTTGATAATCACTTTCTGAAATCTCAGCCACAGCAAAACACAAGGTTCTTAAGCCTAAAGAGAAAGCACATAGTAAATGATTATGTTTCCTTGATATAGATGCAATCAGTAACTACAAGCATTTTTTCATTATATTTGCTTATGTCTGATTTTCAGCATACTGCTGCATGTCTTGAAGAAATTTGTTCCATGTATTTAAAGCAAAAAGTATAATAAACTTAATTAAAATTAAATGCTGCTATGATGATAAGCAATAAATCTATAATGAAGGTTAAAATATATCATCATGTTATAATTTCTCTTCTTTCACACCTCTCCAAATGTCCTCAGAAAGTTCTGAGCTGAAATTTAAAATTCACCACATAGAAGCCAAATTTTATTTCTTCACCTCACAGATTTTCTCAATGTTCCAAATTCTTAAAATAAAACCTTTGTATATAGGCAACATTTTGGGATTTTATTTAATCTCTGCAGTTACAGATAAATAATAGAATTTTTCCTTCAGCAGAAATGTAGACTGAGCACAGTGAGAATTTGAGGCTGCAAAATTACAGGAAAAAAAACCACCATATATTTTCTGTCCACACAGATTTCATTTCAGTTTAAACAGTCAGGTACATCCTACCAGTTTGTTTTCACGTATCACGAGATTTTTATGGTTCTAGAGCACGAAACTGGATTAACTCCTTATATACGGAGAAGGGTCTAGCCAAATGAAATTGTTTGAAATCAGAATTTGCTGGCATGGAAGTTTAGAAGAGATATAGGCAGGATTACTGCATCACCCTTGAGCATTTATCCACTGTTCTCTAGGAGGTGGGGAGCATCTTAACCAGGGATGGACAAACACAACATATTTGAACATTGTTCTATTGTGCACAGATCAGCATCAACAGCAATCTTGCAATGCTGAAAGAGGCTTGACATGGCATAAAACAACTTTCTTTCATTTAAGATACATAAGTAATTTTGTCATAATGTAAACCATTTGTATTCCTAATACACTGACAACTGAGTACTGTTATCATCACAGTTTCTTACCACATAGCTCCAAAGTACAAATCAAATGAATTACTATTAACATTTTTGTTTAAAAAGGATATGTTAGCAAGACTCAAATTAATGAATATGAGGTAAGAAGGAGGAGGAAAAGAATTCATGACTAACAGTAATAGTATTTCCACAATTCCTTCAAAATATTTTATGCAGATGATGAAATAAAGAGAAGAAATTACCAAATATGAGCAAACTTGTCTCAAGGCATCTTTTTTTTTTTTTTTTTTTTAAATCAGAATGTAATTATTTTTCTATTTTTAATTTGAAATATTTATTTTAATTTTTATTTAAAAGAATCTTCCAAGTAAAAAGTAGCAAACAGAGTATCATTAAGTCAGCTTTGTAACAGACTGGAACAACAACACAGAAAAATCATACACTTTCTCTATTTACCCAAGCAGACATTAACACTCAAGCTTAGTAAATGCTCAGATATAAATGCCAGCCAGGCTAACCACTTCATTTTTGAACACACCAAGAACATGCAGCAAATGCCAAGGACATACTGTACTGCCACATGAAAGGCTACGCATGAGAAACTTTGCAACATCATTGGCTGCAATTTAGATCTGATGCAAAAATAAATACCAATTTCATTAATCTATTCCAGAGAGAAGTACTTTTGCTACTTTTTTTTCCTCCAGATTGAATTTAGTGTTTTTGAAAGGTTAGCAATTCACTTCTGAACAGTATATCTTTTCATCTGGTGAGAAGCACTTGAACAAACTTCTTAACATCAATACATATCTTCCCTGGTTTTAAAGAAGGGCAAAATCCTTTGCTTTTTATTTTTATTTCCATCAGTCCAACCTGAGCGCTAAAGAAACACAGTACCATTTGTACCACTGATCTAATGAGAATATTATTAAGAATTGGATTTAAATTCTCCTATTAGTTCACACAGGTAACAGATACTGATTCTACGTTTATCTTTTCTGCAACCAAATGTATAGACTCACATCCCAAACCAACTTTATATTTAATTATCTTTTCCCTGACTGGTCCTGGTTAGGTCATGAAAATACTTCCCCAAATGGGCCAGTCAGCTCAGAGCTGGATTCTTATAGAGAAAGGATGCATCTGAGGCTTCTTGTTGTACTATCTGTCAAATGTATTCAGTTTTAGTTCTGCTTTCAAGTTTCTTGTAGAAATTTAATCTCATTTCTAATATCTGTAAGACTTCTTTTCTGTTTGTTTTTTTAAGGCTAACGAAATGTTTCCCGCAGTGATCTTAATATGGAGAACGATCTGAGGATCGCTTCTGCTGTCACAAACAAAATCAAGAGACTGAAGTTTGCCGACTGTTACACTAACCAAATGCTTAATTACATAATAAATCAAAAGAGAAAAAAATATTTAGAGAAGTTATATGCCTAACAAGCAGAAAAAGTATCTTTCCTGATACAACAGCATTTGACCAGACATCCAGAATAATGAAAATGTTTTATTAAAGATTGTCTTCAACTGTAAGCTTATTTCTTAAAAACACATTGAAGTTACTTTCAATGTCCTAGTAAGAGAGTATTGGAATAAATGAAGAGGTAAAAAGTTGCACTTCATATTCTCATAGCTATTATAATCCTGCTTCCAGCCACTCTCTTTCAAGAATAAACTAAAACACTACAATACTTCACAGCAGACCTCAATAACGCTTGACACACTCCCATTTTTGTTATCTTAGTAAAGGAAGAGCTAGGAGAAGTGCTGGGTGAACTTATATTAAAGCACAGAACTTTCTACAGTCTGCCTTACTGCTCATGTGTACACTGTGTAAACCACTCCTATATAATAACTTGGTGTTTGTATCAATCATCTTAATTTCATAGTCTTAAATTTTACTTACTGCTCTTATTTAATAAGCCTTAATGGAATAAATGCTTTGAAATAGCGGTTGTTAAAAAGTAGCGTATGAAAAACCAGTGATTGTAATTCCCCTTATTGTGACTGGTAACAGAAGTATTGTAAAGCTGCCTTAGAAGCACTATGCTAGTCATAACCAAGCATCTTTGCCTTTTCCTGTGCACCATCCCTGCAACATTTGTTGTGTGAGGGGAGATGAAAGTAATCAAGAAAGATGAAACCTATAAAGAAACAAAGAACTGTGCAATGTGTTTGTTCATTGGAAAAATGTATCGTGTTTTAAAAGCCTAAAACCACAAATTTACTACCAAAGATTCTTAGGAAGATTATTATATTTTAGGGATGCAAAACTAAAGCAATTTTCTAAATTACCACTACAGCAACATAAGATTGGAAAACTGAGTTGAACAGTGAAGAAATTCTGCGTTTGCATTGTATTACTCACCTTCTGTAGCAAACTGCTCTAAATGTTTTAAGGTGATTTCTTTGTATTTTGAACTTTCAGCAAGGCGATCATAAATTACAGTATCCTACAACACAAATAAAATGAATGCAAACTAATTTAATAGAAAAAAAAAAAGTGTTTTGTTGTGTACACAATAAAAATAGTGCAGGAAAAATGGCAGAAAAAATATGCAGCTCTGTATTTATTTCAGTATAAAAACCGAATCTCTAAATTTGCAAATTCTGCTATGATCTAATTCATCTACTACATGTTTTGCTGTTATTTTCCTTCATTTTAAAAAGTACAGCATCTTCCTTGTGGAGTCTTTTGATCTCTTTAATATTAAGACAGACATTTTAAGACAAAGGCATTTTAAGCCCCAAAGTTAAAATTAGTTTTTCATAAATGCCATTTTAACGCTTTTGTAACCACCTTGATATACAGAACGTTAATGATAGCATCTTGTCTCCTCGAGAAGATACTGAATGTACATTCATATTCAATCACCTTTATCTCTTTGAACCATTCAGGAATTAGATTTGCATCATCTTCTGATCAAATTTCAATCTAGATAATGGACAAAGAACTAATAAGCAACTCTGTCATACCCTAATCATATGGCACATGGGAATTTTCTTTCCACAGAGCCTGTATTCAGGAAGATGCAGAATTGGCTTAACACTGATGACAGGTTAAAACTACCACATAGTCTTTCCTGGAAGACTACTATTTCCACCTAGTGACTCATGCTCAGCTACTCCAGCAAGTCAATGATATATTTAGCAATACCTTCAACATTTTCTTGGAATACAGAAGAAAATTAATTGACAGTATAAAAGTATTTAGTTAAAATACAGAGAATAAGATGAATGAGTCTCCCTTACCTTCATAGACAGTAAAACAAGGAATACATTAGTCCATCACATTAAACAACTACACAATGAAAAAGTTTTCAATGCTCCTTCCCATATCTCTCACCACTTTCAAGGTTTTCATTACAGTTCTAACTTCCTGCATGCATATTTGCATTGTTAGCATATGTTCTCTGATACAGTGAAAATATTGTAAAACTCACGGCTCCTTTGCAGTAGAGTCTTAACTTTCCCGTTGGCGTGCGAACTATCACCGACATTCTCTTCCTAGAACTGAAAGAGAATTAAGTGCCCAGTAAGTAGGTGGTTCATAAACGTAAATATTTACCAATATTTTCCCTAAAGCTATCAATATTTAAGTTACAAAATACAGAGGAAAAAAAATAAGGCCCATCTTTTCCAAATGTTCTTCTCAGGTGACTGGGATGAAAATACAAATTTCGCTGTCTAATCACTAAAGTTAATGAGTCTGTCTGTGCACTTCTTTGCAGATGTTTTCCGGTAAAAAGAATTTAAGAAGATTTACTATCACCTTAGTGCTCTCTACTGATCACAAAGAAAGCATCTTATGGCACAAAGTATTTGTGGCCAGGATCATAAAGACCTTCTTTACCAGCTAAACAGAGAGTCTCTAGGCCTCTGCACTGTTACTATTGACAAATACTTCAGTTTAATTTATTATGCAGTGTTTTTAGCATGCTAAGACTTACAAGGCGCCTTGCTTAACATTACCTACCCTCTAGCTCTTAGTTGTTAATGACAGAAGTACTTTTTCTTTCAGTTCTAGTGATTGAAGTCATAGTAGGAATGAGAAGAAAGCATGGACAAGACAGTCACCTTTGTTTTCTCTTTTCTCTTTGAGGTCCTCCAACAAGTTCATCCTACTTTAGATTCAAGTTCACGTCCAGCCAAAATGTGTATTTATATCAAATTTCAATTTTTAAAAATAAATCCACAGAAACTAGTTAGGGAACAAAAATAATTTATCATGCATATACTTCATAGTAAAATGCACAAAACAGATGGAAGTAAATGGTCCATTTATAAGTTCAGTTCCTGTTAGGAATTGGATATCATTTATAGATCATCAAATAGCATTATTGTACAATAGTTTAGATTGCCAAGGAAAACATCCTGTAAGTGGAATATGTGAAGATAGGTTGAGGAAAGAATTTTTAAAATTACTGGTGAAGCAACAGACTGAATATTATCTTCAAGAAAGTATTTTTTGTGTGCACTTTACTTCAACTACAGATTCGAATAGCAATATTTAATTGCATTTCTCCTCTGATTGCCACATAAGAGAGCATAAGAAGAGAAATAGTTGCAGCAGTGAATATCTATTTTATCTCTAATCTAAAAAAGTCTCAGATAATCAAGATTTCATCAGTCCTTAGACTCTATCCAGCTGGGCATCTGCTAAGATAATCATTGAGAAATTTAAATAACCTAAACTGCACTTACGTTGCCTACAATAAAGACAACTTCTGAGATTCACTTCACTTCCTGGCACGATTGTTCAGCCTATAGCTATCTTAATTTATATCTGTCTGAATGTGAAGACTGTGGAGGAACCTGTTATTTAGGGTTTGTTTTTTCTAAAATGTGCATATATATTTATAAAACTGTTTATATACATATATACACAAACACACACATTTATATACACATATCCACCCTTGACAGCTACTAACAAAGTTGTCTTGTAATACCAGAATCTGAAGTTCTGCATATGGCTGCATGCTGATCAATCTGTCAAAGATGTATTAGAGAATAACCAAGGTTTTCTTGCAACTTCCTGAAAGCTGAGCTATGAAGACAGCTATTGAATGTTGGCTGAAATACATTTCTCTTAAAAGTTCAAGAAAGCCAATTGGCAGGATTTACTGTCAAAGACTTCTAACTTTTTATGTGCATTTTCACTGTAGTGACAATATTATTTATGTTTCGTGGTGAAATACAGAAACAAAAAAATTGCACTACTGCACACAGCTGTCAATATGATACCAACTTTCTGTTTTGTTTTCTTCTCATAGGAGGTAGAATAGCTTGTAAGTCCCATGGAATTGCCATGAGATTACAGATGGCCAGAAGCATCATAAGGAGACAGAAACACTCTTGATGAGCCCCTTATTAATACGTAATGTCTATCTCAAGTTTAAGATAAAAAAAATATCAGTTTAACCACGCAAACACAGAAAAAAAAAACCACTGCTACCTACCCAAGTTTGATACCTCTTCTGTCAGCCATTTGTTCTTTTTCTATATTTAGAAGTATTCCTCTCCAGTTAGCAAACAAAACAGAGATCCAGGCTCTTATCCAGAGAAGGGGTAAGATCTCAAATGCTCTAGAAGGCCTTATGTTTGCTCAGAACAACAGCCAAGGAATTGTGTATTATTCATAAAACTGATGAGGTGTGGGACTAGTCAACCTCTTAATGCATTTCAGACAAGTTACAGTCTCTAGATCAGAAGCTTTACCCAGTAACTAACATGGAAGACATTGCTAGAATGTGGAGACGTGCTCCAGGGATGCAGGTGAAAATTAGTAAATTAAATCCTTAGATACTGCATATTCCAGATACTGGAATATAATTATCAATGAAATTAATTACAGTGCTAAAATTTTAATAGATTTTACTAATCTAACAAGCAGGTATCATCAAAACCTCCATCGGGAACACTGTTGATGTAATGTCATATTGCACTGATGAGCATTTTGTGCACTGACAACAGAGATAACTTATGCTTACTGAAATGAGAAATCACATGCTCAAATTCATACTCATTTTCCAACTCTCTACCTAGTTAGGTGAAAAGACAGTGCACGTACTCAGCACATGGCAGCAGAGGGTCTGACAAAATGGTGTCTGATATGGAAGTGTGTATGAAACAAAGGCGTGGAATTGAATGCAAAAAAAAAAAAAGGCAATCATTGACATTCATTGATACTTGCTGAACATTTATGGAGACCAAACAGTGGATGTGAGCACAGTGAGGTAGTGGGTGATCCATTTCAGCAGTGGTAATAGTCACTTCCGCTAGTACAGATTTTTACAAGCACAGCATACAGGCTCTTTTTCAACACTGGCAAAAAAAACATAGCTAATGGTGGTGACTGTGTTGAAAGATAGTATTTTGTAGCTGAGAATTTGCTCCATCAAATAGTGTTACTCCTTGTCTCTGCTGTAGCTTCCATGGAAATAAGTAGGAGGCATTATTTTTGGAGAGATCAATGCAGCACGTTGTATACTACTACTATTTTCACAAGCACATATATGATCACTGTAAAAAGAGGATACCAGAAAACAACTCCATCAAGCATTCCTACAAGTTCTATTCCTGTAACTTCTCTGCAGAAGTACTTTATTAAATGTCGACACTGTTACACTCTACTTGCTGAACAGCCGTATCTGGCTTGCCTAGGAAGATAGTAAGAAATTTGCCACCAAAAAATTTGTCACCAAAGGGCAAAAACACCTTAGAACACCTGGAAACTCTTTGCTCAGGAGTGTTGACTGTTACAGACTACTCATCTGAAGGTACATGCTCCTACACACACAGTTTGTGTTGGGTTTTGGAGCAAAAATTTCTTCTGCTGTGGAACAAGGGTGACCTCTAGCGCTTCCAACAAGTCAGTTCCAAGTGAAGCTAAATACAGAACAAGAACAAAAACAGCTACAGAAAGTGAGTGCTTGGTAAATTTGGGTTATTGGTATCCACTGAAAACCTAAATCCTCCAAAGGTTAAGATTAAAAATTCTGTATTTTAAACAGTGATACTTCGTGGAGAACAGTCTCAGACTGATACAGAATTCTGAAGAGAGAGATGAAATTAAGATAAAGATCAAAAGCAGGAACAAAGTAGGAATCCCATTGCAGCTATCCCATGAATAAACTTCTACAGATGTCAAACTAACAACAATATAAAATTGGATGTGCTACATGTTTGCTAAATTTTCAGAACACAAAATGAGAAAAAGTGCCCACAGGAAAATGAAATCATGGCATAAGCCTGAAAATTTTCAGTTATGTCTTCCACAATACATATGAAAACATTAATTGCAAGCATTCATTAAAATACATTCAAAACACTAAAAATGTATTTGTAGCATTATTATTTCATTCTACTCCACAGATTTTTTTCCTATGTTTCACATTATTTCTGTTATCATAACCACAGGCGACTGTCTATCTTCAACCCCATCACTTCTACTGCTTTGGAATTTACTTATTGAATCTGCCTGAATCTTCAAGGTAAGCTCAAAAAATGAACCAAATCAGGACAGGGAAAGGTAAATAATGGTCACTTTACACAAGCAAAATTGTAAGAAACCATTCTAAAAAAAAGAACAGATTCAGCACAGAAATTTCTTCCCCATCCTGTGACAAAGTAAGCACAAGGACTACCTGAATGCTTAAAAGATTAATTGTAATTGTGGATATAATTTAAACTAATTTACATAACAAATGAAACTGCATACTTGAGGATCTTTACAATTCCAACTTCTTGGACAGGCTTTTTTCATTGAAAGAAAGTAAGTGAAAAGTCACTGTCCAAGAAAACTAATCAATGCTCTGGGGTTCCAGCTCAGTAAAGAATGGACTTCAATCTGGATTATTTAAATAAGTCAAAAACACGTGTATGCAAAGTCAAGTGTAAAATGACATTCTATCAGTCAACGCAAACATAAATTATCTGTAGCACTTGAGGCTTCCCCTTGCTTCCAAATATAAATTTCAAAACATCAGATTATTCTAGCACCTTCAAGAACATATTTAGCTTCAAGTATTTTACTATAGTATTTCACTTCATATCATTTTTTGAGGTTTTTGAGAGTAAAAATTTTTGGAAATGAGCAAAAGCAAATGTGAAAAATATTAGCCAAAAAGATAACACAGAATATGTCTCTGTAAACATTTTGTCAGAAAAACAGAAGTTTGGTCTTAGTCATGTGCATTACTTTGCCTTATCACATATTATAGATACAAAAGCCAAGCCTGTACAGCTTACCTGTAAGAATATAAAAAACATTAAAAAAGAATATAAAAAACATTAATTTTTATCCATGATAAATTCAATGCATTTTCACAGACAGACATTAAGTGCTTACCTTGTAAATTCTAGCACATTCAGCAGTTCATATCTTTCTTCATGTCCCAACTGAAAAACAAAAATGAGAATTAATGCAAAAAATCCAAAGCAGAAGAGTCAAAGAAAAAGAAACATCTGGATATGTACCATGATGCAGTTATTCAGTAATTACTTAATATGGTAACAGTAAATACACCACACTGTAATGTTTCTCCAAACTACTTACAGATTCTATAATTACTGAGTCAGGTGTCCTTCCAGTGAATACAAAACGAAGATGTCTGGCTGCTCTGACCAATGCTCCTTCATCTGCAACAAATCAATTAGTAGTACTTTTTTTACAAGATGCATGAAGAAACTGTTAGTTTGCCCCAAGATTTAATGGATGCTTTTGACTTTGCCTTGCTTTGTTCTCTCCTGAATTCAGAAACTGCCTATGAAGTAGGCTTCAACTAGACCTTTTATGCTATACTTTTTTCTCACTCTCAAAGGATTTTATCATTACTTTTATCCCACTGAAAACCTATTTTGTTCATTTTTGATTATAGACTCTTTGTTCTAAATTCCATGGTTACCAAGTACAGAATGAGTTCACAAGCAAGGAGATACATTTATGTTCCAGTTTGATTTTCATTTATATGTGAGCACTTCCTTCAGACATTCGCAGCAACCTAATGACAGCTTAGGAATGCTACATGGTTAATCACTCTTTGCCCTTACATAACCTGTGTATATTTTCTAAAGCAAATCAGAAAAGTCTAAGTTCCTATTTTTTAGACAAAACAGTCTGGCTGATATCTACTCTTTTTTGATGGATGCTTTCTTCTTTAATTTCAAAAGATAGTTCAAAATAATTAATTTTAAACAAAATTTGCATGTTGAGTATGCACGTTTATGTTCTCTGAATTGCTTGACTCTCACCTGGAGATGCTGCTTGATATATAATCTTATCACCTTCTCTTTCTGGAACAGCTGTATGACACACTGCCATCATTGTCAAAAACTCACATATTATTGGTGCAGTCGGCTAAAAAAATTGCAGAAAATGTTTAACAATTTAATCGATAAGTAACTGAAATGTAATAATAGATATGGACAAACAATAACCAATAAAATGTTAATGGAAGATTGCTCTTTTGAACATCAACAGATAAGCCCACTGGACATTATCTTTCTGTATATCAACTTCAGCATGCAGGATAACTTCTCATTTGTGCGCTTCAATATAGGCTATGCAGATAGAATTTATATCATTTACAATCATAGAATCAAAAATGAAAAACCATAAACACAGAGTAATTCAAACTAGTATTTTATAAGGAAGGCAAGTCCGAATGATGAAAATGTAAAATGATTTCACAGCGAATTCTTATTATTCACTAAAGTCTCTTTTGATTCGAGCCTTTTTATTAAAAGTATTCCTTTCTGCATTACTTTTGTCTAACAACTTATTTATTAACATAATTTTTAAGAACCTTTGGAAAGATGTAGCAACCAAACTTGAAAGTCATGTGCAAAATAACATAAGGTCAGGCAGCTAGTTCTTAAAGGATACTAAGATAAGTGTCTCAAACACTTCAAAATCTGCAAAGCTGAAAGAATTTCAAATAGTTTAACCAAGAGAGGAAAAAATAATGTATCTAAGCAGAAATAGCTGATTGTTTTTGACTAATAAGAACTAAAAAAATATATTAGTACAGATTAAGTTTGCAAAATGAACGAAATGACTCCAAAGGAAACTATTGCATTTCCCTTAAATAAGCTCAAAGCAGTCACCTCAATCAAGGTTTCTCATAGCATATATACAGTATCTGTGATCAGTGTTAGAATGTCAACAATGAAGATGAAATTAATTACTTTATAAAATAATACCTGAAAGCCTAACTTAATTCCATAGTGAAACACTAATGAGTAACTTACAGAACTTAAACAAATTCAAAGCTCTTCATAGCCAAATATGAGCAGGTTTGTCCTCTTACACTGAAGGCCCCCGGATTCTTTAGGGCATCTTCAAAAGGCTAAATTAGAGATTCTTTTCCAAATCACTTACAAATGCGTTAACATACAATGTTGAAATTAGATTGAAATTTTAAAGGATCTTGCTCATGTTATATACACTTAATACTATATATCTACCAGAAAACAGATGTTATTCCCAGATGGATCTAATTAACTTGCATCAGCAATGAATAATATAAAGGTAATCTTGAGGGCATACTGATTCTGAACATATTTTCCCTCACAGGAAAACACTTTGATTTGCTAAAAGCAACACTGAAAATTCAGAAAACAGTGATAATTGTTTCTGTATCACTTACATGATTATTTTGAAGATTCTCCAGTAGTGATGAGTCACTAAACATTTTTTCGTCTCCATTTTGTGACCCCTGCCTAAAAATAATTTGGTAAAAGAGATCACCATTAGCATATACTTAATAGTTCATATGCAAATAATCTACATTACCGTGCTAAGGTCGAACATAAATTTTGGTTTAAGATGTTTCAAGAAAGGCTGCAGTCACATATGGTGCGAAAAATGAAGGGAAGAGGAATTTGTTAAAGGTCATCAAAGTTTACCTAATTTTAATAAACCTTATATAAATACACTTGAATTCAGGTATGTTTTTCTGCTCACTTCAGATATCACAAGATAAAATTCTCAAAGCAAGACTGGCTTCTTGTTATCTGTTTTCCACAGAAGGAGATTATTGGAGGCACTTAGAACAACACATACCTGGAAGAACTTAAATTTCTTAAGAAATTAACAGCTTTGGCACAGGTTTGCAATATGTTTGCAGAAAAGAAAGTCATACCTGAAGGAGTAAGCAAACTGAGTTCAGACATTATGGGACAAACATTCTGTTTGTTTCCCATTACTCATGACCAAAATAACCTAAACCGATATATAAAGGACACAGAAGTAAGGATGAAGTAGTAAAAGATTGAAGAGACACTAGATGGAGATAATCCTTGAATAACAGTCTTACACTAATGTTCACACTGCAGAGGCCTTCTAGCTGAAGTAGCTACTTCTAGAAAAACTCCTTATCAACTGACTGGTGAGTATCAAGACAATCCAGTTGAGTTTGAATTTCAGTGACACAGAACAGTTCTGAAAAAATGAACCCACTCAGAGGAAAATATTATTTTCATTTACTTTGGATTTTGCCCTGCAGTGATTTATGTTGAAGGATAAGTCACATTCATCTTAAAGGCAGACTAAAGATCTTTTATGAAAACCAAAAAAGTGAGCTGTTATAGTCTTGAATTACCATGAAGGAATGCAAAATGACAGCATTCTGCATAACTATTCAAGGACAGCTTTTTCCAAAAGCCTGTTATGAAGTGAGAAATTCAAAGCATCCTCAATCACCAAGATTTATATTTATTTATTTTAAATGCAAAGCAGCTGTGCAAAATGTTAGCAGTTTCAAACATTCAATTTATTTATAAATTTCAAGCTTTGATTGCTTAAAATTTTTAGACAAAGACGTTAGCATATTTTTCAGATTCTCAGTACTAAATCTGAAAAATACTTGTAGGTATCACTGTTTTCCAGTTAGACAGAAAATATTTATAATTTAAAAAAATATTTAAAAGCTTTGGAATTTGGTATATTATTTATTTTAAGTCTAGAAATATTAGTCAAACAGATGTTTTTAATTACAATGGACCTGCACACAAAAAATAATTTTCCTCAGTATTTTAATTTGTGAATATTTACATGTCATTCATAGCTTATAAAGTACAACTTTTTTTTTTAATTTTTTTTTTTTTTAAATACTATTCAGGCATTAGCTCACTCATTTTGCCATTTCAGATATGATTACAGAAATTCTGATGCATATTAGTTAAGAACAGCCTTATTCCACAGGCATGTTTTATTTCATTTAAGCACTGCATTAATGGAACCTCACATTTGCACACACTATGCGCAACAGTATCTGTAATAAACAAGTTGCTATAACAAATATAGATATTCAGGTCAAGTAAGATATATGCATCTTTCTGGAAGAACGTGGGTGTAGTTTTTCTTTTTTCCCCAATTTTAAGAAATAACATTAATTCTAAACTGCAGAAGTTAAATGTAAGATGACAACATATTACACAGTTTTGTGTGACATATCTTGCCATGATTTTCAAGAAATACAATAAGAATAGTTTAAAGATTGTAAGTGACTTTTGTCCCTGATTTACCTCAGTTTATTTTGAAAAAGACTGGAAATATTAAGTTTAAGAAAGAACAATGAAGGAAGTGTAAGGCATCGTGCAGAAGGCAACAGCAAGGAAGTCAGGACTCAGTCCCTCCTGAGGGCCCCTGTTAAGAGATTGTCTCCTCAAATGAATGTTATCTCAGTTTCAATAAAGAATTAAGTAATGGTAATTCTCTAAAACCATTTGCAGGAAGCAAAATATTAACACCAACTTATGTATTTTTTACTCTCAAACATTATTTTTCAAACATGTTAGGGATTATTACTAAACTGTTACAGGTTAACAGGAGAAAAGTGTGACCAAAGTTACCATAGTACCACGTACCTTTATAAAAGACAAAGCTTTTTTCAATATGCAATTTGGATTTGTACACGATTACCAGTAGGATACCTCAGTGACCCTATTATCAATTCTATCCCAGAGTACAGATCCTAATGGCATAGAATTCTGATTCATAAATTTGTGTAAGACTTGGTTGGGCTGCATCAACTTGAAGATAAAATGACTTTTGAGTAAAATATTTTGCAATTAACTATCTTTCTGAAAAAAATCTCACTGTTTTCAAGCTTCAGTTTTAAACAAAAACCACATACTACTTGATTCTGAGAGCTTACCAATCATCTGAAGGAACACTATAGTCCTCAGGTTCAGGGCAATCGCTGCACATGAAGCAAGAGAGGAAGAGAGGAAAAGAAATAGGGATAGGAAAAAGAATCACAAAGGCTAAAAAAAAATTGGATTATGTATAAAAGAGAAGGCAGTTAATGAAATTAAATGACTAAAAAAAAGTAAAGCTATCTCAACTGAGTATTTTGTTAGTGCCTAGAAAATAATACTGCAAAAAATACGATGTTTCTCTTGAGGCTTTATAAAGCAAAAACTATCATTTTCATTCAGCTGGGAGCATGCCTGCTTACTAACTTCTACCAGTTGAACAAATTACAATTCTTACTTTATATTTCAGTATACACTTGAACTATGTTTTGATTGTAAATGAAAGGTAAGTTTTCATTTTGTTATGATAACAAAACTTATCTGAGTTCAAATACTCAAGAGCATAGCTAGCCATAGCACATCAGGATTCAGCTCTGTGATGACATGTTTGAATATATCACAATTAGCTGACATAGCTGATGTAGAGTTGTGTGTGTACAAGTAGATATATGAAATGTCGGGATTAGAATGGCACTTTATTGCAGCTCTTAATTAAAAAAAGAAAAAAAACAACACAGTATGGTTAAGGACCAATGTTTCTCAAAACAGAAAACAGTTGACATTAGAATCCTCAAAATTACTTTAGTCAAATGATAAAGCCACACTGCTACCTTAAGCCGTAAACTTAATCTCACAGACTCGCTTGGTCTCTGCCCACTTTCAGAGGTAGCTAATTATCAGCTTACTGATCAGACTAGGTCCAGCATCTCATATACTGGGCAGCCATTCTGTCACTTAAAATATAAGTGCTTCTGCTCTATTCATTGCTCTAAAGAATTTGTTTTAAGTAAACCACCGTGGAAGTTTGAAGCCTGTGCAAATCCAGTTGAAGAATTTGGCTGCAACTATTGACAAATAAGCAATAAAATTCTTTGTTTGCATTTATCTGGAGAGGTTTCTTAATAGCAATACCAATACCATGAGTTATGTAATTTAAACAATATTCATGAAAGCTATCTAGATTATGTGGTAAAGCACAGCAGTTCCAATTCTTGTTCATCCTCTATTATCTAGTGAAAAAGCACGTAAAATATGAAGCATGGACTAATAAGGAAGTCCATGCACCTTTGCAAATGTGAGGGCAGACTTTGCTTTTTAAAAAAATAAAAGAAACAAACACTGAACAGACACAGTAACAGAAAAAAACCAAGTATACTGAAGTTGTGTTACAGCAGTAAGGATAGCTATACTTTTGCTTGCAGAAGGAAGCATTCATGCTTTCTATGAATAGCATTTCATAGTCACAAACAAATTGATTCCTAGTTGCATCTACTGCTAGGCACAAAAGATAACGTTTATTATGGTATTAATTTAACTGTGCTCAAATATGCATAGTCAGAAGAAAGGCATACAAGTAAACAAATAAGTATATAATAAAATACCTACCCATAAGCAACTCCTGCCACAGTACATTTTTTAAATTGCATGACGTTACATGTCAGAGTACCCGTTTTGTCAGAAAATATGTATTTGACCTAAATGAATGATGAAATCATTATGTATTAATTTCAGCAGTTACTTACATATCTAGTACAATTTTGGCTATTAATACAATAAAGTAAATAAATTTTTACCACTACCACAATCTTCAAAGCATCACAGAACAATCTGAGTTGGAATGGACTTTAAGGTCCTTCCAAGCTCCTCTGTAGGCAGGGCTGCCACCCACAGATCAGATTGCCCAGGGCCCTGTCCAGCCTGGCCTTGAAAGCCTCCACGGATGGGGCATCCACAGCTTCTCTGTGGGTATATAATAGGGGCAGACTATTAAAGTGAGTCACCATTCTGAGTGAAGAATGTTGTCTGAGTATCTAATCTAAATCTATCCTCTTTTAGTTTAAAGCCATTACCCCATGTCCTATCACTATACTCCCTGGTAGAGAATCCTCCCCACCCTTTATATACTGAAAGAATTCTACAGGACCCAGGAAGAGTTCTACAAAGTCAGACTTTCATAAAACAATGAAGACACGACTGAGCTCCTGTGAAAAGTGACTGCTTTTACAGTATTAAGAGGGAACTCTAGAGCAAAATGCAGAATTTATCTCCGTCAAAATTAAGAAAAAGTAAAGTAAAGAAAGAAATGTAAAATAAAGAAAAAATGTAAAATAAAAAGACTAACGCACATATGTTTTTAAAAATAAGCTCTCACTTATTTTTTAAATAATTTAGATTTTAAAACACTGACTTAGAGCCAGTAATCTTTCCTACCTGCCCAAGTTCCTCATTGAGATTGGAAGTACGAGCCATCGCAGCAGTGTCAGTAGGTTCATAATGCATGTCTATGTCCTACAAGAAAAATGAAAGCATATGTCTCAAAATTATCTTTCCAGAACTCCTAATGAAAAAAATCTGGTATGCAATCAGAAAAGAAAACCACAGAACAGATTGAACACAAAAACAAGGGATCTACTTCTATTTATTTCAACATGGGAGCCACAGACACAATCAGATCACTTCCAGATATCTCCAAAAGAAATTAGATTTTTCACTTTAACATCAGAATCTGTAAGACTAAGATTTTATAGAACAGTGGAAGTAGTCTGAGTACTAGCAAAACTGTTGAACCCATGTTTCTAAAACAGATTTGTCAATAGACAGAAACACTGTAATACTTAGCGTGAAGCAAGTTAACTATTCACATTGTTCTCACTTCTAAACACTATGATAAATATTCCTTAAGCTGAAGACAGAGATAAATTTAAGAGTACACAATAACTTTAGGATACATTGTCAGTTGTTTTCTTTCTTTTCTCTCATCTTTAGTCTCTTTCCCTTCCTTCCCCCCACTCCCCAAGAACAAACCCAAACAAAAACAGTTCCATTTAAAATACAATAAAAACATGAAAACACTATAAAGCATGACAGTGCAGTGCTACAAATTGCATATAACCAAATTCCCTATACTAATACCTTATGTACAGACAGAAGGATTATGTTTAAGATAGAAAACATGCAGAGTTCCCTATTAACATAAATGTATTTAAAGACAACAAATCCCTCATTATGTGAAAGAGAGAGAACAGAAGTTACAACTGTCTCTTTTAGGATTCGCTCCATAGACAACAGTTGCCAATCCGCACATTCAATGTAGGTTAGCCTTTACTGAATAGGGAACACAAAGGAACAAATTCCTCCCATTCTTTTATAATTTGCATAATAATTTTGCCATAGCACAAAAGAAATAAAAAATAACTGACTACTCACAAAAATATTTAACTTTTACAATGAACTATGGTTTTGCTAATGAGTATTTTCTTTAATCTCTATCTGCCTGACCTCACACAAATCTATTTCATGCATTTGACCAAGGAATCAGATTCAAGAGTTGACAATGGTATGAGTAACTTACATTTAGGTAAAATTGAAAAACTGAAGGCATGATAAAAAAACAATCCCTTACGTGGCTTTAAGTTAAAAAAAAAAAAAAAAAAAAAAAAAGAAAAAAAACCATAAAAAAAACCCCAAACCAATCTTTGTCCCCCCAGCAGCCCAACTGATAACCCCGCTTCTAGTGGCAGAAAAAGAAACTATCCAAATGTTCTTTATACACTCTGCAAAAGATAATACTAATAGACAATGGTTTTGTTCCAAAACCTTTAAAATGCAGTGGCAAAAAAAGAAAAAGGCTAAATATAGGGAAAAAACAGACAAACATGGGCTAAACTCAGAAAGAACAAAAAATGAAGCAGTACAAAACTCCACTAGGATGCAAGATACTTTTTTCTGATCATTCTGGCTGAAGCTCTGATGCCTCAGAATTAATGAGAAAGAACAAAACACTGTAAAAAGTGCTACAAAAAACTTGTATGAGTATAAAATGGTAAATAAAGCCACATATAATTACCTTCTTGGGTCTCAGTAATAATAAACAGCACTCTTAAGTATTTACTATAAGAAAATAAATCTATATATAAACAAGCATTCAACTTAATTGTAAGCCTCTTAGTTTTAGAAATTAATATTTATTATAGAAATATTTACCCAATTTATGAAATATGCTTGGATAAATTTAACAACTTCAAGTGTAACCAACAAACTGATTGGAATTAGATTATTGAAGAGAATGATAAAAGTCAAGAAGTTCAAACCAAAGTTGCTTGCTCCACCATCTGCCAAAAAAACAAAACAAATCAGAAAACATTTAAGACCATATTTAAAAGCAAGTGTACGTAGTGTATTCAGAACGTTAATCGCTGATTTTATAATTTTGTCTAAAAAGACACCTATGAATTTATGAATTACTGCCCTTAAAAACTGTATGCAACAGGAAAGGTTCCTTAAATAACATGAGCCATCAGCAATTTAAGAGCACTGAGACTACATTCCACAATGAATAACAAGGTCAACGTGTTAGCCCATGTTAAGAAGTACTGTTGTGTTAGCCTATATAGGCTTATGACTAGTGCTTGGAAATGCATTATCTGGTTTTAGCAATGCCTACAGCCTGATATTAAGAGAGAAGAAAAGAGAAATAGAGTGAGGGTCAGACACTCAGTTTCACAGTGGCTAAGATTTTTCAAAATTGTGGCCTGTTGCAGAAGGCTGCCCTCCAGAAAATCAGCAGCTCTCCCAATTGAAAATCCTGGTGATCCTGTTCCAGTCTTTTTATTGTACACGCTGTCCCTTTGCATTTCTACTGTATGCAATTCAGAAGTGCTTCAAAAAGACATGCTGTTTTATTTTTTTCTTTTATGGCAAAAAAAAAAAAAATCCATCAGTGTGCTCAGGGTCATCAATTGGTGTGCTTTACAAACATCCTTCTAGCAGATACAGGGCTGCGGCTGTGGGCCTATGGCATGTGAACCTGCTTGTTACAGTAAAATCCAACTTTTGGATACTTTCATTAATGCCAATTAATGAAGTACAAATTTAGAATATCATGGAGGTAACACTTATTCTAACTAATGGCAATCTAGATTAAATTAAGTTTGATACACATTGGTTAAAAATAAAAATTGTGCTAACAAAATTCCAAATAGCATTCCTCAGAACAGAAAAGATGGAACTCTAATGAGAATGTAGTTAAATAAACAGCAAAATTCAATAAAGGTAAAGAGGAATGAATTGCTTCTTACTTATTAGCAGTACCTTGATCAAGAACAATTCTAAAGGGCATAACTTAAAGAAACATCAGAAGTCCATTTAATCATGTAACGTATTAGGAATTGGACTGATAAGGGCAGTCACTTGAAAATCCCATCAAATCTCAATGGCCACTATTTCAAGTTTTCTTATTTTCAGGAATAAATAATAAAAGCTTCAGAACTGCTTCCACAGACTTCCATAATTATTTGACAACTACATTGGGCAGCTTTGTATTCAAGATTCTGTTGGTGTCAGAAGAAGAAAATTTAGTTCTAGCCTGACAGCCTAAGTAAAGAAGGCTCTAGACCCTCTGTAAGAAATTCTGAAAACATCACTAACAGATCACAAAGTATATTTATGAAGATTTCCTTTAGAACTAGTTCCCTCATTGAGAATTGAATTCTGTCAATACATTGCATCCTGCTGGAAGACCTGCATAACATTCCATTGCCTTTGTCAACTGAGAGTAGAGCAGTCCATATACTAGGTAAGAGGACATCTTTGTGCCTGTTAATTTCAGGAGCAGCCTGCTTGGATCTGACACTGGCGGTCAGTGTTTACTTAGATTCTTGAATAGTATAACTATAAAGCTGCAGCATGAAAATGGAAAACATACCAATAATGTAGTGATGTCAATTTTCTGAATAGCCTTTCAGAAAACGAAAGTCACTGCTAGAAGGATACGTTTTTCAGCATTCAGGTAGCATCTGTTGAACAGCATGTTAACAAATATTTTTCTGTAGGAGTTGTTCCCTCTGTACTCTGTAAACTACATCCCTTCTGTGAGGAAAGAAAAAAGGATAACACTGGCAGAGCACTTGGCAAGGCAAAGTCTGCTGTGTTCCTTCCCTCAGTTGCAGAGATGCAGAAGCTTCAACAACAAAGCTTCCCTTTCTGAATTTAGCAACAACTCACACTGCACAGAAAAGTAAAACTTACACTAGCTGTGATAAACCTAGACTAACAACTTCAGTAAACAACCAATAAAGAAGGACTGATTGAAGGATGGTAATCATCCCCCGTCCCAAAAATGAAAGGCTTCAGGACAAGTGAACAGTAAAATAGCAATACATTACTTTACAGCTTACAATTTAGATCAAGATACCAATCTCTTTCAGTATGCCTTCGATTCCATACAGCTGAACCAATAGAGCAGATCAAAGACATGGCAATAAGGATGCAGAAAAGAATCAAAATCTGAATATTCGTAATTCGTTCCACATTAGACATTTTAAGAGGTGGACTTGTTGAATTCTGCAAAAGACAAAAAACAGTAATGGTCATTAAAAGATGTCCAGAGTTGAATTCTATTGAATTTAACTATTGAATTCTTTTCTAAATATTCTCCCAGGTATCATCATGATAAATGGCATAAATGTTTCAGTCAAACAAAAACAAAGCAAAACAAACAAACAAAAAACTTAAACACCAACAGCTAACCATAAACATTTAAAACATGATTTAAATATATGTGCATACATCCTATCAGAGCTATAGAAAGTTACTGGTAATTAATACAATCAAATTTATTTTAAAATAACTGCTTTACAGAAAAGCAGACATGCACAACTGAACTGAAAGCATTCTTTTTGTTGAACAAACACAATTCAATTTTGATATTTCAAACACCACCAGGAAAATAACTTCATAGCTTAAGAATGGTTCTCCTCCCTCCTTATTTTGTAAAGCAAGTTTCACTTCATTTTCTGACAAGAATGCTTACCTTTGTACTTGAAAGAAAGCTCCACAAGGGGACAGTTTTAGGAGCAGTCAAAAATAAAAAAAGATGAACAGGCAAACTATAACGATCCAACTTACTAATAAAAGTTTTCAAAAACACATGTTAAAAACAGAGTCAAAAACCATGCTCACTAGTGGAAAACTGCTCTTTCTAAGCAATCGATAACTGTCTAACAGCTCTAAAAGCAGTTATTTGCTTGAAGTAAAACCAGTAAAGATGCACTATTACTGACATTTGAACTATTATATTCAATCTAGTCATGTTTTCTTAAACTTTTTTTTTTTTTTTTTTGCATGTCCTATTACACAGACATATAAAAGGTAACAAGGTAATTATAAGAAAATTTTAAAAAATAAATCCAAGTGACAAACCTGCATAAGTTTTGTGTCATGTCCTGTATAGACAACTATCCCATGAACCCACTGAGTATTTCTCAACTGAGCTCCTCGTAGAAGAATCTGATCAGATCCCAATGGAACAGTACTAGAAGAAAGTGTTTTTGTATGTTACCAACAGAACAGTTAATGTCAATGCAATAAGGATAATGCATAATTCATAAGAACAAATGCAAACAGCACCTGTTAAGACTTATTAGCTCATTTCTCCAAATTTAGATGATTATAGTAAATACACCAGAAACTCATTTTCAGAGTTAAAGTATTTGGTGTGCTGACTTAGAGAAAATCTGACGGTTTAAAGCAAGTCAAACATGGAGCCCAAATATTTAACTTTACAACAGTATTACTTATCACTTAATTTTGATTATTAACATTAAAGATATGGTAATGCATAGTAAACATGCCAAAACCAAGAAATGTTAATTTTCCTTTCAGATTACAAAGTTTTGTCTAATTGTACACTGAAACATGACAGCTCTTATAAAATTCATTTTTCCAAAGCAGTTCTCAAATCAAATACTCTCAGCTTAATCCTTTCTTCCAGCTGTATGAGGAATTCACAAAATGCTGGAAACGTTCAGCTGTCTTAAATTTAGACAACTGACTTAGTCAATATACCATAGCTTAGTTTTTTTTTTTTTCATAAAATAAAAAATTTTAGATAATTATCAGTGTTCCTCATACAGTTAATTTCCTGGTTTTGCACTTATGTCTATTTAAATACTATCTATCAGATTTGCCAATAGTGCCTTAGTGCTTGCCATTCTCACTTAAATCTATCATCTCCGCAGCTGCTGAAAATCAACATGTTATGATAACATAAAAGTTGCTTGATGGTAGCAGTTATACCCTCTGATACGTAAGCTATAAATAGCCTGAGCATGCCATCATATTTAGTAATATTTCCGGCAGTTTCAGAAAGTTTCATGCATTAATTTCTTCTAAACCCTCATTTTCCCTTCTATCCTCTCATAAACAAGCTTTTAAAGTGAAAAGACTGCAAGTAAAAAAGAAACAACACATTCTTCCTCCACTAAAAATAACAGTAGCAATAGAGTTTTTTTGGAATAAGTTCACACAGAAACTAGGAAAAAAAAAAATTGTTCTGAAAAAAAACTGTTTGACTATTTTTCCATACAAAACAGGCAAATAACAAACACTACATTGCCATAACTTACAGTCTAGGATACTACCAAAAAACAGAAAAAAAAACCCTAAAAATATACAACATACTGAAATTGACTTGAATTGTAGCATTTTCATTTTGTGGTAAAATAAGAAGAAAATTATTTTCCTTTCAGGTATGAAAGGAACTGAAGGGGTCTGAAAGAGCCAATAATCATTAAAAGGGACTCATTTTGTCATCAAATATTATTTCCTTTTTTAAAAATGCATTCCTTTCTCTAAAGCATTCAAAGTTATGAAGTGAATTGTCATATCAAGAATAACCAGATTTTTCAAGACTATTAACAAGAATTTCACCTATAAAAATGTATATAGTATAGAAAGTAATTGCCTTTTTGAAAATACGCCTACATTATCCACAGATAAACTGAAAACTTTTAAAACTGTAGACCTTCTCTGCAACGCCAAGACTTTCTGTCCCTTCTACTAACATGAAGAAGTAAAGGAACTCTAGTATGGCAGTAGTAAAAACTTTGTACTCCTACTTGTACTCCTTAAAGTGTCAGGTTGAGTCCTAAGACTCCTGCAACTTCTTAGCCCTCCTGCTTATTTCCCCTCTTAAAAACTCTGATGAGTATGCAGCAGTGAAGTCCCTTCTACTGCAAGAGCCACTGTTTGTTATTTTTTCCCCCTCCATCAAACAGCTCTCAAATGGCTATGGATACCCTTCCAACCTGGAACAGGATTTTATTCTCAAGGGCCTGTTACTAGGAAGACTATTAAAACAGAATGGTGTTTGCAGCCTGTGGGAGTGGTCTCCAGCAATACTGCTGCACAGACGAAGATAAACAACAGAACAACAGGGGACAGACATAGAAAGTCCCCATCTGCTAGGTATCGCGCTACTTTCATTGTGACTGTATCCCATTCCGTAACGGTGCTATCACTGGACAGAGCACACAAGTCTCTTGGCCTCAACCTTGTCAAAACTGCCCCAGCTTACCTGATACCTATTGTATACTGCATGACTAATGGTTTCTCAGCAATATATGTTGCTCATATTCAGTGAAGAATGTTCTTAATGGGGAAATATTCCTTCGGCATACTACCCAGCTAAGGCTGTCACTGGCACATTAATTTCAAAGACATGTTTGAAACCTTACATAGCACGGTGATTTTCTTTTTATCAAGCGTTTATTCACAATTTCCTCAAGATGGTCTTCAGGAAAATGTTTACTTCATGTCTGGACAGTAAATGTCTATCCTTGTAACTTGCCAATCTATTTTTCTCTGTGGTATTTATCTAATCATAACTTCAAATTTATCCAGGCTAAAGAACTTTTCTCCTTTCTCCAGCTAATAGTCTTCAACTCCTAAAAATCATACACATTTATGAGCATAAAAAAAAAGAGCTGCACCTTTCACATACAGAGTTAACACACTCAAAAATGAGGATACAATAAAAATATTTTTGACCTTAAAAGAATCTACAGATCTAGCAAAAAAATCAGTTGTAATGGAGTTCTACTTTCTTGAATATTAAAAATCCAAAAAGGAATCATTGCCTTTTTACAGCTGCTCTCCCATGAAATGAAGAAGAAAAGACTGAAAAGACCACCGAGATACAACATTTACAGACCACAGCATTCTTGTGTACTCCAATGAGTTATATAAAAGAAGAAATAAAAGGGAGAAGTATCCATTACTCCTTTCCCTTTGCTTTTCCAAAAATATCAAGATAGTGGATACAGTGAAAAATCTAATTGTGGGATCTTAAACAACTTGATAAATGCTAGTTAGATTAATCTGTGTTACAGATAACATGGGCAGAAAGAGAACTCATCTTTGATTTTTTCTGGTTGGAAATTAAGTCAGGATCCAAAAAAAGTTACTTACCTGCAATTCTTTTTCACTGAAGGTAAATATTATATTAGAACCACACTTTTGGAACTATCCTACTGAACAGCAAATATATCTAAACGTTCCCAGACTGAATTTCTCAAATGACAATTTGCTTGACCAGCAGATGGCATGCTCCTACACATTCTCGAGGCATACCAGCCATCTCCACATTTAATATTTCTTTTTTACTCAAATTTTAAAATCAAATAATTCAGTTAAGCAGAAAAGTGTGTTTTCTCCCTAGCCAGGGAGGAAGGATGGATGTGTGGATCTAGTATAACTATTACCTTCAGAGAAGAATTACAGGTAAATGTTTTTCTCTTCTTAACGACAAGTACAGTGGAATTATAATAGATCCACACTCTTGCGACTGAAAACTCCCGGAATGCATCTGTAAGAAATCAGTAAATAAAAATGGAATATAAAAAAGGTATTTAAGAATTAGTTAGTAGTATATATTATCAGTCTAGAAACACAAACATGGATAATACTGCATATGGAGAAATAAAAGTCTACCAAATAAAAATAAAAAAAAAATAATGTAAATCTTCAGGAATGAACTACTAAACAATTCTCAATCTAATAATAAATTTAAAACTCCTAATATATCAAATTAGCTTTGAAACTACAGAAGACTCCAAATGCCTATTGTGTAAACACTTAAAATTATTAAGAATTTAAGTAGTTTTATAAGCACATATGTTGTAATCACACTAAGGCTGTCCATCTTTAGAGAAACATACTTTCAGTAAGCTAAGGTATTAAATGTCTTTAGGCTACTTAATTAAGAGAGTTTGTAGTACATAGTAATGGATTCAGTTCCTCTAACAATAACAAAAACAAACAAACAACAAGATAATAAAGAACAAACAAAATAAAAAAACCTGCAAAAACAACAACAAAATCATACAAGAAATTTCTTATGTACAGATTCTATAATACATAATTAATAGACAAGGAATGAGATCCTTACAAAGTGAGTTACGTACTAGCTACAAATCCCCAAACTATTAGAATTTGGTTCATACACCCTTCTATTATTAATAGCCATTGATTTCTGAAGATCAGCTAGTATTAAAACTCAATCTGCATCAGAAGATTTTACAATTGCAATTTTCTGAAGAATAAAGACTAATAAAGAATATATCAGAATTTTTTTTTTTTTTTTTTAATCTCTCTAGACTAAAGAATAAAGACCTTACTAACTATATTTGGAGTAGTTTAACAGTATGTACTTATTGAAACCACCGAGATCTTTCTCCTTGGATTTACATACCCATGCCCATCCAGTCTGATGTTTCCAACAAAGTCATACAGATGTCTGTTTGGGCTCTCACATTCAATTCTGCCTGAAAGTCTCATCAAGCTTTCTATGTCCTTTATTTCTGATGTTAGGGGCAAACCCTGTAAAAAAACGTTTGTTATCACATTTAAAATTACTTCCCAGTTTACCATTCTACGTACTTCAAATCTGACAGTGCAAGACCAGAAGAAACCAGTATTCCTGTGGGAATAAAACAGGACCACTACATTTTATAGAGAGTAAAAGTCACCTTGGTATTGTAAAATATCATGATGAAGACAGGGTCATGGACAATCATGTAATTCAGCAATAATGTCCATGCACAGACACTGCACGCTCAGTTAAAATCTGCCATTCCCTACCTGCCCCTCAAGGACAATACTAGCACCAGCAGTTTCCTTCTGCAGTGCTTTTGTCTCTATTATCCTCTAAAAATAAACATACCCGAAACAACAAATCCATCCACTTGTTCACTCATAGGAAACCCCCTGAAGTGCGAGAAATATCTTAAGGTTTAAACATTCATTCCTTCCATTTAATGCAGGGAACAAAAACATTTATGAGATAGCAATAACCCATGGCTTTTTATTCAAACTATTAAAATTTCACAGCCTTCTAAAAGGAGCACCTAAAATGTTTTATAAGCGATAATAGACTAAAAATAATATTGGAAATATTCTCAAAAATGAAATTCCTACCTGTCGAATTTTTAAGTTTGTCTCACCATCTAAGTTAGAGGTTTCGATGTAGCACATAGCTTGTGGTTCACTATTAAGAAAAGAAAAATCCTTAATTTTATATTACAAAGTCAAAATTCATGAATTTCCTTTAATTTTCTAATAACTGCTTAGGCAATCAGCTTTTTTTTTTTTTCCTTATCAAATCTTGAGAACTAAAATAATATACAGTCAAATCTGTGAAATTGCCAACAGTACTTCACATTGTCAGAAAAGTTTGCCAGAAGTTACCTTCTCAGATGAAACTCTGCTAGAAATGCAGTATAATGTTACTATTAAGTTTTACAAGAAATTATATGTAGGCACAAACATAGTATAATTGTAGTGCTTTCTGTCACAGGCTGTGGTAGTTTAAATATGAAAGATTTTTCCAAAGTGTTCTCTTCCATTTACATCCATATTATAGACTCTTTATGTAATCTAAAAACATTTTTTAAAAATGCAATTTTTTTTTAAGGTTTATCCAGAAAAATCACAGCTTTCATATTTTATCTCTTTGAGATACACTGATATATGGCTTATGTTTTACACTTTTTTCAATACAATTTTTTAATGCGTAAAACACAGCAGTGTTTTTGTATTTTGTAGAACACCTCTAGACTTGAATAATACACAACCATTATGGAGGTGTTAACTAGGCAAACAGAAAGAAGGATAAAATGACTTTTCTGCAAACAGAACAACAGGTAAAACAGGTCAAGATTTTTATATATATAAAATAACTCCACTCATCCATCTTCTGCATACGAGGACAGAGCATTTACTGTTTATATATGTGATAAATCAAGATCCTGTAAAGGACCAGTAGAGACATAAAACAAACAAATAAACAAACAAACAAACAAAAACCCCAAACCCCACACCTTACAACTTAGAAGAATTAATACTTACTCTCTATACCACTTTGAAGCTAATGTTTCTCCTTCTTTCTAGCATGGAATTCAAGAGTCAAGAGCTTTTTTTGAGTTTTTCTTAATACAACAATAGCTACTGATAAGTCACAACTTTATTCTGCAATCATTCTAAAACCACAGAGGTCATTCTAGCATATTTTTGAGAAGCAAAAGCATCAAAATGTACCAAATTATTGTCATAAATTCTCAGGAGAGTATTTTCTTCTTAGCAAACTTTTCTAAAAATGTAAATAACTTCTGTCTTGATCATTTGGCTGGAATCACTTGTGTAAAACACTGCTACAACCCTATCATTCTAATTAGTAAAAAAACCAAAAGAAAACAAAAAAAACACCCAAACAATATTTTTGTGAAGCACTTTTAAGAAAGACTAGGGCAGCAAAGACATTTCCAGTAAAACACATGCTCAATTGTAATTTCTTTAGCAGATAAGCAGTGACTTCAAAAGTAAATGAATTACAGCTGGATCAAGGCAGGCCCATTGATTTAGTGAAAAAAAAAAAAGTTCAGTAACAGTGCAGACAATAGCATAAAGCTGACATGTCTAGGAAACATGCATTTTGTCACAGTACACGAGAACAGTGCTGCTTTTGCCACTGCATGCAGCAGAGAATGTGCAACATTCAAATTTGTGCAGAGGGTCCTCTACCAGTCCTACCAATAATAATCCATACTCTTCACTGAAAATATGAGTTAGTGTTTTACTCTGTTTTTATTTAATGACAGCTTTTCTAATAAGATTTCACAAGGATAGTGTAAAATCTTAAAAAGAAGGTCTGGAACAAGTTCTTGCTTCTTGGAGCGTTATCATCTACTTACACTTTAAAGGATCTGCACTTACATCAACTGTACCTTTTCTAATTTTATAAATGCATGGGTTTTGCTTAAGAAAGATGAATGGCAAAGCAAACACTATTCACACATAAGCATTCTTTATAGTTGGTATATGAGGACCCACATACACATATCCTGTGCAACTGGTTTATTCTAACCTTGACGACAGACTGATGAGATCAGCTGGGAGATGCTCCCCATTGGTCACTTTCACTACTTCCCCTACTGCCACCTACACATCCCAGTTTGAAAGTGATTAGAACAGAAATATAAGTGATAGGGGAAAAAAACAAAACAAAAAAGAAAACAAATGGACAAAGACAAAAAGACAGAGTTTGAAATTATTATACAAACAATATATGTTAATTAAAATGTCTGATGACATTTTTTTCAAAATCTATTTTTATCAGGTCAGAAATAAAAGAATTAAAATATTTCCATCTCTATTTAAGTGGATCACTTTACTTTAAGGCACCAATTTTAGGCTGCAGAGAACACTGGCATTAAACAGAAAGCATTAGAATCTCAACTGACAAAAGATTCTAACCACTCCATAAACTGTTTAAAAGCAAAACTAAACCAAACCACAAAAAAACATCATCCAGCAACATATCTAAGAAGCTGAGTGAAAAGAACATGCTAAAAATGATTTTGTTTTCTGTTTTTGTTTTATAATCTTCAATTTCCAAATAACTTGCAAGAACAAAACAGATTTTAAGTCTTATAGGACTGTTATTTTCACTGTAAGAGACAGCATGATCTTAATTATTTTAGGAAACTGTAATTCTCCAGAAACCACCAGCACTTGTAAAAAAAAAAAAAAAAAAAAAAAGAAATAACATTTATGTGAAATAAAATCAGGACTGTAGACTTGCATCACTTCTGAAGCCATCAATTGTAACTGGCCATCAGTAAACGGCTGGAAAGTGAAACTGTTAAAACAGTCTTCCTGGGAAATGTGTCACCATGTGAAGACAAGAATTGGAGGAGACTACATGCTGGTGTGCAAGCAGAATTAGAGGTAATGTAGTGGCACAAGGTTTTCTACAGGAGGGCTGCAACAGGCCCCTAGTAACTCAAGAAAGAAAGTTGTTTTAGCTGGAAAAAATACCAGAACTGGATCCAGAATACCAATCAGGATTCACCTCAGGATTCACTTTTTCATGTTTGATCCTAGAAGAAAACCCGATAGGAAAATTCAAGGTGAATAACAGTTATAGAAGGGACAGCATATTCTGACGAGAGGGGGGCAAAATGATGCGAAGCTGAGGTAAGTCCTGACAAATCCAGTAGCAGCTAACTATTATTTCAACTTATTAACGCATGATTTAAGATTGCTGTTGAGGGACAAGGCTTGGAAAGAAGTAGTTGTGGGAGATGGCAGTCTTCTATGAGTAAAATAACAGCTGTAGAACACTGCAACGTGAAAGTCCTCCAGATTAAAAAGGGAAAAACAGTGAAGAAATCTAGAAAAAGAGACAAATTCAGGAGCTTAATCAGGAGGACTACAAAGAAGGTGCTCTGAGATGATGTAATGTATTTTGCAAGACACTGGAATTCACATGAAAGAAGCTATTAGCAGGCCAAAACGTTGTTGCTGCATGGTATGCCATACGTAAAGATCTTGGTGGTCTGGCACCAACAAAACTTACAAATGCTTCTCAAAGTGCAGAAGTAACACTTTATTAATTCAGAAGATACTGAATAGAACAGCATCTGAAGTTACAATAAACATTCAGATTGAACAAAGTCAGACTTTACAGAAGAGAATTTACAGAATTATCCGGCAACTATTTGACACTGGATAATTTAACAGAAATGTTTTCAAAACTACTACACTTAATTTTGAGATATAATGGAAAATGGCATAAACACATGCTAGTATGCACTACAATCTGTCACTGAAACGCATAGGATCCTAACCCTATTAATTGTATGCATGAGTACATTTGTTCACTTCAGTGGACTTGTAGAGGGCTTATGCCAAACCTGTAATCGTATGTGTTACAATAATACTTTCACTTGTACCAGAAAAAAGATGGCTGTAATTGCATAGTAATCATACAGCAATTAATCAAACTGCAATTGAACACGTTTAAATAATCTTAATTTAAAGCTCACAAACAAAAAAAACAGCAAAACAAATTCATAGAATATATCGTCTATTGACCTGATCAAATAGATGTTGAAAAATGTTCATCTTCCACATAGTAAGATGTGGATTTCTTAAATAAGACTGCCCAAGGAAATGATGATAAACAATCTCTGACTGTCCATACAAAAACAATTACAGCATTACATGCTATGAAGTCTTGCTTTCAGGGCTGAAATTATTCAAAATATATTTTATAGAATTAAGTGAATGCTCAGCTCAAAGACAGTGCCAGTTTGACAGGCCACATGCTATGTTCACATTTTTTTCTCCAATTTAGCTATCAAATATCAATTAAACCACAATTCTATTGTCTGCAATATACCAATTTTAATTTATTTATAGGATGCAATTTGTTATATACATACCAAAAAGTCAACCACGTAAAATACAGCAGTGGATGTCCAAGTTTTAAGCAGAGAATCAGCCCTTTTTAAATTAGTATGTGATTTTTTTCATAGAGTTTATTTTCTCAGGGATAAATAAAATGCCAGTATTGTTTGAGAACAGTTATTGACACAATTTAATGAAACACTGTCTGAAATGACAAAATCTCAAATGAACAAAAGATTACATTTAAGAGTGGTGGTATTTTTGTTTATTCCTTATTTCCTTGGAGCAATCACAAATAAATAAATAAATAAATAAATACAGGGTAGAGAAACCAGCCTCTACACTATAAGCATCAGTGGGCATCTCTACCTTGATGAGAGCAGTACAGTGTCAGCAGGTATATACTCTTTGCCTTTTATTATAACTATATCTCCAACATCTACCTGAAAGAAAACTGGGAATTGGTTAATGGTCTCAAACAAAATATGTTATCCCTTTGTTTTAAGCACAGTAAATATTTACCTTGCTGAATTTCCTAGAAACACTGGTAGGAACTCAAAACACTTTAGGCATTAGGTACTTAAAGCCCTTGAATTCTTTGGAGATCTCTTTAATAGGCCTAATCCTGACGTTGGATATGCATTCTTTACTTTTGCTAGTTATCGTAATAAATATTTTATTAGAACACTGAAGTTGAATTGAGGAAGAAATTAATCTCCCTGGGGTCATATTTCATGTTGCATCATGCTAAAGCCCTTTACCTTGCTTCTGCAAAGATTTCATCAGAATTGTAATCTGAATCTTGCCTCCAAATTATTGATGATGAAATTTTACTCAAGTTTTCAGGTGTGGAAACCAATAGATGTAAGAGATAAGATGGACAACACGACATTTACTTCTTGAAAGTTACCTCTAATAGTCCCCTCCTCTAATTAAGGTTCTCATGCTTTAAACCCAAGTAATTCTGCAGACATAACAAGAAATTAGTTTCCAGAAGGAAGCTTTTTCCTTGGCACTCCAAATAACACTAAGGAACTGTACAGCTTTGCCATATGTGAAATTTTCCAAGTTAACCATATGAATTAGGTGATTTTTAACCTAGCTTAAGCGCTGTCATCTAATAGTAGTTTTGGCTGACTCACACCATCAAAACTGACTTCACTGAAAAGTACATTTATTTTAAACGCAACAAGCATTTAAAATAAAATATAATAGATGATACATTTCCCAACATATCGGTTAATTCTTATCAATGATACAGATTTGGAGAAATAAAGCAAGTATTAGATGTGCATTATGCTCTACAAGTCACCATGAAAATATAAATACACACCTTTTCCCAGTGGACAATCTCCCATGCACCATTTCGTAGTACTGAAAAAAAGAAAAAAAGAAGAATTCTCCATTTGCACACTCTAATTGCAGTATACAAGTTTGTGTTAGTTTCTTTATGAAAAGCCATTCAGATGGAGCACATTTACAGAACATTTTAAAGCATACCTTGTTTCCATAAATTTCAGTCAAGCATCTAAATTATACAATGCATAGAAACGTACTATAGAATGAGTAAGAAAATTCTACAGGGTTTGCTCAATCAGATACAGATTGCACAATAACGTGAGGTTTTCTAAATAAGTCAGTAACTGGAATGAGAAATTTCAGAGTAAAAAACATGATTGGTAAAATATCAATTCACTAACAGATTTTTTCTCATTTTAAATAATGACATGCTTACAAAAAAAGTCACCAGCAGGCTTCTCAGGATTCAGTTGTCCAGACTATTGGCATGTCACAAAACAAATTAATATTGCAAGCACACTCTTCTACTCTAGTTTTAGTACTCTAAAGTTGAGTAATACTTGTTACTATGATACAAAATAAATAAATAAATAAATAAATAAATAAATAAATAAATATTGAGCTAATTTGCCATTTAATTGACAAACTTATGTTTTCAGGGAACAATAAAAGTGTCTTTTATTTTTTTAATTGGCATTAATTACAAAGCTATTGAAGACTGACGTGCAAGAAGTAAATTAAAATAAAGTTTATAAACAGGTATTAATACCAAGACAGCTACAGCAGACTGCTCTCTTTCACTGTGCCTCCCAGCTTTCAAAGTGCCAGGATGCTTATTTAAGTACCTGATCAAAAAATCCAATTCTTATGAAATTATGTCTTAAAAAAAAATTATCAAAATCTAAGAATGCATATTGTTTATATGTCTAAGTCTTCCTTGTGGGTCTATTCAGATTGACCCCTCTTGAATATCTCAATTTCTGTAAGCCATTAGCTAACCCGCTTAATAATTCTTTATTAAGAGATTAGTCCTTTTACTTCTCCCCCTAGATTTATTAATCCTGATACATTCAGGCCAATGGTAAATGGAGCAGTCTCGTTACAGATATTAAGCATGTTATTTTCATGACTGTCTCACCATCGGCTGGTCATTACACCAAATCTTATCCAACAAACCATTTCCATTCAATGGGAAAACTACAGATCTACAGTGAGGACTGACTGTAACAATGTAGTAAGGAATTTAATACAGTTGGTAACTGTGTCACCAGCTACCTAAATCTATCCCCTTGCGTCAGCAGCACTGTTTGTGGGGCCATGGTATACAACAGATGAGAGAACTGATAAGGGATGGAAAAAAAAATAATGCACACACACACACCTTTCAAGTTTCAGTAGTAGCATAACTAACAGTGAAGTTCTGCTCACTTGAAATGTAAATAAGCTGCCAGACATAGCTAAGAGCTTCTAAAAAACTAGCTGCAGAAGCACTTTGACTGCTGAAATAGATCCCAAGGCTGTTTTGCATGCAGTCAAGCTGAACTAACAGAGTACTGCTATTGCAAAGGGAAGGTCCTGTTCTGCACTCACCTCATGCAAAGTGCATAGCTTTATGTGCCCCTAACGTATGCTGCCTTCCCAGACCCCCTGATTAGCCAGTTTAAGCTACCAAGTGGAAGGAAATTGTCAGCTTTTCTTGTTAGGTTTGTTTTCTGCTCTAGCTAGTTAAAATCAGCTCACAAATGGATGAAACAGAATCACAACACAGTGAGAGACCTGAAATCTCAAGAGTATTCTACCCTACCTTGCTCCCATAAGGATTTAAGTGCAATTAATGTGCACTGACATTCACTTAAATACCTTTTCTTACAGAGGAGAGTAAAAATAGTACTGCTATGAGTTTTTCATGTAATAGATTACTAGCCCTGTAAAGCCTTCTGCAACATGAATTTCACATTCATACCTCCCATTTTTCAGATGTCTCTAACAAACAGCTTTCAAAAGCATGCTCCATCTGCCCAATAGAAGACTACTTTAACAGCACAAAAATACATGCTTCACCACCCCTGTGTGCACGACTGTGTCCCAGTATTTATGCATGCATTTTGGGGAAATAAAATCATCCCTAATATAGCCTAATAAATCAAAATCATCTGTAACAGGCTTTTTTTTTTTTTTTAAATAGTAATTACAATTTAGAAAATTAATTTCTTAAGGCTGAGATAAATATGGTCTTTTATGAACAGATAGATGAAGGAAAATCCATACATGCACAGGTAATATGTTAACAATTTTCTTTGTCTGAAGGACAACTGAAGGTGGAGCTGAATATATAGCATATTATGCACATAACCACTTTTCAAGGTTACATAATTGTTGAATAAATGAAAACAAAACTGCAGATTAAATTAACTTCTTTTTATTCTTCTGACAATACACCGCATTTGACAGTACACTTACTTATTGTACTAGTAGTACACTAAGATCAGTATTAGGCTTACGTGAGCTCTGCATTAGCTTAAACTTGTTTCTAAGCACTAGTAATATTTTGTGTATCCTTACTACTATGCTCTTTTGTATGGAATATTGAGAAATCTTCGGAACAGTCAACAAGAGCCTAATGATAGCTAATCAAGCAACAGAGGTGAGAAAGGCAGTAAAAACTAGTCTTCTATTCATTTAAATCTCTCTACACTTGGGAGAAAAATTTGAAAAGCACTTGAAGATTCATTATTTGTTGGTTTGTAATCTCAAAAACCTCTTGATTGTTGGCTGCAATCTTGAAAGCTATGAATGTCTTTAGATATCCAGATTTTTTTCATCATCAAGCTTTCCTTTGTTTCTGTCTCTCTCACTTTTTCTTTAAATTATAGGCAAAAGTTATACTCCCAGCATTGTCAGCCAACCAATTTGTGCCCCTGTCCAGTTTCTTGACACGTCCTATTGAGCTATAAGCTCTGTGGTTTCATACATTTTCCATATATTTTCACGGAACAGTTCGCATTGGAAGGGACCTTTAAAGAACATCCAGATCCAATGCCCCTGCCATGGGCAGGTAACCTCCCCACTAGATCAGACTGCCCGAAGTTCCAACCAACTTGGCCCTGATCACTTCCAGGGATGGGGCATCCATAACTTCTCTAGGCGTCTCATTCCAGCGTCTTAACATCCTCATATTGAAAGACTTCTTACTTTTATCTCATCTAAATCTATCCTCTTTCACTTCAAAATCATTACTCCCGGTCTTATCATTACATGCCGTTGTAAAAAGTCTCTCTACGTCTTTCCCAAAAACCGCCACTGATGTACTGAAACGTCTCCCTGGAGTCTTCTGCTCTCCAGGTTGAACAACCCCAGCTCCCTCACTCTGTCTTCACAGGAGAGGTACTGCACCTTCTGATCACCCTCACAGCCCTCCAATGGACCTGATTTAACAGGCTCATGTTTCGTGCTGGGGGTCCCAGAGACTGGTGTAAGGCTAATCTGGCTGCAAGTTGTTATTTCAATTATTTCAATTCCAAGTTTTAAAAAAACAACAACTGTACAAGCAATTTCCAACTCATTTCCCTGTGTATTCAGCAGTTAGGATTATCAACATTTGCAAAACACTTCAAAACAACTAACAGACAACCTCAATCAATAAGCTTTAAAAAGTTTCCTACCTTGAGTTTGTTTCTTGTTCACCGCATTATCAGCTTTATGCCTTTTCTGAATCAAAAAAGCATACTGATTAAAGACTTCTGTTGACATGATAAAACATGATAAAACTTTCACACATAAGACCAGAAACACTTATTTTTTACTGCTTGCACTCAATCATTAAATGAACAGACTTAAAAACATTTTTAAGAGAACTGTGGATTATTTGCATAGTCTTGATCATCTGGAAAGTCACTCCCAGCTCTAGGCTAATAGTATTCTATTAAAATGTCTCTCATCTGAGCAATCAATATTTGAACAAATTCCTTGTACAAAGACATGATGTATTTACACTCCACAACTTCCCTGCAACTTGAAAAGTAACAGTTTAATTTCAATTGCTTTCTGAGCTATGCTGGGTGAAAAATCATTAGAAACAGACAATAATCTTGCATTGCCTGTCACAAGTTTTGCTAGTACTTCTGAAGCATATATGTAAAACATATGCTGTTTGTGAATAATGCCTCCTGCTAACATCATCTACTTCTTGTGATTACACTCCAGAAAAGGAAGCTTTTGGTTATTCAGTTATTTAATAAACTGAAAAGCCAATTAAACCTGCTTTAATATCAGGTGAAGATAACTATTTCTCTCACTGAGTAAAGAAATTAAAATGCTAAATATGGAGCTTTCCAAGGAAAAAAGTGCTATTGTCACTGTCAGTCAGGTATTCCTGCAACAATACAGGAAGTACCTACATGCTGAGGCAATATAAGATTAATAGAAGGAAAAATAAGTTTTGACTTGCCTTTGGATAATTCTGTAGCAATTAGTAACAATACCTTTTATTTTTAAAACTGATATGTGTAAAAACAAAGAACCCTGGATTGTTACCCTGGCTTTTGCTTCATGCCAAACTGAACACATCAAATAGCAAAGAGCAAATGACATAAAGAAACAAATGATGTAAAAGAGGAGGGAGATAATTTTAAAAAGGACACTCTGTACAGTAGCAGCAGCCTCAGTTTTATATTTGCCTAGACACTGACAGATGGTGCAAGTCTGTAAGCATTAACAGCAGAACAGTTAAAAATATCTGAAAGAGTGTGAATTGATTTTATGGCTTTTTAAAAGTGATTTTGTTTATGTAAAGGGAAAGCAACAAAGACGCGTAAGGAGAAGCTGCCCAGTGGGCAGCAAATAGTAAAAATGCAAAACACAAATCCAGCCACTACCTGTTTTGGGGAAGGGAGGTAGTGAAAATATCCCCAAAACCTTTGCTGTTATTTCAAGTTTTATAGAAAATGTTATAATCTAGTATCTCATTTAGAGACAAAACTTAAGCCCAGCTCAAATGTGAAAGTAGTGGGAATAAAGGACTAATGGTGGAAGAAAATACATTTTTTCCTGCCCAAATAATTATTTAAAACTTGTTTTATTCTAAAAAAAGTTCAACTTTCTATGAATTCAGTAGCTTCCAACATTCCACTAGCTGAGTCTTTGACAAAATTGCAATATTCTCAATGCTCTGAGCCTGAGTGGTTTCTGTGGAGTCAGTAGAACTTAGCAGTTTTGGTTCCAGCTCATATTTTACCTAAATATGCTTGTACTATATTAATGAGAATTTCCCGACTACAATCAATCTATATAATAAACAGTGACTGATTTCCCCGTGTTATTGTCACTCTTGCACATATTAAACACACAAATTGTAACACCACATTCTACAAGATTCCATCTTCTGACATAAGCAGCTTTATAAGCTTTCAAGAGCATTCAGAATGGCTCAACAGGAAAATTACTCAAAAAGGTTTTTTGCAATATAATCTACAAGATATTTGATCGTTATTTACAAAATACGATTATTAAATACTTACAATATCCTCTATTATCTCCTTCACTGCCGCTACGGCTAAAATAAATAAGAGAGGGACCAGTGTTGTGTAACGGCCTGTTGGTGATACATCTGGAATTTGCTATTATAAAGAGAGAGAAAAAAATTGTGCTTGAATTCCTGGTTAGAACCATTTTTTAACACAGTAAGTAGAACTTTCAATTTCTCTTGAAAACATAGAGGTGACAACTAGTTTCGTTACTCAGACAAGGTACTGATTATTTCCAAATGAGGGGTATTGTCTTAGAATCAAACAAAGATGATACAACAAAACATTTTAAATTGAACAGTGTTCAGCAGTTACTTTCAGAGGTTTTAGTGTCTCCAGAAGATTCACCTTCATCTTTTGTGTTTCAAACTAAATTTAAACATGTATTCATAAAATATGATTAATTTTTTTAGTTTAGTCTAACAGAGTGGACACAACTACAAGGTATTTTAAATTTCAAGAAGACTAAACTAACGAACAAATATTGAAAAGCTACACAACTCTAAGAAATCCTGCTAAGCAAGTACGGGCACAGACGATGCAAGTGAATGTGTATGTAAAATAAATGCTGAGAGGATGCAGCTACTTATGTGATACATATTCATAACTATCCATAATTATCTTTATATTGACTAGAGTTGTTAGTGGCAGCAATGATTTACCACAGGAGTATTCCTGCCTTCTTCTACAAGAAGGCAACGTTGCCCATATGACTACAATGAGATTTTGCAGAAAAAGTGGAGTAGTAAGTAGTGCCTCAGTGTAGTTAGAACACATCCTCAATTTATCATAAGAGGTTCACAAAAACAGTCAATGTTATTTATTACACATTTATTTTTTCTTTCACTACATTGTGTATCTGAAAGAAAACACAGTATTATTGTATATATGCTGTGTTTCTTGGAATAAGATGAATATGCATCTATTTTCAACATTATCCTAGATCATATTTTAAAGCAACTGTGTGGAAATCCAGCAGAAAGTTAATGGACAACTTTCTGTCAGCTACAGGGCAACAGTATCCACCACTTCTCCAGTTATTTCTTCCTTTTCATTTCTAGTCACACATGTGCCTACACATCCCCATTCTAATGGCACATTATTTTCCAGGCAAAATATGAAATCAAAGGGGTACCATATTGTACCCTAGTTCTATTACCCTGTACCTGTTACTCCTGCTAGCTTACTGATGCTCTTACCTGAAGTAATGCAATAAAAAGAAAGAAAGCATTGGCAGCTCTTCTGAACTGGGAATAAAGGAACCTTGGCAGGAATGTGATAATGTTGTACTTTGCAGTGCTAAGACAAAAAGAAAAAAATATATACTATTATTACAATATGAAAAAAATTCAAATGTATTCCTTTCCTCTCAGTTATACAAGCTTTCAAATACAACAGAACTTTCTTTGATATCTGCGATAGCAAACAGATTCATTTTTGCTTAAAAGAGAAACCTGAAGACTTCTACAAACCAGCCACCCAAGGAAAGTGCCCATCATCCACAGAAGCCATTGTGTGCTTCAGTTTTGAGGCAAGAAGTTTCCTTGTCACCTCTGCTGTGATTTGGTTACAGGGAAAAAAAAAAAAAAAAAAAAAAAAAAAAAAAAAGAGGAGCAGGAAGCAGGGAAGTGGTTGCCCTGAGGAATTAGGACAGGACCTAAGCTCGCAGATCTTACACCCCAGAACAATACCCTATCCAGCAAGCTATGGCATACACTTGGTGATTAATTCTGTACAGAAAAATTCATGTACAGAAAAATTCTTGGGGAAAGCATTATCAGTTGAGCTAGCATAATGAGAAGGGTGCTACATCAAAACTGAAGAGTTGCGGAGCATCTGTTTCATGCAGGAATTTTTGTGATTCAGAGCACACTGAAGACTAAAAAAACCTTAAAAAACCTTACAGGCTTACCAATATTTAAATGGCATGTTTAAGAAGCTAATAAAACTAAAATATTCAATAACGTACAATTTTCCTACAGTTTCAATAATATACAATTTTCCAATGTGGTCTTTCAATATCTAAACTAAAGGGGTACTGCAGGAAAGAAGGCAACAGGCTCTTCAGCAGAGTTTGTGGTGAGAGAACAAAGGGGAATGTTTCCAAGCTTTCAAAGAGGGTAGATTTAGGCTGGATACAAGGAAAACACCTTTTACAGTGAGGGTGGTGAGGCACTGGAAGAGACTGATCAAAGATATGGTTGATGCCCCATCCCTAGATACTTCCAAGGCAAGGCCAGATCAGTCTCTTGGCAACCTGATCTAGATGTGGTGTCTCTGATCACTGCAGGGGAGTTGCACTAGACGATCTTTACAGGTCCCTTCCAACTCAAAGCATTCTATGATTCTATATTCATTAAAAGAAAAACAATATCCTTCATCAAGTGGAAAATTTACCTTTAAAAGAAAACAAAACAAAAAACCTCCTGATCAGTACTGGTTATTAAATGAAATTCTGAGGGTTGGAATAACAAAATATATTTAATCCTAGTGTAATTATCTTAGTGAAACTTTCACTACATCAACCTTGGTCCAGTTATCCAGAGATATGCTCAAAACCAAAAGATAAACTGAACTAACCAGAAGAATAAATCCACACTCTAGAGATACGTAAAAGCTGCAGAAGTTCCATTAAGAACCTTCCTACTCAGAACTTTAAAATTAAAAAGGTCAGCTTTGTATATGAAACAGTTTTGCTATTCTAGTCATTTCTCTTCATTCCTCCCTTTGGAATCAGTCTAGTGATCTAAGGAGGTAGAATAAACAGAATATTTTCTTTGATTTTGCTAAACAGTATGCAACCTTAGCAAGTCCATATGTATTAACAAAAATATAATTTAATACCTGACATGATTATTACAGAACTTGGTTAACTGGGGCTGATTGATGAATATAGTTCTCAATTCTTCTTGATCAGCCAGAGAAGTTTTCTCTGAAACATCATCTGTCTTCTCATAGCCTGTTAAAAAAAAGAAAAAAAAAAAGTAATATAAGTAAATGTACACATACGCATACAAGATTTAGAGCACTTCATGACAAAAAGATCCACATCTATTCCAAATGTGAACTCAATATACTTGTGTTTCTTACAATAACAAGTAATGTTCATTTTAAAGCACATTGGTGATTAGATATGAGGATAAAACAATATGGTCAAGAAGCCTTGTAAAGCTACAATAATGAACAATAATCTACTGAATTAATGAGTGCACTCAAATAGCAGAATAAGCTGTGGAAAAATGAAATGAACTACGATCTGTGAGTGACAACCTCTTTCACTTCTCCTGAAGTGCCCCCAGTACTGGGCAAACAAATGTTTTAAAAGGAAGACACTAAAAGTAGTAAATGAACACTAACATATGAAAAGAACAAGAATCACAGAATGGCCAGGGTTGGAAGGGACCTCAAGAAACACGAATCTCCAACTCCCCTGCCACATGCAGGGCCACCAACCTCCCCATTTAATACTAGACCAGGCTGCCCAGGGCCCCATCCAACCTGGCCTTGAACACCACTAGGACGGGGTAGCCTGTTCCAGCATCTCACCACTCTCTCCGTAAAGAATTTTCCTCTGACATCCAACCTAAATCTCCCCTCCCTTAACTTAAAACCGTTTCCCCTTGTCCTGCAATTATCTACCCTTTCAAAGAGTTGACTCCCCTCCTCTTTGTGGGCTCCCTTTAGGTATTGAAATGCTGCAATGAGGTTACCCTGCAGCCTTCTTTTCTCCGGGCTGAACAAGCCCAGCTGCCTCAGCGTGTCTTCATAAGGGAGGTGCTCCAGTCTCCTGATAATCGTCATGGCTCTCCTCTGGACCCTCTCCAACAGCTCCCTATCCTTACTGTACTGGGGGCTCCAGACCTGATCACAGTACTCCAGACGGGGCCTAACAAGAGCAGAGTAGAGGGGGACAATCACCTCCCTGTCCCTGCTGGCGACCCCTCTTCTAATGGAGCCCAGGATACCATTTGCTTTCTGAGCCGCAAGGGCACACTGCTGGCTCATGTTAAGTTTTTCATCCATCAAGACCCCCAGTCCTTCTCCGCAGGGGTGAAGAAGTTCAGTACCATACTATAATATCAGTGATGAAAAAGTAGTTATCTGTTAATGATGAGTATCATTAACACAGATGATCTCCACATTGCGTACAGACCATTCAACAGATTAGTTTCCAGATTTGCATGTAAAATGTTAACACTGCTTGTTGCAGTGGGCATTCATACAACTCATTCAATTCTTCTTGATCTGTTTTCCTGCTTTCTGCCCAATAAACACATAGCACCATTTCCCCTATGTGCCTCCTTTAAACTGAACTGTTTCACAACTATGGTAGTGCAACAATTAGAGTTTTCGTAAGGATACAGAAGTAAACTTCCTACCAAAAGCTTGGAAAAGTTTTCCCGTTAATCTGAACGGCAGAAAAACAGTTTACTAAGAGTATGTCTGAAAAATGAAATTAAACACAAAAAGTAGATGTCTAGTACAGCTATCTTAAATCAAAGTGACTCACCAGTTCTACTTATTTGCACAAATCATCTGTTCTGAGAAATACTCAGTGAAAATTCACCATCACAGCCTATACAAAGGCAAAAAACCAACATGGCTTACCCTAAGTTAAAGGAATTATATTCTTCCAGTCCTCAGGGACCAGCACAATGCCTCACAGATAACTGGGGGAGGTATATTGGTGCGATCAGCTGGCTCCCTCAGCACCCATGGATACATCTGAACATCCGAGCAGAGTCTGGGCACTGCTGCATTTCCTGTTAAGTGTTCCCGAATCTGATCCTCCTCCACCCAGGTAAATATTTCTTGCTCCAGACTTTCCCACCAGTATCAGGGACCTGAAGTTCCTGATATTATTATACAGGAAATCCCCGCTACTGTGTTCACTCATTGGAATTAACTTCCTTCCTTCCAGCTCTCCAGTGAAAGGCACACACCAACAATTCCAGTCAAGCTTCAGTAAACATCTTGAGAACACCCTTCCAGGCAAACCTAACAGATTTGGCCCACTCGAGGGGCCCATACACCTCTCTTTACCTGGAGGAACCTCACCTCACAGCAGACTAAGCAAGCCATTTCCTTCTCCCGTCATTAACCCTTAGAAAAACAACCCCTACCCCTGTCACACAACTAATCAGCTGTGCAGGACCCCAGCACACAGCTCCATAAACACGTACAGCTTGACATAGGCACAACTTTAAGAACATGAATTTTTCAGTCATCACAAGTACACAGAGTCACGGGTTATACTCCTATCTGGGTTCAGCACACAGCAAGCACACCTTTGTCCCAGGAACACAACACTTCCCATTTGCTCCATGAAGGAATGAATGTGGAAAAACAGCTACTGAGAGAGAACACTGGTGAAAAAGTTGGAAACTACTCTCTTAGAAGTAGCACTCCAGCTTGACTAAGCTCAGGAAACAAGGAAAGAGTTCACACATTTGCAGAATGCACTACTCTATTTTTACAGTGCTAGTTTTGAAGTTCTTGCAAGTGTAAACCTGCAGTCCTGACAGTGATAGAGGTAACACAAATGTTAGTAGGCATTACATGTAATATCTGTTTGTTTAAAACACCAAGGAACTACAGACATTTAAACACCAGTATTACGGCATTTATTTGTTCTTCAAATAAAAAGCCAGCAAAAAGATACTTAGCAGCATCTTAAACATTCACTACCTTCATTTCTATTGCTTTGAATTCACATTTCTCAATCTGAACTTAAAAAGGAATCTCTGGAAGTAAGTGCTGAGCCTCATAGACAGTTCTCTGCAGCCTGCAGCTTCAGTAAAAGCATATTAGACTGCCCTGAAAGCTTAATGGTTACTCATCTCCTTAGTGTCTCTGCCTGAGCTCTGAAATACACTCACCAGAATACAGAGACTACATTGCCACACAAAACTAAGTATCAAGAAAGTACAATTTGTCTTCCTCATTTGTGTCTATAAATGTGTGTGTATATATATATATAAATATCTAAGAAAATATGTGTGTATATATACACAAACATCTAAGAGTTCTTAACTACATTATTGAAGTTATTATGTTGACTAAAATGGTAACTATGCTTAATTTAAATGTTTCCCAAGCAATGAGAAACACAATTCCCTTTGAAATGGTCTACTTTCATATATGATTATCAGAAAGAATGTAAAGAGAAAACAAAAGTGTTGAAATTCTAATTCAGCATTTGACAAAGGTCCGCTTCATCCTACTCTCCCACACTGCCATCTCTTTACAATGCATCACCCTTCAGAATGCTATCATCACCTCTTGCTCTCACTGTCTGCCCAAGAACTTGAATTAAGTGTTAGCACGTGCAGGTTTCAGCCCCTATGCAGCTGCTGTTTGCCTGAATTAGCAAGAGATGCCTTGTAGCAGATCAAAAATGCAGCAAGCTTTCTTGCCAGGAAGCTGCTCCTTTTCAGAGCTGCCCGAAGTCAAAGACTTGCTGCACATCTGTACAGCAAACAACAGCCCAGGCACCATTTCTGTGCTCTCTGCACACCAAATGTTTTCAGGGACACTCAGCTTGCATGCAGGACTCCATTTTCCCCCTCCCCCTTCTTCCCCCAAGTCTATACATTGTGTTTTGTAGGTGAAACTTTTCACTAATTTCTCAAGATATTGGATCTCTGTAACTATCCTTTTGAGAGTGAATGGGCATTTCTCTACATGATGCAGCCATTTTAACTGCAACCATGTATCCGTTGCATTCTGCATCTTCAGAAAATGATATTTCCAATTTCTTCCGCATTTCATCCACTCATGTAGTACAAACATATTAAGTCATAAAAAGCTGTACTAAGTCACAGTCATTCTTTCAAATATGAACTGCATATTCTTCAGTATGTTTTATTTATATTAGGTAAATACAGAATTTGGCAACAAGTTGTTGGCATTCAATTGGCCTCATATAATGTCAGGCACTGAAATACAAAGTAGGACATCGATCAAACTACACTCACAAACTTGAGTCTAACTGCAATAAATCATACCAGACTTTTAAGAGCTATACTTCTATGAAATTTTAAAACAAAATTTATGGTTAGAGCTCAGCTGCTGCCTAAGCCTCAGTGCACCAGGTTTCATAAAAGCTGACTCCTTTGTCAAAAGGAAGCCACTAAGTGCTTTATTTCTTCCTCGAATAGAGCAAGTCTTCCACTGGCACCAAACCAGTTTGCATGATGAACTCAGTCTACTAATCAAATACGCAGATGCCCATCTCAAATGTTGTCTGAAAGTAACCACAAGTACAAAGGGAAGCACATCCACCAGATCAACCCTTGGTGAAAGCAGCTATGATTTTAGCAAAGGTGGTTTTCAAAGATGCAGTTAACAAACCACCAAAAATTAAAGATGGCTGCTCTTCTGTAATTCATTAAAAGGCTCCAAGATGGCATAACAACACTGATCCAAATATTCAAAAAGTTGATAGTGAATAAAAAAACCAGACAGGAATCCAGACAGGAAAAATAAAGATTACAAAACACACAGTCAGTATCAAAGCATCAAAGTATCAAAGCTGTGACAAATATCTGATAATGAAAAAAATACTGTGAAGATTATGAGTAAGAACCTAAGATGAAGCAATTGTTTTAATCTCCTTTCAAAAACATACACAATTATTGCTGTGTTACAGACGTCAAAACTGACACCGCCTGAACTTGTTCATTGTTTGTTCATCGCGCTAAGGGTTCAGAGAAGTACTGTCCCAGGGTTAAAATTAAAGGCACCATCACTCTACATAGGCTCTTATCTAATGACACAACAAACACAAAGGTAATAATACACAGTAATAATTTTGAAGATTTACAGTGATCAAAAACAAAACAGGAAACGTGGTGCTGCTTTATGTGAAACCTGGCATTCACAAAGAGCAAGTAACACCGTAAGACTCCTCATCCTCTTCATAAATTGTTAGCTTGTAACTACTGTTATTTAACCAGAGAACTATCAGACAGATACTGTGACACAAGTTCTCATGTGCCCCCACTGACAGAAAAGCACCTGACTTGAAAAAATTTGCAAGTCAGCACTATTAAAAGAATAACTGGAAATATCAACAAGTCAAGAATCATATCATAGAATCATAGAATGGCCTGGGTTGAAAAGGACCACAATGATCATCTAGTTTCAACCCCCCTGCTATGTGCAGGGTCACCAACCACCAGACCAGGTTGCCCGAGCCACATCCAGCCTGGCCTTGAATGCCTCCAGGGATGGGGCATCCACAACCTCCTTGGGCAACCAGTTCCAGTGTGTCACCACTCTTATCTATTATGCAGGAATGGCATGTTTTAAAACTAATTTCTACTTCATATTCAGAATCACATTTTCTGACAATATATTTTGATTTTTTAAAATTTAAATTTATGACCCAACAGTGTCAAAACCAATAAAGATGTGCTTCAATATCAAAGGAAAGTAATTTTTACTCCAATAAAAAAGTTTGTTTGCAAAACTACTGCATAAACTAAAATTAATATCTTGTTCTGCACTCCGAAGTTTTTTTTGCAAGCAAAACGCAGAATGTGGAAGCTGTTGATGAATAAACACAAAACTATAAATTTCATTCAAAGTTGCTTAAATAACAGATTTTGATTGAGGATTTCCTTTTAAGGAACTGTAGTAAAATACACATGGCAGCAGGAAAAGGCAAGAAAAAACTGGAGACAGTTGCTGCGAATTCTGAGAATATGGAGACATGGTTGTCCTTTGTCAGGGTATAAGCAACACCTGAAATAAGTTCATAGTAAAAAGTGTACTTTGTAAGGAATAAACAATTTAAGTTTTTCCAGTAAAAGATAACAACTTCAGCAACAACAAAACCCAAATAAATAACCATTGAAATAACAACAAAAAAGCCAAACAATCAACTTGAGCTTTCTCCAATAAGAGAACCCATTAAGGACCATGTTTTGCTTCCAACAAAACTTCAGAATAAGCAACTACGTTCTGTTACATCATACTTGCAAGGCCTCTTTCTAAACCACATTTGGTAGTAAAGTCTCTAAATTAGCAGTTAAAACAACAATAAATTCTAAACTCTGTACAAAAAAAGCTTGTACTTCCAATTTTTCCTTCACATAAATGAAGAAATAGATGGAAGGTAAACACAGACAGATTGTGCCATAGAAAGAAAGGGAAGGAAAAATAAATGACCATCTCACTGAAATCAAAAGAACTATTTTAATACACTTTACTTAATGATTAATAACATTATTTTATTCTCAAAGTATGGCATTCTAAAGCTTTGAAAGCTTGATTCTGTAGCCAAGTATTCTAACTCACATTTCCAAAGAACACAGCACAGTTCAAAGACAGCCAGTGAGACTGAAAAAGTGTATCACAGTGCCACAATAAAACTTTGATAAGAGAACTGGCACTGAAAACCTGACTTCTGCACCTCTGAGAGTCGAAGAACAGAAGGGAACTGCAACTGCAATCAGCTGCTCTGACCTACTACTGCTGAGGCTGCCAAGCCTGCACTGCAACTGGACCCAAATTTTCCACTCTGACCCACTGGGAATCTCAACATAGACCACAAAACACACTTGTCAGGAAAAAGTACCAATAATGAGCATTATTAGGTCTGCTAAAATGCTACACAATCACATAGTCCAGAAATAGAAACACCTGAAGATATATTAGTTCTCACAAGAATGGACTGACTACTGAAAACGATCTGATGACTACTACATAAATCCAAAATAATTGTCCTTTTCATACATAAGTCATCACATCTTACACAAGTTCAGCTTCATCTAGCTCTCATGTAGGCATTTGCCTTTCCTAATATGAAATTGCTATTAATGTTGTTGGCAGACAGAATAACAGCACCTCAAAAATTTCTGCACTATCTCTGTGAGATAGCTCACCGAAATCCATCAGTGCACAAAGGAAAGCATTAATGCTTCTATGTAGGCTGTTCTGAAAGTAATGCCTCCTATTTATTTACATGGAAACTACAACAGATACAAAGAGCACAATAACACTATTTGGCAGAGCAAATTCTTAGCTATAAAACATTATTTTTCAACACAGTCACCACCCTTAACTATGTATTTTTACCAGTAATGAACAAGAACCTGCACACTGTGCTTTGCACCAGTGGAGGAGCTCCACTGTTTCCACTTTGCTATGATAGCATAATTGCTACAAAAATGTTACCCACAATCCATCTTTCATTGACCCCAAAAGATGGAAGTCAGAAGGCATCAAACTGGACAATATGGTAGGTGTGGTAGGACAGTTCAGCCAAAACTTGCAATATGCTCCACGGTCTTCAAACTGGCATAGGGCCTGGCATTTTTTTGTTTTGCAAGAGAAAGGCTGTCTTCTTCTCTGGCCTGACTCTGCAAGTTCAAGCCTTCAGCTTAGTCAGCAGCATGATGTAGCAATCAGATGTTTTGTCTGGGTTCCAAGAAATCTAGATCCTTTCCTATCCTAAAAGCACACATAACTTTATCCAATAAGGGTTGTATTTTGAATGTTTTCTTTGATGGAGAATTTACGCCACCTCTCCACAGACTGCCAGTTTGACTTTGGCTCCTAGAGGTGACACCACATCTCGTCACCAGTAATGATGAGATCCAGGAAACTGTCACTTTTAGCCTCATATTGGTTCAACTGATACTAACAAATTTGCATGCAGTGTTCTCTCTGTTCCTGTTGAGTACTCACGGGACCCACCTCATGCAGACTTGCAGTATTTCAACACTACCATCATCATTTCCAACCAGATGATACTCAGCTCCATGCACAGCTCCCTAGTGGTAACCCACTGATTCAAGCAGATAAGCTGATTGAAATGCTCTTCATTTTGTGATGTGACAGCTGTGCATGGACGTCCAGGATGTCTTTCATGTCACTGTCACCACTGCTGAAATGCACCACCCTCCACCTCACTGTGCTCACATTCAATACCTGGTCTCCATAAGCATTCAGCAAGTGTCAATGAATGTCAGTGGGTATCATTTTCTCCATGTGGAGGAATTCAGTGACACATCTTTGCTTCATATGCACTTTCATGTATGATGCTATTTTGTCAGACTGCTCCTCTGCTGCCATCTGTCACACATCAACAAAATGTAATGAAATATTGGCAAAAAGCTTCAACCTGTACTGTCACACCACCACCATTTGCCTCTAACACTGTGGGCCAACAAAATAAAATAGGAGGCATTACTTTCAGAGCAACGTTCATATTTTCAGAAGCTTAGAGACATCTGATGAAAACTGTCAATACCAAACCCACTCTCCCAGAGCGTACATATAGATTAATATATATTTGGCTCTGAATTATTCCATTTCATATTATTTTACAGATGCATATATTAACTGCATGGCTGTAAATACTCTCAAAATCAAAAAAGATTTCCCCATGTGTTTTGCAACTGCAGAATACAAGACACAGATGTTATTTCTGTAGTACCAAACACATGAAGCCCAGCTAAGATTCTGAGTTAAGATTATTGGTAGTGAAAAACAATTTAGGAAATCTCAACAATGTGTTTAGGAGGACCAGATCTTCTAATTCTTGAGCAAGATTCCATTGGTACACAAACCAATTCTGCACAACTGCAGCACTGCCTAATGTGAATCACAGGTTTTCTTTACAAGTGGGGACACTAAGCACAAAATTTATTACAGAAAAGACTGAAAGCATGCCTGTTTATCAGCCACAAAGAGCACAAGATCCTGCAAAGGTCTGGAAGAATACCATCAAAATTTGAGCTGTGTTTTAACCAAATTCTGTTCTCTATGCAAATGACATGTTGTCTTACAGATGTTAAAATGCCTGTAATTTTTATTTTGTAGTAATGTACAGACTGTAGCATTACATCTTCTGTGACTGGGAATGACACATGTGCATTATTCTGACAGGTCTGAGTTCTTTTCATCTGAGCACAGCAGCCGATTTTTTCTAATAGCAGTATTACTATCTCTTTATGCCAGAGTGAGCTCAGTTCTGAGAAGATGTCAAGGCAGTCAAGACTTATAAGGTAACTCATGATCCATGGAAAAGGTCTCTGAGGCAAAAATTACTTGCTGCAGTGACAGGAGAGGAAAATGAGGTTTTAACCCAAAACATACAACAAAGAAATTCTAGAACAAAGGAAGTAATATTAGCTTGTCTATCACATCCCCTCAAGTCTTTGGCTATTCTAAGGAATGGCCTGTGCTATAACAGCACTTATGAAAACTACTCTTTGTGATTGCAGTATTAGCAGAGTTATACAGAATGCACAGCATTCTGTCATTAACCAAGCATTTCCTACTTGCTGCAGGTAAGGCTTTGGGGTAGGTCTCAGAAGACAGTCTTATCACTACTCTGCACAATGCTTATCTAAAAGACTCCTGCCATGGCCACAGCTAGGACTGTATGGCTACTTTATGTCACTTTCAAGAGCCAAGGATGACACTCACACTGTAGAACTCTGAAGTCTCTTAAGAAATAGTAACATTTCCCTATGCAGCAGTGTTTATAAACATCAGCAACACAGTCCAAGTTCACCAAGTCTGGAAAAGGAGGAAAAAAGAAACTAAAAGATCCACTGACATTGTGAATGAACTTAATAGAAACCAAATGAACTAGTAAGGTTCACATTAATCTCAGATCAGAAGCACAAATTTTAAATGACAATCATCATTTTTACATGACCTTTCCTTGAGTAATGGAACATACATTAATGCACAGATCAACATAGTAATGCTGATAAAATGCCAACACACCATCTTCCAAAAGTTATGTTTCTTAAAAGAAATGCCATACATATTTACAGAACAAACAAAGGTATTTTAGAGAAACCTATTAATCCCTGTATTCAGCTGTCTTGCAGTCATCCAAGCATAAACAATATTCCAAAAAGCAGTATTTTTTTTTTCTTCACTGCATCTATACTTCTTAGAAAAACACTTGCTTCTAGGGACCACATTTGGTCACTTAATAATCCTTAAACTGCTGTAGTTTTGCCACCCCAAAGCAAACACAAATAAACTGGAAACACTGATTCTAAGCTCTCAGTGGAAAAACAATTGACTTGAAAAGAAGAACTGGAAATGGACTGAAATTCAGAGTGAGTGGATGCTTTGCCAGTCTCACTGTATGCATCTTGTAATTACTGTGGGTACAGCACCACAGCCACTCTGTAAGCACATTTCTAAGGTGCCCCGGAGGCATACATCTTCTTCACTGCTTCCCAGAAGGCTTCTGCTCTCTTGGCCAGCTCACACTGCTTAGGAAGTAAGAGGTAAGCTCCTACAAACAAAAGTAGGTTCTCCCTGAGAAGCATAGAGGAGAAAGGCACACAGGATGGTTGAAACAGAAAAGACTGAGAAGGGAACAGCCTATTACCAATATTTATTCTTCACACTCTTACTGGGGTGCACACACACACACACACACAAAATCAAACAAAAAGAAGTAATCTGCTTGGAAGAAGGAAGGAAGGAAGATGCAGGGAGAAAGATGCTACTTCCCTTTCCCCTGACGGCCTGCACTGGGTGCAGTGGCCTGATTTATTTTCAATTGACTCGAACACAGCCCCAGGACTAAGGGCAGCACACCTGCCTCAGGAGGTATGTCACTGCGGTGACTGCTGTCATTACCCGCAGCCACAGCAAACCATCAGCTGCCCCAACGCGCTGCTGTTTCTGCACCGTTATTTCACGCTCGCACTGGAAGCGGTTATTTCCGACGATCGGCGCACACACAGATACTGCCCGTAAGGGAGGCGCTCCCACTGAACCCCAGGACAGAAGCGCGGTGCCCGGCAGCGCAGCGAGGCACGGGGCACGCCGCGCTCCTCGCGGTCACGCAGGCAGCTCTGCCGGAGGCAGACAATGACAGGCACACAACGCGACACCGCCCGGAAAGCACAGCGGCAGCACCGCGCCCCAGCGCTCGCTGCTCGGCCGCGGCCCTCGACCACCGCCGCAGCCGGGCGGCCCCGGGCACGCCGCGGTTGTAGCAGCGGCCGCTGCCGCCCGCCTCCGCCGCCCAATCCCGGTTCCACGCGGCCGCAACCCCGGCGAGCCGAGCGCCGTCCCTCCCTGCGGCCGGCACTTACCCTCCGCGCGGGAGCGGATCTCCGACACCGTTTTCTGCACCGCCGGCATCGCCGCGGAGCGTGGGGCGGCGGCACGGCCGCGCTGCACCTGCCCCCGTCCTCGCCGCCCGTCGGAGCGCCGCGGCGAGAGCCGGGCCCCGCGCTGCGCTCAGCGGCGGGACTGCGGCGCCGGAGGCAGAGGGCTCGCGCCTCCCTCCGCTCGCGCCGCCGCTCCTTTCCGACAGCCGCGACGCCAGCGCGGCTCACCCGCCGGCCCCTCCGGAACCTACTAACTCCGCCCCGTCTTCCCCCGCCTCCTCTCCCCGCGGTCCCCCACCGCCGCCTGCCGCCCCCGCGGGGTCGACCGCCGCACGGCTCGCTGCGCCCAAGCGAGCAGCGGCGCAACGAGCCGCTTCGCGTCCCTTTCTCCGACGAGCGGAGGGGTTCCGGAGAGCACCCCCCGCGCTGCGAGGGGAATGGAACGTGCCGAGCCTTGGGCCGCCGCCCGCGCTCGGGGGTGGCCCCGTCCTGCCCGCGGGGCTCGGCCTTGGATCGGGGGGGGGGGGGGGGGGAAGGCGGTGGGGATGCGGATCGGCTCCTTGAGGGACAGTTCTGCGGGGCAAGGCGCCGGGCCGGCCCTCTGAGAGATCGCCGGGGCTTCTCGCCCAGCTCTTTCTTTTTATCACAGTTCGCCATGCAGCAGTTTGACAGCCCCAAGTCTGTGCGAACCGAAGCTCTCCGCCTGCATGGGTTGGCGAAACGGAGCTCCCAGCTGCAGGTGCCTCGGGCTGAAGTCGCAGCCGCATCTTCGCTGTCAGGCTGTTAACGTGACGCTCGTTTTGTGCGACTGCAACAGGCAGGAGAAACGTGTCTGTGGCGTGTCGTGCCTGTGCCTCAGCGCGAACTGCCACCCGCGCTGCGTGAGCACGGAAAAAATAGGGACGGTAGTAGGATTTGGAACCGTGGGTCTTGGCACGCTTATGTTTTGCACCCATCACAGTCAGGAGTGATAGATAACTCAGATACAAGAAAAAGGAGACGTTCCTTTTCATGGGAGGCTGCATTTGGAAATAAATGCTGTTTTTCAAAAGGCCATCAAGTCTGCTCGAGGCTCTTCTTGAAAAACAATGCTCTTCTGCATCATCCTCTGCAACTGTGTGTTTAATTTTTTTTTTCCCTTCTCTGAACCATAAGCAAGGATTGTAGAAATATTTCTATTCATGCTTTTTTTTTTTTTTTAACCAGAAAAACAAAACGCATGGAGAGAACATGCTGATCCAGTTTGAATAAATACTCAACAGGCAGCCACAGGTAGATGCATGGTCTTTCTGCAAGAGAAAGCTTTTAGTTAAGATTCTGTAGAAGTCTGCCTGAATACGTCATCTAGAGAACAAAGATATATATATATAGCACTCAGCATAATTAGGGCAAAGAACCTGATGAGGAAGGTCCTTTTGTTTTGTTTATTTCACAATTCATAGCAGATACACTATTGTTAAAAAGCTGCAATCAGACTGAAGCTAAGTTCGTATAGAAACTTAGAGTGGCTTGGGTTAGAAGGAATCTCAGGGATCATCAAGTTCCAATCCCCCTACCACAGGCAGAATTGCCAGCAGCTGTATCAGTTACCCAGAGCCCCATCCAACCTGGCCCTGAACACCTCCAGCAATGGGGCATCCACAGTCTCTCTGGGCAGCCTGTTCCAGCACCTCACCACCCTCTCAGTGAAAAACTTCCCCCAACATCTAACCCAAATCTTCCTTCATATAATTTAAAACTGTTCCCCCTTTTCCTACTGTTATCTACCTGTGTAAGTTGATTTTCCTCCTACTTATGATGTCCCTTTAGATACTGGAAGACAATGAGGTCTCCCCGCAGCCTTCTCTTTCCCAGGCTGAACCACCCTAATTCCTTCAGTCTGTCTTCATAAGGGTGGCCATCTTGTGGACCCTCCCCAAAAGCTGTACATGCTCACACTGGAGTGCCCAGACCTGGTCACTGTACTCCAGATAGGGCCTCATGAGGGCAGAGTAAGGAGGGACAATCACCTCCCTTGCCCTGCTGGCCACTCCTCTTCTGATGCAGCCCACCATACTGTTGACTGTCATGCATTCTCCCCCCACCCAAAAAAAAAAATCACTGTAGCAGTGGTGACAAATAGGCTTGTCATTAAAATCCATTTTTAAATTCAACTGTCTAAACTTTTTTTTCCATTATTCTTTCTGCAAATTCCCTATCAAGCAATTCTTATTACTCACACCTTTGGGCAACTGGAAATTTACCCAGTCAAGTACATAAGGTACTGAAACAATGCTGCCAAGTACTCATTTGCATTTGTGAATAGTTATTTCACAAATAAGGCCACTATCCACATTGTGAAGAAAACAGCACAATATTATATATGGAGAATAAATTACCAATATTTGTTTATGCTGACTTGTAAATGCTCAATGTCCTTTTCATTTTAAAACAGAATACTTTAAAATTTTTACTATCGGTAATATTTGGAAAACAGCTGAGAACAAGGCTCTAAGGTTTTCTATCACTTGAAGTGAATTTCCATTTCTCTAGTTTTAATTCTACAGTCTGTGTTAAGCTAAACAAATTCTCTGTTACTTATTAACATTTGAATTCTGTTACATAATTTCCTACACTTGGAAATTCCTATGCCTTCCTATTGTAACAGTCTCCATCACCTACAGCTTTAATCCAGGAGAAGCCTAGTACCCCCTGCACTTTGTTTCTCCCCCACAAGAGCCGCAGGCAAAACAAGCTGGCCCTTGTACTTCTTTCTTTCCTTTGGGAAATGAGTATATGAGCTCATCTAGGGTAAATATATTCTGTGTCACTAAAGAAGTTTCTGTCAAAACAAGAATGGTGACATGCAGAGATAGAAACAGGTCAAAATATGCTTCTGCATCTTTTTAAGCTAAGAGCATGCTCTATATTTAAGGAATCCAGTATTTGTTTCTAGATCATCACCTGTTTGTAATGTACACAACAGGGATGGAAGAAGGAAGCAAGCCAGTCATCTTTCCAGCTAAGGTTATTAATTATACCCATATCATACTTGAAAAATTAGATTGTACTCTGCATCACAGAATTATAAAATCATTAAGGTTGGAAAAGGTCTTAAAGATTGTCTGTTCTAATTGTCAACTCATCCCCACCATGCTCACAGACCATGTCCCTCAATGCCACATTACACATTTCTTCAACACCTCCAGGAATGGTGACTGCACCACTTCCCTGGGCAGCCTGTTCCTATACCTCACCACTCTTTCTGAAAGAAAAGTTTTCCTAATATCTAAACTGAACCTCCACTAGCAAAACTCACAGTCATTATCTTTCATCATATTGCTATTACCTGGGTGAAGAAGCCAACCTTCATGTCACCACATCCCCCTTTCAGGCAGCTGTAGAGAGCCGGAAGCTGTAGGTTTCCTGAGGCTCCTCTTCCCCAGACTGAACAATCCCAGTTCCCTCAGCTGCTTCCCCATAAGACTTGTGCTCCTCTTGTGCTTCCTCTTTGAAGAGAAAAATCTGTATTTTGAAATATGCTAAAGCTCTGGTGGAACCAATTATTACTTTCATACCAGACTACATTTTGGCACAAAAGAAGACAAGAGCATATCCACAAAGAATGAGTTGTTTCAGATGGAGAAAGAGGCATTGCAGTGACAGCTGAAATGCTGAGCTAGTAAAATAAAATTGCAAAATATTACAAGTCTACTCATAGGACAGAAATTTATACTACTTTATAGTTTAATGGATTAAACTAAGTTGTGAGGAACCATTCTTTCCTGATCACTTCATGTTTTATGTTATAGACTACTAAACCCAACTGAAATCTGTTCCTGCAAATGGTATAAACACTTATTTTATTAGAACTTTAAAGATATATGCTCCCATTATTTAAGATAAACCAACTCTCCTCTGTAGTACCACCACAGAAGAACCATTGCCTTTAAAATGAATGGACATACAGGGAAAATGAGGTCTATAGGCTTGATGAATGTATTTTTAATAAAAGAAAAATGAGGTCTGTACATTTGAAGTTGTAACAAGTTTGACACGTATAAAAAATTTAATCCAATGCTTTCCTGTAATGCTATTAGTGTTTATGAAGTGGTGCAATTTTCCTTTGTGACATACTGTCAAAAATAGATAGCTAGTTTTCATACAATAGTGGAAAATTAATACTGTAACTACTGCTTCTTTTCCAGCATAGTCTGGGAAGAAGTTACATTTCATTGCTGACTTCAATCATATCTCTCATGCTTCATAAGATACTGCAGCAACTGGAGGCTGTGCAGCTGATCTCAAATTCTTTAAATACTCGAAGCAATACTTCATTAGTTTAATATATAAAATGCTCTTATGACATGGGAAGTTTTAGGTGAAATTTTATGAATAGACATATCTGAAATTTAAGGAGTTACAGGGAAGCAACCCAGAATTTTACTTTGCTGATCTTTGAAGTACTCCCAGTGAAACTGCTAGCAGTTTCCTATGTATTTTAACAGAAACCAATGTATCTTTTATCTGCTTAAATAAAATATCTAATTTAAGAGAGAAGTTCCAAAAGACAGAATGTTACATTTCTATGAACTCCTACATAGACAAAGGTATAATTATGGCAACTAGATTTATACTCCCAGCTGAGCTGCAGCAAATGTTTAGAAAGACCCCCAGTTTGCGCACTGCTAAATCAATTGCTGAAGCAGTGCCTGCAATTCTAAGTGTATAAACACAGCACTGGAGAGAAAATAGATCCAGGTAAACAGAAAAAAACAGACCCAAAGGCAGTGTAAATTTTTCTTACCTAAGTTTCCTTTATGCACCGTTAGATTCACCTCCAGGGCACTGAAGGAAAAAGCATGGATCCAGACTCAAGTATGGTTGCTGTGGAAATCTGCAAGTGTGTTTTCTCTGATGTGCATCATGTATTACCTTGTGGTACAACTAAATGGCCACCAGACCTGCTAGCCTCTGAAAAGATATGATCTCTCATGTGAGAAGAAACCTTGGTAGTTAAAAGCAGCCAAACTATGGATGCCCACAATAGTGCAATGCACATATGGTTAACTCTTAACCTATTTCATAGCTTGGCTTGGAAAGTCAGTATAGATGATATGAGGTGAGCCATCAGGATCATTCATTCTGGTAAAAGAAACTGGATGTGTCAGTACTTCTTAAAATCCTCATTATTCTTTCCTGAGAACCATGTGGGCATTATATTTTTATTATTATTATTATTTTAAATGTGAAGGAAGTTGAAGTTTTTTCTTTTCCCAAAACAGGCTTTGTCATAATTAAGTTTCAATACCATAATAACGGAACGGGTGCAAGCAGAGAGGGGCTATGTGAGAAGAAATCCTTGGGGACCTCTGCTGTTGGTGGTTATGCCATATGGAGGTGTCACATCAACTTCTAAACTCAATTTTAGAAGCACAATTTTACCTTTAGAACTGATAATAGGGCAACTTCAGGTCTTAGAGATACGTATTTAAGGATTATGTAGTAATTCATGCTACTACATCTTCAGGGTGTGAAAAGGTGAGACAACCACATTCCCTTCCTGAACCTACCAGGGGTCTGTTTTATGATCTTGAATAAGCACTCACTGGCTATTAAGTGCCATTTCTTCACCACTGAATCTGTTTGCAGTGAACTTTTTCCTCCTGATACTCATTCCCAGTCCCATTAGAGTGAGCTCCTAATATCAGTGCTTAGCCTTTTACAGATGTTCAACAGCATGCAGAACTGGGCCAAAATGACTGTCATCTCAGAGACTGTTATTACAGGTACTGCCAGTACCACAGGACCCTGTATAGTACAACAGGATAAACAACAGCAAAGTAATACAGAAGCAAACAGCTCGAGGAGGATGTAAAAATACAGGTCTGTGTGTACCATTCCCTCCCCCCCCCCCCCCCCCAGAGACTTAGAGCAGTAGGAAGAATATCATGCTTGAAATAAAAACTACCAGAAAGCAACGTAAAAGTCTTCTCTCTTACCATGCCACTCAGCATTCATCTTGGCTTCACTACTGCTATATGATTCTGCAGATGTCCCTTGGTGTTTGTGAAGCTGCAACAATCGCTTGGCAGGCAGATAGTTGAAAGCCCTGCTGGGCCTTTCAGTTTAGCATTTTGGCAAACAGATTTGTCACATAAGGAGAAAGCATGGGAGAAAACCATTGTTGGCATGTAAATAAAATGAATCAGGAACAGCATGGCCAACCAGCTGTCCTCTTTGTGGACACTTATGCAGATACTTAACTAAAACCAGAATAATAATAAGCAGGTGTTTGTATTACCTTGGTTTCTGTGAGGAAAAAGTCTAAGAAAATATTAAGAGGGAAGACAAGTAGATTTCATGGTTTATAAATTATAAAGCACAACCATTTAGTCCTGCTAGGAAGTGATTACTTTCACTTACAATAAACAGGTGCAAATATAAGCTGTATGGTTTACACTGAGGGCAGTAATACAGTTCACTGCTACATTCCTCTATTTTATACTGGCTTTAGTACTTCTGATTTTATAGATGTTATAAGACAGTAAGCATGGAATAAGTGGATGATGAGCTGGGCCCTGAAGTCTAGATCTACAGCAGCTGCAGATACTTTCCTGATAATATTAGTCAGAAGTTGATATCCAATTAGGTACAACTTTAAGAGAATGAGAAGAGAAAATATGGAGAGACTCCATCACAATAAATGCTTTCAGTTTTCTAGGCAGGCAGCTACCAGAAGCACTGGTAAGAGGTTTAAATATCCACATAGATACCTCCAGGATACCTTCCTCCCAAAAAAGAGGACACATCATCAATCCAAAATCCAACCCAAACCAGGATAAGTTCTGTTAAACAAAGCAACACCAAGCATAAGCCAGCTCTGTATGCTACAGCAGCAAGCAGGTGCTACTCGCTCTGTAGTATCAGAGCAGTACAATGTGCACTGCCTGTTATCTTAAGGTGCTGTAGCTTGACAACTGCAAGCAGTCTTATCTCTCCCTGATTTACTGCACCTGAATAAAAACAGAAGACCTTGTAAGAGAGAGAAAATAATGCATTGTATGCAAACTTCTACATTAAAAATACTAAATAATCACTTAATTGAGAAACTGCTGAGCCTTGCCGGAGACACAGGTGGTCTACCCAATCAGATTAACATTTTATGATATTTCTATGAAGAAAACAGCAAAAATAATGTCAACTAAAATTGGGCAAGTCATGCCTTAGAAATTCTAAACTTGTGTGTTCTCAGTGCAGTCAGATTTCAATGGCTCAATGTCTGAAGATTGGGCATTTTGATGGATAGATACAGCCTGACCCAGGAATACAGGAAGAGAGTGGAATTCATTTCTGTAATAGCTCTTTGCCATGTCTCCCCTCCTGTCAGGAGGGCAATTACTAGGTTAACACTCAGCAAAGAATAATTAAGTTTTCCTTGCTCTTTAAAGTAATTCTTTGAGACAACTATACGCAAGACAGGAATGAAAGAACACTGTACAAGTTAAAAGAAAAGGCTCTGGTTGCATAGTTAAAAACAGTGGAAAAAGTGTCAGTATTAAAGTACACTATTTGTAGTATAACAGGAAGCTCATGCACTCAGGAGGCTTGTGGAAAGACTTATGGTATTTGGACTTAGGGTAACAAGCCAAACTCTAAAGTTTCAACTGCTAAGTGTTGAAACTCATGACTAACCTAATAGTTTTAGTGAAAGTGAAAATAGTTTGTACTTTGGATTTTTGTTTATTTTGGTCTTGGTTCTTAAACAGCTTTAAAGCTGTAGCCAGTTTCACTGTAAGAGTTACAGAGACAGTGTACTACAAGTACAAGTGAGAAGTCACAGAATGGCTGCTTGGTGAGTTGTATGGGCAGGAGTTTTGGGAGTAGATGATTTTAAAAGGTAGCTTGCAAACCAAGCCATTCTATGACTCTAATTTTCACATTGCTATTGTGAAAACTTTCTTCTAACATCTTTCACATCTCAGTAAAATAAAAGTTCAGAAAGAAATCCTAAATACACTGAAAATGACAGAAATTTTTGCTACTGAACATGAGTACTATCCAGTATTTTTAAGCCTATCATATTAGTCAGTAAAATAAAAACTAAGAACTCACTTCTAATAAGAACAAGAAAGTAGTTTCAAGTAATGAGATGCTATAATTTAATGGTATTTTGTGATGATCTGGTCTACTGATTTATATGTTTTCTTTTTGTCCTCTGTAGAGGAAGGTAGTGTGGGATAAATAAGTTAAAAAAAAAAAAAGGCAGAGTGGCATTCTTATACAATTTTTAAAACAACATAATGCAATAGAAAGCTTAACAACAACAGAGCAGCAAGGTCATAAGCTGCAGCAAGTAAGGATTAGCACAAATCCAGCAGACATAAGCACAGAAATACAGGAAAGACACCACATACCTTCAGAAGAGCTCAGGTATGAAGGAACCGCCAGCAACATTCCTTGAGCTCCACTACCAATCCTTAAATGAGGTCAAAGAAGGGGTGGATCTTGACTTCACCATGTCTGGTCATTCAAATACATTGCATGCACCTGAGTTCCCCTGGGTTGGCCCTGCTTTCCCACCAGGTGCTCAATCACTGTTTCAAGCCATGACTCAGCATTTCTGCTACATGTAGTTACCAAATTAGTCATTTGGTTGTGCATAGCCTATGTTGGACGTATACCACCTTGTATTTTACTTTCTAATGCAGTAAAAGTCTGTCTGGATCATTCATTTAGCTTTGCAGTATCACAGGAAAGAGAGTTACAAGACTACTTAGATGGGAAAGGCAGCCATTATGCATTTAATAAAGAACTTTCAGACCAATTTAATTTCAGGAGCTTATGAGCAACTGATATAATGAACAAAAACATCCCACTTTCTGTGTAACAGTACCCATTTGTATGTATGCACTGGATCCAGTGCCCTAGGTGCCCACAGCTAATATTTACTGTTATAAAACAGCATTATTCTAGATGGATTGATCCGTTATGCTGATGTAATTGTAAGCATTTGCAACACATATGTATTACAGAGATAATAAATATAGGCAAATCTGAGGAATTAGGTCATTGGCTCTGTACTCAAACCTTGCAACATTCAGCTCTTTTGAAATATTCTAACCATGTGCATTTATGAAATTGTTTTCTTGAAGGGTGTACTCAGCTAATGTTCTGTGTGACCTTTAAACTAAATAATGTCCTTGTATTGGGCTTCTTACAGAATGAAAACATACCCTATGGTAGGAGCCTCTGAAAAGCTTTGAAAAATTCTAATATGGATAGAGGGAATTTAACATGACAGATGCCCATTCTTCTGTGTTAGGGAGGTGAGAATTTATGTTTTATTTTTGTTAAGTTTGACATGCCAAAAAATCTCTATCAGTCTGGGTAGTCAACACTGTAACAAGTGATTTGACTCATTCTCCTCTGTTCCCTTTTTATTTATTTTTGCACTATAACAATTACATGTTTCTGTTTTTCAGAGAAATAATTTGTTACATGATTAGCCTGTTACAGCTCTGTACGTCCTTTACTGTGTTTACATTGTAATAGGCCAGATTTATTTTAGATATAGATTATGATAAAACCAGCGGAATGAAATCAAATAAAATGAACATTGGCTGGCAAGTTGAGTTTTAGAAAGGTGTGTATGGAGCCAGCTATAGATCTTCCGTTAGTCCCAAACAATGATTTCTATCCAACGGGATGACTTGGCAGAAACAAGATGATCATGCTTACCAAGCACTTTGGGCAAAATGGCTGTGCTTTATGGATCTGTTCCCAGGGCAGCCGATATCTCCTCTAAATCTGAATTTAGCTGAGTGTTTTAGTTTAACTTGTAGGATCTTAGGGGTAAAGATGGGCAGAATATTTCTGTAGAGATGGCATCACTAGTGCTCAAAGCTTGGCTGAGTTCTTGGTGTGGCAATTGAAATGGCCGAGGTTTATCTGTGTCTATGCATGTGGTAACTCTTCCCCAGGAGTCAGAAACTATCACTTTTAAATAGTGTTGGGAATGTAAAATGCACCTTGATCCTCAGCAGACATCCAGCTAAACTCTTGACAAATTTTTTTGTATCATATTGGGCCTATTTTTGGGCTGATTTTTTTCTGTAGTGTGAGTGCATGGTTTTTCACTGGGGCCTCTAAAATTTCTTTTGGATTTTAATGATCCTGAGTGAGTCTGCAAGTTTATTTCTTACTATGAATGAGTAGTTTCAGACTTCTGAAAGTAGGATTTCCTCATCTTCTTCAGTGCTTTTCCATGTAAATGCTGAAAAGGTAAAAAAAACTTGTGAAGTGCATTATGTGTTCAGGATATGCTCAGCATCAAAATTGCAGTGACACTTTCCTGTCGTCTACATTGAGTGGCTTCCCTGATGTAGACATCACTAAGTCTACAGCCACAGTGCTCCAGTACAACATCTTTCTGTGAGTCACAGCCTAATGGCATTACAAGGTCTGCAACAGCTGCTGCAGAGACATATTTGTGAGTCATCTGAAATCCTACTATGAATAAAGCTCTAATCCAGCATCATGGCCTATCCTGCTAAGAAAAAATGCTAAATATAAATAGATTTGTAACAGAATGCAAATAGAGTGGAAGGTTGGTAAGATGTGTGAGGAGTGAAAACACTTCATTACCCTAGAAAAGGAAAAATGAAGGGGAAATGAAAATGTATTTTTCTCTGAGTGTTGCTTTTCCATTTCTCTTTTAGATCTCTAGGGCTACCAACATCCTTTTAGACACCATGAAATAGTTTTAATATTTATCTGTGAGAAAGGAATCAGAAAATGTGAAACAACTTGCTATTACACCAGATATTTAGAAATTAAAGCAGATTATTCACGGTTTGAAGTATAGGTATGAAGTACTGTATATACAGTTCAGTCTATATATATGTATTGAAATACAGTATACATGGGTGAAGTTAAACTAGCTCATTGACTGTGAACTGCAAAAGTACCACCAGCTTCAGTAATGCCAGTTTTTAATTTTGGGTCTCTTACCAAGATGATTTGATGCATATTTATATGGATATATTCATGGATATAATGATTGACTTCCACTAAACCAAAAAATACTGCCATATACATATATCTATATCTATATCTACATATTAAATCTCAAACATTAGTCCGCTGAAAAAAACTCTATTTTCATAGGAACACACTGTGAACTGAAGTCCAGAGAGATGAGTTTCACTTTCTTTTCCCTGCAGTGCTCTACACTGAGCTGAATTCTGTGTTAGTGAACACAAAGATCAGAATTAATAGACTGAATGTGGTTTGTGCAATGTCTTGATTTTAATAAGCTTAGTTGTTACTTTAAAACTGCTGAGATGGTAATCTATTTATATTTCAGCAATACTAGGCATGGCTGTAGAGTGCTTAGGACCCAAAGAGCAGAGTAGTCCTAAAGGAAATGGAACTGTGCAGAGCTGATTAAAGGGTAAAGTATATGTTTATCAAGACAAATACTGGAAAAATGGGAAGAAAAATTTGCATTGAGTGCTTTCCTAGGAAGTGGGAGAGGAAAAGGAAAAACTCCAGTATAGAAGAACAGCATGCCCTGCTCCAATGACAGCGTCCCCTTTTTATTTATTTGTTTTCTTCATTAAGCTGGAAAGCAGACATGAATTTAGCTCCAGATAATTCCTCTCATTTCCTGTAGCGATTTCCACAATTGTCTCTTTACCAGTAAAATATAGCTGTTAATAGCCTTTGGTGACATTTATAAAATTCTCAGTTTAGAATAGAAAAAGAGTACTACTAATTTTTCATTACTCTCTATTATAAGGGCAAATATAAAAACCTAAGTAGAACAAGTATTTAAAATAACAATTTATAAAAATGTGTATTATTTTTATGATTATTCTAAGCACTTCATGCATGTTTACGGAGAACCAAGTTAGTGTGGATATCAGTTTAATGACTGGTAACGTTACATCGTTACCATGTGTGCAGTGATGAAACAGCAACAGCCTCATAAATCAAAGCAATGACTCAGCATTCAGCACATTATCCCTGCCTTACTTTCTCTTCCTAAATAAAATGTGGCAGTGAAAAGAAACTGATTCCTTTTTCTTGTAGAGAAGGAACAAAGAGGAATAGAAACCTGTTCATGCTGCTGCAGGCTGATCCCCCTGGTCTCACTTCTCTGTTGGAGTGTGGCCAGCTTTGTTTACATCCCTTTAATCTGTCTTCTTCCCCCTGATAGGAGCTGTGCTGCCACTTGGGAGAAAGCTATGGCTCCTGCTACAAGTGGCATGTTGGGGTATCGAGTACATTTGAGCAATATGATCACAGGCCACCTATCAACAGCAGATTCTAAAAATGGAAGTTGTGGAGTCATGCAAATACATAGCATGATACAAGTGTGTTAACTGTGTCAGTTGATGCTAAGCATCATTGCTTCATGAATTTCTTTCTTGCACAGAAGCTGACAGAGGCTGCAAAAGCTGGAGCTTTTTTTTCATGCATCAAGTGTCAAGATAAAACCAAGGAGATACATACACTAATTGGATCATTCCTGGTTGCATGAGAACATTATCTTTACTTGGCTTTGTGATTAAATCTTTCTTGGGGATGTAATTCCATCACCGATAAAGGGCATAATATGAATTATATTTGACAGGTAATAAAATTCATATTATTGGTTGAAGTCCCTGCCTTTGCACATGTAGCTGTGAATAAAAAATGCTCATGAGTTTATCCTTACAATCTCTGACCCAGACAGCAATTCTAGTGAGTTTTTTTTGTATTCGTTTTTTTTGTTTGTTTGTTTTTGTTTTTTGCAACAATCTTTTCATTATAGTACATAATAGTGGAGAAGAAGAAAAAAGCAACCATGAGTGGTCATTTACAGAACTGAAGTAGGACATTCATTCATAGCACAACAGAGAATAGTGAGAACTCCCATGAGGTGCTGGTAATCTCTTTTACAAGAATTAGTATAGGAGACCCATTCATTCCCCATTCTGCAGCATTTATGAATTATTCAGTTAATCCTGTCTCAGGAGATAAACGTTGCAAGTTATAGGAGTTCATACTATGCTATTTATTAATTTAGCTCAGTATCAAACAGTCTTCAAGTTTGCTTTTCCAAATGTCAACTATTATTATTTTAGTTCTCATATTTTGTTTCTTATTACAAGATTACAAGAACCACCCCCATATGTCTTTCTGCTTGACAAGTTTTCTGAAATGAATCAATTAAAAATATTCAATGTTGTTAAAATGTATAGTAGACATTTTGTCTCAGATATTAACAGTATCTTTCAATAACTAAATAAATACAGCTTGTCTGGTTCTTCTTATGCCTTTGGAGACTTTTATAATGTTTTAAACTTTATTTTTGATCCAGGTCTTATGTTGACCATATAGTAAAATTCAAAGTGTTCTACACATTTGGTTGAAAAAAGTTTGGCAGATTTCAAGCTGCTTGCTGGAGTGCACTGGATGCCTCCTGGCACGGGTTGCTGCTACCCTGTGCTTTTCTCAGGGATGCAGTCTTTGCAGCTCTGTGATTCTGCAGACTTCGGGTGAGTTTGGCATTCATTTTTAAAATGACTTATGGTTTTTAAAGATGGTCCACTTGTCCTCTTATTTCACCATGAAATACACTGTACATTGGTTCAGAACCAGTATTTGTATGGTTAAAGTTAAGGTGACATTACTCTGGTGAGTGCCTTTCTTACTGAAATTGTGACTGGAAACAGTGGGAGCAAGAGAAATGCAATGAAGAGCTTATTTCTTATATTGCACTGTGAAATGGGACATGATCTTTACCTGATGCAGCTTTCATTTTGGATCCCCTTATCCCTGCAGCAGAGTGCAGAGTGGCCAAAAAATAACTTTGCTTCATTGGGAACTCCTCCATGTGACTGCAGCCTTGCAACTGCAGTACCCAGACAAAGCAGCAGCAGGCAGGCCTAATGCCCTGCTCAGCATACTGTCAATATCCTGGTGGTTTTCCTAGGCTATCGCTTTCTAGGAAGTAGCTGACCTTTTCTAACCCTGCTGTCTCTCATTCTCTGCATGTGCTTAATCTGTCATTACCCTCGTGCTGACAACCTGAGGCTTGCTCGATCTGACAGGAGCCCTGTCTCTGGGAAAACAGGTCGAGCTGCCTGAGAGAGTCCTTGTCAGAAATATTTTCCTGATGGCATCACAATGTGAATGTGACTGTTTATTCTGAAAATACACGGACAAACACATAGATGTGGGCACTGACTGATAATTCATCTTTAGATATAACCAAGTATAAGTATGTGGCATCAGATGATTCAGAAAACTGGCCAGAATGAGTGAAGCAATACACAAGAACCAGTTTTAGTGTTCAGAGATGACTTTGTATTGGTAGAAGATTAACACGGTTTATGCACAGGCCCTGTGCTAAGGGCACCTGCACAGCAAGGATAGCTGTCATCCTCAGTGAACATCTCACATTTACAGCGCAGATCCTGTCAGGCCTCTGCATCCCTGTTTCCAGGCTGACATTTTCTGAAAGCTTTTTCTGTCTTGCTATAATAAAAACAGCAAACACTGAACCCTCAAAATACTGCATGAAATGGCTTTTGTGTGTATGCATGTATGTATTAGAAGGGACTAAGAGATAGGTCTTTATTTCTTGATGAAAGCAAAGAAGGAGTTTCAGGTGTTAATCATTACTGGGAAAAGAAAAAAAGCCTGCTGCTTCAAATAAAATAGGATTTATCAGAGTATACTTTGTAACAAGTTTCTGAACTGTATATACAGCTGTGATACTAGAATTGTACATTATTTGCTGTGAATTCTCATTTTGATGGAGAACTGAAGGGAAATGATGGATGCTTTAACACAGGGATAGTTTTCCCTTCGTGTTTATGAGTAGGCCTTGAATTCTCCTTCTGGGTTTTATATCATTATGTTTCTACTTGACCTGAATTTTCCTCTGCACTTTGATTTTATGACACCATTAAATTTATTTGGCAATGGAGTTATGGAGTTATTTTCAACCTGATTACTTTTCTTGTCTGTATTTGTTATTTTCATAATGTGAGATAGAGATTGGGAAGAAAAGAGAATGAAATGAGCCACAGAAGTCTCAATACTTGCCTAATGTTTTACTTTGGTTAGCCTAGTAATTTCTGCAGTAAGATATGCCGGTGGTCAGTGATGGACATGCTTGGAAAAATTTGGGTTAACGGGCAACAAAACTGTTGGAAGATGGAGGACGGGATGGAAGAATGCAAGACTGCATAGGATTGGGCTTCACTAAACTTAAAATTTAGGAATTTTTGGTCAAACTTTATTTTCTATGGAAGGACTGAAGTTTTCTTAGGTTTTTCTCTGATTGATCTCTTTTTTTCCCCACCAGCACACAAATGCTGTGCTGAATGTGCTCCTTCTACTGAACTGCATTGCTTCAGATACCATTCTTTGGTTTTTCCTCCCATCCTTGAAGGGTATTGACTGCGCTCCCTGTACGAACAATTTTTAAGAGGAAGTTAAGCATGCATTTTCTGACCTTGCCAGATCCTTATTTCTCTGTCTTTTCTCCTTTTATCCGCTGTTGTTTGGTGGTTAAATTTAATTAACTTACCTTATGGAGTAGTTCTCAAATGATTTCTACTGACAGGCATAATAATTCATCTGGATAAGCTTTCTCTTGTTGATTAGAAGAGCTTAAAGACTTCACCCTGAACAGTAGAAGATATATTGGTTTCTTCCTTTGTCATTCCAAGTCACCTGTTCCAACACAATAAAAACTATTATCTTCAAGATATTTTTTTCCCCAAACACTTCACATTTGAATGACTCAGAACACCAGAAGAAAAGCTGGGCAAGAGTGTCAGACTTTTTGCTTTAAATGTTGATGCTTTGACTTCTGAAGGGCACATTTAAAATGATAATAATGCTGCATCTTTCTTTTCTCATTTCCTGTTGCTATTTTATTTTGGAACTTTTTTTTCCTCTGATTTTTTTCTACTTTTCATGTGATCCTTCTTTCCAAAAGAACTCTGTATTACATTGTATGTATATAATATTCACTATACCAATGAAGGAAGAAAAAAAGAAACAAAGATAAGCAAAGAATAAAAGTCTCAGCCTAGAAATTTGAGATCTATCTACAGGAAAAGTGATTTTGCCTTGTCTCAGGCTTTGCCAGTGTTGCATTTTTGTGCCCTCAGAAGCTAAGATAATAGGATAACATTAGCCTGTCTCTCAAACATAATGTTAACAGCCATAACACTGTAGTTTTTTTCTAATTTGTTGTTTTTGTTTTGTTTTTTGTTCTTAATTTAAACTAACTGCTGAGTGACCTTAGAAAAGCGATGTCCAGGAAGGAGTGGAGATCTGACTGATTGAAGATTGGCTGAGCTAGCTCTGCACTTGTCACTTCCAGTTTGAAACATTTGTTGCTTCTCTTTTCCCTCCTTAACTGCCTCTTTTCCCCTTCTTGCTCTTCCCTTAGCATTTCAAAATCTGGTAAACTAAATCTGGGATTTTCTTCTCTTTCTCCTCTCATTTTTAAAAATAAATTCTCTTTCCCACTCCTGTTCTGTAAAATGTTTTGCAGACGATTATTTCACCGCCTCATATTTTGAAATGGAATAGCATATAATTTAAATGCTATTGTACATTGTTCTATCAAAAGATATTCCAATTTATAGCTTAATTTGGCAATTCTCAGTATGAAATAAGAAAAAAATACACTTTCAGACAGTTTTAAAAATCTAATTAAACTATTTTTCAACAATAGCTTATGTGTCATGAGAATAAATTACTATTCGACCTGCTCTTCTATTTCGGGCTGACAAGTTCCTAAATATATGGCAAACTCTCCTGACAAAATGACAAAAAAATTGCAGTTATATTTTAATGCCAACCTTGAAAATATCTGGGGATTTCTTTTGTATGAAGAAAGCTAAGCTCTCCCCTATAGGTTATGGGTCATTTTAATGGCCAATTTAATTGGTTGTTAAAGTTGACAATATTTATCCTGTTGCAATTATATCCATGGTGTTACTCACTAGCAGAATATTTGCTTTGTTACAACCTGCTTACTCTGGTGACTTACTCTCCTGGTTCAGTGTATAGTCAATGCATAGTGACCACCACAATTCATCCTAATTTTGCACTCATTATGCAGCCCAAAATCCTGTTATGTGAATTAACTGAAAACAAATTATGATTATATAAGTTGGGGCCATAGTTATGCTGCCCTTACCTTCTGAGGCAGCACTAAGATCTATCACATTCAATTGAACAGCTAACTTTCAAGGCAGTATTTGTCTGTGCAATTTATTTCTAGTTTAATCAATAAGCACAGTTGCTAGAATGTATTGCTTTAACTTTCTAGATTAGCTGCTTCATTTTAACCACCTAATTATCCATTCTTGGCGTTATGTTCACACTTCCCCCCCCCCCTCCTTCTCCCTTTCCCTAAAGAGAGCTATATTTAAGTATTAAATTAGTGTTAAGTGAGGAATAATTTGAAATGTCTAGGAAACTAAATTTTAAGCACTGATCTAAGCTATTCCCCCTGTCAGGTATTACACATATTATCTGAAGCAGTTCTGTGCCATCTCATGTCACATACTGTCAGGGATTACTGGGTTGAATGTGTGGTCATAAAAGACAAGATGATGGGAGAGAGAACAGTGCCTCTTAATGGTTTTTCATCTGTCAGTTCTGTGACCAACCTGATATAGGAACTGCACTCTACTCTGCACAGACTGCCGTGGGTCTGTTGTCAGCCTTGTGCAATTATCTATGATATTCTACTACTTGTTTCTCACTATCCACCATCATTGTGCAACTTTAGGCCTAATACTGTTGGTTTTAGTGTACTTTTTTTCCTTGAAGAATTATGAAAACAACTCCTATAGACATGGTTTCTGGAGAAAAGATCAAATATGAAACACAGCTTCCCAGAACAGGTTTTACTGGATGCTGTACTAGAGAGAATGCAGCAAGCCTTATTTATGCCACTGCAAGGACTGGAAAAGCTTGTGTGGTAGAAGTGTTACAACCATACTGCACAAGATATCCTGAGTTCTTCTTAGAATATTAATGGTGATTGTGCACCGTTTGCTGTAAATATGAATGTCTTTTTACAGAGAAGCTACTTTTAAAACCTCAACTTGTTTTACGCTGCTCTCTGGCTATCAGCCAGATGACAGTAAAGTTAAGATCTGTGGTATGTTTATAGTTTTCTTCCTGTCATTTACTTGATAGGAGAATATATGATTGCAGCATTATGGCCATAGGTAGGTTATAGAGAGAAGATCTGAGCCAGCCAAAAGGCAATGAAGAGCGCTACCAGTAACCTGAACCAGATTTGAATTACTTTGCAGAGCTTGGCAGGAAGATCTGAGCAAAAGAGGTGGCATGTTTTCCTCCAGTTTAAACTAGTTTTCTATTCTAGCTATTTAGAACAGATACAAGTGTTTTTCATGTGTATTTAGCAGCACAATGCTACAGCTACTTCTTTACTGGAGAAAAAGAGCCTTGAATAGCAGGGGCTGAAAGGTTGTATGAGTTAATGAGAGCCATTGAGAAGAAGCATACCACCTTGCTAAGATAAAAGTTATATCCTCTCCTCTAATCTGAAAAGATTTTTATTTCCAGGTTATTTTTTTGGTTTCAAGTTGAAGGCTATCCTTCAACTGTTGAAAAATGATTTCAGACCTTTCATCAGACCTGTGTGTGCTCTGCTGATCAGTTTGTAATTAAGAGTACAGCTTTTGCATCAGGTTGCTTCTTTTCCTCTACTGTGATCACACAGACAACCTATGATTCAGGGATGCACAGTGAGACCAGGATCTGGGCAATGTCTTAGCTGCAGAGAGAAAAAGTTTTGATCAAACATTCTATTTTTTTTTGCAGAAGATTAAAAAGCTGCATTGCTGTGAACTGATTTAGTTTCTTGACGATTCCCATTTTGCAATTTCTAGCTATGTTTGTTAAAAAAAGAATCTCTGGGGCATGTTTTGCTCTGTTGGTGGTCAGAAATATGCACTGTGTGATAGCTTCGAACAAACTTTACCGTTTTATTCTCAGTTACAAAGTAATGACACCTCCCAAACAAACTCTGTAAGAGCAGCTTACTTTCAAAGTGCTGTGGAGAGCAGAACTTCTATTCAGGCTGCATCCTAAAGAAATGGCTTTCACCCTAGGCAGAAGCTTCCTGGAACAACTTGGAAGCAAAAGGGCATGCTAAGAATTGTGTGAAACAGCATCTGTCGTTACTGGGTTTCTTCAAAATTCACAGTGCATTTTGTAAACTTCCTGATGGGGAATGTATAAAAGTACTGACAAAGGTTATTGCATTGTATAAGAAGAAGTTTTGAGTTCATGGAATTTGGATCACCTTGAGAGAATTGTTTCTCTTTCCAGGTTCCAGTGAGTGGTTTTCCTCTTATGTACAGTTCAGAATATGCCCTTGATAAGCACGCACACACAAAAAATTAGATGTAACAAAATTTCTGAACTTTTATTGAGAAAAACCTGATGTTTACTTCCACACACATACCTGTTAGTTTAATCTCTTACTGTTTTTTTCTTCTGCTTTTCCTCTTGTTAACAGCAAAAAGAAGGAATGAATGCGTAACTAACCTGCTCTCTTCAGCTTGGAAATATCTTTTGTAAGAATCTTCACAAAGAAAATAATATTTTAACTTTGCTTGGTAATCACTGTACTGACTGTGCTAAAGAAAAAAATTGATGGATGATTTTTATTGTTGGAATTGATGATCTAGAAAGTCTTTTCCAAACTAAATGATTCTGTGTTCTCTGTTTCTATGTAAGGCTAATAAAGGTAGTTTCATTGTTGATTTAAGTCATTATGATATTCTGCTCACTCAAATTTCATCAGGTTCATTTGGGCCCCTAACTAGGTTTGTGATTTGTGTGGCTAACAAATACAATCTTTGTTCTCCGTTGCATAGTAAACTGCTTTGCCATTTTAGCTAGGCACACAGTAACACACTTAAGATCAGTGCCTTGCTACTGCCATTTCTTGCTTCAGAGAGGACTGTGTTTCACTGTGGGTTTTGAGAGTGCACATCACAACAACTACATTTTACATAGTTTTTTAAAAAATGTCCTTCCCAATCCAGCTCTCCATTCTTTTGCAGGTCATATATTTATATTTAATTCTGACTATCACCCATGGCTCATGCAACTGAGACATTTGCAGAGAATCTCTGGATATTGCAGTGGAAGAATTAATCTTCCTGTAAAACAACAAAACAACTGCAGTCCCAGAATAGCAACGAGCTCCAGGAAGCCCTTTCACAGTGCCAGAATTACTTGCCTTCCTATCTGAGTTTACAGCCATGTGTCAACTCATAGTCCAGTGATGCTTCCTATATAGTCAAAAAAGGTCCTTCCTTGATTGAGGATGGATGGCTAAGCTTCACACCCAAATAATAAAGTAAGGCAGGAGTTTTTAAAAAGCTGCATTCCAATCATTAACTATCCCTCACAATGAAAGATCTGCAAAATCCTATCAGCAGCTTATCATGACTCTGTGGTTTTGGTTGGAAAAATAAATACGTCACTTAAAGGGAATAAAGTGCTTTTCTCCAGTAATCATTCTAGTCCAGGCTTTTGTGTCACAGATTGCCTGGCAGACTCTCACTATTGTTTTCTCCTGTAGCTTCTGGAAATGATCTCTTCTCTTCATTAAAGAGAAATATGCCCAAAGCAGAGAGAGGTTTTATTTGCGGTATTCCTTTGTATTTTTCCATTTACTGTTAGCTGACTTTTAGCTCTCATTCTATTTCATGTATATTGAATATCATTTATGTCAAGACTTGTACAATGCTGCAGGTGGCTGTTGATAAGCCACAAAATATGCATGCTATTACTGCAATTGTATTGTTAAATCTTTGATAAGCATACTAGATCTGAATCACACTCATGACTACACATTTCAGTAGTGCAAACCTGGCTGCACACGCAAAGCTGGTGGAGGGCAGATAGTAGGTCTTGGTATGGTTGGGTCTCACATGAAGGATATATAAAAAGCCAATGATAATATCCCCTAAATAGACATACATCTTATATTTTATAGAACTCATTTGTTCAGGCAATCCTGAGATCTACTATTTAGTTAAGGAAGAAAAGTATCCGAAGTAACTGCTTTTGATTTTAAGCATCTATCTGATGAAAGAGAGCAGCAGGCATTTGGATATGAACTGTCTGGCTAGTCTATACTCAGAAAGAGCTTTCTCCCCTCCTCCAGTCCTTTCTGTTGGTATCTGAAGAGCAGCAGCTCACTCCCTCCTTCTGAGGCTGCTCTCTCAGCATTGTGCTGAGCTGTGGCCAGATGGCTTGTCCCTCCTGCCTGGCTGGCATGCCACCTTGGAGACACTACATCCCCACCTGCACAAGGCCTGTGTGTTGGACAACAGCCTGGGAATTGCTGGAGATTTGACAGTGATTCAAATGCTTATCACTTTTTTTTTAATAGCCAGTGTAACTGCAAAACACATTTCCTTCAGAGCTGGGGAGGAAATGATGAGCCTGAAGCCTGACAAAGTGGTTAGTCTCCGACTAGCATCCTTTATTTGATGAAAGATATCACATGTGATGTTAGTATTACTGGCTGTTTTCCTTCCAACACCTGTTATAACTCAGCATGAGCTTGAAACAATTTCAGAAACGAGTTTTCTGACTCTTCATCACTTCCCACCACAGAAATTCTTTTTTTTTGCTCACGCTCTCTGGGGTCTGTAATTTCAATGGTTTCCTGTATACACAGCATTTTCTGTGCTTGTGATACATTACCTTGCTTACGGGTATTCAGAGTCTGGAAGCCTCGTGTACAATGTGATTTGTAAATACGTCTTCCGTATTGGAAAGTGAGGAGAAGGCTCTAAGCATTTCACTGCCTGCTGTGCTGAAAAAATATAAAGGTAGGAAATAAAGAATTTGTCCAAAGTAATCTGTTCTCTGTTGGAAGAGCTTAAAATGGAAGATTAATATTAATAGCAATAGTAAATTATGTATATGTACATGCAGTTAACAGTAAGTTTACCCTCTGCTTAGTTTTAAATAACAGATGCCAAAACAAATCTCTTGTTACTTTTGAGTGAGAGAGCGAGATAGACTGACAATGCCTGATATTGGGAGGACGGCTCAGATCGCTCCTCTCAGCTTCTCTACCTTCTCTACCGCTAGTTGATGTTTATCTCAAAGCAAAGTGTGTAAGCAGAATTTAGCAGCCATGCTAAATGCAGTCCCATGTGAGATGTAGTGGGAAATACCACAACAGTCAGTTTTTAATCTAGTCTTCTATAACTTTGATGTCATTGGCTGCAACTGTTTGTATGTTTTTTTTTCCTACAGATTTCCTGGATTTAATCATTCCAAAAACTGAGGAAACCAGTGCTGCCATAGGAAACTCATACTACCACAGCAGTGTCACTGAACATTACTGAACATTTTAAATCAAATACACAAATCTCTTGATTGTCAGTGGGTGAATCAACAGCATGTCACTCTGCTTGCAGAGCTGCCAGCCATATGATGAGAAAAAGATGAGCTTCTGCTAACAGATGCAAGATGGGGGATCTGATGATCTCTGGTTCATCAGGCTCTGAGAGGAAAATACTGTCCTGTGCAATCCCAAGGGTTTGCTCCTTCCTACCCCCTTGCCTTCTTCCACTCTTAAGTGTGAGTTCTTTCCATCTCATCCCAATACTCTCCTCCTCCTGTCTTTCGAGACACCAGTTTCTCTCAGCCTACTCTTTTAGCTGGGAATAATCTTCCTGAAACCAGTGCTTTACTCAGGCATTGCTAACAACTGCATTCTCCAGCACCCTGGTATTTTTTTTCCATCGTCATTCAGATCCAGCCCTTTGATCAGCAGCATCATCTCTCAATGACTACAAAAAACAATGGCAAGCGGATTCCTATCCAGTTAATTGAACTGCTTCATTAATGTGGAAAAAGCAGTGCATTCCCCTCCTCCACCAGCTCTGTTCTCAGACATGACAGCATTTTTTTCCAAGCACTGCTACCAATAAAACTCACCCTGAGGCAGGAAACCTGGCACAGAAAATTTTAGTCTAAATAGTTAAGAAAGAGATATAAGCAACCGAAAAAGGATCTTGCAATGGAAACTGCCAGGCATCTGCCTATAGGTTATATTACTGGCTCTGTCTATCACCACATATACAAACCCCTTCCTTTACACAGCACACAATGTGGCATGCTGAAAGGAAATGTACCCTTGAATAAGTGGGTTTGAATTGTTCTCCTTAACTTACCTACAGCTGTTCAGATATTTTCTGTTTTATCAGTGTCCCTGGCAAGATATGACATAATGTATGCTTGAGTATTATTAAAGAATTAGCAGTAGAAGCCAGCCGAATGACATTGCTGGATTTTAGACTACTGACAAGTAAATGTGTAACATTCATGCATTAGTAACTAATTAAATATTCTGCTTGTTCCCAGACCACCTTGCAAATTACGTGCCATTTTAAAGACAGTAAAAGAGCGATGTAAAATGCTTAAATGAAAAAAGGAGGAAGGAGAGAAAGACAATTCTCAAGAAGACAAGAAAAAACATATACCCATGATCTGCACTATCTTATACTTAGAAGATATGATGTAGCATAACGCAATTAAAATTACAGCTTCATCAATACTTGATAGGAAACACAATTACCCTTTTAGCTTAATCCAGGAAGAACACTCTAGTCCTTTTACTGAAATAAAATTTATTCTAGAGTTCTTATATTTCAGAGGTTAATCACGTATGTATCTCCAACTTGTGGTCAAGTGAAACTGTCTTTCTGTACAGACCAAGTGGCAAATTACTTCTCCCACTTTCTAGTCAATCAAATCTACCATTCTGGACTGATGGTGGAGTCGTAATGGGAGAGCGAGAGCAAGGTTTCACTATCTGGTGGAGACTTGTGGGAGCTGTTGCTTTGCACCTGTAGCTCTTCACAACTTCTGGGAATCATGGACTCTGATGGCTCTGCCTTGCACAGCTGTACAAAGGAGGTGAATTATCCAAACTACTTCCAACTAACTTAGAACACAGACTTCAAGGCAGAGGGTTATTAACCTTGACTGCAGGGAGGCAGGCTGTGATTGATGAGTACAACAGAATGAGCCCTCAGAATATTTCAGCATGCTGACAATCAGAGAGATTAAACTGGAAATCTAATTGTGTTGCTTCAGTACTGCTAGTCTAAGGAAGATTGGCATTTGTGTTGCACTTCTGTGTATACATGTCACTTGCCGCCTGTGACTTGTTTGAAGTCATCTTTAAAGCCAAACCAATCCAGATGGTATAATGTTTTTTGAATGCTGCATTCAGCTGGTTCTTCTAGAAGCACCTTAGCTGTTCCTCCTTCAGGAAGGAGCTTTACAACCAGCAGAACAATAGAAGAAAGAAAGGAAAGACCTTGAAAATTATTCACATTTTCTATTGCCATGGAAACTAAATGTTTCTTTCCACACATCAGTACATGCTATTATGCTTTATTATGAAACTCTAGTAAGGCTTATCTTCTTGTAATGAAGAGCTTTATGTAACTTGTGCAACCTCTCTTGAATGGATGCAAAAGTTCTAAGTCTAGACTATGAAGTAATGCTTTGTGGTATGATTTTAGCTTGAGATATTTTATATATTAGCCTTAGAGGTGAAAATAACAAAGGCTTCCCTGCCTTCCTGAGAGAAGCAGGGATGAGTTATTCTAAGGCAGCTAAGAATGGTGTCTCCAGGCACACACTGAAGGTATAAAAAAAAAAAAAGACCTAAAAGACGTCTCGCTATGTTCAGTGAATAAATGGATGAGTATCCCCTTAGATGCAGACATCTCTGCATGTTTGATTCATTTCCAGCATCTGCCAATATAAACCTCTTTTATGCTATGCTGGGGGAATTTGTTAATTCATTTCCTAGGCATCTCTGCCTTTGTTCTCTTGTCAGTGCCCATACCTAGACCAGCTGTAGAAGCAAAACACTTTTTTTCCTTAGGAAGTTTTAGACAGGCTTCATGTCCTGTCACATGCTGTGTAAATTGTCAGAGATTTCTGAAAAGTTGAAGTAATCCATGCCTTCTCCATACTGTATGTGTTAACTTTATTGAGGTCCTACAGAGAACATCATTTTCACAAGTACGTTACCTTTGTGTACCTCCCTCATGTGCCCAAGACCAACGATTGACTAGGTATTTGTCTGCATCTTGCTCACCTCCCCAAGTTTCCTCCTGTGTGTCCCACACTGGAGCCTGAGTGCTGAGGGACTGGCTGGAGAACAACTTCCAGCCCTACCTTTCCGAAGACCATTCTCCCAGGAGTATTTCTGGGAGGTTCTGCTAGGACATCTGTCATTTAGCCTTTGTAAATAACAAAGAATAGGATCAGGCCTAGTAGTCCTGACAAATACCTCTTGCAGTGCTGTCCATCCAGCTCTCTCTCATGGCTCATAAACTAGAAACTAGCGTTGCTGAGAGGCTGCCTGCTGAGGAAGAACTATTTCTCACTCCTGGCTCTGATCTCTGCTACCAGTGCCAGTGCTGCTGAGTCAGTGCCCCATTCCTCTGGGCCAGTGTCTGCAGCTCCTGGCTTTGCAACTGTCGAATTATTGATTTTCCAACACCTTTAAGCAAGTAGGGAGTGGGGTCAAAAACAGAGACACAGGAGGTCTTTGGATAGCTGAGATGAGAAAACAGGAACAAAAAAAGATATACTCAAAAAACATTTCTTCCTGGATGTCATGCGGAAACTATCACACAACCCATTCATCAGCTGATGTAGGTGCAACCTAATGACTGTTGTATTGTTGTGCTGCTGTGTTTTTTTTGTTGTTGTTGTTGTTATTTTTAAAGTTTTGATTAAGCTATGAGTATACTTGCTTTCTCCTTTCTTCTTGGAGCCATGTTTACAGAGAACATCCCTAGAGGCATTCAAGGCAAGGCTGGATGTGGCTCTGGGCAGCCTGGCCTAGCGGTTGGCAATCCTGCCTACAGCAGGGGGGTTGAACTAGATGATCTTTAAGGTCCTTTACAACACAGGCCATTCTATTATAACATCAGCCATCACTGAGGAAGTTGACTGGACCGCACAGGACAGCAGCTCAATTTATAATAAAGAGAGATACCAGGAGGCAGGTCCTAGACCACATGATTAGTCCAGGGGCGAGGAATAGAAATCAGCCCCGATGGGGAGAAAAAGAAGTCGAATTCATTTCTGCAGACTGATACTGTTATTTAAACTGTTTTATTTTAATGACCAGGAGGTATAATTTTGAACAAAGAATGACGATAGGAATTGCATTTTGGACAAGTTGTATTGAAGTTCTTTTGACAGAGACTCATACTTCAAACTGCCCACTAGCAAGATCAAGCTAGGGTGAAATCCCTTGAGATGTTGTCATGGGTTTGTTTTTTTGATTTTTAATATTCCACATCAAAACATCATGTACTGGAATTAAGGTGTTAATGCTCTCATTTCTACGCACCTATCCCTATACATTACGGAAGTCATGGGATCTGACCCTTCCGGGGGGCGGTCTCTTACTGCCTGGCAGTGGGTGCTGGAGGTGCTTTCCTGGCCGTTCCAAGCTTTTTTCAGGTTTGACTCGGTCTCGGGAACTCTCTCTCATATCTTATTTGATTTATTAGTCTCAATTTTAATTAGGTTGTATTATATTGTATTATTTTGCATTCCGATATCATAGTTAGTAAAATAAGTTTACCTCCATAGATTGTTGCCGCTGTTTTCTCTTCTTTTTCCCCCTTCCTCCCTCCGTGGGCCAGGCGGGGGGTGGGGAGGGCAGGGGCCTACTGCCCCCCTGTCACGGGCATAAACTGATCTAGTTAATTCCGTGACAGATGTCTTCGTCATTACACTGATGGTGTAAACTGCATGACTGCCTGGAGTTAGCTGTGCATTTTAGACATCTGCCTGTAATACCGACTTAAGATGGTTTGCAGCTTGACTTACACTGTTTTTGCATTTGAAAAACACAGTCACTGTGGCCACTTGGGTCCTGTACAGGAGTGTGCAGCAGGGAGTCTTCATTCCTCTTTCTGCCATGAAAAACCTTGAGGTCTATAAAACCTTCCATGGGGCTCAGCCTGCTCAGGTTTGTCAGTAGAGACCTGTCTCCATCAGCTACACTTCTGTGTATCTTGGGAGATAACATCTTGGAAAACAGCTACTTGCAATACTAGTTGTGAGTGGGTTGTCAGTGAGTTTTTAGGTACTGGGAGGAAGCTATAACTGTCTGTGCCTGTTATCTGGGATTATATGAGTGATAGGGCTATGATTCTGGCTTTCAAACAGCATTAGAAGAGAGAAGTGATAGGATTGATTTACTTATCTCCAGAAAATCATAGAAGAAAATATGGAAGATAGTTGCTATTTGGGCTGACAGGGGGACTGTCAAATGCTGACCAGTTCTGAGATAGGATAGGAAAGAGCTGGGTATAGTGCCATGACAGTGTAAGCCTGGCCAGAATAGAGAAGAGTTGATCCAGACCATCACGCTGTAATTTCAGGGAAGAAGTGAAATGGAAATTGTTCATGCAGTAAGGGTTTTAAGGAGTTGACTATTTGAAGTAAATTTCTGTTTAAATTTCTCTCTTTGTTCAATGGGGACAAGATCAGGCCATTAAGAACACTGGATAATTTCTAATAATAGTTGATGACTAATTTTAACGTACTAAAAATTTGTGATGATACTAAAGTATAGAACTTTGAACACTAATCATTTTGCTTTGTCAAAATATTGTAATTTCACTGCCTTTGATTTAAATGTAGTTTCTTAAAGCTCAGCTACATAAGAAGCAAGTCATGAATTTAAATGGCATAGATTAAAGTCTAACCAAAAACATTCATCGTTAATCTTAACTGTCCTTCATAATGTAGCTATACATAATAGAACATGGCTGCTACTTTTAACCGAGGATACTCACATGTAAGGGGATTAATTGTAGTAAAACTATGGTGAGTGTCTTACTGAATGCCCTTGTACCTGAAGAGCATGTGTTCTTTTAAAAATATCTGTGATTGCAGCTCCCGTGTTTTCTGTTCTCACATCTAGAAGGGACACTTTGCTTCTACACTTCTACCTAACACACACTTCACATATTTTACTAAAAAGCATCCTTCAGAACTACATAGGTTATGTATAGTGAGCAAAGAATGCAAACAAATGTTTTTAAAATTTATTTCCCTCAAATGGGGGGGAAATCCCCTAAACATCAGAAATGATATATTTATTTGGGCGCACATAGTTCCTATAATAGTACTCTTCCATCTCTGTTCTGTATGAATCTCTTTGATCAGATCTTCCACTGACTTAAAATTGATGGATAGCTATGTGTTGCATGGTTTTGTCCAGTCATAACAATTGCCTATTATATATGTAAATATATGTATGCTCCATGTGTATTTATGTAAAATCACATGTATATGCGTAGGTATGTATATAACTGTGTTGCAGAATCCAGCCTTGTGAAGATTTCAGGAACATACTGCCAAGATAATGAATGTGGGAAAAAGATATTTGGGAGCATTGTAGGGATGCTTATCAACAGTCTCATACTTGCAGTTTTTTCTTGCACAATGCATGATCTCCTCCTGAGCTAGACAGTCTCCAGGCCCTGCATGTGTTGTGGGCTCACTGAGTTGCAATAGGTAGAGTTTCAGTTACACCAGGCTGTTAAGTGGACCTTGCAACCTGGAAGGAAGTTACTTGCATCATCTTCATTCCCATCCTTCATTTTGTTGTTATAAAATGCTTGCAATGTTACTGAAACACTTATATATAATTTGTTATCTCACTTCATTGCCTAGGTCACTTTTCCATATTTGCACAGTGTTTCTATATGTAAGATTTATTGTTGAGCTCTGGCCTGTGTTTTCTACAATTCATACAGTGAATCATAAGCTTTGTTTCTCTAAATAAGCAGGAATTATGTCACTTGATTTTTCAGGATTGTTGTCACCCTGCAATTATCAGCTTGCAAATTATTATTGTGGTTTTATCCCTCACCTGCTGCCTTCTTAAGATCCTTACAAGGTAAACATTTCTTTCCCCTCTCACAAATTTAGTGCTTTCCCCAGAAAAGCGATGTCAGTATATGCCTGTGAGCCTTTTGGGATTTGACTCCCATTATCTGTTTTTATTTTGAGACCTTACTTAATTTCTCTCTTCCGCCCTCCTTTATCTGGGCTTTCCCTTTCTTAATTTGTGTAATTTTTACAGGTTTAGTTGAATCTTCACAAAGATTCTCTGGTTCTCCTCTTTTTTTCCTGGATGTATTCACCTTTAACTAGTACTTTTGACTGGGCAGCTTTTCTCTTTTCTCAGCCTGAGATGCAGTCTGCTAGCAAATAAGCCTAAGAAAATGAAGATAATTATCATGAAAATGCATAGTTAAAGCTGGTTGGAAAAAAATGCAGTCATGAGGAGAGAGGAAATAAGGATCTGAATATGTGGCAAAGACAGAAGATTCACTGCTTCTAGAACAAAATAATGTAAGAAAGGATGAAATCATCTGGAAAATGGCTATAACTCTCTAAGGCAACCTCCTACTAGGTAAAGATATCAAGATGAATAACTTGAAAACATATGAGAAAAACCTGCTGTGCTTTTTCACTTCAAGACACAAAACACATTACTGTAGAATATCCAACTGTTGTTGTTTTGAATGATGATTTCCTTTTCTGCTTCTCTGTTATGGCTCATATCCCCTATAACACAGATATACTTGTACAACTTTCTCCCACTACATGTAGACAACGAAGAAAGGAAAGTGATAAAATGTAAAGCAGCCCAGAGATACCATAGAAGGTAACATCTGATGAATCCACACTAAGGAGACAGTCAGGAAGCCAATGAAGCAATGTAATTAGCACAGTGCTCTAAGAAGGAAGAAATACTGAAATGCAGCTAGAGCCATGCATGATGTTTATTCAGCCTGGAGTAAGGTTTGTGCTTTATGATGATTCCTTTTTTTTTTTTTTTTTTTTTTTAATTAAATAAAAGAGAGAGCATTAGCTTTCCATGAAGCAGGTAATTCAGTAAAGGAAATGTAGCTAACTGGAACGCTGGGAAATTTCATGCGGAGTGAATGTAAAATTAAAAACTAGAACTGGAAAGATATCTAGTGGAGTGCAGTGAATTATTTAGTTAAAACATCAGTTTATCAGCAAATTTGTTTAATACCTATATTAGCATTAGAAGAAGGGTTGAATGATGTGGTTTTACAGTCCTGTCTTTTCCTAAAACATGTCCCCATCCATCTCTATCTTGCTCATGTTGTGTGCTATAAAATGCTCTCTTTTCTTGTTCACGTGCATTCTTATGAAAAATAGGATGACTTCATGAAAGACCAATCCTAGAGAACCTATGAACAGGACAACTGTGCTTTAAAGTCAAAGCCATAGCCAGTATCATTGATATTATTCATGGCTTCAGAACACCTACATTAGTAACCAGAAGTTGGCTGAGATTCTTTCCAGGGTAGCCACCATGCTACCTTTGTGCCTGCAGTGTTGCAGGAGACCTGTGTTTCTGATTTACCTTTGATAGCCTTACAGTCAGGATGGGCCAGGAGGCAACTGAAGACAAAAAGATATGCCTTCATTTTGTTCGGGTAGGTCCTACTTTGGTATGTCTATGCTCATTCATGTCACCATTGCATTCTTGTAGAGCCAGTGCCAGGCTGCCTGATGCTACTGAACTCAGCATTTCATTGCCCTGATAACCGAGTTGCTGTGGATGATTGTGCCTGGAAAAGGCAGGAGAGGGAAGGGAGCTCTCTGAGGTACATGCACTGCCTGGCACAAGGGACAGGCTGGGCTGTCAACCTGATGCTGTGTGGAGAGTGTGCAGCATTGCAGAGGTGATAATAAGCTGTCTGCTGTTATATATCTATGTTGTACATGTGGTCAAGTGAAAAGCAGAAGTGCAATGCTGCTGGCAAAGAAAACAGAGCCAGGTTATCTTTCATGAACTACGTGATATAAAAAAAAAAAATGTGTATATCAGCTACTAGCAAAAATTATTGTTGTACTACGTCCCATTCTAAGCTTAAGAACATTAAGAACCTCTAGGAAAGAAGTTATTGCCTAGAGAAACAAAGAAACAAAGACCCTAAGTTAGATGATTGAGGCATTGCTTTCTTGAAGGGAAATCTCACAGATCTCTCTTCATAGTGCCCAATGAGAGAAGCAGTGGCTCAAGAACTGATGGGTTATTGTTATGAGAAGTCACCTTTTGTCTGAATTTAGGCCTTTGAATCATCCTTTACTTCTATGATCATCATAAAGTAATTTCTTTAATTTAGTAGCAGGCCAAAGCTTTGTCTATCCAGCCTTGCATCAAAGGCTTGAAAGATAAACACACCATAACTGTTTTTGAATTTTGAATTGCTTTTGAACTCAAAGCATCTCTAGAACATCCTCCAAACAGTAACTGTAGAAAAAAATCAAATAACTTTTCTCCTGATTATGTAAGTAATACAGATGGAGGCTGTCTTTCATTTTGTGCTTCTAAGTGAAACACATACCTTTACCACAAACAGTTTCTCTTACTCCATTGTTTTTTTTCTTATTTGAACAGGCACACATTACCTGCTCTTCATCTCATTTATTATAAGGATTTCTCCTACAGAGGGGAGACTTGGTCCTGCAAGTCTCACTGCTAGAGTGAAAGGAGGTGCAAAGATCACAACATTCAGATTCTATTCAAGATTGTAGTGGTTTTCTTTGTTTTTGCATCTACACTTTCATTTACATTGCAAACTCAGAATTTTTATTGTCATCCAAGAAATGGTAGGGCAATCAGAAATTAATGTGTCAACACAATCAAGTGATCTCAATACAAAGATTCTGTTTACTCAAAACACTTATTATGCTTTCAGTTTATAGAAATAATTCAACAAGCTCAATAAAAACACTGAACTGTGAGATGAATAGAACATCTTATTGCAACCATTTTCAAGTGCTCCAGGCTTTTACAGTTTTTAATATCCTGTCCTTACTCTAAGTAGAAATGAAGTTTATCTCTTTTGAAAACTCAAAGGATTTTACTTAGAATTCTACTTCAATTTAAGCAAAATAATAATAAAAAAAAACAACAGAATGTCACCTTTGCTTTTGCTACCTCTCTGAAATCACCCTAAGATTATTTGTGGACTATGTCCCCCATTACTTTATTGTATTTTACCATGAAACTTAAGCCAGAGATATGCACATAAAAGGCTTAAGTTTGACTTATGCAGAAATTCTATTATAGATATGAGAAGGCATGCATCTGCATTGTGTTAAGGAGTGTCATAGATATATATAGATATATATATATATGTATCTATCTATCTATATAAAATATAATTTTTTTAAACTGTTATAATGGAGATAAACTTTCATAGGGTACTAGCTGATAAAAGACAAAAATACACAGGGTGCATATGGATTACTTCTATGATAAACTTTTTTTTTTTTAAGGAATTTACAAAGAAAAAAAAATTGATAAGAAAATATCCCAAAACATTTTATATTGTTAATGCTAAATACTATCTATTTATTCTGGCATAATTTCGTCATATCATATAAAACTTGTGTTTTGTAGTGCATTACCTCCTCAGAAAGATCTGAAGTATGTAAAATATATGTAGTGATCTATGTACATGACAATTTCATGTTTTGTATTTTAATTTCATATTCATAGGGTGTAATTTCATGCCCAGTTGATTATCTTTTTAACTAGACATATTTGCAGTTAGTTATACTAGCTTGCTCAAAATCTCAGAGAACTGCCAAGTTTCACAAACTTCCTTTTAATTAAAGTCTACATTTATCTCTGCATAAGGCATTGATGTTCACACAGTTCACTGTATCAGCAAGGAAATACAAAAAGCTGAATTCTTACTCCATAAATAATTTCTACTTCTTTTTAGATTCTGGGGAATTGCAAAAGAACATTCCTGGGCCTCCATTTGTTAGTGCTTGACCTCAACTATCTCATTAGAGGACTTGCAGCCCTCTAAATATAAAAAGAGCTCTTTTTAAGTTTTCAAACAGTAATTTCCCCCCCAAATGCAATTTTCTTCTTCTTTAAGATACTATATCAACTCCATTTCTCTAGGATGTAGCTAATCTTTCAATATAGAAATAATTGAAGGTATCTTTGTGTTCCAGTGTAAGCCAGTGTGGGTTATAAGTTTATAAACTTTTCCTGCTATAAAATAGATGGATACTTCTTATAGAGTGTCATTTTCTCTCTTACAAAAAAGATAATGATGCCTGTATTCTCTCTCCCTCTGAAATACTTTGTTTTTCAAAATCATGTGTTCAACAGCTACAGTATTATTACCCCACAAATTTGATTGCAAAAAGAATGAACGGTTTTGTCATGTGTTACTATACTTTCTTCCTCTTCATTGCAAAATTGCCGAAACATTCTTCTAACCTCTGGAGAAGAGAAATAATTACAGTGAAGCAATTGTGCATCAAGAGTTCACGAACCTGGTGAGGTTTTGCAAAATTAGCATTGATTGGCTTATTTATTTTTTATAGAGTTGTTAATATATTGGCAGCACTAGGATTTGCAACAAACTGCTACTGCAATTTTGATTAATTGTGACTTTGGCTTAAAATGCGATAGTGGTAAAGTAAACAGGAATTGCAAATTGCTTCCGTGAAGATAGGATTAGTGATTGTAAATTGGAAACACATCTTTAATTTAAAAGTAACATTTATGTCTTCTGCTTTAATATACAGAATATGAATTTAACCCAGAAAAGATATCCAGTTACTTGTGGACCCAGAGCTAAACAAGAATTGAACAGCACATAGTAAGAAATTCCATTAAAAGTTGTAGTCCTATATTCTGTAGTGGTTTTGCTCATAAAACCAGAGATTGCCTCTGAGCTCCAACTTGCATTCTGTAGCCAGCCCAACATGAACTACCATACTAACATTTTGAATTAGGAAGATTTAAATTATAAATGATAACACGATTAACAAACCCCATGTTGAAAGGGTTTACTTTCAAGAAACAGGAGTCCACATTATCATTACATTAAGAAGGAAACTTCATATTTTTCTTAGCTTAACTTTCATAATTTACATGCACACTGCAGCTGGATAATAGAAGACACCTGCATATAATTTACTCCGTATATTTGTAATATCATAATGTGATGGAAAATATAGTAGTAATATATATATAACATAGTAATAATAGTGGAGTGGCTGCAACAAATGAGGACAAGCCCAAACATGGCAGCTGTGGACACAAAAACAAAAGAAGAAAACTTGCTTACCATTAGTAGACCTCAGACTGCGATCTCCAGCAAGAGATCTACCTCCCCTGCCAACCCTTAATTGAGGTCTGGGAAGGGGTGGATCCAGCCTTCACCAACTCCAGCCACTCAGGTACATTGCATGCACCTGAGCTCCCTTGGGTTGGCCCTGCCTTCCTACTGGGTGCTCAATCACTGCTTCAAGGCACGACTTAGCATTTTCACTACAATATTTTAGCTCATTCTTATGTATTCATACAGATTTGATGAGATATATTTGATGTACTACTTTACCACTTAGAACTATGGATTCATGCAAGAAAAATGAGGGTCTTTTTTTTTTTTTTTTTTTTTTTTTTTTTTACTTCTGTGTATTGCCTGTCATGCTGATAAGCCTTTTGGCAGATTCTGTCTTGGTTCATTTAAAACCTACATTTGTAACTACAGACATGTGGAAGTTTTAATTCATTGAAATTCAATAAAGCACTTTAGAAAGTTTTGATGTAACCTGGAAGTTCTTCCTATGCTAGATGTTATCTATGTTGATTAACCATACTAAACCACAGAGACATAAAAGACAACAATAAAGATCTTATATTCACGAGGAGAAGTACAAGACTGGCCAAAAACAATCTAGTCTTCAGCAAAAGGGTACACAACCAAAACCTATTGCTTAATGTGTTCTAATATGAAATTACAGAGGTGTCTTTCTTAAAGATTTAATCACTGGTTTAAATCTTGTTGGCTGTTTTCTACCATCAGTCTTTACTGTGAGAAATTTGTATAAGCATTTCCTTAGTTCTCAGACCTGCAGTGAGAGACATCTCTGAAGATTTTATGGGTGGTAATAAAGGCAACACATCAGAAAAAGGAAACAATCCAGCTTGAGGGTAACATACCAAGAAAATTTCATACACATTCCTTGTCAGCTAGGAGAATTCGGGAAACAGGTCTAGGTGAATGGGGCAAAGCCACTCTTCAATAAATTCGGCGTATGAATATCTGTAATGTTCAGCTAATGAGGGTCTCCTTATTTATTCCCACCACTTCCATACTGTCTCTATGCCTTTCTTTCTTCCTAGTAGCAATGATGAAGTATTCTTCAGGAATTTTCTAATTTTTGCTTTATAAAACAAGAAGCTTTCCACAAGAAATAAATACAAAATCTTTACCTTCTCTATTACAAAGCAGAAAGAAGCATTTCTTTCCAGCTGTGACTGAAACAGGCAGTAAGTAGAACTGCAAACAAAGTAAGTAGAACAACAAACAAACTTCACCACATTCTTTGAAAGGAAAGAAAATAGGAGAGATTTTTTGATGTCACAGATTTAATTCCAATACATTGACTTTATTTCTACAGGTTGAAGATCAGAATGTCTGGAACTCTGGAATGTTACTATGGAAGAGGCTATCATACTTAAAATGTATTTCCTGAATCTGTGTCGGCCTAAATCTGAGCCCAGATAATAAATAAATAGATAAATAAATTTAATTTCATAAATAAATACATCTGTTTTGAATAAATCTCCAGAACATATATAATACTCCTACTTTATGCTGGAAAATAAGAATCTATGTTTGGGAAAATGTCTGAGGAATTAATCAGATTGCCTTCAATACGAGAAGTTTTCTTGTTTCTCTATTATATCTTTATAACCCTGCATTAATTCTAAGAAAAACCTATCAGAGTACGTTGCTCTATTTCATCATTTAGTGTCAAAAAAAATTGACAATCCTCTCTTGCAGATACGATCTGGTAACTAGGAACACGCTACCAAGATCCCTCCTGCTTTCCCATGTGAATAATGTCTAGTTGGACTTGGCATCCTAAGGGGAAATGTTCCCTTTATGCCCTTTATCAAACACGTGGTGGAAGAAGGCTCTGTACAGACTGCCAGGTAGACTGTAGCTTGGATTTTGTTAACATAGGTATCTTTTTTCCATGACAAGGTGAGAAGAGTCTGGTCTTACTGGAATGCAAGTGGGTACAAGCAGCTTCTTCAGTTCTGTCATACTGACACCATTCTGCCTTCTACTAATAAGGACTTTAAGAAAATATTGCAGAATCTCTCAAGGGGAAAATAATACATTTTAGCCAGCAAGCTGATGTCAAGAGAACTAAACAAAGACTATTCTGGCTCACACATGAAGATAATGGAATTCAATATTCAGTGGACTGGTAAGATAATTTCCACCCATTGCTACGGATTTGGATCAGAGTTTTATATATATATATATTTAATCTGGATCATTCCACTTATTCTCAAAACAGATTAAACTGCTTCTATTAAGTAAGACAGAGAAAAAAATTAAAATGGTGCTTTATCCATTTCCCCTGGGCTTACTTTCCCCCTCTTGGGAAATAGATTGCTTTGCAGTTTAAGCAAATATTATTGAGGAATTCAAAGAATAGATGGACATCAATATTTTTATTCATAATACCAGAAATATATCACTATTGCTATTTTTTTTTCTGTCAAGAGGAAGGAAAATAAAAGAGTTCCACCTTGAGCTATGCCTGGGTATTGCAGATAACTGATAACTTCATGGTGCTTGAGCACATTTGAAAATTAAAAAAATTATCTTGGAATTTGTGATGGCTTATAATTTGTGATGGCAAAGGGTATACACATTAAAAAGGAAGGAAAGAAAGGTACTGTTGTTTATTGCAATTTCACACCAGAGAAGCACGCTGCAGGACTTATCATTTCTTCCAGCTGTCAGACAAATCTTTTTTATTCCACATTTATGGCAACTTTCAGCCTTGATTCTACAAAGATGCAAACATCATATACTTTCTTGCATTCAACAGTATTCCCCATAATGACCAAAGCTGTGCTTTTAGCTCTGAGCCCTTGCATGCAATTTAGGTTTTTATTTCCTTCTCCAAATAAGAATTTATGTGTCTGACAATTTGTACAATTCACAGTACTGAAAAACATAACTACAGAATGTTCAGAGTCTCCTGTGGTGCTGGATACTGCAGTGCTGCAGAAGTACAACATCAGTGAATATCCTCATGGAGAAACAATGTCATTAAATCAGAGTCTTTGTTTATAGGCTTGCTTTTTTGTTTTATTTGCATTACAGTTTTTAAATTCTGGCTTCTTGCTAGGCATCCACTTAAATTGCCACATTTTTTACTGCTATCATAAAAACATGAAAATGCAAAAAAAGTAGGAACTATTTTGAGGAAATATTTCTGTATTTGTCCTACAACATTCATATATTTCTTTTCTTTACAGGCATCAATTTTTTTTCTTACTTTTCTTTGCAGACTTGGCAATTTACATTCTTTTAAATCCTCCGTGATCTTGATTTTTTCATTACTTCTTACTTTTGCTTGTACTGCCTTTTGTAATTACGCCTCTTCTCTAAAAATTATATTGGACAGCCTCACTTATATTTTCTCCATTTCATACACACTGAATGTGACACTGAATGATTCTTTTTATTATCTCATATCCCAAGCACATAAAGACTTGAATCCTTAATTGAATTCTAAAGGGCTGAGCTACTGCAAAAGTTTGCTGTCTCTCATGTCTTAATGTGGAGTCTCAGGACACGTGGAGAATCTCAATAAAGCTTTTCTTCCTGGAGTTAGATTATGATTCTCTTTCAGGAGAAAAATTAAGATGAGTGCTATGAAAGCAACAGATTTCAAAGAAAAAGCTTCAACAGTGTTTTAGAGCATGAATTGTAAGTCAGCCTGTCTAATGTCTCAGTACTCATCAAAGAGATGGGGTGCCCATCCTCGGCTTCTCCACAGAAAATCTCCTCACCTCTGATTACTCTGAAGCCAGCGTTTGCTTGGTTCTCTCTCTTCTGCAGGGTGTGAGTATTTGGCTCAAAGGAGAACACTGTCCATTTGAAATAGATACCATATGTTCAGGCTTTGAGTTAACATGAATCCTATGTGAATTTTTATAGTTCTTGCATTGTGATTCTATATGTAATCACAACCATATTTATTACAATGATTTTGCCATTAGTTTTCACATGTATATAACAATTTACAGAATTTAACAATAGAACCTGAACAACAAGGTATACCTAATCTCAGAATTAGGCACAATGTGCAGCTTCATAAATCTAAAGTTTTGGGCAGTAGGTATGATGACAGTCCATGGAATGTAAAGCTCGCCAAATAAGCTTTCTGTGTTCATTATCTTTGGCTTACAATCTCCATTTTTCTTCTCTTCCTTTTTCTTAACAGAAAACCAGTCACTTTCTGGTTATAGCCCATCATTTTTCCTCTTTGCTTTATGTTTTCTACTGTTGTACATACTGCCTCACTATTGTTCAGCTGACGCTGCAGTAGAGTGAATCACTGGCCAAGGATAGCTACTGCCTAATAGTGCAAGAGTAAGTAAGGAAAACAAAGGCAGAGAAGAAATTTTCCAATTTGTTTCCTAGCAGTGATTCAAACCTTTATTAATGTTTTCATTGATTATACTCTCTTGCTCAGCATTTACACTAACAAAAATTATTACAGTCATTAATGTGCGGGACGTAAGTACTAATGAATGATTTACTGTGTATATCAGCTACTTAATTAGAATTAATTATTCATAGACTTTCCTGATGAAAGACCTCATTATTACAATGTAGGTTGTCAGTGCTTTCTGAAATACCTTGCCTAATGGGGCTGTGGATATTGCTTGTGATTTTAGTCTAGCAAAATCAGGGATTAGAGAGAAGCCCTGAAATGCGCTCTGGCAGAAAGTTCTCACTGGCCTACAATAGGCAACCAGCAGTCTGCACAATGCCTGGTTCTGCACAGGGGCAAAAGGCATCAAGTGAGGCTGTGAGAAATGCAGCACATTCCCTCTGTTGTTGTGGCAGAACCTCTGCAAGTATGACATAGGGCTGAAAGCTGGGGAAGACAGAATAAGGTGTTCCTTAGAATTTCCAGTTACTTTTTAAAAGGAACCACTTATTTCAGAGTTGAGTTTCTCTATTTCAGATGAAAAGAAATATCTGAAACACGGTGGGATGAAACTAAGCTTGCTCAAAATAGGTATTTCCTCTGCCATGTGCTGCTTCTGTCACTGTCAGCTACATGGTATCATAGCAGCAACTCTTGAAGAGAGATTAGTGATTAACAAATAGTGCTATCAGATTGTGACAGCTGTATGGCTGCATATATCGTAGGAATTACGGGGCCATTACTTTTAATTAGATAATTAATAGAAAAACAGTTCACATTATATATCCAAGCCTTACTGTCTGACTGCTAAGAGGACACAGAATTAGCAAAGTCTGCGTAAACAAAGCTCAAGGCCTTTCTCTTTGGCAATGTGCTTAAACCCAAACCAAAGAGAAAGAGACATGTTGATAACTAGAAATGAGATCACTGATATGTTCTTGCTTTCTTGTTCATGGTGGTAGCTGCAGTTCCTTGTGTTTACTTTTGATGAACAGAAAAGGCAACCAGAAACCCACTTCTGTATATTTTAGACAGCATTTCCCAATGGCACTTGCTATGATATCTATTGTGTCACACCATAAAGGAACAAATCGAGTTGATTTGTTAGTTGATATGTCTTATCTAGGCCAGAGAGACAGAGAGAATGAAAGCAGGCTAGGAACATGGCATCTTACAGAAGTGAATTTCTGCAGTGAAGCATAAGGGTGAACTCCTTATTTTGTCTTGATGGTCTTTTGTAGCTGCATCTTTGGTAGGAGTTATGCCAATAAAATTGGATCTGATCTGATCCTTTAGATATTCTAAAACTGTTTATAAGCTGCCTAGAAATATCTGAGCCATGGTAAACTAGCACCTATCTATATGTTCTTGGACACAATGCTGAACTTACCTAACTGATGCTGTCAATTAACTGGACTCATCAGGAGAGACCTCAATCTGTCTAAGCAGTAAATGACCTGAAATTATTTCTGTGTAGTGACTGATGATGGGTGTTAAGTCAAGATGTTTAAGTTTCTCACTTAGAATACATCCATTGAACTGTTCAGGCTGGACTTAATCTGGAATAGTTGGCACATAACCAGACTTGGCACATAACCAGAAATGTTTTGTAAGAACCAAGTCATAGCTGGCTGCTCAGGTGATTACTAGAATGCTGGCTATTAAGTTAGTGCCACTGAGTTTGTACCTCTCATATGACAATGCAAGTGTCCCATTTCTAAAGGGAGAAGAAGGAAGGAAGGGAGAGAATTGTAAAAGAAGGAGAAAGAAAGGGAAATGGAGCAATGTCCTTTCCTCCTGTATAGAACATGAGCTACTTTCTGCAGTTAGCATCGCTCATCTGACAAAGCATTTAAACAATTCTGAACATTCTCTGAAAATCAGTACAAAGGAGCAGTGCTTAAAATAGCACGTCATTATTAATTCCGAAATTGTTTCAGTCCCCTTTTCCTCCCACTCCACATGTTACATAGACATAGCTACTGTTATTTTTGTGCTTAACTCCCAGTCTATCTGAAAATGAACAATGATGAATGCTTATACAAGGGAAGTGGTAAAAAAATACATACATTATTGAGTTCTACTTTTAAATACACAGATCTATAGCATATATGGGGAAGTGAGTTCCTTAACTCTGAGCTCAAACTGGTTGAACTGCAGGTAATAGCAGCCCTTAGCTTGTTCAATATTTGCAAAGTTAAGTACCAATTTAGCAAATTTATTCCAACCTGATTGCATGAAATGGTTGCATCTGCATCAAACTGCTTTTCTCAGAAGTAAATGTAGAGCTATGATCTCAGCATTTGCTTGAGATTGTCAAATAATCACGGTCACCTTGTCAAAACAAGAAATTGTTTTAACCTAGGAACTCCAATTCTGTGATGTGTCTGTGTGTGCTGCTAACACAGAGCTGGGGGGCCTCAGATATTGCTGCTTTAATGCAATACTCCAGAATTTTAATTCCATTATGCACACCCTAATCAAAAGAAGAGAGGGTGTGATGGAGTAGCCACTCCTTCCTGTTTATTTTCTGGGACACATACCCTCCTGTGGCAGAAGGTATGTATTGCATCACTACCACAAGGTAAAGGACAGGAGAGCTTCCAGAGACCTATGTCATTTCCAAAGCTGAATTCAGTAGCACAGAAATGCTCTGACAGATATCTACAGGGAGGACTAGCTACCAAAGAATGGCAAGAAATTGCTTGATAACTTTCCTGCGTCTTTCAGTGATTGCCAGTGGACTTGAATTCATCATGGAATTAGGCCTTATGGGTGATTGCTTTTCCCCACATTTTTTGGAATGATCATCTGGTACAGCGCTAATGCTCAGTCAAAACAACTTGTCGCTTCCTATAGGAAAAAAGTAGTTGTGCTTATGACTGTGACTGGAATTAATTTCACTTACCACATGAGTCAAATATGAATCACGATGAATATGAGCACAATGACTGATTATCTTGTACATAATTATTTGCTCTATCTGAAAGCCCTGTGTATATATTTGGCTATTTAAAAAAAAAAAAAAAATTGTCAATACATTTTTATCTATCATTACATTTTTGAACCACAATTTTTTTTCTTTAGTGGATATGATAGTATTCTTACTATCTTTCTTCTAAATCTGTTCGTAACATTCTTTTTACAGTCTGAGAAGTATGCTAGAGCTGTTGTAAGGGATTGAGGTCCATCTTGGGCTTCAGCAAGCATGAGAATGGGTATTATGATGTCAGTTACAAATGATTTCAGCCACCACTTTGAATATTTAACTTGCACTGAATTTCATGAATGCATTCCTTCTAAGGGTGTTGGGAAAACAATGCAGTCGTATTTGAATTATGAAAGAAACAGTGGGTGAAAAATAATATGGTCAACAGGCCTGGAGAGGATAAGAGAAGTGTAAATACGATGCTTTGTACTGTTGTTTTACAAAATTAATGTAGTTGTCAGTGAAGAAAGCTTTGTCTTGGCATTCTTAAAGCTTGGCAATGGCATTTTCATTTAACTCTCAAGGAATAATGCTTTGCTGGATAAATTTCTTGTACTTCCTCTATAAATTTCAAAATTCAGCTTGTCATTATTGAAGAATAATCAGATTTTGCTGTTTACAACATTACTTACTGATATATGATTTTGAAATAGAAAATCTTAAATTAATACTCAATGAGAACAGAACAATTTCAGCTTTTGCGCTGTTCTAGGACTCACTGACTACACTGCCCTGTTTTTCCACAGAATGGTAATATAATGATGGCAATCACAGGTTGGTATTAAGGTGACTAAGTTTTTATGAAATCATAGGTCCATCTTCTCTGTTTGGGTTCCTTTCTTTTGTCAGACCACATGCATCACAGGCTGTTCAGGACACTGTTTCTTTTATCTCCTCCTGTACTGATATCAACCCCTCCTGAGAGGTCTTCATCTTGATTTTAGGACCTAAATGACTATTGGGCTTCAGTTACTCATATCCCATGATGTCTTTTAGCAAGCTACCTCCCAATCTTATTTTCAGCAGAGTACTGTCAAGTTAAAATAATGTGATGCTGCACCTGGTTAGTGCTCCCTGGGCTATCTTTGAGCAAACTGGCATATGCTCATATTGTAGGGCAACCTTCTCTGAATTTCTTGCACAAGCCATGAATAGGAAGACACAAGAAGAAAATAACCCTTGCCTCTCAACTGGGCTTGTTTTACACTGTGCAGTTGTATGACTTTGAAGAGCTAGTTTAGGAAACTTATTCTGGCCAGTGCTGCAGATCATCCATATTTTTCTGCTGTAGAGCATATCTTCCTGTCTTGAATCAGTTCTTTTCCTGCAGGCAAGCTTTCACCTGAATTTTATTACCATTCCTTAACACTTGGTTTATCAGTACCAGATTCCATAGCTTGTATTAATCTTCCAGCAAATGAGATGAATTCCTAGGATTACTCAAAAACATTTCCCATTTCCTGTTTTCTAACTCATCTAGCCTGGATGAATAGTTCATATTTGTTGTTTCTAGATGTGAAAACCTACCTTTGACTGTGTAAAAACTGTGACTGTTGAGGATATACATATATATTTATATATATAATTATTTATTTGATGAGTTTTGTTGTTTCATAAGATTTGTTAGCTGTTTCATAATCTCTTTACAATAGATTTTATACTCTAATTCTGATTTGTAGTCATCCTTTGCCATGTTACAGTATGTCAAATATATTACAGAACTATGGGAATTATAATGACTTAGTTACTTTAATCAACAAAACTTACACTCTTAAAGGATGCAATTAGACTTGCTTGACAAAACTTATTAATTCCTCATAAAGCCATGTTGACTGATATTAGTTAGATTTCTACAACATTTAAGTAGTTGAATCTCACACTACCTTTTCCATGATTTCATCCAGGACTAATGTCATTCAAAATTATGCTCTTTTTGAATCTTTTTCTGTTTTGCAAACACTTTTTATCAAGAAACCAATTACAGGCAGTGCATTTGTATACAGTAGTTGGGCAGTTAAGAATGCACTAATTAGTATATTACAGCAGTGGTGCTTATTATTTATTATGCCATAATCAGAGAACGCAATTAAGTTATTGAAGAGTTGCTATGGTTTCTAAAGGAGGTACAGTGCAGACTAATTACTTCAAGATGCCAGATGGCGATGAATAATTCCTGAGCAAATGCCCTATCACCTCTGCCTCTCCTATGTTTGCATAGTAAACAAAACATTGATAAAATGAAGAATAAGAATGCAGTGATTTCTTTTTATAGGTATCCACAGGTTTCTATTTGCCCTCAGCATATTTACATTCTTCAGACTACTGTTTATTTCTCTCCCATCTGTGCAAAGATCCTAATGAATGAACTGCAAACATAAGTGTTTAAAAAAAACCTCTGCTGCTGGACACATTAAGTGCAAATGCTACTTCTGCTGTGTACCAGAAGTTTTTGTATTTTTTTACCATGGATAGAAAGACGTCTGATCCTGTCTGCACTACAAATAAGCTGTAAGAGAAATTTTAAGCGTTGTCAACACCCTAGGTTTCACTTTGCACTAGAAAATCACCACTTTGTGATTAACGGGGACGGCCTACAGAAAGGAAATATTAATGAACATAGGACTTTAAGCTTGACATACAGGATGCTCCATAAATAATTTGGGTTAAAAAAAACCAACAACACTGCAAAGCTTAAGGACAGCAAAGTCTAAGGCTACTCTTGTCTTACAGACAAGGCTTTCTTGTATTTCTGTCGCTGTTTTCTTTTTCAGAAATCAATGGGTTAGTCAGGTCTCTGCAAAATCTTTTGTTATACAGCCTAAGAAAAAAATAAATAGATTAACTCCAAGTTTTGATATTCTGTAGTGAATATAAATAAACTATAAATTTTAACACTGGGGGAAAAAGAAACAACAAAAAAATTACAAGGCCAGATGTTTTTGGTGCTAGGAAAAATCCTTTGGGTACCAGGCTGGGTTTCAGTAATCACTCCTAAGGGTAATCCTACAAGTTCAACAAACAGAGACAAACAATAGAGGAACAACTTGCTCAGCAGCCAGTGCACTCTGCATTAGGAGCCTGCGGAGACAAGATCCAAGATCATCAGGAACTCCAAGGAAGCAAGCCATACCCATCCATGGAATTAAGGTAAGTGCAACCTATGGAGAGGGGAAGGATGGAAGCTGGCTACTTCTGGAAGCAAGAGGAAGGCTCTGGCCCTGCCTAAGGCTTACAGCTTCAGAACAAGTGCATTGCCCTCCAAGCTGAAGAGGACTCAAATGTGCCTTCAACCAAATTATCTTGTCCATCTCTGGCTCACAGGAAAAAGTTCTAACAGAGAAAACAAAGTGCAAGAATGACAAAAAGGAGGGTCTGGAAATAGAGTAAATTGAGAATAAGGTATAAAATCCGTTTAGAAACAAAAAGGAATGTAATTCTTCTGACACAGGTAGTGTAGACATCTACAGACAGTAATGAAGATGACTGGTGGACTGGGATGCTGATCCACCCACTGGGATGCCATATGAAGCCCCCTGGCAAAATGCTGAACTTACTTTTAGGTTTGCGTCCAAAAGGAATGGACGAGACTGATGAACTTGCAGCTCAGGGAAGGAAAAGGTAAAAGAAATAGTAACTGTATGAAATTTATAGAAATCTACAGAATAGTAGAGTTATAACTAACAGCTTTATAATTGTAGGCAACAATTATGCAAAATCATAACTAAATCAGTAGTAGTAAAATGCTTATTAGCTTAATTATATTAATGATTAGGTAACTATTTTCTTTGAAATATATTATGTAATCAGTAAATGCTTAATTGCTTCAGTTTTACAACAGTTATGTTTCAGAACTGCAGGCTTGAGGGGTGAATTAGACCTATGAAATAACAATGTCCAAAGGAAAACAAATTAGCAAAGACATAAATACCAACTGCGATTTACAGCGTTGGCCCTAGGTACAAATATGCCTGTCTGCATTGTTAGACTGATTAAACTAACTTCTCTTTTAAATATTTAAACAGTATGAAGTGCAGCCATTACTTCACTTCAAAAAAACAATTTGAAAAGACCCTGTAATTTCTTATCTTTGCATAAATTTTGGTCCTTGCTTAATTCCAAAGGAATTAACAATGTAAAAGCCCTGATCAAATGAAATACAATGGTTCTTCCCCATAAGTACTGGCATCTTGGAAACACTGAAGGTAGATTGCTTTCTTAAGTCAACAAACTGCAGAAGAAAACACTTAAAATATCAGTAAATTCACTTTAGGAATAGCTGTGTTTCTCAAGACAACACATTAAGCTGTGCAGTCAGTTTGAGTATATAATTCTAGTGTAATAAAACTATATCATTATGGGAATCAGAGAGGTATGAAATCACTTATTTGCGTTACACAATCCATTGATCATGAAACAGGAGATTGCATAGTTTGAAAATATGTTAGGAAACAGGAAACAGTAAGTCTGTGATCTACTTTGTTTTAGTCAGAGGAACTCAGTTCTTTTTACATGTAGTTAACAAATAAGAACTTTACTGAACAGAAACATCACTGGAAGATTACAAGCTAGAGAACTTATTGTTATTTTGCTATAAAAGAACAACTAGTGTAAAATCCACCAAAGAATGAGCAGGAAAAGAAAGTTAGCAAAGTGGGGAGCCTAGGACAGGAAGCAAAACCAGCAGTGGCTCAGAGAAATAGAAAAAAAATTTAAAAAAAGTTAAAATCAATACTGAAGGAGCTTTGCTCAATATGCAAATGTTTCCTCCTGACTACTCCATTTGCTATCAACGTTGAAATGAAAAAAAAGATATTTAGAAAACTGGTTATTACTGTTTTCTCCTAATAGAATCATTTACATAATAGTTTCCTTTAGTTTCATATATGGTTAATCTTTCTCATTTATTTTCTAGTTAGTGTTATCCAAAAGCTAGAGGAAAATTTTTAAGCTGGGTAAGATTTGACAGAGAAAGAGAGGTGCAAGGATGACAAATATGGTACTAAGTCAGCAGCACTAACATATATGCAAATATTTTGTCAAATACTTGAATAAAAGCCAAAGAAGTTGTGATATACACATGAAATATGTTAATATCACATGCTCTAAAGGATCACTGGCATCACTGAATTTTACATTACATATGCATTTTCAGTAATATGGTCATGTTTTTTTTGTAAACTATGTCAACTTACTATATTCCAAATTTTGTAAGTCTGAAAACATTCATAGTGGTTCATTTTCACGTGCACCATATTATGCCTGAATAGAAGTGTAATCAGAGATAAACCAATTTGTAATCTTTTTCAACTTTAACATTTTCTTAAAATATTCTTTATAATCATGGGTTTAGTTTACATGACAAGTGACATCCAGAGAGCATATAGGTATCGGAAAATCTATAGGTCTCAGAAAAGTAATGAATCTGCATTAAATGGGCAAATCATGGTAATACAGAGCTAAGAAAAACTTAGAAAGGCATTCTTTGATTATTTGCTTTTTTTTTTTTTTTGCTACAAATTTGATAGATTGATAGTTGTCAAAAGTTAATATATTGAGCTCAAAACATACTCTTAGAATTCCTGACACGAACCTTATCCTATCTGTTCATGTAAATGGTAACTCACTTCTGTCCTGCACCCTGTACACAACCGCTGTTGCACTTCAGTGTCAAGCTGCCTGAGGGAGGGAGTAGAAAAGGCCTCCTTCTGCCACTTGGCCTTCTCTTCTCTGTGTACTTTAATCTGGTAGGCTGCTGATATTTTTAAAGGAGAAGAGGATTGAAACAGCAAAAAAAAATTTGGTAGGAGGTCTAGAGTTCAATTTCTTTTATCAAGAATGAATGGGATGGTGATTTGAAAGTTAACAGCAGGCACCATTTCTAGTCAATACCATATGCGATCCCAGACTTATTGGCTTTGAAATACTCTGACTCCTATCAATGAGACTTACTTCTCTCAGTAGGAGCCAAGAGCCTCAACATTATGTTAGGTCTAGGACATGGCACAGCATATTGGTTGCTTTACTGAAGATCAGAGCGTTTCTGCTCTTGCCTGTGGATATCCATATTGTATTTATAACCACTTCATAAATCCCATCTGCCACTGTATCAGGCAGCATGATAATTCTTCTGAGAATGATCTGTATTGAACTGGTCCATAATGAAATATAAAATTGCTGTCATTAAAATGCCAGGTAGGATAATTAAGCCCCAGCAGACTATAGGTGCTGCAGTGTCCAATGTCTGTTAAGATCACTCAAAGCCCAAATGCTTCAAGTACTGACTTCTTGGCTGGCTTTGGTAGCTCTAACAAGGAGTAGGCAAAGGGGATGACTGATGGAAAACACTCATCTCACAGAAACATTAAGTTACTTTACAAAATATTAGCAAGACACTCTCATACTACTGTAACAGGAATACAGTGAAAACTGTCAGTAGAAATCCTTGTAATCAAGTGGCTGCTGAATTAGCAGATATAAGGTTTTGGCATCTTTTCTTACTAAAGTGCATAACTGCTAAAAGATTTAGTCATCAGCTTGTGTAACCAGATGTACTGCATATTCTCAAGAAGGATGACAAGTGTTGTATGCCCCTTAGTGCACTGACCCCAATGGACAGGCTCAGCAACCCTTGCTTATTTGCACATTTCCTTTGAGCATTACAATGATTGGTGTTCTTAAGCAAAGGAGTGTAAAAAACATGGAGATATTTGAAACATGACTGGACACAGTCCTGGGCACAACTACTAATATAGAAGAATTGCATGAAGATTTCAGCTTCTATGAAAAATGGGATTTCTCTCCATGTTGATGCAGGGCAAGGTTGGAGAACAAAGGATGCAATAACAGGATCAAGATCAGAAAGGAAAAGAAGTGTACAGATGTTCAAATAGTAAAAAAATCACCCACTTTAAAGATTGTAGAGACTCTGACTCACGAATTTTTGAATGTTTAGGGAGTACAGTTAGTGACTGAAATTTAAGTGATTCTCTGGGATGTGCTTAAAAAAAAAAAAATCTGATATCTGTACTATAGTTAAACTACTAAAATGCTTCACTTATTTAGAAGGAAAGCACACCTGCCCAGTTATCACTCTTATCCAGGTTTTGTTGCTGAAAATAAAGAAAACAGTCTGCCCCCAAAAATATAAAATGCAGAAAAAGTTGTGGAGGAAACATCACAGATTATCTGTCCTGAAGAAGAAATGATAGCAGAACAGTGGAAAAGGCATTTTGAATCCAACAAATGCGGATCTTTGGAGATTACCTTACAATGGGATTCTAGAATTTGTGCATGACTATGAAAATTCTCTGTGGTATCAGCCATCCCAGGTGCCTGTTTTATCAGGGATCATTATGCTGCTCAGTGTTCCAGGAATGGTTCTGGACAATGAAATATCTTTGCATTCAAAGATGTGACATTTAGTCACTAGGCATTTAGCTGCTTGGCAAAAAGGCCACTATTTATGTTCAGAAGAGTGTGCATGTGTGTTATTAACTGGAAACTATAGGTGAAATTCTAAATGAATTATACAGCAGTGCAGTCAGTACCTTGGGCTTGATGTCAGACTGGTCTGAAACCCTCTGAGCTTATTTAGACTGTCACTGAACCTTGGCAAAGACTTGATTTGAAATCTTGCATTTGTGAATGCATCGTTCAAATGTAAGAATGTAATAAAGTGTGCATGCATTTGAATTTACCTCTGGTGAATACAGACCACGAAGAAAAATGAAAGTCATTTATATATGAGCGCTCAGCTGAAGGATTCATCCGTTGGGAACTGCTGTAATTCAGCATTCTTCTCAACTCCATGGAGGAAAGAAATAAGAGATAGAAAACAGTTACAGAAAGTCAAATCAAACCAAGAGATCTTCTAATTAGGAAAACAATTTATAGATTAAAGAATCTCACATTCATGTGAATAATCTTGTAACTAAAAGGTGACACTGCCACATGGTTAATAATAACATTGTGTGCTGGACGCACAGAAAGGCTCTGGTGGATACACTGTGCACAGCTGTCTCCATGCTTGGACATGAATACCTGCTGCTATCACAGTGCTGAATGCTGTTACTGCCCCTCAGTCCTGGCAGAAACAAAGGTAGAGATGGTTATAGATAGAAATAAACATTTACTTTGATTTCCAAACAGTTATAATTTAAATTAAAAACAAAAAACAAAAAAACACAAGTAAAAGGAAATCCTGATCTCTTTGTAGAGATTTCACCAGGAAGCCTATAGATAAATTCACATACAATTTAATACTTACTGGAGAAGAAAGCATTACAATTTTGCTATTTGTTTCTTTGCCACTATCTCTCTCTGTTGGATCTTATTTTGGATTTCAGGTGAGAGAAAGCAGATGGATGCTGTGCCAGAATTCCTGAGGCTGTAAAACCCAGGGACTGTTTCGGCATTGAGGATTCCTGTGGAAACACACTGTCTCCGCCTTTCCTTTGCAGTCTGGTTAATGAGCCTGTAAATTGAATTAGCTCAATCTAAGCACTGAAAATCTAAGCTGAAGTGAAAAGAACACAAGATTAAAATAGCATACTTGCTTTGGTGCCACTAGTTTCCTGAGGAATGCAACAAGACAAATATAATGATAATAACAGGACAAAAGCATGTGTGACTGAAGATGTGCAATTCATTATAATGTACAAACCACTGCGTTAAATTGTTCAGATATCAGAATGCTGGGTGCTCAACTCAGAAGCTGGTGTTTTGCTGGTTCTAAGAAGATTCAGGGCAACTAAAGAAGGCATCTTATTTTTCTTTCCCCCCCCTCCCTCAGTACTATACTACATGCACAACCTTCTAATAAGGTGTGACTTAACTTTTTTTTTTAATTGTTGTATTTTTAAATATCAGATAAGTGGCCTAAAGACAAAACTGCAAAGTAGAATTGTGAAGAACTGGATTTACAGTTTCAGCAGTGCACTGAACTTTGGGGAAAAAGTGGGTAGCTCTATATGTTTTATTAGCAAGAGGTTTTGAAGTTATCAGTGCTGAAAGAAGCTATCTGTCCTCCCAACCTTTTCTTTCCTCTATATATCCAGAAGTACCTGTTTTAATGTTAGCAAACAGAAAAGGAATGGCCCCTCTTCTGACAGTGCTCCTGACCCCACATACACCTCCCTGGGCTGCCCTCTGCTAGTACTGCCCATGTTAGGGTCCTGTAGCTCCCCCCAAGCATGCCTGTGACCACGTGCAAACCACTTCCTGTCCCTCATTTACACAGGCTAAGCTCTTCCTTTGTTAGTGTAAAGCAGCAATTTCATTCTGCAGAAGCATGACTTCACTAATTGCAACAGAGGAGCACTTGTAGATGTTATTTCCTTTTTGCCTGGGTCGGACTGGGTGAGATGATCCCAGTTGAGTGGCTGAGATGTGCAAAGCCTGAATGATTCAGTGACTCATGTCTCTCATGATTAGCTTAGCCATTAAGCAATCCGTTACTCACATCCTCTACTGCCTCTCTCTGCTCACCTCCAGGCACATTCATTGGTTAGTGAGGTGGAGAAATCACACCAGTCCAATCTGGATTCTGTATATGGTCCTTCTGCCTCCTGGCCTTATAGGGAATCACCTTTGGGAATTCACGGCTAATAAATCTCCTCTGGGCTAAACAAAATGAAGCTGATGTGACACCGCTATGCTGACTGTATGAAACACTATTCTTTGTTTTCCGTCCAGGTTTCAGTACATTCGTACATACATAAATATTTCCTTCACCAATATTGATAGTGACCATATCTTCAATTAAGAACAGCACAACAGTCCAGGCACTGAGCTTATCAACTAGAAGCCAGATAGAAAAAAAAATCACAGAGTAGGCAGATCATCTTCCTCATACAGGAGTCAGTTTGTTGTTACATATGTAAAAAGTAGTGTACACAGCTGAAGATAAAAACCACAACTTCAAGAGATTTTGGAGTCTTTTTTTCTCCCCTCAACAGTGATTTGGAGAAATGGATAGCAAATACCACATAAGGATTTATCAAGTTTTGAATAAAAGAAGTCCACAGAAAGACTCTAGTGGTACCATTTGCTAGTAATAACGTACCTAAAAGAAAGTCCTTTATCTTATTTTCATCACTTCTACTCCCACATGCAAAGTAAAAGCTAAGCTGCATTGTTATATGTTATTACCTCTGGAGTATCTGCTGTCTACAATCACAGTAATGATGTAATTTTCTAAGGAGAAGAAAAGAAACTGATAGGAGGTAAACCCTGAAGATGATTTTCTCCTCTGAAGGCCAGAGATGCAAACAAAGACTCTAAATTAATAGTTGTATTTTTTGAGCCAAAAACATGAAATCTCATAAATGCTACCTAATGGAAATTTTGAGAGAGGTATGCCTCAGGTCAGATATAGGATTTTGGTAGATACTTGCCTGCTCAGCAACAATTTCCATACAGTCTGCAAGCAGTAGCATATTACATCACTACAGAAGAGTAAATCTGGTTAAGAGAAGGTTGATAGCACTCGTTCTCTCCAAGGTAAAGTCCAAACCCACATATTACCAGTTTAAAGCCAATTAGTATAAATCAACCTGAAAAACATTTTCACAATGCAAGAATAAAATTTTGAAAATCTGAAGCCTACTCTCAGTACTTGTAAGTCCCTTTCATTTCTTTAAAAGCATCTCAGAGTAAGACTAGCAAAACTATATAATTAAATCTTTATTGTCTCCAAGGACCTTTTAAGAGAGCATTTAAATAGGGTCACTCACTAATGAAATGATGACAGCTCAGCAGTAGGACTCAGCAGCTGTTTAAAAGAACATAGCAACGTGAGGGGAAGACCACCACATCCAATTAGGAGCACAGGGAAAGTTATTGACGCAGAATACAACAACTTAGCTGGAATTTGTACAAAATACTGAAAGCAACAGGTGTCTACTTTATGAAAAGGGCTAAAAGGTCTTGTATCTGGTATACATATGCATATATGTATTTAAGAGTCACAAGATGATAGAAGAATGCTAGAATTATATTTAAATTTTATGTAGCTGATATTACCCAGAGATACTGTCTGTGAACAAGGCAACCTGAAAAACTTACTTAGGCTACTTAACAAACGGTAGTTTCAGGAAGAATAGTTCTAAACTGAGTTTTACCAGCATTAGTTATTTACTCTCATTTTACTCTAACATAACCGAAACACTGAATTCTTAGTCCCAATACTTGTGTTACGTTCATTTTTCTGCAACAGACCCAATGCATAGTCCATGTTCCTACTGGAAGCTAAGAGAAATGTATAAACGTATGAGGCATCTCAGGACAGGGTTCCAGTATTTCTGATACTAGTGAAGCTGTTTCATGTGGAGCCCTGAGAATGGAAATGACTGTGAAGCTACAATATTGATTATACCAGGGAATAATATGAGAAAACAACTACCTCTTATTTCACATGCTTCTGGACTCTCTTAAACTGATGTATTGTGGAAAAAAAAAAATACATAAGGAAAAAATACAACTGCTCTTTTCTCCACACTGTTGTAAGTACAACTTTTCCCATAATGTGATTCATTCTTGAATAATTTGGCTCACCTGACCTAATTACAGTAATTTAAAGGGTATGTATTTAGGCTAAACTAATAAGATAGTGTTTTGCTACTCTCATGTAGGAAAGATGCAGTGGATTGCATGCTGCCTATAAGAGCATGGAAAATTCTCAGAAGTCTGTCTGGGAGCAGATGTCAAACTTTCAGACTGCACTGTTTAGCACCTCTCCACTGGGCTTCCTTGAGAGCAATTTCCTGAACCGTATGTTAAGAAGTATGTCAATAACTAACAGAAACACTATGTTCTTTATTCCTTTCAGCTTACTGATAAAATTATAAGTGGTTAAGTTTGAGGATTTCACTGGAAATTATGTTTCTTAGTAACAACATCAAGCTAATAGACTGGTCTGGTTCCTCATCACTCATTCCTTCTCTGGACCCCAAGAGTAGATGCAGTGTGTACACAATTGTAGTACCTACAGTACATAAAGCTCTAACACAATAGAAAGAGCAGCAATGACAATAGAGCAGCAAGATCCTAGGCTGCAGCAAGCGAGAACTTTTTCAAACACAAAACCTGTTGGCACAGAAGAAGAAAGAAAGAAAAAAAAGAAAAACATAATCTGCTTACCTTCAGAAGGCCTCAGGGATGCAGGGATTTCCAACAGGATACCCTTGGCTCCACTGCCTACTCTTAAATAATGTCTGGGAAGGGGTGGATCCTGGCTTCACCCCTTTTGGTGACACAGGTGTATTGCATACACCTGAGCTCCCCTGGGTTGGCCCTGTCTTCCTAACAGGTGCTCAATGACTGATTCAAGCCCTGACTTAGCATTTCCACTACACAGTGATTCTCTGTTTAGGAGAAATCTCAAATTTTCTCCACATAATTTGTATTTACGTATACTGACCATCCTGTCCCAATGCCCAAATATTAAAATCAAACCAAGAAGAAAAAAAACAAACGATAGCCAAATGTTTCAAGAAGATTCATTGTTACAAGAAAGAAATATCTCATTAGTGTCAAATCTTGCGACTTTATTAATTTTTTTTTTTAAAGAAATAACTCTGAATGAAAATAACTTTGTTGAGAGAAGCTAGGAAATGAGAAACACAAATATATCAGTTGTCAGGATGCATCATCAGTGGATAAGCAGGGTTAGCATCAGCATTCATTACATGAGTGAACAAATTTAATTGTACAGGAGAGACAGAGATGCTTAGTCAAATTCTATCCTTTTTTGTTTGTTGATAGCGTGTACCCACAGATGGTACAAATGTGCTTTTCAGTTCTTTGAACTTGCCCCGGGGCACTTGCCCCGAAAAATCACATTTACTCAGAGAAGATACACAGCTGGAATGTCAAGATGAAACCTTGTGTGTGTAGATGCTTCTGTCAAGGGGCATTCTCCACTGTGCTTTCCTGCTTTCCTGTAGAGAAAATCCTGTGTACAGTTGTTTTTGTTCTCATAACCAGACACAAACATATTTTTCAGTGAATAATGGGATTGCCATGAAACTAAGTGACAAGCCAATTTCCTACTAGCAGAGAGCTAGTTATTAACAGTATTTGAAGTATTTTTAAGTTGTTGTACAAATTAAATCTATATTTCTTCAATGCTACATTAACTTTTTAAATCACTTAGATATCATCAAATCTTCTGCTTTCTCTTTGCAACTAGAATAAAGTGGCTTCCATGTTAAAAAATAGCTAGCATCATTTAGAGGAGATTAAAAATATTATAAATTTGTTTTGCAAAATGTTTCTGTTGTAGAAGCTCAGATTTCTTTATTTGTGGCAATTCATTGCAAAACACTTGTATTTTATTTAATTAAAAGCAAAAAGAATACTAAGCAGAAGATAATTTCAGCAGATTTCTAAGAGGAGATTACTCTGGTAATCATAAAATACAATGATATAGCCAGTTTTGGGGTAGGCAACAGGCTCAATGTTTTATTTATTCTAGCCCTATTTGGGTAATTACATAAAAGATATTTTGAAACAACCAATCTGCTACAAAATGCTCATAATTCAAAGTCAGCTTTTAGTAATAATGAACAGTATTTACTATCAAATCACCTGTGTGCAAGCAGCTATATTACAATGAGTATCCATCCCCCTAAAATGAGTTTTAGAAGGTATCTGCATGCAGTATTAGTACTGACCATTTTTATTCTCTGAAAGATGAATAGAAGTGAGTTTTAACTCCAATAACTAATTATTTTTACTTATTTTTTTTCTGTGTTAATAGTATTAGTTGATAATGTAGCAAACTAATGTTGTTGATAGTACAGTTGATAATACAGTGAAATAGGTATAGCTGATAATATAGTGACAGTTTCTTTTTGAAAGAAATGTGGCAACTACTAATGTGAGAAAGTACCACTAGTAAATTGTGTTCCTGTTTTATAGGTGGAAAATAACTAATTTCATATCTTATTCCGAAGAAGTGTGATTTTGGGCAGAAGTGCAGCATTTAATGTCTCTTGTTCAAAAGAAAGCTGAGATAACTGCCATCTAATTGATGAACGACTGGAGCTCACATTTCCAAAATTGAAAAGTCCAGAAAGCCTCCTCAGAAGCCTGAAGCTCTGCAGCTGCTCTTGTGAGCATCTGGGACTAATTTCTTGCCTATAACTGTCTGAGGGGCTCAGGCTTCAGGATGCCATTCATTATTCATGAGACTAGAGAGAAAATGAAGCTAGAGAGAGTACATAGGGAACATTTGCCAGGAAAGTGGGAAAGGAATGCTATTTTTGATGCTGCTCTAGGTGATTATATGCATTTTACTTCAGAGGGACAAAATGAAAGTAAAGCACTGTAAGTATGGATCTCCATGCTTTGTGTTCATATGTTTTACTACATTATATTGAATAGACATCCAGAAACCTGAAGTTTCTATAGCATTTATACGGTATATACACCTGTAGTAGGGTGCTCAATATTGCTCCAAGCTCTGCTTATGACTTGCGGTGACAGAATTTGCTTACCTTACTGTGGTCCTTCATTTCTTTGTTTGCCGCTTATTGCCCCAATTAATTAGTTTTCTCCTATTCGTTTGTTCACGTTCCCTTGGTGAAGCCCTTTGAGAAGAACAAGAAAATAGAGCCATGGTAACTGTGTGATAATAGCAGTGGCTTAGTTCCATTTAATATCACTGTGTTATTCTGTAGCAAATTGTGACTAATTGCTTCTCTTCTGCTCTGTTAGTCTGTGAGAAGGCCAGCATCACAGAACACTAAGTCATGGCTCTCTTCCTAATTGCTGTAAGCTTACATAAAAAGAAAATTTTGGTGACTGAGGTATGGCTGGTAGGTGAATCAAATGTAGCGATGAAAGGTGTTCCCATCTTCAGTGTTGAGGATGACAATTTTCACCTCAGGTGTAATATGCACGAACATCCATGCATCTACAGATCTTGTGGAAAACTCTTTCATTTTTTTGTTCAGCAAACAAAAATTGCATTTACATAAATTCATGGAACGTCTTTGTCTGGGTTTATCATGTACAGTTATGACTTTTTATTCAAATAATACAATTTCTCCCTTTCTTCCTTAGTGCTAAAAACTACACAATGGCTCTTTAATATTTAATTGATGATATCATTTTACAGGTTTTAGTTTAAAGGTAACCATAGCACAAACACATTCATTATTAACCGCTGAATAGCAGCGTAGGTTCTTGGGAATCCTCTCTGGTTTAATATGAGAATCCTCACCAGAAGAAAACAGCGCTGGTATTGTTGTTAAGCGTGACAAACTGGCAGACCCGATGGACACCACCCTGGAACAATGCAAACTGCTTATATCAGTGGAAGAGACCATGTTTAAGGGTGAGGTGAAAGCAGAAAGTGAGAGGCTGTCAAGGAAAGTGCGGTTTCGTGTGGCATCCTCACACAGTGGCCGGGTGCTGAAGGAGGTCTATGCTGATGGGGAGGCCACTGACTCACTGGACTCTGAATACACCAGCAGCTCGGAGACTGACCAGACCAGCCGGCTGAGCGAGGTGGAAGGCCAGCAGAACGGGCACGGTGGCTCTGAGTGCGATGAAAATGAAAATGAGCAGGATGACTTACTCATTTTAGTCCGAGCCAGGAAAGAGAAGGGTTTTGGTACAAAGCGAGTCAACATTCTCAGCAAAAATGGCACAGTCAGAGGTGTCAAGCACAAAGTCAGTGCTGGTCAAGCCCTCTTTGACAACTTGTCAAAAATATTTCAGGTAAGTGATGCAGTTCAGCTGGCTGCAAGCCCAGCATTTGTCTCTTTCAGCTCCTCACATTATTATTTTCCTTTGTCCAGAGCTCTCTCACTGATGATTTTTCAGGCTCTGAATTCAGTTCTTCCTCATCTCCCTTGCAATCCACTGGCTGCTCTTGCATGCAGCGGCTCATTGCTCTATGAAGTTTTTCTTTCAAAACTGACCTAAAATGTGGTGACTAGCACTGGATATGTTGTGTTTCCCATGTCAGAATCAGGACAGAAATGGAAGAATTAACCAGAGATCTTCACAGTTGATCTGTATGGAAACGCGTTGTGTTTCCACTCCTGTTATATTAATTCTAATGAGTTTGCAATATAAATATGTATACTTGTAAATTCCATTGTGTTTAATCTGCAAAGTAGATCAAATTAGATGCAGGATGGCAGCAATGACTGTTTTCCCACATGAAAATTTCAGAGGAATGAAATCTTAGTTGGAGGTCTCTTTCATTAATGTCTGTTTTCCATTCACTTCATTGAAAGAGCAGAATATCTGTATTTGAAACTTTATATGCAATGATATACATTGACCCCTTAGCTAGAGAAAGGCAGATATCAGAAAAAAAAAATGAGATAAAGTTCTAAAAATGTTACTTCATATATATAAATTATCTAAATATAATATTCAGGTCTTTAAATCTTTAATATTCAATCAGAAGAACAACAGGTATGGAAACAAACTCTAATGTTTGTTATAACCCAGGATTACACTGCTCAATTTGAATTGCCTGTAGTTTACTTCAGTGCATCATTCTTAAAAAGTATGCAGTTCTAAAACACGAAGATTTTGATAATAGTAATTATTGCTCTTTTGGATTAAAATGAAATATTCTAGAAGTTCTTTGTTACTTTGAAATTGTCATTTCAAAATACTTTAGGAATGGCTGCTGACTGACACTGTCTTGCTACTGTATATGAACCTACCCCCTGTGCTGTACTTAGTATTTTTGTCCATAATGATGTTTCTTTGAGAGGGCTGTTTCAAGGATGGAATAGCTGTAATGCCTGTGTTTATCACAGAGCAGTCACATAGCTTGCTTTGCCTCTACATATTCATTGGAGACTTTCCCTACTCTGACAGAATTTTTTACAAACTCAATGAGGACTTCTCTAATTGAGTATGAGTTGAGAAGTCTTAAATGGGGCATGTGTGTATTTTCCAGCCCTGACTCTAAATCCCATTCCACGTTGTTTTGCTATCTCACCTCACTACCAGCTTCATTACCACATAAATTCTTCCTTCTACTGCATCACTGACACCAAGCTAAGAAATTTGAATCAACAAAATAAATGGAACCATCTGTAAGCATTTACACCTCAGTTAGCATCTCTCTTGTCTTGCTGTTTCTATCTCCAGTTCTAGACTCAGAGATTCAGGGACTGAAGTTAATATACTTAGATAGCAATGAAGTTTTATTCCTAGCAGATCAGCACTATTTCTATGACATGTTTTGCCAGAAGAAAGGAAGGCTTAAGTGTAGTCATAGTATCTGGTAGCTTCAGAAAATGATATATAGTTAAGTCAACCGTAACTGTCCATAATAAGAACTGGTAAAATAATAAACAACTTAAAAAGTGACAAGGGTTTTTAATTTGTAGTATTTTACAATATAAGAAACTGGGAAAATTAACCTAGATGGAAATTAACAACAGTTCTTTGTGCAGCAGTTAATTAGATTTAAGAAATCTGTGCTAGAAGCACTGCAAAAGCAATAATAATACAGATTTTGAAAGCAGATGAGGACAATGTATGGGGAGAAGTATAGCTTCTTGCTTAGGCAGATCTAGATGCCTGATTCCTAGAACTGTGTAATCTTACCTCAATTGCCTGTTGGATCAGAAAGATATATTCAATGATGCACAGAACATTGAGATTTAAGGCTTTGTCACAAACAAGCTCCTGTTTCCCCACAGATAAATTTTAAAGTGTACTGAAAATGATTGTTTGCATATCTTTTAAGTCATATTGTGAACCAATTTTCTGTGCTACATGGTAAGCACAGAGGAGAGCAAAACACAAAGTTTGTCTTTGGCACTGATTGAAAATGGCCTGATCTTGATGTGAAATAAGATATCATACTCCATCTAGTTTCAAATGAGTAACAACTTTTAGGATGATGTTGTAGGATAACTTCTCGTTTTCTGCAAGCGTGTTCCAGACAATTGATTTTGCAGTATTACCACTTAAAGAGCAACAGAAGTTCTCCATTCAAAGATTGAATAAGATAGAAACATCTGTGTTAGAAGATATAAATGAAAAAAAATCTCTTAATCTGGGCACTTTCCTAAATTTTCTTCTTGATTTTGAGGTCATCTGTGGTTGCATTCCACTTCTCTTGGGCAAGCAGCACTTGATGTGTAAAAGTAGCTAAGATGTATATGGAATTTCTTAACCATGCAAAAAGCTTGTCTCTGCTCCTCTGTTGATTCAGCTATAGATCATCTCATTATACATTGCTCAGAGTCAAAGCAGGTACTTGGAATCTCATGGTATACTCATCTTGACAGTCCTGAATCCCAAGTACTGATAAATTCTTGAATGCAAGCACTTGGTATTTAAAGGATCATTTATTGACTAAACCATGCGTGGAAGAAGGCAAATACTGATCGTGTTTTGTGACCATGAAGTAGTGGTTTTTTTGGAGCTTTTCTGCAGCATCATTATTATGATTCTTCAAATTACATCTGGAAGTCCCTCTACTATCATATTATCCAAAATCCTCAAGTATTCATGTGGTAGTGGAGAGGCGCTGACTTCAGACAATCTAGGGATGATAAGGAATTCATTATCAGAACTTTGTTAAGTCATTCAGTCAAGACCTTAGATGTCTGATATTCAGAAAAAAATTGTAGTATACCTGTGATAAAAGCACTTGTGTATTTTTAATATTCCATGGAATAGTTGTCTTTTAGAATATTTTTTCCACAATTGCTAATCACGCTCTACAGAATTAGTTCAGACACCACTTCCCTATAAGTCTTATCTAAAAAGCTTCATATCTTCTGGAGTTCTTGGGAATGTGAGTAGTATGAAATATGTAAACCAGGAAATATTTATAGGAAGAATTATTGCTATTATTGTTTGATACAACTTTGTTCTGAGTAAGAATGTCTACTGCCAAGTAGATGTGCATCCTAAGCTATGTATTTCTGCAACCATGTGCTGAGCACTTCCATCACCAGCACAACCAGGGACCTGATTTCTGCTGTTCCATAAGATGATAAACTAGGTCCAACATATTGGATTGTCCAGCAACTGTCCTGTGTCCTTGTCAGTGAGTTGTCTCCACGGTACAAGGCAGAACAGCATGCATGTGGGTTGTCAACTCAGTTCCAAGGCAGGCCATAATAAGGGCAGAAAGGTGAGAAGAAACCAGCCCAAATCAGCTTCTGGGAAGCACAGTTTTTTGTGGCAATCTCTCCAGCTTTTTCAGTGCAGGGGCAGATGCCACAAAGAGAACATTCCTGCAGCAGGCATCTTCCAAAGGGGCAGGCCACTGCAGCTCCCCAGTGTTCAGCCTATCTCATCCAGAGCTCAGCCCATCCCAACACCAAGTCTAGTCCATACCATCCCACAATCATGCCCACGTGTCCTCTACATAAACCTCATGTGGGACCTGAGGGGCAGCTCATTCTCACAGGCAGCTGTGATTAAACGGTTGGAAATATTTTACCCACAGGAGATATGCACAGTACAAAAAACTGAATAATAGAAAGGAACAAGAGCTCTTGGCCTCCCTGTTCACACATACACTCTCAAAATAAGTGAAATTATCTCCTGCTGATACATTAAAACTGACAGCTCCAGCAGCTCTGGAGCTGGGGGTCTGACCCGCTAGTTGCTCCCATAAACCTCTTCTCTGCATATCTAAAATAATTGTCTTACATCAACACATTACTATTTTTTTTTTTTTTTAAATATATTTAACTTGGATGCATCCTGTGTTATCCTGTAAAAAAGTAGAACAAATTACTCTTGTTTCCTTGAAATAAATGGCAAGCAAAAATCCTTGAGTTCTCCAGCACTACAATGATCATTTCATGCCAGAGCTGGTTTCCCACCCAGTATGTGCAGTGATGGAACTCAGCCAAAGGCTTCACACAGGTCCTCCTCATTTTCACATTTCAGCGTGGGTCTCTTCCTCTAATCTCATGCTTATACACTTCACTGGCCTTCCAGCATACTCTGAAAGGTTTCTTTCTGCTAAATTAGCTACAGATCTCATGCTCAGGCTGGGCTGCTGACGTCTATTATGAAAGGGCAGACCTAGTTAACAAACCTGATTAATGCCTTTGTGAATACTGCATCAGAAGGGATGTGGGAGAAGAGAGACATAATGTGTTTGGTTAAGTTGAGCTGGAACTTTGTTTAAGTTTGCACTGGATATTTTCCAGTGGATATTTTCCAGTGCAGTATCTCAGGCAGAGCTAACATTTAAGGTTTCAAAGTGCAAGTCAACATTCAGTGAGATAAAGCTTATTAATACTTAGAGAAAGAAATGGGAAAGAGTTAAGAATCATGTGGAAGTTTGTAATGAGAATGAGAGCTTCTGAAGTGGTTAGACTCCTAGTCCTCTCTCTTTACTTGTTAGTGACCTGGAACAATGAATACACCACAGGACATGCAAAGCTTATAAAACTAGAAGGGTTGGCTAACACCAAATCACAGAGAAAATAAAATGAAAGACAGCAGCAAATGCAATCATCTTACAAAGAAGGCAGATGTTGCAAAATCACTACTGTTGAGAAAGTTACATTTAAAAAAAAAGTGATTTCCAGAGCTGGTTGCTGCACAGCCACTACCTAAAAAATGTCAGAATAGCAGAATAATTAAGGATAGAAAAGTCCACTAAAATCATCTAATCCAACTCTACCATGCCCACTAACCATATCCCCCAGTGCCACATCTTTGTGTTTCTTGAACACCTCCAGAGATGGTGACTCCACTACTTCCCTGGCAGCCTGTTTCTGTGCATTACCACTCCTTCTGAGAAGAAATTTTTCCTAAAGTCCACCTTGAACCTTCCCTGGTGCAACTTAAGGCCGTTACTAGGTGTTCAGGCATGTGCATTTTTAACTGGAGCCTGGAATTGGTCAGTACTTAGAATATTTGTATTTATGTTTGTCATGTTCTCCTTTAAATCAGCAATAAAACATTAAACTTAGATAAGACTTATTAGGCTTAATTAATTAATTAAATTAATGATATTTTAGTATTTGCTATTATTGGACTTGAAAAATGCATATTTGACTTAAGATTCAAAATGATGAGTAATCAGACTATAAACTACATAAACTTCTGGAAGTGATGTGTAGGCTGTGAGTCCAACATGATTAAGCTGTCTGTTTTTAGAAAAAATATAGGTAAGAGGAGTCTTGGTTTTCCAATATACTCAGTATTAGGAAGCTAAACAAAAACTCTGTGGGTATATTTGTCACCTCTTCAAGACAGAATCAGTAACTGAAAAAAAAAAATTGCTAGGCTTTCATGCTAGCAGTCTAATTAGCACATCCTGGATGTCAGTCCAACCTGCCAGCACATTGCAAGGCCTCAAAATTACCCTTGTTCTGAAGTGTTGTGATCCTTCCCTGAGGCAGGTTGAATGACCCTCCTCAGCACAGTCTGCGAACAACCTTGATGTTCGAGTCTCAAGCATAGCCAGGTTCTGCCAGGAACAGGATGCAAACAGCAGTGAGAAGATTGTTTTGCACTCTGCAACTTTCCTTTTTGCTGGTGAGAAAGCAGCTTCTAACAATGGACTGATACTAAACAAAGTTACCTCAAGCTGACCCCAGTCTGAGGGCCCCTGGCCCCAGCAGAACGTGCAACCCACTGGAAAAAGCAGAGGTACTCCTTTGTGAAGCCTACACCATGTGGCTACTTTCCCAGAGTGATTTATTAATAAGCCTCATCCCCTGGCCCTTTTCTTTGCATAACAAAGGAGAGAGCAAAGAAGTTAAGCTTATGCTGAAGTGAAAATGTATTGATAGGATACATATATGTAATACTAGAGCAAATTATGACTTCAGGTATAGATTAAAAAACTCCAAAATGAAAAAAAAAAAAAGGCTTCTGAAGGACTTCATCCAAAATTGATTTTCCAAACCATCTTGTCTGAAAGGCAGTAAAAGTCTTTTATTAAATGAAAATTTGACTAATGATCTGCTTTAGCCATGCCTCTGCATCTCATCACTGACAGGACCTGACAGCTCCCTCCTACACACCCTACATGAACCACAAAACAGGCTTTCCCTTTCCTGGCTCACCTGCAGGTCTCTATGCAGTAGGTGTCCTCTGAGCAAGTGCAGTGAATCTGATCCTACACAAAATGCACATAAGCAGATGCTGCTTTGTTACAGAATATGTCTGCAGGAGGCAGTGGTGGGAGTTGGGCTCCAAGTGAAGCTGTCACAAGACAGCATGAATAAGTTACTGGGGCAAGAGTGGGGGATGGGCATGCTGACTCCCAGCTTGCCATCCCAAATATTATAGTTCAGCATCATGCTTAATTCCTGCTTCTTTATTCTTCCTACTTAAGCATTATAATGCGATGACATTTGTTTACCATGGAAGCGTAATAGAAGAGCCTGTAACTTTCTTGTTAGGGACCAGAGGCAGAGATGAGATCAAATGTGTGTAGACATGATTCAAAAGACTGCAAATAGAAATGTTCTGCCACTTCTGTGTATGCCTTCTTTTTGAAAGAACAAAGCAGTGTGCTTGCTCTCTGGCAATGAACATGAATGCCAAATGGAACGTGATGCCTCCCAACTGTACTGTGCAAGTTTCCTAAGCATGCTGGCCTTGGGAAATTCTGAAGAGTCATAAGCTGAGACGTTTAAGGTGAAAATGCCATATATGCTTCCCATCCTCTTGATTTTAGTTACGTGAACCATCCTATTATGCTTAATTACCAGTATCACTTTTGTACTTTCACTGCTGATGGTTGAGAGCAAATTAATTACCTTGCAATCAGACACTTAAAGGTCTTCATTGCACCTGAGTATCTCAGGTAAGGTATATTTTAGTTATATTTGCAATAAAGGAAGGAAATATTTTGCTACATTGGCCCAATTTGTCGCTAGTTTGTACAATCACACAGCTGTGCAACTGCAAAAATATGATAATTATGAGGACAGAACTAATCTTTTTTTTTCCCCCCAGAAATGTAAGTTTCAAAGAGTGAGGAATTTTATTTACTTTGGTAGTGTGGTTCTGCAATCACAGACTAAAGATTTCATTTCATACCACAAAAGGCATTGTACCTGTTAGCAAATTAATTATACTACAATTCCCTGTAGTTCAGAGAACCTAGAATTGCTTCATTAAGATTTGCAAAATTGATATTTGCAAAATCTAGTTAGACAAACAAATGTATGTGTGCCATATAAATGCTCTGTTACAGTGACCCAGGAAAAATGCATTTTAGCAGTTGCCCAAAGACACATTTCAGGAGTCACCTGCTGCCAATTCAGTTGTCATGTAGGTGTCATTAAAGGACTACCTTCTTCCTTAAGGAAGAAGAAATGAAGTCATGCATTATTTACAGACAACATTTGCTGGACAGTTCTATTATGTCAACAGCCTGCTCCGACATTTGTCTGGTACTGCTGACAGTTTATTACACAGTTCACCAGCACAAGGTACGCTATTAGCAGTTTGGAACAACTAAATGGTTAAAGAGATGCTGCTTATTTTGACTGGAGTTTTAATCTGTGAAATTTGACAACCTGCTAAATTTGACAACCCATAAATTTTTGGCTTAAGTGCAGTAAAATGCGCTTTAGAATGTAATTTGTCAGAGAGAAGAGTACTACTTTCATGCACGAAGACATCCACACTAGGTAGTACAAAGCACAAAAGTAAAATCTTACTAAAAATCTTCTAAACCTTATAATGTAAATAGTAATTAGGGCAGCATCCTCAGGCTGGTGATTTGGAGAACAGGAAGGAGAAAAATACAGCTTTTCAGCTGAAGTGGCAGACCTCTGCACACTTGTATTCTGGAGAGTCTGCCACGGCATCTCTTTGTGCCTTCCATGATATAAAGCAACAGAAATGGTCACAGATGAGCAGCTGGAGTCAGTGAGGTAGAGACTCATTTCACACATGACAAAAGAGATGACAGAAAAGCCATCTGCATTACTAGTACAGATTTTGGAAAATAATTTTAACAAACCTAGTACAATTTGTCTTTGTAAGGATATCTAGAGACAGCATCCATCAGTAATGTCAAAACAGTATGTTTTCCGTACCACAATAACACCACATGCAAACTTTCTCACTCTCCCCTCATCACAAAGAAAAATGGGAAAACTTACTGGCCAGTATTCCTACAAAGGTAAAGCTAAGCGCAATATTTTCTCTTGCAACGGCAAATCACTCAATGCCGGCAAAGAAATATCTTTTTTAGGGTTGAAGACTGGTACAAGTTTTAAAGACATTAAGAATAGACAAGAGTCATGCAATATTACTTAGTAAATACCTATTTCCATGTGCAACTTCTGTGGTGAAGAAAGCAGACTGTTTCTACACCTGAAGTTACAGCATTTAAAACAGAATGTTCTTTTCCTGCCTGGTTGCTCACATTCCAAATGACAAGAACTCTCCCTCTTGGCCATGCAGACAGCTGTGAAGCATTTTATTCAAGTGCAAAATGTTACAAGAGACAGACTGATAGCGACAATGAGAAGTTTTAACCATTAGCAGTAGAGTTCCTTACACGTATAGTAGGTCTTAGAGTCTGTTTCTGGAGAACATCCCTTTTCAGGTGTGGGCCAGCACCCTTCATCATATCTCCAAACATGCACTGGCAAAGTCCAATTGCTCTTCTAAATTCTACAGTAGTCCAAAAATATAACCACCAACTCAGCCCCCCCAAGTCATAAACTTAGACTTTCGTGATGATTAGAAAAGAGACGCTTCCTAAATTATTTGTTCAGAAAACAGATTGTTCAAATGCCTGCAAAATTTTGAAGTGGTGGTGATGGATTTGTAACTGCTGGATGTCAGGCTTTTAAAAACTTCCTTGGTGTATAATGTTCTCCTAAATATTCATGAGAGACTGTGGACTGGAAGTGTACTCTTTCCGCTCAATATTCACAGCTACATGCAGGTGACATTGCCTTTTTTTGTTGCCACTGACTAGGAACAGTATAACCATGTAGTCTCTTCCACCAGATAATTTCATCCACAGTAGCTCTAGCAGTTTGCCTTTTGAAGTAATAACAGACACTGATGTTAGAATAAGTGCTGTTACTGATATAGAATCATAGATCGCTCAGGTTGGAGAAGACCTTGAAGATCATCAAGTCCAACCAGGACCTAACCAAACTACCCTAACAATATATATTTGATGCAGGAGATTGATTAATAACTATGCAAAGGGAAAATGGAAGCATTGCTCCAAAGGAAAAGCAGGTAAACTATCACAGCAACAGCATTTACATTAATATTCTTTGTCCGCAACACATTTATTATTGAAGGAATATTACCGTAGGAGATGAGTAATAACAACTTACATTTAAAAAAAATACATATTGCCCAAGTCCTGATTCAGACTGGAGCATTAAGCTGCTCACATTGTCCCTGCTTAAAAAAAAAAAAAAAAGTTACTCCAACTACTGAACTGATATATATACATTGTAACTATATCAGCAAACATTTTGTCTAACAGGTGGAGAATTGGTAGGAAGCATACAACCTGTCACATTCTGATTTTCAGACATCTTATCTATCTGGTTAAAAATGCCAAAAAAAAAAAAATCCTACAGCCTAGGTTTTTCTAGCAACAGTGTCTATAATTGTGTACTACTGAGATGGTTCTTTTTTGCTCATGCAGTAGTGGTGGATGAGTCATCTGCCCCTTTTTGTACATCTAAGCTGGCAATGACAGTACAGGTTATTCCAGGGCAGAGCTAGTTTATGTATGCTGTCTAGGAGCTGCTCCTTTGTCTGCATGAAGGTCTCCAGCTCTACCTTTCTTTGAGAAATCCATCACATTAGAAAAGGAAAAAAGCACCACACATGTACTATGCAGATGTATCTTTAATATAAAGTAAGATCTTGAGTGTTTAACTAGCAGTTAATTACTCAGAATTTGAAGCATCAAAGTTAACTTACTTATGTTAAGTAACAAGGGTTAACAGAGCATAGTTGTGATTTTGTTATGTAATTTAGGTCCTTCATCACTCAATACTAATACAGAACTAAGCGCTATAACTTGAAGAGTTTCCTTTTCACCACTTCCACATACTGAATGATATGGCTCTGTTGTTTTAGGGCAAGGCAGAATCAGTACTCTGTCAAGGCTTTTCTTAGGTAGTGTACAGCTAGTGTACAACTTTGCTCTTTGTTTCACCCAAAACACAGTAGTAGTACAGTGCTCTGCATGTATCTAAAAAATTGCATTTTTCTTAACCATGCAGAAAAAAGATATCAACTTGTTAACGGTTAGCTTGTTTTATCTCAGCCCAGATAAGTAGAATTCTCAGGTAGAAGTTAAGTTTTATAGAGCCACGGGAAAGAAAAAAATAAAAATCACACCATGTTCCACTTAAGTGCCAGATGTCTGAAAAAGAAAAGAAAGCACACAAGGAGACTGATGGTCTCCCAGTTTCGCTCAATATTTCTTATGAGTTTCAGAATCTCAGTGCATCTCATTCTAGTTGCCATTCATAGGAATAAAACAATAACTTCTGACAGAAAGCTTGCCAGATTCAAAAACTCCAGGGCATATTCCAAATCAAAACTAGACTTCATTTAAAAATCTTTCCTCTGATTTTTACAGAAATATTTAGGCTGGAAAAGACCTTCAAGCACCAAGTTCAATGCTTTATTGAACAGAAAAGTAAATTAAAAAGAATGGATTATAATTGAATTTTTCCTGCTGCTAATTGCAGTTTAGAAGTGGTACCTTAATCCATTTATGCTATTCTGTTCTTTTGCTGATGTCTGAGAGAGCAGAAATAGTTCTGTTTTGTAAGACAGACTGACCCCAGGGCATAATTAACTCACAATGTAAATTTCCAGCTGATTTAATCCAAATGACAGGAGCTTTCTTTCATGACAGTTTGTACTTGTGCATTATCTTTATCACTAGGAAAATTACCAGTTGCAGCACTGGTACAAATAAGATACAGGTCATGGACTATTCTTTTGTTTTGTATGATTTTTTTTTTCTTTTTTGTGGTATAGTGAAGAAACTCCATTTATCATATGAAGCATATTGTGGCAAAGACAACAGAGGTATGTCACATCATGAATAGGATCCCAGCTACCAACCAGTTTGTTCTCCAGTGGGCAGCTTGATGAATTCCATCTGCAAGAAGCTCAGTAGACTGAGTTCACCTGCATAGCTTTTAACTTGATGAACTGTAGCTGATTGGAAACTGCAGAGGGGATCACTTTTTGAGCTAACTGCATCTCTGTTTAAGTGTAAAATAATTATCAGAGATCAATATATATTATTATTATTAACATGCGTCTTCAACATATAAGATTACCCAAGAAATATTTTCAAAAAGACTGAAGGATTAGTGAAAGTCAGGAGAAAGTATAAAATAGAAATCAATCTGACCAAGTAGGACGGTGTAGCAACCTTTTCTTTTAAAATTCATGTGACTGCAAACAAAAATAAACAGTTTCCCAAAGTTGCTGCCAATTTAAAAAGAAATGGGCCAGAGCAGACACTAGTTTTCATAACAGCCACTTGCTGCTGATCAACACAATCCTGCAGTATGAAATGTTCCACTGAGGGAAGCAGCAGTGATTATAGGCAGATGGGAGCAGCATGCTCAAACAGCTCTCACTCAGAGCCATACAGTTTGCTGACTTTTTCACATGATCTGAGGTATCAAACAGCTTTATCTTTATCTGGCAGCCCTCAGCAGATCTACTTCACAACTGGCTAAAACCATCCTTAAAAGATATTCTCAAGTAGGACATGAGCTTTCCAATAATCCTACCTGGATAGGCAACTCAGGACTTGGATATCTTGAACAGTGTGATAAATAAGGAAGAGTAAGGGCTGTCTTATGGCTGAAGAAGATAGGATTTGGTCTCTGAAACTGAGCATGCTATTTAAGACAAATGTATTGTGCTTTTTTGTAGTAATTCAGTGTGACATTATGATAAGTTGTATACAAATCAATCTTAGAACTGACTTGTCAGTTAAGAGTCAATTGGACTCTTAGATTCCAAGTAAGTTCTAGGATACAATGTCTCTACTCCAGACAAGAAAAGGTATTTGAAAAATCCTACTCATGTTAATAGAAAGGAAGCCCAAAAGAAAACCTAATATGTGAACTGATAGTAATTTAGCATGCAAGAAAAGCAGTTAGTAATTTATTAGGTACTTCATACACATATTTAAACAAGCAAGTAAGTATTGATAAAGTTCTGTTTTTGGGTAATTGACCAGACACCGAACACTAGTCAGAGCTCTTGAAGTTGACCTACATGCTCCTTTATTTGAAGCCCACCTTCTTCTTTAGACTTGAACTAGAAAACAGAAAGACCCAGAAAAAAAGTATATAAAATTAAAGCTTCTTTGAGAAAATCCATTCTATTCTATTAAATATCCTCTCACAATTTATCCTGTTTCTCAGTGTTACCAGCAATAAACAGAGCAGTGAAATAAATGCTGAACAAATGTTTAATAACAGTTCTTCTCCATACAACTACACATAACTTTTATTACCAAGCAGTAACTCAACTGTTAAGCAATAGGAAATTAAACAGTGAAGATATCATCAAGAACAAAACCTCACTCTTAGATTTCCTGGACTTGAAAATAATGTGAGTATTAAATGTACAAGTCTGAACAATTTACATGATCCATCTGTGGTTCATTGTTTCAGTCCTCTGGCCTACCCCACTACCTACAGAAGCAGCTTTATGTAGGCAGATGCTATGCAGCTCCAGTCATACGCTTTTGATTTACTGTTGGCAACATTTCTTCGAGTAACATGTAGTAGACTTCCTCCCCCCCCCTCTTAAATTAGTTAGTTACATTTGCAAGGTAATTTGGAGAAGTAGCAAAGATCTTCTAGTTTGTCTGTTCTCTGTTGTGTTAGTAGGCACAGAAAACTTGGAAGAATTATATGCTGTGAATCTATCATCTTTGTTTGCCTATTTTATTTGACTTTCCATTTTTCCATTTTAAATATGTCTATACATTTCTCATGTCAAAAGCACACTGCACAAACTGCCACAGTCACACTCTGTCTTCAGAGCAGCAGGTAAACTGCTGAAAGTGAACAGTGTAGAAATTCAGATCTTTTCTTTTGCTTTCTTATTAATGTAATACATAAATTCTCAGAAGGATCACCTGAAAGCTCTGCATAGATCAGACATACTACTGGAGTTAAAGTGACTTTAAATACAGTGAATGTTCAGACCCATGAACAGTCACATAATTCATACAGCAAAATAACACTATATTGTTTTGTAAACATTGAGCCTTGGATGCAGCTGAACTCACTCCTAGACCCAAATTTTGTCAACAGTTTACATTTAAGGAATTACATGCACAAAATCAAACAAGATGGGACCTTAGCAAGGCTAAGAAAGCCTAAAATTACTAATGTAAGAGATGATCTTAGTGAAGCTAACAAAGTCTAGAATAAACAATTAGTCACTTACCAAGGATCCGAATTAGAATGGCATCTTGATGTCAAGGTGTAAAGGTTCTTTGTGTGGGCATAACCTCAAGAAGCATCCCTGCTAAGGGAAAGTCCTATTATACAGCCAGCTACCATGCAAGAGAGCTTTATAAAGTGGCCTAGGGCTGAAAAGGACCACAATGATCATCTAGTTTCAACCCTCCTGCACAAACAGGGCCACCAACCACTAGTCCAAAGCTTACAGGGAGACCTTGGGTTGCTTACTATTTATGGGGTAAGATGATTTCTTTGCATACTCAATTGGTCCTCAGCTGTCAAACCAGGTGTCTTCTATCAATTCTTTCAGCCCCCAAATTTGAGGCAGATTTGTGGCTGTTAATCTGCTTTAGAGAGAATGTTATCAGTAATGTTTCTCACTGTCAACCTGTACAAGACTTGTCTGTAAGGTTGGGTCAAAGGAGAAAGTTGAAGGAAGGAAGGTGGTGATGAGGATCAGGACTGGTGCACAGTCACAGATAAATTAAATAGTTTATAAAAAAACTCAGGTGCTAGCTATGCAATGTCTGTGACTAAGAATATATTGGATAGAAAGGAGAGGAATGTTTGATTGCTAAGGCTTGGAAGGTTTTCAGGGATGGCTTTGAAGGTACTCTACAATAGTTTTAAATCCCCTTTGTTGACAGAGCTAAGATGGTTAGGTATATGTGTTTGCCTGGGTTCAGAGAATTCCTGAACAATCCTACCAGAAAAGGAAGAAATGCTTTGAATTCATCCCATTTCAGGAACAAACTGTGACTGATAAAGAAAAGTTGAGGATTTTGACTCTGTCTCATTCTAATCCAGCTTATGGCACTGGTTTGCACCAGAAAGGCAAACAGATCATTCATAGATGGATTCTGCTACAATTGACAGGACTTCTGTTTTAGAGAGGGAGAGGAGAGATTCTTGTTGGCATATTTGAAGGAACTGAGGCTGCCCAATTTGTTACCCACACAAGTCTTAAGACAGATGTGTATTTCTTCTGTTTATTCTGTAATGAATTCCCTACTAGGCTCCTGTCACGCTTTGGCTAATTCAACATTTGCTCCATCTGAAGGGTAACTAAGAGGCACTACCTGCTCCTGAGCTGGCATCAGGGAAATCTCTAGCAGTCAGTTAGTTATTCTCTCAGCCTGCAGCATAGGTTTGTAATTTTGACCTTATGCAAATCTTATGCAAAAATAAGGACTTCATTTAAATCACTGCCTCAATAGCTGCCAGAAATGTCAAGTATGGCAGTGATGTACTATCTCTAGAGAATAAACCAGAAAGTGAGGAGAAGGAAAAGGAAGGCTTCTGTGTGCTGGCAGTCTTGAAGAAAGTGCAAATCTCTTCTGCAGGCCTGAAGAAAATGGGATGATAAAATTCTCAGAGATGGCTTTGGCCTGGAAGAGGGGGGAAGAGCAATTATGCTTGTGGGAGAAGAAGGGAAGCTTTGGATGCAGGGTGATCAGTTCTTCGAAGTTAAGGAAAGGAATAAGGAAACACAAGTTTTCCATTAGAGGTTAGAGAAAGTCTGGCAATGAGATATGAATGGGAGGAAATAAGGCATTTTCACATTTTGCTGCAGCAGCACCTGTTGGTGTCCAACATGAAAAAAACCTTTTGATTCTTTGGATTACAACTTAAACATACCTACATTTCAGACACCTCTACGATTAATTCTCTTTCTAATTTTATTGCAGCCTGAAGAACAATCTCTAGCACAATTTTTCACTAGGACTTCAATCCAGATGTCAAGGGAATTCAAAGTTTTGCAATTTTTTCCATTTTTACCTTTGAATTTTTCTGAATTTCTTCTCCTTTGTGTCTGATTGGCATAGCTTTCTTGTTAGGACATGCTATGCAAATTTAATAAGCATTTGGAAGTAATATTTTTATATGCAAAGACCCAAGAAGCAAACCAGAGAGTTTATATCTCCTGTAACACTGCAACACAGTTTTGCAGAAGTATAGATTTTGTTTTCCTGATCCAGTGATTACGCCAAAGAGAAGTTGTTTATAATGCCACTCAGACTGTTCAGCTGAATGCCATTTATCAAACATAGCAGGTAATCAAATGTTACTAAATTTAGCTTATAGCTCTCTTACTACCATTGCATCTGCAGAAAACAAATGTTTCCCTGTTTGTATGCTAGTTTCATAGTATACTGCAGTAAATCTTTCAACATAGAATAGGCACATAGGTGAACATAACATGTCCCACTGCCAAAAAAAAAAATATTGTTAGGACCCATGCTGATGCTTGCATCATATGTTCTGTGTAGGTTAATATAGACGTCAAGCATGTTCTTCTTAAACATTCTGTAAAACATCAGTGAGAAGTAAAAAATATTTTTTCAGAAACAGTATATCCTTACTGAAAGTTAATTTTTCTATAAGGAAAAGCACTCAGAGATTAGTGTTGCTCATTATCTTAAAAAAAAAAAATCACAAATACTATATAAAAAAAATAATCCCAGGACTCTTCCTCTTGTATAGGAAATCTTGGTACTCCAGAATGAACTGATCAGGGAAGAGGAGAGTAAAGGAAAACTAAAACAGATGAACAGGCTGTTTGATGAGCAGTATCAGAGCAATTTTGAACTTTCTTTATTCTCCTATTCCCAAATCAGTTAATTTCATGACATTACAGTTATTGAACACACAGGTGAAATTGCTCTCACCCTGCCATTGAAGACTGAGAAGCTCTCAGTGAAGATGAAGATCAATATCAGAAAAATCAAGTGTATCTTTCATGTGTGTTGAGGCCATTTCTCTAATCCGACAAGTTAATATTATATCTGGTAAAATAAATACACCAAGAAACTGTCATAGAACTTCACTCAAGTAAATCTTCATGGATGTGTGCTGAAGAAAATGATAATCCAAGAGCAAGAATATAATTCTATGAAATTTGCTTCCAATCAACATTCTTAGTGACAGATAATTTTCATTTATGTATTATGCTCTAAGAAATATTGCAGTTTCATTAACTTTAGAAGCCCTATGGATTGATCTAAAAAACTCCAAATGTGCTTAAACTGCTTGATATAAAATAATCATCCTAGCACCACCTTTTCTGTGACTTTCAGTGGTTGATTTACTCTTATCTAAAGCAATGGGTCAACACCCAAATCCTGAATTTGTCTGCTACATAATCCAGGAAACACTTGGCTCTGGAGTCATACTTTGCACGTAAGATTACAATAGGGATGGAAGATAGTATATCAGGTTTCAATTACAAAAGAAGTATGTTTCTTCGACTTGCTGCATGCTGGTTTGGATTTTTCTTGACAGCTACGTTAGAACTGAGCATGGAGATTTAGGCTGAAAATGGTAAAGAACTGAATCTTTACCCCTAAAAAGTAATTATATATTGTTTTTGCACAGTGATTGTGCTAACTGAAAATTTTCTGGAATCACGTTTTCTTGCTACTGCTGTTAATAGAATTGCACCATTATGATTTATGTCAGATTTTCCCCCTGTGGATGCAATCATGAAGATTTTTTTTGTAGTGGTAGTGGAAGTTTCAAAGTTATTGGTAGTCTAGGTCTCTACAAGCCAACTATTAAAAGATTATTTGTGGGACCACATGCCTGGCTCTAAAATTTTATTGCTATTTGTCTTGTGCATTCTAACATTGTATTTTCACGGTGCCTTTGTAAGGGCATCTTTGGAAAGATAAAGAAAGATGAGCTCTACCAGTTTGATGAGATCTGGAAGGTATAGAAAGAAGGTAAAGGTAGAAACACTGACCTAGAGTAAACAATTCAACTGTTACCCTGTTACCTACTTAAAACTTTCCATATGACAAAATACTTAAAAATAGTTTCAGTGTGTTCAGTGTGTTACTGGACAACCTAGGTACAATTTGTCTGGCTTCAGTCCTCTTCCTCCAACAAGGGAAACAACAAGTAATGTATGTTCACAGAATCACAGAATAACAGAATGGCCAGGGTTGGAAGGGACCTCAAGGATCATGAATCTCCAACCCCCCTGCCACATGCAGGGCCATCAACCTCCGCATTTAATACTAGATCAGGCTGCTCATGGCCCCATCCGATCTGGCCTTAAACACCTCCAGGGACGGGGCATCCACAACCTCTCTGGGCAGCCTGTTCCAGTACCTCACCACTCTCTCTGTAAAGAATTTCCCCCTGACATCCAATCTAAATTTTCCCTCCCTCAACTTAAAACCATTTCCCCTCGTCCTGCAGTTATCTACCCTTTCAAAGAGTCAATTCCCCTCCTGTTTGTAGACTCCCTTTAGGTACTGAAAGGCTGCAATGAGGTCACCCCGCAGCCTTCTTTTCTCCAGGCTGAACAAGCCCAGCTCCCTCAGCCTGTCTTCATAGGGGAGGTGCTCCAGTCCCCTGATCATCTTCGTGGCCCTCCTCTGGACCCTCTCCAACAGCTTTCTGTCTTTTTTGTACTGGGGGCTCCACACTTGGAAGCAGTATTGCAGATGGGGCCTCACAAGAGCAGAGTAGAGGGGAACAATCACCTCCTGTCCCTGCTAGCCACCCCTCTTTTATTTTATTTTATGATGTTAGATGAGATTGTTGAACACTGTTACCAAAGACTCTTTTGCAAATAACTAGTGCCTCCCCCATACCGCTGAGGACAAAGGTATCTTCAGCTGTTCTTTCTTCTTCCCCTTCAGTCTTTGTGGACAATAACGCAACACTTCTCTTTTCTTGTAATCCCATCTTACATTGGATGAGCCAACAGTCTGCGCAGGTGGCCAAGAAGGCCAATGGGATCCTAGGGTGCATGAAAAGGAGTGTGTCCAGCAGGTCAAGGGAGGTGATACTCCACCCTACTCTGCCCTGGTCAGGCGTCACCTGGAGTACTATTTCCAGTTCTGGGCTGCCTGGTACAAACAAATAAACAAACAGGCAAACAAAGATCTTCTGGAGGGAATCCAGTGAAGGGCCACAAAGATGATATAAAGGGCCTGGAGCATCTTCCCTATGAGGAAAGGCTGAGCAAACTGGGTCTGTTCAGCCTTGAGAAAAGAAGACAGAGAGGTGATCTTATTAATGTTTATAAATATCTTAAGTGTGGGATTCAAAGAGACATGGCCAACCTCTTTTCAGTGGTCTGTGGACAAGGGGACAAGGGGAAAGGGCAATAAACTGGAGACAGGGAGTTCCCACCAACATGTAAAGGAAATTCTTCACAGTCAGGGTGATGGAACAGGCTGCCTAGGGAGATTGTGAATTCTCTGGAGATATTCAAAACCAGCCTGGACTCCTACCTGTGCAACCTGCTGTAAGGTGTCTGCTTTGCAGGGAGGTTGGAGGTTCCTTCCAGCCCCTACAATTCTGTGATTCTGTGATTTCCAAAAATGTCTTCCCAGAAATGCTTCTCTTTTTCCCCGGGAATGATTTCTCAGAGATGTTGAGTTGGTAGTTATAAAGACAGAGAAGTAGAGAGTAAGAGAGAGAAAGAGAGAAACCAGCACTGTATCACAGTGCTGGTTTGTTTCCTGCCTTCTTCCTCTCTTTCCCTCCGCCCCCTCTTCCCCCCCCTCCCACCACCCCACCCCTCGAAAAGCTAGATTAGAGTTACTCATGGAAATTAATTTTTTTGCTTATGATTTTAAAGGTTTCATTTAGTCCTTTCTTCTGCAGAAAGGAATAAATACACTAATAAGAGAATACTGACAGGCTTCTGAAAGCCTGATAAATAAAACACAATTAGACATGGACGGATATTGATTTATTTTTTTTTCCCACTAATCTGAACACTGTATCATACTTTGCCCTGGCTGACTTCCCTAGCATTACTATGCTTCACTATCTAGAGACTGCACTCTGTCCCAGGTCAGCACCATGCTGGTAGAGCGTCTGGTAAAAGCCATGAACCCGAGGGCATAACCTGTTCTGTCATCTGAAGTGGGGTCACTGAGAGCACCTTACAGCATGGCTTCATGGGTGTGTGCAGGATGAACGATAACAGGAACATTGGGTAGTGAGTTCAGCTGCAGTCTTTGTACTTCATGAACCCTTCATGAACCCTTCATGAACCCTTCATAAACTCCATGAGTATCTGAAGCATTCCAAAGAGCAAGGATTGGCAGTGTTGTGTCCTCTATTCCATTGCTGTAGTACTGCAATTTTTTTCTGATTTCAAATGAAAATTCTTTGACATCTCCTGAACAGCACCTTCTGTGCTGAAGGGCATTTGGGAAAGCTTGCAGTGGTAGAAACAAGCCACAGTCTTTTACGTTCTATCACTTGAGGAACAAAAAGGGTCCCAACATTCATATACTTGGAGTTAGAGGATAGGCAGATTTACCTCATCCCTTTTTTTTTTTTTTAGTACTCAGTCAAGTGACTTGGATGCTGATAATAATGTTAATAAATTTTTTTTTCTTTTTCTTTCTTTCTTTCTTTCTTTTTTTTTTTTTTTTAATAAAATGTCCTGGCATTCTTTGGTATGAAAGGAGCAATATAAATATCACATCTAACAGTATTACTAGTTTTGTTATTTTCATCAGATGTCCACAGAATTAATGCACTGTCTCAGAAGTAAAAATTAATTACAGGCATACATAAAGAAACAATACCTGTTCCTTCTGTGTAATGAAATCCTGTATCTATTTTACTTTGCAGTTGATGAACAATTTTAAATATGCCAGCTGTACTATTTTACAGTCTTCATTCTATGATGGATGTATAGGTAAGAGAGATAAGAGCTGTCCAAGAGCTGGGAAGTCAAAGAGTTCGTGTTCTTTTTGGATCACTGCCCTCCTTGGTGACCAGATCCTCAGAGTTATCTCATCCCATGAAATTGAAACAGAAATAAATATTCATGCCCTGTGCTGGAATACACAATCAAGTGAAAGAACAGTTTTTCTTATATAGCTCCTGGAAATAGTTATGTTCCTAGGTCTGCTGTTTGTGGGATGGAGAGTGTCAGGAAGTAGGCAGGTAAAAGGCAGAAGAGTAGTTTTGCTACCTTAAAAGCTGAGAAAACCTGTGATTTGACCACTTCCATGGAGATAACAAAACTACTGTCTCAACCTGGGACTGTCCCAGGATTACATATATCTAGTTTAGGGGTGTGTTGCACTCACCGGTTTTGTAAATTGGTATTGACAGACCATCTTGCTGATGGTTATGGATGATAACTGGAGAGAAATTTTTATTGTCATAATGAAAAAGGCTCACAGACTCCAAGTCTGATGTTTATGGTCCCTGAAAGTACCAAATCAGATAAAGTGTACTATTAACACAGTGATGCATTTAAAAAAAGATCAGTACATGCTTTGACCTTGAGTGTTTGAGTATCACTGCTGCAGAAAACTTGTCTTTATTCTATTGTGACCTACAAAAATGCATAGATTTCTATATTTAATGAAGTTCAGCTTCTGAATTTTCCCAATCGTTGATATAGAGCCAGGTCCTTGAAGACAATGCAAACAGAACTAACAGCTTTAATGTAATAAAGCACTTTAGAGAGTGCTTAAATTTAAAATTAAGTGCACTCTGTGCTTTGGAATGTGAGAGCCTATGGAGGGTTTGAACTACAAACAATGAAAAGGAACAGAATGTAATTTTGTACTGAGAACACACACTGTGGCAGTTTGCAATTCTTTCTGTATTTGTAAACAAACCTTACCTGTCAAAGAAACTTATGTTACTTTGAAACATGAGATTTGTTCATTGTGAGAGGTCTTCTGGTCTGGGAACCAATTCTTTCTGAAAAATGCCATTAAATCCTTTATTCAAAATAGGCAACCAAAAAGAGCAGACCAAATAGACTAGCTCACCCACTCTATTAGCATAGTGTGACACTGGATAGTATTCTCTGCAACATTGACTTTCAGTCTCCAGCTACCTCATTCAAAGAATGTTGCACATTTTCACCTAGACTGTGTCATACTGAAATGTGTGCTTTTCATTAAACACTATGCATTTTGGAATATGATGTTCTAATGAAATATGATAAAAACCAGAAACATTTTGTTGATTTTTAAAATTTAAAATCATATTTCCAGTATGCATAGTTGCAATAGCCAATAGTAAGAACTTTTCAATCCTGCAGGAATTAAATGTTTAGACTGACTTTTTTTTCTTCAGAATTTCATCAACAATGAAGTCATAGCTGATTTAGTCCCTTCTATTTCTGAGTGTAAAGAGAAAACAAATGATCAGAAAATTAGATTGTAATTCTTCTTGCCAGTCGGATACTGATTCTAATTTAAGCTATAAGTTATGCAATACCAAATATGAATTGCATTAAGCAGCTTAATTTAAAACTTGTAGATATGTTAAAAATATATAAGTTGGCGCATACATGCATATATACAAAATTTTATACATTCATCTTTTTTTCTTGAACAGTGTTTTCTTTAGACTTTGAATACTACATTTACTCACTGAAACATCTCTGGAGCAGGGTTTAGAATGCACTCTAGGTTTCTTCCTCAACTACCTTAGTGGATAGGAGATACTTTGCCAGTCTGATAGTATCTAATTACGAAGCCAAGAGGTGCATATTTCAGTAGAACACTCTGAGATGTTGAAAGATGATATTCTGAGACAGAGAAGGGCATATCAGCCATTGATTTAGGTCAAAGAAACAATTCACTACATGAATAATGTTAGTTGAATGTTATATTTGAATATAGTAAAAGCCTTTAAAAATCTCATATATAATAAAGGTTAGCATTGAAATTTAGCTTTTGCCAGAATATTACTGTAGACCATTAATCCTAACAGAAAAAGATTCTGTTTTTGCTAGAATACAGTTGCTTCTATAATGCAAAATACAATTTCTTTTTGTTTGCTTGTTTGTTTGCTAGTTTGTTTTTCATATGTTATTGGAAACAAGTACATTAAAAGTGCAAATTTTCAGGCGACACCACCACTGAAATTAATTATTTATGAGCATGAATGTAAATAGATATTCTTTTCACACCAATGAGAGTAAAACATGCATTCAGACCTTCCGTCCAGAGGGAAAATTAGAAAGGTTTATTATTTACTACATTTCTTTTCACTGTTTCTTTTAAGTCATATTTTTAGTATTATTATTTATACATTTAGTTGTATGACTCTTACTTTCTCTTTATGACAATTTGTGTTTTTCTTTGTTGTTGTTTTTTTTTTTTTTTTGTTATTGTGGGTATTTCTTCATTTTAATTTCTTTTTCTGTGTTTCTTTTTGCCCTCCCTCCCTCCCTCCCTCCCTTCCTTCCTTCCTTCCTTCCTTCCTTCCTTCCTTCCTTCCTTCCTTCCTTCCTTCCTTCCTTCCTTCCTTCCTTCCTTCCTTCCTTCCTGTCTGTCTGTCTGTCTGTCTGTCTCCCTGTCTCTCTGTCTCTTCCTTAATGAAAAAAGGGGAGCTGTTCCTGAGTCACTGAGAGTAGCATCTGCGCCAAGAAGCCATGCAGGTCATGCTGTTGTTGTTGCTTCCTGCTGGATGGTCCCAAGCAAAATACAAGCTGTTCATACTGATGCAATAAAACAGACAGTGCCTTTGAATGCTTCTGTGGAAGTTGATAGCATGGTGCTGATAACCTGTGAGCTGTAAATGATGTAGAATACTGTTGATAGAACAATTTTTTTTTTCCCTCTGAAGCCACATTCTTTGGCCTGTGTGCTTGGTAATTTCTGCATTTGACACAAAAGTTGCCCCCTCTGACTGGAGGATTTTCACAGCCTTCAGGTTTCAGTGAGAATCTCACAGGTGTAAGAAAACAGTCAGTGTATGTATGTCGCTCCAAACCTTTTGGTTTATGCATCTGTCCAATTCCCACAGCCTAAAGATTTTATCCTAGTCATTAACCAGAGAATTATCTTCTGTTTTACTACAGCTAAAATTTTCTGTGCAAGTATGAGTCATATAGGATTATTTTAACTTGGATTTTTTACATTAAATTGTAAATATTCATGCCATTTATTTATTTACTTATTTTTGCTTCAGTTCCAGCCTAGGAATGAAAAGCAGAGTGCTATAATATCATTCTGCTGATTTACTTTCAAGAGCATATTCTATCAAATAAATATTACAGGCTTCAACTACTGAAATGGATAACAAAATACAAATGAACATAGATTATCATTAAGAAAGTAACTCGTAAATCTCTCTAATTTTCTTTCCCTCTCTTTTTACAGCGTGGTTCAGGACAGGTGACAGGAATGATTTTCCCTGATATGATAAAGTCCTGCCTAGGAAAAGTTTTGCATGTTTATAGCACAGAAAACCAGAGGTTTATTAAAAATTTCCTAAATGATTATTTATTCAATGCCCTCGTATTTCTTTGCAGTGAAAACCAGGGTTTTTCTTCACTGTTCTACAGTGGGGAAAAATAAAGGGATAAGCATAAAAGTGACTCTGCGTACACATCTTCCACTTGATATCTTTCCAGATCACTTTACAACTTTCCATTTTTTCCATGTCTTCAACTGCTTATTTGTATTCTGCAGGGACACCACAGCCTTGATGGTTTGCTAGATAATGACAGTCTGTAGCTATCCTGCCAGCCCTGCTGTCTGGGAACAAACAGCACTAGAGATTACCACTGTGGAGGAGCATGAATTTCCATCCCTTTGAATAGTTTTGCTCTCCAAAATGTATTTTCACTCAAAAGAGTGAAAGCATATGAAAATACCTTTTGAAAGAATACTGTAAGACCTCCTTTTGGTTACTTCTGAAAAGGATGAACTTCGCATTCCTGTGACCTACGCAACATTACTAAAATTTTTGGCCGTCTATGTGGAGTACTTGTCTTTTAAGCAGAGGAAAAGCTAATTCTCTCACTTGGAATGTGTGAATAATATGTTGGAGAAGAGTCAGTTCTGCAGGAGAGATATAACAGATTTTAACTAGAAAATAGGATAGTGAAAAGTAGCTCTCTGTTTATAAACTTCTTTCCTAAAAGAAATTAATGCTCACCTATCACAACAAGCCTCTTTTCTGAGATGGGAAACGGAAAATAAGTAAACTGCAGATAGAGTCATAGAATTAATAAGGTTGGAAAAGACCTCTAAGATCATCTAGTACAACTGTCCACCTATTTCCAAAATTGCCCACTAAATTGCATATGGTTGCAGTTATAATTCCAGTGATCTATAAGTGATCTGGAAAATTCATATCCCTGCCGTATTTACATTCCTCAAATATCTTCATTGAAGAAAGGAAAGATGAACTATGAAATTTATCTTAAGTAACTGTGGAAAAATGTCAAACCTGCACTGTATCTTACTATGCCCAATGGAATTGAACACTGAATATGCATAAGAAGCACTTTCTTTAGTGCTGGTTGGATTTTATAGTGTTTTGACTGAATACCTCACTAAAAATTAGGGATATATCTGTCACTTCTGCAATCATGATCTAGTTCAGCATGGAGAGAGCTAAAATAGGTCAGTGTTGACTCAAGTTTGTTATGAAGTTTCTAGCTCCTTCAAGCTCTTGCCCTTGCCTAAAGGAGAGTGTTAATACCTGAACTAGCAGCTCGGATTTAGCATGGGCATTATCAGATTCGGTTTGTACAAACAAACAGGACTCACAGTTTTAACAGAAACAGACAGCTCTAAAAACAGTGTTTCTGTTGTATCTTTGAAGAATTTGTGCTTTTGCAAATGAAATTAAACTAACTCAAAGCATCTTTCAGGTTGGGGAATGTGGGTGAATCTGTGCATGCCACAACAGCAAAAAGGCAATTATTTTTTAACATTTGGAATCTCATCAGGATCTAAAATATGTCTATTTTTTGATAATATTGACAACCTTATTTGATAAACAGTTTAATTTTGTTGTGCTTAAATAATATTTTTAATGATATTGCTCAATATTTGCATGCTATTACAGCAGTCAGGGAAATAGACGGTTAACATTTCATGAACTGCAATGGGAACTAATTTTATTTCTTTCCAGGTGTCTACAGTGCCAGAATTTGGCCGCATAGTAATTTATACCACCAGCCTTCGTGTGGTGAGAACCACTTTTGAAAGATGCGAACTGGTTAGAAAGATATTTCAAAACCACAGAGTTAAATTTGAAGAAAAAAATATTGCTCTGAACAGCGATTATGGAAAAGAACTTGATGAGAGATGCAGGAGTGTGTGTGAAGCCCCATCCCTCCCTGTTGTGTTTATTGATGGCCATTACCTTGGGGTAAGTAAAGCATGAATCAGTGAAGTCTGTAAGAACAAACGTAAATTGTTATGTTATTCGTGAAATTGTTTGCAGTGTTGGAGTGATAGGAACTCTGGTATACACTGCTAGGTTCCATGCAAAGACAGAACAGACAGCTGGGGAGAGGGAGGGAGGGGAGTAAGATGTAGTAATTTCATCTAAGCTATCCTGTGTATCTTAAAAAAAAACCAAACTTATTTTGTAATTGAAACCATGAAAATCTAGAGAAATTGACTTTCTTCTTCATGAGAAAGATGGCTGACCCAGGAAAATTAATACACATTGCATGAATATTTCATTTAGTAATATCTGCATTGAATATGAGCCTGTCTAGCAGCTTAGGGCTTAAGAGCTTAACCATGCACTAGGTAGTGTATCAAGAAACTATAATCAGCTGAACATTGTTTTAAATACAAAATTGATTAATATTTAAAATCTAGCACCAAAAAGAGAAAAAAACTGCCCAAGGCTGCTCTGTTGCAGGAGTAGAAAACTATAATTAAAATTTGTATTTTGGGGGTAAGGAAAACACCATTTTGTTCAGGCCTGTTCTTTAGAAACGTTTTTCAGAAACTGAAAAGAATCAGAGTTTTAAAGCAAAAAGAAAAACACAAAAAAACTCTGTAAAGTGACATGAACAAAATAGCCTGGGAGCTTAGAAAAGGTATCCATCTCAAGTGGTAAAGAAGTAGCAATTAGCACCAACAGTGAATCTATGATTTGCGGAGGCAAACTGTATTTAAACACCGTGGGGCTGGTTTGTTGGTATTATAAAAGATTTAAGTAATGAAATAAAATGCAATCAACAAACAGCACATAATTGATGTTGATGCAAAGAACACTCAGGCATCCTTTCTCCCTTTTCCTGGGAGACTGGGATTCTGCCAAACTCTCAGTGCTCTGCCTTTCCCTGAGCAGCTCACTTCACCAGACAGCTGCAGAACCTGCAGAATGGGCAACGTGCAAGTGGGCATCAGGTGACAGAGAATTTCAGTTCACAGTAGTGACTGCTTTTATCAAAGTCCTTGGACAGACAGCTCTCCAGCCAACCAGGAACAGCACTGCTACTTTCAAGAGCAGCTTAAAATTCACCAGGATTTGCCTAAGCTTTGCTCACCTAACTGGCATGTTAAATATATAAATAAATTAATCCACATGAGCTATGACCAAGTTCAAGAATATCTTGCTCTGGTCTGTTCATCAGAAGAAATAATTTAAAATACTGAAATGTATTGAATAAATTATTTGCTCAGCCTGATTGCAGTCCTTTTTGTATGATGGATGGAGCATTAATTCACAGCTTTTTTCTTTCTTTTTTTTTTATTTTTTAGAATAGCCAGGGAAATTTTTTTTTAATAGAGGAACAACAGTGTAGTTTTATTCAAACTAAGTATTTTATGGGATATTTTATGTAGGTGTAGAAATGAGGGATGAAGGAAAGGAAATGAGGGAACTAGTTGAATAGGGGAGAGATGTATCTAGATGTCAAACTACCTGCTGGCACCAGCAAGTAAAAAATGAAGAAAGAATTCTGGTTTAGAAAACATCTATTACAATATGCAAACTCTATTCATATTGTGTAAGGAAAGAAAAGGTATCTGTTGATCTAGTAAAAAAGAAAAGAGGACAAGATCAAATCAATGAGGAAGAGAAATAATTTGCAGGCCAGTTTGCATGCTGGGAAGGTTATGGTTATTTACCCATTCTTCCAGGATGTGGAAGCAGTCACTCTAGCTAGGCCAGGCTGGACATGACTCTGGGCACCCTGATCTAGCACTAGCTGTTCCCATTTGTTCCAGGGGAGTTTGACTAAATGGCCTTTAAGGATCCCTTCCAAAAAGATTTTGATTCCACGATTCTATCTGCTGCCTTGTGGGTGAGGTGGTGTTTGCAGGGCAGCACTGTGCTGTACTTGTGTTTCAGTAAAGTGTAATTGAGAGCTCAGTACATAATTTGGTCTTGTTGGTGACAGTGGATATTTCTGTAAAGCCTTTTTGTGATAATTATCTTCTGCAGTACAAATGTACACAGAAATCCAGAAGCCTGGTGTGTTTGTAAATTAATCATGTATTATTTTTTGACCCCCTCTCTCTTTAATTTTGAATATTTATTTCCTGGTAAATCCTTTCCTGAAGGAGATTGTATGTAGTAATACAAAAGAGGATCTATATTGAACCAGGCACCTTTCAATGAGTCATAAGGATAAAAAACCATCCTCATTAAAGTATGAACAGTTTTGAAAGGAGACAAGATTATTTTTAATGAGATAAATGTAACAAAAGCACTGGAACAAAGCTTATATGCATGTGACAAAGAACACAGTATTTGAATTGCTCAGAAAGCCTGATGGGGTTGTGGAGTAATGCAAGCTGTGTGGATAAATCATCACAGGGCTATGGAATTCATCATTGCCTGCACAGGGGAATGAAACAAGCCAGCTTCTTGGGTAGAAGCAAAATAAAAACCGTATTTAGTCCCTAGCAAGGGAAGTCCTGTTTGCTGCAGTACCGCAGGTTTATTAATTTCTTTTTTTTTTTTCCAAGATTGAATCATTGTATATGTTGATACATGCTCTCTAAAGATCAGTGTTTCAGCAAAATGCAGGTTCTTTCTTTATGCAGCATGCTCTTTACCATCTGATCCAGTTCCCCCACGCCCTTCACCAGAGGCTGTCTCCATCTGAAATGGAATTATGCCATCTGCTGGGGTATCAAAGCAGAGTGAAAAATGATTTCCAGAAAGCAGAAAGCAACACGGAAAAAAAAATACTGGAGCATTCATTTACTCTTTCACAAAGGCACCCAGAATTGCTCAACACTGATGTTACATAAAGTCCCTCCCTACTGGGAAAGGGACGAAAATAAAGACAAATAGAGTCAGTTCTAATAAACACATTTGCTCACTGCTTTATAACTTTAAAACATAATTAATTCATTTATTTTTTACTTTACATATGTGACTAAATGCCAGTACTCAGCTGTCATTTGAAACTACTCTAAATATATTCAAATATGTACATTTATGATAATTATTGTTGCAAAGAAACAACTTCCTACTTAGTTTCCTCAGCTGAAATCAATCTACTACAGTGTGAGATTTTCAGAAAAAATATTTTCATTAATTATTTATTACTATTTCCTAAGACTGATGAAGTCATTTTTGTAATTGTTTTTAGAAAATACCTGTGTAAAGTATAATTTATTATTCAAATAATAACGCTTTCCTTTTTGCTTCTTTCTAGTGCCCATTTATGATTAGTAGCTCTCAATTCATGTTTTACTATAGTAAACATATTTTCTGGCTTTTCCTTGGTGTGGAAGAAGTGAACAGCTCTGTGGCAGTAAAGCTATGGTATGATTGCTGCATTCACTCACATGCTTCCTCTGCTTTGAAATTCAGGAACTGTGGGATTTAATTGCGTGTCCTCTTAATAAGAAATCTGTTAGCTCTTTGCATTTCAAGTACAAAATTTCTGGTGCTTATATCACACTGCAGTTGCACTTTTCTCAGTTTGTTGGCAGATTTCCAGGTGTTTAATCTCATTCCATACATGTTCACAAGAGATACTTGAGTTCAGCTGTTCCCTACAAACCACAAAGCGGCCAAGATTGGCTTTATGCCCACCCTCATTTACTATTTCTGTGCTGTGCTAATTTTTCTCTGTATGTAAGGAGTGATGCAGAAGAGAGGCTACTTCCCCACATCAGCAGGCATTCTAGTTCAGCCAAACCCATACACAGATGAAGATGCATTCCGTGATGAGGAATTACATCATGGCAGTGGTAACGGGTTACATTCATGATGGATGAGCATCAGGCTACTTTAACAAGACAGAGCTGGTGTAGTAGGTAATTTACTGGGCTTGTCCAAGTTCTGCAATTAGTGGGACCATACCTGAAATATGATGCTAATTATTGGATAATCTCAAAGGAAAACAGAGAAAATAGTTTGAAGAACAAAAACATCATAGAAAACCATTTGAACGATTTAGCAAAGTCTGCACATAGCATTTGCCTATCAAAAGGAAAGCAATCACCTCACTGCAGCCCCTGAGCTGGACCATGCAGACAGCAGTTTAAACTAGTAGATGGGGCATTAGCAGGCTGGAGCTTGGAATATTTCCCTGGTTCACAAAACTGAAAGCTCTCCTCTCTCGGCTAAATGTTGTGGCCCCTCTAAATTGTGCTCTCGATGTCCATCTTTAGATGAAGAGACTCTTAACTGTGTCACATCCCTTTGTGGTCAATTGTGGACTGACTACAGTCTGAGAAAAAAAGACGCATCAGTCTGTGATCAGAAAGCAGCTATTGGACTTATTTAACAGCTGCTTTAATTACTCCATTAATTACAGACACTGCACATTAGGCTTCACAGATTCAAAGGGTAGATTAACCTCTGCAAAGTATCTTTTATTCAAATTTCACTTGAGGCAGACGTTAATCAAAAGGACATACTTAAGCACTTGAAAATGCTGATAGTCATTTGGAAGTATGGTTTTTAATTTTAAAGACGTAGTAATGAGACTTTCCACTTTGGGAATAACACAGCTGGCTGACTGAATGTCATCTGAAATATAAATCCTTTGAAATATCAATCTATTATAAGAAACCTGTCAGACTTTTAATTACAGGCTTCCCAAAGCCAGTCAGTGTCGCTGTACAGTACCACTGAATCACTGAGCAGAAGTCACAAGAATGGTTTCACAAGAAATGATTTCCACCTACATGAGGGCAAATAAGGGCTTGACCTGCTTAGAGAATTAGCAGTGCTGCAATTATATCTGTAAAGCTGCAAATCCTTAATGTTTCTTCCTTGCACAGACAGTGCAAACTCTCTCAAGCCAGTGCAGCATGTTTGAACCTGAGCTAATGGTCTGTGGGCCTTCTTGGCAAACCTTGATTTTGCTGTGCCAGTCGCTCCTGCTGGCCATTCTGTGTTAAAACAGAGAAAGATTAGAGGACAAGCGTGAAGGAGGCTGCTAAAAGCTTCTCTGCTAAGGACACAAAGGACTGCAATGCACATGTTGAAGCTGGTACACTCTGTGTGCACCATATGTAATAGATTTCAGCACAAGCAATGATAGCTGGTCTGTCTCCTGTCATATTCCACATAATTAACAACAATTAATTACTTTGCAGGTAGTTTTTCCTTAAATCCTTTTGGAAGTGAAACACCGAAAGAGTAGCATTTACTGCAGAAGTGGCACTAACACCACTAAAATATTAATATCTTCTTCTTAAATGAAATGTAGTCCTATGATTACAAACATATTTGCATAAGACATAACAAGGTAAATGTGTCTGCAGTGGACCTGTTTAGTGTATCACCTACACAGAGTCAGAAGTGCATTTCTTTGTACAAAGCCACAGTAAAAAGTCTTTCAACAAATTCACTAGGCTTTGCACTAGTCATGCAAATTTCCTTTCAAAATTTTTATGCCCCTTGTCTGACTTTTGGGCCATACTCTGGATTGGTCCTGTGTACAGTACTCAGCCACAGGCAGAATTGCTGGCTCTTTTCCTGCCTATTCTGCACCTTGGGAGATGTGACTGTGGTTGACTCAAAGAAATGGCTAGTCTGATCTGTCAGCCTGCAGCCTGTCCCAGAATCCCCTTGCACCTCTTTGCTCACGGATTCACCAAAGGTGAATTTTAGCAGTCTTGGCATTCAGGAACAAGGAAAGTGAAGAAATACAATGGCATGAACCCATCACTTATGGCCAATTGTCCTCAGCTGTGAATAAGCACAAGACATTGGAGAGGTAGAAACCTACGCCTCGCCTTGTCTATGGTCTGCTAGTAGCTGGCTTCAATGAATGTGCCATTCCTTCTGTCCATGACTAGATTTCCTCACCTTTTCTCACTCTCTTTTGAATAACTGATTGAAAGCTTCTGAAAGCACTGGTAGTGGTCAGAATTCAGTATATTTAGTTGTATAACTGATGTGTAAACAGTCAAATACAGCCTCTAGTTGCAGATGGGAAAGAAATTATGTTAATTAAAGAAAAAAAAGGAAAAAAAATTATATCATCTTTAACACCTTCATTTTTTTCTCTAATAAGTTATCATAATTTACTTTCAGAAGGAAAAAAGAACTACCTCAGCACTGCCTTTGTTCAGCTCACAGAGCCCTCAGAGGCCCAGTGTATTCAGACTGAATTATTATTATTCATTGTTGTGTCTGACTTTAATGTCGCTACAGTATTTTCATTACACTTTTTCCCCTGTTATACATTCAACAAATTATATCTTAATTCAATACTCAGATGCTAGAATACTTGAAATAAAATTTTCTCCTCTCAGTTCGCTGCATTCTCTGATGTGTTGTATATTTGAGTAACTGTAATTTTTGATATAGTAACAAGAAATATATTTTTTATTCTGTCAGGAGGCATACTCTATAAAATAAAGTGAACACAACCAGAATTTCCAAGCTATGTCACTTTTTATGATGGGGAAATGCAATACAACACTTGGTAATGAACCTCAGACGGTTCTACCATAGCTGCCACTAGACTGTTCCCTCCTTCTAGCTTTCCTGAGGTTGACCTAGTTACAAAATACTTAATGTGAGTCAAATTTGTACTCAACTTGCTTAAATTTTCAAGACCAAATATTCTAATCATCTCAAGCTTTTTGTGCTGACCTTTTTCTTCTTCTTACTATTAGGGTGCTGAGAAAATTTTGCTAATGAATGAATCTGGGGAACTGCAGGATCTCTTAACCAAAATTGAGGTAATCGTATTTCTGCAATTAATCATAGGCAACATACACTGAATATTTACAATTGAAAATATTTTTCTCAACTGATCACTTTTCTTCTGTTACAAACTATGATTCCAAATTGAAATTGACTAGCTAACCAGAAACTCTTAAACAAATGTGTATGTGCAGTTAATACATGCAGAATTACAGTTGTCTGAGAGGACAGCTGGTACCTCTCCCCAGCATTTTTCATTAGTTTGGAATAATTGTCCCCATATGCTGTCTTTGGGGAGGCCCTATGACATTAGTACCAAATCCAGTGTAGGTCCTAATATTCGCACAGCAAGTACAATTAAAAGACAAAAGATGCCAGGCTACAGCAGACTATGATAACTGCTTACTGAATACAATAACTACTTTGAATACGTAGTTACCTGCTTGGTTTATCACAAAAAAAATGGTTTTGCTACAGTTACAAGGGACAGTCATATTTCTTCATTACTGAAGATACAGAGAGTGGTTATAGAAACAATCTGTTCCAGAGAGAAATAGTGATTGTTGAGCCACTAAGATAAAATGTTTCTTTCTTAGCTCTCATATTTAGCTTTCTGCATGGAAAGGTTGTTACTTAGAAACATAACAAGTAATAATGAATTTAATTATTAAAATACTGATATTGTATTAAAATCTTAAGATTAATTGCAATGATGAAAGACAAGGGCACACCTGAGATAAAAGTACTTGATAGATTTGCACTAAATTTTTCTAAGCATTGCCTCTAGAGTAAAACAAGTCATTTGTCCAGTAAAGAAGAATGGAGGAAAAAACCAACCAACCAACCAACCAACCAAAAAACCCTTCTAATACTCTCATGCTGCTGCATTTCTAGTTGCTTTGTCTTTGATTTTTTTCTTGACAAATGTATATATTGTGTAATCTATTAGTCTTCCTATGACTTCTCCTTACCTATAACGATAATCTAACAGAGCAATAAAACATATGGCAAGAAAGAATGATGTAAGTATTTTGCATATCTACTAAGACTGAAATAGGTAAATTTGCACAATAGCTGCTGTGTACGAGCCAAAGCACTGTTGTATCAATGGTATTGACCAGGTGAAGAAAGTAGGAACATACTTCTACATTGCAGTATGGGTTTAGAGCAGAATAATACACCACCACTAAGCAATCACTTAATAAATTAGCAATACTTTCAGCAAGTATAACTTAAACATGCCTTCAAAATCCCTTTCTGTGTTCTCCATTAATTCTGCCAAATAAATAAATAAATAAAATGAGAAAAAACATTGTTTTACTCATGAATTAGGACACCTGAGCAAACCTAAGACTTGCGTGCAGCAATTTTCTCCAAACATGAATAATGATGATCTTTCTCTTTTCCACATAAAGCTTCAGTGTTCTAAACCAATAAAGATGAACACACCACTTATTTCCTAAAATACTGCTTATCAGAAGCTATAAATTGCTTTTTTTTGGTATGATCAGCTCAATCTTTAATAGAAGCATACTCAGCATAAGCATGCAAATGATGAAAATCATAATATCTTAATGTACATTGATATAAAACTAATCAATTCCAGTACCTAATAGAATTGATGACTACAAGAGAGCAATGTACATATTCTTTCATTTTGCTAGCTATTTTGGCACTGTGAACATGAGTTACTGAGGTATAATGTCACTGACAGATCTGCAGTGAGCCTCTCTAGCTACTGCATGCATGTCTCTACAAAGGAAAAGGCAGACATACTGTTCTCCCGTGGTGGCATAACTTAGGATGGGGAGGTGGAAGTTTCTCCAGACGGGAACAAAAATGTGTTTCTGAGAAGCTGTCCCAGAGGCCTCTTTGTCCAAGAGCTTATGATGGTTGATGAAGTAACATTTTGATCTTTCTCACTTTCTTCCTTGAGCAGAGAGTCCAGCATCCTCATGAGTGCCTCTCATGTGGGGGCTTCGGTTTCCTTCTGTGCTCAGTGTGCCATGGGAGCAAGATGTCTGTGTTTCGAAACTGCTTTACGGACTCATTCAAAGCCCTCAAGTGCACAGCTTGCAATGAGAATGGGCTACAGCGCTGCAGAAGCTGTGCAGGTTAAAAAGGGCATCTCCACACATGCAACTCAATTTTATTGTACTGCAGCAGTTTGTAATATGATTTTTTAAAAAATTAATCTGTTTATCTAATTCAGTCAATAAAAATCAATTTATAGTATGCTTCTGCTGGTTTGGTCATTGGAACACTTTCAGGCTGTGCCTGACTATATCATGAACTCTGAGGTGTTTGTTTCTACATTGATAGATTTGTTGTCTACCAAACTTACTGTGCTTCCATTTGAGTATTGAAGTATTCCCTTCTTCTGCGGGTAATGATCAGCAACACCAAACAAGTGAGAAGATAACATAGCATTATATATCACATGGAAATTTCTGATATTCAACTTAGTAACAGTTATGGATCAAGGTCTGGTCTAGTGCAACTGTTTTAGAGCATTTGTTCTTTCCAGCAGGGTCTGTGGTCAGACACTCTATCACTGCATACAACTTCATCATTTTTGGAGGGTTTCCCCAACAGGAACACAAGAGAATTAGGAATGTTTTTGAGGGAAATCAATTTTCAAGAAAATGACAGTGTATTTGTAATTCTGTAATTCCAGTCTTCACCCCAGAAAAGATGTATTGCATGATGAGATAGCTCATATTGCTGTTCTCCACTGAAGCACAACAAGGAAAAATTACTGTAACTGGTCAGAGCATATCAAACATTTTCAGTGAAACCAAGTTCTTAATTGATCAGGAAGAAGGGTTTGAAGATGTTTTCCCAACATTCTAGGTGATAAAAAAAATCATCTTCTTGAGAATTAGATGAATACATTAAATCTAGTTTATTCCATGAATTACTGCTAAGGGCCAGGCAAGAAACCAAGAGAAACTACCCTAGCCTTGACACGGCCCTTCAAGAAGAGATATTTCACTTCTACAAGTTCCTACTATGGTGAAACCTTCTCATTTTTCTATTTTGAAGAAGAAATGATAAAATCAAGTGTTCAAGCTTATTTTTTTTTTTTTTTCTCCAGAGAACTTTTATGGAAAATTAGAAGATAATGTAATAAAACCACAGAGCAAGTTATGTTCATAAATAGAGAATCCACAGACACTGTCTCTTTCAAGAAACCAATGACAAATTTCCAGTACTTGTTTTTGCTTCTGTCATCAGGGGAATTACTGACCCTTTCTCTCCAGCTGTGTTTTCATTATAACAGTCTGGAAAAAAAATAAAAAAATTTTAAAAAAATTGTTGTAGGAAGATGTTTTTACTTCATGGTTTGCTGTCTTTCCTACAGTTTTGGGTCTGGCTTCTTCAATTAGCCTGGAAGAACACAAGATAATGGAATAACAAGACGGCCAAAGCAAACCCAGGAGCCAGAAACAATTAATAATGATAGTTAAGGGAATGACACTTCCTGTTGTAAGGCATCTCATCTGGCATCTAGAAAAATGACTTCTAAGCTAGTAAGAGATCAGAGAAGGAGTGTGTTTCTGTTCTGATTTAAATCCGCATAGTTTGGTTACATCCAAAGTTTTGAACAAACTGAGTCAAACTAAGGAAACTTAAAAAGAAATAAAAAGGGTGTTTCAAAGAGAGGGAAAACAAAACAGAGCAAACAAAATAAAAAATATTAAATGCTATAGATAACATTACCTGGCTAATTTGTGGAAAGGGAGCAATTGTCCATTGGACATGAAAGAAAGAAATATCTGGACTACTTTTTACAACAAAACCTAATGCTGATGTGGTAGGGACTAGGAACTGAAGCCATATGTGATATAAGGTTTCTGCCAATGCCTATTCAGTGTCTACACACATTCACTCATGAGCGTTCTGACTTGTCTGAGGTGAACAATTACTCTGAGAACTCATGTGGGAATTTGGTGACCAGTCAGTGATTTGGAGCTTCTTTCAACTTTTCTCCTTACTTGCCTGAAGTTGGGCTTTGAGGCTGCAATAGCAGATTTTCTCACAGACTTTGACCTACAGTCTTACTCCTCTCATTATTCATAATGATCTGATAATTTTTAAGAATGGAATGAGTGTTCTTAAACATTGGCGTGTCATACTGAGAAAGAAATTCATATTTTAAATTTCAACAGATGACTGCACATTGAACAAACCTCTATGTAATGTCATCCTATGTAGCCTCAGGATGGATTTCATTACAGTAATGTGTAAGTAAATTAGTCACTCTAAGTGATAGGATCACTTAAACAGAATTTAAAATCTCCTCACTTCATTTTCTTTATGTTGACATGTTTCAGAGTGATCATTTCTCACTTGCACTATAAGAGCCTAAGAATTCCCAATTTTATTTAATATACGGTATTTAATATTTTTATTTTTACTATGTTGCAGAGAAACTTTTTTCTCTATTTAAATAAAACCACAATGAGCATTTTTTGCTGTGGAAAAAATCCAGCCATTTTAAAATAAGAAATAGTGTTTCTGAGAGTCAATTTACATTCAATCACTGGTTATTTTCTTTGTGCACCATTTCTGAAGATACATAGATTCTACCTGCCAGCCATCTACTCTAACAACTTATATTTATTCTCAATTAGAAGGTTCTCTTTGGCAACATTGCATGGACATGATTGTCCTTCTAATTCCTATCTAAAAGAGTATAAGACATAGAGCTAACACTTTTACCTATTTCTAACATCTACTGATTCCAAATACACTCCTCTCAAGTTTAGGAGAATTATTGTATTGATTTAAACACTTGTTTGATTGGGACTACCCCATGTTCTCTTTACTAATGAAGCACTGTGAACATCTGACTTACCAAATTGACTCTATTATAGTGCAAGCATATTTGTCTCTTTTAAAATAATGAATGTGCCTTGAAGGCCTCCAAGGTTTTCACCCTGAGTTAATTTGCAGGAATTCGTAATTATGATTGAAAAGAATGTGACAGATCTTGAAACAAGAAAATCTTGTTCTGCTGTAAGTAAACTTGTATTTCAATGAAATACCAATTTTGACCTCAGTGTCATATGAAAAAGTAAATAAATTCCTGAGACATTTGGGTTTTTATTCATGAAAACAGGGAAATAATTTTACTGAGCTGAGTTTTACAATTTTCGTGAGAATATTTATAATGGTGGACTCTTTGGTAATTTTTTCTATCTACTGCCTTTGTATTGTATTACACTTAATTTTATATACTCCATTTAGCCTTAGATACATTAATTGACCACAAAAGCATTTGACAGGAAACATTTATGCCCTAAATAATTTAGGAAGGAGAAGAATTTAGTCTGCATAGCTTACTTTAAATAATTTAGAAATTATTGTAATGGTCATTGTAAGCCAGCAATGATTTGAAAAGTAGAAGTTATTAGCAATAAATTGTTATATTTAATCCTGTTTTTCTTCCTTCTTGCATTAATTTGCTAAGAGGTGATGAATCAGGAAATAATTGCATTAGAAGGAAAGAGTTGTAAAAAAAAAACCAAAAAAACAACCTTGCAGCTTAAGCTTCTTCTAACTTATCTACTCTGCTTGAAAAATGGCTTTAGAATGAGCTCAAAGATTTATGAAATCCAGTAAGTTCACTATTCAAGAGGAGCCACACTGTAATAAGACATATACTACCTGCCTTGTGTCTCTCTGTGAGGCCTCATTTTTTCCACTGATAGAAGGATTTTCTTTTTTTGAAAACAATTCAACATCAAGCACAAGACATTATAGATTACTGACCTGAAATTTGAAAATATATAAATATTTTTCAAGGTAATATCTTCTAGTAGCCAAAAAAGGGCTATATTCTGATGTGGAGAAAAACGAAATCTGATTTTATTTCTCAAAACACACAAGGATATATAACCACATAGAAGAACTGACAACAGTTGTTATTTTTATTACTGATCATGATCTGTTCAAATTAACAAATGAAGATCAGTAATAAATCTTAAAAATACACCATTTAATTGCCAATGTTCATAGGATTATCACTTAGAATTTACTCATTTAATTTATAGTATTACATGTGGTAGATGAATCTCTTGTCTGTTAGAAACAGGAAAAATTTCTTCCTTATCCTAATTCATTTAAATTATGAATGAGTAAGGAAAACAAATCTTCAAAGCATCATCTAAATCTGAGTATTCTCTCTAGTGATAAGACAGAGTCTCACAATGTTCTTTTGTGTATTAATTTTCCCTGTTCTGTGACACCTGGGAATAGCGCACCATAGGACAGAGATATTATACTTCAAAAAAATCAGTCAGACCTGTGGGATGATAAGTTTATGCTAAATCTTTTGCATCAATAGAGCTTCACTGACAACCAGTGCTTTCTACCGCCTCAGGAGTCTAGTCACCAGACAGAGCATAAGATCAGTGCCTCAGTCTGTAAAGTCAAAGGTCTCAGTTAAAGTCTTTTTTTTATGTGTGTGTAAAATATAAGCACAAAAACAATAAACAGTCATTGTAAATACTCACGTATTTGAGGTACTGTAATCATTGCTTTTAGCATTACATGCAAACTGATGTTAATTGCAGACTGATACTTGATAAGTTTTTATCTGTCAGCATAATGATAGAAAAAAAATTATGTGGATATCATCAAGTAATAGAAATGTACTTTTAAACAGAAGTAGGATGTACCTATTTTTATTCTATCCATCAGTTAAAAACTTGAGAAGATTGGTGCAAATACAACAGAAAGTTCAGGTTTAATCGTTCTTGCTAATTGTTTCGGGACACCTTCGCTATTGAAGGAATCCTCTCGTAATATCCACTGGCACTGCATACACTGCAGCCAGACAAGTGATGTACTATTTCCTTTCTTCATGTCCCATGTTCTTTTACCAGCCTGGGACATAGTGAGCCCAAATTTACCAGTCTTACATTCTCTACTAAAAGTTCACATTCTGTGTCAAATAAAAGTTAAAAACAGAATTCTTTCCTGTTTTTATAGCCAATCTTCCAGCACATATTTCATAAGGTAAGGTTTGAAGAACTCTTTAATATTCTTCTGCATTTATTTTCCAGACCTTTATCTGATCTATGATAGTAATAAGTATGTCCTATTTCAGCTTATGCTTCTTGCAGATCATAGGATGTTCAGTAATGCCAACTATGTCATACTGCACTTTACAGTTACCTTCAATGAACTCAGTATAGCTACTTACTATATTATTTATAGACTTGGAATATAGCCATAAGTCCTGTTGCCCTGTCTAGGAGCTTTTCTACTACTTGCCTTTGCTGTACTATTACTTATGGTATAGAATACTTTGCTATACCATAACTTGTTTTTAATGTTTGATCCTGGATTCACACAGTTCATCTTTTCTCCTTCAGTTTGTCCATCCTGCTGTCAGGCTTTGTATTAATTTAGCTTGCACTTGCAGATCAACAGCCTATTGATAAAGTTATTAATTTTTTTTCCCCTTCACAGTGAGATTTCTTTTCAAGAGTTTTAGTAAACTCTTTCAAAATGACTTTTTTCTCCGCAACATCGATGATATCTGTAATAAAGGAATTCTTGTTAGTGGATCTTAAAGTATTTCATAAACTTTGAAGGTCATCACAGCAGTTCTGAACGGTGAGTCAGACTTAGCATCCCCATTTTAACATCCCAACTTGGCTCAGCAGCAATGAAGCAGATAAAATTGATCTGAATTTCCACAGAGAAGCAATCTTTGCTGATGTCTAGGTTCACAGATAATTCTGGGAAGAAACCGGAATTTACTAAAAGCATTACGCCCCCTAAAATATGCTCTGAAGAACATTCTTCCTTCTTCCATTTTTTTTTTTTTTTTAAGACAATAAAATCTTCTTTTCCAAAAGCTTCATATTGGAAAAACGATGACTTTTTTACTTTCCTTAATTTCTTCTTCATTTCATACTGCTAAGATGCCTGGAAATAATGAAATTGTTAAGAATATTCAAAGCATGGCTGATTTAGGTTCTAAAGTCTGTCTGTGTGCAAAAATCATTCAAGTTAAAAAGTAAATTGAACATTCAAGCTTTAAGTTCCACTTAAGTTCCACTTAACACTGAGCAGCAGATAAATTCAGCGCTCATTAGAAACATATGTCTGCGGCAGCTTGATAGAAGAAAGTTTGGTCACGCTTCCTTGTGTTTAGAGGTATTAGATTCTTATTATCACTTCTAATGTTTTCAGCACTCATGACATTGAGTGTTTTTTTTTTTTTTGTTTTGTTTTGTTAGGGCTATTTTTTTCTTTTTTTTTTTACACAATAGCGCATAAGTATCATATCACATCTGCCGAAGCAAGGATTCATGCTTCATGAATCATGCTTCATGAGAGGTCACCACAAGTTTTTGGAAAAATTTGTCACTTCTGAACCTTATTTTGCTTGGTGATGATTTTTCTCCTGCAATAGAAACGGGCCACAAATATTTATCTTGCCATTTTGCACAGAGATAGAAGAATTGTTAGGCACTGTTTTCTATTGACAGAATATTGGAAAATGTCTTATCCACAAAGGACAACTACTACCTTAATTGCAAGAGTCAATGACGACACAAAAATAATCTCAGTACTTCATCTAATTGAAGTAAAAACAACCATCCTTCCTGGAAGAAGTAGTTCATGTATTTTGCTATTAAATGAATCTACCAAATTGAGATTATTAGCTAAAAATAATTTGACTTCTTACTCTTACATACTTTTCTTCTTTATATATGTGCAATCTGTTCAGAATGCAGTTGAAAGAAGATAATGAAAAGCTGAGGTAATATTTACCAGAAGTGACATAACTTATCGGCTGAAAGAAAACCACAGAGCTAAACACAAAGCTACAGTCCCTTTTTCCTTCCTTTGTTTCTGAAGAAAATAATACAAACACTTGTCCCATTGTCCTCATGAATTTGCTTTGCTAGTCCCGTGGTGCCATGTGGCATTTGTCTTTTCAGTTACAAAATTCTCTGAGGTGGACCTGAAGCTGCATGCAGTAGAGACATTCTTTGCACAACACTTAGTATTTTCCCTGACCTTTGTTGGAGAAGGCCAGTTAAAATTTGTCATTAACACCTTCAATCCTGCATGAGGCACAGTGAAAGACTGCAGCACTTCAGCAAAGGCTCTAGATGTCCCCTTATGCCACATTCCTGAACCAGCAGGATGGCATGCTATGGTAGCACATTAGACTCAGTAACACCTACTGCTATCACTGCTGGTGTCCCTCCATGCACAGGCCAAAGTTGTCACTGCAACTAGGAAAACACACAGATCTTAGGTAATGCTACTGTTATTCACAACATAAACTTAACTACTTGTTATATCAGTAATTTTCTTCCTTTCCTAACAAAGAATCTTGAATTGTTCACAGGGATCTGAATTTTCCCTTATCAAAAGTGAATAAAAGGGAATGACTATGTGGTTCAAGCCAAGATTGTGCAGATTCATCACTCAGTGAAAAAGAAATTTCATCACATGTAGAAATCATGTCTAATTTGGTTTTTGCTGGACATTTTCACATTCCTGCAGGCAAATACTCATTTTGCAACTCTGAACACTTTCCCTTTGAAGTATGCAATTTGAATTAAATTGTAGCTCTTTACTTCTTAGCCAGGCCCTTTTCTGTATACTAAATTAATCTCCAACTTCTACTGTGCCAGTAACCCAGCAAAGACAATTAAATAAGAAAAAAGAATCTGTCCCACATAGCAATTACATTATATAATAGTTATATTCCTAATATTTAGAATAGCAAAAAAATGTATTTTAATACATCACTTTACTAGAATCACTGCCTCTTAGTGAAATTAAGGAACAGATTTTTTCTATCCTTTAGATTAGATTTTTTTTTTTTTTTCCAAAGCAGGAAACTTTTAATAAATAAAAGTTTCTCTCAGTCAAAATCAAGTGATAATATTAAATGTACATTGAAACTAATAAAAATCTTAAAATTATATTAAAGTTGCGTTGTATTTAACTTCACTAAGAAATTCAGATCAAGGATGACAATGTTGTCTCGTGTTTCCTGTAAAAAAGACAGAATGTGTTGCCTTACACTCTAGCACTATGAATGTCCTCGCTGAAAAATTATAATTATTTTCCTGTCTTATAATGTTGTAAACATCCCTCTATAAAGAAATTAGCTACAGTAGAAACCACATTCTTTCTTCTTAATATAACATAATTTAGACACCAGTTTTCTGTGAGGGGAGAAAAATAGTGATTATGGCCTTTCAGGGAACTTGTATAACAAGTTTAGGGTTATCATCACTATGCCTTAAGTTGTAAACACTGCTGCTTATTAATGAATGAGATTCTCTACAGCAATTAACTCATTAATGCATTTTTAGGATATACTTTTTTTGTAGCACAGATCACTTATAAGGAAAAAATAAAAGGTTGGCCACTTTAATAGCTGTAGATAAGACAGAGGACCAGACAGAAATATCGCCAAGATGTATTCAAAGTTCCCCGATGTGGAGATAGTAATTTGAGGCTCTATTTTTAATTCACTGGAAAAGGTCATGAAATCCTGAAAAATATTGCTGAAAAATGGCAGGCTGCTAATAGTAATCATGCAAAGGGTACATGTCCTCCTGATTGAATACAACAGAAAATGTGGCACAGCAAAATGGATATTGAAAGACTTTTAGAGCTGCCATAAAGGAACCAATAACAGAAGCAGAGGGACAGAAGTGTTATTTAGTTTAAGGAGAGTAAAAATACCTTTGAGAAACAAAAAACAGCCAAGAGATGTCAAGCGTCACTTAACAATACATCTATACAAATGATGTAAATAATGCAGAGATTGTTGTAAATGAGAAGTATAGTGAACAGGTCTAAACAGGTAGAGAAACCATTCTTGCTTTGAAAGTGATGTTTTCCTGTGGATTTCATGTTCCTGTTGAAAATTAGTTGCTGTTTTTAGTGAGCATCTCTTACTCCAAGGAGATTTTTCTCTCTAGTTTAAGCTGCTCTGAGCTCAAGTCTTAAGTGTATATCACATATCATAAGAGATCAATTAGATGAGTTGACTGAATTTTAATGATTTGGTGGAGGAAATCCTCGTTGTGAGAATTCCTGCTGACCTAAGGCCATAACTCAGATTACCAAACTGCACAAATATTTATTAATATCATTTGGTCCTAAATCCATATATTTTTATTGGATGAAAATATTTCCTGCCTAGATCTTTCACACCCAATATCACATGCAGCCATAACATCTACACTGACAACAGGCCCTGGCCTATTATGTTACCCAGTGTATCAATCTGAAATTTGACACAAGGGAACTATGCAGTCTCTGTAATACGACACACACTGGAACTCCCATGTCAGCAACTCACGATCTCTGTGGAAAGCAAATAAAATAATGGCTGTCAAAAAATAAAAAAAAGCTGATACTGGTATCTTGGCAACTTTGGCACGTATTATATTGCTGGATGTGAACAAGGGCAATTTAGAATATATTGGAAATTCGGGTAGTTTTCAATCCTCAGAAATAACTTGGTATACCAATCAGACAATAATTTTTGAAGCAAAGTTTACTTCTTCCCCTGTAGATATGAGGAATAATATAAATGGGTGGAATAAGTAGGGGCATACAAAATGTAGTTGGTCATTTTGTCAACAACTTCCTATAATCTTGAACCAAATGAAGAAAGCAACCTCTATATTTTTATTTATTCTTTTATTCAGTAGGTGATACTGGTTTTGGAATTCAGATAATCTTTTTAGAAAACAATTTGTATCTCACAGGAAAAAGCAAAAAACCTTTGAATTTGTACCAAAGTTGTTACGAACTTTGAATCTTGTCATGTTAACCCAGCATCATCCAAAATGGTGTTCTTCTTTCATAGCACTGACAATCTAACTGAAAAGGAGGATTCCCCCTTCCCTTTTCTATGAGAAGAATTAGAGGTTTGTTCAGCAGAAAAAAGACAGTGTAGGTATTCCATCATAAATTCGATAAAATCAGATTTTATTGTGGAATTTGGAATAGATTATGTAAACTGAAAGGCTTGCAGAAAGAAAAAACTACCTAAGAAACTCTAAACCTCATAGCTCAGGCTGCTATTTCCTTCTCAGTTCTTGAGCCTTGCTTGACAAATCCAGGACAGAGCTACTGAGTGCCTTTTGGGCCTCTTGAAATCCCAAGAGGGGTCAGGATCTCACAGAAGAGGTCCTAAGTGAGGGAGTAAGACAGCTGTAGTGTTTTCCTACTGCTGCTCTGAATTATGATTAAAATGGGAAAGAACTTGCCTTTGACAGAATGGATACGAATGTCTCCTTTGTACCCGCGCTGCTCCTTGTAAGTACTGGATGCTTAGTTATTTCTGATCAGGAAAGCACACAGTAATGTGGTAGGGGGAATTACAGCCAAAAGCTGCTGTGTATTGTTTGTGTTTTGAACTGTCACATCACAGTGACAGCTATTTCTGGAAGTGTGATATATAGTATTTGTAATACCACCAATGAGCTGCAGGGATTAGAAGAAATCTCACCAAAGAGAACAATATACTAGGAAACAATGATAGCACAGTATTGATGAAAACAGCAGATCCAGCATCTGGAGCACAGCACAGCAAATAAAAGTGTTCTTACTTTCATTGTAAATGAGAACCCAACAGAATAGGTAGAAATCCACATGGGATATGCAATATATTATCAGTGAAATTCTGTCCTGGAAGCATTTTATGGTCAGCAGTTTTACAAGATACCAGGAGTAATTCAAAATGGCTAGGAAGCTCCTTAATGACTGTATTGTTCACAGGTTGGGCAAAATTTGTAGTCACACTGAGACCAGTGATACAGTGGACACGTCACTATATAGCGTCGTAATGGTTTATTGCCATATTATTGCCTTTCCTGACAAAAGAAACAAAAAAACCCAGAAACTGCCTAAACTTGCAGATTGGTTGAAAATATTTTCGGCAATTGTTTCTATTGTTGGCAATGCAGCTCTGCTGGCAGACTCAGCCTGCAGCTGTCTTTTATCCCAGTAGACAAAGCGCCACTGGAATGACCTTGCTTCTTGAGGACTCAACACTAAATGCCCTCTAACATAAATTGCAATGCTGGAGGGACAGAGCTGCTTCTCCATAGGCAGAATACCCTGTTTCCTTTTCCTGTTGCTCAGGAAGCTTGTGTCACTTTGATCGCAAATGAATCATTAAGAACAAAGCATAGAGAAAAATAATTTCTATTTGAAGAGGAAACAGAATCATTGCAGCTTTTGAAGCCTTCAGAACAGGGTGAGGTTAAAAGGAAAGGGCACAGCAGCCAGCTCTGGAAGAGCACATTGACATCGTCACAAGAATTTTCTGGGCTGTTTCTTTCACCTCGCACAGAGATGATCCAAACCATGTTCCTTGTTTGGACAAGTCGATGTCTGGTGAACACCAGCATAAGCAAAGGTCCTTTACTCACAGTGAGAGGCCATCTGAGCAATGCCACTCACGAGATTAAAGGGACAAGCAGCGAGTGAACACAAAAAGGAGCTACTTACATTGCTAGAAAAGGACATGAAAGAATTTTCTTCAAAGAAATAATCTTCAGCAAGTTAGTCTTTTCCAGCCCACAGTAGAGATTGTCCCTGTGGTGTGTCCTCTTCTCATTCATGTAAATACTACTGCTTTTGAGTTGCAAAATACATTTTTAAAATTCACATGATAATTTGAATGATATAAACAGGTTTGGAAAAGTAAGAGCAGAAACATACTATTGTCTACAACATCAATTATAAGCAGGTGAGATTCTGAGATGAAACTGTGCCTCAGAATATCTTAAACAGGTTGCAGACATGTTAATTATATGCACACATATGCAGAAATACTATGTACATACTATTGCTATGGTGAATATATGTGTATATGTATATAAACAATGATGTTCAGACCATGAACAAGCACATGGGCTTGCTTGAAGTCTTCCCTTTCATTCTTTGATATGTATCATTGGCTATTCATCATGCTTGCATTTAGAGTGTAAATTTCCTAGGTCTCTTTGGAATCATCCCTTATGCTTTCTGCAAAATATAATAAAAATTCTTACAAATATTATTTTTACATAAGTGTGCCACTTTCCACTGAGGTTTTCCAACACCTACTGACTGATCATGATTTATAAGACAGATTGTTTTATCTCCAGACTTGGTCTGGAAGAGAAACAAACTAGAACTTTGTCTAAATATTGCCTGCATTCTGGGAAGAGATGGTGGATTATAATGATAATATAACATTTATATATAATATATATAATGATGCTCACGCAGGAAGATTTCAAGACTGAACTGTCTCTATGTAGAAGATAATTCTAATCATAAAGAGAAAGCAAGAAAATACATTGAGCACTAATGATGTTGTGAACTGCAGATGAAAAGGTAAAATACAATGTGCCTGTAGAGAAGCAAAATATATTTTACAATAATTTATACTTTTCTCCTACAACAACAAATCTACTACTAATCTTTTCACTTGGCAGCGATGATAAATTGATATCAGAGAAATAACTTTATAACAATTACTCAGCTGAGGGCATGTAGAGATATATGGCTGGGTTATATAGAGAAATAACACCTGTATCAGTTCTGAACTTCAAAACCATGTTTTTCATGTTTCTTTTCTTTCTATCTTTTATTTTGTTACCAAGCACTGACCATGCAGAGTCTTCACACATGAGATAAAAAACATAAGGCAAACTGTGCTCCTGTAATTCCCACTGAAACATCACTATGTAAAGAAAAGCTACCAGATATAAAAGCCACTGATCTTTATAGGTGACTTGGAGGACACTTTGCTTCTAATAGCTTCATCCCTTGTCAGGTTGTTATTCACCTACATTTCTGTCAACATCCTCATCAATGTATGTCTATGATTTCCATGAAAACTACCATACTATAAACCTTTCTTTTCAATGAAATTTAATTTGCTTGATGCACAGGAACAGAAAGACAATAGAACCAGGATTCTGTATTATTTTGCCCTCTATTCTGAATAATTAATTCTACTAGGAGAGAAAATGAGGTAGCACATGTACAAACTATTTCACTTTTTTTTTTTTTTTTTTTAAATAAAGACAGCAAGCCAAAGGACAAGTGAATATAACCAGAAGAAGTCTTTGAAGCTATCTCAGATAGGCACCTGGAGCAAAACAGATTGCTTGGTCTGGGGTCAAACAGCTCGCCTGGCCTTTGCCATCATGATTAGGAGCATTCAGATACTAGGAACTGCTTTAGAAAATAAAGCTTTGCAGTTTTCTTGGCACTGGGAAAGTACTTAGAGTCCCACATTTACTGGGGCACCCTGACATCAATATGACAGCCACAATTGCTACAGAACAATAGCTAGGTATTTTTGTCTGTTTACATCAGGTTGCCTGGATCATGGGGTAAAACACAAAGGTAGATTGAAGGTACTTTGAGAAAGGCCTTGGCCTCACCCTAAAGATAATGGCAGTTTAGTGAAGGAAGACCACCAGAGCAAAATTAATGCTGATGTACTCAAGCTGGGCAGCAGAGGCAGAAATGAACACTTCCTTGCCCCATACTGAAAGCTCAGCTTGCATTGGCTCAGTCAGTGTGTGGTCACATTGAGATCAGCTGGCTATAAGGAAATGTAATTGGTTTCAGCAAAACTTGGGAAAAGACAGATGTTGCAGGGCTGGCTGCATTCCCACAACATGATTGTCACCATGTAATTTCCTGCTGGTGTTTTTCACATCCTTGAAAGCCCAATTAACAAACTCAGCTTTGCTTGCAGCAAGCTTAACCAAGAATGCACTGGCTTTCCCTTGGGCTACTGCTTCCTTTTATTTTTCTCTGCATCCAGAAAACTGAAGTTTTACTTTTTTTCCCAGTCAACAGAACAGGAACACAGCACTTTATATCAGCAAGGCTTTAAGAAAAAGCTATTCTATATATTTAAATATATGTTTCCCTTATATAACCCTATGCAGTTTAATGATTTCCTTTCAAAAGGACACATATATGATTCCAAATATCTTCTGCCAGGCAGAATGTAGTTTCATTGCTTTATCTGACTTTCCCTAAAACCCCCAAGCCATTTCCAAAATGTATTACTTCTTACCCTGTACAGCTCTATGACCATGCTTTTCAGGACTTCAGACCTCTTATTAAATGCTTCTGCCCTCTTTTCTTCCCAGGATTCCCGTACTAACCTCATATCTACCAAAACCAGCTGTACTACAGCTATCTCCAAATACACAGCACACTTTCAGTTCTCTAAAGATTGTAGTGAAGGCACCACAGATTCTCTGTCCTACACAAGCTTATCTGTATAACCCCATCTCTTTCACATGGATAGAAACGTGATGAATACTGTACCTCTTAAAGGCCTAGGCTGGCAGGAATAAAAGTTAGATTCTTTTGTATCACCATAGAATATTTTCTTAGTATTTTCTAGCCATTCCCTAAGACAAGCTGTGCAGTTGAATTTCATGCTGATAGTGGTCTGAAGAAAGAGAGCTACTCTAATTTTATTTAATTGTATCAGCTACATTATCTTTAAATGAGACATCATTTCTTTTCAGCATAAACCTTTTGGATTGCCAAAAATAAGACAAAGACACTTTTCCAATAGGGGATAGATGGGCTGAGTGACTGGAATGGTTCAGAATATGTTCTCCAATAAGACAAGTCCCATATTGGAAAAGAATTTAATAACTCACATTTTATGTTAACAAGACATGAATATCAGCATTTGAAGAGTGATTACTAATCAATACCCTGTCAAAACAAGATTCTGTGCCAGAGCTGTGGATGACTTGAAAATGCATAGGCACAACACCTGTTTCTTGATCTACAGAAGCCAGAGTTCTCAGGGGAGCAGAATGGCTACTGGTCTTCCAGCAAAACAAGAGTAAGGCTCTACTACAAAACAAAAGTTCACACACAAACAAAAAGCGCATACACAAAAAAATGAAAGGGAAATTTGAGTCAAATTTGCTACCTTCCCATAAACTAGCATAACCAACAAGGAAAACACTTTATTTTGATGATCCATCACTATTTGTCAAGGATCAAGTCTTACTAAAGCTCCAAACTAAAAATCTATTTTATATTTACAGACAGAAAGTACTCTATTTGGGAAGTCAGTGAGAGTTGGTGGCTTAAAGGTGGAAAATAGGGCTATATTGTTACATAAAATCTGATATTGATTTTGTCTAGTTATGCAAAGTGTTTACATTGCCAGGTGTTTTCATATATCCCCACATAGCTGGGAACATAACCATAGATTTTCTTCCATGCAGGTTAATAGATTCAGAGGAAAAAAGAAATGACTCTTTCAATGCATAAAGGATTCTTCCCTGTATTCCCACAGGGCCCTACAGACAATGCACAGCTCTTGTCCGGGTATACATATTCATAGGATTTATACATGTCAAATGATCTTGAATCATCTTGTTTCACTTGGTTAAAGCCAAATGGGTTGCATTTCACAAATTTATACATCCAGGAGAGACATTTAATCTTGATACAAAGGCATGAAACAGTTACAAACCCATCACTTCCCTTAGATGTTCCCTGTAATGACTGATCATCTTCATCACTGGAAAAATGCCAGATTTGTCTGGCATGATATTATGGTCTGGCCATATGTTCTTATTATGTCTCTACTATATTAAACATCACCTTAATACATAATTTATTTCTGTGGAGGTACTTACAAGCAGTAATAGAGTCACCTCTCCAGCCCCTCTGTTTGGACTGAACAGATTGGGCTTTCAAACCCTTACTAAAACACAATTTCTCCAGCATTTAGATCATTTATTTTTCATCAGAGAATTTTCAAAAGGTATTTTTACTATGTGGACACTTAAACTGTACACATTTCCACAGTATAAGTGGAAGTCTCAGCATAGTTAAAAAGAAATCAGTTTCTTTTCCCATACCTTTATTACTAATTTAAGCGCCGTATGACCATTTTTGCTGCTATGTCATATAGGATCTAATGAGTAGCAGATTTTATTAAGAACACAATATCAAATCCTTTATTCCTTTGAAATCTGCTCTGCAACATTGCTTAGATATTTTATTTGAATGTTTACTCATATCTGTCTGGTCCACCCGCATTACTAATCTATTCAGCTCTTTTGCCATTGTCCCATAATCCACACAGTTTTAAATATGTGTTCTACTCATAAAGGCTTTCTTAACACTTTGACTGCTAATCAGTAAAAGCACTCTGAATTTTGGAGTACAAGCATCAAATAAATAACATTAAAGACAAAAACATTTTGACTGTTAGCACCTTTGTACTTTCCTTAGAATCACAGAATATTTCAAGTTGGAAGGGACTCATAAGGATCACCGCATCCAACTCCTGGCTCTACACAGAACCACCCAGAAATCCATCCGTATCTTTCTCCTTTGATATCTCCATCTTTCCTTAAGCCATGCCTGATACAACTTGTGTTGTAGCTTCTACATTCTGATTAGCTGCATTGTATTTTTCTCCATAAGTTTCAAAATTTCTTTTTTTAATGTAGTTGTTATTTTTAGCCTAATTTTAAACTGCATTTATATCCCATATCTATCTTAGGGATAGATTGATTTTTTTTTTTTTCTTTTAAACTGAAACCTTTAGCATTGATTATTTACTCACAGCAAATCAATTGCTTGTAAGCTACACTGGTTCCATGTTTGTTTCCCCCTTCCAGTTTTTTACTTTTTTTTTTTTATTTGAATAGTCTAATCTGCCATCAATTGGGGAGACAGAGACATACCAGTTAGTTCTTGCCTGCCTTAGAACTTAAGACACAATCACTGCAGTTCTACTGATTACATGAGAACCTTCAAGAATGTAAAGGCTACCCAGGTGTCTGGTAAGGCCTATAATATAAAGACATACAGTCATAGAATCACCAAAGTTGGAAGAAACCTCCAAGATCATCTAGTCCAACTGTCCACCTACCAACAATATTTCCCCACTAACAGAGAATCATAAGAGAAAGTCAAGGTAAAATGCAGAATAAACAGCCAAATAACTCTACTTGAATAGATATTTTTCACCTAACAGCTTGTTCTTCTTAACCAAAGAAAATAAACTCATAACAGCAACCTACACATAGCTTTAACAGATTTGCAAACAAAACCTTCACAGAGACAGAAACATAATAAACCATTCCCCTACCTTAACAGATCTCACCTAATACTCTCAATCCTCTCCTTTCTTAAAGCTCGTACCTTAGGCTTTTGTTTTAAAAGGTTTCAAAGCTTTACATTTAAATACATTCAGCTGTAGCTAGTTACTTTCCAGCTGGGATATTGTTGAGCCTAAGTACTGACTTTTCTCAGTAGGTACATACAACCTGGTGAAGAGAGGTCATTTCCCAAGAAAAGGGCTGGACTTTTAGCAGAGAGCTGCTAAACTCATATGTTTCTTTTCATAAGTGGTACAGAACAAAATTACTTTCCCAACCCCTGAGTGCTGTGGGATGAATGTGATAATGTGATCCCTGTAGTCTATAGCTAATTAAAAGTTCATTGTGTTTAAACACCTTGAAGCACAGAACCTGTTCCTCTGGTGAAATCAGTCTATTAGTCCTGCAGTATGTTTGTTAGCTTTGCAGCTGTGGAACACAGGACAGAATTTGAACATCCTATGTGGACCTTAGAAGCTAGTAGTTGTAAAGAGTATTTAAAACACCTACTATGCTGTATTTTTTTCTCCTGACATATGATCAGTACTTTTTTTTTTTTTTCCTCAGTTCTTTTCACTTCCTTGTCTTACTGTCCCCTTCCCTCTACTGCAGCCTGAAGGTTCTGTATTCGGTTTTCAGGAGAGGCTGTCTCTCATGCTGTGCAGAATTGGCTCTACCTTAAAGAGAAGATATTCATGAAAGGAAACACCCAGAGGTTACTGAGAAGCTTTACTACAGCCTCAGATGCTGCCACCTTTGTCTCAGAATTAGCACAATGGCTGTGTAAAATATGCTAAGTAACTGTGTAATTGAATGCCCTAGATTTTCCACCAGATTAACAGCTGGGATGTGACAAGTATACATGTGTTCCCAGAGGTGGTGAAGTCAGTATCTGTAAAAAGTTTATCCTACGTATTACCTTACTAGGACAACAAATATTTCACTACAGCACACTTCAACACATTATTTCTTCCCCCTCCCTCCAATATCTGTATCATATATGTTTATATTTTTGCTTGTCTCCGAAACTAATAATTTGGACTTGATTGAGCATATCAAGCAGTTAGTAAGATGACCTTCTACATGCAGGATCTGTTTAATACAAACCTCCATGAGTTCATAGATGCATCATTGGATGGAACAAACCCCTTCATGATCCTTAGTTAGGGATGTGCTTTGGGAGCCTCAAGAGATATTGTTTAGAGAGTATATTGCTCAGAAGCTGTACAAACATCTCTCTTTCATATTTTGTGTCTGTGTTTATTTTGACTCTGTGTGGATGTCACACTTTTTTCTATAGCTCTAGGCTACCTCTGAGCTTCCTTGATGCTCTTGAGGCAGCAGCCTATCAGAATCGAAGTGGAAGGCACACACTGTAAAGACAAGGACTGAAGTGACTGGAGGGACCTTCCAGTAACCTCCTGGTTCAGGCAACTGCCTACTGTCCCACAGATGAAATAGATCTTGGGATCTTCTGTTAAAGATAAACAGCTCAGAAAGCCTGACACAAAGTTGGTTTCACTAATAAACACATGTAAAAATGAATCATTTGGTAGGAATATTTTATTTTACCTGATCAAGGTAATATTTTACCTGATCTTCTGGTTGATTCATGCTACAATTTAGAGGCCCTTAGAAATCTTACTTTGGTATATAAACTATTCCTTTTTCAGTCTGGCCTCTGAAAGTTCAATAGCAGAGAAACATATCTAAACTGCTAGGACTTACTAGAAAGAAAAATACCTACACATTCTCTGGAGTTCCACCTGTTGATCTTGCTTCAGTGTCAGATGAGTTAGGAAATAAGTACCAGATTTACTTCTATTAAAAAGGAATTTTCTCATGTCTGTTCTGATTATTTTGTAGTTTTATTTATTTTCTTATCAATTTAACTATCCATATTTTCTTGCTAGAAGCTGTATTTTAATACAGGCTTTGGTTATTTCTATGCAAAATTCATATCTAATAGGTACATCAGGTTATTTTCTCTAGTAAGGCAAGAAAGTGATATATTGTCAGTTACTTTTCCTTGATGATTGATTAACCAATTTTTCATGAACAAGAAAATATTAATTTTGACATAAAATCTATTTTACATAGAAAGACAATCTTTCTAATTAGATGTTTAATTTAGCATTTCTTATCTGCCCTGACACAATCCTCTTATCTTTACAACTAACAGAACTTGAAGGGTTACTCTATAATGAAAATCTTCTGAATCAGGTAAGACAATTTTCACTAATGCTAAGGGCACAAATCTATGGAGGTCCATGAAAACGGGATATATTTATGAAGACTGGCAGTTCATTTTTATATAATGCTACTTTTTACTCTTAATATGAAGGATAGCACATTTTTACAAACCAGATTGAGACATTGTTAAAATACACGTTTTTGTTTCAGCCTTGACAAAGGTGCTTTCGTTTTTTACTTATCTGCTTTTAGTACTCATCTCTTGATATAAACTGGCTGATACAAACAAACATTCTAACACTGGTATTTGGGTAAAGCTCTGCTGACATAGATTCAGCAGATGGAGCTAGTGTGCTTCTAATCTTTGACAGCTGTGCCTTCCGTGAAAAAGATGAGCACAGAAGTACACAGGATTGTCTAGGATCTGTTGTGGTCAGCATGGTGAAGATTTTCTTTTAGCTTAATGAAAAAGTAGCAAATAGTAGAGGGAATTAACTATCCTTTCTTAAGGATTGGTTGCTATGAGCAGTGTGACACAGATGATTTACCTCAGAATAACAAAAACCTGAGAGGTATATAAAATAGTGTAGATGTCTCCCAAGGTTTTATGATATCCTGCTCTTTCACTGTTCCTGTCACACAGTAGTACACCACTCATAAAGTGACATTAAATATTAATTAATTCAGAGAACATGTGGCTGACTGTTTAGACCTCATGCAACATGTTGATCATATTGGATGACAGTGAACATGAAGATGTCTCTGTAGAGCTGAAGCCAATTACTTCAAATCTGCACTGACCTGAAGAAAAGATTTCGGTTATATTCAGTGACAAAGACATTGCACAGCTACTGGCACTTATAGACATCTTAATGTAGAAAGATGTTAGAAGCACCCCTATTCCCAGCAGAATAGAAGTAAGACGCTTGCCAGTTAGTAACCATTGCCAGTTAGTAAATCCACTTTTAAAACCATTAATTTCCATAGTTAAATCCATGCTTCCTGTCTCCAGATGTACCTTCAACCTCCCCAGCAGGCAGGACACAGATTACAGTGAGGATCCGTCCACAGTTCACTGTAGATGCCCCAACCCCAGAGGCATTCAGTGCCAGGTTGGATGGAGCCCTGGGCAGCCTCATTTAGAGGGTGGCAACCCTGCCCATGGCAGGGGGTTGGAACTAGATTACCCTTGAGGCCCATTCCAAACCAAGTCATTCTGTGATTCATGTCCATAACAACATTTTCTAATTTTTCCAACCTAATTTTGGAGATCCTTTAATCCAGAGGATGCTCTTGTGATGGCAGCTGTCACTAAATGAAGGCCCCTAGCTGTCCAAACAGCTACAAGCTGCCCTGTCTCCTTGTATGGGGAAAGAACTTGCCCCTGGTAACTTTATTTCAGGATACTGAGGAGTAGGGAGCTATGTGCTATTTTCAAATTTAATATGCAATATTGGCACTATCAGGCTGGACCTTCTCTACAGCTCTTTGGTTCTTACACTGTGATTTATTGTAGAGCATTATTAGAGTGGTGTGAGAGTTTCAGAGCTGTCATTGGTCATTGTTACAGCAGCATAACACTGACAAGCAACTGATGGAAAGAGAGGTTTTATTGCTACACTGCTTTCTCCTTGTTGCCCATTTAGGTCTTCAGATTCTGTAAATTAATGACTCCAGACTCTGCTGAATTCATAAGCAAAGGTTCCATGGTTATAAAGTAAGGCATTACTCTGTCATCTGCACGTCTGGTACTGAAAGGACAATTCTGGCTTTTTTGTAAACTACTTGCTGCAGCAACAACTGTGTCTTAATATATGGTTCTGCATACACATACATAAAATTAAAGTTCTGGTTTTGAGTTCATGTTGTGTTTCTATAACCTAATTTGAATTTAGTTGACTTTAAAAGGTTTCATTCTGCAGATTTCTATTTATTGCTACTATTTCAAGACTTTGTTCTGCATGTCCATAAGACCACGACTATTCTGAATCTTTGTTGATTCAGACTCTCTCATACCAGGAATGTAGTATAAAATGTACTTAGGAATCAGACATGAGAATGTTCCATATTTACATACAGCATATATCCAGCACTAATTATGCATAAAGTGTTATTTCCTGTAAAGGAACAAACATTGCAAAGCACTGATGAATTTTCTTTGTTAGTATAAGTTCCTAGCTATGGCAATGAATCCCAACTAGAAACAAGGATTTTTTATTACTTTTACTCAGGTCTCTGACAGTATTTCTGAATGAGTAGTCCTTGCATTGCTTGTTGTCACAGCCTCTAAAACAGCACTTGTGCTAATTGCCTTTTGTAAATTCCTTTAAATTAGTGAATGGAAAGTGATTTATGAAAGTCGGGTTTAACATTGCACTTCTATCCACAAAACATTCCCAGCCATCAATCTCATCTGGCTTCAGGTTTCCCCAGGCTTCTGCACTACTAATGGAGAGTGCCCTGCAAAAGAAGATTCAAAACACATATGGCAAACGTTCTGTGGTCTTCACACTCTCTCTTCCCATTGTGGCTGTGAAGAGAGTCTGAGGAGATTAACTTCTACTTCAAGAGACATGATACTTCTCTCACTCTCACACCTCACCACTGTCTCTGAGACAGATGTTGAGTTTGGAGTTAATTGTACAAGCTCTCAGAGAAATACCCGTGGGGCCAGATTCCCTCTACAACCAGCAGGCATAAAAAAAACACAACACAGCAAGAAGTGTATTTAGAAACTGGTTGAGAGCAGAAGACTAACATTGGCACAACAGAAATGCACCTGCTTTCCCTTCGCATTTCTTAGTAGAAGGGGTAGCTTACTGTCCTCCCAAGCATAATGTTAACTTTTGTGATGGGCAGATAAGATGTTGCATGAAAGAACTCAATTTTCACCCTCCCTGACTCACAGCACTCACTAATTTCGCCATATATCCAAGCCAAAGTGATAAATTTCTTAACAATTCCCTGTCTAAAAACTTCCAGAATGGGAATCAGGGTCCCAGATGCAAAGAATCTGCATTCAGAGTGGGGCATTGTTAATACACAGATACTGCCAGGGAATATTTAAATAAGTAACATACAGAATTATTTTCTGAATTGTAACAATAAAACTAAAAGTAATTTTGGTTCTTTATTACTGTAAATTTACAACTGATACAACTATTGCAATGAAATAGCACCTTGCTAATGCCATTGTTTAAAAACCCACGTGGACTACCACAACTGCAATATCCAGTAAACTATGAGGGTTGCTCTGAAAGTAATGCCTCCTATTTTATTATTTTGGCACACAACATCAGAGGCAGATGTTGGAGGTACAACAGTAGAGGTTGAACCTTCCCACCAATATTCCATTACGTTTTGTGGCTGTGAAACTGATGGCAGCAGAGGAGCAGTCTGACAAACGGCATCTGACTTGGAAATGCATATGAGGCAAAGGGGCACCTCTGAACTCTTCCGTGCAGAAATAATGGCACCATCAACATTCATCAATACTTGCTGACCATTTATGGAGATAAAATGGTGGATGTGAACACAGTGAGGTGGCAGGTGGTGTGTTTTCGCAAACGACAAACCCATTCTGGATGGCTATACAATCTTTTAAAAGCATGGCATACAGGTTCCTGTTCATCCCTGGTAAAAATCCATAGATAGTGAGGGTGACAATTTAGAAAAATAGTATTTTGTAGCTGAGAACGTGCTCAATCAAACAGCATTATTTAGCTCTTTGTGTCTGCTGTGTTCTCCACTGAAATTAATAGGAGGCATTACTTCTCTTTGAAGCTACATAGATTGTTCCAGAAGTATTTATACACATGAAGCATTCCCTTCAAGCACTTATACACATTAATAACAAGCCTTCTCTTTGCTAGGCTTAACAATGATTTTTGTGCAGTGGTTTTTAAAGTGAGGAAATGTTCAGACCAAGAGATAGATGTTGACCATTATACTATGATCACATAAATTGTTTAACTGTTAAAATGGTTCCGACTGCCTTACAGACTCTTAGGCCAGATACCAGTTGTGAAGAGATTCCAACACCTGACACTAAAGCTTACTCCTAAAAGGCAAGATAACTGATATTACACCAAGCTTGGCTCCCTTGTCACTCTGCAGTTGTCCAAGTCTTTGTCAGAGGTCTGTGAACACTCTGACACCCCACGTGCCCAGCTCTGGTGATAAAGCCTCATGTGAAAATGCTTCTTTAACTGGAGGGACCTTAACAATGTTGAAAAACTCAGCCTCCTTCTAATCCTGTTACAGCTTTACTGTTTGATATGTCTCCATAAAGAACATTAATTTATTTAAAAAGTCTTATTTCAGAAAACACAAGATTGGGAAGAACTGTTGCTGTAGCACTGTGTATGCTATAATTAAACACTGGTTAAGCTACATTGCAGAAAGAAAAAAAAAAAGGATATGGATAGAGACTAATAAGACTGCCTAAGTAGATAGGAACTTCAGGGGGAAAAAAAAGCCTAATGTAGAAATTCAAAGCCATCCTTGCTGCCTTACAATTCAGAAAGTCAACTTTACAAAAATGCTTGATAGAATGCATCAGCACTAATGTTGAAAGGCAGATTCAATGGGAAAAAAGAAAACATGCTCAACTTCCCATAGTGCCAGAAGAGTATACTGATGAGAAGGAGGCTGTTTTCATCTGTGGATTGACAGAAAATGTCTCAGAGGCCCTCGTTGCTTTTTAAAGTCTCAAAAATGGCGTTGATTAAAAAGTAACTATTCTGACTGCCACATTATTGATGAAAACAACACATGGGAAGCTCATCTCTCACTTGTGTCACAGCAGATGGTGCCTTGTGTATGATGTGGAGAGGAAGAAGTGTTGTAGCACTTATGAACAAAAGATGCTGTAGAATCTGGAGATGAAGACATTGTATGCTGTCACTGATTTATTCATTAGCAAACTCTATGGCACATCTCCTTCAAGCAGAGCGTGTAATAAGCTGATAGCAATTGTATGAAAGACTCTGTATATAAAAAAAGAAGGTCCTCCATAGAAAAACATGAAGCTAAATTTCATTTTAGAGCTTACTGTACATTTTATCCATCCAGCATTGGCTAAGTGTCCAGCCATACATAAGCTTTCATTTGTATTTCTTCACTGTATTTCTTTATTGGGAAGGCTTAGATGTATATCTGCAAAAGAGGGATGAGAATTAAAAATATTCTTGAGGGACTGGGACTGCGCAAGTCAACTTTCAGTCTCAGCTTTTTTCATATCACAGAAGTGCATCAGAAGCTATGAGGTAGCAGAAATTCACATCTCCCTAATTGCCTGTATGAAACCTTTGAAGAGAAAACTAAAAGTACTGCAGAAACATCAGAAGTGTATTGACACTGCAAAGGAAGAACTAGTTGAAAAGATTTTCTTTTCATGATATAAGAACCAGCTACAGATTTAAGAGATCCCAGGCTCCTTACAGTTTTCTTAGAGATCTCAGTGCTCTTTCAGTAGCAATTCTAGGAAAGGAGAACTTGTTCCTTTTCCCTGTGACCCAAGGAATACTCCAGATACACAGGTAGAGCTTTAGACCTGAAACAGCCTATGAAAGCAAAAGCATAACATGAATGATAACTCACCATTTTCTACAGAAACTTATAACCTGAGCGTTTCAAGCGATTGCAGGCAAATAAGCACATAACTTTGAGCTTATTCTTCAAAGCAGGCACAGTATAACACTGTAACACAACAGAAACCACAGCAATGACAACATAGTAGCAAAGTCTGGGGCTGCAGCACCTGAGATCCCCTAGGTTGGCCCTGCCTTCACACCAGGTGTTCAATCACTGCTTCGAACCATGACAGAATTTCCACTACACCCAGATGTGAACAGATACCCTTAAATACAAATATGAATAAAGCCACTCCGAGACTGTGGCAAGCCAATGAGAACTTTAGGTCAGACTATTTGATTATAAGTTTTAAACTTATAAATGTTACTGCTAAACATCAGCAAAAAATTCTGCTGTGTAAGTGCCAGTCAACTGTAAATTGAATAATGACACCAAAATCTCCTAGCAGAAAGTCTGTATATACCATACTGCATCTGCAAAAGTGTTTGAATTCTTGTATTGCAGATGGGATGTTTTTCTGTGACTGGGACTGATACCCATTCAGAATAATTTTATTTTTGGAAAGGGAAAGGGGGAACACTTGAAATAGATGCTTTCAGGATAGCTGTCAAATTATATATATGACCAATGACTATGGAATGCTCTTCTTCTTTGAGTATCCCAGACAAAAAAAAAAAAAAAAAAATTAAACAAAAAATCAGGAATTCACCTCATCCTCTCTTGAGACTTATTTATTACAGCAGTGATTCTGCAATTGATAAGCTACTATAAGGATTAAGTGTATCAAAATAGGAAAAGCTTGTTAGAATTTCCTTACATGCATCCTAGAGTTAAGCCCCATTATTGCTAGCACACAGAATTATTGAGTCACTGGGAAGACTTCACAGATTTTCTTAAGGGCAAGAATTAATGACAGCTGCAAAGAACACCAATTCTAGACATAAATGAGCCAGGAAAATTCAAGTTTCCAGTCAGAGAGAGCAAGTACCAATCCATTTTAAAGATATCATCACTGCAGTTATGTACAGACACATTTTTTTTTTCCATATTTATGTAGGGGAAAATGTGTACATTTGTAGTTATTTTATTTACATACATACTTTTACTCAAGTATTTTACCCATTACATCAAGAGTGGATTTCTTTCTAAGTTTGATGGATGGGCAAATAGATGTATTTGAGTTCAGGACTCAATAACTTCACTACTATGTCTTTTTTTTTTTTTTTTTTTTTTTTTTTTTTTTTTTTTTTTCCTGCAAAGGGCATAATGAATATTGGTTGTGCTTCCATCCTGGAAAATAATAAAACAGCAACGACTCCAAGTCAAAGATATCTAATAGTCCTTCATGAAAAATAAATTAATCAATGGAACATGTCCAAATGTGTTGTTAGCTCTGGCTCTGGGAAATGGCTTTTACAGTAGTTTGAAACAAACACATATATCAGTAAAGGGTGAAGACTCAGTATGTATTTCTTTAGGTACTGTTACCCTGAGGGGTTGCTTTAAAAGACTGTTTTTTATTGTCAAATTTTTGGTCTGTCTTTTTTTAAAATTTTTGTTCCACATTTTGGCACCTCTTCTTTCTTGTCTTGTCATCCTAAAATAATGATGCTTTTTCTGAGTTTTCCACAGAAGTGAGAGCAGCAAGCAGATATCATGTAAAACTGCAGTATGAAGTACCTGTTGTTTTGTGTGGATGTGGCTGTAGGGCCCGGAGAGTCTTTGGACTAAAGAGACAACTAATTAACGTGCACAGTGAGTTCCAGCTCCCCTGCCTTAGAGCTATATACTTTTTAGAGGAAAACAGTGCACTTGCTAAAAACAACCTATTACTGCTTTACTGGAGGTTGTGACATACTGAAACAAAACCTGGAGGGTGAATGGAATGAATTAGCACCTGTTTGTTCCTTAGATCATCCTCATGAGTTTGGATGAATTGGTAGGTTTGAAGAATAACAGGGAATATTGTCCTTTCAGTCTTTCAGCTGAGTATCTGTTGTGCTGGCAAATTAAAGGGCTGAGCTCATTTTCTCAGAGATATTCAGGTTTCACACACTCCTCATGGAGACTTCTGCAACCAACTTATTTGTGCTGTGTTTGGTCCAAACAAATCTTAGAGACATTGAGGAATAAATTCAGAGGTCCATCTGAGCCAAAGGAGTGAGTGATTCATGATCAGGTATGAAATGTTCATGTATGCCACAGAATCACAGAACCACAGAATGGTTGAAATTGGAAGTGATCTGGTCTAACCTGAGCTCCAGCAGGGACATGAAAGTAGAGTGCCAGGTCCACATGCAGGTGACTGTGGAAGATATCCAAGAAGACTCCACCACCTCTGGGCATCCTGTGTCAGTGCTGTCAATCACAGAGCACAGAAGTGCTTCCTGATGCTTAGATGAAAGTTTCTGTGTTTCAGTTTGTGCCTATTGCCTCTTGCCTTGGCACTGGGTACCACCACTGCAGAAAGCCTTGCACTCTGCCTTCAGATATTTACAAACATTGATAAAATGCCCCTGAGCCTCTTCTTTCCAAGCCTGAACAGTCCCAGCTTTCAGTCTCTCCTCACATGACAGGTGCTCCAGGCTCTTGGACATTTTGGTGGCACTCTGCTGGAATCTCTTCAGTATGCTCACATCACTTTTGCACTGGAGGGCCCAGAACAGGGCACAGTTCTCTGGTACACCACTGAATCCTGAGTTTCATAAGCAGAAGAACAGCAGAGTTACTTGAACATTTACACTTTCTGAAGCAAATACAAAAATCCAGTAATGCAATGGAAAAAAATACCAAAGCCTCAATCCCAAAGTCTCAGACTTAAAAAAGTCCACAACAAAATGACAAAAATGCAAAACAATGATACATAGAAAAATAATGTTTAAATGTAATTAGGAGATTCAGTGCTCTCCACTTGTTTCTTTTAAAAAAATGCAAAACAACAGGATGCTGTCTCAGCTCTGTGGGAACACATTAAACAAGCAAATGGAACCAGAGGCAGGGGACAGACTGGTGTCACTTTCTGTGTTCAGCATGTGATCCAGGGGCAGTGTGCTGAGAACTCTCACTGTCCAAGGAAAAAAGCAGAGGAGGAGCAGGGCTGGTTGCCTTTGATCCTGTTCATTGGGTTTCTGGAGTAATCTCAGCCTCTCCAAGGCCAGACGTGCTAATGTCCAACACTAAGGAGTAATGTTTTCAGCACAGTGAATGCAAACATTTGATGTTATCTGACATGTGTCATGCTTCTCACAAAACAATGCAGATCTAAAAGACTTAAAAAGGCTTTATTTTTTATTTATTTCATAAATATTCATGAGAAAGAAGCATTGTTAACTGGTGATATTTTATTTATCCATTTTAATCAGCCCTGTATTTTAAAACTTAAATCATTTTGACTCTACTTAACATTATATAGTTATTGAAATAAAGTAAAAAGGTACTTGAAAACAAACTAGCCCACAGCTTTGGGCCCTAACATGCTTTAATCTTTTTTTTCTTCTTCCTTATAGAATCAAATGACAAATATGAACTTGATAACTGCTACTTTAGCTCTCAGATTTCTTTTAAGTTTCATTCAGCATTATCAGTGTTTCATCACTCTTGTCTGTGATTAAGAGAGATTACCAGCTCTCATAACTCAGAAACAGGTCCTTCTTCTTCACAGTAGTTAATGCCTTTTTTTTTTTTTCTCCCATAACTAAAATCTGTTTTCTTTGTTAAACTTAAAATTGTAGACTGTACATAGACTTACACAGAGGCTCTATAGAGACTGCCTTGAAAATTAAGGTTAGAGATAGTAATCTGTAGAATGTTAACTGCACTTGAACATTGGGTTTGCAGCTGGTACTAGGGAATGTAAACAGGCAGTCTTCTGGCTGAAACCAAATATCCTTAGAGGGCTGCGGTCATAGCATGGTGATGAGATGATTTTCCCTTGGTGCTATTATACTCAGAATTCAGATTTTCTCCTTTAAAAACACATCTTATGCATATTTAATATAAATTTTACAAGTAATACCATGTTTCTAATATCTGGTAGGAGAAACTGTAGCGAGATTTACCAAAGACTTGGAAAAACCAGGGTCAATGTGATTGGAGTAAAGCAGGAGAAAGGATCACCCCTTCCTGAATACCACTTTTTTTGGAGGGTGCTGTCATAATTTTGCTGCTTTTTCTAAATGAGGTAGAAAGGTTGAAATAAAGTAGCAGGATAAAAGCAGATATTAAAGATAAATTATTTTTTTAATGTTCTATACACCTGCATTAGAATATCCTGTAGTGCTTATTACTGTAACGTCACAGTAAATTTAGGTCTGCTCTGTGGGGGCGTTAATGCATTTCAGTTGAGTCATCTGCTCTTTTTCTTTTCCCAGTAGAGATCCAGTGCTCAAGATAAATCCCTTTTTTTTCATTTTGTTTCCTAGCCAGGTCTTCTTACTCAAGCTGTTTTAAGTGGGAAAGCTTTCTTGAAACTTTGCATCTATTCTGATGGTGGTCAGATATTTCAGAAAACTGACTGCATCACTATGTCCTTCTGACTCTACATAGTTTTTTCTCTCTCGTCTTCATGCCCCCTCTGTGAGCTGCCTGGCTGTAGCATTCCCAAGCATGTCCCAGGTGACTTGTAACAGATTTCATGTTGAAACATTAAGAAAAACACCCAGAAAATTAGAACACAATGAAGCACAAATCTCATGTGTTTTCTATTGCAACATTACTAAGAGGTAGTACTCAGTAGTCAGCAGAAGCCTCTCAAATTTCTGGAGAAGTAGCTTTCTGCAAAACTGTGGAATAATGAGAAAAAAAAAAAAAATCCACATCAATTCTGCCTGATCTATCTCAACAAGTTGTTCCAATTGCTCTAATACAAATTTTGTGTATAGAATGCAGGAAATTCACTCCAGAATTGTGCTACTGTAGTACCTACTAAGACTGTAGGAGAAGGCTCATTGCCCAACTGACATTAAAGTCAGTGCTTTTACAAATCTCATGAGGCAACTACTCCTAATCCCTAATTTTTTTCTGTGAATTCCCTTATTACAAGACTATGCTTTCTCAGTAGTGCATGTTTCTGCTTACTCCAGTATTGCAGTCTTTCATCTAATCTCTCAGCATATATGAGCCAGGACTGTGTGCTTGCAGCCCAGAAGACCAAATATATCCTGTGCTACATTAAAAGAGGGATGGCCAGCAGGGAGAAGGGAAGTGATTGTCCCCCTCTACTCGACTCTTGTCAGGCCTCATCTGAAGTTCTGTGTCCAGGCCTGGAGTCCCCAGTGCAAGAACAATGTAGAGCTCTTGGATTGAGTCCAGAGGAGAACCACTAAGGTGATCAGAGGGCTGGAGCACCTCTCCTATGAAGAAAGGCTTATTTAGCTTGGAGAAGGCTCCAGGGGGACGTAATTGTGGCCTTTCAAAACTTTAAGGGAGCGTATAAACAGGAGGGGAACAGATGTTTACAAGTGTGGAATTGTGATAGAACAAGGGGAAATTATTTAAAACTGAGACAGAGGAGGTTTAGGTTAGATATTAGGAGGTAGTTTTTCACTCAGAAAGTGGTGGAGCACTGGAACAGGTTGCCCAAGGAGGTTGTTGATGTCTCATCCCTGGAGGCATTCAAGGTCAGGCTGGATGTGGTCTGGGCAGCCTGGTCTGGTGGCTGGCGACCCTGCACATAGCAGGGGGTTGAAACTAAAAGATTTTATGGTCCTTTTCAACCCAGGACATACTGTGATTCTAGGATTCTATGATTCAGAAAGGACCTGTGGTTAGTACTGTTCCTAAATGGTAAATGTATTTGGAAAGTGTTGTCTAGAAGACATGCACACTTTCACTTCTTTCTGCAGTATCTTTCCATATGCTATTAAATGTTACTTGGTTCTACCTGTATTGTCATCAGTATTCTCGCTATTACTTAGTTTTTCTTTTAAGTGTATAAAAAATCACCAATGGGTATGTAGTAATATATACTGTTCTATATAAAGAATGATCGAATGATGTGTAAAATATAGATGTGTCTGATTGCACTCCTTTTCTTCAGCCATTTATTTCAGCCTTCTTCTTAGGCCATCATTTTTTAACTTTTGTCTGAGACCTGCAGGCAAGAGTAATTTCTAGACCTGACAGACATCATCAGCTTCATCCGTTTAGTTTTGTTTTAAGGACCCTTATTACAGACAAATCTACAAAAAGGATATGCTTGTGATACCCTGATGTTCTGCTGTTGATATGAGATAAAAAGCCTGAAAATTCAGGGTGACAGTCAGTACTCTGAATGACATGGGTTCCAGTATAATCCAGTCACCAGACTTGATATCTGAGGTCTTCAGCTCAATCCAGAGGTGCAAGAACTTTAGTGTTTTTCAACAGAGAAGCTGGCAGTGGAAAATGAGACAGGGGAAAACAGCAGGATACGTGCAGCTCCAGTAGTTACCTTCCTGAAATCGTACAAAAACTGATTTTCTGATCTGTAAATAATACATAAGTATACTAGATATCTTTCAAAAGTTGCCTTATAGTAAGATTTTGTATTTCTGAGACAAACTCTGGCTCTTACTTTTTCCAGGAATCTTTGTATACAAAAAGTAGAAAACACTCCTGGAACTGCTAGAGAATAAAACTTGTCAGCAGTATTTAGTTTTTACAAGACACTAGAGATAAACTATGGGAATTTGTTGCCGTTCTAAACAACACATTAAGTCTGAGTATCTCAATTTCAGTCCACTAGAGGTCTGTGAAATCATTTATCAGAAACATTTTTAATCTTTTCTTGCAGCAACCTTGCTGACTCTGATGTAGTCAAAATGAAATAAGCTTTTGATCTTGTTCCTATTGTTCTCATTCAAACAGAAGTCTACAGTCATATAGGTAACTTTTTAATAGACACAGCATTTGGCAGTCCAGGAAAACAGCCCTGCCTACTTCTTTATTCTTAGATTTGCATTGGGAATTGCTCTAAGTACTACTGGACTAATATTTTATGTTGGAAAAAAAAAGATTTTTTTACAAATTGTTATTTTTTTAATAGGAAGAGAGTACCACGTGGAATGGAGAATTCATTAGCATGAAATGCCCACTATATCATAGGTCTTCATTGTGTTAAATTTACATATGAGGAAAAAGAGCCAAGATTCATGGCCCCACATGGCTAATGAGACCTTCCAGAGTACTGGAAGGACACAGGTGTCTATCTATTAGCATCTAGCGCATACTCTTTGACTTGCTTTCAAATTGCTTATTAAGTTTCAAGGCTTAAGGTTCCAAATATGCCTGGAGTAATAGCTTTATGATCCTTATTTTCTTCTATACTAACCCATTATTAAATTTCTATCCTAATTACAGTTAGATTAGAGCATATTTTATCCTTAATTTTATTCTGTTTTTGGAGTCTCTGCAATTTGGCACAAAAAAAACCCCAAACCAAACAAAAAACAGCTAAAATAATGTTCTAAAAAGCATTAATATATTTGCAGTTTTCATAAAAAAGGCAGTGCGTGGTGTTAACATTCAACAGCAGGAGCACAGCATTACAAATCATAAGATAATTGCAGCTATTCAGAGTGATTCAGGTAGGCTCCATACATCCTAATCTTTAATCCCAGTTGCTGTAGTTCAAAGAAGTGATTGTTGAAGGCATAGGCAGCAGTAAAAATGATGGTATTCAAGAATGTCTGAATTAATTTGAATGTATTATTTTCATCTTCACTCAGGATTAAATATTTTACTTGGTTTCTGTTAATTCTTTGTATTTGGTTTGTATTCAGCATTTGATTCATTTGTGCATCACTAAATAGTTCCACTGCACAATGATTTTTATATGCCTTGAAAATATAATTAATGTAAAGCTGAATATCATTGATAAATGGAGGCTACTTATCAGTATTTAGCATATAGGGAAATGCAAAAGGGAATAATGTAATTTGTCTGAAGCAATTAGTTGTCTAAATTAGAGATAAGGGATTAAGGATGAGACATTTAAAGAACCAAACAGTGAATAAATATATTGAATGTTCAAAAGTACAGACGTAACACTTTTAAGTTGGAAGTGCCTTGTAAAATGATGGATGTCTTTATGCTTTCTATGGACAGACACAGAGTGCACAGTACTAAATGATGCCTAGGTGCGATATGCATAATTGCTTTGGAAATTAGTAAACAGGAAAGACTGTAATGTGTTAAAGTCTTTAAACAATGATCATTTCAGTGTGTTTGCACTAAAATGAGTGGAGACCCCTGGCATTGTAATGTTGGAAAACCAACATCTGATGAGTAGATTCAATTACACGACAAGTATCATCACTGAAACAAGAATCCAACTCATTTTCTGTATTTGCATGAAAACATGGGTATAGCCATCATCACTACTATCATGAATAAGTTGTGATATGGTAATAAATAAAAGTATATTTGAAATAATCATTCATGAAGATTTTTGTAGAAAAGAACATAGAAGATATTGGAATGGCTTTGTAAATTTGTTTCATGGGCAATTTCACAGCCTTTCTCTCCTGTTGAGAATTTGATAATTGATATTGATTGTTTCTAAAGTGAGTGCAGGAATGTGTGTAATGGTATCGCTATGGTCTATTTGCTTTACATGCATTGTAGCTGAGAAAATAAATAAGAGTCTCCGTGTTAACAATTATGTCACAGAGAAGATAACTTTTGCATTTCTGGACCATGAGAATATAATATTTAGAAGAGATGAATCCTTGGTGCAACATATAAATGCTTATTCCCACTTGAATGCCTGCCTTCAGACCCAGAGTGCAAGACCTCAGACTGAGCTGTTCTAATCCTTGATTATGAAAGATGAAAAACCACACTGTAATCCCCCTGAAGCTGTCTCTAAATTTCAACTCCTTTTTTTTTTAACAGGTAATAAGAAAACAATGCTTAGTGTAGACCTACTGTATTGCATGCTGTCTGATGAAGGATAATGTGACTGTTTTGGCTGGCTGCCATGGCTATCAACCTGATCAAGAGGAAGAAAATCTGAACAAAGACATATTTTCTTCTGTCCTGCAACATGCAGTATGAGGAAGTCAACAAAAAGATCAGAGATGTCTTCATGCTGCTCTATCCTCCTGTGCAGTGCAAGGATTTAGTAACTGAGAAGAAAGAGCAGACACGTGCATCCAGCAATACTCTGTGGCTTGTACGTAGAAGTTATGGTAAAAATTAGCTGAGTGTTGTTCTTGTGGAAATGGTGGGCAGAGCTCCAGACCAGTCATATGTACTTATCACACTGCATGTGAAAATGTAGCTTGTTGGCTACAGCTGATTTGTTTTGTGTTAGTGACACTGCTCATAATTTTATCAGGAGGTGGGAAATTGGGAAGAGACTTCAATGAACTTTCTTTCAGCATTTTCTTAAGAGTTGTTTCTAGCTTCAGCATCTCTGGTCAGTTTGACTCTTTTAATTTGATCTGTCAGAGGACTGAAAGCATTTCCACAAAGAAGTATGTTCTATGCAAAGCAATTCTTTCTGCATCTTCTTTGAAACACTAAACTTACATGATGCATTTTAAAAATTGTACCAGAAGTAGACTACACCAAATATAGTAGTGTAATTCTCCAGGTTCTTCCAACTACCCTTGGCTTTTCTATATCTACCTCTTTCTAGAAAATGAACACATTATATTATTCTAATTGAATATCTGAACAAATTTCTGTTCTTATTCATACTAAGTTCCCAACAGTCTACCTCAAGGTGTGTCCTCAAAGAAACACCTTTTTAACAAAAGCATGTAGCAACTTACTATTGTAATGATCCCTCAAGAGGAATTTAACTTTTAATTAAGTGAAGCAGAGTATTTACTCTTCCTATATAGCTGATTAATCAGGCCTTTGCTAGTTGTATAGAGGAAAGAGACTAAATTAAATACACCTTTAATGAGTTGATAGGGAATTGACCTCTGCTGTCATCTGGAGGGCAATACATAAACACAATCACTGAGGGGATTGTTCCAGAGAGGTTAGATAATATCCCTTTAAAGTCAACTTTAGTAGTGACAGATTGGTGTTAAGGAATGTAACCCACTGAGTGAGGTTCACGGAAATTGTTGAAGTTACCTCTAGATTATTAAAGATCACATTTGATGAAGCATCCAGTATAGCACAGTTTACCCCTTATGGAATACTAAATGATGTTCAGGTCCCCCTGATGTTAAAGTTCTTTGTAAAATATATGGTTTATCTAAGTATCACTTATTTTCCTGAATATCTGTGTTAAGAGTTCAGGCAATGAAAGGTCACTTAGTAGAAATATCAGTAAGAGATTTGTAGTTGCACTGCAGTGAAACCAGTAGCAAAAACAGCAGTTATTTCTGTAGAAGTGAAATTTCACCCAAGATCTTCCTACTCCATCTCCTCTGCAATATAATCTTTGTGTCTGAGTTTCATTCAGAGAGGTAACAACCATTGCTTTGTCATTAAAGTCTTTTTAGTGGTATAAACAGATCTGAGAATATGTGTCTTAGCAATTAAGTGGCTGGGGAAAAAAAAGTGGCTCTATTAAGGTTCTGGTAACTTAAAGACAGGAAGTTTCTTGGCCCATCATCCCTCTAGCAGAAATAAAATTATAACCTGATGTGAGTTTTTGTCTCCCTGTATTTCCAAAAAAAAAAAAAAAAAAAAAAAAAAAACCCTACTTTTCAGGATGGTTGTTACACATTCTAAATGAATGAAATACAATATTTCATGATAGGAGTTTATACTGATAAAAACATTTCAGAAGTATTTAGCTTCTCACAAATAGAACAAATATGAGTTTTATTTAATGAGAAAAGGTTTTGATGATATTTTTCTTGAATTAGAAAAATATTGTGTTAAAGCAATATTAATAAATGCTTCCTCAACCACTCAATCAATGGAAGAAATATACTTCAGCCTTTACATTATCTTCTTTTCTCTGGACATTTTGATTAAATGGGCATGTGGTCTTTATTCTCAGGACAGCAAAATAAACTTCAGTGATTTTTTCAGGTGACTCTGCCCTCCTTTCTGCCTTAGGTGCCACTCTAGTGACACAACTAGAAGGTAATTATCTTGACACTAGGAAAAGGAAGTTAATGAATTGGAAAGTATTATTGGAACATAGCCCTTACTAACTAACATACACATTTACCTATGAAATAATGTCCTTGGAAAGCCTGCTGTAATAATGGCAGAGTTTCAAAGGGAAATCCCTTAGATATATTCTAACCTTTTTTTTATATATGCAATTGCATATTGACCTGCAGATATGGAGTCATGAAATCATAAAAAGTAACATTCCAGAGAAAACTTTCAATAACCCTTGTAGGACTGAAAGTCAAATTAGTTTATGAAAGAGCTTGTGTTTGATAAATAGTGACTGGTCTGTGGTGCTTTGCCTATTTTACTTTGAGGTGATAATCAAGCCTTTCAGATTCCCATTTCTTTTGAACAAAATGCTCATAACCATTCACATAAATTAGCTTCTAGAGAAAATAAAACCAAGGAACTTTAAAAATTGCAACAGATATTTACAGAGAATTCACAGAGATAATAAATAAGTAGGTTTCATACAGATATAGCTAAGTAGCTATGTGGGAAAGGATTTGCTCTCCTTTGTTTTCTGCTAAGAAATGCATCTGGCATGTTGGATGGCAGTGGAGATGAATGCCTCACAATTTCTATAAAGTGTGGGAAGAAGTCATGATCTTTCTTTGGGACACCAAAACATATTCTGCAGCTGCAGTATCTGAACCTGGATAAAGCTACCTCTGTAGCCCAACCTCAGCATTCCCAGTGTGTAGGGAAGAGGAGAATGCTACTCTGTTGCTTCCTCTTCCAGACACTGAGTTCCCAGAAACTGTGCCAGAATGTAGTCAACTAGCAAAGCCAGCCCAACCAGAAATGAGCAGCTGAAAGAAGGGGAGAAATCTTCTAAAAGTCCCCACCAATTTAGGTTTTCAAGATGTAAACGGGCAACTTGGATAATCTTGTTTTGGCATCCTTTTCCATTAGTGGTTAGATCAGATGATTTGTCTCCCTTCCAACATAGGCTGTCATGGTTCTGTGATTCTACTTCTTAAAAAAGATGTTGCTCTTTCCACTTCTTGGTGGGAACTGCTGTGAAATTTTTTTCCTGGGTACAGGCACACAGCTGGATCTGTTGCATCACCAGTTTGCATTTGTAAGTCTCTGGTTTGTGAGCTGGATATCCTGAGACAGCAGGGTCAGGTTGCCAAGATTCATTTGAAGTCTCTTTCACACATAGATTATTACATCAGGTGTGTTCATCTTCTCTTTGGCATGAGGTTTAAACTATACTGTTGCAAGTTCTGCAGGTTCAAGCACAGGTAATATAAAAACCTATGCTGAGAGATGCCCATAAACTAGGATATATGCTGAGACCTGAGCTCAGAGATTCTTATTCTGGACATATTTGTTCATGTGAAGGTACCAGTGCACCTGGAGTCTCTGTGCTTAACTCTGTAGAAGAGTGGTCATTTCTATGGAGTTTTTTACTCTAGTGCTTTTGATGTGCTTGTTGTCAGTCTAGTATGGTCAGGCCTGTCTTTTGTATGGAAGGAGACAAAATCTTACCCTTCAGTCTATAAGAGAAGATGACTGTATTGACTTGACTTGCAAGGTAACTCTGAGAATTTAAGACTTTCTGGGCAAAGGATATTTCTGTGCTTTATTTCTTTCCCTTTCATTCTCAACAAGTACGAGCATAATTTTATCTGAAAAAAAAGCCACACCATGAGCAAATACTTCGAGCCGTTATTACTATATTATAATGGATACACCTCATGCAAAGGTTGCCTTAATGACTGCATCTTGCCAACAGATTCGTTTGTATATTGGGAACTGTTTTCCCCTTTAGTTCCTTCTGTTCACAGATATTCATAAATAACAACTTAGGGTGTGATTTATTGCTCCAAAGTATTGTCTTTACCACATCAATTAAATAAATACACATCAAACATAATGATAATTGTCTGATGATTCTCTGGGTTCACTCCCTGGCCTTCTGTTCTGTGCAGTGCATATAATTCGTATCTGTAGATTATGATGATAAACAATCAGGGTTGTGGAAGAAATATATTTTGCTTAACATCAACATATTTCAGCCCCTATTAGTGACAGTGTTTTGCTGAAGAGAACTGAATGTCCATAAACCACCTGTCCTTTAGGGGAGTTTGGGTTTAGCATTTGAAACTCTTAGCTCAGTAACTACTTTTAAGAAGTAAAATTACTTTTACTTTGATTAATACATTGTATAATAAAGACACTGTTTTTCATTCCGATAGAAGAAAGTAGGTATTTATCTCTTTTTTGTTCCTTACACAAAGGGTAGAGGAAAATGAGAGGAGATGTTCGTATCCTTTTCAATCAATCTCTATTAATAGGAAAATACATTTATTTTCACATATTTCCTATTACCAAGAACTAATAACAAACATTCTAATTAGTGTTATGCATGGCTCTTTTAAATGAATCTGCACTTTACACATTTTTAATTAATCTCTATCATTCATATTTCTAATTGAAGTGCAATAATACTTTGAGAAGTTGCTGCTTAAAATGGCTGGGAAGGGACAATGTCAATAACTGTTTTTATTTCTTAGCATCATAATGAATTCTATTTAAAATGTATCAGGAAAATTAATTTTTAAAATATACAGCTATGCAAATTTAATCAGATTTGGAATTCAACAGGGGAATATTTTCTAATTTTCAGCATACTATCTATAATAAATTTTTTGTAAGGAGATTTTGTGAACAAATTCATTGATGCCACATAAGCCAGAAAATAATCTGTGCCTTTTACATTCATGTGCTATTTTTAACTGTTGTGATTAGAAAGGGGTATTTTTTTTCATATGCATTCATAAATGTTAAAATGCAGTTCATATACACACAAAAAATGTGTGAAAAATAAATCATGCATTAGGCAGGATGTACCTACGTGTGCTTGTTCTTGTATAGATGTTTGTTTGGCTCATGTTCCCCTTGTAATCCATTACAAAGTGCATATCTTTTCTGCAGAACTGCTGTATAGGCAATCATTCCTGGTCCCATGTCATGCAATTGATTATTCTTGGCTATATATGCGTGCTCCTCCCTGCTGAACTATATTATTCTTCCTTTTCCAGTCTGGTTTGCCTATTTGTCAAGATGGTATTGAATTCTAATCCTGCTATCTAATGTAGTGGCATTATATTCCAGGCTGATATCACCTGCTGGTTCAGTGAAAATGATCTCTCTTCCACCATTTAGATCTCCAATAAATATATTAATTAATTAATACTAGACCAAGTGAAGAACTCTGCAAAACCACACATTCTGTATTGTTCTGATCATGAACCAGTGATATCCTCTATCATCTAAGATTTTTACAAGCATTTTTGCCATCTGCAAGTTATTTTGTAATAGTTTTATTTGTACCTTACTTCCATACCCTATTTATAAGAATGTCATGTAAGAAATTCTCAAAATCTTACTCTATTTGGAAAAGAGAGGAAATTAACTACTGAGAAGAGTTTTCTGGGGAACCTCGCCTGCTTACTGGAAACACTGATTTAAGGGGTTTTATCTCTGTTAGATCCATATGCACTTTTCCTCCTCTATTTTTCACCTTCAGGGCTCTTTCAGCTGGCTGGACATTACAATGGTTGATGGCTTCTCAGCTCCCACCCCACAATTCTGTTTAGAGATAAGTCTGTATCATCAGGTATTTCACTTACCCTCCCCAAAACAACTGATAATGCATCTGAGACTGCCTGACTCCATTCTTTAAGATTACGGAGTCAAATTCATCAGGTTTTGTCACTCAAAAATATTTGACTTACATAAGTATCTTGAAGCCCATTGTTTCTTTACTTTCTTTGTCCCTATTACCACTCTCCCCTCCCCCCAAATAATACAGGGAAATGTATAAATGATTAGAGCTAAAAGAAGTCCAGACATTCCACATACAAACCATTCTGTGAAACTTAGATCTTTTCGCCTCTACTAAATATATTGTTACTAGAGCCCCTACTAGGCTATATTAACAATTTAATTTCCAGATATAAAAAATGAGGCAAAAAAGCTGTGAAATGATGAACTCTCCTGTGAAATTGTTTCATTTCATACTCAAGAATACATTCATCTTATCACGACAAGAGGTCAGCAAAACTAAGCTGAAATATTGTTTTAGTGTTGATAAGGTTCAACTTTATCCCATTAATCCATTTCCAGTTATCTTGTAGATAGAAGGTATTACACTGCAGCCTCAAAGATGGATGGAAAGCAATATTATTGCCATGCACTTGCCAACAAAATACCTTGAGAGGCACGGTAGAAACACTAAGGATTACCACTGTAATTTAAGTATGGCACCTGGGGAAACTAGTGGTGTTTGACAGGGCTAACAGGATACAGACTTTTGTGGTTGTTGAGAGCTTAGTTACCTAACATTAATCCTGTTTGAGAGAAGATTTCAGGATCAGGACATGTATCGTGACCTTCAGAATCAGCATTATTTGTGCAAAAACTTTGTTATTCTTACAGCATCACATTCCAATCTCAGAAGCTTTTTAGACAACATCAAAAAACACATTTAAAATGCTGGTATATAATAACAACTTCAGGAATATTTAATTGAAACGGTAAACATGAAACATCTGCAGTTGTCAACATAACTTTATATATCCTATTAGCCCACAGCTTATGTTGTAAAACAACAGATTGCAGGACTTTTTTTCCCTCGTGGAAAACTTCTACAAGCATAAACTTTCTCTTTGCCATCTCAACTGTTTTCTCAGCCTTTTTTTCCCAACTGCAAGATGCTTATGCAGCTGCAGTATCAGTTGGCATCCTTCGATCTGGTGGCCGATACAACTAGAACTGGACAGAAGGTCTCAGGTCTTCATTTCTCTCTCCAACAACACTTGTGCACCCACAACTATAGGTTACATGGACTTTTTGCCCAGCCTACAGACCAAACAGGTATATCAGTGACATGGGTGGGTGCTGAGATAAGCGGTGGTGTAAAGTTGATGGTACTGATGTTCACCTGTGAATGGAAAAGCCTTAGGTCTTGTGAGCTTTCCTTCTCACACAACTAATGGTTGGAATTGTGTTCTATCTTCTTTATAAGTGATACAGAATTACATCAGAGGATTAAATTGTTGAGTTTGGCTTCTCTGATATTTAATCTACTGGTTATTTCTATACGTGCATTAAAACAGAGATCCCTGTGAGGTTACCCATAAGAATAACAGTTTAAGAGAAAAAGCTCCATTCTATTTGTTGAATAAAATAATTATTTCAGTGTTGCTAATTTTTTTTAGCTCTTTTTCATTTTTTAATCCCATCTGTTTCTTAATCTAAAGGAATATAGAGATTTATCTTCTTATTACTGACATGCTGATTTTGGTGTGTCTAGAAGCAACATTTGAGTGACATAATCAAACTCAGTGCCGAGACTGTTTTAATTACATTAATTTTAATTATATACAGTACATTTTAATTATGTAGACTGAGACAGGGGAATTTCCATCTATTAAGATGGTCTGCAACACGTTTCCAAAATGGGACCCTACTTCTGTTTGTTAGCGTTACTTTTCTTGATGGCTTCATTATTGGTGGAAGGTGATTTAATTCCACTTTAATTTGTATTTTTAACAAGCACATTTGAAATCTACTTGACATTTTTCCTTGCCCTGCACTGGAAGGATGCATTTTAAACTAAATTTTCAAACTAGAGGAAAACAAAGGAAGCTCTCTGTGTGTTACCCAGTTCCTCTGACAGACATGATTTCTGGGAAATCACTTTGAGTGTTTTCAAAACACCTAAGGAAAAATCATGTATAATGTATGAATATTGCCATATCTCTTTGTTCACCACAAAAACTTCATGGCTATGGTCAAATGTGTTTTGAGAGGGAATGCATATTTACCATTAAAGACAGAATTCCCAAACGGGGCTTTCATCCCTGATACCTTTCTTAGACCTTGTTTTTATGTCCCTGACGTGGCCAAGGGCACATGTACCTACTATCTGGAACATAGTACTTTCTCTCAAGTCCTTGCAATGTGTCATGGTTTTATGTTTTTTGGTTTTCAGTATTCCACATCAAAGCATCCTGTAGTGTACTGGGAATTAAAGTGTTAATGCTCCAATTCCAGGCACATATCCCTATACATTACGGAAGTCATGGGATCTGACCCTTCCGGGTGGGGCGGTCTCTTACTGCCTGGCAGTGGGTGCTGGAGGGTGCTTTCCTAGCCGTTCCAAGCTTTTCAGGTTTGACTCGGTCTCAGGAACTCTCTCTCTCCTATCTTATTTGATTTATTAGTCTCAATTTCAATTAGATTGTATTATATCTTGCATTCTGATATCATAGTTAGTAAAATAAGTTTTCCTCCATTGATTGTTGCCACTGTTTTTTTCCTCCCTTCCTTGCTTCCCATTTTGTGGGTCTGGAGGGGGTGGGGGGACCTACTGCTCCCCTGTCACGGCCATAGGTTGATCTAGTTAACTCTGTGACACAATGTCTCTATCCATGGTGTGCTGCGTGGGCCATGGCTTCACTCTTGACATGTCCTGTCCTGTCTTTTGAAACGCAAACCAAGCAGGTTTCTCCTACCAAGTCTAAGACTACTGATGACAGTACTCAGACAGTACTCAGAATCATGAGTCTTACTCACAGAAGTCTCTCTATATACTTTTGGTCTTACTTGGCCATTGTAGTGGAATTGATGTAGTGTGTCCAGATCTGGAGGAGCATGCAGAGTTGTTCGAGTGGGTCCAGAGGAGGCTGTGAAGATGATCACAGGGCTGGAGCACCTCTCCTATGAAAAAAAGCTGATAGAGTTGGTCTTGTTTAGCCTGGAGAGGAAAAGGTTCAAAAGGCCTCACTGCAGCCTTCCAGTGCTTAAATGGAACTCATAAACAGGGAGAGAAAGACTTTTTACATGGGTAGACAGAGATAGTAGAAAGGGTAATGGTTTTAAACTAAAAAAGGGAAGATTTATACTGGATATTAGGAGGAGATTTCTTACTCAGAGGATAGTGAAGCAGTGGCAAAGGCTGTTCAGAGAAGCTGTAGTTGACCCATCCCTGAGAGCATTCAAGGCCAGGTTGGATGGGGTCCTGTGCAGCCTCATCTAGTGGGTAGCAACCTGCCCATGGCAGGGGGTTGGAATTGGATGGGCTTTAAGAGCTCTTCCAACCCAAGCCGTTTTGTGATTCTATGATTATTAGGATACAGTAACTCTGTTCCTTTGCATTTTGTAGTCTGCTTTGGGTATAGATAGTGTTTAATTCTTGAAAACACTAAGAGGGTCAGAGTCTGCAATCTGATACATTCACAGCTGTCATTTACTTCTACTGTCTTTGTTTCCTAAACTGCAGTCTGACATTGCACTAACTCACTAAGCCTAGCCTTGACAACTCTCTCTCACAGACCAATACTGCTTTACTTGAACTTCCTTCATTGTAGGATTTTGGAAATTTTTATATTCTTTTATTTTGTAAGTCTTAAATTCTCAAGTGAGATAAAATAGTAAATAAAACAAGCAGTGAATTATAATTTTGAGAAGAGAAACAGTATCTTAAATGAGTGTCTAGCTCTGGAGGGTTATATTTGGATGCCTGTAACTAGTAGTCTAGAATTTGGACCACAAGTGTATATTCAAGTATACCAGAGTGAATTAGGAATTTATGTTTGGTCTTCAAAAAGGAATATAGCACTTAATGAAGTTTTATGCAGTCAGATGAATGAATCCATCTCATCTCATTAAGTACCTCAGTATATCATATCGTTTTCTTTTACCTGCTTCCAGGACATATTCCCTTCCCAGTTCAGATGACTGCTTCCTGTGTGTATATCTGACCTAAACCTTTTTGCAGAATGGATAGGACAGTAGTACCACAGATAAATCAGGGAAAGGGGCAAGATTTTCAGTATGGAGATAATTTGCAGTATGGAGATGATTTGCAGCTGAAGACAGCAAACAGATAATTTAGCTTAGTCTTTAAATTCTCAGAATACTAAACTGCACAAAATTATACACTGAAATATAAAAACTGGTCAGATGTTTTCTACTGAGATTTCAGTTCTTTCCCTCTCAGGAAAATCTTGATTTTGGTATTTCAAAATATTTAGTAATTAATTTAAAATGTAATTAAAACACAGATAACGTTTATTAATTCAGTATTTAACAAGGAAACATATGGTAGGTCTGATCCAGTATGAAGCAAAATAAATCTTTTCAGTGAAATGAAATAAAATATTTAAACTCAAATTGGTTTAAGAAAATATTCATAGGCAATTTTCCCTAGTTCATTGCCAATCCAGTAGTAGTTTGGGTTCCTTTCTACCTTATCAGCCATGCTCCCTGAAGCACTTTATTCCGCATTATGCAGTGTGGTTTTGCTCTAACCAAACTTTGCACTGTGAATCATAAGAAACATATTATGGATGCATTTCAGGAGAGATGATTTCTATGTCAAGGTTGGCTCAGATAGAAAAGAGGTCTCATAAGACAGAATATCCTCATATGGGAGAGCCCAGTGAATATTGTCCTTTTTCCAATTTAAAAGTTTCTTCTGGAACTTCCACTTTGTAAAGTGTATTTATACTCCAGAATATTGTAATAATTTGGTAGAGTCAAAAGGCTGACGTGACAGAACTTTCTCTGCAAAAGAGTTCATTGTGAATTATTGCAGAACAACTGAAAAAAAATCACATTTAACTTCTTAGTTATTCCTTTGGCTCCAACACTGAACAACTGCAGCTGCAGAGAACAGTTCCAACAGCATTGTAAGTGCTTTTTCTTCTTTTTGCCACAATCATTAATTAATAGTACTAATGCTGAATTTCATCTTCTAATTTTATCATTAAGTCATTCAATACCAAGCTTTAGTTTTGACTAACCTGAGTCTTTGCAATGGATTGGCTTTGGTTAGATGTGAAGCTCCTACCCAGCTGATTGTTTACTCAGCAGGATGGAATGGGGTAGGGGAAGAAAACGGGGAAAAAAACACGAACAAAAAAGACAGGGAAATCAATTACCAGTTACTATGGTGGTGAAACAGTTTTGACTTTGGGAAAATGAGTTTCATATTTTTGCAATTATTTAAAATACTGACACTTTCTGCTGTGTCCAGCATGGGGTAGCCCTGTTCTCTTTTCACAGTGGCTTCCCTGTTAAGCCACTCTGCCAGGTACACCATCACCAAAGGCTGTCACTTCAAAGCATAGTATCATTTTCATATCACTTATTAATGAGTGCACAGTTCAGTGAATACATCTGGTAAAAGTCAGTATGGATTCAGCTGATATCCACTACTCCTTGCACCTGTTCCTACAACATTTCCTTCCTCAAGTAGTTGTGCACAGAAGGACTCTTTCCCACAGTGGTCAGATATATGGATCTCCCTTAAAAAGGAATCCATTGAGACCTCAAGGAAATATGAGAAGGACATATGAGTATCCTCGCAAGGCATGACCTCATGCTTCTGCTTCATGACAAATAAAGGTATTTCACACTTGTGTTCATTTGGAAGTGTGCATTTTAATAGTCAGATGCACTTTGCATCAGAAAATTGTGCTAGTCCATGCAGAAAAATTTAGTATGATAATCAAAAAGAATACGGATTTTTATAAAATTAAACCATTATACTGTCCTGTGAATTTAAACTTAGAAGGTGGAGTGTAGACATTTAAGTACACATAATCAATGTGTTACAATAAAACTCTCTATAATGCGCTTCATACAGGCTGTGCCCTTGAATGCAGCATTACACCTCTGTCCTGAATCTCACACGATGCTTCTTTGCTCAATATTGTTGAATGTACTTCACAAAGCAGAAAAAATCGGAAGGAATCCTTTTGTTGACCCTTGATAGGTTCTAGTGACTTGTCAAGAGCAGGTTTAGACTTAAGGTTAATGCAAGAAGAAAAATGTATGCAAAACATCTCACACGGAAGAAATACTATGTAAAGAGAAAGGAAAAATTGCAATGAAAATGAAGAGGACTGGTTGGACTCAGGGCCAAAGAGCACAGAAAGAACAGAATATAGAAAATAGAGTACATCAGAGGCAAGAAGAATGAAAGAACTTTATTTAAGAGAAAAGAGTTCTTGTCCTTAACAAACTGAGTGTTATGTCTTCAGTGCCTCCATTTTTCTGAGACTGCTGTACAGACTGGTGTAAAGGTGTTTAGGTACACAATTTTCAAAACAGAATTACATTGCGAGGCCTGGTTATATTCTTAAAGAACCTTGATTAAGGGTCAAAACTGTTGTTACAGAGGAATTAAATTTTTTGTCCCTTATTTTCTTAATGTTTTAATTGATACCATGGTAACGATAGTTTGAATGAAGACAAAACCACTCATCTATTTCCCTGTAGTCCTCAAGAGGGAGAGGGACTCTGAAACAAGTGCTTATATCAACACAAGGGCTAATGAAGGGTAACACTTCATGCTCCTTGCATCTTGCTGAATACATATTTCCATAATGCTTTCCCCAAATTATATCTATGTATTTCTCACTCTGGAAATCCATTCTAACTTGTTTTCAGGATGTAGGTTATGAGATGTATTGTGGCAGTATCTAATCTGTTGCTCTCAGCAGAATGACTTACCACCACAGGAATGACGTTGGAAAGATTTTGTTTTCACCTTGACTTTGTTTTTTCTTCTTCCAGATGGATTTTGCTCTTGCCTGTATATAGCCTAAATGGGAAGCAAGCACAGAGAGAGCTCATTTTGCAGCACTGTGAATTTTTTTTACTTTTTTGTTTTGTTTTGCATTTGCTTATACCATTTACAAGACTGATAGCTCTGATCACTAAAGAGCTCTGAACTCTAAACAGACAAGCAAATCTGCAAGTTTCATTTTACAATCTCAATTAGAATTCAGTATTACCAATCAATTAAAGAATAAATAGAGATGTGCTGACTTATTTGGAAAATTAATGGTGTTGGCTGTGAAGGAGAGTGGTCAGAGCAGATGTCTGATGTCTGTCCTTGAGTAACTAAACCACTGAAACTTGGATTAGATTTGAGAGCAGGTATAATGTCTGAAACAAAAACATTTTCTTGTAGACTGGCTCATATCAGTCATATTCCACCATTCACACTGTTTCAAGCCACAGCAGTGCAGCAGTATTTTTCCAGGTGGGAGATGCCTGAGCTGATTATTTTGGAAAACAAGTTGCCTGAGGATATTTTCTCACTGCTTGCATAAAAAAAAGGGACATCGCATATGATTTATGCCACAAAAAAGACACTCATCCAAGCATAAATGAATATAAATAAAGGAAACTGTTCTCTTTAGCAATGTATTTTTTGGCAATATCAAAATAGTCATGTGTTTCTGACAGGGGGCCAAACCATCAAATGCTCAGGGAATGCTTTGATTAGTCCCAGTGGAAATTAGCTCAGTAAGACTTGACAAGACCTAGGAAGGAAGTGAATGTCCAAAGAAACACAAGAAATAAAAAAACAAATTAGTTTTTAATTAGGGTAAAAGATATTTTACATATATTTCTCCAAAAGAAGTAGGAATCAAAAACATTTCACTGTGCTCCCAAATGGCCTGAAGGGTGAAGATAATCAAGTTGTAGGAGATCTGAAATAAAATTTCAGATCTAGCAGTTATTTGATTATACAGAGTGAAATATCTCTGATTTTCACAGCCCAGAGACACATCCTAGGAAGTGCCTATAGCTAGTCATTCTGTGGTTCAGGGCTGATTTTCAGTTGGTGGAAGCCTTCGGATGCAGGAGATTTGGAAAAAGCCCACCATGGCACCAAGCTGCTGCTGCTGGCTACATGCTTACCTGGGCCATAAGCTGGTGAAGCTCAAATCTGATCACTAATAAGACAAAGCAGGCAGTGACTATATACTCCCCACATAGGTGCCTGGACTCTAGGGATTTTAAAGTGTCCCTCCATCAGTTTACTGTGGAGAAGAGCAAGCTTTGCTTTGCAGGTAAATGTCATGGATCCACTTCAAAGAATCAGGATACAGAATATCCTGAGTTGGAAGGGTCCCCTAAGGATCATCGAGTCCAAGTCATTAGATGTAGAGTTTATTCACTATGCATACAGATTACAAAACAATGAAGGTGGCTCTGGAAATAAACTAGTCTGTGTGGTGATATCAAGGAACACAGCACAGTTTTATGCACTCAGTTTAACTAAATTCTCCCTCCTATATCCCAGTGCTCTACAGATAATTGATATATCCCCAACCAACCATGCTTTTAAATAAAAAGGTGGTTGTTCCTCTTAGTAGCTGATAATAGAGCTGTTTAGAAACATCAGTCTTCTTTCTTCCTTTCTTTTTTAACTTTCATTAAGTGAATAATACTGGTGTTGATCAGAAAACTGTTCCAGCAGGATTGCATAATCAAATCTATGCATCCTGAGTAAAGAGTTTTCAATACCCAGTAGACCTGGGATTCATATACAAACATATGATCCTTTTCCCAAAACAAATTAAAAAAAAGTACTTAAAATTGCAGTTTTAAACTAGACCTATCCATTATGAGATGGTGCTGCACTGTCCTGCTGCACTGCTTTCCATAGGATTAAGTGTGGACTCCATCCTTGGCTGGAGTGCTGTATGATGTCTCATGAGAAATGTAGTCTGATTGAGAGATCTGATCAATACAAGAAAAGAAGAAATGTGAGCATTTAAACATTATCTGTGCTGATATACTACAGCAGCATTTTCCACTACAAATCATGGGGGTATGGATTATTTTTCTAGTTATTGATGAACATATTTTTCCCAGCAAAAACACATTTTGCTGTCAAATTCTAGTTTCAAGCAAATAAATTTCTTCAGCTGTTGCTCCAAGTCATTGCTGTTTAGCAAAACTCCTTGCTAGTTGTCCAATACTCTACCTATCTGTGTTACACTGATTTCAAATAAGAGTTAAATGTTTCTCCTGGATAGAGATGTGCAACCAAAAAAAAAAAAAAAAAAAAAAAAGTTAATCAAATGTAGGGGAACAGATTGGAGGAAAACAGACTGGGCAAATCAGCCACACATAATTGAATTCTACTTTAAAGTTTGCTAGGGCTGCTGGCAGCGGTGTCCCCATTTTCCTTCAGCTGTGGCTCAGCAGAATCTTAGTACTTCAGTGCCACAGACACTTTTATAAGAACCACACTGAATTTAGGATGTTTAAAGTAACTTCTCAGTGTATAAAGAAACCTCCTAATGGGTTTCAAAGGGATACTGAGTTTATTTTATTTTGAAAAAAAGACACTTCAGAAATAGAAGTTATGAACATGTCATCTGAAAATTACGGGGCTTTCTTGCTCATAAAACAAAGAAGCATCGTTTCCATGCCCTGAATTTAAAGTAAGACATCTGTCTGTTGTGCCTTGAGTCCAGGCTGTGAATAAAAGAAGATAATTTTCCTCAGTGCAAATATTTAATAAACAAAACTGTATAAACAGAACTGCTAATGGAGATCCTGCAGAAATTATGAGCAATGAACTGAACACAAATCAATGCTTGAAAGTGACTTCTTTTTCCTTGGAAAGCATCAGGTGAAAAAACACCAGCAGCACTTACCAGCAGGCAGGTGCTCTAATCGTGTGGGGATAGAGGCTGTACCCCAGCTGGGGGCTCCTGCTGCTGCCAGCGCCCACCCATGCCTACTCAGCCAGCACCACTTCAGCCATCAGATTCATTTTTGCCCTTTGTTCGTGCTGTAGAAATAAAATAGGTGGTCCCTCAGAATGCTGGATTAATAAAACCAGTAACTTTGGAAGCCTCAAAGTACCTTTTTTATACGGATTTTCAGTGGCAAATACTGTATAGAAGACTGTATATTTTAGCTCTCCCTCATCTCCTTCTTACTAGCAAAAATAGCTTTTCCTAGTCAGATAGGTTAATTTATTTTCTTAGCTAGATATAAACCTTCTCTAAACTTTTGATTAGAAACCAGTACAACTTAGAACTGCAAAAAATCATTGCATCAGATCTATCCCACAAACAGCACAGGGGCCAACTGACGATGAAACGCAGTACAGAGCTTTCAACACCCTGACCTTCATGTAAGATCTTGTTTACTCCTGCTCTGCTGTGTTGCCATGATCACTTCTGTTGTTTTCCAGTCCAAGAGGGGAGAGCAGCAAGCCGTTCCCTACCTCCATACCCACATAGCTCTGCATTTACACTGGGGATAAAAAACACACATTAAACCATGATGGGATGCTGAATTTTTTTTTAAAGTGCGTTCATAATATCTACATCTGCTTTTATTTGGCCTGTATATATGAAAGGGTGTGAGGGGAAGGATCAGCTGTGATTACATGTCACAAAATTACCTGTCCTCAGTGAGATGAAGATGCTGCTCTTTTTCTACATGTCCATCAGCATTCATTAGTACAGTCTTCTTCCTGCTTTATAAGGATGCATTGCCTGATCTTTTGGTTAAAAGGGTAACACAGGTGGTGCTGATCCTCTGCTCCCTGTCTGAACGCCACTGCTGATGTACTCCTGAGCCCTGTACCAGCAGATTCCTAAATGCATGCAGCCAGTGAGATGATTATGGTAAGGCTGCACAATGACAGGCTCTAAAGAGGAGCTCCCGTGCTTGAAGCCACGTGCCAAAAGCACACACAATAGTCCAACTGTTCTTCTGTGAGCAAGAAGAGGTGTAGCAATTATGATACAAGGATACTAACAAGGTTGAAATGCAGCTACAATCCTAATGGGATTTGGAAAAAACAACAAACAAACAAGAAAAATACGACGAAAAACCCCAACATATCTCAAAAACTGGAGGAGTTCATTATAATTTGTTTTAAATATTTGCCTTTGTTAATGTTAAAAAAAAAATCTTTTGAAGAGAGGCTGAAACATTGTTCTGTTGACAAGTCTGACCCATTCTTTGTGGTTTTTCTTGTTTCTTGGCTAAAATTGCGTAGGAAGAAGTAGTGAAGATACTGCATATTTTCAATTAAAGTGAACTGAAGCATGGGTTAAAAAACACAGAACTTATAAAATCTTTGGAAAATATTTTGTCAGCATTTTCTGTCTTATTTGAGAGAGCTGCTCAAAGATGGAGGCAAACTTCTCCTAACACAATGACATTTTAGTATTCTTACATATGTTTCATCAATTTTCACGTGATTTTATCATATTTATAGCTCTCAATATCAAATTCATCCAGAACTAGGTGGTGCACTGCCATGAAGACAATAAAATCCATAGCTTTTTAAAGCAGCTAAAGTAGTTAAAAGGTTTCTGAATACCTTTAAGCAGATTCCTCACTCAGCTATTTTGCATTTTATGGGGCTTTGAATATTATGGGTAAGTCATCTTAGTAGCACTTCTTATATTCAGGGAGAGTAGAAGGCAACAACCTGTCACTTTGTAGAGCATTTAAAAGTAAAAGGAATTATATTGACCTGATACAGGTACATATTTTTATTTATACAGCAGCTTATTTAAATCACATTCTTTTCATCAGGTTTTTGTCACTAAAGCTGATCAAAAGCCTAAGCCCTGGACATAAGCAGTGAAATCCGATGAGGAAGAACTCCATTATAAACATTTTATAACTGAAAAATTCTAAAACAGTTGCTAAATTAGAAAGACAAAACATATTGCAGAAAGAAAGAAAGTCTCACTTTAATTTTGAATAACAAATTTCATAAGAAATTCTAATAGCATAGTATGGCTGCGGGGAACAAGAATGTAGTCAAATGAGGTAATTGTTCAGAGATATAATTTTTAGGGAGATTTTGATTAATTAATGTACTTGGAGGAAAGAAAAAATATTGCTTGATTTAATAAGTATTAATTCAGTGACCTTTCCCCATTCATTTCTATCAAACATCTGCAATAGTTATGTTATCGTGGTTTCTCATTCTTGATTATCTCATTTAATTATCTTTGATATTATCATGCTATTGAACTCCTATGTCACTTATTTTGTAACTATCTATGATGTAGGGTATTTTTTTTTTAATAGTTTCTCAAAATGAGCTATTTTTTTTTAAGAGATCTATCCATTAGACAGCTTTCCAGCAATACTACTTGCTTACTATAGTAGATGGTCTGTGCTCTGGTAGCGTTTTCAACCTGATGTCATCTATTCTAACACTGTGTAATGCCAAAATGAAACAGTTATAGTCCAGATTTCTATTCCTAAAACTCAGATGTGCTATTGATTCTTTTAGAGTTAAGTATCTAAATGTTATCCAAATAGTATAATATATTTAAAGATTCTGTCAGTCCATCAGTTTTTCTTAGATCATCTCCACTTGCCCAAGAGAAGGAGAAAAAGAAGAAAAAAGAGAAAGAGAAGTTTGCTGAATCTTCACATGAAAGTACGGAGGAAAAAGAATCAGTGATCATATTCCACATTATTTGATGTGTTACCTTCTTAACTTAACTCTTTGAAGAGTTAAGAAGAGGATTTTTATTTTTTTTTCTGTTTAAATCTGTCAGAATATTTTCTATCAGCTGTGACAACCACTGTATCCTGAATCCATTAGTATCCCATTAGGGGGAATGGTCGACATAGAAGAAAAAAAGAAAGAGAGAGACATCTCTGAATGTTGCTACCTATATGAGAGGTTTGAATCAATAGTTTTTTGAACAAAAGTTACCAAGTTAATTCTGCTTTGCATGTGAATTGTACATAGAATCTCTGAGAATCCATGCATGGATTCTGAACCTGAACACAGCAGGAAGGATCTCTCAATCTTTTGTCAGAGCATGAAGTATGACTATGTGGTAAATGTTTGGACCATTTGAGTGACCACCTGCAAAAAGCCCATACTTCTAACTTTAATGTGAAAGAAGAATAGTTTTCAAATATCCAAGCCCCTACTGGGACAGTGGGCAAAGTTCTCCCTTGTAGCTGTCACCCTCTATTTCATACTCTTTTTCCATCTATTTCAATCAAGGTACAAGAAAAGGAAGCTCTCATTGCTTCCAGCTTTTTGAGGGCTCCCTTTGAAATTAAGGGATTCTAGAAACTACAATTCTAGTCTTACAAAGATGTATTTTGTCACTGGCACCATGAAGGCATATAATAAAGGAATGTTACAAATTTTCTGACTTCAGTTAATCAAGACAAGTGAACGTTATATGGTGCTACTTACTAGAACTTTTAAAATCAAAGGTCTTTGGCTCTGCTCCACTCCATACAGTTAGAGGTACTTTCATTGGATTCTATCTGCACGTTATTCAGAATTTCCAAGCAAAGTGTTCTGATATACTTTGAAACACTGTTGGAAGAAAGTTAGCAGAAAAGATAGCTAAGCAATACTTTAAAACCAACAAATAAACAAACCAAAAATCCTAGGAATAATTTAAGTTACCTACAGTAACAACAAGCAATAAGGTAGCATCTAGAAACAATTATAGGAGAAAAAAGTGGGGCATGTGGTTTGAAGCCCTGTATTCCATAGTGTTTATATTAATGCTTATATTTCCATAGAAATTGTTTTAATAAAATTTTCTCCTCTCCCAGGCTACATATACCTATCATAAAATCAGAGGGCTGCCACAGTACTCTACTCAGCCTGTTTCTCAGCACTTTAGTGACCTCTGGAGAGAAAGGAACCTCATGTGCTAGCCCTTCTAATGATGGTTATGAGCCCTCAATGCTGTACAGCTGTGAGAAAGGCAAATGTTATCCTAGAATATTTCAGCTGGGATACCTCAGCAGAAATAAGGGAGATATTAAAGTACTTTCCACTAGTGCAAACCTTGTTTACTGCAACTGATTGTGGTTGCTTGCTGGCATTAAAGGACAGAGTGAGCTCTCAACAGCTGCAGAAGAGCTGTGAGGTGATCTTGATTATGTAAAGAAGGAAATAAACAGAGGCAGAGGCTTAGTCCCTCAAAAGTAAAGATTACTCCCTGCAAACAACTTGGAGAAATAAACACTAGGGAGAGAACAAAAAATATTAGATCAGATACTTCTACCTTTGACCAAATGTTTTAAGCAGATGTAAATAAGTGTAGATGAGAATTTTAAAGTTGTAATTAAATAAGCCTTTAGAACAGTCCTCCAGTAGTACCAGGAAGTGAGCTCCATTCCCTTAAAAGTGGGTACTAGTTCCGTCAGATATTGATGTGGTTCTTTTGAAGATGTCATATTGTTTTTCTGCCTCTGCTATTCTTAAAAGCTCTCATTTTAATTTATTTTTGTTAGCTTAAATGACATTTGGCAGATCTAGCCCCAACTGCTGGCTCCTGAAGTTCCCATTGACCAGTTGCTGAACTAGTTTAGAGCTCTCCTTTCAACCCTCAGCTCCACCAGTCTTTTTCCAATTTATTTCAAATCCGATATGCTCAAAAATTCCTATACATTTAATGTAACGGGCCTATAGACCTATCTAGACAAAAGAGATGTGTTGTTTCAGCTTTGCCTAGAGAAGTTGTTATGGTATGAAAGAAGTGTGTCAGGTCAACATTGCAAGGGATAATTGGGAAAGAAGCCAGGTGAGCTCTGAGATGAAGTATGGTCTTTTAAAACTTGGCCAAATTTGGAGATTGAATCTGACAACTCAGGATACAGTTTCTAGTCTACTTCATATGAAAAAGGATAGATACAAACTACAAAAGTTCTTTGGCAACTTACAAAGTAACTTTCAAAATTGTATTATTTTCTATGCTTACGTTCAGATTTTGGAATCATCCAGAATCATTTTTATTCCTTTTGGAAGGGTGTCTCAGACATAAACGAGAACCTAAGAAATAGTTTGTATCACTTCAGAGGCACAAGAATGATCTTTTTTAAAGGAAGGAATTTTCTGCTTCCATGAAGATAAAGAGATACATTAAATTTCTGTTCTTTAATTATGCTTATGATCTGCAACTACAGGGTTCATAATCATTAGCAGACTGGTTATTTAATGCTGAGCATATCCCTAAATGAGGAAATAAAACAACAGGAGCATTCTTATGTTTCACTAATGATTGATTATTTAGCCTTTGTAATATGGTCGCGTGGTAAATTACCTGGTGCTTTGACCTTTTTGCTGGAATAAAGTACCTTTTGCTCTTGGTTTAAAAAGAAAAGAAAAAAAGAAAAAAAAAAAAGAAAAAAAAGATGCTCTTTTAATGACATTTGGCATGACATTGTGAAAGACGTAAAAAAAAAAAAAAAAGATTGGGAAGGTCATAAACTTGTTTGCATGTATTTTATTTGAATTATTCTAAGATCTAAATAAGGGGAAGTATAGAAAGAAGATTTACCTGTTTTCACTGGCAGTAAAGTATGGTTGTGCAAAAAGATACCATTTTAGAGCAGATTTCAACTACAGCATGTTGAATTACTTCCATTCTATTTGGGTGACAGTAGTTTGACAGTAGTTTAATATTTGGTGATGAAACTGAAATCAATACCACTCCTCTAATGTGTCCCTGATACCAAAAGAGTACCTTGACCTAAATGAAAAATAAGTATCTATAGAACAAGATGAGGAAAAAAAAGCAAGAGAAGAAACCAAGAAGAAAATGAAAGGAATAATAAAATATTTATGCGGATACTAAAATAAAGATATCAAATTTAAATAATACACTATTGTACTTTTTGTTCATTCAGGACAACAATAAGTGTATCTGCTTACTTCAAAATACAAGATTGAGAGCCAATTCTTGGCTCTTTAATAACTATATTTCTTCCTTCCTTTTCTTCTTGATGTTATATTGAAATAGGAATATTCTTTCGAAGCTGAAAAAACATGTCAATTGTAAACCATCAACTTAATAATCATAATTTTGTCTGAAATGTTTTTTCTCCTCTGCTCCACACAACCTCTGACATTACCAGTCTACTATTTCACTTTGCTCACTTATGCAATCGACTAAACAATCTAATGCCATCAATTTTTCTCCTACCTATGTGGTATGTCAGCCAATATCTCATCTCTTTTTTTTTTCCCCTAGAGTTTTTCATAAAACTGTAGGTGTGATAGAAACAATGAAAATGCCACAAACTCACAATAATAACAATAACAGAAAAAATGGCAGAAGTAATCAGAAGTATAGTCCCTCAAAATACTTCAGATGTATTTTCTGAAATTTACTGTGCTTCAGTTTGCCTTCTTCCCCTGTGATATGTAGCATATCTGGATAGTTTCTCTGTGGAATTTTGAATATAGCATCCATCAGCATAAGTGGCTAGACATTGATTTTTATTAAGGTTTTTCATACCTTTAAGAGAAATATGGCCAGTAAATGCCTTTCACAAATCTAAGCTAGTATTCTTAGGTAAAGAAAAGCCATGACTTAGAGTGATTTTACTGGAGAAGGCCAATGAACTGTTCATTGAGGTCACAGTCATTGCTAATATTGTGTGACAAACTTCTTAGAGAAATCAACCTTTCCTAAGTTATGTATTAGCACTTAAATTTTGCAAATGCACCATTTAACAGTCCTGATTAGCAACATTTATGTATTGAATTTCCAGTTTTGCAAGCAAAACCCTCACAAACAAATCTATTGAGCTATGTGGAGCAACTTTTAATCTACAGCTAGAGAAAAGGATGATTCATCCTGAAATTGGAGAGTTGCTCATCTAGCCTTTTTGTTAAAAGCTTTGAATCATCCTACACCTGCAAACAAGCAAAACAAACAAACAACAAAATAGGCCTAAGAACAGAACAAGGGCAGAGCACAGTCTGGTTTCACTTGGGTTTCATATGAACTATTCATATGAATTCAGACACTTCCAAGACAGCTATGATGTTACTATCTGCAAGTGAAAATGGTGGTGCCGTGACACGGTTAGCTCACTTGTAGCTGCAGTTAAAGTTCAGAGTGTATTTTCCGCTTGAGTTAGATGAACTGTGTTGTACCTAAATGGTATAATCAGTAAGTGATACTCGGCATATGAAGAAAGAATAGCAGTGAAGGTACAACAGCACTGGTTTTATTTTGTGCAAAAACATGACCAGAAAGTAAATTCTCCATGGGAATCAGGAAAACATCTTGGTTTCTGCAGCAAGCTAGATCTAGCTTTGCTGCTAATATCACTTGTTTCATGATTTCTGCTTATACAAGCAGTAATCACAGCTTTATCAAGGCATACAGACATATCCTGCATGTGTCATTCCCACTGTGGCAAAAGCATGGGTTATTTGACCATATTTGTCTGTGGAAAATAATGGAGACTAGAGAGTAAGTCATGTTTAAGGAAATGATTTTTCAGAGATACAGGCAAACATCAGCAGCGAAACTGGCCTGGGCAATATCTTTGCATTATTCACAGAATCTTGTATCCTTAGTCTTAACATTAAGTTCGTCAGGACTCTGCTACTCTGCTTATTTTCAAGGCTGTGATTGTGGTGACCCTGAACACTAGTTGCTGGCTCACCACCCAGCAGGAGGCACAGTGTTCGATCACTTCCAAACAACACTGCAACTTCAAGAAAGGGCTGTGGGCCATCTATCTCCATCCTTTCCACCTGTGAACCTCAAAGAAAGCTCATTCCCCAGGGAGCCCATGAGCAGCTGACTTGTGAGCACCTCAGCCTTCAAAACACAGGAAGGACACAGAATTTCATGCATTCAGACTACATCATCTGTTTACCTTTCACAATCAGAATTAACTCAATTTATATAGCTAACTGAATGTAAAGCCTCTTTGACTTCTAATTTGTCCTACTGCGAGACCCAGTGCACTAGGTTGCATTTACTAAATAGTCTCCTTTTTGAAGCTATAATGTCTAGCTTCTTCCAAGCACATTAAAGTGTTAATTCAAGGGTGCGACTGTGTTTTTCCATGACATTTTTTTCCAACATTTTTTTAAAATAGGAAACAATGAATGAATGTTGCCTTACCTCCACTTCTTGGCTCTGTAATGCAAATTATTTGAAATTCTCAAGCTTCCTCACTTCTTTCTTTTATATCAGTTAGTAGGAAAAAAATAAGGAAGCATCTTTCCATCCCAAATTACTGATGACAGACCTATCTGCACAAAGTGCAGTTCTCTATCTAGGAAAGTGTTCTGGTATTCATATTCTGGCACTCATCCCACTACTCTTCTAAAGACAACCATGACCCTATCCAAATGGGAGACACAGCCAGGTTACACAAGGGCAGTGCTCCATAGAGGAGCACAGTCACTGTCTCTCTATTACTGTGGATAAAACATCAGGCACTACTTCAGCAAAGTGGTAACGCATTGGTTTAAAATAGTATGTTTAAATCTCTATGGATCCTGAAAGATATCCACATGTTCTTTTGTTGACCAACCCAGCACTGTACTTTTGTTTTATATTTTGTATTTTGTTTATATTTTACATCAGTCTTCACAATTCCTTGCTAAACTTTCTGATTTATTAGTTCGACCTTTCTTTTTCAAGTACAGTTCTCATAGCAGCAGTGAGCATTCAGATAGCCCTGAAATAAACAAACAAACCAAAAAAGCATTAAAAAAATCGTTACCTATTTTTAGTATGTTTGTGTTACATGTTTTCTGAAAACTCCAAACTGAAAAGCAATTATTTTGTTCCAATAACACGATTAGAACAAAGAGCCAACATAAATGCTATGCAATGTAATATCCTATTACACCTGAAGGACTGTTTTACTGTTTGAATATGCATAACACTGTAACATCACGGGAAGCATAGCAGTGACAACAGAGAACTAAAGTCCTACGCTGCATCAAGTGAGGATCTGCAAATTCAGATTTTTTGTGCCAAAATAATTTCAAAGTATAAGAATTATCAGTGTACTTTCATTCTACATCTGATTTTAGACATAATACTAAACAATTTCTTGAAGAAACTCCCCCTCCCATCACCAGCAAACCTGTGCTCATAGGCTGGAATCGGTCTGACATTCCTCTGCAAATCTAACAAGATGGTTAATTGCTGGAAACAAATCCATCATAAATACATGGCAGAAACCTTTCTGGACTGGAAAGAAACTGTTATTAAATGCAACATTAGAGGTTTCTAATTCCTTCCTTTTTTTGTGTTCCACTAAGTTCATGGCCAGAAGATCTGAATTACTGTTAATGAAGGAGATTTACGACATGCATTTACACACAACCTGTAATTTACATTGGTACTTTTCTTTCCTCTGGTAAACTCACAGCTGTTCTTTTATCCAGAACCTACAAGGCAACAAGAATAACTTCATGAGGCTCAGAAACCCCTGTGTGCTTTCAAATGAGATTCTTGATTATCATTTGAGATATTTGAAAACTGTAAGCAGCAGGGGTAAAATAATTACCAGCAGCTGAGCTATATTTGTTTATCTCTGCTCACCCAGCATTTAGATCACATTCTCAGCAAGGGACTGACAAATGGTTTCTCTGTCCATATGGGTCAAGGAAATATCCTACACTTCTTTCATCTTCTCTAAACACATACTACCTTTAGATTTCCAACCCAAAAGAGAGACTAGAGTTGTCAGGATCCTAGGTGGCAAACCTTTCCTGGTGAGACTTTGTAGCCCTTGGTTCTTGGAACATCATCACATGGTCTTTCTTTCTCTTTTCCCCCAAATCTGCATGACTGCATTTTATTCAAGGCATAAAAACTGCAAAATTAGCCTTAAAAAGAGTTTATTAGTTGCTAATAAGAGCAGAAAGACTTGAGCAGAAAACCAGAGATAGCTGAAGTGTGTAGGTATACATGCTAAACAAGCTCAGGTATGCTTACTAAAACTCTAAATACACCAGCATTACTGAGTGTAACTCTGAAAGAACTTTCCAGCACTTATTTTCCTCAGGGCATTCAGGTTAACTGCTAATCAGTAGCAACTTCACACCAGTCAGGCAAAGAAAAGCTCCTGAATTGATTCAAGTAGACCAGCTAATTTCTGAGAAAACAGCCAGCTCTATCTGTTGAGAGGTTTATAGCTTACAGCCCTGTTCAGGGTTCAGTGGGATTTGTTAGGAACAGAGGCAATGAAACATTTGCCTAAGGCATAGGATAGCACAGGAGTACCAGTTCTTCCATCTAGATTAATGACAAAATTCCACCATGTGGGAGCACTTCATCCCAAAGGAAAACCTTAATAACCTTAAAAATTTGAAATAGTAAGATATCATTACTTCTGTGCTTTGCATTTACAGATATAGTGCACAGAACTGCTCAAAGGGAAAGTTCCTTCAGTTTGAGCTCTGGTTTTCAAGTTTAAAAGAAATTGAACAGCCTTTGTATTTATGCTCAGAAACTCCTAAGGTGTACAAGAGTTTTGAGGTTTCACTTGCCTTGTGTCAGTACTGAAACTTATTTTTAATCAAGAAAGCTGGGAAATTTTCAGTCTTGTTTTGGTATTGTGCAGATTTGTCATGTAGGGGTGTGAGAAAGGCTTATTGCTGAAGGTAGAAATGAGAGTAAACATTTTCACTGAATGGAATCCTGTTTGATTACTGAAGTATTAAATTAATTTCTCTTGGTGGATAAGGGACAGAACAATTCTTTCTTTACTAGGAGAATCCTCGAACAAAAGCCAACATTTAAAAGAATAAATGTATGTAAGAATTGCCCCAGAAGGCAATCAGCCATAAAAAAACAGTTCTTCCTAGAAAAGTGATAGAAGATATTAATAAAACTATTAAAAAAGAAAAAAAAAGATTAAGATACTCCAAACTTCTTATCTGACTCCATGTCAGTCTATTATAAAATATTTGACTTAACCATACTGGTAGTAGAGATTTTCCTTTCTAAAAATCTGGATTTCCTCATCCTACGCACATTTTAAGGCAAATTATATGATCGTATTTTCCTCCCTTTTTACTTATTAAAGGGAAAATTGCTTAACTGTAACTATATATAGAGAAAAGGCACTCTTGATAGGTTTTAAGACCAGCTGAGAATGCTCTGTTCTGGTGCAGTTAGGATTTCCGTGTGGGCAGTGGTCCCATTATGGTCACAAATATTTGGTTATCAATCCAGAAGTCTCCGGGATGCTTAAGACCATCTGTTCCTTTTTCTGTGCTGTGAACATGCATGGCTTTCTTCAATGCTCCTAGCAGAAGGGGAACTTTAGCTACTTTGCAAAATTACTCCTTCAGTGATAGTTCTTACTTGCTCTGTTTAATCTTTGTTTTACTTATGTATTTCCTGAGTACTCTTACAGCTATCAAGTCTATCTTTTTTGGGGGGGGGGTCAATATCAGCTTCATCAAGTATCTTCAGTGATGGCAGGCTGCTACAAAATTGTATGGACAGTATAAACTCAGACTTTGAAGAGAAAGAAAACATTTTTCATTCTCTCAATGTCATCCTGAGGAGATGCAGGAAAGTTTTTTATTCTAGCAAGACTTGGTTTAGAAAATAATGAAATACACACCACATATTTTTGCCCATCTGGGACTTTAGTCAAGACTTGCTGAAGTTAGAGAGAAAACCTTTCCACTGAGCATTCTTAAACAGAATTTTTTTTCAAGAACAGTGTTATTGCTTTCAAAAATCTAAACACTTTCCATCTTCTCCATCTCTTCTGATGGATGCAGTGAAAGATATGGCTTTACTTAGCTGAAACCTGATGAATTTAAAACCCGATAAAAATGGGGTTTTAATGGGGGACGAAAAGAGAAAGAAAAATCAGAGAAGGTAAAACATTGTGGGAGTGAAATGACTGCAGCTCCTTTAAAAGTGATTGCTTTTGATCTTTGCTCAGTTCAGAAGCAACATGAAGCATGGGAATAAGAATTTCTGGGACTAACTACAATATAGTAAAAAGTTAATATGGTGATCAATTGGGTTTCTTATCTATAAAGCAGAGATCAGGCCAAAGGCAAAAGGCTGCTACACATCAGCCTTCCCAAGGGTACTGTATTGTCCTTCCCAAGGGTATTGTATTATCACCTGCTCTAGTAGGAGCTAATTCTCTGAAATTCTTTACTGTTTTTCTAAAATACATTATTTCCAAATATTAAATGCCAAACAATCTGAGCATTGACAGAGTAATAGAGTAAGTTCATAACACTGAAGAAAATGAATATATTCATGTCTTTCCTCCCACCACCAGTCCAGACCAGAGACAGTAGAGATATATATATATATTAAAATAAATGTCCAAACTTCTAAACATTATATTTTGAGCAGATCAGCCTGGGTTAGTACTTGTGAAAGTCAATCATGCCTCTCTCCATTCTGTCTCTGGTAAGACCTTTCATTATCTGCACTCAGTTTCCTGAATAAGATAGTATTCAATTTCAGTTATATTCAAGCCATTAGTATGCCATAAAAATTTACATAAGCCTCAATTACATCCACAGTACATTAATTTATAGGGTGAAGTAATGGATACACTGTTTCTAATGGAACAAGGTAAAGTAATACAAAGCAGAGAAATCACAAGAAGTCACTCAGCTCAGTCACTGAACATGTCCCCGTGGATTTGGAGGCCAGACGCTTCTTCTGTCGTCATTCTCAAGTTGCTAACTGCATTTGGAAGAGATGATTTCTTTCATGTGCATATGGGCAGTGTCCACAGGCTCAAGCCATGTGACTTGGATGACAAAGATACTGAGTTAAATAACCATAAGAAATCATATTTCTTACATTAGTACATGCTTTGTTATATCCTTGAAAGATATTGCTAGTGATGCTGAAGCTGGTCAGTGAGGAATGCGTGGTAACGTGCACTAGTCCTGAGGAGAGATTAGCACAGGTAGAGGCAGTTATTCAGAGGGACAGCCCTTTCTCTATCAGGCACAATGACCTACTCCATCAGAAGTCTCTAAGACCTGGGATCTGCTATGGTTGCCTTGCCCAGATGAATGGGGGAGGTAGGGACTCACCACTGAGTGAAGGTCACGTGTTTCTCCCAGTCCAAAAGTTCAAACTTCTAATTCCTTGGTGCAAGGATGCATCATGATCCCTATACTGACGTCAGAAAGGGTAAAAGTTCTGCATGCATAACAGGGCCAGTCCCAATGATCTCAGAGTCCCCTCGGAGATGTAGTTCAGGAGCAATGCTCTGTTTCACAAGAAAGATGGTACCAGTGAGCTTGCTGTTCCACATCTTCCAGCTGTGGAAGAGCATGAGTGTAGGACCACTGTAGGTTTTGACTGCTTTGGGAATATAATGGGAGCATGTTGTTCCCACTCATTCTGGAGATGTTGCAGGTGGAGCCCTTTCCTACATTCCCTGGCTAGTGTAATTTGCCTTAGCATGAAATATGTAGCCCATCTTCCTGACAAAACACGGTCTGTGATAATAATTCACTGTTTGTTTTACTGAACTTCACATTGTAAAAACACTGATTCCTCATTTGTGCTCGGGAAATATATGGCAGCTTAATGAGACACCTACAAATATGTACCGATCTTGAGATGCTGTGATAACTTCTTGGAGGCATTTGGGCCTTGAAAAACAAACCACAAGTTCTCTCACAAAAAGAAAAAACTCTGCGTTCTTATTGTCACTTTATTTGTAGAATTCCAAAATCACTCAGTGTGTCATTTATTGATATTTCCTATTAAAATGCACCCTGACAACGTTTGCAGAATCCTTTTTCAAGTCACATTGTTTTGGATTTTGAAGATTGAGATTTCAGGTATAAAAGTACGTAATAACAGGCTTCTTCACAAGTCTTTCAAAACCCTTGGTTTTTCTTCACAAAATTCACCATGGTAACAGAGACAGAGAAAAAAACCAAACACAGCAAAAAAAACTTCAACCAGAATGGAACGGAATAGTGTTGAAATGTTAAATTCTTGAGCTTTTATTCACCATTAACTCCACATGAGCATATTTCATTGCTGAGTTAAATAAATAAACATTAGTTGGCTAACATATATAATTCATTGGGCTCGAGCTTTCTTGGGCTTTTATTTTAAAATATTTTTATTCTTTTGTGGTTATGACGAAAAAAGCAGGAAATACAAATAGCTGTCATATGTGACTAGTGTATTTTGTGTACTGTTTGATGTAAATAGCTAAAAGGAGAGTTTCTTGTTGCACAAGTGTTGCTGAGAAAGAAAAGTGCTGAGCTTTGAAGTGGGTCAGTTTATCTTCACAGACTCAGCAGGCATTCACTTAGTTTGTTGTGTTTACTTTCAAGAGAATAAAAACAGCAACAAAGCTACAAAGGCATATTGCTGTTTATAGAAAATTGCTAAGGGGAAAGCAGAGGGTGGCTTTTTGCCAGCGTACAAAGTTCAATAGCCTGTGTCTTTTCACCTGTGAAAATCCTCAGCCCATATCTATTGGCTTATTTCCAGGGGAACTTAAAATTTTTAATCAGGACAGTTCTCCTGGGCTTGGAATCTTAATTCTCCTTTTCCTCTGGTTATTCATAACATAAAGTACATCCCCAGTTCTTTTAATGGTAACTAGTGGCCTGAAGGCAGCTGCTCTAAGTCCTCAGCTCTTCAGGAACATTGCCTCCTGTTGTTAATGGCAAACTTTAAAGATAACTCTCTATGTTTAATTATGTCTATGGATAGTGGCCTATCATTATTCCACAGCCTATGTTTCATATACTCTGGGTTCTCTCGTTCAAGAATGATGGGGAACTTCTGGAGGGAGTCCAGCAGAGGGCCACCAAGATGATGAGGGACCTAGAGCATCTCCTGTATGAGGAAAGGCTGAGAGACCTGGGACTGTTCAGCTTGGAGAAGACTGAGAGGGGATCTTATCAACACTTTTCTATATATATATAAAATATATATATATGTGTGTGTGTGTGTGTCTAAGGGAGAGTGTGGGAGTGGAGGGAGGGGGAGTCAAGTGGGCCAGGTTCTTTTCAGTGGTGCACAGTGACTGAACTAAGAGTAATGGACAAAAACTGGAGCATAGGAAGTTTCATATGAACATTTGGAAAAACTGAGGGTAACAGAACACTGGAACAACCTGCCAAAAGAAGTTGTGAAGTTCTGTGTTATTGAACTTGAAAGTCCAAGCTCACTATAGAAACGCCCATTGCTTCATTTTATGGTCTTCTACTTCTCAGAAAAGTAACGATGGAGAAATTAAAAGTCAAGATGTTTCGCATGGAAGATTTTCCCATATAAAACTGAATCAGATTAAATTGTCTGGTTCCTGAACCACACAGATGAGATTGGAATAGTGTTTCAGTACTCAGTTTTCTTCAATATTTTTGGCCAATTAGTGATATGAAAGAGAATGATTGATGAAATATACAAAATACTACTGCACTGTATTGTATACTATCTCTGTATCAAGAAAATTATAAAGGTCAGGTTACTAGTAAAAAGAATCAACTCCTACCAATCAAGATTTTGCAGAAATATCCTTAGCAAGGGCCATCCATTTAAACTGGAATTATATAGAAAATATAACTAATTAGATAATTAAGTATTCTGTACTACCAAGAGAATATACTATGGCTAACCAACCTCTGTCTTTTCTCCTTTTTTTTTCCCCTTTCCAATTGTAATAAGCTCTTAACAAATATTTAAAATTTCACCTTAAAAGAATTTTTATTCTAGCACTTCATTTTTTAAAAATTTATTTACGTGAATGGCATTTACAGGTAGCCTAACATAGAACTGCTGTTGTAGACAAACTGAAAACACACCAATATTTGTACGATGATAACTGTGACCATACTGGGGATGAAAAGGAATAATCGTCTTGCTGGTTAAATAAAGAAACTTAGTAATGAACAAAGTCAGAAGCTAAACTAGCATATTAACTTCTGTATCTCATAGTGACTAGGGAGATAACTACCTTCTGCTGATGAAGTAATCTCCTAAGGGAATGAGCTGCTGCTCTGAAACAAGTGATTTTTTCTTATCTGACACTCAGCAGCATCCCTTCCCTCTTGGTCTATTATCTCCCTGTTTGTATTATATACAAGTTGTGATAAACAGATTATGCTGCTGAATATTCCTCAGTTTCAGAGAGCAAAACTCAGGCTCTGGCATAGGTTTCAGCTGGAAAGATAAGGAAAGTCACATGCAAATTAAAAGTTTGTGTCTTTCAAGATAATTGGCTGGCTGCAATAAAATTGACTAAATGTGGATTTGAGTAGGCTTGCTCAGTAAGTTCAGATATAGAAAGCAAGGCCCTAGCAATGTGAAAAAAGTTTACTATTTTTAATATTTCAAATTTGTGTTGATAGACCATCTTGATGTTAAAAGTCATAGTCAATGTTTTTTTTCAAAATAAAATTGATTTTCAGACGAGAAGATGAAGAAAGGTTCTTTTGTGCTGTCTGAGATTATGCTTAATTTGTTATTGCTTACATTCCGTAAGTGATTTTTAATTTTTCAATAAGGATTTGCACAGTCAACTGGCAGCAAACTCTTCTTACCAAGCAAATTTGACAGCAATCAGATGGTCTGATAATTCTCCCATTCAGTATTCACCTACACTTTACTGAATATATAATGAGTTATAATCAGTGTAAACAACGTAAAAAGGAAATGTAAAATCTCAACAAAAGATGCAGATCAATATGAAGATTCATGAAAGCTTTAAGAAATTTTGAATCACAGACTTGTCCACAGATGGGGGTGTCAGAAAATTTAACTAAAATAGATCCTGCATGCTGCCTTGTTTTGTTATTCAAAACAACAGATTATTTCCATCTCTATTCACAACAAAACCCATCACTATTCATGACAAAATGTATTTCTTTTTTATTTTGAGTCTCAAAATGAAAAATTTCACCACAGTTGTGTATTCCAAAAAGGAAAAAAAGATTATTAAGTCACTGTAAAATCGCACCTTTTTCCCTCCTTGATTTTAGCTCCTGTAGAACTTTTCACTCACAACTCTTCACAAACGTGGGTGACTTTGGTTAAATCAGATAAGAAATGTGATGTTTTAAAATACATTCCACCGGAAATTCATATTTTACTTTAATTTTTTGAATGTTTATTTCATTATCAGCAATAATTAATTCATTTTATTAGGAAAAATTCTCAAATCTAAAGTGAGATTTTTGGTCAGGTCCCAGTCAGTTCTGTCAGTAATCAAATTTAGATTTTCAGTCTTGCTTTGTCTGGCAAATCTCAAAGCTGAGCTCCCATATCTCCTTCTAGACCTTAAAGGAATGCTGTCCCTACACTGATTATTCTGTTTTGGGCCATTCTCCCAGTCTCTGTTAATACTCTCTTTATTTAACTTTTTAATAAGACTACTTTACAAAGCACTGTTTTTATTTAATGAATGTCCCTTTTTCCACTCATCTCCAGGGGTGTGACAGACAAGAACAGAATACAGATGCTGGACAAGTTCCAGTGAGTGGAGGCATAATCTCCAGTCATTGCAATAAAGTCAGAAATATATCTTAGTTTTTCTTTTCCATAACTCTTCATTTGTTGGTTCTCGGGATAACACCCATACTCAATTTACCATTCTTTGAGAACGGTAAAGAAAAACAATCTGCCAATATTCTGTTCAGTAGGAAATGGCAGAGTCTAAAAATGCTGCCTCTTTCTTTTTGCTGAGTTTAACAAGATAAAATAAGACTTTTTGAAACTTATGACTTGGTGCACTGAAAAAGATGTGACAATGGTGGTTGCAGTTTGAAAAACAATAGTAGGTTAAGCATGGAAGGGGCATGTGCAAGTCCTCAGTGAAGCGTTTACTCATTCGAACAGAAAATTACATTCATACAGTCATATGTGTGTGTAGAAACTCAGCTGTACTTTACTGAAAACAGTGTATCAAGCATTGTCCTATTATAGTTATTATAGCTATTCACATGTCCCTCAGCAGATCTGTAAAGTCAAATTAATAGTATGTTGCTTATGTGATAACATTCAAATATTCTTTTATTAAAAAAAAAATAAAATCCTACTAGGTACTAAACCTTCACTGTTGCAGCTGAAATTGTGGAAAAAACAGCACTTAACAACTTAGGAAAAACTTCCTTCCAGGCAAGCACTTACCAAAAATTGTGGGATCTATAAAAGCGCAAACTAGAAGTTATGTTGCACTCTGAAACCAAAATTATCACAACTAATAGTATTTTAAAATAATTTTAGCTTAAAGATTCTGATTGCGCTTGTTACTTTTCAGTTACTAGTTTCTTTTCCTGTTTCCTTTCCCTGGCAATGTTGTTACTAAAACATACATTTCTTACAGTTTGACTTTATTCTGAAGAATAATTTGTGTCAATAATATATTTGAGTCTCCTGAGCCAATTTTTTCACATGCTTTGGCACAACATATAGGATGGCATTTGTCAAAACACATGTAACTGAAATGATTTCATTCTACCTAAACTTGAAATTGAAACAGGAGAAATCCAATCAGACTTCAGAAAAGCTACTGAAAGTAAATTTTCCTGACTTCCTTAGATGTGCTCTGTTCATAATTTTGCAATGTAAGCAAATCAGTATGAAAACAAAAAGGGCACACTGGAAGTAAAATTACTCAACCATAAAAGAAAAAAATACAATGTATGTTTTTTACTTTGACACACTTGAAAATATAAACATGAAATGGATGTGACACAGAGCTCCTGTTGAACCTAAAGAGATTTTTAAGGAGATAAGGTGAGGTAGCACTTCATGGTTTGCTTTTTTACATGCTCACTATATACATTTCACAAGGTGTCAGTAATAAAAGACAAAAAAGTCAAAGCTGCATTTAAGGACACTGCTGAAGCAATAACCAAAATTAATTGAATAAATTAAACTCATTAATTTATTATTTCATGTGCAGACAATGCTTGCAGGGTTCCATCAAGGTTAATCAATTTATCTGACTAAAAAGACCACAAGGGAATGGTGAATTCCAGATGCTGGTGTTGAAGCCTGTTTATTATTGGTGAGTAAATAGCAGTCAAAGGATTTTTAAACAATTTAGATCTCATCTTTGTGATAAAGTGACAGCATTATTGACATATGTAGTTACACCCTATCTTTGTAATTTTAGCAGCCTAAGAAAATCGTTAAGAAAAATAATCGTCAGAAATAATTTACTTATGATGGATAATGTAATTTGCAAGACTGTAACATTGTTCTGTATTAATTTTGCTTGATCCTATCTAGTATAAACCTTTCTTTTCAATTGAAAAGAAACTCTTGACAAGTTAAAATATTTGTGCTGTAATTTTGTGTACTATAGGTTTTATTTGAGATTGCTTCAATGGCATTTGTTGAGGCTGTGGTACTCATGGAAAAATCATTCCTTCTTTCTGAAAAAAAAAGAATTAAACACACAACATTACAAATAACACTTAAATTTTGATTTAGACAGTTTGGGCTTCCCATTTTTAGGTAAAGTTTTTATAATCTTGGATAAGGATTGATATGGGAGGAGAAGTAGAGCTGTATTTATCATCTATTGTTGAAAAATTATTGGTCCAAATCTGGGCAGCAGGGCTACTTTTATGACAATAAATGAAATAGTTCTGGGGACTTCTGAAGTGCTGAAAGTCAATCATTAAACATAGAACAGTGTTTGTTGTGATTTTGGCTTGTGTCAACTAAAACACAACATGAACCACATCCAAGGCATTTTGCACTTCTGCCCTATTTGGAGACTAAATATACTTTAATGGTTTGACACACAGTCACTGCCATTTCAGTTTGGCTTCTGTACCACAGTGTAAATCAAATGTAAAATATTTTTAGCTTCTATCAACTGCAGATTATAGCTGTTTATATAGTTTAACAACTAAAATAGCAACAACAACAAAAAAAAATCAGGTTTCACAAACAAAACTCAAGGAATTCAAACCTCTTATGGCTGACAAGATTTCTGCATATGGCTGGATTGCACATCTGCCATCTCACAGAGCAATTAGGCATGCTCAGGGCTGCAGCTGTAAATCTGGATTTTCATGTAACACCTATCAACAGGGAATTGATCTCTGCTGTGATCCTAATAATCCCCATGGATGACACACGTTGCTTAAAATGGGAGGTAATCTTACAGAAATGACAAGGTGACATGAGCTAGACTTCAAACACTGTCAGGGGGTAGATTAGCCAAATATTGCAAGTCAAGCATCTGAAAAATAAAGTGCACATGCAAAGCATTTAGCTGTACTAACTTGTCCAACAACTCTAGTTCCCTCAGGCAATATTCTGGTGCCCTTGCCACGAAACAATACTTCTTAAATTCTGTTCTTTCTTATTTTTTTTTATTTTTCCCCCACTAAATTTCCCACTGAAAATCTGCAGGAAAACAATATCAATCTGTCCTACTACACACAGTCTGTTTCCCACAGAGAAGATCATCACTCTATGAAGCATGACATGTACTGGAATACAAAAGCAAAATTTCCCAAAGCTGCATACCTTTTGCCTGTAACACAGCATCTTAAAATGCAACTATATTAAAGTTATTTTAAAATTATACGTAACAAAAGAAAACCATGTGTTAAACAAAAACTTAACCTTTTGGCCACCATCATGGCTTTGGCTAGGATAGAATTAACTTTCTTTCTAGCAAATGGCATAATGCCTTGTTTGGGAGTTAGAATGAAAATAATGTTGATAACACATAGATGTATCAGCCCCCCTGCCAGCAAGGGGCTGAAGTGCACAGAGAATTGGGAAGGAAAAGAACCAAAACAATTGACCCCAATTGGCCTAAGAGATATCCTCTACTATGTGGCACCATGCTGAATAATACAACCGGGGGACTTGTCTGAGGAGCTACCTCTACTCTGGCACTGGCTAGGTATTTGTCAGCAGGTGGTGAGCAATTGCATTCTACATCACTGATTCTCTTTTTTTTTTATTACTATTAATTTTCCCTTCCTTTCTGTCCTATTCTTTACCTCAACTATGAGTTTTTACATTTTTTCACTCCAGTTCTCTTCCCCAGGGACAGCAGTTCCTTTTATCAGTGATTGTAACAATATTCTTTTAACATGCTCTGGTCAGATATTACATCATCTCAACAGTTTGTGCCCCATGTTGGATGCTGAAAGGACTGTTGTGGTTTTGCCCTTCTGGATCATTCTAATCACTGTTAAGATGTCAGCAATGTAACATGGAGGTTTTGGAACTGTACATAAACGTTTATGTTGCCTCCATTGTTTTCTTCTTCACATAAACACCTTCACTTTGTTTTTCATGAGGATTACACTTTGGCACTAAGTAGACAAGCAAGCCGCCCTAATTTTTCCACATCTGCAGTCTTCAGCTGAAACTGAAAGGGACAGCAAAACTTCAGCCCAATTCAGGTGCTTTGTCTTTATTTACATTGCATAAGTTACTGTTTGAGCCTACAAAGAGGAGGGGAATCAACTCTTTGAAAGGGTGAGTGACAGCAGGACAAGGGGAAATGGTTTTAAGTTGAGGGAGGGGAGATTTAGGTTGGACGTCAGGGGGAAATTCTTTACAGAGAGAGTGGTGAGGTACTGGAACAGGCTGCCCAGAGAGGTTGTGGATGCCCCATCCCTGGAGGTGTTCAAGGCCAGATTGGATGGGGCCCTGGGCAGCCTGGTCTAGCATTAGGTGGGATGATTGGTGGCCCTGCATGTGGCAGGGGGTTGGAGATTCATGATCCTTGAGGTCCCTTCCAACCCTGGCAATTCTGTGATTCTGTAATTCTGTGTGATTGCAAGAGTAGTGAATTTATCACTGAGCCTTTGTAAGCAGAGAAGCGACACTGTGAGAATATATGTTTTCTGGATGGCACTAGGTGGATCAGTATCATACATGTTTATGCACAGACAGAAAAAGAAAAGGGAAACAGGTGGAGACCAAATGGTCTAACATTCAAATTTTTCCTTGTAACAATATTCTTCCTAACACTGACAGTGCTCCTAACAGTCTTGCCGTGGTTTCCCTGCTAGAAAGGTTTCCCTGATGACATATATTGGTTTGCTAACAAGTATCCTAGGTACTTTCTGAGTCTCAGTATTAAATTTATTCTTAGGAACAGAGGAATTAATTAACATTTTCTTACTGAAGATTTCTTCTGCCTTAAAGATTAGTCTCAATTTTAGGAATTAGGATATGCTGCCTTATTTAGTTCTCAAGCATAGCTGTACAGCTACGTAGAGGCTTTAAAATTTCCAAAATGCAAAATTCTCAATCTACTGGAAACATAATTAGTGGGAGGTTTAAGTAATTAACTATTTTAATTAATTTTTGAGATATTACAAAACTGAAGGTCTTTACATAGATTGAAAAGCAAACAAACAAAAAAAAGCCACAAACAACTATAGTTTACTTAAAAGCCTTTTAGGAGAGATAAAAAAAATAACAAACTGGAAAATCCAAATCACAGTTTACTGTGAGATAGATACATATTGCATAAACATTTAGTTACAGCTTGTAAACAAATACTGGAAACGCTCCCATCATTGCAAGTGACCAAATAACCAGAAAAAAATGACTGTGTATATTCCTTGTCCAGCCTCTGTTTAAATACAAAGAACTAACTTAGATATCTGTGGAACCTGCAAAGCCATACTAAGAGCCTTCAGAAGCGTCCTTGTAGGTGAGACAGGGAGTAAGCTGTCCATTCATATGATTCTTGCTGAGGCTGAAAAGTCTACTCTTCCACAAACATCTTATCACACTACTTTCCCTTTTCTTTCTTAATTTGACTTTAATAACAATAATTGCAACATCTCATAACCAGACCAGCATCCAGGCAGTCTCTGAGTGATTTGGTGGGATTGCTGATATCTAACATGAAAAAATCTCAGATTTTTGACTAACTAGAAGAAATACTTACAAAAACTATACCAACACATGAAATTATCTGTGTCTGTTCACTGAAAATTTTCTTAGGTCCAAACAGGCAATTTGTGGTGTAAATTTCAGATTTACACTCAATATTATTATAGCAAAACTGTGAATTTATGAACATAACTCCCTGTTAAATTTCAGCTGAGAAATTTAGACTTCTACTGTGTGTCCTGCAGAAGTATTGCTGAGACTCACTGGCAGCATTAGGTTTATCTTTGAAAGTTAGCTGTCCCTGAGAGTAACCTAAATAACTTGCTGCCGCATTAAATAACTTCAGTGTTTGTAGCACATATTGAGCTCACTAGTGGACTGCAGCATCCCTTTGCATCACCACTTTCAATTATCTTTCTGTGACACTCCAGCAGTCCTAGGTCTGCAGATACAGCACTTAAGAAGTGCTTTGCCATCCTGCCTAGGTTATAGCCATATGCACAGTGCTCCCATGGAAACCCCAGGACTGCATTTGCAGCGCTTTTGTAGAGTTGCAGAAACAATTTGGTTTGGGCTTCTTGGCAGTCTTTCTGCAGAAAGTTATTTTTCTGCCGACAAAGACATCACTTAAATAGGATACTGTCTTACAGCTGAAGTAAAAAGACCTACAGATTGCAAAAGAGCATTTTTTTGGGATGCAGTAGTTATATCTTAAATGCAGCAGACTTCTTTCAGAATTATCTCATGATCATGAAGTAATTCTGAGTGTTTCCAAGACTGAGTTGCAGCCATGATGTTTTATAGCAGGCTGGCCTGAAGTAATGTAATCAGAATTTAGTAGAAATTAGACAGCTAGACAGCTTAGTTTTTCCCCCACCTTATTTAAAGGTTCTTTTTTTTTCTTCTTTTTTTTTTGGTCAGTTTAGAGAAAATAGCTACTGTGAATTTCACAACTGATTGCCTGTCTCGAGGCATATAAAGAATGGTTGCTTGCCAGACAGCTTCACTATTATCACACCTGGCTGTGGATTCTTGTCTCCCTTCTGCAGCATTCCTAGTTTAAAGTTCTTCTCACTAGTTTGTCTAGCTTGTTAGCAAGAATGCTTTTGTCCTACTTGGCTGAGTGAATCCTGACTCTATCAGATGGCACTGTCCTCCCAAATCACTTTACAGTTGTAAAATCCACGTTCCTCCTGTTGACACCAATTACGCAGATATTGAAACACAAGGTCTCTCCCTCTCTCCCTTCCTTCCCCCCCACTCCAGGAATATTGTTGAGTATGCTTGTACTTTCCTTTTGCTAGAATGAAAATATAGTAAGTGCTTTGAGATCAAGTGCCATGACCCAAGAGACATACTGAACAGCCATGACTATTTCAAAAAGTAATTAAGGTCTTTTTAAGGTCTGTTTTCAGATTTCAAAGGTTCAAGAGTACGTATTTGGAATCTCTTTTAAGCCTTGAAAATAATTTGAAGAGCACAAACCATCTTGCATAGCTTTTATATTTCTTGCGTCACAGGACAGAAGACAGAGATTCATCAGCCAAAAGCCTGTTGTAGCAATTGGACAGATCTATGTGATGGGAAAAGGTGTTTCACCAGAGGTGTAATGACAGAAGGATCAGCATGATAGAAAGGTGTTATAAAGGAAGGGAAGATTGCTTACCAGTATCAGAAGATTCTAGGTTTGCAGGGGAAAACTCCACCAAGAAGCCAGACACCACCCCTTCTGGTCACCTGGTCAAATTGCCTTCACCTGTGCTCCCAGGACTGACCTAGTCCTTTCCCCAGCTGCTCAATCAGTGGCTCAGGCTGTGACTCAACAGTTCCTGGATACCTGTCTACTAACTTTTGATTTACAGGATACTATGTTCCTACACCATCAGTGGTGAGCATAAGATTTATCTTTTAGCCAAATATTTGCCTTTCAAGAGGTGATGTGAACACTTTGAAGCAAAATGAGTGTGCAAACAGAAGTTACTTCTGTTGTTGGCAATTCTGGAAGTTTTAAAATCTTTCTAGGATGGAGTGAGGACACCAGTTTGCTTCTTAGTTTGTCTTTGATTCTTGTTTTTTTTTTTTTTTTTTTTTTTTTTTTTTTTTTTTTTTTTACGAATTCTTGCCAATCTGCAAAATGGAGAACAGTTAATCTTTCCAAATATTACTTGAACCACAATTTCTTGATTTAGACAGAAGGGATTTCTGGATTGTATCCCACCCACGTGATAGCTAGATCCAGAGCTACTAAGATCACCAGCCACCTAATGTATTTACAGGTATGTTAGTAATAGATTTTAAATTGGTAATCCTATCAAAAGAGAAAAAACTGAAACACAATAAACACTGTCTATGCTTTTCCCCACCAAAATGAAATGCCTACAAATACAGAAAATACGGATGAAGCTTGTGTTCTTCATGCTGAAGCTGATGATGAGAAAGATACGTATTTCCTCTCTGAAAATAAATTAAATCTTGCAAGGATCCTTGGCTATTTTAGCATATTACATTTCTTATTTGTTGTACAAAATATGTTTGGTATAACTGAGAGAAGCAGAGTGAGAAGAGTTAAATTATAATTGGTTTTAAATTATAACAATCTGCTCAGAAACATGTGAAAATAAATCATAGTTTCCTCTTCTATTTTTTTTTCTTTTGACATGAGCAGAAAAAGAAGGGAAATGAAGTGGAAATAATAACACCACCACACAGAATAATCAATTTCTTTTTGAAAACTGAGATGACCATCTGGGTTTGGATGACACAAGACAAAGGCATAAAATTCATGGAGGCACATAGGATGAGAATATATTACAAGGAAAAGGAATAAAACGTCAGTAGAATGCCCCCAGCTAATATGGACAATGACAGGATCACCTGCTGGTACCTAAAATTTGCTAAAATTTGAAGAAGTTGCTTAAGATTCAAAATGCACTCTGTCTTTTTACTAGGGATATTATTTATTCCAAATATATCTTTGTTATCTTTGAAAGGATAACCTTTCTGCTAGGAAAAAAAAAAAAAAAAAAAAGAATTTCTCCATTTTGTTACTGTGCTACCCATAAACAATGCAATAAAAAAGTTTGATATAAATAAAGCGCTAATGATTTCATGCATTATAAAAGCAGGATACTTCTATATGAGCCATTTAGAATAGCAATTTTAAATTTTATATTTGCTTTGTGTAACCATAAAAACAAACCAATATGCTAGATATCTTTTGCTAGCAAAGAAAGAACAGTTATTCTTCAAAATAAGTACTTCTTGCAGCTCCCCCAAATTACTCTACAAGCTAAAATGTGCATGATAGGCATGGAATTGTTGCCTCTAAAATCCTAAGATTGTTCCATATTTGTAAAAAGGATTGTGAAAGAAAAGAGGCTGTTGATAGAAAAATAGCACAAAACAGCATAAAACATTTGAGGGAAACCATCTCCAGAATTACAGATATAAGCTCTGGTTAGCGAAAGCTAAGAAAATAGGAACAGTTGTATGTCAGCAGATAAAGACAACAGCGATGAGAATAAAAAATGTTATTTTCTCATTTAAGTTTTTTTCATTTAAGAACATGTGGCAGTCTCAATTTGTCTTACATGAAACAATTGGCAGCCGGTGACATAGCCATGCTCACAGATGGCACTTTGGTGTTGTGCATATTACTGCTTATGTGTGAGAATTAGAAAGACTGGGTGAAGTAATGGCAGGATACAAAGATATTACTTGCAGTAGAAAAGATATTGCAGTAGAAAAGGGATTATTTTCACCTCCAGTTGCCTTTCACTTCTATGCTTGCTTAGGGAAAGGACAGTAAATTTGGAGTTTGGGAGAGGACAAGGCAAGGTTGTGCACTTAATGCCACAGAAAAGACTTAAATGCAGTAGCTGAACGAGTTTCCTGCAATCTTATCTCCCTTCTAATTTTGGTTTCTAAGTATTTATCCCTCTAGGAGATGTACAGTTGATTGAATATTTTGTTTCTGATGAAGAATTTTTTTAGGTGACAGCACAGACTTCTCCTTTCTTTCTCTTTATTTTTTATTTTATTTTACAAATTCTTATCTCTTACATACATTCCTGTCATAGTTTTGGTAATGCCCTAAATTCTACCTCTGCTAGCCTGCATTCCTCTTCTCTTTGTGATGAAAGCAATAATGATTATTTTTACCATAGGGGGCTACATTCTGTCTCTCTTGCTTTACAGCTCCCTTTCTTATTGCCACCTGTTCCTGTCTCTGTGGACTGCAATCTCTCAGACTCCTAACTGCAACCATGGAAGTGTAACAAATGGGGTTTGGGTGAGCTGCTCAGATAGAAGACGTGTCAATGTGAGCTGTTTGTGATTCATCAAGGCAAGTGGAATCAGGAACAAACAGGAAGTTTCTTTCATGAAGATTTGCAATTGGCTGAAGGAACACGATTGTGTTGGGAAGGCCCATCTGAGGTCATGCACCTGTGATTGCTAAACACCAGAAAGAGAGATTTTCCTGTCATCCCCTAGCTTAATCTGTTTTTATCATTTTTATTACTGAAATCATTCATTTTACCTTCCAAACCCTCAATAAAAACAAGAGAGACAGGTAATCAAGGAAGCTTCAGATACCTTGTAAATAGAAGCTATGGGAGTTGATGTAGTTGGCTACTTGTGCTGCATGTTATAACCAGATTTTAAGCAAGCTCGTGGTCTTGGAATTACAGAGCTGTACTTTTTTTAGGCCCAATTAACTTGCAGTGCTTTCTGTTTCTCTCACTTTTTTTCTCTATCACGGCTCCCTTAAAAATTCATGAGAACTGTTATTTACATTGTAGTTTTGTGCAAACTTTTATTACAAATAGTGATGACATGATCCTCACAGGTAAGTCCCTGTCTCTCACTGTATTCCTGGTAGGAAAGAAAAGCTATGATTTTTCAAACTGTGAGCTTTAAAAGCTAATTTTTTGTCTGGATGGTAAAGAGGAGACAGCACAGTGAATGTTAAGTGATGGGCGGAGCAGAAGTGACAGGGATGACCTTGTGTCTGTAAAACTCAGTGGAGAAGTAAGGTGTGTGTTAGCCAAATGAGACAGAACTGCAGTGCCCTGGGAGAGAGATAGCCATAGCCTGAGGAAGGAATTTTAGTGATTAAACAACAAATCTCCTTTAACTTTGGAAATACAATGAAGAAGGAAACATTATGGTATAGTTACAGCTGAGGTTGTGGACTCACAGACTAGATGGGTTTTCTGTGTGAGGTAGTTAAAATTAACTGGTGAGTACACTGTGGAATGAAACTGGGATCTGTGGGAATGCAAAATTTGGAACAGAGTGAATGCCAATCCCCTGAACTCCTGTACCAAGAAACTTGTTGAATTCTTTAACTTTGACTTTACCACATTCACATAATAAGGTTCCTTAACTTTGACTGGGATAACAGATAGTGTGAGAAAGCCTGCGTTTCTACACTCTTGGCTGTAAGTTATATAAAATACCAAAATTACATAGAAAATCAAAGCTACTGTGAGACTAGGAATAGTTTTACTTTTTGTTCCTCTTTACACCAAGTCTCACAGTGCTTTACTGTGTGCAGGACCAATGAGATGCTTCACTAAACTATAAGAGATGCCAAATCTTCAGACAAGGAGCTCCATGGTCCAGAAAGAAAATGCTCTCATGAATTCTGTACCTAACATAATTTTTTTCAACAAATTAGCCATTGACGATCTCAATCAGATGCGGTAGTTCTTGATTTATAGTGTGACAGTGCAGGATATGGTATTGGTGGCAAAGCTGTCATAGGAAACAGATCAGTAAATGTCTTTTCTTGCTGAAGAATGGTTCAACAACTGTGATACACTCAAGAGTACACATATTTAATGTGTTAGTCCCTTTGAATGCTATTTGAACACATACAGCTAGGAAAGGGTCAAGCTATGACTTAGATTCCAGTGCTTAGTGCTGCACTTGGCACTCTCTTAATTACTGTCATAATATACTGCAGATGGTCGCCAAGTCATCTCCTTCAAGGATTTTTAATAGATTGGAAATAGGAACAGTGGGTGATACTCAGGCAGGAATAAATACACAGAGAACATCTGTGGCCTGCTGGAAGGGGAGCTGGAACACAATAGCCTAAACGAGTGTGACAGCAAAGCTTTCTGAACTGCCAACTTTGGAGCATGGACTGTCTTTCTGTTTTTTGGGAGGAGAAGCAATAAAACGTCACTGAAATATCCGAATGACAAGCAAGAGAAACCCTGGAGAATTTGTGCGCTGTACCTGACTGGCAAAAACTTGCTTCAGATTTGTGCACAGCCTGCTACTGGTTTGGTTTTTTTCTAAGTATACTGTAGCTGTTGGGATTCTCTGTGCTGCTTTCTTGGTGAAGAAAAAGAAGTGGTTTTGGTGACTGTAAGGAGGCAGTATGCCAAAAATGTGCAGAATTAATGCTTTGATTCTCACTGTTGTTGGGTAAGCTGTAATTCAAGCTTAATAGCTTAGTTGAGGAAAGGAGAAAGGGAGATGTATTGGTGAATAAGGATTTGGCTTTCCGCTTTTCTTGGTTCATATCAGATCTATCCAGGCTGTGTACAGGTGAATTTGGGATTATGTTAGAGTATGCCATGCTAGAATGTGACTTTTCCTTCTGGGAAGTGCCCCAGAATTTTCGCAATGCCTATGTTCACAAATTAATTTGTGCATAAGGAATGGGGATGAAAGATAACTGTGCGTTTAAGTGCAGGATCAGATGCCACATGATTTACAGAAAGTGCACATGTAGCATCAGCTAGCTGTCTCTATTTTACAGGAAGAGAGTTGTCTGTGGGCTGTCATCTGCTTTTGAGAACAGTCTAGTTTGCTTTAAAAACTTTTAAAGGGGTGAAGAAATGATCTTCTGTAGCCTTCCTTTCCCAATTTATTCCTGACAATTTAATTTAAATAGATTGGTGTCTCTGAGGCAAGAAATATTCCACAAGCCAACTGAAGCTGACAAAAATTATTATGATGGACTATAGGCAGATGCCCCCAAGAAAGTAGATGTCACATAGCAAAATGCCTGGGGATTATCAGGTCACAAATGCCTTTCACGTATTTGGTATTTCTCTGACTGTGGATAACAAAATGAAGATACTTGTTACTGAGATGTACAGCTGTGAATCCCAAATAGAAGTGTGAAAGGTCTTGACAGCACACTTTTGCTGCCAAGCCAGTTCAATCTTTTAATAGACTCATATTTTGCTCAGTCTCATTGGAAGCTAGAAATGTTCAGTCACTTTGCAATTATATTGTTTCTGCATAAAATGCAGATAAGTATAACTTCCTATTAGGCTTTAATGCTATGCATATTAATTGCATTATATAGATTTTTCCCCTTGCATCTTAATTGAGCTTTGAAACTTTCTTATAATACTATAATAGAATCAATGTGAGTGTAGAATCTAATGCCATCTCCGAACATCATTAGATTGCTATATGTGATGTTCACTCAGGGAGGCATCTCAGGCTGCACAGCTGTATGGTGTCAGGCCATTGGCAGGGTGTGCCAAATCAGGCAACATTAGGGGAAAGCCATAGTTCCCTTTATATCTTATTTCCCTGTCCCCCCCTCCTATTAAATCTGTCACTATCATTACCACAGTTTTTAGTAATTCACAACAAGAGAATTCACAGTATGTTTTGGGATACTTGTGAAATTTACTCCTGTTTTAAAAGGAAGATTTTAAATGATCTCACAAAGGTCATCACACATATCAGCTGCAAAAGGCACTACTTTTGCAGCTGTCTCACTTTCCCCTTGCTTAATGGAACATGTACTTTGTGTGAACTTTTTCCCTTCAAACTATTATGTTTGTAGAAGATGTGCATTATTCTGCTTTGTTGGCCTGAAAGCCTGATAAAAATTTCCTGCAGCAAACACCCCTGGGGGTATAAAGCAGATATGAAAGGACTGTTCAGCAGATAGAAGTCAGGTGAACGTGGGAATCTCTCTCTTGTAACAGACATTTCAACAAATTCAATCTGCAGAGTTTCTGCCCAGAGTTCTCTTTCACCAGAGCATACGGTTTTCTCTCACCAGCCAGCTGCGGAAAGATGTACAGCTTTTTTCTTTTTTTTGCCCAGCTGGCATCTCTGGCCAAAAGTAACTTGGTCTTCCTATGTCATGTCTCTCTGTACTAGGCTACTCTAAGAAAAGCTTTCTGTTGTTTAGCTTTCTGTTGAACAAGAATAATGACATTTTCACTTTAGAAAACTTCTGATTCCTTGGTACAAAAAAAATTATGTGTATTTCTTGGAATTCGTGAACAAATACTTCAGTATTGAACAAGCTTTTACCCAAATCAGAGGAAATATGAATGTTAGAAGGACAGAGTACAGGCTATTAGTTATTTGCTATCATTAAACAAATTGTAACTAGTGTACCATTTAAAATTGAACATAGCCTAGACAATAATTACTTTACATTAAAGCGTTCGTCATATACTGCGGAATTGTTTCCATCAATTTTTGACAATTGTAAGATTGCTGTGTTTGCTTTTAAAAACACTGCTATTGTTTCATATCTTTAATAAAAATCTAGTAAATAAAGAAATAGTAGAGGATAAAAAAACAATTTTATAATTAAAACTCGATTTTTCCCTGTAGAAGTCACTTATTTGTAAAATTCCAAGAACGTCTAGAAGAAAATATATGAATTAAAGATGATGATATATAGATTAAAGATCTTGTTGACATTAATTTTAGTGAAGACTATTTACTTAATTGATTTCAGACCCATTCTAAACTGGCAGCAAGACGGCTAAGGAAAGCTTTCATTGATCAATGTACCTCAAGCAGAGAAGAAAGAGGAGCTTTACTTATATATGTTAAATTATAGGATTTGGGTTTAGTGACTCAAAAATAAAAAATAAAATATGATTCAGCTTGGACCAACCAGAAATGTCATTGTACTTTACAGGAATCAACCTGTAAGGTTTAGTTCTACAAGAAACCAATGTTTCCTTAGCGTATTTGACTGTGTAATCCCATTTTTGTTCTTACAAGTTAAGAAGGAAAAATGTGATTAGAAAATGAAAGGTAAAACATATTCTGTATAACAGTATAGAGAGTATGCTTTGATCTTTCCAGTTACTATTATTCTATTTTTTTCTCATTTTATTGATTGCTACTTGAATTTCTAAACAATTTAAGAAATTATACTTAGGGGCAAATTTTACAAATATGCCAATATTCCCCATGGAAATCAGTTCTTTTTTCTCTTTGGCCTTTCAATCACACATGTTGTTACAGTGCTACATGTTTACATGCATTTAGAAGCCAGTGGGATCAAATGCTCAAAAGAAAACTGAAAGAGGTAAAGTGGTGACAGCAGGGTTGCCATAGAATTCTTAACCCTGTGTCTCGCTGCAAAGAGAACTGTGTTTCAAGTAAGGGTACCTCTCAGAGGGAGATAAGCAATTGAGCACTAAAAAGCAGCTGAATTTCTTTCAGGAAAGAAAGAATATTTGCTTTTCTAAACAAGTGTCTAGGATTACATGAGAATGAATTGAAATGTATCAGATCAGATCTCAGTGGTCATCGATCTTCACGCATTGGATTATAAAACCAGAATACAGTAGTTGACCACTGCAACTTGGAGAAATGCTCAGAGAAATGCTCTCAGCAGCTGTTTGACCAACTAAAAGTGAATTTGTCTCCTGTTACTTGGGTAACCTGCTGAGTACAGTACACATAGGATACTCCCTTAGTGCTCTACAGTTTTGTTTGGTTATAACCCGTTTTGCAAACCTTAAACTGTGTTTGCACTGATTTCCATAAGTAAATCATGGAAATTACTTCTAGCTGTAAGGGTCCTGGATCACATGATTTACCAAGAACTCAAACAAACCACTGCTACTGAAGTTTATTTCAGCAGAACAATCTTCAACTTCCACATCCATGCATACACTCATACTCATGGAACCATCTTTCCGAGCCAAAATGCTATTTCCCTAATGCTGAATACTCTACTACTATAATTCTGCTGTATGCCAGTCTGACAGGAAAAGTCTCTGCTCTGCCATATTTATATTATCTAACAATTAAGGAGTTATGTCTAAATTCCACGAGGGAGGCAAAAACTGCTAAGCTGTCTCCTGGAAACACTTCTGCACTTTCTAGCATGATACCAGACGAAAGGGTGAGCTACTGAGGGCTCAGCACCACATGCTGAGAGAATTTATAGCACTTGTAAGTTCCTGCAGTTTTACTTCCATACCACAGACAGTAACTGAAATAAGAATTTTAAAATGGAACTTATGGAAGTAAACCCTGAAATTGTACTACTTCTGTTCCTAAGAAACTAATACAATTATAATCATTTAATGAAGAATATAAGCTTATGTTCCTTTTTCTACATGTTCCTACATGTGGCTGGCTGTGGCATATTTTGGATTTTAAAATAACTCCCCTGAAAATTTTGTACCAAATTATCATTGCATTTGGACTTGACTTATCCTTTAGCCACTCATTTTTTCTTCCATGACAGTCTGTCTCTACCTCCACACATGACTTGTGGTGAAGATCGGTCTCTTCTCAGAGGCACCTGCCCATGATGGGAATACTGTGACACCTGACACAGGCAAATTGGCTGGACTGCAGCTGTGGTATTTTTTCTCTGGAGGTTTATTCTCCATAGAAAAACAGTGGCCAATTGATGTCTCCATAAAGCAATATTACCAGAAAGCATACAGTGCATAACTGCATGGAGATCCCACTCTAGGAGAATATATAGAAACCTTCAGCATGGGCTTAAAAACTATGGAAAACAGACACCTTGCTATTTGATACATGGATGAAGATGCTATTTGCTTGAGGAGTCTACCTGAACTTTATGCAACATTAATCTTGACATCCCTCTCCTGTCTGTTTCATTTGTAAGTCAAAAGCTTGAATATGAAACCTACTATATAACAACTTACCCTGACCCTTGCCTACAATGTGGAAAGAGACAATGCACCTGATCATTCAGTCCCTCCAGCTGTTAGCGATTCTCTGTAATTTAACTCAACAACATCTAGCTGATGAATCATCATATGTTAATAGAGGAAAAAAAAACAAACCATAAATTGATAAAAATCATAAGCACTCTGCTCAGGGTAGATTAGCAGAGATAAAAGCTAAAAAAAAAAAAAACCCGAACACCCAGATTATGGCAAATCTCTGATTGGTTTGAGACACCTTTGGAAAAAAAGAGTCATAATACTTATTTATATGAGTATGTCCTTTGAACAATGATTATACCTTTCATATGTAGTGCTATACCACCATGTCCATTAATGCTTGCTAATAACATTAACAACTGATGATGTAGAGATAGCAGTTCTCTTGCTTCTCTTTTCATCTACTCTGAAGATTTTAAAGCTTGAGCAATTTCATCTTTTTGCCCTGACCTACTTTTCAACACAAAGAAAGTTTTCTTAATGTATTCTTGCGTGGCCAAAATGCATCCCTCAGCTGCAGCCAGTACATGCAGCTTCACTCCTATCCTGTGTTTATCTGCCTTAGGATCATATATCCAGAGTACTAAAGAATTACATTCCCTGTAGACATAGAAGACTTGATATATATATGTGTGTTATATACTAAGTTGCAGATTGCACTCTGACTTTATTGAATTTTTATTAAGCTGTGATACCTAATGAAATGTTAGGTGTTTGGTTTTACTAAGCTTTTTTTGCTCTCCAATTTTTCTTTTTCTTTCATTTTCCCAATGAATATTAATCTTCTAGCCTAGTTGGTTTTACTGATTTTTACATGATTTAAGATACTTTTATGTTCAAATAGCAGGTATTTTAAGTGCTTTGCCTGCAATGGAGACTGTAATAAAGACAGAACATAATGAAAAACAGTGTTTAATAAAAGGAATAGAACTCAAATTCTTGTGGAAAAATAAAACATAAGCAAAGACTGAATATTTCAGGAAGCTGGGTTAGGAGAAGACAGTCTGAATTAAAAGACATCAAAGTAACATTCTTGAAGACAAACAGGAAAGAGCTCTTGCTTTTCTCCAGTCTGAGACTTCCTTGAATGTACTCACTTAATCCCCATCATTTGTTTATTCACTGTGATGTCCTCCCAGCTGTGATCCTTTATCATCAAGTTCAGAGACTTCAGGTCACTTCTTCCCTGTGAGCCCAGAAGGACTCCCAAGAACCAGATGAGGTACGATGCTCAACAGTATCGTCTTCTAGAGTGAACCTCCAGAGCTAACAGGAAGGGAACATTCCTGGACTACCTCTGCTTAGACATTACAACTGAAACTTTGTTTGAAAACTGAAGGCACATGAAGATTTAATGTAGTTTTTAATGGATGATTTAGCATCATTTTAATTCAGAGCAGAATACTTAAATTCTTTTATTGTCTTCTTTATTTCTCTCTAAGCCATTTCTTAACAGCCTAAAGTATCCTTCTGTTGGTAAAATTATATACTACATTAATTTACTCCAAAAAAACTGAAATTCATTATATTAGAACTATTTAGTCCGGGTAATTAAACAGTTTTAATTTCATAAAGTGCATCCACAGAAGATGGCTCAGGAAAACAAGAAATTGTACAGTGACTTCAGATAACTTCCTCCATTAACAAAAATGCAAAACCATTCTGAGTTGGCTAAAGCTTCATTCCCATAAATTGCTTCTCCACACAAACTGGCAGTTTTCTTCTCAAGTCAGAATCATCAAAACCCAAAGAAGTGAGTTTGAGAACCGAATTGTTTGCATCCCAAAAGCAGACAAACATCTAAATTTAAAAATTATATTATTATTCTTTTTAAAGGCAAAGAGCCAACAACCAGCCATTATTTGTTCTGGTGTATTTTCTTGTTTTTCTCTTAATAAAGAAAAAAGACGACCCTAAGAAATCTTTTCAAGAATTCTAATTTACACAACAATATATGTAGTAGAATTGTTTACACAAATTATTTGTGCAATGAACTACATTTCCAAAAGTAGATTACCTTACAAAAGGTAATGTTTGTGTTTAATTCTGTGTGATATTGATTGCTATATGCTACTTTCCTCAAATGTAATGCAGTCCATTTCAAGTGCTCCCAGCTACCATCCCTTTAGCTCTGACATTACAAGCTCTGCCCCTGCTCATCTGCCAGCAGGGAGCCCTTGGCACATACACGAGCTATGTTTTGGGGAAGCTCTGGCTTCATGCCCAGTAATAGAAGTGCTAGGAAAAGTATTTTTTTTAATAAAGCTTTTTCAAAGTCTCAGAAAAATACTCTCTGTTGGGACAAAAGGCAAAAAAGAAAAACACTTAAGTGATGCTTTTCCACAATTTTAAATTTTTCCCTTCACATTCTTTGAATTCAAGCCAACTCCCTCACAATTTAGTTGGATTATAGAACTGGAATGCATAGACCATATAATCACATTACCTTCTTAGGTTTCCCGACTGTCCTATTTCTTTTGCAAGGTGATATGGAACCTCTGGCAAAGGTTGTTAGGAATTTTTCTCTTTCCAAACTAAAAATATGCATTAATAACCACATACGTCCACTCGCTTCAGTCTGCTAAACTATTTTGAACAAAAGTCTTTCAAAAAAAATGATATATCACTACACGTATTTAGGAATCAAAGATCAGATTCCTGTTATAAACACAAGAACGCCTTGCTCAGAATCTGAATACATTTTCCTAGAATATAATGGAAGTTTTCCCAGTGATTTATATTGAGAATGCATAAACACATAAGACCATCATTAATTCTATAAAATTCTCTTTTCTCTCCAACAGCAACAGCTCCATGGTAATTACAATGCTCATTCCTTTCTGTCAAGTAGCTGTGATTGCAGGTGGCCCTAATTGAGCAGGGAGGTGACCAGGTGACCTCCAGAAGCCCCTTTCAACCTCAACCATTCTGTGAGATGGAATCCTAAAAGTGCTGCTGAGAATTCTAATATCAAGTCCTTAGAACGACTGAAAAACTGACTGAGAATTAATTGAAAAGAAACAGATTTTTTTAGCCCAGTTCTTATCTGACAGAGATGATTCTATGTCTTCAAAGAAAAACTGGTGTGAAAACTAATAAAGGAAGGCTCTTCAGAGCAGTTTTACATTACTTTTACTTTACTTTCTCACGTTTTTATTTCACATTGACCAATGCATTTGTATTTACTCTAAATTACCATTAAATTCACCCAAAGTGATTTTGGAATGCCTGTGCTTGGAGGTATTCAATGCTGGACTGGATATAATCCTGAGACATCTGACACAACTTAGAAGTTGGAATAAACTTGAGAATGCTTTAGGCACAGAGTTGGATTAAATGACCTGTCTTTCCAATCTAAATTTCTTTACTTTTTCATGGCTTTTTTTCCCCCTTTCAGTTAAGCTGATATTAGACATAAAAAACCATAACATTTTTAGATATACTCCACTCTCTACTACAACAATTATAATCAAAAAACACTTAGGTATTTGTCTTCTTAGCAATGTTACCAACCTTAAAAAAAGACTCCCATATATCTTTCTTAATAAAGGTGTCTCCTGCTGTTAGAAGTCTCTTACAGTTGATCTGCTGTTTATCTTGTAATAGAAATAAGCTGTGTAACTATAGATTGTAACTGATTATCAGTTGTGGAGACCTAAGGTGCTGTTTTACTGTATGGTGTAGAAGTGATAGAAAAATTAGAAACTAATTACAGCTTTCTTTGCAGGAAGCTACAAATCACACATCAACCTGGCTTGAAAAAGTGTGAAATGGCTGTGGGACTTTCTGTTCATGTGCACAAATCCAAGATTAGCTGAGACTTCTTGCATGTTTCCATTTCCTGCTCTCTTCTTGTCTTTCCCTTATACTAGAACAGGAAGGAGAATTTCCTCAGCGGCACACTAGATGAGAATTCACCTTGTAGATAAGAAATTATAGTTGGGCAAATAAACTGCTTGGAAAAGTAGAAAAAGAACTTCACATTCCTTTTTGGCTCCTTAGTTACAAGTACTTTAACGTAGAATAAAGTAGAGCTTAATAATTAAATGCATGCGTTTTTGCTATTTGGTCACTGAGGTGTTAACATGTTTGCAAACAATTTATGTTCAAAAATCTTAGCATTACAACAAAATAAGCAGTGTGCATACCAAGTTGCTTTTACACTCTGTTCTTAATCACAAAACTGTGAGGAGGGTTTCTGACTGAAGCATGAATTTTTTTTTTTAACCACTCTAAAAGACAACTCCAAGTAAATTAGCAGGTACAGTGATTCCAAAAACACAAAATAACTCAATTTGTGTACTTGTGTGTGCCTGAGAGGGTAAAGACTCAAATCAACTTGAAATGCATAAAACATGAAGTTCAAAATTATGAAGGTTTTATAATGTGTAAAGTTATGTTGTCTGAATATGTACGCTTGTCAAAGGCAGGTAAGAAAGAGATAAAGCTGTTGGTTTCCCTTTTTCTTTGCAGAGATGTCAATACCTTTAAAATTCTTCTAGTCTTCTGAACAAGTTCAGAGTTAATACACATAGTCTAGAGAGACTGGTGAAGTACTCTAATACTTCTAATACACCAGAAAGAAAACAGGGAGTTTTTTTTTTTAAATATAAAACACAGCTTTGTCAGCAGTTCCTTTTTTTCCTTTCTTTTTTTTTTTTTTTTTTTGAGAAATTTAAGCAATATTTTAATTTCCACACAGGAAGAAGAGTAAGGTTGTTGTTTTTTTTTTTTTCCTCTCTCTCTCTCTAATGAAAGAGAATCAGCTGCTTCACAAATCTTATTTTCTTTTTACTTCCATTTCAGGCACACTCAGAATTTACAAACTCTATTTTCATGAGATCTCCTTTAATGGGAACTATGCTGTCATTTTTCCTGCTCCCATGCCTCACAGAAAGCTAAGTGGTATTTCCTGTTATTTAGAAGGACTCATATTTCTGTACCATATGGGGACGGTCTTATAAGGTTTGAGTAAGAAATCTTACTTCTTGATGTAAGTACTGATGGCCAAAATAAGACTTACTTCTGTAACTTTTCACAATTGAAACATATACCCAATTTCTATATTCCTTGTCAAGGAAAATACTATGATTTAATAGGCTTGTAATCAGGAAAAACTAAGACTGTGGCCCTACATGCTTCCTATTGTAGCAGGAAACCAGAGGGCCTGTTCTCTGCTGTAGCTTTGTTCCTCTACTACCTATAGCTGGTATTTCTTTAGACTCCAATTGTCCTTGGTTGTAGGATGCAATTATAGTAAGATCACCATTACACATGGGAGCCACACTGGCTGTTCTCAAGGCCAGTTGGCTACCAGGCAAGGACATCTGCAAGTGTGCCATGCAACAAACACTTGTTCACATGGTCAGGCTCAGAAATGGCAAATTTGAATGGAGACTACAGCAAGGTCAAGAGATTATATCCCACAATGCATGAACTTACAAACATGACAATCCATTCATTTTTCTTGTGCTCTTTCAAGCTTCTCATATGGAAGGACTCTACACCATCCTATCTAGTGCTGGCACCTGTGTGACGACTTCTGGAGGCAGGGACTTGCTCCTAAAGGCTGGAGCATTGGTTGCTTAGACAAGAAACTGTACCGGAGAAATTGAAGCAGATGCACTGCCCAGTGAGAATACTGACACTGATAAGGGTCTTTCAAATGCTGCAAACTAAACTTTAGCAAGGAGTCACTTTGGTGTGAAATAGCTGAAACATCAAGAATTTAATATTTTGTTCTTTAAAACAAATGTGCCTGCTGAAGATGAAAGTTTGTTAGGTTAACGTTGGTAGATAAATAAACACTCTTGAAGGATCTTCTAACAGGGGAGATAAAGGAATGTATTTTATGATGTTTGACTTCTGCAAAATGTGACTCCTACAAATATCTTTTAGATTCTTTCTGCTGAAGTATCATCTTTTCTTTTTACTTCACACTGAAACCCAGCATATATTTTTGTCATAGTCAGTTCATAGACAGAAGAACATTTTGAATTTTTTGAGGGGGAGAAGAAGGCATTATAAGCTTCTTATGCCAGTAACTTTATAAGATAAATTCTCTTAAACTGAGAAAGGAAGTAACTCTCAGAAGCTGTCGTTTACATGACAGATAGAAGAAACTGTAGATTGCAGGACCAATAAAGCTTCTATGGTCTCAAGATCTTTGAGCCTGTTAATTCTGCAGTCTCTAGAAGACATGATTTCAAATGAGAACAACCTGGCCCATATAATTAATACCAGTGGAGTGAAGTTGATACTGGAAAACTGCATTATTATTTCTGACTAGCACATTCAAAATATCAAATAGGTAATGCTTCAGTATTTTTAAACACTTTTTGTAGACTATGACCTATTGTACCTTCTTTGCATCACTATTAATGTTAAGATTTTCAGACCAGTTTTTCCTGAGGAAACAGTTTAAATAAGTGCCCTATTTCTGACCATCACTATTTGCAGAGGTTTAGCAAAAAAAAAAAAACCAAAAAACAAAAAACCATAAACAGGTCAATTATACAATGGCACTTGCCCTAATGTGCAATTTTGCCTATCAGTAATCCACAGTTCAGGGACTTCTAGAGCTGGAGACTGCATCTGAACAAGCATGCATAACAGTTTCTTATAGATGTTTCCTCTTGAATTTGCTTCAAAATTTACTTTCAGAGAACATTTATACTCTGGCCTCTGCAACATTCTGTAGCAATAAATTACTTAATTTAATTACACAGTGTGATAATTTCATTGGGCGCTCTTAGTCCTTTCGGAATGAGAAACTGTGAGAGGACAAAAAAACTAATATCCATCACCTTTTAAATATCTTTTTTTTCCCAAGTGGAAGTGTTCTAATCAATTTTTCTCTCCTGGTACAGAAGTTGCTGTATACCTCTGGTCGTCTTTGAAACCTTTCTCCAGCCATTTCTTAGTTCTTTGTTAATTTTCAGATGAAATAACAAACGATGAAAGCACAAAGGCTGTAGGTAAACAGGTTTATTCTGTGAGTTAGTACTGGAAAGACTTATTTTCAGTTCTTTCACTAGTATATTTCACAGTTTATTTTCTTGGTGCACTGCTATTGAAAATTGACAAGGTATTGTCTGCTATTTTCCTTCACACTTAGCCATTACCAGTCTGGCAGTTTTTTGCTTTTTTTTTCCCTCCTCTTTTTTGCCTGATATTACAATCTTTTGAGAACATATGTGATACTTCTCAAAAGTTTCAGTTCTTCAATACTCTAATGATTTCTGTGTTGCCTACAAACTCTGTGGCTTCTGCAATTAATTTCTTTTTCAACTATGTGTTCTGTTAATACGTTCATCAACACAAACCTCAAAACACATCTCTACAGAGCTCCACTGTTCCTCTCTGGCACTGAGACCATATTTCGTTTTTAACCTGATTGACAATCCAAAATTGGCCAATATAGTACTAATTTTATACCTACTTTTTGCTGTTTTATTCAGTGGCTAGATGATTTACATACGAGCCAACCTTGCAGAACATGTTCTCTGGAGTTTTGCAACATCACTGAAAACAAGCGAGCTCAAGTTTTAATAAATTCTGAATTAGCCTTAGTGTTTGAAAACAAACACTGAATTTGATCAATCATAAAGAATAGATTCATTTTTTGAATATATCTGCTTTGTTTTCTATCTATGCCTGATGAGCAGGAAATATATGTTACATCTCTCTTTAACTAGACAGTAGTCATTACTTGAATCTACAGCGTGTAATTTCATGCAGGAAACAGTTATATTTCGAGATTAATGAAGGAGAAAAGAAGTTGACAGTTTTAAGTTCAAATGCCTTGAGTTTATAGGATATTGTTACGTGCTTAATTTGTAGAATCACTTCTTTATACATGCATGCATCTTTTACCTATTGGCAAGGACAAATACTCCTTGCTTAAGTCCTACAGATATTTATCATTCCTTTTCAGCATTCTTGTCCAATAAAGGGCACACCATAATATTACTGCAGAGTTTGGGAGGAGGTCTGGGACTTAAGTATCATTCCTACTGAAAAAAATTTCTCCTAAATCCAACCCTAGCACTTATTTTGTACAATCAATCTGATCAGTTGTCTTACCACTAAACAACTTAATAAAAGTGGTCAATATTATCCTTACAAAAGCTCTTCTATAAAGAAAGACCTTTCTGTTCCTCTTTCAATCTTTCTTAACTAAAAATGCCTCCTTTGTTTTCTTCTTACATTGACTTTTCTAATCTGCATACCCTTTTCAAAGGGTTCAATTCTAGCCATGACTTCTCAAGTTTTTTTGCAAAGATCATTTTGTGTCCTAACCCTATTCACTTACACATAGTTGCTTTTTTTTTCCCCATAGAATATTATTTTTAGTGATGGAGCTTGGTTCTCACATGGTAGATCCTTAGTGCTGTGATCAGAACAATTTAGAAGCGCTATTCACCCCATACTATCAATTCCCATTCATCAAGTGACTAAAATGAAAGGTTGAGCACCATATGAATGTGAAAATGCTCATTTATCAACCCAAATTGGGTGCACATCAAGTGCTGAGCAGAAAAGAATTAAAAGAAATCTGTTTAGTTTTATTTTAAAAATGCATATTTATCAGTTGTGCACAATGAAATAAAAAATGGAAATTAAACTTTTTTCGTTATTTATTATATACATAACTATTATTTTGAGGTTTTTTTTGTTTGTAAAAAATTTGAAAAATATATATATACACATAGACACTTTTGCAAGAAAGCCTGCTAATGCTAAAAGATTTTTTTAGTAATATTTTTCAAGATGCTTAAGTGAACATCAAATAAAACTAAGTACCTAAGTACTATCTGATGAATCTTTCATTCCTTATCTTTATTTCTTTGTGCCCACCTAGTTACCACTAGCTTCTTTTACGTACTCTTACACTGCTTTTTGTAAGCATAATTATAGATATAATTTGTTATGTATTAATACATATAAAGCTAAAATGCAATGGAAAGCACAGCAGCATAGTTGCAAAGTCCCAGGCTACAACAAGTGAGAATATGCTCAAATACAGCAACTGTGATCACAGAAACAAAGGAAAGACACTGCTCACCCTTGGAAGACCTCAGATAAGCAGGGATCCCCAGTGAGACACCCTCACCTCCACTGCTAGCCCTTAAATGAGGTCTGGGAATAGGTGGATCCTGGCTGCACCCCTTCCAGTTGCATGCACCTGAGCTCCTCTGCCTTGGCCCTGCCTTCCCCCCCAGGTGCTCAATCACTGCTTTAAGCTGTGACTTAGTATTTCCATTACAGTACAGTTTCTTTTAATGGCTTTGTCTGGCAAACACTTTTTATATAATGTGGCCTGATAAAAGATTCATATCTGTACTGCTGGGAAACATTCTTAACAATTAATGTAAGTCATGAAAATTATGATAGTAAGCAAGACATTTTTACTATTTTAGCTAAATGTTTTTTGGATTATCATCAGTACAGGGAGATTTGCTACTTCCTGAGCTGAAGATCAGCAATTTTGAGAAGTTGCTTCCTCTTCTTTCTTCCTTTCTCCTTGGTTTTTTTTTTTTTTTTCTTTTTTTTTTTTTTCCCAGTCTTTTAAGGCTTAAGGTAGCAAATAATATCATAGTGCGAGCTGAAAATATACACTGGCCTAATAAGACTGTGAAACGTAATTCATTACCACAGTGTTTCCAAATACCATATTTCCACACTGTAATTCTTATTTTTCTGCCATTTTATAATGAAATCATCCCCACAGATGTGAATCATGTGGTGATTTCGATTTGGGAGGAAAATATCTATTGATTAAAAATATTTTTGAGGACAACTGGAGAAGCAATGACAAAGCCTCTGATTTCAGAAGATAAACGTATGGTCCAGAGCAGTAAAAGCACCAACAGTGGAGAGTACACCAGTACCTATGTTCTGTTTCACTTGTGTTACATGGCACTGCATTTCATGTACCATCAAAACCAATAGTAATCTAAATCTTTTAGAAATGAAAAATGCAAACTTTCTCACAATTTATATTCAATATTGTTATTACACCAGTTTCTAGAGGTGTGTCAGTTGAATTACAGAAATTAGCAGACACAAGTAATTTTTTAAATTCTGTCCATTTTTAGCCCTAGGTTGCTACTCTTTTTGCCAAGGGCAGAAAAAGCCCTAGGAAATTCCCTTTGAAATACTTTACTTTGAAAATATATTAAAAAACCAACCAAACAAACAAAAAAAACCAACAACAAATACTTGGAAATGCTTGAAAGAAATAAATGAACAAAAACATAATAATCTATATTTGTTTTCCAGTTTAAAATCAATATGATAAAAATGTCTAGAAAATTCCATCTGAGCTATGCACATCAGTTTTACTTGTTCAGTCTGACCAAGAACAGTGTTCTTGTAATGCTAGGGATCAGTGGTGTATCCTAAGCAGTCAGTAGTGAAAGGATCACGGGTGCAAACAATCCATGTAAAATTATCAGTAGTGTACTACTGTAAAATACTGATTTCTATATTGAGCCTTTTTTGTTGTTTTTCACATTTTAGCTGTCAGAAGACTTCAGTTTAAAATTACTCTAAATATCCTCTAATAACACTGTGCTTGATTCTATTCTTCTGAACTTGCTGATAAAAAATAAAAATCTGGGACTGATGTTTTGGACAAGAGAAAATATATAAAAAAAATTGATTTCTCCAAGGAGTCTATCAAAATACATGCCTACTTATTCACAGACACACTAAATATGTGCCTACCTTTCTTATTGTCATGACTTAATCTTACTCCCAGTAAGCACTGAAGGCTAACGAAGGAAGTACAGCACAGCAGCTGCTCTGTATCCTCTCATCTAGTTTTATGAAGTTAATCATTTAAAGAATCCAGACTCTTTAAAGATGTTCCACTATACTATCTTCCTTAAAAGTAATGTTAGAATTATGAGACATTTTTAATTCAAAAAAATGCTTCTCACTTTAGGGAAAATAATGGTAGCTTTGTATCTGAGGTGTGTGAGTATGCACAATTGTAATGATTAGGTTCTTTTGCATATATACACAAGATATGAGTTGAATGTGATGTGAATTCTTCTCTCTTGTATGTAATTACATACTTCTGTTATATAGCAGGGAAAACGTTTTTTTTCTGTCTGATTCTGTAGAAAGCTTTTACTATGCTAAGGTTGCTATGGCAATGTTCAACTGATGTTTTCCTTCTTCTGATATAATTCCTCACATGACATGCGTACATGTCTGTTAATAATTTTACCCCTGAATTTGGAAGTCTTGGCAGGAGGTTCATCTCAAGAAATCCTGCTATCGTTTGCTGTAATAAAAATACAACGGTTCTGCCATTGCTGCAAACTGTTTAAGTGCAGGTACAAGAGTGAAATTTACTTGATAGGCAGGGTTGGAGGAATTTTGTAATGCACCAGATGGAGGTTTTCTCGCCAAACCATGTAGAACTATCTTTATTGAGGATTTTACTGCTTGCCCCCTGCCCCGTTCTGCAATTCTGGCCCTTCTGTTATCCAGCTGTTATAACCAAGAGGCTGCTCACAGGATAAGCTCTCCTGTGAGATTCAAGCACAAAGCTGAACTCATTACTTTACACAAATCTCCCCATACGTGAGCTCTAGCACCACCCTAGCAGATTAGACGATATGAAAAGGACGGATTTGAAGCATGGACACATTTTATACACATTGTCATTATGACTTTTGCCATGTATTGGAAGTGTCTTTGAAATAGGTTTCTGCTTACAGCTGCCTCCCTTCCCACAGCTGGGGCATTCACTACTTGGACTAGAGAGAGCTGTAGTAAAGATGGGGCAAAGAGGTATATAAAATAATTTGTTGCAAAATACAATATATATTTTTCCAGTTCTGCCAAAGGATTCTGGAAATCGAAGGAAAAATCTATTGCCTTGAGCAGAATATACATCACTGGGTTTTATGACCTCTGTGTTATTTCCTGCCCAGTTGTGTCTAATTAATGACAAAAGAATGTGTTTTATGATTACAATGATGCAAAGGTTCTTTGGTTTGCTCAGGCTGGCAATAAAGTGTCTGCTGAGAATGGAGGAAATGGGTCAAATGACAAATGATCTCATTCAATTTGAATTTGAACGATTTCAAATTTAACAGTGGCAGTTAATTCTTTTTAGAAAAGGAACACCTATTGTGTGCAACCTGCAGTATTTACTGTTATTGGACCTGGTCCTGGCTGCTGCCACAGCCATAAAAGTATTCTGAGAGTGATATTGAAGGGTGCAGTTTAGCACTTTCTTTAGAGTTAGACTTTATACAGTAGGTCTGGGAGAAAATAGAAACAAAATACTGCAAAGAAGATAAAGGTGCTGCTAGATTGCTGCATTACAAATTCTTCTGGAAACGCATCCAAGGCTGTAATTAGCTATTGTATTGTGTAGTGGTACCACACTTTTTAAGAGAAACTTAAAAGCTGTGTCTGAACATGTCTCTTACAAAGTTCTTAGGGGTACCTTCAAAATGAAATGAACAAATATACCACTCACAGCCAGGACAACATCGTACTTGTTGCTTGAGTCAGCACCATACATCACTGCATAGCAGAGCTCATACCAGCACTTTGGTATTGGTTCCCAATGCATCTGAACTATAGGATGAGACTTGCTGGAAGCCCACTGGAATAAGAAGGCATTTCCTGACAGGTCCTCTCTTTGTGTTCCCTCTTCAGCACTGCTGTCTTTAGTGAGTATCACCTAGAACCAAAGCACAGAACATTCCCTGTAGCAAGTTAGAATCACTCATGAGTGGGAGTGATATGGCCTTGTAGTGTTCACAGAGAAAAGTGTCACAATCTAGGTCTAAAGTGTGGTCCACAAGCCAGTTTTTACTTGAATGTCTCATAAGTAAGCCTGGGAAACATTAGTCAATGATAGTCAATCATCTTGAATTTTTAATTAAATTGAATTAGCTTCTGGTTTACATTCTTAAATGACTGCTGTGAAGCTACTCCAGTTATGATAACTTATGTATGTCAGTGATGCTAATATTCTTTTACTCACTTTGCATATACAGAAAAAGACAGAAACATAGATAACATAGAAAACATATGCACTTTCCTCTCAGTTTATCTTCCAAATTTCCTAAAATTTTTTCAACCATCATTCCTCATCTTATCTTTCCCCTTGGAATTATTGTGATGGGTTTGACTTGCTGTTCAACACCTTAAATTTGGGAAAGGGTGTGATTAGTCTCGTTTCTTTGCTGGATGGAGCTAGTTGAGATGGACTGCAGTCCAACTCTCAGATCAGCCCAGATAGAATAGAGGGAACTTAATCCTGGATCACATAGATGAGGAGAGCATCCTAATTCTCAGCCAGCTGAAAGTGAGAAAGCTCTTCGCCCTTTTTCTAGGTATGTTTTAATTTAGTGTATTTTAACACAGTTGAGAGAGGTTATTTCAGCTAAGTACTTATATGTAAGATCAGAAAAAGAATGCTTTTCTCTCACTGTCTGAAAAAAAATAATTGACATTTCCAATGACTAGAATTTAGGACCAGACAGTGGCTTTCCACTTTCAAAATAAATATATACAACATTTTTATATTTATTTATACAGAAGGTGAATCAAGGGATTTGATTAAATTATGCAAATTCCCAAGCCATGGCATGAGGATAGACAAATTAGAAGACATGACATCTGGTGGTCTCTGAGAGCACCAGGGTAATAACCTCCATAATTTGGACTTCAACTGGCACTGTGGTGTTGTAAATTATATAAAATTAGAAGTAGAAACTCGATTTTAGTTATTTGATCTTTGTTAGCCTCTCTGGATCTGGCTGCCAAATTAGAAACCTTCATCAGCCTCTATTATACAGCCATATATAATTCATAAAGTTTTCCGTATCACGAAAACATCGGTCTTTAAGTGTAGGACAAATAATCATGAGTTTACAATGTGCCATGCAGTAATGAAGTGATCATACTTTATATCTTAGTGCTCAGAATAAGCAGTCAGATCAGGCAATCATTACCAGAGTCTGTTCACAGACACATAATCAAGAAGCCTTTGAGCAGAATTTAAAATGAACTCAGAGGGAATAACAGAAACAAAGAATGGAAGTAGGAAAATTAGGGTGTTAAGATCTGTTGATAATATTTACTAATTGGGAGAGCATCTTGGTAATATTATTCTGTTTATTAACTATATAAATAAAGATATTCACTGTGTAAGCAATTTCAGATGGCAACTTGCTAATTTCCATGTTTTATGATATCTACCATGTAATATTTTTCTTTTGACTTCCTGTTATAAAAATGTTACCAGAAAAAATTCCAGTAATTCCAAAATAAAAGAAAATCAGATTTCCTTCCTCGTATTCTTAAATTTATTTAAACATTATGAGACCACAAAAAAGCATACCTTAAAAAAAAACTGCCTTAAAAAAGCAAACAAACAGCAGGCCAACAGATAGGAGCTAGATTTGCAAGCTTCTCCCCAAACTTATGAACATTTTGCCCCTTACTGTACACTGGATTATTCAGTAATCTAAAAGGAAGAGCAGAAATTTCAGCATTAATAGAAATCATTTTCCTAATGATTAACTCCAATGACACCACTCAGATATCTGGGTCTTGTCTTAAATCATTCCCTGTGTTATACTAAACTGACGACTAATCAATCTATTAGTCTACTGATGACAAAATTATTTCATTTATAATTACTTTATCCAGTATATTCAAGTAATGTGTAAAATGATGTTACAAGAGAGACTACCTGTGAGATCAACTATTTCTCTTACTAGGTTCACAGAGCCCTGATCTCTGTGGTCTTGAATTTTTCACAGTAAGGTTTCTCACATGAGGCATATCTCTCCTTGGTGGCAGTGGAATGAAAGGGACAGTCTTGCTCCTGCAACAGTGCAGATTTGGTGAATTTATTTAAAGATCAGCAGAACAGGTTCCAACTAAACCTTCCAAATATCCCCATTGCAGGGAAGTGCACATGGCTGCACATATCAGTCACATTCACAGCAACCATATGAGTGACCTCCAGAACTGTCCATGTTTGCTAAATTCTCCTGAACTGAGATATTTTCATTCAGTCAGTGTACTCCAAACACTAAAGGATTGTTTGACCAGAATTTCTGCCCGTCACAGCCCCCAGGCTTTGTAGAACAAACAAAGGTTCCAGGTGTGCACACAAGTGCCTACCATTTGCTGTGCATACACAGCACAAGTGCACCCAGGCTGGGCAATCAGAAGAGCTAGAGCTCTCCTGGGACAGGAGATTGTAAGCTCTTGTACCAATTCTTGTGGTATGGGGAGCTCAGGCCAGGTTGGGGCTGTGTGTGCTTCAGTTTATTTGTGACATCTTCATGGTTCATTTCTGGCTCTTTGCTCTTGGAGATGAAGTTCAGTGTGGAGCAAGGTACGTCTGTGCATTGAGCTGAAGAGCCTCCTTCCCAGCACTCACAGACGGCTGCCTGCCAGCCTTTTATCTTCAGCTTGCAATACTGATTGTTTTGAAACAGGCACTTAGACTCCTGCTGAATGTAAGACTTCAGATGAGGTCTGTTAAGTTGAGACCCATTGTTAGCTTTAGCTTAAAGTTTTCCTGTACCAAAGCCAAATATTGATTAGCTAGTTCACATATATTTGCACATATCAGACAACACCTCAGTCAAATCAGAAGAAATAAAAGCACTGAACTTGAGTGAAAAAAATTCAGCTTTAGCATCTGTAGTCACACAACCTGAGTGCATGTTAGGATGCTATCAGTCCACAACTTTTGTGCAGAGAGACTTAAAGTGATAGTTAACTTAGAGACTGAAATTATTTACGTGTTTAATCACATATTAAGGTGCCTGTCTTTACTTTGGAATGACATATTAGCCTTTTCAAAGGGGGAATGAGAAACAGACCACTTTTATTACATATAAAATACTCAGTTAGTGACAGAAATGGCTCTGAAGTAGAAGAAAGCTTCCTAGGTTAAAGACCTGAAAGATTTGTAATGCAGTGTTAGCCACTTATTCACTGCAAAAGCTAGAGTACATAGCTGGCTAAGCAACGAATGATATTACTCCTCAAATGTATGGCACAGCTTCTTCACTCTTCTCTACTGGAAAGTACACTTCTCCCCAGACAACTGCAATTAGAGTTTGTAAAGACATATGGCTCACTTAGCATTCCATTGTACTTTGCTTGGAGCCACAGCTGTGGTTCTAAGAAACAAATCCCACAGCATCAGGCAAGTCCAGAGTACACTCACATCCTCCATCAGAGGCAGGTCTCTTGTTAAATATTGAGTCCCAGAGAGTTCATATTCTGTTATGAATATCAGGATTAATAATTATAGTTAAAGAAAGGGAGATGCAGTGACAGCTTTTCCCTTATCATATTTTTTTTTGCTTTACCAGTACCAGTGTCTCAGCCTCCAAGGGAGGCACTACTAGCTATTTTTCTTTTTCCAGTTCATAGAGTTAAGCAGCTCATTTAAGGATTCCAGTGTTTTCCTGTCCATGAAGAGCTGTGAGAATGATTGAAACCCTGCAAATGTGTCCTTTATTCTGATGTGCAATGATTCAGGATCCATATGGTAGATAAAAATACCTAAATCTTAGTGACTATGAATATTAGCTGGGATAGCTTTACAGAGGTGTAGTTAATACTAGCTATTATATTTATATTCTTATTCCTTATCTTCTAGGCATCAGAACAGGCAGAGCAGGAAAACATCAGAGAGAGATGGGATCTCACATAATTCTTTGTCTTTTTTGGTCTTTTAGGTTGTTGCACTACTCATCTGCCTTTTAGTATTCAGGCACCACAGAGGTAAAAAAAAAAAAAGAAAAAAAATCATTTCAAAGGAAAAATCAAATATTGTGTTAACTTCATTCAAAGAAAGTTGCAAATTTTAGAAGAATCTGTGAGAGTAGTAAAATCTATTGAACAAGTGTATCAACATTGTAAAGAAATAAAAAAGCAGAAGGCAGGTGTTTTATTAATGATACTGCCTTGTAATGTCTTCTTTGTAAAATAATAGTATGTATGAGATGCATTCCATCCTCAAGTGGACATTTGCAAAGGTTCTGCAGCACAATTATTTCCATGTATCATAATCTCAGATTATTTACAGAGATATATGCACTTACTGTTCCTTTTTAGCAGTTCAGAACATTTCTTGTATTGATTAATTCAATCTTTGCTTTGTTGAAGTAAAGGCATTGTATGAGTATAACCTATTTCTTTATACTTACTATATTATAATAATAATATATAATAATAATAATAATAATAATACAATATTATTATACTTATTATATTAACCTTAGCACTTAGTGTGTGTATGCCTCTAAAGTAGAGGCATTATCCCTCTGGCCATAGGTAATGATCAGGGCTGAACTTAAGAATGGCATTCATCACTACTAGGCAATAAATACAGACTGTAATAAATCCTTCATTTTCCTCTATATATCCCTACAGAATTACAACTCCACAAGAAAAGAAAAAGGAAAAGAAAAAGGAAACAAGAAAACCAACCTACACTCATTCTCTTTTCTTGGGAGAGTTAAGGTAATTAGACTAAAATACTCCCAAAGAGACAGATTATGTGCTTTGTTCCCTGAAGGTCTTTCTGATGCCAACAAAACAATTTAAGCAACATGCTACTTAACCTGAATAAAAGTAATAGTGCTTGACTTAGAAGGAGCACCTTTCAAGATATCTCATTAATTATGAAAGTACATAGCATAAAGTGTATAAACGGCAACTTGTAGGTGAGGTGTACGGAGAGGGATGCAACACAGACTCACACTGGTGAGTCTGAAAACCACTTCTATTTATAGTTGTGAGCTACTTTGCAGTGATCTTTCCTACCAACCTTAAGAGATGTTGTCTTTTTTACATTTTAAACATAAACGACAGCACAAGAGGAAAGCAGTGAGTGACTTCCACTTACAGCAATTAGAAATGATCCAAAGGGTGCAGCCATGTAGGATTGGGTATGTGGAAAATCAAACAACCTAATGCAGCTGCAAACGTGTTTGGAAGGAAGACTACATCAAATTGCAGCCTTGGGAAAGGTGAGAAATATGTCCTGATTCATCGCATTAATGTTGTTACTGGGAGAGGGTTTTATAGCTTTTAGAGGTTGTGTCGAGCACAAAATTTGTAAAACCAGACCTAGCACAGGTTAGGCCACTTGTATTATTTACAACCTTGGCATAATGAGAAAAAGGAAACATTCACAGCAATGATTAGTTATCACTGGTAGTATTGAAGAAATATAGTCCTAAAAATGTTTAAAGTTGTAATGGAAACTTAGTTCTATTGCAGTTCTCAGTTCTAGTTTTCTTTGACAAGTCTTCCTGCCAGCTGCTAGAGGTAGTAGGATACTTTCAGTGCAGGCTGAGTAGGCTGACCAGTTCCAGGTTTAGTCAGTACCAAGGCCAAGCACCAAATGGCCATGAGATCCATGGAGATAGAAAGTGGTAACCCTGCTGTCATCCACACAGACACAAATAGCGCTCATGGATGTGATAAACACAGTAACTCTGTCCTGTCCCTCCCAGCTGCTGGGACATGGCACAAACATGCAGTAAGTGTATCTCCAGAGGTTCTTGCTGGACACCTGAGGGACACAGAATCTGCTCCAGTCAGGATCTGGTCAGTCTTTGCATTTATCCCTTTTTCCTTCTCTTCTCCTATATTTGTTCCTCACTTATTCACCTTGATATCTCCTTTTGATCCGTTCCCTAAACATATCACAGTAAGTTTTGCACTTTTCAGCAATACTCTTAATCCTCAAATAAATTTTATGAAATCCCAAAATTCTCTTCCATCTGCACCTCATAATAAGTCCTATAATTCTTCAGGCATTTACCCAGTCAGTTTGCCCAGCCACCTGGACAGAATTTCTTTGGTTGGCTCTTCTTCCCTGAGACAGAGAGGATGTTGAACAGAGAGCAGGTGATGTATAAAACTCTTTCTCAAAACTCTTACTGAATTTCTCCCACTTTCCTTATAGAAGTTTTTAGCACTCATCAGCCAAACTCTACTCTCTGTCATAATGTTCAAACTATGATGCTATTTGCTCACACAGAGCTGTGAGTTTGATATTGACTTTTGTCAGAGCTGGAACCAGAAATTCTCTTTTATCTGTCTGATGTGGTAGTGGGCAATTTTATTGTCAACACCTGCTTGCACTTACTGGGCAGTATTTTACACATTTGAGAGTTCTAGCAGGGAAAGCAATGAAGAAGACGTGGGTTTTTATCTTCAGTTGTTGAAAATTCTGGGAAATTCAGATACTACCATGAAAAATTGAGATGTTAGAAACAAACAGAAATAGGATTTTTTTTTAATGCTGTTTAAACTTAAAAAAAATACCAAAGAAAACAAAAAGAAAAAAGTTGATATTTATTTATATATATACAAAAAAATCAAGTTCTCTCTCTCTTCTTTTTTCTTCTCCTGTTTCTCCTTTTGAAACAGTAAATGCGAGAAAAGCAGTTCACTTTTTAATACATGTAAATTTTTATCAAATCAGTCATTTGTCTTTCAAATGATTAGCCTGGATCAGAACCCTAGTAAGCCAACACTGTGTGCTGGGTCAGGCTGTGAGTGTAGGGACACAGCCCAAACTAGCACTAGTACCCCTGACTTTGTACCCATGCAGCTGTACCACTGAGCTGGCAAGCAGTGACCAAGAACTGAGAGCCAGATGGCTGTCAGTCATCTCTCAGCCAAAAACAGGTGCTGCCTGCATGAGTCCCATGCAAAGCCAAAGGAACCTCCAACATAGGGATGGAGGTGCAATCTCGCAAGCATAGCCCAGAAGCTGCCTATGAAGCTTTCAAATCTTTCTGCTCAGCTTTTCATGCAGCTTCCCCTCATGTCTTCAGCTGAGGCCTTGAGGATGTACAGACTTTCCCAGAATTCTGATTCATCTCTTAGAGACCCAGTTTACAAGCTGTGCAATACAACATATGTTTAGTTGGATGAATCAGTGAAAATACTATTGCTGTGGAAAAAATGTATAACGCACACTCATCTACAGCAGGAACTGAAGGTTGTTTCTCTGCTATACGTGTACAATATTCTTTCTAGTACTTTCACACTCCCTGGAAAAAGTAGCAAAACCAACCTCACATGCTCCTGTAATACATAAGAAGAATGTGAATTTGAAGTGAAGCAATTTTTTGAGCTTGACAAAACTAAAATAGGTTCATTCATGTGTGAATTTAGTTTTGAATTAATATGAGCTTTCGTGAAACCTTTAAATTGTCTGAAGTTGCATTTTTGTCAACAGTGTTATCCCTGAACTCATAAGCATGAAAAACTTAACCAGAAATTATATACACAACGGTATACAGAATACCGTTTGCAGAATATTGTGAAAGATGGTGTAACATTATCTTTACAGCAAAACAGCAATGATTTAAGCCTCAAATTTTAAGAATGAAGCTAAGAAATTGAAAACATAATACTGTAAAAATGTTTTTGTTTGCTTTCAGGTCATTACTAAAAAGCGAAAACTAATGCTATGCAAAGTACATTTCGCAGTACATATAAAAAGGGAAAGGAAATTTGGCAAAGAAAGTAAACATCTTACAAAATATATAGGTAAGTTATATATAATGATGAAACGCTGTGTTTAGCAACAGAAATAATTTCTTTTTATTGTCTCAGACTGTGATATGCATATTTTACAAAACACAGAAATAACAATATCTGATCTATGATAGAATATCACTTGAATAGAGAGTTGATTCACAGTGGTTACCTATAGCTTTATATTACCACACAACAAAATTCTGAAAGAAAACATGACCCTGATCAATAAAAAGTATAAATACAAGCCTATGTGGGAAGTACTTTCACTCTAAATCCTCAGGGATCTTTAATCCCTTCATCTGCTCTTCCATCTGTAAATTAAGAAAAACAGAAAAAGGCTTTTCTCCCTTCTGGTATGTTTTAAGGAATCAATATCTCCTGCTCACAAAGCACTTGAATATGTAAGATGCTAAAATATTAAAGTGATGTGAAAAGTGTAGGAATTTATGTTTACTGAAATAAAAATGAACTTTGTAGATAAATCCACGGTATTTCTTTAAAATATTTCTGCAATACGCTGTTGGTTACCCACCAATGCACTCATTCTCATATTTGTTTCTATATCAATAATGTATTGTGTAAAAGGCACGTTCTTTCCTTTAAGTAAACAAACACTTCTCTTTATTCAGGATTGTTTTCAGAATTAGAAAAATTTACACTTTTCTTTCCTAATCTTACTCATGATTTTCTCATATTAGCGTGTATGCCACAATATCTGAGACTTATTTTGTCTGTTAAAATTAGATTTTTATTGGTAAGATCTTTACAGTTCTGCTACCACTTCGGCTTCATGCTTCTGTCTGGGGAGAAACATATCTTTCTTCAACATCTCTCCAATTATTTTTTCCATCAGCTATAAGAGAATATTCATGGTTCAACAGTCATATCACTTTTGTGGAGAGTCTATAATACAAATTGGTCAGGGTCATATAAGACCATAGCTTCATATGCTGGTAAACAGCAAGCAATCTTGTTTTTTCAATCCTGCGTAGTTTTAATTATTTAAGGCAAGTAAGTAATTCATAAGTCAGAAGTTCAGCAAAGTTTTTCATCATGGAAAAAGTCTAATAATCGTGCTATATCATGTATAAACCAAACACTAATAAGGAGAGGAAACAACTCTCATGGTTGATTAATGTAAAAGCATGAGATGGTTGATTAATGTAAAAGCATGAGATGAACTTACTGATAGGCCTTTAATATTTTAATGTGAACTAATGCAAGAATGGGAAATATCTCAGAATGCGTCTGAAGAGGTCTCTGAAGTAGAACAGAATGTCTCTGATTACCTTCTCTTTTATAGTAGGGTCTGAGATAACAGGTGGTAGAAAATTATGCCAATGGTTAAAAAAAAAAAAAGTGTAAAAAGAGGCTTTGGAAGATGATTTGTATATAATGGACATTTCTATTTTGCTTATGTGAGTTCTGGACCATAATGAGGAAGTAGACTAAGAGTAGTCCATCAGGAAGATGATTTGATGGAGATTATTTTAGACTCCATGATGATTTCAGAGAATCATAAAATCATTACTGTTGGAAAAGACCTCTAATATCATCTTGTCCAACAATCCACCTATGTGAAAGCATTTATTATCAGAAGTATAAACTCACCTTCTCAAGACATTGCCATTTATTTCTGTGTAAAATCAATTTTAAATGCAACACAGTTGGCACACTCTAATAAATTACATTTTCTGTGTATAACATGGTAGGATTAGTTCTCCCATAATTAGCTGCATGTTGAAATTCAGCTTTAAATATTTACTTACAGTCAGAAGGTTTGTAATCAAACCAAAGTTTTTGGTGTTCTGAGAAGAGGCTGAGAAGCTCCCCACACCCTTTTTTTTCCTTTCAAGAAAATAAAGGTAAAATAGGCTCTGGGCATTCTTCAAAAATTTTTTTGATATATTCTTGACAAACTTCTGATTTGCTCTCAACATTGAAAAGTACCATTAAAATAGCATAGATTTGATTAACTGTTTTATGTCACTACACCTAAAATCTTGAAGTGTCTGCACACTGTGAGCCTTCCGTTTTAGAAACATGGAATCTATGAGAGAAAGAAAAATATCCTTGCATCTAAGGTACTGAACTGGAAGAGAGAAGCCACTGAAATAAGAACATGCCCAGGTTTACCCATGTGCTTATACAAGAACTGTGTACCTACCTCTTCCAGATGCCTTTGAAATGCCATGAAACATAAACAGGGTAAGTCTAAGAATGTAAGTCTCATTCTAAGGTGTGCATCTATGGCATGGTGCTGCAGGGTTCAGTCTGTAGAGAAATTTCCATTATTCATCACATTCCCTCTGCCTCTTAAATCTGCTAAGCAGAGTTGCTAAAGCCCCTGTCTGTTATAATTTGGTTCAGCAGGAAGACTTGCTTCCTAAGGTGATGGATGAGTGATTCATCATCCATGTTACTACAAGCTTGAAGTTAAGTATAACAAAATTAGTGGTGCACCACGGCAGCCTTACTTTTTCTCTAGAAATAGTCCATGCCATTGTACTGATGATATGATACTATAGTTTGTTTATTTTTCTATAAAGATAAAAAGTATCTCATAATTAAATACTTCAAAACATTCTAAAGATTATTTGTATATTTTTTTTTCTTGTTTTAATATTCTGGGTAGATTCTAGAGTTGCTTTTAATCCAGTGAATCTTCATTTGTTCTTGTGCTTCACCTTTACGCAAATAATTTGCAACAACAAGCAGTTGTACCTTCAGAGTCGTGCTTTTGTCATTAAACATTGCTCTTTCTCTTCTTTTTTTATACAAGAGCTGCTTTGAAAGTCCTCCTTTTTTATTATTTTGGACCGTAACATCAGAAGCGGATGTTGGATGTATGGCAGTAGAAGTTGAGCCTTCCCACCAATATTCTGTTACATTTTGTTGCTGTGTGACAAATAGCAGCAGGGGGGCAATCTGACAAAGTAGTGACTGACATGGAAATGAGTATGTGTGTCACTGAATTCTGTGTGTCACTGAATTCCTCCATGTGGAAAAAATGGCACCCACTGATATTCATTGACACTTGCTGAATGTTTATGGAGACCAAACAGTGGATGTGAGCACAGTGAGGTGGTGGGTGGTGCATTTCAGCAGTGGCAACAGCAGCAGTGGGGTCACCTCTGCTGGTGCAGATTTTCTGCAAGTGCGGCATATAGGCTCTTGTTCACTGCTGGTGAAAATCCATAGCTAATGGTGGTGACTATTTTGAAAAACAGACTTTTGTATTTGAAAATTTAGTCTATCAAACAGTGTTATTGCGCTCTTTATATCTGTTGTAGTTTCCATGGAAATAAATAGCTGGCATTACTTCTGAAGCAGCCTACGTAAAGTCTGAAGATCTCCTCTGTCTTTCACCAAGATAATGTCATACAATTTAATGAAGTTAAGAGCTGTATTTATTAGTAACATTGTTATAAATTTTATGATTGTATCTCTATACAGTGACTGTTCTCAATGATATTTTGCAAGGTGGAAATGATAGCCTGGACAGCTAAAGACATTAATTCCTCCTACAAATATTTCATTCTCGTTGCTTCTCTGCTTGAACCTCCTTTCATTGCAATGAAAAGAATACAATGTAATTTCCTTGTAGTAGATTCTGTGTTACTTTCATCATTAATTCCATTAATTCATTTTTTTTCCTTGAAAGAATTATGATTCTAGTAGATATTCACTGATAGTAATTAGAGTCTACTGCTATCCCTGATCATCCTTCACCACTTCATTTCAAAGATAAAATCATTAGATACATCAAAATGTTCATGTTCGATAAAGTCAGCAAATACTGCAAGGCACTTTGCCCATTTTTTGACCTCCCATTTGGTATTTTGATATTAACACAGCCTCTTAGCCAGAGTTAAAGAAAGATGAGTGTGAAGTAATTTAATATATCCCTTTCATGCCTTTAGGAGAACGTTATTCTGTTCCTGTAATACAGCCTTTGTAACAGAGTGCCCATTATAATACCTTGAATTCAAAGTAGATCTTTTTTGTTCACACATCCACACATGGATGTTCTCCATCCAAGAGACTGAGTCTTCCCTAATGGCACCACCCAGTCCAACCTTATGAGCTAGATTAGAAATTTATCAAAATAGTAGAATACACACGTGAAAGGGAAGGCAGAAATGTATCAGACATGAGATGTAATAGCACAGATTTTCTGACTTTCTGGTCAGAATAAGACTCAGTACCTAATCCTAATCACCTGACTTTTTTATTTCTAACATCACAAAATGTTGCAATAATGAAAACTAACTTGTAACCTCACTCCAGCTTTTCTATAGGAACACTCACACCTGGCCTTTGCTTTGGTCTCTGTCCCTCTCTGACTTAAAATCATGTGTGTTGTACAAAGGCAACTCTCTGTGATAATTTTTTTTTTTTTTATTTCACTATCAAAAAAACTATTTGTGTTATTTATAAAGACTAAAATATTAACTTTTATTTATTTATTTATTTTTATGTGCAACATCTGCAGCATAGATCAGTAAGTTTCTGGCAGGTGAGGAACCTGATATTTTATGGTTCATTAGTGAGAAAAAGAAAGAGCTATATTTTTAAGTCAATTTTAAATCCTGAAATAAACAAATCCACATACTGTGTCCTAAAACCACACTGGGTTTGTATGAGAAATAAAATCATGTATAAAGCTGTGTTTAAGACTTTTTAGAAACAAAATACTACTCAAAGTTTGGTATTTCTAATCAGCTTAGGATTAGGAAAATATCATAAAAAGAGAAAAAAATATAGAGAGGCTCATTAGAGTCTATAAGTAAATATGCATATGTATTTACCATTGTAACAGCTCAGTGAATACTCAGGGTTTAAAATTTATTTTCAGTGTAACTCCATACTGCATGAAAGAAACAGTGAGAATTCCCAGAGGCACTCAAGCTCTTGGGTTTCAAAGATTTTTTGTCATATACTTCTCTGGCTTTAGAGATAGATACTTCTATTACATGAGCTGCCACTGAACGATACAGAAAGTGACTTAGTCTTAATGATAGACATAATATTACCAATTATTTCCACATCCAAACATGGCTTATGATGCTGACAATGACAGGAATGATGACACTCATTAGTAAGTCAAGACGCTTCCAAATTAGAACAGGCTTTGCACTTTCCAGAATTAAATGAAATGCTCTGTAAGCATCCATGAAAAATTAGAATAATTGATAGAAGGCTTGTGGCAGTTTTTTCCTAAGTTTTATTATTGATCGTGGAGGACAGATATAACACACACACTCTTCTTAAAGATATTTTTAGAATAGCTTTCATGAGTAAAACTCTTGAACTTTGTTTTTGGTATTCAGTATGAATATGACTGATTAATAAGTCTGCTAAAGAAACAGCAAAAATATACCATAGCATTATTTTCATTTGTTAGGTAACTCACTAAATAGTGGCTTCATATCATTATAAATCTGTTCCAAATTAATTCATTGCCTACACTATTATTTTCCTGACTGTGTTAGAACACTACTAAGAATATTCAGAATCATGAAGTATTTGAGATTTGAAAGTGCGTTCTCATTTGTGACTGTTGATGTATACTAAGGGAGATATCACGTCTGTAAGGTTTAATGGACTGCAGAAAATAGGAATTAATATGAATATTTCCCAGTTCATATAGTACATAATTCAGCAAGACAAAATATGGCTAAACTGCCATTTTCTCTTAAAGATTGCAAAGAAGGGATTGGTTTTCATTATTTGTGAAAGAATTTCAGGTTATATTTCTTTTGACAGTCTTGAATATAAAACAAGACTGAAACGTTTCCCAACAAAATAATTATGTCTATATTCTGTTGTTTATATCTGAGATTGTTTTCCACGTTCTCAACAGTTACTTTTGTATATTACAAGATCTACTTATATGCTATATTTTTTTGAGTTATTTTTTAAAAAAATTAAGATCTTAAAATATGACCACCTAAAATTATAAGTACTGTAGCTTCTCACAAATGAGTTCCCAGCAGGATAAAGTATAACAGATAATTGATAGCAAATTCTCAGATCATGTATCACTTTAAAACATATCCAAAAACTTCCTACAAAAATATAATCAGGCATACTTATATCCTTTAAAATATTGTTTCTTATAAAAATATTTACATACCGATTTCAGAAAACTAAATTACATTAATCCAATTCATTTACTTTTTTCCTAAAAACTGTATACTTCTGTAAGTCTGCTAAATGTTGTTGGTAACCTGACAAAATACTAAGGGCTCAGCATAGCCTAATTTCAGGATAAATACTGGACATTGAGATATTTCATAGAGCGTGCCTATTATTTATATATTTTGTATCAGAAAATTAGTCAATTTCCTTTCTCATTCTATGTTTTACTTTTGCTTTGTTTCAAAATGTTGAATCTATTTCTCTATTTTCATTGAAGTGCAGCAATAGAAAAGTATTTTCTTGAGTAGACAAACTTGCAAGAATTTCAGAAAACTGAAAAAAAATAGCAATTTTATTAAGATGAAGTTCCAAATAAATTCCAAACTGTAAAGAGTTTTACTAATCAATTTTGGGTAAAAAAATGTCCAGTATGTTGAAATCATTAGTATACTACACTGTTTTGAAGTTTATGCTAACTTAACAGAGCAGAAATTTTTATCTTAGAGAAATACCAAAGCAAATGCAAGAAACAGCTTTTCAATTCTTTTCTCTCCAAGTGGGGTACAAGAAGAACAGAAATATGCTACCTCCTATAAAAGTACATGTATCCCTTTATCATTCTTTGTAATTCCTTCATCAGCCTCTGGAGAAATCTGTAGTAAATGTGTTCTTTTAAGGGCACTTTTTATTCCAAATCCCTATGATGTTCAGGCTAGACAGAGCTTTTAGGCTAATTATATTGATTTTATTCCAATGACTGATCTAGACTAAGCAGTACATTCTCCACCCTGTTACAATCACGTAGTTTTGAAGGAGAAATCATAGTTAAACTTTAATGGAGAGTTGCCCAAGACAGAAAGAAATGAGGTTAAAACTGAAATTTTTTCTTATATTTTGAGCGGCCTATAACTTGTGTCTCCTCTAATTCTTTTTTTACCCAAGAGGCATAAATAGCTTTTTATCTCCTAAACCTAAAGACACTAGACTATTTTCTCATTTGGATATTCTTGCTTCTGTATATAGATAAAATTTTATTGCAAAAATTTATTCAGACGTAACCATGAGTGAATTCAGGTTCTGTGAGGGTCAGCAGAAATTAAAAAAAAAAAAAAAAAAAAAAAAAAAAAGTTTCAGTAAGTAGGTTTTCAGAAACAGCTGGTAGAGTGATTTTGAAGTTTGTGAGCACAGGAACCTGGACAAACAGCACACCCAAGGGCATTACAGTTTGACTAAATATTTCACGCATTTCAGATGTGTTAACTGAGAAATGGGATTGAGGAACAGCATGGGTTAATCTTCCAAGAGTCTTTTAAGATATGTATATATGTATATATATATATATATATATATATATTAGGACATAAAACACACAACATTCTGGAACAGAGCGTTTAATAGTTTAAATACATTGTATTGTATTTGTATTAAATACATTGTATCTAAAAGTATTGCATCATTTTTAGAAATGGCGTTTGCTGATTTCTCTGGGTTTGCTGGCTGTTGTGTTGTAAGAAAGAGATTTACCATATGCCCATTCTCCATCCCTCCTATTTGTCCCTTCCCAGGCTGTGGGACCCTAGACTATTTAACCCCAACCTACATAGGAGATGGGAAAATGATGCATAGTATTTATCATCCTTCAGTAGATTGATTCTGCTGTAGTTAGAGTTATACTAAGCTACAAGACTGACTAACTAGAGCTAGAATGACTTCAGTATAAAAACAAACCAGACACAGCTATATAAAACCTATCTTGCAAAAACAAAGCAAACAAACAAACAAAAAAACCCAAACCACCAACAAAACAAAACGAAACAAAAGCTCCTGCACCTGGATCAGGACAATCCCAAGCACAATTACAGTCTGGACAGAAAATGGCTTGAAAACATCTCTAAGGAAAAGGATTTGGGGATGTCAGTTGTTGAAAGACTCAGCATGTGGAAACCCCAAGAAAAACATCAGGCTGTTGGAGTGGATCCAGAGGAGGTCCACAAAGATTGTCAGACAGCTAGAGCATGTGCCCTATAGGGGCAGGCTGAGACAATTGAGTCTCTTCAGCCTGGAGAAGAGAAGGCTCTGGGAGAACTTCATATCAGCCTTCCAGTACCTGAAGAAGGCCTACCAGAAAGCTGGGGAGGGACTTTTATAAGGGCATGCACAGGATGAGGGGAAATGGCTTTCACCTGGAAAAGGGTAGATTTTAGACTAGATATTAGGAAGAAATTCTTTACTGTGAGGGTGGTGAGACACTGGAGCAGGTTGCCCAGTGAGGCTGTGAATGCCTCCACCCTGGGGATATTCAAGACCAGGCTGGATGGGGCTTTAAGCAACCTGGTCTAGTAGGAAGTCTCCCTGCATATGGCAAAGGGGTTGGAGCTAGATGATCTTAAAGGTCCCTTCCCACCCAAATCATTCTATGATTTTATCGTTCTATGATCTTATGCAGAACCTCACTGTGTAAAGACAGGAAGGAAGAAGATGTTCTGAGAAATTTACACCTGGTTAATAAACTGTCATTGCTAAGAAGATACTTCATTTCCAATTGATTATGCCTGGCTTCAAATTCCAGCCATATGCCATTCTCAGTAAGATTAAATGGCTATCAGCAATGAGTGTGTTGCAAAAAAATAAATAAATAAATAAAAAAGATAGTTAAACCTTTTTTTCATTCATTTACTTTTTTTTTTTTTTATGCTGACCTAGCAGTGTTTTACTGTATAATATATCTCTGCAGACTTCTGATTATTTCTGTAGCTTCTTGTGAAACTACCCTAGCATCATTTTATTTTTTTTAAAAACTGTGAAAACTCAAACTAATGTGGAAACCCAAAATAAAGCATTATAGCATATCTTCGAAATGCTATATATGAAAGTTAATATCCTATTTATATTCAGTTCTCCTCTTACATCCCCGAATCTCCTCAGATGCAGTGCTGCTCTAGAACTAATTCACAGCTTTCTTGTCTGGTTCAATATGATTCCTACATTCTTTTCACAATGTTTAGGCTTTCCATTACTCAGGACTCTGCAGATTTAGCCAGCATCACCATTACTCCCAAGGAACCCAAGGGTGCTCATTTTGCACTCTGTCTGATGTGCAACTTTATAGTTACACATTTGGTGAACTGAACTAATGTAATATTTAATCTGTCTTTGAATGATTGCTGTGACTTGTTAATCTGGTAATCATACTAGGTGTAGTATTGACCCACGGAAATATTTAATTTGAGGAACGTTCCTTACTGACATTCATTTTGTAGCTTTCAGTTAGCCACATCATAAGCATTTATTGGTATCAGCCTAATGATAAGTTTTATCAGACTGTCCTATAACACAAAATTGTGGATCTCGTAAAACTCCAGAAGTATTATCCGCAGAAAGCTATCCACATGAGCTGAATTTAGCTTTCTTGAGGTACATCATCATAGTGTTTGCAGGTGTGTACATCACAGTCTAGGCTTTAACCTTTTTTTTTGTCTGTTCTAAGTAAATTTTGGGAATATCAAGTTTTCAAGACGATAACCATCCAGTACATTTCAGCTCCTCCAGCCTCTCTTTCTTAGACTTCATCTTTTGAACAACTGAAGGATTTTTATGCCTTTTCCAGCAGGCCTGTTTTTCTTCCTCTCTGTGAACTTATTTTAAAATTAATCACCAATAAGTAATCTAAATGTCTTTCCAGTCCTTTTAGTAGTAAGTGAAAATATACTTCCTCAGAATTTACTTCGGATCTCATGTGTACTCTCATTGAAACCCCAAATCAACAAATACTTTTTGTTTATTCATGAAAGTTTTTCTGAAAGTAGATGAAATGCAAGATGTTTTTGGCTGCAAATCCTTGTGAGGTAAATATACTCTTTCCATTCACTAACAGTCTCTGTTTGTCAGGCTCTAAGGAAAACATCTAGCCTACAAATGCTATTATTTAAATAGGAAAATCACTCCTGATCTTTAATACTCCCAGTGTTTAGATTTGAGAAATGTTCTACCTGTTAACTTGACAGGATAATATACATCTTAAAATGTGCCTGGAAATGTCTTTGTTTGTTCCCAGGCACTAAGGATTCAGTGTTTCTAAGTGTACTGAACACATTTGAGTAGCTTTGCATGAGTGGTCTCCCACCAGATTAACAAAAATGAGGCCACCCTCAAATAAATATATTGAATAAATAAATATGTTCCAAGGCAAAAATTTCATATTCCCTCTCATCTGTGGTTTATTCTGCCCAGGATAGTGAGACAGATAGCAGCTTTTGTCATTTAATAACACATTTATAAAGCACTCTCAATTTTCAGAATTAGAATTTTGAGGATTTGAAACTTACTGCAGGTATTGCAGTAGCAGCTTTTCTTTCTTCTTTTTTTTAAGAGAAAATTAATATGACAGACTTTGTTCAATATCAGCTTTCTGAAAAACTGATTGCTGGGATTTGTTTAGTGCCCTGTCCTGGTTCCAATGAAGTTAAGTTTTGTCATCTCCCATCAACAGCAGGAATAGCCGTACTCTTACATTTTCTTAAAAAAGGTCATAAATTGCTCAGAGAGAAGGCAGAGAGAAATATTTTCTATTTTTTAAAAAGAATATTTAAGCTAACTCCAACAAATCAAGACACAGGAAAATATGCCTGGAGACATTTTCTACAAAAAGTAAATGATTTTCCATTTTCTGTACACCTCCATTTCTATTATCTAATAAAAGCACTTAAGTAATGTAAGAACTTAAACTTCTCTCTCATTTTCTGGAAATTCATTAGGTCTTTAAGTAGATTTAAAAAAGAAAACCACTAAACAAAGAACCTTGTAAAGTGTGGAAAGGAAAAGTAATCCCAAATCGATGTTGAAGTGAGCCAAACAATCACAAGATGTCTCTATTGTTGTAAATAAGAGATTAGCTAAAATACACTGTCTTAAAAACCCTCAGAACCTTACTCATAACAATATAAATATTGATTGTGTATGCTAATATTAACAAAACAAAGTCGGCCCAGTGTTGAATTCGGATTTTAAGTAGAAACTAATATTTTAGAGAAATCATAACCAAAAACTGCTATTCAAATCTCCAGAAAAAATCTCCAGTGTTCAGACTGCAGGGAACTGTATTATGCAGCTGGCAACAGCCAGGTCACCCCAATTAAGGTACCAAGGAAAAGACTTAAGGAAGTTTGTTCCTTCCAGTATGTAAGCAGATGATGATGAAGGGTTTCTTAATGATGCCATATAAAGTTTTTTAAATGGAACTCAATTAAAAGAAGTACTTATTGTTTGGAGAAACAAAGGAATTTAGCAAAATACACAAGAGAGAAATATGCCTGGAAAAATTTCTTTACTTAGCACAAGCTGTGAATGATACAAAAAGAAAAATAGGTTTTCTCAAATTTATTTATTATTTTTTATACAGGAAAATTTGCTGGACAACCTCTGTTGCGTTAAACAAAAGAATAGCAGGAACCATAATTTTCAGCTGTTTTAAAGGAAGTAAAAAAATACATGACCTGTATCCCAAACAGAAGAGTTTTAAATTATGATCTGGATAAGATATTGTGAGGAGATCAACCAAAACAGAGTATTATCTCTGAGGTAAATGGACTGAAACAGATGGAAGAGAGAAAAGTGAACTTTCCTAAAGGTATAACGTCTATGTCACCAGCTGTTACTGGAAGATAATGTGCAGTGACAAGTGATGTATAAGAGGAAATACAGATGCCTTTTTCCTAGTCTACAAGAGAAGAAGATTCTCTTACACCTTTGTCTTGTTTAAAGGAAGGTCTCAAATTTACAATGGCCACTTACATCGCAATTCTTTCACAATTGAATGAGACTGGAAATAAATGTTTGTCAAGATCAGCTTAAAAAATAATCTGCTGATACCTTGGAGGTAATTAAAACATTATAGAAACACGAGCAAGACACGCTCCTTTGCTCTAAAGGTTTCCTTTTTTCTTTCAAAATTTGAGTACTATTTAGTACAAAAGTATGGTAATTATAGAAATTTTCAGTGATTTTATACTTGTATTAGAATGGGATATTCTTTGACGTCTGAGTAATGTTATAGTAACAAACATTATAATACAGACTACAATAAGATCTTGGTACATTCACTTTGAGTGGCTAATACAATTCAGAGTACATATTAATATACTGTGCTGTTAAATTCAGGACTACTATGGCTGTCTGAGGTTTACATTCTTCAAACAGTAAGAAGACAATTATCTCTGCTTCTGAAAATATGGTAATGTTTTCTCTGTCAGTGCTAGGTTTTTAAAGGGTGATTACACTGTTAATAGAAAAACAAAACAAAAAAAACCCAAAAAACAGATCTATATTTTTCAGGAGTATTCTTTTATGCCATTGCCTCAAAGCTTGCTGAGGACACAGATGAACAAGTCCAAGCAAGTTCTTGACCAGGGTTGAGAAATCCTTTGTCTGGAGAACACAGGTGGACAAGGCCAGGGGCAACGAGAGAGAGATAAACAGCAGATTAATGTCCAGGAAGCATCTTTTGTGTGTACTTATCTCGAGGGAGATAGCCCTTTCAGCAGGTACTGCACACGACTCTTACCCAAGTGCCTAGAAGTGCCTCAGTGGCAGTGGCAGAAGAAGGATAAAAAAGGGACCTACAACCATGAGATTAGGTTTCTGGCAACAGATTACTCATGAAGAAGAAGGGGTTTTTCTGACATGAGAAGCCTCACAACCTGCCTCTCTCCCTCCTGGACTTGCTCTGTGCTCTATCTTCTTGCTGCCTAAGGCCAGCCATGCTTCTGCTGCTCTCCCCTGAAGGGTTTCTGACAACAGATTCCTCATGACCTGAAATCTGCATGCTGAAGAAAGGTGTCTGCCATCAGATTCCTCACTACGGAATGCCTGCATGCTGATGGACTCTCCTGGGCCTGCTACCTGAGTCCTGCTGCTTCTTTTCGGACTTACCCTGCGGCTTCTTCCTGCATCTTCTTTCTGCCTAAGACCAGTCACGCAGCTGCTGCTCTCCCCTTGCACTTTTGCCTCAGACTATTGGAGCAGCGTGCAACAGGACCGCTGCTGGATCCTGGTGGTGACTATCCCTGCTTTACACAATCCTTGCTTCTTTCCTATCTTTTCTATTGCCTCCTTCCATTCTGCATCACCCTAATTCATAATAGTTGCTGGCCTCCCCTTCCCCATCTCTCTGACTAAGATTTGTAATAAACTGGTTGGATCAACATTTGAACTGTTGTTTCTTAATCTCATGACAGATATACATATATCAAAGAACCTCCTCTCCCTCCTATAAACTGGAGCGAGACAGAGATTCTCAGGTCACTACTTTTTATCTCTCATAGACTCATGGAATGGCTTGGGTTGGAAGGAATCTCAAGAATCATCAATTTACAGCATCCCAGCTACAGGCAGGGTTTCCAACCACTTGATCAAGTGCTAGACCAGGCTGCCTAGGGCCCCATCCAACCTGGCCTTGAACACCACCACGGATCGGTCATCCACAACCTCTCTGGGCAGCCTGTTCCAGCACCTCACCACTCTCTCAGTGAAAAAGTTTCCTCTGGCATTTAATCTAAATATTCCCTTCTTTCATTTAAGACCACCGTTCCCTTTTGTCCTATCACTATTTACCTGTGTAAAAAGTTGATTTACCTCCCTTTTATAATCTCCCTTTTATTATTTGAAGGCTACAGTGAGGTCTCCCTGCAGACTTCTCTTTTCCAGGCTGAACAACCCCAGTTCCTTCAGCCTCTCATCATAAGGAGAAGTACTCCAGCCCGCTGATCATCTTTGCAGCCCTTCCTCTGGGCCCTCTCTAACAGCTCCATAGCTTAAACTGTGTTGGGGCCCCAGACCTGATCACAATACCCCAGATGGGCCCTCACAAGGGCAGAGTAGAGAGGAACAATCACCTTCCTTGCCCTGCTGTCCACCCCTCTTCTGATGGAGCACAGGATACTATTGGCCTTCCAGGCTGCAAGTGCACTCAAAGTCCTTCTTGTCAGGGCTACTCTCAAGGAATTCTTCTCTCAGTATGTATATGGGATTACCACAACCCATGTGCAAAACCTTGCATGTTGCTTTGTTGAATATCATAAATGAACTCGTAAACGCGGGATGCAATTCTGAAATACCCAGTGACAAAATTGATGTACCTGCTTATTTTTGAGCGGAAGCATATCATAGTACTTCATCTCAGACAAGCTTCAGGTTCAAATGCAAACATCTGAGTGAGGGTGGGAGAGACGGCACTGGTACTGTTTCATCATTTCTTTGTGCTTTCATGTTTCACTGAAAATGGGAATCACATGACTCTGCTAATAGCACCTAAACAGTATATTAACTATGAAACAGCTGCTCATTATGCTAATAAGAAAAGTAGCCATGACTTCTTTTTTTTGAAAACTTGCTGTAATTTTCTTTTGTTGATAGAAATTTGTATGCAGCAGTGAAAAAACTAGCAAACTGACCATGGGTTCAAGTGTAAGAAAGCATCTTATACCAGTACTAATGCTATGGCTCTTTCCATTTTACACAATTTTCTCTAATTTGTAGAATAGTATTAATTTTTTTATACTATGCATTAGTCATTAGAAAAGTTCTTAGCCATCCCTTTTGTCTAACTCTTTGTTTGAACTTTCAAAGAGACATCCATTCTTTGTATAAAAAATATTTACTGAACACCAAAAATATTATATACGGCACTAGGGATACTATGAACAGCTTTTAAGCAAGACTAGGCTGGTGAATTTCTAGTAGCATTTTTTTCCCCATGTACCTGTGAGAATACTATTTTCTCTTTATTATTTCATTCTTTAGAAAAAAATCCTCTTGTCAGCCAGCATCATTTAGAAATTTAAACTACCACAACTAAATGGGAGCATATATATTGCACATCAGAAAACTATGCATCACACACAGCTAATGAAAACACTCTGGATGTACATGACAAGTGTCTTATATCTCACCTGTTCCACCCTTTAAAGTCCTCAGTGAAAAGAAAAATTATCTTTTATCACAGCGCACAACTTGCTAGAACATAACGGTTGAAGTCATATTTATTAAAAATAATGTTAAGCCAAATACTCAAAATTAGCATATCTGTAAGTTGTATTACATATAGGGAAAGCAGCTTATCTTCATTCATTTTCTCTGCTTCTTTATGCTGTGTGTAGAACGCTAATAGATGATTTGACCAACTGCATTGCATACATGACACATAAAAGCTGTGAGTACTTTATTTTGTTGGTGGCTTTTTTTTTTTTTTTTTTGGAGGTTTTCTCTCAGAGATCACAGTGTTTTCTAAGAAAGGTAACTCAAAAAATTGCTATAGGCATCTTTAATATGCTCTTTGGGTTCATAGATTCAGGAAATGGACACGGGTAAAGTGACACTAAAATCCCAGAATTCCTATAAATTAAAAAATATCCAGTTTCCTTTAAGTCTACAGTTACTCTACGTGCAGCTAATATCACATGTATTTTCCTTTCAGAATTAGATATTCAGTCCACAGTCTGGCATTTCTAAATGATCAGTATCACAAATGGTGAGTTTGCGTAAGTATTTTTTCAGATGAATCAAACCCTTGACTAAGATATTTTAATTGCTATAATTTGAATAACAAATTCCAAGTTTTGAAAATGAGTTGAAGGTAGTATGTGATTAACTTCTGCTAATGAAGCTGTTACCTGATTAAGTAACATTTCATGCTTGGAACTGATTATATCTAAATGCAAATTAAATTGATTTGAATTGTCAGGTTTTTTCCTGCATTAATATATATATATTTTTTAAATGTTCAGCACTTAGTGTTACGCAATGTACCTTGTTGGTTTTATTGTACTGGTCATTCTCTAAGTTTAAATGTCCAATATGAGCTCAGAAAAATTTTGTTCCAATCAAGTGTAGTCTCTATTCACATAATCAACATTTAAAATTTTATTTACTGGAAAAAATTGCCAAAAAATTTAAACTTAATTTTAGTAAAATGACAATTAGTCACTTTGCTAACAGTTATTCATAGTGCTTCACAAAAACTTTAAGAAGTGCAGCAAAGATCCCAGTGGAGGGATGCAAGGTTTTACCCTTTCAATAAGACCAAATGGATTCAAAAGAGAACCTTCCTGAAATAGCTGGGGATGTCTGTCAACAACTTCTTTCATGGCAGCAAGTTTTTTTCATTCTCAGCTTAGCTTAAAATAATGGGGCCAGCTGAAATGGTTGTTAACTCAAGTTTTATTTATTTATAACCATTTCTTTTCAATCTGAAAGTAGAAAGGTAGAAGAAAAAGTTTTGAAAAGGAAACATCATGCAAAGAATAAAAAAACTGTCCACAAGAGCAAAATTAATCCTAGCAATGCTAATGACAGAAAGCAGTCTACAGTTTTTATCTCCACCATGCAATGAGAACTCCAGTCCCACCACTGCTGAAACAATTTCTCATGCCACTGTATTTCTGTCAAAGGAATGAAACCATTGCACTTTTGAGTGGGCTTTGCAACTGAACAACCTGTGGAGCTTCTGTGGCTATCGCAGCACTCAGAGACTTCACTAGCCTTTCTACATCAACCTGATAAAAATCATGAAAGATTACAGCAAAGAAAGATTTTCAGAATTAAAGGTAATGATACTGGATAGACCTGTATTTTCAATAAAATAAGGTGAGCAAGCCTATGCTAGGCATTAAACTATACAGAAGTTCTGTAGCATGAAGTGAAAATCAAAATGATGAATGTTTTGTCCTATAATGATTTTCAATTATGCAGTTAAGCTTCTGCATCAGAGACTGCGTCATACTTTGCAAAATATAGAGTAAATACATAGAAAATAAAACAATTGCCTGTTAGTTTCATACACTTGTAGTGTCACATTCAACCTAGGATGATGGCATCACTTCAATTAATGGTCAATATTTTTGTCAAAATGAACAGGGAATTATGCTTTATGGTCTGCAAATCATATAAATACCTTAAGTGAATGTGCTGGGTATGAGATACTCAGAGATGTCTTGGGTAATTCTTTTAACACTCACTATTGCCACAAGAAAGAAAAAATGGGTATTGGAGGGATCAGTATGATAAGCACATCTTTGAATAAGATAATTCAGGATATGCGAAGTTAAATGTATTTTGGTATCATTATATATTTCCTTGAGAAATTGATATCTCTGTGTTTTTGTCTGTCCTACTGTCAGACATCCCAGAGTAGCAGAAGCTCTTTTACATTGGATCTTGTTTTGTCAACTTTACTTATGTTGCAAGGTTCTGGTTATAATAAAAACATTTTGGATTAAAACATCATGCAGTAAGAAAAAGGCTGAAAGAATCTGAGTAATGTCTCCAGATTAATTCTGAGAACCAGTCAGTGAGGTTCTTGCAAAGTTAGTAAGTTCAAGTATATGTACTTTCTGCATAATTAAAACTTCCCAAACTTGCTAAGGTTAACCAGTAGCACAGTGCACAGTGCACCAGTAAATTTTGGAAGACAAAGTGTACAACACGTCTTCACAAGGAACACACTGAAAAAATACAGCCTTTCTAATCTGACATCGCAGTTGTGTTAAACAAGTATTAACAGTTTTTTTATCTACCACATGGTAATTTACTGACATTTGAGTTTGACTTTATAGTTTCTGGACTTTCAAGTTGCTTGGAGATAACATGAGCTAGTCATTTTCGTATGGATCAAAGAGTCAGTCACATAAATGGCTAATAAGTGCAAGAACAGGAAAAGATAAATATGTTTGCTTAGATTGGCATTCTATCAATCACTAATTCATGAAAAGAATCAAATTACTTAATATTTTTTCAAAGCAAGTCCTGTGCACATAAAGTAAATAAATTTATGAATCCATATTCACAGTACTGACAGTGTTTCCTGGCCAACTAGACTTAGCTGTGCATATCCCTATTCATTGCGGGGGAGTTGGACTAGATGACCTCTAAAAGTCTTCCAACTCTAAGGATTCTATGATTTTATGATTCTTCTTATCCCATTTTTCAGCTAATTGACTCATTAAGACTTTGAGTGATTCTCTAGCTTGAAACAAGAAGGTTTCATCAGTGTGAAACATACAACTGCATTTTGGAACCGATGTGATCCCTGGGTCAAGATCCTCACTTAAATTTGCTCTCTTCTGTACGAAGTGGGTACATTTCTCTGATTTTTGGAAATCTGGTGAAGGATGCTATGATTTAATGACAACAGTAAAATTGTAATGCATTCCCAGTTCTGCTATATGGTAAACTCTGGGACCTAGGATAACTTTAAATTATGTAAACTGAGACCTAGGGTAAGAGTTTAAACTGAGTTCTTTTCTCTGCCTTTTCTTTTCATTAATGATTATATTAAAATATAAAATATCTACGTGTATTTTAAGCTTAACAGAAGAAAAACTGGTGAACCTCATGATCCTCTTCATAGAGGGGAGCAGATTAGGTGGTGAAATAGTTTTCTCTAACCTTAAGGAATATAGGAATAATTTTACACTTTACAGAGATAGTGAAGTTTAAGTTGTTGACGTTAGTGGGGCCCATTCAGAAACTCAGATAGATGGAGAGAGCAATATGATCCAGAATCTCAGTCATTTTAAACCAGTGTTGAGAAATTTGGCTACGCTGGTGTCAGGTAAAATAGAAGTACTTATCTGAGTATACTTGTGAATTAGGATGGACATAACCAAAGTAATTCAAGATTTACTGTGGTAGAACTGCGAGGAAGAGAAGTCCTTTTCTACAGGCAGGAACAGTTAGGTGAATAATTATTAATAAAGCACATTAATTTATCATATTTTATCTTTTTTTTCTGTGCTAGAGTTGTTCATATACGGGTCGTTATTTTCTCTGATGTATTAATTATTCACTGTATTATTTCTCAGCACATTTAGCTCTGAAGATTGCCTGTTAGAAGTTCATTGTAAGTATTCATTATTCCAAATTTGTGCTGTTCATCCTGGAGAAGTGTCACGTAGTATATTTTTGATCAGTTGATTAGTTGATTGGTTGAATTTAATTCTTAGATTTCCAGTATGAAACATGAAATGGAAACTTGCTTTCCAAGCTTACTGTTGCCTATTATTTATAAGCTGCTATGTTGATAAATAAACTTTATTCTTAGTAGATCCATGAAGATCTTGGAAAAAGGGACGCAAAAGCTTTATGTCTTGAAGTATCTGATATATTCCTATTAGACTTTTTTTTTTAGGAACTGGTATTTGCAAAACTCATTATAAATTTTTTCTGCTCTAGCTTCATCTTGAAGTTGCAATTGAAATGCAAACAGCTCTAGGGAAAATCTGTCAGAGATGCCCCACAACAGTTGGGACAACAGTAGACAGTAGCGACTAGAATAATGGCATGTTCTTCATATAACTAGAATATTGCTACAACACTTTTACCATTTTCTTGATATAATTTATCACTTAAGCTACATATCTATGAAGACATTTTATTTACAATATGACAAACTGTGTGCTCATCAAGTTTATTTATAGAGATGTTTTCCCAATTCTAATGTTGATTTGTTGACATCACTTGGAAAATTATCAGTAATAGGAAATGAAATGTGCTACCCATTTAACTTGGAGTCACGTCTCTCATGCTGCCCATCACAAGAGCTTTCTGAAAGTGAAAGAAGCTTGCATTAGCAAAGGTATGATAAACCATTCTTAAAATTCACATGCTATGTTGGATTTAGTTTATTCCAGTTCCTCCTCCATGCTGCTGAGTTTCAATAGGGTTGGGTTGGTGGGCACTTTCATTTCAAATGATGATTACATGAACCTGTCAGCCAGAATCTGGACTGGCAGCTGAAATCCAAGACACACTTTCTGCACTGTTGGGAAGCAATGTCTTGTAGTTTCGAGGAGCTTGTCACTCAGTCGATCTCCCAGCTTTTCAATGGGGAACTAGCTTCTGATATCACCAACAATAGTTCACAAAATTACTAGTATTACAAAACATACTAATGAGAGAAAAATTCTAAAAATAAGAAAATAAATCCACAATTTTGACATTAGGATTTTTGATTTCATCATCATAAAATCTCTGAATGTGACCACTTGCAAAATTTGTGCTATTCCGTTATGCTTAAAATAGTTCTTGTTGTTAGAACAATATTTATATCTATTTTGGTTTTCCCAGTGAGAAACTCAAGAAGTACATAGGGTGCAATGCTGAAACAGCAGAACACACTGATGCCAAAAACTGAATACTCCAGTATCTTTTTCCTGACTTACAGAATGCTCTCTAGGCATGGAACTGGACTTACTATACTAACAAAGTATGAAAAATTGAATTAATTTTGTGATCTTATGCAATTATCTTTGAGGGTTAAGAAATTCATGTTAGGATGATTGAATCTCTTACGACATACAGCTTTTATTAATGTACTTTGGTACTGAATACAGTCTTTGATTTTTGGCATGGTCTAAAGTTTTTTTATGGAAAAGATGAGTAAAACGGCTAATAATTATATTTGTGTGCAACAGTGGCATTTTGGAAGCATCTGTTTAATCGTGCTTTTAAGGAGATTAAAAACACAGTTGAATCTTTGTAAGTCCAGTCATAAGAAATTTAGTAGAGGAATTCTCTGAAGAAAAAGCAGCAACACTGAAAATGTGAGTCCTCACTTGTGTGTATGTGTGTATATATATATAAGTATATATATATTTTTTTTTACACAGCTATATATTAGTGTTATCTGTGAATCAGCACAATTCATTTTCTGTCATAGCATGTGCTATTACTATACTTATCCAAAAAAGAGGGAAAAATTCTGCTTTAGTGAAAACTCACTCATCATCTCCCTGTATTATTATGTTTGTAGATGTTTTCTAGGAATTTGGGAGAATCTACCTATATTTTCAAAGTTGCTGAAGTTCCTGGTGGACATATGTACATAACTTTACACCTGAGTCATCTCAATGCAGCAATTGCATAAACTGTGCATAGGTGTTACTTTGGTAATTCTAACTGTAGTTATAAAAGGAAGAAATCAAATCCAAAGGAACAGTAACATTAAGAAATATGTTTTAACATAATCCCCATTTCCATTAGTCATCTCTTTTATGTACAGATGCTGTTAGAAGAAAATAGAACTGTGAAACATTGGTCACCATATACAAATGTTTAATATACTGGAGAAAAAAAATTGTGTTCTAAGTATTTTAAATTCCATATAAAATCTATACATTCAACATAAATATATTAATGGGGTATGGTAATTATAATTCATCAAATGGAATTAATTCAGAAGAAAACGAGCATAAATAAGCATAGGTAGTGTTTCAGATTGTATCCAGGAAAATGCTTAATGCTGTGACTTATGAATGTACCTAAAATAAATTGAAAAAGGGAAGGAACACACAAAAAAAATTGGTAAAAAAAGAACCTCTCCTTTAGATGAGATTTGATGAAAAATAGAAGCCAATGAAGTGGAAGGGTTTTGTTATTTTTCATCATTTTTCCCCTCTGCCCTGTGAATACTTTCTATCTCACTGAGAGATCGTAATCTTCCTCCTGCCTGTAACCTTCCTCTGTTCTTTTTGTTTTTCCTTTTAACTGGAGTGTCTCCTGTCAGGGACCTGATCCAGGGCATAGTGAATTCCTGTGAGTTCCAGTCACTTTTTGCTACCTGTTCTTTCTGGAAGAAGCAGTACCAGGTTTGAAATTGCTGCTGGACATCTCCAAATTTCCTACTGCTGTGACTCAGCTGCTGTTGGATTTTAGCAGATGGCAACCGCTTTGATAATACTGTATATTCAGGTTTTACTTTCTTCAGCTTTCAAACATTGTCCCTATTTTGTACTTCACTGCCCAATCTCCCACCCCTCATTTTCTCTGAGTTCTCACATCCTTTATGCAGTTTCTGACCCCACTACCACTCTATTGTTTGGGTCTTCCTTTTCTTCTGATTGCGTCTATGAAGTCCTTCTCTTTCAACTCTCATGTCTTTGAACTCTTTCAGCATCCTCTCCTTCACTAGGTGAAATTTTTCAGTGATGCTTGTTTTTTCATCGCTGTCATCTGGTCAACTCCCCGCTCAGACAAGCTGTCTCACTTCTTACACCTGTAAAGCCTTTTGAAGGAACACACTCAAACAATGATCTTCTGCTCTCCTATTTCACCCATGTCCCTTTTAACTGATTTTACTCAGGAAGCATTTCTTTCTCCTTTCTCTGACCCACTTTACTAATGCATACATCTCAGAGCTCCAACTGTTCCAAGGTCACACAACCACTGGTGCACGATTATAAACTGCTTAGATGTTTATGAAGAAGTACTAGCAACTATTACCTAATGATCTCTACAGCTGACTAAATATCAGGAGATTTTTTTTTTTTTAAACTATGTAATATATTTCAATGATAGAAAATGAAACGCAGCAATGGGTAAAATCCTATTGAGGAAACCCAGATGTTTATTGCAGGACTTGCTTCCAAGACATTGATATTGTTTACTTCAAACTAACTGAGCTTGAAAAGGGATTTTATGTACTCCGAAAGAATTCAAACATTTCTCCTTAAAGTCTTATGAAATGGCTTAAGACTGAAATAAAGTCTGGGATGAGAATTAATCAGAAATTGTCTATAAAGATTTGCAGTAGAAAAAAAAAACCTAATATGTCTTATTTTATTCTCTTATTTAAAGAAAGTGTTTATAACTCTACTTTTCAGGAACATTTTGTGGTTGTACATATACTTCTGTGGAATGTGTATTATAACAATAACATTAGCAGCCATGCCTAAGCATCATCAGCTAATTTCTATTTTTAAAAATTTCTATATTCATTAGATAATTTCAGAAGTGAACAGTGCCCCCTGAATGCAAATATAAATTTTGAAGAGATAATAGTCATATTTCAAAACTATCCACAAGTTTTAAAGATCATCCAAATTACTTTAATCTGGAAACTGCTTTAAAAATCTCACAACCAAAGATATTTCCCCACCACTTCTATAGAACAGGACTGAAAATGGGAATTTTTTAAGCAAATTTCTTCTTTTCTTAAATAAGGAAACTGATGTCTGAACATGAGAAGTGTATTTATCTGAAGTTCACAATACCCTGAAAAATACCTTTGTCTTTGGGATTAGAGCTGTCAAGAAGAAAATTATGTTGCATAGCATAATCAGAGATGTAGACTTTTGGGATTTATTCTAAGTTGAAATAAGAAATTTCTGAAACATTTCACTGAGAGAGGATATTGAAAATTAATGGACAAAGATGTCACAACAGCACTGTATTCTTATTCTTTCTTTTAATTTTATACATTGAATGACTTCAACTTGTAGCAAAGTTTTTGAAGATTATATTGTATTGTAAGAATGTAACATTAGAATATTCTAATATTATACTATGATAAGGACGGAAATTTCTTCATCTTGAGTAAAGGCATATATCAGTAATATATTTGTTTGCAAAGTATTTCACTTATGCAGAAAACACCCTATAAAAGGTAATTTGTTAATCTTTGTCTTCTTCTTCAATCTAAAAATTTCTCCAGATTGGAAGGGGTACTTAAACACACCTTTAGATTCAATAAAAAAGAGAATTTAATGCCAAAAATAACTAACCTCTTTTTATTCCTTGTTAAGATCAAATCATTGTGGTTCACAGAGCTGCATATAACACAGTGCACGACGGTACTATGTCAATGGCTTGCCAGCAGTTGATATTCTTTTTGAAAAGAAAAAAAAAACACACCAGTGTTCTTCAAGAGATGTTTACAAACAAAAGGATTTTTATTCAGAAACACTGTGCAGAATTATAAAAACGTTATGAATGGCCTGTATTACATTGAAAAAAAGAGTATGTTAATAAAATATATCTGAAAAATTCAAAAGATACAAGTGAAATTACAGTATTTTTCTGTTTACAGAAGTGCAATTTTGTTTTTCTTTACTCACACAAGAGACGTTAACGCCAAATTTCCTTTGTGTTGCATCCACATTCAGTTCATAAGCCTTTATAGAACTTAATAAATAAATATCAATTTTTTGTTTAGTTATGAATGAAATTGAAAGTGCACAGCAACCTCCTTTCAAATGAAAACCAATTTAAATTCCCAAAGTATGTTACAATGTAGTTAGATATTTAATAGAAGATGAAGCAACAGGACACCAGTTCATTTTAGACACCAGTTCATTTAGATTCTTTTTCTGTAAAATCTGAACACTTATCCAGGCTGAGTCAAGCACCTTGGTTAAAACTGAGTAAGTAATGAAGCATTTCTGAGTACAAATGATAAATACATGATTTGAGTTAAACAACATTAATTTGAAAATTTTGAAGGTATTAATTTTGTAATTAATTGACCATGTTTAAAAGAATTAAAAATCTAACATTTTAGTAAATAAAATACTGGCAATTTTGAATCATCTGTTCTTCAAACTTCTACTTTTTTTTTTTTTTTTAAACTTTATAGAACTCAAGAGTTACACTGTTGTATTTTTATAGTCATATTATCAACCATTTTTCAAACCCCAACTACTTGTGTATTTATATATTGACTTACTACGCAAAGACTTCATTTTTCTAAGCTTTTATAACTTTGATGAGCTTTTCAAAATATATTGTTATACGATCCTGTCAGAAGTGATTAGATCATGCACTTTTCATTTTTATAACTTGCTATCATCAATTATATCTGTACAATATTCAGGCAAAGAAGTTGGCTAATGGAAATCTCGAGTTGGAAGAGTTAAATACAGATAACCATACATGAGTATGAAAAGGGCTTACTGTGAAGTTAGGAAAGCCTTTGATGGAGAAGATAGGAAGAATTACTGAAACTTAATGTATATCCAATGACACTGGTATAAAAGTGAGATATTACCTGCTGTGTTATAAATGTACCGACTCTGTCAACAAAATTCCTTTTACGCTTATTTGCTACCCATAAAGATGAATAAACTTCCTAATTAATGGATATTAAAATTCTCCTATTGACTTAGAGATATGAAATATACTTTCAAGAAAACAGGATTCAGGAGAAGGTGTGCTGGTAAAACAGCGAGTAAAACAGAGTAAGGGTGGCAGCTGGAGGTTGAACTGAAGTGAGATGTGTCTCTCAGGTCTCTCCCTCCTCAGGAGATGCCTGGGATAAACAGAGCAGTCTGGATCTCAAAAGCAGACTGGTGTGAGGATCTGGGAGGAGTCAAGAACTCCAGGGCACTGCATTGAAGCAGAGAGGTGAAGAACAGAGGAAGGTTCAAGAGGGAATCTGAAGGAATGAAAGAATGGGAATTTAAAGGTGGGAGAAAGACTGTCCTCCACTACAGGAAACAAACAAACAAACAAACAAACAAAAAAAAACTTGGTCATCATTTTATTTGGAATTGCTTCAACATATGTGTTGCCTTTGCTACTGAGAACCTACCGTCACTGCAAAAAACAATACCAATTTACTTGTGAGTGTATTGTTTGACATCCTTGACCTTTGGATAAACATACCCTTGCAAAATAGTTTCCTGCCTATATGATACCATAAATTTTTCACAACTGTACTTAAGCACTTTCTATACTCATTAGAGAAACTACAGCATAAATTGTCGATAATTGGAGTCAAAGACTTCATATTCCTAAGTGTTGGGCTGGGCTTTGCTGTCATATCGTTTGCTTCCCAGTATCTCAGAAATGCCTCAATGCAGTGTGTGTCTCAGTGTCAGCAGGCAGCTAAGGGAAGTTGTCAGCTAAAGATTGATTCACAGGTCATCACAAACATCTGTCTTATGACAAGCATTAAAAAAAAAAAAAAAAGACTTGTGGAACTGGGATCAAATATCTTTTTTTTTTTTTTTCAGGCTGGGATCAACGCCTAGCTTAGTGGAATGCTTTCAGGAGCAATGGGAAACAATAAGCACAGAGTTTGCTAGCATTCTGAGATATGATACCTCTTATTGACCAACTGTGTTAGAAACAATGATGATATTAAATATTATACCCCAAAATATATGCCAAAAGTCACAATTTTAACCTCAGCAAAAAATAAATAGTGGTTCTATTTTCACATAAATTTGCCATTTGTAATTATTTATAGAAATTCCAACTCTGGGTTGGCTTGTTCTTCCATTTTTGAGTCTCTAAAAAACAGAATAATTATAAGACTTGCTCAGTTGAGGAAACACAGCAGTGTTGGGAAGAGGGGAAACAGGGAAGAGGGCTGTGGGAAATATGAGAAAATTATTATTATTATTATTAACAATAGTTGTGTTTTGCTACCAGCATCTGACAGAAAACCTTACCTAGAATGAGAAATTCTTATTATAAATAAAACAATACTGGTAATTTATGTGACATGGAAATACCCCTGCACTCTAGTAGGGAACTGCATCTGAGAGACATGGATTTGGATTCATTTGTTGTTCCTTCTTGTTTTAGACTCCTGAACACAAAAAATCTGGATTGTTCTTAGCACAACATTTGTCACTATTTTATGCCTGCAGCTATTCAGGCATTCCTCTTCCCCTTTGTCTCAGCTTTTCTATTGTAATGAATAACTCTTCTTTGTGGCAGCATGTGAACAGATTGTAAAAATGCTCTGATTATACACACAGTATATTCTTTACATTGTATGGTTTTATACATCCATACTTCAACATCTGCAATATCTCAGTGAGTGTTATATTCTGAAGCATCCAATTACCAGCCGAAGTAATCTAGCTGTGTTTTGTACAACAGATATCATAATTGATTTTAAATGTAATCCAAAACACGTGACTGTTTCAGGCTTCTCTGTTAAAATACTGTTCAAATGGGTTGAATAATTTTCATTCTCCTTAATGGTATCTTGTTTCTTTTGGAAGAATAAAGTTTGAAAGATGCATCTCATCCATATCAAGAATGATCTGCTGGGGAAAAGATCATTCCTGCAAGACGCATGACTCCAACAACCTACAAGAGAAAAACTAACACAATAGACAGACATCTTCAGTACTTTCTCCCTCACTGAGACTGCTCCTGAATCTGAACTAGTTCCTCTCCTTCTTCATCCATTTGACTATGTACTCTGCTGCTCTGTGCACCTCTGTAATTTATTGCACCAATGGCAATAATTCAATCTAATTTCATAGAAAGTCTTGAGGTGATGCAGTCTTCCAAAGCAGGGCCTTGAGATATATCACTATTACTGAAATCATAGGAAAAAAAGGGGGAGGAGGGCTTATCCTACCAAAACAAGAAAGGTCTCTTTAGATAATACTAAATTATGCATGACTATTTTAATCTTTGTAGGAAAAGTAGTACTGCGTAAGAATAAAAAAGGCTGATACTGAAACAATACTTCTGTGGTGACAATATCAGAATACAGAATTTGTCAAAAACATATTGTATTCCACTTTTTTCCTTTGGGGTTTTAATATCAAGACTGAATGTCTCAGCTGAGAGACAGGATTTGAGAATGCACTCATGTATCCTTATTCTCCTAGTGTTTGCTTCTGCATGTATTTCACAGATACAGCTAATGAAGATGATACTCCAGCATCAGGATCTGTGTTATTAATATTTTCAAGGCATTTACATTTCAGTAAGTAAATTTCAACTTGCAGTGCTAATAGCACATTCTTCACTTCTGTGTGCTTGCGCACTTGAGAGATACCACAGTGAATATAGCTTTACATTGCAAAGTAGCTAAGTCAAATCTGCTGATTTCTTCTGAATAATGAATAAATATTTTTATGCATAGCATTCCATAGATTATTCAAGCTGTTCATTTGCATGAAAATAAAGTACTTTCCACTTACATTGGTCTGTTAAGTCTTTAGATTTTCTGTACACTACAATAGCTATAATTTTGAAAATTTGGTGAAAACATCAATTTAACCAAACGTGGATGCACAGGCTGTCCCTTTTCTGTACTTAAGATCATTGCTTCCCAAGCTGAAAATTGGAAACTCGTGTTTCCAATAATATATTACCACTGACAATAGATAGGTTTCTTTCTTTCTCCTTAGCCCCAGAGCTTAAAAAGGGCACAAAGCCTAAAAACAAACAAACTTCTGGATTTGTACTAGACACACAGCAGTATGCATTTTTCTACCAGGCCAGTTTCTTACATATGGCAAAAATTATCCTGCTGCTATCATTTTGAAGTGCTCTCAAAGAAAGCAGAGATTTTGTTGGTTAGTATCTCACTATGTTTCATGTGTCTTATGCACTTTTAAATATGTTGATGCTTTGACAACAATATTTCTATGTTTCTTCATCAAGTAACAAGACTCCTAAAGGCTTTTGTTACTTATTGCCAAATTCCCTGTGAGGTTTGAGAACGCACAGTGAGATAACATGATGCAATATTCATATTAACCTCTTAAAGATAGTTGTTTCCTGAAAAAACATTGCCTTACAAGAAACATACTGTTCAGAAAAGCTCATGCTTAATATGCACACAAATCAAGCTGGAGGTTTGAATATGAGACATTTTAAATTTATCATCTCACCCTAGCTGTTCAGTTTGTGTTTTGATGTATTTCTTAGAGCTCAGACCCAAGGAAGAGAATTTACAGTATATTATCTAAATGTTCCCTAGAATCCTCATTAACATTAATATTCTACTCTTCAGAAGCTGATGAAAATCTGGAATTTTTGACACAAATATTTTTGGGGGAAATTGTTGAATATAAAGAAACAAGAAGTATGAAAATTTAAGTAGATATACAGGTATTTCTATGTATCAGAATACACCACAGATATTTTGGTAAGGGTTATTTTAGTCAGCTGTAATTAATATTCCATACAGTGTTAGTTTCACAATGCCTAGTGCCTTATACATTCACCAGGAATTTATAGAGCTCTGCTAGGACAAGGATGTCTTTGGAAAGAACCCCAAAAGAACTTTGTACGTTTTATCTAATTAATATTTGATTCTAAATGCATAACCTGTTCTAGAAGCAGGAATCAGAGATTAATGCCTTCACTGCAGTGAGAACATTCACTGAAGGGTCACCAGATCTTGTACTTTCAAGTACTTCCCAAGCTGTAAATTTTGAACCACTTCCAACACAGTGTCAGAATTTCAACAGGAATAGTGAGGTCAGGGTATTGCCCCAGGCTGCTGGAATTATGGATCTGTCACTGAGAGGAAATTGAACACAGGCAAATGCTATAAATAGGGATAGAGGAAAGGTATTGTCACAGTCTTTCTTCTTGTATGATTTAGAAGAAATAATGATTTATTTGTTCACTTCCAGATTTTTACGTCCTTTAGTCTGTCTTGAAACATGTAGTCAGGGCTACAGTGCTGAGCAAATTTCCTAAAAACCCAAAGATGATGAATGCAATGTCTGGTGCAGCACTTGGTACACAAGATTATGACCATGTGATCTTTCATCTCCAGGATCAGTTTAAATTTTCATTTACCTAGATAAAGCGTCTTCGTGATTTTTCTAACAAATTAACTCAAAGCCTTTTGAAATTAATCTAAATGTCTAAACTGATCGCAGTTTACTTTTGATATTTGTTCTGTAGATTATACCTCAAAATATGAAAATTAAGGATCTTTAAGTACGTAATTATTATTGCTCTATGTGAATCACTACAGATTATATGAAGTTGTCTATGGACTACAGCACCTATTTACCTTAATCCTGTAATTTCCATAATATTTTCAGCCTGTACTATAACCAGTCTGATATTTTCAGGAGAATAATATGTGAACTGAGTGACTGGCTGCTATTATTGAGTCTGAGCTCTCAGAGATTTTCACATAAGGACTTCCTATAACAGATGACAGTGGTCTCAGGACTCTCATAGTCTGTCATTATTTTTTTATTTGTTTTCCTATTTCTGATCTTCTACCTTTTACTTCTTGGAAGCTGTATTGCAACACTCCACCTGTTATTCATAAAAAAAAACTTCTTAGGATTGGGTCCAAAAAAAGTTGTAAATTTTATTTCATGGTTTCAAAGCCACAGCTATAGCTTTATCAAAGGTAATTTAAATGAGAAAGAAATAGAGGGGAAAAGTATATTTTAGTCACTCAATTAGCATCATTCTTCTTTCTTTCCTGCCATAAAGATTTACCATGTAAAATTTTATCACTTGGAAAATAATAATATAACTTTGAATACAGAACTTTGATCTATTTGACTATCAGAGTTTTGTTTAATAAATGTTAATTTTCTCTTTATTTTCTCCATCTTGGACATCTCTTAACCTAACTTTAGAGCAAAGATTGGCAGCCTGCAAAGTATGAGGGTTTTATGCCAACATTTCTCATGCTAATTCAGTCCTCAGGTATTTCAGTTATCTAACTTAGTACTTGTTGATCTGACTTATGCAAAATCTCTACCAGAAAACCAACTTTTTTCTTTGTTTGCATTCTGTTCTATTTCTGCTACTATCTCATGACATTTGTTCAGTTGTTCTAGAGAACTCTGTACCTTTCTGAATCTCTTTTTAAACCTGGCCTCAAAATAAAGCTTAGGTCTTGCTTTGAATTTGCCACACTAAAACTGTGGAAAAGTGACAGTTTGCTGGAAAGACATCCCAGATACTCAGTATCTGAGATCTGTAGTAGTCTGGGAGCTGGTAGAACAGTTTCCCATTTGTTGGGCTGTGCTGCCTGAAAAAGGGTAGCTATTGCTGAATTTCACATGTAACAGCCTAGTAAATAATGTTGGATTTTTTTTCGTAGATGGAGTCCCTTCTGCATGCTAAAAGCACACTATATTATTCAGTTGCTAATTAGTACAATCAGTGCTAAATTGTAGGTACAAAACTGCAGGACAGCACTACATCAGTCCTTGGCTGAAGCCTGCTACACCAGCCTATAAATTCTTTGTCAGGTTTTTTAATAATCACTCCTGTACAAATTGTAAGGAGTAACATTTGACAGGTTTTATCTTCCTCCATGCTAATAGCAGCGAGTACATTAATATTTATATGGAACTGGACTGTTTCTACAGCATGTGATATTAGAGATGCTAATCCTGGCTGTTCATCTAGAAGTTATGGTATATAATCAGAAAAATGCTGATGAAGCATCTTCTAATATTACTCAAAGTTTTATTCAGTAGGTTTTATTGCTCCCATTCACAGGGACTACAAAATAAATTATGTTCATGGTTTTAAGAGTGTAATGTTCCTGTATGTTAATTGATGCTCATTGTAGGAACTTGTAAAATATATTCTTGAAAAAAGTGACAAAGGAAAGGGAATGAATACCATTTTCTGAAGTGCTGATCAAACAAACCATTGATTCTTCTTACAGCAATTTTTATAAACTGCAAATTAACAGCATGAGAAGTTTAGCAAATATAGCCTTGGGAATAATAAATAGGTACTATTCTACATCACTGGTAATGATCTAATGAGAAAAATATATCTACTAACAGTCATATTTGGGCAAGATAGTTGCTAATAACAACTGGAAGAAATGAAAACGTATCATAGACAGTACTCAACATTTTCAACAGGACATTTTGTATTTATCTTTAGAAAGCAAAAAGCTGAAGTCAATCTTGCCATGATCCAGTTGGAATCATCTTGAAGTGTTGAGAATAGCAGATTTAACTCCATGTTCTCCAGCTCCCACTAGTTTCTCTTTCATTCAACATACATATAATTTTTTCTATTTTTGGTTAAAAGGAACACCTCCCTTATTTGCGGTGATTAATTATCTCACTGAAGTCAAGAATTTCACAGAAAAAAAATTTTTGAAAGAGAGAAATGTTTTGAAAATTAAGATTTGCCTTCTTGATGTCAAAAAGGTATATTTATACCTGCATACCTGGCCCATTTTTACTAATATGTAGTGCTCTAGTTACTGCAAGCCTTGATGTGTTGTTTGTGGTGGGATGACGGATGGATTATGATGGGAACATGAGAACCCTGCTGATATTGCCTCATGCTGAGGTCTCAGGGAAATACCACATACCTTGAAAATCGGAAGGCTTATTTTTATTCTATTTTGAATTAATGTATACTTTAAAAGTTAGAGATCTTTCTGCAAATTCAGCATTAAATCTCTTTCTAATTAAGTTCAAGTTTAAATTACGTAACTTTCACTGAAGCAGATTTAAACAACTGAGTGCTTTGACTTCTTATGAATCTGTTAAAAACATCATTGCTGTACTACATGCTGTACTACAAAATCATAGTAGCAGCTAACTTTTCCCATAAAAGCTGAGGCAATTCAGATGCTTCAAGATTCTAACTATGTACTGTAGTCTTATTGCAATTTGACATATATTTACTATTGAAAAACTTCCTACAGCTATTTCTCACCTCTGTTTCCTGTCAAGGAACAACCATTTTTGTTTCTTATTTGTTGTCTGCTAAAATTGATAGAATGGCTGCAGGTGAAATATTATACCATTGTGCATACCTGCCATTCGCAGGTCCCCAGCACAAGACAGACATAGAAATGATAGAGAGGGTCACAAAAATAACCACAGGGACTGAGCACTATGGACTATGAAGAGGGGCTGAAAGAGACGGGATTGTTTAGCTCAGAAAAGAGAAGGCTCCTGGGAGACCTTATTGCATCCCTCCTATTAAAAAAAAAAAAAAAAAAAGCTTACAAGAAAAATGGGGAGAAATTCTCTCAGGTGCGTAGTGATAGAACAGGTAATGGTTTTAAAACTAAAAGAGAGCAGTTTTGGGTTAGACATAAGGAAGAAATTCTTTACAATAACAGTGGTGAGGCACTGAAATGGATTGCCCAGAGAAACTGTGGATGTTTCGTAGAAGAATTCAACGTTAGGTCAGATTGGACTATGAGAAACCTGAGAACTTTCCTTGGACCATGGGAGGTACATTCTACCTCAAACCATTCAAGTTCTCTATGATTCTACAAATATATTGCAGAGGATCCCTATATAGTTTCCTCCAAAGAACCACATTGCAAAAAGCGATAAGAAAGAAAATTGAGGAAAAGAACAGAGTGAAAGGAGACTGAGTTATGATTTTTCTCTATGTGAAATATAATTTCCATCCCTGGGACTAAGAGCTTAAGTATACAGTTAGATAAAGGCAGGGTACCGTTTCCCTTGCTATTCATATTACCCTACCCCTTCCCTTTTTCATTTCCCCCCCTTCTCCCTCCTATCTGATTTCCGGTTTCAATCAAGAGATGAAGAGACAGTTGGAATAGCATAGTGCAGGAGATTGTAGATGGAGTATGTTTGAAAAAGCTCTAAGCTGTCTTAGAAGTCCAAATTTTATACTACTTCCATGTTGATTTTCCACATTTCCAGAATTGCCTTGAACTGTTGTTATAGAAACTAAAGTGATGGAAATATATAAACTGTCAATATTCTGAAAAGCGTCAGATGATTATACGCTACATATCTCCTACTGTTTTAGGAACTACAGTCTAGCATCAATACTGTAATTATAAACATAGCTTTTAGCATGGGAAGAGAATAAAATGTTCATGGTGTGAACTATATTTCTTCTGACAGTTCAAACTCCTGAGCAAGGATTATAAGATGTTTACATTCCAGCTGAATAAATGAATAATTCAAGGTAGCTTACTACGTTATGCTTTTCTACAGCACTTAAAAAATTCTCAATAGCAACATACTTTGTAAATATGATACAACGTAATCAAATAGGTTAAAAAATTGCTGCTGATTTTAAACCACTTACTAGATTTGAAAGTTTGTGTACTGCAAACCAGAGGTGAAGTTTATGTTCTGTGAGAACTAATCCTAGTCCTTCCATTCTCCTTCAGTTACAGACTCCTTGAAAAAGCTGAAGCGTTGTCTCATGAAAAGATGACTGTTTAAAGCCAAAGAGATGAAACGGAATAGAGAAAGCAACATGTAAAGGCACTCACAAAAAAGAGCAAATCTTTCTTCAACATATCCCATCAATAGCTTTATGCTTTTCATCTCAGTCTACTGGTATGTCTGAATATCTGTCAAAATAACCGTACTTACTGACAGTAAGAAAGTAGATTTAGAACTCCCACTCCATGAAATCCTTACAGGTTGTGGGTGGTGGTACTCAAAAAATCACACCTGAACATTTACAAGGCCCTAGTGCTATAGTCAGACATTTTTGAGCATTTTGAAACTCCATATTCTGAATTCAAGAAGATCCTACGTTTAATGGATCACATAACTGTTGGTGCTTTAAAGACATCCATAATAGAAATCAGATATCTGATGAGCATTTTCTAAGGTGGATTGAATAACTTGAATTAATGATATAATTATGAATATCTTATCATGTATAATTATCTACGTAGAGCCTGTATAGCACAGTAAATGTTAAAGGTGTAGAAACTTTTCTTTAATGTGTTAATAATGTTTAATACTTTAATTTTATGAAGTACCTTCTAAACAGTAACTAATTAATCCTTACAACACCCTTGTGAAGCAGATGAGTGATTCTTGAGTTTAAATGTAGTTGTAGCCTTACTGGCACTTACAGAGGCCAGCACAGGACACAGTTTCCCCAGAAAGTGGGAAGCTCCAGCAGCTTCACCACCGCTACAGTACAACTGTGGTAGATACAGTGAATTTAATGTCTGCTTTCTCAATCAAACAGCTAGCCAGCCTGAATAGACCAAATAAATGTTCCAATCTTCAACTCAGCTTAGTGTAAAATCAGAGAAAAAAAAGTCAGATTGATGTAAGAGAAATGAGGAAAATCTAGAGGGAAAAGATATACTTATGTAAGCATTAGCTTGTAGAAAATACTACTATATTTATCTTGAAGAAGTGATTGTAATAAAGATAATTGTTACAGATTTACAATTTACCATCCTGGCAAAATAACAGGTGTGAAAAAGGTATCTCCTGAGATGCTAAATAAGCTGCTAAGGCTCATGTACAGTAATTCTAGGTAGAAATACATATGGCAATTGACCTAGGTAAACACTGCTCTATAATTGGCTCCTAGCTCCATGTCATGGATAAGGAAGAGGATTCTAGTTTGGGAGTCAGCTGTAAGATATAGTCAAAGAGGAAAAACGTTTCTCACTTAGCTGCCATAGATTGAGGGAAAGAATGAGATTTCCCTTCCCTTCCACCCTTAGTTTTTATTGCAAATCAAGTTCGAGTTAAGCAGATTTGAGTTAGGACAGCTTACAAATATCTCACATCAGTGAGACAAGCAGCTCAGCCATACAAAAATATAAGTCTATTTTAATATTAGCCAAAAAGCCTAGATACTACAATTTCCTCTCATTTTACTCTTATAAACCCCATGATAGAGAAAAGAGGAACAGAGAGATCCTGCAGAGAACAGAAAACTAACAAAAGAAACATTTGAAGACTGACATAAGCCCTTCGTCGCATGAAAGTAATTAAGAAAAGATGACATGTGACAGAATTATTGTTGGTAATTCCCCAGGGAACTAAATTAGAGAGGCTCTAGACTAATTAAACTATATGCACTGCATTAACTTACGTATTCAGGACAGCACACCTCTAACAAAAAAAAAAAAAAAAAGCTATGTGGATAAATACCTCAAGGAGCTCTAAGGACATTTTTAGCAAGTAAAATTCTCTTGACATGTAGGCTCTGACTTGAATCACACCTATAGAAGATCTAACTCAGAAGCTGATGGAGATCACTTAATGTCCTTATAGGGAGTCCTAGAACACCTAAGGCCATAGGAGAAACAGGTCCATCCCATCCAGAGATAGACTTGGCATATAGGTGGCAGATTAACATGCATTGCATAAACACAGAAAGACAAAGCTGGATCAAGAATTAGTTCAGGTTTTCTCCATAAAATCCATTTAAAGCAGAACCTGGTATCCTTACTTGGTTCTTTTCTTTAGATGGAGGCAGGGAATAGGCAGAATTCTCATTTCCCTTTTGAGAAAGGGAAATAAAGTTACAGATATAAAAGGAAGACAGCACTCAACTCTATCAAGTCTGTATCTGCTATCAGCAGACTAAGTACAGATGTGACATCCTTCTTCAACTAGAGAAATAAATAACTGAAATAAAAATTCAATCTCAGCTAGGCTCTACCCTTGCATGTTTTCAATAGACCACCTCTTGAATTTTTTTCTCCTCCAAATACTTTCTAGCTCCACATAAGTATATGACAGAATGACTACTGATATAAAGGAAAGATGGAAAGAAGAATGCAAGTATTCTTAAATGTAAAAGATACGTGTGTACTGGATCACACTGACCAACGAAATACTTGAATGCTAATATTCCCAAAACATTACTTTAAGTCTACTCTGTGCATAACATTACTTTCTAAAGGTATTTGCATTGCATATTTATAAAACTATTGCTTTCTTTATTCTGTCTGGCATTCAAACCAAGCAGCTTTGTTTAAAAAAATGCTGCAAGACAATTTTTCAGACAATGGAACATAAATCTATTAATTAATACTCCTTTGGGGAGACAACAGATAATGACTTGTGTACCTACATTTGTGAAATTCAGGTAACTTGAATTAGCTACAAACAGCCTGTTTCTACAAACAGAGATATCTCAGCCTGTTTCCTCCCTAATTATTTTGTCTGCTTGTCTCACTTTCCTCAGTTTGTGATAAAATGTTTCTATGGAAGAGAAAAAAAAGGAGCATTGTTTTCTCTTTTTATACCTTCAAAGCTTTGTGAAACAGAAAAGAATGTAGCAAATGGTATGATTCTGTAGGTATGAGTTCAATGTTTTAAATATTTTATAAGAAAACTGTTCTTGGATATCCATAACTTTTTGGGAAAATGAAGTCACGTGCTTTGAAATTTCCAATCATTTTACAAGTGAACAAACATCAGGTAAGCATTTCTGCTGACATAAAAGCAGCTGAAGAGTATAAATAATGCTTTTTGACATACATTGCTAGTGCTAGTGAAAATACGCTGCTTTTCTGAGCTTAGAATTTGCCCTTCAACACTTTCAAGCCTACAACTCACAGCACTGAGGAACAAATGACTTTAGTTCTGGGGAGTCAGAACGGGGAAGAAAACGTACTTTCTCACTTTCAGCATTTCAGCTGGATGGTTCAAGCTGCTTTTTGCACCTCCAAAGACTGCAACAACCTGAGCTGAGGGTAGAGAAAGGGCATTGTGCCTCTCTGGCCCTGTGATAGCACAGAAGTACACACGATACATCTGTTGTATGAGGATTGCCCATTATTTCCCTTTCAATTTCCAATCCCTGACTGCATCAGAATGGCATGAATTACTTGCAAGTGCATTGGCATATACATATCAATATGCTAAGTCAGATTCTTTGCATAACTTGGCTAAAAGAGTACTAATAACACTGTAGGCATAAGTCTGCTCTGCGCATAACTATACACAGCACTCAAAACTCAAAAGCATTGGACATAGATCTTAGAAGGGAGATCTTATTAAGAAAAGTGATCGATTCTGAAAGTCTGCAGTATTCCTGATCACTTCATAGTACAAGCAAAAAAGCATGAAGCTTCTCTTATTTCAAGAAATAATATTTGAAGGCAGCACCAGTCATAAAAAACAGAAACATATTTTGAAGTGCAAATTACCATAACAAAAGAAAAAAAAACATATTTTGTGCTCTGGTGAGAAGGCAGCTAGTGAAGAGGAAAAAAGTCTACTCTAACTTCAGTGAAAACCTACTACATTTTGATAATTGTTTCTCCTCTTTCAGAGCATATTCTGAAGAAAAGCTGCAGCACTTCAAACTAAACTTTATTCAACTTCACACAAAAATGAGCTTCTGGCACAAAAAAGTGTAAGAAAACACAGTAGCCTGATACAGACTCCTTTCACTTACTGTGTTGAAACACTGTCTGAAGATCTTGAATGATTTTTGACAGAATACAAAATATATTCAGGATAAAATAGGAAGGTGAAGAACTAGGGCATAAAAGTACAGGATTATCTAGCCTGAGGGAGAGAAATTGCACTGAGTCTTTTGATGGCTTTAGTTTTTAACTTCACTAAGAGATGAGTTTCAAAAGAAAATGAGGAGAAGGTATCACCCAACAACACTGGTTTGCTCTTCATTAGGGGAGTTTAAGGGTATGTTCTGATTAGTGCTAGCAATAATTAGAAGGAATTCTGTGTACTCAGGGTTCACAGGACCCAACTTTGATATGCTCCTGAATACGCTCACTGTGCTAACCATTAAACAGCTCTTTTAGGGGAAAACAGAAACACTATACCTGATGCAATAGCATGGATAACTTGTTACTCCCTTAATTATTTGTACTGTATTACTGGAAACATCAGATTTAATACCTTATTTTCTTCCTGCTTTCATTATAAAATCTAAGTATACTTAATAACAAATTTAATATATTTCTTGAAGACCTCCGTATCTTCACAAATATTTGTTCGGAATCAGAGTGAAAAAAAGAACATTTTGAAGGGTAGAGTTATTTTAATGTAAATTTAATTTTTCTTTCTGACCCTTAAACATTCTAGATTTGAGTGCTTTCAGCAGGAAATAAACTTTATTTAATCCAGGCATGAGGACTCTTAATTATAGTGGATGAGCTTTTAATTATATAGTTTTTAATAATCGTGGAACTTCTTTTGTCTGAGACTAATCAAAAGTAAGAAAAAACTCACTTGAAGTGCACTTTGCAATTAAATCAAAATAGTTTTGTGTTCTGGTGATTTCATACCAAGCAAATAACACTTGAAAAGTTGATGGTCTGGCTCAATACATTTTTAAGGCGGATACATATTACAACTATTTATTAATTTCTAATAGCATCCACAGTGCACTTGTACAGTTTCAGAAGGAAGACAGAACCATAAACATTAACCAGACTAAATTGCCCACAGTTTCCCCAAAGCAATATCTAAAAAAAAAAAAAAAAAAAAAATCACAATTTCATTCAGATAATTTACATCTGAATCTGGCTTTACATCTTAATCGGGTTTTCAGATGCTTAGAGATGAAAGCCAATACACATGATTATCAAAGGCGATAAAAGAGAGAAAGTTGTGCAAATATTTTTGAAAACAGAAAATAGAATATCTGATCAGTATTATGCAAACAAGCCAAAAAAGGACTTATTTTTCTCCTGACTAGACTTTTTATTTTGACATAGTACTAAAAGTCAGATTAAGTAGCAAATTCAGATGAAAAGCTCACATCCTGTAAAACTACTAGCAAAATGGCTCTTAATTTCATCAGAAATACTTGTATATGATAACTGTCTTACCTAAGTAGACATAGGGGACATTCAAACAAACTAACAAGAAGCAAGAGATTTTTATTGCAAAGGATGTTTTAAGGAAACATGATTCTCCCAGGAATATTATTGTTCAGATGCATACCTGTACCAAATTCATCCATGCCAGTTTTACATAATTAGGCAGTACTGGGTTTGACTGCTTGATACAGATTTACCCTAGCTCATTGAACATATCCAGGAAATACTGGATTCTCCTTAAAACTAGAGATAGCTGGAGATCTTGCTCAATGCTGTTGAAAACTGGGATGAAAGATGAAGGAAAAAAAAAAAGTGAAAAAGGGCTTCAATCTAATATCGTTGCAGTATGGCCTGTACACAAGAAGACAAAAGCTTCCTACAGGAAGAACAAAATGTTATGTAAGCAAGAATTACATAAATGGAGTACAACAATTAAAAGATCATACATTAAAAACTGGTACAAACTTCGCTATAAGCTAGTGGTTTGCCTGCAGAAAATATCAGAAGAACATTACAAGATAAATGTAATTGATTAGTCAGCATGACTATGGCCCAGTAATGCTGAGAAAATGGCAGAGAAGTCTGTAGGACTGAACAGATAAGTTTCTTGTCTCATCTGGACTGGCTGGATGCAGTGTAGTATTTTCTGTCATATTATACAATATATATACATATATAGTATTTTCTGTGTCATATTATACAATGGTATGTTATTGTATAAAGAGAAGGAAGCTTGTTTAGAAGACCACATGAATTAAAGGTTCTAAATTAAAGAAAGATAGAGCTCACCAAGAACTGCTTCTAAAAAAAAAAAAATAAAAAAAATAAAAACAAAGCAAAGAAAGATCCCACACACCTAGAATGGTGAATCATGGAAAGACAAAATTCAAAGGGCACAATTGGTTTAGCTTGGAAAAATAACAGCTGAGAAAACGTATTGGGCATCTTTTTATGAACATGTGAGGAACAATCTTTAGGAAAAAGAAAGTTAAAAATACAGTTGGAAAAAGAATGCATAAAAAAGAACTATGTATACATAAAGTTATTTGATATCCAACCATCAGAGCAATAAGATTCTGTAAGGATTTAACAATAAATAATAGTGGGTCCCAAAGAGAAACCTGCTTTTAAAAACAATGGCATAGAATATGTAGAATATGCTTGCCGGGGTCTGTACTAACAGGTCTGAAAATTAGATGAATGCTCAGAATTAGACTTCTTCATTACCAATATGCCATTGTTGTAGGAGGTGATCAGAAACCCCATAGGTTCCATTAGGAAGAAATTCCTTTCTCTGAGAATGATAAGACACTGGAACAGGTTACCCAGTGAAGTTCTGTCTGCCCACACCCCAGAGTTGTTCAATACCAGGCTAGATGAGGCATTGAGCAACCTAGTGCAATGGGAGGTATCCCTGCCTATGGCAGAGTGGTTCTAAGTAGATGATCTTAAAGGTCACTTCCAACCCAAGCCATTCTATGATTTGCAGTATTAATCCTTTACATTAGTGCTGATCAGCTATGAGTAAAAGGATTCTGCTGTTCAAGGAGTATGCACCCAGGAAGGTGTGGTTTTATAGAAATTTCTAGGCTTAAGGACAGTAGTCTTGGATAGCAGATCCCATGACAAAAAAACCAAAACTTTGACTTCAGAGTTAGTAGTGCGTGTACTTCAGATATTGACACACTTTCTGTGTGGAATATCAGTAATTACTGCTTATGGACTATTGCCCTCCATTCTACTGCACCTGAGATCTGTAATCTTCTTTCACTTTATTTGTGCAGAATATCTTATTGTATGATACCAGAGCTGGCTAGTGGTAAAAATAAAAGATTCAGATAACCATGAAGACATAAAATTATGAGTTAATAAATTTACATCTCACCAGGGATTGACACAGTTCTCGTGGGATCAGGGAAGAGTGATTTCATCTTGTTACCAATTCAATGCATGTGTCAAATCAAAGATAGCAGATGACCCAGCTAAATTTTGAAATTTTAAACACAGAATAAACATCCTAATATATTACTTGCCACCACCCATTTAGGAAAAATTTATTGCAATTCAAGACATTGATACCAGCTAAGCTGTCAAGGAAGCTAAATTTATTTCTAAATGATTCATCAAATCTTATTCTATCATATCTATTATGGATATTAGATCATTTTTCTAGCTTGTACATATTCATATATTCTACACATCTTTAGCTGATGAAACACTATCATTCCTAGAAGACAGGGTTTGCTAAATATCCACACTAGAGCAATATTAATCTAAAAAAATAAAATGACTTTTTAAGACCTGCAGTAAATGCATTCCTAAAGGAACCAATGGGCAGCAAATCCAGTATTTAACATGGCTGTAGCAAACATTGTTATAAGGCTTCAGTTTTGAAAAAATATTTCTAGAACAACCTCACTGTCTAATTCACTCTCTTTCTAATGTCTTCCTCAATAGCAGTACAGTTGTTAATATTTAATACGTGACACATTGTGAATGAAGATCATGCGTCTCTGTGTTTAAGACAGTAATTTTCAGAAGACTAATATACGGTAAACACGATCTAAAATCATAAGTAAAAACAGAACTTAATAATGTATTCAAAAGACTTTAATTTTTTTAATTCTAGTTCTTAAATTAAAATGTTACAATTCTCTTTCCCAATAACTATTTTAATTAGCAATTGCTGTAGTGAGCTTTTTCTTACCTACAAAATTATTTGCGTAGAATAGGATACTTTATAGAAATAAATAAGTAAGAGAAAGGGTATTCTTAAGTGCTTTCCAACTGTTCTGGCTGTACTTGAGTTGACTGCTTTTATTCCTTTGCTGTCAATGCATTTTTAATGTTTTTAAATTGTCTCATTCTTACTGACTTAGGCTGAAATTCTGCTGGCACCATATGTGGATGACTGCCAAACAGAGGTTAATTTACCACTGCTGATTTCCCAAGAGAAGATGCAGGTTTTCCCAATCTAACTCACAGAACATAAGAGCAAGAGGGCAGGAAAAAAATCAGGAAACTGGACAATTCAACAAAACAAGCCAAGTAGAGTGTAGAATAGAAACAGATATTCCTGATGTGAGGTACATTTTTTCTGTAAAGAAGGTAGAGATTGCTTTTCCATCCCCACAGCCTACACCTTATACTGGTTTCACAGAACACAATCAGTAACAATATATCAGTAATGTACCGTATCCATCACAACACCTATTTACTAGCCATACACAATCAGGAAAATGCTGCTCACAACTGACTCTAGATCTCCATAATATAATCTTAAAATATTGGAGATAGTTCCTCCAGTCTTGCTCTGAAATTGGGTGTCAAAAGATTACTTCATAGAACTTAAAACCCAACAAAGTCAGAGATCCAGTTAAATCTTTTTATGCCACAAGGTATAACTTTTTATGAAGGTGTCCCACAAGAAAGAAATATTTTACAGTAAGCCATATTATGAGGCTGAACTACAAGCCACAAACAAGTCATGAAAACAAAAACTCTACTAACAGCAGGGACCTGATTAAGCAAGACAAAAGTAAACAGAAAATCATAAGCCATTATGAACCACTCTCTGTGATGAAACGGCATATTTCATCATAACAGAAAATCTGGCAATTTGTAGGAACCAAAATACAAAAGTTAGGCTAAAAAAAAAAAAAAAAAAGCAGCTAAGAAAGGGCTTGTCTTATTTCTTTCTACTACCTTGCTTCAGAAAGACTCACATCCTATGACATCCAAATTTTCTGTGACTACAGGTGATATATAGCTTCTATCAGCTTTCATTTGGTGTGCTTTTAGTAACTCACATCAGGTAAGGACCGTTGATCCCAATCATGTCCAGCTGGCTTTTAACTCCACCCATCAGGACCCAAGAGATCAGATAACAGGGGAGGTGAACAGAGGCCTTTTATGGCAACGTCTTGATTCAAAAGTATGAAATGTGAAAATAGATAGGAGAATAGGGAAATACGTAATGTTTTTTATATATTCCATCATGAACCTTCATTTTTTTTTCTTGAACATGAGCATGAACAGACTTGTGGGTTCAAGAACTGTCTGATATTAAACTTGCTACTAGCATAAAAAAAAAAAAAATTGCAAAGGGTTTACTAGATACTGAGAAAAATTAAAAATAAATCCTTTTTCATACATTTTATTTTGCATCCTGACCTTCCTTTACCTGTCTGTCCTCAAGATCAACTGAGCATACAGAACTGCTGGCTTAGGGAAGGTGTAATTCTCCTGACCTTTATACTTGAGTAGATATTACTGTAGAAGCTTCCAAACAAAAAGCCAGGTTCATGTTTTCCTATAGCCATGGAAATTTTAAAACCTTCTGACAAGAATACAGCTTCCAGAATTAGAGACAATTAAAAAAGTAATTGCAAGAGCAAGGAAATATTATAAACTAAGCATACACCACCTTTTAAAAAATATTTTTCCCATAACTTAATTTTGTCTTTTTTCATCCAAATTCTGATCACTAAGGGAAAGCCTATCCAGTTCCCAACAAGAAACAGAGGCAGAAGGAAGTATCAGCTCTGTATCGAAGCCAATACACTTCCTTTTCCTTCCCTTCCTCTACATATTCTTCTAAAGTCCTTTCTGTTAAGCTGTGATCAACTTTTCACATTACTACTCAAAGCAAATGTGTTTGAGTCTCACCTAAAAAACACATTCGTTATTGTAGTTTATAAAGAACTGTATTTGAACAACACAACTTCTAAGAATACTATTCAGCACTGCGCATTAAGACCGATCTTAAATTGAACTGATGCTTCAGAAATTCTGAAGCAATTATAGCTTCTTTCTGTAATAAAACTTGTACTTGTTTTTTTTTTTTTGTATGGAATATTTTAGAGTCTGACTGAATTGATGGAATAATCTGCTATGAAGTGTATATCATCTTTCTTGTGACAGGCTTATTTTCCAGACCAGAAAAGCTTGGCTTGCAAATTGTGGAAGTCTTGATTCAGTAAAGTGAAGAATACTCAAATATGAATTTGTGTGTTATGATTAGAGAAAGAAAACTAGATTTAATAACATTCACTCTCAGTTTTGAGGACAGATAAAAAATAAATCACTCCAGAAGAAATGTAAGTAATTAGTAATTCATAAGGTTGCTGCCAATGACATGTGAGGTAAAGTAAGAATAACACTGGAGACACTAGAAATGAAAGAAAGGTATCAGCCAAGTTCACACCTCCAGCAAAAAGAAAATCTTGCAATGTCTGATCAGTTCAACACTGCTCTTCATCTGAAAACATCTAAAGAAATTATTTTCTGTAATAAATAACTCACTTTTAAAAGCTCTATCTGATGCTGGAGATTTGGGTGAAATAAATGTTCATCTGACTTAAAGTAGAGACAAAAGACATGAGTCAGACCTCTCGTTAATAATTTAAAGGTGTTCTACTTTCTTTAGAAGCAATGTCACTTGTTCTTTGCTTTGTTATGCATCTCACAGGTGACCTTAAGGTTGTTTCTCTATGTATTACAGCTTTCCATGGAAGGCTTTTTAACTCTTCTCTGGCTGCATCTGCGAAACATTCAGAAACAAAAATTGTTACTTGTAAAATGAAATACTCAATGATTCCTGTACATAATTTTTTATTTAAACTGAATTTAGAATTGCACTTGTTGAGATTATCATGGACAGGTTTGATTTACTCTATTGTTTCAATCATAGACTGGTTAAATTCCTTTGAGTGGGTTCAGTAGTTACTAATCTCAGGAAAGCCTGTCCCTGCGTAAGAAAAAATGAATAAAAGTACATATAGGAATATTTGAGTGATGAAAGCAAGATTTATCTGCTTCTGGAATGAAAATCAGAAGCTAGAAGTATGCATTTTATTCTGATTCTATGATAAGCTCTCAGAAAATCAAATAATATTATATTTATTTGGAAAATAATATGGACAAATTAGTTGATAAACAGTAATAGGGTAATGTCACAAGCACCTATTTGCAATGCAGTAGGATATGAAAAACATATTTTAAGAATAGAATTTTCCATATCTGTGAAAAATTTTGAGATTCCTTTTGTTGCCAAACATTCATGTTTACATGGTTACCACTGTCCTTGTGAGGCTATAGTGTGACCAGAACATAACTCTGAAATTGATAGATCAGTCTATGTATTACAATACAAAACTATATTGGGATTTTGTCCCACTTTTTCCTAAAACCTTTTTTTTCTTTATCACCTACTTTAAGGTAGTAATAGTAGTTGCAAAAAATTCCTTTTAGCATTAAAGCCAGGCAGCTATATGCCTGACAAATCAAACTGTGGCTTTAGTTACTGAAAAGTTAGCCATCTTCATTTGGCAGTCATAAGACTTACAAACATGTATGCCAATCTGAAATGCAGTTCTTCTTTGGTTTTCTTCTACTTGAAGACTGCTATTTTTTTTAATAAAAAAAATAAAATCTTAAAACTAGGAATGCTCAGGAGAGTTGAGAAATCTCAAGTTCCAAGTCTGTACCTCAGCAAAGATGTAGAGATTTCCTTTTAAAACTCCTAAAAAAGTTTTATTTACCTTAGAAACAAGTTCTCTTTATTCTCTGATGGGATACGGAAACATGTTGTTGAGAATCTGGAGTTGATTGCATACATTAACTTCTTCTCACATTACTTTTTCATGCTTGAGCTCCTATTTTAATTTGAAGTCAGGGAAAGGTACCAAATTAATTAAGCAACATTCCTTATAGACTGGAAGTAGATTGAATACTTTCATAGCGGTGATTCCTAGTATGACAGTTATTGCTAATAAACCTTGAGCTAAGAAAACATCATAAACATTATGGCAGGGTAATTTCTTTCCATTAGAAAGTGACTTACATCTTCCGTGTGATGTATGAGTATCACAGAGATAAAAATGGAATCTGTATATGTGCACAAGTTTCTTTTCATAGATTAACTTTTATTTTGACTTTTTCTTACAAGTTTGTCTTCTGGAATAAAAGTAGCCTTGTCAGGATATCTCTTCATAAAATAACTGAGTGGAAAATATGAAATCCATATTTTTAATTCACTCTGAGATCCTTTTAATTTCCTTTGAAGTTTTAGAACTCAAATTTTACAGAGTATCCCTTGCAAAAGAACAACACTTCAAAATCTACCACCAGATCATTCATTTACCGTAGCAGATAAATTAAAACAAAAAACATTTTCCGTAGGATGTCTTAGCTGCTAGCATTGAAAGTACAGCAACTAAAACACTCTCACATGAAAACTTTTCTCCTTCTCTGAAATAAGTCTTTTATATTTTAAAAGTGAACCTGAAGAAGCACAGAGAGAGTCAGGATAGCCTTGGAAATGAACAGGCTTCTTCTGTTTGTAAGAAGAATGTTGGTAGGTCTTGAATAAAATTACCAGAACATTTTACGCATAGAATATGCTTAGAAAGCCCATCCTCCAGACTGTAGCTGATTCTAGTTATCACTTACAGTGTCGTGCTTTTATACTTGTTTCCACCAAAACCATTTTCACGTTACATATTTAATTTACTTTGCAGCCTGACTGGTCTAATACAGTATTTGATATTAATAGTTAGAGGCTCCATCTCCTATTGATCTTATGAATTAATAATTTCAAGTCTTCTGCTTGTGCTTTAATTCACACAGCAAGGTGAGAATGTTTTTTCAACCACAAATAACTGTATCACTGCTTGCATTTTTGACTGGATTATATTTGGGGCAGATGTACCACTGCAGAATATCCCTGGAAAAAACGGCAAGATTTTTCCCCTTATTACACGTACAGGTGCGTTTCTGGCAGGCTGTGTTTATAAAATATAGAGTCACGTCATCCATCAGGCCATCTAACAGCTGCTGCAGCAGGACTGTGTGCCAGTTCTCAGGAATACCGATATTTACCATGTGTTCAGCCATCAGATTTACTGCGCGGGGAACAAACAGAGGCTCAAAAGCTTTCAGTTTCTCTTTGTCCTTTTTCCATTTTTCTCCCGGTGACACTGATCTGTTAACAACAACAGGAGATAACAGACATCAAGGCAGGCGGAGCTGACAACTGAGGGCTTCAAGGAATTTTCCTTTGGAAGCAAAGTGAATAAAATATTTCTTGTATTTTAATTCCTCAGGCAAACATTTCAAGAAACAGACAGGTTTGTCCCAGCAGCTGTGCCTGAATGGATCCCAGAAAATCCCAGGCCCCTCTCCTCTGCGGGGAGTTCCCATGGCAATGCTTTTAGGCCACGTCAAATGAATTGCAGATACACATTTAATTTTTCCTTTTGTTTATCTCCCCTCCTCCTGTGCCAGTTCAGAAAGGGTTGCTCTCTCATCTTTGGGACACTGAGAATTGCCACTGGGCTACCCAGCACCATTTACTCTGTTTGTTGTGTTTGAAAGACCTGTCCTACTTCCCCTATGTCTCTGGGGTGTCTGAATTGCTACATCCAATGAAAAAAAAAAAGGAGAGACTTGCAAGAGTGCAAGTTGTGAGGGGAAGCTGCTAGCTTTGAGCTGTCTTCAGCTCAGACATTTGAAAAACAGCTTGTTTCAGGTTTTTTAATATGTTTGCAATTTTCTAAGGAGTCTGGAAATAATCATTAAAGATAAGACATATTGCACAAAATGCAGAAGCTAGAAGGATGTCTGCAGAATTTTGGCAGGCACTCAGTTCTGTTGTCAGTGATTTATGCTCTGATGAGACCGATCGTTGCTCTGGTAATACTTGGCAATTGATGATGGCACATATATTTAGCAATAATCTGTGAGAAAATAGTTGAGACCTGGATGAATTTGTTGGAGGACTTAAGAAAAATGTCACTAAATTAATTGAGAAGGTTTTTGTTGATGTTTTTTTTTTGTTTGTTTGTTTGTTTGTTTTTGCGGCATGCTACTGTACTGGGAAGAAAATTATGGTGATTGGCACCTGAGAAATAACTACTTTGAAGGCTGTAGATTTAGTGAGAGCATAAATACACAAATATAGAGTAAGTTGCTTATTGTGAGCCTGTCCTCAGCCATTGTAAAGTCAGAGAACATACTTTCTAATCGTGGTGGTCTTTCAGTCAGGCCCAGGAGGGATATATGTGCAGTCTGGGCTAGGATAGTGCTGGGGCAGCAGAGCTGATCTTGCATGATACAACCAAAGGAAGTGAAAGTTCTCCTACTTCTCTTCTTGGGGCTCCTTGTGAGTTTTTCTCTGTAGAGAACCGTACTTCTTAATTACATCAGTGTATGAGACTCAGAGAGTCATTGTGAAAATTATAGAAAAAAGGAAAAACAGAGGATTAGCAGTACCCTGCTTTGCAGCATGTGTCAGTGACAATGCTTCAGGTAAGTCTGTTGATCAAATCAACGTGTTGCCCAACTAAACAGCATACAGCTCCTCTATCTATGTCCTGTAAAGACAGACAAATCCTATTCTGAGCAGAAATCTGGATTTTTTGTTTCTTAAAATTTTTTTTAGAGATTTTTTTTCTTAACTTGCAGCTATTTATGTATTAATGTGTAATCTTTGTCTTTCAATCTAATTATCAAGTCAAAAATTGCTAAATCTGCCTTAAAATTATGGAAATATCTGCCCCTTCACAAAAAATAAAAATAAAAAAAAAGTCATACAAGGAGCATCCGCTCTGGTTCTCCAGTGCCTCAACCTTCTGTCTGTTGCTGTTCCACCTACAGAGCGCACTTGGCACAGCACAGCACGTGGAACATTTCCCCTTCTTTTGACAAATGCTGTGGATCAAAGAATTGCTGTGCAAAGAAGATTAAAAAGAAGTTGATGATAAAACAAATGCTAGCGGTGCAATAAAGATCACATGTACTCTAGACCACACATAATAATGATGTATATCTGTATGATAAAAGTATCTCACCACTATGAATTGCCAAACATTCAATTTTTCTCACACTGCACATAAACAAAAACTTTTTTCCCCGGTATAGCTCACCAGAAGTTTTTCTATTATTTATGTATGAACACTAACTGGAATGAATAAAATGCTCTCATGCAGAAACAAAGCTAATGAATCATGCAGTAAGATCTAGGTATGAGTGCTTAAGCATCCTATCAAGTTACCAGGTGTCAGCTGATTCATGAACAGCATGTGTACATACACTTGTTTCACAGGTTATGCAAAGATATTAAATAAACTTGGCCCTTTGTTACAGAATGTGTTAATTTAAGTTTTCATCAAATCTATTTGGTAGGTTTTTCATAAAAATGAATTGACTGCGATATTATTAATACTAACATTAGTTTTTAATAACAAAAAATTATTTCATTGACACAAGACAGTTTACATAACAGACGTGAAGGATACTAACAGATCAAGAACTGCATTTGGTAATTTGTTTCTTGCTGGGGATAGATTTTTTTGTAAGGAATAGCAAAGGTTCAATACTTTCACTATGTTTTGTAATACTGAATTTTCTTTTCAAAAGAAATATTTAATGGACATTATTCTTAGTTTTGATTCCTAGAGGAAAGAATATGTGAGGTTTCTTTTTTCATATATTCATTTATATATATTAAACTTCTTTTCTCTGAAATGTGTTGATTGGGTATCTTTTACTTCTAAATATAAATTGCTCCATTTTTTTATTCTTTACTGGGATAGGTAGATATCTTAAGCAGCTGAGTCTTGTGTGTCATGTTTTTGTTCTAGCTTTCTGGAAATATTAAAGGCTTTATCTTTATTACATACCTCTGGGCTCTCTCCAATGCCTATAGTAACAAATTGAAAGATTCTCTGCCACAATATATACATGTTAAAATTTAATGCTTTAGGCATGGAAAAGCATGTGACTGAAACAAGGTAAGCAGATTCTTGAGTACCTATAAACATAAAATATAACCATAATAATCTATGTCAGATTTCTAGTCTTTTGAAGATCATAGAGCTGCATCAGGGTAAATTCAGGTTGGGTATTAGGAAAAGGTTCCTTGCCAGCAGGTGATGGGCATGGAACAGGCTCCCAAGGGCAGCGGGCACAGCACCAACCTGACAGAGTTCAAGTGTTTGGACAAGGCTCTCATACAAAGAGTTTGAACCTGGGATCAGAGAACTGTTTCACAGTGAGCCTACTAAGAAACAGATATATTAAAAGATAATCACAAATTCATTTTTACAGATGTGTCCCATTCCTTTATTTTACTCATGGTTTTTGAGCTAGTTTAATCCTTTTCTTGTCACTTGGTTATCGGTTTATGGAAGTAAGGGGAAAATTGTCTTCTTTCAACTGGCATGCTGGCTTTCTTTTCCTAATGCAACTAGAATATGCAAAGTACTTTTTATTGGCCCTTAGTCACAAGTGGTCAAGCTGCTGTTAAATCCTCATAGTTTCCTGTCAGACTATTCCTCCATAGTCTGCAAGGCAGACACTGCTTTTCAGCATCTGAGAAATATATTTGCTTTTTAGGTCCAGATTCATAAAAACAGTTCTTGTCATATGTACAGCTTTTCCATAAAGTATATTTACATGATGCTGAATGAATTATTTTCTAGCTCTTGAAAGACATTAAGGATTCATGTATTTTTTCTATGGGAACTAATATGATATTACATAAGTACTAGCATTCTCTTTTACAGGTGAAGAGACTACAAAATTACAAGTTAGTATAACAGAACTACAAACTCTTTAGAACTTGGAATGGCCTACTTCATTTCTCATATAATATCTAATAAAATACTCTCATACCTTACTGGAGATGATAATAGCTTTCACATCAGAAGTAACCAATTGTAAATATAGACCTAAAGTTTATTGCAAACCTACTGTCAAGGTATATCAAGGAAGAAATGAAATGAAATCGAGGGCTTTTTATTCTCATGTCTGTTATAAATGGTATACATTCTGTTCCTTTTCTAGTTATTTTATAGCTCTGCCAACAACAACAACAACAAAAATGCTACTTAGAAGCATTTTTAAGATCTCTAAGTTTAAGATATTTTATGAAGGGAGTGATGAAATGTCCTGAAGCGAGCAGTAATTACATATATATGTGCCAGTTTGAAGTTTAAAAATATTAATGTACTAATATCATTTATTAACAATAAACAGCTCAGGTTACTAGAGGATTTGTGCAGTAGCAGGAACAATAATTTGTAACGAATGTAATCTAAATTACTGCAGGATTTTAGCTGCAGAGTTTAGCTTAAGTAAATTATTAATGTTGTTATCTTTTTAGAAAAAGTCATATGAGAACATTACGAATTTCAAACATAGATGCAGTCATGTAGTACTGAAAAGAAGGACAGACCTGAAGTATACAAAAATAATCTGTGCAGCACAACACATATGCTTGTACAATTTAGCATAGTTAACAACTTCTGACTTAGAATGGGATTTTCTGATCAAAAGTGTTAGAGATAGTATGGAAGAAAAAGATTAGAACAAGGAGATCTCACTTCTAATGCCAACACTGAAAGGACTTAATATACACCCTCTCTGAATACCTTTATTTGCAAGAATACTAAAAACCATGCAAGGACACTACCACTGCCTGTGGCTGCCAACTGTTGAGTAAAAATGCCTGCCATTTTTTGTAGCCTGAGCTTGATCTAGGTAGGCAAGCTCTCTCATTTTGCAGAGGAGATGGATCTTAAGCCCAGATGAACCATAATGAACAGATATGAAGGATACTTACTAACAGATCGAGAAACGTGTTTGGTAATTGGTTTCTTGCTTGTGGCGCCTCCTGGATTTTTTTAAATATCAGCTGTAAGTTTAAATCAAGCTATAGCAAAACTTTTCATGTGGAGCCTTGTTTCAGGACTCAGAAATCTGTAACTGATGTTACTTGGAGTATTAAACATATATATATGTATATACATACATACATATACTGACAGATATATCTGTATACCTACAGATCTATATGTATACATATACATTGAAGTACTAATGAGCACCACTGAAATATGAATGGCGCTGTATGGATCTACAGATCAGTAATCTTTAGATATCATGTAGTTTGTCCTCATCACTTTTTATTCCAAAGTATTAATTTATTGTTTGCAACAATCATTAAATCTTGCTCTGTCACTCACTTAATTTCCAATGGATATATATTTTAGGTCTTAGAAAGATGATTGTCTAAGAGGTACAGCTGGTATTCCTCAGAGTGGCAATGTTACTGTACACTGGCAGTAAATGATATTTTTAAGGGCTTCTCTGGCTCTGTATGAGAGATTATCCTCTGTATATATTTTTTATTTGTTTCTAATGGACCTGAATTCAGCTTAATACTCCTTTATGAGTCATTTTTTAGCTGTCTCCTTTTTCCTCATAGTACAGGCATATATCTCAGGTATGAAAGAAAATGTTTTTTTGTATAGTAGCAAAGCTGTTCTTAACAGTAGTTTACAATTAAAATTTAGTCACTAAATGACGCTATGCGTGTCAAGTTTCCCCTTTAATCAACTTGTATTCCACTACCCAGACAGTTTGTTTGCAACAACAGTCTAAATTTCCAGAGAGTAAAATGTTTAGTGTGAAATATAAAGATTGAATCTACAGTTCAAAAGAAATAGTTTCTTTCACATTTGGCACACTCTCAATCAAAATCTTCTTTGTTAGATCAAATTTTCTTGTGGTCTCTTGGAGTCACTTCAGGTACCATATGTTGAAAAAATCCAGGTTGGAGTGGCATAGACAAGATTCAATTACAGCACATAGCTAGAGAAAAAAAAAACATATCCACAGCCTTTTGGCCAAATACAGATAAAGCTAATTTGCTTCGTGCAGCCCATCTACATATTTAGAGTATGCAGCATTCACAACTTCTGGAAATAAGGACCCTTCACAACTCTTGACAGGAGGAGGTGTATTGCATGTAAGATTTGTTTGTGGTTTATTTATTATTTGGACAATCATCACTGCAAAAATAAATGGTCTGCCATATACTTTATTAAACCATAGACTAGCAGTCTGAGATAGCTGAAGGCTGCAAATCCTTGTAACAGGGATTAAGCTGAAAATATTTATTGTAGCTTTTGTCACTAATATGTATGACTATTTCAGGCTCCTTTACAGTACTTTAGTTTTAACCACTACTCAAAAATTCTGTTGCTAGATTTGGATGCTCGTATCTCTTGTTTAATTGCTCATTTTGTTGGAAAGTTGTCAGTGAACCAAAACAATTGCACACAATCTTGTCTACATAGCACAAGAATAAAGTGCTTATTAAAATTTAGACAGTTAAAACAGATAAGATAGATAAACTAAGATAAACTAAGAATTAGAAAAATGAAAAACTTTGAGCAGATTTCCAAATTTGAATTTAAGAAGTGATCTAGCTAGAAGAAGTTCATGACTGAAAGACGTTTCCCAAAATGCATCTATTTTCATGTGAAAATTCAGACAGCCAATTCCTGAGAAATTCTGTATATTCTAGCTCATCCTTGAATGATTTGCTCAGGTCCTGCTTTGTCTCTGAATGAGTCTACTGGGACCAATCAACTAATTTATTTTTAACGTGTGATGAGATACTGAATTAAACATTTATTCTCCCAGAAAGCATTTCTATGGATGCTGTCAAAGAGGCATTTTTAGCAATTACTAGTGCCAATCCTTAAGGGAATTCCATCCTGAGAGATTTTGATTACCTTTCATACAGATCTCCCTGCTGTGGATAGCTGATATCTCCAGGCAAATGCTCAGCTTCCTGAAGATGACATGCTGAGGTTTCTAGAGGGTGGAAAGTCATGAAGTTGACACGATACAACCCATTTCCACAAGAATGCTGCTATTCCACCCCTACAGCTCATAACTTCTGATTGACTAACCATCTCACGTCCAGAAAATTTATTTATGTCTCCCAGCTGACAAGAAAATGAATGCGGTGATGTAATATAATAAAAGTTTGGCATAATCTGCTAGAAACCATTGGGATTTTCTTCTAAGTGTAGGGTGAAATTTAAGGAGGTAATTCCACCACATTCTTTTTCGCTCTATTCTTACCCCAAACCAAGTATTGTTAGGATTTTAAAGACTGCAATTTCCATTAAATTACATTGCCTGTATTTCTTTAGTCTCCTTCACTCTGCATACATATACTTAAGCATATTTTCCAATGAAGACTATTCAATTACATAAATTACTTATTCTGTAAAACCATTGTTTCTCCCACTTCACACATAGAAGTAGAAATTTGATAGTAAGTGATTTAGAACTCATAGTTGGTTTATTTTTATTTGTTTACTGGGTTGATATAAGATTTTATAAAATTAATTGCTTATTATGTGACGATTTCTATAATGAACCAAATTTTCAGTGTCATCTTTTGTTAGAACAAGGACTTTTTTCATTTTTTATTTTTTTTTTTTTTGCACAGGAATATCTAACAATAGCGTTGAGAATCTGAAGTAACCTTAGGTTAAGATGAGGGAGCATTACAAGATATTTCATAAAAATCTTGAGTTTTTATATTGTTCCTTCTGACTGATCAGGATTTCCCTTTCACATGAATTATCTAACAGGTAAACTTCAATGAAATACTATGTATCAAAAGATTGACTTGTGAGTGAGCATTCCAAAGCCAGGAAGCAGACCTCAAACTTTTAATTGATAGTTTGGATCAGAAACCCGACAGTAACAGTTACTGAAGTGGGCTCATATGAAAATCTCAAAGCACCTTCAGTTTCTTATTCAAGGATTATTTGTGAAATTATATGTGGAACACAGTTTATTAATTCTCTTTTAAAACAATTTGATTAACAATGTTAAATACAAGAGAAATATCCCAAATAAATCTTGTAATAGAAATTTTCTTTTAATATTTATTTAAACGAATGTCCTGTTGAGGTCATCTTCTTCCATCTTGTTTGTGAAATTTGCTGCTGAGGCTCAAGTACAGTGGAAAGGAGACAGGTTACTGATAAGAAGTCCTCCCAGGTATTAGCGTCTCTGCCATGGTGTAAAAAATTAACAGATGACTGAAAAGATACAGACAAAGAGAAAACAAGTGAAACTGAACTCACAGAGAAAGCAAACAAGGAATAACCTTCACATCGATTTGCAGGAAGTAAAACTGCAAAACTGTGTGACAAGTTGCAGAATATCAAGCAGAGCCCACTTGAGAACTACTGCTTTCCAACTCATAAAACTGAAGATGTTTTAAATCACCACTATATGCTGTATTTTCAACAGAAAAATTTTGCTTTATTTATTTATTGAGCATCACGATCAAGAAATATGTAGGATTTTTACACTTTTATTGTAAATATTCTCCATATTTTACACAGTTGCTTGAATTTAAAGATAAAGCAAATAATTTTTCGTATTGATTTTTAAAATTGAGCTATTTGTGGATGTCTCTCGTGATTCAAATTTCACAGCTGCCTTCTGCTTTAATTTTCTTCCTATTCCTCTGATCAAAAATATAATTTCAAAAAGAGCTCTGTGAGAATACACGAGAGGTTTTAAATGCAAAACTTCACTTTTTAATGGAAGTTATTTAACATTTTCTACTTCATGCAGAAATAAAACTATGAGGGCTGCTCTAAAAGTAGTGCCTTTTATTTTATTACGTTGGTCCATAACATCAGAGGCGGATGTTGGTGGTATGGCAGTAGAGGCTGAGCCTTTGTCCCAGTCCCATTATATTTTGTTGCCGTGTGTTAGATGGCAGTAGGGGGTCAATCTGATGACAAAGGGCAGATGAAGCAAAGGTGTGGCATGGAGTTCTACCATGAGAAAAAAAAAAACAAAAAAAACGCATACATTAACGTTCATCGGTACTTGCTGAACTTTTATGGAGATTGAACAGTGGATGTCAGCACTGTGAGGTGGTGTGCGGTACATTTCAGCAGTCATGACAGGAAAGTGGAAGACAAGCTGTGTTCTGGATGACCATGCAGATTTTTATGAGCATGGCATGCAGGCTCTTGTTCATTGCTGGTTAATATGGACAGCTAATGGTGGTGACTACATTAAAAAACAGCATTTTGTAGCTGAGAATTTGCTCTGACTGAAGGTGTTATGGTGCGCTTTTTGCCCGTTGTAGTTTCGAAGCAACCTGCTTAACATTCTGAGCAGTTTGTAAGTGATGATTTGTGTAACTGAGAAGAAATATATATTAAAAAAAAATAATTGTTCTTTCACATTAATTTTTTCCTCTCATTTAAAATTGACTTGTTCTCTCACAATCCCATGTCTACACATTTGTTTGTCTCGTCGATCACTAAAAGAAAAGGGAAGCTCAGTGTAGAAAGAGGATATACAAACTTCAAAGTCCAGAATGACACTGTTGATCATTAAGATGAAATAATTTCAAATAATATACATCCTATCTATTGATTATTTGGATTCTATTATATAATGCATAATTTCTGAATGAATATTCCCATCGTGCTATTGATTGTGGTGGTGTTTTTGCATTACAGGAATTATCTTCTGTTTCTTGAGACCATATGTGCACTCATCCACCTACATTAACAGAATTTCATAAAATCATTTAGGATGACAGTTGTGCTGAGCATCCTCAGTTATCACAAGGGCAAAGTGGTCTGATTTGAAGATAAGACAATATGATAATAATCTTACTCTGATTAGTAAAAATACTAAACAAAAACCTAAGATTGGTTTATTGTCTAATTCATTAAGTCTCACTGAAATTCACATTGAGAACATACTTTAAAATGGATATCTTCCAGAAGCACAGAGTAAAAGATGACAAAATGCTACACTAATGATCTCCCATGTGAACTTACTGGCAGTTTGACCCTCTGAAAGTTGACATATGACATCTATCCTTGAAATTAAAGAACTATAGTCACTAGCTGGTAATATGAGTAGCTCTTTATGTGTGCATCAGATTCAAGCAGAAGGGATTTAGCTAATGTTAATAGGAAAGATATTTCTGTTACAAAATATCTTCAGTGTTATAGTAAAGAATCATTAAATTTATTGTATTCTATCTTCTTGCTTTTTAAAAATAATGAACATTAGTCAGCTATAGGTATCTGGGAGCTGTTTTGGCATATCAGCATCAGCCTCACTGGGAAGAAACTCGGTCACTACATGCAAACAAAAATGATTAGCTTTTTTTTTCAAATTGAGTTTGCCAATATTCCTTTTTTACTCTGCTCCTTCTAATTTAATATTGCCTTGAGTGCATGCTATTTCCTTGTCTGGGAAAGAAAAAAAAAAGTCACAATTAGTGTAGCTAAATGGCGATATGTCATTGCATTGCCGGAAAATGATAAATATGTTGTTGCTAGGGAACAGTTTCAAAAAACAAAAATTTCAAAGTAAAGTACTTATATGGATCAAAAAAATGTTCCAAGCATAATACCAAAGCAATGCAGAAACCTGAAAAATGTTCTCTTGTGGGGTTAGAAAACAAAGGGAACAAAAAGCCTATAGGCAGATACAGTTAGAAGCCTAATTTAACAGAGGAACACTTAAATACACATCCTTATTTTAATGTATTCCTATACTGTTCATAGAATACCTTTCCAAGACTGTAAATCAAAATCATGGTTCAAGCGTAATTGTGACTCCCATGTTTCCATCTGGTCTTCAAAAACATCATCCACATGAAGATATATATGTTAGACCAGAACAAGACTGGTGTGGTCCCTACTGACCAGCAAAGTCTTACATATTTGAACAGATTTATTGCAAAACAAAACAAAGCAAAACAAAACCATTAATGTAGTCATTGGATAATCTTTTTTTGAGAAGTCTCAATAACATGATGTAATGGCAGCTTGAGAAATGTTTGAATGAGGTAAGAACAGGCCTGAAATTTTTCAGAAACCACAAATGTTTTTGCATGGTCCAGCTGCTAAATATGTAAGATTTTCTTTCCTAATCTTTGTTTTGGATGATGTTCATCTTATTCCAGAAGCTACTGCACAGGAACCTGTACCTCTACAGAAACTTCTGTATGGAGTTGTGCTCTGGGGCTAAATCTCTTCAAAATTAGATAAGTCAGTATTATGACACCAGTCTCAGACGTCCACTCTGACACCCCCACAAAGCGTGGACTCAATAGTTCCCTTATTCCAAAGTGCTCTGAGATATTTTCTGTAAAAACTCCTAGGTTGTATTTCAGAAACTTCCTTAGGAAGTCCATATCTTCTACCCTTGTTCTTCAGGGACAGAATTTTTGAGCAGCTGCTTTCTGATTATCAGATTATCAGTTCAGATCAGCCAGAAGTGGCAAATATACCCTTAGATGCCTGCAACAACAGTAGCAGTAGAGAAGATATCCCTCATTTTACCAATTGAGACTTCAAGGACCACAAATAAATTTTGTTGCAGGAAAGAAGCTTCTGAGATTTCAAACACCCAAGACTTACACATGCTTAAAACCATTGAGTGAGATTCTCAAGTAATCTAAATAATTATTACCAGCCTGGCAACATTGTGGTTCCTCTGAACACATCAGGTGCTAGTGTCCAGAAAAGATATTGTACACTGTCCTCTAGAATTGTTTTTTTGCTTAGCAAGAGGAATTCCACAAGTAACTAATTCATGAAGGTGGTGAAAATATATTGAGAAATAAAAGTAATGAGATAAAATTATGGAGCCAGAGCTCAAATGGTTCTTGGTGAAACAAGGAAAAGATTGCTGAGAGATTCCTGCAGTCCAAGTACATGAGAAAATTTATCTATGAAAGGGTTTTTCCTTTTCCGTAGAAGAGTAACTCAAATATTACCTTGGTTATTTCAATAGAAATGAATTGGATTTTTCAAAATGTGAAACTTAGATCATTTCCTAAATATTAACCCACAAAATTTTCGTTGTGATTGGAAGAATGTAATAATTATACTGGACGTTATAAAACATGAAGATAAGAAATAGGTACCTATCCCTCTAGTTTGTTCTTCCTGCTCCCCCTTCCTCTTGCATATCCCCTCTATTATGCAGAGCTCTACATTTCTGAGCACTTCAGTCTGTTTCCTGCCCTGGTTCACAATTTTATGAGTTGCAAGGTCCATTCTTCCTGGAAGTAGTACCTATAGCTTGTTAGCCCACAAATTAGTGTGACTGGAAGTTCCTTTTCTTGTTGCTGTCTCCCATGTTAGAAGTCCTTCATCAGATAACTCTAATGGAACACGCATTTCTACATTCCCACATGCTCTCATAAATTAGTGCGACAGACCAAGTTTGGTTTCCACCACTGCCTCTTCAGATATCCCTAAATGAGCAGACATCCTCCTTCTTCATAACCTTACAAAATGTATTCTGAGTACACAAAGATTAGAGTTCTCTAATATATAAATATATATATCACTGATTTTAAAGACCTGTATTCTTGCAAGGTAGAGTAGGTAATGATCATTCATATTGGAACTGCACTTTTTTTCAGTAATATGCTTTGTGATTAAAATAAGTAGGGCAGGGCAACTGAAATGCAATGCATTTAAATATATTAGTACGTAATTACAATTTTCAGTTTATTACTATAAGCTTTATTCTGAAACCAATTGCTAAATGGAAAAAGTTCTTAGGTATCCAAGGTGACAAATACAGTCTCAAAAGGCTACACATCACTCATTTTTAGCTAGGGAGATTATTAAATTTCATGTCTGAAAGCATTGCTTTTTTTAACTCCGTACAGATTCACAGCCCCAGAAACAGCTGACCTGAGTTGACAGGTATCTTATAAGCCTCTCTAGGACTCTGAGTGTATGCAGTTCTCTGGGCTTTCTGAATCCTATGGGATTTTCAGTCTGGTGCAAATTGGATGTTGGTGTTCAAGTGCTTTTTTTGCAGCTAAATGCAAACACATTTCACCAACTCTCTGTACCAACCAAAAACCATATCACAGAAACAGTGTCACAATGTGCATCGAAATGAAAACAGCACAGCTGATATTCTGGATCATCACAGAAACTTTATAGTGCAACTTCAAAAATGTTCAGCAAGACTTCAATACAGTTTTCATGGTCAATCAAAATTTGTGGGTGCTTAAAATTGTAGTGGTACTCTGCTGATAAAGGTACGCAAACTCCAAAGTTTGAGCAAGTTGCTCAGTATTCAGTCCAATTGAATTCTGAAAATTTCTGTGGGTAAAGAGTCCAAAACTGTCCTTGGAAATTAGTTTGGTTTTTGATGGTTAGACTAGATGATCTTAGCAGTTTTTTCCAGCCTTAATTATTCCACGATTCTAATTATTCTCATTTTGATCCCCATCCCATTCTCCATTCAAGTTTCCTTGCTACAGCTTGTGACCACTGAATATGAAGTTGTCATAATGTGATATGCATAACATAAATTCAGACTTTGAAACTATATTTATCATAGGCATTAGGTAGGATCTGAAGTCAAAAGGATTTTTAATGTGGGTTGTTTTTTTTTTTTTCTTTAAGCAAAAATTTTGTGTATGTAAAACACAAAACATACAGTAAAACTGATGATTTGGCCTTGGGCTTTGTCTCTGAGATTATTTTGTTTAAATAAGTTTTCTCCAATAGATCTCAATTAGTTTAAATAGATCTGCTAGATAAACACTTTGTGATTAACAAAAATATGAACAGTTGAAGGAAAAATGAATGGAGGATGGAGGAATCATTCCTTATCCAGACTTCTGAAACACATTTACAGAATCTAAATAAAAGTTGATCCTAAACTGGAGGTATTTGGAAACAACCACTGGAAAGAAAGTAAAGGGAAGGGAGGGGAGGGGTGGGGAGGGGGGGTTGGAAAAAGTAATCTCAGGGAGATAAACTGTTTCCATACATGGAAATGGTCCATACATGGACCATTGAGTTCCAACCCCTATGCCGAGGCAGGGCTGCCACCCACCAGATCACGTTGCTCAGGTTCCCATTCAATCTGGCTTTAAACTAATTCAGGGATGGGGCATCCACAGCTTCTCTGGGCAGCCTGTTCCATTTCCTCACCATCTCCTGAGCAAAAAATTTCCTCCAAACACCTAATCTAAATCTCCCCTCTTTTAGCTTAAAAATGTTTCCCCTCTGTTATCACTATCTGCTTGTGTAAAAAATTCAGTCTCCCTCTTTTTTTACAAGCTCTCTGTAAGACCCTCTAAGACCTATCTCAGCAGTTTTCTCCAGGTTGAACCAGCCCACCAACCCTCCCTCAGTCTTTCTCTGCAGGAGAGGTACTCCAGCCTTCTGATCATCTTTGTAGCTCTCTTCTAGATCCAGTCAAACAGCTCCCCATTTTTTTATGCTATAGCCCAAGACTTGAATGCAGTATTCCAGATAGGACCTCAGGAGGATAGAGCAGAGGGGAACAATCACTTCCCTTTACCTTTTGGCTACAGCTCTTTTGAAGCAGTCCAAGACACAGTTGACCTTCCAGGCTATAAGAGCACATCACTGTCTCATGGCAAGTTTTTCATCCAGCAGAATCAAGGTGCAACATCTTGTCCTTGCTGAATCTTATTTGGTTCAGGTGGATCCACTTTTCAAGCTAAATTGGAGGAGAAAGAGGGTATCAGCTGGAGAGAACACTCTTTACAGTTTGCTTATATTTTATTTATCAGTTGCTTTCATACTTTCTTGTGTAGCCAAAAAAAATAAGAAATAAAAAATTACTATCCTAAGATTATTTTCTACCCTATAATCAATGACATGGTCTTCTTTTCAGTTCTCTGATGTTTCTCATTGGTTCAATCAAGCCAAAACAACCCTGCTGTGAAGTCGTCTGATAAAGATGAAATTATTTAATTTTTTCAAAGTCTGGGCAGATAGAGAAAAGGTTTTCTAAATCTTTTATGCATTTTTCTATATAGAAGAAATTCAACATGGAGAAATGTAAAGCAGTACAAATTAATAAAAATTTTCTCACATACAGATAAAGTTCTAAGAAGAAAAATTAAAGTTATTAGAGATAAGAAGATGAAGAAAAAAAAGATTAAAATATAATAGGAGTTATTTGGTTTATGGATCTCTCTTTCTCTCTCTCTCTCTTTTTTTTTTTTTTTTTTTGGTGAAAGCTTCTATAGTTAAAGGCACACATTAAATTAGAAATTCTAAAAGAGTCTTATGCTCTTCCTGTAATGTATGTATGGGAAAGCATTTACAGACAGTAAGGGTAATAAATTTGCAAAATTTCAAGGCAATACTTTTTTGTGTGAAGTACAATTAATCTGCAAAACTCACTATGGAAGTTGTCACTTTTCTTATTGTCTAGGATATTAACTCCTCACTTCCCTTGACAAGTAGAAATAGTTATGCAAAAAAATCTGCTATTATTGTGAACTATACTTTCCTCTGAAACACGACTTATAGTCTAAAATCTTCCTCAACTACCTGAAGACCGCAGAGTGAAAGGGGGAAATTCTGAATTCTAATGCTGGGGTAGTGAGAAATAAGTCTTGGGTGGTCAAGCATTTCCCAACAGATGCATTTCTGCTCCAAAAACAATCCTCTTAAATTGCCATTCTGCAGAGGCTGTGTAATCTAATTCCTATCTAGCGGGGTAATTTAACCTGTGCTTAATTTCAGATATATACTGCTTTGATATCTGTGTTATTTATCCCTTGAATCTGATGTTAACTCCAGAGGAAGGGGAGAAAGAAGATGGTGGAATATGTCTGCACCTCTGGGAGAGAGCAGATTTCAGCACATGTCGTTTGCATAGTGACATATGACAGAAGAAAATCTTTCTTAAGTGGCTCTGCAAGGGGGATATAGAAAGGCAAAATTGGTAAGCAAGCCTTGGCTCATAACACAGAAAGATGCTGTTTGGTTTTTTTTCCCCAAATGCTTCTTACTTCCAGACAGAGCTTAGGAGGAAAATGGTCGGAGGATCGCTCTTTTCCTTAGGGCCTTTCTGGATTTTCCAGGCATGTATTCCACCTCCTTGTTCTAATAAAATGCTAAATTAGCAACTTTTGTCCCTGATGTAGTGTGGGATTTATACAGCTTTACTGGACTGTTACACAATCATACTCAGTTGTGTATTTGAAAGCACTTTTATAAAAAGTATGTGATCGATTTTATAGATTTTTAAAATATCCTGACTTCTCATGTCAAAAGCAAAATACTAAAACTATTTCTTTCTTATCATGGCAGAATACAGTACAGGTCCCCATATTTTGATTATATGTCAAGTTTCATGCACATAAAATAATTTAGGATGTAAATGATAAAGGAGTTTTAAATTAACATCAGATAAGTCTCTTTTTTTCTAATAGTTTTCAAAACACCTGAAAGTCTCAGAAGTGTCATTCTCTGAAAGGAAATCCATACATTTTACTGTTCTCCCCCACCGCTCCTTTTTTTCATTCTCCTGGGGATAATGATTGAAAATTTGACATATAACAGAAGATTAGTTTCAATCTTAATTCTGGTATAAGAAGTACTTATTCAAATCATTAAAAAAAGAGAAGGGAAAAAGATTATGTAGATAAAAGCAGCAGGAATTTTGGATGAGCTGAGATTTTACAAGCCTAGTTAAGCATGGTAGGACAGTTGTATTGCCCAGTCAAGTATGGCTGATTGATTTTTATCTGCAAATTGTTATTGACTGTGAACGCTAGATGCAGGTTGTTGTTAAAATCAAGAGCACTGTGCATTCTATTTAGAGAATAGTGGTTGAATAATAAATCTGTTTTCCCATAAAAACCATGTAATTAGTATTAATGACTTCATCAGAAGGAGCAAGAGCAGGCTAAAAAAGTTGCCCAAGATACTGGGTTGAAAAACATCATTAAAATAAAGACTGTCATATTATATAGGAAGAGCTGGATGCTCTCAAAACCTAAAGAAAATGTGAGAGTTGATAAAAAATTGTACAGATATCAGCATGCAAAGCTAAGTAAGTATACTATTTGTTATATTCTTCATAGAAAAATATTTGTAACAAAATTAATATTCAAGTCCATAACAAAATGATTAAGTAAATAGTTACAGCTCCTGATTTTCCCACCATTTTTCAAACCAATTCTCAAGTTTCAGTGCATAGCAGCTGCACTGAAAAAACATTCAACAATACAAGTGTTCAATAGACATTACTGGGCAATATTATTTAGACTACTAGTTGATCTGCTTAATCCTTTCATTTTCCTGGAGTGCAGTGAAAACGCTTGGCACCTGCAAACCAGTACTTCCTGCAAGACCACCATACCAGATCATGAAGGCTAGTAACAATGGCTGTGTAAACTTCATTCTAAAGGTATGTAATGGCACATTTGAGATCGCGCTGTAAAATGTGAGCTGACTTCCATCAAAGTTGCAGTATACTCCTAATCTGTCTGGAACAGGTATATCCAGTGTCTTGGTCTCATTATTATGTTTCGCTGCAAATGTGTTTTGCAGCCAGTTGTTGACATGGATACACCAGCTTATGTTAGTCTTTCCCAGCTGATCGTATTTCCCCAGTGTTTTATATGCCACAGCCACACTGTAGGATTTGCAGTCCTTCTGTGCTCTCACTTCCCCGTAGTGCTGCCCACTTTTTGACTTTTTGATGAAATGGTAACACACTCTATGCAAAAAATTCGAACATTTGATGGAAAGGACCAGGGTACACTGATAATTCAGAAGAATACAACCCACCAGTAGAAAGTGGCTACGTGTTAGGAAGATTAAGTCCTAAGAAGAGTTATCCTTAATATGAAATTATATACCTGCTCAGTAAAGATACTAAATTATTAATGTTAAATTGTAACGGGCTGGGTATCTCACATGTTACAATTTTACACTGAAAATGCAGAGCTAAACAGGTGGACAGAAAGTCTGCTAGGAGGGTGAGACCGGAGAGCTTGCTGTATAGCAGGAGCCAAAGAAAGCTTCATTTGTTCAGCCAGGCAAAAGAAGAGAGCTGGTGGGGTATATAATTACTGTCTGCAATTGCAACTAAGGAATAAACACATGGAAAGGAAAATGAAAACATGAGTGAACTTAACCCAAACACATTTTTCTGAATTATTAAAGGCATGCACTTTGAATGCATTTACATTTTAAGTGTCTTCATCTTTGTAGAAGACAAACATAAGGAAATTGACTACAAGTTAATAATGAAAGATATGCATCTGATAGTTTGTCTCACTGCACAGTGAGGAGTTCCATGTAGAAAAGGGGAAAATATTGTTAGCTATAGACAGTAGGGACTACAAAAATAGTCTCACTTCAATGAGTGTCAAGCAAGGAGTAGGGATATATGATTTATAACAGGGTTGCGGTTCATTAGAGGACATTATGTGAGAATGTTCATGTCAGCTAATTATAGTTACAATTGTCCCTTACCATTAAAAATTTACAGTTGAAATCCCTGAAGTTAGCTATCACTAACATACAATGTTCTAACTTCCAGTGGACAGTTCAGATAATGTGACAGCAAAAGTCCTCAGTTAAAAAATAAAAAAAGGAATTAAAAACCTAAGAACAATTGTAACCACAATGTGAGCTTTTAGAAAGCATAATCCTAATGCAAGTTTTCTGAAATAATCAGACAATATTTGTATTCAAGTCAGGGGATTTCTTGCTTGTGATCTGACCAAGATGCATTTAAAGCTTGGTCATGACTTCTATTTTCTGCTAAACATAATTAAAATTGTATTGAAATTTGCAAGCTGCACTACTCATTAAGCATTTGCAGATGTAATACCATGACAATCACTGATGCTATTCTGTTTTGGAAGTTGCCATTACCATGGTAAAAGACATGCTGAACAAATAGATTGTCCGCACATTGGAAAATAAAAGCATAACCAAGGCTGAGAAAAGCAGTTCTCTAAATTGAACTTCACCTGTAATGAAGCTTTATGAAATTCTCCTGAAACTAAACACATTCTTGGTAAGAGCCTAACAGATAAAGTCTAAGGCTGGCTCGAGACAAATAGAAAATAATTTTTTTTCCCTTCCTTATTAATTCTGCAAGTTTTGATTTCTGCCATGTTTCTAAAGTTTGAAGCCCTTTATGAAGTTTTCCTTCATAATATGTTTAAGCATCATCTTAAGATAAGAAATTGGACATTGAATTTAAATGATCATCAAGAACAGCATGAACTCACAATCAAGGAAACTTCTTCCAGAAATTTGCAGTTTTGACAGAAAAAAGTGCAAGAAGACACACAGTTTACACCTGAGAATCACAAAACACACTTTCTCATATTCAAAGTTTTTTTTTCTCCGCTTTTATGGCTGAACAAAATTCCAGATTAGTCTTGCCCATTTCTTTTCTCAAATTGGTGAAAACGTTCAGTTTATTTCACTTTACAAATCAGAGGTATCAGGAAGCCAGGTGCTGAGGCTGTTGCTGTGAATCCCATAGCAATAGCCATTATCTAGTACCACTACCTAGCTGCCTCACTCCCCTTCTCTTTCCAAAAACTCTTCCCTACCAAATGAAGCATGAATTTATTTATTTTTTTCCCCCAGAGATTTAATTATCAGCTTGAAAAATCTACAGTTTCATTTGAGAGAGGTTCAGGTAAAGTTCTTTTCAATAATGATGTAAAGATAAGAACGTCAGCACTATTCATGGTGTTTCTTTATCAGCTAATGACAAAGATTTTGGTAACTGTAACTACAGCAGTTGTTCTTCTGTTCCTGGACAAGCAGGGTTTTTTTTGTTTGTTTGTTTTTAACTGAGTATTTTCATGCATGTATGAACAGGTGCCTTTTAGAAAAAAAATAGAACAGTACTCACTGCTGTAGCTATAAACTGTATTTTTCATTTACCAGTGAGTTACATTTCTCCTTTAATGATATTGGGAGACAAAAAAAAAAGCTACAGATGATTTTTTTAATTATCATTATTTACAAATTTTAAGCAATGAGAGCTAAAAGAGTAATTGTTTTTACTGGTTAGTAGTAAAGCCCAGCAAGTTTCAGCCCTGACAGCTTGGAAATGTCACCTCTGAGGATGCTGCAAAAATGGTGAATGGTACACATGTTGCAACATTAAAGTTTGATATTAACTTGGGACTACTGCATCTATAAGTGTCACGAGACTCTATAAGAATCATGAGAATGCTGTTTGGAAATTCAATACCTGTGCATACTAGATAAACGCACAAGTATAGCAATGTCTCAGAGTGTTCAGAAGAAACTTATTTAGAAGTGGAAGGCTACTGGTTATCAACAGATGTGCGTTCTACTATCTGCAAGTTTTTATCATGGGATAAATAGAGCACCTTAATCTCTTATCGTTCATCTTCTATATTTATCAAGCTCCAGAAACTCCATATTTACTCATTAATTTTCCTTCAGAAAGGATCTGAAAGCTAATGCAAACCAATAAAAAAGTACTAAATGGATCTCTAACTTGATACTTGTTAAAAACTAATTATGTAAAAATGATAAGTGCATTCATATTAACCTCAAAGTTGTACTGAAAGCTCACTTTCATTTGGACAAGCAGTTAAATTCAGAGTAAGAACATACAATAGATGATTTTTTTAAAGTATATAAGATTTTCCAGCTAATATATTTTATAAATGGAATGCATTGACATGTAAATACTCATTAATACTCGCTTAATGTCAATTAGTTCTGCCAGAGTTTGAAGTTTAGGGGTCTCTATTGGCAACTGAACTCATTAAATTCATTAAAAATTTTTTTCTCTTCTCACAGTCTTAAAGTCTTTCAACAACTTCAAAGTAATTTTTTATACTCTGTACCCATCTTTTGCCAGATCCTCTCTGTTTGTCTCTTTCCTCACACTGCCCAAACTACACCACATGAAAATGTTCACTCCTCTTATTTTCAGCAGCTGAACTAATGTTGAATTTCTTTGTGTGATGTGCGTGGATGGCGTGACCAAGTCTTACCAGGCTACGTTGCCCCTGTGCACTTCGGGCATTGTATTTATTCCTACTCTCTCTTTTGCCATGGCAAGGACTCATGTTTGGTTTCCAGCAGGAGAAAGATGGGATTTGGGAGAAAGCACTGACCACGGTTGGTGAGCTTCCTTTCTGTAACTTATTCTGACATATTTTTGTCCTAAGTACATAAATGCTACTAAGAAGGTATAATCATTTATTTAAAAAATATATTTCTTTTTCCCTGAATAAATAGGAACATTCCCATTCAAATGTCACAATTTTGAGGTAAAAAGCTTGGAACAGAATTTTGCTCAAACATTATGATTATTTATATTGCCACGAAGATGCAAACAATCACCAGAACTCTTTAAATAGTTAAGAGTTAATTATTTTCTAGCAAGGACTGTATGCTGTGCAGGGCTTCCTTAGTGCTCTTCATTTACAAATTATCTGATACATTTCAGAAGTCCTGTCAAGGTGCTGGGTGGCTCTTTGTAGGCAGATGGTTTAGGCATCAGCCATCACCGTCTCCGCCTCACGGCAGAAGCAGGTAGAAAGTAAATATCTTCATCAGGAATGAAAAATTATTAGCATGCCTCTTAAGAGTTTAATACCAATATGGAATGCAAACATTTATATTAGTATTTATACTATTATTAGCATTTTAAAATATGAAATGCAAACATTTGTTTCCCCCATGTTCTCAGGAAAAATGTTTCATGAAGAGCAGCACTACATTAACTAACATTTTATTATTTTTCTGCCAATAGGTGGCACTAGAAATTTTCACATGAATGTAAACAAATGTAACTTTCTGGATTTAGCCATCCAAATGATCCTCTATAAACACTTTCCTTCATAAAATATTTTGGAAATATAATGAGTGGTATCCTTCAGTTATTTACAATAGGGCAAGTTATTTACAATAGGGCAAATGCACTGTTTTGAGAGGAGTTGCTACAGAAATGTAATTACAAAGAAGAAGAATTAATGTTATTTATATTACTTTTCATGTTATTGACACTGGGAGAAGTTCCCAGCTTGCTGTTTTCTAAGTAGTTTACTTTACATCATTCTTGTATGAGCCAATTAGCCAGAATTACTCTATGGGTTATTTAAGATATCTACCAGAACATGACAAATGCTGTAGTTTAGCTATTTTATGCACACTTTCCACAAATTCTGTCCACTCTTGTTCAAAGGAAGAAGAAAAGAAAGACATTTACACTCTGTCAGAAAAGGTTTCTCTTGAGGGCAACATTCAGTAGCAGGATGTTCTCACTAGATTCCTTCCTTTTGGCATAGAGTCTGATAGCTAAATGTTCTTCGTAAGGAGGACATATCTGTGAGCAAGCTATTTGGCTCCTTTCCAAAGCAGCTGTGGAGGGCTGACCTCTGGGACATGATGCCAAGAAGCTTCTGCTGGTTCCAGTGGGAGGTGGCCATCACTGAGAGCATCAGAGAATGTTATGGCTCTAGCAGGGATGAGATGCGTGCTTTTTTCATTTCAATTTAATATGACTTAAAAAAATCACCTGCTCTCTGCAACTGAATTATAAGTAACAAATAACTACCCTTCTAATGCTTCTAATCTGGCCTTGCTGATAGTCAATGTATTTTTAATGGACTGAGGCTATAACTGTTCTTTTGGCACCTAAGAGGAATCTAGTGAGATAGGATATTTGAAAAGCTGCACTCTAGTGAAATCTGACTGCATGGAAGCCAAGATAATGTTTGAAACTTGATATGAAACAGACTGAATAAAAAAAAAGAGAAAAAAATGAAGGAAGGAATTTTTAAAAAATAAGAAATCTCTTCACAAATATAAAAAAATAAAAGTATGAAATCAGAAAATGAAGGATGAAAAGGCAACAAAGAAATATTGGAATGAAAATGGGAAAAAACAATGATGTAGTAATGTCAATTTTCTGAATAGCCTATTCAGCAAATGAAAGTTATTGCTAGAAGGTTACATTTTTCAGCATCCAGGTAGCATCTGCTGAACAGCATGATAACAAATATTCTTCTGTAGAAATAGTTCCCTCTGTACTCTGTAAACTACATCCCTTCTGTGAGCAAAGAAAAAAGGATAACAATGGCAGAACACTTGGCAAGGCAAAGTCTGTTGCGTTCCTTCCCCCAGAACTGTCCAACATGGTGCTGGGGCAGCGCTGAGCTCTGCTAACCAACCCCATTGACCAGAAAGTCACCATGAATAGGCTTCACTTAGTTCACATTGACTATATTCTCAAGTCTACTGGTTATCTTGGACAGTCTGAACAAAATCCAATTACAACAGCTCGCAAAAAACCACATTGTCAGCTTGGGCTAGTGCTAAATGTGACATTTTATCTGGAACAGTTCATTAACAAAATATCTCCAACCATTCAGCAATGTGATCACTCTGGGGATCCTCAATTAGATAGCAAGCTGGTCAGCATCATGGATAGTCTTTCACTTCAGGCCCAGAGAAGCACAGAGGAGCATCTTGTCTGAGATCTGTTTCTTTGTACCCAAGGTGCATCCATGTCAGCCATGTTTCTGTTCCTTTCCAGAGTCTAATCACCTGTTTTCCAGACATATTTACTTCTCCCTAATAGATCTCTGCCATTAGGCTTGCAACAAGCAGGTGTATTTCAGGAGAGATCTATGCTAGTAACTCCTTTTAGGAGGAAATAAAAATCTGTAGGAAGATCCGTTATGAACCTCAGTCTGACAGAATACTTTTCTCAGCCTTACTTAGCTAATGACTTTCAACACATTTTAGTACACGCAACTGTGGTGCAACACATGCTTTCATGGAATAGGATAAGAAAATAAATACCATGTAGCGAATATTGCATGTATTTATCACAAGCTGATAAAACTGAACAAGTTTAACAACTCTATGTTGAAAAATAGGAAAAATATACAAACAAATCTGGAGAATCTAAGCATGCAAACTCAGTATTTCTCAATATTATATAATGACACAAGTTGTTTTCATGTTTTCTTGTGGGATTTTAATACAATTTACATTGACATCTGACAAATGATTACTGAGTTTATGACATCTAACGTGTTACAAAGTTTTATAACAGACTTTGCAATAGCACTGATATTAAATTTGCATCACAGCCTTTTTCAAATCAAATGACATTTTGAAAGCACTAAAATATTTAACCATGAAGAACCACTAAAAAAAAATATTGATTCATTTGGTATTTTTTAACGATCTCTGCTATTTACCAAGGTCTTTACTTACCTCAAAGTTTTTAACTTACTACGTTGTCAAAACTTTCACTTTTTGATTAAGATGTGTCTTCCTGAATATTAATATTTGTTTTGTAAAGCACATTTTCTTAAAATTGTTTTGCAATGTCATATAATGTTTTCTTTATGGCTTATTGGTACTGGAAAAGTTTTATATTATTGACTTTGCCATTTTACATACATTCTACTTAATATTTTCAGCCATTACTTTTCCAGTGCAGCAGACTGTTGTTAGAGGATAATACACTTAATTCTTACTATTGCTGCTGCTCATTACTCAAATGCATCTGTTAGTATAAACCCTTTCTGTTATTACAGGTACTACTGACCACTTTCGGATTCCTTATCATCCCTTCCACTATTCCCTTTCAGCAGCTTGATTATATACCACAGGACCCAGACTCCTTCTGCTTGTGCATATTTTCTAAGCAATGTCTTATATGCTAATTAGGTACAACATGCTTCTTCTGGGAACAAAGGTGAGCTGCAGAGCATGGAGAAGGATGTTTTTTCAGACCTTGTCCAGCTGTTCTTTCTATTCTTTACAGCTGGACCTCTGTTTCTTTTTCATCCTGTGTTATGAAACTGTGAGCAAAATTTTCTCTTAAAAACAGAATTAAAAGATGTTATTATTGTGACTTTTTACTTAATAAAATTCAAATTTATATTCATGATGATGCATCAATTAAGTGCGGTTATCTTATTGCACTGTAGTAGTAGGCTGAATTGTTCATTTTTAGGTTAAAACTTATAAGCTACATAAGCAAGGACTATTCATTATCATGATGATTTTGACCTTGGATTTTATGACACAAAATGCTAAAATTACTGCTTTTGCATGAAATGATATCCTGCTTTTCTTCCAAGCCCTGAAGTTCTTGACAGAAAATTTATTCAGATTCTTTATTCAGTAGCTTTGAGTGCATTTCTCCTGCCTTCTGGCTAAGCTGCCAATCATTAGGCAAGTTGCAGGCTAAGCCTGAGGAATCATGCACCATGTACATTTTGTCAGAACAGCTCCTTTTCCTTAACCTATAGAAGACAAGGTTAGCAGAAATAAAACCTTCCTAAAGGAGAATTAGAAAGATGGATACAATTGATTGCTGAACACCATTTTCTCATGTTGTTTTTTTCCCCATACAGTCGCAGCATCACAGAATATAAATTTTACAGACAGAAAGCTCTTCACAAAGAAAAACTGAATTACTTAATTAAGGTCTCGACGCCCAGGTTTTATGAGTTACTGAGAAACTCATAAGAAATGCTGAGAGTCCCTAGTCCCTACTGGACTGCTGAAAAGATGCCTCAAATCTCCTCAGAAACATATGCATAATGGATTTTTGAGTCATCTCTGATATTCGATATTAAAAACACACCTTTTATGTAACAAAATTACATAAGATAAATGGCCTGTACCAACTTTTTTTTCCTGAACTATTTTAAGCATCTATTATGCTTGATTCCAAGGGGTCAAATTTATCCTGTCTGAAAATTTGGATTTTATACATATATATACACACACACACAAACCTTAAATTCAATAGCAATCTAAAGTATTATTTTCATATGATTTCCCAAGAAAAACAATAGAGAAATTTTGAAAAAAATTGAAAAAAAGAGATAAGGAACCTTCCTGATTACCAAAGGACCTGTCCTAACTTATCCTTACATCTATGGCAGGTTTAAGAACAATGGAAAGAATATGTATTCTGATGCTTACCACACAGGTTTCCTTAAGGCAAGAAGAATCCTGCCCCATTTTTCTGGGGTTTTTCTGAAACCCCAGTTTCAGACTTAGTAACTTCAATTTAAAAGATCCCATCTGACATCATCTCTTCCATTAAAACACAAATCAAAGGAATGTTTCTTCTAATACCCCAAAACTTCTCTGATATTTAAATGCAAGGCTAATTGCTCTTCATGTGAAATGCCACTAAATAGGGAAATAGGTTTCACTCTGCTTCAGTGGAATTGCAAAGTAATTTTGTCATGGTCTTTTACGCTACTTAGACTGAACTTCTTACTACTCTTTATTATATGTCATTAAATTCATGAAACATTGATTCATCTCTTGATATTGAGTGACTAGGTGATAAAGTGACAGATGAAATTCAACACTGATAAGTACAAAGTAATTCCCTCAGAGAAAAACAAACTGTACTATACATGCCTAATGAGGGACTTTAAAGAAACCATTGCAACCTTGAAAGAAGACCTTTAGGTCATTTTGGATAAGACTGTAAAACATTACTTGCAGAAAGGCAACAGAATGTTGTAAGAAAATGCTACAGAAATAAAACAAGAGTTGGTATATCACTGAATAGTTTTCTGGTAGGCTCACACCTTTAATTATATACATCTTTTTGAGATCAAGTAATAAGAAAATTAGAAGAAGTACAGTGAAGGTGATCAGAATTGTAGAACAAGCTTCTACTGAAGAAAGCAAAGAAAGATCAAGACTTCTCAGCCTAAAAAAAAAAAAGGAATGATTCAGATATGACAAATCTCTAAAAACAGGACAGAAACAGAAGGTAAATAGGAAATACTTAGCATTTCCAATGTAAATCTGGATATATCAGTATTGATGTTGATGCATGAGAGTTCCTCCAAAAACACTGCATATTTCTCCACACAGTCACCACCATTAACTATGCATTTTTGTCAGTGATGAAGAGCCTGCATGCCACACTCAAAAGAATCTGCATCAGTGGAGCTGGCCTGCTGCAACTGTATGCAATTTCTCCCATATGGAGGAATTCAGAGACACACCTTTGCTTCATATGCACTATCATGTCAGACACCATTTTGTTAGACTGTCCCTCTGCTGCCATTTGTCACATGACAACAAAACGTAATGGAATATCAACTGAAAGGTTCAATCTCTACTGCCATACAACTAACATTCACCCCTTAAGTTGTTTCAATCCCTACTGCTGTACCACCAACCTCTTAAATCATGGGCCAAGATAAAGAAAAAAGACATTACTTTTGGAGTAGCCCTTACATCTCGGCTGATTTGTTTATGGTAGGCCCAAGGAATGCTTGAAACCTTCCATATCTGGCTGTTCTTCCCAGCTGTGGACTTATTCTGTAATGCTTATGGTACTGTCCATCTGATTCTGTTTTCATGGAATCTAAAGCCTTGTGAAAAAAATCACTTGCTTTCCATGATCCTGTTATCACCGTCTGCACATCTACATGGGATGTACACTATACTTGATTTCCTATTTGGGTGTAATCCAGATGAGATGTCATTTCCAGGCATGTAATAGGAAGAACTGCAACAACAAAAAATAGATTTGGTTTTCCTAGTCTTTCAATCAATATTTTTAGTAAAGAATGGAGTACTACTACTGTAGAAACTTAAGACTTTGTTACTCAACTAACCAGATCATACTTCTTGGCTGGTAAATAGTTAATTATTATGAAGTAAATTAAAACCACTATTTTCCTCAGAAGATTTCAATTGGAAATTATCTGTTAAATTGGAACATTTTCTCTCTGCAGCCTATAGTATTTATGTGTAAACTTAACTATGAAGAAAGCCATCATATTTCCTAATTAATAATTTATTGTTATTTCTTCTGTTTCAAAACAGATTGCATCCAATTTTCTCCTTCCTGCACAGTGGCCTGACCCTATAATCAGTCTTGTAAAGGGATTTGTTAACACCTATTTTTAGGTATGTCAAATACAAACATATCAGCCAATACACGCATTATAGAAACTGTTTTAATAAGTTTGTCCACATTGCAGATTTTTACTGCCAACTACAACAAAAATGATGTGTTGTTTTTTTCTTTAATTTTATGAAATTTAATTGATAATCAGTTTTTATATACAGCTTTTTTGATCTTAAGCAGTTATTTGTACTTACAGACTCCGCGCTCGTTACATCAGATGTACAATACATTCTACAGGAGGTGAAGGTGCTGTTGATAAGGGAAGTCCAGTATACATTTACTGAGCTTCTCAGTGAGATTTTAGTAGTTCTTTAATGAGCATTTAGCTAATTAGCACTATTGAATGTCATTTCCTTGTATCTATACAATTGATTGTCAGTGAAATATAGAGATCTTGTTTTGAAAGAATAGTTTGTTGCAAATTTTTAAAATACAGATAAAACACAATTTGGAGTTGCATTAGTCTTACATCTGTCCCTTTAAACTGATATAATTATTATGTAAGTGTTAAAACTTGTAGGAGAACATGACAAAATGCTGAGATTTCACATATCTGAAAAATATGATGACACCTTCTGAAAAGGTAAGATTGTTCTCTTCTGTCTTCATTTGGAAGTGTCAAAAATACTGCCTTTGTTATTGAGAGATAGTAGTGCTTAGGAGCACTCTGAACTACATCATAGTCAAGCCATAAAATTTTGGCTGTCTTGCATTATTATGAGCATGAATAAATTAATTTAGCACTCACTACACATCAATCTGAATTTATACTCAAAATGTATTTTTCAATTGTAAATTAGAAAATCCACTTTTTCTAACACTAAGGAAAATAGTCCCGCATTTTGCAAATATTAATTTGATGAGGCTGAAAAAATTGCATAGAATATGATATAGAAAAAATGTAAGCAAACCTGGTTGGACTCAACAATCTCTAGAAATTCCCTTCCAACCCCTCAATTCTGTGATTCTGTGAACACCAAGATTTGATGCCATATTACAAACACGAATGGTTGTGGGAATTGTTGATGCTGTAAACAAAGAAGATAAGGAATAAATGAAGAACAACGTTTTGCTTTTGTAAGAAACAAAGTGTGAATTGAATGTTAGACTTTCATTTTTTATCTGGAAAATATTAGCAGAAGACATGCAGTCATCAATAGTAAGCTGATAGCTGCAACAATATGAAAGGGTAGGATATCCTCAAAAACCTGAACAAGTGTTCTTGCATACTATTTTCTAGTACAGTTAATGATATTTCAGAACTTGAACCCTCCTATATACTCATTCTGCCTCTACTTCTCTGAAATACTTTGGCTTATTTGCTTATATTATAGATTTTTAAACAGCATAAACTTTACTACAAAGTGGCTGAAGATGAAAGCAGTCACCTTACCTCATAGTGATGTTCTCTGAATGCCAATTATTTTGTGTCTAAGTCAACCCTGAATAATAACTTTGCATTCTTTTATTCTTCAGTTCCTTGGTAGTACTCAGACCTCCTACATTATTTACTCTGAAATGAATATTAAAATTAAGAGCCAGTGGAAGTAAGCTATGGGAAATGGTATAATGGCTGTTATTCTATGATCACAAGTAATGGAATTTCCTGCCCTTGTTTTGGAACATTCCTCTGTTTTAGCTCCTTACTAAGAGGGATAAAGTTGATAGGAAGCAGAACCTGCAGTCTTGCCACAAAATTGAATCATCCTGCAAAGAAATTGAATCATTTTGCCAAAACCAGTTTACTTCAGATACTATTTATTGTTTACAACAGTTTAAATTTATTCCTGTTCAACTACAGCACATTTTCCTTTCAACATTTCTAAGTGGAGTGATGTGTTATTAAAATGAGAAGGGGAAAAAAGAAGAAAGTCTACCAGAGTAACAATGAACAAATACAAAAAATTAAGTAACGTAGAACAAAATGAGTGACTTTCTTAAGTAGAGTGCTCAGCTGCTACTGTGATATTCATTCATTCATCTGTTTGGAATAAAGTGCATTTATCCATCACAAAATCTTGTTCTTGCATATGGTAGGAGGCATACTCATCAGCAAGGAAGTCTGGGAATGAGCCTAGGTTACCAGTTCTCAGTTCTTTAGCTGAAAACCACATCTTCCTTCTGGAGTGATATGAAAATGAAAATCAAACAGCCAGTTATTTATTTCTTGTAGACTAGCCCAGGGGAAAACTCTGAATCTGTTCATTGACATTAAATTCAATTGCGGTCTGTTTTAGATATATGATCCTAAACATCAACTCAGTGGTTTGCTAACCATGGTCATTACTTTTTAATAATGTCAAAATTTTTCATGAAAAATAAAATCTTTGAACTTTGTATCCTTGTACAATATCTTATATATGTGCTAAAAGAAGCATTAGCAAAATAGAAGCTAGAAGATCCTTACTTTCCTTCTCAGAAAACAGTCTTAGAAGACAACAGGATGTGAACCTGAATGCTACTTATTTTGGACTGAGTTTTCCTTGTATTCCTTATAATAACACACTTAGTCTATAAATAATCATTCAGCAAAAGTCAGTATTATTTAAATTGCAGTATCTTTAAATTTTATTAGATAATTCATGATAGCACACTGAAAGTTTTAGATAAAGATAATGAAAGAATTGAAGTAACAGTAATAAAAAGACATAATATCTATTGTTAATATATTTCCTCAGCTATTCACTAAGCTATGGATTTTGTTTCTGTCATTTCAATTATACTATCTCCATTTCATTTTCCTTTTCACTAAGAGGATTACAGTTCCTTCCTAAAATTAATGTGTTGTCTACATACTGCTGCAATTTCACTAGGTCCAGTCAGCAAGGCTAATTTTACATACTGATTCATGCAATTTAACTTAAGATGACACACTTGGATTACTTAGTCTGATCTTCTCTATCACCTGGGCCAAATAACTGTTGCAGGCAACAAAATTATCAGCTGTGTGTGATGTAAGTGATTCACTGAATAAGACAAAATGGTGAAACCATTCTGCCTAGCACATTGTTAATTACTTTCTTGTGTTTGCGGTCACAATATAAATAAATACATACTGATTTGTAACCATTTATCATTGATTAAGAAAAAGATGTGTTATCCTCTTTCAAAACCCTCCTAAAGTCACTGACTGGGGTCATTCCTGGTAAGGCAAATAAACAAAACCCTTGATGTTGTTCTTTATTCACTTTAAGATCTTTCTTGAGGATTAGGGGGGCTGGGGTGGCATTATCTTTAATCTGTTAATATATGTTATTAAAACATTCTATATTTTCTATACTATGCTGACAGATTGCCTCCTCCTCCTATTCACTGATGACCACCATTCACATATCTTCCTTGGCCCACATGATTTTAAAATCTATTTTAGTCTCAATTATTTTGCTCACAGTTTCCTATCCTGTAGCTGTTTTGTCTTTCCAGTTGATAAGAGCATTTTAAAACCTAGAATATGACACTATTTTTTAATATCTGAATGCTCAGTGCTTCTAAGTCAAATGCCTGGTCTTATTTCCTCTAATAATCAAACTTATAATTTTCTCAAATAATTAAACTAAACTGTTTGACAAGATGCATTTTTAGGAAAGCATATTGATTACTAGGATTTTATTTCTATTCTTTATCTTGTATCTAATATAGATCTGCATATTAATTATTCTTAAAATCTTGTATGAGAGCTCTTATCTTCCTGTGGCTGATAACCTGCTCATAATCATGAGGGTCATCCAGCACATCCTGTTTAAATGTCTGCAATTGCATACTTTATTCATTTGTAATGTCTCTGTCATGTCAAGGCTTAACTGAGATTGCTAATAGTGAGCCAGAGATCTCCTCTATCTATAATTTCAGTAAAATTGGGTGGTAATTTCAAAATGTTTACTCTTAGTAAAGTCTCCCCAATTACAACTGGAAAAGCCTTGATATTATCAATTCAAATATAAAATGGAAAATCTTAATGAATGTTTTTGCATCATTAGGAAAATACAACAATCAAGCAGAGAATTATATTAAGTAGAATCTTTCAGTCCAATTCACTTTTCAAAAAGTGTCTTCTTGTCCTTTGCCTTTTTCCTTTCCTCCACTATTTTAAAATCCACAGGTCTCTCTACTTCTGTAGTTTTTTTGGTGATTTTTTTCTCTTCTATTACACTTATGTTTCAAACTGCTGTCCACAGTTTGTTGTGAAACATAGAAGAATTTTAACCTGAAATGCCTTCCTGTAGGTTATGAATTTCAAATTTTACATGTTCTTAACCTTGTTTCTTTTAGAAATTTGCTTGTCCATAAGTACTTATGATTTTGACTCTAATCAAGAATATTGTCAATGAGGTCCTGACAGAAGTTTAGGAACAAAGATAATCTAACATTAAGGCATGAATAGTTTTTATTTCATCATTCCTTCAGTTTTCAAAATACTTTCAGTGCATTTTTATCTGTCAAAAATAAGTGCCATCTATAAACTTCAGAAAGGCATGCATTGCTATTGTGTATTGGAAATATAACATAGCAGATTTTCAAATTAAAACCTCTTCCTATGTGAGACATCTTACTGATGTAGAAGATACTTATATGAAAAATGTTATATGAAAAAACCTATTTTTCTGTTTTTCCTTGAAGGAATACAACAGTATCTCTTCTTATTTTCTACTACCAGGATGTTGTCTCAGTTAAGCAGTTTTCTATCAAAGATCCAGAAGCATAAGAAATTTCAGAATCACATAAAAACAGGGGTTGAAAGGGATCTTCAGAGATCACCTAGTCCAACCCCTTTACTAGAGCAGGTTCCCTACACTGAGTTGTGCAGAATAGCGTCTAAGTGGGTTTTGAGTATCTGCAGAGAAGGAGATGCTTCTTCTCTGGGCAGCCTGTTCAAGTGCCTTGTCACCCTTAAAGTAAATAAGTTTTTCCTCAGTGTTTTAGTTTGTGCCTATTGCCCCTTGACCTGTTGCTAAGCACCAGCAAGTAGAGCATGGCACCATCTACTTGAATCCCACCTTCCAGATATTTATAAACATTGATAAGACTCCCCCCAGCAGGGAGATGCATATACAAGTGGAAATCCAGGACTACGATAAAGTAAAGAGAAAATATATACTAATTACCATTAATAGAGGTCTACAGGAACAAGTTAAACAGCTATAGGAACAAGGGAAATGACAGGGATATAGTTGATCCTTCTTTGACACTGAGGGATAAACTGATGAAAAAATGACAGATTCTGACCTCCGATTTTCAGTCATGCTGGCTACTTTGGAAAGGATTGATGTTCAGTTCAGACTTATAAATCGGGTTCAATCTTCTTACCATCAACCATGTACACATATTTTACATTTTCTGTGACCAGACTGTTAAATAAGATACAGAACACATTGTGACAGGGCATTCATGAAACTGAGGGCTGCACTGTGACTTATCTCTACTAGAAGTTTCTTCCTTTCTTCATTTATGAAATGCAGAGGTATCTGGGGTTTTATCCATTTAAAGTTAAGCAAGCAGGTCAGATGGTCACAGAAATGCAGTCTACAGTGCCCTGTGGCATTTCTGAATCAAGTGCAATACAATTCTCCATACACTACATTCAGGGAACAGATAAAATGAAATGAGAACAGTTGAAGGTAATAAGCTCAACAGAAGTATTTCTGTCTTTAAAACTAATGTTATGTTGGAAACCTCAGAGAGGGTGCAATAGAAAAAGGTAAACAAATTACAAATCAGAAATTTAGATCTAGGAACCAAATTCAGCTCTTTAACAATGATATTTTACTCAGGTCTGACACTAGCATACTGAGCTTGCACAGAATGTTAAAGGATTACTTAAAAACCAGTGAGATCTTCCCTGCATGATGGTACAAGAAGTGGCTTTTAATCAGATTTTACAGTCCTGGCATAGAATTTTTAGCTTTTTCATAGCTGGCTAATCCTTAAAAATACATAGACAATAAGATTTGACTTAAACCCTGTGTTCCTGTTAAAACAGTTACACAGGTTAGATGTATTTTTTTTTTTTTAACAAGTATTCAGTAAGAGCGTGACAAGTTAGGCACTATTGACCTTATTTCATTCCAATCTTAGTTGATACATGCACTAATCTTCCCATTCACTTCATAATGACTTCCCCAATACCATGACCCCAATTAAAAAGGAGGAAATGCGAGAGTTTATCAATACCAGTAGTCGTGGTTTAACCCAGCAGGCATCTAAGCACTTCGTAGCTGCACCACACCCCAGGCTAGTAGAATGAGTGAGAGAATTGAAAAGAAAAGAGCAAGAACTTGTGGATTGGGATAATGGCAGTTCAATAAAAAAGAAAAAAGTATCAAGAAAAATAATAAAGAAAACAAGTGATGCACAATGCAATTACTTTCCAGTTGCTGACTGATACCCAGCCAGTTTCCAAGCAATGGCAGCCCTCCCACCCTGACCAACTGATCCCAGCTTTTACTTCTGAGCATGACATTGCATGATATGAGACATCCCTTTTACCAGTTTGGGTCAGCTGTTCTGGTTCCATCCTCTCCCATCTCCCCATTCACTCCCAGCTCCTTGGTGATAAGGCAGCACCAGAAGCTGAAAGGTCCCTGACTTCCTGTAAGCACTGTTCAGCAACAGCTCCAACATTCACATATTGTAACCTTACTCTCATTCTAAATCCTGACCAAGGCACTACATCAGCTACTAAGAATAAAATTTAATCTATCCCAGCTGAAACCAGAGTACCAGTGGCTATAGTCAGCCATTAAATAAATGGAAATGCCCTAAGGAACATACAGGTGGAATGAGGTAAAATTTGAATGCTTAAAACCAAAACCAATTTTCCTTGTATTTCAGTGTCTGGGAAGGCAGCAGGCATTCTCATGACATGCCTAATATGGTGGCAATATGGAGATCTTCACAAGTTATGGCATGTGGTAAGAGAACAGCTGGCTAAGTCCTTTTGTAGAACAGTTAAATTATTATTAAAAAAACCTTGGGCTTATTATTGTTCTCTTCTTCTTAAAGATTACAGGATGGCAGAAAGCAGTTTTAGGTTGTGGTTGCTGCCCTTTGGGAGTGAACAGGTGTATGGAAAGGAGAGAAAGTGGAAATGGAAGACAACAAGAGAACACAGAGGAGAGTGACAATGCTTTTGGCAACTCCTGAATTCCAGGAATATTTCAGAATGCTCACGTTTAACTAAATTAAGTAAATATGTAGTTTTGACCAAAGCAATGATTGAACCTATAAGGCTGTCTCCTTTTCCTCTTCCCACTCCCCCCACACTTTGATTGCTTCACAATTTCTCCACTGTTGCAAAGGGTTCTGTCTTCGCATACACAGTTAACTTCTAAGGCAGTCTGAATGCGTATGCTGCTATGATAAAGCTTGAAAACAGGTGTTAATGAAAGCCTAATATTTTTGTGTGCGCAAGTATAACTCTTGACTACTTCGCTATGTTCACTAGTAAGCATGCAGTATATTTGTTTGCACATATTACATGCTGCATTCATAATTATCTCAAATGTGAATCACAGTACTGACTACAGAAGGATTAAGGTTTATGACTCTAAAATTAGTTGGCCATTCACTCTTCCCTTCTTCAAAGTGATGAAGCTATGTACAAAGTAAATAGCCAATAACTGGGTCAAGAGGTTTCTCCAAGGGGAAAAGTCTATTTATGTCAAACTTTTAGATCTTTAACCTTTTCCCTCTGCATTATTTCAAGGCTAGATGTCACTCACATCTTTAAACAAAATACTTCATCTAGTACTCACTATGCATGGAAACTGAACATGAGAGTATATGTTTTCTGAGGTCACTTCCCTCAAGAATTGTAAAGTCTTCCTTTTCCCAGTATTTTGGCTTTCAGACTGTCATTTTCATTCAGTGAACTCACAGGATGAAAACTCCCTCACCAAAAACCTGCATATCGATCAGTTACATTGCTGCAAATACACCACTTTGCTTTGATGTTTCTCTCTGCATCTTAATCTGTGTTTTGTTGGTTTACTTAACTAGGCATTTACCATCAACTACAGTAGTAATCTTGTGATGGCACAGGAAATAGTCCATCAACTTACACAACGATACAAATAAAATGAACATCAAGTAAGTGCAAGTGAATCATTAAAGTCTTTGATCAGGTTACCATTTGATGAAATATCATCAGATCTCGGAGTGCCACTACATATGGGTATTACTAGTGCAACTAGACAAAAATGAATATTTCTGAGGATGTTAAATGCTCTACAACTCTTTAAGGCAATACTTGTTTTAACTATCCAACAGCTAATACAATTCTTAATTTTTAAAGGAAAAAATAGAATTGATTATATCCTTAATTTAGTGGTTTTCTCCCAGCCTTTTACCTCCTAGCCATTTCAATTAGATAAATCTTAGAGGACTTTCCAATAGTTAAAATGACTTGCCAGAATTTTCCTTTTTTTTTTTTTAAAGTTTTATTATTGGAATAATTGCAATTCTGATGGATTTTGCTGAATGAGGACAGACCAAAATGCAGACAGCAAAAATAAATACTTAAAGTGTGAAGATAAGTGCATAAGTCTATTCTGAGAGGCAGGCTTCATGCATACTTAGGCAAAAAGATCCAGAAGTAGACAAGTCTCTTCTTAACCTGAGGCTACATACACATATCTGATCTTGAATGGATTTTCAGCTTCTGCTCCTGGCTGTTGAATAGTTTTCACAGGCAGACTCATTGTTCTTAGGTCACTACAGATCAATCAAAACCAATTTTGGTCAAGCAGTATTGGTTTCCTGTATTACGTTACTGTTAAATAAATTCTCTCACGTTTATGTAGGTCACTCTGAAAGTAACACTTCCTGTTTATTCCCATGGAAACTACAACAGATACAGAGAGCACAACAACCCTATTTGATAGAGAAAATTCTCAGCTACGAAAAACTTTTCAACATAGTCATCCCCATTAGCTATGCATTTGCTATGCTATAAACTAGTACCTGCACGCTCTGTTTGTAAAAATCTGCATGGCTATCTGGAATGTGGCTTGTATTTCACATCACTGTGGCCACTGCTTAAATTCACCAGTCAGTGCCTCACCATGCTCATATCCACTGTTTGATCTGCACAAATGTTAAGCAAGAGTTGCTGAATGTCAGTGGGTGCCATTTTTCCAGGTGGAGTAAGTCAGTGACACACCTTTGCTTCATAAACACTTTTATGTCAGAAGTCAAAGTGTCAGAATATCCCTCTGTTACCATCTGTTGCACAGCAACAAAATGTACTGGAACATTGGTGGAAACGTTCAATCTCTGTTGCTTTACCAGCAGCATCTACCTCTGATGTCATGGGCCAAAATTATAAAAGAGGAGGCATTACTCTTTGAGCAGCCCTCATAATTTCTCTAAGGAGACTGTTCTAGATGTGGCAGTAACGGAGGAGAATGTGCATAGAGGAAACAATGAAAAATTGTCATGAAAATCAATTTCCCAAATAAAATAATTCCAATACAGTAATATTGAAAATAATAAATCTCAAATATGACACAATTATGCTATGAGGCAAAAGTTGATGTCAATCTTCAGACACAAGAAATTAAGACTGATTTTTCAAATGCTGATCTACTGTTATTTGGTGTTTGTTTCACACGTAAAGAAAAGTGAGAGGGAAAGCTAACTGTCTGAATTTATCTCCTGCACAAATGGAATCATGAAGAATGCTGAAAGAAGGAATTATGGTTAGCTTATGAGGGCAGAGTCATTTTAAAAATCTGTCAAAGGACTTCAATATTAAAACAGTTTAGAAGAAACAGTAAAAGCTGAGAATTATCAACTCCTAGAAAATAAAGAGAATCATCCATAAACATTCTCCTCCCAAAATAATACAACATTCAGTAAAGAGAAATCAAAGCAAAGTAAGGAAATTATGCAAAATCAGTTGTCTCTTTAAGATACTGTTTTTACAAGATTGATCTCTAGTGAGCTGCAGTAACTATTCTTTATTTTTGTGAATAGCTATCTGTATTAACAGTGCACAGAGAAGTGTTTTAGTGTCTCTTAATCTTCCAGCTACATGAATTGAATAAAAAGAGACAATAGCGAATCTTAAGTTTACATATTCTGACCTAGTAGTGAAGGTCAGTCTTTTTAAGCAGTACACTGGGCTGTTTTGTTCAGAGTCTTAGAATCCTTTATTTTAGGAAAAGGTTTTTCTCCTTTGAGTGTTCAAAAACCTTGCAGATGCAGACTGCAGTTTACGCCAGAGTTCTAGTTCAGGTGCTGTGAGAAACGAGATAAACCAGACCCTCAGGGACAGGATGCTTTATGAATACTCAGTAGGAGTCTATTCACATGGTCATTCAAGATGGACTGAAGCCCATGCAGATGTCTATAATCACCATGGGCTTAAAAAAGTAATCATGCACTGGAAGGAGACAAGCTCTTGGTGCTAGGCCTGCCTTTTGGCTGGACCTCTGTGGGCTGTGAGCCAACAGTGGTGGGATAGATTGCTCCTCAGCCTACCTCACAAGCACTTGTGTTGAGTACTATGCACAAGTGTACGTTTCAAATCAGAGCTGTAGTGAGCTATCTGCAGGGAATGAGTTGGCAAGAAAGCAAGTAGGTTTGACCCTACTCTTAAGTTACCCTTCATACCTGCAGGACAGATACATCTACAGGAAAAGATTAGCAATGGAAAGCCTGAGGACATCTTATCAAATTATACAAGTACAAAAGATCAAGCACCACCTCTTATAAAAGTGTAACAAGCCACAGAATTCAGCAATACAGAAACTGTGCCTTGAAACAGTGTGTTATATGTTATACCATAAAAATGATACTGCTGTTCCTAACAGGTAGACTTTTCACTGTTTTTTCAGTCTGTTTTCTCTCCCTGCTGCTTTTTGGACTGTTTTACTGGAAATCATATTCCATTACTGCTGCAAAAATTTACAAATCTTTGTTATTTAGAATCTGACAAACCCCTTCAACTTTTGTCCTAAATGTCTGCAAAATGAATAAGAGAGCTGCATCTCAACAAAATATTATATTTCTGTAATTTTTGAGCTGAGTATCCCATGGGAGTGTCTACAATAGTCTTCATACAAAGAGAAAAGAAAATAGTAATAAAAACCCTTACCTGTTAAACTGTCCTCTATTGATCCTGTAAATACATTCATCAGAGAAATAGCGTTTAAAATGATTTCTGGGTAAAGCACTGCATACCATATTGCAACATAAATGGTCCCCAAATAGGCATCTTTAAGAAGCAGTACAGACAAATAACTCGTTAGAGGAACTATTTTAAAATAGTTTCCTTTTCTTCACTGGGGAAATGTGGTATTATTGCCCCAGAATGATTTAATTCACCCTAATTATATTCTGTTTGATATCTGCAGCTGTCTTGGAAGCAGGATTCTACTATGTAAATCCAGGAGACATTTCTCATCTCATTTGAAATCCCAACGTGCTCTAATTTTCAAAGAAATTATAAGCTAGTTTCTGCATATGCTCATTGAATTTTTCAGTGGAATATCAAAAGAATTCCCAATTTTCTGAACTATCACTTGTACAAACTCTATTCACCTTCAGTTTCCCTTCTATATGTATTCACATATTATACACTTTGTATTGACCCTGCAATATTAATTGCAAATCTTGTGCAGTTGCATAATAATGTGACCAGAAATGTCTTTACTTTGTAATTCTCATGGAAGACATTAATCAAAGTTGCCTTTTTCTTTTGTCTCAGAGTTCCATTTTACTTCGGAACAGATGTGAATTTATCTCACATACAACTTTTCAACATAACTAGTAAATAGCAGCATTTGGGCTGATATCAAAAGACGACCATAAGAGGATATATTTCTGCCAAAAATTAGTGTTGTAAATGCATCCTTCGATGTATGAACAGCGACTGCCAAATATTACAGTGCCACATTGCATAATTCACATAATAATTATGCACCAGAATTTGTAATTAAGTATTGGCTCACAGCTGGTAACCAGAAGTGACAATCAGTGATCATTGTTATTTATTGGGAATATCACCAACTATCCCAGGGAAGATGGCAAGGTGAATCAACATGGTGTGAGAAAACACAAGTGCCTGTTAAGTGTGCGAACAGCCAGTAAGTGATAGCTTCCTGCTGCTCTCTACAAATCACCAATTAACAAAACAGAACAGTTTGCTTTCTCCTACTATGAACAAAATTTTTATTTTAGAAGCCTTAGCAAGGCTTACAAATTTTATGGAGAGAAATCAGGGGAAAGTCAAATGCTTTTCTTCAAATAAATTGACTTAAAAGAGTAGGGTCCTAACCAGTGATTAGAAAAATAAAATAATTGAAATTCCATGCTTTGAGGATGAAGCCAGAGTAGAATTTAAGTAGAAATTGAAAGAATATCCACCAACTTCCGTCTATATTTACTAGTTTTTACCAGATGGGCTTCTGTCTTGTCTTAGTTTCAGCAGGAAGGCAAAATCTTTGGTTAAACATAGTGAAGTTTTTATGTATGATCCAACTGAATCCTGTACTATATTTTATGAGAAGGTAGCAGAAAGAATAGAAATAATTCATTTACCCTATAGTTCTTCTCATAGATCCATCTAGAGAGAGTATAATCTGATCATATAGCTGACCTCATGGACAAAATAGAGAGGACTCATTCATTCCCTGCTTCTACTCCTACACCTCCCGCACAGTCATAAGCCCTTAACCTTCACTGACGGGCAGCACCGTCAAGAAATAGGAGTGACCTTGTTCTCATTTGGAAGGAACAAGGGAAACAGTTTGGTTCATGAATCCTAATCCTGAATAAACTTCTCATATACAAGATACTATAAGAAATTCTTTCATTCCCAGCTACCTCTCTTATCTGACTTTTTCTCCAGCCTGTTGTGTCGGTTTTGTTGATCTCTGCTACAAGACTTCCAAGCCTCTTTATGTACGGTTAAGGGAAAAAAGGTCATTAATACCTGAGTAAGGGATCCAGTTTCACGTGTACATGACTGGAATTAAAAGCTGTTTTCTCAGATGCAGCACTAGGACCAAAGAAAACCTTTGGTTTCTTTGTGGAGCTAGCATAAACTCCTGTAAGTCCTGAAAATACTTTTTGGGACTGGAAACTTCCATTCACAAAAGACATCAGAAGTTATAAAAATATACTGTGCATCAAGAAATAAGTTGTATACTGGAAAAAAGAAAAGTTAAAATAGCTTTCACGTATTTTTAATAAAAGAAGCTTTATAGATTTTAAACACATGCAAGATTAGGAAATATTTCAAAATTATATGTAGGAATGTTATGGAAAGAAATAACACTCAGACATTTGCCAGCTAGTCATAATAAAGATATCACAATTTAGAATTATTTTTTTTCCTGTTAAATTTTAATTTGGATTTCCCTATTCCCTAGGAAAACAGACAGAAATCATGAATAAATATAAGTAGCCATCAAAAATTTCTACAAGTTACATACAAAGATCACAAAAATCTAGGAAATTAAGAGCATGTCTGAGGAAAATATTGAATTAAGTGGATGCAGTTTATTGCATTCTCTAAAACTTGTGTATGAGTTCATTGTATATGAGTTATACAGAATGCTGGAACTACAGTTAGATGTCATGTGATCAAAGAAACTTTCTGTAAGTGTCAACATATTAAAAAGTTGTTAAACAGTATCAGTATAACAAGGTCTTCAGGTAGAAGTTCATAGTGTGATAGATATTAAGTAATAGGTTAACGTTCCCAGATATTACTACTACAGTGAATGTGATGAAACAGTATTAAATCGCTTTGTGCTGCCATCAGCAAGGGGATGCAAGGGAAAAGTTTACCCTAACATATAAGTGCTCTATCATCAACCCCTTTGGTGAAAGGGGTTTTGTGTAAGACTTCACTTAAAACAATTGTTCCTGCGTTGAGTCCTAGGTTCTACAACTGTGTATTTGTCCATGATGGCAGCATTCCTCAAGGAAACAGCAATGGCTGATACAAGTCAGGAGGGCATTTTTATTCAACAGATGTTCAAACTATTTTGATGACTTTACAGCGCATCTGGAGATACATGGCATGTACTTTTTAAATTCCTGCAGCAAACAGTGCCTTGCTGAGTGGAGTAGTCTGCTTTAATCACAGGTTCAGTAATCTGCCAAGGATTATGTGATTGAGACTGATGATAGCACCCATAAGTAAATCAGGACTTGATGAGACTCTTGTACGTCACTTACAGTGACGAGACAAAGTGGATTTCATGCCATCTAACTAAATCCAGACACTTGAAAAACTACATAAAGCCTCTGACCATCTCTTGAAAAGTAGACTGTGCCACTGGAGAGCGTAGTAAGCAACATCTACATACTACAGATGTGTGGGAGAGAAGCAGGGGGAAAGACACAGATCTCCAAAGTAGTGTTTCATCTTTGTCAAGTCAAAGGTAAATGAAAAACAAAAGGTAAAAAGAGAACCTGTTTTCTGTGCATCTCCAATAGCATTACAAAGGGTATTTAATTAATTTAATGACATCCTTTAAAAATGATTCATACAGGTAGGGAGTGATAGGCTTTGAGAAAATCATGTTTCCAGGATTATACAAAAGTAATTAAAAATAAGCCTGTTAGATAGAAAAGCATGGAAAAAATACAGGTCAAATTAATTTGTCTTTGAAAAATAATCAAACATGCAAAGAATTGGATGTTATAAACTTTTGCACCATTTGTCTGTAAGACTTCATAAATCATCCAACTTTCATAAATACATCAGTGGCAAGTAACATAGTTGTAACACAATGGAAAGCACAGCAATGACAGCAGAGTGGCAAGGCCCTAGGCTGCAGTAAATAGGAATTTGCTTAAATGCAGCAGCCACAGAAATAAAGGAAAGAAGCTGTATACCTTCAGAAGGACTCAGGTACACACGTCTCCAGCAAGATGGAGAACCCTTGCTTCACCTGCCAACCCTTAAATGAGGCCTGGGAAGGGGTGGATCCTCCCTGCAAGCATTCTGGTCACTCAGGTGCACTGCATGCACCTGAGATCCCCTGGATTGGCCCTGCCTTCTTACCAGGTGAAGAATCACTGTTTCAAGCTACGACATGCATTTCTGCTACAGTAGTTTTTGTTAGTGACAGTAACCAAACTTAGAGATATGTGCACACAACTTAAACATGTCTGAGACACAAATAAAAGAGTTACAAATCCGTAGCCTTGCACATTGGAGGAGAACTAAGAAATTGTGCTCTGGAAGGAACACATGTTAGCAACTGACTATACTCTTAGCTAACTCATTTGTCATCCTACAGTGTTTGGATCACAGAACAGCCTGCCCCAAAGTTATGAACTATAACATCAACTGACACTCCTAAGAGCTTATCTGTGGAATACCAGTATCAATTTCTCCATATGACAAGTTTTTTGGACCTGCCTTTGGTTCAGCCATTTGTTAATACAGGTGAAGTGATGAGTGGATATTATGTATGTATAAACTATTTTCTGCATGTATGCATGTGGCAAGACAAGTCTGTCACATAAGAAATAAATCTACTTCAGAAATAAGGCAATATATACTCAGCAATAAGTGTAAATGTAAAATACCAGTTGCCTGTTACTCATCTTCTCTCCAGAGTTAAGAATCTAGAATCAAGTTTGCTATACTTGACATTCAGTTTTGGCTACTAAAACCTCACTGTGCATATACACTCATTCTCAAGTTTGTTTAGTTAGTGTTACTTAGAAAATTAGTTCTTGTTTTATCCAGCTTAACATGTGAGACATTAAGTCACATTATGAAACAAGACTTTCACTAGAAATTAGAAAAGTCTTCTGTGTGCAGTTTGAATGACTGAACAGTATCAGTAGTTTATTTCTCCATTTAGTGCCTTAAAGGTATATTAGCTAGTCATAAACTTGATGCAGTTTGAAGTGTGTATCTGAAGCATACTATATTGGAATATCAAAATTCTTTACACAACTGATAATACCTTTGGTATATCTTAATAGCTTTGTTTTGCAGCTTGTTAAAAATTCAATTTTAATTTGTGGATATTTCTACAAAAGTGTTCAAGCTTCTATTACACATTAATTCCCATAGGCCAAGTATCTGAAAGTAGATATTCTATAAAATTTATGAGCTATTCAGAAAGTATCATTTTCTAGTTTCTGTTTCATAGTAGTTTGTTTTTCTTTAGTTGTAAAGTAGGACTAGGAAAAACAGAAGTTCTGCAGTTCTGTTTCACAGAATCGTAGGGGTTGGAAAGGACCTCCAGAGATCATCCAGTTCAACCCCCCTGCCAAAGCAGGTTCCCTACACCAGGTAACATAAGTAGGTGTCCAGGCAGGTCTTGAACATCTCCAGAGAAGGAGATTCTACTGAGATATTTAATTCCTAGTCTAATTCTTCTGCCAGAAAAAGTATTGAAAGCAGCAATATAGTAAAAAATTTCCAACTTCACTGAACTGCATTGCAGGAAGATCCAAGAGAACTTCGACAGCATTATTATCACATGTAATATAAAAATGTCTATGTATTTTAATGTAAATCTCTCTATATGTAAATATATACACTGCATATGTACATACATAAAGATACAAAAACCTTAATATACCCAAGCACTCTTTCAATCCTCTTACTTTATGAAATTCTAAGTGCAAAGTAGCATCTGCAAATCTTTCACATTGTCTCTATTTATGATTATCAATATACGAAAGAAGCCATACTATTACGTTGTACACAACATGGTGCTGATAACACAGCCATCATGAACTTCTCACCACATGCTCACACATTCAGCAAGCTTTCAGGGTGTTTATACTAAAATAGTTTTTAGAGCAAACTTCACTGGAAAACAAATAGTTAAAGCAATATTCCAAATCTTACATATTTCAAGTGTTATTCCATTGCACTAGTGAGTTACGGGAGCCAAGGAGACATTTCAAATGAGAACGTAAGTTTGATATTGAAGTACACAAAACAGTACTTTTTAAAGGATGTTTTCAATCATGCAGTTCACTGTTTTATGTATTCATAAAAATGGTGACTATAATGAAATGTCATAGAAAAGCATCTTTTCCAGGGCAACATATTTCATTGATCCAAATATCCAGATCAGAGGAAATTCAGGAATGCACAGACTGTAAAGAAGAGAAAAAGTAGGGGACCTGTGGCTGATACAAGAGAACAGACACTATCTGAAATAAACATTGTTTAGTATGTATATAAACTGCCATCCATTGGAAGAAAAACAATGATAATGCAGATGTACAATTAACAAACATATTGTTAGAAGAGATTAGGATAGTATTTTACAGGTTCAGCATTAGAAAGATTATTGTGGTAGAAAGAGACAATAAAAAAACAAAACACTCACCCATATCCCAGGCTCACAGTAGAAAACTCCAACAGGAAGTATCTCCAGAAAGAGATCCTTCCCCAGTGGCAGTCAGCCCTTAAATGGGGTCTAGGAGAGGTTCAGCCAGGCTCCACCTGTGACTTCCAGTCACACAGCTGAATTGCCTTCACCTGTGCTCCCATGGCTGACTCAGTCCTTGCCTCAGGTGGTCAATCAGTGGTTCAGGCCATGGTTCAACAGATCCCATACAGCAGATAAGACTGGAACTAGTGTTAACAGAGGTAAAATTCATAGCTGGTTGTGAAAATCAGAATAGAAATTACTGAACTACCAATTAATGGAGATAAAAGCTGTAGTTTACTGTAGACTGTGAAGTGGGAGTGATACACAACTCATCTCAATCTGAAAGTGAGCGTAACTCAGCTTGCTAATAATACTATAAATGTCGGTTATTTTCTTCTTAATAACTTGAAGTAATCTAGGTAATATTTGCACAGTATTAAGTGGTTTTATCCCACAGCCCATCTATCTCATGCATAATATTTGCTAGTATTAAGTCTGAAAACAAAAGAATGGGTAAAAAAAATGGTAAGAACATAATTTTGTGACAGACATACACAAAACAGGACTTAGATCAGGTACTGTGGACAAAATTCATCACTTACACAAACAAAAATCTGAGCAACCATACTTGTTTTTAAAATAAATGAAGCAAAGGCTGAAGAAAATATATCTATTTTTCCTCCTGCACAGAGGAGAATGCACAGATGTTGCTTCGTCTTCCAAAATTTCTGTTTAAAGAAACAATCTAAATTGGTCTAATCCTCTGAAGCAGAACTTTCATCACTTTTTAAAGAATAACTGATGGAACAAAGAACAGAGATTGAATGTGTGGATGTGTGCTGGTTATTTTTTCCTCATCCAGCAGCTGGTTTACTTATATAAGGCACAGGAAGAAAAGCAATGATGCAAAGGATGAAAAAGTTGTTGAAAGTATATATTACGTTCTTTTCCACTAGAGAATAGTTCAATAACTCCAACATACACTTTTTATAATCTTCTGCTTTCATTTCTTTTTTTTTTCCTTTCTCTTTTCTCTTTGGTTATGCAAACTTGTTCTCTAGACAGAGCTAAGAAGCTAAAAAGATTTAGGTCATGATTAAGTGCTAAGTAGCAAGCATATGCAAACCTATGGAAAAGGCTCAGCTATACAGTTAACTATGGGGTTATATGATTCCACTGCTTTTAGGGTCATTTAGTGAAAATAGCATAGTTGCATAGCTCTTATAGCTCATAAGTGTAAAAGGACATAGTTAAATTTGCAGTATGTGGGGCATTTGTTATTTGAACATTAAATAACAGCATTATGTTACATTTATTTTCTTATAGTATTTTCTCACAGTAAAAGATGAGGTGATCAACTAGATTAGGTTTGTCAATAAACTGAAACAGGCATGAATTATACAAAATGCTCATAGCTTAAATGAAGGCTGATAAAATATCTGTGTCTTAATCTCTTTCACTCATAAGGACAAACCAAAATGACCATTTACCCAGATGTGACTAGTGGGTACAATTCTTTCAATAAGCAGAGATATGCCTGCTAAAGAAACATCAGAAGCAATGCATAATTCTTTCAACTGATGTACACAGTTTTGATGGAAATCAGAAACATACACATCAAATTATCTAAGCTGATTAATCACATTTTCAAATATACAGAAGTTTCTAGATAAATAAATACATCCTTCATAAGGGTCCACAAGTGCACAGTAGGTAACATATTAATACCTAGGCTACTTTTAAATTCCAGTACATGTACTTAAGCCACAACAACATATTGATGGCACTGCAAGTAGAAAAAGCAAATATAGCATCTACTTTCAGTCAGAAAACATAGACGTATCTACCTTTTTCACTCTGATACTTGAGAGCACTTACAAGACAGGTAAGGATATAGTTTCTCATCTGCTTTTCATTCATTTCCCACTTCTTCTCCCTGCATAGCTGAAGCCAGGCCAGAAGATTCATGATGCCAGAGGAAGGAGGGGTGTAAGAAAAGCCAACTCCAAAGTTTCATGTGTGGGATGCTGAAAAATGTGGGTTCAGTTCCTTAAATTTTGTAAATTTTACAGCTGCTGGATTAAATATATAATAATCCTAGGAGGGGTGGTTCTGTGAACTCACAGCTCTGATTATGTTCTGCCTTACACAAGAACCACTTCCCTTAGATCTTCAAGAATTACATTAAGGAGCTGAAATATATTCACTAGCATCACCAAAGGAATGAAATCTGGGCTATATGGCCTCAGCAGTTCTAGATCTGAGTGAAATAGAGTAGGGTAGTGAAGAATAAATTCACTGCCAGGATGTCCTTGGGATTTGTGGCTGTTTGTTTTATACAAGACCTAGGCATTTAAACCCAGAATATTTACAATGCACTGAAGGGCATGTATGCAACATTCATGAGGACTGAAGTACAGTGCATGGCTGGTTCTTCCCAGGTAACAAGAAGTAGCTTCCAAACCCCATGAATTTTCTTTTTATTTCCAATGAGTTTCACAGGGTTTATGATGCAACAAGGATTTTTGTCTGAATTCTGGTTGTCCCAGAAAGAACTTCTATGAGGATATTTCTGAGACGTGGTGAAAATGTCTGAGATGCAGATGCAGCCATTTCTTAACATAGGAAACTTGAAGCTTTTCTATGGAAATCAGCTGGCTTGAACCACAGTCATGAAAATTTGTGAGTGCTGCCTAGGGACAATTCGATAAATTCCACATTATTCTATGTCCTCTAAACAAGACACTACTAGCTAGAACCACAGTTCTGTATATTGCAAAGTATTCCTGAATGAAAAATTTGGTCCAAATTGTTAGTGATACAGTCACAGGAGAGATTGAGTGAATCCTGGCAGTATTCTTTAATGCTGTACACTGCTACTGTGTTACTGTAAAAGAAAAGAGAAAGGAGGAAAAACAAAGAAGTGATGTGGCAGCACATATTAAAGGATATACGAAGATATTTCTTGAATCATTTCCTTTTTCTCTCCTTGCAGGCTATGAAAATCCTACCTTTAAAACACAATTTTTTGTATCTGCTTTTCTGCATAAACTTTTTCTATGTTTTTTTATTCTTTTTATGCCTCAGCAGGTGCCATCAAGGAAGCAGAGCACACATTTGTATTTGTTCTGCAATCCCAAAGCCTTTGCTTCATTTCCTCTTTTCCCACTGCTCTCAGCTCCCCTGTTTAGAAACTGTTCCTCAGAGTGCCATCTGGGTTCTGCTCAGTACCTGAGATGATTTATCAGCAATTCTAACATCTTTCAGATATAGAGAATACAGAGAAAACATACTAATAGGAAGAAAAAAGGGAGAAGGGCACAAGAAAGCATCCAGAAGCTTTGGAAAAGATTTAGAAGTAAAGCTAGTCAGACAAAATATAAAACACTTGAGGAAAAAAAAAAACAACAACATATCTAGGAGAAAAAATAATACAGGAAGGAACACAGACAGATCTCAGCAAAGAGTCTATCTCTGATGTCCATGCCCAACCTTTTTTTCCTGCAATTTTGTGTGTTAGAGGTTCTGACAAAAACATGCTCCTAATAAGTTCAGACAGAAGAGGAGGGTTGTCTAAGTGCTTGAGTGTGAAAAAATCAAATATCTTTATTTATGGTGCCTTAACTGCCTGCCAAGTATATTCACTACTTCCCAATAATACAGAGATGGTATTTCAACTGTGAATGTACAGTTTGCAAATTGAATGCAAGCTTAAAATAGTTGCTGGTTGCTGGTTAGGGTATTTGGCAAAGAACTACTTGAGCAAGGTGCACGACATGTCTGATTAAACTCACTTGTTCTTGAATCACACAAAATATGGACTCATTGCCACAGTTGCTGCTCTAGGGAAAGAGCCTGAAACGAAGGCTGATGCTGTCAGCATAAGGCTACTGCAATAGCTTATCCTTTCTCATTAAGCAACATGGCACTGGCTCTCTGGATTCTGCATCTTACTGGTACTTTCTGAGACATGGCACTCTGCTAGACTAAAAAATCTAGGAGGAAGGTGATGCTTTATGTCATCTTTGAATGAACAGCAGCATTGAGAGTGGTGGTAATGTAGACTGTATGTGTCAGCCAAGATGTTCCATGATTGTGGTGCAAGAAAAACTGGGTGATACAGAAAGCCAGTGAGTACTGGGAGACAGCACTGACCATGCCATCTCCTGGAGGGGAGCCTGGGAGGAAAGAGCAAGTCCAAAGAGCTCAACCAGCATCAACAGATGGTGGTGAGGAAAACAGCACGACTTCTCGGGGCTGTGTGACTGGGGTCTTTTGGCTGAGTTTCTGCAGCAGCAGTGGCTGAAGGAAATGATGGAGAGCCAGAGAGTGAAGAAACCAGAGGACATGCACACACCCTCCCTGACTGCAGTGTGGCTATTGCTGCTGGCAGCCCCCCAAATTAACACACTGCTCCCCAGACTAGTGGAATAATCTTTCTGTAAATGAGTTATTATGTTTGGTATAAGTACATAATTGCATGCAATCAGTGTCAAGGACTATTAACACTGAATTCTCGCTTGGCAAAAAAAGACCATTGAAGAGACTGATGGATATGCTATGGGTGGTCAGCTGGAACCCGAATTAAAGAGATCTCTGACACTGGTAAAATAGTCACTAACACAGCTAAAATGCTCTGTGCTTCTTTTAATTTTCTCAGCAGAATATCAGGACAGTGTAGGGTTTATAAAAACCCAGGTTCCTTTGGCTTCACTCCTTGAAGCAGCAGCATGTCCTGCTGTACCAGCCTGCACCTTCAGGGGATCTCCTTTCACTTCTGCAGCGGTCCTCCCTTTTCTGGCTACACTGAATTCAGAGGCAGAATCAATAATGTGATTAGTATATGAATAATTTATATCCACCAGGGCCATTCCCTGGTCTCTCATAGGAATTTATGAGAATGATGAAACTATTTTGTGAACTCAGCTTCCAGTTTTGTAGAGCCACTCTGCCACTTAGCAATAGCCAGAGTCACAGGACAGCCTATTTTTCTTTGAACATGTATCTCAGCTGTCCATGCTCTGTCAATCAAAATTTAATTTTGCAGGCAAGTATTATCCTTCATTGATGCTACAGAGACTCTTTTTTTTAATGTTATTTTACTCCTCAGTTTTTCCCTTAATTCTGTTCTAGATATAGGTGTCTAAATAATAGCTCCTGTTTTATTAAACAAAAGATATACTGGATTTAATTCTAATCACATTTCTATTGGATTTATAGCTGTTTAACTTCACTGGCTTCTGTTGAATCATTGCTGTCTTACATTACATTGAGTACAGCTTCACTAGCCATTATCATGGATTTCAAGTAGCTCTAAAATCATGCCCAGGTATTTCTGCTAAGTTAACCTGTAGAAGTAGTCAGGTTAGACATCCTGACTCATGATAAGAAACACTTTTTTCCCATTTATTAACTCATCAAGTTTAAAATCCAGGTTCCTCTTTTGCTTTTTACATTTCAACCAATTCATTCTAATAACATCTCCCTGTAAAAATGAGATAACATGCTGTAAAGATGAAAGTGTACCAATGTGCACATTTCTGAATGTCCGCATTATGGGGGTTCTGCATGTCATAGCTGCTGTGTTTTGGAAGATGACTTGAAATAAGCTCTCTAATTGATCTACACATCAAATGCTTGGGAAATGTAAAAGAGGGGCTTAGAATGTCAGTAGCTTGGCTAGCTTGCCATCTATTGTCCCCGGTCTCATTTCTTTAATATGTATAGTGACAACAATTGCTAAAAGGCATCTGCTGCCAGTGTTAATAAACCTCTATGAGAACTCTAACAAAAATCACGTCTTATTGTTGGAAAGTTTCCTTGTCATATTTATTTTGTGAGTATAGGACTACTATGACAGTGTTTTAGCACAGTAATGTCTGCTGAGTCATATGTGGCGCCCATTTTCATACAAAACATGCCTTTTCACCATCTCTGGCTGTCGCAGAAGTTCACAGTAGTTATAGAGGGGGAAAAGGTTGGGATTCTGAAGTGTGCTGGAGGCTTTCAGAGAACAGATGTCAGCTAGACATAAAAAAAAAATAATGGCTCAGCTGAGTTTACCTTACCTATTCCTTGGGATACTAAAAGCAAACCAAAGCAAAACAAACAAACAAGCAAATCAACAAAAAATCCACCCTCCCAACCAAAAAAACTCAACCCAAAACAACCAAACAAGAAAAACCCAACAAACTGAAAACCTCAAACCCCAACATCTTGACTTTTGTTCCCCATCATATAGAATTAATTTGTTGCTGAATTCGTGCTTGATCTAACACCCTTGCATTTAAGTCTTACACCAGGCATGAATTCAGCCCTTGGTCTTTAAAACAATCTTTCCCCTTGTGTGAAACAAAAACACCATATGGTGAGTCCTTGGCTTGATATCCATAGCTGAGCTTGCTGTTGTTCCTTTCAGATTCTGTTGGTGGAAAAGGTTAAAGCCTGCAGAGCTGCTTCAGTCAATGCCAAACTGCCACAACAGGAGGTGAGAGAGAAGTACGTGGGGAGCTGCATGCATCTGAGCCTGCTGCTCATGCTCCAGGAGCTGTACATTACACAAACTGGGCTGTTTACACTGAGAGGAGCTGAGCCCTGTGGGGAATCAGAACAATCCTCTTCCCTAGAGCTTCTGTTCAGCTGTTTCTGTAGATCATTCTGCAAGGCGTTCCTCCTTGAAAGTGCTCCAGAGAGGAGCAGTGCGTGAAAGTCTCCTCACATCTCAGCCATAAAAAAAAAGTTTGGGGAATGATGATCAGTAAAAGGGTAGCAGGAAGGCAGACCAGTGAAGTGCTTTTGTCATAGAGCATTGCACGTATTCACACAAAGTCTGAGGATCTTCACTCAGAAAATCTCCTAGTGATGCTAACTCTGTAAGCAAAGAAGCAGTGGTTATCCTCTCTTTGCATTCATCTTTGTGGTGCTCATACAGCAGTTTCCCATCTGTCAACTGGGAGTAACAACCTTACCTTACAAGAGATCATTAGAGAAATTAGTTGCTGCACTTCCTGTGAGCATTATTCATACTAAAAATAATTCAAAAGAAGTTATTCTATAAATTCACACATAATGTATAGCACTGCACATTACTGATGGGCCTCTCAACAGCACAGCATTAAATACCTTCACTGAAATTCATTGTGGACTTATGAGTCTGACCATGTCACTTTCTTCAAAGCCACTCCACTATTTTCCTTCTGCCTTGAAGCAGGATTTCCCGTGGTTGTTCAGCCATGACAACTTGTGGGCAGCTCTTTGTGTCCTTTCTCAAGCGTATCTCCAGTTTCTCCACTAAGTTGCGTGAAGAATGCTTTCAGGTAAAAAATGTCAGTTCAGTGTTCTCTGTGAAGCTGTTGTAACAGTGCAGAAAACTTCCATTGTTGGCTAAAGACTAAATCCAGATTGCTTTCTATTTCAGAATGCTTTTGAATCTTTGGTAAGATTCAAATATCATTATATAAAAATAATGCCATTGTTTTACATGAAGTTTTAGAAGGGATTGCATTTGTTTTGCAAAGAAATTAATTAGTCTTTTAGTTGGAAATTGATCCTTTAGGAAATTTTCATTCTGTTTTAAATCATGCTCTTGTCCCAGGTGAGATCAGAAACAAAGTTAGAGGTAGCTCTTGAAACTTGAATCATTAACATTCACAGGGCATTTACAGCACAAGAACCATTAAAAGATTTATTTCAGTGTTACTGGTGTGGGGTTTTTTTCCTCTTATTTTTAATAATTGATGTCTTTTCTTTTTTCCTGCACAATGAGTTGATGCGCTTATGGTATTGCAGAGAGGAAAATTCACACAGCATAGCTCAGTTCTGAAGATACAGCCTACCTTATGTCCCTCCTCAGCTGAATGAGAGAGGCAAACTTGTCTGGAGAGCAAAAGTCTATCTTGGAAGACCTCTCAGGCAGATGACTGTGGGACAAGAAGTTAAAATCTTCCATATATCCTCTGTGGATACCTCTCTCCTCTCTTTCATTTTTACTGAATAATCACCTACTTTCTGTCTTTTTTTTTTTTTTTCTTTTTCCTGCCAGCCTTGCTGTCAACCTGTGATTTTTGGCTTTATTTACTGCCAACAGTTCAGACTCTGCTCTGAGGACAGAAAACACATGATTTTCCATTTACCTGTGAGGTGAGAATGTGGTACTGTTCTCCTTGTACTAATCAGGACATGAAGGGCAGTGAGATTTCTGTTATGAAAGAAAACAAAGCTATAAGCACATTGAGCTACACACAAGCCAGGATGAATTGTTCAGACAAGAGCTTTTCTTGCTGGAGTAGCTGATGGTTTTTACTCTCTGTATGAACCAACAGTGTGAGATCCAAAACTAAGACGAGGATTTCCAAGCTTTGATGACTGATGTTTCTCCACAACATGTGGGTATATTTCTATAATTGGAGATATGTTTTAATGAGAAATGTGAAAAATGCTATGACTTTTTGCACAGGTTAATAAATAGACTGTATTTTGGTAAGCATTAAATAACATATATAATTCCTGAGCAAAAATAGTAGTAGATTGGAAATCCTGTTCCAGAGTCTCTTGGTCTCAATGTGACACAAATAAAACACATATTAGTTCTAACTGTCATTGTTGGAAAAGACAGAATAATTTTCTAAGGAATACCTTTTCTAAAAAAGAAATTTACAAAAAGTTATTCTTTCTGAAATGAACTAGCTGACATGAAAAGTTTTAGCTTCAGCAGCTGAAATTTGACAAATTGATAAGTAATTGAATGCAGAATCTTCTAGATAAAGTGTTATGTGGCAACCATTTTTGTACTCATGTACCTACCAGCTCCACTTGTAATCTGTCTTTTACTATATAACTACTTTCTCATTACTACAGTGACATATAGAAATAAAAATTACCCAATTTTCACCATATGCTTGCATTAATAAATAAAATAATGAAGTTATTAAATGTTTCAAATTGTTCACAGAAAACATACTGGTGATTTCTAGATATTCCTGTTTATTCCCCCCCACTCCCCGGAGGGGCCTACAGGAAATCTGGGGAGGGACTTTTTATAAGGGCATGTAGAAGATGAGGGGAAATGGCTTTAAACTGGAAGAGGGTAGATTTAAACTAGATATTAGAAAGAAATTATTTACTGTGAGGGTAGTGAGACAATGGAACAGATTGCCCAGAAAGGTTGGGGATGCCCCCTCCCTGGAAGCATTCAATGCCAGGCTGCACATGGCTTTGAGCAACCTGGTCTAGAGAGAGGTGTCCCTGCCTATAGCAGGGGGGTTGGAACTAGAAGATCTTAAAGGTGCTTCTAGCCCATTGTATAGTTCTATGATCTCAAAGACAATGTCATAACAATGGGGACTGAAAACAACAGCATCCATAGTTATGAAAACATTTTAAGTAATGATGGTTATTTATCATTTTTGGTATTCAGGATCTAGGCTTTTGCTACTTTTTGTCTCCTTTGGTTTCCTATATACTAATGTGTCTGCATCAGTGCAGAAAATTTGTGTTAGCAAGATAATGGGGCTATTATTTTCAAGATAACAGTTTTGCTGTTTCAACATAAAAGTGCTTTCTCTGTCTCTTGACTGCTGCAACTCATATGAAGATTATGAGTCACCAAGCAGCACTGGGACCTTTCTAAACTAAGGATAGGAAAATAGATTTATGAGTGCTTATCCATTTGGTGCTGGAGACTGTTCCAAAACTGGAAGCATAGTCCAAGCTTTCATATAACTGTTGTTTTGAAATGGTGGCTGACAGAGAATGTTTAAAGGGCTATTTAGGTAGAGCAGGTGAAACAGCAAGATCTGAAAACCCCATTTACCATAGGAAGTAGCTGTTTTGCCCAAACGGCTTGCCTTCTTATTTCATTTCTTATACATACGAAAACTAGGTCTGGAATTAAGTGATGCAGATAAGATACCTTTGGAGAAGCCCTGAGGTGCTTAAGATCAATCTTCTTTCTTTCACAAATGCAAACTGGCATCCCCAGGATGTGTGGGTACACAAAGAACACAGGCTGGGGCTTTTCCTCTGACTGTTGAAACTGTGGAGTAATCAACCGAATATTCCACTGAGCTCCTATCCATCAGTCATATTACACAATTTAATAAGATGTACTTTTTTGAATTCCCACACAAAATTTGCACATCTGTTTGCCACATTAGCCACCTGGGTTTGTAAGAGTATTTTGGAAGTATTTTTTAAAAGATATTAAATGTATTTCAAGCAAGTGCATTTCTTTGAAATAATCTATCTGAAAAATACAGTCTCCAAAAGAGTGGATCTTTAAGATTTAAAACTCGTTTTATTCACCTTCAGCTGGTCACAAACAATAGAATGATTCCTAGGAATCATGAGCACCAATACTTATTAGCTACAGGAAATAGATCCGGACAATATCTGTTTCTCCTGCCATGGTAATATCTCCTCTGATATACAGCAAACGTTTCCAGCTACAGAGGGGGAAAAAAGGTGCTTTCACTGCACTATGATTTGTTAGTCCTTTTAAGGAACTTTAAGTTCAGAAGCACTTACAGTTGCAGGGCAGTGCTTACTCATGATGAGAACATCAGGAAGAAAAGCTGTTGCTTTTTCATTCTGTGGCTAAGGAGACTACAGCCATATTCATTTTCAGGGAAACAGTCTTCTGAATCTGTACTTGTTAATGGTTAAAAATAACTGAGAGAGATCTCTTTTACTGAGAAAGAAGAAAAAAGGGCTCTGGATGTATGTTAATTTATCCTAGATAAGAGCTTTGTTCTATTTCATTTTGAATTCCAACTTCTTCCATTTAAATGAATTGAGAAGACTAGCAGAAATATTTATAAAAAAAATAAGAAAAAGATCAAACAGAAGCAAAAAGAAGACTGAAAACTAAGAAATAAAAGCCAAAACAGTGTAGCTCTAACATTCATTAAAGATCTGCTAGAATATCTAACTCTGCTTCTAACTTAATCATACCTAAAGCAGGTAGAATGGGCTCAAATCAATTATCTACTGCAACTTGCAAATTTATCGGTTTCTAAAGATAGAAGAGATTTTATATTAAGTGTACGTTGTGTATAAATAATACAGTCTAAAAGCCATCTTTTGAATCCAGTAGATTGCATTTGGATAAATATTATGTATAAGTAAAATATTCTGTCTTGACTTTAAGATAAAAAGAATGAAGAATTTGACTGTTTCTTTGTTAATTTGTTCCAAATGTTTAGTCATTACTACAAAAAAGCATATTTTTAACTTGGATTTGTCAGGTTCTTACTTGGAGCTACAGAAGTGCTTTCAATGTCATTCTCGTTCAGGACACAAAGTTAGTAGGCATGAATTTATTCGTAACCCCGGGTGTAAATTCTTAGATTTGACTGTATTAAAATTATGACACTTTCTTTGAATGGTCTCATCTTAAAGATATATTTATATTATTCTGCATGCCTGCCCTGTCCTCAGCAGTGCTCACCATTATGTCTTTTTCTTCTGCCAGTTTTTAACTGTTTCCAAAATGTTAAAAAATTGGGAGGTAAAATATAAGAGAGAAAACTGAACACAGAAGCTTGTTTTTATTTTATACCCTACTGCTGTGGAAGAGAGACTATTTTGTAAAGAATTCAAGCAGAGTCAGAGGTTTGATAGGGATCTTGTAATGGAGTAGAAGTGGATTAAAATAAGAAAAGTCATATTTAATGATGAAAAAACTTAGGCATGAAGGTAAAGATGAGAGAGAAGAGTAAAAGTAGGCCAAAGGGAAAACTATGTAAATGAAAATTATATGCTAAATTTACATCTTAGGATATTATTTGATTCGTGCTGAATAAAACATTTAACTTTAAAAATACTGAAATTATAATATATAATTCTATATCTGTTTTCTAATATTATATTATAATATTATAATATTTATTGATATAATTAATTATAATATATTAATTAATAATATAATTAATATATATTAATTATAATATATAATTCTATATCTGTTATTTTATCATTTTTGGATGAGGAAGAGTACTGACACTTGAACATTATAGCCCAGAGAAGTTCTCTGTGAATTGATACTTGTGAGCAATAATATAATAATAGACTTAGAGAATCATAGAATACTGGGGGAAAGAAGAGACCTTAAATCAACCAATTCTAACCCCCTGCCATGGGCAGTGTTGCCACCTACTAGATCAGACTGCCCAGGGCCCCATCCAGCTTGCCTTTGAACATTCCCAGGGATGAAAGCTCCACAACTCTGAGCAACCTGTTCCAGTTCCTCACCAACCTTATATTTTTTGCTAATATCTAATCTGAATCTATCTATCTTCTTTCAGTTTAAAACCATTATCTCTTGTCCTATCAGTACACTCCCTGAAAAAGTGTCCCTCTCCAACATTTTTGTAGGTCCCTGTTAGATACTGGAAGATCGCTAGAAGGTCTCTCCGGAGTCTCCTCTCCTCTAGGCTGAACAACCCCAACCCACTCCACCTTTCTTCACAGGAGAGGTATTCCAGCCCTCTTCCTGTCTGGACCTCTCTGTCCTCTGAATATGCTCCAGCATCTCCATGTCTTTCTTGTTGGAGACCCCAGTCCTGGACACAGTACTCTGGATGGGGCTTCACAAAGGCAGAGCAATCACCTCCCTCTCCCTGCTGGCCACCTTTCATTTGATGCAGCCCAGGTTATGGCGGTTTTTCTTTAGGCTGCAAGTGCATGCTTCTGGCTCGTGTCAAAATTGTCATTCACCAACACACCCAAGTCCTTCCCTGCAGGAATACTCTAAAGTCCCTCACCTCATGCTGCATGACAGGGCATATGTTAGTGAAATTACCACAGAATTGGCCAAGTTTCCTAAATTTTTATGCTTATGTCTCTTTAACATGCCCAACAGTACTAACTGTAAGTATGTATTAACCAGGCATGTACAGTTAGCAAGTATACGCTTTTTATACACAACAATACTGCGCATGGGTGTAGATTACAGCAGAGTGCTTGTTGGCTTATATATTTGCAGTATATAATTTGCTACTTTAATATGTTTTGTTGAGAAATAGTATTTTGTTTCTGAGGGATTATTAGGGCGTAAGGCTTCCCTGCTCTTTTTCAGTTCATTGAATGTAAAGAAGTAACAAAGGGTTTCCACCCAGTTTCAGTGAAATATTATTTTCCTAGGTAGTTATGTGGGGAAGTTAAATTTTATCATTATTACATACAGTACAGAGTTTCCACAAGGGGTAAATGATTATTAATATCAGATCTTCCACATTTAATGAGCACCTGCTATGCAGAGTGGGTCAGGGTTTTTGATGAAACATTACAAAACACTTACTATAATTAGTGTAATTAGGTCTTTTAAATAGCTGCCCTATCTGTAGAAAATCAGATTCTCAAATTTACTTTGCAGGTGGTTATAATACCCACTGATTTATATGAGTTTCTGGCTGTTCAGGCAACATTTATTAAATCCTCGGTCCTTCTGGAGACATGCTTAGCAGTAGCAGTTACAATGGTACAGAAATGTTCATACTTTATCAGGCCAGTTGCCCATTTAGACTTTTGTACTGTCTTTGACAATGGCTCATGCAAAAAAAAAAAACTATAGGGAGATGCAAAAGGCTGCCTCTAGAGAACTACAAAGATTTGTCCTTGACTGAATGTTTTTCTCTAATATTCCTCAGCTGGATGCAATTTAAACACATATCTCAGTTTTAAGATAGGTGGTTCTTGTCAAGTTTAAATCTTTACTTCTTTTCTTTTCTTTTTTTCACGTGAAAAATCCGTGTTCAAACATGAATTAATTAGAACAACATGCTTCTCCTTTTTGTGTTTTCAGGCTTTGGTAGTTCAGACAAAGCCATGACCTATTCTCTGCTTCTTTCCCACCTTGTCTTCAGGTTGTCTCCTTTATTTATGATATCACTTCTGCACAGAGCACAACAGAAAGATCATCATTTATATGGAACTTTGCATTTCTATATAGCAAAGATAACTAACAACATTGCTTTTAAGTTATATAACAAAATTAGATGACTAATATAGTGATATTTATTAATTTGTTTCTGACAGTTATTTTCATCAATTCGGTCCCTTTCATGCAAAAGCTTTGATTTTGTCAAAGGTTTTTTTTTTTTTTTTAAACCCCATCAACATGTACAAAAATTTCTCTGGTTCTCAGAGGAAACTTCTCAGTGTTACAGAAATCTGAAATGATTCATTTTACTTCTGAAATATTAAAATATTCTTTGAAATATTCAATTAAAACATTTCTAGTAGGATTTTTTAAACTTTTATTTCTGCAGAAAATGGCCATGTTTCCTTTGAAATACTCTTCAGTAATGAGTCCTGAGAAATGGCCTTCTATCTATGCTGTGGAGTTGCAATGAAAGTTTTAATATAATATTTTTTAATAAAATAACATTCTTGGAATGTAACTGTGCCAATATAAAAATCACAAAATCTCAACATAATTTGTTTCCTGAACTCTGGTTAATTCTTTTATAAAGCAGATTAAATTACTTTAAATTTCAATTTAAAATTATTGTAAATTTCCCTAAAGAAAAAAAAAAAGTAGAATAAATTATCTGAGAGTTATTTTAACAGCATTTACTGCAACCACATTGTCTTTCATGACCTGCAGCTGTTCCTCCTACTATAGCAAATATTTATTAAAAGGCTAAAATTTTTGTAAATAAGTAACTGTAAAACAAACAAATAAATAAATAAATGTGAAATAAATAAATAACTCAAAACAGACAATAAATGTTTTGACATTTATTTATATTTATTTAGCATTAAAAGTTTTCAACCCTTCCTTTTGCTCATTTCTGCTTGAACTTGAAAAAAATAGAAACTGTTTCGCACAGAGTAAAATATGTATGTTGCTCCAAAAGCAATGCCTCTTATTTATTCCCGTTTAAACTACAACAGATATAGAGAGAATAAGAAGAGCCTCTGATAGAGGAAATTTTCTGCTACAAAACAATATATTTCAAAATAGTCACCACCATTACCTGTGCACTTTCACCCGTGGTGAATGAGCCACTTGTAAAAATCTGCATGGTCATCTATCTTGTCTTTCACATTGCTGTCACCACCGCTGAAACACACAACTCGCTGCCTCATTGTACTCACATCCACTATTTGGTCTCCAAAAACGTTCAGCAAGCATCAAGAAATGTCAATAAGTGCAATTTTTTCAGTACAGAGAAATTCAATGACACATCTTTTCTCATACGTATTTCCATGTCAGACTGTCCCTCTGTTGTCATCTCTCATATGGCAACAAAAGAGAATATTGGTGGTAAAGTCCAACCTCTATTGCCTTACAACCGTTATCCACCTTTGACAACTTGGAGCAACAGAATAAAATAGGAGGCATTACTTTCAGAGCAGCCCTCATGCTTAAAGCTGTATGATTGCTAGGGGCAAGTTGATTATTAACTTTGTAATTCAGTTGGACAAACTTCCCCACAAATATTATGCAGTGTTATTTTCAGATTTGGTAAATATATCCAGCATGGGAAAATATTGGTACAGAATGAATACATGGAAGGTTTTCAACAGAAACATCAAAAATTTGTTTGTAAATATGAGGGAATTTCTGCTTGGAGAGAACTCCCTCAGCTTCAAAAACATAAGAACCTGAAGGGAGGAAATTTAAAAAAAAATAAAAATAATTAAAAAAAATATTCTTAGAACATAGAGTTCATTCTTTAGTCTTTTCTGCTCATAGTGTGACTAAAGATGAGCTAAATCTGAAATAAAAATGTTTACAATTTTAGTATATTACAGTTCAGTGTAATATATATAGACATTTTGCATATGCCAACATTATCGCCGTGATGTTGAGTCAAAAAGCTCTTTAGACAGGATGCCAGCTCAGACCAAATCATTACATTTACAATTACAGGAAACCAGTTCCACTTCAAAATTAAAAAAGAAAAAAAATATGGATTAAACATTTACAGTTGTTCGTAAGGACCATCTTTTATATCTCTTAGGATCAAAGTACAGCAGATGAAGAAAACCTATTCCATCACCCTTTCCCAAATCCCTGTCAACATTTCTTAATTATCATCTGCAAAATGCTAGTCAAAATATTTCATATATTGCAGGTATGTGAGTTGGGAAAAAAACAAATAAACAAAAGAGTGCTTTGATCAAAGACTTTTCTTGAAGAGAAGATGCAGTTTATCTGGAGATTAATAATCCTTCAATATTTTAGACCTGCTACATTAAAGATGTCAAAATGTTTTCAATTTCAGAAGCCACAACTACAGAGAAGAAGCTCTTATTGTCATAACCATATATGACCTAGTTTCAAACAGCTTTCTTTCTTTCCTCTTTTTTCTTCTCTTTCCTCTTTTTTCCCCTTTTCCTCTCCTCTCCTCTTTTTCTCTCTTCTCCTTTTTCTTCCCTTTCCCTCTTCCTATCCCTTCTCTTCTCTCTTCTCTTTCTTTCCCTTTCCCCTTTCTTTCTCCTTCTCTTTTTCCCTTCTCCTTCCCTTTCCCTTTCTCCCTCCCTTTCCCTCTCTCTTTCTTTCTCCCTTTTCCCTTTCTACTGTCCTTTGCCTTCCTTCTCTGACTGGCATGTCTTGGCCAACACGAGTAGCCTCAGGTCTGGACTGGTCTCTTACCTAAAGCTAGTATTAACAGAGGAATCTCTGTCACAGCTACAAAACAGGACAAAAAATATTATGTTATATACATATTGTGCATAGCTGTATTCTGTTACAAGTTATATGACCATCAATGGGAGACAAGTACATTTTCTTTCTCAGTTCCTTCCTGGCTGATTCCAGCATGGAAGTTTCCCTAGCAATACTTACAGCCATGTACAACAAAATGAGAAAGATTTGGGATTTGACATTCCTCTGAGCCAATCACCTTCACACGCAAAATCCCAAAGCAGAAGATAAAGTTGTTCTGAACTTCAAGGATCTAAAATATATATATATTTCTATTTTAAATGAGTGATTCTAGAATAGATTATATTTCAAGGGTTGGAAACAGCAGTAGAGATTGCTTTTATATACTATTTTCAAACTACACCTGCTCACCGTGAGGCAAGATGTCAGGAAATAATGAAGCAACATTATACATATTGAAGTTGCAAGACGGGAAATCAGAATCAGATCAAAGGTCTCTTAGAAACAAACGAATTTCTGACATTGAAGACTGAATACTCTGTCTTTGAAATCCTTTCTACAGTCATTGGAGCATGCTTAATGGTTTTTTTTTCTTTATTTTTTCTTCATCATCTTTTATTAAACATCTCATATGACAGAATTAGGTATTACAATCAAACACGTAAGTCTATCCACATACAGCTGTATATTTTCCACAAAGCAATAAATAAATAAATAAATAAATAAATAAATAAATAAATAAAAATTACCCTAGTATTGTGATCTTAGGTGAATACATGGATGTTATTATTTGATGTATTTATTGACCTCAGTGTGTGCATCAACAAGTAATCTTTTAAAGTTGTCTGGACAAAGTGTTCAAAGATAAGGATTCCAAATATTGGTCTCTGGAAACTGATGCTGTAATGGTATATTTCAGCTGTATGTCCCCTAATTCACTACACTTTCAAGTGTACCCCTCTGCATTTCTTGGCATCAGTTCCTTATGCACATTGCAAATATTGTATTCCAAAGTACCTGCAATTGCAAAAGAAGATAGTCCATCCTACCAAGGAAATAGTTAACATTATTCAGGATATTCTCATGTTATACCACTGCAGCACACATGATAACGTGCTATCATCAGTGAAAGCAAGGAGCTGAATATCTGAAATGATACCCTTTAATGGACATCACAGCCACCATTATCCTGACAGGCTGATGCTTGCAGTCCTAGTAATCAACTACATATAACTGAGTAGATACTAGAGGTGAGGAAAACAGCCCACTGCTGTGAACTAATTCACTGAACCCAGTGGAGATCTGCTGATGTACTTCAGGTGAGGGCTCAGACCCTCAGCAAATGAGCTTCACTTTCAACTGAGTTGAAATTCTAGCTTACCTTATCACAGTGAGTGCTCCTTTTATATTTGACTTCTAATCTCTTTAGGCACTGTTAAATAATGACCTCCACTGGAAGTATCCCTCAATTCAGTTACTTTTCTTTTGAAATATATTAAGATCATTGAGGAGACCTTGAAAGTGGTCCCTTTTCAGCTTGTATTAAATTGTTGAAACTCTACTCATGTTTAATGTAAGAAGCAAAATATTTCCTATGAATCGCTTGTCAATTACCTTTTTCAGTGTTCTCAAGTCATTTTTTTCAACAGAAACTTTAATGTTTATTGTAAAGCAAATTGTTTCACAAATCCACACTCTGTTGAAAGTCTTTGGAAAACAAGATATAATACTGATTATGGAAAAAGAAAATATAGCAATGAGCTTACTTCCTTACTGAAAAGTCAGCTCTGTGAGTCAAAGTGAATTTAAATAATTGGTTTTGGATTTAAAAAGCTTTTCAAGAGATACCATTGCTTCCTTTGACATAATAAAACAATTCTGAGAATAAGCAATCTTATTTGAAATGACTGTGTAGGTGCCATGCTTAGCTAACCACAAAATGTCATTTTTCAAAATATTAATGCATTTCTATTCAAATATAAAGCAAAGTAATATACTTTGTAAACAAGATCACCATTCTTAAAGTCTAGAGAAATAATATTCACTGGCTGCACCATGTTTCTTCTCTTCTAGTAAAAAAAGCTGTCATTTTTTCTTCTATAAAGGGCTTGAAATCTGAGGAATGGCATAATGAACAAATAATTAAAAAAAAAAACAAACAAAAAAACAACCCCAGAAACAAACAAAACTATTGCAAAGAAAGAACAAGGGCTTAGTAACAGATTATAGAAATGTAAATGCAACAATAGAATTGAACTTCCAGGGTATGGCACACATCCTAAGAAAGTATTCTATCATTCATGTCTTATCAAAGTCAATGGGAAAGGAGGATTTGTAGTGCTCCTTATGGAAGAAAGTAGCCTGGAAGTTTACACTGTGCTGATATTTGACCATTTAAAGTGAGCAAAATGCAAAGATTCTCAATCTGTTGAATATATCTAATCAAACGGAAGGGCTATTCTTAACTGCACTAAGTTTGTTCTAAAGGAGAGTGATAGGGTTATTGTCAGTTCACAAGAAAAAAATGAAATTCCCCCTTAGGCACACATATGCAACATATATTTTTTTAATTTTGGATTTCAAGCAATTATGCTATTTTCTTTTTTTGTAAAGTTTGCTTCATTAATGTAAAGTAAAAATTTTCACCAGCATTTAAAGATTAGCAAATGTTAAATACCGGAGCATACAAGCCAAAATCTCTCAGGCTTCATTTAGTTTACTTTCTGGAAAGGTTATTTATATGACAATGTTGATCATTCCGTAATTCATGCATGAACTTGTCAAAAAATCTATTTCCACTGCTCAGTAATACCGTGAAGTTTTTGACGTACATATTGGTGATAGACTGAACCTATAAACTATTTAGAAAATTTTAAAAGGTTGAAAAATAAGAAAATGCTCCACATCAGCACACTGTTTAGTGTAAGCTTATAAACCAAGAGCTGCCAAAACTCATATTAATTTTGCTACATTCATTTCATATCCACTTTACCCTGTTTGCACTTTTGAAAAATAAATTTAACTGCCAAAGGATAGTATATTTCACTGCTTTTAGTTTTTAAGATGTGAAATCAGAACAACTATATTTTCTTAGAAATGATAGACACACAATATTTTCTGATAAAATATGGAAGTAATTATCACAGAATCACAGAATTACGGAGTTAACAGCAATAGAGATGGGCCAAAATTCATATTTCTTGTGGTTGGGAAGCATTATTTATAATGACGGACTTCAGCATACAGTGTGCTCACCCAGGAAAAAGCAATAGGGTATTTAAAATTACCCTAAAGAACAATCTTTTTTAGTAACACATAATTTTGTCAACAATACCTTTCATAATACTTGAAAAGCACATTTCACTCAGCCTTATTGTTCTTAAGGTATTTTCCCACAACTGAAAGATAATGGGAAAATAATTCAATGATAATGGAATAAGGACAGATTATCTATCAACGACACTTTAATAATCATGCATAAAATTCTATACAAACTCTGTGACACAGCTTTAATTGTTGGTGTTTTGGGACTAATATTGTCCTTTATTATTATTATATAATAATATATATATATGCCTGCACAATTACCTAATGTGCATCCCAATCTGTTCTCAAGTGTAACAGTTTCATCTATTAACATCTCAGTGTTCATAATAATCACAGTGATGGAAACATAAAACTAATGAATCTGGAAGTGTTCAGTGTAAATCATTGGATCTATCAGCTTTCTAATTCAAACATTTATTTATTTTTTTCCCTGAAGACCAGATTTGCTATGCAGGTCCTTTATTTTTGGATCGTTATGCACTTTATTTTATTCACATGTGGCATTTTATTTCAGTTTTAATTATGAAAAGAAGGGCAATCCCAACCTGTGAAGAAGTATAACTACATCTTCTAATGCAAAGTTCTTCCAGTGTGTTAGTAAGCATTGAAAAAGGTGAGAGAATAAACAATAGATATAGAAATAAAATGCCCTAGTTCCCTTGAAAAACAGGGCTCTGTTACTGGGATTGAAAGATAATGACTTTTTGTTGCTTTATACTCTTTCCTTTAGGCTGATTTTAGGGTCCACCTTGTGTCTCCTCTTTTACAAGTGGGAATTGTGTTTTTTCTGGCTAGAAACGAAATAAAGGACTCCACTCAATCTACCTCCAGCATGCAGATTCCTTGGTAAAACATTATTCTTTCAAACTTTTACTTGAATATTAAATCAAATTCTGTTATTATGGCTCTGCCTAAATTGTTGAATAAATTCAGTTTAATGCTGTCAGCAAGTCTCAGAGTCACTCCTAATTATTCAGTGACCTCATGGGTATTCTTTTCATCCAGCAAAGTTAGAGTTAGCCCAACTAAAACCAAATTCTTCATTGATAGTCACTAGCAATTGAGAAGTCTAATGGATCTTACTCTGATTTTCTTCTTAATAAGAATTGAGTGAACAGTAAAAAAGCAATCATTGCAAGTGAACAACTCTGAGACATTGACAGGATCAATACGCATCACCACCATGTCAGCAAACATAGTGTCTACAAACTGTCACTTTTATTTATTTTTCATACACTTTTTAATATACAGAACAGAAAAATGTGGATGACTTAAAAGCAAATTAAAGATGCCTCAAAATCACCTTTTTTACCTTTTTTTTCTAAACACTGGAAGAATTCCTTGGGTTTTTGTGCAGAGCTTTTCTTTCTTCTGGCTAGTAAAAATAGCCAAATTCTAGGTAAGTCTCTCTTTGTTTTAACCACTATTTCTGTTTATTACCCAGATAATTTTCATTTGCTTATTGTTTACGTTTGTTCTCTTGCTTCTCTTTCACAGACATTTGTATTCCCTGATAGAGATACACCAATAGAAAGCAGCCATGCTTTTATTCATTTTCAACCCTTCCATTCACTTTGGCAAGAAATTCACACTAGCAGTATGTGTGCCTAGCCACTTATATTAGAGACTAACAAGTGGATCTCTTTTTATCTCTTGAAGGGGAATGTATACCTTGAAACTGTCTTATCATCCTTCTAAATGTGAACTAAGAAAAATTAGGATGGTCATGCATGTATAGTTAGCACTGGTGCTACTCTGCACTATTTTTAATATAGAGATAGATATTCTAAAGGCTGCATTCACTTAAATACTCAAAATATATCTTCCAGCATATCTCCTAAGTTTTGCAGTTGTGCAAATATGTAACTGCAAAATCAGGTACATATTTCTAGGTACTTGGAAAGACGCTATTGAAGTTGAAGCAAGAAAGATGCTTTCTCCAACTTTCACATCCCATTGACCAAAAGACTCAAATGAAAAAGATAAGATTGCATTAAAAAAAAGATTGTATAATTTTCCTATTTCCTGTAACAGAAAAGGTACTCCTAACCTTACTCATCTGTGGATTCCCATGACAGTAAAACTAAATGACTTTTCCTTGTGGAGCAATATAATATCCCATGCAAACTAGAAAAATGCATGAGCACAGCTAAATCCATGTAAATTTTACATCAAAATAAGTCCTTGTAAAAACATTGTTATGCTAATTGCTTGACTCAGTATGATACCATGTCAAAATGTAATCATCCAAATTCATCACTAAATCCAAATGTGTCACCAGCTGCATATATCAGCAATTGAGTTACATGAGCCATTCATTTGGCCCAGTATGTAATTTATCTCATATTTATGTGATCTATACAAAACTCATTTCTTCCTAGGTCAGATCAGTGACACAATGTTGATTAATACTTTTGTCACTTGAGATATCGATTATTGTAATTCACTACTTATCAGCTCCCTCACTGCATGTTGCACAGACTTAAGCTTATGAAAAATGCTGTTGCATGTATCCCAGTCAAATTATAAAAGTTTAATAACATTACTCTGTTTTTAATGAAACTTCACTGCCTCACTGCTCATCCAGGGAACAGGTACAGTGCTGGTTTACCATAGTAAGCGACCTTTGTCTTCTGTTGCATATTAGTTTCTCACATGATAACTTATGCAGAGATTACTGATAGCAATCATGCAGTAAACAAAAATACTGGTTGTTTCTTTCTTAGTGCTTTATGCAACTGATCTGCTTTTCTTTCATATTGACTTTTTTGTCATCAACTCTAGCTATTTATTCTGATACATTATTTTTCTAGGGAAGAGTAGAATTATAAAGAAAATGGATCACAGTCTTTGCTACTTCTTAATTAACTTTAAGTGATCTCACTCAGCTTCTTAAAGTTATTGTGTCAGAAAGAAATTTCCTCCTGTTTAGTGATATACTTGCCTCTGAGAACAATACGGAAACTCTTACATTTCCCCTAAAGGCTGAAAACTAATCCATCCAACATAGTTTAAAGCAATTTAGGAAATAAGTCCGTTTATACACCAAAAGTTTTCCAGTACTAGATTTCACATAAAGGCTCACATTGTCTTTGAAGAAATGAGCGCCATATTTTGGATATTTTGTCTACTGAAAAGGGTATGTAGATAGGCAGGCAGATAGTGAACAAATGAATTACAGTCTGTTTTACAACAGTTCTTGGAAATAGCTACACTATAATTTGTATAATTAAAATTATCTTTCAATACAGATAGAACATGTTTACTTTAACAAAAGGAGACAACTGAAAAGACAGATCCATAATGAAAAATTGCTCTTTTATGGAGTCTACACTTGTTATGTTATACGACATTTTACAGAATTTCTGGAAACTGTAAACATGGAAATTCAGAATGAGGCAAACGATGAGCATATGTTACTATTCTCCATAGATCACACAGGGTGTTACAGAATAAAGATTCCTAGGCATAAGTAATTTCGTAGTCAAAACTTGGTAAGATAGTGACTGAATGTTTTAGTTTTATGCCTTTAGCATACTTTTGATTTAACTGAGCATTAATGATTATGACATTTCCTGATGATTAACAATCAAAAGAGAGAAGATGATGGCCTTAGGTTCAGCCGCTGTTAATCCCTAAATTATGTCTGTACCAAATCTGTTTTCATTATTGTGAGATGAATCCTTTTTTCTTCCTGTAATTTAGTGTGCATTGACAGCTGTGAAGATTAAAACTTTCTTTTTTATCCAAAGACATAGTGGTATGGCTCAAGACCAGAAGCAGGTTGCAATATATGTGTGAAAAGTAGCCCTGGAGATGTTCTGCAGTAAGTATGGGACCTGTTTCAGAGCATGGGCTGGATTGCCCTTTACAGGACAGACTCCAGTTGCCTTACCTTCAACTGTGTAAAATAAAGTACTGCTGTCTATTTAACACTAGTGCTTCCACCAAGCACAGAAAATCAACAAGTACCACATTAGAAGCAGAATTGCACTTGAAGGTAAAAAGACATATGAGATTATGCTTTCAGCTGAAAGGACTTGTGAGTGGATTTTACTTGAACAGTCACCTCTTAGGGTTTGTTTCGTTTCTTCTTTGTTGTTCTTTTTTGTTGTTGTTTCTTTTTCTAACCTGCTTCTGTTTTCATGAATACAATTTATTTCTGATTAATTTATGGCAATAAGAGCAAAAGTAGGCACTAGATCAAAATCCAAGCTGAATTTATAGTCTGATTTCTTAATGCAAATCACCAATGGAGGAAAAGAAATAAATAAAGGAACACTCTTCTTTCCATAGAGAGAACATATATATGTGTATATTTATCTAATGCCTAGTGAATTTATCCTTCTTTTCCTTGACTTTCTATGTAGTCTTATGTAGATTTTAAAAACATGTCTGAATTTATTAGATTACATTTACAAGTGAAATATTGGAGAGTTCCTACTGTCACTACTACAAATCTTTATTTGCACCATTGATAAAACTGCTTTGGTCTATGTACATCAGGATTTTAAAAGAAAAAGCAACACAGATGAATATTTCAGATAGAGCAATGGGCAAATAGTATTCTTTACTCAGTCATCATCATACATTTGAGACTACTCTTCAATAGCCAGAGTACTGAGACTAGAAAATGTATACCATTATACCTGTGGAATAGTACATAGGCAGCAATATCAGAAAAATCAAAATGCATTTCAAACAACTGCATAGGCAGAATAATACAGTTTATCTTCCCTATCAACCAGAAAGAATGAATATCCCCTAGTAATTGCTTCCACATTTTACTAAGAAAATGCAGAAAAGCTACATTAACCTGGTAAGGAAAACTGAAAAGAGTACAGAGCAGAGTAGATATTGTCTCCTGGCATTCAGACACTATGACTATCAGACAGTGACTATCAAGATGGGCTTTAGATAAAACATAGGTGTAAATCAACATTCTTGGCAAATTCTATGGGCAGTAGGGTTAGAATGAAAAGGATAAGTAAGAAATCAAATATTTTATGCAACTTCCACATAGTCGCTGATGTTGGAAGGCACCTCTACACATTATCTAGTCCAACACCTGTGCTCATGTAGTCTCCCCTACAACTCATTAACACAGGACTGTGTCCAGAAGGCTTTTGAATATCTCCATGGAAACAGACTCCACAACCTCTCTTGGCAGCCTATTCCAGTGCTCATCCATTCACACAGTGTTTGAATGTGTTTGAATGGAAACTCCTATGTCCCACTTTGAGCCTATTGCCCCTTGTTCTATAGCTGGACATCACTGAAAAGGCCTACTGTTAGAGATTTATAAGCACTGATAAGAATCCCTTAGTCTCCTCTTCTCCAGGCTGAACAGACCCAGCTCCCTCAGCCTTTCTGCATGTTCCAGGCCCCTAATCATCTTTATAGAATCACAGAATATCCAAAGTTGGAAAAAACCTCCAAGATCATCTAGTCTGTCTGTCCACTTATCACCAGTATTTCCCACTAGACCATGTCCCCAAGTAGAACATCTAAACATTTCTTGAACACCTCAAGGGACAGTGATACCATCACCTTCCTGGGCAGCCTGTTCCAGCGCCTAATCACTTTTTTGAATAATGTCCAATCTGAATCTCCCCTGGTGCAATTTGAGGCCATTCCCTCTAGTCCTATAGCTAGTTACATGGGAAAAGAGGTCAACCCCCACCTTGCCACAACTTCCATTCAGGCAGTTATAGAGAATGATAAGGTCTTCCCAGAATTTCCTCTTCTCCAGACTGAACAATCCCAGTTTCCTCAGCCACTCCTCATAAGACTTGTGCTCCAGACCCCTCACCAGCTTTGTTGCCCTTCTCTGGACATGCTGCATGGCCTCAATGTCTTTCTTGCATTGAGGGGCCCAAAACTGCACACAGTACTCAAGGTGTAACCCCACCAGCGCTGAGTACAGATGGATGATCACTTCCTTGCTCCTGTTGGCTACACTATTTCTGATAGAAGCCAAGATGCCTTTGGCTGCCTTAGCCACACTACTGGCCAGTTGTTCATGAGCACTGACACTCCCAAGTCAGTTTCTTCTATTCAGTTTTCCAGCCACTCTGACCCAAGTCTGTAGTGCTGCCTGGGGATGTTGTGGCCAACGTGCAGGACCCAGCACTTGGTCTTGTTGAACTTCATCCAACTGGTCTCAGCCAGTCCATAACCCTCTGTAAGGCTTTCTGTCACCCACACTTCCCCCAGCTTGGTGTCTTGCCCTTTTCCTGCACAGTCTGTTCTTAATCCAAACTACTTTCAGAACATTCAACCTTGTGGGTAGAAAGGATCTGCTAAAGTGCCCATTTCAATAAATTGATGCGGTCAGGAAGCTTCTAGCAGAGAACTATCATTAAAATAACAGAGCACCACTCACTATTGCAGCGCCTGCTTACTGAAAAAGCTTTTTTTCAACAATATAAAACTATACGTTACCATTTTGAAATATTTCAAAACATCCCTTAAAATTGAGACTTTCAAAGTACAGTTCAGAGGAAGTGTTCAATAAAATTGTTTCATCTTTAGAATTACAAAATGTTGTTGACTGAATAAATGTTCTTTTAGTAATTTCATATCCTAGGAAATACTAAAATTTTTACTTTGGGGAAAGAAAATAAATGAAAATGGAAAGTCCTGTCCAGCACTAAGATTCTTTTTAGGATGAATACTCATGAAATGTGTTCCTTGCAGTAATCTTCATGGTCAATCACTAAAATATGTAAAAATAAATATGTTCTGATAGGATTAATTGATACACTCATTCACCTAAAAGAGTGAATTAGGCTCTAGATAACCCTAACCCCATTCTTTTAGCATTTTGATTGAGGGAAAAAATGTAGTAAATGAACCACGATAAAGGCTAAAGTATGTACAAGAAAATAAAATCTCTGCATACTTCACTGGGTATTTTTGTTCTAATCTTCCATGCTGTGAAAACAACACTCTTGAAAAACAGGTAGATATATATTGCATGTTCAGTAAACTCAAATATAGTCTGAACAATTGAACACACTTTGTTTCTATAGAAAATTATTGCTATTGTAAGTGATGACCTGAATCACTGGAAACCTTAGAAATAGAAGTCATATGACTATAACTTGCCTGTGTTCAGGTAACTCAGTTAGATGTAAATTCAGAATTACAAAGTAGTATATATTCTTTGCTTTAATATTTTAAGTGTAAAAGTAGTTTCTAAAAAATCTGTCTACACTCTAGTTCATAACCAGCATTAATTAATGCTTAAGTGGTTCCAGATACATTCTTAAAAATACTCATCATATTTTTACATATTTACTCTAAAATTTTAATGCACTAATAAGCAAATTTCTCCCAATTGAAAAATCTAGCACTAAAATAGACGTGGAGATAAGGTTCAGGATTTAATTTAGAGGTGAAATGCCAAAAAGGGAGCTCCATGTTTAAGGTTTTTCTTCTCTATGCCAGAAACACTACTGTTAGAACATTTAATAAGAATTAAATAAAATTCAACTTAAAAATAAAATAGCTTCCTGTGCCAGCATATAAATACATTAAGTGCATTATGGAATATTATTTATTGGTTGAACTTGCGTTGCTCAAAATCAGATTTATCGAAATGTTAAGAAGGAATACAGATAATTGTTTGTAATTGGTCATGGCAGTCTCACGATCTAACACAAACAGAAACGTGATCATATAACATATACCAGTGTTCTACAAAGAATCATAGAATGGCTTGGGTTGGAAGGGACCGCAAGGATCATCAGGTTCCAACCCCATTGCCACAGGCAGGGCCACCAACATCCAGATGCGGTACCAGGTTGCCCAAGGCCCCATCCAATCTGGTCTTGAACACCTCCAAGGATGGAGCATCCAAAGCTTCTCTGGGCACCCTGTTTCAGCACCTCACCATTTTCTCTGTAAAGAACTTCCCCTGATGTAAAATCTAAACTTTTCCTCCTTGACTTGAAAACCATTCCCCCTTGTCCTATCATTATCTACTCTTGTAAAAAGTTGATTCCCCTTCTTTTTATAATCACCTTTTAAATACTGAAGGGCTGTAATGAGGCCTCCTCACAGTCTTCTCCAGGCTGAATAAGACTGGTTCCCTCAATCTGTCTTCATAAGGGAGGTGCTCAAGCACTTTGATTAGCTTCATGGCCCTCCTCTGGACCCTCTCCATATTCAAAGATTACTTCACACAGATATATTGCCATATCACACCAACCATAAATATCAATTAGATTCATTTTTATTGCTCTGTTTGAGGGAAAGATAACTTGTGATAGAAATCCATTAACCAAACTGTCACAGATTTACATCCCCTGCTCTCCTTACTATAGGCATCCAGGCACCCCAGTGCTACACCTAGATAATTAGCTCTGTGATTTAACCTCGGTCTACAGGACTTCTCAAGTCACTGCACTGCTTTGAAAGACATCTCCATAGGAGCCAAGAAAAGCAAGCATCTTAGAGTAGTGAAGGAAATCCTTTTGGATCTGAAATCTTTTTTGAAATCTTTCTGGATCTGAAAAACCGTAGGCAAAGAAAATGATGTAAGGGACCTAGTCATGGAGGTGCATAAAGGATACAGCCAAATTGAGACATCTGATGTATTAAAGATGCGATGCTCTATGAGACTGCTAAAAAATTGTATCTCTAATTTGCAGAAGAAAGTAGCTGTAGAAAGAGTAACATGACATCAATTTAGGCACTGCCATTTCTGAAGCAGAATTTGAAGGTGAGAGATTTCGAGATGGAGGAAAAGCACAATTAAGAACAGAAATTAGCACAATTAAGAACGGAAATTATTGAGGTAAGGGCAGTACAGTACAGATATACTTGAATTAAAGAGGAGAGAATAGCATTGAGTGGTGGACTAGCATTTTTTTTATTAAAAAAAATGCAAACACACACACACACAAAAAGCCAGATCTGTTACACAGCACAATGAATAGCAACTAGACTAACACATCATATTTCACAGCTGGCTCACTTAGATCCTCGAGTAGCTAATCACAGAAAATGGGTCATAATTTGGGAATGACTCATTGTGACAATTTTTGGCATAGCTATGTCAAGCTCTTTTTATTTACAAGCTCACACATTAACAGAAAGCTTCTACCAGCAGCAGATTTGACTTGTGCTGCCGTGAACTCCAGGGCTGTATGAGTGCTTTTGTGTAACAGAGACCATCTCACAGCCCTTCATTGAAACACAAATCTTCACTGTGCGAGCCTAATCCTTCTTTGTGTGGGCCTACAATAGGTAAAATGGGGCACATTATGACTTTAGGATTCCAGTGGTTATTACATTTGGCACCCTTGTTTTTATGTTTATAGTGGAAATGTTCAGGTTCTGGCAGTTTCAGGTTACAGTCTCGCTCTGTAATAGTGAGGAGACAGAGAAAGTATGAGGCTGCTGGTTCGTAAAATATGTGACATCAAAAGCACGGTTTGTGAGCAGGAGTGAGAATCTCTTTAGTGTTTGAGGATACCAGATGGGAGAACCTTTGTATCAAAAGACAGGAATAGGTAAACAACTCATGTAATGACACATCCCTTGCCTTCCTTAGCTGACTATTCTTTTCCCTGTAATTTATTCGTAAGCTAAAATTTGTGAAGAAATGACCTCCTTTAGTTCTAGCATGGACTACCCTTTCAAGCAGATAGGTTTGTCTAAAAACAAGCTTGCTAAGCCTTCTTTAACAAAATCGTAACAATCTCCAAAGCCAGATTTCTGTTTCCTGTCTGTAGTTGTACTGGTTGTCTTGTAGTACTGCTGTTCTGCCTACTCTCCTTCATATGATCCAACTCGTCACTCACATTTTGACTGTAATGGAAGGAAAAAAAAAACAGACTGCAATTTTGAATGATTTTTGACAGTTCTTTTATATCTCAGATCCTCACTTCTGTCTGCAATATGGGTAATGGGTTTATTTACTTTCCAACAAAAGAAAAATGTGGGATCATGTGGAGAGTTGTTTATCAAATTAGGTAAGCAGTCTGATGTGGGTCCTATGAAGTCGTCAGTAGCTTTTCACTAATATATTTTCTCTCTAAAGAACAGTTGAGAGTTTTGATTGTCATTAGTTACATTTTAACTACATCTGGGCCAAAGTAATGGCTTCCCATACTCTACAGTACAGTCAGAGCGAATCTGCTGAAGTTATTAATGACGTTACACCAAAGCTCAAATGATGTAGGGAAAATGAGATTCATGCCCTTAATGTTAAAGGTGACCTCTGCTATGCATGCACTCTATGAAAATCTACAGCCCTCGGGCAATTTGATTTTCTGCCTGAAAATTACTGAAGAGACTTCAGTATCTGTGAGGCAGTCTCCTTTATTTTCCTCTGTAAAGGATTAGTATGAGGGGCCAAGGGAAGATATTAAAGATCAAAACTGAACTAAGAATCTGGTATTAATAGTCATTTAGCTGTAAAAACAAGGCACAGTTCAGAGGTGCAGGGGCAGTTTGTGCAAGTTTGGTGGTTTCTGATGGCACAGAATCTGCTGACTGCATTTTCCATCTCATTAACCTGAGGTTCCCTGAGGAGAGAAAGACTCTGCAGTGTTGGGAAAGTGTCAGGCACAGCTAGATCTGTCATTTGTTTGCCTTGTGAGAAAGTAAGAACATTACTTCAGTATGACTGCTGCATTTCTCCTACACTGCCTGTGGAGTATCCCCAGCAGCTATTGCAATCCCTCTACTGGTCATGCGGTTGGACACAGGAATAAGGACTTTCCCTTTCTCAGGTATACTTGGAGAAGCTGCAGAGCTCGAAAAGTAGGAAAATAAGCCAGAAACAACATCACTGTGGTCCAGGCAACAAAATAGAAAAATTAAAGGTGAAACATATAGCCTTTCCCTCTCTCAAGCTACATCGACCTGTACAGAAGTGGTAATAAAGGACCACAAGGCTTCCTATGTGGCTGAACGTTGAGAGACATACATAGGAACATTCACAACAGAGCTAACATACAATACCATAGCAGAGGTACCCGTATGCAGTTGCTAAAACCTCCTTCAGCACAGGATATGAGAAATAGACCTGGCTAGAGGTCAGCCACTGCCCAGGCATTCCTCCGGGTCAGCTGCAGGTGGCAGTACAGAGTGCATGGAAGGCGGCTCACTGGTGGCTGCCAAGTCATGGAAGCTCCCTGGGGTGCACCTACAAGGAAGGCAGGCAGGACAGCCACAGCTGTCACTGTGCGATGGAACTAATGAGCACCTCAGAGTAGGTCATAGGATTCTAACTGTAGGCACTCAGATTTTAAATACTTATGCTAGTAAGGATCATTTATCATATTTTCTATATTATGCAAACAGTTTATTTTTTTTTTCCCCAAAACTAGTTGTCAAAAAGTATCAGGAAAAGAAAGTGTCTATGGTCTCATTATGCTGTAATTCAAATGATTTATTCAAACCAGATCTGCCAAACGTGGCTCAGTGACTCAGAAGCTAACACATAACTCCCCAAAATCTCTCTTGCTCACTCTTATTCCTGTTTTGAGTTCATGATGAAGGACAAATCTCACAAGCTCTGTTCAAATTTGTACCACTGAGACTGAGTTCAAACTGCATTCTGAATAAGTAAAATGTATCAGAAAATAATTAAAATGTTTTCGGTGCCACAGAGCCAAGTCTTGAAGGGCTCAAAGAGGAAAGAAAAGCAAACAGAGAATGTGCTGAATTGCAAAATTGTTCTTGCTTCCAATGAGGAAAAAGATACAGAGAGAACTCAGAGAGCAGAAACAACTGAACTCCAAGCAACCACGACCAGCTTAGGATAGAACACATGGAAGTGATGAGGTGTAGCAGCTGCTCACAAAGAAGGCACAGACAGTTTCCAAAACATGACCTGGCTGACCAGAGGAGTTCAACACTGGACAAATGCATCACATGAGTAAAACATGAGATCAAAATAGAGAGGTGCATGATGAGGTTGGACTGAGAAAAAAAGAAGGTGCAGAAGTTCAGGAGACAAAAATTGCAACACTGATGAGTTGGACAGAAGGCTTGACATGTACAGCCTGATGGGAAAATGAAAAAAAATGGAATTAGGTGAAAGAGGATAAGAGTTTTGATAAATTATCTAAACTTTAGCAGCTGAAATGGAAAGCGCATTTTATACCTTGCTCATCTTTCTGCTGAATAACTGGAGAAATTTAGCAACAGCTAGTGGGTGGGAAGGGAAAAGGGGAGTCTGATTTAACATTCTTCTATCAAACTTGAGAGACTGGGAACATGGTAGAGTTATATCACAGTGATGAAGAATAGGGAAAGGGGAGAGACAGAAAGCAAATTAAGAAATACGATGTTTGTATAATGTTCTTTTTCTGTACATATAGGAATAATTAATAAAACCAGGAATAAAGGCATATTTTATCTTCCCATTTCCTGTACCTGTCAAGCACTGACTGCAACACAGTCCAGTAACAGCAGAGCACTATCTGTTCTCAATGAGCAAGGATGAGGATAATTCATTTTTGTGTCATGTATCACTCACAGCTGTCTGCTGATTGCAAAAGTCAAATTACCCCATCCTACATTCTCACTAAGCCAAATATGTTTGGAAAGCGTGGGACCGAAAGTGGGAGTGTTAATAGCAGATAATTTGCTTCCTGAATATATTCAGGTCAAAATGGAATTTTAACAGCCTTGCCTGGTATCTTGCACTATTGTAGGTATAGGATCAATTCTCTTGTACTGCTTATTCAAAGTATAACATGCAATAGTTTAATTTTGTTATACTTTAGAACTCTATAACATCTTGTATTTTTCTCTGTTCTTTCTTCTCGTTAAATAACTTGGTATATTCTTAAGAAAACATCAAAATGGGTCATATTCCTGAGCAAAATTCAGATGAAAACCAAATAAAGGGGAATTTAAAGGATTAACCATTTGTGCCAGTTTGCCAATGCTCCCTGCTGTACTCTCAGACACTCTGGAGATTATCCAAAAGTAAATCCTTTGCAGTCTTTTGCTTTATACAGAATTTGATTAGGTATATAATGTGAAATAAAAGTCAAAATAAAATAATGTCTGATTCTTTAGTTTTGAAGAAAATTCAGTGATAATCAAATCTCTCTTTTCTATTTCAGTTCTGACTACTATTATGTCAGTCAAAAATGTAAGTGCTTTTTCACACACACAGTTGTGTGGCAGTAGAGTTGGAATGTGTAGGACAATTTTTCAAAAAAAAAAAAAAAAAGATAGTGCAATCACTTTTAAAATCCTAGCCTTTTCAAAAAATATATATATTTTCAACTCAGTGAAGTTGCATTTTTGTGGAATCACTGAATTTGAATCATTTAAGATCATCTAGTCCAACTGTTCACCTACCGTCAACATTGCCCACTAAACCACATCCCTAAGTACCACATCTAACATTTCCTTAAATGTCTCCAGGAATGGTGACTCCATCATCTCCCTGGACAGCCTCACCAATGTCTCACCATTCTTTATGAGAAGGAATTCTTCCTAATATCCAATCCAAACCTCCCTCGGCTCAGCTTGAGACTAGTCCCTCCAGTCAGATCAGTTACCTGGGAGAAGAGGCTGACCTCCATCTTGCCACAATCTCTTTTTCAGGCAATTGTAGAGAGCAATAAGGTCTACCCTACACCTCCTCTTCTCCAGATTGAACTATCCCAGTTCCCTCAGCCACTACCCTAAGACTTTTGTTCCAAATCCTTCAATGGTTTTGTTGCCCTTATCATTTTTCTATCTTGTCCATCAGACAAGCTCTGTTTGTCATCATAGGTTCTGTAGATTAACATAGTAAGGGTAGAAAGTTTTCATGTCTTCTCCCCGTATAAACTGCAGTTGGACAGCATATTTTCCTTTCTTCCCAAGGAATCATTACTTGTCATGGAAATGGCTTTCTTGGAAATAGCTGAACATCTACCTATTTCACTTTCACTGAGTATGAGTCTTTTGCTTTACCTAGTAAACTGTCTCTATCTCAACTCATGTGTTCTTGCATTTTCATATTTCCAACTCTCTCCTGTACCCTGCTGTGGAAGGAGTGTGTAAACAGCTGCATTCCAGGCAGGAACCTCAACAGTTACTTTAATAGCTCTTCAGTCCTTTAGCAGATGAGAGCTGGTGCTCTCTCTTTTTAGGGTCCGTCTCCTATTTCCATTAATTCTGATGCTGTCAAAACACCCTGCCAGACGGCAAGAAAAAAAAAAATCACAAAGATCTCCATAGAGTAGTTCAAAGACCTCAATACCCTCTTGTATCAAACAGCCACCATTTCTCAGGAGTTTCATTGGCTATGACACTGCCAATTATACCAAAACACAGCTGTACAGAAGATATTTTGTTTTTCCAGTACTATTAAGCTGACTTTATTTACAAGAACTTGAAAAACAGGGGATGAAGGCTGTATGAAGAGTACGTTAAAATATTATTTGGTGAACAACTACAACAGTATATTTAGACATCATTCTGTTTTGTAAACTTCTCCGTCTTCCTAAATGTGTATTCAGAAGTACTCTATAAGGATGACTTACTTTGCTGACAGCATAAGCAGTACTTTATCATAGCATACTTTGAATGAGATTTGATTCAAAATATGTATAAAAGTGACCAGAAAACAGAATACCTGAAGAAAAGAATCAATTAGATCAATTATCAGCCTGCAATAATGCCCTTTTGCTTCTTCTAATACTCATATTTTCTGAACTTACTGTTGTTCAGTGACTCAGAAATTTTAATTGATAGTGCTATATTGCCAAACAAGTGTAAATTATCAGGAAAATATATTTGAAAGATACAAACTTTCTTCTAAATAGGAAGTTGATCATAAAAATAAGAAGGTAACTTATAATGATGGAGTAATTTAATATAAGAAAATATAAGATTTATAAGAATTTAAGTGAATTCTATCCTGTCAAGAATAAAATAAGTGTTCAGCAGAAAAATTTTCTCTTGAGAGTCTTAGGACAGGAAGGTTGAAAAAAATGTATTAGAATAAAAAAGTTTAATAAGATGCCAAGTGTAATAATTGAAATTCCATTTTCCACTGGATACACAAGAGTACAAAATAGTAACTTGCTGTTGATCATGCGATTACATTTACAGGTTCCATTTCATTACAAACTGTATTTGGAATTCTAAAACCATTTAAAAAATACAAACAAATGATGCATTCCATTCCTGCTCAAAAGAAATACTACATTTGACGGTTTAATCCTCTAAAATGATATCTGACCTCTGTTTTTTTTTTTGTTTGTTTTGAGGTTGTTGTTGTTTTTGTTTTTACATTGAGCAAGCATATGCTCATACATGAGTTAATCCTGCAAAGCTTTAGTTTAATATAGTCTTACCCTTTTTTTTTTTTCCTTCAAGGTATCCTAGTCCCATTTAATCAAGACAACAGAATGTATGAATTCATTTCTGGGTTATAACTCATTAAAAGAATGAGATGAGAACAGAAGTATCCCTTGCAGAGTACAGTTTGCACTCTGGCTCAAGCTCTTCAATTACACTCAACTTCCTCGTATGTTCCTGAGAAAACGGGTGTTATCTCTGTTAGCCAGTGCTCAAGTCATAATAGATCCAAATCAGAAATTGTACTTGCAGTCTTACTGGCAACCAGAAGCACTAGTTTATTGCATTGTCAAATTGCAGATTCACTTGACAGAGTAGTTTAAAAGGTAGATTCAAAACAACCAAAAGGAAGTTTTTAATCTAGAACAGAAGGTTGAGGATTTCGCACACCAATTAGATCCATAAAATGTACTTGTATCGTGGAAAGAAAACTGTAGCCCTAAAAAGTCTTGGATTCTAATTCCTCCTAATTAGATTGCTCTTCATCAACAGTAAACTATTTAATAGAGGTAAAAATATCTTTATTTCTAGAACTTCACTCTCCTCTAGTTCCTTGAAATAATATTTAAATAAAGGTGATATGGATGAATTAGTATGTTAAACAGAGGTACTTAGGATACCTAAATGTAACACAAATGCAATAGGAAATCCACCTCTGAACTGTTTACCTTTTTTGGTCATCAGTCTTGGAATACTTCCCCCCCCCCATAGAGTTTACATTTTTCATTTTTCCTCCAGTGTGTTTGATTTTAAAGCACGCATAATACATAATTTCATCCATGAATGCTCACTTTTTCAGTATTTAATGACTGGAAAGTGTGATTTACAAAAAAGTACAGCGAAGTATTTTCTTCTCATGTAATAGAGGCTGAAATGTGTCTTAAGAAGAAAATGGAAAGTTAAATGTAAAAAAAGAGCTTGTATTATACTCTACAGTTCTCAGTGTTTTAATGCACCAATAAGATCAGAAGATCCAGTTTAATATTTGCTTTCTACATATTAGTGTAAAAAAATTAGTAACATAGTAATATTTCCTGCAAAGGACATCAAGGATTATTTAAATTTTAAGATGACTTTGTTATGAGAGGTACATTTATAGACATAGGAGAGTCCTGAAAAAGAAACAAATAAAAGGGGAGATATGAGATTGTCTTTAAATCATCAAGTTATATAAAGAGGATGAATAGCATGAGAGAGAATAGCAAAGAGTGAATCTGATCAGATATTCATTGTCTCCTCTAATTCAGTACTACAAGGTCTATCAAATGAAATGAGAAAGTAACTCTCAAAGCAAAAATAAACAAACAGATATAAATAAATGACAGTTACTTCTTATGATAAGTACCTAAGCACTGGAAGATGCAGATTCCTAGTTTCTAACAGGTGAACCAAAATTCACTGGACAAAGATGTTAAAGAAAAATCCATAATTACTATATACAGATATATCACTGACATACCAAGGAATCCCACAAAACTCCCCCACTTCCATAACTTACAGAAATTCAAAGCAGAATCTATGGGAGAGAGCACTCAACCAAAGCTCAGAGCATTTGATCTCCTCAGGTCTTTATATCCTTTCCAGGAAATCTTAGCCAAAAACTGCCCTTTCAGAGGGTACAAGAATATGATGCTACTGAGCTTATTTTCATGTAGTTTTATATTTAAGCTAAATTACACTGTCTATTATCAGCTAAAGTAGTGCAATACAGTAATTATATATCAACTGATAATTAAGTAATTAGCTACAATCAATCAGAAGAATTAATGTGTTTCCTACTTTCTTTGACCTGACAAGTAAAGGAAATAAAGAGAAGAAAAATGATATGCTCATCATAGGAGAAATAATTGATTTCTATTTCACAAAAACAATGCTTATAATAATTTGTGAAGTGACTAAGGGGATGCTTATGCCATAGGAGACGTTAAAATTCCCTAGTAAGATTAAAAATGAATGTATGTGACAGGCATTAACATGTTTTGAATGTGTGTGCAAACTTAAGAAAATTAAAAGGATGTGCTCATGCACTTATAATGTGAAAAGATAGTATGTCTTAGTAATTTAAAAGTGAAAGTTAAATCATAACTTTTAAACTTCAAACTAAAAGAAGCTAAAGAAAATACTATTCTTAGTTGTAAATAATTTTATGTAAGGTATCCTTCTGAAAGCTAGATTATCTGTGAGGTCTTTTTTAAAAAGCTGAAAAATTATAACATCGTAACTGAAAAAAAATATTTCATGTTTTCAACCCCAAAGCTCTTCAGTTAATAGTTTTTCTTTGCCAGACTCCAGCCCCGCAGGTTTCTTACACAGGCCTGGGGTATGCAAAGTATCTTGGCTTCATAGGACACTTCAATGAATTGGGAGCTCTGATTTAGTTTTTCCTAAGAAGAGATATGAATTACCTTAATAACTGCTTTAGAACATGCTACCACTTCAAAGTACAAGTTACTCTTCTTTCTGTCCCACACCAGATGACATAACATAAAGGAAAACTAAAAAGTACTATTGCTGAAAGCACCATTTTATATCTCTGATTTTTTTCATTAATTTACTTTTAGACCTGGGGGACAGCTGCCTAGATCACAGCTTTTCTTAGAAACAGTGCTGTCATAACTTCAAAAGTAGTGAAGAAGCTTTGAACTGTAGAAACAGTTATTTCCTTTGCAGACCATACAAAGATGAAGAAATAAAAATTATCATGATCTATAACAAACATACATCATAAAAACATTTTAATGGGGACTTAAACAACAAAAAGATTTTATCCACATGCACACGGAGCAATTTGTTTGTTGTAGCTGTTGCATCCTTTTAATTAGCTATACACAAAACGAAAACCTCACAATCTTCTTGGTTTAATGCTTCTTGCCATTGCACTCTGTTGTACAAACCATAGAATATCCTGAGTTGGAAGGGACCCACAAGAATAATCAAATATTCATCAGCAAGGCATAACATCATTCTCTACTAATCCATCTTGACTCAGTATTTTCTCTTATATCCTTGACTCATCCTTTTCTGTCTTGAGGAGTTTAGTAAAAACTACTTTAAAGTCATCTTTTTATCAAAGCAATGCTATTTCTGCAGAATATTTCATTGTTTTGAATGTTTACAATCTTTTTTTTTTTTTTTTAATTAAATTCAGGTTTGTATCTCAGAGTGACTTCATTATTTGTGAAGAGTTAGATTATTAACTTTCAGATAGTCGAAATGAGGTATAATAAATCCCTATGCTAGTTATATATTTCTCTTGAAGGCAGTGGAAGGAGGTGAGCTTGAGTCAGGAAATTTTTCAGGTTATGAAGTTACATATACAAGATCTGTCTCCATTGACTGAGAAAACATAGTTAGATAGTGGATAGCTATCTTAGATGAGAATTTTTTTGGTAGATAAAGCTAAGGGAGATGCATTTCTGTTCATCTTTAATTGGAAGATTTCTGGATAAAAATATCAAATCTAACAAGGAACAAAGTTCCTCCAGTAAGAACATGGAACTTCTGTCCAGGTTTCAGTGAATATTATCTATATGAAAAGCTCTAAGACAGAAAGAGGCAGATCAGGACACATATTTAGCTTTGAACACCACGGAGGTGTTCAAGGGCAGTTTGGATGGGGCCCTGGACAACCTGGTCCAGTATTAAATGGGGAAGTTGGTGGCCCTACCTGTGGCAGGAGGGTTGGAGATTCATGATTCTTGAGGTCCCTTCCAATCTGGGCCATTCTGTGATTCTGACTTTTTTTTTAAACATCTTTTTGGATTTGGGACAGTCTTTCTAAAAACTCCACAAAAGCTCTGTCCCAGTCCTAAAGAGGATAGAAACACAAAAATAGAGTCCTGATTCAAACACATTGCCCAAATACTTGGTTTAAATGCATTCTTTTTCGATGCAAAACTCCTGAGATAAATTATTGGTAAGGTAAAATTAAAATTGGTTATTTTAAAATGTTATAACTTATTCTGTACTGAGCAGTTCCTTCATCTCTTATATATTGCGGTATACAAGGTTATTTTTTGAGGAACCTCTTACCACAGATTTTTGATTTTTTTTCCTATTTCCCTTAGTATGGGCTGCAGCTATAGTTTCTTGCATGTTATTTGAAACCCAAAGAGCCTCCTGGACTTCTCCCAAGAAGAAAGAACAGATCCAAAGAAAGCATCAAAGTGTATAAAAATACGTTCATCATGTACTTGAATTCATCTGAGGATATCCAAAGAGAAACTGGTCATCTGGGTTTATTTTTATCTAGCATGTGACCAAGTCTATACATTACTGAAGTTAATGGTAAGTATCTGTTCACTCCTATGACACCAGAATTTTGCTTATACAGCTCAGCATCTGAAAGCTTGTATCTGAAAGTCTTCCAGTTACAGACAGCATAAAAAAGTTATTCAGAAGTATTCTTAGAAAGAAAGAAATCACTTCACAGTAACTTCTTATGATAGAATTTATACTACAATATCTTATTTGAACAAGATGTGGGAACCCTCCCCCCCCCCCCATGACTCACAGTCTCACTAAGAAGAGAAAAGATTCACTTAGAGATTTAAAATTCCCTAACACTAACATCTGCTTTTTTTTTTTTTTCTGGGGGGGGGGGGAGGGGGAGGAGCGGGGGAGAGTAAAATTAAAATTAGGAAAATTGCAGACATGAAAATTAATTGTTTTGTCAATTCTTGTCAGTTTTGCACCTTCTTTTCCTGGAAAAGAATGCCATTATCAGTTTAAGAAGGGATGTTCTCAATTTTTCTTTCATTACTGGTGAATTAAAATTAGCAGATAGCTATAAAAAAAGATGTGGAGTGTTTTTTTACTTCAAGTCACGTTGGATGAAATTTGATTTCTGTAATGAAGAAGCCTCTATAAAATCATACATTATCATTAGACATTAGTTGTAAATATCCTTTTTTACTTTATCAAATTCTCTAAATACAACATAATCTTAGCTGTAGTAACTTTACTTGAAAACAGTGTAGTACCTATTTTTCTTCCATCCTATGCTTCCATCCATGCTAGCAGAAAAATTTGAAGTACTGGCAGTACTTGATACCTAGAATGTTTCTGGTCACTGAATATGTTCTATAAAAGCCAATAAATAGTCTTGTGCACATGCGTTTGCAGCATTTAGTAGTAGTTAACATGGAATTACAGAGCCAGGACTCGTGGTCCTTGTGAGTCCCTTCCAAACTCTGATAAAAGAATAGTGATTCAGTTGGATACTCCGTGATTTCATGATTCATTCTAACTGGGATGAGAGATTACACAGATGTTGTACCTGAACTACCAGTCAAGAAATAGCAAACAAATCAAAGTGGTACCACATATATATCTTTTCTTTTCTTATAGTTGAACACAATGGATTTTTCTAAGTTGTCTTGGAAATACATAGCTGCCTTTGCAAGTTGATTCATATCTCAACTCCAGTGGGATAAAGAGACAGAACTTTGTCTTGTATCCACATTCTCTCCCTGTATACTGTAGATGAATTTCTGCAATGGCTATGCTTAAGGATAAATCATTCAAACTGCTGTCTTTTGGCATGGTGTTCTACTGATACCTCTCTCATTACTGCATACTGACGCTAAAAATGAATAACTTCACCTTCAGTGAAGAGCAAGGAAGTTAAATTGTGCCTAAGAAAAACACTCTAAGCTTAGCGCTAGAGCACATTAATAAGAGCAGAGCAATCCTGCCAGTGGTATCACCAAAGGCATGATTTTAGTCACTGAAAGGGAAGTCAGAATATTCCTTACTAGCAACTGCTAACCCCTTTTAGAATTTAATATTGAATTGTGGAAGGATGTCACTCGATTATCAGGTCTCCACTATGCTAGACATACAGTCCTGACTGGCAAAGCTAAAGTTAAAACTAAGCCTTTTGTCTTGCACAAATGAATTCTGGGTTTGATTGCTGGTGGTTACGAAACCATTGTTCAAAATTCCATGAATAATTCAAAATATACTTTTGTTTGCAGCAAGAAGCCCAGAGGAAAGAGTTCCTGAATTGCTTTTGTAATTTTCCATGAAGCACACCTGACTTTAACAGGAGATAACACAGAGATAAAACTCAGTCAAAGAGGTTTCCATGTACTCTAACTGCTATCAGGGCTGAGTATTAAGCATTAAAATTCAGAATTACCTTGATTATATCATCCTTGGTTTCAGAGTTGGTGTGATCCTGCTCTATTCTTTGAACTGAAGGCATAGTCCCATTCTTTGAAAAAGTGTGTTCTAGCTTTGCTGACTAGCAACCTTAGAGAGCATCTATCAGAAAAGGTATCACCATTGTGCTGACATCTGAATTCTCCGAGCAAGTCACACAAAAATCTCTCTGATGTAGCTCTGCATCCTATTCCAGGAGGAAGAACCAGGAAAGGTCAGTGCAGTAGAGCTAGCAGTGTGTGAATAAACTCCCTTACATAAGGTGACTGCAGAAGTAAAATGACATATATTAGATATGTTCTGGGAAGAGAGCATATATTGAACAAGAACGTGCTTGCAAGAAGCTAAACTTATTTCCCAGTGGTCTTCTGGGAATGCACATTAAAACATGATACAAGGCAGCTCTGAAACCCATCCAGAAATAGGCTCCTTGTGCTTCTCCTTTACATCACCTCAGCCTGAAGGGAGGCTAGATAGTGAGGACTAGTCTCTGACTCACACAAGGGCAGGCATATGCTGGCTGTACCATACTAAAAATATTGATAAAGCTGTAAAGGTAAAATCATCCTTCAAAATGAAATTCTTTACCTGCACAAGTCAGAACTGCTTGCAAAACATTAGTGCAATTAAAACAGATATTCTCTGTACAGGTGCAGCAAATTACCATCTGTAACTTCCTGAATCATGCAAACAGGGTAGTTTATGGTGGTTTAACAAAATAAAAATATCCCTGCAGTGAGGCCTTTTCATTGCAAAAGGTAATAAAAGTTTGATAATAGAAAACCTGTAGGTGTACAAAATGAAAAAGACTGCACAGAAGGATTATCATTGTACAAAAATCTACAAAGCTGGAATTTGATGCTTTGTCAATTGTCATATTTATTAACTCTAATACGTCAACATTACCTAGTTAGAATGGAAAGAAAGATACATTAATTTAAAACATCAGTTTATTTTACATAAGTTTTCTGAGAGATCAGTAACATTTTTTTTTCTTTATTCTTCCACTACTAAATCAAAACTCTCTTCAGATTGTATTCCCACAACAGAAGTATTCTAGAATAAGAGAAATAAGATATAAGGCCTGCCCCGTTCTTTCTCAAGAAAGTGTGTCATAGAATGTTTTGGGTTGGACAGGACTTTTAAGATCATCTAGTTCCAACTGCCCTGCTGTAGACAGGGGAGTTTGACCAGGTTGCTCAAAGCCCCGTCCAGCCTGGCCTTGAATACCTCTAGAAAAGGGGCATACAATAAGGGTACAAATATTGTATGTGATATTCACAAGATGAATCTGTGAATTAATTCAAGGCTCCATGAAGCTGAAGTACATATCCCAGTGAACACATTTTTCTATACATTTTGGAAAGCATAAATATTTGTCCTTTTTTGTTTAGGTCACAGCTCTTCATTAAATATTTATCGAAACAAGGATCTAAGAACCCAGTTCAGTAATGGATTTTCACTTGACTTATCTCAAAGTCATTTGAATTTTTCTTGGAGCAAAGACTTCTGCTCACTGGTAACTAGTCTGCAAGATACAAATTCATCTCCAATAACATTGATGTACTTCAATTGTTTAGGGTGTATTTTGATTTCTATAGCTATCTTCCTTACATGTTGATATATTTCTCATATAGTCAGAAAAAATAATCCTACCTCAAATTTATTGAAATATGTATGGTTAGTACTTACTGTAACATATTCTTGTCACATTTTCCTTGTTTTCAGATATCAGATAAGCTTACAGTTGATTATTTTAGTGTTATAGTCAGATGTAAAATGCATGAAGGCAATGAAAATGATGTTTATATTGAGTCTGCAGAAGTGGGATGCAAATTGTTTTACAAAGACGTGGCATATGCAAGAGATCTTCCTATCAGAGCCTGATCATTTTAGGCAGGCTTCTGGTGAATTTACTTTCAATCTATTTGGCTTTTTTAATTCAGGCCTGACTGATCTAATTTCATGCAATTAACAGAAGTATTTATGTTAAAATTACAAAAATCCTAGGTTTATTTAATAGTCAATGGAGGAAAATAAACACCTTTTGACATCCTAGTTAATCAGACTTCTCAATTTTAGTTTAAAGAGGCTCATTCCTCTGTCTTCTTGGCACTGGGAAGACTCCAAGGGGACAACATTCCTAACTCCTGTGCTTTACTGCAGTGAATTATTTCAGTGAATAAGTGTGAGTTTGTCCAAGCTCAGACATGGCCGAAACAAAATTGAAGTAAATATGCTAAATCTAAAATTCAAGCTCCTTAAAAATATTTTATTTTTGTTTCTGGTTTGTACATGTACCATTCTGAAAAAATTGATTCAGAACTGTACTGATACATTGAATTATTACTTGGGTAATGGTTAAAGTTATAGATCCCTCTTACCATATTCCTCCTCCTCTAAACCACATTTCATGGTAGGTCTTGTCATTTGATTGCACAGTAAATATCAGGTAGTGGCAATGTAATTATATGATGATTACTGTAGACATTATGAAAGAAATAAAGCCAGTATAGTTTACACAGCAATTATTCCTCGCCCTACTGAGCATTTTACCAAGTAATCTGTAAGAACATGTAATTATATTATCATGAAAGAAAATTAAATCTACCTTCTTAACTTTCACATTCTTCATGATCTCCTTATAGATTTGCTACATGCTGATTCTGTGTCTCACTCTGCTTCTGAAGCCACTCATTTCTGCCCTCTCCATTAGATTGTAAACATCAAGATAAGACTGAGTTCCCTATCTTGTCATATTAACATTTACAAATGCAAACATTTGCATTTCTTATTTTTAGGTAGCCATTCAAGCATAAACAAACTACTGCTCACATTCATGCTCTAGGAAGACACAGAACCATTAAGGAGGTTTTGTTTTCCAAATAATTTCAGTGAAGAGATTTCTGCAGCTTTACAAGAAGAGATTAGCACTTTTCTACCATAACTTCTGCTAGTGTGAGTTTTGAAAACATTTCTGTGTTTGCTACAGCTATACCTAGGATTTTCATAGTTCACTGTCAATATACAAGTCTTCCTCTTTGTCCTACTTCACCAGTTACCCAGTCCTTTCACATAGCAATGAAAAAAAATCATGTGGCAGAAACATAGCATTTCGTGTTATATTTCATATTTCTACTACTTATCTGATAGTTAAATGTCTGATGCTTGAGGCAAATCATTCAATATTTAGTGTAGGTGAAGGATAACAGAAAAGCCAGGAAAAAAAGGAAATATTTCCCACTGAAAAATGACATCTTTCTAAATTACTTGTGCTCTCATTGCATTCTCCATACCTACCCTTACATTCATCCAAATTTCCTTCTGCTTCACCATGCCTGAAATACTTGTGCAATCCAACTGCTCCTTCCAGGAAAAAGGACTAGGAAAGAGCCACTGAATAGAAAAAGAAACTGAATAGGACACCTAAATTTGTCCTTTCTTGGGGTTCTCCATTCAGTACAAACTTGTTCTGTGGCTACCAACACACAGTGACTTAAACTATAGGAAAGGTTTGAGACCTTTATTTGTTATATTCTTTACTACTTCGACGTGTTTTTTTTTTTTTTTTTTTTTTTTTTTTTTTATACAGGATTCAAAGATCTAGCTTGCATCATTGTCAGGAAACTATTCTAGAGACCATAATCCACCAGGGTTGAAGAAGTTTTTCAGCACTGTTTCCTTTACTAACATTTTTCTTTCAGTTAAAATAGGAACGGCAGTTGCTGAACTACTTCACTAGGATATGTATATGCTCATTTGCAGCTCATTTCCGCCCCCACTAACAAGCTTTTCAGCAGCCATAAGTAGTTGGAAAGACAATATTCGCAGCTATTAACAAAGGCACTGTTTCATGACATTATAACCCATCCTGACTGGAGCCTTTTACTGGATATTGGATTGCTTGTTGTAAGTCAATTTTAAAACAAAATAAACACTGTCATGACAAATTTCACTGCTTTAGTCTTATAGATGTAGTTATACCCTACACCCCAATGAAAAAAACAATGTGTGCAAATGAATTTAGATACACATCAACTGAATTTCCAGTGGTGATATAATTAAGGTTGCAAAAGGAGTGCACATACATAACAGCTACTGCAGAAGCCCCTCTCGTGCTCTAGTACGAGTGACAATATTTTTTTTCTAGCTTTGTTGTCACATTTACCTGCCTTTTTGTAAAGTAACCAAATTATGGTGTTTAAAAAGTTTCTAAAGACTGAGAAACACAATAATTAGGCCACTCACATTCAAACTTTGCATTAGAGAAAAATAAACATTGCTGAATCAAAATGCATCCAATTTGTCTGTGTTCTTGTTATATGCATATGTACCTCGTGAGAACAAAGTTTTCCAAGATGATCACCTGATGTCTGAGACAAGCGTCTATTAGTTCTCTTATTTTAAGAGAAAATATTGGTCCACTTTGGCTTCACTTATGATCGGGACACCACCAAGTAGGCACAGTGCTGTACTTCTTGTATATCAAGGGAGGCTTCATTGATTTTTTTCTCCTCTTTACTGCTACCAAAGGAACTAACTAAATGCTGCAATTACTGGCACAATTCATCTTTCTGTTCTCTCTGTTCACCTGAGAAAACAGAAGATAAGTGATTGTGGCTCTCTGTCAGCTTTGTAGCAGTAGGTCAGAGAAAGGGGGCTGGTGAATGTTGTAAGCACAAGAGTAGGAGGAAAGACACCTAAACACTATGAGCTGAGATCCATCCCTGATCTTAATTTTTTTAAAATACATTTTGGAATTCATGAATAAGAACGTATAAAACCAGCAGTTTTAAATTTCATAAATATTCATAAATTGAACTTCACTCTGTATTACAAAGTGGAGAACTATCTCAATAGATATTCAGAGCCTCTTTTTGCTCATGTTCTGCATGCAAAATAAATTTCATAGATTTCTCTGGGAGCTTTGTTTCACTGAAGAAAAGCTCAAAATGGGAGAACTAAAACAAAAAAATAGATTTTCTGTTACACAAGAAAATGAAATTATTTCTCTTCCATCATAAACTAAGCAAGTAAGCGTGATACTTAATAGTCAAGTCAGGTCAAACATTTCACTCCTATTAAACTCAATCAGGATTAACCAGTGCATTGTTTTTTTTTTTTTTTTTTTCCAAAAATAATTGCTTTTAAAAGAAATGTTGATATTGTGTTAGAAAACCAAGTAGTGGAGAAACGAAACCTTTGAAGTTTTGAGAACTCAGTATTTTCCAAGAGACAAAGAAAAAACAAACTAAGGGAAATTTTCTGCTGTGAATTATACTATTTAATTGAATTCTAGCTCATAAATCATGCAACATGTCCCACATCTTCATTAAGAGGTGATAAAGAAATGAATAATGTGAGAAGGAGCCAGAATGAAGAACCCTTCAAAACAGAAGAATGAGATTATAAATCCTGAGCAAAAATTATAACAATGCCTTCATTTGGCAAGTGCCACCAGTTTAGAAAGAGTATTTCAACATATATCAATTTTGGATTAGTTACTGAAAAATTGAACCTTTCCTCCTTAAAATTGTAAAGTATCAAAGCACTCTCAAATCTATTAAAATAATTTGCTGCATCCCTTTTTATGTAATATACATGCTCACAAGGCATCACTCTGCACAGGATGTAGTCTGTTCTTTATTGAAACTATTATTCCCTTGTTGCCAATTGAATTACCAACTCCAGTGTTTTTGGACTCTTGCTTCACTTTCATTAGAGATGATTGTGGAGCCTCCATGGTTAAATATCAGATTATATCCTCATCACAGCTGTCAAACAATCAGAGGCACATTCACAGCCAATACAAGAAGTAATAAAGATCTATAATATGCTATTAAAAATAATATGGGGCTGCAAGGGTGTCATTTAATCCATTTGTTGTACATCACTGCTATTCTTTGCAAAAAAAAAGTCATTTCAGAGGTTTTGATAAAAAGACAGGTTTTTTTTTTCCTCCCCTACCTCTAATTAACCATTTAAAAGTTCTTCATAATGCCCTGTTCTCCCTCAAAACACCTTTAAAATAACATTAAAAATAATGATATTTCAGGTTGCAATTCCCAAATAGCCTTGAAGTCATATAATCCTATTAGATTCAGTCAGTACACAATTAAGTCTGTTGCAATATTTCTATTCAATCATTTGGCTATTTCAAAGCTTCACAAGTTCAGAAGTGAAATATATCTGCTCTTCATAGTTTTCTATTCACTTGCTACTAACTCCAAAAACTTTTGTCAGGATCAGAAAAAAACCAAATATTTTGGTGACTACTTCATCGCCCTTCAATAGAAGCATATTTAGATGCTTGAGAACAGTTTACAGAATTTGGTCCAACTGTTTCTCACCATTTGAAATTAACAAACAGTTGACAATGTTCCATAGAATTTTAAAATACTTTAAAAAAAGGAATGTTCACAGTGCTTTATTGCATCATAGCCCTGAGTTGCTTCCAGTATTCTGGTTGTGATTTTTTTTTTTTTAAACTGAATGTGCAGACTCATTGAGATCTAAGTTTTGCTTCTACCCACATAAAAAAAACAAAGGGAGTCAACTCCATAGCATGGTTACAGAATCTTTCAAGTTTTCCAGACCTTTTATGATATCACATAATACAAAAGTATACCCTGTTCATCCTCAGCTACTTAACTGATTAGTTTGTTATGTGATAAAAAATACCAAATGCTTAGACATACAAGAAAGTCTTTATTCTTAATAAAGATTATTATGGAGATTCATGATCCTTGAGGTCCCTTCCAACCCTGGCAATTCTGTGATTCTGTAACAACTGGTTTCACAATAGTGAAGACATTTAAACATATAAGAAACTCACAGCTGCTTCTTAGGTATACCTTATTTCAAGTGCAACAGACAATTATAAAGAGATATAAAAAGAATCTAAATAACATTTTGCTGAAAGTGGAGAAAGGAGGGAAACACTTCTACACACATTAGCTTACCTCACAAATATTAACATCTGCTTCTTGGCAGTTACAATCAATTTGTATTTGATACTCCTTCAAACTGTCTGAAAAATGCAAAGAGAAGAGTCATTAGATTATCCATGGTATATAATGGGTGATATGATCAATGATGTCTCATGCTTTAATATAGATATTTCATACAAACACTAACACTGCAATACTAGAAATCATCTGAATGAGAAAATATTCACAAACATGAGCAAGGGGTACACAAGATCCTGATATATAATTTTCTACCGACTTGAAAATGATAGTTTGATTCCCTACAGTAGATACAACAAAATCAGAGCTTTACTACTCTTAGAAGACCACAAGATTTACTTTAGATGTTAAGATGGATAAATATTGGAAAACATGTTGACTACAGTAAGATACAATAACTATTTGTCAGCTACTGATTTTTAAGACAACTCATTTTTGTTATTGTTTTAAAGGGAAAAAAATGCAGTATTTTGAGAAGGGAGAAAAACAGATCAGGAAACAAAAAGAAATAAAAAGAATATCTTTTTATGCAGAAAACCGTAAAGAAAATAGGACTAAGGAGTAAGGACTTTTTTTTGAGAAAGGGTGACTGAGATCTTCACATTTACAAGTGTAAACAAAATTCCCAGTCAAAACCACAAAAGATGACACAGAACATTAGAAAACCACTGAGTCTACCTCCTTGTCTGAGTGGGAAAAAAAAAAAGAGAGATCATAAAAAGAGATCATTCATAACATTTTCAAAACTTCTAAAGAGATAAAGAATCTTAAGGCCCCCTCTTTACAAAATAAAATATTTTCCATCGGGCTTATTGGAGTTCAAGTTGAAGTGTGTGATGCAAAACATAATTAAAGATAAACTTCCTCCTCGGTCTCCCAGTTCATCCCAGGGTTGGAAGCAACGCACTCCAGTGGAAAGTTCTGTGTGACGTTACTCTTTTATTCAAAATTGGTTCAATTATGCTGTATAATAAACACAGAATTAATGTATTTTGAGATCCATGTGGATCTCAATTCAGATGCTAAGAGTCATTTCAATACAGCTTTTCAGATCTGTGTTGCTGAAGCCATATCTTTTGAGCAAAATAAATGAATGATGGTGAGTACTTGTTTTCCAGAAATGAAAACTAGGAACTGAACCAGAGAGAGAACCAGTCTGGATACATTTTGTCTAGTTATTTCTATAAGAAGTCAAAATAAAATATTCAAAATACAAATTTCACAGTGGTAAAGTTCTCACATTCCTAGTGACAGATTTCATCCCTATTTTCTATATTTATTTTCATACAAATACATAATTCCTTGTGTTATATATAGTTTTTAATTTGTATCAAATAAAATGTAACAAATTATTAATTTCAAAATGAAGACTATGCTTGCAAAGGCTGAATATTGTCTCCAAAACAAGTCATTACTGGAATCACTTTCTGCTTAGAATTTTTTCCTGTGTGCATTTTGTTCGTAGAAATTTTTTAGTGTTGTTTGGAAGATAAATTACTACTGTGCAATGAAGGTAAAGACGTGGCTGATCATTCAACCATGTAACTGATTATTCTGAATTCAGATGGTTCTGATGTTCATAGAACAAGGGATCAGCAGAGCTAAACGGGAAAGTAAGAGCTGTAGCCTTCACTTTAGTCTACAGTATTATATTAAGATGTAATAAATGTGTTAAATATAAAATGCCACAGGTCAGTCATAGCGCTGATCAGTGGTTTATAATTGGCTTAACAGTACTCACAACCTGTTCCCACACAGTTACATAGCTTAGGCATAGCTAGGCAATAAAAGTCTACAACCACCAGAGCATGAGAAGGTCATATATATTATATTAAACAAGAGTATCAGAGACAGAAAGCAGTCACCATCTCCACCGAAAGCCAATTTAATAAATCAGTGATGAGATGATTGTTCTTGGACTTCATAACGCATCAACAAACAAAAATCACTATAAAAGTACTGAAATTCTTTCAGTTGCATGTGAGCTATTCACCTGGAAGACACCAGATTTTTATTGTGGTGAATTTGGTGCTTCCTTGGAGTTAAGCAGAGTCTTTCTTGTCCTGCAAAAGCCTCCCTACCTAGTTTTAGAATCCTCTTGCATTTGTTCACACAGTGTTCATCAGTGTGTGAAATTAAAGCATGAACTGATCAGGATGCAAAAGTGAGGTTCCTAGAGTTAATTATAACAGGGATGCTGAACAGATTTAAGACCAACTGCGCAGCCTGCTTAAATGAGCTACTACCACCTCATTGACAGCAGAAACAGGAATGACTGAAAGTGTAGGCTGGCTGATATTTAGTAATGCCAGGCAGATATTAGCAAGTTACTTAATAAGGAAAATTAATTTCATTTTGTTAGCGTGGCTGATATTAAATTGATCTTTAAACATGAAAAGTGAGTTCATAGAAGCTCTGTTTCTACTGTAAAGATTATAGTTTAAAGACAATATTTTCATCTGCTGAAATTGCTTACATATAAACTGCAATTTTCTTCTTTAGTTATTGAAATCAATGTTTCCATATGTAGTTATATTACCTGTGCATTAGGAATACTAGTGCTTTACCTCCTTAAAGGTATTTTGAAGCCATAAGTGGACATATCAGCTTAAGTTAGCCTGGTATGCCTAAACAAACTGTATCACTTTCATACAGTTAGCTCTCAAAGAGACCATGAGCCACATGTGGAACCAGGAACACAATGAAATGAAAAACGTAACAGTATGCAAAAATGTTGTAGCTAAATGCTCCATTAGACATTAAACCCTGTGGAAACTCAAAGTCTCTGGGAAAGATTTAAGCCATAGACAGTGTACTGATAGGAAGTCAATAAGAAAGTAGCCTAATATGCACTGAGAAAGTTCCAGTGCACTGGAGACATCTAGACAGATAATTGTGCATGCCAAACCAATTTTGCTGGAGATGCAATACCTAGCACAGTTACAATGAACTTGATTGAGAGCTTATGCTCCACTTTCCAATGAAGTGATGGGCTTTGACAGAGTAATATATAGCTACCCTACAGCACTTGGTAAGAAGTATTACATGGAATTCTGTGGATATGATGATAGGAGAAAGTAGAATGCAGACTACCACCTCATCCTCTAAAGGATTCAAAAATGCTCTCTTGCTGAGAGCAAATTTTGAGCTGTTTCACCAGTATTTTACAAGTAGAACAATGTAGGTAATAAAATTATGAAACAATGGAAAAAAATCGATGACAGGTGTTCTCCCAGAAAATTGTTTAAAAATTATTATGTCTGAAATTATATTTTTAAAACATGATCATATATCCACTAATACCTGTATAGAGTTGGCAATATGCACCTACAGTAGAGCTGCTTGTAAGATGGTAAACATGCTCAAGTCCAGAAACTTCTATTACTAATGAAAACTTTTTCAGAGAGTATCTGTTCAACTTGGTAATAGCCACCAAAAGAAAACATTATTCTTTAGTTTTGTACACCATAGCAGCTGTGCTATTCTGGTATAACAACACAGATTTGTAATTAAATAACTAAGAAAAGTAAAAGCAATTATTTCTTTTCTTTTTTTTTTTTTTAAGTAATGGCTAAGGGTGCATCGCTCACTGCATTTTGTCACTGGTAGATATGGGAAGGATGGAAGAACCTAGTTGGAATGAATTTAGGGAATTATTCTTTCCAGCATGCATTAAGGACAAGGGTAATAATATGTAAGCTAAACACCAGTAGTGAGATTATCTTTCCTCATTCTGAGAGCGGGATCATACTGATTTTCAGATTCTTCTGTGCTGTGAGATTTCCCTTTTTCATTTCTTTCTATCTACTTATATCAGCAGACAGGATGTTTCTCTGACACAGTCACACTTCTTCTCTACTACAACAAAACTAAAGTACACAGTTTCCAGTACTCTGCACTACTTCTTTTTTGGTTATCTTTACCAAAAGAATTGATATCAATGCAAATCTGTTCCCTGAGAATTTTACTATCTAGTAGTAGATAGGACACTTTTCTAACACAATTCTACTTATTTAATCTCACAAAACTAAGTTACTGCTCATGATTTCCAATTTTTAGTGCTTCTTTTTTTCTTATTTTCCAAAGGAATTTGTATTAATGCAAACCTTCTGTTCCCTGAGCTTCATCTTGCTCTCATATATTTTTTTACTTTCTATCTATTTTTTTTACTTTACTGATGTTGATTTTTTTTTCTCCTATCTCCTGTTATTCATAGCAATTTTCTTGTGCCTCTGTATGTTCCAACCTCTATGTTAATAATATCATAGACTACCCTTCAATGTAAGCACTTCAAATTGAAATTGAGCAAACAGTAGATATGTAATGGAGGCTAGGTTCAGTTTTGAAATTTTTCTCTTCAAGTGTGGGAGATATGTTTATTACTGGCTAATAATGTAATTTTTATATCCTCCTATAATTTCTCTAAAAATAATAAGGAGAAAAGAAATAATTGTACAACTTGTCCCACGCAAGCATATACTTACCACCCAAGTGGGATGAGGGGGAGAATTAGTAATGAAGTAGAACATCAGTAATAAGGTAAAACCTATTTATAAGGCAGCAAAGGAGAAACGGAAATAAAAATGTGATAATAATGATCCACAATGAAATTACTCACCATCCAATATCCAGCTAGCAATTCACCTATCCTTGGACACGCAACCTACAAACCAATACCTACCCTCCTCCTCACAGCTTTATGGACTTCTGCGTGTCACCTGGTATGGAATAGCCCTAGGTCTAATTCAGGACACCTGTCCTGGCTCCACCCTGCCATAAAGGCAGTGGCTCTTGCCCAGGTGTGTGCTCATCACTCAGTAACAACCAAAGGAATTCTGTGCTATTAATACAGTTTTGACTGAAACTAGAATAAAAACCATATTTTACTGAGGCTTTTACAGAAGTTTAAGTGCTTGAAACACAAACTTGATAAATGCATCCTCACAAATTTCACACATATGCATAAAAATATGATTCTGGAAAACTGTATGTCTCCTTAAACATTTGAGCAAATCAAGACTAAACTATTTTTGCTTAGTTAACTATTGAATTTTCTTAGAATCTTCTTTTCAGGTTAGCATCCTAAAATTGAAATTATATTGACATAAGAGGTTTTCACAGATCTACTTAAACAAATTTTCTTTCAAAGAATACTGCACAGTAGCATTGTGATATTTTAGGAAGATGAGATTTGTATGTGCTTTTTGAAAATCAATATTTTGTTTCATTTAGAAATATATACGTGATAGAAATCAGAATATTGGCTATAAATTCACAATTGTTTATTTGTGACTATTTCAAGCAATCAGACAATTTTTTTCTTTTCTAATGTTGGATAGAAACATTTTCTAAGGTGTAAATTTATGCAAAAGAAAGTAGACATTCCCATTTCAATGAAATTCTAATTTACTGTGTTTCAACAAAATCAAAGTTGAAGCCTTATTATAAATGATGGCATTTTTCAGAGTTCAAAATACTAAGGCATGTAGATTCAAGAAGTGCGACAAGGAGAGGATGAGATTAAAAAAAATGTTATTTAGAAGTAGAGAGAAGTACGTGTTTAGAAGTAAAAAAAAGCCACACAAAAATACTTTGTATAACAACTTCAATGTGATTAATGGAGCTTGGTGTACTGCTGTACTGAAAATAGAATATGTACTTCTTGTCATAATTTCTGATCTGCTAAGTTCAGAAATCATGGCTAAACATATCAGATAACTCTCTCCAGTTTTTATTAATCCAATTTTTTTTTGCTTTTGTCTGGATGTGCTCGTGTCAGCTGAAAGAACACAGCCACTTTTGCTCCTGTTAGGACAACTTTTATGGTACCCTTTGCCTTTGAAGAGAAATGAAATGTTCTAAGTTTATTTAAAAGCAAACAGGTTTCTAGACATAAAAATGGAAATGTGATCACCTGTATATGTGTGAGTTATACATAATTTACATTTTAAAAGTCTGTAATCCTCTGTGTGCTCTTATTGTTTCACGTTTAAAAGTACAACCTCATGCACAATTAAATCATACAGAGAATACATTAAGGGCTCTAATGCTGCCTTGTATGGCTTGTGAAATAATGAACATGTTCTGCTCACAGCCTTGGCCATTATAAAGTTATTACATAGTCATTAAATTGAAGCTGTTTTTCCACTTCTAAAAAAACTGATCAATATCCATTACCATTCAGTGATGATGCCAAAATACGATTATACTGCAAATGAGCCACAGACAAGGTAATGATCCCTCCACTTCAATATATTTAAAGGCATTCCCTGAAGCAGATAATTTCCATAAGAAAAAGAGCAACTTTTCTATCAAGTCTCCAATGTAGGTGAAAAAAATATGCTTTAATTATCAATAACCTTATGTAATATGTTTGTAATGAAATAATAGTGTCCCAGGCAAAGATAACTACTGCTTGATCAATGAAATAATTTCTAGCTTCCATCGAGTTCTGTAAGTTCTGCAGTTGTACATGCTATGTAAAGAGGTTGAGCTTATGACTTTCCAAATAAATTTAGCAATTGATATAGACTAGAATTCAGTGTCCCTTAAATTTTAGTTTGTCCAAAACCAAAAATAATAATGAAGGGAGAAATGTCTTTAGAAGGATCTTTGTGTCACTTCCATATGAAACCCAGGGTAATTTTGCTGTCCCCTTTCTAATGATTTTTAAAGTTATGCTTGAATCTCTTTCAAATTGTTCTTGGATAGTTCCTTCAAAGGCCCTCCAGTCATTGAACAGAGATATCTTCCCTATCATCTCATTGGCTCTCTAAAGTTTGTTTGTTTGTTTGTTTGTTTGTTTATTCTTCCTTTATTTTAACCTGATATCCTTACAAGACCGATGTCCTACAGTACAGCATCTTCTTTACATTCTGCATTTCCTTATGGTATGGGATACTGTGCCTAGTTCTGGTCTCCTAGATGGAGAAAAATAGGGACTTCTAGGAAGAATGCAGCAGAGGGCCACAGAGATGATGAGGGGCCTGAATTATCCCCCATATGAGGAAAGGGTGGGAGACCCGGGACTATTCAGCTTCAAGAAGAGAAGACTGAGAGGAGAACTTCAGAATGCTTGCAAATATCTAAGGAATGGGTTTCAAGACAATGGGGCCAAGCTTATTTCAGTGTTGCCAAGCAGCAGAACAAGGAATAATGGGCACAAACTGGAACACTGGAAGTTCCATACAAAGATGAGGAAAAGCTCTGGGGGTAATAGATCATTGGAACAAGCTGCTCAGAGATGCTGTGGAGTATACTTCTCTGCAGATGTTCTAAACTCTCCTGGATGCTTTCCTATGCAACATGCTTTAGTAGGAGGTTGGACTGGATGACCTCCAGAGGTCCCTTCCAGCCCCTACAACTCTGTGACTCAGTGATATGCAGAACAAAATATCAGCACCTTGCATTGTTTTTATCTGATCTTATAATTTTGCTAATAAAGCAAAAAGCTTCACAATTAAACAAAATGTAAGTTTCTTAATATTCTTGTGATATATAACACAGTACTATAGTAATATGGTAATATAGTAATTAATATAGTATAAATATGGTATAGTATATTAGTTCAGCATATTTTATTACAATATCTCAAATCAGTTTTCCATTTCTCATTTGTTTTTCTTCTTTATCTGCTGGATTTCATTCACATATTTTTCTGAGACTGGCTTTTGCTTTATCATACATGTACAATTCTCAACTTCTTCCAAATAGCTCTCTTAGAAACAGAATTTTTATTTCTTTTTTCTTTTGAACTCAATCTTCTGTGACTGAATATATTCTAGAATTCTAAGAGCACTGTAACCCTCATTTATACAAAGCAGTTGAAAAAATATAGCCTTACTTTTGATACTGTATTAACTATCTGGAAGGAAAAATGACTAGCAATTATGATTGGTTTACACAGGAAATTTTACATTAAATATAAATGTTTCCCGTGTCTAAAAGAATACTTCCAGTGGTAATGTAAAAATACTGGAAGTCTAATAACTCTTCTTTGCACACCTGCTTGTTCCTGGGAGACTTAGTTTCTGTTGTAAAGTTAAGTCAGAGTTCTGCGACAAGATCAGAAAGACTTTTGGGGTGTCCAAATGTCAATATCTCTGCAAGTGTGGTGAACTGAAGAGGCAACTTGTAACCATATATATACATTAAATAGAAGCTACAAAATGGACATGTTGTCCATCTGAAGTATTAAGTAGAAAACCCCTGTTATTTATAGGCTGAGTTCTGATAGCAGTATTTGCAATTGCTCTCTTCTTTTTTTAATGTAAAGCTATGAACTCATATTTTTCACAAAGGGCATGTTTCCAGGCCATTTCTTTGAACAGGTCATCTTTAGTTTCTCCTTCATCTCGCTTGTTCTTTTTTTCTTCTTATGAAGTTTTCTCTCTTATCAACCCCATTTGCTATCTCTTACGAAATATAGCTGTTTTTATTCCACTATTACTCCTGAGGCTTGAAAGAACTCTACAAAAATATTCAGTGAGTTATTTCCCAAATCTCCTCTCTTTAGAAGCCTTGAATAAAAACTTTACTAGATAGGCAGCTGGTGTTCTGTGACTACTGTGTGTGAAATACCAAGACTCGTTCTACTACATCACTATGCTGGCCATACTGGGATTACTACACCTTGCTATACATCATCACTTGTCCATAACGATGTTCAACAAATGTTCAGCTGCCTAGCTTGGTCACCACCACCATCACTGTTGCACCACAGACTTCAGTGGGAGCACTGTAAGACCATCCAGGATTGCAGGAATGGGCTGAGACAGCTACTGTGTATGCTACAGTGATTTCACTGTCATGTTACCCACGGTAGAATGAGCTGACTCAGGCATGCCTGTTATGCTGCGTTCCTGCCTCTGATTGCTCATTAAGCATACTTTCAATTATAAGTTCCTTGGCAGAATTGTGTACTCTAGTGAGAACCATTGGAGTCCATGGCTACTCTGAGGCACAATAAGAATATCAATAATAAATGATAAACAACAGCAATAACCTTGCATCATCTGCAAGCTCAAAGGCATATTTAATGCAAAAATAAATAAATCAGTGTTGTGAACAGACTCCTACAGTCCCTTCTATACTACTGTATTCTGCTTCATTTGATGTAAAGTATGCATCCCGGACTGACAGCCCTGATAGCAGAGCTGTCAGAAGACTTAGTGGAATTGTATGATTTTCCTTCTCTGATCAAACTGGGAAGCTGCTTGTCTTGGCAAATCTGTAATGAGGTTTTGAATGTTGACAGAAGAAGGGCATGGTAGGGAGAGGCATGGGTCATAAAACCTATCTAATTTAATGAATATTATAATTCTTATTAGGTTGTGTCTTTTTTGTTTCTTTCGGTTGTTTTTAGGCAGTCTTCTAGTCTTCATTTATGTATTCTATATGGATGCACTAATTACATCTCAGCTTTCAGAGATCTGAGGATTGTGCTAGTAGCAAAACTAGACGCTCCTATTTTTAACAACTGTTTGATCAATAATATATTGCAGATGCACAGCCCATAGTACGGTGTTACAAACATACACGTGGGATGCTTTCTTACAGCTCCCGCACTGTGGTAACTCGCTTTGCAGTGCCCAGTGTTCTTTACACCAGATTAGAAGCCTGTGGAAATCTATTTAATTGCGTGATCGTTAGAACAATACCATAGCTTAAATTACAGCTGATAATTAACTGGTAAACAGGCAAAGCCTGAACAGGAGAAAGGAAGTGTGATGTTATTTTTATTGCATGAAAAGAATAACTGTACTGAAGATGTAAGGATATTTCTGCTGTTATTTCAGACCTATATAATCTTTAGCTTTGGCTGAATATAATAACAATAATAACAGAAAAAAGAGGAATTCAATTTTCTTTTATTTACATCTGCCTCGTCAAGATTGACTACACTGCAGAAAATATGTAGAAAATATGTAGGTGAGCTGATTCTGATGGGTTGATTCCTGCTTTTATGGTATGAATGCCAACTGAATAGAATCAGATTTTGTTCTTGTTACTTCATTAAATTTGATTGATAAAACAGAAAAATCACCAACATAATGCTATGCATTATAGACAGCAGGTATATTTAGATCTGTTGTCATTACAGCAAAAAAGATATTCTATCTGACAAGGGATAATGAACAACATATAAATGCCTCAGCTCAACAGAGTGGATTAAATAGCTCTTAGCTACATACATAGTAATGAAAAAAGTGTGATATTTTTTAAAAATAAAGACTCCAAAAGCTTTTTCTTACCTAAAGTAATATCATTTTTTCCAAGAAATGAGATACCTTCATCTTTACTTCAAGTGCTTGAATCTATATTAAATTTATCTTTAAAGATATTCAACTGTCATTTCCTGATCTGGATGCAAAAACTTTTGGTAAAATTCTACTGCTTTTGTTAAACAAAGCAATATAATGGTCTCTTTTAGTTTTAGAACTAATAATATTACCTTTTATAGCATTACTCTTATTATTTAGAACGTTAGTATCATACATAAGCAGTACATTCAACATTGCTTACATGGTAACTCGTTAAAATAAAGATGTTTTCCTGTTTTCAAAAGCTAGATTAAAAGTTCTTAACAGATTAAACTGAAAAACTTGCTGTCATTCTTAATTTTTCTAGCTTTCTTTTCAATCAGTTTCTTATTTTGTCTATTGCTATACACTATTTTGCACAACTCCCATTGTCTTCATAAATGTTTTAGCCATTTCACTGGGACTTGACATAATCCATTTTAATCAATTAATGTTAACTGAGTGACCAAAAAGATTCTGATGTCTGAGAATAATTCAGAAGAGAATTGTTTTCTGATGATTTATTTTAAGATATACTTGATAGTCAGGTCCATCTAATGTACTAAAGAAATTACAGGTTTTGATTGGCAACATTATTCTATAGGCAAAATACCCACAATAATGTTTACACGCTAGCTAGTAATCATCACTATCATATTAAATTTTATTTTAGTTTTTAAATCTTGGTCTCACCTATATTTCTGAGTAAAATTGTGTAAATTTATATTTTGTTGTTTAATCTTGCTGTTTTCCTAAAATGCTTTCTTTTTTCTTTTTTTGTGTACTTAACAACAAAAATGACAGCTATATAGTGTTTTATATCTATGCAACACTTTAGTTTATAAAATGAAAAGAAAAAAAAGACAAATTGTACCAATTCATCTGGGTTTTCTTGCCCTCTAAGCACATCACTGATGTGTGTAATGTTGTCTGTGGGATATCACTAAGTTATTGATGATACTTTTTTCTTACCTAAATATTCTGTTTAGAATAAAATTATTTTTTCTAATGGAGTTTACTGGAGTATGAACATCATCAGGGAATGTACTAGCACCTTTTAGTTTAAATGGTCCATTCCTGTTCTAGATGAGGTCAAAGAAATATTTCCATTAATTTTCAGGTACACTAGTTTAGACTACAAGAAATTCAGGATAAAAAGTCATAAAGCATGAAGATACAGGGGCTAGATTCCAGCATCCTTTATACCAACTTTTATGTGTGTAACTCTCAATATCACTGGAGCTTCTCCAAATGTACATTGACATATAAAACAAGTGGGCTCATCCAGAGATTAAAATAGGTCACAAGAAACTTCACCTGATGCAGTAATTCTTGTTCAATAAAATAAGCAATTTAATTTCTACAGGATTACCTCCATAGACTAACAGATAAAAGTTCAGTACAAAGCAATAGGTGCCTACAGTTTTTCTGGACCATTGGTTTAATCATAATGGAAGATCACATGGTTTTATGCATCCATATGTACATTTGGCATGTCTCTGAGGAGTTGAATGTTCATGACTTTGTCCCCAAGTAGAAAGGGGAAAAATGCATCTTCTTCTTTTAGGAGCTTGATCTACCATCACGCTAAGCACATTATGGAAATGTCAAGGGTTTTGAATTGCCATAAAAGTCAGAAGTTTGAAAGGTTGAGTCATATAGACATTTATTTTATAGCAATTAATACCTTGAGACATGAAGTCACTAAGATGCTATACATCTTAATTAGAAGCCACATCTCCAGTTCAATTTAATTACCCTCCTCTTTCACATCTTCAACTCAATTATTTTCTTTTTCAGCTTGAATGACAAAGGTACTATTCTATGTAAGATTTACACTGGATTTAGTTGTTGTTTTGTTGTTTGTTTATATGAAACTTGATGAGAAGATGGATGAACAATAAGTGATTCACTTATACTCTCCAGTTTTTCCTCCCCAGAAAAGCCCGTTCCTTAAACAGGAGCCTCATAACACTACCCACATCTTAGTCCAACATTCTGAACACACATCAACTATCAATGTCCCAGCTTTTCACTTTCTCATGTATGTGCTAAAACAGGAATGAGTACTCACACACCTCTCTCATAGTGTAGCCTCCTTTGAATAACAAGTTAGTGACTCAAGTCATGGGTACAGTCAGAAAACACAACAGAATATATTCATACTGGCTCGTCTTCCAAATCTGCTTAGAAGAAGGATGCTAGTAGTTTGTTTTTTAGCAGTGGCTCAATGATTGGATTACTGCTCTGAGCTGGGTTTTGTGTCTTTTTCTGCCTAAAGGATTTCAAACTAACATCTCTTCTTCTGTGATCTATACCAGCATATAGGGTTCTTGATAAGTCATTCCAGTCCATACAACATACCTGAAGTCTTCCTGATAAATGAAGTGTGAAACAGCTGTGGTCCTGTCTTCCAGTGGTAGAATGGGAGAAAAGGAAACTTCAGTGTTGGGAAGTGCTCCACATAGTTTACTTTTCATTAAAAGATAATAGAAGGTGTGAACTATTATGAGTTCAAGGACCCAATACAATTTGCTCTCGCTGAACCCAAATGTCACACATCTGCGTTGTAATCGCCCAAGTTTAATGGAAGAAGGAGTTAGCTATCGAACTATAAAAGCATAGGTCTACACATTTACATGACACTAAGAGAGGTTTAGATGAATACTAAGCTGAATCTGTTCTAGCTGTAGGTGTCCATGTTCATTGCAGAGGGGTTAGACTAGATGACCTTTTAGTATCTGTTCCACCTCAAATGATTCTGTGATTCTGTAGAAGTATAAATGTGTTCACAGACAGTCTTGGAGAATAGATACCTATCAAACACAGTGACCCTTTTTTATGTCAGGAAAGCCCCAGCTGCTGGCTCTCAGCTGTAGGATTGGGTGTGAAGATAAGGAGGTTCAGTCCATGCTGTTTCCAGAGATGCCTATTATAAATTGCTTTCCAATACAAGTCATGTAGAGATGTTCATAAGTAGTTTAGACATCTAGATTAAGATATAGTTTGATTTAAGCTACTTAGGTTGCCAGAATAAATTCAGAATGAATCATAGATATCTGAAAATAGAATTGTCAGCACTAGAGAGATTGAATTTTGTTAGAAATATTATCCTCAAGCAAAAGGCAAAATTAATAATGATGAATTCTTCAGATAACAAAGTTCCTTCAGTAGAAGGTTATAGATTCCTTAATTATAAGGCTTTTTCCTTGATGTAGTTCTTTTTGTCCCAGTGAACTGTGCATTAAAAAGCTTAAATTAGCAGGATTCAGCTTAGTATTCATCTAAACCTCTCTTAGTGTCATGTAAATGTGTAGACCTATGCTTTTATAGTTCTATAGCTAACTCCTTCTTCCATTAAACTTGGGTGATTACAATGCAGATGTGTGACATTTGGGTTCAGCTAAATAACAACTGAAAAATATATGTACATACATACATGCATGTGGATTTTTGCTGATATTAACTGTGAAATATTAAGACACAAAGTTTTGATGTTAAGGATATACTGATAAGAAGTAGAAACAATAGAAAAAAACTTACACTCTTTAAATAGTAGCTTTAAAAGTTACAATGACAATATTAGGAATTCTGTGAATACGCTAAGCCACTTTTGTCCCATGAATCCTCCTAAAGATAGTGGATTTTTGAACTGTTTTCTCTGATTCTTTGTACAGCATACTGATAGATAGAGTATCACAACCCTTCAAAGACAGTTACTTTCCTGACATTTTAATAGCCCCAATTCACATTTGATTACCATTGTTGTAATGCCAGAGACTTTCCAAAAATGGGGGCATTCCCAGCAGCTGTGTTTCTATCTCATTGCTTGCAAATGTTAGGTCACCGGTTCTTAAATAAATATATTGTAGAAATAGTGATCAAGAAGTGTTCTTTTGATGGATGGTTCACGTCCTGAGTTCCAGACTGTTAAATTTGTTCAAGTTAGTAAAATAAAAGTGGAAATAATTCCTGGTTTGACAAAAATGATATGCATTGTTTTTCAAAAACTTACTCAGTAGAAAGTTTTCTCTAAGAGGATTTCAAAATCTATTTTGGCAGAGCAGACACACACCCCAGAAAAAAAAAAAAAAGATAAAACAGAATAACCAACAGTAAAACTCTTTATTCACGTGCAAGGAAGAGTTCTACATGACTAAGTAAGCTTTTACAACTTGGCTGAGAGTGGCTCTTTTCCACCTGGTGTTAAATTTGCCAGATCTATGTTTGTGAACAGATCTTTCCCTTTGTCTTTTCAGCAAGATGAGGGTGTGGGAGGGAAGTGGTCCAAGCCAATGGAGACACAAAGGCCATCTGAAGGAGGAACAATATGAAAAAAAGAAAATTTGCAAATCATAACTTCAAAAAGCAGCAGTATGAATGATTGCAGCATATGATTGACAAAATATACAGCAAAATATATGATTTATCTATATCTCATTCAAATTTATTCTTCCATATCTTCTTTGAACTAGCCCCAGAACAGGATTTTCAAGCCTCACTGACAAAGAATCCAGAAGAGTAGCATTGCACTCTTCCCAGGGAGTGTTCAAAGGTCTCCCATATTTACAAGACAACATCTCAAGGAGGTCTACTGGTAGTCTGTCAGTCTGCTGAGCAGCCAAAGCCCAAAACTGTCCTTCAGCAACATCTCTGGGCAGCCTGTTCCACTGCTTCGCTACACTTATTGTATTTTTTTTTCTCCTTATATCCAGTCTAAATCTCCATCTTTTAGTTTGAAGCCATTTCCCCTTGTCCTACCACAACAGATCCTGCTAAAATGTCTGTCCTCTTCTTTCTTATAGCCCTCCTTTAGATACTGAGAGGCTGTTTATGTGGTTGCCATACAAAGTGAGTGAAAGGCTCTGGCATACTACATCTGGTGGCCTAGATGGCTGCATGTTTGTCTGGGTATTTGGTCTGTAAATGTGGATGCTCCATCATTTTTACAACAGGACATTCCTCTGCTGATACTTTGCTATCCCTTGTGCATTTTTCTCAGTCTCTGCATTGTGCCCCTCCTTTGCCATCCATTACAGTTACATTAGTTATTAGGATAGGAGCAGAGGAATAACAATCAGTATATCATTTCTCCATCTTGTATGAATATAATGAGAAATTTTTCTCTCTCAGATCAGATCTAGTGAGAATTCAGGAATTGCCACAGGCAAGAATGCATACTCTTATCCTTTTTTCCAGTTTGACACTTTCAAGACAACTGTGAGGCTTGCACTGTGTTGCTCTCCTGGGCAGAGCACTAAGGTCAATGGATGGTTTGCCAGGAGCATTTCACATCCCTACCATGATGTCCTTTGTTCACTGCATTCCCTGCCTAAAACATTTTTATCTAGTGAGAGTACTTCTGATTCAAACAACCCAGCAACTTCAATCAGAGAAGCAATGAGCTGCACTCCAACAGGTACCTGCCAATTAATGGTGCATGGTCCTTCATAGCGGCTACTGTAGCATCTCTCTGTGAAAAATCACTCACATCCTGGGGACTGAGAGCAATCACTACTCCAGACTCTCAGCTGTTAGCACAGGGTGATTTGAACCTTTTGGGTCTCTGAATACCTTTAGGCTTGGAAAAGCCTATCTTCAGAATATCTCTTCATGTCCTAAGTTCAGCAAATTATATTCTTCCTAAGTCTCATTCTAGAATGGTTACAGTCCATTTCCATAAATGTTATGGATGTCAAAACAATTTGCTTTCTTTGCTTTCTTCCTTTCTTCTTTTTTTTTTAATCACTACATTAAATTTTACACCAGAGAACTTGAGCTCCTGAAAGCACCTTAGCCTCTGTTATTCTTTTGGATGATTTAAAAATAATAAATGAAAGTACAAACTCCAGGATAAATTCAAGAGATGATGAAAAGCATTCAGAGATTTATACATAGTATTTTCAAGTACTTTGAAAGAAGTTAATTAAAAAAAAAAAACAAAAATCACAAAAAAGAGAGTCCTCTGCTGCAATTGAGTGTACAGGTGCATGACAGAGGGAGTGGGGAAAACAACTTTTCTACAACTTTTGGAAACATTTACAATTAAGAAAATAAGAATTTCGCAAATCTAAATTTTTAAAATTATTTAATATTAGAATATTAGAAACAGTTGGCAACATGGCAGATACTCATCTTGTGCATTAAGTCACAAAGGTTTTTCTGCATCATGTGAGACAGAAATTTTTGGATAGTACTGATAATATGCATACTATTCAGCAAAGACAGGTTAGGTGAGATAAGTATTTTCTTCTTCATCTCTGAGAAATAATTGATTACAGTCAACTGCTCCTTAGGAAATATTCTCCTTAGAACTCTTTTCCTACCTGGAAGAAGGTGAAGACAAGACAAGGACAGAAGATGAAGAATTTCAAAAAGCTAAAATGATCAAAGAGGCCTCAGCTCTTGAGAATGCCCAGTTCCAGAAACTGATCTTTCAAGTTGTGAGTAGATAGAAATCAGTACAAATGATAGATGCTTGGTTGCAGTTTTAGCTGTAGAGACCTAGCTAATTAACTTGCTACATGAAGCCAGTAGTACAAATGCAGATCCACTGATATAATGATTCCATTATTTTGTTTTCTGAATATACTTGTAGGTTTAAATTTTATAGAGAAAGGATGATCTCAAGTTCTGATATATTAAATCGGGACACCAGTTTCACTCCATACACGTTAATATAAAGAACACTAATAAAGAACAAATTCAACTGGCTTTGTGTTGCAAATTCTTATTAAAGTAGAAACTGGGACTTTCCAGTTTAAAACTGTTACTAAACAGCTGAGTCTCATCAGGAGACAAAGACCTTATCTAAAACTTATTAACATTGCTGTGAATGACCTTGCTAATTTTAACTGGCTGCAAGAAATTTAAATAAAAATGTACCTCTGATTAGTAAGAGAGAGCTTCCAGATCTCTGGGTCACGCATGATGGCTAGAGGCTAAATTTCATTCTTTAATGTCTTAGTTTGAAACTGTAGTCTACTGTCTACTTTTGGTATATTGACTTTGTAATTTTCCTTGTTCTGATCATTATAATTTGTTCCATCAGAATTGATAGAAAGTTTGTTTAGATTAAGACAGCTGGAGCTGTCTTAAAAATCTTTCTTACAGTTCCTCCTTACACTAGAGAAAACAAATTTCCAAAGGCAAAGCTCCGTTAATCAGATTGAATCTTAGTCATTAATGACTGGTAATTACAATTTACAAATAAACAAACATATCCCTCAACTGTTTTGTTCTCTTCCAGAGAGACTCCTTTACAGACTTTTGAAAGTTAGATCATTTCTAAAATAAATATGCTCCACTTCACCAGAAGTATAATTTAATTTTAATATAATATGCTATGATTCTAGATAAAAGTTTTTGTAAAACAATAACATATTATTACTAAGATAATGGTTTGTGTTTCACTATATTAGTATTCAATTTCTATTCTTATGATTTTAATATGATGCAAACTAAATGATTATTCGCTGAAACAGAAATTGGTATTCCAATCAGAATTGCTCTATACATCAAAAAGATTAATGCCTGTTAATTATATATACATATCTAAATTATATATATAGTTAGATATACATAACTTCCTTTCCCCAATGCTTCTTGAATGAAATAGTGTAAAACTTTTACTTCAGAGCAATGTTTCACACTAAATCATTAGAAATCTGTCAAAACCAGAGGAGCATTAAATTTTTATAATGGCAAATTTTTCCACTAAATTAAAATGTTAATGGTAAAAAAAAGAGGAAAATCAAAACTTTCACACAATATCTTAGATAATTTTCTAATCAAAGAAATATCTTGGGTAGTTTTCTAATCAGAGCCTCCAAGTTAATGAAAACTCAAGAGGACTCTGTCAAAAATACTTGCTATCTTCAGTGTATTGAGATAGATTCAAACACAACTGAATCTCCATCTTTAAGAATCAGATAACTCAGTCTGCATCAGTAGGCTCTCAAAGATTGTATTAAGTTTCAAAAACAATTGAACATAATATGGCTTCTGCTTCTCAGCAATGTTCAGCTCACTTCTGGGAAAGGACAAATAACTTCAATATCCAACATTTATACTAATACCTGCATAGTCTCCTCATCTATGGCAGCTGCTATGGAGCTCTTGCTCCAGGTTTGCACATTCCATAGTTTATACTTTTAATTTGTTTTTCCATAGTCTAAGTATGTTACTGTCAGTAAATTTAGCTGCAATTGTCCCCCCAACTACAGACTTTTAATATAATGCTTTTCAATCTTTCCTTATTTATGAATAAGCAAGAAAAAAATAGAGAACTTCTTACTGCAAGTCACTGCTGTGAATGGAAAAGCTATTATTTAATGCTGTGAAGTATGTAAGTTTTGCTAATATGATAGATGGCTAAGAAGTGGAATTTAATTATTTACAGAAAGAACTAGTGTTCTAAAAAGTAAAATTAAAAATGCCATAGGCTCTTGTATCAACAAACATGAAAAATCGTGCATGGATTTTTTTTATTTTAAAAGGCTACTCCTTTCATTTACAGTTATAGAAAATAAATCTGACAGAGTATATGATGTGAGAGGAAAAGAATTATTGAGTATGAGCTGCAGATCACAGAGGGAGAGAGATGAAAGAAAAACTAAATGGAGAATTTTCCCTGATAGATTGTGTAGTTACCTACATTTTACATACAAATAAAGAAGAGGTTGTCTGAATTGTACACCTCTGTTAGAGTGATATGTTATCCTTAGTTTTAAAATATGGCTTTATCTTAACGATATATTTCAAAGATTCTTCAGCAGAACTTTAGGCAATATATGATAGCAACCGGATACAGAAAAAAAAATAGGAACAGAGAATTTTAATTGAAGCTTTTTGAAGAAAAAAAAAAAAGCTCCAAAGATAGAAATAACTGCATAATGATAATCTTGAAGGAGTTAGAGTGGAAGGGAGTGTAGGTGGTATTTATTTGGCAGAGCACATCTGTCATATGGACTGATGTAAGTACTGAATAGGAAGGAACTGCAAAATGTGGCAGGGACATAGATGAGAAATTTGGGGTATCAGGGTAATAGGTTAAACTGCAGTGCTTCTGCAGGTAACTGAAATCACACTGATGAGCAGAGCATGGTGGGAGAGCAGGGAGCTGCTCCACAGATGACACCCACAGGTTTTTGCACTTTTAAAGGAGAGTAGAAGGGAAGTAAATGCCAACAAGTGGCACCAACAAGTGCTCATAGAGTCAGTGACAGATATTTGTATTAACACAATTCCCAAGTTACATTCTTTCTGGGCAGAATGAAAGAAAACATCTGTTGCAGAGAATGCAGAGGCTTTGCATTCAGGAGACATTTGAGCTTTTATGCACAATTCAGACTTTTATGCATATTATGAGACTTTTATAGTGGTGCCTCAAATAAACTGTGTCTCCCTTGTGAAATTTCACATTGGGTTGGTTATGGGAAGCCAGTAGCCATTACAATGGTAATTTGAGCAGGGACAGAGTAATAGCACCGCATTATGAAGGAGTAATGGGATACTAATGTTTGTAGTGTACCCTCGCAGTGCATAATAATGAAGGGGAAATATAAGTTTAAAATCAATCCTTAATTAGGTGAGTGACTTTTTGATTCTGAGAAACACTGACACTTGCCCAGAACTTCAGTACTGATTCTTTTTTTTTTTGCAATTTTTCTACCTTACATCACACAAGTTACCTGCCCAGTAGTTTTTTAGGGGCCATTTGCTTTAGCTTTGATTGAATACAGCCACCCGAGTCTCCAAGTAACTTCTGAAATCCCTTAGATTTGCACACAGCTTTATTCCTGTAGTGCAAATTATTTTATGCCATTTGGCATCACCTGCCACTGCGATGAACAAATTGCATGATTCCAGCAGAATGAGAAAGCAATGAAAAGGGAAATTGCTGGCATTTCCCCGTGCTTGTCTTCATTTTGATAAGTGTGACAAAACAGCTGCTGAAAATGATTTCAGTAAATCCAGTCTAAATGTACATCCAAGTGCTTCAGGTGCTTCCCAGCATGGGTCATGGCAGGCCAGAAGATTAAACCAAGTGGTTGTGTCAGATCCAGTGCAAATGGCACCTGCAGGCATGATGTTGTGGTAGCTTTCTTCAGCTCCTGGATGGCCTGAATATCATGTCTTAGTCATACATGGTGGGGGAACTGGTAAAATAAACAAACATATGGCATGATTAAATCTGCCGTAGTTCTTACACTCTGGCCCAAATTCTTTTATGCTGCACGATAGCTTCAGTCAGTATAAGTGGCAGTGAGGTTGGCCTCCTCAAAGGCTAGACTGCAGAATTTCATTTTTACTTTAATATTTGTGATCCTTTAAAAATTTTTATTTATTTATTTATTGCATATGACATGTAAGAATTCTGCCCTTGGGTTCAGCTGCACCAGCTTCATAGTCTATTAAGTTAAACATCCCTAATATACTCACTAATTTTATAGACGTGGTGTATTGGTTGGGCAATTCTAAATATCTTGCAAACACGTCATCATCTGAAGTCTACATATATTCTATATAGAGCATGTTCATCAATCTATGTCTTCACGCATCTGGAAAACTGACAGACTGCTTGCTGGGCAATTGCAGCACAAGGGAATCAGGAGTTTAGGAAGACAGCAAAACAGAAGCAGAAAGCAAGCTCTTCTGTTCTCAATTCCTGCTTTAAATGCTAATTTTGGGAATTCCTTCACTCATAGTATTACTTGAAGTCCTGTGCTGAAGTCTGTGGGTGTTCCTAGAAATACATGGAAACATATTTATAATGGTAATCTTTATGTCCAGGGATTAAACTATATAAATGTTTTGTGTTTTCATAAATTAGTGCATTTTCTTCTCCTTAGATTATTACTAATTCCACCTCACACTGCTATTTACTTCTTACTCACTGGTTAGGTCAAATCTTTTGATTTTTTACTGTCCAATCATGATTTTAGGTCATTTAATTTAGGACAATTAAGTAATTTGCTAGAAATTTCAGGACATTTCAGGTCATTTCATTAAGTTTTATAATTCTTCTGACGTTTAAATTTAACACTTTTCAGCTGAATTACAGCTCTAATTAATTATCCTCTACACTTTGCATCAAAAGCAGTAATCTTCTCCTATCTTAATCTGTTAATAAATGGCAGTGTTTATGAAAAAGAATTTGCCAGATTCTCATTTTCACCAAGGCTCTCCAAAAAATGGCAGTAGAAGAGGCCTTATAGGGATATAAGATGCACTGTCTCTAGTTTTAAAGATACTTCTCTATTGAGATAATGGACAGGTTTTGTATAGTATCTAAATAAGGAAAGATCTAAGATTTTGTGAGTAGAGAGGCAAAGAAGCAAAAAATAAAATATGCTAGTTCTAGGATTTAGAACCCATTTTGTGTATATATATATAAATATAATATATATATATGCACTCCTTTTTGTTTGATATAATGTTATATACTGGTATAGGAAGAGATCTTTTCTCAGTATTCCCAGGGGCATGCCTAACTCTCTCCCTGTTGACAAGTCTTTTTAAGGTTCATATGTTTTCTTCTACCAGCTTCATTGTTTTTAAAAGCCAGCCTGAGCAGTTTTATAAATCGAAGAGATTGGAGTGGGAGTGGGAGGGCAGAGAATGGGGTTATTTTTTTGTTTCTCTGACAAACGGTTATTTGCAGAAACATGCTGACAGTTCATCATCCCCAGGTCTTCTCTGGTCTGGAAGGAGAGCGATATTTTGTGTGTGATTGCTTCTGATCCAGAAAGTAACAGCTTCATTCCTGTCCTGTATTACTATAAGCACATAACCTCTTTGTCCTGAATAAAATCATTATGAGCTGTTTAGAATGCAAGAAAGAAGAGATGAACAGTGAGCATATCTGTCCAAGGCAGGTATTTGCACAGCTTCTATTCTTTGACCTGAAAAATACAATAAAATTGGAGGAAATAGGTTATTTATATTATTTATTATTTATATTATATATTATTATATATTATATATTTATTATATATTTATATATAATTGCATTATGACACTGCATTATTGCTGTTACTGAATTGTAATTTTTTTTTTCAGTACTATTTTAGGTTCCAGTCTAATTTTATTCCTAAAAATAGACCTAGTTAAACAGCTCTTGTACACATATATTTGGTCAGGAACTTGAAGCAGGGGGAAACTGAGGCCACTCCAACCCCTCACTTAGGACTAAGTCAACCAGAGGGCAGCCTGGGGCAGCCCTGGTCCTAGGTATGGGGCCCTTCTCTGGGATTGGGAATGGAGAGAAGCCAGGATGTCAGACCCCAGGTAGAATACCTTAAGAAGCAGAATGGCAGCTTTGTTTGCAGTCTGGGCATCTCAAACATTGTTTAAACTGTAATTCATCTTCAGACTAACCCTCCAGGTATCTGCTTTTTCATCATCACATACATGGCAAAGTGGCTGCAACCTGAGCACACACCAAATGGTCACTCCCCAGGGCCTGTACCCAGCAACAGTCCCCAGCTCATCCAGCAGATGAGCACCTGGACAGCTACATCTGCTGCCTCTTGGAATTCCCTTGCTGCTCCAGCTTTCTCAGAAAGACTGTTTTCTTCACAGTGAGGAAAGGAAGGGACCCATCATGTAGTCATGCTGAAGTTGAGTAGCCAATTCCCATCACAGAAACATGTCTCACAGTTAGTCCTGCTGCCTTCAGAGGGCATGTGGGGAAGAATATCCCATCAGCAAATGGCTAAGGAGGGGGAAAGGCTAGGCATGCACCCTCTGGGGACATGTTTCTACTCTATGGCTTGCAAGGGATAAGGAAAGAATAGTGTTTTGTTTCTCATTTCACACTCACCATCTGACCAGACACTGTTTATTTTATAATGTCCCCGATTCTAGCCTCAGCCCCTCACACAACTTCTCTCAGACTCCCCAGAGCCTCTGATGGCTTCCTCACAGCAAATTCACTGACTATTTCCACTTCAGCATGCACAATCCACACTGGCTGAACATACCACACCTGTTTCAGCCTCCTCCAGGCCCCCTAGGACCACTTTTCAATGGTGATGCCAGGACAGCACTTCAGCTCTGTGTGTATGGGGAGATCTGAGATCAGTTCATCAGCATCACTCCCGGGGCTCTGCTTGGCCAGAAGCCTCCCTTCTGCAAGTGGCTGACTCTTCATGTAGCACTTACTCAATGATCCTTCTGTGGGTAGCACCAAATCAACTCACCACAGCCTGCATAAGCATCACTTGGTTGATACAAGCAAGCTGTGCAGTCTTCCGCTGCCCTCTCTGCTCAGTCTTATTTTTATTCAAGGAGAGACAAATTGGCTGCAGGCCCAGATTTGCAGCTGGTGTCTCCAGAAGAGAGCTTACAGAAGGAAAAGAATTACAAACCAATAAACAAAATAACCCAAATTCCATGCTGAATTTGCAGGCGATACAGTTGGCATTGTTCAGCCATGTAAGATACTGGAGATGTAGAAGAAGGTTAAGGCTTAAGCTAAGTAGCCACATTTCTCCTCTGATCAATAAGCTGAGACTCCCAGGGGAAGCAGTGCTTTTAGTTACATGGCTTTGCTGTGCTGTCCGGGAATTACAGTCTAAGAAAGAAGAAGAAAATGGGGATTTGCTGACCATGACTTGCAAAGAATATAATGAGCTTCTGTCATAAAATACACTCATTGCCAGAAATAAATTGTTGTTTTGAAAAAAAATATATATATATTTTTAAAAAGCAGATTGTTTTCCCTCCTGAACTTATATAAAGCAGCAGAGTCAGAAGGTAAAGAAAGGGATATTCTGCAAGAAGGAGAATACAGCTCTTTTCTACCATTCAGCATCGTGCTTGGGTAATTTAAGCAGACTTGCAAATGTAAGAATTGCAACAGCTGAAAATAGTGAGGGACCAAGAAAATTGTTTTGGACAAGTGTGTTCCACAGAGCTGAAGCAGTCTATTTTCAGAGGCTGTTTTGAGGAAAGTGTAGTATCCTATATGCAAGTGAGCAGAAAGATGCCCCAGTAATTGAAGAACTCTGTTGTGTGGCGTCCAGATTAAGAGATCCTAACCAGAGTCACAGGAATGATCTGGATCTCTGTTTTTACAGGCAGTTGAACTCATAGAACTGCTAAATGTTCACTTTTTGTTGTTGTTGTTGTTTTTTATTGTTATTATTCTTTTGAAAAATCTTGATGCTCTTTCAGCTATCATTAGAAACCTTCTTAAAGCTTACCTGCTGACACAAGACAAAATTTCTCAGATATCACGCTCCAACCAGAATGTTTGGTGCTGGAATAGGTTGTATGTAAAGCTTTTTTCCTCTATCTTGCATTCATATGTGATTTCTAAGTTAGCTGATCCCACAGTTGGCACAACCTAATTGACAATGACTTTCATTGACTTAAAAACAAAAGATTTATGAAGGGATTGTGATCGCACTCCACACTGTAATAAAGTTAAAATAGCCATTCTAGGGAATACTAATGGAAATGACATGGAAAAAAAACAACCTCATTGCATTCATGTTATGTTCATTTCAATTGTCCCAGTTCCTGTTTTGTCATTTTCAATTGTTTTAAGACAGGAGACAAGTTTGTATCCTTAGCTGTAAAGAACTAACCATGCAAAATAAATAAAAAATGAAAGAATCATGGTGGGCATTCTATGTTATTAAGTAAATCAGCACACACCTACTGCATCAATAATTATTTCTACCGAATATCCTTCGGTGAATGAGGTGCCATCAGGGAAGGGGAAAAATAAATAACATATTTTCAGAAGTGGGAGGAAGCATCAAGCAGATAATTGCACAAGCATGCATACAGCTTCCAACCAGCTGAAAATAATCCCTTAACAGCTAGAGTAAAAACAATATATAGCAATTCTGGACATGAATCCTGCTGTTTTGCTGAGATTTGAATTCAGATTATGATGTGGCGTGCATCCAAGAACATAATTCCTGTGGGTAGTATACGCCTTTCCCACCATTATTACACTTACAATCTATGAACTTACCTCCCTGATTTCTATGGTGGTGTATTGAAAGTTTTAGGGAGATGAAGTCTGTGATGGCTATTTAGAAGTCAGACAGGATCTCATCTCCTGAGTACCAGCTATAAACCAGGAACCAACTGTAAACAAGAAGCAATAAATGAGGCTCCAGCCCATAGGCTGACCATCAGTGGAGAATCAAGGTAACCAGTCATATGCAGAAATACATTCAAAAGACCTAAAGATCTCTCTGCTTCCCAGATACTAAGAGTGAAAGAAAGGTCTCAAATCACTTTCAAAGCAAAGCCATGCAGAACCTTTTTGTCCTTTTTGTTTGTTTGTTTGTATTTTGCTTTATTTTGCCACTCTTCCCTCCGCACAGCGTCTTCACTGTGTGTAGACTTAGAAAGGGAGACAGAAACCTTCAAAAAGCTTTTGCAAGTTTTCAGAAACACTGATGTACTTCTAATGTATTGGTAGCTAGTATGTATGAGTTCTCATTTCTGTACCCCAGAGAGCAAGATGGTGGCTTCCCTCCTGCTGAGATGCCTATCAGGCTGCTCAGGCAATTGCTGTTTACAACAGTGTGAGAATGAGACAGACTCACAAGCCATATTAAAGCATAGCTCTTGTCAGACAAACTTGATCATTTCTTTTAGTAAGCACTATAAAGTGAATGAAGGGAATGTAAGGATATAATCATGTCTGATTTTAATGTTAAGAAACCTTGCTGGTATGATAAATTTAAATTGCTTTGGAGTGGAAGAGGAAAGCTGTAGTTAAAAATGATTGACAAGTCCTACTGAGTTGAGGGGAAAGGCATAGATGACAGGAGTTTTTCAGAGGTAGAAGGAAAGTTAGGTACCCAAGTCTCAGTAAAAGCCATGGAGAATCAGGTCTTTCTCACCAGTGTGCCTTTGAAAATCTCTCTCATTTTTATTTGCCATCTTTTCTAATTATCTAAGATAAAGTAAGTGAGATGTTCATAAAATTAAAAAATAAAGAAGATAGGAACACTCATGAATAATTAGAATTGTAAAGAAAGGTCAAATGTATCTGACTTTGTGAAGAAAGTGATCTGGTCAGAAACAATTGAAAACTGGTGTATTTGCAGGGGGCTGAGAGAGAGAAAGAGAGAGAGAAAAACAAAGAAGGAGAGAAAAACAAAGGAGAGAAAGAAAGTGATTCCAACCAAACTTCAGGCCAGACATGAGTCTGCAATACAAAGAAAGTAAAAAAGTGACCATAAAATAATGAATTTTATAAATGTGAACAGACTTTTACGGTGCAGGAATGAAATATCTTTTTTTCTGCCTCTGTCCATCCATTACTAATCAAAACAAGAATTTGTGCATCTGTTGGTACTTATTTCTTAAAAGAGTATTGAACGTTGGAAGATATTCAAGGAAAGTAAGAAGACACGTTTAAAGAGATGGAATAAATCCCAGTGTCAGCAGAGATACTTGCCAGGGAAATGCTGGACAACTATTTGCATAATTTAGTGACTGGTCATAAAAACAAGAGCCAAAATTTCTTTCTATTTAGGGACCAGAAGGACATTCTGGATTAGTATCATAAAACCTGTGAAAGAGCAACATTTTCTTCTGCAAAGACTGGGCTTAGTTCTGTGAAATGGTGAAACTGGGCTTTCCTTGGGGAAGGGAGTATAGGGGCTTCACATCTCTCCCTGCCTGGAGAGAGAAGCATCACAGGCTGTGTTCCACATCCACCACAGCATGGAGGATTATTTTTAACACTCTCTTCTTAAAAACCCATTTCCCTGTGGAAGGTCTCCAGGGCAGACTGCATGGCAATTTTTTCAGCACTCAGCAGTCATCTCAATTGCTGTTGTCAGAAGCTTACGAATGTAATTTAAATCAAAGGTAGATATAAATCAAAATAATTCAGGACCAATGTGCCAGTGACTGTACTGCACTGCACTGAATCTTATACTACAGTCAACAGATAAATAACATCAAATGAAACACACAATTCACCTAAATAGGGACGAAAACAGAAAAAAAAAATGCATTTTAAGGCCACTGATTGATGGTTCCTAGGCCAAACTAGCAATCTAGTAGGGATGACAAATATTCCACAGGTGTGGCCTGCTGTCAAAATTTACATTTACTATTCTCAATATACATTTATGAACTAAACAGCCTGTCAGAATTTTAGCATGAGATGCTGGGCACATTATGAATTGATCAATATTAAATTAATGAATTGCATGCATGGTAAGCAGATAGTAGATAAAGTGATGGCATTTCAGAATTAAATGTTGCTTCAGAATCTAGAAAGATTATTTATTACCAACTCTGATCTCCCTTATTTTTATGTTAATTTAATTTTCTTCCTGTTACTGTCATTTATTATTGGGTGAATTCTTGCTAAGAATTACACGGTATTTGAATCAAAATGCTTACTACACTCATTACTAGAACTTCATCCAATATATGTATGAAAGATTACGCAGTCTAGTATCTCAAAACCAAACTCATTAAGCTATTACTACACTCCTATCTGTACGTAATAGGATAAAGCAACATTTTAAATAAGCATAGGATTTTCTTTTGGGAACCTCAATACGGAATGGACATCGATGTGCTGGAGCAGGTCCCAAGAAGGGCAACAAGGCTTGTGAAGGGCTTGGAGAATATTCCCTACGAGGAGCAACTGAACAAACTGGGGCTGTTTTGTCTGGGGAAGAGGAGGCTGAGGGAAGACCTTATTGCTCTCATTCAATTTCTGAAAGGTGCTTACAGCAAGAGCAGAGTTGGTCTCGTCTCACTGGTGATAGGACGAGGGGAAATGGCCTTAAGTAGAACCAGGGTAAGTTTAGGTTGGATATCACGAAAAACTTTACTGAAAGGGTTGTTAAGCTCTGGAATAGGTTCCCCAGGGAGGTGGTTGAGTCACCTGGATGTGTTTAAAAACCATTTGGATGTGATGCTCAGGGACATGGTTTAGCAGAGGGTTGTTAGAGTTAGAGTAGAATGGTTAGATTGTGGTTGAACTTGAAGATCTTTAAGCTCTTTTCTAACCTGAACAATTTTATGATTCTATTATTTTTAAATGGCAATAATATACAGAAACTGAGATATTCCCACTACCTCTGTCATGTTTATTATTGCTTCTCACTCTCTTTCCCTTTCTTTTCTATCTGAGGAAAAGAGATGGCCCAGCAAAAACTGGAGAACTTCTCAGGAGAAAATTTTCAAACGCTTATTCTCTTATATTCATCATTCACTGTACTCAGTCTATTTGTTCTTTTTCCTGTTTTACAAAATATGGTGCCTGTAATTGAGGAATGCTAGGGTGCCAGAATCCAACAAGATAGGAGCACTGTTATATTTCTCTTCTGGGCACCATTTGCACTCTGTTTTCTCAGCATCCTATGTGCATCACTGTGAGGCCTTCTTCAAAGATGGAAGAGTGAGCCAGTGCAGCAGAGATCTCCATCTCCTGCTTTGGAGTTGCACACAAAGATATGGTCCCATGCAACAATTGTCTTCAGTGCAAATCATGCTGATTCAGCAGGATTAACCAGTAGTCCCAATTCAGATGATCAAGGGCTTGCATCTGAGAAGGTAGATACCCACCACAGCCCACAGTAGATGGTGTGCCTCCACAAAGTGACATACTACATGAGTAGCAGCTCTTATCTGCTTTGTACAACACAAACTTGGATTATTATCTCAGCTGCAGTACCAACACAAGGCAAGTATGGATGGTAAACTGAGTGTTGACAGTATTGGACTCTCATATATGTGTGGATAATACACTTTTTTATTGCTTCATTTGATGATCAGACAGCACTAAAAAGATGTAGAGTGATGCCCCTGATTTAACCTTCCAGCTTGTGCTAGGTCAAACTAGCAGTCTAGGAGGGATTTCTCATCCACACTAGAAATGAGAAATGTTATGCCAGCAATGCTTAAGGTTCTTTAAACCAGCAAAATTCCCCTGTGTGCTCAGTTTGCCTCACCACTTTCTCACGCAAAACTTGCTGTAGTCCCTTTCAAATTTGGTTATGTGACTTCAAGTAAAGAACACATATGTTCCTAAATAAAAGTAATTGTAAGAAAGTCCATACGAAAACAATGGAGAAAAGAGAGAGGCAGAGTAAAAAAATGTGAAGTGGGATGAAAATTACTTCTATGTAACAGAGCCTGGAAAAAATAAAACTATTTGATGACCTGCAATATATAAGCTGAAGTAAAGTGTGAATGCTATTTTTATAGCCATACCAATGGTGTCATCCTGCTAAAAGCTAAAGCCTTCTTGAGAATTTCTGAGCATTCCCAAGCATCTTGGTTCACTTGTAGAGTGAACCTAATATTGCCCTTTTGTTATCAAGTATACTAAATTGAGTATTCCACCTCCAGAAGGAAGTGTAATTTTAAATATCTTTACAGGAACCAAGACAGCATTAGAAAGTCAAATGATTTTGCATAAGCACAATTTTTAAAGGTAGACAAAAAATAATATTTTTAACAAAATTCAGTACTTCTAAAATTCATTCAAAGTGAATCAAACTGAATTCTGAAGTACACTTCAAATTAATTTCAAATCATATACTTAGTGATACTATTATGAACACTAGTGATTTCTGTCAAAACACTTGCTCATCTGATATTTTTCATAGATTTTTCTTTCAGCAGATAAACTGAAAAATCAAATCCAATTCTTGTAAATTTAGGTTAGTGGAAGAAAAACTCAGAAATAATTTTTCATAATTAATTAGCCCTCTATGTGATTATGATCTTTTTTCACAGAAATGAAGGTGCCAACTCAATTGCATGTACCACTATTTCCCATCTGTTCAGTTAGGACAATAATAATATAAAAATAGGCAAATATAACATCCATCGTGACCTAAATTAATTTTTATAGTGAGTAAACATGAGCAATAATAATTTATTTTTTTGCAGATGCTGATTAGAATAGAGTAGACTAGACTAGACTAGAATAGAATAGTTCTGTTTGTGAAAATGTTTAGTTTTTAGTTCACATCCCCTCTGCTTCCTAGCATCTCTCTCTTCCTTCTGGAGAATCTGCATGGTGATTGCAATTAAATAGCACTACACTAAACATTGTTCACCCACTCCTGAAAAATATATTTTTTGCTTCACTTTGGTTTTTTTTCCAGCAAAGTGGTATGAAAACATTAACAAAAAATAACAATTGACAAGAGATAGGAGATACCAACAGCCAAGAAAATCTACTAGATGGTTCTTTCAATAAATACATCAAAGTCTCTTTTATTTTTCTCCAGTTTTAGCAACTAACATAACAGAAACTTTCAGACCACCAAACCAGTTTTCAAAATCTGCCATAAGTTTGAATTTCACAGAAATAATCCTGACAAGCACTAATAGATGAACGTTGTTGGTGCAATAATAAAACAGTATAAGGCATATTTACACCATCCTTACATACAGAACATTTTACACACAAAAAAATCACAGACCCAGAACAAAGCAAATATAATCCCTTAGACATTTTATGCTTATAGACTTGGAGTCAAACAAATAATTCTCCAAGCAACAGACAACCTCTTGTTCTTGTGTGATTTATTTGTAACATTGTGCTCATGCAAAATAGGTATTTGCTTTATTGCGTTGACATTGAAAGAACATTGGGATTTAGTTTTGAAACCAGTTCAATCAAATTTTCAACCCTGTTTCTCTTCATCCATAGCAAGTCTCAGCCATTTATATTTGTGACATAAAACGAGGCATTAACTGATGATTGAGATTTTTATTTGACAAGTTCCAAAATGATCGTGAAGCTCAAATGACTACAGTTTGAGAACCATCTTTCTTCACCATGCACATTTTTCTTTGCTATCATGAGGTGGTTTAGATGAGACACTTCTTGTATTTTTAAGTTTCTATCTTTTTTATATATATACTTTAAAGAAACAATTTACTATCCAACATCCACTGTTCACAGAAAGAAATAAGCAGCAGGAATAGCTCTGGTGGCAGCACTGGCCGGAAGAAGGACATCAGTAAGTTAGTGGCAACTTAATAAACAACAAATGTCCCAGAAATACGTCACAAAAGAGTTGAGTACTATAACCCATATTTCTGTAAGAGTTCGGACTGCCAAGGACGTTTGCGCTCTGGGAAGTAATCTGGAATGTGGATTTTTTTAAAATCTTGGATACATTTTCTCATTTCTTCTTCAACGCTCAGCTTCTCGCATACCTTCTTTTTGGAAAGATTTGTTTCTCTGGACTTGCTAATGAGAGTTTGAAAGAGTTCACTGTTCCTGCGTTTGTCTGGTTGTGGCATCCACTGCACAGGAGCCTTCTTAGATGGACGATCCAAAGTTAGAGTATTTGGCTGGTGGGCTGTGGATTGTTGAGTGCCAGAGGCATTTTCTTGAGGAGTGCTTGCATCTGAGTGGCTGTCACAGCTCGAAGTGGATAATTCGTTACAGGAAGTCCCACTTTCACTTCCCTTGTCCAAGACTTTGTCGTGCTTCCTTTCCTCATGGTCTTGTTTGGGGGAAACAGTTCTCTGTGGGGGCCCTATTGCAAAACAGGAAAGAACAAGTATTAAACAAGTACTGGTTTATACACAGAAAACTGATCAGCTAGCATTTAGAAAAACATGACATGGAGTCTTGGCTGGGATAAAATGATGGCAGCATTTTGTTTAAGAACAAAATTTTCTTTGTCAAAAGAACTATACCAGATTAGTGCACATCTTGAAAGTCTGCTCCTACACATAAGTTCAGCTGACAACATTCTCACACCTAAAAATGTTTTAGGCAAGAATTAATTCATTGCCTGGCTAAGAATTCAGCAGATTACAGATTATCTGCACCACAAATCCCTGCAGGCAAGTTTAAATGAGCTATTTTGCCATTACACTCCAATAAGCTTATTATGAGAAATCAGATTTTGTAGTATTAGGAAAATACTGCCATACAAACTGCAAACTTTCTTTTTCTTAAATAAAAATATTCCAAGAGCATCAATATTTTTTTGGAAACTCTAATTTACATTTTCACAACAGTTGACTGACGGCATGCCTTGCAGATGTCAACTATGTAGAAGCCCTAGCCTGCAAAAGAGTATTAATCCTGAAATAACAGAGATTGTTCTCTACTGACAGTCTTTAGGGTGTTTTTTTTTCTTTTTTTTTTTTTAATTTTTATCGTATAGTTAGTGATTTCACTGCACTTCTTACTGTCAGTTGTTATCCTAGCCTTGCTTCAGTGCAAGTTCACGATTCAGTAGTAGATCTCTTACTGCATAAGCTGGCAAGGAAAAGAAGGCTGTGAACTTATCAGCAAGAAGCACTCTGCAGCAGCAGAGAGAACGATCTGGTGGCCTATCAGCAGGAACTGCTCAGAGCTTCGTGAAACTGAAAGTGGGATCAAGGCTGTATTAGCATCAGATATTATTTTTGCTTTGAAGTCCTGAGCAGAATATGAAAGTGAAGAATTAGATAGTTGTTGCTAAATCTTTACAAGCATTTGCAGTTCCAAAACCCTATTTTAAAAATTCAGTTGTGAAATGAAGCTATGTGATCTCAGTTCAGGACAATATCTAAAGCTCACAGGAATATCTACAGAGCTTAACAGGCTTTGGATCAGACAAAAGAGAAAACTTTCAAGATGTTTAAACATCAAAATGAAAATGAAGAGTGGGATTTCAGTGGCAGTTGTGTGTCTGCTAGGCTTTCTGAAAGAGTCCAAACAGTTTTAAGTATCTAAATGTCTTATCAAATCTTGCTTATTCTTACAGTTTATACAAGAGTCACCAATGTCAGTTACTGTCTTTGCCTGGACCGAATCTACAGGTATTGACAATCCACTCCTAGGACAAAGCTGGAAGGAGACTTTAGAGTCACTTGCTATTGTTTTTCAGAATTACAAACTAGAAATATAATTAAAATTATAAAGAATGCAGGAGCAATAGGAACATTCTAGTGTTTTTGATGGTGCATTTCTATGATTCTGATGGTACAGTATTTTATATGAGACACAGGAGAAAACAAAACAAAGCAAAACACAAAAGCAGATAAAAAATAATCTAACAACTAGAGCACTCAGCAATCCCCCTTTCTTTTGTTTTAAACAGCATCCCACAATATTATATCACATTTCTGTAGTCCACCTAGAGAAACTCATGAATAATCAAGATCAAAAGAGGAGAGACATTATCCATCAGGGCTTGACTTACATTATTCTGAGTGGAAATCACAAGTGATTTTCTACTTCTTTGTATTCGCTCCAAATACTTAGTGCATAGCTGCAGTAATTTCCCTCCTCCTTCCTTTCCAGAAATATGTTCCCCTTCTTAAATAGATTTACATTCCTGCTTTCTTTTATTATATCTGGCATTTCATTTCATACCTCAATACTATTGTATGAATATGCTAAAGCTAGAGTCAGCTGACATTATGGAATTACTCTGGCTGTACAGCATGTGATTACAAAACCAAGCAATTAATCAGACAACGATTTCAGTATTGTTACTATGATTTTCAATAACATAATTAACACCAGTGTCTAGCTTACAATCAAAGTTTCTTCAAATGTAACAACATACTCTATGACTAAGAAATTAGTTTACTGCTAACTACACTCTATACTCTCTCCAAATCTCTCGTGCCCCTCCCCCCCCCTCTTTTTTTTTTTTTGTCTGTAACTTCATTACTGATGTCTAGTTCCTGTATTTATGATTACTTTCTCATTGCTACTGCTTGCTTCTCCAGGACTCAAACCTGCAGTGTTGTAAGGTTCTAGCTCAGAACGGCATTGAAATATACATACATACCTCTTCAAGAATATGAAAAATTCCATTTCCTGCTACAAAATTATTCAAGTCCTTGACATTAGCAGGTATTTAAATGCTTTTTTTGATCAGAGCCCTAAGGTTCAATGCCTTTCAGCACTGAGCTCTCTATGCTTCACTGAACTGCCTAAATTCACAATGAATTTAATCCATGCAAAGGTTTTTCTCACACCTTTCCTTTTAAAAATTAACAAATGCTCCCTCAGAAAGAATTCTTTGTATCCTTCTGTACTTCTTTCTCAATAGTGTGTTATTAAAGAGGTGACAATTCTGCTGGAGGAGAGTTTTTTTCTCACATTTTCCGCCTACTGAAACCCAAAAAGAATTTATAAATACACAACAAAGGATCCTCAGAGGACATTTGTTTTATTTTCAGAATTAGGGATCATCAGACAAATTCCGATATCTCTCTAATTCAGAAAGTACCTACTTATTGTCCTCATTTGTGGCTGGAACAGTGCGGTGGGATACTGGCTCCACCATACCTCCCTAGACCTTCAAGATCATCATCAGAAACATTCAAAAAGACCAGTTAAACCTATTTATTTTCCAGGAGAGTATAAAAACTCAGAGAAAGTATATTTACTCCACTATGCATGCTACTCTAAAAAGCTTTGTACTGATTTCTAGCTTTCACCCTTTCCTGCCCCTTCCTCTCCTGCCCTTTTTAGAATCTCTTACTGCTGCTGGTTCTCCAGTTTAGAGAACTGAAAGTTATAGCATTATGCAAATGCCTCTTGAGCACAGACAGGCACAAGGCATCAGCCACTTAGCTAGGAAGCCTGTTCCAGTATTTGACCATCCCCATGGAAAGGAAATATCCAAGCCTCCCCTGGCACAGCTTTGTGCCTTTCTGTCATGTTGTATTGTTGGTTCCCAGGACCAGGGCCGGTACCTCCCTCTGTTTTCCCTCCTCATGGAGCTGCAGCAAGCAGTGGAGTCACCACAGCCTCATCTTTTCCAGACTAGGCAGGCTGAGTGTCCTCAGCCTCTCCACAAGTGAGAGACTTTGTCACCAGCTTTTGTGCCCTCCTCTTTGTGCTCTCATGGACCTTAACATCCTTGTTAAGCCCAGAATACAATATTGAGGTGAGATTGCACCAACACTAAATAATAGCAAGAGAATAACTTCTCTGACCAGCCAGATAAACTGTGCTTGATGCACTCCAAAATGCAGCTTGCCTGCCAGGGCACAGTGCTGATTCATGCTGAGCTGCTGGCACCATCATCCCCAGGTCTCTTTGTGCTGAGCTGCTCCCAGCCACTCATCTCCTAGCCTCTGCCTATGTCTGCCATTACTCCACTCCATGTACAGTACCCTGCATTTTCCTTTGTTGAACATCATTCTGTTGCTTATTGTACAATGCTCCAATCTATCTAGAACCCTCTGAAAGATCTTCCATCCCTCCAGAGAGTCAACAGCATCTCCCAGTTAGGTATCATACTCCTCCAGTATCCAGATCATTGATAAATATGTTGAACAGAACTGGCACTAGAACTGAGCCTGGGGAAAAACTTCTAGTGATCAGCCACCAGAAGGTGTAGCCCCGTTCACTACGATCCCATGACTCCATGACTCTTTGTTTCTATGATTCTATGACACTTTGAACTCTGCCATTCAGCCACTTCATTATCCACCATAGTGTGAACCAGTTTATCTCACAGTTGCACAGTTTGTCCAGAAGGATACTCTGAAGGCCAGTACCAAAATTCAGAAAGGCTACAGTGGAATTCACTGTGGTACATAACCCTGTAAACACCCCTGACTGAATTTTCCTTCTACTTATGTCCTCAATTTACATTATATTGAGTGAATATGACATGCATTCCATTGTGTTTTATGTTTTATTTTATGAATTTAAGTAAAATTAGTTAACAAATTATCATAGAAAAATACTAATCAAATCTTACATTGTGATGGACTTATTAACCTTGCACATCTAGTTTAGGGTTTTTTTAATTACTTTCCACTGGTATTCAAAATATTACACTAAACTGAAAGCTTACAGAGAAGTCACCTGTGAAATCTAATGAGAGGTTATGGCTACTATGGGAACATTTTCATTACCAGACGTTTGACTACTTAGCATCGTACTTAAATGGTAAGGCATTATGTTTCATGTCTAATTTTACTTGGATTTTTTTTTCAAAAAAGATTTTTTTAAGAGTTATAACAAGGTAGTTCTATAAACCCAACATTTTCTATGACATCTTAATGATATTTCCCTTGTTAGGAGAAAATCCTGTTCTCAGAATCCACGTCATTCCTTGAGACCAGCAGAGGATTTAGTTAGCCTCTTACCACCAGAGCTGTAAATTAAAATTAGCAACTGTAATTTCTGTGCTATATCATCTCACTGAAATCTCTGTATGAGCTTTACAACAGATAAGCTTACGAGAGGACTGTTACACTTTGTCCTCTTTAGTAAACAGCAAAATAAAGCAGTGTATTAAATAAAGCTGGCCAGAAAAAAAAAAAAAAAAATTACTTTATGTTTTTTTGTTGGTGGTGCTTTGTTTTAAAACACTATATAGTTTCTCAAGAAAAATTCTGTAGTTACTATAGGTCCTGCAGTTTGTACCTAATTTACTCCTGTTGGTAGAAAGTGGAGAAAGGCAGACATACACGCACCACTTAATTGCAGTTGTGAGGCTAGTATTCAGGTCTACACAGGAGTTAAAATGGTACTCAGTCACAGAAGCACAGCACAGCTGAAGCTGGCAGGGACCTCTGGGTCACTCTGGCCCAGCCCCAGCTCCTGCATGAACACCAGAGCAGGTGCCCAGGCCAGTGCCAGGTGGCTTCTGACGATTTTCAAGGAGGAGACACCTCAGCCCCTGGGCAGCCTCTGCCAGTACTCCATCACCCATACAGTACTTATTTCACATCTTGCCTACGAATGAATTTTATTTATTGTTACCACCCCAAGCAAATAATACTACTAAATAAGCATTTTATGTGAGAAATATCCAAATGCCCTTGACAAATAACTCTTGACTAAAACATCCAGTATCCAAATTTCAGTGGAGCAAAACTTTGTGAGTCTATGGAGGTATGTGCTTGGCTATGTGGTTTCAGATCATTTAAGGCAGTAAATCAATTAATAAATAAACACAAATTCAGTTTTCAGTTTGGTCCTCATCTGGAACTAAGTTGTAAGCCACTTTTTGGATTAAAGGCCTGATCCAAAAATTGCTCAGTATAAAATAGTATAGTATTTATATAAAATAGAAAAGTATTTTTCAGAAGGAGAGTTGAAACTCAGCTTTTCCTATTTTCATCCTCCTTTCAGATGAGTTACCAATTACCATGGTAGCCAAATGCTTACACTTTTATTTATTTTGATCTAGCTGAGACTTGGCTTTAGTCAATGCAAAGTAGAAGAGCTTCAATAAACTGAAAATAATGTTTCCTTCACCTGCAATTACTCCAGAGCCTTCAGGGTAATATCCTCACTTGGAAAAGTGAGTTTAATTCCTTCAAACACAAGAGAGAATTAGTATCTGTGAGGCTTTGATTTATTAATACTTGAAGTCCTGAAGTCTTGTGTTAAAGGCCAGCACTGTTGACAAACCAACTTTAGTACTTAGAGCAGAGTCCACACTTTATGTGACCTAAAAAACCCAGGCAAGTCAGCTAGCAGATGAAACTGCCACAGAAAAATCTTGTAAATCTCAGCAGGGATTCATAACATGAAGAATAGCACTTGAGTTACTCACATTTTATTGAAACAGATTTGTAAATATGACCTATGTCCTGGCAAAGTTTCAAGTTCCTATCTGCAGGGCATTGGTTTGGCTTCATAAACAAGCATGAACCTGGTTCCAAAAGTGCATTCATTTAAGTAAAAAAAAATTTTATATTAAAATGTTGACCTCATTCAAGACAGAGGCAACATAATCTGTGACCTTAAACTACAAATGATTGATTGCAAAAGAAAGTGTGTTCTTTGTAGTGTGAACAAAGAAAAAAAAAAAGAAAGAAAGAAATCAAAGATCTTAGAAGGAAAGAAATTTAACGGTGAAAGTACAAGGGATGAAAGTATGCTGTCTTTCAGTCCCAAATATTTGTGCAGGAGCATGTGAAAACATTATGTTCTAAAGAAAATCTCAACATAGAACTATCATCTTTGGTAAAATGAAGAATCTATAAAATAGAGTGTTCAATGAGTCATTGCAGGAAACCAAAGAAATTATGAGAAATAAAAAAAAAAAAAAATGATGATTTCATGACTATGTTATGAAGGCAAAATATATTCCTTAAGTATTCTACTACATTTTGCTACATTCAGAACTTAATAGGAAATTCAGTTTTCCCCATAATGTTTCCTGTTCTCTATTGCCATGCTCAGGAAGCATCTCACATACTTTGATTTCAGTACAAAATTTCAAAGTGGAAACCATACATGAAGTCTTGTTAGTGTTTAGAAGCATTAAAATTTCTAGGATTGTTTACATGTTTGAATACATGGATGCTTCAATAGCAAGATAGCAAGAATATGAGTGTGATTGCACACCTGATGAAGTCTTTTATTTAAATCCCCTTAGCTGCCATGGGAAATTTAATAAGCAATGCGTAGAAACTAGCTGTCCTGGGTATAGTTCCCAGAGGAGAAATTACTCTTTAATAGTGTTAAGCTTGGTGGTGTGTGAATGGTTATGTGGTACTTGAAGGGAATGAACCAATTCATCTTTCAAATTAGGACCACATGCCTGAAAGTGATAAGTGTTCTGTCTCAAAAGAAGAAAAAGAACACAACATAATTTTTTTTTTTTTCAGTCACATTTACTACCATCTGATGATAAACTAACTTCTAGAAAAGGTACAGTAGAATGAGTTAAATAAATCAAGGAGGATTTTTTGTTTGTTTGTTTACTTCCAGTCAGTCTGTATTTTAAATATTAACATCATTCACAATATAAAAGATTAACTTACATAGAGGAAACTACTTTTGTTATTTGGAATGACTGAAGATAAGCAACAAACTCTTCTGCGCCCAACTTGAATTCATTAGATAATTCACCCTAATCTTGTTTTGTACAGATAGCAAAACCATACTCTTTCCATTTATTAGTTTTCGGAGTAGTTTTTGTTGTAGGCAGAACAGTATTTCCATAAAGGAGTCAGTGATATTCTGACAATTTGTTGCATTCCAGTACAATCAATGAAGAGTCCACTAATTTGTTTTTATGTCTCTTAATCTGAAAACTGTGAAGTTGTTCTGAGAAATGCCTTTTCACAGACCCAAATCTGAAAATGCAGGCATTTAAAATAATTTTGGTACTTCAAGAAAAAATAAAAAAGAAATGCATTGGTATATGTGACAAATGAGAAATACTTTCATAAAAATCAAGTGTCTTCTTGCAACAGAGAACAGGAAAATCTGATTGCATTTCAGTAATATCTCAGCAACTTCTGGTATACCTCCTTATCATTCATTTTCAAACTGTCAAGTTGGTTTGTGCCCAGCTCTGTGTGCCAATATTGTCTGCTCCCCTTTTGACTGGTTATTTTTCTGTGGCTAGCAAAGTTAAGAGCTAAAATCTTTAGTTCTGTTAATGAGAAATGTTAATTTGTTTTCACAAATGATGCAATATTATTCCTTAAAGAAATAGCTCTTTAAAGAATAATTTTTCAAGGAAAAGTTTCCCTATGCTGAGAGAAAGCTGTAAATATCCATCACTGGACATTAATCCTTGACACAGACCCCACACTTCCAGGTCCCTCTTGAAAGCTAAATGGAAAAGTGCCTTCTCAATTCTTTCAACACCAGAATAGTGGTCAATTCCAGAGAATCTGAGTTTCAAGGATTCAGATGCCTTTAAGTTGTTCTGTCTTAACTATCTTCTTGAAATCATCTCTACCACAGCACTAAATTACAAGAAAAAAATGCAACTAAAAATACAATGTCTTTATGCAGGCAGAAGTGAAAAGAAAAAACAGTCACTCCATCTTTGTATGGCAGAAACAAATCTCATATTCTTCTGCCCCTGAGGATTCACAGGACATACTAAAAATTACTGCTCAACCTATGGGTTTAGTGATTCATTATTCTCTTTCCTATTTTATATCCTCAGACTGTATTCAGAGAAAACAGCTGTGGTGCTGAGGAAGGACAGTGACTTTTAGATCCCTGTGCTTTCCTTGAATCTCTGAGATTGTCAGATATCATCACTGATGTTCCTCACTCCCTTTCTTCTAAGAACCTATTTATGGATGACCAGGAATTTCAGTATGTCATTTACTGCATTACTAGCTGCTGCCTTCTGCTTTGTAAATATTTATATTGGTCGGACATTTGCTCAGCTGTGAAACAGTCTTCTAGCCACTGATTGTGTTCAGTAAAGTCCTAATCAGAGTTCTAGGCAATGTGTACATGAATCCCTTTCCACTAATTTAAGCCACGCTCTTCTTCCTAAATTAGGTTTAAGTTCTCAGGTGTCCAGTGTGGCTCCTTACATGGCCACACAAGTGGTTGTGCCAGAACGAAAGACATCAGAGGGACAGGAACAAATACAAGGCAAGCTTTTCAGCATCATCTTATGGAAACTTGAATCTGTAACATGTGTTTGCTGATTTTTTGTTTGTTTGTTTGTTTGTGGCACATACCTACCACAAATATACTGACATAACAATGTCCTCATCAAAATATAAATTACTTTCAACAGCAGTTTGCTTGTATCATAAAAAACACAATTCCAAATAAGATCTACCAATGACAAACTTATTTCAATGAGATTTCAGGGATTCTGTCACTGCTCCTCCCTTAGAAACTCAAACATGATTTCAAAGCTGAAAGAGAGGGATTATGACAACTATCTCAAGAATCTTTGTCATAACATTTTCTTTTAGTAAGTTCATTCACAACTCTTACGCTGGTAAGAACTCTTCTCTTTGTGGAGAATATTGTGAGCAACAGAAAAAAAGAATAAAAAGGAGACATTCAATTGTCACCTTTCTGGCTCACTTCCTGATTCAATTTCAGATACTAAACCAAATATTTTCCTCCCTAATTTTAATTCCAGTTTGTTTGGTATCATCTAATATTTCTTTGCTTTGACAGTTTCTTTAGATAAAATGTGTAATCTTCACTTCTTCCTTCCAGCCCTTTCAATTTTACAGATTTCTTTGCTACTGGCATGCAAAATAAATTAATTTTAATGTGAATTTACGGAATATGTCTAAAGCATGTCAGCAGAAAGTTGCTGAAATACCATGTGCTGGCTTTAGAAAAAGTGTCTCTTCAAAGAATTATTTTAGACACCACAAATCTCAGCAGGCTAATATGATACTAATGATAGCATTTTAGGCAATGACAAGTATGAAACAATGAGAGATAAACCCTTGAATTAAGTCTGTATTTTAATTTTCATTATTGGCAATTAGCAGATTAACAAACAGAATAAGAGTTCCTAGTGAATTTTTCCTGAAGGTTCAAGAGAGCAGCAACTCAGAATACACACAGATTATATTTGTATAGTTTTATGTCTTTCCTTGCTGGTTCCTGGGATAATGAAAATGTGTCAGTCTTCAAGAATTGAAGAACCAGAATTGTTTGCTGAAAGTTTTTCCTAATGGCCATAAACAAGATCTTTTTCACTTCTGTGTACAAACTTCGAAATAGAATTCATAAATTTTCTCGTTAAGGTCTATGGAAAATATAGTACAATAGTATGAAATTAATGGGCCATTGCATTCTAAACTGTGTAAAAGACATGCTCATAATAATACATTACCTTTAGATCTAAATTCCAAGATCAGCCTTATGGAACATTCAAAGCATTCACTGAAATAACTATAGAAAATATGAAGACATGGTGAAAACCAATCTAATTTATATACTATATGTTTAAACAAAATAAAAGTTATTGAATAATGAATTCACTCCACACACATCTCTTCAAAAACCAAAAGAGTGCAAATGATTTGTATCTAAAAATATATATCCATACTTCTACAACTAAAATATTATGACTATGTTATATAAACCCACAAACAGATACAAACAAAGAATGAAGACTGACTTCCGTAAATTAATTATCCCTGAGAAACACTGAAACTGCATAGATTACAAGTGCAGTGTAGTAAAGACAGTGTGAGAATCTTAGCAGAAATTCTGAGTATTTGCAGAAGAGCAAACTACATTTGAGACAGCACACAAAAGCGTTTAAGGAGCAGAAGCACACCAATCACATTTAAAAATTCAAGACATATCCCTAACAGCAACATTTGAAACATTACAAAATTTTCTTCTGGCATAATATTTGAAGATAAAAGTACGTTATGTATGTTCAAATAAATATTATTATCTAATCCTATACAAGTAATAGAAACAAAGGCCCAGAAAGGATTTACCACTATAAAGAAGGTGGCTGTGGTTATTAATATTTATTCTCCTTGCAGAATATGTGTTCCAGTAATGTGCTACATTGCACACGATGTAGTTGGACTGCATCAGCATTAATTAATTGATGACCTTTGCCACCAAACAGTTAAAAATCTAAGAATAAAAGGAGAAACAACAGATGGGAAGATACAGACAGATGGGAAACTACCAAAAAATGTAGTATTGGTCAGCACGATGGCCTGCTTGTCTCAGACCTCCAGCTGTCTAATCTTTTGTCAAGACTTATATGAGCAGCATTGAAGCAGAGAGTTTTAAGGAGGATTTTGAAGGAGAAAATGAAAAAGCTGCTCAAATTTAAGTGGTATCTTCTCTGTTAGATAAGAAGCAAAATCAGAGATAACATGAATGTGAGCAGTAGATAAAGTCAGCAACGTCTGGTTGGAGCTAAGAATTATATGTAATACTTGGGGCAAGGTGAGGATAGTGAATCAAAGGCCTTGAATATGAGGACAAACGGCCCACATTTGGCATAAAATGGAGAGATGTAGAAATTGAGAAACAAGGCTCAAAGAATGAAACTACAAAAATGATATTTTTATTAACAATATGAAGCAGATGCTCTGGAAGGAGATAAGTTTTGTTTATCACAGTTAGACATTTAAAGATTGGATAGGAGAGATGGAAAATAAAAACCCTTTCTTAAAAATATGATTTACTAATTAACATTTCTAAGCAAGCCCATGTAAGACTAAAAATCCATTTTGCTGTTAATATACACAGTTATTATACACAGTTATATACACAATTGCCCTTGAGCAATTTTCATCCTAGCACAAGAATCTGCTTTTTTAATGCATCTGAATGTCATCTGGATATACCATTTGCCAGAAATGGTATATCCATTGTTGAAAATACTAGTTACCAAAAGACTTTTCTGTGTCCTTTTTGCTTATGGGGCAGGCTGGTCCTGGTTATCTTTTCTATCCTTTCTTCAACACTCCCTATAATACTTTCTTATAATGACTTTTATAGCTCTTACTAATGAACCCTTCCTGTACTTTTGCAGCACCCAAGCAAGAGACAAATGACACCAGAGCTGTTCTGGGCAGACTCGTAAGATTTGTCCTGCTGATACTATATACCTTTCTGATTCTGACTAGCTTATGCATGCAATATAACGTACTTTATAAGCAGAGAGATTTTGCCTGCAAAAGCTATTTATTGTTTAAATATCTCATAAGAAAAAAACGGTGCAAGGTGCTTTTAATAGTGCCCAATAATTGCATTTACATGTGACATTTCCAGTCCTGACACTGATTCCTACCTCAAAGGAAGCTAAGATTAGGAAGAAGTAATCTACCTCCTACTTCCGAAGTTTCAGATGTCTTATCAGGAAACACAATAAGTATACATAATTGAGATATTTAATCACTTAACACTGTTGCAATGAATAAATTATGCCCTGCTCAGACTGAAAAGAGTCTATTTAAACTCATTCTTTGTTGAAATATTAACTAGGTTTGAAAAGATTTTAAATAAAAATGCTATATAATAAAACATGGACTGATTTTCTTCTATCCCACAAATTGAATACAAAATGAGTCCAAAAGATTGTCATTTCTTACATTATTGTTACAATTTGAGCTTTTATGTAACATACCAAATCTTGAGATTTACAAAATTTGTCTTAGGTCCGATTAGTCCATATATAATTTAGCCCCAATAGAGGCAACACAAACAAAAAAAACCTTATAAGAAATAACATGAGAATTTCAGAGGAAAAGTACACATTCGTTTATACATTTTATAGAAAATTATCTGAAGAACACTACAGTTAACAACACAGAAGGCTCTGTAGCTTTATATGAAAACCAAAAAAACAAGTACTGAAAGGAAAAATATATTAAAAGCAATTTTGGGAGACTGGACAGTACTACTGAAAAATTTTTACATCAAATTTCATTTGCCAAACAAAAAGCCAGTGGTGGTGATTATGTTGAAAAATAGTGTTTTGTAGCTGAGAATTTGCTATATCTAGTAGTATTATTGTGCTCTTTCTAGCTATTGTAGTCTCAATGGAAATAAATAGGAGGCATTACTTTTGGAGTGGTCTATATAAGATGGAAAAGAACAGATTTTCTGTTTTCTTTTGCTCAAGGTGTTTTTCATCTTTTGTCTCTCATTTTATGACAAAATTTTGCCATTTCAGCAAGTATGATGCTTGTGGATGCTTGTCCTTTTTTATATATATAATGTAAAAGAAGAAAAAAGTAATCCATATAAATTAAAAAATAATGAAATTTACTAAATTAACTTCCAAATCTTTGGAAATTATTTGTTTGCTTTTTGTTTATTTGTTTATAAGAATAAATTCAGTCAAATTTGCATGCTTCAAATGTTTGAGCTTCTGATGAAACCCTAATTTTTAATAGAAAAAATATTGTAGTAGATTTTTCTGAACACCAGCAGTACCATAAACATATCCTCCACTTTCTATTCTTCTATACATCTGTAACATAATTAAATTGCTAGATCCACAGATTATTCTCTTATATTTCTTAAGCCATCTAAAGTCTTTATATGAAAGACTAAAAAGAAGAAAGTACAAAGGATATGGGTAATTTTAACATATATTAGAAAAAGAGTATCTATGGATTATGTGGAATCCATGGATAATACATTCTGCATTTTCCATGGATAATGAAGACATGGAACTTAAAATATAGGCATATGAATACATTGATACTAATGGCAAAGCATAATATAATATAATAAATATAATATAATATAATATAATATAATATAATATAATATAATATAATATAATATAATATAATAAATATAATATAATATAATATAATATAACATAACATATGGCACTTTTTCTCAGAAAATGGAGGCAGGCAATTATTTCATTATTATCATCATATTCTTTGCTTCTGACCACTATTGCTGCACTCAGTAATGTTAATTTCAGTTCTGGCACATTCATATGGATAATCTGACAGTGTAGATCAGATCCTGATTCAAGTTGCACTGCTCAGAATCCAGCTTCACTTGAGCAGTGCTGAAGAAGGAACTGTGGTCTTCCACTAGGCTTTAAACAGAATATGAATTAGGTTCAGTGAGCAGTTCTGATTTATTCTCATGCATCAACCTGAATATATGCAGGAGAGCCACAGTCCTGCATTCATAAATGTTATAGTTGAACTGAAAGAACATAGCACCCTATGAAACATCTCTGTTTCCAAAAACTCATAAATGCTTTCACAGTCATCACTAAACAGCATTGCTGGGATTGGAACCAATGTATTGCTCCTGCAGTTCATTTTTTATCGTTTGCTTATTTTGATATATTTTTAAAGCATAGCTCCTAGGAAGGGATTCATCATTTTTAGATGATTATTTTCTGCTTTGTGGAACAATCTCAGTAGGTGGTCCAGGCACACAGACATGGGAAGCTAAAAGCCCAGAAAATGGAAAACTGCTATAGATCACAAGTGCATCCATAATGGAGCAATAGCTGAGTCAGGTTTCTAAGGTTGACGTTTTTGAACTTGTCTGAATTCATGAAGGTATGCCTAAACCTTTTGCTTCTTTTTTTTTTTTTTTTTTTAATACGAATTTTCATTTTCCCCTAACTGGAATATAGCTTAGAGATATTTGAAAAATAATCGTTTGATGGAAAACTGTAATGTAAGCAATTGACAATTCAGTCATGCTTTCCTCCCTCATATTTCTTTGATAAAGACTTCATCAAGTATATTCAGAATTTCAGTTTAGCCAAAGTACTTAGAAAAATGTTTGACTGTGAAGTGAACGAGTGAAAGAGGCTTGGAAATGGTAAATGATAGTGTATGGTTGATAAGGTACTATACGGTGCTATGCACCAGCAGAATCCCTAACCCTTGCCTGACTTTTTACATCAGGACAAAGTAGACACAGGTGAGAGCCCTCTTTTTCAGAATGAAAATAAAGCTCTTGCTTGCATCAAGGAACACCCTGAGAATGGGCTCAATTTATAGAGAAGCAAATATTGCCTGATATGCACCATTTCAGACATAAGAAATAGCGATAGTCACTGAATGGGAGTCGTCAGCATTAAACTAAACCCCCTCTGCGAGCAGCATGTCTTTTCAGGATTAACAATTTATGAAGTTAATGCAAATCTAAGTATGCAGCTGTCCTTTTCTATATTTAATAACCAAAAAGAAAACGTCACCAAGTAAAGGGGAAAAAAGCTGCTTCTCACCTGGGTCTGCACAGAAAACAGTAGCTGCGTTATTTTCTGGGACGTAGAATGGTACTAATTTTGTCATGGGGCTTAAATATATAAGATAGACAAAAATTTTAATCCATTTTCCCTTCGCTTTATAATTAAACTGTTCTTTGAATGAACTTTTTCAAACGATCATAAGATACATATGACTTTATGTGTCATGGTGTGGTATAAACAAACATTGCTACTCTAAATATTCCAATATTCCATTGAATATTTTTTTTTTAATTCCATTGAATAGTTTTACACAAGAATTAATATACATAATGCCTATTTTTCCATAGCATGAAGAATCTTTTCTTTCTTTAAGCATGAAGAATCCTGAAGTGTTTTTCAAAATTATAAACACAAAGGAAAACCTCTCAGTGTTTAAATGCAGCAGTCCTGTGTGTGGGCTCTGTATATTTCTGTTCACTATGGGTTTGGCAGTGGGTTCACAATAAATACTTTGATAAGAATAGAATTTGCAGCTGCATTAAAAGTTTAATTCTGAGCAATAGATATTTTGTTAAGACATCAGCACAACTTCTCAGCCTTTTGAAGAGTTTTGTGTAACTTTTATACCAATGATGCGCAAAAAGCCAGACAAGAAGAGAACTGATCCACAAACACAAAGGTGGCTACAGCTTTGACTAAATGGGAGGTGAAGATGCACTGCAAATTGAATTGTTGAGCTGGAGAAAAGTGACAAGTGGTTTCCCCTAGGAATCATTCTTGAGAGGAGAGTCTCATTTAATATTAGTAGTAATGACCTCTGTGAAATAGCATGCTGCTAAAATATGTTGTTGACTCAAATTGTAAGATATGGCCTTTAAGAGGGAAGTTCAGGACATCATATTGGAGAAGTGAAGAAATGCCATAGACCAAAATGATAAAATCAGGATTAAGATTCTGAATGTTACTAATTTTTTCCTTAAGCATCTAAGCTGGGAAAAAAAGGAGAAGAAATAACTGGTTGTGCTAATTGATCACAGTGCCTCTGAACAAAGTAATGTAGACATTTAAAAAGTAAGATGCATGCAATTTCTCAGCAAGACAAGTAAGGCACTCCCAGAAAAATACTGAGCAGCTCTGTGAGGGAAAGGTAAGTCCTGACCCAGAAGATCACATTTAATTACAGCTTTCCAAACTCATGAAAGACTGTTTCAAACCAAAGGAGCTGTAGGAAGAGCTACTATCTTTTTTTACTTTCTTTCTTTCTTTCTTTCTCGTTTTTGTTCTTTTTTAATTTTTTTTTTGTTTCAGAAATGAGAGTTGGTACAAGGTAAGTTGATTTTAATCATTTATGAATACTGTAGATTTTTAACAAGCAAAACAAGGAGTTTTTTTGAAGTTTGATACATTTATGATCCGGGGTGTGTATTAATGCCTGTGATAGCATAGGAACAAATCCAATAAAATGGTAATTGTTTTCCAGTCGTATCTACAATGAGCCATCCAGATGAGCTACAGCTCTGGAATGAATTTGCCAAGTGATTTTCCTTTTTGATACTTCTCAAAAGGCTCTTATTAGATGAGAAAAAGAAAAAAAGAAGAAGAAAAAATGAACAGAACAAAGACAGGTTTTCCTTAAATTATTTCTGTTATAAGCTATCAGTTTTTTTCTGAGAATTGTACACACTGCATCTTTACAGACCGTTTCCCTTCCAAGTGACCCAGTGAATGCACCAGGCGGAAGCAATCCTTCCTCCCTTTTCTCAGCTTGTATAAAAGATTGCAGAGTACAAGCTTAAGGGAAAACAAATTCAACGCTTGCTGTCATGACTCCGTGCCCAAAATGAAACCAGTCAGCTATACACAACATATTTTTATATAACTCCTGCACCTTGATCAGAAAAGCAAACAAACAAACAAACCACACGACCTAATAAGAGTTTCTGAGATTTTGCTCGGTAGTTCCCAGTAGCACACATATTACAATGTAATGCTGAGAACACGGGAATTTTGGCTAATCTATGGGTCCAAGATCCTTTGCCATCCCCAGGAAGAAAGGCTACAAAATACTTTGAAGCCAAAGGAGAATAAGAAAAACAGAAGAGTAGAAAAAAATATTTTACACTTCAGACTTTCTATTGATGCAAGATAGAGAATGAGACTGCATTAGAAGAGTTGCTGGATTTGACCAATTTTGTTTATCTATTTAAAGCAAAACTTGATTCCCTTGATCATTTGATAACAGATGTCTGTCTTATCAGCTCAATTTGAGTGTAATGACTGTGGGTCTACTATTATGTGAAACCATTATCATAATTGCTGAATATGTACCAATATACGCTGTTGATTTCCTAAGATTTCATCACCTCAGTGGTTGTCAGTCTCAGCACTCTCTGCACTGTTTCCTCCTCCCACATTCTCTTTAATTTTCTTAGCATAGGGCAGGTAGTGGAATATGATGCCTGTGCTGCTATCTCTGCTGCTGTTGCTTCCACATCCAATGAAATGTGAGATAAGTTGTTAAGCTATTATGAGAATAACATACTTTATGAAAAAGGTTACTTTATTATAAAAAACTATGCAGAAATGCTATTTTCAATATAAAAATAGTTTCACTTCATCACAAAAGCCTGCAGTTAAAAGTCTGGTAAAAATCATATTCCAGGGTCATTAATACTATAAGTTCATAAACAAATATAAAAATCTTTCTTCTAATTCAATAATGCAACTATTCTGATGCTATGTTAATAATCTGTACATTTCCCCAGTGTATCTGTAGTAGATATCAGTTACTCTGAAAACAACAGTCAACCATGTCTCTTTCTGAGGCAAAGTGAAACATACATCTATCCTTTGAAGATCTCAGTAGCAACTGAGTGTAATACAACGTTCACTATCGACTGGTACTAAATATATGCTCAAGGGAGACGAATTTTGGAAGTTTCTTCCATGTTCATCCTGAAAACTCAAGTTTGTTTGTTTGTTTGTTTGTTTTCCAAACAAAAACCTCAACATCTTCATTGAAAACAAGTATGTTGAAAAACTAAGGAAGAAGCATTTCCTAATCCTATAAGGTAAAGTGATAAAAAGCCAGCCAAAAGTATAATGAGATAAGGAATACAGCCTAATTGGTGATAAAATGTCAATATTCCAATAGATACATACCAGCAGTCCATTAGATTTAATTAGGCTTTCTCAGCAAGCAATAAATCATGCAAAAGACAAACTGGAAATGAAATCAGCTAACTGATGTGAAACACTCATGGGCTGGTTTACCAAAACTAATCTCTGGACAAATTAAGGACCAGCACAGACATGTTAAGCTGAGGATTTGAAAAAAAGACCAATGTCTAATATTAGTACAGGATTAAGAGATTACACATGAAGATCTAAAGGCACCATTGATCTGCTCGGGTTTTAATTATGATCTCATTTATTGATATTGTAAATAAACATTTGAAAGATTTGAATGAAATGAAGCACTAGACTGGAAAAACAGGCTGCTTAAACACAACCGGGTTATAGAAACTGTTAGTAATTAGTGTGCAGCAAGAAAATGCTGCAGCTTCATCCTGTGTTCAGAAGGGATCAATACGCCTGCCTCTGTACACACTAGATTAAAACCTACAGTTCACAGGGCATGAAAGGAAAATGAAATGCAAATGACTCAGAGGCCTCATTTGCCGAATTAGGGCAGAAGATTGGGAAGTGCAACATGAACTGATTGAAAACATAAAAACAAAAAAGCAGAGAGTATGCAACTATGAAATAATCAAAGTACTTTTTCTTGGATTTTACTAAACAGTGAAAATCCAATTGGACATAATTCATCTGTCTAAATTAAAATTACTTTTGGATTGAGATCAAGGATCGGATTTTACGTTTCCATGACTCTTTACGAAAAGATGTCTGAAAAAGATGTGACATTTTAAAAAGCTTTCATCAGGGACATAAGGAAGAAAAAGAAGTGGAGGTTTTGTGCTAAAATTTGGTAGAAGCCAAAGCATGACAGGAGTAAGAGAATGCAAGAAAACACACTTTCAGACCAAACATAAAAAAACAATTTAAAACAATTTTTTCCCAAATTTATCTAAATAGTTGAGTTTCTACTTTATTTCAAATGTATCTGATGAAAATGGAATAGAACTGACACAGAGTTCAATTTCCCACAAGTTAGACATGCTCTAGTCCTGTGCAAAGCGCAGTAAATAATTTTCATTTTTTCAAAAGCGATGCTCTGACAGCTTGCATTAAGTACTGAGACAGGCATTCAGTCTGCACAGTATGAATAGGATGGGAATGGTGGGAGAGAATTTTCTGGATTTGCTTTTTTCTTTTTTTTTTTTTTTTTTACATCCTGGTAAAATTGTATATTCTTTTAAATTCCTGGCCTTAATCTACCCTCTGGGAAATTACGGGAAGGAGGAAAGAGAGAGGAAGTCAGAAGTAAAGTTTGACAAATGTTTGCTGCTATAATTATTACTTTGAGCTTGCTTTCTTTTAACTATATATTAATATTCTATGAAATTATCTCAGTGGTAAAAACGCTAACTGGAACGATGATTTGCAGTGAATAATGGAGAATAGCAGCAGAAAATAAGCTTTCAATTTGTAATCCTGTAAACTCTCAATTTGTCTCTCTCTGTGGGAGATTGCCTTAATGTAGTATCAAAAATATTTAAAATTGAAAGTTAATAACCCATCTGTCAGCACAGTAAAAATAAGTTGAATATTGGCCTTTCTAATAGTTGTGCTTGACATCTGCATAAAATTGATTAAGGAAGAGAAATTCTGTACTTTTAAAATAATTCTGCTTTTAAAATAATTACCTAATCTTCTTCTGTATCCCACACCTTTCTCTGTCAAACAGCACTGTGATTTCCTCTGTAAAATATGACCTCTCAAAAGAAGCCATATTCAGCTTGGAAAAAGTGGTCCTAGAGTTCAGTATAGATCTGGATTGGGTATCCTGTACCCTCTGAGTATCCCATGGATCTTTGCTCCACATTTGCAAAATATTTGCCCTATCTACTTATAAGAAAAGTCTCCTACAGATGCTACTTTTCCAGTTGTTCTTCATTTCTTGACATTGCAAATGGCGTAATTCAAATCCAGGTGTCAATAACACATGGCTCACAAAGTCTATAACAAGATTGTGAGAATAAAAGTAGTGTTTAATATAATGTGCTGCAGCCAGGAGTATGGATTTATTAAGTTCTTTTCACTCCGATAACAACCATTTGCTCAGTTAAGCTTGGTCCAATCCAAGTTACAGACAGATAACACGTTACAGCAGTAAATATCTACGGCATATTTTCAGTACTATATCTTATCACCAGTGTACTGCTAACAAGCATCAAGTATATCATTTCTGGCATGAGATGAGCTTCATCAGCAGTAGCTTGGAGATATGCTCCACTTCACCATACTGACCTGCCCTATGGGAGGGAAAGGATATTCAAATAATGGTATACCTCAAGCAGCTCATTCTTCTTCATTTTGTTCTTCATTATTGATTTGGAGATGTTCTTTCTATTTTCCAGTTGTAGAAATTGAAGCCTCTCCATACAACATAATAATCTATGTGATTATTATGTTTTATATGCATTACTATTACACCAGTAAACTATGGATCCACATGGGAAAATCTACTAAATGATAATCATAGAATCATAATTGCTCAGGTTGGAAAAGACCTTAAAGATCATCGAGTCCAACCACAACTTAACCTTACTATCCTAACTCTAACAACCCTCTGCTAAATCACGTCCCTGAGCACCACATCCAAACGGTTTTTAAACGCATCTAGGGATGGTGACTCAACCACCTCCCTGGGCAGCCTATTCCAGTGCTTAACAATCCTTTCTGTAAAGAATTTTTTCCTGATATCCAACCTAAACTTACCCTGGTGCAACTTAAGGACATTCTCCCTCATCCTGTCACCAGTGAGAAGAGACCAAACCCACTCTCGCTGTAAGTACCTTTCAGATATTGGAAGAGAGCAATGAAGTCTCCCCTCAGCCTCCTTTTCCCCAGATTAAACAGCCCCATTTCCTTCAGTCGCTCCTCGTAGGGCATATTCTCCAAGCCTTTCGCAAATCTTGTTTGGCGGGAGATAATATTTAGGTATTGTGTGGTTTCTGAAAGACTGGACCTTGTCATCTGTCACTTTCTGATAAATAAGGACTGTTAAACTTCCATTTTTTCACTAAATTTCCTGTTAAAGTCTGTGTTTTTTCTGGGGGATAAAGATATTGAAAAAGTAGAACTCTAAGTAGAAGTTTACTTGCTGGATTTTTTTCATGATTACATTCATGAATATAGCACTGAAGCTAGAGATCAACCTTCTGAAAGTATTAAAGCACTTAGCTATTCAAATTATTGAATAAAATAACTCTGAGAAAATTCTTTAGTTATGATTTGTACACCAGGGCTGCTGCAGCTTTCTTAGACTGATTTAGAATACATATAAATATAGGCCATTTCTGGTATTAGCTTGAAAATCTAATTGGTTTGATTATTAAATTTGAGTTCAGTAAAGAGTAATTTGCTGATTTGACCTTGCTGTGATAGAGTGCTTAATATTTGCTCAGTTAAAAACTATATACAGTAGCCTAGGTTTAGTGATGTGTTGTTGTAAGTGTTCTATCAAATCTTACTAATGCTGTCACATTTTGTGAAACAATAATTTGGTTCATAACTTTGGAGGGACAAGAAGACATTAAATTCTCACATAAATCAGCCTTTGTTTGTCACAATGATCCTGCACTGAGCTTTTCTCAAGGAAGTTACAGACCCAGAATTAAGTATGATCTGATGTTTGTGATCCATCCTGAAAAATAGTTAAATTAATAGCTACAAATTATTCACCCTATGGGAGTTGAAAATTTGAGGAAGAATTTGTCATTTAAATCCTGTTTCAAGCTACTTATGTACATTGATGAAAATAATAGAAACAAACCATCACCATTAAACCTGATCAATACATGACAGAGTAACCAAGCTGAGAAAGCACATTGGTGGTGTTTACTGAAAATTGCTCACATATTTTTGTTGATACATATACTGTCTTAATAACCATTGAAAATTATCCCAGGAGAAAACCTATTTGGTATTTTCTGAAACTAAGTCTGTACTCATGAAACGAACACCACATACTGCCCAAATCAGCTGCAGAGGTATCTCTGAAGTATTTTCTGGTAATGGAATAAAAGCTTTTTAAGCTGTGAAAGCTAGATAGAGGATTGAAAGTAAGGTATGCCTATACGATCCAGAGCTATTTCTCTAAGCCCTAGAGGTAGCTTCATAATACAGACTCAGCAAGGCTAGATGAAACTTACACAATCACTGAGGTGAGAAGGGGACTCTGGGAATCTTCTACTCCAAACCCCTGCTCAAAGCAGGTCAACATAGTTGCCCAGGGCTCTGTCCTAGAAGACGACTTCATAATCTCTCAGGGCAACCCGTGCCAACATTCATCCAACAAATCTGAAAAGTGTTGTTTTTTGTTTTATTTTTTAATGTTTAAATGGAATTCCTTTTACTTCAAGTTCTGCTAATTGCTCTTGTCCTGTCACTGGGCAAAACTGAGGGGTCTTGTTTCAATTTCTTTATTCTCTCCCACCAGGCATTTATGCGTATCAATAAAATTCCCCCAGAGACTTTTCCTCCTTAAGTTAAACCCTCCTAGCTCCCTTCACCTCTTCCTAAATGACAGATACTGTAAGCTTTTAATTACCTTTGTGGCTAGACCTGCTCCAGAGCACATCCATGTCTTTTTTGTGCTGGGGACCCCAGCACAGAACACAGAATTCCAGACACACCTCACCAGTTTTGAGTAGCTGAGCCATGTTCAGGATGTATCATAGTTGTTTACGCAGATAGCATGAAAGAATTTTGCTACCTGGGTTTGTTCCTTAGTCTCTTGATTTTACAGGTGACTGTAGGTGGTTGACAGGAGACTAAAAGCCATGTTTAATAAAGAAGTGTGAAGAAAGAATCACTAATAGCTTTTACTATTAATTCTTGCTCTTTCATTGGTTGTAAGCAGTTCATTTTCACTTAACTAATTACAAAATAAAAAGTTGAAAAAAATGTATGGTACTACTTTTACATTATCAGAATTCTGTATCACATGGGAGAAAATTCTTAGATTATCTGAACTAACCTGTAGAGGACCAAGGGCACTACTTCACTTACTCAGGTCAGGAGTCATCAAAAAATATTCCTCAACATTGATAAAATTTATTTTAATTATATTTTCTCAATTTAGAGTTTTGCATGGGATTCTTACGGAGAGAATCATGTGGAAATCCAGAAGAAACTCAAGGAAGAGCTGTCGAAATCACTCACCTATAACCTGGAATGTGTAAGCCCAGTCAATGCTTCAAGAAAACTTTACCATGGAGATTCATGACAGAAGTAGCTACTGAAGCAATGGCTTCATAGCATTTGCGAGGCTGCTGTCAACTCGTCAAAATTTACAAACCTTGTATGGTAGCTGTGGGGAGTAACAGATTATTCTAGTCTCCATTACTGTACAGAAGGTAGGAAAGAGAAGAAGATAAAGAATGGCCCTAATAGGTTGATAACTTATCTTAAGAAACTGCTTAATATATCATCACAATTAGCGTTTGCTTCAAAGTTTTCTTTTCCTCTATGAGTGCACTCGTCATCACCTATGCTGCCTTAATCCTTTCAGACAAAGAACAACAATGCTTTGATATTTCCAAAAAAAAAAAAAAAAAGTTGTAATTATGGAAGACTTTTATTAAACTATCAAAATATTATACCATTTCTAATAGCCATACCTGCTAAATACAAAAATGAGAAATAGAAGTGCACGTGTGTAGCATTACTGCTTTCAAAATATTAAGTATGTCTCCAATCCTGCATGCATCCATCAGAAATGTGATATTCAGGAAACAGTTTGAAGTATCCCTGTTTCAGGTATCTTTTTTTCCTATTTATGATACCTGTGTCACTGCTTTTACAGTATCACTAGCATATTCTATGGAAAAGTGTTTTACTTACTAATAGAGAAAAATGGGCAATAAGCCTCTGTTTATAAAACAGGAAATAAGTGATTCTGAAATCACTGTCTGTTGGAAATATTGTAAATGTCATGTATGATAGTTCATTTCTTTTGTTCATCGACTGTTCATACAGATAATATGAATGAATATGTTCTAATAAACTAAATTTAACACCTATAAATATTCACAAGGAAAATGCTTTTCCTTCAGGACATATATTCATTAGTTCTACCTAACGAGTACCAGCATCCAGCTAAATTCCATGATGAGAAATTGATATTATCTATTCATGGTGTAAGGTTTGTAATTTGTGACTGAATACTGTTTGGGGTTATTTTAGATATGAGGCAACGATTTCCCAGTAGTCATCCTTATAAATGAATCTGAAGAACACTGAAGGTTAGGACTTTCTAATGTTCTGAAGGTTTTAAAGCTGAAAGAGATTTTTAATAGAAAAATGCAGGGTACAGGAAGCCTAAAGGGGGTTTTAGGGTAGGCTGAAGTACGCTTCAAACCATAACTTCAAAGATATTTGAACAAGGTACAGAGTAACATTTTAAAATCTTTGAGGTTTTTTTTTTTTATATATATTTTCAAATTTTTAAACAGTTTGAATCACACTATATATGACTAAAAAAAGGTTGATAGTTTTACCCTTTGATGATAAATCATTACAGTTTGGGGATACATTTATTTGATCTGTTCATTAAATATACAATTTATCAAAGCTTGGATTTCTCATGTATTTTAAATAAATGAGAAAACACTATGAAAAGGTATGTAATCTAGCACACACGCTCATATATAAGTATAGGTAGTTTTTTCCAGGTTTAATCAACTGACTTATGCAAAGAAAGTTAGAAATAGAAGGGGCAAAAAGCTTAATGAGAAAACCATTTTAGATATATTTAGAAAGTACTTTCTTGAAGAAAGAAGGCTCGTTACAGAATATCTTTCAATATACAGAACTTAGTCTGGTGACCACAGACTGAAACAGTCACAGAAACTGGGCACCAAAAATTTGACTTTTAGGACCCCATTCCAAACGTTCTCAACAACTAGTGCAGAATACACACCACCAGATAGGCACTCTCCTGGTTAAATGGTATTTCCTCCATAGACAGACTGGCTCATTATTAGCTCCGTTCTGTAGAAAAATGGCACTGAGCTGGAATTTCTCAGCTGTGCACAAACTCCTTTAACAATTCAAAGTTCAACAGCAGGATACTTTGTTGTTCTGCCAAACCATCCTAACTTCTGAAAAGTGAAGAGGTAATATACAAACAATGAATATACGTATTCACAGAAAATGAATTATTGTTTATTGAGCCAGATTCCACTGTTCCCCATTGAGATGAGTACTGTACAGAAGGTCCTTGGATATCTACTGCAATGTGCTTGCCTAAAAAGCTACAAGAACTGAAGAAATAAGAAATCTCAATCCCCTCAGTGGAGATGAAGACCAAAAAGTCAAAATTAGTTTTTTTATTTCAAACAGTATAATAATAATTAATAATGTCAATGACTAAATCTCCTCTAAGGGATCTATAAGCTGTCTGATAACGGAAACTAACTGAAAGATGACTTGTAAAGCTAAAGTACTGAATTTTATAATGCATACTTACTGTCAAATCTGTTATCTAATAGTGTTATCTTAGTGTTATTCTCAGAAATCCCACAGTTTCTGGAGTTGTATTTTGGATGCTGGATGAAGCATCAAAAAAAAAAAAATGACATTATTGAACTTAAAGATAAACATGATAAGTCCCTTCTTACAACATCTGAACTCTGCAGTCTGAGAGTTCCCAACGTATCCTCATGACATGTTTAAGAAAGAACTATTTTAGTTGTATACTAAAAAAGCAACATAGTAAGTGAGATCATTCAAGCGATCTCACTTGTAGACATCACCTACAGCCTGTACAACGCTGGTTTGTGCAGTGGCAATCAACGCTTTCCAATTCAGCTTAGATGCAGATGCATTTTCAATCTGTATGATCAGACTATCTGAAATACATCCCTTTTCTTACCTAACAATATTTTTACCGAAACAGAAGCCCCTACAAGAAGAGAACCATTGTTTGTACCTGAAAGTACATAAACAGAAAAGTCAGACATTTTCCTGGCCAGCAGAAAGCAGCACATACACAAAGCACAATCATCTTAACAGTTTGTAGACACTAAAATTCTTCCTCCCAGAGAACTCTTGACTTCACACTACCCACCAGTTACCACAGTTTGCTCACCTACAAAAAGTATGCTAAGATGACTAGAGTCAACAACAGAAGTGGAAGAAAAATAAGCTGAAATTGGTTATTTGAGTATAGAATCTCATACTCGAGGGGTCACATGAGATAAAAAGATATACTGTCTCCTTCAAAACCAGGTTGTGTATGGCAGAGCAGATCTTGAGGCAATTTGAATTTTCTGCACATAGTTTCAAGTTCTAGATTCCTTGTTATGTGAATGCCAGAAAAGCCAGTATATCTACAACAGGAAAAAGAAACATTTCCTTAACTAAATATACATCCATTAAATCAAACAAAAACAAACCTTCTGTTAATGTAATTTAACACAAAATATGTGACTGTGACTCAGATATGAAGATGGCTGAAGCAGTTCTGTACAACGTGAGCTGATGCTAGACCTTGCAAGGGCATGGAAAAGCTATTAAAATTCTAATTACACTAGCTCAGAGCTCAGCCCCCGCTCCACATGAACAAATTTACTCTGTTCCGTGGGTAATGTCTTGCCAGCCTGCTGCCAGTGCACAGCTACAAATGCTGTCTTGAAGTCATGGCAAAGAACAGCAAAGACCGCAAAGGAAAATAACCCTATTCCTTGTAACTGGAAGAAGGCACTCAAGGCATTAAGTTTACTAAAGCAATGAAGAAGCGTACACATCTTGGAGCATCATTCCAACATCTTCAGATTGAGAGGTGGAAAAAGATATGAATTTACCCTGAATATCCTCCTCCTCTTCTTCTTTCTTGTGCACTACAGACATCTTATGATTTAATAGTGCTGGTAAACAAATTAATAGTTTGGTTGAAGTCTGTGACATGGAAACTTCAGAAATAAATTTCAACTATTTTTTCAGAAAAGAAGCGTCACAGTGAGAAGAGAAATAACTGCCAGAAAGATTTAACTCACTGAGAGAAATGTTTGGTGTGATGATGTAAGTTTGATATTTTTATCAAAACACAGCGATTCAAAACAGATTTACACTTTATGAAAACTAATTGAACAATTTAAATTATCTCCAGTAAATAAAAATAATCAAGGAGGGGTAATTCACCTTTATTCATGCTTCAGACTGTCCTCTTGAGAACTGATTGGGGAAGAGTAGTTATTTGGCCGCTTCAAGCCAGTGTTTCTGGAATTAGCTCTTAATATTTGAGTTATAAGAAACATTATCTCAGCTCAGAAAGTATAATCAACCATTTTCTGGGGAATATATTTGATTAATTTTAAACTTTAGACTGGCAGGCCTTGAAGGACAGACAGACAATAGAATGATTTTTATATATATATATATATAGTATGCTAAACAAAGGAACTACAAGATATAATTTATAGCTCAAAATGAAGTACTTGGTAGATAGCTCTGAAACAACAATTCCAGGATTTCTCTTTCAACATTCTCTCCCTGTTCCCCATTGTGCTTCACCCCCAAACACAGAACAGCCTTTAAGCGACAAGTCACTTTACTGTTTTCTTTTCCATTTTAAAAAAACAGTCAATACATTAAAAGTATATGCAAACTACTGAATTCCAGAACACTCTTGACATAACTGAGCAAGTATGTGATTTTTTACCATCACAATAATTGTAATATATTATTATTCTGTTTCTATAAAAAAAAATATGAAATTCAAAGCTAAGTTGCAAAATTTGAAGAACTATTTCTTTAAATTTAATTTATACAGTTTAAGAAGTATGGCAATAAATACTGTAATAACTCTTAAATCTGTCACCAGGTAATATTTTATTAGTTCTTTGGATGCTCCTTTGTAAGGAGGAAGATTATGATTTTTGTTAGAGATGATGTGTCTACAGAATGTCTGAAAGTAATCTGTACAACAAGTGGAATGAGTCACATTCCACATACTCTGCTATGAGACAAAGTACAAAGGCATATTAAAGGACCAATATACACTCACAAATGAAGAACTGGCTGGAGAGAGGGAGCAAAAATCCAGGCTGAAAAAAATAAACCAAACAGCCAACCAATAATAGACATCAGAGTAGAGCTTGAATAGGATTACATTCATAATTCTTAAATCATTGTGAAACCTCTTTATAATTTATTGCCTGTAAAGTAAGCAAAAACTTATCGGTATCCCAGTATTTAAGAGCTGGCTAAACTTGAACAACATACAGTAAGTAGACCTCCAGCAAAGTCAAAGCTCTATAAGTTGCTAGATTTAGAAATACAATCTTAGACATTGCTTTTCAATGCGCCGCATAACTTCGACAGTTTTCTCATGTGAAACCTAGATGTAAAAGAGAAAGACACTGCACTACACTTGTCACCAGTGTAGCGTGACAAAACCAGGCGGCCTTAGAGGAAAGCAGGTCTAAGACAATGAGCACTGGTGAGATGGAATGAATTTCTGGCAAACCAGCCTCATCTTACATTGCAAAGCCAACTACTGTGCAGAATTTGGATAAGAGCAACTCAAAAAATGGGCATGTTCCATTTGCAGGTTACCCTGGTACAGGGAACACTTGCAATAGAGATGCGCAGACAACAGCTCCTTAGTGCACTCATCACAAAGCATCACAGAGTCACCACCACTTTCTCATAAATGACTTTCAAAAATCTGCATTTTTACCTGTGCAGTTTTCAGTAACAAAATACACGTTAGTAAAGATTAAGCATTTCTTCATAAAGAATGAAGAAAAATCTGATTGATCATCAGCAGTTTTGTTTTATTTCATAAAATTTATGAGTACCCTTGAAGAAACAATATCATTTTTAGATAAAATCTCTCTTTATCTAAGGGAATCAGAATCAATTTTAGAATACTAATTACAGGGCAGGAGATACAAATCAAGACACCCAATCAAAATCAGGGAAGTAATAGGAGCAGATGGCCTGAAATAAGAATTCTTTCAGGCAGTGCAAAATCTCTTAATCCTTAAAAAGGAAAAAAAAGCTAGTTTCTAAAACTATTTGCCCCCAAATTTGTATTTTTAAATGTGATAATCATTTCTCATAGTTTTTTTTTTATTGTAGTCTACAGCATAGGCTGTAGTGTATCTTCTAGAATGTCTTTGTTAAATTGAGAGAATATTTTACCTTAACATTAACATTTAACATTCCTGAAGGATGAGGATTAACAGTATTTCATGGTACTAAAAATCTAATTCAGAGAGGCTTTGTTACACTTGTATATTATTTTATGTAAGATGTTCTACATTATTTGATCTCAACCTCTTCTATTTGCTGAAGTCATATTGAAATAGAGTAATATCAGAAAGTCCAGATGTATTCATAAAAGACTGGAAAATCTACACAGTGACTGATATAGGCAAAAAGTAGAGCAGCCATTATGAAACACAACTGTAAGTCTGAGAAGAGTAACTGATCTCTAGTATCATAGAACAAAATCATGATATATATATATATACACACACATATATATACATACATATTTTTAAAGCTACATGAGCTCCAAAATCATGGCCTAAAAACTTTTGAGCTCTTCAGTCCCCACCATTTGGTTCTTATTCTACAAGCTTTCAAGAAAGCTTTAGGTGAATTCAAGATTTTCTCAGGGTTTGAAGTTAATGATAGCAAATCTGTCACAAATGAACTCCAATTTTCAAGCACTACTATGCAAGCCAAATTGCAAGCCAAATAAAGAAAGCAGTAATTCACTGCTTCCTCAGCTAGGAACTGCCTTATAAAGTGCATATCATTTCTTAAAATAAATAACAGTGGTGTGCTAAATACTAATCAGACAAGTAGGTGACCATTCCAGGTGCTTAGAGTTCTAAAAACCTGAATTGAATCTATGAGCTCAGTTGCACACCTTTGCAGTACTACATCTAGCAGGATTAGAATAGATAGAATCAAATCCAACCAATATTGATTGACAGACCTAGGGTGGAAATGAATGTCTGGCAAAGATGGTTAATTTGTTAATGAAGCTATTTCCTTAAAAATATATTTATGAAATAAAGGAATTCCTCCGGATTGGTATGATCCCCTTACTCCACTCCTTTGCAGATGGGAAGTTTCATTACTAGACTGAGAAGTTGATTTTTCTGACCTTATTTTGTAGGGAACAATCCAGATAATATAACCTGTGTGTTGACAGCATTAGCTATGAAGCCGATCTTCATTCCAGCTGAAGCCTTGGCTGCTCTTTGATCACACTAAGCAAAGTTGAATTTATTTTACCTGAAGGTGTACGCTGTAAAACTTAAAAGAGTAAGTGCTACAAAGAAGCAGCGGAAGCATCCATAATTTAAATGACAGCATGTTTTATACAGAGGGATGTCAAGGAATATAACAAAGCTGTGGAGTAAATTGAATAGAATTTAAGGATTCTAGCGTGCAGTTGGTAAAGCTAAATGAGAAGGTCTAAAATTGCTAAGTAAAATAAAGTGTACTGAAAACTTAAATAGTTGGAGATGTAAAATAATGTTTGCTATTGTCTAGCACACTTCTAGTACTATACAATATAAAATAATTGCCAATTAGGAGAAAATAATTATTAACATCTTAGTAAAGAAGAAAATTGGAAGACAGAAACCAGAACAAAGAAAAGACTTAGAATACGAGGCAGACAGCAAAGACTAACTCAGTTATTGGTAAAGGTTCTCTCGCTGGTTGAAGTTACGCTGATAAAAACATGTCAGGGTCTTACACACCTCAAGTGGCCTGGCATAGGCATTAACTGGGAGATACTGTATAAAGACATTATTCAAGCGAAAACGGAATGACTTGCATTCATTTATTCAGGTTTTTAGTGCAATACTATGCAACCGTAACTCAGGCATTTTATTTTGTTTATGGTAAATAAACCACATTCCTTTCTCTCTATCCAATGCATGTACATAGCAGTCCTAAAAAAATATGTTGGACTATAGGTATCAGAATAGTGTAAAATTATTTATCTAAAAATAAAACTTTATGCTTTAATTACCAGCAACTCACAAGAGGTGAAATTACAGTAAGGAAAGAACAGCCCCCCCCCCAAATGAATGAAGCAGTGCAGACATCCCAGGGATATCTTCCATCCGTACTCATATCCCTGACATGTTCTCATTTGCTCAGCAGTATCTCACTAAGATGAATGGACCACTTCACAAGTCTTTGGAGAGTTTCTGAAAGGGCAAGGAGACACGAAAGAGAAATGATAGTATTTACCTTCTGCACCATTTAATGAGTATTTAGTGGCATGGTGATAAGGTACTTTACATTTTAAAGAAAAACAACAGAAAGAATGACTCAAGTTCTTAGAGATGTTTTACTGTAGTTTCCAAACTTCTACATCCACTATTGAGAGACTTGTTCTATTTTGTTTCTTTTAATTAACTAGCTTCCTCTGTTTCCTCTAAGACGTGGTAAAAGGTGAATTATATGAAGTTACTATTAATATCTGTAACCCTCAAATATAGCTTTATGGTAGGTAGGTGCAACATAAATACCTTCAGTACGTAAAGTTTAACTGAAAGATCAGTAAAGCAGCACACTTTTGGTATTTACCTAAGGCACCTTCTCCAGCTGATCTGAAAGTTGTTCGTTTATCTTCAGAATTCACCCTGACTGAAATGCAAGCAATACCTAAAACAGCAGGATAAACCCATTACACTACCTTAATGAAAATTTAAGTCCACTTATTAGAAAGAAATGGTGGCAAGTAGAAAGAAATGGTAGTAGGTAAAGTTCTGATACAGCTCTAATTATGCTAGCATGGCACTCTGGGAAGCTACAAGCAATTAGCAAATTTCAAGTCAATCTTATGTTCAAAAAAAGCACAAATAATAACCTCCATCCACCACACCAAGCTCCCTCTCTTCTGAACCAAGTTATCTCATGGTGAAGTCAAAATTCTATGAATTTATGCCCAAGAAGGCAGTGCAACATTGGAATATGTGGCTCAGAGAAGCTTTGAAACCCCTTCTCTTACAGTTTTCAAGATTTTACTAGACAAAGACACATCTGACTTCATGAGGCTGGTGACATCCTGCTTCAGGCAGAAGACAGAAATGAGGTTATTTCCAAACAGTATTTCTCAGATTTCCTGAGCATTATGAAGTCAGATAGCTGGAGTTGAATGCTTTAAGTCAACCACTGAAACTGTATTTGAATTGGAAGTCGGATGGCTTGGAGCATTTGAATTGCCTTCACTCTGGGGTGCTCTGGAATACAGATTCATTTCCAATGAGATTTTTCAAGTACGTCATCAATAAAGCTTTAGCCTTAAGGTACCTATCAGTGTATGTGGGAACATGAAATCTGAATTCTTCTGTTTTTAAAACCATTGCCAATGTCATAGTGTGATATAGGTGACAATGGACTAACTTCTTCCTCAACTGGAATTTCTTGTATCTGTATTTGGGAATTTCTCTTCTCAACTTTTAAAAATCCTAGTGTTATGAGCAGCTCATGTGGAGACATTTAGCTTGCTTTTTTCTATGTTGATGTTCGTTTTGCAGTTATACTTGGCATAACAGTTTTGATTAAGCATTTTATATAGTTGTAAGCTTCCTGAAGGGACTTAAAGTGGAGCCATCAGGTGCTAGGGCTGCTTTCCAGATGGCAAGAGATTTGCACAGCTTCATACTTGTCTTCCCACTGATGATACTTAACCACCGTGGAATTCATTTGCAAGTAATTCTGGGAGCCATCAGGTTGAATTTCAAATAATTTTAAATATCATCAGCTCCGCTTTTAAAACAAAGCAGATGAGTTGTTGTGCCTGGTTTTTTAACCAATTTCCAGGTTTTCCCTTGAGTAATTTTTAAAACTGCATCTACATGCATTACACTTAAACAACTATTGCTGGAGTGAAGGTTGCAGGTGAACTGAAATGGTCATCTACAGTTAATCCTTTTCTTATCTAAACTTTATGTGAAGCTAAATAGATACTATAATCAACATTACCTGGAAGTGGTTAAGTATAGTAAGGAGAAGGCAGCACATAAACAGATTCGTTTGGGCTACCTCACATCTGGCTTAATTCAGACCTAATTTAGCATAGAAGGTAAACTTCTGCAAGAGAAAACTAGGAAGGGCTTAATCTCCTCTGCAGATATAGCATTCAAAGCTTCATTCCCAAAATTCTTTCATTACTAAAGATTACTAAACTCTCAGTAGGCACTATTTTGACATGAGATACACTACTTCTGCCACACACAAACATGATCCAATCTAAGTCTACTGTCTGTTCAGCTTGAATTTGACATTCTTTGACTTCAGGACCCTAAGGTTTCACTAAGTGGATTTCAGGCTCAACATGCAGCAAGAGAACAGCCCTTTATCGCTCCATGATCAATAATTATCAACTATTTATTGATAACGCATGAAGGTGAATGTCAAATTTAAGTTCAGTTGATGCTTATGGTAAAAGCTATCAAGGGTATTCCCAACTTTGAATGGATTTCACTGGAGTGATTATTAGTAGGCTTCAGCTTTCAGCCAAAGAGTCACCAAAATATATAACTCATTACTCTCTCTGAAACAACTAAGAAACTTAACTGCGGGTGGTCATTTGATAAATTAACAACAGCAGTCTAATGTCAGGTTGTCTTACCAATGTAATTCAAGGCCAAGCAACTGAAACTTCAAACTTTTTTTTTTTTTTTTTTTTTTTTTTTTTTTTTTTTAAGGACTCAGCTATTTTAACTCCACTGCATAAGCAGAATAGAGAGCCGTGCACTGGAGATTCTTAACAAAATAATAATATGAACACAATTTTTTTCATTATGAGAAAAGACGTCTGCTTTCTTATCACTACAGTTCATAGACGTTACCAACAACTGACAGGAGAAGAAAATGTTAAAATACTATTTCACGACGGGATTTTTTGAATCAAAATATTAAGTAATGTTAAATATAAAGGTCAGGTGAATCTGATCTTGACAGATAAGGATAAGGAACAGCAACTCTTTAAAGTTCCTAATATCTCAGGAAAAAAAATAAGAAGAAAGGTCAACAAAGGATTGAGTCAATTTGCCAATGAGTAACACTTTAATGAAAAATAAATCTTATGTTCTATCAGATGATTAAAATGTCATGCCTGAACTATATTACTTTCCACATTTGTAGCAACAGTTCTAGCAATATAATTGAGAATTAAAAGAATAGTTTTTCATTTCAAAAATATATTATTTGACAAGTATAGGAAATTTTAAACAGTAATGTATAGATTTAAAGAGTTTTTCATTAAAATAATCCTTAGAAACTAATGTAGTAATAATAGGAAAGCCCTTATAAAGTTAAAGTTATATCCTTTTGACTATATATATTTTAATTAAAATTTAACTTTGAACTCTGTTTTGAACTTACTATGACTGGGTCCCTCTGGTTGACCACACCCCACGGCTTTGTGTCATTAGCAAGCTTGCTGAGGGTGCACTCAACCCCTCTATCAATGTCACTGATGAAGATACTGAAGAGTATGTGTCCCAGCACTGACCCCAAGTGGGACACCCCTTGACACCGATCTCCATCCAGACATTGAGTCACTGACCACCAATCTCTGGACTCAATCCAGGAGCTGGTTCTTAGTCTATTGACCAATCCATCCACCCATCAAATCCTTATCTCTCCAATTTGGAGAGAAGAATGTTATGGGGTACCATGTCAAAGGTCTTACTGAAGTCCAGATGTGTTGACAGCAGTAGCTCTTCCCTTGTGCATTGATACAGTAACACCATTAAAGGCCACTGGGTTTGGTAAAACAGGATTCGTCTTTGGTGAAGCCATGTTAGTTCTCCTGTATCACCTCTGTCTTCCATGTGCCTTAGCATAGCTTCCAGGAGAATCTGCTCCATGATCTTTCCAGGCACAGAAGTGAGTGACAGGTTGGTAGCTCCCAGGGTCATCCTTTTTACCCTTCTTAAAAATGAGAGTGTTGTTGCCTTTTTTCATGTCACCAAGGACTCCACCCAATTGCTATAACTTCTCAAATATTGTTGACAGTGTCTTGGCAACTACATCAGCCAATGCCCTCAGGACTCTGGGATACAGCTCATTGGGACCCACAGACTTGCTGATGTTCAGGTTCCTCAGATGGTCACAAACCTGATCTTCACTTACAGTGGGAGGGATATTGCTTGCCCAATCTCTTCTTACCAAACCAAACATTTGAGGGCTGTGTGATAAGCAGTGATCAAATAAGACTGAGGTATGTTAAGTACCTTAGCCTTCTTGTCTCATTACCAGCTTGGCTGTGTTACTCACTAAGCATACCCTCCTTGACTTTCCTTTTTTTTTTTTTTTTTTTTTTTTGAATTCTTCACACACAGACATTTTAGAATCCATACATTATATATTTCCTCATATTCAAGTTTTGTCCCTGCCAAGACTTGTCAGAAATGTCTAAAACAGATCATTTTTAGGCTGTCTCAGAGCAATCTTTATATTTTTATGGATTTCTGTTTTATCATTTCTGCTGAAATGCTGTAAGGTACACAATAAAAGTTTGCCCATTCTTGTATGGATAACCCAATAAATATTTGAAGAGGTTTGAGGCCATATGAAATGCCAAGATAGTATGAAGAGAGAATAAAATTATTTGTAGCTATATGATGCTACTACATTGATGTCAAGAAACAGCTTTGTCACATTAATAGTACCAATATTAAAAATGTCTATAATTAATTAATTTTAGTTACTTATGTCTACTTCAAATGTTCTGAATTTTCATTCCAGCCAATTTTTTTTTTTCTGACCAGTTTTAGAATATATTCTCTACCACTGAGCCAGAAAAAATAACTGTTGCCTACAGTGAGATTAAATTGAAAAGTCCCATGAAGAAATTGTTAAAGGAATGAATAATTTCATAGCTAAGAATGATTTCTCCTTTTTTAAGAGTGATCAGTCTGAACCCAGGGCAGCCTGATTGAGTTGCTAGTCATCTCAGGTAATCAGAAAATCTGTAGGGAAAGATGTACTGATAATGAATCCATTTTAATGCTTTTTCTTTAATGCAGGCCTGGATTGACCATTGCTTTCAGATGCTTCAGGAGACACACATGAATGTTTCAAATAAAAATGCAGCAGTTTCTTAAAAATTTACATTACATATATATTTCAAAGAGCAATTATAGGTCAGATGGTCCTCGGCTTCTCTGAAGCTACAAAGAACTGCAGAAAGGAATAAATCCTCCTTACCTTCTCTAGGAAGAACAGCAATTCTAATTCTTAACAACACAACAGTGCTTTCTGCATTTTTGCCTTGAGACAAGTCTTCGGACTGTTGGACAATCCTTGGAAAAGCCAGATGGAAATGAATTTTCTGGTCTCTTTTAATAGGTGTTGCTCAAGGTACATATGATCTGAGCACCATGTGCCTTAGGAGGTCAGTGAAGGATAAGGATTTTTCTGAAGGATTCAAGAGAAGGGAAGTACACTGGCAGGCTGGGATTGCTAACATACTGTTTCACACGTCAGTCAAGTGTAAATAGACCTGACCCTTCCAGATGTTCCCATGAAATTGAACTTGGGAGAAAAGTAAATCTCCAGATACTCTAAAAAAGGAGAAAGGAAATTTGGAGGTCAAGAAAATGGACAACTTCTTAGTTTCCTGACTATAATCAATGTGAAATAAAGGCTGACTCATCACTTTTGAATCAGTGACAAATATTAGTATAGCCTTTATCCTCAAGGCAAGCGAGATTGTTCAGATTAACAATGAAGACCTCCCATGGCATACAATAAATACAGAGTTGTCATTTTCAGGACAGGGGTCTGCCTACACAAAAGATTAATCTGAATTCTACTGAATTTGGCAGTAGGGTGCTTTCCCCACCACCTCCCCCCCCAAATGGACTCTATCTATATAGTCTCCTCAAAAATACTTTTGTGATGAGAGATTTTACATGGAAGAGAAAGAATTTAAGGATAAACGAGAAAAATATATCAGTGTATGTAACACTGGTAGAGTAAATCATTTTTGGATTGTCTCAGTCACAGAGCATCTGACAACTATGGTGAAATAAATATTTAGGAAGAATGAATGAAAAGGAGCAGAAAACAGAATGAAACAATATAATGTTTTTTCAAGACTTAAAAAATTGAACAAATCCTATGTATAATTTGCAAGACATCCATTTTCCCTCATACAAAACTTTGTATAGTGAATAACAGGTACAAGTAATCTGAATTTGATACAAGTTTCTGATCAGCTAATCTAGAAAATACTGAATTTTCAACACAAGAATTTTCATGAACAAATGAGAAGTTTATGTATACTCAGAAAAAGAACATTTTGTCATATAAATAATAACAGTGTAGCTTTAACAAGTTTAAAATACTTTGTTAAACACCTAGGTATCAAACCACGACTACTCTCTATGCCACCCAGAGTTCTGTGCATCCCTACGTAGCAATGTTTAGCCATTTTTCATTTAAGATTTATAGGGAGAGTTAGCAGTGCCCTTTCATACTCAGTGCACTTATTTGTCCAGAGAGCAATCTACTTTAGCTGATCCCCAGCTATATTTTTATAGCATGTATTCCTTTCTAGCAGCGTGCTGGGCAGATTTTCACTGTCAGTTAGGTTGACACTATACCACAAAAAAATATACAGTACCATTGTTGACTGAAGAGAACAAGAAAATTGGAAGCTCCAATGCATTCTCAAAAAAGAGTTGGAGTAAAGAAGTTGTAAATCTTACTAACTGTTAGGTAGTTCTTGCTATAACCAGTAAGATTTGTATAAATCTGCATGCAACTGTGGTGAATTAGAACCACAGGGCTCATCTTTTCCTTTCAATCTATTAAGAAAAGCAGTTTTATTTTAGCCTCTCTAACATCCTTATACTCTAACAGTATTATATTTCAGAGATCAAAACGTGTGGAAAAAAATTCACTAACAGTATCAAATCAGTTATTAAAACTGACGCTGTTATTATTGTCATGGCTTCAGATATTTGCTAAGCTTATGAATTTCCCTTAATTGTGTCTGGAGATTATAAATGTGACACTAATGTGCAATTCAGCTACTACTATGCTTTATCTAATGACATTTAAATTAAATATTTTGTACAGATTTTTCCAAAAATCAAGGTTAATTTTTTTTTTTTATCTTCCATGATAAAGAAATATTAGTTTTACATTCCAATTAAGAACAATCATAGCAGACAATTTCTAGCTAAATATTTCCCTTTCTGCCAAGATGTTTATATATCCTATGGCATATTTATCTATCCTTACATCAGCTAAATATTTTTCCACATAATGGTATAAGTTGAGTTACCAAGAGCTGTGATTGAAACTGTGAAGAGAAGGAAATATAAAGGCATCTACTCATCTTTATTTCTTATTACTTCCTTCATATATTTCCTCTTTTCCACCCTAGGTAATAATCATAAACTTCTTAGTTATCCTGAGACCACAAAAGCTAGTCCAGCAGATATTACCATATATCTCAGAAGACTCCGTACCCAGAAACATAATCTGTGTGTTTATCCAAGAGACCAACATCACTCAGTACAAAATGCTCCTTACCCACATCTGCCATAGCACAAAGTTATAATCAGAAGACCTCTCATGAGCTTGTCCCACATCTCAGATAACACTGTACAAAATATGCCTGACCTTAAAATTATTCATTTAAGTAAGCACAATGCCATTCCTCTGCCTAAACAGACTTTTGGATATTCTCCCCAGATTACCACCTTTTTTCCCTTACTCATGAAACATCTTGTAATCCCATCTTGATCCATTTTTGTTGAATAAGATCTTATGTAGATTAAAAGTTGAATAATATTTTGATACAAAAGACCATTTGCATAATTACAATTGAAAGACATTAAACTAATATTAAATACAAAATTGTAACACGCTCTATACATTAAATACTGTTACACTTTCATAAAGTATCTGTAAAGGTTTTCTTGCATTCTTTCAGTGTTTGCTTCAGTGAGATCTGGTCTCATCCCTCTAAATTACGATAGCTGTCAGCAACTACTTGCAGCAGATGAGGTGTAGGAAAACCCTAAGCACTTCTGAATGAGGAGGATAAATAGAAGACGGGACAGTAGAGGAGAGAAGAGAACCTCTTGGAAAGGACCTTCAAAAATCACCTAGCCCAACTGATGCCTGCATGGCTACTACAACTGACTCAATAATCCATTCAAGGAGCAACCATTTGAATATAAATAATAAAGCAGTCCCTTTTCTTCAGTTCTTATTAGAGAAGTTTTTATTCAACAGAGGAGTTAAAAAAGCATAGAGATCTTTCTGACTTTAAGGAAGTCTTCAGGAACATAAGCAAACAGGATGCTGCACCTTTGCAAGTTGAGTTTGCTTGTGATCCAGTTAATTTCAGTTTATCAAACTGATGCCTGTATGACCACTACAACTGAGTCAATAATAAGCCAGTCCATTAATGAATAGCAATGGCTGTGAACCTCACAATTCAGCCCAGGTTATATTGGGAATCCTACAAAGGAGACATAGACAGTTCCTGATACAGAGAAAGCAATCAAAATTATTTATCAGATTAATAAATGCAATGTTTTGAAAAACCTTTAAAACAGTTTCTGACCTGTTATACCAGTACCAATCTACTGCAAGTTCTCTGTAATTCATTAATGCATCACTTCTTTCTACAAGGTTCCAGACTAGTTATGAAATGAATCTCCCACTGTGCATTAAATAACAAATATCATTGTTCCCATTAATTTCTAATACAGCTTTTACCTTCCTACCAAAATTGATTTAAACAGAGCATAATCACTCATATATTTTGACAATTAATTGAAATCCATTTTTATATCAATCAGTACAGTCTTTTGGACTCTGTGATGTTAACACATCACCAACAGGAAGAAAATGCTAATTTCTAGACCTGATTACTCATGTAACTAATACTTTATCTATCACATGATCCACTGGAGACAATGATCAACCACAGCAGTAATCAGCAGACATATAAAGAGTTTACACTGTAACACAAAACTGTTAAGAAACTATGATAATTATCTGTTCCCAGTGTGCTCTGTTCACTGAAGTGTCTCAGTCATCTGTTGTTTCCTGGCTTATTTGAGGATTTCTCCTATTTTTCCCCTACTTTTTGCAAGAAGAAAATGAAAAAACATGAAATAGTACCAGACAGTAATGCATATCAAACCATGTCCCAGCAACAGCAATTCAGCTACAGAATTTCTCAATATAAGTCAAATATTTTGTTGATAGTTACATATTATATAAATGAGATACGAAATTTGTAATCTTGTATATTCGCTATCATTATTAACATTGTTTCCCATTAACTCCTTCTGGTTTATTTTTTCTAAAATGAAAAATGCTACTGTATAATACATGAAAATAGATAAATGCCCTGCATTTTTTGTCTTTGCCATTATGCTAATATTTTATTCCAAAGCAAATCTCCAAAGGCTTGCTATAAGTGGACAGAAGATGGAGCTGATGAATACATCCATACGTAATCATGGCTGCTTTTACTCTTTTTAGTGGATGGAAAACTTCCAGAAGTAATATATTTCTATACAGAACTGGAACTGAATGCACTTTCTCTTTTCAGAGATTTATTTCTCAGTAAGGTGCAACAAAAGACATTGGAGCATTCATCTAGCATTGCTGAATGTTGCCTGTGAGGATGTGAACTTTTTTGACTTTGTGGTAAGTCAGTAAAGATGGAGACAGTCAGGGGTTTAATGCTAAAACTGACCTTTGATAATTAGCTAGAAGAAAGAGAAAAAAAAGCAATCTATTACATGCATGAATAACCTTATCTTAATTGCCAGCAATTGAAATCAGCCTTTTTTTTTTTTTTTTTTTTTTTTATGCCTCAGACTTCATTCACCTTAAAAATATTATATTTGTGGTTCTTGCAGGGAATTGAAGCTCAAGAAAAGACAGTTACGAGCCAAATGGATCCATTCTGAGAAGGCAAGAACTGAAAAAAAGTAAAGGGTTTGATCTGAACTCCAGGTCATGTGAGAGGGTACATATAATGAAGCCTCATTACAAAGTTTTACTTTACAGAATCTTGCTGTAAAATGTTGCTGGAAAACAAAAAAAAAAAAAAACACAGGAGTTTGGGCTTAACTCAAATAACAATGTGATGACTGGCATTGTGCCAGTTCATGATTTTTGGTTATTTTCATAGAACTGTGTCCAATAGCTTGATTTTTAGTACATTTTCTAGATTGCCTTTTTTTCTTTTTCAGTTTTAGATTTCATTTCAAAAATTTTTATAGAAAATTTCTCTCTCTCAGCACAAATCTCAAGATCTGTTTTCACATGCACATAGGTCTTTCTGAAACCCAAGTGTCACAGAAGTCACATGTATACAAATAACACCAAATAAGTTTCAGTCAGCAAAATTCCACAGCAGAGTTCACTGTTTCAGCTTGTTTTAGCTGCTATTGGCCTTCTGGATAAACACTAAACAACAGTGAATTATTATTATTTTATTATTATTATTATTTTAAACAAGTTAGTTAAGAGGTTTAATTCTCTGTAATTCTGCAGAAAGAGACATATGGACATACATATAACTCCTAATCAGTTCTGACAGTCTGTAAACATCACTCTCTCTCAAAGCATACTTACTCCCATTTTGGAGTATAAAACTATCATGGAATATTTAAATTCACCATACAGTCTCCATACACAGCTGATTTACTTTAGCATACTTTAAAAGGTAGACTTAAATACGGGAACTGTTAGATTCTGCCTTTTCTGAGACTGGGTACAAGAACAAAGGTGTACTAGACTAAGGAGATAAAAGGGCAACAAATCTGGTGAGGGATTTGGAGTACACTTCTTACAAGAAGGAGGCCAAGGGAACTTTTTCAGTCTAGAAGTGAGAAAGAACAGGGAAGACCTTATCGCTCTCTACAAGTGCTTGAAAGGATGCTGTGGTGAGATGCAGTTTGGACTATTCTCCTGAATAACTAGCAATAGGACTAGATGTAATAGCCTTAAGTTACACCAAAGAAGATTCAGCTTGGATATTAGGAAAAATTTCTCCTCAGAAAGACTGGTAATGAATTGGAAGAGTAGACTCACTGTCTCTGTTTAAGGAAAGAGTAGATGTAATGTTTAGGGACATGTTTTAGTAGACAATACTGGTGGGTAGGCGGACATTTGGATTTCTTCAACCTGAATGTTTCTGTGATATTTTAAAATAAATAATATCAATCCTAAGTATCAGAAATCAAAATGCATAACTATCATAACATCAGCTTTGAAATCTTCAGAGAAAGAAGGAAATAAGATTTGTCTTTTACTTTCATCTTACTAAAGTACACCTTTCATGCTTTTCCTTGTAATCCAGAAATATCCAGTACTTATTTCAAAATGTACTTAAAACACTTGAATTTTAAGTAACAAGATGAATCTAGCAGCTTGATTTCAGTTTTCACAGAAAGAAGACTGTAATGTGCTGGAAAGCGCAGCAATGACAGCAGACTACCAAAGTTCTAGACTGCAGTAAGTAGGACTTGTTTAAATGCAACAACCACAAAGACAAAAATAAAGGAAAGAAGCTGCTTACTTTCAGAAGACTTCAAGTACATAGGGATCTTCAGCAAAATGTTTTTGTCTTTACTACCAACCCTTAAATGAAGTCTGGGAAGAGGTGGATTCTAACTCTACCCCTTCTGGTCACTCAGGTGCATTATATGCACCTGAGCTCCCTGGGTCAGCCCTGCCTCCCCACCAGATGTTCAATCATTGCTTCAAGCATCCTCCACTACAAGGACTGAAATGTGGCAGGATGCTCTTGGTAAATCACAGGACTTGTCATAAAATCTGGGCTGGGCAAAATGTTACATTATTTCCATTTCTTTTTTAATAATTAGTTGCACATTTCTGAGTGGATATTTAAGACGTAGTCTTACAAACAGATAACAAAACATTTCATGAAAGTAATGAAAAGTATTACAACTACTTAACAGGTGGAAAAATTGAGGCTCAAAGGATTGAAACACCTTGAGAAAATGAGCATCCAGCAACCCTCTCATATTAAAGTTATATCTCAAAAATTCCACACAAGTATTCCTTTCCTAATATTGTCTTAAAATAGTCATCTCTGTGCTTATGGATTTTAGTCATAGATGATAAATTGACCAACTTAAATAAAAGCCAACTTGTTATTACGTGCAGCATCATGCAATTTGCCCATAAATTTTTCTATAAATCTTGTCTTAATGCATAGTAAAACTGCCCGATAAGAACAATTTTCTGTAAGCCTCAGTTCTAATCCAAATATAAAAACCTGTTCAGAATGTCTTTCTAATTACATAAGGCTTTCAGAACTCAAATTAGAGTAAAAATAACCCCCCCCAAATCCTAATTGCTTTGACTCTGTGCCTTTCACACCAATGAATTAAGTAAGGGCAAAGTACAAAAAGAAAAGGGAAGCAGGAAGGATGATTTCAATGTAATGATTAGTTTCATCATTTACTTGTCACTAAGGAACGGTGAAAAGTTAAATCATTGGAAGACTCAGCTATAGCACAGCTGTTGGTAGTTATCACACAAGCAGTGTGATACACCAAGATCTCCTCAGTAACGTTACTTTGTCTTTGCTGTATGCAATGGGAAAAAAAAACAAGGGGGTGGTGTATCATTAAACTGAGTTTAACAAGTAGGATAGTTTTTCAGTATTTAATTTAAATACTTTGCAATTAGCATAAAAATGTCATTATGCAATCCTGGAAAGACCAATGTTCAGGCTTAAATTTAATGCTTGAAGTTTGTAATATGCATAAATCTTTGTGATTATGTTTAAGTTAACCATTTAATCCTTGTGATATAAAATAATGTGCCTCTATGTAAAATATTGGATCAGTCTAATTATTTTTGGAATACATTTTCTTGTTTTGTTTGAAAGCTCACATGGGTGAGGAAGCATTTCTAAATATGAATACTTAATACAGAAAAGCTGAACACGAGAATATTTAGAATCATCAGAATTTCAGCTGAAGGTTTACAAATCTCAGTGATTTGGGAATATAAAATAATTTTGCTGATTATTTCCAGGTTGCAGCTATGGCCTAGCTATGATCTGTCATGTAGGACAAGAAGGTAAGTTCTGAAAGAGAAAAAATGAAAACACACTTGAATGAAAGCTTGGCCACCAAAAACAAAATAAAAAACAAACAAACAAACAAAAAAACCACATGCACAAAAAAACAAACAACAACAAAAAAACCACCAAAAAACAGCCTACGCTTTTTAAGGCTCAACTATATTTTAGAAAGACAATATTCACAGGCAGCTTTCATTCATGGAGTAAGTTTCTAATTTCCTGCTGATGACTCACAGCAATTATGCTAAGAGACACAGACCAGATAAAAAGACTCTTGCAGAAAACTCACAACTCAAAAGATTGGCAGATTAGCTTTTCACAATGGTGAATTCAGCTCTAGGGGTAAGAAATCGTGAAAACCTGCAAAGGGACAGTTTTCATGTGCTTTGATTTGGGAAAGGAAAGAGACGCATAGGAGAACTATGCAGACAACAACATGCTTTTGGTGGCAGCAGACAAATTCAGAACAGAAACAAGCAACTGAAAACAGAAGCAATCTCTATAACGTACTGGGTTCCTCCTCATCTTGAATGTTTCTTTAATGAAGGAATTCAACTGCATTAAAGACAAAGTTTGCATAAAAAGAAATGCATTATTCTTTCAATAAAAAAAGCAACCCATATAGAAAAGATTTAAAAGTGAAAAGTTGCAGCGGTGCAAATCACAACAGGAGTCAAGTCACACACGGGGCTTTTGCATAATAAGATCTTGTGAAATAAATATTGAGGCAACAAGTTTTCAACAGCTAGGTAACTATATGAGGGCTGTTCTGAAAGTAATGCCTTCTACTTTGTTATATTTACTTAGAGTATCAGAGGTGGTGTTATTGCAGTAGAGGTGGAATCTTTCCACCAATATTTCATTACATTCTATTGCTGTGTGACAGACGGCAGCAGAGGGGCAGTCTGGCAAAATGGCAGCTGATGGATGCCAGAGAAGGTGTGTCATTCAATATCTCCTTGTGAAAAAAAGATAGCAGTGATTAACATTCACGGACTTGCTGAACATATGTATAGATTAAACAGTGGATGAGAGCACAGTGAGGCATTTCAGAAGTAGTGACAGTGACGTGAATGACAAGCCATGTTCTGTACAGCCATCCAAATTTTTATGGGTGAGGGATGCAGGCTCCTGTTCATTCTTAGTAAAAATGGATAGCTAATGGGGGTGACTATGTCAAAAAATAGTTGAGAATTTTCTCTATCAAACAGTGTTATTGTGCTCTTTGTATCTGTTATAATTTCCACGGAAATAAATAGGAAGCAGTACTTTTGGAGTGACCAACATATGTCTTCAAAAATTGAGAAGTACTCTTTTATAGTAGTTGCAGACCTTTGCAGACAGCTCCAAACATTTTATTCTATGTGCTTTTTATTTATTTCTTTACTGAAATCAGCTGTGAAACTAAGTGGCTGCAGTATAAAATAACAGAAGAGAGAAGTCTAGACAGATGATTATAGGCCCCTACTCCTATGTTTGCACAGGATCCAGCTCAGAACTGGCATCATAGAAGTGCAAGAACCCAGAGGAACTAGCCTGTAATCAGCTAGATGGGACAAAACCAGTACCATCCACAGCACACTCTTATAAGCATGACCATGATAAGATTTGATAGAAGAAAAAGTTACTTCAGCTTTTTCATATACCTAAACTAAGGGAACATCTTTACCTTTGTATACAATAGAAAAAATTGCATTTTTATCTTTTCCATGGTTTCATTCTTTATTTTTCATGTCCAGTTCATCTCATAAGCTGACTTTTACTGTGTGTTTTAGCTAAAAAATTGTTTCCCAGTGATAAATCCCTTTTAATTTTTTATTAATTGTACTACTTTTCACTCAGCAAAGTGTTTATAGAGCTTTCAGAAACAAGTTCTGTCTGCAAAAGGATATTTCATTTGGGGTTTAGACTACTCTACATTTGACACCTTGTCAGCTGTATCTATTTGCCAGGGTATGCATTTTTTTCCTGGGCAAATGCTTTCTAAATGGACGGGGATAAGATGTGCAATTATTTTTTTTCATACAGTTACTTTTTTAGTATCAATTTTGACAGTTTATCTTGTCTTCAAATTCCAAATAGTCTTCATTTGGATTATTTCAATAGGGGTCTAATTGTGCACATATGTGCCCTTCAAAGAAGGAACAAGTAGGGCACATGTTACTGGTATTTCAGTAATAAAGATCACATGTTTGAGAGCAGTAGGATTAGTTTATAACTGAAACAGTACTTGTAAGGATATTCTTGTAACCACCATTATGGTGTATAATGCAAAGCAATTGTTCTCTGCATTGTTCCAGTATATGAAGTCAGGGATTACAGAATCACAGAATGGCCAGGGTTGGAAGGAACCTCAAGGATCATGAATCTCCAACCCCCCTACCACATGCAGGGCCACCAACCTCCCCATTTAATAGTAGACCAGGCTGTCCAGGGCCCCATCTAATCTGGCCTTGAACACCTCTATGGATGGGGCATCCACAACCTCTCTGGGCAACCTGTTCCAGCACCTCACTACTCTCAGTAAAGAACTTTCAACAAACAAAGCAAAAAGTAGTTCTTTCCCACTTCATCCCCAAACATTTGGAACAAAGCAAATAAATGATATAAATCTTATTGGTATCCAATTTCAGAAAAAAATACTGAATACTAGTAGAAACACTGCACTGGAACAAACATTGTGTGCCTAGTTTTGTAAGTAAAAGTATGTGTCTAAAAACAGATCTATGCATTTTAAATAATAATATACCTGAGGCTAGAGCTTACAGATATTTTTACCATAAAATACAGAACCCTTTCACGTGATGTTTTTTCTTTATGCAGACTATGTTAATAGCCTTCACTATCTTATTGCCATTTAAAATGTTCAAGCACATAGCAATATTATTTAGAACTCAGAGACTGTTTATCATTCTCAAGGTCAGATGTTTATCTACAGCCAGTTAGACCTTAATCATGCAACCTCCGTGTGACAGTAAACAACTCAGGTTGTGAATTGCTATGAAGAAAACACGAGTCTTCATGAACATGAATTCTACAAAGGCGCTTATAGTTCTCCGCTACTAGTTTCTATTTTTTCTATTTTTTTTTTCTCTTCTCTTACATTTCATGTGTCATTTATCCTATAACAATCTTCTACTAAGATTACAAACTTACAAAAATATGCTCTATTTTTCATGAGCATTCATGAGCATCCTCATCTGGAGTACTGCATCGAGGCCTGGGGCCCCCAGCACAAGAAAGACGCAGCTCTCTTGGAATGGGTCCAAAGGAGGGCCACTAAGATGATCAAAAGGCTGGAGCACCTTTCCTATGAGGAAAGGATGAGGGAATTGGGCTTGTTTAGCTTAGAGAAGTGAAGGCTCCAAGGGGACCTCATTGAAGCTTTCCAGTATTTGAAGGGCACGTATAAACAGGAGGGGGAGCAACTGTTTACATGGGTTGATAGTGATAGGACAAGGGTGAATGGTTTTAAACTAAGACAAGGGGAGGTTTAGGTTAGATATTAGGAGGAAGTTTTTCACACAAAGAGTGGTGACACACTGGAACAGGTTGCCCAAGGAGGTTGTGGATACCTCATCCCTGGAGGCATTCAAGGCCAGGCTGGATGTAGCTCTGGGCAGGGCAGCCTCGTCTAGTGTTGGCGATCCTGCACATAACAGGGGTGTTGAAACTAGATGATTTTTGAGCTTCTTTTGAACCCAGGCCATTCTATGATTCTAAATGATATTATTCTCCAATGAAATAATTTCAGTATCTTTGGACATGGACCTCAGAACTCCAGACAGGAGATCACAAAGGCAACTAAAGCTTGAGATACAACTGTCTAGAGATACAACTGGCTAAAGAAAATCATTATTCTCATTTATACTACAAGTGTAATGTACAGAGTGACTGTTAAGAGACAAAAATATCCTATCAGTCCAAACATGTCAAGTGTTCATGAGTTCAGTGACAGCTGACAAAAAAACAACAGCAACAAAAAAACCCTACTGACTAAAACTTATGTATTTAGCTCAAAACTAACTCAGTTCTCAGCTCCTACAGCATTTGATACTTTGAAACTGTTCTATGTGAAGTATTCATGAAGGAGAGAAAAAGAATCAGCAACTAAATTATGAATTATTTTCTCTGTTCTTTTCAAGAAACTACATGATGTGCTTCAGTGCCTCAAAGTTTTCTGTACATTAAATATAAAATTGATCAGATTTTTAAGATTTAATGAACAAGTCATAAAGGAATTACAAAGGGTCTGTTAATGAAGGTTGCCTTAGAAGTATTTTAGGTAGGTAAAGTCTTCTGTTGGCTTTAAAATAAATAGTTTAGCATTTGTTAAAATAATCATCTCTGTTTTTACGGTTAGGTCATTTTCTTTTGGGTGAGATACACTAAATTCCAAGGAAATTGCTTAATTTGCAAAATTATTTCAGAAGAGCATCCAGAAATTTATTTGCTTTGGTATGCTAGCATTTATGTTTCAAATACTAACAGAAAAATATTTTTTCTATCCTTATATATAAGTAGAAGAAGTGTCAGCTCTGGATCACGAAGTATTACTACACTTTTCTGGTCATTTGCTCACATTATCTCACCTGTTTTTCATGACTTTCTAACTAAATACTCTCCCCATTCTCAGAATTGCAGAATTATGAAATCATTAAAGTTGTAAAAGACCTCTAAGATCATAAAGCCCAGCTGTTAACCCATCTCCAGGGTGCCCACTAACCATGCCCCTCAGTGCCACATCTACACATTTTATAAATACCTTCAGGTGACAGTGAGTCCGCCACTTCCATGAGCAGCCTGTTTCAGTGCCTCACCACTCTTTTTGAGAATATTTTCCTAATATCAAACTTGAACCTCCCCTGGCACTACTATCTATGAAGACATTTGGTTTTACATAGCCAAAATAACCATAAACCTTAAGGCAAGATGTACAGATTATATTTCATTTGGCTATATGAAACTTTCTACTCACAGATTTTCTTCATTTTGATACTTCTTTATGTTATTTTTTCTAAGTGGATAAACAGTTTATTGTGTTTTACAGCGTTATGATTAGTTTCACAGAACTTCTGGAAAACATTTAAGACTTATCAATACTTTTCAGTTTTATTCAGATGATGCTTTACACTTGAGAGCATGAATTTACTTCTAAATGAAATTATATTAACACTAAAGGAGGTAATATTATTAAGAAGATGTGACTTCAATCATTTTGGCATCCTCTAGAGGTCTCTCTCTCTCTCTCTCCCTTGACTATATTAAAAAAAACCAAAGCCCTACACTGCTGATGACAAACACTTTAAACATTAGCTTCTTATACGTAGCCAGTGTGGACATTGATCATGGGCACATTCAAGGCATAAGTTTGTCTTTGAACTCTAGATATGATTGCTGGTATCTAGTAAAAATCATGGTAAGGACAAACTGCTGCATTACAGAAAGGCTTTCAAAACCCAAACTGAAGTATATCTAACTTTTGGTGGACTAAGCTTATTAGTAAAGAAGGCTTTATTTGAACAGGGACTTAAAAGCAAGAATATCATAGCAACATCAGTTCTTACTAGCAAGAATTTATTTCAGATTATTGAAATAATACACATGTACTTTTAAAAAAATCTATTATATGGTTAAAAATTGCTTCTTGATAAATATTTTAGATATTAATAAAGTATTAAAACTTTTGTTTAAATTTTGTATATTGTACTATCCATTATTATTATTTCTTAGTTATGTTTTAGCACCAGCAAGTAATTAATTTTCATCATATTTTTCTACTTGAAAGAACCTAAAGGCATTCTGTGGAAGCTTTGAACTTTTATTTCCTTTGTACTTTCCATTTCTCTCCCTGTTTCGGTGGTTCATACTTACATACTTAATGATATAGCAAAAAGGTCACAAGTGAAAAAGACAGCTCAAGCAGCACTAAAAATAATACATTATTGGAGTAAGCAGAATGAAAAGAAAATCTCTACAAATATAGTTCAAAAAGGCAACACACTGTTGTTGGAACAATTTAGTAAATTACTCTGTAGTGACACTGTCGTCAGTAAAGCTTACATCTCATCTTCAAAGCTACTAAACCAAATGTCCTTGGAATTTGAGTTTTGTAAACTATGTGAGTGCAATTTAGTTCTCAAAAGGACTTTCATTACTACATCATTACTGATTTAAGACATCAGTTTTACAAATTTCCCCATGAATCTCAGACCTCATATGAGAACCTCTCCTTCTATTCGTTATAGATGTCTCGGAAACAAAAAAAATTGACTATTCAAAATTAGGATTGTCATTTTTTATATAAACAAGTAAACCATCCAAATATATTAAATTTTATAGCCTTCTAAGATGAAAAACTACTGAGCTTGTTTCAGAGCATTTCCAAAAAGCCATGACTACATAATATACAGGTGGAATAACCAGCTTTCTATAGCAACAATTCAACAAACCACACCTAAAATCTACCAAAAACCGTTATTTAGGAGTAAGGTGTTCCTAAAACACACATGGAAAGCCTTGACAGTTACATACTTTACTACAGGTCACTGTTGTGATGTTTTTTATGGCATTGTTGCTTAGCTATATTTTGCATGAAATTTAACAACCTTTTAAAAAGCAATAATACTAACATCACTGCTATCAATTTTTTCCATTAATTTAGAAAAATTAAATCAAATTTCAAAGTATTACTGAAGGCAGTTAATAAGCAGCAAATATATCTATTGCCAACAGTTTGCATTTCCAATGCCAGTCAAGAAATGACATATGGATGGATAAAAGCAGACAGGCTGCTAACTCGCAAGGGGATAAGTCAACAACAAAAAGGACAACATTCTAACAGTCGATAAAGAGAATTTTCCATATCACACTGTTGATGAGTTCTTGAAGAGATACTAACTCTAAAGAAGCAAAGTTGAAAAGAAACCCTGGTACTGATAAATGCAAAGAAGGAAACAATAGCAATAACATCAGACAGCACAGGTCTTGCAAATTTTCTCTCTGAAGAAGGCAGCAGGCTCGTACACAGACAAGAAAATAAGAGTAGGAGGCAGAAAATGTGTAAAAGGACGCAGAATATCCTACGTACAAATATCCGGATGAGTTGCCATTGCTGTATATGCAGAACATTGTTTCTTGCCTGTGAGGAAATAATGTCCCACACAGTTCCTCCCTGTGTGTTCCTCCCTATAAAGATGTAGCATGAGTGGTTTTGTTCATTTTATTAACTATATAAAGTCACATTTTCTTGATTTTTGCATCTTCAGCCACACACATGAGCCCCAAATGCTGCTCCAGGGCTGTTAGAGGAAGGGTGGAATCCCACGAGGAATGAACACAAGCAACAGGAGCGTGGCATTACTCCACAGGGAAGGAAGCAGCAGTCCTGAGCATGAGCAGCATTCTGTAAAAGGCTGATGCAGCCACTGATATAATGTGTGTGCTTATAAATTAGATCAGCACAGCTGGGATGCATTGAGGAACACAGTGTAAGTGCATCTGCATCTTGGGATTTGGTTTCAGAACTCTCCGAATTACAGAATAAGTTTGAAACAAGAGATTACTCCTGAGTAAAAGCATGCTGTTCTTTCAACTGCACGTTTGCCATTACAATCACTTACTGTGCCTGATGGGCTGAAGAAAAAGTCGAGAATTGGTATCATAGCCAGTTATATTTCTGCTTATATCATCTGTCACTGACTTGGGATTTCAACTCCACAAATTTGGCAAACTGATGAGGACACTGCTGAGTTCTTCTGAAGCACTGCACACTGCAACATTGGTCATTCCTTCAGCTTTGTGTTGCAAGTCCGTGTTTCATCCATCTGTTACCTCACTGTCATCTCTGAAATGCATTTCTGCATTGCTGCTGGATCCTACAATTCCTGCAGCATCTCTGGCCCTCTTTGTCAGGACAACCAAGTCAGAGAAGTGGCTGCCCTCATTCCACCACCAGAACATGTTCTTCCTGAACACTGAAAGGAAAAACATCTGAAATAAAGATTTAGAAGGGAAAATCATATTTCTGTTCTTGAAGCCACTGAGCCATCTTAACCACACTACAGCGTATCCAAAAATTCTGTGTTTGAAATCATATCCAGAAGGAGGTGTATCACTAGGCAGATTATTTTATATTACTTGCCAGATGCCATCCAATTGTCACCAATTTGTGTTGAGGCCTCTGAGATTTTTGAAAAAAACAAAAAACAGGCAAACTATAAATTAGTCAAGATCATTAACCCCTACTGAAGTAGTTTCTGCTTTTTGACTAGTGGGTAACCACATCCTCTCACCTGCATTTCTCATGAGTTTGAGGACTTAGACAAGAGATTAGCTCAATTAAGCTATCATCATCTCCAATCAAATGATCAGGGTGAATAAATGATGCAGACAAGTGAGAGTAGCTTACAAAGATCTGAGGGGGACCTGATGACAAGGTACATAAAATTTTCATTCCATAACAGGTCCTTTCCACAGCCAGACACGGAAAATCTCAGCAGCAGTGCAACAGCTTCCACCAGTGTCTTTGCTAAGTGTATGGTACTTTATTTCAACATTTTAATTGACCCATGGATACTTCATACTCCCAGGTATTGCTCTTCAAGAAAGACACACTGCTGTTGGTCTCAAGGTACATGGGAGTGGCAGTCTCCTAAGAAATGGCCCAGCTGAGGGAAGTAGAAGTACTGTCACTACATTCTGTAAGTCTGTGTTGTATGGATAGGTATTTTATACAGAGAGTATGTTTATGGATATGTGATACTACAGTTCTGATGGATAGGATGAAAGTCAACAGCAGGTAGGTAGATATTAAAAATATACTTGGAAGACTTACAGATTTTTCCAGTAACCTCGTGGATTGAACAGGCAGCAGAAGCAGGAAAAAGAAGTCTCACATATCTATCTATATAAGCACATGTACATGTACACATGCTATAGTTTCATACGCTGTGAGCAATCGTGCAGCTGTAGTGCTGGCTATACATAGAATTTCCCTGTGTACATGTTAGAGCGTTGCTACAGATTAGTTAATCACCAAGTTGCCCAGGTAAAGCAGCCCTGAAGATGGGTCAACTTCTGTCATCAGTGGCCAAGTTTCTAAGATCGGAGAGACTAAACATGGGGAAGAAATTACTGTGAGAAAGTTTCTTCCCCATGTTTCAAAGAATCTTCTTTCCCTAGTTTCAAAGAATCCAGGAGAATAGGATAAAAATTTTAGAAGAAAGTGGAAAAGTTGTGGTTATTTCACATAATCTGGTTTAGAGCAACCCAAGACTGTCCAGAAGAATTATATTATTCTGTGCTTATGGTTCTGAGCATGGGAATACTTAGGGCAGAGCACTGCATGCCACCTATTTGAATTTCCACCCACTTGTTCTTTCAGCTAGGAGACTCTGCCAAAATGTGCTCTGATGAGAGATATGTACTTTTCAGTCCTATATAGTTTCAGAGCCAGGAGAGATGAGTGGAGCTTAATGCATTCCTCCTTACCAGCTGCTGGCAGGCAGAAGATCGCTGCAGGAATAAGTACACAAAACCAATACTCTTAACACCAAATCAAGATACCTTCACAGAACCATGTAGCAGAAGGTTTGCAACCAAGATGACAACACAAGTGTCACAAAGCAGTGTAAGAAAGGGTTCAAAACATAAGACAGAAGTTTTTGCTTCTGCAACAGAAAGCTTCCTTCTCTGCTTTCTGATTGTTGTGTGCACATTTCACACATTTCACAGCTACTTACATGTCTTGGTGAGCTTAAAGGAAAAGGTATTTCTCAAGATGGATGCCTAGGTTCCTCAAGTACATCTTACGTACAATGAAATTAGACCATCTGGTCTGAAGCAGCTGCATAATGACCACAAGTAGGCACTTAGTTTTGGTGAGATGTCTACTTGCATCTTAGGCACCAAATTTCCTGTATCTATGGAACCAGAGTGAAGTAACTGAAACCTTATTAAAAATCAGTGTAGAGGGAGTTTTGCAACACAGATTCAATATGAAGCTGCAAAATCAGATGCTGTATAGTTATCATTGGGGGCAACGATAGTAAATTGACCTCACTGGTTACAGAAATGTGCAAAATGTCACAGAACAATTACTCCTATTGACAGTGCATGTGAATAGGAAGGCTAAGGCTTGAACAGCAGAAACAAATGCTCTAGGTATGGATAGAAAAGATAGTAAACAAATGGGCATAATGGAAGAATGATGGTTCCAGCTGGAAAAGAAAATGACTGAGAGCTACTCAGCAAGAACAAATCCTTGTCAGAACATAGTTTATTAATTGTTCAAACGCTGCTTGAAACAAGTGTGAAAATAAGTTACGATTGCAACAGCAGAGTAAAGCCATACAACATCACAGCAAAGACCTGAAAAGCACAGACTGCTGTGAGGCAAGGAGACAGAAGTCAAAACTCTGGGCTGATATATGTATGCATATGTGTTACCAGTGAAGTTCTTTACTAACAGAAATTGATGGATATACATATATACTCCCTCCATTCTTCTTTTATATATAAACATTTGCTGAAGATTATGATTAAAGTGTCTAGGAAATTGAAGACAAATAGCTCACTTTAAGAGCAGAAGTTATACTGATTTTATTGGCAGTAGTGTGCTAGTAACAAGGAATCCTGAAAATTAAAGATTTAAATATGAAACACCCTCTTATCTTCATTACCATATGTTCCTAAAACAAATGCTACCTATGGTCTTACTAGCAACATCAAAGCTTTTGAAATTTTTGTAAAAGTCTTACATTTTCCATTTGGCTCAAAGACACAGAGGAAGGCTCTGCAAAACCTCTGGGAATATATTGCAAGCACAGTTATATTAATAAGAAAATGCCCTGACCTTGTAACAAAAAGCCCAGCATACATATTATAGCCAAGTCCAGAGGGACATATTCAGGTGAACTAATAGGCAAAATTACTGATACCAGCTTATTTCCATTTCAACAGGAACCTGATTCAACATACTAGATGAGAAAGTTGGAAATCTTTCAAAGAAAAATTTGCTTCTTATTTTAAAAGCAACTATCATTTTAGCATATTATGTGGCAATAAAGGCCAGAGGAAAAGACTGTTATTCAAAACCCTCATCTTCTTCTTTTTTCCATTTTCTCAGAGATAGTCTCTGACAGAGACACGCGAAAATGTAGATTTTAACCTTTCTGATATCTAGTTCGCATTTCACTGACTGAAATATTACACTGTCACATTTCTCTGTGAGGCAGTTGATGATGTTGATGAAACAAATGGCATCTTATGATTACACAGGAAATGCCACTGATTGACCAAGAATTCAATTATAGGCAGCTTAGGGATAAAATCTGGAAGACTGCACAGTGGAGTGTTATAACATACAATATATATTATGGAAGTAACAAAAAAGTGAGAAGATTTGAACCCAAAGTAGGAGCTCAATTACCTCTTATATCTTGGTATACAACTCAGTGGCTATCCTAAGTATTTAAAATGTGCTTCTGCCCCACAAAAAAGTTCCAAAAGTTGACATTACTTCTAAAATTTTCAATTTTATTTCATTTAAAAGCAAAGCGAGTATGTATTTTAAATGGCTTCCCATTCTACTGTTCTGAAATAACTTTGTCTAATACAGTCCATAAACAGAATAACAACTCAGAAGGTACAGACACGGTTTGTGTTGGAGAATCAATGGCTATAACAGCACCAATGGTGACTTCTGTTAAAATAAAATATCATTGCACAGTCCAAAATGATATGGGAATACATTTGTACAATTGCCAATCTAAAACTCATGACACGTTGCGGTAAAGCATTCAAAACAACTGATGAGAATTTTGAAATTCTGAATGTAAAAGTAAAAATATTGTAAAGTAGGGCTTAATTAATACTTGTTGTGAAAAGCATCTGAACTAAAACTGTGTGAAATTTAAATCTCATGCTTCTGCCTATTTATTCTGAAGTTCATCTACTATACACAAAATTTTGAAGTGGTCTGTCTTATCAATTTTCTGCAGAAGAATTACATTGCAGGAATGGTTTAACTTCAGTTTGCACCAGAAGCCCAAAGCAAGCAAACATCTAAGTTTTTTTTGCCACCAGAAGAGATAATGAATCCTATTACTAAAACACAGCAGTATGCCTCATTTTGAAGTCACACAAGAGTTATAAGTTTAACATTAGCATTTTTAATTTTAATCCTATCTTTAATAAAGCTTCCTAGCAAATTTGTACATTAAAAAAATGTGAAGAGAAAACAGCATGCAACAATCAGCTCTAGATTATATAATCCCTGACTCTGAAGGGGCTGAATAACCTAAGTAACCCCAAACCAAATATAATACAAGATATGTATAAAATGAGACCTTAAGAACACAGAAAATATGTTACAAGTGGATCACCAACCCTACCAAGGCAGCACCAACGTGCATCCAAGAGCACAACAGGCATATGCATGAAGACTGTTGCTGAACTTTCTAACCAGCTGACTGACTACCATGCTAATATTATTTTGTATTTACCTGTATGAAAGATAGAAATTTGAGATTACTGGCATGTTTTTTTCACTAACACATGCTAAATTTGTAACTATCTTTTAAATAATTTAACTAGTATCACTTTCAATATAAATAGACTTGACTTTTAAAACATTCAAATGTTTAAGAATTCTATGCAGCTAATTTTCTTGAATTTCTATGTTAAAAGCTTAGTAAAAAAGAATGCATTGGTTAACAACCTACTGTTTAAATATTTAAAAATATATTTTAAAGACAGCATAATTTAGTGCTGAGTGTACAATGTAAAGTTATTTCAATGTTAACGTATGTAGCTGTATGGCTACCACAGTCCAGTTGCAGAGCTGGAAAACATAATTAGACCAATAGTTTTCTACAGAGAAATACGCTTCTATTATCTCAGTAGGAGATAACCCTGGCCTTTAACTTGAAATAAGTCAGCAAGTTACCTTCCTGATAAACAATGCAATATTAATATCACAGCTGGGAGCAGTTCTATGAACACACACAGCAGGGATCAAATTTGTTGTTCAATTTTTGTTGGAAATATAGCATTTCTTTCTAATGGGCATCTTTAGCTTCATGTAAGAGAACAAGTAGAGTTCAAGATATAATTAAAGTAATGTTGTATTAAATTAGAGGACAAACCAATCCATGGAGCAACCAGTATTAAATCATAAAAAAACATAAATGTTACAAACTGTTCAAGGCATATATAATGGCATGATGCAAAATTCTTAGTTTCAATACACTTCTTAGGAATACACAAATAAGTATATAAAAGTTGAAAAAACACTTGAGAAGACATTTGTGTATGAGTTCAGTTTACGTTCGGAGTCTAAGTCAAACAGCACAATATATTATGACACAACCAACACTGTCTTAAAATCATCTTGAAAAGTAATTCAATCATAACCTCAAGCACACTTTATTTTTAAAATAGAAGAAACAATGCTGTTTTGAATCAGAAAGGGTTAAAAGTCAAACATGGCTATTTATTCCACTTGTGATTATCACCAAATCTAACAGACCATTTCTACATGTTTTGATCCACAAGATCAGCAGTTTTCTCTATGGCAATACATATCATTTTGCAACAGACTGAAAACAAAGGCAATGCAGAAGTGCAGTACGCTGGTCTTCTCAACTTCCAGATTATTCTAAGTTTCATAACCAAGAAATTCTCTTGGAAAAATATTAAACTGTACACATACAAGATTTTCACAGCTAGCAATTTTCCATTAGCAAGCTGTGACAAATGCTGCTAAGTGTTATGCTGTTCTTTCATCCTAAGCCCAGGTTTTTTCATTTTTGCATTTATCACAGCTTTTCTTCCCCTTCTATTAACACCACCTTTACCTTCTATAATCAAGATCAGGGTTTAGTGTACTAGAAAACTAAAACATGAAAAGCCAGAAGTTTCCCAAAGAAAAAAAATGAACTTTGCAGGAAAAAAATTGCCAACTGTTGATTTTGCCTCTGATGTTTAGCTCATGACACTTCATTATGACGGTCATGTTGTGGGGACTTCTTAAATAGCATTCAGAGTTTTAAAAAGCACTTTATAGATTGCTTCTAATTTTCAAAGAATGAGATTTTAGATATAAAGTGCTCAAGAGGTTGTGTTCACATATCTGAACAAGCAAAAAGAAAGTTCAGAAATCTCAGACAGTTGCTCTTACCTACAGTTGCACTTAATTCTACATAAAATAAAGTGAGATTAATCAGAATGTCAGCTTTCCTGCCCGTCCGTGTTATCTGCTGATGGTACAAACACACCACAGAAGTTATACCCTACAATAGCCCAGTGCATTAAAAAAAGAACCACCCAGTCAGGGATTTTGCGTTGCCTTTTATAGAACCCTTCCTCCCCAAATTTTTGCTCAAATCTTAGCAACTGTTGAGATTAGATATTATACATAAAAGTTGTCCAAAAGTTATTGCTATATTCTCTACATTTCAAAAATGCCCTTTTCCATTGCTGTTTTTTTTAAAATGAAAGTACTGCCAAGAAGCCAATGATGACTGTCTGTAGAAGTATCGGTAGGGTACAACAAACAAGACTGGATCCAAAGCAATATGAAGAACTTTCCTGGACAACAAAAAGACCATTCTGAATCTCTATGTTTTCATATCTGCACTACAGTTGCAACATAGTTGCAAAAAGGCACAAGAGCTTATAAAAAACAGCAACAAAAAAGAACAAAACAACTAACCAGACAAACAAGAAATAAAATATTTGCTAATCCTTTCAGATAATGGTTTTCAGACGAATCAATAAGCTAAAATCAGAATATCATAAAAGAAGAATTTATGTCGGGGGAAATGCAATAGGATGAAACACAATACCAATTGCTAGACTAACGACAAAAATTTTCTCAGTTGGAGAAAACAAAGGAAGAGAAATATATGACTATCTTAGTCTCATAATCTAATGTCTGTTTGATGACAGCTTTGGGAAAAAAAATATACCTTATTCTAAAACATGTAAATGCCACAGTAATCACAAAATCTAGTTGGATGTACTCTATTCTAATTTTTTTTTTCTTCTTCCCCTCCCCCCCCCCCCCCCCCCCAAAAAAAAAAAATGCAGTTAAGAGGATCACATGCAGAAAAAAGAGCTACTGGGAAGATAAGAGGAACAGTATCAAGTAACAACACACAACAAAATCATATCATTCATGCTAACAAACCACACACAGCAAAATGCAGTTGTTCCTTACAATGGAACAAGTAGACCTTTTTAAGCCGAAAGCAATTAACAGCATATCACAAAAAGAATAAATTGATTCTTGCTAGAGCTAAGGCTGGATATTTTAAGGTGGCTTCTACGCCACAAAAATAGTGACAAAGGACAAAGTGGTAAGTTTCAAATTGACATAGAAATGTTGGCAGGACTACACTTACATTATTGATTAAAGAAAGGAGCGGGCCTAAGATGGACCATGTCACTTCCAGGATCCTGTTCACTTTTCCTACAAACAAACCGGGCCAGCTGAAATTTGCACAGAGTGCAACAAAGCTTCAGATGTCTCAATAGATTATTTATTATTTTGTTTTCTGCCTTAATATACAGAATATATTCCCAAATGAACATTGAGAGAGCAGATAATTCACTTCACCTGATCCTTAGTGATATATGACCTCTAATCATATTTGGTCTTTGATGAGATATGGGTTATTTCATCTTTCTTACAACAGTACATGTGTGGTCTTTGATGAGATATGGGTTATTTCATCTTTCTTATAACAGTACGAAGTACAACAGTGTGATTACATGTAAAACTTTATGTGTACTTTTCAGAATGAATTCTGAGATCTGTGAGTAGGAAAGCTGATGCTGGGAGAGGAGGAAATACGTGTGCTATCACTCAGTTCCCACACAAACACATCGGAAAGATTCTAGAATCTCTAACTTCAGCAGACAACGGCATAACAAGTGTTATCAATTGTAGTTCATCTCACAGAAATAAAATCATTACTACACTCTATTATAATTTACATATGTTTTAAGCTACATAAACATGCATCAGACTGCAACCACTTTCCCACTGAACATTAGTTGAATCTAATCCTTCATACTCTCCACGGCAGAATCACTTAAGTATGACAATTTTGTAATTTTTGTGCCCACATCTGTCCCAGAGGTACTGCTTTCCAAAGAACAAAAATATTGATGTAGTATGTCCTCATGATGCAAAGCAGGCAAGATATTTTAGCAATTTTGAAACACAAAAGCATAGGACACAATACTTCAGGAAAAAGAAACAGGTTCTGTAACAAAAAAAAAGCTAAGTGTTGCAGCTATCTTCCCTCAACTCTTCTGTCATATAAATATAGCAAATCAATAAAAGTTTCATGACAATTAGAAGCTAAATTCTCTACACAGCTTGCAATGAACAATTCTGCCTTCATACACACGTCAGGCTGACTGCTGCTTACACTGCCAGTTTGAGTCAGAACCTAGAGAAATGCAAAGCATAACTCATGGTGCCAAACAGATCTGTACAGACCATACAACAGAACCACAGAATCAAGTCAAATTTTGTAAATGTTCTATGTATAAAAACTAATAAGCAGGTCTTTTTTTTTTTTTTTTCCTTTTTCTTTTCAGATGTTCAATTTCTAGCTGATACAAAATCTTTTTTTCATACTCTTATAGGTCTTGAAAATCTCTTGTAATCTGGAAGAAGGAGTGAGGTAAAATTTCTAATTTCCTTTGACAAAAATAATAATAATAATAATTAGAAACAAATTCCAACCTCCAGCCAGGAAAAGGAGAAATTCAGCAAACTTCTTCTAAAGATATTTTTGGCAAATACTTCAGTAAAAAATAAATAGTCCTGCCACTGCTCAATGATTAAGAAATGCAAACAGAAAAGAGGAACATTATATGATACGTGATTTACAAATGGATGGAAAACAGTGCTGTAACTTGGAAATAACATAGGGAAATCAGAATTTTTTCTTCATTGTGTCAAACAAAAATGCAAATGAATTATTTTCATTTGGTTTCTCTGATAGATTAAATAAAATCTATGGATTGCAGATTTTAGCAAAGATGTTCTATTTTGAAGATTTAATTCAACTGATACATTAAGTGTCAAATAGTAGAGTGAATACATTAAGAACACCAATGACAAAATAGGAGGTATGTCCACAAAGTCCAAGAGAAATATTCACATGAACACATGACATTCTGAGTTCTGTACTACTGGTTGACTAAACTGTATTTAGCCACTTAGAAAAGCGCTAAAAACCCTCTCAATTGCATTTGTCCTTGTCCTCAGTTTCCTGTGCCTGCTCTTCCAGAGCAGAAGCTCCTTGATCTCCCTTCCTGCTGTGACCACCTTGGTTTTCCCAAGGAAGAGCCAATGCTGACCCAGGCTGCCCACTCTGGGTGTCCCCATCAGCCTGGTGAATCTAAGACAGCATCCCAGGCTGATGGCTGTTCGCACTGCAGTGCTGAAATAAGAGAAAGAGTAATTTTAATAGTGATACCAAAGATCCTTGAGACCAACAAATTGGATATTTAAATTAAAATGCCAGTTCTGGTTTTGTCTCCTATACATACACAGCACTGTGATCATTCCAGATAAATATCCCATGTCTTTTGTGGCTGACTTCTTAAGACATGGCACAATTTAATATGATCCTTCCCCTTAAGCAATTCCTCTTGAATTTTAATGCTTTGTGATTCTCTTGCTGTCTTGGTAGGAAATATTGTTTTCTACAAACACTCAGATAATATTAAGTTTCACAAAGTTAAAATGACACGAAGGCAATGCTAAAGTTGCACATCTAAAGCTAGAAAATTAAGTTCACAGAATACAGAGAATAAAAATAAAGAATGGACATTAATTTTTAGGACAGCTATTTTCTACATTTTCTTATTCAAATAATGTTCCAAGTGGATAAAATGAGCCATTTCCCCTTTAATTTCTTAGGGACATCTTCAAAGAAGAAAATTCATTATATAATTACATAGTAACATCAGCACATTAGTGATTTTATTTCAACTTTCAAAGTTATTGTCTCTAACTGAATAAAACATAAATCTACCTCCTTAACTTTGCTGCTACTTTTTCATATGAATTGTGGAGAATCTCTGAAGTGAAAGTTAAGAACCACTACAGACAAAAACATGAAGAAAAACGTAGACTCCAATGTCTTAGAAGGTTTCAGCTTCTGTGTGTGCATGTCTATATTAAGAAATAAAAATGCACAAGGTTTTATGTTTATGCTATAAGGATATCCACAGCTTGGCTTTTCATCTGGACTGAGGACTAGAACTACAGCAGAAAACAAAAGTAGAGAGCGGAAACACTTAACAGCAAGATTATGTATTTCAGCCTCTATTTTAAAATACAGATGGAAAGAAAAAAAATAAGGAATTATGACATTTTACAAAGAAAATACAAACCTCTTATCTCCACTATGTCACCTGAGAAACTTACACTGCTGTGTAACAGAATGTGACCACAGGAAGTAACAGTTAAAGATTGAAAGCTGTGTCCACATGTCCAGCAGGATGGAGGTGAGAAAACAGAATTAAGAAAGAACCAAGTCTGATGCCTGTTAAAGATTTTAACTTTGTTAGAAATTAATAAGTCATTAAATAAGATAGACTGGACTGTTTGTTAAAAAATCCTTGAGTATAAAGTCTTCAATTGCTGGTAGAACACCTTCCATTAAGAAGCAACTGTATAAGTCTAAAAGAGACTTTCAAATTAAGCAAAGATACAAATAAAGAAACAAACACAAACCTTAAAGGTATCGAACGAAACAGAACAAAAAGAGCAAGAACAAAATACAGAGGTAGTAAAACAGAAAAAAAAAATTAAAAATGTATGCAGAAATTGAAACTGAGAAAGGTATTAGAAAGATGATGTCACTGTTGAATGGACAATATACTTATTTATAAGCATCTTAAAAGGATGATAATGGCAAACAGAAAAATATTTTATAGGTTCAAGTAAGAAGGAGAAAGGCAGAAACCAGGAGGACAACAAGAGTGCGTAATGAATGTTTTGTGGGAGTACCTACGACAAGAAAAGCCATTCAAAACTAAATTTACAGCAGGATGCTTTTCCCAATTCCAATGAGTCCGAAGGATATATCCCAGACAATGTTAAGAGTAATTCACATGTGTAATCTGCAAAATTTGACTGGCAAGTGATTAGACAGCATACAAGCTGTAATAATGAATGTTGATGTGAATTCAGGAACAGCAGTAGCTCCATACAGAGATGACATTTCAGAACCAGGAGGAGGCAAGCAAAATACTGAGGGAAAGCAGTAGTAAAAACTCATAAATATCTTGAATGTTTTCTTCATGAATGCCAGATTATCAGAACTGTATAGGCTCAATATTTTGTTTTGTTTAACAAAAACACAGCCACAATAAACCCAGGAAAACAGTCTGGAAAGGACATTGCCTTTTTGAGGGAATAAAACTAGGACTATGAGTGTGAAAAATCTAACAAATAAGCATAATCCTTATGCTTGCAAAGCCTGATTCTTGAAAGCAAACTCACTGTTAAACCATGGATATGAATAAAGACAAGTCATCTGGGTGGTTTAAAGAATCCTGTCATTCGTTTGTTCTTCAGATCTAATCAGAACTGCCATGCGAGCAAGATAAAAATCTGCTATTAGAGCAAATTGCTTGTGGCTTGCCTGAACAAAAAGTAGGTTTCTGCAGCTTCTCCAAAGTATTAGAAAAGAAAGAAAATGGCTACAGATTTATTGATGAGATAATCAGATGAGACTATTTTTAAAATATAGATGTCATGCTTCTTTACTACTTAATTTAAAAGCTAATCTTTCTCCTTTTTAGTTGGATTTTGATCTGCAGACTTCATGGATTGGTTGGAGGAGTATCTGAAAATGCAACTATGTTAATATTAAAGAGATTCTAACTGTGTGGGATCCAGAAGGATCCTGCATCTCCAGATGCTATGTATCATCCAGTCTGTGAAACTGTGTGCTCCTAGTAGAAAACAAAAGAAAGACTGAAACTCCACAAAGAGTTCACTCACTCTATTCCTGAAGATTTATATCAAAGGGAAAATCCCTATTCATTGCCTGTCCACAAGATGTTTGGGAAAGAAAACAAAACTAAGACAAAATATAAAAAACAGCAATAACAATAAAAACCAGCAACAAATCTCCCCACTTTTAAACTTCTGCATAATACTTGTATATGAAAATAATAGTTTTTATAATTACTGATTTTATAGATATACTGCATAACACTGTTCATATAAATAAATACTGATTTTATAGATACTGATTTTAGAGACACTGTAATTTATTTATTTATATATTTGAGATACCTCAGACCTTTTTCTTCTAAGTGCTCTGTGCCATACCTGCTCTTGATGTGAAGAAGCCTAAATGGAAAACCACTTTGTCTCAGATTTCACTAGCCATAAGGCTTCCCACACCTCTTTTGTCCTTTAACCTGTAGGCAGGGGTCAGGAGAATAAACTGCCTTCCACTGTACAAGAGGAACAAGCCTAAGATGGCTTCACGTGGCTGAATGTGTACAAGCCTATGGGATTGGATGACATGCATTCCTGGGAACTGAGGAAGCTGGCTGATGCAGTTGCCAAGCCAGTCTCAGTCATATCTGAAAAGTCATGGTTGTCAGGCAAAGTCCCTGGAGACTGGAAAAAAAGAAAACACCACTTCCATTTTCAAGAAAGGGAGAAAGGAAAACCCACGAAACTACAAGCCAATGAACCTCTCGTCTCTACCTAAGATGATGATGGAACAGATCCTTCTTGTTGAGATGCTAAGACAAGACAAGGTGGTAATCAGAGACCACCAGCATGGCTTCACTAAGGGCAGACTGTGCCCTACCACTCTGGCGGCCTTCTATCATGGAGCAACAGCTTCAGTGGACAAAGGTAGAGCAATTGACATCATCTGGACTTGTGCAAGGCCTTTGATATGGTCACATATCACAATCTTATATAAACTGGAAAGGTACGATTTCACAGGCTGAACTATTTTCTGGATAAAGAATTGATTGGATGGTCGCAGCCAGAGGGTTGTGATCAACAGCTCTAAGACCAGGTGTTGAGTGGTAGCAATTTCTACCTCTCACATAATTGCCACAAGCACTAGGCTCACTCTAGCACAACATTCCAAGTAAATTAGAACTTTGCACCATTTGTTGCTTCCCCTAACTAACAAGGAATTGTTTAAGTAATACTTTCAAATAAAATTTCCATTGCATTTTTGTGGCTAGCCAGCAGCATCTTCACCTCTGGTTGAATTATGAAATAAATTATAGGCAGGATGATCACTTCCTGTGATATGCAAAAAAAATAACAGCAAATTACAGCAACCTATTTTTCTAAAAGATTTACTTTCTGTGGACATCATGGTAGAAGACAGGTAAATATTCCTTTGGCTTTCCTTCCAGCAGCACTGATGAATTTTCAGCTATTGTGGCAGACCTGGCAAAAATCAGTGTGAGAAAATCTGTTTTCCTGCATTTCAATTTGTTTTTATTCAGCTCATTCAGTATGGATGCAGCAAAAAAATAAAAAAATAAAAAAATAAAATAAAGCTGAATAAATAAGGCAGAAGCTACATGCATTGAGGTCCCAGGAGACAATGATTTTAGTCAAATTTTCTTGAAGTAAACATATTCTCAGCAGTATTCTTCCCAGCCTCAGGCAAAGCTTTCCTAATTTTAAAATGCTTACCTCCAGTGAGCAAGATAAAGGTAGTACAGCAAATTTATCTCCTGTAAGTATAAATTTGAATGAAACTTGAAACAATTACCTTATTTTTGAGCAAACCCCTTTTGTGAAAAGAAATTTACATAGGGAGATTTAGTTCTTTTGTAACAATTGACTTTCTGATACCATTTTTCAAGCTCTTTTATATCTTCTTTTGTTCAATCCTTTTTCATACAATCAATTATTCCTGTGTTAGATCTATTTGTGTGTGTGTGTGTGTTCATTTGACTGCCACTTGTCTATTTATTTATTATTTAATCACCCCAAATAATGCATGTGAATTTTTAATTGCAAAGGCCATTCACATATGCTGCTTTTCAAGTTTCTACATCCACCTTATGCAGGATTAGCTGGAGGTTTTCTTGCACAGCAGTGAAAGATGGGATTGAAAATATGATATGAACACCAGAAGTTAAAAAAAATGAATGACAAAGGGTTATGGTTTTTTGCTTGTTTGTTTGTTATATGGATTTTAACATGATTTAACTCCCTTATCCATAAATTTCAAACACTTAATTTTAAGTTAAATTTCAACTTCAAGCTTCCCATTTTCAAGTTTCATGTCTATCACATCTACGCTCCCAGGGCCCAAATGTTTCCAACCATGAACATTTTTTGCCGTCACAGTTTTGCAGACCTTTCAATTAGTCAAAAGGCTTCAAGTTAGTGAACCTGCAGTCTTCCACCTAACACAGAACCCAGGAATGCATTCCCATCCATAAGGGTGTGTACATGTCTTTGCTGCCCATTGGCACCAACACAACAATATGTAGGAGCCTCCTGTCATCTCCCCCTGTTCTCCACCTCCCCCATCTCTCCAGCTCCCAGTTTTCTTGGAAGGAGAAAGGAGCTGTTTTCCTTTCACTACACTTCTCAGTGTAGACAACATATGGTTCAAAACTGTGAGGCAATCTGCTCTAAGTCTGGATGCACCTTCAATAAAGTGCTTCACATTAAGTTTATAGATTTAGTTCTCTGGGGAGAGCACAGAGAGAGACCTGGTTCACCTCATCCACCTAATGTAAGTCTGGTTCAATCGGCTTGAATGGATTTTCTTTTATACAAAGGAAGAGGATAAATGATTTGTATCTTCCTTTGCATATCCATATGTAGCTGATCATAATCCAGCCTCCTGTCTGTAATTCTTTCAGCTATGTATGCATAAAGAAACATGAAACAGAAGGATTTCTTCCCCTTGGACAAATTAAATCAATTCCCGTTTTGTGCTAGTGCTAATGCACTGCCACCTAGTGTGGAAAATCAATATAACAAATGCAGGAACAAAAAGAAAAAAAGAGGTTTTGCAACATGGCAGATGAAGTGTATCGGTCTCTCTTGAAATATTTCTAACACCACACGTACCATTCATGTCACAACGTTAGCCATTCTTCAGAAGGACAATACAAATAGGCTCTTCTTTTCATAGAAAACTTCTCGACTTGATAGACTGCAATGGTTTCCATTAGAATACACTGTGACAGGACAGAAAAGCTCATCAGAGCCCTCAGTCTATGTAGCTTCCCTTGCAGTAACTTTGTAAAACTAGAAACATAATCCTACAGTATTTAGTGGCAGGAACCTCGTAGTAAAAAAAGAACTTAACTAGCTGAAACACGATAGCAAATTTATTACGCCAAGGCTTAATTCTCTATCTAAAAGTATTGCACATTATCAGACGGACTACAGGACAAGATATCAGGAACTCTGAGTTTTGCCTCTGCATCTATGTTACCTGAAGATCTTCTCTTATTTTTTAATAATATTACTCTCCATATAGCCCTAAGTTTCTGATGTTTTGTCCCTTTGCAATTATCTGCAATCTTGTTCAATAGACACACAAAGAACGCACACCTGTTTTGCCTGTACAAATTTTGAGCTGCACATAAATGATACAAAGCAATGGAATTAACATATTATTTTACAGAAGTTGCAGATTGGCTACAAAGATCATAAACACCTTCCTATTTCTACAGTTTACTGTAACCTCTGTATTACTACTGCGCTAATCAAGGGGTTTAATTACTCAAGTAACACTTTAATCTACTTTTTTTCCTGGAACTATATCATGACAGTATGATTGAGCTGATCCAATTATTCCATACCATCTGCAACACAACAAAACTCTGCTCTGAATCCAGGCTGTACCAATGTCTCTGAAAGTCCGCTAGCAAGATTCTGCATCTTGATTAAAATACTTGTTATCTTTGTCTCTAACATGGCAATGAGACAATTTTTCTATCCAGTCAGGATTGGAACATTATCACTTTCAAAGAAAAGCATGCAAAAGGAAAATCTTGTAAAAAAGGTAGAACTCAGAAAAGAGAATATACAAAGGTAGAATCACTTTAGTTTCTCTCTACTTGAAAATACAACACATATATTGCACGTAGGATTCAGCACTACATAAAATGATTACTGAACATTTGTATTTTGACAACTGCACGTAGCCTTTGTGTGTATATTTGAACTGAACGCAAAGACTTCAAGATGTTTTCAACTAAGATTGAACAGATAACTCTTCATTTGTGCAAAGTAATCTAGGAATTCCTTTGTGTTATAAATCATACAGTAAATAAAATTACTTCAACACTAACCATGCTAATAAGCACATAGGATCACTGAGATATTTATCTGCTTACGAATTTATGAAATAATGAAAGTCATATATAATATGGCAATAGCATCCTGAACCATGTTAGTATAACCTTCCATTTCTTAAATGTTATTTTAAAAAAGTAGTATCTTGCCAAGTATTTAATGCTTGTCAATAATTTCATAAAGAAAACATCTTTCATAAAGTGCTTTACTTATACTTGTCTCAAACCACCATAATATGACTCAGTCAGAATATTGAGTGAGGTTATCATAGTTTAGCTAATGCCTTTTCTTTAAATATTTATTGATGCAATAAAATATATACATTTAACTAAGGCAAATCATAACCTTAAGTAACCTTAAATGAAAAAAATACTTATTGTGTTGCTAATTTGTTATTGTAGTTCCATTGGTAGTCTACGAATAAAGGTAGAAAGGGGAACTGAAATGTGCCAAAAACACAGATACTAGGCTTCTGATTCACATGATCACAAACAAATAAAACAATTTTATAACATAAAGCAATTTATGCAGCCTTCAGGTCTGTGAAGAAGAGCTTGAAGCTGATGACATAGACAAACAGAATTATTAGAGCAATTAAATTCTGGAGAAGAACCTGAAAGAAGTCCTGAGAAGCTCTCCCACGCAATCTGCAGAGAGGCTAAACTCCACATAACACCAGCTTAGGGACAAAAGGGACCTGCCAAAACACCACAGCTGCTCTTCTTCTGGAAAAAAAAAAAAAAACAAAAAAAACAAAAAAAACAAAAAAAAAAAAACAAAAAAAAAACACCACCTTTTACAGTGAGGGTGGTGAGGCACTGGAACAGGTTACCTAGTGTTGTGATTGATGCCCCTTCCCTGGAGACTTTCAAGGCAAGGCTGGATAAGGCCCTGGGCAACCTGATCTAGCTGTTGTGAATGAACAGGGGTTCATTGCAGAGGAGTTGGACTAGATGGCCTTCAGAGGTCCCTTCCAACTCTAAGGATTTTATGATTCTATCCTTTCCTCTACTCTCTCAAAGAGAGATCCTGAGGAAGAGCATGCATTCACCCTTCTGTGCAAGTCTCCGAGAAGCAAAGGACAGCCAAGCTGTAGAGTTTTAAACACAGTGTCACATAAGTTCCGTATAATTTTTAATGTAGACAGAAGGGAACATATAGTTAACACCATTATGACAGGCAAACTTTCTCTAAGTGGATGTAGGTGAACTCATAACAAGGTATTAGTACTAATCTGCCCAATTACCATGAATGCTGGTGGAAAATAGAGCATGTTAGCAAAATGAGCACTACCCCAGAGAATAACTTTCAATGAGTAAACATTTTAGCAGGTATAACTGTCAATTTCATTGACATCAAAATTGTTTTGACAACTTACAACAGTTATAAGACCTGTCTTAAGGTATTTTTATTATACTTCTTCTCCAAAACTATATATGTATATTTATTAGGTGTCAATCAACACAAGCAATACTTCTGTTTTAGTCTGCTGGCAAAAGAGATTTTTTAACAGACAAAAAGACTCTGCAGCAATCTGCAGTGGTGTGGAAAAAGCAAGAGGAACATCCACCACTTTTTGCATAATTCTAGTGAATATTTCATTCTGATGGAAAAAATTCAAGGAAATAAATTGTTTAAATATTTTAATAATTAACCACCTTGCTATACTGTTACACATTCATTCAGCTGGATTGATTCAGCAACACCGATGCAAACAACTGGTCTATGCATATGCTTAAGATTGTTCCATCATGGACAGGACAGAGTTCATGATTTTGAATGTCTAGCAGTTTCTTTTATGTATAATACAACAGATGAAATAACAGTGGTAGAAACCCATAATAAATTTATTCTTTTGTCAGAGACTGCAATCAAGATTACCGCAAGATTACCATTTTTTCTATGGTAAGAATTATGGGAATAGTTAAGAACATCATAAGACACACATCTACACTATAACAGGAATGGGGCACCTACAGCCTCCTTGGGTATGACAGCACCTTCTTGACAGCATCTTTCCATTTTATTGAAGATGCACCACAATGGAAAATATAGTGGGTGTGAAGTCTTCAAGCATCAAGAGAAGGGAAAAGGTTCTAATGTATCTTTTTTTTTTCTTTCCACATCTTGTTAGTTTTTCATAGTAATGAAAGACATAACAGACATTGTGATAAAAGACTAATTAATAATTGTGATCCAGTGGAACACAATAAAATACATCACAAATAAAACACCCCAAAGTCAAAACAGAAATTGCCCCAAAAGTGCAACATATTCTCATAGCCCAGCCCACCAAAGGCAAACAGCCCTATACATAATTTTGGCAGCAGTGATCAACATCAAGTCCAGTCCTACAGTTGTGTCCCATCCCTCAGGCCAAAGGTAGGAAAAACTTGGAATAAATCTAAACACATACTTGCATGGAAAACACAGGTTTTATTCATCACCCCCATTGCAAAAGGATTTAGGAAGAAAGTGCTGCCAGAGCTCAGCCATCAAGGATATGATTAGACAGCCAACATTTACCCTAATCTCCCCAACAGCATCTTCTTCTTCCTGTAATTAAATGTGATTACAGATGCAGTTATTTCACCAATTTAGACACCAAACTACTTCCACTGCACGTGAAAAGTGCAAGTAACAAAAGGATGCAAGTGAAGACATGCATGTTGTTATGACTGGAGGCCAGGTTGATCACTAAGTTCATGTGAATCTATAAACTTGGTAGCTAATGCAATAAAACTTCAGGAATTCCACATACTGAAAACCAACACATTTCTGAAAGTTTGTATCTTTTATCATATGGGATTATAGAATTATTCTGAAGCTGAAGGATACTATTTGTTATTCCAAATATTTTGTTTGTTTGCTTTGTAAGAGGGAGGGTGTAGGGGAAGTAGTAGCTTAAGGAGATGAACTTTGTCTGTCTTTGTCTGTAACATTTAGAAATGGTATATGCACTCGTAACAACCCCAGAGAAAAACTGACAGCAGGATGAAAATTCACAGAAAAAAAAGAAAATGGTCGGAGTTTGATGTTTGTGAGTAACAATAGCACTGAAACAGATTATTAGGCACAGCTTTCTGATGAACTGCAAACAGAAAATTAAACTGTGGATACAAGGAAAGTAAAAACTGCAAGCAGAATTACAAATTACATTTGTCTTAGTTATATTATTTACACTTCTTTAGTTACTGTTTTTAATATGAGAAGCTTAATATATGGGTTACTCCAGAAAGCAGTGCTTCCTATTTATTTCCATGGAAACTACAACAGATACAAAGAACACAATATCATCCTTTGATAGGTCAAATTCTCAACTACAAAACAGTTTTTTTCCAGCACTGTCATCACCATTAGCTATGGATTTTTGAGAGCAGTGAACAAGAGCCTGCATGCTGTGCTCTTAAAAAAAATCTTCATTTCTGTCCAGAATATGGCTTTTCTTTCACATTGCTGTCACCACTGTTGAAATGCACCACCCACCGCCTCACTGTGCCCCTCTGCTGTGATCTGTCACACAGCAACAAAATGTAGTAGAATACTGGTAAGAAGGTTCCACCTTCATCCACCTTCATTGCCGTATCACCAACGTCTGCCTCTGGACCAATATAATAACTGTAGGAGGCATTATTTTCAGAGCAGCCCTTCCACAAGTACACACACACACACACACACACACACACACACACACACACACAGGGTTCCATGAACTGGTTCTGTGAATGTATGTCACTCAAAAGGGTATGAAGCCAAAATTTAAGAAGAGGAAAATGCAGGTACAAACGTACTTGAACCTATTTTACCTTTCATTATATACAGCTGAATTATTTTGTTCTTTTTTTTTTTTTTTCCAAGTCCAAGTAGTTTTGATAATATTGATCACAGGTTGTATACTGCTATTTTTAGAATGGAGTGAGTGATATTTAAATTCCTAAACACTGGGAAGAGACAAGTATAGATGAAAAGGCAAGAATAGCTATGCTTCCACTTTGTTTCAGACTGGTTAAAAAGTCACAGTAGACATTAACAAAAGAAATAGTAGCAGCTGTCTGCAAATAACTGCCTATAAATGGGTTTCTCTTAAGAACTTAGCAAAAGAAAATGTATTTGTTAAAAGAAAACAAAAAAAAAGTTGTTTATCTTTGTCTTTCTCTACTGTATTGTCTCCACGTTACACTGATTAAGTTATTGGCACTCTATTTTACAGACTTACTTTACCTGCTTTGTAACATTTTTCTAGCTCATTTTCATATTTCTTCATATTCATGAGTTTCAATGAAAAATGAAAGAAATTCAGATTAAGGACCAGAAGCATTAAAGAGCACTTCTACTTAAGCATAATGGATATTTATCACTGTTACTGTAGTTCTTCATGTACGGTTGGTTTAGTTGGACTGATTAACAAGTAGGAAGAACAAAAAACAAAGACACCTAGTTTCAAATAAGCTGTAAAAACTTTTCACGTTATGAAAAAGAACAATTTTGCACATATTTATAATGGCTATATATCCAATTCTGAACCTTTTTAAGATAAGTCATCTCTAAAATAGATTTCTCTACATACAAATATGGGTACCACCCCTTTCTTATTGTACTTGTAAAAGACCAAGCCTGTATATTTGAAACTCTACAAGTTTCATTCATACTGTATCTTATTAAGGAGCACAGTTAGGAAAGAATAAGTAGATTTATCTCTGGCTTTTTGATATTAAATGTATCATGAATTGGATTTTTTCAAAATCTTTTGCTAAATTCATGTCTCCTTTCTGAAATTAAATATATCTGGAAAACAAAACCAGAAGTACCTGCCCTGTCAATAAGGCACAAGTGCATATCACTGTCAAACTTCTATCTTGTATGAGGCTTGTGCCCTGCTTAGAGCAGAGTGAGAAAAGCACATGAAAACTCTAGATCCTTGGTTCCGGAGAAAAGTGGGGAACTGAGGCAATCAGATAAACAGAAAAACAAAGGAAAAAGCATTGGTGGAGGAAAGACAGATAGAAAAAATATGGGTAACCTTAAATTTTTTATTCTGGAAATGTGTGGTTTTGTTTTCATAGGAAATGATAAGAATTTTTTGAACACTTAAAATCTTACTGACAAATAATATTGCACTAAACCACTTCAATTCTTTCATATTCCACTATCTTTGCCTGAAAGTTAACAAGCTCTTTTGGGCCCCCTTACCTTCCATAGCCCTAACCCACATAATAATTCCAAGTAGGTCCTTGAAGAGGTCAAAAGTTGTCTCTGATGAAGTCCAAGCAAGACTTATTGTCCTGCTTCTTCTGAGTAAGATCCTGAACTCCACAATCTCATGAACAATGTTGCCAAATTATACACTTATGAATACTACAAACAATACATTTATCAATATGGACATGCTTGCATTAGAGTTTAGACATTACTATCTTGAAGTATATAAAACATTTATTGGTAAAAAAGCTGCTAGAATGATAGTACACAATAATTACCATGGAATTCACTGATATAGTTATAAATCTTGAAAGAACCAGCAAATATCCAAATTCAATAAAAAATAAAGCAATTTCACTATTAACCTAAGTTGCAGAAGTCTGTTTGCAACAAAACATGACAAGAATCCCTGAGCACCAACTCAACTGTCCCTCTGGGAATATTTGTTAATGTTGCCAAAGTGTAAATCCCAGTAAGGATGAAGGAGAGAAGAAAAAAGCATCTGATATAATAGATAAAATATACTGATTTCATTTCTGAATATTTCTTTGTGCTAATGCAAAGAGAATATCTGTACTTATTATGTACTGTGTAACTGAAACATGATAAGTAAAGATCTGGACTATTTAATTCTGTTAATAAGAATTAATGACAGTGTTGATTTCACTCTTTACTTTTTCAATCTTTTGCTTCTTCCCCAAAGGAAATGTGCAGCATTTGATGCATTAGTTATTCTTATAGTGTGCATTCACACTTTTGATAGAGTTGTCTCTGGACTGAGTAATTCATAGTTTAAGAGGTGTTGTAGAATCCATTCCAAAAGGAAGCTTTTTTTTTATTCTATAATCCACTTTGCTTTCCTAACTAAGTGCATATCACTGAAATGATAAAACAGGTCAGACACAGCATACACAAGTGCTACAAACAGAACAAGCACACAGCCCAGAGGCATGGCAACCACCCAGAGGTAATAGTCCCCCAGAGATAGTTCCTGACTCCGTGCCTCCTTCGCTAAGAGACCCTGCAATAGCATTCGTGCGTATGGGGGAAAGGGAACAATTGAATTTTGATCCAGCTACTAACAGTTGCAAAATGATGCTGAAAGAATAATTGTAACAGCCATAACTGACTCTGGTCCTGACACAGCTTATGACCTAGCAGGTACCCAGAGGGCAAAGAACTGGTAAATATACTGATCCCAACCTTTGAATACTGTTTTGAGCAACTCTGGCAAAGACAGTACCAAGGTAATATTCCACAACCAAGAAAAAACTCTTAGAGTTGTGTGTTCATCTTCTTGCTAGCAACATGGAACACTCATTGACCTACTGCGATATTTACAGATGTGGTGAATTCCTTTGTTTAGAGAAGTGATTACATAAATGGGGTGCAACCTTACAGCGAGATGTACCCTTTCATTCAAATGTCTTCTGAAACTAAGAAAACATTTGTTACTTGTTGATTTAACACATTCTGATAAAATGCAACCATAATTGAATTGCATTAACAGCTACAAGTGCCACAAAAACTATAAATCATTGCTGCTTACTCCCGGAAGGATAGTGTATACTACAAACAATCATGGCACCACATAATTACTCACATAATTTGAATCTCGCTTTATGTGAAAGACTGGTGAAAGACTATTTGGTGCTTGAGTTTCCATGAAGGTCCATCTTGCAACTGGGGTTGCAGAATGGGTTCTGATTGCAAGTTTCATGTGCTATTTACAATTAATCCCATTTCGCTTAGCATGAACCACCTTCCCTTAAAATCCATCCTGAAACATTTGAACTAGTAAAGAAAAACAAGATTTGCCAGGTAATTTATTTATTTAAAAGGATTTTCCACTACATTTCCAGAGGCTTGGTTCATAAAAAAAAGCCATGAGTATTTCTGCTATTTTAAGTAATCCACATCTAGTGATGAGAAACAAAATAAAATCATCCTGAGATCCAAAAATAAAAACATCCTAACTTAGCAACCAAATGTTATCTGGTATAATGACTCCAGATTACCTTAACAGTTATATCAAGCCTAACAACCCTCAACCAAATAATCACCCAGTGTTGTAGAAAAGATCCATTGACCAAGGTCAACTCATCTCTGTAACTGACTTACATGGCTCCAGCAATAGAGCAATCCAAAGCTGGAGACAGAAAACGAGGGGGTAGCCTGGAGTACAGCCATGTTACTCACTTCTCCTGCAGTGAGATCCATCCAGCTGCTGATACAACGCTAAGTTGGTTGGGAGCTACAGCAGGTACCACAGTGGTTCTGAGCAGAGATGAGGCAAAATGGATGCACATCACCTCTCATACTTCCCTCCCATGTGCATTTAGATGCTTGGCTTAACTTGCCATTATACTCGCAGCGCAACAAAAAGTGACTGCTTATTCCTGGTTACCTTGTTTAGGTCTACTGAGGTTCACTATGCCTTGAATAGTCCCTTTCTTTCTACCACTTCTTTCTTCGTGCACTAAGCCTTTCATCCTCAACATCTTAGAGAGGTGTCTGACTGGCTTTTCATTTCTGGAGATCTGTGTTTAAATGCAGAACTGCAGCAGGAAGAGGATAACATGAGTATTGTTGAACCCTTTCTCTGTGCAGTGCTCAATGAATTCTTGTTCACTGCACTAATTCTCGTCACAGTATAATGAATTTGGTATTGGCTGTGAAGGGAAAAAAAAGCAGCAGCAAAATTACCAGTCATATCACACTGTGAAAGCAAATACATTGCAAAATATATTTGATAAGCAGTAATGTTTTAATTTTAATTCATGAGGCTGGAACAATATTTTATGAAAAACTTCTATATACAAATTCTGTTCTTGAACTGTAGATAACTAGAAGTTCATGTTGACAATAAAGAAAAAAAATAAGATATGACTTGCTCATCCCACTATTGAAAGGCAAACATTTCCCTGAAACTACTGTCATAAATCCTTGAAAATGCATGAAGTGTTCTGACATCAATAAGCAGTTTTCCTGGAAAATATCACAGATCTAGCAAAGTCAGCTTCTCTAAGACTGGAACTTTGTTCCCAAGCAATGTACAAGAAGTACTAGCCTGGAATAGTTATCAAAACCAGTGTTTCCATTTCCAAATATCATAAGCTGCTTGTATCAAGGTGTCTGTTACCTAGTATTGATCCTGGTATATAATAGCCAGAACAGATAATAACCACCAGATTTACTTTTCAAATACTTTGCAACAGTACTAATCTTCAGCTCCAAGCATCAACGTGGTTCAACATTACAATATAACTTCATTTTTATAAGAGCAGAATGCAAATATAATGATTAAAATCAAATCACAAGTCACTGTACTGAGATTTACATACTTCTACTCAATCGTAAAATTCAATAGATTCCTCCTATAGTTTTTCTGTGCAGCAGGGTCTTTGCAAACTAGCCACAGAGGAATTCGGGGTTTTTGTTTGTTTGTTTTTGGTTGTTGTTGTTGTTGTTTTTTTTAATTGAAAAGCAGAATTTGTTCTAATTTCTTTTCATTTCACATTTTAAAAATCAGTCAAACTGAGTTGCTTGATTGAAACTGTGACTGAAATTTCAACTACAATTTCAGTAGCTCAAATTATCTCACTATATCAAATGGTGAGATAAGATATTCTCATAATATTAATTTATGAGCACACACTTTGATTCATCCCTATATGTTTGGGCATGTATTTTGGAAGAATTGCAATATAATGAGTATATTATTATTTATTTCGAAGTAATATTACAGTTGAACTGGTATCATAAAGCAGAATATCCTGAAGTTTTATATCAGTTCTCCAAAGTAACAGGACTACTTGGAGGATCACTCTAGATTTTAAAAGTCTTTGTGCAACAGTCCCTCCAGGATCAATGTTTTTAAATTCTGATACTGTCAGAAATCTAAAGCTTTCCTACATTGTGCTTGTGATGCAAGAAAACTCGATGGATTGAATCACACTTCCCTCTAGCTCTCCACAGAGATTCAGTACTCTGTATTTTACTTTCCAGCTTAGCCTCCTCTCTCTTCTAAGCCTTCTTAGTTTCAAGTAACTTCATTTTACACACACACAAATGAAAAACAAAAAAAAAAAAGGAAGAAGAAAGTATCATATCTCGGACCCTTCCTGTAGCAAAACTACCACCAGTTTGGCAGTGATGGATGGATAGCAGCTTGGCTTGGCATTGTCACAGAAACCACCCACTGGATGGTTCTTCTGACAACGTTCCCTCAGAACAGCTCAGGGTTACCTGCCAGCCCATCATCCTCAAGCTACCCCAGTGTGATGTTGAACTGAATTTGGGCCAATGTAATCTCAGAGTGCTAAGACCAAGCAGAAAAATATGTGCCAGAAGTTCATGCAAATGTTACTTGTCACAAACAAAATTAGGAGACAAAGAAACAGAAATATCATATAGAACAGGAACGCTGAGACAGAATACAAGTCAGAGTTTTTTCCATGAAACATTACTGCATTCTTCTTAGAATACGCATGTCAATTCAGAACAGGAAGCTTCCAGCTGAGCACGAGGCTCTCAGCACCCGTAAGTCAGACTGCATAGCAGATGTTAAATGCAAAATCCATTAAGACCAATTAGATTCTGCAGAAGAAAAAGACTACATAGTAATAGCATGCACAGACAATCCTGCATTACACAACAGTATAGAGATACAGTGAAATACAAAAGAAAAAAGCTTAAAAATGCAAATTAGCCTTTCCTCACAAAAAGATTTGCCAAGAGAAGGCCTGTTGAACTGCCTGCAGCCATGTGAGGCAAGGTCTCCTTACTTCTGGTCTCCTTTTCCATTTAGGTGGAACTTCTGTGTAGGCTATCACCTACTGCACACCAAGTAGCAATTAATTAATCAGTGGCCCTGTACTGAAGCCCAAAACTGTAATGAAGCAAAAGAACTTGGGCCTCTTTCCCAAACTGCATACATATTTAATGTTGTATTAACAGAAGTAAATCACTCTTTTGTGTACTAAGTTAGAGCTTCCGTAGCTTAGAGAACATAGGTAGCCATCAGGCTCTGATTTTTATTTTTTGGAAAGAATTATGTAGACTGAGAAAGACTGTTTCTGTACTTGTCAGGGTGTGTTGCCAAAATCTGAAGCATTATCTCAAACAAGTCCCCGTTCTTGAATTGGAATTAGGCTGCAACAACTAATCCATTCGTGGATACTAAGCGATCTAATAATTTAAGTAAAACATGTATAGTATAGGTAAATTTAATCAGCCACAACATTTAAGAAAATAATTTCTATTCTTTAAAGAAGTGAGACGGTCTTTTCAACTCAAAATACCTGATGAAGTTAGACATACTAAAAACAGAATTGAAATCTATTCCTGAAGCAGAGATTAAAGGCCATCTTTGGCCTTCAGATATTCCTTAGAAGCTCTCAGAAATCTATTCATGATCCAAGGAAATGGGTGGAATGCATATATCCTCATGTATTTTTTCCAGACACCTTCAGAGTCATCCACATTTCCTCAGAAGAAACGATCCAAGAGAAAGAGGACTGAGTGGCTTCCACAGAGTCACAAACCAACAACTAACGTAGCTGCTGGTTGCAGATGCTCATGCTCTGTATGAAGCTCTGGTTTTGCGAGTAAGTAAAGGAATACAGTCCTCACAAATGCTCTTGGAAAGACTACAGCCAGTAACCCTGACCAGTCTTCTCACACCAGCATGGAGCAGCAAGGCAGGCTCATATGGTTTTCTATCCATTTGACAGACTCCTGAGTTGGGCAAAGCTACAACACAGACTCAATCCACCTAGGGATTTCATAATAAAGCATTATTTCTATCAGAGGGTTCCCATCAACCGGGCACTTAGACAGAAAAAATAAAATATGTTAAAATTACTTTAATTAAAAGGGTTTCTAAATGTATAACTAGGCAATCAAAATTATGTTCACTTTCTTTTCAGCCTATATTAGCTCAGCCAATTTTCACACCCAGAAGTAGGAAAAACATGTTAATATTAGGCAAAACCAAAATTTTTTTGTTAAGTATCAAATTAAAAAATTAGCTACTTGCTTCGCTTTTTAGAACACAGTAAGCTGAAAGACTAAAAATCAAAACAGAAAGTGTTGTACAACATCCAATTCATTCCTGGCATTATTCCACATAAATCAGTGGTAATACACTGGGGATTAATTTGGAACACTGATCTGAATTAGAGCACTGTTCTACACAGCAGCCGCCTCATAACACACACACACATCATAACACAAAACATTCTAAGCATCACAAATGCCCACAAATAATTATGTATCTAGTAGCCTATGTCTGAGCAAACAAGGGAGGCTATTCCATAGTTTTGACAATAACAGCAAGGAACTTCTACTATTTTTAAGAATTAGTAGGTACATCTTTTCCCAGAATGGATATTTAATTACCACATATTTTACACCACTAAGTCCACTCAGAATAATGCAAAGCTCCTTCAACAACTCAGTTTTTATCCTTCCTAATTAGATATGACCAGCTTGCTAGGTTACATAATGAGCCTCCAAAAACTGCTTTAAAGTATACTGAAGATTGATTTGAAGTTCACAAGTTTGTTCAGCAAAAGGTAGTCCCCACATATATAACACACAGCAGTGGTAAGTATTTAATGAGTTTCTCCTATGAATAGAAAACCGTTCACATTCACGGTGACTAGGTCCAGGAGCAAGTGGGTCGCTGCTGCTGGGGCTGAGGGTCGCATCCCTCCTGCCACAGAGACAGGTGATGCTGAAACAACCGCCCAGGCAGTGGAGCCCACACGAAGGCTCGTGTACCCGGACAACAGCTTTCCGCTCGCAGGGATTACTCAACTCTCCGAACACACCGCGAGGCTTCAGGCTGACCTCTGCCTTTCAAAGGCGAATCTCGGCCGGGGGCCGGTGCTTTCCACCCAGCTGCGCTTCATCAGCCCGAACCGTGCCCTGAGAGACTGACCTAACACCACCCCACTGGGGGACTTTCACCTGCGAGAGACTCGCAGCACCCGGTGCTACGCGGAGCCAACGACCGTTGTTACCTACGGGCTGTGAACACGCGACAGTTTCTGTGAGTTTTTCCCCTCCTTTCAGGCAGGCTTCTCACCCCCCCGGACGGGTTGCTCTGCCCTCGCAGCCTGCCTCATCACCCAGCGCCAGCGTACCCGCTGTCAGAACCCTGCTCAGCCCGCAGCTAACGAGAGACGCAGCAGTAAGCAGTAACACCACCACCTCCCCCCCCTCCCCCCCGGCCTCGCTCCGCTGATCGGGGCCGGGACCCGGCGCGACGCCTCCGGGAGACCCCGGCACGGGGCGGAGGCCATTCTACCCCGCACGGACACCTATGGGAGGAGGGGGCAGCCCCGATATTCCCGCGTGTGCACGAGGGGAAGGCTCCGGCGGTCCCAGGGAGCACTTACTGAAGAAGATGTACTCAGTGTAGCTGCTCCAGATCTTGTCGTCCCGGTACTGGTTGATGAAGGCGGCCGTGCCGGTGGAGTTGCAAGCCACCATGTGGAAGCCCGCCTCGGAGAGCCGATCGAAGGCTTGTTCTAGGTAAGTGAACTTGAGGTAGAAGCGGGAAGTATACTTCTCGGGGGGGCGGTCGGGGTCGCGGCTCTCGTTTAGGGTCTCGCCGAAGACCTCCTTGGCCAGGGCGATCCTGCCGCACACCATGATGCGGGCGACGCGGCGGAACTTGGCGTCCGCCTGGTTGTCCCGCACCGTGGTGTAGGAGCCGCGGTAGCCCACCGTGAGGAAGCCCGAGCGCTTGTCCAGGCCGGCCCGCTGCAGCCGGTCGCTGCTGCCCTGCGAGGTGCTGTCCTCCAGGTCGCTTTGGCAGCCCTCGTCGTTGAGCGAACTCTGCTTGGTGACCTTGGGCGAGAGCAGCTTCACCAGGTCGCCCAGCTGGAAGTATTCTGCCTCCCGTAGGAGCCGTTCCTTCTCGGGGAAGTGCTCGGGTAGTGCCAGCTGCTTGTCCCGCAGGTAATCCAGCACGTACCTGAAGAGGAAGCCGTCGCGGTCGATGAAGAAGCGCGCCCGGCTGTCCCTGGGCAGCTGGCGGGCCGCCGCTGGGCCACCCCGGCACGGCGAGAACATGGTGGCCAGCATGCTGTCCGGGACGCTGAGCAGCGTGGAGTGCCTCGTCACGTACACCTGGCCCCCCACGTTCAGTTCTACAACCTCGGGGAACGGCGAGCCCGACGGCCCCGACACCATGTCGCTGATGGGCAGGATGCTGCCGCCCGCCTCCTTCAAAGCCATGGTTGCGAGCGGGCGGCCGCGAAGGAGGGTCTCCCTCCTAAAAAAGGCAGCCTGAAGCCTCCCTCCCTCCCCTTCACCCACCCCACCCCTCCTCCTCCTTCTTCCCCCACCGCCCGCCGCGCCCGGAAGCTCCCGGACGGAGCTGCCGCTCCCGCCGCCCTCCGGCACCGCACCGCGGCTCCGGGGTGCGCGGCTCCGGTTCTCTCCTACCCGCGGAGCCCCTCACTGCCCCGCGGCAGGACGGCCTGGCCCCGCGCTGCGCTCCGCCCGGTAACGGGGGCCGCGGAGTACCGCTCTGCTCAGCGCCGAGCGGCCGCCGGAGCCGGCTGCCACTCGGCAAAGCGCTGCCGTGCTGCCGGGCGCTGCCCAGGAGAGAGCCAAGCCCCTACCCCGGCTCCTCCCCTTCGCCTCGGCTGGTGGCTTTTTCTGTTCGCTTTGGATGTTTTTTATTTATTTATTTTTCCCCACTTAAATTCCTCCCAGCCTCCCCCCTCTGCCTCTCTTATGCTGCTGCGCCGGTCGGTGCTTGAGGAGTTTTATCACCGCAATTATGGACATCCATCCAGAAGTAGCATCCCACAGGGTGCGTGTAGCAACGTTTTTCACTGTGTGTCAGCACACCTTTACCGGGAGGAAAGGGAAAGAATTTAACTGGGAGCATCACAGAGGCTGTGCCAAAGTGTAGGTCTAACAGACCACACCGGGATGCAACACTGTTTGCTGTCCTGCTGCTCCCCTGAGCACAGCACACACTGAGCTTTGTTCTCAGCACACTGTGGCAGGAGCTCAGTGAGCTCTCTGGCTTGACAATGGCATTGGGGTGATTTAGAGCAGAAAAGAAAGTCATCTGCCACTAGGATCCAGGTGCCAAGCACAGATTTTGACTTGGAACACATCATTGCCTGATTGTTGGCCGTGTAACAGCTAAATTTGTGCTCTGTTTAAACAGTAGATTTTTATAATTTTTATTTATCTGTTCCTAGCTGGAGCCACAGCTCACCTGCTTCCAGATTCCTGACGTGTGTGCTTTCAGATAGGGCTGATAGAATGCACCAAAGTGCCTGGGTATTGGAAGGCAGACATGCGATTGCTCTTGCCAGTAAGAGTTGAGGTCTGAGACTGACAGGGAATGTGCCAGTGCCGGATCCAAGTGTGATTCCACTCAGCTAGATAGTTTGTGTATGGCAGCCTTCCAATTTTATGTTTATGGTTCTTTAAAAGTTAAGGATTCAAGCCTTAATCGTACCATATAGAAGTGGGAGCCCATTCCATTTGTCATTTAAGTATGACTGCACGTCAGGCCCAGGCATTAAAGACATAAATTCTCAGGTGGATCATTGTCATCTGTTATCTCCTCACTGGAAGGTGCTGGTGAAAATGAGAAAGTTTCCTCACCAATCACCTGAATCTTGGTTGTGTTCTCTAAATTATTTGTCCAGACTTCTTTGAATGTGCTAGCACAGATATTCCTATGGCTGTCCATCCCATCTGTCACTGAATCACTGAGGTTGGAAAAGACCTCTAAGCTTATCTCATCCGACCATCAGACTGTCCGCACCATGCCCACTGACAATGTCCCTCAGTGCCACATCTACACGTTTCTTGACCACCTCTATAGATGGTGACTCCACTCCTCTTTGGGCAGCTTGTGCCATTGCCTCACCACTCTTCCCTAGGATCCCTCCTTCAAGGCAGGATGAATCAGTCCATGGTGCTGCCTTCCCCCGCCACATTGTCCAAATCAACTAAGTTATCCTTGTAAGAAACTCTTATAGATACAGGTATGTGTTTACTGCTGCTCAGTTCTGAAATGGAAATTAGGATATTAGGAGTTAATCCATTTACTTGGCTTGCAGCCCAGCCAGGTGTTGAACTGATACACATGGAAAAGGTAACCTTGCATTTTAAAAATGTTTCTGCAATCTCTATGGTGAAATTGTATTTGGTTATAAACTGTAAACTGAAACATTTAAAGTTTCTGAGAAAGAGAGGTGAAGGCCAGAGCTTCCTTCATAAGTGACTTGTCCCCAAGCAACAATTAAGATTGGAACAAATATTTTAGAGATACATTTCAACCTTATTTTAAAACAAAAATAAAAACCTGTTACTATCCAAGGTTATTCCTGCTGTTGCAGTCTTATATAGTTGAATAATAAAAAATGAAAGATTCATAACCTCTTTTGAAATTAAATTGCAAAATACATCATATTCCCCTAGTGAAAATGAACAACAAAGTAGAAAATAACATTTAGGAGAAGAATAAACAATGAGATTAGATGCTTAATCGGAGGTTCTTAGAGAGAGAATTATGAAAACTCTGTAAATCCAGTAACTGAATAAATTAGGCAATTTTTTAGCAAGATGAGTCTTCTGGCAGACTTCCAGTGCAGTCAGAAGGAATTGTTCCTCTGTCCTGAACTACAGAATCAGACAGGAAGAGTAGTTTTTCATGCAGAAAAAAAAAAAAATAAAAAAAAATCCAGATGATTATAATGAAAAAGCCTGTAATAATTACAGAAATCATCTGATAAGTATTTAAGATGATTATGTTGTCTTTCAAAAAGTCATCAGCTCCCCAAAATGGCATTAAAATTGTAGACAAGAGTGTGACAAACTGCCAGCAGAATCATATTTCTAACAGTACTGTTCTCCAGCTCAATAAACCCTGGAAAATTTGGCTACTTTCATGGTTTTCCTCCTTTTGTTATCATTTCTATCATTTTTTTTTTTTTTAGTTCCTAATATTTTCATATTAAGAACTTGTAGATCTTTCTTGTTCTGTTAGATCTTGTTCCCTATTGGCAACAAAGCACCGTTCCCAAGAAATGGCTTTCTCTCTTAATGCATTTTTCTTCTAGACCTAAATTCATCTTTTTAAACCTTAAAGGTACTTCTATGTAACACTGCATTTTTCTGAAATGATTAGAACTCTGTCCTACAAGAGTTTAAAAATTATTTTATTTATGTGATTAATTCTCAGAGTTAAATGGAAGCACACACATAAATTTAGCACACACATAAATTTAGTACTGTGGGAATTTGTACCTTCAGGACCTAAACAACATTGCAAGTGTACACAACATTTCATACATTTAAATTAGTATTATAGATTATTTATTTGCACTGTTGGGACTGAAATCAAGGAAAACTAATCTGCACACTTGTTTCTGAGAACTTTCTTCTTTACAGTCTGTAGTAATTGATTGTTCTAATGTGAGTTGGATTTTGAAAAGTAGCTGGTGGTTATTAATGCTTCAAAGATTATGCATTCTCAGGGAAAAAAAAATTGCTGAGAAGCCTTTTCAGACACGTTAATCAAGAAGAATTTAGCAAGTTTTGCTTCTCAAGGACTGGAAGTTTCATTTACTGACAGCTAATGTTTTCTGAAAGTATTTATTCGTACAAAGGTTACCAGTGTTAAATGAGCTCCGCTGTGCTGTGGCTGAAGTGATTTGTTTGAATGATTCACTGCACCAACTGGACAAGCTTCACCTGATGAGCTTTTAGGGTCCAGAGTCACTTGTGGGAGTTAGAAAAAGCTTGGTCTTTTCTACTGTATCCATTTAAACTATTCCCATACTACACCACAGTACAAAAGAGAAGAACACACACAAAAAAGGATAAGCCCAGGAATTATAAATCTGCCTAGCCTCTTTACGATATTTCACTTATTTTTAGCCAAATATACATGAGAATAATTTATGGTGTTACTGGATTTGTTACATGAAAAATGCACTATTTATTTTCCTTCATTAAGGCCAAAGCAATATAGCAGTCTGAATTAGCATTCCCAGAGTACTTAGGCATTTAGTTCCTTTTCAGAACAGAAATGTATCTTCTCTGTGAATTTACACTAACCTAAGTCTAACTAAATTCTGACTTCACTGTAGCAAGTTCTACATTTAGCATATTCTGCATATAAACACCCCTTAGCAAGAATGTGTTAGCTCGTTAATTAGGCCTAATAGCCTGAACAGTTATGCAAGTGTAACCTGAGTATAACTGATGTTTTTCTCAGTGTTGGCTATATTTAGCATTTGAATGTACTATTATTTTTCTATCTATCTTCATTCACATATCTTTTTAAAAAGCCCTCTTTAAAATGTTGATCAGTGTGAAGGGATTTTCATAAGAATCCTGCATACTGACATTCCATTCAACTGCTCATTTCTTTCTTATTCTCAAGCAGCAGTTTCCCAGAGCCTGCTAACATCAAGAGCCTGACAGAACACACTTTGTATCTGTACCACAGTGTTTCATTAGAGTGATGTTAGATTACTTCATTAACACCTGGGTCCTGAATATTAAACATGTAATATCGTCACTTAATATAGCAACAGTTTTGATGCAACTATGTTTTTTGCTAACCAGGAACCTCATATTCTCTAGCTGCTACTTCTTTATGAACCTAAGCTGAAGCAAACCCAGAAGCACCAGATACTGATAGCACATGCATGTGGTGGTATGCACTTGTGCTGGGATAGCTACAGTTTGACTGTAACTGTTTTGTCAATAAAAATTTTGATTTTTCTGTTTTTTCTATGTAATCATAGCTCCCTTTGGCTTCAGCTTGTGTTTGAGGTATTTGGGAGTTCATATAAGTAGGCACTTAATGTCTGAGTGGGTATATATCTGCAGTCTAGCACATGGAAATTAATGCAGCGGTGTTTATTTCAGGATCTCCCCACAGTGGTACAAATTATGGCTCCACTAAACTCAGTATAGATTTTTTCTGTTTGCTGTAGGTTATCTAATATTGGAATGGACGATGATAATGATCTTTTCCTTCTTCATTAAGGGAGAAAATATCAAAGACATTATAAAACACAGTACTTGAACAATTCAAAAATTATACTTGAGTCTTTACATACACAAACTCAATAATCATAATGTTTCTGGTAATATCACGACTTGTCATATGGTATCAACATTTGTGTTGGATGAGTGAAAAAGTAAGTGGAACTGCTGGGCATGGCTCTGGTTCTGCAAAACACTTAAGGCCAAATCTATAACAGGATATGCAAGATCTTATCATGATTCAGTGGAATTCATATGAGCGAAGTGCCTAAACGGGAGGTAAGTGCTTCAGTACTATTTTGAGTCTGCACATATAAAAACTTTTGCAATCTATAAAGAGCCCCATTGTACATGATGAGAGTACTGATCAATGCAAAAATATTCACTTGTTCTGCAGTATTGGGAGATTATACTAAGTCTTTGCTTCTGTGTTAGTTACACTGGTATTTCATTAGCATGAAACAATATATAGCGAATAAAGTAATAATTCATAATGCTTTAGAGCTTACTGTCTACACATTTTGTTCTGGAAGAGACAGAATAGCATTGTGGAATATGAATTTCTGTTTATAACTTCTATATATTTTTTCTTCCTTCTTTATGTACTTGATACTTTCTTCCTAATGTTCTTTTGAAGAACAAAATCAGAATATAAAGATAGAATTTCTTTGTCATGCAGGGAGCCGCATTCAGAAAAGAAAGCTGCAGAGTGGATTATAATGATAAATTAATGATAGGTTTAAAGTAAAAGAAAAATTATGAAAGTGGCAAGGCTCCAACGAATAGCACAGTAAATTTAACATGTGAATGCAAAAATAAGTATTAACTATGAATAGCAATGTGCATTTGATTTTTCACCCAACAAAATTATTGTCACCGGTGCTGGTCTGCCCCAAAGGATTTAGACATATTTGCCTCCCACTTTTGTGAAGACAATAAAAAAATGAAGTCAGGTTTTTCACAGGTGTAATGGAAAATAGAAAAAAACAGACACACACAAAAAAAAGAAGTATAAGGGGGCAATAACACCAAGAAGGGCGTATTTCAATTCAAAGTCTGTACCATCATTTTCTCCTTACTGTCATCTTTTTAGATTATTTCATGTTGTGAATGACAGACTCGTTTTGTTTTGTAAGAGCAAGCCTTCTTATTGATCATATGTGTGTATTTTTTTATATTAAAGTATATTATGTAAACTGCTATTAATAGCTTGTGAATAACTAATTCACTGTTACAGGCTTTTTATATCAAATAAAGGAACTGTAGGTATTTGGTTTAATACATTTAACTGTCCTTGACTGGTTTAATACATTTAGTGGAAAGAGGAAGGACTTCTGGAAATTACCTGAGTGTGCCAGTACTCAAGAGTTTGTTTGTATTGTGCTGTCAAAAGAGTATCTTATGATTGATAAGGTACAGTCAACTGAATGTATTTAGGAAAACCTGGTTGAATGTGGCCTGTCTAGCAAATGTGTGCATAGAGATGGGGAAAACAAAAAAACCAGAGTAAATGTTAACAGAAAAACGAGCTTTTGTAGTGGAAATGTGATGTATGAGAGATTAATGGGGAACATATAGACATTAATTTATAGTAATGTAAGCTCAATACTAAAAGGCTGTTAAAATGCCAATATAAAAATGAAAAGAAGTCTGAATGTGGGTAGCAGAATGAGAGAGCTAGTCATATGAGGAAAAGTAGGATAGTACAGGCATAACTTAAAGATGGCTTGAAGATTACATTAACTGGGCTATTAACAATGAAAAATACACTTTAGATGAAGCCAGCAAAAATGTGAAATGGGAAGTTTGCAAAATGGGAAGACTGCAACTTCCCTATAAGTAACTGCTTTTTGGAATGCAACTACTTGGTACCCTTTTGCTTCAGGGCAGAAGACCTGAAAAAGAGTATACACTGTTTTTCTATCAGTTTAAATTAGCCATTGAATTCAATGTGGACTGCCACACCAGGAGAGAAGGGTTTCTTTTTTCCTTCTTTTCCAGGGTAGATTGTCATATCAACATTTATTTTCTTGGTCTTCAAGTGAAGAACAGTGGGCCCCGGCAATTTCTGAGACTGCGATATCATTAGGGGTTGAATTTGAATACGTCTCAGAGAATAAACGATTTATAGGAATATTGTAAATTCTGCCTTTTCAGAAAGAACAGCTCAAGTGTGAAATGACAGAGGAAATGAAAAGGTATATGGAAAGGTCAAGAGAGCCGTAGGAGTAATGGAAGATTTTCTTAACCTAGTCATAGATTTGAGAGAATCAAGTGGAAGAAATGAGGCTAGTAGTGTATATATGAGATAAAACAGAGACACAGTTTTCTATGTAATATGTTTTGAAATACTTTGAGCAAAAATACTGCTGAGAATCACAAAACCTACAAATGTGAGGGAGAAGTAAGTATAGAAGATGTCAAGCTTAAACCTGAAATTAAAACTAAAAATAGAGGTGAAACAGAGATGTGTTCTATTAAAAATCAAACACAGAGAAACTAAGAATTGAAAGGGCTGAGGTACTAGGGAACTCAGAAGGTAATTAAATACAATTATTGAACATACTAAAAGTAATGGGTTCTGAAAGTTGGGAATGAATATAATAAAAATTCTACTACATAAAATACAAATAAATTATTAACATAGAATTAAGAACATTGCCTTATAATTGTGGATTTGACTAATAAGCCTTGAATTAACATTAACATTGATTGCAGTTTTATAAAGGTTACTTTAACTCTTGAAATATTATTAATGTTGCTCATTTTTCTATCTGCTGGAAATTGGGAATTGAAAGATCATATTCCTCAAACAACAAAACATTCAAATCCACCTGACTTTAGGAGGAAGAATTTATTTATTCTTTGTGTAAATTTCACACTTGTCTTAAATTTTGGTTGTCTGCCTGTACTCTGTCAGCTCTTGGAGGGTCACCAAAATGCAGCTAAGGTAAGCAGAATTCATGCGATGAGGTTGAGGTTTACTATATAGTAGGTCATACCTCCTTGCAGGGATTGCTAATCACAAAATGTTGAAAACATTACCTTAACTGAATACAAATCACATCGTCCTCAGAGGATGTGCAAGTGGCCTACATAATATCAGAGCTTTTTATAATGTAAAATTATCAAGTATTTTCTTCCATTCTACAGTGGAATGTTTGCAGCACTTGAGAAATTAAAAGGTATCATGGTAACTCCACACAGAAAAATCAACTGGATGTACCTTCACTGCTCCTGTCTACTCTTGCAGGGACGTAGTGTGTAGTTCTTCAAGGCTCACATCATTTAGAGTGGACCAGAGATTGTTTCAATATTACCTAATTTGACCTAAAGCTATCTTTAGTTCTCATGTATTTTTTGCTGTGCAACAAATTACTGCAAAAACCTTTTGTAACTGGGTTGGAGGAGGAATTAGGAAAAAAAAAAACAAAACCCTTCTGTATGATTTTGTTGGATTAATTTTTCAGAATGTGACCTACACGAATACTTACATTGCTTTTTCTGAGCTTAATTCCTATCTGCCAAGTTGATGATAGATTTAGTTGGCATGCACAAAAGCAACTTCACTTTTCCAATCTGAAATACATCATTTTTCTAAGATTCATGATAGAAAAAGATAATTATGCTAAAGCACAATGTGCTAAATTCTAATAATTTTACCTATTGAGACTGCAGTGCATATAAATCAGTAGAATTCAGCCTATAGGATCATGTTTATCTCCAGGAGAAAAAGCACTGTTTTTTCAGTAACGTTAAACAAGGAATGAGTGTAGCCAAAGTTTGCACGTGTGGAAGAATACAGTCTCAACCAGTTTATTCACCCTGTAGGTATGATACTGTAACATATAATTAGATTTCTACTAGGTAGTTAATCACAGAGGCTGGTTTTAGATGAAGTACAGTGGCTGGCTGCCATCCACACATTTTTACTGTGTTAAAGAAAAATTTGTTCATAGTTTCAATTTCATATTCATTAATATCTCTGTTTGAGAGTGACCTAAAACATATAACTACATTTTTTGCTGTCATGCTCAAAGGATCAATACATTTAAATTCTTCTATGAGACAGAACACTTTATCTGGTCCTTCTGAAAGCTTCCTAGTTTAGTTACCTCATGGGTATGTTTAGAGTTACCTCTATTCATTCAGTGATAATAATGGGCTCAGAACATAGATTAGAAGAGACACTGGTCGCAGGAACCTTCAGTTGAAGAAAGGTAATAAATTATGTTACGTTAGTGTATTTCTAATAGAGCAGTGTATCAAATATATTTTCATACTGATAAGTAATAATACTTCTTAAATAATTGATTAAGACAACCTGGTCATTGGGAGGCATATTTCCAGGGAAGAAAATGATTGCTTTCCATAGCATGGAAGTCACCTTGGAAGAAGGCACCTTGGTGTTTCACTGATCTTTAAGAATAACCATATGGGGACTGAAAAGGAGAATAGGGCAGAAAAGGATGGCAGAACAGAGATTTATCTTAGACTTAGAAAGTAAAGAAATTGAATGAAATCCTGGCCTTCTTGAAATCTCCTGCAAAACTATTTACTTTGACAGGATTTAGACTAAGAAATCTGGAGTTTATCTTTAAGCTCAACCAGAACTCTGATTTTAAAAATTCCAAGTAGACGAATTCATAGTTATTAAAACACAGAACAGTAATCTAAAGACTTTAACCCTGATATGAAATAACTCGCTTTCCTTTCTTCAGCCTTTTTTCAACCAGTGCTGGCTTGAGGGGATTTGTTACACTTGAATGAAATATCTGAGACAAAAAGCTCAATGAATCATGCAAAAATGCAGAGAAAGTGCTGGGAGGTGCAGAGGGAGAGATTGCCTGTTAGGGGATTAAATAGAAGGGAGAGTGGAAAGGAATAATTTTTTGAATACATAAAAATATCACCTGAAACAAAAACCTCCAGCTCTACAAAAATTTACTCAAGAGACTCTAGGGAAAACTAATTTTAAATTCTGTTTTTCCATGTCCTCTTGAATAGAAGTTTATGTCTGATCTATGGCTATTAATGCTGAAACCTTCCTCTGTTAAGCGCTAGTACTGGGCCTGTGGCCCTAAATCTCACTTAAACTTTCCAAATTGTGTGTAAGCAAGACAATAAAATACTGTTTGCTATTGTGAATAATGCCAGAGAGCACATTTTCAAGTTTTTATAATGAGATAGAAATGCAATTTATTTTTTTCTTCAAATGAGCAGTGAAATGTTCTCACCATGGGTCAACAATGTCCCATTGTTTTGCTATCACCTGCATGCTTTAGGCAAATATTTCATTTCATATTCAATTGCTATACTGCTTGGGCTTGTTATACAGAGAGTTGTCTGAGTTAGGTTACATTTATATTCAAACGACAAGTCATGATTCATTCTTTAAAAGATCCTTTCATAGCACTAAATAGCCTGATTAGAAATATATCATTATGGTACGTTATGTCAAGCAAATCTTTATGAGGCAGCATTCAGACTGCCTTTAATGTTTATCTTTAGTGACGTCCAGAAACGGAGACTGAAGCCAAGCATGGTCATGCTGAGAATGGAAATTTGAGGAGTCTTTTTCATTTACAATAAACACACCCAGCTGGGAGCACAGCTGCTAACTAGGGAGACAAAGCTCTAGCTTCCTACTACCTGGGAGGGTCTAATTACAAAACCACCTAGGCTACCTCTAAAAGCTACAAATGCAGGGTCAGGAGTAACTTAGGGATGGTCCAGAATACTATGAAAATGAGGTATCTGAAACAATACCATATCACTAAGCAGTGGAGATATTTTATACTGTAGTATAAATCCAAAGAGCTATTATATGAAGTTAAAGTAATATGCTTCCAGGAGTATTTAACTTCATGATCCTAATTGACCCAGTTTGCCTCATCTTCTTTTATAAAGCCATTTGGAAAAAGAAAATAACCAGGAAAAGGGAAAAAAATATATAAAGGGACACTCAGTCAATCCACAATCTCTTCTTATGAGTGAGTTTTACACTAAAGCAGAAAGAAAGTCCTTTTTGGTCCAACTTACTTAGCAGGTCTCATTAAATGAAGAACTAGAATATCAGATAGAGAAGTACATGTAAGTCCATCTTTCTTATTCTTGTTATATGAACAAATGCTATGATAAACCAGGAAGCAAAACTGTCTTCACTATATTTAGATACTCTTGTAATTGCAGTGCAATTTCCTGCATATTGGGAGGTTTTAAGATAGTACAGGAAAAAGATTTTATAAAAAATAACACTGAATGTAATTAGTGACTAATGAGATGCTGACAAGTGTGGATCAGTAGTTCCAACAGTACCCCTACTCTAGGAGTTTGCAATTGGTTTACTGTTTTCAGTGTGTATTAATAACCATGTTTCCTTATTCATCAACCAGAAATGGCCTTACTCTGCCAGTCCTTTACCTTCACAAAATCATGAATATTATATCAATAAGGTATATTTTATCACAGCATTTTGACACATGGCTTTCTATCTGGCAATTAAATCTATATTATAAACTGAATATGCTTTCAAAGTTTGCTGATTAAATCACTCAGTTTTATCTTTTCTCTTTCATTCCATTTTTTCCTTTTTTTTTTTTTTTTTTCATTTTTCACAGTGTAGGACACAATTTGACACAAAGGCTTAAAAATAGAACATTTAATTATTGTACACATGTTGTACTGTACAGAAAAGAATAAGCAAACTAGTAGAAGTCCAAACATGTCACTTAGAGATAATAGTAGAAATTTAATGTGTTTTCTTCAATAAGATGCATGCATACCTATAAAATCAGTTAGCAAGTGACAAATGACAGAATAGAGCAACAAACTGGACAATACATGATGTAGTACATAAAGGGATGATTTCCTTGTATATATCGTCAGTGTATAATTTCCTTGGATTCACAGTTTTACTTCATGGCGTGATTTTTAGTTTCTAGTAGCTGTCTATCAGAGTGGTTTGAAAAAAGAGCTGCATGACTGAGTGCACCCAGTCCCTGGAAGAGGGGAAAGAGAAATAGCTGGAGGTGGCCAGTGGGAGAAATTTTTGTAAGAAGAAAAAATCTTTTCTCTTCCTCAGTCTGCTCACCTCTCTCACCTCTTTTTTTTTTTTTTTTTTTTTTGGGGGGGGGGAGGTGGTGGTGGGAAAAAGGGGGGAACTCCATAGCAGGATGAACCAAGAAGGAAGAAACAATTATCCCAGAAGAAGAAATTCAGTAATTCTTTTCTTAGCACAGACTGCTACTTCAGAAGATATGCACAGGAAGTGTGAGAAGCTGAAAACCTTATCAGAAATATTTTAATGCTTTTACTTTGAGGTTACCTTGTCTGGAATTTCACCAAACACTGAGACATGCAAAGTAGGATAGTGGGAAACTCTAGCGAATTTCTGCTTTCTTTATCTTTTGGAACTTTTTGATCATTCTTGAGTTCTTTGGCTTCAACAATCTGAAGACTCTCCACTGTCTGACAGTCTTGTAGAACTTTATGAAGTGCAGTCCTCCACATCAAGCCACTGCACATTATTGTAATGTGCTTTTTGTTCACTATGCTTCTGTACAGTTACAGGAGGAACATAATATTTAGATGAATTAAGGAGATGCCCGAGCAATGTTAAAATGAGATTTGGATACTTTCGATAACTACAAATCACATCCAAAGAATTGGTTGATCCACACTGTTTTTTGGTACGAGAATTTATGATTGCTGTGTTTTTGAAAAATGGGGAGCACTGAGAGAATATGTCTAAAGTGCTTATGGTCTTTTCCTTCATATACCATCATAACATCATGTCAAACAGCAGCAAGAGTTCAAGCATTTATCTTTACTGACAATTTAAAACCTCCACCATATCTATCATTCTTGTCCTCTTCAATCACTTAATAATTCTATTTTCATTCACAATCAGAGTATAATTGTAGATATTTTTCAAATCCATGCATCTATAATTCAAGAATACAATTCTTTCTTGTAGTCTTCTCCCCAGCAGTTTTTCTTCACGATAGATACAAAGGCAGTAATTTTCTCAAACACTGTATTAACTGCAGTTCTGCCCGATCTTCAAATTCTAGCAGGTTCCCTCAGCACCTTTTGGAATGTATTCCCATAGCTGCCCCCATGGCTTCTTGTGAGGTCTCATTGAGAGCTGTTCAGAACATGGTTGTGAAAAACGTGTGAGCGAGCAGATGCATATTGGAGCAGCTCTGATAAACAGCCTGAAAATAAAAGAAAAATAGTTAAATGAAAGAGAAAATTATTTACACTTCTTAGTTTTATACCATTATGCTATACTTCAAGAGGGTTCAAAATCCAGGAATAGATGCTGATTTACAAGAATGCAGAGCACAACATGTAAATGCATTTTCACATGTTGGATCCGAACCTAAGGAAAGTTTACTCATTTTTACTAGTTAATCAGCTGCAAATTTACTTCTCTTAAGTGCATAAGCATTCTGCTTTTTCTAGACATCATATTCCAATTGATATTATTGAGAATTATGTGGGCTTAGTTATGGTGATATTAGTTTAGTTATAAAAAACATTTTTCTGTACTAAGTAATCTAACTGTAATTTTCTAGTACATAGAAATGTGTTTTCAGCAACAGATATGCCTTTGGTTTGCACTAACACTTAGTATTTCTTTCAATATACAATATGTACTACTCTTATATCCTTATCATACCTATTGCTTGATTGATATGTAGCAAACCATATCATGCTGACCTTCAAGATCTCGTCTTAAAGATTTCCTCCTGTTCTGTCCTCAGGAACAGAACTGAAAACTCACAGTTTTACTCTTTGGGTTTGTGTCGGTTTTGATTTGTTTTGGCGTTTCTTTTTTTTTATTTTGTTTTGTTTATTTTTTTTTCCAGTGATTTATCTATTTCTATTGATTTTTAAAATTTTTTATCAAATTGTTACTACCTGGAGTTGTAATTCCCTAACCAGACCTGATACCATAAAATTCTAACGATTTCTGGGCTATTTTTTCTACTGTAGACATGAAGATAATTGTGTTAATTTTTCAGCAAGCTCAGATAACTTTCTACCAGTAGTTATCATTATGGTAATGGAACAGGCAAGAAAGAGACTTCCAAGTGTTTCTTGTTTATTTAACATAGGAAATAACATCCCCATGAAATCTGCTTTGTACTAATGGCCAGATGATTTCCTGAAGCAAGTAGTCCACGGAGGGGAGTACAGTTCTTACATTCTCTCTTCTATGCAGACTTATATGACAATCTTCAATCTTGTTCATAAGCACAAATAAACTCAGACAAAAAGAGGACTAAAATCTACCACAGAAATTAAATGGTGAAGATATAATTAATGGAACTTAATTTGTTACTTCTGAGAAAGATTGCTACAGCAGCCAAAAGACACACACCTATATATCATAGAGTGGTGCAACATCTAGCAAAAATGCTTGATACTGCTAGCTTCCTGGTAAAAATCCCTCTTAAATCACAATAAAAGACTCAATCCCTAACATAATACCTTCTGAAAAGAAAAATATGGCCTGCCAGTACCCTGTCTTCAGCTGGGAGGTTGGGAAGATTTCATTCACTGTTTATCAGTGTTTATGTCCATGCCCTTTCTGTACAGATGGAAATGTAGTGAAGCAGAAGCTATTTGGGGAATATAAGCAAGCTGGCAAAGGCTTACAGCAAGATTTGAAAATAAAAGGCTCAGTCCTATGTGTTAGAAGTGGTAATGCAAACTAGCTCCAAATCTAGCATGAATCCTTCAATGTTTAAATGATTCTAGTTTATTTTTGCAAATTTACTAGTCCTGAATTTCTGTTAATAAGAGCTATTAATCAAATGGTTATTTTGCACTTCAGTTACGTATAGATGGATAGCTGACCAAGAAGGAAAAATAAAATGTCAAATTACTGTGTCAGAAGGTCTGTTGAACATTCACAACAGTATTTATTGTGCCAATGTGGGTTTTATCATGCATTTGCTTGGCTCCTGTGCTAATAAATGAGCTTGACACCTCTCAAAGGATTGACACAGCATGGCCTTGGATGAGGGAGGGTATTTTGCTTTCTATTGAATGTGTCTTGTCTCTGCAGTCTTACCAAAGTGAATAATAATGGGAACAAGACTGAAATTATTAAATGCATGCATCAAACATACAGTAGTACTTTTCCTTGAAGGTTATGTACATTACGGATCCACAAAACAAAGGCAAGAGGAAACCCCTCTACACAGATGTACAATTTCTAAAGCAGTTCTTGTACATGTAGTTGAGCTTGATAACAGACAATAGAGGGAGAAAAGGAGATACATGGATATGCTACAGTCCCCAGGGTAGGAGCTTCTCTGGAATCTGCCTTCATCTTTGACTTTATCATTCCCCCACATTTTATGTGTCACCAGAACCCATATCCAAAGCAATGTGATCCTGGTCTAGGGCTTACCCTGCTCTTTTCCAGCAGAAAATTTACCTAAGAATCACTGCCTTTGCTCTTGTCACAGTTTTGTCATCTGCTTAAAAGAAGCAAAAAGTTGAACTGAAGTAGTTAAAGCAGGTATCTTATTGCTATTTCATTTTAAAAAAGATTAAATGCAAATTTAACTCTGAGAGTGGAATATCTGTTTAAGGACAGAGTCTCTGGAGCCCTTTAAGCCCTCCACAGATAAATTAAAAAGTCATGAACAGATTTTAGTGGTTTATAATCTTTTTCTTTCCCTTACTGCTTCTACAAAAAGCTTGATGTTAGATGTAAGAAAAAGTTTTTAGATTGCCTTGTCTGTCCTGTGCCAGGTTTGGATTACGTTCACTGGTATTATGCCAGTTTTCTAGCCACCTCCAGAGCAGCAGCTTATTTTTTCTCTTTGTCAAGGATACTGTTCTATTGGCAAGAATAGTATGAAAAAAATATATACTGCAGTATTTTCTATGGAGACCAGCCAGAAAAAAAAAAAAAAAAAAAAAAAAAGAAGGGAAAGAGACAGAGGAGAGTCAAAGGAGGAAATAATGAAGTAGCAAGGAAAGTACTGTAGTAACAGAACAGACATTAAGATGTTAAGAGGCAAACAAAATTATCAGGGGAAATAGCAGAAGTCTAAAAGAAGAAAATCTAAAATATTATTAGTGAAAAAAAATGATTTTTTTTAATCCTAAAATAGTCATGCTGGCACACAATTGTCTGAATGACAAGATAAGGAAAGCTTCTCATTCGTTTACTACTTTCCCACTCCTTAGTATTTTCCTGCCTTGTAGCAATTAAATACTTCCCCACACTTTGTCTCCTTACTAATTTTTTTTTTCTCTTTTAGTCAGGTTGCTTAAGCAGTATTTTATTAGATCATTGGAGCATGCCCTCACTGAGCTTTCTTGCTGTGGTGCATCAACTTTTATTGTGTACCAGTGCAGTGAATTACTTATTAACCCAATAGCCACAGTCCTTTACTATTCAGTATTACATTTGGTTTTAATATGTTTCCTTTAAGTGATTTTTTTAGTCCTATACAAAGTATATCTGTATTTCTCTCTATCACAACAGAACTACAAAATACTTCTCAATATATGTGGAAACTGCAAATTTTTATCATAAGAGCTAAAAGGGAGAATCCAAAGAATCATGAGTGTCCCAGAGGTGGGTAATGACTGGGAATTTGTTAGGGGAAAATTATCACAGGCAAACACATTAAACTAAGTCTTTTATATTTCCTCCCACCGGAATTAATCTCATTCTCCCCTTCTCTTTCATGACAGTATCGTATGACATCTTACCTATTTCTTGTGACATGCAATGAGTTACTTAATATGAAAGCAAGTATTTTTGCTACTACTCTGTCATTTTCAACAGAATATTCTACTGCTCATAGAAGAAATTTTTACTCTGAGTCCCTAAGTTCATGCCCTCATGTTTAACATTGTTAAGCTTCAGCTTTGCTTTAGCCTAAGTACAATTCTTTTATGATATTCCAGTCCTTTTAACTGAAAACATTCCACATCTGATGTTCCCAGATTTTGCATCAAAAATTGCGGAAGTACAATCAAAGCTGTAATGCAATCAGTACAATTTTTCTATTCCAGAGAAGATTTACATATAGAGATTTCTTTTTTTCCTGCTTGCCTGATTGAGTCTATAGTTTTCAATTGTCTTCAAAAGCAGCGGCAACTGAGTCAGCCAGCAGAAAACTCAGTCTCACACATCAGGGTTAGTAGCTCTTTTCATGCCATCTTTCAGAATCTTTTCCGTGTATGTTATCATCATGAATTGGTAAAAATTCAGAATGAGTCTGCCAAATAACTTTCTCACAGTAAAGGGACAGCCAAAAGAGCTTATGTTTCATACATAGCTCTTCTATCTGAGAGAAGAAAATTTGCCACAGCACTGACGGTCCACAATGCCTCAGGTACTGGTGGGGAAGGGGAATGAGTCGACAGAAGTTCTTCAAGCAGCCTTCAAGAGACGTGCTATGGGTGAAGAACTATGGCAGGCCTTTGCAATGTGTATGTAAATAAAATCCAAATAACATCATACGTAACTTATTAGTCTGCTTTGAATATCTGCAAAGTAAATCCCAGTAAATCCCACCTACGCCTGCAACCAGATGCAGAGGCTGCAACAGAGTATAGCATTAATTATTTTTCCCTCTTTGATATTGCTTCTAGTATTGCCTTTCTCCTAACAGTTTTCTGGGCTACCACCTCTGATGTAGTGCCATTATGGGTAATAGCAAGAGTGGTGTTTCAGGTAGGAGACAGTACCTATTTATGTCACACTGCTTATAGCTGCTTCAAACAAACCAAGGTAAGCAAAGTGTGAAAATCCCAGTAGCCATTAGAACTTACTGCATTTATGTTCCAATCGAAATTCTGAATGGAATCCTCAGGACAAAGCTGAAATGTTCAGGCTGTTGCTTAGATACTACTTTCATAGGCTTCATGTGAAAAATCTACATACGCAGGCAAATAAACAGATAAGAGTTAATAGGCTGAACCTACAATGGACTGACACAGATTGCTTCGTCTACAATGTATTTGGGGATGGAGGAAATACATGTGGAATATTTTGAATACTTACACCGTGAAAAATAAAAATAGATGTGCTTTGCTGGGATGTGCCCTCCATGCAAGGATTTTTGGGACCAGTATCTTAATGAAAAGAAGTTGCAGTTAGAAAGTGCATGAATTTGAGTTACCATTTATCTATGTATATTCTTGATGTAATAGAAAGTATACATGTATATCATGCTTATTTGCCTATGCAGGAGCCTTTTATGATATGGGACCTTTACAATAACAGATCAAAATCAGTTTTATATTCTGAAGTTAGAAAATCACCTCAGTCACGTACACCATTGACTTTATTTCCTACCCCAGAGGAGTTAAATTTGAAATGGTTCACATATTCCATTCAGATTGCCCAAATTATATCTGGTGAAAACTGCTTTACTAAAAATAGATGCTGCTCTGCATAAGTATTAGATTGGTTCCTGCAATGCCATTTCCTCTGTAGAAGAAAACAAAAAATTAAATGTGTTCTGCTTTGCTAATATAAAAATAAGTTTGTTTTTTTTTTTTTTAGACGCACATAATTGATGACTTGAAGCAACAAAAAGGTTTTATGTAAAGCTGACAGTTTCAACATCACAATACCTCAACATTACCTATTATGTAGTTATGGTGACACACATCAGGCTTGTGATACAAGCTACAAATGATATAGGATTTTTCAGTAAGTCCATTTTGTTCTATTGAAGAAAATTAAATGACTACACAAATTACTGCTTTTTGCCTTTTGTTATATTTTTGTTAATCCCCTGCAGGATAAGTGTGTGTCTTCATAGGCTTTGCATTAAGAAAACAATTGTGAAAGCAGAAGCAGAGAAGAATTCAATACCCAGATTATAGTGGCCAAAAGAATAGGTAGAAAAATAATTCTGAGTGATAAAAACAGTTATGTATTGTAAGACCCAGTACAAAATCTTCCAATTTTTTTTCTCTTTGATCTAGCTTTTAGTTGTTTATTTGGTTCAGCCTTAAGCAACTTTTTTAATATCAGCTCATCATTTATTTTATATAATTACTGCAAAGATTAAAAAAAAAACAGGCACAGTATTTAAAATGGCAGGTCAACCTAATTATCCACATTAAATACACTTTTCATCAATTTCCTCTGCAAAAGTGAAAACTAGCTATTATTTGCCACTTCTGCTGAAGCTTTTAGTTTAAGATATGCATTTGTATGTCTTTTTTCTTTTTATATTTCTGAACCCGACTTTTTTACCTGGTAACAGAAGGGAACAGAGTAACTACTGTCAGAAGTATCTATCTTTAAAACACTTATATAAACAGCTATAATAACAGGGATAACATTTTTGACATTATATACCATCTCTACATAATTATCCTGATTATTCCTTTCTAGACACCAAGCGAGAGACACCAAGCCTTAATGATTGATCTCAGTGTTTACTTTTATGAAATGAGCCATGTTCAAATATTATCATTATAAATATCCTTAGAAAAACAGAACTTCATCTTCTCACCCGCAATCACATCACTGCAGAGGTGACTGGTTTTGTTAGTTTTCTTTTTTCTAAAGGAAAGTAATATTATTAAATATTATGTTTTTATGAAATATCGTTTGATTTTTTCCCAACTCTCCCCTAGTGAATGAAGTATTTATGTGTTTTCTTTATTTGTTTGTTTTGTGTACTGAAACAAATGATTATTTAAAATCTACTTGCCATCTAAAAACAAGCAAAAAACCTAAAATGTTTAAAATGTAGAAAATGAAGAGATCTGAGGCACTTAATTAATTAGTTTGACAATTTATAATCAAAACTATCAAATTCATGTTATAAAGTTTCCACTATGAATCAAATAATGTTCGTCAATCCTTTTCCTGTACGTGGGACCATATCTTCCTTTCTTTTATGGGAATACCACCTTGTCTTAAATGACAAAGGGATGAGGAGGAGTTTGTACAGAAAATCAATTCAAAACATGCAGCTATTTGTTGCTTGTATGTTTTACGAATAGGGTGTAATGTTCTCATTTACTTCAAATACTTTTTGGAAGGGAGAAGGTAAATGAGAGGAAAAAGTGTACTCAGCCTTCAGGGCAAACATTGTATGCCTGAGACCCTGATGTGCCATGCAGGAACCTGATGTTAAGATCAGGCATCAGGGTTCCCATATCCCACAGTGCAGCCATAGTCTGACATACCCATCTACATCTTCGTATTTCTGAACTTCTCTTTTCTAGCAAATGCCTAGTTCTTGTTTGATTAACAAGAGTGTAAGTGTAAAAAAGGCTGTAAGTGTATTTGCCCCTTGAGAAAAGGTGATGAAAAATGGCATCTATTCTGTGGAAACCAATCTAATATTTAGAATACCAGCATGAGAGGAGTTGATACATTGTCCCATGCCCTAACACTGCAGGAAGTAGCAGTGGGAGAAAAGAGTTTGCAGGTGAGCATGTCATAAACCAGAATCTCTTTGTGCCTTGTTTTAGCAACGTTGTAGGGCTATAGTTGGATGGAGCATTTGGGTAAAAGTCTGAAGGAATCACATCATCGCTTTTATTCACTTTTAGTTGAAGTAGTTTGATGTCTCGGGGTTAGGTGACAGAACTTGGTTTCTTTCCATTTTTACTAGAAGTGATGCAATATATAATACTGGAATGATTATAAATGCTGATACTTTAATTCTTATGATCAGTAATACTCTACTTTCAAGCATAGTGTTTACTGAGATTATATAATTAATTAATGTTCAAATACAGTATGTATGACTATTTTAGATACACCTTTGGAACAGTATATTCTACATCTATTCTCCCTTTAGTCTCTCAGTGAAATTCTTTTCCCTTCTCTTTTCCCTGTGTTCACTTCCCCATTTACAGTACAGCAACTAAAGTAATGTCCAGACAGGTTCAGCTAATGACCATAGTTGTATAGAAAATTTTAAGAGTTGCTGTTTTAAATGACTGACTGGGAATATAGAGCTTGAAAATTCAAGATTAAAAGTTTTGTTTGTATTTCTTTTTTTAATATGGTTTGTTGATTGTTCAGCTGATCTCGGGCAAGTTGGCTGGTTTCAATTGCCCCAGTTATTCACTACGATCGAGATTCTGAGATATAAATGTGAGTGCTAGACAAATCTCAAAACTGTAGATTTCATTCATCTGAGTATTCACTTCCCCATTCCACTGCTGAATACATTTCTCTTCAGAAGAAAGTTCATGTTGCATTTGTTTCAGTCAGAAGATTATGTCATCTATGAAAAAATCAACAGATTTTTCCTTTGGAGCCAGTCAAATACAATTTGAAAAAATAATAGTTTTTTTTTTTTTTTTCCCCAATTGTTTTATTTATTTTAACTAAGGCTGTGCTCATATTTTTATCCAAGTAAAGCCATAGTCCCAACACATACCTTAGTGTACTCAAGATACTGTGCAAATCATACAATTATAGAATCATTAACATTGGAAAAGACCTCTGAGATCACAGAGTCTAACCGTCAACCCATCCCTGCCATGCCCACAAATGAGTATCATGAACAATATTGCCACACACACATAGGGAAACTGAGGCAATGAATGGAAATAGAGCAGTTTTTTTGTTGTTATTATAAATAAAAGTGTCCTAATAACAAAACCACATAGCTCATAGGTGTTACAATTAAAATTATACAAGATAATGGAACATTAAATAACAATACTGTTTCCTGAAGTATTCTGCTACTTGAAAACACTACACTCAAATGTTAAAAAATTTAAAATATATTCTATGAAGACATTTCAAAGACATATTTTTTCTAATTATGTCCTACTTTTCTAGTAGGAGAAGATAGACAGTTCAAACCACAAAACGGTACACATTCTCTCCAGGAGGGCTTCACCACTGGTAGAAGTTGCTTGCAGTGTCTTAATAGAGCTTTCAGTCAATCTGTGTCAGGAAAGCAAAGAGCTGATGTGACATACTTGATATGATTTCTTTTGACAAATAATAGAAACTCTTTGAGCATGAATTGATTTCTATTGTCATGTACAATCTGTTTAGATGCTCTCTGTCCTTGAAGAGAAGAGTCTTAAGAATTCTCTATCTGGGCTGAAGTAGCAGAACTGATATAGAACATTTCAAGCCATTTGCATTAGTCATCCTCTACAGAATAATAATAATAAATATATAGAGATGTATACAAGCACACAATAGATACAGTCTACATATACACTGGTATATGTTCCAGTGTATATGTAGCGATCCATGTAATTTATGTGGAGTCCTCATCACGGAGCATTAGGAACTAGGCATAAAGATTGACTACTGAAGAGCATTCCTTGCTTTCAGGGAAAATGTTTTAGAATAGAAGAGCCCCAAGGCTCAAAAAAATGCAAGCATGCAGTCAATATAAACAGTAATCATCCAAGCAGAGAGAACTCGATGAGAACAGAGGCAGCTGGTAATCTTTTTCTATTATCCTTCTAGGGGAGAAAAAAAAAGAGAGAAGAAGCTGAATATCTGAAGCCAGGTCCCAGGATGTGGGTTTTTTTTTTTTTTTTTTTTTTTTTTCTGTATTTATTTTTGTTTCTAAATACCCCAGAGTAACCTAAGGAATTTTTTTTGTCAATATGGGCATATCCGGAAGACATTTAGAAGCAAACCCAATGGGCCTTTTAATATGATTATCTTCTCTGTATGAATTATTACTCTTCCTCCATATGGAAAATTAGCTTAGAGTAATTTTAAGTTGTATCATGGCAGCTTTGGATGGTATAACATTCCTGCCCCTGTCTGAAACATTCTGAAGGTTCATGAACCAACATCTCATGCCTGAAAGTACAGAGGAGGCAATATTTCTCCTGTGCCACTCAAGAATGAAAGATAACAGAGTATCCACAGAGTACTACTACTCCTGTAATATGGACACTTTAAATCAATCTTCCACTATCATGAACAATTAATGTAAAAGGTATTAGATTCACAACACAAACTTATTAGGATATAGGGCAAATGGCCAGCCCCAGCACACAGTTACAGTAACAAAATAACATGAAAAATTATAAGTTCCTGGAGAGAACAGAAAAGGGATAAGGTATGTTCAGATATCTAACCCTGACCTGTGGCCACACTAACAAGGCATAAGAAGCAGCAGAAATGAGAAATATTATTGATAACAAAAGAAAGTTACTAACTTAAAGAAATTGCTGATCAAAGCGGTAATTACCAGTGCAAGTATACCACAAATACTGAAGAGGCATGAAATATCAAAATTAAGAAAATAGGAAAGAATAAATAGAAACAGACTGTATGTTTGGGAGAGGATGTGGGTAAGAAATGAAAAAGGAAAAAGAAACTGGAAAGAAAAAAAAAGGGAATAAAAAAAGGAATACAAGCAGAAGTGTTCCATTTTACTAGCTGTACTGACTAGGTACCCATTGGGCAGCCTTCTATTCATTCTACTTGGAGAAGGAAAATAAAGTCTTTATCACTCTGATCTGTTTTTTTTTCTGTGCTCAGGTTATGTATGAGTTGTTTTTCTTAAAGCTGATGAGAGAAAACCTGGTAGGGGTGGATTAATCCTAACAGTTGTGGCATTTAACTTTCAGCAGAATCCATATTCAGAGCTAGGCATCTGAATTCCCTTATACAACAAATGGGCTCACAAAGGCCAGCAAGCTTAACAAGCCATTCATACAGCAAAACATACAGTCCCTTAAGCTAAACTGAATTAAGTATTCAATATGGTTGTTAGCTACTGAAAATCAGTTGTCACTTAACCATGCTCAGAGTATTTGCATGGAAGTAGTATGCCACATTTTTATTCAATCCCGTAATGGTTATATGGGAAAAGTGCAGCTCTATTTCTCACCTGAATTAGACCCACATCTCCTACAGCATAATAAAAATTCATAACAGTGAAAGGCTCTTTGTCTCTTCCAATATATTTTGCATAGAATACTTACATGCTTGCTGGGTCAGAATTTATGTTTGCTAGCCTTTTAGAATAAGCTACAGTAAAATATCTTTTTATTTTTTTTTCTTACTCTCTGATGAACATGGAATATTGTAATAAAAAAGGTATGTAATCTTGGCAGGCCAGGAATATCTGTCCTATGAAAACTGCATACTTGAAGGCTAAGGCATGTTGCTGGGATTTTGTACCTATTATTTCAATGACTGTTCAAACCCTAGCCCTAGGAGGCACTTCCTCTCAGTTTTCTGCAGGAGATAAATACTAACATCTGTAGCAGGCTGGCCTCCTCCAGTGAGGAAAAGAGTAGATGTCCGGTCTGGGAATTTTAGTTGCCCTCAGGCATAAGATGCATGCTGTTGTCAAAGCTTAGTTTCTACAAAATTGATATCTAGAGTACCATTACATATCCAAGGCACCTTTATGTTTATGCTAGAATTGCTTGGATAACCTCCCCAGAGTTATAGAGAAATTCAGAATATGGGAGTTTTGAATGTCCAAGCTTTTCTGGCAAAATGCAAGCATATGCCTGTTTTTTATATGTTCTGAAATCCTATTTCTAACATAAAAGACCCCACATGCATTGTGCTGAATACAGGTAACTTTTGGTGTAGGTTCATCATTTTTTGGAATCTGCAGGAATTGTATACCTTGCTGATTACAGCTGAACCTTCTACAGCCATTTTCTGAAGCAGAGGATGCTCGCCCTTTGTTTTACAGTACAGAAGCTCAGCATATGCTGTTTACAGTTTTATGTTGCCTTCAGTATAATAAGGCCCAGGCGGGTGATATGTGCTTTAGAAGAGCTGAGTTTTCCTACAACTGTGTGGTTTTAAGTAGTCTGTGATTGCTCTGCTGTGAAATTACAGAAACAGCATACTTTGTACCAAACTTCATTGTAAGTTTTCCCCCTTCTACTTGTAAAGGGAACAAAATAACACTTCATTTATTGTCTGCTAAATTAAACAGTTGTAGAATTTCTACAGTGTTCCCAGTTGCTTCCATGTTTCTATCCACATGCTGATAAAACTGAAGTCATCTCATAATGTCCTCCCAGGATGGTGGCTTGCTTTTTGTGTTGATCTGAACATTTTCTGTGTATGCTACAGTTTTTCAGTGCTTTTTCTTTTGTGTTGTACAATCACTTCCCATATGGAAAGCAGACATTCTAATTTTAAATTTTCAGTAAAATATGACAAGGTTAAACTCATTAAATCAGATCGCTATAGATATTTCAATAGATTGTACTGGCCCTTATAATAAACTGTTAAGACTCATTTCATATGTTTACTTTATTAAAGTTATTGGCAGGTTTGCTACAAAAATATTGAAAATTATCACTATGTTAGAAGGTGGAAGAAGATGGAGCACAGAGCACATGCCCCATGAAGAGAGCCTGAGGTGACATTGCCTGTTTAGATGGGCAATGAGAAGTTTAAGGAGCAATCTAATTGCAACCTACAGCTTTCTGAAGTTACCAAAGTGGAAGGCCAAACTCTCCTCAACTATGGGAGGTAGTGTAACAAAAGGCAATAACCAAGAATTATGGATTGAGAGACTCAGACACTGGGAGAAACTTCATCTGATGAATGGTGTTGCACTGGAACGAGCTGTACATGGGTACTATAGACACACTTAGTAGTATTCATGTCCTGGATAGGAAAAGCTATGGCTGACATAGCTGGGTGATGAGACAGTTGTACTTGGAGGGGGGACACTAGACAATGTGATCCTTTGATGTTCCTTCCAAAAAGCAAATCTGTGACTCTGTGGTGAGTTTCTGTCATTCCTTCTTCTTAGCTCTGTAAAAATGTATGTGGAAAGTTGTTTTTAATTTAAAAATGAACACAGCCACAGCTTGTTAGTTGAACAGAACTGAACAACAAAGAACACAAAGTTGAAGAACAACAAGGATTCTAGGTATCTAGCAAAGCTTCAATCCTTTCTTCCAATTTGCATATGAAAAACATGGTGATGAAGGAAAGGCAGAGTCTCTGTGTTAGCTACATGGAGTCTTATGTCCTAAAGGGAATATGGACTGAAGCTCCAAGTCTTAGACTTCTATGAAGGATGGTTTATTCTCCATTCAAAATCCTCTTTTGCCTCTTACCCTCCCATTATTCTAGAACGTGACTTAATAACTAATGATAATAATTCCTTGTTAACTAAAACAGGAATCTCTACATCCTCTACTAACAGCTGGAGAGAAGCAATGTTAGTAAAGAAACTTTCAGTGAAAGCCTACATTCACACCTAATACAATATACTGTGACAGATAGACAGAATACCGTAAAGAAAATGGATCAGTTCCCCACCTCTCTAGCACCAACTTACTCCAGCCAAGTAACACTGTATTTTTTTTTTCCGTAGAAGAACTGCAACAACAGAGAGGGTGAGGATTCCCAGCCAGGGGTAGTTCAGCACTAGTAGGCACTCCCTAAGCCCATGCTGCTGGGAAACAGAATGTGTTTGATGTCCTGTGTGTTTCACAAAGGAGGTTGGCATATGGTCCATTGCTTTTGAGTTTCATTTAAAGAAGAAAATAAAACTTAGAGGAAGAAATCAAGGCTTGCATTCACCAAGACAGTATAAATAACAATGTGAAATAATATATTTTTTTCCCTTAGAGTGAATATATGCACTTTGTATATTAAAAGTGGCTGGGGAACTGATTTTACAGGCATGATTTATGGGATCAGTGGGCAGACTTTAGTTGTTCTGTTTGTAAATCTTAGCACTGATAATTTACGAAAACAGCTTTAAAAGTAAATAAGAGTATACTTCATGACTCCCTTAAGAATATGTGTAGACTTGCTATAGAATAGACATCTCCAAAAGACCTTTCAGAGCGTTATCTAGGAAAGGCTTTTTGTATAGTTCTTTGGTTGCACTGGAGCTGCTGCACTGAATATTCGTCTTGTGAAGGGAAAGTTTGGTTCTGAATAATGAATTCTGCTGAACTTTTCCCTATAAATTTCTGATGAATAGGTAGTGCTGCACTAGAGAAATAGATTAGAAACTGACTGATCCCCTTCACAATAGTGACCTCAATTTTGTGGATGCTGAGAACCACAAACCAATCAAACATCCTCCCTCTTCTCATTATAGACAAGCATTTTATTTTACTTCTGTTTCGTATTTATTTTTGTTGCAAGGACGTTTTTAGATTCTAACCCCAAATAAGACCACTTTCCCTGAGGTATATTGTGTTTTCTCAGCTTGTGAAAAGAAAAAAAGTTTAGAGAAGGCTATTGCACCAGTTAATTTATTTACAAGTACCTGCTCCTACTGATTAATGTTTGTCTGAACCAGAAGAAATCTGCTTTCAAGTATTTTTTCATTAAAAATGTGAAAGCAATTTTGCTAACACAAACTATTCTTTGTCAGGCCTGTCACAGCTATTTTACACTCCACAGAAAGTTGAAAGCTCTTCTTTTTTCTGTCCTTAAACCAAAAGCCCACTATTGCCTTTGTATGTGGACTTTACCAGACATCTCAAGTCTTGATATTCCTATGATTCATACATTGATATATGTTAATGACCTTCTCTTCTTTGCATAGTTTTCTACGATGAACACTAGAAATTGTATTAATTGTATTTAGTTCTTAGACTTCTTTCATGTACCACAGGAACTTGTTTATGGGTTCAAATATTCAGCATTAGCTGGAGATCAGCCTGCAGGATCAACATTCTCTATAACTCTAAAATGACAACCTGAAGTGATGGAATTGCACTTGCATAAACTAGAACATAGGAGGTTTCCTCTGAACACCTGGTGTTCTGTGTAGGTGATGGGACACTGGCATGTGCTGCCCAGAGGGCAGTAGTGTCTCCTCCTTGGAGATCTTCAGAAGCCGCCTGGCCATGTGTCTGGGCACCTGCTCTGGTGTCCCTGCTGGAGCTGGGGCTGAGCTAGAGGTGCCTTCCAAGCTCAGCCATTCTGTGATTCTGTAAGAGACGGTGTAGATGGCATGGCACATCATTGTAGTACTCTGCCAAGAACTTTTTACTAGGGGAAGGTGGAGTAGAGGGAAGGGGATGAATGGGCCCAGAAAGCACAGTAAATGAGGGCAGTGTACCAACAGTGGAAAGATAAAGGACTGCAGAAGAAAAGAAGAAATGGTAAAAAAGAAAAAATTATCAAATTTCCTTTGTCCAGCAGCATCTTGTGTTTTTACTGTAGTACCACCTGGACCACCTGTCCAGTACTTCATCTGAATGGCCCAATGCTTAGTGCTAATTGGCCAATCTACAAAATCCAGCTCTGGTGGCTGATGAAATTCAGCATTTTGAGAGAGAGCTGCGAGGAAGTCTGTAGCAGAGCAATAAAGGAAAAAGCAGAAGGGTTATAAAATCCCAAAGAGAAAGAAAGACAAAGAGATGAAGGACAACACCCAGAGACTGAGAAAGACTTTTTCCAGCAGGTATCTTCCTAAGTCTTCTTGATTGGTGAGCAAGCATAGCATAGCAGCTCACTAAATTCTCTAGCCATCTTATGTCCATGAGACACACACAGAAAAAAAATCACTTTGTATACTGAAACCAGGTTATATGCTGATCAAAGCATCTCCTTGTGCATGGATAATGGTACCACAAGAAAACAACCACATATGACAGGGTCACATCACCAGTCATCACCTGTATAAAAATCCTGAAGGTCCCAACCTATCCACCAACCAGACTGATTAGCAAAAGGAACAAAGAGACACAAATTCCCTTTTGCTCCTCATATAGATTTCCAGAGATCGCTTGCTCTTTTTGCAGAAGTTTTAATAATATTGGGATACATAATGATGTATATTATACTGGTTTTGGTATACAGTTTATGAAAAATTCAAATTGTATGCACCATCAATACCAAAAATTGGTATATTCTTTGTTTTCATATCAGGCAATAAAAGCTCTAACACCAGTGAATCTAGTGCAAGAATTTCCAGACAATGATGGGTGATGAATCAGGACCCAAATGACGTAGAAAATTATTTTCACTGCTTGCTGTTTTTCATGAACTGATCCAAAGAACAACAGATTTAAAAAGAAAATAATGAAAAAGTCTATGCAGTCTAATTGCTTTGATGTTGTAGAAATATTTGTCTAGCATCAGATTAATTGGCATGAAGGATATACTTTGGACTGACAGAAGATGTTATCTTTCATTTTCCTTGATAACTGATTTCAGTTTGAATTACCTAACAATGAAATGCAACTTTTTAAAATGCTACTGCATGAGAAAAGGGATTAGCAAAATAATACAAGCACTCCTTTGATGAAGGCTTTGAATTCTTGTATTTGTATTCAAAAGTACGTAGAATAGCAAATTTCCTCTACTCCATGCTTCCAAGTAATATAGAGCTATGCAGTGGTTTTTTTTGGTGTTCCAAGTCAACTGAAATCTGAGACCTAGCAACTAAAATAAGTTTTGTATTCCTGAAACTGAAAATGGATCAGCCTTGTTATGTCATTCTTTCTGGTCATCTTACCTATTTGTGCCTACTCCTGCACCAACCTTGCTGCCCACTAAATAATATTTGTCAATTTGGTGTGGCTTTTTCTATTTATTTGTTTGTTTGTTTGTTTGTTTGTTTATGTAAACATGATCCAACTATGCACATGCTCAACATGAGTCGGCAGTTTGCCCTGGCAGTCAAGGGACAAACTGCATTTTAGGATGCATTAAACATATCATAGCCAGTTGGTTCAGAAGAGGTTATTCTCCTGCTGGTTTTAGCACTGAAAATGTGTGCAGTTCTGCACCCCACAATATAAAAAGTATGTGTCCTGAGGAAAGCAAGGAAGCTGCTGATAGAGCTGGAAGGCATGTCCTGTGAAGAGAGGCTGAGAACACTTTACTTGCCCAATGTGGAGAAGTGGAGGCCGAGAGGCAACTTCACTGCTCCCTGTAGCTCCCAGAAGCAGTACTGAGCTCTACTTCTGAGAACTAATGATGGGATGGGAACAGCACCAAGATGTATCAGTGGAGGGTCAGACTGGGTATTAGAAAGCATTTATTTATCATGGGGATGGTCAAACAGTGGAACAGGCTTCTTAGTGAGGCGGTTGGTGCCCTGTTCTCATCAGTGCTCAAGAAACACATGAACAATACCCTCAATAATGTATTTTAACTTGTGGTTAGCCCTGCAGTGGTCAAACAGTTGGACTGAATGATCTCTGTAGCTCCCTTCCAACTGAACTATTCTATTCCACTCTATCCAAATCTGCTGAAATAAGAAGGGAAAGATTTTCCAGTTTTTGTGGAGTTTTGATCACTATTGAAATTCTAATTCCTCCTCAAATGTCCAGAACTCAGTTGTATGGCCATTTGCTCAGACGAAGTGGGGATTTTTACCTCTGTTTTGAACAAATAGGCATACTTGTCAGGAAAATGGCCTCAGATAAAAAAATTTCTTCCAGATCGATCAAAAAATGAAATAAATTTATTAAAAAAGAGTATGCCCTCTCAAGGACAAAGAAGATATTCTAAATAGCCGGAAATAAAAAGAATATCACCAGCGTATGATGGATTAACTACAGTAATGAATTATTGCTGACCATGCGCATTATCTTTCCACACTGAATTGCATAATAATAGTATTAATGGATTTAACTGCAAAGATATTTTTGGAACTCACTGAACTGAGAGAAACCTGAAGAAGCAAACTGACTGATAGAGATGTTTGATTGTTTAAAACAGTGAAGCCTATTTGTGAATGCCCTTCATCATCTTAGCTCAAAACTACAGAATGAATATCTTATAGGAGTCACTTGAGCACTTACCACATTCTACCTAACAGGGAGAAAGAACTGTGGTGGATCCAGATGGGAGCAGATGGACAGATGGGAGCCATCTGTCACAAGGAGCTTGTGTCCCAATAAAAAAGCAACTTGTTAGTTTGGGAACTGACTCTTCATTGCTATTTTGTGAGACTTGACTTTAGGCTCCATCACTTGCATTCCTGGTAATCCTTAGGAAGCTAATCTCTCTTCACAGAATATTTGTGAAACGTGAAAGTGTTGTGAGAAATCAGAAGACTAGATACTGACAGATGCCTTTCTCTTACAGAATTCAGCAGGATGCATCAGTAAGAATCTTTAAGATTCAGAGCCCAAATCACTGCCCACTATCTCATAGGAAATCCAGTGTGAGCTGAACCTATATACACTCCACAGTCCCTGCACTCTTACAGACTAAACCTTCCCTGAAATCATAGTGCTATTTTAAAAATGTTGGTAAGGACATGTACATGGAATTTATGTACAAAGAATTCATGTGCAAACTGATGTCCATAGCTTCACACTGTCCAGCTCATTCACATCTGAATGTATGCCATCATGTGCATTGGGATTTGTAGACACACAGTACATAATTGTTGTTGCCACGCATTCTATTTGCATTACAACCCCTTAAATGAGCAGCATTGTTTTGTTAAGCAGTCAGAATATAAATACCAGTGAAATAGCTAGAAAAAATTGAAGTATTCCAAGTACACGAAGTATGCAAACTGTGCAGTAAAGCACACAAATCCTAACTAGCTCATTAGTACCATACTGCAGTGATTACAGAGCAAAATGCTTTCTATGGTGCACCAGCCAGGCTATATGGAGGGAAAGCTTTGCCATGTTTTAATGCAGTGCTACTATCAATTATCAGTTGTGTACTGCTATAGCAGTCACATTTCATTAGCATAAGCTGTTCTGGAAAAGAGACACTATTCTCTGCTTGTACCTTGCCTAGATATCATTACTAATTAGCCACTAGGTAATATATAATAACCATGGGATGAGAATAATAATCATAAGAAGATGGTCTTTGGTCAGACTAAAGCCCCAGCTAGCTCACTTTTCCTTTTTTGACAATGTCTAAAACTATTTTTTTAAGCAAAGAATGTGAGAAAGTGGGAATGTCTAGAGTGATTTGTCCCACTTTGAGTTTCCAGCAATTAGCAGGATATACGACAAATATAAAAACTAGACTAAGTGTCTTCTAGCAGTTTGATTTACATCATCTTCTACACTGTAACTTCATAACTGAAAACCAGATAAGCAACAGGTTGTCAGAGTACCTTTTACATTTCTGCCAGTACATTAATACCTGTGCATTAAAGTCTTCATTGTCCACCTACTATTTAAGTATATGCCATCTACTATTTAAAAGAAAGGTGTCCATCTTCAGCAGTCATCTGAAAAATCTGTTGAGAGAAAGATTAAAGTTTCAAAGGAAAGTCAATATTATATTGGTGTCAGAAATTATGTCATTTTCTTCTTTGAGGCAGAGGATAAACTAAATGGCTTCCAAGTGTTTTTTCCTAGGCTGAATTTTTATGAATATATAATTATTCAGCTGCTATAACAGAAAGTTCAATTTTAATTAGTGAAATAGGAAAACGTTTTTCATTCTGCTTGATCATATAATGTGTAACATTTCAGACAAAGAACCTGAAATAGTTATGGTCATGTGAGGAACTCAGCTCTTTGTTAAGCCATGGACACAGCACAAGAGCTGAAATTCTGTACATATATGTACCTTCTGGCCAAGAACAGCAGGGAGTGAAGCAGCAGCAGCACAGGTGTGCTCTGTCTTAGTAAAAATGCTTCAATATTATTCACCAAACTCAGCTTGTGGTTATAGTGGACATTTGCATGGAGGAGAATCATTGCATGAAGAGGTATTCTCAGCAACTGATCTCAGAAACCAATTTGATCCTCCACATCTGCAGTATGACCTGATCAACAACCAGAGCAGTGTGCTGGAAAGAGACAGTAACCTATACAGGCAGTAGTGGTGGTGAAGTAAACTGCAAGGGGCTCAGTTAAACAGATCAATTTGATGTCTTCTCTCAGAAATTCATGTGTCTCTAGGGCAAATTTCAGTTTTGAGAAGTGGTCCTTTTTATAAGGCAGAAGCATTAGATATGCTCATATCTCAGTCAAAGGCTTTCCTACTCAGTGCCAACAGTTATTCAGCAGAGCTCATTATGCAGGTGAGATGTATCGCAGTGCTGCTACTCTGCAACACTCTGCAGATCTCTATGCACCATGTGCACAATGTCTGAAATATAAGCAAATTTATGCTGCACTCATCCTTTCTGTGGTTATTAGTGTCATTTAGTATCATCTTCCTCCAGCAAATTGACTCACCAAGCAAAATGCACAAGTGCACTTTAGAGTAGATCATATTATCATGCCTACTTCTGAAGAGCCAAGTGCCATTGCTACTTTTCACAAGGAATAACTGCCTAAACTATTTCACATTCTGCAGTGCATCAACAATATACTTCCTCCAGTGAGTTAGCAATTCAGAAGAGCAATTGAACAGTAATGCATAACTATCATACTGTTCTACAATGGAGAGATAAAGTCTAATGCATTGCTTTATGCCTCTTATATGTTAGGACGTTCTTTTCTGGAGCCTTTTCATTAGATATGCAGTTGTATCACTCCTAAGGTCCTGATTGTACCAAAGCATTATATTGAGGTTAATACATAAAACATATTAGGAGTTTCTCTCTCAATACTATTGTTGAGATGACATGTACTCCTAACTGCAGCTGATTTCAGTCAGCTGTAGACCAAAAGGAACAATGATGGCCAAGTGCTGATGGGATTTTATTTCAGAAATATTTTCACATTACTCACTGGCATTCTTTCTTCCTGCTTTATTTTTTAGAGGGAGAATAGAGCATCAAAGAAATACAGCAAAGATGCAGACTTTTGAAAGGTTAAGATTATAACATAAAAAAAAGAAAGTTGGAACCAGATAACAGGAAAGCTAAAATCAGAAACAAGAAGAAATTTTGGAAAACAGTTATAGTCAGGAAAGGGGCTAAGAGTCCGAAGTGAGAGCAACCAATAACCTAACAAGCTGAAAAACAAAGCCCGAGCCCAGTCAGTGTTCATATAGTATATTTAGAGCTAAAAGGCAGCGAGTACTTGAGTAAGACAAGCTGCAAATACTCAAGATCCAAAGCTAAAGGTTAAATATATTGGAATAAAACAAAAGAACAGTGTTTTAGCCAGGGATCCTATTTTGCAATGACACATTGGGATAGCAACTTCTGTTTGATTGCTGTAGCTGTCTCTACCCAGAATCACATCAGTCCCCTGGGAGACTGACCGTGGTGGCACAGTGGCTCCTTGCTCTTTGATTGCTCAGGAGCGCTTGTCAAGAGGCTGTCAGGAGAGTCACCAAAGTACAGCTTGAGCTCTGTTCTCAGTGAATTTCAGCAAGATTGGCCTTTGTGCCTCTGAAAATCTACCCCTTGTTCCCTACAAAGTGGTGACTTTCTATGTGGTCTATTATAATCACAATTACATATGTTTGGTGCTTTGTATGGGCTCTTCTCACTCATTACCACTGCACTTAACATCATGGCAAAAAAAAGGGTAAGGATTCCTTACTGCAACTAAAGTGCTACCATGGCAGAGGGTTTGTGTTGTCCAAGGTCTTTATTATGCAACTGTATGCAGATCACTGTGAATAGCATCGTTTGTCTGGTTCAGTGACTCAGCACCAAGGTCGCCAGGCATTTTTCAGCTAAGGTTGAGACCATAAGTCTAATAAATGTGCTTGGTAATCACATAAAACATATTGCCGTTGTTGCAGATGTTATTCTTTCAAAAATATTGTCAAACATAACTAAAACTCAGCCCACGTGCATGCTTTGACCTTTCTTAAGAATGCACCATCAAGAACCTCTGGCAGGTGAGACTGTTTAACCAGAGAAGACTTGGCAACAGCTGGAAAATCAGTAATGCCAACAACACCGTTGAAGTTTGCTTAGACTAAATGCATAAGTGGTGAAATCAAAATGGAATCAGTGAAGGGCAGATTTTGTCAGAGAATAGATTTTGAAAAGGAACATATCTACTAGTACTGCCAACACAGGTAGAAGTCAATTTCATTTTACAGCAACCTAGGCAAGCTGTCATGAATGTTCTAGATTATTTTGGTAGATGTTATGTAGCAGTCTATTCTTGCTGATCCAGTGGCCTCTTGTTATCTGCCAGAAAATGCATTAACCACCAAATGCATCATGTCATTGTGAGCTTTGCCATTGCATGCTTGTGATTGTCCATAAGATTTATTGGATGCTGCAATCACTGAACTCTTTGAAAACATATACATCATCTCCCAGGCTGGGTCAATAGTTTGCTAGTGTTAAGACCTCAGAAAGCAGTGATGTACTGCTCAGAACTTGTTGCAGCTCCACTGTCTTAAAATCTATAATATATATGTATATATTTGGTACCAGGCATGAATAAGCCCACAACTGCTTGACCACTAAATATGCTCCTGACAATAGGGGAAGAAAAGGAAATTTAAAGCACATGATTTATTGAATTTTTCCTTCCTTTATATCCATTAAAAATAGAAATAAAGGTCAGTAATTCAACGTTACTGCAAAATTCACTTAAGATCATTCCGTGGACAGGAAATGCCAACATGTAAAGGTGGCTGCTTAGTAAGGGGCTGAAATAACATTGTGGCAACAGAGAGTTAGGACAAAAAAACAAAGCTGTTATGTCTCCTCAAATGGCATATTCAGTGTTGCTATGAAATCAGTTTCACTGCTTTTTTTTAATATAATCCTTCTGTAGTTTCCACGCTAAAAAAACCAAAAACTTTACCCTTCATTAATAGAGCTATTTCATCAAGACACACAGAGTGTGTCCAATTCACTGTGGCAGCAGTATTTGACCCTCAGTTCAGTTTACCAATAAGTAAACTATTCTAGGCCTGTATTATAACCTTTTAAAGATGATATCTGACAAGATGATTTTTGATAAATAACACAATCTTTTTACTACAAACATGTTCCTTGGCTTGTCAAGGAGACCAGTTCCCTGGATGCAATCCAACATTTTGTAAGCAGTGGCTGTTCAGGTACCCGTTTTATCATCATTTCCTGCTCCAAGCCATACAACAGTCTTCCCTCAGTCAAAATCTGTATGGTTTAACACTCCTTTGTGTTCTATCACATTATAACTGCAAAATGTTTAGACTACAGCAAAATGCTTCCAGCTGGTTTCTGAAGGTGACCTTGAGGATGTCAGGCACACAGCAGAGACAGTGGAAGACAGGTGAACACCTTGCCCCCTTACCACTTGAATCTGCCATTACAACTAACATCCAGGAACTAAGAAACTATGGGGCTTTGTGTGCAAATATGCATTCGGAATTAAAGTTTCATATGCACGCAGAGAAAATCAAGAAACCAAAGACAGATCAGCAACTTTCCTCCTCCAAAACTGTATTCTTCCTTTTGCTTTGAAGCTTATATTTAAGTCTTCTGTTTTTGTAACTCTTCAGGGTGGGAAGCATGAATTAAAAATCAGTCTGTGACCCATTATTATTTTATAATCCTCTCTTTGGCAAGTTGAAAGCAATAGCTTGCCAGACTTGTATTAAATTTTCATGGAATGATGTGAGGGAGTGAAATACAATGGCCTAGACAAGGGAAAGTACAGGAAAACGAGGTGGTATTGGGAAAGCCTGCACAAAGAGATGGAAAAAGGGTATGTTACGGAGTATATGTTTTGCAGTGTTTTTATTTTAGATCAAAATAATAAATAAATAATTTCTTTTAGTAACAGCTTGTATAATAACATATAATAATATAATATATATTTTATATGTACTGTAATATTGACGTGAGGAACCACACAGGAACAGCAGGGCCAAAAATGGCACTGTGATTATTCTCAACTTCAGAAAGGAGAACTGTGTAAAAATGATGAGTCTTGTTTAAAAGAAGTTGAAGGAGAATAGTTAAGAGAATTAAATCCTCACAGACAGCATAGAAACCCCTGAAGAATGCTATGCCAGGAGTACAGCACCAACACATGTCACTTGGTGGACATATTTTGGGGACAGGTAAAAGGAAAACAGAGTAGCTCACCAGTAAAACAAGGAAAGTAATTAAAGTTATCAGTTGAAATAAAGCAGGTGTGGGAATGAAAAAAAGTTATAAATCCTGAGAGAATAAACATAAAGCTGTAATTAGACTTGCATTTGCTTCGTAAATATAGTGGGAAATATTCAAGGTGTTTATTCTCTCCATAAGTAATGTGACTTGTCTCTGACATCAAAACACAAAATGATGGCTCTATTCACTAGTTCTCCTGCCATTCATATCATTCATATTAGGAAGAGAATGAATATAAAGTATTATGGAACACTGGTATTTCATACTTGTTCTAGTCAGTGTGGATGACAATAGAAAGTGTGGAACAAAAATGGATCTAAATTTTTCTAAACAGTCTTATCTGCACACCAAATCATATGAATCTTTCCCTATTCAGAGATGAGAATGACATTAGTGCATGGTAAATCAAACTGCCTGATTTTATAACCATACCCTGGAGTCACACAGTGTGTTTATCTGCATCTCATTAGTGGCAAATTTATTCCTTAATGCAGCAGGGCCAAATCTGTCATGCTCACAAATGCTGATCTTCCACATTCACAAAGTTTCCACTTACACGCAACGAGACCCCATGTAGTACTATCCATAGTTTGCAGCTGGATTATACCTCCAGCATTACTTCTCCTTACTTGTGCTCACAGCCTTGCAAGAAGGAAATGTGTAAATACAACAAGTCCTTTCCTATAAATGAGCTGTGATTTTTAAGGACTGGATAAGTATATATTAACTTTCGTTTACTTCTCAAGTCTACTAACTATGAATTCTGTCCACAGGAGTTCAGTACAGTGAATTCCAAACAGGTTTCCTCAAGTGCTCTTGAAAACAAATATGTGAGCAATGGGAAGTATTTTTATCAATGGCTCTTTCAATTCAGAAACAGAATCAATAGCATGAGAACAAACTGATCATCTAACTTATTTTTGTCCTGAAAAGGATGAAAAGGATTAAGAAGACAGGTTTTTTTCACATATTGCTGAGCAGTTTCTCCATGTTAAGCTTCTGCTTTTTTTTTTTTTTTGCATTTCTGTTTTTCAGTACCAGAATCATTTGTCCTCTATTTAGTGAGAGAAATATTTTGCAGGCACTTCACTGAACAGTTCAAATGATGAATAAATTGGAGAATAATTAAAATAGTAAAAACATTCATCACGAGGGAAGACACCCTGGAACACTGATGAAATAATCTGCAGCCATTTGTTTCCTTCACATTTCCCTTTATTTCATATTTCTTCTCCCTAGCTGTTTCTACAGCTACATGTGTTTTCTCTAGCACTGCCTACTAGATTTTACTCTTGTTATGACTACACACACATCTCTATTTTCTGTTGATGGCTTGATACTTCTAATATTATGTATTGAAATGTCATCTTGTGCATTCTGTGCTTCACTGCTGTTATAAAAATGTTAGGTTTCTATAAGACTAAAAGCAGCAAATAGATTGTGGGGTGTGGGGGGGAGCAGATAAAATTGTGGAGGTTTTATTTCTCTTGCTTAAATACAGTTGTGCCTTTCAGGAGACATTTTAAGGAGCTGCATTTGCTTTGTGTGGTGCTTTTCTGCAGTGACAGCAGGTAGTGGTTTAGTGGCAATTTTAAAATCTAACATTACTGTACATTACAAACAGTACAATAGGGTTTTGGACAGCAAAACCTCTTAAAAATAAAACAAGATGACATTTCTCGTTTCCTCCCTCTGTTGTAGCAACCTGTTCTTCCTGTTACTTGGATAGTCATTCCACATCACAAAGCAGAACCACTAAATCCTCTGTTAAATATAGAAAATAATAACTGAAAAAAACACATAAATTCTGTATTATTAGTCATCAAATAATAAGCTTTTTTTTCGAAACAAATGTGCATTTTCATTAGAATCACTAGATCTATTAAATATTTGTGTTATTACTTTCCAGTTACTCTCTAGTGTATAAACTATATATATTATAATCACTCAAAAGACAAGATTTGTTTTTAATTGTCATTTATTTCTTTTTTTTACTATTTTTACTATCTTCTCCATACAAACCTCTTTTCTCTAAGCTACAAGATTCTCAAAACATCAGCAATGCAATCATCTGCCTGTTAGTTTCCTTTTTTTTATTTTATTATCAGCCATTAAGCAAATAAAAGGTAAGTTGCATAATCTAATTTTGTTAATGGAACTTAATGCAATTCTGCACAATCTAAAAATGAGTAAATAACCTCCTATCCCTCCAACAAACATAAACAGACTGTAATAAGGCTACCAGGAAGTGTGTTTCAGAAAACCGCCAGAAGTGCAAAGAGTCCATACAGCAAAGCACACGGGTACGCAATAAGGAGTTGCTGTCCTTCCATGGCCAAGGCAGAGGTAAAAATTTTGGAGGCTGACAAACTGCACCATCCAATAACAAACAGAGCTAACAAAGTTCCCAGGATCCCACTACAAGAAAAAGAAACAAAAAGTGCATCTGTTAGCACATGTAGCATCAAATCATGAGCTCGTGTCTGGCAACTCATTACTGATAAGATAACAGGTGCTGCAAGAGACCAAGGTAATTCCTTCAGCAGTGTCATCAGCAGTATTGCCAGAAAGAGAAATTTGTTTCCAGTATCTTCGTGGGCTCCAATAGATGCAGCAGCTGAAGACTCTTTTTTTTTTTTTTTTTTTTTACGTTAGCAAAGATCTTATTCAGCCAAAATCCATCAAGCAGAAGTCACTAAGATTTACAATGACAATACAGTCCTACTCTTCCCTCAGGTAGAATGATGACCTGGAGGTGATGTAGTTTTGTAACACTTCAAAGGTCTGAAGTGTGTCTCAGACCGAGGAGCAATTCAGGATGTACACTCAGCTGGCCATGTACATAGGTGACTCCCAAGAGAAAGCCCAAGTAGGCTTTTAAAAGCTTCACATCTAGAGTAATGTAAAGGACAGGAGTAGATGTACTGAGGAAATGTATTTTTGCTCATTCTGACATTCTTCTCCACATTGTGGCTTTCCACTCTGCCCCTCAGTGACAACCAAGCTCTTCCGAAGTTAATTTTTGCTTCTTCTCAGGTGCAGGGTGGCCAGGAGAATGGGTGATTATGGGACTGTGGTCAGAAGCCTGATGAAATATTCCTGCATATTAGAGGTCTGGCTATTAAGCCCTGTAGGAGCAAGACCATGCCAATAAATAATGTTTCATATATGTTTTATTTGCACACTGTATTTGCAGTCTACTTCTGTAAAACGCATGAGCTCATGTGCACAATGCTGCTGAGGTGCATATTGAGTTGGCTGTGTTACACACGCTTGCTGTGTCAGTCTCAAGGATCTCCATAATGAACGAACATCTGCCACTTGCTAAGCAACTTTGTGGGACTCTGTTCTTCCAAAGCACCAGCTAAACAGAATCAGAATCAGACTACGTATACCTACTTAGGCTCATTTGACAAAAATAATCTTCACTAATCTTGTTATTGCAACTAAACCACAGTGAATAAAGCTCTCCTTTAATTGCCTTAGTTTACGTATTGCATTTACATAAAGTCATACTTCATTTCTTTCTTTTTGTCTCCAATCCAATAAGGTACTTGATGTTCTTAGCTCTTGCAGCTTTGGAAAGGAAGGAGAAAACTGATTTTAAGGTGACTCAGCACCTTGTTGTAACTTCAAGGCACTATAAATAAAACAATAAAGACCATGTAGTTTATTATTCTCAGTTGAAGTGTCCTGCTAAGCCTATGCAGAGGCATTCAGGGAATTACACTGTGATTTCACTGTGAACTAAGCCTCTTCTCCAAGCAGAGACACAAAGATGCTCAGTTAACCAGTTAGCCAGAAACTCAGAGCTGTTATGGATTGCTTCTTGATCCATCCATATGGTTGCAGAGGTTAGAAATCTACAGGAACTTGCTGCCTGATGATAATTTGCAGCTACTGTAATGACTCTTTAGGGGCTAATTACAAGGCAGTACAATTTAGAGCTCTGCACTGCACTGAGGGTCCAATGGCCTCTAATGGTTTGTTCCAGAACAGGCAGAGAGCAAGATGGAAAGGTGACATAAAATCGTGTTGGAGCCAAGGGATAAGTCTGTGCACTTGTACATTCAGTCCTTGATCTTACAGCACAGTAAATGCTGATATGAACAGGCTAGCTTTAGCAAACAGCATGTCTCATGTGTTGATGAGGTTCAGATCGTCCTGCATGGGAGAGGGGCAAGGAACAGGTATCCTGCTCACAGTAGCTTAGAGGATGTATGGAGGAGCACAAAGATAGAGCTGGGTGAGCAAACATGAGCAGTGCCTCTTCCTTCCTCTCTATCGCAACTTGCAGATAGAGTAATCAGATGAGTCCTGTACATCAGATGGGTCAAAGAAATCTTTTCTCCCATCTTAAACTCATTTTCTTCACTGTTTAGTCAAGGAAATGCTGTGGTCAGCCTGTTCATAGAGGTGATAGTGAAGAATTGTTTTTTATTTCCAGGAAAAAAAATTGCTGATATTTCTCCCAGAAAGATTGCTTAATCAGCTTGGCTTCAGTCATGATATCAGCATAGATGGGTACAAGTGAAGCTTTGAGAGAATCTGGTTCCACACAAGTCTGAATAAGAGAACTTGTTCTCTCTATGGTGCCATTCAGCACCCAAAAGTTTCACATTTTGTGTCATTCCCAATTAACACTGAAATAGGTGATCATGAATACCACAAATTGTTGAATTAATATTTATCTTTCATTTTCTATGTGTACAATCTTATGTATATTTTCTAAAAACAGATTGAAGTTATTAAATTCTTTACAATTTGAAATGGTTGAAATAACTTTCACAAAGATTAGGGAAAAAAAAGCATGAATGTACTGCTGTTTTTCCTTTGCAATTTTAAATAATTTTTAAAATTACAAATATAATGACTCACACTGGATTTAAATTTGCTACTTAATTTTAGTAAAAGTTAATAATAGATATTTGAGCAATAGATAACTTCTTACTGATTCAAGCAGTTTCATACAGCAAATGAGAAAGGATCTTTGCAGAATCTTAGAGACAGACACTTGACATTATCAATTCATTTCAGAAATAATAGTTTACTTTTGTAAAGCCTATCTCACTAGACTATAGATTTTTGAAGGATGTGCTTTCTCTAAACTCACAGCATTTTACAAGGCTATGGTGCATGCTTGGTGACTCCTTGTACAGTCAACAGCATCCCATGCAGTTATAACAGCTGGCTTGGAGTTAGCCCCATCTGTCCCCTGATTACATATTTGCACCTTTTATTTGGGTGGATTATTAAACAGGTTAATCAAGCAAATATGGAAGTGTAGGAGAACAGAGAATGAATGGCTTCTTCAGTGTCACTGCTGCTCATCTTTTCAAGGACAACCCAGTAACACTCAAATATACAGAATAAGGTCAGTCTAATATATTATAGCTCTACAGAAACAAGCAACAAGTATTCTGCTAAAATCTTGACAATGCTGTATCATTTCCTTAGAAAATAATTTCATACGTAAAATTGCTGCTTTATCAAATAAAAGAAAGAAGGTACATTTATTGCTCATCAGCTGTTAAGTCCCATGTCTTGCTGGTTAGAGAGTTCAGAAAGTATTCAAAAAGACCAAGAAGGGGAATTATTATTAACAGTGTGTTCACTATGGATAAAAAATACTGCCCAAAACCTTCAGTCAAGACCTGGAACATTTTTGTGCTTTTCTTTATGTCAACATAGAGGTAAACACAGCTCATATCTCAAAAGGCTTAGGGAATGAGAAGAAAGGAGGGACTTGCATGAAAATTTCTTAATTCTTATGTATATTAATGAACACTCCTCTACACACTCACATATATACAATGCTGCACATTAGTTTTTTCCAAGCGATTATACTATAACAATTCCTTGGAGAATAGGACTTAGCTACATCTTAATGCTCCACTTCATTAAAGGTTGCTGATTACTTCATTCTGTCACACAGAAGTCAGTCTATAGAAAGAAAGGAAATACAAGGATGGGAGCCTGGTATTATGAACAAAAAAAAAAAAAAAAAAAGAGAGAGAATCAGCTATGTAAGACAAAAGTCTATGAGTCTCTTTTAAAATTGATACCTTATTTTGGATACTGCTGGTTCTTGGAAAACAAAAAGCCCATTTGGGACTGCTGCAAAAATCAAAGCCACTCTTAGTCCCCATGGGAAACAATGGACTTGTATTAAAGTGATTTTATATAACCTTTCTCAAGCACAGACCTTCCTCTTCCATTTTACCCATTTTCACCTACACAGAATGGTGTCTTTCTTCACAATTTTGAAAGATAAAATTCACTACATAACCATTTACAAAATATTTTTGTAACGCTTCTGACTCACTGTCCTTCAGATGATTCTTGCTGCCAAGCACTGGTACTTACTGTAGCGAGAAGATGGCTGCAAAAGAGGACAGGATCACCATGGGCAGCAGGCAGTAGCCCAAAACACTTGCAACACAGCCATGTGAGACTCCTGGAATGCTCATCAGGTTCAACAGGGCATGCATAGCAAGGCACCCAGTGACACTCACTCCATACACATAGCCAAAGTGAACTTTTCCTGCCTGGAAAAAGCAAACAAAAAATAGCGTTGGAAGGGAACAAATGATTGCAAGGTGGATGGAAGAAATTAAGCACTACCTTAGTTCTACTTTTTTTATTGACAGTCACTTTCTCCTCACTTTGTCTTCATTGGTTCAATCGTAAAACACAGCTGCTACTTTTGGGTGATTTTTGCATCAAAACATTCCAAGGTAAAATTGTGAGAATGTGCTTGTGTTGCTAATTTAAAGTTATCCCGCTGATTCTCAGCCTTATTCTCATTGGGCTCGGAAGTAACACAGCAGTTGGTCAGGGAAGCTTGGAAAGATCTAACTGGTAACAAGCTGAGAACAAATTATGGACATGGAAAGTACTTTTTAGTGTCAGGAAAATGTTTCCAATCTTTACAAATTCAAAGACAGTGGAAACTGAAAACCTTAACGATTTCAGTACATAGGTCAGTGGAAAAGTGTCCCAAGTAAAACAACAGCCTCACTTAAAACACTTTTCATTTTATTACAGATTTAAGTAGATCTGCAACAAAACAAAACAAAACCAAAAACAACAACAAAAAAGACAACCAACCCAAAAGCTAGTAAGCCTTTGCTGAAACTATGCTATTTTTCAAGATGAATGTGACCATTCTTCCCCTCGACTATCATGAGAAAGACGCATCTCTGTGGTTAGATCAATACAGCATGTTCATTTCCAGATAAACTGTAGTAGCAAGTCAGCTCATGTTCTTTTGTTCTCCACTGAAAGAAAAATCCCCCAGATGGCTGTTGATTTTTTTTGTTTGTTTGTTTTGTTTTGTTTTCCTTCTTCCAGGTTTTATTTCTCTATATGAATTTAGTGCCTCTGAAAGGTACCAACCTGACAGCCTGGAGTCTGATGCTCTATAATTTACACACAAAGTTAGTACAACAGGCACCAGTGGCCATAGCACCACCAATTTCTTCATCTCTTGCCATTATTTTGGAGGATTACCTCCAGACAAGAGTGCATTGCTCATTCACAATAGATTGCTAAATCTTTTTCTCTCTCTTCAAAGTTCTAACAAATGAACTACTGAATGTCAGGTACACAGTAGTGTGATTTTAACATCTGTACATCAGAAATAAACAGTGATCTGGGATGAAGACAGGTTTGTTTGTTTTGTTTTGGAACTTTGATTCTTAAAGATAACATGCATTTATGAAGGGGATAGCTTAAACCCTGGCCTCAACCCTCAGCTCAGTACAGTGGAATAAACTTGTCAAAGGAAGTGCCACAATGCATCACCTTTCTAACACATAAAAATACATACAAACATACTTAACATTCAGGTGCATTTGTGTGTATACTTTTATATGTCACTCATTACATACTACATAGGATAAATTGCATGAGAATCGAAGCTTAGAGAGGGTTTCAGTTTTCTATTCATTTTGTAGCTTATGCTTGGATTCTCTTATGGTGCAAAAGATGGAAATATTACTGAAGCCTTTTCCTGGTTTAAAACATTTACAGGTGTCTCTTCCACAATGATTTAGGAGGACTGAGATTTACTGTCCTCAAATTCACATTTTAATGAATCCTAGCAGAAACTAAACATCTTTGAAGACCCCGTTTCTCTGGTCCCTCGATTGTATGGAAGCTGATCACAGGATGCCAGCAGTATTGAGCTGGACAAAAATAAAGAAATGTAAAAGAGAGACAATAATCTAGTGATGGCACAAGTTGAAAGTCTTGAAGTTGCAGGATGGTGTCAGCTCACCTTACGAAGAAAGAGTACTTACATGAAAGGCAGCCTTAGCCAGTAAGACCTGACTCTCCATCAGCACCACCATCCTGCTTTTCAGCTCATCCTGGCTCATTGCTGACCTCTCTTCTGCTTCCAAGTTAGATACACTCAGGTTACCCATAGTCTTGCATTGACCCAAGTGCTTGCTATGTATGAAAGAGACCTTTGCTAGTGTTTGCATACTACTTGTATAAAACAAACAGGAAAAATTGCTTCACCAAATAGAATTAATGACAGGTAAAGAGGTAGCGTGGAAGAGCTGTAATAGATGAATTATTATCCGTCACAATTTCAATTTCTAAAGTATTGTATTAAGTTTGTCATGTGTGGCTGTTTGGGGTAGCAAATACTGTTGATCAATTAAGAAAAATTATGTCCCTCAAAGATGCAACAATGACTGTAAGCTAATATTTTAGGCTGTTTGTTTCAGTGTTTTTAATGGTTTCACACGGCACTATCTGGCAGCTTAATCTAAGATAACCAAATTACTGAGACAGAGATGAAGGGAGCACTAGCCAACTGAAACCTCCATTTGGTGCAGTGCTTGATTTGTGGTGCAGGGGAATGAGAGAGAGAGAAAACGCAGCTGAACGCATTTGTTCCAATTTGAGCTGTTGCTAACTTATGTAAATATACTGACTCACGCACACGGGAATACTCCCAGTTCACAGCAATGTAAGCAAAACCAGAATCAGACTTGATTAGCCTGGCAGGCTTTGATGAATTGAAAGCACTAAATTTGTCCTGCGGAAGGAACAAGGTTAGAAGAAAGTCAGACCTTGTGTGCTTGTTTGCACCTGCCTGGAATGGGTGCTGCTACCCTCAGTTTCAGGATATGGAGAAGAGCTGTGACAAATGACTATGTAAAATGCAAAGCCTGCAAACTTTTGCACTGCTGTTGTTTCTTTCTCTGCAATGGAGCTGCCTTGCTTTTCACCAGCATGAGGAAGAGCAAGTCCTGCTCCCAGGCTAACCAGCCCTTTCTCATTTTCTCTGTGATCCAAAAGAAATGCTAACATTTAAAGAACATTTTTGCATATTTTTCATAGTTAAAAAGCTGAAAGTAAGTAAAATTTCTAAATTATTTCTTGAAACAAGCTTTTAACCAAATTACATTCCTGGTGCTATAAGAAGAATTACTGAAGTATTAGAGGATATCATAGCTTGTGTATCACAGAATCACAGAATCACAGAATCATAGGGGTTGAAAGGGACCTCCAGAGATCATCGAGTCCAACCCCCCTGCCAAAGCAGGTTCCCTACACCAGGTCGCACAAGTAGACGTCCAGGCGGGTCTTGAATATCTCCAGAGAAGGAGACTCCACTACCTCCCTGGGCAGCCTGTTCCAGTGCTCCGTCACCCTCACCGTAAAGAAGTTCTTGCACACATTGGTGCGGAACTTCCTATGCTCCAGCTTCTGGCCATTTCCCCTTGTCCTGTCTCCGCACACTGCTCAAGAGCAACTCTGGTATTCAAATGTATCCAAAATAAAAATGGGAAGTTTGAATTTTTAAAATGGCCATGGAAATCCCATAAACATTTTTCTGTGAAACTGTGGCACAAAAACTCTGACACAGTAGACCGTGTCAGTGAAGTTCTTTCCAAAACCTAGAACACTTAAAGTGCTTTTTCCGTGTTGTTTTTCCAATGACAACATGTTTAATATCTAATATCTTAGAATAAAAATGGTAATTTAAGTACTTTATTTCAACAATACTAGCTTAATATTCATTGTAATATCTCACTGTCCAAAGAGGAAAATCAACAGCACTATTTTTTTTACGGTCTCCTTCCATTTCTCTGTCTATGGTCAATTCAGCACTTTCTTCTTTACTCCCGTCATCTTTATTTCTCTAGGTGGGAAAGAGCCCATCTTGTGTAGCTTCCCACCTTCTTTTCCCCTTATTCCCTTTCCTCCTGCTGCTTCCACTCTCTTAAAATATTTTTAGTTTTACAGGCACATAAATAATAACACTTGCCTTTTATATTGCAGTTTGCACAGTCAAGGTACTGCACTGACATTACAAATTGAGTAAGAACTTTCAAGTCTTCTGATTCAGCACTATTTATCACAGAGGAAAAGGAGAATTAGAGCCCCTTTTCTCTCCCCTCAGGTGTCAGCGCAGCAAACCCTCCCAGAACAGTCCCACCTTGTCCCTGTCTGATAAATGGTTGCTGACAATCAGAGCTGTCCTTCAGCAGCACCAGAGAGCCTTTGTTGTCAGTGACAAATAGATGAATTTTGGACTAGTGTACAATCTTTCTTTCAGCTTTCCTGCTGTAGGAAACTCTATTCATAAAGAGGAAAAAATTTAAGCACAGGCTTGCATATTTTGTTTAGCAGACAATGTAGAAAGAGAATGTAGATTAAGAAGATGCTAGCAAAATTTATACAAAGGTATTGTAAATTTTTACAGGGAGGTAGAAAAAGTGCTTCCCTTTTCTTGTTGAAATATTTTTAGTTGCATAAGGATACATATATTTTTCTTTAATATCTCTGCACTCCCCAGAATAACAAATGAGAGAGGATAATTTAAAAAAAAAAAGCAGTAAGAGTGCTTTAAAAACTGGACTGGTCTGTTATGACTTCTTTTTCCCTCCTTTGGAAATTCCCTTTTATGTCCTTACCTAGTTCACGTCGTGCCTCAAGTGTTAAGAGTACATAGACTCAGTCTATGTACTGTGCAGATCTGCCCTTTGTTCATATTAATCCTACCTCCAATAATGGTGAGATCCTTTATTTCCATTGGAAGTAACACACCACTTTACTTCTATTACATCTACATTACAATTAAACATTCTGTACTTTCAAGCAAGAAAGTTTTTTACATGTAATCTGGGGAAAATAGCAGAGAATGACTCATTATATGTATATATATATATATATATCTGACATATATATATGTCAGATCTACATCTTCTACTTCTTCATGTACATTAATCACTGAAGCATTAACTTGTCAGAAAATTGATCACTTAAATTCCTAGCATAACCTACCAGCAGCAACGTTGCTCCAAGGGCCAAACAGAAAACCACAGGTCCAGTGAGGTCTGTCTCGTTCATAATGCTGCCATCTGCAGGTTTCATTGGATTTAGAACTGTTAAAGTTTTTTGCCATATGTGCTCAAAATTTATCCCAAGTTCTGCAATGAGAAATTCCAGAACTGCTTACAAGAGAGCAACACTTTTACAGTAACCCAGTAGATATCAAGATCCCTAAACAAATTAATCACTTTAATGAAGATAATATTGTAGGATGACATATTCTGTAGTAGGATCATGCTGTACCTCTTCATCCAGTATAGTTGAGAGTCAGCTCTGATTCTAAACTGCAAATATTTTTTTATTAAATCTAATGAGTCAAAAAATGCCTTCAGCATTTTTTAGTTAATATTTGTTTTCCCTATATTTAAAACATATACATACATTTATACATATATGTATGTATATGTATAAACCACACTAACTTAGATGCTGAAAAATATGCTAATTAACATTAACTGCAGAATTCAAGATACTCTGGAAAACTGAAGACACAGATATATGATTTAATTCTGGTAAGACTGACAAGAGATGTGTTTTAAGCCTTAGCAGCCAGAGGCACTTAAAAGTGACATCCTTTCCTTCAAGGCAAGTTAATAATACTTTGTAGAGTGCTTTATAAGCTTTTTTGCATTTAAAACGTAATTACTGGAAACCCTGGAAACAGAACAAATTTATTTCCCATTAAAGTCAATAAGAATTCTGCCACTAACTTCACTGGGGCAAAGATTTCTTTTCTGACTTCTTCAGAAACACTTCATCTTGAAAGATCATTTTTCCTCAGATGCTTCAGCAAGAAAAAGTTAGATTCAGAACTGGTTGCCAAAATGACTGAGACTGACAATATGTTAGAGCTGTTTGAAAAGCTAGGTCTTCTTCACCAATCCATCATTTCGACCTAAGACAAAACATTACATAAATAAGGTTGTTCTGTATTAAAATGTTTGACCTTGGTCAATTTATTTGACACAGTCATGAATGTCTCTGCAGCTCTGTAGATCACAAGTAGTTGTATTTCAACATCCTTTTCATGGGGTGAGTTGCCCATGGGTTTACATGCCTGAAGGACTGAGAGTTAGAGGTCTAGAAGTTATCCTTGTCATTCAGAATGATCTTGCTGGTTTAAAGTAGTGCAAAAACAGGCTGCATACTTTCCTTTTATATAATTGTGGAGTAGTCACAATTTTTTTTTTTTCTAATGTAGGTAGTACTGGTATTTTGCTAACTGAATGTTCATCTACAGGTCAGCCACTAGCATTAAGATAGTTCAACCATCATGAAGAATGATGTTGTTCATGCAGTTAAATGATCAACCAATTGAAGCTGAATGCAGCTTTAAAAATTTCCTTTACATTGAAACAATCTAGTTAGCATCTTCAAACTGTAAAATTTATTACTAGATAAGCAAATAAGATTATTATCAATGTTTATTAATTAAAGATATTCCAGTATGCATGCAGTATAAACATGAAGCAGAAAAATATTTGGAAATATGAATGTAAAACTTATTGTTATGCTGTCATCTAGTGGTAGTAAAGCATATGCCATATATGACATAATGAATTAAACCGTTGTGGACCTCAAATAAGAAAATTCAGGTTTGAGGACAGGAGCAGTTGGACAAAATTGCATACGCAAGGGCAAGTTCAACAGCCAGGCTGAGTGCCTCTGTTGTGGATACTCCGGTGGCTGATACAGAAGCATACACACATGCATTGTCCTTGGTTTTATTTTTACCTTCTAGCAAAGGAGGTTCCTCATCAAAAACATCAGTGTAGCTAAGGTGAGAGAGAGTGTTGGAACTGTATAGAACTGTTGGCTGTAAAATCTGACCTGTATAACTCTGAGATGGCAACAGCATTTCTGAGGGGACAAAAGCACCAGCCAGAGGTCTGTGTCCTGTCTGGCTCCTGGGACAAGAAGCAAATTGCAGTGAAACAAGTAATGGCAATGAGCAACTCAACGGTTCCCTAGAACTGCTTCACCCATGTGCCATGGTTTACATTTTCAACTATTTTCAACAGCAGTGCAGATCCCAATCCTTTATAATGATAGGCTTAATTATAAGTAAATCAGTCTTGGGGGAGGTATAGATCTCAAAGCTCTTTCCTGCTCTATTTTCTATGATTTCCCAATTATTATTATATATAATTTTATTTCTGTATAACCAGAAGGCATAATAACAGCTGGGCCTAATCTCTCATCCTTTGATGTTTCAATCAAAATTATTTTTTATTCCCTGATACATTCCAGAAGGGAGGTGCAAACTCTGTGGAGCATTGCCATTGTGAATAGGGCTAAATGAATATCTTTGTAGGGCAGAGAGTTATATGGCAGGTCAGGCCTGGTCTCTGCCTTTTCATCTCCCTGTGCAAGTCATAGAACCAGCCAGATCCATGAGCTGCTGAACAGGGAGGCTGCAACAACATCCAGCCTCTTGCAACATGGTTGTTTAGAAATCTCCTTAACTTAGAACTTCTTTTCCTCAGTGTCTTTCTTCCGGGGGCACAAGTCACCATTTGATTTCAAAAAAATACATTAGAAAAAGGAATAAAAGTATTCTCTTCATCTTTCTGTTGCTACAACTTCTACTTCACCCTTAAAACTCCAGCTGCATTGTTCACAGAATCCTTTTGTTTCAACTCAATACTTTTCTTTGTCATTAATTTCACCTGAGTTTTAAAATCTTGCTCTTCTTTTTCTTTTGGTAGCATACTTACTTTTTATTTCCACTCAGGTTTTCACTAGAGTCACAAGTGCTGTAATTTTCCTGGTCATCTATGTTGTAATTGGACTGGTAAAAATCACAGTGAAACTGCTCAAAATGTGCCATTCTGATGAGAAAAAAAATAAAAATAAATTGTGTATATTGATAAAATCATCTTTTGTACAAGCAAATATCTAAGATGCCCTAAGCCACGCATTCAAGATAACCTTTGGAACTGATACAAAGAAGGAACTGACATCTTCAGTTTCCATATTACTATTTATTAATTTATACACGGCATTAGAATGGAGGAAAATCTTTCTCCAACTACTAATATTTAACTTCCTGTCAGGACAAGGGGCAGAAGGCACAAACTGGAACACAGGAAGTTCCATCTGCACATGAGAAAGAATTTCTTTACTGTGAGGGTGCACTTGAACAGGCTGCCCCGAGAGTCTCCTTCTGTGGACACATACAAAACCTACCTGGATGCTTTTCTGTGCAACCTGCTGTAGGGAACCTGCCTTAGCACTAAGGTGGACTGGATGATCTCCAGAGGGCTCTTCCAACCTCTACGATTCTGTGTGAAAGAAGATAAATAAACTATTATTCTAAGGAGTTCATTTCCTTATTTTAAAAGAAATATACAAATAAAAGAGCATAAAGAAGGTTAAGAATGGACTCATTTACATCAACATTATTATTCTGGTGATCTTTATTTTTACTTTACATTTTACTTTTAGATTTTTAACTTAATGTTCATCTTTAGTCCCTCTGATAGGACATTTATATTCACAATTAGGATCCCCCTCAGCTCTCCTCCAGCCTGAAGCTTTGGGCAGGACCTTTGCCTGCATGTAAACACCAGACACATGTAAAACACACAGATGTACGTACATGTTTTGCCAATTGATTAGCATTCAAGTGGTTAAAATTTGCTCAACAACCTGACTTTTAACTATAACAATTTCTGATTTATTTACATTTTCATGTAAGATACTAGACTAACCTCATATTTTCCCCTTTTCTTTACTTTTGCCCTTTTTTCTGACATCTCAAATGTCACTGGCAAAGCACTCTTCATTTTTACTACATCTCTATTTTTATCAGATACATGCTGCTTACAGTAAAGATCTTTGCAGAAATGTTTATAAGGTAAAAGTTATAAAGATTAGTATTTCAACAGGGACCTTGAATGCATATTAAAATTTCTAAATTGCATAGCAATTAGTCACACTGAATCTGTGAGGACCAAATTTCTTCATTTATCCAATATATTCAATCATTAATATTGTTTTCTTTACTGCTGAAAAGATCATGCAGAATTTCCAGATTTAGGAAATAAAATAACATGTTGTAAATATGTTTAATACAGATTTTAGATGGATTATATTTTAAAAGACTACAGACTCCAACCCAATAGTTCAATTCCTGTGAGTCTTTAATGTTCTTTGCTATTACTACAAAGAACTAAATAATTAACTAAACAGGCACATACTTTGTCTGTATAGTAGCATTCAGAAAAGATAAGGTTTTTTTGTTTGTTTGTTTTGTTAAAGAAAAATTAGGAGTTAAGGTTACTTACTTTTTAATATATACGATGAAAACACCAGTCTGTTGAATTTACATGTTGGAAAACACCTAAAATATCTTCTTGCGTTAACAGGGATGAGCTTAGTGCTATTTATAAGATTCTAAATTTGATCATTGAACAGATGCATGCGAAGGAAAAAAACCACACAGCATGTCAATATCATATGCAAAAGAACTAACAACAATAAGCACAGAACATAAAAATCTCCAAGGAAAGCAGAAAAAATAAGCAGAATTATATAAATTTCAGGCAATAATGTAGACTGTATCTGACACCTTTCTTATGTAGGTATAGAAAAAGATTCTTGTGGAACCCTCAAAAGCTGAGCTTTCAAATATTAAACATTTATAACAATATGTAATAATATTCGTTATAAAAAATAAATGGGGTATGCTCCTAGCAGACATTCCTAGAGGGTGTACTATGCACAGCCTTAAAGGTGTTCCTTGTGGCTAGCAGGGGAACCTTTTGGTTGCAACCAATTTGGAGAGAATGTAGTGCTTCCTAGAACCACAACAGTAGGTGGAAAGAATGAAGGCAATTAAGATACAGCTCTATCACATGGCCAAAGGCACATCCAGGCTCATCTGCTGCCCCACTGCTACTCTGGGTGCTCCCATCCATCTTCAAGGCTGCCAGAAGGTCTCTCTAGGTGCAGCATCCACCACAACATGGTCACAGCAAGCAGTGAAATAAAAGGCAATGAACCTTTAATTGTGACCCTTTGAGAACCTTCACTGCGTGTGTAGACATCAGATTCTGGTTAACTTTTTACCATTCATCACTCAGCATAATATCCATTTCAGTGCCTGACCCACTATGGAACCTTAGGAGCTTTTCTTTTACAGTCCTAACTGTTAGGAAACTTGCTGCATAGAGTGAATTTTGAAATAGTACCTAAACCTCAAAGACAACTTTCTATTTACGCAAACTTTACCAACACGCACTCAGTAAGCACAGGTACTGCTTTTTTCACTTATTTATTGGATAGTTTCCCAAAGATCACTTGAACTGGTTTATTTAATAAATGAGACATTAAATGAGATACATTAGCAGATCATTAATCTGTGCCTCAGGTGCATATTAAATTCTATGTGGTTGAAGGCCAAATGACTTCCATTTCATTAGAATAATCACGTCCTGTTGGTGTACGACCTATAGATCTCTTAAACAATTATAATATTGATACGATTTCAAAAAAGAAAAAAATATATTAAATTATATTTTATTAAAAATATGTATGTCCCCAGAAGAGCCCAGAACTGAAGAATGATGAGAAGTAGAAAATACAGCATATATTTCTACTACTTAGGGCTACAGTATTTGTTACAGCCATTGTAAAGACTCTCTCACACCGTTTTTTTTTGTGTGTTTTTTTTTTTTTAATTTTTGCCTCCAATTTTCATACTGCTACACCCAACAAGTTGAATTCTCAGTTTCATTTCTTAGCAAACTGCTAATCTCTGTATTGTTTAATCATTGCTGTTTAGATATAAGTACTTAATCTTGTTCATACCAACTCAGGGAGGGGATTGAAGTGGGATTAACACCTATCCTTGAGGAAGGCAATTGAAATTAATATATTTATTTTAAATAGGAGAATTCTAGTTTGCTAGGTAATGCCTAATTATTTTAATTACAAAAATTATATGACTACTTTGCTACTTTCAGTGAGAAAAAGTTATACAAATAAAAATATGCATACACATGTGCATAATAGCTGTCAGGTAATGAGTTGGAATAATTATGAGACAAGGCAATTTAAGGAAGAATTGAAATGAAAAAAAATGCAATGATTGATGAAGGGAAAAGGTTGAAGAATATTTCATAGTTTCTTTACATATCCCAGTCAAAAAAACAAAGGCACATGACATTTTTTTAAAAAAATCTATATTTTGAGAAATTAAAATAAATTTGAAATGTGTATATTTTCTATCCATATACAAAATCAAAATATAATATGCCTTAAATATATTTCAGCTATGCATTTATTCTACATGAATATCCATGTGTATATAAACATAAAAGTACATCTAAAACACAAATATGGAAACTGATAATAGAAATGATGATGTAGATTAAAAAAATAAGAAGGCTAAGTATTTGATAGAAAAGTGATCACTAGAAACAAAGACTATCCAAGTTTATTAGAAATGGACAGAATCATACTTCTACTGTCACTCTCCTATCAGAAAAAAAATCAACAGAATAAAAAAAAAGACATAATAAATTTGAAACACCAAACAATGATTAAATATACTCCATGTAAAAAGTATGTAAAACATATCTTTTGAGATGCATATCTTACGATTCTGTACCTAAGTACAGTATCTGAGTTTCATAGAATCATAGAATGGCTTGGGTTGGAAGGGACCTCAAGCATCATGAAGCTCCAATCCTACTGCTGCAGGCAGAGCCACCAACCTCCATGTCTAATAGTAGACCAGGCTGCCCAGGGTCCCATCCAACCTGTCCTTGAAGACTCCAGGGATGAGGCATCCACAACCTCTCTGGGCAGCCTCTTCCAGCACCTCACCACTCTCTCCCTGATATCCAACCTTAATCTTCCCTCCTTCAATTTAAAACTGTTTCCCCTTGTCCTGCTATTATATTCCCTTTCAAAGAGTTGACTCCTTCCTGTTTATAGGCTCCCTTTAGGTACTAGAAGGCTGCAATGAGGTCACCCTGCATTCTTCTCCAGGCTGAACAAGCCCAGCTCCCTCAGCTTGTCTTTATAAGAGAGGTGCTCAGCCCTCTAATCATCCTTGTGACCCTTCTCTGAACCCTCTCAAACAGCTTCCTGTCTTTCTTGTATTGGGGACCCCAGACCTGGACACAGTACTCCAGATGAGGCCTCACGAGAGCAGAGCAGAGAGGGAGAGGAAAATTCAAATTTCAAAGCTGGTCAAGAATTTTCAATACTGCAAAGTTACAAAATAACAGGAAAGTTGGAACGATCAGAAGTAAATACGCCATTCTGTAAAAGGCTAATGAGACACCCCGAGCAATTATTTGCCTATCAACATAAGATTAATCCCAACAAATTATGGGCTCAGATAATTAATAACTGAATCGATGTATCCAATCAACATGGGGTTTGGAAACTCGCAATTTCAAACTAATTTATGTTTTAACAAGATTAGTATTTGGGAAAGATAACCACTGATGACCTGTATTTATACAAGGCATTTTATTTGATTTTGCTTCAATGCTTAATGGGACAGCCATTATACTGATTAAATAATTGCAATCTGATGCATTTCAAATGTAATTGAAAGAAGGGGAGATGTCTTTCTAATGGAGTCTTACAGGACATAAGCTTTGTTAACCTAATGTAGCAGACACCTTGAAGCAAAATATACAAACTGGAGATGGTTATAAGGTGATTTGATCATAATCTCTTAGGATATAACAGAAAGTAAATAATTAAGAGATCCTTGAAGATATTAGTCAAAAGTAAAATGAAACTCAAAGTAAAAGAGCTATAAAATTTTCACAGTGACACTAGCAGTTAACCACAAGAGCAGTTTACCAACACTGCATGTGTTCAGGTTCACAACAGGTGGTTAAATCAAATACTAAATATTGACATTTGATACAAAATGAGTTCACAGTCAATATTTATTGGTACAATAAATAAGTAGACAAAGCTAAGAAATGCTTGAGCTGAATGTTCCTTTAGGTATTAGATGCCACTGACCTACTAAAATGGGGAAAGGTTGACACATGTCAAGATGAAAGCTGCTCTACCTCAAAGCTTTATAACAGAATGTGAATGTAACTACACTTGCTTTGACTGGTGTTAATAATTTAGTGAAAAATTTGTTTGGATGAGGTCTAACCATCAAAACATAAAAATAAGAATAGAAGCTGACAAGTATTAAAAAGTTGAGTATGGTACATGAAAAATGTGAAAATTTCTACAAGAAAGTCATTGTTTTTTTCTAAACACCTGGGGTCCTTTTACCTAAAAAAAAAAAAAAAAAAAAGCAGGAAACAGTGGAACGTTTCCATTTTCAAAGATGGCATTTTTGTTTTCAGTCTTTATGGCACAATGTTGCAATTTAAATATTTTTAAAATTTGAAAAAAAATATGGTTTTAAATATATGTATATAGCACAGGATTAAATGGCATAGAATAGAAAAGGCTTCAGCATTCTGGCTGTAGAATCAGATACATAACCCCATATTTATTACTTACATTTAACTAATGAGTATGGCAAATCAATTATAATAATTACTCAATTATTCTATAGTTTTTTCAAATGTAAAAATTAATTACATTAAGGCATAATTCAGTAAGCCTTAAGCTTAATTACATACATTTATGGGCCCTTTTAACAATTATATGAGTGGGACGTTATTAAAATATGTTACTAAAGAAGAGAGGAAAAATAATTGCAAAGAAACATACCATTTAATAATTCTACAAAGTAATTTTTAACCAAATTAATTATTTAAAGTATCTATTAAATGAATTTTATACAAACAGGGCTCACACACCTCCATTTTAATACCCTAATTATAGGTCTTCAGAAGGAGCATAAATGGCAAAAAATGCTGAATTAAAATCTGAAGTATTTGCCTTTTCTATTCTGAATATTTTGTTAGATTTGAATAAACAAGTGAGAAGTTATGTGTTCCTGCATGACTGGTTTTATGCGTCAGTACTCACAATAGTCAAAACCATAGTACCAGTGTTAGAAATTATTAGGAAAGGAGAAGACAATAAAACAGAGAACATCATCACACCGCCGTATAAATCTGTGATTCACTGACAACTAGAATAGTGTTCAGGTCTCATCCTCCTTTCTTTCTCATGCTGAGAGAAAGATATAAATGGTGTAATTGGAATGATGTACACATGAAATACAACCAGGTCAGAAAGAAATCCTTGGTGTGGAAAAAGCAACATTTGGTGGAGGGGATATGACACAATGGTAAACAAAATTATGCACGGCTTGGACTGATGGGTAGGGATGGTCTGTTAACTGTGATAGTATCTGTTCTGCATTAGCCTCTTTCAACTTCTGACTCATAACATTTATTATCCCTTCTCAGTTTCCACCACAAATCAATGTACTGGAAGCAGCAATAAGAATATTAAGTTCAGTTAAATGTTCTGCTCAGATTAATGTTTCCCAAATACTGAAAGGAACTGTTCTTGATATTTCCAGAGCATCCCAATTTGAAAAATTTGTTTCCTGTATAACATTTCTGTCCTAGGACTGCTTGCTCCATCCAAAAGAGCTAAAGTCTCCTTGTTTCTTCACCGTTCATACAAAATACCCTGAAGAGGTCAGTTTCTGTTCCTTGGAGAAACTGCCTGGGCAAGGATATGCCAAAACACATTACAAACCTGCTTAAATCAGTGGTGCTTCTCACAAGAGAAAAGATTTTTTGAGGGAAAATTTATTTTCATGGTATGGGAACTAGCAGAGCCAGATTGACAATAGATTTATATCTTGTGGCTGAACACTTTTAATATCTAATATCCACCTGCAGAAACCTCAGCTGAAGATTTTTCTGTGGTTGGAAAACACTTAACAGCTTGTTCTCAAGTTGATTCTTTGGTGTCTAAAAAGCTAGAGATTTGTTTTATTATTTTGCAAACAAGATTTTTTACCTCCTAATTAGTAGCCTATCTCATGAAATTTGTACAAACTTAATTTGCATTAAGAGCCATGTCTCTCTATTAAGCATATTGAAACCTAGCCAACAGTTATGAAAGTTATTGTGGAGAATGCCAGAACAGGTAGATAAGTAGTACAATACAGTAGTCAAGGCTTTTATGTTATAGAAAAGCCAATAATGTTGTAACTGTTTTATGCAAATTTTGTTTTTTTTCCCCACATACTCTTTATTGTGTCACAGTCAAGTGCACTTTCTTTTAAATATTCTCATGGAAAGACCAAAACAAGAGGTATGCTAAGTACAATATATACTTACATTCCAGGAGAGTACAATTTGAAACCAAAATAAATTACAATTAAAGAGGAGGGGGAAAAGGCTCATTTCTGAAGATATATATGAAATGTAGGTATCTAATGTTATTGACTTACCCTTGCATTAAATGAATAGAGCACATATTTTTGGGTATACTAAAACAGTAGTTAACACATAAAAATAATTTCATTGTGTTTTTGTTTTTGTTTTATTTTTTGGTGTTTTTTTAGGATCTCTGCTCAATAGATCATGAAGTGTTTTATGCATGAAGTCAGTATTGTTGCTTTTTTATTATTTAAAAGGGAATTTAGCTGATCTTTTAGTACTTACTCAGCTAACAGTATCCTTGAGAACTGAATTTGAAGCTTCTGATACCAAAGACAGCATTTTTCTACTGTTCGTAGATGTGTTGGTTTTATGGCAGTTTTTCTTTGAGACCATGGACAAGTATAAAAATAAAATATGATATTATTTAATGAATACCAGATACCTTTCACAGAGCTCTTAGTGTTGTAGCAAAACTGTAACATTGCATGCTACACAATCATAACGATTCTTCCAAAAGTGTACAGTGAACAAGAGTTTCAGCAGAAAGTTTCTTCTGTGTGGAGGTCACAAAGCTCCTAAGGACAAACCGTAATTATTTCTTTAGAACAAGCACATACAGGCTCTGTAAGCTCTAAAGGTTTCAGAAGAGCATCTACAGCATTTTGTGTCCATAATCTATGGATCACAAGTTGCCTAAAGGGAATATTAACTTCAGAAAGTGAGCTTTGTTTTTTGGAAAACATGCAGATGTGTTAAAGGACTTCTCCAACAAAATTTCAGTTTCCTTTCTGTACTTAAGTAATCAAATACAGAGGAGTGTAGCCAGGCTCAGTCACACTATAAGCAGGAAAAAAATGGTGTTGGTGATTTGTAAAACAGGAAATGGACCTCTGGAGATGTATGCTGCTTTGTTCATGTTATTGTATGTGTATAGGGACTGCAAAAGATGGAAATATCAAGCTAAGAGAAAAGGATATGACTCTTGATTGTCATTATTTTGCTACACAGGAGGGAAGGAAACAGAAGAGGAAATCAATCCAAATCTTTGAAATAAACCTAAATCACCACAGAAGGCCTTTACTAATGATTAATCTGGTCCTCCTAATGAATTTCTCATTAGCTGAGTATGTTTTGACCTTGCCAAAAGTCTGAGAGACACAACATATTATCTGCAATGTGTAATGGAGAGTGACACAGAGCACATACCTGTGTGCAGAAAAATCTGTCATCACTCATGAGGCTTTCCTGGACCTTGCACAATTTAAAAGGAAAAGTATATACAAGATGTATTTCTTCAGAAGCGAATTCTATACACTGACACAATGCTGAATGCCAAATTGTTGCAAAAGAGATCTGTGAGTTTAGCATTCATTCAGGGTAAGGTCATCCAGGGTACATATTTGTCGTGACACAGTGTGCGCTCAGTCATAATCCAAGCAGCAGATTAGTGCTGTAGCCTGTGTTGTAATTAAAAATCTTATATAAAGACCTCATTGCTTATAAAATTGCAAAATCTTGAGTGTTTGAGCTTACATGCTCTATTACTTATATTTTCAAGGCAAAGAAAATCCAGTGCAAAAATTCTCACTATTTTCTGAGAATTACTTTAGGAAAAATAAAATATGGATTATGAAAGAGAAATTTTTTTCTTTGATTTGATCATTTGATATTTGATGAAATAAGTATGAAAATATATTAGAAAAAATAATTTAAATCAAATTTCTATAGAGAAACTTACTCCCAACACTTTCAAATTTTTCAGTACCTAAACTTACAGCCAGCTTTCTTGTGTTGTTACTCTTTACATCACTGTAACCACTATAAGAGATTGATAAAGAAAGAAGATAAATTTAATGGTGTAGACCCAAAATCAAAAGGAATGAGACACCAAGGAATTTTTGCTTATCAACATAGAAAAGATGCACAGCAAAAAAAGAAATACAACTACAGATATACAAATACCAGGGCCAATATTCTAATGGAAGGAAGTACATTTGGAAGTGATTATTAAAATGATCACAGTTCATCATTAACTGTGTTTTAGCATTAAACAAAACAGAGAGAAAAAAAAAATATAATAGTTTTGCTAGGATAACTAGAACAGAAAATATGTAGGAGTTTCATGGCAAGGTTTACTAGAACGCTTGCTGCGCATCGGTTTATTCCTTCTAAATCTCCTTTCTGAAAAGTAAAAAAGAAAAGCCTGTCTTGAATAACATTATTAACTAGCTTTTATTTATTGCAACAAGCTGAAGAAATACCCAGAAATATATCATGTCCATTTCAAACAGGGACATTCATTTATCTGGCTGGAAAAATCATACGATGTAGATATTGTTAGCTCATGGAAAACACAGTCTAAAAAATATAAGCATAATGGTACAGTAGACATGCATCCTTCTATTGTTAAAAATAACAGTTAGATACAAAACTCTCATTCACTAGATATCAAGTTTTAAAAGTCAAATACTCAAAGCTGTTCTTCTGGAATAGTTTTAATATTAATGTCTAACGTGAGCAATCCTTCCTCTTCTGCTCAAAAACTTTTTTTTACTTGTGATTGGATTTTAGGCAATAACCATCAAAAAGATTTTAATTGTCCCTTTTCCACAGCTGGATGAATCAAGCTTTCTAACATAGACGAGTTAATGAGAAAGAAAAGCAATTAAAATAGAGATTAATGACCTTGGCCTGATCTATGTCTGGAGGAAATTGAATAGAATTAGCAAGGGACATGGATTTTGTTCCTCCAGATATGGCTCATATGCCCTGCTGAATTACTGCTGTCATCCCCAGGACTGTGCCATATAAAGGGACTTCATGTTTAAACAGTGAACTGCTAAATTGTCTTTTCTGCCTCAGGAAAATAGGACCTTAAGCAGAGGTGATGATGCACTAGAGTTAGAAAGGAATGGCAACAAAAATGATTAAAGGCATGGAGCCTAAAAAGGGTAGGAATCTTCATGCCGGAGAGAAGGAAGAGAGGGACAAGGTACAGGTCAAACAGAAAGCACTGGTCAAGCCTGATGCTCCCAGTACGAGGGTACTGCTGCTGAAGAAAACATATGGGACTGGGCAAACCATTCATCTCAACCAATGAGGTTTATCTCACTCTGTTCAACCACTGTGGTGAATTACCTTAAATAATGTATCTTAATAATGGAAAGATAGGCATGAATTAAGCCTATCAATTTATTTAAGGTCTTGCTCTATCAGACATATGTAGAAATTAAAGTGAGACTATATTTTTGTGGATAATTAAGTAAGCTATATTAACCCATATATATCCTCTTTAATTTTCTTGACATTAAGTAACGCTAGTGTGTCCATCAGTCTCAAACTCCCTGCTGTATTTACAAAATATGCATTAGACTTAAGATTTGACCAATGCTTTTTTGAGAGAAAAAGCTAGGAGCTGCTGCTTCACTGCAGCACTGAAATGCCCAACAGTTGTGAGAATGGCTGAGGTAACAAGAAGGAACTACATGAACTCATATGTTCTGCATGCACAGGTCAAGTTATCATGACTAACCAGCTTTTCCTTTTCTAGAAGAATCTAAACTCATTCTTTTAACAGTTTAGCAAAGTAAATTTCTTTTGTTCCTACCCTTTTGAAACTGAGCACCCAAAATGAATATCACCTTTGAGAAAACACTACTTCGTTTCTAGGCCCGTCATGGGGAGGTAATGAGTCTTTAAGAAATCCATACTGAAGGAAAAAAATTGACTGCACTATCGCATTCCTACAGTATTCCCAGTTAATACAATTGTGACTCCAGCTCTTTTTATAACAAGTCAGTGCTAAGGAAGAGTTAACCTCAGGTTGCAGTTGGGCAGCAGGTAGAATGTATTCAACTAGAAGATGGAAGACCTCAGGATGGGGAGAAATGGGGATATGACAACATAACACCACAAGCCACACTCTAAATGGCATGCATAGCATTTATTCCCAAAGTGCAGCTGAGCAATCTGTGAAATGAGGACAGAGAGCAGACGTGTGCCTTTGAAGGAAGACTAATGAACTAGCTGCTGCAGCAGACAGCGACTGACTTATTTACAGCAACACCAAAAGAAATACCAATTGCCCTGGGGAGCTTAGCAACAGAGGAGATGCAAAGACTTCAACTGCAAATTGGGCTGAAAGGCCAATGCCTCAGAGAAATTGAAAAGACACCAAAAGCTCAATAGGCCGTAGTAGCTCACAAATTGCGTTTTGAAAGTGAAGATGGACCAGCAGTCCTTGACAGGATGGCTGTTGATATTAGCTCCCCATCTGTCTTCAGATGTAAGTTTGGGAATTGCTGTTTTTGATAATGTAGCTGCAGCTTCCTATGAGAATCTGGGATTGCGAACAACCCTGCTAAAGTTGAAAGAAAGATACATCTTTTGATTTTCTTTTTTCCTGCATTCTTCAGGCTAAACTTCCTCTGTGGTTTGACATAATTTTCACAATTAATCTATCCCATTTGTTTTTTCTTTATTTTTTTAATAAACTTTTAAAGTTAAATAATTAAAATTAATGTAAATCTGATTATCATAGTAAGTGGTTATCAAATCTTCCCCTTCTCCCTTTTAAGGCCTGTCCTTATCTAAAAAGACCTGATCATCTTCCATGAGTACTCAAATACATATATTACTGCAAATAAACTATCTCCTCTGCTGACTCTCATATTTCACTACTTTATTTCTTCAGAAACATGGAAGAGATATTTTAGGAATATGTGAAGTGCATTGATCAGTGCATCACTGAGCAGACCTCTGGCATTCTGAAAATACTTTTCCAGGCCTCACATATTACAGACATGGCATACAGCATAATACAGGTTAGCAGCAATGTTTGTTCTCTCTAAAGCAGAGATAATTAAAATCACAGTGTGCACAATGACACATTTTTGCAACAAAGGGAATCTTGAGAAAAAAACATTTTAATATGAAATGTAGAATTTATTATCACTTTGATGTTGCAGGTTTTGTACTGGAAAAAATATCTGTACCTAGTATGTACTCATTCACATAGACCTCTGGAGCTAAAAGATGTAACTGCTTCACTGATTTATTCATTTTTTCCCTCTTTGTCTGATTGAGGTAATATTTTTAAATAAATTTAGTTCTTCATTATTTTTTCACAGACAGCATTGATTAAAAAAGAAAGTCTTTTTTTTTTCTTTTTTTTTCTTTTTTTTTTCCTCTTTTTTTCTGCTACTGCTTTCTTCTAACCATTGAATTACCTGTTTTCCAGGCAACAACTGGGAGGATAAAAATGTAACATTATAGTAGCTTGTTTCATATAAAGAAGAAAGAACTGGGTTTTTTTTTCCTGAAAGTCAGCTAAAACTAACTTACACTGTTGAAAATCTCCATGAAAAGGTGGTACCAGGGCTACTACTTTGAATACATATATATATAAATCAGGTCAAACTGAAAGCAGTATTAATCAGCCTAAAAAAGTTGTATACAAGATGAAGCTATTCTGGTTGAAGATAAGGAAAATATGTAGTATGAGAAAGAGATTTTTTTTTATGTTTATGACATCCCAAAACATTTAAAGACTTTGTTGTTATTTTTAAATTGTTTAAGTGACATATTTAATAAATGTTGGGAAAAAAAAGAAAATAAAAATGATTGCTATAAACAAGGACTTATTTTGTTTTCTAACAAGCTAGGAATCCAAGCATAGAAAATCAGTCTTCTATACTAGCAAGCTTATCTGTTGCCTCTCCTAGCACAGTTTGCACTCATACCTAATTATGGAATGTCTCTTTCAGTGTTGATATTTGTGTTAACTCAGAAAGGATTCTCATTAAATTATAGCAAGACCACATATCATCTGAAAAAGAACAGCTTTAACAAAGTGAAAGAGGAGAAAAGGTTTCTGAACAAAATAAGCTGCAACATTTTGCTCTACAGCATATGAATGGGGAAAAAAAAAAAGATGAAAAATATTCAATTTCTTGAATAATTTTTTACTTGCATGGTGAATCTAGGCTCTTGAATTCTGTCAGTGCAACTTACTTTTCTTTGGATAATAAAGGAAATGGCTTTTTGAACAATCTTTATATATGAACACTCTTTACAAACCTTTGTAGAATGGATGGGTAAGCGAACAAATGCAGTATGTCATCTTGAAACTGGATTTCTTTGGAGCATCACTAAAGCTGGGCAGCTTTGACATCACAATTTCATAAATCTGATTTATTTGTGAGAAGACTGTTCTAAATATTTTAAAATATGAAGTAACCTTGCAGGAAACCATGCCTCTAATACCCATTAAAAATAATAGAATGTGAATATGGGCCTAGAGTACAAAGCTCTTTTTGAAATCCAGAACAAACGAGCATCGTGTTAGCTGCTCAGAGCCTCAGTGCCATCATCAGAGATGGTTAAAAATTAGTTTTAGAAGGGAATAGAAGGTAAAAGAAAACAGTCATCCAGGAATAAAAGAAAGTGTAAGTTGATAAAATTTCTGTAAATAAGGAGGTAGCAACTATAGGAACTTGATAAGAGAGTTATTTAGCAGAGTTAAAGTGGTAAGTGCTGATTTTAAATCCATTTCTTGGGAGAAAAAATATTGAATCATATTGACTAATTAGGTGATTCACTTATTGGGTGAAACATGATATTTATTATAAAGAACAGCTCCTTTCTGTCCAAATCAAACCAAGAAGATATGTATATGTATATGTGTCGCATTATTCTTTCCATCCTAGTAGCAATATCAGAAAATATTGCAACGTTATACTTCAAAAATCACTGTATCCAGATAATTTGCATACAAAACACCCAAAAGTGCTGCTCAGAGTTTCTGCACACTGTTAACATTGCTTAACTCTCAAAATACTGCCAGTTCCAGAACACTGGCAGACAGCAAATGTGTTTCAGCTTTTAAAGAAAGCAATTATAGATCTGTCAGCTTAATGTCAATCAAATGGAAAATAATGGAATAGATGCTACAGGATTATAATTAAGAACTAAAGCGGGATAACATAATGCCAATCAAGATGGATTTGTGAAAAATACATCCCATCAAAATCACTAGATTTCTTTTTAAAATGGGGTTACAAGTTGGGTTGAATGATAACAATCTCAATATAAAAAAACGTAGATTGTACATGGTATGTGATTTTGATAACACAAAATTTTTGACTAAGAAACTGCAACAAATCAGCTTTTATACTGCACATTAAATTGATTAGTCTGCTTGTAAGGTCTCAGTGTATGGAGAGAGGAAATGATCACCAACCACTTGCGCTCCCAGTAGAAATCCAGCAGTTTTCACTTTGTTGTGCAGACTTGAACAATCGTGTCTATTAGCTCTAGGAAACAAGGTCGTTTCTAATGGTCTTAAAAACAACACAAAGATTGAGGATGATTTTAATAATCAGAAAGGCAAGTCACGGATGCAAAGCAGTCTGAACTGTACCATTAGGCAGGCACAATTAGCACAGGTATTTAAGATGATGTCAAAAGAAAAGTTACATTGGCTTTGCTTTCTGATGGCAGCATAATCTTCAGAAACTTTGTGGCAAAAATTTATTCTTGAACATATAAATAGATTAAGAATAAAGGGAATGGTATGCTACCAGCCTTTTCTCATTAAAAAAATAATGAGTGGAGATCCGAACATGATAGGAAAAATAATTAATTAGAAAAGAAAGAAAAAAAGTAGGAGAAATGTAACAGCTTGGATCAAAAACTCAAGGAAGTTAGCTTGGGTATTCTCTAAGATGCAGAACATTCCTGTAAAATCAAATGTATAACAGAAGAGTGAAAATCCACTTTAAAATTCCACGTTACTACATAAAAGAGGTTTCATTAGAAATAGAATTTCTTGTATCAGTAATCTTTACCATTCACATATTTTTTCTCAATATGCAGTTTGTTAAAATGATGCAACTTATTAAGCATTTGGATTATTTTGTAAACACAAATCAAGTGAATAGAAACCCATCCAGCACTCATTAACTCTCTTCAAGAAAATCTTAATATAGGCAGTCTTCTATTAGACTAGTAGGCTGATGCAAAGCTGCAATTCACAGCCTGTATTTTAATAACTTAGTATAGGGAGTGGAAGCAGAAGAAATATTCATCACCATTGCTCAGTAAAATACACTGGAATTACAAACTCAGGGAAGTATGTAGAATACAATTCCAAAGTCATTTCTTCCTAGCAAGTAGAGTGTAGAAGATGAATGTCTTAAATGACAAACCTTTCCAATATAAAGAAAAACAGTTATTCCTTTAGATTACAAATTTCCCTATAGTCTTTTTCCTTTGTAGGCTATGGCCCAAAAAATGAAATTCAACGTGACTTACAGAAAAAAAATAATGAAACATTCTGGTTTTGTTTTTTTTTTCATTTTGTTAGACATATTACAATAATCTCAAGTGTTTACTTTCCATATACTTAATCACCATTATTTCACTTGCTGTCTGCTATGTCCTTTTAAGTCTAGATGGTAAGATTTCAACTGCCTTTGCTATTTTATTTTTAAGGCAAGAAACACTTTTACATTTTCTACTTCTGTCAGCTTGACTAGAACAGAACTGTTTGTCAATCATCACCGCAAAGTGCTGAGAAATTGAAGTTACAGCAACATTTTCAAGTGCAAATTGAGACCAACTTGACGTGGTAACGTGACAAGCTAATGTCAATGAATTCTCCAAAACAGAAATTCACTGTCAATCTGAAGAAATAAAATTCTTACTCCAGCCACTGCCATCACTTTGTGCCATTCTCTCTTCATCATAACTTCTGCATACAGTAGATATAACGGCATGTATAATGTGGACATTGCACTTGATTTTTTTTTCTGCAAGAGAAAAAAGGAGGAAAAAAAGAGGATTTTCTAGTTTTTATCTAGTCATATAAAGTCTTTCATACAATCACAGAATGGTTGGGGTTGGAAGGGACCTTTAAAATCATCTATTTCAACCCGTCTGCTATAGGCAGGGACACCTCCATCTAGACCAGGTTGCTCAAAGCCTCATCCAGACTGGCCTTGAACGCTTCCAGGTAGGGGGCATCCACAACTTCTCTGGGCAACATCTTTCCAGTGTCTCATCATCAGTAAAGAATTTCTTCCTGATATCTAAATTCACCCTTTTCCAGTTTAAAACCATTACCCTCGTCCTGTTACTACCTGCCCTTATAAAAAGTCCCTCTCCAGATTTCCTGTAGGCACCCTTCTGGTACTGGAAGGCAGCTCTAAGGTCTCCTCAGAGTATCTTCTTCAGTTTAATTTTTAAAGTTCCAAGTTTCATTACTGTGCAGTTGAAAGATTGAAGTTGGCATAGAGGAATGAATCTACAGAAAGAGTACATTTCTACAGGTGTTATCAGTAAGGAAGTCACTCCATTTTATTGACTGCTCTTAATGACAGAAAATGCAATTGGGAGGACGTTAGTTAACTACAAATTCACAATAGAAATATTTCATTTGTATTACTGATGCTTTTTTACATAAATCCTTACAAATGACATGCAGAAATCCTTCTTCCCTCTCCTTTCTTTCTTTTTAACTAACATGATGTAATCTGTTTTCATTTCCACACTTCCACAGTTCCCCAGTGCTACCAAAGATTACTTCCAAATGAGGCATGTTCTCAGTTGAATGGAAAAGGGTGTGCTTTCCATAGACACCAATCTTCTGCTTGCATTTATGCTGAGAAATCTAGGCTACATTTTCTCAGCTCATGGTAAATTATTCACTGCTTTGTAGTACTCTATTTCATTTTGTGTACCCATCACATTTAAGAAAGCTTAGCAGATGATAAGATCATTGAATGTGCAAATGCTTACTTCTGCAGTTTTGTCAATTACAGGAAAACATACAAACCCTATCAAAACTTAGGCTATGACACCATGCCCTTTGGGGAACACATTTGCTTCAACAGAATGCAATTGTCAAGAAACAACACATAACACTTACAGATTTGAAATTATAACAGAATTATCTTTAACAGTTCAACTGAAATAATTACTGATAAGATATTCAATGCTGCATCCATTTACAGCTACAGTAAAACACATTCCTTGAGAATTAGACAAGAAATTTATGCTTATTTCTCTCTTCCCCCCTCCACCCCCCCTCTTCCCCCCTCCCATTTTCCATCATGAGTCTGTAAATATTGGAATTCATCATTCTGTGTGGTGGCTTCAATGTTAGTCAATACAGCTAATGATATGTACATTCAATTTTTTTTCATTGTAACTAATGGCTTTCGGAGTACAGGAAATGTTAATTGTGTATGTCCATTCATCACATTTTGACACATAAATGGATCACTTGAAAGTTCATGCTTATGCTACTAATTTGCTGTCCTGTAAACACTTTAACATTTATTTTTCTGCTGAACTGTACGTTTTTTCCATAAGTGTTCTAGTAAATATGCTCCATTGCATATGAAGTTCAATGCACACTGATGAAAAATCTTAATTTTTTCTGAGTATATTTATACATGCTGAAAAGTGAAAGTAAATACAAATGACTTTCTCTGTGTTTTTTACTGTGTTCTATCCTAATGAAAGACCACCAATTTAAACTTGCTTAATATATTATGTTGACATGACTAGAAGTCATATGTGAAAAGTAGGTCTATTCCTGATTGTCTTCATTTATTTAAAAAATACATGGAGTTGCCAATGGCTCAGCATAAAGGATCGATCTCACTCTGCATGGACTGGCATTCACTCCATAGCTGTTCACACCACATGAACAAGACAAGAGTGAGCTCCAGAACGAAGATACGGTGCATGAGCTCATTTGGCAACTTCTCCAGCATCCCTCCTAGGATCACTGCTATTTCAGCCAGCCAGGTGTGCAGGTGGAACAGTTTTGGTTCTCTAAGCAGCAGATGTGAAGTGCAAGTGCAATCTTTAGTCATTCTATTTGGTGTGTAATAAATTCTGCCTCTGCAGATATTTTTGTGACTACACAACTTTGTGCAGGTCATTACACAGAATAAAAAATGTGTGTTGCTAGTCTGAACAGACAGTACAGCCACTTCTGAAGGTTTCTTGTTTGTTTGTTTTTAATTCCTTTTAACTTTGTATCTGTCTATATTGCTCTACGGTGGTGATATTTGAAGACAGTCTGTAAAGTGCCATTTAATTTCCACTAATAAAGAGCCTTTTTAGATTTGCTAGTATTCTTGTCTCTTGCAATGTTGAAGACAGCATACATTTAGCAATTATGGGATTGCTACGTATTTTATTTAGGTTCTCTGTTACTACACATGAGTAAGCCAATGTCTGCAGTGCATCAAACAATCCAGAAGAACTATGTTTTCCTCCAAAAAAATGATTGCTAGATTCATTTGTATGCTATGGATCACTTTGGATTCATGGCTCTTGTTACACTCATTTTCCATTCAAGAACATGCTTCTCTTTCTCTATACATTTTCATGAATCTGCTGAAGGTCTCTCTTTATCCTGTTACCATCCAAGTTCAATGTGATCAGCACAGCATAATGAACTATGCTTGCAAATTTACTACTGCATGCTCCCAAGCTGGTATATGTAGAACTTTTGTACCATCTGCACTAACAGATAATTTTATGCAGCCATTTTAGGCCAAATAATTGTAACTTAGAATCAATTAGGAATTTTATATTTACATCCTCCTATTATAAAATCATCTTTAAATTGTTTTAACATCAAAGTATACCGCATCTTGCTTTATTTGGCATATCTCTAGATTATGAATCTGACAAATATATTTGCAGTTTTCTTAGCTAAGTGACCCGTTGGCAGTTTTGAAATACTGTATGTAGCTACACCTCAAATCTTGGTTAGACTGTGTAGGTGCCAGTCACCATAGGTCTGAGCATTTCTTCCCAAACTTTACGCAAAATTTTCAAATATGAAAGCAACAGAACATGTAGGTAATAATAAAAGCTAAGCTCAGAAAAACATAGACTATAAAAATGTCTGGAATAGACCGCATTAGCTGAAGAAGTATGTATTAAAGTCCAGTGCATGGAAAGCAGCTCTGAGTATATGAAAAATGTTCGTCTATTCCTAGAATTTTACAAAGAACAGCTGAGAAGACCAGAACAGTTGTAGGCTGGCAAAGCAGAAACCATACAAAACAACAGATCCCTCTGTATACCTGTAAATAAGTATTCCAGAAGAACACTGTTCTATGCCCTGCAGCAGTACTAAGACATTGCAATTGGAAACCAAGCTGCTCTGGCAAGTAATCCCCTGGTACCAAGGGAAAGGAAAACAAAGTTCCCAAACTCATAGGATGAAATAACAAACAAAAAAACCCAACCACAAACATACAAACAAACAAAACTCCAAGAAAAGAGAGTGGATGAATCAGATGTGTGGAACAGACAGACAAAAGAAGGAAAAAAAAAATCATACACAGTGTATTACTATACAGTGGTTGTAATGCCACTGATACAAAAAGAATACTAGATAGTAATCAGAATAAGTCTTTCAATCAGTGGGTCTCTCTTGGTGATATTCTGCTATCAGATAATTATACTGTGTATTATGCATGTGATGAGTGTAATTGATAAAATCACAAGTCCTCTAGGAAACTGCCCCCAGACTCCTAAGAACATTGTAGTAAACCAGAATGGTCAGCACAAATTTAGCACCAGCAAATCTATTTGTCTAATCTGTTTGCTTTCCATAATGAAATGACAGGCTATGTGGATGAGGCTGTGAGCTGAGCGAGTAATATGCCTTATTCTTATCAAGGCTATTGACACCATCCTCCAGAGCAATCTCATTTGAAAACTGAAGAAATATAAAAACTGCAAAGACTGACTGACAGTTTGAAATTTAGCTGTGCTAACACATGCAGCTGGTGGGCAATACAAAGTGGAGAAAACCACTAGTCCATATTGTTCAAGATAAAGAGAAACAATGTGCTCTCAGCAAATTTGTGAACGGTATTAAATTCGGGGAACAGCTGAAACGATCAGCGGTAAAATCTCAAATCTAGAAGGACTGAAGATTCACTGAAGAAAAACAGTTGGGTATCAGGAAAAGTGTCTCCACCAGAGGGTACTCTGGCATGGAACAGTCTCCCCAGGGCAGTGGTCACAGCCCCGAGCCGTCGGAGTTCAAAAAGAAGTGTTTGGACAATGGGTTTGAATTTTGGGTGGGTGGGAGCTGGACTCGGTGATCCTCGTGGTCCCTTCTAACTCGGGATATTCTATGGATCTATACGGAGCTGCAAATTGAACAAACTATTGCGCTATTTTTTTCTGTTTTGTTTTTAAACAGCCAAGGAAAAAATACTGCGGAGACTTTCTCTGAGATTTCAGCGAGCACTCAAACCTCCCTGCAGCTGGAACGCGGCGAGCACCCAACGCACCGCTGCAGAAGTACGGGGCAGCCCGCCAGCCACCGGCCGCTATCGCCACCTCACGGCCGAACGTTGCACTGCACCCGCGAGAGAGATGCGGGCAGGAGGGAGGAGCAGCAGGGGGCGCTGTTGGGGAGCTGTTCCGAGCGCTTCCGGCGCCGCCTGGAGGCGCTTCCGGCGCGTGGAATGAGCGCGAGGGCTTGCCGGGGTCACCGCGGGGGTTCGGTGCCTGCGGGCGGGCAGCGTGAAAGAGAACGCGGGAAGAACGGTGAGGGGAGCGGCGGCGGGCTGCGATGGGGCTCTGAGGGGGTGAATCCAGCCCCGGCGCTATGGCTCTCACCGGCAGGACGGTCTCGTGGTGGGTACGGCTGCGCCGGCCCTGCCCTGTGTCCGCCCCTTGGGGCCCTCCAGTCCGGCTGCCCGCGGAGCTTGAGGCCTGCCAGCGGTTCTACAGCTCCCGCGACAAGGTGAGTCCGCTTCGCGCGTCCCTAATTCTGAATCGTGCAGTCCGCAGAGGCGTTTAGCCAGCTCGGGGAGTGCTCGCTGCAGCCCTCAACTTCGGTGGCCATGGGTATAGGGGAAGGCCTTGCAGACAGATGTTCACGAGCAGTGGTTTTCTCCTGCAGGAGCATTTGCGTTCCTCTGGTAGTGGGAGAACTTGCTCTTCCAAGTCGAGGCGTTGTCAGGGATTAATCAGTCGGTTTAATCAGTGCTTCGATGCTTGTAAGGATTTGGGGGCTTTCTCTTTTCTCTGCCAGGCCTCAAGCTGCAAGCATAACACGGTGGGGAGAGAGGAGCTGTGTTTTTCTAGGATTAGGAGTCACAATTTTTCAGCAGGGTGTTATTGTTACTGGGAATCTCTGGTTCCTGGCAAAGCCACCTTTCTTCAAAACTTTTTATTTGAGTAACACTAACAGAAAGAGAAGTCAGTGCTGGACCTTTCTGTGTGTGATCTTAAGAAGTCAGGTGTTTTCTACTTTTTTTTTTTTTTTTTTTTTTTAATTTAGCCAAAACTGCTTCCTTTTCTGTGAAGTCTGAGTGCTCCTTATTAGGTAATTGGCACTGCTGCCTGAATGTCGGGTAATGCCACAGAGTTCTTGCTTGGGAGGAATGATGTCTTTAGCCTTATAGTCTCCCAAATCAGGTTGGCTTAAGTAGTTTAACAGACCTAAACTGTTTTAAGTTTTTCAATTCCCTGTATTTAAATGTAGTAACTTTCACAATGCTTCGCTTCATACTGATTTTGGGTCGTAATAAGTATATGTGTATCCACAACTAAAAGAAAATACTAGCATTTTGAATGCTGGCAACCATTTAGGGTCTTCTAACTGTGCCTCTTGTAGTGAAAAGAATAATTTCTCTTTAAAAGGCTTATTCAGATTGTACACAGAGACTGTATCTGTGGTTTGTGAAAAGAAACTTTCTGTTTTTCAGGAAAAAATAGATATGTCAGCATATCCTGTTGAAAGCATAAGAAACTTCAGTATTATAGCTCATGTAGATCATGGCAAAAGCACACTAGCAGACAGATTGCTGGAAATTACAGGTAAGTATTCTCTTTTCACCTCTGCTACCTTCTATTGATGTGTAGATTTCAGTAGCTTTATTACCAAACGTTCTAATCTCTTTGCTCTTTTGCTGTCAGTTTGCTTTTAGGCTTCAAGTTGTGCAGTGTTACAGATGTTAATATGTTTTCTTATTCCTGTTGAAATCTGTCAGTAAGTAGAGTTAAGAAACTGTGTAATCCTCTCAATAAAGGAATGTATTTTGGAAACAGATCAAAGAGAGCATGTTTGAGGCTTACTGCCAGTTTCTGGTATGGACAGAAAGGGACTGTCATGACCTAGAAATTCTGGACAGAATACTTTCCAAAAGTGATTGAAATGAAAGAACTTCAACTATTTTTACTTATAAGGAGGTAACAGTTTATCCTCCTCTTCTGAGCAAACTATATAGAACTGCTTGCTATTACTGAAGCTGATATAGTGCTGCACAGTAAATTTTAGAAATCTTCAGCTCTATTTTGGTTTAGTAGGTAAAATAACTGCTACTGTGAGTTTTATGGATTCTCAGTTGCTCTGTGGTCTTGCTCTTTCTTTTATCCTAAACTGTTAGCGAAGTTGTGTTATTTTCTTCTTCAGAGGTATTTGTCATCCTCTAGATCTTTGTCTTCAATGTTTTCATTTTTGTGTTGCTGAGAATAAGGAAAACTATCACCTTTTAAAGTAAAAGTAATGCAGAAATGCTAAGGAATCTTCAAAACTACAGCTGATTGGGGAAATTAGGCTTCAATTTCAAATTGGAAGAGGGAGACATAGAGTACCTTAGTGGGCTCTCTATGGCATGTTGTAAAGCAACTTCTGCGTCTTCCAAGTGGAGGCCAATTTCAGAGCAGAGCTTAACTTAACTACTAAGAAATACCCTTTGGAAGAGTTTTGTTTTTCTCTTTAAAGGAGTAAGCAAAACAAAATCTGGTGAGAAGCTTTTGATCAAAGTTATTCTTTGTTATTACCTTCTGTGTTTCACTATGGGCAGTTTTACCTGATGCCTGTGATAGAACGGAATTTTGAATTCAGGTCTGTCAAACTCCATGATAATGCTCCTTTTGCCCTTGAGGTTGGTGTTGGTTGGAACCGGAGCTGTTCTCCAGTGATAAGGGTTGAAGTTTCTCTAAATATCAGAATTATTTAGGAACTTCTGGACCATTAAGGTAGACTTGCATAGTATTTTGTATTATTCAGGAAAGTGTTTTCTGTAACTTCATAGGTAAAAGCCCATTTAACAAATGTTAAGGAGTTGAAGCATAAATTTATTTTCAAATGAAAATTTACCTTAATCAAGTGGAAGAACTAGATTTGCTACTGCAGGTTGCATTTTCTGCTTGTTAGTAGTAGTTTCAGCAATTGCTTATTTGGAGAGCTAATATTCTAAATGAGATAATAAAACTGTTTTTTGATCTTAGGAACAATTGCTAAAACTGACCGTAACAAACAAGTGCTGGATAAACTGCAAGTGGAACGTGAAAGGGGAATTACAGTTAAAGCACAGTCTGCATCGCTCTTTTACAATTACAAAGGAGTAAACTACCTCTTAAATCTTATTGACACACCGGTAAGTTAAGTACAAGGGGGGTGTTTGATTTATGCAGGGCTACGTGTCTTTGTATTTATAAATAGGACTTAGCAGATTTCTGACTTCTTGTGTTTATTCAATGTGTTCTTTTATTTATTTTGGTAAGAATTATGTTTTGGATGAACAGATACACAAACAAAACCATCATAATGTAGATATCTTTGCAAAGGACTTCAGAAATATGTGAAATTATGAATATTAATTTTCTCCACAGGGCCACGTAGATTTCAACTATGAAGTTTCACGGTCACTATCTGCCTGCCAAGGTGTCCTACTTGTAATAGATGCAAATGAGGTGCAGTTCTTAATTTTTGTTTTCTCCTTGGAATTTCAGCAATTTCTTTAAGCAAGCTAGAGAGGAGTTCAGTATGTTTTAACCTCTCCATTAGTATTTTTGTAGTAGTCTAGCTCCATAAAAGTATTAACGTTCCAGGAGACTAGTGGGAGTTTAAGAAAAAGCCACAGGCAAATAATTGCCTTTTAATAGATACTGTGGTGCCATACCATAGGAACAGAAGCACTGAAGTAATGAAGAATCAGATGATGCTTCCTACATTGTATGAACTTTACAAGTGTCAATCTGGAGAGCTTACAGCTGTTTCACTGTATGCTTTTGATTACTTTCATTTTCTTGTTGGAGTGTGATGATTCATTCAGACACACTTGGTTTAGCTAGTTGCCTAGAATATGTATATGGCAACATGAAAGCTATTGGCCAAAATAAAAATTAGTAAAACTCCAAGCCAAGTGTGAACAAAATCAAAAATTCAGAAAACATCACAAGTTTTAAAATCAATAGATGAATAATTTCTTGATTGATATTTCAGGAGTAAAATGTTTATAAAATGGTACCCATGCAAATTTCATAAACTTATTGTGTGCTAAGAGGGTTTTGAAATCAAAGATCTGTTGTACTTTTATTTTTATGATGCTAAAACATTTTAACGAGTCAGTTACTGTAGTGGAATATGAGGATTATAGAATCATGATTTGAAATAAGGATACATTCTCACAGAGTACTCAGGTGGTAACTTTCTCTATGGCATGTGTAATATGTCTAGAAAGAAACAAGAGATTCCATGTTGATTTCTTTGATGTGTGTTTTGTAGGGTATTCAGGCTCAGACAGTGGCAAACTTCTATCTTGCTTTTGAAGCACAACTTGCAATAATTCCTGTTGTAAACAAGGTAATAAAATTGTAGTGTTTCAAATTAAACAGTTGTATACATGTATATAAGATAACTTTCTCAGTAATCTTCAAATAGGAGCATAGAATGAAAAATTAACAGGTATATAAGAACAACGTGTTGTCTTTTAATATTTTAATGATTGCTGGGAATTCCTACTTTTCATAAAATACATGTAGTAGCATTTTTGTAAGTAACAATGAAAAAATATTTATGGATTCTGGTGAATTGAGTTAAGAAGCGCTGTGTATAATGTCTGAACCATTTGTCGTCTTCCTTTTTAGTTTTTATTCTGGGGAATATTCAAGTGGGTTTTTACAAAAGTAACTTTCAAAGTTCTTGCAAGGATGATTGTTGTATGCTTCCATGTGTTAATGATAACACACAGGAGTAGCAGCTCAATATAAAAAGTGTAAACTTAATTACAAAAAAAATTCAAATATATTGTTTTTTACAATTTTTGTAATCTGTGTGACTGGAATAACAAAATTACTTAGTTTAAATGTAGTTAATATATTGTACTTAGTTTTCTGCCATAAACAGCATAAGTAGCATTTGTGCTTTCAAAATATTTTGTAAAATAAAGATTTTACCAGCTCTTGGATAAAAGTTTTTAACAAAAAAATAATTATAGTAGGGATCCTTCCTGTAATCCTGTAAGACTTCTTCTAAAGTGATTGATTGGATTTTTTTATTAATAGCCTGTAATTTAATTTATCAATTTGTTTCCACTTAATAGCTGAACTTATTTTAGACTTGCAAAGTACCCTTTCATGTCCAATTTTCTAGAAGTTATTTGCACCAAGATATAGTATTGAAAAATTTTTGATATGTATCTTTTCCTGAAAATCTTTAGTATTTGAATAAAGACGTAAGGAATCCTTCACTTGCACATTTGAGAGCTACAATTCTCAATCATATGTAAGATGTCACTGCCTGTACATTTAGCACTTTGTTGTTTTTCAGATTGACTTAAAGAATGCAGACCCCGAAAGAGTTGAAAAACAAATTGAGAAGCTGTTTGATATCCCTGTTAATGAATGCATAAGGGTAAGATCTCTTCAAGATTTATAATGTGTCTGATTGTATACCTGTATCTACTTTGTATACTAATCTTTCATTAGTTACATAATAAATCAGCAGGGTGTTGTCTGTCTGTTTTTGTATGATGTACTGTATGAATTTCTTTAGATCTTATCTCTTGAAAAACCAGAACGGATAAAATAATTCTCAGTTAAAAATTGTAATGTGTGATGATGAATGGCATCATAAAAAACTTTTTCTACTTGTGAATCCTCTAAATTATTTTCATTTTTACCATAACAATAATTCCCATTGAGGAGGAGAAATCATGTAACAGGGGTATTTATAATCAAATGAGTATTTCATAGTAGTAAAGTGAGTATTTATATGGATAATGTTCTCTCCTGCCACCAAAATTATTTACAAGAGAAGGTGACATTTTAATAGATACTGAATGAGTCTAAGACACATGTCTTATAAAATTGTTGTTGGGCTTGTTTTAGATTTCTGCTAAACAAGGGACAAATATTGAAAAAGTTCTTGAAAAGGTCATTGAAAAGATTCCACCGTAAGTTATTTATTTTACTTATGATGTCTTATAAGGATATCCAGGAAACCATAAGTTGCATTTATACATATCTCGGCAGTAGTTTTGCGCTTAATATGCATCTCATTGTAAGTCGATAGTTTATAAGAAGATGTGGGGTAAATCTAGTTTCTGAGCTGAAAAAGTTAGCTTTGAATTGCAAATCAGAGAAAATGACCCTTCAGGTTTCAGATCTTTAAATAAATCAATGTATATCTGCTGAAATTCTTAAAACAATAATGAATATCAGTAGAGAAGAATTGTTTGTTCTTAAGAAGCGGAGAAGGAAAATGAATTCAGTCTGAAATGGAAAAAGAGAGGTGAGCTACTAGAGTGATATTTTTGTAAGCATATAGCTTCTACTTAGACACAAAGGGTGGGGGTGCTCATTCATTCAGTATTGAATGGAAAACAGTCTGCTTATTGTTTTAATAATTGTTTTAAATCTTTTGTGATAGACCTCAGTTTAATACTACTGATCCCTTGAAAGCCTTAGTATTCGACTCCACCTTTGACCACTACCGAGGTGTCATAGCTAACATTGCAATTTTTGGTGGGGAGATTCAGAAAGGGCATAAAATTGTGTCTGCGCATACAAATAAAAGATATGAAGTTAACGAAGTAGGAATTCTGACTCCAAATGAACAGCCAACACACAAACTGTAAGTAAAACGTTTCTTTCAATTGAACAAATCATAAATTGATGTAAGATATCAAATCTGTTTCTGTTCATTTTATTTATTATTATTATTTTTTTTCTGATTGAGTAGTAGAGGCTGTTTTATTTTTTGGATTGTTGTTATGGATTGTAATGATTATTTGTAATTAAGTGCTCAACATCACCCTCAGACAGAAGCTTTAGGAGACTGCTTTTTGGGCACAGCTGGTGGGAGGGAGTCATTTTATTGATGTATACTTAGTCTATGAAATATCTGGACAGCTAGTTCTTAAGACTAGCTTCTGATATTCAGCTGTCCAATTTATTTCTAGGAACTACCTTGTTTGAGAGTGGAAGGGAATGGGGTTTCATCTTAGTTATTGCTGCAGCATATTTTGAGGGTGGAAAACTTTTAAGTCCATGAATGCAACAGCTTCCAGAAACTATCTCGTCGTGGCAGCAGTGGGAAGAAAATCAGGTACACCAGAATTAGGGAAGAGGCATTATCAATTTGCATCCAAATACTTTTTAATGACATTCTTGGGAAGCTCTTAAATGAGAGACTACATGTTTGTGTGTGTGGTGGGTTGAATCCAGCCCGTAACTAAATATTCAAGCAGCCACTAGCTTACTCCTCTAGCATCAGTGGAGTGTGGGAGAAAACTGGAAAAACAGAAGTAAGGAAAAACTCCTGGGTCAAGATAAAGACTGTTTAACAAGTGAAGGAAAAAAAAAAAAGGAAAAAAAAAATTGATGCAAAGCCATTCATCCCCCAACATACACTAGCAGTCTGGTATCCAGGCAGTCTATGAATAGCAGCTACCTTGAAGAGACGACACGCTTTTTATTTCTGAGAGTGATATTATATGGTATGAAATATGCCTTTAGTCAATTTGGGTCTGCTGACATGCCTGTGATAGCTGCCAGCCTGTAACCTCTTTGCTGGGAGGGGCAGAGTGAGAAATGGAGAAAGCCTTCATGCTATGCAAGCACTATTCAGCCTAAAAACTGGTGTGGTATTAACACCGTTTTTGTTACAAATCCAAAACATGTTTTTTTATATGAGGCTGCTGTTAAGCATGTTAACTCCATCCCAGCCAAAACTAGTACACTGTTTCCATTTACTACAGGTTCGTCCTAACAGCATAATATATGATAGAGGGTATTTGTCTTTGTTGTTGCTCTTATTTAACATGTGAAAGTTGCTGTGGTGGTAGCTGAGAATTGTTCTATCTTCTGTCATAGATCCTCAAGTTCTTTCTAGCTCCAGCTTTCAAACTGAGAGTAGCACGGTATTAAAAATCCAGAGCTGACTGTGCTGTTTAACTGTAACAAAACTACAGTTATGTGAGTCAACAGATAGTTCGTCCCTTGAGACAAAATTTGCAACTCAGTGAAGAAACAGCTTAAATGTGGCTTTTTTGGATTGTTTATGGGCTCATGGGGGGTAATTTGTTTGAATTTCCAACTGGGCTAAGTGAAGTGGGGAAAAACAGTGGAAATATTCATAATGCCAAGAAGTGTCTGTATAATACCAATTCTATTCAGATATGCTGGACAGGTGGGCTACCTGATTGCTGGAATGAAAGAAGTAACAGAAGCCCAAATAGGAGACACGCTGTTTATGTATAAACAGCCGGTGGAGCCTTTGCCTGGCTTTAAGTCAGCGAAGCCAATGGTTTTTGCAGGTGAGGAGAAAACTAACTAAAAAGGAGTCATTTTTTTTCAGTAGCAAGAGCAGGAGAACTATTAGAGCTTCTAAGATGTATTTAAGAGTTGTGAGGATTAGAATTTCAGTGAAATTAAGCTAGAGGCACATGCCATTTATATAGCTCTTTATGACTTAGCAGGCAAGATTCTTACAGGCTGGTTTTAGATGACTTACAAGACTAAGGTATGTTTCTAGCTATTAATATTCTTCCAGTGCTTTTCCTTCTTTGTATCTGGAAAAGAAGGATTAATACTTCCAAAAATGAAGTCCTTATTAATGATTAGTTCTGTTAGACTGTTGCTGCCACCTTTAGTAAACTACTACGCATGCTATGAAAGACTTTAGAAAGAAAGAAATTCTGTTATTCAGTTTCCTGATTTGTTTTGAGAGAACTTTCTTAATCTTTGTCATGGATATTATGCTGCCAGTGAATGTAGAAGGGGAAAGTGTAATCCTGTAAACAATGTGGATTTTTTTTGGTGCATGCATGTGTGCTGCTTCCTGTATGTTATCGGAGCACAGTGATGTGAAAAGTGGAACCTACTTCAAGTAATAATGACACTGACAACTGTTTTTATTCATTTCTTCTATTCATTTAAAAAAATACGGAAATATTAGCAATGTTGATATGGCACACTTTTTTTTTCCTCCTGTGTACTCTTACCTGCTGAAGGAGCATCTCAGTGATGTTTGCTTATTTATTAATGCTTAAGTTGTATGGCTACACTGTACACCTGCAAAAAAATGGTTATACTCACTAGTGTACTCATCTTCCACAGCTATGAAAAAGTAAATGAGTACAGTATGCCTACAATTATGGTTTGAATGTTAATTTCTGTTTTTCTGTTTTGTTTTTTTTTTTTAATTAAATGTTACCTTAATAAGGTTTTAGAAAAAAAAATCAGATTGAAAGAGTCAAATTAACAATAGAAAGCAAGCTACTTCTGTTCTTTATTATTGTTACTGTTTATTACTGCTTGTATTATAAAGATAAGTATGTAGTAGATCAAGCTCTATCACAGAATCTCTCTGTCATATGTTTTGACAGGAATGTATCCTGTAGCTCAAACAGAATATAATAATCTTAAAAGTGCTTTGGAAAGGTTGACATTGAACGATTCCAGTGTCACTGTTCATCGTGACAGTAGCCTTGCTTTAGGAGCTGGATGGAGGTGAGGCTTTTATACTGTTTTCATATGTCAATCGAAAATTTTAATAGAAATTATTTCAAGATTAGGAGCTTAATTCAATTTAATGATAGGTAAAGATGAAAAGTATTTTTCTTTCTTTTGTTCTACATTCACATAGATTATGCAATTTGTTGTGATTGATATTTTTTGGCTTTTAGAAATTCTTTGCTGTGCCTAATAATGCCAGACTAGCAGTGTAAACATACTGGAGTGACCAACAAATATTTGACCAAAATGATTTTTTTTCCCAAGGTTGGGTTTTCTTGGTCTTTTGCATATGGAAGTTTTTAATCAACGTTTGGAGCAAGAATATAACACATCTGTTATTTTGACTGCACCTACTGTTCCATATAAAGCTGTTCTTTCCTCAGCAAAATTGATAAAGGTATGTAAACAGCAACATAAAAGCCTCCTTTAAAAACATCTACACTTCTGAAATGTAGAATAGTACAGTATTTTATGGTAAACGTTAGAGTCACTGATATGCAACTTAAAACTTATTTCATTTGTGGATTGTTTCGGTGTGTGATTTTTTTTTTGTTTTTTTTTTGTTTTTTTTTGTTTTTTTTTGTTTTGTTTTTGCTAAGAGTACTGACTTTCTTTCCCCTTTCCACTTTAAGCACTTGTTTTTGTTTGGGATTTTTTTTTTAGTATCTTGCCCCTGTCCTTGAAAATGGGAATAAAGGACACTATGTAAAATACCTCTTTCTCTTCTATCTTAGTAAATAGCTTTTATCTCAACCCATGAGTCCTGATTTCTTAGTGGTTTTGTTTTTTTTTTTTCCTGATTCTCTCCCCCATTCCTCAGCAAAGAGCTGTGTGGTACTTAACTGCCTGCTGAATTTAAACCATGGTATTTCCAAACTTTATCAGTCAGAAAATATTACTGCTTTTAGGAATAGCTTGTAATACAGCTTGTAGACTGATGGGGATTGGTGAAGATATGTCAGTTTTTGATTAAAAACAAACTGGTTTTGAACAAAACTGTTGGTGAAACGGTCATGTGCAAAGCTTATTGAACTGATTGCAGTTAAAATTCCTGTGTTTTGAGTTTGAGAGAAAGCTGGACAGAGGAGGCTGCAAATAGGCGGACTCATTACTTAATGTGTTCCTCTAAACACTGTAGAAAACTTGGACGTTCCAAATTTGTGCAAGAGAAGTTGCATTACCTGCAAGATACGAGATGCAGACCTTTTTTTTCTTTACAGTTATTTCGGTTTCTTCCTTAGGCAGCATGCCTGCTATGAAATAAGGCACCTTTTATGGCATAAATGATTCTAGATTGCTGATCTGAGACACCAGAACCAAGTTTTCAGGTTTTCAAACAGTGCACGATGTTGGGTCCTTGCTCAGAAACACTGCCTTGGTAGTAGAAGTGAAATAATCTCTTGCTTTGATGTGCAGAGGTATTGTATGCATACAGTAAGAAACATGACTTTCCTTGCATCTTTTCTCCAGAAGGATAACTCCTACCCCTAAAGGAATGTTAGACTAGAAAAGCTAGGTAATGGAAACACTTGCAAAGGAATCAAAAACTTCAGAATCTATTTTGGCTTGTAAAGGAGATTGAACCTGAAGTTCTGCTTACAGAAAAATGCCCTCACATCATCAAGCTACAGAATAATTGGGACAGATTTTGTGTTGAAGCTGTGCCTTATATAAGGATGTATGTAAGGAGATGGAGAAGCCTTATCAGGATAAAGTAATAGGGAATATCCTTGCCCAACAGACAGGAGACAGATGGAAATTCATTGGATAAAATGCTTAAAAAGCAACTAGAGGAAAAATGTTGGAGATATATATATATATAGTTTCTTCTAGTCCTCTCTCTCTATATATATGTATTTTTTTTTTTTTCAGGAGTATGGTAACTCAGAGATTACTATTATCAACCCTGCTCAATTTCCTGATAAACATTCAGTGTCTGAATATCTGGAGCCAACTGTTCTTGGCACTATTGTAACACCTCAGGAATATATTGGGAAAATAATTGTTTTGTGTCAGGTTGGTATACTGTGGTATGCTGTTTTAGTTTTTGTCACTTGCATTTTTAACTCTACTTATCATACTTTGAAAGATACTAGATAATAGTATACTAGATGATGGTTGACAATAATTCTTAATATTTTTAAAGGAAAATAAATATTTCAAATTGTCTGTTTAAAATAAATACAAAATTACTCCTGGGCTACACAGTCCTTATACTGACAGTTAGTGTTCCAGCCCAGTGACAGTAAAGTACCTGCTTTAGCACTGTGTACTAGAAGAATTCATAACTAGATTTCTTTTCTTGAAAGAAAGGAACTGCAGCAAGACTGTAAGATCTGTTTTTGTTTTGTTTTTTTTTAATCTGCTTTGTGTGTTACTTATAGACAATATTTTTCAAGGAAAACTGAAACAATTTTTATTTGTCTAGGATCGTAGGGCAGTCCAGAAAGAAATGTTGTATATTGATGAACATAGGGTTATGCTAAAATACCTTTTTCCATTGAATGAAATCGTGGTGGATTTTTATGATGCCCTTAAGTCTCTGTCTTCTGGCTATGCAAGGTAAATACATCCTCTCTTTCTTTCTTATTAGTCCCCCTTCCCATGAGGGGAAGAAATGAAAAAATATCTGAGAAGAAAGTATGGAAAGGCACAAGAAAAGAATATTCCTTTATGACAGTGCTGCAGTATTAGTGTTTCTTCCTTTGACATCTTTGACAGGATGCTCATCCCTTTGTTAAAGGGAACTTTAAGGAATTTTCAAGTAGCATTTACAAGTATTTGAATAACTTTTTAAGAGATTGCAGTAAATATGTGGATATCTGATTTTTCCTTGCTCAGCAGCAGATGTGTCCTGCTTACTTGGAGACAAAATTTATATAACTGTTGAGCCCAGTTTTGAATAATGGTGTCAGACTGAAAGACTTTACAAACTGTGCTCCTATTTTAATATGAAGTTCAAGTGTTCTATTAAGTGTTTACAAGACTTTAGATTTATGGAACAACAAATGCAGAATACCATAATCACTAACTTCTAAATTGCTTTGTTTAGTTTTGATTATGAAGATGCAGGCTACCAGGCAGCAGATCTTATCAAAATGGATATTCTTATAAATGGAAATCCAATTGAAGAACTGGCAACTATCATACACAAGTAGGTTGACTGTGTTCTCTATTCCAAAGGATAAAAACTAAAGCATGTTTTCATTGTGAATAAATATGAATGATAAATGCATGTGGAATAACATTGAAGATTTCACCAAATGACCAACTTCCAGAGAAGATCTGAAATAGAAAGGCATATTATAGAGGAAAGCTAAGTGCTAAATATAATGTTCCTGTGTTAACGTGGAAGGATGAGATGCAAATATAAATGCTAACTGATGTTCTTTTAAGGTGTTGGAAAAAAAATTAAGGACTAACCAGTCCAGGAGATGTGCTATGAATTGTTTATGGTGTATACTACTAAAAGTGGATAAGTGTTATTTTTATGCCTCCAATAATCCCTATTCTGTACAAGCTTTCTGTTATCTTTAGCTAGAGTGCCAGGAAAATGTAAATATTTACTGATTGTAATAGTCTCAGAAACTATTTGCTAAAATGATTCAGTTTCCATGAGTTTCTCAGGAATTACTCATTTGCTGGTAAAAATAATGCCTTTCTATTTTCCAGTCTCTTCCCTTGCTTTTTTCTTATGAAGTCTGTGTTAGTCTCCATTAAATAACTTCACAATCTCTCTTTAGTAATCCTGATACTAACTTTTTGGGTTTTTTTTGTCCTTATTCAAACACTAGCTTGTAATTGCACAAATAAATAAATTAGTATATTATCTAATGTATACTTTAACTAAATTGCAGAATTTCAGAATTAAAGATTGAAGTAGGAAAATGAAACTTTTACCTTGTTGAGAAAAGTAAGAGCAGAATAAATCTCTACTATCTATTTGATTTATGTGTTTTTAATAAGTATGCAGTTTAGCAATGTAATAAATATAGTGTTTAGCAAGTTGGAAAGATGCAAAATGGAGTGGCCAACCTTGTAGAATGATTGCTTTAACGTTAAGTGAGAACATTTTAGGGAAAAGAGTCACTTGTTCTCAGTGGTTTATGAAAGTATCAATTTTATAGGTTCTTTTGACCTTTTCTCACTTTTTTTCTCCAAAATCTGCAGTATGTACAGATGTTGAATGTAATTGGATAACTTTTTTTATTACAGACTGCTAGAGTAGATTAAAAAAGAATTTCATTGTTATATAAAAAGATACTTTCAGAAAGCTTCTGTGATATGTAGATCTTTGACCTTTCATGTCTGGAATCAATAAAATGCCCCCTTGAGCTTCTAGTTTTAAAAAGAAATAACATTTGAAGCGGTGAAATTATTCAGTAAAGCTTCAGTGTGATAGATTATCAGAATATTTGTTACAAACATCATTAGAATTTTTATGAAAACCTCCTGTTAGTGTAGTCTTATTACTTGTTTGTGTGAAATGAGTAATGTACAGAACCAGCCATTGAAGTCTGCGTTGTAAAGTTATCATCTGGTAAGTTTAAGAATATAAAAAGATAAATACTTTTATTAAAATATTTTTCTCAGACATTTGGATATATTTTGGGATTGTATGACTGTTTCTGAAAGAATTAACTTCTCAAAACTTTCGTTTCCAGTGATAAAGCATATGTTACTGGTAAATTCCTGTGTGAGCGTTTAAAAGATGCCATCCCAAGACAGTTGTTTGAAATAGCCATCCAGGCTGCTATTGGCAAGAAAATAATTGCGAGAGAAACGTAAGTGAAACTGTTCTTTTCCCCTTCTTTATTTAAGCTATTTTAAATATGAACCTTAATGTCATCCCTAGTTCTACATGTTACAATACTTCAAATCTACCATAAAATACTATTTTTCTGTATGTATTCCCAGGTGTCCAGGAAAAAAAAAAACACCATGGTTTCAAGCTGTGACCATGAATAAGGACTTAAAAGGATTATTTTCAATTAATTTTACATTATTTTAAATTACCTGTGGTCAGCATTACACTTATTGGGCAATGTATAACTTGTTACACTGATATGTACACTGTCTTAGTACTGAAAAAGTTTTTTATTGTTGAATATGATTTCCTGGGTGTAAAGTAGCTTTCTTTGGCAGTCATTTAAAAAAAAAAATCCATCACAAAACCCCACAAAAAAAACAAACCAAAACTAACAAAACAAACAAACAAAAAAACCACTTGAACTGTGGTACTGCAAAGGAAATGTGCAAGCTGAGCAAGTACAGCTATTTCTTTTCAGCGCACACTTCTTTTAAAGCAAACTTCTTCCTTGGTTGTTTTATCTCATGTCGTGTTTTGGCTGTTGCTGTTTTAAATTACATTTAAATTGTGATAATCAGAAGTGGGTATCCAAGCAAAGATTGTATAGGAATTTGTTTGCATGTGGAGTGTAAAAACACATATGAAGCATGAATGCTGTAGAGCGTTACAGGCAGATAAAACATAAAAGCTACAATATTGTTTATTATGATGTGCCTTAAGACATATTTCTCAAATTAAGTAAATCAACATCTTTAAAATGTTTTTTAACATGTTTAAAGCATTATCTTCTGTCTACCTATGAAAATGTCATAATTCTGTTGCTTTTTAAAAATGTAGCAGAAAAACAATGCTCAGCATTTTGACAACTTGCTGTTTAGCTTCACTACTGGAGTTGCTCCACTGTGTTAATATGTATGGTATTCTTTTTTACAGATTGAAAGCTTACAGGAAAAATGTCGTGGCAAAATGTGTAAGTATTTCTTTTATTCCAATGCATGTAAACCTAAGTGTCTTGCAACTGTGATGGACCTATCTTTCCTTAGAAACCCCATGAAGACATGTTTTGCTTGTGCTTCAGAATGTCAGTGGAATGTTAACAGACGCTCTTAAACTTTTACTTTTAAATTCAACGTGTGTAACCTTCACTTGGTGCTTGCAGTAGATCAGAAACAGTAATGACTTCTGCGTATACTCAGTGTATCTGTGTTCATGCCTGTCTACTCAGCATCTTGTAATATTTGTGTGCGTGCACTTACGTAACTCCATGAATTTCCTAGTTTTTTTTCTTAGATGATTTAAGTACAGTAGTAAGTATAATTGAAGAGATTAAACAAGTATCCTTCTCTCACAGCTATTAAGAATTCTTCCAATTGGAACCTAGGTTGAATGGTATCCCATCACACAATGTAAGGGTTGATGAATTTAGATTTAATCATCTAGTGGTAACCAAAATGCTACAGTGTATCAGAGCTGACATCCTGTTGCTGTTCCACAAGGATTTGAATAGCCCATAGTATACTACAGTTCTATCCTGCTATCCTAATGTCATCCAGGCTTATGTAAGAATATTTAGTATATATAAATTTAAGTGCTCACTTGCTCTCATTCTTTTTAACTACTGTTCCCCTAAGATAATGGTTAAAAGTATATGGTTAAAAGTATGAAGTGATATTTTCTAACATAACTAGCCTTTCTGATTAGTTTTGTTTAAGCCTGTGTTTATTAAGCACTGTAGCTTAATAAAATATTTTTCCTTCTTATAGTATGGTGGAGATATTACAAGAAGAATGAAGCTTTTAAAAAGGCAGGCAGAAGGGAAGAGGTTGATGAGAAAAATTGGTAATGTGGAAGTACCAAGAGATGCCTTCATACATGTTTTAAAGAGACAGCCTGAGAAATAAGTTAGTGATATGCAGCAGATTGTCTTAACTTCTTAGAGACAGTAAGCATACTTGAGTTAATGTATAATTTATCACTGTGAGAGGGAACATCTGATTTAATTTATATCATTTTAAGTGGGAATATAAATTGAAAGGATTTTGTATTTAAATTATACATTTGTACATTATAATGAAAATAAAGTTATTTTATTTGAATTTTCTGAATCTAAAAGCTTTTATTGTAACTTCACATAAGCTAGATAGAAAAGCTTGAATGTGTTAAGAGCAGAAGAACAGCAACTGTGTCAAAAAGTTTATTAAAATAGTTTGTCTAGCCGTGCCTTAAAACTATTAGTTTTTCTAAGTCACAAAAATATCAAGCTACTCTGTTTTACTTGCTAAAGGTTCTCATCAGGAAATGATGATGATGGTGGGAAATCACAACAGGAAAAACAAATTACACATTTCTCAGCAAGCAAGATTGATTCAAGTCTTTCATAGTGGTCTACTTAAGTTCAGTTTATATTGACATGCAAACAACATTTAGGTTTTGCATGTCTACACGAGTAGTTATCATACCAAAATCAGAAATTCAACTAGCAGTCTGGTCCAACAGATAATTTTGTACTTTGTGTTCAGTCTATACCTACTTTAAACAAATATTTCAGTTAACTTTATGATAGTGGCAAAACTTGTTTTTTTCATTTAAGGCAGCAAATACATAGTTTAGGGTCTGTTATAAACTAATAAGAATTCTTTTCTTTCATAAGCACAGTGTAGCTCACTTCTTTTAAAGCACAAGACTATGCAACAAAACAAGTTATTAACATTTAAATGAAAAAATTAATTCTTCAGGTTAGGCTCTGTCAGTGGATCACAAAGATAATAAAAAGCACAGTTGATTCTTAGTCTCTTCCTTATATGAAGATGATAAAATACTTATCTCTCCACTTTACATCAGAAACAAAACAAGATGGAAAAGATAGATTTAGATTTAAGTTTTACTTATTCAAAGTGGGAAATAACATTCCTTGTGACAACTCAATATTTATAGCAATACAGTAAGAGGTAATTATTACAGAGTGGTTAACAGCAGATTTTAATACACTATCATTTGAATTTGTGGACTTCATGTTCCTATAAGTTAACCTCATTCTAGGCATTTAATGACACCATCCAATACAATTAAACAGGTATATACAGAAAGGAACATTTAGATTTTTCTTTCTATATAAAGCACGATTACTAGAAATATAAAAACCCTAAAGTAATTTGAAACACATGAGAGGAAAAAGTGCTATGGCAAACATTTAATGTAAGTAACCAGAGTAAGTTATAACACTTTAAGAATTGAGTGCATTTTTAGGCACTGTTTTTTGTATTTTTATTTGCCTGAATTGTACAGCAGGACTCGAGATGCCCAAAAACTGTTTGTATAAGATAAATTTAAGGCAATCAAGTGCAAAAGCTCAGTGTGCATTATGTAAACAGAACATTTCATAGTAGAAATTGCACAGCTATTACAAGTCCATAGTATTTAACAAAGGCCAAAACCATTCTGCCTAGGAGTACAAATGCAAAGTGTAGTTGCACTAATGGAGGCCACAATTACAGATTATTGGAAATAATCTAATCTATCACTTCCTCTAACAGGCAGATGCAATGCATTGCTGTGCTAAAATAAGTGCTCTGTCCCACCCCCCTCCACCCCAACATAACATGCAGTCTCCCACAGGTTTGTTCTGTTCCATTTAGTTACTGTAACAGCCAGAGTTATAAATATCAAAGCAAAATGCACAACACCAAATAGAGATGGAATGTGAATGTACATATATTGGACCTTTTAAAAAAATACAGTACCTAGGATTTCCCATTTTAAACAGTTTTCAGTATATTGCATAGCAGTGAATTCATCTGCTACCTAAAACTGTTGCTGTTGACCCACATGCAGTTCCTCTTCAATTCTTCTTTCAGTTTTCTTTCATACTGTACAGGGGGTCCACGAGTTTATTATGCACATGCATTAAACCTTGAGGGGAAAGCAACAAGGCCAGCTTTACATCATTTTTAATATAACTTTTTTCAACATGTCCTTCTATCCATACAATTGGAACTAACTTCAAAGTATACATTTTTAAACAGTTCACTGAGAAGATAGAGGATGGCTATTCAAAGTAGTTTAAAATCAAAAGTAGTTAAGACTATATATATATATGCTAATTTTTTTTTCCTGTATCACTTAAAATTATTGCTATCTTCATATAAACTAAACAGAATTGAGACAGCAATGACAACAGACCAGTTAAAAAGATCTGGAATACTTTCATATCAATTAAACACCTGATGAGAGATACACATCTCTCTCTTTATTAGTAACTACTTAACAGCAACACATACAACAAATTCTTGTATCAATCAGGTTTACACATACTAGTATTTTACAGCTTGAGTTACAATGTTCTAGCACTGTGGTATCTTTGTAACCAAGTGTCCTTCAGGTCCTAGACAAGCAAAATCAAGCAGCACAGAGACTGTTAATGAATATACAGAATTGTTAATGAATATATAGAACCTCCCCCCATTCCCCAGTGGAAAATTTTGAAAAGTGCTGGGAAGATCTATTAAAAGTCATGTTGTTTACTTTGTTACAATTTAAAGAAAGTGTTACCTACAAAGTGTTACCAATGTATGGCATCCACTCACTGGTATATTTTTTAACCTTACAGACTGTTAACAGTATCTGGTCAACATTCTCAATCTGCAAAGAGCCTAGTTTAGAACCATACAGAAGATTTGCTTCAACTACTGAAAATTTCAGAAATAGGCAACATTAGAAGCAGAGATTCTTAAAAGCCATAAAAGATATGACAGTAAGTGCACATTTCAATAGTTTCAATCTGCAGCAAAGAATATAAATACCCTTGCTGCATTACGTATCTGGCAGCAAACATTGCATCCCTGCAAACTAACCTCAAAGTCTGAATCATTAAGTCTATTTCTATTTTCATTTCCGATGTATTTTACAAATTTACTATTCTTTTCTCCACTAGGTGGACCATATAGCCATACTAGAAAGCCAAAACAGACTGAAGAACCCAGCTCATTTTTGTTTTTGGAGGTAATGACTTAACTGCAGACCTTTGTAAATAAATAAAAAAAAACAAGAAGAAAATCTTATGAAATCAACATGACTAAGGCACAAAGGAAAAGCTTCTTAGATCTTATAAAGGGTAACTATTGATCACGTATATTGGAATGATCAAGTCAGTAATGTTTCTCATGAGTTTGGTGGTAAGCGGGAAAACACCAAATGTAGATTTGATACAAAAGGCATTTTTATTTGAAGAAAAACAGCTACACCATGTACTGAAGTTTAAGCATTCAGTTTCCTGTTTTTCTGTTCTGTTTTTTTAAAAAAAAAGAAAAACAGGAAATGAAAAGGGAGAATTACCCACTTACTTCCTGGAGGCATGAAAATGCTTACAAAGTATTCCTACTGCCATATGGAAAAAGTTATATTTAAATCCTTTTAGTGGTTTTGGAAGCACAGTTAGAAACAGCTTATTTAAATGATGATATGCAAAGTCCCTTACTAGATAGATGCAAAAGCAATTATTTCACATAAAAATCTTCCAGCCTATTCAATTCAAATCAGGTTAAATAAGTGTTTTAACAAGAGCATGCAGAAGTACAAAAGAACTCCCAGATTAACTTTCCTGGAGACTAGTAAATTCAAAAGATATTCTTCTGCCTCCTTCTGTGATAAAGGAATGAAAGGGAAAGGTGACCTTCCTCCCATTTTGCAAAAAGAACACTTAAAGGATCATTTCTCTTATTTGTTTCAGAAAGTTAGAAAAAAAAAAAGGGGGGGGTAAAAGTTATTCTAACTTTCAAATAGAGTGGTGATTTGTTATCAAAAACTGCTTGAAGTTTCATGTGGTACCTTGAAATTTTCCTTAAGTGGTAAAAAGCTGTAGTAACTAGCTACCAGAATTAGCAGTCATCAAGAACCATCCAGTTTCCTAAGAACTAAGTCATCAACCTGGAGATTAAAATTCAGAAATAATCCCAGGTTTTACTAATACTGATTTTTCCATCTAAAAAAGAAGAAAAACAACCAAGTAAACTTCACTGACTCATGAATAGGGAAAGTTACGCCAGGCAAAACAATCTGAGAATTCTATTGCTTTGTATGCATTATAGGGTAATAAGTAGGTGACAAAAGTGCATATTCATACACTGTAGCCCTTACTTTTCTATGGGGATACGTTCCATATCAGTGTCATTCACACCTAATAATTTTATCATAATAGTTTGTATATTCCCCAAACAGAGCTTTTGTTTATTTGGGTACAGGATAGTGTCTAGAACCCATCCAAGCAGTTTAAGAGGTTTATCTTTGACAATACTATCTAGCAGTGTGATGTGTGAAGACTGCTCCCTCTCCCCAATACGTATTAAAGAACATACTGAAAAATCTAAAGTGAGAATTAATTATAAATGGTATCAGTATAAAGTCACATTAACACCAGATTTTACTATTATCTACAATTTTTAGAGCACTATATCACTAATGACAGCCTTGCTGCCACATGCCTTAACTACTACAAAAATCCACGCAGTAAGGAAGGTGGCTAATATATACAACCACATGTGCTGTGCTAATGCAGTTGGGAGAAAACTATTTTGCTGAGCTTCTACAGTCTTAGTTGAATATAATTTATAATTAACATCCAGGAACACTGAGTTACTATCAGAAATCCAAACTCAGAGTTTGCCTCAATATACCTACTACAAATATGAAAAGCATAGTTTGTGCAATGCATTAGAATCTAAACAGATTGCCACTGCACTATATGAAGACCGTCCTCCATTCACTTCAAAGTCTGCCTCACATAGTTGAAACTTACTGACAGTATACTATAAGATAAAAATCAGCATGAAATATACCAGGATTAAAATTTGTTATAATTGAAACCTTCCAGTATACTTGAAACTCATCCTGGACCACCAAATTGTTGATATTTTATATACAGATGAAGTTTATATACTATCATTTCAAATGGAAAGTAGAGAAAATACTTTATTCAAAAGAGATTTGTCAAGTGTTTATCAAATACCACTGTACTTTCATATGTAACGAACAAGTTACGTCTCCCAGCACTTTCTCACTATAGTGGGAAAGTTAACATTTCATATCTTGAATATGTTATATGTTAGCTATGTGATGTGCCAGAAGACTTCACATAATTCTGTTATTTTTAAATAGAGGTAACTTCTGATTCAGTGCTCACCTTTGAAGTACTTCACAGTTTTAACTCTTAGTTCTAAAGTAGCATCTTCATCACACACAAAGATAGTACGAGGGTGCTGCTGGAAAGCAGAAACTGTCCACATATGATTGACACCTTCTTCAATAGCTTTGTATAATGCAAAAGCTTTATGTGCACCTGTTATAAGAATCATCACCTGCAAAACAGAAGTCTTTTTACCTTCAATTCCCATAACACCACAAACTAGTCTTGAAAACAGATACATGCAACTAGAACTAAATAAGTTCTTACTTCTCTAGCATCCATCACTGTACCCACACCAACCGTTAGCGCCATAGTTGGTACTTTAGATAAGTCTCCATCAAAGTATTTAGCATTTGCCAAAATGGTGTCCATTGCTAAAGTCTTTAATCTTGTTCTTGAAGACAAACTCGATCCGGGTTCATTGAATGCAATGTGGCCATCTGGACCAATGCCTTTTCAAAGTTAAAGAAAGCAAATCATTCCAGACCTACGAGTCAACAAATATCCTCAAACATTGTGAAAGAATAAAAAAAGGTTTTATGATTCATTCTTTTGTCTTGGTTCCCCATTTTCAACAAGCAAACAAAAAAAGCATTCAAAACTTAAACTACATTATCATTAGAAACTTGGACACCAAGCATTCTGTTCTGGTATTTGTACCAATTCTTTGTTAGTCACAGAACTTTCTTAGACTATAGTAGAAAAAAGTGATTTTAACTATGTTATGAAAAATCACAACTAAAGAGTCATTACATTTATTTCAATCGTAACTAACCATAGAGCATTTTCTCATACCTCCAACGAACAGATCAATCCCTCCTGCTTCTTCAATTTTCTTTTCAAATGCATCACATTCCACCTGCAAGTCTGGAGCATTCCCATCAAGGATATGAGCATTATTTGGATCTATGTCAATATGTTTAAAGAAGTTATTCCACATATATGAATGATAACTCTCTGGATGATTTCTGGGAAGTCCTGAAATCATTTAAAAGTCAAATTAACATATTACAAGACTTACTCAGCTTTAAATCTAAGACAAACCTTTCTTGAGGGGCATAAAGTCAGACAAAGCAGTACTTACATTTATACTGATAAGACTTCTGTTGGCATACATGTTTACATTCACTATATACTCTTAGAGATACGAAATATCACTACAAATATATACAAAGTCTTTAACAAATGTAGTCAAAATGCTATGTAACAATTTTCAAGCACTTAATTTAGTCAAGGATTTGCTTTAATTAATTACTTGCATTCTAATGGCTGAATAGAGACAAATGCTTAAGACATTTCTAGATACATGAGTCTAACAGTAGCTCAAAAAAGTTCACGCTAATCTTGTGCTTTGTTAAAATGTTTAACAGTTACTAAGGGGAAAAAAACTAAGTATACTGTATTCTCAAAAAAAAAAAAGCACCAAAGCTTACCCACGTATTCATCCATGTTGAAAGTCTTCACATATTTGAAAGAGAGATCTCCATTCTTATGATATTCTATAAGCTTTTTGTAGCATCCCAAAGGTGTACTCCCTGTTAAACAAAGTTTTCCTACTATACTATATATCCACATACTTTCAGTGTATTTAAATCTCCTTATAGGCAGATGTTACTAAAATGCTTTTCAGTATATTTAAAAGGAATTTGTTATTTCCCATCTACTTTCCAATTTCTCAAATCTTTTCAAAGCACTTTACAGAGTAACAACTTCATGCTACAAGAGAAATACATTCAAGCATTACCAGAAGTATATTCAGCAAATGCAGTATTCTAAATATGGCATTTGTTAGCAATGATGTAAACACAGTTTTAGGTTTAGTCACTTATTAGACTTTGAATAAAACTTGCCTGTTGGTAGGCCAAGTGTGAAGTACCTTCCTTGAGTGGGCTTGAATTGGATAATACGATTGCAGATGTATTTGGCTGCCCATTCACTTGCCTGATCATAGTCTTCAAGAATGACAAGCCTCATTATGGCAGCAAAGAGCTTGTACAATAAAATAAACCTGGAGAAAGCAATTTTTTTTAACGTAAGTATCACATCAATAGCTGTGAGACTCGAAGCAGTAAAGTTCACCTTTTATTATTTAGTAATATACTTAATCAGTATAGGAGTTGTTTTCATTGCATCAACATGCTGCAGTTTTGCAGTTCTATTTCAAATGACTGTCAAACAATCAAGAAACAAGTCACAGAATCCAAGTGATACATTCCTGTTAAAAATATTTAGTAAAACTCTTGTTTTAGTTATTAATTTAATATGAAATCCATAAAGCTCAGACAAAATGGAAATGAGTTATCTTGAACAGTCTTCCCAATTAGCAATCGTTAGAAATGAGAAGTATGTTTGCTTTGTCCTTAAAGTAGAATAAACACTAAGATTAGATCTTGTTTCCTGCAGCCAGCTGAGTGTCAAAAAATTACAAAACCAAGCCCCAGAATAACCCCACGCTCCCATAGTCAGAGAGAAAACTAGAAATAAACAATTAAAAGTGCCTTTTGCTATCAGAATGCTTCAGGAAGGCTATCAGCTTAAGAAAAAAAATACATGTGCTGCAGACTTAAAATCTCAACATGTCACAGAAATACATAAGCGAGGTCATTTTTCTTTACAACCCAACATTAAACAAACTGAAGTAATTAGTTCTTTAGAGGCTTTGAGTACAGCTACGCTAACAGAATACCTAAAGCACGTGGCAGCCTCCCGCATTCAAACAAAACAGTTTGCCATGGCTCTGCTTGGCAGAGAAAGCTAACGAGCTGCCGGCGAGGCGGAGGCGCTTTAGCCAGCCCGCACTACATCCCCGTGCGCACCCAGAAGGCACCGCGATGCTAAGGGACCGACGAGCGACCCGAGGACGGGTGACGGTGCTTTCTCCAGGCTGGGGTGGCCGCGGGCCCCGCGGCCTCCCCTTCCCCGTGGGGGCTGCGGGTACCGCCACGCCCCGGGCCCACCCCACCGCCGAACCGCTCACCCCCGGCAGACCCTCAGCACCACCGAGCGGAAAGCAGCCGCCGAGCCGCCGCCCCTCCTCGCGGACGCGATCCGGAAGCACCTGGCGAGGAGCGGACGTCGCCGTGCTGCGGCTCCGCGCATGCGCAGGGGGCAGCGGCCTCTGGAGGGCGCAGTAGGGGAACATCGAGGGGCCGCCCGGAGGTGCGGGGCGCTGCGCGGCGCTTAGAGACCTAGACGGACTGCTGGGGGAAGATCAGCATTTCCTCCGAGGTTACAGTGGAGCCTTGGGGTGAGGCCTTTCCTTAGAGCGCCCCTAAACCCCCAATGTTAGAAGTGAGGGGAGCTGGTGGAAGTAGGGAGAAACTTTAAATCGCAACCCACGTGTATGAGAGCAGCATGTTTTCTAGTCATTTCACTGGAACTGCTTGCACAGTAACACAGAAAGAATGAGTAAGAATTTGCCAAAGGCTTAGAAGATGTATTTGCAACCTTGCAACAGAAATAAACCTTTTTGGAGTCTTTGGGTCTTGCAGAGATACACATAGACAAAAGGATAGATGAAGTCTTTGATTTAAAATAAAGTAAAATACAGGTTTTTGAAGTTTAACTTTAAAATATCATTACTTGTTACTGACCTGATTTCTTTCATGCCTTTTCTTCCTATAATGCTTATCTCAAAAGTTTGCTAGGTTCTAAAGCATGATGTCTGCTGTTAACTATCTAGAATCATAGAATCCTTAGAACTAGAAGGGACCTATGAAGGCCATGTAGCCCAAACCCCCTGTAATGAACAGGGACACCACAACTAGATCAGGTTACCCAGAGCCTTACTCAGCATCACCTTGAAAGTCACCAGGTCTAACTTACTGTTAGAAGTATCAGCTACATCATAGGCATAAGTGCACAAGGTATACCTGACTGCACTACTATACCACAGGCATTCTACTCACAAAGAAGCAGAATTACTTCTGATAGATTTTTAGCAATACCAGATAAAGCATTTGCACACAGGCCCACAGTTACATATAGAAAGAAGAGAAGCACTCACATAAATGATAAAGGAGATCACTTAGCTACACAGGAATGAGCCCAGGTCCAGGAAATGCTCTTCTGGTTGTAGCCAGCCCTTATATGAGCCCAGGGTGGCTCCACCCTGAGTACACCCCTTCTAGTCGTATGAGGAGCACAGGTGCAAGCAATTTTCCTGTGCTCCCTAGGCCAAACACACCCCTTCACTAGGTGCTCTGTCACCAGTTCAAGCCACGACCTAACAGTTCCCCTACACGTGGGATATTTCTGAAGTACTCGAGGGTGTTATTGAGCGAAATTTCCATCAGTGTAGTTTTACACTGTAGTTCAAGTTTATTCTCTGCGGAGTGCACACTTTAGATGGGTTCCATCTCTCCTTTCTCATCTCTCTCTTCTCTCCTAATCCACTCCTTTTGTGGTCTGAATGACTGAGACTTTCTCACCCTTCCAGGAATATGGCTAGGTTGAAATGCATGCGGTCTGTAGTCCACCTGACTTTCCCGGGGTCTTTCGTGAACTGAAGCTGTTTCTAAAGCTAGAAATAAGAGATGCCACGTACAGTGTCCTTTGCAGACTTAAGATGAAAGTTGTGTTCCTGCTTCAAGTGCTATCACTTTTTTTTTTTTTTTTTTACTTTTTCTCTAAGCAGGGAATTTCTGTTTGATTTTGTGCTGCATATAAGTTTTATACATCAAGAACATTGATAGTTTTAGAGGTCTTTTTGCAAGAAGTATAGTGACAGTTGTTAAGAAGGAGCAAAGGAGCAAGAGTGAACGACAAGAGATTTGAATATGGGTGTTTGCTCAGCATGCTGTCTCATGTCTGCCCTATTGTTCAGCCTGACTAAAGAATGGATGGTCTGACTGCTTCTGTCTGCAAGGCTGCACTTCTAGAATCATGGAATAACCTGAGTTGGAGGGAACCCATAAGGATTATCACATCTAACTCATGAAAATGCAATCTGCTGAGTGTTAGGGTGAGAATAAGACATCTGTCCTGTGTGGTTGAGTTCTTACTGGCCTTAAATGTTTTCAGGAAAATGTAAATAGCCTGAGTATGGGTGTTTATATGGAGTAAATACATGAATACATAGTCAGACGAATTGCAGTCCAGGTGGCAGTGTACCAATACTTTGTTAGCATCAGTCATTTCAGTTTCTACATGAGTAGACTTTCCATTTTAACTGTGCACATGATGGGAAAATCACTTTCTTGCAAGGTGTAAACATAATACCATTATGCTGCACAAGGCCAGTGAGAAAGCAGAAGAAATAGGAAGTTTCTGCAGAGAAACACAGAAGGCTGGGCACAAAAATCTGTAGGATTGTAGCAGAATTGCTAAGTCAGGGCTTGAAACAGTGATTGAGCACCTGGTGGGAAGTCAGGGCCAACTCAGGGGAGCTCAGGTGTACTCAGTGCACCTGGCTGACTGGAAACGATGGAGCCAGGATCCACCCCTTCCCAGACCTCATTTAAGGGTTGGCAGTGGATATGAAGGTCTCTCCCTGGTAATCTTTGTGTACCTGAGGCCTTCTGAAGGTAAGCAGCTTTTTCTCCTTTGCTTCTGTTCCTATAGCTGTTGTATTTGAGCAAATTATTACTTGCTGTGGCCTAGGATCTTGCTGCTCTGCTGTTATTGCTGCACTTTCCATTATGTTATCAGGCTGTATTTAATTCTACATCCTTTTCTAGTTGTGCACACGTGAAATGGGCTAGAGTACTTTTGCTAGAGAACTTTTTTTACTAGCTGATATACATAGGTGATCCTGTGTGAGTCAGCTCAGTACTTGAGAATGTTTCTGTACAAACATTATTTATAACTATCAAAGGATGCATAAGTCCCTAGTGCTAATGAAAGCATTTAATGCTGCTGGCATAAAACCAAACAATGACTTAAAATTTCATGTGTGTTTTTTAGAAATGATTAAAGAAAGCTAAAAAATCATGCTTTAGTGTCTTTGATCAACACTTATAGAGACAAGAATGTTATGCTCTGCTTTTTTCTTATGTGTATTTATCCCTGTCTTACTTTCTTGTTAACTTTCTTTAACTAAAATTTTATAACAGCTTAAAGAAATATAGTTCGAGTTTATTACACCCTGTCCTCATTAATAAGCCTTTTTAATATTATCCTTGGATTTTTTTTTTTTTTTTTTTGGTAGTTCTGTGTGGTTTTTAATACCTTTTCTGAAGATGCTATAATTATCAGTAGGCTGCTGCTGTGCGGGAGGTGCTGTGCTCTTCACCTCCGGCAGGGGGCGCTATGGTCACATGGAGCGGCCGGGGCTGCTTCGCTTCTCTCCAAATCGCTGGGACCTTTCCAGTTTTTTTTTTTTTAATGGCCTTTTTAACTCTGCATTCAGAGCCATAGATAATTAGTTCTTGAAATACTCAGTGTTAAACATCCGCCATTCTTAAAAGTTTTTACGTGCTACCTTGTTTCTTTTCTTAAGCAGTTGGTACATAACAGTAATCGCCAGCAGTCTACTCCATTCAAAAACAAATAATAACAGAAAAACCCAATGGTGTTCATAAAACGTTATATAATAAAACCTAAATAGTTATAAAGCAAGATATTATCTAGTGGAAAAATGAAATCCATATGTGACTTTTCCAGCTAATTTCTTCCAATATGTAGTACCTTAATTTTTTGGAAATTCTAATGGTATCCTCTGTGGTACTGATCATTCAGTCAGGCCAGATTGAAGCAGTAGCAAGGATGTATGTTTGCATCTAGTTTGCAGCAAACTACTGGTGGGTGTTTATCTGAATTAACTTGATATTAAATCACTTGATATAAGTGATTACAACACTATTCTAACCAGAAACTTGCTGAATCCGCTTAGCACCTAGATTTACAACCCATTGTCAAGTGTACCTTAGAAAATTATTTTCCTGCACCTTCTGAACCACCTAAGTCAATATCTTTCTGAAAGAGAAGATAAGGGCTTTTGTTCTACTTGGGGATGTTAAAGATGAACTGTGAAAACAGAGGAAACTTAAGTAAATTCTTCTCCCAGGAGAATTCTTTTTTAATTTCTCCAGACTCTGGGGACTGCTTGTCCCCTGAGGCTGAGCTGTCTCTGCTGACTGTATGTTTACATACTTTTGTGATTGCATACATGCCTACTTCTTCAATTCTAGAGACAAAACAGCAGTCTATAGGTGAGCCCTGATTGTAAACTTTTTTCTTTAAATGCATAATCTTTTTTTTTTTTTTTTTCCACAGGCTACTTATTCTGGTATGAGGATCAGGATGTCTCCTTTGGAAATCCAGCCATGTGCCTGGGGTAGATTCTATTCTTCTTATTCCCAGCCAGAAGCCAGTCAAAACATCCATCAGATTGTAACATCTAAAAGGTACAATTACTCTCACGAATTGGTTTGTATCATTTGGAATTTTGAGAGGTATAAATGTTATGTATGCAATGTTAGGAAAGTGCTGAAGAAATTTATTTGTATGTACATAAATATACTGTAGCCTGTTTTTTACTGATCATGTGATGAGACATCATAGAATGGCTTGGGTGGGAAGGGACCTCAAGGACCACTAAGTTCTAAGCCCCTGCCACAGGTATGGTTGGCAACTGCTAGATTGAGTACTAGATCAGATTGCCCAGGGCCCCATCCAACCTGGCCTTAAACACCTCTAGAGACAGGACATCCTCTCTGGGCAACCTGCTCCACCACCTCATCACTCAGTAAAAAACTTCCTCTGACATCTAATCTATAAATCTCCCTTCATTTAGTTTAATAATATTCACCTTTGTCATATTACTATCTACCCATGTGAAAAGTTTATTTCCCTTGTGGTTATAAGCAACATTTAAATATTAGAAGGCTGTAGTGATTTCTTCCTGCAGCCTTCTTTTCCAAGCTGAACAAGCCCATGGGGTAAGAGAGGATATTTGGGTGTGACAAACACTCCAGAATATATATTTTATTATAATGAACAACTTTAGAATATTATTTGATTAACTTATCTGCTTTCTGTTGCTACCTCTCAAGCTAAAGGGATGCTGATCTGCAAGCAGAGGAATGAAAATACCTGAGGCCAGAATTGACCCTGACTCTCTGGTATTGCATCCTTTATTTCATTAACATAGTCCTTGTAAATCCAGGCTTTCCAAATATGTATTATCTTTTGAAGGTCTAAAAATATATAGAATATAACCAATTTATATCAAAGCCCGTAACATCTATTCATATTTAACAGCTTGGATAGCATTGTCCCAAAAGACAGAATATGAAAAAGTGCAAATCTTAGTTCACCTCAAGGATAGTGCAGTTTTGGGAAGGATAATAAATTTATGGTTGACATAATCTTTTGACTTTAAACATTATTTTTAGTGGGCAATCAGAGAGGCTTGAAGCTATGTCAAGAGTGACCACAGTAGGCATAGCATACAGAAGGAATCCACAACTCCATCATCTCCTGCATCTTCTAGCAGCACAGGCAGTCAAATCACAGTTGCTAGCTAGGAGAAGCAGGTGATGCAGGCGAATGCTACTGTTTGCTGAGCACTCAGTACCTAGAGAAAAGATCTGCCTGTGAGTGTGGGAAGAAAGTGATTTGGTCATGTCCAAACAACTCACATGAACAGGAAGTTATGGTATGTAAAAAATCTTTGGTTAAGGCAGTATGGAATATGTGTATGTCTCTCCATTATTATTGTGTCATCCTTGAAGAGCATACTCATCTTCATTTCACATTCCTTTCACACTTTTGCTCTTCTGTGGCTTCACCAGGCATGAAGTCCCGTATTAGGAAGGATAGAACCTTTCCTGATGTTAGTTTGAACTGCTTAGGCAACTGCTGAAGGTAGTTTTCAGCAATTCAGAATTTGTCAAACTCCACATAAAACAGCTCCCAGTTTTTTGGAGCTGCCATACTGATGCTTATTGTCATTTCATTCTCCTTAAAATCAGGTTATTTTCATCATTGTGAAATGTGTATGACAATGTGTATGACGGTGGCCCACTTTGTTTATGCTGTTCTTCATCAGTGATATCAGTGATTTTCTTGTAAGTGGAAAACTTATGCTTTGTGCTGAACTCTCTTCAGAAGTTTCAAGTTTACCTGTGTTTGGCAGTTTGTCTGATAATACTCAGAGTAGTATCTTCAGGTTGCTCTAGCACTCTTTCAGGATGTTTTGATAATACAGAAAGCAGGCTGCACATTACCTCCCACAGCTTTCTCTGAGGGGTACATCAGGGGAGTAGAGGACATACTCGGAGAGTTTGGATGACCTGCAGATTTTTAAAGTATCTGAGGAATTGTAGGTACAAAGCCTGACTTTTGCTGCATACAAAACAGTGCTAAAACACTCTGTTGTGTTGATCCTGTTCTCATGTCAATGTTTTTACCTTAGAAGGCCTGAAGACTGGACTGACAGTAGAACTGAATAGAAACAAAATGGGATAGATTCCTGTCAGATCTTAAAATAAGATAGTCTTGTCTTCGTGATTCAATATATTCAGCAGTTTTCAAAATGTTTTCCTATTTTCCAATATCTGAATTTAAAAGGGTGCATATTTGTGAGTGATGAAAACACAAAACTTGTAGAAATGTTTCTTGCCATGTGCTTTAAAATTAATAGATCCAAAAAATAAAAATCTGCTTTTATGACTGATATCAAAATTTTATTAGCTTTATTGCTAAAATGACTGCCCTCCTGTGGCAGGAATGAGCCTGTATGCCTAATTGCTTATTGTCACATCCATCTCACTGTTTTACCTACCTCTGGCAAGGTTTCCAGCAGAGAAAATAAAAATTCAATTTCATACTGAGACATACAATTCCACAACGTAAATAAAGGTAGGGAGTGTTCTGAATATGAATGACTGTTACAAAATGTGATTTTTAGCTGTTGGTCTAGTTTGTGGCTTCAGCTGTTGTAACTTACATGTGGCATGTAGGGCTCCCTGTGTTCAGATATTCAGTCTCATGCCTGTGTTGCTACAACTGACATCTGTTTCAGTAACTCGCAGCCAATGTTCCCCATGAGTTTCTGTAATTGCTGTTGGCAACTGACACAGCCAGAATGTGTCTAGGAGTAGATGTTCCCGCTGATTTCAATTTAGGCAAGGCATGAATCCATAAACAAGTGACTTTAGAAGATAGAAATGGATGGAAAGAGTCATCTCTTAACTGATTCACTGATCTATGGTAAGAGAGTACTGAGAATCATTTAACTTCTTACATACAGACAACCTTTTATGCTAAATGAAGGCCTTCTCTGGTAGTTTTGAGGATGTGTCAACTGTTCTAACGAAGAATAAGGGACACTTATTTTCATCCTTTCAGCATTTCCAATTCAAAAACAAATGGCACACAATGCTAAATTCCTTTTCCCCTCAGAAAGCCTTCTTCCTAGTAGCTCAAATTAGGATGCCTCTCATGGACTGTTGTAGTCAAATCCCTGTGTGCTATTTCTGTACATAGGAACTAGTCCTTTCACAAAGGATTTTGTTCTCCAATCCAACCTTTTTCTTCATAAACTGCTCTTTGGCAATTCTGGCTGTTCATACTGTATACCCTTTGTCCTCTTCAGCCATCCTGTGGCCAAGTAATGCTTTTTAGCGGATTTATATATGCTCAAAAACTGTATGAAACTTGTTATGCATACAGGTATAGAGGGAACAAGAAAAGTCTGGCAAACTTCAAGACCTAGAACAGGGGATCTCAGGAAAGGGGAGATGATGTTAAATGAGGGATCTTCCTCATGAGGGACCTATTCAGTGGGATGACAAGGGCTTAAAAGATGTGCTGCTCTTTGTCTTATAGTCTGTGTATAGGTTTCCAAAAGCAATTGAACCATCTGATGGAGGAAAGATCCAAATGAGGCTTTTTAATGCAAATACAAAATACTGTGTTTCCTGTTGTGGAAATAGTTAAAAAAAAAAAAAAAATTCTCCTGCTGTTCTTCCATTTTCTCATATGCAGCAACTTGCCCTACTGAGTTCTCTTCAACATGTTTATCAGTGACAGATGATGGAATTGGGTGCCCCCTCAGCAAGTTGGCAGGTGGCACCAAGATAAGCAGTGTAGTTGATAAGTAGGGGGGAAGGGAAGCCATCCAAAGGGACACAGACAGGCTGGAGAGGTGGGCCCATGTGAACCTAATGAGGTTCAATAGGGCCAAGTGAAAGACTTTGGGTTGAGGCAATCCCAGATATTTACACAGACTTGGGAAAGAATTCCTTGAGAGCAGCCCTGTGGAGAAGAATTTCTGGAGACCCCATTATGGCCTTCCAGTACTTCAAGAGAGAATATAAGCCAGAGGGGGAACAACTGTTTATGTGGGTTGATAGCAATAGGATAAGGAAGGGTGGTTTTAACTAAGATGGGAGATTTAGGTTAGATAAAAGGAGGAAGACTTTCACTCAGAGAGCAGTGATGTGCTGAAACAGTTTGCCCAGAGAGGTTGTGGATGCCCCATCCCTGGAGGCATTCGAAGTCAGGCTGGATGTGGCTCTGGGCAGCTTGGTTTGGTGGTTGGTGACTCTGCACATAGCAGGGAGGTTGAAACTAGATGATCTTTGAGGTCCTTTTAAACCCAAGCCATTCTATGACTCCGTGAAGACAATGTGCTGGGCTAGATAGACCTTTAGTTTGTTACAAGAGAGTTGTTCTTTTCTTTAATGAAAAACAGAATTTGCTGGCTTGCAAACTTATCTACAGACAGGAAGCATTCCTGACAAAGCATCAGCCAGCTGAGAAGATGATGCTAGTCAATTCTGCAGGAATCACAGAATGGCCAGGATTGGAAGGAACCTCAAGGAGGTTCTTAGGTACCTAAGAATCTCCAACCCCCCTGCCACATGTAGGGCCACCAACCTCCTCCTCATTTAATGCTAGACCAGACTGCCCAGGGCCCCATCCAGCCTGGCCTTGAACACTTCCAGGGATGGGGCATCCACAACCTCTCTGGGCAGCCTGTTCCAGCACCTCACCACTCTCTGTAGGAAAGTAGTGTAAACTGAAAATAAAAAAGAAAATATGAAAATAGTAAGTAAAGGTGGCCCTTCCATGAGAAATCTTTTTCTCTTGTAGCCTTACATACAAAGCTGCTGTTTCCTGGCAGTTGTACAGGAAGAATTTTTTTGATAATTTCTCCTTGAAATATGTTTTCTTTCTTAATATCCTTTGACTTTGTTTTTGTTCAGTTTTCAAGATAGAAATATATTGTGTGAAGTATATCACATTGGAGAAGTTTCATTAAATACTTGAAGGGTGCATCGTATTTTTTTTCAATAGCTGAGACCTTCATTCTTTAGGAGTCTGAAAGCTTCATAGAGCATGTGGTTTTGAGTACATGAGTTGAACATTCTCTGGTGTCAGATGTGGAACTTGTGATGCTGTAAAGAACTACAGGGAAAGGGTTTGTCCTGCCATCTGTCAGGTTGTCATTTTCAACAGGTTGCCAGTCACCAAGATATTACTATAGCACACATGTTGGCTGAAATAGAGGTGCTCATATTGTTCTAGGAGAGTGTTTCTGAAGTTTAAAAGAAAGGTAGTATTTAAAAAAAAAAAACTTTTTGTTTTCACAGACCTGAGAACCTTTGTGAAACTACATACAAGTTTCCTCATGGCAAGCTCATGCAGACATAAATGGCCTGCACAAGGCAACTTAGGGTTTTAATCAGAACTTGAGCAACTGTGCTTGAATACATCTGCCTCTCAGTAACACATGTTCTGAGACTGTCTCTGTGATATCCAGCTTTCTATAGTTGGATAAAATAATACCACCTTTATCACATACAAGCACTGTGCCAAATCTCAAGTGGTCATTTGCACTTTTCCTGTATATGACTGCTAGTCAAGTGTCCATCAGTGATGCAAGAGCACAAACAGATGTATGTTCCACTAAAAGAACATGTAGGAGACTTAGTTTCTGAATGCTGACTTCTTGGTTTGCAAGCAACTTCAGCCAGAGGAGGAAAAAAAACAAGATATTAGAGCTGTGCTCTGCAAGAGCTGTGACTAAAATAGCAGAGATTTTCTGGGTTGTTCTTGTTAACTTAGTAGTTTGTGTTCTCTCTAAATGCTTTTCTGCCTATTTATTTCTGTGAACTCTTTCTGCAAATTCAAAGTATGGAAGCTATAGAGCTCTCTTTGAGAGTGCTTTTCTAGCCCACTGTTTTTTGCTGCTAGTGCTAATTACATAACTTGTAATATGATAAGGATTCCTTTAGAAAGCAGCAACCCAACACAAAATCAAGATCTTTTCTGTTTTAAGGAAATGCTTCTTTTCTTATTTTGTTATAGAAAAGTGCTGTCCTTTATCTTCTGATGTCACTGAAACTATGCAGTAATAAGAGCAGATGCGTAATGAGAATGGTAAATCATTCACATAGTCATTAATAAAACAGCTACATTGTTGATCACTCTGTTCCTATTGCTTACCTTCTGTTCCATACCAACGACAGAACTGGACCATATGGAGACAAAACATGTTCTGGAAAACAGATAATTTTTCATGTCAAAAAAAGGCAGATAAGTGACAGGAGGAAAGGTACTTGTAATTCTACAATATTTACCTCCAGGTACAAAACACGTATTGGGTTTCCCACTTGTGCCTTTGATCAGAAGGAAAAAAAAAACAACATTTTAATAGGTTATAGATTACATTATTTGGGATTTTGTTTTCTTTCCAGGAAATAATGCAGGGCATGTGGAATTGCAGAGTCATTAAAAATTGGAAGGGACTACAGGAGTCTATTTAGTCTATCACTCTGCATCATATGTAGCCCTACCACTCTAGGCTAATTATCTAGTCCATTGTTTAAAAGCTTCTCTGATGGATATTTCGTAGTCTCCTTCAGTGCTCAGTTATCATTGCTATTGAAAAGTCTGGCCTGGTGTCTAACCCAAATTTTCACTTTGTGTAATTTGATGTATTTTCTTTTGCTCATTACACAAGGGTCATGGTACCAAGGATTCCTTTTGTCTTGGCAGAATCCTTTATTGTTTTTGAAGACCACTGTGATGTTTCCTCTCTGTTCTCTCTTCTCTAGACAAAACAGATTTCAGTCTTTCAGTCTCAATAATAAAAGCTTTTTCTTCCTTTTACATAAGAGGAGAAAAACAGCTTTCTTTTCTTATTTCTCTGGCTAACTGTGTGTTGAGAATATTAAATAATGCTATGCTTCCAGTGTTCATGAACCATTTGGAGTAACTTTTTGACTAGGCCCATTACCCAACTAGGAAAAACAGGATAGGATAGAGACAAACTGCTCCAAAACTGTGGGAAAGGAAAGTAGAACATACAAGATCTCAATTTAGAGTTTCATGTTTAAAAAGTTCTACATGATGCGAAAAAAATAAGTGAAAGGGATGTCCCACAGGGAGATGATTTCTGCCTCAGCATTGAAATGATTAAATGATTCTCTTCTGACTATACCCATTCATTTCTTTCCTTTTTTTAAGAACTTCTCTTTATTGTTGCAACATTTCTTCTAGAGAGGTATGGTTAAAGAACAAAGTTGCAGGTCTGTTAAAAGGATAAGAGAAAAATACTGTTCTAGACCTTTTGGTGAAAAAAAAGGAAAGAAAGGAAAAGGATCCTTAGCATCCCTTCCTGCCATAAAAAAAAAACTTTTAGGTGTACCAAATAAATGGCACAGTTGTTTTTGTAACCTTTGCAAATCCAAGCATTGGTACAAGTAAGTTTGATCCCCCAAAGCATTTCAATTTCTTTAATATTGGTGATGATTCAATATAGCTGTAAAGCTAGGGAAAGTAATGGGTGATGCTTAGATAAGAACAAATAACTCATCTGCAGAGTCAGGGAAGAAGTAGAAGCCATTTTCTAGGTCTTTCCAGTTCATTAGCATTGAATACTGGAAAAGTGGGACAAATATTTTATTTTACAAGGATGTATGAAAGAGTGCCTCTTCATCAACTGTGCTGCTATGAAGCTGAGACAACTGTGGTTCCTGGTGGAAGACTTCACATTTTTTTAATTCTTTACTAAATTCAGAAAATGCTCTGAAATGCTTGATGTTTAGAAATGTTTAAAAATAAACAAACTATGTCCAGTATATCAGTAGAAATAAATCGTCATCAAAATCTGAAAACTTAAAGTACCCATAGATACTGGAGAATCAAAATTGGTCAAAAATGTGAAATATTCAGACCACTGACATTTATCAAAAAGAACATGTAATACATCCTTTAAGAGGTCTTCCTTTACACTTATCTTGCTTAATTTCTAAATTAAGGAGTTAAGAATACACTTTTCTAGAAGTGATTAATGCATTCAGAATGCATTGTATAAAACTTGTCTTCCTTCTGCTGCATGCACTTCAGTTACATATTTCTTTCTGTTATTTTAAAAATCCAACATTAAGACTAAGAATAGTATACTGACTGAACAGTTGACAGGAAATCATAGTCACATTTCACTAAGAAGTGAAATGACCACTGTTAAGCTTCCCAGGAGGATAACAGTTTCTATGACTTTACATCCAGCAGTGCAGTACATGACAGTAGCTAGATGTGCACTGTGTTTCTACCTAAGAGACTGACAGTTATTGCTGAGTGAGAGTCACTCACTTTTTGACTCGCATTTTTCTAGCAAAACTTTTCTTTTGGTTTGTTCATTCTCTTGAGAATTAGGAAAAGTCAGCTTCATTGTCTTTCCCTCTTTTATCTACTTTGTAGACCTTGAATAGCTTGGGATGGTGCTGTTACTGAAACCAATGGTCTGATTGATCTTAATCCTCCAGACTCCTATTTTGGGAAGACTGGTAAGAGGTTTTTATTTACTGCTACAAATAGCTATAGCTTCTCCTTTCCTATTGTAGAGGAAAAGACTTCTATTATAGAAAATAAGAGAACACTGTTTAGTGTTATTCTCATATTTTAAATGAGTGGAATAGCATAAGGATGCAGTAGAAACTTCAAGCCTGACTTAAATCAGCACATTCTTAAAAGAAGAAAACAAAACAAATTCAAAGCTGCTAATGTCAGGGGAAGATTCAGCAATGGTGTGTAATCAACTCTTGCTATGTGTTTGTACTGATGTGTTGCACTGAGATTTCTTCTGGAATGATTTTAGGATTGATCCAATATTCTGCTGCTAGTGATTCAGCGCTCCATCCTTAGAATGGATTTGACTGCACACCAGTCAGCTACTGACATCAAAAAACTAATGTCTGAAAAGATCCCCACTGCATGATATATCAGTAATGCACTTATCAGTGTCATCTAGAGTAAACTAGAACAGCTGAAGGGCTTGACCTGTCTGGAGTCCTGGTAGGTGAATATCTCTAGTGCCCAGTAATTTACTTTTCTCAGCTTTTTAAATGCTAACTTTTATTTTTTTCTTGAGAAGTTTAAATAAGAACAGAACAATGACAGTATATCGGCAGCTTTATTCTTAGTCTCTAATGAAACCCAATTGTGACCTATAGGAACAGAAAGCACTGCACTAAATCAGCTTCTAGTTCAATGTGCATTTATCCTACCATTTTACTAGTGGAGTTCTTGGAATGGTTCAAGAATGGAAAATATTACAAAGTTCTACATGTACCAAAGCATTAATTATTTAGAAGACAAATCATGAGAGAATGAGCAAAACCAAAGAATGGAATAATACATAAAGTAGAAGGTGATTTGAGAAAAGCAGGGAAGAGAACAGAGAAACAAATGAGACTGGGGATGTAGAAGACAGCTTTGAAGATCTGGCCTTGTAGAAAATACGTTTTAGAAGAATTGAAAGGACTGCAAGATTGGAAAATTTGAGAGGAAGAGACAAATGATCAAGTTAAAAGATGAATGATTTTTTTTTTAAACTAATGAATACTGATTTCAAGTGAGACGTCTAGAAAAATGTCTTATAGCTGCTGTTTAGCCTTCTTTTCCTGGTTGGCAAGTGTTCTCATTGCTGAGTTCAGGTAGCATTTAGAAACACTTGTACATGGTCATAATCTTTCTTCTAGGCCTTGATAACTAACTAATCTGCTGAAGAGACCATATTGTAGATTCAGTTGCATATTATTTAGCTGGAAACTTCAGTACAATTATTGAACCATTATTGTGGTTCTCCTTCTGCATATCTCATTGTCTTTCTATTCTTTTGTATGAGACAGACAAGGTACCAGAGTACAACACATCTCATTCTACATTTTTACACTGTTCCTTCACATTCTGATCAAGAGCACTGTGTACAAGTATTCTGCATTATGAAGGACCCTTTGAGAGCAACTTGCTGTGTAATGAAGTCTGTTAGAGTAATTGCTGTGTGAAGCTCTTGCTTTTACAATGCACACTGGGTGTTGCTGTGCCTCATCCAGAAGTTTGTTCGTGAGTTCTTTTGTTAGGCTCATGATAGTCTGGGCTCACCTAGAAATAATAGCCTGAAAACAGCAAAGTCAGAATGAGGGTGACAGGGAATTGTTAATCACAGATTAGACACAATGCATGTTCTTTCCCATCATCACTTCTGAGATATTACCAGTCTCCTTGACCAGGGTTATTTAACAAGAAATTGTTATATATGGTCTGAATGAATCAGAGCTGTTTGGTGCATATGGGTGCTAACAGTAGCAATAATATTCAAACCTGCTCCAGCTACCTAATTTAACGTAGCTATATCTTGTGATGCATAGAAAAGCAATTCTGCTCCAATATATTGGTAATGCTGATCTTTAGAAAGCAATAAATGCATTTTAGTTTGTTCTTTTAATAAGATTATTCAGATTAATTTTGTAGTACACACAGTACAACTTGAATGCATTCACAAAAAAGCAAGAAAACATCATTCAGCTGCATGAATATATACATGGAAACCTCAAAATGACAACTACTCAGTATTATTCCTTTCATGGTTTTAGTTGTTGCTTAGTGAGTTTGTTTTTTTCTCCATTTTATGCAGCTCTCAGTCACAACAATCTACATTATCTTCATATGTAGATATGGACAATACTGCAGTTAAAAAGTGACTCTCTTTCTTGCTTCACCTAGTGCAATCTGTAAGCTGTGCTACTAACTCCCCTTAGAGATCTTATTTGCATGCCCAACTGCTCTTTGAAATTTAATTTACAGGGATCAGTGAGTGACTGACACATCTTCAGAGACAATAAAAACGTATGAATATAAATCACATTCAGTTCTATCCATGTCTTTTTGTCTGAGGTGCAATTTCTATTTATTTTTACAGTGATAAAAGAAACTGCAGTTTCATATTCCTACTCTTTTGGTGGCCAATCAAGTTGAAGAAACTTCAAAATCTTCCCTATCATTGCTTCTGAGATACAACCCTTGATTAAACCTTGTTCAACAGTTTGTCTACCCAAATTGTCAGACAATTTTAATGTAAAACAAAAAAGCAAAGGGGATAGGAACTCTTACCTGGCTCTCCCAGCTTCTTCTATTTATTATTTGCTCACTCCCTTCCCCCCAGAATCATTCTCATAAACATGAGAAATGTGCTACTAGAGTTAGGAATGTGTGGGAAAGGATAAGAAAACTCTTAGTCTGCTCACTAGTAAGAAAGATCAACTGAATGTCATTGAACTGACTGAAATGATATTCATAGAAATATCTTTGGATAACAGCAGGGAAGGACTTCAGCATATAAGGAGGGAAAATCTGTTCTTTATAGTGTGTATAAAATTAAGGTGTTAGAAGAACTGTTACGCTCTAGAGATATTTGTGGTCAGCCTTATCTGCTCTTTTTTTCAAGGATCCTGAATTACTAAGCTCTGGCCTGACATACAGTTTTCAAGTTAAACAGTCATTCAGAATCTCAACACTTTTGGTTTGAAGAAAAGCCTGTATTTCATATCTCAAAGCACAAAAGTAAGGTACTCGAGAGCAGTCAATTTCATTGCTCTTATTCTTCAGTAAATTTAAGGTGGTTTGAGTTGGTGCTGCTATCTTTCATTACAAGCCAAAGAAAGAGATTTTCCTAAGCTAGGAGAAGCAGCTGTATGCGTGACAGCCCCTGCATATAGACACTGTTCCTCATATAATTGAGAAGCAAACTACAGGAGGAAGATACACAACATATGATGGAAATAGGAAAAACAGCACCATTTTAAGTGTTTGGAAGTAATAATGTAATGATGTTCCTGTGGTTGGTTGTTTGAATGCAGTCATTCTCTGAAATAAATATTGTAATTCTGTATTCATTTTGAGTACTGAATGTTGAATTTTCATTTTTCTCTGCCTAGATTAGATTAAGTAATTATAAAAGTTATTAACATTGAAGTTACAAGACTGCAGTTGTAAAAGTGCAGTAGCTTAACATATATACTATAGCAGAATACCAAAACCTATACCATTAAAAAGTAATCTCTTCACATCCTTAGCAGAAGTGATGCAAAAGAATCTTTATTTACCGTAGTTGAAAATGTATCTAAATAGGTTTTGTTTTTTTAAAGCAGTAGCATGGGTTTTTTTAGAAGAGGAAGAAAAGAGGTTAAAGGCGGTATAAAAAAGTTACCTCCACAGATACCTTCCAGCAGAAGGGATGCAGAGAAAAACTGTCTTGTGGAAATGTTAATGGAAAGATTAAATTAGGTTGATGGGAACAACCCCTCAAGGAAACATAGGCTTGAACTAACCTGATTTTCGTGTAGTATTTTTTGTTGCTTTGACTTTAGAACTCTATGTAACATTGTTACATTCTTAAAATGTTAAGGTTAAAATAGTGGGATAAAAAGGGCTTGAGATGAGACGGGACCAGAAGTGTATCCCAACAGGTGTGTCAAAGAAATTGGGCATGCAAATTCACAGACAGAAGTCCCAGGCCAGGGACTTCTTTTTCAACTACCCAGTGCCATGCAGCTTTCAGAATGCCTCACAGGAGGCAGAAATGTCTTCCCATGCTTGCTTAAGGCCACTAAGGGTAGGTATGTTGTCTGCTGAAAATGGCAGGAGGACATCCTGCTATGTCTTAATTTATCAAGATCTGGGATTTACCACACTTCTGGACCTGCAAAGCATGCAAGTGATGCTCTTTGAATATCAGCACTTCATAGCAGAGCAATACACTGAAGTAACATACCCACACTTATAAAGCCGGAGGAAAATCTCAATACTATGACTGACTGAGAACAAGGTGAAAACCCTGAGACATACGGTGTGTGTTCCAGAGTATCTTGGGCACTCTAGCTGCTCTGTACCCGCTTAAGATGAGAATGGAAACAAAGTTCAGGTTCTTGGTTAGACATAAACAATCTAGTGTGTGTTTGTTGATTTGGGGATATTTGCTTTTCTTCCTAGGGCAAATGGAATTTCAGTAAACTGTAACAAAAAGTTTTAGGACAGTTAAATAATCCTGGATTGTATTTTTTTTTTCTCTACAGATATTAATGCATATACTCCAAAGGGTTCCTTCTTATCGGGGCTAAACTTTCTAGTAACTTTCTAGTAAAGTTATACTTTTCACTAATTGGGCCGTTCCTTCCAAGTATGAAGTTAGGAACTACTTCACTTAACTCTTTGCACTGACCTGATCTGCCTCTCTTCCCTCATTAAAATAACCTCATAAACCCTTATGTAAAGGAGCACAAAAGCAAAGAAGAGAAAAAGAAAAGTAGCTGAAAATCCCAGCCAGGTGGCAGATCCAGACAACAATATTCCCTACTGGTATGAACCCACAACAAGAGAAATAGGTTTTTAGTATTTGTTTACCTGGTAAATCATTCAAAAGAACCATGCCAACCTTTTTTTGTTCTGTGTTCTGAAAGTTGACATAGACAGAAACTTTGATTACCTATGGTGGTGAAATGAAAATTAAATTCTTTGGTTTTCTGAGTCTGTTACTGGTGGAAATTGGACTATAAATTGGTGTCACTGATAATACTGCAGTAACAAGCAGGAACATTAAGAGAAATTGGAAGTATTTTTGGCATGCTTTTGCTTTAGTTTAACATTTAGAAAAAAACAGATTCTTAATTTAAATGAGTGTGTACTAAAAACAAGAAAAGTCACCACTGCATGCAAGTGAGCTACTGATTTGCCATTTACCAGCATGTGATTTGTAGCAGCAATCAAACACTCCAGGATAACTTCACTGCGCGATATCTGCATCACCAGTATCAGCACAAAGAGGAATACACAGAAAATCTCCTTGTAAATTTGTGGAACAAAGAAGTGCTTTCACTGTTCGAAAGTGACATTTCTATGTGTGTGTGATTTTTAAATCTGAATAAAGTAGATATTAGGATAGATAGTATAGATATTTGGAAATTTTAACTCTATTTTTTGAATCAGAATTTGATTTGAAGCTTAGTGGGGGTGATTTCTTAATCTATTTTTTATGTCAACCAAGAATATTCTAGAAAGTTTAGTTGTGTCTACTTCAAATGAAGGCTGCTGAAATGCAGAACTTTTGTTCTGAATTCTGTATCTGCTACTGTCACTGGCTGAAGTTAATAACCGTGAAGAAAATGTGATAGGCAATGTAGCTTCACAAATGTGAATGTTATTGAGTGAAACAAACATCTGTCTTCCCAAAACACTATTCTGAGACAGTCTGATGTATATGTATAGATTCAGTGAACTTCGTGCAGCATACAAACCCAAACCATGCCACATTAGAAATAACCATATTGCTAATGGTGTTGATAATAATACAGTAGCACCTGGAGACAGAACTTCAATTTTCCCCTTTTCTCCTAACAAAGGAGCTACTTCTGCAGTGCAAGCCAAATGGTGTAGCCACAATCTAACAGTATTTGGATTGTGGCCACACTGTTTGGTGTAGCCAAATTCTACAGAATCCACATTGACATTCCTCATTTTGACCAAGGCTGAGATCGATGTGGATACAGGGGTGCAAAACAATTGCAAAAGACTTCTGGCATTTCTTCTGTGTTGTGACATGCCAGCATCAGGACATGATACGTGGAAACAGAGATGAGACCAGGCCCAATGTGGACCTAGAGGCAGTTGCAGTGGCTCTGTCCTCTCCCCCCCTGAGTACTGAGACTAGCAGGGATGATTCAGAGCTTGGTGGGCTTGGTTTGACCCTTCTCCTTCCACCTCCTGCCTGTCTATGATAGGAGCAGAAGAGGAGATCTAGCAGCAGTTGCAGCTTCTATGGAGAAAGGCTGCATAACCTAAAGGGAGATTCAGAGTTCGTGTTCAGTCTCCTCAGCTGCCAGGTTCAGGTTATCTTAAAATGGGTAGATGTGCATACCACAGTCAGCTGAAGAGATGCTGCTACTGCAGAACTTATAAAAACAAAAGAGGCTGCGAAAAAGACAATAGAAAGAAAGGAGATAAATGAGAGGGATAGAACAGAGAAAACAATCCTACAAACAAGAATGGTCTTAACAAGCTAATAGACAGGAAAAAATTAATATGTTTTCAGAAAATCTGCCTCAAAATCCTGTTAGATGTGACTGATGAGAGTGTAGTAAATACGTAAGACAAAGTGGCAAAGACATTCAGTTTGAAGGAATTACCTTTTAATTCAAGGATAATGAGTGTGTAAAACAAAAGTTTCACAACCTTCCTTACCCAAACTTCACTGCTTTTCTAAAGACCCTCTTTACCTGATTTTCTGTCCCTTCTGATAACCTTCCTCTCTAAGTTTTCATTCTTCCTTTGGAAGTTAACTGGATTATAGAGGTCAAGCTTGCCTCTTGAAGACGAGTACAGTACCAACATAACTGAATAAGGCAATCCCTAGATTACTTTTAAGAAATGAGAAACATACTAGTACCGTAGGAGGTTGCTACCAACATCATTTACCACAAGAAAAAGAACAGAGAACAATAGAAATATCCAAAGCTACAAAAACTGAAGTTGAGATCCAACCAAACTACAGATGCTCTACAATTGTAGAACATCTCATGAAATCAATTCAGTAAAATAAAGAGGTCTGAAAACAAAATACTAGAATAACATCTAAGTTACCAAGTAGACTGATTAGTCAGAGATAGATTAAATTACACAACAGTTTTAGAACAGAATAAAAGAAGGACTCAAAGGAAAGAAAAACTACGTACTAAATTCCAAGCAAAAAGACTGTATGACATACTAGCACTTCAGCATAGGAATAGTAATCAAACTGAGTAAGCTATTCCTTTTCATACTGATCACTACAGATAACAAGGGTTTGACAAATACATTGGATTAGAAAATTTCACTTCTAGTTATAACTTGTAGGTGGTAGCTCAGTCATCATACAGAAAGAGACCAACTGATTTTGCAACACCAGAGAAAATATTGCATTTCAGAAATACTATGAACAGTTCAAAATTACCCTCAATGGAAATATTGTATAAGACAGGAAAATGTAGGGGGCAGTTTAGTTACTATGGATATTCATAGGAGAATGTCATGAAGTAATACCACAACTCAGAGAAGCAACAAATTATGAACCACAACTTAAAATGTTATCCTTACCTTAATGAATGGATATGAGAGCTTACAGGGGAGAGATTTTCCTCTATCTGTATTGGTTGATTTTTTTTTTCTCCTCCTAAAAGAAATTAACTACACTCATCTTTGTAACCAGTGTTACAGTCAGAAAGATTAATATGGTGGAAGGACAGTACAGGTGTGCAGTAGCAAAGGGACTAATATAAATGGAATGGTGTTACAAAGAAAAACAAAGAAAAAGCACTAATCTATCTCCAAAGATCTAGGCTTACAGGAAAGACTCCACAAAGGAGGGAGCTCCAACCAGAGAACCTTCCCCTTGGCAGTCAGCTCTTAAATGAGGTCTAAGAGACGTGCAGCCAGGCTCCACCCCTTCTGGTCACACAATTGAATTACCTTCACCTGTGCTCCCAGGGCTGACTGGATCCTTTCCCCAGGTGTTCAATTAGTGGTTCAGGCCATGACTCAACAGTTACCAATCGCACAGTTAGCAGTTCTTTCTATCATGTCTTCAGGATTTTCATCTAGTCTCCTATTCTGTACTGTAACATTGTTTGCCTGTTGTGGACCACATATCGAACTCACCCACTTGGCTTTAATGTCTCTTAAAGAAAATACCAGGTGAACATAAAGACAATTAAAAGAGATGTATGTGCTTATGTATACCTGAACATAATGTGATCTAGTGACTTTAATTAAAGGAAGAGATAGAAGTATTGATAAGCCTCACATTTTTTTGTAAGGTCAAAATTCTGTAGTTCACTGTTTCCTTTGCCTTTTTGTTTTTTTCCACAGCTAACATCAGCTTCTTGCTCGCAGTCTGCTACTTTAAGCAGTTAAATCTCTCATTCTTCCCCCTCAGACACTTTTTCAAACACAAATTAGGACTGTTATAAACAGGTTGTTTATAGTTGTATGGGAACTGTTGAGTCATGGCCTGAGCCACTGATTGATCACCTGGGGAAAAGACCCAGTTCAGCCCTGGGGGCACAGGTGAAGGCAATTCACCTGTGTGACCAGAAGGGGTGGAGCCTGGCTGCACCTCTTTTAGACCCTATTAAAGGGCTGACTGCCACTAAGGAAGGATCTCTGGTTGGAGGTCCCTCTCTTGTGGAGTTTTTCCATGTAAGCCTGGATCCTTGGAGATAGGTGAGCATTCCTTTTCTGTTTGTCTTTTGCTATTCTGCTTCTGTATTGCCTTTCCACTGTGCTAATCTTTCTGACTATAACAATAATCTGCTTGTGTAGTTTGCTGTGTTAGTTAGTTTTTAGCACTCATAGTGTCTACTGCATGTTTAGTGTACTTCAACTAAGTGTCTCTGTCTCTTTCAAAGAGACTCAAAGTTTCTTTAAACTGTTTACCTAAGATTGAAGTAATGTATGTATAACCTGCATACCTAAACCTATTCTCAATATTTTGGTTGTATGTTCTAGTTAACTATCCCCGAATTATTTAAAAAAAAAAAAAACACAACTAAGAAGTCCTTAGTATTTGAGGAAAAGCATGTCTCCCGAAAGGGATATTGAATTTTTCTTGTCTTTTTAAGAACACCTATTCAAACTTCCTAGCACACAAATGTGCAAAAAACATTTCTCACTAGTCATTCTTTTAAAATATGTGTTTGTGTAGGTATTCTTCCCCTCCCCCCCCCCCAAAAAAAAAAGTTAAAAATACTCTTTCAACTTTCCTGTACTCTCTTGAATCTTTTGCTGGTTTTCTACTTTATTTTTTTTCATCTATCTTCCATTTGATCAATTTCTTTTCTCCTGCTTCCCTTGCAGTTTTTGAGATGCTGTGATGATACGTCAAGAACTTGCATAGAATTTTCACTTTCTTCTCTCAAAATGTGACCTAGCCTGTTCATCAGGTAATCAAGTAAGTCAGATGGTTTTCTTTCTTTCTAGGAGGATGTAAAGGCTGGTGCTGAGTTACTGCTTACCTTCAGAGGAATACTCACCAGACCAAGATGAGAACAAATGTTTGGTTCTCTCCTGTCTAGCTGATTCAGAATAAGCTCTGTACAAGGAAGGCCTTTTGTATCAAGCTTCAGATTTCTAGAGAGTTTTGTCATTTTTCATTGCAGTGCTTGTTCTGAAGACTTTACAACTGAGCAGGGTTTTCATTCTCTGTAGGTTCTGGAACGATGTGCATTTTGGACACAGAGCTTTTTAGTCTGTGCAACCATTGCTGCAGATCTGTGTGTTCATAAATAAAGCTGAACAAAGAACCAATATTACCCTTTTGGAGTAGGGCTTATTAGCATTTTGATGGCTTCTTTATCCTGGAAATAGTCTTTTGCTTTTGGCCTCTTCCTTTTATTCTCCATCCTGAATCTGTCATCTTTCCCTAATAATTAGAATTTATACTGAGTAATCAAGGCTTAGGTTGTCAGGGCAAAAAAAAAAAAAAAGCATAAAAATGAATTACAACACGTTCTCCCTGCAGATAAGAATAGCATATATTTGCTTTATAAATCATGTTTGAAATATGTAAATTACTAGAACATCAGATTGTGAAGGTTGGATTAAAAGCTCTAAAATTTCAAATATTCTAAAACCATAAGTAATTTCCTATAGGAATAACACTAATGATAGTTTTGGGGGGATGAAAAAATCATTTGGCATGTAGAAAAAAATGAATGGCAATATTTTGTGACAGCTGTTACACTACTGAATGAGTAAGAGGCAGCATTCACTGAACTACCACCAGAATAGAAATGTTAATGAGTAAATATTCCTGGATTACTGACTCCAAGTATGTGCTACATGGCTTTCAACGTTGTGCTAAATCTATGAAATAAGTAGAATTGATGCGGTAACTTTTTAACAGTATTTCTGTTATTACATACATTCACTAAGATAATGCAGATTTACTCACTTCATTTAGTATCTTCAGAATTGGTGATCAATGCTAAATATGATTGCAGCCCATTCTATTTACTTCTGTGAAAGTTGTTTTGAGGAGTAATTTAAAACTTCCCATGTGTTATCCTTTAACAAAGAAAATGTTCTTAGTTTAGTAGCTTCGCAGCTGTTAGAGACAGAATAAATAGGGCAGAACATAGTATTTTCAGGCAGATGTTTGGAACTTCAAAATCACTTCACATTTAGAAAGATCACATATGGAGAAAACTTCTATTTCATTAAAAATCAAACTTTTATTATTCCTGTTCTTCAGTTTCTAAAGACATTTAGTCTTACAAACGTGATACAAGGACTGAGGTTTATCTTGGTAGTATATTGCATATTATTTTCAGAAACAGACTTCACTTTGCAGGAAAATGATATATCTAAATCAGTGAAAAAGCAGCTTAATTCACACCACTTTAAACCTTTACTTTGACACCTTTTCTCTGGATTTACTGATTCCTTAGACCTTCAGGTCTTGTGGACAGTGTAAAGCATACTTTCAGAACATATTAATATGTTCTAGGAACTGGAAAGCCAGGTTTCTAATCTCTGCTCTACTGTTTACTTCTGTTATGACTCCAGGCAACAGACAGAGCTCTGGTGAGTAGGAGAAGCCAAGGGAAATGATGAAATACTGATCTTTACTACCTTACTTGTCCATCTTAATGAAGTTAGTGACTTCATTCAGTGCTTCAAAGACATGCGGTATCAACTCAGACTGTGTTTTTCTTAAAGCTTATTGTCTGTCTTCTGTTAATTGATGCAGCATTTTTCTTCACATCTATCTTGGCCAATATCACATTACCTCAGCAAATACTTGGGTGCAGTAGATTAATAATTATGATCCCAAGCTGTACATAAATCTGTATGTTAAAAAAAAAATAGAAACCTCCAGAAATACATAGAATTAGCTGTGGATTGTCTTTCCAGAACTCACCATCCAGCCAATGGTTTACATGTATTGGAATGGGCAGAAGACTGAACAGTGAGTAGCAGTGGCCAGCTCTGCCTGGAGGAGCAGGATTTTGGCAGTCAGCATAGGAGCCCAAAGACAGGGAGCCCTGCCTTGTCATGTGGGTTTGTATTAATCTGCAGCAGGTGCTCATCATTAGTCATTGAGTAAAGAATGGTGATGTATGGCTTTCTATCAGATGAATACTCCTCTGTGATTTGTGTAGTATGTGATGTAGACAAGTGCATGGATTTCCTCCATGAATCTTAAAAAAAAAAAAAAAAAAAAAAAAAAACTTATCTGTTTCATTGGAACCCAGAGAAAAAGCATAGCGGAACTTCTGGCCACAGTATAAAAACATTTCCGGGAAAGTGTCATTAGATGCTTTGACTGTGGGCCTCTATACTATCTGTGCATGATTGAAGATATACTTTCCATATTTATCAAGTTAATGAATCTTTCAGTTGTGTGCAAGCATTCTTGTGAGGCACTCACGTACCTCTATCTTGTTTCTTCCTTTTTCTTCCTTTATGCTAAGTAAAATTGCATTCTTCAGCTATCATTATTTATTCAAATGAGTCACCATGATAAAGCTAGAGGAATAGAAGTCTCTAAGGAGTTCTTCAGAGTCCTTCTCTACATGAGAAAACTCATCCACAAACTTTAGCTGAACACTGGTCAGGACGGAAACTTCCATACATAATGAATTGAAAGAAATAACAGGTGTTTGAGATAGGTGAGTCATAGAATGGTTTAGGTTGGAAGGGACCTTTAAGATCATCTAGTTCTTACCTTCCTGCTATAGGCAGGGATGCCTCCTCCTAGACCAGTTTACTCAAAGCTGCATCCAGCCTGGCCTTAACCTTCAGTGTGGTGGCAACCACAACTTCTCTGGATGATGTGCTACAGTGTCTCACCACCCTCACAGAAAAAGAAGTCATCCTAATCTCTAGTCTAAATCTATCCTCTTCCAGTTTAAAGCCATTTCCCCTCATCCTATTACTAAATTCTCTTATAGAAATTACTTTCCTATCTTTTCTGTAAGCCCCCTTCAGGTACTGTAAGGTCCCCCTGAAGTCTTCTCCAGTCTGAAGACACCCTACTCTCTCAGCCTGCCTCCACAGGGAGGTGCTCCAGCCCCCAGTCATTTACATGACCCTCCTTTGGCTCCACTCCAATAGCTCAATATCCTTCTTGTGTTGGGACTCCACAACTGTATGGAGTACTCCAGATGGGGTCTGGAGTATGGAGATGAGAGCAGAGTAGAGCGGCAGAGTCACCTCCTTTAACCTGCTGGTCATGTTTCTCTTGATGCAACCCAGCATTTAGTTGGACTTCTGGGCTGGAAGCATGCTTTGCTGGCTCATGTTGACTCTTTCATCAACTGACATCCCCAAATTCTTATCAGGGCTGCTGCTCTCAAGCCGTTCTCCACCCAGACTGTATTTGTGCTTGGGATTGCCCTGACCTGGGTGAAGGACCTTTTATTTGGCCTTGTTGAGTTTCATGAGGTTGGCATAGGCCCACCTCTCAAGCCTGTCCGAGTCCCTCTGAATGGCATCCCTTCCCTCTAGCATGTCATACATAGGGAAGTCCCATCTCTCTTTTGCTCAGCTGATTCCATCATCTTAGTCTTAGATGTGGGATAAATACATTCATTTACAAAGCATATTGTTTATTTCCTGTTCAGTGAAATATCGCTACTGCAAATACCACAGAGAATAGCTGTCACTACAAGTTCTTTAACTTAAAACCCATTTTAGGGACACCCAAATGCCTTCTTGCTGGTCTGCTGGCCACTTAGAAAATTGATTCACCAGGCAAGAATGAATGTCTGTAATGACCCTTTTCTACAGTCAGTGTTTCCTCATGCATTTGAAAGCAAATGACTTCTACACAGAAACAAAGACATCACATCTAGACACATAAGTGCACATTCCCCTCACCTCATTGGAGATCAAGGACTGGGGCTTGGGCTTGTGTCAGGAGAACTCTGCCACATAACTCCCCTTTGGTCTCTTGTCCTGCCCACTAATCATATTTTCATTCTCACAACCAAAGCCAATATAATTATATGATCACACTTGCTGCCTTTTTTGCTCTCCAGGTACTGCCAGTGCTCATGATTACACTAAGATTTAAGTGCACATCAGAACCCTGAATTCTGCTCTGGCATTTCTTTATATTGAGGTAACAATTTTCCTCACTGACTTTTTTTTTCTGCTTTTATTTCAAAGCACTGGAGAAAGTCTTCTGCTATATTTTAAAAATGGTAAATGGAATACTTTTTAATTTCTGTTTTTAAAAAGTAGGACTGTGTAGCAATGAAGGTTGAAATGCAGAATAGCTAAAAGGGCAGCTGACTGCACAGCAGCCCCTGGGATGTGCTGGCATGCCATCCCACAGTTCAGCACACATCTTGTTCATATTCTAGCAGTTCACGGTCAGAATTTGATGTTCCAGCCACAGCCTCTGGGGAGAGAACATGAAAGTAGTGCTGTCTGTGCTTCTAAGCTCTGACTTCTTACTGCTGGCATTGAATCCCAATTATTTTGCCCCTTGCCTAGTGCTGTGTTGTTGTTTGATTTTAGGCAGTCTCTCTTTTTGCATTTTTCTGTAGTACAAAATTTCTTGCATTTCTGAAAGGGGTCATTTAGTGATAAGACTAGAGTGAATGGCCTCAAGCCGCTCAGGGGAAGTTCTTATTGGAAAAGGATGGATATTAGGGAAAATTTCTTCTCCAAAAGAGCAGTCAGGCACTGCCCAGGGAGATGGTTAAGTCATCATCGCTGGGGGTAAACATATAGATGTTGTATTTAAGGGACACTGTAGGTGATTCTATGATCTGCATTTTGTTCAGCCTGCAGTCTTAATGGAATTAAGAGATGCAATTCTTTTGCAAAATTATTTCCTAGAATCAAAGAGTCAGCTGAGTTCACTGAAGTAGAAAACTAATAAGACAGAGTCCTGATGGAGCTCTTACACAAAGTTATCACATTATTACTGAGAAAAGGAAAAAATAAATAAATGAGGATACCACTGAGGTATCCATCACCAATTTCTTCTTTACTCATGAAGTAAAACTAACCAGAAGTTACTGACAAATGCTTTGCTGGTTTTAGACATTAAGACTCTTAAAAGAAATACAATAAAATCAGGAGTCATTATATTTTTAGACCAGGAATTCTGCTTTTTGTTAGTGTCATCTCACAAGCTCTCCTGAAAATGTACTTTGTTTACTCAATTGTACAGCATGTACATCTGAGTTGCACACCCAAGTAGAGCTGATTTGGATGGTAACTTGTGGAAACTGTCATGCCGATTTCATGAAGTGCAATTTATTCATTTTAATCTCAGAATATTAAAGTTCTTGAAGGCCTTATTCATACAGTTTGTTGAAGATGTATGAAAGCTTAGTGTAACAGTGTCTCTAAAGAGTATGCTTTTAAGGTAACTGTTACTCCTAACACCTGCTATGTAATTTGTATTTTGGTTAGATCATAACATCAGGAAATGCTACAGCTATTTCCTGAATGTTGACAAAATGAGCTGAGAAATTTGAGATGAACCATGTTAAATCCAGCCTGAAGTCAGAACTAGACCTAAAACCCATTCCCTCATTTCTATCTTTTATTTCTGAGGTTTTACTGTATGCTGTCTTGTTACGTAGATTCTCTTCTGCATTCCTAGTTTGCATAAAGTTGGCACCAAATATTTGAAGATGTTACAGATTATATTTCAATACTAACATTTAAATCTCTTCACAACAAGAAAGGAATTCTTTTTTTTTTTTTCCTATTTATTTTATTCCTTCCCCCACAAGTTCTTGTTACTGCAATTTTTCCCAAGAAATGAAGTAATACATCTTATGTAGTCATCCAGAAAGGATCAGTATGGAAGCTGTGGAAGAATTAAACTGGGGAGGGTGAGAAAATATTCTTCTGCTCTATTTTCAATCTCCTACATCAGATCCAGATAAAATGGAAATGCAATAAATAAGAAGTGGAAACAGTAATCCACGGGGTGGCCAATGAACAGCGATGTTGCATATAATTATTACATATAATGTTCAGTGCTTCTTCAGGAAATATTTGCTTTTCACTTGTACGTTAGATCAGGCTTTTCCTTTTTTTTCCCCCAGTATGAGATCACAGTTTCATATGAAATGAAACAAAATCCCACAGATAATTATGTGGAACCAAGCTGTTACTTCTGATTGTGCTTTGGAAATATGTCATCTGTCACTGTATAAAAAAAAATGTTATTGTCACAGAGTTAACTAGATCAATCTATACCTGTGACAGGGATCTATGCCTGTGACAGGGGGCAGTAGGCCCCTGCCCTCCTCCACCCCCACCTGGCCCCACAAAATGGGAAGGAAGGGAGGAAAAAAGCAGCAGCAACAATCTATGGGGGAAAACTTATTTCACTAACTATGATATCGGAATGCAAGATAACACAGTATAATACAATCTAATTGCAATTGAGACTAATAAATCAAATAAGATAGGAGAGAGAGAGTTCCTGAGACCCAGTCAAACCTGAAAAGCTTGGAATGGCTAGGAAAGCACCCTCCAGCACCCACTGCCAGGCAGTAAGAGACCGCCCCACCCGGAAGGGTCAGATCCCATGACTTCCTTAATGTATAGGGATATGTGCCTGGAATTGGAGCATTAACACTTTAATTCCAGTACGTGATGTTTTGATGTGGAATACTGAAAACCAAAAAACATAAAACCATGACAGTTATGAAGAGACACATTCTCATTAGAGTGAATGCTCTGAATAAGCATTCAGAATTTTAGTGTAAGAGAAGAGACCTGGCATAGTCTAAAATTTTCACTCACTGTAGCAAGTTCATAGTGAGGTAAAATGGGAGAATATATTTAATATCCACCACAGAAGATAAGTAGGAATTTTTCACTGAAAGATAGATTTCTATCAATGCAGGGGAAGAAAAGAATCAACCTATTCCAGCCAATTATTATCTCTTGCAAACGAGATGTTCTTACAAATGCATATGGTATCCTCTAAGCATTTTGCATGTTCTTCCACTCACTGAATCCTTTTCCAGATGATTTTAAATTTGATTTCCTGCAGTAGTGGACATACTTTTAATATTGAACTGTCTTAGTTCTTTCATTAATGGCTACATTTTTTTTCTTAGAACACTTAAATACTTGAAATATGTATCCAGAGTTACTGGTAGGGCAGAATCACTCTAGCAGCTTTATCCCCCCAGTATATTTATATACTGTGTTGAATAACAGTTTATTGATATATATTCTATATTTTTTTATATATGTTCTATATTCACTGTATGACATAACCTTTTCAAAAATGTAAAATTTTGAGATGTATTTGCTTAGATTTTCATTGCTTCCTGAGAGCATATTGCTAAAACTTGAGCTGTCAACAGGAAAACCCGAACATTTCAATTCCCATGAAACATTTAAAACTCAGAAACAGATGGTGTTGAAGAAGCACTACAGCCTGCTGCCCCCTGAGATTTGAGGAAGGCCCTGTAGCTTTCCATGGAAAGCAATCTTTTTTTTTTCCCCAGTTCATCCATTAAGCATAAGTATGATTAAAAAAGTAGCTGAAAATATCATCTCTTCTAGTGAAGAGAATCTGAATACTGACTGCAAAATTATAATTCATACATTCTGATCTCAGTTTCTACCCTTTGGATTAAGACAAGTGTTTCACAGACACATGCAGGATATATATTTTGCTTGTCATAACAATCATCTAAAACTGTTTTACTGGTGTAGAGTAATTAGAAGACAACACCATTTTCTTGCATTGTTTAAACTGTTAACATCATAAGGAAAACATAACTTGACCCTAGCTACAATAAAAATTTTTAGCTGTTGAAAAGTTTAAGAATTTGAGCTGTGGCTGTAGCTGTAGATTCAGAAGAGAGAAACAAGTAAAATAGAAGTAAATAAGCCTGGTTCAAATCCTCTGGAAAAAATAAGGATTGCTGTTGTTAAATCTTCTTTCTTTAGTGCACCAAATTCACTTCTGTCAATACTTCTCTGAAATATGGAATCAGTTTAGAAGTTGGAATTTTGGTTGGTCCCTCTATGTGTTAGAAAAATTAATCCAGACTGAAATAATTTTGTCAAAAAAAAAAGAAATTTAGAAACAGTGACCAGTCAGTATCCATGCAAAAAAAATATATATATGTATGGGAAACTATCTAAGCTGGAAACTAGAGATTTCAAAACATCTCTATGCAAAGGATCATATTAATACTTTTTTTGCTCTTTGTATCCTATAATAAGCCAAATTATGCTATTTATAGTGTTATATTAATCTACTGCTTTAAGAAATAGTAACACTAAAAATTCTATACAATTGCACTTTTGAAATCAATTAACTGTCACCAGAGAAACCTCTTTCCCAATCTTCAGTTAATCTGACTGAGAAAGTATGAAATGTTAAGGTCTTGGAAGAGAGGTCTTATCCCCCAGGCTATATGTATTTTGTTTCTCTTATGAATTGGAGCATTCATTCTTGTTTTCTAAACACACAAATCCTGTGGTAGTGGTGCATGAATCTATTAAGCTACGCTACAGAAATTAGTCAAGAAAAGAAGATGCACCTTTGCAGATGGATTTCTTTTAATTACATATAATCCAGTTGGCATGGAGATTAGTGCCACATCTTTATATAGATTATCTAACCCCTTCCTACAAGAGAAAGATTACCATCAAATTCTGTAAAAGAATAAATTGTAATTCTGAACAAGGAACAATACAAAGACACACTGAAAGGTATTTTAGCTATTTTTGAATCATTTGTTAATTTTAAGGTGTTTTTTTTTAGGTTACATCAAAAGCTTAATAAGAAGTCCTCACTAACCCACAGCATTTAAATATCTTTTTCTTCTTAAGCAATATCCACAACATGTAATTTGTCTTATATTTATTTCAGCATTCTGATAATCTTTACCTCGGAAAGTGTTGACAATCCGAGGTTGTTTTCAATTATTAAGGAAGGAAACATGGAATAACAGAATTCTTAGAGTTGGAAGGGATCTTTAAAAGTCGTCTAGTCCAACTCCCCTGCAATGAATGGGGATACATACAGCTAGATCAGATTGCCCAGGGTCTGATTCAGCCTTGCCTTGAAAGTTTCCAGGGACAAAGTATCCACCACATCTCTGGGCAACCTGTTGCAGTGCCTCACCACTCTTAGTGTTAATGACTCTTTCTTTATATTCAACCTAAATCTCTCCTCTTTTAAGCATGAAGCTATTTCCCCTTGTTCTATCATCACAGACCCTGCTAAAGAGTCTGTCTCCTTCTTTCCTGAAGCTCCCCTTTAGATATTGAAAGGTCACTATCAGTTCACCTCAGAGCCAATTCTTCTTCAGGCTAAACAGCCCCAGCTCTTTCAGCCTGTCCTCATAGGAGGTGTTCCATCCCTTGGATTATTTCTGTGGCCATCCTCTGGATGCTCTCCAACAGGTCTATGTTGCTCCTGTACTGAGGATTCCACATTTGGACATAGTACTGCAGGTGAGGCCTTGCCAGTGCAGAGTAGAGGGGCAGGATCACCTCCCTTGATCTTTACAGTGATTTGCAGTACAGACCTTAAATTTGTGGGAGCAGGAAAGCCATTTCTTCCTATAACTTCTGTGCTAAGTCTTCAGTTTCATTCAACATTTTTCTTTAAATAGACTTCAGAAATCAGCTGTAATTTCCCTGATGCATTATATGAGATGCCACAGAGCACTGCAAAGGATTGAACAGGTGAAAGTAAATGAAAATTAATAGAGTCCAGGAACTCTACTGGGATATATCTATTATTTCTCTTTTACAACAGAATCTATTACATGTCACTTTTGAATACATTTCTGGGGCATAATTTCTTTGTTATCAGAGGGAATAGTACAGACTTTTTCCAAGAATTTCAAACAAGTAAAAAAGCCTTCTACATTCACCTATTATAGAGCATGAACAAAATGTACGTATTTGAAATAGTTAAAAATAGCACATCCTCTAAGAAATAGGTAATTTTCATCCTACACGTATGTTACTTTCAAACTAGAAGGAAAAATCTTCCTGAAATAATGTCAGATTGTACTAGACAACTGCCTATCACAGTGCTTCAATCAAGGGAAAAACCACGAATAGAATTTAATTTCAGTATTTAAGAAAAACTGTGTAAGGAAGAATAACAACAATCAGTCTGATCACTATTAAATTTGAAGAATATAAAGCAGTGGAGCTGATGCTTTTCATATACCAGCACCTTAACTTTCATCTAGAAGAGAGATGGCCTCTCTAATTTGTGTACTGCAAAGGAAATGGAAGGCAAATTGGAAAGGTTTGGACAACAGCCAAAGTTAAAACTTTAATTTTGATATAGCGCGGTTGAAAAACAGTGCATATAGCAGTCATTTTATGAAGTCTGACTTCCTTACATCACCTTAATTTCAGGACCTGGAATGCTGTAAGCAACAGATCAAACTAGATGTGTGTTTGAGTGAGGAGAAAGGGAAATGCATTTTGCAATTCACCTTGTCTTTTAGAGTGCAGCCTCCAACTCTTTCATTTCATGAGATGGTCAACAAACTTGAGTCATAGAATAACCAAGGTTGGAAAAAACCTCTAACATCATCCAGTCCAACCATTCACGTCACCAATAGTTTGCACTAAATCCTGTCCCTCAGTACAACATCTGAAAGTTTCTTGAACACCTCCAGGGACAGTGACTCCAGCCCTCCCTGGGCAGCCCATTCCAGTTCCTGACCACTCTCTCAGAGAAGTATTTTCTAATGTCTAATCTGAACCTGTGGAAGATGCTAAAAAATAAACTGCTAGTCATGCTTACAGACCATGTTTAGAATGATATTTTAGGCTGTTATGTATTGTGAATGAATATGATTTATTTAAAAGCAACTACTAAGACAATTCAAGATTTCAGCTCACTCTTATTTTGATTTTCGTATCCTCTTTTTAGACATGTACTTCAAAGAAAACACCTTTATCTAATAGATACTTATTTCAAAAGCAGCTGATGCGCTATACCATCTTCAAAGCCACATTTCTGATATCACTGAATTTCACTCTACCTTTTCTACTATTTGGGTAAAAAGGCTTGTACGTGTGTGAATTGATTCTGCAAATCTGATACTAGTATTTTAAAACTTAAATAAGCTATACAAAGATATCAATAGGCTTCAGTGGAAAAATTAAATACAGAGAAAAAAATATAAAGAATCTTACAACTGATTTTCAATAGTTTTTTTTACTATTCTTCTTCACGGTTAAGTCCAGCACCATGAAGAAACTAGAGGGCTTATTTCTTCAGTTATATTAGTGGTTCTGTTCTCTTCCCTAAATAACATCTTCTGACTCTGAACAGACAGTATCAGTTCAAATGCACACTTGCCTTTTTCCCCCTCAAACCAGAAAGACTGAGATAACAGTATTCATACTTTTATTTCTAAGATGATAAAGACTCAAATCAAGTTAACTTGTTTCTTGCTGTCACTATTAGTCATTTTTATTGGGAAAATGCATCTACTTCATAAATATGACTGTTCCATAAAGCAAAATGTAACTGATCATAAACTTTTTCCATAAAGCAAAATTTCAAATTCAGTGGAGACTTACAAAATGTAGCCCTAGTATATGGACAGTGATCTTTATCTGAGAATTTAAGTGTGCCTGAAGGAGACAGATAAAGAGTGCTCTGGATTGGATACAGTTATTAATTCTTTCACATATTTATCTGACTTACTGTAAAGCAACACAAACTCTAGTCTAACGCATTTTTCTACAGGGACACATTGCTGTGTTTTGTAGCTAGAATGAAGGAGCATCATGACACAGGAAGGGAAGAGTGCTGAGGCATAAATAAATGAGAAAAGATGAATGAGAAGGAAAATTACAAGAGAAGGAAGGTGATGAAGCTGTAAACTATAAATATAAAATCAAGATGAATCAAAAGACAAGTCTTAATTTTTCATGGTGGCAATTAGAAGTAAGGAAAATGCTGCCAGTCTGCAACTAAGAGGTTTAATCTGACAATTCAATTACCAGATTGACAACCAGCATTGTAAAACCCAATATGGGTTCATTTCCTCTTTAAGAAGGGAAATACATGTACTAAGTAGTTTCTGAGTTACCTTTTAAAGAAATCATGTGAGTTTAAGGATTTAATGACTAGTGACTAAGCTTTACTCATGAAACAGTGGTTTTCATTATTTGTGGGTTCTGGCATGTTTGAGGACATAATTTAAAAAGATTGCTTATGTAAGTTGATGCATTTTAAGACAGAATTTCCTTTATCAATTTGCTGAATGGAAATGAAAACACTATCAGTAAATAAATACAAGTTTCTACCTCATATTTGCCATTAGATCTACTTCTTACTGACTTCAGTAGCATAACTGCAAGCAGGACCTTGCACAGAAAATCCAATCTAAGCCTTCTGGGTTGCAAAACATTCCTCACATATACAGAAAATCAGTTTGTTTGGGAGAGTCCATTTTAAGAAAAGAATACAGGAAGCATGTGGTATTTCAGGAGTTTGGCATATGCTAGACTATGTGAGTTCAAAGGACTTGGACAGACTCCTTATCAGACAGATTTCAGTTTGAATGTGGCCACTGTGTTCTGAGGTGAGAAGAGTTTGTTTATGCTTGTAAAACAAACAGACCATGGGCAGCATCTAAGGGCCAACTGCCAAGTGCTGAGGCGCCAGCATCCCTGGAAGAGAATGGTTGTCCTCATGCACATGCAGTGATTCCTCACAAGGCCCAAGGCAGTAAGTTCACACCCCTGCTAACTTATTTCTTTTTTTTCTAACTGCTAAGTAGGAGAAGCAGATAACATTAGCACATGCTTATTTAAATTTAATTAGAAACAGTTGAAAGTGGAAATATGGTATCAATATGTAATAAAAGTCAAAGTCTACAACATTATCACTTAGTTTGGCATCAAAGCTGGTGAAAACAATGGGTCAAATGATAAGGAAATGAATCTGAATGTAGGAGGTGGAAAACTGCAAAATAAACAGCAAAAGCATGGACCTGGGAAGAACAGATTGCACCTCATAAACCTGAATGACTTTTTCATTCACACTCTGGAAAGAGAGACCAAGCAGAGAGGTGATAAAAATATTTGGTTTAGTTTGCAGAGTTGCAATGAACTTCAGAAAGACCTAACAAAGATTGGCAATTTGATTACGTATCTGCAGATTATCAGCGTGGAGATGTTCATAGAGATGTATAGCAAAGAGAGCAATTTCTACTGGACAGATGGTTTTTGAGCTAAAAGTGATCTCACATCAGAAGAAGCTGATGTGTCACTGTGAAGAACTTACTAACTCCAAAAACTCCAAATTCAAGAATATTGAACTGATCCTGCTGCTACACAAAGCTGCACTATACAGCCTTAGCATCTACCACTAAGTTCTCACCACATGCCTCTAATTAAATTGACTCTAATATAGCAAATATTGTTCTCTGTATTTTTCCAGAAATGTTCCAGACATCTTAAGATTTAGTTTAAGGAACTTTAGAACACTCCACTTTTGGAACAACTACCATCTGGCTATATCATATTTGACCTCAACACCTTCCTTGTTACCCATTTCTCTCTGACTGCGCAGTGCTACGATAGTTCAGTGCCATCTTTACATCTGGGAATCTCTGGTTGAAAGAAAGCTATATGAGTGCACAAGTTTCTAATGGTTACATGATGTTTACTGAACTTTTCTGAGTTACCTTCTCTCCCAGTTAGATTCCTCTTTTAGCTTGCTTAGCTGCAAGGGAATGACCAAGGCTGAGGACAGATTTCTGCTCAGTTGCATTAATGATAACATTTTCTAGATGAGTGAGAAGTGCTTGAGTAATTCTGCAGACAGTATAACAGGAATGCAACTACAAGTATTACAAAGGTGTTTTTAATAGTATGATGTTAGAATCACATAGGAATGTGATTCCTTTTCTAGAAACAGTTGGCTTTCTTCAATTGCATTCTGCCTATGCAGCTTTATGAAGTCAAACTGTATGAGATCTTGTAATATTTTTCCTCGTGTTTTTAATGGAGCAGTAAAAAATGATAATATTAAGTACTATAGTAAAGCACATTAGAAAAAGATATGCTTTCTTCTTTATTGGTATTAAACTTGTTTCAGCACTTAAGGCACAAGTGTATAATCAGATGGGGCAAGACCTTTTGCACAGTTCCTTAGTATTACCATCCTAAAAGCTGTGCTATATAATTTAAAACTGCAGCTGCATTTGGCAGGTGGTGATTACACCATCTTTAATTTGCTGACATCAGCCTGTCTGACAGATGACTGTCTGGGTGCATATGGAGAGAAGTTGATGGATAGCCTATATTTCAAAAGGCAGTGATCAGTCCAGCAATGAGCTCCATGTGTCATCCAAGTCGAGCAGTAGCTGGTTAATTTTTTTTCCCCTCGTTGTAATCAGACTGATCATGCCAGACTTAAAGAGAGGTTGCAGTGAACCCAGGTAGTCTCATACTTCAAGGTCTGCGGGGACATTTTGTTAATTGTTTGGAACCAATGCCTTCTGAAGGAGGAAAGCAGCAAGCTGGCATTCAAGTTGCCTTATAGAGTGTTTCCATTTTCTGCAACTTTTTGCCATGGAGGGAGCATTAGGTTGATCAGTATAGCTAATCTTCTCAGAAGATCTACATTTTCATAATCCATGTTTTCTGTGGTATTGGGAACACTAACAAAAAGTGCTCTACAGAATGAAGTTGGCATTTCTTTCCAGGAAAACATTTTTATCAAGTGTCCATTGGCTCCTTCAGAACATTTTCCATTTCTAGGAGTATAACTGTGCAATTAACTCCTCTGTTCTAAAAATAAATAAATAAATAAATCCAACAACAAAAAGCCATGTCACTGCTGTGAACTGTCCTTGGCTGCAGAAAAATTCTCAAGGAACAGAGCTGTAAATTCTCAACTAAACATATCTATTCTGTCTTCCAGATACTGAACTTTCTCACAATCTGAACTGTGCCATTGCCTATAGATTGCTATGGTACCCTCAGAGCTGGTTAAACAGGGTTCGTTTAGTTTTTCTCTAACTTTTTCTGCAAACATGAGTTAGCAGTGCTACAAATACATGCAGATCCCCTCCCCCCCTACCCCCACGCACACACCATTTGCTAGAATATGATACAGAAAGCTGATCCCTGTTGGTCAGTCAAGGTTCTGTATGTTCAAGTCATATTCTGAGAGCAGACTTCAGTTTGTCGGTTCAAGGGCAGAGCTGCCAGTCATTCATATTACTTCCATCCAGGCCAAGGCTTAGAAGATTTCCCAGTTGTACGTGGCTGTGAGGAGCACTGCCTGACAGCACTTGTGTATAGTAAACTAAAGTTAGGATGACTCTGTGCTGAGCCACACTGCAAACTGGGGGCATTCCAACTCATAGGCTCAGCTGCAATACCAGTTAAAAATATTTTTGTGCTGCAAAAAAGCAACCTTAATGACAAAGGATAATTCTGTTGGCTTCCCAGATTATAAAATATTCTAAAGAGAGTGGGAAGAGAAATATTTTGTACGCTTCAGCTCCCAAGTGCTGGTCAGGAGTGGAGTCTCAGCAGGGGATACTATCTACTTTCCCGTGATGTTCACATATCCTGCTCTTCCCTCCTTTTTCTAGACTGTTGCTTTCCCACATTAATAGGATTGCTAAGGAGTCCAGGACTTCTGAGTTCACACACAAAACCAGTAACACCCAAAACAAAGACAAATACTAGCGTGCCTGTGTGTCATTCCATGGTAATTCCTACATGAACCTTCTAACACTAATGGCTTTGGCCAAATTTTCCCTCTTGTAGTCCCAGAGAATAGTCAGGGAAAGCTGTAACTTTTGATTTAAACTGAATCAGGTAATTATTCATGCTAAAATGTGAGCTTTGGGTTTGTTCATTTTGTTTTAAAATAAAATTAACAATATCATTCAAGTAAATATCAATTTGTGCACCCAAGTGGAATACAGCAAAGAACACAGACTCATTATTTTCCATTAGAAAAGAGGAGGCTCAGGAGAGACCTTATTGCTCTCTATAACTACCTAGAGGGAGGTTGTAGTGAGCTGGGGGTCTGCCTCTTCTCTTGTATAACTAGTGATAGGACTAGAGGGAATGGCTTCAAGCTGTGCCAGGGGAAGTTCAGACTGGACATTAGGAAATCATACTTCTCTGAAAGAGCGGTCAGGCACTGGAATGGGTTGCCCTGGGAGGTGGTGGAGTCACCAACCCTGGAGGTGTTCAAGGAATGTTTGGACTTGAGTTGAGGGACATGGTTTAGTAAGAGCTATTGGTGATCGGCAGATGGTTGGACTGGGTGATCCTGTGAGTCTTTTCCAACCTTGGTGATTCTATGATTATTTGTTGTCAATTATTTGTCCGTTATTTTTACCCATGATTTAGGAAAAAGCAGTAAAGTTATTTCAATTTAAAATTTAATACTTTCAAACACAGGATGTGGGATCTTTTGCAGTGATTTTTCCTTTGCTGAAACACTGAGAATTTAGTAATATGAATACATCTTAATATAATCAGATTTAGTGCAAATAAATCTTCTGTTCCTTTATCTACTTCCTTTTTTTTTTTTTTTTTTTTTGTTATATGGAAAGACTAAATGATTTGCTGTAGCAAGTTTTTTAAAATCTGCAGTTTGATATCACGGATAAACTCTAAGCTATCTTGATCTACAGAGTCCAAGTTCTTACAATTTATGATATCTTACATCGTTTCTAAATGTTGCCGACTGCTGCATCCTTTTGTTTAACCAGCATCCAGAAACAAGCCCCATGTGTAACCATTTTGAGCTCTGCATATGAGAGGACATCAGCTTTGCTTTGCTGTTGCCGTTACAAGTTGAATCATTCCATGCCACAGCATTTATTCAGGTCACCAACAGAAAGACCAATATTTCATAGTTCTGTCCTGATAAATCAAATCTGTTAAGCTGAAAATCCAGCAAGTGATTTAGGGGCACCAAAACCTAATGGCTTCCAAATGAAATGCTTCATTTTTCAAACCCTTTAATGGGCCCAGTGATTTTTTATTTCACAGAATTTAACAGATTTATCACCTAAATTAAAAGCACAACATTGCTGGACTTTGAATTACAATTAAAATATTGGCACAGAAAGACCATGGAAAGACGTACTGTCTTCTTCTAGACAGATTCCAAACTTTACCTCTAAACTATTGAGCTGATTCTGGATTGTTCGTACGGGTGAATATGCTGCTTATGGGTGCAGATATATGATCTTAAGAAAATAAATGATTCTAAGAAAACAAGAAACCAGTTCTGCGTTAAAAACAAGAAGCTAACAAGGGCTACCCATTTACTGAAGTATTTCTTTGTGGTATTCAATAATAAATTGAGCATTCACACTCATCGCAAGCCTAGAGCAAGCCCTCACAAGTCCTCAGAGTGAGCAGAAATGGGATGGCAAGAGTTATCCACTACCATAAAGGACAATCTATAGGACAATCTAAGGACAATTTATAGATACATCTACATATTGCTTAGTCAAGTGCACAGCAAAACTGATCTTAAAGAGATTTAACAGATTCTCAAAATCAACGATATAAAGCAATGCTCAGTTCCTAGAAATTTCAAAATTCAGTGCACAGTGAAAATAAACAGGTTGCTGCTTTTTCCTAAGGTATTCTTGCCTTGGTGACACAGGTTTAAATCAACTCCAAGTTCTTAAAAATACCTAAATACCTTCTCATGCTTATTTTCTGAGGTGCAAATCAATGTTTTTTGACTAGTTGGATGTTTCTGTCATTAAAGATCAGGTCTGACTTCTGTAAGCATAGAGATCTTACCTGTAAGTGATCTGATTTTTTTTTCTCTGCCAATCTTTCTTAACAAGACGATTCTTTTAAAAAGATGCATTGTACCATGGGAAAAAAAAAAAAAAAAAAAGGCAAGAGAAGAAAGCTAAAAGTAAGATTAAGACTATCTACAGTATCAGTATTGCAAAATGTATGTATGACACGGTGCTCAAAATTAGGAACAAATCATTGTTTTGCACACAAACTTATTTATAAACATTCTAAGACTATTTCCTTCCTAACTTCATCAACCTATAAATTGTCAGGCCTTGAATGTTTATGTTGATAGCTTTTCAATACTAATGATTACATTGCCTCTTTTTTATATACTTATGATACAATTATATACTCTTTTTGTTCTTGCCTAATGCATCTTTTAGGTCTCAAACTGTGAGAATTGGACTGATGTAAACTCATTTTCCCAGCTCAAATGCACGTCTGGACACGTATTATAGGTGTCTGCCTAGGTAGACAGCAGAGTGCTGTTACAAGGCTCACTCAAGCACATAATGGTTACAGGACAAACAATTTGGAATCTCTTGCTTCAGACATAAAAACAATATTTCCCTAGTGTGCACTGGTCAAGAGTCAGCAGTTTTCCATTTCAGCACCAGCACTTGAGATGACTGTAGACTTTTGTTGCCATGCTTCATATTTCTCATCTCAAAAAATTTACATGAACAAATTCAAGCTTGTATGGAAAGAAGAGAGACCAGCCCCATCTTTCATTATCTAATGAGGGAATTTTTGAGTTGAATTACTATTTCCAGTAGACTAGAGCAGTGGAAAAATAAAAACTTCAATAGCACTAATAAGAAAATGTCAGATAATACTCATTACAGGCAGAGAAAACAGGTGTGATTTTCAAGATATTTGTGTAGGACAGGACCATTTTTAGGATTTTACTTGAGTGCTATATGGGATGTTTTAGTTTTCCATTTATACAATATATATTAAATACATTCAGCAGCCCTTCGTAGGGTGGAGAGGGACACTAAGATTTAACTTTGGCACTGTGATTTAGACTCAACTTACTAGGGAGTCAGTGAATTGAGGTTTTCTGCTTCCAAATGGAGCGACTGGGTATTTGAGAAGACATCACACCACTGACTCTCTAGCTGTTGTTAAAATTAACACAATGCCCTCTGGTTTCATCAATCATTTTCTAAAAGTAATTACTAAATTAAGTGTCTGTGGGCATTTATACCACATAGCCTAGGTTTTCAGGAGGGGATTAGCTACTCAGAACAGCCACAGCCTAATGTATTTTTAGAGCTAAAAGTGAAGAAGTGTAGCAAATTTAGGATAAGCCAGTTTTTGTGTGTGTTTACAGTGCTAGCAATTTTGAACTGCTTTTGCAGTTTTAAGTTTACAAAATAAGGGCATGTTACTATGTGAAATATGTGCGTACATCCTGATATCAAGAGGACCTTCAGCTTTGGTGTTAGCAATCAGTTCCTTCTTACTGTCTTCTTTTATCAATGGAAATATATATATATATATATATGGATATATATATATATATATAGATATATATATGGATATATAGTTATATACATATATATACATAGATATATAAATATATATAGTTGTGTGTGTATTTAGCTATTTATTTTTTGTTTTTAAAATAATGCTGTGTTGTGTGAACATTTAGCCACTGATTACAGGAAAAGAAAGATATTTGAGAAGGATCTACTGAAGCACTAAGAGTTATGATAAACCTGTGGGTTTATCATAAACTACATCATAAACTAAAAGCAAGCATCTGTTTTTATGGCTCTTGAAATACTTGTGTTTCTGCAGGTAAAGACTTTTCATCTTGTGCACTTGAGACTCCAAAATGCAGATTCTAGATTTCTCATTTTGAAACAAATATAAACAGCTCAGAAACAGAAATTGTCAGAGTGATCTGGATTCACCACCATTCCAGCTGAACTGCACTATCAAAAGAGGCATGCTAACCTGTATATTGCTGGCAGACCAAAATCAAAGACAGCATTTAGGTTGTCTCAGTCCCAGCTGGTCTGGAAGTACTTGAAATCCACAATTTGTATTTAACTCAGCTAATTGACAACAGTGCCTTTCATAGAACCTGACCAAAGATCTAAAAACACATATCAAATAAACAGAAGAATAAAAAAATATGTTATTTAGTCAAGATATCAAAACAACTAAAAGGTGGAGAGGAAATCTCTATAAATTTTTAAACTCTCAAAGGACTTGTCAGGATTTCTTCTGAGGAAATTTCTTAACGCTTGAGTGAATTCTTTTTAGATAAAAACACCTGTGTTCTTTGTTCACTTTAGAAACTCCTAAGGCAAAGTGTGTTCCAGTCAGTCTATCCATAGGATGTCGTGAATAGGCTGCAGCACTGTCAGATCACATTCTGATAATGTGTATTTCACTTGAAATGAAGTATTTATTTTCTGCTTTGTATTACTCATCCCTGTTCAACCAAGCATTAGTTGAAGTGCCAACAAACTAAAAGTCTTCAAAATCCTCTTTCAAAGCCTAAGCTGTTGCACATGGTCTATTTAGGTTTTATCTTCATATTTATTTCTATGAAGACAAATGGCACATGCTTTTCCAGGGCCTCCCAGCGCAGTACTTTCTTAAAATGCCCATGTTACTATGGGAAGAAGACTAGGCTTCCTCCTTTATTCCCTTTGACAAATAAATACATTTTCTGCTTTGTCATACAGAAGAAAATCACCATTTTAAATCATTATCTACCAAGAAGATGCATATTAATGAAAAAACGTTGTGGTAAGGTCAAGAAAAATTCAGCCAAATGTTCTCATTAAAGGCCACAGGTCTTTCTAGCAAAGTATTGTATTGCTAGGCTTTATTTTTTCTAAAACCATTATCATCAAGACTGTTGAAAACATTTTACATTATACCAGTCCAACTAAAAGTAGGAGGAAACTTCCACTTCCTTCCTTTTTTTGCTCTCCCATGTACTTTCTCCCACTGGCCCTTGTGTTTTCTTTCCCTGCACCTTGCTTCCTATTAAAATGGACAGACCCATCTCAAATTCATCAGTCTTCCTTAAAGTAAAAAGCACACATTCAAAGTGCAACTTTGTAGTATTCAAGATACATGCAAATAACTTACACCTCATTTTTCAGCTTCTCTATCCCCACATTGTATAAAAGAGAATAGATTGATGACTGATTCTTCTTGATATGTTTTAAAAGAAAATAAAGAAATACCTACTCACTTATTGCCAACACACAGATATTGACTTCCATTCTCTTGCAAGGAGAGCTGCTTCTACCACTAAGACTCAGGCACTCAGCCACGGAGAACACTGGAGGCCTATACCGCTACTCCCTTTAGTAGTTTCTGTTAATCAGCATTAATGAGCTTTTCATGCACCTGCCTTTCTTGGTCTTTGGTTCTGTGTAGGAGACCACAAGTCCCAGCTCTGTGTGGGATTTGGCTGTAGTGAGGAGTAATTGGTGTGGATGTTTCAGGAACTGACTGGGAGTGTTGTAAAGAAGAAAAGTTTGTTACAGTAAGGGTGGCGAGGCACTGGAACAGGTTGCCCAGAGAGATGGTGGAAGCCTTACCATTGTAGACATCTGAGGTCAGGCTGGATGGAGCTCTGAGAAACCTGATGTAGCTGCAGATGTTCCTGTCCATTGCAAGGAGTTTGGACTAGATAGCCTTTAAACACATCACTTCCAACTCAATTTTATGATTTCAAGATTTTAGAAGAAAAACAATTTGAATTTTAAAAAAGTATTACAGGAGACACTTAATTTAAGACATCACTGTGGCTCCTACACAATTTACAAGTTTTCACTAAATCTTATAGCATTTTTTCAGTATATGTCTATATTTGTCTATGTATTTTTTTCCTCTATGTATACACATTTGAATCCTGTATATCTTATTATGATTTTATTTGGAGGGAAAATGCCCTTTCAGTCATCCCTGCTGCCCTGTGACTGATGTTAACAGTTAGAGCAACATGATCTTCAGGTAACTTATTTCTAGTCACTATACACATAATTAACTCTCATCTTGCAAAGGATCCTGTAGACTTCTCAAAGTTAACAGTCATCCATCTGAATGTACCACAGCCAGTAAATCTGCTTCAATGGAGGTATTGCCATAATAGCTCTGAAGCACAAAGAACAAAAAATTGTACTCTGAGTCCCTTTGCTGGATATTGAAGAAATGCAAATCAATATGAGGCAGTTACCTGCCACAGGCACTCCAGCGGTTGAGCAGACTTTTTCCTTGAGTGTCTCCAGAGAAACTGCAGAGATTGCTCAGCAACTGTAGAAGTGAATTATTTACTAGTGCATATATAAAACTGACATTTTTAGTCTCTTAATATTAATTGTAGAGACAATTCACTTTCACTTTCTTGAAAAAAATAAAAAGGCCATCTCTGTATCTTGTTGGCATCTACTCAACCTGATTCCTAAGACAGATAAACCATTACTCTAAGTATGTATATTTTTCCCTTTTATGGTCCTTTCTATCTTATTCACTTTCTCTCTCTAATTCTTTCTTTCTTTATTGATGTATGAATACAGGTATATATACCTATTAATGAGTAATTAAGGTACTTAAAAAAAGTCCAAAATGAACTCATTTGGTGTCTGCACAGTCCTTGCTTTATATAAGAATGGCAAAATCCTACAAAGAGATAATCTGTGTCAGTGTTACATAAATTCTGCTAATGTGCTGAGATGTTTTATTCTTAGAAGATTCTGGTTTGATGAATGATATAAAAGAGTGCTAAAAATAGAATCAAGTTCTAATACCTAAAATATTTAAATTATAGATATCCCACAAAGAAGAAAATAATATTTTTCTTCTAGGTTTAACTTTTGAGTTTCTGTTCTATCAAGATTACAAAAGAATTTTTTATTGAATGTCATTCCTAAGAAGTGCATATTATTACAATCAGCAGAAATTAACCTTAGCTAGTGGTGTGCAAAGAAAAATAATTTTCTTACCTCTTAATTTACTAAATATTTCTTCCCATCAGCCTTTGCAACTGCTCCAAGTAAAGCAAAGGTTTTCATATGACATGTCAGACAATGGCCTTGGATAATTAATTCAGCCTAACCCAAAAAGATATCAAATATGTAGGCATATTATTCTTTATTAGGACTACCTGTAAAGAACTGTGACTGGGAATAAAATATGATCTAGTGAATACAGTACCTGATCCAGTGTGTGGAAACCCTGCTTGTGGCTGGGGTTTGGAACTTTCCAACCCAAGCCATTCTATGCTTCTATGATATGAACATACGAGATAGATGGTCATCAAGACTGAATGCTTTTTTTAGCTGATATAACCCTTGATCATTCTGGAAAACTCCAGGCTAAACTTTTATTCCCTTATATGGTGATTGCTAGCATAGTTGCTGACACAACATTAGAGGAAGGAGGATGGTGCCATCACAGACTGAACATGAAAAATAAATAGCAAGGAAAGAATAGGCAAAAGTAGGAGCCAGAAAGCAGATTAGCACCTAGCACAGGAGAGGAGAAAATGGAAGACCTACCTATGCACAGCTAGTAGCAAAATTTAAGAGAAAAGAAAATTAAGTAATTTTCTACCCCGGATGCATTTTATGTTTCCTGCTGGGGATGGATTCTTGTAGGATTTTTCTCTACCCTCCTCCCTCCCCTAACCCCTCCCCCCCCCTTTTTTTTTTTTTTTTTTTTTTGTAAATAGTGATTCTAAGTCAAATAAGCAGTCATATCAACTTCCATGGAATAGTTCATTTGCTGTCAGGGCTGTTAGATTCATAAATAGTAATGTCTTTTGTAAGGCTTAACTATGCAAAGCAATAAACATGTTTGCTTTTCAGCCCTTAATTTGCTGAAAAGTGCTTCTTCTTCTGTTGCCTGTGAGAGTTCTTTATCCCTGTCTGTACATCCATCAGAATGCCAGTAAATCATGAAAGCAATTTTCTTGTTGTGCAGAGTTATTAATCTGAATTCATATTAATCATAATCAGCTAGGAGAGCCTCTCTATCTTCTTTAGGATCTCATCCTAGCTTGCAGTGACTTGTGACTTTTCTTGTCAGTGCTCCACACGAGTTTCCGTTTTTGTCCCTCACCGAGTTTCTTACTGTCTATGAATCTCAATGAAAATAATTTAGATGGCTTTTGGGCATGGCTGAGAATATGTTTAGTGCAGAATACTCATTACTGTGTATGTTTTATGCAGTTACATTTTTCATCCCTGCTGCTACCATTTCTGAATGCCTGATACTGGTGTGTTGTCTAATCTTCTCAAGCTTCTGCCCAGTTTCCTGAACTGTAGGAGACAGAGGAGACAGAGATCGCTGCTTCTCTTTCTTGTTCTGTAGGAGTCCTCATTTTTTTTCCTTCTTTTCTAGCCTTAAAATGCTAATATGTCTCTCAAGCATTAGTTCTCCTTTTCACTTTTGTTGTTAAATTATTTCCCTGTTGTATCTGTGGTGTGAGAAGCTCCCCTTGAATGAGCTTTTTACTCATTGCTTGTGGGATCACCAACTCATCTCTAATAAAACCATTTTGTTCAAATAAGGTTCTCCACTCCTTGAGAAGAAGACTTTGCTGTCACTCAGGCAGAATATGTCTAGTTGTTCTTCCTTTGGCTGATATCTTCTTTGAAATATGCATCAACAGAAATATGAAAAGAAAGAAAACAAATATCATTTATGTGACTGAGGTAGAAATTTGTTTGACAGCTGGCCTTTGTATTTTCACTGTTAATTTAAGTGGTCAGCATCGTCATTTGACAGAAAGAAGATATTAATTCTTAATGTCTCAGTCATATTTGATAGATGTGTCAAAACAGCAAAAGAGATTAAACTGAAAATATGGTCACTGTAGCAGTTGGCCACCCTTCTTTCTCTTGCAGCAGTGATCTTTAATGCACACACAGAATAGTACAGCAGAATCCTTTTTCTATAAGTGCAGGATGGAGAAATGCAGCCTTCTACTGTCTTTAATCACCTGAGTTCTGAGCCCAGGTATCTTCTGGAGATGCCCTTCCTAACTTCTGGACTTAATTGAACATGTACCTTTGCACTGTCTGGGAGAATATATCTCTTAAACATTCCCAGTGACATGATTGTAGCTCAGAGATTGCAGTGAAGATGGTGTTCCTGGCAGGTCAAGAGTCATCAGTAATGACAGTGTTAAAACTTGTACATCCTTAGCCCTAACAAATAAGGAAAATGTTATACCTATGCAAAAGCAGCTATGCTATCCTTTTACATTTGAGCCTGTTGTAGAGATCTGAGAATAGCTTTCATATAATCAGAGTCAAGGCCCTACTATAATACTTTTGGCAAATTGGTCAAACTCCTTCTTAAAACTCACAGAAGAGTTCTTGTCTATTCCTTGTCCTGTTAGAAATAATTTCCATTATTTTCCCCATACTTAAAATTGAGATAGAAGTTTTTCTATTTTTATTTTTCTAAAGTTGGACGGCTGCTAAAAAATGTCATGCTTTGAGCAGCTTATAAATCATACTAATAATTTTACATTAATGAGCATTCTCCTTTTCCTTGATATTTGCATACTACTAAATGAGTGCCATGCACATCTCATACAGGTGTGCTATAAAGGTCTACTGCTTGTCCCTCAGGGTGGGATGGAGCTGACATTAACTCCCTAAATGTCAGGTCCCTGGAGAATTGCTCTGCAGGCAAAGGAGAGACTGAAGCACAGCCAAATGCTAATCAATCTCACTTACTTTAGACATTCCTTTTAAAGATGGAAAGATGTGCTGCTGGGGCTGCCTTTCTTTCCTTTGCCTCTCTGTTTTCTCACAAAGGCATCTCTTACACCTGCTTTAACTTGAATCTTCTGCACAGAAAGAAAGCTCCTTTCTCTTAAAGCTTGGTAATCCCCTACTCTTCTGTGGTTTATTAAAAGATGAGTACTTAAAAAAATTGCCTAGTATTAATTTATTTTCAATACCCCTTGCCTGAAAAAATGCCACTTCACCCTAATTTGATGTTTTGTCTGCCTTTTGCAAAAGGTTCGAGCTTTTCACATTCTGTAGCTCATGTAGCCAAGTTTAAGAGTATTTTGAAATAAACAGCCACATGAAGGCAGCAGAGGATAAGATTAAGTAATTTCTGAGGCCTTTGAGAACTGTTATTAAGGAGTTACTTCTTTTTTCTTCCTTTTAGAATGGTTTTTATATTATTGGCTTATCCTTATGAAATATTTCAGATTAATGCTATCAAAATAATTTCTAACATAGGCAGAAATATTTTTTCTCTGCCAATATTTCTATCCTGAAACCTTTATGTAAATTTATGTCCTTAAATTTAAACCAGTTAACAAAATCCTAGCAATGTGCAAATGAATTGTGGAAACATAGCAATATTACCACAGTTGCACTGAAGTCTTACGAACTTCATGCCATGTTTATCTTACTTCAATTTTTCTTTACCAGAAGGACTAAACTCTGTTTTTTTTTTGTTTGTTTGTTTGTTTTGTGTTTTTTTTTTTTTTAAACCAAGATGTTAGTGTAGGATATTCACCCTGCTCCATGCTTTGAGAGTCTTGTGTCCCAAGCCCACTTTGCATGGAGTAACCACCACAGAGAACAGCAAGGACAGGAGTTTTCCGGGCTGGGAAGAGTTTCTTCAATGGAGCCCTTTCCTTCACGCTATCAGAAAGCAGCCCTTCTTGGTCAGTTTCCAAAAGCATGTGAATACTCACACCAAGCCTGTAATTATCCTTCAGTCTCTCTTTCCAGGAAACATCCATTAGGGATATTTTACATGGCCTTACAGTATAAAGGTCTCATGATGAGTTCAGAGCAGTCCCAGGTGCTTCTGTCTGCTCCTTCCAAGCAGGTGCTTGTATGTTCTGCAGCTCCTACTTTTGCTTTGTCTATATGTTGCTCCCAGAAGGGATGATGTGCCTACTGCTAAAGTGAAAGTGCATTAAATATACCACTAGTATTTTTCCATTTTGGCAGCTACAGTAGTTGCCATGGGAATGCCACATCATGTGAATGGGTGAAGAGACAGCTCACAAAGCGGTATGGATTAGAGATGTGGCCCAGGCTATTAAAAAACACATACACACACTCTTCTGTACATAACCAGACCAACTTCCATAGCTGAGAGGCTTTGGGGAAATAAATTGATACTTCTCTAGGCCTGGTTTATAAATGAGCATCTTAAATAAATAAAGCATTTAACTATGATGAGTAATCCCAGTTCTTTAATAAGGGATAGAGTTATGCTAATTGAACAGCAAAGTTGTTTGTCAGGGCTGACAGGTATCTGCATACTTCATTTATTCCATTAACTCATTTTCTGCAGCAAATAATTATGATCCCTTGCAGAAGTGATAGAAGCACAGACAGAATTTCAGTGCATGGCTATATATCTATTTCACTATGATCAGTGGAGTATAGCAGTTATATCATTTTTATCAGAAGCATGCTGAGAACTGCTGAAGGAGGGTTCTAATGGTGGAATTGTAAATCTTGCATTTATTTGCTAAACAGCTTGTTGGACAGTCAAAAACATTTTAAATGGATGTGCATATGTGTATATATATATATATAATTTTGTTGATTCTTTAGAATTAATGAATTAATTGATTAATATGAATCATCTAAATTAGAGCAGCTGGATAGACATCCTACCTCTCTGCTGAAATGCCCTAATCATGGAATGTTCACTTTCTCATGTTCTGTAAATAAGGAATGTCTTTTAACTTTTTTCAAAATTTAATGTATAATGAGACACTGTTCCAGATAAGACTGAACTTCTTCCTTATCATAGTGTCTGAACATGATGTCAGCTTTCTTTCTAGTAAATTTGGATACAAGTAAATTAGGTGGCCCTGCCTGTGGCAAGGGGAGTTGGAGCCTGATGTTCCTTGAGGTCCCTCCCAACACAAGACATTCTATGATTCTGTGATTCTATGAAGTAGCTGTAAAAGAAGAAGAAATTAAGCAGCAGGCCTGGTAAAAAGAGGAAGATCATTTCCTCCCTTATCAATACCTTTTATGTTGTAATCTTCAGGACCATATACCATTAAATGAAAACTTTATCAACTTCACCTTTCTAATATTTAGAATCAGTTATTATGTCCTGGTTAACAATCAAATAAAACTTTTACCAGACAACTATCTGCTGTTGTTTAACCTAGTATGTGGCTAAGCACTGCTCTCATTTCCCCTCCTTTTCAGTGAGATAGGGGAGAGCGTAGAATGGTATGGCTGTTGCAGCCAGGTGAGTGCACAGGTGATTCTTTCTATGCCAAGGCTTAGTTAAATTTTACACAGTAAAATACAGTATGAGCTGACCTCTTCTATGTCAGACTATTACACAGGAAAGATGTTTCTTACTGGCTTTTCTCCTGATTATCAGAAAAGTATCTTTCAGGTTCTGCATGTGGAGGTCAAATGTTGAATTGTGGAAGGTTTATTTTTATACAAACCAGCCAAATGTATTGTACTGCTGGAACACTACTGGTCCTTTTCATGATATAAATACATTTTGATAGTAAAATTTTAATTTCTGAGCAAGTTGAAATTCAAAGCAGGCATAAAGGTAAAAGACAAATAATTCCAACCAAGAAAGCCCAAACAGTGTCCCCAAACTTCTGTACCAGTGATTTATCAGTAGAAATGTGAGCTATCAGAATTTGAAAATTTCCAGAGTAGCAATAGGAAAAAAGTCCATATCGAATGCAGTAATCCTGACTGTCTCTTATGAATGAAGCATGAATAAAGTTGTGCTCTAAATTAATCTTTATTTAATCAATGAAATGTCCGTCAGTTCAGTCAAATTCACAGAGATGTGGTATCTTAGATTACCTTGGACTAAATGAAGTCTCTTATGAGGGAATATAAACTAAAGAAGAAAAATTTGAAGGTTGCCATCATTGATTGTGATTGCTTTTTGACCATGAGTAAGTTACTTTTTTTCTTTCTGTTTTAGTTTATCTAATAATAAAATGAATACACAATACAAAGTTGCAATGTATTATGAGGATTATGTAACGTATTATGAAATATTATGAAGATTTACAATGACTCCAGAATCTTTTCAGCAGTTAATGGTCTTTGAAAAATGTAAGTAAGATAGGGGAGATCTTCTTCATTTTTGTAAAGGAGTAAATAAAAAAACCCTTAATGTTTGTCATACAATTAATAAATATTAGACAGTAAAAAAAATATGATATTGCAATTTATGCCATCAGCCTCCTATAAGACCATTTTTCCCTTTTAGCATAAGTAATTCACAGAATGCTTCTGTGTGTGGCTAGAATTTAGCTGGAGTAGTCTAAGGATTTCTGCTCTGTGTGGTATACAAGTGTGAAATAAATTCACAACCTTATCCTTTAGGATTGCACTTTAAAATGTTGAATAACTCCAAAGAACCTCCTACTTTCTTTGAAACAATGCAATTGCAGTTAGAAATTCCCCTTTAATAGAATCAGATTAAAAAGAAAAAACATCTTGAAAATTGCCATTGCGGACTAAATTTAGTGTATTATTTTCTATATTACAGTTAACATTGATTAGATGAAGCAGTGAAATGCCTCATGTTTACATTATTTTAAGTGCTATAAATAGTACATGGAAAGCCTTGCCAAGTGCATTTTATTTAGGGAGACATTATGTACAGACTAAAAATGCAATAAATGGCATCAGTAAACATTTTGCACTATGCACAGATGTTCTTGTCATTATAAAAGTTGTCTTACTAATTACGTTTACACTTGGGTTCAATTCAGTGAACTTTGTTTTAGAATAAGAGTTCTCAATTATATAGGCAAAATAACATTCATGCTTCAGTGAAGCTGAAAGGCTGAGAAGAAAAATAAAATATACACAAGAACATTGGCAGAAATATTTTACATACTCAAATTAAATTGATTTTACTGCAGTATATTAAACAGTTTCCTCGTGGCTTATATCAAAGGGAATAGATAAGCACAATGAAAAGCAATGGGACCTTAAATACTATCATTTTTTTCTTACTAGCACGTGGCACAGATGCCTTGAGGAGAGTCAGTTATTCATAAACACTGTTATTTTTTTCTGATTACTGAAGAAACAGGAAGCTTCTGAAATTTGCAGATAATGAGAATGCTACATTCTTGTTAGTGACCCTCTCTGGATACATTTTGGATGAGACTAAAAAGTAAAGTGCTTTTGAAATTTTAAGCATGTGTGCAGCTTCCTCTGTTGTGATATGATAATTCATAAAATTAGATGTGTTTAAATTCTCTAGTGAGTTGGGCCTACATGTTGTGATCTTCTCTGGTGAACAGCTTAAGGCTACAGAAAATCATCAAAGAAATTACAAAATGAGCAGAATTTCTATTACTTTGATCAGGGAATAATGGGAGAAACCAGAAAGAGAGTTGTAACATTTATTTGAAGTAGTGGGAAGACAACTGTAGATAATGTGTTACATATTTATCACTAATGTTTTTTTCTCATCTATATTTATTTGCATCTTCATTTTACAAGAGTTTATGTTATTCACAGGAATTGCAGGAAATGAGATGTGTGATACAATATCTGTTCATAATTTAGAAGTCATATTTTGTTTAAAATATTCAAATTTCAACTAAGTCCTTGAATGTAACTCCATATTACAGAAATCACATTTTCTATGTGTCTGAAACTTTAAAATAGATAAACTACTTGTTCATTTTATGACATTTGCTGAATTATTAGTTTTAAATATTAATTAAATATTGAATATGAACATTTAAATATTGATTGGAAAAAATGAGACCAGATAGTTGGGAGGGAAAGGGAACGGATGGGACCTTTCAAAAGTAAGCTCCATTTGAATTGGTAGAAACCAGTCATTAAACTTCTTCCTCCCTTCCCACTTGTACAAACTGGTCCAGCAGAGGACTCATTCCTTCTACACCTAAGCCCAGCCCACTGAATGGGGCAGGAGTAAACAGTGGGGCAGCAAGTCTGATGGCAACTTGTTGTTAGATCAGTTGAAATGGTTTTAGAACAGCACCCAATTTACCATCAAGACACCACAGTTCCTCTCTGCTGCTCTTTCCTTCTTATACTTTTCCTCTGCTCCAGCATGGACCCTCGATAGGCTGTATGGCTGCTCTATCATGGACCACATTCTCCTCCTCCCTCACCTCTTTCTCTTCTTCCCCTTCTGATCTTGGTGTTTCCTCTGCTGTTTCTCATACATTTTTGTTTCCTCCTTTTCTTCCTTTTCAGCATTTTCTGCCTTTCTAAATACATTTTTCCAGCTTTGCTGGTGTGCTCAGCCACGCCCTATGGAATTTTTGTTACTTGTAAAAGTGAATCCCACAAGTGTTAACATGCAACCATGATAAGAATCACCCTGAAATATGGAAGATCATTTCAGCACAATAGTGAATTGCTTGCTGTAAACTGTTAATGAGTTACACAGTAAGTTTTGAGTGACAGTTACTTAATACATACAATACCTTCTCTGTCTGCAGAGATTTTGAATGGTTTGAAAATCAACCTAGTAATTGTCCTCCTGATTCCTTTGGAGTTGCGAAGGGGCACAGAAGTCTCCTTTGATAAGGAAATTTGGAAGACTTGTCTGTGGGAATTGAGGAACAGCTGTTTAATAGTACTGTAGAGAAAAGCTGTCTTCCCTTTTGGAGCATCAATGTGTGAATAATAAGTCAACACATAGATTAGTAGGTGTCACGGGCATGAGAAAATAGCCAACTGCATTCCCTATGCATTATCATAATTAGTCAAGATTTATTACAAGAGTCAAGCCCTACTTTCTTCTGCTGTTCTGTAAAATGTTGTTCAGTGCCTAAAAGACTGTTTGTCTAAGGTGCCTATGTTAAGTACTGGTAGTAGTAATAAGCTCTCTATTTGTTGGCTATATAGCATGGATTGGTTTGTAGCATTAGACTTGGGCTTAGGTGCTTAGAACACACTTGGGAAAGCAGGTTTGTCTGCAAGGTACATAATAAGCATTTGCCTTTTCAATATTACACTTTCATATCAGTCAGCGAGTTACCAAATGAGCAGCTCAGTTCTGAGATGGGATCCTTTACTTCTCATGTGCATTTGAAGGTTCCAATTTGCAGCAGCTCTGAAATCTAATTTGACTGTCTCCAAAACAGCTAAGATTGGATTTTTTCCCTAGTGGGATATCAGTCTGCTAGTGACTTGTAAGGTAAAATATATTTCAACTGTTTGTTTTCAGGTGAAAAAAAGTATGTGTTTTTTTTGTATATAAATCCTTTATGCCTCATTTGTAACACATTATTCTTTATTACTTCATTGTGTCACGCACTTAGAATTTTACAGGAAGGTGCTTTTTGATCTCCTGCTCTGAATACTGTTCTCTCTGAAGTGCTCCTTGCAATCTCTTGGTTCTGAGCTAATGTCTGGGTGTCAGCACTAAACAGCTAACTTTTGTCAGTCCTGGTGATGCCTCGTCTGTACTACTCAACCACCCCTATATAGATGGCCTAGTAGTGATGCTGACTAAATAGAGCATCAAGCTGTGGGTGTTGTCAGGAAGGCTCACAATAGCTGTTGATATCTGGAAGCTGTTCATGGAGATTATTGTGTTTTAATCTTAAATTATTCATACATTAGATTTGTAGCAAGACTCAGAAATGTCCGCAGCTCATAAAGAAGAAACAGCCACCACCCCAATCCCCATGTGAAGACTCATGGCTTTTCCTCTCCTACATTTTTAGAGGGCTGTTGATATGAAATCAGAACTGACCTGATGTGAGTTCTTTTTATAGAGAACTACATCTCATTTATTCATAAATTTTTTAAAGGAAAAACTGTCAAGATATGTACTCAAAGACTTGTCAAAAGCTAAAAGACATTTTGAGAGAAAAACAGTTACTGAGAATTCAGGGGTAAGCCTGTTTTCAACTATATACAAAGAGTTACCTTGCTTTATGGACTGAGAGCAGCAAGGCTTAGAGTGAAGGAAACACACAGATGATGTATGTGTAGTATTTTTCAGTAAAAAGGATTTACCTGCTTTATTATTAAAAAAGTCATTGCATTTATGTTAGGAAGGTTGTTTGCTACTGTAAGGGATCCTTCACACCACAGTCAGTCTCTAAGATTGCTTCTAACCTGTGTGCTGGTGTTCTCCAGATTTTTTGCCAAATCCTCAGATGCACACAGAACACATAGGACAAACACTGAAAATTGTAAAGCACCGTCTAGCAAATCTATTCAAGACAACAAAGAATTAGCCTCTGCCTACCTTCCTGAATTCAACCAAGTGCACATGGAGTGTTGCCAGTCTGTACATATGCAGTTAATCCAGTGCCAAATGTCACAACCACTTCTCTCCAAAGACTATGTGAGTAGCCAAAAACCAGCAGAACTGATAGTGTCTGGTTCAAGTCATGCAAGCTGCCTTCAGCATTATTGCTGTATAGGTTGTAATGTTCAACTTACCTATATTAGACCACCCATTTAGAAAGTGTTGTCTGCCTCTGTAAGCACTGCAAATATTTTAGTCAAAACAAAGTTCAATATAAAAACATTTATTCCTTCAGCAGCAGCTTGCATCTCAAACTTGTTGAATGTGTTTAAGTTCTTGTAGCTGCTTAAACATCACTATTCTGTTTTTGTCGTTAACTCTGAGTTATTTTTTAGTAACTGCCTTACTTGTACCAGATGCCAAAATAACTAGGCGAATATTTCAATGTGCCATGAATTCAGTGAGGAATCTTTTTCCTGTTTTCTGTTTGTCAGTTTTTCTAAGCAGGCAATTTTTCCAAGCTTGTGAAATTGTAGCTTATATCATCTAAAAAAAATGCCTGGTTTGATTTATCTTTCTTAATTCATGTATTTTTGTATTCCAAATTCATGATATTTCACTTGGTGGCACATTGTATGGTACTCTAGATAAACATAACTAGTAAAGTGAAGCTTCACATACAAATATTCTTCAATTGATTCATGTCAACAAGCTCATTCTGTAGAACAGAGAACAAACACAATGGGAAAAAAATAATTAAATAAAGTATCCTTTTATGTTAAATATTTGGAGAAAATGCTTCTCAAAAGAAAATTTCCGGATGATCACTTCATTTAACTATCCTTTTACAGCTTCTTTCCTAGGCTTTTCTTTCAACCCTAATCCTGAACCTAACCACAAGCATCAATCGAGCATTAACTATCAGCAAAAATAAGGTGTTAATCAGAAGATAAATCTTTTTGTAGATAACTCTTCCCATTGACAGTACCTTTCAAACTACTTTGATTTTCAAATTCTGAATCTTCCCTCTTTTGAACCTCCCTCAAATCCTAGACCTTCAGCTGAGTTTTACCTCAAGACATCATGCTACACAGCTGAAAATGTTCTCATGGTAGAAGACTTTTTCCATCTCTCTCCTTCCTATGTTCCTATGCAACACCATCCAGGCTTTGGCTCTACCCAAGATTTGCCACATCCTCTCTGTAACACTTAGCCCTTGGCTGAGAATTAGCCAAGAGCCCCACCCTTGGTTCAGGTGGCAATGTTATCAGAAGAGAAAACATTATCCAGACCACCATTTTATATAGAAGTCCCTACCCAGATACAGCCAGAAGCCTTGTGTCTGCCTGAACTCTAACTCTAAAACAAGGCTGTCTGCAATGTCTGAAGGTAAGGTCTCAAATTCTTGCCCAGAGAAAGTGTTTTTACAACTCTCTCAAGCATCCTCTTCCCAGCCCCACATCAACTGTAGATCTAAACTTTTCTGTTTCCTGATCGTATGACTAATTTTAACTCTATCCTTAAGCTTAAGTTGACTTTTTACCCAACACCATCAAACATAGCCCAGCTGAAAAATTTCTCAGGGGAGACATGGTCCAGCATTTCCCCAGGCTCCTCCAGGTGATTTGTTTCTTTAGTAGGAGGTGCAGCCATTTCTGCTTCCACAATTACCTCAGAGACACTGGCCACCTACTTGAGAAATTGAATGGTGACTTCTGACACGCAGCCAATTGGAAGCACAGAGAATCATGCAACTTTTAATTAATCCAGTCAAACTTTGATAACTGGGGTAGGCTGAGATGGACCAAGAGGGAATGAAATGACTGTAGAAGTTCAGACTTCAAGATGAAGAAACGCTTCCATTTGAACATAAACTACCCAATAAGTACAAAGAAAACCCACAAAGCCTTAAAATGGTAGTATAAACTATAAGAAAAGATCTTTCATTATAATCTCTGTAAACCTTTCTTGTACTAACTGGACTTGGACTACAGGGACCTATCAAATACGTCAACACTTCATAAAATTCTAGATTAGATTTTCTGTTGTTTTATTCAAATTTGTTTTCTTCCTGAGGATAACTGAAGCAGAAAGGAGAACTTGTTTACTAGAGGCATGACAGTGCTTGAGGCGAAGCCCCTGTGGTTCCTGAATGATCAGGGAAAGATACCAATTGCTGCTCTTTTTAAGCATATAAAGGATGTCTCTTCTCAGTAACAATGCACTTGTAACTCAGATAACTCTTCCTTTTTTCCTGTTTTAGGCTAGAAAAAAGCCATTGAAAATAATTCAGAAATTAACAATAGCTGTTAATATTTAAAGGCAAGACGGTGCTGGTGTCCATCTACTATTCTTTTAACATTGGTTACAAAAATACAGAATCCTGCAGGGAATGTCAGAAGATCTTAAAGATATTTAGTCACATTCAGTGTAGAGATAAAATTGATCATATTTCTTAAATGTGAATAATATGTCTTTAAGAAAGGTTCAAGCATATATTAACAACTCTATTCTTGTAATTCATAATATGTGGGAGTATTTAATGTTATCTCACTGCTTGTATAACGTCATCATGAAAGCTGAGAGGCTGCATGGAGTTTTTCAGCTTTCCTTTATTAAATGAATCAGCTAGCATTTGCTAATGACATATTTTTAGTCATCAGGTCTGTTCCTCAGACTTAGAGATTTCCTTTTGTTGCTAGGGTAGATATGTAAATGATCACTAAATATTTTTAAAGCATAGGTATGAAGGTTAAATAGCTATTCCTGATAAAGACATATTCAAATGAAATTAGCAGAACATAGGGGGAAAAAGAAGAAAACAGATGATTCTAATTTGCAGATTGCATTATTTCTTCTAATCACCTACAGAATAAGCTTTGTCTCAAAGATAAGTGCATTGACTCTATTCTGCAGGAAACTCTTTGAGTTTGTTTTGTTTCTTTGCTTTAATTAATATTCTTTCCAGAAAAATTTTTCATGATTATGCCCTCAATTATACAACCATTTTGCAATATTTATTGAGAAATACTAAACTATCTTAGAGATATTTCTTAAACTTTTTTTGTCTTAAGGGATGAAAAATCAAATAAACATTTCCTTTCAAAACTAAATTATTTTGCATCATGTCTAAATTTACTTCCTGAAATTAATGTAAACACTGAGAAAACATCTTCAACATTTTAATTAGAGACCTGATGGAAAAATATGTTGACTTATCATAGAAAATAAAGGTGTAGAACAAATCCATATATTTACATACATGATTTTTATAATTAAAATATTTAACTCAATTAGATAATTAAACAGCTTTGAGTTTCTTTTTCTTCTTTTGTGCTACAAATTTTTATTGAATTTCTTGCTCCTTGCTTTTAAGATTTTAAGAGAAAACTCAAATATCAACAAATATGACTAATGTCAGGGGATTAGACAGGTGATTCAACTTAAGGCTTGAGGCTTTACAATCAAGAAGGTCATTCTTCCAGTCCTGTGACTTTCCACTTCATAGAAAGCATGAAAAATGTTTTTATTATTCTCATCTATGGTAGCAGAACTGCCAAAACACAAGCTTTAGAAACTCTAGCAAACTTCTTGAAATGTTGCAAAGACTGTAAGTTAAATAGTTATTACTGCATATTTGTCCCACTCAGTCTTGCTAGCCTTGCAATTCCTTTCTGAAAGGAATACAAGGATACAAGCTTCAGCTGATAGTCTGGAGGTCCTCTGATATTTCACAGCCTCAGAGAACTTTTGGTGGTATCCTTTCAAAATTGGTGCTGTTCATTTGCTGTTTTGTGATTTCATGTGTACAATTCCTCCTACTCTGCATCCCAACTTTCACTACCTCAACCTATTTCTCATAGGGAATTGGAGTATGTGTTTAAAGGATAAGTTATGTGAGTAGCAGATAAGCATATATTTTTGGCAGACATAATGTGGGTGAATATACTGTAATAGTAATATCCTGCACTAATTTTTTTAATATATCAGCATATGTCAGAATATAGGTAGAATAATCTTTTATCCACAAAGTAAAGAAATCCATAAAGAAAAAAAAAAAAACAACAATGTCAGAAAAAGAGTTGTGACTTATACAAGGAAGTTACATATCGTAGCTGGTGTCTTACCTCATTTCCTTCAGTAGAATGTTATTTCAGAAAAAAAGAGAGAGAGAGAAAGAGAGAGAGAATTGGAGTAGTTATTAGCACATTCTGGTTGCTACCTAGAAAGGCATTATTTTTTGATCTAACACACCCAAATGACATGTTAAAGCAATGCATTTATAAAATTAGTCCCAGGTGAAGAGATCCTCTTGGACAATAGTTACAAATTGATACAGACAGAAGATCAAGTATTCATTATGACAAATCCTTAAGGAAAATGCTGACACTGGACAAATACTAAGGGGAATTTGGGAATGTAAGGATTCACATGTACTTAAATCACAATTACTTTTGGTGCAAAAAGTGCTAACAATCAGGGTTCTACCAGTTTCTGAGCAAAGAGTACTTGTGTGTGTTCCAACTTGCCTTTGGACTGCAGGAAACACAAAGAACCACACAAAATATATAGGTTTGAAGCTTAGGTAGATGTCAGAGCACATAAAGAAACACATAAAGAGGGTATTATGAGCAATTGATATTCTTTTACTTTTATTTTACCCAGTAGTTTAGTTTAGAGATGATGCGGAGTCCCTAGCAGAAAATACATCCCCAATTATGATTAGTATCATAATTTTAAAAACAGGGTGACTTGACTATTTCTGTGATACCTCAAATCTCAGAACTACAAAGATGTCAGGACATACAATAAATGTTGGGTGAAGGAATGGTCACAGAGGATGCCAGCTGGGAGAGATATTTTCCAGTACCTTCTATTAGCCAGAATTGAGTATGCTTGAGAACATACCTAAAACACAATGAGTTCATGTATATTTGTAAGAGGTGTTCTTTTTAACATGATTTTCCTTATTTTGTTTAATTTAGTCAGTGATCTGAAAATCAATTGTATTAGACTCAAAATAGATTCAGTTTTAATTAAGTGAAAGACAAAATCTGATTTCACTTATAGAAATACTGCTTTAATACATACTTCAAAGATCCTTTAGGTGCATTTGGAACTGGATTAAGAGCATCCTTATTTTAAATGAAAACAACCTCTATCCTTGCAGTATATATTTTCTTTAATTTGGATTATAAATTCTCAAGAAGCACCCTCTTGGGAACTGCTACTGCTTCCAACTGGGAATTCAAAGCTATTAATTTTTCTTTCTAGCTTCGCACTAGTATGCTAATAGTAAATCTAAAGCATCTGCCATGCCCACAGAGAAGTGGGTAGCACGCGAAATTTCGACAGTATAGTCTCTCATTTAAGCAGTTTACATAAGCTATTAATTTATATAAAAGTGTCCTTGAATTATGTACAAATTTTGTGATCATTACATTTTTTCCCCTAATCATCTACAAAAGGCATTATACTTATTACAGAAAAAGACAAAACTGCAGTAGAACAGAGGGTGTGTTATGAATTGCAGAATGATATACACAGTTTCAATAAAATGAGTAAATAGCTTTGTTACACACTGGGAATACTAATTTCTCAGAATATGGATTTTATATATGTCCAGCCCATAATTTCTGTTTATCTATCTGGACTACTGTGTATCTTCTGCTTGGATCATTATTCATTTGATGGGTATCTACCAAGTCACAGACAGTCTGGGCTCATAGAAAATCTGTTCACCTTTAGGAGAACAGCTTCACTGTTCACAGAATCACAGACTGGCTGAGTCTGGCAGGGACCTCAGGATCCATCTGGCCATCTGTTCCAGCAGGGAACACCAGAGCAGGGTGCCCAGGCCCATATCCAAGTGGTTTTTGAAGATCTCCAAGGAGGAAACTCTACACGTCTCAGGGAAACCTGTACCTTTTCTCTGTCACCTAAACAGCACTGAAGTGCTTCCTGATGCTCAGAGGGAATGTGCTGTGCTCCAGTTTGTGCCTGTTGCCTCTTTTCCTGGAACTGGGCAACACTGGAAAGAACCTGGTTCCCTCTTCTTTGCATGTTCCTTGCAAGTATTTATAGACAATGAAGAGATCCTCCCAAGTTTTTCCTTCTTTGGCAAGTTTCCTCTGTAGAGATAAAAACAAATCTTTGCATCATAACCTATGACCTGTAATAGTGACATTAAGATGGGTCAAATCTCTATGAAATGAAGGAAAAGTAACGAAGATTGATTTAAAAAAGAGATTTCCCTGTGCAACTACAGGAGAAGTAGAACTGTGTAACTGATAATTTTCTATCAACAAGTAGTGTTTGTCTGTCTACAGAGACCTCCCATTATCAGTATTTAAATTGAGAGCTAAAAATTGCATCATATCTTAAAAGGTTGACTATGTATTGTATGATGTTAGTCTCCTTTCAGTCATTAGATTGAAAAGAAATGGGCTAGAATACTTTGAATAGAAATGAAAATTAGATAGTACTTGCAAATAAAAAAGAAAAAAGGTGAACAATTGTTTAGAACAGTATTAAAGCTGAGGAAAAGAAAACATGCCATTTTGCATAAGACATTTGACTTCGTATACTCTTCTTGAAACTAAGTTATTTACATAATTTTATTTCTTCAGATTAGCAAGAAGTTATGTATTATGGAGTCCAGAGAATAGCTTCTCCAGTCACAATGTTTCTATTCACTTCACATTTTACTTCCACCTTCTCCAACCTCAGTTCATATAAACATCTTTAGAATCTTTCCTTTTCATATACCAGCCCTGTAGAAGATTGACAGCTATATTTCTGGCCTTCTTTTGCTATTCAGTAGTCTGATAAATGGATTCGTACAGGATCAGGTAAATTGAGGCAAATGCTGCATATCTCTGGTATCCAACAGTTTTAAATTTAACTGATCATTAATCACATGTAACAGAAGAAAGTATTTCAGTTTTATCACCTTGCAAAATTTACGCATATGCCAGATAGTGATAGAGATATGTGTTGTGATAGCTGAAGGTGGAGGATTAATAAGGATGCTGAGTTGTGTAGCAGTGACCCATTGCAGTGCTATGATCACAGGGAATGAGTGGAGCAGTTGCCAGGTCAGCTACTCTCAAAGAATAAAATAATAATAATAATAATAATAATAATAATAATAATTCAGTAAAATGCAATCTTTCTTATAGAAGCTAAGGGTTTACTTATCAATCCAATTATTACAACCATTATCCTGAGTAATTTTCTTATTAAAGCCTGCAAATGTCCTTCTGTAAAGCAGTTGCTTTGTGTTTTAGCCATGATCACAGAATCACAGAATCACAGAATTGCTGGGGTTGGAAGGGACCTCAAGGATAATGAATCTCCAACCCCCCTGCCACATGCAGGGCCATCAACCTTCCCACCTAATGCTAGACCAGGCTGCCCAGGGCCCCATCTAATCTGGCCTTGAACACCTCCAGGGACGGGGCATCCACAACCTCTCTGGGCAGTCTGTTCCAGTGCCTCACCACTCTGTCTGTAAAGAATTTCCCCCTGACATCCAACCTAAATCTCCCCTCCCTCAACTTAAAACCGTTTCCCCTCGTCCTGCAGTTATCAGCCCTTTCAAAGAGTTGATTCCCCTCCTGTTTGTAATCTCCCTTTAGGTACTGGAAGGCTGCAATGAGGTCACCCCGCAGCCTTCTTTTCTCCAGTCTGAATAAGTCCAGCTCCCTCAGCCTGCCCTCATAGGGGAGGTGCTCCAGTCCCCTGATCATCTTTGTGGCCCTCCTCTGGACCCCCTCCAACAGCTCCCTGTCTTTTTTGTACTGGAGGCTCCCACTTGGACTCAGTACTCCAGATGGGGTCTCACAAGAGCAGAGTAGAGGGGAACAATCACCTCCCTGTCCCTGCTGGCCACCCCTCTGTTGATGGAGCCCAAGATACCATTTGCCTTCCGAGCTGCAAGGGCACACTGCTGGCTCATATTAAGTTTTTCATCCTTCAAGACCCCCAGGTCCTCCTCCACAGGGCTGCTCTCAAGGGCCGCTCCTTCCAGTCTGTATGGATGCCTGGGATTCCTCCGGCCCAAGTGCAAAACTCTGCACTTTGCCGTGTTGAACCTCATCAGGTTCACCCCAGTCCACCTTTCTAGCCTCTCGAGGTCCCTCTGAACGGCATCCCTTCCTTCAACCGTGTCGACCGCACCACTCAGCTTGGTGTCGTCAGCAAACTTGCTGAGGGTGCACTCAATTCCATCATCGATGTCATTGATAAAGATGTTAAAGAGCACTGGTCCCAAGACAGACCCTTGGGGGATGCCACTTGTTACTGGCCTCCACCTGGACATAGAGCCATTGATGACCATCCTCTGTCTGCAGCCTTTCAACCAGTTTCTTATCCATCGAGTGGTCCACCCATCAAATCCACATTCCTCCAGTTTGGAGATAAGGATGTGGTGGGGGACCATGTCAAAGGCCTTGATGATGGAGGAATGTGATTTGCAATCAACAACTTTATGGAGCTTAGAAGGAATGCTGTGAAGCAGTTTGAGTTATTTAATTTAAGAAAACATTCTGAATGGATTTTCAACTAACTTCATTATAATAAACACACAGTGATCAGAATATCAGATATTCTCAAGTATCTTTAGATGTATGTGAAGATGTCATAAGTTTGATTCCCCTCTTGCCCTGATTCTGTATTATTCACCTCTTTTTGCAGTGTTGTAAGTAAAGATTTCTTCATTCTGTTTCCCAGCTTTTAGATGACGAACATTTCATAGAATCGCAGAATCATAGAATGGCCTGGGTTGAAAAGGACCTCAAAAATTATCCAATTTCAACCCCCCTGCTCCCTTGTGGGCATTGTTGTCAGCCACCAGACAAGTATCAGGCACTGCCCAGGGCCATCCAGCCTAGCCTTGAATGCCTTCAGGGATGGGACATCCATGACATCCTTGGGCAAACTGTTCCAGTGTGTTAGCACTCTCTGAGTGAAATATCTAACCTAAATCTCCCCTGTCTTAGTTTAAAACCATTCCCCCTTGTCCTATCACTATCTACCCTCATAAACAGCTGTTCCCCCTCCTGTTTATATGCTCCTTTCAAATATTGGAAGGCCACAATGAGGTCTGCCCGGAGCCTTCTCTTCTTCAAGCTAAACAATCCCAGTTCTCTCAACCTTTCCTCATAGGAGAGGTACTCCAGCCCTCTGATCATCTTAGTGGCCCTCCTCTGGACCCGTTCCAAAAGTTCCATGTCCTTCTGTACTGGGGACCCCATGCCTGGGTGCAGTACTCCAGATGGGGCCTCACAGGAGCTGAGTAGAAGGGGACAATTACCTTCCTCTCACTCCTGGCCACTCCTTTCAGATCTTCTGTAAAAATTATTTTGCATATCTGTATCTCTTTTAAATAGTATTAAAGTAATTGTTGACAATCATAGATGAAGGGATTTGGAATCTCTGAAAAAACGTTCTGAAAATGTTAATTGATTACATGGAGTTTTGTTGTGCTTTATTTTCTAAGTGTCAGCTCCTAATTGTTTTGTAAGTTTTCCATTATGTTTCCCAAATAACTTACAGTATATGTCCTCCTAAGAACATAAAAAAATGCACTATTGCACAGCTAATTGCACTTATCTGTTTATAAATCTATTTAATTTGTCCATAAAAAAATCACAGAGGCTTTTTACACTTCTCTGCCAATTCATAAAGGCCGAGATCCAGAATCATATTTCTCAGAAAAAAATGCTCAGTATTAGAGCTGAACCTCTAACTGGCACGTTCAGAAGTCTGCTGAATTACACTGCTATGTTTGATTTTTTTTCTTTATACAGTACAAGAGGAGACATCTCCCAGGGTATGTATCTGAGATTTAAATAAGGTTTCAACACAGTTAGGATGTCTTGTCTAATATTGAACATATCTAGCTGAAATCAATAGCTGCATAATTGTTTACCACCTGTTAGCCTTCTTGTTAAAGACAGAGAAAGGCAGTACTTCGGCCTACTCCTACTGCATGTATTCTCATTATTCCATTCATAACATGGCCAAAGAACAAAAGATTTTATTAAAAAAAAAAAAAAAAAGGAAACCTATAAAGGAGTATTGTAGGAATATGCACAGCTGTGCTGTTCTAAGAGGCTGTTTCTAAGTGTTTGAATAAAATGTTCAAAGAAGAAAATAATTCTGAAAAATGTAGTGCTGAGCATTTCTGTTATTTTTGGCAGTCATAGAGCAGCTGCTTGAGATTACCCCTAGATTATATTGTCATTGAAATTATTACCAAATTATAAATGGTTTTTCTAAACTCATGTACTGTGTGGATTAACAATTTCCATTTATTTCATTTGTTATTATTTAAAATATATCCAACTTTTCCTGCTTTTGGGATATTGAGAGTCATTCATTCTGTGCAGAGGTAACTAAGGTTTCCCTCTCTAATGGAAAGGGACTGTTTGTTTTCTTTTACTTGTGGCCCTTTCACAGTCTTTCAGCTGCAGTCAGGGCAGCTACTGATTAAAATGTTGTCAGATACAATAATTGAAACAGTTCTTTGAACATAATGCGAAGAATTTTAGTTCTAATATGAGGATAAATTAAGATTCACCTCATTTGTCCCTGTCTATACAATGTGTGACATTTAAGAAAGGAGTTAATTGTAATTTTCCTACTCATTCATTCAAAATAGTTTCTGGCTTGCTTAATTCTTCAGGCGTTAGCTTGATGGCAGGTTGTATGTACCTTATACTGCGGATTCCTTTGTGTTCTGTTGCTTCCCCACTGATCTCAACACTCATACCATTCAGACTGCTAGCACAATCAAGTGCCTGCCTCAAATGAAACAATTGCCCAGGAGCCAGTGAATTTTCAGACCTGTGAAGGAGCAGTAGGAGTTTGATGTGGCTTCCAATGGGAATGCAATTGAAAAAGAAAATCACTCCTTTGGAGAGAGCTTGGCAGTTCCTGGAATAGAACAAGAGAGCCATTACTGCCACCCTGTCAGATATCACAGCTTCACAGGGAGCAGGCTGGCTGGAAGAGTTTTTCTGTTGGCTCAGCAGGGAGCCCCTAAACAAAACAAAGCTTTATGGAGACATCAAGTGGTACATATGCATACTCAGAACTGGTGCATTCCTTCTGCTTGCTAAATTTTAAGGACCTCATCTGCAACTATGAAGTAGTTTCTCTGTAACCGTGCAATCTCAGACACAACAAAATCTAAAAGTTAAAAACAGTGACTATCATCAGACAGTATGACAAACATAGATGTATTCTATATCTGTATTCTTTCTGGAGGCAAAACAAAGTCCTAAAGCTTTCAATTTCTTCTCCATCTTTTCTCAAGCAGGAGTCACTGTAATTTAATCTTGCTTGAGGCACTGAATTGGCTGTGTCCTTCTGCAGATGTTAGCTATCAATAAAATAACTTTCTTCAGAGCTATTATGCTACCTTTCTGCCATGACAACTTATTTTCTACATCTTCTCAAGCTCTGTTCATTTCTAGTAATGTCTTTCTTTGGTGGCATTTTATGGCAGGACTTTGAGGAATGAGTCAGAGGTTTCTGATAGTTCTGAGTTTCATACCTAGGGAGACAGGAGCCTGTGCTGAGGGCACTGGGACCATATACAAATAGGTCAGCAGCATACCTTCTGCCTCCCACCCTGGTGAAGAGACTAAAGCAACAGAAGAACCCATTAATAACAAAACAACAGAAAAACAGACATCTGGACAGAGAAAGCTATTCATTGCATATCTCATAGTCACTATTACTAACTGGCTAGGAAAAAGAACAGGACTCCAGGCTGCATAACAGCCTTTCAATTCTATCTCTGTATGCCAGAAGTTGTTAAAACTCTTTCTTTAAATAATGGTAGTGGGTTGCTGAAAGGCAGAGTAACAAGTGTAGTTACCACAACAGATATCTGCAGTCCTGGTTAAACTAGGACTAGCAACTGGAAAGAAAACCTGCAGTGGATAAATGTTTTTTTACTTGGATTTAGTTTATGGGAAACAAGACAATATTACTAAAGCAACTTCATACAGATATAATAGAGAACACAGGAGTGAGTGTGGTTGCAGAGCAGGAGATTCAATGGGAGAAATGCAGAGGCACCCATTCAGCAGTCTCTGTGTGAGCTTGCTTTGTCATGTGCAGAGGTGACTGAAGAGGATTTTGCAGTCTCTTCACTGTACTCCCTATGCACTCCCTCCCAGCCACATGGTCATATCATGATGGTGAGATCTTACTGTCAATGCCTCATGAAGATTCATCAGTGCATCTGAAGAGGAGATAAACCCTTCCCACTGCCTTTTTCTGTCAACAGGACCCAAGATACTATTTCCTGAGTGACTTGAAAACTGCTCTTCCTGAGATCCTTTTTCTCTATAATATAAACAAATACTATTTGTTTTGTGGCTATTCAAGGTGCTACAGACTACTGATTCTGTCCAATGAGTAAATACATATTAGAAATATGGGAGTAATGGGAGTATGAGAAATAACAGTAAATAATGCTAACACATGAGATACTGGCCTGTAGAAGAAAACAAAAATTAGGCTTAGTCTGAAGCAAGAACTAAATTTACTCTGCTGCTCTTGCTTCCTGACTAGAAGGTCTTCCCACATTTTATGAGTATATTGACATATAACATAATACATGGTAACATGGAGTTATTTAAGGGACATGTGAACACAGTACTAAGGGACATGGTTAGCAATGAGATTCAGTAGATCAGGTTAATGGTTGGACCTGATGATCTTTTACATCTTCTCTAATGCTGGTGATTCTATGAACACCATTAAAAAGTAAAGTGGAACATTATAGGACTGATGGAGTAATACGTCTTGGTTTATTATGCTGTCAGAGAGAAATTAATCTGATAGAATGAAAGTAAAATATTCCCAAAGTATCAAAATAGGGATAGTAGTGGAGAGTAGGAGAGACAGAAAGATAGGCTTTCGCAATGACAGACCTGATCTCTGCTGGGTTGTTTTTTTGTGGTGAATGGATCACAAACTCTCCTACACTGAAGAATGAATCTATCACAGCATGCATAACTTCTTGTCTACCAGGAACAAAACATCTTTTTTTATGCTAAGACCTGTCTTAGAAATAGATTTTTGCTGAAAGCAGTTTTGTCAAATCAATTTTATCCTAATTCTGAAAATCAAAAATTTTATCCCTCTGTTTTCTCTAACTTGATGTAGCTATGTTTTTGAAGATTATATTTATTTTTTGTCTTGAACACTATAGGATTCATGCAAGTCTCCAGTATTAATTTAAGGATTTATTCCTCTCTTCTGTAGAATCTAAATGTATACTTCTGTATGTATTTTGTTCAAGCTTTGGCTTTCTAAAATAGAACCTAAACTTATATGCGTGGCTCTTCAATTAGGAAAGTAATTAATGATGCAGTGGAGTGAAAGCTATCTACAAGATAACCTGTATAAATATATACTGTTGGTGCCAAAAAGTTAAAATAATGTGCACGTTTCAACATTTCAGGTTTTCAACTATAAATCCTGACAGATCAAAACACCATTTATCTGGAGGGCACTTCATAAGACCCATGTGTGAAATCATTCTTTACTTGTTGCAGCCAGCAAATTGTTTATGAACTATTGTTTCTGGCTATTTGGAGGAGAGAAAGTTCTTTCGCATGAGTCTTGCAATAGATTTCAATTAAACATAGAAATATACAATAAATAAAAGAAAAACAGAAGTATTAGCTAAGCATGGAAGTGCATAGTAATAATAACTTACGCATGTTGCCACATGCAACGTTTCTACATATTGCGGCATGACAAAAATACAGGAGGACAAAATATTTAATGTATTCCTAAAATGCTTGAGTTTACAGTGTCTCTCTTCATGTATGTTTATGTGTATTATGTAATGTTTATATAGCTATGCTCTTCCATAAAATCAGATATGTAGCCTTCCAATATTTTGACTTAATCACATCTCTGAACAGGAATCAGAAAAACAAACAAACAAACAAACAAAAAATACCCAACAATACAGATTTAACAACAAAGTCAAGGAGCATCATGGAATTTAGTCAAGTAGAATCTTCAGATAATTGTGAATTTGGTAATCTCTGTGATTATAATTAAATATCATTGTCAAAGAGAAGATGCACCATATTCTTGCAAGTGTGATTTTGATGGATTTTGAAAGAATTCTTTTGAGATGTGGTTAGTTTTAAATGTCTTTCTGAAGAAAAAAAGATAATTAAAATGGAAAAATGTTTTTAGAGGCTTATGTTTCAACTTCTGAGATTGAAGAAACAAATGTTTAGTCACTATGTAAGTTGGCCTAATACAATATGAAATATTGAGTTGAAAATTAGGAGTACATCTGAAAGACAATCAGTAGTGTTTTGATTACTTAATAATTCAAAGATGTAATGGAAACAGATACAATTATTTGTATAAATCAGTTCCCTTGAAAGGCCTTTGTGTTGTTTTCATCTCCTCTCACTCTTTTCAGAGTTATGATATAGTATGTCCAGATTTATTTTTAGTTTTCCCCAAGCATTTTCTAGTGTTTTGAACATTGGCAAAACATCATGATTCTGACCAGTTTGGCTGCACTCTGTAATGTCAGCCCAGACCAGATGGCGAGCCTCAGCTGCTTTGTGAAACAAGTTAGAAACCAAAAACAAAAAACAAAACAACCCACCAAAACAACAAAAAAACCTATGAGCACTTAAAATACTAGTGGGAATTTTACCAAAGATACTTTCCAGAAAACAAATGTTGTGGGTTTTTTTTTTGTTTTTGTTTTTTTGTTTTTTTGTTTTTTACTAAAATCTTATGAAACTGCATATCATGTACAGGTAGATACATTTGCCTGCTGAATGATAAACTCTGTTTTTTGTCTTCTATAGATTTTTCTTCCCTTTCTAATACACTCTCTGCAACGTTGATTTGACAGATGTACTTCACCACACACTCTTTTTTGCAGCTTGCAGGGGTTACAAAAGAGGCTGCAGGGAGAACTAGGGTTTGATTTTATAAATAAATGAACAAATAAAAGCTTCCTTCTGTATTATACTTTGTTACTGTATGGTGCATACAAGACTGGGACCAATACAAGACACAAGAAAAATAGATAGGTATAGATATAGGTTAAAGTGTTTTTAGGTGGAACAGTGATGTTGAATGAGTAACGTTTTCCTTTCATGCATGGCTGTCTTGCTCTATGGAAAGAAGATTTTATTTTTCCAGTGGGTGTTAATGAGAGTAAGTTGGTGTATTTTTGTTCCTTGTTGAAGTGGAAAGAAAACTTGAGCCTTAATTGCCCTGATACTTGTTGACCAGTGGAAGGAGGGATAACTAATTATGAAATGGTAGGACATGGACAGTGGGTGCAGAAATGAAATTGGATATTGGATATTTTCACCTGTCGTAAGTCCAGCTGTTCCTCTAGACCTTCTGTTTTCTTCTTCCTCCTGGGCATTCTTGGTTTTGTTCCCTATACCCTTCCTTTTACTCTTTCCATTAGACTTCAAAACCTACAGTAAAGAAGTCCAAAAATGGAGTATATACAATTTTTGTCACCTCTAAATACAACATAAGATACTAACAATAGTGTTAGTGAAAACAATTCTTCAATAAATTTACAACTGTAGAAAAGTAATTGCATCTTCTTTTGGGGGAGAGTGAAATTACACTATGTAGTTGGAAAGCCAGTGACGCTGAGGCATTTCAAAAAATAAACAAGAGTCTTGGTCTTCCTTTTTGGAAAGGCTGTTAACTAGTAACAGCCAGATTGATCATTCATTCTTTCGTGGATGGGGTAAATTATTGGGTGATGTTATATTACTTGTGGAATGTAAGTTCTAGGTGTTATATGCCTTAGAAATATGCCTTAAAAACATGGCAATGCACATGGTATTTTGGATAAATCCTTCACTGGCTTCATAATGGTTTTCAGCTGTAATAGTAATTTAGTAAAATTGTAATCTAAACAACCTGAATAGCAATACAACATACCAAATAAAATTTCTGCAGCTAACAGGGTGTGTGAGTGACACTCATGGGTTGGGCTCAGAAGATAGTGTCAGACCACTAAAAGCTCATAGAGCTGGTTATTCTTTGAGCAATATGAGCATGCAAAAAGTAGGGGTGTATCCATCTGGTGTGTAATTTCTTGCCACAAGAACCATTAGTTTTACACATTGCAGCTAGTACACAGCACTACCCACTCTTTGCATGGCTGTAACTATTCAGTAAGTTTTACATAACAAATACAAATTCAGTCATGGCTACATACACTGATTGTTATTAAAACTATTGTCTGCTGTTGTTTTTAAATGGAGCAACATCTTGTTCTGCTGTAATCACTGCTGCAGTTGTGTAAGGCTTTTGTGACAGTGCTGGGGAAAAAAATCAGCTGCTGCCGTATAATGTGAGTTAATGAAACAGTGAACAGACCAAATCTAGAATGAGCTAACAAACTCCCAGTAAATCTACTTCTGGTACAGAAAGATCTAAAAGACAATGTAGCCTTTAGGAAGTAAATAAAATATTTATAGTATCTTGTTCTTTATTTATCAATGCCATCAACAACAAAACAGTACTTCATTTTACAGAGGCTCCATTTATATAGCACTGCATAAGGGAAGCAAGTGAAAGTAAATGGACAGAGAAATAACCTTGTTTTTTTTTAATGGAATTTAAATTAAAATCAGACAAATGCAGCCCTGGAAAAAAAAAAAAAAAAAAAAAAAAGAGAGAGAAAAAAAGAGAAAAAAAGCAAGCCAAAATCAAATACCAACACAATTCTCAAACTTTAGTATATTTATATGTGTGTAAATATGCATGTGCTACATAAGTCATATTTTCAGCTATGAAACTTGTATATGGTATTCTTCATTTGATCTCTTCTGACTAATTGTGTCCAATGAGTGACATCAGTTTGGATAAGCTTATTTTTGTATTAATGCTTTATTTAAAACAAGAAATCCTGCTGCTTCATCTGCAATTGCATATATCCATTCCCTGTGGCTGGGAATAATTAACTTATCTAAAAGCATGAGGAGAAGGAAGAAAATCTCATTGTCTTATTGCAACAAGTTCAGGTGATACACTGTTTTCAAATGTTTCCATGTGAGCAATTTTATAAAAAAAAACATTTCAATTTCTGTTTATATATTTAATTCAACTACATACAAAACTAAGGAAAATGAAAACTTTTCATATGCACTACTTCTTTTTCTTCTTTTTTTTTTTTTTTCAATTTGATCAGTCAAAATCTTTGTCCAACTGAGTGTTCACAGAACTTTGCTCTTGCTCAGTTAACTTCTGTTCATTTCTCTACAGGTTTGTGCTGTCTGACTATAAGACAAATGGTGATTCACAGTGAGCAAAGAAAGTGAAGTCCCAATGGCCAGTCTCATCACCTTTAGTTTAGTGCTTACTTTAACACATTTAAAAGCAAAATGAAGTGCAAGTGAATGAAAATTGCAAGTGAAATGAAGTTTGACCATAACTGTTATGGATGCTCTTCCATGTTTTTGCTCAGCAGAGAAAGGATTCACTTTTAATTCCTTTGTACCTTTGCACTGCTAACCACCTTACTCATAGGCAGGCAGAGAACCTGTTGCCAGCTATCATGCATCTTTAGTGTGCCTTGAACATAAGACAGAACACCAAGAAGAAGCAATAACATTCTGAAGGTGATATCATGAAGCTGAAATGTGGCTATGACATCAGACTCTCATGTTAGCTCTGTATTTTGCAAACTGGCCGATCAAGCTGGAACAGAGGAGGAACCTCAAGCTCACAGTATATATTTGCATGGCATATTATGCCCTGGGTTTATAGGTTGGATAAGTGTAGTGTTACATGGTGATGAGGAGCACGCTGGAGTGAAAAGCTTTTCTGTTTTACTGGAAGGCATACTAGATTGGTTATCAAACGTTCAACCTAAATTGAGTATTATAAATATACTTCATGCTTGAACGTTGTAATATAGCACCATACTCATGTAGAGGAATGGTAATGGTCTCAAAGTATATTAATGTGCACTTTTCCTTTTGGATGCTATTTTTAATGTGATAATCAACAATTTCATATCTGACTGGACTCTATTAGATCAGACAGGACTGCATGAGTTCTTTAGCTATTTAGCTTCTGGGAAGTAGTTGGGGAACCATCCATGAATATGCTTAAAAACCTTTGGATGTGATGCTCAGGGACATGATTTAGCAGACGGTTGTTAGGGTAGTTTGGTTAGGTTGTGGTTGGACTCGATGATCTTTAAGATCTTTTCCAACCTGCACAATTCTATGTTTCAAAAAGACAACATACTACTTTACAAATGAAAAGGAAAGGAAAATCTCTTTATGTTGTCATCTATTTCATGTTTCAAATCCATTAGCAATATTTTAAATCTTTGTGTCTATCTGCTTTTGTCTGGCCCAACAACTTTTATCTCCTGTCCTGGGAGAAAATTATTGATCAGTTTGAGATACAAGTGCATTAGTACATAAGAAAAATTTTTGGGGACTCCTTCCATAATGAAGAAGTAAAGGATTACACTGCTGACTGGCATTTTGAAGAATGGCTTATTTGAAAGAGACCAAAAATCCTGACGTTGCTAAAGCTTTGTTCAGTTCCCTGAGCTGCCTTTGTGCAGTCAGTGTCTTTTAAATACTGTTATATAAGTCAGCTCACATCCTATTTTAATAGTTCAGGCTTTTGAAATGAGCTTTTTTGACAGTACAAGAAATATTGAAAAATAAAAAAATTGATCTTAAGGAGTTCTGCCAGTGAGAAGCGTGTGTTCATTGGTCCTTTTTATTCTTTGAGACCCACTATCTTTCACCAGTGTTATTAGTCCCTGAGGAAACTCAAGTTATCCATACTCCACAGTGAATAACAAAGATTTTATTCTTTTGTAAAATATACGCACTTCCAGATTTTTCTGAGGTAGGAAAAAAGCTGTTGAAGAGAACTGAACATACTTTTTCTCCATCTGTGAAGGAGAGAATGAAAAATATCTCAAATGAAAGAAAAGGCTTAGATTACCTTTCTTGGAAACGTTATTTTTTTCCCTGTGGTTGTTTTTTGTTTTGTTTTAAGAAGGCTGGAAATAGCTTATTTTTCTCCTCCTAGTATAAGAAGAGATGTGAGGAAGAGGTCTCTCATCTCTTTTGAGAACAGTAGTAATATGGTTTAAACTTAGCAACTCCCTAGGTAACACTGTCAATTCTGTTTTGACAATCAGTGATGAAGAAAAGTATCCCAGAGCAAAAGATATTAATATTTTAGTAGGTGGCATCCTCTCCACTAAGTCAGTATTGCTAGAGGGCATTTTGATGATGGTGTTTCAAAATATAAAGCCATTATCCTGGTCCCTTGCAACTGCTGAGATACAACACAATGATAATTTTACAAAAACATATAAGAATGGGCATATTTACTTGTGATTTTCTTCATTTTTCCTTAATGTAAAATGAGCTGAATATGTGTTCCTAATGTCCTTTTAACTGTTTCAAACAGATTTGAATATAATCTGTGCCCTGACAATGCATAACTACAGTTAATTAACATCAATATTGGGTTTATGTCATTATGCAAATGAAGCAATTCATATACATCAGAAATTTTTGTGAGATTTAAATAAACGAAGGTCTAGCCTGCTGATAAAATGCTTTGGGGAGAAAAAGCTGCACAAATGGATGTTATTTATTTCTTACAAGGCTTCTTTCCCAAAACCTATAAGCAGATCTCTCCTTTTGTAACTCCTGCATTCTGAACTTCTTTATCTGATGAGCAGTTCTGCTCCTGAGCACTGTGTCAGACTGGGCTGGGATAATGGACATTGCCTTTATGTTTATAATCTCTTGTGAAAATTGATTTATATTTTCTCTGTATGTCAGGAGGAAAAGTCACAGCTTGGACTGCAGCTCTGCAAAAGCAGCTGGAGTTCTAAAAATCCCATCTATTCCTGTGTACAAACCAGTCACTGACTGTACTGTAACCATGGAGACCTGCAGTAGATCCAGGAGCTGATTTTAACACTCATGCTTCAGACCAGAAGATGTTAGATACTCTGCCTGATGGAGGTCAACCTCAGAGGAAGCTCACTGGAAATACAGCACCCTGGAGACCTCTAAAATCACTAGGGTCTGGGGTCTTCTCAGAGAAGACTTTCACTGAGACAACCTCTGCATTTCAGGCAAAAATAAGAGTGTGAAAGGTCAAAAATCTCTCATGCCATTACTTGACTTTCAAAAATACTTTGAATCATGCCTATGATCTAGAAACCCATGATATTTTAGCTTCTCTTGCAGAAGACTTATCCATAACCTTTCTAGCAAATAGAAAACATGTAGTAAGAGTACACAATTATATCTCAAATTCATGCAGCTGTAAAAAAATCCTTATATGTGTATCATGGACAGAAATCATTGTGTAGAGTAAACTGCTTACTTCAGTGTTGTTACATTATGGGTACATTTGATTCAATGCATAGATATTTTTTATTTTCTTGCTCTACATTTTTTCCTTGTTCCACATTATCCCCTACCTTAGCAATTTTTTATTAGAGAAATGACTTATATCAGATCATAAACAAATAGCAGTTTTAAGTCATGTCTCCATTAAGATCTCTAACTGCATTATGTTGGGATGGCAATAACTGCTGGACATTTCTTGCTGAGTATGATCAAAGATAGGGATCAAAGAGCTTTAAACAGTGATTTAGCATGAGAAGCTATGCAAAACCAAAGCTGTTTCAATGGCAGGAAATCAGGGGAGCAAGTTGCGAGCTGAAAAAAGAATAATGGCTAACTGCGAAGAGTAAAATAAAAGGATTTTGGTAAAGGAAATAAAGGAGACAGAACATGATAGAATCTTTCTTTTGCCAAAACTGACACACTGCATTTATCAATCATATTTTTCAATTCAGACCAATCATACGTTTCTATTCAGACAGCAGAGCTTTCAGCATTTGGCTTAGCTTACTCAATACCATGAGCCCTGATGTTCCAGTAAGTGATATAAGTCTGTGTGCCTCAGAATAAAGATGTATTGATAGGTGCAGCTAATATTTCTTCTGTATATAAGGTAGCTATATTATTGAACAGGGCAAATGATTCTTAAGACTGTCATTTCCTAATTGAGTACAGAATATCTGATGTTAGGAAGGAAAGAGTAGATGGAGCTAGACATAGGAATTCAGTCTCTGAACTCTAAAACTCCTACTCTTCTACCTTTTCACACTTTCCTTTATCATTTTTAGATAATTTTCAAGCATTTAACTGCTACCTACTACTATCTAGACACAGGAAATTCTGTCTTCTATTTTGCGTGAAAAGACAAAGCCATTTGAAGGGGGAATTCTGCATTCACTATTTTTCCCTGATCCTGCTCTTTGTAATACGTTATGCATGGACAGGATGGAGAATTTCCTGTTCTTGTTTTAACTGAACAAGAGTGATTTTGTGCATGAAATGCTTCCTTTAGTAATGGGCTATGAACTTTTGCCAGATCAACCAGTAACTAGGTGGCTGGAATGGCCCTCACTGAAATTGCAGCTTCTCTTTGCTCACCTAGAATATGACTTTTACCAGCATAACTGTGATATTGATACATTTTTCCTCTCCAAGGATGAGCCTTTCTTGGAAGTTGTTCCTGCCCTGTGTTATATAAGGGTTAGAGATTCTGTTTTGGCTGTGTTTCCAATACATACCATCTTGATCAAAAGAGAAGAAAAATGTAAAAGGATAAGAAGGTAAGATAAGAATGCCTTTAGTCAACAAGATCATGGAATCTGGAATACTAGATAGATGCTGGAGAAGCAGGGATATAAAAAAAATGAAAGAAAAAGAATAACTGTAGAATAGTCTCTCCCAGCTGAATTGCTATAAGCTCTTCCAAATGTGGGAGGTGACCAAGGCTAAAGGATCAATGTTTATTTATATAGACATTGAGAAGATAGAGTGGAAAGGTAATATGAAAAAGGGAGGCATATATAAGGAATAATAACATAGTAAAAGGCAGAGAATATGATGAAAGAGGAATAAAAATACCGTCAAATATATTAAAAATGAGGACTCAAATGTTCAAAGCACATAGAAAAATAAAACTAGAAAACAAACCCTTCTTTCTAATCCTTCAATTAGCTACTGCAGTTGTGGATTCTTGAAGATAAATTTACAGTTCTTTTTTTTTTCTGTAAAAGCTTAGATAGAAACATAGCTCTGTTTTTAATACAAATCTTTCAGTTACATTAATGCTTGCCTTTAGGTTTGAGCTTTTTTAAGAAAAAAAGTTGAATTCAGACTCATGATAACATAACAAGAAGTGGGGATGTAAATTGTTGTGATGAGGAAAGATCTGAATATCATGGAATGCTCAGCCTATCGCAACTACCCTCTTTTTTCTTCAACTTCTTCCTCCAACGTAGCCTTACATGTAAGGCTGTGAGAATCCTTCTTTGTTTTTTGGCTCAAAGCTTGCTTCCTGAGGTATTTCTTGTAATAAGACTGACTTGTCTAGGAGATGAGTGATGGGTATTGCTGTGTGGAAATCAACATCATTATGTGAACAATTTTAACAGTTTGCCTCCAGAAGAGAGTGCTCAAGAGCGTTTCCTGGCGGAAGATCTAACCTCCAGCTTGCTATGAGAAACTGGGGGATGATGCCATTGTATCCTGTGAAGGCAAGATACAAGTTGGTGCCTCTCTGCTCCCTCTTATCTGCTGGCAAGGCCAGGAAGATAGGAACAAAGGAGATTCCGCTGAGATCGCAGAGCCAGAAGCTGCCACTCCAAGGAGAACTGACTCAACCACTTTGGATTTGAGCTGTCACTCCAAAGACAGCTGACTCGACCACTTTGAAAGCATTGATCCTCGTTGTCAACAGAACAACAATGCCCGGTGACCCACCACTACTGAAGATCAATGATTGAACTATGAACCATGCTGGATCCATGGTGGTGACTATCTCCCTCTTGCTTCCTATAAAGACTCCTTGCTTCTTCTTTCCTATCTTTTCTATTGCCCTCCTTCCCTTCCCCATTACCCTAATTCATAATAGTGTCCGTCCTCCCCTTCCCCATCTCCCTAATTAAGATTTGTCATAAACTGGTCGGACCAACATTTGAACCATTGTTTTTTAATCTCAAGCCGGGTATACAGATATTAAAAGAACCCCCTCTCCCTCCTTGGAGCGAAACAAAGGCCTTGCCTAGGAGGACAACGAGACAGTACTGATAACAACCACAAAGCTGTTTCAAATTAGGCAGGAAAGAACTGTTAGCAGACACCTGGTTCAACAGCTGAGTGCAATTGAGCATGTGCCTTAGAACCAGCTTATGGCTGAGAGTCAGTCATCTTACCCCACAAGTTATGGGCAGTACTCTAAGTCTGCTGAGCTTTCCTGTATGGTGGCTGATTGTATGATAGGAGCTTCCCTTAAGCAGGTATGCTTCTTGAGGTTATGCCTGAATAGAGATCACTTGGATTCTTGATGTTGAGAATCCTTACTGATGCAGATCTTTAGTAGTAATACTTTGTCTTAGGCTTTGTTAGCTTCCCTAAAATCACATCTTAGGTGATTGCAAGCTTTATTATCTCTGCTGAGATTCAGTCTTTGACCTTGTTGCTCTCTTCAAATACCTTAAAGGTGAGTGTAGCAAGAGGGGGATTGGTCTCTTCCCACTTATCCCAGGATGAGGAGAAATGGACTCAAGTTGTTTCAGGGGAGGTTTAGGCTGGATATCAGAAAAAATTTCTTTACAGAAAGGGTGGAGTGGGAAGTGGTTGAGTCACCTCCCTGAAACCATTTGAACGTGGTGCTCAGGGACATGATTTAGCAGAGGGTTGTTAAAATTAAGGTAGTATGGTTAGGTTGCAGTTGGACTTGATGATCTTTAAGGTTTTTTCCAACCGAAGCAATTTTATGTTTCTATCTATAATCCATTTGATATAAACCATTGACTGAGACTGGGTCTAGGAGTGGATTCAGCTGCACTTAGGCTCTTGATCTCTGTGGCTGAAGGAGCTGAGAAAGCAAGGGAGAAATTGGGAGGGCTGCTCCATATCTTGTAACGTAGTGGGAGCATTGACTATCCTTCCCAAGATCCCTTCTCTGGAGATATTCAAGAACTGTCTGAATGCTGTCCTGTGCAGCCTATTGTAGTCTTTATGGGGTGGTTGGACTCAGTGATATCTAGCAGTCACTTGCAAACCCTGCAGTTCTATGATTTTGTTGAATTTCTCTAGTGGAAAAGGCTTTTGTCATACCTAATCATAATCCTAGTGTTCCAGCTTATGTTCTTTCTTATCTTATCAGCAGGAGCCTTCAAAAGTAGTTTTGCTTTATTGTTTCTGCAGCCTTCTATTAAATAACTGTGGACAGGATACCTTAGCCCTTTCCTCTTAAGGCTCTCATCATACATGTTCTAGATTTCCAATGGTCTTGATAGCTCTCCACTAGGCTTCCTGCAGTTGTTGAAAGTCTTTCATGAGCTTCCAAGCCCAAATGGTTGTCCTGTATGTGCTCAGAAGTGTCCAATGCACAGGAAGTATCATTTCCTTGTTTTGTAGGCTACAATTCTGCTATTAAAGTTCAGTATGCAATTAGGCTTGGTTACAAGGGCACACTACTGTCTGTACTTCTTCAGATTTTTTTGTGTACTGGATTCTTTTCTGAAAGGCCACTCTCTAATATTACATCCCTGATGTGGAACTCTGAATTTGCTTGTGCTGAAATTCACAGTAATTCTTTGTAAAAAGTTGAGTTTTACACAAAGATGAGAAGAAAAATATATGGAAAAACTGAGCTGGAGGAAGAAAACAGAAACATAAAAGAAAATACTTTCAAGGCAGAAGACAAGAATGAAGACTAAGGGAAAAAATAGAAAAGTGAAAAAGTACAACAGCTATAAAAATGCATGTTTGCTTTTAAGTTGCACTTACATTCAGAAATGTGTCAGATCTAAGAAACAAGGAAAAAAAATCATTGTTACATTTCAAATACAATCATTCTTTTTGAAATGGCTGAATTAAAAAGTGTAAGAATATGTATGATGGTGTTTGGAGCAGCTGTAAGTTCTCTGATTGGATCTGCCAAGGGTAAAAACACATTCTTTAGGTTCATGAACTATTTTGCTTCCACCTCTGTGCAGGTGTCACATTTCCATCTGTATTTCTCTCTAACAATCTGGGTGACTCATTCTTAAATTAGCCTTTGAAGTAGTTTTTCCTATAGCAATAACACCTAGCTGGTGCACAAAAATGTGTTACTGTCAGGAAAGGATCATTGTTAGAACCTCTTTGCAGGTTTTTTTTTTTTTATTATTTTTTGTTATTATTACATTTTAAAGTATAAGTAACAAAGTAACAGACAAATCCACCTAACCCTCTCCTCCTCCTTCTTAACCCATACTACTGTGCTAAACTCTTTCTAGGGATTTTCAAAAGAACATTAAAAGGAAGAATCTATATCTTATAGAAACTCAATTTTCTTCTCTGCAAATATCAGACTTTTTAAAATCATGACTGGTTCAAAACACTTTCCCACTTGAATCAAACAAAATTCAAGGTTTCTGAACACTTTTAACATGATTACTTTAGCAATGAAAAAGAAAAGCAATTATGAACCAGTTTAGTTGACTAATTACACTTCACAGACTCCCACATACTCCCTTCTGTTAAGAAATGCTTTCACTTCTTTGGTGTGTATTCAGACCTTTCTAAATGTCTGTGGACTATTAAGCTTTATCTATCACTTTTCCCAAAATCATTGACTTATTTGTAAATGAAGGTAAGGCTTGAAATGTTCAGCTGTTGCAAAATAGAGGACTTGAATACTGTTAAAATACAGATGTTACTAAAGGAATAGCAAAGTAGAGATAATATTTTGCTACTTCTATTACATCTTCAGCATTAGTACCTCAAACAATTTAAAATGCAACAATAAATTGACTTATGAAATGATAGGATACTGTGGAAATACTTACCAGCTGTAACTTATCATCTAAAGAATTCCAAGTTCTCTCGGATAAATTGAGTATATATATTTGTGTTATTGAAATTGTTCTTGAAAATATTTGGAGTCAAGAATGTCATTTCATTCAGTTTTGAAACCTTCAGTAAGTGGATTATTTTTAAGTATGCCATTTGTAATCTTTAATCTTCATGTTTTATCAAGCAGTCTTGAAAAATAGCTTGACAATGAACAACAGGTAGCAGTATACAGAAGGCAGAAGTCAGTAGGTAGGAAATAATCTTTACTTGCTATTAGAATTCTGTTTACAGAATCACTCAGCTGTGTATTTATGCTCTGAGTTATAAAATGAGTCTCAAAGAAAAAAATAAATTCAAATGGCCACAGTTTATGAGAGACTGTTAGCCACACGAAGGAGTCGCACACCATTCTTATTTTCTCCATGGATTTGTGTTTTTTCTTGATTAAGATGCTTTAGGAGCTAGTAATTTTCACAAATGTAGGAACTCTGCACCCATTCATGAAGTCAATGAAGTTTTAAAAGTTTGAAAATCAGACAAATTGTTCTTCCAATCAAAACTCTATTTTTTTTTTATTCACAGTTAGTGAATAATTCCTGACACTAAAGAGTTACTCATCTTTCAGAACCAAACTGTCAGGATCACTGTTGCAAACAGAAACATTAAAAGCTTAAACTTTTTTTACATTAAAGTTTTGCAGTAACTGACTGGTCCAAAACAAGAAGGGTGATTTAAACAGAGATGCATAGAAGACTGATTTTTTTCTATCATTTTAATACATAAAATATTAGTAAACTGTACATGTTATTTTAAACTATGTACAATTTGTATGTTATCAATAGTCCTTCAATCTGATGAATGTCCTTCAAAGAAAAACAGTGAAAGAAAAATATGGGAAGAAATAATGGGGAGGGAAAGGTTCTACAGAGGGCAGGTGGAGAAGATGCACTTTGAGGCATCATAAAACCAACTTCATCAAGTCTTTGGCTGGTGTGTGTTTACAAAGAATTATATAGGCTTCTTCTGAGAAATGCATCTGAAATCTCTGGAAAGACAGGAGAGTCTGAAAGTGTAGGAGTAACGCTCTGAATTGTCTATTTGTTCATTTTAAGATCCAGTTTGTTGTACAAGGGTGATCTATGGAAGCTGTCAGTGAGCAACAAACCGTCTGTCCGCCTTCTGATATCCTTGTATCTTTCAGTGGTATCTTGTTAACTGGCTGTAGTGCACTTATTGGCTTTCTCTGGGAAGGATTTCCAAGGTAAAACCATCACCATTCATTCTGAAAGTATCACCTTTTGAAAAATTAGTATGTCCACATTTAAAACATGCTATAAATCTGTTCAAACAGATCTTCTTGTCCGGCAGGTATTTGCTAACTTATTCATTTCAGAAGTTGCTTTAGCCCACAAATGCTACGGTGATGGCATTAAAAAGCAAATGTGTGCCACTAGTCATTACACAATGTTTTATGAAATATCTTACACACTTCTGAATATAACTGCAGAAGAACATTCCTTCATAGAGCACTACTAAGTAATATTTCCAATAATGTTATGACCCTATGTATGGATAGCTTTCATTCACATCAGAAGCAGAGGATTTAAAAGCACTAACAAAACTAATTCCCAAGGGAATGGATGTAATAAAAAAGTTGGCACTGACAAGTGAACTCTGGAATATCTCATCACAATGGGAAATGTAATATATGTTACACTATACTTAATGAGTTTGAGAAATTCATTTTAATTCACAATAGAAAAATAATGTGCCTATATTACAAAATCATAGAGTGCACAATCAACGGAATTGTGCTAAAAAAAGCAATGTGGAAAGGCAGAAGCTATTGTCTGGTCCCTAATGATTTAGGAAGGTAGGACAAATATAGAAAAGCATCTCTACTAATGAGGAGCTAAAAAACACGTCTGTACTCAGTATCATTAATTCAGTGGGGATATTCAGAGAATAAAAGTAAAATCACTGCTAAGAAAAGGTTAGGGCAAAATGGCTTAACTGAGAACGGGATAATACTGTGTTTATCAGAAGAACAGCATTTCTATAGAAAAGATTTCTACCAGTATTGGCTGCAGTAGTTGCACTGAGAAGAAAATAACTGCAAGATGATCAAATTGCATTCCTGTGAAAATATGCTGATCAGTTAGAGAAAGACTCAAGACACATGGCCAAGAGATATGTATGTATTTAAACACTGAACCTCTACAAAACAACATCTTGCATTTTAGCATAATATAAAATTCATTGCTTCAGGGAATAAGCTAGGACTTTCTAGGGTATTTCTGCCAGTTCTAGAAAATGTCATGCATATGCAGCTGAAGTGAGTTTAAAAAGAAATAAGCAAGTGAAATTAATGTTAAAATTACTACTTAAACATTTGGGACTATCTCTAATAACAGCGGAATTATCCCACATGGCTGTCCTGACACAGAATGAGATCCTCTAATTGGTATTAAGAATTTCTGTAGCTGCTGTCACCTAGAAGTTGGCCTGACTCTTCTGAGCTGTGACAATTTCTAAATGAATGTTGAATGTAATGGTACAAACAACAGTTACATGTAGGAGACTAAATATGTACTGTAATCACCTGTTTAGAGATCTTGTCCTGGGCACCTAGAAGAAGAAAAAAAAATTTCTTAGGTAAGAAGAATGCTGTTTCCCAATAAAAGCAAGGCATTATGGAGTTATTATCTCTAAGGACTATTCTTTTCTGTCTTTAAAACAACTTGAGTAGAATAGACTTTGCTGTGATTGCTAGAAATGAAAAATAGGGTGAACTGAAGATATTGTGGCTTATAAAAACTTGTATGAGTGTAGGTGCGTATGATAGTGTTTTTTACATATACACCTGCAACAGGTAGTATTATGCTGTAGATGTTTTATTGTGTGTGCATACTTGAAAACAAGTGTAGCCTTACCATTCTTCCCATGGTATGCTCTTATGACAAGAAAGATGACTCCACTTAAAACCCTAAAACTCTGCTCACTATTTAAATAGTGTCATTACTAGTCAGAAAACATATTTCCCTGAACATCTGTTATTAACAGTTACTGGTGCACCTACATTTTTTTTCTCTCAAATACAGCAGATTTTGTACAGAGTATAGGCAGAAGTAAAAAGACATTTTCATTTAAACTTTTTGCTTTTGTTTGCTTGTTTACCTTGAACTTGAAAACACAGTTTGCACACTCAGTGAGACTTTCATTGTACTTGTATTTGGGGAAATGACTTTAAACGATGCTGCAGGTCTGTAGCAAGGATATTTTCTTTCTTGATCCTCAACAGCTTTCTCCAAATATTGCAACGAAAATTGCAATAGTTGCAATTCTTCTGATGAGCTGAAGTGAGTTTGTACTGGAAACAGAGCTACCCTCAAGATAGTACTTCCTCTGATGGCTTCCTTGTTAGACCCTGTATTAGCTTCTGGATTCAAGAAGACATTGTGACCTACAATGTGGTTTCACTGACGAAAAAAGGGTAACAGATAAATCCATAACACTTCCTCTGATCCTGTGGGCTCTCCAATGATACTTAAATATATTTTTCTTCTTTCACATAAATTTATAATCTATGAGGGAGATGGGCCAGCTAAAGAAGGTACATACTCAAGTTGGTTCTGCAGGATGCAGTAGAACTGCTACGGCCTGGAACGATGTTTGAGCAAAGGATTTTTCTTCTACTCTAAGGCATTTGAATTCCTGGTAATAACAGGACAAAACCAACCTAGGAAAGTGGAGTAGGGTTATTTTGATTTGGTGATACACCCATCGTTTTCAAAGATGATAAAAACAGCATATTTGTCTAAGATATCATTTCTATTTTATCAAATTTTATTATTTGGCAAGTGACTCTTGTTTTGAAAACGCTTTGGTATAATGAATCTGAAAGTTTTCTCCTTGGTGACACTAGATTCTCTTCTGTGATTTCTTAATCTTTTTACTTACTCTGGTGGTCAGCTCACTTGCACTTCAGAGTGTCAGAAAATTTCTAGGGTAAGGTGGGCTACTTTTAACCTGTTTGTTATGAGGATTGAATGATACTAAATAAAGACTAACAGGGATTTATTTTGATGCTTTAGTTTTTAGAAAGCTATATGCTTCTACCACATTTGGGGCACTGAGTAACCTATATCTTTACAGAACACAGACTTGAATGTTCCTTTTGATCATGATTAAAAAGTTGTCATAATAAACAATTTAAGCTACAAAGTTTTTCTGAGTTTGCCTTTTTTTTCTGGAAAGGAGAGCTGAAAGGAACTAGAAAATACTATGCAAATACATACTTTTGACTAATCTCAGAGCTGCAATAGTGTTCAGTACCATTTCTATATAGCTTCACAATATTATGTGCATGCAGCAATTTAGTTTATACTCACAACATTAATATAAGAGAATATTCATCACTCTAAACTACTGACTACACAAGCTAAAAAATTCTTGATATTTCACAGTTTTCTTTAACAGAAAATATTAATTAGACCTATCTCTTCTCACATCTTACGAAGACTGTGTGCTTTATACTTACTTTAAACTCATAAGAGAATATTTAGGGAGCATGAGAATTAAAGTGAAATTAATTTGTGAAGCTGAGATTCTAATTTTAATTTATATGTAATTGAGGGTTAGTTTTATTGTAGTAACACCTGGAGTTCCGAAGTGGAATGGGCTCTTCAAAATTCTCAACCTAAATTTTTTTTTTTCTAATTAACTCCTTAGAGTTTTGGGTTCAGGGTAATTTTCAATGTTAACAAGAAAGGTACTTTTCTGTACTGCTTTCATTAAAAGATAATGTAAAATTTTGGAGAAAAAATTGTTTACTGGAATCTATGTTGTATGGATACAGTAAAACTGCCTGCTTCATCACCCTAATGCCTTTCCTTATGCCTTTCATACCATATGAAAAGGGGGAGAAGAAACCTGGAAGAGTTCTCAGTCTGACAAAGTGCTGTGGAATGAAACACTCTAGCCTACTCAGGGAAAATCAACTCTTCTGAGAGTTTTCAGAAGTCAACTTAATTTTCTGCTTATTGAAAACATTATACTAGCATAGGGGCAGTTCTTCCTTAGTTTCTTATTTTTGTTGATGCAAATGGCTCCTCATGACCACTCTGATACCAGAGGTGATGATTACAACTGTTTCCATGGGAAATGGTATGAGTTACTTGTCTCTGCACTAAAAACAGAGTAAATGTTCTTCTCCATATCCCTCAGTTTTAGGAAATGAAAATCTCTAAAACCGGAATCATCTCCAATTCCTTATGTTGATTACTGAGATGTTCTTAGAGAACTAAAATTCTGGTGTCTGAAGTTCTGAAGCTTTTATGATACTTGTACCACCAAGAAAATCCTGTTGGCTAGAGGTTGTTTTTTTTTCTAAATCTAATCTTATTTTTTGTAGAACCATGTTTAATTATATGTGTATTATTGTGTTTATTGAAAAAACTCTTTTCTTTGAGTATAAATCCAATTAGACATAGCATTCTCTTAGAATACATAATGGGCATTAAAAGCATCTCAAAATAATGTTTTTGGAATACTCTCTCCTACATTGAGAGAGAAGTGTAAATATTCTTTCCCATGGTGTAAATGGGAGGTGCAATAAGCAAAAAAATAGATGTGGACAAAAAGAATGTGGGATATAATTTTCAGAAAGTACCTGAAAGAAATAAGAATTTAGATAAAAGGTCCTAATTTTGAGACAGATAAATTCTTTTGCATGCTTTCAATGATCTTGTCAGTAGTCCTTCAAAAGTGTGATAAAATCAAATTCTTTAGCAATATATATATTGCATCATTCAATATCAAAAGCCTACTCAGATGTCAGTACACTCAGGAAAAGCAGTTAACTTTGTGTTAGTATAAGTGAGCGTGCTGTTTGCTGTTATTTACTCATCACCATGTGTGACTGCTGCTAAAATTCTCAGAGGGAATACAAAATACAGGAACTATTATCCTTTTATGAAGCAGGTGATTTTTTCAAACCAGAATTATCACTGCATGGACTCTTTCTTTAGAACACTTTTCTAAAATGTGAAGAAACAAAATCCCAAATGAAATAGGAAAGGCAAAGAAGCCTAAAAACATTTGGAGTATGAAGCATGAGAGTATTAACAGGTTCATAAGATAGTGATAGGGAACATAAAACTTTTGATTTGTTTGGTAGTACATTCATGACCTCAGTTGATAATTCATAATCCATTTTTATCTTGTGGGATTCTCCTCAGACAGCAATACAGTGATCTGTATGATGCTAACTGGTTAACTGAGAAGTATGATCTCTCTCATGTTTCACATATGACATTCCTGTAGTTTCGTGGAGCAGAATGAAAAACAGAGCTTTAAAATGTGAGTGGAAGTCTTGAGAGTTCTGTTAAGGTCAAGAGGAGACACAATGTGCATTTCTGATGAAAACCAGCAGTTGTAAGAATGATGTCAAACAAAACTGTTACAGCAGTTCATCATCCTAGGTAGTCATCTACTAAGTAGAACAGGCAATCTTCATTTTCCAAGGATTATGAAAAACAATGGCTTATGTTGTCCTGCCTGATCCTTTTTTGTATTAAAGAACCATAAGGAATATGATGGAACTCTTATTTCAGCTCTGTTGTATCTCAGTGGACTACAGTGGGTAGGGAACTGTTATTTCACTGAATATTTTCAAGCTCTATCTGAAGCACTTCAGAGATAACTGTGAGTAATTGACTGTATCTTGGCTTTTGTTTCTTGTCACTGTTTGTAGTGTTAGTGTTGCCTGTGGAAGTGGATAGGAAATAATAGTTACAGAGAAAAAATACACTTTCTGAGCTTAACAGAAATCTGAGTTGCAGATTTTTGGATTCTCCAAAGTAGTTAGAACTAGCTACTGAATAGGGAGTTCTCTTTCAGATACTGAGTCCCTGAAGTCTTTCCTAAATTCTGCAATGGCAAACCAAAGTAGCCTTCAGGAAGGACAAGGTGCATAATGAGAACGTGGTACAAATAGTGAAATATAATTTCTCTGCAAGTTCCTTCCATGATATCCTGCTACTGCCAAAGAATACAAATGTCAAGATCTATTAAGGGACTGAGTGACCGTTATGGATGCAATGAGGTGTCTGCCTAAGGAAGTCACAATGCTGAGGAAGGCACAGAGGCAGAAGAGTTCCAACAAGTGGAAAATTCTTTTGTATGAGAAAAATCTCTCAGGTGAAAATGTGTGAGCTCTGTCAGATATTGGAATGCTAAAGTCATTAGTATCTTTCATTAGCTCTTAAATAAGGGAAAAGTACCTAAAACCCTTTGTCAATGGTATAAATGTGTAGTACATTCTCTATTTTGTCTCACAAATGCAATTTTGTATGTTACATAATGTGTTCAAGTTGTATTTCATTTTTAAATTAGTTGTATCTTTCCTCTTTCTGATCAGAACACTGTCAGATCAGTTCAAACTCTTCTCCTTTTTGAATTGTTACCTTAAAAGTTCTGCTTTTGAAACATCAGGTTCTGCTAAGACCATCTTGCTGAGTACAGTTTCTCTCAGAAACTGTGTATGAAGACAAAAAAATTGTTCTAACAGCAATATAAAATAAATGACAATACTTTTTACTTCACTGAAGGGGAGAAGAGATGATAGAATTGTTCACAACTGAAATCAGGAATGCTAAGAGACCCAAGTTGGAGGCATTTTTCTCTATGTTTTTAAACTTCTCCTCTGTAACTGTCTGCCAACAAATTCTTTTGCAGTTACAAAAATTTTAAAGATGAGTCTTTCATAAAAGTGATTAGATAGTAAATTTTACTTTGTTTGAAAAAGCCATGAATTTGCCACCTAACAGTATAGTTAGAATACAGATATTTGCTATCCTCTTGTTATACATGATGCTGGCATTCAACTAATGTATGGAGATCTATAACTATAAATATCAGATTAGAACAAATACATATTTAAACTCAGACCCTTTATTATATGATATTGTGAATGTATACTTGAAGGTCTTTTCCAATCTAGATGATTCTATGGTTTTCTATGTGACTTGAACTATCAGTAACAAGCATTTTTTCTAGAGCTGCCTGTCAGATTCTAGCTTTTGAACAGTATAGAAGGAATGATTTTAACTTCATGGAGTAAATACTCTAATGGCTTCAAGAGCATTTATAGAATGCTACTGTGTTTTTTTTTAAGCATGAAACTAGAAAGTGTAGTTGTATTTCCACACTTTTTCCTAATGTGATCAGCATTTTGTTCTGAGATGTTCATATTGTTGTCCAAACTCTTGTGAGGACATTTTGCTGTTGGCAGTGACAACTATGGCTTAAGAACAAAAATGGAATTCCTGGTTTATTTTAAACTTTAAAATTATGTTGAATAGTCACAGTGCTTAAATCTAGAAATCTCCAAGTCATTCTGTAGATTTTTCTGTAGATCCTCATTGTTACTCACATGAGGAAGAAGTTATCAAAGTTGAATTGAAGTACTCTCCAGAGTAAGGACTGCTGCTAATGGTTTTGGGAGGGGAGGGAAAAAAAAGCGAAATGTTTAAGAATGGTGCCCCACTTTTAGAAATAGGAATGTGGTATACTTAGGATCTTGAGGAAAGAAACCTTTCATAGAGTTAGATACTCTATTGCATTTCTCTATGTGAATAGTGCAAGTTAAATAATAAATAAAACAAAAAGCTTTTCTTCTCCTAAAATATGCATTATCTTAGTAATTAGGGCATTGGCCTGAATTCAAATCCCCATTCAAATCCTCCTTCTGTTGAACTCAGTTTAGGAATTACAATCTCTATCCTCCAGGAATACACCATCTTTAAACTATTGAGTGTTTTAGCCTCAGCACCTGTTTTCTCTCTTTTTGGAAGTCTTCCACTTTATATAAATAATTAAGAACCGCAAGACTGATGTGGATCTGCTGCTCTGATACTTCTGTTGGAGATTTAACCACTGGCCTGCTGGTTGAGTCAAAACATTCTTATCTGTGTCAGGTATTCTTTATATGGAACAAAGTATTTATGAAACACTTTTCACCTCAGTGATAACAGGACAGTGGGAAAGAGGATTATTTTAAGAATCCTATCACCTAGAGTATCTGATTCTTCAAATAGGCCTCAAAGCACATTATAATTCATGTGACATCTTGAGGCTATCACAGTCAGCAAACTGTTGAATCTCTGTTACATAAGGAACTTTCCTTTCAGCAGGATTGGGCAGAAAGGAAGAATCATTGACTGAGGAGTAAAGTGTCCATCTCAATCTAAGGAAGTGATAAGGCTTTTTTTTCACTAAGCAAACTTTGTCTGAACATGGAACATCAATGATTTAATTAAGATGTCTTATTTTATAAAGGAAGTAGCTGTTTAGTCAGTAGCAGATTTTTGGCAAGAGAAGCTTCTGTGTAGAAACCATGTTAATATTTTTGGATTTAGCTTCTATCAATGAAAGCATTCCCAAAATTTGAAATATGGTTGATTTTAAAATGCTTTGTTGCAAACTGTGGTCCTTACAGCAGATAAATGCACTCAGGTTTCTTGTATTGGCCTAAAGGGCTAGTCTGTATGCCCCAGATAATGAATTCAAATTTTTAGTGATTTTTTTCTTTTTCCTTTTAAACTCCCTGAGAAGCTCCTCTGCTGTAAACCTCTACTTTTCCTCTTCTGATATGCTGTGTATGTTACTACCTTGTCAAGTGTAAGTCTGAAAACTGAATAAATATAAAGATTTGACAGCAGGACAAGGGGAAATGGTTTTAAGTTGAGGGAGGGAAGATTTAGGTTGGACGTCAGGGGGAAATTCTTTACAGACAGAGTGGTGAGGCACTGGAACAGACTGCCCAGAGAGGTTGTGGATGCCCCATCCCTGGAGGTGTTCAAGGCCAGATTGGATGGGGCCCTGGGCAGCCTGGTCTAGCATTAGGTGGGAAGGTTGGTGGCCCTGCATGTGGCAGGGGGGTTGGAGATTCATTATCCTTGAGGTCCCTTCCAACCCTGGCGATTCTGTGATTCTGTCATTGATTTATTGGTATTGTCTTCACCATACAGCTTTAGAAATTTCTTATTTCCCTTTTACTTTTGTGATCCTTCCAATGTGATTTGGAATTCATATTTAACATCTCCTTTTTGTAGCCAATGGATGTAGATGGTTTTGAAGGACTGCATTTCAAAGGGATGCTGGTAAAGAATCAATATCATTTTAAATGTCTTTTGAGGCTCTGTGACTTACAGTAAGTGCTGTAGAAACACAAAGAAAACCTGTTTTCTTGGCCGCAAGCTCTAAGAGGTTAATTTAGATTATCATTCTGTTTTTACTTGTTTTATGTTATGAAATAAATCAATAGACCTCCCTTTCAAATAGAAGTCTAAAAATTATAAAAAAAGAAAATTCAGCCGGGATTCTCACCATGAAACTTCCTAGACCCTTAAAGAAAGCTTCTGTTACAGCATTATTTAAAGACAGATCGCAGTTTGGGGGAAAAAAAAGAGCATAGTTAAGCTGATGAGAGGAAAGAAAATCAGATGTGAAGGCTTTAGAGGATGTATCCATTCAATGTTTGCAATCTCCAAATGTAGAATGTCTGGAAAATTACATTTTGCAGACGTGTTGATTGAGTAGGACAGTTTTTCCCTCCCCTCCCGTCTTTAAAAAAAAAAGTAAACAAAAAATAAAACACTCTACGCTTAAAACATCAAGGAAGTCATCAGGCTATTGGATTTCCTGTTGAAATCACCTTCTGAGCTCTCAGATGAACTATAGTCTCCTTTTGGTTATGCTTTACAAGATCATTACTCTCAACATGACTCATTTCCAGAAAGAATGAAGCACTAGTGATTGCAAGAGATTGCTGAAATTAGTCCTTTTTTGTCTGCCTAGGTTAGACTGTACCCATGTTGCCTTTGCTCTTCTGTCTGATTTGATCTACTTCTTTGTGTATATGATAGAGGTCTGCCTGAACTGACAGATTTTAAAAGTTGGGAATCTCAAAATATCTTTCTTTTATATGGTTAAATCTTAAATTAGCATTAAAGAAATATTTAAAGTCTAATGTCTTAAAGGCTGAATCATCTATAACATAAAAAGGCCAAGAAAGAAGAGGTCTTCAATAGTAAACAGTGGCAAGCAATAATGAGAAAACGTCAATTGAATTTATGGAAAAAAAAAAACCAATAAAAAATGCTTTAAACAGAAATCAGACATCAGCATTACTATATCAAGAAATATTTAACATGAAAAGATTTCTTCAAACTCTTTATGTTTCTAAACAGCATTAGTAGAAAAAAAATTGTCACAGAAACTGATGTTCTCTGCAGAAATTGGCTTAGCAGTTGCTCCTATATGTAATTTCTGAACAGCTGCCTAGGAAGAAGCAAATTTCAACTTTCAGATTGTATTAATATAACAAAGAAGATGGCATTATCTCCTCTGTCAAGGACAAACTGCAGATGATTCTCACATCAGACTGGTAGAAGTCAAAACTTTTTCATCTGCCTTCTGAATGGCTGCACTATTGGAAGGGGAAATCAGGCCTCTCTTCTTTATCTACATGCTTACATAACATATTAGGACAAGGGCTGTTTTTTTTCCCTCTTCACCTCCTAAATATGATAATCTTTCTTCATTTGCATTAGCTTTAGTGAAGTCTATTCTAGTTGAAGTATGCACCCCTCTCATACGAATCAACATATCATCATTATTCTAAATACCTCACCAAGCACATAATCTGTGTTTGCTTGAAGTACACAGTGAGTCTTCTACTGCTTTGTTTTGCTGAAATTCATTAAGTTCTTTTATTTTAATTTTCTAAGAAGTCTTTTCTTTATTTAGAGCTAATATTTAACTGTTTTTTTCTTCAATAAGATTTAAAGAAAGAATAAATTTAAATATCTGTAATTATAGAACTTGAAACTGTTAAGCAATAAAGTAAATGCACTGTTGATGCATATTCACTCTCTGTGGGGATATTGACTTTATCATTAAATGGTTCAGTCCTGCAGTTATTAAAACTCTAACTGTTTTCCCAATAGCCATTACAACAATTGCTTTTGCATTTGAATGCTAAATAAATCTACTGTGGTTCAGCCTGCTGTGACAACCTTATACCGAAATACAGTTCTAGCTCACTCTTCTCCTGACTTCCACTTAACTATTTCAGTTTATTCCACTTTTACTGCTCCCTTATTTTAGTCTTTCCTCTTTTAATGTGTTACACCTTCAGATCAGTATGCAATGAGTAATAAGCTGGAAAATACATCAAAACTCACTGGTCCTCTTTACTACAGGGTTAAACTTCATATCTGACAACAATGCAGTAACTCTGCAGAAAGACTGATACTTTGCAAGTCCTTCAGGTCTTGTGTACATTGTAAAGAGAAAGTACTTTTCTGTCAGTATGAGCAGAGGTAAGATCTGCAAGGTAATTTTTTCTCTTTTTTTTCCCCCAATATTTGATTTGATAAAATGCTTCATAGTAACCACAGTCTAAACAATCTTTTCATGAACTAAGATTTGGCATCCTATTTAGGTAGTCATGCCCCTGTTGCCACTGGGACGACTCATTAAATTATGATCCATCTGGAGTTAATGTGACAGAATTGAACCTATATCAAAGCCAAGGAGGGAAAAAAAAAATTCTGTAGTATTAATGCAAAAAAGGTGCAAAATTATATGAGACTTTAATGAGCCGTGACCTAGCCACAGTAATCAAGAGCTGGAGGTGGTCGTGACATCCATCAGTTGTGGCTCTCTCCCTCTGAAACAGTATTTTCGTGTCAGTCAAATGCAGTTATGTTTTATGAGCGTGTAATGCAGTGAAATGTCATAATTCAGAACCAATATTATTCTCATTAATGCTGTAATTTTGACTAATATCAGATATGACTGCCCTGATTTGACCATTTCTGGTCAATAATTTTAACAACTTTTCCAAATTTACATCTGAATGTAACTACAGTATTTCATCTGTGCTCTTGCCATGATTAATTTGTTAAGACTTTTCAAATATATCAAGTATCATTAATTTCCCATAGTAGGTTTGCATTTCTTAAATTTAATTGAAGATTTAAACATGCTGGTATCCGTTTAAATAAAATATTAGACTGTTAATTTACACTCAAGGAAATATGATTTTGTGCTCATCTGACACTTATGTAATAGCTCTGAGTTGAATTTGAGAAATTTTTATTCTTGGGATAGGTGGCATAGGCTTTGTTTTAGAATCACACAGCACACCATGAGCCTAATCTCCTCCAATTGGTGTTCTAAAAATTCATTATAAAGTCAGCTAAAAACTATAATAATAACACCTGTGTTGTTTGTGATGAGTGTAGAAACACAGTACAAGTAACTCTGTCATGGTTTTATGGAACTGTGAGAAGTAGTGGGACCAATGCCCACATTTTCCACCAAGAATGTCAATGGTTTACAGGCTGGTTCAGCCTGGTTCCGTGAAAGGGGAAAGGGTGCAAATATCAGTAGTTCGATCATTTCCAATGGACTTGTATATACACACAGTTAAGCCCTTTAATTACTTGCTGTGATGTCACTTTCTGCAATAATCAGTAAAAAAATAACCCTGAAGATGAGTCAGTCATACATTCAGTATGAATTTGTTGGTATTGAACTGACTTTCACTAATTTAGTGCGAGACACTAAAGAGTATTTTAGTGATGTTCCTTCACTAAAACTTGCTGTGAATATAATGTTTCTGTAATAGTGGCATTGTTTTTGGTAGGAAATTAAAAGTTACATGAATTAAAAGTATCTGTTGTTAGCTGATGGTACAAGATGAAAGCATAGACTTCGCTGCTCCATTTTCACTTTCTTACATCAGTAAGACCATTTCATCACAGTAATATTCAAATATTTCAATAATAATGTTCACACAAATACCTCAAAAGCTATATAAGGATATTAATACTAGACATAAAGAGATAACATTCATTAATGTGGTTCAGATACAGAAAAATAAAGTTATAATTGTTTGTTTTTGTCAGGAAATGTGGTAACTTGTCTTCAAAATGCAACATTAAAATGTCTTTTCAACAGGAATCCATTAATTAATAATGTTTAAGATAAAGAATTCTTTCATATGAAGTACTGTGGTCTTATACCAAGGAAATGCTCCTAAAGGGAGCTTACAAACAGGAGGGGAATCAACTCTTTGAAAGGGTAGATAACTGAAGGACAAGGGGAAATGGTTTTAAGTTGAGGGAGGGAAGATTTAGGTTGGATGTCAGGAGGAAGTTCTTTACGGAGAGAGTGGTGAGGTGCTGAAACAGGCTACCCAGAGAGGTTGTGGATACTCTGTCCATCCCTGGAGGTGTTCAAGGCCAGATTAGATGGGGCCCTGGACAGCCTACTCTAGTATTAAATGTGAAGGTTGGTGGCCCTGCACTTGGCAGGGGGATCAGAGATTCATGATCCTTGAGGTCCCTTCCTAACCTAGCCATTCTGTGATTCTGTGATTTGTAAGAAGGCAAGTTCCTGATAGACCTCACAAAATCTAATGATGAAATTGAGAAGTACACTGGCATCATTTGTGAGATACTTTTTTATGTTCCTCTGTTCTTCTTTTTTATAAGATCATACTAAAAATATTTTGAACAGTTTGAGATTTGATAGTGTGTGATTTTTCTTTATTTTTAAGTCAACCAGCATGGTACCTTTTTAGTGCACCCATGGAATTTTTAGGTAGAGTTCTTGCTTACTGGACATGCGGTCTATCAGACACACCTTGGGGAACAGTGAGGAGATGCAGTAGAGAAATTTTGTCATGATTTTGCAAGCTTTACAGGCACTGATTCTCAAGATAAGTTGCAGAAAGTTTATATTTCCAAATACTAAGAGGAAATGTCAAGGCTATCATGACATCATTGGCTTTTTCAGCTCGGATAGTAAGGGAAAAAGAGGGAAGAAATAGCAGAGTTATTTAATGACAGAATTGATTGAATTTCTCATCATTTCAATTTTTGTTCATATAGTATTCCTACATTTTGTCACACCTCTTACTAACAAAAATAACATCCAAACTCAATAACAGAGGCTTCAGATCTTAGCACAGTTCTGGTTTAGGAAGAATTCTTTCCACTAGAAAACATCAGGGGGAGACTTAGAGATGAAATACAGAACATCGTTTCTTACATCAGATGGAGAATGATTTCAGAAGCAGATCAGTAACGGGGGTGGAGGGTGAGTAATCTAAAAAGAGTTGTTAAATCCTATATTTGACTTTGGATTTGTTTTTTCCTCTCAATTCCACTCTTCATCAATAAATGAATTTTTCATAGGATAACAAAGGAGAATACAGAAAGGAGAAAAAATGTAAGGAGTATAAGCCTAAACTTTTCATTTTTGTATATCAAACTTGAGCATCTCAGCAGCTGGCGCTTTTCACCTAACAAAATGGACAATTATATTGCAGCTCAACAGAGCTTTTATTTGCTGATTTGCAAATCTGTTTTACAACATTTAAAACAGAAAATATGTATTTAATGATTACTTTTGTGGACATTGATTCATGAATGTACTTTTTAGCAGATTGCCTGTCATCACTGCTGCTTCACAAAGGAATGCTCTGTTATATCTATAGAGTCTTTCCTTTTTCAGCATTTGAAGGAGACCACATATATCTAGAAGACAGCAAAATAGATGGTACTTGACTCCACTGAAATAAAGGCATTTGTTATCCTATGCATAGCCAAGGCCAGAAAGGTCATTCTTTTACTGGGTTGTTTTACTGTTCTTCATTTTCATTCTCTCCCCTATATCTTTTATTTATTTCTTTTTTCCCCCTCTCAGAAATTCCTGCAGGACTCTGTTAACTAGGACATAATGTCATTGGCCAGGTTGAAAACATTATTTCTTATATAATGTGGTATACCTTTTCTTTTCAAATATATTTCTTACCACCACTTTTCAATGATCCCTCCATAAATCCAGCTGAGGGCAGGCAAGATCCATGCAGCTCTGATAAAAAGGGTAAACCTAATTTACTAAAGATTCATGAGTTGTTTCCTCACACTCTGCCAGCTATTATGCCCAAGTATAGCATATCTGATAGAATTACCCTGAATGTGAAATAGTTTCTCTACTGCAACTGAATTTGAGAAAGATCATCACTAGTCTCAAAAGAAATAGAACTGCTGTCTCTTAATTTACAATAAAATATAAATGTTTTAGTATATGAGTCTAAAATTAACTGCAATGACAGTTTAATTTCTTCAAAGATGATGCTGTACTCCAGCCTTGCACACGTTTTGTCTATTTACATACAAAATAATGCTATTCTCTGCATGCTCAAAAGAGAGTGCATGCAAAGCGGATAAGATCTGAATAAAATTGGGAAAACTGATACTGTTCCACTGTATTTGGCAGTGCTGATTTTGCAAGCATCTAAATTGCAAGTGTTTGCATCTATGTATGAAGGACTTGTTTTTGGTTTCTTGTATTTTTTTCCTTTTTAACATTTTTTTCTTTTAATGAGAAATGCCTTGGCTTTCAGGTCCGAGCAGCTACAGAAGAACAGCACAGCCATATTTGCATGTATTAGGCATCCAGCTTGCCCTCTTCATCCACACAGGGCAATCCATGTCCATTCTCCTGTTGGTGGTAAACGGTTGTTTGAGGAAGTGGCCTGGTTATGCCATCTCTTCTTCGCTCAGGTCTGTCCTATTATTGCACTAAGAAGCATGTGTAACGGGCCAGGAAAAGCAGCAGCATCCTTGTCAGTTAGGCAGGGGCATTTGTTATTTGTTGCCTTTACTTTCCATACTCTATGGGATAGTGATAGAGGCAGGAGAGGTGCTGGCAAAGGGAAAAGTGAAGAATTCATCTTACTACCAAGTTTGACACACCAAAGTGTGTCACATAAGTTTTCCCACTGTTTCTTGCTTACTACTACATTCAGTTTGAATCTGCATCTCAAGGGAATCAGATGTTAAGAAAACAGATATTGACAAAGTATATTAACATACATCAGTCTGGAAGAAAGATAGACAAACTTTGATGAGAACATACTTAGTGATTTAAAATAGCATTATTTATGTGGGGGTTTGGGCTAAGAACAGTGTTCTATGAATTGTGATCTCAAGTAAACAAGTCTTTTCAAGTAGGTTCAGAGTACTCCAGTGGTCTGTATAACAAATATTGACTACTCAGCTGAAGAGAGGAATGTAATGAACTACATCTGTCCCTTTTTATATTTGTTTTATGTACCTTTGGCAAATGAATATAAGGAATGAAACATTGCTTTGTAAATAGGCCTCTTTGGGAAACGAGGATATGGGCCTCATAAAGTTGCTGCTGAACAGCTCTGGTATTGTTTTATGGCCTAGGATGGGAGAAGACTTCTTTCATTATCTTCTGTTTCCTGAGGAACCCTCTGCCCCTCTTCCTTGTTTCAGTGCAGAGCCCTGTGACTAAGGCTGTGCTGCAAGATAACTCACTGGCCCCACAAGGCTAGGTAATAGTTCTGTATATGCTGTACTGTTTCAGTCCTCTTAACACGGAATGATAGCTCCTATGGGGAAAAAGGATGTTGTTATTAAGTTAGCTTTCTTTAACAAACCATTGGTCCAATCCAATATAAAAATCAATGTTTTTCAGAGCTTCACAATGAAGAAGTATAATGTATTTTTTATTGGTTCTAGCCCTGAGCTATCTTGTCAAAAGTCAGCAAAATATTGTTCAAAAATCTCTTATCTAATCAGAGGCTTATGAGTTTCACATGATGTTTTCCAAATACCAAGGAAGCTAAATGATACAAAATCTCTGAAAGAAAGAAAACAGAGAGTTGTGAGACAGGAATTTTAGTTATTTGTTGCCTTAGCTGGCAGTTTTCTAAAAGAGTTAAGTTTTGATTTTTTTTTTTTTTTTAAACATACATTGAAAACTCCTGTTCACTTCCAGAGATGAACACAAATGAAGATAACAACTAATAATATCAAGTAAATGACCTTATGGTTTCCACAAATCAGGACAGTTTTATCAGTCAGTAGAATTCTAGATCATTAATTAATGTAGAACAGCACTATTTTCAGAAAACTGTACAAGAGAAACACCTGAATTTTAACCAAGGTCTATTGCTGGGAGAAGTAGTGAAAAATGTTTGCATGATCTAGGTCTGAGATTGTTTAGTTGTATTTATTGTAATAAATAATATTAACCACTGTCTCATGTTAAAATCATAGCGATTTTAACAATATCCCAAGCAGGAGAAGAAAAACACCTAGTGTCATTCTATCAGATCTCCTTCTCTCATTATTATTATTATTTTGCAAATTAGTCATTTAGATGTAATCCAGATTTGAGAAATTCACCTCTCTTTTGTTATATAAACAAAGGTCAAACAACAAAGCTAATTGCTATTCAAAGCACAAGGCTTTTTTTTTTTTTAATGTCTTCTCTCATTTATACTTATACTTGTCCTTTTGAAAGAAAAGAAGACCAGCCATAAAGCCCTGGGGCACTTGAGACCTCTTAGAGTCCTGTATTTTACTTTCTGTAACAGCAAACTCTAATTTCCAATTTGATGTTTCTTTTTAATCAGCTGATTGGTCATTGAAATGAAGTAAAGTATATGACATAATTTTATGTGTAGTTTAAACAGTACATTGTGAGGTAATTTTCCTTGGGGAATACAGAGAAATTCTGGGCTGGGTTAGGTACAAAAAAAAAAAAGAACAGGATAAAAGCCAGAACAAAATTCCTTTCAAAACTTTTTTTTTTTTTTTTTTTTTTTTGCTCAAGTCGAAGAGGAAGCTCAATCCTTACTCTGATACCCTAAGTCAAAGCAAAACAGCAGAATCAAGCTAAGAGATGCCTAAACTTGACCAGCTACTGGAACAAGAATTTTTCTGGATCTGCATAGCATTCAAATCAGCAGAGACATTAAAGGAAAAAAAGAAAAACAGTAATTTTTCCCTTGGGAGATTTAAGAAGTTATTTTAGCTTAGTTCATTTTAGCTTGTTTCATGCACAGTTTTTGTCTTTGTCTTTTTTTCTTCACCAGCTGGGAATTAAAATGTTATTCAGTGAACATTTTTCTCTCAACTCAGGCTAAATAATTCAAGTTTGGATTCTTATTGAGGTAATTTCAATATTCCTTGCCCACTAGGACATCTTATCCTCAGATTTTCAGTCAATTAGTTATTCTGAGTAGTTTGGGAATAGCTGTAGCTATGAGGTCCTCCGTTGTCACTTCAGCCATCCAGGAAACTTGATATGCCATCAAGCAACCATGCTGGATAATCAGAGAGAAACAAATCTGCATTTTAGTTGAAAATCTGCTATGAATTTTAAAATGGCATTAATTTTTGGCTGAATAGTGTCTCTAAGTTTTGTGTAAATACATCATGTCATCTTTTTTTCTCACTGTTTTTTTCTTTTTTTTTCCATTGTAGCAGAGCAAGCATTGCACTTGAGTCCCAAAATGTTCTGAAATGTATCTTGGTGGATTTATAACGAATGTACTTTTGTATATGTTTAGAAAAACAACATAGTTGTTTTAGGGCCTAGTCCCTCAGCCTGTCATTCAAATGTGAAATCTGATTGCCTTCAGTGAGACTCTTTGCATTTTGACTAAAAATGTCTGTTCGGAGAGATATAGTAAACACAAATTAATGGATTTTCAGTGCTTCATTCTAATATTTGTTAAAAAATAAATTAAAAAACCTAAACCCTTACTATGCCATAAGCTCTTCCTACTTTATTATAAAAGAAATTGTCTTTTATGGAGTATTCTATAGAACAGATTCAGAAATCTCAGTCTTCCTGATGTCACATGAGATTTTTGTAACATTCAGACCTCAACTGTATCCCATAACCACACATGTTCAAAGTCATGTTTCACAAAGAAAATGGAAATACTGGAAGAACTCTAGTAGCCCAGTGGCAGTTTTTCCTAATCCAAATAGGAATTTGGATTTTTCAGGCTGTCTTGAAATGAAAAAATCAAGGAGGTTCTATTTACTACAAAAACAAATATTTTACAAAATTAGAAACAATGAAGAAAATATTACTTATGATAGATTAGAAACACTAAATTTCTACATGACATTTAAAATGCATAGGTATCAATGGAATACACTAAATAATTTTTTATATACAGACATATCTATGATTATCTCCTCTTCCACCTTCTTTTTTAATGTAAACTAAATTCTCATCTTCAGCTTTCAAAATGTAGTTTCCTGTTGTATTAGAACTTCTTTCAAGTATCAAATCCCTTACTGATTAATAATGGCCTTTATGAGCATCTTGAGTATTTAAAATGATGTTTTTCTGAAATATATTGCAGAAGCCTCAGCTATCTGAAGTTTTAGGCTTCCATACATTTCTACTTTTAAAATGAGGGTTACTTTTTCAGGTTTTGAGGGCCTCTATATTTTCATAGTTATATCTATACTCATGCAATACCAAAATACCATGCTTTCCCAACATTTGCAAATTACTGATGAATGGACTTCAGTGTCATGGCAAGCTTATTAATATAACTAGGAATTGGTGTAGGCAATACCAAGAGTAAAATACAAGTCGTGTACCTGTGGGAATAACATTAGAAAGCATCTTAAGTAGTTTAGGGAGTTATGCATGCACGTCCACACATATGTGAAAATATTAACCGATTAAAATGAGAAAAAAAGTGCTTTAGGAACAAAGGGCATTATAACTGGGTGAAAAAAAGAAACCCGCCTAGTTTTTAGATGTCTCTTGCAATAACTTGCTGATAGTACTAAAGACGTAATATAATAATCTACCTCATTCTGTTTCAAGTCCTCCACCCAAGATTACTTTTCAGCATATAAAGAGGCATGGGGAAGTAGAATTTCTTCAATTTCTTATCCTTGTTACATTGTGAAGACTTTAGGATTAGCACCAATGCTTAATTATCAAAAAGAGAACTAGTGTTACAAGTAGTGACAATCTTACAGCACTGATTTCTGAGCTTCTCTCGAGTAATATAGTTTGCCATTTCTGATATGATTTATTTTCTTTAATAATACGGACAATCCAGGATGAAAATTACATTTTGTCTTGTATTTGTTTATTCACGGTATTAAGAAATTGTAGCTTATCTATTACTACTGACTTCTGACAAAGAGATAAGGGAACTCTTATTCAACCATAACCTATTTTCTTCTTTTGAGCTTATTATTTCAGACCAAATACATTTATTTTACAGAACTTCAAAAGTTTGATTCTTTTGGGGATGTTGTGTTTACGTGATGAAGCTTGGTCAGATCAGAGAGACATTGTGTCCTCATTCCTGGACTTGAGTACACACAGTAGTCATTCCCCAAGGAGAACAAAATCTGCAGCCCTAACACTACTTATGTTCTTTACAGGCAGACTGCTGCCTTTGGATGCAGTTTCTTGCTACCAGAGGGTTTCTATGTGTGGACAGAAAATCTCTGTTCTGATCATAATAAACAACTGTTGAGCAGTAAGATATAGAAGAGATCTGAGTTAAAATGGAAATAGTGGGGAAAAAAATAATAATGGAGAGAAAAAGATGTATACTCTTAAAAAAAAAAAAAAAAATTGTGTCCTTAAGAGTTCTTTGGTCACCCTTTGGCAACAGATTCCTTTAATTAAGAAACAGAATTTCTTTTGGCTTTGTGAAGCTAGATTTTTTTAACAACGTAAAATGTAATGCTAACATTTTCAATAATCTACCACTGAATAAATTGAAGTACAGTTTTGATTAACTCTAGAAATCATAATATTATCTTGTCTATTTTCATGCTCTGTAAAAGGCTCTAAAATGGTAGGATCAATTAGTTTTGATTTCCATACCAATCAGTCCAGATGGTTCCCATTATTTTCTGAGGATAGCTGCAAATTGAATTTTTTGAGCCCAGAATTCACATTATGAAAAAGGTGATACTTTTTGTGCAATAATCAGAGCTGAAGATGGCCTAAGCTCACAATTTTTCAGACTTGAAAACAAGTTTGAAAAGTAAAATTGACTATTTCAGAGAAAGGAAAATTTTTTTGCATTCTTTTCAGGGGAGGTGAAAAAATGTTTCCTTAGATAATTTCATAAGTGATGTACATGCTATGTTTTTCAAAGGTATTAGAAATGATGACGGATGATTATGTGTACTTTACTGTAAGATAAGCAGTGATTTGGGCCAGAAGATATTAGTGACGTTCCAAATATATTTATATAGCTGAACACAATCTATGGTCTGATTACTGTTCATAGAATCATTTGAGCTGGAAGGGATCTTTAAAGGCCATCTAGTCCCAGTCCCTTGCAACAAACAGGGACACCTACAGCTATATCAGTTTTCTCAGAGCCCTGTCCAGCCTGACCTTGAGTGTCTCCAGGGATGGAGTATCTATCACCTCTCCAGGCAACCTGTTCCAGCACCTCACTACTCTCATTGTAAAAAAACCTTTTTCTTGTATCCAGTCACTGTTATTTTTATCATGTCAAAACAACGTGCCTATCTGCTAATATCAGTCAGGAGTTCTCTGAATCTATATAAAAAGAGGGTCCCCCAAAATCCACCATGATGCTATAATTTGTCTGAACAGCATTTGATAACACTCCCTTACACATAAAATTCAAGCAGTTTTTTAGAGTATCTGAATCTTAAATAGCTGCTTTATTTCATGCATGTATCTTGGATCCACTAATAACACAAATACATTGTAGCCCTCCTATGATGCAAAAATCTATTTGCATCAGTTTGGCCTGGGACTGGTGTTGCAATATTGTTTGAACATTACACTGTTACCCTTGAGAAATAGGAAATGCAAGAAGTGCATACACACACTGATTATATATAGTTGTGTATTAAATCAATACATATATTATCCTTATGTATATTTTCAGTGTATATCTACATATAATATCTTCAAATGTACTGTTATATTCCCATGAAAAGCTACTTGAAATTTCCTCCTGTGAGTACTTTACTTTGTATAACTCAAGAGTGAGTTTGAAGCATTCTCAGCTGACTTGCAGTAGACCAAAGGAATGGAAATTTCAAAGGATAGTAAATGTAGCTAGCATTGGGCTTTGGAGTATTTGGCTTCTGGTAGAAAGTTTATCTTTGCGTGCCAATTAGCTATCAGGCACTTATTCCTCTTTTACTATCATATGCTTTCCCAGTTCCATGATTTTATTTTAACGTTCTTAGCCTGTTTTCCTATGAAAACATGATTTCTGTGATTATATCATCAGCCTTTTTTTCTTCCTCTTTAATAATGATTGAATCCTCTGGCTAATTGCAATCCAAAATAGGTAGATGTACAGAGGTTTCAAAAATAATTAAATTCTTACAATCTTTGTTAAAGTAAGCAGCAAAGGAGAGAGGTTCAGATTCTGGATGTGCCTGATGGAAGGACTGGCAGCTGTGAGTGTGTAGCTAATTAGAAACTGGCAAGCCCACAACAGTGAGGTATAAATGTCTCCATGGCTGGAAAAAAGCTTCTGCAGGATCTTGTACCTTCTCAGACACCAAGATAATTGCAGCCCTATAAGTAGAAAATAAAGCTTGTTTTCTTCGAACTTGGGAAGGCTGAACTATCTAGCTATTATCATTAGTGGGAACCAGATGCTGTTCTCATAGCTGATTTTTACAAATTCCTCTAAGAAATCAACTATTAGTTGAAAAATCAGCTGCTGAAAACCAACTTTATAATGCCCTACAAAGTTTTATATTTGGATACTCCTGCTTAGAGAACCTATAAAGTAAATGAGACTGAGTGGAAAGACTAATTGAGCCCTTCAGAGACTGTCAGACCTGAAGCCTAATAAACACCTCGTGATGTCAGTAGAGGTAATTGGCCTGTAGCTACTGAAGACTCTGGGAGACGGCTGAGTTTTACGGGAAAAAAAAAAAAAAAAAAAAGAAAAAAAAGAAAAAAAATGTATCAATATATCTTGAGCAAAGATCAGAATGCTTGAGCATGAATTATTGAGACCAGGAGACCAGGTCATGCTATCAGGTACCTGTGCTTGGAGAGTGATAGATGACAGAAAACTTGCTAGAAAATTAAAAATGAAGGCTTATATAGAAACAAAATGCTATATAGTAGAAATAGTAGCTGTGTGTAAGGCAGGTATAAATGACCTTGCTTTGCAAAACTTTACTTATCTTCAATTGTTATGTGATAAACACAATGGAAATGAGTTACATGCAAGTTTATTCTGATACTGCAGAATTAGGATCATCCTTATAATTGCAACTTATCTGAAATAAAATATCCTGGAGAAATACCAGAGAACTGTGAAACAAAAAGTATTATAAATTCCTGTCTCTCATGATGGTGTTGCAGTAGTTGACACCTGTCGGCCTCCATGGCTCAGAGGTTACGATGATCAAAGCAGCCTGCAGCCACTGGTAGCCATCAGTTTATGCAGCGCAGTGTGAAGAATCTCTCCACCTCCCACCTGAACCAGGCAGAGTCACCCTTAAGGGACTTTCATTCTCTAAGGCTAACCTCTTGCTCACCTTTTTTGGAGGATTTCTCTGACTGATATAGTATAACATCCAAAGGTATGAAGTGTCCTGTAACTTCTGTGGTGCCCTTATATTTTTATTTAATTCCTAACGGTTGTTTCTCCTCTTTTACATTAGGAGACAATGCTGCAGTTGAAAGCTATTGGATATTCAGTGTAATTAATGCTTCTCATATTTTACTTATGTAAACCAGAGCCAGGAGAATGCTTACAATAAATCAACCTCTTTTGTAGCAGACGTGAACAGGGCTTGCATGCCAGGACATCTCTGGTTTACAATCAGTCACGCTGTGCCCTAGAGCTGCAGAGGTTTCTTGGGCTGAGCTGTGCAGAGCACAGCCTTACTTACATAAGAGCTGCTCTTCTCAAGTGCAGGCATGCTCCTACAGCAGCTGAAGTGCAATAGCAACTTGTCCACCGTGTCCTTAAAAAGGGCCTTTGGAGAACAGCTGTGATCACAGTTGATGCACAACAGTGCCTACTTTTAGGTAACGTGTGTCACAGGGCATTGTACTGACACAGCCAGCCTCTTCAACCCTTGCTGGGGCATGGAGGAGTGGAATGCACTCTGGATACTTTTTGGAACCCGTCTCAGCTCTCTTCAAAGCTTCAGGGAGGACTGAGCCTCTTGTCATTAGATGAATGTTTATTATAGTGTAGTATGATCAAGGGCCTCATTACAATTGGTAAAGTTTTTCATAGGTTGTCATTGCTTATGATGTAAAACTGCAAATGTCTGAAAGATGCCTACATGTACACCTTTCTGTGTACATGGCGATGAAAGTGGTGGGTCTCGAGGAGAAGATGAGAAGTGAGACCAAAATCCTTAACTCTCTTTTTGGGTTGTATATGCCAAAAAAATAAACCCCCAAAAAACTAAAAATGAAAGGTAGTGAATAATGGAGAAGAAAGTGATGATGATCTGTTCTTATTAACTCTGTACTTCGCTGTCTCTTCAGTACTTTTGTAGGCAAAATTGGTTCTCTCAGAGCAGTTTGAGGGTTGCTGTGTGGGAAGAACTCCTGTGCCCCATGCACTGAGGAGTCCTGTGCTTAGTGGTACACAGAGAGAAAAGGGAGATGCTGCAACAAGTAGGAGTGGATGAGTACAGGAACGAAAGATCTAAGTGAAAAAGATCTACCCTCACTGTTGAGCAGTGAGAAACTGAAATCTGAGGAACAGCTGATAATTATTTAGAAAAATGTTTTACTGTCATGAATTTGTTTAGACTTTAAATCTTTGCTTGGATTTTCAGTATAGATTCTTGAATATCTGGGTCAGGGACTATCTGTAGCATGTACATGTATCTGTATCTGCATGTATCTGTAGCAGTGAGTGACAGATGGTGAGTGTCTGCAGAGAAAATAGGGACAATGAATGTTCTTTCTTTATCAACAATCCTCATATTTCATAGTTCATTATTCAAAAGGCCTAATAGAGAAGTATATATGCATGTACTTTCATTCAAATAGTGTATATATGTATATACATACAAACATGATATGATTTCTTGCTTCCATTTTGCCAGTTGAATTGATTTGGTAGGTCTGTGGTTTAATAAAGCTAGATCTTTATCACAGAAGTCAATTTTATTCCAGCAATAGATACTATATTTTGTCTACTCTGAGTGCATGGCTGAAAACTTGGAGAGAAAATTTGAGATAAACTTTAGAAGTGCAATAAAACACTGAAAATATAACTTTGTCATATAAATTTTGCACAGAATCATATGAGTTCACATCATTCACATTTGAGTATTAATTTATTCACTTCCTGTACAAGGCACTTCTACACATGAACAGTCTTTATTGTCAGTTCACAAATGATTGGCATTCCTTTTATCCTCATATACTGTGGTTCATACATAAATATTTATTCCTATTTGTCCAATCTGTCCTTGAGTGCTGCCGAAAGAGAATGTTTGAAAATGTAACTTTCCCATCTACTTTATCTGGAGACTATAAAAAGAATATAAACATGTATTTATGCATGATCTGTAATAAGTTAAGTTTCATCATCTACAGCGTTAGAAAGTTTAGCTGATAGAAACCTGTTCAAAAAGATAAACTATCCCTCAGTTTTATATTTAAATCCTTACATGTAATAGATTATAAAAACTCCCAATGATGTTTTCGACCTTATCACTTTCAGGGAAACACAAATGCACAGATCTTTGATGCTGAACAGAAATAACATCAATCTGATTCACTACAGTTGGAAATGATTTCACCAAATAGCACCACTGTGATCTGAATGGAATGGCTCAAAATAATGTGCACATGAATAGTAACTGAACAGTATTTTAGCACTATCAAATTGTGTTATATATGTTATAGTCTTTTACAACCTATTCCATAGTATTTTGGCATGAATAGGTGTTAAACAAATGCTTAACTGCCTTACCAAAGCAGCAGTAAAATTAAGCTATATTGCAAGTATAACTCACTGCACATTTTCTGAGAAGAGAAATCAATCAGCCTGACAAACTGAATACACCAACTGGTTTAGCAGCTACACATCCCTGTGGCCAAGGCAATGAACACAGTACGGAATGCATCTGTAACAGATGAATATAGTCAGACTTCAGTCTATAGTATTTTTCTTTTACTTTAATAAATAAATACAGAGAAGGGAAATAGTTCCATATTCTGGTGAACTGTTTTATAATTCATTTTCACAAATCACAGCTATCACAATTTACACATCAGTACTGCAACTGATGAGCACCTGGCAGGATTACTCATTAACCTTTGGTTCAAAAGGGATGAACGCACGTTGTTCTATAAGTAGGATGAGGTCAAGCACAGTACCCCCCATTTAAAACAGTAAGTGAAACCTGCATCCTTCCCTATAGGCTGCAAATAAAACTGAGACCAACTGTGGTACTTGAACAGCTCACAGATTCAAAGGTCAGGAAATTTGGAGCATTCTCTGTAAACTTTGGAATTTGTGTTCTCGACTCTCAAATGGAACTTGACCTTTAAAGGACTAAAAAAGCCTTGTCTCTTGAAAACAGAGACTCCTGATGCCCAAGCACTTCCAATCTCTACCAGAGTTAATGGAGCAAATATTTGCTCATGGATATAATCTGCCGCTGATTTAGGATTGCTTCTAATATATACCCTCAGATGAAAGTTAATCATATTATAGTTGACTCATATGGATAGAATTAAAGTAAAGAAGTTTTAAAAGGTCTATAGGAATGTCAGAGAATCCGAGAAAGAAAAATATAGACTTGCTGGAAATATGCCTGATTTGACCCTTCTCTGAATTTTTCCCATAAGTGATAGTAAGCAGTATTGATATTTTGCCCGGAACTCTTAGAAAGAGGATACTTTTCTTGTAATAAATATATATAGTCATATTAAAAAATGTAACCTCTTTAGCCATTTAGGTAAATCTCATGTAGAACTTAACCCTATGTTATATACAATTTTTAAACTTCCTATTTCTGTAATATGATTTTGGCTACTCAAAGCTCTGTAGGAATCAACTGAGTCAGAGGTCAGCTCACCGTCACTCTGTATTGCTTCACCACTAGAACATACACATCTCAATTCTGACAGATGCAGAGTACCTCTGTCTCTTTAGGACTTCTCAAATACCCTGTCTCTTCAGATTTCATTTTGAATAGGGTCACTGCCATATTCTGTGCAGGCTGTGAAAGGGCATATTGCTTCCTGTTTGCTGAATCCTGTCACAGTTTTGGCTGAAGTTTATTATATATATATATAAAAGTCACTTAGCTTGTTGGAATTCTCATTAGTTAAAGATCAGTGTATTTGTTTAGGAATGTTGTTTTAGAAGTAGGGAGAAATATTACAATACTTGCATTCAAACAGCTGAGAAATTTTATTTCATATTAGCATAGTTTGTTTTATATAGACAACTAAACACTTCAGTACTGAGCTACAGAGGCTTAAGGAATTATGTTTTTCTCTGTATCGTATACTAGAAGTGGTTAGGGATGTTTAATTTCTCAGATATTAATTTGTTTGTTTTTAGTGATATGAGATTAGAAAATAGCTTTCTTCAACATAACATTTCGTTTTTGTTTGTAACCTCTGATTGGAGCAGAAACAGTCTTTAGTTTTTCTAGACAAAACTCATGACTACCCTATCCTACTTAATTTTTCCTATTTCTGTAGAAAGCTTAGAATTTGTAAAACACATTTTTCACATTGAAAACAATTACTTTGTAAAAATGGTTTTAAACGGGGACTCGGGTAGCTGATAAAACAAAATTGATTAGTAAATAAAAGAAAAATATGACTTGAAGTGGAGAGGATAGCAATTTGCTTTCTATTTAGTTCAGGAGCCACTGAAAAGGGACAGTTGTAACTTGGTGCAATGTTATAAATGTAAGAATAGTGTTGTGATGGTATCTTTGAAGTAAAACTGAAATAATTACATTTTAAGTATTATTAAAGACCTGAACTGAAGCATGCAAACCTTACTCTAGGGAAGAACAAAGAGGCTGAAAAGAAAAAAATATGTTGTATTACGTACTGTCACCACAACCAGTCTGACTGGAAAGCAATATAGCTTAACAAATTGGGTCTGAGGCAGGGAATGAGAAAACCTAGTTTCTGGTTTCAGCACAGCTGATGACTAATGGAGTGACCCTACTGAGTCATTACAAGTCACTGTGTCTTCAGTTTCAGATTTGGACTGGAAATGCTTTTGGGAAGGGACTGTCTTTTTCATAAGGTCTGCATAGTACCAAAACAAATCTTGAGATTCTGTGGTAATACTCTGAGACAAAACCTTTGCTAAAACATGAGGTGACCCTGAACTAAATATTCTAAGAGAATCACAAACATTATGAAGCAATCTTTTTCTTTGTTTCACTTTGTGCCCTTACAGACTGTTATTCTTGCCTCCGTATAAGAACAGAATAAGAAATTCAGGCTTCAAAATGCCTCAGCAGAGGCTGTCTTCACTACAGCTGTTCCTCTGCAATTTTGCACCCCAGAATATTTCAGTCTTCCAGATTTTGAGGTCTTTAATTAGATGCTGTCACTGAAGTAAACCTCTGAATCTTTTTGTTTTAGTTTAAGTGGGAGGTTTAAAAAAATGTAAGGCAACTTTTATGTACAGTGTTCCTGTCCTGAAATCACGGCAGTTCCATGATTTATTTATTTATTTATTTACTTATTTTCAGATTATTAAACACCGACTTCAAAATACTATTTCCTCAGAGGCTTGTCTACCTTCAGAAATGCTGAGAGGCATTTCTCACTTAAGAAACATTTCCTCTTCAAAAGTAAGATATTACACAATAAACACACACAAAATCTAATTTTAAACATTGAAAGGGTTTATCTGTCTTAAGTTAGAAAGAGATATAAACATGACAGAGAAAAAGTGATGCTTATCTCATTTGATAACACTGCTACTGCTCTGCAAGTGGCTTGCAGTTTCTTATTTAAATCCCTGGCCAGAAAAAAAGGAGAATATAAAACCTTTGATCATCATGAAGTTAAGGTCAGTCATATACAACAGTGAATTCAGGACAAGAACACTATCACATCATTAACAAAAAGTCATTCTTAAAAGTCCAAAAAGTTAAATTCCTTTGAAATCTGGGGAGAAAATGAAAGTTGCTACAACTTTCTTTTCTATAGGTCTTAGTGGTTACATGAGGCTACAAAACATATGCTTCTCAGCAGTTGATTGAAGCTCTTCTGAATACTCAGAAAACTCAGGGGACTTGCTCAGCTTTCTCCGACATGCTGTGCTCCTGCTTGGGAGCCTGATAGCCCACAGTACTTAAATTATTTTTACAAAGCTCCCTGGGAACTTCCCAATCATCTACCTGTTCCTGCTGCCCTTTGAAGGAGATTCTTATTTCACACACCCTTCTGGCTCAGGAGTTCTGTCAGTTCATCTTTACTGTATTCTTAAAAGCTTTCTTGGTTTTGCCAGATTCCATCTCTTTCTTTGCCAAGCTTTTGGAAATATTCAAATATACTCAAAATGATTGTGTCAGAAACAATGATTTCAGTGGGAATCCAAATGATCCAATTGAATTTATGTTTTCCATCTGTAAACCTGAAAACCATCATGATCTTGGAATTCGTCCATAAGAAAAGGTATCAAGATTTTTTATCTTGATATTCTGAGATATCAAGGAGTTCATATAATGTTTTGAATTGACTGAAAGTTTACAGAGACCAGACAGTGAGGTGGATGTCCAGACAGATTTTTACAAGTGCAGCATGTAGGCTCTTCTACATTGCCGGTGTAAATATATAGCAAACGGTAGTGACTATGCAGAAATTTTTGTAGCTGAGAATTGCTTGGTCAAGTGGTGTTATTGTGCCTTTTGTATATGTTGTACTTTCCATGGAAATAAATAGGTCGCATTACTTTCAGAGCAACCTACACAACATTCCTCCATTGTTTTTTCTTTCTCCCTCTCACATACACTCACGTATACATATGAAAATCTTGTTTCATCTTAGGCCCACTTACATTGATTCTTAACAGCCACTCTTTTTGGAGAAGAACAGCTGTAGTGAAATTTATTGGAAATTTAGTAATCTATTCTATCAAACACATTAAAACAGACTCCTCCATGCATATATATAAAATATATGACTGCATGCTTTTCTAACTGATGACTTACAAATAAAAGTGTTTCTGCTTTATAAGCAAGCATTGACTACCACGTATCTCAATTTTTAAATGCATCATGCAAAGACCTGAAACAAATGTGAATGTTAAGTAACTGGCATTTTATAGTCTATAAGATATTCCTGAATTCCTTGTATACTTTGATTGTTTGCTCACATTTTCACTTGCTCAGGTACTGTATTTTTATTTTGACTGCATTTCAGTCCCATTAAATAGACATGCCAACATGAAGTCAATCCAACTATGTGACATCCAGTTTTTCAAAATAGAGTTTTTAAATTGAATAGTCTTTTTTCCCTTGAAAAAAAAAAATTCTGAGTGAATAAATAGTATAGCGTTAAAAAGGAGATGTTGTGTTTCATCTTAGAGATTTGGCTTTGGTTTAATGCTTGTCACACGATGCCTAAGACATTCTGTTTTGCTTAACTTTCTTCTACTTTTATTTCCACAGGAAGGCTTTTGACAGCATCATTTATAATAACAGTGGAGAACTCAACTAATTGGATAAAACTCTGCAAGTCTGTTAACAGCACTTGCATTTCTTCAGTACGCTCACAGTCTTAGAGAGTTTGAAATAGAAAAAGATCATTCAAAGACAAAGTGGTCTGTTTTGCAAGTCATATATACCCCGAGAGCTTATCAGCATTTCAGGGCTACATTTCACAGGAATATGTATTTTTAAATGTGATTTAATAATTCTAGCTGTGCACTTCAAAAACTCTGCAGATAAGTAGATTTGTGAAGAACTGATGGAGCTGAAAAGTATCTAAAATCAGCTGATTAGAGTGTGGGTATCCTTGCAGAGCACAGATCTCAATGTAGCAAAGCAATGTATGGAGAAATGGAGAAACAGTAGGTTTTTTTTTCAGGGTGGTTGTTTAATTTACCTAATTAAAGGTCCTGTGTCTGTTTATGAGAGCACATCTACTACTTCTGCCTCTTCACAGGTGTTTTCTACTGGTACTTCTCTCACTTCCACTGAAGATTTTTTAAATTCTACTTTCACCCATACTATATTGCAAGGCTCTTCCTAAAATCTGTCCCTTTAATTAGGTCCTCCCTAATTTCTTTTTCTCTTCATCATGGTGTAAATTTGTCTCATTTTCTATGCATTTGTTAGGAACTACACAATAGAAATTTATCTTACCTATGATTCCTCCCTCTTCTGTTAACTTTGACTTGATTTCCTAGTTGCCTCTTTGATTACACTAATTGTGGTTTAAATATTGTTTATCTACATTTCCGGTAGGTCATGGCCATTTCTTACAATCCAAGCAGGAGAAACACAGATTATTTGGATTAACAGTAGATGCATACCTTCCAGTCACTGAAGTAATCCTGGGAGGAGGCTGGCTATAAACACAGGTAACGTGCAGCCATGGTTAGAACCACAGAAAAGTCTCTCAGGATTCCTAGAAACCATGTGCCTCACTCTGTTCTTCATTGATTTATCCATGAAAGACAAAAAACAAACAGGCAAAATCTACTCCAAAAGCTCCATACAGCCATGACTGATCAAAAAAGCAGAATTTATTTTTAAATGAATGTTTCCCACTGTATAAGTTTTCCCCAGTCTCTTATGGATCAACAAACTCGTTATTTTCCCTCACTTATCCTCTGTCTAATAAATTAAAGTAATTAAACTTGTCTAAAAGACTGTGCTTTCTGCATTTTGAGAATAATTTATTTATACCTTCAAGCTATTTTACACAGTCTAATGTTCACCACTGAGAACTTGTTGTTCTGAACATTCATAGTTGATTACTTGGTCCTGCTATGAGTATGGTCTACCACAATTATCTTAATTTATTTTATGTAGAAATATTTTTAAAGGTTGGGATTTAAATTGCTTTTTCTGTGTCTTGCTTCTCAGACACTGTTGTGTTGTCTCAGAAAAATTATTCAGCGGAAACAGTTAAGCTTGGCCATGACTTCTCTGGACACTACCCAGGACTATAGCTTGTGGGACAGGTAATCACTCCCTTTTCTACTTGCTTTGTGGAACCTGTCTGTCACTGCAGATTTTCAGCCCTGCCTTTCCTTTTGAGGATAAGGGAAAATGACTGGGCCTCTTTGCTGCTAAAGCAATGCTGACCCCAACTGCTTTAGAGTACCTTTGAGATTTACTAACCACATATTAATCTCTAGGATTATTGATATTACTTTTAGTTGGCCTCGCTGTAGCTGGTTTGTTTAACTTTGAGGTTGTTTATCAGAGAATTCAGCAGTAAGGTCCTGGTGTTGCCTTTACTGGGTTAGTTAGAAATGTAGGAAGAGTGAGTGAGTCCTCCTGCTATGCAGAAATGTGGGGAGCAGAGTGAGCATGGAAATGGGGATGGCTGCCATTCCACCCAGATCTGCAGACAGATCACAGACATGGATTACGTAGAGCTTCAATATGTGAAGGAATGACCTGCAAACTAACTGTAAATAAAAGCCATAAGCAATTACATGGGGATTTTCTACAGTAAATTTGTCCCAGCACTGCTTTTCAGAAATTGCTTGGAAAAGTCAGTACAGGCTTCATCTGTGAAACAGCAAACTGGTTTCATTCTTGGTAAATTAGTAATATTTTTCAGATTATCAATGACAAAGTTTTCTGATCCAAGAGATCGTTTCTTGGAAAAAAACAGGAAGCTAGTGCTAATGTCAGTAAGAAAACATTCAGTGCTTTCAATAAAGCAAATCATATTCCATCAAAATAGTAGGTTTATCAAATTAGTAATTCCAATTTGTTAAATTATAGTTAAGAAATTAATCAATAGCCTATCAAGTGCACAAAATTCTCATTTTACAATTACAAAATTTGAACTAGATTATGCATCTTTTATTCTCCTCTCTAACTCCAAACACGGAGAAATGATGAAAGATCCAATTCCTTTTTTTTTCTCTCTGGCTGTAAAAAGTCATTAGACTTTATTCTAGACATTTCTTTTTCATCCAATTCATTCAAAGATTTAATTTAAGTTACAGTGAGTGATCATTTCATAGTGATGGATGTGCTTATACTGATCTTTGTCAAAACTTCTCTGGACTTTATTACCTCCTCCTTTGTGCTTGGCTAGATTGAATTAAGCATAGGTGTCTTATTTATATTACTTACAAGGCTTTCTCATAGAGTACAGAATCACATACTGTACTGGATAACAGTGGCAGATGAGATCTGAACACAGGAAATAGTGAAACATTGCAGAAATAATGTTGAAGTGCAGCCATCACTAAAATGTTATAAAAACTAATTAAATAAATCTCACATATACTGAAAAAAAGGCTATAATGAAATACCAATATCTTCTTAACATAGACTATGTATAACTTGATTTTAGGCATAGATTGCAGTGTGGGATCCTATTTCACTGGGAAGCTGAAGAAAGGACCTTATTAGAATGTATCTGTACCTCTGTTTTTGGTCATGTTCTTTTCTGGGAAACCTAGGCATGGGAGTGCCCTATGTGCCTTCATATGTAACTAGGACATGGCCAAGGCTCAGAAATGCACACAGCTGGCGTATTTCATTTTGCCTTTTAAATGCAATAGCCTATTCCTCCTCCTTATTTATATATTTGTTTGTTTGTTTGTTTGTTTTGTTTTGTTTGTTTAAAGCAGTGATGGACTTAAAACCTGATCCAAGACCATGTAATTTATTTGGGTAACTTACGACTGCTTTCAATGGTCTTTGAAACAATTATTGTACTGTATGTCTGTGTTAATTCTGCACGAGAGAAGGTGATATACTTAAATGAGCATTTTTACAGAATGCATTTGGTGAAGTTTAATAAACAGTGTATAGTTAGTACGTGCATTTATTTTTAAATTCAATAACACTCATATCTAGAACTAGAAAAGAAAGAAAAATTGGCACAATATTTAAACGGGGTCACTACCAATAACTTTGAAATAATAACAAAACATTAAGTATAGGTATCAGTGGTTGATTGCCCAAGATTTTAAATAGGGAGTACTTTATCCAGTTAGCTTATTGGACTTATTTACTATTTATGTTGTCTTAGTTTTTATAGGCTTATATAATGTCTGATCTTCTTCCTACCCAACTTTGGAACTTAGAAAAGTGACTTTCATATCCTTTACAAATGAATCTCTCTTTGTTCCCTGACTGACAGGTTCTGAAGGATGACTTCTTTCACCATGGTTTTTCCTTTTCTTTTGTTATATCTTAAAAAGGTACAGTCATAGATGACTCTCTGTGGCATACAGTGGTATATATGGAATACAGGCAAAGTCGTTTTGCGGTTTAGCTTAGACATCAGGACCTGCAGAACTATTTTGAAATGCTACTTTTGTACAGGTTTAACTGTATGGACTCAAAGTACTTCCCTTTACGGTTTCTCATTACATAGTGATCTCAATTTCAGATACTAGCTTAGACTTATACAAACCAATGGTAAATCTTTGTTTTCACTTGCAGCTTATTCTTCTGCTTGATTGATCTACATGTCTACCTACCTGTTCAAAACTTCAGTTCTGCTCTTCAGAGCTGCTAGTAAATCAGTAAGCACTACTAACTCATTGTTGAGTTATTTTCTTTCAATCTGATCTGTTTTGCTTTCCTTATGCCACTGGCCCTGGTACAAACCATTTTATTTTTCCCTCCATCATTTCTTCTTTCTCTCCACCCTTCTCCCCCTATCCTCTCTTTTTCCTCTTTTTTTTCATTCGTCCAGCTTTACAAGACTTTGAAATTAACCTATAATCCTGCTGTGTCACCTTTTACTTTCTCTTTGCCCACATGCGTATTGGCCAGAGAGGAAAAACGTAGACATTTGTTCAATGTGTTTGCTTAGTTCTAATGCTTCCTATTTTGGAATAAATGCATTAGTATATATATGTATATATATATTCTCTCTCTCTCTCTCTCACTTTTTCTCTCTCTATGTATTTGTGTAGACTAATCAAGAGTTCAAGACAGATCTGCTTGCAGTTTGACACTTAAAACAAGAGGTTACCCAGAGCCCAGTAAAAGTTTGCACATAGCAGCATTTGTAAGAAATTGCTTTCTTCCTATTGTGACAGACAGCTTTCTGGCCTGCAGCATACAGCTGGGGCAGCAATAAGTCTAGCAGAACATGAGCAGAAATATCTATTAAAAATTTGAAAGACACACACTACACTATGAGTATGGCTACAAAAATATTAGAACTTTAATGGCTAGGAAAAGGGTTTAAAGAAGGTGATAGATAAAATCTTTTGGAAGAATACGGGTAAAAGATACCCAAAGGTGATGCTCCCAGATACTCTTAGGTGGATTTTCCCTACTATTTGTAGTTTATTGTGCAGAAGAGTCAGGTAAACACGGGTTATATCAGAATGGATACATTCTCTTCTTAGCCTTATCATGGCTTCTTTTTCCACATATCATCAGTGCTTTGACTCAATAGAGAAGATAAGGAAATATTTTGGAGGGAGACTTTAGGAGAGAGAACACATCAAGGATATTTATTAGTGAAGTTTTCTGTCACACCTCCTTCTTCCAAAACATATTACTTGTTATGTACAAACTGCACAACAGGTGCAAACATGCACAAATGTCTCTTTCTCAATAAACAGCAAAGAAAACACACATGCTACATTTAATAGCTATCAAATTACCACTTAATTTGCATTATATAAAGCTAATTGCAAGTATCTGCACATCAGTTAATTTGCAAGTGTTGTATTTGTATACTTGTCTAGTATGGGATAGCTCTGAACCATGTAAGTTCTTCATCACCATTGCACCATCTTGTCGTATGCAGAGTCAAGGTTCTGCATTAAAGAACTCTTCTGCCATGCTTACTCGGATATGCCTTGGTTCCCAGTAGTGAGCTTGTAGGCTACCAGAAACCTCGGAATATCACATGCACCATGTAGCAGAATTACATGAATTCAAAGAACTAAATGTTCTTCATTAGCAGTTTTTTGTCCTTTCACTTTTTAAGCAATTTTGCTAATTTTGTTTACTGCAAGAGTCTTTTGGAAACTTTTGATTTTTTTCTTTTTTTGCTAATGTCTTATTTCTGTACATGCACAAAAAAAAATATGCTAATGGACACACAAGGGATAACTTCTACTGTCATCTGAATAAATATACTCTCTCAATTTTTTTAGTGGTTCTCTGCAAGTCAAAAGCTGATCAGTAAGGTATAATAACAGTCAGATTGTAGGTGTGGTTTAGTGCAGACATATAATCTTTCCAGTTTATGGTTTACATTCCCCTACTTATGATGTTGGTATTAAAAGAGTTTGGATCAGAAGTTGGTATTATGTTTTAGTTTTTGTTTTCTTGATTCTGGTAAATCTTTAGAAATTTTATCCTCCCCAGTTCACATCTAGATTTTGTTTCAAATTTTGGTGCAAAAAAAAAGGCCTTTGCATTTATGAAGCATCTTTTCTTAAATGGACAAGATCATCTCCAGTTCAAAACAGCTTCTGTGACTGACATGTCTGCTGGCCATCTGAATGATAGCTGCCAACATGTGTCATCATCCTAAAAGACTGCTTACTGTTCTCCACAGCAGGAAGCAATGCTACTTCTCTGTCTGAGAGCAGAAACTCTCAATTTTTTTTAGTGTCTCATGACTTAAGTAACGTTTATGAATATTTTAGTTGGTTTCTTTTCCATTTCACTCAACAATGAGACTAAAATAATTAAGATCTTTATGTCACTTTATGTTATTAGGATAGAGTCTGAGTTTATTCCAGTTGTACTAGTTAAAGGGTACTTTCATTAATGAGAGATGATATAGTGGTGCAAATAAAGTGTGTTAAAGGAAAGAAGGATGTCTGCAACAGTCACTACCTAATTGTGCTGGAGTACCTCTGTGAATCATTTGCAAGGCACCGGAATATTTTTCAAGTACTGTAAACTACTTGTAAAATAGCTATGGGTCTAAATGCAGCATGGTAACTTGATTTCCTAATGAATCTCAAATACATACAGATTAAAGTAATTTTATTAAGAATTTCCATAAGTCATTAAAAAATAATCGAACCTTCAATTTTAACTGGTCCAAAAGAGAGATCGTCTGGGATCTTATAAGAATAGGCCAAGGAACCAAAGATTAACATGAGAGATTTCTGATAACTGTGTGTCATGGGTTTGTTTTTTGATTTTTAATATTCCACATCAAAACATCATGTACTGGAATTAAGGTGTTAATGCTCTCATTTCTACGCACCTATCCCTATACATTACGGAAGTCATGGGATCTGACCCTTCCGGGGGGCGGTCTCTTACTGCTTGGCAGTGGGTGCTGGAGGGTGCTTTCCTGGCCGTTCCAAGCTTTTTTTCAGGTTTGACTCGGTCTCGGGAACTCTCTCTCATATCTTATTTGATTTATTAGTCTCAATTTTAATTAGGTTGTATTATATTGTGTTATTTTGCATTCCAATATCATAGTTAGTAAAATAAGTTTACCTCCATAGATTGTTGCCGCTGTTTTCTCTTCTTTTTCCCCCTTCCTCCCTCCGTGGGCCAGGCGGGGGGTGGGGAGGGCAGGGGCCTACTGCCCCCCTGTCACAGGCATAAACTGATCTAGTTAATTCCGTGACAGTTTTTGGTGGAGAATGCGGGCATAGCTGTTTTTTTCTTTTTACTTTTTGGCTCTTAGAACGAATCTTGCTCTCTGCTCTTAGAGAGCTTCGTTAGGGAGCATTATCAGTAGTTCAGGTTTTTGTGCTGGAAAACTTGACCTTGAAAGACCAGGCGTACTGCCAGTATTCTGGGATATTTGTAAACTTTGAGCACTGCTTAGTCTGGGTAGTGCTTTTTTCCTTTCCCCCCCCCTCTTGTTAGTTTCAATTCATTAACCCTTTTTGAGCAGAAACCAGCGATGAACCCACTCTTTTTCGTGGGAGCGCTGAGTAAGGGATTAAACACCATGGTGTTACTCGCGACCTACTGGCCAATCATCAATTTCATAATGACTTGTTTTGGAATTGTGTCCATATATAACCACATAAGGGCACTGATGGAGACGCCTTTATGGTACCTATATTGGTACCTATATGCCATGTGGTATGATGTGAGTTTTGATACTTGCATCCCGGATGGAATGGCTAATTTTACAAGCAACTACATCCCAAATGGAATTGCTAATTTTACAAACCACACGATGTTCAAACCAGTTTCCCGGTTTTCCTCTCAGTTTATCAGACGTTTTTTCAGTGCTGAGTTAACTTTCACATGTATGGGCGTAACAGTCCTCCTGTTCATATCAGTCTTCCTGAATGTATTTCTATACAGGATTATAATTAAGTGGAAGGAGTCTCCTCCAAAACCAGAGAATGCTGACTGGCAGGGAATATGGAGAGAGATAGGAAACATCTTAGAAGCATGGGGACCCACAGTGTCATGGGACTTCACTCTTGAGCACCTGTGGGATCCCCGGAAACTTGGTCAGTATTTGAGACAGGGGCAGTGCGGCTTAGGTAAATCTAAGGAGGTACAACTTATTTGGGGTTTGGCCTATGCTTACCGTGCCCTATATAATACTGTTTTGGAGAGAGAGAGTTTCCGAGCTGAGGTTCAAGCCAAAGGGGAGAATTCCCAAGTCAAATCTGATCAGTTACAGAAGACACCAGTAACAATATCAGTTGCCCCTGTGGAGGGCAAGAAATGGAAACGAGTGTCCTCGCGTCTAGAACGGAAAAAAGAAGAAGAAGAAGAGGAGGAGGTGGAGGAAGAGCTAGGTGAGGGGCCCTCCTCGGAACCACCAACATCAAGAAAGGCAAAAGGAAAAACTAAGAGACATGCAGAAGAGAGTGATGAAGAGGAAGTTTCTATTACTACTCGTCGGCCTCTGAAGATGACTGAAATGCAAGAGCAAGTGTCTTCACTGATGAATCATGACAAACCTGTAGAAGTATCAGAAACGCTTGATGAAGATCAGAATAGTCAAAAGAGTCTACTGAAGGAGATGAAGGAGCTGACGAAACTAATGCGGATCCAATTAACTAAAGACAATGAACCCTCCTTCTCAGGTACATCATCAAAAATCTCAGCTGTCAGAGGCAAACGCTCCCCAGCTCCAGGAAGGAATCCTACATCGCGACTTGCCTTGTGGCGTTACTTACGTGACCATGGAGAAGACATGAGGAAGTGGCACGACCAAGCTACTCATGTACTGCGAGCACGGGTGAGAGAATTACAAAGCAGATCAACCGCCAGTGCAGTTGCTCCGGTTACCACAGGTAATGAATAGAGGGGCCCTGCCCTCAGTCAGGGGGGGGAAAGGGATAATAGAGTTTATTGGACTGTGTGGATCCGATGGCCTGGCACATCTGAACCACTGAAATATAAGGCATTGGTGGATACCGGTGCACAGTGCACTCTGATGCCCTCGACTTATGAAGGGACAGAATCAATCCATATTTCTGGAGTGACTGGGGGCTCTCAAGAATTGACTGTGTTGGAGGCTGAGATAAGCCTCACTGGTAGGAACTGGCAAAAGCACCCTATTGTGACTGGTCCAGGGGCTCCATGTATACTTGGTATTGATTACCTCAGAAGGGGGCATTTCAAGGATCCTAAGGGGTATCGATGGGCCTTTGGAATAGCTGCTATAGACACAAACAACATTAAGCAGCTGTCTGTTTTGCCTGGCCTGTCAGAAGATCCGTCTGTTGTGGGGTTGCTACAAGTAAAAGAGCAACAGGTACCAATTGCTACAAAAACGGTGCACAGACGGCAGTACCGTACCAACAGGGATTCCTTGCTCCCCATTCATAAGTTGATTCGTCAACTAGAGAGTCAAGGAGTGATCAGCAAAACTCACTCGCCTTTTAACAGCCCCATATGGCCAGTGCGTAAAGCCAGTGGAGAATGGAGGCTGACGGTGGACTACCGTGGCCTGAATGAAGTCACACCCCCACTGAGTGCTGCTGTGCCGGACATGTTAGAACTCCAGTATGAACTGGAATCAAAAGCAGCCAAATGGTATGCCACCACTGACATTGCTAATGCCTTTTTCTCCATTCCTTTGGCCAAAGAATGTAGGCCACAGTTTGCTTTCACCTGGAGGGGTGTTCAGTATACTTGGAACCGTTTGCCCCAGGGGTGGAAACACAGCCCAACCATTTGCCATGGGCTGATCCAAACTGCACTGGAACAGGGCAGTGCCCCTGAGCACTTGCAGTACATTGATGATATCGTTGTGTGGGGCGATACAGCAGAAGAAGTCTTCACAAAAGGAGAGCGAATAATCCAGATTCTTCTGCGTGCTGGTTTTGCTATTAAGCGGAGCAAAGTGAAAGGACCTGCTCAGGAGATTCAGTTCCTAGGTATAAAGTGGCAAGATGGCCGTCGTCACATCCCGACAGATGTGATCAATAAAATCACCGCTATGTCTCCACCCACTAGTAAGAAAGAGACACAATCTTTTTTGGGTGTAGTGGGCTTTTGGAGAATGCATGTTCCAAACTATAGCTTCATTGTAAGCCCCCTTTATCATGTGACACGAATGAAGAATGAGTTTACATGGGGCCCTGAGCAGCAGCAGGCTTTTGAACAGATTAAACAGGAGATAGCCCGTGCCGTGGCCTTAGGGCCAGTACGGACAGGGCAGGATATAAAGAACATTCTCTACACTGCTGCTGGAGAGAAAGGTCCCACTTGGAGTTTGTGGCAAAGAGCCTCAGGAGAGACCCGAGGCCGACCCCTGGGATTTTGGAGTCGGGCCTACAGGGGGTCGGAAGAGGGCTACACTCCAACTGAAAAGGAGATCTTAGCCGCGTATGAGGGGGTTCAGGCTGCTTCTGAAGTGGTCGGTACTGAAACACAGCTCCTTCTGGCACCTCGACTACCAGTGCTGAACTGGATGTTTAAAGGAAAGGTTCCCCCCACCCATCACGCAACTGATGCCACTTGGAGTAAGTGGATTGCGTTGATTACGCAACGAGCGCGGATGGGGAACCTCAGCCGTCCAGGAATCCTAGAGGTCATCATGGACTGGCCTGAAGGTAAAAAGTTTGGAACATCACCAGCAGAAGAAGTATCACGAGCTAAAGAGGCCCCACCATACAACGAATTACCAGAGAATGAAAGAAAGTATGCCCTGTTCACTGATGGATCGTGTCGTATTGTGGGGAAGCATCGCAGATGGAAATCTGCTGTGTGGAGCCCCATACGACAAGTTGCAGAGGCCACTGAAGGAGAAGGAGAATCAAGCCAATTTGCAGAGGTAAAGGCTGTCCAACTGGCCTTGGATGTTGCTGAACGGGAGAGGTGGCCAACGCTTTATCTTTACACTGACTCATGGATGGTGGCAAATGCTCTATGGGGGTGGTTACAGCAATGGGAGCAAAATAACTGGCAAAGAAGGGGTAAACCTATTTGGGCTGCTGAACTGTGGAAAGATATTGCTGCCCGAATAAAGAATATGGTCGTGAAGGTACGCCATGTAGATGCTCATGTGCCCAAGAGTCGGGCTACTGAAGAACAGCAAAATAACCACCAGGTGGACCGAGCTGCCAAAATTGAGGTGGCTCAGATAGACCTGGACTGGCGGAACAAGGGTGAATTATTTTTAGCTCGGTGGGCTCATGAGACCTCGGGCCATCAGGGGAGAGATGCAACATATAAGTGGGCTAGAGACCGAGGGGTGGACTTAACTGTGGATGCTATTGCACAGGTTATTCATGACTGTGAAACATGTGCCATAATTAAACAAGCCAAGAGGATGAAACCACTCTGGGAGGAAGGGCGATGGCAAAAGTATAAATATGGGGAGGCATGGCAGGTTGATTATATCACCTTGCCACGATCCCGCAGTGGTAAGTGTTATGTACTTACCATGGTGGAGGCAACTACTGGGTGGCTTGAAACATATGCAGTACCCCATGCTACTGCCCGAAACACCATATTAGGTCTTGAGAAACAAGTCCTGTGGCGACATGGCACCCCAGAAAGAATTGAGTCAGATAATGGGACTCATTTCAAAAATTCTCTTGTAAATACTTGGGCCAAAGATCATGGCATTGAGTGGATTTACCATATTCCCTACCATGCGCCAGCCTCTGGTAAAATTGAACGCTACAATGGGTTGTTAAAAACTATGCTGAAAGCAATGGGTGGCGGAACATTTAAGCACTGGGAGAAGCATTTGGCAGAAGCCACCTGGTTAGTCAATACCAGAGGATCCATCAATCGTGATGGTCCTACCCAATCCAGCTCCCTACATACCGTAGAGGGAGATAAGGTCCCTGTTGTACATGTAAAGAGCATGTTGGGAAAAGCAGTGTGGGTTCTTCCAGCTTCTGGAAAGGGCAAACCTCTCCGCGGTACTGTTTTTGCCCAGGGACCTGGGTCCACTTGGTGGGTAATGCAGAAAAATGGGGATGTTCAATGTGTACCACAAGGAAACCTGATGCTGGGAGAGTGCAGACAGTAATTCTATGTATATGTATATAGACGTGTGTGTGTGATGCATTTTTAATTATTTTGTTTGTTTGTTTGTATATGTATGTGTGTATATATATATATATAGCATGATGTAGTGATGTAGAATAAGGGGTGGAATGTCATGGGTTTGTTTTTTGATTTTTAATATTCCACATCAAAACATCATGTACTGGAATTAAGGTGTTAATGCTCTCATTTCTACGCACCTATCCCTATACATTACGGAAGTCATGGGATCTGACCCTTCCGGGGGGCGGTCTCTTACTGCTTGGCAGTGGGTGCTGGAGGGTGCTTTCCTGGCCGTTCCAAGCTTTTTTTCAGGTTTGACTCGGTCTCGGGAACTCTCTCTCATATCTTATTTGATTTATTAGTCTCAATTTTAATTAGGTTGTATTATATTGTGTTATTTTGCATTCCAATATCATAGTTAGTAAAATAAGTTTACCTCCATAGATTGTTGCCGCTGTTTTCTCTTCTTTTTCCCCCTTCCTCCCTCCGTGGGCCAGGCGGGGGGTGGGGAGGGCAGGGGCCTACTGCCCCCCTGTCACGGGCATAAACTGATCTAGTTAATTCCGTGACACTGTGCATCTAGGTCAAGTTTATGTAATAATATAGGATGAAGATAACATTAATTTTTCAGTGTGGTTGAACTCAGTTGACATACATACAGGCCAGAGGTAAAATTAATGGTTGAAAAATATGGAACTCAGTTGACATGTAAACTGGCCAGAGGTAAAATTAATTCTTGAAAAACATGTCCATGTAATTCAACTTTTCATGCAAAATATAACAGTGAGTGAAACAAAAAGTTAAATATTCTACAATTATGTAGTTTTTTCATCACTGACTCTAATACACTCTAATATGTCACGATGGTGTGATATAAGAAACATTTTAGCACTCATTTCAATTCCATGTGGTCAAATGTGAGCTTTGAATCAAAAACTGGCTACAGTCTGAGAGTGTATTCTTCTGTAGCTATGGGGATAGAGATGTCAGAGACAGGTTCTTCACAATATTGCACAGTGTGAGAGTGACAAGGGAACTTAACTGAAAAAAAAAAAAAAAGTTCAGACTGAATATAAAGAAAAGCTTTTACCCCACAAAGACAGTTCTGCAGTGCAGCAGGATGCCCAGAGAGGTTGTGCAGTGTCCATCTCTCGAGGTCTTCAAGACCTAAATAGGTCAGTTCCTCATGGATTGACCTTGGAGCTGGTCCTGCTCTGAGCAAGAGTCTTGACTAGGCTAGACTAGACACCCTCTGTGGTCTGTTTCAACCTGAATTATTTCATGTTCCAACAAATCCACTTGCTCTCACAAGAAACACAGAACAGGGTTTTTAAATATATGTTAATATATTATATATATTATATACTATTTTTAGCCTATCCATCAGTTGTGCTTAAATGACACTATAAGGATCTTGGAATCAGAAAAGATCAATAAGTCCTATATTTGTCAGCGGTGAGGTTTGCTGGAATGTCTTTGGGATCTGCCATTCAAAGTAACAATAATGTAAGACAGTGTAACACCTTGATAGTTATTTGGCACTGAAGGCACACAAAGATCCAAACAGAGTTTGTACTGCTAAAGGGATATGAAAGTACCTTGGAGCTACGTATTTTGTACTGAAAACTTTAAGACAGGATTTTGGTCTGCTAGCTGAGCTAGAAGCAATGATATAAATTTCTGAATTGAATAACGTTCCTTAGTACTTGAATCATTTTCTATTGAGTACAGTTCATGGCAGATAGTCTATCTGAATGTTCTCCCAGCTCTTTAATCTGAAAGCATGAAGCTGATTCTACAGCATGAAAACCAGCTCTCTCCTCCTGAGATAAACTGTATTTCTAAGAGGAAAAATAAGAAGGGCTTTCAAGTTTATGATATGCACCAGTTCTCAAGATGGATCCACGCTTTAAAATATCACTCTGTGAAAACACTTAAAAAATTATGGGGGCACAAATTGAGAACTTGAATATATCTCAAGAACTTTTCCTTGCACAGATGAAAAGTTGTATACATATATATAGTTGTATATATATATATATATATATGTATGTATGTATGTATATATATATATGTATGTATGTATGTATGTATATATATACACACACTATATTTATCTTCATATATGTATACATTTGTTATATACATGTGTATATTTATAAACATATATATAACATTTATATATTTGCTCTCCAATGATTTTTATACAACTGTCCATACAAAAGCTGCTTACAACATTGATTTAGAAATTATCACCACAAATATATCTCTAAGTTAATTAATTTGGCTGAAATTGTCATTATATCTCAAATTCTGCATTAATGGACAATGTTCAATCTGCTCAATATTCAAAGCAATTGTTAGATAAAGTGTTAAAGAGCAAGATAGTTCATTTAGTTAAGAAAACTAAGACTTAGGTGAATTTGGGTCAAAGTTACAATACAGCCACAGGCATTCTGTTTAATTACTTTGTGTTTCAATTAGCCAGCTGTAAATCGAGAATCATAGTAATATCTGCTTTTCTGCATATACAGTCTTTGCTTTAATGAGTTTATCAGCTAAATAGGAAGACAAAAAGCTTTTTAATACACGGGTGTAGTAATATCTCACAAAAACACCTTTGCTGGACTGCTAGGCATTACTATGATCATCATTGCGAATAAGCAAACAACATCCATGCTGAACACAACTGTCTGATTCTGCAGCTGGAGTTATTTATCATAATTACGGGAAATCACATAGGCATGCACCCCATAGGGAGTATCTTTGGAGGTTCAACCTCTAAAACTTCTGCAGTCATGAGAAATTACATGTCACACAATCTTATCACTTGCTAGATGAATACAGCTTCCTTTACACAGTTAATAAAATTAAGAAATACAACTATTTCTTTTGAATAGTTTGAATAATAAGATGATTTCATAACAGATCTATGTAAAGTGGTGCAGACTTTAAATTTCAGCTACCGCGGTTCATGTGAAGAGTATGTATACTGAGTAGAAGAACCTTAGAACACACAGTCACCTATTGCAGTATGAATATGTAAGCTGTTAACTGGTTTATTACAGTTTCTTACAGAAAGGATTTTGAATACTCCAGCAATTTTTTAGATTAGTTATTTGCCACCAGCACCCAGTGGCTCCAGGGATTAGACATGCAGCTTGAATTTTCAATTAAAATTAGTCTGTCTTTCAAAAACAACCTTGTCTGCAGTCAAAAGCTAAGAGTACAAAGGTTTCTCTTCAGTCAGTGATTTTCAATATCAAAGTCATCTTTTGGTACACCTGAAATAAACAATGTTATACTAATAATTATAAAAAGGCAATGAAATTTTGAATGCTTAATTTGATTCCGAGCTCGGTATAAAAGAATTGTTATTAATAGAAGTTATTACTTTTGTACTTATCATCAATTTGCACTATTTATGTTCAGAGGAATAAATGGCTAATTTTATGGCATTCAATTAACAGCTTTGGAGGCTGAACTTCTTCATTTAGACACATACTATATGTGAAATGAGCAGCAGCTGCGCAAAGCTTACAATACTGCCCTGCCAATGTGGCATACATCTGGCCAAAGGGAAAATCCCTTTAAGAGTCCATTTGATGAACATTATGAACTGAAGGCATTTGTTATAAGGTACCTGGAAAGGAGTCTGGTTCTGTGTTTCATTTTAGACACAAGAAACTGCTTATAGTAGTCTTTGATGCTGAGAGCATTTTCAAGGAAAGAGGAGAGAATTAAATGTCCTTGTGCCTTTTTTCTTCCTCATGTGAAGCAGAATGATAAGATAACAAAAAGTGTTCAAAATGTATTGTCTTTGAGATGCTTAGTGTCATCTCATGACAACTTCAGTCTTTGAGATATTTCAGTTCAAAGGCTGTGACTGGCTGAGAATAGAAGTGTCTTCTCAACTTCTGAACTATTCAATTGTGTGAATATCTGTATCTGTACACAGAAAACCTACATAATATAAATTTACCAAAAGATGTCTTAAATATCCTCTCCACTCATTGTGTAATCATGTAGCTCTTGTCTAAAAATACCTCATAGCACATTTTATTTTCAGAAAAGATCGAAATGTCAAATCTAGGAACAATTTTAGTACAGATACTATTGTTTCTATTAAATTAAAAAGAAATGCAAAGGTCTCTGAATAAATTAGAACAGTTGCCATAGAAACATACCAGGAAAGAAATATTTATAGTTGCTGCAAGCAGTGATTTTGCAGTTTAATACTTTAAAATGTCAAGCAATACATAATCTCTAAGACAAAATAAAATGGGATTGATTGTTTGTTTGTTTGTTAGTCCTTATATTCAAAATTTTCTTTTATAATATATTTTCATTTCTTGTCTTGAGGAAAATAAAAATGAAGCAAGAAATCAAATCCCAGTGTTTCCTCATTGGCTAAAAGCATTTCAACTGTAAAGACAAAAAACATCTATCTTTCCAGACTTAAGACTGCTGTTATACATATGTGATATCATTGAAGCCAATAACTATAGATTTTTCAAAGTTAATTAAGTTAAAATTTTTTTTCAAGTATCTAAACTCTAATGTAAATTGCAACTTCCAAAATGTACATTTCTTATTCATACACGGGAGTTATTTTGTATCTGATAGTCCTACAAATGAGTGTTATTCCTAATCTGTAAATTTGAATAGTACGTTAAAATAGCAGGAAGCAATGGAAAAATAACTTAGAATGTATCAGATATATATATATGTATTATATATTGTGAAAAGATATTGGCATCATAATCCAGCTTTCAGAAAGCATGCGCCTCTCTGAGGCATAGGAATGCATTGGCTATATGGTACCTGATATTTAAGACCTAATGGGCCTACACTTTAAAGGTGCAGTTGGTGGCCATCTGAACATAATGTGGCAGAAGGCTATTCTCCTTCTCTCTCACAGATGGGGTTAAGGAAGAAAAATTTTGATGCACTTCAAAGTAACACAAGCTGTTGCACAGAATATGCCCTTAAATTAAATATTCAGTTCCTATACTGTGCACTATTTCAGCAGTCTTGTAAATGGCAATGTGTTTTTAACTTTGACTTCTTTAAATATTTGAGCAACTGCCATACAGTTCTGCATTCAAGTGAATCTTACCTTGGCACATCACTAACTATACGCACACTTGTGTACATATGGATATCTCTAAGGAAATCAAAGGAGGTTAAGAAGACAGATGGAATGAAAAGACTACAAAATAAAGACAAATAGTTTTTACTAAATTCCATGAATGAGAAATGAGTCCCCAATTAAAGTGAGAGGGATTCATTCCTTATATTGTTTGAATAGGGGCTAAAAGCTGAATTAATCTTACCTGTCACAAATAGTGATACAAATAATATGAAAGAACAGAAATAAGCCACGCATTTACTTTTGATGTACACTCATTTATTTTCAGGGTTTCGCACTGCAGAAAACTGCAAAATGATGTAGCAAATCATTTCTAGGGATGATGAAAGCACAATTATTGCACTGGATAGACACATATGCATTTAAAGAAGGCCACTCCTTCTAAAAGTTCATCTCCTCCTATTCAGCAATGCAGAACTTGAAGCATTAAGAGTATTAAACAGAGGCAAACCATTTAGCAGGAGGAAGAGCTCAAGTTTTCTTCTCTCAGGGAAATGTGTTTCTTCATATGACCATGTATGATTTTACTGTCAGTCACATCAGGATCTGCTGACTGTCTGCTTTGTTTACCAAATTGGAAATGATAATGTGTTTATTTATATAACACCCTGGGAGAAAAATGAAGTTGACATTTCTGCTTATATATTGAAAGTGAAACTTCTGAGTGCTGTGCTTGGAAATAACAAGAAGTTTTCTGTTAAAAGATTTGGATTTCTCGATTGTTTTAACTGTGCTCTAAGTTGCTTTAGAAGATGTTTTCTTATTTATGTCACGTTCTTCATCTTGAAACCTATTGGTTTGCTCTGTCTTTTCCTGTTAAAGAATTGTTTCCATATATTTGGAAGATGTGCCTGTAGCATGATTTCTTTTGCTTTTTCAGTTTAAAAAATATATTTAATTAAAAGTTTTTAAAAATAAACAAATCTCTCCAGGAAATTGCTATATATTTAAGCTCTGTGTTACCACCCACGATGAAAAATGTAACTTTAATTGCCACTGCCATACACTATATTCTTAGAAATGTCTTTTTTTCTAATGGATGAAATTCTTTTAATGTATATATAATTGATATTCTAATGCGCTGCATTGTCAGCAGCATTTTACAAATGTGTAGTGTCACTGATGATTAAGTGAATTGAAATATTTTTCAGTGCAGCAGCAAGTACAATAATAAAATGTATTCAAGGAAGAACATCACATATATTAAAAAAAAAATAAAATTGCATATTAAACAGTGGGCTGTGAAGCAAAGAGAAGAATAAAAAATATGCAGCTTTACCTCACATACTCCAAATAATCTAGATTAGGAAATACTGTCTCACACTTATTTACATGCCAGCCTCCAGCAGGATGCAACTTGACCTCAGGTTGACTCCACAGTCACAAGCTAAAAGGAACAGTTATGCAACTCAGAGTGCCTAGAATTAACCATACAAACCCCCAGAAGGCTGGAGAGATGGTACCTGGAAATCATTGAAGTTTAAGGAATTATATTTGCTTGTTTCATTGAAAGAACTGGCTTGCATTATTGCAGCATCCATCTTTACTGTGCTTACAGACCATTATCTTTCAATTTCTTGGCATAATTTTCTATTTGCCAGCTCATTTGTTGTAAAATACAATAATCTGCTCTTTAGATGTAAGTTGTTTAGTGAAGGCCCAGGAGCACTTCTTTCATTTAAGCAGAGAGAGAAAGAGAGAGAGAGGGAAAGGGAGAGAGGGGGATAAAAAGACATAAAAATTCAGCTGGGATTTTTCTTTAAAAATTCCAACTTTTTAATTATTATCTGTATCCTGCACTATTTCTCCAGTGAAAGAACATAAATCCCTAAGCAAGAAACAAACTGCAGATGAGAGGAAGAACAGGTTCTCCTTTTCACATTTTTGCCCTTTTGGTGACTACTGCAAGGCAGGATGGGACAGAGCTATTGCTCCCCAGCACCAGTTAGAAAAGTGGGACCACTCCCCACAGTGTCTGTCTTCATAAAGAATAAAGATACTGAAAACTTCCAGCAGGTTGTTTGTAGACCCACAGCATCTCCTGAGATTCCCTGTGAGTACTGACCTTAGAAAGCAGTAAATCAGAATTCTTATGTTAGAAAATAGACTTAATTAGCAATTAATCCAGAACAAACCCAAAGGGCTAGTCTGTCCATCTCTACTTTTAAATACCATTGCAAGAACATGCAACAGGATTTAGCGGGATTTAAATATGATTGCCAAAAACATACCTGACATTCAGCCTTTGGTCTCATGCCCCAGTTGTGGCAGTGAGATCCGTCCTGAGAGTCCTGAAGTTTTGCTACCATGGTAAAATAATATCTTATGAAAAGGTTTGGCAAGAAAGACGGGAAAGAGACTAGCGCTACCTGGTTCTTTGTTGTCCTAAATAACGCTTGGAACATGGGCCTTGTGTTATTTCAGCCAGATCTTTACATTTCCTTTCTCCACCAGTTTTACTTTCCTCCTTCTTTCATCTTCTGTTAAATAAAAGTCAGACTTATCAAATTAAGCTGCCATCTTTTGCGTGTTTCTCTGCACCTCTGTACTGCAGTAAAGGTACTGCTAACAGGACTATTACTTTGCTGTAGCACACAGCTAGTGCTCCACAATAGATGTCCTCTTAAGGCTGGTAATGACCTGTGTTGTGTTCTCATTACTCCACTCCAGCAATGAGGTTCAAAGTAAGGGTCAGTTTTAGAAAAATAAACCATGTTTTCTACATTTGCAATAGTTATATGTTTATATTTGCAGTGGGAGTGCTTATGGGTAGTTGTTGAGATTGATGATAAGAGAGAGAACAGTTATTCCAGGTCATTTTAGCTTTTTCTTTCATTCCACCCCCAGAAGGAATAATTAGTACTTTCAGGATCACAGACAAGATGTTCAACTAACGCAGTCCTCTTTAAAACCTGCAGAGAAAGGTGCAAACATTTACAGTGGTATTAACAGTTTACAGGCCATAAAGCCATGACAAATGGAAAGCTTAATTATTTATATTTCAAACACCTAACTTTTGACTGGTTGGTTGGTTGGCTGGAGGGTTTCATTTGTTTTGGTTTTGCACTTTGCATTTTGCTTGTTTCCAAGAAGTCTAAAAGATTTGTAATGGTCATTGTCTGCCAAGAGACTTAAAAAGCCTATCTCTATAACCAAAACTTCAAATATTTAATATTGTAGAGTGAAAAGTTCATATAGACTGTTGTCTGAAAGGCAAATACTTCCTAGAAAATGAATATCATCTAGGGATATTAGCAAGCTGAAAATCACTAAATCTCTGACAGCTAGACATTTGTTCTGGTATAGAGAATTATTAATTTACTGAACTTCTGACAGCAAATTAATGTTTTGTTTAAAATACACAGTACATCTGAAGCCCAGAGAGTATGCAAATTATAAAGGCTGATGGGAAAAAAATTCAGTGAGACATTTTACAATATAATTTGGAGACAGAGTTTAATATAAGCATATAAAAATTTTGAGTATATTTTTTTCCTTTTTTTTTTTTTTTTTTTTTTGAAAGTAATGTTGCAGTTAAATCTTCTCAGGCTCTCAATTTTAAGCATTTGTAAAGCTACAGTATATACCTGAAAAAGAAACAGGAGTCCAATTCAAAATTAAATCAGGACCATCTTTCATACTGCAAGGAAAATGTTGGTAAGACTTACTGTGCACTAAGAATTTCTTCAACAGATGTTATTAAACTGTTGTCTGCCTAGAAGTGCTGACTACAATATCACAGCTAAAAAAGAAATCTACTGAGGTCACGCTGTAGTAGTAGTGTGCTCAGAAGTACCACACACTAGAAAACACAGGAGCTTATTCTTTCTTCACTGAAATCCCAAATATAGATATATTTGGCATCATGCAAAGAAGGTGGTGAGCAATTGCATTGTGCATCATTTTTTTGAAGATACATTATCATCATTACTATTGTTATTTTCCTTTTCTCTTTCTTTTCTGTCTCAGTAAAGTCTTTTTTTTTTTTTTTTTTTTTTTTTAAATCTCAACCCACAAGTTCTACTTTGTTGTTTTTTTTTCTGATTATCTCGTTCACCTCATCACTCTCTCTCCAGGATGGGGGAGTGAGCAAACAGCTGTGTTACTTTAGCTGCCCGCTGGGTTAAATTACAACACCTACACACATATCTTTTTAGAAACAGTAGCAGACTTCCAAGACAAACATTCAAACTTCTTTATTTTTATGATTATTAAGAAAAGCCAAGAGTTTATTCAAATACTTTTTTCTTTTTTGTCTAGGTAGAATACGTGCATGTTTCAATATGCAGAAAAATTCAGAAGAAGAATTTTCTATAAATACACTTTCATTATTTGAGCTCACAGTGAAGATGGATGATAGCTCTAAGTATGTTACTTTGCAATAAAAGAAATAAAGTAAAAGTTATTAACAAAATTTTATGACCTCACATGCTTAATAGAAAATATTCGATAAAATTCCCTTTATTGTTGTGTTAGAAGAAAGTAATACTTTAAGACTGAAAAGCTGTCCTTTTACTTTCTTTTGCCATCACCATCAAGGCTTTGCAGAGTAATGAAACTCACATTTTACAATCTTAACTATTCGAAGTTTTAAACAGTCTGGGGGAAAATTGCCAATTAGGACACTAACAAAATCTGCTTTTTCGTGTGTGGCTATGTACGTATACGTCTGTATGCATATTTATGAGTTTGTGTATGCGGGCAGTGGGTGTGATTGTAGCACTTGAGCTGGCAACATCCCCTTTAAAGATGTCTGGCCTTCTTTCAAACAGCTTATGACTTTGCCAAAACTGAAATGTTTGGATTGAAATTTTCCACAGTAGGTTTATGCATCAGGCAGTATCTTATTCCAAACAGTCAGACAAAATAGCTCAGCTATTTCAGAGAATGAGATTAGGCAAAGTATGTTGTTTTATCAGTGTTAAAGAATATTAGAAAACAGTGCCTTGCAAAAGCTGGAACAGAACCCAGGAGCCGTTAGTTATGCCACCTCTTTCTGGCAGCATAGAAGCAAAGCCAGATGCTGACTCAGTGTCTGCTTTGCTTTCCAGTTCACAGAGAGGAAAGCAGAAAGATTTTATTACCACTCTACCTAAGGCAGTCTCTACAGGTTCATTACCTGAATGTGTTGATTGTGCTCCATAACTACAGAATTTCATTTTAAATGCAAGTTAGGAGAAAGCACAGAGAAGATGGAACCAACATCTCTCTACTAAAATGTAGTTCATGTTACAAATTACAGAGAGTAAACAGTGGATTTTATTGTTTTCCTGCATTATGATGTTTTTCTTATTAGATGATGAAAAGACTTTTTTTTTTTTTCCCCCCACCTTTCTGGAAAATTGCTGTTTCATCCACTGATCGATTAGCTGTTGAAGATCCTAAATACTTATTCTCTTAATTATGTAATGGAAGAACTTTGGAAGACATCTCTCATCTTTTCTCTAACAGATGACTTTTTAAAACTGTCTAAGGGAATGAATTTGGAGCATATTTGTATTCGATAATGGAAGTCTTGACCAAATCTAAAAGAGCAGATATTTCTGGAAAATTCATTTTAACTACCTTGTAGCACATTTCTGGACATGATATCTCTCACACGAACACTTGGGGGCCATGGTAGTGATTGACATTGAGAGTCTGGTTCAGTTGAGAGAGTGGTTCAGTTGAGAGAGTGGTTCAGTTGAGACAGTTAATAGCACATCTGGAGCAGGGCCAAGCTGCTCTGCAGGAAAGAGCTGCTGCCATGATGATGCAGCATAGAGGGTTGGGTAGACCCAGGACAGATAGTCTTAATTAGGCAAGAAGTAGGCGTGTGCAATATTCTATACCACATGACATCATGTGGAAGTCCACAGAGCTGTGAGGGCAGCCCCTCTTTAGGGATTGACTAGGCGTCCGTCAGCAGATGATGAGACAATGTGTTGCTAGTGGGGCATCAGCTGGTGACTGGCAAGTATTGTGGGTATTTGTATATATCGTTATCATTGCATTTTGGTTTTCATTTTCTGCCTTAGCAAGTGGTTTCTATCTCAACCCACATGCTCTATCTTGTTTCCAGTTCTCTTCCTCCACCCACTGGGTGGGGAGAAGTGAATGAACAGCTGTGTGGTACTGTGTGGTACAGCTACTTGCTGAATTAAACCACAATGGAGTCATACAGATTAGTTTTAGCAAGATCTATGAAGAGTAATCTACTTGTCTTGCATTGAAGATTTAGATGAGAAAACACATTTCATAAATAATGTGTTCATCTAGAAACTAAAGTACAACAAAAGCAGTTTCGTTATGAGGATTCAAATAACAGAGGTGGTCACAACTCACTTTGTCTTTAATGTAAAATCACATTCTGTTTTCAAAAGCTATCCTGAGTGTGAGTTTGAACTCTGAGATAGGTCCAGGCAAGGCTCAGGTACAGGACTGATCAAATCACCTGACGGCATGCACAGAAGAGTAATTTGATCCTCACCTGTAACATCACCTTTCCCTGCCAAACCAAATGATGCTCTTGTGGCACCCAGACTGCATGCCAGGAGCTGACTTGGGGGGCTGGTCAGAGATACTGGCTCCATGGACATAGAACAGAATACAACAGTACAGGATTGTATCATTGTTTGTGAGAAGTCTTAGCAACTTGAATAGGCTCAGGGTTGCATTCTTGCTATTTATCAGAGAGCTGTTAAAAATTCATTCCTACAGCCAAAAAGATATTAACAGCCTGAGCAAAGAAATGTCCATGAAATGAAGTTCTAGCCATACCCTGGATCTTAATCATCTAATTACGGACTGGCTTGAGTTAGAAGAGACTCCTTACTGCAGGCTAGGTTGCCACCCTCTAGGTCAAACTGCCCACAGTCCCATCCATCCTGGCCTTGAATGTCTTCAGAGATGGGACATGATACTTTTCATCCTTTGTGGGCTGAGCCCACTCTCTGCTCCCTTGCAAAACTCTCACCAACTTCAGTCAGAACTCAGAAACAAACAACTGTGGAAGTGAGCTTGCTCATTTTTTTATGAAAGTGTTAAGAATGGCTTGAACCAACAATTGAGCACTTGGGAGGAAGGTAGGACCAACCCAGAGGAGCTCAGGTGCACGCAATGTGCTTGAGTGACGAAAAGAAGTGGAGCCAGGTTCCACCCCTTCCCAAACCTCATATAAAGGTTGGCAGTGGGAGCTAAGGGTGTCTTGCTGGAGGTTCCTATGTACCTGGGGCCTTCTGAAGGTAAGTAGCTTATTTTCTTTGTTTCTGGTGCATGTGAGTGTATCTTTGCTTGCTGCAGCTTGGGACCTACCTGCTCTGCTGTTGTTGCTATGTTTTCCATCACATTACAGATGTGTATGTGAGACAGCCCTATTCCTGGAAATGTTCAAGACCAGGGTGAATGGGGCTATGGGCAGTCTGATGTAGTGGAAGTTGTCCCTGGCTATGGCAGGAACCAGATAAGATTTAAAGTTCTTTCCAACTCAAATCATTCTATGATGATTCTGGTGATTATTCACTTCTAGATGTTTTTCTATTGCTTGCTGCCTCTAAGATTGAAGCTGGCTTCTAGTTGACAAATCTGTGTCTGGCAGTCTACACAGATGCTGGGGCCCACGAGAGGAAGTGTACTGCTGCCTCTGTTTGTGGAACAGTGTGTCCTAATTAATTCACAGAGGGTTTGGTTAAGCAGTCTGTTAAAGTCATTAAAAAAAGTGGGTGTATCTGTGTTTCAGACAATATTCCCTCTCTTAATGGCTCTGCCTCCAACCAGGCAAGGTGGCCGAACTCAGTAAATCTGTATTTATCACTAAAGTGAAGTATTTCTAAAATCTATTTGGCACATTATGAGGTAGGTGTGATTTCACCGGAGAACATCTTAATATCAAGATATTAGACAGTGTAAAATGTTGTCAGCTAGGCTCTGATAATCAGTACTTACAACTGGTACACAAAGTCTGCTGGCGTCTACTTTTTTTTACACCTGTTTAAAAAGAGCTTCTTTTGAACCAAAAATATAATTGATAGTTAATAAAAGAACATAATAAGCTCTTCACAGTGAAACTTGATATGGTGCAAATTGTTATGGTACAAATGAACTGAGTGGTGTCAAGTGAGATTCAGGCATGAGCTAAATGGAGTAGTGAGAAAATTTTGTGTTAAAAGATAATATCAAAATAACTGAAAATTCATAAGCAAATGATGTAAATTTCTTTGCTATCTATACAGTTATTTAAAAAATCTGATGGGAAGAAAAAATAATCTATGTAAAAATAGAGGATACTTCTCACTGGAAGTAGAACTGATGCTTTATTTTATTCCTATATGCTATTCAGGCTGTTTAATTGGATTCAAATTCTTTTCTATTCATGTTTTTACATTTTCTGTAACCCCTATTCCAAATCTTTTACCATCATACTAATAAATCTTCTTATTCTCTGATACTATGAGTTGTCTTGTACTTTTAAAATAAGATTACTATTAAAATTTAGCTTTGGATGTGTTTGGAATTACACCTTATCTATATCCTGTAGTCAATGCATTTTGTACATACTAGATACTTAAACAGGGGCACACTACTTCTATTAGTGTTTGCAACATTTGACAATGACAGAGGGGCAATTGATTTCTTCACTTCATTAAAACAAAAAGACGACAAAAGCCTTGCTGAGCATTTGCAGACTTTGTTCTTCCAGAGACTCAAATGCTCTAAAAATTCTGTTTCAAGTAGCTCAATAGCTCTTTCCTGACTTAGGTATATAGATAGCAGGCGATGGGATCCACTTGACCCAGCGGGGTAATTGCATGTTTGCAAAGAATCTTGCCATCCTGATGAGGGTGCTTTAACCTTGGCATGCTGATAGTATTTTGTAATTAGGTGAGTGAAGAGAAGTCAGTAGTGCAAAATGCACGAAGCAGGATAATGGAAGACACAGATCCCTCTGGATGAACAAAGCAAGTGGAAAAGACTCACCTTTAATGCCTGTACACAAACATATGCAGCCTGAGAAACAAAAAGTAAAGCTGAGACTGTATGTAGAATTGACACTGTTGAAGTAGTGGGATAGGTCGCATGATAGGAAGACTGTGATAGGTGCTGGGGGCTTTATAGGCTGTGGGTTGCCTTTACATAAATGTAGAAGTATGGAACTGAGTGATGTGAGACAAGGATTTATTCATGCCTCTTCTTTTAAGTACTTGGTTCCTTATGCTTTCCTGTAAAATCTTTCCTCAGTGTTTTGAAACATAGTCAATGTAATATTCACTAACAGCCTGCAGTGAAAATCTGTAGATAATAGGATATGAAATAAATTAACACTGATCTTCTGAAGATGATGTCGTTATCACATCATAAAACCTCCATGTGGCAATCATCTAGTGTTTAGGATTGCAGCCTAACATAGTGTTAAAAAAAAAAAAGATTGCAGCAATAAATTTGTTATCTACTTCTACACTTTAAAGTTATGTTTTATATGTATAACCTTTTCCCATTCCTTCTGTTTGTACTGCTCAAAAAAAAAAAATGTGACTTAGGTAAGAACAAAATTGGATCAACTTCCTCCAGGGTGAATGAACCTTTAATCTCCTACTATTTTTATTCTTGTTTGAGGTTTTCTTTTTTCTTTTTATCCCTCCAGACTCCCATGATTTTTATTTAATAATTTATTCAGCAGATTTTTGTTTCAAAGACATGGATCTCTGAGAGAAAGTTAACTAATAAGCTATTTTTATAAATAAGTGGAATTATTACCAATAAACTTAGATTTACTGCATGATATTTCCTTATCTCCAATGACATGTAAAATTTTAAGATACTACTGCAAAGCTTATTTCAGTTCATAATTAGTATTACAGCATTTATAATCTTCTTTTAGGACAAGACAATAATAAGAGTAGCAACTACTGCTAATACTAATAGAAGTAGTAATAACGGCACAGTAATAAGTGGTAACAGTAATACTCCTCCTATTACTACCACTATAACTGATATTAATATTTGCTGTCATGTTTTTTAAAGTCAGAAATTAAGATTTGGACTGTCAGTTCTACTTATTTCAGAATGACTTTTTTTTTTTACTATCTGGGGATGTGTCCCAAAATTTCACAACCATAGCCAAGTTCTTCTGTTGTTGCACTTCTGAATGGTACTTTGTACTGAACTCAGCAATGCTACTTAGCTGGAGTAGAAGCTGCAGAGCAAACTTCTGGCATTGTTTTAGCCAGTGACTTGTCTGCTGTGTTTCTTGAAGTCTGGCATAATGTCTATTTCCTGCATTTTAATAAATGTAAAAGACATACTGAATTGGCCAAAAAATTACATTAAGACAATAAAGATATCATGGTACAGTACTGCGTTATTAGACCTTTGATTCTGTCTTTCATGCTAATGTAAAAACAGTTACTGAATTAAATAGTATGACGTTGCCTTATCATAAATTTAACTAAAAATAAAATCATGCTTCAAGAACAAAGTGTTATGAGTTATCATGAAGTATAAAACCATGGCATCTCTTCATTCACTGTAAGTGAAAGGACAGTGTTGCTATTTCTACCATTAATAAACAAATCACACATCAACAAGCATGATTTAAATGTAGAAGAGTACAAGGCAGGAGGGAAGAAAGATTTTTAAAGTAGTTTAAATGGTTTTGGTTCTTTCCAACATGATAAAGAAATGTTTCTCATTATACTTAAATTCAGACCTATGTAAGTCCTAGATTTTTTTTAACAGTGGATAAAAACACTTCTATTTTGAAGCCTGATGAGTTTTCATACAGTCTTTACATGAAGGGCTTTCTTTATGAGTTTCTAAATTACATATTCTGATACTCTCTGGAAGTCTGGTGTTAATATAGTGATATTAATGTTGTGTTGCGAATGAACAGTATGTGGCATTCAGTACTGAATCTCATTCCAAGTGTTTTCCTCAAGGCATTACTGACTGCTAAACTCAGGGTTAAATTCACCTTATGTCTACTGAAGTAATTGAAAGAGTGAAACAATCAGCACAGCACTGCTAGAAAACCAGTAAGAGTCCCTCTTCTGTAAGATGTGAGGACTCTGAATTGTTACTGCAAATTGTACAGTCCAAGTGCCTGGGGTGGAAAATACATGCATGTCAATCTATTTGTGTGCTATTCCAAGATGGCATATGTGCAGAAAGCTGTATAAATACATGTACAGCAGTTGGAAGACCAAGCTATGGAATCCTTGAAATGCTGTTTGAACTAAGTACGGATATTCAGGGAAATGCAAACAGGAATAAACAAATCCTACTGATCCATTATCCTTACAGAAAATAAGCTAACTACTTGAGCTAAAACTTAAGCCAATTTGCCCTTTTATTTTTCAATTACAGTCAAGGTTTTGGGGTAAATTTCACACTGTCTTGGGTCTTTCTTACACTTGCAATTTGTCTACATAACAGTAAATGACTCCTAACTAATAGATGTCCCTGGAGAATGAGCGACACTGCTTCCTTCTCTTATCACAAAATTTTGCAGTTCAACCAGAAAGCAGTTGTACCCAGGTGCAAGCATCTGCATTCCTTTTCTAGATATTTTTATCAAATATCTTTTGATATATTATTACATTTTCTGGATTTCATGCTATGTTGCTGACTTTCATAAAATCTTAGTACCTTCAGAGGCAGAGCTCCAGTGGCTAATTATAAGAGGTGTTTCCAGTTCTCAGCATTGGTTTTGCTAGCTTCCCATTCTATTAAGGAAAACGATGAACTCAACTTGCTTAGCTGCATTCTCTGCAGCGATCCATTTGGTCTATCTTTTCTATAAGTTAAACAGTGTCTTTTCAGGCTCTTGCTAGAAGAAACTTCCTATGCACCGATCTTCTTGTAATTATGTCAGAAAGGAAGTCAGTGGTCTGGGTACATTCCTTGGAATGATTGGTCAGCTGGACCAGCATTAGCTAAGGAGGAGGTAATAAACTAAGACACACAGTTATATATTTAAACAATTTTTAATTTCTGCTTTTTTGCTTTTTATGCTTTTTTATCATTTTTTCTAAATATTAGTGCAATAAAAACTAAATACAAAACAAAATTAATGTTTTTTTATTTCAAAAAGACCAAGCCTAAGGCAAAATGATGTTATAAAATAAATACTTCAGTCTACAGGAACATTTACTCATGCATTTAGCTGAAAGTCATTTTGTCCAGTACCTTACAATAGAAACAAAATGGAAGAGTTTGTTGTGATTATTTCACATGTGGCTTTGAAATTGACTATAGTAAATGTTAAGACTGGACCTTGTCAGTGATGGACAAACTCATCATTTAAAGCTTTCAGTGATTAAAAGAATCCATCAGTTTTAACGACAAAATGAAACTTTCATAACTTCTAAAACTTTCAGATATCCTACAGACATACTAAGTGATTGTGCAGTTTAGCCTGAATTTTAGTCTGACTAAAATGTATTCATCTATCAAATTAGATATTTCTAATACAGAATCACTGTTCTTATCAAATTACTTACACTGAACTATCTCAATCTTGAATATATTGCAAATTCCCTATCATTATTTAAATCACAAGCTATGAAATGATATTGTACCTCTCTCATGAGGTGATTAGATTAGAAAAGGTATATGGCATACTCAATAGTAATATAACTCAGTACAATTCTTATAATGTAATACGTGGTTTGTCAAATAGAATTTCCTTGACACTCTTGAAAACTTCAGATTTTTAAGCCATCTGACTATCTTAGTAAAGGATTATTTTTCCTGGTAGTTCCTGATGGATACTATGGAAGCTTCATACTGGTAAAACAGTCTTGTTTCTAAAGTTATTTTGTGAAATTGTTGTGAAGGTCAAACTACAGTCATAATTGTCTCCTTTTCAATTAAAAAAAATGACTTAGGTGGATTCAGATTCCACCAGTTATGCTTGACAATGCATGCAGTAGTTTCTGCATTTTCTATAATTGCACATTAATTCTTTGCTTATTCAAGAGTATTTGTGAAGAGGAAATACACGATGGGTGGGAAGTGTCCATAGAAGAGTACGTCCTAAGATGGACCCCTTGTCACTGGCCTTCATCTGAACATAGAGCCATTTACCCCAGCCTCCTGGCTGTGACCATTCAACTAATTCCTTATCCACTGAATAGTCTCCACTTCAAATCTGTATCTTTCCAATTTAGAGATAAGGATATGGCATGAGACTTTGTCAAAGACTTTGCAGAAGTCCAGGTAGATGACATTAGTTGCTCTTCCATTTATCTACTGATCTTCACTCCATTGTAGAGGGCCACCAGACTGGTCAAGCAGATCTACCCTTTGTGAAGCTGTGCTGACTGTCACAGATCACTTCCTTGTCTTATATGTGCCTATATATTCTTTGATCTTCCCAGACAGAGAGGTGAGGCTCATTGGCCTATAGATCCTAGGTCTTCCTTTCTCTGTTTCTTAAAAATGGGAGTGATGTTTCCTTTTTTCTTATTTGAGTACCTCAACCTCCACAGTGTCTGTTTTTTGTTATTTCTCCCTTTTCATATATCAGAGAAGGAACATCCTTCTTGATCTGTCTCTTCTGTCCGATGTACTGTTATTTTTCATATCTCTCACTAAGTTGAGTTCCATCTGTGCTTTGACTTCCCTGATCCCATTTCTGCATATCCAGCTGGCATCTCTGTATTCTTAGGCCACACATCCTTGCTTCTGCTGTCTGTTCATTTCCTTCTTATCTCTCAATTTAACCAGCAGGTCCTCATTCAGTCATGCCAGTTTCCTGCTTCTTCTGCTTGATTTCTTACACTGAGGGTTAGAGAACTCTTGTGTACTTGGAAAGGTGTATTTAAAGAGCTTCCAGCTCTGTTCTGTTCCTTTGTCCCTGTGGACATTTTTCCAGGGGAATCTTATCCAGTATTATATTAAAAATGCAAGTATACATTTGCGTAGATACCATTAATATCTTTCAAGGTCTAGTCTTATTCATAAATGTTCAATAAGGAGACAGCACATAATCTTTCAAAAAGAGTAAATACTCAAAATAACTACTGCAGTGAGAAATTAAAAAATAAATTGTAATGTGCTTCTGCAAAAGAGTGGCATAATAAATTTCAGTAAAGTATAATCTTGAAAAATAAAAACTCCTCTCAGCTGCTTCCCTAGACAGAAGACTGCGATGGATACCCTTGTTAAATTGTCAACTGTTTTATAGTATAGCAATTTGTTGAGCATTTAAAATAATATTAAAAATGTATTCCTTCTTCTGCTGATAAACTTATACAGAAAAATAGTGTTAAAGGCTCAGAATCCTTCAGCTGAGTTGTCTGTTTAGAAGTACAAAGAAAGTCTACAGAATCTTAAGTAAGGAAATTATTAGAGACTTGTGAGGCACTGAAAGAGCTTGCCCAGAGAAGCTCTAGATGCTCTATCTCTGGAGGTGTTCAAAGACAAGTTGGACAGGGCGCTAGGCAGCCTGATCTAGTGTATGGCAGCTATGCCTGTGGCAGGAGCAAATGGAATCAGTGGGCTTTGAGATCCCTTCTAACTGAAGACATTCTAAGATAGTGGGGCAAGCAGGGAATGTCCATTATGCCCTCCAATAGAAAAGCAAGGGCCATCATATAAGGCTAGCAGGGGAAACAGCCTGTCAGGCTTTAAGGTCTGGATTCCCATGCAACTGGCCACGGACTTGCAGGACTTTTCAAATAGATGCTGTAGATGTAGAAAGTATACAGCGTTTCAAGGGGAGATTGCTCTTCAAAATATTTTTCCATTCTGTTGCCACTAAATGGGAAAATCATTCTGGGGTCTCTTCAGCAGAGAATTGTCAAAGATGATTAAATTAACCAAAGATGGTTAAACTAAGAGATGTGACACATCTACTTGACTATTTTTATTTCTTATGCAGCACCTACTTCTAGTGACAGTATTCTATCTTTAGTGGACTTTTTTTTTCCAAATGGCTGGTCTTGTGCTCTATGATGCCCAGTTTTTTGATATCTGGTTAATATCAGGCAAGCTACCAGTGAAGGAGACACATCGGTAATGCTTTCCCTTTTTGCTATTTAAAGGGTAGTCAGGACTGAAAAAATGAAGAAAACTGACCCAGTTTTTATCTTAGTTCTACTGATGGGACTTGATCTGAACTTTGTTAAAGACTTGTTCATGATGTCTAACTGAAATACATTTAAATATATACAGTAATTGCTGTGGGGTTGAATCAGACCTAAATTAGTCCTCAGGAATACTATAGTTTGTCTGTGTTTACAAAGGAAATTTTAGAGCTCTCACTGCTGATTTATTGTTGTTTTTTCTCCACTGAAGAAAAGAACAAAAGATCTAATAGCACTTCAAGTACTGGAATGCACCTTAGAAATTCTCCTGTATTAAATATATGTATGTGTATCTATAGAGTGTATGTACCCTTGATGTTCTATCTCCCTTTGTCTGTAATCAGACAATTAAGACACCAAAAACAATCTAGTCTTCAAAGATTAGATTCATCAAATGATATATGTGCTTATGAGTATTATAAGCAACTTGTTTTTCAAAATTCTGCACAATACAGTGTCACATGCTACTGTGTTTCCAGTTTATCTTCCTCATTTTGAAGACTGACAGTGACTTCTTTCTGTTTAACTTTGAGGCTCTGGACTGATGAAAAAACACAGTTTACAGTGGTTAGCTAATGTTTGTGTACTGGTTTTGAAAATAAGATGTCTGTCTAAATGCAGCATATAATTGAACTCACATTTCTTTCTTCTTAGTTCTTTTTATTATCTTAATAACACTGAAGACAGTGTATAGTATGTAGTTTAATAGGATTTTTGGATGTCTCATGCAACTCACTAGCATGTCATGCATTGCATTACATGGGCTGTTGTATTTAAGATGGAGAAAGTCTTCAAAATGCAGAGTATGAGTAAATTTGCAACAAATAACTTTAAACTAGTACACTTTATTTTATATGTTGATACCTGTTTCATGTTTCTAAATTTAATATAAACTTCCTGGAATAATATTTCTGATTTAAATATTAATGTTTTCCCATTCTCAATTAGGTATTTTCTAATATTTATTCAGAGTCTAATTTTCATAAACATTACTCTTAGCTGACTCATTTAGAATAAATGTACTTCTTCATTATGCCACATGATCAGTTAAAATGAGTAATTTAAATATTAATAAAAATAATTCTTTTATAGTGTTTTCTCTCAACTGAATCCACAGTAACTAACAGATTCATGAACAGTAAGTAGGAACTCAGGAACAATTAACATACAAATTCAGGTATTACAGCCTGAGAAAGGCACGCTAGTCACATAATTCAGGTTATCCACCTGCTCTAACCAAAATCTATGTTTAAAAATATGATACTCTTTAAGAGTCAGAAGGAAGAAACAAAGAGAATCTTTCTATGAATTATCTGAAAATGTCATTGCTGAGAATGGAAAAAACGTTCTGTCCTATAAAGCCAAGCCATTTCCTATGGTGATTGGGACAAAAGAAGATGGGAATAACATGTTTTGAAATCCTATAGTAGATAAGCTTTTCTGAAATTTTCAAGTCACATTACAGTAATAGTAATGACAGCACTAGTGAATAGTACTCTGACTTAATCATGCTTCAGGAATAATTTAATTTAGTTTCTCAAAACAACTGTCTGAAAAGTACAAGTGACATTGCCATTTTTTTTGAAGAAATGCAGGGAATGCAACAAGAAAGAAGTGTTGGTAGTGTAGCTTTCCTATGGAGGTGGAAATTATAGCTGCAATATATATTCTGACATTTGGCATCAGTCAGTGGGATGAGTCAGCCTCATAAAAGTGGAGGTCTGGACCTTAACATAGGACACAGTGCTTTTTGGCAATGGCAACTCTGATTTCACACTACCCCACAGTTATATGTTAAAACAAACTTAATGATATAAATGCATACTCAATGCCTATTAAATCCTACAGTTTTTCCCTGCAGTTCTTCATGTAGGGTAAATACCTTGTTCATCTTGACTCTGAAGCTCACTTCTGTGTATACTTGCACTGCCAAGATTGTCAGTGAGAAATTTCCAATGCTGAGAAATTTCAAATATATGCCAATCAAATCAGAATGCAACTGCCTGTTGGAATTTTTTCTAACACTTACTCACATTTCATGTCTGTATGAGAAGTTGTTTTTTGTTTGTCCTTGTTAATCCCCTGTTCTGAGTGTATTATGGCCAGTTTAGGCTATTTGCAGAGCAGAAGAGAAACAGGAATAATATCTGGATCACATGCCAAGGTTTATTTCGCTCAACCTACAATATTAATGAGATTCTTCAAATTCATTATTTATCTTCAACAAACAGTACCTAAAGGAAATTGGGTATTTCAGTTGAAGTCTCTCAAAAACTTTTTATTTTGTTATATTTCTATCATAATATCAATTCAGGATCAGTTATTTAATCTATTACTTAGCCTGACTGGAGGGAGTTGCGCTGTTAGATCATCAGATATAACCTGGCAAGAAATTATTCCTCAAGTAATTGAAATAAAAGCAATACTGAGATTTTGACAGTTGTAGCAGTATCAGTTACAGCAAGAAGAGAGAGTTGGAGAGTGTTGCATATACAGCCACTTCTGCAAGGAGCATAATGGCATCTGCCTTCTTCTCAATGTTTGGATATCTATTCTTATGTTACTTGATAAGATAATGTCATGACCTTGCTGCAAGTATGTATGAACAGTTCTGCTTCAGTGGATTTTTTTTCTGACTTCTATTCAGGTTTTCTACTAAACAAAACCAACACAGTTTCATTATTTACACTGTCAATGGTAAAATTTCTCTGTACAGTGGGAAGTGTAAGATATTTTAAACCGGTTAAGGAAAACATTTTGAAGTTGCATCAGTAACTCAAGTTACTCATCAGTATTCATAAGTGTAATATGCGTGGAAAATGATTTTAATGTTGTTATGCCATGGTTTAGGAAGGAGAAAATGACCAAAGGATGGGAGGGAACAGCAGATTAGGGGCTAGATAAAGTTTCATATGTAAATTCAATTCCAAGAGGATTCACTCATGATACCTAGAGAGACAACATAGTTTGTGTCCATTGTCTATGAAAAGTTGTGATACGCAAGGTCTCCAATAACTGGAAAAAAAAAAAGCTAATGTTGCTATCATGAAAAAAAATAAGAACCCAAGGAAGTGTAGGCTTCTCTGCAGTCTCTTATAAGGAAACATGACCTTTTGGAATTTCCAAGCAAGAAGACAAACTACTCACCAAGAATTTACCAGGGCAAATTTCTCTCGACATGCCTGCTTGCCTTTATGAAGACAAGAAATGCGTGTGAGAGGAGAGCAGGGTACTGTATGTTTACTAGTAAGGCTTTTGACACCTGCTCTTATGCAATCTTACTGAAAAAGAGAAGAACTGCAGACTGTGCAATAGGACTGTTACAGTGGTTGTAAACCAGCTGGATTGCCAGCCTGCCAAGGTCAGGGTGCAGTAATCAATAGCTTGATGTTCATTTGGCAGATGTAACTGACCCTGGGATCAATACTGGGGCTGGTATTACTCAATATCTTTATTAGTGGCCTGGATGATGAGGCAGAATTTACTGTCTACAAATTTATGATGTCACATCAAAGGAAAGAAGTGACTGACAGACATGCCAAATGGCAGATTTTCAAACCAGTAGGACCCTAATGAAACAGAAAAATGGACCAACAGGAGTCTGATGTTCAATATGAAAAATACAAATGCCTCAGCCTAAATACAAATAACCATATAAATCAGCACAGACTGGAAACTGACTAGTTGAGAAGAAATCCTGCAGAAGATGACCTGAATGGTCAGAGTGGATAACAGATAGAATAGCAACTAGCGTTCTGGTCTCATTTTAGTTAAGACAAACTGCACAACCAAGTAAAATAAGTTACGTTAGGAAAAGCATGAGCAGTGGATCAAATTATTGCCTTTGTTATTTCCCTTTGCTTGTTACTGGTGAGATCACACTTCATACTATTTCAGGCCCACTTTTCAGGAAGGATGTTGGGGGGGAAAAAAAAAAAAGGAGATTATCAATTAAAGTGCTGCCAAGATGTTCAAAGACCCAGAAGAGAGAGCTAGGAGAAAATATATCAATTTATCACGATTGTCAATAAATTTATAGCTCAGCGTAACAATGTTTATAGCCAATGCATATGGTTTTATTCACCCATGTTTAGAATGTATATTTGAAGGTTTTTTAATACATATTTTTTTGCTTCTGTATTAAAGATACGGTTTAAATACGTAACTTTTGATTAGCCTTTAAGTGGTCAGGCAGTTGGACTAGTTGACCTTCGACAATCCTTTTCAACTGAACTGTTTTATTCTATTCTAGACTTCCAGAACTTTTAAGCACTAGAACAGTAAAATGTCTGAAAGGCTAGATTCAAGCATCAAATTACTCATAGTTATTACATCTTTGAAAGGAAAATTAAATGCATGCTCAGAAGAGCTTATATTTTCATTTTATCCCTAGAATCATAATTCAAAAAACAAGCTCAGTACAGCTGATAAAGTCATAGCTGGCTAAAGGTAGAATGGTATGTTTCTGGAGGCAATAATTAGTGTATATCTAACTTCCTGGGTTATGATCTTGTCATGTACTTAGAATCAGTTTAGTTATCTACTGGGAGCTGGAGCCTCAGGGAAAAAGTCAATACAGGTTCAATTCAGTAATTGCAACTGGACAGTTTCCTATGCATTGTTACCAAGCTAATGACTGTCAGTGAGGCTTTGAGCATTTGGGGCATTTCTTTAAGAATAAGGCTATGGTCTTAATCCTGGGCAACCTGTAAAAAAGTGAGCTGCGTTCTTATAAATCTGGTTCACTAGGGTAGTTTCATTACCAGGAAGTCCTTGTTTGTACAGTCCTGTTGATGGAGTAGGAGTCACAAAATATAAATAAAGAAGAATTCCAAAGGAATGAATTGTTTAGCCTGTTGGACAGGGAAAAAAATAAATGCAGAACCAAAGTTGTGAACTTTTATAAGTTAAAAATCAAGTTTTTGGTAAAGGAGATAGTGTGACAGAGTGTGGTGACCAGGGATGAAGGAGTTGAGAGCTACAATCTATGTGAAATATGAATCATTCTTAAGTTCCAAAGGGAGGACAAGGAGTCAACTTAAATGAAAATTAAACAAGGAACTACAAAAAAGAATCAGAGAAGATTATGATGTCATCAAAATATTCTAAAAGTGAATAAACAGTTAAATATACATAGACTAGTGCATAGAATGAAAAACTGATAAAGAAGGGCTGGTTTGGAATATCCAAAGAATGGTAAAAGGAAAAAAGGGTTGTATTCTTAAGATGTGATTTGTGAGGAGGAAAGTAGAAGAATGAATGTGAGAAGAAATAAACAAGGATGAGTAATTCTGGCTTCACAGTTTAGTTTCAGTGATTGGTGAAAGGAAGGAAGAGATGTAGAAAACTATATAGTCATGTCTTCAGAAGTTAAATTTTAGAGTTTTTATTTTAATGATTTGAAAAAGGAAAAATAGCAAGGTAATCCAAGGGGAAACAATGTGAATCCTGATTAAAGGTAGAGAGGTGATAAAAGTCAAGTACAGAAGACAGTGGACGACTGCAAAATTCATTATTTTTTGAGTTACTCCTCTCTGCTTTGAAGATACAAATTATAAGAGTAGTATTAACTGCACAAATAAGTATTCTGTGAAATTTGTCTTATTGCAGCTATGAATCTAGAGTATCAGATCAAAATTATGTGGTTTTGAAATGCCTGTTCCTCCTAGACATAACAATTACCATGCTCTTTTTAAATTTATATATAGATACATACTTAACTGTTAAGAAAATGGCATTGTTGTAGATAATGACTTTGGAAACTGGTTCATAGTTATGTCAGCTTCATATTTGATTAATGTAGCTTCTCAAAATGATTAACACATACATAGGGGGATGTCAACCTAGGAGAGAGAAGGAAAGAAAAGGCCTAATTCTTTCTGCTGCTGCTCTGACTGCTGGAGGGAGACAAGACAGTTCTGCAGTTCGTGTCTTCCCCCATTCACTGTGGGATGGTTCTTATCTTAACGCTCTGTCATTGCTCTATTTTATTTCAAGTGTGAGTAAAGCAGTGGACAAAATGGTTCTTATATTATCTGTGAATGTAGTGGTTGAGAAACTTCAAAAAATAGAAATACCTAAATAGAAACGATTATGGAATTATGATTTTTGCCATTAAAAGAGCAGTTAAAAAATCATCAGCTGTGAATGCATTCTGGTGAATTACTTATGAAAATCTATAGCAGATAGTCAGAATGTCTATTCCCAGCTTTTACTTTCTTTCTGATATGCTCCCTGCCAGTGCTGGTCTCTAGGTCATCAATTCTCCAAAAATGTAAAATGAAGCCACTCAGAATTCCTGATTCTTCTCCTCCATAGCAGCTGATAAGCTGGAGCTTTTGAGAGAAATGGTTGCCTTTTGGGGGGAACTTCTGTCCTGCAGATCACTGTTTTCTGTCTATGTTTTTACATCAGCACTTTGGTAATGATCAGAGAAAACTGCTGATTTGCCCTGGGCATAAGACATAATCCAAAATAATTTGAGAGGGATATTTTACCAGAACAGACTCCTTAGAGTGCAAAGAACTTGAAGGGCTGCATTTTCATTGTCATTCAATTAGCATGAACAGAAGTTGTACTTGTAACCCCCTGTGTAATTCGAGAAACTTCAGTGAGAGCAGTAAACAACCTGTCAAGCCTTCCTGACTTTTAAGAATTTTTTCATTCAACTCAGTGAGGTTTTACTCCATAATTTCAACTGCTCATTTTTCTTTTTGCTAAAATTGTATGGGGTTATTTTTCTGTAAACAAAATTGAAAAGGCCAATTTTCTTCTGTCTAAGCTTGATTAACTTTTTGTCCCTATCCTAGTAAAATTGATTTTCTGTACAGTAAAATTTAACAAATGATATTAATTTAAATACACTCAAAGCCATGATATTCATTAAAAATACAGCAAATATGCCTCTCGGCTTGCAAAATGTAACTACTTAATCTCACAGATCTCTGCTGGATCATATGCCAAAAGCAGCTATATGTTCTATGAATTCTATAGAATGTATTTTCCATTATTCATTATGACTGTAGTTAATGTCAAAACAGAAGCTTAGAGGTATTTGTAGGAAGATTGAGAAATCCTGGTGTCAACAGTTTATGGGCTGGTTTAGCCCAGTTCTGATTAGTGGGGCAGAGGGACCTGAGGATCCACACCCTGGAAAAGGGAAGCAGGGAAAAGAGGAGAAAAAGGATAGAGAGATTGGCCTAAAAAATAAACCAAAACAGTGGCAATGATCTGAGAATTAACAAACTATTTTACTAAATAAGATATTGGAATGCAAGATAACATACTATGATATAATACACAATATAAATAGAATTGAAGCTAATAAATTAGATTAAATGAGTGTCCAAAAGCCGAAGGTTTTACTCTAATGCTGTGACAAGATGAAACCCACAACAGAGATGAGCCAGATGATTGGGGGGGGTAGTGGGGAAGGGATGTCAGGTGACCTAACAAGGCCTTTTATGTGCTCCCCCTGAGCAGAAATGATAACAGAACAGTGAACAGTCCTCTGAGGAATGTAGCAGTTCTTCTCTTCTGGGACAGGTACCCAGGCCTGAAGCATTAACTCTTTAACTCCCAGAGCAATGCATGATGTTATGATGTGGAATACTGATAACTAAACAAATCATAAAACCATGATACCTAGTGAAAAGTCAATGTGTGGTACAGCTTGTGCCTACAATGTGCCAGTGCAGTTGACAGGAGCGAGGTAGTAATCATAGGTTGGCACAGGTCTCAGCTGGAGACCCGTTCTTTCATTTGCTGAACATTTATTTTCACTCCAGGAATACCTGCTCCAGGCTTCTCTGACTTTTTGCAGATATTTGAAATGGTAGGAATGGACCTATTATCATAAACGTTTGTTTCTGAAGAGGGGAGGAAATTTTAAAATATATTGCAAAAGCCCCAAAAAACCCTTCTGACTCAGAGGATGTTTTGACAGTTAGAAAATGGAAAAAAGTGTTTGTAGGACTTCTTGGTGCTACTAGACACTTGACAATGACATCTTAGAGAGAATATTTTTGATTAATTTGATCATTTTAGCTATTTAAGGTCTAATGTGATTTCATGGTGTCATTTTTGCAGAGATCTAATTCTATTCTTAAGGTTGATTAGAGTCTGAAAACTGAACTGGATCTGAACTGTTTGTGTATTAGCATGTTGAAGACAATGGTTTCTTATGCAGATGAAGGAATGTCTGACTAATAAGGAAACATAATGGAAAGCTCATTTATGGCTTCATCAGAGCAGGGTCTGTGCCTATAACTTGACTGAGCCATGTTTCTATTTATTATTTCAGTAGGATTCAGTCTGATGGGATTTCAGTACTACCTAGTTGTGAGGTTGCACATGTCCATTTTCACTAATAAAGGAAAACTTACATTTTCCATTTTCTTCTTGAAATAGCAGTTTGTTACTATACTGTTCTCAATAAAGGGCTCCTGCTTTCTTTTCCAGAGATAGCTGAAGTCTACTACCCTGGGGAGTGACCTCTGTGTTTACTCTTTAAAGTACTTTGGCATCCTGAAATACAATTTGCTGTGTAAGATTTTCAGTTTCGGTTACCATTAAGTCAGAAGCTTGACAGTTTCACACTCTTACTATTTCTGCTTGTTGTTGCTGCTAAAAAAAATATATATATATGTGAAATGTGATAAATTTCACACTCAGACAATGCTGGACAAAGTCTTGCCTCTGGATTTGTAAATTATTATACAGAGCTCTCAATGTATCTTAAAAATCTTCCCTTGTGGAGGTTTTGCTTCTGCTATGACATGGTCAAAAACAAAATCATCTTGTACACAACTATTTCTCACCTATTGGAAATACAATAATACCACTGAAATCAGGCCTGATTCTCATTTTGTCCATTAAAGAAGATTAGTTCACTGGGACAGAAGCTGTTGTTTAATATAGAGTTGAATGATGCTCACCTTTAGTTAGATACTACTAATTAACCCCTTTTAGACAAAAGCTGGTTAATGAAAAGAATCTATTTTGAGTCAATTGATTTTTATTTTTTTTTTTTTTTTAAAGAGAACATTAGACAAAAGGAATGTGATCCTGTGGAATTGCTGCAATCGACTTAGTCCTAAAATGAGTTACAGTAATTTTAAAAACTGAATCTTGGATACTTGAGCAAGTGTACCCAGCAGTAAGATACTAGGCCTGGGCCCCAGGGTGAGAGCGCTGACGATGATGGAGATCTTCTTGCCAGGAAGGAAGTTTGAATTCCTCCACTCAATACTCTCCTCTGGAGATAGCAGCAAGACACATGCAAAAGGTTTATAGAGAGATAGAAAGGGTAGATGAGGGCATATTTTCATCAAAAGATGAATCTTATTTAATTATGGAGACAATATAGGGAGGAGGAAACTGATTCCATGCAGAAGTTGTGCTCCTGTGGTGAAGTCGCACCTACAGCTGTATGGGAGCCATATGTTCCTTTTTAAGCAGGGGAGTCATAAACCTCTGTATCTGGGTATATTATTGGTTGTAGCTGTGGAAACAGTAGCTATTCCTAATTTTTTGCAAAGCCAGGAAGGGACTATTTTTAAAAGTTTTCAGGTAGCATTCTGTAGCAGCTGTAAGAAACAAACCCTATGATGTACATTTTGGGAATATACACAAATATATACATGATAAAAATGTAGCCTAAGCTTGAAGAGCTTGATAAAGTAACCACATTTGTGAAAAATATATTTTCAATATGTATGTTTCTTAATGTTTTCTAAACAGAAAGGATTATTTTCAGAACTCTTATGAAGTCTTTGTAACTCTCTAATGCAATTATACTATGTCTCTGATGTAAACTGTAAGCAAAAGTTATTCCAAGACTTCCGTTATAGTTTAAACATTGTTTTCTAAGTATTTTAGAGAGAGCTTCAGCTATCTGACTCAGTTTGTTGGTTAGATCTCTCTCGAGCAGAATGTGAATGAAGTATATGCATTCAGAAGTGGACAGAAATGGAGAATCCCATGTGAGATATTCCATTTTAAATTCATGTGTACAACTGGTATTTGCACAGTACTGTGTTCATTAAAATTTTACTAGCGCATTGTAAATGCTATTAAATGCTGTCATTAATAATAAACTTGATATTAATATTAATGGCTTGTTGCTTTCAAAAACTGCCCCATCAAAAATACTCCAGCAATACTCTTCTGCCTCTCCAGAAGAGGGAATGCTGTGACAGTTTCAAACACATAATAACAAACCTTGTATGGAAACTGAATTATGAATTTCTGTGTAAAAAGACAAAGCATAGATTGTATGATGAGAAACCAGTGAGTAATTTAGGAAGGATTTCCTGTAAGAATTTTTAATAGTGATTAAAGATTCTTGAAAGCTATGCAGATACTGCGAGGATTACACTTAGCTAGTACGGACCTTCAAATTTTAAGATGCTTCATAGTCCTCTATACAAGTTTGCTATGTTTTGTGGTATAATGGTGCTCTGTGAATAATTCCAGTTATACATTTAGTCATATTAACATCCCTGTGAATTTCTGACTTGCATAGGAAATGGCTGCATGAAGATCTTAGTCTGCTTCTGAACTTCAAAGAGGCTACTTAAGTGTTTTGCATCCAAGCAAAAAGGTCTCCCTTTAGTACTCCTACACATTTTCATTGTTAAATTCATCCTTGGAGTAGTGGGCAGCAATGTGAACTGCTTTTAAACATGTACTAATGAGAGTTTTCCTACTGTGAGCCTTATCCAACAGTCTTTTGAAATCACTGGGAGCTGTATCCGAAGTCATAATGAGAAGGGGCTCCAAGTACTCTGTATTGCCAAGTTCACTTTCATTGGCATGGAATTTTGCTAAAGCTAACTCTTGAATATCCCTGAGAGAAGTGACAAAATTGCTTTCAGATTTACTTTGCAGAGTTAAGTTAGATCTCTGATGTTGTGATACATCATCTCCTTTTTAGCTCACAAAGGAGCAATTTTTCTAGACATTCTACTGCCTTACTCACGCTGCAAAGAGATTCAAACAGTTGAAAATAAACATCTATAAGATATTTGGAGTTATAAATAGAAAGTTACAAAGAGAAATCTTGACTGTAAGAGAAAATACAGATGTGAATCTGTATGAAGTTAACTAGGATGGTTTGTGGTCATGTAAGGAATATAAAACACTATAAAACAGGAAATGGACAACTTTTCCCTATGTAGATGCAAATATCACATTTTTCATCAATTTTTTCCTCTTAGCTAAAGTGCAGACTTAGAAATTATTTAAAAAAACAGAATTTAGCAGTCAACATCCTGTTCAAAGCAAGATTAAAATACAAACATGTTTTTGAGAAAGTTGTAAATATACAAAATATCTAAAAATATACTTTTCACTTAAAGTGATCTTTAAACAGTTATCTTCAAAGGTTCAGAGAAAAAAAAAAAGTGTACTGGAAGGCTCTGCTTAACTGTATTAAAGGCAAGCTTAATTTTTGCAGGCCCTTATACTTGTTGCCTATTCACCCAAGGTAAAATGATATTTTGATATCTATTTACAGATGAAAGCGTAGACCTGAAATGCACGGCATTTAGCAAAATTAAGAATTGGATATTATATGTAGAAATGTGTCGTGCCCTCAGCTGGTTAGGGGCCCCAAAAAAATAAACTGGGGAAAAGCTGTCTCATTCCTGTGCTATGTCTAGGGCATTCCAACAGCATGACAAGGTCTTGAACTGAACAGCGCTAAGCAGAAGCTCTGCCAGATGAGTTCAGGTCAGTCTTTGTTCCTTCTAGGTACTGGCAAACAGCTTTGAAGTCATAGGGTATAAATTATCAGTCTTTCTATTTTAGTGCATTCAGTATCTGGTTTTAAGATGACCAAGTAGGAAGGGAAAAAATATTGCAAATGTTATGTTAGAGTTTGTGTACTCCACTGACTGCACAACTGCATCTGGAGAAAAAGCCTCCCACAGTCTGTGTTCTTTGAAGCTCCTGTTCCTTGCAGAAGGAAAACTCCCCAAAATACATATTGCCATCTCTTCACAAGCAGCTCGTTGACTCGATGATTTCCTGTCATATAAATTGTAGTGTCAGTATGCTTCAAATTGAAGGAATTGTCAGCTGTTAAAAACTGAAAAAGCAAGCAAACAGATGAAGCTATAATATTTGCTGTCTGTTTCACTCTCTAGGAAGAACAGAAAATCCTTATTGTCAGGCATGTATGACTGCAGTTACTTATCAAGCCAATTCAGAAATGTTGAATGTACTGCTAAGAAATGACTATACAGCAGTTCTCTAACAAGGAGCTGTGGAGTAGGACTAATTAGAAAGGAAAAGTCTCATTTTGTGAAATGTTTCGGGGTTCAAATGTTTTTTTTTTAATTTTCTTTTAAATATGGGAATGATATTGAGGCTTTTTGAATTATTTCATAGAGTATGAGAGAGAGAGAGACACCTCAGTCACTAATAACCCCAAACTTTTCTAAGCTATGTTGGACTTACCTACTTAATGCATATTGTGAATTCCCCAAGACAACTCTTTAGGAGAACAAGATGCTTTTTAGATTGGGAGGCTATGATCTACACAAGTCATCTACTGAAATGTTTGCTGTTCATGCACTATGTAAAATTTCTGTATGTCAGACAGCTTCAAAGGAATCTTTGAATTAGATTTTCCATATTGTTCCTCTGGTAAAGCTGTTGTATCCTGCTGATCTCTCTAAAGTTCAAAATGATTAATCTTTTTAAGGGGTAGATGTCTTTTTCAAATTGGAGGGTATTGATATATATATATTTCCAAAGTTCTTATATTCCTCTAGTCATTTCCTAAGTTAACTTCTTTTGAAGAATCTGTTAGTGTTAGCTTCAAAATACTTTACTGCCTAACGTCACAGGAGGAGTTTCTAACATGACACCCTAACAATTTTGTTGTTAAATGATGATTCAAGATTAAAAATGAAACAACCACAGAAGGTTGAATATGTATAATCCTGGTTCTGAGTTTATACAGCAATGTGAAATGCGTGTGTTAGAAGTAGAAATGTTTATGATTAAGAATGAGGCAATAAAGGTATCACTGTCCCTTTATTTTAGTACAAGAAGAGATCTTCTAAAGTCAAGATTAGTCTGTGAAGCATTTTGTTTATCGCAAACATGATCATTATAATCTTCTATTAAATGTCTCTATACATACAACTGTATAGATCTGGAGTGCAGATTCCACTGATTTTTCCAGTGTGCAATATAATATAGTCATTTACATAAAGTGTCAATATTTATATACACTGATGGAACAAAAACATAACTTGGTTTTCTAACTAAAGATGGCACATCAGTTTTGACAGACGCCGCTGAGACAGTTGAGTTTGTTTCCAAAAAAGTATTAATTTTGTACTTTTTTATAGCATACTGACAAGAGAATTGCTAATGAAGATAAAAATGATAAGAGTGGGATGTGAAACAGACATGTGGTTCTGGAGAAATTTGAAAAGGATACAAAGCTCTGATTTATTTTCCAGTATTATGTTGAACACTGTCAGTGTTACTATTTAAAAAGAAATTAGATGCACAGTGTGCTGTAAGAAAGAAAATCTGATTTTTATTTCTAGAAGTTATGAACCGTATCACAGAATATTCTAATTTCCTGGATGTAATTAGAGCACAGACCTGATCTGATAAGTGACTTCAAAAAGGTTTACAAATATATTTGTATAGTTATTAAAGCTATCTCTGATTCCTTGATGAAGCTATTACACTGTGAATCACTACAATTTGGTTATTTTATTTTGATTAAATAAAAAGAGCAGACTTGAGGGGAAGGACTTGGGGATGTTGATTGATGAGAAGCCCATTATGAGCCAGCAGCATGCACTTGCAGCCCAGAAGGCCAGTGATATCCTGGTCTGCAAAGGAGAGGTGGCCAGCAGAGAAAGGGAGGTAACTGTCCTCCTGTGCTTTTATGAGGCTCCATCTGAAGTATTGTGTTCAGGCCTGTACAAGAGTACAGTACAAGACATGGAGCTGCTGGAACAGGTCCAGAGTAGGGCCATGAGAATGATCAAAGGGCTGCAGTACCTCTCCTATGAAGAAAGGTTGAGGGAGTGGACTTCTTCAGCTTGGAGAAGAGAAGGCTGTGGGGAAATCTTACTGTGGCCTTTCAGTATTTAAAAGAGAGCTTGCAGGAAAGATGGAGAGGGAAGTGATATGCATCAAATTACAGACACCACAAAAACAACAGCACTTACTTAGCAGCAGGATTCTGTATTGTGTTAATTGGTTATTAAATTATAATTTCAAAAGTTCCTTAATGACTTTCATGCCTACATTCAAAGATAAATTAGTAAGATTTTAGTTCCAACTTCCCTTAAATATTCTTAATGCTTTAGTCATTATATTCAAACAAGACTTTTTCTTTTTTAACGAAAAAAGAAGCTAAGTTGTTTTTCCACTATTTATCTCAAAGGGCAATAAATCAATCATCTGAATAATTTTAAATAATTTTTCTTTTGGATGATCTACTCCAGTAGATTTGTAGCTCAGGAATTACAAGATGACAGCATCTTTCTTCTGATGCAAAGCAGAAGTAGTGATAATCTTAATAACAATTCTGGTCCTAGCATCTCTGTTCGAAATCTTGTCTCCACTCAGAGCAGTGAAAGTATTGTCATTCAAGCATTAAGGGTTTCAGTTTGCCAATCTATAAGCCCTAACACAACAGCATTTCTCAGTCCTTAATTTAGCACTTTACCAGTTTATTGCTTTATGACAATATTCTTTACTATTTTGAATGTGTGCACGCTGATTATAAAGTTGAATGATCAGCATAGAATGGCTCACACCTTTGTTTTGTGGTTACAAATACTTGTATCAGCTGTAAAACAGTACAGAGTCAGAACTTCTACCCTTTTCCTTTCCATTTCTTAAAAAAAAAAAAAAAGTAGAGAATGGCTGCTGAAGAATCCATCTGTGGACAAATCATGAATTCTAACTCCAGTACATGTTTCTGATGCTGTTACTTGTCTTGATATTGATAAGTGGATGAGAAAACACTGGAAACATGAAAACAGAAGAGTGGCTTATGCTTTCTAGGTGGCAGCAATCCTAGAAAGACATGAGCGCCACCAGAATATGGCAACAAGTGGCAGGGAATACTTTGAGAAGCCTGTCATCCATCTGACTCCTCCGCAATTCACATAGAAAGGACAAAAATGTTATTAGTGGGTACAGTGGGCATTCCTTATGTTGATGGTGGATGTACACTTCTCAAGGTTAATACTGAGGTAATACCTAGAGATACGATATGGAGCAAAAGCAAAGAAATCTACAGATAGCAGTAAAAGACAGTCCCTGAGACAAAGCTTATGGTCTAAATCAATAGACAGCCAAAGGGAAAATGGAAACAAACAGAAGTGAAATCACTTGCCTGGGACCATAAAACAGGTTAACTGAAGAATGGAAAATAACACTTGATTCTCCTGAGAGCTGATCGCTTGCTCTCTGTTATTCATCAAGCCCTGTTGTAGGTTCTCCCCAAGGTTCTTGTTGGGATGCATGTGCTGGGGAAAAAAATGATGCTCTTGAGCTTTTCTGAGGGTATGGAGACTTGATAAGCCTCGCATTTCCCTGGAGAAAAGGGTCATCTTTCCAGACCCCCCCCTTTACAATCTCTCATTATGTTCAGATACTGAAAAAGAACTGTGAATACATGTACAAATAAAACTACTACTTTAGTAGCACTGCTGCTTATACTTTAGCTAGTCTTTTGTAGAGTGATGTTTTTGAACGTGCTTTAGAAATACTTCAGGCAGACAGACAGTTTATCAGGTAATTTATATCATTAAGAGAAAGCTTTCAGCACCCCAGCTTGAGAGATTGATGATCTGTGCTGCAGTTTATGCTTCATTTTGTGTGTTACTCATTCCTGGGTTTATTTACATTTAATTGTATTGCGAAGTCAACATTCACAAAGAAAATCTTGATCTCTCATGGATTAAAGAAAAATGTTCCTTTTTTCTTGTATGGACTATATTAAAATTCACAACTTCTCCCTCAAAGACTTAAAATAAACTTTTAAATGTAAAATAATTAACCTTTTCAAAATAAGGTGATATAACCAGAGCTGGATTTCCAGCTAGTTTCATTCAATTCCTCAAAATGTCTGTAAGTTATCTTAATTGGGCATAAAAAGTTTTCAAAACCTTTCAGTATTTTCAAATTTAGGGTGTGCAAAGCTTCCATATCCACTTCTATTCTACTTCTTGCAGTTCTCCTGAGAGAGAGCATGTTTGAGAGAGAATCCAGTGATCCTGCAGCACACGTTGCCCTATGTTCTAATTAAAGACTAGTGAGACTGGCATTCCAGAAGTTCAGCTTCAGAGATGTGACTGTTTATTATGAAGCTGTTGTGGAAACCTGAAAAAAAATCCTGCACACCTCTCATTAAAGTCACAGTGGAGAATTAGAAATTAGCGATATCAAGTTTATAACTGCAATATAATTTTTGCTGGTAATGCTAAATATGCAAATAGTATTCAGTACTTAATCCTAAACCTAGATTAAAACACACATATGTTGAGAAGTAGTTATCTCCTACTTTTACTGAATATCTGAGTAACACCTTTTTTTCCCCAGCAGACATTTTAGTCTAAACTCTAATTCAGACTACAAGGGAAAAATAAGGTGTGTTAGCCTGGCAATACAAATAACTTGTTCCTTGAAAGAAATTCTTCAGAGTAAGCATCCCTGCCACTGAACACATTAATAGCTCTGACAGTTACCAGAAAGCAATTGGAAAAATCTGCAGGCAGCAGGTTATTTACTCTTGCTGATAGCTGCACTGGTGACCATTTTTATAGAATATTAGACTGAATTAGAAGTCTGGGGACCCCAACTTCAGGATATATGCAGTTTCAGATTAGTCAAGACTGCACAGTATGGCACAGAAAGGTAAATCCAAGAAACAGACGTGACAGCTTCCCTGGAGTTGCCAGCATACTTGCTCACAGTCTCCTCACTTTTTATTTCATTTAGTGCTGTGTTTCCCCAGGACACATCACTCCTGTTTCAGATGATACCTGCCATTCAATTGTTCAGAGCCTTTCCATCACTATACACAGAACTGACACATATCCTTTTTCCAATCCCACTCAGAAAATGAGATTACTGTCACAATCTGAGACACAGACCAGTTCAGAAAACTGTAGCAAACAGAGAGAAAAAAGGTTCAGATGAACAAATAAATCTTACTTGTCTATGGAAAATCTGAATTAATCCTCTGGGCAGGTGGTGTTCACCATTAATGCTGATGGCTGCAGGAACACTCATTCTCTTCCTAACTTCCTGACTACTAAATAGCTACTGAATTCTGTGTGATAATTCAATTAAAAATCCAGGTCAATTGGTTTCCTAAACACGATGTCAAATGGGGATGATGTGCAGAGAATTCACTGGTGACTTCAGCAAAAGTGAACTGCACAGTGACATGACAATCAGATCAGCTCTTCCTTGGACTATTGTTTGATGTGGATCACACCAGTGCCCAGAAGCAAGTGGCAACACTCACTATAAGACATTCAAAATCGGTTTTCCAGCTCTTTTTCAAATATGATGACACTGCCACCATTTCAGAAAAATAATTTTTTTGAAGAAGCTTATTTTCTGTAGTGATTATGTCTCATCTTTGCCTAACATGGTATATTACAGCATTTAACAGATACTTGTTCAGAGGTCATCATGCATTTCTCATCCTACTTCTTTCCTTCCCTTTAGATAACATTATGTAATTTCAGTTTTGCTAAGTCTCATAGTCTTGAATCCAGGCTGCTCACAGGTTCAGTATTTCCATTTGGTAGTGATTATATGAATATTTAATTAAAAAAAAAATGAAAGAAAAAGAAAAAAATGCTACCTCACCAAAATGTTTTAAAAGCCCATTCACTTCTCTTTATCTCTTTGAGACAGGACTACCTACTGTAGAGTAGAACAATAATAGAGTGTATATTTGTCTATTTTAAATAATTAGCTTTCTAACTGAATTTTACAGATTTTACTTGGAACTAAGCATGTTCTAGCACACAGTGCACCATCAGAACTGGCTAGGAAGCTGAATTGGTGCCCTGCACAATCTGAAACCTTAAGTGGAACAGGGGTGGGTCTTGGAGTTTTTCATAACAGAGAAATGGTGCTAGCTGTTTTGTTTGGAGAGGCTCTGGGAAGAGATTGAGTTAAGCTCAGTGGAAGTAAAACTGAAGTAAGCATAGTATTAAATGAGAGCTAGTCAGTAGAGGATGGGACTGAAAGTCTGGTGTGTTTCTTAGAGTGAGGCATGAAAAGGAATGCTCAGAATCATGATTTTTTGAGACTGAAGATGAGGAAAAGATAACTGAAAAAGTAGTATGTACTAATAATGTGGCTGACTGAAAAAAATGAAGTCATTATTCCTTGAATGATAGAGGTGTGTAAAGTTCACTTCTCCCATTGAAAACATTACTTGAAGAAAGTTGGTGTGTTTTTCTTTGAATTATTATCTTTGGCCACGTCTAGCTAGCTATTTTCTAAGTATGACCTTGAGATGAGGATATGTTTTCACAGCTTTTAGACTTTGTACAAGTAAAATATGGATTATAGTATTCACTTTATCTGAAATTAAAATTTGTGCAAATAATGGTGTTGGTGAAAATTAATGAATAATGTAAGCTGAAATTGTTGATAAAAGTAGCTTTGAATCCTTCTATGTCCAAACATTTTATACAAAGCAGGCTGAGAGTCAATTCCTAATTTCATAGATGAAGAAATTTAGATCTAGAGACATATAAATAAGTAACTTAATTTAAACTAGTAGAAGTTACATATATTCATAAGTGGCTTTATTTTCATGGTTGTGGTTAACAAACCTATAATTTAGAAGATTCTGAATTGTTTCTTGTTTGGGATTATGTTACTCTGGTGCTACTCTGCTGTGTTTTATAATCAGGGCCACAAAAAATTTATGTTGTTAAAAGAAAGAATAATAAAAACAGTCCTAAATAAGTAGAAATGAATGTTGCTTATAAACTGTCAGTATTTTGTATTGAATATTTGACAAAAGACATGAGAGCATTGCTTGTTGAAAGATCACTCAGATGCACAAAGTTCCATAGCATAATGTTTGAAGTGAGTCTGCATTCGCTAACTCGTTGCTGTTTCAATCCAGTGCCTGATATCAAAAGCAAATTTTCCTCCCTCATATTTATCCTCTGCTTACCCCAGAGGATATGACTGAATTAGTGACAGAATTGCGCTACTTACTTAAGTCCTCTGGGGACTGAACTATCAACAACTTGCTGCTTTCAGAAATCTTCACAGCTGTGAGTCAGAGATGACCTTTTCTGAGACAGGCTGAAGGCTTCAGCATGGGAGTGAAGTTGACCTTGAATTGTGAACTAAACCTTTTTGCTTTGATCTCTTGTGACACTTATCAGTAAGATATGGGTCTGTTTGTGACATGCTGTGACAACAGAGTTTCATGCAACTTTTAAGCCAATATTATACATACGCTTCACAACTCTTGTTTTCTTCCTGTAATAATCCTTGTATGAAGAATATCTGCAGACACTTAATTGTTTCATCCAAATGTTGATCCAAAATCTTCCTAGGAAACTTAGTGGAAATTTGAGGAAAAACAGGATAAGAAACACTATAAACAAGCAGAGCTCATGCTTGCAAGCTGTTGCATTTTACTTCTCTCGCTCTGCACTTGGACACCACATGCATGTACAGAGAGGGCGGGCTGCTGTGAAAAAACTTTTTGAAGCTCCTTATTTTGTGACCTGGCTCCCGCTCATGATCCATATGAAAGGTTCATCAAAGACTAAAATAATGTAGGCTGTAAGATGAACTGGTCTAATGGGAAGACTGTTCCACAGTGTTTCACCATTAGTAGTTTAAAGTTGGAAAGACATTTATCACATGTGAATATAGCATTACTTTTTATCTCCTGGTGAGTTATACAATCTTAGTTGTAAGAGAGGGGCCTTGGAAAGGCAGTGCTCTCAAGTACTTCTTGACTGCATTAAATGTATTAGTTTCATAAGCCAAATAAAATTTTAAATAGGGTTCTTGTAACATTCCTGATAGGAACAAAAGAGATATAAAATTTCTACCTTGGATGAACTATTTCCACAAGGAAAAATTTTCTGTATTTATCCCTGATAATGACTTTCAGAAACTGCAGAAGCCCTATTTCTATTCTACTGAAGAAACTGTTTTGCAGGCTGCACCACACTGCTTTTTCTGTGGAGCTCAGGAATTAAATAGTTTACCCCTGAGGAGCTATTAAGTAATGCTTCTCTGTTCATTATTACTGTTATTGAGAAGAATGGATGTGAAGCTTTTTTTTTTTTCTTCATGTCCCATTTGTGAATAATTTTTCTAATTAGATAGGCATGTTGTTCTATATATATAAACCTGTATATGTGGGTTGCAGCTTATATGTGTACAACACAAAATTGGTGTACAGTGAATAAAAACATAAAAGACTACTCAGCTGAAATACTGTGCCCTGTTCTGTCATCTCACTCCAATAAACAGTCAAATCAATTGGAAGCAGTCCAGATGAGAGAAGCAAGAATTAGCCATTAAATGTATATATATATTTTTTTTTAAAGAAGGAACATAAATGCTTCCTGCAGGAGGACAGATTAAACAAATTTGTGATATTTTTAGCTTCTTTCTCTGTTTCTCAATTCCTGATGGGTATGACAAGAAACAGTGGGCTAAAATTCCAGAATGAAAAATTCAGATCAGATGCTAGAAGTGTTTCTAGTCAGGAAAAAAATGATCACTGCCTGGGGAAGCACAGAATTAGCCATCACTTGAAAGAAAGAGGCATCTGTCAGGAACGGAGCAACTCATTTTACATTGAGGCAAACTGGTAATCTAAATGATCTCTTGAGACTGCTTTCAGTCTGATTATGCAATGTAGAGTCATAAATCTATGGTTGTAACTTGTAGACATAATTTTATGTGTACTTGTGTTTGAATTGTGACCAACATTGTTCAGAAATTCCTGTGCTTTGTCCACTTCAGATCTTGCATATTTCACAACCCAAAAACTATAATGAATGGAAACTTTCCTTTTCAGACAAACAAGCAAACAAAATCTGCTTGTAACTTGAGGTACTTGAGGTTATAATTCAATTTTATAGACAAGTAGTAAAGTCTCATCTATAATCCAGTTTTTCTCTATGGAAACTGTATTTTAATCCTAATGCTCAGTATTCTATTATTCTTGGGCTTTACTGCTGACGTAACATTTTCTTTTGTGTATTTGGGGAAACAATGAACCATTAAGCAAAGATACTCTTTTGCTGGAATTTACTGGTGTTCAATATTAAGGGTTTATTTGCTTAAATGGTCTACTCTGGTTATTTTCTACAAGAATTTTTGGCAGTGCAACTTAGGAGTACTTAGTGGGATAATCAAAAATTTTTTTTTTGTTATACATTTATATACACAAATACTAAACACTAACACTGTATATAGTGGTTATCAGAATCACTGGCACCAGTTTAGTAAGCTAATGGCTATAAAAGCACTTTTGTAAATATTTTTTAATGGCAGTAGAAGAAGGAGTTTACAAAGAGTTATTTATTCAAATAGTGAAGAACATATATCTCTTGCTTGTCTAGGGTACTACCTTGTTGACTTTATACCCAGAATTAGATAAGAATATGATCATTGGAAATAATGGACTTGATGTTTTCAGAGGTCATCAGCAGCTAGTGTATTAGTAGCAAGACAAAGCTGAACAATTGCTTCCTTTATACTTCAGAATGCTGAATGACACATCATTTTTATAAAACATTTAATTCACACATTTATAATATTAAACAGGTTAGTAGTTTGTTAATATTGCATTTATTAAAAACTTTGTTTTACTTAGATATTTTATTTAGTAACTCTTTATTCGCTATTAAGCCACAAATCCTAGTCAAAAGAATAAGAGATGTACTGTGTTACACTAAACAGGCATGAACTGTACTCATTGGAGGTTTACTGTTTCTGCTGGGTGGACAATTCCTTCATTCTCTAGAGAAACTGGTCATCCAAACCGACATAGCAATTTTCTGACTGGCTAAGTGAAGACACCTTACATTTTTGAGTACAACATGACATTTTGATACTCATTAGTTTAAAAAGTCATCTGGAAAGAATTCACCTTGTATTTGGCACTTACAAATGTTTGAGGGTTATTGGCAGTGAATACTTTTGATTAGTTTTAATTTCCTTTTCACATTTACTGAATTAACATATAATTACAAAATTGTAGAGTCTTTCTATAACTGTCTGCCATAAATAATAAATTAGGGTCACCATAATTCTTTCATATGTTGTCTAAGCTGATATTTAGATCAGGATAAAATGGCACCGATCAAATATGATTTCTCCTAGTTACTGAATCTTTTCAAGATACTGCTGTGGTATCTGATAACGTGAACCTTTTCATCTTCCTATATTCCTAAGATCAGAACATGGCACAGTGCATGTTTGCCTTTTTTTCTTTTTTTTTAAAGCTTGGTTATATGATTTGACTTGTGTGCAATCAAAACAACTTATATTTTTCCCCTTGTTGCATGTTTTATGGGCCATATTTAATAGTGTAGCAATGAGGTCGCATGTATATACGTACATGTATATTTGTGTGTATGTATATTTATATGTATGTGTGTGTCTGTGTGTATGCATATGTGCTTTGGACCTGGACCAAGTTGAATGATGTGATGAGACTTAAAGTACTCCTGAACAGTTGGGTGGGTGCTTTATTAAAAGTCAATCCAAATATGCTCTAGTAGGAGATATAGCAGCCCAGTTCCTCCTTCCTTAGCAGCCTTCTCTAGCTTCTGTTTTGATACACTCGACATTTCCCTGCATATTTTCTATTGTTTCTTTAAGCTAGTGATTCCTCTCTTCATTTTCTTTTGTAGTAGGTTAGCTAACCTTCTAGCTCTGAGCTCATTGCACTGCACTGGGTCTGATGGCTGGGTGTTGCCATCATTTGTGAAAGCCTGCAACTAGAAAACTAAATCCTTACATTACAAATACAGGCAACTCTGAAAACCTCTCAGAAAAATGAACACTCCTATTTTTCTCCTATGCAATTTATTACTGAAAGCTATAAGTTTTGCTGTGATTAGGCAACACAGTAAGAATATAAGGGGCAAAGAAACTGTGGTAAGGGAGGTAAGAGATTGAATCCAGTTCCCTAAACTGTCCATTGATCTTCTGTGTTTAGTAAGCAAGGGTCTTCCAGTCTTGCTATCCATCCTCTACTTGCTTTGTTTATTTAGTCTTTAAGAAATCATGAATGACATCACATGTATAAAATGCTAGGAGGAAGAAAGTCTTCCAAATAACATTCTAGCCAAAAGAATCATTGAAAGATGCAATATGAAAGATTTTCTAGTTTTACTGTGAGATGTCTGTTTCAATCTAGGCAAAAGCTAATCACATGTACACATTAGGTATGTGTACATGAGTATGTATAGACAGATCCAGAAAGGTCAGTCCAATTCAGTTGGTACTGAGTTGTACTTTTTAAAAATTCTTTGCTTTTTTAAAATGTGTGCACTTCTAAGTTATTCATCCTTCATAGTGCCTGGGGTAGTGATAATGTGCAAGAAGGCTTATTTCTGTGAACTGTCTCACTGCATGTTATCAATGCTCAGAAGCAGAGAAATAGGATAGATATGCTAGCCAGATGATTCTCTCATTAATTTAGATGCAGTGTTTATTTAGTCAGCTAACAAATAAACTCATGCTATGTTGGCTTAGCCTCACGTTGGAAAATAACAATATCCTGAATGAAGAAAAAGATTTTTCATAAAAATTGTAATGATCTTGCATTAATTTAAGGTACACATTTAGGCTTTTTTTTTTTTTCCTCTTGTAATATGGTATATGGTGTATTATCACAGTAATTCAGTATGCCCTTAAAGCCAAAATATGATTTGTTTTGTCTAAAATTTTACAGCTGACTGTGTTCAGTTTATTAGCATAGTATTCCTTTAAGAAACCCTCAATAAAACCAGAAGCCTGAAATAATTTTGCAATTACAGTTTAAAGCTTTAGGGCTAACCTATATGTTAAACTCAGAATAAAAAATAGCCTTAGCCTTCAATGTGGACTGGTATCCTGGGTCTAATTGAGAAGACTGCTTTTACATCTTTGGAGGACCTTCAAGTTATTTCAAATTATAAATATATGAAACATAAAATACAGGAAAATGTAACTCCTGAAATAGGCCAGAATCTACCCATACCTCAGGCATTTTGAAAAAAATCTTCTATATAATTTATCAAATTTTCAGGGGAAATGATAAATATTTAAATGAAATACATTATCATATGGAATATTGATACAATTATAAAGGATCTTAAATAATTTAGAAATCAGTAGAAAGAAAATACCTGAATTGATGTTATCCACATAAAACAAATTGGCTCCTGTTCCTCTATAAGTATCCCTTAGCTATAATGGCATCACTTAAAAAAGTATTTTCCAGAAGAATTCCTTTTCACTCCTTTAAAAAATAGATAGTGTTCTCTGATAGAAGAACCATTACACTTTTTATCCTCATTAAATGCATGCCACTTGCCTGTTTTGCTTCATAGTGTATAAATCCTGCATCCTCTTAGGTGTTCCAACAGCTCCCATCACTAACATCAGGGATTGCAATGAATGTATGTTCACTGTGATCCCAAATTGTTCCTCACAGAAGAGGATTTCAGATGTCAGAGAAGAACAGTCCTTTGTGTATCCCTTTCAAGAGAGCAGTTTCCCAGATAAGTTTGTGATTTCTAGCCCTAGAATGCTCCAGAGTGCAATCTCATTATCTTTTAACTTGAATTACAAATCTTCATTGCTTCTGCCATCCCCAGTTATCTGAAGCCAGAAAAACAGCCATGGGGAATAAAGAATCTTGGCAGCTGTGAGTGGTTTAGTTTAAATGTTGTGGTCAGATTCATGTAAGTAGGATACTATTTAGCAGTGTGCAATTGCCCTGGCCATAGGACTCTCCAACTTCTACAAGAAGTGAAACAAGAATATTCCAAGTATTAAGCTTCATTAGTTCATACCTCCCACTTATTTGCACCTTTTACTGAAACAGCCCTGCAATGAATGTGTTTCCAGTTGGAATATACTATTGCGTGTGATCTTGCCCATTCTTATATCTACCTTCATTTCCTTCCAAGGTACTAAATTTAAAATGCTCTTTGATACCAACGGGACAAATACTGCAGTGCTGCGTTCATAACTTTTTGGTGTTTCTGAGCTTTACTTCCTCTAACCAATACATATTTACTGTATGTAAGCAAGCCTATTGAGAATTAGAATGATATTTGTGAATAAAGTCTGGATTTTAGACCTTATTCTAATTTTAAGATTTAAGGCAATTTTTCTTTAATGCTTCAGCAATATGTTTTCTGAAATGCATGCACATGAATTTGTTTACTAGTGAGTTTTTTTGTACCTGCATATTGCTTCCTGCTTATAAAAACACTCCTGGGATAAGCTGCTTCTATTAAAACATTTTGCTCCAAAGTAAGTCATAATGTAGGAAAAGTAAGTATTGAGAGCAGTGATGGACTACACTGATAGAGAGATTTGTTATTCCCCTTCCACTGCTTAAGAACTTTTCTGTGAGAGTAACAAACTGAATTGCCCTGGTAACTTGTTAATATGCTGGACTGCCTTCTAAATTGGTGACGTTTTCATCAAGTATACAAAAATAACACTGCTTTGTAGAAAGAAAGATGAAGCAGAACAGATGAATTTAGGGAAATAATGCCATTATAAGGGATAAAAGTTTCAAACTTTGCCCACAGATCTGCAGGGTTTTCTGAATCTTAAATGTTAAATTCTTGGGATTTGTAAACTCTTAGAGGGCAAAGTGGAAGGATAGCATTTTCAAAGGGGATTTACATGCTTAATCTCTATTAGCTAATCCTTTAGGCAGTTTTAAAAATCTCGGCCTTGCATCACAAAGGCCTCTGAGGAGCTGGTTGTTAACATAACTGATTCTGAGGCAAAAAGAGGGGATGACACTTAATTTGGCTATACAAGGAATATACCAAAAAAGAGAAGCAAGACTGTGTGTTTCTATGTATAAAATGTGCTGTGTTAATTTTGGGTATCTTCTATCTCTTTTTTCTCCTTTTATGTTGTTCTTTGTGTTAAGGTTTGAATTTTTACAATATGGTGTAAAGCACTGGCGAGAGAAGGGCACCCTCCTTCCTTTACTGACAGTGGCTGACTCTCTCCTAAATTTTCTCTCTGGTCTGGAATCTGGGGAGCAGATCTCCCTTCATTTTCAGATTTTTTTTTAATTTTTTTTTTGCCTGCATACCTGTAAGGGAGAGCAATGAGTCTTTACAGTTTAAGAGCCAAGACTAGGTATTCTGACTGTTTTTATTGGTACACTGCATGCTGATAACGTCAGTCCTAAATGAGGCAGAATTATTTAACCTCTACCACAGAGGTATTTGAACTTAAATTAATAGTGTAATAGTGTAGGCACTTAGGAAACATCATAGAATCTTAGAATCATGAGGTTGGAAAGGATCTAAAGATCATCTAGTTCAACCATCCTCCCATTAACATTGCTACCACAAGCTACTAAACCATATCTCATAGCTCCTCATCCAGATGCCTCTTGAACACTGCCAGGGATGGCGACTCCACCACCTCCCTGGACAGGCCATTTCAGTACCTGACCACTCTTTGAGAGAAAAATTTATTCTTTATGTCTAACCTAAACCTCCTCTGGCACAACTTATGGCTATTTCCTCAGGTTCTGTTTGTTGCATGGGAGGAAAGGCCAAACCCCTCCTCATCACAACCTCCCTTCAGGAAGTTGTAGATTGCAATGAGGTCTCTCCTGAGCCTCCTCCAGGCTAAACAATCCCAGATCCCTTAGCTGGTCCTCATAAGACTTGTGCTCCAGACCCCTCACCAGTTTCACTGCCCTTCTCTGGATGCATTCCAGGGCCTTTCTTGTAGTCTTCCTTGTAGTGAGGGGCCCAAAACTGAACACAATACTTGAGGTACGGCCTCACCAGTGCTGAGTACAGGGTGATGATTACCTCCCTGCTCCTGCTGGCCACACTATTTCTAATGCAAACCAGGATGCTCTTGGCCCTCTTGGCCACCTGGGCACGCTGTCAGCTCATGTTCAGCTGAGCATCAACCAACACCCCCCAGGTCCCTTTCCTCTTCACAATCATCCAGCCACTCGTCGCCAAGCCTGTAGCACTGCGTGGGTTATTGTGGCCAAATGCTCAAAGAAGACCTAACATTTGGACTTCACTAGTGGTAAAGTAACTGGGGCACAACCTTGGGGATCTCCTAGAATCCAACTAGTAAAAGGGTAGCATGTGACAGAAAAAGGTCTGAATGAGTGGGGGAATGGATGCTTTCATCTGAGTTTACTGAACACATGCTCATATATGGAAATTTCTTGCACTCGGTACAATACCCACGCCTGGTTCAAAAATTTTTGAAGAGTAGAATGAAAAACAGGTAAGTATACAGTGATCTGAGTTGTGAACATTTATTCACATTTTCACTCAGAGGGTGGTAATGCACTGGAACAGGTTGCTCAGAGATGTTGTGGATACCCTGTCCCTGGTGGCATTCAAGGCCAGGCTAGATGTGGCCCTGGGCAGGCTGGTCTAGTGGTTGACAAACCTGCCCATGGCAGGGGGATTGAAACCAGATCTTTGAGGTCCTTTTCAACCCAGGCTATTCTATAATTCTATAATTTTATGATAATAGGAAAATTATGTATTTGTAACTAGTAGAGAAGCTTTATATGTGGAGTTTTTGGTAATACAGTATGTTGGATACTCTGCTAAAACAGAGAAGTATCTAACTATCATTTAAAATGAATGTCTTTTTCAGTTTTAAATATCAATTATAACAAACATGGTATGTAGAATACACAGTTGCTCCCCCAACATTAGCCAAAGAAAGTTGACGTTCAGAGATATTCTCTTGATACAATTCTATGGCAATCTTTTTAGAACAGTAGTTCCTGTAGAATAATAAATAGCAAGTCTAAGTATGGTAAATTAGACAGTGGTCTGTTTCAGCATCTTGATAAATGCTGCTAAAGTACAGTTTAAGATTGGAGTAAAGAACAGACGGAAAATAAGGAGAAAATGAACTGTTTGATCTCTTTTGTGAGATGTGTTCTAGTCATAAAAATATTTTTGTCAGTTTTTCTCTACTCTCCTTGACATATGTAAATCTACAAAAATTTATAAGACAGAATAGAGACAAATATACACTTGCTAATGTGGCCCAGGTTGCTGACTTCGTGTTCAAGCAAAGTATTCCCCAAAATCACTCTAATCCCAAAGCAAGGAAGAATAGCTTTTAGCAGACAGCAGTAGCGACTATACAAGTCCCCAAAATGTTCACCTTAAAATTAAGTAGCTTTCAGTGTGTTTCATGAAGTCATCATCTGTAAATATGAGTAGAGCTTTTTATACCTCATTTTCATAAAGTGGGAATGCCATCTACAGATAAAACAATGCAGAGCATGATCAAGGTTTCTGCCAGCATAAATTATCTTTTAAATTTTTTTTTTTCTTTTTTTAACATTGCTATAGTTTATGAGGATATGTGTGAGGAGAATTCATCTTTCAAATGAAAGGAAATTTATTCAGGTCTGATCTGAAATCTAAATATGAATTTTAGGGCAAAATTAGTGTGTATCAGAACTACACAGTGGTCTTGTCTCTGCTTACAAAAGTGAAAGGAAAGCCTGAGGTAAATGTTGAAATATGACTGTTTTTTTTTTTTAAGGCAATAATTAATTGAATCACAGAACATCCATGTACACTTAAATGCTATAATGCACTTTACAGCTAAAATTTCAGTGCAGAGGACAGTGCTTAATCAGATTCAAAATTTTGCATATGTACATTATTTACATGACTCTTGAAGAACTATAGATTTTAAATCTTGGATGTAATATAGCTGCTTTGAGAGGCCAGATTTAGGTTGGTGCTGCCAGATTTGACATTTCTGGTAAGTTAAAATGTGAATGTGGAATGGAGCCACTGCAGTATTTCACTTTTGATACAGATTTGGCCAAATATTTGGGAAGGAAGTATGATCATGGACCAGGGGATTTATTTCTTTCTGAAAGTGGAGAGCCAACTAGTTATCTGGTGATCATTTCCATTTCCAGCACTAGTATGCATATCTGCTTACAAAGGAAGGATTGAATAAGCTCTCCTTAAATTCTCTTTTACTTCCCTATCTCTTCTGAATGCAGCTTTAATGTGGCCCAGGATCTGAGTCTTCTTATACTGATACTTGACATTAAGAGGTATGTGATTTCACATTAAAATATAATCTAGAGCAGAAAACACTGAAATCTGTTTTCTAAAATGCACTGGACATGCACAAAGTCTTGTAGGAAGCAACTAGGAAAATTCTACCAATTCTACCGCAGGAGTGAGTCTGAATTTATTTCTTAATTTATATAAGCTAAATATTCCAAATGCTGATCTAAAATGTGTTACACAGTGCATGATTTTTAATATTCTTACTACAAATTAAAATCAGAGGTAGGCATAAACTTCAATCAGAATTTAATTCTATGTTTTGCTAGATCATCTTTTCTGACTTTGAAATGCCACTACCTCTAAATTACGTGAAATTGCTATGTAACTGGTAAATCAATGCACCTCGTCTTTGGAGCTGGTGTGCAGTTTTATACCAGTGCATTCGCTTTCACTGTTTGTTAAGAATAAAAATGTTTAGTACTGCCTACAAAAATTCTGTTCAAAGAGAAGAGGGAAAAAAATCTAAAATTCCAAAGAAGCTTGCTTAGATCTGATGTTTTCAGGTAACATGCAAATTACCTACTTTGGAGATATTCTAATACTTAAGGGAATTTTAAACTACTTGATATTTTGTCCTATGTGTAAAAATACCACTGACTGAGGTTAAAAAAATAGTATAAAGTCAGTAATTCTGACTTAAGCTGGGAGGAAAACTGCAAACTGTATCTCTTATGGAAGCCATTATCTAATATGTAGAAGATAGCCAGGCATATAACAGATCAATTTCAAATATCTACCTGAATGTAATACGTACTACATAGTGTTGTGAGTGTAAGTGCATTATCAGGTCTGTTTTGGTTGCAAATCCAAAACAGCACAGTAATCTTTTATGAAGAAAATTAGCTCTACCCCAGACAATAATCCACATTCACAAAATTCTGGGTGGAACAGGTCTTAAACTAGTGCCCTGTGTCCATTAATTTAATAGAGCAAGCATTTTTCTTTCCCTCTGTTGACATTAAAATGTTTTCTTTTTTCCCATCATTATTTGATCACAGTGTGTCTTGTCACTTGCAGAAATGTAGGTTCTTGCTTATTAACATTCTGTTTAATTTATTGGAAATTAGTGTATATAATATGCAAGAGACAGATGATGAAAAATGGTTCCTATGCGGAGAAAATACACTCAACAAAACTAAACACTCGTCTACATCAAATGACTTTTGTTCCTAGCAAAATCAAAAACCTAAGAAATTGCTTTAGAAACACATTCAGTTTAGTACGTTCTTTAAATGTATAGTATAGAGAATTACCAGGCTGTCCCATTGTGAGTAGTGGGGAGGCAGCTGGGGAAGCAATGCGGTGATGCTGGATGTGATTATGATAGATATTTAAGCTACCAGCCCGTGGATGACTTGCATGTTCAGCATGCCTAAGTCAAGGAGTCACCTGCACGCAGAGGGAGTGACTAACTTGTGCATTATGTTTCTGATAATGTGGATCTAAATTATTTTCAGATTGTTGATAATATCTTCTGCAAATAGATTCTATGAGGGAAACAGTAACTTGAGAGGTGGAGAGGTAAAGAAACATAAACTTTAGAAAATGGGAATTTAAAATCAAAGTGCAGAAGAAATCTTTAACAAATTTAACAACTTCTGTAAGTATTTGCAGGTTATTTTCTTTAATTTTGGGTGAAAAGTTGGTGAAGATATTTAGGATCAATTAAAAAGATGTATTGTAAAATTTAGGTTTGGTTCTTATTTATTTATTCTTTGTGTTTTATCTTTTTTTTTTAATTGAGTAGAGAAATCTCTTTTTTTGCTTTATGGGTACTGCAACATTATGATTAATAAAGCTAAATCAATGATGTGAACCAAAAAAGGCATTTTAATTCTCACTAATTTGTTCAAATCAAGTTCATTGTCATCTTTAAGGGTGTAACTGATGTCAGCATTAACAGGAAGCTGAAATTCCTTTTCGGATAATATTCAAAATATTCATTGTCCACAGAACTTTTTTTCATGTTTGCTGTCTACTGTGATGCATTTTCTCTCTGTAGGAATTAACAGAATTTTTACATCTGACCATAGCAAGCAGTACTCTAGTTGTTATTTTTCATGGAGAAAATAAAAGAACTGGATCATGAAAGGCCAGGGATTTGTGTTCTTTTATTGTTGTTATAAACAGATTTTCCTGCCTTCTTTTAAGCAGTTACCCTACTTTCCTTTCTTTAATTACTGTCTTGGTACTAAGAAGTCCAAACTATTCTAGCAAATATCATTTTAATGAATGCTTGACTTGTAAAATATCAGCTTATATACTAAATTATTCAGATAAAAATAAACATGGCCAGTTTGCTAACAAGCTGAATAATGAGTTCATGAAAAACAGTGCAAATATTTGTAGGTAAATCTTATTGTGAGGATTAAGTAAAAGGGAAAGAGACAATATTATTTAAAGAGAAATAAATTATAGGCTCTTCCTTGTGTTAGGTTCACTAAGAAGATAATATAGATAGATCATAGCTGTGCATGCAGAGTTATTGCCTAGGATTATTCTGTGTTCCAAATGACTTCATGGTCAAACCATAGGTAGTTCAAGTTATACAAGGAGATCTTGAGATGAAAGTTGTTTCTAATTAGGTCATTTCATTAATTAATTGCATCCTAAAAATTGCAAACAAGTTGTCACTTAGAAGGGAAATTTGTGTGTCATCCCATCAACACATAGATTTTCTGTCCTGTTGTGCACACTGAGGTGTGGTGTGCAGTGCTGATTTTTAGATGATCTCATTTTTAGCAGTGATTTAGTTCTGTGGCTCTTCAAGGAGGGCCAACCAGGTCTCAGTGTCACAAGTTCATGCTTCATCTGTGCAAAATACAGCTACAGATGAGATATTCGGATTCTAGACTCTGAACACTGGCTGTATGTCCAGCCAATTACTGTAGGAATACCTGCCCAGTCAGCCTTTCCTAGAAGGCACCCATAGCTGACAACTTTTCATGCCCACAGATTCTCCCATGCCTGATGAGATCATATTGCTGATAGACAACCTCACACAGGGAATAGTGCAGCTCCCAAGGGGGTGCAAACAGTCCTTGTGACAGCTGGGCTCTAAATAGAAAGTTGGTTCCTGTGCCACCAGAGCTAACAGCATCAATCAGACATAAACAGAGGTGTATTCATGAATGGCATTTTTCTACAGATATTTATGTTGGACTAACTGGATGGGCCTCAGATTCTTGTGCAAGTTACTGAATCAGTTGTCTGTTTTTCTGTAAGTTCTGAAAGAATGTTAATTCTATGACCCGATGATTAATTTAGTAACTTGTGAAGAAAAGCTAATTCTTTTGAATTAGATGGTCTGAGAAAATTGGAAGAGTGGCACCATTTGTAGGTAAAATAGTTCTCAGTAAAACATACAGGACAAAGAGTTACAGTGCCAACCAGTTTAGACTGAGCCAACCAAAACACAAGGTCCTTTCCATGCAGACATAGCTTCTTTCTGGCTTTGTTCCTGTAACAAAGATTCTTGATAGGAGGATGGTTTGTATTTCACTGTCATATACAGGTCCATCTTAGGTAAAACTCTGAAGACTTTTTAGTCTTCCACTTAAGTGTTAATGTCATTTTTCTGTGGATAGGGATTCTGTTGTGCTATAAAAACAAAGTTCCAGCTCCAAGGAGTAATTTAGACTTTGCAATGTTTCCAGATAAAGTATTTCCTGCAGAGCCAAACATCCCACTCCAGTTCAGTTATTACTATTCTTTTATATTCTATATAAAAAGGTTTATTAACTAACAATTTTTTTTCATCTGTCCATCAAATAAAAGCAAGATACATATAAATTCATATATAATTCAGTCACATAAATAAGTTTCCCACTGTTTCATTGCGGTTTATGTTTTTGATTAAATTTCAAGTACTGCACTATTCTCTTTTATCTGAAGTCAAAGATGCACAGCAGAGAAATATGTGCAGGAATTAGCTTTTATTTATTTCATTTTGTTTGTGACAGATTCATTGTTTGCATTTGCCAGACTCCATACCACCCACTGAACAACATGAATATTCAGGAGTTGTCAGCAGCTGCAGCCAGTTTGATTTTTTCTCAAGAATTCTAATATATACAATGACAATGGAATAACTTTTGTGTGCAGTGATTTCGCATGAGATGTTCATTGATATTATTATTTTAGAAACTTTTTGGCAAAGGTTGATAAATACTCATGGTTGCCCTGAAAATCCATCAGCCCAGAAGGGGAAGAAACCCACCAAGCTAAAGATTTCTCTGTTTAGACATAAAGAGCTGCTCCACAAAGACAGATTTAGGAAAGCACACACTTGAATAACTTTATGCATAAAGACAAGCACAGTGAACTCAGCAGGATACATGTATTAACTTACTTGGATGTAATTTTAGAATAGGTTATCAGTATTCAGAGACTAAGTATCTGTTCTTTGAGGAGACAGTTTCTCAGAATCACAGAATCACAGAATGGCCAGGGTTGGAAGGGACCTCAAGGATCATGAATCTCCAACACACCTGCCACATGTAGGGCCACCAACCTCCCCATTTAATACTAGACCAGGCTGCCCAGGGCCCCATCCAATCTGGCCTTGAACACCTCCAGGGATGGACGGGCATCCACAACATCTCTGGGTAGCTTATTCCAGCACCTCACCACTCTCTCCATAACTTCCTCCTGACATCCAACCTAAATCTTCCCTCCCTCAACTTAAAACCATTTCCCCTTGTCCTGCAGTTATCAACCCTTTCAAAGAGCTAATTCCCCCCCTGTCTGTAATCTCCTTTAAGGTACTGAAAGGCTGCAATGAAGTCACCCCGCAGCCTTCTTTTCTTCAGACTGAATAAGCCCGGTTTCCTCAGCCTGTCTTCATAGGGGAGGTGCTCCAGTCCCCTGATCATCTTTGTTGTCACAAAGGTTTTTATGTAGTTTGTGATTACTCAAAGAAATAAATGTCAGCATAAGCCATAAGATTCTGGATAAGTATGTGAAACTACTAATACAATTTGTTAGTGCCATTTATTCTCTATGTCAAAATTCTGAAGACCTAAGATATGCTTATGCACTGTGTTCATGCTGTAGTTGAAATGATAATGGTGACTGTGGTGAATAATGGGATCTATGCTCATAAAGCCATAGCAGCAACATGGATGTGCGAGAATGACTTGAGAAAATCTCTAATTAGGTATAGCGTGATTAATGGGATGACATTGCTTTGTGTGCCTGAGATTGCTGTAGTACTCTAAGGTTTCCCAATCAGACTCCTAAACAACTTAGTATATGCTGTTACAACAGCTTAGATTTTTACAAGAGGTAATGAGAGCCTCTTTTCAAGAGGCTACTGTTTAAACAATGTATTAGGTAGGCCTTTCCCAGGTCACACCACATTACCCAGGACTTCATTCATTAACAATTCATTTTGTGTGTGATTATGACAAAGGAAAGATGTTTTGCCTTTTTTGACCTCAGCAGAATAAATCGGAGAGCCCTAGCATTGAGAATTCCTTTTGGAGAGGATATATCTTTTTAGTTCTCAAAGACAAAAATAAATGAAGTACGACACTAAAAACAAAGTCCTGACTCCAGTGAGAAAGGCTCTTTACCAATTCTATTCTGTCTTGATACCCATTAAAAAAAGAGAGAATGTGCTCTTAATGTTCCTACAGGTTCCTCCCTTTGCAAAGTTTTTCAAAGACAGATGTACTATTTTTACTGCTTGCTTTGCTTCTCTTACAGAAGATTTTTGTTTTTGGTTGTTTGTTTATTTTTGGTTGTGCTTTTGTTGTTGTGGCTTTGTTTTGTTTTGTAGCAAGGAAAGGTAATAAAGAGGAAATCCGATTTAATTTAATTACACGAAATAAAGTGGCCCAAGTAAACTACTGCTATAAATCAAGAGGACAACTGGAATTTAGTTTCTCATCGATAGAAGCCCAGCTGACTTTCTGCTCTTTTTTCCTTTCATAACTCAATTATTCATTGTTCATACAGGGATGAATTTATTTGGGACTCACAGTAGTTTTCATCTGTCCTCAAACTGTGAAATATGAGGATAAAGACCAGTGAAAAAATTTCCTATTTTTCTTTTGTAAAATCCTAGCAACATCTGTGCCAGGCTTGCCCCTATAGCCTAATTCCACTTCTGAACTGTTTAGCTTTCATTCACTCTCTTTATTTTACAGTTTTGAGGGTTTTAATAAATTTGCAAGAGTTTCATTGTAGTAAAAATTGACTCTAAGTTCCAACAAGCTATAAAATTATTGGGGTGAAGAGGAAGAAGTAAAAAGTAAGAAATACAGAGCAATGTGGTTTTTGCAAATGAAGCACAAAATGGTTTTAAGCTCGTTACTAGTGAAAACTAATGACCCAGAAACAACCAAGTGCCATTCAAATACTCCTTCCAAACTGCTTCTACCTCTGCTCATTCTACCCTTATCCAAGTAATTTCTGAGGAAATGTTATGATGACATTATGCTGTTTATTCTTCCATCCCACTCTTTATTGGAAATGGTATGTTCTTTCTTAGAGAAAGAACAGTCTCTGTCTTTCAAGGAGGCTTAGCATGCTTAGATAAGCTAGCTCAAATCTCTTGACCTTCAGAAAATTGTATATTTAGCTTAGTTTGAACTTGCGTGGTGTTTTTTTGTTTTTTTGTTTTTTTTTTGTTTTTTCTCCAGAGGGTTCTATCTGAACACATAAGTCAAAGATGTGCCACTCTTAGCCCAAGCCTCCTATGTAGCCATGAGTAAGTCAAACTAGTGGGTGAAGATGCTCTTCTACAGTAGTTCTGTAACTTGATTCAGTGTTTTTCTCCTTTACAAGCCTGATGCAGTAGTAAGCAGACATTTGGAAAAGACTCATAATAAACTTTACATGTATTTTGAAAATTATTCAATAAACTCTGAACTGGTTATTTTAGAACATTTATTTCTCCATTATATTAGATAAGAAAATAAATGTCTAACCTGACATTTTACATAGTCTTATATAGTAATTAACTTTTTGGTTTCTGTAAGCATGTTTCAGTAGCAAACTTGTAGTCCTTACCAGGTCTTTGGTCTTTTACCTTTCCTTCCAGATTTCACTTGGAAAGTTCTATGCAAAGTATGAGAGTAGAGGAATTACCAAAAGTTCTACTCTTACTAATAAACTTTGAATGTCATCGACCTTGCAGTTTCCTACCATATGAACATACTATCAATCAGTAGCGAAAAGAAATGTACAGATCCTTATAAATAAATTACTAGCAAAATAAAAAATCAGGGAAATTAAACAGTCCATAATATAGATTTTTTTCTTCAAAATTAAGAGTATGCTAGTATACTTGCATGATCTTCTGACTTCGAAATGCAACTAGTTCTCTCCCCTCAATGAATTCAACTTATTCAGTGTGGGACAAAGTAGAAAATGTCTGCAATTCACATTTAAGTGCAGAGTATCAGGGATCTCTGCAGTCCTGCAAGAAACACATGCCTATTGTATTCAGAGAGATGCTTTGCAAAAAGGCTTTAATTTCTGTAGAAGCTGTACTAATATGAACTAACTAGCAAGCAATTAGATATAAGTGGGGTTTTCTTTGATTGTTTGTTTCATTTATCTTTGATTTTGCGTATATGTTGGCTTGTTTTTAAGCTAAAACCAGAAAAAGAGTGAGAAAATATGAGACAGTTTTGCTCTTCAATATGTATTGTGTGATTTTCTTTCAGGACATGAAGAACTCCTTCCAGGTACCACAGGATTTATAGTATTCTATTATTAAACACTTTCTTCATATTTAAAGCATAAATTTGGGCAGGTGCCTGTGATTCACTTTCATTCAGGGAGCATGATATTTAATTCACTTTGTAGACATTTTGCTTTGGTGTTACAAGGTTTTCACATTTTCAACCACTGAAGCAATACAGCTCAATAAATAGATATCTTTGCATATATTATCCAATTTTCTTTAAACAGTGAAGGAGAAGACATGAAAAAATTGGAAGAATCGGGGGAAATGCATGAATTAGGTGGTCCAATTCAGGTCTGATCAGACATGACAGATTCCTAGGAATCTTGGGATTCCTAGGCATCTTTCTAGCTTAGTGAAAATGGTAATCTTTTGTAAGCAAAGCTTTAAGTCGGCTTGCAGTAAGTGTTTGACTCAAAATAACCTTATGAAGATAAAGATGGAAAATATTTGTAGACTGTCTCTTATATAAATTTATGTATTGAATTCCTTAAATTGAAGCATTTAAAAGTACAATAATTAATTTGATTTGGAAGTCCCACTTTTACTCTTCAAAATCTCATTGAAAGGAATAAATTTGGTACAGTGAATACACAAGTGAGGAATCTAAAGAATCTTCTTGCTTTCCGTGTTCTAATATTTGTTAAAATGAACTTTGTTCATTAGATGAAACTTGGTACTCTTCATAGATCTTCATTATTCCTTTAAAGGAAATCTTATTAACATTGAAAATGGGTGCTGTAATTCTGATTGATAAAGCATGCTCAGTTTCTGTGCATGAGTACTATATACAGGCCAAACTGATAAATATTTTACTCCTGCTGAATGAAGAACGTAATATCTTCATGTTGTCTTCTTACATATATTATTACATATAATTCAAGTCCATTGAAATAAACTAATTGATCTATGACAGACAAATCTCTTTCATATGTCTCAATTTGTTAATATATGTTCATATTTATCTAGTGAACAGCACAAAGAAGTTCTTTCTTTGGTTTAGCTGCTTCAAGTTATAAAATACTGGCTTTGGTTTAAAATGCATAAATCAGTAAGCACTCTCTGGTAGGAACTATGAAACCAGCTCTTCAGATTGGTGACCTATTGGTCATCATATCTGGCTTTTTTATTAGACAATGAAAGGCATGAAATTTTAGCTTCCATTGCACACCCATTAGGACCAAAATCTATGTTTATCTGCTTGCAATCCATGTCTGTTTCCTCTCCTTCAAATGTAAAACATAACTGGTAACTTTTTGTGAACTTTTGCACTAAACAAGTTTGTCTTGTGGGGAATAGTCCTTATCTTTACATATGAACACTCTTGAGTGCATTCCTTTTTCCTCTCCATGGGTGGTGCTTAGTGAAACCAGTAGTGCAGGATAAGAAGGTACTGCCTTTAGGCACAAGAAGAGGCAACTTCTGTTAAGGCCATTTTCTGTAATTTTGAAAGGAAAGAAACTGAATCACTCACCAATCATAAAAGAAAAGAATAAGAAATGTACTGTTCAGTTGAAAAATAAAGTCCATCACTTGAAATTGGGAAGAAAAAATAAAAAGCCTATAAATGTGTCAAAAACTCAACTAAACATAAAGTTTAAATATTTTACTAAGGTGAATTACAGTCATGCTATGCATATTCGTTTTTATGGGAAAATCCTTTTACTTCAGTTATTGAATGTAAAATTTTTCCTTGTGCACAAAGCCTTGACAAAAAATATGTAGTAATTCCATCTCTCTCTACTGAATAACTAAACAGGTTTGTAAAGGAACACGGACATTTTCTTGGCCTTCTTCCATTGACTGATTTTTACCCACCATATCTACCTCTGCTGAACCTAAATGTAGAACAGCATGGTATGAGATTAATGAGTCCTAGATATATTCAGCAAACACATATTTGCCCTATAGTTAACTGCAGTTAGCAGTTAGATGAAGAAATATGGGCTTAACGTGCTTTCTCACATTAAGTCAATAATAAAATCCTCCAAGATTCCACAGAAGCAAGGATTTCACTCCTCGTTTTGCTACGTATTTTTTTAATATGCAAAGCAGAGAGGATTAATTTAAGGAAAACTGTTTTCTCAGTGACCTTTAGGCAGGATGACAGGAAATCAGGTCCAAATTTTCTGTCAAATGGTCATAGCAAAACTGCTAAGATTAAGAGTACATAGAACAAAACTTGAGGGGAGACCAATGATCTACAGGTGGTTCTTGTGCTCCATTTATGGTAAAAAAAAAAACAATGGAGTTCAATTCTTAAGATGGAAAGGAAATAAATTGCATTCAAGAGGTATAAAATATGATCATTGCCAGTGCAGATGAGACACAAACAGATGTTAAGAGAAGTGAGAATAATACTTTGTATCAAATAGCTGCAAAGAAAATGACTCACATTCTGGATAATAGAAATAACAATTACAGAATAGCATACAACAACAAAGGAATGAGTCATAAACAAATTTTACCAGAGGAAAGAAATGTAACTGACAGTTTTGTAGTAGCAAAAATGCAGTAGGAAAAGTGACTGAGATTTCTGAAAAATAATAACAGAAAAGACTGGAAGTTGTGAAAAACAATTCTCTTCAAAGAGGCAAAAACTGTGACTTTCATTTTATTGCTTTAAGAGCTGTCTCTGTCATTCTAAGTTCGTGGTCACACAGTGACAAATTTCTCTCTATTCACCTTTTTCTCACTGAGCACAAAGGATGGGTGATTCTTCATTCACGCTGTGTAAGTCATGAGCAAGAACACTGAAATATCAATTACAGTGGCTAAATTAGTATCTCAAAGAATAGACAAGATGCATCTGATTTAGCTTTTCTCTGCTCGGTGGAGCTTAGAAAACCAAATTGTTGTGTGATCCTCAAATCCTCTTCAGAGATTTCTAGTTCAACCAAACTGGTTGTCACGTAGTGAGAGGCACTGGGCAGAAAGCAAACATGAATTGCATGCTCTGCTTTGGTGTGTTGGCTGGTGCTGCTGGCATGTAGACTCACATGATGGTGCATCTCCCCTTTGAACTTGACTCTCAGGTTTCTCTTCATTATACAAGATGAAGCCTTTTTAATTATATCAAACCCATGGAAGTCTGACAGAATTGTCATCCTCCATAATTCCAGAAATAAGAAATAGAATGTGTAAACATTGCATTAGAGACCAGTATCCAAATAAGGAAATAGTAACTTATGCACCACTACTAGACAACGATGAGCTGTAACTTTAAACACCTAAAAACTCCTCAGCCTTTTTCTAATTTCAAAAATTTTTTTTTGGTAATTATTTTGCTAGACACATTCAACTAAAAAAAAAAAAAAAAAAAAAAAAAAAAAAAAAAAAAGTTATGCAGGTTTTACACTTATCCTTCATGCCAAAATGCTGCTTTAAATCTTCTGGTAAAAGAGTAGCAAAATGAGCCAGGGGTATGAAAATAAAGGCAGTGCCATGCAGTATTCAGAGTATTTCAACTAATGACTAGATGTGAAATACATTTGTATTCTTTATTCCTCCCAAAAGATATTCAGATTCTATTAAACTTGATATTCTTTTAAACTTGAAGATATTTGTTCGTTTGTTTGTTTCCAAATGGAGGTAGTACAAGTTTTGTTATATGAATCCTAAGTAATTGGGTGAATTCCTTCAAGCAGACTGTATCATCATTCTAGAATTTTTTTATTTCACTCAACAGGAATTTCCTTTGTGTATATGTCCATAGTTTCAGAAGATGTTTATAGTTGCTTTATTTCTGTTTCTTTGTTGTAAAATATTGTAATTACCCCAGGACTATTGGATAGAATAGAGAAAATACTTCTGAACTAAAATGGCAATTGATTTTTTTTTTGTACTAAATATAAATAAATAAATATAATAAATATAAACATAAAAAAATATTTTTTTTTTCCCTGTTGACATCTCCCTGCTTTCAGGTTGATTCCTACTGTGTTGATAACATTTTATAAAATCAAACAAGGTGAAATTATTGTAAATCTGATTTTTATTGCAATAGAACAGAGAAACTGTATGAAAACTGAAAAAATAAAGCATATGATTTTCACTTGTATAAAACATCATGCACAGTTCATGTAGAAAGGTCATTTTTAAACCAAGCCAATGCAACAGTACATCATGAAATTTTCTTCAAGTTACTTTTGGTAAAATGGTATAGAAGGATTGTTAAAGATGATGCTGATTTTTTTTTTTTTTTTTCATAAAATCATAGAATCTGTAGAGCTGGAAGGGATCTTTAATGGTCATCTAATCCAACTCCCCTGTAATGAACAGGGATTTCCACAGCTAGATCAGGTTGCTCAGAGCCTGATCCAGCCTCACCTTGAATGTCTTCAGGAATAGATCTTCTACTCCCCTCTGGGCAACAACTTCCAGTGTTTTGTCACCCTCACTGTAGAAGATTTTTCCTAACTAACCTCAATCTATTCACTTTTAGTTTGAAATAATTTCCCCTTGTTCTATCACCACAGGCATTGCTAAAGAATCTGTCCCCTTCTTTCTCATAGCAACCCTTTAAGTGCTGAAAAGCCATTGCCTAGTCTCCCCAGAACCTTCTCTTCTCCAGGCTGAACAGTCCTGTTTTTCAGCCTGTCCTCACAGAAGAGGTGTTCCATCTCTTGGATCATTTCTGTGGCTCTCCTCTGGACATGCTCCAATAGGTCCATGTCTCTCCTGTACTGAGAACTTCACATCTGGATGCAATACTCCAGGTGAGGCCACACCAGCGCAGAGCAGAGGGGTGGAATCACTTCCCTCGACCTGCTGGCCACATGATGCAGTCCAGGATACTATTAGTTTTGTGGGCTGTGAGGGCACATTACTGTCTCATGCCTAGCTTCCTATCCACAGATAACCCCAAATCCTTTTTGTTGAGCATTTTTTGGCTCATTCCTTTCATCCCTGAGGGTTAACTTGACCCAGGTGCAAGACTTTGCACTTAGCTTTGCGCATCCTCATGAGGTTTACCTGGGCACACTGCTCAAGCCTGTCTAGGTCCCTCTGGATGGCATCCTGTCCCTCAGATGTGTCAACCCCACCCCACAGCTTGGTGTCACCAGCAAACTTGCTGAGGATGTACTCGACTCCACTGTCAATGTAATTGATGAAGATATAAAATAGTATCAGCCACAGCACTGACGCCTGGGGGATACCGCTTGTCACTGATCTCCCTCCAGACACTGAGCCATTAACCACCACTCTCTGGTTTTGATCCTGCAGCCAGTTCTTCATCCATTCATCATTTCACCCATCAAATACATATATTTCCCATTTGGAGAGAAGGATGCTGTTGGGGACTGTGTCAAGGACCTTTCTAAATATAAAAGATTGTTTAAGTTTTAGGAAAAATACAAGAAACACAGATGAAATTAAGGAGGAGAAGAAAAGGTAGTAGGAAAATATTGTTCTTGTCTGACTATTCTTATCACCTGTTATTTACCTTTAGTATTTATCACTATATTTAACTCTCAGTTGACAGTATTGAACTGCTTATGAAAGATAGAATGTAAAATCTGTTGGAAATAAATGTATTGTGCTGAGGCTGCAAGTCTGATATTGGGTAGCAGATTTTGTGTTTGCTTTACTCAGGATCAGATATAAAGAACTGATATACAATATGCCAAAAAAATAGTAGTAATCAATCAATTGAAAAAACTAAAGCTAGTGAATTTTGATTTTAAAAGAGAATGAAAGGGATAAGGAAATTTTTTTTACTGACACAGGCTTAGACATTCAGACTCGCTTACTACATGAAAAGTGAAGAAATACCCCAAAATTCTTGGCTTCTGCAGTTCTATTCAGCAAAGATTTTACCAAGGAAAAAAACTAATAAAACTTATTTTAGTTAGCCTACAATTTAGTCCTGTAAGACAGTCCAGTGTAACAGAAGTTTATCTGGTGGGGAAAGAAAGGAGTGCAAATCTATTCATATTATCCATGAGAATTTCCCCCACTTCGTGCATTGAGCTGCTTGAGGGCATGAGAGTTTACCATCAGCAGTGTGATACATACCTTTGGTCATCCTTTAAATATAAAAAGAAATCTCAAGAAGAAAAGCAAGCTCAAGAGGAAAAGCAGGCTCAAGAACTGATTGGGGTATGTGTGCCTCAAAAAGCAAGGAGGAACCTAAAGTCTTTGTGTAGTACTAGGGCTCCCTAGGTTGGTTGACTAGGAGTTATTGTACAGTTCCTTCATGCTGATTTCACATTTTTTTTTAATAATGTTACAATTTTGAGTGGAAAACAAGTTTTTCACACCTATAATTTTGTCAGTGTGCTGTGAAATTACAACAAATTACATAGAATAGCAAAGAGAATGGAGTTAATGGAGGAAGTACTGCAGAATTAAGAAAGAATGCGAGAGGGAGTGGGAAGTAGTTTCCAGGCACAGTAGGAAGTCTAAGTCAACATTTTTTTTCCCATAATTGGATGAAAAATAGATCACTCATGCATGCTCCATGCTGGTTTTCAAAGCACTTGTACTGAAGCACAATTTACCTTTATGGACTAATCAGGAGAAAAGAGTTTACAGAAAACACCTTTCATAAAAGCAAAGTATCTGTTGCAGTCAGTGGAACTCTGTCTAAGCTGACTGCCAGCTTTTCACTGTAAGATGGAATGCTCTTCTATAGGATCTGAGGGCACAATCAGCAGGCTGAGCATTATTGGTTGTAGCATTTAGTCTGGGCTTTGTGAGGAGTTGCATAAAGTTCAACAATGTCTTTGGAGAACTCCTAGGGTTCATCTCTATGGAGACTTTAGGAAATATAATTAAACCAGCTGCAAGTTTTATTTGAAATTTTTTGCAGGTGTTGTAAGGTCCCTTATATTTGTTGCACAATACAATCTTCTGCAATAGTCCAGTAGCACTGAGTTTACCAGGGAAGTGTAGCCCACACTCCTACCATCTACTAATACTTGTCTTGACATTGCTTTCCTCCTGACAGAATGCATCAGCTAAACTTGACTCTTTCTGAAAATTGTATCTGCTTTTCCACCAAATTTCAGTATCCTGGCAGCTAATAAATGAGGAAGAATTCCCTCAAAGTCCTTTTCCAGTTTTACAACAAAAATTTAAATCAAAATGAGGGATTTGTTGACCTAGAAGTAGGATTGAAGGGACAAACTAGGAATATGAAAGTTTTAAATTAATTATTAATTATAACCATTGGTATTAACTAGCAATTACACTATGGAACCCAAATATGCCTCTAGATAGAGGCAAGAATAATTCAGACAGATATTATGAATTTCCATTGAATGCTTTTTGGAATGCTGAAAGCTGACTTGCACCACCATTGCTGTTCCTGTGCAAGTCCTCCCAAGGATAACCTAGCTGAAATTAATAGTGTTTGCTGTTAGTGGCAAGAACTTGAGATTTGTAAGGTCTTTCAGTTATGATTGTGGATCAGAATGAGTTCTGTGCCACTACAAACTGTTTTTTTCTTTGGTGTTGTTATGGGAGGGAGTTTGAATGGAAACTATGACTCACAAAAAATGAAGCATTAATCTTTGGGTTTCATTCCTACCCATGAAAGTTTTATATGCCAATGTCAAAAACACTAGGCAAACAATACACTGTACTTCCTCACAGTGAAGCTTTAAGGAGGAATAAATCTGTAAGAAATTCTTCCCAGTATATCCAAGATTGTAAGCCATGGCTATACTGTGACAAACATTTTTGCTTGGAAGCTAGTTTGACTAAAACGTCTTCAAATTCATATGAAGTATGTACAGAAGACATCCAAAAATTATGTTAGTTATGACAGCAGAACTTGATCAGGAATCTTCTGTCAAAATGAATTCTCAATATAACGTTCTCTGTAGAGCTGGAAAAGTGTGATTTTATTGGTATTTTGTTGCCTTAGCCATGGTTTTTCATCAAAATCTGTTCCTCATGTAAAGAAGTCTGAAAACTCTTGCTAAAAGCCTATCTTAAGACATGGAAGGATTTATTTTAATTAATTAAAACAACAACAACAACATACAACAAACATGACAGAAAAATGAATACTGGACATTTAGACAGTGTTACCAAAAAATATATTCCACAGCACTCTTGCTGACGTAGTTAACAGAAGTCAATAGAAGTGCTTGGATGTAAATATAAAACTTCTGCTTATTTAGTCATGAATTTGGAAATCTGAGGTTGTGGACAGGCAGGGACAAACAACTGTATTTAAAATCATATCTAAATTCAGTGAAAATAATTCCATTATTACTTTGTAAGTACATTTTAGAAAGGCCAAGATTTTTTGTTCGCTTACAGAATGTAAAACCAAATTCTAAATTTTACTTTGAAAAAGAAGTTGTACAAAATAAATAAAATCCTTCAAAATGGTTAATTTAAAAAATTAGAATTTTCTGATTTATTTTTGTTTTAAAGATAGTTGTGAGTATCACATCTGAATACCTCTAAAGAATGTTCCTGCTGCTACTCTGAACAATTATGTGTGAGTTTGTATATATGTGTGTAAAGCAATTGGTGCATTTCTGTAATCAGTGCAAGACATTATACTCAGTAAGATGCACCAGGAAATGACAGCCTAAATTCAAGATGGTTTTCAAAATAATGAATCTTGTCCTGAAAGATGAGATAATGGTAGTGTTTGTTGGATTCTGAAAAATGTATTATTTGGAAATTGTTACTAGTTGCAGTCTTCAGAACCGTGTTGCTCCTTAATTCTGTTCTATCCTTTGTCACTAGATTTAATAGGTTACCAAGAAGCTGCAGTCTTTGATAGGAAAGGCAGCTGTTACAAATGTAACCTTGCTGTGGAAAGCTGAATTTCCTGTGAAATAAACCTTACTTTCACTTCCATTAGTTTTCTTCAATTAACATTCAGTGACTATTTCTACAGTGAGCATCTTGCTGCATAAGCACGTTGGCCATCTCTGCATTCCTTACTGAGCTGGAGGAACAATGCACATCCAGCAGGAAAAGGGAACTGCAGCATTGTCTAACACATTTCCTTGCTTGGGACTATTAATGGAACATGCTGCTTTTTGTGAGACGCACTGCAGAGAAAATTTGCCGTTGAAGTAGGAACATCCAACAGCATATTGATTCATTGATTAACCTAAAAATGCCTGTAGGCAGGTTCTTCACAATGAAAATATGGTGACATGAAGTCTTCATTTCTAATATTTTTGCATTGTAAAAATGAGTTTTTCAGGAACTATACTGATAACTCTCAACCTTACTCTCAACGTAGATAAAGCATTCCTTATTTCTCATTCACTGTCTTTTCTGGCCATAGCCCTCTGGCCTGCAGCAGGACTCTTCTCATGAAGAGAATAAAAACCTCAAGAATTTGACTGCAGAAAAGCTCATTCTTTCCTCAGAGCAAATGAAAGATAATGGTGTGATGCAAAAGTGCTGCTCATACCTTTTTACATTTTCTGTACAATTTCCCCAGAGAATTCTGCTTCCCTTTCTGCTAATTTTAGCAGAGGAAATAATATCAGACATAATCAAGGAACATATTTCAATAGAAAGCATATTCTGTTAATTAACAGATTAATCCATGAAAAGTAGGAGGAATTCCCATTTGTAGATATTTCTGTTCAAATTATTGCTTTTGTATACTTCATAAACATACCATCTCTTTCATCCATCCTTTCATATCAGATTGGACAAATCATTTAGCATCTTATTTGTGTATTTTGTTCATTTATCTTTAAATTGCCATAGCATTATATTTTAATTTTTGTTCCTTCTTTGAGGATATCCAGGATATCCTATATTTATTAAATGATCTAAAACCATCCAAACTTATTTAGCATTTGTAGAGACATCATATTTTGCCTAGTTTGTTCAGTTTTTTTTCTACTGAAATAACAGTCAGTGTTGCCAAATTTCCTATCAATGGGAATTAAATTCATGAAAGTCCTTCCTAAGTCTTTTAATTGTCAAACCTCTGTTCTCCTATATAGACAAGTAACAGTTTAGAAATGCTTTCATCTTCTGCAGTAAGATGTTTTCAAACATGAGCAGGATGGCTATTCCTTCTGGCGCAAGATCAACAAACTCCATCAAAGGATTCAAATCAAACCACTCTGATGAAGCTTTTGAATTTCTGTTCTGGTGCAGTTCATGCAAATATGAACATTCAACATTCAAAACCATGTTAGAATTCAATATGCCACTTTTTGCTTATATGTCCAACATTTCTTAATAGATATTCTATAAAATACAAGCTCTTTCAGGCTTTTCTGGCTTTTCTGACTTGCGTGATTTCAAATAAGTATTAATAATTCACTGTGGACAATTTCTTCAATATCACTCTAATTCTTTTATCTCTCGTACCGAAAAAAAAAAAAAAAGATAAAAAGATAAGGGACAGAAATCATTGTAAAAAGAAACTTTCTTTGCATTTAAATGTTGTTATGCATGTAAAACTTCTTACATTTTACCAAGTGCAAAGCAATGATCACAAATATTCAGATATTGTACAAATGTGTCTTGCATGGATGCATGAGATGAGGAGGTGGTAATCGTATTTCAGGGAAAAATAGATGCAAAAAATGCAAGACCACAAAATCCACAGTTCTTGATATTCAGTCCAGAAATGGAGGCTGCAGGTGTTCAGGAAGTCTAAACAAAACATTCCTGTCTAGCTAAAGTGAAGTTTAGATAAACTGACAGTTCACGTAAATCCTAGAGCAACTCAGTCCTTTCAACTACTTAGTGCACCCTACTGTTACCATTGCTACACATATAACACATTTCAGTTGGAGAGCTGGACTTCCCATGATTATCAGTTTTTGGATTTTCCCATCAGTCCCAATATAGCCAGAGATAAGCACAGTCCCCTCGCTAGTCTGGATCTTCCTTTAAAGGATGTAACCTCTTTTGTTTTGTTGAAAGGAGTTGTGGTGCTTCTTCTAAGAATGGTGTTTTCACCTCCTACGAAGACAGATTCCTAAAGGTAGGTGAATAAACAAAATAAATTTTTGGCATCGATATCAGATACATGTCAAAATGCTTTCTAGCTGAAATTAAGGAGATATGTTTGTCCACTGTTTATTTATTTTATATTTTCAAAAACCTGAGAAGCTTTGTAAGATTTCAGGATTTTATTTGCAATGGTAGTGTTTTGATATAACAGTGAAAGCTACTATGCAAATATAGTCTCTCAACAATGATAGGCAGTTGAAAACTGTAGCTTAAAATCTTCCTGGATCTCATTTACTCTGCTGATAAATTTGAAATAATTACCTATGAAGTGTCCTGGTTTAACCATTGTTATGAACATCTACCTGAGAATCTGTTCATAACCAATGATGCAGGATACAAATTGTAGTTTTCTTCTTATTAAATTGAGGAAAAATCTCTTTGACTCATCTTTTCCATCCAGTTCTGTGCGAACTGACTATGCACTTGCATTTTTGGCACAGCTTAAATGGATGAGGATGAGATTGGAATGGGAAATGAAAGCAGAGACAATGGAGAGGAGTGGATTCCATCACTTTTCTCTGTGATGGAGAGGTTAAGGAGAGGTATGAAATGGACTGCTGTTTCTTTCCTTGAGTGGAAGGAACTGTTTTTCTGGATCTCTCAGCCTTCTCCTCTCCTCAGCACCTCAGTTCTTCCTCCCTTAACACTGCCATCTGCATACCTGCCACCTTCACAAAAGTATTCTGAGTTCCTTTTTTTTTTTTTTTTAACGGAATATTTTTTTCCTTCAAGTGATGGTGGAAAAGAATATTCATTGACATCTATGAAGCTATTATCTGGCATGGAAATTAACACATTAAATAACCTTATATCTAATATGTACATAAATAACATAATTAAAATGAGCACTGGGGGGAAAATGTGGCCAGGGAATGTTTTTATACATTAAAAAAATATATTTGTGCTCTTAAAAATACTTTTAGAAATTCTGGCACTTCTCTGGCAATAAGTTATGGCTTTTTCAAAGTTTGGCAAAGGCAAAATATTTAGCATTGCTTCACAGAGTTGCATCATGCTCTATCATGTTGAGAACAAGAAAAACTTGTAATCCAAATAGAGTATACCAGTGTTTAAATATTGTTTTACCAAGCCATAGGACACCAGTCTTTTCTTGTTTTACAACCACAATATGAACTTCTAGGGTAAATTTTCCTTCTATTGTGTTTTAAGGATCTATTTTGAAAGTTTAAAATAAGCACTTCATTTCAAATGATGATAGAGTTTGAGTCTCCATCATCTGGGAGAGTCCTTGTTCTGTACAACTTACAATTCACATAGCAGATCCTCCTGCACAATAAATTTGTATTTCTTTTTCAAACATTGTCTTTTAGAAGAACTTGAAATAGCAGCTACATAGATAAACATATGCATTTGGTTTACATAAACCAACAGGAAAATAGATGAGAGTTGTTAGAAAAGAAATGTAGTGAATGCCATTTAATTAAAAAATAAAAAATAAAAAAAATAAAAAACATGACATCTAAAACTACAAATTTTCTTTCCTGAGAAAGAATAATTTATTCCATTTTATTGTACTTCTGTGTTGTTTCAGTTCCCACACCATCCTGTATCTTCCTCCATCATGGAAAATACTGTGTTCATTGTTCTTCTAAGTCTCTGCCCATTCAATAGTTTCCCAAGAGATGATAGGTAATAGTTAAGCTGCAGTCTGACTTTCATGATACTAAACAGAGAACATTTATTTATAGGTTGGATTCTTTAGAAAGTCTATGGACTGTATCCAGTTAGCTAAAGCAACTAAAGCTGTCCTTTTGGTGAGACCTGGCAGCATTTTCACCTACTGAATCTATATTTATAACCCCTTTAGGCTGTATTCTAAGTCAATATCAGAATGAGATCTCAGTGTATGCTTTCCTCTATTCTCCTTACTTTGATTTCTGTGTGAAATATGCTCTAGGCCACAGACCTGAAAGTCATCATGGAAGGCTCCAGTAAGTCTCTGATGAATGTTGAGGGAGAGCAGAACTGGTGAAGGTGACAAGGACTCCTGTTCTTCTACAGAAGAGGCAATGAGTAAAATACCTAAGCCTGCAACTGCTTAATGCCAGAGGCCCCCAGGCATATCACCTTTTGGTGAGACTGTCTCCCATGCATCTGAAGATTTGTTTCTACAGAGATGCAGAAATAGCTAAGTTTTACAGGTCTCAGCAGCTTGTGTTGTCATTCTTGCCAAAGCTAGACTTACCGAAAATATGACATCTTCTGCATAAATCCTGTTTTATGTACTAAGTGAAATAGCCATTGGCTAAAACGCATCAGATGCCTTCTCCTGGGATTATATATTTTTTTTCCCCACTTTTTTCTCTCTCATGCTTTGGTCACATCACATATGGTCATTTAAGTACATGAGCACCACCACAGTTCACACTGTATTATAGTAAGACTTATTATATGAAAGGGCATGGGAAAGAAGATTAAAATAAGGACAGAGTGTTGAATGTGGGGAATGAAGGGCAAATAAGAATTAAAATATTGATTCCAGGATTCTGTGTGTGGTGTAATAAAAGATGGCAGTCTATTGCATTAGGGTGATAAGAGCTTTGGAATTTAATCCTGCAGGCAGAAGGAAAAGCCTTCTGAGAGAATGGTTCAGTTTCAAGAGTAAGGTGCACCAATTGTCCTTCTTCTTAATACAAACAGCATCTCTTGCCTTGGCAGCAAGCAGGACCGTGAAATATCAAGTAAGTGTTGCAGCTTAGAAACCAGCTCTGTTCTTTTTTTTATTATTTATTTTTCCTTCATTTTTTTCTCTTTTTTAAATTTCTTTCAGTGTTTTCAGCTGACTACGGTAAAGTGAATATATGTCATTTATTTTGATCTATCCAAAGTATTTTAGAAACCTGTGTCTCATTTCAATGTTCACAAGAAATCTACTCTTCCTCGAGTGCTTTTAATGTTCTTATTCTATGGAGCAAATTATGACAGGAATCCAAGAGAATGAATTAGAAGACGATCATACTTGTTTAATTTTTAAAGTTAAAAAAACCTTACCAAATTATTATTTAATTAGGGAAGGCTTGCTGTTGTTTAATTTGGTGTAAAATTATGGTAAATTTAATGGATGGTAACAATTCTGAGGTCAGAAAAATTAACCTAGCTCTTTCAGGGATATGGGTGAACTCTTGCAATTTCCTTGTGATGAACTGGAACTGACCTCTTTTGATCTTACTGAGCATATAGGCAGGAACATTTGGGGTTTTATTTTAGGGAATGAAGAGTGCTATTTTTTTGTCTGTTCTTGAAAGAGGCAGGTAAAAAGACAGTTCTACTTGTTTATTTTGGGATCTGAAGATGCAAGTGCATAGTTTCTATAGATACCAGGAGATAATCCAGCAAATATGTAGACTCTCTGTGTAGAGAGTTCAAATACAAGGCTGGTCAGCCTGCTCAGGAGAGCTTAACATCTCTCTTTTATGCTACCTCTGTGACTCATGCTTTGAGCAGTACATTTGCCGCTAAGAAGTTTTCAGATGTTTATTCTTAAAGCAGCCTACATCCTCCCAAAATTAATTTCATTCTGCAAATTTCAACATAGTGAAACATATCCCTGTCCTTTGCTTCAAAATGAAAAAAAGAATTCAAAACAATTTTGTTGCTGCTTCAGACTGCCTGGGTTTGAAAGAGATCATAGGAAGTACGTGTTTTTATTGATTAAAATGTGCTGCCTTTTCTTTCTTCTCCCTTACATTATTGTGTTGCCTTTGAAGTCTGAGTTGGTGACTTGCAGAAAGTGGGTAATTCTGGGAAATTTAAGTGGGATGACTTAGAATCTAACTCACACTGGGCTATAACAATTTCTCAGCTGATTGCAGAGAAATCCCGTGCTCCATTTATGAAGGATTTGATTAGTTTGAAAGAGGAAAAGAACCATAATATAATGAGCAATAACAGTGCAAAGAAAAGAATTGTGGTTGATATCCAGGCACTTTTATTGAGCCAAAATTTCTCTGCAAACACTGAGTTTAAATGTCTGGGAAAGATGATATCCACAGGCACTTACCATCAGTGTTGGGACTGAAGCCGTAAAACAGTGAGGATGCCATGCTTTTTTACTTGTTTCCCCATCCAATCTGCTCGGCACTGAAAATTTCCCAGACCTGGACATTGTATAATGGTTGATAAGTAGACCAGACTCCTGGCACCGTTAAGAACAAGCATTTCAGACAGAGAATACTGGCAAATACCAATTTCAGATTTTACTATTGATTTCCTCGATAGTGGACAGTCATGTATAAACACAACTCAGTCCTCCAATGTTGAAATAATTTTAGAGGTGTACCAGTTAGAGACATTGCTTTTTGCCAATACAACTACTGATAATCATAATGAGAGGACGCTTCAAGAAACAGCACTGGTACATTGTCAGTATGAGTACAACATTTTAGCCAGTCATTTTTTATATATAAACTCATTTTTAACAAAACAGGCAAATAACAGCTTATAAAGTGCTTCATAAAACATAAAATAAGAAAGAATCAGTCACTTTTTTGTTAAAGGTGTTCTTTATAAATGGACCATGTTGGGTTTAGTATTTCTCAGTTTTAAAAATCAGAGATTTTTTTAGTACTTTACTTTAGTAAAACAATGCATGGTTGTTTTGTTGGTGGTGGTGGGTGGTTTTTTGTTTTTTGTTTTTTTTACCAATTAAACCAGGCTAGCATTTTTACATAATGAGATGAGGAGGCTGAGAAAGTTTACTTCCAGATTAATTAGCTAATTGATATTCATTGCCTTTGACTTCTACCATCTTTATTGCTTTCGGACCTTTCATGCACAAATTTATCTTTGACATAAGTGCTTTGACCTCCAGCCAAGTTATATTAGAAAATTCTGTTGGACCTTTCAGTTTAAAGGAGACCTGTAAGCAGTCAGAAATTGTATGGAATGCCTTCAAAAATAAGTCAGATGCTATAGTAAAAAAAAGTGTGATGATTCAATGGGGGTTATTTGATTTGATTTGATTTGAAATGTTCCTCAGCAGCTCAGCAGTTTCTTCACCCAATAATATTTTCCCTCAACAATTTCTTAAATTCTCCCTTATTTTTCAAGGTTGAAAAATACATGCTACTCTGAATTCACTCATGTATAAATCCTTCTTTGCTCTCTGTTTCAAAGCTTGCTTTCTGAGGTATTTCTTGTAATAAGACTCCAGGAGATGAGAGATAGGTGTTGCTGTGTGGTAATCAACATCACTGTGTGGACAATTTTACATTTGAAAGCATTTCTTTGGAGCTGTTTACCTTCAGAAGACAGTACTCAGGACTGTTTACTGGCAGAAGATCTAACCTGTGACCAAATAACTCCTGTTTGCTATGGAAGACTGGGGGATGATACTATTATATTCTGTGAAGGCAAGATACAAGTTGGCACCTCCCTGCTCCCTCTTGTCTTTTGGCAAGGCTTGAAAGATGGGAACAAAAGGAGTTCCTGCTGAGATCGCAGAGCCAGAAGCTGCCACTCAATGGAGAGCTGATTCAACCACTTTGGATTTAAGCTGTCACTGCAAAGACAGCTAATTTGGTTGGTACTACCATTCAAAAATTGCCATCATTGCTATGGTCACCGTCATCATCAACAGAACAACAGTGCCCGACGACCCACCACTACTGAAGATCAAAGAATGAACTATGAACCACGCTGGACCCATGGTGGTGACTATCTCCCTCTTGCTGCCTATGAAGACTCCTTGCTTCTTCTTTCCCATCCTTTCTATCACCCTCCTTCCCTTCCCCATTACCCTAATTCATAATAGTGTCCATCCTCCCCTTCCCCATCTCCCTGATCAAGATCTGAAATAAACTGGTCGAACCAACATTTGAACCATTGTTTCTTCATCTCACGCCGGGTATACAGATATTAAAAGAACCTCCTCTCCCTCCTATAAATTGGAGCGAGATAATTCATAAAGAAATCAACATCTTTCTACATTAATGTAGAGTGTATTTGAGTGTAACTTGACTGTAAGACCCAGACTAGTTTTCATATTTCATCCTGGGCTGAATGTTCCAGGGACACAAAATCAGTGCAAATGAGAACAATACTAAGAGATCATTCCATAGCAGAGAAATGGTCTTGGGAATTCCTTCTGTACTGGAAATGGCCATAGGAGGTCTCTCTATTGCCAAGCAATCTTTCTTCCTAGCCTTTTCACCAGGCCAGTGCAAAACAGCAGAATAGCAGAGTGTTCCTTTGGCTAGTTGCTGCAGAACTCTCTAGCAATTTTTTATGGCAATATATGTAAAAGCATACATTAATTTGTACAGATAAAAAACTTGCCTATCACATAAATGTTTTTATTATGGATCTGGACAATTACCCTGTATTGCCAATATCTTTGACATTTCCAAGCTTGTGAATCATTCAGGAGTTAACATCCTATTCAGTATTTGACAAACAAGGAGTCAGGGTTGACAGTTGCCATCCTTTCTGCGAAGTGCCTAAGGCTAGGATTTGTCTCTGGTTTCATTTATTAGTTATATAACCCACATGCTATTTTTGAGCTAGTTCAAAAAAAAAAAAAAAAAAAAAAAAAAAAACCCACACCCCATTGTAAAGAAGCCAATGTAGAGAAAAAGAAATCCCCACCTGGGAATTACCCACCAGGTAGCTACATGCGATGGACTGATCTACATATGCATGCATTAATTTTTATTTAAAATGTCAAGCCAGTGAAAACTGAGCCAACAAAACCTTTTAGGGTTACGTAACAATGATAAATGTACTGTAACAGTTTTAGGTGAGCACTGGGCCTCTGAGATTTATGGGCTGTTTGTCTCTTTTTTTCACCTCTTTATCAGAAAATTTCAACTGCAGTGCAGCATCTGTATTTTGCAATACGATCTCACTCATTTTTATCTTATGCTTTAGTTTGGATTGCCTGAACCCTGCCAAAGAACATAGAGTGAATCTGAATCTCAGATATTGTCAGCTACCACCTGACTCCCAGTTTGTTCTCTTACACTGGTAGGGAGTGAGGAAAACAACACACAGCCACTAGCTGAGTAGGTCTGAGACCTACACTCTTGTCATTACTGAGACAACATCCCAGGCTAGTCTGGGGGAGAGCAGTGAGGTTAACAGCAGGGTACATGGAGAAATGAAGCTGAGTTAGACAAGGCAAAACCAAGGAACTTAATCTATAAGCAGACAGTTTCACTGTTCACAGCTGCTCAGATGCCACGGCACCAGAGCCCATGACCCTGCTCCCTGCCACAGGACAAAGGCAGCAGTGCGGACAAGAAGGAAAAGAGATAAAATTAGGAAAAGAAGCCTGTGAAATAATGTCAGAGGTGATGAAGTTTCCTTCAGTATAGTGCACCCAAGAAGTGTCATTCCTTTGTGGGATCAAGCAAAGATTTAGTCCCATAGAAAGTGCTGCAGCCCAACTGTGCTCTCAGGATGGGCTTGCAGCTCTTCATTGCTCACAAGTAACTGCAGAAAAAGTTAATTGTTGTGGAAACAGAAGGTTTTGCATTACAAAAGTTTTATACAAGTACACAGAAGTTCAGCTAGATTTTTTTCCTTAAAGTGAAATCTTCAAAAATTATTTGAATTTAGTTTATCAGCATTTATCAGTTCTGGAGCTGAAGACAGTCTGGGGAATACATAAGTGAGGATATCCAGGTTAGTTTCTTTGTTGATTATGAAAGAAATTAATTATAAAAGAGCCAACAGAGTAAGTCACCTTGTTTTAAAACTGCCTGTCACAGCAAGATGTGACTGAAAACCAGAAACATTTCAGCTTTGTCAGCAGAGGAATCCATGCATTATCTGCTACTGAAACTAGCATTTTTTGCACTACCTAATGATTAAACAAAAATGATGGCACTACTAGTAGAGACGGGTTTAAAAATGTAGCTTCTGCAAAACTCTCAGTTACTAGACTCTCTGATCATTGGTACAGACTGTTTTTAGAGAGGAGGAGAGCACTTCAGTATAATGAAAATGTGAATTGGATCTTCAGGTTCAATTGCTTCATTATTTTGCCTTCTTTATATCATTTTCACCTACAGGTAAAGGCTTAGATTTTCACTCATACATTTGTGTGTGATGTAATACCAATGTTTCCAAGTTGATAAATGTGTTTTCTGCACACTTTCATACTACAAGTTAACTACCCTGCTGCAGGCCTTAATTAAATCATCAGTTTTAGTGTTTTTTCATTTTACTTTAATTTGTCTTGTTGAATGGTAGATTTAATTATGTAAGCTGCTAAAATACACTATGATATATCAGATTGATTAAACTGTTTACATATATATGCATATGTGTATATATATATATATGTACACACAAAACCAACTAAACTGTTGCATTAAAATTTACTGAATATTTATGCTTTCAATAAAATCAATTATGGGCATATTTATTGCACTGTTTTTGCCCAAATATTCTGCTCTTGTGAAATATCACCAGGATGCTTTCCACAGAAAACTTATTTATTCCTATGGAAAGACTTGGTTCTCTCCTACCTCTACCTGACACACGGGTAAGACCCTCAGTATGCTCTGTTCATTTCTTCCCTGTTCTCCCTGATCAGTAAAGGGGAAGCCAAACTGAGATAGCTGATTGTGGAAAGTCCATGTAGAGCTCTGATTTAATTGATTCTCCCATCTTATATTTCAATTTCTGATTTTTCCTTAGAACTCTAAAATCCAGGAACACACACTTTGCAACAGAGTAAATCATAGTATGATGAATAACTGCTGTTTTGTGTGCAACACAAGCAAGAATAAAGTTAGCTTGAGTTTATATCCTTTACATGCAGAGAATTAATTTAATTTAATTCAGCTCAATGGAACAGCACAGCTAATTATCTCAATTCACTAATTCTTCTATCTGAAATACAGTCTGGTGATTGTCCACATTGTGACGAATATTTGGCAGCCCATCTGCGCCATGACATGCAGCTCAGTCTGGTAATTTTAATTGCATGCAGTTAGCTATTTCTGTTTTTCATGGCATTGTCTATCAGTCTAAACACTGCATGCCATATGTAGATCCCCCCAGGAAAAAAAAAAAAAAGCCAACAATCCAACAACAACAAAAAAAACCACCCTTAACATAGCACATCTTTTTAAAATAACAGCCTGTGAAAGAGGTGGTATAAGGAAAGCAAGATTTTAGCAGAGTAAGGCAATATGACTCTAAGCTGTATTATAATGCCATTCACTACCTAGAGGTGGAAATCATTTGGCAATTTCCAATCTCTTTAGAGCTGTCAGGCTGATATATACAGCAAGACAATATGCACAATTTTATAATGATGTTGCATAAAGTGTTTTTTTTTTGTTTGTTTGTTTTAAGAAATAAAACAGTGATCATATTCCATAAGTCTTTTCCCTGAGAAGAAAAGCAGCCAGAACCCATATATGATTAACGTAGGAGTATGCTGGCATCCTTCACCACTAAATCATGGTGGCTTGAAATCAGTGTGGTTCCAATAGCCTGAGCTTAGGGGGAAAATAAAAACTAGTTCAAAATGCAGATATTTATGGAAAAATGTTTTAATTTCTTGAAGAGATTGTAAGAAAAATAATACATGGGGAAAACACATGAAATGTGATATTTGGGATGGCTGTCTTCTCCCTGCTTTTGTTTGTGTTAGTTTTCAGCAGTGTTTCTCTGTGGTCTTCTCTCCAGTGAGAGCAGAAGAGAGCAGCCAAATCACAGGAATCATACAATGCTCTCAGGAGAACTGAATCAGTGGGGAAGCTCATTTGTGGCAGAGACTGAATGAGAACAGAAAGAAAACAAACAGTATGAAAGATAAGGCACTACAGAATCCAAGCATAAAGGAAATATCTGGGATTTGTGCTGGTACTTTTTGGTTTTGTTACAGTTTCAAAACAAAAAGTATCTCATGAGAAAAACATGGCAACTTTGACTGAATACAAAGGAGAGAAAAACAGTTTAACCAAAATCAGTTTTACATCCAATACTTTAGTCAGGAATCTTTCACAGCCCATACTGGTGTATTGCATGTTCTGCAGAACAAATATGTAATGAGTGAAAAGGTCTCTATATAGTTATCATGTACTGTGTGTGTCTCACTCTGTTCAGTATTGTCCAACTTAGTTGGAACATTTTACTAAATAATTCTATTCTGGCACATAACTCTGACATTGGAGGTATATAAGAAACTCCTTTGAAAATGTCATAGATATGCTTTGACAACCACAGAAAGAAACGTCTCTGGGGTAAGAGAAGTATAGAAACCTGCCAGATCAGAACTGGTCCTATCCTGGTCAGGTATGCAAATAATTCGATTCTTGCTTACATAACTGAAATAGAAAATGGAATTGGAGCAGGCTTACTAATAGACAGTACTTGATAATGCCTGTTTTGTCTATGCCGAAAGACAGCACGATGGGACATAGAAGTCAAAGTGTCTCCATGGCCTCCTACACTTCTCCCTTATTCCATTTCCCTTACCATGGCAGAGCACCACAAAATAGAGTGTCTTCTTCAGGTCAGTATACACTTCAGAAGTGAGGATTACTTTCATAGAAGTCTCATCAAGGTCACACAAACAAGTAGATGCTGTACTTCCATTGATCCTAATCACAGTGAAAATGATGTTGGAGGATCTAGTTCTATATGTTGTAAAGCCTTTACAATTGCTGACTTTCATATAGATATGCTCTCTGTAGCTGTGTGTGGATTTGTGCTCTACAAATAATAATAGAATATGGCAGTGCAAATATTTGATTTAATTTTGCCTCTGAAGTAATTTAAAGACACTATGACATACTCAAATCTTACTTCCACACTCTAATTTCTTTAATTAGAATTTACCAGCTTCAATGTGCTTAGAAACAATAAAATAAATATATTATTTCAGAAAGAGAGAGTGTACATGTTTCAAATCAAGGAGAATTTAAGCTTACTCACATAGCAACATTACACAGAGCATCATCCTAACCTCAACTTTTATCATTTTTCAATTATTTTATAATATTATTTTTGCATTAATTCATTTTCTAAATTAGAACTATATACCTGCAGTGCTTAGAATTAGCAAATGTCAGTTATTTCAGGTGATGCTGGAATGCTACACAGGTGTTCTGAATATAAAGCAAGGAAGGAAGAATGAATTTCAGCTGCCTCAGAAACCAAGAATTTCAAGCATTTGTTTCGATTTTGAGGTGATATTTGTGGCTAAGCATGTACATTTGCTGTTTTGTCTATTTGCCCACTTAAGTATCCAGCATAGGCAGGGCACGTGAGTTTGAAGAATGTAAGTAACACTACATGTTTTTCGTTATATTTTTTATCATGGCAATGACATTATGTATCTGAACTTGATAATTGCTATCCAAATAAAAACTCATTATTTTATTAATAAATGTGGTAAAATCCAATAGTCATCTTTTCTGTTTTCTCAGTAATTCATCTGACCTTGTAGAAGGTATTCTGTCCTGCACTTCTTTGAAGTGTTCTCAGCCAGGATTTTCTTATCTCTCTATCCAGCAGGTAAAAACTAAACTGATATCTGCAGGACACATGATCAGAATAAGCTCTAAAAATATAGTGCCAATAGTTTAAAATAACAACAACTTTTTTCAAAGGTGGAAAATTTCAAAAATTATTCATAACTTAGTCTTAGACTATGATCCTTGAACTTAAGAAGAACTTGAACCATCAGGTCTTCAGATTTTGCCTTTACTTAATCAATCTATCTCCTTTGAGCTCTGAGAAGATATTAAATAAGCTTCCCTTGCAACTCTCTGGTGCACCTGATTTCTCTTCTTGCCTCTCCTGAAACAATAAACCTTTTGGAACTCTCTCACCTCTGGCATGCCTGCTGCAATTGCATGAAGGTCTAAATGCTCATGGTGGACTTCAATGCTCATTAAATTTCTTGCAGCACTTTATTGTTGTTTAGATGTTATATGATTATTAATTTAGAATAATTGTACGAATTAGGCAGCTTGTTGTAGTCACTGGAGCTGAGAACTTAAGATCAAATTATCCACAGAAATAGCTCTTAGTAAAGCTACATTAAGAGGGAATTTGTCTCTTGGTTTTCAGGTAATATGATATTTCTGTGAACTTTGTAATTGAAGAGAATGCAAATGTTACCAAATCTCTTCATAAGCAAAGCCACTGTACATACACTAATGACTTCATCTCTTACCTCTTGTACAACTAATGTCTTTTTTTCTTCTTGCCATAAAACAAAAGCTCTGTGAAACTACCTTGTGATTATGAACTGCAATCTAGTAAATTTGAGTACACATGGAGATAGTGCGTATCCTTTAACTTAATATCCATTAAGTTTCGTTCCACGAGCTGCATTCTCTGTACTTTCTTTTGTGTTATAATGTGTGCTAAAGTAAAATATTAGGTGAGCCACTGAAATGATAGGTGTGACATTGTGAGAAATTTGGGATATCAAGGTGTGAAGGCTCAGCTGATAACATAATGATGAATTCCCTGTGGGCTATTCTCTTCTACTCTCTCCCAAGAGATCTTGATCTTTCATTTTCAGAGGTGCAGTATTTTTGTAAAATATGTAATTGATCAGGGAACAAAATATAATTGAAAAACTAATTATGGCTGTTTATTCAGGTACTTGCACTTCTGCTACAACATCAGTTGCTTAAATAAATTTGTGACTGTGTATTTTGAATCCATATCAATCCAATTACTCAGAATCAGTTGCAAAATAATTTTGTATGTACAGTCTCCTAAGCCAAAGTAAATTACCATTTATGTTATTGAAACTTCTGAGATGAAATGAGCTACAGAAACACAACAGCAAATTACAACTCAATTGTGTTTGAGAATATTATTTTTCTCCAGGTTTTTAAAATGAGTGCTTCACCTCTAATTATTATTATTTTTTTAATTAATTCTTCCTATCATTTGGGACTTTGGTATTTGATTTAGATATTCTGAGATAATGCACCACCCTGCAATGCGTGGCAGTAAAACAACACAGAATCATAGAATGGTCAGGGTTGAAAAGGACCACAATGATCATTGAGTTTCAACCCCCCTGCTATGTGCAGGGTTGCAACCACTAGACGTATCTGATGGTGTCATCATATTCTGTGTGACCGTTTCTGTGAAGATAATGATTGATGACATTTTCTTCAGCTCATTATTTATCCTATGATATACTTCTATATGTCTGTTGTGTTCTTTACACTGTGGTGCTTTAGAACTGATGTGAGGTTTGGCAACACTGAACCTGAAAGAAGGAAGAACTGGTGTATACTGTGAAATTCTCAGGTTGGGCACAATGTGTATGACATTTCCAGCATAATTAGATTGAAAGTGAAAACCTATGGAGATTGTAATACCTCTTTTCCTTTCAAATCCACTCTCTGGTGGAAAGGAGCCCTTTTACATTATGAGCAAATGACCCCTTCTGGACCACACTTGTCACGGCCCTGCCCCACACACACAGGCTGCACCAAACTCACCACTTCTGAACATTTTCTCTTCACATTTGCATGTATGCATAAAAATAGGGAGCAGAAGAACCTTTAAGCATACTCACAACTAAAATAAAATCACACTGTAGAACTGAAAGTAGTTCTCCTGTGAACTGATCCCAGGTAGCTTTTTTCCACCTATGCATTTCTGTGAAGCTCCTTTCTTGGCTTACCCACACACCATCTGCTTAGTGTTATAGATGTCTTATGATTATACAGTTTCAACTCATTTACTGACTGGCCAAAAAAAGGAAACAAAGGCTTTTAAAAATCAGGGTATTGTGATACTTTTTCTCCAGTGCGTTACTAGTCTGAACATAATATTTCTATTTGTTAAGCCAGTTGCTTAGATTTTTTTATTTGTTATAATGGAATGGAATGATCTAGGAATTTCGGGAACTTCTTATTCTAGCTGTGCTTGTTTTAACAATGCAAGATGAGTATATTCTAAGCTTTGAGTGTACTGTGGTTTTAACCCTGATAGGGAGCAAAATCTCATGGGGGCATTAAATAGAAAAAAGATGTTCAATAGAACTTTCTTACTAGTGCATGAGATATAGTTCAGATATAATAAACAAAATTTTTTCTCAGTGGCAAGTTGTTGTTAGTGATAATAATTAGTGATTGTCATTCAAAATTAGAACGTATCATGCCTTTCCTCACAGGACAGCAAATGACTCTGTGTATTAACCACTGAAATATCAGGTCTTCATGCTGGCTAAGTAAAATATTCCTTTGCTCATTTCTCAAGTGGAACAAGTGATTTTTTTTTTTTTTTTTTGTAGGGCAGAATACTGCAGTATCCAATGGCCTTGAACCTTTAAATAGTGAAGCTGAAATTCTGAAAGACACCTAGAATGCAGGTTATCTGGCATGTGGCTTGTGTATTGATACAGGATGCCTTACACATTTTTCCATTCTGATTCCAATAGTTCTCTATGTCAGCCATGCAAGTCCTTGCCTTATTAACATGGGCTTTATTCTTTTTGCCACCAGGATACTGAGCAATAATACTGAGCAATAAGCTACATTTTTTCTTTTCTTGATGAAAGATGAACTTCAAGGCTTCCTGATGAGTGGACCTGATACCCACTGTACTCATCACTGATAGAAGAAAAACATTGCATAGAAGAAATTTTTTTTACTTTTAACTTTGGTTTTGATACCCAGTCTGGTCTTGTCTGGTGTTGAAGTCTCATGATTTTGGAACAAGTTTATTCTCAACAGGCAGTAACAACTTCCGAATGTGTTTGATGGCACTGCTGTTGTCTAAATCAGTTGTACTGTTTTCACCCTAATCAGTTTTTGACATTTGATGGTTTCTGTCTTCTGGGTGTGAATGTATTTCAGCATGTGGTAGCTGCATATATGGTTGTTGTATAATTCTTGTTGATACATTTTCTTGAAAAGGCAACCTTACAAATGCTATGAAGATAGCTCATAATATACACAGTAAACAGTGATGGTCTGGAATGCTATTTAAGCTACAACTAAACAAAAAATTACACAATTGTTCTGACCAACTCCAAATTATTTTATAGAGTTATTTGGGTGAAACAGAAGTAGAATTCAAAATAGGTTTACAAATTCTAGAACTAAGATATCTAGTAATGTGAAAGAAAGACAGTCTGTGATGCCACAACTATTCTAAGAAATATAGGAAAAATGAATAAGCTCTTACAGAAAAAGAACTTGAGGGAAGCAGAGGATGATAGGTTAAGCTTAGATTGATAGCTACAAACTGAATGAATCAACATCATTTGAAGGTAGAAGACTAATAAGAAATCCTGTTTAACCCAGAAGTGTCAATAACTTTTGCACTGTTTTTGTTCAGCAGATGATAAGTCAAATTTAGAGATTTCTTTTTGAAAATTCAGTAAAAGGAAAAGCGACCTCTTAGGAGTGTTTGCCAGTTTAGTCTCTCTTCATATAACAGCAGTACTTTTTGCGGAATTGCCAGGTCACAACCCGAACCAATGGTTAAGTATCAGGTGAGAAGACTTGGCTGACTCAGGGAGCACAGGTGCAAGCAAAGCACATGAGTGACCAGAAGGGGTGGAGCCTGGATCCAACCCTCTTCACCTTCATTTAAGGGTAGGCAGCCAAGGGAGAAGAATCTCTCTGGATAGTGGTTGTACTCCTTTTGACTGTCACCAGTTGTTGGAAAGGGTGAGCTAGTTTTTCTTCTTTTTTTTTGTCTGTTATTGTTCCATACTGTTTGTATCCTGTATCCTATTCAAAGGTATTGTCGTCGTCATTTTTCACCATACAATTTGATATAAGATTGAGTTTATTCACTACTACTATTTTCCTCTCGACTTTGACATTGCAAGAGTTGCCCTGATTGTAAAAATAAAACAATCCTGAGGATAGCCAGAACTTAGTGATCTCTCTACAACCAGTATCAATTTGTATTTCCAGTCCTCTATGCAACAAAACCTAATGGTCTGTAAGGAAAAACACTTTTATGTACGGAGTGTGAGGAACAGATTTCCAGTCATATTTTAGCCTCCAGAAATAAACTAAATATTTTAGAAATACGTTAAAATACCTTACCTCAAAATTGTTACAGGACGACTTTTGATCAATCAAAAGAAATTATCTTGTGATTCAAAACTTTTTTCTAAAAAGTTCTGCTACTTACTCAGAATTTTAGTTATGCATTGATAATGCTTAACAAGTCTAAATCATGCTATTTGAGCTAAAGATAAGAATCAGGAGAGCAATTTAAAACTGCTGAATTTTATCTAAGGGATACAAAGGGTCACTAGGGTACCTTGCAGAGAGAAATTTGAAACTTCTCCAATAATCAGAGCATAATTAACTCATTCCTATAATGGAGTACTATTACACCTTTGTCTGTTTGTACTGTACTTTTATTTTTTGTTATTAACACTTTCAATTGATAAAACTTCATAACATCATTGCATACAGCTGTGAAAGTTAAGTGTCACTGTGACTGCATCTTTCTTGACAAGAAAGTTCTGCTTTGAAAACTGTTCTGTGCTATGAAATGCAGATGTAAGAGCTTCACAATGGCTTTTAAGTTACAATTTTGTCAATAAAACACCCTAATGATCGCATTTGAAATGCTGATAATTTATTATAACATTGTTTAGAGTATGCATTCATTTTCTTGTCTTGTAAATTACATCCTCCGCTTTCCATACTTGGAAAAAAAAGTCACTCATAACTGCCATTATTGAAGTTCAGGTGACAATTTCCTACTGAGAAACCAATTTGATAAATCTTTGTTGGTGTTAAATGTTTTTTCTGTCTGTTTGTGTGTAGAGAATTGATTCACCGTGTCTCTTCAAAACAAAAACAACCATGCTTTGTCACTTTCTAAAAAATTTGCATTATTGATGATATTTCATCTCTGGAGGTGTTCAAGGCTAGGTTGGATGGGGCCCTGGGCAGCCTGATCTGGTGGGTGGTTACCCTACCCATGGCAGGGGATTGTAACAGGTGGACTTTAAGGTCCCTTTCAACCTAAGCCATTCTGTGATTCTACGATTAATTCTGTTAAAAATATTATGCCCCTCAATCTTTTTTTTTTTTTTTCCTGGGGTGAGAGGAAGGAGGTGCATCTCATGCTAGTGACAATTTTCTGATTTATGTTTATGTTAGAAAACAAAACAATGCATACAATTGTGAAGGTAGCAATTATTGAGAACTTTCCAATAAAAAGCCCACAGAACAGGATTAGAAAAAGCACACCACGCTTTGAACAAAATTTACAGAAAAATGTTTGCAGCTGAGCTTATGGGATAAAATTTAGCACAGTTCTTTACTGCTGAGGACTGATCATCTTTTCATAAACAGAGAGATGGAGGTTTTCTTAGACTGCTTGGTGATGCCAGATTCAGAAAAACATTGTATCAAATATCTCCCTGGTTTCATGAAAAGTGCAGATTTCTGACAGTCACAGTAATCTCAGTCACTTTTTTAATGCTCTTAACTATTTTGGCAGTAGGCAAAGGTTAAAGATAAAACTTAATTAAACATAAAATCAGATTAAAATTTAAAAAATAAAAAAATGTAGGTGAAAATAGCACTGTCCTTCAGCTTTCTGTAAAGCATGTAATTTTGTTGAGTTGTAGTAACTCCATTAATAATTTCCTTTTCACAAAAAAAGGTTCAATTTTAGAAATGTCTCTGGTGCTAATGCAATTCTTAGTGCTCAGCTGAATCTGATTGTGCCACAGATCAGATACCCAAAACTGCAAAATCTTACAAAGTAAACAAAACTATGTAATATTTAAAATTGTCTCAAAACTATAAATAGAATAGACCATCTGCAAGTATACCTTGTTGGTATGTGCCTCATTCACAGTTTGTGCTATGTTTTGCTTGAATGGCATTTCCTGGAGTTCTTACATAGTGTTGATTATTTAAGATCTATTATTGAAAGAAACTATTTTTAAAGAAAAGCTGATCCGTACGTCAGTTATGATGACTAATAATTAGCAGTCCCTTAGAAATCAAAATTTCAATAACATTTGAATTTTATGACATCATTTTCAATAACAGTGTATCTGTATGCTGAATTTTTTTCTAATTTTCTATTCGTTCTTTACCTTCCAAGTTTGATTTTCAGTCACTTAGCCTTACATTATAATATCTGTATTGTGTGTGATATCTGTATTAATGCTATTTAGAGATTCTGCTTGAATTTCTATTCAGTAGTCTTTCAATCCTATTTAAATTTTCCCTTTTCTTTTACTGTGTATGAATGCCTTGAATAATGATTTGAAATGTATTAGTGTTTATATTTCATGAATATCTCAATATCGCTACCCAAAATTGATTTTTACTACAATTATATATTACATTAGATTATTTCTTTATTTTTTTCTCCAGAAAATGTAAAGTTTCTTTTGAAAAGAAAATGTATATTTACATTTTCACGCTGATCGGAAAGGATTAATCTGTAATTCTGGATACCCTTTGCAAACTTGAAAATATTCATTGGAATTTAACCATAGTTCTAGCTCTAAATATGTTAATCAGTCTTTGAGGAGCTACGAGTATTCACAAAAGAATAATAAAATGAATATAATTAATTTTTTAAAATCTTTGTTAATTGTACAAACTCAATTTACCGTATAAATTGGAATTTTTGAAAAAGTATTTCACACTTGGCAAAATGTGATAGTCTTTGTCAGATTCTGTACACAGGTCAGCAACCTCGGGGAAACAAGAAGAGCAAATTCTTTTATCACCTTTTTTTCACAAAGACTTTAATCTATAGACAATATTTTTTTTTCACTATGTTTAGGTTTCTTACTTTTCAGAAATCATAGAGATTAACTGTTGCATGAAACCTCAGTATCACGTAACTCTTAATGAATGAACTGAGTATAATTTTAAGGAAAAAAGTTTGTCTCATGTCTCTAAGGTATTAGATATGGAAGGTCACTTAATGTATTCTCCGCTGACCTTTTAGAGATCATCCTACAAAGCAGTAAAAAAAAGGCTTTTCTTTTTTACGTTCTGACTACTTTATATCACCTTTTTATTACATACGTTTATAGTCCTTTATGCTATTCCCCCAAATTATTTTGCATTAAATCATTCTTGTTCCTCTTTTTCTGTAAGTAGTAAAATAAGGCTATGACTAAATTGTGGGGCCCAGCAGTGCTTCTCATATTCTAAGTGCAAGGTGAGTACTTTGACTGCATCCCACCTCATCTCAGAATGATATCTGGGAAAAAATTGTCTGTCTCCCACATCTTACTTTCATAATCAAATGCATAGACCTGAAGGGAGCCATAGTGTAACACAGCCTTGTCCTTGTACCTATCTAACCTCCAGGCACGATATACTCCAAATTCCCAGACATTTGCACAGTTCCAGTAGTACCTCAAAACAGATTTTTCATTTTATATTTTTAGTTACAACCTGCTTGTTATTGTGGCACCAGAATGATAGGTAGTGGGATGCTTTTACTTCATATTGACTGAAGTATTTTTGGGGGGAGGGGGGAGGGGGGAAACAAAACAAAAAACACCCTGAAATGCACTGTCTGGGGGTATTTTGCCTAAAATTTAGGCAAACTATTGACTAATTTAGCACTTCCTCTAAGCTAAGGTAAATATGGAAATTCATTTTTCCACAGTAACTAGCTCAAATTTATCTTTTCCACAGAATACTTTTCTAGTTCTTGTCACTTCTCTGTGTGATTTCTTAGTCTGGTTGAGTGTTTAATTTCCAGCCTTTCTTCTCTCCCCACATATTCCATGTCATATTGAAATAGTTGCATCTTTATTTCTGTAAGGACATGGTAGCAGAAAATGAAGGTTTTGATTTATTGTTTCAGAAAAATTGTGATGTCTTCTGTCATGCAATTTGACCACAGAATTGCTGTTGTAATAGTGAAGCGTTATACATCATGACCTTTACTTTGCTTAGACAAATATGATAGTTTCATTGGACTTCATTGTACAATAGGGAAACAGCATGTTCATATGTCTGTGTAGATCATAATCAAAATACGTAGTTTGACTTACACCCCAGTGCAACATTTCATTACAAATTAATGTATGCATTCATTTTCTTTTGCTTAAGCAATATATACTTAGTAATTCAATAAGCAACTATATAACCACAGTTAAAGAGTTTTCCACTCTGTTTAATATAACCTTTTAGATGGCAGGAAATGCAGCCACCTACGATAATATTTCCTGGGGAATAGCATAATTTCACTGCTCACCCTGAATAATGTATTAAGTCTGTGTAACTAGGGAAAAAAAAAAATACATGTTCTGTAGTGTATCAAGTGCATTGTGATTTCTTTCAGTAAAAATCACATCAATTTTCATTATGTTCCTGGTACCATGAGATGCTATCAAAAGAAGGAATATACTTATCTATTCCATCTACTTCTTACCTACCTATTAAACCCATTGTTAGTGTTTTTCCTTCTTTTGGGAAAAACAAACAAACAAAACAACTATGGGCTGGAATGTATTGCTTTATCTCCACTTGTAGTGGAAAGTTTGTACATTTGCAGTGTATAAATAATAACTTTAATTCTCTAATAAATTAAATCTGAATTTACACATCAAGTTTATGATGGTTGTGCTACAGGCAAAATGTCAGGATAATTCCTTTGTCCATGCAACCTCCTTCTATCTATGTCAGCACACCTAGTTCATGCTACTTACAGCTCCAGTCCTCCTATATGACATGTCCTTCTTAAATCTCAAGGTTGTATCAATTTCTTTTACTTAAAATTTTATTTATTTTTGCCTTTCCATGTGTGTTGTGAGTGAGAATGCAAGAGAGAATAAAGAAAGGAAAGATATGTGAAGGAGTGAAAGATGGTACAAATCATGTAAATAACTTGAACTTTTTTCTGGAAAAAACTTGTGTGAGCATTAGTCATTTCAAGCTGAATCTTTGGGTGTCCTTTGGGTGAAACGCATCCTTCAGCTGTAATTTAGATATCTATTAAAAAAATAATAATAGAAAAAAATCAGTACTTCCATTTTTTTTGGCTGTGTGTTTCTTACAGCTGGGCTATGAGTTAGACTTTTTGACACAGTTGGATTCCAGGAGTCATATCAGAGGCACTGTGAAATAAAATGTAACTATGTGCCAGTAAGTGGGCGTGAGCCTAGGGGAGCATGACTGAAGTTAAATCAGTAATTAAGCTGGTGAAAGTTGGAGCAAATGTGGTGTGCATCCAGAATGCCCCAAAAAGAGATTTTTCAACTTTCAGCCTCTTCTACTCTTAGCAGGCAATAATACAGCCAGGATATTTTCATTTGTTTGTTCAGAGAAATACTGTTTCAATTCTTACAGCAAAACATTAAAATCTGTTTGATTATTAAGTGCCAAATCACTAAAATACATTTGACTAGCAACTGGGAAAGTTCATAGTATGTGAATTCATATTGAAACTTGATGGCTGTTTTCAGGTTTAAAAAGAAAAAAAGAAAAGAAAAAGAAAAATACTCCTACAGTGTATAAGGAAGGGGATTAAAAGAGAAAAAAATGGATGAAAGATAAATAGAATAGGTTTTGGTGAGATAATAGTCAATGTCTGGAAAATTTTGGAATTGGTGCTAAAAAAGAATTCTGTACTTTCACTATTCTAGAATTGCTTCATAACAAAGCATATTTTTCTAAAAGGACATCTGTTTTACAGTACAAGTACATGATTTGCACGTTATATTTTGATACAGAGCACATACTTAAATTAATCTAGTAGCAGTACTGCATTAAGTACGTACCTATATACTCTACAGACTGAAAATCTAGGTGTTCATTTCAATAGAAATCAAAAGAGGAATAAATCAAGGAATTGGTAATGAAAAAATAATTCAGATCGGCAGAAGAGCAACGAATTTTAGAACTGCTTTGGAATTTGATGTATCTCAAAAAAAAAAAAAAAAGACACTCTTTTTCAGCAGATATTTTAATGTAGCTCAGGAGGCTTCACTATAGAGTCTGTTTTTAAAAAAAAAAAAAAAAAAATGTAAGCTGCCTTTTTTCTTCAAAATCTGACCCAAAGTCGCAGAAATGTTGGGAGTACAATTAATTGCAATATATAAAGCTTATACAAAGTGAGCTAACGACTTATACTTGGCTGCTTGCTATTAACTGCATCTGGACAATAAAAGAAAAATTGTACGATCATGCAAAATTCTCACTTCTTGTTTATTTTAGTGTCAGCTTTGTTAATAAGGTGCCACATGATTTGGAAAAATGCTCTATGTTCCTATCTCCTAAAACAGTGCATGCTGGGCAAGCAACTTGCATCTACAAGATGCTGGAAATCTTAGAATTGTGTTACATATAGATCTAGCATATAATTTGCAGAACAAAAAATGTAAATTCATATCCCCATTGGAATCCAAAATGTGACCATAAACTCAAGTAGCTGTTTTCAGGTATAGACTGACTGATATGAATTGGCTGATGTGAATGTCTGCATGGGGGTAAGTGATGATTTGAAGGGAAACTCTTAGTCAGTGCAGGGTCCTTGTTCTGGGATATATTTATGTCAAAAATCTAATTCTAATTATATTCTGGAATTTGGTTGAACTAAGCTGGAACCTGAAGCATCACAAACCCATGTTAAATAGTCACTTGACTCTCATCATAGGTTTAAATAAGCTGAGAATCTATGAAGTAAGATAGATAAATAATGTATGTTGTTTAGGTTAAAAATACTGAAATTTCTTTTACAGCCAATTAGCAACTGTGAGGTAGTATTTATTGGAAAGCAATATTTTGTGTTTGGGAAAAGCTGTAGCTAGGAATTTTATATCCCAGCTGTCAGATAGGTAGTATTTACTGTTTGTCCAACAATGTGTGACTACTCTGCCTTGCTACTTGCCATATTGCTTCATTAATAGAATTATAAGCAATATATATATCTTTTTAACCCGAGTTTGTGATTAGGAAGGTCAGAAATCTACAGGTAATGAGAACAACAAACTTAAAAGAAAGCAATCAACAAGTTGTAGTTGGAGACATGATTTCAAAGCCTATCTAAGAATGTTGAATTGATAGTAAGAGTAGAAATGATACTTTTAATTTCAGTGGAGCTAAGACTGTCCACTGCATCTTTGCCAGAGCACAATCAGTCATATTGGTCTTGAATGGAATTTGGCTAATTCTGCATTCATGGAACATAACATTCCAAAACTGTTTCTTTCAACCATATATAATGCTTGCCTGTAGAAATAAAATAAAATAAAAAAAAAAAAAAAAAAAAAACCAAATAAATCTGTATGGAATAGTAGCAACATTTTTAATGATAGATTTATCTTTTGGACTGAATTTAGTATATACCAGTTAATTTCAGGTTCTCTTAGGAAGACAGTGAAATGTTATTACCTTTATCAGTCTCTGTTCTTCCATCAGTGATTACTTTATAACTCATTTGGTGATTCATTTTCACTGTTATTTATCATTGCCTTTCTTTGAATTTTATTTATTTTTTTATTTTTTTTCTCTAGGGCAGGGAGTTAAGGCAAAGTAATCACAAGATAAAATAAAGACTTTTCTCTCCCATCTTCTTTCAGTTGAGATTAAGCGATTTTGTGTTGAATGACAGAATGGATTTTTCGATGAGAGTAGTGTGCTTTTTCTTGAGACTGCTTTTAAACCCAGAATACTTTTATGTTATCAAAATAATGATGTCAACTGAAAGCAAGCTTCAGAACTTTGTAACAAAAAGAATAACATTTAATGAGTTTTCTCTCACAGGGAATTTATATAAAACAGTTATAGACATCACAATATGTGTGGTAAATTATTCCTCTAAATTCCTTCTCAAAAAGATGAATGATCTGTAGTATTTCAAATTTATATTCACTAATGACAATTACTTTACTTCTGTAAATACTTTATTAATAATCACAATTGTTGAACAATCACGTACGTGAAAGTTGTTTCCTTTCATTTCAGTTTTTCTGAAATTAACAAACCATCCTAGCTTCTATAAGAAGTCAGTAAAAAATATTCCTGGAAACCAGAACCACTCATGTAGAAAAGAAAAAATTTCACATGAATTTGTTATAGATTCACTTTTAAACCACAAACACGTGCAGCCTGATCCTCATATAGCTGAATGGGGTGTCTCCGAAGGGTTTCATCTCTTCATAACAGCAATTAATTATGCCTATGTTTGAAAATCTGTGCAGAATGCTTGAGTTAGCTTGGTCTGTGGAACAGAGAGCAACTTCACCCAGAGCAGCTAGAGAACTTCAGACCAGTCTACAAGGAATGGCCAGACTGAGCTGGAAGAAGAGAATACCTCTAGAAAAACCTTGAGAGAATCAAATCTAATTATAGTATTCTTCAGGTGAGGGTGAACATTGTGATGACCTAGGTGATGAGAAAGACAGCATGATGTTTAGGAGGACACTCAGAGATACCTTGACAAGCTGGAAGAATGAACTGGCAGAAACTGCTTGAAGTCTAACATAGGCAAATACAAAGGCACTTTTGCATTTTTCAGTTTGCACATTTTGCAAAATGAACAGGAATCAACAGTGTATCCTTGTGATTAAGAAGACTAACTGGATTCTGGTGAGCATTAGGAAAACATATAAAGTAGGTCAGAAGACGGGATTATTCCCTCTTGTAAGATCTTGTGGGGGGCGTGTCTGTAGTCTTGTTCCAATGCCTGTGTCTATATGGGCACTGATTAACTATGGTCTGGCAGGGGACGACTAAGAGGGTGAAAGGGCTGGAGCTCACTTGTAATTAGGCATCTGTTCACCTTAGAGAAAGCTAGTAGGGTTTAGGAGAGTTGCTAATGTTACACTGTTTTATGCCGCAGATCAAGAGGCAACAGCTGTAATTTGCAGCAAGGGGAATTCCAACTAGAAAACAGCCTGCAACAGAAAAGGTTAAAATAGTGGATTGAGTTGCCCAGCTTTTTGCGAACTTCTGAAGAAAAAATATTCTTTCCACACTGCAGCATGTATTGGTAGTTTCCTTAGGAAAATCTAAGAGTTTCTCTTTAAAATATTGAGTGTTTCTATGAATTTCCTAGTCCTTCACTCTGTTCAAACCAGTTCCTAATCTGAAGATGAAACCCTCTAAAAATGTTGCACCTACATTTCTGATTCAGCAGATCAATGTTTTCCTTCTGAAATTAGAGAGGAAAGATGTGTTATCTATTCTAAACACAAAATGAGTATTTATGAACAGGAATGAAAAATGTAGAGGAGATAAAAAAAAAATTTAATACACTTGGCACTACAGTGAAATATCATCAAGATATTCATCAGGAAAAAATACAACTTAAACAAATATTACAATAATAGGAAAAAAGAGTGAAGTTCAAGTATTTTTAACTTGATGGTGAAACACTTTTCAAACCAGTTCTAAATTTTCTTTTTTGGAGATAGCCTTAGATTTTTAAATTTAGATTTTTTTTCTCCAAGTCCAGTGGAAAATGATACAGAAATTGGTTAACTGAAAATAACTTACAAAATAAATGGAAGATTAAAGTTAAAGAGTAGTGAATGCCATTGATAGAGAAGAGGAGGAAAGTAACATTGGAAATAGGGAAACAGATAACAGAACTAAAAATTTAGGGATGTATCTTTCCTTCTAGCAGTGGGTAAAAAGATACTCAGCATAGTAGATGGATGTTATATATAACTTTATCTATCTAAATGAGGAAAAAATGTTTTCAAGTAGATGTAATCCTCTGATTACAATCTTTTTGATAAAGGTGATATAAGTAAGATGTAAATAAGAGTCCTATTTGAATGAAAAAATAAATCACATTTCTAGATTTTAAAAAACAAGTGTTGTAGGAATTTAAGAAAGCTATTGCTCTGCTGTCTGCAGAAAGAAAAGCTGTAAATAAAAGATACCAGGAAAATGTCTTTGTCAGTTTTCATTACTTCATAGTAAAATTCAAAATGTAGTCATGTGGCTAATATAATTGTTACTCTTTACTGAGTGGGAAGATTTCCTAGAGTATATGAACAGATTAAATAATACGTACAGAAACCTACATTTTAGATTGCCGTGGACAGAATAAATCTTAGGTGCTACAAGAAAAGAATAAACAATTATCATAATGATAGTATTTGAGTGCTCAGATTCTGTTCTGCAGAACAATTGCTTAGTTTCCTGTTCTTAATGTGTGGTGTTGATTTTCAATTAGAATTTCCCACTTAGCCCATTCCACTGAATTTTGAGTTTAGTTCATTCACAAAGAGGAGTAGTGATTTAACAAATGGCTTCTAGAAGACGAATGAAATGCTTCTCTCCAAGAAATAGAAAAAGAAAGAAGATGAAAGTAACTGGCTTGAATTCCTCAAAAATTGACAAGAACAATTTGTATACAACTGTTTAGATGAGAAACAACTAACATGGGCTTCTCATAAACAATTTGTGTTGAACACAGATTTTTCTTTAAAAAGATAACAGAGATGAACATACAGAACGAAAAGGATACATCTTGACATTAGTGAGGATTTTGCTCACCACATTGATGTGATGTTCTAATACGTAGAAGCAATGAGCAGCAATAAAATACCATAGAAAAAACTGATCTCAAATATGTACCTGGTTGAAAAAGTACTCAGAAGTATAAGTGGATTACAGTGAAAATAAAAGTGTAAAGAATAGGTTTATACCAAGTTCATCTCTGATTATGCTACCTCTAGCATTTTCATTATTAAACTAAGTGATTGAACAGTGAGTGTGATCGTTATACTTAGAGCTACTGTTAGAAAGAATGTGAAGCACAAATGTTTGGGCAAGATCTCAGAGCAGTCTCAAGCTAGAAAGGAGCTGGAACTCAGGTTTCTGTTCAGTAAGAGAAGTGGAAAATTCTACATTTAAACCAAAACAATCAAGTGACCACAAACAGACCTGCCAGCCACTAATTGGCAAGGATGAAAAGTTTCAGGTACCACTTCCAGGAAGGGCAAACCTTGAAGCTAATAAAATTGTGAGTTAAGGGAGAATGTGCTAGGGAAGGAGGAACAAGGAAAGAGGAAGGTATAAACGGGTATAAAAAGTGCTACTTCTGTGTAAAATGGGGTTGATCACCACAGTCTGTGATCTAACTGTCTACATTTTCTCACTAAATTTTTTTCTTAAATCTGTCTCTTTGTGCATTCATGTTTTCTCTCTCATGTGCACATGTGCAGCATGCCCCGTGTGTCAGTTATTGGCAAAACCTATGTGTATGTTAGTGAAACTGGGGTTGGGCTGGGGATGGAGGCCCACAGGCTGTAGTGCCAGCTGCTGGAGAAAGTGGGAGCTATGAGAGCAAGTTAGTGTCTTCCCAAAACAATTGCTGGGGTTGGACCAGCCTGAGTGAAGTGAACGAGAGCTCTAGCAGTTGGAGTGGGGAAAGCAGTAGCCACATTTCCCCAGTGTGAGCAGAGACCCCAGATCCTCTGGGTATGCAAAATGGTATGCTATTTCTATTTTGTACGTGTGCAATGACGCTGCGTAGGGGAAAGGAGGTTGACCAGGTGAACTTTGGAAAATCCTTCCTGCCAAGATTTCTTGGCTATATATCATTAAAATGACAAGAAACAGAAAAAGCAAGAAAGTCTTTTATTGACATTTACCGACACCTACTTGTAAATTTTTAAGGAATCTATGTTCTGTAAAGTATAAGTTTAATGATACACAAAGCTGAAAGTTCACTTTTCAAAAACCTGTCGTCTCCTGTCAGTAGAAGAGAAAAATCAAATGTGAAAATCCCATTAGGCTGACCTTACTACTACACAAGATTTTAGAACAAATTCTGTAGGGAAACTCAGTGAAAGATGTAAAGATTAGGAGGAAGATAGGATAAAATCTAACAAATTTCTACTGTGGATAGATTGTGTCAGACAAATGTAAATTATTGAACTTAATATATTTTCAGTCTTCTTGTAAATGCATTTGATATGGTGATCTATAAGGGCATATAATTTAGCATGAAGTAGAAGCACCGTATACTGCTTTTCCTCCATTCTGTCAATTATAATGGAATGGGAATTGTCAGTCGTTTAATGCTCCTGTAATGAAAACATAAGACAAATGCTGTCACTCTAGTTGCACCAATTGTGGTGAGAATAGAATTTTTTGGGGGGGTTCTGAAAATGTTTGTGAAGGTCAAAAAAAATATTTTCAGAAAATTTGGCATGTTAAATATATTGCTAAGTCATTTAAGAGTTGCATTGTAAAACAACAGATAAACAGTGCAATATTTGTGTGTTCCAGTCCTGTTCCAAACAGTTTAAAGTTACAGAGTTTAGAATTATATATCTAATAAAATGGATGTGTGGGAAATGACTGCTCTTGAAGGGGAAAAGAGATGAAAAGTACAGGATGCAAGTAATGTTTCTGTATTAGAAAGGGATGGCATAAGGAAATGTATAAACTATGCTATAAGAAGTAATAAGTAAAGATCCTGGATAGTTTCCCTAAATGCAGAAGAAGTTGTAGAAGTTATTTTGTCTGCATTTAGGGACACTAACCAGCGGAATTGACTGCTATGAATTTCCTACCAACTTTCATATCCTGAGAAATCTCAAAAATATTCCGGACAGATGTTTGAGGCTCTCTAAATAAGAAAATAAATCTATCTTTCTAGATAAAAGACTAATCTATGGGGAAAATATATCATGTATAAGAGGATGAAGTACAGTAAACTCAGCTTTGGTGTATGACTTGAAGAGGCAGAGAAACTATAGCATAACTGGGATACAGATAAATGAGAAAATTTCCTAAGTTAGAACACAGGACTGGGGAAAAGAAGCAAACCTACTGCTGCAAATTAACTCTTCTCAAACAGAAAAGAGTATGAGAAGAAATCTTTAGGACAGTAGAGTAAAGACTCCATTAGAAATATTGTATATAAAGAGAAGTTACATTTTTTCCAGAGTCTGTATGGAATAAAATAGATATCACACCTATTAGTCAGGGATGTCCAGTGATCATAGTTCTAAGCATTTTGTCGAGGCTGTAATGGAATGTTTCTTTTCTTCACTTTCTTTTTTGTCAGAGAATTATCTCTCAAAAGCCAATCAAGCGTTAAGCACCAGTGTATTGTCAAGTAGAATAGAAATCCTTTAATTAGCACTTCAGATATCATAAACAAGCTGTACCACATTTCCAAGAGTAAGTCAAATATGAACTTGCTGGATTTACAAATTCAGAATCAGGCTTGTGTACACTTTTTATTAAATCATGTATCTGTACGAATTACAAGTAAGCAAGTTGTGACACATTCCTCAAACTGAGATTAGAGAAAAGAAAATCTGAAGAGAAAATGAAGGCTGGAATTTAATCACGCTTCAGCATTCAGCTCATTTCTACATTTTTGGATATGAAGATGCTAAAAGCAAGCCTTAACAAGCTACATGAGCGCTATTGCTGATCCTACTTTATGCCTTTCTTTGATTAATCTTACTTTTTGCAGTAGTAACAGAATTTGTCACATTTGGACTCTGAAGTCTACTACAATGTTAGAATAATATTACCAGTTTGTTGCCTTCTCAGTGTGAGTTTTCACCAATCACATTAAATCTTGAGTTTGATAAAACAGTGGGAGTAAATGAACAGTTTGTTAAATGCAGAATGAATTCATCATTTTCTTTCCCATATCAAGACTATGAGGTATTTCAGAATACATTTAAAAGTCAATCTATGTTGAGTCTCTCAAAAACAAAACTAGTTGTTATCTCTGCAGGGAATGAGCCTTTATGTTCCCCAGAAGCTCAGTAGCTCTTCGCACTGAGATCCTTCTACTGCTGGCCCTGCTGTGGTTCTCAGAGCTACTTTACTGCTTGGATACCATGCAGAGCTGCTATTTCAAAACTTTCTTTGATTCTGAAGCTCTGTACGCATCTCTGCTGTTTGTAAACCTTAGATATCTCCTTTCAAGTTTCCTTTTCTTTAATCCTTTCCATCAATTACATGATCTTCATTTGACAGATATCTCTTTTCTTTTTCCTTTTTCTGGAATACCTCTTCTGCTTTGACCACATTATTTACCAATTTGTTAGACTTTTATCTCCCTTAATGCTCATATGTATTTGAGATCCAGTTAATTTATCTAATATGTAAGGGAAATCTCATCATTTTAAAACAAAATATGAAATGGTCAATCTGAAACTGTCATCTCTTTCTTCTTGCTCTGTATCCACATTCCTTTCTGTTTATGCAGCTTTATACCAGTTTTGATTTGTATGTTCTTCTCTGCAGCAAATATCTTTCAAGAAAGAGCCTGACTTACTATAGATTACTTGACAAATAGCAGTTATAAGAAGAACACTCAGGAGAGCCAAGTTATCCTTAAATAAAGATGTTATTGGGTACAACTCCTGGGTGACTGTTTTTACCATAACAAGATATGAGCCATAGCTGACAGAAAGCATCAAGTTTCTGTTGTTGTTGAAACTGATCTGAATGTGAGGCCAGACTGAGTCCTTCTGTATATAATTTTGTATTTAGAAAAAAATCAAATTAATTTCAACTGTGCATGTGTCTTGAAAAGAGAAGACCTGAGCTGGTTGAAAAGCATTCCTTTTGTTGCTGTTTGCAAAGATTATCATAAAAAATGGGGATAGTCATCTGGCATTCATATGGAAAAAAAAAAAAATACTATAATTATGAAGACTTTAATTCATTTTCACACTCTTTGGTCTGAAAATTTGCAATCTACAATTATGTTGTAATTGTCATAAAATCTGAATAACTTATGCAGGTCCAAAGGTAATAGCTTCTATTGATTTCCATGGAAACTACAACAAATACAAAAAGCACAATAACACTATTTGATAGAGCCAATTGTCAGCTATAAAGCTTTTTTTTTTTTTAGTCAAGACCATTAGCAATGCATTTTCACCAGAGATGAACAAGAGCTCTCATGCTACTCCTGCAAGCTTCTGCAGCAATATATGTCTCTGACATCGAGTGCCATCATAAAACAGGAGACATTACTTTCAGATCAGCCCTTCTAAATTTAAATAGAATTTAGAAATAAATATTTCTATAATACTTCTGATAGTAAAATGCCTTTTTGCTATGACATCAGCTTCAGAAAAAAAAAATCAAACAATAATTTAATTTTAAAACTGAAATACTCTGGGACTGAGATTAATAAAGTGCAAGTGTTATGCTTGAATATTTTTCACTTCATACTTAATGTGTATGATCATTGAGGATGGAAAGTATTGTAAAACATTTTAATTTTTAAATATACGTATTCATAATTAGCCATATAAAATGCATCCCCTTATGCCATTAATACTTTAATTTCCATTGACACAGTAGACCTTTCCAATCATATCCATTTTTAATACTCAGGCTAAGTTGATAGATCTATGCAGGTCAGGCTGTCATATGTGCCTAGAATAAAAATTTCTAATCACTTGCTTTTGTGGATTAAGATGAATGGAAACACTAGGCAAGTATCTGTGGTACACCTCTATTAGCCTCTCAAATTCCTTCAGCTTTTCTGCCATTTAAAATGACATAGAACAGTATGCAATTTTTAAGAAAAAAAAATGTGAATTGAAGTCCCATCCCCTTTCCTACTTAATTTTTTTGGATTTAAAAGACAAAATATCACATCCAAGCTGTCACACAAAATCAGATGGATACTTCCCATGTTCCTAGTGGAAGTTTTTCCTTTCTATACTGCTCATCTAAGTAGAGAATTTTTATCCCCTTTCAAATATGATAGAGTAAAAAAAAAAAAAGGAAAAATAATTCCTCATTTCTTGCACTCTGACCACATAACTGTGTAGTCAACATGACAAATATTGACTGTATTTCTGTAGGAGCTATATTGAGTTCTCTGTGCTTTCTCTTTTTTCTTGAGTGATATTTGTGTTTTTGAGAGAAAAAGCACAATCACTCTTCGGGATTCTTAAAAATTCCATGTCTCAGAGGAGCTGATAGTTTCAAAGATTTGCAATAGCTCTTCTGTCTCTTACCGACTTACATTTTGGAACCTGAACAACGTGTTGCATATTATGCCCTGGATTATTTGACAGCATAGTAGGCTCTAAGGTGTTCATATTTTTTCAGAGGAATGGGAGATATGAAGTGTTGGTTTTAAAACTATCTTGGTGGCAAATTTTTCACTAGTAGTGATGACTTCAGTAAAACTTGAAAGGAAGTTCTAATTTTTTAAATATCATTGCTTCTTTAACAATTACTAGGGCTGCTCTGAAAGTAATGCCTCCTTTTTAATTATATCAACCCACAGTACCAGAGGCAGATGTGTGATAGATGGCAGCAGAGGGGTACTCTGACAGAATGATGTCTGACATGGAAGTTTGTATGAAGCAGAGGTGTGACACTGAATTCCTCCATGTGGGATAAAAGCAGCACCCACTGACATTGATGCTTACTGAATGTTTATGGAGATCAAACAGTGGATGTCAGCAGAGGAGGCAGTGGGTGCTTTTCAACAACAGTGACTGCACCTCTGCATATTTTTTTATGAGCACAGTATGCAGGCTCTTGTTCATTTCTATTGAAAATGCATAGTTGATGGTACTGATTATGATGAAAGAATAGTGTTTTGTAGCTGAGAATTTGCTCCGTCAAACAGTATTAGTGTACTCTTTTTATCTACTATAGTTTTCGTGGATATAAAAAGGAGGCATTACTTTTGAAGTGACCTATGTATTTCTCACTTTTTCTTTATTATTTTAAGTGCTGGAAGCAAGATAAGTTCAAATTTTGCGTCTTTATGTGATAAATTTCAGATTTATGAAGACAGACTAATTGTATTTGCTTGTAATGTTCACTGAAATGGATCTAAAGTAAAACTTCAACAGTGGTTCAGTGCTACAGGCAGAATTAGTGTAACGATTAAAAAAAGTGGCATAGAGGCAAGGCAGTTCCAAAAGAACAGTGTTATTGAAATGTTAAATATGTTCAGAGGAACCTTTCTGTCCCCCAAATCGTCTTCATACAGGTATATTTTTGCTCACAGGAAAAGTTCAATTTAGAGTGAAAGGAATTCCTACACGACTAGAAAGGTCAGCAAATAGAATTACTTTGGTGTAGCAGCTAAATGGTTTAATACAACATTGATAGTCGATTTAACATAATCTTGTAATCATACTTGCAAAAACAAGGAGCTTATCTTCAGTGAGACTAGTTGATAACATGCATGAAATAAATGTTATAAGTGCAGTAGTAGAGAACAGTTTTCCAGCATAGAAATAGCAGAAGTAGCAAGCATTCATGATTTTAAGACTCAGTGGTGCAATCTCCTCTCAGTTTCATAATCTTTACTCACTTACTGTAATGGCAGCAGGACCAGCACAATGAGAAAATGTCACAAAAAGAAGATTGCTCACCCATCTCCAAAGATCTAGGCTTACAGAAAAACTCCACAAAGGAGAGATCTGCAGCAAGAGATCCTTCTTTGGTGGCAGTCAGCCAGGCTTCACTCCTTCCAATGGCACAGGTGAATTCCCAGGGCTGACCGGGTCTCTCCCTCCAGATGCTCAATCAGTTATTCAGTCTGTGACTCAGCAGTTCCCATACACTTATGTAGATTTAAGAAATATATGTAGCATTGTACTGTGTAATACATACATACCAGATGATGGATATAACATCTACGGTAAAAAATTCAACGGTATTTCCAGGACCTGATATAGTGCCTCTAGAGATTAACTGTTTGTTTTTTTAGGTACTCCACTATGGTATGCCAGCATAACCTGAATACCTGACAAGAGGAGTACAAATTGCTCTTAAGACTGAGTCTTAATGGTGAACTCATTGCTCTAATGAGAAAAATTACTTTCCTTAATATTAGGGAGAATGGAAGAAGAAACATTCAGACATTCTCTGCCTGTAATTAGGCTATTAAAATCACATTCAGCTACTTAAATTCTAATGCATTAATTTTTAAAAATTCTGCACACCAGTTTCTCAGCAATCCTATCTGAGAGCACTAAATGATTGACATCTCTGGAAATTAAATAATGTATTTAATTGCCACAGCTCACAGGTTTCGGAAATCTACATGCAAGATATAAAGGTAGTCTGTGTGATAGAAGAAAACTGTGCAATTATCTCATGATCGTTGTGTTTTAGTGACAGACAGCAGTTAAGTGCAAGTTTGGGTTATGCTGGAGGACAACATCTGAGCTGGTGGCACCAGCAGGGGTTGATGTGAATGAGAACAATGAATCTCCTGTCCTAGCCAAGTCTCCTCCTTTCTATCCTCAAACCTATTTGACCTGAAGTGATATCAAATGGTTATCTCCAGGCAGACAAATGACCTAGGGTCCGTACTAAAGGATCTTCTGCCACGTAAAGCAAGAAAGAGTGGCTTCTACAGAGAAAATACCACTGTCAGAGGGGAAGAATGGACAATGGGTGAGAGTTCACTGATTACTTCATTCCGCTCCTTGACTCAGGCAATTTATGACTGTATTGACATCGCCTGGCAGTTAATTTAAGCTGCTATATATGGAATGTCAATTTCAGCTTGACTCCTGATTTTAATTGCAGTTCAGTATCTGAGGATGACAAAGGTGAAAAACACACACCTTTTATTAGAAATAAATCTGGTTTAAATATTCTTCCTTTGTGGCCATAGAATAAGGTAACCACAATAGGCATAACAACAGTATTAGCTTAGAAGATGATAAATTCAATAGTTTTTTCAACTTATTGTGTGTATAAGCCATGAAGACCACCTCAGGAACAATAGGTCAGATTTAATTCTAATGTCTGATTTTAAGCACGTAAGTTACTCCTTTGCTGGTATCCTTAAAACATCCAAATATTGAGTTTAAAACCTTTAAATATGTCAGTGGAATGTACTTATGTAAATCCTTTAAGCGGAAGAAAAAAAAGATATATTCTGCTTATAATATACTAAGTAGGCAGATGTCCCTAAAGTAGATTTCACTTCAATGCAAGGCTTTGTAAAACCACTCAGATAGTGTATGCCGTATTGCTTCAACGTCCTGTTACTAAGTGCTGTTGAAAATTAATGATCATAAATGAAATATGTAAAGAAGTACTGAAAATAATATTTCAAATTAAAAGCATTAAAATATATACTGTACAGAATGTCCACTGGGTGTTCAGCAATGCAGGCTCTCAGAGATGTGTTTCTGTGTGTTTGCATAGTATGGCAATAGATTTCTACACCTTCTGAAGTGCTGAGAAGCATTTCCACTTTTCCTGTGAATGTTAGCACCAACACCAGATGCCTGACCACATTTTACTAAAAAGTATTCAGATGTACAGTAGACTCTATTAGCAGAAATGTGGTTGTACATTGGTAAATAGACTGATTTGGAAGCAGAGAGCCAATCAGAAATGGGATCAAGCAGTCTTTGCAGCTCCCATTCTCTCTACACAGACTTCTGCCGATGCTGCAACTTCCTTCCTGCTCCTGTTGCAGGTACCTCTGCTGAGGCTGCTTTTGGCAGATGATCTCTGATGGTGTCTGATATTCACAAAGGTATGGGATAACAATTTGGCAAGCAGAGAACCTCATGATCTGGGAGAATGCTTCAGTTATACAATTTAGATGTAGACAAAAAGACAAATTACTGACTTTCCCAGGAGTTGAATGGTTACTAATATATTACATGTGCCACATCTTAACTGCAAGTCACTGGAACTGATTAAGTGGAATACAAAGTTCTCCATTATGCTGTTTTGACTAATAATGACACTATTGTTGTATTTTTTGTTTTGTTTTGTAACGTCTCAAACTCTTATTTTGAGACCATAAAGCTACATTGGAGTATCTAGTTTAATGTATTGAAGTACATGGACTGTTGAATGTCAAAACATTTTCCCTCATTGAGACCAATAACCTGTATTCTCAGAAGGGAAAAGCATGACAACAAAGACTGTTAAAGACAGAAAAATCCAACTTGCTTATTCTGATGGTTATCATATTCAATCATAGGAATAGTAATCTCTTCCAGTTTCAGAGTTTTTCATTAAACTCCCAATGGTCTTTAGTGTTGTCTTTACACACTAGATTAAAGAACAAATATCTTATCTAGCAAAACTAAGCAGATAGTACAATCAAGTCAACTTAATGTTAGTAGTCTAAATAGACATAACTCACAAGCCTAAATTTTCTATAGCCCTTAAAATATTCTCATGGCTTTTTCATTTCATTTCCATTTCATTCATTTCCATTTTCAGCTTTTTGAAATACGCATATGCTAGAAATGTTCTCAGCGTTTAGCATCTCTTAGAAAAATCCATGTTGTTCCTTCTTAGTTTTGTCGTTGCTAGCGCCTACACCTTGTTAAAGCCACAATCTTCTAGAATGAGAATTCAGTTTTGTAGATACTTCCTTTTAAGTATCTACTTCCCTAGTTGTTTCCAGTGGAAAACAACTAAATTCAAAAATTAATTCCCACTTTTGAGAAGTCCTTTGCACATTTATTATTATCTTTGCCTGAATTTTACCAGTCTTATAGTGTGATTTTTAATTAATATTCCATGGAACAGTAAGCTAAACATACTGAGCAGAAAGAATTTGATATAAATAATTACCTTGTCCTTTAATGGTTTTTAATAATGTACTTCTTATCAACTTCTCAGTTATTTAACCTGGAATAACTGCAATTGTAGACAAGTTATATATAACTGACTCTGAGCCCAATTTAGATGTTGGCAATAGGAATTCAGTCAATTAGGAATGCTGTTTCCTCTCCTCCTCCCTGTTCTTCCTTCTCCCCAGAACAGGATATCAATTTTTAAAATGAAAATAAATGTTTTGTAACAGTTTATTTTCAAAATCTCAAAAACATCATGCAAAACCTACTATTTTATTAACATTCAATAGAATCATAGAATGGCCTGAGTTGAAAAGGACCACAATGACCCTCTGCTATGTGCAGGGTTGCCAACCAATAGACCAGACATCCAGCCTGGCCTTGAATGCCTCCAGAGATGGGGCATCCACAGCCTCCTTGGGCAACCTGTTCCAGTGCGTCACCACCCTCTGGGTGAAAAACTTTGTCCTAATATCTAACCTAAACCTCCCCTGTCTTAGTTTAAAACCATTCCCCCTTGTCCTATCACTATTCACCCTCATGAACAGTCGCTCTCCCTCCTATTTATACATTCCTTTCTAATATTGGAGATCCACAGTGAGGTCTCCCTTGGGCCTTCTCTTTTCCAAGCTAAACAAGTCTAGTTCCATCAACCTTTCTTCAAAAGGAAGGTGCTCCAATAGAACTGGAATTAATTTATTTTGATGCTATCATTTTAGTTTTGTGTAACATAGACCTTTCTATGTTACAGTACATTAAAAATTTACAATTTAGAACTTCAAACTCTTTTATGCATCCCAACAAAACATTTTGGTTTTGATGAATCGCACTGAACGATCAGTTGGTAATTAATTCCTCATTTTCACCGGATGAAAGCATGTATTCTCACTTCTTTCAATATATTGACGTATGCACTGAGCTCATTTTTATCATTATTAATTATTATATACATTTAATAATGAAAATATGTAAATTGTGTTATTTATTACACCTACATGTAATATTCCTAAACTCATGGATACTACTAAGAAGTATACTGCTGATGCGTCATTTCCTCTTAAGTATTTCAAATCTATTTTGTTCTTATTGACTTTCCGTGTTTCCTCTCCTCGCTTCACTTTGTTGTTTCTGCTCTTTTTTTCTGTCTCCAAGTTGCCGTTAAACCACTTTATTCCAAAACATAATCTGTCTTTTTTTCTCTTACTTCTTACTTATTACAAATTTTCATTACTATTCAGGAGAGGATGCAACAAAACAAGTTGTTTCTATACAAATTGTTCTTCTTATTGCTGATTTGAATGAGAAACGTATATAAAATGTGCCATGCAGTTTTAAGAAAATGTCTTAGTGGATCAAAGAAAAAGTATTTACGTGGAAACCAAACAGAATAAAAGAGAAAGAATAAGTTACTTCTAAATAATCACAATGCAGCCTGGCCTCATTCTGCATATGCTGACTCTTCTGCTCACCAAAGTGTAGTTACTTCCTGAAATTTCTATAAACCTCCCCATTTGGATATTAAAAACATAAGAAGTAGAAATTTTTTTTTTTTTTTTTCCCAAAAATATTTGTGTCAAACAATTATGAAGTGTGGGGTTTTGGTCTCAGGCTGTCATAGATCCTCGTTCTTCAATAGAGGGAGAATGAATTATGGTGTTTTTAGCTTAAATATTGATGCATTACAAAACATTATAAACATTATATCCACTAATGACACTAGTAAGTCATCCAAAAGTTGTGCTGGATATCTTTTGTAGACTTAATTTGACAATAGACTTTGAGGGGTACTTGCACTATCTCTAATCTGATCTGTAACACTTAACTATATATGATGTCAATGAACAGTTCAAAAATCATTATATATATTTTTCTCTGTCAAATTAATAAGGATTACATAGATTTTTCCTATTAATATATGTACGTAACTATGAACTGTTATGACTTATTTTAAGTACTATGCACTTAATTTTGTGAAGATTTCCTGCTGTTGAATGTACATACTCATTTATAGATTCCTTTATTTATTTTAATGTCATGCTGAATCACTGATAACATTAATTTTACATGGTTCTTCATGCATATACAAAAAATGTTCATTACATGTCTGACTATTGCTGTCACAATAAAAATAAAAGGCTTTACTGACATACAAAAAACCCACAATTTTTCTTCAATTAGAAAATACTTCAGTATAGTTTTCCACCCTTATCTGTTCTCCAGCTTCTGTTTAAGATTAGAGTTATTTAGATTTCTTTAACTTAGTGGGGAAGACTTTTGAAACTATCCTTGGAAAAAAGCTGTGAATTAAAAATGAATTCTTAGTGGGGCAGACTGAATTGAATAAATGAGCTGCCAGGAAGAATGTCTTCAAATATTATTATTTACTGTGGTCTTCACTACATGTCATGATTTCATTGTCAAAGATTTGTGTGATTTCATTACAATGACTTGCAAGTCTCAGATATTCCTAGAACATGTAGAAGGGGACTGTGCTCTCGTATAACTCGAGTATATGTATGTGATCTGATGTTTGTACTAGAAATTATTTCTCGGCCCTTATTTCAAAATGTATTAAAGTTAATCATTGTCTGCGCTTTAAATCTTGTGCAATGTGGAAAATATAAATGCAATTTTATAAACTGGAATTTTATAAAATGAAATTTTAATTATCCTAGACTAGGAGACTTAATTCTCCTAGGCAAAAATGCAGCCTGCAAAAGTTAGCAAAACTACTAATATTACATTAGTTGAGGTGGAAGAATGCAGAAAAACTAAAATCTACAAAGTCTGGCATATGCTTTCCCTCATTTATTTCTCTTCTTCCATGGTTTGATTGCACAGCTGCATGTAGTCAATTCTGTCTTGACAGCAAGAAGGATTTTCTTCTCACAGACTAAAGTCTGCTGATGTCTGCAACTAGAATCTAGTCCAGTGACAGGATGCAGGTACCTGATGTTAAGCTAGAGCGTGCTCCAAGACTCCCTTTACTAAATATTTTCCAGAATTACGAAAAGAAAAGAAAGGCACCTTTCAAATGAGAACAAATCTCTAGCATACCTCTAATTGCCACAGTAAAGGAAATCCTACTTGAAGATTCTAATTAATATCATCATCCAAGCTAATTTACTAATTTACTGTTCAGTATTGAAATACTACAGTCATAAGAAGTTGAAAAAAATGCAAAACATTTTTATTTTAAAAAATAATTGCTTGATTGATTCTTCTGTAATGCAAACATATTTTTTCTATTTCTGTGTTGGTAATAAAAGTTTCAGGAAGTTATAAAGTGCTTCAGCTAACAAAATGTAAATGATGTGCTGGTATAATATTAACTCTTGCATCCTACAGTTTCTAGACTAATAGTGTTGAGCCAATAGTATCTTTTATAGTAAGTAATTTACACGGGAGTCATAGATACTGCCTGCTAATAAGTCTCCGTGATTTACCTAGAGTTACTAGTCATGATCTGCTGAGTTATTTCTTCATATTTTACAAACTTTCACCTAAGAAGCTACACTGGCAGGATATGACAGGAAAAAAAGGTTGATGGTATTGCTGACCAAGGCAAGTAAATCGAGCCCCAGTTCTGCTTCTTGCTAAGAGAGATCCTCAATACAGCCCTGTCTCAGCGTTCTGATGTAACTCTTCAATATCAGGTTCTTGTTTTATGTGTAACTATCTAGTTTTGGCTGGGACAGAGTTAAACCTGAAGAGTCTTGTCCAAATGGCTTTTAAACACGTGCAGGGATGGTGACTCAACAACTTCCATGGGGAGCCTATTCCAGTGCTTAACAACCCTTTCTGTAAAGAATTGCTTCCTAATATTCAACCTAAACTTACCCTGGTGCAACTTAAGGCCAGTGGTCCTTTTTTTAGAGAAATAATCATTAATTCCAGTACATTCATTTAAAAAAAAATGGCTAGCTCATTTATTTATATCTGATGAATTCCCCAAATGCGAGTACCATAGCTGAAGTGTATGAAAACTTTTATCTTAAACCATGTTCTCCTTTTTAATTTAGGAAAGCTATCAGAATTATGCATGTAACCTTAAGGAGGGCCTCAGGTAATAAAATTCTCTTACACTTCCTATTCCCGTTCCATTCTGTAACAGTACATACTCTTCCCATTAACCACATTTCGGTAAGTGTATCAAATGGTGAATTTAAATTTTCCCCAGGCACCTAAAACATGGTGATATGCTTGCCTGCACTCTGAGGCAAGGGGGGATTGGAGTCTGTTATGCCTTAGCTTCTCATCAAAGATCACTTATTCCCCCTTCCTCCTCCCCGTTGCTGGAAGTGTGGTAGATTTAATCACCACACAAGGGATTCTTAGTCACCCACGTTTCTTATGCATATGATTGCTGTCTTACCTGATGCTTATGTGACTTTTATTTCCTGTATTCTATATACTCATCTTGGTATGTGCTAGGTTACTCCTTTGATTGCCTGAGGAGTCCACTGATGGCTCAGGAAATGGCAGTGCTTATAAAGTTAGTTAGCAAGATGTGCTATGTTTGGAGCAAAACAGCTTTGTGTCAGAAAAAGCTGAAAGAGGTATTCTTTGTCTAGATCTCATTTTAACTTTTATGTGCAAGAAAGAAAATGCATTTCTATGAAATACTTGTACTTAATCCTGTATGATTTTTCCAAGCTAGTATTATAGATAGTATCCTAAATAATCACACGTAGGACTAATTACATCATATACCCACTTTTAGGTGAGTGTTTAAAGAACGTGTGTTTTCTTAAGGAAGAATACAGAATTGTCTGGTAATGTGCCGTACAGCATGAATTTTTATTTGCGTGTATTTCTGTAAATACTTTCTGAATTAGCATCACCACTACACTTTTATTAGCAAAATAAATGTTTTTTTTTTCATAAATGAACTTTGTCACTGAGAAGCTAGAAATATAGGAAAAGAACTAGATTAAGGCCAGAAAAGTGTCTGTTGAAATAAACAACTTTTCTGTTATTTAGATTTTTTAAAACAATTTTCAGTATTTTCTCATTCTTCATAACAATATTGAAGTAAACAACAGTTGTTAATCCAAAACTCTGTCAATCATCTACCAAGTGGAAAAAATTTACAGGATATTAAGTTGCAAAACAAAATAAAAAAAACCTCACAATACTAGTCATGGAAAAACTGACAGATATATCTCAAAATCAGTGCTAGAAAAATCTCTCAGAGTGTCAAACAAGTCTAAGCTATAAAATGAGCCTTGAGAAATGCTGAGACAAAAGTTCTTAAGACTACAGCTATAAGAATAAGTGGCACTGGCTTGGTCTTAAATAATCAAAAATATATTTTTGCTAAATTATATATATATACATGTACATATATATGTATATATAGTATTATAGATGCTGGCTCTTTTTGTTAGTCTGCTAATGGATTTTTTTCCATTGCTTTTTCCCCAGTTATTTATAGTCAATAATTTTTGTGATAACCTTTTTGGGGTGAAAGGCTAAACACTTTATGGAAGAGTATTGCTGCAAGCATAAAATGAAAAGCAAGTAAATATTTTTGAGCATGAGCGAATACTTAGAATTTCAGCCCTATAAATTAGACATTAGTGAATTGTCATGCAGAAGATAGAGCATATATTGGGTTCATTTTCAGAGAAAAATTTGAAATTGTACATACTGGACATTACTACAGTCATTTGTACAGAGAGAGCTGTTATTTATTTAGTCACTCATTTATTTCATAAAATAGTTGTGGATCAAAGGAAAATAATAGAGAATTGACAGTAGTGTTAATTAAATATTTGTGGTATCAACGTATTTTCCTCTCCAACCACACTTTCCCTGTGTGCCCCATCCTGATCCAGCAGATCTGCCTGACTCCTGTCTGAAGCCTTGAGATCTGTAGGCACGCTTTGATTCCCATATCTGCCTTCCCACATGCTGCGGTGCTGGAAATTCTCCTCAAATACAGTTGCTCCTAAATTGGAGTCTCCATGGTAACCTCCACAGAGTTGTACATTCGAGCCAACTGCAAAGGGAAGACAGATGTGCCATACAAACAGAGAGGATTTCTCTTTCTTTCATCAGGTTTGCCACCCTGAGATGAACAGACAGATAGAATGTAAATAATAATGATAAAGTCTAGCAGACCTGATTAAAAGTGAGTGATGACAGAAAGCTGATTTCAAATAATTTACGAGCAATTTTATAAAGCACTTATATTCATCCTTGTCATTGTTTTGTGTTTAAAAGCAGTAATCTGTAGCAATGATATGAAGTAGAGAAAGTAAGATGATGGGAACATCAGCTCTGTGTCTGTCTACTGCCAGCTAAATTCAATCTGTCTGTCAATCTTGTAATGTTGAAGATAGATCAGAAATCTTATGTCTGATGATGCAGAGTAGATTTTGAAGACTGACATGTTGCCTTTCCTAGTGTAACTGTGAGGAAATCTGTGTGAAGCTCAGAACAGTGACTGAGTTTGGAGCTGAGAAGTAATTAAATAGGAATAAGATGACAGAAACTACAGAGACCAGCTTATTCACCATTCATATTTGGAAGGACAATATTAATCCTATCATTATTCAAAATAAGTAAATTAGTTACCAGGCCCCTGTCATTAGAAGAAAATACTTGACTTCCTGTGGAACTTCCTTTTTCTCGTATTACAGTGAAGAAGAATATGTATTTTTCTGAACGTAGGCAGGCAGACATTTGTATTTGTATATATTTGTATCAATCATTGATTATTTACTTCCCAAATAATTTTGTCAGTTCTTTGACCATGACAGTGTTTGTCCATATTAATGGAAATAGCATTCAATTTGAAATCAATTGGATCATATAAAAATCTAAAATTTATTTCAGTCTCTTTCTAGGACAAGTTATAGTGAGTTTATGAAAGATTTTTGTTTTTCCTCTTCAATAATGACTTGTTAAAAGAAAAATGTCTGTTTACATATGTGGTGTATTAGATTTCAGATGCTATATTCTACCTAGCTTCATTTAAAAAATATACATATATATTTTCAACATAGAAATCAAATCTCCAGAATGCTCTGCTAGGCAGAAATGGTGTTTGGGATGGCTGCACAGATATCCAATCTGTTGTTTTACAACATACAAGATTCAGGTTGCAATGCTGATATGAACAGCTTCATTATCATCTGTGAAAATATGATTTTTCCTCACGTATAGGAAATAGTTAAAAAAAAAATTCTTCAGAACAAGCAAATCTTCCTTCTTTGATTGACCCTATTTCCTCTCTTTATTCTCAGAAGCAGTCTCAACATCTTTGTACACATTCTTGTCACACAACATGTGAATTTAATTTTTTCTGTGTTTTTTTTTCAAGAAAAGAAAAGAAAAATTCTGTCTGCAGCTAAGCTGAAACCCTGGGACTGAATAAGATCAGTCTCAGAACCATATGGCTATTTTAGGTTTTAGTTGGGTGATTCTACTCATGACTACATTCCTATCACACCCTTAAAATATCTTTTCAGTTTTTCCTGAAAGCTTTCTTTCACCTCGTGTGTACCTATAGTGTATCATTATTTTGCTGACATTTGAAAAAAAATGAAAATGTGAATTACAGAATATGCATGATGGAGATGTACAACCTCTTTCTATAGCCTGTCATGAGTTACCAGATTCCACAATTTAATTTATGTGATGTGGAAATTTGGCCAGATACAATGGCTTGCACTGGACTTGCTACTCTTGCATGAAATTCTGAGAGAAATAATTTGGATTGAAAGCATCTGGGCATAAATGCTGTCCTTTTATGTAAAATTCCAGCTTTAAGCCATAACCATAGGTACTGTTAATATACTTTATTTTTAGAGTGACTTCAGTAAGATATAGGCAAATCTGCCAATGGATGTCTATACTTGCTAAAAACCTGATGCAAGTTCATTAGAAATTCTGGCATTTCAGTTTGCTCTCTTTTCAAATCCATCTAATGTAGAAATGAATCAGACATAATGGAGGAAATAAAAAACAGCTGTGCTTAGCACAGTCGAATTTACATTAGAAAGTATTTATCAGGTTGCACTTGATACTTTTGAGAAAGAAGTGATTATCAAGTCTCAGTGCTTGAGACTTGAGAGAATGAATTTTGTCAATAGCATCAGTCAAAAATTAGGAAAATTTTGAAAATATTTCTCTTAACTTTTGTACTAGTTAAACATTTCCAGTTATTACATTTTTTCCACTTGGAAATCTATTTTTAAAAAATGAATATAGGAAAGATAAAATAATTGAAAAGGAAATATTTCACTTCACTTGCAAAATACAGTTTGGACAGACCCAGGAGGGTGATTGTCACTTTTTTCTCCCTCTCTTTTGAAAGAATAGAAAGTTGAGGAGATGCAACAAAATCAATCCTTTCCTGTTATCTAGAACTCATTTTTACCTCCAAGTTTTTCAGTTTGGCACCTAACGTGAAAGAATCCTCTCTACCCCATGTTTCCTTCGGCAGCGTTTTAGAAGTAAAAGACTGGAGAGTAACTGTAGGCACTTCTTCACCTCCTGAATAGCATTGCAATCCTTTATGGCATTGTTCTGGAAGGAATTTCTCAACCAAGATAGATTCTGACATTTGAGGCCCCCAGCAGCAAATCACAGAACTAGACGACAAGGGAAAGGTACTGGGGGTATTCCACAGCAGCATGTTGCCCATAGAATATGTCAGTGGTTTGCTCTTCCAGGTGGTACTTGTGGGAACTGAACCCCATGCAGACGGATAGGCCCCAGCACAGCATAACACACTGCAGTGCTCCAAATTTCCCATACAGTAAATCTTGATGCCACAGGCATACTTTTTACTTTTTTGTGAATATGAAAGGTGGTAATCCAGAAGAGGGGAGGGAGCCGGTCACGTGTAAATTGAAAGACTTGTACTGGCGAGATGAATATGGTGCTTCAATGATGTTCATTAAGATACCAAACAGCTATAATTTTTATTTTTATTTCCAAGATATAATTGTTAATGTGTCAGCCTTTACCTATAGGACAGATTATAGGTCTCTCCACATGCGTCTGAGCAGCTAAACAGGGCAGGCTGCAGAGAGCATGCAGGGTTAGTCTATTCCACAGGCAGTGTTTCAAGTAACAATTTTCATACCTGTTTATGCTCCTGTGTTCACACAACTGAATCACAGTGTAAGTAAAATTTCATCTCAGTGGCAGTGGGTAGGCAGCCTGCTGGAAGGAGCAGTGAATATAGAATTTATCTATCTCATGCTGGTGAAATCATAGGTAATTATCTTATATTGATATAAGGAAAGTTGTCTTGCCAAATTGATGGCATCAGGTGCCATTTTGTTTTTGGCAATCTCCTGCTACTGAGTTTTAACACATTAAAAATTCCTTGCCTTGGTTGAGGCATATTAGAACATTGTGCAGACTTTCTTTCCAAAAGCTAGATCTTGTACCTTTCTAAGTAGCAGTCTTCAAAATGTCTCAAGTGAAACATTCCTACTGAAAGCAATTTAATTTTATCTAACAAAAACCAGAAACAATTTATCATGCCCCTCTCTGACTGCCTGCATATAAATCAGACTCGAGACTGACATATAGAGAGCAATTCTGCCCATAGCTAATCCTAGAACTCTGCGTACTTGCATCTCTGCAGTCACGTTTTTACCTTCAAGATGCTTTTCCAGCAGCAGGAAGGAAGTGCAGATCCTCAATGAACAATTTGTATTATCCTTTAAAATTTCTGTTTTCTGTCCCTGCATCTTTTTTGCACATATAATTTTACCATCTTAACTTACAACTATCTATGTATTTTTCATTTTATATCTAGGTCAATTTAAACAATGGTACTTTGTTGCAATGGCAAGTACAGAAAAAATAGTTTGTATGGTAAGACCCATGTTCCATTTATGAATTGGATTCAATCTTTCTATCTTGTTTTACCTGCAATTGTAATTTATCTCCAGATTACCTTGCTTTCACTTATCACTCTATACTAAATACCACTCTGTTCAAGTGAAACAAATACACTAGAAACTTTTAAAAATCATTCTACCATAGACATAGTAAAAATTAAAATCTGTATTCTCTTTCTATCTATATATTTGTCTAATATTCTGCAATTGCTAGAGTAGCCATGAGGGAATGAACCTACTATAAAGGACTTGGCTTCATATTTTTATGTTTATATACTTATCATTATACAAGAAATTTCAGTATGTCAGGGAAAGGTGCATCATACAAACTTCACTAAAGAGATGAAGAAGATATTCAAGAAAAAGAACACCATTTCAGAAATAAATGAAACACTTAATGTTTATCAAAGAAATATTCTGTAATTCTATTTTACCTGATCTTAACAGGGTTAAACCCAGGTATGAACCATGAAATGTCACACTACTGTGAAGTTTAAGTGCAATGTATCCAACGCTTACTCTTCAAACCAGGAGTAGCTATAGGCTTGACTTTCTCCTGGATTATCCAGGATAAACAGAGCACCAGCTGTAAATTGCTTGTACCTGAACTTCTCACCCTTAGTGGGAAAATAATAACAAAAAATAAATGCACAAACACATACTAGAGAAGCAATACAAAGTTTATAGTTATACTGGTAGCTATTTCCTCTAGTTTAATATTTACCATAATGTATTGTAATTACTCTAAATAATATAATGTTGGATACATCCATTCGATCTGGCACAATCAAGAATCCTATATTCCTGTATCAATTCTAAACTTTACATATGTAAGTTCCTTTACATATGTAGCTGGTAGAGGTATGGCCATCAATTATATAGGAAAATAGCATTTATATTTGCCAGGTGATGTTGACGTTCTCCTATTTTCTTGCACCATTTCCTGAAGAAAAATGTCCCCAGTATATCATTCTTGAAAGTGCTGTAGTAATGAGAAATAGTAAGTGGAAATGTGTTTCTGAATTGATGTTTGGGTTTTCACATAATGATTGCTGAAAGAATCACAGTGTATTTTGGATGGTGGCCGAAAGGAACTTAAATAGCATGAGATACACAGTTTGATGGTTACTAGCTTTGGCTTCACATTGTAGTTATAGCAGCATTAGCGTCAAGTAACTGGTGCAAAGTGATTGGTAATTGATGTAATTAATTAAATGTCATTCAGCATCAAGGAGTTATTTACATCACATATGTATATGCATGTACACACACCCCAGCAAATACATGCATAGAAATGTCTTTTCCTCACAATTGCTGCCCATATAACTGCAAAAGGGCTAATTTGTGATTTCTTTAGAAAAACAAACTGATAGAAGTGTGTTACGATATTAGAAAACAAACTGATAACTGGCATAACTGCAGCTGTTCACCTGATCTAGGAAATGAAAGTGAATGTCGTATGTAATGTGAAATTGCTAACAATGCTTGTATCAGAAGTAGCATGAAGGTATGAAATACATTGAGAAGCCCCTCGTTTACTTATTCACTTTCTTTCAGGGTTTCAGATAAGTGAAACAGCTATTGAAACTGTGTGAAACTAAATCTTCGATCGTTAACAGCAAAGTTTCACAGTTAAATTACTGAAGAAATATTTAGCAATATTTGCTGGATTTATTTCTCTGCTTTTGCAGAGAAGATTCTGCTTTTCTATTGGCTCTCCGAATACATTCAGAAGCCTGTAGGATTATTTGTAGAATATTTAAAGTTATTTCTGGATGTTTCTATTACTGTTGTTGTGTAGATTCATGAGAAAGTCTAAACAGGAACTTCTTGTATGCATTCAGGCTCCAAAACCCTAATAACTATGTGATAGCTGACCACCTCTTCAGTGCAAATTCCTAATATCCCAGTCTTATGACAGCAATTGTTTACAAGTTCAAAAAGGTAATGGTATTGATGCTGACAGTATAAATTAGGTATATTAAGGTGGAGAAAGGGCAGACCTTTTTCAGCTGTTTTTGTTCAGCAGTTGCATTAATTGATATTTTAAAGGCCATCCATGGTTTTTAGGATTCAAAGATTTTTATAATTACCATGGCAAGCATTCTATTGTGAATAGAAACAGTAAGATAATGAACTATACAACAAGTAATCATTTGCTCAGGCAGGTACAAAGAGTACAAGTGAAGCAGAATGGATATACTGGATGAGATGACCCCTTCCAAGTCAGAATATTCTGATTCCCAAAACAGTCTTAGGCAGCTCTGAGAAAAGATGTCTGGTCTTCTCAACAGCTCCATCTGACTTCAGTAGAAGCTTCTTCCTTCCTGATGTCAGCATCATGTTACTTGCACTACCCTTCTGCAGAAATTATGCATATATAAAAATGGGTGTAGCAGGCCAGAGCTTGGATCTTGATGATTTTCTTTGCAATCATTGCCCAGAGCAAATATCTAATCACAGTTTAACAGCAAACTGGTGAGAGCATCTTTGTTTTTCTTGACCAAAATCAGAAAGAAAATAACATACTTAGTATAGAAAGAGGCATTTAATACTCTATAAATTATGCATTTCTCATTATTACGGAGTTTGAAGGATTAAAATGAAGAATTAGGCTCTCTGTTACTCTGTTTTCTCTTATATAACTAAACACTTGGATAGAAGACAAAAGTTTATCAAACAATATTTGGTAAAGCTTCTCAACTATTTAGTATATATCAGTAAATTTTTCCAGATTATTAATTAGTTCAAACTACATAGTGAAGGAGACAGCAGCCTCATAAATTTAAATATGCGCCAATCACTTCAGAATGTAGTTGGACTCTGTCTCAGTGCTTTGTCAACTGGAAATGCTGTAAATCAGCAGATTCCATCTCATTCTACAGATGGAAAGTAATCATCAATCCACCAAATTCTATTGCAACATCATAATGTCCTTCTGCAGTCCCTTGTGATCTTGTTATCTACAATATATGCCAATAAGATACTGCTCCAAGGATCATCTTCAGATAACAGATTATAAAGTTGTTTTCGTTTCTTCTTCCACTCGACCCAAAAATGAAGTTAAAGAAGTTATTCCAAACATTTTTAATTTTCACAATTAGTAGCAACAGAGATGGACAAAGGAGATTCCAAAGGGTATACACAGACATAATAGGCATACTCTTTGTATGGTCATTAGCAATAGGTTTTGTGTGTGTTTGTGACCCACGGTGTGCCAGACTCTGATATTTTGTAAATTTGAATGCAAAGAGAAGCATGAAAGTGAAATAATGCAAACGTTAAATACGTTTTGTTTTCATTCTAATGCTACCCAATTCAAAGGACATTATCTCTGAGCCAAAAAGCCAGAAAGGAACCACCCCATCAGTTCAAGAGAAAAGAGGGCCAATGGCTGATGCCATCAATGAGGATAGTCTTTCATGCCTTTTCTGCTTTAGTCTTCAGGAAAAAAAAGGCCAGCTTCAATAAGGTGAGGATTACAATTAATGCAAGAAAAAGGGGAGGAAGAACTTGAATTGAATGAGGAAATAACAAACTGGGAGGGTCCAGTCTTTTTAAGGTAAACTTAAGGCTGTTTATTGTTATCTCAGAGGATTCGTAAAGGAGGAAGGAAGCCCTTGAAGTCTAGGAAAAGGCAAATATTTTTGCTCAAAAAGAGAGAAGGTAAGAAATTATACAGATGGTAATTTGTGAACTATTTCAGATGATTTGATTGCAGCAGGAAATGCAAGTCTGCTGATCTTCAGCTAACAGTTTGAAATAAATATCAAAACTGTTTAGACAAATGATTGGCACAGTGTCAAAAGGAGAAAATATAAATCATAAAAAATTTGGAAATATATCCTATAGTCTAAAATAACAAGTAGGATCTGGTGATCTGAGAACTAATCACAACTTTTAATTCTTCTTGTTAAACTGCCTAAAGAATTTCAAGTGCAATGTTTTGAGGTGTGTCAATTTTCTGAATTTCTGGAAATTCTCCAATAGCACAAATGAGTAACTCATAATTACTACTTTTTCATCTTGTCCCTCATGTCTGGAAAGTTGTATGAGAACTGTTGAGTCATGGCCTGAAACACTGGTTAATCAACTGAAGCAAGCAATGAGTATGCCATGGGAGCCCAGGTGAAGGCAATTCACGTGTGTGACCAGAAGATGTGGAGCCTGGCTGCACCTCTCCTAGATCCCATTTAAGGGCTGACTGCCACTGGGGAAGAATCTCTTTCTGGAGATCCCTCCTTTTGGAGTTTTCTTCTGTGAGCCTATGACGCAGGTGGGCATTTCATTTTTGATTGTCTCTTTCCACTGTGATAATCTTTCTAACTATAAATCTATAAAACACCATCCTAACAACACCACTATTCTAACTGTATGTTTGTTAATTGTTCAGAAGTTCTCACGAACTGGTTAATGATTTTAATGTTGAGTTAAAAGTTACTACTTCTTAGAAGAAATAGTGCAGGTGTTCAGAACTATTCTTATGCTATGTATTTAAAATGTATTCCGGACTTTAGGAGAGCCGACTTTGATCTCTTCCGGGACTTACTTGGAGCTATCCCGTGGGCTAGGGTGTTAGAAGGTAAGGGGGCCTGTGAAAGCTGGTTGGCATTTAAACAGCTCTTCTTCCAAGCTCAGGATTGGTGCGTCCCTGTGAGGAAGAAATCGGGAAAGGGTGGCAGGAGAGCTGTGTGGATGAGCAAGGAGCTCGTGCACAAACTCAAATGGAAGAAGAAGGTCCATGAAATGTGGAAAAAGGATCTGAGCACTTGGGAAGAATATAGAAATGTTGTCAGGGCCTGCAGGGATGCGACGAGGAAGGCTAAAGCCCGCCTGGAATTGAACCTGGCAAAGGTGATAAAGGATAATAAAAAAGGTTTTTTTAAGTATGTTAACAGTAAAAGGAAGACTAGGGAGAATGTGGCTCCCCTGCTAAGTGAGGGGGGTGTTCTGGTAACGGGGGATGCTGAGAAGGCAGAGATACTGAATGCCTTCTTTCCTTCTGTCTTCACTGAAAAAGCTCTCCCTCGGAAATCTGAGACCCTGGAGGTTAGTGAAAGGATCTGGGTAATGGAAGACTTCCCTTTAGTCAGGGAAGAGGTGGTCCGAGAGCACCTAGGCAACACCAATGTTCACAAATCCATGGGACCCGATGGGGTGCATCCACGGGTGCTGAGGGAGCTGGCAGAGGTGATTGCTGAACCATTCTCTGTCATCTTTGAAAGGTCTTGGAGAACGGGGGAAATGCCTGAGGACTGGAGGATAGCCAATGTCACTCCGGTCTTCAAAAAGGGCAAGAAGGAAGATCCAGGCAATTATAGGCCAGTCAGCCTCACCTCTGTCCCTGGAAAGGTTGTGCTGGATTCCGTCTCCTGACAACTGGAAGAAAAGGAGGTTATCAGGAGTAGTCAGCATGGGTTCACCAGGGGGAGGTCGTGCTTGACCAACCTGGTAACCTTCTATGATGTTGTCTCTGGCTGGGTGGATGGGGGGAAAGCAGTGGATGTGGTCTACCTTGATTTCAGCAAGGCATTTGATATTGTCTCCCACGACATCCTTATAACAAAGCTGAGGAAGTGGGGGATAGATGAGTGGACAGTGAGGTGGGTTCAGAACTGGCTGACTGGCAGAGCGCAGAGGGTTGTTGTTGGCAGTGCAGAGTCCAGTTGGAGACCTGTAACTAGCGGTGTTCCCCAGGGGTCGGTGCTGGGTCCGGTCTTGTTCAACATCTTCATCAATGACCTTGATGAGGGGATAGTGGCCACCCTCAGCAAGTTTGCTGATGATACAAAGTTGGGAGGATTGGCTGACATGCCTGAAGGCTGTGCTGCCATTCAGCGAGACCTGGACAGGCTGGAGAGCTGGGCAGAAAGAAACCAGATGAGGTTTAACAAAAACAAGTGTAGAGTCTTGCATCTGGGGAGGAATGATCGCATGCACCGGTACAGGTTGGGGGATGACCTGTGGGAGAGGAGCTCTGCGGAGAGGGACCTGGGTGTCCTGGTGGATGACAGGTTGGCCATGAGCCAGCAGTGTGCCCTTGTGGCCAAGGGGGCCAGCGGCATTCTGGGGTGCATTAAAAAGAGCGTGGCCAGCAGGTCGAGGGAGGGGATCCTCCCCCTCTACTCTGCCCTGGTAAGGCCTCATCTGGAGTACTGTGTCCAGTTCTGGGCTCTCCAGTACAAAAAAGACAGGGACCTCTTGGAAAGAGTCCAGCGGAGGGCCAGAAAGATGGTGAAGGGCCTGGAGCGTCTCTCCTATGAGGAAAGGCTGAGTGAGCTGGGTCTGTTCAGCCTTGAGAAGAGAAGACTGAGAGGAGACCTGATCCAGGTCTATAAATATCTAAGGTGTGGGGGGCAGAGTGGCGAGGCCAGACTGTTTAGAGCGGTATGTGGAAACAGGACAAGGGGAAACAGCCAAAAACTGAAGCATAGGAAGTTCCGCACAAATGTGCGCAAGAATTTCTTTACGGTGAGAGTGACAGAGCACTGGAACAGGCTGCCCAGGGAGGTTGTGGAGTCTCCTTCTCTGGAGATATTCAAGACCCGCCTGGACACCTAGTTGTGCGACCTGGTGTAGGGAACCTGCTTTGGCAGAGGGGTTGGACTCGATGATCTCTGGAGGTCCCTTCCAACCCCTACAATTCTGTGATTCTGTGATTCCATGTTCCACAACTTTTGTATACATTGCTTTACACATTCTAGCAGTAACGGCAAGTTGTATATTTTCAACTGTTTTCTAAGCTTATCCCACTGGAAAACAAGTACAAATTTTATGAAACCTCTACCACTGTCAATTTCAGTCTGAATACATTCATGAAATATATGTGACTGTATTGATTTAATGAGGCTTTGAAATAAAGTCCATTTATGCTGAATTCTCAAATTCTAATCATTATGAATGGGTCACCTTTCAGATAATAATAAGAAACAACAATGCCTGCTGAATTATGGAAGGCAGTATGAAAATCCTGTGAGGTTTTGAATATTTTCAGTCAAATGTGATATGCAATAAAAGCTCATCTGCACACCTGTAAAGCATAGCAGAATGAAATAGATGGAGGGACCACAAATATATATATAACATAAGTATATACATACACATAATTTTTATGTTAATATATTCAATATGCATGTTTTCATCGACAGACCTTCCATTGTGCCTAGACAGAGAGGGGAAAAGGAGGATGCAGTTGGTGCTCGCTATATTCACTATATCCACAGCCAGAGTTTGTATGAATACCTGTGTATGTGTGGTCTGTGTGCAGATACACATTCAGCCTCACTGCTGTTCTGACCTGGCATTGTGGAACTGCAGCAGATTTACCTCTCTAAAGCTGTTGGCATGATATAATGCTCATCAAAAATATTGCTTGCTTGATCCAAATCCAAAAAATGTTTCACAACAAAAGATATCTAAAAATATATAAATTCACAAAATATTTTCCCTTATTAACTATAATTTGATAACATAAGTTTAAATCAGGAATTTATCTCAGTATTTATACCATCTAAGTTACTTTATCACAACACATTTTTTCTCTGTTTGCAGTACATTAGAATAAATTTGAAAATTTTAACTACTTCTCTTGATATAGTGGTAGTATATTAAGTGAGGTACTTCCTTTTGGATGAAATTATTAAATCTACCCAGGAGTCTTGGTGGGTAGAAAATTCATCCATTTTTGCTCTACATCCTACATCAAGGTTTTTTATAAGCTATGTAAAGTCATACTTTCTTTTCTCTGCTGTTTTCTTTGATAATATGGCATTTTTGTCTAAGCAAATAAGCATGTCAACAATCATAATCATCCATCATTTTTTCCAGTGGAGGATCTGACCTGTACTAATTCAAACCACTTTTACTACCAGTTAAGGTGTTAGCTAAAAAACAAATGTGATTGCATCAAAAAACCAAGAAAGTAATGTAAAACTATATAAAAGAACTTAATGATATCTCATTTGTAGTCCTGGTGTACTCAGACATGAGGAAACAGGTGGAGTACTGTACATCCTGTATGGCAGTATGTCTTTCCTTGGGCTTTGATAAGTTATCCATCCATTCATACTGTCATGCTCAGTAGGTTGTGGATATAGTTATTGGCTAAGCTGGCATTCATAAAGAGTGCAGGACCATAGCCTGAAGATTAGCAAAGTGGAAAGGTGGTTCTGAGCACTTGGCATACACTCCAAAGGCAATTTTTCTTTGAACTCACCCTTGCAAGTTCTCGAGAATTGATGAGTGGCTGGAATGTTGCTTTTATTTCCTTTATCCAAAAGAAATATTACTTCTCTTCCATAAGGATCCACTATGTGATTTACAGTAATGCATGAGGATAATGAGATTGGATTCAGAAGTTCTAATTTCTAAACTAAAACAATACTGTTAATTAAAGCACTATTTTCCTTGATGCTTTTCAGTAGATCAGTGTTTCCTTGATGCCTTGGATAAGAAAAGAGATCTTTTGCATCTGGAAAAACATTTTTTTTTAAAGTGGCATACAAGTACCAATGTTTGAAAGACATTCATAATGATATTAAGGCGCAAATTATATTAAGTGTCTCTCCTGGGGGACTTACACACAAATGTCAAGATTAAAACCTTGAGAGTTTTTGGAACTTAGGACACTTAACCACTGAGTGTGAAATAAACACGGTGCTTTAAACTGGATACCAGAGCTGCTAATTCTGCTGTCAACTCTAACAACTTTTAAATTTGCTTACTGGAAACTTTAAGCAATTAATAATATTGACCAGAAACCATAAGTTTCTGATGACAATTCTAAAATATTTTCCCCCTTTTAAAAAATGCCAGGTCAGATAAAAACTTCTCCAACAAAATACAATCATTCATGTTAGATTTATAATGCTATTATATATATATATAATATTATTCCTAAATTAATTAGGAATTTATTTGAAAGATGTCTTGAAATACTTAATGCAAAATTTCTCCATACCAATATGAAAAGAGTGAAAAAATGTAAAATTTATCTTCTTGTCTCTCTAAGTACTGATGGAAAACTTTCTGAAATCAGTATGATTGTTCTGATCTGACGCCTATGGAAATGAAAGCAGGATGTTATTTTAAAATTTAAAACAACTACTACAAAAAAACAAACAAAACAAAAAAAAACCACAGCAAAGCAACCCCTTCAGAGCTATTTAACTCTGAGATAACTAATGCTTTTAAGACCAAAAGCATTCTTGAATGAAGTCTTTTCCTCCATACTGCTAAGAGTTCTGCTATCTGGTGAACTGCCAGTTTAAACACAAGTCACTGAATAAAGCTTCACATGAGCGGCTGTGAGGGTGATGGGACTATCATTACAATATGAAAGCTTCAAATAGTTTTGTGTTTACTCATAGACTTTTTATGGGGAAAAAACTATTTTTCTAATAGTGAAGTGTACATGAATAGTAGCAGCTTGAGGGAAATATGGATACATACTTTACATGTATATGGACCTATCTAAGAAAATTCTATGTGGATGTCAAAGATGTGTGTGAATGGTCCTATGTCCTCCACTTCTGGTACACGAGTAACATATGGAGGTCAGATGCTGAAAAAAAAACCAAAAAACTGTGTATCAATTTGCTTATGTAAATAATACTAGTATCCAGAAGTACCATAAATAGACAAATACGCTATTCTTGAACACATATACTTTAGATAGCACAACACAGTTACAAAACTGATTGAAGTATCACTTAGTTTATTGCACCAGCTGAAATAACAATAATTAAATTAGATTTAAAATATTTTGTACTAAATAATATATGTGTATGCATATATATAATAAAATAGCAATAGGAAAAACTATTGTAATGAAAAACCTGGGACAAATTATGCTACTTTTAATGCTGAAATCAGAGTGGGAAAATCCAGGACAGCATATTATTTTTTTTTAATTGCGTTTCATAAATGCAAGAGTTGTAACAAAACAACAGATGCTAAGCATTTCTAGAGATGTGAATCTTTCATTTGTTTTTATAGCTGCTCTGACATTTAGGCTGTGGGATTCAAGAGGAGATTCCAAGGCAAATGTTTTCATCATCTGACTCATTTTTGCCTGAAGGAAATATTAGCTCAAAATAAATAAATAAAAATAAATAAGGAGCACCAGAGGATTATTGTTAGTCACAGTTTCCTCTGGCGATTCTGCTTTTTTAATCATGAAATGTCTAACAGTTACTCTCTGTAAGCATTATTTGCTTTCTCACATGCACACTGCATTGAGATTGAATTGCCTTTATTTGTGGCCTTACACAAAGGTTCACAAAGTCCTTATAAATCATCTCACTTGTCTAATTTTGCCTTTATGGGTAAATTACTTGTTCACTGGAAATCAGCAGCATGTAATAGGAAAAAGCCAGAAAAGAAAATAGAGAGGGGGGAAAAAAAAAACTTAAAAAAAAAAAAAAAACCAAAAAAACTCACAGGCAAAATGTCATCAAGTTCAATTACCCTGACCAGCAATATAGGCACAAGATAGTGTCTGCACATAGTGATGAATATAGCATATATTCAGCACTGAACTTTAAATGTATCTGCTCCTAAAGAAAACGGATCGGCTTATAGGCTAAATTCACTACTAGATTTTTGGAAGAGACCATAGATCCTATGGTGCATCTAAGGGGACCAAAATGGGGGTTATCATGAGCCTTTATTCGGTTACTTTTCAGGCTATGCTTTGATTATTATTATTATTATTTTTTAATAATTGGCAGTGCTGGAATTTTATTTGTTCTTATATCTATAGATTCCACTGAAGTATTCAAAGTCTTTGTCCCCTATAACATCCTTCTCCTCCATTAACAAATTGGAAAGATATGGATTTGATAGGCAGACTGTTCGATGGGTGAGGAGCTGATTATGAGATTGTACCCACAGAGTGATGTTCAGTGGCTCAATATCTGGACAGAAATCAGAGATGAGTGGGAAGTTTGTGGATGTTGTCAAGCTGTGTGATGCAATCAGAAAGCCTGAGGGTTGGGATGCCATCCATAGAGATGTAGACAGGCACAAGCAGTGGGCCCAGGTGAACCTCATGAGGTTCAGCTACGCCAAGTGCAAGGTCTTGCACCTGGGTCTCAGCAAACCCTTGCTTTCAATACAGCCTGGAGGATGAAAGGATTAAGCATAAACTGGTGAGGCACTGGAATGGGTTAAATTAGATTTTAAAGGATAACACTTTCAAACAAGATGGCAGTCATTTGTTAAGTAAAGCTGTATAGTTTAAATCTATTCCAAGTGAGAAATATGTACCTTTTCACAAATATTTAAGTTGGAAAAGAAAAAGTTTCTACCTTTGAGAAGAAAGTCTGAAATGATATTTCTTTAGAAACTGAAGTCAGAATTCTCTCAAAATCTAGCTGACTTACTGCTTCAAACAGTTAAGACAGGGCAATTTCTATATGAATAGGTACTCATACATTCTTTGTTGACTATGGCAGGAATATGATTTGTCTCTTCACATCTGTACAGTATGAAGAGAATAATTCAATAGACACAAAACTTAAAAAGTAAAGTATTTCAGATGAATAACCTGCTTCATTTAGGTAACAACCAGGATTCTTTAAATGGACAAAAATGATGTGATTATTAAGTTCAAATGTGTTTCATTTTTGAATTAATTTTAATGTTTTATTAAGCATTTCTAAATCAGTAAGTACTAAAAATAAGGTTTTCCCAGGATTTGGAATAAAAAGGTTGCAGAATAAGGGCTAATGAAAACAGTAAATTAATATTTGAACATACACAAAGTACAAGCTCAGAGATGAAAGAATACAAATCTTATCACAAACTTGATACTTTGTTTCATAGAACAAAGCTAACAGGACAACTTGTTTGCTGTAGGGTTGTGTCAGATAATATCTGGATTCAAAGAAGAATTTGGTAACTGATGTATGTTAAGGTTCAGAATCTGGTTTAGTATTCAAGGCAGTACAGACTACAATCCACAGATCAACAAGAACTTGAGTGAAAGTTAGCCTTACTAGTCAGCAATTATTTTTTGTATACATCTTAATTTGGCTAAAGTGACTGCCATATTTTGGGGGGACCACAGCTAGAGGTACACGATTTGCATTTAATTCTTCATTGGGGAGAGGCAGCTGCACTTAGATTAAGTGTGGAACTGAACAAGGCTTGAAAGCGTGTAGATTGTCTGTTTCCTCCATCAGCAGGTAATCCTATCCTTAAAAACAGACCAGCCATCTCAGTTCACATCAAAATTAGCTTAAAAATATTTTCTTCTGTTGGATTCATGCTTTGTCTTCATCTAGAGATCTTTACAATCCTGCAAACTTAGGGTTTGTGTCTTTTCTCTTTCAGTTATCAGTACATCTGATAGGGTAGATTTACATACATGTTATTATTTGGTGTATTTTTTAAACAATTCTCCCAGCTGATCTCACTTCATTTTATAGTACAGAGCTGCCTCAGTGTACCTGAACTGGATTCTTTTCAGATAAACCAACATATCAAGAGCTTACCAAATGTACCCCAACTGCAGCAGGCTATATCCACGCTGCAGTAAACAAACAAATAAAAGCATGCACACATATATTCATACATACATACATATATATATATATAGTTCAAATGTTAGATTATCAACAGGTTATTTTGTTTTTCTTTTCTCACTGAGCAGAACTCCTGTTTTTATTGTGTGACTATTCAATGTGCATTGTAAATTACACAGTGAAGATTGTACAGATGTAGCCACACTGGATCAGGTTGCACTTTCTCTCCCTTGGAAATTGCAGGCATGCCATGTCAGATAAAGAAAGAACAGGAGCCAAATGCAAGGGTCTAGGTAGCAGTTCTCCTATCTCGTGGAGATAATTTGACATACCAGGGCACAAGGATTGAAGTGAGTGTGGGGATGATATTCCTGAAGTTATCTGGTTGTGCTCCAGAAAACAATTCAGGAGTACAAAGCACCTCTGTTAGAAGTTAGGGTGTGAGGTTTGGTGGAATTTGTAAGATTTTGACTGAGCAAGAACTGTTTGAGATGCTTAAATTTTGTAGATCTCTAAATGGTAGCTCTCAAGCCTTGTCACATCATGGACGAAACCATATATCTGATAGGTTTAGTGACAAATTATGACAAAAATGAAGGTGAATACCTGATACAAAAAGATTGTGAATTGCAGTAAACTGTACTAAGCCACACAGACTGAACTCCTCACTGATATACTGAAATTTTGTTTAGTTATTTTTTTTTAATGAAAAATCTTCTACGTCAGTGTTTTCAAAACTTGAAAAATCTACCTCTTGTGATGGTTAACTAAAAGTTGCAGAGAGATGCATACACATGTTGCTTGCCTTTGAGAGAGGGAGCATAGGTGGTACTTCAGGAGCAATAACAGTCTTACTTTGGTTATGTTGGATTGTAGAATTGTGTTTAAGTCTAAATGATTTGAGTTCGTTCTCCAGACTAGAAACTGTGCACAAGTATATTTTTCTATTATTGACATTAGAGATTCATCATTACAAACACACAATTACACATGTGCTGTGTTCCAGTGGTCTTCAAACAAGGAGTACTACCGGAGAAATCAACAGATCCTTAGACTGCTCTTGGGCTGGTCTGAAACAATATGTAATGAGACAATCTAAAGAAAATTCTGATATAATTTAATATACCGGGGGACCACTTTGCTTTAAATTCTTTACTACAAGCTCTGAAATCAATAGCATGAAACAAAAATCTTGTTTCTGTTACATCACATAGTAAATTAGAAAAACCAAGATGTTTGGGCAGTGCGACTGTGCTATTGGGAATGATGTCATAAGCAATACTATGGAATGGTATGTGCTGGATCTCTTTTTCTTTCTAGATTTTCAGATATTTGGAACCTTTGTTCTAAGCTAATTCAGATAGAATGGTATTTAGAAATAAACAAAGGAAATTGGCTTTCTTTGACTGTCTTCTTCTGTCTTTTAACATGATTTGTAAAGAATACTCAATGACTATAAAATGTGGAAGAATGTTTTGTATCATAAGTATATAAAAGACAAAGCTCTGTACTCCATCATATTTGAAAAGTCGTGGCTATCAGGTGAGGTCCCAGATGACTAGAGGAAGGGTCACGTCACTCCCATTTACAAGAAAGGGAGCAAGGAAGACCCCGAGAACTACAGGCCGGTGAGTCTCACCTCTGCGCCTGGGAAGATCATGGAACAGATAATCCTTGATAACATGCTTGATCACATGAGGAATGGGCATTTGATCCGAGACAGTCAGCACAGCTTCACCTGGGGAAGGTCATGCTTGACCAATCTGATGGCCTTCTATGATGGAGTGACGGAATCAGTCACTCCATCGGACAAGGGAAAGGCAACCGATGTCATTTACCTGGACTTGAGCAAGGCCTTTGACACAGTCCCCCGCCATATCCTTATCTCCAAATTGGAGGGATGTGGATTTGATGGGTGGACCACTCGATGGACAAGAAACTGGTTGAAAGGCTGCAGACAGAGAATGGTCATCAATGGCTCTATGTCAGGTGGAGGCCGGTAACGGCCCCCAGGGGTCTGTCATGCTCTTTAACATCTTTATCAGTGACATCAATGACGGAATTGAGCGCACCCTCAGCAAGTTTGCTGACGACATCAAGCTGAGTGGTGCAGTAGACATAGTTGAAGGAAGGGATGCCATCCAGAGGGACCTCAAGAGGCTAGGAAGGTAGGCCCGGATGAATCTGATGAGGTTCAACACGGCAAAGTGCAGAGTTTTGCACTTGGGCCGGAGGAATCCCAGGCATCCATACAGACTGGAAGGAGCGGTCCTTGAGAGCAGCCCTGTGGAGAAGGACCTGGGGGTCTTGAAGGATGAAAAACTTAATATGAGCCAGCAGTGTGCCCTTGCGGCTCAGAAGGCAAATGGTATCCTGGGCTCCATCAAAAGAGGGGTGGCCAGCAGGAACAGGGAGGTGATTGTTCCCCTCTACTCTGCTCTTGTGAGGCCCCATCTAGAATACTGTGTCCAAGTCTGGAGCCCCCAGTACAAAAAAGACAGGGAGCTGTTGGAGAAGGTCCAGAGAAGGGCCATGAAGATGATCAGGGGACTGGAGCACTTCCACTATGAAGACTGGCTGAGGGAGCTGGACTTATTCAGCCTGGAGAAAAGAAGGCTGCGGGGTGACCTCATTGCAGCCTTTCAATACCTAAAGGGAGCCTACAAGCAGGAGGGAAATCAACTCTTTGAAAGAGTTGATAACTGAAGGACGAGGGGAAAAAACGGTTTTAAGTTGAGGGAGGGGAGATTTAGGTTGGATGTCAGGGGGAAATTCTTTACAGAGAGAGTGGTGAGGTACTGGAACAGGCTGCCCAGAGAGGTTGTGGATGCCCCGTCCCTGGAGGTGTTCAAGTCCAGATTGGATGGGGCCCTGGGCAGCCTGGTCTAGCATTAGGTGGGAAGGTTGGTGGCCCTGCATGTGGCAGGGGGATTGGAGATTCATGATACCTGAGGTCCCTTCCGACCCTGGCCATTCTGTGATTCTGTTCTTTCCTGACAAAAATATTGTTTAACTTACAAATTTCCAGATAGCTGTGGGCACAGACTCTTTGAACTCCCTCTCAAGAGCTGTGCTTTGATAGAGAAATATATATCTAATTTTTTCTTGCTATCATTTAATATGTAACTTATAAGCTAGTAATAACAACACTGGCATAATAACAATGAAAAGTGTTTGCAAGACAGGTTTGGGTTTGGATAGCCCAAAGTTGTACAAGATCTATTGTTTAAAAAAAAACATCAGAGTACTACTATTTATCTAAAAACACAATCCCCACAAATAACAATAACAAAATAAAAATGCTAATAATATGCACATACATCCCATTTACTGTCCTAGAACTCTTAACTATGAAATTACATGTTTATGCAAATTTGAAATGTAACTATATTAAATTCATTAAAAATGTGTTCACATAGATATAGGTGTAAACTTGATGAACACTGTTAAAAATAAATGAATACAGAAATAAAAGTGTATATGAATCAACATGAAAAAATATGAATGCAATGAATTGTAATCTTCTCTCAGAGCACCTGCAGTAATTGAAAGTTGTTTCCTTATTAACATTCTTATTTTGTATAGTGAGATTTAACTTCAGTTCTTAAGATAGTTTTAATGTATAACCTTTCTCCGTTGAATTAATACTTGCTTTTCTCAGTGGTTTACAGTTATGAAAAAGAATTACATATTATCCAGAGTAATGAAGCTCTGAAATGGTATGACTGCAGTGGAAATTGATAGTTGGTTTGATTCTCATTTGTCAAGAATTTTGTGAAGTCATTAACAAAGTGAGTTGAAATCGCATATAGACACTAACTTGGATGTGATAACATTTTATACCTGTTTGCAAAGGTGTAAATAACTTTATAGTGTGCTAACCAGTGGAGAATCAAGCTCATTATCTTTGATAGAGCCATTAATTTCTTGTTCATATGCATGTATTTTTTTCTACTTCAATTCAAGATCAGGTTTTGTTTTTCTTTTTTCTTTTAGGTTAATTTCTTTTAGATATTTCCCAGATAAATAATCTGGACGGAGGGGAGATAAATGCATGAAAATAAGTGGAATTTTAGTAGTTTCCTGACTGTTGTGGAGCGCAGCGTGTAAACATACATGTATTGAAGTTGAACTATTAGCAATTAAATTCAGTTTCCTTTATCTCTGCTGTAAACTTTTATCTTTATGGGGCTTTATAAGGCATTGGGAACTGTTTCTCCCTCTCAGCAAATCTCCATTCTGATTCTTGGATGGAGCCACACATTACAGACAGTAATGTAATTTGGCAGGTTTTAGCAGCTCATTAAATCACACCACTGTCAGTAGACTTTCTGTGGAAATGTCTTTGCTGTCAAATACGTGTTTTTTTGTTGTCTGTTTTTTTTTTTTTTTTTTTTTTTTTACCAAATATCCTTGAAGTAAGTAGGTTTATATGTGAGATTCCCTGCAAAACCATGTGTCTAATCCACACTGAAATACAAAGGTGGATACAACCAGTAGTACACATCTTGTAATGTTTCACTGTAGGGGTTCACAACCCCAACAGTTTTCAGTATAAAAAACCTCCATCCAAGCAATATTTAAGAGAACAGATATTTTGCATATGAAAATTTGATTGCAAACCACATGCTGGGGACCATAGGCCACTTTATGAATCCTTCTCTTTGTCTATTGACTGCACTCTTCAAACTCCTCAGCTCTCACTCATTTGCTCCATATCAGAGAAAATATTCTCAAGGGAATTCAGTGACCTTCCCTCCTTCCCTACTTTCTTCCTTACATGTGAATAAAAAATTGCATGCATGAAAATAGAGAATATAATTCTACATTGTCCAACTGTGAAAAAAGAAAAAGAGTTATACCTCTGTAGACTGGATGAAAGTTCAACTGATTAAATAATAATTATAGGGGTAGAATGGCAGTGTGGCTGATGTTATTGTGATTAACTCTGTAAAGTTCACATTATAAATTTTACTTATTGCTCTCAGAGCTAAAAATAAGAGGAGATGGAATCTCATACAGCATTAGTCTCTCAACAGCTAGGGATTTTATTGAAAAATACAATATATACCAATACAATACAATTATTGCCTTATAAGAAATTGGCTTCTATGATGATGATGATGTCCTTAGCACTATCATTTATGATCTTTGTAGTCTATTTCTAAGAATAATGGTGAAGGCACTGAACAATTAACTGTACTTTCAATGTTTCTTAAACCTTATAATGGCTTTTTATACCTTTATACTTGACATGTTGAACTATAAATATAAAATTCCAGCTGAAAATCAATAACTACTTCTAATTTGCATGGAAAAAATGCATTTTTACTATAAATCTGATTTATGATTTTGGAAGTTTCTCACACTAAGAAAAAAGGACAACCTGTTATGATTAAGAGACATGAATGACATGAAAAGCAATACTAGAATATTGTTTTAGTATTGCTACATGGCTTTAAAAAGCACGTGAATTCTTACTTTCAAGCTTTTAGTAAGAAATTACAGTAAATAACCACAATCTGTCTTCAAACCACTTGGAAATATAGAGTAAAAATGTTTGTTAAGAAAAAATAATTAGTCACTTTTTTAGACATTATTTTTCTCTGTCTTGCATGATACTAATCAAAGGCTAAGTTATGTCTTCTTGATATTTTTTTAATGACTTAATGTAGGACATCCATATTTGAGAGTCATAAATGGTGGTTTGGATGGTTATTGTCCTTCAATATTATACTCTATTGTTTGAGTCTGGGGTTACATGGTGGCTGTCAAGTTAGGAAACTAACTCATCGTTCTTGCAAAGAACATTTCTCAGACAACTGATGTCATATAATGCCAAGTTATCCTGAGATTTATTGGTGTCTGGACAAATAAAGAATCAAAATCACTATGCAAGACTTCTGTCAAATCAAATGATCTCTTTCTGTTTCCATCTTTTTCTCAGCTCTGCTCTGGACACCTCATTCCTATGGATGGTTGATAATTGAAGAGCACAGATTTCAGGCCCATTCTTTCCACCTCCAATGCTATAGAAATGAATAGTAATAATAATTTAAAAAAAGCAAGAATAACTATAACACATAGTAGTTTATACTGTCTTTCCTTTTTCTCTCTGCTTCCCAAGACACAAGTCTAAACTAAGTCACTCAACATGGAGACCTTGATTTCATCTTCAATTCCAATGCATGCATTTGGGAATTGATACTGGATTGGCATACATAGTTCAAAAGACACACCCTTAAATATGGCTTTTTTTTTTTGCTCATTATGGGTTACAGAACAATGGGATGTCTTCTGAGTCTTATTTAGTAAAAAATAGATGTGTATCACCTTTTACCTTCCAAGTCCCCATGGTTTGCCAGCTCTGCAATATCTCTCAAAACTGTCTTGTTTTTAGAATTATTTTCAATTCTTTTCATGGCATCTGATATTGGTGGCATCTAAATGTTGTCCTTCTTTTCAGTGATGTTTCTAAGATTGTCTGGAAGCTTACTAAGTTAAGATTTTCTCCTCTTTTCTAGTCACCAATTCATTAACACAAAGGCTTTCAGAAGTCATTTTTATGCCAGTGTTGAGTCTTGCAATCTTTCTTTAAGTCCACTTTACCTGGCAGAGAGCTGTACGAGCAGCTTCACTTCTAACTTTTTTGAAGATGAATGCCAGTGCTCTATTTCTTTCTTCACACCCTTTGAAAACAGGTCTCAGGATTTTTCTCTCCCCTTTCAAACTTGCAGACTAATTCAAAATAAAGAAGGTTAATTAAGAAATTTGCTTGTTCCTAATAAATTCTTTCTTATCTAAAATGTGTGTGATGTCAAACTCATTTCCCTAAACGTAATAGCCTGGGAAAGTTTGGTGCTTCTATTTCAGCACTCCTTTAGGCAAACAGCTCCCTAAAAATCATAGTGTGTTCCAAATTAGCCCAAATTTAAGCATCCAAAAATTCCAAATGTTAGTTCTTCCTTCAAGGCTCTCAGGTAAGTAAATGAGATATTTATGAGTTAAGTTTCTGGATACCTAATTCATATTTTCCAGACGTTATCAAAAATTCAAATTTTGGACCAGAAGGAGTCTTTTCTTATCTAGTATTGCACCGATTCAGGGTAAAAATGCTAAGGTTGTGGTAACAACAGGAAATACTGCTGTTCACTACTTGCAATGCTTGTGGAATGCAGTTAAATAAAACCAAAACTTTTCCTAATTTTCTCCTGTTTCTCTCATTACAGACAGGATGTTGTTAATGCTCTTTATCAAAAGTATGATTTTTACATCTTGAGTCAGAACAACATGGCTTCAAGAACTGGAAAGCCTTCCTGGAGGTGTTTCAAGAAACATTTAGATGTTATACTAAGGAACATGTTTTAGTGGGGAAATACTGGTGGTAGGTGGATGGTTGCACTAGATGACCTTGGAGGTCTTTTCCAGCCTTAGTGATTCTATGATTCTATGAAAATGAAATCTTGGTTTCCAATTATTTTGCTGGAGCTACCCAGGGTGTACATACCTGCATACGTGTCTGGGATAATAGTATCTCTGTTGCATTCCTCTACTTGCAGAAAATAGTTTATACATTACTTATTTTCTTGTGTGAACAAATAAGCATAAGAAGGGCTAGGGGGAAGCATAATATTTAATTATGATTTTAGTGTCTGTACATACAAAATAACTAGCATAATTCATTTACTGAACATTGGAATTATTTTTATACATTTTATTTTCTTTTTATTCCTGGTTAGTCCACATGACAACAAGTCAAGAAAGTGAAGGAATTGTAGATCTGTTATGGGTTAGAACTTTTTGTACCGTGATTGTATGGGTATTGCAAGAGATAGGCAAATTGATTATAATGAGACATCAATTTAATCATTGACATATATATTTTCAAGCATATTTATAGGAACTTAGCTAACTCGTATGTGTATTTATAGCAATATTTATGTACAGTATTTGAAAATGTTATGGTCTAGTGCCCAGGGTAATTATACTTTATTACCATGAAAAGAGAATGAATCACATAAAAGTTTAAAATATTGTCTCACAACTGGTAACAAACAAAGCATCATAAAATAAGTTCATAAACACTCAGAGGATCAACAATGTTAAGTACAATATATTACTTTTAAAGAAAGAGTTTTAAATTCGGTACTCTCTAATTGCTACACCAAACGGTGAAAAGCTTATAGTTCATTTAGTGACCCATAAGTAAATAATGGATGCTTTAGGGCAAGAAATGGAATGCAATACACATACTCAACCCTTTATTTTCAAGAGGAATTTAAACATCACAAAAATTTATACTTGTGTTATTATGATATAGTTATTCTCTAAATTTTAGAGCACTTGGGGAAATCATGGTATAAGGGAACTCAGCAAGAATACAAAATAGATTATTGTAGGTTTTTTTGTTGTTTTGTTTGTTTGTTTGTGATAATCTATCCACAAACTTTATCAATCTAAAAATTTCATTTACTATCCCTTCTATTACTCTGAACACATCTAAAATAAAAAATGTTCAGTTATAACATGTTAATCTGTTGATGTGTACACAGGTATAATAATGTAGAGAAATGTTCAATGCATTGATAATTCAGATATGTAATATAATAAATGTCAGAATTGGGAAGTTTTCTCACCACTTCCGTTTTTCCTCATCTGACATATAAACCCAGCATTTCCAGGTCTGTGTTTATCTGTATGTCTTTCCTTATATGTGAGTGTTAATAAATTCAAAGGCTAATATTATTGCTACTTTTATCTACTCACTTCTCTAGCAGGACAAATAAGAGAACAAGCAGAAAATTGTATACATTTTTCTACTTCACACTTGTTAGCATGCTAATGATGTGAAGCTGTCAGAGCTACTAGCACCTCAACTTGCTAATGAATTCCTGAACAACCTGAGCTTGGCTGAAATGGATAAGTAGACAAGCTGAAATTCCAGTTTCCAAGGAGACAACCCTGGAAACATGTAAGAAATATTTAAGTAAGCACAATATGTCTCAAAGGATTGGAAATCTGTTTTTCTTTGCACAGTTATATCTGTATGTATAAATATACTATCCATATATATATGCTATATGGATGAGGAATCTGTGCCTTCCAGGCTCCATTTCAAAGCTGAGGTCTCGTGAGTTAGTGTGGATTTTCTCACAGTTACAACAAGGCTTGCATCGGGGAATGATGCGTTCTCTGGAATCGGGACTTGCATTTTGGATGGTTGTCATTCATGGGCACTGAGCTGAACTCTGTTCTGTGCATACTCATCTGTCTGTCTAGCTATTTGTCCAGCTCTATATTTGGTTTGTTGTTCTTTATGGCCACAAGAAAGTACGTAGTCTTCACTTAAAATAATCTATGTGAAATGTTCTTTGCTAAGCTGTAGTATGCATGAAAATAGAACCAAACTGTAGAGGGATGCTAGAAAAACATTTTGTGACGCTTGAGAAAAACATTAATTCCCTTAGGCTTCTCTTTCTTTAACTCAAGATGCTGCATATGGGGAGGTTTATTACAGTACTCTATTCTGCTTTTCCATTTCCATGTTGCCATGTTCATCTGTTGTTTGCTGCTAGTTTGTTTTACAACTGATGCTGCAACATACAATAGTCTGTAATGGAAGCTTTCAGAAGTGTTCAAGCAAATACTTTTCCAACTTTTTCCATACTCAAGGGAGAAAGTTGTTTTCCTTCCAATTATTCAGTGACTACATATATATATATATATATAATATACATATATATGTCCATTTATATATGTATAATTCACTTATAAACACCTGCATCTCACTGGCATCAGTGAGTTAGACACATAATTACCTTTGTGGATCAGATCTTTATTCTTAAACAGCATCGCTCATATAAGCTGTTGAACCTACTTCTCCAATATGCAATTTTGGGAATTAAATAGATCAGTCCCATCTCTACTAGTCTTCTCCAAAGATTTTTTTTCATTTTTTATCTTGGATACAGAAATCACGAAGAAGCTTGACAATAGCAAAAAATAATAATAATAATAATAATGAGATAATTAAAAAAAGAAACGTAAAATATCATTGATCAAAAAGAAAAACTATACAGAAACACAAACACAAAAAGACTGGATATTGTTTAGAGCTAATCATTTCACAGAGAAAAGGTTACAAAGCAAATACCTACTTCTTATATAGCAACACTGTATGAGGGGAAGTTTTGTGGTTTTTTTTCAGTAGATGTTTTATTTCAAAGATTCATTACAGCAGTTGAAACAGAGAATTTAATTTAAATATCTTCCAAATATAAGAGCAGACAGGATGGCATTCAGAAACAAATAGAATTAATAAGAATAAGAGAGTGAATTTGGTAAAATAACGTATACATTAGGCACTTGGTTGGTTGAAGATTAGTTCCACTCAAAACTACAAGTTGCTGGAGCTCAACTACTCACAAATAATATTTCTAATGATAAAATCACAGCTAGAATATCAGCAGTTTATCATAAAAGTACTAACTTTTCTTAAGAATCTCTCTGTATATTACGAAGATTATAAAAAGTTTTATCATGAGGAAATCTTGCATAACATATGCAGCCAGTTCTGAACATAATAAATCCCATTTTATCTTGATGGAAAGTGCTATCCTAATTATAGGTTTAATATGAGTGAATTTCACTTTGCAAATGAGCCATCTAAATTTAGATGTCTGTATTTAGGTGTCCATATTTTGGATAGGTATCCTTACTTATTTTACCTATGGCCATTGGAGATCAAGGGCTTATTTTAGCTGCTCACTTACAGACTTTTTACTGCAATAAATACAATAGCAACCTACTTCAAACATAGTCATAGAACAAATTTCAATTAAAGCTGACAAAGGATCCAGAAGATAGAAAACACAAATATCCATGACCGTTTTATCACATTCAAAGAGAATGTTGGGAGGTCACTTCCTCTGTACATAGAAAGGCACTTAAACATAATGTAGACATAAGGTAAAAAAAATCTTTTAAGTGTTGTATATCAATGCATATAATGGAAGAAAAAAAAGAAGTGTTGTTAAATAAATGTTTTTTAAAAGATAAGATGATGTTTTCTAGCAGTTATGACAATTACCAAGTGAGATCTGATAATTGCAAACAAAGATCTGCTTAAAACCAGTTCCAAAATCTATCAAAGTAGTTTTTATCACTATAGAAATTAAGACATTTTAGTTACTCTGTTCTGTCAACTTCCAGTTGAAGCTACTGAGGGCTGGTACATTTTTCTGTAAGTATGATCATTAACTTCTCCATTAGGGAAATTTAATATTCTGGGAAAAATCAAAGCAAGTGATCTAATAATTATTTGTGATGATAATAGCTTCAGTTTGTAAATAATCAATTAATTTATTGATAGAGCTGTATAGATTGAAATAATTGATAAGAGAACTATAAGCAATGCTTATAAGCATGCTGCAGGATCTTTGTTTATTCAGTTAACTACTCAACAGTAGTAGTTGATTTCTTTCTCAGCTTTTGATTCCTATAGTCTCATTTCAAAAGCCTGACTTTTTGCAAAAATTAATCTTTTTTAAGATTTGGACTTATTTTATAAATCAGAAAGGAACATCACAGTATATTTTCTTTCTAGCAATTCCTCAGATACTTTATAAAAGGCTGAATTTAAATGACTACTTTTGTCTTCCTCAGAGCATTTGGGAGTTTTCCTTTGCAACCATAACATGCAGTATAATGCACAACTATGTAAAATAAGAAAATCCATGTGTTTTTCATGAGGCTTTGTATTTTGCTTATGGTTGTGTTTCTTCTTAAATTGATTTTGCCTCCCATTATAAAAGCCAGGTGTTACAGGTCACAGACTCATGCTGGTTTATGATTACCCTTGTATAACAAACATATCCAAAAATGTAAACACCTTTTCTTCAGTTTGTAGTACTTCACTTCTATTTTTCTTTTTAACACAAGGAGCATTTGTTTTCTTTCTTTTACCAGTAAGTCTGCAGACCATCCTATAGCCATGTTCCTGATCAATAGTGCACGCACCATTTGGTACCAGTGCACTCACAGAGATCAGAGGATTATCTCTGTTGTGCGAGGTGTATACTTTTCCTTACACTTCCCAGCTAGACTGGGAAGGCCTACAGTATATCTGAACTCAAAGCGGCTAATGTGTACTGAAGGCATTGAGCCTGTAGTAAGCCATGCTGATGGACACGTGCAGAAAAATTATACCATGGTGATAACTTGGTAATATTTTTTTCTCTCTTCTGCAGGCGAAAAGTGACATCTTGCAGTACTATATATGAGACAGAACATGGGATTAGAAATAATTCTTATTTCAAGGGATTCCTGTATTCTATCCCTAAAAACAGAACCAAAATAGAGTTAGAAAACAATATTTATCTCAGCTACTGAGATTACAGACTGGGAAAACTGTTGAAGTAAAGCATTACTTAAAATTCCTCTTGGACAATTTTAAGGAACAATAATGTGTAACTATCCGTTGGCCTATGAAAAAAAAAAAAAAAGAGAGAGAGAGACCATGCTCCGAGTACATTTTATTTGTTTAAAGTTCATGTGTTTGAAAAATCAACCCATATGACAACGATATATTATATCAAAAGTCCATTTTACAGTCCAGATCCAGATCACATTATGACTGTTTGTTGCTTGTTCTTCTTTCATAAAATTATGTTGAATCTGCCACTGTGTGAATCCACTGACACTGGGGAGCCATCATAGCAGGTGCTCTTAAACAAGTACATGGACCAAGAAACCATAAGCTTAGTTATCAGTATAACCTAAAAACAGCAACAGCAACTAAAGAGAATATAAAACCTGAATTCCATCCTACAAGTAAAACTTTCATTCTAAGCACTCATCAGGCAGAGGTTTTAATCATAAACTGGGAAGTTTCTTCTGGCTGTAGGTTTCTCCTGAGCTTAAGGAAACTAGGCTTGCGAACAAAGTGATTTTTTTCAAGGAAATATTTGATTTTTCCTCCTGAAGAAAACAACCTGCAAGACATCCTCCTTGAAGTCATTCCAATTACTGAGATCCAAAGCTTTGGTTGCTCAAATGAAAACCTGCACTAGTTCTATGCCAAATTCAGAGCAACTATAAAGATTCATAGCTTCAGAAATGTCAGTGAACTTGTCCAATTTAACCTGTCAAATACCATGATCAATCAAATGCAAACAGTTCTGTAAAAGAATGGCAGGAATTAATTCAGAAGATAGATCAATGTTCTTATTCAATTTCATCTTATGTTGTTTTTCTATTTCTTTCTGAGGCCAGAACATCAAGATTCATCGCTTCTGTTTCTTAAGAAAAAAGGATGAACTTTCACTTAAGGACACTGGAAAAGTTCTAATCGAAAATACTTTTAGATGACAGCTTCCCAAGGAGTAGCTGATAGCACATATTATTCCATTACAGAGCAGAGGTAGTTCTGGCACTGGTCCTAGCACTCCTATTCCCAAGGGTTCCAGCTTGTGCCCCCACATTACCTAGCAACCACAAGAAATGACAAGGATGTAAAAGAGCAAACCATGTTGACTCAAAATGATTGGGAAGGTGAGAAAATACTTCAGTCATCTCCAAGGCACTCCAAAGGGCAATAGCAATGACACAAGAGGGATGTAAAAGATGACTTGCATTCTAGGGCCTCCCTATCATGAAAAAAAAAGATTATCACAGCTGATATTTCTACACTTTTCTCCAAGTCCATTTACAATAAATATTTAAAAGTAAGAAAAAAAGTCAGAAAACAAACCCTGAAGGAGAGAGGATTCATAATTCATCATAGGATTATATCTTGCACACACAAAATCAACTAGATAGTCAGTCAGTTAAAATGTGTCCTGAATATGAATTGAAAGTAACATCTTACCAAATATAATGCACAATTGTAAAGGGATGATACTGAAAAACATTTAATGCCAAGTTTAAAAGAAAAGCTTTGTTTCTTTTAATAGTTAGTCAAATTCAATTTGTTTCTTTACTTTTCTCCTTTTTTTTCTTCCTGGGGACATACCTTTATTTTCCTCTCTCTTGTCAAATACATCGAATGTTCTAAAACTAATCTGAGTAGTCAGTCCTACTGAAAATGAATCAAAAACCCACAAACTTTACTGCTAGATGAAGCAATTGTACATCATATGATTAAAAATACATTTTTAACTAGTTTTAAATCCATTAGGTAGATCCTTTTCAACTTTCTGGAGCACTAATTTCCTTCTAGTGATACGAAAAGATGACTTATGTTTTCTTAGTCAGGAGATTGCTCTTTGCATTATGACAGTGAATTACTCTCAGATGCCAACTTTCAAATTAGGACTAAATTCCATGAGTATTCTACTTTTGGGTGGCTTTTCCCTTAGGTTAAAACAAAATCTAATATAAGCTGTAATCTAACCTAAACCATGAAAACCAACAACAGCAAAAAAAAAGCCACAAGATAGTCTTGGAACCGTGGAGTCATAAAATTTACAGAGGACCACACCATTTCATAGGATAGAAATAAAGTTTTTGCGTCAGTGTTCAGTATTGAATAACCTGGGGAGTTATCTATACTATACATTTTGGGGAGACTAGGAACTGGCATTTAACAGATAATCTACTTGAAATAGAAGTAATAGTATAAATTGGGGATGATCATGGTAAATAGCAATAGTCAAGATTTCATGATATTCACCTGAAGTCCAACAGTACAAGGATGAAATAGTATATTTAGTTAGAGATGTACTTTTAGCACTGGAAGACTTGAGAATGATAAATGTGGTGATAATCCTTAAAAAGAAACATTCCAGGTGAATCTAGGGAAGCACAGACCATAAACCTGCAAGTAAGTTAATGAAGAGCATCTTTACATAGAGTTATTTGAGGTCTACACAAATGTAAACTACCTGGAAATAATGTTGTTTCTGCAGAAAGAACCATATCTTAGGAAGTTCTATGATACAAAGTTTTCTGCTTTTTTTTAAGGGATCAAAATATTTATGGATAAGAATAATGCTGTCAATAAACTTGAAATTTCAACAGGCATCTCATAAAGTTACACACAAAACACTTGTGGGGAAATTAAGCAACAGAAAGTGTAGGTCCTAATAGGTAAATAAATGGTTAAAATGTAGGAGCAAATCATTACATCTCATGTACAGGAAAGTTGCCAGTAGTATTCCATGGAGACTGGGATTTGTAATGTTCAACATACTTATAAGTGACATGAAAACGTAGTGAGCAGTGAGGTGACCATATCCGCACACAACAAAGCAATGCAAATGTCAAGGCAGCATGAAAGCTGACCATAAAGAATTGCAGCTTGACCTTACAAAATGACTAGATAATAAAACAACAGATGAAATTAATAGGAATAAAGTAATATAGCTGGAAGAAAACAAATCCAGCTTCACACATTAAATGATAGAATCTGTGCTGCCGATTGTTGTTGGAATAAGTCTGTGACAGACGACGATATCATCTTCGTGTTTAATTGCTGTGGAAAAACAAATAATATATTTTAAACCACGAAGGAATAAAGAAAAAGAAAAAACCATCATTATTCTACTCTACGAATTCACAGTTTATGTACACCTCAATTCCTGTGTGCTATTCTAACCTGCTTAAAAAAAAAAATGGAGTAGTTGGCAAAGCTTCAGAGATGGTCAACAAGTATAATATGGAATAACTTCTTTAAAAGGCTTTTTAATAGGCTAGCAGATGAGTTAGGAGGAAATACGATTTAGAGACTGTATGGACTGCCTGCTCACTGTTCTTTCAAGTAGATGAATTAGACATCATCAGACAAAGAGGATGAAAGCCAGCATTAGGACAGTCAAGAGATATTTCTTTAAAATATGGCTGGCAGATCTATGGAACTGTTTGCCAGGGGAAATTTGGATGAATGAGTTTTACAGGTGTTCAGAATAGGCTGAGCAAACATTTCAACAGGATATCCAGTAAATGCTACCAAAAAGGCATAATGCATTAGACTCAGGAAATCCACCGAGCTGAAAACATGTGGATGCTATGAGAATTGTAAGGACAAAGCATCATACATGTTCTTCATATTGTCACCTACAGGATACTGGTGCTAGATGTGAACTGTATGGCTGCACGTTTGCATGTGTTTCTAAAAAGGAGCCACAGGAGATAATTCAGATAGGCTATAGTACCAGAACTGTACAACATATTTTTCTTCTTCAAGTCAAAAGAAAATATCTACTTGCTTTGAAAAATTGCTTGTATACCCGACTGCAATAGAAATTTGTTGAGAACATTAGATAGATCTGGAATCCCTTGTTATATAGTTTCATGAATCCACTTCTCTGAATGTACTGAATTATGGCAGACTGAACTCACCTCACCTACCCATAGCCATCTGGGAGTTCTGTGTTTATTCTGAGCTGTCACCCGGATTCTCTGAGCGAGAAATGGGAACTCTGGACTGTGAGTCATCGCATCCTAAAATAGATGTTGAAGTGCTCATAAGAAAGGGAAATTCTTGTTAAATAATCTAATACACAAGCAAAAGAAAAAAGAAAAAAAAAACACCCTATATTTCTATATTCTTTTATTCATCTATTTATAACTGATTAGAGAATTCAAACTCAGATATACTGTGTAAATTCAGATAATGAGTGCATATCATCCGAAGGAAACAATGAAACTAACAGATTTTCTTGTTAGGAATTTAACCATCTGGCTTGAAAAGTGCTCTTTGTCTCTGCACATGTATATCAAGCAGCTAAATAACAGCCACTGAAAAGCAGTTCTTGATGTTTACAACTAAAAATTGGTAGTGATCTAGCTTTCCTACAAATGATCACAAGCATTACAAACCTCTTAAAAAAAACAAACTTGATTATCCATACATTGAGATTAAAGTGAAATTCAGGTAAGCGAACAAAGGATTTCCGCACATATTGGAATCCCAGTGAACCTGACCTGAATAAGTAAGCAAAGTGCTTTGCTGACATGAGGATTAAGACTTCAGGGACACAACACAAAGTGAGAATGTAAACTCAGCATTCTCAGCCATTTTAGTGCTCACAAATAAAATGTGATAACATTTATAGTGCACTGCATTTATCCTGGCATATCGATGCTACTGTAGCTTCATATTTATAACTCTTTTTACATATTGAACAGTCATTTTGAGGGGTTACAATCAATTTCTGAAACTTCCTAACACCCCACGATTTAAAAGAGAAAACAGAGTGCTTACAAATATTTATAACCACTTTGTTCATTTGTGAGCCTTAAGTATAGCATCAATTTATGAATATATGATTTCCTTGGATACATTATTTTAGCAGAGAAAGTGAACAGATGTTTACATTGAGAAGATAATTGCTCAGGTGTTTCAAGCCTTTTTAGTGAGGCTTCTATCCACTTACAGCCTTTAATGATTAGTCTTTCTCCAAGCTCACTAAATGTTTCACTATCACTTTTAAAAGTTCCATCACAGCTGGTACTAAATCTCTACAGTGTCATTGAATTTCTCACTGGTGAGGACTGCAAGAATATTCAGATATTGTAGCAGTAGCTATTAGTAGCAGCAATAAGTACATCAGTACTATTTTACCACTGCAATATGAGGGACTGCAGCAGTGACATAGGAGGCTGAACGTTTTTATTTTTATTTTTATATAAGTCATAATGATATTTTTACCTCAGCAATTGGATTTCTCCATGTTAATTGCTTTTTAAAACACCAGTTACTTCTGTTACTCATGACGTATCAAACTGAATCACCTTAAAAAATACAGGAAATACATGATTGTTCTTACTTTGGATGAGGATTCTATGACTTAGTTGATGCTATTTCTTTACAGAAAGGATTAGAAACTGTATAACTGATCCATTTTTGTGTACCTTAATGTGAATGTCTTTTTTCTTTTTTTTTCCTGTGATTTTTTTTCAGAAGCTATTTTCAAATGGGAAGATTTGACATAAGCAGAGTTCCTGCTGTTATAGGTAGAATCCCCTGAAAGTATGTGATTAGAAAATAACTATGGAGAGAACAAATATCTAGAAGATAATTTGCATACCTAAACATATACATTAATAAGGCATTAGATACCATGAGGTATCCCACTCAACTGCTAGGTACAAGTTTAGGATATATCTATTTCGCAAGAAGTCTAATGTCTGTGCAGATGTCTGAATCAGTCTAGAACAACTTTTACTGTACTAACTGCTGAGATGACCACATTAGCTGTGCCCGAGTGTTTGACAAAATATGAAGAGGTTTGAAGGTGTAGTATTGGCATGAAGTACACATACAAAACCATTACTGAGGCAGTGAGCAAGTATCATTTGGCAAGTCCCTGATGCCCTCTATCCAGATAGACCATCTAGAATCAAAGGTAACAGTCAAAAAACCAGAACTTTCTCAGTTGTTTCTTGATTTGTCTGCAAGTCAATTAAGAAAAAATTGTGTAGAGACTTTAATATAGCTTTTTCTGAGTAAAAGGGAATATTTTTTCTGGCTACTTCAGACACAGACTGAAATTCAGTGTTTGGCCACAAAAGAGTCAATAGGCAAATAAGAGAGCTGAGTTGAAAAATAGGTTTTTGTATTTAAATCTCAAGAAAATTCTCTTGAATTTGTGAATTTCTAGTCAGTTAGCTCCTGAAATAATATGCCTATGCTGGCATAGATTTTGTGTGGTAATAACATAGATAACAGATAACAAATTAACTGAGTTAAATATGTGGAAGCAATCATAAAAATAAATAAATACATAAATGAAAATTCATTAATCCAAACTTGTTACGTATGACTTAATTCTGAATAATTATACAAGCACCAAGTACAGAACGAAAGAAAATAAGTCTGGCAGAGGCAAAGCTGTCTGAGAAGACCTGCAGGATCCAACTCTGCTGAGCAGATACATTCTGCTTTAAAAAAGCACCTAAACCTGACACATGGGCAATCCATGTGACTGCACATTTGCTCAGGAAAGAGAAGAACCACACATGGCAGCTGGTTTCCTAGGCAACTCTGAATCTCTGGGAAAATATCCTAAAGTATGATTATTCTCAAAGTCTGTGTCAGGAACAAACTATTGTTATGTAATAGTAAGTTACAGAATGCATTTCAATTTGAGCTTAGTTAGATAATTTCTACAGTCTCTTCCCCAGTGCTTCCCAGGCACTCAGCAACTGACATGTGAATAAAATCCTTACGGGTTTCATAGATTTTCCTGCCTTTTCAAAAAAATTTTAGTTTGTTTTTAGATCCATTTATTTTAGGTAGGATAAAATTGTCCCCCCTCCAATGCCTTTTAACCGTTGAATTTATGATTGGAAAAGACAGTTTTCTAGGTTTTTTCCTTTCCCAGAAAATTTATTTTGCAGATGAAGGTCACTCTGAGTTAAGTCATGCTTCTATTAGAGTCTGTTTTAGAACATCCTCTAAAAGTAGTTTGTCTTATATTTCCAAAAGATAATATAAGAATAAGCACTGATAAAAATAAATAAGTAAATAAATAGAAATTAATGAAAAAGTCATCTCCACTTAAGCATGGGGAAAAAACGTGTTCTGACAGATGAGAAAATATCCTTTTTACACTTGATTCTCTTTGCAGAATTTTACTTGAAGGCTGTTCTTTTGTTGAAAAACAATTTTTTGTTAAGAAAGTTCTTGCTGAAAATTTGAGGCAGAGGTAAAGGCTCTCACACACATACATTACACCTACATATAGTTCACATGCAGTGAATCTGATCTGTTTCCAAAAGACCTGATCAGCAACCTAACTGTTCTCTGATCTGTCCGATATATGAGAACATTTCTTCTAGACAAGAGTTTAGGCAGAAATGTAATTTAAGGATGTTATTCAACCAGAAGAAGAAAAAGTGCCTGATCAAAACACTGAATAGATCGTTCATCTCACTCCTGGGATGTCTGTACATATGGGGTCAGAAGAGATACTCTCCATTTGAGTGTTTTGTAAACTGGATTCATTTCTTCAAAGATGTATTTGAATAGTCAAAATGAATTCTGGAAATGTAACAATGGAAAAATAATTTATCTTGTGAACTGTTTGTAGAAATATTTGTGGAGAATTCATACATTTGAAAAATGAAAAGGAACATGATTCTGGGGGGTTCTTTTATTTAGTTTTTTGGTGAGGGATAAATTAACTTTCCATGGCAGTACATATCTTTTATAGTGAATTCTATTAAGGCTTCCAATACAAGTAAAATTGAAAGCTTTCTTTTCCCCTAAAAGGGAAATAAATAAATAAATAAATAAAAATAGATGTTTTAGTTTCTGCTGAAACACATTTTCATTTTACTGTAGACTATCTAGACTGGTTACTCCATAAAGGTCATGTTTGTAAGAGGTGAATCATAGCTACTCACTCTCCAATATATTTGACATCATTATACACTGAAGCAATCTATTCCTTTATATTAAATAACTTAATATTTGCTTTATCAGCCAAAATATATCTGGATAACAGATATATTTGCTTTCTTCAAGGGAAACCATTGGTACTCTGATGCTCTGAGAGCTAGGAAAGACCAAGGGATCATCCTTGAAATTCTGTCCCTTCCTTTCCCTTCTCTATTAATTTTTTACTTTTTTCTTTTAATGGAATAAAAAAGGAGGTTAAAGATGAATGTTATCATGATTAAGAAAAAATTATTTATATTCTTTTAAAGAAAATAGTGTCATATGGCATACTATTTCCTAATAAAATTTTCTTTGATTTCCCAAGTAGAACTGGATTTGTATTTGCGTTTGGTCTCTGAAGGGTAAAAGCATAAAATGTATTTTCACGTACAGAGAAAACTCTTCAAGTCCTTATTTCATACCTATTGATCTTCTAGTTTTTCAAGGCAGTTGATTTATTTTCTCTATTTGTCATTTACTAAGAAGTAACATTTGTATTTAATTTACCATTAGCATTCTTGTTGAAGGCCTTTCACTTCTCCTGTGGGACTTACAACAGTCACTTCAAGAGTGTACAGGCAGAATGGGAAGAGGCCCACTGTTGAACACAAGCAGCCTTGCCAGGTCATCCCAATGGTGAAATAATTAGTTCTGCTTTGAGAACTGCTTTGATCAGAGGGACATTTCAAAGTCTTTCCACTTTGATCTTAAGATATTTTCTTGTAATTTCCAGTATAAATTAATCTATACTCAGCTTAATACTCATTTTTTGCTCTAAAAGTTTTCTCTCAGATTGAATGGTATCACAATAACATTTGCCTTCCTGATCTTTTTAGAGCAAATTCCAGATTCAGTTGTGTTTCCCAAAATAAATCTAACTTGGTGTACTAGGTTAACGTTCCTCATAGCAGCCCATATAGACATACATTGATATCACACCCATGTTTTCTTATTGCTAAATAGGAAGGGCACAGCATCAAGACTCTCCAACCCCCCCCAGGGAGTAGGCTGAGGGTAGGGAGGAGATGTAGACAGGACAGCTGACCTTTGAGGAGGGGGAAGGAGGGAGTAGTTGTGGTCTGTTTATCTGTACATCAGAATGAAACCACTGCATACATCAGTGGCTACTGCAGTTATAATGAACCTGAATACATGGGTAGAAAAATCTCCTGGGAATTCTGTGGCTACCAGCCATACCAGTTCTGGAGGCTGTGTGTCTGTCTGTACAGCACTACATCAGAGTTAATATCTCTGCACCTGGGTGCAGTATCTTAAGACAAACCTGTTTCTCAGCAGAAGCTGGCAAATGTTAAGCCATTCTGAATGGGTTGACTCCTGGAATCTTTACCAACTTGGTAAATTCAATAGGACATTCATTTTCACCTTGCTAACATCTTTAAATTCTTCTTGCAGAACATTTTTTGCATTTCCTGTATCACTCTCATGGTCAGCAGCTAGTATAATTTAGATACAGGGCGCTATATTCCATTTAAGGGCTTGCTACTGTAATATTCAGCTTATGTAAGAAATTTTCTGTTTTTCTTAATATTGTACTTCAAGTAGAGGAAATGGCTGTTACAGATATCTTAACTTTGGAAGTTTAATTTACTACATAGCTGTGGTAGATTAACCATGCTTCATAAAACTAGAGATATTGCAATGACATTTGAAAAAAAATTATAGTGGTTCAGTGGTATTTTATTTATTTATTTTAGCCATTCATATGAACACACAAAAGTTTAACAAACTTCAAAATGTTAAGTACAATAGATTACAAAATTGTATTGCAAATTATTAAAATTATTGTGCCTTAGTTGTCTGATATAGGAAAATAAAAAATAATTTCAGTTTCTACTTGGAAAAAAGAAAAGGTTTCAATTTCTTCATTCAAGGATATGAAGCCTTTCCTGGAAGGCAGTTTTTATATTTTAGCTCTGTTTTTGATAGAAATATGCTATTGTCTAGCAACATTAAAGATGTACTGTTTGGGAGATATGAGAAGCAAGAAATGAAGAAATATATTTTTAAAAAATCACTTGTTGAAAACTTTAAACATACATAAAACCAACATAAATTTACTAATAGCAAATATAGTTTTTTGAATGCAAATTATCAGTGACAGAAACTGAATTTTACAGTAAATGAATAGCTGTAAACTGCAGCAGTCACACATTCCTAAATACTTTACTAATGTGTAAGAAATGGCCCAATGTTATTTTAATAAGAGTTTCATTAATAGAGTCTAGCAGACCTGTAGGTTGATCTTAAATTTGGATCTCAAACATGGTTCTCAAGCAACAGCAAAAGTGAAAAGTGATTAATGCCATGAGCAATTTCATAAGATAATTTTTCAGGTGTTTGGTAAACTGCTGATGTACATCATCCTATTTTCAGATCGGTTGTTCAAATAATCTAAATTCTGTACAGCTCAATGAACTCAGTTTACATGCACTTTCAGTAAATTTTCAGGGCATAGATACAAGCACTGGGGAAAAAAAAACATGTAGCAACTCCCCTTAAAACATAGGATTTTGATGTTCTTGCTTAAATAGGTTGTTTCTCTTCATCTCTCTGTTGCTTAACAGTAAAGTCATAGGGCTATCAGTTTTTCATATAGAAATAAATACATAAGACAGCCATAAACCTAACACTTCTTTAGTTTGTTTTTTTCCAACATGTAAATAAACAAAAGAGTAAACATAAACACAAACGTGTCAGACAGTCTGTATTAAGCAGGTCCTTACCTCTGCATTTTATTAGCTGCTTTTTTTCCATTTCCAGTGACATTACTTAAGCTGACGCAAAACCAATTACTTTAATCATTGTTTGGTGAGGCTCTGTCTATGTCAGCTCTTTCGTTCACACAGATACTGCAAACTTCTCATCATGAGCACAGGCCTTTAATAATTTCTAATACTGGAGGAACATGTAAACCAACAGAGTCATCCTCTGGGCTATTGTTTTGCCATCAGTAAATCACAGTTAAAGTTGTAATACTCAGATGGATGACACCATGGTCTGCAGTAAGAGTTGCTATCTTTGATCTCTTGTTCAAGAAAGATACAATGATTGTTATTTAGCTATGAAATTGTAAAACACATAGTAATACTAACTGTATTCTACTTCTGCAATAGCAATTTTTCATACAAAGAGTAAGCATAAGGACAAAGAAACATAATAATAATTTATAATAATTATTATAATTATTATAATCATTATTTTATCCAAATATTTCAGTGCAAACTGCGAGTCTGATCTCAAGCAATGAATATTGACAACTCAACTATTTTTATGCATATCAATGTCCTTCTGGAGAAAATATCAACATTTATGGTTAACGCATAACTGCTGAAAGAATACACCATCTTTTCAAAATATATTCTTCAACTAGCTTTCACCATGAATGGTTTAAAACAACCCATAAGAGAGGTGTATTTGGCTGTATGTAAAGGAATGAATGATATAAACAGTTAAACTGTGGCGTTTAAAAGATGTATGACCTTATGCCTCAGATTTACTAAATGCCAAAATTAAGTAAAGGAAACCTGGGGTAGGAGACTATTCCTACCCCACCACTAGAAGAAAATGTTTTTATTTTAAAATTATCAAAGAGCTACTGGTATAACAAATACTGCATGCATTTCAAACACACTAATCACAGACAACTGTTTATAGAGTAAGAAATATTAAAAAAAAAAAAAAAAAAAAAGGTAATACAGAGAAGTGCATAGAAGTGCATTTTCAAAATACACCATTTATCCTCCAAAAGTGATCTCACTTGTGACACGTTAGTAACATGCAATAACTGTTATGTGCCATGGGAAAGGTCCCCTAATTTGTTTTGTCATTATAATTCATTTAAAATAATTTTGTTCTCGATATTTCTTAATTATTCCAATGGCAAATTCAGATGCCTCCAGATGGCTTGAAGCAGGATAAGTAGCACTGAGAAACTTCCCTAATAGCATCCTACTCTGATTATCCCTCATGCAATGTCCAATTTCTCTGTATTAATTTAAATGTAATTATATAGCAAAAGACAAGAAATTCCTTTGGTGATGTTTTGGTTTTGGAAGAACAATCCTCAACTGCAAAGATGTGTAGTCAGTGAAATCAGCAATATCAAAGTTTGAATAGGGAATATAATTTTTATAGGAAGATTTTCAAATGAGCTTCCGATACTCGCAGATGGTTTGGTTACTTATTGCTGCATTCACATTGAAATTTTAAAACTAAATGAGAATATTTTTCTTTCAAAAACAAAAGTATTCAACTAACTTTCCCAGTGACAGTTGCATTGACATGTTAAACCAGATTCTGCCAAGCACTATAATGTCAACTACTGCTCAACAATTATCTCAAAAATTCTGCAGCTTCATTTCAATAAAATGAAAGATAGAGATGAAAGCCAACAGGATCATGCAGTGTCCCACCTTGCATTGTTTCCATATGAAAAGAAAATATATAAATTTAATTACATTTTTTATATATATATATATATGTATGTATATTTCTATATTAATGAAAACAGAACTGAGTATCTTAACAATTTCCTTATGGGAGAATATTACATTTTTTTTGCTCTCCATCTGCAAGTATTTTGGTTTGGTTTTAACTATGACAGGGTTTGGGTACTTCTACATTGCTGGAAGCCTGCTGAAAATGTAAGTCTGTATTAAGCAGACAGACTGATATGTTCAGAAATCATTGGTATGTACACAGATATATTCACTGAGGGAATCAGCGTAAGGTAGATTTAAATTAGAGGGATGCAGCGTGTTATCTTTCATAAAAGTGTTATGGTACACAGTTCATTAACTGAGCTGCCTTATACCAGCATGTCTATCAAATTCCTCTACTGCCATCATTACATTTATACTCCTTTTATTCTAAGTTTGTCTTTGAGACAGACAGAAACTGTATCAGATTATGGGGAAATACAGTGCTTTTCCCTTGAAAAGCTCTGTCCACAGCCTTGGAATAACACTGCCTGGGCAGTACACATCTCATTGGCTCCTCTACCACCTGCATCAGAAAGCTATCTTCCACACACTGCAATAATCTCCTGGACTGTGTGTTACGTGGCAGTGTTACTTCTCCAGAAAATAATAGGGTAGTTGAAGTCTTCCATGAGAAACAGTGCCTGTGATTGCGAGGATATTTTCAGCTATCTGTAGAAGGCCTCATCAACTTCCTCCTCCTGATCAGGTGGCCTGTAATAATCACCCACAACAGTGTCAGCCATATTAGCCTGCCTCTTAATTCTCATCCATAAGCTCTCCACTTCTTCATCATTTCCCCTAGGTAGAGTTTAATACATACGTCACATACAGAGCAACTGCACCGCCTCACCATATTGGTCTGTCTTTCCTAAAAAGGACATAGGCACCCATGATAGCATTCCAGTCATGCAAGCTATCACACTATGTCTTCATGATCACAGTGAGATCATGGCTCTGTGACCACACACAGGTCCCTAATTCTTTCTGTTTATTACATTATTTATTCCCCACGCTGTGTGAATTTGTATACAGACACTTTAGAGAAGAAAAGTGATCAGAGGATGAAAGAAAAGGAAGCAGAGGATGCACATATTTGCACCTTTTCCATAGGGATCAGTGTTTGGGAAGAGCTGCTAAGAAATTACAGTTTACCAATGAAAAAGAAGAGAAAGAAAGAGAAGAAAAAAATTAAAAAAAAAGAAAAAGAAAAAAAAAGGAAAAAAAAGAAAGAGAAAAGAAAATATGTGCCTGAGCTTTTCTCTTTTTATGTAACCGCTGTTTGTTCACAGTACAGTGTTACGTTCTCAGAATTGTAGATTAATATAAACATCTGTTTCAGCTAAGAAGAGGAGAGAGGATAAAAGATAATCAGTAGCGGAATACATAGAACATAATGCACAGATAGTTAACACCTGTCTGATTGTCTACAAGTTAGAGGTCAGTCTAACTCTCTAAAACCAAAGCAACATTATACTGTACTCTTCTGCAGTGGGTCAGCAAGCCTTAGAAAAATATGCAAACAAAGAGCTTTCATTACTTTGTTCTCTGCTTCAAAAAATTCAGCAATTCATCTGAGACATGCCAGACAGATACAGAGAGAGGGATTAAGTCTAAGCATGAACCAGGGGTAAACTGTATTCCTCTAAGAAGTTTTAGATAGTGACTTTTCAGAGATAGCTTTAGAATAAAATGGCCAGACTTTCAAAGGGGCTTTTGTTTTTATTAGTTTACATACAAGCTTTGGGATGTGATGTCTTTGCTTGGAATTTATACAAAACCCTAAATCTCTGATGCACAGTTATTTGTTTCACTTTCTGAATTACGTATATATATATTTTTTAATTTAACAGAGAATATCCATTGATATTCTTTTTTCAGCAAGAGCTACTAAGACACAAACATTTCCTTGGGATTAGTGGTGAGTTAGAAGAAGCATCTGGATTCTGGAGCACTTTGTCTTCTGAGATATTGATATCAGCAAAGCTACACTGACAAATTTGCTGCAGTCAAGTATAATTTCACTTTCTGCTAGCCCTTCTGCACAATAAACAGTACATTTGCTGGAACACTGAGGGGGATAAATAATGACCCCTCACCTCACAGAAACAGAACATTACACCCGGGAAGGAAGGTCAGCAAGGCAACAGGCACTTGAACCAAACGTGCTGCAATGCATTCAACCTTTTTAAAACTTAGAATCTTTTCTCAGAAAGCTACTGTCATCCTCCTGGCTTCTAAATATATCAAGTCTGTTGCAAAGCAGAAGAGCTAGGATCAACTGAAAAGTAAGGAAATTCGCAAAGGGTGTGGATTTTTACCATTTTTGAGGAAAAAGGAAAAAAATGCATAGAAAAGTATTGCTTGTTCGGCAGGTTATTATTATTTTTTTTTTTAAATGCTCCCTGAATCTCAGGTTATTATTATTATTATTATTTTTTGTGAGGGATACTGGTTCAGGTGACAAGTCAGAGTACTAAATGAAATTAATAAGGCTTAGGTAACCATCAAAACCATGCCAATCATTCTTCAGTTTCTAAAATGTTCAGTGTAAACAAAAACTGTATAAAAGGACACCTAATTATCCAATTCTGACAGTCAGTTGCTAATGTAACTATGCAGATCAAGGGCTGTTAACCATTTTGTCTTCTGAAAATATATTATTCCAGTAAAGAAAAACAAAGAGGACAGGAAGCTTTATGTTTACATCCTTTTTCCTATGAGTTATTTAAAACTTGTAAGTACTGCAGTTTTCAAGAGCTCTGCTTAAATAGGTCTACTGGAGAGAGAATCACAAACAAAATAGCAGTAAGCTCAGGGTTATTTTTACGGCAGCTTTTGAAAGCCATTACCCTGCATGTGCTGCTCTGACATGTGTTTCCATGGGAGCGGGACTAGCCATGGACGGAGACACTAGCAGATGAGGCAATTTCAGCTGCCAGTTTCTGGTTCCAAGCTCTGTTTCCATGACAACCAGTACTGAAGACTTGAGAAGGAGGCGAGGTATTTAAAACACTACTGTACTCTTAATAGATATCTGCTTGCTATGCATACACACTGGGTGACCCCCATCTCCAGCAACAAAGCTGCTCATGGTAACAGTGAAAATACACCTTGCTGCCAGCCAGTACCTCCTGAGGCAGGTTTCAAGGAGCAAGAATGGGTCGTTTCTAAGAGCTGGTTTCACCCAAATGTCTGAGGGGGAGGGAGGCTTGCTGCCTTCTTTCTAAATGAAGATGGAGACAAAGATGCCATGCTAAATATGCCATTTTTTTTTCTCAGGGAAAATGTAATTTTTTTAGTATTTGACATCATTTTGCTGTTAAAAATAATCCAAAATCTGCTTGAAACAGTGTCAGTGTAGCATACAAGTCTGTAAATAATAGCAGACATGAGACTGAATGCTGGAGGAAGATGGCACTCAGGGCTCACAGAAATGTTGGGACAGCCCCAGCCCTTGCTGGGAATAACTCTTCTGCTCTTTGATAAGGTGCATTCATATTGGGCCTGTGAATAGATAGGAGTAGGCAAGATCTGTCTTCCTCCATCTGTAGGCTTTGGGAGAAGCGTACAGAGGCTTCGTGTCCCACAGCAGTGGGTACATGGACAACAGATGTAGACCAGTAATCAGCTCATCCTAATCCAGACTGCAGTGTGAGCCTTCCTTCATACAAAGCACTTGAGCTAGACAGAATCCAAAAAGGAGGGGGGAAAGACAAATCTGTTTATCTCATTAAAATGAGAAGCTTTAATAGGACTCCCTCGGGGAATAAGGGGGAGTGGATTTGTGTGCTATGTGAAAGCAGTAGTACATGCTGTGCAGGGGTCATGCTGTCCTGTCTCAGAAAGCTGAAAACTCAAAGGATACATTCCATTCTTGGTGCAACTTGCTGGAAAAAAAAAAAAAAAAAAAAAAAAAAGGAGCTGACATGTTAAATAAATATCACCTAGCTACAGTACTGTAGAAACAACCTGATATTTGCTATATAGTGCATAGAGGAAATACTAGAGGCTGTGTCTCAGTAAGGAAGCACAGAATAAGTACACAACTAATAAAACTGGAATAAAAAATCTAAAAGAAAACACTAAAACCAGATTATAAAAAGGCAGCCTAAAAGTTAGTGTTGGAGTTTAGGCAAAGCATGTTTATGCTCATCTGCCTTCTAGCAGTGCCTGATTATCATCATATAGAATGGCACAGACTTAATGAAATTAAGAAGAGTTCGTTCATTGTTCCTCACATTGAGAAAAATTCATTTTCAAACCTCTATCATCAAAATCAAACTAGCCAGTGACTCTTTTGTGATGAAAGCTGATCAGATAGATAGTTACAAATACATTCATGTCATTCAAAGAAATTGAAAAAAAAACAAATCTGAAGACAGGAGTGGATTCCCTTTATTTCCCCTTGAAAATGAGTGTTGATGCAGCTAGAACAATCTAGCCTGAATCATTGAGGGTGAAATTGTCAAGCCTGCAAAGAAGAAGCCATTGCTGCACCTACCACAGAAAATCAGGACTTTAATAGTAATAGGAAAATCAACCAAGAATTCACACCAATCCGACAACATCAAAACATTGAAAACATCATTAGTGTCAGGAACACTTTACTTGATTTGATCAAATCAGTGACTGTTTTCACAGATCCATATTAAATGACCATTCTGCCTTTTGCTGACATAATTTAATAGCCATCATTCAGTCTGAATACCAACGGAGAGTTCTATACATGCATAAAGTGAATGAAGATACAGAAAAACATAAATGATTTTTGTTGTTGTGGTTTTTTAATGTAAAAAAACATATTTTAAGATCATGAGACCAATCAGCAACAACTTTAAATCATAGGGAGATAATTTATTCTTATAGTTTAAAAAAAAAAGTATGCAAGTAGGAAAAGCAATTTCAAATCATTACTGTTGTAGAGAATGGAAAGAACCAAAAGTTAGGAGCCAGATCCTAAAGTATAACAGGACTTGAAAGAAGACAGAATTTCATTACACTCTCAGAAAGAGGCTTAGAAACAGCATTAAAGCAAAGCCTGAGGATCCTTTTGTTAGCCTGCAGAACACATGTAGAAGATGAACCTGTCCATACAATAAAAGAAACTATATCCACAGCCTTGGATCAACACTCCCGAGCTATTCTTTGAGCACAAGCAGGCTGGAAACAAGCATGAGTCATGGTCTGAGCCTCTGATTGATCACCTGAGGCAAGCAATGAGTCAGCCACAGGAGCACAGGTGAAGGCAATTCACCTGTGTGACAGGAAGGGGTGAAGCCTGGCTCCACCTCTCCTAGACCCCATTTAAGGACTGACTGCCACTGAGGGTGGATCTCTCTCTGGGGATTGCTCCTCTTGGAGTTTTTTCTGTGAGCTCAGGACATAGGTAAGCTTTTCCATTTGTTTCTGATCATCCCTTTCTAATGTGATAATCTTTCTAGCTATACTCTCTCTAAAGACCAGCCTAACTTCTCTGCGTACTTGTTGATTATACACTTGGCAGGCCAGCAGGGCAAATACACTAAAATATATACGCCTTTTCTCTGGACTCTCTATAAATGGGTCAGGGGGAGAACATTGTGCCCCACGCCTGTCCCCCAACAAAATGATTCTGGGATAGATCCCAGGATTTCTGGGATCTCCCTATTATGAGTTAGCAACCATCATTGAAAAATGAAGTCCCTTACAAGTTATGGGAAATATCTCCCTGTATCATATGGCAGATTATTTTCAGGGGCTAAGCAAAGATACGCTAATTACAAAAGAACAGTAGTTAGCTGACTCTACAGTGGCATAGCCACTGTTAAATGCCTTAAACCAGGTATGTACCATCAAAAATTTTAGTAAACTGATGTCTGCCTACAGGACACCTCGAGTCATTGAAAGTGACAAAGGGACTCATTTTACTGGTGCAATGATACAACACTGGGCAGAAGAAAACAACACTGAACGGCAATTCCACCTGCCATATAATCAAATGGGGGCAGGCCTCATTGAAAATGGTAATGGTATTCTTAAGGCTGCCCTGAAGACAGATGCTCAGTCCTGCAGGGGTGGACAAAAATACTCCATGAAATCCTGTGGGGCCTGAATGAAGGATCTACAGACAGCAGATCCAATGCCCTGAAAATGCTACAGACAACATGGGCCTCCTCACTTGGGATCCAAATTATGGGCACTGATAATCAGGTAAGACCCCAGATTGGTAATGAAAATAATCTTCTGCTCCCTGCCCCTGAGAATTTAGATCTGGGTACCCATAGAATAAAATGGCCTTGGAAGGTGCAGGTAGGACTGAAGTGGTGTGGCCTACTTGCACCTTTGGGGAGATTATTAGAGGTTGGAGGCTCAGTAGTCCCTCTGGTAATAGATACATGGCCTATGAATATTGTGGTCAACACTCCAATCTTCATTGCTAAAGGAATTCCCGTCATGTCTCTATGGCAGGTCAGGACACTTCCTTTGGTGCCAGATATAGTTATGCAGTTGCAGCTATCTGGCCAGAAGGTATGGTACAGGTAGCCTAGGCATTCCCCAGTACAAGCTGAAGTGTTGACCCAGGATAGAAATGCTGCCTTTATCTTGTCCTGGAGGGCAGACCTTCCCCTCTTGCTACCTCTGAAGCATCTGTATTGGTCCCTGTGAGTCTTTGAGCCTCCAGGATCACTGGAAGGAATGAAATGCCATCAAAGCGTTCCAGTGTTGCCATCAGATAATGTGCGATACCTGGTAATGCTCTACATGGGACTGATGGAACATAGGATGGACCTGCACCCCATGACTACATACCTCCAGTAACACCATTGAGCACTGGTTTATGAAAGAACATGAACTTTCACTGATTATCACTTGTCTTAAAATTGTGTCAAGAGACATCATGATGGGAAAATTGTATAAGCATCATGATTTGTTGGATTTCTGTATCAGGGAAGACTCGCCCTTTAGTTAACTTAATCATTGGTTCACACTTTGAAGGAGTGAAGTATATAGGACCTACTGAATCATCGCCTGAGCCTCTGACTGATCACCTGAGGCAAGCAATGAGTCAGCCACAGGAGCACAGGTGAAGGCAATTCACCTGTGTGACAGGAAGGGGTGAAGCCTGGCTCCACCTCTCCTAGACCCCATTTAAAGGCTGACTGCCACTGAGGGATGATCTCTCTCTGGAGATTACTCCTCTTGGAGTTTTTTCTGTGAGCTCAGAACATGGGTAAGATTTTCCATTTGTTTCTGATCATCCCTTTCCAATGTTATAGTCTAAAGACCAGCTTAACTTCTCTGTATTCTTGTTGATTATGCAGAGCACACTGGAAAAAGTCATTTCTGAGAACGCCAAGCAATACCAGTGCATCTTTGTGAGAACAAGGTGGTACACGGCGAGGATGAGATTACTGAAAAATGTCATTTGGAGTTAGAAGTGTAGAACATCACTTCACCGTAGCACAGATGGATCTGTGGAACAGGAGGTACAATCCGTCATCATGAATAGCCTTACAGCTTTGATGGAAAGCCTCAGGAAATCAAGCAATGCACTGACCAGTTTTAAAACTACAACTAGAAGTAAAACAGTTCTTACTCTAGAATTTTCTAGGTCTCAAAAACTTAGGTTTCAAAAAAAGCTTCCCACATGCTATACCAGAGATAAGCTGTGCATACAAATTAACTGAATTGTTTAAATGGGATCAGACAGACATTTCAGAACCCTTAGGTGCTGGCATGTGTCACACCTGCCTATGGAAGTATGCTTCTGAAGAGCACACGGGGGGGGGGGGGGGGGGGGGGGGGGGAGGGAAGAGGGGAATAATGCTTGCAGGTACTACAAGACAGCGGAGAGATTGTCTGTGGGTCTAGTGTGGAACCTTTACATTTGTACATTGTCAGAAGAGAAAATTTATTTTTATACTCAGGAAGTCCTACTCACAGTAGATTATTACCTCAACTGCTGAAAGGTGCTGTGGGAGACAACAGACAAAGGAATTTCTCTCTGTGAAATCTGTAGCCAAATCATCAAGTAGCGACGTGGAAAAAAATTCAAAAGATAATAATAATGCTTGCCATAGACCATATAAGATAACTACATAAGATTGTGAGCAGCAAAAAGAAGCAGAAAATCAAAGTAGATACAATTTAACATAAATGCAAAGTTTTTATTATTAATGAAAATATGTCACTGGGAGGGAAAGAAGATATAAAAATGAGCTTACTCTTTAATATAGTTCAGCTTATTCTTGAATGAAAGCTATGCAAAATAGCCACACTAAGGAATATCAGTTATTCAGTGAGCAATGTGCAAGTAGAAATATATCAAAAGTGTTTTGATTTCTTCTTAATTGGAAGGTTAACAGAGCTCAGACAATTAAAAAGCAGTACCAGTAATAAGCATTATGGTCCATCTTCAATTGAGTTTTATTGCTATGAAGAAGCAGAATGTGGTCTTTTTGGCTCATATATTGTAAGTAGGCATTTTTTCATTCATCAAGGAATAACTTTATTTATTCTGTTTGAATCTACTATCTGACAGTAATATATAAATCTGAATATCTTATTTGTCTATTATTCTTTTAAAAAGTAGTTTATAAAATATCTACTCCATAATTTTGAGTTCTCTTCACTGACTTAATAAATAGGAATAATGTGTTAAAAGATAATATTTCCCAAGAGAAATGAGAAAAGGACTTTTTAGTTGTCTTCTTTACTGATATGAAAGAAAATGAGCAGCTGTACTCCCAGAAAACAAAAAAGGTATAATCCTTTTATTAAGCTGGACATGTAGAATACCAGACCTGAAAATAAACAGACTCTCTCCTTTGTAGGATACTATGTCAGGATTCAGCAACAAAATTGCCAGGGAAGACCTACTGTTGCAATGCTCCAACTTTGTCAAAATACAAAGTTGTGTTTCAGCCTTTCAGTGTGTTGGTGGTGGGGGCAACATCATGCTGGAAGGATTACTGACTGTTCTTCATCTGGAGAGAGCTTTAGGCCACCTTCCTGCATTGCTGTAGGAATAAGAGCTGACTCATCTACCTGTGCCTTCTTGCAAGATCATGAAGTCCTGCAACTTATGCTGTGTGTCTGTGAGGCCAAGGTGAAAGAAAGAGACTCCTTTATCAGGAGAAATGTGAGTTTGAAAATGATTCATTTATTTATTAAACAAACAAAATATCCTGATCTGTTAATGACACAAGCCTCAGAAAAAGTTTCTATAATGTGAAGAGTAATGTGCATGTGTCCTCATGCCAAACTGCCCTTCTTTCTACAATAATTTCAAGTTTTAAGCTGACTGAGGATCCTTAATTATATCACGCTGACTTCTTTTATTTGGTAAATGTAGATTTTTGAATACAAGTTATTTCCATTTAAAATTAAGAAAAAAAAATCCCATAAATTATTTTCAATTATAGGTGTTATCTGGAAATCCAGAACTGCAAGGCATATCTGTAACTCTGCAGCCCTGGTTATTACAAAATGGAATAGGAATACTTAATGCAGTCACCTTTGAGTTTGCATAGTGTTGCTCTATACCAGAATTCACCTGTGCATGACAACCTCTGATGTTGCTGTGTTTAATGATAAGAGAATTTCTCTGTTTAAAAAAAAAAAAAAAAAAAAAATCAGAAGTTTACTTTCTTTCCATGAAAACAGATTCATTGACATCTATCTATTAAATGAATGTAATTTAAATTTCTTCTGTCAGCTCTGTAGCTTATGTGGAATAGTCTGAAATACTGTTAGTCAATACATCTTTTCCAAGAGAAATTTTAGAAGTTCAACTCAACAAAATATACAAAATATTAAGTCCCTAATGCCTATCAGTATTATTAATAATTATGTTATTAATTATATTTAATTATTACCCTCAATCTTTTGCAATCACTTTAGTGATGGAAATCTCCCACCATGGTAACAGCTAAACAATACATGGCATTTTAGACATGCTTCAATTTCATATTTCTTCATCATCTACATGCTTATCAACTCCGTAACACCTAAAATTCTGAAAAATTATGTTTGACTTTTTGCAGTGCAGCTTCCTTGAAGAGATCTCTTCATAAATTTGGACTTCTGCAGCTCATCAAGGAACAGTTTTCATATCTCACAAAATATTCCTAGATTTCCAGAATTGGTATTCATTCCATGAGAACAATGCAGTGAGAATTTTTGCTTTATTTTTTCATGGAGAAACAAGCAAATAAATAAACAAATAGAAAATCCTCCATCTCAAAACAGGCAGTAGTTTAAAACATATTTGTGCAGAGGACATGAGAAACAATCACTGCAATAACCATTTCACTAAAGAACTTTGCACATCATGTCTTCTCATGATTCATCTGTTCATTTTTCAGATCCAGTGACAATCGGGCAGTTTACTCAAGATCCAATGAGATCAGCTTACAGGTTATGTATTTATACATTAAAAATCAAGGTTCAAGTCTCTTACTCAGCCTAAGGGAGGACTTCAACTAAAATGTTACAGCTGAGAGGTAAGGCTCCCTTCTCACATTGCTGGCACCTATTTTTGATTTTGCTCTGTAACGTCACCCAAAGACAAGGCAGCATTCTCAGTGAGATTGAGTACAACCTCAAGTTTGCAGACAACATCAAGCTGAGTGGCACAGTCAATATCCTAGGCTTCGTGGACGTGAGCAGCATCGCTTGCAGCACAGTAAGTCTATGTTTCACTTGGGAATGTTTTATAAATTTCTTGGTCAAGGATCCAGACACCCAGCAGATAGTCACTCTGGAATGCTTCCAAGTCCATAAATTGTTTGCATATGAAAATCTCTATTCTCATTTGTATTAAAAAAAAAAAAGGCTACATCTCCATATGAAATACATATTTTCTTGAAAAATTACTTTTAATTTGAATGTTAATGTGGTTTTGCTAGACAAATCCAGGCCACCAGAGTATCATTCTCAAAAGAAAAAAGTTGTTGTATTTTATGTATTATAATTCAGATTCTTAAGCTTTTCTTCACAACATAATCTTAAAAATAGCTAGTAGAGCTAGTCCATTATAATGTCTGTGTTTCAAGGAAGTCTGTAATGGAATGTTTCTCACTCACCTACCACCCACTCTAAGACATTTAGTTACCCACATGAGAAACATGCTCAAGGTCAAAGATTTCCAATCAGGAGAAGATCTCTGTGAAGGGCATTTTTTTTCATTATTGCAATAATGGGCGTGCACCTCCTACTGACAAGGGAGAAATTGTGCAACTAGTCAGTGAAATCCACTCCATTATATACCCTGGGTCTTATGCAGGTAAAGCCTCTCCTGGCACATATTTGTTGAGTGTCTCAGGCTCACAGTCTTCCAATGCTGTTGCTATGCTATGCTTCCATAGCTACGCTATGCTTCCATACAATGTCTGTTACCAACCCATTGTCATTAGGTATGTTCTGTACTTTTCACGGTGATAAGAGGATAATATTTTCAATTATCTGCAGGCTAGTTCCATCCTGTACCAGACTCTCCCCTACCCTATATAATAATCTTTCCTAGTTCCTGTGCCAATTTTGCGTAGGTCAGAATGCCCCAGTCTTAACTTTACACTGTTCACCAACTTTGTGAGGGGCAACTTATCCTGTGCTACATACAAAAATACTGGAAATTTCCACTACAAAAACACAATTTACCTCTCACACACATCTGGAGATTTAACTGGGAGACTCACTCAAAATCCCTTGCACAAAGGGCAAAGCAGAACTGAGTGACAAAATAGCTTCAGCTGCTACTTTGAAGGTTATTTGTTGATTGATTGTTTTTGGAGCACCAGAAAAGGCTATATCCATGGTTTGTATCAACTTCATTTCCTATTTAGGAAAAAAATAAGTTCCACTTCAAGGAACACTTTTTAATGTAGATCAAGCAGCTACATGATCTCAGAAGTAAAATCAGAGGACAATCAGTAACTTAAAGCACAGAAATGCCAATATTTTTATGGCAACTATCTAAGAGTAACTGGATGCAGAACATTTAAGAATTCACAACTATTACAAATAGAGAATTTGTTTGTATAGCTTCTCCTAGCTTATTACATAATTGTCTTTATTCAGTGTCAAACCAATCTTATTAATACATATATTGATACATCTAGACTTTACCTTCAATATAGACAGACTCTCAGATTTTCTCATAGTAGCTGCTCTAATCTTCAATTACATTAATTACTTCCAAGCCAGAATTTGTCTAACTCCAGTATGCATTCACTGCATCTTGTTATTCCTTTCCTGCAAGGTTGAGAAGCTCCACTCTCTGAGCTCTTCCTCCTACCTGTGCATATAATGAACAGTCAACTTGTCTCAGTTTTCTCTTTAATAAATCACATAGTGTTAACTCCTTAAAATGTAACACCTTGTTTTATTTTTATGGCTCTTCAAGGTTGTTAGAGATTTAAATAGAATCAAACCAAGGAATAAATGCAAGAAATGAGTCCCACTAAAGAACATACAGCCATTAACTTTCACTTTATGTGATCTATCAGAGTAATTTTTCTGTCTGATGTGTACTTAACATTTTTCCTCATAATGTAAGGTTCCAAGTTAAAACATCACGTGATACAAAATTGAAGTATATATCAGTAGTCTAGCTGCCCTTATTTAGTGGACCTATAATTTTGTTTTAAAAAGTAACTCATTTGTTTGAAATGACCTCACTTTCATTAAACTGTGGTGACTGGCATTAGCTATGCTTTTACCAACAAAGTGTTTGATAAGCTAAGGTGTGCAAAAAGAAGGATAAAGAACTGAACATACAATTGTCTCAGCATTCTTGAGTTCTATGAAAACAAATATTCTTTACTTATTTCCAGCACCATATAATTCATTGTATTTCACAGGTCAGTCTTGAAAAAGTTGAAAATATTCTTCTTCATTAGAGATGGAAAATCTATATAGAAAGGGAAAGAGATTGTACTGATGGAGGTTAAAAATCATCAGATTATCTTTCCGTGAAAGTTGCTAAAGTTATGTACTTTGAACCTAAAATGAAGTTTTCAGAAACCCCGTGGTATAATAACTAGATTTGGTAAGCTATCGCTCTTTAAAAATCCTTTGTGAAATTACTGCTTGCCCACACACTGAGTAGAAGTCTTCAGTCAATATGGAGAAAAAATTGATTCTCCTTAGAGGAAGTTATTTTCCTTAAAATCTGTAAATTTAATAATCTTAACAATATCTGGAGGGATTTCAATGGAATAGCTACCATGAAACTAAGAAGTCAATAAATGTTTTCTTACTCCTTTCACACTGTCTAATACTTGGAACAAAATTGAAATTAAGGCATTTCACTATTTTTTCTAAAATATATTGTAGTATTCTTTAATGTCAGTTTCATAGAGATGTCCTTAGGTCTGTGGAAAAAAAAGCTGCAAACAAAGAAAAGTAGGAGGAAAATCTCAGAAAATTGTTCTCTGACTTGAGTACTTTACTAATTAGAAACACAAACAGAGGTGTTAAATTCAGAAGAGTATATTCAATTATGATTGCTCAGTCTTTTTAATTAATGAGAAGGCTTAAGAAATGACTGGTTGGTTTTAAGAAGGACATTCATTTACAAAATAAATAATTTACTTAAGGGTTTTTATCTTTATTGCTTTGCATTTATTTCTATAAGCCTTCAGAAGGTGAGTACTTCCCTTTGCATCAGGATTGGCTTAGAGAATTGTGTTATATAGTGCACCAGTTGTCAAAATCCTTTTACAAGCTGCAGTAAGGAACAGAGAGTAACATTTGGTTTAGGAATCCTATCTCTGCTCATAAAACTGTTTCAAACTGGATCAAACTTTGGCTCCTCTGATGTTTAATTTTTATAACTCTGTAACACCAACAACTAAAAATTACCCATAAGTTTCCTCATGATCAAGACAGAAGATGATGGAAATGTTTTATTTGTTCAAGTCATCCTTAAGCACTGCAGTGCTTATCTTCCAGGAAAACTTTCAAGTTTTCCATAAGACAAGTGTGAAAAGTTTATAACAGAATAGATATTTTTAAAGGCCTTGTTATAAGATTACTTAAAACAGTCCTAATAGTAGATATCTAACAGTCTTTACCCTTCTTCCACACATAGGGCCCTACATGAAATGAACAAGTACAACAGTACCACTGAGATTGCTTATTGTAAGAACAAAACAACAGGTTTAACGGTAAAAAAAAATCTAACAAGGTATAGAGAGTCCTTAATTACTGGCTTGCTTTGGGAAACTAATGTGCATCTGTACAGTTAGCAATAAATATAAAGAGAGAGACATCTTAATAGCTTAGAGGAATATACATATCAATATATTCTATCCAAAAGTGTTATCGTGCTCTTTGTATCTAGTGCAGATTCCTTGGAAATAAATAGGAGGCATTACTTTCTGAGTAATCTACATACTTAAGCCAACATAAAGATGTCACAGAATCGGTCAGAAATGCACAAATTAATTTCATAGTCTCTAAGTCATTGAAGCCAGTAGGAAAGTCAGGCCACAACTTAGAATTTAGAAGATAAAATTGATTTAAGGCTGTGAGTTTAAAAATCAACACGATTTCACAGACTTTTTACAGTGGTGGTGATACTTGACTGTAATTGATCTCATTATTTTTTCACCTTAGCCAACATACTTCAACTCAAATAAATTCTATTCATTTGAAAATACTTTGAAATATCAATTAACATTTATTTTTATTTTTTTCTGCTTCATCTGGTACAACATCTTGTAGAAGAAATAAGTTATTTCACAACATTTTTACTATCACATCTGTTTCAATGCTACAGCAGATTTTCAGATTCATTGAAATGCAAGTAAATCCTTTAAAGGAGAAATTAATGAATTTCCTCACTGCACAGGCAAGGCTTCACTACAGGGTATTAATTTTTCTTCCACAATTGCACATGCTGCAAGTAATATAGAAAACTACTAATACCGTCCTTTTCAACTGTTGGAAGTCATTTTTAGCTCTGATCACATCAAGCATTAGCATCACAGTGATCACTATATTAATGTAGATTAATATATACATATATATTCTGGCTTTAACACTCTCCATTCTATTGTTATTTGTCTAAAAGAAAGAATACTTAATCATGCTCAAATTCTTTGAAGTCCTAAATTTAGATAACCCCACATTTTTTAGATAACCCCACATTTAAAGGCACCATGATTATTTTAGTCTCACCACATAGATTTTCCACTCAGATAATAAGGGATAATTCTAAACCAGTATATAATAATTCTTAGATCATATACTGAAAAAGCTTTGAAAGTTTAAAAGGATTTAGGTCTATAATGCTGTCGTGCATCATTGCATAGAAGTGTTTATATACCTTAAAATCCCATGTTGCTACGTAGCCATGATAATTTCAATCAGGCATTAACAATTAGTCAGAAAGAGTATATTACTTGTTTTAGGACACTATAAGTAACTCAGGAGCTCTGGTTTTACATTATTCTCTAGTTCTACTCTAGTGTCACCTGCTGTACCCCCCCTAGTTTGCTTGCTTCTGGCTGTAAAACCTATATCAGGTTTACAAGGACTGTGCCCATAGCAAGCAGTGAATCATGCAGCACCTGAGAGCATACCTGAACGTTCAGACTCAGTTGTCTTTACCATGGAATTTACACTCCAGTCCTGAGTTGAGTTTTAGTCTATGCCTGGTATCGTTACACAAAATTTCCTGTTGGAGCATGAAGACTAACATAGGACAGAGAGATTTATCTGCAATATGACATATCTGCAATATGGTCTTGTGCTGAAAGGGGAGAGAGCTTAATATTGATATCATTAAAGCTTGTAAAAAATGCTAGTAATAAAGTATTTGAACTGGAAAGACATTTTAGTCTTTCACTTCGGTGCAATTTAAATACCTCTACTGTATGAAAAAAATCCCCATAATATTTAGGTGCTGAATAACCTTATATGCCAACAGCACAAGCTTAGCTACCTGTCTGCCATAACAGAAAATTTTTTCACAGTAGTTTCATTTTGATGTGAGATCCTGCCAAGAACATAGAAGAATAGACACTAGGTCTTCCTCAACATAAGAAATCACTGCTTATTTTTTTTCAGAAAATTACAAAAACCACTCATATTTCAAGACTTCAGTGGGCATCCCCCAGCACTGATCAACATGCTGTACTAGAAGACAGAGAAATACATGTTTGAATTCCCTTTTGGTGAGAAGGGAATTTAAGATACCTGTGAGAGCAAAGAGGAGCACAATATTCATCCCAGTGCTCAGATTAGCAAAAGCACCTCCATCCAGGAAGGCAACTGGGGCAGAAATCTGAAATAAATAGTCATGTAGCACAGGTCCAAAGAAGGGATCTCAGGCAGTCTCAGCAGGTCTAGGCATTGCCACATGCAAACTACTCAGTTCTAGCAAATGAGTCTTTACAGACAGTGATTTTTTTTCTGATTTGTTTATGAAATGAAAGTTCGGATGTGTGGATTCCAACCCTAGACTCAGGTGCTATGCCACTTAAAATGAGAGAGCCTAAATACTTTGTAAATATGGGCCTAAATTCTAAGTGAGAATTAGAAATCCTGAATTTTGGGAATTCTTGGGTTAGCTAACATCAGACATAACGACAGCTTAGTACCAATGAGGCAAAAATAATGGAAAGCGTAGCAACACTGTGTAGAAGAGCACTGTATCCTGAGTCTTTCAGGTTGTGCACATACAATGGAATAATTCCTTGTCTGTGATCAAGACAACACTGAAGCACATTACAACAAATAGAACTGCTGTAGGTGGAAAAAGACATATTTCATCATTATTACATACTACTCAGTTTTTAAGGCTTTTACCAAACGGTAATACAAGCTGATGTTATTTTCATAAGTCATATGGAAGATCATGGATCTCCTGTCTCTCAACAGCACTCTAAGATTTGGTTATTAGGTTTACAGAAGAAAGAACATATTTTAATCACACCACTGATTTATGTGTTTCAAGATAGAGACATTCAATTTTAAAACCTCTCAGGACAACTTGTTCTTTAAAGTAGGCCTGAATGAACATTTAAATGAATTTTTTGGGGTCCTTAAATAGTTGAAGACCTTAGGCAACTACAAAGCTAAACAGCAGATGAATTGGGAATTTTTTAATATCATTGACATTCTATATTGGGTTTTAGTAGCAGATGAGATTTTTATGTGTTTCAGTTTTGTCTCTGCTTCCTGGGAGAGATTTTATTTCTAAAAATTGATTCAACAGAGAAGACCTATTCTATACTACTGTAAGAAATATAGTATACTTCTTCACTGTATTTTTAATTACTACCATGACAGAAACGTCTATGCCTTTAGATACTTTTTATCTCTTTACTGAAGCTGGTATAATGATTTCAGATGATGACCAATTGTCTTGCTCCAATTTATAGGAGGGAGAGGAGGTTCTTTTAATATCTGTATACCTGGCGTGAGATTAAGAAACAACGGTTCAAACGTTGGTCCGACCAGTTTATTACAGATCTTAATTAGGGAGATAGGGAAGGGAAGGACAGACACTTGTGAATTAGGGTAATGGGGAAGGGAAGGAGGGCAATAGAAAAGATAGAAAAGAAGAAACAAGGAGTCTTTATAGGAAGCAAGAGGGAGATAGTCACCACCATGGATCCAGAGTGGTTCGTAGTTCAGCCTTTGATCTTCAGTAGTGGTGGGTCATCGGGCATTGTTGTTCTGTTGACGACGACGATCATGGCGATGATGGCCCCCTTTTCAATGCTTTCAAAGTGGTCGAGTCAGCTGTCTTTGGAGTGACAGCTCAAATCCAAAGTGGTTGAGTCAGCTCTCCTTGGAGCAGCAGCTTTTGGCTCTGGGATCTCAGCAGAAATTCCTTTGTTTCCACCTCCTGGGCCTTGCCAGCAGATAAGAGGAAGCAGGGATGCCCATCTGCATCCTGTTTTTCACAGGACACAGGTATCATTCCCCAATCTTCCCATATCAAGCTGGAGCTATTTAGTCACAGGCCAGATCTTCTGCCAGTAAACACTCCCAAGCACTCTCTTCTGGAGGTAAGCAACTCTGGAGGAAGGGGCTTTCAAATGTTCCCAGATGTCAATTGTCACACAGTAGCACCTATCACTTGCCTCCTCAACAAATCCGAGTCTTATCACAAGAAATACCTCAGGAAGCAAGCTTTGAGCCAAAAAAACAAAGAAGGATTCTCACACCAATCTATATGAAATTATTGGGAAAAGTGTTAAAATCAATAACATTATTTTCCTAACTGTACAGGAAGAACACAGAGCTCTTGGAGCAGGTCCAGAGGAGGGCCACTAAGATGATCAGAGGGCTGGAGCAGCTTTCCTATGACAAAAGGTTGAAGGAACTGGGCTTGTTTAGCTTGGAAAAGAGAAGGCTCCAGAGGGACCTCATTGTAGCCTTCCAATAGTTGAAGAAAGTCCACAGGAGAATGTTAGACAATATAGTTAAAAGCGGATAGATGTTCCATAAAATTAAGACTGTATTGGTATTGCTCCAAGACTGAAAGTGTCTATTTATACCCTACCACAAATTCAATTCAGGTAGCTGATTCCAATTTATGTGGCCTAGTCTTCACTGGTCTAACTTCAGTCACTGATTTTTGCTTTTGTTTTAAAATTGAGTGATGACTTAAGAGCCCAAAACAACTACCTCAAATTATCTGAAAATTTTTGTCTTATTTTATTTATCATAATATTCTACTACTGTATGTTCTTATTAATTACTTGAGAATTACTAAACACTTTTTTTTCCAAATGAATTCCTTTGAAATCTTCAAAGTTTATATTTTTTTTTTCCTCTGATGCTTTGAATATGAACCATTCCATGTAAACATGAACTGTATCATACTATGTTCAGACTACATGTTCTCTAGAATCATCTAGGCATTTAAAGATTTTGAATAGCCTTGTACTTCTGTCGAAAGTTTTTTTTTTTTTTTAATCATTTACACTGTAAAAACACTCATATGTTCAGCGGAGCCTTTCCTATGCAGATAAACAACAACCCACTTCCAGGCTTCCATCACATTTCTTCTTTCTTACATTTAAGTACAAAGGGGATGGATAATGGCAAAATCACAATGAAAATGTGTGCAAATGACCTTGTTCTTCCATGGTGGCTTACAAGTTGTCTTAAAAATGGAAGATCTAGTTTTTCTAGCTTCTCAAATTTAGGAGTATGAAAATCTAATCAATTAAGTTACAGTTGTTCAGGGTAACATTTTCAATTCCACATCTCTATCTCAAGGGTAATGGGCAGGAAAGCAGGCACACTCTGAGTCTGGCATAAGAAGTTGCGATGGCAATAGGATTCCAGAAGACTTGCATGTATATTATGTTGGAATTATCTGAATCTGTAAAAGTTATTTGTGTTTCAGGGCATAATTTCCCTGTCCCATGCTACAGCCACTATGCCAGAATCAGTCTCCTACTTGATGCCTCTCTGAACATCTGAGTCTTGCATTCCTATTGATCAATTCGCCTGATGGAGGACACAGATACACAGGCTACTTACTGGTCTTTTGAGATAGAAGAACTATGAGTTCAGCCACTTTTCTGCTCATTTACCACATTTCCTGAGCTTTTTGTGTGAGCACTCCAAAAATGACCTGCTAGACAGAAACTGATAACTTCAAAGGGAGTTAGCTGAACTGGAACTTAATATAACACAGAAATCTATTATATCCCCTTAATTCTATATACATTCAGTGGTAGATAAGATTCATTATCTTTATCTTCTACAGTTAATGAAGCAGAAAGGCTGTATTTCTAGACAGTGATCCTCCTCATTTTATGATCCTGTCTCCTTATTACGCATATGTTATGTAATTCACAAGTAGATACCTAGAGAAATTAATGCTATCTGTGTAGCATTGGACAACTAAAGTTAGCAGGGAGAAGTTCATATGCTAACTAAGGTAGACTGAGGTACCATGGGGATACCTAAGTCACATACAAATGCAGTGAAAAAAGAAGTGTCCAGATTAGAACATCCTACAGAATCTGACATGCTTCAGCAGTTATTTCAGTTCAAGTGGATCACCTCTTTTGTTCTTTTTCCATCTAGCCATACTTATCCTTCCACTCCCCAAAAGTAAGGCAGGGCACCAAGTAGCTTTGAAAGTCACTGAAAATGCTACAATTTATTCTCTAGATTTGGTCAAAGGAATTCTTCTAAAATCCTTCTGTTGTTAATTTAAACCATTAACATTGTGAGTTACCAAGAGGATGCAATAGGTACACAGGTGAGTAGAAAAATGGAAATCTATAAAAAGTCTGCTAAAAAAAGCTTAAGACAAACCAAGTTATCTGCACTGCCTTGTTCTTGAAATAAAATTCCATCAGTCTATGCTAATGATTCTCATTAAATGTGGTTAACAGCTAAAAATGGAGTAGAGTGTTCATTTCTTCAACATTAGAAGCAGTCATTGCACACAGTAATAAATATAGAAAGAATGACTTCGGGATTTTTTTCCCTTTGAATTGAGTTGTCACCTATTAACTTAAACTTTAAAGAACAGTTCATTAATAAGCTGTCATTGATGTGTGACTCCATTATCAAAGCTCTTCAAGAAGTACATTTTCTACTAGAAGCTGCTGATTTTTCTAAATACTGAGAATTATGCTTCGGGTCCACAAAAGATTCAACTTTATAATGCCACAACATTACGTGTATTTCATTTTATTTGTGACTACACTTTAACTTTCAGGTTGTCAAAAGTATATATTCATGTCCCCAGACAATATACATTTGACTTTTAAAAGAGAAAAACTGAAACAGTCGAAAGTCAGACTATGTAAACTTGGTATATTCTTCTCTGAATTACCTCTTGCAACTCATGTCACATTTCATCTACTGAAGTGAAAAGAGAATGGAGAATAAGAGAGGAATACAGCCCATAAAAATATAGAGAATAACACTGGATACATCTGACAGTCATTCAAACTAGCAACTTCCATGCATTGCCATCCTCTATAAATGTACAACTCAAATGGCAAGAGCTGTAAGGCATAAGTGGTTACCCTGTTACAACAAAGATATCATTTCCTCATGCTGAACCGGAGTAATCCTGCCATTAGGTATGGCTGTATTGCAGACTGGAATATATCAGAGGGAACAGCATAGTAATTTAAAATAAGGTAGTTCTGGTAGCTGCAGTAGCCTGCAGCTGCACATAAACTAATTTTCTCTCCCAAGAAGATAAATTAGCCAATGAATTACTCAATATACTATAGCTAGACTATTTCTACTATTTGCAGTAGCTTGGATCTTTCAATGATGCAGCTATGTAGACTGCTGAGAAATGTAAGGGCTTTGCTGTAGGTTTTGATTTTGAAACAGAAGATTTGCCTCTGAAATACCTTTGAAGTGCACAGTCTTTCAGGAAATAATTGCTCCACACATTGTTTAATATTAACTGCTTTTTCTATTTTGGTGCATGTAAGTGTAATAAAGGTTTGAGTCAAGTCATGTTAATTTTAAGAAAGTTGAAGGGTTTTTGTGGATGGAATATATGGAATTCCATAATTAGTAGGAATTTTCCTTGGATAACCCCTTTCTTTAATCAAAGCGTTTACCCATTAACAGAGTGTTAGTCATACACCAGCTTCTAATCACACAAATGTGCGACATTAAATTTTGTGGTGTTTTCATGTGTCAAATCACTGCCATTATTAGATAACAGCACCATCATTTTATTATTCATAGGCCCATTCCCAACAAACAGGGTTTACCAGCTTTTTATCTTAATCAGCTATTTTTATTGCTTGCCATACAAGTTATTCTGCAGATATACAGAATAGAAATCTCATGAAATAATGTCAAAACGATAATGGTAGAGTCAAGGAAGAAAAAGAATTGAAGTGGAATTTTTCCATCTACTAAATTTTGATAGAGAAATGAGTTGTCTCACAGTTAACTTGCATTTTTAGTTAAGATCTAGCATGATATAATATGAGTGTCCAATTACTAATTAATGACACTCACATGTTCCATTAACTTCAAGGTAGGTTAAAAAGTTGATCTAGTTGAGTTTTAAAGTTTAGAAGATTACTAAGACTATAAGAATAGGGAAAAAAAGAAAAAAAAATTCTTAGCAAGTGCTTTTCATTCCACACCATTTCACTGAAACAGGAAGTTCTGGGGTAGAAACATCATTTTTTAGGAAAGTGAAATGAAAAAGGTTACTTGGGTTCAGGGTGGAGATTCCACTCAGAGAAACAAAATAAGAAAGGAAGGTATTCAGATATTGTCAGAAAATGAATATTCATCTAGACTCTAGAAGACAGATTTGATGACTTGCTGGGTCTCCCATTACAGATTTCACTTTGTGTATACTTGGGTGTGTGTATGTCCTCTTTCTTTTAAAAATAATATGAAAAAAGAATAAAATCACATTTCACAAAAGATAACCAAATAAACTTCTAGACAAGATTCACTCCAGATTAACTCCAAAAGAATGTTCTTACATATATGATGATTATCAGTAATCCTGAATGAGATTCATTTATCCTGAAACATTCTAATCCGCAATGTAGTAACTTACTCCAAAATCAGTGGCATTTTCCTAGTAACTCTGGAAGGCAAGTGATCAACCTACTTGACAAACACCTATATGAAGAAATATCCTATTTTGGATAAAGGACACACCGCTAAGATGTCATGTAGCTCTTCTCTTTACCCATATCTTCATATTTTGCCTTTGAGTTCTCCCTAAAACTCACAGCGGCATTCCCTGCAACTGCGTACTAGCATGTATTCTTTGGACATTTGAATATACAAAAGAAAGCAAGTTTATCTGAAATCACTGCAAACATTCCCTAAGCTGTAGTTGTTAATAAACAAAACTGAGTTGTTGCACGACTTAAAAATATGCTTCTGTCTCTTAGAAAGTATTTGCTGAAATTATTGCCAGTTCACAACATACTTTGAGTGATGTTTTATACATTCCTGGGGGTCTCAGAATAGAAGTAGCAGCTTTCAATCTACATCAGCATCTCAGAGGGGAGTGGGCTCACACATCTCCATGCTGAGTTCTGTGACACTTTGCTTAAGCACTTGTCATTTTTAATCAAATATTCAGATTCTGAGCATTAGCCAGGATTCCCAGGGGCAGAGATACTGAGAAGAATAATGTTGAGAACTATTATAGACAGAAACAGATCCCAAACCCTGTTTTTCTCCAGACTTACTCCAACATCCAGGTGCACGCCTTGGCTGTATTGCAGCCTCTTGTTGGTCACACATGAATCAACTCAATTGAAGAATTCATATCCATTTCTGAGTTACAGTAATGGATATTCCAAGTATTCTCATTCCCACTAATAATCAGGCAACTAAAGGCTTGCTGCTCGCTGTTGCATGCACCTATTAGGTAAGTTTAGGTAAGGCAGGTCTGTTTGAAAACATATTTCTTCATATACAGCTGAAACTCTAGAAATATTAATTGACTTGTAATGCAAACAATTTGGATTCAAACAGACTCATTAAAGACTTTATTAAAGACTTCAAATTCTCTCTTCATCTATTTACTTGCCTTTTTTTGTATGCGTCTGAGTATTAATATTGCACGTTGCCCTTATTGGTTTTACTTTTGTGAATGAAGAACATGGATTTCAGGATTTTCTAATCAAACAAACTTGTTCTGATTAAAATAAAATTGTAATTTTTAATCATGTTTTTGCCTCAACTGGACTCTGCCGTTTTCATTTCTTTGGTGTTTTCCTTTCTGCTCCAAAAATACATTATTCTGGGGACTCAAGCAGGCAAGATATGTTACTTTGAGAATAATATGGATATGAATTTTTTACTTCAAATAATATGTAAACTCACCCTACTTTGAAATTATTATTTAATGAATCCTTGAGTTTTATCCACTACATGCTATAGAGAAAGGTGTTTGGGGAATACAAATGTAGCATAAACAGCTTAATTCTCTAAGTGGAATGTAAATGCCACCTTATTCTGATTGATGAGATGAATTCACTGCGCACATACTGAGTATGTCCTAGTTGAATCTGTAACTGATTCTTTAACTATCCCAGAATATTCAGAGCCTTTCAAAATAGGAGAGGATTTCTGAGAAACAAAGGTAGAACAATCAAGGGGAAGTTACCCCACAATTCTATATAATACAAGCATATCCTTAAAAAAGTCATACAGTGATTTAGAGCCTTACTTTGAGAGGAGTTAAAGCTAGATTCAGTTTTCTGTTTTGCTGCAGACATCCTATATGACCTTGGACATTGTGCCAGAGGCATCAAGCCAATTGGAAACACAAGACTTTGAGATTTAACTGGAATTCATATTGTCTGAATCTGGGCTTTAGCTTCCCTGTGCCTCAGGTCCCTGTCTGTGAAAAGAAGATAAATTGACTTCCCTGCTTCACAGTGATATTGGACAGACAAATTCATCTCAGGCTGTAAGGTACTACTGAGAGGTTTGTGTAAGCATCTATATAAAAATGTATTTTTACTTTTTGCTTCTTTCTTCAGCATACAGTGGATAAAACAAGGAAGGTATGAATCTGACACTGGATATAGCAAAACTACCATCTATATAATGATTGTATCTTCCTCCTTATATTCCTCTTTGCCAACACCCAACACATTAAACATACACACCTGACTTACACCAGCTGTACATGCATATTTTATGTTATAGGAGAATGTTTTAATTTGAGTTATATGACCACACGGTTTATGCAAAACCATTTATGTAATTTGATAATTAAAAAAAATTAGAATTTTTTCTAACATGCTAACAATCTGTATATTATACTCAACTTGACAAAAGAGTTAATACATATCTACTTAGTGGAGGCTGAATGTATTGGGTGCATTGCAAGTTGTGGGGCAGAAGTTAAAAGGTGTCAGTTTATTGTAAGCCACATCTACCAAACCATGGATACAAGCATACATTGATACAAGTAGTTCTCCTTCATATTTTCTTAATTAGTGAAGAAAATTATTGCCTTTCAAAGTCAAGTCATTTTTTTGGGCAGGGAACTTAATGTCCTTTCTTCCAATTTTGATACAAAAAACAGTAAAACAGTTCTTTCCAACTTCTCACCTAGTCTCTCTATACTAAATAAGTAATCTAAAAATAAAAAGGCAGAAACAGCAGCCATTCTAAGTCAAAGGAATATAAAACTACATCAATGTGCATTGGAGACTAATTCCATACAAAAATTATTATTAATCTCAAACCATATTGGTTACTGACAGATGTAACTACAAATACAAATATATAGTTCTGTGCATAATTACCCTTGTACACATTTGTCAATTAACAATAATTTATGTGCCAAATATTCTTTTGGACATCATATTTTTTACATTTTATATTATTATACAACATTATATATTATACATTTATATGAAAAATGTATAAATAACACTGTTTTATATTTTAGTTAGTGTAGTGTTAACTAAACATGCTTCATGTAAAACAGACAAAACATATAGTAGGTGAAGTAACCTTCAAACTCTGCTTATTATAATCTGACATTTGCCATTGTTATTAAACGTCAGTTTAAGATATTTTTTGTTGCTTTTTCCTTGGTAATGAGTTTGTTTATTGTTGTTGGGTTTGTTTTTGTTTAGTTGTTTTTTTACTAAGTGTTCTGCTAGTAAAATAGAACAACATGCTTCTCTTTTCTGTTTTGATGTTGTTCTAAGAACTTTAACCAGCTACAGATTATTTTCAAGCATTTCAGGATGTTTTAAAATATTTCTTCTTACTCACACACTCTTCTATGAGAAAAGTTCTGTACTGGAGTGCAATTTTCTGTCCACAGTTACTAGTATGTGCTCTAGATGTAGTTTATTAAGGCCCAAGTAGCAGCCTTCCTGGAATCATGTGGGCAGAGGTATAAACTCATTGTTTTCGTTGATGTGCTCTAAAATTCAGGCAAAAAAAAAAAAGAATACCACAGAATACTACAAAATACATTGCTGCTTAACGGATGCCTGGCCTTTATGGTGGACTGCAAAATCTGCAGTAAGGAAATAATATATCATTAAGCAATGAAATCTGAACATAGTACAAAAATCATTACTATTTAAGAACATTAAAATACAATTCAGAATATAGCAAACTAAGTCAACACATTCTCTAAAGCTGTAACAATTTCTAACTTTAAAGAAAATGCCAATTCTTAAATAGCTTTTTGTTCAGCCAGTGAAATTCTACATTGTTTCTTATAGGGACTGCTAAGTTTGGTGAGCAACTCTCAACTTTAATTAGACTCCCTGAACTGTTTCCTGGAATTTCTGAGTTTGTTTCAGACTCACTTTATTTCATCTGTTACAGTAAACATTTCTTCTAAGTACAAAACACTAATGATGTGAACAGAAAAACAAACACTATATTTTTAGAGAGAGAAAGGCAGAAGGATCAAACACTATTTTTAATCACAGGATTTCCCACTTCTAGATGCACCTCAACTTCAAGAAAAATTTAAATGCTTTTTCGAATTGTATATTATAGTCTTAAATAATACTTATTTCGTCTCTATGCCAAAGAAGGACCTCAGTGAGAATTATGTTCACAAATGGAAATCTTTTACTGAATCCTACAGTGCACATGTAGAGAAAAGTCTCCCTGAAGACAGTATTTGTTCTTTCATCAACTGCCTGATTCGCCTGAAAAAATTAATACTCTATTTAATTCCATCATTTTTTAGAATTATTAACCCAGTAAGGATTAAAAACAAAATGTTTTTAGAATATAAAAATAAGCATTCAAGTAAGTATATTCTAGAAAAACAAAGAAGTCATTGAATATATTCAATTAGAGTCTCACTTCCTTAATTTAGACATAAATAGTATGCAGAATGTTAAATTGGTAAAGTATGGCATGCAATTTCAAATTAATCTATGTACTAGCTAGCTGGTTTTTTTGTTGTTGTTTTGTTTTTTTCCCCTTTTTACTGGCATTAAAATACATGAACATCCTATCCATGCCTCTATTTTTATTGATTTGGACAAAAAAACTGGCTACATGATTACCAAAATAATTTTTCCTATTCCATTAAGATTATGTGGGTGCAAACTCTTCAGTATATTCTTCCTAAATTTATACTCATACAGCTATTCATATCACAGTGACTGTCATAGAAAGATTCATCAAACAAGTTTGTGTGAACCCTGACTTTTTGTATGCTGACAGTTACATACATATGTCTTAGTAAGGCTGAGATCTAAACCAAAGTTTCGCCCCTCACAAAAAAAAGAAAAAAAAACAGATCAACTCAGATGGAAACTTTTCATTTTATAGAGTCAGTGTGTCAAGATATAGCAAAAAGAAAACTCTGAATTATTTCTTCACTTCTTTAAAAGAAAACAAAATCAAGTAAACAGAAGCCTGGCTGTGCCTTATGCAAAAGAAGTTAACCCAGATATTAGTGCTTAACTAGCAGAGTGCATAGTTTCATTCTTAATCTAATTTTTTTTTTTTTTTAATTTAACAAACAGGTAAATTAGGAATTCTTTAGTACAGTAGGGGTTTTGTGGAACAATACAGATAACAGTGATATCATGTTATTAAAGAGAATGTGTACAACCCTCTTGTATATGAAATTCCTGCTATCATATCCTTGGAAGTCAACTTCTGAATTCTAGGCAAAAGTGAATTTATCAAGCTGTTTAAATGTCTGTGAATATCCTTATATTCGTTTCAGCAATATTTTTGCAAATACTGCATGCACGCAATTTTATTTATAACAAAGTCTCCAAATAAATCAGGAAGGAGCTATTCCAAAGAGTAAGAGAAATAGCCTACACACTGTACTTAAATAAATAGAATGTATGTATTCAACAAATTCTCAGATAAAGCAGCAAGGTTTTTATATGCGGAAAGGAGCTTTCTGAGAACCAGTCAATGCAATATAGTCATTCCAAAAGTCTACCATGCAGAAAAATAGAGCCAATGTATTGACTGCTGCTGATTTAGCTTGGGTTTGCTGAAAACATCTGATACTTTGATCCCCAAGAAACCACAGGCATCAGTTAAGCTGCATGCAAAACATTACTGACTTTGAAGGGAATGATAAGACATACAATACATAGCTAGCTTTTCATTATTTTCCAAATATATATTCATATATTTTATTTGAAATTATCCCAAAAAGGAACAATCTATGGACAGAAATCAGTGTAATGGTACTATGTATTACTTATTCTTTATGGCTTCTACAAGAACACCCATTTGCAACTTTGCAAATTTGTATATCTAAATTCACAGAGATAGCCATTAAGTGAACAGATCACACACTGTCATGTCAGTCATAAGTAGAGGCAGGGGGTTGCCACTAAAAATGCAATGCACATATGTAGCTGTGGAAAAAAACTTAAGTGGTATCACTTTTTTTTTAATAAGAGAATAATATAAATGTTTTGGAATACTATTCTAAGGTAGCATTTCTTAAAGGCAAGGTTATCTGTTTAGGTGGAAGCTCTGTTCACCTTCGTCAATCTTGGAAAACCTCATTCCTAATAGCTACTAATTCAATGCCTGAAGAGTCTTCTATTGAATGTCTTAGACAAAAAAGCCCCAGAATAAAAGCTGGGGCTTATCTGTGTACCACTTCACATAGAATTGGATCAAGTTCTTAGTAGTACCCCACATCCAAAAGCTGGAGGGTGTTGCATCCTTCCTTCAAAAAACGGAGAAAGGTATCATCTTGGCAAAAATGCCCATAATTTAAATGAAAGATACTTTCTTATTACTGTTTTTAGCAGATACAAAATAATTTTTTTTGAACTCATTGAGCTATCTATCAGACTCAGTAATCAGTCTCTTGCCACTTCATCCTTGCCATCCATGATTCACATTCTCCATACACTCACTTTTTTTGTTTTGCTTTTCCCTTTCCTAAATTCAACCAAAGTACCAAAGCCTAATCAGCCTTTTTAGCTTATCCATATGTTCAGTACTTCCAATCAATTCTAATAATTTCAGTATTCTAGTCACTTCAGATATTATTTTCATTTATTTTTTAAACTGCCACAGTGGTATTGAATTAACATTTAGAAAAAATATATGTGGTGAGTCCAAAATGTCTTTATTCTACATGATGTCTAATATAGAGCTCACTCTTTGCATATAATTTTAATTGAGTTACAAGTATAGTTTAAGTCATTTCTTCTGAGCATATTTGAGAAGACTGTCAGATACTGAAAATGCAATGGTGATATTCTCATTTTAAGTAGCTTCACCTCTCTAATTTAAATGTATGCCTAAAGATATTTTAAATGAATATTTACAGGAATTCTATATGGTGATGCTTGTGTATTTCCTATCACTTTCAGGTATTAACTGTTACAGGTTATTTACTTTCGAAAAACATTGCAGGGGCTATTAGAAAATATTAGATCATGAATTAATAACATTACTAGGTCAACATTCTATTACCTAATATGGCTGAGATATTCATACTTAAACAGTTTCATTGAGTTAACAGAATTCAACAAATCAATTCGGAGAGTCTGGGAGAAAATTTTATTTTGCCTTTGGGGCCCCCTTATTTGTGGAACTAAAGGAAAAAATGTGTATTGATGATGAATTACATATTCTTGCATGGAAGTTTCCCAGAATGTTTTTTCAGCTCTTTTCCTGAAAAAAGTATTGTTCTAATCTAAGGTACTTATACTTGTGTAGGAACCAGGCATTCATATTTGTAGTAACCAAACACCTCTAACTAAGCATTGCAACAACTATCGTCTATCACTTTACTTGTTCTCCACAGGATTTCTCAAGGGAAGACAGGAACAAAATGCATGTAACAGAAGAGTAATGATCAGAGTGACTGTTATAAAGATCAAGAATAAGCCACTTTGAATTAACACTGCACAACTTCTAACATCAAGATTGTTCATTGTCTTTTTTTTTTTTTAGTTTTTGGTTTTTTTTTTTTTTTTTTTTGCTCTGACCAGTGAGGAAGTGTTTTGATCCACTGTGAAATAAAAATAGAAATGGCCCAGTACTATCAGAAAATAAAAAGTCACAAGAGCTGAATGTTTTCTGGTTTTCTGTTATGGTGTTCAAAGAAAAACAGCAGTGACAGGATGCAAAATAGATATATTGGCACTATGGCACATAAGCAGCTATTCTTGAGTCACACAGAAAGCAATAGCAAACAATGAGTATCATAATAAAGAATCTTAAATCTTGCTATCTAAGCATGTAAACAGTCCTGTTCTGGAAGTTAGAGTAGATCACATTATGATGGAGAAGCAATGGCATTTATTGGCTTTCAAGGAAAAGTGCCATTCAGGAGCACACATTTTAACATTGGTCCATACCAAACACTGCACAGCGTGAGTGCATCTTTCTGGTTTTGTATGACAGGAACACCCTAAAACCAGGAGATAAGCTGTGGGTTTTTCCCATGTAATTTTAAAAGGCCTGGACTTTACTGCAGATCAGTAAAACAAAAGCATGTTTCTTTCCTTGATTGTTTGGAACTTGAAAGGGCTCAAGTAACATTAAACATACAGGAACAGAACACAAGTGATAGAATCATTTAGCTAACTGAGAACTCTGGATCTAAACTACCTCCAAAAAACAAACTGCTATAGTCATAGCTTAAAATCACAGAACAGAAATAGCGTGACTGACTGACCACACTGACACAAAAATGCAGATAGTTATTTCTTAAGCAACTTTTCCATGCCTGTTTTAGAACAACAAGCTCAGATAAGATCAAGACGACATGGCAAAATGCTGTACGTTTCAAAAATAACTAAGCACTGTAGAAGACACTAGGGTAAATTCCAGAAAACAATGTAAATCATGAAATTGTCACAGAAAGCACAGACAGGCAGAAGTGAGCTATGTCATATCAGTTGGAGAAAATCTAACTTAAGTATAGTGAAGCTAATGTCAGGAATTAATTTTCCTGACATTTCCTCAAGTGTAAGTACTAATGAGTAAGAACATTTCAGTCTGTAATCTTAAAAAAAACAAAACAACCTGTAACAGATGAACCCTTTCACTTGGTAACTTGAATTACCCCCCACATTAACCAAAGGTGTATCGCTGAGCTGTAGTAACCTCACCAAAACGTTCCATGATTCCACATTAGTAAAGAATTTAAATTTGAATCCAATTTTTCTCAAAAGTAAAAAATATACACTTCTTCCCAATAGTGAAGGTAAAGAAGAAAACACAGGGAAAAAAATAATGATTTTCTATTCTGTCTAAGTCCACATAAAAAAAGTGATTTAGTTAGTAGAAGGATTCATCAGCTGGATGAGCTAGATGAGTGAAAAGCTATATTTATGTGTTCTGACTGCCATCTAAAACACCTACATCTGAGAAGTGCTAGCTTTATGATGAGAAAAGCTGATATCTGAAACTCATAAAAAGATAGATTTAATCAACACTTGCTGATCAGTTCTTTATGGAATATCAGGTTTTTAAAAGGTGTTATGGCAGCCCTGTTTCTAAATCATGTAAAGCTAAAGACCATTATGAGTCAAAACAGGAATTTGGAAAAGACTTTTGGATTGCACTGTCTACCTGTGTGCCTATAATCCAGTTCAAACAGATCTCTCTTTCCTAGTCAATACAGAAGTGAAAAAAACCAAAATCACCAAACTTAAAGAAATCTGCCACAGAATTTTGAAATAAACCCAAGCAAACTTTCTCCAAGTTCCCTGCCAGCTCTGTTTATATTAATTCAAATGAAGCATAGTTTGTGTCTTTATACACAGCAGTTCAATGTAGACTCTTTTAAGAATATCAGAATAAGATTTTGTGCCACTCTCCCCTTTCTGAGACAAGTCACATCTATGTAAAATGTCAACTAAAGACAAACTAAAGATATAATTTCAGATAAAGTTTGTTGTCTGATATCTCTTGTATTTGTCCAGCTCCTGAGCAACATAAATTGAACACTCTTAGATTTCCGCCCCACACAGAATATAATATCAATGTAATTTTCATGGATTTTCTGCCTATTTTTTCTTTCAAGGAAAATTGTTTAAATTTGTCTTGACACAATTTGAGCTTTGTTGTAGCTAAAGTGAATAAACCTGTAAAGCAACTACTGTTACTGGTATCTACAAGATATGCAATCAATGTGCAATTTGATTGAAATCTGATGCAAAGATATGAGTTCTGGAAATCGTCTTAAAACAAACAGCTTATGTTTATAAGGATGAAATACCTTTAGCGACACTTGTAACCTGAACTCTCCCTTCTTTTTTATTTTGTAAAGACTTCAAGTTAGTTAAAGAAATTAGGCCACTGAAGTAACTGCTGAATGTTGAGTGTGCTGTGAAGTGACAGAAGTAGCGATTATTATCTGTGGATTCCTGGGGTATTGAATACAAAAGGTTTCTGGACCCTCAAAAATCTGTTAGCAGTCACTTCTGATAGCTGCAAGAAGATGCTAACTCACTGACTCCATTGCCAACAGGTAGCTGGAGATATTGTCTGCTAGACTAATAAATATTTAGAAAGCCAATTTGAAAGACTGGACACTACACAACCAAGCAAAAATGATCTTACAACCACAGAAAAAACTGAAAGTACTTAGTTCTTCCCATGTGAAATCTGGAATGCTTAGCTGGGTGGAAGACATTTCCCACATTCACTTCACTGACTTTGAATGTGACTGTGAAGCTGAGAAGACAGAAACCTCTGCTGAATTTCACAAACTCAGTGCACTTCCTGTAGGATGCAACCACATCCTCAATGAGCATTTCTCAATCATGGTTGCCTTCAACTACTACTTTGGATTTCAAGATAGATGATTCTGCTTTCAGAATACAGACTGGGAGCTGCAGATTATTCACCTACCTCAGATGTGTAAGTGCTGTGAAGAAAGCCCATATTCCAGTGGACTTTCTCCACCCTCCCTGGAGCCTGAGTGCATATAAGGGAGAAATAGGTACCCTTCCACGATTCTTTTGTTCACCTCTTCCACTGTGCTAAGTTTCTCCACAGTAACTGGTGCATAACTGGTGTACTTGTATCCTCAGCAGGTGATAACACAGTCATTTGTTACTTCAGCACTGAAGTAGAAAAAAGGCACTGAAAGCTAGGCCATCATCTAGTTTGTGTTGCACTGGGCTATTGTCCTTAACATAGCTCAAGATTTGCTTTTCACTCTGCTACTTTTTGAAAGCATTAGGTAATCCAGAGAATGAATATGTGGAAATTTTGCTAATTGGTTTTTGGTTAGAAAATTCTCCTGGCAGAGAGATGGCCTTCATTTCTTCTATATTCTACTGATATTTCAGTGGATCAGGTTTGTGGCAGACAGGAACATAACCAAGCTCACATTCAGTAAAGACAACTGTCAATTACACAAGGATAAGAAAAAAAATGTAAGAAGTTGTACTTATCACTAGATAAAAACTAAAACAATGAAAGGTAGTCTATCAAGAAATGCAAAAAAAAATCATAAACTGCTATTAAGTGGTACAACACAACAGAAAGACCATATCTGATGAGACCAGCATTGTAGCTGAAACTTTTGGGAAATAAATTAATTGTTTATGAAAATAGTTTATAGTCTTTTACTTACTTTTCTATTAACATCTCTTCATTTTCAGAAGAACTCCACCTTCCCCTATAGTGATTTCTTCCAGGAAGAAAAGGGGAGAAACTGCACTTCAGCTTAGAATTCAGCAGGGTTTCAGCCCAGTAGTGAAAGATTCAAGTCAACGTTTCATAACATTTGTGACACATCTGCAGTAAAATTTTTGACTTTTCTTTTACAATACTGCGTACAGCTAGGGCAGAGCCAGAGAAAGAACCTCTCCTAGTGTGTGACAAGTCAAAATCCTAAAATTTGATGTATTAATTACAAGGCTGCTCTGAAGCAGATGTGGAGCAGACAAATGGTGATACACAGATCTTCACTGCAATTACTTAAGAATACTTGAGAATGAAGTCACCCATGTGACGAAACATTGTAGGCCCTCGTGGTACAGAACAGAAGAGCTTCAGTTAGCTCAAAGCCTACTGGGATGTGACATAGGACCCATGCTTCAGGCACTTAATATCTCCTCCTCAAAGATTACAACTGAGTTAATTATAACCATTTCCCAAAATAGTTTGCAAGCATTTTTTCTTATGCTTCTATCTACAAATTAATTTTAGATTTCTCATTATAGATTCATAAATTCTGTGGCCAGAAGCATCACTGTAGTAATTTGTGAATGAGGGCCAGAACACATCTCTTACTCAGATTTTCAAAACACAGATCTACTGTAGCTAAAGAGCGTTCATATATGAGAGCGTTCCATACTATCCTTCTATTAAATGGAAAGGGAGAAAAATTATATATAGACCAGAACTTCATGAGTAGTCCAAATAATCTATTGAGAAATCAGCAGCAGTCAAAAGGACATAGAGATAAATGGGCTTAGAGGACAAGGTCTAGATTAGAGACTTGTTTTAATATTCCTTGGATTTTCTGTCTGAATTTTTTTTTCTCATTTAGGCCACAGTATCATCTCAGGAAACAGATACCACAGAGACAGGAAGATTCAGTAAGATTAAATAGAGGCTGAATTTTCTATGTTTGTGCAGTATTTCAGAAATAGTGTATTTCCAGGGAAAAAAAGAAAGGGCAACAAAAGCCATTCTGACCACTACAATGAGAAAGATAACAATTATCCAAACATTGGCTGTTCAACTCACAAGGCCCTATCTAGGCAAGGTGTACAAATACTGGAGATTTTCTGCTAGATAATTAAGGAATTTTTGTTGAAAAAAGACCTCCCAGATCATGCCACCTGTTCACCAGTTCCATGAATTTTAATTATTCCAGATGCAGCCAATTCCACTCTCTGGTAGCATGTCATACACCTGAGCAAGACACCTCTAGTCATCTCATAAGTGTTCTGGGGTCAGGCTATTTAAGACAATAGTGAAAACCACATTCTGATTTTAATATCACGTGGAATTGGTTTGGTCCCAGCCAGTAGTTAAGCACTTGTTCAAAGCTGCTTGCTCACAAAAAGTGAGAAAACTTATGGGTCAAGATAAAAAACAATTTAATGAGAGAAGAAAACAGGAAAATAAACAAGTGATGCATAGGTAGTAATTTATCATCAACAATCAGATCAACATTCAGCCAATCTATGAGCAAGAGACATCCTGAATGGTAAAATCCCACTCTATTGATGGCATGATGTCATACAACATGGAACACCCCTTTGGCCTGCTTGGGTCAGCTGTCATAACTGTCTCCTCTCCCAGGTTCTTGCTTACCTCTCAGCCTGAAAGAGCAGCAGGATGAAAGTGAAAGCCACAAAGTTGTGCAAGCACTATTCAGTAATGGATGACACACTGTTCTGTTACCAATACTCTTTTCAACACAAATCCTAAACACAGCATCATAAGGAGTTAATAGAAGTTAATTTCATCCCAGCCAGATTTAATATAGCAGTGAATATATATGTTTATTTTATGCTCTTAATATATGGCCTTGATTGAGTTCTTTCTCAATTTCCTTTGGCAGACTGTTTTAAATCTGTACCTGCAATGTAAAACAGAGCTTCCCTGCACACTAAAAGGAGGAAAAACAAGAATTTATTCTTCATTTTTTCCTTCATTCTCCACAGCATCCAAGAGAACATTCAAGTTCAGTCCTTTAAAAAATACCTACTCTGAATCTCAGTCTCTCTCTAAAACAGTACTGTTATAATCAGGTTAGAACTTCTGCTGACTATATCCTACACAGCTTTGCTTAAAAAGCACACAACAGAATAGAATTAATCATTTAAATGATAACTTACATTTGTTTGCCATCCATTTTTATTTATAGATACAACTCATGCTTCTAGATATGAAAATTCTAATACCAAATTTAGCATCTGTTTGAATAACAATACACTTCACAGTGATTGCAATGTGCTTAATACATCATTTTGAACTATAAAAACAGCAGAGTAAAGACTAATCATACAAATGAAATACTTTTCAAACAGACTTTTTTTTAACATTAGAACACAATTCCATCTCTTTATTTTAAAAAAGCTCTGATCATAAAGAAAATTGAGCTTTTAACAATGAATTAACAACTAGATACACAGAAGAGAATAATGGAAGAAACAAAAGCCACCAGCAGAATACCAGCAGAACAATGCAAAATCTATATCTTTACATTTTTCATTTGTCTTTATTTTTAGGATAACATGACGAAATTCAGGCTCTATAGAACTTATTCTTTAGAAACAAGATTCTGAAGTTTGGTTTTTACCAACCAAATTCAAGTTCAGTGATTTTTTTTTTTTTAAATCAAATTCAAATAATGAATCCACTTTTAAGTTTCCCTTTCCATTCAGTCAGGAATTCACTTAGCACACTTTGCTTTAAGCATTTGCTTAATTGTAGACTAGGTATTGTCTGACATTTAGAAGTCAGTCTCAGAATTTCATTCCTATGTACTTTCAGAAGTGAAAGGAATGTCTGATGAGCTAGATATTCATTTATCTTCCCTAGGTGCTGCCACACCAAGACAGTCCCAAAAGAAAAGAAACTCTGAATTTGCAGAGATGAATGAAGATCCTGAATTGAGAATTCATGTTCACAGTCAAGTGCCCACAGAAGAGAGTTTTTAGACTATGAAGGTTTAACTGAGGATGGGTTTAACAAAGCATCTGAGAGATTTTTGGTACCTATGCTATCACAGGGTCAACTTCCATCCACCAGCTCCTCAGACCCTATCTGTTGGGCAGAGGTCATCCCATAGAAATAAGGCAGTAAATACTGGCATTTGTGAGGAGCCAGGGACCCAAGTCAGAAAGTACTCATGGGAATGCTACAGATCAAGGCTGCAAACAAATATCTGGAAGCCAAAAATAACAGGAGTAAGCAGAACTGACTTAATTTTGATGGGATGGGGTGAGAGAAGGGTCAGAAGAATAGCTACTATACAGTACCGAGCTGCTAACATTTTCTATCTGAATGCTCTTAGTACTTAAATTATTAGTATAAGGAAATGAACAGCAATCCAGCTACACTGAGAATTGAAAAAAAATCTTAAATTACAGACCTACCGTAGTACAGACTGAAGTTGTTCAATTAAGCAAGAATTTAATGCAGATAATCTGTTATAGAATCATTTAGCCAAAGTTCTGTCACAGTAATAGAGCAACAGATAACAAGAGAGATGAGGTGTAGCAGATGTAGTTAAGGAATTCAGGTCCTGATTTTTGAAGATTTTTAATGCCTCCATAGGAAGGCTGAAGAAGATCGTAACAGCATTATCACTTCTTAGGTAAAATGTAAAGCTATTCAAATCGAAGTAGTTATCAGGGTTTTTTGTTTGTTTTTTAAAATTTTCCCTATACAGTCAAAAGGCATTTCACATACTCAGAGGTCTTTTGGGAGCATGAAAATCTCACTGAGCACAGATCACTAAGTAATTTCTAGATACTTAATAGACATTCGTATAGAATTCTGGTATGCAAAGCACTCTCTGATGAAGACTTATGTTTCCCACTTTCTTAAATCTGAAAGGCTATAGGCCCACACTTTTCACCTCCAAAGCACGATCTTTATCCACTCAGTTTATCTATTGTTTGATAGAAACATCCTATGGAAACAAAGAAACAAACACATACATAAAACTCAGTATCAGAAAGATGGCAAGTAAGAGGATGCATAGCATTTGGACAGAGGCAGGTCAGAAGGTGGGAATCCAGTGGCTAGAGGCTGATAATGATGTCCAGATTGCATCTGAGAAATCTAAGTTCTTCTAGGAAAAACCTCTTACGTTTTAGGAAATATCACCTTTTAGAAAGATTAACTTGATGAAGCTGTGCTTAATTTTCCATGCTTAACCCACCTCAGCAGCATTAAAAATGTACCATTTTCTAGTCTATTGCCAAGTGCACAAGCATAACTAGTAAAAACTTATAAGTTAACAGAATCAGGATTCCAGTGTATGCTTTTGTGTACTGTATCAAAATTCTAAAGACCCATATTCTGTTTTTTTCTCTCAGTATTCCCAAAACATTTATTCTTTTTTTTACTCTGAAGCTTCAGTCTTCTATCCTTCATCTCTAAACTCCTCAGTAGTGTCTCCTACTGACTTGTGCCTCTGTTCATGTGTACTTCCCTAAAGGGTTTCATCCTTAGATATCTACTACCACTACCTTCTAGCAGTTTCTCAGTATTTGCAGGCAACTCCTGCAACATACCGCAGACCCTACATGTCTTCTGTTTTAATATAAACAGCAGCAAGAGAAGGAGCAGAAAAGAAGTCCTTTGTTTCCATAACCCCTAAGAGCCCACAGGCTACAACTCAGAAATTGTGACCTGCACTCTGTGTGCACTACAGGAAAAAAAAAGACCACCACCTGGAACTGCAGTTTGATTTGCCTTAACACTACCCTACCTCCACTTCCTCTCCTTCCCAAACATCCTTTTTTCTTCCCTTTTCTTCAGTGGTGTGCTGAACCATAATAAACCAAGAAAGGTTAATTCCTACAAAAAAAAGTTAAGTGCAACCCATTTATTTTTGGCTGGAAAACTGTTGTAACATTTGATGCACCGCAGCAGCCTTCTTGCCAGAAGTAATGAGAATAACTGGCACTTACTAAATGTTAAGAATAGGTCAATATCCTTCTTGAAATAAAAAACATTGAACCTAAAAACACTGCAAGTATCTTGGAGCTGATGGACAGCCTTGAAACCTTTACATTCTTGTTTCTTATGTTTCAGAAGAGAGACTAAGTAAATACGGTACATAACATGCATAAATTTATATCGGTTTTCAATCACAAGGTTCTGTATGTGTCTGGGTTGCAGATTGCCTCTGGAGTGCATGACAGTACTCTTGATTACTCATACTGGCTGAAAACTTACTGTGAAAACTGCAATTAACTTACATCACCTGTTACAGACACAAAACTATCTTTGGCAGAATGAGAGTTGCATGAAGACAGCGGAGTATTCTTTGTGGAATCAAAGCTACAATAAGTTTACCATAGCAGAAGACATGTATACTCAGTCCACAGTTGATACTACCATTATTTTAAGCAGCCTTACAGAAGTATTCATGTAAGTCAATCGCTACTTGTGAAACCTGTCAGAAAACCTCAATAAATGGATACTCAGTGTTCCCCAGATTCTTGAAACTTTTAGTTTGTGGTACCTTACTGCTATTATATTTAACTTAAAATGACTAATGTTATGTCAGACTGCACTATCTACATGACACTTGTTCATACTCTGTATGAGCAACACTCATGTACACTCCCGTACTTCAGATTTCTAATACTATACTACTTCCTGTGCTAAGATATACTAAGACTAAGGCTTCACAGTAGATTTTCATGCTAATTAGCACCAAACATATTCATTTCAATTTTAATAAACTGTTTTTTTTTTCTCCACTAGCAACAAATACCATCATTTCCAATGTACATAACAGCCATGGACAAACATCTGTAGTCTCCCTGCCTTCCTCCTTATTCTGAGCTGAGCTGTTAGAACAGTTTACAATTTCTTCTTGAAATAGGTAGATTGTTTGTGACACAGCATAACCTCAAATCTGAAACTTCTCTGCTGTTTGAAGGCTGTTATAAACATGGCAGAAATCTTCTCAAAGAATTGAGGGGATCAAAGGCGCTACAGGTCTTTAAATTTCTTGCTATTTAATAAGTTAGCAGATACTGCATTGAAGGACAGAATTAGTGAACTGGATAAATACAATTTTCTTTTCAAGATGTAGTTGTTTTGCCAAGTCATGTTCTACAAAACTCTTGGCCTGCTTTGAAGGGTCAGCATGCATGTGGGCAATATGGTATAATCTGCCAGAGCTTTTAAGTTAAGAATTTCCTTGATCTCACAGCTAAGTAATTAATACATATATATAACTGTTAAGAGAAATGGATATGAATGTAAAACAAGTAGTCAATTCTAGGAGATGAAAGACTTCTTCAAAACAGAAGTCACCACTGAAGCTACACAAGAGTGTATGATGAGCTGTGCTATTCAGAACATTCAAATACCATCTGGAAAAAAAGTATGGAGTAAGCTAAAGTTTACTGATGACACAACACCTTTTATTAGTTGTATTATACATTTAGTTATGTTAGCATTAATGAAGTGATATAAAAGTTATAGTATATATATAGGCATGATCTGACTGAAGGAGGATGTTATGAGACCAGAACAGGGGCAGTGGGCACCAACGTCACCATTCACAAGTAGCTACAAAGTAGTATGAAAAAATTAGCTTGGTGTTTAGCAGCAGTCACAAGGCACATGAAATGCTAGGGACTGAGAGCTATTAACTGTACAAGTTACCTCTGTGCGTTTCTATGTTACACCATTTTGCAGTTTGCAAAAACAATCACAGTTTGCTAGTTATCCAATATCATCAACCAAATATTTCAGTGTGATTTTTAGTATTCTCCATTCAGTAGACATCCATTTAACAACAGCAGAATCACCACAATAAGAAAATGTTACAAAAAGATTACTCACCCATCTCCAAAGATCAGGGCTTTCAGAGAAACACAAAAAGGAAAGACCTCCAGAAAAAGACCCTTTCAGAGTGGCAGTCAGCCCTTAAATGAGGTCTAAGAGAGGTGGAGCCAGGCTTTATTTATTTTAAATTGTCTTCACCTGTGCTCTCGGGGCTGACTGGGTCCTTTCCCCAGGTGCTCCATCAGTGGTTCAGGCCATGACTCAGCAGTTCCCATACAATCTGTCAAAAAGTGAATAAAACTATGTTTTTGATGGAAAAGTCTCTACAGAGAAAATCTGTGACAGAACTTAGCATATATCGAGTTCACTTTTTTTTTTAATATGCTTTTCTTCAATTTCATCCAATCCTGAAAAAACAGGTTGAACAGTATATAGAAAAACTCATTCTCTTTTTTTCACCAAGGTCAATAAATTGTTAATGCCTGAGTATTCCCAAGAAAGTCTGTTATCATTGTTAATTTTAATCAAAGACATGAGCAAACTTCAGTTGGATGTCTACAGAGTCCAAAATAAACAACTCAACTCTTTGAAAGGGTAGATAATGGCCGGACAAGGGGAAATGGTTTAAAATTGAGGGAGGGAAGATTTAGGCTGGATGTCAGGGGAAAGTTATTTACTATGAGAGTGGTGGTGAGGTGTTGAAACAGGCTGCCCAGAGAGGTTGTGGATGCCCCATTCCTAGAGATGTTCAAGGCCAGATTGAATGGGCAGCCCGGTCTAGTATTAAATGGAGAAGTTGGTGGTCCTGCCTGTGGCTAGGACCTAAAGGGAGCCTACAGAGGGGAGGGGAATCAACTCTTTGAAAGGGTGGATAACAGCAGGACAAGGGGAAATAGTTTTAAGTTGGGGGAGGGAAGATTTCGGTTGGATGCTGGGGGAAGTTCTTTGCAGAGAGAGTAGTGAGGTGCTGGAACAGCTGCCCAGAGAGGTTGTGGATGCCCTGTCCGTGGAGGTGTTCAAGGCCAGATTGGATGGGGTCCTGGGTCACCTGGTCTAGCATTAAATGGAGAGGTTGGTGGTGCTGCATGTGGCAGGGGGTTGGAGATTCATGATCCTTGAGGTCCCTTCCAACCCTGGCCATTCTGTGATTTTGTGAACGTATATATTCCTAAAATACAAACAGATGCTTGCACCATTAGAAAATTGATTTGAAAAATAATCTGTCTACTCACAACACCAGCCATACAATTCCTGTGTACAAATTTTAAATTATAGTTGTTTGCTCCAAAGAAGCAGATATAATGATGGAAGACAAAAAGATCAGCTTATTTGCTTTTGCAAGAGGTAAAAAAGTTGTATCCTTTTCTGAGATCTCAAAAACTAAAACAGGTAAGATAGCCTTAGACTTTCTTTTGTATTTTCTTGGTGGAATTTTCTACAACAGTCCTATTGTCCTTTAAATAGTAGATTCTAGCTCTAAAGTCTTAAGGATATCTTTCAACAATTCTATTTCACGGATTAAAACAATCAAATAAAGAGGAAAACACCAAAGTTGGTAAAACACTTGTATCCTAAACTGCATGATAAATTCTAGTATGAATAAACATACCATTCATACCGCCTTCTACATTATTTAACTAGTTTAACAAATGTAAATTAAGTACTTGAAGTCAGCAAAATTAACTATAATAGATGAGGCTTACAAATGAGTAATTCTGTACAGCTGCCATTTGCTCGATATTATAAAAGCACTCTTAATTTGATTTAACACATCTCTGAAGTGATTTCATTCTATAGATTTATTATCTGAATTTGCATTTTTTTTTGCTTACGCTAGGGGAAAAAATAAGAGCCAATTTCACTTGGAAATTTTAATTTATATAGGCTGTTATATAAGTCTATTCTGTACTGCTTTATGATGCAAGTAACAGCAACATCAGTGAACAGGGTTCTATGATAATTAGGGATAAATGGATATATCTGAGTGGCAAACATTCAGGTTTTTGTCTTTCCTTTTATGTTCCCCATAGTATTGTTTACTCTTCTATTGATGATTTTGAAAACCTAGTCAAGTGTAAATGATTGTGTGATTTCTTAATCAGATTAGAGATAGTCCCTCAATCAGTACTACTTAGTTTCAGTGATTTAGCACTCTTCTCATAGTTTGGATGTAAGCACTCCAGCTATTTAACAAATAGTGCAATCATCCATAATCATCTTTCTGGATTCAATAGATCCGGTATAAGTATAAATAATTCTACTGGCTTCAATGAGGCTATTTCAGAGCATCCTTACCTCTGTCATTGTGTGATCAACATTTTTCTGGCCACAGAGAAGCTTTTCAAATTTTTATATAAATCTTATATTTTAGTTCTACCTAAAGTGATCATTAAAAAAATTAAAATAAATAGGGAAAAAATTACCTTTCATATATTTGAGGAATAAAACTTGAAAGCATAGTTAAAGAGAAGTTATTGTGTTCAACAGTCGGAAGATCCTTTTTAAGAAGAATAGGCACGGAGAACTTTCACTCTAAATTTATCTCATGCTGGTTAGATACTCACAAAAAGCAGTTATGCTTATTTGATTTTAATTCATTAAAAATCATACAGTAATCAATAAATATCTTTATCACATAAGGGTAGTCTCAGAAGAGTTCAGCATCTGTTGTCATGTAACTTCTGGCACTTCAGGAAGGCAATTGATGCATAATCTTTAAGGCCTCTAGTAGATGTCTACATGGACAGCAAATCAAGTACCAAATTCCAAAATATTCTGAGTAGGGCTCACAGAATCCTTTTTAATAAGCTCTTAATCATTCCATGAAATAACTCAATTGACCATATGGCAAAAGACAGGAGGAAAAATCATGGCAGTAAAACAAGTTGTTATTTCACTCAGAAAGAGAAGGTTTCACTCTCAGTTCTATCTTGAGTGCAATTTAATATAAAGCCAAAAAGCCATTAACAAGCACAGGAACTAACGCTTTCATTAATACTATTAACTATTAAACTTTTCCAAGTACTGGAGTCCCATAGCTGTTGGGCAGAAATAATTCTCCCTCTTTTTACTCATTCATTACAGCTTCCCAGATCATTAATATAATTAATTTTATCTTGTTTGCCTGTCTCTTTTTGACAATGCTCTTTAACCCTAGGAGAAACTTTAGACATTTTGCATAATGTGGTTAAATGTTTTGTTCCACTACCACCACATTTTTTGCTGCAGCAATGGAGCAAACTTGAAAGCTAATCTCAATCAACTCTATGGCTGCTAAGAACACAACCACACTTTATGTGGTGGTTATATAATTTTTTATTTCAGAAGTTACTTCCAGCAATTAGAGAAGATGTCTTAAAGGCTAAGACTAATCTGCAAAGAAAAAAAGAGAAAGAAAAGAAAAAACCTATATCTAAAAACCCAACTAAACCAAAAGCAAATCTAAACAGCTAGAGGTCATTTTGTGTTATGAAAGTCTGCTGCCTGTATTTGAATGCATGGACATTTGAGTCATTCAGTGCAAGATGGCATGTTTTACATATAAAAAAAACATTTACCAAAATACCCTTAACTTCTTTTCAGCCTTCTGCTTATACTACTTCCCTATGAATAAAAAGAAATATATGTAGGTCACACTGAAGGCAACGCTGCCTATTTATATCCATGGAAACCACAATAGATACAATGAGTTCAATAATACTGCTCGATAGAGCAAATTCTCAACTAGAAAACACTATCTTTCAATGTGGTCATCACTACTAGCTATGCATTTTGATCTGCAATGAACAAGAGCCTGCACGCAACGCTCATAAAAATCTACACAATGGGAGGTAACCCACTGTTGTCACTGTTGAAATACACTACCCACCACCTTACTATGCTTGCATTCACTGTTTGGTCTCAATAAATGTTCAGCAAACATCAGTGAATGTCAGTGGGTGCCATTATTTCTACATAAAGACATTCAATGACACATTTTTACTTCACATGCACACTTCCATTTTGTAGATGCCATTTTGTCAGACTGCCTCTCTGCTGCCGTCTGTCTAACAGCAACAAAATGTAATGTAATACTGGTGGGAAGTTTCAACTTCTACTGCCATAACACCAACATTTGCCTCTGACATTGAGGGCCAACATAATAAAACAGGAGGCATTACTTTCAGAGCAGATCCATATACGTATGTACGTAACACATTTTGCTTCACTTGTACAGATTTTTCACAAATGTGTATTTTGAGGCCATAATGCTAACTATAGGGCTAGTACACAGTGATTATCTGTTATCTTAATTTATTAAATGGTTGTATGAAACATATAAATGCACAGTCACATTTCAGAACAAATACATTAATATGGAGGCAAAGGCCATTTCTAGCAGCAGCATCTCCATTTAAAAAGCTGGCCATATATTATCTAAGTTTTCATTTTGTACCGCAGTCTGTAAACACCCAGTAAACATTTTTTGGATCTGTAGTCTTCTCTTACTGCCTTACTGAAAAATGCGAGACAGTTATATTTGTTACCATCAGTTGTACAGATTCAGACACAAAAGCAGAGGAAGAAAATAGTGGATATTTGTGTGTGGCTGCAGGTTCTGTCATACAGGCCATCACCTTCGTTCATGGTAAAAAAAAAATATATATGTTTTGCAAAAGACCTACTGAAGTGGGAAGGTTTATGGTTGCTTCCTTAATATTATGTGCTTTTCTATGCAGTCACTTTCAACAGTAAGAATGAAGTTTCCTACTGTTGCTTTAAGATTTTTGCACATGATGAATAAGATTCTTTTATAGTCTGGAAACAGACTATAATAATATTTTGTACACTCTGTACCAAATTCATAGCACCCATTTGACACACAAATTCTTCCATAGTAGTAATGAAGAATAACCAGAGCTATGTTGCATTGAGAGGGTCATTTTTTTTCATGAATTAGGAATTACTGACTCTGAAACTATGTGCAGTAGCCATAATAGCAGTAACAACCATCTTGTGAATGACAGTGACAAGCGTTGCTCAGAGCTTCAAATAACAGGAATGTCAAAAAACACTCAGTCTCTTAAAAAGTGATCAGAAATCATGCAATGGGATGCATATATGAGTCTGGAATACAATCATTCAAATGTATTTCTTCTACATGCCAAAAATTCATTGAGAAAGCATGAGGTATATTTACCCTCAGACAGAAATCTGACATAGCTGAATAAAAAGTATGAAATACCTGAACACGCCTATCTACACTATGCCAACTTTTGAATTTTTGCAGAAGCTAAAATCTCATTAGGAATAAAGTACCATCACTTTTACCACATACATTGTTGTGAATGCTATAAATTGTGGGAAAGCTTTGAAGATGTGTCAGGCAAACACATGGAGTTTTATCATGTTTAAAATATTTGGTTTCTGAAACTGAGACAGGGTTCCAAGTTTTTTTTTAATTCTGAATGGAATGTTACAGAATTCTTTTTCTACCTTCTACCATATATGTTAAACAAAACTAAAATATTGTGGGAAATAGATTCCTTACCCTTGCATCTGCTTACTAATGTGCTGCTACATGAAACTACTGTGCAAGCTCAGTGTCTTGCAAGGTCATAAGTAACAATGATATGAAAGAAAAAATTATTCTCTCAGCATCTAAAAATAATAAAATTAGCAGTCTGTATTTTTATTTTCTAAGCAAGCCTTCTGTTCCAATCTGTAATATAGAATGTCTTCCAACTTACAGGACATAAAACATGTTTACAGTATATCCAAATTTCTGAAAGTATTCAGACAACTTTTTTCTATTTATGTCATTAGAGCTGTGTGTATTTAAGTTGGATTATTCACGTGCCTGGCCCCTCCTATTCTAAGCAGTGTATTGAGACATATTTTTTAATGAAGATAAATTGCCCACGGTTATTTTCTTCTACTAGCAAGTATTCACCAAGGGAAAATAATTTCAAAAATGTCAGGACTGTATTCTACAACACCTACCCAAACTCATTATTGTATATAAATATACATATTTCTTCTTCCAAGTAAGGTAGCTTATAAGGAAACTCATTTACACTGACAATATGTTTTCTTCCTCAGAATTTCAGCCCACTATTAAAGGCGAATATGTGCAGTGTTACTTGCTCCAATTTAGTATTATGTAAGCCTGACAGAACTTTTGAGTGCAGATCAAAACTAAGGCAACTTCATAACATTCTGGCAATGATAAGAAGTCTGAAAATGAATATGAATGTGATGTACCCACTTTATGTTGTCAGAGTGATATAAAGTGGTCTCAGCATAAATGAGAAATCCTACAGAATTTGAACGTTTCTGTACATAGCAACTCAGAGGCCAGTAGTTAAGTATGTTTAAGCATATTAAAATACTTATAAAACAAGTATCATTGTAATACAAAAAAGAATCTGTAGCAAGAGTTTACGACAAATAGGCTTTATCAACCATATAGATTTAGAAGGATAGCTTTAATTATTTTTCACTAAATTTTTTCTTAGAAAAAAATACAGAACAAATAAATACATTTTGAACTTTTTTTAAAATACTCTAAATTATCAAAGAAAAAAACAGACAAAATATTGAATCCTTCACAGTATAAACAAGTCATCTATTAAAATGCTTTTATTATGAAAATCTATCAGTTTCTGACAAACTATAACTCAATTATTATGGCGAACACTACAAATCTGTCTTGAAATTAGCAAAATTCTTCAGGGCTCTCTAATTCACGGAAACACTTTAATTCATTATAATCTATTTGAACAGTCTCATTTTATTTGGAGGTAGCTACTCTTATTATAGTAAATTCATGCACATTGTCAGAAGTTGTTCTGAAACATCACTGTCAAATGTTAACTTTTAAAGTTTCCCAAATTATTTGGTCTAAGTGCAGCTTCATCTAACAATGTTTCATAAAATACCATGATACACTTAGTCTGTAAATGTGCCGTATTAACAAATATTACTTGTATTACATTATTATAGGCTATGTACCCTAAGTATTTTAAAGAAAAATCATTTAATTATTTGTTACTCAAAATGCTCCAAAATCTGTCATATATATCATGCTTGAGGACATTCATCCATTACTAAACTTCCTTTTGTTTACAGTATTTACGTAAAGAAAAAAAAAAAATCTCAAGACAATTAGATTTCTGTGTACAAGGATTAGATACCACAAGCCTAGACAACACTGAGTTGGATTATTGGTAAATCAGAGTGACACCCAAGGACTGCTCTTGGATCACAGATGAAGGCTAAACATTTTCCTGTCTTCATTTTTATTTGGGGAAATTATAGGTGCCTCCATGCTCAGTAGGAAATGAACAATATTTATGTCTTTGAGCTCTCTGTGCCATGTATGCTGTGACAGTTGGCAGGTTTACTAACTGATTCCGACAAGAGGAGACCTATTTAGCAAACATGTCAGATTTTCACAGCTCTCACCCTTAGGATGTTCCAGTATGGCTTTGCCAAATATCTCTGCTGTTTCTGTAGCGTTCCTTGCTTCAACAGAGCACAAAAAGTTATTCTCCAGCACACAATGCTGGATAGCAGCCCACAGTGAGGGCATTCTCAGGATAGTGTGAATGTGTACAAATGTGCATAAGCTGTCCCAGAGACTGGCTGGAAAGTCCCTTACAGCCCACTGCCCTTAGGGGCAACACTCTCTTTATTAACATGTATTCTCTGTAGTCTACTAAGAATAATTCCCAGGTTTTAGCAACCATTACCTCGTACTTCATTTTCATCTGATTCCAAAGGTCAAAAAATCACAAATATCCCAAATTGAAAGGGATACACAAGGATCACTGAGTCCAACTCTCAGGTCCACACAGGACCACTCAAAAATCAAACTTTAAGTCTGAGAACTATGTGCAAACACTCTCTAAACTCCAGCAGCTTGGGATTGTTTCCACTGTCCTGGGGACCCTGTTCTCAGGTGAAGAACCTTTTCCTAACGTTCAACCTGATCCTGCCCTGACACATTTCCATGCCATTCCCTCAAGTCCTGTCACTGTCACCAGAGAGCAAAGATCAGTGCTGTTCTTCCATGCCCTTTCAGGAGTTGTTCGCTGCCATGCCTCCCCTCAGCCTTCTCTGCTCTGAGCTGAGCAAAGCACGTGTTCTCAGCTGCTCCTCATGCATCTTGCCCTCTAGATTCTTCACCATCTTCACAGCCCCCCTGTGGACAATCTCTAATAGTTTTATGTCCTTCTTATACTGTGGCACACAAACTTGTACACAGTGCTCAAGATGAGGCCACACAGTGCAGAGCAGAGGCAAACAATCTCTTCTCTTTACTGGCTGCAGCAGTACTGGGCCAAAGTACCCTAGGGAGAGGTAGGCTCATTGGCTGCCACAGAACATTTACCATCTACTAGAACTCCCAACTTTGCAACAGAGAATATTGCAGTGGTGATTTGTTATCAGCCCTGCTCCTGGCATTACTGTGGGTTGCTCTAGAGGAAGTTTCCTGCTGACTATTGTGAACAGAAGGCAACAATAAAAGTAAACTGGCATAGTATTTTTTGACAGCTGTTATATGACAAAATGGAATGAAGTATGTCACAAAGGGATTGTATGAATTAAACTGTTTTTCAGAGTTACCATGAAAGAAAATGAAAGAACTGAACATGTAAGCCAGAGAAAGGATGTGCTGAATTAATGACGTCTTCCACTAGAGTTCTTCTCACAGAATCTGTCAATCAGCCTATCACAATTTTAAAGATATAAAAGTTACTTAAAAGAAACACATTATTTATGTAGCCATGTAGCAGTTATTATCAAATAAATTCTGAGTTTAATAAAAGTGTTTGAGGTTTTTTGGGGAAATTCAGTGGATTTTTTTATTATGTTTTTTTTTTTTTTTCACATCAAGATCAGTCTGTTTGAAAATGATGTCTGTTAAAAGTTGAAAACTGCAATAAATCAAGGTAACTGCTTTTACTTCAACGACAAACCTGTGACTACAACCTTTCTCTCTGACAGTTAAAAAAAATGGCTCCAAAAACTGTGTCCAGATTAAGACCCCTGTTGAACTGATTTGAACAGATGCCAGCTCCAACAGAGTGCTAAACTAATGAGATGGTAGCTTTTTAGAGGGTGTGTATTAATGTCCATTTAAAATAGAACTGTAAACATTCAGTGCATTCCCAGTGAATAAACAAGTTAAGACTTAATTCCCGTCATAGAGTTATCCTGCTATTTGTAAAGAACTGATGATAGAATAGAAGAGAAATGCTTTTAGAAGTTCAGCTACTGTACTTCCATATTACTTCTTGAATCCTGTACTCCTTTCTGCTGCTGCAGTTAATTTGACATTTATTTTCTACTCAAATCCAACACCAGCAAAGACTTACCACATTGAAATAATAGTAATATAAAACAATATTTGGATGGATTAGCAAGCTGTCATTCTATTCATAATTACTGTGTTTTTCATTCCTTTTAGGCTTAATTCAAAGTGTAGTCCCTTAACAAAGTTTACTCTAAGAAACACTGCAGATTTACAGTTCCCTGCCAGCTGCACGTTTTCACAGAAATTAACCATTTAATCTTTTTTCCTTTCTCCTAATTAAAGCATTACTCCCTTTCTTCAAGCAATCATGGGAAGCAAGAGTCACTGATCTTTACTTGGTAACACTCATAATTTTCTAGCTTAGCCAGTATTGCATTCAACTTTATTATAACAATAATAATAATCTAGCATTTTCAGTGAATTTACCTTACAGTTCTTCAAACCTCTTCCTGAGTTTTTGCCTTTCCTGTTTCTTGAGTTCAAGGGTTAGAATGAGGATACAACATCATAAGGTATTTTTAAAATAAACTGATATTCCCAACAATGCAGCAGACAATGAGAAAAGCAGATACAGGTCCTCTGTCTAATAGGTAGACTTGTTCTCATTGGTGCTATAATATTTTTGTAACAACATGCAAGTAAAATGAGCTGTAGCCAAACTACACAGAAAGTAAGCTATTTACAAATACGTTAATTTTTTTGTTGTTTCAACAGTGAATTCAAGATTTCTTGGACTTAGAATAGTATGGAATGAACAAATGAACAATGAAAGTATAGTATAAATATGTTGGTTAAAACAAAATATTATTCACTAGAGAAACTATGCTGATACTGTGCTGATTTTCCTCCATAATATAATTCAGTACACGTTAAGAAAGCGTTCATGACTGAATGCTCACTCGTAAATGATTGACTTCCACTGTCAACTATCTTTTCTCCAACATCTATTTCTTTACCATATTCTGTAGTGATTCTTCCCCTGTATCTAAAATAGTATACTATTCTCAAGAAAAGTAGCTCCATCTTATCCTCCACCTAAATTTGTCACAGTTATCCCCGCCAAGGGATATTTGCCCTCTATTCACTGAGATGCTTCATACTCGTGCAGGTACATCAGACTGACACCATCCCACCCAGAGGCAACATCTGGAAGATCCCATTACTAGAAGCTGCTCTATCAGAATAAGATAGCTCAGTCAGAGATTCAAGACAGTAGCTCTAAGCTATTTCTCATAAAGTATTTCACAAAGAGTGATATGTATGGTGGTATTTTTTCCTAAAATTTCACAGATCCTACAGCTCAGTATACTTTAGTCAGCCATTGGTACTGTCTGGAAGCAAAGATTTCTCATTATTTTACTGATTGTTAAGGAACTATCTCAGTGAATATGTTTATTTTTTTTTTCCGCTAGCTTAATCTAAGTCCTATTCAACTATTGCTGTTCATAAATATATCTATTTTCATTCCTTGAATGAGGAGTATTTAAAAATAAGATAAAAGTATCAGAGAGATTCTAGCACATTCTCTTTGCTTTAATTCCAGGCAAAAGTTGACTTATTTCTCAAGTGAAAAAAATAAAACAGTTAAAATGTATTGATGAAATACAAACATGCTCATTACTTTTCTGGAAATTTCTGAGACACAGAAATAAGTAAAAATGGGTTTGCAGACTTCAAACCATAATTTCTAAAACATTCCCTTTATTATTTTTTAATTTCTCTCAACCTTCTGTCTCAGGCATGACATCTACCCTTGAGTATTCATACCTCTATTGTTTACTTCGAAGTATTCTTCACTGCATTGAAGAGCCACATGGAACTTTTTTGTTTGTTTATTTTTAAATAAACCTATCTGTACCTCCACTCTTGTACTGCATGAAAAAAAAAAAAAAATTGACAAAAATGTTTTTCACTTCTTTTCCTATTTTAAACATTGTTCAAGATTGACTAACCACGGTAAAAACTTAGCTAAGGCATCAAAAGTATGATCTTAATAAGACAGAAGTATTTATCTTCAGTTGTAAGTCAAATAATTTTAAAGGAGCAGTTCAGATGGACACTAGAAGGAACATGGATCAAGCTTTTCTGCTTGACAGTACAGAAAATCTAGTATTGGCAGTTGGAAACTGGCAGAGTATTTAAATGTAATGTGTTCTGAATAAAAAGAGTTTATGAAAATGACATTAATAAACTTAGATCACAGTCCTGAGAATTACCAGTAGAAAAGCTTCAATGTGGATACCAGACTGAGAATTATCTAAACTTTAGTTCTTTAGGTTACTGGGATTGTGTCTGACTTTTGAACTCACTCTAGTTTCCACCCTTAAAGTCTGTATTACACAAACACATTGCTTTGACAGAATTCCTACTCAGAGAGGATAGAAACACTGTAGGATTTGAGTTCTAGTGTCACCAGTGCTTCCACAAGTCAAAGAGGAAGACCAATCAAATTGCTTCCTATAACCATACTCTTATGGCTTTGATCTTGCTTATCAGTTCTTGCATGTGTTTTAACAGCACCAAACTTGTTCTTCAGCCAGCTCACAAAAAGCTATTCTAAACCAGAGGTTACATGCTCAGTGCGAAGTCTCCAAGAGAGATCCCAAAGCCTGAAAAATTTCCAGAGTCAAGCTGGACAGGCTTCTTTCTGCTTTCATAGTGTATGCACTTGCACAACAGTTCCCATAGCAGAAAAGGAAAATTCCAAGTAACTGTTACCCTGTAAAACAGCCATTGCTAGTAAAAAGACATCAAAACTACTTAGATTAGAAAACCAAGTTACATTAAGAACAAAAATAAAAGAATTCAGTGGGAGTACTTTACTGGGTGAACTAGAACTTGAGTAAGATGAATAACATATACAGAGCTATCAGATTTTTAATACAGATACACTGTTTTATTTGTGTATTTTTCACAGGAGACCAATGGAAAAGAGACTGTTCAGGAGCTGATATGGATTTTTCTGACAACAGGTAAGACATACTTCTGTTTTATTTAAAATATTTCCTTCAGTTTCCTTTCTATTTTTCTTCTTTCTAGTTAGCTGTATTGTAGAGTTGCTTCCTCATGCTTTGAGAAATTATTGATCGTATTTCTCAACTGCAAAATCTGGCATAAGTGAGTCCAATTCTCTTTTTGAAAAAGCTCTAGTTGAAATGTTGTGTCGTTAGTAGAGAAAAAAAGAATTCTAATGATTCGGTAAGACTATCATCATTATAAAACAAATATTTTCAGCATTTGTTGAATATATTTTTTATCTCCATGGTGGATTTTTACAAAATCAGAGAAGCAATAGCAACTTCAGGCAGTTATTTGCAAAATGGTACAGACACGTGTCCTAGTGCTTCAGAAGCCTGTCATGAGTTCACTAGTTCTCTGTGATATTAGATGGAATAGGTTTTCATATTGTTAAACCAGAAAACATCTACTTGAACTCTAAAGTCAATGTTTCTGTGCATGTAATACATTTCCCAGACATTTTGTACATAAAATTTTTATCAATATTTTAGCTAATCGTATTATTAGAGGCCCATAGAATTCAGTGAATAACATCCACTGGGATATACCTATACTGATATGTTTTAAAGTGTTACATAATGTATTAAAAACAGCAACCAAAAAAGAGCCCTATTGAGAATAAAAGAACAAAGACCTAATTAACACAATAGCCTGCTTCTCCAGGAGTCTTGGACCTTCTGCATTTATTAAATCTTGTTAGGAAAGGATCTGATCATGTATGCTTCGATTTGCAGTTAAGAAAGTCTGACAGACATCAGCCAGTGGGAAGACAGAGAAAGCATACTGGTTACTGCAGTGGTCTCGGGAAAAGATAAATAAAAATGTATAGGTACACGCAAAATGAAAGAACCTCTCTTGCTAAAGGAAAAAACCCTTAAAGCTGATCCTTTCCTGGATTTGGAAGGCAGGATGGCAGCATAAACAATTAAATTATTGGGGAGAAAAAAAAAATCATACTGACAGAGGACACAAAATACAACAACAAAAGGGGATATTTAGTGATCAAACTAGATGAATCTTTGTTTTATTCTACCTGGAGGAGTAAGATTCAAAAGACAGTAGTAGAAAGCACTGAAGCAAACATGAGAGAGTCACTGCTCATCCCAGGAAGTTTTGTAGACAGTATAACAGTTTGTTAGTTATTATCATAATGTAACAAAAGCTATGAAATAACCTTGTCAACCTTGTCATTTCAATTTTTTATGCATCGGCTTTGTTTTCCTGGATATGTCAGTAAATTCTTCTATCCATAACATATTGCCATAGGCTAAAAGCTCGTAAAAGAGCTCTGCAACAAAAGTGTCACATGCAATAACATTATACAATAAACAACACTGATCTTAGTTACTTCTGGAGGTCTAGATTTTACAGGTATTGCAGCACATGAATTACTTTAGCCTAGCTCCAGCTATGCCCACGTGGTTTTCCCAACTTTGGTCCTTCAGTGATGAGCATTCCATCGACAATGTTATCTGGATGTTTGGCTAACAGATGCAAATGAAACTAGAAGAAAAACAGAGGGGAGGAAAAACAAATAAAAAAAAAACAAAACCAACCTGCTGGCAATACATGTCCACTCAAGGATTTGTTGTTGCCCTGAAGGTTGTACAGCAACAGCTCCTTGAAAAATACAGGTAGTTAAAGGTTGAGACTAGCTCAGCTCTGCATCTGGGAGGGCTACAGGCAGTTAAGGAAGATCCAAAAATATCTTTGGGGTAAATTCAGTATTTCCAGCTGTTTGGGTGGCATTGTGTTTACCCTAGTGTTCCCAGTTGTTCTTTTCAATGCTTCCTCGATACTGCTTTTTGGATTCATTAAACACATAATCATTTATGTCCTCTACAACATTATCCACCCTTTCAGTTTTTCTTATAAGGTTTACTTATCTGAGTTTATTTAATATAATTTTTAATATATTATATAATTTATTTAATATAATTTTAAATATTATATATATATAAATAGTTTAAGTATATATATATATTTAAATTAAGTATCCTTCTTCATTTTAAGCAGGAAATTTCACTTCACTTTAGGCAGGAAATGTTCAGCTTTAAATACTGATGGCCAGACAATACTGCATGTTTCTAAGATCTCACACAAAAGAAGCATACAGTTTATTTGAACATTAACTTCAGTATATCTTACATACGCATCAGCATAACTTGGAGAGTAAAAAATAGTTTCAATTTTATTGAACCTTCATTTTAAGAAATTAAATAAGGAGAAATAATTCACAGTTAATATAACAACTAAAAGCATTTAAAAGTTGTCTTAAAAGAAGTTTAAAAGCTTCACGATGGCTGCTAAAGACAGACAAAAGAAATAACAGAGAGTGGGAGCAGAACGGAAAAAAAAAGATAAGAAAAGAAATCAACTATTCACAGCATCAGTGGAATGAGGAAGTTCCAGTTCATTGGAACTTCATGTTCTTCATGCTTCAAGGGCTTCTGGAATAACAAAAAATTGTGCATGCTTTCTTTGCCAAAGAGACTTGAAAGGACAGATGTTATCCTAACTCACAACCAGGATTCTGGCTGCCCATTTCAGCAGCATACTCTAGCCAATTAAAAACTGACATCTGTAGAAGGAAGTAGCAATAATACGAGCACGAGCCCAATGCTGCTTCTGACTATTAATTCTGTAATTTCTATTTGAAAATATACACAATTTTAATAACAAAGTAATGCTCCATCAGTGATACACCAGAGGCTGCAGTTTGAAGAAAATCATGTTTTGAAGATTGACCAGTATACTCCTTAACCAAAACAGCAGGATAGTCCTGATCCCATTGAAATTAATGCAAGGCTGTTTCTGAAGCAATTTTGTCAGGGACAGCACTATCACTGGGAATTTCATTTTCTTTGTAATAGACAAATTCAACAGTCTTCCTTAACACCTTCCTACTGAGCAATCATATGGGTGTATTTTACCTTTGTAAACGTTTGACCTTTATATTAAATGTTAAATAGTCCTTATCGTTTTAGCCTTTTGGTTCACAGTGACTTCAAAAGTGTTCCCTCAGTTAAATTACAATTCTTGGAAAAGCTATCCAGTAAAAGCTGTACACTTTAGCTCTTCTCCGATAGAAAGGGAGAAAGATATTCCACTTTTTCCAACCACTGGAGCCCTACTTTTATTGTAGTTAGTGTTTGATATTTGACACTCTGGAGTTTAAAAGGAAAATTCCTTGAGAAAGCTGTTAATGGAAAACTTTCTAGTAGAGAAAATGTCAACCCTAGGGAAAGCCTATACCAGAGTTGGTGGTTCTAGGCCAATGGATCAGTCACACCTGAAGCCACTTTTAAGCTAGCCAGTTTGAATACTGTAAAGAGAACAGCAGTTTTAATGCAGAACATTGACAACAAAAAGAACTAATAACGAAAAATAAAATACAAAAGATGCCCTCCAAGAAGCTGCATTAGGCTACCACTACACTTTGTCTGAAATGCTTCATCCAACAATAGCTCCAGGGTGCACATATGAATTGTAGTCCCATCTGCTGACAGGGTGTAAAGAGCTCCTGTACAATTTGCACATGTGAAGATACATCTGTACTTTTGTTCCAGAACTTGAATGAAGTTCTTCTGCTTCCACTGCTTACCTCACCCCTGTTGTTATTTGTCAAAGACTGTACAGGTTAACAAGCTTGTCATTGTTGTTGGCATTTAAATCGCTGTTTTCATCTCCTTTCTCCCATCTAATGATCTCCTTTTTTTTTTTTTTTTTAATAGGATTTGACATTTTTCTGACTTTCCCTTTCTATTCCTTACAGAGATGCTTCCAGAATAAAAGTAAATAAATCAAAATTGATGATGACATGAATGTGACAGCTTCAAAAAGTTGCAACTATCATTTTCCATTTTCTTCTATTAGCCTAATAACCGTTTGATGTGGACATGGAAACAATGTGATTAAGACAAAGGAGCAGACTTAAACAGGAAGTAAGCAAATTTATTTAAAGTCTGTTAGCTGGCAAGGGCAACCATTTCAAAGAAGTGAGACAGGCTCTGAATCTGAAAGTGAATTAAAGGTTCTACCTTTAGACCTCTCTAAATAACTATAAGTCAGCCATAACTCACTTGTCTTCTTGCTAGAAACAGTAGAATTGATGAGCAGCAGGATTAGAGGAAACAAACTACTACCACACTGCCTGCCAGGACAAAATGCTGAGAAAATGTACTATCTCCAAGTTTGTGGTTTAATTCGTCTTCTACCCTGACTATGCTGATGAATCTGCGTTTCAGTCATTTTTGCCTTCATTCACTGCGGTCATTTAAACTGTAAAACCAGACATCCTTAATAAAGTACACACACAAACACACACAAAACAAACAAACAAACACATAAAGCAAACATCTACTTCAGGGGAAATCTTTCTGAAGGCCCCACTATTAATCAGGTGTTTTTCATGTCTGCAGAGACTTAACATGATTACCTAACAAGTAAAACTTGTCTACCTAAAATAGCCAAAGCACTTATGAAACATATCAACAGAGGTACTTCCCAGATCAACAAAATGACAAAGGGCAATTGTGGCTAGTCATAGATGTTATTGCTAGCCCTTATTAGCATCTGCTTGACCTGCGATTATATAAAAAACTATGGAAGATGATCTCTCTAGTACATGCTGAGAATCAGGAGTGAAATGGTTAGAGAAATAGACTAAAGAGATTTAAATAGTATATTCCTCCATTGTTCAGAGTAATTATTTCCTCCTGACTTCCAACCATCATTTTATACTTCACAAATTTACTTTCTGCCCCTTGCCACCACAAATTCTAACGTGAAACCTGATATTGATTAACTGGAGAAACAGCTGTAGATCTCAATTACACCAGTGTTTCCTCATTACGCTATTTCTTCCTTGTGCTATCAACTGCCTGACATTTCTGTATTTTTTGAAGGATTTCACAATATCAAAGATGCAAACTCTCTTACCAATCAGTAAAACTTATTCATTGATTTATTAAATATAGAGCATTCAGTAAAATCTTCAGACTGTTAGAGGTGAAGCCTCAGCCTTATGCAATAGGTACTCAGCTCATTGCATAATCCCTTCACTAATAGCCTTATCAATGCTGAAGTAGAAAAAGAGCAATCTGTTATGTTAGAAAACTATCAATTTTTCAGTTGTTGCAGTTCACAGTAATGTTTTATATCTGAAAAGATTGTTATGGCACTGTGGATGATTGTTCAATACTTGTTGAAATCGAAAATAAATCAGAGTACAAACAAAGGTATTTTAATTACAGTTCTACAACCCAACTAAGCTAGTAAAAAAGCTGAGAAATTGAGAGAGTCCAGGGCGATGCACCAAAAGAGTTAACCCTGTACATAGTACTAGGATGTAGGAATGAAAGATTCTCATTTAATTAAAGGTATACAAATTTAACTCCAGACCAAAACTAGTTAATTATTACATAAAATAATCTACAGCATGGCTTATGATTCAGAAAGGATTAAAACCAATCCATTATTTAGATAGTACATGTTGAAATGAGTATCTCCTAGTTTGCCAGAAACTCAAGCCAGAAACATCCCACCAAACATTTAACTAAGAGAATGCTGCAACAGTACATCTCAGAATATCCCTTATATTCTTGGAGTCCTCAGCTGAGGCTGATCAGGGAAATTTAGGCTCTTAGAGCTCTCAGGGCTCTGACAAAAAAGTTCATTTGTTGGATATCAAGATGAGTCTCAAATCAGGAGAGTCTCAATCAGCTGGGATTTGCACAGATAGAAATTAGGAATATATTCCTGGAGTGTGCTTTGAACTTCTACTGTGTTTGGTTTCAGTCTTCCACCTCAAATCCTGTTTGAATACTGATCTTGATAAATTAACTTAATTGAATGAAAGTAGCTACTTAAGCAGTAATATTTATCTGTTCCTGGTTTTAAGCTCTCAGGAACTTTTCCTGAAATATCCAAGAATACTCAGTGCATTAATTACTTGTCCTATAGGTAAGTTTGGCTAAATCTGTAGCTTTATCAAATGGACTGGTGTGAACGTAACATGATTTAAATGAAAGATTGACCTTAATTTTTGAAACATCCAATCTTTCAAAATGCTCAATATTTTTATGTATTTGAAATACTAAGGAGACAACTAAAATACAATATTACATTAAACATAACTCTACAACTTCATGAAGGGAGGTTGTGATGAGGAGGATGTCAGCCTCTTCTCACAGACAACAAATGGGATCTGAGGAAATGGCCACAAGTTGCACCAGGGGAGATTTAGATTAGATATAAGGCAAATTTTTTTCTCTCAAAGAGTGGTAAGTGTTCAAGAAATGTCTGAATGAGGTGCTACAAGAAAATGATTCAGTAGCTTAGTTGTAGTAATGGTGATAGGAGGACAATTGGACTAAATGATCTTGTGTGTCCTTTCCAACCTTGTGATTCTATGATTCCAAAAATCTGTTGTAAGTCCATAGTCTTCATTCCTCACATCTCATTTTTCTGTATCCTGTACAACTTCAAAAGCCTAATGTTAGCTGCAGAAATTGTGAGAATGCTTCTGAAATCAGAAAGCTTCTGTCTAAACAGAGAATTCATTTTTTGCTTTAGAAATTTATTGATTCATATACTAACAATGAAATAGTCCAATTTCCAGGAATATTTTCAAATATAATTATTGTAATTGCATCCTAAGTCTTCCATTAAATTGTTTTGAATAATCAGACTTTAATTGTCTTTGATTTATCCTCAGGTACCATAAAATATTCATATTATATTCCTGATGCAATGCATGTCGACCTTAATAAGGATGCAATTATCTTTGTCATAGAAGGATGCATTTTCCAACTTCCTCAAAATATGAGTGTGTAACTGGAAGGGATATCCTTAATGTTTGGATCTACCAGCTTTATTTTTCCAAAATGACAGTCCATAAATTCCTTAATTTTTACATCTGAATCTTAAAGCCAATCGTTTTCTTCTTTTTCATTTTTCTTATTCTTTTCTACTACTCCCTTTACAAGATGAGAAATCCATCTTTTTTTTTCCTCTAAGAACATTCTGTTTTTTTTAGCTTACTTTTATTCCTGACTAATTTATATCCATTTATATGTCATTTGTACATTTGCTTAAATTTGTATTAGAAATTTTCATTAGAACAAAAATCCTTCATGCAAATAGAAGTCCTTTTCATTACTACTTCATTAAAATTTACTAGTACCACTTCTAGTTCATACAGTCTTTATCCATTCCTTTGTATCATCTGATTCTATCTGTGTGACATTATGTATGCTGGTCTTGTCTTGTTAATAAAATATATATTACCCACTCCTTCCAGTAAATTTTTACTGTTCTCTTTGTTGTCATTTGGTTTTGTTTAGCTTTTTTTTTTTTTTTTCCTGTGAGAATGAAAACACTGCCATGCTACCCTGCCATTTTGTTATTGAGATTAAACACTAGAAAACACTGATAAACACAGGATGAGGCTCATTTGGACAGGTAAATTACCTACCTATGCCATAACCATAGCTGTACACATGAGTTAGGCTACCTTGTTTCATTTAATTTTTTTTCAGAACATCAAGATGTTTGATTGATGAATGCTTCACGATCTTTACTTATATTCTGTGCAAGCTAAACAGTCTGCAATATACATTTAGCAAAAAGTACTAGCTGATGACTGATGCATGGAATAACTGGAATCCCTCCACAAAAAAAACATGCCAAATGTTGCCTTCCCTTTATTATCACCAGCACTCTCCTTATAGAACACAATGATTCCTTGTATTAGTCAGCCAAGGGGAGAAATTCCTTTATACATTATTACAAACTACCTTGTATCATAGTCTGATGCTTGTCTCATCTCTAGCTGGCAGCATTTTTTTTTTGTCAGAATAAAAGCAGAGTTATAAGAATTAATCCTAGTGCTGTGCCATCCTTCCCCTGAAATTAGAGGGAAGTGTGAACTTGGAATACATAGCTCATATCTATCTGTCATTCTCTTCAGGAGAAAATTATTCCAGGCACTCCTTCTTAGTACAGATGCATGTGATACGATTCATGTTACAAGAGACTCTGCTCATTAAAGAAGGTGGTCAGCTGCATGCTGTGTTGTGGGAGCCTATTTAGGGATTTATGCTGGACTACCTCTTTATTAGCAGAAAGTTTTCAGCTGATCTATGGATGTTACCAATATGTTGCCTGCACAAGGTGGCACTGAGTTGTACATCAGTCCCTTTACTATTCCACACAGCTGAATTCTTTAATTGATCGCAGAGCTGTCTTATCAGTCATCTGCGCTTTCTCAGTGTGGATATTAACTCAATACCTAGCTGAGCAACCTTTACGAAAAACAAACCACTGCTGCTAAGCATTCTATGGGATTTTCAATCTTTTTATAGTTTCCAGAGGGAATTACTGATTTATGACAGTAATTAAAATTACATGTTTAATTTAAACCAACCAGCTAAAGCTGTAGTTAATAATAATAAAAGAAGTACTCACCTCACCCTGAAATAGAAGTCAGGTGGGATGAATAAGCTGCCAGGGCTGCCTGCACTGAGCATAGAGGAAGCCAAGACTAACAGTAGACATCTAATATTTAAACAACTAAAACTAGGGCAAACTCCACTCAGTGCCTATTAATTTGAAAATAGGTATATAATAACCTCACAGTGTTTATATGCGATACATCATATCAAAATGATGTAAATATATCCCTTAACTAAAGACCTCTAATGATTCTATGAGCTGTACCAACATCATTGGGTATTCAGGTGCTGATTTATCAGAATGTACTTCACAATGAGATGTGTTTAACTGGCCTCTCTTTACTTTATGTTCAACGAAATGAATGGAGGGGTTGAAAGCAGGTGATGACAACAGACAAGACCAATCACATAAAACGTAAGGAAATTGGTACGTAAGGAAATTTCACTTCATCTGTTCTTGAGCTCTTACATATATTTCATTTTTAATACTTTGATCTCATCTGGGACCACAACTCTGTCTCCCAGGTTTTTTTATTTTCTTGAGCAAACTTTTTGTTTGTTTGGTTGGTTTTTTACCTTCACTACTCCTCCTTGCAACTCATTTCCATTTTCTTTCTCTTACATTACTTCTGCCCCTTGGAATTTTCCATTCTCTGAAAGACTTTTTCTATCTTTGTTACTCTCTTCCCCTCACTAAGAATCCAGCTATTTCCATTGAAAGCCACACATTCACATAAAAATATTTGGAACCTTGAGATGTCAAAGTATGATGGTAACTTTTCAGACATATTCCTTAATTTCTGCGATCTACATTTCCACTAACAAAATGCTGGCTATATATAAAAATGTATTTTTATCCCTTGAACTACTGAGGGTTATTTTTTGAAGCACTAAACTTCTGTCTGTCTTAGCAAAATGTTTCATTATTATATTATTGAATTTGTGTAGCAAAAATAAGCAGAAATAGACCTTCTATATTCACAGTACCAGCTATATATTTCTAATGAGTTTTTTTGCTTTTTTTTTTCCCCTCATTTCATTCCCTAAACACAAATGCATATAAGGCTATTTTGTATGAAATAACTTAGCTTGTTGTCTACATAGCCCTGAATAGCAGCAGTAATTTGTGTTTTCCTTTCTTCTATATTCAAACAATTTTACTCCTGGTAAAATTTAAAAATAAACATATTTAATCCCCTTGAGCAATCCACAATAAGCAACTGAAGTGAATAACATGCTGCTTTTAACTTGTAATGTGCTATTTTACATTTTCAATAGTGAAAATTGGTCATGAATGTATATCTAGGGCTAAATATCCACGCATCTTTCAATAAGGTAGCATCGGATTTATTTTTGGTTCTGAATTGTTGTGAAGAAAAGAAGTGCAGTCACTAGTGAGCATGCTTGCTTCAAGAACACTGCATTTCTACATGCTCAGAATAATTTTATATTCATTTTGATTAGAGCAAACCGCTTAGTCTCGAGGGGTTGACAAACGTTAAAGATTTCCACTTTAGTGGTTTACAATGACATCAAAGTGGCCTTACATCTTTGAAAAGATCTGTTTCCTTGGCAACGTGAGGAAAGCTGTTCATTTCAGAGGTGCCTACAGAGATCAACTGAGGTTTTATTTTCATGTTAAATACCAAAACTTAATGCAGATAATGACATTGTACATAATATGCTACTGAGTTTAAAAGATGTTCGCTCTTCAAGTAAATCATACAAATAGCCACTTTTGAATATCAATAATTTCTAATTATATTTGGATGACTATTTATTGGAAGCCAAATTAAGATGTATTTTCATGCCTATGAAATCAAGTTTAATTAAAAAAAAATAGTTTAACTACAAAAAAAGCATTAAACACACACAAAAAAAACAATCAAACAGTATAATGAATGTTAAAAACCACTCATATTAAGAAATATTTTATGGAAAATTATTTCCCAATAAGTAAATTTTAAAGAGTTTGAAATAATTTCTCTGTCAGGATCACCTATCTCTGCTACACACAAGCTTTGTGCACACAGCATTATGATGAAAAATAGGTTCAGTTTCATACAATCAATAAATGATTAAAACTTCTTACCTCTTCTCCATTTATTTATTACACTCTTTTGGTGTATCTTAACTTAGACCTTGAACTGGAAATACGTCTCAGCATGAGCTTAGCTTTGAAGCAATAAACATCTATATTGAAGTCTGATGAGCTTGGGAAGATTTGAAGAATAGAGATAAAACCTATGAATTGCCATAAACACTGTAATGTTATCACAGCTGAGATTATCACACCTGTATACATATAAATGAATGCACTTGTTCTGACAAAGCATCTAAATATCTATCAGAACATCTCCACAAAGGAGACAAATGTAACACTCCAGTTAGGATAAATAATCTTTGATCTAAAGGGCTCATTATCAATGGAAAAACAATTCTCACTTTTTTGTTGATAGCACTGCAGATGGAAATGGAAACTACTGTACTATGCATTTCACTCATGAGAAAGAGGCAGGAAGATATTTCATGTAAAGTAGACACAGTAATTTAAACCATGAAAGACAGAAACTTTAACAAGATTCAAAATGGCTAGATACCCTGGACTATTTTCTACATAGAGAGCAGGGTAGCACAAGCAAAGACCAAATCTTATTGAAGCTAGTACAGCTTAAAACTATAAATCCCTTACCGAGGACCTGTGTCAGCAATGTGTCACCTTATCAAGGTGAATCTTTGCACAGGCATAAGTAACCATGAGAGGAAGCCCTACTTAAGGGGAAATCTTAATGTGCAGCCAGTTGTCTGCCAGGAGATCTCAAAGGGGATCTTGGTCTGCTTGCTATTTATGGGGTAAGATGATTGACTTGAAGTCACAGTATTTAGCATCTACTGATCCAGCTGTCTATAATCAGTTCTTTGACCAACCAGTCTGAGACAGAATTGTGGTCATTACCTGTCTTGGTGGTACCTCAATTGTTATCGGTTCCAATCAAGGGCAAGGTCTTTTGCAGCTTTATGAGGGTAAAGGAGTAATAGGAAAGGCAAGCACACCATCACAGATGGAAAGAGAAAAAGCATGAGGAAGTAGAATATGTTTGGAGGGAGCAATGAGAGAGAGATGACAAAGGAAATGGAACAGGATCCAGACAGAAAAGATTAATGGAGATAGAGAGAACTTTCTGGGGACATGCTTTATAGTCAAGGAAATAGTAGACTATGTAGGAACAAAGTGCAATTTAAGAGTGCTGAATAAAAACCTACTATCCCTGAGGAGAAGGACTTGGGAGTCCTAGGTAACCAGAAGCTGGACATGAGCCAACAGTGTGCCCCTGCAGCCCAGAAGGCCAACTGTGTTCTGGGCTGCATTAAAAAAGGGGTAGCCAGTAGAGAGAGGGAGGTGATTGTCCCCCTCTACTCAGCTTCTGTGTGGCCCCATCTGGAGTTCTGCGTTCATGCCTGGGGCCACCAGTACAGGAAGGAGGTGGAGCTCTTGGAACGGGTCCAGAGGAGGGCCATTAAGATAATCAGAGGGCTGGAGCACCTCTCCTATGAAGAAAGGTAGAGGAAACTGAGATTACTTAGCTTGGAGGAGAGAAGACTCTGGGGAAACCTCATTGTGGCCTTCCAATATTTGAAGGAAGCATATAAACAGAAGAGGAAATGACTATCTGGGAGGGTGGATAGTGATAGGACAAGGGGCAATGTTTTTAAACTAAGACAGGGGAGGTTTAGGTTAGATATTAGGAGGAAGTTTTCCACACAGAGGGTGGTGACACACTGGAACAGGTTGCTCAGGGAGGTTGTGGATGCCCCATCCCTGGAGGCATGCAAGGCCAGGCTGGATGTGGCTCTGGGCAGCCTGGTCTGGTGGTTGGTGACCCTGCACATAGCAGGAGAGTTGAAACTAGATGATCATTGTGTTCCTTTTCAACGCAGGCCATTTTATGTTTCTATGATATGGTTCTATATACTCCTCAAAATTTTATCTTTTTCTTAAATGCTGGCGTATCTCTCTCATAACCTGTGATTATCTGAATGAGCCCTTTTTAATGGCCACATAATGTCAGAGTTTATTACCTCACAAATCAAGCTGTAAGTGTACATAGTATCATCCTGAGACAAATTTTGCAGAGGTAAATTTAGTTCAAATAAATTATTTGGTATACTTCTTCTAAAGAGTAGGTTAGAGGATCAATTCCTAGAGTCTTCCCCATAACTAATTTGGAATTTTACCAGATCACTGACAGGACACTATATTTAACACTAAAATGTGCAATAAGGTCCTTATACTAGACTTGAGACACTTTCTTAATAGGAAATGTCTTATTATAGGAGCTAACACAATATTATTATGCAATAATATCCACAATGGAGATAGAAAACATTATTTCCAGGGAGGCATTAGATCACTTTTATTTCTCTCACTAGTTTCATGCCAATTTTTTTCGTTTGTTTGTTTGTTAACATAAATCAAAACTTATGATGAAGATTTTTAGATTCAGTTAAAACTTGAAGAGGATGTTAAAAATATATCTCAGGTGAAAACAGAAGATTCTTTTTTTTGCTTCGCTGTGGTGGAAACAAGAATGATTGAACAATTTGCCACATTATTTAGGAAAAGGCAAAGAACTTTGTTTTGGCCTTTCTGAAACACTGTCAAAGATCTCTGATATATGAGCATGGATGCTCCAGAACACAGCCTTTAAATTTAAGATGAACTTTTTCCTTATCTTTCAGTCTCTGGAGGACAACGTTGTCTTGGATCAAAACTTCATAAATATTGTGATTTTTGTGTCTTTTTTTTTTTTTTAAATGATGAATCAATGCAGATATTAATATGAATTTTGAATATGAATATGAATTAATAGGAATATAAATATCTGATTACGTCATCTATTTATATAATTATATGCACAATATACAAACTATTGGAATAATAAGCTCAACTTGAGTGAAACTCTTTTTAGTCATGTTACTGATTGCCTCTGGTGTGGATCCATCTTCTAACTTAGAGTAACCCAGCATGATATTACCTGTTTTACTCTATTTCAGTTGAGAGATTTATAAATGAGTAATGGATAGGTTCCAGATTGGACTTGAGGTTATAGTACAAAAGCTACTTAAACTGCCTACAGTTCCTGTTGTCAAATATTGATTCATTTTGTCAGACTGTTTATTTATTTGTTTTTGTTGGAGCAAGTTAGTTCTGCAACACATTTATCTACTGGCCAAAGCATCTACCATACAATCTAGTCTTCATTATTCTCAGATCTTAACCTATAACAATACACAGTATCATTAATCAGTACAGCTGTGAACAAAAATAAGCACCAAAAGATGAAATGTTATTTAACAATGTGTTACGTACAAAGCAGGGACAGCATAGGATGATCCAGCAGAAAAACAAAACAAAGCCAACAACAACAAAAAAACCACTTTCAAAGTAGAGTTGCAAGCATCGAAGATATGATGCTTGTTTGCCAAAAGGAGTCACCAAGACATAATTTGAGATGCTGTGGATAACACAGACATGAGGAGCTATCCACTCACACATCTGTGAAATACATTAAACATAACACGATACAAGTCCTGACCCTAGTATAACAGTGGAAAATTTGCAATAAACAGCACTCATGTTTCTGCTCAACTTTCCCCAAGGTAGATGACCTTGAGAAAAAAAATTAAAATATTATTTTACCAAATACTTGCATTTGTTAACATTTTCTTTTTCATGCATTCTGAAAGAGAAAAAAAAAAAAAAAAAAAAAAAAAAAAGAACTGCCAAAAAACATGGTTATTTGGAAATTAAAAGACAAAGACTCCCAGAGATCTAGCCCATTCCAGAAACCACCATGAGGGAGAATCAAAGTAAGTTATCTATGTGTGGTACCAGTGTTATCAAGGTGTCTAACTGTGGTAAAAACTGTGGTAAATGGACAGATTTCTCAGAAGCTTCTGTCTCCTGAACCTGGCCTCTTAACACATGGGCTTCTCACAATTCTTGCTGATTTACAGTTCAAACAATTCCTTCTATGGGCTTCTTGTCAATCAACTGACACATTAATATTATTCACTCATAGTTTCACACTTAAGTCAGGAATCAGAACTGTAATAAAGTTTGGATAATGCTTCCATGTTTAACATGAAAGGAAACAGAGTTCCCCTCTCTGAGCAAGTAGGTTGGGATAGAGACCTTCCCCACGAGTTGAACAGAAACAGCATGGACTCTGCTCAGTGGCGTGAAGTAGTTTACTGGTAGCATCTGGGTAAAGGACACTGTTTGTCAACAAAGTTTATCATCACAGGCAAAGACCTTGGTCATCTGGTCATCTGTTATAAAAATGCCATCTTCAGAACATTTAATTTTATGCATTCTGCAGAAATTGAGTAGTTTATGTGGCATGACTGCAGCAATGGTGATGCATAATCAAAACAACGCTTATAACAAGTAGAAAGTTAAATTTCCAGTATAGTCTATTAATAATGTTTCCTTTGAAATTGTCTAAACATCAGCAGGAGGCTGCAATATTATTTTTCTGTTTACAGGTAAACATAGTTTTTGTTGAACGGTACTTTTTCTAGTGGGAGATTAATAAGAAAACAACATCTTAACAAGAGATTTTGTAGGAGCATAAGATTTTGCAAACATTTAACAAATGTGATTAGAGTACATAGAGCAACAACTTTGCAAAACAAGGATTGAAAAGACAAAAACCTTAGGATTTTTGTGTGCAAATAACACCTAATCATACATGCATTTAAAAAGAAATCAATAATGCAAATATATTTTTTACTGATCAGTGGTGGAAAAATAATTTAGTCTAAAAGAGATTACAACATTAAATAATAATGAAATGTAATAGAGCATTAAAAACAAACAACTGTTCAGAAATCATCCATAAACAGAACGTAAGAACCTTGACTCACTATTATTATTATTTTTTTAATGGGAGTCGTAGCTGAGTAAAATCAATGCAAAGCTTTAATTGTGTGTTTTCTGCAGTTTTTTTTTTTTTTTAAAACGAGTTTATAATCCCTTTGAGTACTTTATTGGTTAATGAATGCATTTAACTTTAATATTTTTCTTCCTTACACTCTTTTACTTTATCTCTATGTAGAGATATTTTCCCAATTTTTTCTTAAATAGAAGTATTTCTATATAAAATGCCTTGCATAGACAATTTTGTCCTTTCAAAACCATTGAGAGACTTACCATTTGAAAGCATAAAAAGCCACAGTAACAAGCAGAATGATTTACTAGAAGTCAAATCCATAAAATGTGACTATTAGACCTCTGAGACTTTAATCTTTAGTGTCATGTAGTCGATTTGCACACAACTACCTACCTGTTCATGCATATTTATTTTATGTTGGCTGCTTGTAAAGTTGCAATATATTTCATTTTGTTATTGAGAATTGTTGTAAAACAACTCCACAGTAATACTTACATATTATTTTCTGAGTAGCATACAACACACACATCACTGAACAATATTGCCAACAGGGTATTTCAAAGCTTGCACTGCACCCCCAGCTCAATTTGGTAACACAACCGTTTGCCAAGAAGGCTATTGTCCAGCTTAATTTCTTTCCATCTGGAAAATATTAGTTCCCTTGTAGGGATTCTATGAAAATAAAATGCCTTGATAACCTTATATATGCTGTATAAATATATCTTTGCTATTGGATATTTTGTCTTTTCCTTTCAGTCTATTGTACTGTTTTTCAGCACAATTAGATCATTTGAACCTGTGTGCTGCATTTTTGAAGGCATAGTACTGGGAGTTCAGTATTTTTTCGCAGGCATGCAGCTCAGTGGCAGAAAAAAGATTGTGTCACAAACACAAAACATTTTTTTCTTCTAGATTTTTCTCTCCAATACTCTTAGAATACTTTTTTTTTCTTTAACTTTTTAATTTCTTTATTTTCCCTCTTCATAAAAAATGTCACCAAGCATTTTGTGTAGTTGCCTGCTTGTTCTGCACATCTGATACTATCTCTGCTGAGGTTTTTGTGTTAGAGATTTCCTCTCACTTGAAGCTTCATCTTCAATGATTCTTTTTCTGTCAAATCCCAGAATGCTTCAGGAAGTTTGACTGCATCACTGCCTCTCAAGCAGCAGTTTTCTGCCTCTATGTCCAAATTCTTACTGAAAATTCAGAATTCCAAGTCCTCCTTTTATTCTCCCTTCTTGCTTCTTTTGTTCCAGCTCTACATTTCCTTGATACAATGCAATAACCACTTCTCTTTGTTCCAGTCATCTCTTACACACCTATATGGCTCTAAGAATGCATACTAAAAGGGGAAATTTTGAGGTTTTTGTTCTAAAGTTCTGAGCCGAGTTACCTGGTTAGTTCAGGCTAACTGAAAAAAGTGTCAAACAAGTCAGTTTGCTGGGTCTCATGTACTAATTCTGGAAAATCCTTTATTTGTGAATCCAGCGCTTTAAGATTCTGAGTTAACAGTGGCAATAACTGTGATATTAAATTGTGGATTGTGTGTATGTGTGCACATTTTCCTTATATAAACACAATCACACAGACGCAAATAACACCTAGAAGAGTTTCCAATTTCAGCTTTTGTGTAAAAGCATCTAAACAAATCACTATTTGCCTTCTTTGGAATTTCAATCTAAGCATGTAATGGCTAGGTTAATGATATAACAGCATAACTCGGCAATATACAATAATGCTAAAGTGATTTATATAGAATGCATTCTACATGTTAAATGTATCATCACTGCCAATAAAGTAATACCCTAGAATTGCTAATGAAAACTTAATTAGCCCTTAAATAAACATATTATGGTTATGATGTGTGACATAAAGAGCAGTGATGAAGAAAATTAAGCAGTCTCCTCGCTCCAGAATCTGTATCAAAACTTTGTAGTTTCAAGTGGAAAGACTAATCCTGGCTATATGCATTTAATGACTGTCTTGAGAATTAGTCCCTTACCAATAAATCAAGACAGGGAAGAGTTGCGAAATGCAAAGCGGATGTTCACATCTTAACCAAATTATAATATTTCATTAGTTTGTTTACTGAACGATTGATCACAAGTTAATCATATGAACTTGGAAAAAAATCCTCAGTATTATGTAAAATAATCAAAAGGCTTCAACAAATATAAATAGTTCTGAAGAACAAAATCATTCTGTCAATAAGTAAATCAGACAAAGTATACTATGATGTTGCACTATCAGAATCTCTTCTCTCTGAGGATGAAAACTGAGAGCAGAGAACACACTTTGGTCTTCAGGAGAGAGAAACACAGCTTTCTTCTAGAGGTGATGAAGACCATGTAAACAGCAATCAACACTGGTGGAGGGCTGTAGGATCTGAGGATATGTTGTGGTCTAACCCAGCAAATAACTAAGCACCACACAGTCATTCACTCTCAACGCTCACCCCACTGGGATAAGGGAAAGAACTTGGAAAAAATAACAAAGCAGAACTCATGAGCTGAGATAAAAACTATTCATTTAGACAGAAAAGGAAGAGGAAAAAAGATAATAGTAATTGTAATATTGTATATATTAAAAAAAAAAAAGTGATGCACAAGCGATTCCTCACTACCCTCCAATTGATGTCCAGACAGTCCCCAGTCAGCAGCAGTCCACTTGGTGAACTCCCACCACATTTCAAGATTTTTCACGTGCTATCATATGATATGGAATATCCTTTTGGCCAGCCTAGGTCAGAGGTATTGGTTCTGTCTTCTCCCAACAGCTTTCTCAACACCCATCAGCAGCAGAACAGTACAAGAAGCCAAGAAACTGAAATTTCGTTATCTCTGTACAGCGCTGCTCAGCAACAGTGAAAACATTGCTTTGTTACCAACATTATTTTTTCTTTTAAAGCAAAAACATAGTAGCATACCAAACACTATGAAGGAAAAATAAACTTTGCCCCAGCTGAAACCAGGACAGCATGAAAGCATGATGCAGCCCAACTCTGTCCATATGTCCAAGACAGAATTTCTCTAGCCCATGAAGAGAACAAGTATGAGAGACTTCTTTCATTTTCCTTAAGGTCACAGTTTAATGTTTGAGTAGGTAGAATAATCACAGTTTGTATGTTCCCAAAAAGATCACAGCTGATGGCCTCCGTTAATAAGAGAAAGAGCATGCTTTCAAATACAATTTCCCCTCCACTTGGCCCCTACCTCAGAACACATCACAGTAAACCTTAAATCTATCCAGCTTACTGTCTTACTATAAATTCAAGTAGAAAAGAAAATGCTAGAATTAAACATATCAGCATTGAAAACTGAGTAACAGAGTACAAGACAAAAATTAATCATACGCACATACCAAGCTAACACATATACTGATGTAGGCTTGGCAAAGGAACACAATATAGTTAGAAAAAAATAATTCTCTGGATTAATCAACTCAAGCATGTTGCCACTCTGAAAAGGTTGCCTACCTTCATGCTTGTTTTTAGTTAAAATTCATTAATGACATACATGTATTCACCCATTCAGAATTTTGTGTCAAGTAATTTTATTAAATATAGATTAGTATAAGACCCACACTGAAAGATATATCTTGAGTTATCAAAGATAGGGACTTGTCCCTCCAGAGACAAAAGGCTGTCATACATGGGAAATGACATCTAGTCTCTTAAGAAAACATAACCGTCTTTGAGAATATGAACTAACACTAATTAAAAGGAATGGTAAGACTGTCTTTTGACTAAGAGAGATATTTTAATGGAGAAAGATTAAATTTACCTGAATGGATTGTAAGAATTGGAATTACTAAGAACTGGAATGCTTCAGGTAAGTTCTTTATTGCATAAAGTCTGAGATCTCAGGCTTGCAGAAAGAATTCTTCTGATGAAAGAAATGTCAGAAAAAAATCTTTAGGAAGCCACATGCATAAAGAAGGATTGAGAAATTTCATTTTATCATCTGTTTTTTGTAAACCCTCATAGCAAGATTGTCTATTCAGCTATTGTGAGTAAGCACTTTTTAGATGCATCTTACCTTGAGTCAGTTTGAATGAAGAGTGATTTCAAGGTAACTGAATAACAAAAAGACATTTCTCTCCCAGAGAGGATATGACACATCAGTGTACCAAAGTACTAAAAACATCTTCAAAAACTAAAACAATTTTTAAAATACCAAACATAGTTCACAAAGTCTTGCAAGATAAACGATGCACACCCTGAGTACTGGATGGACAGCTGACCTCTCTATGCTCAGGAAATAAATATTTTATGTTTCTACTGGAAAAAAAAATCCTTTATTCCAGAAAGCATTTATTTTTCCTCCTTAGTACATCATACCATGGCACTGAAAACAAACTCAAATTACAGGTCAGCTGCATCATGGAAGATGACAAGACTGAACTGACAACAACAATTTTCTTGTTAGTATTGCATACAATAGATGCACCAGGCTTCCCAAAGCTTGCATGATCTGCAGAAAAATATCTCAGCCCTGGTTTATTGACACACACACAAAAAAAAGCAGCCTGTTAGGCAAGTTCTACTATGAAATGTGTGAAATATGCTTCTGAATTATTTGAAGTCAAAAAGAGTATATTTGTTTTCAGTAACTTGCAAACTCAGATTTAACGTATTCTGATCATTCATAAATATGACGTGTTTTTCACTTCATGAACTGCTTTGATGGATGCTCATGCTTTGGCCTACATCTCTGAAGTCATATGGTTTTGTAATGTGTATAGAAAAGAAATCTGAATTTCCCTTGCTCTGATCCTAGAACGTGTTTCTTTCTATTGCAGGCCAGATGAAAGCAATTTCTTCTGCAAAATCTGAATTTCATAATTACACTTTTATAATACGGCACAATGGAAAAAACAAATAAAACACAACTTTTCATTTACACGAGGATGACTTGCAAGAGACTCCTCTACTTTCCAGTGGCAGCTATTTCATGCACTCACAGACTACGTAGAATTTGCAGCTTGTACCCTTCCTTTTATCTTCCAAGCGATGACTTAATGCTACAGATCTTGAGACTAAAACATCTGAAGTATTAACAACTTCAATAGTTTTCCATATCTACACTACAGAGAGACAGTTATGAATATACCAGTTAAGAATAATTTTATGCCAGTATTCCTCCAAATATATCTGAAAAGAAAGATAACAGACTATTTAGCATTACACAACAGATATCCCTCAGAATACTCCAGGGTCAGTAAGACGTTGCCTCTAACTCCATCAAGTCACGTCCAAACTATTTCCAGCCTACTTTTGTTCAGATCTGTGAGCAATACTACCTTCTTGTTTCTCTGAAATAAACAGACAGCCTTGGTATATTTGGTGTCTAAGCACAATATTAGCCAATACCACTGTTTCTTGACCTAAGTAAAGCATTATATGACTACAGTTCAACTGCTACTACCTCTCTACTCCTACTGAAATCTAACTATAGCATACTACCAGACAATTTTGCTTTGTGCAATATACACATGCCCTCAGTGTGCACAGCAAGTATCCAAGGAGAGTATCAAGCTGAGACTGCTTTTGTGCTTAGAGGTGCTGGAATAGCTAGGCAAGCTGCCAAGAGAAACTGTTCCATAGAGAATATTTCCTTGCATGCCAGCTCTTAATGATTGTAAAATACAGAGCATTCCAACACTGAACTGATTCCAACTTGCTAGTTGTTCTAGATGCATAGTCATTAATGAGGTTTAACCTAGGTCTAGCTTTACAAAACTGCTTTGTAGAAAACAGAGATAAAAGCTAAGGAAATGACCAAAAACAACAACAACAACAAAAAAAAAAACAGCTCTGTAGAGAAGAATGAAGACTTCATTTAGTGGTAATATTTTCCTTTAAAAGACTTAAATACGTTCCTGATCAATCCACCTTCAGGAAGAAAGGTCTTCAGTACTGAAGTCCTAATAGAGTCAACTGAGTGAATCATAGAAAGGCTTGGATTTGAAGGAAACTCAAGAATCATCAAGTTTCAATCTCCCTGTCACAGGCAGGGTTGCCAGCCACCAGATCCAGTATTAGATCAGATCGCCCAGGGCCCCATCCAACCTGACACAATAGATTTAAAGTTTATTTTCCTCAGATTTATGCATAAAAGTTTCACTAATAAATGATGATCCTATAAAGATACACTTGTGTTCTTATTTCTTCAGCTCCAAGTTGGTTGTTTTGTTGCTTTTTTTTTTTTTTTTGACAACTATGTATAGTCTTGAAGATGAACAATTTGGGATATGATTTAATATAACTTTTTTCTTGAGCATTTTAAATCCTCACACTGTATTATACCTGGGTATCCTGGACTTGCAGATGGACATTCATAGGCATACATCCTGTTATCCTGTTTTCACTGGTATTCCACATCATGATATCATGTGTCAAGCTATTAGTACCGGAATACAGTACTGGGGAACTGCACATCCTGGGTCTCCACTATTCTTACGTGGGTTCCGGCTCTCCAAGAGGAAGATACACTGTGAAAAGAGAGACTATAATTCCCAGTACTCCTCATGTGATTCCAGATTCTGGGCAAAAGAGGTAGAATAACATGACAACAGGAGAAAACATTCTCTTCCATTTTCAGACAGTGTGGTAAGTAGCATGATCAGAAATCCCTTCTCTCTCATTTGTTTGATTTATTACCCATAATTCCCTTTTATATCCTATTATCTTATGTTCTTTTACCATTTGTAATAAATTAGTTATCTTTCCTTATCTCATTCAAGTAATCTCTACCTCTTTTTCCCAGAAAAAAAAAAAGGAGAAAAGGGATTTAAAAAAAAAAAAAAAGGGAGGAGGTTAAAAAAAAAAAACATCAAATAAACAATGACAGCACGTTAATTTGAAGGACTGATCTTAACAAAATCCTGCTAGTACAAGGATCTGAATTTCATGAAAATTTTTGTAAACTGACCTGAAAATCTGTGTACTAAATAATCTGAGAACAAAGCTTGTTCTGAGTTTTCAGTCAAGTAGAGTGCTAAAGTACTTAAAGTTCACACAGATGATTTTAACAGAAATTCAGAACAGAAATTCACAAAGATCAGTAAATTAATTTTTGTAAATTATACTTTCCGGGAAAAATGAAAGCAAGTGTAAAAGGAAAGGAAGGGCATTTCATGGTCTTCCTTCACATTCAATTAATTATAGCTCAGGAGTTGAAAAATAAGAAGTAACATCAAATAAACATATATATTTCTTCTGTTGCTGTTTGAACTACACTGTTAACTCTGGAGTGTCCATATTGAGTGGACAAAGATACTCAGTAAATATAATTTGAGCTTTCAGAAAGTTATCAAAACTTTATTGTTTCTGCTCTCCCTTAAGTCCGTATCACTTTGAAACTATGCTGCCAGTGCCTGAGGTGACTATCCTAATGATTAAGAGAGCATAGACATTGGATGAATTCTTCACCCTTTTTTCCTTCGCAAGTATCAAATTGGCCATCCATCTCTCATTATTAACACAAATCAAATCAATTAACTAATAAATATGTTCAAGGCATTTATTACTGTGAGCCTACAAAATGACTTACAACTTCAGAGTCCAGGATTACTTAAAGATCTGTCAGAGCTTAGGTTAGTAAAGTTGTTTCCATTTTTTTTTTTTTTTTTTTTTTAAATTCAAAGATTGAGCCAGTGGTTTTTACCTTGCCTCCAGAATGTAAACAGATGAAGTAGAGAATATCTTCTTTAGACTAACTCTAAAAATAACATTAACAAAGCAGTCTGATGACAGTATTGTTTTATTTCTTCTAGAGAAGATGAGAGAAACAAAGAAGAAATTCTATGAGACAGGTATTAGGCACGGAGACTAAAACTACTAAAAAATATTCTTATTTTTGATTATCTTTAAGAGCTGCACTTTCCTTTGTAAAACAGAATAATATCTTGGGAAAAGTAAATGAAATCCAGAAAATTGTTTTGAAACACTTTTAGGTTCTGCAATGAACCACAGTCTAGCTTCCACAGGAGATATGTCAACACTGTCCATGATTTGTATGATAATGTTATTGAATTTGTTATTAAAAAAAAAAAGTACTTGATTGCTAGATTCTTGAGTAGAAATTATTTAAGAAAATCATCTCTTGCACCACTGCCACTGAAATCAGTTAACTAAGCTATATCACTGCGGGGTTTTATGCTCTTCCACAGAGCAAAACTCACTGAAGCAATTTCACAGAATCACAGAATGGCCAGGGTTGGAAGGGACCTCAAGGATCATGAATCTCCAACCCCCCTGCCACATGCAGCACCACCAACCTCTCCATTTAATGCTAGACCAGGTGACCCAGGACCCCATCCAATCTGGCCTTGAACACCTCCACGGACAGGGCATCCACAACCTCTCTGGGCAGCCTGTTCCAGCACCTCACTACTCTCTCTGCAAAGAACTTCCCCCGGCATCCAACCTAAATCTCCCCTCCCTCAACTTAAAACCATTTCCCCTTGTCCTGCTGTTATCCACCTTTTCAAAGAGTTGATTCCCCTCCCCTCTGTAGGCTCCCTTTAGGTATTGAAAGGCTGCAATGAGGTCACCCCGCAGCCTTCTTTTCTCTCGGCTGAACTAGTCCAGCTCCCTCAGCCTGACTTTGTAGAGGAGGTGCTCCAGTCCCCTGATCATCTTTGTGGCCTTCCTCTGGACCCTCTCCAACAACTCCCTGTCTTTCTTGTACTTGTCTTGTACTGGGGGCTCCAGACCTGGACACAGTACTCCAGGGGCCTCCAGGGGCAGACTAGAGAGGGACAAACACCTTCCTATCCCTGCTGGCCACCCCGCTTCTGATGGAGCCCAGGATACCATTTGCTGCAAGAACACACTGCTGGTTCACGTTCAGTTTTTCATCCATCAGGACCCCCAGGTCCTTCTCTGCAGGGCTGCTCCTTCCAGTCTGTATAAATGCCTGGGATTCCTCCGGCCCAAGCACAAAACCTTTGCTGTGTTGAACCTCACTAGGTTTACCCAGGCCCACCTTTCAAGTCTGTTGATACAGTAAGATGATCATCCAGCAATTTTCATTGTGCAGAGAATAATCAAAAACCACTATTAAATGGTGAATATGAGTTACAACACAGCTTTTAACCAACCAAACCAAAGATTATTCTTAATCAAAGAAGTCTCTTCCCCTCCTTGTTAACAGAAGTTAGAAACATGCCAATCTTCAGCAAACAGTAGTGTAGAAAAGCTAACCTTTACTACAAAACCTTTCAAATGTCTCTTAATAAGCTAGATATTGAGAAGTACTAGTAATGATACAAAAACAAAAAAAAATAGATTAAAAATATTGAAGGACTACATGAGATAAAAACTAGCAGTTACAGATATATCATGGTCTGTATATATCTAAAATATTAACAAATGCTCAACCACATTCTTTATCCATGTTTTGAAAAAATAACTGTGCATATCATTTCTAATCAATTCTAGGAAGAAACATGAGAAGAGAGAATTAATCAGCACCAGAGTTGACCTGCCTATTGGTATGATTAATAACATGTTGAGAAGATGTTGACTAGTTCTTCAAAGCTTTCAAATCAAGTTGCAAGTGTGTATAGAAATATTTTCAACTGAATTTTTTTTTCAGTAAAATTATATGTTGAATATGACATCTTTGACGGGAAAAAGTGACCATTTCTGTGATAATCTCATAAAAAAACTGGGCATACAATTTTGCATGCAATTTAGCAGACTGTCACAGAGCCCAGAAAAACCAAAGCCTGTGTGTTAATAATAGATCAGTTGCTATTCAGTACAGGACAGAGAATTTTTCCCCCACCTAGGAAATATGTATTTTTAGCTATGTATTTGGAAACTACCCCTATCCAGTCGGATGTGGAAATTAAAAAAAAAAAAAAAGGCTAGGAAACTCAATTCCTTTGTCTGCTACTACCTTAAGCCATAGAGTTTCAAATTTTTAAGATTTGTTATTGAAAATTTTGAAAATGTAATATCATGTTGTTATTTTTAAAAAAGAAACAGAATATAGTAATCACATTAAGGAAAATATGTGTTAAAAATAAATGGTTTGAACTTTTGCGAAGTCTCATTGGTTCCAAAAAAAAAGTGGACACATTGTTCCAATCCAGAGGATTACTTTGTTTCTAACTAGTTGTCCACCTAACAATTTCTTTGTACATTCACATAAAGTTACAACGTTCTCTGGAGATTGTTACACAATCGCTTTTTATCAGTCAACACCTTTTAAAAAAATTCTAGAAACTATATCATTTATGCTAACATAGAATGGGCATCTGTCAGATGACTCTTTGTAATTTATTGACAATTAGGTATTTTCCAGTAATTAGAAATTATAGAAACTATTTGGATCCTCAGCTGAGTCCACGTAGAATTTTGCAATTTTGTTTAGTTTTGTTTAAGGTATGATGGGTACAAGAAATAACGCTTCTGAAAATAGGTATTTATTATACAGTAATCTCACAGTTATGACAATCTAATCTAATTCAGAATGAAATTTAGGGGAAAATGCATTCATAAAACAGCAAACAACAGCTCAGAAATAGAGAGCCATTCTCTGTTCATAAACATTCTCCATTCCTCAAAACCAATTGCAATTAAGAAAAAAAAAAAAAATCAAGAAGTCCTTAATAGATACACATTAAGTCTTAAATTTTCTATCTTGATTTAAGGAAAATGGAATACTTTCATCAAGTTCAACCACAGTCTTTGATCAAAAAAGTTTAAAACATTTTTTAAAAAAATCTTTTCAATAAACATTTCAGTCTTGAATTTAGAACAAAGATTGAATACAGGATGGTTATGAGGACGAGTTATTAAATTGTTGGCTCTTCTTGAAGAATTTTGGTATAACACTGTCTTTAAGTCTGGTTTTCATAAATGTTTTTAAATATTTACTTTAAAATATTATGTCCACTACTGTCTCAAATGTTATTTTAGAAAGAATATTTTCTTTGTTTAAACAGCACTAGACATCTTTCTAAATATTGACTCTGCTAAAGCAAAGCTTTAGATGAAGATTGTTTTCTCTTACACTGTATGTGTTTGCCTTTTAAAACCTGATAGATATTAAAGCTAATCATAGATGTCTCTTCAAATAATAAGCTGTTGCTTATGATAATCAAATTCAGCATTTGAAGGCAAAGTTTATACTTGTTAGAAAACTAAATGATGCATTAGGCACTTATTCGAAAGTATGATTCAGGAAGAATACACTATGGATTCTCTTATTCCTGTTTATCTCTTTTCAATATAAATTAACAGTCACATACGCAGGATGAAGACAACTCGTGTTTAGTTCAAATGATTCTTGTATATCCAAACAAGCAGAACTATTGACATTTCTCCTGCCTGGCAATAGAGATCCATATTCAACCTACAAAAGGACTCCCTTACCTTAGTGATTTATTTATTTATTTTAAAGGAAAGGAGCACCTATATTTCCACAACAGTACTTCGAACATATTCATTAGCTCAATTAAAATTAGCTAGGTTTTGGTATCCTAAGGAAGGAAGGTCACACAGAACTCACATGAAATTGAAAGTTGTTTTAACATTTGCATCTCATCAAGCACACTAATGAATATCATTTATAAAAAATAAAAGGAGAGAGAGAACAAAATGACAATAATAAATATTTGTGTATATAAAGACAACTAGATACTTATCTTCACAATGCAATTACTCACATCCTGCTAGTAGCATACTGACTCACTACTTGCCAGCTGCGGCTTTATGGCCTTCTGCACAATGTCAGGTGGTATGGAAGAACCCCTGGCCTAATTCAGGGCACCTGTCCTGGTCCTGCCCCACCCCATCATGGTGGTGGCTCTTCCATACCAAGTGGTCCAGCCCTTGCCACAAACTCATGCCTCAGCAACAACCAATACTTTGGTGTGCTACTAACACTCTTTCAGCTGAAAGCATGACATGATTACTGAAATTCAAAGGAAGATCCTCAAACTAGTTTAATATAAAACCTGAATTTTGGACAGTATAAGACTAGTTAGCTCAACAAATCTTCACCTCATTTAATACTATGAATTACAATTCTTGTTTACCAGAGCGTGAGTGAAATAAGAATCAAATACTGATTCAAGCTAAAGAAATCCCTTACTGTTTCGAGTGAAAGAAAAGAAATCAGAGGAGAACAGGGAGAAAAACATGCAGCACGGAAAACACTTTCATGTATTCTTGCATTTGCTTACCCAGAGTTAACGAAGCACTCTGCTTCCTCCATCCCTTCCCATTATAGCTTTCTTAAGCTAAAAGAAGAAAGGATTTAGCTGAATAAAATAGTAGCAAAGAATAAAAGAAAGAGAAGGAAGGAGTCATGCTAGAAAACAGCTTCTTCAACAGCCTGCAAAAAAGCTGGTTAGCGAAAATTCTTCCTTTTATTGACACTCTCCTATAACACTGCAATAAATAAAATGATCTCACATCAGTGAGCAACAGCACCTAAGTAAGAGGTTACTTGAAGCTGAGTAACACTGGTTTCTTTACTGATTGTGTTGACCACAGATTACTCCTAACTGAAAGTGCTCTCCTTTATCTCCTCAGTTTCACAAAAACAAAATTCTGACTTATTAGTGGAGATTAATGGGATTAGGGTATGACTTGCTGCACATGAGTTGTTTTTTTCTTCTTTGGTTTGTTATTTTGTTTTTCCCTGTAAGATAAACTCAAGAGGCATAATTTCCTCAGGTAATTAGATAAAAAATAAATCAGACTGGTAGCGTGGAGTACTTGTGTTAGGTGAGATGGCTATTACTAAACCGGTGCGATCTTAGGCCTAGTACCCGTGGGAACTTTTGCTACCAGAACCACTCTAAAGGTAGAAGAAAGGGCTGGCTCTCTAAGGTGGGTCAGTGCGGGGAGAGGAAGCTCTGAGATGACCTGAAACCACAAATTCTTTTGCCTGCAAATGTTCCACCCTCTTTAAAAATGAATCGCTCAGTGTACTAATAGTGCAGTGTGTCACTGGGAGAGCATGTCAGATGATTAGTAAATGCATACCTGAAAGCTGTTAAAAAGTGTTCACTAAAAGTGAGGGAGAAGGATATAATCCAAAGGTGTTATACAGGGATGAATACTGTATTTGAAGTACAATCAACACCTCAGTGAATTAATTGAACAATCATTCCAGATAAACTATGAGGATAAAATAAAAGTTGTAGGGTCGTAATAGAAGTAGAGACAATGCAAAACCAACCAAACAAAAAGCAGTCCAATATTCCTGTAATGATAATTAGGGCTCATTTACACTGAAAATTTTTTCAAGTTCAAACAGAACTACACATATTCAAAATGAGATGTTAATGTGTGCTGGAAAAAAAAAAAAGCCAAAAGTACATACTTCTAAAACATTTTTAAATGCCTTTGAAAGCAGAAGTAGAATCATGAAATCATAGAATCCATAGAGTTGGAAGGGCCTTCTGAAGGCCATCTAGTCCAACTCCCCTTCACTGAGCAGAGACATCCACAGCTAGATAATGTTGTCCAAAGCTTTATTCAGCCTCACCTTGAAAGTCTCCAGGGTGAGGAGAAATATAACTAGGATTGCTGAGTAAGAACAGAAAAGTCATTTTCATTTCTACTTATAGCATGATAAGACCAACAGAAACATAATGAGTAGCAATGGGGGTTCATGCAACACAAAAACATTACTGCAAAATCACAAAGGGTGCAGAAAAGTATTCAAAGGCTAGAGAAAATGCCTTTCTGTGGGAGATTTAAAGAATTCAATCACAACAGTTTATGCAAAAGAAAGTTAATGACAGTGGCTTCACACTGTTGTATAGAGAAAATTTCTGTTATTAAAGCACTTAGTGAGCTATAAGAGAAAAGAAAGGCAAAAACCGATGTCTTGCAGCTAAAACCAGACAAATCCAATATGAAAAGGCACATAGTTTTAATAGTGATTAATGAGTGGAAAAAAACAGCTATCAAAAGAACTGATAGATTTTCTTTCTTTTTTTACTTCTTTCCATTAAGACTGAGTGGATTTCTACAAATTCAGCTTTAGCCAAATCCAGCTAACAGGCTCAGGAAAGGAATAACGAGATGCATAACCATTTACTGATCTTTTTCAGACTTAGACATTCTGAATCCCTAGACACACCTTAAATATGGGAGTTTAGAAGAGAGCATTCACTAGTGCATGCTTTGCTGGTCTTTGGAAGAAGGAAAGAGGGTAAATTTCTCCCAGTATCTGACAAGGAGCTTTCCTTAGTGGAATCCTGATGCCCATCATTGTATTTCAAAGCAGCAGGCAGCTGTAGTGCTCTTGTGCTTGACAAGAAAAAAAGATCACTTTGAAAATAATAACAGTACGGGAAAAGTTACTGTACTTTAGATGTGGAGTTCAGCACACCATTTCACAATGGGAAAAGAAGCCCATGTCTTATAAGCCTGAACTTTATATGGCTATAACAGAGGTAATAATTATTACTATTTTCTTTCTTCTAGAGTTAGCAAAAGGTCCTTTAATTTGTAAGAAGCTTTATGTGGATATGGACACATGAAATGTAAAAAGTATGTTTGGGGTTTTTTTGAGAAATGTGCTTAAGCAAAATGACCCATCTCTGGGTTCTAGAGCCTCAGAAATCTGGGGTAGGTAGCCAGAGCATAATTAAGGACAAGAGGTGATGTAATTATGATTACCTTTGTATTATCCATCTTAGAAAAGATGGATATGTGTTGCCTTTAATGCTGCCAAATATTTGTTAAAAAGTATTTACAATGTCAATTGTCAATGGATATTTGTTATGAAAATCACTAGTCACATAGCTGTAGCTTTTTCATTCAGAAAGTAAATAATGTATATATATATATAAGAACAAAGACAAACCTCTATTATTCAAAGTGATATCTGTCATCTAATCTGGACTTACTTGGAATACAAGCTGTTCTGGGCCTGTGTTTGAGGACAAGCTTATTTTGAGAGGCAGAAAAATGGGAGGGAGTAGTGGATTTTCTTCATACTATTTGTAAAAGTAGCTGCAGCAAGTTAGACTGTCAGAAAGCAAAAACACATAAAGAGTTTAAAAATACTTTGTTTACTAACCATTCTACTGATTGTGTGTTAGAGAACTATATGACTGGGAGATTTCCAAGGAATGAAAAGAAACACTGTATAAAGTAAATGATAGAGAGCGCCTGCCCTTATAATGGATTTCAAGGGCTTGAACAGTTGATTTTTTACAATGTAGTTAACCTAAAACACTAAAAATTAACATTTTAATAGTTGCTGCCTATCTTATTACTGATTTAATTGATTACACTATCTGAGATATGAAAGACATTTCAGCTGACAAAGTTAGTGATATGATAAATTCAGCTGCTAACAGTGTGAGTATCCATAGCCATTGATTCACCTGTATGTATCTAAGTAGTAAGATTTCAGAGTTTTTACAGATGCTAACTGTGTCTCATCCTTATAAGGGGATAGCAATGTTTCTTTTTATCTGTTTACTCATTTTATTTCAAATAATGATTGTGTGATAGCTGAACTTTGTAAAGTAGGAAAACTACATTCCTAGAATACGTTGGAGTACTGCAGAGTAGAAATTTGAGCAACTTGCTCTTTAAAATCATGCAGCAATGAGTAGCAAAGGACAATGTTGTGTATTAACTATCAGGGTTTCTAGGAAAATAGCATATTTTCTGCAATATGCTGGCATAATCAGTGAGGGGAAAAAAAAAAAAAAAAAAGGTCAACTTGAATTTCACCAGTTATTTTTAAACATACATTTGCATTTTTAAAGAAAATAGAGAATTGCCTTGTAGGTGCTTCCCTGCATGGAGTAGTTAGCGCAGTGTTCTTACACTGCAGTGATTTATTTACATTATCTCCCTGCCTGGACAATACTGTTTTATGTTGAATTCTGAGCTGAATCACTCTCTTGGAAAAGCTGCATCCTTTCTCTAAGTATAAAAGAAGCCTCAGGAGTTTAGCCTTTCTAGGCTAAAGTTAACCTTTGTGGATATAATATAGAAGTGCTTATGTGCTGTAATTTAGTAACTGCCCATGAAGAAAATAGTGCTATTTCCTTCATTTACTGTGAATTAACTGGTCTTTGAAGATAAACTACATGTCATCTGTGTACCTTTGAAACCTATACTCACATTTTTAGCTTCACAAAGCATCTACTTCCTCTTCATAGTCAAACATAATAATAAAAAATTTTACTTCTATCAGAGTCTAGAAAGCAGCAGTTACTCAAAAGAAGTCTTTAGTATTACTCCATTTCATTTCTAACACTGCTTTAGTGTTGCTCTCCAGACTAAGACAACAGTGAATGCAATTCTAATTCATTATGTATAATGAAGTGTATATACATAATGAAAGCTTCTGGTCCAAGTACAGGCTTTTCATTGAGAAGGGTAATGATACTTTATTTGAACGATCTGATGCTTAGATTTGTTATGTGATAATTCTGAGTTTACCAGTCCTGTAGAAGCTTTACATAAAATCTGATAATTTATAAAGGGATGGAGGAGAGTGAAGGCAGATGAAAATGAGATGACCCACTCATCACAGTTATTATGTGTTATTTTGTTATTATTCTATCAAACTTACAGCTCCAGGTCTGAAGTTTAGAAAACTTCATAAGCTTACTGCTATCCCTATGGACTTCTGAATTAGCATGTGTAAGATAAAAGCAAATGCAATTCTTCAACCATTACCATAGCAACACTATTAGTGTTAGATAAGACTGCTGTGATAGCTCTATTTTAAAAACAAACATATGAACTGAACATACGAAATAAAACAACAGCAGTGTTTCCTCCTCTTTAGTAGTTAATGAAAAACAGAAAAAATACTGGATTCTGTCTTCTCTATTCTGGATAATGTCTTTTTCACAATGAAAGATTATCATCTCACATAATGTTCCATCACTGCTGACATAATATAGAAATTTTAGTGGTTGATGTGTTTTAGAGATTTAACATCCTAAAATATGAGATACAAATATTTGTGTTGCATCTGATCTACAAACAATAATGAAAATTCCAATGAGTCTTGTTATTTGGAGCATAAATTCAGCATACTTTTCACCCATTCCTTCAGTCTCTACTGTTCATATGCACAGTGAATTTGCTAGGTGGAATTTCTAGTACTTGTCACGAATTACTTCAGCCTACAGTTTAGGTACATCAGTATCTACTGCCTTCATAACAGCAGGACTCACAGAACAGCATTTTTAATTACTGTTTGCAGTTACTCAGATGTAACCAGTGTGATCTCATTTCTATATATGCTGTTTATTTCTGTATATATTATGTGCAGTAATGCATGACAGTTATATTTTCTCCTTACTCTGGATTTTTTTTTAATAACTTTTCAGATGCTCCCTAGTATTGATACTTTCTCTCCCTGGTAAGTTATATATTTAAATATAAATCTATATGCTTTAATCATGAAAAGAGCAAGAGGAGAAATTCATTACTCAGGAGGTTGCTTGGGGGCAGAAGGGGAAATTCGTACGCTCTTCTGAATCCTTCAGTATTACATCAACATTTTAAATAGGTAAAAAATTAATTTACATTAGAATAATATGCTAAAGGATAGTTAGATAACAACTTGGTACTAGAAAACAAGCAGAGCTCACAGTGAATTACAATCACAGTTCCTCACAGCGCTCTCATCTGCACAGTGCTTGGATAACTTTCAGTTGCAGATAACTGTTTAGGGTACCTACCATGGAAACTTCAGTGAGAGAAATAAATTCCCAAAAAGCTGCTGTGTCAGCCAGAATGATTGGCACATTGTATGCGTTTCTCTTCTTGTCTGTATCTTCTTCATCCTAGAAGGCATTTGGGGCTGCAAAGAGATTTAAAGCGAGCTACTATGTGTAATCAGCTAGGAATCCATGGGAAAAAAAATTCTATTTGTAAAAAGTGTCCCTTTTGGACAGATTTATTGTAGTCAGCTTGAAATATGCCAAAATCTTCATTTGTGAAATAACTCCACATTTTCAACTAGTGATCTTTTTGCTGTAGTAAGGTTTTGATCTACATGCTCTCATTTGAAATGACGCTAGTTCTAAGTGTGTCCAAATTTTCGGAGTTTGGAAAAACACTCAAAAGTGAATTTAGTATTTGTTGCTTGGAAATAATCAGATGTCAAGTTGATAGAAGTTGTTAATCCAGAATAATGGTGATTCTGTGAATGAGAAGTATTGGCAGGGATAAACTGTACCAGAAAAGGTAAAATTCACCACTAGACAGCAAGAGACTATATAACTGAAATTTCAAAAGTAAAGAGTGAATCGTGCTCTTTGTCCTAGAAAGTTGGAGCACCATGAAGCTTTCAAAGAAAAAAAAAATAAAAATAAAAAAAGAAAGAAAGAAAAAGGCTGCCTAACAGAATATTATCCAGGCTGCTTAGGTGATCTAGCAGGCCACCTCAGAGTTATAAAGTGCTCAGTGTTTTCAGACCTTCTGAAAACGAATGTTGTCTTTTAAGCTTTTGGTGACTGCACGTGGAAGAGGTGTAAAAAAGTACGTTTGGAGTTTTAGTTCTTTAATGATAGTGAAAAGATGACTTCACTCCCAATTCTATTTTCAGAGATGTTCTAAACTGATATATTGAAGAAAGCAATGCTGTATTTTTAGTCCTATACATTTAAGCACATTCCTCATTCCCTATAAGGCATAAATATTTTGTGACACTGACTCAGTTCAGTTCAGTTCTACAAATTATCTGAAGTAGTAAATTGTTAATAATTACTCCTCAGCTGTAATTAGGAACTTAAGAGAACTGCTGGATTACCACATCCAGTCTGATAGCCCATTTTCAATTTCCTTTCAGAAGTGCAAGTGTCTCGGTAGGTAGCTAATTAAGCATGCAATAACTTGGCACACTGATAGGGATACTGAGGCAGTGTTTCTGAGGCTTCTACTAATCCTAGTTTTCTTTTTTAAAAAAAAAAAAAAATTCCTTATTTGAAAAATCACTCTTGCAACAGAATTAAGCATTCCTCTTTACAAAGGAATGACTGTCTTGGGTCAGAACAAAGGACCCCACATTTCTTATCCTCAAAGATGATGAAGAGCAGATGCTGAGAGTAGGCACAGTATGTTTGAATGGGACAATCAGGCAATAAAGTTTTCTCAGAATACTCTTCTAGCTTTCAATATTTTACAGCTCAAGGATTTTTCTTCCAAAATCAATACATTTTTACTTAATAATGCTTATGGATTGCACTGATTTACCCAATTGTTTTTTGAACCTACGTAAATGTTAGCAATCACAGCATGTTATGGCAGGCAGATCCATAGCTCAACTATCAATCATGGATAGATGTTCTTCTTTTTGTTTGTCTTGCTTAAGTCTGTTGACAGTTTCATCTAATCTCTCAGTCATGTACCTCTTGCCTAGGATGATTGTGTTTTATATATATAGTTACAATGCTTCTCCATTTTCTTTATTCAGAAAGAAATACTAGTCTACACATTTATTATTTGTTGAAAATGATTTCATTTCTTGGATCATCCTTGTTGCAACTCTGAATTTTTCTAGCTTCACCACAGCATTTTTGCAAAAGGAGAGGTGTGGGAGAGGCTATGCACATTACCCAAGATATAGAAGGACATCAGATTTACACGGTAGGATAAAATATTTTCCTTAAAGGCTTGAGATTTCACTTCAGAGTGTTTGTAGCCAGCTTGTAGCACAGTACATTTTAAATTTGTAGCTCATTCCCTTGCCAGAAATGAAATCTAAATTCTATTTTCTTACTCCCAGAGAGCACTATGGCAATTAAGTCTTCTTACACATTTCTGGAGCCTTGTGTGGACAGTCTGCAATAGATAATGTTTGATGTTTTTAGTAATATCTCCCTGAGCTTTATGCTACCTACTACTCAGTTGAGAAGAAGGAATAATGGTTCCAACTGTTCACACGTCAATGTTATCAGTGATGTAACTTCAATGAATCCAACGACTTGAAAAGATAAATCACATTTAAAGGAAATACTAGCTTCTTGTGGGGAAAATAGAGCTTCTGCTCAGCATCTAAGGGCTTTCATATTATTTTAGATTTATTTCCTTTTGTAAAGTGTACATAGCCCCTGATTTTCTACAGCATTTTCTGCTTAATTTAACTTGCTTATGTCACACAGACTTATTGGTTTAAACATTGTATGTTCTGAAGGGGTATGCCTCAGACAATGAACTGCTTGTTTATATTTATTTGAGTGCAATAAATTTTAATCATAATGTATTATGGCTACAAGGAGGTGTTACTTTCTGCCTCAAATATTAAGTGGCTAGAAGTCAGAGCTCACACACTAGCTCGCTGTCATTCCTAATGATATTCCTTGTCTACAAATTATTCTCTTCCTTGGATCAGTCAATAGTCAAAAATAAGCTCAACAAGAGATGCCAAGCTTCACAAAATAAATTTTCCTTTCTGTCCAAAATATGTTTAAAATCAAACTGGATGAGCCTGTAAACCAAAACTTCATGTAGTTTCAAGCACAGGAGTGGGACATCGGTCTTCTCATATTCTGTTGAACTGCCTATTTCCATGTGTTTCTCATGGTGACTGGTGCTCTACATAGTCTATTTATCATATTTTAGTGGTGCGGTTCACCATAAATTCAACAAAGTTCAGAATGGCTTACAAAATAACATTTTGCTGTTCTGCATTTATCATCTCACAATGCCTTCCAGCTCAATTTTCTCAATATAATGTATTTTCAATATAATTTCCCCTGACTGGAAGACCAGTAAACACATGCAAAGACGCATAGGTCACTGTATAGCCATGTACTTGAAAATGCACTCACAATAGCACTGAACAAAGCAAGTTGCAACCCTTATAACTGCCTTCATACTTTTAAGGAACTCAGCCTTCACGATTATTTTTCCCTGTATTAATACTAAATGTAATTCAATATGTTGAAATATTAATGTTATTTATAACAGTGTGACACCATGAAGGAAGACATTTGAATAAATTACCTTTTCTCTTAGTTTGAATTATCATTTTAAAATACCATTGTAGACAATCATAAAGCTAAACAGTGGCACCTTACTGCATAATTAGTATTTTTCAGACAAAGACTTGGATTGCAGTCAGGAGCAGTTAAAATCCTACTGAAGAAAGAATGCTTTAAGAAAAAGTACTGTACCTTAAGATGATAACTTTTCCATTAGGCTAAGTAAGTTAAATAATCTTCTTTTCATTTTATGAAGATTTATAAGTCATCATTACTCAAACTCTGAGGCAGATTCTGCTGTAGAATTGAAAAAGAAAAGTCACTGGCCAAAAGTACATCCGTGGGAAGAACTGTTGTGTAGATTTCACCTAAAATATCTTTTTTTTTTTTTTTTTTCCCAAACAAATGATAATTCCATTCAATAAGTTTAAGTACCAGCAATCAAACAATATTTACATGATGTGTAATGTAGTCTAGGTTTCATGAATTTTTTACAGTATAAAAACTAAGAAGTTGAAATTATCATTTTTGTCTAAAAATAATCTGATTTTATTAATGTTACCAAGTGTATAATTAACAGCAAAAACTGAGCTATATTTCTGTGTCATTTATCAACTTTAGTTGGCAGCTCAGGAAAAAAACCTAAAGTTAAGACCTTGTTACTCAAATTTTGAAACTGAACAGTAGTTTGTGGTTCTGGATGCTCCTTGGGAGAATGAACAAAATAATTGGAATGATTATGCTTTAAATCCTATGAAAAGTATACTCAGCATATAAGGAATTCTGATAGCAACACCACCAATAAGACTCCATTCAAAATTCCACATTTCTTACACCTCAGAACAACAGCTGAACAAAGCTGCCACTCTGGGACTTAGTAGCTAACTGAGAGAGTTAGCAAGCTACTTTGAATTGTTTCTTTTTTCTCTTTCTCTTGTTAATACATTACTTACTTTTTAATCCTTCTGCCAACTTTTGTAAGCAGCAATATTATCCTGGTCCCAGGAGCTAGGGGGTGGTTACAAACCACCTAAATTCACTCACAGCATCTACTTCAAGGAAAAATTGGAAGAAAAAAAAAAAGATTTTGGAGTAGGAGGAAATGCACATTAACATTAACAAAAAAAAAAAAATTAAAACAAATGTTTTTTGAATATAAGAAAATGCACATTCATTTTCTTTTTGTGAAAGGTAAAAAAAGCTCTTTGAACATCTGCAGAATACAGCATCTGCTTTTTCTTAAATGTCAACTTAAAAATTCTTTCAATTCTTTCAAATAATTTCCATACATTAAGTTTAAATTTATCAGGGATTCACCAGGAAAGGAAAGTGAGAAACAGAAAGGTACTTGAAGTAGAAGAGTAAAAGAGTAGTAGATCTATCCAATAACTCTTGAATAATATAAACTCATAGAGAGCAACCCATAAACCCATAACTCATTCTGACTTAGTCCATAAGAAGCATGATGGGAGAGAAGAATGGATATTTCAGAGAAGTGCTGATTATTTACACTTCCTACCGTCTTCCCCTTACAAACTCAGAGAAAAAAATAAAGAAATGAGATAATGATTATGAGTAGAACAAAGTGAAATCAGTAGTGTTACTGTATTATAAATGTTTGTTAGCACCTTCAGTACCCTTTAGAGAATTACTTTTGTCAGAGATTATACAATAAGAGAGCAAGTCATTTTCAACACATTCAATGGAAACACATTAACATATGTACACTCAGGTCTAATGGTTTGTACACATAAAAGTAAAATTATATGATTTTTCATGAACTGTGCAAAAATATAGATGAAAAACTCTGTGAAGTGACCCTTTAAAAATGCTTAATCTGCCCAAATGAAGACTATGTAATTTGCTGGAAGCTAAATTAATTCTGAGTCATCCTTCAGCTGTCTAATAGCAAAAATAATGCACCGTACTGGGGTTAGTCTGGCTAACATGCATGTTTCTTTGACATCTCTAGGCCTTGAGACAGAATGCTGAGTGTCAAAGTACATCTGTTAGAATACATTTTCACTAAGAAAACTATCAAAATATAAATCAATAATAGCAAATATTATAAAAGAGAAAGAAAAGGAAAGAGAAAAAGAAAAGGAAAAAGAAAAGAAGGGAAAGGGAAAGGAAAAAGAAAAGAAGGGAAAGGGAAAGGGAAAAGAAAGAAAAAGGAAAAGGAAAAGGAAAAGGAAAAGGAAAAGGAAAAGGAAAAGGAAAAGGAAAAGGAAAAGGAAAAGGAAAAGGAAAAGGAAAAGGAAAAGGAAAAGGAAAAGGAAAAGGAAAAGGAAAAAAAAACAATCTTGCTCCATTATTAGACTTTGAAAATTAGATAAATTATTCATTTCAGAAAGACAAGCAGAAAGCCCTTTGTAGTGGTGTGAGATAAACGCACATCTTAAGGTATGTGAGGGTGAGAACTTCCAACAACTGTAATAGTGGCTTTTTATGATGAGGCTTTCCATTTAAACTGGAAATAAACTTACTCTTCTCTTTAGAACTGCACTGATTGTCACCATCCTGGTGAACTATCAGCTGCTAAGCCTGAGGGCAGTGGGATACCCTGGGGAAAGGAAGTAGTTTTTACATTGTATCTGATGGAACTTAGAGCTGTTATTCCATGATATCGGCAAAAACCTAAGCCCTCTATACTGCAGACTGGCAAGGCCAGAATCCTATCTGAAAATTGCTTAATTCCCAGTAGATAGCAGATAGGATTAGGAATCTTCTTCTGGGAATCAGATAAAATAAATGAGCTTAAATTTGACTGTGACAGTCCCAAGGAAATGATGAAGCACTGGCCACAGTTTTGCTGTCTTAACTCATGTTAGTTATTATACAAGGCTTGATCATTTTTTTACTGAAGTGTTGGTCTTAAAAACTATGAATTATTTGTCTGTTATTTAAAGGAAATATCAGATCCCATCTCAATTTCAACTACCCTTTCAATAAGCATTTTTTTTCCCAATTTATATCTTCATTTTTTTAAGCTACCTTAACAAAGAATCTGATCACTGAGACAGTCAGAAAACAGAAATAACCTTCAAAAAATTATTTGGATTACCCATATGGAGTCCTTTTCTGATTTAAATGAAAGGTTTTGTACTATATAAATTATATATTATATAAATTATATATTATATAAATTATGGAATCGTTTACACATACACTGAATGAATGAGGAGGAAAGCAAAACAGAGCCAAAAGTCACTACGGAAAACAGACAATTTTTATACAAAAAAAAAGTAGCCTGCCCTACTATAGAGAGTAATCTTTGTTTTCTGAAGAAAACAAAACCTTCAATTTTTTCTGGGGCAATTTTCAGATGTTGCTTATCAACAAATACAAGTTGGTTGAGGTTTCTTTAGTACTTGTTAACCATAGTATCACTGAAGTGATAGTATGATACTACTTTTTTCTAAAATATTATGACTATTTTTCAGAGATAATGGACTGTCTGAAGAATGGGTATCCTTGCATACCACATACTGATGACTGAGCAAGTTATTCAGCTTCCAGTAGATTAATTGTCTGCTTCTGCAGTTAGAAATCAGGAGCAAATCAAGTTTGTATGTCAATTGGACTGTATCACCTCTTACTTATCTTTCAGTGGAACAGAAATCTTGATCTTTCGTGGGCTTACTTATGATCAAGTGGATGAACAATCTTGGCAATCCTGCCAATAACCTCTCAGCTCTCCACATCACCATCCAGCTCGTCCCCCAAAATTTTTCAGTTTACAGAGTTATAGAATTAGCAAGGGAGTAAATTTCAAAACAGACACTTTATGAATATGTATTTTATGTCTATTTTAAAGAACTATATACATTCTCATGAAAATATGTTCTTCTGCATCAAATACACACCAGACTGTAGCAGTTCTTGGCCATATTTCTGTGCAACAAGAGTATCTCACTTATCATCTAGAGCCATCTAGTTCTTTCTCAGCTCCAGACTGTAAATGTGTAACCCTCAATTGCTGAAAAGACACTTAGCAACTAACATCTGAGTGAAGAAGACAAACATTTATCAAGTCTCAGCTAACATCAGATTCCCTGCACTAAAAGGCTTCCTCTGCACAATGAGTGTTTGAGTTAATGAGAAGCACACCTCAAATTACGCAAATAGCAAAGTGACATTTCACAGACTGTAGACTACTCCTGAAAATCCCAAGGTATTCTAAAATGGTTAGATGGTAAAACTGCTACATCAAACACACACTGCTATAAACCTCACTGTGGAACCTTTAATTTTTCACAGGATTCAAATAAGGAAAATAGATTTTTTTGCAGGAAAAGTCTTACTTTGAATGAATAATTGAAGTATGACTTATTCAAGCTTACCTAGAAAAATTTTAACTGTACATATCTGACATCTCCACACACAAATCTAGGTGAAAGCAAAGCCTCTAACACAGACATAGAATTTCTGTTACTTGTCTCTAGTTCACCAAAACAACTAAGTTCAGTAGACTTCTTTATTCCAGTTTCATTCTGCCCACTATTAGAATGAAAAACTAACAAGAGCCCCATTTTTGCAGTTAAATTTAAAAATCTACATTTATTAATTTACCTGGAAATAAATTAGCACTCACTTAACAGGGAATCTGAATGACAATTTTGTGTGTGGGTACACTTAAAAATAGAGCATGAGAATTTCCATTTTTCTTCTTTGACTTCATCTGAAGTCTTTGTCCATGTTTATAAATGCACTTATGCAGACATTCAGACAATATGAACAAGCACACTTTCACCAAAGACAGTCAAATATGTTCACTTGCCATCAACTGCAGATCCAACTCTCTGTCCTGGTTTTGTCTGGGATAGAATTAACTTTCTTCGTAGCATCTGATATGGAGCCTGTTATGGACTTAGAAGGAAAACAGTGTGGATAGCGCACTAATGTTTTAGTTGTTGCTGAGCACTGGTTATACTTTCAAGGACTTTTCAGCTTCTCATGCTCTGCCAGTGAGTAGTTACAAGAACTGGAACAGCACTAAGGCAGCTGTCCCAAGCTGGCCAAAGAGATGTCCCATACAATGAGGCATCATGCTGAAAAATAAGACAAGTGGATCTAGTGACAGGGACTGTCACTGCTTGAGGATCAGCTGGCTATTGGTTGGTGAGTAGTGAGCAATTGCATTTTCATCACTTTAATTATTATTACTATTATTATTACTATTATTATTATTATTAATTTTCCTTTCCGTTTCTGTCTCAATCAACGTTTTACAGTTTTTCTAATTTCCTTCATCATGCTGCTGGGGAAAACCTTGTGAATGGCTGTGTGGTTCTTAACTACCTGCTAGGTTAAAACACAACCCCATAATTCACAGTTCTGCTGTCATTTATTTTGCTTTACTGCAGTATAATGTAGCAAGTAAATAAAATGTTTACCTTTGTACTTAAAATTAGGCTTTGGCCATCAGCAGAAACAGAACTTATGCCAAGCCCTCTCCAAATCACAGGAATATATTTTAACTCCTCTAGATCCTTCTTCTGGAATACAAACTGGGATATTTTCCACTTGAGCTTTTCTGCAGCTAATATGGAATACACAAAAACTAAATTTACCCTCAGACACAGAAACAATACACCCAGTAGGTACTAATAGTGTATATCTTAATGCTAGGGTTTTAGGGTTAAAAATTTTGACAAATATTTTCCTGAAAAGTTACTTGATTTACTCCATTTTGACAGCCAATCAGTGGAAAATTTATTCAGATATCAGGTATCTATAGGAGACTTCAGCATGTGAAGATTAAAAAAACATTTTTTCATCACTTCTATTGGCTTTCAAAAAGGAAACTTTTTTCTCCATAGCTACCTTTTCTTTGTGGTTAAAACCCTGGATTTGGGTGTCATTGATGCAAACAATGCAATTACATTTCATTTAAAATTAAAGATTTATAAAGACTATGAAACACCTTTTTAGACTATAAATCACAATGTTTTTGGTTTTGTTTTTAAAATTAACCGTGGGAAACATATTGTGAGAAACATATTGTGGGAAACAATGTGAACTTTTAGTTCTTGTGTTCTCTTAGGTGTTCTTTGTACTGAATGTTGGAGGGCAAGTTTTCCAGACTGGAACAGGGCACGTTCATTCTTTCTGGTTTAAGTAGTCATCAGCTTTTTCCTTGGTCTTTCTGCTTTCACTACTGTTGGTGAATCCTACATCAACTGACTTGTAGGAAGTGCCAGAAGATGTCTGTATGAGGAGCCATACCACATTGTGCAGCTCCAGGTTCTGGAAAGACAGTCTATTTTGGCGACCGTATGTTATTAAGATGTAACTATCATTCAACTGTTTACAAAACATAACTTTTCTCATCTAAAATGACATATTCTAGGCCATGAACCTTGATTTATACTTTGGCTTTGACATCCCATGCATTTATCTTTAGATTCCAGTTTCATCAATTCAATAGTCAATGTCTTTTTTCCAGGAGATCTTCAAGTACTTTATAAATAAAACCAAATAAACTCAAGTTAATAAAGGTCTTAATCAAGATCAGGCTTGCCTCACTGTGTTAATAGTAATGACCCAAGAGAAGAACATTTATCTATACTAGTGAATTTCAATAGTCATTCACACACAAATAACTGTTTCCATTCTAATCAAAAGGTAATATTAGCATCCATTTCTATAACTGTGGACAACAGGCTGATAGCTGCTGATAATAGTATTTACATCTCCCAGTGCAATTAATTTCACTGAGAAGTTGTCAGACTGATTACCAGCTTGTAGTTCTCCTGTTTACTGTAATTATTACTGTGGTAGCACCTCAAAATCCAATTTACAGCTAAACTTCCATAATATCTATTTTTGTACATAAAAAAAAAAAAAAAAGACCAGAAAGAACTCTTGTATGCTCTGCAGTTCTCAATTTAAGATTTAGACAGTGTGTAATAGTAAAACCAAAACCAAACCAAACCAAACCAAAACCAAAACAAAACAAAAAGTACTTCATGACCTATTTACTCTTCTCTCCATTATTTTCCCTTTTTACTTTCATTTGCACAGCTCCATTCAATAGAAGCAGTTTGGAAAACCAGATTATTTTGGATTATTTGCAAATTGACCACCTGCTGTTGCATGTTTTTCTTCCATTCATTTTCGTAACATACTAAGCAGTTTTAAATGGACCAGAAATGGTTATTTGAGTAAAGGACTTACATTACTACTAATGGTTCCAAAAGGGAAAAGATTTTACTTCAACAGTATCTTTTATAATGTATTATTTTAGAAATTATAGCTATTCCAAGTTTGCATAGTGCAAGACCTTTGAGATAAGGTACCTTCGTTATGTTCATAGAGTGCAGCTACCATCTCTGGGATCTAGTGTAAAATACTGACTTCTGTGCATTAAGCAATGTTCATGTTAAAATCTCTAATTAGTATATAGGTGACAGAGAAAAAATGAAGTACAAATGAATATAATAAATAGATAGAAGCCGGTTTTACAAGTTTCCAGTGGAATGGATGATCTATTACATCTTCAGTAAGCAAGAATCCATTTTATTGCCTTTTGAGGTAAAATTATCTAGCTTTATAACAAGTGTTTTGTGGTTTGATGTACTCATTGTATTTGTTTCCAGTGAATGTGTTTGCATCATTGAATAAAAAACACCATCAGTCATTTTCTTCCCCAATATTCAACCTTACTAAGATTTTAAATAACTGGTAGGCACAATTGGTCAGAGCTATCTGGTTTATCTTATGGAAATGAATGAAGAAATGATACAAACTCATATAAAATTTTCTGGAAATCTCCACAGATGAGTTTTGCACTGCTCTTGAGTTTTAGCAGCCAAAGTACACCACTGAGAGAGATAAAACAAAGAAGCTATAACTGTTCTCCATATACTTATGTTCTACTTATATATATTTATGTACATAGCATAAACCTTAACAATTATATCATTAGCAGTAGCTTAGGTGAATTGGCTGCTAGCATGATGTAGCAAATTTAGTGTAAATTGGAATTATATCAAATCAATCTTGCCTGGTTCATCAAAACAATAGTAAGTCTAGCTTTTAGTATATTTAATAGTCAGAAATGGAAAACAACAGTAAAAATGTACATCAATATTGCTATTTATATTGCAGTACTGTAGTAAGACTCCACGTAAATATTTATTTGCTATTTCTTGAGAATATGGTACTAACTTACATAATAGCGGAAAGAATGGAAACTTGTGCGAGAACTTTATGAGAACAGTGAATATAGTACATTAACATACCTTTCACTGAGTCTACTTGCCAAGACAGCCTATGCAAAAAAATAAAATTTAAGAAAGTTTTAAACTAAAAATTTGAGTTTATATATACCTGTTTTCATACTCTGAACATGAAATACATATTCCTAATTTGGGTTGCTTTGTTTGTTTATTTGCTTTTAATTGCCAGCTGAACTTTTTGGGTGTAGATGAGGCCTCTGGAGACACCACAGTAAATGGGACTTGCACTGACTCGAGTATGCTGAGCCAGAAAGACATAATTATTTCCAAAAAGAGTAGGAAGATTTTCAACATGAGAACTATTTGTTAACGATCTCATGTGTAAAAAGCAACTTCTAACATTTGCCTGAGACTTTAAGAAAGCATTCTTCTCTGCCTGGACTGAAGTAAAATTCTCAAGAAGGAAGGTTTATCTTGTTTCAGTTTGATTTTGAATAAGAGGAGAAAAGAGCAAATTCTCCTACTTTAAGAAAGTCTTTTGACAGTCTCCTAATATCCTGATATTCAAAGGTCTAAGCATATCTATGATTACACTTTTATAAATTCATAGCCAATGATAGAGTTTTGCTGTCTGTAGATTTAATTTATAGGTCATATTTGCATATAATAAAAATGCTGTGGGGTTCGGTATCTGTTCTGCCTGTCTGTCTGTCATAGCAAGATGTCCTAGCATCTTTGCTTTTTGCTGATTGCTACACACATAGGGGATATATAGAATATATCTATTATGTTGTAGAATTATAGTTTACAGAATATACATATTATAGAATCTGTCAATGTCCATTTTAAGCATGTTGGTGAATAAATAGAAAAAAATGGAAGATGAACCACGATATAGTAATACCTGAAAGAACTATTGTTTTCCTTATTTTGCTGTAGAGAGGGTGTAAAAATTTCATCCAGGAAACTTCTTGAGGTCCAGGTGAAAAGGCATCCATATAATCTACTGAAAGAAGAAAAATTCTCAAATTGTGTATGGAACAGTCACAGCAACTACTTTGAAAGTTATTATCAATAACAATGTAACACATACTCTTAACCAGATTCACAGATCCTAGTTAGATCTGTAGGGATAAGCAAAGCTCTGAATGATTACATACCGATATATATATAAACTACAGATAATCAAAGTTTGAGATTCTATTTCTGGCACAGTTCTATTTATTTCAGTTTATTTTATGTTCTTTTCAGTTACTCAATAAAGTTTTGTTTTCTACAGGAAAAACTGAACTTCACTGGGTTTGCTTTGATTAAAGGTTTAACAAGAGGACTTCCCATAAAATCATAAAAAGATTAGTAGCATCTTCTAGTAAATGAACACCCATGTATCCCAAGGGAACAGAGCAGAAATGGTCAGATCCAGCCAGCACACTCTACAAAAATAATCGCAGGGTGCATCCATACTGACATTTCAGTGAGACTGAGGACCTCGACTTGGAAGCAAACCTTGTGTTTACTACCACCTACTCTGCTTTGGTTATCATAATGGAGTGGCCCAAAAATGCCCTCACCACACTTATTTTGTATGATACTAAACTGGGAGACACAGCCCAGGAGCTATTTTGCTGTTAAAACCCCTAAGATGACAATTTTATTGCTGTCTGATTCTCAATGCCAAATGTTTCTCACTACAGACCACTTCTATTTAGCTGCACTACTTGCTAATAGAGACATAACCTCAAAGAACCCATCTTTTTCCCTACATACATTACTTTATTCCATGGAGAGATCTCTTATACTCTCAGCCCTCCTGTGAATTGAACTGTCATCTGTTCCACTTCATATGAAGACCTATAGCTGCTGTTAAAGAACTTGTCAGAGCTAAGTAAGTGTTTCTGTTACATTCTGCTATAACTTTTCTTCAAGGAAGAGTGTACAGCTTCTACCTCAGACCTGAAAAGTAAACCACAGCTCTGTGAAGAATAGCTCTCACATGAAGAATCAGAATGAATCATTTTTATCTTAAGTTTCAAATCCCCATTGTAGATGCTCATAAAGAAAAGGTTATTTTGCATTCACAGACCTCATATCTTTCAACAAAGGAAGAACATTCTCAAGTATTATGAAGAAAAATTTGCATTTGCTTTTATAAAGAGATTTTTCTTTATCTGTTATTTTTATTCTTTTCGAGACAACATCTCTTAAAGTTATCTTATGAATGCACAATATTTAAATACATATATTTGTGAAGGGAGAGGATAAGAATGAAAAAATGCTATGTGTTTTGTATATAATGGAAATCCATGCTCATGCTACAGTAATCTGAACAATACAGTCCAGTATCACTGCAGGTATAAAAAATAAGAATTCAGAAATACTGTTTCTTCCTACAGAATCTCAGGATTGGCTGAGGTTGGCAGAGATCTCTGGGTCCACCCCAGCTCTGGCAGACACCAGAGCAGGGTGCCCAGGCCCATGTGCAGGCAGACAATGAACATCACTAACCTTCGTTGGTTGGTTGGTTGGTCCACTGCCTCTGGGCAGCCTGTGCCAGTGTCATGTCACCTGCAGAAAGATGTAGAGTTCCAATTTATTAATTGCAAGTCTTCCATCATTTACAAGCCTTGAAGAGAGGAAGCCATTTCTCCATTCCCTGAAAGTTTTTGAGGTTGAAAATAAGACTTTGTTCTGCACAAAAATTAATCCTAAACACTCTGAGTTCCCATTCCTCTCACTAATCCAAGGAAAAATCCATGTTGGGGGAAAAAAAAAAAGAAACAACAGCAACAACAACAACAAAAAAGCACCTCCACCATCATCAAACTACAAAGTAATCACTTCCAGAAAATAAGAAGAAACTAAAGTTAACTGATTTTATTTATTTATAGAATATTTTCTTTCTCTGAGAGTTGCAAAGTAAAAAATAAGTTGAAGGTTCTCTTTTCATCCACACATTACAAATTCCTCTAGTTACTTCCATAAGTACCCCTTTCTGTTTATTTTTTACAAGTAGTTACCACACTGATCACAAGTTCTAAACATATTTGTAACTTTGACACTCTGAAATATCTCATATTCATTTATTTGAAGTTCTGTTTTTTGTTTTTTTTTCTCTGAAGTTCTTTTTATCCCCTCTTTTTATCCTTCAGATTTTTATTTATTTTCATCAGGTATGACATTCTTCCTGTTCTTTTCCTTAATACCTAAACAGTGTCATGTAAATAATCTGGAAGAACTTTTTTCCAAACTATAATAGAAAGACAATCAACTACGGCTCTCTGTGTTTCCTGCAGATGCTTAATTCCATCCACAGTCTTTATGTTTTAGCTTTGTTTTCTCCTCTTATTGTAAAATATTATTCAAAACATTAAAAAAACTGTCCATGAAGTTTGCACATAGATGTGCTTTCTCTTCAAAGTGGAGATGAAGGGTAAAATAACCACGTTCCATTGCATAGAAAAGCTGAGTACATCTCCATACTGTAAATTCCCAGAAATTACCATAATCTGCTCACCGCTGTACATTCTACTTACCTTAATGAGGTGCCACCTTATTCCTGCCAAAGGATTTGAAAGAGGATGTTGAAATATCATCCCTTATAATCTCCAGGCAGTGAAACTGAAATGGAGTAAGAGTTTTAGGAAAGCCATTTTTAGTGACTATTATTAAATCTATCTCCATTTAAATGACTTGTGTGTTGGAAAATTATCATCACTACACTAAATATGTCATGTTCTTTCCACAAACCACAAAATATAGTACCATATAATGAAATAGTTTAAATCTACCTCATTTAATTGTCCCTGCTTGTATTACATAATTGTCAGTGTGTAGTCACTGGAATGTGCTCACCTAAAAAAGGCATATTGTTTCACCCAAAATTCTTTCCTTATCAGCCTGAACTACACCTCTAGATGGTACTATGACCCATATTCTAAAGAATAGTGTTGAAGATTAAAAGTTTTTGTTTAATTTACTCTTTATCCTCGATAAAGTATGGAAAGATAAAAATATGTTTCAATTTATCTAACTTCCATGAGTTGTTTAAATAGAAGTAGAAATATATTTTGGCCTGGATGTGTACACTGACAGTGGCTTTTCATGTAGATTTATTGAGAACAGTATCACCTTATGAATATATAAAGGATCACACACTGTATCAATGATTCAACTACCATATTTCTTCAGATTTTCATTATTAGATATATCCAAGCACCCAAAAATCTCTGAATCTTAAGAGGACTTCATCCTTAAGTTTCAGTTCTGTAAAGGGCTCTGAGTATTCACACCAATATTTTTGGAATGAAGAAATAAAGATAGAAAAAGTATAGGAGTTATCTAGAAATCTACATATGAAGGCAACAATTCGAATGGAAACCTCAAATTTTCAGACTACTATCCAATCCACTGGACTACTCGTATTTTCTGTATTCTCACCCGCCACATCATTCTTATCTTGCACACTCTAAAATACAAAGTGAAGTTTAAAAAGTCTACATTCTCTTGTAATTTAAGACTGCAGTGAACATGACAACTTACACTGTAGTCCTTTCTCTTGATAAGATCTGTTTCCTAGAGTACTGCAAGAATGATATCCATTTTTTAAACTGATCAAGTGAATTTACCCACCTTCATAAGTAATAATCAGCTTTTAGACTCCATTACAACAGAAGCTTAATTTCAAAGGGTAACTCCTGAACTTTTCACTGGCATAAAGACCAACCACATTTACATTTGTAACGATTATAATTGTTAACATAATTGAATGTAAATTGGAAATAGTTTTTCTCTAATTCAAGTTATACTCAAAAATGAAACACTGAATTCACAAACTGTAGGAAAACCCATGAGAATTAGCAGCAAATTCCAAGAAAACCAGAAAGTATGCAGCACTGCCTGCAACAATTTTGTATTTACCACACTTGAGGAATTTTAGATCTACTTTTTCTCTCAGAATTCATGGCATACAAAATGACTTTATGAAAACTGAATCAGAGACAAATGCATTTCATGGAATTATAGAGGTCTTGGCATAACTCTATCTAGTAAGCTAGCTTCAATCAGGTTAATATTTATAGAGAAATCTTTAATTAGTCATTTCATGCAACAGATAACATGTAATTGAAATAAATACACCTTACACTGAGCAGCCTGATTAGTCATAAATATGCCATGCAATAATGCTGAGGGTTATAGATGGATCCTGTATTTCGCTGGTACCAATGCTTACTGACTTGAATAGCTCATGATGATGACACTGTTTTAATGAACTGGAGCTGCCAAGGCAAAATAGAGGGCAGTTTGTGTCATAAGGCTATAGCCCCAACATTTTAGATAATGAGCGTAGACTAATTTAAGAGGATCAAAATAACCTGATTGCAACAATTCATTGTGTTTGGGCAAAAAGAAATATACACACAGATGAGTAAGTGCAATTGGAGTTTGACTGTAAATATTTTTGCAGAACAACCACAATTATACGCACAGATCTGATTTGCCACATTCTTCCAAGGGAAGAATTTTTTCATTATTACTAAACTGACTATATTTTTATAATGCCATCTGACAGACAGAAACTGGAAATGAAATTCTGTTTCCTATTCCATAGGAGTATGTTTGCACCATATGAAGAACTACATTAAATAGAGCTTGGGATAAATAAGTAATTTATTGTGAAGACAACCTTTTATATAGGGCTGCTGAAGATTTCTCTTTGTTTAATAGTTACATGTACATATATATTTGCACAGGTGTTTACAAAGCTATACATAATAATTTTTAATATTTATGTAGTTACGCATGTGTATGCACTGCACACAGACACATGTCTACACTCTTGAAAACAGCAGTTTTTAATTCCTAAGAGCTGGTGAGCACTTGGATATGAACTTTATAAAATAAAAGCAGCAGTTACAATCTTTAAAACTCAGCAGATTTATTACCCAAATCTTCTCACTGTGACAAAATAGTTTGCTCTATCAAAGGCTGGAGGGGAACTAGAGTGGAAATGTGGAATTCTAGATAAGAAAATGCTACAGGTTATAGACCGTATGAAAATTTTAGTACAAAAGGCACCCAAATAATTAACAAGTGCATGCAAGATCCAAAAATAAACATGTTTGGGCATATCAATTAATTATGGACATATTTTTTTGGTGGTTGGTTGCTTGAAAATTTTCAATATGACCTATGAATAAGTTTGAGATCTTTAACATGGATATAACAAAAATAACAGACGTATAACAGAAAGAAAAAGAGGCAAATTTTGTATAAATTTTACCTTTGTCTGTAAATTTTTCTCTTCAGGACTCCTTTAGCTTTTTTTTTTCTGAGATGTTTTCTGCAGACAGCTGTGAAGAAGGTAATAATTGTTCTTGTTTGAGAAAAGTTAAGTTGTTCAAGGCATGATGAGATCACATTTTGAGGTTTTGGTGGAATTTAATTCTGTGTTCCTGAAGATGAAACAACAAAAATACCCAAGAAGAACAGTGGGGGTAAAAATATATATATATAATAAAAATGCTAGTGTACAGTCTTGTTAATGGCATCTCTGCTGTATAATGTAATTTGGGAAAATTTGGATCTTTTTATGCATTTCAGAGGACTAAGAAAAAACATTATTTTCATTAATCTTTAATTGTGGACAAGAGAACCAAGATTTGCTAGACTTTTTTTTTTTTTTTTTAATTATTCCTAGCTTCTAACAAGGTGCTTTCTATAATTCTCTTTTGGCAGCTTGTTCATCTTGCTGTTTCAAATAATTATTTCATCTAACTTTATGAAGCTCTTTTTACTTTTCATTGACTTTTCAGAAAATAAATTAATTGTGAAGACTATGCATACCTAGACATTGATTTTTAATGAATTTCTGTAAACCAACAAATAAAATAAGATGTATCTAATTCTAACTTTATTTTGATTACAAGTCTCATCTTTATTTTGATTACAAATCCAAAATTTTGTATATGGACGACTCTGCAGTCATCCATTCATCCCAGTTAAGGATTTCTTTCCCAGTAAGCACAAAGAGAATTATTCTAACATTTGCTGTAAGAAAGCTTAATATTGATGAAGAACCCAAGAAGAAAACAAAAGTAGGACATGGATTCACAAGACATCCAAATTCATCTGAGTTCAGCCTTTGCCAGCTGTTCATCCATGAGCTAAACTATTGTGTGTTCTATGCCATTTTGCTAGCAACTGTGGCGTCATGTGATGGAGACCAAGACTTACTGTGAGCTATTTGGAGATTACTGCTTTCCCATCCTGCACAGTCTGCCCATCTCTGCTAGTCACTGTGTATGAATTCTGAAAAGAGACAGAGAAAAATGATAGTGATTCTAGAGCTAGGAAAATATGTACAGTTTCTGATCACTGCTCTCATCTGTAGAATCTGAAAAATATACCTTTTACTACCTCACCTCACCATTGCAATCCACAGCAATTTCTTCAAGCAATAAATCAGTGATTTCATGGTAGTTCTCTAGAAGGATTATGAAGATAAAATTTAGTCACTGATGCAGATGCAAGAAATCAAAGGGAGAAGAATTAGCTGGGATGGGAGTAAATTAAAATGAGTGACATGGATTTTAAAATCCTCTTTCTTTTAATAGTTATATTAGCTATTTTTCTTTTTCCACAATTATCTCAAAAAATGAATGTATTCATTATAAAAGAGTGTCACACCATGGTCATAATTATGTCGGGCAAAACAAACCAGACAAACATTAAAAATCACAACATAAAACTCTCTTCTTGAACCTCTCTGTTGAATTCCAGTAGGTCAGTTACTGTCACTCATCACTATACTTTGCCAAAGCAAATAAGGAACTGCTTGCATCCAAAGCCCATTTTATAAAATTCTGTAATAACATCTGAGGACAGCTTTTGGTTTCACTGATCTTTCAGTAATATTCATGAAGCTTTAAAGACATCCTACCTAGCAGCATTTGTGAGGAAAGTAGTTTTATTCTACTGCTCAGTCAGCTGCGCAGTAACCACTGTTTATGGCTTCTGGAACATGCATAGGATGACATATATTAATCCATGATATTTTGTTTCTCATCATCATCTTGCTAAAAATCTGAATTCTGAGTAAGATTATGTAGGAGAGTTGATTTAATTTCACAGTTTAAGTACCATAGCACAATATATGCCACATACAAAGTCCATTTTGATCATTTTTTTGGCATTTTTTTTAGAAGAATGTTATAAAAATACTAGAAAGTTTTCCTAGCATGATAGCTCTACTAGATTTCATACTGTCAAACTATTAAATAATGTAATTTCACCTGTCATGATTTATTAGCGCTTATTACTTAGTCTTCTGCTTTCTCTCTGTAAATACCATGGGGAATAAAATTGCATGTACTGAACTCACTAATATTTGCAGACTAAATCTGACTTACTAAAAGCCAAAAGCTTTATTCTTGTTTTAAATTAAATGCAGAAGACACATTTGTTTATCAATTAGTAGATCGTAAAAACTACAAATCCATCCTGTAATAGTTTTATTTCTCCATTCTACAGCTCCCAGTGAAGCATACAGAATTTTACAGAGTTTATTTTTTTTTCCCCAGCTACTTTTCTACTAAAGTTACATATATGTAAAGTACAGGGGAAAAGTTCTAGACAGGTAGCAGTACAAAAGCACTTCGATATATAATAGCTGATGTTATACTGTTGAAATTCTATATCTCTCAGATGAAGAGAATTCCAGAAAGTGCTAACACTCACATTTAGACAATGTGAAAAATTTACTACCGGACAGAAGCGACATGGTGGGCCAAATCCTCAGTCATTTTTTGATGCAGTCTGGACATCAGCAGACACAGTAAACAGGCAGTACTGATTTCAGCCTCATGAAAAGACGGTGTAAAAGTGTTGACCATTTCACTGAGGGACTTAAATGCTAGCCTCATTGATGAAAAGTGTGCTTTCTTCACAGGAAAAGCAATTATACTTTAAAAAATTAAATTTCCTTTCTTCCTTTAGTACAGGATATGCAACTCTTCTCTACATCTTATCCAAGTTTTTGGATTCTTTGGTAATTTTAATGTTTTAATCAACACTTTAATTATCATCTTTTCCTATGTTAAATTTTTGGAACTGATTTGCCATATACCTTGAAATCAAGATCCAAATTTTGACAAACCCTTCTTTAATAGCAATCAATTATCTTCTACTACCATTTACAAATAAATTTCCTTTTTCTTGTTTGAATCAGGTTTTAGCTTGAGCTTACAAGTTATCATGTGCTGAATGCTCATCTGTTCCATTTTTTCATGGTACCTAAATAGCATAAGAAGACTTCTACTGCCATGAGATCACTGGAAGTATTACTTAACAGTACCGTTATCATTCTAGCAGTTTTCATCTTTTAATCATTATATTCAATCACTGAAAACAAGCAAGTGTGCAGAAATTGGCATTTAAATGCATTCTGTTTTTCTTATCTTTCTACCAGCTGTCTTTATCTGTATGCTGTCACATAGACACTTACAAATGAGTCTGTTTGGAAGCAATTGATCTTTGACTGATGTTCAGATGCAGCAAAGATGCTCCAGTATAATCAGAGAGAAAATACCTTTGCTCTCCCAGCCTTTCAACACGCAAAGAAAATTCACAACTGAGGGGAGTTAAATACAGATCTTCCTACAGAAATCTCTTCTAAATCAACTCACTGACCTAAAATTGAACGCTGCCAAATCAGTAAGTTTCAGGTGACTATAGGACAGAATAAAATCTCAGTTATTTCAGTTGCAATCTGAAGATTTGCTTTGCAACATATGAATCAGAAACTGTGGATGCTATGAGAAATGTCAGAGATAACTGAAAAGCTAGAAAACGAAGAACAGACCACATTTCAGGTCCAGGATGCTGACCTGGGTAACAGCATTTAAAATGGTCTGGAGTGAATATTTTCACAGCTATTTTTTCAGAGCCTTTGCTCTATTCTTGATTTCTTTAACACCTAAGATTCCCACATAAGTATAAATTAAAACTCTTGAAAGAAATGGGAAGTTTTATGAGACTGTATTATTGTCAAGTCCCCCTTTCTCCAAATTTCCTCAATAGTAGTGGTCAATATTACCTGATGATATTTCATAAATAGGTCATACCTATATAGCCAGAGCTGACAAAGAATAAAGGCACCTTCTATCATGCTGAAATACTGTGGACTTATGACATTCCAATTTTTGAAAACATATCTGGGAACAAAATTTGTGGAACAACATACATACATCACCAATCTAAGAATCGATTTTGTAATGACATAAAATTAAGTCTTGGTGATTTCAGACAGCTTCAAGATTGAGAAGATATAGTCTGAGGTCACAGTTTCATATTTTAGCAGTAAATGACAGCATGAGAAGCGCTTCAGGAATCTTAATGGTTTACTACGTCTGCTTCATAATCTTGTTAGCCTTGCCAAGCCCTAGCAAACTTGTGTCAGTGGAAGAATAATTGAGATGGTTCTTTTTGCCAACTTTCTAGTCAGAAAAGTACAGAATTTTTGTTAAAGAAAGTCTATGTTAGTCTGCCATCCAAACAGCCATCATAATGCAGAGACATAAAAAATAAATGTGGTTGGATGTGGTTGGGGAAGAAAAAGAAGTAACAAGAAGGGAAAAAAATAGAAAGTAGCAATTTTAAACATTAAACTTTAATTTCATAATGATCAGTTGTGGAAATTCTTTTCTTATTTTGGTCAAGACATATCTGAATGAGGCTGATGAAAGTCTAATGAGATGGGGATAGTTGCAGCTAGAAAGACAAAAGTCAATGTATTGAGTTCCTGTAATACTACCATCAGATGAAGAAGTAGAAAGCCTATTATGTTTTTCGCAATTCAGCTTATCACAAGATTTCTGTTGTTTTGTAGTGCCTGTTCTTCGTTATCTGACATAACCCCTAATGGGCGTTTAGTCCCCTTTAAACTGTTGCTGAATGTCAACTTCTCTCTGTTGAGCTAAGCTGGAACTTTTTTGCCTGGGACAATTCAACCAAACTTCATATTTTTGAGCATCTACCACTGAGTGCATGAACTATTACAGAGCATTACATGGGATTTTATGCAGCTCATGCTAGAGCCTCTTAAATATCTTTCAAAGAATAAGTGGAGGGACAATTTTTTAAAAAAGGGGACCAGTTCAGTTTGAAAGCTAGCTGGAAGGAGGCAAGCTTCACTAGACACAAAAGAGCAAGATAAAAATAAATTATCATCTTCCACTAGATTGTTAAGACTAATGGAAATCAGAACATGAAAATATGGACAGAGGTCAGCTGGAACTCCATGGGTAGTATTTTTGATTTAGATTAGTCTTACAGCTGAGGAAAAAAGCACAGTGAACTACAAAAGAGGGTGCTGGTTCATTTGAGACCTTTTTTATGACTGCAATTGTAGAGGTTTTTTAGGAAATAACAGTTTGTCTATGCATGCAAAAAGCTCTCAGTCAGATTTAATCAACTTGAACACCTCAGGAAGTAGCTCTGGGGCCTTGGCTAAATTGAAGAGAACACTTCTTGTTTTGAAATGGTGTATTTCAGTCTTTATAGACCAAATTCCCTTTATCCCTCCTGCAGCAGCAGTGCTAAACCTCAAAGGCATTTTCTAAACCACGTATCTCACTTGAAGCTCCTATTTTAAATTGTCTAGTCTACCTACATAGCTTACTATTCCTCTAGATCATATCACTGCTTAATCTAATGTGATATGATGCAAACGTCAGCTTGAATCACTGTTGAAAACAAATGACACTTTCTGGGGCAGGTTAAGAATTAGAAAGGGGAAACAAATATTCTGTTGTTAGCATCTCTGCATCAGGCTGATCAACAGACTGGCCTTTTCCTTTTGGTAGGCTATGAGCAGCAGCAACTTTGCTTTTGTGTTTTAATAATACCGGCAAACAGAATTAAGGGGAACAGGATTTTGAAGTGGTGAAAATTCAGTCCCATGAAAGAGGTTCTTGTTGAATAAAAAGAGGAAAAATACCCGGCAAATCAACACAGTGTTGTATGAAAAATTACTTAGGTTGTATAAACACTATTATTTTTGCCAAAGGAAAATATAATTAGTTATTGGACTACATTGCAATGTTTTGATAGCAGTAGCTTTAACTTAGCATCACCATTCTTAATATCACTCAACTAGTTAGCTTAATATAATACTACTAAAAATGTAAATAAATTGACCAGAGGTATGTAGCTTACTGTCAAAAATTGCCTATAAGGTACTAAGTTTACTTGGAGAATCTGCAATTTATCATCAGTTTAAATCAATGGGTCTGCACTGGGACTTGGTGAAGATGAACTATGTTATGATCAATAGGTACATTTTTAGACTGCAACTTTTGTTTGTGAAGACAAATGACTGAATTTTAACCTCCTGTCACAAACAATGCATTGCTTGTACAACCACCCCTGTGTCCTGCAGGACTTCAAGAAGGAGGATGGTTTTCCCGATACGGTCTTGCTGTATGACATTTCTCTCAAAACTTTTTCATTTTACAAGATAAAACACTTTCACATATTTCTGAAAATAAATTTTAGGCATAGATAGACATTTGTACAATACTGCAAATTTTCCCTGAAAATTCATGATTCATTTGATTAATTCAAACAACTCATTCAAAGGGTGAATCACAGAATCGTAGAATATCCTAAGCTGGAAGGGACATCAAAGGACAACCCCTTCCTTCACCCAGCTGCCAGTGTTGTGTCAGATGCACACCACGGCATCATTTGCCCCTTTAGCTGCCAGGGGACACTGCTGATTCACATCCAACATTCTGTCAGCCAGAACCCCAAAATCCCCTTCTGTGGGACTACTCTTCAGTCTCTGGTCTCCCACCCTGTACATGTATTTAGGATTGCCCTGTCCCAGGTACAAAAAACAGCACTTACTCTTGAGATATAGCACTGTTGCCAATGATAAGACAATTATGATAAGCTAAGAAAAAGAAAACTTTTATAAAAAACGTATCACGTAATAATTGCTATTTGTTCCTTAAAGAAAGAAACAATCTTGCTACAACGGATGTTTGAAAGGTTTGATGCACTGTTGAGTGTACCTGGTGAATAAGATGTTGGCAGCAGGATGGAGGCTGCAAAGTTAGCCTCTCCAACAAGAAGCCAGGGTGCAATGGACCCACCACAGAACAGCTGATGGCATCTCTGTGAAAACTTATTTTTTAAAAAGAAAACACCTCACAGGCAGTGAAAAAGGGAACAGAAAATGAGAAACAGCAGTAGTGACACCATGTTCACAACAAGAGTGAACAAGTGCTCTGTGCAAACATTCCTGAAGGACTGCAGTCCATGGAAAGCCACATCAGAGTATAGGAACAGTGCAAAGAGCAGCAGAAGAGAACAGCAGTGTCCTGCTGATACCTCCCCACTTCCCACCCTCCTGTGTTTCTTGCTAGAGGAGTGTATAGGAGTCAGGAGGGAAGGAGTAAAGCTAAAACTGGGGAAAGGGGAAGGAAATTTTTTCTTTAACTATTTGTCATTTTGTTTCCTCCTATCATAATAATTCATTATATATTTGTGTTAATTAGCAATAAATTAATTTTCCTCTAGTCTGCTTTACTCCCACTGGCTGGCAGATAGCAAATTATCTCCTTGTCTTCCTTTTGGCCCCAAAGCTTTATCATTCCTTTCCTATTTTCTCTCTCCCAGCCGAGGAGGAGTAGAGTGATCAAATGTCTGGTTGAGAGCTGGCAAAGGCAGGCACACAATTTTTCAAAGGCTCTAAAAACATACAGGCACATTTTACCTTCCCTCCAAGAAATAGCCATCTACTTCATCACAGCTCTTCAGTGGGACTTCTTTAGAAGCATTTCCACAATTCATGTACCAGAAATATCATGTCAGGAAGTCCCTTTTGAAGATACAGCAATGATAAGAGCTGGTGCGTTCTAAAGCAATGCCCTCACAGCTTGATTCACTTGCATAAATGTCACAAATGTCGTAAATGTCACCGGGTTTAAATTTCTGTGGTTTGTGGGTTGTTTTTTTTTTCCTTCAGTCTTATAAAAATTCCTGACAGAGACATGGGAACAATCTTCTAATGTCAAATGTCTTTATAAAAAGATTGCAGAAATTCTCCAAACTTTCAGTTTCCAGATATACAGAATATTCTTTATTATACCTCAGAAAAAGCAGGATAGCAATTCTAGTACAGCTCAAAAAACGATGCAGGATCTCCTCCAGAAGATGCTCTTGCTTAGAAGCATCTTTTGCTGACCAGAGGGTAATTCAGTAAAAAGGATGTGACTCAGCCATCCTGGCTCCTGAGAAGGAGCAGTCCCAAACAGCTATAATCTCCTTTGTCTCATGTGAATGGAAAATCTTCTATTAGAATTGAAAAAACAAAAATAAAATAGTTTATTAAGGTGCTTCAGTTGAATTCCATAAACTGTCTTTCAATAACTTCCATACTTCCAGCAATGTGCCCAGGTGGCCAAGAAGGCCAATGGCATCCGGGCTTGTATCAGGAATGGTGTGGTGAGCAGGACTAGGTAAATAATCCTGCCCCTGTACTTGGCATTGGTGAGGCCTCACCTCAAGTACTGTGTTCAGTTTTGGGCACCTCAGTACAGAAAGGACATTGAGGTGCTGGAGCAGATCCAAAGAAGGGCAACAAGGCTTGTGAAGGGCTTGGAGAATATGCCCTATGAGGAGAGACTGAAGGAACTGGGGCTGTTTAGTCTGGGGAAAAGGAGGCTGAGGGGAGACCTTACTGCTCTCTTCTGATTTCTGAAAGGTGCTTACAGCAAGAGCGCGGCTGGTCTCTTCTCACTGGTGACAGGTGACAGGACGAGGGGAAATGGCCTTAAGTTGTGCCAGGGTAAGTTTAGGTTGGATATCAGGAAACACTTCTTTACAGAAAGGGTTGTTAAGCAGTGGAATAGGCTGGCCGGTGAGGTGGTTGAGTCAGCATCCCTGGCTGTGTTTAAAAACCATTTGGATGTGGTGCTTGGGGACATGATTAGCGGAGGGTTGTTAGGGTAGTATGGTTAGGTTGTGGTTGGACTTTATGGTCTTTAAAGTCTTTTCCAACCTGAGCAATTGTGTGGTTCTATGATTGTAACCACAGAGCTGCAAATAATGTTCACTGTAACAGATTCTGTGCAAAGAAGCCTCAACAGCAGCTGAGATTCTTTCCCTCAGCTGTGCTTTTAACAAACTTCTTTACCTCCCAAAAATTTAAGCAGTCAGATCAGGAAAAAAAAATATGTATATGATTTGATCCAAACATAGCTCAAATCACTTGGTAATATTCAGTAAAACTATATATAAAATTACCCAAATCCCATGGATTCAACCACATAGCTACTATTACTTGCAAACATTTCTATTATATAGTCACAGTTTCATTTTTCTGCTTGCTCTGCAATCTGCATCATTAAAAATAAAATAAAAATTAATCATCTAGCATCTCCAAAAAGGCTGTGATTTATTTTAAGTTCACAGCAAGCTATGTAAGATCCAAAACAGTTTTCCCGGATTATTTTTTATTCTCTTAGATTAAGTCAAAGACCTATTCTTTAATTAAAGTTCTACACAATGGACTCCAGCTTTCTAATTAGTTCTACAAATGTTCCTGTATCAGATTTAAGCTAAACTATTGCCTAGCAGCACAGATCCAAACAAAAGCTGGTAATTCTGGATGAGCTTATCTCTCCACAGAGGCACAGATTTTCTGAATATTCAATGGTGTATATCCTCCAAGACCATGCTTTTTGGAGGTAAGATCTGAGGAAGAACAAGTTGCCATTTCAAAGCTGATTCAAGTACATCACCTCCAGTTTTCCCTATTGTAACTTCTACAACAGGGTCCATGTAGACAGAACCCGAGACTCTCAAGTTCCCAGACCTTTTGTGAAAATCTCTCTTAAAAGTGTACATTTCCTGTCAACAGCTACCTATGTAGTAGACAAAGTTTTCAGGATGCTATAACTTCCTACAAAGGAGAAATCTGATACATTTCTAATTTGTCCATTTCAGATCTACCCCACTCCTTGAAAATAACCACACCGAGCATTATAGGAAGAGATATATTTCAGAGACTAATATCAGTACTTATCACCTGCCATTAGCTCTGTCCCAGAAACAGATAATAAGCAAAGATAGATCAGCGGGAGTGCTGTGAAGCTACTCATCATAGAAGCCTCTTGAAAAAAAAAACAGAAAGTAACATGGAATGCCATATCAAAGGTAAGTCATATATTAAGAGGGGCAGAATATGCTATATTCTTCCACAGAATAAAGTGACTATACAGGTTACTAAAAGTCATCCAGAATTGAAGTGTGTACTGTTCATTTAAAGTCACCAATTTTCTATTCAAATCGAGGATGTATTGACTACTGAAAAGTTAGAAGTAAGATATCATTGCAATTATAGCTCATAACAGGAAAATTGTTCCGAGCAGTATGAAAGTCAGAAAGCTGTTTCTTTCTACTATTTCTTTTCCCCTCAATAGCATTCAAAACCAAAATTTGACAATCACATGTATAATGGTTGATGGGTTACCAACAAAGCTTAGACATTCTGCAGAGAACCTAACAGAAGTGAACTATTATCTTTCTTCCATGAGGACTACCACAGTTACTGGTAAGGTATTCCATTCACAAGAACATACATGCCACAGATTTAAAAATAAGAAAGTAAAAAAATTAAAAATTACAATTGAAATAGAAATAAAAACGCAATCAAACTCTGCATTACATGTAGCTCTCACATTTTATCATTATATTTCCTTCCATTTTAATGTTTTTAAGTCATTTTAAGCTTCCTGGACGCGAAGAGGGAAAATAAAAACAAACAGGAAATGGAAAAGTGGAGAAGGGGAAGGAAAAAGCAATGAGGAGAACTGATCTCTTCTCTATATTATCAAGTCAAAAAGTAGCATCCCCTTATTCTTAGTTTTTAAATCATGAGCAAACACCTTTATGAAATCTTGATGCAGCCAGACTCATGGTTTTCAGCTTCCAGATTCTCTGCAAATTGTATGAAATGCTCCAATTTGTGATAAATCATAGGTCACACCAGATAAACTCCTGGAACCTTGTCAGGAACCAGACTGAAACAAATAATAATAAATTTTCTGCAAATAAATATATAAAGAACATAAACCTTTCAACAACGTTTGCTATTTCTCTCTCAGATGAAAGAGTGTTTGACCAGTTGTTTATTTGTGTTGGTCACTGATCACAGATTTTAGCTCCTTAGTGCATCTTTATTAAGTAACTTCCTGTTTGCCCAGGTATGGTGACTATGTATTTAAACCAGTGACACTATAAAAAAGAAAAAAATGTTTTTTGTAAGAGAAAAACAAACAAAACATGGGGGGGGGGGGAGGGGAAATATAGCTCACTCTTGTTACAAAGGAGGTTAGAGAGTCCATCTTACAAACAAGTCATGTCTTTACCTTTGAACTGAATCAGAAAAAATAAATAGATGACTCTCATTTCTATACCTCAAAATCTCTCCTCTTCAGGTTAGGCCAAAATGTCATTTCTTCAAGATTCTTTACAGCTTTGAAGTGGAGGATCCTGACTATGGCTTCTGAATTCTCAGTTTACAGTTTGACAGTCATTTTCAGAAGGAAAATCATCACTTACAGAAGGAGCCTACACAGAAGCTTGCTGATAAATTGAACTGTGTACATACTCGACATTGTGACATACTTGATCACTTTTGTATTCTTCATAAAGTGCATAGGACTGTGAGAGTTCAACTGACTTTGCTTGAGCAAGTACGCCTACTCTGAGCAAAGCAAATAATGGCTGCCCCATGGACAGCACAGTACTACACACAGCCTAATCAGTTATGATACAGGGCTGTCACCTTACCTCCAGTTTTGGTGTGATGTCTACAGTAGTTCAGGGGTCTGCATGCTGTGTAGACCTACCGGTGTAGACCAACACCATCTATAACTGAAACTAGTGAGAGTCTAACTAAATAGTGAGATCAATATTTATCAATAATTAAAATTCATATTTGAGAGTTTTCTGACTTCAAAAAAAAATTCTAAAAAAAAACGGAAATAAGAACTATTTTCAAAATGTCTAGAATTCATCAGCAATAATTTTTTTAAGACTAGCTTCATTTATAATGAGTAGTTTTGAAGATAATTTGGCTTTTTTTTCCCACTTCCTCACTTCCTTGCCTTCTGTCTGCCTTCCTTTTCTTTCTCTTACTTTTTTTCTCTTCCCTTCCCTTCCCATCACGTCCCTTCCTTCTTTTACCTTCTTTTTGTTTGCTGCCAGCTGGAAAGCAAATATTTGAAACATTTCCCAAGAAAATTATTTTCTGTGAAACTCTTTTCCTGTCCCCAGAGAAGATCTGAGCAGATCCTCTCTAAGATTTAAATTGTTCAACTAACAATTTAAAGAAACTATTTAGTTTCTTAGGCTGTAGAAAACACCTTCCATAAGTCTTTGCATCTGAAATACTCCTCCTTTCCTTCTATAACCTTGTCTTCATTTTTCTTTTAACATAGCTTTCTATGCTCTGTTCCTCCTCAGTTTCAGAAAACATTCCTGTGCTATTTATAGGCTTCTTCACAAGCTTCGTAGACTTCTTCACATGACTTTCCTGGTTATGTAGTTTTGACTTTTTCCCAAGTGCATGCAGAGAAATTCAAAACGCATTTCTGCTTCTACTCATTCACCTGAGGAATTCAGTTCTTGAAAGGAGAAGGCTTTGATGTACATCTAGATTTTTCAGTCACTCTCTGGGTATTCTTAACAGCAAAAGCAGTAAACTGTCTCATTCTCTTCTCTCTCTGTAACAGAATTGTTCACATCTCATACAGTTATTATACTTCCTAAGAACTACTATACCAAACATTCTTCTGTATGTAATCCCTTGCACTAAGACTCTGCTGGCTGTACAGTTCACAAAGGGGTTAATATGAAAAAAAAATCCAATTAAAATGTTTAGATTTACATTTCTGGCAATAAATGTTCCAGATTAGAGATATTTCAGATGATTTGAATTTCTTACTTAATTGGGAAAATAAAAAAGTCATAGACTCAAATGTTATTTTCCATAATATTTAAGATCGACATTATCTCAGACTTTCTGAACGGGCTTTTGTTTCATTGATCCTAACAATATTTGACATTTGTGCCTGTGGAGAGAGTACCCAGCAGCTAATTGTATCCTTCTCAAACTTTTATCCCTTGAAAAGCAAGCATCTGGTGATGTAATGAAAAGTATAGTGTCTTCTAATGGCATTTGAAGTTTTGTTTAGCTCCTTCTCTCCTTTGATCTTTCTGCTTTCACCTTCTAGGGAAATGCCCCTAGAGTGGGATGCTGTGGAGAGACTATTCCTGGAAAAATCTATCTGGAGAGTAAAATGGAGTGAGTAAGCATTATCTCTCAGTGAGGATATCTCAGTGTAAAAATGTAGCCTCCACATGGTCTTCATCAAGGGAGTAATAACTATTAGAAAGAAGCATTAGTTTGTGCACAAAAAACTATCATTTCTCTGTTGGACTATGAATAATGAATTAGTGGCTTATTTTCTGTCTAAATTATCAGCTAATTATTATTTCTCAGACAAGCAATAATCCCTTTCATGGGAGAAAGCCTTCAAAGGGAATATTTTCAATCAAGAACACAAAGAGCTCAGAAATGTAAAGCAAAGAAAGGTTAATCTTGGTTTGGTGCAAGCCTTCCCACTTCTCTAATCTTTTCAGAGCCTCAAAGAGCTGGAAAGGCCTCAAATAAAGAGACTTTCATTTATCACTCTTCTAAAATCCATTTAAAATCTGTATCTGTGAACCTGATCCATTTGTATTTTTAGGGTAGGAATCAGAATGTTAAATGGTGACAGGAAAGATAAAACAGAAAGACAGAGACGTGGCAATGCTGTGCCAACTAGACCTGGAAAAACATCAATAGGTACTGATGGGTTGGGTGGAGAAAGAAGGAAAGCCAGTTCCTTTCTCCCCCTAAGCCACTAGTCTGAGCAGAAGGCACCACTGTCTTTGTCCCAGAAAGCAGGAAAATGCAGTGATGCTGGAAAGTCCTTCTGTTGAATCATAGAATCATAGAATCACAAAGGTTGGAAAAGACCTCTAAGATCATCCATTCCAACCATCCACTGATCACCGGTGTTTCCCACTAAACTATGTTCTTCCTGGCTCCCTGCTGAATCAAACAGAAATGCTGGAAATTCTCGTGCTAAATAAGAACATGAATTCACCAGCGTAATGTGTGTGACAGGGGACAGACATGTCTGCAGCACACTGCCGTCTTTGGGCCAGATGCCTATGTTCTGCTAGGGCCCCCTACCCACAGAAATCAACTCACAAGCAATAGAGTTTGTTTGGGTCCCATCACGGTCTACCTTGCCTGACTGAGTCAGGAAAACATATTAGCATAGCTGTTCCAGGCATAGCTGAGCTCAGAAAGGCACATCTGAGAGAAGAAGGACATAGAATTCTCAATGAGGCTAAAAGGTCACAGGAATTCACATCAGTTCCCCTTTCGTTCTTTCCATTGCAGTTAGATCAGCTACAATTCCAGTCTCTCAACAGAAATTACAATGCTGCTTTTAATCAAATTCTGAAAATAATATCTGGCAAAGTGACTGCAGTCATCTTTCCTAAGGCTCGTATTGTGAGTATAGTGTGGTACTCACTCTGTGCTAATAGATATTAAGAGGTCTGCTCCCAGAGATGCAACTGAAATGCTTCAGAATACAAAGGCAGCAGAGTGCACAGAAAGCTGATGGGTTTTAGAGGAACTGTACACCAAGGAATTAATAATTCTCACTGAATTAATCATGTTCTGTGAAGTCAACACAGCCTAATATCATCTACTTCTACTTATCTTCACAATGTCAGCATGATTACTGGCTATATCACAGGACACTGGCTGAATTTGCTGCCCAGCTATTACACACTAATCACAAGTAATCTAGAGAACAAGTCAGTTTTGATTCATAACTTTGCTTAATGTACTTTATAGAATACAGAGACAATAACACATGCACATTTATCTTCATTGTTATTGCTGCAAAATTTTGAAGGGTGTCTATAACAAGCTTTTGCCATTTAGATAGATGACCATGTTAGGATTTTAGAGCACTCAGTGTTGTCAGAAGGTAGCAACAAATCTCTAACCTAAGAAACATTATGTAAAATAAGAAAATAATTTGCTAAATAATAGCTAACGGCCTTCCACTGCATACTGCTGTAGAACTCCAAATACAGAGAATCAATCCCAGACATGACCCTAATGTTGAGAAATGTAAGTACACAATGCAGCCAACTGCACAGATTAAGTAGCAGCAGCTATGGATGAGACCAGTGCTGAACATTGACAGTCTGAACAATGACAGTGATTTCACTAGTTTGCTATGTGCTGAGAGTGCTGTAATTCCAAAACCATTACTTCTTTGCAAAACACTTGTGCTATTTCTCACCCAAGTCAGAACATACAGATTTAGTTATAAAATAATTTGGATTATGCAAAGTTGCAGCTGTAAATCAGTGCAATTCTATTGATTTCAGAGGACCACACACTGATATTCTGGTCCTGTCAGCTTTTAAATAAACTTTGAGCAGCAGTTAGAATTCTCAACGCAGAAATTAAACTTTGCTATTAACATTGTATTTTTTCAGACTATTTTTAATCATCTGCTCATTCTGTACTAAAGCAGTACTGAGTTGCATGCATGACTACAGCTTAAGTTAATGCAACTATGATTGTCTTATGGTCTTCCAATGCTGTCTGTACGGCAAACAACAAATAAAGCTAATACTGATACAGTGTGTTGATATCAGTAACAGTTCTGAAACAGGAAACAGATAAGCAGGATAAGAATTGCTTTTATGAATTGTAATTAATAAAAACTGAAATATATCATTTACCTGGTTTCACATCATTTTCAGAGAGTTTTTGTGTTCCAAGGTTACTCTTCTGATAATTCTGCTTCTTGTCACTTCTTGAGGTAAGCCCTAATCTCTAAATTATTCTGACGATCATAGAAACATTTGAGTTGGAAGGAACCATTAAAGGTCATCTAGCACAACTTCCCTGCAAGGAACATCAACACCTACAGCTCAATCAGGTTGCTCAGAGCCCTGTTCAGTTTGACCTTGAATGTCTCCAAGGACAGGGTACCCACCACCTCTCTGGGCAAACAGATCCAGTGCTTCACTTTCACAGTAAAAATCTTCTTCCTTATATTCAATCTAAATCTCCCCTCTTTAAGCTGGAAATTGATTCCCCTTGTCCCAACTGATCTTGCTGAAGAGTATGTCCCATTTCTTCTCATAGCTCCTCTATAGATATGAAAAGACCATTAACACCTCTACCCGGATCCTTCTCTTCTCCAGGCTGAACAGCCCCAGCTTTCTCAGCCTGTCAGACGTTCCACTCCTTGGATAATTTGTGCGGTCTTCCTCTGGATGCATTCCAACTAACCCAACTCTCTCCTGTATTGAGGACTCCACATCTCGATGCAGTGCTCCAGCTGAGGGTTTCACCAGCATAGAGGGACAGGATCACTTCCCCCAACCTATTGGCCCTCTCCTTTTGATGCAGCTCATAATATTGTTGGCTCTCCAACCCAACCAGCTTTGAAGAATTTCCTGTTGAGAGCTCACCAATCTTGACAGAAGGTCCTATGTAGAAACAAAAATAATTTTCAAGGATGTTTGGTCCCTTTCAACTTTTAGCACCCTTAAAAGAGTGCTAGGAAAGACCTGTTGCTTATTTACTGCTTTATACAGAGCAGACAGAAGTCTCTTTTGGGCTACTTCAGATGACAGAAGGCTGATGTACTACACCATCAGATTTGGTGGTGTGCAGAAAGGAAAGATCTCATTTCTGAAGTCAGCAGCACTTTCACAGCTATCATCTCTCATATTCCATAATTCTTTCCTGTGAATGTGTGAATTAACCCGGACTGAACAGAAAATGAGAACATGAAGGTGTGGAAGCAGGTGAAAGGATGGACAGTGCAATGAAAATTTAGGAAGACGCAATCACTTCTAAGGCAAGAAAGTGAAACAGGTATCATATTTGCTGAGAAAAGTTAGTACAGCAAGGATCAAGATGGTAGGAGGAAGTCATAAAGAAGAGGTGGGTGAAACCTGAAGCAATATTTACTTACTAATATTAGTAATTCTTCTACTAATTAGTACAAAATAATCACTATGATTAGAAATCACTAGGAGAAAGAAGTTGGGAACTCTCTTAAAAATGTATTGCCTTGTTCTAACTCTGCATTGACATTTAGTAAATTTAATCAGCAGGGCTTGTCCCCACTCAAATCTTTGCAGTCTAATATTTGTAGAAAATAATATATTTCAGTCTGTCAATGAAAAGTAAATTATTAGCTCTCACAGGCATGTATTGTGGAAGTTCACTCTGTTGACAGTGATAATGAAAAATGTTTACCTTAAAAACATAGATGACAGAATTTACTTTGAAGTCTGTACATAAGGGCTTTGCTTAATTCCCTCATTCATCAGCTGCTTCAGTAGAAATTTGATTTTTTTTTTTTAACTAGAAAGCTATTCAAACCATTATGTTCTCAGAGATTTGTTGTTATGAGATACCACACTTCACTGTATTGCTCATATAACAGAGAGAATATTAACAATCTTAAATAAAAATTTAAATAAAATGCTATTATAGCTTAAGCAACTTTAAAACTTAAATAACACTTTGGAAGTTGTAATAATGGAGATAGTTACCAGGGAAAGAAGAACATATAGCACAACAAAGAACCTAGGTAACGCTGATATTAATGTTTTTAATCTAAATGTACAAGAGGCTGCAGAGATCTATTTCGCTGTCCAGAACTCTGAGTGTCTAAAGTGGCTTAGAGCATCTTTGACTTCTTTCCCAGAATTTTTATTTTGAATGTATCCTTCTATCATCACCTTTCCACACTCTATGTAGAATAACTTAAAAATATTTCCTGGGACTGATCACAGAGGAATCTAATACTTACAGGCAGATCCTCCAATGAGAACCCAGACCAGAGAAAAAAGCATGTGAAGGAAATAATTTCCCCAGGCATCTATATTCAGCATGGACTCTGCTCCTTGCCTCCTGGCACATGTAATTGAAAAATACAACCTTTTCTAAAATAACAAGAAAGACAAAGAAGATGAAGCCACACATTATAGCCAAAAAGAATCATGGAAGGGGAAGGAGAGTGGGATTAGCCAAGTGCCAGAGCAGGACCTTTTGTCAGAAGCAAGCAGGAGATCTTTCACTAGCTCTGTGATGTAAAACTGGTTCCAAACAGAACAGGATTTGGGCTCCAGACTTTTGACCCAAGCCAAAGTCTTCTATATACATCATTATTTCAGCAAGAAAAGAGGGGAAGAGATGAGAGGAGGAAAATAAAGAAAAATATGAGCAAGGAAAGGTATTGCTCTTGATCAGAGCAGTGTGTGAGTTTATTTTCACCAGGACAATAGTAGTTTGGGTTCAGTTCTAAAGAGAAAAGAATGTATGCCACATAGAAAATAAATATCATAAAGTAAGTAGCCAGGCTCTATTTAATTGCTTTCACAGTTTAACCAACTTCACAACAGATAAAACAGTATAAACAATGCATTACAACCTTTTTTTTTTTTTTTAACAAAGTTCAGAGTTGAAACTCTCGATTCTTATCAGTTTAAGAAACATCAGAACACAAACATCTAACTAAATGTGTTCATTTTGCACACAACACATGGTTTTCAATGGAGTTTTTTTTTTTCTTTCATTTTTAAGACTATGGCTTTCAGAGTTCTATATTAAAAAGATTGCAAGCCATGACTCAGAGACACTTGTATGAACCATATGCCAGAGTGCAAGCACATTCCCTTTCAACACACAAGGACAAGTGCAACATTTATATGAAGATTTAGTAGACATTAACTATCACTGTACAGACATGAGCTATAAAACCTATTATTCAAATTAACATTAGTCTTCTCTTGGCAAGAGTCTTCTGAGATTTTTTTTCCTAGAAGTTCTTCTAAATCAGTTTTTTCCCCCATAACCTTACTACAGAACTTCTGTTTTCAAAGCCTAGAGCATCTGAAAATCTTCTGATAATGAAGGCCACAAGTACCTCCTTTCTGAGCTTGTTAGTATTATTCCTGCCATCAGTGTCAAAGGGGTCAAATCAGCTTTTAGCAACAAATGTACTAATTTGTATGAGGTATACCATTGTAAAAAAAACATGGTGAAATGCCTCCATTTGCTTTCATCTCTCCACAGACCTCATAAAATAAAATAAAATAATACAACAGACAAGATAGAACAAAATACAAGAGCTATACTTGAACATTTACTAACATACAACGGAAATCTAAATATAGTATTATATTTAAAGCATTTGGTGATATCTGGTTCATATGAGTCCCTTACTTTTGGAATACTTTAAATAAAATAAAATAGAAAGGGCTAAATACTTTCCAAAAGGCAGATCTTAAACTGCATATTGGAAAATAAGACATCCAAAAACAAGGAGCATTCTAAAAAATTAAAAAACTTTGTTCAGTCTCTTATTTTGGTAGCCATATAATTCTGACAGAGAAGAATCCATCTACTCTGTGAATGCAATCACAGCAGCTTCCTGAGTACTGAAGAAATTCTTTCCTCAAATTTACAACACAGAGGGAATTTTCATGTTTAGCTTCAGTGATGCTTATCTACAGTCAGACAAATTATGTTCTGTAACTGCTTTTAGTAAAAATGAAATAAATCCACAAAATCCATCAAATAAATCAAATAAAGCCATAATTATTTTTAAACTTCTGAATCTCCTCTGCATTTTAACTCTACAAATCTAAAAAAAAAAAAAAAAAAAAAAAAAAAAAAGGACCCTTTTTATCTCATGAGTAAAAAAGCTTCATAAAATACCAGTTGAGGCTTTTTTTTTTTTTTTTAAATCTTGCTCTTTAGTCTGCATATGGAAATGTCTTTGCCACTGCCAAAATCATCATTTCTACCATGCTCCCATAGTCTCCATCACATGTGATCTATACAAGAGCATCATCAGTTTGTTATCTCTGAAGATTTCGGGTTGACTTATGCTCATTAATAATGCTGTCAAATATTAAAATGATGATATCAATGTTTTGCACTAATCTGGCAGACAGACTTTGTCAAAGTGGAGAAACAAATAATGTTCAATTTAATACCTGGAATTGCTTTAGTTTTGGCATTGCACACAAAACACAATGGTACTTCAGGAGGGACTGGAGAAGTCATGGCTTAATTACATTAAAAGCCTGCGAGGATACCTTGATGTTTCTGGGTAATTTAATATAATAATGAATGATTGCATACCAAGGTTTTTGGAGAGGTACCAAATAACTGAGTAGAACTGTAAATATCAGCACACTTGAAATATTAGCCCAATTGAGGAGACTTCTGAAAGGAAAACTGAGAAAGGAGAATAAATCTTTATCAATATGATGTGTTTCATGCATACTCCACAGAAGAACTGCTGAAAGTTACACAATTTATCTCAGTGTTCTTTATTTTTGTTCAGTAAGTTACAAGGGCTTTCATATGTAATTTTACAAGGAACTTTGATTCACAATATTGCAACATTGTCCACTGGTTCCAAGATGCTCTCAAATCAAACACTTTGTTTGAATGTTCATTTAAGCTATTAAAAATTCTAGATTTTTTAAAAACAATTTTTTAAAGGAAGCATTAGTAAGGGACAAACAGTGAATCAGAGAAACATAACTTGGACTATAGATGTTGGGACAGAGAACTGCAATAAGAGTGTATGTGCATTTAAATCAGAAAGAATAATGAAACTTCAGTTATAATAGACTCACAGTACAATAAGTTAATGTGCTATTTTGGAATGGTATTTCTGTAAACTTAGTCTTTAAACCAAACACTGTAACATAAACTTAAAAAAAAAAAAAAAAACACCTATTAAATTTGACTATAGAGGAATATTAATTCTAGAGTTATTATTTAATTAATTAGAACCTGAGATTATAAAAAGGCAGTGTATTTTTTCAAGACAGGCATCACCATCAGATTACCAGATTCTGAACTCTCGGTTTCAGTTAAAGGAGTATTTATGTTCTATTGTATTTAAATTGTAAATAAAGGTTTCATAATGCAAACCTAGATGTCCATGAAAGTTCATGGTGGGAAACAGCTGGAAAAACAAAAGATGCTTTGAAGATACACCAATCATTAAGATTTCATAGATCATAAAAGCATAAATAGTTGTATATTTATGCTGGGTCTATGAACATATGGATGCCCACATTTACCTACCTTGGAAAACTGGAGCCATCATGCAGGTCCCCCTTGTTGTTCCTATTCCTATCTCTTCACTGGGGAAAGGGAAAAAAATAGATACAGATATGTTTATGTAAAATAACTCAGACTTGCTTTCTGCAGACTTCACAGATCCAAAAGGTTCCTATTTCCTGACTTTGTCAGGAGAAAAAACAATTCAAGGGGAAATAGGTTTCTGAAGTGAAACAGACTCAGCTTCCACCCATGGTAATCGGTTTGGGTTTTGGTATCTAAATATTGAGTTGAAAAAAGTAATTCTCCATGGGGACAGTACTGGTCATTTCTTCTAGCAGTACTAACATTTTCAAGTGACAAATGACAAATTATTCTTAGTGCCACTGTACAGAGACAGTCTGCATCCTTAGCTGTGTCCGTAGAAAACTTTTCCAATATTTGCTGTCTATAACTCTCACACTTTTAGTTCCTAGCCAGGGAGACTTGAAGAGGAAATCTTTCCTTTGAATTCAGCAAGACTCAAACCAAGATGATAAAGATCATTCTGTGAAACCAGAAATACAAAAGAATTACTTCCAGCCTGGATAATCTTTAAGTTTCAGGTAGGCATACAGAGATGTACAGAAAAGCAGCTGCTACAAAAAATTATAAAAGAGAGGCCTTACTACTGTGAGCAGACTCCTGTCTCTCTTGATCATACCAGTGAGTGGAACTCAAGCCCTGTTGTCAGTGACAAGCTTGTCCTCATTTACACATGCTCTATGCTTTCTACTCTTCTGATATTCTCTCTCTGACTAAGAAGTGGGATGGAGGGAAAAAACTACATATAATAGTTTCCTGGTCTTACATCCTCTTTGTCTCTCTCACACAGCCCAAATTATGTTGACCTAATATAAGCAAAATCAGCAGGCAAAGCAAGATTTAGGAAAGAAAAATGAGATTGTATGGCAATTTTACATGAATTATATTTCCTCCTTAAAATATCATCTTAGGGGCTTTGTAGGAAAAAAAAAAAAAAAAAAAAGTAGTAGATTCTCTAGTGGGCAACAACACCTGCCTATAGATAAAAGGCATAGATCCTCCAGTCTATCACAGTTTTAGCTAACTGCGTAACTCCAATAGCTCTAACTTTTCACTTACATCATACCAGATCCAAACCAGAATGCACAATACTGTAAAATCTGTGATTAGTTTTGGACACTTTGCCCAGGAGAGCAATCTAAATTCTCCTACTGTATCATACAGGCAACACCTCAGAGCTTTGTAACATCAAATCAGCTCCATGAGAATGTACCTGGGCAGAGATAAAGTCCTGTACCTTTCATGTTTTCCTATCATTTTGGAAGTCACAGTTCAGATTCACTTCTGTAGAAAAGTATGCAGTTTCAAATCATAGTCTAGCAGGCAGAAATCTCTCATTGTTTTAATAAGAAACTGCTACCAGCATTCTTGGAGAACAATGGATATCTATGATCCGACCTGATGTGATCATAATGAACCTTCCCACTCCCTGAAGGAGAAAGAGACTCAGTGATATAATTCAGAGTCAGGTTTACCTTCCCAAATTTTATAGCCCTCAAGGGTTACAGCACTTGTAAACACATTGAGTGCTAGCTCTTAGTGCCTTTTAAAATTAATACTCAAACATTTTTATAACTTTTTTCAAATTTAACCTGATTTTTTATTTTGTCTAATATGTTATTCAACAGTCACTCAAGGTAACTGTCTATATCTCATTTAGTCGGTAGTGAATGTACAGGAAATACGCTTTAATAATAATTATAATAATACAATAATTAAGTAGCAGGAAAATCTTGAACAGTCACAAATACCACTGAGAAATAGATTAACTAAAAATAAGCCATTCATAGAATCGTAGAATCATAGAATTTCTCAGGTTGGAAAAGACTTTAAAGACCATAAAGTCCAACCACAACCTAACCATACTACCCTAACAACCCTCCGCTAATCATGTCCCCGAGCACCACATCCAAATGGTTTTTAAACACAGCCAGGGATGCTGACTCAACCACCTCACCGGCCAGCCTATTCCACTGCTTAACAACCCTTTCTGTAAAGAAGTGTTTCCTGATATCCAACCTAAACTTACCCTGGCACAACTTAAGGCCATTTCCCCTCGTCCTGTCACCTGTCACCAGTGAGAAGAGACCAGCCGCGCTCTTGCTGTAAGCACCTTTCAGAAATCAGAAGAGAGCAATAAGATCTCCCCTCAGCCTCCTTTTCCCCAGACTAAACAGCCCCAGTTCCTTCAGTCTCTCCTCATAGGGCGCAATCTCCAAGCCCTTCACCAGCCTTGTTGCCCTTCTTTGGACCTGCTCCAGCACCTCAATGTCCTTTCTGTACTGAGGTGCCCAAAACTGAACACAGTACTTGAGGTGAGGCCTCACCAATGCCAAGTGTAGGAGCAGGATTACTTCCCCAGTCAGATCCATAGAACTAGATTCCGGTATCACCTCCCTTCCAAATTTTTTTTCCCCACCATCTCCACAGCAGTTCGCAACTGAATGAAATACATCCATCACAAGAAGTCATCCTTTCTGCCTCCAGCTACAAGCTCCCATTACGCGTCTTGAGACGCGTCTTGAGGAGAACAAATGATCAAGTGTATCAGCAATCAGATGAGCCCATCCATCTGACTGAAATATTAACTTAGGGAAAAGTACAGTAAAACATATTTTTTCAAGTTTTGGCTCATCTAACAGCATGGCTTTCCAACTGCTCTTGCTGGCACAAGTGAAACAGAAAAGACCATTGAAGAAGAATGGGTTGATCATTTCTTGACTTAAACCACTTGGGAAACAAGCCTCTGCTCTGAACAAATGGATAGGTCTTTTCTATACCCTGCCTAACATTTTGTCTCTCTCAGTGAGACAGTCTTCCCTGTGGCATGTTCAGAGGGCCACATGGACTTTCACTGAGTTTTTTCAGAAATAAAAGCATAGATGTTCTTTCTAATTCCTGGTTTCAGATTCTAATAAGCTGTAGTCTTGCTGAGGAATTCTATTTTGGTTACTATTTTCTCTACTATAGTCACTACAAAATACAATTATACTTAAGAAAAAAATGAAATGATGAACACTTTTAATATAACTGAGACAAACTGCAATGAATTTAAAATAAAATTATAAAAACAATGATTTTTTAAAATGTAAATTGGATGCATTTGCATTAATCCTCAGTTATGTGGAAACAGTAAACAGAAATATTGAAATCCAGACCTCTGTTGGGTTTTCAATTGAAAGGCCAAGGGTACTCACAGATTGCAGAGTTCAGAAACCAATTTTAAACAAATCTTTTACTAGCATATTAAATAAATCACGAAAGTATAAGGACTCTGTTGGAGGTGATTCTCCTTCAAAGTCTTACACAAACCTATGTATCTGAATGCCAGAAAACTGATAAGGTTAAAGCCTTTGAAGCACATCAGTGTGTGAATATAAAATATGCTACCCAGAGCTCATGCTTTGGTTGCACCGCCAATGTTAGCTGTTAATTAAGTAGATGCACTCAGACACATAAGACATGCACTGAAGATCAGTGAGAACAGTCATAGACAAAAACTTGCCAAAAATAACACACTGAGCTGTACTTACTACTAAAACAGACAAGTGGGGAACACAAACATAGAAATATCAAGGAAACAACTTTTTTTTTTTTTTTTTTTTTTTAAGAATACATTTCAGGAGATGCTGGCAATTTGTGCAGTATAAAACAATTTCTCCAGACTTATTTCAGCTCTCTATGCATTTCTGTCAATTTCTCCTCTATGTACCTTTCTTTCAATGAGAAAATATTTTACTGAAGAGGCTCTGGTTCCTCTGGTTCCCATCCTTGATGCTCATCATTTGAGCTACTGAACAACCATTACTGAAATTAATGTAAATTAAGCATGAGTTAATGGCATCAATTCAGGATAATACCAGTCTTTATGACGACAGTACATAAGCACATGCATTTCTGAATTCTAGCTGTATTACAATATTGATTAGGAATAGGTTTAAGGACGTCCTTAAAACAGTAGTGGTCAGAATAATATGGCCCAAATATTGTAATCCCAGTTATCAGTAAATGAAATTTTATTCAAGTAGGTTTGAAAAATGGTCGCAGTATCCAAGCCCAAGTAACCACAGTCTCTGTTTCTTGCCTTTTTTTTTTTTTTTTTTAAATCACTTTGATTTCTTGGAATTAAGTGTTTACATGCAGACTACAAAGAAAACACATAGGACTAAAACAGCACATTTATTACATGCCAAGTTACAGTTCACTGCATTCCCATTTCAATTTGCACTCACAGTACTATGGGAAACCGAAATGATATCATCAGAAACAAATGAAATACAAAGAAAAGTTTACCAACAGACAGAAGCAAGTGTATCTCTAAACTAAACAGCCATAACATTCAATAGCTTTAATACTCTACTACATTGTTTCATAGAAATTAGTGATGAAAGACTTCTTGTCCATCCCTTGCCAATTCGGGATGTTTTCTGTTTTCCAGTTAAATCACTGGAGGCTGATTGGCAACTGACAACCAGATGAATAGAAAGAACTAACTGGATGTGCTGTGAAATTTGTATTTCCCTTGTAAAGTGCCAAGTTCTTTCAAATTCTCTTTGTTTAAAGGTGAATTAATGAAAGTCAGGAGCTCAAAAAAATTGGATCCTGTACTGTGTAGCAAATAGATTTCCTTTCAAGTACACATTCAACATACTGCTACTGAAGCCACCTTCATCCTTCCTACAGAGGAATGTGTTTAGTGTGCTATCAAAAAGCATCACACTGCACCATGGAATTAAAACTGGCATATTTCCATTGTACTGAACATTTTCTGAAAATGAGACTAAAAGGAAACAATTATTGCATCAGCATTGTTAGTGTTGCTGCACTTCTACCCTCAGTCTAACAGTCAGAAGAAGTTGCTGCTCAGAAAGGTCATACAACAAAAAACACTGCCAACCTCAACAGCAGACATTCAGACTCTCTCAGACACTTTCATATCTTGTTGGCTAAATAATGAAATAAAGCTTGCATTAAAATGGGATCTTCTCGGTAACACTTGCTTCCAGAATCACTGCAGATAATCTTGCATTCTTTATTAAACTTTGGAACTGAACACTGCAGCAACATTTCACATTTGTCGTATCTTTTTATGTTTGTATCAACTAGTATATGATAATAGTCTAATTCTTTTTCTGAGAAAAAAATCAGGAGGGAGCACATTCAACAGAAATAATTTGTGTGTGAGAGTGTATGTGGGAAGGGTGTACTTCCATGTATCATTTTCTATAATTAACCATTAATCATATATTTACCTCCAGTACCAAACATCTTCATCTACAGCCAAATTTTAAAATCCCATCAATCTTCTTTAAAGATCTGTAAGGTCTTCTGTGTAATTCTGACTTTTAGTTAACGCATATCTGAATTTTACAGGGATTTTTGCAAGCTCACTTGAGACTGGTTTCTTTCTGAGAAAGGAGGAAAGATCACATTTTTCCACAAAAGTAGAAATGAGATACTAAATGCTGCCAGCCAGCAATAATCAACACAGAGAAGTCAATCCAGAAAGATGACTACTACGAAAATATTCCTACCAAAGCGAACAGGAACTCTCTTCACAGACTGGAGAAACAATTCTATGTTTCTGAGGGGATATATCCCATCATGGAGGAAGATCTGCAATGCATAAGAATTATTATGTTGTCCCTGTAAAAGGGCTTTTCCTTTAGAAATATACTTTTTTTTTTTTTTTTTTTTTTTTTTTTCTGATAGAATTATATATATCAAGGAGGTAATTATACAGCAATCCAGAACACAGTATCAGTAAATCTGACTTGACTTGGCTCAGGGAGTAACATAAGCAGAAACAAGCAGAACATACAAAACTGTACTGTATGCAAAGCATACCAGGTCACATGTTTTACCCTTAGGGATGGAGATTTAGCACAGTGGTTTTTAATACAAACACTGTAGCACTGTCAAAGGATTCTTCCTAATTCTGATGATACAAAGTCTGTTCAGCATAATTCCTTCTCTGCCCCTGAGTATGAACTAGACATAGGAGAGGGAAATGGAGAGGATGTGAAAAGATTATCTGAATGGCCATAATCAATTATCCAACTTTTGGCTTCCATGAAATTAGAGCAATGGCAAATAGGTAGGAATTTTTCAAGTTGTAGCCCTCTTGGAGAACTTTGAGGAACACACCACAGTGATATAACTGCAGATGGAGCACAGACATAAACGTAATCAAAGGCTGAAAGCCAAAAGCCTACATCAATAGTCAGGATAAGACAAGCTCAGAATTATCTCTATGGGCTTTTTGGTGATAAAACCATTTGTTGCTCTCATCTCTGCATTTTGTGTAAATATGAATGAGATTAACAATGATATCATTCTTTTTTAACTGCAGAGAGTAAATGGCTATTTGAAAAATAGAAGTACTTTTAACTTTTATCAGCTATTTAAAAATCAAGAATTAATAAAAATTATCATCTTATAGATGAAATGGATGAGAATAACTAATCCCATTTTATTAAGGCTTTCTTTGTTAAACTGTAAGAGATGCTACAAAATTCATCAGTATTGTCATTTAGAATTAAAATTTAAAAATTATGTCCAGTTCAACGACAGTTCTCATCTGTGTATTTTGTTAGACCCAGACAAAAATAGTTGTGTGTACAGATAAGTTAAATTTTAGGAGTTAATTTTTCAATTTTCTTGTCAAAATACTGATATCATTTCTATTGTTGATCACAAGAGGGAGACTATATCAACATCTTGTTTCAAATTTTAAAAACATCTATTTTAGTAATTTTGGATCAGATCTAAACTTTGACCATTCTCTGAAAAACATTAATGTCTGTTCAGTTCTTTTCTGAGTTTGTCTAGCCAGTAAAATTTATAGATAAAGATACCCAATCCAATAAACGAGATTAAACAATGCAAAGGCAGTTGGAAAGAAGATTCGAGAATAGGAGTCAATTTTTGCAATACGAATGTGTATTCTTCCTTCTCTCCAAGATCCTGTGCGGCAGTCTTCAAAACAACAAAAGAAGCTAGCACAGTCTTTCCCTTCTAGGCACTCATATCCATAATCATCATCACGTTCAGGGAGATGATTAATGTTATTAATTGAAATTAGTGTTGATCCAGGTCGAACAGCAATTGCAGATGGTTTCTTAAGAAAAAAAAAAAGAAAAACGTTTTTGTTTTACCCTCAAATTAAATAATTCCACACAATTCCACAGCAAGGGCCAACGTAAGCAGGTTCTTCAGTACAATATACAGAAATTCAAATGTTAGAGGAAAATAACATGGGGAGCTTTGCAAATTATGAACTAGTCTATGCAATTAGCTCATGTGGGCAAAAGATCATGAATGCTTTTCACCTGCCATGGTGAAAACTGGGTTGTGCTGGGGATTGGGAATACTGGATAATTAGTTATACAGACAGACTTAGATGATCCCATCTACATGACACAAAAGAACATTTTGAAGTAAGTCACAGCTTGACAACTGGGTCATAGCACATAGACAAGTGCTTAGGAAGGATATAATCATCACTACCAAGGGAATGATAGCTTTCCCATCATTTGGAATCTTTAGTATCAGATTCGATGTTTTTCTAGAAAATAAATTTTGCTAAGGCAAGCTAGTGGTATTAGGACAAAATCTCTGGTGAAGTTTTAGAGGCTGATCCACAGCCTCTACACAGGCCTAACCCTCTGATGGTAAATCCCTAAAAAATAAGCCAGCCCATACATAAATACATAAAACACCTTAGGAAGAATGCCATGAGAGTCAGTAAAAATGATTATTTTAGCTCTTAATTCTTGCTTCTACTTTCCACATGTGTAACTCAACCCTCCTGAAATTCAGTTCAAACTGATTGAAATAGGTGCTAACATTCATAAATAATTTTCATAGAAATATTTTGGGTGCATTATTGCCTAATACATAAACTACTTGCTTTCACCTTTCTCATGACTTGTTGCCTTCCCTTTTCCTGCACTATCTTTGCCCATCTTTTCTCCTTCTATTATTTTGTTTCCATGTGGATCTTCATACAGCATCCTTGCTTTCCCAAGTATTCAAAAATACATTCTCTCTTGACATTGTCAAAAATACAATCTGTTTCCTTATTTATCCTTGTTTTAATTTCTAAACACCAGAGCCTTTTTAGACTACTCATTCTTAGACTACTCTCATTCTTTCAGTCCCTTCCCACCTTTGGCATCTTTTCTAAAATTTTCAGACTAAAATATAATAATTACATTAATACTACTCTTACATTTTCTCCTCTCTTTTCTTGAATCTCCATATTTTGCCATGTATTGAATAAAAACATTTAGAAACGATGCAGTCAGATGAAGTAAGGAAGTGAGTTTACAGTGAAATAATTAACAACTCTGGCTACTGACGTGTAGAAAAGAATTATACATGATAGACAAAGTAAGAAAAATATATAAAAAGCAGGAAGCCACATCATTTCAATCCTTTTTTGTTGGTCTTAGGGACCAATTGTCCCACTTCCAGGAAATTACTTTGACCAATATGCAGATCTCTAGTAAAGGACTAACTATTTCTGTGGGGAACTTTTACCACCAAATCTCGAGGCGATGGTGTTACAGCTGTGCAGTATCCACCACATTTTTTAATAGTCTATTAAGTATTTTAATAAATATTTTTACCAGAGGAAAATTCACACACTCTGCTGTTTCAACGCTTTTTAGACATGATGACCTAGGGAGCTAATTATCGTCCTAAACGGCCTCATTATTCTTTTCAGTCATGATAAAATACTGACAATACAACAGCCGCTATATTTGAGACATTACAAGGTCTTTTTTTTTACAAAACATAAAATTTCAGATGAAATTTGTTTTGAACTTAGAAACTCATGGCTTTTAAGTAGATATATAAGGAAAAATGCCTATTCATTATTTCATTTCATCTTCTGCTTGATTGTATACAGGCAACATTCAGCCCTCACCCAGGAAAGTCAATTAATATGATTCAACTATGCAACATCTTAGTTGCATAAGCTGACTGGAAAAAGGGCTTTCCAGCATTGGTCCTTCTTCTTATTCTTTCCCAAAGAAGAGTACAATCAAATCTCTAGTTTTCTAATGAAAAATCTATTTAACACCTTTTCCTAAATGCTTTAATAATGTAAAAATGAATTTTAAATATTCATGCTGACAGATTCTTCAGAAATTCCAGTATTCTTACTACGTGAAGAGAAAATCTCTTAAATGGAATATTTATTTCTAGGATTTGTGAAGATTCATACCATACAAACCGCAAATTGTAAAAGAAGGAGGATCATTTTAGTAGAAAGAAACATTAGAGTAAATGAACAAAAAAGACTTTTCAGAAACATTAAGCCCAAATAGAACTACCTCTACTAGCACATGCTCCACAGACAGCTCAAGAAGCACCAAGGGCTTGGGAACAGCATGGAAAGTTATTTATAAAGACTCTCTAAATTAGGCTTATATATTTTAATTCACTTATGAATGGAATGATCCAAAAATTTTGCACGTTAACAGTATTACAGAAGGTGAATATGAACTCCCAACGAATAAAGAACAATTTGCATGTTTTTGGGTCTTAATCATTTGACTAAACTTACTGATTGCTTAGGTTTTGCCTTCTTATCTTTTCCTTTGTCCCCTTTTCTGTTGCTAGTAAAGTAATGCAAGGTGCCATATTCCATCAAGGCAGCAAACACAAAAATGAAGCAAACTGAGACAAAAAGATCCATTGCTGTCACATAGGAAACTTTTGGGAGTGACTTCCTGGCAATTGTACTCAATGTTGTCATGGTCAGCACCGTTGTAATACCTATTTAATAAAGTAAAAGAGACAGACAGGGAAAAGGAGACTGTATGAGTAATTCAAACATATTGTCACAAAAAAAAAAAAAAAAAAAAAATCCTCAAGTTAGCCAATAGTTCATTCATAAGGCATACAAGAACTGAGGCACAGCAGAATTCACCTTAGATCACATCCATAGACAACAATGCTACCGCAAGAAGCCATCCCTATGGATCCAGAGGCCACTGTTAGATCATACAGAAGCTGGCTGTTTGTGTAACCCAGCATGGGGCGTGTCCCTGGACTGTTGGCAAGCTTCAGGAAACTCAAGAAGTGGTCGTCCATCATGACATCTTTGTAAACACCAGCTAGGGTTAGGTAGCTACCTACCATAGGGAGCCTGCTATGCTGTGGGGTTGGACTAGATGGCCTTCAGAGGTTCCTTCCTGCCTTATAATTCTGTGACTGTGACACATTTAGTTTAACACTCTAGTTTAAATTTCTTTAATTTTCAGCACATACCAAAGAAATCGAGACACTGATAAAGTTTTTGTAATTTTATAAAACTTTAAAGAAAGCATACATACAACAAATACAACAGACACAAATAAACACATACATTTTATAGACAGATAAAAGACCTCTGGCTCTTGAAAGTTTAAAATATATGAAAGGTTTAAAATATATGAAAGAAAAAGGTTTATTATATATCAATAATTTTAAAAACTAATTTTAAAAGTGTTAGAAAAAGGAATAAGCTTCTTAACTCTTTGCTTATGACATGTAGTAGATCAAATTAGATGAATTTCATGGCCTTTCTTGTCTCATTCTCTAAATTACTAAATATATTTTCAATATTGTGCCTTAAGTAATAGAAAATATTTTCCTGAATTCATATACAAGTTAATTAAATGAACAAGCTGTCCTTATTGGCATCGTGTTTAGTGTCTTAACTATAACTATACCACTCTTCACTGGTTTTACATTTAGAAGGTGTTGATGCTTCCTTCTTGTAAGCTATCCCGTAGGGAGATGCAAAGCTTTTTTTCCTAGTAGTTCAAAATTAGGATGTGACCTTTCCTTTGGAGTGCAATACTTGAACACAAAAATAATAATTTTACTTATATGTCTAGGCTTACTGAAAAAAAAAATAATAATCAGTAACAGTGAACTGTGACAATAGGCTTAGGCTATGTCTTTCCAGTCAAAGCATGGAATCAGGAGTTGCTATTTAGCTTATAGTACAGCAGGAAAACGCTGCTGATTTAGCAACAGATTTCTCAAAGAAATTGCATGCCTAAAAAGGGCATACAGATAATCACAGAGATTTTTTAAAATGCTTTGCTCCCACTAGATGCTTTTGAGAATCACTTAGGTATTTCTCTGCATACTCAGATATTAAAATGCATTTAATCATCTTATACTTTGGAAAACCAAACTGCCAGGATCCTTCAACATGCACACAAGAAAAATTATCAAGCATCTTCAGTATACCAGGCTTCAACACAGTCTCCAGGTTGGAGGTGATACCCACCATACTGAATTCTGTTCCAAGACGAGGAAAGATGACATAGATTTTCCCAATCCTCTTTACTTTGTAGAAGGGAGAAAACCTTCCAGTTATCACAACTTCTAGCTTTACTTAGCGCTGGCTTTCTTCTCTTAACCTCTCAGTTTTTCCCCTACCCTGTAAAATCACATCTTTTTGACTGGTAAGTGCTTTTTTTCTTCACTAGAAAATCTGCATGTGAGAATAGTTACCCTATAATCTGCCAAACATTGACTTTTGAGCGTTCACACATAAAGAAATCAGAAAACTGTCACTACTAATCTGAGAGTTGTTAGTGTGCATCCTATGCATTTCACACATCTCTATCTGACATTTCTCCAAGACGACACATGATTCCCAAGTGGTCAAACATAGGAGGCCAGAGCCACACTAATCAGGTCAGCCAAGTTTGACACTTACACTGAGTTATAATCAGAAGAACTTGCAACATTAATATAATATCTGCAATAAAAGCAAGGTCCTGAAGGACAGCAATTTTGGTTTTTGCAAGTTACATGCCTAACTCCTTGAAGTTCAAATTCAGTTGCGAATATTCTTTCTTATTCCTAAAAGAGCATATTAATTTACTTCATTATTATAAAAAAAAAAAAAAAGGCACAAACAAAGATCACACTAAAATTTAAAAACAGCAGAAACAGAACAAAAACAGTACACATCTTCACAGTTTTCTCCTGTGTAGAAGTAACATCCAATGTTCCATTATGCTAAGTGAAGTTTAATCATACTTGTCAGACTAATCATTGCCATATTACCATCCCTGGAGATGACAGAAATATCATATAGAAGAAAAAATTATATATTCACATAAGAAATTGTGAATCCACAAGGCTTAGATCATAGAATCCTTAATGTTAGAAGGGATCTTTAAAGGTCATTTAGTCCAACACCCCTGCAAGGAATAGGGACATCCACAGCTAGATCTAGTTGTCCAGAGTCCTGTCCAGCCTGGCCTTGAAAATCTCCAGGGATGAGGCATCCACCACATCTCTGGGCAACTTATTCCAGTTCCTCACCACTCCCACCGTAAATCTTATCTAAACCTACACTCTTCAAGCATGAAAATTTTCCCCTTGTTTTATATCACCACAGAAGTCTAAGATTTCCAGGTTTCTATTATAAACACTCTCTCCCTTAAATTCTGTTGTGACACCACAGCATGATTCTCTTACTCTTAACCTTGTAACTCAATAGAAAGGATGACCAATGGTCATAATCATTTAATTCAATTAATCCAGTGCTCACTGTATTGTTGTTCCAGAACCCTCAAGGGTGACAACAAGCATCCTTACCCAGAGATGTCCTTGCAGGAACTGCATCCTTGTTGATCCAAAATGACACCCATGAAAGAACAACTGTGAGTATACAAGGAATGTACGTCTGGATAGTAAAATATCCCATACGTCTGCTGAGATCAAAGAAGATTGTCATAATAATATAATCACCTATGAATTAAGAAAATAATAACAATCTTGGATTATATCTGTTAGTTTTGTTGCACATAGATAATACATGCCAAAAAGCTTAACACTTTGCCTTACCAGATAGGGTATGAGAAATCTCAGTTGTATTTCGCAGCCCTACAAATGCAAATTGGTACAATCTCCAGTATTTCGGATCTGCCACTTCAACAGAGGTTTTCTTCCATTTGTATTCAATTTCATTTCTGGGATATCCATCTAGAATAAAACAACAGATCAAGACTCCAGCCACAGCAAGTTTCAAAGCATGTATTGTGATCTCTGAAGTTGTTTGGAAATGAAACAAAGGCTGTAAATAAAGGGAATCGGAGAGTAAGAAAATCTATAATCCACTGTATCCACCTAAAATTTAATAACAAAATATCTAGCCTCAATTTTAAGCCTAACCATTAAGATCAGCCTAAAGTTTTGTAAATATAACTGCTTAGGAAATATCTACACAATATTCTGGAATTAGGACATGAAAAAATGACTCAGAAACACCACTATGCATTAATGCATGAATGCAATATACTTTAGCTTTAAAAGAACACAAAGAGCTTAAAAGTACATATACTTCCGAGTACACAATATGATCAAATTCCTATTCCTCAGTATGGATTTTTGTGACCTGATTCATTGTTCAGTAATCCACCTGGAATTACAGCCTTCTTGATTTTCATGTGCCTCACATGTTGACCCACATTATCTAGCACAAAAGCAGGAATGAAATCAAGTAAGGCTCACTTGTATTTAATTGACAGATCTATCAAAGTTCATTTAGCATTCAGGAAGGAAACACTAAATAAAATATTCATTTAAGAAGATTCACTGAAGTTTGATTTCATTGCCTTTTAGGTTTCACATTTAAGAATAAATTGTTTAGCTATGTTCAGTTGGTTTGGGATTCTTCTGCTAGCAAAAGCACAATACTCTTAGGAGCAGTATTTTATTTCTAATATATTAAAAAAATAAGCCTGAAAGTTATGTTTCTTGCTTGCAAAAACACATCCCACTGAAAGGAGAAGGCATGTTTATACTGATTAAGCATTTACAAGAACAAGCTGAAGAAGGCAGATCTTAATTTTCCTCTTAGTATAACACATGGAACCAATTCAAAGCTGGCAAGTCTGACAGGCATAAAAAATAAAGTTCTTCCAAGGCAATAGATTCCTATTAACTGGAATGAGTATTGCATCATGCCCTTTAGCAATACAATTGTTTTTAAAGTTGCAACTAAATGAAATGCATGTAATTCAACTCATTCATTATTGCATTTAATTATGCAATAAATAATGCAATAAATCAAAGCAAAATACAAATAGATTTTTTTCCTTCACTTCGAGGCTTCAAAAAGTAATTACTTGCTCTCTTGCTGATAGATTTTAAGGAAATTTAAAGCCTGATTGTAAAGAGAAAAGAAAACGAAGTGTTGTACCACCTACAGCTTGAAAATTCCAGTGGACAGGAGTGTTCATCCATAGGAAAGTTATGAAGCTGAAGATAACACTCTGCATTAATTGTCAGTCTAATTAGAAAATAAGAAAATAAGAAAGATTATATTCATGCATCTAGACTACATAATAAACACATGCATAAAAATCAGTTTTGCCAATGAATGGATGTTATGCATATCCAATTGTGTATCTGCAAAAGGCATCCACCATCATCTCCGAAGAACAAAATTATTAAATGCAACCTGATGACTCGTGTCATTTCAATTGGCATATCAAGTCACTTAAAAAATGCCAATTGATTTGGTAATTTCTTAATTTTCTACCAGAAAGAGTAAAAGGGAAAGGCTAAAGGCAGGACAAGGAGGGGAGATAAAAGAAGCAATAAAATGAAGTTTTTTTAAAGAATGTTTTGGAAAGTCTCATGGCATTTGGCATCCTTATATCTGATGGTTACATAAATATATATGCATCTCTATATATACATAAGAGGGAACACGAGGCCTGCTCTAAATTTGTGTAACTTGTGTATATTTTGTGAAGAACAGTGAAGAACAATCTTGACATTTCTACTCATTCAATGTCTAATGTCACACAGGTTTTCAAGTAGTAGCATATATTTTAGAAGCAGTCTAGAACTAGTTTAGCATTTAAACAACAGAAAAAAATCAGTTGCAGCTTTTGAAAATACTATCACAGACTTTCAAAGAGTTTCTAAACAAGGTGGATTTTAAGGAAAACTGTAGTTCTTGCCATACATTGCGAAAGAAAAAAAGCCCCATTTCCAAGTAAGACACCAAGTAAGACACTTTGCCCTTCAAATTTTCCAACTGTGATATATGCACATATTGTCTAAGTTTTCCATTTTCAATCTTTGGATGCTCAAACCCTTAAAAAAAACAAAGCATAGCTTTTATTATAAGCGGAGAAACCAGATTTGGAATCTCTGATGTGTGCAATAGAAAAATCAAGGTCTAACCTCACAATAGACTCAGTAGGCCTAATGAGCTTACCAACCCTATTGAGCAGCTGAACATTAAAGAATCACCATGTCTTCTCCCTCAAGTACCAATGGGGAAAGAGTGGTAGTACATAGGAATCAAAGAACTTGGAGCACTGTCAAATCCAGTTATTGTTTCTTCAGTCACCAACATATGAACTCAATGTTATTCCAATATGAACTCTCAATGTTATTCCACCTTAGGCTGAATTCAGATCATATCTTCATCTATACAGATGTTTGCATGTTGCAGTGCCAGATGAACACCCAGTTTTGCTGTTTCATTTCCAGCTCACTGCAATTCAAAGCTCAAACTTCAGCACAATAATTCTAAGTTATTCCGTTGAGAGAGCATCACACTGCTCATACAATGCTACTAGTCTGTAGATGAAGGCAATGTAAGTAACTAAGTGTAAGTAATTAAAAAGTTGCTACTGTTTGCTTTTTTAAAAAGGTCAGATATAGGTCATCTTTTGCACATGCTACTTGCTTATCAGCTTCTAATTTATTTCAAGGTTTTTTAGATTTGCTTAATAAGAAACTTTGAAAGATTATCCTAAAATGCTTTCTGTAGACTACAGCTATTCAAGAACTGTTTGTTAAGTGACTCAGAGATCAGTACAGATAGCCTAGATGGTATATTTAAAATTAACCCAAGCATCCATCATTTGTCAAGCAGAATTACTACTAACATGTTTGCTTATGCCTAATTTGGAGGAACAGATTTGTAGATTTAAATAACTTGTAAGAGTAAACATGGGAAATAGTATGTGCAGAACTTGGACTTTAGCTTTAATTAAGCTTTTTTATTATTTTTATTACTTGAAGCATTCATCTTTTACTTACAGAATATAATTTGGTGAAAATTAGATAATTAACTGCTTAAAATAAAAAGTCTGCGAAGCAATTTATGACTCAGGTTTGTGATATCTTAGTTACAGAATACAACTCTTTTGGTATTTTTTTCCTTAAACCTTGTTTATACCTAAAAAGAGATTAAAATTTGGTACCGCTTTCAACTGCATTTAACCAGTATTCTGGGCAGTATATTTGAATAATATTTATTTAATATTTTTCATTATCAAATCATTTTTTTCCATCTTAGCAAACTCTCTGCAAACTCCTGTGGTCAACAACAAAGGAAATTTCAGGCACTTGATTCATATTTATTTTTGTGTTCTTACATGTATCAGTTCTATCTTTTCTACTTAGTTAATAAGGACCCACCTTAGAGTGTATAATACTCTTCCATCACTCCAGATTCTAAGTAAGCGATTTGGAGTTGTAATCCAGTGGGCATCAGATTTCCTTGAGTTCCGGAAGAAAGTGTCTGGAATCCAAATTTTTCCAACCATATTGCTATTAAGCATAAGGACTTTCATTGAGCTGTTAAATTTCAGACGACTGTCATACCAAGTCTGGGCAAATATAATATCTATGGTGTATTCCTAAAAACAGAGAAACAATATCTATGTACACATTTACCAAAGCCTGCAAGCCAAGAATTTTCTACTCAGGTATAAATCAAAGGCTATCTCTTCTATTCTCTTTGTTATTATTTATATTGCATTCAGCAGCCTTTAGCAGACTAAGGAAAGACACATATAGCCTTCTGCCTCTATTTCCACTCTCCGGAGACACACTGTTTAGCCAAAGAAGAGGAGACCTGATAGGATCTTGTTGTAACTTGGCAGTCCTCACACAATACAATCACATCAGGGGAAATAGACACAGATTTAAGGGCAACCTTCATTCTTCTGGGCTAGGCCAAGTTTCTAGAGACATAGATTTACATCTCTTCAAAAGCAAATAAAAGTCATTTCTTGTGTTTTCCCCCTTGAATTTCACAACATGCATCTGTAGATCCTTCAAGAAAGCTACAGTCATCTTCAACATTGCCCATCTGTATTTTGACAAAAATGAAACACACGCACTGACTAAATTTCAAACTTTGAAAAATTCATGTATATGCAAGAAGTAAATATCACTGCTTGCAGAAATAACTTGACCATCAACTTCGTATATTCACCTGCACGTACACAAAAGCATACACAGAAAGGAAATTTCCCTAATGCAATTTCTCTTCACTTATTAGAGAGCGAAGAAAATTATTTTCTGATACAAAGTCAAATTCCTCAGTAGATTTTATGGCCAAAATTACAAAATTACAAAATTACTTTTATGGCCAAAAAAAAGTGGCAAATCAAAGATTTTAATGAAACAGTTAAAGACAAGGGAGTTAAACACTAAAAAACAATATTTCAACGCATCTGCAGAGAATCCAACCATTTGTTGCTTAGTATAAGAGCAGAATAAAGGAGCAAAGCAGCAGACTAAACTCTGTAGCATTTGTCTCAGCTCTGGTTCATGACAGATGTTAAGAGCAACAGCCATTCTGTATGGTGGCAGACCCCTCCTACGTGGCTGTCACATGAAACTTCCTATGAGCAACTCAGTATCTCCTCTGAGAGCTCAGTCCACAGGGAAAAAAAAATCACTGAAGGCCAGACTTAGACACCTTGCATTGGTTGCTCCCTGTCACCTGTGAGGGGAGAAGAGAGAGGGAGACAGTGCTGGTGTGAGCCAAAGGATGCATTACTAGCTAATTTGGACAATAAAAATGCACACTGCAGATAGCCAATTCTGACTTTTAATGCAATTAATCTAGAGGCAATGAAATTAGAATGCAATGAAAGTAAAAGGGTTTGCTGATTGGATTAGGGTTTATTGCTCATTTTATTTTTAAATAGCCACAGTATCCAGCTATATGAGTTATAGATTCCTCTCTCATTTCTGCAAATATTAGCAGCTATTTCCCAGGTGAAATTTGTGAAATTTCCATCCTTCAGAAGTGCAAAGGTGGATATACCAGGACTGCTTAAATCTCTCTCCGTTTTCCCACTTATCTGGGTGTGAAAAGAAAAGATATGGAATATAATAGATATGCAAGGGTAAGGCTTGCCTCTACTCTCTCTTCCACACAAACTATTGTAACTCAGTGACTTGCAAAGAAAAAATAATGGGTGCATAAGGCAAACAGCAGTAGGACAAGGGAACAAAAGGACTAATCAAAAATGCATCCTGGAGATTACTTCAGTCTAAAACTTTGCTTACTCCTTGACAGACTTTGTCATCAAGAGAAGTTTCTGCAGGTCAAAACAAGTCCTTGTTTATTTTATTTGCATAAAAATATCTTCAAGACACCTGTGAAAACCCACAGCCTGTTTATCCTCAACATCCTGCTTTTTGTGTTCATCTGCAGGTTACAATTGGAAAGGAAACCTGCCTTTGTCTTTTGTAAATGAATACACAAGACAGTGTGCTAAAGAAGTGCTTTGATAGACTTAAATGAAGCAACATGAACAAAGATTTACTTGTTGCCTTAACAATAAAAAATAGGAGAAAAGAAGTCAGTGAATGAAATCAACAGAAACAACCAAATGTATGATAAGAGCGGGCTGTCCGAAGGTGCTACTCTAAGCAGCCAATTCACAGTTGCACCACATTGTCTGAGAAAAATAAATATATCAAAGTGTCATTACAGTCAAATACACCCAGGGCAAGAAAACTCAGGCTGCCACAGAATACCAACAACCCTATCAAATTAAGATGAAAAAGAAGAGCTTGATGATTTTGAATGAGCAAAGCAAAGGAACAGCCCCAGTAGACCCAGACGCTTGGATTCTCTTACCTTTCAGTATTAAATGTGCATGTTTTTATCAGAACCAGGTACTAAAATGTTGTTTAAACAACATTTTAAAGGGGAAAAAAAAAAAAAAACACAAAGAAAGCAGGAAATGTTAAAATCCTTCATCAACCATTTTTCTATGCTCAAAAAAAAAAAAAATCTGATACATAATAATTCAATATCATAGTATTAATAACTAGTCTTTTCCAATGTTGAATGCATAACAGTAGGTCCAATTGCTAGCCTCTTATCAGCAGAGTGGTCTTCCATTTCTAAATTGAAAAAAGCACGTAGACCCTCTTCCCTCAAAGTTCACCCAGTCAAAGGCATAATCCTACTCATTCACCCCACCTGAAAGACCCACAACTTGTGGTTCTCTGATTTCACTCAAGAGCAATTATTCTAATACCTACATTGCTGGACATAACTATCTACTTTTTCAGCATACCTACTTGTCCTATGCCTTGCTGAGACCTTGCTGTCTTTGAGGATCCCTAGTACATCCTTTAGGCAGCATATGTCCTTTGCCTAACTATCTCACACTCTCAGCTCATTTCATCTATGCTGTCATTCACTCAAATGAACTTGAGCATAAACATCAAACATATGCATGTTGTTATCACATGTAGACATTCAAGACATGAAGATGGGACTCAGATTCCCTTCTCAACAGAAGTTCCTTCACAAAGAGGACAGGTGTTATGGGTCGAAACAGACCTTGTACAGCCTCCAAGCACAGGTACACATTACAGGATGATTGGGAAAATGAGGCTTAAGTAAGCATGCTGCCCTGGTAGTGTAGATACCTGAGAGCAAAAATCTGAATAGGGAATAACTAAGAAAGCTGCATACTTTCTGAAGATCAAGTTTTGAAATGGACCTGAAGCTTTAAGGTTTCATGGATTTATATAATAAATTCCCTTAAATTTGCAGCTCATAAAAAACAATTCATAGTTTTTAATGAGAAAGGAAAATCTGGGCCCTGAAAATTTGTTGAAAATGTGGTCGAAAAATAACTACACTAAGGAAGTAATTTGTCTCAAAAACTAGATGAACAAAAGCATTATCTCTGTTTACACGCCGTATTAACAAGAACAACAGCACATCAGAAAATACAATTTTCTTCTTCTTTCTTTCTGAGCAACTGTTTTGCTTTTCTCATTTTCTTAGAAAAAGTTAAATTTAACACTTATCACTACTTTTATTAGTCTGATAAAGCTCACCATTCAATGACATTCTGTAACCATAAAAATTGGTTTACTAATCTCTCTTTTAAATGAAACTAATGATAAAACATCCATGCAGAATAAAAAGAAATCAATCTATGGGTGCATTAGTCACAGCCAGAGCAAAATGTGTGCTTATTCATATTCAGCCTCACAGGGTTCAATAAACACCGCACATGTTAGCTCATATTTGGCATCTGATTAGATCACCGAACTCTTTTGCACAGCTGGCATAAAGAGCCCACCTGCCTAATTATTTCCAGATAACTGCAATCCTCCTTCATCTCTGTCCTCTCTAAAAGTTAATAACAAACTCCAAAGGCTGGGAATACAGTGACTAATCAGATAATGCCATTAAGGGGACAGGCAGTGAACACTCAGTGAATATTGACAAGCAGGTGTATAGTCTCAAAGAGAAAGAGTTAATAAGGAAAAGCAATTATATCAAATAGAGCAGGAACAGTTACTGTATGGAACACACCAAATACTCAACTTTAGTTTCTCAAAAGGATGAGTACAGTTCAGTAGCAGTCAAATATTAAATAGGCCACTAGATTTTTGTTTTATTGGAAAACTGTGAAAGGAAGGGATGCAGCCATCATTCTATAAGGTTACATCTCAGTGCACCTACAACACACCAGTTCCAACATAAAATCAAAAGGACTGGAAAATAGCACAAAGTAGAAAACCATTTTTCTTGGATATTTTGTCTAGCATTCCCATAGCTGATTTGATATTTCACAGCAAAACCGTGGAGAAGTGAGTAGGTTAGTTGTTGCCTAGTTCTTGTTAACTGCGATACATTTGCAATACAACAGGAAAAAGTGGCCCAGTTTTCTCAGGCTAAACACAAATGCAATGAGTTTCTCCAACACCAAAATCAGATTTGAAATACTACACAGCTACAGTTCTATGATACAGATCATTACCAATGAATTGCAGAAGTAAAAAAATAATAATAATAATGATAAAAAAAACCCATCCTCTTCTTCCTCCTTCTTTGCCCAGAAAGCTACAGTTGCTTCTCCATAAGAGCCAATCCACACCTTAAGTTTTTAGAATACAACACACTAATTCAGAAATTTGTTTCACAGGGAGGCCCTGAATTCATTTCAATTACAAAATGTGCAGTGACTTCATCTTGTTCAGATCTATAATATTTTCCCCATTCTTGTTCATTCTATTCAGTTTTCTAATTTCTAAAACAGAAATTTAATCAGAGTGAGACAGGGAATTCTGCAGAGGAAAAAAAAGAAAAAAGAAAAAAAAAAAGAAGCTAGAGAAAACATTTTACAATCCATGTTCTTATATTAAGATATGCAATTTAGTATCAAAGACTCAGGTAAGTATGATGATTAAAAGGTTTAGACAGCAAAGACATTCATAAACAATCACTGGTATCCATGTGCTCTCCCAAAAGAACAGAACCAAGTAAACTACCAAACCAATTTATCTTCATCTTGCCAGAAAGCTGCCAGCAGGGTCTCATAACCTTTACCTTCTCCTATATCTGACTATCTCTGAGCACCAATGTAGTGCTTTTAAGTACTTTACTAAAATACTTAGCTATATTAAAATACTTAGCTATCTTTGATATGTGGCTTCTTTTAACAAAAATTTAAAATTGTTCTACTTCATGGGTTACTTTAAAAGTTCTTACCTTTTGTTTTGTTTTGTTTTGTTTTGGAGCTTCATTAGGCTCAGCCAGGATTTCAGAGCTTGATCCCCATGGTTGAGACCAAAGTAAAAATAAAATTTCTTGGTTTAGTAAAAAATTTTAGTTTGCTCACTCATGGACCCTACAGTGAGATCTAAAATATCTGACAAATCTCAATGATTCTGGTAAGAACACCCGTATTAGATTAATAATCCTACAGTAGTGAAAGAAGCGGGGGTTGCCAGAAATATGGTGAATATAGCATCTGCTCCTGAAATCTTTTAAGCAGTCAGATTGTTATAGTTGAGCAGAAAATCACACTGGAATATGCCATAAAAGCATATGCACAGGATAAGTGGAAATACAACAAATCATATCCACAGAAGGTGAGGGAGTACAAAGAGACCTACATAATTATAATACAGAAGAAATCCACTGTTCTTCACATCATAATTTAGCATCTGTGCTTATCCGGTCCTTATTCTGAATGCAAAATGACAGATGCAAATCACAATATGAATAAAAGGCAAGATTTATTTAAATGCTTTGTAGATTAGAAACAATAATAAAAATCTTACTAACTAGTAAAAAGATTAGCTAGATAAGTAACTAAAGCACTTCAGCAAAATCTCTGCTGGTAAGCTATGATTATGGCTATTTGAAAAGAGCACAAAAAAAGAAAGTAAACATTATATATACATTTGCACATTGAAAACGACACAAAAAGGGGTGCTTTTTTTGTTTTTCTTTTTTGCTTTTTCAATTGAAATTTGAATGTTTCAGTCACTGCCATTCATAAATAAATATTTAATTACAGAAAGAACCAAAACTCAGAAATGAAAAATGAGACATAAATACTACTTATATGTTAAAAACACAGGAATGAATACTGATAAGGAGTAGGGCTTTGGCTTTGAGGCTGTCAAGAGTGATTTATCAACTCAATTAACTGTACTTTCTAAATTCTGAACCTACATCTACCTTCTTGTAACAAGAGAGACTCAAGCAGTCAAATTAATCCCACACAAAATTTCTGCAGCAAAGCTGAACAGCACTCAAGCATACATGGTTTTCTACAATTTCATTTTATAAACAAGCTGCAAATTCTCAAAAACAAGGTTTCACCATTCAGCATTGTAGAACTGCTTTAAAGCCATATCAATTGCAGTTATTCAGTTAAAGTTTTTTGGCCTTTTGCTTTCCTGGTTTTTCTGTCATATCCCAAAATCCCAACATTAGTGATAAAACCAGGAGAGACAATTACCTGGGTCTGATTCCCACCTTGTATCTCCTGTAGTGAGTTCCTATGTGAAATAGCACTTCTAAACAGCTTTCTGGTTGCTGAAGCAGTCAGGAACCTTCAAATACCTATGTGCTACAATGAAGATAGAACACGGCAACTGCTAAGAACTTCCCCAAAGTACCTCTTGAACTATTGGCCCCAGGGAAAAGAGCACAACGTTTTGTGGAAATAAATTACTGCAAGAGACAATACTCTTCTTCAAGAAAATGAAATCTCACACAGCATTTACTGTATGCCACTGAATAACACATTCTAAAATAGTCCAAAAAGAAGTGTTTTAGATGCAGATTTTCCATGCTCCAGTGGTTGAAATAAGCAGCAATAACCTGACCAAATTTACAATTATGCAACAGAATAAAAAATAAATAAATAAAAACAAGATCAGCAGGCAGCAAAGTTACACCCACCTTAGCAGCAAAAGAGCATTGCATTTCCTAGCTGCTATTTTATCTACTCACTCACTGAGTGAGTCCTGCAAAGGAGCAGGACAATAACTTCCTCCAAAAATGGGTTTACTTTTTTGGTAAAAATCCTAGGGGTACTGCTGTAGGAAAGGGCATCCAGACAGTTCCACCACTTGACAAACTGGACTTCCCAGAGCATATATTATGAACAGAAAAATCCTGCTCATTACATTGTTCAGCTTTTTACAGAGGGTGAGTTTTCATAGAGTCAGCACAGATCCTGGCACCGGCCAGGGCAGTAGCTTTCCTCTAGAGTGCAGTAGAGAAGGAAGCAATAATATTCTGTGTTGTAGGAGCCATTGCCAAGGACTGTTTCTAGATGACATCAAGAAGTTCTAACAGTCAAAGCACAACCTTTACCTTTCTTTCCAAAACCGCAAATCTAGGCCAACAGAATCACTCAAAAAATTTGAATACAGCCTCCCACATTTCCATATAGACAGAAGAATTAGGAATTAATAACAAAGAACAATCAAGCAATGCTCTCCTAAGTATAAGAAGCACAAGACAAATAACTAAATGTATCTTATCTCACCAACAGACACAAGAGACAACCACAACAGAAGCTGATAGGAAGGCTTTGGAGCAGATATTAAGGTATCAGAAATAACAGTAAACCGTATAACAGAGCAGCCAAACAGTCTGTGCAGTTGAGGGGGAAAAGCAGGAGAAAAGTACTGACTGGTTTAGCTTTAGTGCCAGTTGATGCCTTCCATCTTTTTAGTAAAGATCTGGAAAGACAATGGGAGCAAAAACAGCAGGAAATAGAGAACATAATACCAGTAAGAACTGTCAGTAGCACAACAAAAGTTTAAATGTTCACATTTTGTAGCCTTCACAGAGAGAGAAAAAAGAAAGTTTAAGCAGGAACATGATGAGAAACAGTAAAAAAGCTTTACAGACATTTATAGAAAGTGTATTTGAAGTATAAGGGGCAGACTGGGAGAAAGCATATGGTATACCAAGTTGAAAAGTTGAAAGGACATGAACAGAAACTGTTGAGATCTCAGGTAGGAATTGGCCTCTTAGGGGAGGAAAAAAAAAAAATAAGGCTGCGAATAGGCTTTGAAGTGTCTTGAGGGAAAAAGTTTGTGTGCGAGATCCAGTGTAAGAGAAGCCTGAGGAGGAACATGAGCAAGAGATGATTCATAGGAATAGAGAAAAATTCTCTCAGTAGGACATCTGTAAGTAGTATAACTGGAACAAGGTGGTAATTGCAATCCAAAAATTTATCATCAGAATAATGCAAATGTGGACAAGAGATTCACTATGATAAATGGATTAAGAATAAATAAAAATAAAACCCCTGAAAGCTGCTTTTCAGTCAGAATTTGCAAGACTATCTAAGACCTTGCTCCAGGCTCTAGGATCCATCACAACATAGAAAAATATTAGATTTCAATGCCACACAGAATATTCACAACAATGGATAGTGAGAAAGGGTAAAAAAAATAAAATGAGAAGATTTAAAGTCACAATTTAGCCACATTGAGGTATCTAAAGATCTGTTAACAGAAGTGAGGTACACGAGGCAGTATTTCATATGGGACAGAATGAGGCATGCAGAGTTACAGACAACAGAAAGGCAGCTAAATTTGTATATGAAGCTATCAAGAAGTAGCTGACAGCAGAAAACTACCATGGAAGATACTCTGCTCAGAAATATCAAAGGAAGAGCTTTAAAAATTACATTCACATCTACTGTGAAATAGATAAAGTACTGGAAACATAAGAAATCAAAGTGCTTGCTCCCAACACTCTGATCACAGAGGAAAGGAAAATATTTCAAGCAACTTTTTCTAGCCCCAGCCATACACAGCCATCTCAGCACCTCTGCGATTTCCTTTAACAAATCAACCTTATGCAAATACAGAACACTGGCATCTGAAATCTCAAATACTTCACAGAGCTATTGCTTTGTCTGTTTATCTGTGAGATCTGAGATTATATAAAATGGATTTCAACCAGTGCATGCTGGTACACTCTAAAGTCAAGGGAGTTAATGTAGGTTTTCTCATAGTTTATAGTTAAGTGTGGCTTAAGTGATACAGTGGATCTACACAAAAAGGTATCTCCTGAAAAACACAAAATTTGAGAATGAGCAACAGAACAAGAAGTTGGCAGCCTCAGATTGAATCTCTCCTGAACAGCACACACAAATTAAGGCACATTTTACAGAAATGAGCACAGATTTTCTAATGCTTTGTGTGGGACCTTAACTACCTATTCTGACTTTGTGTCTATGGAGAGTCAACAGGTAAACTGCAGTTGAAATACCAACAAGTACTGAATACTGTCTAAAGCAAGGGTTGAAAAGATTGATCTGCTTTAGTTTGCTTTCAGAAAAGATACTGCAATATTTCTCTGTCATACAAAGCTGACTTTTCTCTCATCCCTTGTCATTCCTTTCAAAATGATCAGAGAAATTGCGAGTGACATCGGAACTGCTGTGCTGAGCCAGTATGAGCAGGATATTTCTTGTACTTGGATGATTCCCCTGAAACCAGATGGGATAAGCTTAGAGCTACCTTGCAACAGCAGTAGGCAAGCTCACTGCCAGCAACAGCCAGACTAATCAACTTAAGCTCTTTTCTTTTTTACCATGACAAGCAGAGAGCACTCACTTAAGTTCCTATAGCTGGCAAAATAAGTCATACTAATAGACATGTTTTTTAATACTTAAGTGTATTTCATAACAAAGAAAAAGCAATATTCAGAATTACTGAGCATTTACTCAGCTGCTATAAAAAAAACCACTGTCTCCAAACACTCATATAGTTAATGGCTAATTAAATCTGACTACTTTTACTGTTGATAGGCACCAGAATTATTAAAATCTATCTTTCCTAATAAAAAAAAAAAGGAGTGAGTTGGGGAAAAAAAATGTGTCATTCTTGTTCACTCCAAAGAAGATGCCATACAATAAGCTACAGGTGATAGTCAAAGGCTTGCTGATATTCTGTTCTGATTTCCAAAGTACTGTTCCTACCACATGAAAGAAAATGGAACCCGTTTTCATAAAATGCACATACTGGACTGTCCAAAAATCTGCAGGTCTTGCATGCTGGACCCACATGAAGTTGTGCAATTTCATTAATTCTCAAAAGTGAGAAAAAGCAGTCATATTATTCCTCTGACTCATTAATCACAAGGCTCATAGAGACAATGATTCTCCTCTGAACATATTTCTCTTCTTCAAACATGAAAGGAATTCCAACCAGAACAGCCAGATCATGAAAGCTGCAGATCACAGGCAGCAGCAGAGGACATCTGTAAATAAACTGGTGTATCAAAGCACAAAACACCGATGAACACAGAAGGACTGGGTGATGAACACAGGGCAGAGAAAGATCATGAGGTCGATAGGCAGCATGGATGGACATTATTTACACACAATGGCCATATATCAGGCTGTACTACTTGCATCTCAAGAGTGTTTTTTTTGTTTGTTTTTGTTGTTGTTGTTTGTTTCTTTTGTTGTTTGTTGGTGTTTTTTTTTTTTTTATGTTAGTCCTAGCTTGAAAGAAAAGAGAAAAGTAGTAAGAGTACATTTGCATTAAGTGCTCAACAGAACGAGCTTCCACATAGAGAAAAACAGGCTCAAAATATTTATCATATGTCTAAATTCCATTAAGAAAAAGCCAGACTACTGCAGAGCTTTTGGGGATCAAGACTTTGGCCATAAAAATGCACTTAAATGGTAGTTTATATGACTGCTGCAGGATGCATGGTGCAAGATAGCTTTAAAAAATAAATTCAAAAATCTTTAGGCTTAATGAGTATTAGAAGCCTAAATACTTCACTGATCTAGACACTTGTTAAGAATATTTACTCAGGCTGCAGATGCCTAGAGAGACCGCATGCTGCAGGAAGACATCTTTTATGCATGGGGTGTCTATAGCATCTAGAATTTTATGTAGATCTTTGTTAAATTAAAGAATGAAAGCCAGACTCCAAGAGTCTTTAAAAATAAATTCTAATGAATGTCATACATATACTTAAAATCTCTGTTTTATGAAAGCGAATGAGTCTACTACATAGCAAGAGGAAAATCACAGAATCACAGAATCGTAGGGGTTGGAAAGGACCTCCAGAGATCATCAAGTCCAACCCCCCTGCCAAAGCAGGTTCCCTACACCAGGTTGCATAAGTAGGTGTCCAGGAAGACCTTGAATATCTCCAGAGAAGGAGACTCTACAACCTCCCTGGGCAGCCTGTTCCAGTGCTCCATCACCCTCACCGTAAAGAAGTTCTTGCATACATTTGTGTGGAACTTCCTATGCTGCAGTTTCTGGTCGTTTCCCCTTATCCTGTCTCCACACACTGATGAAAACAGTCTGGCCTCGCCACTCTGCCCCCCACACCTTAGATATTTATAGACCTGGATCAGGTTCCCTCTCAGTCTTCTTTTCTCAAGGCTAAACAGACCCAGTTCACTTAGCCTTTCTTCATACAGGAGATGCTCCAAGCCCTTCACCATCTTTGTGGCCCTCCGCTGGACTCTTTCCAAGAGGTCCCTGTCTTTTTTGTACTGGGGAGCCCAGAACTGAACACAGTACTCCAGATGAGGCCTTACCAGGGCAGAGTAGAAGGGGAGGATCACCTCCCTCGACCTGCTGGCCACGCTCTTTTTAATGCACCCCAGAATGCCATTGGCCTTCTTGGGGTGCCAATTTGTCATCCACCAGAACATCCAAGTCCCTGTCCGCAGAGCTCCTCTCCCACAGGTCATCCCTCAACCTGTACCGGTGCATGCAATTATTCCTTCCCAGATGCAAGACTCTATTACTTGCTTTTATTAAACATCATCTGGTTTCTTACTGCCCAGCTCTACAGCCTGTCCAGGTCTCACTGAATGGCAGCACAGCCCTTCATCAAGATCATTGATGAAGATGTTGAACAATAAAATGTTGAAAATAGAATGTATTAGAAAAAATAAGTCAGTTTCTTCTCATAATGAGTACCCTTTAAAGCTTTCATAGCTTTAAATAGCTTAAAAAAAAAAAAATAGCTTTAAATAGCTTTTTTTTTAAATAGCTTTAAATAGTTTTTTTTTTAATTTCAATTTTTTTTCCAGTGAACTGAATAAATAAATAAATAAAGCTTTCATAGGAACATATTCCCCTGATATCACACTACAAACTTATTGTTTCAAAAAACAAAACAAAACGACAAAAATCCACACCCTCTCTACGTCACACCTTTTTATTTCTAAACTAAAAAGTTAAAGGTTATCATCTGACAGAGTGAATTAACATATCTGGGAAATAATTAATCCAAAGGGGAATCACAGGTATGGGTTCTCACATAAAGTAATAAAATGAGGGCTAAGGACAGCCATGGAAACTGGAGCAAATATTGGAATATTGGGTAACAATCACAAACAATATTAACGCCAGGGAAAGTGCCTCCTTAATGAAACAGCTCACATAGAGCTTACCAGGTCACATTTGTAATTATTTTTTGCTGAGAATGTTGTTTCCTAGATTAAAGACATTTTTGTGAGAAGCTTTAATAAATTTGCATATGTTTATTTTTTATTTTTATTTTTTAATGATTTTTTAGTGATATTAGATGCTTATACAATCCAGGTTCCTAGAGTCCAAGCTTAGATAAAGCAATTGCTAATTTATAAAGAAAACTTCTACTGTTTGCTATGTCTCTATTAGAAGTAGAAACCTGTCCACACATTTTGCTCCCACTATAAGTTCCATCAGAGGGGATACAATGGGGAGAAGTAGAGAAGAAAAGATGGAGTAGGAAAATAGATGAAGCCAGAGGAAGCATTTACAACTGAACATCAATATATCTCCCCCACCCCTTCTTCCTCCTGCTCTTTCATGCAGTTCTCTACATACAACCCCTGCTTGAGACACTGCACCCCTGCCACAGCCTCAGGTGATGATAATCCTAAACTTGGTAAATTGTTGTGCTGGAATGAATGCCCATATCAGCATCTTGCATTTTTAACACCTTTACCCCTACTAAGTACCATCAGTTTTTCTTGGCTGGTATCTCATCTCTGAAAGATGATATTCCCCACCTGAGCATGATGACACATGTGCAACCTACACATTTTTAATATACTTCTGGAAATAGCATCATTTTGCCAAATGCTCAGAAATTTCCTCTGCTGGCCTAGTATAGCATACCTGGACTGGAAGAAAAGGCCCTTCTGCACACAAATGCAAAACTGAGCAATTCTGTAGGGAAGTAAAAATGAAAAAGACAGGAGGGGGCTGAGCACAAACTCATCCAAATGCCGGTCCCAGCCTCATTCCTTCTGCTTCTGAGCTATTGAGAGGAGTGCCTCTGCACTGACCAAGAGAAGTCATGCAGCCAGGCCTCTAACACATCAAACTCAGACAGAAATTAAAAAAATTCTAGGTGATTTCAGGAAAGGCCACAGACTCAACTTCTTCACAAGTGTTGCTCACAGTTTGTATCAAACAATGAGATCTAGCCTCAGCAGATCCCTCCAGAAATTAGATGAATTGCACTGTTTAACTTTGAAGAAATCAACTACGCTCACACACTCAGGATGACCCATAACACTAAATAAGTCATGAAAGAAGGAATACAGTTGAGTTTATTTCAATTGTTTTTTCCAGTGAACTGAATAAATAAATAAATGCACTGAAAATAGTTACGTTCATAAATGTTGGGTCAAAATTATTTTTCAAATCCCTAAGGAGCAGCTCTGAGAAATATTGCATGCTGAACCAGAGGTAAACCAAGTATAGATAAATACAGTGAAAATGTTTAACATGAGCCAAAATAAACTCCCAAAGCAATGCCTTCTGTATGGTCTCATTTTTAAAAACAAGTTTATTGAAATAACTAAAACAATTTCAAACAGCTACTCTAAATCTGATTTTGCAATATTCAGAATTATATCCAACAGCATAAGAATACATATTAAGAAATAAAAAATCTTATCTGAATAAGATTAGAATTACTTCATAATACTAGCCCACAGCATCTCTCTCATAATGTTTTCTGTCAATAATCTGAACTTACCATATTGATTGGGTCGACTGGGCCAATGCTGTTAACGTAGACATCTGTTTCAATTACAGTAGTTCTCACTAAAAGAAAAAAAATCAGCAACCTTAATAATTACATATACAATTTACTCTCTACCTTGATAATGTATTTTATTAAAGTAATAATAAATCTGATATTCCTTTATTAGATTCAGAAAGACTACATCTCTAGTTTGTGCATTCTGTGAAGAATCATATATGACACGGTTTCTTTATTCCATATGAATTAAGCTAAATTGTCAAGATGTATTTTTTGTATCTTAACGCAACCTACATTCCATCTATACTTTATGAATAGGTATAAGATAGATACAAAAGTATCAAAAGTAAAGGAAGTGGGAAGAAAAACAGATTATTCCAGCATAAAAAAAAAGAAACTTAGAGAAAATGTTCAGAAAATGAATATTTGTACAGTAAACCAGAAGGTCTGGGAGCAGACGTTTACCAGCTGCAAGAAATCAATATGCAGCATCTCCTAATGAAGATATCTAACAAAAATAAAATAACTTTTAACCACATATTTCTTCACACAATTACATTACACCTATGGACTGCCAATACACTTTCACCTGCTTCATCAATATATTGCTCCACATACCCAACTGAAAGATTTTCAAGAAATTCCAGTAAAATTATTGTTTCTGAGCTGACAAAGTTAATTGTTTTAGAAATACATTTTTTTAATGCATTTACAGAAAGACACAATGTCTAAGCAAATTTCCATGAAAGTCACATCTGATGTGTGTGCCACTGATAATTTTGTTGTTATCTCCAGGCTGCTTTGTAGAGGAAAAAAGGTACAAATGGAAGAGGTCAGGATGTGCTATTGGAGAGGTCTGCATTTAAACAACACCAATTTACTAAGCACATTTTTTCCAGCTTGTATGATAAAAGGAATGGCAATGAATGAATACAAGAGGGTTAATTCTGAAGCTCTGCTGGTCTTTCTCCCATAATCTAGCACATTAAAGTGAAGTCCCTCTGTTTATTTGTAGACAGAAAGGGGGAAGGTACAAGAAAAATATACTTCAATTTTATAGAAGAGGAATTCTCCATCACCAGATTTGATTTCTTCACATGGCATGCCATACCAAGCCTTTTATAAGAGATGTAAAGTCTTAAGTAACACAGGATTTTTCAAACCTCAAAGACCTAGAACTCAAAAACACAGAAAGAAATAGGGTATCATTAACAACCCTGCCAGCTATGACAACAGGCAAGATACATTTCCTAATTATCCACATATACCTTTCCCCTGCCAATCTCATTTGACAGGAAATTCTCCCTGATCCCAAATCCGATTACTGATTCCCTGAGCTTGTGACTAAGACACACCAGTCAGGCTGCACAAAGGGTTTTCTGTACAACCACAGAACGCCGAGTCACTTGATCACTCTCCTGTCTCCAGTGTTCTCCACAGAAAGTTTAAATGGACCCTGGAAATCAATTTGTTTCCTGAGGAAAAAAAAAAATACTCCCTGAGCTGCAAATGGCTTCAATATCTGCAGGGCTCAGAAAGGAAGTGGGAGAGCACAATAACTCACATGCTCAGACTGAAATATTAAAAAAAAAAAAAGTATATATATGTATTTGTATGCATATGTATAATGTAACATATACTGTACATATGCCACATCTCACAAGTACGTATCCACTGTCTTTGATTTTGTGAATTTATTTATTTATCTACATAACAGAAAAACTCTTCAATTTAATTACTGCCGGACTAGACCACAAGGGGCTGGATCAAAACATATCTTTCCTCACTGCTCTAGCAATGCTGAAACCAGTATTTCTTCACCACATTTGTAGGAAATATCTAGTTTTCCTTAATGCTAGGAAACCGTGTTTTATTTAGAGGTTCAATTCTTTGACTAACTTTCAGCATTACTTAGCCACGTACTAAACCTGTTCCTCAGACACAAGTATCTGTACAGAATGATTGAGGTCACCTCTCAAATTTGGATATGATGAGCAGTTCATATCACACATTGAAAATGCAATTCATGGTTTATCTGTTCAGCTTTAACATCTAAACTTTCACTATTTTTTCCACACTCATCTTGAGATTTGGACACCAGAACCGGCATTCTTTCCAAACAGTACTATCAGCACCTCATGAACACTTCCAGTTTTCTACTTAAAATGTCTCTTTTCAAAAGGGACTTACCTCAGAACAGTTCTCTGGGAGATATCTAGCTAAGAACTCACTACACAGAATGATTAAATTTTCTCCTAAATCACCAGTTTTCTGTGAAGAACCTCTCACATTTAAATTTAAGCCACGGGCTTTCTTTCCACTGTTATCTCACTTTTTTTTCCCCCTACAATTAGCCTTTGTCTGTATCTCTGATTTTACTGAAGGAGGGGATTACTCTGTAGATGCAACTTCTCTTTGCCAACAGTCTTTGTGCCATCTGCCAAATTTACTACAAAAATTCATTGGTGAAATCATTCAAGATATCATTATTCTTGATCAAGTCATGCTTGTGAGACTCAACAATAGACAACCCTACCATTGATATTTCCTTATTAAAAATTAAATTTTGAGATCTGTCAGTGAGCAAGTTTTTAATATGGGCTGTGTCAATTTTATGAAATTCCAGTGTGCAGGAAGCAGTACTTGATCTGCCCCAAAGGCTCTCCTGTAATGTGTGACCGAGTTCAATTTGCCTTTTCAATACTGCTCTGAGTAAGATTATTAGACCTATCAAGAGCCAGTGAAAGGTCTGAAAATTCACCTCTGTTGAAATTATTTGAAATCACTTCCCCTTGTCCTATCACCACAGACTCTGCTAAAGAGTCTATCCCTTTCTTATAGCCTCCCTCTAGATGCTGAAGGGTAACTATTACATGTCTCCCTGAAACCTTCTCTTCTCCAGGCTGAACAGTTCTCTGAGTCTGTCCAAACCGGGGAGACATTTCATCCCTTGGCCCATTTCTGTGGCCCTCCTTTGGACACACTCCAATAGTCCATGTCTCTCCTGTACTGAGGACTCTATATCTGGACACAGATATGACTCCAGCTGAAGTCTCATTAGTGCAGAGCTGAGGGACAGGTTTATCTCCCTCACCCTGCTTACGTATTTTTTGCTGACATTTTTTTGATTTTTTTTATGCAGTCCAGGATACTGTTGGCTTTCTGGGCTGAGAGGACAAATTACTGGCTCACGTCCAGCCTGCCATCCACTCCAGGTCCTTTTTTGTAGGGCTGTGCTCAATCCTTTTGTGTTCCAGCTTGTACTGATAAATAAAAGGTGTCTTCTTCAGAAAATTGAACTGGTATTTGACTGGTTTTGAGCATCATTTAACACAAACGTGTAGCTAAGGACAGATTTAATCTCTGGAAAGAAGTGACTCTTATGCCTGAAGTTGAAGAGTGAGAATGAATCTCCCCACAAGAAGCAAGACATGGAAAGAAGTGTTACTTAGAATACATGACTACTTCTTCCCCAGCAAAGAATGATGCTGAAATCCCCAGGCATATTCTGAACACCAATTTGGGTTCAAAATCTGTATTTTGGAAAATGTTAACTATGGATTAGAAAAATCACACTGATACATATCCACTTCAATCACTGACAAATAATTTTAGTAATTGCTCTTGCTATTGAAAATGTCTCTTTTTTAGCCTGTATTTAACCAGGTCCAATTTTCAGCCACTGATATTTGCACTGCTTGCTATGTGGAAGACCTCTCTTTATCCTGACAAAAAATATAGTCTTGATTTTAAAAGCACAGAATATTGCCCTTTTTATTGCTGAATATTTCTCCATTTTCATTAATCTAGTTCTTGACATTACCTGATAGCAAGTTAGTGCATCTAAATTCACTAATTTCCTCATTTAACTTATCAAAAACATGCATTTTAGAATGAAAGTCTAACACCTATCTTTATTTACCATGATTTTTTAATTTAAACAAATTTAGTGAATTTCACCCGTTTTTTTTGTTTTTTTTTGTTTTTTTTTGAGCAAGCTTTCTGTAACTGCTCAATAACTGCCTAAAGTAATCGATGATAAAGTAACTATTCAGGAAAGAAATTAGGTGATGACCACATTCAAGAATAGCAGGGTTTTCTATGCTTTAATACTACTACAATAGCATTTAATATAACAATACAATTCTGACAATAATTTATCTAAGAGTATTATTTATACAACTATCTGTATTACAATTCAGCTTCAAATGTCTACAGCAGGCTTCCAGCTCTATCTCTAAAGAATTTTTTCAAAGTGATTTTAATGAAAGTAGAACCCTGTTCTTCACTGTTAGTCTTATATATTTTTGATTTAAAAAGAAGCCCATCTCTAGCCCACCATTTTTTTTCCATCATTTTCTATGCAGGGCACACATTGAGTACTTTTAAAATTCACTGCAGATGCTCTTCTACATATTGCTTCTTTTATTTCAATTTCCTTCAATTCATGTAAAATATTCTTTATGAGAGTACATCCCTAGTTTTACCTGCTATTTTTGTGCTTAAATGAGTTTATTATTTTCCTACCTACATCTTTATTTTGTGTATGCTATACTAAAAGCACTAGTTCAAGACAATATCCCCTAATATCCTTATCTTTTCAGAGTTAGCACTTCTATAAGTCTCTTCAAAGTTCTCTTTTTGTTCTTGCAGTTTTTAATACCTCTGAGTACATAACTTTTCACAACAGTGCACTGAGATGCAATTATTTGCCCATGCCTTGCTAACAGGATAATTATAACTCTTCAAATTTCTCTAGGTATGATTTTCTGTTATGTTTATGAGCAATCATCCTCATCATTAAAAATTCTATCAATAATGTCTGTCCTCAAGTTAATGATTGAAAATGCTACGTTAGAAAACTAATGTGATTACTCCTGTTTCTAACTGAACTTTCAGACTATCAGTTGTGTTTCACTCATGTAATACACGACGTTGAACATGAGACATAGCTGGAAAAAATATAAATTGATAGGCTAACGTTAATATGTTAGTATCCCTAAGTTGTGAGGGTTGGAATAGCGAAAATAGAGAGTTTTTTCTCTTAAAAAGAGAGTTTAAAACTGCTGACTTGCTCAAGGACTGAAGCTAAAACAGTGTGGTTATAAGTTATATACATATGTATATGTATTCTTACCTTACAGTAAGTATAATATTGTTTTGTTAATATATCAACACACCAAGGTTGTATCAGTAATTAAAAGGATTTATACTACAGATCATAAACTCCAGGTGGTAACTGCCACTATTTCATACTGAGCAGAATGTACTTTAATAATAGTATCTTTGTGCTCCATATAAAATATGTTGCATATAATGAGTTAAAGTCTAATAAGTGTAATATACATAGGAAAGATTAGCAATTAACAAATCAATACAACACACGGATATTAGTATGAGACACACAAAATGACACAGTGTGGTTTTCTGAAACTTCAGTATTGCAAAGGATTTTTTCATTTTCATTTGGCTCTCCTTTATCACTCTGCGTATTCAACAATGAAACCCCTTTTCCTACTCTGACATGCTGCGTCAACATGAAGAGGAAAATTAAATTTGACTCTGTAATTCAAACCCCAAAAGCCTAGGCTCAAAAATATGCTAAAAGTCTTGCTAGTTTAACTGAGCTTTGTAATTCAGTAATAATGTTGCGTGGGAAATTATTACCTTGAAAGATAATTATAATTCCAGTCAATAACCTCGTTGTAGAAGTACCAGCATACTCCAAAGATGTGTAATCTGACACCAGATTTTATCCACATAATCAACTCAGAATAAGATGAATGTGCCACAGCCTGATTTTATTTTTCTATGTTAAATATCTGCTGTTAAATATCTCAAACAGCTGGACAGAATGATACCTGTATTTAAAGCTGTCATTTCATCTCACTTTTGCCAAAACTCTGCAACTTTCTCTCTATACAAAAAGAGAGCCAGACTTCACATTTGCTCTCCTGGCAACAAAGTATCTCCTGTTCTCATTACTCCAGCCTTTCAGTATTGGACAGAGGCAGGTCTGGAATAGAAAAGGTCAAAAACTCAGCATCAGGAAAGTGAAGAAGAAAAAGTAAGGGAGCATTTATGTGAGAGCAGCTAGAACCTAGAAAGTGCTTTCTTTCAGAAATAATAATTCTATCAATAATTGAAATCCAGAAAGCTGTACATTGAAGTACTCAAAAAAAGATTCAAAACTCAACCAAGACTCAGTGCATAATCAACAAAGCAAAGGTAAGGTTAACATCAAAAAATTTTGGTGTTCCTCTAAATCCATTGGACATCTAAGAATGAACTCCTCTTCCTTTATTGTCCATTTTTTATTATTTCAGACTTTTAAAGGGAGAGAAAAGTATTCACATTACTTTCATCCCTGCATACCAGATAATTATTAGAAGGAATCCTAGTGGAGAATATTTATTCCCTCATTATTCTTTTGTTGTCCACTGCATCAAACAATCTGAAAGAAAAAAAAAGTGATACTATACATCTTTTATAAGTTGAGAAATTAAGAAAAAATATGCTGGGAGATGGTTTTTTTTGTTGTCTGTTCACAGTAATTCACTTAAAGAGAGGTGAAGGAAAAGACAAGGGAGGGCCTTTTTGTAAGGTCTGGTAGCAACAGGGCAAGGCGAAATGGCTTTAAACAGGAGGAGGGTAGAATTAGCCTAGATATTAGGAAGCAGTTATTTACTGTGAGGATAATGAGACACTGTAAAATGTTGCCCAGAGAGACTGTGGATGCCCCTTCCCTGTAGGCATTCTTGGCCAGGCTGAATGGGACTTTGAGCAACCTGGTCTAGAGGGAAGTGTCTCTGTCTATAGCAGGGGGTTTGGAACTAGATGAACTTAAAGGTCCCCTCCAACCCAAACTGTTCCATGATTCTCTGATAAACTTCATGAGATTCCATATTGTGACAGGAAAAGAAAAATTTCCATTCAATATCTTCAGGGTAACAGTCAACAATAAAATAGAACTAAGAAACTTAGGGAGGGAAAGAATTTTTCAGAAGCTTTCAAAAGAAAATATTTAATCTGAGATTGCATCTCTTTGTTCTCCTACCTAAATGAAAAAGGTCTAGATTGCACTACTGTTTATTGTATAAGCAGCTTATAGACTTACACTGCACTCCTTTCATAGGAAACACTAGGAATTTAGCAAATAATTTCGTCTTCCACTTCTCTTTGTGGTTCAGAAAACAAACCTAAGGAAAACATTTTTCTTAGTTTGATCCAGCAAGCACACGGTAGATGACAGCTGGTGATGTTTTCATGTATTCCAGGATTTCAACATAAATAATTTCAAATATTAACACTTAACAGTTGCATTTAAATTGACATTTTGATTCATGAAAGACAAAATTAACTTACTACTAGCTGCAAAGTTTAAACTACAGTAATGCAGTCTTCCATCCTATAATTCTCCAGAAAAGCTATTGCTCTAAACTGACTTTGTAAATTCTTGCAAAGTTTTTCAAAATTTGAGCTAAGGAAAAATGAGTGCTGAATTGAGCTATATCTCTATAAAATATACATATAGTGCATTTTCTAAACGGAGAGAGAAAATGTCTAGAAATAATACTTTAAACTCCTGCAGACTCAATTTTTTTTTCCAAACTTGAGATAATTCATATATACACTAATGTTTATCAGAAGGTCTTAGAGTAGCAAGACAATATATAATTATCTTTTAATGATGTATTATATATATTGCTCATTTTCCTCTCAAAAAAAATACATAAGGAAATGATTATAAATATAGCATAAAAAATTCTGCTTATGGACAGATCATGATTTTTACAAGTTTTAGAAAAACACTGCATTTTATTGATGTTCTACTTAGATTACTATTTTAATTTAAAAAAATCATTTGTCATCACTGGCAAAACATAAGTGAACTTTGCTTCACATCTTCTATTTAGTGAATTATTTCAAGTGCTTACCCCCAATATCTGGCCGAAGCTTATTGTCATATCCTTGAAGTAAGGAGTCCAGTATATGAGTCACATCCCCGCCATGAATCTTTGGTGCTAGGACCCATGTTTTATTCACAGTTAAGTCTTCGTCATCTTCATCATCTGCTTTATCAGCTCTAATAGTGATTGAATTGAAGAAAAAAAACAAGCTTAGAAAAAAACAGTAAATCAAAATAATGAAGAGATGAAGAAACTGGAAAATACCAAGCACTTATAATGCATCCTGGTGCCAACAGAAAGAGGCAAGCCCTTATTTCAAACATCAGCATTTAGTTATATGACTGTAGAAAGTATGAGCTAATAAACTCATCTAGAGAAGGGCTGACATATCACGCATACAGAGAAACTCAAACCATAAGTCAAACACATAAAACTTTACCCTTACTCTCAGCACTTTCCTGCCTTAAAATGCAAAAAGGAATTTCCAAGCTTTCCCCAATACATGCCCCATTTTCAAGTCATGGCAGTAATATTTCTAAGAGATGCTTATTCATCATAATAGATGCACCTTGTTGTTAACAGCATTAATAGCATTCCTTTCTTCAGAGCCTCTTGCTCTAGCTATTATATAAAGAATTAAACCTCACATAACCTCACTCAACTCCCTCCAAACATTAAGAAAGCAAACAAACACTGCATCCATGTGCTATGACTAAACAGCTGAAGTCATGTATCAGTAAAGTACACACATGTAGATGTGGTATAGTTAAAATCTTGTATCACTCCTTTAACTTAATCTTATTTGTTAGTTATCTCTTTTATCAGGATAGCAGAATTGCACAAGAAAAACACTCATGTTCATTTATTGCCTATCTTTTAATTAGATAAGCAGCAATATATATTTTATCACTAAGTCATTAGAAAAATGGCAATACCTTAATTATGTCTGCAGATTCACTCAGATATCACCAAAAGGTCAAAGAATGCCTGGAAGTAGTTTTCTTGCCATTTGAATCAAATGAGTGTGGACTTAAATATTCCTCCAGTGCTAAAGTCTGCAATCTACATTACTCATCCAGCATATTTCAGGGAACTGCTATGGGCTTCAAGTCAAACAAAGTGCATCAGACTGATAGCAGTAACTCTGACAGTCACACAACGTATCTTCACAAATGGACACTAGCAATTATTACTGAGAGTATGCAATTCATATAAATCAGTTCCAATGTTAGCATAAGCTTAGCTATTCCAGTAAAGGAAAGAAATTAAAGTACTGTTCTTGTACCAATTTGTATTTACACTGAATCTAAAAATATTATTGATAAATTATTAGAGAGGGATTTTCAAGAGTTTTTAAATTACAGTCATACACTGCCTTCAAGACTAAGGGTAACTTTTCAGTGAATCTTCTACAGAAGTGAAGACCACAAGGTATTCCATGGGGATACAACACTAAATTTACAGGAGTAAAGGACAGAAAAAGTCAGGAAAGGACAGAGATGGAACAGTCATGCCTGACTGTTACTGTAGCCCTTAGTGGGAACGCACCAAAACAGTCTGTGTTTATAATTCTTTGCACCACCTCTCAGATAACACTACTAAGTTTCACTGAAACTCAAGATTATCACCAGTGTGAAAACTTCTCTGTGTTTTCCGCATGCCTGGATGATTTGGGAAGCCTAGTTGGGAGCTTGCCACAACTCAGTGTGTTTCCAGAGGGTGAACGAAAGGCACTGCTTATATATCAGGCTTTTATACCTAGCTTGCTGCAAACAAGTCACTAGAGTCTACTATAGCTAAAAGTGATATGCAGTCTAAATACGAGGTTCACTGTTAGCCTCCCCTTGTAAAAGTCTAAAAAGTGTTTTCATTCTTTTAAATTGAAATGTGTTGTGTAATACTGAATATCTTTACTGCACAACATAGACATTATAGAAATGTCAGATATTAAATATTTAACATCTCCTATTAGCAGGATTCTGCAAACGTGAGCACTAAAGAAGTAGAAAGCAAAGTTTGTAAGTATGTACTCTGCATCACGCAAACCTACCTACTGCCATCTCTTTCATGTTTCATTGCCACACTGCTTTTTTTTTCTTATTATTTTTGACCCCGTTATATCGTATGCCATCTCTAATTGCTATGTAAATTTGCTTAAAGTTGTTAAGAGTGCAGAGGCAATCCTTGCTCCCCTGAGGCATTAAAATGATGAGGAGTAAAACCTCACGTATAAGCAGCTCTCTGAGAAAGGAAATGTTCACTACAAAACTGACTTTTTCCCCCTCACTCTTTTTGTTCCCCAGCCTTTAAACAGTAGAAAGTACAGAGAAACTACCTAAGATCTGAGAGCTCTGTACAGTGTAATGCAGAATGACAAGCACGCAGTTTTGTCCCTCTTTTGTCTTCCTTTTGCATCATTATTAATAACTGCCTAGATTCAGTCCAAATGAAATATACAAGACATAATGCCGAAGGCTCATGCCCACCTTGGAGAGTAGCCTCACAGAATAGTATCTGGGTGTTCTGACTGATGGAAAGTTGTATTTGAGTCAGGAGTGTGCCCGTGGCAGACAGAGGGGCTAACTGTACCCCGAGGTGCCTCAGACCCAGCACTGCCAGCCAGGTGAGGGATTGGATTGTCCTGCTCTGCTCTGCGCTGTGTGACCTCATTTGGAGAACTGTGTGCAGTTTTGGGCACTATAATATAAGTAGGACATCGAGCTATTAGAGAGCATCCAATGGAAGGCAACAAAGACTGTGACCAGTCTAGAGGGCAAGATGTATGAGGAGTGGCTGAGGTCCTTGGGTTTGCTCAGCCCAGAGCAGAGGAGCTGAGGGGAGGCCAACAGCTCCTCACAGAAAGTGGAGGGGCAGCACTGAGCTCTGCTCTTTGGTAACAGCAACAGGGTCTAAGGGAACAGCATGGAGCTGTGTCACAGGAGAATCAGGCTGGGTGTTAAGGAAGGGTTCTTCACCAGAGGGTGATGGGGATGGAACAGGCTCCCATGGCTGTGACCATAGCCCTGAGGTGCTGGAGTTCAAGGGGTGTTTGGACACTGGTCTCAGACATAAGGCTTGATTTTTGGGTGATCTGGAGTTGGACTTTATGATTCTTATATGTCCCTTCCAACTCAGGATGTTCTATGATTCTAAATTAAGAAAAAATAAAAGAAAAATGTAAGTACATTTCAGGTTTTCACTTCCTATTTTATCTAGAGAAACCTCTGATTCTCCAATTTTAAAACTCTGAACTAAAAATTGGTATATAGATGAGAACACCAATAGCTTACTGAAAACCATTAATAATGCAACATCAGGGGTGGAAGGAAGAATTCCATCCCAACATCCAACTACTTTTTCCAGTCACTACTAAAAATATCTATTCAAAGAGGTACTTCTACAATAAATATTTTTTTAATTCCATACCAGTACACTACCTTGCATCTCACTAATCCATTAGCTAAACCAGTAAAGAAAATATTGCAAATCTGAAACTAATATAATCAACTATGGAGGAAATAGGCTCATACCATAAGATAAGCTAGTCTCACTTGCTCTACTCCTATCGTACTGGCCTTTTCAGAGATGACACTAACACCTTGCTACCAGAATACCATCTTTTTTTCTTGAACTCTACTTTGAAATGTGACCAAAATCAAGCAAGTAATAAAGGCATTTGTAATGCTGCTGGCGGCCAGCTCTGCACTTCTGATTCAAAAGCCATAGCCACTGATGTGCAGTCACATACAGAGATAAGACAGAAATGAGTCTAGCTGAAAAAAGGAAGTGACCAGAATATATAGGATGTCTTCTGTATGCCTTCCAGTGAAGCGGAGCATACACCACCTGTCAACCTGAGTTCTCCATTCAGAGTTTTTTGGGGAAGTTGTATAAAGCAGCTAGCTCCCAAACAAAGCACACAGAAACACGAATGCAATATGCCAGACAGCAGGTACGCATTCATTTCTTGGAATCAGAATTACTTTTATCATGCTACATTCACTGACTAATGCATTTCAAAGGTAGAAAATCCTTCAGAATAAGAAGCCATCAGGATTTGCTGAGATGCTGCTACCAGAATTAAACTGAGGTTGCTAGACCATATTCTTTAAATAAATATTCACTTTAGAGAGCAAGTTGGTCCAAAACTGTTTACCTTTCAATTAATTTTCTGTACTTCTCAATTCACTTTTCAAAGTCCAACTTTTTCCCCAGAGTTTGGAATGGGATAAAAGATAGAAAATTAAAAAAAAATCAGTCTGAACCGGAAAACAAAATTTTACATTTAGCAGCAACAGTTAACTCTGGCATCTTTTTATTCCTTTGCAGTTGAAATAAGTTGAAATAAGATTAATGCTGATCAACTCCATCCTAAACTTAAGAGTAGCACCTTCCTCCCTCTCTCAGAATTCCAAGAGGAAAGGCAAACTTAATTAAAGAGGAATTCTTTTCCTTTCCAACCTCTTGTAAAGTTTATTTCACTATACACAGACTTTCACATTTGATTCTCTCCTCACTTACTGTAAACTGTAATTTTTTCAGTAGGTCTTTTGCAGAAAGGAAAAGTCAGGGCAAAAATACGACATCAGTACAATGAAACCCTTCTTTTTCATGGCACAATGCTATTTTACAGCTATTGTTAACTATGTTAATCCTAATTTTAATAATTCTATAACTATGAAAGACTTTGTTACTACCATGCTTGTTGTTAACACTTCAGATAGCCTCACAAACTCAGGAGTAACTAAACTACAAGTATACAGTGAACAGTAATTAGGCACAAAGTGCCCTAATTATGCTCTCTGTCCTTCAATTAATTGGAGACATTACCATGATTAATAAATCCCTCAGTACAAGCAACTAATGACTGAATAAGCCTTTTCAACATCAGACAGTGTGATGTTCAGACATTAATATCATAGGTCTTTGTTCCACTTTAAATATGAGAAAAACCAATCACATGAGCTTTAAGTTGAGGTTAACGTCTGTCAGGTTATGTAATGAACTGAAAAAAAAAAAAGAAAAACGTGGATATAGTTAGTTCTGCTACTGCTATTTGCATCATGCATATCAAAGCATTACACATGGAACTACAGATATACCAGAAATGGTGTATTCAATTTTGTTTTCCTTTCCTAGGCTCCTGTTCCCATACAACACACAAGGGTCCCCAGTTCTTCTGGCAGAGTTATCTATGTGGAACCCATAGACTTCAGGAGAAGCACTAGAGACTGTCCAGAAAACCTTAGTTATCTCCATTGACTTTTCATGCTTGTGCGCAAGCGATATCAAGCTCTCAGAGGCCATGGGGTTTAAAAAGTAATGCACAGTAGCTTTGTCTATTTGGAGATAAAGTGGTCCTTTTTTACACAGAATATTCTCTCTGTTTGAGCACTTAAAGTAAATGAAAGTACATACTTTATTTCATATATATATGCGCATATACAGTGTTTCAGATAAATTCTATACTGAAAGAGCTGAAAGGAACAATGTCGTTTTTCATTGTGCCTTACATACATCAATGAAAGCTACAAGAATATTTGTGTTAGCCCACTTTTCTGAGGAACTTCTCCAACAGCAGTCAAAAAAGCAAGTATTCTGTGAATTTTACCAATACATGGTCAGTGACTGTGACACTTCTTCAGCATACTCACTCAAGTCCAAAAAACAAAAAAACACAATCAGATCTCTCATCTGAATAAAATCAGCATAATTGTATTTTACTCCCAAAGAACTACTAACTTTCTCTGCTTTTAGTAAGTTAAGAAACCCACTGCCTTGCATAGGGCATCTCACACATCTGACCTCTCAAGATATGCTAAACGAACAGATATCAAAACAGAAGACAAAAGTGAAAGCTCTTTTTAATGATTAGATGTTTGAATATTTGAATTTCTAGAAGATCATCTCAGTTCTGCTCTTCTGCCCAATGAGTGAACTGGTTCAGCAGCTAAACACACAAATAGAGCCTTTTACAAAGGAAAGGAGAGGCTAAGAGGAGGGAATCTGCACTTCACTTGCCACAGCCAAGTAACAAAAGACTCTCACTAGATACACTGAATGAACTTGAGAGAGAAAGCACCACAGATGGGTCTGCTCCTAGCACATACTGCCTACCCAGCTTTTAAACACTTGTATAATGACAGAGCACAGCAGAAATGGGAAGATCACATCTTGGCCACCTTCACAAGAATAAAATCCACAAGAGAAAGTTTAAAAAAATAAAGAGACTCCACAATCAATATACTCTGCTTCTTTTTATAACTAAGATCCTAGCAGTCCATATGCTTTCGTCATGTTACACACAAGAATCAACTAGTTAAACATAAAACATGCTAAAAACAGTGTTATTCACTTGTGCTTCCCACAAGTTTGTTTAGTTATTAGTTTTGCAACCTTCACAACTTTGCAATTTAATTTTTGATTTTGAGTATTCATTTAAAAACTTTTATTCGATTCCAACTTTTTCTTGAAAGTAATATCCTCAAACTGCAAAAATGGGAAAATATATTGTTAGTAAAAACACTATTTCAGAAGTTGGTCAAAATACATCGTTTAACCATACAATATTTTATAATAAGTCAGTCCAGACAGATAAATTTTGCAGGGAAGGCTTCCAGCAGGTCAAACATCTAACCACACATAATCTTGCTCCATGACACCAAGTATGATAAGGCTGCACTGAGGATGCGTGTTTCATTGAGAACTTGGAATCAGAGTACCCAGCCAAGTCCCGCACATGAAAAAGACCTGAAACATTACTGAAAAACAAGACATGGGAACTTTCAAGATTTATTTCCAAAACTCGATGACCGACTTCACACTTATCTGTTTTAGGAAATTTCAGTGGAAATAAACTCTATTATGTATTTCTACATCTTCTTCACTGGTATGCTTTATTCATCACTGAAAATTTCCGGAAAAATACCATAGCTGCAAACGAAGAAATGCAGCTATTTAAAACATGTTTTCAGAGTGTTACTAGCTCTTTCCAGTGTTATGGGATAGAGCTGACATATTTCCCCTTTATTCCTCCTAAACTGGTTTGACACTGATGAATATCTCTCTTTTCTCCCCATCCATTTCATCTCAGGTGCTTTTATTAATTTATTCTCTCCTCTCCCCCTTTTTGCTTTGCTTTGCCAGAGTATGGCGCTTTTTTTTTTTTTTTTTTTTTTGGTATAAAAATAACTTTCTTTATCTCCTGAATTAACCATAGTATTTATGCCCTACATATATATATTTTTTTCACTGAGTTGATTCTTCTTCTGTATATACCAACTCTCTTATGTTCTTTTCCTTCCCTAATCTCATACTTCTCAGACTACTTACAATTTTCTGTCCTGTTTCCTCTTTCCTCATTTCTTTCCAAGTTTTTACTGAATAAATGAATTCAGACCTTTAGTCAGAAAAAAAAAAAAAAAAAATCAGAGAAAACTGTGAAAAAACTTTAAAAAAAATCTAAGATTCCTATTATAGAGAAAGAAATAAACCATTTTTAGGATAAATAGTATCAAATAGGTAAAGTTTTGTTAAAAAAAAAAAAATTAAAGTCACAGTCCTAACAATAAAATTCATCCATTCATTCCCTGTAAGGAGAAATGTGACTCCCCAAATCTGAACGTGAATACTATCAGACTTGCGCATCTTAACGAATATCATAAGTATCGGGCGATCGAGCTCTTCCAAGTCATTACAGCTTTGAATTACATCTCTGAAAGACATGAAACTTTTCTTCCACACTCAATAAGTTTAGTGAAATTAATTTTAGTCGCAGAAAGATCATAATTTAAAAGCATTATCACATTTCCTATAAAATGATCTTCAGGTTATCTGTGATACTAATGCAAGAAAACTAAGAACAATTCAATCAGACTTAATTATGATCACTTAATAAAGACACAATCTGACCGCAAATAATGTTTATAGAAATGTGAATTTTTGACATTCATAACAACAGGTATTATGAAAGATACTTTACAGAAAAACTTTTTTCAAAACCAACACAAATTTCTGTCCTCCAATGTCAACTTCCTTAAATGCTCTGTAATACTTGAAATGACACTTGTCAAATTTGTTCTTATTAGTTCAAATAGCTTCAAAAATCTCCCAGAAACTATCATCTGGAATCAAAGCATCACAGTGATTCTTTATCCACCAGTCCTCTCATACAATACTGAGATAATTTTCACTTGAAAAATCATGCAAATATTGATGTGCTCAACCTGGTATAACTGCCACCACTATTCCTATCAAGTCACAGTCCAAGAACCAACTGAAAACTTTCTTTACATCTGCTTATCTGCAGAGCATAGTCCAGTTGGATCTTTGAAAATTAGAGCAACAGAGATCCCACAGCCTCCCTGGACAACCTGATCCACTGCTTAGCTATCCTCAGTGATTATTTTTTTCTTTATACCTTACTGGAACTTCCCCTGTTGCAATTTGTCATCATTGCTCCTCATTCTCTTACTGTGAAGAGACTATGTCTTCTCAGTCACCTCCCTGTACTGGAGGCTGCAGCTGGATCCCCTCAAGGCATTATCACCAGGTTGAACAAGGCCCAGTCTCATAGCCCCTCCTCACAAGTCAAGAGCCTGACCATCCTGGTGATCTTCTGCTAAATCCTCCAATTTAGACCCAAAACTGACTGCAGTATCTACACATGGTTTAAAGGAGCTCAGCAGAGGGGACCAATCACTTTCCTCAGCTTCTCGAGTGTGTGCCTGTTCACAAAGTCCTGACCTGCTCTGCTGGCAAAGCACCCTGCTGCCCAACACAGCCTCTATATGAAAGGGCAGCTCCCCAGCCCATCCAGCTGCCAGGAGTCTTCCTGCACAACTTTACATTCAGACTTTATGAAATTCATAACGTTCCTCACAGCCTCTCCAGGTCTCTCCGAATGGCAGCCCTACCATCAAATATATGAACTTGGTATAAGCAGTCTCTCAATAGGTTAAACAATATAAATCATCTTCAGTAAAAACTATGCTAACATTATTACTCCAGAGCAGTCCTTTTTCTGCCCTAGCTAAGTGAGGAAAAAAGAACACACTTCTCACTTGTCCTGTTTCTTCACACCAATTACTCAATGCTCTGATTACAAACTTGCAGAATGTGTCATGTATTTTGTTTTGGCTAACAAAGCTTGGTAACTTATTGATTGTAACACCCACAATCACAGTGAAAGTACTCCTTCTATTCTCGGAAAATCATTACTACAATATCTTAAGGCTGTTCTGTGTCTAAAGAAGTACTTGAAAGTGCCCATTATCTTCAGTAAATTAGTACTTTTTTAGTTCAAATATTTCTAATTCTAGCTGAGAAGTTAGCAGAACCCTTATGCTATCTCTACTTTAATCTTAGAGATCAAGATATTTTGCCTTCTAAAATTTTTAAAATTTTTAGACAAATAAATATAGATTGATCTTCCTCTACCAGATGTTCTTCTAAAGAGAGCTTTCCCACCACTGTATATAACAGAAAATAAAATTATCAGGAAGATAAAGTAGGTCTTAAGAAAATCTGTATATTCTTGGCTGAAACTGAAGAGTAAATGAACTGAAAGTCTTTGGGAGATTCTTTTCAGATGGATTTCAATGAAACCTTGCAATGTAGATTTGTAAGTCATACCTTCTCAATTGGTCTTATCTTCTTTGTGAGTTTTGGCCATACCATACAAACAAGTACTTAAAATGTAAATAGTGTAAACAGCCATATTCCACTGCTCAATCAGATCAAATATTGGGGAAGAAGTTGAGATTCAGAGAACAGAAGACAAAAGGACAACCATAGCAAATTATAAAGTTTAAGTAGATATAAATGAATAGAGACAAATGGTACTAAATACTAAATAAAGTACAAAACATGCCCAAACTACTAAGGAAGGACATGATGTTGAATAGGCATCGTGCTTCTGAATAAATGATAAAAATACTAAGCAAAGTAGTAACAGATCTCCTAGGAGTGTCAGACTTGGATCATCACACAAACACGCATAAATCCATGTGCTGCATATCACAACTCAGTTCAAGAGATTGTAGATTTTTATCTACAGTTGACTGAGGAAAGTTTAATTATCATTAAGCTCAAAATGAACTGATGTGCTTTTGGCAGGTTAAGTGTTTTGATAAAAGAAATATTTTCAGGAATAGACCTAGGCCTAAAACAAAACTAAAATCAATGAACACTGAGAAATAGAACCTCCAAAAAAAATATATATATATATATATCCTAATTAAATTACATCCTATGGAACTACAGAATTCTTCAAATCTCAAAGTCTACTTTGTTAGATTTTTAACTTTGAAATTTCACCTACACCACAAGAAATGGATAAAATAAGATCTTTGGGGTATTATCAATTATTTCAACTGCTGGTATTTCTACATACTCATGTGAGCATTTTTTGTAACAGAATTTGCTGCATATTTCCTGCAAAATCTTCAGGTAAATGGGAATCTACTACAGAAATATCAAAACACAAATGAAACAAGCTTATCCAGAATGCTTCCAAGTTCTGGCACACACCTGAGCAGGTACCAGACTAAGAAATATATATAGACTGAAGTAGTAACAGAAACAGAGTCTCGCATTGAACAGCACACCATAATTGCAGTTTCATCTATATACTGCATCTATATACTTCATCTATATATAGATGAAACTGACTTAATATAGAAAAACCAAACTATAATAACCAGACAATTACAACATACCTCTAAGAGAAATACAGTTAATAGAGTCTACTGACATTTACGTAATTGTTGTTAGGCAATTGTGAACCAATGTGAACATCAGTGGAATTAATGAATGATAACACAAACAGGTACATATACTCAGTAAGGGCTAATGCAAGTTCCTAAACTATGCAGTAAAAAGCTTGGTGTCTCTCTGCAAGCAAAATTTTCTCCACTATATTATATCATGCATATATTTTACAAGAACAGAGTCCCACTTCTCATCAGATGATAAATAAAATGTATGGCTGTCAGATCAGTTCCTTACAGGATGCAATCTGCAGACCATTGGATGGATGGTCTTCACTGAAAAAGCAAAATGCTAGGATCTACCTCCACAGCTCACCTGTAGCAGATATGACAAAATCTGGTACATATTAAAAGGTTGTGAGCTAGTGAGGTCAAATACCTTTCTCCCTCAAGGAAAAAACTTTGAGGCTAGTTTATTTTTAAAAACATCTACATAATTTATTCTAGCATGTAAATGTGACATTGCACAATGATGATAAAAAATTATCAGTGACAGAGTTAGCAACATAAATTAATACTTAATATACAACTTTTCCTAATATAAATTTCATCCAACTGAACTTTGTTCTGAAAGACAAATTGAACTATAATATTAAATTATTAATAATAAGACTTAATGCCTCGTGATACACTGCCTTAAATAGGAAGAAAACCGTATTAAATGGATTAACCATCAGCTACTCTGTAAAACCTTGAATAATTTAATCCAGAGGGAATGTATCTCATGTTACCTCAGATCCTTTCTATCTACAATTTCTGTCTATCTTCTTGAAAACAAGAAAAATGACTGCGTGTAATTTAGGAACCCAGAAAGACATTCTCACTGTACCACGGATGAGAAAAAGGATTTGAGGATCAAGGCAGAAAGTGAAAGGAACACAAGGTACACCGGGGCAGTACTGGAGCTAATCCCAGGATATATTATCTCAGGAATATTAAGGAGTAGGGAAGTAATATTCTGTGTGTATATACCATCAGTGAGGCTAATATTTGTATAATCTGCCCATTTTTGAGGTCTGCTCTTCAAAGAAAAATTGCAAAGGGTTTATAAAATGGCTAAACTAATAATTCAATATTTGCTGAAGAATTTTAAGTAGCTCAGTTTACTTATCTGAGAGAAAAATGTAAGCTGCTGTCAAGTTCCCTCTTAAACTACATATGCCAAGGAAATACTTCCAACAGTAGACTGCAGCTTGGGTAAATCCAATTCAAGGGAAATTTTACTCTGCTCTGAATATCCCTGACTGCAACATATTTATATAAAACTTTTGTTTTGGACTAGATCATTCATCCCACAAGAACTGAAAGGCACATAACTACACAGCAGTTTCCCAGCACTGGGAGGTGAGGAAATTTCTCCAAGCAGGAAAGTAGTCTTCAAGATGCCATGAAAAACTATGCTGAAAACAACATGGAATGTTTTCTAACCAAAAAAAAAAAAAAAAAAAAGAGATTCCCTTAGAATTTTCAGGATGAATTTGAGGTTCTCTGAGGGTTCTCTTCAAGGCAAAACTTGACCAAGGCACACTGGACAAGAACGAGGTTTTATAACTGCTTTTTTCTGATGAAAAGCAGCTTGTGCAGACCACTCCCCCATTCTTACATAGCAACTGCAGCCATAGGTCTGCACTAAGATTTTGCCGTACAGAACCAGAGGTATGAACAGGGTCATAGACTTCTTTAGAAATGGATCAAAGCACATAGGATCCAGTGGCTGGGTCAGTTTTAGCACATGGCACAAAGTAAAAAAAAAAAAAAAACAAAAACAAAAACAGCTTTAGCAGCTAGCAGAAGAAAGCAGAAGATCCAGTGGCTGGAAACTAGAAAAACCTCAGATTAGAAATGCTGTAAAATATTTTAGGCTCCTCATCAGATCAATATGCAGGGACATAGAGCAATTATACTGAAGCAACAAAATTGATGCAGAAGTCAGATGAAGATTTGCAGCTTAGTTTATTCTGATGTTGGACCAGATTATCACAGCAGATCCTGCAGGTAAAAAAATCCATTAGTGAAAGCGTATTTCTGAAAGCATGTCTTTTCATCTTTGCCATATCAGAGATTCCCCCCTTCTTCAAAATAAATTCCTTTCTGACCAATTCTTGATGACTTTTCTAGTCTGCAGTCAGCTCTATCACAACATCTCCAGTGTCACTACATGATTTAACATTTTAAGTTTAAATATGCAGAACTGAGCTTTTACATAGGCCAGTAGGCCACTGAACACATCACATTATTTCCAGCCTTCTTAATAAAAGCATTCACACAAGTAAAATTGAAAAAATCAGGTCTTCCATGTCACCTTCAGCTTAATTCAATTGCATCTGAGTTACTCCTCCTTACAAATTATTACTGTTAAGTTGTTAAGAAATAAAATGTAGCGTCACTGTCATCACCACCGTTTGAAATGCTCCTGTCAGTGTGCTGCCATTTATAACTATAATTTATTTCCATCACTTTTTACCAAATATGTTATGATATTATTATTTTATCCAAGTGCTTGCTCAATTAAGTATGCTGTGCAAGAAAAGACTATGCAGGTAATTAAAAAAGGAGGCACAATTCTCTCATAAATGTAACTATAAAAAAATGGTTCTTTTCTTATCTTGGAGATGTTCAGCTTTTTTTCCCCATATGTTCAAAATACACAACCTCTTTAGTATATATATGACAGCACGTACCAGGGCAACACATTTCATCACAGAGTATATGCAAAGAGACTCAGTTATTTCCATTTAAGTTGTCCTGTCTACTGGCCATAGAATCTAGATGCTGCATTTCAACCCATATTGTTACAGTTCCTCTACAGCTTCAAAGAAAAAACACAGGTCCTTCTACCTCTTGTAATTCACTGTGATCAGACTCATGTATTTGTGAAAAATCTGACCAAAGTCAATGAGTATCCACCTATAATGTTTTTTTACCCAACTTAGTAAGGCTTACCTTAGAAGCAAGGATGTTCTTATTTAAAAACACAATATTTAATAAACAGGAAGTTAAAACCAATTCAAAATATCATTTAATTTGAGAACTTTTTTTCTGATTGCCATGGTTCAAAGATTTTCTTTAAATCCATTACAAGAAAAGAAAACTATGCACAAAATTAGTAATTCTTGATATTTAACTATTTCTACTTTGGAAATGAATAAACTGTTAATAAACTGTATTTTAAACAACTGACTGTTCTAAGTAACAAGTTGTTCATGAACGAAGAGTAAGGAATAAATATCACGTGTACAAATGAAATACTAAATCGCTATTATCAAGCATTAAGAAACCAATGTTGTTATGACAGGTTTTACTCTGATCTAGACATTTATCCAAGAAGAAAACATAAGTTGTATTATGCATAAGTTGCTCTAAAAGTAATGCCTCCTATTTATTTCCATGGAAACTAGCACAGATTCAAAGAGTAAAATAACACTGTTACAGCAGACTTTTTAACAGTCACCACGATTACCTATGCATTTTCACTAGCAAGGAACAAGAGCCTATATGCCACACTTGTAAAAATCTGCACAGACATCCAGAACATGGCTTGTCTTCCACATTACTGTTACCACAGCTGAAATGCACCACTCACCACCTCGCTGTGCTCACTATTTGGTTTCCATACATGTTCAGCAAGTGTTGTTGAATGTCAGTGGGTTTCATTTTCTTTGCATGGAAGAATTCAGAGACACACTTTTGCTTCATATGCTTTTCCAAGTGAAATGCCATTTTGTCAGACTGCCCCTCTGCTGTCATATGTTGCACAGTAACAGAATGTAATGGAATATTGGCAGGAAGGTTCAACCTCTAACTGCCATAACACCAACATTTGCCTCTGGCATCTTAGGCCAGCATAATAAAATAAGAGTCATTAGTTTCAGAGAAACTCTCACATAAGTATTTTACTAACAGATACCAGGAAGTGGAAAAGAAAATGTTAGTTGGCATTTGTTCCTACTGCCAGTCAGATAGTGATGGAGCATTTATAACCATTTTTTAGAACATCCAGGTAAAAAAATCTAAAGAGAAGATATGGGAACATTAAGTAAATCTGAAAATACACTCTTACAAAAGCTGACCAACACATATAATTTGAACAGTAAAGGCATTTGGAGGATGCCCTCACTAATATGCACTAACTTTTGGTTGGCCCTGAAGTGGCCAGGCAGTTGGATCTGATATTTGAAGGTCCCTTCTAACTGAGATATTCCGTTCTATTTTGTAGAAATTAAAAGAAATATTGCAGTGCATCTGTACCTGTATACTAAGACCTAAGCAATATTAATTAAATTGTCAACCCTCATGGTCTCCCCATGAATTATCCATTTATTTGAGTTCAAAAAGAATAACGGGTGTGCTGAATGCATAAGACTGCTGTGGAAGGGGGAGATACTCATTTCTAAAGCGTATCTACTGGAAAAGCTCACAGCCCTAATTATCCTACAAATGGATGTAGCTACTGAAAACATTCCTCTGCAATGTACTGGTTCTTAAATCCTGGTCTGTTTGTACCATGTGTACAGAATCATGGGAAAACAACTGCTTTATGGAACAGAGTTCAACTGCTGCAGATTCATTCAGTGAAGAAAGTTTGATCTAATGATACACTATGGTTTTGGGAGCAATACACTAAAAGGGATAAACTCTTGGTTGATGTCAACTTCTGATATTTTCACTTAGGCTTTAGCTTCACATGTTATAACTAAAATAATTTCTACTCAGCCTCATCACAAAATATTTGGTGTATCAGTGGAGTTTTGGAATCAGATGGCCTTTCAGGTCACCTCCAACCCAAACCATTCTATGATTCTGTGAAATGCACAGGAAAACTTCTGCAATTTGCAACCTTTTAAAAGTATATCTTGAAAGATGAGTTAGCTCCCTCAGGATGGTTTTTGGAAAACCAGCTAGAATTGGCACAGCCCAGCCTATTCTTGAGAGTGTTGCTTCTATATGTGTTTGCTTGAACTTCAAGGAAAAGCTCTAGCTGAAACTACAGAAGGGAATCCAAAGCAGAACGGTGTTTCCATCCTACTTTGTGGCAGGCTGCTAAAAGGTGTAGAAGCTCCTGAGCTCTCTGCAAATGCCCAGAGTTGTAATGCAGCACACATCAGAGAACCAGGATCTGAAAAGCATGTCCATTTGCAGCCACTTAAAATAATAACAGAAATCTCTCAATAGTCACCGTTTTCCTATGTAGCCTCTGAATGAAAGGCAAGGCTGAAAAGTGTTCATTCAGATATATGCATATTTATACTAAAGGTTACATTTGATTTGAGTTGTTCGAAACACAGAATAAAATAACGTGTACAAGTCACCTCTTTTTCTCACTGAAAACTTCTCATCAACTTCTTCATAACTGCTACTATTAATGAGATGTATACATAACAATCTACACTTAGTCCTGTAATCACAACCACTTTGACAAAAGAAAAAGTAACTTTTTTTTTTTTTTTTCTGCTAGCCCTCCTCCCTGTAGCCAAGACTTTGAACTGATCAATTAGCATGCAGATTCTTTTCTCTCAAACCGCTTGATAATTATTTCATACCTGAGGTACAACATGTTCATTAAGAAGCATTCTGAAATGCACAGCTGCACTGGTATAATTTCCATCAATGCTTTTGAAAAACATTTCCATAATATGACAAGGTTTTAAAAGACAGAATAAGAAAAGTATAATCAGTGGTGTCTCTAACTGGGATAACACAGCAGTCTTCTAGAGATGCTCTGAGATCAACATACTTCACAGAGATTGATACAAGATCAGTCAGTTTGAGAAAGGGATCTACATTCTAGTAGGCTTGTAGGGAAAAAAATAAAATTGTTTATAGATTTATTTTTTGCCACATCTGCTTTAGCCTCTTGGAATGATAATTTGATCTTCCTTCAAAAAGACTGAGCGACAGCTGAATACTCAACACTGCCGCGTGATTGTTATGAGTATAACCTGTGGAATGATGCACGTTATCATTGAATTATTAATGGAGTTGAAAAATCAGATCTCTCTCGTAGATACTAATAACACATTTACGCAACAGCACCCAACTGTTGTGCCTTCAGCACTTCAATTTAGCAACTTACCCCCCGCCCCAAGCAACCGTCGCCAACTCCACGGAGCCGGGCACGAGTGGGCCCGATCCCTCTACCGGGGTGCACGACAGGGGCCGGCAGCCCCCGACCACGCACTGCCCACTCTCTCGCCCGCAGCCGCCACTCGCAGCCCCGCAGCGCGTAGCCAGAACCTCCAGGGAAACGCGGGGGATACGGCGGCGGGGGCAGCTTGTTGCACGGGGAGAGCGGTGCGAAACTCTCCCCGCGAACAAGTGGGATGCGGCAGAAGTTTTACTTCGCCGGTTCCCTCTTCTCCCGCAACCTGGCGGAGGATCTTTTTAATTATTATTCTTTCCATTATTTGGCTTCATTTTTCACTTTCGCAGCACTCCCCCTCCTCCCTCCTCAAGGCACCCCCCAACCCGGCGCCCCGCACTCACCCGCTCCCCAGGCGCACGGTGAGCAGCAACAGCAGCAGCCGAGCCCCGCGGCAGCGACTCCAACGGGATGCGGGCACCCCCCACGCGTCCATGGGTGTGCGGGCGCTCTCCCGTCCCCGACTTTGTTCCGGAGAGGCTCGGGAACAGCGACCCTGCCGATCCCACCGCCCCCCCCCCCGAGTGGCACACAGTGGGGAAAGGGAGGAGGGGGGAGGGTAATAAATAAATAAATAAAACACCCAAACAGGTAGGAACCCACTCTACAAGGACGGAGCAACTCGCCCAATAGGCTCATCAGGTTGCTCCATAAATTATCCTAAAAACTGCCGGGCGAATCAATCCCTAGCAGAGGTGGAGCCTGCTTTACTAGAAGGGAAACATGCTTGGGGGGAAAGGGTGGCATTGATTTGCTATTTTCTCCAAAGAGAGAAATAAAACAGATCTTTAGTATATATAAATGAGGAATATATAAAATATTAAATGTGTATTTAAAGCCACGAGCATATATTTAGCCTTTTTCTTCCGTACTCAGAGGACGGGAGCGTTGCGAGAGGCACCCTCGGCCCCGCCGCCGGGAATAGAGCCCCGGGGGGTGACGTGCGCGGAGCCCAGCGGGAACTGCGCGGCCCGGCAGATTTGGGGGGAGGGCGGCAGCAATCTCGGGGATGGAGGATCCCCTACTCCCAGCTCATCCCTAGAGGCCCTCCCCTCCGCTTTCCCTGCCGCCCCACTGGATGATGGCTACTCTCTCGGCGCGTAAGGGTGAGTGCGGAATCTGCGCACAGCCGGGGGAGGAGAGCTGCGCAAGACTCGGAGGCTGCTGATAGCTCTGCGCGGCCGCGGAGCGCCCCCGGGGGGGAAGCGGAGGATGCGCGGAAAACGCAGAACGCCCCCTTTTTCCCCTCCTTTTTTTTTTTTTTTCCTATTTTCCCCCTCTTTTATTTTTCTTTTCTTTCTCCCTCTCCTTATGGCTTCCTTCTCCAACCTTTTTTGGGAGACCTGAGGGGAAAAGTAGTCGAATAATAATTCTGAACCTTGCAAATCCGCACGATGGTGCAGTAGCAGAAACTCTGCGGCTGTTCCTCACCCGCAGAAGCCTCCAGCGGTGGAAAACGGGTGGCTACATCTCGGCGGGACCAGAGCATTGATAACGCGTATTTCTTCTCATGGCTTTTTTTTGGGGGGGGAGGGGGGGGGGAGGGGGAGGGAGGAGAGGAGCGGCCCTGCATCTCCTCCCCAAACTTTCCCGGACCCGGAAGAGTCCCAGCATTCAGCTCTCAATGGGGCATTCCTGGAGCAATCAGCTCTGCGGGAAGAACAACCTGTTTTATTGTCGTAGTCATCTTTTAAGTCAAAAACGCAGCTGTATCACATCGTAAATAATCCCCCATTCAGTGATTATTCTGATGGAGAGTAGTGTTTTGAGTTGGGTTCTTCTCCTCGATGCACCATCATCCCTTTACTGTTTTAGGCATACAGTTTACATCTGCTCTAATGGTTAACGAAATTTGCCACACTTCGGAGAGCTGCAGTACATTAAGTGAAAATTCAACGACTTGAAAATTAATAGCCAGTCCTGGGGGTGCTGGCAGAAGGTAAAAGCACACATTACTGCATGACCCGAGGTCTCTTTATTGGTGAATTAACGCAGCATCCTGGCATGATAGCAGAGGCATGAGCTCAGAGTAGCATTTGTTGCAGTGAGCACAGAAGCAGCCCTGCTGCAGCTGGTGGTAGCGGCTCTGCTTTGTACTCATTGCTGGGGGAATCTCAGCCCCTCTCCAGGTCTTCCTCTATCTGTGAAGTCCTTCCACCAGCTAAACAGCTGTGGTCTTTATGTTTGTTGTGGATTGACCCTTCAAATCAGCTATGCTTCACAAAACAACCAGTGAACTACCCTCTGCCTTCGATTTCAAAGTTTATGGAGCCATTTCAACTCTTACCACTCTATAAAATTTAATCTCATCATTAAGATGTTGTATAATTAATGTGACTACTTGGAAAGTTTGACATAAGTAGTAATACTGCTAGTACTCTGGAAGAAAAAAAAAAACCTTCTTTCTGTGTGAATGGTTTGAAACAAAGATTTAAAGATATTCAATTTCCCCCCTATACAGGTCCAGCAGACTGCTAGCACTGAAGGAATAGATAGAGGATTAGAGCTAAAATGACATGTTGCTTGAATAGTGCAAAAGAAGAAAAAAAAGTAATCATTAGATCTCTGAGACTAGAATGCTAAGGAGAACAAAAGTGCCATTAAAAATAGTTTGAAATAAAATCAGCACCAATGAGGTTTCTCAAATGACGGAAGAACAATGATATAGAGATGACATAGAACATGCTGGTTTTGGATAGTCCCAAATCTGAATTTTCATGTTACTTTAGTATAAACTATAGAAGTCTATCTGAAATTAAAGGAAAAGAAAATTTTCCATCAATAAAATACTGGCTGAAAAAAATAGGTTCAAACACTTGGAAGGTTAAGAACTAAATAATGGTAATAAATAAATGAATCTTAAACTTTGAGAAGAAAACATGAGGATGAAAAAAATCTTGTTAGATATTCTCCAATTTCTGTAGAACAACAACAACAAAAAGAACAAAAAAACAAAAAAAAAACCACACAAATGAGTATCAAAAGCAGACACTGATATACGATAATAAACTAAAGGACAATTAATTATCCAGACCTGCTGATACTCATCACCCTCTTGACTCTGGAGTAGCAGTATTTAAATTCTTATTTGCAATCATATTCTCCAGCTGAGAGTGGTAGGGCAGTATTCAAACAACCCATGCATGAAGAGGGAAGAGAAAATGATTCTGCCCTCCATAGAAATAAAAGTTCATATAATAGCAAGAGCTGAAGGACTATTGCAGCTATTCCTCAAGAGAGTAGATTTATTTGGTACATTTTTGGTGAAGTTACACATGCAGACCCTAACTGTGGATACACAAAGTGCACTTGTGTCTACCTTGCCCCTATAATTTACGTGCATGTAAATGAGCATTCACAAATGCAAGTGCAATCAGATGCACTGTATTTTGAAACAACAGCACAACTGAAAAGAGTTACATTTTTCATAGGACAAATCAGAAAAAGTGGCTTTAAATATGCAATAAACTTTCACATCTAATCCTACCTGAATGTTTACTGTGTAATAAAATTCAAGAATGGTATGACAAATAGCACAGTAGCCTGCTGTTGCATCTGCTATAAAAAGCATCTCAAGAACAAAGAAAATGAATACAAACATTTTAGCATTGACCTTTTAAAATGTACCTTTAAAGATAAATGTGGTAAATTTCCAAGCAAGAAGAACAGAAAGACATAGAAACATCACTTCAGTGTAGCTTTCATATCATGATTAAAAACACACAATAATTGCATTCAGTGAAATGGTCAACATCTTAATAGAAAATAAATTATAAAACTCTCACTTTTCATAGCTAAATACCATTTTAATTAAGATTTCATCTTTGATACATTGATTTAACTGCTCACTCACCTATGTTATTCATTAAAATGATTACTAACAGTATGACTTTAACAGCACTTAAAAATTCAATGGAAGAAATAATCTCAAGTAGAGTACCACAAACATGGGGAAAAAACTGAGGAAAAAACAGGAGAGCAGGAGGGTTGGATTGTATAGAACTACATCCTTTACAATTAGCATTTGTTTCCCTTCTCCTTTTATGCCACCATGAAATGAAACACGTTGAAGTGTGGGCAGATACAGAGTAGCAAGGCTGAAGTGCTTAGGTGCAGAGAGATCACTTCAAATTGCACAAATTTCCTTGGCCTTCCTAGTACATTTCAAGAGACCTTGAAGCATTTCAGTGAGAGTCAGAAAACAGAAGGTAAACACTTCCTTGCCCCATTCTCTTTCTCAGGTTATAAAGCAATGCTCTTCCTCTTCTGCTATTTGAAAGTACAATTTTTTTCTCAGCCTCCCCCCCACCTTTCAGGAAATATCACAGAAAATGAAGGCCACAGCCACTGGATTTCTCAGGACCATGGATTTCCCATCTTTCAAGACAGTGGGCTTTGCTATTGAATATGGTGACCAACAGGAAGAGGGCTGCATAATTGTGACTGTGTGAGACAGAGAGGCCTTAGAGCATATGAGATATTTGCAGCATCTTTAGGGGGCAGCTAAAAGAATGTGAATTGCAGGAGTGCTGGAACCTCCTCTGTTCTGATGCTAATGGGTCTTCATCCTGGGGGACAGGATTAGCATTACTCTAAAATAAAAACATTGAAAATTGTTTGATCCTCAGCAGCCACAAATTATCTCAGAAGACTTTCTTCTGTAACACCATTGTGTTTGCCAGTGTAGCCAAAGCCATATTTCATGATTAGAGGACAAGACCCCTGGCATGAATCATGGCAAATCAGCCTGCTAATGTAGGTGCTCCCATATTTTCAAATCATATAGCAAAGAGCACTTTTCTTTTTGTCGTTTCCCTTTTTCTCCAGGCAGGATGGAAATTCTGTGAGAATGATAAGAACAAGAGTTTTTTTCATGGCTTACAGGATGCTCTCGGGAGGCTAACATTTGATTATCTGTCTGGTTTTATTTTGTTAAAGGCTAACAGGGCAGCTGTCCTATCTGACTACTGTGAGCACTTGCTGTTCCAGCCAGATCAGGAGGACAAAGACATGTGAAAATGAAAAATAATGGGGCAGGCAAAAGACTGTGGTCTGCACTTTTCCCAGTTTCAGAAGGATCTGGTTGATACTTGGTTCAGCCTCTGCTGAAAGTTAAAAGTGGCTTTTCAGTATACTCTATCCTGACTAATTCACCTTAGAGTCTAAGAAGTTTTTTTAATCAGCAAAGCATAAGACATAAAAAGGTGAATCCTATTCATAAGTCTGGTCTGTCACATAATTGAAAAACTCTCTCCAGAATGCCTATTTAAAACCTCAGTAACAGAACTCCATAGCAAATCTAAATGAAGGGTAATATAATTGCTGTCCAGAACATTAGCTCTCTTTCTCTGCAGTATATTATGTCATTTGCTGAACTTCTTCTGTAATTGTTATTAATTGAACTCTGGACCTTTCAATTGTAACAAAAGCCCAAGGTATTTAGGAGATTGCATTTTGGTATTAGATTGCATTTCCCTGCACACTGCTGAGGGCATACAATCTTTGAGGGTGCACTAATTTTTCCTTTTTTCTTTTGCATCTCCATTTTTCTTCTTAGGGTTCTTTTTCCATCTTCCCATTGTGAGTTATAGTAAGAAACATCAAAAAATGTTCAATTCTCATTTTGAATCCATCACAATGATAAGTATCTCCCACATTTTCTAGGACAATAAGGAGAGCTCTGTCTGAACTTTAAATTATTTTGTTATTGAGTATTCACTACATTGCCAAACAGAAATGTTCTACAATGTAGCTTGCTGTAAACTTAACTGTCAGATAAATAGATTTATTTTCTGTGGTGGGAGTAGGTCAAAATGCATAATGTAAAACCAGCTGTGATTCCAAGCTTAATTACTGAAACCAAAACAGTAAAAATAACCTTCCTAAGTAGTGTGTCATGGCAACTCATCACAAGATTGTGTAGTGATAATACTATTAATTACCAGTAACAATTTGCTGATGGTATCAAACAAGTCAGCATTAATCAGTGTTGAGTCAAAGTAACACTTAAAGAGTAAAGAACATGACAACATATATTCCCTTGTATCAAATTTGCCTATTTTAGGAGATATATTTCATGGTATCATTTCAAAACTACTTAATCACATAATCAATATAAAAGTGTTTTGATTTTATTTTTTAACATGTCGCAAAGAGTATTTTTCTCTTTCAAAGAATACTGGAGGGGTAGAACTAGACTATCCTTGATTTCAAGATTTTTGTTCCTCTTGGTTGTAAGTCATCCTTTACACTGACTTACATATTCAAGTATCTGAATGAGATGAAAATTCATCATTTTAGCATGACAAAAAGATACTGCTGTGCCAAGAAGTTCTAATGAATGACGTAGAAATCAACTATTTTAAAATGTGAAATAATTATCTTACAGTTTATTATGTGCTCTCAGGAATGTCATTATCAGCTGTGATTATCAATACCAGTTCATCCTTTTGATTGGAGAGTGAGGGAAGAGATGTTTCAGTTTGTATCACTGATGACTCTATTATTCTTGAGTAGGATCTTTCCCCAGGGTAATTCAACCATTCTCCTGAAATGATTCCACTGATAAGTCTAGTGATATTCACATTATCTTGTGCTTCAGCTGATACTCTTGATGTTGTAGGCTTTGATTTCCCTGATAGCAGTTAAGAGCATTGCATGTTTTGAGAAGGTTCACCTTCATTACCAAACTGTATTAGCCACGTAAAAGCGTTTTGTTATTTAGTATGAAAAAGTATAAGTTCAACTTAATCTGATTTCATAAAATAAAATACAATTTAAAATTGATTTTCTAATTAATTTTGTTTCATTTCTTTGCTTTAAAATATTTCCTCTAAACTGCTAATCCTTTTTCACCACTAAGTACTCATTAGCTCCTGGCAAAGTATCATCCACCCAGAGGCTAGCCCTTTTCCTTAGGAAGTGTTGCAAATACCACAATCTGTTATTAGCTGCAGATCACAGGTCTGCAGCAATAGCTGTTGAGTAAAAGCTGGCATTCATGCAAAATTTGACAATGTAAGCTATAGCCAAGGAATATCCATCATACACTCTATACAGCTCTTTATCATAATCCTCACTTCCCTCCACATCAATACTAGGACTCAGATGTCCACTTACAAGTAGTATGACACTCCTCCTGGGTAACACTATTTCTTCTGAGAAAGTTTATTTTAAGAGGGCTACGTCCCACTTCCATTTTTCAAACTTGTCTTTCTCTCCATATAATTTCTTCAAATTACCTACCACGGTATCAGTGGTTTTGTAAAATTTTTTCAGTACTCCAGTTAACTGAAAGCATATGCCTTGAGCATAAAATCCTTCTGGAAAGACAAAAGACAGAAAGATAAAAAGACAGTTGCTCTTCAGTTTTATCATAGAATGGTTTGGGTTGGAAGGGACCTTAAAGTCCACCTCATTCCAGTCCCCTGCCATGGACAGGGCTGCCACCCACCAGATCAGGCTGCCCAGGGTCCCATCCAATCTGACCTTGAAAGCCTCCAGGATAGGAAATCCACAGCATCTCTGGGCAGCCTGTGCCACTGACTCACCCCCCTTGTCTTTCTGCAGAGTCTTCTGTCCATCATGAACACTGCTTGTCTTTCTAACTCTACAGATTTGATACTATAAAATATTACGATCTTCTGATAAAATCCCACTTTCAGGTTTCGACATTTACAATTCTGGGTTGTCAGCTGGACCTGAAGTCCATCTACACTCTCTTGCTGAGTTGAGGCAAGAATGAGGGACTTTGCTTCTAGCTAGTCTCAGACTTTGCTGTAGCTTAGCAGACTGTGTCCATAGCAGAATGAAATCTGCCCCTTGAAAAAAATGTATCACAATTGAAAAGCACACTTTCATGCTATCTCGTCTATGATTTACTGACACATAATGCCCAGCTGTTCCTATTCCCTGCATAAGCCCCAGATAAGGTGAGTCAGAGCTGTACAAATACCAGGGACTGGAAGAACATACTGAAATTGCAAAATACTCTTGAATAGCAGTGGTGTAGTCTCCTGCCAAATAGATATCACAGAATATTTTTCTCCTGGTAACTAAACAGTAAAAACTGTCTTTAAAAAGTAAAGCCACTTGCCTACTTGAGTTGATGGAGATTCTCACTTGCAGCAAGTATTCCTGCTGGAACCTTATGTGAATGTCCTAGCCAGAAGCACATATTTCTTGTTCAAGCTCAGAGTAAGCTGCTTTTTCACAGGCACAGCATCTATAATGATTTGTGACAAACGGGTGACCCTACACACTCCTTCTGTCAAGGACAGATGACTTCATTAATCCTATTCAAGTTTCTGATGATTGATAACGTGTTGAAAATAAATCTATAGACTAAATTGCAGCATAGAGTTTTTTGATAGCATAAAATGGTGGGACATCTTACTAGATGAACCTAGTGTAATCTTACATAATGTATGTAGCTGGGATTGCACTTTTTTCTTATTTAGAGGCATTTCAAGACAGCAGGATATGATTTTATTCTGCAAGCACACTCCTTGAAATACTGTCAAATTTTCTCAGGAGTGATTTAGGTAAAAATTTTCACTGTGCTGAAATAGTGGGTTTTGTTGTTGTTTTTGTTGTTTCATCTATCCATAGGAAAAGGAAAAAAAAGACTTTAAAAAGTCATCTCTGTACTTTGCTATTCTTGTCTTAAAGACACAACATAATCTCATTAATATCAAGATCTACAAGTAGAAAGATGCTGACAGTAAGGAAAAATATGTCAGTAGCAAAGAGTTAAGATAAAACTAAACTGATTTGTTGGCTTAAATTATTTAAGCTACAATATTTTATTAGCACATATACTTCAGGAGTATCGCACTGTGGTGCTTCTGTCCTCTCAACCATAAGTATGGCAGGATGACTCTATCACTTTAATAACTCTGGGATGAACAGGTCAGAAAGGGTGAAGAAACTCTTATGCCAATGAGAACCACTCCCATATTTTAAATTTCAGTGGTCACTTTTATTAGTAATTTTCTTATCATGGTACGGGAAAAGTCAGGTTGCCAATCTTTCTGTTTTTTTATGAAGACTAACCAGTTGATGTAGTTACTTCATTATTTACCTTTAGCAGAGGTTTTAAGGAAGGAAAAGACAAGAAGTAATTAGTTTGCTGCTATAGACACAGTTTCAACATTTTTGGTTCTGGTTTGGACATACAAATCACAGTAGTACCTCACATGAAAACCTTCTGGATTTAATTCTCCTACTAATGTGCAAAATAGATATAATACATATTATCCTACTGCACAATGTCTTCCTATCTGTGGGATGTAAGAGTGAAAGCCTAGCTTGTTCCTTTGGCCTATAAATTTATGCTCTCTCTGAATCTGAACAATACATGAACTTGGAGTATCATTTTTCATACTGAAGAACTGACATTTCACAGCAGCAGGAATTAATTCTTGCTCTTACTCTGGTGAAAACTAAATAGGTGATTGTTCTTAGAAACCTTGGTGTAATATAAGTATATCAAGATCTCTGACTTTCAATTCTGCACTGGCCCACTGAACATAATAGCGTCTTTATCTTCGTATTGCTCTACCACCCAGGATACAAGAATCAAATCTGTTGTAATAATGTTAGTCTTTCTTAGGGAAACAAAAGGTAAGATAATATCTTAGCTGAAATAGCTGGAGAAAGGAGACAAACTTTCACATACACAAGGTCTTTACCAAATCTGGGGAAAAAAAAAAAAAAAAAGAAATGTGACAGTTTCCAAGCAAAAATAGAGGTTAGATACAGTTACATTCAGTATAACATAGTTTCATCTGTCAAACAAAAAAAGTTGAAAGCAAAAAGCACTTAGCACCTGCTAAGTGAGGTATAAACTCTAGAGCTATATTCTGCTGAGTCTTCAGGCACTATTTTTCAAACAGATGTCATAAATTTTAGTGCCTCCTTATGTTTTTAAGTTCTTCAGTAAATTTTCCTCAACTATTCCTCAACTATTTACTCAAATATTCTTTTCATAAATCAGTTGGAACTTCTTTTCCCTGAAGAACTCCCACTAATTCAGCCACTAGGGTTTGATTCCCTGATCTCCTACCTGCAACAAAACTTACTTCTGCCCAGAACTTTTCCTAGTAGCTAAAATGTTTTATTTTCTAGTCCTGCCCTTTGTCATAAGAAAGTAAGTCCACTGTTTTCAATAAAGGATTCCAAATCATATTTGGAATATGTAATCGTTAAAATATTGGGTCTTTAATGGGAGAAGTCTTGCTAGAAGGCATTTTAGGCTGCCTGCTAAAGGTGATATCATTATTTGTGGGAAGCTAAATGGATTTTAAACACAGCTGTTATGTTTGCAAGAAGGATTAATTTAGGCTGGTAATAACAATGAGTTGGAATCAGTGATTTAGGAATTGCATCCCAGTGCTATCTACCAACAAATTTTACATATTCATTGCATTCATACAGAATTATTTCAGTGTTATTCTTAAACAGTTTTCAATAATACATGACGTTCACCAACTATTTGAGTTCAGTTCCACAAATCTTCTCCTAGTTCCTGTTGCCAAAACACTGCATCAAGTTATATACATATATTAGGGTGGTGACCAAAACTAACGTGCTATAAGCTTTCAAAAATAGCTACTGAAGTTTTAGTGACTTATATGCCTCATACTTAAATGAATTTTGATTATAGTGATATTGCCATAACTAATATATATTATTCTCAATTAGTCACCGGAGCATATCTATATAGAAATAGATGTATTTGTGGAGCATACTTCCTGTGGAGTGAACTCTTTAATAAATCTTGAATAAGGATGTACGTTTGCCTAGGCTGTGCTTTGTCAGGAATTAATACTTTCAAGGCTCTTGAAAAAGATACAGCATATCTCAGAATTTCAAAGGCACATGCCTTTGAAGTATCAGTGTACAATGACATCAGAAACCTCAGGGCTTAACCCATAGCCAGTTACTGGTTACTAAAGAAACAAAATATTGAAACTAAGATAGTACTGCACCAAGGGATAACAAAGACAACAAAATGTTTAATACAGGGTATAGCAATTGGGCAGATCAAAATGATGGGAGGATCAGCACAATAGAAAGGTGCTATAAGGTAAGGGAATAAGATTGTTTACCTGTATCAGAAGATTCCAAGTTTGCAGAGAAAAACTCCCTAGGGAGGGATCTTCAGAAAGGGATCCTTGTCTAACTGCAGTCAGCCCTTCAATGGGATCTTAGAGAAGTGGAGCCAGGCTCCACCCCTTCTAGTCAACAGGTGAATTGTCTTTACCTGTGCTTCCAGGTGTGATCCGGTCCTTTCCCAAGTGATCAATCAGTCTTTCAGGCCGTGACTCAACAGTTCCCATACACATGAAAAACATGGCATATATACTAAAACACAACGGTAATGCTGAATTTGTAAACCACTGCAAAAAGAATACACAAGTGCACTAACAAACATATAAAAATAATCACAAACAAAATTAGAAATGAAGAGAAAGGAATCCTGCTTTAAAACACAAGCCTTCACAGCACCAGCTGAATGCAGTCACTGAGCAGTGATCCTTGAATTTCCCAAATTAGGAGTTATGTTGCACATGCCTAAGTTAATGGTGCCCTCAGTTCATCCATGCAGACACCATTTGACCCCCTGTTCATCTCTGAACTGTCTGCATACTCTCACCGCTGCAGTTGACAATGGCCACATAGTCCCATCCCAATACAGACTTGCTGGAAGTTTTGTTTGCATAAGGCTTGTCCAGACACAGTTCATCTCCTGATGATCCCAAAGAGCACTTGTGTAGGTACAACTTCCCCTTGCACAGAAAGCCCTATTTCCACTCAGCCAAAGAAGCCTTCTGTCCAACACTATATAGTTTCTGAGACCTAAGTGAGAAAATCAGAGAGACAGTTCCTTTATCTCTGATGTTTTTTCACTAGTAGAGGCAGTCTGGGGAAAACAAATGTTTATAAAATAGTGGTAAATACTTATGAGATGAACTTCTGGAGTCCTTGATAAAAATCACAGCCCATCACATGAAATTAGTGAAGAATATTTCTTGCTATGCCACAACACATTTTCATAATGTATCCTGAAATCTTTCAGCCCCATAAATACATAAATCCCCAAAGGTCCTTTCTAGGCAATCAATGTCTTTTTACCTCCCTGACGTGTCTGATTCTCTCAGTTCACATAATTTCTTAAATAATCTCTCATCCTAACATAATTCAATAATTTTTGAGCAGAATATCTTCAGGAAATTTCCCTCTAAGGGAGTAACACAGTAGCTTGTGATTAAATATAACAAATTATCAATGTGTTTCCTTGTTCCTTTTCCTATTATGAATTGCCTAAATATAATTATTTTATTTTTTGTCCTTTATCTACATTGTAGGCATTCTTTCCCATTCAAAGTAACTGTAAGTCATAAAGCATAAAAGAGCTATAATAGCTGACTTTAAGGGGTGTCCTAAAATCCCTTAGCAGCCATCCAGTATTCAGCAGATTAAAGCAGCAGTTCTTCAAGATTGAAATGATATCTAAGTGTGGAAACATTTTAGGGGGGAAAAAAAAAGAAAAGAAAAAACTGTTGGATAAGATAGTAGACAAACAAGCAATTAAAAGACAGTTCTTGCAGAGCACAGTAGCTATCCAGGTATTAATATAAGTCTCGCATCATTTTTCATACACTCCGAATGGAAGTACTTGGGATAAGAGAAGGCTGTGTGTGCTCCCTCATCATTTACATGACAGAGAGTTGAACACGGCTATTGCATAATCATCTCTCCACTGTACCCGTTGCTATGTAGGAGATGTGCTACTTGAAAACAAACAAATCCTACTTAGAATTCACTGCAAATTCACAATATAGCTTTAAATATAGCATCCTGAAGACACCATGGTACCTGGATATCATGTAGCATCTCTAACATCTTGATGTACCTGTGTTTGTTACAGGAACCAGAATTATAAATTCTGGAGAAGAAAATGACAGGACCATTTCACTCCTTCTAGACAAGCAAAAGAAAAGTACAGTTGGGTGTCCTATGCATGCAAAATGAGGGAGTAGAATTTTTGTGAAGTAACTTAAAGGAGAAGCAAAATATAACTATTTTTCACCTAACTCAGCTTAACTCAACTGGGAATGGAAAAGCTGAAGGAAAGGAAACTGTAAAAGCCCAAGCTGCATTTTATCAAAAACTACAATGTGATCTGCTTTAAGAGAATTCTCTGGAGATTGATCCAAAACATTCAAGTGCAAGAATTAATGTATTCTCACCCTTTCAGAAATAATTTGAGGCACCAGGCAAGCTGGAAGAGATAAAAAAATACCTTAAGTAAACTTAAGTTAAATATCCCTTGTCAGAATATTGTGTTTTATGAGCCAAGAAGCTCCTTTAGGGCTGTTTAATACTTGTTACAATTGCTAATTTTCTCCCACATTATTCCAACATTTAAACCATCCCAGTTATTCATAAATGGGAAAGAAAAAAAAAAAAAAAAAAAAAAGAAAAAAAAACAAGCTGGTTTGCCAAAATACATCAAGTAAAATGATTTTTAAGATCTGATACATGGTAGAGGGAATTTTATTCTCAAAGGCACTTCTGGGACACCTAGTATCTTGCTACCAGAACAAATGTTCTCAATTAGTTTTATTTTAAAGAACTAGCATGGGACTTGCTGGGAATTAGTATTGGCTTGAATCGTTTCTAGGCACAGTTTTTCCTTCTGGGCAAACTTTGTTTCTATAGAAGAACATCTAATGATCTGAATCCTCTAGTTGCCTAAGTGTACGTTCTTTTTTCCATCTTGGTATGTTACCCCATGCTCTCCAGGATCCTCACTTCTCTCCTTCTGCAGAAGGATGGGACACGTTCATGTGCAGCCCATCTTGCATGGCCTGATCTCAGTTTGCTCATTTATATGGGTGAAGAAGAAAGGGGATACAGCAAACAGCTTGACTACTCACAGACTCTAAGAAAAGGAGAAAAAAATGTTACCCATTTCCTTGGGACTCCTTCACCCATATTCTCCCTTTTTTTGGCTTACACGGCTGTTGGGAGCTGCCTGCCAGTTCCATCAGGCACCATGCAGAAGTGATGGCAGTCACTCCCTGTCCCGGGTGCCATACAGGAACTGGGTATCACCCTGCTTTGTGCACCTGTCTGCAGCTCTAGCTCTGTCTCATACCCACCCCACTGCAAGGCAACAGGGAGAATTTCTCAGGTGACTCGGGAAAGGCTTTCCATGCACTAAAATCCCTTACATCCCCGTATTTTCAAACTAACTACAGAGGATGTTATGCAGCTGAGGTTTGCCTGATATTGACTTCTCTGCCATGCATGCAGAAATTTCTGAAAATAAAACTATTTCTTCCTTAGAATTCTGTGCCTGAGAAGAGGTGCATAGCATTTGATTTCCTCTGGGTTTTAGGAGAAACAGGGATCTCAAAAATGGCCTTGTAAGCTCCTGCCCTTTTAGAAAAGGAAATGTGATGTTAAGTACTGACACTAAGGAAAAAAATTTCTATCACAACGGCTAATAAAGAATTCACCAGAATGCAACATGTTGGGAAAACAATCAAAATCCAAACTAAAATGAATCCCCAAACAAATAAACAAACAAACAAAAAAATTAAGCACATTAATTTTGGAAAAGCTTGAAGCTGGGAAAGATTGGAAAAGATCTGGAAAAGACTGATGATAAGGAAGAATTTTTTTTCACAAAGCTAAGGGAAAATATCATAAGGATGAAATATGCTAAGAATAGAAAAAATATCCCTCATGCAAAGGGAATTTAAACAAACCAATTTTGGAGAAAGCTATTCCCCTTCAATTGCTCTGCAAGTTTTCTTTGAGAAAGTCTAAGTTCAATAGTACTCTTTTTTCTTCTAATCTTCTGCTGTAAAAAGAAAAGGGAAGAGAAGAGAAGAGAAGAGAAGAGAAGAGAAGAGAAGAGAAGAGAAGAGAAGAGAAGAGAAGAGAAGAGAAGAGAAGAGAAGAGAAGAGAAGAGAAGAGAAGAGAAGAGAAGAGAAATAGTTTTTTTCTTTTGATAGAACCCTCCTTGCCTTCTACATATATTACAAAGAGCTGAAACTCAATAACAACTGCCTTTATCCTGCACAAGTCACCTTGAGAGGTGCAGTCTAACCCTGAATTTATTTATGGTGACTATCAAATATAACTATGAAAGGGAGATATAGTACTGAAGAATGAATATGAAATACATTTTACTTGAAGCAGTACAATATTATATAACCTCCCCTTTGTTATATAGCCTCTTAATAACCTGAAAGAAGGCTGTAAGAGCAAAAAGGGAGGCACTCTGTGCAGAGGAAGGTTCACTAGAAGTTGAGTGAAATGTGAGCTCTCTGTTAAGTACAATGTCCCATTCAGTCCAGCCCCTTCCTTTGAAACATCTATGTTATGGCTTCCAAATTAAAGACACATCTGAGTACTAATCTTTTTTGGAAAAAAAATATATAGGAGAAGAAAGAACATTTCACAAAATCAGAATTTTTTTTCATTATTATGTGAATTAAAAAATAAAAATTAGAAAAGAGTATTTCTCTTTTCTCACATGTGCCTGTATTGCTAGGAAATTTGCCAGAGCAAGACTTGGCTGAGGTGTGGTTTAGAGGTTAATCATTCTTATCAGCTGCCTCTATCCCAGTTGTCACTGTTCTCCCATCTCTAACAAAGCACCTATAGAACCTATTGTGAGCACAAGATACACGCTTTGTCAGCTGCCATAAGAGAAGGTAAGGAAAGGTAGAAGCTTCACCTGGAACACAATCTGATCCTTTCCTCCATGGCATCTTAAGGTCTAGGCCATACACTTCTAGACAGCAGGAAGAGCAGGTCTGTTCAGGGTATTACCTAGGCCCAGCCTCCTGCTGTCCCTCTACTGAAAGTAAGCACCATTACCCTCCCGGGGAGAGAAGGAATCAAAGATCCAATTACTCAGAGATTTTAACAGGATGCAAGTCCATCACAGCAGTTAGCAAGACAGTTTTCCAAACACTTGGATACTATTTTAAATTATTCAAAAATGATGTAGATACTGACATCCATATTCTACTGCACTGGGTGTGAGATGTCTATGAGACACTCCCTAATTATCAAACTAACGACAATTGCCTAGAACGTGTCTATGATTCAGAATGAGGGAAATATACCATGAAATGAAAAAACAGTTTTCATTCCACATTAAATTTACTGAAATTCAGGAGCCCGCTAAATACTTTTATGCTTTAAAGAGTTTTATACAATTGCATGTGCAGGGAGGATGCAAAAGTTACAGTCTCTTATTTTTGTAAATACCAGTGACTATTACTTTTGAAATAATCCTTAAAGCATCAGTGATCTCTGTTACAGCAGACTTTTCTCATTTGCTTATGTTATAGATGCACCCCACAAATGACAAGCATTACTTTCATGCTTACAGATCAGATGTGATTTGTGCAAAGCCCATTTTTAACCCTAATTTTGCAATGTACTGAAATAGTCATATTTCTGGCTTAGGAAGTAAATATCTGTTGTGCTTTTTACTGACTTACTTGTGAAAACCACTGTATCGATATATCACATTACTTCACCTAGTCAGATTTTGTGAAGTGAAAAAGAACATTAAAGACTTAGTTATTTGAAGATGCATCAGTCTGGGAGATAGGGTGAGAAATAAGATCTTCTAAAAATTTTAGTTTAAAATCCATTCCAAATAAATATCCAAATAACATATTGCATTTCTAAGCAATTTGTAACTTGCTGTGAAAGTAATGTGAGTCATATTCTGAAGTATTCTTCTTGGATAATTCTCCCTCTCCATTTATTTTCCTATAGAAGTAATTATTTTCTTAGCTTCTTTGCATCTTTTTCCTTTTCTTTATTTCCCTACAGTACTATACAGTACAACAAATGTGAATTTTATAGTTTTCCCGTTTCACCTTTTTTTTTTCTTTGCAGGCACTTAACTGAAATACCAAATAGGATTCAACATTATTTTATACCTTCAATACCACATTTTATTTTAAAAGTTTTTATGTAAAATTACTAAATATGAACAATAATGGCTCCTGAAGACTAGATAAAGCTATCAGGTTCCACTGTTCGCATTGTTCCTTGATTAGGTAGATAGAACACAAATCTTGGTAAAATTCCTATGAAAAAATTTACTGTCTTTCCTGCAACAAGACTGCACTATGGACCACTGCAGAGCGAGGAGAGTGGCTCCAAACTCGCTGCACATCATCTGCACAGTGAAGTGATTCTTAATGTTTAGATGGAACCACTTGTCTTCCAGTTCGGGTCCGTTGCCTCTTTTTCCTGTCCTTGGATACCATTGCAAAGAGTCTGGCTCTATCCTCTTTGTACCTTCTCTTCAAGTATTTTTACATAGTGATGAAATTCCTCTGAGTCTCCTCTTCTCCAAGATGAGCAGGTGCAGCTTTCAGTCTCTCCTCACAGGAGAGATGCTCAAGTCACTTCTTGTCCATCTTTGGGTCCCTTTTTAGTTGTTCAACACTGATAAAAATTAATTCTAATGCAGGAGGCTCATGAATATTCTGAACAGAAGTGTTCATTGTTATATTGCAACACATACCATAGGATGTGAAAAAAAAATTATTGTTACTGGAAAGTGTAATTGAATGCAAGGTAATAATATGCAATTTGTACTCGAGCAGGTGTAAGGGATTCAAGTATAATTACTACCATGAGAATTCAAATGCCAACATCCATAAAAAATAAATGTCAGAAACAATTCTCATTTGTGGAAAGGGAATAGATTTACACGTCTTCCAAAAATAAATAAATAAACAAATCCAGTTAATAAAAACAGGTGGAAACTCTGAACAACAGAAAGATCAGGGTATGCAGTAGGAGTAAGGTGAAATCAATAGTTTTGAAACTTTCTGTCACAACCTAAACACTCTGTTGAAATTAACAAAATATTACTGCTTATTTTCATTAGATTATGATTTTTTTCTCTAGCAATGATGATTACCATCTCATCAATACTTTAATAATTAAAATAATACTGATATATACATTATACTCACTGGACTTGAAGGTTGACGTGTTTTCATTGGTATAACTTTGCAACAAAGCAACCACTTTTCAGGCATAAATACTTAGGCCTTAGCAACCACTGTAATGTGTGAGCAGTGAGAAAGGGAATCATTTCAAGTAGACATTTATGACATTGTGAAGAGCTCACAATAAATGGAAATAATTTGATCTGATCATTAATGCTTTGCAACACAAAAAAATAATTTACAAACATTCATTGTGAACTTGGAGAACAAATAATGATCATGAATTTGGAGAACGAGATCATGACATGAAGTCAGCTGTAAGACTGTAACATAAAAGATCTATTTCAAGATACAAGTGGAGTAAGAGACCTAGCCACATAATGAGAAAGAAACTGCTGACAACCTGAAACATATCATGAAAAGCTTCCTCACATGCTGACTTTTCTGCATTGAACAAAAGAATGCTCTATACCACCACAAAAACACAATGGAGATGCAGTTTTAGTCAGTGTCCCACTATGGAAAATGGTCCTTACTAGAGTGTTTGTATTGTTGGTGAGATCTATTGCTTTTGTAGTAACTTTTAAATAAGTTCTTCCTTTACCTTTACAATCTGCACTTTTTAGTTGTTTGATTCATTATATTGTTGCAAGGCATAATTTCTTTTTTTTTTTCTTCTTCTTCTTTCATAATTTCCTCTTTTGCATCTCCTAAGCACCATAGAGAGTGAAAAGTATGAATTTATAGCCTAACAGAGGAAACAAAACTCTTCCTTACCCAAATTACTTAAATTATCCTAATTGGAGCACCAATTAAATGATTAACTGATTAGTCCACAGCACACTAAAATGATAATTCTCAGAAGCAATCCATTGAGTCAGACTGTCTGCAGATACAATGGCTGCTGTCACTTTCAAGATGTACTTACAGCTCAGAGACTTTCTTTGGAACTATTAGGAATTCCAACTATTGTTCCAAGGAAAATTTGAACATCAGCACATTAGGTAAGAAAAAATGGGCAACGGCAGTGGGTCACCTACTGCGTTGACTGTCGTGTGAATATAAGACATCCAGCTAATATTTCCTAAATTCCTTTAATGGAGGAGAAATTTTCTACAGAATTAGTAAAAAAATCCTAGCAACCCCAATGATATTGTTCTGCTGCATGCCCCTAAAGCTGGAAAAGTTGCAGTCCTTGATGCAGCTCTTGAATGAGTAACGTCCTACCCACATTGTCCTAGGAGCTGGGGAAATGTGGGAGAGAGAATTTCCTCATCTCTGTATGGTAATATGCTCTCTATGGTAATAGACAGCAGACTCTGCTTTTCTGGCTACCTACTGACCTAGACTCTGGAAGTGTACTGGTGAATACAAAGAAAACTTGGGTCAATAAAGAAGCTGCTGACAGACAGAAGAGATGCCTTCTCTGAAAACTATTATATGAGTTTAAAATACTTGTCAAAAGGCTGAACTCAGACAAAAGAATACGTTAGTAATATGGTGGGGGTCAACTGCTGGAGATAGAGGGAATTTCACAACATACAGGAGTCAAGCAAGGATTTGATTCAAGAATTTCAACTGCAATAGAGCAAGGAAAGCTGGAAGATATGGGTACTAAACCCTTACCTCAACTTTGGTTGCTCATCTCCCTTGCTTCATTTTGGCCAACGCTTGCCCTCTAATGTAGCTCAACTGGCCAAATCAAGGAGCTAATCCAGCCTAAATAAATATATAAATAAATAAAATCAGCATCTATTTTCACAGATTGATTTTAGGCCAGATCAGTTCCCAGCTCACCACCAGAATGTCACCAGGCATTATAATGCATAGCTTATAGGTGAGGTGAGGCAAATGCAAAGTTTCAGCCATTCTCTTGGTTTGGTATCATCTTGTACATAACATGAAAGCACAACCTGAGAGGGATGCACATCAGCCTAGATCTGTAATTGTACTAATGTTTTAACATTATAATATATATAATATTATATATATATATATATATTATAATATTATAATTAACCATATTAATATGTAATATGTATGTAATATTATATCAAACCAGATTAGGAAACTTCCTTACTGATATAACTGTTTGGTTCAATCGGCATTAGTTGTTCTACTCTTGGTTTTCGTAAATGTGAACCAAGCAACAGGTTTAGACATTCACAAATTATAAAACAAATATACTTTCCACTAAGCCACGTCTTTGGCCTGTTGCTTATGCAGAATATTTCTCTAATAATGCATGGTGCATTAAAATCAAGTATAACTTATAATTTTGGGGGTACACCAGGTTTTTTGTTGTTGCAGCTCATTTTGCCATGATATTATACTCACGACTTGCATAAAAGTGTAAACTTGAGTAACAAAATATAAGCTGTATCATATTTATAAAATATGAAAATTGCTTCTGATAAAACACACATGGATCAGTACTGAATTACAGAGTGGTAAAGTATATTAAATTCTTGGTTTTGTGCCAATTGACATTATATAAATTTGTTTTCAGTGGGATGTGTGATCTGAAAGCAGGCACTAACCAAAGGGATGTGGAAAAGCTTGTAATTTGATGAGGTTTAGCAAAATGGAGAGGTGCATGTTAGCTCAAGCTGTGCTGAATCCTTTCCCTTCATTCACACTCAGCACTCCCTTCATGTCAGACTCCTCATGTCCTAAAGAAGAAAGTAAATCACTCTCTGGACTATAACAATCCATGTTTATTCCTATACACAAATGTATTTCCCCTGACGTGTACAACAATTTTATTCAGTGCTTTAGAATTCAAAGATGGGAATATATGCATTTGTATATAGTCAATACACTTTCCTACTTTTAACTGTGTGGTGCTTTTCTTTTTAAAATTTAGTTTATTTTGGTTTGTTCATTTATTTTGTTTATTTTAATCAGTGCTATTTTTAGCTTACCATTTATGTATGACAACTTATAAATATCTTTATTCACTTATTTATTATGACAAAATTCCCAACAAGAAAATCCTGGTTGTTTCAGATTGGCTAGGTCACTTGGAGGGTGACAGAAAGCAAGATGAGTCATATGCTGCCTCAGGTTTAATTGTAAGGCTTGATATATCTTTGGGAACATAGTAAATTAAGCTCTTAGTGTGGCTTTTAAGCTTTCTGCAATAGATTTATATTCAAGTCAATCTACTTCCTGAGTTATCACTGTCACTTCCAGCTTATTCGCTCTTTCATTATATAATTTGTGTTTGTAGTGGGATCTGAAGGAAACCTGCTTGCAATTCCTACAGATTTTGAAAGTGAAGAAGAGAAGAACACATAAATTTGCAGCCATGTGTTATGGGAAATGCCATTGTTGGTCTCAATGTTCACCCCAGCAAACAGCCTTCAGTGGAGATGCATGATCTGAGAGGCTGAAGTTATTTCCTCTGGCCACGAGAAAAGATCCACAGAGCTGGAAATCACTCATCTCATGGACTTGTACTGCTCAGATTTAACACAGAATTTGGAGTTGGCAAATTCCAAGACAGAAAGCTGGGAAAATTAAAAATGCACTCAGAAGAGGAAATAAGATTGAACCTAGAGCTTGTTTAATTTTGTGCCATAAGAGACAAAGTGATTTACTTGGCTCTTTCAAAAGATAATTAGGGCTTACAAATCCAGCTTTCTTTCCAGCATTATCTTTGACAGTTGTTGCACAGACTGCAGGTGAACAGAACTTCTGGAACTGATCCGTTTTAACTCTCCTTCTCCATACAGGGACAGCCAGCACAGGCTGCTCACAGTCATGTCCAATCAAGTTTCCATTGTTTCTGAGGAGATATTCATAACCTCTCAGGGCAACATGTGCCAGTCGGTATTTAGTCACTCATGCAGTAAAAGAGGGATTTTCTATGTATAAGCAGAATATTCTGTATTTCAATTTCTTCCATTAACCCTTTCACTGAATATCACTGAGAACAATCTGGCTTGATCTACTTTACTTCCTCCCATCAGATGCCTATCTACCCTGATAAGGTGCCCCCTGCACCTTTTCCATGCTTATCTGTTCTAGTTCTACTGATCTCTCAGATTTCAGAATTCCTAGATCTCCAACACATCGAGATTCCCCTTAAACGGCAACACAGCCCTCAGGTGTATCAGCCACTCCCTCTGGTTCTGTATTGCCTAAGAATTAATTGAGGGCACACTCTGTCCCTTCAAAAAAGTCATTTTTCAAGACTGTATACAGTATTGGTCCCAGTATCAATCCCTAGTGATTTGCCTCCAACTAGACATAAAGCTACTGATCACAGCTCTCTGAGCCCAGCAGTTCAGTCAGCTTTCAATCCACCTGGCCCGTAATTCACCAGTTTGTCTATTATGATGCTTTGGGAGACAGTGTCAAAAGCCTTAATGAAGCCAAAATAAACAAGTCCAGCAGTACATCTTCCCTCTCTGGCCACTCCATCACCTCTTTGAGAAAGTTCTCATAAAGGTATTACAGAAACCTCCTGCATTGCTTTGGTTTTTTGTCACTGTTTTGTTTTAAGGTGTCTCTTGATGAGAATTGTGAAATATGCTCACCTTTGGTAAATGGCAGCATGACCAGATGTGTCTGGTCTTTGGTATTCCCAGTACCACCTGGCCACTGGCTCATTGCTAGGCACTTGTTTTAGTGTATTAATTCTGTCAAAACTTGTTTTTAAAAAACAGAAACATTGACTGCTGTGTACAGCTCACAATCAGTTAAAGCAGTTGAATTCTAACTGTAATGCAGTACGAAGCATGGTTTTACTTAAACTCTTGTTTAAAATCACTGTCATTACTGCAAACGATAGACTGGTGTGAGGTGGCTGTAATAGAAAGGAAGAGGACAAAGGGATCTTGAAGGAAAGCGTGTTTCATTAAAAACATTGAACAGCAACATGCAAGGACAAACGGAGGAGAATTTTCATTGCCAGTTCTGTCTTGAAATATTAACAATGAATATTGGAGAGCAGCACTTAAACAAGTTGTTCAGCACAAACCAGTTATCTTTAAACTCAGCCATATATTTTCATTTGCCACAGTGGTACTACATTAAAAAAAAAAAAAAAAGAAAAATTATGCCAGTCACTGGAAAGTAGAAAAGACATCAAATTCCTTCCTCTTAGTAATTTATACAGTCTCAAAAGATCTGCAAGGAAATTTAAAGCAGAGTTGCTTTCAGTATTTAAAATGCTATGGATATTCATCTGTCACTTTCACTATTGCTCCTATCCACTACAAATAAAAAGGACAACTCTTCAAAATATTTTAAACACTAAATCTAGTTAAACACTTCTCCCATATGATTTGCAAAGTCTGCAAACCTTAGTCAGCCCCCTGTTTACTTTTTATATGTACATAAATCACACTGTTTAAAAAATCCTTACTCATCAGAATCTGATTTTTGGTATAAAAATTTTCTGAAAAAAAAATTAATAACCTGTGTAATAGAAAGCTTTCTACATGGCTATTTATCTCTCAGCATTTAATAAGAACATTAAAATACTCTTTTATTTCTATAAAATATTCAGGGAATAAAAAAATCTAACTAAAGAAAAACACTTTCCAGTGGAACAACAGCTATTTTTGGCAGCTGCTAATAAGAAAGAATTACAAGTATATTTTGCCCTCCAAGCATATTTTGTCTGCATACATTTTTGTGACCACAAAGAAGGAAATGTACGAATAGACAAGCAGAACCAAACATATCTTCACCAATAACTTCATCCTTCTTTTTTTCTCGGCATTAGGATGTTGCCTTGCTTTATGTTATGGTATTGTCTCTGCAGGGGAAGAAATGAAGAGGAAGTCAAATTCATCCTGTGGCTCCAGGAGGTGTTCTCTGTAATGTCCTAATAAATCAGTAAATCTCTTAATAAGAAAATGCCATGAATAGATACATAAGAAATGCGCTAGTCATTCAACTGAGATTGGTCCCTGTCTGTGCAGACACAAAGGGCTTTACAGATCTATGGAAAAGCATGGAGCAGTGCAGAAATGGCAGAGATACCCATCTATCAGTGTGTTTTACCAGCCTTTTTTTGGCTTCACCCTATTGTGAATCTTCCTGGGCTCAGCAAAACTCTCAGCACGACTCCAGTTTTGGAGTAGTGGAAGAAATGCCAGCCTAAGAAGTGATCAAGTATGAGCCTCACACATTGCCCTGTGTATTGCCTAATATATGTTGTGTATGTCCTGCTTTTCCTTGAAATTTGTTTTTGGCAGTGTTGTGCAAGGACTGAAACTCACTGAGAGCATAAAGGCTACTCTCAGGAAGTTTAGGAAAACAGGTTATCCAGACACCAGTACACATGGATGGAAGGAAGCAAGGAATAACAAACTCAGTTTATCAGCAAAATTGAATAAGTATAAGAATATAGTGAACTAATATAGAGTTTAGGAGTGAAAACGTACTAGAGTCACTAGCTGACCCAGGAGAGAAATGTCTGCCCTACCACAGGCATTTGGTGATTTTTTTGGCCATGACCCATGATTGAGTGCTACTCTACTTGGAGAAGTAACCCCTGTGAATGGCTGTTATGTGGCTGAGAAATGATGGAGATTACATATTCTCCCTCCACAATCTTGTACTTATACTTCAGTCTCTAAAAACAGGTTGCAACTTGTGCAAAGTGCACTACCAAACCAACCAACATGTCAAAAGGAACTCACTCCAGAAACAAACAAACAAAACCACTTTTGAGCAATCCCAAAGCAACCTAGCAGAGAGCTAGTCCATTAACAAAAGGGCAGTGCCCTCACTCAGCATGCACCTATCAACAGGTGGGGCATACATCCCAGCGCAAAATACAGTTAAAGACAAGCTGCAAATAATATTTTGATCTGAAAGACCAGTTACTTTCTCCAACATTTGTTTACTCTTCACATTTTGTTTCTCCTTCAAATCTAGCAGACTGAGAAGACAGAAGTAGACTATGTTCTCTGACAAACACCTACAATTGCATTTGTTTCTTGGTGACTTTCCTACTCACCTGCCACAATGTAGTGGTATGTTTTTATCTTCCATGGGCTGTATTAGGAACGCAGCTCTCCATAGTCAAGTACCTACATGCATTTGAAATTAAAAAAATAATTATAACCTTTACCTCATGAATGGAAGTCAGCATATAAAAGGGAGATTTTTCCTCACCCGATATAATGCATATTTCTTAGCACCTTAGTACATGAGAAGTGACCATCATAAAGCAAGTGCAGAAACATCTAGTGTGACTATCCAGGAATATGTGGTAGGAAGTCTCTTTTACTCAGTCACTTTGATTGACCAGCCATCAGACACACACAGAGGGTATTGTACTAAGTCACAATGCAATGTAATGGCTATAGCTTGGACTATATACATATAGACACTTGTCTCAGAAGTCCAAAGTGATAGAGTGACTGGTAACTCATACAAATTGCAACCTGGGAAATTCTAATAAGAATAAAAAGAATAAATGTGGATTTTTGTTGTTGTTGTTGTTGATATGAGGGTGATGACAGAGGAACATAGACCCAGAGATGTTGTGGGATCTCCATCCTTGAAGATACTCAACACATGAATGAATGAAGTCTCATAAAACTTGATACAGAGTGGCTGCATTTCCAGCAGGAAATTTTACAGGATAACCTGCAGAGATTCTTTCCAGTGTAAGGTACTAAAACTACTATATTTATGTATTTTCAGTGTAGATTGCTCACACACTGATCTGGCATTCCAGGTATTCCATGAAAGCACTGCATAACTCCAGCCCTGATACAAGAGAGCCCCCCATCCCTGCTTATCAGCCAAGTCACTTCCACGAAGACCATTTATGCGCCTGTCATCTGATACTGCAGCTGTTCAGGAAAAGTATTCCAGCTATCCTGAAACACTTGCCCATTCTACTTGAAGACTTGAAATGCAGAAGATTTAAAAACACAGCAGAACACCCTGCTGTACTCGAGGCTGTTACAGAAGATCTTACAATATGCAACCAGGTAACTGCATGGAGCACACATATTGTTTTATTTTTTAATTTTCTACATATATACTATTTATATTCATGAACATATACATATAGTCTATATTGAGCTATGTGTATACTGCTTGTTAAAAAAGAATAAAAAGGAAGGTATAGATTTTGAGTGAAACATATATGGCAATCTCACATTAGAGCAGAGCAACAGGCTAATAGTAGTCTGTGGTAGCTGACAAACTGAGCTGTTTCCAGGTAAGCTTGGTTACCCCCTATCTAGTCCCATTGATGAACTAAGTTCTGTGTAAGGAGGTTTCTTATATTCCTCGTCAGCTGGTATTCAGTGTGTACCCTATAGCATTAGGTTTTATAACCTTTTGAAATCATGAAACATTGCTACATGTAATGTGAATACATGAGGACATTCTCATTTTATAAATAGAAAAGCCTGTTAAATGCTAATGAAGCCAAGGAGCATTTTATTTCCAAACTACTGTTTTCTTCCCCTGGGAAATTTTATCTGTAATAAAAAAGCACCTTTGCGGAGGCTGAAATGGGTTGTTTAAAAACAAACAAAACTAGAAAAAAGAAAACCCCACACAAATCCTGAGAGAAAAGCCATGAGAAGAATTAAATGTTTGTGCCATCAAGGCATTAAAAACAAAAATACAAAGTGTGCTATATTTAAATTAACTTTAATAAGAAGTACAAAAAGATAATGTTAAGCAATATTTTGCATGTGATTAATAAATATTCTTCTTCAATAGCAAGCAAAGTGACACATTCAAACATAAATCCAGTTATTTCTTTTACACTTTAGAAAAGTAACAAGTTTTTCCAGTTAAAACAAGGTCACAAATTACAGAATATTATCATCCTCTTTAATTATTTGTAACTATGAAACCTACTAAATAAGTGAACTTTCACCCAGAAGTTTTTATATGACATTGATGTTCAAGGATAAGAATACTTACATTTATCATGCAGTTTCTTATTGTGTATATTTGGTGTTTAGTTTTCTTTAGAATTATTGGTTCCATTCTTCCTTTTTCCATATTTCTTGTTAATACACTGGAAACATGTATTTTCATACTCCCATACATTTTCACATCTAAGTGACACACTAAAATAAATTTGTTATTCAATATATAAACGTTTTCTGACTGCAGTCCAGCTGAGAAATTGTTAACGTCTGAATCAGACTCCACAATGTTTTTTTTTTTATTTTTCTTTAATCAAGATTTATTCTAATCACTTTCATTAAAATTAAAGTGCCTTTAAAGTTTTCCTAATAAAGTGACTATGCTGGAAGGTAGAGGGTGAAGGAATGCTTATGAACTCATTTTTTAACAGTTTATAGATACGGTGAATATTGTATGTGTGTATTCTAATAGATGTACAGTACTACATTGCATTCCATGCTAATGCTAAGCTATATTAGCCTATAAACTGATAAAACTGATAAATTCAGCAAAAATGAATATCTATTAAAGAATATCAAAAGCAGTTGATCAAAGCTCTCTCTTGTTCCATACTCTCCATCCCCAACAGCATAGATAGATGGATGAAATACTGGAAAAGAAATACACTTAAACTTATTGAATTTTACCTCTTTGCGCATCAGATGAATGAAAGTACTCAGTGCAATCATTAAACATCTTGAATGCATAAACACGTGCTCCAGGCAACTTGATCAAGTGCAGAATTCTTATATAAGGATTTTAAATTTGAAAACAGAATATAACTTTTAAATCATACAACAATATAAATATATTCATATATATTTATGTAGACACCAACACTAGAGGAAGAGTGTACATCATCTCGCATATTTTAAAACATCCTCCAAATTCATTTTTGAGAGTGTTAGCACCCACTCCTAACTCACAGCACTTTCAAAATACTCTTAAAAGGCATTAAAATGTGCCACGGTTAAAACTGATATCAATTCTCATATTTTAGTACGGTTGGTTCCTCTTTAAAATTTTTCTTGGGTTAAAGAACTCTCTACCCAAAGAAGGGCCCAAGTATACTCCAAGGCATATTGCCCTTTTGGAAAAACAACTTAGTGACTGCAGTGATACAAATGAATATGCTTAGGATCCTAATCAGTTTCCTTTAAATTCAGCCCACGTTTTGCCCTGATTTCATCCAAAGAGATCAAGCCCTCAAAGCTTAGTCTCCCTAGTATGACCTGATTAGGTCTTACCGAGTACAAGAATCCACCTAGAGAGATTTAAATCTAGAAGAAGGAAAATTAAATGAAGTAGAGGAAAACAACCTTTTCTATACTTAACATATGCCATTCACTGAAACAAACTTTTGAGACTTTAACTTGAATTTAACTACAGAAGTTCTAAAGTGAAGACGACATGGATTTTGAGAAGGCTGGAATTAATATTAGAATTTACAATAGTAGAATTTAAAAGTTCTGGTTGGTAGAGAGTTTGGGTTACCTACCAGAAATGAAGTAAGGAAGGATCCCCAGGACTACAAAAAAAATTTAACAGAAGAAAATATTGAAGAGATGCTTAAGGTTATACTGCAAATTGACAGCATTCTAGCTAAAGATATATTGTCATTTTAAAGGGGTGGTAGGAAACCCAAAAATCTACTTTCTAAAAAACCACTCACTTTATTGGAGGCTGTAGTGTGACATGCCTTTTTTTTTTTCTTCTTATTTTAATGTTTCAAGGTACATGTTACCACATTCGGAGATTCTATTTAGATTTGTTCAGACAATTGCATTTTTATCATACTCTGCTTTTGTTTTGTTTTGATTTTTGTTTTAATGAAGCCATGTAACTTTTGTGGTTTGTTTCTTGAATGTTATCTTACTCTGTTTCAGAACTATATAACCTATTTACTTCGGCATTCTGTATTTGCACATAATGAGCTGACCTCTTCATGTCCATACTGAAGTTCTCTTTCATTCAAATCTACTAGGAATGGACAGAAGTATAAACTTTATTTGTTTTATAAAAAGCCAAAACAAGAACTTGTGCTCTACTGACTTTTCAGAATAGGAATGAGAAGTATGGAGAATAAATAGTGCCTATCTGTGCATAAGTGAGAGTCACACCACTTAAGCAAATAAAGCTGGTATTAACAAATTTCTACTTTACTCCAGAAGCTTCTTTTCTCCTTCTGCCTTAGTCCTCAGAAACTGCAGGGAACACACTAGATTTTGCATGTTTTTTTAAGTAGTCAATAGAAGTCTCTCCATTTCAAAGGCACAAATTATTTCCCTCAAATTCAGCAGAATTATACACGAAGCATTTCAATTTTATGCTCTAAAAGTTACTTTCCCTCAACTCACATACAGCAATAAAAGCTAAGAACTGAACCTGAATAAAAATATACATTACCTACTTCAATAATTTCTTCATCAATCGTCTTACAACCCACAGACGCAGTAATACTGCCATTTTCTTCTCTTTACCCCTTTCCTCCTCAATATATCCATACCTTCCTCCAGCTGCTGCTGGTTGCTTTCACACAAGTAAAAGTCAGCCCACTTTAAAGTCTCACCACCCCAAGTTATCTATAACCACAGGGAAGAGAAGGTGATTTGGTAATGTTCCTGTCTGGTGACTATTGAAGCTCTTTTGTTCTCTCTCCCACGACTATAAAGGCAGACCAGATCCTTAATTTAGTATAATATTCAGTGGTATGAGTAGTCTCCCAAGCTAAAGGTCCTATCTCACAGTACCTACTGTAACATTTTTTTTTTTTTTTTTTTTTTTTAAGATGTTCAGTAATGCAGCAGTTATGAGTAGATTTGCCCAGATACAGAAAGTAAAGTTAATTTCATTGGCTACAACATGATCAAAAGTTCTGGAAGCTCCTGTTTTAAAAGCAATCTGTCAGGAAGCCTCCAGCAGACAACCCTGGCTGTTAAACCCCGCTGATCTCTATATTCTTCATGCTGATATATAAATTAATGTTGAATTACTGACTGCATGCATCCAGAATTACATGTTCCAGTACTACACTGGAAACTTATTCTATTAACCTTGTTCAGATTTAAGATAATTCCAATCCATGTTTACTGCAATATTGTATCATTGCATTTATCTATTTGTTTCTTAAGTTACATAAAAAAATGATACAACACCCTGATCCAAGAATAACAGGAAAAATAAATTAAACTAGCATGTCTATCAGAATTTCACAGGTAGATTCCATGAGCAAGTCTCGGGTAGTGGTGAACTGCATTTATTCACTCCTATCCTCTAAGTATTTAAAATCAGCAAGTCTTACTTGAAATAAAAGAAGATTTCATGTGCTTGGCACATGTATTTCTGAAACAAGTTTTAAACTCACTTACATAGAAGTTATACCATTAAATGGAAAGGAGGCTTATTTCCACTGTTCCCTGCACGATGCCTGTGTTCACTTATCTGGCTGTTAGTTCTACAAGATTGCAATTTATGTGTAATCAATTTACTTATTTTCAGTAGTGAAATAATAAAGCAGACTCTTCTCCCACATGACATTGCTTGAACGCAAACCAACCGAACTAAATATAAAAGTGAAACTTTTATGTAGTACACACGCTCTAAAATCATGCTGAAGCCCACAGGAACTGCGTATGGCTATTTAACATGGTTAAAAGAGTGAATTTATATAGTCAGCCTATTTTTCTATATTAGTGTGTGATAAAAGTATTTTCAGCATATGATAAATGCATCTTCTTTTACTTGATTGTCTCTAGATATAAGACAAACAGAAAATGGTCAGTGAATGAAAAAACAACTGCACCCAATAGAAACAGTAGCAGCAGAGCTGGCTAGTATGAGACAGCACCAGGCTTCTTGTGCAAACTGAAGAAATGCTTTTTGCATGCAGCTGAAAATTACACAGATGTTATCTACCAGAAAAAAAGGACTTGTACAGGTAAAAGCATTTGAGGATATCTGTTCCGATATAAGAATGCAAAATCTTTCCAAAATCCTTCCTTATTAAGTAATCCAACGTGTGTCTGAGTACAGGCATGTTTGCAGTGGGGAGAGTTCTGACTACATGGTATCATCCATAGAGAAATGTACATTATTTGAACACTGTGAAGAGTTTGGAGTACCTGGGATGTGGCCAAGGGTGAAACACAAACTTCTTTTTCTCAAAGCCCAGTCAGTGAGGTTCAGAGAGTCCCTACATCTTGCTGGCACGAACTGAAGGTAAGAACTCTCGCTAGGTCACAAAAAGAAGACCACAGCTGCAGAAAACATAATCAAGCTACTCAAGTCCAAGAGCAGTTAAGCATGGGCCTCCATTAAACTATACAGTCAGAGCCCTTTGCCAAAAACAGAGTTAAAAGTGAAGGGGATTTTCTACAATTCTAATATTTACAATTATTTGTACATATATACATATTTATATATTTATTCATATCTGGACAATGTGACAATAAAGGGATAATTAATAATTACAAAGAAAACATTTTAAAAATGTATAACTATACCATGAAGGAAACCTCTTTTATTGCTTGCCTTCCAGCCTTATGCTCATAATCACACTATTGCACACATCTCCATATTACATGGAAGATCTACATTTATATATAAATATATATGAAAATAAGGATATTTTTATTTTAATCTTATGAGTAAAGTGCTCTTTTTTTTTTTTTTTAAACTACTCTTGATGAGAAAGGATTAATCTGAAAGTTTAACCAGAGGGACTTAAGGGGATACACACCTTGTCCATACTTCTCCCTTTATTTTGCTGACTTCTTTATTTTGCTGATGTTAACTCTGTCTTACCTATTCATTCTATTCATAAAATGCATTTGTGACCTTGGCATCTATACAGTCACACAAAGTACAAAACAGAATCACATTAAAAGCAAAGAAAATGCAAGAAAATAAAACAACAAATAAAAGCATTGTTTCTTTTTGTTGTTTTTAGCACATTTCCATGTCTTAAGATACTCTTTTATTTGATTTTAGAAATATTTTTACAACTTTATTAAACTCTGAACATACCTATTTTATGCACTATACTCAAGTACTGTACAAAACTGCAATAAATGACACTATACGACTACATATGTCTACTAGAAGACATCATCATAAAGGTGTATCTTTTTCTAACGGTCAACTAATAACTGCTAATGTATGTGTGAATCAAAATATTTTTGATTGGCTACATATACGAAATTCTAAATGGAGTACACAATTACTACTTACATCATGATTTACCAGGCATTTAGGGGCATAAAGAATCTTTGCAAAGGCTCAGATGAAAAACAATTTACTGATCAGTATTAAATGTTCATATAAAATTGCAAATGGCAGATCCAATTCTGTTATATTCATATATATGAAATACAGTTGATACCTACTGATGATGCATGACCATTTATTAGAAAAATAACATTCAAATCTTAGCAAAACCATTTCTAGTATACAAAGTTGTTGTAAATTTATGTCAGCGAAATGTAAATTTGCAATTTACAAAAGCAGCAGTAAATTTTATTCATATGGACAATTTCCTGAACTTAAATCATGTGTTCTTGTTACTGTGAAAACATTGCTTCCTGGGAAAAATGCAGGCAAATCTTTTAATGGCAGATTTTATAACAACACTGAACAAGGAAAAGAATGTATTATGTTACTGATATACTTAACCTTGAAAAATTTCAGACTGCTTTTATGAACCTGACAATAATCTGAGTAAGAATAAAATCAAGAAGCAGAAAAATCAAGAAACACAAAAATTCAACTTTGTTGATCCAGACAACCTGGTTTAGCAACATCAAATTAAGAAAACAGTGAGGAGTGAAAGTTGATTAATATTAGAAATCTGATCAACACTTTTCTCTGAAATTAACTGTAGTAGTTTATTAACAACTTCAAACAGGACAGAAGTAAGAAACCTGTGGCTTTTGCAATATAGTAGCCTTTACTACCTCCTCAGCCTAACTAGTATCCAGAATTATTGTGAACAGAACTGTACGACCTCCGTACTCTTATGTACATGGGTACTGCTACTGTATGAAACAATTACACTCTTAAAAAAATCATTTTTAAATGACAATTCCTTTCATTAAAGTAGAATTACTTTATAGAAAAATATTTTAACTTTAAATTAAAAAAATACTGTTCCTAAATAATTATGTAGGATCATCTTTATTTCTTTGTACGGAGAGAATATAATTCTGTATATTTGAATCCTAGTTTAACAGAGCTCCCCTGGGTATAACTTTTAAAGAGTTGGCTATGTTTGCCATGGGTGCTATCTGTTTACAAACCCATGAATTAACACTGTGTCCCTCCTTTGGAGATACACAGATAAGACATCTATATACACTCTGTACATAATGGTTCACATATTAGCAGTTATTAGTCGTACTGTACATAGCAGACAACCTATCTGATTAGAATGATGTTTTAAGTCCTTAGTGCAATTCAGGTCTTAGGTTGATGGTGCAAAGCCAAGTAAGACAGGCTCCCTGTTTAAATATGTAGCCCAATACACTAAATTGAAAGTACCAAATAAGACTGGAAACACTATTCTAGACATTCTGTCAATTTTACTAACACTGTTGAATGTCTTCTTTGCTTCCTGTGGCTTTGCTTCCGGTTTTGCCTTGTTGGGTTCTGCAGTTGTAGCACTCTTGGAGATGGTTGGTAGAACTGAGTCCTTGGTAATATTTGGAGCGTAGTTGGCAACAGCCACTGCATAGGCATTGTTTTTCTTAATGACAGATGCTTTTTCTTTTTTCTATTAGAGACAGCATGAAGTCAAACAGTTAATGTGTACTTGCCATATCAGACAACATAATAAAAATTGCAAATGCAAAACAAATAATAAGTACATTAAAATAAGTGTCAGGAATAACAGTGGTAAATTCAAATTTAAAGAAAAACATATCTTACCCAAAAAGAAGGTATGTTACCCCCCAAAATTTCAGTAACAGTCTACATTTTTAAGCTATTATGCATTGTTCTTCATGCATTCAAAATACTGAGAAACCATCAGTAAATTAAACTTCACATCTACTACTATCACCTGGGAAGCAAAAAATTAGTATATCCTAATTTTAGGAGAACCACACAAGTAAGAGTAATCTCTGTCAAAAGAATCGCTTCTCCTTTAGTAGGATTAGGGATTGGGATAAGACAAAATTATTTAATCAATCAGAACAGCCTTTAACATTTTTTTTCTGTGACATTAAAGTGATAAACTATAAATTTTGACACAAATTTAGGAATATTACCAGTTAATTTTATTCAGCAAGTAAAAAGTTCCGTTTAAAATTTCTTCATGTTGTCACATCTACGTTACTATCAATACCAGAAAATTAAGGCACGTCTGTGCTTCCCTTCACTCTTCATAGTGAAGTGCTCAAAATTTTGTAGAAGAGCTGTTTAAATTAAAAGTTAATGTTTATGTAACATTAGAGATAAATTTCAGAATTCTGAAAAACTTTCAATCTTTTAGATAAATTAGATGTTATTATTAGTTTTTATGTGTAGGTGTATTCAGCTGTTTTTCTGATCCTTATTGACAAGGAAAATTAATATACATAATATCTTCCTCTAATATTCTTTTCTTTTTCAAATCAACTGGATTAAATAATAATAAAAGTTGTCAACTAATATAATATGGATTAAATTTTCTGAATGACTGGAAAAAGAGTTATCTGAGGAGTCATTAAGTAAATTAGACAGTTCCCAGTATAAAAAAAAACAAAAACAAAACATGTATTAGATAACTAAATCTGGATTATTGACACCAGACCACATTAGCTATACTTAGTGCAGATATGGGCTAAATCTTAAATTTGTTTTCAGCAGGAGTTTCGCTCACTAGTAAAGATTTTTCAGTTTTAATATGATATAAAGTCACAGTTCAAAGACAAAAATGATCACATAGATACCTCTTAAATATAACATGAAAGAGTTTAACTGTCTCCCAAGAAAGTACTTTTATGGTTTAATGATTCTGAGTTTCAACTTTATGTTCTTGATGTAGCATAAATACCTCCTTTTATTTTTGCAGATATACTTTGTTGATAACAGTAATAATAAAATGCTCTATCAAGTCAACTTCTTTGTGAAGCATAACAATAAAGTATGCATCTCAAAATCAGCTAGAGTCTCTGAACTGGTTTACACTGTTGAAGGTTAAAAGATCTGCAGCACATTTCAGCATAGCAGAGATACAGGAGCATAAGACTACTTTTTCAACAGTGAGTATGCAAAGCAGGTAGGCACACAAAGCATATCTTATTCCTTCTATGCATAGGTGGGCTAGCCATACTTTGATTTCATGCATGCACCTTCAAAGCCAATTCCTGAAAGTTGTTCCAAGGTATAGAAGGAAAAATTAAGGCTTAAGTTTTCACAAAAAAAAAAAAAACCACAACAGTTATAATTTATCTTGTAGCTCAAATGTAGTTTGATACCCCTGGCTTGCACATCCAGGTATAAAACTTTTCACTGGCTTGTCCAAACACTCTCTCTTACTACATAAAATAGGAATAGACTATTTCTTAATCATAAAATGTTGCTTCCTAGGAGTTCTTCTGGACTTTAATATACTACTAAGGCTCATATATTGCTAAAACTTGCATGTCCAGAAAACGTTGAACACGAATATATATAAAGCAGAGATAGTAGTCACAATTAATAGAGATCACAGTAACACTCTTGCATCTTCTGTGGAATAAAATTATACTCCCATAACTTATTTTCTGAAAAAATATGGAATACAAAATAAATAGGTTGCTCTGAAAGTAGTGTTCCTATTTATTTCTACGGAAACTACAAAGAACACGATAGCACTGTTTGATAGAGCAAGTTCTCAGATAGAGAAGTTCTCAGTTCTCTTTCAACATAGTAACCACCATTACCTATGCATTTTCACCTGCAATGAACAAAAACTTTTGTGCTGCACTCACACAAATCTGTACCAGTGGAGATAACTCATGGTTGCTGTTGCCACTGCTGAAATGCACCATCCGCCACCTCACTGAGCTCACATTCTGTTTGATCTCCATAAACATTTAGCAAGTGTCCATGAATGTCAGTGGGTGCCATTTTTCCCCATATGGAGGAATCTTTTGCTTCATGCACACTTCCATATCAGATGCCATTTTGTCAGGCTGTCCCTCTGCTGCCATTTTCACATGGCAAAAAAATTTAACAGAATATTGATGGGAAGGTTGAACTTCTACTGCCATTCTGCCAACATGGTCCTTTGATGTCATGGGCCAAAATAATAAAATAGGAGGCACTACTTTCAGAGCAAGCCTTGTATGTTAATTTAGATTCTTAGCAGTCAGTACTTGGTACAGTGCAGGGAAGTGTGTCTCAAAGTGAAAACAACTGAACAAGCTTTAGCCCAGATGCTTCATAACACCATCAGATTTTACAAAATATTTATAAAATTAAATAAATATAAGCAAGGAATACAGAGTTCATGGTTTTTTTTTGTTTTTTTTTTTTTAATAGGATTTCCTTTACTGTAGTTTAAAGCATTTAAGATTTGCCCTGAAAGAAATTTGCAGGCAACCCAGACAAGGGCCAGCCACTTAATGAAATTCATTCCATATTTGTATTGTGTACAGCTAGATGGTTAGGACCTTGTGACATAGTGTGGTCACAAGCTACAGGATAATCCTGTCACCTCACCCAGCTTTCTTGTTAACTGCTGTGAACATCCTCCACTTTCCTCAGAAAAGTTATCGAAAGGTTACTGTCACAAGAATAAGCTATTATAAGCTGATAATGGGGAAGAAAATAATACATTAAACACTGCTAAAAATTGAAGTAGCCTCATTATGAGAAATAAAGATTCTTATATAGCTTTTCCTCACATATTAAATAATATGGATTAAAGAAATGGCCACTTGATATCTACGACATGAAAATGACGCAGATACATACAAGAGTGTGTATATATTGCATATATTCAGGAAGCCCACATAAAGCTTTTTTCATGTCATCAGTGACACTACTCACCTCACACACGATTAATAATTGATCTGATTGTACAGAAGGGCTGGATATTTTTGGCTACTAACTTCTCAGAATTTATATATGATTTATGTTTCAAAGTGATTCAAAGTTAAAGGTGCTACTTAAGCTCTAATATGACGAAGAAAATTACTTCTAGAAGTTCTAAATAGTATTCTCAGTCCAACTTTATTCATCCTTTATTTTCCCTCACCAATCAGTGTCTTTTCTTATGATTTAAAGATCACGTGTTTTCCAGCAATAGCCAACTTAGAAAAAGTATTATAGTTGTTTACTACTCTTGATTGGAAATAGGACTATTTCCTTGGGACTTACCTTATCATTCACTACACTTTTTCCATCCCAGGCCCATCCTCGTTTTGTGAAATAATTTACAGTTGCAAATTCAATTAATGCAGAGAATACAAATGCATAACAAACAGCGATAAACCAATCCATAGCTGTTGCATATGCTACTTTGGGGAGTGAATTTCGAGCACTGATGCTCAGTGTTGTCATTGTCAACACAGTAGTAACTCCTGTAAGGGGATAAAAAACAATTTTATTTGGATTTTGAATGTTAAAATACAAAACAAAAAACAAAGTGGAAATTTGCTTATCTAAGGTGGTGTTGTATTTAAGGCTGCGTCTGGAATTCTTCTGAAGAATTTAAGTCCAAGATCATTATTTAAAAGTCAGCTTTTAAAATTATCTTAAAATTTTGTTTACAGATCTCTTTATTTACAGATACTCTTTTACACCCTTTTTTTCTTAGGTATTTTAATAAGAAAAGTTTTATACAGCTGCCTACCAAACACCTCTTTTTACTGCAGTGAGTCTGGCAATAATTAAATATATATATATATGTTTTCAATTAGCTTTCTTACCAGTCAACCAGTGACACAGTTGAAGACCTGAACATGTTAACTTTTCATTCAGATTTTCAGAACAAGATTTTTTTTTCCTAGAAAACAGCATATTGATTTTAACAGGACAGATTATTACAACTGCATATGATATGTGAGAAAATAAGACTTGATCTGAGTGCTGTTCTTCACAGCGACAGTTGTTAAAAACACTTTACAATGCTTAATGAAAACCCAAGTAGGAAGCCAGAAATTCTACCAAAAAAAAAAATCAGAAAAAGGATACTTCAGAAGGAAAGATTAGACCGTTATTCTGAATATTTTACCAAGAATAAACTCACAGACAGAAATGAAATCTCCATTCCTTAAAGCAAATCAGTTCTTACACCCAAGGCTGAATTACACTTAGACAAACTAAACTACTCCCTTTGTGGCACACCATTACATGTGTTTCCAGAAGAAAAAGCAATGCAAAGTGAAATACTTAGCGTAGATCAACGAACCTGCACTCCACTGACAGGCTAAGTGAAATTAGTAACAGCTTCAACAAATGCAAACTCATAAAATTGTTGTCACAGGAATCCCTAGAGAAAAGTCACACTCCCTAAAAGTCAGATCCTCTGCTGTTAGCAATCTTTCACCTAGGTTCTGCAGGATCAACCTAGATCAGACTTCTGCTAGAAGAGAAACATTTTTAACCTCCATGAAAAAAGGAAGAGAAGCAGCAGCTACACCTACTCAGACCTTTTCAGGCTTTGCAATTTCTATCTTTTCTGTGAACAATTTTCACCTCTGTGGTTGTTACAGAGGATGACAGAGCAAAGCTAACAGGACTCAGCTTGTGCTGCTCTCCCATGAACTGCTTCCAGAGGTCGTGATTCCAAAAGGAAGACAAGGCACAGAAACATCTGCTGATTCCCTCAGCATCCACAAATCTAAGCAGACATAATTCACTAATTGCTATTTTTTGGCCTCCACATATTAAAGAAGGGGATTTAGTCTGGAGTCAGTTGTGGTGTTGTGATCTAAAGCCTGTACAATGACAAGGAAGCACATTTTGTTGTATGGAAATGTGTAGACAGTGTATTTTGTGAAGAATTTTTTCTCCTTTGACACACAACATATGGCTTAATTATTTTCTGCACCTCAGGGAAAATGCAGTCTATCTTACACTCAAAATTATCACATGCAAATTTTAACACAGGTCTCGAGCTGGAGAGAAATAATTTTAATTACTCAGAAGTATCAGTGAAGTGATTGTTTCTCAGAGATACAGTGACCTTATCCATATGCAAATATATGCAGTTGATAAGCTAGTATCCTGTTTAAGACCTACATTTTAGAACAAACTAAGCTTCTTGAAGATCCATTGTCTTCTTCGGAAATCTTATTTAAGATTAACTGTTGACCTTTTCTAGTCTCAATTAAAACAACATGAATTTACATCTTGCACCTTGCTACCAGTTGACAATTTCTCTGCAAAGTTCAACAAGCCATGCAAGTTTGTGACTGAAATGCTAATCACACAGTATATTGTCAGACAGTTGCCAGTGTATTTTAATTTATTCCTTCATTCTATAAATTCAAGCTATCACATTTATTTAACCTGAATTGAGTGGGGAAAAAAAAAAATGGAAACTTTAGTCTGTGATACTCTGATCTTAGGAAACTCCAGCAATTTTCTTTTCCTATTCTTCAGACAAACAACAGTGTTTTTTTGCATACTAGGTAACTTGAAAAAACAGTACCTTCAAGCAATCTTTAAGAAAAAGGAATAAACGAAAATAACCTTCCCTATCACTGCTTAGCCCATAACACTTATGAACTAAAGTTTAAATATAAAGCATTCTCTCTACAATAAGAGGCAGTCAAAACATTAGAGGGAAATAATCTTCTACACTAAATCATATTACTCTGAACAGTCTAAATAATTTCAAAGGCTATGTAGTGACGGAATCTTACCTCACTATGATGAAGAAAGACTACAGTTTATGTACAGGTTGAAAACTATCTTCTACAGCTCATCATCCACTCTGCCATCATATGATGAAGCCACACTGCCATCATATGTGCCAGAAAAACAAGGGCAAGTATTATAAGATGCAACAAATACTCATCGGTTTGTTCTTAAAAAAGGTCAAGAAATGAATCCTTTAATAGATCATTTTGATAACATTTCCCTTCTCTTAAAAAGATTCTGTACTTGACGGTAAATATACCTTTATACTACTACAATTCTCCTTCTCAACAGTATATGCCTATGAATGCTAAAAATCTTTTAGCACTTCAGATTTATCCATTCAAGCTGAGAATGGAGTTGATTGCCTAGGATTTATGGTGGAGCTTTTGAAACTGCATCTGCTCACTGAATACAAGATATACATCTACAGGACTGTAAAATTGAACATCTTCCACTGACATTAAATTTGCATCTGTGAAAAATACTGGCTTTGACATATTCTGGATGCCAGAATGCATGGATATTATTCAAGACCTGCTTAAAAGTAAGCAGCTTCCTTTCAGCAGACAATATCTGTTGCTAAGCAGTATAGGTAACAGCCAGACTGAAGAAGGAAACCCAAAATACCTGAGAACAAACAGTGAAATTGAAGGAACTGGCACATACACATTGAAGTTAAATTCAGTGATGACTAGGCTCACGCTGATGTATGCGTGCAAATTCAGCCTATTCCTTAACAGGAACAAGTTCTTTAGATTCTAATTCTACTTCTTGTGTAACAAATTCATTTTCTAATTTGAACAGACTTAGTTGTCTAAATGACATCCTATACGTACTGTGTTGGAATGTAAAAATCTCCTTTGAAAATGAATCCAACAAGTCACAAAAAGGACATTCTGTAACAAAATAAGTATCTCAGCTTTTCAAATAACCTGCACAAAATCCTTAAATTGTGTTTCAGATCTTAGAATATGCTGCTCTTTTCACAACTTCATCTATTATCACAAAACTTGGCAAAGTTATACACAACATATCACGAAAAAAATTGATTTTTTTTTTTTTTTGAAGGTTAATTAGATCACTTAACCTGGTAAAGAATACTGAATAGGTTAATAAATACAGAAGAAAGTAATGTCTGATCTCTCTTTTATGAAAACACCTACTACTAATAAATTTTCTACTTCAGTTTAAAAGGTTGGAGCACTAAACAAATGCAGATAAGTTCTGGAAATAGTGTGATATTAGAGTAAAGGTGTATGTCATTTGACTACACGCCATACTGTTTATGTGCATATACATTACGTGAGAATACAATACAAAACAACCAACAACCTACAAGCTAATTCCCAAAGCTGAATGGGAAGTGCCATCTACTCCAGCTCCCACACAAGTCTCAGATGATTATGCTTCCATTGACACACAAATTACAGTCTTGGGATAGCACTGAGCTGGGAAGGCATTAGTTTGTTGCAGCCAGTTCTGTCTCTAACCAAGTGCTACTGTTTATCATATGTGCTTGCCCACTGAATATCACTTGAGTGTTATGTCTACGTTAACAGAACTTCCCTATTAAGAAGCTATAGAGTGAAAGTTCTGAGTGGAAGGTTATCTCTAAGGGCACAGAAGATTAACTATGGCCTCTGAAAGAAAGAAATAAAGACAGATGAGGTTTCTTTCTTAACAAAATAGGACAAAGATACACACACATATATACAGAATTGTTCAAAAGGCAGGGTCTACCTCATTCAATTCTCTTGAGAAAATAACCACAAAAAATCTGAACTTATCTAAGGATCCTATTTCCGTATTTGCAGAATTAAAAAGCCTGTCTATTTAAGGTCTAAATAGCTTTTTGTTTCAAAATGTATATTAATATAGATTCAGAAAAGTTAAACCAAGAACAAACAAAGCACAGGGAAAGGGACGTAGCATAAGAATAAAATGAGAATAGAGTTCTGAGTTTAAAATTCTGTGTATTGGAAATGTATAACAAAATAACATAACTTATTTCAGTTCTTACCTTGCTTGCTTTGGGGATCACAGAATACATATCTTACTACATCTATTTTAATAACTCCTTCAGGGTAGGAATGAGGATAAAACACTAAGTATAGTACTAAGAAAGATGATTTCTGATTTTTCTGTGGCTTGCCTTGAATCTTGCTATTCAAATACACGTGATGTATTTAAATGTTATGACCCATTAAAAATGAGGTGAAAATTCAATAACCTACACAAGATTAGCTTTGCTAATGTTGTTGACACTAAATGCAGAATAAAAACATTACTAAATGAAACAGATCATAATCTTGCTCTAAACGAAGACATTATAAAACAGGCTTATTCCCTTTCATTGAAAACAAATACTTTTCAAATTTGTATGGTACAGAAAACAGATTCAATACTTATTTACTGAACAGTGATAAAATTTTCTTCTTCCAATAATTTAAAGCAAAGTTGAAACAATAGAGCATTAAGCCACAGTTCTTTTAGGATAGCTTAAGTCAACAATATTAAATAGATGCCATAAAGAAAAGGGATTAAGGAGCTCAACTATAAAAGAATACTCATTATATCAAGTCCATAACGTTAACCTACAGCTTGAAAGTACATCACAAGAGAAGAGAGAAAGAATAGTATCTTCTCTCAAACATAAAATGATAAACCAAATGATATGTGGTGCTTTGAATAACTAAAGGTTATGTTTCTTTGAAAGAATAGTACTCAAACACTTAATCCTTCCCAGGACTTGGTAACTCTTAAGAAGACACTTGAAAAAAAATATCATCAAAACTAATGCTTTCTTCTTAATATTTTAATTATCTTTATAGTCACTGTACAATGCAAGGATAAACATCCTGCAAGGAACCACTTCACATAAAAATATTAAATATGATCAGTACAAACGTACAGTGAGCTCTCTTGCAAGTGTTTACACTTCATGTTGGAAGCACCTGATTTTACTATCTTAGCAGGATTTCTGTATCACTGGGTAGTGTCTACCTGAAAGCAACACCCAAACAAACAACACCCTGAATGAATCTGTCAGGATTAATTCAATGAACCAGGAAGCTTTAAGAAGCAATAGAGGAACTTTGTTATACAAGTATGGATAACTTCACATTTTTGTGACATTTAGGCAGGAGACAAGAGGGTAATAGAAATCCCAGTGACAACTGCTGCCAGTAGGTACGGAGAAAGACTGGGAGATTCACCTGGGGCTACATGATTAGACCAACCATTGGCAGCTTATGCTGACAATCTCATTTAAAATGTAGAAAAAAAAAAACAACCAGAAAATAGCTCCTGCAGTGACATCCAACCCTGTGCAGAAGGCTAAGCATGTGGTACTACTGCTGCCCCACCAGGCAGAGACCAGACTTATCAGATGCTCAGTGCAAGTGTTCAGAGTTCAAGGTGTCAGTCCAGGCTGGTCTGGAGGAGATGAGGGTGTAAGGTGCTGAGGTATATGCATGTTGGACAGAAATAAAATACTAGAATAGAAATTGCTATCCAATCCCTACACCCATTGTGCTTAGTCAATATATTTTGGATTTTATGTCACCGGGTGGCATGGTTCTGCTCTTGTGGACACTCCACTCAGTTTCTTCATGACATCCTGATACAGGCAAAATGATCAGTCACACTGTTTATTAGTACATATTGTTCATTATCCAGAATACACTTAAGTCTCATCCAATTAAAATTGCAGGCTGTTATGCAGATATTATTTCTTTCCCCAAAATACGAATTAAAAAATAAAGAAAGAACATGAAAGATATACGCAGGAAGGGAAGTAACACTGCAGGAAAATTATCCTAGGAACTTGTTGCTTGCGATACTATAACACTACATTTTAGGGAAAGGAGATGGAAGTTGTTCATAGACAAACCAGCTACAGTGTCCTAAAGGTATAGAAAGTGGTACAGAAAAGGACAAGAACAGAGGTATAGTATTTGACACTGTACATGTAGGCTGGCAAGGAAAGTGTAGGAAAAAAATCATTAAAAATGTATTTTGATAAACAGAAATGTACAAATTGACAGAAGAATTTGAAGAAAAAAATATTGTAATTGTCTGTTAAATGACTAGGAAAACATGGTAGAACTCTAGCGCCTCTAAACTGCTGCCCCATTTCATCTGATTTCAATAAGGCTCGTATTCAAACCTGCAATTTTCATGATATGTTTTGTGGCATTTCCTCTACCAGGAGAGACTGTGAATGCTTCATTGTGCATGACTTAATATTTGAGTTTGGCATATTTTTTTGAGACTGTGTGGTGTTTACTAATGACTAACCATAAGATTTCATACAGTATGTTTGACAGCTGATTCCAAATAGACATTATTTTTGTTGCACTTCTATCTTATTCTTTAAAAATCAAACAGATTAGAAGAATCTTAAGTAATATGTATTTAAAAAGACATTTGTTGCTCTGATTTACTCAAGAAGAGAACAAAATCTTAATTTAAGAAAGACACTATCATATTTCACTACTAAAGCTGTTCACTATCCTAAAGTATATTCCAATTTGGATAAGTAAGAAAGATTTGCTAGGCCCCCAGAAAAAAATTTCTTTTAAAGAACTGCAGTATGCAAGTTTTAACACATTCAAATAATTCAGGTTCTTAATTTGCTTAATTTACAAGCATATTTAGAAATGTACATATCTACTATTACTCAATCATTTTGACACATATCAGTGGAAGAAAGACATTTCAGAAAACAATGTAAATTTAATTTTAAATGGGAATTTTACAATTATCTTCTATTTAGTGGAAAATGTTTTCACAGAAAAGAGGCAAGAATATAGGAACAGTTCTCATTTGTGCTGATTTCTGAAAGATTTGGTATTCTGTAAGATGCCGCTGAAAGTTATTTCAACTAAAAATAATGCCAAATTCTACAAAGTAAATTAACCAAAAAAAAAAAAAGGGCTTTACCAAGCACACTTCAAAAAACTCTTCCTAACAGCTTCAGCTATTGCAAATAACACATGCCACCCAGTGTACTCACCAAAAACTGTCCTGGCTGGTACAGATTCTCTGTTCAGCCAGAATGAGACTTGAGAGAGAATGACAGTCATGATACATGGGAGGTACGTCTGAATGACAAAATAACCAATTTTTCTCTTCAAGTGAAAATGAGCCGTCATTACTGTATATTCACCTAATGTGCCACAAAAAAAAAAGTTATCTTCAGAAAGTCAAATTCTATAGTAAAAGAAAGTTTGGTACATTTCTGTGAACCAAATGTACTGTAATTAAATTGAACAAAATGTACTATGTAGTAGGATGCATCCTACAATATACAAAAAAAAATTTAAATTTGGGTAAAATTACATCTTATTCCTACTAAAGATCCATGAAAGATCAGTATTCAGAAACTTGCATGAACCGTTCTATGTCTTGACAAGAATTTCATTGCTACAGGTTTCTTAATATAAGCAACCCTCTGCATTCACACAAAGCACCCTAAGAACTCTGTCTACAGTCATAGAATCACAGCACTCCATCACAGCCTGACATATGTAGGAACATATATATCTTATTAAATATTATTATAAATGTTTTTAATTAAAAAAATATGCTGACAGGTAAAAATGGTTGAAAACAATGTACTTTACCATTTAGTAGAGAAAAAGTGTCATTAACCATATGAAATTAAACAACCATCCAAGCTTTGGACTACAATTGTTAGTATTCAAGACTGAGCATTAAAAAAAAAAATGTCACCGGGGAGAAGTTCACTTCTACTATTATTTGCTACTTACTGACTTGAAAGAACTGTCTGCTGTGTGTTATATGTAACAAATGATAGCTAATAACTTTTTCCAGTAGCTTACCACTACTATAAGCCTATGCTCATTATAGCAAAGTGAGTGCTTTTTCTTAAAACATTTTTTTACAAACCTGTACTTGATTTAACTGTCTCTTTTCCAATTGTTTGGCCCAAAAGATCATACTGATTCAATCTTGAACCATCTGGTGCCACCTGTACAGAATCTGAAGCATTGTAAGTCCAAATATACGTCACTTCTGATGTTGTGTATGCATCTGTGGAAATAAGATATGATATTTTATCAGTAATTTTAACCAAACAAGTTACATCCAAACTCATCTAATTAGAAGAGCTTCTTAATTACCTTTCAAAAGGAAACCTCAGAAAACTAAAATGATTAGCAAAAACATTTGTATATTTTAAATAACTTTACCGTAAGGTAAATGCTTATGGCTGCATGGGATCAGGGCATGCATTTGTTTTTATTAATCACAATTTATTGGTATAAGTTGCAAACAATAATTCTTCCATACTGTTAAAAGAATTTGTCACAGATCCACTACGTATGAATCCTAAAATTCACAAAAAGTCAGATGAAAAGAACAGTGATTTGTAACACTTAGGGTACACAAAATTTTTTAAAATTCATTTCTACACTGTTCTCACCTTCTATTTCCCTACTTTCCCTTTGGTAGTGTATCACAAACGTTTTGTTATTCATACCTGAGTATGGGGAAAGAGGTTCTGTAACAATGTTCTTAAAATACTTGCAGAAGCTCAGTGCCTTAGCCTCTTAAATCTCAGTCCTAAATATTAGGACTATCTATCTTTGGGACATCCTGACATCAAGCAATCTGCTTTCTCATTGCATTCATCTGAAAACATACATTTATCCTAGTCAGTCAAAATAAACTAAAAAGGAAGCAAATCAACACTATACATTAGATAGCATTAATGTCTCTCCAATGAGTAAAAAAGAAAAAAAAAAAAAGAATATATCCTGCAAGTTTTTCCAATCTAATATCCACATAAATAAATGGAGCATGAAAGGAAAAGGGTAAAACACTAATGGAAGAAATTATGTGCTCACTGTGATTGACTGAGACAAGTACATTTGAAGTCTTATCCATATCTGCAGTGAAGTGAAAATAAAAAAAAGCAACATTTTTGCTGGACTGTAAACATTTTCACTTGAGAAATCTCTGTAGGCCTTGAAAGATGCTTATTCATTCAACTTGCCATAAACTGGAGGACTAACATAGCAGGCAGGCAGCATGCATAGATATTTAATATTTCCCTTCGAACTACCCATATTCCCACAAGAAGCCCTCTGCTTTAATGCAGATCAGTAACGTTGCCAATTTCTGACTTGCCTCTACACTCTCTACTGTTGGTTAGACTTTTTGATAAAGATGAAGAATGGCAATTTATTAAGCTACAGCTTCTTCAGTACATCCAGCTTGGCTTTTCTCTTGAGCACAACAAAGAAACTGAGACAATCTTGCAGGCTGATGATCCTCTTAGCAATGTAAGATTAGCAGCATATATGAGGAGATATGACAAACATATAACATTGGCAGACTTGCTTCAGCTAAACCAAATCCTCAGGATTTTGGCTTATTTTCACCACTATTTATCATTTAAATTCAGTCCCAGAATGAAAGATGAAAAATGAAAGCACAGAAATGAGTTCTAGTTAAAGAAATGAGTGGGAAGCCTTTCAAAATGAACAGAAATAAGCCAGTTGTGTGTGCCAACTGGCTGGAGCACAGGTGACTACAAGGAGAAAAGAAAGACAGCTTTCCTAAAATCACTTTTCTCACAGTTACAGCTTTAATTCTGCTTTTTACTGGAAATGCAGAAACCACAGGAAGAGAACAAAGAACAAATTAGTAGTGAAAACAAATAGAAAAGAAAAACAAACAGCAAATCCAACTCCTTACAAATGGAAAAACAAACAGCAAATCTCACACAAAGACCAATATACCTATTCAGAAGGGTTTTCACCTTAGCAATGCAGATCAAGTTGTACTATGAAGTAACTGCATAGCCTGAATATCAGTTTCATTATTATAGGTATTTTTGTTTTATATCAATTGTTTTGAGGCTGCATTGAGTCTTTTCTTACTGTATCTTACTGTGCACACGTATATAAATATTATTCATCAGTAGCTGGCTTTTGCCAACATTTCTAGTGTTATTTAGTTAAGATGTATTATGTACTACAAATGTAATAAAATATTCAGTGGAAAAAAGGCTCCATGGCAGAACTATTATTAACCATCTTTTATCTCAACAGTTAAGGGCTCCCTTTAGTGTGGCAGCATTATCAGAAACATAGACTTGATTAAGTTCGCTCTTTTTTTTCCCCACCAAACTCCAGGGAAATGGTACACCAGTGTTATGGAAAGAATGTGCACAGTGCTCTGACAGCATTCATCTTGTGAATATCTTCTTAGCGGTGGCCTATCACCTGTTTAGCAACCTGTGGTGGCTACAGTAAAAATTAAAAAAGCCAGAATTTATCGGTATTACGTAGTCTCCTTGAAAAAGGATGGCATTTCCTGGGCCTAAAACAGAATATAGACTGCAGAAAAAATAATAATAATTGCAATTAAAAAAAAAAACAGGAAATACATATAACACAATCCTAACTGACAAAGAAGAAGGACTGCTATACAGGTGAATGAATTTATACTGCCATTAAAATAACAATATTGAGATCAAAGTCCACCTATCTAACTAGCCAATATGACAATGAATGATCATTTTTCCTTTTTTATCACAAGAAGCCGTATGTTTTTGCCTTAATTAAAGAATGAAAAAGAAAACATGATTAAAAATAAAGAGGAAGAAAAGGTTTCAATAGATGAAAACATTCTTCAAAGTCTTTACTTGCTCTTCATTAATACAATATGTACATTCTATAAAGTCCATGGGCACCTGGGTTTGTATTCATCAGTATGGTTAGGAATAAAAGCAGATCAGTGCAGTGCTGAATTAGGTGCACAGTATTTACTGTTAAATTGTGTCAAGAAAGCTTTAAAATACACTAAAAGATACAATACAATAGATAAAAATCAATTGCAATGTGTCAAGTTACAATTTTATTTTTTTTTAAAAAAAGCACAACCTTGTGTTTTAAACCTCCCTCGTAACAACTTTTTTGAAATAAAAGGAAGGTTGAGCAATGTTAGGCTTTCACCAACCAAAGACCATAGTTCTGGTTATACACTTACAGCTGCCAAATTTCAGTGGGCATGAATGAGCATCCATAGGGAAATCTTCCAAGTGCATTGGACATTCAGCTTGGACTGTAAGCCTAAAAGGCAAAAAGACCACTATGCATTTAAGTCAGTTAGCAGGACAAGAAAAATCAATTCCACAAAAATGAACAGTTCATACGTATTTAGGAGATGAAACTGAAATGTTATATTAAGCTAATTAAAATTTAGATCAGCTCTTGCTTCCTCCCTTTTATGTGTTCCTTTGGAAAGCACTGACATACTACATCAAAAAAATTAAAACAGCCAACCTCAAAACTATGAGGACCGGCCATTTAAATGAAAATATAAATTACGTAACTGTAGGTTTTTAAGAACTGTCATTTTCTTCTCATAATATTCTGAGGTACATATGTGATTATACGGCTCTGAAAATCTCATTACAAAAGCGCATAAAATGCAGTTGACTGAGCAAAAGACTGTGTTCCATGTTTTTTTATTCTTTTTAAAGAGTCTGAATATGAAATTGTAGGGGAAAAAAGTGTATTGTCTTAAAAAAAACTGCTGCTATTCATCCTCTGTTACTTGTAATTAGCATTTGTGTTTGTTTATAGGCATGACAATATGTTAACAACGCTCATCTGGTGTTAAAAGATGTAACCTTTGCTCATCTGGTGAAAAATTCCCAGTAATATTGCAGTATTAAATATGTGGATTAATACAGTAAAACATAATTTCAAACAGTTTGAACAAGTTTTGACATTTTTATTTCCCACTATTTTTAACTCAGTGAATTAATTAATTAAAGCTCTGCTTTTCCTTCCTATCTTGTAGGTTCCCTTTGGGTAGAAATTTTTCCTGCGCTTTATGTTGCTCTTCATCCATCCTTGAATATCAACTACATTTTCCTGCACTCCCAGTGGTTCACAGCCATTGTATTCCCAATCACATTTTCCAGTTTTTCATCCCAAAATATTCTATTTCCTCATTCCCCAGGAAAGAGCTTCTGAAGTCAGGAGGAAGAGATAGAAAAGAGTCAGCAAAAGGCACAGGAGAGTGCTTCATGAGTTCATTACTTTAAATCACACTGTCATTTTAAGCAGATACAAATAAAAATGGCTGCTTAAAATCTCTGCAACAGAAGCAGCTTACACATGTAACTCACTATCCCAGAAGAAACATAATTAGAAATCATGAACTTAAAACAAATAGAAAATGTTCAATGACTCTACTTGGCTTAATCTACTTTCTTGTTATTAAAGAGAAAAATGGTTTCAAACACTGTTGTTTGTTTTTATAGAATGTAACTAGAGTATATTCTGAAGGAAGAGAATTTTAGTCATTTTATAGAGAAACAATTAGAAATATTTGAGATCAATTGTATAAATGGAGGTCTCACTTTATTTCCTGCACACTTTTCTGAATATCATATATGATTAGCAGCCTACCCTTCAACATTCAATACAACAAGGGCTTGTTGGTTATGCCTATACATACATGCCATTTATAACACTTACAAATTATTTTTCTGACCATATTTAATATATTTTACCAGCCAAGTGCTAGTCATTTCCAGAAGCAAAAATGAAAAAATAAAATCCTGTCATTAGATATATTTTAAAAAATAGTTAAAGTATAAGGTGCATTTTCCGCATAGTTATTGTTAGGAAGAATTTAAGGACATTCTGCTGAGTGATATGAATTAGTCTTTTTTTTTTTTCTTTTTTTTTCCATGTCACTTTAGGAAGCGACTGGAAATCCTCAGATTTTTCCCACAGGAATTTGGTAGGGCTCATCCATGAAGATAATGAGGCCAATAATCCAGCCAGAATACCTCTGCACTAATGTACAAGCACGGGAAAATAAGCAGAAAGAATTGGAAACCATGGAGCAGTTAGAAAACTATGACCTAACTGATACCATAGAAACCTGGCAGGAAAAATTGCACAACTGAAATACTATAATTATGGGCTTTAATTATGAATTCTAAAATACACTAAAAGATAAAATAGAATAGATAAAATCAGTTGCAATGTGTCAAGTTACAATTTAAAAAAATAAAAAAAAAAAAAAAAAAGGGCTGCAATATTTCAGAAGACCTAGGCAGGGCAGCGGGGGTTGAGGAATTGTTTTCTGGGGAGTGGATAGATTCCAAAGATATGTCTCCGAGAAAGAGCCATGGCTAGGTTGAGAGCTTGTGGGTTAAAATTCAGGACAAGACCAATTAAGGATGTCTGGTGGTCAGGATCTACTAAAGACTGCCTGGACTGTTTAGCCTGTTTTACAAAGCCTTCTTGCTTCAGCCTGACCTCATTGTGGTCTTCCAGTACCTGAAGAGAGTTTATTAGAAGGAAGAGTATCAACTTTTTCTGTGGTCTGATAGTGATATGACAAGGAAGAACTTTACAAGAACAAGAGAGAGCTTTAAACTAAAGGTGGGGAGATTTAGGATGCAGGCTAGGAAGAAATTCTTTACTCAGAGAGTGATGAGGCACCTGCACAGGCTGTTCAGAGATGTAAATGTCCCCTCCCTGGAAGTTTTCAAGGCCAGGTTGGATGGAGGTCTGGGGCAGCTTGATCTAGTGTTTGGTAACCCAGTCCACGGCAGGAGAGCTGGAACAAGGTGACCTTTGAGTTCATTCCAACCTAAGACATTCTGTGATTCTATGATTCATTTTCTTGTTTCCAGCGATCTCAGAAATAAATCTGCCTAATGATTCAAGTGGTCTATTGTTGTGTGCTGCAACAGACAGAAGTTATATGCAAGTTCAATTTTTCTGAGACAGAGCGTAAACTCTTGAGTATCTTTAGTAGTTCTAAAACAATTCCCATTTATGGGCTTTAAAGCATTTTATATAGGCTGTATCTTTTAATATGTTACATGTTCATGAGAACTGAGGAACACATAGAAAAACTGATCTATTTGAATAGATTTGTAAGAGAATCGGAAAAGAAGTTTTCTTGGTGTTTTTTTTCTGTTTGGTTACAAATGAAAAAAAATAAGAGTCTTCCTGGAACCTCACATAATTGATAACTGGAAAAATTGTGTCAAGAAATAGCATGAGCAAAGGAAAAAAATAAAAATACATACCTCATGGTGTACAAAAGAGTTCCGTCATCTTGGATTCGTAGAAGCTTGTTAGGCATTGTCATGTTATGAGCAACTGACTTCTTCCCATTGTGAAAAAATGTATCTGGAGTCCAGATTTTGCTGGCCATTAAGTTGTTCAATCGAAGAATATTCATTGGGCCCTTAAACTTTAACCGCTCATCCTTCCATCTCTGACGGAAGAAGACATCTATTGTGTATTCCTATAATGGAATAAAGATATGCTTTTTTTTTTTTACTATGAAAAATTAATCTGGATTTGAGGAACAAGTCAGAGAAACACTAGTTGTAAAATTCCTTTGGCAAAATTTTATTAGGGCAGAATAACTATCACACAAAATTGTATGTCTGTGTCAAACTTTTTCAGTACTTAGATTTCTGTACTTGAAACATATAGCACTCAGGACAAAGGTAATTTCAATGAAGTTAATTTAAAATAAGAAATAAAAAATAGGAGGATATGATGTTCATGCAGCAGATGCACCTACAAGAGGGTTACTGAGCATTTTAAGAGCATGGAAAATATCCAAAACTGAAAGGAAGAAAAACAAGGTTATTAATATATGGCACAATATATGCTGGAAGATTGATATAAAGAAGAATGTTCCAAAAAGAGAAGCAAGGTCTGTAAGTGTATACATTTTATTAGCAAAAGTACACAGATAAGGAGCAAATTAATTAAAGGTGGCCTACACTCTGTCTGCTGAACTCTAATGCCTAATCTTGAGAAGGAAGGAAAAAAAGGATGCAAGCAAAACAGATTGATGACCTGGATCAAATGATTTCACTTAGATATTCCTTTTGCTGTTTTTTCTTGCTCTTCCAAACAAAAAAGAAAAACAAAAGACATCACACTTATGATGTAGATTCACAAACTTTAAATCGGAACTGTAAGTTGCTTTATTTGTTTGTTAATATCAGCACAGCATATAAATTGGAATTCAAAGATCATAAGTTTTGTTGAAATTAAACTGTATTCTGGGTTCCGGCAAAGGTCACTTTGGAAAAATTTCAGTTTTATAGGACAAGTGCAAAATGGACACGTTTCCAAAACATGATTATATTCTAACAGCCTGTACCACTGCAATGAGTCACAAGTTCTGACAAATTTCCATCAATATCAAATATTCAAGTTACTTCAGTGCAGAAATGTTTAAGGAACATATCAAATTCATACCACCTTTTTCTGTCTCCCTTGTGTGCTGATTAACAAAGCTTAAATTTTTTCTAAATCAATCATATTGTTTTGCAAACAAGTGCTGAGCAGAGAGCAAGAAGCAAAACCTTTCCTCATCTTCTTTTCCTCTGCGAGTCCAGGAACTACAAGGACCTTTTCCAAGACAGAGACAGAAGCTAAGAAAAGCATGTGGAATAAAGGAAAAAAAATTCAGCTGTCTGAAAGATCATAGCAAGGGAAGGAGAGAAGGTAGTTGTAGTTAAAAACTGTATTAGGTTCATGGAAAGATCCTTTTAGAATGATATAATGGGATGCTTATAAAGTCAACTGACAAAACTCACAAACAATTTATATCTGTATCAAGAGGCCTTACATTACTGTAATACAATTTTGCATTTTTCTAATTCAAATATTATTGTTACTCAGATATTAAACAAATCTAACACTACAGTACACCAAAAATTAATTTATTTGGATTAACATAAATGGCAGTTATCTACAGTAGTATTCTAGCAAACATATGCGTAAACAGGCACTATTTCGTGACAAATAATTTCCCTACTTCTCCACTGTATACCACATTTAATTGTCCTGTACTATTTGCTAGTTTGTTGTTTTATTTGCTAACTATCCTGTGACCTAAAATCCCATTTACAGATTCCAAGTAATCTAAAAGTTTAGTTACATATCAAGAAAAGTTACTAATCATCTGAAATCTTGGAGGATAGGGAGCAGCAGAAACTGCTTACTTGAAGCAACAGGCAGAATACATGGAATCTGGCTAGAAATATCAGTTAATTCAAGTAAAAAAAAAAAAAAATTGCCCTAAAATCTTCATCATATCTGTCTGAGAGGCTTTACCAATAAATCATTGCTATGCATGAGAAGATTGATGTTGGAGGTATACAGAAAAGGAAAGAAGAGCCTGAGGGAGCAAAGCTTTGAAATTCCACTAAAATTCAACAGAATTGAGTGATAAGTCCTACAAGATCCTTTGAAAAATAGCCCCTGCACATTTAGTTTAGAATATAAATCTTAAATTTTTATAATGTCCCCAATAAAGAATTTCAAAGGTTACACTTATTCACTGTCTTCCATCATATATAAAAAGAATTACTCAAGATATAAAAGAGAAAAAAGCAGACATGAAATGCCACTAAATCAAAACAGCAACATTTCAAGAAAGCATATCTGATGTATAGCCACAGCTTAGAAAGCAAAACAAACAGGAGAAAACATGTTCCTGGGCCCAATTGGAAGGCCCAATTATAAATCCTAACTCATCTACAGGTAATTCTGCTCTGTCTACTTAGAGTTTTCCTTCTTATCCATCCAAACATTATTTGACAGAACACATGCTGTTCCAAGAAGATGAAAAAGAGTTATCCAATGTTTGCTGCAAATCATCTCCTTCTATTCATCACAACAGCAATAAAATCTCATTTTTCTTTCTATAGATCTCAATGCATTTTGTAAATAAAGTTGCAAATAGGAAGAGAAATCAAGGCAATGAAATTAAATTAACTTGTCCCTGTCCATTTTCCTATGATTACAAAAGACAATACAACCCATACATTTTGCATCCTGGTGCTATATTGACTGGTCCCTATTCTGTTCTACTAGCACTCATGAATACCCCTATGATGATTACCATGCAAAAAAAAAAAAAAAAAGAAACAACATTTGAAAAAAAACATTTGAAATATTTTGAATCAATATAAATATCAACATTTACCAATCATATCAATATTTACCAAAAGATACATACTTAAAGGTTTTGTAACCCTTTCCAGTTCTAGCTATGTATCTCTTTGTGGTAAATGCTGTGTTATGCAGCATTTGAAGCTGCATTTTTTTTGGTACTTTTTTTTTTTAACCCATAACAGCCCTGCTAAAAACATAAGTGATGTCCTAACTGACACTGCATTTCAAAGATACCTTTATTCATTTTTAAATATATAAATAATGTCTGCCAGATATATATAACCTTTAATGCTATAAATAAAAAGTGTCATATTTCTAGGGAATTGTAGCATGGTCTTCCTCAATGTGAAGAACTCATTTCATGCCTTTTATTTCTGCTCCTTCTGCCAATTTCAGTCATTTTTGAGTAAGCATTTAAACTAAACAAAGTATTAAAAATTCTGTAAAAAAATACTTTTAACCAGTTTAAATCATAACACTGAGTGAAGATAATGTCTTCCTATTCAAATCCATTTATGAAAATGTGCTTCTCTGAACGGCTTGCTCTCACTTTCCACAGATCTGATACAGAACAAACTCTGAGCACTGTGGAGGGATAAGAGATCAATGGGAAAGATACAAATTGAGATAACTTAAAATCTGCAACTTATTCACAGTACTGAAAATACAAAGATTTCATATTACTCTATTTTTGTTGCTCAGACATGGAGAAAGGGCAACCCTGAAACACCATGGATGCCTGGTGCCAGGGGCAGGAGTTACACTAAGAACTAATATTACTGGTTGGACACAGTCCCAGACAAATAAGTCTCCAATACTTGTCTACTTGATAGAATACTGCACAAGAAAACAGTCTTTCCCAACAGAAAAAGGATAGAAATTATGCAAGCCATCATGCGAGGTATCCTCCTCAAAATTACCCATGGCTCTAACTCTCAAAAGCCACAGTTTTAGTCTATAATAAAAAGGTATAGAACAATCCATTTACTGACTAATTTAAAGACAACTTAGAGGCTCTTGATAGCATAGAAAACCAAAGGTATTTCCTGTTCTGGCTTTTTGTTTAGTCTTTTTTTTTTTATTTCTGATACTGAACTAAAATAATACCTACAGTAAAAATGATTTCAGTATTTTTTAACCTTTGGAAAAACATTTCACTTAGAAACAACTAAAACTTCAAGTTCTATAGAAAAAAAGATCTGAAAAACAAAACAGAATAAGGAAATGTAAAAAGCAAAAATGTGGTCTGAGGCTCAACCACTTCTCTGAAGTACTGTCCTCAATAGCAGTGAGATGCTATAACAAACCTGGTCATTTCTGGCTTTGATCTTCAGCCTTCATTAAAATTTATGTGCTGACTATAATTGGAAAGCAAAAAACATTCATTGAAAGTTTAATTGCAAACTGATAACACTACATTGTGTACTGAATAGAACCATCTCTTTGAGTGGAGTGAAAACTGAACAAAAATTCTAAACTGAAAAACTAAATGTCTATCAGCAAGACGTTTAGGGAAAAAAAATTGTGTAGAAATACACTTAATGATCCTTGTGGGTCACTTCCAACTTAGAATATTCTATGAAAACTGGAAAAATACAGATGTAACCGCAATAAACAAAGCTTTCCTAATACAACAAAAAGCTGAGGTTAAAAATTGAAACATAGTACTGTAAGAAAGCCTGTTAATTTTAATACTCAGACAAAATTGACTTAGATCCTGTCATCTACTAACTGTGTACCATATGGAAGTAGGAAAGACAGTTCCCAGTGACAATTAGAAAGGCTGCCATGAGACAGTACTTTACAGAAGCTTACACAGTGTTCTGCAGATCTCAAGTAAAGGCTCTCAGTGGCTGTATGCTGTCTTGCAGCAAGTATGGTTTGAGGAGCAAAAATATTTTTCATTTATTATTTATATTTTATTCTAAGAGATCAACACTTGTATGGCTATACTGGAAATTTTAGAAGCTAAAATTTGAGGCGAGTCTGCAAGGAAAGTAATTCTAAGAAAAAGCTGTAGAAGTAATATGATTGCAGTGCTAAAATCATAACTATAAAGCTATGCTAATCTACCAGATTGGATCTAAAATTATTTACTAATTTGGGGAAAAAAAAACAGAAACTATTAGTTTTAATTGCTTAAATTAAATCATTAACATTTTGTCATCCTGAAAACCATATTCCAACCAAAATTATCCTTCAGTTCAGAATTTTCAAAAAAGAAAGATTTTAATTTAATTGCAGATGTTTTAATTAGCCACTTCAATCATGGTTTAACCTTATAACCCTTCTTAGAAAATTCAGAGAAGCTTCGTTTTTTTATATGTTAATTTTTTTTGTTTGTATTTTTAAATAACACAACTTTTTTTCTCTCAGGCTAATGTCAAAGTAAATTTGTATCACTGATCTGGTTGAAAGCCTATAAGACATAGCATCATAATACTGAAACATTTCAGAGAAATAATAGCTCAAAAAGACAGAACAGTGAAAATTAAACTTGCTTAATTATGCTTAATTTCTTTGCCTTCCTTAATTCCCTTTAGTCCTCAAAATGAAGTTGAAAATTCCTGATGTATATTGACATTTTCTTCAACATTACACACTGTAATTAATATAGATAGCATTTTTCTAATACAGTTAGTATGGGTACGATCATATTTTAGTTGTAGCAGCTCACTTGAAGTACAGCTTGCAAAAGAGTCCTGGCCAAGACTCAACATACTTGGTAGCTGAGTAGCTTGGGGAGAACAGAAAGTAGCATATTTTTTTTCCTTTAGACAATATGTTAATCCATGATGAGGATCTTTTTTCCTTTTTTTTTTTTAAACCTCTAAACGCATTTGCAGAATAATCTCAGCTTCAGATTTTACCTCCTAAATTTATCAACCACAATATCAGCGAGTCTAAAAACAGAGGTCAAATTTGTCTAGATTTAACTACTTTATGAACTAGAAAAATACAGATAATTTGAATGAAATCCTACTTATTCTTCCACTGAACAATTTAGGAGGAACCCTTAAAAATTAAAATAGCATTCACAACATTTACAGAAGAAAATATCTATAAACATTCTCTATAGTAGTTATCATTATCAATTCAGTAAAGCAATATCTAAATTAAAGAGTAATCGTTATACCAACATTACCTTCACATCTGACAGACTATGTAATAGTTTGGAAGTTACTTCAAAACTTGACTGCCCATACATTTCAAAATGGTTTAATAATTATCTACTTAAGTTAAACTAACCCTGAAGATTTTAGTAGTAGATATTAAACTGCTCTTACTTACCTAACAATAAAAAAGGCAAGAGCAGATAAGTGAACTTTCTGATTACACTGTCTCTCCCTTCTATTCTATGAGGAATGTTATAGCCATGAAAATCTTCCTCACTAGTGAAACACATTCTCCCCAATCTATGTATAATTTGCAGTGAGTTACAACAGACCCCTTGCCTCAGAACTTTTTCTCTATTGCTGTTTTCATGAGAAAATTTTGATCCAGTGAAATATTTTGACAGTTTATTCCTTTATAATGTCATAAACTTCATTTTGGTCCTGCTGACACTAGTAGATCTAAGTGACTATGAAAAGCCTAAATACTCAACAGAAATACACACTTGGTTTGAGGCTCTTGAGAACACCAGGCCAGATAAACTTGCTTTCCTGAAACATCTTCTCATGTATTATCATTACAAAAATTTCTGCTTAAATTCTGGATTCAAAAGGTGAAACACTGATAACTAAATTTATATGAATTTCACTGTTTTGTTTGATTTTTTTTTCTTATTGCTAGGTTACTAAATTGCACTAATGTTGCAGATCAGATCTGTAAAACTGGAGTTGAGCCAACTTTCAAGCTATATTTTAAGAAAACTTATTACAGACTAACTTCATTCAGATCACGCAGTAAACGTGCAGTTTAGTTTCATCCAAGAGGGATTTATTTCAACTTCATCAAGACTGTTCCAGAACATGAAGTAAAGTACAGCCAACTGGAAAATTCATTGATCCAAAACTAGATAGTTAATAACAGTGCATCATATAAGGTCTATAAACCAAATTTCAACTTTGGAACTTCTGGAATCTGGCACTTTCAGGCTTCAGAAAAATTATTCCCAATTTGTCCACAATTAGTGAAAGTCAAATATAAGTTTGAAAGCAATTTTATATTATATTTACTTTTACCACGGACACAAAAGATTCAGAAACTCACCATGTCTGTGTCTGAAACAGGTCCAAAACTGGTGACATATATGTTGGTGAAGACTTCAGTAATACTATCTGATATAAAAAGAAAAAACAATTCAATCGCTTTTAATCTACAGTAATTCAAACTCTCTGTACAAAGTTTTCAGACATTTTGAGAAAGTTTCCGTCCTTATTTTCTTCTTTTAGACAGTATCTTGTGGCAAACACTGGGGGTCTCTACCCCATGAAATTATACTGCAGTTACAGAGAGGTTATCAGAAAAGAGTTTGTCCACCTGAGCAGTAAATTTCAATTAAATTACTATATAACTATCAGAAACCACACACATCTCCCATTTTTCTAACAGCAAAAGTAACTACGCTGTCTTGAACTTAACAAGGTAGTACAGTTCTAAACACAAAAAGCCTTTGTTGCAGAGGTATTATCTCTCGTTGCATATCATTCATATTAAAGTCTTTCTGATTCAAAGTTGTTTTCTTCATCCCGAACCATCTTTTCAAAGCCAGTGTAAAACTCAGCAGTGTCCTATATTTTAATTGGGTACATGTTTAACTGATATGTTTTAACATAATAATTATTTCCCTTGATACATTATGCTCCTGAGACATTGTTATGATGCTCTAAATACTATAAATAAATAAATAAAAGTGCTTCCCAATCATTGGAGCCAGACAGCCATGAAATCAGAATATTAAATATTGTACTGCAGGGAAAAAATAATTGCTGAGCTTTCTGTCTTCAGTTTTCAATTAGACTCAAAACTGAATGGTATTCACTAAGAGGAACAGCACACACTTGCAGGAAATTTCTCACAGCCATTGCCAGCGACTGTTTGTATTCAAGAGTGTCAATACAAGCAATTCTCTGCCTTAAAGCCAGTTACTAGTTGGATAAGGAATATTTGAATTCATCTGCACTTTGACTCAAATGAGAATTTCCCATTCCTAAAAACAATGTAGCTGCCTGCTATCTGGGTGCTCTTGCTATAATATTATTTCTTTATCTAAGCACCATTAAATATGGATAGTTAATAGTTTCTATATTGTAAAATACCATCTTTTGACAAATACGTGGCATAGAGAGATTTTATATGTAATTGTACTGAGGTCAATAATCAGTGCCCTCTATTGGAAGAATGGAAGAAGTCACCCAAGACTGGAGAGGCTCTACCAGCCACCAAGGCAAAGGCAAAACTTCTGTATGCGCAAACAGCAGTGTATAGTCAAAGGGATATAGTCACTGCCAGCACAGAGATGGGCGTGATGCAGTGCTTTCAGCTAGCTTTTGGAGCATGAAGAAGAAACAGTTCTACTTTCTCACTTCTAGAGAAACTTCATCAACCCAACACTAGAAACATGCTTATTAGAATACAGAACTTAATGAATACTTTCCTCCCCAAAATAACCTATCGTGCAGGATCCCTTCTGCTTATTAAGCATATAAATAAAAGCTGACTCTTACTATGTGTAATTCATGCACTCTGAAAGTTCAAAATGTGCAATTCTCCCGTACACTTGCAAAATGCTTATTTGTGTGACAGACCTCAGTAATCCCATATGTGGCATCTATACACAAGCTGAGTTGATTTCTACTCCAAAAAGCCTAAAAACTAATTTTAAGTCAATGGACAACAGGAAGTGCTGGGTCTGCACTGTCTTTAATATTCAACAAGAATAAGGAAAACATCTGAAATATAATACTAAAACCACAGGTACAGTTCAGAAGACTAGTGATCATATGATGCCTGTGGGACACTCTCCAGAAAAAGGATCATTCTTTCCAAATGGTTACTTGGCACAGGCTGACACAAAATGGAGAAGTGACAAGATAAACTACTCTTCAGGGGGTAAACCAGTGCTGCAGACACTAGCTGTGAGATTTGGCCTGTACTGTAATGACCACACAATCCTAATTACAGTTCCACAAAAAACACTTATGTTACAAATATATCACCAACGATCAAGTATCCCAGCAGTAAATAACCAAGACTAATTTCAATTATATTGATAAAATAGTAAGGAACTTTACCAAAGGCTTTAAATGTACTAGGCAAATCTGAATCTGCCTCCCATCCTGAAAAAGTGTTATGGCAGGAAGCATGGTCCTCTTGTAATCCTGCTCTAATGCAAGATGCTGTTGCTTGCATCTGGCATATTATTTGTCTTCAGAATTGGCATACAGTAAATTAAAATGCATAGAATCATCATGTTGGCCCTGCATTTTAAGTTTTAATTAAAAAAAAAACAACAAAACACCAGCATTCCATATTCTCACACATTACTTCTAAACACTTCTGGATCGATCCTTCCATCAGAAACGAGCAAAGACAAAGTTAAGGACAAACAAATTGGCTGCAGTTGTTGAATTGCTATTACAACAGCCTATAGATTCCTCTTGTTGGTATGCACTAACCACTTTAAATCAGGATCCTAATTATCCTTGGATTCAAGGATGTATATGACTGGAGGAGTGGAAGATAAATGGATGGGGGAAAGAGGAGACAGATTCTTAGCTATAAAAACTTAATTTTGGGTTATCATAATTAAGATAAGCACTTCAATGCATATAAAAAGAACTGGTGCAAATTCATCCACGATAGCCTCAGGAATTAGAATTAATGCAAATTAATCATAGCCATTATTTTCTGTTCCCAAGAACTGCCTTAAGTCAGCATAGCTCCAGGTAGTGGTGACAGCAGTAAGTCCTAGTGCAACCAACTGTTCTCCCATGGAGTGAGTATTGACCCTAACTGCAGGCACTCCACCAGGCCACCTTTTGTTGGGGGCAAGAGAAGCTGAAAAATTAGAACAGGTGGGAAGACAGAAAACAAAGGATATAAGAAAACAGAACAAAGGAAGGCACAAGAAAAAAAAAAAAAAGGACTGAAGAATAGAAAAGAGGAACTGGCTTCCCTTTTTCTCTTCAGATTCTGCATATTTCATGTTTCTATTCATATCTTCCACACACAAGGAAACTGTTTCTTAAAGATGGAATAAGCAGAAGTATAACAACTAATGAATAACTCCATTTACGATCTGTTAATATTAGCAGTCTGAGCCTTGTTTCTTCATTGTTAGTTTCCTTAGTGTTACAATAAAGATTCATTTGAATTATAAACACAAACTCGGTGTGTCGTAATCATTATCTATGAAGAAAAAGTGAATCCTTGTTCGCAACAGATATTCTAGTTTTCACTTTGAAAAAAAATGAAGTCTGTACTAATACATTCCATTTTGTCCCATCAGTAACTTACTGAAAATAATTCCCAGAAAGAACGCACAGTTTCAGAAGAACTTTTGGTTCAGAATTCATCCAGCAGGCAACACAGCTACAGGCTTTTTATAACTCATATTCTGTTAGGAACAATTAAAGTTATCACAGTCCCTAGATATCAAACAGTTCTGAATCAAGACTATTTCTGCAAAAGTCAAAAGAATGTACTAAGCTAACAATTGCTCAGTGCAATATGCTTTTGTGAACAAGTCTATTTTTGTGAGAAAAATTAAGGACAAGGTCTATTCACAATATTTTTTTTCTTTAATCAATATGTTAACACCAAGTAAAAGCTTGATTTTCAAGAGCTTGTAAATCGATGGAACCTTAGTGCTTTTGAAAAACAGCCCAGTTTTTGAAAACAAACTTTTTTTTGGGGGGGGGAAGAAGAAGGGATGGATAACTCATTTATACTTGTGATCTCTTAAGTTATTCTGAATTGTTTTCTTTGAAGGCTAAACAAAGAACAAGGAACAGAAATGGATAAGAACAGTTTTCACAACTGATTTTTCCATTAAGAAAAAAACTATCAAGCACAGAATAAGACAAATACTTTCATCACATGGAGTGCTCTGAAATTCAGAAAATATAGCTGGGTATAGTACTGATGTTTTTATCTTTTTTACCTTTAGCAGTTGTAACTGTTGAAAGAGAAATACAGCTTAGTTTAGGTCAGTTTCTCAGAAGATAAAAGTCAAAAATTAAGCAAGCTGTTTCAGATGGTTCTCAAGAACTGGTTTTGGCTGATTCTCTTTACTTACTTGATCTGTCATGCTACCAATATTGAAAAAAATGAAAGAATAAGAAAAGTATTAAATACACCAAACTACAGATTTATAGATCCTTGTCTCCATTTAGCTAGTAGGTTTATTGCGTTTGAATGACATTTAGTATTTTATAAATATTTAATTATCATAACCTCTCTCTGAAGATGGTAATTCTATTCTCTGCATTTTCTATATACTTTGGAAATAGAAGCAGAAAGATTAAGCAGTGCATAAATAATACGATGTAGAGGATTTTGCCAAATCTGAAATCAGTTGTTCCACATTAAATATCCACACTGGAAAACACTAGCATCATTGATTTGTCAAAAATAAGAGGAGTTCAGAGCTTAGCTGGAGTTGGTATCAGTACTTTTGTCCACTCCACTTTGCCAGCTCTCCATCTGTTGGGATACCCTTTTCTCATTGAATGATTTGTTACTCAGCAGATGAGCCAGATCAACTGAAGTAGACCACCAACCACCAAATTTGCCATGGTTGAAGTGTAACTCAATCACAGGTTGAGTAATGGAGATGGTCAGAAAAGTCATATGAAAAGATTCCTTATCAGCATTTACTGATTTCTAGAAATTAGAAATTTCCACAGAGGCAAATCTGTTTTGAATTAATTCCTTTGGAGCACCACTTACCAGGCAATTTTTAAAACTTTTCTGCTTTCTTACTAATGTTCCCTCTCAGCTTGCTTTCATCACAGAAGAGATAAAGTGTGTGATGTAGGGTAGTTAGATATTTAGGATTAGATAGACCTCAGAGCTCTCCCATTCCTGAAGAACTCTAAAGATAGATTTATTTTTCTTGAAACAAATTTTCTAAATATTTCTCACATTTGAGAATAATCTGTGCTTTTCTCATTCATCTTCTCTTAGACACCAAAATAATCTTCACAGAGTAGGATCAAAATATGTTTGGCAGGCTCTAGGTATGTTTAAAATAAATTAAAAAAAGAGAGTGTTCATCTTGAAGCCTTCAGACTGAATCATCAGCAAGGTCCCAGTATTCCTTTGCAAGAAATTGCATTATCTATTAATATGTAGAGGTTATCTTCACAGGAAAGCAGGATAGTAGATTAAGCTGGAATATTTTATGTATTCAAACTTTTAGTCAGTAGAACTAAAACCTTAAGTCCAAAGTTTGGACAGCTAAAATAAAAACCAAACTGCTCGTGGCAATCAAAAATCATCAAAACTATTTCTTGGTGGGACTCATCTTTTAAAATATGCATATGCAGTTCTAATGCATAGCATGGAACTATTTCTCTTTCTCTTTAAAACATTAATTTAAATTTAGAATAAGTAGTACCCAGGAGAACACTGCAAGACTGTAATTGAAGGGCTGCTACAGCATGTGAAAAAAACAGTTCTTTAATTACGTCAACAACAAAAAAAAGAGGTCAAGCTGGAGTGCTGCGGGAACCTTAACTGAGGATTTCTGAGGTTTTGTGGAAATGCTGTCAAAAGGTTGATATTACTTTATTTTGCTATTAAAAATATATAACTAGAATTGACATTGTTCTGACATTGTAATATGGTCTTCAAGGACATGGTTGGCAGAGTTGCCCAAAGGCTTTGAAATTGTCATTCATAATACAAATCAGGAATTGTACAGGTGAAACAGCTAGAGTCTTAATTCATCAAACTCCGCTTGAACTCAATGAACTGCTGTTATCTGACAAGCTCTTTAGCGTGTCTGTTGACAGCTGAAGTCACTCTCTGGCTGGCAGAGAATAGGGTGGTCAGAGAAGGTCATGCAACATGGAGCCATGAGAGCAACAGCAAATTCCTCTGGAACGTAGATATTTTAAAACACTGTTCTGCCAGTTCTTGTGGGTGCTTTTCGGGGGGCTTTTTTTTGGGGGGGGTGGGGATGCTTTCTATGGCAGTTTTCTCTATCCCACTACTCAGCATCTCTATTCATTATCTAATGTTAAAGTACAGTTTCAAAGCTGCACAGACATACATAAATACAGCTGCAATTTGAAAACTGAAGTAGATTTTGTAAAAGGAGCAACATGACTACTTCACTTCCAAGAGCCTCACTCTATCCTTGCTTTACTGGAAAGATAATTTCTTAACCTGAAATAAACTTCTCTTTCAAATCTCATTGTTAACAGTGCTTACCAGCAAGACTTTATAATACCTCTAAGAGCTACTGTTATAACAGTTACATATAAGTAACACTCAAAATGTGCACGAAATGAAAAGAAGGCATATCTGCAATTCATATAATGAACTATTACCTTCACAGTCAGGTAACTTTTCAGATTTGTCCTGTCTGTAAGATACCAGTGTAAATTACAAGAGCACTGTTTCTACCTAATAAATAAAAACTTCTATGAATAAAAAAAACTTAGATCTAAAACAATATTTGAGGCAAAGTTTTAACTTCCTCTACAGTATTAACTTTTAACATTGTAGGCTTCCTACTCGAGTTTTAAAAAGTCACTTGTGGATAGGGCTGAAGACATAACTTAGGTGCCTGCTTTTGAAAGTTATTTAAGCTACAATTTTCCACTGAAATCAATAAAAGTTAATCTGAATGTTCCTGTGGTCCAAATCATAATGACTAAATTCTGCACTTAAATTTGTTTGAATCTCCCTTAGTCCCAAAGTCCATTCTAGCAGTCAGAACCGAAAATTCCCTGGCTGCTTATATTACCACCTTAAGGCAAAAATATCCTGATACTGCCAAGCAGCTGAAAGAACTGGCTTTCAACCAAGTCCCAGTGAATTCCTGAGACTATATAAAATTACAGATTTACTAGGCCAAAAAGACACAGGGATAAAGCTAGAAAACAAACAAGAAACTGATTCCACAGCCTAGCAGTACTCATGGGATGTTACAGACATAAATCGAAGTCTCTGCTCAATATCTAATTATTTATACAAAGCAGAACAATTCCTCCCAAAGGCTGAGGGAACATGTCCTGTCTTAGAAAGTTCACCTTTATGGTCACGCCAGGCCCAGATGCACAGTAACCTGAGTTCATGCATCTAATTTAAGTCATGCACTTGACAAGAAGTGCTATCTCTCTCACAGATTTTCGTCTCAGACTATCAGCTCATGTTTCAGGAGAGCAGGAATAGCAAGAGGAGGGGAAAAACCACTGTGAAAAGAAAGCATGGAGACTGGTAATATTTTCCAACCTAGACTGGGATGTTTTGCCTGTGTGAGCAAGAAATAGCTTCTGCTGCATGCCTCTGTTCAGTGATATTAAATTCTTAGTTGGATAGAACCCACTTACTTTACTAGCTTTATTAGCTCTTTCTGTAGACAGTTAAGGGTATATCCAAACAACTTCCAAGGTTTATCAACGCACCTATCTTCCCCCACATTCCACAAAGGAGACATGACATCCATAAAAACTAGACACTGCCAAACAGAATTCTGTATGGGACGAGTTGGCAAAGAGTGTGAATGGCTCTACAATCCAGTAGTACAAAATACAGGTCTCAGTCCACATTCTGATATGTATGCAGATGCTTAATACAAACTAAAACATCCCAGTGGAAAGTGCAACTCTCCCAGAATGACTAGAAGTCCTGTGTCTAGTTGGAAAGCAGGAGACAGATTCAGACAAGTTTTCCAAATTAAGTAGAGAATAATGTTTAAGCAAGAATACAACGCATTCCTGACAAGAAGGCCACTGTGGCTGATGCAGCTCATATCACATCAGGACAATTAATCTCTAGCTTGATTTCTGCTGGTACTTAAACATAAGAGACAGTTCAAAGCAATTCAGAAGTGCAAAAACAAATGCCATTATTGCTGAATTTCACAATACTTTTTGGCACCTCAAGCAATATTTTTTCAGTCTTAAAGGTATGAATTGCCAAGTGATTAAGATAGCAATTAATTGCCTAGACATATTTCTGGATTTTTTCCCCCCCCATCTTTTAAAAGGAGTATTCCTACAACTTACAGGTTCATTGTAAAGACATTATTATAACTTGAATGATTTGTATGTATAAAAATCTGAGAATTATAAACTGTAATTATAAACTGCAGTCTTGACTATGTTACAAAGGGAGAAACAATATGCTAAAAATAGGGATGAGAAGAAAAGGAAGGGCAATCTAAATATATGGGTAATAGGAAATCTGTACTCATAAATCCAGACTTCCTCAAAATCCATTAAATTTCTATTTGTTCCATTTTAATTACATCATCATCCGAAAGAAAAAAAAAGAAATGTGCTCTAAGAGAAAACAAATGAGGCATTTTTAGTTTGAGTAATAAAGTTCAATAGAAACATGAAAGTGAAAATATAGTGCAGTTTGGCTGGAGTAAATGTGGTCTTACTGAGATAGGTTACTTGAAAGGCTGAAGTACAAAAGTAAAAAGAACTTAGCTAACAGACAAGACATTTGGCAGGAAATCAAAAGTACACAGCATTTATATGAAAGATGAAATATCTGCACTAATCTGTATCCCTTTAGACAGTACAGCTTCCACCAGGCTGCAAAGAGATTGCATATAATAACCAAGTTGAGTAATAAATGGGACAACTGCATTTTCTAGACCAACTGGATGAACGTAACAAAGAAAGTGAAACCTCAACACTGTGTGAAGAATGAGAGAGAGAAAGAAAGACAAAGAGATCAAGTACAGAAATGGAAGGGAACACACTTTGACGAACTGAAGCAGTAATTATTTGAACCAGGTTGAACCTATGTTGTCTCAGAAGCAGGGATTGCAAAGTTAGTATTTCTAAAAAAATATATTTTTATAGAACTTTGTCTTATTAGGATACTGTAACACATAGGCAAGGCAGAACAAATTTGTTAATTATTTCAGATTTTAGACATTTATATTCAGATTTTTTTTTCTCTTCTTAAAATGTTTGAATTTGATGACCTTGATAGTTAAAGTTGTGGACATCCTGTCAAATACTTTCAGGATGATATCAGGTTTAATCTCTGTTATATTCCTAGTCACAGCATTTCCAAATCACTGCATTTCACATACTCACACTGCCAGCCCATTCTGTACTTCAAATCACATCTACTCATAAAATTAGTATTATTTTAAAACAGCAGCATCTTTCAAATTTCTTTCTCATGAAGTGGCTGAGTCTGGACTTTTTAAGATACACCTTTACTGTACAGCAACTACTGACCTGACTTGCTTGATTTCAGCTGCTAGTTAATTGCAAATCAAAGCTACACAGAATTCAAATGAGACATAAAATGTCAACATTACACCATATTGTATACAGGCCAATTGTTTTTCTAAACGAGGTCACTCAGTATAGATTTTCTGCAGGTTAGATTTCAGGAATCACTTTGGTTTATGCTGTTAACTTGTCAACTTCACAGTAAAAGCATGAATTAAAAGAGGCAGCTCTCCCTTATCTCTCAGGGAAAGTAAATTTTCATAATTCCCTGAAAGAGGTCAAATCCCATTTGTAGCAGAAGTTGCAAGATGGCTACAGAACTCATAGCAACACAATAGAGAGTCACCAAGAAACTGTGGTAACACACACAATACATACAAGATTGCACCCTTTGGACCACACTATTTTTTTTTAAGCTGAAACATACACCAATTCAAGTGTTCATGCTTCTAGTTATGTAATTAACATGTGAGTATCATGTCACAGCTCACCGAAATCAGTTAAAAAAAAATCTTCCTATGATGATTGCATGCTTCAGGTGAAGCCTCTGGAGAGTAACTACCTCTGTAGTCAGCCACAACAAAAAGAGCTGGAACCATGGAGATAAAAGAAATTGGGATAAAGATCTGAGAAGAAAAGTCATCTGGTTCTGGTGGCAAGCACTCACTGTCAGCAGTAATCAGCATCTTCCCTAGGCTTGCTGCTATTGGAACAAGGTACGAAATTCACATGCTCCTATGGGGATCAACAGACTTAAAGCATTGAAAATGAAGATCCTTTCAGATCCATGTATAGTAGTACACGGTTACTAAATTGTACAGTCATTAAAAATAGATCTACAGTTCTTTTTTCGTTTGCTAGATTTGTGCTTTGCATTCAAGCATGACAAGAACCAATGGTAGAAAATGGTACTGCCTTTATTTAATGCAGCTATATATTGGTAGGTACTTAGTGCATTTCTTTGCAGCAGAAGCCTTGAACATATTTTTAATAGATAATATTGCTCTCTTTCTTTTCCATTCTTAGCTGTCTTGAAATAGCATTCTCCAGACCACTTCTGTCAGGAGACTGGGAGCCATTACTGCCTTCTCTTTCCATTCTCTCTAGTGTATGAAACTTTCTGCACAACATCGGAGAGCAATAGAAGAAAGGATTTTATGTTATAATACCATTTCAGAAGACTGTGGCATGCAGTCAAAAATAATAGACACCACTCTAACCCACCTATCATCTAGTCAGCAGATCCTATTTTAAGGGATCTTATTTCCTATTTTAAGATATCTGAAATAACAATAAAATACAGGAGATGAGTATTTACCTAGTCTACTCTAACATTCTCAAAAAAAATTAGTGTGGACTTTCTCAAGTCAGCTGAATCTAATTTGTATGTTAACACCTCAATGCACACAGGTTTCATGAGAACAGAGAAACAGAAACATTCTTTACACTTTCTTGATCCCTGCGATTGCTGATATGCAGGGAATGGAAGAAGAAAGATATGGTCTTTGAGAGACAGCACTAATCAGACTGGCTACTGATGCAAGATTTTTTTTTTTTTTTAAATACTCTTAACATATTTGGTTTAGGAAGAAAATTAATGGGATGATCATAGATATTAAGCTTTTTTCTAAACAGGAGAAGCAACAAGTTCATGCTTTGATCCAACAGATATTCATATTAGCAGTTAAATTAAACAAATAATCCACAAGCGAACTAAAAATAACAACACAGTTACGAGGGCAATCTTTTTTAAATCCCACTTCAACCTGTTACAGAATTGTCAGTTTCTCTTTTGCTACCTAGTTAATAATAAAAATGTTCTTACTAGAAGATTGTGTAATGCATGTCTCAAAACTACCATAGCTGACTCACTTGAATGTCACCAAGCTGCTTTACAGATATCAGCATTTCCCAGAATCTCCTCTAAAACATACTCCCACAGTACTCCCAGAGTTTGTATTAAGCAGCCTCAAATTTGTCTTTTATGGTTGCTGTGACAAAAGAATCCCCCTCTGGCTGTCCATGAAACTTTCCGAACCTGTTCAGGTTTACACATGTGGACATGTTTTTTATTATTTTATCTTAAAACAGTAGGTTGATTTAAGTTTAGTTATGTTATGCAGTAACAAAAGAGATTATCTATTCATTTTTCTTCTGATCAACTGAAGATAAAATACCTGGCAAAAAGGGCACAGAATTCTATGATAGCTTGTAACACCTCACAGTCTGAAACGTATTATCCAGGATGAATTCATTGCCTTATCTCAAACAACTGGCATTTGTATTTCTCCCTCTCATCTTTATTTATTTATTTTTCCTGGAGAAAAACTGCTGTTCAGAAACTGAAGGCGGCAATGTATAAACAAGTTCATGTTTAAAGATCTAGTAGTTCATTGTTTTTTACTCAGTTAACATTGTGGACATTGATAAGGACCTTCATGAAATGCCACAGCATGCCTTCAGGATGACAGAAGGGTTTTTACAAACACAGTGCTGAATCTAAGGCTGAAACTTCTGTTTTCTCTTAATTATATATTCCAGACTATGTTTGTTCCCCAGCCTCTTCTCATCCAAAGGAATTTTATTCCTCATTCAAATAGTAAGAATAAAAAGGCATCTACAGTAAACATTATACTGTCAGTCAGAAAGAAATAGCTAGACAATTAAGCTGATGTATTCAGGGCAGAAATTTTCTATTCAGCCTACCTCTAAATTCTCAAAGACAAACACAGACTCTCTTTTTGCTCTCTGATGTGCTGAATGACTCAGACTAAAGGGTTAACAAAAATGGATCTTAATCTCCTGACAGAAGAGATCTGAAGAATCTGTTGTTATCTCAGAACAATTGAAAAAGGATTCAAAGAAGAAAAACTGAGGAATGTGCTGGTAGATAATTATCCCCTTAGATGAGAGAATTAGGACCAAGCAATGGAGACCAACAAGGAGATGAAGTACTACTAATTACAGTGTAATCTTTCAGTCACAACACATATTGTTTTTCTGCCAGTCAGGTATTTAAGGGATCAAGAAGATATAATTTCCAAAATTAAAAACAAAGACATGATAAATACAAATGGGTAAATCAAGGAAACTAAATTCACAGGAAAGATACCAAATGCAAGCAACTCTGTACACATAAAGGAAAAATTGTCTGACTGTATAATCAATGAATATACAGATGTTATAATCAAGAAACATACAGGAAAGTTAGACTAAACAGGTTATCACACCAAAGAAGAATGGATGGAAAGCTTACCCTCGTCCTGGGCTTCCTAAGAATCCAAGAAGAGCAATCACTAAAAGAGATCCTTCCCCACTGGTAGTCAGCTCTTAAATGGGGTCTAGGAGAGGTGGAGCCAGGCTCCCCCCCTTCCAGAAGCACAGGTGAGTTGCCTTCACCTGTGCTCCCAAGGGCTGACTCATTGCTCACCTCAGGTGGTCAATCAGAGGTTCAGAACGTGATTCAGCAGTTCCCATACACTGACAAAAAGCAGTGCATGTAGAAGTCAACTTTCCTGTTGGAATATATTTTCTATATAAACCTCTCCATCCAAAGTGACCAAGTTGATCCTAGATTTGATCAATCAATGGGTCAGTGATTCTTTCAAGTCAAATCAGTGTTAGAAATTATGGGACCCATCGAAGTACTCAGCATGGTACACGAGCTTAGAGACATGTATTTTTTCCATCACAAGTGGTAGATCATACTTCCCAGTTACTTCATCCTATAAAGGTTACACATTCTGCAAAATAATCCAAGTTTTCCAATGCATGTGCAGTGTCACTGCTGTGAGAAAAGCCGCTATAGATGCATAAAGAACATGTACATTTTATACCATACATCGGTTTTTGACTGATTCTCACTGAACTATATATTTGATCAAAATGATAGCACTGAATTTGGATTGTAATCAATTCTATTATCATAACATTATAAGATTGTGTAATGAAGTTTCTACAAAAAAACAGAGTAAGCAGACAGCATATTCATGCTTTTCCTGAGTGAATTGCGGATTAGGACTTTTGATGCAGGATCCCTAGTAATTCGATAAGAAATGCATGCACAGGACAACATATGTACGTACAGACAAATTAATGCCAGATGAAAATAAATTCTATCTCTGACTGTAGCTCCTCAACTTTACTAAAATGTTTCATGTCCTTTGATGTGTACAATAATCTCAGGTAAGAGGGAAATTGATTTATGCTACTTGCACAGAGTTAAGTGCTCTAATTATTAAATAGCTCTCAACATATGGCAAGGAATTATGGAATTTAAATCAAGAGTTATATGCTACAAAGTAATCATACAAATGGTTCTCAAATAGCAAAACCACTTTCAGAAGATTAGCAGAATCATACTTTCCTAATGTACAGACAATTTCAGAAAACTAGTGCTAACATATCCTGCATTATAAAGCAAATTATTACTAGGATGATAAACAAAACTAGCTTCAGGCTGTAATTAATTTAATTCATGCATTAACCTGAAAGAACAGACATAAAAATGTGTTTAAAGATTAATCTTGACATATTAAAGTGCTTTGATTCTTATCGTTAAAATATATTAGACTTTTGATAATATTAATTCAAAATTTTCTGTTGATGCTTTAATTTAGTAGGCTGTTGAATTGTACAGCAGCCCAAAACTATATCTGAAATACCTTGCACAGTTGTTTTTGAGACAGATGACTCATAACTGAAAAATATTTATGTCAGAAATTTAAATACATGAGTACACTTTAATGGTGAAACTGATTATTTTATTCCACTTCCAATTTTCCAATGGGTATTTTAAAAAAAATATTGTTCAGCTATCTTCATCTACCAGTTGTTTAGAAGTGTCCAATATTTAACGTCACTACTTTCTCTCTCTCCTCCACTCTCCATCTCTTTTAGCCCGACATCCTGCCCTTTTCCCTGTTCCTTGCTCACAGTGTTTTTTCATCTTGTGTACTAAACTAATACTAGCTTGTTAAAAAGTAGTGTTATGTTCTGTTTCATATCTTGTTTGTTCATATGTTTGTTCCTAGAGACTTTGAAGCTACTATTAAAACCTAACAGTAGCCACTAACATGAGCTATCACAAGATACCAACAATTAACGCAGAGATACTGCAAAAAACAAAGTAGCTGCAGCCTTAATGTATAGGCAGAGTATTCTACTTCATGATCCTCTCTCTCTACATGCTACTAGTTCTAGAAATTGGATGAACTAGTTTGTGCATTGGCAAGATTATTGTTATAAGTGGTCATGAAACGGTGGCTCTCCAGGAAAACAGAAGTAGTAATATGTAATCAGGAATACTACCAGAATCAACAGACCTATAACAGACCTTTAGACAAGGTCAACAAAATTGTACTGGTACAAAAAGAAGGCCATACAATTTGTGGGTAGAGAAGGACCTTTTTTTTTTATTTAGCCAGAAGGTTACCTTTGCACCATTATCAACCTTTCCAGTCAGGTTTTATTAGATATGAAATGATCCAACAAAATGCAGCGCCTCTCCTTTGAGATATGCTTTCCCATACTGAAACCTCCTCAGGATTCCAGATTATGGTGATGGTGGGAAAACAGATGGACAGTCATTTTAAGACTGTTAGCCAAGTCCCAGTTTCTGCTGAATTTTGGGAAATCAAAACATATAGGTACTCTGCATTTTTCCTGAGCCTTCCTGTTTGCTCCAAAACTGCTCATCACAGTAGATGGTTTATGAATTATAAACTGTTGTACAACAGTGTGTGTTCATCTGTCCACAGGCATTTTCAGTCTCTCATCAACGCATATACTTTTATTCAGCTATGTCTTCCAGAACTCATGTTCTAAAATTTGTTTTTTCACACTTGCCAATTAAGATGGAAAGCTTCAGCCGTTCTTTCAATGTCTTGATGGCTATAAGTCACAGAATCTTAGAACAACTCAGTTCAAAAAGGACATATGAAGATCCAAGGCAGAGCCAACTCTGGGGATAGGTCAAGTTGACCAGGTCATATTTTATCTATTTATTTTTTTCTGCGTTTCTAAAGATGGGAGATTTTAAGACTTCTATGATCAACCATCATTTCTGGGACTGTGATGAAAATCACCATCTTTGGCCTAGTAGTTGTGAGCTTAGTTGTTAAAGCTAAGGTGAAAAGCAGTCAGATTTCTTCTCTTTTTTATAACATTTGATATTATGACTCATAAGTATAGTTTTACATTATTTTAAATCACAATCAGGCTTAGTATGGAGTAGAAGATTGTTATATTATTCAGACTATAAATACATAGTAAGAGGTATGTCTCATAGCTCCTTTTACTCCTGAGGTGCTAAAATCCAGCAAATAGAATTAAATAGATATTTGCCATTAGAGGCTGTAAGAACTAGGTTTTTAAAAAAAAAAAAAAAAAAAAAAAAAAAACCTAAATTCATTCTATGCAAGGAAGCTGAAGGTCTTCTGATATTTATTTAATCCCATGTGCTTTGTTTTGTGTTTTGATTGAAAATAAAATGTCAATACTTTTGACAAAAACTTGTCTTGAAAGAAATATTTATGGTCAACAGCTTGCTCAAAATTGGTCACTGTTGCATGAGCGTAAATTAACACAACTAAAATAATGATGTTGACTGATATAAAGTAAAATTTAATTATCATTTTTCCTGAAATTTAACATAGTTGTAAGGTCCATCTTACCAACTTCCTGAAGGACAGGAAGAACATTCTTCTTTGGTTAGCACTCTATTTTGGTGTAAAATAAAAGATTTGAAATAGAACCTTCAGTATGTGTCCTATATGAAGAATAAACAAAACAGAATACTCCAAGACTGCTCATCTCAACAATAAGCATTAAAGAATTTCCTGATATTGTTTATAAGTACATTTTTTAGTGCAAACCATAGTACTACTTTTTTATTATGAAATTTACTATTTGTTGCTATAGAGCAACTTTTTTTCCACTGTAAGCAACATACTTATACATTTTAAATTTACTTTACATTTAGATCAAATCCACTACTAAAAAATACAAAAAAACCATTAATATCCACCAAACATCTCCTGGATGAATTTCTAATATACTTAAATATTCCTGAAAATGTGTCAGAGTTCAATTACTGAGACAATACTGATGATTCTCATTCAGGTGCCTTTCCAAACATGGTATCATTTCAGAAGTGTTATAAAAATTTTGGAACTCTAGTACTGCAGTCATTTGCTCCTTGTCTACCAACACTAGTCAACCTGAGTGAAAAATAAATCCTTATTATGGATAGCAAACTGTCTGTAAGATTTCTACAATTTGGTAGGAAGTCTTAGTGGCAAGCAGTAAACACTTTGGAGATCTGCAAGGCCATTGGACTGCACAAGTTTCTTAGTAACCTAAAATGAATGTACTTTCATTGAAGGAAAGTATTGTTTGTCTTAGCCTATAAAATCTGGCCAAACGACTAAACAATCCTGTCAGTCTGATTTATAATGAGTTACAATGATCTCCACAGGAGTTTGCAAATACCATAGCACATTCTTTCATGCCTTCTTAATACCATTTATACAGTCTTGGTGTCATCAGCATAATTCCTAGTATTAGAAGCAAATGCTGATACTCTGCCAGGAAAAAAAATTACAGAACACACATGGATAGTGAACTGGGAGATCCTCTAAACAAGATCCCTTATAGGCATATACAGTTCACTGTAAAGTATGTAGATTTTTGTTAAACTTTGTGAAGCATAGCATTTTGCCATGTTGCACTCTGCAGCATTTTCTATAGTCACAATATTTTGCACAGTCGTAATAAATTTGTTTTTCACATCTTCACTGCTGATTTATCCACCGACTTTTACCTTAAAGAAAAGTTCCTCAGCCAGTACTCTATTCTATATTTTCACTGATTTGTTTTTTAGTAAGGCTGAGGGTTGTTTTTTTTTTTTTTCAGTCATTCTACTTCCACAATGATTCATTCCCTAGAATGCTTACATCTACTGAGTTAGTTCTGTTCCTGGATTTTAGCACTGCTTGCATGCCCTAGATTACCAGTTAAATGCAATTTTCTTATCTTACTCCTTATTGCTTTTCCATCTGTTTACAAAGGAATCTTTTTTTGTTGATATACATTACCTGCAACTCTAACATAAATAAATCTGAGTCTATCTTGGACTCCTCTGAAAGCATTATGGTTAGATTCCATGTGATCCTTAAAGAAAAGCATACATACAATGTCTAAGGTAGCAGCCAGACTGTGCAAGTGAACGGTACTCTTTTTCCTTTACAAACAGTAGCAAAAGCTTTCCTTTAAAACCAGCAGTGAAAGCTTCCCTGTAGTGTTCTGCAGTAAAAATAGTCCAAGAGTCCAAGAGCTTCTTTTAAGCTGCTCTGAATGTGTATCAAGCACAATGAGATTGTCAAACACCTCTAAAATTTTAATCTCCAGCTGGAGGACTGCTAAAGCAGCTACAAAAGTTTCTGAAACTGATTCAAAACACTCTGAATCACAGCAACATATAAATATACTGCCCTAAACTTAGCATGTTCCACATTATCAGCTTATGATGATGGCCTTGTTTCCTGGCAACTGAAGATATACAACTCTTTTATACACACATATATATACACAGTTTTCTTGGTTTGGGGAAAAAAAAAGAAAGGTCCCCTTTTAGTTCATTTAGGAAGCACACTACACAACTTTTAATCAATGAGTTTCATTTTCATTTCTTACACTACTACAACATTTCAGTGCAATAATAGATATCTAGTATTGGAAAAATGGATGATCACACCCTTATGTATTCACTTTGTTCTTCTCAGTTCTCTTTGGTTTTCCTGTTCAAATTATTTATAAAATGTTGTGGAAAAAGATTTCAGTATGTTTATAAGTGTAATGTAATGGAGATTCTTGATAAAGCAATCCAAATATCTGAAAGTCATCTTATAGCTAAGATGGATCCTCCAAAATGGAATCACAGTGACATTTAGTTTTCACCTACCTAGTGTCTGATTTCTTCAATTTTTTTTTATAACTAACATTGATCTTCTTAGTTACAACGAGAACGTTGTTCCTGAAGTTGATGGAACTGATTTGTTCATGGAAAGATTCTTCAGTGGTACAAATTTGTGTAGCTCCTTTCTACATCAATATTATCATAGTATGTATTGGGTTGAAAGGGACCTTAAACCTCACTTAGTTACATCTCCTTTGTTGTGGGCAGGTTTGGCATGCATGAGATCGGATAGCTGCTGAAAATCATGTATCCAAGCTACAAAGCTCAATTCTCTGTTCTTTCATCATCCAGATGCTATTTTATGACTTTAAAACATTTTATTTTTTAATTAATTCATGTATTAAATCATATTTTATAATTTGGGAGAGGGGAATCAACACAAATTCTATGGCTGTTGCAATAGAGCAACTTCATATGTCAGAAATGAAAGCAGTCTGACTAGATATATGGTAAGATTACTGAAGTATCCAACACAGTATCAAAATCCCATCAACATTTCCATCCTCTCTTCTTTACTTCCTCTTTTCATACTTACAAGAAGATATAGTTTAAACAAAAAAAGTGTGTTACTGCTACTATGCTTAATACACATATCAAAATATTCAGAGAGGGGACTGTCTTATTCTATGGCCTTGTTTACTTTAATCATGGCTGTTCAAGTAACAAAGGAAAGAAGAGAGAACATACAGATGATTTGAATGTAGCTCTATCTCAGAAATTACAGAAATTATATGGAACATTCAGGTAAAATAGATCATATCAAAAATATCAGGGTTGTCAAGGCTGCTCAAAATGCAATCCAGTGCTCAGCATAATATGAGTACAGAGAAAATCTTATCTCCCCTTGAATACCCCATATATAAACATCCATGCAGTACATCTGGGTATTACTGAAGTAATACGAGACGCCTCTGACATCAGGGGATAGTGCAGTGTCTACTTTTCCCAACCCACACCCATTCTGCAGGTTACTGCATTGCTATAGTGATCATACATCACTCAAGAATCCCAGCTGCTAGGAAGTTTCCAGTAGACATAACTTGCTTTTACGAGAGTGCTGCAACAACAGTGAAAGTTAAAGCTGCCCTAATAGCGCATACCGAATAATTCAGTTCTGAGGTATATCTGTGTATCAGTAAAGCATGAAGATACCTACTGTAAACACCCACTCAAAGTCTCTGAGTAAAAACATTTATAAACCTATCTCTGGGAACATCTGTAAACCTAATCAAGAACAAATTCTGAACTACTGAGTTGAGTTTATATACAGCCTTTCAAAGAGCCTGTACATTTCTATTTTAATGTCAACTAAAATAATTAGCTAGCACTTATTATTAAAAATATTTGTGAGCTGAATAATTCTTTATAATGAGCCAAATTTTGCTGTAAGATGGGTCTGAAAATATCCTTCGCAACAAGTGAAAGTGGGCTGGTGAACAACACTTGCTTTCACAAAAAGATTTTAAAAGAATCCATCTCAGTCCCTGGACAGTTTTGTTTTACTACACTGTGATCTCAGTGTTAGCAGTGAAGCTGCTATGGCAATGCAAATGTCTACTGTTTCAACTAAATTATTCCAGATTCATATGAATGCAACTGGAATAGAACTGAACCTAAGTTGTATTAAATTAATGACATACGGTATGATCAAAATATTGTTGTCTATGCAGAAGCACTTTCAGAAACTATTAGGACTCACTAAGCACATAGTGTCTTTAAAAACAAAAGAAGGAATAATAATATTCATTTTTCTTTTTGAAGTACAAATTAATAAAGAAAAGGGAATAAAATGCTACAAAATTCCTGAAATAGGTAACTCCATAATTACTAAGCATTACCAACAACATTGTTTGGCATATTTAGTATCATGGATTATCAGAGCTGAATTTTACAAGTGTTCTTTTAAACTATCAGAATCCACCAATCCACAACTGAAGTATTCCTGTAGATTAATATTAATGCATCATGAATCATCACAGTTTAATATGCATTACACAGTTTCATTTCACACATGTTCTGCATGGGTTGATTGCTGTGTATGCCAATACCAAACAGATGTTAATTCTTTAATTTTTATGCTCCCAAAGCATATTTTAATTAACTAGGAGGCCTGACAAAGAAAAAGAGGGAGGTATTTTGAAGTTGAAGTAATGGAAAATATAAAATAAAAATGTGAGAAAAGTAGTTTTTAGAATTCATGCTATCAACATTCTAATCTTTAATATAATTTTTAATAAAAAGAATACATGAATGCAAAGGAATTGTCAGCTGCTCTCATAAAATGGTATATCATTTTCTGTAAACAATAAAATAATTTTTCAATATTTCCTTAATAAAATTATAATTTTAAAAGCCCTACAAATTAAACTCAAACTTTGTTGTATTAAATGTTTCTGTAAATTACCAGCAAGGCATTGTATGTTCATACTACATCTAGTTCTTAAGAATCAAGTATTCTGCAAAGAAATTGAATCTCCGTATAAACATCATTATACAGACTACCATACCTTTAGCGTTGTATGCCTCATTTTATAGATTATGTAAATTAAAAAGTCCTGAATGTAGACTATTTCACAAGCTTCAACTGTACCAGAGGCCAGAAATGAAAATGAGAAAATACTTCAGGTATAGATGTATAACGAGGAAGCTGTTGCCAGCCAGTGCTATCTGCCACTTCATGCAGTGCCAGATGCAAGCCAAGGTTCTCCAGAACAGCAGCAGAGCCACGGGTCACGCTGGAAGCGTGTTAAAAACTGTGAGCTTTAACTAAGCCCTAATTTGGCCAAGTTGAGTTGTTTGTGTAATTTCCATGGAAGTCAGAGCAGATCTCTAGTTTTGATCCTGATCTTACTGAAATCAACGGGAGCAGAAATGGCTCCCAGGAATTTTGTACCAGAATTAGTTTTAGCAAACTGAAACAGCCTCCAGGATGAAAATTTCCATTATCAAAGCTGTTATGAATAATAACAGTAGTGTTGTTACTGATACATAAATATTTCTGTTACTGGGTACACATAACATATAAATAATAATAGTAGACAACATAGTATAAAAATCAGAACATTATGCCCCTCCCCATACCATGTAGATCATTCTGCACAGCAGCACTTCCCAGACCAAACAAATTATTTAAATTCCTTGTTTGCATACTTACACAAGCTGGTATACATTTTAACCGACATTTTGGAAAGGGAAAAAAAAAAAAACCAAAAACAACCCAAACTGACAGTCATGGCACAGTACAGCAAACTTTGTCCTCCAGCATTCCTTCCCCCCCACACACAAACACATTCCCTTTTTTTCTTCAAATGACCAAATGCATGCAAGGTATCTGGGAAAAAAAAAGCAAATTATCCATCATACCCTAATTTCAAGGAACTGAAAAACACATCATTCCCATTGGATTTACTGGACAAAGAGTTAATCTAAAATGTGAATTTTACACACCATTTAAAAAAAAAAAAAAAACCAACAACAAACACTTATTGAGATTTCTAAAAACATACACTCATCGCACTGCAGGGAATCATGCCTGCGTTTCTTCCTCAACCAAAATTCCCTGACTGGAATAACAGATTTAGATGTTATTTCTGTTCTCATTCCTTTCACTATGTTAAATCTCCAGATTTTTTCCGTCTTTACTTAACACATATGTGTGAAAGTGCCTCCTTTCCATTCATAGATGCTATCTTCCTCAAACTTCAAATGATTCATGGGTGAATATAGAGTTATAAATAATTAATCGAAATACATAGCAGTGGCTAGGGGAAAAAGAAATCCTGAAGCAAGAAAATCACTGCATAAAATCTGAACGTTAAAACCGACTTTTCAAAATCAATCTTTAATTGTTTTTATTACCTCCTAATCCAGGTCTAAGACGATTATCATAACCATCCAGAAGTCTGTCCAGAATTCTTGTAAAGATGGTGATGTTATTCTTAGCTTCATCTTCCAGGGAGTCAGCCAGCACTGATCTAAATGGACATTTTACAATTTAGAAGATGCTAGGTAAGTTTTAATGTACACTCAACATGCAGTTTTTACAGGCTGGCCTTAAATATTTACCTTTCTGAAAGGTGTGATTAAAAATCTATAAATGCATGATTTAGGTATAACACATTCAGAAACATAATAGTCTATGGCATATCACTTAAAATTTCCAGCTTGTCATTTTTCAGTAGTCTCTAATTTCAGCCAATGCTGCAAATCAAGGAGGACCACTACAAGCTCCACTGACACATTTGGCTGGCCAGGTACAAAGGCCTGAGATTCCCAGGTCCCCCCAGCGTGTCACTTCCACACTCCTAACTGATAACCCCAGTTCTCACACATAAAACTGTCTCCTTCCAGCTCAGTCCTATGTCTTCACCTAAGCATACCCTATCTTCGGATAAATCCTGTGGATATGCCTCCACCCAATGGTCATGGTAAGTACACGACCAGAGGATCTAACGAGGGAAAACTCCAGCAATCACGCTCAGGGAGTCCTCTGATGTCAGTATTTGGTGGGTGGGAACAACGATGCTGACTAGCAAGCTGCAGGATAGCTGCAGATAGCCTTCCTGTTTTTAAAATGCTGTCTTGATACAGAAAGCTCTACCTGACATTCCACTGGGTGCAGGCAAATCTTATAAAACTTTAATAGAAAAAAAAAAAATCAGAAATGAAGCATTAAGAAGAATCTACAGATCACGAATTGGACCAAACTTTCCCAGCAAATAGATATCCTAGCCTTTATGGACCATGTATTTATGGAAAACACTAGGCATTCTAGCAGGAACCTGCTGCTCAGCCCAACGTGGTTCCAAGCAGTCCTTCCAGACCTGGGCACCCAAACAAGTGGGTTTAAGTACTAGGGAAACCCTCCATGCAGAAACCCTTAGACATGCAAATTTTAAGTACCATGGATGTGAAATGCGTGAGCTGAGCTCATCTGTCTCACCTACTTAAAACCAGAATATTAATATCAAGGAAGCAGGGCATCATATGCTACCTGCATAATGCCACATTTGTACTCTTTGCAGCTATCTACTTGTTTATGCTGAAATTTTGAGTATTTGTTATCTCTAAATAAGCTACTGAATAGGGCATTCTGGATGAATGATTATGTCATAAAGACAAGCACGTTTTCCTACTCTAAACAAGAAGTGGGTATACGTGACGCTTTCTTTCAAGTAAAGCATAAAATGATTAAAAACATGGCATTATGCTGGTCCCTGATTCAACAGCATGGAGGAAGTATTTAAATGTAAATCATTGCAGTCTGTTTTTCCATTACACAGACCCCATAGGCAACCAGATAACTTAAAAAACAAATACCAAAATATCAGTAAAACAACTGTTCTGTGAGCTTATTCCTAATTACTGGATAGTTTAGTTTCTAAATTGTATTTCTGTGCTCTACGTATCTGCCATTTTTAAGCCTGTTTTTGAGATGTAACTGTTTTTTGAAGTCAGAATGCCATGATAAAATCGGTTCATTCAATTATATCCAATTAGGGTCGGATCCTGCAAACTTTACTCTGGCATAAACTCCTTCATTACGCATGCAGCCTCTCTGACGTCAGTGCGATTACTCACTTGAGTAGGGTTTGCAGGATCTGGCCCACTGTGACTCAACTAATATTGCACCATAGTTAGGCACAAAGTGCATAGGAAATACAGTTTCAGGAAATAATTTTGTTCTCTAGAAAGTAGGAAAAAAACGAATGCAGGCATTTTTTAAACAGAGGGAAACTGCATTATTTATGACATGTACCATTCTAGGGCAAGACCTGCTGCAGTGAGAACCAGAGCAAGTAAACCAAAGTTGCAAACTACAATCAGCTGTATGTTTAGGGACTGTGGGAAACACAAAACCAATTATTTGATTAAAATTATCTTCTGCTGTGTTGTCACTCCAGAAATGGGAACTTAAAACAAAATTTAAAAGTTGATTATTAAATGAAGGCATTGTTTTATTGTAAGCGATTGTGAAGTTGTATGCTACCTCCACCTAGAGGTGTAAAGCTTAAGTGTCATCTGAAATTCTGTTATTTTGACCAAAAAAAGACACCAAAAAATAGACTAAAAATAATAATAATAAAAACGAGGGGAAAAATCGGCATTATTTTAAAGACTACGAGTTGCTATTTGATTTCAAATCATCTGTTCTCCATCTTAACTGCTCTGCATAGCACAGTATCGCTGTGATAGGGTAACTCCAATAAAGCTTTAAGCTCTTAATTTACAACGAGGCACTTAAAACTCGGTTCTTCTTTGGCACAATAAAATCAAACACCGATTCACAATCTGCTTCGGGACAAGACGATAGAGCCCACCTTTTCCCACAGCATTAGCTCTGGAAACTATGTAACATCGCATGCAAACAGCTAAGAGAGGGCTTCTATTACGTTACTCCGCACTCTACTTTTATGCAAGCCTACCCTTAGGAGTCCACAGCGTATATATCTGCACAGAAAGACACGCCAAGCATCCTCACCTTGTGGGCAGCCACGCCAGCAGGGCGAGGAGCACCAGGCGCGTCCCGCGGGGTGCCGGCTGCCTCTTCATCGCCGCGCTCCGCACCACCTACAGCCGCGGAGAGAAACACAGAGCCGCGCTCAGCCGCCGCCGCGCTCCAACTTCACCCGGGAGAGGTGTCACTTCGCGGGGAGCGGAGCGGCGGGTCCTGCAGCACTTCGCGCTACGGGCAACTTAGTGCGTCTCCATCTTCCCCGGCGATCGTGCTCTGTGCAAAGAGGCAACGGATGATCAGAAGTGGCATGTGAGCAGACGCATCAGATGCTTTCCTCTTCCGTAAGCTGAAAGCCCCAAGACGAGGGGAGGGGGGGGGGGGGAAGAAAAAAAAAAAAAAAGACCCAAAAAAAAGAGAGAGAGAGAGAGAAAGAGATGCGTGTCTCAGAGCGCGGGGTTTAACCATCGCTAGCCTCAGCGGGGGGCACGCCGGAGGGACCGCAGGCCGCTGGGGGCCACGGCGCGTCCACTAGAGAGCCACCGGGCCCCGCGCTCCCCGCGGCGGGCGGCGACCCCCCGGGGACCCTACCTGGGAACAGGCGGGAGGGGAGGGGGCAGGCGGAAGGAGGGCGGCGGCGACCGCCGGGCGGCCGGGACGGAGCGGCGGCTGCGGGAGCGACGGGAGCGCGCGCGTGCGGGGGGCGGCGGGCAGTGCGCGTGCTGCTGCGCGGGGCGGGAGGGGCGGCGGGCGGGGCGCGTGCCCGTGCGCGCGCGCGGTGGCCGCGCGGGTGCGGAGGGGGTGAGCGGAGGCGCGGAGCTGTGGGCGCTGCCCCCGGGGCTGGGGAAGATGCAAGTCACCGTGCTGGGGGCTTCACGCAGCACCCCTCCCCAAAACCGACGGGCAGTGCTCGGAGGGGGAGGCGTGGGGGGGCTTGCGGGCGGAAAGCACCCCCGGAGGAGGACGGGGCCGCGCTCCTCTTGGTGTGCAGTAGGTACGGAGCCGCTCCCAGGCCGTACCATTAATATTCCTTTCCCCGCTTGCCCATTGGCACAGTCATTGAAATGCAGAGAGAAGAAAAGTCTGTCGGTTCCAGCGAGCCGGGGGTGCAGGCAGCCAAGGAAACAATCCCGGCTGCTTTCTAGCTCAGATCGCAGCACTTCTGTTGGATACTCGTCCACATGACGCCGACCTCGTCTGAGCCCGATGGGCGCGCTGCGAGCATCCGTCCCCATTACTGCGGGTTTTCCAGTGCAAATGGATCAGGGCAGTGCTGACACAGAGAAGGTTTTTATGTAGGCTATCCTTATTTTGCATTGTTAACTTGAAAGCAAGCAGCACCAGCAGTAATAACATTGTACCTTTTTTGTTTGTTTGTTTTAAACCAATCTCTGTCTCCCTTCAAACTGTTAATCACGGAACACGCAGCCCTCAGCTCTTCCCTCAGCATCCCAGCCTACCTGTCTGTTGCACTTTGAGGGTATTTTGATTCAGAATCTGACCTACCAGCTACAACGATCGGGAGAGTCCTTTTCTTGCTCTCTGCTATTCTTCCTGGATTTCTTGCTTCCTAATTGTTGCTGATTGCAGCTGGAGGTCCCCCTGCTTTCCTTCTCCTCTGATGGCTTAAGGACTCCACAGCAAAGCATGAGGCAAAAGAAGGAAGGAGAATGCTTGGGCTGTCAGACTGATCTGCTTCTTCCAGTTCTCTTCATAACCTCACTGGGACAAGAGAGGGAACAAGCCGGGTTACTTGTTACTAAATAATGAGTAAAGTGACAGCCCAGACTGTGGAGAATGACAATGATAAGGACACCAATGTAAAAGTTGCAGTCTGAAGAATGCTCGTTCAGCAGCCATCTCACCATGGGTATGCCTGAGATACCACAGCCTCAACTTTCCTGATAGAGGAATGCTTCCCTGCTCACAAATGTTCATCAGCTGGTCAGCTGAACATCAAGTCAACCCCAAGATTTCCTTGGGTCTGCCTGCAAATCCCCACGTATTGGGAAAAAGAACAGCAAAACCTGACTGCAATCCTTCTGCAGAATTAGAAGCTGATGCGAAAGGCAGTGTCAGCCCTTGCTATAACAAGAAATATCGTTAATTACTTTCCCTCAGATAGAGTGACTTCACAAATGTCAACACGCATAAAAAAAACATTATTAGAAGTGAAGGGACTTTCTGATCTATTCAAATTTGAAATACATAATAACAGCAGATTTATTTTTCCACAGGTATTCATGGCATTCCTTCTCAGAAGTCGCTTTAATTAACAATAATACAGAAATTGGATTTTAGTTTTTGTATGTGATATGCATAATAATAAAAAAAAAAAAAACACCTTTATTGAGGACAGCAGTGTCTTCTTGTATCTGCAATAGCGTATTATCATTCTTCAAAAGCCACATGGGATAAGATATGTATTTATAATGGGGCTGTGCTCAAAACCTTTTTCAGAATCACGTGCTATTGTTGGACTCTAACCACAGTTATTTACCAGTGATACTACTTGAGATTTAAACATAGCTTCATGCATTGAAGTTGCATGTATGTGACATTTCATAAGCATTTCTTCCAGCTCAGAGCTAGTAGGTGAAGCCCAGGCTAGTCATTTTCTGGATTGGAAAATGCTAACTTCTTGAATATTTCCTCACATGTTTTGGTTGAAAGAATCATTTAGATGACGCAATGACTCTATCCTTTGGGCAGAATTAATTTCACAAAAATAGTACCTCACATTTGTAGCCGTTAGGAAGGTGGCAGTAAACATCTTCTAGTGCGGACAAAATCAAGTAATGCCAAGCAGACCTTAACATAGGATGCTGTTAGGGAGTATACCAGCTCCAGATAACATTTACGGCAGATTGAGATAGTCATCACATAAGTGTTTTTGTGTTGGTTGAACAAGGATAATCTTCACCCTTAGATCTAGGCCAGCAACAGTCTTACCTGTAAGGATAAAACAATAATCCTTGAGATACAATAAAAGTAAGAGATATCTGAAACCTGAAGCGACACATCAAAATTTTTTGTGCGATACAGCAGCTGATTTTTAGTATGAAGTATGCTTTTTGTGACTGTTTTAATCCCCAAGAAGGAATAATACACATCCATCAATTAGATATCCGTAACTGGAAAGATTATTTTCTATAGCCTTCTTAAATATGTATTTGTATAAATTTAAGTAGCAAAGCAATCCTGTGTAAGTTCAAGTGCTTGACATAAGTAACCAATATACGTCTTAGCAATTTAGACATATGTTATTTAATTTTATTTATGTGAATAATGACAAAATATAAAATCAAAATGGGGAATTAGTTTTTGAACAACTGAGTCCCTACATTTGTCCATCACACATCTACATGGATGCCAACCAGAGCAAAAAAAAGGCTTTCCTTCTCTCCCTTCCTTCCAGGGAGCAGCTCCACATTATGCCTCATTGAATTGATGTTGGAAATAAGATTTCTGCAAGAAAAGATGATCCAGGTATCTGAAACTTCTTCAGTCACTGCCTTTCTGCAAGAAAGAGCCAAAAACCCTCAGAAAAGATGAAATCATTCAGAAATATATGCTGATATAACAAGCAAGGAAGAAAGCAAGATCTTACAGTTCTGTATGGTACCCCCTTCCATACCTGAACAACTTTTAATGTTTGAGGTATTCTGCTTGCATGTGCCAGCACAAGACTGGGAAAAGCTGCTGAGCTCATTCTGAAGTCTTAACTATCATACAGACTTCAGCTAGTGTACTGATGGAAGAGCCAAAGAAAATGGCCAGTTCAGCTTTAGTTCAACTGCCTTAAATTATTTGCAAAAGTGTACTGAGGAGCTTATAAGACCAGGAAATTTTGCTGAGCTTTCCCAAATTCTCATCTTACATATCAATGCGTTTTTTCCTTTCCAGGACTATCCCCTAAATATGTACCTTAAAATCCACATCAGAATTTTCAGTCTTCAAATACACAGAAATGAGCAGAGAGTCTTTGTGACCTATCAGAAGTAAGACCTGAATCATCTATTTAGAGTAGATCTTCCTTGACAGGACAAACATACAGCAAGCAGCAGAGGGCAAGGCAACACATGCACCCACTGGGACTGAAACGTTCTGATGTATAAATTGGCTCATAACTCTTGGTCTGAGTGAGTGGATGGGGAGATCTGCCTCTATAAGGTATTATAGTTTTCTTCAACTACAAATTCCTGCTTTTTTCACATCCTTGGGGATGTCACATATCACAGCAGACTGAAAGTGACTTTACAGCAAAACACAAGCTTAACTCTGGGTAGCCAAGACAGAATGTAGAAAACGCAAATACATTTTAAATTATTTCCTAAATGTCTTTATATTTGCATTACTTGTACTATACTATTTTACTTGTACTGTTTTATTTTCCACTTCTTCACTCAAATGTTCATTGGACTCTGAAAGTGTTTTTCATATAAAATAAAGCAAATTCATGATGTTTCATGTTCCTCATGTCCATCTTGGGGAAGTAAACTTGTTTATTAATGACACAAATACTCCATGTTTTTAAAAACCAGCATGACAATACAGGACTACTTAGCACTTCATCTTTCTTAAAAATATTTTGAAGTTCAGTGGCAAATACTCTTCTAATGCTACAATTAGATTGATCTACAGAGAAATTTACAGACACAGGAACAGCAGTGATTGACATTTTTTCCAGACATAGAAAGAAAGGGGAGACAAGATCTCTACCACATTTTGTTGCCCACAGGATCGCCATGTGGTGACTTCTCAGTCTGGAAATACCAGGAATCATTCTTCAATGGCTGTTTGTGTTTTGCAAAGGTATCATCATAACCCCTCTTAACTGACTGAAACTGAGTATCCTAAATGCTGCTCAGTACATACGAGCATGAGTTTATCAGTGACCAATGGATTTGATTAAATCTCAAGTTCTCTGACAAACTCTAAGAGGATGTGCATCTGCATGGCTTTCTCTCTTTTTTTTGGTGAAAGCAATAAATAAATGAAACCCCACTCATATTTTTCTTATAACTACTAAGATGGAATTGAAGTTTTCAATGAGAAAAAAGATGCTTTTTTGGAATCCCGATAAAGAATACAGCCCTTGCCCTAATTTCTCTGGCATGTAAAAGAATGGCCAAAATTCATTTAGCAGCCCAATAATTGGTCCTGTTTTCATTTGTCACTGATCCGAGGTTATCTGATCTTAGGTGATTAAAAAAAATCTGTATTTTAAAAATGCTTCTGCTTCCAAGAACTTCAAAGAATTTCCTCCTGTCTGTGACTAATGTTAGCTAAAACACTGATGAAGGTGTTTTTCTATCACTAACAAAAAATAATTCAAAGACAACTCTAACATGAAATGTATTGTCCAGATTCAACAATAGAAAATATTGCTCCATGCTACACAAAAGTAGTTTCTCAGTTTGTGGAGTTTAGATGGTAAGATTTAGATAGGATTCAGGAAGACGAAAGAATGCTGTGCCCCCTGTTTAAGGAAAAAAAGCCATAAACCACAATTTCTTATGGATGTAGCTCTAGCTTGTGACAGCTTGCTCAAAATCTGCAAAAACACTGAGCTATTTATAAACATATCTGGGTTAACTAATTGCCATTATAGTATTTTTATGCATATAAAATTAAAATTTAGCTTCTCTGTATGCTGCAGATAATGTTACTTAGGATGAAAATTAAATGTTAGTAAAGGCAGCTGCATAAACAAACTGCTTGATTTCAATACCTGTTCATGTACTGTAGTTTCCTAGAGTGCCACTCACTGCACCAACAGATGAAGAGATGAGGAAGCTCCCTAGGTGACTGAGACTCACCCCAGTGTTTGAGGGTGTGACTGGTTGGGTTCTCAGTCATCCCTGTGGGAGGAGGTTCTAATACCCAATGATGCACAAATCCAAAGTGCTCTTAGCATGCACCCAAGCCAGCAGAATGGATACCCCTTCCCCCCCCTTCTATGCTTCAGTGGAAGAGAGCTTTGTGTGAATAAGAGTTCGCCATTTCATCTCAGTTCCATACTGCACAGGTATAACTCCAGAAAAAAAACAGCTTTAGCAGCCCTCAGCCCAGCTGCATGCTTTGAAAGTGCCCTGGGCTAAAATAAACAAATAGAAGGATAAATAGATGGCACTTGGTGTCAGCAGGCCAAATTTTTGTTCCTCTCTTTTCAAGAAATGAATCACCAGTGAAATAGAGATGACTCACTAAGGGAATCCAAAGCATGCTTTCTTTAATACATGCAAGTCCATGCCCTAAATGGAGAGAAACAAGGGCTACATTTTAATATTAATTTCCTCAACATTGAGTCAAAAATGCCAGTAAGTGCAAAGGGAAGCTGCCCTCAAATCTTTCTAACACAGCAAGAATGTATAAATAGTTGCACATGGCAGATAATTAGGTTGTGTTAACACAGCATTGTACTTGTGAGCATCTGGGTAGCAGACAGGAGAAAACAGCTGAGCAGCTGCTAGCAAGTCCTGGGCTGCTGCCTACAGAGCAAGTGCTGTGTTACCCAAAAGCTCTGGGCAGAGTTATTCAAACCCACCACGTAAAATGTGTGACATGGGCAAGATCATATGAAATACCAAGATTACTTGAAAAGAGGGAACTTACGTTCTTCTTAGTTGAGATTGAGCTTGGGTGCTCCGCAGTCACAGCTAGTGGATCTTGCTGTGTCAGGGGGACAGAGGTAATAGGTTTTTGGTGTTGTCTTTTTTTAATTTAAGTCACATAGCTCTAATTTTTAACTCTCCACAGAATTCCCCTCCTTTCTTTCATTTGCTTCCCATTTCTCACAACCAGGCTTAACAGGAACCTGAAATTATGAAATCCTTGACTATTTGTTTGTTGGTTTTTTTTTTTTAAATGAGGTATTTGTCCATCAGAAATTCTTCCATAGAGATGTGAGGAAGGTTGGTATGATTCTCAATCACAATTTATCATCAAGAAAAAAAAAAAAAAATAGAGCTCACTGAAGTTTTATTTAATTTTTGAAATTTTAAAGGACTAGCATGGGGTTCTGTTTGCACCAAGACTAAAGATGGCATTATAATAAGTATTGGACCAAAAGTTCCAACTGCTAGAAATACTAACAAATATGAGCAACAAAAAAAAAAAAAAAAAAAACACCAAAGAATATAAATAGTACTCCTTATGCACTGTTTGTACAACTCCATTAGAGGCTTACATGCAGCCCAGTTTGTCACATCTGTAGCATTCTCACCCCATTCACTGGAATAGTTTCCATTGCAGGGAACAGCTTGTCTTCCTGGGTTTGTGTTGCTTAATACAGGTTCACATCATTACATTCAGGAAATATGGGATATTAATTATTTTATTTTGCCTTGCTGCAGGTCTGCCCTTAATTCAGGTAAAAACAAAGGGTTTCCTCAAATTCCTTCTTAGCAAAAATAAAAATCAAATTGGATAAGTTGCACAAAGGGACCGTAAAGAATTATTTCTTTAAATGTTTTACACAATTGCCTTCATTCTTCAAACCAATTTTATTCTCAGCTTCCTGACCTTTCTATCAGTCTGTTTCATCTTAAGAAAAAAAAAATAATGGCATGGGTCTCATGATGCTTCTCCATTACATCATAAATACTACAGAAAAATGCATATTTCTAAAATAAATGTTACTCTATGCTTTTCATGCCATCCTGTGTACATTATTTTAAATGTAAAATGAGTCTTCAGTGTTCTATCACTGAAAAGAAACTGAAAAAATATTCTTGCAGGGAAGAATTTTGCACTTCACTAATACATCAACAGTGTCAAAAACATACATCTCAAAAGGAGTGAGTAATGTGTGCAAAGTTGTTTAACTTTCCTCAAATGATACATCATTTTATTTCGCTGAAAAAGAATAGATGTAAATTGATCCTGATGCTATTTAAATAATCTGCTTGCCTGCATTTTTTATGAATGTTTTTCCACTTGAACTTTCATAAAAACGCACAACACTTTTGTCTCTATTTTAAATGTTAACCTTTATTGTTCATAGTTAATATGTTCTTCTAAGTTGTTTGTATCACCAAATTACAGTCATCCAGAAAACCAAGATGTAGTGTTAAAAACCTCAATAACTACATTAAAAATTAATGTTCTTGACTCCCACAAGGCTCATTACTCTTTCCAAGACTGTTATCTTTCCAGAGACTGATTTCAAGGCAAATCTTCTGGATTTGTTACATACGGACATTATTCTATACAAATACCTGTACCATATTTGAATACATCACACCTGAGTGAAAGCACCTCTATCTTGCAGTTATTTGAGAGGTACAGAGGAACATCACGAAGCTTTCAAGTAGCTCAGGATCTGTTAAAAAAAATGCATTCTTTGTCAACAAGAGCTATAAAAATTTGTCAGTGAAGTTGGCTGTTTTTAGTTTGTTAGGTGAAAGTATGGCAGCAGATAACATCAGTTAGTCCTAGTTTTAGTGCTATTTATTCATGTTTGTCTACAGATTATACCATACTGGCTGTATTGATGAGTACCCCTAAAAACTGCTTAGTGTTCATATTGTTTTAAAGAAACATACTGCAAATCCAAAGTTTGGCCTTGGCTTTGGAATCTTTTTCCTATATTTGTGATATGATGGCCTATGTAGAGGAAAATCAATACACAGTCCATTGAAAAAAGCAAGAATTTCTACATGTGTTGGCTTTGGAATTGTCCTGAAGTATTATAAGATCATGGAAGATTATTAGCATAATATATTTGTACAAAGACAATGTATATTTAATCAGTACTTAATGGTGATAATAATAATAGGTTTCCCTGTGGAGAATGACAATATGATTTCCAACTTCCTGAATTAATAAACTTGCAGAATACTGTATTGCAGGCCATTATTTCACTTCTCTTACATGCAGCAAGAAGAAATCTTTTTCTGTACAAGTAAGGAAATCTCTAAAACAAATCAAACACGTGGGCAGACAGTGGAGAGAACTAATTAACTCAAGGCGAGTAACCCAGAAAAATTAATGTTGAGTCGGAGGTAGTTCAAAGACTTGATGGGTAACAGTCTAAAATGCAGTGTTTATGGCCTTGAGTAGTTAAGACTGTGAATGACTACATCCTTTTTAGAATGCATGAAACATGAAAAACAAGGGGAGTAGAACAAATTCATATGTACAAAGTGATAGGAAAGAAAAAGGAAGATCTTCCCTTGTTTTCACAGAAGGGCAAGATCTTTTGATGCCAGTCTTCGCCAACAACAACAACTTCTATTGCACAAGTACTTAAATACCATGTGTCCACTTTTTGAGCACAGCTGTCACGGCAGACTATCATATTTGTATATCAGTGTATTGATTTCAACTCACACATAAACCTTACAGCCTCAGTCTGTCAGCCGGTTATGGTTAAGAAATATTTAAGTGTCTTACGTAAGAATTTCTACTGCGCTAAACATTTACATTTACCTTGTCTACTCCACAACTTTTACATGTGAAATGGCTTTTTATTTTCAGAATTTGTTAGTTGGTTGAGAATTAATTCTATCTTCTTCCATAGGACACAGGGAACAGAGTACAGCTCAGTCCTTTATTTAAGAAGTTTAGGATTTTACCCTTAGCGTTCAGTATGGATTCAGTGACACTGCAGTTTATATCTTCTAGATGTATATGTATGTGTTCTGAGTGCTTCAGAAAGGATAAATTAAGTGCTTACATAAATCAAATGTAATTGAGATTCTCAAGTTTCATGGGTCAAGATCAAGATTTTCTCCCAAGCAGAATGCATTGTTAGTGCCTGAGAATTTTTAAGGCAATATTTTAAAAGTACAACATCTTATTACAGTTTTACTGTATAGTATGAATTTCAGTTCCTACATCGCTACAATCTGTTTAAAACACTACTCCCTAAGATTTTTCTTTCTCCATCACAGAGAGCAAAACACGCTTTTTTGTGTGTATATATAGAAACCACAAAGCCATGATTGATTAAGCCTGATTTTGATTAAGCAGATATGCATTGTTCACCTCCATCTGGAAAAGGATCAAGAAGTAAAAGAAAAAAGTTAATAAAGTGATTGAAGTATTAATGTTAATGGAATCCATACCCTTCTGTACTCAGCCCTCTCAAGAGTAAGCAGGAAAAAAATATTTCAGCCACTGGCAAGCAAAGAATAGATAATACATCTCAGAAATGAGAAAGGTTAACAGAAGACCATAATATGATTAGAAAATTCTCCCAGAAATTCAATTAGGAATATTGACATCTAAAGCTAGAAGTAGAAAATAGAGGTTCAGAGATACCTGGATATAGAACTCTATGTCACTGAAACAAGGAAGTATAGAATAAATGTTTTCTAGTACAGAGAAAACAGTTGTACATACACGGAAGAACAGAAGTATTTAATTCATTTAAACAGTTTGTCTACTAGCTTGGTAGGATACTGTTGTTCTACTGCATTTAATATTTAAATATTTCCTAGATTGTTATAATCTGACAAAGCTATTCTCAATGTTCAGGAATTCCCCCCTCTCTTCCTTTCTTAAGAAAGAAATATTAAATCAAGAGTCTTCTCAATCCTGATTCACTAAAGCACCTAGCAATAAGACAAAATGCAGAAAACAGAACAACTTGCAAAGAGTATCAGGACAAGACAAAGGGAATGTCTTCTCAGCCCCTGAAACAGTTGTTCATACACTCACCAGAAGAGGGACTGCAGGATGCTGAGCGAGCCCTGCTCTGCCCGGTGGGAACAGCCTTAACTCTACTTTAGTTCAGGCACCTCCAAGATAGTGCTGCTGCCAGGTTAACAGTTTTCATTCATCACTAAACCACAGCAATGACGCCATGGAGCCGGGGGTTCAAGAAAGCATGCAAGATATTAAAAAATAAAAGTAAAAAAAATAAAAACACATTCCCAAAATACCACATTGTAACCTAACAGTTCATTTAGATTAAAAATAAAGGCACTTCTCCAAGGTTTGAATGAATTAATTATATTATAACTACCACGTACCAGGTTGAATCTCAGCACTATTCCTTAGACGGGCCTACAATGGCCAGCAATCAGCTTTTCTCTCCCTTCCTTATCCTCCAGGCAGCCTAGTGTTCTCTCCGAAAATTTCATTTTATTGAAAAAAAAAAAATGGCGGCTGGGGCCACGAGATCTTCAGATACGCATGAAAACACAACCATCCTCTTTCCAAACTGCATACTTTCTGGTCTCCAATAAAGGGAGAAATTTCACAACTAATGCTTTGAAATACATCCTTTTATCATCCTTCTTCCCCTCCTTTTATATACTAAACTAGTGTAGTTTAGTTTCAACCATTTTTTAATTTACAGACCTCTATAAATCTCCCAGTGGAGATACAAGGTGAATTTATACCTACTAAAAAAGAAATACATATGATTCCATTTCTCAGATCCTTAGGCAAGCGATCCACAGACTTTATAGTCTGAAAACCACCATAGGATCCAAGCTTTATCTTGATTATAACCCACCAGTGAAAGTATCCTGTAACTCTAATTGCACTGCTTCATTTCACAGGTATGCCCAGAGGCAGAAGGACATAATTCTCACTTAAAGCCTAAAACTGGTGAACCTGGGCTACATGCATTGCACAGAAGTGTTTATTTCATCAGAGCTTTGTCAGTGGTAATTCATTTTAGAAGGTTATGCCTATACAGAAATTCTTCCTTCGGTTATCTACAGTCTTAGGTTATGTTCCCATCAGGAAAGAGAATACTTATGAACAAACCTAAAAGATCAGATTCCCCTCTCTGCATTTATTGTTGTCACCTTGACATTTGGATCCTACCCACAGGGCAGATATTTATCTGCCAAATATATCCTGATCCACCTCTTTCATGATGTCACATCAGTTGCTATGCTTTTATTATCTGATGCCAGAGAAAGTTGTCAGTCACCATATAACAAGAGGGCAAACCTCATACCAGCTATAGAATCCCATCCTGTTATGTAGAAATAGAAGGAATGTCCACGTAGGGATGAAGAGCACGAGAAAGTTCCTGACTACTGCTATGAAGACACGTTTAGAAGTCAGCTTGGAGAAAAATTGTACAGGTTATCTCCAAAATATGTTATCTGGAGAAAAAAAAGAAAAAAAAAAAATCTTTTACTCTCCTCAACTCTCACTCACATTCCTGAATAAAATTGCTTAAAAAAAAAAAAAAAGCTTAACTGAACTTAATCTCTTCACTTCTGCTTACCAATGACAGACTTGGAAAAGCAAATTATGCTATGCAGAGGCGATGCAAAGCAAGCGCTAGTTTTTGGAACTAGTTCACTACAGTACTTAAAAGAGCCATTAACCAAACTTCTCATTTTGAATTAGGACTTTCACAAACATCCATTTTAGAACATAAACCAAATGTCTCCCCAGCCAACTCAAGCAGATCTAATCCCCTGTTAATTTAATATATTAAATTAAGCTGCTGTGCCTATGACTTTATGTAAAGTTTGAATATGCCTAATAATGTTGAAAGGGTGTGTTAAATGTTACAGTTAGTGTTACAGCTGGAAAAACTGGTGTGGTGAAAACAGGAAAAGAAACAAACAAGGAAAGAATGCTTACCTGTATCTGAAGATCTAGGTTCACAAGAAGGACTCCACAGAGGAGGGATCTCCAGTGAGTTCCTTCTGCACTGGCAGTCAGCCCTTAAATGGGGTCTAGGAGCCTGGCTCCATCCCTTTCGGACACAAAGCTGAATCACTTTCATTTGTGTTCCCATGGCTGACTTAGTCCTTTCCTCAAGTGATCAATCAGTGGTTCAGGCTGTGTCACAACAGTTCCCACAGAGTTAAATAACCAGTTAAATAATCAGTCTTTAAAATTATAATGGGAAGAGATGAGAGAAGCTATTGCTGTGTTCCTATTGCTCTGACCTTATATATATGACTTCCTGATCAACCTTTAATTTTTTTCATGGTGCATTTGTGATACAGAATTTGTAAGGAAGAAGAAAAAGAAATAAGAATTTCATAATTCACAAGTTTTACATTTGAGTTTCCAACCAGCTAAAGTCCTAAACAAACTTAGAATTAAGACAAGTCTGAAATTGCATCAAGACAAGGATACTGGGTTCTATTTCAGAGGAGGTATGTTGGTAAATTTTGTTAGTTTCATCAAAATTTAAAGGTCATTCATTCAAGTAGAGTGAGAAGTCCTTTAGTTACTGTGGCCAGCTGGAAGCTTTTATATCTTTGATTTCAAGAGAGATGACAGTTATTCCATCTAATGGGTAAATTTGCCAGTGAGCTCTTATGTTACGGACTGCACATTTCAGTCCTGGGATGTAACTTATTTCCATCCCATAGGTATCACCAAATAAGTATATCACTGTTTTTGGTGAAAAGATTACACTAATTACACAAGTTAGAGAAAGTTGAGTTACAGGTAAAATAGTTTTAACACTGTATCATGTTATTAAGGAGTAGTCTGGTTTATTTTGCCCAATATTCTAGAGATCTAAAAGCAAATTTCCGATAAATTAATATCTTTGAGTGACGTGACATTATAATTACATGTGAGTCACTACATATTGGGGTGCTGAAACAAAGGCAGGGAGAAGAGAGAATTCATTTGAATTAACAGGAGATTGTTTTTTTTTCTGCAATAACTGTTGTTCTATGAAATTCCTCAGTAGCTCATTCGCTGTCCTTGGCCTACTCAGAAGCCACTTCCTTTTCTCTAAAATGTGATTCAACACCAGAAAACAGATAGGAACATAGGAATTATTGGCATTAGCTACAATTTCTTGCCTTGAAAGAAACTGCTTTATCTCAGTAAGAAAGAAACCTTTGATAAAAATTTTGATTTTAGTGGATCCCAGTGCTTAGAGGTCCTTCGAGGGACTTTAGGTTTTCAAAATGATAAAAAAAAAAAAAGACACTCATTACATTGTTTATTCTAAAATATTTTAGATTTTAGACAACTCTAACATAGGAAATGCTATGCAAGAATATAGGCCTATGGATTTAGTTTTCTAGCCTGCAAGTTTTGCCAGAATACTCTAAAGGACAGCAAAGTTTTTCTCACATGAGAATTTTGATAGGTTGTTGGTCTATTTTAGTTTGATTTGTGTTTTGTTTTGTTTTTTTTTTTACTACTAGAATTTGAAAAATAAAATTACTTCAAACTTCTGAAATTTTAATTCCAGATCTTAAAAGAAACAGAAAAGCCATCAAAACATTACAAGCCTTAGTTGTACTTATTATTAAAGCCTGTACCAACCTGTAACATGCCGTCATTATTTAATGTTCAGCTCTGGTGACCATTCTGTGCTTTTTCTCACCAAGACTAAGTGTTTGGCTTCTAAAGAAAAAGGATAAGCAAATGACTTTTGAAAATATACTGTCTTTCTTGCATCTATCAATCAGACACAACTATTATCCCTTTTAGATGAACAACCTTTAAACATGGAAAACTAATTAACATTTCTGACCTCTAGATTCGTCTCCAGTTTCTTGTTCCCCTTTCACTATTGCACAGGAATTAGTATGGCTACCATTATAGTCTTCCTGATGACATGTAGTGGTTGAACATCACTGCACTGTGCAGGTAGGGAAATATTGCTTTCTATAAATAATGTCTTAGGTAAGACCAAGGGAGTGTAGGATAATTTCACCAGCTATCCACTGGAAAGAACCATTTTTAAGAGAAGAGGTAAAGAGCACATAAGAAAATTGCTGGTCTCCCAAATTCATGCTACCAAAATAGCACTTACGAGACTGATTTGTGATAATCTGGTGATTCACTGCAAAGAACTGAAGGAACAATCTCCCCCCTGCTAACAATGATAAGCAAGAATTAAATTTTGTATTACTGCTGATGCACCTGCTGAAATTAGTGCTAAAGTTCTTTCTGCTATTGCTGTTTTTCCTTTTGCTGTAATTAAAGTAACATCAGAGGAATACTGCCTTCTGCCATGTATCAGTTAAACCTAAGTCAGCTTTTTCATGCAACGTTATCCAAGTGGTTTACAGAAGAAATAAAAAACAATAGACAAACTTTAATGTTTCAACACTTTTAGCACTTCCACTGTTTAGAGATGCCTTTATTTTAAAGATCTGTCTCTCCAAAGACCAATGAGAACTCTGATGTTTTAATTTTCTTGGGGTCATGTCCTCCTTACTGATCTAAGCGTGGATCTAAGGATTGCTGGTTAAGCACAGAGGTATCTAGTATGTAAGGATGCATACTGTGACTCCCAAGGCTTCAGCACAGACTTGGTAAAATTCCAGTTTTTTCAGTAGCTGATTTGACTGAAGACAGCAAATCTTTGAAAGAAATTCCATGATCTGATCCCAAACTTCAGCTAGATTCACTGGTTTGATTGCAAATGTCATTTGAATGCCAAGAGTATTAACTAATTGCTGAGCAACAACCTCTTTCTCTACATACATAAATTGGGCCTGGCTGTGCTTGGATCCTCACCAAGAACCCATCCTTTTTGTAGAAGGAGAATTGAGATCTCATGCCCTCAGGGCAGGACAAGACTTATTCACATCAGTGCCCAGATTTTGGGAAGGGAGTCTGTATGCCAGCGTGTGTCATGCTGAGCTGTGTGGCTGGCTCACCAGGAAAAACATGAGAGGTGATTAAATTGATGCCTTGGGATATGTCAAGTATTTTTTCCCAGATTTTCTCTAAGTCACACAAGCTATGTTTATAATGCTAAATAAATGCTGGATTGGCATGTGCCAGCACAACTCAGGACACTTTAACATAGCATTAGTAATGGGATGGAGTGGTCCAAATTAGACCAGTTAGCAAAATAGCTGCTAGGAAATACGACTAGTTGATGTTTGAGTTCTGTACCTCACCCTCTTTTTTAGAGATATAGAGACATGCTAGGGCTTCCCTGGTACTATCACCTGCACAGCAATGTTCTTGAAAGATACAGCCTTCAAATGCGTGCCTATCTTCAACAACTTCGCTTCCTGACGTTGGCACAAAACTATCTCTTTGTCCCCACGCTTATCTTAGAACATCACATTAATGGTTCAGCCACACCACCAGGAAGTATGCCAGAGACAGGGGAGAATAGGAAGAAAAAAACAAAATGGAAATGACACAGGATGATTGTAAAGTCAGAGAAGCTATAACCATCTAATGTCCAGTTCTACCAATACTGCTGTTTGCTTAAAAGTTGTTAGTAGTTTTGTATCAATGTATATGCATACATGTGTATAAAATAAAATAATTAAGATGCAGTTTCATAGCTCAGCTAAGAAAATCTAGCCCTAATGTGCAGCCAACTACTCCCACCACTGTCCTCATGCTAGCACTACTGTTCATCTGACATGCAGTGAATGAGTGCTGAGTACTAAACAACTGCACACTAATTTCTGTTGGATCAGCTCTATGAACAAATTATAAGGAGACTATGATTAATAAATAAACTCAGGCACATGAATCTGTTCGAAAGTGGAGTCATTTCTACTTTCCAGCATCTGATGTATAACCAAACTTACCCTGAGCATCATATCAAAGTAAGATCCCAGCATATATCTTTTCCCTGCTTCCAGTGAAGAGTTCATAAGCAGCCAAAAAACCACAGTCCGAAAGGTCTGCTTATTCTGTTGGAACATTGCTTTCTGAGAGTAAATCCCTTAGATGGGCTGAATAGTTCAGCAGGTCACTGTATTATTAATAGTTGATTCAATTTATCAAGTTAGAAGAAGTTTTAAAGTAAAATTATATTCCAATCACCTTTATTGGATTTACGTTATTTTTATCTTCAGCACTAATTGTTTTCTGCACAGTTTGCTACACAGCTATAATTCCCATATCTCCATAATATAAAAAAAAAATAGCTGCTGGGCAATGCTAATCCTCACTATTGTCATGGAGAAGATGTTATTGTCATCCATGTTCGGATCTTTCTCTAAACAGAGTTTTAACTTTGTCTGGTAACTGGGTTGTTGAATCTTCCTTCTCAAGTCCTCCCGCTTCTATTGCCTCCCACCACAATTGCTACTGACGATCATTTTCTGTCAAGCATTAGCCCATATTGCAGGCTAATCTCAGCACCAGAAACTACAAGGCACATCATCCTTCTGATCTGAGAAAGCTGTCAGCATGAGGAGTGCCCTCTATCACCATGGTTTTAAAAAAAAAAAAATGTTCTAAGGAACGCATTTGCTAAGAACACAACACAGCACCAAGTCTCTTTCAGAAGGCAATTACAATGACAAACTTACTTCTCCATACCTTTTTCTATAAGTTCTCTCGAGATGCACTCTTCACATTCCTTCTGTACATACAGTAACACTTGGCAATAGCAACCTGATGATACTGTGCTGTGTTCAGTTATGAAACAGAATTAGTTTTGTGTCACAAGTGGATCTATACTTTCTATTCTGAGGCGCTTTTTAGCTGAATAACTTCATTAGTCATAACTTTACATACACAAATTTTCAAATGCTTTCACAAAGGATTAAACTTAAAGTTTACAAATGTCTTAATGAACAGTAACAATTTTACCTTTATTTTTTTTCCATTAGAAAATTGCTGAGAATGGTAGATATGTGGATCAGTGAATATGGGGAATCCAAAACCAGATTCTCAGAGATAGAGCAGGCGCATACATATTTTCTTCGGGGAACATGAGAAGGCAATGTGAATTGAAAAAATAACAACACTAAAGCAGCCTGAGCTCTCACAATATATAAGACTTCGGGTATGAAGTCTGTTAAACCTCTATGCTGAATGAAAAAGGACGAAGCTTTCAGATACACGGTGGAAAAAAAAATTAAAAAGCATAAAAAGCAGTTCATACCTATGGAATCATCAAGTACTAAGGATCACCTTGCATATTTTATGATCAGTTTCCCAAGATAATTAACAGTGCTGGAAACCTTTGATGCTTTCAGTTTTATTAAATTCCAGCAAGTTACTTTCCCATCAATCAATTAAACTGGCAACACTGCGATTTGATTATATATCCTTGAGTTGGTCTACCATAAATCAAGACCATAGTTGAATAAATCTATAATTACGTGTTCACAAACTTTTGTCTAAAAAGGAACGTACCTACCCAGTATATTCCAAGTGCATACTAATCACATTTTTTTTTCTTTTTTGTCTAGAGAATGTGTTTCTTCTTAAGCAACTGTTGGCCACAATGATCTTTCTCTTGCAAATGATAAAAAAAAAAAACAACTTAGGATCAGGACAGTCTTAGCTAGGAAGATCCTACATTTCCACTGATTCTGGCAACATTTACTTCTGGCAGCTTGAAGAATGGGCTCCATATCTTGCAGGAATAGCATTCATTCATAATCTGAATGAGTGCATTGCTGGCTTTGTTTATCTTATGTTGAATTTATTGGGATCAGAGAATGCATTTGTGAATACTGTCCAAGACTGAGGAAAGCTGTATATCAAGATACAGGCAGCATGCCCTTTCTCACTCACTTAAAAGGAAAAAAAAAAGCGAACAGTGTTTCTTTTATCTATTGGCACAAGAGAAGCCACAGGAAAGAATGTCTTCCAGCATTACCAAAAACAAAAACCCGAAGGGATTTTGTGCACCAAAGGTACCATGGCATCCACTTTTTTTTTTTTTTAAACTTTGTAAATAATTGACTTAGCTCTAGCTTACCACAAAAGAATCACATCTACATTCAAACAAGATGACCTGAAAACAGTAAAACTTCATGGACGAAACTATTTTAAAATTTTCATCGAATATCTAAGAGAGAATTTCAGAGATTAAATTCAGGGTCTTGCATCAGCCTTGTGTCCCCATTAGGCTGGGGAGAACAAGGGTTAGGTCAAAGCAAAGCACAAGATTTCCAACTGTCATCAAGGGTTTTCTTCATCTTGTTCAACTGTAATTAGTTCTTTCTTTATTTTTCAGAGTTGTTTTAGCATATAGTAAATGAGACACCATGCCTATTCTCAACCAGGTCAGTGCTTGTTGGCGATGATAACTTGCTGGCTTCCATCTGCTTTGTGTTCTTTACTGCTGAGAAGCAGATAATAACTGCCCTTGCCTCAGAATGGGACATAGAGAAAAGAGAGTGAATGCAGGCATTATGTGTAATGGTGATATGCGTCAGATGAAGGGTGGGAAAAACTTGAAAATAAATATCTGATAATTTTGTAAGATATTTTGAGTGAGGAGGCTCTGCTTTTGCTTTAGAATACTGAACCTCAGGCACTAGCTGTGTAGCCTTTAACATGGTCCCTCACCACATCCTTCTCGAAGCCACTGACATCATCCCTCACCACATCTTTCTCTCTAAATTGGAGAGGTGTGGATTTGAAGGATGGACTGTTTGATGGATTAGGAATTGGCAGGCTGGATGCAGCCAAAGGGTTGTGATTAATGTTTCAGTGTCAGAGTAGAGGCTCTGTGTCAGACCAGGGATTGGTCTTGGGACCAGTGCTCTTCAGTGTCTTCATCAATGACATAGACAATGGCATCCAGTGCACCCTCAGTAAGTTTGTGGATGACACCAAGCTGAGTGGTGCAGTCAATATATTGGAAGGAAGGGAAGCCATCCAGAGGGACCTGGACAGGCTGGAGAAGTGGGCCCATGAAAACCCAATGAGGTTTAATAAGGCCAAGTGCAGAGGTGGCCAGCAGGGAGAGGGAGGCGATTGTTCCCCTCTACTTGGCTCTCGTGAGGCCCCAACTGGAGTACTGCTTCCAGGCCTGGGGCCCCCAGTACAGGAAGGATGTGGAGCTCTTGGAGTGGGTCCAGAGAAAGGCCACTAGGATGATCGGAGGGCTGGAGCACCTCTCCTATGAGAAAAGATTGAGGAAACTTGGATTGTTTAGCTTGGAGAAGAAAAGGCTCTGGGGAGACCTCATTGCGACCTTCCAGTACTTGAAGGGAGCATATAAACTGGAAGGGGAATGGCTGTTTACGAGGGTGGATAGTGATATGAGAAGGGAGAATGGTTTTAAACTGAGACAGGGGAGGCTTAGGTTAGATATTAGGGGGAAGTTTTTCACACAGAGGGCGCTGACACATTGAAACAGGTTGCCCAAGGAGGTTGTGGATGCCTCATCCCTGGAGGCATTCAAGGCCAGGCTGGATGTGGCTCTGGGCAGCCTGGTCTAATGGTTGACGATCCTGCACATAGCAGGGGGGTTGAAACTAGATGATCATTATGGTCCTTTTCAACCCAGGATATTCTATGATTCTATGATATGATTCTGGACAAAACAGCTTATCAGAAAAAATGTAAGTTGTGATCTTCAGTGTAACAAACACCCATAGTGTATTAGTTCCCAAGCAGCTTTATGTGCTTAATGTATTGTAAGATCTGGCACATGAACAGATTGATGGATGAGTATAGGACAGTTTAAATGTCCATACAAGATTCTCCGAAAAGAGAATCTCCAACAGAAAAGAGTGCTTCTTAAAACAATCCTAGATTTGAACTTCGCTTGTCCTTATCATTGTCATATCAGAGACCAGATAAGAGCATTCAAAAATTTATTACAGCTCCAGGGCTATGAACTAAGACAAGTCAAAAGTAGATTTTAAATTTGAAAGTATTCAGATCTTAATATTACTTTGGTACATGGCAAGTCTAATATGTTGGGGCTTTTTTCAGCAGAGGGAGAGGACTGCATATTTTTTCTTAAATCAGAATATTCTAATATTCTTTCATTTAGAGAAGAAACTTCCCTCCCCCCCCCCTCCCCACTTTTAGTATCTTTGTAATAAGTTCCAATTCGGCAAAGTAATCACATTCAAGCACACTAATAACTACATTGAATCAGTAGAACTGCTTATGCTCCTCAAATAGAAAACGTTTGGGCATGATGAAAGTTCATGATGGCACTTATTTAAGTATCTACTTTAAGTGGGGAGGGAGACACAACTCCTTATATTAGAGGGTCCCAAACACCATTAATGGTATAGCATTACAAGTAAAGAAAAACAAAGCCAAGAAATGCATGAAAGAGCCAAGAAAAATAAATGCATAGTGACAGCTTCCAGATCAGTGTAATCGTTGGGTTGAGAGTAATAGGAGGCAGAGAAGGATATAATTTTCTATATCTAATAAAAAATATTAAGTGATCTAATATCCTTGAAGATGACACAAAAAAGAAGGGGCTGTGAGGAGACTACCAGCAAGGAAAAAAATATGAACCTTAGAGGCCATATTTACTAGTCTTACAGAAGTTTCATGCTACAGAAATAATTCTGGCAGAAGTGAATATTCAAATACATTCAAAGTGTATATGATTTACAAGTTATTTACCTGATCCTCAAGGCTGCATAGAAGGAAGACAAAATGGGTAGATACAAAGATCAGGCAAGAAAAAGTGTAGCCACAATTTAATGCTTGAATGTTTTAGTTAGGCACCTGTGATGCAGATATAGCATGCTTTCTGTTAGGCAAAAATTCTGGGTTTTGTGCCTACACATCATTGATAACAGCACTGATCCAGCAAGTATCCACACTTTAACCTGTAAAGAAAAGATTTAAGTACAAACATTCCCTTATTCCACATACTAGCATCTCAGATGAGCTCTCCAGAGAAGGTGCTGCGAGTACAATAAGTTCTGCGCTTTGGCCACAATAACCCATGCAGCGCTATAGGCTTGGAGCTGAGTGGCTGGATAACTGTGAAGGGGAAAGGGACCAGGGGGCGTTGGTTGATGCTCGGCTGAACATGAGCCAACAGTGTGCCCAGGTGGCCAAGAGGGCCAACAGCATCCTGGCCTGCATTAGAAATAGTGTGGCCAGCAGGAGCAGGGAGGTGATCATCCCCCTGTATTCAGCACTGGTGAGGCCGTACCTCAAGTACTGTGTTCAGTTTGGGGCCCCTCACTACAAGAAAGACATTGAGGCATTGGAACACGTCTAGAGAAGGGCAACAAAACTGGTGAGGGGTCTGGAGCACAACTCTTATGAGGAGCGGCTGAGGGAGCTGGGATTGTTTTGTCTGGAGAAGAGGTGGCTCAGGGAGACCTCATTGCACTCTGCAACTTCCTGAAGGGAGACTGTGATGAGGAGGGGTTTGGCCTCTTCACCCAGGCAGTGAACAGGACCTGAGGAAATGGCCACAAGTTGTGCCAGAGGAGAAATTTGATTAGACATAAGGAAAAACTTTTTCTCTCAGAGAGTTGTCTGGCACTGGAATGGCCTGCCCAGTCGGGTGGTGTAGTCACCGCCCCTGGCAGTGTTCAAGAGGCATCTGGATGAGGAGCTATGAGATATGGTTTAGTGGCTTGTGGTAGCAATGGTAGTAATGGACGGATGGTTGGACTAGATGATCTTATAGGCCCTTTCCAACCTTGTGATTCTATGATATGCATTGTACACTAGAGATGCAGACAGTAGAAGTTCTGCTTAGACAGTTTCTCTAAAGGTGAAAGCACACTGAAGATTGTCTGCATTAAAGACCACTTCTGCCTTGCACATATCTCATGCAAATAAGATCACCTAGAAAGCATTTGTTATTCATGTCCATAAGTTAAATCTAAGGTAGCACCGTGGAAAAAGCTTACCAGTTGGTGAAGAAATCATTTAGGTCATCACATTAGTTCTCCCTACGTATTTGTTCTTGTAGATTAAACTGAATGAGTAGCTTAAATTCTGTTTACTTGATGGAAGGAGTTATTACATTTGTACATTGGAAAAGTGGTAGAGAGGAGAGGATGAGATGACTTCCTTTTGTCAACTCTATTTTTATTAATTATGTTTAGAAAGCTTTGTATATCTACCAGAGATGCTATTAAGAAATGAGGAAAATGAAAGAAATTGAGTCCTCTTCTAAAGGGCTCCAGAACAGACAAATTCTATGTCTGTAGTATGATGTATACATTAAATACAGAAGAAGACAGATATCCGGTGAATTTGCTTTCCTATAGCCAAACCATTCAGCTTGTGTTTAAGAAGAGTGGCAAATAGTAAAAGTAACTAATAGAAACAGATGTCACTGGGGTTACTTAAGTAAAGAAAACTAATGTGAATAAGCAGTTGAGGGGATTATAACACTTAATAATGGATACTTACAGGGAACTTTATGCATTCCAGGAACTGTGTTTACAGTAATTAATCCTTAAGACACCCCAGGGAGACAACTTGATAAGAAATAGTTTTCTGGCCAGTTTACAGAAAGCATAATAGGAATGCAAACAGGCTACAGTTGTAACGTGCCCGAACTAAATGCAAAACTGCATTTGGAATCAGCAATAGAGCAAGGACTCCTGAAGTTCTGGATTTCTGACCTGCATCTACATCAACAAAATTGGCACAGCCAGAGTTATGTGAGATAAGCACAAAACAGTTCTTCTGTGCAGGAGTTCTATAGCCTAGTAAGGTGGATCTACTAGTTCCATAAAACTATATCTAAATAGGTATATATTTTTTAACTGTTCTGCTCAAAGTGCATAGTTTTCCTGCACAATTTTCAGTGCTATTATTGAAATGTAGCTTGATTTAACAAAGTAAAAAGAGTAAGAAATTCTTTTGTTTTCAGAAATAGTGAGGAGAAAAGAATATTTCCTTATGTTTTCAGTGTGAGACAAGTTGACATGAGATGAAACTGCCCCATTCCCCTTAAAATTTTTTATTAAAAGTATCAGTGGTTCGTTTGAGCAACAGAGAATGGAAAACAAGATGGAGGGAATGTAAAAAAGGACAGAGCAAAATATAATCAAAAATAGAAGGAAAATAAATTGGTTTGTAATTTAACAATCCTGTATCACATATATCCTACATCCTTCGCTTTTCATCCCAGCAGACTCACATAAGACTCATTCATCTACCTTATCAAGGTTATTATCTTCACACAATAATTTTATGTGCTCCAATTTGAAAGCATTTTATTGTACACCCCAATTATAGCCTATTATTTTTATTACTAGCATCGCGTAGGAGTAATAGACCAAAATGCCATTATACAGACAACAGCAAAAATCACTGCTCCTGGAAACAATGTACACGTTCTTTTTAATGGGATATGTAAAATTTTATAATGAGAACCACTCTGAACAGCAGTCATTTTTGCAGTTGAAAGTACTGTATATGTCACCATTAAAAAATAATTTCTTTTGTTATAATCCTAAAACAGCAGGAAGAACAACAAGATCTTTAAAGCAAGATTAATAAAGAATTAATACAGATATAGTTCATTTTAATTCAGTGATAACAAGCAACCTTTTTTGTAAATCTGATAGGTTGTTTTAATTCTAATTAATTTTTAGTGAATTTTTAGAGGAAGAAAAAAGTGGGGGGAAATAACCCCATGTAAGAATGGATGAAACATCATCCTGGTTTCTACAAGTGTCCAAGCATCCTCAGAAGATTGGAAATAACTTCACAGCCATGCTTAAGAAAGCAATGAAGCAAAGTCTACTGAGAGCAAAGAGAGAAACAGGGACACTCATTTTAACCAAGAGAAAAAGGTCTTATGGAAGATGCTGCTAGAAAGAATAAAAAAGCATTATGAGAAAAAATAGTCACCTCCCAGCACCCATGCCATCTGAGATGCTGGAACAGTAGTAGAGGGAGCTTTAGCAGGATTCATCTTTAATAAAAGAATAAAGATGACACATAGAAGAGGAAGTTGTATACATGACAGCTGAGCTGTCTGTCGTGTCCCCAGACTATTTTATTTGGAACAACTAAGGATAATCCTTGCAGTGACAGGACTGAGGCAGAAATTCTTTTTTTTTTTTTTTTTTCCCTCCCCCCCCCCCCCCCCCCCCACCTGCCTGCTTTCTTTGCTTTTAACTTTGTAATTCAAGGAATTTATATCCTTTTCAGCCTGAACTGAGTCTGGTGATGAGTGCTCTCAAGTGTCCAGATGTTACACAGAAGGTGCCCAGAAATTGTCATGAGGAAATTACCCAAGGCACATTCTTCTCTACCTCTACAGTGAATACTGGGGGCAAAACACGGTTGACAGGATTTCTGTAATGTGTCTTCTTAAGTTCACACAAAAAATATCTTAAAGAAGCATGCAAGGTATAAGCGCTGCCTTCTTCAAACAAGAAATAATGGAAAACTTAATTATTATTTTTTTTTCCTTTAATAAGACTTCTCCCACTCCCAGTAGTAATGCCTCTGGAGAAGAGGACAAATTTTCCTTATGTTGGTTATAACTCTGTTCACAAATACGCTTTGCAGAGAGGAGGTTGATGGCCATACAGACAGCCATCTCTTGCTCTACATTTCTTTCATCTCCAAGACAGGAAGGCAGTTGGACTAGAGGATCTTGCAGGTCGTTTCCAACCTTGTGATTCTATGACAAATGAAATCCCTAAATAATTTGCTTAGGGCTGATGGTAGCTGGAGAAACACCGATTCTCCACTCATTTAAAACATAAGTAAAAATAATCCCAGCAAGAGTGAGCCTGTGGGAGGGCTTTTTGTCCAACAGCACAACATCCAGGTCCAGCATTCATTGCCATGTGTTCCTGCAGCACTTCAGTGACATACAATTCTTACCGTGCAGATGACAGGTATCCTTAGTTGTATTCCTGCACAGTGGGCAATAAATCTCCACTCAGAGTATAAGGCTGGGTCATGCTGTATGACAACTTTACTTATTTTCATCACTGTAAGGCAGTCTGGCAATTATACAGAAAGTGTGTTGCCATGACAACAAAGGGAAACTGCAGCATCTAAAAAAAAATTAAGATCGCAGAATTACTTAACATTTTATTCCCCAATGATTTTGATATTCCAAGTTTAAACCTGAACAAAAAAAAAATCATAACAACTAGGATCTAGTTCATAAACAGTGCTTCCTACACCTTTTAAAAGTAATTGCTTCTTTACAAAGCATTTTATATTTTCTATTTTCATCTTTTGTGGCATTACTGAGTACAGAGCTTAATGAATAAAAAAAATCCTCTATCCTCTGTCCAGATTTTTTTTTTTTTTTTGCAACAAATACTACTTGATTATTAGTCAAATCAAATGCAGTAATTATCTCAGCACAGTGAATATATACATCCCCTCACACACCTCCCACACGAATGACTGCAGACACTCTGACAGCTCCTGCATTCTGGTAAAGCTCTGAAATAGTACAAAAGGATATCTGAAAATTTATTTTTCATAGGACTGGAAGAGCTAAGCTGTCTGGAATGTGAGAAGGGATGGAAAGGTACGAGAGGGACACAGCCATCCAATTCCCACTGACTCCAGTTAGAAAACATTGCTACTAGCTAAGCTGCAACACTCTTCCTGGCTTTGCAGATAATTCAAAATTGAGGCTCAGCTGTTCAAAGATGACTGTCATCCGGGTCTGACCAGCTGCACTGGTTATGAATATTTCATGTCACATGATTTATGCCCTTAATCCTTTTAGTGACATACATGGTGATCTGGAAGGCAATGGAGAATGAGCTGTCTTCCACGTCAATTTGCTATCACTGATCACATCACAGATCTGGGTTTTGTAATTTTTTAGTATAAACCATTGCTGGCATATCATTGCTATAAATAATGGCAATATAAGGAATATATTGATATTTGTGAAATTCTTTTTTTGTTTGTTTTAATTTTTACTTGCATTACATCCCAGAATATTTATGAACAGAAGCACAAGGTAAAATATTTAGTATCTCACAAGTATGATCAAAACAAAGGTAAAAGCTGTTTAGTGGCTTAAGAACATTCATTAAATCCCCCTTTAAATAGAAATACTTATAAGCAAAGATAAAGCTGGCACAATTTAATGACATCTTTCTCATGAACAGAGTAGGCAGTCAGTAGGCAGTAGCTCAGTTTCAGCCCTTTTCAACAAAAATGAAACCACATGACACAGACACAAACTGTTGAAGTACATTAATGCATAAGCAATCCTCTACACAGACATCAATACTCTGGGCTCAATATTGTTTCTTATTGTTCAACAGTTAGCGTTATTATTAACAAGCTTCTTTAAAGTCTGCTTGTGTAAAATATCCCATCCATCCATCTACATAGTTAAAAAGTCCACTGACTTCTGAAGATCAGAGTTTGAAAAACAAGTTTTGATGTTCAGTTTGCCTGATCCACATTCCACACTAATTAACCTATATCTTTCAATTAAAAGGAGATCTTGGTTCCATAACAAGAAGCATAATTATGTTACCTATATTAATTTCTGGAGTAGGTGATAAAACCTCATCAAATTTAAATCTTTGTCAACGCCACAAACCTGTATGTTTAACAGATAGTTAGAAACAGGAACTATAAAAAATGTACAAAGTGTACAAATGCACAGTGAACTTTCAGAAGAGAAGGTAACTACCATAGCCTGTTCAGAATTATCTGATGCCTCAGTAGGTAAAATAAATATGCAATATAAGAATTCTAAATAGAATTTGAGACCAATGATACAATGAGAAACACAGCATCAGTAAACATTCAGAAATAAAACCAAGGGAATGCTGATTCTTTATCACAAATAGTAGCATTGTTGAACAAGAAGCAGAATACCAAGCACAGCAAAAAGCAAAAGTGTAAGAGAAAAGAGATAAAAAATGGAGAGGCATTATGTTATCAGGGACTCTACTGATATGTTACCTAAAACAAGCTGAGAACTGTGTAAACAAGTGGCAGCCAACAAGTGGAAAAGATACCTAGCTATTAGGAAGCCAATTGCATTGAATAAAATTACCAAAAAGAAAAGATGACCACGTGATACCACTGGGGAAAAAAACCAGCCAGTTGCTCATGCCAATTAAGCTACCAGAATTATTGAGTGGAAAAAGAAGCAAGAGAGAAATTCTGAAGGAAAGATCCAGAAATAAATATTTCCTTTCATAGGTCAGGTTCCCATTCACACACTTGGCATCATTTTCCATTACACCCAGATAAAACCGCATCTCTCTAGTGCGAGAAGCCAAGCAAGTTCAGTTCCCTGCATTGCCACATGCTTCTGGAGTAACCTTTTTTTGTAAGGCACTAAGCAAATCTACTCCTCCCAGGAATATGATATTTTGGAGAACCATGGAGTGGATTTCCATTGGGCTCTGTTGGCGATGCACAAGCCAGCGCAATGCATGTGCATTCATACACTCACAATAAAAGCGTTCCTATCTATGAAATGAAGATTATGATCTTCTCTATCATATAAAGCTGAGAACAGAAGAAAGATATAATACCAGAGAACAAGTAAAATATTAGTAATATATCCTTATTTCCACAGTGCAAGCTCTCTGGTTAAATGCCATGGATATAGGCTGAAAAGAATGTACAGCCATTCCAACGAAAACATATGGCTGAATTCAAACTTGGTGTAAACAAAAATACTCCAAGTATCACAAAATTTCTTTTCCTCCTTTGTATTTCACACTTTTTCAATAGCTGCAAGCTATCAAAGCCTGTCACATCCTAAGTTATTTCTTAAGCCAAGCTATGCATTTTTAATGCCATTTTATCTTTTCCCATATGTCATTTCTTCTATTTCTGTTGCTTTTCTTCACCTGCAAGCTGATTATGTATCTCCTAGTTCACTCTCCAGTAAAGCCTGATTCATCTGTAACCATGTAAGGACAGATTCCATGATGAAAATGTAGGCGAGATAGTTCAGAGGAGGAGAAATTCATTTTCCCCTACAGACATTTTGCCAAAATGTTCAATTTCCAGGAAAAAGCCCTCTAAATCCTGTGGAATTAGCATAATAAATAACACATTCCCTAAGGCCAAAATTGCACAGAGAGAATCCCACTGTTGGACATATTTTCTTCTGTACAATATTCCCTTGTGCACTTATTCCCTTCCAGAAATAATCTTGAGAGGGGTAAGTTATACTTCAGCATGTCTAAAGCAACTACAGAATTATTTCACCCATTTTAATCTTTCCTCGTGGGATTTTTTTTTCCTACTCTTCTGACCCTAAATCAAAATTTTATCTATCGGTTGCATTATCTTCTTGAAATTCATGGATATGCTTATCTTTTCCATTGACAAATCATGAGACATTCTATCTCATTTGACATATTGTTATTTTAAAACGTGATAGTCTCGTCAGACTCCTTTTCTGCTCCCCCCCTTTTCTTTTTTCTTTCTTTTTTTTTTTTTTGAAAAGTTGATACTACTTTTGTTGAATACATGTGAATTAATTTGAGCACCTGAAACTATAGGATGAGATAAAGCTCTGAAGTGAAATCCTAAGACATGTCATTTGCAGCAGTTTTTACAGCCACTGATTTCCTATTGCACATGTGATATAAAAGAACAATAGGAAAATCCCTGTTGAAAAATAAATTCTCTAGAAATCATGATACTTCTCGCTTGGAGCCTCTTTTATCCTTAGAGAGGCATTTTTCCTTACTATTCTTCTAATACAGAAGTAGTTCAATACAAGAAATTCCTATGACTTTTTTTCCCCACCCTCCATTTTCATCACCAGCATGCAAAACAGTTGAGCTAAATGTGTTTTCTTCCATTTTTGGCCAAGTTACAGAGCCTGCAGCATCTTATCTGGGCTGCAGAGCTACTTCCTTCACCATACTCTGACACTCATATGCCACAGAGAGGCCGTGGGTTTGGGATATATCATCCCACAGCAGGCTGCAAGAGATACAGGTGTGAAGGAAGGAGAGAAAGGAGAGTTCAACAGGAGGCTCTTCATAAGTAGCCCACAATGCATGTATTTGGTTATTTGTTTCACCTCAAGCTGCACAACAGGAAATCTTGGTGGCATTTGTCCTGGGCTCTGCTGCTTCGAGTTTTTTACTCACATACTCCCCACTTTCCTTCCACCCTCAAAATTATTTCTGTATGACCTTTCCTCTCTGACTTGCATGCGCACATACCATAACAACATTTTGCAGGGAATCTCAATCTTTTTCAATTTTAAATTCATAATTAATTCACTTATTTTCATTTATTAATCAACTAATTTCTTGCTAAGTTTAAAGTGACTAGAAAAGGAAAAAACTCAGTGCATGATAGCTTCCCACACAATAGGAAATAAGACAGCAGGTCACCAAAACTCTCTAGAAGCATCCACAAATAACAACAATGAACAGCAACAGCTATGCATTTAGGATTTAGAAAAGTTTGGAATCTGCTTTCATTTGAGATTTTCTGTTTGCATTTTTCTAAATTTTCTAAGTCTCCCTCCCTCAAAAGGAGTTGGGGGGAAGAATGGAAAACATCAAATATAATGCTATAATCGTCCACAGAAAAAATCTTTTCACGGCTTCTGATGATGCGCCTCCCACTTTCGCATTTAGCATTATCTTCCAAGGACCAGGAAAGCAATTGCTTGCATTTGATTACCAAACACCATTCATGATCATTGTTATACTGAAATAGGAAGCTCAATATTTCAAGGATCTGATCTTGGAATTATAAAAAGTCAGAGCATACCACCTGATGCAGTGCAAGTTTCCCCACATTGGAACAGCACAGTTGTGCAGGTTTGGATCACCTTTCCTCCTACCAGAGACCATCCTTTCAAGACCCTTGCTTAGAGGCAGAAGGTTCTTTGTACGCCTGCAGTTTTCACTGTGCACAAGTGCGAGAACTTTATCTTCATGCTCCTGCATCACTTCACATATCCAAATTCTCCACAATTCAGTCTCACCATTATGTTGCAGGGTATATTGCTTCCTGCTAGCAATACATAGCAAGGTAAGGGGAGACATGGGAAAGTGAGGATAATCTATTCTACTTGTAGAGATGTTTCTGAATATGGCATGTCTCCAGGCACAGCAGTCAGATTACACATACCTCTCCTGTGTCTGTCTTCTTCTGTGACTGAATGCTACAAATTGATTTCAGATAATGCTCACTCTTAACATTATGTTCTCATTTCTACATTCACTTAAAAAATAGGTCCCTAGCTTACTCAATTCTGTGGCATACACATTTCTCAAACTAAAAATAAGGTCAATCAAGGTCATAATTCCTAATGGAGACTATTCTAAAATTATGTAGCCCAGTTGTTTTTTCCTTTTTTTTTTTTTTTTTTAATCAAATGTAGGACAAGAGTAAAGAGTACTTGAATTGACACATTAATATAGGGAGACTAAGTGACGCTGAAATCAGAGTTAGAATCAGATGCATAAAGGCATACAGCTGCAGCTATATGCAGTGTGAAGAACATACTTAGCTTAAGTTGTACTCATTTCTTCATTGGGTTGTTACTGAAGATACACATTGCATTTCCACACAGACCCAACACAAGCCGTAAGGAAGGGATCACAGCCAGTATTGATAAGGAAACAAGAGATCCTGAAATCCAAAATGACAATTATATTAAGATCTGAGGCAGTTCATACTTACAATTGCCAATAAGTCTTTAATTTTACATGCCTAGAGCAGAGAAATCATTAATTGTGTTAATATATTTGAAAGAAAAATAGTTACTGTACCAGTGTTGAACTCAATAGATGTAAGAAACAAGTTGCTTTGGAACATGTACCCATTCTGCAGAAAATCAAGGACATAAGTTGCAATACTTTGTTTCCCAGAACTTTTGGTAGTATCTGAAGAATTTAGATACCAAATCCCTGCACTTTTGTTGGTTTTCATAACAACAGATAAATTACAAAAATTTTAATAAGCAAGAATTCTGAAACAAATCTACATTAAGATTATGAACTGTATATATGGTCATTTCAAATGCAAGCATACATTTAATCTAGCTGCAACACTGACACTCATTAGCATTATTCAAGTCTGCCAATCCTAAAAATGCCAGTTACAAAACAACGACATTTGCCACCTGTATTACAGTCTTTTAATAAAGTTTAACTGATTCTGAATCACTGATGTTTTCCAAATTTCTTTGTGCATTAAATGTGCAACTAAAACTTCACCGTATCTCTGTATTAAATACTATCCGATTTTTATCATCACGTATTAGTTGTGCAGTGCCAAGCTTTCTAACAAACAACAACATGAAGCATATTTTTCTGCCATGGGGTTAAAAGATTACCTTGAGAATATTAATTCCCACTCCAGCACATCATTTTAACATGTGTAATAATTCAAGTAACTAACAGAAGAAATACATTTGACAGAAAAGAGTCAGTCCTGTTGTCAGTATTACAGTCTCTCTAGTTCCCACAATCTTTTCTTTAGCCAGAGATTAAAATATTTTCTGTCAAAAGCTAAGAGGTATTTCTTTCTTTTGGAGTTCTCACTCAAATATCAAAATCCATTGTCTAGAATCCATTCTTACTAAATTAAAATTAATATGGTTTCATTAAAATTTTTAGATTGCACTTGAAATACCTCACAAGCAGACTGCCTTCTCAAATTTCAAATCTCAAATGAAAGTAAACAACTGAAACTACCCTTTCACCTATTCTTGTTCATGTGATACACACAACCTTCCTAGTAATCTTTTGTTGAAGGTCCCTCAAATTTTCTGAAGCCATTGCAAATAATACAGTGTCTTCTTCATTTTAGGGCAAGTCATATAGAGGGCATGGAAATAGTCACTGGCCTGAGGCCATGTAGACCTAGCAGCAAAAGCATCAGATGTGAGAACAATTTACTACTTATTGCCTCAGAAAGCAGTAAGAAGGGACAGCATTTGTATACCACACATTTCTAGGATAATGCTAGCATTTTCCTGCCAACTACAGTTTGTTATCAGAACAAAGTTCAATTGCTTGTTCAACAAACAAATTTTATGGTTCCTAGATGGAAAGATTCAAACATTAACCCAACAGTAGTGTTTTATTAGTTCTCTGAAGAAACATTTTATTTTTCTCCCATATAACAGTTTAGGAAATTTGACAGGGATTTCTGAAAGATGTTATGAGTTTATCTGAAAATATGAAATGTGTAAATATAAAGTCTTTGTCAGTCCAAATAACTTGTTCAAGTCAGCATTCTATGTTTTCATTGTGGAAGTTAATTCCTCATGTGTATCTAATCAAGATACTATAGCAGAAGAAACACAGAACTCACTTCTCATCCTGTTCTCATGGCAAAGTGGTACACAGAGGCTGAAACTGCACAGTCACTGTTTCAACCACTTCTGGGAACTGCATGCATGCTGTGTAACTAGAGTGAAGCTTCATGTCATATTTTGAAAATGTGACTGGTGGTCTTTTTATGACTTCAGAGTTCTAAGGCCATTTACAGAGATCATTACTTCCATTTATTCTGCCAATTCTTTCAATAGTTGTCATAGTCAACTGATTCGGTTTCTGAAAGTATTAAAGCACAAATTGCCTTAACTTAAGAGAAATGCCCAACTTAATTTCAAACTTTCCTTTCAGTTGTTTTTATATCATAAAACTCTTTGTATTCCCCCAAACGCAAGCATATACAATTAGCTAAGACTATTAAGCATTTGTTTGTAAATAGACTTCCATTTTCCTAGAGAATTTAAGTTCCTTAAGACAAGTAGTACTTATGTTTTCAGGCAAAAAAAAAAAAAAACTACATACAATTTTAAGTACAAATATCATTTGAATTCTTTCTTGAAGAGAATTTTTAAGAAATAATACATTAGAATAAGATACTTAGAAACAAGATATTACATTCTGCTACATACAGGAAGCTAGCTCTACATTTCCTGGACATTTATTCAGCCTTTAGTATGTCAAGCACTTATTTTGTTAAGAGCTTTATTTCACCTGAGTAGCAAGAAAATTCTCCCTCCTTTAACTTCTTTAAGCTTGCACATAACTGTGCTAAGTAAAAGAATCAATTTACTAGAGAGTTTTCCATCTGTAGAGACAAAGTGTTGCGCTACAAGTATGAACCACATCTACACTAACGTTACATTATCCTGCTTCTCTCCTAGTAAATCTAATTCAGGCTTTAATGTTCTAATAATTAATTCTTGGTACTAATGTCTTTTTATGCAACTAGATCTAATATTATTGAATTATCAGTACTAATAAACCCATATAGCTAATACTGAAATTATTCCCCATCAGGTAGCATTCAGTGTCTTAATTTCCATTAGTCTACAAAAGACTTATTTGCCACAGATGAGCAAGCAAATTATGGATAAGGTTTACATCACATATACAAGCTTTTTAGTGAGGACTTACAATTAAGACACAGACAGAAGACATTAATATTATTACAGTCCCTGGCTAACATTTTTGTAAAGTCAGGCAGAGAGGAGAAAAGTCTTAACTATGTTGAGGCCTGTTCCTTGCCAGTCTTCTCAAAGCTGTCTCCTTATTTGTCCCAGCTATCCTCCTGATACACAAAGCACAGAACACCACCCATTCAAAGTGGAAGTACTTATCTCCTTCTGAAATATCTTTAACATCTATTTGGCTGCATTCATCCCAAGATCCCAGCACTCTATAAACACTGCTGAACTAAGTACAGTGCTTTGTTAGGACAAGGAAGTAGAGACAAATTGATCAAATCTGTCCTACAGAGCTATTCTCTGTATGAAAGCCCAAGAAGGGTTTTCTTCGTTCTAGCCAGAAGATTATTGATGACAATTACAGATAATTGTAATTACAATAGCTAATTTAAAAAAAAAAAAAAAAAGTAAGGAGTCTCTGACATCTTGCTTGTTTTTTCTTTTTGAGCAGGTTTGGAAAGCAGGATCCACAACCCTGTGCTCAGTACCCAACAGAGCAGGAGCATTTCCCAGCTGCACTCAGAAGCTACAAGAAGAACAACAGGTGCCTGAACAGACAGGGGAAAAAGAGCTCTTTCTGAGCCTCCAGTTTGCAACAGGATTGGGGGATCATATGTTACTGATGAGAAATCAAACTGCAGAAATCCTAACTGCTTTATCCCAAGTGCAGACACAGGCTGGACAGAGAATGGCCCAAAAGCAGCCCTGAGGAGAAGAATTGGAGGGTATCAGTTGATGAAAGACTCAAATGAACCAGCAATGTGCACTTGCAGCCCAGAAAGCCAGCTGTACCCTGGATCACATCAAGAGAAGTGTGACGAGCAGGTCAAGGAAAGTGATTCTTCCCCTCTACTTTCTTGAGAGCTCACCTAGAATACTGAATCCAGTTCTGGTGCACTCAACACAAGAAGGGCTTGTAATTGTTGGAGAAGGTCCAGAGGAGGGCATGAAGCTGATCAGAGGGCTGAAATACCTCCCCTAAGAAGGCAGACTGAGAGAGCTGGGGCTCTTCAGCTTGGAGAAGAGAAGGCTCTGGGGAGACCTTATAGCAGCCTTCCAGTACCTTAAGGTGGCCTACAGAAAGGCTGGGTAGGGACTTTTTAGAAGAGCACGTACCGACAGGATGAGGGAAAATGGCTTTAAAGTAGAAGAGGATGGATTTAGACTAGATATATTAAAGAAATTCTTTACTGTAAGGGTGGTGATACACTGCTTTGCCCAGAGAGGTTGTTGGTGCCCTCAACTGTGGAAGTGTTCAAGACCAGGCTGGACAGGGCTTTGAGCAAACTGGTCCAGTGGGAAGTGTCCCTGCCTATAGCAGAGGGTCGGAACTAGATGATCTTAAATGTCTCTTCTAGCTCAAACAACTCTACGATTCTATGAAATCCAAACCTCAAAGCAAATTGCTAAGATGTGTTCCAGCCCTGGATGTATTCTTTGATTGCACCCTAATTTGAATTCCTTCCTCTTTCTTCACCCTCTTGAAGTTTCCCTTTCTCCTTTGCTCACTAGCACTGCACCCACTGCAACCCTTGTGGTAACTTGTTGCTCTATTTGTGAAAGACACTTTACTCCTAGCTGTACCAACGTAAAATTAATGATGCCCCAGCATGGGAGTTACAGATTTAGTGAGCACAGTCTTCTGGAACTACTTGGCACCTCAGAATTTGTATGCACAGTGTTTTCCTCTTATAGCCTTCTGACATGGAGGTAGTTACAACTGGGAATTTATTTTTTTTTTAAATAAATGTTAAGCCAAAGCCCTTTATCATCTCCCAAGTATAAGCAAAAACATCGGTACCTACTCTAATTGGACTGGCCTAAAGTAGTTTAAGGGAGTTAACCTCTCTCTCTGGGCTAATATCCACAGAAGCTTATCTACAGGCAGCATAAATATAATATATGAGAGTATATTATGTATATATACATAATATATGTATATATATATGTATACATATATGAGTATATATGAGTGTATATATATATATACACACACACACATATATACATGTGAGTATATATACATACTCACATACACACACACACACACACACAGGTAATAAAAGCTTTTAAGCTTCAGGAGTACTTCATCTGTAGAATTTGTTTTGAGCTTATCTTTCTCCATATTAAAAAAGTATATCTTTTATTACCTGTTTAGACCCTCCAAGGCATTTTTCTTCTTTCTAACCAGATTTCACTGGCAAGTCATCCTCAGCATGGTGGGTGTATCATCCTCATAGCAGACTTCCTTGTATTTTTATTCTTTTGAGGTCATCTGCAGCAGTTTTTAGCATCCAAATGAGATACAAAAATGCAAAAAAAACAAAGTGACCTTGTTTAGGATTAAGATCTTCAAGTTGTTTCTGAAATTAGTGGGAGCTTCTCTCTGTTTCAAAATCTGGATATATTTCCACACATTCCCTGACAGAATCATGAGTTTGTTACTAAGTTGATGTAATAGATCTAAGAGATTAAAACTAACATACCAATTTAGTCAGATAAAATCCTAGGGAAACATTAAGTTATCAAAACTATTACATGCTTTGGAAAATACAAAGTTATTTAAGGCAAACTCTATATTTTTCTATTACAAAACTCTATTAAGAAACAGATGGATTCTTTTTTCTTTACAATAAGCCTCAGGCTAAAAATCCTTGCTTTCCACCATTCAATTTGTCCCCACTGTTTACTTGCAACAGCACCAATCCTCCTCTCAGCAATGTATGCTAGTCTCAGCGCAAATTGCCTCACCAAGCAGCAGCACACAGGTAGAACACAGTGCACAGTTTTCAGCTATTTTATGGGCAAAGCAATACAAGACACCTCCAAATTTGCTCTTTCCAGTAGTATAACACATCAACATTCAGAATTGATTAAAAAAATTAATCACAGAAAAACTTCATAGGTCTTTCATGAACTCTAGTACTGCATTACAAGTACATTGGCAGAAGCGTCCATCTTCCTGAAAACATACTCCTCATTCAATCACAAACCAAACTAACCAAAGTCTATATTTTTTGCATGACTTCACCACAGCTGTGCCCCAGCTACATTACTGCACTGTGTATAGCCAGACAGCTGTACAATTGCTCAGTCAGCAACAAGAAGTCTTTTAATCCCAACATGCTATAACGGCTGTTGTAAGATGTAGCAAACTATTCAGTGGTGATTAAAATACTGAGTGTGGCTGTTTACTGGTTAATGATGGCCAAGAGTTATAATTTCCTGCCCTTGAAAGAGATGAATTTTTTAGGACTTGCATTGTCACACTACCTCATCCCAGTTTACAGCACACAACATGGCAAGATACAAAAAATAACGTAACTGGGCTGAATTCCATAGGCCTTTGTTAGGTAAAATCCTCACTTTATGTATATTTTAAAGTTTGGTGGTTTTTTGTGTGTTTTGTTTGTTTGTTTTTTTCCCCACTCTATAACTCTTTTACTTGAAAAGAATCATCTCAAGGATGCATAAACTGAATAAGAAACCATTTATGGTCAAGGCTGAAATAGTCTTTATCTCATTAGAAGTTGCTGTTACACCCTATGAGAGAGGGAAAATTTGCATACTAAACAATGTAAGAATATCAACACAAAAATGAGAATTGTTTGATTGAATCTTACCTTTACATTTCCCAAATTCAGTCAGATCCATAATGTTACTTTAATGTATTTTAAATTTGGATTTCTCTTATGGTGCTTGAAAGCAGAAAAGATGAGTAGAAATTTCATAGAATCACAGAATAGTAGGGAGTGGAAAGGATCTCTGGAGATCATCCAGTTCAACTCCTCTGCTAAAGCAGGTTCCCTACATCAGGTTACACAAGAAAGCACCCAGGTGTGTCTTGAATATTTCCAGGAGATCCACAACCTCTCTGATCAGCTTGTTAAAGTGCTCTGTTACCCTCAAAGTAAAGAAGTTTTTCCTCAGGTTTGTATGAAACTTCCTATGTTCCAGTTTGCTCCTGTTGCTCCTTGTCCTGTACTGGGCATCACTGCAAAGAGGCTGGCCCCATCTGACACTTGCTCTTTAGATATTTATAAGATATTTTCTCCTGGTTCACTACCTCAAATGTCTCAGCCTTTCCTCATGAGGCAGATGGCTCCAGGACCCTATTCGTCTTTGTAGCCCTCTGACAGACCCTCCCTAGAAGTTCCCTATCTGTTTTGAACTAGGGAGCCCAGAACTGGACACATTACTCCAGATGCGGCCTCACCAGGGCAGAGTAGATGGAAAGGATGGCCTCCCACCACTTCCTGGCCTTGTTCTCTTTGATGCATCTCAGGATACGATTGGCCTTCTTGGCCACCAGACTCATGGCTAACCTGTCGGCCACCAGAACAACCAGGTCCCTCTCTGCAGAAGCTCAGCCCCTAACCTGTACTGATGCATGCAGTTAATTCTTCCTTAGCGTAGGATTCTGCACTTGCACTTGTTTCACCTCATTAGGTTCCTTTCTGCCCAACTCTCCAGACTACACAGATCACGTTAATGGCAGCACACCTAGTGTGTCAGCCACTTTTCCCAGCTTTGGATCATCAGCAAACCTGCTGAGGGTGGACTCTTTTCCTTCATCCAGGTCTGAAGAAGTTAAACAAGACTGCATCCAGCACCAACTCCTGAGGTACACAAGTACAGGCCTCCAACTAGACTGCATCGCTGATAATAGCTCCTTGAGTTCTGCTGATCAGCCAGTTCTCAATCTATCTCACTGTCCACTCATCTACCCCACACTTCCTAAGCTTACCTATGAGGATGTTATGGGAGACAGGGTCAAAAGCCTTGCTGAAGTCAAAATACACAACAACCACTGCTCTCCCCTTAACTGCCCAGCTGGGTAGATTTCTAACATTTTCTTTAACACTAAATCTTATTGCAAAGAATACAGGGCAAACTTCTAAAGGAGCTCAAAAAAGCAAAGCTCTGATCTCCACAGCATCCTTCAGTTTCGCAGCAGTGACCATTTTGCCAAAGTAAGTTTGTTTAGCACAGTCAGCATTACTCAGCAATGACCCAAGAACCAGATCCATGTTTTGACATGTTTTTGACCCAAGAACCAGATTCCTGGCTTAAACATTACCAAAACAGTTCTGGTACCAGAACCCTATGGCAGCATTCTTCCATCGGCCTTGCAGGCAGTACAGACTCAGCAGAGGTCAGGGCTGCCATCACAACATATTTTAGACTCTCAGACTCAAATTAATTAGGAGTTTGTTTTTGACGAATAACTAGCCCTGTTCAGTGATCCAAGAATATATACATGTATCAGTCAATTAGAGTTTATGTAGTCAAGCAGTTACTCTTGGCCATACCTAAATTGAAATGTACCTGGATCAAGCATGTGAGATAAAGTAGCTTGTATACTTGGAAGACTTTTACAAAACAATCACATCATTTAAAGATCAGTAGCATAGTTTAGTATGTCAAATACCATCTTCAACAGAAAGAAAATCATAACTTTAGCAGACTTCAGTGAATAGTGAAAGTAAGGAGAAAGAATGTATTTTTATATATTTTAAGATGGCAAGCTCATTTTTTGGAATGGAAAAAAAATGTCTCAAGCAGTACTTGATGTGACATTATTCTGATAACTTTCTATCCTGTGTTAGATAAAATACATAAATACTCTTGGAGTGTTTTCACATATTCTTCAAGCTGCAGCAATTTTTACAAAGCTAACAAGTCCATATAGTCTCTCTTTATTAAATTTAAAAAGGAAGAAAATAAAGAAAAAAAGAAAAGCATGATTCATGTTCTGTACTCTTGCATCAGATGACAGATTTTGCTGCATTTTCTCATCTCTCAGGCAATAAATATTTCCTCAGTGCCTTCCCACACACATTCATCAGCTACGTAAAACCTGAACTCTTAGGATCAAAGAAGAAATAATACTGAACTGTCTACAATATGTCAAGAAACCAAATAAATTTGTTTTAAGAAATTAGGGAGCTTTTTGGCTCCCTAAGAATATAGCAAGTGTATTGGAATGAATGTCCCCAAACAGCAAATTTTTTTTTTACCAATATCAATGTCAGTCTGACTGTCTATGTAGGTATGGAAAGTAACACAGAAGTAACAAAATAAGGGTAAAGAACAGCCAACTAATTAAATGAATAAACAAAAGAGAGAAAATTCCCAATTTCATACCAAGTTCACAAAGCTTGAGCAAAGATGAAGCTACCACATTACCTATACTGAGCGGTGTTCAGGTTACTGCTGATGTACAGCACACTGAACAATGAAATGTACAAAATCATCATGACTTTCATGTGAAGTACAAGTAAATCTAGAGCTTCAGGGATGAGTGTGTTTTCAAAAATTGGATACGTACTGTCATGGACTACTGTAATTTCCTGCAGACACACATATACAGAGCCCTAACACTTAATTTTTCTTTTCTCAGTTTAACAATGAGATTTTGGGGCAACAAATAAAAAAAAAAGACTAATTCCTAAACCAAAAAACTATGAGGCATCCAAAAGTTATCTACAGATGACCCACTCCCTTTAGATTCAACACAAAGCCCTTGCCAGACAAATCTAAGTAAATCATCCCTTGAGGCTTGGGTAGATAATCATTGTGACCCTGAGCATACGAGGAAGTACACCATGCGAAGGACTGTTTTCTATCACCTGGCTAAATTTAACGTTCAGACAAAAGAAAACAAACAAATACATGAATTTCTACAGATCTTTCTAGGCAATAAGCTGAAGTTGAAGAGTGAACCAAGAGATACAGTTCTGCTTACTGTTCTACTCAGAACTCTAATCGTGAAGTACATGCTGAATGCACTACGTTTTTAAGCTGTTTATCCTCAGAAAAAGAGGAAAATATAATTCATAAAAATGCAGATTTCAAACTAAAATGCCACTAACTGTAAACTCTACACTTACTTCATAGAAGCTATAGCAAAAGCAAGGTTTTTATAAAATACTTTGCCTCCTTTTCAAGGTTTGAAAAACTCGAGCAGTATTCTACATTCAGTACTACTCCTGAAACACCGAATTACACTCACGTGAAGGAATCAGCATCTTTGACACTGAAGATTTCTAACTGGATTTCGATGGAGATGACAGCAGAAAAGAAGGGAATATTTTCTGTCTTGAAGGCCCATTGGAGATTGGAATAACATTCTCAGCAACTATTTTTCTTTATGCTCAGGTCACAGGCATTACTGAACATTGCAGGTTTTTGTGTTGTTGATTTGTTTCTTTGATTTTAAATATTATTATTTTTTTTTTAATAACCACGTGTGTTTGTAGCTGAAAAAATATAGTTTAGAATAAGAAATATACTCTTGAGTTCTTTTAAAAGAAGATCTATGTATATGCCATCAAAACCAATAAGTTTAAAAATGCCTAGTGATAATAATTTATGCCTCACAGTTTTCTTTACTGCAATTGGTAATCTACCTATCACAGCAAGTATGATGGCCTACATCAGAATAGCATAAGTTACTGAATATTTTTCCTCTGTATTATTATCTATAATCATTGATTAATAATGGTTATAAATCTGTTGCAGGCTCTTTTATTCCTCAGATGAATTAGAGAAGTGTTGGGTGGCCTTTAATTATGTTATTTTATTAGTTGATTATTCCTCCGAACAAATTCATTAGCCATCTACACATTTAGCATTTACTATATGGATCATTGCATTAATCATTTGCTTCCCATCCTTTACGTATTTAAATATATAATAGAAAATACTTATAATACAGCACAACTCATTTAATGGATTTAATGACGGATTGTTACCCAGTATCACTTTCCTTTCCCCATTTCATTTTCATGTATCCTTTAATCAGTCCTTTAAAAATTCACATCTTTTCTAAGGGCCAAGTCAATAACCTAGAAAAGTCTGGAAACTAGCCTGAGTCCAGGAGTGTCATCACAAACACACTCAACTCTTGGACTACTTCAGACCAGACCCTATATGAAAGGCATATAGAGTTCCCTAACTTGGATTTTCCCTGTTTTTGTGAGATTCTGAGAAAAAAAAAAAGAAAAACCACAACAAAAAGCAACAGTGTGTCTTGGATCAAAATAAGAGCGGCCTAAATCAGCATCAGGCAATCAGAGATCATTTCACCTCAGTATTTCACGACTAGGAAGGATACCAATAGCACAGAACAATGTGCACATTTCACCTAAAACTCACCAGCAATGCCTCTGATACTGAAGTTTTGCTAATCTATGCAACACACCATCTTACTGAAAGCATGACTGTAAGAAATGAATAAAAGTATGCATAAAGTTAATCTTTATAATCAGAAAGGATATAAAAAGCAATTCTCATAGTTTTCTCTCAGACTTTCAGACTACTTAATGAGTCCTGTGTGACAGGCATATCAACTTTGAATATATTGAGACATATCTGACATTCACTTAGAAAGAAATGATATTCTATCAAGGAGACTATCGGCATAAGTAGCTGTAAAAAAGCTAAAAAAAAACTTCGTATTATCCTCAGTAGTGGATTATTTGGCTGCCTAAAATTGTTGTACTCAGTTTTTGTACTTCACCTTATTTCTATTTTCTGAAGTAAAGTAGAAACAAAAGGATGTATCATTATGCAGAAAAACTAATTTTAAGGCCCGTAATGAAGAAATTTGTGACAAAAGTTTATTGCAAAACCATAGCATGCAATAAGGAGGCAAGTTGCCTAGCTGCTCAAATTGCATCAGATACAAATGCCACACCTGCCTGGGGTTAATGCCTGCAACTCCTATCTGAGACACTAGTATTTGTATCTTTCTGTCAGTGCTGTTCTACTGCGAGAATTTATTTCTAATGTGATACTTACATGGCATATAAGGCTACCAAACCTACCACTGGCATTCGGAAAAAGCAAAACATCAAAACTCTAAGCTGAACAGAAAGCAGCTCATGAAAGATACATACAAAAAATAGAAAAAACAAATTTGTAGGTAAACGCTTCATTTTTTCCTACAAGAGGATATTTAATTGTATAAATTGATTAACCAAGGTTCACATAAGAAATACTTAATTAAAAAAAAAAGTGTTTGTTAGTGGCTAAAAAACTTCATTCGTTCAGGAAATAGCCTTTACCTCAATTTTAAGCTGGCCACAAGCAATGAAATGAGAAAACTAGAAGTATCCACTTTTATGATAGAAATGTTTTAGTACCATCTACATGAATTCACACCAGTGATTGTGGACTGTGAATAGCTTATTACTAGCTTAAAATAATCCATACATACTCTCTAAGACATTTCTATCACACACCTCATTCTACATATTTGATTTGGAGCAAGAGCCATGCCTGTGTGCGCATGCAATTAAGCAATGAACTCTCCTGCTTAAATAGCAATGTAGCACAATGTGCTTTGCTGAGTTGAACTCTTATCTTTTGGTTGTCACGTTTGACAACATTCATTCTTTTGTGTTCTGTATACACAGTAAACAGTAACCAGGGAGTCAGTCTTAAATACTGAATGTATTATTTCCTAGAAGCATATAATCACTAGGCATCAACATTGTACCAAAAGTGATTATTTTGTTCATAAAATTCCTGTTTTTATCTTGGTATTTTCTTTACATTCTGTTGTGAATAACTTTCCAATTAATTTAATGGGTGTAACTCCTGAGGGGCAGTTGTTCATGTGTTTAGATTTTGATAATTTTATTTCACTGAGAAAGCCAACTAATCAAGTAAATTAATATGTAATCTGCTTTCTTCTAATGGAACCAAAAGAGAGCTTAGCTGTAAATACAAATACAGTCTTTCTAAAAGAACTCAAATGATTTTGGAAGGAACTTCTGTAGATTTTGCATTGCTTGACATCCTGGTTTCAAAAAAGTTTATTTTTGAATAAACAGGTGTACAAAGTGTGGTACTGTGATTCACAGATTCAAGAGTTTGATGTTACTTCTAAGAGGTAGAACAAGCATTTATTTTGTTCAGAGCAAAATGTAATTTTATTTGCCTACTCCCCATTCCATCTTATGGGCACAGTGAAAGGGAGAGAAGAAGAAAAGCCTCTTCATTCTGATTATTATAAGAGCTTCCTAAGAAAAAGATGGATTAAGAACACCTCAAGGTGAAAGTAATTACACCTTCACTGCATTAACGGCATCAAATGCGCATTTTTATGGCCTGCCCTCTACTTTCTGCACTGACTTCAGATAAAAGTCATAAGATATCAAGTTGTCTCATCTGGAATAGTCTGTCACACACTGCTGATCATCCCCTTCATGTGTTACAGGTTATGCAAGATAAAGTCATTAGTATGTGCTAGCTACTTAAACTGTAAAGATAAATGGAGATCAAAATGAACAAAAAGAGTAGTGTCAAATACTACTCCTATGATATAAAACACCTCTGGTTAGTTTATATGTAACATCCTTAGTACCATAGAACTCAGATTCCAGTAATGCGATTCTTCTAGGGAAGAGCCATATAGTGCTTAACATAATATATATATTAAATGCAAGAGAAAGCCACAAGAAGTTTCTGTAAATTCAGCAGAAAGAATAGTAGGGCTGTACAACTTCACTTGATCCTGTGCACTAGAAATACAGTTTTCTATCACATATCTTAAAGCAAGCATCCATCTGCAAAAGATTTGTTTAACCATTTAGAACTGACCTTATAATACTAACTGATAGCTGGTAATATTAATAGTTAAAAAAAGAAAGAGATGAAAGAAAAAACCTAACGTGTTTAGAAAAGTGTCAGTGACATCACAGACCCTTCAGAGTTGAGGGACAAAGTCTACTGTCTGACAATCTGTTGTAATAGATAGCTTAGTATGTTGTAGTATATATACTTTTTATACAAGGATATTCACTTACTTCAAGACAGAATTTCCACTTTCATGAGTCAGATACTGAACATCTCTTATCAAATTTTGTTCTCACTGTTACGGATAGACAGTTCAACCCTTAAATCTCATTCTGATAATTTAAATAGCCTGACCTGCTTCAATAACACACTGAAGGCCTACTTTCACTCTTTCTGCACTGAATTATTTCCAATGTTATTTATTTTGTAAATTAAAGACTTTAGAACTGAACACCAAATTCCTTCAGTGATCTCATCAATACCAAATGAGGAGGGAATGTAGACATTAGCAAAAACATATAGTGCTGGCATCACACATGGTCATCTTGACATTGCTCTTCAAACTGAAATGTAGATTGCAGTGCAAAATGTGGATTATCACGCAGAAAAAAAGAAGAAAAACGGGCATTCTTACTGTGCTACCCTCTCCCTGTGTGTCATGGTTTTACGTTTTTTGGTTTTCAGTATTCCACATCAAAACATTATGTACTGGAATTAAAGTGTTAATGCTCCAATTCCAGGCACATATCCCTATACATTACGGAAGTCATGGGATCTGATCCTTCCGGGTGGGGCGGTCTCTTACTGCCTGGCAGTGGGTGCTGGAGGGTGCTTTCCAGCCGTTCCAAGCTTTTCAGGTTTGGCTCGGTTTCAGGAACTCTCTCTCCCCTATCTTATTTGATTTATTAGTCTAATTTCAATTAGATTGTATTACATTGTGTTATCTTGCATTCCGATATCATAGTTAGTAAAATAAGTTTTCCTCCATAGATTGTTGCCGCTGTTTTTTTTCCGTCCCTTCCTTTCTTCCCATTCTGTGGGGCCGGGGGGGGGGTGGGGGAGCAGGGGCCTACTGCCCCCTGTCAATCTATGCCCGTGACACTGTGTCTTGGATCTCTCCCAGCAAAATCTTCCCATACTGTTGCACTTGACAAAGGGGTTCCCAGTCCTGTAAGTGGTCACTCACATCCCCTACAGCACATTTCACACGTGCTCTTTCCCACTTCCATTATTCTTCTCATATTTGCAGGCAAATTTAATATTCAGGAAGGAGGTTAGTGGAGATCAAAACAAAATGATCCAAGAACTAATCTCTTCTCCCTCCATTACTATACAGCTGCCCACTTGCCCTACCTGGTTAGAATCAAAAGGGCTCAATTGAAATGAATGCTCCACTTGAGTGAGAAGCTATGAAAATTTCTGAGGCCAAATGGGAGAGGTGACATCGTGATCAGAGAATGGGAGGCAGGTGGTCAAGGGTGACTTAATGCTGTCTGGGCTGACAAAGCCACAAAGAGATACATCAGGAGTATTTTGCTCATTTTACCTGGTTAGATGCAGCCTAGCAGACAGGACATCTTGTGCCTCAATGCCAGGTTTGGTGCAAGAGTGCGGACCAAGTCAGCAGCAGCAAGAGTTTGTGGGTGGCAAAAGCAGGTGTGAGGGCAACCAGCAAATAAGCACCTGAGGGGTCCACTGAGGCAGCCACAACCTGAAAAACCCACGTCTTTCTAATTCACAAAAAAACTATTTTTAAAATGAAAGCTCAAGTCAAAAAACTAAGTTGCATCCATAACCTTATCTTTGCAAGGTGCAAGGGAGAGGCAGAATCATATAGTTATAGACTCATCAAGGTTGGAAAAGACGTCTAAGATCCTCTAGTACAACCATCAGCCCATAATCATTATGCCCACTAGACCATGTCATTCAGTGCCACATATACACATATCTTCAACACCTCCGGGGATGGTGACTCCAATACTTACCACTCTCTCTGAGAAATAATTTTTCCTAATATCTGCCCCAAACCTCCCCCGGAACAATTTAAAGCCATTACCTCTCATCCTACCACTGTTACTTGGGGAAATAAACTTACCTCCACCTTGACACAACCTCCTTTCATTTAGTGGAGGAGACTGAAGATACAGCATCTGACTGTTGACCTGAGTGAACAACAGCCTCTATTCTCCTGTTGGCTGGAGGCACCTGTGATGATGCTTAAGAAATCAACAGAAGAGAGCCTCTCTTCCCAGCACCCCAACTTCATTTTCCAGCAGTTGTCACTGAATATATAGGTAACAGGACAAGATTCACTTGCTGAGGTGATCACAGACTGAGGGATAATACAATGCTGCTGAAAAATCAGGAGAACAGACACACTAATGCTTTTATTAACTATAATTTTGTAGAAATAAAATGTAGATTATTTTTGAAAAAGAACTTTTCCTATGTGCATTCTCTGCTGATAATAAATAGAATATGATAATAACCTGTGCAATAGCCAGTATCTCTCTACCCTAATGATCTGCATATTAGGAATTAAATGACATTAAAATTCTCCTTCTCCAGATGTACACTCCAGTTACTGAGGATATTTTAATTACTTATAATTGAAAAAATACTAAAAAAGTATCTGCTGGAGAGATAACTGTACTTGGCTGAACTACACAGATGGCTTCTTTTAGATTTTTTTTAAGCTAGAATTTTGCCCTTTAGTGATTCTATATTATCTTGATAGTTTTAGTATTTTCACATGGATAGTAACTTAATATCAAGAAATTCACCTATCCTATTTAAATGTCTTTCACAGAAAGCATAACAAGGTTCAAAAATTCTGTTGATTCTTCCTAATACAAAAGGAGAAACAGCTTTTAGACAGTTTATGAAACATAAGGAAGAAAGTGTCAAAAACCTCCTGCAACCAGTATATTTCTGTGTATGAAGTCACTGTATGAAACAAAAGCTATATATGAAAAAGAAAAATAAATTTGACATCAATTCAGGGAAATAAACCCTAACCATTCACAGAAACCATTTGCAGAGTAAATGAAGGATACACATTCTTGAAGTGGTAGGAGTCTTTTAGCCCAGTTTCCCTATCTATTTATATGAATATATAATATTAAATACCTCTAGTCCCATGGCCCCTCCCCCTTCCTGGAAACACCCTGCGCACTAATAGTGGTCAGGGTCATTTCAGACTCTGGAATGACTCTACAAGCCCCAGGTAAGCTCATGGAAGTCCATTCACAAATTGGTGCCTGTTACTTGCTCAGCACTGGGTCTGGCTGATCCGTGTCTCCTTGTCATGGTTTTGTGATTTTTGGTTTTTGGTATTCCACATCATAACATCATGTGGGGCACCGGGAGTTTAACTGTTAATGCTCAAGTTCCGGGTACCCGCCCAGAAGAGAACTACTACGTTCCCCAGGGGACTTTGCGGTCACAGAGAGTCTCGAGATACAGCTCCTGGCAAGGTCACTTGATGCTCTCTTCTTCGCCTGTTTTTTTTTCCCCCCCATCAGTTCTCCCCCCATCTCCCTGCTGCTCAACTGGACTGTGCATCTCACCTCAGCGTTGAGGCCTATCCACCTTTCGGACATTCTCTCTCATTATATTTATTAGCTTCAAATTTAATTATATTGTATTATAGTGTGTTATCTTGCATTCCGATAATATATTTAGTAAATTAGTTTGTTTCTCCTCAGATCGCTCCCGCTGTTTTTTTTTTTTGTTCTTTTTTTAATTATTTTGGGGTCCCCTGTTCCCTTTTTTCCAGAGGCGCAGATTTTGCGAAATCCCTCTGCCCCGCTAGTCACGGAACTGGGCTGAACCAGCCTGTGAACTGTTGACACTCCTACACAAAAATACTCCTCATTTGTTCCAGCTAAGCCTTTACAATCTTCTTCTCTCGAACTGTATAACAACCATTGCTTCACAAGCTCTATGATCTCTGTATCGTTTATTTTATTACAGTTTACTATGAATTTCATTCTGTCAAAATCCCCAGACTTGCCTTTACTTTGTCTGCACCTCAGGAGTGTCTGAACTTAACCTATAGTCTTAACATGGTTAAGATGAGGTCTTACTCATCCTTCAAATTCAGTTCATTTGTTTATCCAATTAGTAAGGATAATAACCTTCATTACCTCTTTAAATGAAGCTTAAGAATAGCATTAACGATACTACCCAACAAATTTGCACCAGGATTAGTGGCTGAAAGCTGCAACAAGGCAGCCTGACTCAGCCTGTTCTTTTCGCGGGTTTATCAATAGATGGCAGCAAGAAGCTCCTTCTTTCTGAGTGTCAGGGAGGAAAGACGCATCCTCATAAGTACACAGGACCAGGAGAGTTCTGTTAACAGCTGCTATTATGATTTTGTTCAGCAAGGATTCTGTGTACAGAACATGGGGTTGACCCTTTAGTAAAACATACCGACATATTTGGAGAATGCATCAACAACAGGAATTAAAATACGATTTCCACTCAAGTTTATTTATACTTAAATTTGTATGGGATAAAATCCTAGAAACAAGTGTAACAAGCACTGAAAGTGGAAGCCAAACCAGGTCAGGACATCATTTCCACCAGAACAAAAGCTTAGGATGTTGTTAATTGTGGACAAGACCTTGACCACAACCTGATACACAATTTGATCACCCTGTGTTTTTAGACAGGAGGCACACAACAGAATCTGGATTCATATTAAAAAAACACCTCTCTTCCAGTGAGGATAATTCTTTCAATATTGTTGAAATATTACTCTATCCCTCCCTCCTGAGCACCAACATTTTTCTTGGACCAAGCTTTCAAGTCCATTCTGTTAAGTCATCTACTCAGAATTACCTCCTTTTTTCCCCTTTTCTGTTCTCAGGGAAACCTTCTTAGTCCCAAATAAACTTTCTATGCAGCACATATATGCAGCTTTTTTCCCCCTCCCTCTGAATTTCTCCTGCCCTTGCAGTGAGAAATCTTCACACCAACAAATCTCTTTCCAGTCTTACATAGTGTGAACTCACTGGGTTCCACAGGTAATTAGAATCATGCAAGTGAAGCACTGACCTACAAGCACTCAGACAGAATGGGACTGAGTATGACTGAACCCTGCTACAGCCAAAGCAAAAGAGATGCTGTGTCAGAATTGCTTGGGTCAGAATTTCTGCTGTGTTTAGATGTGTCTATTCATAAGTATAAATACTTGAGCTTTGAAACTATTAAAGCAGAGTACTGAAACTTATGATACAGCAGATATTTCAACATAACTTCCTGAAAAGAAAGCATCAAATGAAGAGCTGTATTTGAAACATTCAGCCAAAAGTCTATAAATATCTTGAATTTAATTGTTCAGTGTTTATTATAAAATGTTTCAAATCATCACCTACAAGATCTTTTATTTCCTGTGTCATGCTACATATATATATTTAAATAACTAAAAAAGAAAGAACATTTGGTATTACTTTCTGAGGAAGGATTTTGTGGTGAAGGCTGGTGAATAGCTGGTAGCATTGGTGAGGCTGAGTGCCTCAGCATACCTTCAGGCTCTCCCAGGTTTAAGAAAAAATTCATTTGAGGAAATCCAGCCTTCACCACAAAATGACGTTTTTAATTTACCAGCTTTGTGGGCTCTTATGACTTTGTAGATCACAATCAGTTCCCCAAAAATATATTAAGTATTTTAAGCCCAATCAAATAAGTCTTTAAATTTAAACTTGTCTTTAAATTTAAGCCAGATTCTATATGAGATCTGTTTTGTTTTATTTTTGTTTTTTGTTTTTACCTGCAGACTCTTCCTTCTAGTTCTTTACCTGAATGCCAAACCTTCAGATTTACCACAAGAATCTTCTCTTCTTTTCACAATTGGCAGACCCATAAACACAACAGGCATTTATATAGGCATCTCAAAGCACAGTAAGAAAATTCAGGTGAGAAGCCCTTTCTGCTATGCTAAAAGAGGTAGAGCACAGTCACAAGTCTGAGTGAAAATGGTTTCCCTGGGAGGGTGAAAGCCACCATCCCATCTGCAAAGTTCAGATAACTGTGGAATAGCCCAAGGTTTCAAGCAGAGGTAAGAACCTTGTGCTTTCTAGTGTATTCTCCCCTTCTAGGCCATAGGGATTACTGCATAAATATTTGGCTGAGGAGACAGGGATTTTTTCTAAGTACACCATTTTATCTCAACTGAAAGATGTGCAGAGGAGGGAAGTAACACCCACGCTTTCAGCCAGAGGGTGGCCATAGATCTATTTCTGCTGCACTGGAATCTGCATCTCCTTCTCCTGTCAGGATTATTTGCACACAGCCAGAGTACAGCCACCTCCTTGCTCTGTGGCAGCATCACTCACTAAATTACAGCATAAAGAGCAAACATCTTCCTGATGTGTTCCTCCTTGCAGGTGTTACAGGATGCATGTCTGGCAAGCATGGAAATGAAGCATTGCTTTTCGTACATGTGACAGGTCAAACAAGATAGACTCTATGCCCTCCAAGAAAATATTTTCCTTCTTGACAATCTTCTCTACCCAAGTTATGACACAATTCGGCATGCAACTAACAAGTTCAATCCTAATGTAATTCAGGCAATTAAAAAAAATCAGTTTTTAAGACTCAAAATGTTCATAGAGTTGAAAACTCTGTTGTGTGATAATTACAAGTAGCTATCAATGACATATTTTGGTTACTCCTTAAAGTAAAAAAGAATTACATCTCATCTAAGTCTCCTGGTGCTTTATTGATCCTCTTGCTGCTTTTTGCTCTCATGGCAATGCATAGGAAATTTTAAGGAAAGACTACCACAAGTTAGGAGGATGGCCATGCCCCCACTCTAGTCCATACAGGCCTTTGTCTTATCTCTTAATTAGATTTCACTATCAGAAGAGCAAGCATATCTTTCAAGAACCCAATAGTTTGTGCTTACAACTGTATCCAACACCTTCCATTGTCCCTCACATGTTTGAGATACTACAACCCTGCTTCACAAAGTTACTGCTGTTTCATCACCTTTCCCAAAAGCGGTGAGTCTCTGCAAGCAGGATATGCACAACTTAAAACTCTGCTGTATTTCTTGGATAACAACAGGTGTCTACGACTGACAAGCAAATAGGCTACATTCCCCCCCTGCTGGGCCTCACCAAGCAGCCACAGGTCCAAGGAAGGGTCCATCTCCATTATCACTCTGTTACTCAGTGCTGCTAGGCTGTTATCTTTCAGGCTGACAACTATCACCATCTCAAAGGCAACACTTAACACTGTTTTTACCTATCTTGCATCACATCTCACTTTTAGATCTTGCAAAAATTTCATCAGTATATCCAAGCCAAAGTTGTTCATCTGTGCTACATCAAGCCAAGCTGAACCACTAGGTTGATGTTTACAGGATGGCTACTATAACATCTTCAGGATATGATCAGTGCTCTACTAGGGCTGTTTCTCTCCAGTACACTCACTGGGTAGATTTGGAGCTCAGACAGCTTTTGACATCATATAGCTTTACCACATTTTTCCCCTGTAGCAGTTCCTCACTCATCTAATAAGGGCACTGGCAGTTACTGCATTACAGATCTTAAGGGTAAGAAATGTGCCACCTAAAATATTACAGGGAAAAAAAGGAATTAAGTCATCCTACACACAAGAAGCACCCACAAGTTTTTATTTTTAATGGAAAAGAAAAGGTGACTAACAATTATCTCCTACAGTGAATTTCTAAATCTCAGATATTTTTAATGACCTTGAAGATGGATAGTTTTGGATTACCCTTAAAGGACATTTGAAAACGAAAGACTGTCCAGTACTTTTTGTGACAGCATGGAAGGATTAAAAAGTCTTTTCCTGAAAGATGGAGAAAAGGAAAGGTTATTTCTTGAATTAGTTTACTACTCAGGAATAAAATCCAGCATTTACAACATGCAATAAAAAGCATGGTCAAAAGCTTTATATCAGCCCTGAATTACCATAAACAACAATTATACATCACTTTCAAAACACAGTATAACAGAAAGTGAACATAGTAAGTATTAAAGCAAAACAAATTATAAAGCTTCTTAAAGAATTCTATGCAAATAGAAATGGCAGTTTTTTCCTTCAAACTATAGAAAGAACTACGGCAGAAAACAAAGCATTTTGAAGGAATTTTTCCCAGCTTGACATTTTAAAATTACTTAAGTATTAAATTTGAACTATCACATTTTCCTAGAGTTGCAGAACAACAAGCAACTTCTGTAAAAATCAAATATACATTTGTAATAATGCCATACATTCTAATAACTCAGTTACTATTTTTCATTTATGTTAGTCATTGTCCCGCAGTACATGGAAATACAGGATTGTAAACTTACATTATTCCCCAGTTGAAGGAAAAGTGATCAGTAAAATAGACAATGAGATTATTTTTAAAAATATAAGGAAGTGCAAACAATGAGAAGCAAATATTTATAAGTTAGTACTGGTAAATACAAAATGCAACTTTTTTTTTTTTTTTTTTTTACAATAAATCAGTTATGAGTCAATCAGGTGAGTCCTAAGTAATATAAAATGAAAACAGGAAACCATGTTTAAAAACAAACCACAAGATAATCAGCATTCCTGTGCAACTTAATTAGAAAGCCTGAGTTGCTGTACATTATTTATAATGCCTTAGGTCTCATGTAGTTTTTCTTTGAGATGTCCCCTATAATGTTCAGCCTGTGTTAAAATATATTTCCCATTTCACATGTCAAGTAGCCATGTCTACTCTTTAGTACTCCTTGGTGGTCAAGCTAGTGAAAACTACTGGACTTATTATTTTCATAGCACCAAATACCCACTTTCTGCAGAGATTTCAAGTACTTTTGTATGATTCAGGGAAATAATAGAGCTTATTCCAAATCAGTATTCATAGAATCACAGAGTTTTTGAGATGGAAGGGACCTTAAAGGCAATGTGGTCCAATTCCCTTGCAATAACAGGGACACCTACAACTCAGTCAGGTTGCTCAGAGCCCTCTCCAGCCTGACCTTGAATGTCTCCAAGAATGGAGCTTCCACCACCCCTCTGGGCAACCCGTTCCAATGGTTCACTACCCTTACTGTAAATTGTTTTTCAGACACGCAGTCTAAGTCTCCCATCTTGCAGTTTGAAACCATTTTAGAATCATAGAATGGCCTGGGTTGAAAAGAATCCCCCTGCCATGGGCAAGGTCACTAACCACTAGACCAGGCTGCCCAGAGCCATATCCAGCCTGGCCTTGAATGCCTCCAGGGATGAGGCATCCACAATCTCCTTGGGCAACCTGTTCCAGTGCATTACCACCCTCTGTGTGGAAAACTTCCTCCTAATATCTAACCTAAACCTCCCCTGTTTCAGTTTAAAACCATACCCCTTTGTCCTATCACTATCCACCCTTGTGGATTTTCTCTTATCCAGTCATAAAAATCTCTGCTAAAGGTTCTGTTCCCTTTCTTATGGCCTTCCTTTATTCTTTGGTATTATTTTATTTATGTATTAACTTTCACTTGCTCTCTATTTTGATACAAAGGCCTTTTTCCTTCTCCTTTCAAACTTGGAACCAAAAATTAATTTGACATTGCCATCTTCTCCAATTTTTAATCATGATTTTCAATTGAAAGCTTAGATTGGTAAATTAGATTTTTACTAATTTATTTTTAAAAAATATTTTAAGCTTCACAGTGATTAGCTTGATACATACAGCTTTCTTTTCCACTAGTTTCTTGCCTAGAGACTGTGTGAAAATTTAACTTTCCATAGTCATACATACAGGGTAGATATAATAGACTTCATAAGTCACCAAGCTCTGCTTGATCTTCAGCTAATTTCACACAGCAATAACATCACATCATTTACTCTGCTCTGCGATGAAACTCAGGCTCTTTCTACAATATCATAAGTTTATCTCTGCCAGAAAGCTAGAAAATGAAGTCAATGGCAAGAGAAACTAAAGCTGGATTCCCAGAAACACAAGAATTGATAAAAGAGAATGAAATTAGCCCTGATAAACATAAGGAGAAGTGGAAATAAGTACATCCCCACTATTCTTGGGAAAGGAAGAAGCAGTGAAGTGAGATGGAAAGGAAATCAAAGCTGCAAGAACAATGAAGCAGGAATGTGGTCTTCACAACATCTGGTGAAGTAGCATGGAAAGGTTGTATTCCCCCCTTCTAAATAAGCACATGCCACTTTTATGTAAGATGCTGGATGAGAGGAAAGATGAGAAATTAGATGCCAAGAAGGCAGTTTCATTTTGCATAATGGACTTACATTTACTCAGTACAGAAATCCACAAACTTCCCCACTTATTGCTATAATGCCTAAAATTTTCCATCTGATGAAAAAGACCTCTGCCACTGCCTTCATTTCAGCTTTTGAATCTTTAAGAAGTAACCATCCTGTTACCATTTTGGCATTGTGCAGTGTCAAGGTAACTCAAGTAAAAAATATTTCCTCTATTCAAAGTACTAAGAAAGTTTTAATCCTTACTTGTTAGTTTTCCCCCCATAAATAAAGCAATGCTAAAGCTGTAAAATATTACCTATGCAAGGATTTTCAAGGAACGATGTGGCAAAGATTAGCAATTTCATCACTTGGTTTACACTAACCTTTTACATGCAGGAAAGCAAAAAAAAGAAAAGAAAGAAAAAGAACTTCAGCAACTTCACTTTTTCCACCTCCTTGTCTGGAAACCATAGAAACCAAACTGAAAGTACAGCCAAGAAGTTCGTCATTTGGCTATCTCTGGCTGATCTCCATGGAAACATTTCATTTTTTGTTGAAACGAAAGATTTTCATATGAGACAAATGGCCAAAGTCTGATGGTTTATTATATCTTTGGGAAAAATTTAAAGAATGAAAACAATGTGAAGTGTTTCTGCTTTACATATTCTTATTGTATTTCTAGTTTATGTTATTCGTGCCTATTTTATTTCATTATAATTACCAATTTTCTTTCAGCTATATTATCAGACAAGACATTGAATTTGGAAAAAAATAGCTATACCCTGCCTTCAAACCACGGTCTGTTCACTCTGGCATCTAAATTGTGTATCACTTGCTGTAAATTATATAGGTCATCCAATACTTTTTTTTTTTTTTTTTTTTGCATGCTTTGCCTGGAAGACAGAATAGAGACATTGAATGCATAACAACAACTAAGACAGAGAGCTGAGAAAATATTCAACATGAGCAAGCCACACTTCTCAGAGTTATTGTTTATGGAACCCTGCAGACCCAGGAAGGTAGTTCTGCTTGCATCCCATCCTCTTCATAGTCTAATGTGTATTATAACTAAAATAAGCACAATATCTCTGGAAAAAAAGTTATACAGAAAATGAATAAAAAATCTGCTTCCATACAACTCAAGGCATTTAACGAGACCATGGAACTAGTTTGGCACTTGGAGTACATGCCCACCAGCATAATTCAGATAGAGGGTGGAAAGACCTGAGGATCCTACAGGGGCTTCAGAGTATAGGATGGATGCAAGCACCTCCTTTATCACATTTCCTGCCCAGCCACTTATATCTTTGTTATGATCAGGGCTACAAGATTAGAAAAAAAAAAAAAGGGGACCATTGTTCATTTATTCCTGTGAGGCATATTTTTACTTTACTACTTGGGATTTTCTACAAGACATAATCACTTTGTAGATATTTTTAAGGAGTATGCTATGTTTTAAGTAGAGCATAAGAAGATTATCTGTTGAATTATTTCACTGGTAATGTGGGTAAGCATTACAGTTACTCTTCTGAACTATGCATTTAGCAGTGGAGATTAAAATTTGTTGTTACAAAGTGATGAGGCACTCAAACATAATTAAATTTGTTCTCACACAACTTCAAGTCAATGCTCCACTCCCATAACTTTTCCTTTTCTCCTTATGCAGATATCATACAATAAAGGTGAGCAAAGGTCATATTTTCTGCTAACATAGATGCTTGCAGAAACTCCACCCCCTAAGGAATCTTAGGCAATGAAGTACAGAAAATACTGATACCACATTAGTTCACACAGAAAAATAAAGAATGCATAACTCAATATTATTCTGTTAATCATTATACAAAGCAAAACAAACAATGTATATAGCTATGGCTGGCAGTCTTGAAAATCTCCCTAGATTTCTGATTCACCATACAAATCTCCCTAGATTTCTCTGATTCACCGTAAAATGAAGATGCATTCCAACATCAATATTATTGTATTAGGTGTGATTAGCTAATGCTTAGGATGGCAGTCTGTTATGCTGCCTGTAACCATCAGTCTACCTGGAAAGAAATAGTGACAACAGAGATTAATGTAATGGAAATATTGCCAGCGATGAAGAGACATCATCTGAATCCAGTGGCAAACAAACTGTCGTTGAACAAAGAATGGAAAGTGTGCTGATGCTTCCTGAAATTTGAAAGAACGTCAGAAAAAATTGCGATAAATTATAGAGACAGAAGTAAACAGAGCAGCAAACTCAAGGAAGTTATGAAAGAATATTCATAAAGAGAAAGTGACAGGCAAGATATGACTGCTGGAAGTTTTGTCTAACATTCAAAGTAAAATAACTCTTCAGAGAAGGGAGGAAGAAAAAGGTTACATCTGCCGTAGTTAGAGGAATTTACGTACAAACGTGAGACCAAAGACTCGCATGGAAAAAGGTGGCAGAGTTTAGTTCAAATTATTCTTATCTTCTTAAGAACTATTCTAAATAATTTAGTCCTCACCTGGATTCTCTATATATGTACATTTCAACATTTACCATCTGAGAGATTGATTGTAGGATGACATTTCTAGTAAAACCCTTTTAATACCAGAACATAATATAGTACCTGTTATGCAAAAGTAATTATATAAAGTCAACAGTAGTGTAGATTGTTGCCCTCACTGCAAATGAGTATAGTGTGTAATTTTCAATTCTTAAGGCTACTTTATCTCTAAGGGAAGATGGAGGGAAGGGTGTATGTTATTATTTTAATTAAGCAGGTATAAAATACTGACATTCTTCCAGCTTGATTCTCCTTAAACCTTGTTCTGTGTTATTGCTTTGTTTTAAATTAATGCTTAAGCACTCAAAATAAATAATGTGCTTGTTAAATGATTACTTGGGGGGAAAAAAATGATATTTTGTATTAGTGCTTAGGGGGATCAGCTCCCCAAACACAAGAAATATGAACAGCTTACCAACAACACTAAACTTGAAAAACTGTCTCGTGTCCCAGTGAATTAAAAGAAGGGTTGAATACATGGCATCCAGCTTTTTCTGCTCAGCACTCCTAATGGATCAGTGTCCCACAGAATATCCTGAATTGGTTGAAAGCAATCCAGTGAAAAAGAATAATCAGAGGGCTATAAAATATCCTACAGGGATGGGTTGAATCAATTGCAGTTACTTGGTTTGGAGAGAAGACAGCTACAGAGAGACCAAGAAGTCTTGCAAGAGGCAAAAGTTCCTCGTAATGAGAAGCCGTTAATCTGTTTTCCGCATCCATCTCAGGCAAATCAAGAAATAATGAACTGCAACTAGAGAGCTTTGAGCTAGAGATCAAGAGAGAAATATTTCCAGCATTAAGCACTGTGACAGATTTCCTAGTGAAAGTAGTAAAATCTCCATCACTTGCAATTTTTAAGAGCACTTCATACAAATGTCTGTAGATAATATTTATATGCAATCAGTTCTGCCTGGGGCAAAGGAATTGGCTAAATCAGAGTTTCTCTGTTTCTTTCCTAAGGTCTGAGCACAGAGCAAGCTCCCATCCTTTCCTTAGTCAGGCAGGAACTCACCAGTTAGGTAGCAAAATTATTTTAGCTGCACCAGACTGAACAAGCTCCTCGGGTTCTTTAGCCTTATTTCCAGCAGTTCTTAGATGAAGGGAAGCTGGAGTCATAGAAACAGAGCACAGAAAGCAGTAGCGGTTTAAGGCTTCAGTTGCAAAATATGGCTGTGAGGAATCCAGTTAAAATTGATTTTGATTAAGCAGATTTAGGGAATCCTTAAGTATTCTGTTCGGCATAACTTTTTGAAGGTTTAAAAGCCTTTAAAAGTGTATTTATTTTAACTTTTTCCACATGACAGTTAAAGCATGTTTCATGCAGGTGTATATATATAACTTGCTGCAGGGTCACTCCGCAACGGCTGCACAGTGCAGTCGTAAATTTTCCCTCTGATGCCTCGGTAGCTTTCTTCACCTGCTCCATTCCTCTTCAATAAACCTGATCCACTTTGTGGATAAGTCCACCCTCACATTAAGAACTTATTTGCTTTAATAAAAAAAAAAAAAAAAAAAAAAAAAAAAAAAAGGAATATTTCCTCCTGACTTCTCTTGGTGCAGCTTGTAATAGATTTGCATCTGGAAACACTGTACCATATTCTTACACCATTCTACAGCAGGAACTGCTAAGTACTTTGGCTCACTTACAAATTCCCCAATTTACTAAATATAATTGCACTGTGATTCATGTCTTTGCTAAATCTAAGCAAGTTGTAGGCATGATTATTAGCATCACATTAAGCCCTAGAACTAAAAAGATTAGCAATTTTTTTTTTTCCTGGACCTTGACACTTAGCATATAAATTACATTGTCAAAGTGTTTAAGGAAAACAAAGCACAATTATGACAGGAATTTTATTTTATGAACCACTCCAATTTAAAGAGTTTAGCAATTGTTATGTGGCAAATTATAGCATAATTTCAGCGTTTGTTTATCTGTGGAACAGCATAAACCCAGCATAGAGTAATGTTAAGTCTCCAATCAAAAAACTGGCAATTTCTTAGATTCAATAAAATTTCACAGTCAAGATACCATTAGCTTGTGCAGTGACATGTAGTAGCACAAATAGGCCACTGGATATCATCCAGTAATTGCCACAGAGCTCATTTTATCTCTTTGAACTACTGCCTTTGGCTCACTGAACCACAAAGAGTTTCATTGACTTCAAGTTTAAGTTCTGCTTAGCTTCAGAACAAAACTGTCCCTTTTCTTCTATGCATCTCTGCTGAAAGAAACTTGCGTGCATCTGGCATGCATCAGCCATGATCAGATGACCATTCAGCTACACTAAGATAGCAATAGAAATCAAGAGGCCAGAACTTTCCACAACTAAGTTTCATAGAGGACTTTTGGAGGATTAGGAAAGTGAAGCAAAAAAAATAATAGATCTAATATTCTTAATGGCCAAAAAGGTAATAAAGATGTCTTGGCTGTCCAGCTGACAGGTGGTAATGACCTCCTCCTTAAATAGGTTTATATTCTATCTCAGCAAGGTCAGTACAAAAAATTGTGCTGGAGGACTTGTGGTTAGGGAGAACATACCATTATAAGCATCATTCATCACTAGAAATCCATGATAATATAACAGTACAAACAGTATGAGCTGAACTTTAAAAGTCTGCTGCATTTATCATCATTCATTTTATCAAATGCATAAAATAAGCAGATTAAAACAATGGATTTATCTGTAAAAGCAAAAAGAAAGTCTGCCTTATTAGCAGTCCAGAATAATTGCTGTGTTTCTCTTCAGCATTTTACAGTAAATTCTATTTCTTGAAAACTAAATTATTTAAAAATACCAGTGCTTCTTGTCACTAAGATCCAATCTTGCAGCAATTGATTCTCACAGAAATTATACATTGGGAGATTTCCAGATGAAATGTGCTAAAATGCTTTTGACAAACAACAAAGGATCTGAAAATATTTTGTTGTTTTTACCAGAAAACTGTAGCATCAACACCACACAGATTTTCGGTGGCTGTTCATAGGTACAGATCTAGGTTTACTCCTTGTAAGTCAAAATAGTATTGCCTTCAGAATTTCAGTGCATTCGACTCACACACACAAAAATGCAGGAGACCTGCAAATAACTTTGAGATGCCCTGCACAGAAATACAATTCATTTTAAAGCAACTATGAGAAAAGAGAGCTATCTCAGCTTGCTGAGTCTAAAGTAGTGAGACAAAGCCAGAGAAAACAACAAAGCAATACCAAGGAGCATGCTCTATCCATAAGCCTGAGCTCAGTAGTCAGGCATTGCTGCCACATGTGGAAGGCCACAGTGTCAGCCAGCCTCGTGCTCAGAGAGAGGTTGCTCCACATGCTACCAGAATGAATTTCATTATGTAGCGTTGGTGTAATTCAAGCCTGGCAATCAAGCTAAGAACTACAGGACAGGAATGTGGTAATTGACTTTTATAAGACTTCAAAAAAAAAAAAAAAGCAAAAATGACCCTGAAGTAGTCCTAGCCTAGGCAGCATGCAGGTACCTCACACTTACATCATTCAATCCATTTTAATGCTAAAACATAAACTAAAGAAAAAAAAGTAATGTATAATAATGACCTTCAACACCCTATACTGGTCAAACTACAGAATTAAAAAGAAAAAAAATCACAAACTACAGGGCATCAAACAACAGCAGAAATATCAAAAAAAAAAATGCTGAAAGAGAGAAATTTATTCTGATCAGAGACAGGTAAGAACAATTACCAGCTACATTATTTTGCTCATCAGTTCACCAGTCTAACCATCAGCCCTTCCCATTATGATAAGTCCTAATGGCTGTAATACTTTGCACCTGGAAATAGGACAAAATTTCCATGACTGTTTAATCCTACAAATGTTGCTGTCAAAAAGAAGAGGACAGAACAGACAATGAACAATTTCTTGCTTCATTTGCAACAATTTCCTTTTTAACCCCAGGACTCGGTTTAATTACTGTTGCAAGCATTGGTTCAACCAATTTCTTTCCTCTGATAACTTTGCAATTGCTCATGTCTTCATTTACCCTGTGCTATCATTAGCAAGAGTGCACAGCACTGAGCCTGACATCATCACCTAAAATCTAAACCCTGACAAACAGATATATTAACAGTTTGTTTGTTTGCTTTAAAAATAATGACTGTGACCCAGGAGACTGACCTAATTAACTTTCTGAGAGAGTAGTTCATTAAGCTGATAATTAACAAATACATGTCTCCCATGTCTGCATGATAGTTGCAATACCAGGCAATGTCTATGAGCAAAAGATAATTAGGGATGCTTTCTATTTTATTTATTTTTTTTTAGGTCAATCTCAACAGTGTTGTTTGTGGAAGAGGATATAGAGCATGTCAAGGCAAGAACTGCAAGCATCATTTAACCACTGTTTTTTCTGCTTTCAATTATTTAGACTTGAAGTAAGAGTTCTGCTTTTCACCTGCAAATAACAGGAGAGCTCTGAAACACTAATATATTAATTCCTCATCCACTGAAAATAATCCTCACTCCTGCTGTGACTCATTCTGTGTGCCATGCTTTAAATCAGACTGAAACAGGCAGTAAGTAGTTTGCTGTCACTGGTGGCTGCAAACAAAAATGCATATAAACACATGGTAGGGCAACAGTTTAAGTGCTACAGAATCAAAGCTGTGAAAAGCTCAGTTTTGATCAGGAGCAGATGCACCATTTGTGGTCTAGGTTTTCTCACTAATCATAGGTAAAATTTGTAGCTAAGTATGATAAGAGCTATAATACTGTGCTTCATCACAGCATCATGTTGATCATGTGTATTTTAAAACTCATGAGTATGATTATGGAGCTGCAATTAGAAAGAAAAGTTATTCTTTTTTCTCATTTCAAATGGATATCTCTTTAAATGTAGCTGATGTACTTAAATCAGTTTAATCTTATATTGTAATACAATTACATAAAATAAAATGACTATTTTAGCACAATCAAGGGGCAAGAGAATAGGATTGACACATCTATACTTATGGATGAGAAAGAAATATTCCTGATCTAGTTTTAAAGAAGGGTATACATCTAGAGGAAGTAAATGTAGTATGTATACATCTCATACCTCTTGATGCATCATGACAGAGTACACAAATGTAGGACAACATGCTTCTCCTAAGTGTCCAAGATATCTCTTCATTTTCCTTGAGATATAAATTTGAATATTAAACACAGCAGATAATTCAAAATAGTTATTTAAATAAAATACCTATTTAAAGCATTTATGTATACAAAATTAAATTTTAAAGTTTAATGTTTATCTGAATGAATTCTCTTATACTACAGCGTAAACCCTTAAACAAGTTAGTTTTATTTTTAATACCATTTAATTGTTGTGCACATATACATATTTTTGCAACTAGCTGTACTTATTGTACTACTCACTGTAGTTAAAAGAGTCACTAGTTGCCTTAAAACTTGTTCCTTTTGTATATCACAGATACTTCCAAAAAGGCAAGATAACAAACTTGCAATTGAAAATATTCTGGCTTGACTTTACCCACGTTCTAGAAGAATACTTGATTCTTGAATGTCTTTTTCATGTATTTTATAAATATTTAATGCATAAAAACCAAGTAAGATTAAAATGAATTGTTGTTATTAATCAGCAAGATTCATGTTGAACTGTTTTATAGTTTTTTCATACTTATTTCTAATACTGGTAAATATTAAAAATAATATTTTGTTGTCTTCGCATCATCACAGTTTTCTAGTAGTATACCTCCTAAAGCACAGAAGTTTTAGTGTTAAAAGAGTAAGTATTAGCTTTACAGGATAACTACTTTTCATACCTTTACATTTTTATCTTATTATTATCTGCCAGGTTTTCACTTCTTCCTTTTATACTTAGCTCTGTGTATAATTAATGAATGCATAGTTAGAAAAGGCTAGGATGATATTTTACAGGTTTATAGTTAAAAGGATTATTGTGGTGGAAAGAGACAATCAAAATGAAATGCTCACCCATGTCCTAGGCTCACAGTAGAATACTCCAAAAGTGGGGATCTCTAGAAAGAGACCCTTCCCCAATAGCAGTCAGCCCTTAAATGGGGTCTAGAAGAGGTGCAGCCAGGTTACATCCCTTCCAGTCACAAAGGTGAACTGACTTCACCTGTGCTCCCATGACTCAATCCTTGCCTCAGATGATCAATCAGTGGTTCAGATCATGACTCAATAGTTCCCATACACTCTGTTACACGTTATTTTATTTTTTCCTAAACTTTATCTATTTTCTCATATTTTCTGTGTTTTAGCCTATCTGAACCTCAATCAAACATTCTTCCAAGATATTTGATGATTTGCATGCTTTCTGCTTTTTTTTCCTTTACAAGGGGAAATAGAAAACTTTTGAAATTCTTTGCTTTTTCTATCAGATCTCATTGGATTGTTAAGGTGCTAATTACATATTCTACATGAGAAAGCAAAACAATATATGATGCACATCATATCATACAAAACAAATTGTAAAAATAATTGCAAAAAAAATAAAAGAAGTGTGGGAATACAAGAAAAAGATATTCAGAGCAGCAGCTGTGAAACAAGATAAACAGCAGGAGAACCAGCAGGAGGACACTTTTAGAAGAAGAGAAAAAGCAAATGGAATGGCTCATGGCTCTGATTGGATAAGCACCCGCATACACAGCTATGGGGTGCTTACGGCATACTCTGTTAACATGTAAAAGTGCATGGGAAAGTTGTAAGGGCAAATGGGAAAGCTAAAAAAGGAAACTTGTGAATGTATGTAAGTGATGTGAGAACTTGTAATAAACAATTTAGATCATTCACATCTGAGTCTGTGCCTCAGACACTGCATGGAGGGAATTGTGGTTTGAAATTATTTTCCAGTATTTTAATGTGTGATATGAGGCAAGTCTTCTAATATAGAAATTGTCATAGAAATATGTACCTAAAGCCAAGCCAGATTCCAGACAAAGAGGGCATCAAAGCAGAACCAAGTGATAAAACTTTCTTTTGTTTTTGTGGGATGCTGCATAACAACTTTTCTCTGCTTACTCATTTAATTTCCAGCTGCATCTGGTCACAAAAATGAATAGTTAACCTTTCCACACACGCGCATGAGCTGGGTTTTATAAGTACAGTCCCAAATTGAAATTCCCCAAATGAGGACTCTAGAAATGATTTTGGATAAAGAATAAAATGGCAGATCCTGGTTTCCCTCTACACATACCTTCTGTCTTGGATTTTAATTCCCTTTTTTACTATAATTTACTTCTTAGCTCCCTTCCACTGTTGCCACTGTTGTGTGTTTATGAAGTTTAGTTAAAAAAAAGGGTAGGTAAACAGTGCACATTCTTCTGCTCTGAGTAATCCATCATTTACTGCTACTCAGGAACAATGCTCCATGAATCTTCCCATGTATTTTAAAGTGTTCCATCTCTGTTGTAGGTGCAACAGCCTGCAGCATCATTATTTGCACTACTGAAAGCCCAGAGAAACTCTCTCTGAAACTATTCCTCAATAAACCTGTGCAACCTTCACAGTGCCTCAACATAAAACTGCTTCATTTTCCTTCTTCCTCCAAAATAGGCACGTCCCAACTCCCAGTTTTCAAAACTTTCATTTAAACTCACTTCTGGCCTATTACAGCATCTTTTCAGATGATAACGCTTTTTTTCCCCCAGTATATCTTGATTTCATGCTGAGAAACCCATGTTTCCCAAGACACTCCCTTTGTGCTGCTCCAGCTTGTTCACTATTTTGCCAATCAGAGCTCAACATTTTCGTTACTTCATAAAACAGTTATCAGAAAATTCATGTGGAATACACCTGACAAAGGAGCTACTAATTAAAGCATAGGCTTTGTTTTAGGTTTTAGACAATGGCATCTAATAATAAAAGCAGCAAGTGGAGAAAAAGCTATTACTGTGCAGAAAACCTCATGAAGTCTGGTTTCCTATGGGCAGAAGTCCCGGGTTTGAGTGTGTGCTACCTCACTGCCTTCATGAAGAAGCAGTGAGGGAAGAGGTCAGCTGCAGTCAGGGAAGGCAGCTGAACTGCAGTGATAGCAAACAGAGCAGCACTCCAGCAGGGCTAAGGGACTGCAAATAACAACCAAGGCTTGAAATAGTTCACAAGATTTTGCCCAGAATTGGAGCATTTCATAGCTGTTCAAGATCTCTGAGTGCAATCAGAGAAAAGTACAGAAAAATGTTCTGATTTAAGAAATAGCAGTAGTCACAAACTAGCATAAAATATGGCTGAGAATAGCTATGGAGAGATGTTTTAACACTGGGAAAGAATGATGGCCAAGATTTACTCTAGCATCTAGCAATTTATGTACTTTCAGTGAGAAAAATGAGCCTCTTGAATAGTATTTTAAACTCTTGACGCCATCAAGTTCCTGTTCCCATATGAATGTGATGGTTTAAGAGTGAGAGTTTACTGACTGCTGTTTGAAAGAGTACTGAAAGAAGAGGTTGAAGGTGAGAAGAAATAAAGGACTAGAGACTGAATAGTGCTTTTACTCAAGAGAAACCAAAAATAGGTCTTATACTTACGTGTTGTTGAAACATTTACACTGGAGAATCATGGATAAAAGCTTTAAGGTATTGCTGTGAAAAGTATTAGGGTCCTATTTACTGTGTCATTATTGCCACATGCCCTTTGAGACAACCATTTTGTTTGGGTGTACATTTACGAGGCACAAGGGCCATCCCCACAGTCCCTACAGCTCCTGTTAACCCAGCATGCACAATGTATACTGGTCTGGCTGTAAACAGAGTCCACTGAGCAACCATGTAGATACGGACCGTGACTAGCAGTGGAATAAAATAATGTAAAAGGAAACAATAGGAAAAAAAAGAAAAAAAAAAAAAGGAATTCACGGAAAATGATACCGGGAAACAAAAATGTTAAGACTTTTATTTTTGAAGAGTATTTGATGATGTAAATAGCAAGCTACATTGTAGTCTTCACATCTAATTAAGTTGTGGAATATAGGCAGTAAAACTAGTTTAGAATTTCAGCAGAATTCTCTTCTTAGTGGAAAAAAGATGGCATGATTCAGCCCCAGAGATGTAACTATAAATGTCAGGGCTGACTAGATGATCCATAACAGCATTGCTCAAAGTATTCCTTTTACACATGAACTTGCTCACAATAAAAGCCATTCCCACTTCCAGCTTCAAGAGAATGGAAATACATACATTTTCTTGGTGCCAGGCTGAGTACGCAAAAGGTAAAGATTAACTGGTCTGAAGAAGAAAAAAAAAATAGTAAATGCATATTGTATAAAAAAAGAAAATAATGGTAAGTTCTCTCTGAAAGATAAAGCAGAAAATAGGGGATGTCTGTCCTTTATTTATTCTGAAACACAACAAAAGTATTGTTCCATTTCAAAGGTAACAGAGAAAACAAATAAAACAGCGTATCGTAAGACATTTCAAAATACATCTATATAAAAAATGACAAAGAAACAAAAATGTCCTTGGATGCTTATGCTGACATCCTGTGCTGCAGATATAATGAAGAGATGAGGTGGATTTTTAATTTTGACAGGTTACAAATCAACAGTATTCTGAGAAATAAAGCTGTGTGTCACAAAATCCCATTTTCTATGTTACTGGCTGCAAATGCCTAAAGCAACATATCTTTTGAGGGCTACTCTGTTTCTGTTATTCGCGGATGAGAAGTAGACTCAGGTCCCATATGTTCTTTCATAGTGCTTCATAAAGATGAGAAGCAGAGATTTTTTTTCTGTCTAAAAGTTTAAGACAAGCAGAGTACACAAAGGATCTTTTTTGAGCATAAAAATGTGATTCTATCCTCTCCACTGAATCAATCTATAAGTCGAAGTAAACTATCAGAATAGGTTGCATGATCCATAAAACCCACACATCTCTATTACTGGAATTATGAGCATCACTGTAGGACTTCGTAGGTCTTACAACTACTCTGCTGTAAAAGAAAATGTGTGGAGATATGTTTGAACCTTAATGGTATTTCAACTGCTATAATACCATTTCACTGACATGAGCAAAAGTCCTTTACGATGGACTTCAGCTGAAATTTAGCTCATTACTGCTGATAGAAATATTGATGTAGTCTCAATATTAGCAATAAATGTGAGGAATTGATTTTTTTTTTTTTTTTTTTTTTTTTTTTTTTTTTTTGCAATAAGACTGTTTTGAACAAAATAAAATGTTCAGTTCTGCTGACTAAGAGCTCTCAGGATTTCTAGGACCTTAAAATATGGAACCTTAAAATATCCACTGACTCTAGATGTAACTCACATAGAGCTCTTTTTTCTTTCTTTTTAGCTCATACCAGAAGAATTTGGACAGCTGAATATTGTAAGGCTCAATATGACCTTAGAAGGGAGAATACTTAGCAGAATTTTGTCTGTCAAATTTTTTCTTGATCATATCATCTAGTTAAATATTAAGTCATTTAATTCCAAGTAGCAACATAGTATTGTGCATTAATGCAGCTAAGTAGATGTGAATAAGTTCAGGGGAACAGGTTAATGGCATTGCTGACCTGAGAAAGATCAGTAACTGACTCTAACAAAGACAACAGGATTTCAGAGACAGACTCCATTTATTCAAATTTTAAATATTATTTGTATTTTATTAGAAAGAAGTAGCTGAAATAAAACAGGTAGTGCTTCAGAGAATGGAAATATGCACAGAGATATAAGTATTCTTAAATATTAATGTAGTTCCTGAGTCATTAAGGCATTTCTTTTCCATTAGTCATGAAGAAAAAAAGATTTAAAATGAGGGGTGATGGGTATTTATATGGGTGGATTTACCCTTCAGTCTGGCTAATCACAAGCAAATTCATTTTTCTGCATCTAGATATGTGTTTATACAAATACATATAAATACATATATTTGCATATTATACATCATTTACACTGTGACCATTTCACTAGAGAGAGAGTTCTACAAACAAATAACAACAGATTGAAATTTTCTTTGTAACCAAGTGGGTTACAGGGAGGTGGGTAGAGGTTCATATAGCAGTGGTTACTATAGTTACAGCATCTCTCTCTAGCCCTTTAATGAGGAACTAATCACTTTATTCTTTCCAAGACTTCACATTTCACATGTTCGTCTCTTCACCCACACCTGACATTATTTTCTCCCCGAGGAAAGGCAGAAAATTATTAAGCCTCCACAGCAAAAAGGCTCTCTGACTAGCTAATCCCAAACCCTGAGGGAGAAGAAACAGGATTTTCAGAGAAGCGCTGTGAATAAGAAGGGGCAGGAACCTACTGTGTCATGGCAGTGAATAACACTTTCCACCTCACCATAGCTGCCAGCAACCCTAAAAGACTGCCAAGAAAGGTCTGTACCTTACACTTCTATTGCCACCTGTCATTCAATTAAATGTCAGAGATGAGGGAAAAAAAGAAATTAAAATTTACAGCTGTTTAATGAACAGCTTGATAGCATGCCCCCAAAAAATCAGTAGTTCCTAAGATTAAAGACGTCACAGGCTCTATATGCACACATAGTAGCTTTTTACCCCTCTGAAGTTAAATCTATGCCTTTATGTTTTGACAATGCATTTTACTGAGCACATGCCCAAGCTGAAAATTAACTAACAATGGCAAATGCAATTTAGTACTCCTAAACATGCATTTCTATTATTTCTTTAAGCTACACCTTTGTATCTTTTCAGATGAACTTACAGCCAGGCTTAGTGCTGAAATAAAAAATGGTTGTATTAAGTTGTGTCACAGATTTTGCTATGCTTAACTGACAGGCTGAAATTACCCATTCTTGGTCATTGCCTCAAGGGAATGACGTTTTAATTCACCAGGGATTCAAGCCTGTATGTGAATATATATATTTGCCTACATCTCTCTGTCTTGACTTTTGAAACCATTGCCACTTATCAGACAGATATAAGAGGTAGACACTTGAAGGTACTGTTTTCAATACCATAAATACATTAAAATATATCTTTTCTTTAACACCTTAAAATATTCTGATACTTTTATGTTTTTAATTATATCTCGGTATTTTTTCAGTAATTTCATTGGGACATTATGTTCTGTAACTGTAGATGACCAGAGAGAGAGAAGGAAAACTGCAAATGCTGAGCCACACAATGTGTTATGATCTCAATCCATAGGCAACAGAGAATCCATAAAAGACACAAGAAAATGGATATCTTTGGTTTCAACAACAAACAACATTTTATTGAAATACTAAGAAGCAAACAAAATTTAAAAAAAAAAAAAACAGTTTTATTACATTAGATTTAAGAGAGAAGGTACGGTTATCTGCTTAGCAAAGGGTTCTGACTTCTTTTTATAAATTCTTTATTATTAGGAGGAGGAATACGTTTAAATTTAGCCTGTTAGTGCTTGGTTATAGTGTATGTCATGAAACCTGACAAAGGTTTAACTGAATTGTCAATGCAAAAAGTCACTGCAATCTGCAGGGGATTTGTACATCCTTTGGAGATAGTATCATAGAACAGTTTTAAGGGCACAGCACAGACAAGGTAACTTATTGCTTGTTTTGTCTTCAGCCTCTCTATTCCTTTTAAAACAAGCACATTCTCAGTATCATGCAGACCCATTACCCATTGTGATAGATGGTTGCATGAGCACAAAAAGAAAAGGTATTTAAGAAAATGTTAACATCCTTAATTCCTGAAATGCTTACTGTCTTTAAGTACACTTATCCTTGCTCAAAGGCCCTCACTGATGGTTACAATAACTTAAAACAACAGTAAGTACATTCCATATAAATCTACACAGATTTTGAACATACTGATAAAGTAGGTGGCATCATCCTGAGTTAGACTTTCTCTATCTAGTGAATTAAAAATACATATGTTTCCATAGCAAGACCTGAATTGTAAGCACTATTTCTTTTAATTTCAGCCTAAGAAATGATAAACAGTTACCTTTGCTAGACCCTGCTTACAAAAATACCTTGCAATGAGAAGGTGACATTTTGCTGAACTCTGCTAACAAGGCAGCTAAGTTCTCCTCTGAGCTGCAAAACATTTTACAATACAAGCAGTTGCCTATTTGCATATGAAAGACAAAAAGCAAGAATTAAACTAATCTCCAGAAGATCAATTACTTCATCATTCCAGTTCTACACATAATTTGTCATATCATATTAGCTTTTCCTTTTTAAATGTTGTGCACAGAATAACCATTTCTTCCTGACTCATCCTTTTGCAAGGCAGATGAACAAATAATATTTTTAAACACTTCTGTTCTATTATTCTACATAGAAAGTGGGTCACTGGGTTTGCAAACAGTTATCATGGCATTGGCTGAGACAGAGTTAATTTTCTTCACAGAGGCTCACATGATGCTGTGCTTTGGATTTGAAGATTGGAATACATACTTCGAATATGTCAGTATACATATACTGTTTCAACAGTTGCAAAGATTCTGAACCTTCAGTATAAATAACTAGTGTAGATGAACACAGTTTCATGAGGAATGTGTATGTGTGGAATTCTATATGATATTTGAGGAGATGTCACACGATAACATTTTTGCTACTGAACACAGAGAAATTGCAAAATGAGATTTAATGTGCATTTATGTATTTCCTAGAGTTTCTTACTAAAAATAAATAGCATTTTAAAGTTCTTGAGTTCAGTAGCTGGAATCTCTCCTTGGTGCTTGGTGGAAGATATAGACACAGCCTAAATTAGTATACCAACACAATACATGAGTCTATGAGCCTGTCATGGGCCTTTTGTCTTGATGGTTGCTCAAGCTATTACTTAGTAGCACAGAAGATGAGATTAACCAAACTAAATTAGGCAAAAACTCATATATTTAACTTCCATTCACCACCTATAATTGCCAGTCAAATTTAAATACATTCAAATTCTGAATGATAAAATAAAAATGTCCTTAGTGAAAATATTTGACTACTTATCAACTCAAAGGAAAAACTGGATTATTTATGGAATGTTAATGCTGAGAACATTTGAAAAGAAAAGCACATACTAATATTTTGCATGTTAGGATATCCCGCTGTTTTACAAAAATGTAAAAGTCTAAAAGAAAATAATCTGCTAATGAAAACATCAACTAAATATACAACAATGTAATGACCTAAATGAAAGAAAAACATGGCAATGTATAAGCTACCTCTGAGTGAGGAGATAATGTCTTGAAATAAAACTCTGCAATAGCTTTATTTTTAAAAGTTAGGGTTGCACAACAAGAAAAAATCAATTTGCAGTCAATGTAGAATGTGTGATATGACCTGAAAATAAGTAATTAGCTTATAAAACTATAAATACTTGAAAGGTGAATAGTGATATCATCATGAGCAGAAAAAAAAAGGGAAATTCAAACTGCCTACTGCCACAGTATGGTACTGTTCATGCCACAGTATGGTACTGTTCATGCTTAGATCAATCCAAACTCACTATGATTTATGTGACACAGACAAAGGAGGAGATACAAACCCAGAAATAAGCTTGCTGACTGGAAGCTAAGACCTTCTTCTGACACCCTAAAGCTAGGTGTCCTCATTCTTCGAGTGCGCTTTCCTGTTGCTTCTGCGAGTTAGATGTCTATCCGGCTCTTGTGAGGCCCCATCTGGAGTACTGCATTCAGGCCTGGGGCCCCAATACACGAAGGACATGGAGCTCTTGGAGTGGGTCCAGAGTAGGGCACTAAGATGATCAGAAGGCTGGAGCACCTTTCCTATGAGTAAAGGTTGAGGAAACTGGGATTGTTTAGCTTGGAGAAGACTCTGGGGAGACCTTATTGTGGCCTTCCAGTACTCGAAGGAAGCGTATAAACAGGAGGTGACGTGGCTGTTTACAAAGTTGGATAGTGATAGGACAAGAGGGAATGGTTTTAAACTGAGACAGGGGAGGTTTAGGTTAGATATCAGGAGGACGTTTTTCACACAGAGGGTGGTGAGGCACTGGCCACTGCCCAAGGAGGTTGTGGATGCCCCATCCCTGGAGGCATTCAAGGCCAGTCTGGATGTGGCTCTGGGCAGCCTGGTCTGGTGGTTGGTGATCCTGTACATAGCAGGGGGGTTGAAACTCGATAATGTGGTCCTATTCAACCCAGGCCATTCTATGATTCTATGTTTTCTTGACATGGCAGTGGGCCCAATTTAATAAATCCTGCCCGTCAGATTACTTACTAGCCTTAGATCAGCTTCAGCCAGCATGAAGTCTGGAGAGAAACAGCTCACTTCTACCTGCAAAACTGACTAGATACACCAAAAGTCAAATTATTCCTTTCTTTCTGCTCTGACATCCTTAAACCTTTAGTTTGCTCTTGCACAAAGAAACATATCTAACAGAAGAGATATCTTATGCCCAGGAAGGCATTTCCCTGGGAGAGGACTGATTTGAAAGTCTTCATGTTGCTGAAAGTATCTAACCTAACTGTTCCTCATCCTGATGACAACTGAACCTTTATATCTACCTGTTTTCCCCAAAACAAGATTCTATTACCATAGCCTATTCAGTAGGTATACCCAATAGATACCTACATTTTTACTTCTGTACATAAACTTATACTGACATGGTACTACGGAGGACTGTGTGAGGGCAACTGACTTTCAAGTGAATTGGAAGTTGATCTGCAAAGATAAACAATGATAAACCCCAAGAGTGATAATCTAGATTCGGCATCTCACAGATCTGTGTAATCTAGTCAGCTCACAGTCTGACTGACTTGCTTACCACCCTTTAGATATCAGCTGTGTCCATTCTTGGCTGTTATGTGCTTTCCTAGCAACACACTTTCTTCTTGATACAGATCAGCTCCTGACTTAGATATATTCCTTTCTGATGCCAGATGAAGGAAGGGTTTAAAAAAATAGAAGAAATAGGATTTTTCATGTTCATTTTTGAGTGGGACTCACTGACTTTCATTCTCCTCAGGATTGATTGTGGAGTAGCTAGAGGTACATCCATTAGCTTATTTAGTCTAACAAAAAGGCAAAGTGCTATGTGAGACTTAGGATGTCTCCAAGTTTACATCGCAGCCGGTGGACATCTCCTCAGCATCCCATGCCATTTGAGGGTCTCTGCAGTGCATTCAGCTTCCTGAGACAGAGGTCACCTTAAGCCAGATGGAATTTTTTAGAAGACTTGACATGTTCTAAATTTATATCTACATCACATTTCACCAAGTATGACACAGAATATTTTTCTTCTTTCTCTATATTGATGCTTCTTTTTCTGGAATGGCGAATTCCATTGCCAATTTCTCACTGCAGGATGGCTTTTCATTGGAAAAAAAAAAAAGAAAATGAAAACAGAACATGTGGATTATCCAAACTTAGCTTTTAAATTAAACCAATAGGCTATGACAAGCAGTGAATTTCTTGAATGGTTACTGCACACTGCAGGGGGCATTAAAAGGTAAAAGACAGGAAGCCAATTGCTTTTTAAGCACTCAAGCAGAGTGAAACTCAACTGGAAATGAATTACCTGGAGTGCATTATTGCTACTGCAACATGCAATTCATGCATCTAAATAAAACAGAACAAGCTATGTTTTAAATAACAAAAAATCTTGAAGAAACACAAGACTAGGAGGAGTTCATAAAGTCAAGTATTCTGTAGAAAGCTTATATGTAATTCCAGACAGTGCATCCATAATTTTAGGGCTCCTGAACCTTGAAATAGAAAACTTGCTCAGACTGTTCAACACTATAAGATGGTCCATGGTCACAGTTTCACTAAGTGCTGAAGAACAAAAACTGTTTCTATATAAAGTAAAACTAACCAAGGACATTTATTTCTGGAAAAAATAAATTGAAAATATTTAGCTGGTATTCTACTCAGCAATATATTTAAAAAATTCACAGTGACATTACTAATTGCATTCAAATTTCATTCAAAATTTGGAATTTTCATGCGTGTCAGTTTGGTCATCATTTAAATAGGACAGACAAAATCAATAGAGTGAAATTTATGAAGTCTGCTTCTATATCCAGATTACACTTTATCCAAGAGTACTTCATTCCTTATAAGGTCTTACTGGTTTCTAGAGTCAAGCCGGGTGCTGCAAAGCCTAACTTCTAGGTAATTAAACCCCTATTGTATTTAGAACCAAACAGATACTGGTGAAGTTATGCATCATTTTTAGTGATGCATTACACATCTGAGAGCTGCCACACTAGTGCTACCAAAATGATTTATTTTATCTTAAGAGCCTAAGCAAGGTGGATCTACAGCCACGACACGAGTGTTTTAAGTTGAATGTTAAATTGAAATTGGCCCAACCACCTCTGCGGGACTGATGAAAAAGCAACTAGAAATGAGAACTCTGTCACAATTTCTACAACTGATTTAAAGGAGAAATACTGCATGCACCAATAGCAGCCTCCTGCTTCGTGTTTAATTGAGCATTTCATTTACAGAGCACCCAGCTTAGCTATGAAAGTATACAGTTAGGTTTAAAATAGACTCAGCAACTGCACAACATGTTAAGCCAGGAAAGCCAACAGCCAAACTCAAGGAGGAACTTTTAAAAATTCAGTTTCACTGAAGTATCACAGATGCTCAAGGTATTGAGGTTTTGCAAAAACTCTAAAGTCTCAATGTTATTTTAAAAAAATATATCTTCAATGAAAAGTAGGAGATGAATATTTGTTTTTCTTTCAGTGAAAGAAAGCTGCATTAAGGGCAACAGGCTGGCATAAAAGAAGCCTGCCTACAGTACATTCTGTTTTTAATTTCATTCTCCATTCCCAGTTTCAGCAGCCTCGTTCTAAAAAATAAAAAAGATCCGCAACATTTTCAAGCATGGATAGTGAAGCAAAAGCTGTCCTTATGGTAACAGCTTTCAACTTCTCTTTACTAGCTTAATTCTGTACTTGCCTTGAAAAAAATCTCACCTTTTGCTGCTCTTGATGCTTGAAGTTATGACCCACTGTGCTGCTGACAAGTTTACACTCCTCTGAAATTGAAGGAACATGAATATATCCACTGAGTAACAGGATGGTTGAAAACAAACAAACAAAAAAAACCAACCAGGATAATCAGCTTAAAAATTTAATGCTGTAACAGGTTTAGATGAAGTATTTTTTAAGTGCATACACTGCATGAGCTTTCGCTTACATAAACATTAGAAAGTGAAAGCAGATTGCTGTCACTAGAAGTGTGGTTATCTTTCTGGACACAAAGGCAGGACAAAATCTCAGGTCTAGTGGTCTGATGCTTATTGCATCTGGTAAGCAATGTACCCTCACAGAGAAGGGAGATGAGCTGCAACCTGGTGAACACCATGGAGTTTTAGCAATAGATATGCATCACAGCACATCTTACAACACCATTCTCAATCTCAGTCCTTGATGACTTCCATTCAATTTACAGCAGACAGAGGAAAGCCTAAGTCTTCAAAAGTCAGAAAGTGCATCCTTACCAACCAAGGACCAGCATGCAGCGTGTTGACTGATGACCTTCCTCCATGTATCCATCTGGAAACTCACAATCAGAAAAACATGCTTAATTTTTTTTCAGCTCCCTTCAACTTCTAATTAGTTGGGGATCAGATTATGGGTTCTACTGAGTTGCAGTCATTGTGGTAAATTTTAATATCCTTTTATAACTTAGTAACTGCATTGATTCCACCCTTGTCATAAGACCTAGGAGTTGTTTCAATCCTTTAGTTGAAAATGAATACAAGAAAGTGTGAAAAATAAAGTACCACTTTGGATTTACTTCAGATTATAGAAAAAGATACAAAGGAAATGAGGCTGATATATGGATAAAGGCTAGTGACTATTTACAGACAGTACAGCATTAAAAAATTAGACCTAAATAAAACTACTTACATTTGTGCATGAGGAAAAAAAAAAAAAAAGGAAAAAGAAAAAAGAAAAAAAGGAACTAGCAAGCTTCAGAAACCCTAGAGCATGTGTAATTCCATTTTGTTGTAATTTGTGCATTTTATCAAATTCTAATCTATGCTGTCTCCAGGTTATGAGAACTAAAAAAATCACTCATTTAAATTCTTACCACTCTCAGATGGGCACCAAGATTTCTAGGTAATCATCACATTATCACCCCATAGGATCAGATGAGAACAAAAGAGATGAAACCTACTGTTTTTTCTATGTAGGCTTTCCAGAAAGCCTTTTTTTAAGGCTCTGAGACAAAATGGCTGAAAAAAAGAAAAAAAAAGGAAAAAAAAAAAAAAAGCATTATTTTAACAATGCAAAAGTTCTTGAAAAATGTGTGTAAATAAAAACGTGTCTTAATCTTAAGGGTATGCTAATCCTAAGCATTAAGAACTCAAATAGAGGAATTCACTGCATGGAGGTGTCTAATTGCCAAAGATCTCATTTAATCTTTCAGCATTCCGTATTATTGAAATGCTTTGTGCTTCTGTTGGCAAGGAAGTATTTTTTCTTACCCCAGTTTTGTCTCCTGATTATTTCCCAATTGTTCTTTTAGGCTTCTCTTCAATAATCAGATTGTGACAAATTTCCTCATTCTGTTTAAAAACAGAAAATATTGAAAATATGAAAATTGAAAATACTTTCATCTCCCTCTGTGACAAAAAGCTACAGAAATGCATGAAATGCTGCAGCCAACAGCAAGGAAAATGGCACAGACCCTAAAAACAACCACTGCATGTCTAAAGAATGCACCTGGCCTTTTTATTTGTCTGGTCTGCCAATGAATTCTGGGATTACCAAGTGTCAGAAGTTGGTAATATCTCAAAGCATTGCATCAAAGGTTCCAGAGATTTGGGAGATTTTAGTATATTATTGAGAAAAAGGTAAGTCTAATTACAAAAAGCATCAGTGTGGTGAAGAAATAGAGTTAAAATGGGAAAGCCTGGATGGGAAAAGGGGAAGTATAGCTGACTGACCACCTGCTCCAAAAGAAGCATGAAGAAATCAATTGGCTTTCCAGTTGACTGTGGTACACAGTCACTGTTAGTAAATGGCTGTGTAAGTTAGCTGAACAGACATCAGCAGCAAACTGACACTGTACTCTGGGAACAATTCTTTTTCCTCTCCAAACAGTTTCTCATTGCAATAGTTACTGTCTTATTACAGGAAAACCATTTAGAATAAAAATGTGGCTCTTTAAAATAGGCCAAAGTTTGGATTGTGAATATGCCTGACTTCTTAGTACCCCGTTTCTTACAACTTGTTTGGAATAGATAAAGCCTTAGTATTGATATAGAAACATTAGATTTAGTTTGTGGGAACTGAAATCGAACAAAATCTTATTATCAAGAGAGTTCACCAAGCCCATCAACTGCAGTCACAATTTCTTTGTGCATTAGTCATGATCTTGATGACTGAAAGCTGTTGGCTATAAGTATTTCCTAAACTCAGACATGCTCTCTTCATCACACTGGTTAACAGCAAGCAAAGTACTGACTGTTTTAGTAACCTTCATTCACGCTGTGCAGAATTTCCCCAGCTGAGGAAAGGAAGACTTCTAGGAAAAGAGAAGAAAAGCAATCTTAGATGAAAATTTTTCATAAGGACATTTTTTCCTACTCTTGGTCTTGTTTCAACAATCATCTGCAACTGAGCCATATAAAGAAAGGCAAATAAAGGATAACACCCTACAGTTACCGTGGGCTACTGCTTAAGTAAATGTGCATGATCAGTGGGAACCGCTTGTATGTGTAGTCACTTCATTTCCAGTGCACTTTGTAACAGTAATCTAGACTAACAGTTGATTCACAAATAGCTTAACCAACATAGGTTTGTGCAGAGCAGACCCATTAATCTAGATGTATTTATGTCTTTTACAGGCAAATATTTTGGCAAGTGTGGGCTAGAGCTATGAAAACATTTAAGCCCTAATTGCCCTCATCACTTTATTCTAGAGAATTTGCTTAGGCTGTGGGTGAAAAGGAGCTCCCTGTGCCCCAGGCTAGACTTACGCCTCACATATTTCACCTCCCAAGAGAATGTTTTGATGTGAGGTTCTCAGACCCCCACTTGACACTGGTACCTCCCCCATCCACCTCTAATGACCAGGTCTAATGAGGTTTTTCCATTTGCTCCCTCTCAGAAAGTCATAAAGAAACTCAAAACCACCTCATCCAAAAATACCTCAGAGCAGTGTCTCTCCATACATAACACATTGCTGGATCAGGACAGCAGTGATTAGATATTTCTTTTATAGCTTTACTATGGGATTAAGAATAAAAAACACCTTTGAAGTCTTTCCCCATCTTTGCTCTCAGCACCTTCAGGGCTCACTGCTCTCCAGCTTATTAGCATGGTGCTGCCAAGCAGTGCGGATGAGGCAGAGCTGGAGACAGGGCTGCAGCCTAGTCAGGCAAAGAGCCATTCCTCTGCAACTATGGAGAAATGTATGCCCATCACAGCCCCACTGTGAGGGGCAGGGAGCAATCTGACTCAGAAAAAGCATCCTGATTTCAGATTTATTGGCAGGCCACTGCCGCGATCACAGCCCTTGCGCTGTTTCACTCCTATCTTTTGCAACCCTTTGCAAGCACGAATTTGGAACTGAAATGATTAAACAACATAATTAGACATTTATTTTAACTCTGTGGGCCAACGTGTTGGCTGAGGCTTTGCAAATGATGAAAACCGCAGCTGCCATGTTCAGCTTTGGGAGCAGCTCAGCTGCACTGTGTGTCATCACTTCCCATCCTGCTCTCTTGTTTTAATTAGACACTCTTGCAGGCAACAAATCACAGTGATATTCTTCCCAAATGCTGCAAGTGCCTAGAGCAAACTGTGAATAGTCAGGGAAAAACAGAAAGGCAAACTAGATGTTTGCACTCCTTAAGGTACCAGGGCTTTGCAAACAAAATAGCCATGTTCGGGTAGAGGCAGTCTACCACAGCCACAGTGGTGTCACTCCAGATCTGAGGAATGGATATTGCTGAACTCTCTATGGGAATAGGCTTGGGTTGTCTGAGGCTCCTGACCTATGCTTTACCTTCTCCTTCCTTCCCCAACATTCTTTCCCTCTGTTCCCAGGATACTGCTACCCAAAAAGGCTATGACACCAGCCAGAAAAGAAGGCAGAGAGCAATGGGGATGTTTTGCTCATTTCTTCTACCAGTCAACTCAATGAGTATCACAACTCCTGGAATTAAAAATTCCCAGGTGTCACACTTTTCACCAATCAGATCAATTCCTATAAACATGAACACAAGAAAATCATTTGCCTTTCTTTCTGTGGGAGCAGAGCCTCCAGATCCTTCAAAAGACTCCTTGCTTTTATTCACCTCTCCCTCCAAGTCCCAAAAGTTCCTCCTATAAACATTACTCTAAACCTCTCTTCCCTCTGTAAGTTCCTACTCTTCTTTAGGACAAATCCTTTTAATCTTGTGAGAGCATTCCCACTGCTGAGAAAGTTCCAGCAGGAACTTCCCTGGGAAAGCTGCCCAGCAGCGTAACCTGCCTATGTAATACATTGAAGGCAAAGTGCCCTGCACTTCACAAGCTTCTCTAATTTTCACTCCTCGTGACCTGCAGCTTCCTCTATTTTCCCCAACAAAATGCTGAATGCAGCAGAGAGCTCTGTGCCTGGCTGATCCGGAGGAAACTGGTTAGAAGAAACATTTATTTTAGGTAGGAGAACATACAGCTTAGCGTAGAGGGAAATGCTCAAGCACTCCAGGCACTGCACTGCATCTTGAAGTGAAATCTTATTTCCCAGCAATTTCTGGTTGGCCACAGCTGTAGCTGACTTACTGCTAAGTGTAGTAGGAAGCCTCCTAAATAATAATAATAGGAATAATAATAAATTCCATATCAGACTGCAGTACTTATTTATAGTCATAGTAAGTATATTAAGTACTCTTACAACTATTTCTGTTCAGCAAAACACTTCCAGACATGATATGGAAAGATTCATTTTAGCAGGTCTCATTCTTTGAAAGAGGCAAACATTTATCTTCCAGGGTTTAGAACTTGGATAAAACAAAGAGCACCTTCCAGGTATTCTCTCACTATTGTAATGATAAAATAAAAAATATTCTCAATCAAAAATATTTCAGACCATATGTAAATCAGCAGATTGCTTTGCAGGAAGAACTGAACCATTCATACCATTCATGAGCCATACAGTTACAAGTTAATTACAGAACAAACTGCTGTTTTGAAGGATGATTACAGATGAGGCCCTGGGTGTGCATATAACAAGATGTGTTAATTTGAAATGATCTTGGTTGGGAAAACAGCAGAGCAGTAGCTTTTCTCCTCACAAGATAGAGACAAACTGCTGTACAGGGGAATAGGAAACAAGATGAATACTGGCAAATTACTGTCTCTGAGATATCAGCACCAGCTTTTACTGAGTAGCAGATTGCTCATGGGAACAGTATCAACTGCATGATCCTGGTTCTGGAATTATTAATATTCTAATATAACCCTAACAGAGCATAAGAGGTTGAGTAACTAAAAAATCATCTGATCCACGGCTGCGTGGATTCATCAGTAAACACCACTCTGGATTCTCACAGAGTCCCCTCAGGTAAAGGCAAACAAAGGGATTATTCAAACACTTGGCCAGACTAATACAAACTCAGGAAGAAAACACTGCTTGAACAACTGCCTGTTGACACGCTGAAAAACAGATGCCTGTTTGCCAAGGCAGGCTGCTCCCTGAGCAGCTATCAGCTTGCAGCATGTATCTGCACTTACAAAAAGAGGTTTAAGAAAATGTATTGAACTGCAAACAAAAATAGTAGCAAGAGCAAGCAGAGCTCAAACAGCTGCATTGCAGTAGATGTTTGTTTTTGAACATCGTGACAGAAAATGCTCTCCAGTGTGTGCCTTCAACAGGAATGCCAGGATGCTGCTAGTTCTTGCACTCCCACTGACTGGGATGACAAAGCAATGAGCGTAACTGTCAGGCAGGAAGAAAAAAGCAGAGAACTCTGCCGAAATGCTTCAAACAAAAGAACATGAAGATTCCTATGATCAGCATACATCTGATTAGACCGCAGGGGGTACACAGTACAGAGGAGAAGAAAGAGAGCACAGACTGATGGGAGCACTGGAGGCGTATATGGGACACGCAGGTGCACAGCACAGAGAGGGGAAGGGCTGGCAAGGCACTGCACAATAGAGAACTGCTGCGCAGGACCGAACACTACAAATGAGGAATAATTTATAGAAGAATAGAAAAACAGAGTAATAAAACAAAACAAAACAAAAAAAATCAGTGAACAACCAGTAAGGTCGTTGCATCAGAATTGCACATCCATATGTGCTTCTCTGAGGCCTTGGGGTTACAGCTGGCAGGAACTGGCGCTAAGATGATTGCACTAATTCTGGCCCCAGAGATGATCTGATCTCTCACCAGACATCCCCCACTATTAAATGAAGCCTGCTTACAATTTGTTGTTTGTTTCAAAGTGAATGCTGCAAAGTCACAATAGCAGCTCCTGATGCATTGGAAACAACTGACAAGGAGACAACAGAGCTGTACAAGGAGAGGTGGGCAGGCCCTACAACAGGCTTTAGCCAACTCAGTTTTTCCCAATGTAATGGCACTCACTCAGCAACACTCAAAACCTGGAGGCGTTCAAATTCCTTTGACATCATCCAAAATCTGCACTGGCACTCTCCTACTCTCGCAAATGTTTGCTTCAGCCTGTGCAGCTCAATGCTCCGTTACCAGCCAAGTCTGTAGTAGGTGCCACAGACATTTCCCCATTGTCACTCTGAAGGCAGCCTGTTTCAAACAGGTCTCATAATTTGTGTAATTCACTCTGGATCAGACACATTTCAAAGAACAGAGTGTTCACAGAGGCAATGCCACAGGGAACTCTCCCATAGCAGACCTCCATTTTCATTGGGTATCTCCTATCCCAGCAGAGCTCTTAGATCAGGTACCACACAATCCCAACACAATTACACAGTTTCTCAATCAGAGGCAGAACACATACAAGCAGAAACATCCTCCCACTAAAATCTAAATAGGTGCATCTACAATTTTATTACTCACAGCCCCCAAGCTACTTTAAATATTCAAAGTATCATGTTTACCTTTGTTGTTGTTTTTTTTTAATCCCCACTTGATATTTTCATTGGAAACACAGTAATGAAAAAAGCTAATTTTAAATAAACCATTTCTATGGAGCTCAACATCCTTTATATTTATTTTATTAAAGATTCTGAATTCTCAGCTATTTTTTCTGACCCATTAACATCCTAAAAATTAATGGACCTACTTCATTAATTTTCTTTTCTTCTTACCCTTGTCCGGTTAGTGAATCCTCTTAATAACTGATCCATATTAGCCAATCTTTGATTCTATGAGTATTTCCATTTTTTATTTCTTCATCTTTCTACTATTTTAAAACAATATGTTAAGTATCATTATCTTGTCATTATTTACTGAGCAAGAAGCCTTCTATTTGTTTTAATTTCCTTTCCATCTCTACCTCAGACTGACTGCTTGTAATTCTCCTTTCCTATTCAGCTGATATTCATGGGAAAGGAGGAAGGGATTTAAACTAAACAAGGGGAAAATTCAGATTGGATGTTAGAAAGAAATTTTTTACTCAGAGAATAGAGAGGCATTGGAACAGATTGCTCAGAGAGGCTGTAGATGCCCCATCCCTGAAGGCCTCCAAGGCCAGGTTGGAGATGGGGCCCTGGGCAGCCTGATGTGGTGTGATGTGATGGGTGGCAATCCAGCACACGGCAGGGAGTTGGAACTAGATGGGCTTTAAGGTCCCTTCCAACCTAATCCATTCTATGATTCTATCATTTTCTGACATCCAAGGCACTTTGCTTAAATCCTCAGCCCTTCTTTGACCATCTGGAGGCACTCTACACACTTCCCCAAATGCTGATGTTTTTTTTTTCCACTGTCTAAAGATTTTTTCACAATATTTTGGATCTCAGATTCCTGATCCTTCTTTTCTTTCCTTCAGAAAAATGACAAGTATCATCTTTACATCATTTTCTGAACTTCTTAGTTCAATTTTGTCTTCTTCACTCTATATCTCTCACAGACTACTCTGCAAAGTGAAAAATCTTAATTATAGACCTACATGTGTTCATACAAAATTTAAAGAGATCTGACATATGTTATTCAAACCAATGATGTTTTCTACTACCAGATTTTTTTATCACATTTCCAGTGCTTAATGTGCTACCTCTCTATACAAAGGTAAATCTAGCATCAGCAACAATGAATTATAATATTAGGAAACATAGAGGGGTAAGATCAAAGAAAAGATAATTATATGTAAGCATTCATAGAAAAAATCAACTTTCAGGAAGATTTAGCAGCTAATCATAAATAAAGACAACAGACACTAACCTAAATCACCATTTATACATCAGCTAAACTTATTTCCAAGAACATATGACACTAATGCATCCAACTTCTGAATGTAGTGATGACAGTATGCAATTAACAGCAGAGCTGTCTTTTCTGAGTTGACAAGGTCCAAGCTTACTCCTCACCCCTAATATTCATAACATTTATATTTAATTTGGACTTTGACCACACTGCTTCAGTTAATGCATCTGCAAGCTGTGGGCTTCTTTAGTGTCATGTCTACCTTACATTATAGCCCTCTTTGTCACCTTCCTGCTGACACATTTGTTCAGAAAGTCATACAGGTAGAAGGCTGGCAAAACAGGAAAGGCAAGAACATTATTAGCTGTGTCTTTTGAAGAGAATTAAGTATATCATTTGAATTGTCAGTATAGGTGAAACTGCTTTGGTCACACCTCTCTCCACCATGTCACAGATATCTCCTCAATGAAGTAAGGCTTGATCTACAGCAGTTCAAAATTAAAGGCAATGCTTAAAGAATCATAGTCTAAGAAAGGCTTTTGCAGAAATAACTGATACTAAAAAAAAAAAAAAAAAATTACTATTTTGATCTATTTGCATGTAATTCAGTTAACCTTTCTATCTTTACCTAAGAAAACTGTATTGACAGACTGAATACAGTTCGGACAGGACTAGAAAATTGTGAGGCATATAATGCACCAGTCAGCATGTCACATCATGCAATAAAGACATAGTAGCAGAAAAAAAAAAGATGTCAACAGTAAAGATAAAGTGCTATATTTTAAAATAATCCATAAAAAAATTTCATTTGTTTGTTTTTTCATTTGTTTGTTTGATTCTGAATATAGGAAATATAACTGATATTTGCTCAAGAATGAACTTTAAGAGCTCACATCCAGGCTTATATCCAAGGCAGGAGCAAGAACATTTCTGATACAGGTTATTTAAGAAGAAAAGGCAACCAAAGACTCCCAAATGTCCCCAAATGTCCCAGTGTTGGAACACAATACCAGTGTACAGATTTTTCTGAAGTCAAAGTTTTTCCTCCCTGTGTGAATATAAACTCATGAGCTTGGGTTTCTAGTCAAAAGTAGAAGATTAAATGTTATTCTTCTAAACGCAGAAAATTGAGGGAATGTATGAAATCACCATGACATACATAAAGGAAGAACCTGTGCAATCCCAGCCAGTGTCAGCAGTCACACAAAGCCCTGAAGGCTGCTCCACACAGCCTTTCTAGTGCAAGAAAGACAGCAGGTCTCTACAGGAATCCCACCAACAGGCACGTGGTCAGCAAGCAGTGGCCTCTTAGACACTATTAGCAAGGAGCTGTGAATCCTACCGAAATTGATAAATGTAAAAAAGTAAATTAAGTCTGCTTTCTATTTTGCCATTGAAGTAATTTGCTATATTACACCTTTTCAATAGCAATATCCTCACTTTTTCAGTAGGAGTACAACTTCACTTATTTATTCTCAGCTTTTAAAAGGCCTCCCATCAAGGGTGTTATACAAGGACAGTTCTTACTGGCAACTGCTGAAACAGGAAGTCTTTGAATGAAGAAAGGTATCAAGATTTTTCTCCTATAACAGCTTGAAGTCAACAGTGTTTAGGGTTGGCTTTTTTTATCCTGTAACATTTCCTGTTCAGGAATAAGAAAAGCTGTTCTCTTTATATAATTGTTTCCTTAAATTGCTGTTTTCAATTTGCATAATGTATCATTTAAGTAAAGGTAAAGAAACATTTCATCTTGATAATTTCTGCCAGAGCTGAGATTGCAAAATTGCTTCTCGTTAGAAGGAAATTTTTAAAAAGTGCAATCACTGCAACTTTCCAGATGGAAACTAACATATTTTCAGTGCACTGCAATAGTATGTTAGATCTACGATTGCTATTCAGATCAGACTAAGAAATGTTAGATCCAGCTGAGGTAAATTTTATTATCCCAATTCTTAACTATCATTTTATATATATATATATCTATATGTATATTTAGTTAGCTAGTTCCTTGACTCTACATTTTGTCTTGAATATAAAAAATGCTGTTTCTCCATTGTTAATATGCCATTAAAGCTGCTTCTTTTCTCCAGTCTCAGTGAAGAATACAATTCTTTAGCCAGAATGTTATTTTCTATTTATCAGTTTTTACCTCTTCCAAACTTGAATTCTTGTCTATAATAAATAACAGGTAACCTATAGTACGAATCATAATGGTAGGTTAGATCTATTCAGAAGGCCAGATCTAAAAAAAACCCCACATAATTCCTTGTAAGAAAAACATGGAGGTTCGTGTCTGATACTTCTGTGGGATTAGCCTTTCATCGCCAGAAATATCGCTGTCTTTATGTTGAAGAGTATCAGGCAGTTCATAAGTCTGACAATTGATCTATAATTATATATTGTTTGTACAGGTTTAGATTGACTCAGCCAAGCATATGACGCATATACCTCTTTTTAAAGTCACAGCTTACATGCTTTAGTAGGGAAGAAAAAGCTTGACACAATACATTGCCACTTGACTATTTAAAAAATAACGTATCAGTCAATTACAGGCAACAAAGAACACATGAATATTGGTTTACATAGTCTTGTTCCCTGACCTAACCAAGGATGATTATAGAGCCTCTACTGGAGAGGAAGAAAACACCCTCAGTCAAGCTGAAGCTCTTCAGCTGGATATGATCAGGAACCATCTGTGCTTACCTGGACTCTCCCATGCTCTCATTACACCTCCAGGCAAGCAAGGTCTGGAGCTGTATAGCCCTTGGCAAATGGTCAGCAGAGTAGAAAAATTTTGCCTGTTTCTGTATGAAAACACTTAATAAAAAAAAAAAAAAAAGGACAAAACTCCTGATTTTTTCAGACATTTTTAAAACCTAGCCATTGTAGAGATCCATTTTTTGCAGTGCCTTTGTTTTTCAAGGTAAGCTTTTTTTAATACAGACAAAACCTAAAAATTACAATAGAAAATAAAAATTTGTGATGATTTCAATTTTGACAACATCTTATTTGGTCAAAACAAGATCTATAAAACATTTCAACAAACAACTCCAATGCTTTCCTTACGTTTAATGACAATGACATAGACTCAAGCAATGTGCAAGAAGGCAGTGAAAACAGCCACCTGCACAAAAGGACCAAAAAGATTGCCTGTTTGATGTCAGACCTGAAAAACTACAAAGAGTGCAAAATATATCCAGAATACACAGGCTTCAGCCATGTGGTTTATGATTCATGAAGCTATCACTGTGTCTTAGTCCTGGCAGAATAATTTGGCATATGCCCTAGGTGATTTATTTGTATGCTACCACTGGGATGCGACCACATGCTGTGGAGTTCACATGTGATGGCACCAGCAAGATCATTTATATATGATGTCTGATATGCTAAATATCTTTGTCGAGGGAATATCTCATGGTTATTTTCCACACACACACACACAAAAAAAAAAAAAAAAAAAAAAAAATTTGCAAAGGACCAAACTGCATTAATACACATAATTTCATTTTGAAATGCACGCATTAATAGCATTCCATGCCATCAATGGTAGTTAAGTTTGATGTTCAGTAGAACTATTAGAACTCTGAGGGTTAAGCCAATGCAACTTGCTTTCAAAGCAGTTTGCAGTATTCCTCTATTTATTCACAATTCAACTTGAAGGTGCTTCGCTGCTTTTACCTGCTTAACGATTAGATAAAATTACAGTCCCTTAATCAAGGAACATGAGGGCTCTCCTGTGCCCTTCTGCAGCCTACTGCACCTATGCTATGGGCTAAACCTGCCCAGGTCCTCTGACTGCTGCTGAGACCAGCTGCCACAGAACTGAGTAACATCATTATCTTTTCTTGTCCTCCAGTGAAGGAGACTATGTATTGAGACAGCACACACCCCAGGAACCACCTGACTAACTGACTGGAGCCAAAAGTTCTCCAGAAACTACAGTAGATGTTAAATTTTTAGTATAGATTTAGTCATAAAGAAATAAAAACCAATAAAGTAAAACTATATCTTCATTATACTTATTAAACACTGCACTAAAAAGTATATGTACTCCTCTGGGGACATGCTAACTAAAGCTCTTAAATACATAAGTGGGGTTTTCTCCTCCACACCATGTACCTCAAACAGGTTTATCTAGTTGCTTGAACAATTAATGAATAAAGGCATTTGTGATAAAATAAACCTGAAGAAATTGTTCTTACACTTATTCAATAACTGAAAACTCATCATAAATGTTATTTACTTTACAATTTCAGTTCCGATTAACTAGAGCATCCTTCTTCAGGAGTGTGCTCTTGAGCACATCCTCAAGTCTCATTGAAGTCAATTACTAAGTTAGTTGAGAGAATCAATTATGAAGAGAGATTTGGGAGTCACACTGGACGAAAGTAAGACGGAACTGGAAAGTGGAGAAGGAAAGAAAGAAGGGAAAATCCTAACCTTGAAAAAACAACAGAAGGAGAGCGGGGATCTGAAATTAAACCTCTTGGCCTTGGACCACTCACTTTGCTGTGGCCATTGTAGGGATCTGTGCTACACTCTTCATTAGCTCTAGCACAAATATCTTTCATACTTCTCTCATTTCTTCATGACTTCTGCAAAATACTTTGTTCTACACAAGTTTCCAGAGAAAATCTTTAAACAAACGTTAATAGCACAACACAGATCTATCGGTAGCCTGAATTAACTACTTGTGAACCTAGCATTAAATATATTAATGTAACTACTATTACCTGAATATTGAGGAAAGCGTGTTTACTATGGAAACAAAGCAGCAGTGCATTTGCAAGGACATAACCAATACTCACAGTGAAGATCCATGAAAGAGAATTAAACACATGATTAAGTAATGATTCGGTTGATTTGCTCAATTTAGCACATTCTGCTCCTATGATAATGGAAATAAGAGATGCTCGCATTATATAATTTATTCAGCGAATTTGACTTTCATGTGAACAAAGTAACAATAAATCACACTGCATGAAACAACAAGGCCATTTCACTAAAGGAGCACTCAGACTCGCTCGTGCAGATCTTCCTTTGAGCGCCTGTAACCTACCATTGCCACAGGGTGTTTCTGCCTATCTCAGAAGGGGATTTAAGAGATGAGGATGCTAGAGAGGAACTGTTCTGAGGTGGCCCAGAGGAAAATGTCAAGAAGACAACATAGCCCTCATTTTTCTTCAAACCACCCTCTCCATTTAATTCAGGGCTACAGTGAGGCTAAGAACTCCTGTAAGTTGCTGCTAAGATTATTTGTTCAGAGAATTTCATTGGTCTCACGTTTCCAGCACAGCTCCTTCAATTTTGCCTCTGACAATAGCAGTTCTCTCCTCCTAAGATCATTTATGCATGTCCATTGTTCTTCCACTCCAAAAGAGCACTTCAGTAACCACAACCAGCACTTACTGGCTAGGGATCTAAAATACACACACAAAACAGGAACAAAAACTTCCATGTTTAAGTTTTAATGTATCTAATTATTAGGCTTTGCTCAGAGTTGACTTAAAGAACTGGACAACATTGAAGCCTGGTTCTTTCCAAACTTTTCTCAACAGATACAGGTATTTCATCCAGATTTCAGAATCTGTTAAACCAACTTCTCTCTCAATCGCTATTTGCACTAGCAAGCTGATTGTCATTTACGCTCATGATTTTATTCAAGTCAGTGACCCAGAGAAGACTAGTCGATCATATTTCAGAATGCAGCTTACTGTCAACAACCTATAAAAGGACAAGATAAAGGACACTACACAATAGTTAATTGAAAAAGAGCTAACAGATACAGCAGTCTATAGAAGGCCACAAGTTCAATACCAGTGAAAGCAAAACACAGGTAAACAAATTCAGAATCATCACTGCTAAGTTCTTGACTAACCCGGCTAGGTGGATATTAAAGCTGTCTAGCTGTCTGTTCCAACTACATTCAATCCCTTATAGTTGGGTGGGTAAAAGCAACATTTACTGAACTTGTAAGAGATAATAATGGAGTAAGTGATCTAACTGTCCAGAGTGCAATCAATTAATTTTACTTAAAAAAAAAGAAAAAAGAAAAAAAGGACTAGATAAGAGAACTAAAATCATAATTTGTTTCTCAGAGAATAAGAAAATCAATTAAAAACACAGATTTACACATGAAATGACACGAACTGACTGTTTCTAAAGTGATCCCTTCTTCTCTCAGTTAAGTATTGCTATCAGGAATTAGTGTTTTGAGGTTTGCAAAATATTTTATGGCTTCGCTCAAGAAACTGGCTTCTGGTAGCTTGCATCAATATGTTGTAAAGTGGGCAGGGGTCTTTCAAAAATTTTTATAGGCAAGTGCTCTGTTAGCCTAGTAAAGAAATGGACATAGGAATTACCTCAGCCTGTAATCAGTTAGGTATTTTGTTTGGTTGACTGTTTTTTGCTTGTTTGTTTTGTTTTAAAGAAAAGTATATACAACACCAGGGAGACCCGAGTTGTTTGAGCTGTTTTAGCATGCTCTCAATGTTGTGCATGACTCTTCAGAGTTAGGAGCTCTTTATCCAGCTTCTTGTCATCTGAAAAAGAGAACACTTCAATACATTTTGAATGAATTTTCTGTAGTTAGAAGTGAAATTTTCTCAGCTCATAAAGCAAAACTCTCCAGAGACCAAGCAGAAAGACATACAGGATGCATATCCAAAACTTAAACAAATATAATTGAATAAGCTTGGAAACATTTCCCATCCTAGTGCTTTTGGCAATGTGTTCCAGCAGTTTCAAGCACGCTAGTTTTCCAGTGAGATCCCTTTGTCAACATCCCTTGGGTCAACAGTGAAAATACAACACTTCCACCAGCTTTGAAAACAGCTCAGAAATGGAAGGAAGCCTCCTGCTCTTCTTAAAGATAAACCTTCAGCCTCACATACCAACAAAGAGAACCTTGTATTGTTTAATATAATTTCTCCACGTCTTGCTTGCTTAACTAGTTTCTTTCTGCTCTCACACCAGCATGGACCTTTTGCTCCCTCTCTAACTTCTCCAGCCTCACTCAGCTGTGCTGTCTGTTGCAGTGAAGTCAATGGAACTGCCTGTCTGTGTATCTTCATTGGCTGTCATTATTACATAAGCTAGCAAAAACATGCAGATCTCATCCAGACTATTCCAAGCTGTTCCATCATATCTACCTGCAGCTGGCTGGTTTCTTGGACAGCTTTGTTCTGATCATCATGATCTAACACACTGAGCTGGTTTTATCTTTAATATATTCCAGGTCACCACTCAGTAGATGAACAGAGATATTCAGGACTTATTAGAAGAACAGGATACTTACACGTATCTTCTTCAGAGCTGTTCCAGCAATGCATCCCAAAGCATTTTTGTGAGTCTAAGCCCTGCAGAAAGGAAGGAGGAAAAGGGCAGAGCAGAATGGAGGGCAAAAAGCCAGAACCTGACTTCCCCAGATGTCAGGGTTTTTTTTGTCTCTTGAGAACTAAGTGTAAAAGAAGAACATTTTAATGGGAATTGAGAGAACCTGTTCCCAGGTCAGTCTCAGATTTTTCACAGGGCTATATTCAGAGTACTCACACAGCAAACCCAGGCTCAACACCACAATTCAAATCAGACCAAAGATAAACCTAGAAGTCTCACACTCCTTCCTGCCAGAAATGAGACCTGTTGCTTTCAAGAAACACAAATCACACTCAAGCTTTGCACCTGAAGGAATTCACAGCTGTGATAATGACTGACTGAGGAGGTGCCTGACACCAGCCCTGAGAAAAATTCCCAACTGCTTTCAGATAATTCCTTCAATGCTGTCAGGAGCCAGAGCTCTGACTTCCAAAATACCTAGTCTCAACATTCTCCGAAATCAACAGCAACATTCCTGGGATGCTGCACAGACTTTACAAGTAGCCTGACAGTAAAACTACCTGCCAAATCAAAACAAGTGCCATTAATAAAACATACAATCTGGGGTAGCATCATGCCATACAGCATTAAATGGCAGCATCAGCACAAACAACTAGTTTGCGCATCAGGCTTGTAAAGTACACCCACAGAAGCCAGGAGAAAGGGATGCAGAATCTCTCAAATCTAAGAAATAGCTGTGGCTGTCAAACACAGCAGATTTCTCAGTGTCAAAATCTGTCCCTGAAGCAAACAGCAATTACAGCACTTTGAAGCACTGTAAGCCATTCTGACAGCTCTCATCTCAGCCAGCAAAAAAGATCTGACGTTCCTGACCACCTATAGAAAAAGAAATAAGGGTGCCCCACTCCCTGCCCTGCACAGGCCACTGCACAGACTGAAAAGATTTTTCCATACATCTCTCTCCCCATGTATATTTATTTCTAGGTAAACTTTCAGTCCTCACTGAAACACAGTTTCTGCAAGTCTGAAGTCTCCCTTCTGCAGCATGGGAGCTGCATCAGGCCCAGGAATAAATCATTAGAGAGTCACCTTTGGTCACATAATGAAATAGAGCAGGTGACAACCAACATGATGGCAGATAAAGCAAGGAGTAAGCACTGATTACATCACCTCAAGGAAAGAAATAAAATAGGATGAAGCGGGCACCACTACTATGAATATTATTTGTTTCTGCTGCTGTGAGAGAAGTGAGGTAATTTGTTTAGCTCTCAGCTGGTTAGCCTAATGAGACACACCTTGACAATGGTACACTAGTAAATTGGTGCAATTTCAATAATTGTACAACAGATTACCATTCATCATATTGCTAATGAAACTCTTTCCTTCATCTGTCCAAACGTAAAGCATTAGGTTGATTGACTCATTAACAACATCAATGTCCCAGCACTAGCTGCAGGAAGATCTGTACCAAAGTTTGTTACTGATCTTCCTCTCCCTGCTTCAGGCCACAATTAGAAAGACAACTGTTTAAGAACTCTCACAATTGTATTTTATTTGACATCAGCAATATACACTGGAGTATAATAGGAACATTTTTTGCACAATCTTTCTTGCAAGATGGATTTATTTTCCAAATACAGAGATGTTCATTATACAGGAAGGTAACAGTTAAGCTGCACAATAGCAAAACAAGTTGACAGCTATCAAACCACCTTTTCAGTTTGTTAGTATAGTCAGGTGACCAGCACTGAATATATGCATTCCAAAACTTTGGTTAACCTCTGATTCTTCCAATCTTCCAGCCACATTGTTCCATGCAACAAAAATGTGCGTGAAGAATAATGTAAAAAAATTCAACCTCAAGGCCTCCCTTGCTTTGATTTCCATTCTGTTTTTGCCCATGTATGAGTCAATACAAAGGGATTACACATCAGAATTTGCCATGGCACAAACTCTCACAGCATGCATCTAGAACATTCATATATTGGAGAAATAGACAAGTTGGGAGATTTGGATCTTCCCTAAGAGAATGCTAAAGAGGCATTTTCCACCATAGTGGTTCAGTGCATTACTATCTGCATGCCACAACTTCTATGGAAAAGAAAGACTAAATAAGATACTTTAAAAAGCTTCATCTTCTTCACTGAGAATATTTCTTACAATGGTCTAAGCTTAAACTCAAATGCTTTGGCTGCAATGGACAGGACTTCACAGGAAAAGCTTACAATTAATTAAAAAACCTGTCAATGTTAACTTTTTCCTGGTTTTGTTTTGTTGAGTTTTTGCTTTTTTTTCCATTTCCAACTTAAAAATGATACACAACTATTTCAGCTGCTGTATCCACAATAGAAATTCCGCTTTTCTTTTTGTTCCTCAGCTGGTACAGCCATTGCACTTTAAATGAGCCACTGTCACAGAAATTAGTACCTCTCTGAACACTGTGATTTGAAAATTGAAGAGAAAAGATGGCCCACGTTATTTATTAGGTGTAGGTAAAGGTGAGGAGAAACACAGAACTGTATCATACATTGAGTCAACTATAACATGATTTATTTATCACAAGTAAAAATATTGCGCCTGCAACCAGACTGGTATCCAACTATACCCTGTATAATTCCAAATGAAGGATCCTGGCTGCAGCAGTGTTACCACATGCCCTTCACTACATTGTATAATTTTTAGTGCTACAATTCAAAGCCAGTGATTACTGATACTGCCTGCTTAGTTTCTAATCAGCATTTCTCCACTTGCCATCAGGAAGAGGAATAGAGCAGCTATATACATAGAGCCAATAAAATAAAATAAATTATTTAAAATTACTGGGGAAAAAAACAGTGCAAAAAGGAGTAGGACATGCTGAAGCATGTGTTCAGAGATAATAGATTTAGAATTTTTTAAATTGCTAATGAGCAGGTCTAATAGCTCTCATATCTTATCTCGGCAAAAGACTTAATTCTCCACGCTTAAGGCTCAGCTGTTCCTACCCAGAACAGGGATACAGATGTACAATGAGGTGAGGAATTCACCTTTATTTTTTTTTAATTTTTTATTTTTTTAATATAAACAAGATCAGAATTTAGCGTGGATGAGGGAAAGTAAGGGGAACTGAGCTTGGTTATTTTCTTCACAAATACATAGCGTGGTGGAGAAGTAAGATTCAAAGAGAAAGCACCTTTTGCAATGTTTAAGTTACATCAGGACAACTCATAGTAACTATATCTGTAAAAAAATTAGAGATGTTATTTTGCTTCTGGGATAGCCCACTGGCTGCTAGCATGGGCTTCAGAATCTGGACTCTTCAACAGGCTGGACTCTTTTTTGTGTTGTTTTTTTTTTTAACTACTGTAGGACTAGGAAAATGACCACAGAGATCATGGACATTTAGCAAGCAGCAATGTGCTCAGTTTCATTACCATGCATATACACATCTGTCCAACTGCTTTCCATATAAGAGCAATTAGCAGATGTCCAAGGAGAAGGCCAGAGTGCAGTAAACCTTGATCCTTCTTTGGGATGTTCAGTGCTGCTACAGTAGCAGCAGTGCTGAGCTGAAGAAGGTTTCTAGTATAAGATGGATGTATCCCAGCTGGCAGTCACTGCTAGCTCTAATCTTTCTGGTCTTCCAGCCACAGCATCAGAAGCCTTAGGACAGATTAAGTGTGCCAGTCCTCAGGCAGGATTTGCAACTGGTACTGAATTCCATATAACACACAGCTTGCATCTAAGCCTCCCAGTTGGGAAGAAGTTTAAGGGGCATTTCTGTAAGTGGCTTAAGCCGGTATAAGACCTGCACCCTCTCTGAAAGATGGAAGCTCACCTTTCTTTCATCTCCTCTTTCCAACCATTGGTTCCTACTTGCTCCCACATTAGCAAAGAAAGTTCTCATGCAGGCAAACGGTGTGCCACAAACTCATCTTCTCCTTTCACAATATCCATGCTGTGCAAGAGCCAAGATTGTGAATGTTCAAATGCAGCTGTACACCACAAACTGTTGTACAGACCAGACTACTGACCAGAGAAAGGTCTGGTGCTAAAAAGCTCCCATGAATCTAGGTATAAGAATGAAGTCTTCAGATTTTGTAGGAAGGCAAGATAGTTCCAAAAACTGGCTGACATTGTAAAGAAAGCTTTTGTTGCTATTTTTTTCCTTCCTCCTGTAACTGTGCTAAACCAGACAGCAATCTCTCTATTTGGTCCCTTAAACATAAAGTTAAATGCTAAAAGTTCCAAACTGCTTCATTACTGAAAATGAAATATATGGAGTTCCTTAAGGATAAAGAATGCTACTGTTTGTATTTTTGGCATAGAAATTCTCAAAATCAGAGAGAAACAGTGATTTAATAAAACTTGATCTTTTTACTTTAGCAATCTGCCTCTTAATTCTTCCTGCATGACTACAAAAATACCCTTTTTAATGAAAACAACTGCAATGGAACATAAAATGTTTCTAAGAGAACATTAGAGACTTCTTTTCTTTATTACTTTCTCATTGTACTCATAATGAAGAAATAATTATTTCTAGGCTGTTTCCTGCCAGATGCTCCTCTAGTACCTTTAATAGTACATATCTTAAAATAACTGCTTGGTAGCAAGTAACTAAATTTTTCGTCTTTACTAATGCTTTCCTCTTTCTTCCTTCTTTCCTCTTACCTCAAATAACTTCACTTAAGCTCTTTCGTAAATCCTGGCCTTTTTATTTTGGTTTGGTTTTTTTGGTCCACTATTTATCATTAACAAAATTGACAAAATCACTTTTGTAGTGGTAAAAACAACCACATATGGCAACTGAGGTTCCAGAAAGCCTCTTCTTTAAAGCCAGTGGAGTCAGAATAAGAATCCTCCAGTTGTTCTGGGCTGGATTAAAGTTGTTGTAGAATCACATCAGTCCCACCCTTCTCACCATTTCCTTTGTAGCAGCACTAACAACAGCGAGCCAAATCAGAAAACTGATCCAGCAGGCTGCTAACTCAGCCACAAGATAAACTTGCTTTTAGCTAGACAAGCTATTTCAGCCAGATCACCATCAGCACATGGGTACATCTCCCAACACAAAGCAATAGGGTAGGAGCACTACCTTTAGCAGTAATTCAGTTTTATGGCGGAGTAATAACGGTCCTAATGATGTAATGCATAATAATATGGCCTGTCTGGTGCATAGCGCTTCAGAGGCTGGTAATACATAAGCCAGCTCCCATCCACAGTCCATACAGATATAGCTCATATTCTCAAGGACTTTATTAGGCACAAGTAGATTCATTTCCACCATGATTGCTTCTGGTATTGATCTGCAAAGGCACCCATCTGTTACAAAAGGATTCAATAATATAATTCTATGGGAACTATGGCTATTCAAAATTCTTCAAACCTTCACAACTGGTCTGATGCCAGAAAACACTGCCGTAAATTGATAAAATATGAAATACATGTACGTACAAAAAAATGTTTACTTGAAGTACAAAATGATTTATTTAATAACCTCACAAAGTTTAGCAGCTAGGTTTTCAACCTGTAAAACAGACTACGGAATTATTGTATAGCTTTAAACTATCTCACATTTTGAAAGCACTGTAAATACATACTTGCACATGTTCTTAATTTCCAGGTTCTCCATACTTCTGTATCTTTACTTACCATGGAGATGAGACATCAGCACAACATTTCGAAGCAAGACAAGTCAGTACTCAGTTTAATTTTGCAATGCATTGAACTCAGAAGTCCAGCTCAGTGCTTCACAGAATCACTTGCTTCTTCGACCAATCTCCAGCTAAGATTTTTCCAAGGATCAAAACATATTCACAAATAAGATTATTTCTCTTCTTTATGCCAACAGACCATCTATAGAATGCTATGCCAATTAACAGCAGTTACTTCAACACAGCAAATGCTGAAATAGATCAACAGCAGCAAGACCAACAACAGGAGATAACCCAAATCTCTTTGCTAGTTGAGGGTTAATTCAGTGGCACATTTTTTTTGTTCTTCAGGATCTTTGTCTTGAAAATGGAGATATGAAGATTAAATAAACAAATAAATAAATAATACCTACCTCACACCATGCTTTGCATCCGGAAAGATAGTCTTTCAAAGTAAGACTGCTTGCAAGTGCATCTGGAGCCTGCTTCCCTCAGAATTCAGAGATTTGAATATTATTATAAATACATATACAGGATGTGATCACAGTAGTATTTTTAAATGCTAGAATTATGCTGCTATTTGAAGAGATCATTCAATAGCTGGTGGGAGTTTGGTTGTTCTCCTAAAAAGGGAATCTCCAAATCTCCAAGGCTTTTTTTTTTTTTCCAGTTTATTTTTATTTCAAAAAATGTCATGATGCTCTTGGTTTCTCTTGCACAAAATAATGAAAACAGAATTCTGACCAGAAAACATAGTGAGCTGCAGTGGATAGGAACTGGCTTGCTTTGAATCATGTCCTCTCTAGTAGAGCAATATAAGAAGAATAAGAAAGTGTAAGAGAGATCTGTAAATGCATTCAGTTACAGACTAGAATATAAAACTAATCAATTCTGAAAATGGTACCTATCACATTTTCTAATCCATGTGAACACAAAGTATGCTTCACAAGTTCTGTCAATTTTGTAAGAATTGCATTTTTTGTTCCCTCTAGTTAAGAACACAGTAAATAACATTAGCAAAGAGACCTTTTCTGAATTCTCTGTACTTCATGCTACTCACACTTGCTTGGAATGTGCCAAAAATTTACTTTCAAAGTCTGATGAATGCAGAACATGCTGAAACTGCACACCACACTCACATTCTTCTACTTGCTTCTGAGTAGTCTTAGACTTAGTGAAGACTTAGTGAGGACTTAGAAGAATTAGTTTGTATCAGACTCTTGCAAAACAATACACTTTTCCTTCCAGAAGAACCAGCAGAACTTCCTATTTGAAGTGTACTTAAATAAATAAAAAGCCCACATTGATGTTAGTATGTTGCCTCCCGACAATCTAAACATAAGTAACTTACTTTCAAATCACACTGTGAAAGAAATATTAGGTCTTAAAAAAATAAAATTAAAAAAATGTTTGGGAAAGATACAGAAGCTGTAATCACCTAACTGGTTTCTTCTTTCCTAGACTAAATTCTTTGTTGTTTTGTTTGTTTTAAATAACCATATCCATAAGTCCATTTAACCACTGGATTCGCACTAAATTTATCAACTGTGCATTGTTTTGCTTTATTCTCATCAGACCATCCAGAGAAACATCTCCCACTCTCCTCGCTTCCCGTGGTGTCATGTAAGCTTACTGCCACATGTATCTGCAGTTCTCCAATACTTGGTTTTATCCACATCATCATTAAACAATATATTTCACCTAGGCTTCTCAACCAGGCATTTGTCATTTTTCTAATCTGCCAGTTTAACTTTAGGATTAAACAAACCCAGAAACAATATTTTTCAGCTATCTGTGTTGTAATTATAATAGTGTTAGCCACAGAACAGCTATCCATTTTAGCAGAAGTTCCCTTTGCCTCCAATAACATAAGGCAGATGGTAAGTCTGGATTTAGATAAATATACACCATGGATTTTGATAATCTTACACAGTATGCAGTCTCTTCACTACGTCGCAAGGTTCACTGCATCAGAATGACATGCAGGAGGTATGCAAGAAAACAGAAGAAAACAGAATTCTTCACATATTCAAAAGATGAATACATTCATTTTTCTCTGAAACGGAGGCTCAATCCTATCACCTGTACACACTTGGCTTTCCCAGCTTTTTGCAAAGTCCATCCTAAGTAATGAAAATGATGAGATGTCCAAGGTTGCATTTGAACTCCCTGTAATCAGTAAATTTTAGTTCCTGCTAAACAAAAAGCCTTAGGCACATTCCTTAATAAATTATTTGCCTCTTTCATTCAATTATCATGTGATCTGCTTGTCAGATTGTAAAGTAATGTAGACTGAATTACTTAACAGTTTACAAAACCTGGTTTTTTCTTTTTGTTTGTTTTTTTGTTTTTTTCCCCTAAAAATCATGCAGGAAAAGAAACACAGAGTGTCTCAGAAATGTGCCACTGATATCCAATTGATTGAGACAAGTCTATTCTGTAGCTGAGACTCCAGTTCAGCTGCTGAACTCTAAGAGCTCAGGTCACCATGTGGTACTGGGGTCTAGGTTTGCCTCTTCACTTCATTATTCTAGTAACTGCAGTGAAAACTCTTAATAGTGAACTAATATACATTTGACCTTGCTATGTTGACCTCACAGTTGACCATGAAATATGTTTCAATGCACGTGAAGGCAATCTTCTCAAACAGAGCTTTTAACTGTTTTTCTCAAATGACTCCATTACTGGTTGGGGCTGCATCACTGAAATCAGTAGGAGTTTTGCTATTGGTAACAATGTCTCTGAGGAAACAGCAGCTAGTGGGATTGATCTTTGTTTCTTCGTAAGGTTTTTTGTCTGTTTATACACTTTTCTTTCTTGGTAATAAAGATGACTGAAGTGGTTGGTTAGTTCTAAATGGCTATGTTACTGTCAAGAGAGACCACCTAACAAAACCAATATAAAAACAATAAACACCAAAAAACCCACAATTCCTGTCAAGTTTATTACACTCAAAATCAGCCCTAGAGATCTATATGGGCACTGAAATAACATGTGCAACATTCTTCCTTTAGATTTTATTAACCACTATTGAACATTTCACCCTCTATATTTAAGCATATTCCTGCTTTTTTTTTTCACGCTTCTAACTTGCACAGTATTCAGAACCTGCCAGTATACTGTAGGCTGTTTACTGTTTCTGATCATTCTGCAAGGAGATTAAATATGATGAAAAACTCCCTGTTTACATTGCCCTTGTGTACTTTGCAAAGCTAGTTATGGTAATTTCTTCTTATACTGTAACACAATAATGTAGCACAGTACAATAAATTAGTCCTAGGCTCATCATGAGATTTTTATATATATATCTCTCATTTTGAATATAAACATGCAAGCACCAGAAGGTAATTCAGAAATTGACTGATGGGTTAAAAACATATTTGTTCTGAGATATCATGAAAAATTTCTTGTAACAAGGAAGCACAGAAATTGAATTCAAATAATTCTTGCAACCATTTTCTCCTTCTTGTAAGTCTTTAAAATGAGACAGAACCTACAAACAAATCCAAATAGCACATTTACTTCAACCTTGGCTAAACACCCTGAACCAGTGTTGATTCTACTGAAAAATACACAAAAAAAGCTTATTATATGAGCACTATAGGGGGATGGGTAGAAAGGAAGAGACAGCTGTTTAGAGTGAATCATTTAGAGCTCTAAGAGAAAACATCCTCGTTTTTCATCAGAGAGAAAAGCAAGGAGTAATTTCAATAACTTTTGGAGCAAACACTAGGTTCTCAACACATAAAGCCACTGTTCTTCACACTAGAAAAAAATTACCCTTTGTACAATTATGATCAACAATTGCCAGAGGGTTAGGGTTTTTTTCTTCCAGCTTCACAAAATAAACAAATGATCTCTGTTGTAGAGCATCTGCTATTCTGACAATCTGCAATACTGTGATTAAATTAGGGAAGCACAGCCACAGCTCTCATTGATACATCTGAAGATGCAAACTACTGCAGCTTGACAACCTGCATGTGTGCTTCATTTCCAATCCCATGTTTTGGAATGTGTAATGGTTTTTTAAGGAGCACTTTAATCTCAGGCTTCTTTCACATATAAAAGGTGAGGACTTTGCCTACCTTCTTGAGAACATCACTTAAGTGAACAAAAAAAGAGTAAGGTAACCGTTTATACTACTACATCATGATAAAGACACGTAAGACATTCCAAATCCTATGAATCCTACCACATACATTCCAATGTTCTATATGAAATGGTAGCCTAGAATCCATGGTACATGCTGTATTATACACCTCTTACAGTCTCCAAGATACTATAAGCTAGCAGGTCAGATTCTCAGCTGCAAAATAGCTATTATGTTTGGATTGATAGAGATATATGGTCATTGTACAGTGATTCTCATCCCAGTTCTGTGTAGGGCTGTCTTGATTACCCTAGCTTCTTGAGGTTTCCATCAGACTCTCAGTCACTTTATCATTACTTGAGCAGAGAACTCCAGAACACCCACCTCAATGGCCTCAGCATAAAACTTTGACAATGGGCTACCAACCTGCCATGTCAATTAACTGTAGTTAATGATTAGTCCAGGCAAAGGAGAATCGGCTTCTCCTTAATCCTTTAAAAACACAGCCAGATCACAGCTGAGAATTTGGCCTTTGATATTCACTTGTCATCTGCATAGAAATGCTAACTGTTTGCCTAGCCAGACGGAACTCCACAAAAACCTTCAGATGATGGCCAGCATATCCTCCGCTCATATAGGTGAAAAGAACACTGTTGATAAGATTTTTATCAAGCTTAAACTGTCCACTTCTTTTTTTAAATAAAGAAAAGTAGTTGTCTGTTTGTACACTGAACCACTAAGGAAATCACCCACGGTGTAAGAAAAACTAATGAACCATAAATACACCTTGTGTTTCCCTTGCTTCATCTAGAAACATGCTTTTTGGATTTATGTCACAGTGTTCCTTCACACACAAAAGGGTGTCTCGCATTCACTCAAAGTTGTGCCATAGCCACACATATCAAAGCATAGGAAAATATGTTTTCCTTGATTTTGAAGCCACTTCAAAATTTGCTGTAAATTTAACTTGACTCAAACATTATATAAAAAAAGAGAGAGGAAAACATGTGTTCAAAGGAAATCAGAGGTATATGACTGAAAAATATGGAAAACAAACAAAACAAAACAACAATTAACAAATCCAAAAGCATCCAAAGGAAAGAACAAGGAATTCAAAAACTTGAACACTGCGGACCTGGTTCCATTCTATCGTGTGATGTAATTTAGAAATAAATCCATTCAAGCTGGTCAGCACGTTCTAAGAAGAATCACATTTAAGATCACCTTACCAAACAAAAAAATCCAATTTTGAGAATTACTTCAGATTTCAGATTTTATAAGGTTAATTCATTCTTATTTTGAAGTGAGAATTTCCAAGGCTGCAATGCAAAATAACGCTTCGTAAAAATATATGGAGCTCTACAACTCCTTTGCATAACTCTTCTGGAGTTGCACTTTCCCAGGCTGGACTCTATTTTCTTTTTCCATTGCTCATTTTCCCCCCATTCTGCCAATTTTAGCCTAGCACAAAAAGTCCTTTTCTAGCAGGTACTGTCAAAATACTCAGGACATGGGCCTTGCAGTCAAAAATGCAATGTTGTGTCCAGATGACAGTACTAGGTACCTCAGGGATCCATGATAATCAGCATGCATAATTCCTAGCAGTGGAGATGAATTCCACTGCATAGTTGTGCACCTCCATCTTTGATTTTTTCCCTATGCATGTTTCTCCCAAAGGCAAGCAGTCTGTCTGAAGAGTGATGATTCACTCCTAGCTGAAGGGAGGAAGAGAATTCTGTTACCTATTATTAAGAATTACCTCATTATCCCCAAGATCTCCAGCCTTTACAATGGGAAAGTAGCACACAGCTTTTATAAATAAGAATTGACTTTTTAAATAGTTTCAAAAGAAGAAACTCTGCATCAAACGTGAGTATAATTTTTGAACTACTACATAGCAGCAAAACTACATTAGACTTTCTGATTTTTCCATGGTATCCTTGGATAGATACACCACCCAGTAGACCATGTTAAATGCTCCAAAGGTAACAGGAAATAAAATTCGTGCGTATTTGTCTATCTTACTAGTGCCAGAATGAGAGGCAGGGGGAACAGGTGGTGTGACAGCAGATGCTCCTAATGTATGAGGTGTGGTGGTCTGAATCTGCTCCAGTCTAGATCCAAGCAAGTGCTGAATGGAAGGGGATCCAACTGTGGCATGCTGGGATACAAATCCAGTTAAAATTGGGGTAGAAGGAGGAGCTGGAGGGGTAGCTCTTGCAGAAGATAATGTCTCTGATGCATTAATACGTGTGAAAGGGTTGGGACTTGATGCAGAAAGGGAGTGGGGTGTAATGTCAGAAGACCCCTGAGCTACAGAGGGAGGCTGGATGGAACTGTGCCTTGTGTCAATTCGACTCCCACCATCAGCTTCTGACTGTACTGTGGCATTCGTTCTTTTCCTCACATTTGAATTGGCATCTGTACTCTGCAAAGTTACAAAAAAATACTAGTCATTCTTAGAATAAACACATGAACAGAAGCAATGGAAACTTTATAATCAAATATTAAAAGAAAAATACTCACAGATATCAATAGTAGCTTGATCTTGAAGAATTAAAATATCACATGTTCATGGAAACAGATTTAATAGCATATAAAGTTATAAACAGGAATTCCTTTTACCTGTGGCTGTAATACAGGTAAACATACCTGACACTTCACACTCAGTGAGATCCCTATGTAAACTTAGTACCATGAAGCTAAACATTCTTGGCTAGAGTTTTTTCCAGGTTCACCCTCAAAGAAAATTCTCTTTGTTTGCATAATGATAATTAATCTGACAATATAAAAATAGTCTAGAACTGACCTACCAGCCAATATGATTTTCACATTTTCTTCTCTAGAAACATAACTACCATACATTAGGAATTCTAGCCATCTTCCAGAACAGAGAAAATGCCATTATTTACCAAACCAAGTTTCCCCTTTTCCTGTTCATTCAGAAATAAAACCAATACATTTTCACATTAACCACAGGCAATAAATTATCCAGCTGCAAATGAACCAGCGAATAAACCAGTCTTCCATCTATTGCAGCCTTCAGTTATCAACTAAGAAAAGTGATGAAATCTTGTCTTCAGGCAAGTCTGGATGTCATTGTGAAAGATACACTTAAGTCAAGTGGTACTTATTAGGCTGTGTAAGAAACTGAAGGATAGATAAGAATTTAGAGATAGCAAATCCAGCTATCTCTATTTTACTGATTTCTGAGAGTTGTTCTTCTCTGTTCTTCTCTGCATGTAAGAGTAACCATAACCCCACCTGAACCTCCTTCTGGAAATGTACCTGAAAAGCAGAGTTTTGAACCATCAGCCCTGCACTTTCTAGATATAATATGTGAATATATTTTGCAAAGAGGCACACTGCTTGTCAAGAGACATGGATTTAATCACTGGTAGGATACACATATTCTACAGAAGCAACACAGGCATAAATACAGATAGAACTAAATAACCTCTTGCTATACACCAAAAATACATTTTGCACATCTCTGATTTATGCTTCTCAAGTATCGCCTTGCATCATCACATGCTAGTATAGCTTTGTCTCCACTACTTCCCCTTTTCTTTCCCTCTATACCAAAGAATCCAGCCAAAACTCATAGCACAAGGAAGAGAAAGACAGAAAGTAGGCAGCAATCTCTCTTTCATCCAACAGCAGTTCTCTCCAGCTAAGTGCTCAAGCAGAGTATAAATGGGGCATTATTTGAGGTACCAGTGCCTTAAACACAGTGAAGAGAGTGAAAACCATGCCTGTTAGCTGCATCACTTGTACTTAGTTGTTTTGTTCAAGGAAACAGAAATAGGACCTGAAAAAATATCTGGAAAAAAAAGGAATAAAAATATGCACACACATACACGAGGACTGCTCTGGAAGAAATGCTTTCTATTTTATTATGTTGGCCCGTACTGTCAGAGGCAGATGTGGATGGTATGGCAGTAGAGGGTAAACCTTTCCAACAATATTCTATTACATGTTGTTGCCATGTGACAGATGGCAGGAAAGGCGTACTCTGACAAAACAGTGTCTGACATGGAAGTGAATAGATATGGCAAAGGTATGGAATTGAATTCTTCAGCAAAGGCAACAGCACTGAAATCTCAATCAGCTCATCCACCTACATCAGCTAACGGTGGTGACTATGTTGAATAACAGTGCTGTGTAGCTGAGAATTTGCTTTATCAAATAGTGCTATTGTGCTCCTTGTATTTCTTGTAGTTTCCATGAAAATAAATAGGAGGCATTACTTTCAGAGCTACCTACGTATATCACAGCACATTTCCAACACTCCCATCACGATCAGAATGCTGTCCCCAAATTCTGTTCATTGCAGAACAAGTCAGTCACTGGTAGTATTACTAGCTTGAATTTGTCTGAAGCTGTAACACACACAGGCATGAACAGCAGCCAGTTCACAGCTGACATATTTGCCAGCTCATGGTTGATATATTAAAGAATCCATCCCAGGTTTCATGATTTTCCTTTCTGCACAGAACTGTGTCAATACATTTTTTAAAAAATTTTTATACATGTTTGCAATTTGAAGAAGCAGAAGTCTGGAACTACTGCATAAGTACCAAAGGAAACTTATGTCCTGAAAGAAACAATTATTGTACTGTTCAAAAGGGCAGCCTGAGTCACTCTTTGGGAAGTGCAGAAATACACACAGGTGTGCAATTGGATACTTTCACATGAGGGTTATCAGTGACCCACGAACAGTAGAGCAGTCTTTTAAGACTGCTAAGTTTAAATTATAAAACACAACCAGGACAGGAGCGTTTGCAGAGCAAGAGGGCTACCTGCCATAATTGCAGCCCACAGACTGGGAGAGAAGTTGTGAAGCAAACCTGCCCTGGAGCTAGCACAAGATGTGTCATCAGCTTTCAGCAGCCACTTCGCTTCAGTGTCCTTCTCTTTTGTGCATCAACTACAGATATTGGTATGACAGACAGAGAACAGCCAGACTCCCTGGCACGTTGCAGTCCCCTCTGTTTCTGTTGTGGGCAGTTTTTTCCATCAGAATGTATACAAAATGCCTCCTCTCCCCCGCAACTGCAGCAGTCAAATAAGACCTGCTGTTGCTTCATCCACTACTCATGTTCCATTACAGTAACCTTATTCTTGAATAAATACCTGTACAGTTTCAAATTGTCCAGTGTGTGACTTTCAAAATCTACTGGGTATTTTCTTTGTTGCCATTGTTACACAAAACTTCCAATACTTAAGAACTTAATGTTTAGAGAGAAAGACAGTTTCCTCCTCAGTATTATGATGTGCACATGCAAATCTGCTGAAGCGGAGCAGAACATGTAATGATTCCCAGGGTGAGTTCACCAGGACACTGCCACCACCTTCCCTCACAAACCCTGTTTTACACTGGCCTTATTCAACACTGTACGACAACAATAACTCATTCTCCTTGAAAACTCTCAGGGGAATCTCCTTTTTGGTTCCTCCAGCTGAAAAATTATTTTTAATGACGGTATACATGTGTCCCTGTGTCCTCCTCTATTAAATGCTGGTCATCCAATTCTTCCCACATTAGTCTATTCCTTCTCTGTACAGATGCTATCTCACAACCCTAAATTATCTGAAAATTTCACCTTACTACTGCCTTGTGCCAACATCACTAATAAAAATGTTAAATAAGATTGATTCCCCAGCCACAACTTAAAGAACCAATTTCTGTTGACATCAGCAGAGGTCAGATTAACCATTACGTTGTGAAACATACTCAAACGCTACATTTGATTTGTACTAATTAAACAGATATTTCAGTTGTGGTACATATCACTAGTAAAAGGATACTGTGATAATCTGAATAACAAAATTATTTATCATAGAATCATAGAACATCCTGAGTTGGGAGGGACTCATAAGAATCATCAAGTTCAATTCTTGACTCCATACATGACCACCCAAAAATCAGACCATATGTTTAAGAGCACTGTCCAGACACTTCTTGAACTCCAGCAGCTCAGGGCAGTGACTACTGCCCTGGGGAGTCTGTTCCATGCCCATCACCCTCTGGTGAACTTATCCCAACATCCAACCTGTCCTTTTCCTCACATAGTTCCATGCAGTTCTCTCGGGTCAAGTTGCTGTCACCAGAGAGCAGAGCTCAGCACTGCCCCACTGCTCCCCTCATGAGGAGCTGCAGGCCACCACAAGGCTTCCCCCTTAGGTAAAGGAGCGTAAAATCTTGCTGCCTCTTAAAAATATTTTACTTGCTTGGTGGTTTTTTTGTGTTTGATTTTTTTTTTTTTTTCCAAATGACAGTAAGAAACACAAACCTACTGCCTCTCAGTAGCTTTTAATTTGGAGGTATGAGAACAAGAAATAAAACATGAAAATCAAATGAAAGTCAAATTAAATGCAACTCAAGAAATGAAGGGATTATTCAAGTAAAGATTCCTTTTCAAGGGCAAGTCAGAATACACTCAATTATTCTGAGCCAATGCAGAGCTGTTGTGCTGCTCCGGATGGGGCTCCATGGGAAACACTGAGTCCACATTTATTTTTTTTTTTTACATTTTCACTCTGGATTCAGAAAGGAACTCACTTTCTAGAGACATTTGGGTGAGATTTTTGAGAGACATTTAAAATGCTGTAGTTAAGAAAGGCAAAATGAAGTCTGAAAGCTCTCATCAAACACAGTGTATCACTGCATGCAACACCAGCTAGCTTCAGTGTGTTTGATGAAGATCAGCTTTTCATAAAACAGGCCAATTTACTGCATGTAAATGACACTTCACTCTTCCTTTGAAACGCCTATCATTTTGAACAGCTCCATACTTCAGAAGCACCAGCAAACTACAAGTTCTAAGTACTATGCTTCACTGTATCCTATTTCAAGAGGATGCCATCTTTCAGAAGAGATTCATAATCATATGGACTAATGAAAGAGCAAAGTAGAAAAAGTATATACAAAAACATTTAAAGAGCTCCCACCCTATGCTTTGACTGGGAACAATGGAACAGAACAGGATGTTCAAATTCTGTCAGGCAAGGAAATAAAAGGATCTGTTCACATCTCCATCCCCTGGAAAAGTGCTCCTCTTCAACATGGAATGCACCTCAGCTTCCCAGCCTGTTGAAAACAGCTGGAGCACAATAACTGTGACTAGCAGCTCCTGAAGCCCAAGCTAATACATCTGTAACCCAGTGCCATGTAAATCAAGGGCCTGTTGTTTTGAGAGTCAGTGAATGACTTGGCAAGTTTAATTTATTTGAGAATATGGAAACCGCTATATCACGATCAATGAAACAATTATCTGCAGTATTGCAAAAAACTTTTGAAACATTTACTGTATTACAAAACCATACAAACTCTTGCTTTAATTTTTAGCATACCATTTTGCAGAACTTTTTTCCTTTAAAACAATACATTCAGTATGAATTCTTTCCATGTCCTGATGTAAGTTGTCTTTTTGCTAGTACCAGAGCATAAAGTCATAGAATCATATCATAGAATCATAGAATGGCCTGGATTGAAAAGGACCACAATGATCATCTAGGTTCAAACCCCCTGCTATGTGCAGGGTCACCAACCACCAGACAAGGCTGCCCATAGCCACATCCAGCCTGGCCTTGAGTGCCTCCAGGGATGGGGCATCCACAACCTCCTTGGGCAACCTGTTCCAGCATGTCACCACCCTGTGAGGGAAAAACTCTCTCTTAATATCTAACCTAAACCTCCCCTGTCTCAGTTTAAAACCATCTCCCCTTGTCCTATCACTATCCACCCTCTTAAACAGCCATGCCACCTCCTGTTTATACGCTCCTTTCAAGTACTTGAAGGCCACAAAGAGGTATCCCCGGAGCCTTCTCTTCTTTCCAAGCAAAAGTCTGTTTCACTTGGCATGGAGATAGAATAACTAAACAGTTCTCCTCACAGGTGTAAAATGCAAAATTAATACAGCTTCCTTCCCCTGACAAGTGGATTTGCATGCAATTGATCACTAACAAAGCTCTCAGTATACTTTAAAACAAATCCGTACAATCTACTGTTAAATAGTATGGCAGATTTATGGAGCAAATCTGATGGTCAGTATCTGCTATAGAATGTATAAACCAAAAATCTCCCCATTACAAAAAAAAAAAAAGAAAAATTCATCAGATCATTTGCTTTTCCATTTAAGCTCAACTTCGATAGATACTGGTGTTTACTACCACACTAAAATGATGCACAAATATGAGTCAATCTAAACTCTTCAATATTTAACAAGGTTGGCACTCTATAAACAGATGTTCACACGACATGGAAATCCTGAAACTTCCTTAAGCCTACATAAGCATTTACTGAAGCCAAAAAAACAAAATACTGGATTGTTTTGTATGTATAAAGAGCTTTCTGACAAGCAAGCCAACTTTGCACTTCAATGAAGTCAGACTGCAAATTTAGCATAGTGTGCAGCAGCTGAGCTGAGATTCATGGGAACGGGATCATCAACACAGCAATACATAGCATGGAACTGACAAACTTAGTCATCTTCTTACAGAACAAAGAGAGACGGTAACAGTTGCAGTACATCTTTCCTATGATAAGGCCAACCTAGAATCTGTAAAACAAGCAAGAACACTGTTTAAAAGTCACATGCCAAGTCCTGGGGAGAAAGTAGCAATGATAAAAGCAAATGCCAGGACATCAGGTGACTTTATCCTTATGACTGCATTTAAGTGTGTAAACACCAACAACACTGCAAGCTGCAAGAAATATTGTGTTGGTACAGCATTCTACAGTTAGCTCCTTCAGATATCTCAGCAGCCTCTTCCTATAGTCTATCTGTGCTCCACACAGAAGCTTTCAATCATTCTCTGCAATTTTAAACTGTTTTGTAGTTTGTATAATAGGTACATCCTGTTGGGATTAGAATCCAAAACAAAGCAGTTCCTACTGGTCAGCCTAACAAAGATTCAGTATTATTCAATATTGAAATTCTCTTCATAAGCCTCTGACCACCAGAGGACACAGCCATCACACACCTGCTGAGAGCGGGCATATGTTAACACTAAGGCCATCTACCTGTAACATAATCCAGAGTTGCCATTCTAATCAGCCTCAGCATTCTTTGGAAAATTGTTCAACATTTCAGCAACCCCATCCTACTATTAAATTTCCTCTCTTTTAGTTTGAAACCATTTCTCCTTGTCCTATCACAAAAGACCCTGCTAAAGAGTCTGCCCACTTCCTTTTTAAAGCTCCCCTTTAGATATCAAAAGGCCACAATCAGGTCACCTCGCAGCCTTCTCTTCTCCAGGCTGAACAGCCCCAGCTCTCACAGGCTCCCCGCGCAAAGGAGGTGTTCCATTCCTTGGATTATTTTGCAGCCCCCCTCTCTGAACACATTCAAGCAGGCTCCCATCTCTCCTGTACTGAGCACTGCAAATGTGGATGTGAGGTGGCACCAGTGCAGAGCAAAGGGGCAGAATCACCTCCCTCATTCTGCTGGCCTCATTTATTTTGATGCAGCTCAGTATACAGTGGGCTCTCTGAGCTGCAATGGCACATTGCTGGCTCACGTCCAATTTCTATCCACCAGTACCCCCAAATGCTTTTCAGCAGGGCTATGCTCTATCCTTACATCCCTCAGATTGTATTGGTAGTGAGGGCTGCCATGACCCAAGTGCAAGACCTTGCACTTGTATTTGTTTGAACCTCATGAGGGTCACCTGGACCCACTGCTCAAGCTTGTCTAAGTCTCTCTGGATTGCATCCCAGCTATCAGTCATGTTGACAACACCATACAGCTTGTAAAAACATCTGCAAACTTGCTGAGAATGCACTTGATCCCACTATCAATGTCACTGATGAAGATGTTAAAGAGAACTGGTCCCATAAGGCAGATCTGCACAAAATTACTAAATTTCCTTGAGTAGATAAGTCTTTTAAGCGCCTAATCACCATTTTGGGCACTTACTTTCCTGGAGGTTAAAAACAAAAACAAGACCAACACCTGAATAGAGTACCAGAATCAAAGCAGTTTTAAAGTTCCACAGAAGAATTTTAGTTATTTATTAGAAAAGTCAAGTATATAATGAAGAGATGTTACTTTCTTTAAGGGAGTAAAAAATGAAGAGTAAAGAAACATTTTTTATGCCTCAATATTGATTTTACAAGACTAATCTTAGTCTTTTATAACAGTATTATTGAGCCTTCTCCATAACACATGTAAATTAATATATCAAAAAATCAGAGATGTGCTACATAAATGCAGAGGTTTCCAAAACTGGAGGATTTGAGTTAATTCATAGAAAAATTCATGCAAAAATTGCAAGGCTTAAAGCAACCAAAACCTGGCATTATGTACTGTTTAGCTGCAACACGAAAACTGTTTGTATAGCAATTAAATAATATTTTCCTATTCAACTCCACCACAGTGCTTTTTATCCTTTCCATTCCTTCCTAAAAAAAAAAACAGTCTGTTCTTCTGGGAGGACATTACATACCCTGCCAAATTCACACCATTTGACATTTACCAGGGAAGTAGCATGTTGTCATCAGTGTAAATAATGCTGCTAATCCCAATTCCCACTGAGTCTCCATATTGCTGTGCTGCTAGTAAATACACAACTTGGAAGAGAAATCTAGCATGGCTTACTATTATGTTGTAGAGCCAGTCAATCAAATTTTTACTGAAATAGTAGTAGAGGTTTTGTTTTCCATTACAGAGCCCTGGAAAATGATCAAGTAAAAGATCCACCTGCCACAAAACACAGTGTATTGCAGTTTGTAGCTTTGGTAATGCAAAGAGCAGTGCAGACTATCTGAGTAGAAAAAGTGAGAGGAGGTAAGCTGTAACAGCCATACATGTTACAATACATGGTGGTGACATCATGATCTCAATCAAGTGGGGAGGGAAGAAAAGGTAAGAAGAGCATTCCATGTTGCATTGCTCGTGCCTAAAAGCATACAGTGTGAAAGAAAAGTGAATTCAAAGTTAGAGATACAAAAACAAGAAAATTAGAAATTGCTTTTCTTCCAAAAAAAATGGATGCCAAACCTATGCCAAAGAAATCCATCCACCTGTTCTGTAGTTAAGAGACATATATAAATATACAAATTCACACAAATAGTCTTAGAGATTGTATTTATGACAAAAATAAAAGAACTGAGAGTTACAGGGCAAAAAATCTACTAGGATAGGTTGCATGATAGTCAGTTGTGGAGGTGCTCTGTATAATGTCTATGAAAGGAAGAACAGCTGATTAAGGATGTAAGAGATTCATTATTTTCTTTCAATTTTTTGTGACCTTAAAGCCGTATTTGAATTTGCTTCAGTAGTCTGCTGAAAATGCCTTGAACAGTCCTTGCCTCCTAGACTTTCCCAAGCTTCTCAACATTTATTTCTTCTAATTCCAATTTTCCCAGAGTAAAAACGAAATCAGCTAGAAATCTCACACATAGCTGTGAAAGTGAAAAGCAATTCAGTGTCACTGCCCTCACAAGTATTGAAAACTCATTGTGGAGGAGAAACAAAACTGAAAATTAAGTATAAATACTTTTTAGTAATTTAAAGCAGAAAATCTGAAGAGGCTTCAGTTCATAACATCATTTCCGACTAGTCATCATGAGGAAAAACCATAAATTCCGAGATTTTGCATAATAAGTTATAATCTGAAAATCTTACTGCTGTCAGCATACAGGTTTATTGCAACATGGTGTTCTGAAATGGAACCACATGTTGTCATTTTTTGTTTTTGTTTTGCATATTTATACTACAAAAAGAAAAAAAGAAATAAGATAGTTGCAATTAGATCAATACAAGACCTTACAAGGAAAGTTACTTTTACTATTAAACAGAAACTTGAATTGTTCATTCTAATGATGAAACCATAAGGAGTGCCTTTTTTCAGGAGAACACCACAATGACAAACACTTCAGTATTTTTTATTAAAAACTATAGGGCTTAATATTCTCTAGAATAATCATTTGAGAGACTGGCATTACCAAACTATGCTTTGGTTTCCAAAATAAAAGCCTTATCCCAATGTCATATAAATTAGGTCTCCTAGTAACTACAGCAAACACCATCAAGTCTGAGCAGATACATAACAGCAGAGCATCTATCTCATATTCCCTTACCCACAATTGTGGTAGTTCATTATAATACTTACAGAAGATTGAAGAGTGATAAATTATCGCATTTCCAAGGAAGGTTTGGAGAAGGTAGCACTCCAGCAGGACTTCTTGCTTGGTTATAAACCTAGTGTTGAAATTAAACTTCTCCCTTTTGTGCATACCAAAAAAATCATTCCCATTTTGAATACTGAAGCCTCATTCCACGACTTTGAATTCCAGCAGTCCTGTTCAATTAATCACCACCCAGCTATTTTCCTGGAATTCAGGTGAGTTTACATCACACTTTAGTTGGATGAGAATCTAGCCTCACATCTAATACTACATTGTGTACTTTCAGTAATTACTCTGCTCACATGGCAGAAGACAAATGTCTCTACTTCCAGTGTAAATTTATTCCACACTCAAATGTATTAAAGGTAAAGCAGTGTCAGGTTCTTGGAAAAAGACCAGAGTTTTCAATGTTTTAACACTTCAATTTATGCTCTTCAGAAAGATATATCATGTAAAATAGTAAGAAAAATATTTACATTTTTTGACCTGCCATTTATGCCAGTATAAGTATCCCAGTTGAGATGTGGCTGCTCCTCAGATAACTCCTTCCACATATAGAAGAGATGGAGTTAACTGCACTTCTCTATTTGCTGGGAGAGTGGAAGCTATCATACATTCCGATCAAAAGTAACAAGAAAAATGAGAACGTTGCTTATAATCTCATGAGGTACGCACATCACACCACTATGCCCGCAAGTAAGGACAGGAGCGTGCATCTATGAGACAGCAAAGAACCTGACCCTCGAGTTCCGTTATTAAATGCTATTCAGCCAACGTAAGATGACGTTTATAACATTTAACTGCTTTCAGAAAACAGGAAGTTTGGGAATTACAATCTCCTTGAAATCAACTCTGAAGAAATTACTCCATTCAAAAAGTTTGCTCAAGACTGACCTGCTTTTTTCAAGTTTCACACTCTTGAAACAAACAGCTGAGTTTGAAGCTTGTGCTAACAGTGTTTAGAAGCCTATTTTTGAAGAATATTTTTCAGTAACATTTTTCATCTCCAAAATTGGGTAGATCTTTAAAAATAAACTTCATAGGAATACAGGGAAAAGGAAACAGTGCAGAAGCATAAAAATAGACTCAGGAGTCCAATAACAAACTATAAATCATTCATTTCCATCACACACTGACTTGCAACATCATTTCTGCTTTTAGTAAAGAAAGGAGTTCAGAATGCTTTGGGACAGGTTAGTTCCTTCCAACCTAAAAGAATTAAGCTTGGTCCCAAGACAATGAAATCCCAGGAGACAATGGTGTAAATCAGTTTTTCCTTGACCTCTAGTGATTGTGCTAACAACAGAATTTCTAGCACAGTAGTGGCAATATAGTACAGGCTCTTTAAAAAACAAAACAAAAAAAAAAACATCAGCTGGCTTAAGAAATCAAATTCTATAATATTGCTATGGAGAAAAAACATCTAGCATTTACCTTGAGAAATAATGCTTAGAGATGATATACTATCGGCTACCACTCTGCATTCTTTGTGTACCACAAAATTGCTGTGAAGCAGGGATTTTAACCTCTGGAAATCCAGCACTGGTTAGACATTATTCATGGAGAAAAATTAGATTCATGAGACATAAGATTCAAGACTATCCTTTTAGACCTAGAACTAAAATATTAAGGAGAAAGACTGTATCACACATCAGGTTGGAAAGCAATATACCAGTCACATTAACTTCTAAAGACTGTTCTGTGAAGCAGAATACATGGACAGAAATCATCACCTAGTCAATGAAGGCACTGACTGATAGTTAAGTCTAACATATCTGTGGGCTCATTCCCTACATCTCCCACAGAAAAGCAAAGACAAGTTTTAGCATGGGCATGACTAGAGAAAACACAATAACAGTGCAAATAGTATTATTATCACTGTTATACAAACTCATGGTGTTCATACATAAAACTTCTAAATGGTAGAATTGCTCCCTTGAGTGTTTTCAAGATCCCCAAACATGTCAGCAGATCACCAAATCTACCTCAGATATATTAATTTTGCAGTGGAATGGAACTGTTATACCTCAAGCTGCATAGCTTTAAAGTTGGATGAATCTGTGTGGATTGTTGTTGTTGCTGCTGATGGGTTTTGTTTGTTTTAAAATAGCTTAACCATTTACACAAATGTTCTGGATAAGTACAAGACCAATACACAGAAATTCTGACCATGAATCACAAGTAGTATTGTAAACCTCTGCTATTACTACCTGAGAAGACCACTATCTTTTTCCTTTGGATTTAATTAGATTTTATAAATACATCTAGTATCATCTGTTACAGTGCAATCTATTTTTCTACAGACTCAAGTAAAACCTGACTATCTCCTGAACAAATATTTATTAACACTACTCAAAGTGCCTGAGATACTATATTAAACAGTATGCTGTACAGTCAAGATTAGCCAGATAAACTAACGACACTAATACCTCTATGCACAAGAAGAACCACACGCTGCTATAAGCATACTTTTTCTTATTCCTGTCTCTTGCTAGCAGCAAACAGAGTGACGTGCAATAAACTCTTCAGGAACACATCTATCCTTTTAAGTTGAACTGGGAGCTAGCAGAACAACATAGCCAGAAGATTGAAAACTCTAATGATTTATGATAGGAGAGCAAAGAAGAAAAATGGAAGTGGGTGGACAGCAACTGAGGTGTGATATCAAATGGATTGAGGGGGAAAGCAAAAAGAGCAAATGAATAAGGAAAGAAACAAACAAGATGTGGAAAGACACAGAAGACAAAATTGCCAAGAGTTCATCTAAAACAGTAGTTCTTAAATCATGGCTCAGTAAAAGGAAATTACAAAACCAGTCTGACAAGAAGCGTGAATTGTGATGCTGCTGTCAGTGTCATACATCTTGAGTGATGTTGTCAGGAGAGCCAGTCATAACTGAGAATTACTGGCCTACCATATGGCAAGTGCAAGTGTGGAATGACTTTGTTAGCTATGTGTCTGATGAATAGGAGAAGGAATGCAGCAGCTAGCAAGGAAAGGGGAACCAAAAAAGGGAGGGAAGGAAAATCATTGGTGAGCTCAACTGGAAGCAAGATCGCACCCTTGTTAACTGGTCCACACACTGAGGTAACTACTCACATAAGTCTCACAACCTCAAGCATTATGAAAGCTGAAAAGCATTCTATTAAGAGTCCCAAAATCTTTTCAGGAACTGAGGTGAGTTCCTGTGCAGATATATAGGTAACATAAAAATGACATCTATGGTGCACACATGTTTTATCCAGTGTTCTTTAAAAACTTCCTGAAATTATAACTGATTAAGAAAGAAAATTCTACACAGGCAACACGTGCAATGAAAGGAGAACAGTGATGGTTGGGGAAATTCTCTGAGGTATAATTGCAATGCTTTAGCATATTTTAATTCATAAAAAAAAAAAAAAATCATAGAAAATAACATGTTTTCTATATAATCTGTAATACCTTGTCTGTATTATGAGTCCAAGCAGAATCAATACATAAAGGAAAAGAAAGTTTCCTAAAGATATCCATTCTAACTGACCCTCACTAAAACACAACAAAATACAGAAGAGATGGCAGATATGGACAGACATAACCTCCTCCTCCAATCTCTAATACTGCAGGTAAAAATCAAATAAAGTTTTACAGGATTTCTTCATTGAATATGGCATAGCATTAGTCTTGCATAATACTGATTTATACTTCATGCAGGAGAGAAACTTGTCTGCCAGACACTTATAACAACTCTGGATCCAGATTCTGAAGAATGAGCTGAATGCTTTTTTTCTGATTGCCCTGCAGAGGGAACTGCATGCCTCCAGAGTAGCTGTCCCCAAGGGAATGCAAAACAGACTCTTCTGTTTCATAGTTCTGAGCAGGAGATACAAGTCTGGTGGGTTGGACCAGGATGCAGAAGACCAGCTGAGACTAATGTCAAGAACTTTATTCACTGTCTCCTCTACAAGGGATGGGAAGATGCTGGAATGGCAGGGAAGATTTTGGGGCTCAGAGGAAAAAAGTTAAAGGCCTGTTTTTGTTGAGAAAGGCTACAAAAAGAAAAATGGAAAATATTTGTGTAAACTGAAAACGTACCGTGTGTGTCTCTTCTGTACTTTTTTCTCTTTGTATTGGAGCAACTGGAAATTCAAGGAGGGATTTTACCGTCTTCCTTTTGGCTCTTTCCATTTGAATATTAGTAAAATAGTTGACAGCAGCAAACTCGATGAGAGCAGAAAACACAAAGGCAAAGCAGACCGCAATGAACCAGTCCATGGCAGTAGCATATGATACTTTTGGCAGTGAGTGTCTTGCACTGATGCTCAGTGTCGTCATTGTCAACACTGTGGTTATTCCTTCAAAGAAACAAAACAAAAGCACTGCTGAATGCAAGTAAATCAGACAGAGAATATGAAAGTAGACAAACAGCTTCAAAACAAAGAGTTCCATATCACCCAGGAGTGATTTAAATCCCTTTCTATCTCTGATTGTAAAGCCAATTATTATGAATGAAAGAGCAGTTACACTGAAAAATGTTATAACAAAAGTTACTCCAGTGAATGAGACACTCAGTCTTGACACCAAATGGAAGAAAATAAATCTCCTATTCAGTTAAATATATATATATATATTTTATCACAAATTAAAGTAATAATACTAGAGATTTTCACATTTAAATCAACACAGGAAATACAGTATAACATATCTACGTTTTTTTCAGCACTGCAAAATAATGCACTGTGTAATACTACTGCCATAAGAGCAAGATTCAGATGTTGCCATCAGACAGCTCACCCTGTGTTTGCTTGATAAGGCAATCTTAAGAACTTCTGAGATCCTACACTCAGCAATCCACTCTTCATAAAAATGAACACAGGAAAGAAATAACTGTTGGAGTAAAGACAACTCATTGCTCTGTTAGATTAAGACAGTGGAGGAAAGCCTTTCTATGAATCTTATGAATACTGCATTAGATTTAAGTCCCAGTAATCACCACGTACTAATGAGCAGTAGTTGTACACACACACACACAGAACAGGTAACCAGTTTTTAAAAGAGCCATGCCTTCATTAGATCATCTACAGTTCATGTGCAGAAAAGGTGAAAGCCTTCAATACATATTTTTTATGTTAAATTTTGTAGAGTTTCTTATAACAAATAATTTTCTAAATGTTTGAATGTAATTAAGTTGTTTAACAGGGGTATATTTTGCTCTTTGGACTGCAAGAAAAGCATGATTTTTCCTTTAATGGTTTTGGAAAGCTACCTATTACTCTGATCATGCTCATAAACCACTAAAACATGGCAAATTTTTTTGATGCTAAGGAAAACTCAAATATTATGTTACCAACTCTATTAATTAGTAAGTCATAACCTTATCTTTTAAATCCTTCTGCTACTAGTCAACCGATTAAATTTAATTAGGATTTCATCTTCTGAAAGAACAACTTCAATTAAAGTGCACATGCATGAACACTCAGCTCACAATATGACCACTTCATTGTGACACTTCAAGTGCAAACACTAGCTATAGAAAAACAAAGTATGATTTTTTTTCCTCTCATCCAAACTATTCCAAGACTAGTTAAAACATCGAGTATCCCATGTCTCCCAAATACAAACTACCATGTACAGGGTGAACATTGCTCAAGCGCTACCAAAATAATCTCAAGGAAGATTGAGATTATCTTCACTTTTATGAAAACAACATTGTATTCATATTAATTCAAGATTAAATGTATATACAGAAAAGAATTCAAAATAATTGATAGTCTGTCTTCAAACAGGACCTTCACACACTCTGTTTCCTAAATAGGCATATCTCATTTAGGTAACTTACCGAGAAAAAGCCTTCAACTAGACACTGTCACACAGAAAATAGGACAAAATTAAGCCAGTCTCTCATATTAGATCTTTTTGTTGCTTTTAGTTTTTAAAGACAAAGAAGCAGTGTCTAGTTCATAAAAGCTCAAATAGCATTTCAGAGCAAACTCAGCAGGATAAAAAACTCAAAATCTTCTTCAGTGGGAAGATGTTGAAAAAACACGCCACTAAAAATATTTAATTCTGAGAAAGAATTATGGGAAGTTATTTTATCCTGAAGGAGACACATCCCTGCTTATCCTATCCTTCCTAATTCTACTCTTGTTCTCTTCAAGCAAATAGGTTGTCTGAATTGTGTTTTAAAAAGACATTTACTTAACAGATTTAAGAATAGGATGAAATGACTCAAATGACCAATGAATGATTAACCAGATATACGGAGCAGAGTGCAGGCTGTGACAGTATTACACTGTTTATTACCCCAGTCTTCCTCAGTTTTTTCCTATTAAAACATTCCTCTGAGAGACTTGCAAGTTGTCACTGCAGCAGTTCCTAGATATGTGCCAAAGACAAGAAATTAAGTTCTGGGAAAGACCTATGTCTGTATATGCATATATACATACACACACAGGTTTTTACCAGAACTTAAATTTCTTGCCCTTGCGTTTGTATGCATATACACACATATATGCATATGAACTGTAACTATCCAGAGCAAAATACTTGCAAGCTTCTGATCAGAATTGCACATAATTGTGAAAAAAATATATTAAGAATATTTTACAATTAAAAAAAAAAAAAAAAAACCTGATTGGAAAAGAAAATTCTCTCTTTCTCACTTTCAGAAACTCTAGTCTTCCACAATCATCAGATCCACATGCCTAGCTCTTACTGGGGTAACTTAGTAAGCTTTATTAAACTCTTATACTTAAAAGTTTCAGCACCAGAGCAAGAAGTCTTCATAAAAAGTATAAACTTCACATGCAACTGCATAAAAAAGCCTGGTCAATATGCATTAAACCAGTGCAATGTCCTCCCATCTTCCAACTCATCCATGCCTACTCTGGCTCACCTGCAGCACTGCTACCCAGCTTTTTTGGACTATGGTGGTCTCAAGATTCACAAAAGAACCTGAAAGACATGTGCTGCAGTTCCATGTGTACTTTATCAGACCACGCAGCACTCATATGCTAAAACTGGAAGAGAAGTGTGTCATACGGTTGTAGTTAAGTCAAATGACTGAACTCAGATTCATTACTAGAATTCAGTTGCATGCCCAATCCCTCCCCATTTTATTTTATTTTATTTTTAATATGGACATAAGAAAGCAAAAGGTCACACTTATTTGCAAAAAAAGTGTCCTGGAAGACAGCTCCCAGCAAGACACTCTTATTTCAGGGATATGTAAAAAAAAAGCAGCTCACCAGCAAGATAAACTGTTCAGACATCATACAACGGGTTTGTAAGCAAGAGATTATGCATGTGTTCTATTCAAGTGGCACACTAGAGCTACATAAAAAGACAGATGTTCTCTGAATGCTATCTCCCAGCCACACAACTTGTTAAACATTCAGAATATATAGCAAAACCAAATTATGTCTTTGTTCCATGTGAAAAGCGTTCATAGTGCATCACGTTCAAAATCTTTTCCATAGTAACAGACATCTTGACAGGCAGAAACACCCTAGATTGTTCCTTGTGTGTCCTTCCTCTGTTATCTTTGCCAAGTTCTCTCCAGCCATGCATTGTCCAACGGGAAGTCTTTTGTTTAGCCTCTTCTGACTGTTCCTCTGGAAAGTCAGTATCACAGCAGATATTCCGGCTTCATTTTTACATCTTGCCTGCAACATTTCTATATTCTCTTAAAATTACCTTTAGAAAACAGGGTCCCTTTTGGCGTTTGACAGAAAACTTTAAAAAAGTACTTACAGCCATACTGTAAGACATTTCTTTTCAAAGGCATATTAAGAAACTAAATGTAACTCAATGGATGTCCAAACTTTATTATCATTTGATCCCAGTTTCTTATATGGATATACTGATACATATTTCTTCTATTGCTGTGTAATTTGTGCATTTTCATTAACACATTTTGTCTACAAATACAGAATCTACTTTTCCAGTTTATGGCTATACTTAATTTAAGTAGTACCATTATTCAACATTACTGGAAAGAATCTGTTTGCTGGATATATTTCTCTTATAACAAACTATTAATCTTGCCTAATTTGTGATACCGAACAGTGTTAAGACTTTACTTACATGTTTGGGTGAGCTATCATGTAGAAACATTAATTCTTGTCACGCTTTCCAGCATCTAGCTATAGCAAAGCTTTCTTGTAGAAAATTTTCTTGATTAGTCTAGCTTTCTACTAGAGTATATTGTAAAGTCAAGACATTTTTCTCTATGAAGACTGCTTTTAAAAATGCTTTTGTCTTATTCCTTTGCTAGGAACCATATTTCCATTTAATTCCTTTAATTATTTACACTTTGTCTTCTGCTGAAGCTTTTAAAATTTTTATTTTCAGTGTTTACCGTACCATCACATTTAAACTGTATTTTGATGAGTTCACTTTTAATATCTTGCAATCATTTTTCTTTATTAATTCATTTTCATAATAGCAACAGTAGATAGAAAAGAAGATCACTCAACATGAAATTACATCTAAGCTTTACCCACTCCAAGCTTCCACTGATGACATAGATATATAGATATCTACATCTCACACATTCCCAACAAAGTTATTTTAAAAGGATTTTAGAAAGCATGCGTTCAAGTACTGCACTGCTGCTCACTGAAGATAAAACCAGTCTGTATACAGACTAAGGACTAGATCATTTTGGGCCAAGTCTTCTCATCCTGATACCCCAAGCACCTAAAATCCTCACCAGCGTACACCCACTTACCACAGGCAATCAGGTTATGCTTCTCGATAAATATTCCAAACTTCTTTTGAATCCACGGTCTCACAAACTAATTTTTTTATACATTGATAGTAACAATTCTGAGTTTACTGTAAGTCCTTGCATCTGCACTAATACAGAGGCAGTATACCTGTGACCTTAAAAGGCCTAGTCTAGAGAAAATAATTGAGAAAGCATGATAAAAAGTGAAAAACTGAAATAATTACCAAATACAGTTCTAGCTGGTACAGATTCCTTATTTATCCAAAATGAAACTTGAGAAAGGATCACGGTCATAATGCATGGGATATACGTCTGAATCATAAAATAACCCATTTTCCGTCTGAGGTGGAAGTAAACTGTCATAACAATATATTCACCTAAAAAAAAAAAAGTATTTTTCTGACTACACATTTTTTTTTTTTTATGTCACAGATTAACTGTTTTAAACTATCAGCTAAGATTCTTTAAGATTCACACAACTTAACATACTTAACACACATAGAAAGAAAGACATCTTATGAGAAAAGAACAAAGGTAAGTTCTAAACAAAAAATGGAAATAGAAGGTCCTTATGGTGTCATTCTTAAAATGATATCTAAAATATGATAAATGTGTAGCTAAGTCTGGATCAGTTTTTGTAATGTAAGTTTAATTTAAAAATTCCTTTGGCATCTGCTGAAGAGAATAGTCTAGGTTTATATATCAGCACCATGATGATAATGATATAAATGCAAAAGTCATTAACAATAATTAAAAATAGTGTAAGTTTAGATGAAGTATCATTACTCATATTAAACGAAACAATTACATTTTCAGCACAACAGAGTAAACTATCTAAATAGTAGAAAGAATACAGAAGAATTTTGTAGTGATAGTAGGGAAACCAGGTCATTAACTTATAATAATTGATATGCGAGCAGGTCAACTTCTACAATACTGCAATATACTGTTTTATCCTTAAGAAAAATACCCACAAAGCAAATATATGTGTTGTACTCCTCTGTTTAATTATGACTATCTTACAACATCCAAACTTGCAGATGTTTAGAAAATGATTCCAATTTTTAACAATATTTTGAAAGTATGCTTGCTTATCAGTAAACTGCTCATAAGTGATACTTCACTCATTTAGGATGCCCATAGTTGCCATTTGTGCTGTAAGAAGTAAGGCAAATCAGCAGAAGTATCTATTGTGAAAGTATCTATTGTGACTAATGCATTCATGCCTATGCTTATCTGACTAGAGGGTTTTTAATGGTTTTAATAACCCATTCTGTATGCTCTACTTTTATCCTGAGCTGTTTGTACCACCAAACAAAGGAAGTCTTTTGCACATAATGTGGTTACAGTGCTGAGAAATTACTTCCTTACCCAGGCATCCTCTTGACTCTTCAAGCTGCATTTTAAGCAGTGATTAAATACTCATTTTATCCCTTGGAGTAATGATCTGATTTTAGCTTTCTGAAAGACCTTTGCAATCTACAGTAATGAATCTGCAAATGTATATCTGAAGGACAGAAACCTAATTCAGATCTATGCTTTCACCTCCTTTTATACAGCCTATTGCATTCAGTAAAATACCTTACATAAAAGAAAGAAAAAAAGCCTAGAGTAGTATTACAGGGTTAGTTTGACTCAAATTGACTCTTAGTGATGCGATTCCTACCTGTAATAGATTTAATGGTTTCACTGGACACCGTATGCCCTAGCAGGTCATACTGAACTAAACTGGAAGACTCCTCAGGAACTTCCACTGACTTCTCAGGTCCTTTTGTCCAGGTATAAATCATTTCACTCTTTGGATATGCATCTACAACATAGCACCAGTTTGCATAAATAGGAAACAACTTCTCAAACCTTAGTAATGCTACCCCCCCCCAAATCTACCAAAAATCAATCAGTAAGACTCACAGTAACAGCTTTAGAAGACAACCTCTGCGTTACCCCCAGAAATAAATTGGAGCTAAGGTAGTATATCAAGCATTACACACAAATTAACTTCATATTTGAATATGAAGTCTAAACACTACTTCTTTCTACATCAGCCCTTAGTAAACATGGACAGGTTATCTTTAAGTTATTTTAGAAATTTCTATCCAAAAGTTTAACATTAAAATATACTGTCATGTAAAAATAGCATGATAAGGAAGATACATTTTGGAAATGAGGTGCACATTTCTTTACATGAAATAGTGATTAGTCTAAAAGTAGAAATTTAATTTCTTCTGCCAGAAACCAGAGGTCAGTAAAAGATTCAAAGCAGCCCAGAAATAAGCACACCCAAAGAAATATCATAACATTTAATATAAAAGACATCACTTAGTGCTAGCATTCAATCCCTACGCAGTCCAAACTCCTGTTAAAATTAAATTAAACCAATCTTGCATTTGAAATTGCTACTTCAAGTTTCACTGAAAAAGATACCAAATTAGTGTCAAACAATTTCTACTGATTTATGATTCTGCCTTAAGAAATATGACAGTGGAGAAGTCCCCATTATTGAAGCTCCCCTAGTGCACATCTGATACCAAAGCCAGTTCTAGCAGGACCTGGTTTCTAATTTCACTAACTGGGAAGAAAAGTCCTGCCAGAGAAGCATCCTTAATATCTCCCTTTTGCTTGGCTGTTGAGATGTATAACTTAAACGTATAAGCTAAGGGGATAAGCAGCTTCCAGCAACCTCTAACTTCAGAATTCAGGGGTTAAGGAAAACAGATTACTGTCCAGCCACCGACGATATCCCAGTGAAAAGCAGAAGCCAGTGGCCAAGGAAGCTTAAAAAGAGTGACAGGACAGAAAATGAAGCACATCAACCATACCCAGGTGGTCACAGCAATCTCTGCTGTAGATTAAAATCAAAAAGGACTCTTTACTACCTTCCTCTGTTGCATATAAAATGGCCTAAAACATTACTCCTAGCAAAAGTCAACTATAGAATTTTGGATAACCTCCACACTTCAAAGCAGAAAGGGACAGTCATCTGCACCACACTGAGACTTCTCTCACCAGTCTAAAAACTATCTAGCCTGTAATTGTCATGCAGACTCCCTGTACAGGCCAGGAGATAGGATATAAGACGAACAAAGATCAAGTCTTCACAGTTAACATAAAACCTATCTCAGGACATGAACCTGACTCCACTGACTGCAAAGAAAGTCAAATAAACAGCTTCCCCAGGCACCTTTTACCTGACTGCAGTAAGCTGAGATGGATCCCACCCTCTTCTGCAGAGTATCTCTCCTTTCACTGAGTGTTCAATTCATCCCTAGGAACCAAGAAAAACTATATGCTTCAAACAACAGTGTAGCCAAAACAGTGAGTTTAAAACAGTATCTGAATCACTGTCCACTTTTCAGTTCTCTGAATGGGTTTAATTTTCAGGTCCTAAATGAAATTCCCAAAGAACTTAACAGGAGTTTTGTCTGCATATGGATTGCATATCACAACTAATATTCAGAAAATTCAGTACTTTCTCAACATCTACTTCTACTACTTAAATTCTGTAGTTACAAGAAATTTCATAATTGTAACTTACAACTCCCAAATTTGAGAGGACAAGCATGACCATCCATGGGAAAATCCACTAATCTCATGGGACACTCTGCACTTATTGTAAGCCTATAATGGAACAAATTAAATAGTCTCTGGTTGCCATTTTGTCTAGGCAGCATATCTTTTGCATACATTAATTGTAAGAAGCTGAAAAAACAAGCTAGATACCTCATTGTATACAGGATAGTGCCATTCCTCATTATTCTGAAGAGTTTATTTGGGGCGGTCATGTTATGTGCAACAGACTTTTTCCCATTCCTGAAGAAAGTGTCAGGAGTCCACACCTTCGAGACCATCAAGTTGTTAAGTCTTAAAATTTCAATAGGGCCATCATATTTTAATCTTTTGTCTACCCATGTCTGACGGAAGAAGACATCCATTGTATACTCCTGTATTTTGCAGAAAAATTGCAGAAAAATAAAGATCACATTTGCTTGTATAAGTGTTTCCTGTAAAAAAAAGAAAAAGAAAAAGAAAAAAAAAGAAAAAAAAGAAAAAAAAGAAATCCCTCAGGAGCAAATAAACTAGTAGTAAAGAAAATGCTAAAGTCCACCACACAAATACATTGTCACCAATTAAATAGTGTCATGTACTCCTTAATTTCCCACATTAGTCATATCAATAAATTGATACACATTTAATTATTAAGGAATAATTAATCTAATTAGATTGCAGGAAGCAGGCAGTTTAATTTGTAGTCAAGCATATAACTGGAAACAAAATGATCTGTGACAACTAATGTCAACAAATTTTTAAAGAAAAGATAGCCAGCACTGAAAAAAAAAAAAAAAAATTAAATAGATAAACTAAAGTATCAGGAGAAATGATTACTTCCACTTCAAAGCCAAAAAAAGGGAAATTTAACTTCAACTGATCAAAAGTAAACTTTTAATGGAGGAAAGCTGAACATTTCCTTTGTCATGTCCACAATGAACTATTCATAGACACACATTTATTTTTAACTACATAGTTATTCCATTCATTTCCTCAGAAAAATCATTAAAGTGCTCCAAAGGAAAGATGTAAACTGCAGAACTGCAGACACAAGTATATCATGAGAAATCACATGCAAATTAATTGACAAAGGAATGCATTTCTCATCTTGGGAAGTTAAAGCATTTTAAAACAATTACAAAAACAATTACATGGCATTGAAGAAGATAGCACAGCAAACTTCAGTCCCTTGTAATTTAAAGCTGCATCTTTGTGTTAAGCCAAATAATGTTCTTAGACTTCACTTCAAACTCATCTGCATATTATTACCACTTTAAACTACTTGCATGGCCATATTCATATGGGCACGGATGCATCTCTACACGTGCAATGCATTTAGAACTACATTTGGTTTCTTTTCTAGGGATGTATCCTTCATCTTGCTTTACTGTTGCACAGAAAAATACAGATTATGGCTCGAACAGGAGACTGGACCATGAGAAAGGGCTCATGTTACCTTGGGAACGCAAGTAAACCACCTCTAGCTTCTGCATGGAGAAGAAATTTACTCTATAGCTGTAACTAAGTATCCCTTCTTTCTGCGCATGGCCTTGACTATCCCGACACACAATGCTTTATTGTCTCCCACTCATATATATTGTGGCAGTACTAAGGATGGTTAGCAGACATCTTGCTGGCCTGATGCCACTAGCATCTGCGGGGGGTGATCCCAGAGTAGACATTATACCAGTTGACAACCACTGGTACTAAGACTGACCAGCCAATTTTCCCATAACACGAGTACCTCTCTATTAAACTGACGAATGTTAACTTTCCTCTCTGTTCTTTTTTCAGGACTGGTTAAGTCTTGAGCAGAAGTGCTGACGCTTTTGCATTACAACAGCGAGTCTATGAGAAGTCTCTCTTCTTCATCATTTTTTGCTAGTAATTTTGTAGCTTGCAGTAGCAGTTTCTTTATCAGCATGCACATGACAGATCTTGTAAAATGAGAGTTCAACCTTTTTCATAACTCTGAGAATCAAACTAAACCAGTTCTAAAAAAAACATTCTGATTATCCTCTGTTCTGAGACTCTCACACTCCACACTTTCAACAAGGTTTATGAATGCAGCCACATTCATATCACAATGGATATATCCATTTCAAAACCAATTCCAAGATCCCTGAATAGCCTCCTAATCAATCCCTAATGACAAAAGGGGAAACATCTGCTGTAAATTCTCCTTTTGCCAGGTTCCTTACCTACCTCCATTTCTTGTTTTCACTTCTGCCTTCGCCAAGGTAACCAGTAATTTCTCAGAGGCAGCACATAAAATGCTTCACTGCAGCCCTCAATTTAGAGTTGAGACACACATTACTAGACTTATTATTCCAGATTCTTGTACCCTTTGTCACATTGAACAGCATCATACTGTGCATAACAACCACTGAATGTCTAAGATGCAATTCCACACAAGACTAGCATAGGGTCCTAGTCCTTGAATAAAAACAGCTTGCTGTCACATACCATTTCCCAGGATAGAACCAATCAGGTGCCCCAGAAAGTGCATGATAGCACCGCGACCATGTATGAAGGAAGTTATTGCCATGAAACTGCCTTTCCCTTAAAGAAGTATAAACATACGAATGCACATATGGCTCTGTTACTCCCATGTTTCATATAAAAAAAAAATCCAAGAAATGAGAAACTGTTGTGTGATTTAAGGGTACGCTGTAAGCACACTACAGTGTATTTGACCCCAAAGGCAGTTGCCTTTCAGGTACAAATAACAGTACGTGCAAATGCAATGTTTGTCTTCAGTGAATAGTTCATGCATGTCATTTTGACATTCAATTTCTGCAGACAGTTATGAAAACTCCTATTAGTCAAACGTTTGCTGAAATTGATGCTAAAAGTGGCCCAAAGACCAACAAAGGGAATTCATCTGAAAAAAATGTCAACAAGTATTTGCGAAATTATGTCATTACTATTCACCTGAGAATAACATGCATTTGAGAAGGGAAAGGCAATTTCAAAGACGTTACTTTTTTTCCCCAATGGTATGCTTACTGTGACACTCGCCACAAGGCCTGATTCTGTCTCTACACCACAAAAATCTGTTTTAAATCCCGGGAAGTAATTTCCTTAAACCAGACAAAAAACAGTGCAAGTGCAACCAGAATCAGGCCTGCTGTATCTAATTATAAGCTATAAATTAAGCTGTTACTAATCTTGTCTACTTTGTATGATTGACAGAACAGTACAGAGACATGAATTAATCATCCACTCCTTACTGCAGTTAATGGTTTCTCAGAAATAGGAAATGGCATTTTAATTCCAGCAATACATACCATTTCTACATCAGAAACAGGTCCAAAACTGGTGACATATATATCTGTTTTCACTTCAGTAACAGGACCTAACATATGAAAAGGAAGTGAGCAAGAAAATGTGAATTTTATAGGTCAACAGTTGTCATAAGTGATCCTGGCATGTGAACGGTTATTGCTTTGAGGGTTCTGTGGACAAACAAGAGCAAAATGCAAATACAGGTCATTTCAAATATGTCTCTAACAACAAGCACTACTCAACTGTCTTTACCCCACAAGTAAATCAAAGGCATGCAAATCCCCATTTAGAAAACCAGCATTGACTCAGCAGATAAAAAAAAACAGGTACCAACAAATTAAAAAGCTTATGGAAAACACCATGCTGATTAAGAACAAGCACATAATTCAAGAAATCCACATTCCCCAAGGTCTCTATTGCTACCATTCAGTCTTATTGGTAATAATCAGGTTACAGATATTACTGTGCTACACACGAGGCAATTTAGCAGGATCAAGGGATGCATCCACATCCAAATCAATAGTTAAGTTATTTAATACTGACAAACAAAGTAAGAGTTGGGTATCTTGGGGGGTCTGAACACATGCTACTACATAGCCCGTCTTGCAAGAGCTACTGTTATTTATGACAGTGCACCAAAATATTGAATATTCACAGCTGGGAATGTCAAGCAACCATCAGAGAAAGCAATTTCATATCAACATGATCAGTCCCTCCAAGACAGGACAAAGCAACTTGAAATACAGGAATGGCATCACTCCACAACTGGGAATTTTAGAATTTTCTGTAAGTACACGTGCAAGATTTATATCAGTTTCCAATGTAAAAGTCTAGAAAACTGATAATTATTAATAATCATAGTTATAATTCTGTGATCAAAGCATTACCTAATGACTTAATTTGAGTAGTGAACATACATCACAAATGTATGAAAATCTGCTGGTTTTCTTACCAAACAGAATCTGTTTGAAAACACAGTATAATCTACAAATTCACAACCACAGTTTCTATTCCAAAACCCAAAGAAGATAAGTGCCTCAAGTCTGTTAATTCAGGATTTATCATAGTATTTGTAATACAAAATTAAAAAGAGGAAAGACTTAAGGAAAGTAAAAGTTGAAGAATTTTTGCCTCTGGAAAGAAAAAAATAATTGCTGTTCACAGACAATATTGAATCAAATATTAAGAAGAGAGAAATAAATATGCAACTGGAAAACGGGGAAACTATATTTTGTGCATCTAGAAAAGGTGTCAAACTGTGAACAAAAAGTAAAAGAAAACCATATAAAATTATTTCAGTGAGCAGTTTGCAAGTTATGTATAGAAGAACAGCTAAGAACTTCTCAGCTAAATGTCAAGAAACAGAATCTTTAATGGAAGTTAACAGTTTTGTAGAAAGACATTTTTTCAAGATAAAATCCAAAGAAAAATCATCCTATAACAGTTGGTAGCTCAGTGGTCCCTGGAAAGCTGGATCCTTCAGCACGTCTGTCTCAAAGAGGTTTTAAGAATTTCCCAAGTTCCAGATAACACACACTCATAACATTCTGCTCTTCTAAACATGTCAAATGGAAGCTGCTTCCCTTTCTACAAATACTTAAGCATTCATCATGGAACAGAAATCTATGAGTTGTTGGACCACTCATGTCACTGACAATGTAGTCCAATTAAATTTCCTGAATATAATTATTTCCACAGAGCCCCAAGAAGTAGGGAAAAAACTCAGAGCTGTCAATACTAGAAGTGAAAAAATTCACCTGCAGGATTAAAAAACAGGAAAGAAAAGCCCAGTCGTACTTAGAACGTAGAAACACAAGCAATCCAAATATATCTGGTCTCCCATAATCACCACACTATCATTTATCTAGGGTAAACTACGTACAATACACACATACACACACAGTATTCACTTATTTAATCTGGTGAAGTCAAAATGTTTTTGAAATCAAAGTTCTATAGAAATGACAGAGATAGTTTCACATTGCTCGAGTCTTTTGTTACCCAACAATTAAAAAAAAAAAATACTGAATGTTATACTCCTAAAAAGAAAACAAAATCACCTGTAGTGGATTGGTATCTCTTATGGTACCTTCTTTTCTTTACCTCACAGCACACTGTAATTTTATAATTGTATCAAACAGAGCAAAAGGGAACATTTTTCCCATAGGCAGGAGCTGGTTTTCTTCAAGTTGACTTCATTTGTTTTATTAGATTACAGCTTCATAGGCAATAAGTGTTCGGAGTCTTTTTGCAACTTTATTTTTGGGGGTTTCTTGAAAAGAAGGTCAGCTCTAAGATCAGGAAATTAATCTCAAAATCTGAAAGCTTATGATTTCATGTTATTAGGAATCTATAGCAGCAACACAGAACTAAGAACTGTGCTTCTAGTAACTACTATTCTGCTTTCAAACTTATATCTACCAGTGGAACCCACAAGACAGAAGGAAGCAGGACAGATAACGACGCCACAAGATAAGGCTGAAATTAAAGTTTACCTTTGCTTTCTCCCCTGACATGATGGCAGTATGGTGACAAAAAAACGTTAAAAACAAGTTTTAGGCCTTTAGATAATGGCAGATGAACAAGGATCTGCAAACATTTTAGGCATCACAACAGAATAAATAATATCCACATATTACAGGTGTGAAAATCCTTTCAATGCACCCAAAACTGTGGTAAAACATTAAAATGTTTGGTAGGAGAAAAGACAACTGCAAGGGCCAGTGAAAGCTAATTATTCCCCTAATGCTTTTCCTGCCATCGACAGACCTGTACCACATGTTCCACCTACAATGTCAGTCCATAACTGTTAAGAGCAAATACTGGATTTTCTAGAGCATCCCAGCACTCAAGGCCAAGCCAAGAGAGCTATGGTGATACCAGAACCTACAGAATATACTAATTCCAATTGAAAACTATAGCAGGGGTAGAAAGAGTGAGTCATGCCTTTTTCTTTTTTAATTATTATTAATTATGGCAATTCCTGTCAACGAAGAGGTGATTTGCAGTCACCTAACTTACTTTTACTAGTGATTCAAGGAGCCTTCCAAAATAAGCATGTTGCACCACTTAATCAACTTGGGCTGTGTAAGCAGAAGATCCTATTAGAAAATTTAACCTTCTACAGCTGGCAATAAAATGCAGGGCAGTCAACTTTAAATATGACCACTTGTGCTTCCCCTTCAATGCACGTTCAGAAAGCATCTAACCACCATAAGTCTTCAGGAACACTGAAGAACTATTTTTAACATACTGGTGTGTATTTTTATGTCAATGAAATAGGAGGAGAGTCCTACACACTGCAGTGGGAACGGTTAAGTCTGAATCACTGCCTGAAAGATAATATACTTTAAAGAAGCTCTGGTAGAATTAAAAGCAACCCCTGCAAAAAGCCAGAATAGTTCAGTGCTTGATAGAGAGGCTACATGTGGGCTGCAAAAGTGATGCCAGGCCCTAACCCTGTGAAGAGGAACATAAGACAGCTCCCCTATGCATTTGATGCCAACATATGGGTTGAACTGCAGCAGAGCTCCCAGTAAAAGACTTTGGACTCCATTATCCATTCGTCTCCATAGGCAACTGTCACCACAGAGATCTCCACTGTATGTAAACAGTCAAATCCTGCACAAGCTCACTGCAGATTGGAGATTTTGCCATCAGAAGCCACACAAGCAACTGCAAACCTTAGCAAACAAGTTTGTACAAAGGTCTCAACGTGCAAAGTACAAAAGCATGGTCGCTGTCGCTGTCATGAGATCAGTCTCAGGATACATGAGATTACATTACATCACTTTCCACATCTACATCTTAAAAAAAAAAAAATGTAGCTGCTACACACAGTAGCAGTTTGTGAAAGATTTGATGCTTTCTTTTCAAATTTTTGCCTGCTGCATAAAAAACAATTGTATGAAGCAAGTTCTTTTGTTTAATTCCATAGCAGAGGACATCTGCTACATGTGAAATTTCTCTTGGGAACTTAGAACTGGGTAGGTCATTTCAAATACTCAAACTACATTCTTTATTCAGAAGTAAATGCATTGAATGCAACAGCACGTAGCAACTTTTACATTCTTCAACTATCATGTCTGAACCTTGAAAAGGAAAAACATAACTCCAGAAATGAGGAGAAGCTCTGTTTCTTTGTCTGTTCAGCAGATACTCTCTGCTGAGACAGCCAACAAGGCTGACACTGGTGCCTGTTTTCACAGCGTGGGCACCTGTCTATAAAGAACTGGACCAAGAATATCAGCTAATTTTATATAGGTCACTGAACAACAGACAGATGGTAATGACTTCAAGCATTATGAACCTGGGCCAAATTCAAACCAGTCAACTACAGGTATATAACACCATATCCTGTTAACAAGGCTTTGAATCATCTGCTCTCATCAGCTGAAGAAGTTTGGACAATTGCCCAAGAAAAAAAATTATCACCTTCACTTTATGATGCTCACAGCCAGTCCATTTGTAATAAACAAATAAATAAATAGAAAATCTATTATGCTGGACAACGGAATCTTGAAGGTATGTATAAGTTTTTTTAATAAAAGAAGATAATAATGTAGATACTCTTCTATTCTCTAAATAGAAAATTGTCTGCCCTCTTCACATTTATTCTGAATCTATTTCCTGACTACAGTCACTCCTCTTGCCTTGACAGGAAATGAAACTCAGAAACATTCATAAGCTGAACATGGCGCAGCCTAGAAGAGGCAAAGATGCTCTCTCACAGACTTCTTAAGGGAGACAGTGGCCAATATATTTAATTCCACCAGGTATCCTGTTGCAATTTCACAATTATGAGATCAAGAGAAAGAGGAAGGAAAAAGGAGAGTAAATGAACACGGTCCTGTTCCTTCCACTCACGAGCCAGAATGCATGGTGACTTTTGAACAGAAAGATGAAGTGCAATCACCACTTCAGTAGCTGACAATCAGATTTCATGCCAAACTGTACCTCACAAAAATAAGCAAAACCAAGGAGAAAGAGAGCTCCAGTCTTCACTGACTGATGGGCAACTACACCACAAGGAGCCAGGAAGATGCAGTGGGCAATACAGCCTGGCTCAGAAGGGATTTTTAAGACCTAACATCAGAGGGTTTTTCTGTCAACCTAAGAGCCTTGAAAGGGAGACATGCCACACATCTTCTTTCTTTAATCTTACTGAAAAACAAAATTTCCAAGATCAGAGGCACACCTAGCAGAAAAATTCAATAGAATTAGCAGATACACAGGCATTGCAAGTGATGCTCTTCTAACTTGCCACAGCTGCCTCACTCCTTCTTGGCTTTCTAAATGAAGTGTAATGAGCCAGCATATCATGTAAGTTTTAAAATTTACCATAACATTTTAAATTTATAATCTCAATAAGTGATCCTTCCCTTCTACTCAGCTTGGGTGAGGCCAAATATGGAGTACTGCATCCAACTCTCTGTCCCTCATTAACGGAGACCTGGACATATTGGAAAGAGTCCAGCAAAGGGCCACCAAGATGACAAAGGGCCTGCAGCACCTCTCATATGAGGAGAGGCTGGGAGAGATGGGACTGTTCAGCTCGGAGAAGAGGAAGCTCAGGGGGTTGTCATTAGTGCCTATAAATACCTGAATGGAAGGTTCAAGGAGGATGAAGCCAGTATCTTTTCAGTGGTGGCCAGTGCCAGGACAAGAGGCAATGGGAACAAACTGGAACACAGAAAGTTCTCTCTGAACCCCAGGAAGCACTCCTGTGCTTTGCAGGTGATGGAGCACTGGTACAGCCAGCCCAGAGAGGCTTTGGAGTCTCCTCCTTGGAAATCTTCTTAAGCCACCTAGATGTGGTTCTGGGCACCCTGCTCTGGTACCCCTGCTGGAGCTGGGTCCAATGGACCTAGAGGGCCCTGTCAACCTCAGCCACTCTGTGGTTCAGTGATCCAGCAGATGTTTTAATGGATTTCATGGGCCCTCAGGAACTACACAGTTCCTCATGTAAGGTCTAAAACCACAGAAGTGTTAAAATGGCAAATCAGATTCAGACCTTTTATTCCAAGTGAATAATACTCCTGTATCAAAAAGTTGTCTGGAGTTCTACAACCATTTTGAATCTAATCACTGGTGGAAAGGTAACAAAGTGATTTTCAGAGAAAAATCAAGGTTTTGTGATTTTCTAGAGAGTTTTTTTTTTTTTTTTTTTTTTTGTCATATGCAAAAAATTTCAAAAGCAGATAAAAACTGGAATAAAGGTGTAAGTGGTTTTCCTTCAGAATTTTACATCTGAATCAAAAGAGCACTTGGGTAACATGAAGTTTTACAGCAGATAACGCTTTTCATTAATTTCACTGCAGGTGACTTCTCTCAACACTCTGTGCTTATGATCTGTTAGATTACAGGCTGGACATGACTGGGAAATCCACATGCACTAAAAACTTCATTCTCAAATTCAGGACAGCAGCAAAATGGCACGTGGACAAACATAACTGACTTCACTTCCACTACACTGTTTTCAAACATCATGCAGCATTATTTCATTCATTAGTTTCTAAATACTTTCCCACTACTGAAATTCAAACTGTTATGCATTTAAAGTCTTCCTGACAGCACTTGCGGGGTTTTTTCATGCACAAAAATGCCTGTTCTGCTCTACTTAATTAAATTTCTTGTTGAAACCTCTTTGCCTCTCTTGCTTCTTTTAAGGATTTAGATTTCTCCCGCCCAAAGTCGAGGGGAACTTTCAACCTCCTTCATGAACTGTTTTTGTTCAGGTTTTGTTTATTACACTACCAAACCTTTCAGTGATTAATAACTTACAGCAACTTGTTGGATTTTTTAACTTGTTTCATGAAGCAACTTTGTAACGCACAGTGTTCATCAAATGACATGGGAAACTCCATTCTTCTATTTACCTTCAAGGTAAGCCACATTACTACATAACATATAACAGGGCAAGAACTAAATACTCCATTAAGGTTCAAAACCCTCCTGAGAGGCCACATTTACATTCATAAGCATGCTCAGGTGATTTAACTTCTTTATAACCACCAACATTGTGCTATTAATGATGCATGGAGAAACTGGATTCAGTTTTAGGAAATCTCCAAAATTTAATATTTTCTACTTTGCATTCAAAAATCTTCATGAATTATTATTTATAGTTACTCTAGAATAAGCCAACAAAATTCAGAATTTGGCTAGCTCCCCAAGCCCGATTTTAAACATAACTTGCACCAGAATTAGAAGTGTTTTCATTGATTTGAAGATTAAAATCAGCATTGGTCAGACCACTGTGAGGTCTTTTGTTCTTAAAATAAAACCTTCATTTCATTTTGAGCCACGTGCAATCTAGATGGTGAATCAGCTTCAGGAATAAAACAAAAATAAATATTCTGCTGCTCATCATAAAACAGCTTTAGTGTTACCAAAACACACTACACTTTCCATCTCTAAATATTCCCACTATGATGACATTTGTTTTCTATGCTCTATAATGGCAAGTGAGCCACCTCTAAGAAACAATTTGCCAAAATTTGCCAAAAAGACTTATCAGCAAAAAAACACATAATATGGAGAAAACTTAATCTGGATAGCACATAACTAATCCTCAAACCATGTTGAGTTGGAGCAAAAGGTCATATCTGACCGTTACAGAGAAGTTTCTTTTTCTGGTTGATTTTGGTTTTGAGTTCTTGTTCTTGTCAAATAAGGTGACAATAACTTGCACTAAAGAGTAGGGTGCCAGGCATTGTTTTCAAAATTGAAGTAGGTTTGCTCATGTGTTATTTAGAAGTTCAAAACTCAAAGGTGATTGATTTAGGTATTATAAGGAAGGAAGAAGTAAGTAGTAATATAATGTTCATTTCATTAAGTATATACTCAGAAATGTTTTCCTCAGACTGAAATGTGAAGGTTTTTTCTTGTATTATTTACTTCAATTCTGCAGTTATGGAACTTCAAGGAGATTCAAGGAACTTTTCCTTCTTGATAGCATTTTGCTGAAAGTCTGCAACACTTACTGTAAAAAAAAAGGTCTATTTCTGCAAAATATCCTGCAAGTGACAACTGTATCAAAATAAAAATCAACATAAACTGTATGTCACATTACATATTTAGTAGTTGTTTAATTTTAGAAATCTAATAATGCTCATAAAGCATATTTGCTAGATGACTAATTAGTTGGCATTCAACCTAAAATGATGCCAAACATAGCACATCTCTTGTATGCGTGCAGAAATGTCTGTAACTTCTCTGCAGAGAATAGATGGAAAAAAAGCTACCTATTCTTAATGATTCCTCTGGGTGTTCAATAAATTCAGTTTCCTTTCCACTTAAGCTAAGCTATGGGAGGCCTCATTTATTCAATATGTTGAAAATAATAAAGAAGTGATCAATGATATTAGCAGAGATCATGCATATGAGCACAATATATGGTATGTGTGGAACGTGTTGGCATACACGTCAGTGTGGCTGTATCACGTGTATGAAGAAGGTACTTTCAGGGGAGGAAGAAAGTATTTCGCAACATAAACCTACACAAGGATCTCATTCAATTCCGCATAGAGGCAGCCTATAAAATGCTCTACTAGCTTTGTACATCATGAGAAGGACCGTAGCACTTCTTTTTAAACCTTTAAAAAAAAAAAACAAAAACAAAAACAAACAAACAAAAAAAAACTTTCAAATCTGTGTTTTCAAATCTGGCTCCATCCCAGATTATAAAATATATTTGTATTTTGTCCCAATCCTGGTTACTTTCAGTTCCACATCCCAACAGTAACACCAGACCCACACAGAAGAGCCAACCTGGCTTCTCACTCACAGCACAAGGGACGCAGAAGAAAATGAAACCCAAAATCCACACCGTGGGTGCGGGCAAATTCACGACCCCTCCAGTCCCTATTCCTACGCAGCAATTGACTACTTCTAAATCCAAGCTGGAACGGGAGCAGCCGCGGTTACTGCTGCGTGCCCGAGTTCCCGAGTACCGGCTTTCCCTAACTCGTTGGATAGAGCCCATCAGCGACACGACCACGCAGCACAGACAGAACTACCCTCTCTCTCCTCGGCTCCTGGGTGGCAACAGATCCCGGTACTGGACAGTCTTCCCACTCCCACCGAGCGGTGCGCCCGCAGCGCCGCGGACCCGGCTGCGCGCACGGAGAGCCGGGCTGAGCCTTGCGCTCTCCGCGGGCCCCTCGGATGGACGGCGGTCACCCCCGCGCAGCGCCCGTACCTCCGAATCCCGGGCGCAGGCGGTTGTCATAGCCATCCAGGAGACTGTTGAGGATGCTGGTGAAATTCTCCGGCCACAATTTCTCCTCTTTTTTGCTCTGTCCCGGCGGCCCGGTGAGACTACGAGTCAAAGAGGGAGCGGGTGAGCGGAGCCGCTGACACCCGGCTCGGGGCAGCGGCACCGCTACGAGCCGTGCCGGGCGGGGGTCGCCCCGCGGCCGGGGTACTCACCACGTCGCCAGGCACAGGCAGTGCAGGAGAGCGATGGAGAGACCCGAGGACATGGCGAAGGCTGGCTCCTTGGCAGAAACCATCTTTGCATGCCATACTTCACGCCTGGGCACGTTGTCCGGGGCGGGGGACGGGGACGGCGGCGGCGCCGGCAGCCCCCGGCGGCCCTACATGCGCGGCGCCCCTGTTGCCAGGAGCCGGGCACGGGCGGAGAACCGGCGACTTTCCCCGCGCTGTTAACTCTCTCGGGGCAACAGGCACCGGTCCGCGCCGCACCCGCCTCCGGCCCGCTCCGCCCCGCCCCGCTCTCCCACCCGGGCAGCCTCAGCCCCCTCCGGGCGGCCGGGAGGCGCCGAACCTGCCCGAGAGCTGCCTCCCGCCCGGGGGAGGGCGGAGCGGAGCGGAGCCGAGCCGAGCCGCGGGGGAGGTGGCACTCAGCCCACCCGGGCCTCGTCCTGGCGCTCCGTGGCTCGGGGGATTTTGCGGAGGATGTGCGCTTGGGGGCACGCTGAGGTGCGTGCCTATGTGAGGATGGATGGTTTCTTTCCCCATCGTGTCCTAGTGAGAACTGCGGCGTGAAGTCTTCATTTGCCCTGGTCGACTCCTCTCCCGAGGGGGAAATAAAGCTGAGAGCTGGCAGAAAGAGTGTAATTCCCAGCGAAGGTCCCTTTACTGCCGCTGGCAGTGTGGAGGTGCTGGATGAGGGTAAGAGCTGCGACTTCAAGGTTAAAATGGAGCGCACCTGAAAGGGAAGGGAGTTAGTGGGTTATCCTACACTTCTGGAAGCAGAAATGCCAGAAGCCAGGAACTGGTTTCACGTTGTATCTTTATTCTTTTTTTTTTTTTAGTTTCCTATAATTAGGAAGCCAGGTTAGTGACCCAAATAATTTCCATTATCCAAGGTCCATGGGATTCTGCAGCATTTACACACTCCAAAGTATTGCTGTTCTATTGCTGGGGCTTTTGGGAGGAAAAAGAAGAGATGTTCAGGATGTTCTTCTTTCACGTACTTTCACTGACAATAAACAACTTCAGACCAGGTGTGCTGCCGAGTCCTTTACGTTTGGAGATAAGTGTGCATGCTAATTTCAAGGAGGATAGTGAGGTTTGTTGTGCCAGAGCACATGGATCAGGTATGGTAATTGACCTCAAGACTACAGTACTGTTTATGCCAACATAAAAAAGGCCTTATTTGTTACATGCTACAATATCTCCAAGCACTGAGGTGCCTGATTATCCTCAGAACTACTGTACGCGTGAAATCTTCCTGATTGTACTTAGAGTTTGCTCCAGCTAGGGTGCCCTTTGCTGATTGAAAAACAATTAAAGCTGTGCTTCAAACCCATTTAGCTTGCTGGTGCTGTTTATCTTTAAAAAAAAAAAAAAAAAAAAAAAAAAAGCTCCAGTCAGTTCTGCTTCCAATTTTAAAAGCTCTATTTAGGCCTCTGCAGATTATGAGTCTGCTTCCTCATATTTTAACTGATGAAATGCAGGCATTTCCCAGCAGCACCCTCCTCACAGGTACAACCACTGTGTTCCTTAATAAATAGAAGGCACTGGGCACTAAGGCAGCCTTATCACAAGAGAAAATATGATTTTTTTGACTCATGACTTTATACTATTCGAATTTACCTTCAAGACAGACTGAAGAAGAGGGCTGAATGACCACTTAAGTGATAAGTAGTACTATGATATTTGAGTCCAGTCCTGACCAAAGCTGGGTCACAGTTTAAAGAATCAGTTGGCTTTCAGATACTCTACCTTTCCTCTCCTACTTGAATCCTGGCTTTTCTGCCCCAAGTCCTGCTAGATCCTCATCTCCTGACTGCCTTGCTGGAAAGATGAATGCTGTGCAAAAACTAAACTAAGTGAGCAGCCTGTTTACAGACAGCACGTATACTCAGCTTGGTAGGATGTCAGTCCAAAGTAACTTAGCCCCAGTGAGAATAACTCCCAATGTGAGAGCAGCCTGGTGGAAACCAGCACACTAGCAAGTGCCCACTGCCCTTGCTCCATTAGCAATCTGATGAGGAATGAGCAGGTTTCAGAAGGCTAATTTCCTCACATCAGTTAAGTTTGCCAGCATTAATCAGCCTGTTTTTGTGTATAAACAGACGTAATTTGTTTTTCTGGACTAGTCTTAGTCCCATGTTATAGAATGAACTCTTACAAGGAGTACTTAGAAGTATCCTCCTGTAAAGAGAATTGCTACTTTTCCAGTACCCTGTGAGAAAAATCAATCCCGTCCGGCAAAACAGTGAGATTATCTGATCTAGGGATATCTCAGAAAAATTTTGCTGGCAGAAGACAAATTCACAAAATTAAAGCAAGGGCAATAGATGATAATTCGGAAGTGGGAAGAAGAAGACCAGAAGTGGCTGGTCAGAGGTAGAGAACAAAACCCAGCTCTACAGTACTGTCACTTCTAGCAGCTGCTGTGGAAGGAAGCCAACAATATCCTGGCAGAGCTGGGAACACCCTTGGGTTCAAATTATTACATGTACAGACACCTGTGTGAACTGAAATAGAAAAGCTGAGTGGTATTCAGTAGTATTAATCTCTCCAAACAAGTGTCCTGAGAAGCATTATCAGTCAGACCCCTCACGGATCTGTGCCTGGAGCCATAGGAATTGTGGGTGCTGCAGGCCCAGTAGTACCGCTGCAGGTAGAAAACATACTCAGTCAGTCCCTTTCAAATGATTCCCAGGTTCTTTAGAACAAACAGTAATGATATCTTCTCAGTAAAGGTAACATCAAGTTGAAAGGTCTGTGGACATACCATGTCAGGGCACCAATAAATAAGTACTCCTGGCATCTGAGAAAATTCACAGGTTGTATTTGATAAGGAAAGGTAGACATTAATGTCTTTCTGTCACATTCTGCCTGCTGCATGTTATATTGATGTAGAATCAAGTGCTCTTTGACTGCAGTTACTCCCTACATGTGTTTAAACTGCATGAGAAATCTAGATTTCTCTAAATCAAGAAAATTAGAATACTTATTTATCAGCAGTATCTTCCTTATCCCACTTTACAAAGAATTTACTAGAATTAATACTGAAAAACAGAAACCACTATCCTTGATGTCTGAATGAGTGTGTCGTTCATATGTTGCTGAAACTTTTACAAACCAAGGCTTGAAGGGAACTTAAAGAGTCCAGACAGACAGTATACAGTCCCGTAAGCCAGATACATCACTTCTGAATACTTGCTTATACCTTTTGGTATATCCATTGCCCTGGCTATTTTCCAACATTTTTGAATCACACCTTCAGTGAATTCCATGCATTTGTGGTGTAGACACATACAAAAACTCCCAGGATGACTATTTGTCATCAGCAGATATATGCTGATTTAAGAAACAAACAAACAAAACTACTACTTTAAATCTCCTTTGATCACTTCGAAGAATTTTTGGGTCATGTCATCTCTTTAAAAAAATTTGATGACTTAAAAAAGGTTTTAGTGGTCGCAGTCTGGACTGATGGTCTCTAAATATGTTTTCTGAATTCAGCATTTTCTCAGCTTCTCTAGCTTTTACCACCAATTCTTCCAAAATTTCTCCCAAGATATCTCACCCATCATGGACTATTGTAAGAAGGGGACTATTTTTGCCCAGCACCATATGCTCAGAAAGCACTTGAATAACTTAAATAGGCTTTTTTTACTGCCCCTGTGTTGATACATCTCCCTAATGATTTTTGATGAAGCAGATATTCTGGCCATGCCTCAAAAGCAGCTTTAGACAAAGCTATAGAAGAACTTTTTTATTTATTACAACATATAGAGCAGCAGGAAAAAAATTCAGCACTCCTCTCATTTCTACTTTACTATCAGATCAAGTGAAAACAAAAAGGAAGTCAGTGCTTTGCTTGTGGAATACATTCTATAGCCTTTCTGTATTTTTTATTAATTTTTTTTTAACTGTAGGCTCAACAACTTTGCAGGTTGTATAAGCAAATTATGGTTTGCAACCTTTTTCCCAGAAAATTGACATGACCTAGGCCTGGCATCAAATACATTAAGACAGCCAAGCTTATTTGGAAAAGACTGAGGAAGTCTTTAATGCCATCCTTGGACAATTATGGCCCTATCTCATTTTTAGTAAATTACTAAAAATCATACGGGTACCTTTTCAGTACTTTGTAATTTCTGGTTTCTGATCCCCTCCTTGCTCCTCCTCATGAGTGCAAGGGGTCTTTCGTTCTTCTCTTCCACATTTACACAGACTGAAGAGATTGTGGGAACCTGCAAAAAAATACATCTGCTCTTGGCTTTATCAAGACTTTGATCTAGAACTTAGGAGAAGCCCAAACCAACAGTTCAGGGAGCATTGGTGGGGAGTCTGTGGACTGTGAGACCTGAAGTCACCTCTACCAGTATGGTTATCTTTATGCAGTCTGGGTTCTGGGTCTGATGAATGCAATTTAAGTTCTGCTCAGGGAGCAGTAAAATAGCTGCTTCAGATTTTTTCACCTGTTCTTCCTGTCCAGCTTTCCCTTCCCACTGTAGTTCTGTCATTAGCATATTTCCTTCAGGACTGCACCTTTCACTATTTGATTACAAAGTTGTTAACTCCAGTTTTAAGAGTTCCACTGAATGCATTGTAGCTAACATTACCTGATGCAGTTCTTTCTCTCAAGAGCTTACAGTCTAGATAGATAAGACTAACTAAGGATTGGGAAAAAGCAAGCACTATTATTCCTATTTTGCTAAGAGAAAAAAAAAAGCTTAATTGACAACCCAACTCCACGGAGGAAATCTGCAGCAGAACAGGAGCTTACTACCAGCCTGCTGGGTCCCAGTTCAGTTCTCTAATCACCACCTCAGATGTCCTTTCAAAGCGCAGCGTAAGCTCTATGTAAAACTGTAACCTTCAGCTGGTCCAGCTTTGCTTCACTTCCATGGCCAGAACTCCTACGAAACTGCAGGAGCTGATGCCGACATGCATTTAGCTGTATATTTTTTCCTCTGACATATGGTATTTACAAGACTGTTCTACAGTACCATGGTTATTTTAACACACATGTCCTCGATATCTTGGAATAAGGCTAGAAAATCCTTTGAGTACCAAATATACTTACATATATATATACTAGCATAGATATATATTGCTATTACTGATTGCAAAAGGATTTATGTGGATTCTTCTAGTGATTGACACATGGATTTTTAAGAAGGTAAGCTGTGAGCTTCCTATTCAAGAGGCCTCTGCACACTGCATTGGAATAGTGCTTTTGGAAGCACTTACTGCAGGAACAGCCAGTTTGGGACAAAAAGCGTCGTCAGCAAGAAAGCTTTACAGATTTCCTGTGCCACTTCTATTTCTCATCTCATCCTGCACACACACTCATATGTTTGGGCATATCATCAATCTACTTCACGTCTGCATCAGGTTTCTTGTTGTACCAGGGCAGGTCACAGCCACCTTCTTGGTGTCAGAAAGGAGGAAAAAGCAGATCTCCTGATTTCAGGCTCAAAAATGAGGATCCTCAGAAAATATGATAAGATCTCTTCATGCAGGGGAAAAATTTCTAAATTGAGACTCTTTTCTGAAAGCAGTGTGAAGGACAAGGCAGCCAGGGTTATGGGGAGAAATCTGGGAAGCCCGATACCCTACCTTCCCCTGTAAGAGCTGCCAAGTTTAACAAAAAATGTGTCAAAAATTGTGGTTGCCCTGAGCAACAGTAGCAAACCTTCTGCAGCTTTCAGAGGTGGCAGGCAGGGCAGAGGGTGCAGAGGCAGATAGAGTAGCTGCATCCCACTGCTGCTGCCTGTTCCTAAAGACAATGAGAGAGCAGAAGCACCAACAAGCCCCCTCCCTGGAAGGCTTCGAGTTCCTGCTCATTGCATGTCTATTAATCTCAGAAGTGCATGAGTCATGGGCAGATGAGTTAAACTTGCCTGAGGAGCCATAGGTCTGGCTGCTGACTCACAGTGGAGCTGATGGCAACTGCTCCAGTGATTCTCTCTCCCTGCCGGCATGCTGCCTCACTTGCCAGGTCTCTCATAGGCAGGTGAGCTTTATTTATCTTTAAAAGAGAAAGAGGGAGAGCACAAAGTCTCTGGGTTGTGAAATAGCTGAGAAAAAGCCTGAATAACTGACCTAGGTGTTTTAAAATGTACTGCATAGAGACTTCAGAGACTTCTGAAGTGGGGCCGACTTCTGAAAGTTTGGGTTGGCAGTGGAAGATTTTTCTGTGCTCTCTTCCCACTTGTAGCTGTGCTGAGGATGGCTAGCCCTGCTCAGTACCACCTCTGTGCTGACAGCAGTGTTCAGGAAAGACACGTTTGTTTTGTTTGTTGGGAGAGGACAAGAAGAACCATTCCTTGCTGCTGCTCTTTTTTCTGGTGTCAGGCACACACATTAAAAAAAAAAAAGAAACATTCCTTTCTGCCTTAAAAAATAAACAACCTACATGTCATAACATTTTAAGAAATACTTCAGCTGTAGAAGGAGCAAGGCATACAGTCATCATAAGGTTTTCTATATCTACCTTCTTACAAGAGAAGCTTGTGAAGTTGCTCATCAACCTCAATCAAAACTTTCCTTATAATGATAGCATGTCTCTACTAAATAACCATGTCAGCTAATAACATGTGCACTCATATTAGGTAGAAAAATACTCCCTTTAAAACACTTTAGCTTAAAAACAAACACAATGAATTCTTTATGACAAGTGAGCTACTAAGCAGACTTTTGCAGTGGCCCAGGGTGTCTGTAAAGAGCTGAGAAAAACAGCATTTATAGATGTACTTGTAATCTCTGCTGACAAAAGCAAAAATTGCCATCGCAGTAATACACTAAATCTACACAAGACACACAGCCTATCTGCTCTTCATTACCATCTGGTGGTTGCTGCACAGAGCAGCATTACTCGCATCTCAAAATGTTACACAGGGGAATTACTACCTTAGCATCAATAAGAAAGGGGTGCTGTGAGAGCACAAGGGGGATGGCTTTGTTTTGCAGGCCCAGTAAACTTTGTCAAAATAAGAGGGTGGAAGAGAAAAAAGGAACTGAGAAGCATCTGGTGGTATCTTGGCATTTTGTCAAGTAATTTAATTGTACCTTTATATCACCTGCTGTGGAAGGCACAGTGCATTGTTTCCTCCCACTCAAAGCAGTGGCAGCTGATGCTATTTTGCAAGGCAAGATATCTTGTTGCACTTCTAATAGCTGGTTCCCAGATCTTCTCCAGTACTTATTGAGTGAAGTTCCTTGCAAAGGTGTCCTAGCAGAGACATTATTATTCATTATCCTGCAGTGAGCAGGAGAGATGTAATCCCACTGTGCACGAACAAAGTACCTCACATAAACAAGTATTCTGTACCACTGGAAATGCAACCTCTTGGCCCCAGTGACACAGGGTGCTGGTCTATATATACCAGGGGATTGATCCAGCGCAGTTGCAGTATCTGTCGTCTTACAAATACACAAGAATAGCATGAAATGAAGTAAAATCAATTATTGTAATTATAAAATTCCCGAAGTATAATACACTTAAAAACAGAAATAGTTTTATGGCTCAGTTGCTTTTTATGTTAAAGAAGGACATTTCAATTTCATTCCCAGCTCTGCCACTGATTTCTGTGACCTTGGCTAAGTCATTTAGGCCAAATCTTCAAATAGGAGTACTTAATAGTATAGATGTATATGAAGGCTTTTGTAAGAAGGAGTAACCTAGATCTTTTGGAGTCCAAATACTCAAATCTGCATTTAAAATTTTGATCCCCAGACCTCCATGTCTGAATTTCCTGTTCTGTAAGTTGTAGATGAGGCTTACATATGTCGTAGAGATATTTGAAGTATTAATTAGTTCAAATGTGCACAGTGGCTTAAAAATGTAAAATATATAAATACCAAGAATTATTATGAAATAGGTCAGTATTTAAACCATACACATGTCCCTGTTAGTTTAGGCATTTTGTCGACTTTGTGTCTCATTTTGGATGTTTAGCACATAATCAGCTTTCTAAATATTTCTCTGCTGGACACAGGCATCAAAGTACATGAGATTAACACTGAGAAATAAACATTCCTTAGCTAATACGCTGTCTACATGAACAGGTCTCTGCAGTCCCCTCCCCGACCTCTTAGCTCACTCGGACATGAGAATGAAGCACTTGGTTGACAGTGAAAAGGAGCAGGTAGAAAATCCAAGGGACAAAAATTAAGTTGAATATTCTACAAATATAAATGCACAATTGCAGAAGGTAGATGTCAAAAGATGAATGGTTCTAACAGGATGGATGATATCTACACTTGTAAGCACTCCTGCTTATTTCATTGAAAAACATTCACGTATTTTCTATTACCCCAAAGCAGTACCTGCTGTTTCCTCCAGCTCACAGCCCAAATAGATGAAGTACAAATCTATTCTGATTTATGTATGCTTTAGACATTAGGGTATTTAAGGGCATTTAGGTTCTAGTCTATAACTTATTGAAACAAACTAAACACTTGCCATTCATCCAGGGGATTCTGGAAAGGAGCCAGGAAGTGTTTTTCACTCTGGGTTCCCAAACTGCTCACTTGTTGAGTTTTCCTCTATGCTTATAATACTTGCAGATTCTTACAGATTTAATTGTTTGTTTTTAATCTGTTGTACAAATGTTCAAAAGCCTTTATTCCTTAGCTCCCAACTGAGACCAGCAGATGATAATCTACCTTCATCAAAGGGGGATGGACAGGACCTTCACTTGCTCCCACTTCTGTTGCCAGCTTCTTGGACAATCCTAACACAGAGGCAGTGCTGAAATATATTTTGATGATTTTCTGAAATGAAAACTTGGATAACCTCCAGAACCACAAGTAAAATCTAAGCCTGAATGTGCTAGGCAAAGTGAGAAAAATTCTCTGAGCAAAGGAAAAAGCAACCTAAGGAGACATTTGGCAAGACAAAAGAAGACACCACAGGGAGGTTAAGAATATGAGAAAGACCCAAAGTCCTCTCTTGCAGCAGGAAGGGGAATGCTTCCAAGTTATAAAATTAAGTATATTCACATTATTTCTTTTTTTGGCCTCTTCTGCCCACAAAGCTAAGTCTTCGTTCAACTTCTTATTTCTGTTCAGAGATGGAATTAGAAAATATTTGAAGCTGACACAGTCAACATCACACAAATGCTTGCTTCTGCTCAGGAGAATATGGGAATGCTCCCACACCTCTCATTTCACACTTTAAAGCTTTCTGAGCATTCAACTTCTTTTGATTGCCCTAAAAGAGACTCTGGGATGGTTCTACCCTGTATGGTGGTCTCCCTCCCAAAATGCATGCACAGTGAATTGACCCCCTGCTGTTTAACCATCCCTCCCATGGGCCACTTATCTGTGCAGTTAGCCCTGGTATAGCCTCTCTGCCCCTATCCCCAGTGCTGCTGTGGTGCCAACTTATCAATAGGGGCAGCATTCCAGTTTTGTGGTCTGGCTGAGGAATTTTTTTGCTAATTGTCTTCTTTCAATTTCTTTTTTCTTACAATTCTTCTCTTTGCACTTGTTTTAGGCTTTATTTTAGGGTTCTTTTTCAGATAGCTAAAAACAGAACAAATGACAGGGCATAATCTATATCTCAGTTTATGGACTGCTTCCAGTGACTGCTGCCAGCCCATGTGACATATATAAATCACAGATTTGAGACCTGCATTCCTGCACTGGTTAAAGTGATAAGTAAAATTTCTTGTTGTCTTACACCTCACTGCTGACAAAGTGACTCCCCGTTGAAGAGATTCACACTTGCTCTTTATTTCAGCAAGCAAGAAGCATATATTTCACTCATCAGATGTGCTCCTCTGACAGAAAGGAGAGTGCAAGCAGCTGTTGTGTAGGACTACTGCATTTGTTAAACTCGTGCCCACTTTGTTTTCTCCTAGCGTAGGTATGACTATACGTGGCAATACATATTTAACAGTCATTTTCATGGCTGTAAATCTACCCAATTGAATTCCAGAGGAATTTGCCATCAGCAAAGAAATCAGACAGCCTGCAAGTTTTCAGTCTGGCAGCTTTTATTGTTGTATTTTGCTATTGTTCTAATACTCCCTCTTAAATGTGAGAGGTGAAATGTTTTATAAGCATTCTTGAAATATAACTCAAATTTTCATTCTTGTCACCTTTGTCCTTGGAGGCAGCAGACGACGTTATAGATGAAGTGGAATTACAAAATGTCTACCTTTTATGAGGTGGGTGCAGTGGCAAGAGGACAGAGAACTGTTCCTATTTGCAGTAGCTCTGTTGTAGCCTTTACTCTTTATTTTTACCAATATAAGCACAACATCTTAAAAACAAGTTCTACGAAATCTCAACCAAACGTTGAGACGTTCTTATTGAAGTTGGCTATTTAAGATGTGTGTGGAATAGGGAAAGAGTTCCCAAATGCATTAAGGACATTTTTAGATAGATCTAATTTGAAAACCCCAGAAGCCCCAGCCAATGGAAAATGCCATTTTTAACCCCCAATCAGACTGAAGTTAAAAATTAAAAATAAATAAATAAATAAACAACAACAAAAGCATTTGCTTTAAGGAAAAGTAGTTAGGACCTTCAAATTTCCAAGCACTATAGAACACCAAGAGGGCAGGGGCTACTCTAGATAAGAAAGGAGTTAAAGAGGTTAGGACTGCAGTTTCCGTGAAAGAAGGGCAAAAAATTAGCAGAGAAAGAAAGTGAGTAACAAAATCACAGAAAAGGATTGGAAGGGGAAATTACTGAGCTTCCTCCTGCTCATTTTCTGAGCCACATTCAATTCCTCCTCCAGGTTGAACTAATCTCAAAGATAGATAAAGTTTCTCAGAGCTTGGAAAGGAATATTTTTTAATTCTAAACTTTTTGAGAGTAAATAATGCAAAAATCTCTCTTTTCTCAAAGTAAAGTTCATTTTGAGTAATATTCCCAGAAAAGTTGCCTTTGAGACAGAATTCAGCAACTCTGTCTCCTAATAGATGGAACAAGCTAGGCTCTTATTTATATGAGCCACAGATTCATAAGCATCTCTATGAGTAAGTGCATCACATCACTGAAATGGGACAAAGAGACACATTGCATTCTAGTGGCCCAGTGTGGTAAAATACTTCTATTAACAAAACATGCATTTCTCTATTCACCGCTTTAAAAAAAAAAACATATTAAATCTGACAATTTAAATACCTTTGCCATGAGCTTCTTCATATGCTGATGCAAAAGTAAAGCTAGAGAAAATTAATTCCATTTATCAGAAAAAAAATCTCTGTGCCATTCTAGTAAGAGTTTAATTTCTTCTACAAAATACCTACAAAGACAGTACCAGGTCCAAAAAGCTTAGAAGCAAAGATCTTGATCCCACAAACGCACACAGAACTTCCTGAATTAGCCTATTTGAATCAAGGGAGCTGCCCATTCCTACATGTGAGTTTGCACATCAGGCTACGTCGCTTTCCACTGTGCTTCTGACATCTCACCAGCACTGACAGAAACCTCAGTTGTTGGGAACTGCATGAAAGAAAGCACCTGAAATACATTTCAATAGAAATGATAACATTAACACATCTCATATTTCTTGTCTATGTTCTTTAAATTTCTCCTAAAAACCTAACTCTGCAGTTCTGTCTATAATTGCCTGCATTGTCCTGGTGACACTTAAGACTGCTGGCTGCATGTAGTTAATACACCAAAGCCTTTAAACTATGCAAATGTATACAGGCTAATTGCTGCCTGCACCTTCTTCATGCCCATGTCAACACTTGTTGAATGTCTTCCTGACTTGTCCTGGAAGCCAGGATTCTCTTTTCTATTAATCGCTGCATTACCTGTCTCAAAGACCTTAATCTCCAGACTCTTGCTGGACTCATGCTCTTGAGATAAGAAGAGTCTCCCACACCTTGGATGAAGAAACAGAAGATTAGCAGAACTGCTAATCAGGTAGCATGAAATGGGACATGCAGGCACACTGCCAGTGGAGGGGTTCTGGTATTAGGCATGCAGTGCTGGACTAGTGCTCCTCCAGAGGAAGCCAGCTCTGCAGAGTTAAGGATGTTAGGTGAGTGGTAAAGACATGTGGCTGGAAAATCTGCAAAGGGATTTCAAATTAGCATTACAGATGTTTATTTGAAGTGACCAAAATTTCACTAAATTATTTTGACTATGGATACGGAAGAACAATTTTTGTCCTAGAGTTCTCATTAAATACATTCTTCTCACTTTGATCATAAAACTAAGAACAATTCACAGTCTGAAGATCTCAGGATAAAGCACAAGTTCACTGTGACACTCCACAGCCCTTCTTGGTTGTTTTTCTAGTGCTCTGAAATCCCCAGAGCACACTAGAATTATCTCCAGCTTGCTATTTTCTGTCATCCAAGAAGACTGCTCACAAGCCGCATCTGATTCAAGGGATTACTGTAGGTATAAAATGACAATAGCATTACCTCTAGCAGATTAAATATGCGACCTATTTTGTTACCTACCACTTTTAAGTATAAATAATACATATTTTTTCACCTGCACATGTAGTCATTTCACAGTTTGTAGGTTTCATTTCATAGTTTCCAAACCTGATCATTTACCCTATTTTTTACAAATCTAAAATTTTCATCACAAATTGCTAATATATTTTATCAGTAAAATTACTGAAAAAGACCATTTGCTCAGTGCCAAGTAAGAAAAAATGTTTATCCCTCCTAATTCTCATTTTTCTTTGACATAGGGGATATGCAGTATGACAAGCCCCACAGCCTACTGCGAAGCAGCTGTCTGATAATGAATAATCCAAAAAGCCCACTTTGCCTTATGTTTGTTGGATTTATTTTTTTTTTTGCCTTATGTGCACACTGTGACAATGTAAAACAATTTTGCTAATTAATGATGCTGCTTGCACACTTACCTCCAGCCCTGCTTTCACCCAGTAATTCTCCCCACTAACTGGAGAACAGCAAGTCCAGTTAGACCACTTGGGTTATGAGCATCTTGTTTCTGCAAATCCTTGGGTCTGATTACTCAAGCCAGTCAGCAGCACAAATATTAACTTTCAAAGTCTGTATCTCCACATACAAAGAGCAAGGAATGAAGCATGGAGCTCCCCCTGTCCATTTTGAGCAGGTATCATGGGGATACACCTGTCCTCCTTCTACATTTAAGATGGCATAAAGTATCACTAGAAAGAGATGCATAATCATCACTTTTGCAATGGTTTTTTTCCCTAGTTTTATTAAAAATCATGGCCTTCCTTTCTACAGAATGCATCCACTGAGAAACAAAAAGGATTTCCTTCTTTTTTCAATGATTTCAATGATACATTCTTCTTAAGCAGCTGATATTATCTGAGCAATACATTGGCTTTTTATACTGTGCACTTTCTGATTTCCAAATGAAAAAGAGCACTGAAACAAAATGACTTTTAATAAACTGGAAACATTTCTCTGTGTGAGAAAAAAAGGTTTCCTCCTGAAAACCTATGCATCTCTCTCGTTGACCCTGTCAATACTAAGTTCAGTGTAGAAATGAGCAGGAGAAGAATTTGCAATTATTATCAGCAATGTTTTAAAGTGCAACCTGATTTCCAGCAATGGAAAGTAACACAGACCAGAGCCATACATCCCTGCGTGTCTGACTTTTAAGGCAGCTCCAGGAGTCTGGAAGGCCACACAGGGAACCCACCAGGTTTCACTCAGCCGAAGAGGGAGAATAAAATCCAGTTAGAGCATATGAAATCATGTATTGCACTCTTCTGAATCAAGTTAATTGGTTGCAGAAGAAGCTTCAGTTTCATAAAGTCAGACCACCAGGTGTCTCGTCACCTTTGAAAGCTTTTAGAACATGTCTGTGATAATATAAGGCCTATGAAAGTTAGCCTCTTTGCTACAGTCACCCATTTTAGAGGCCACTGGTTCTTTGTCACAGGTATTAAAGAGCTGCAGAAGGATACTAGGATGTCTAATTTTTTACTGAAATGAGAGACAAGTTTCTGCTACACTGGTTACCTAGAGAAGCACACTATGTTTTCTTTCTAGAAATAAATCTTTCACGAAGAAAACAGAACCTCAAAATTCTTTACGCATCCTATAAAACCACAGAGTTTCAATTGGTAGTATATGAGAGCATAGAGGTTCTGCTGTTAATAATAATTCAGCCCTGGAAGCATTTGGAAGTGCCATCACCCATCCCAAATGAGCCAGAGAGGAGCCTTCCTGCTGCCTGCTGTGGCCATGTAATGTCAGCACTCTTGAGGTGTGTTGTTCAGAGTCCCGCACAAATCCCTGCTCTCAGCCCCCAGTCACTGAGGGCCTTCCCAGCATTCTCTTTGCACAGTGAGGTGTCTACAGCTGCTTCCAGAGCCCAGCTTAGATCCCAACCATCCCAAAAGGAGCTTCAGGAACACACTTTACACTGACAGGCTACCAGCAGAACAGCTACTCTAAAGTACAGTTGCCTTAAACCATACAGAAATGAGAATTTACACAGGACAATCCCCTGCGCTCACACCTTATGACAGATTTTAGCAGGCCAGACAGAGCAGGTCTCCTTTTAGTGCAGGTGTAGCTGATCGCCACACAGATTTTGGCAAAGTTAGAATTATGTAGAAGACAGAATACTACAAAACATCGAGAAGACCAAAGGGACTCCAGTCCCATGGAAAACCCTAATTTAGTGTTTAAAAGAAACCAGGTAACTTTTCAGGACCGTGTTTTCAAACTTTTAGTACATGTTGAGTGCTGTATGCCCAGCAGCACCAATCGCACCTGATCACTAGTACAACTACAGCATACAATAATCATGACTAGTAAACGTTAAGAATTCACAACAGCAACACCGAAGTTTCATTGACTTGAGCTAGGAGGTGATTAAAAGAGGAAGAAAAGAAAGGTGCGTTCATTGTGGCAGCCCTCACGGCCAAACGACAGCACTAATGGCACCCGCGGTTATGCGGGCTGACAAGGATACCGATGCCCACGGCGCTCTGCTCGGCGCATGCGTTGCGCTGCCGGCAATTGTTGCTCCGCTCCGCTCCGCTCCGTTCCAACTTGCAGTCGGCCCCCGAGAGGCGTAGGCGCGGCCGGGGCCGGGATGAGAGCGGCGAGGCGGGGCGGCCCGTGGGCGCTGTCGCTGTCCCTGGTGCTGGCTGTGGGGTGCGCGGCGCGCAGGTGAGCGCTGCCGGGCCGGGGAGGGGCGCGGGGCGGCGGCCGCCTCCCTGACTTGGCTCTGCTCCTTCCCGCAGCGCCGATGAGCCCAGCAACATGTCCTACGTGAAGGAGACGGTGGATAGGCTGCTGCACGGCTACGATATCCGCCTCAGGCCTGACTTCGGAGGTGAGGCGCCCGCACTTCTAGCTCCCCGGCCCGATGCCCGGCGGATCTCCGCCTAACACCGGCTCCCCCTTCCTCCCCCCCGCGCAGGTCCGCCCGTCGACGTGGGCATGCGGATCGAAATCGCCAGCATCGACGTGGTGTCGGAAGTCAACATGGTGAGTAGCGGCGGGACGGGGTCGCGGGGCGCCGAGCCCCCCGCGTTATGGCGCCGCCTGCCGGCCGTGCCGCAGCGCCACGACAGCTTCGCGTCCGCTCTCCGCCGACAGCATGAATTCCGCGCGGCCGCCTGCAGCTGCGTCGGGACTGCCGAGAGCCAGCCCGTATTCGGGGCTGCCTACCGCAAGGGAGAGCACATGCTGCACAATAGCCGAGCACGTCGGGGTTGCTAGGAAAATCTGTTTGCGCTGTTGGTGTAATGTCTGCATGCTTAAGCTAGCACTCCGTAAGTGCTCGCTGTGTTCGAAATGCCTGCAGCAGGTCTGGGTTCTGCTCGCGGTGGTTCTTCACAAGGTCAGCAGTTGAGTTCAGAAACGTTGGGGTTGCCCTGGCTGTAGCAGCACAGGGATAGATCGGTTTGTTTTTGTGTGTATTTGCTTTTTTAATGTAAAATGGCACTGAATAAAAGCAGCAAAAAGTAAACAATATGAAGCTTCTGCAAAAACAACTATTCCCGTAGAAAACTGTTGTAGATTAAATGCACAACCATGTCCCCCATCCAGCTATCTAAAATTAGAGAAGTCCCCACGCTACAGGTGTGAAATGGGTGTCAATTGATTTCAACTCTGCTGCTGAAAGGACTATTACTAGAGATGCAGGCTTGGAGAGCAAAACTATGTACAGTGGTTGCCTCGTTCAGTAGTCTTATCCCAGAAGAAACTGAAAAATCATCAGTTACAATTTTGAACGTTTTACAGAAATGCACTGCAAGCATTTTGCTCTCTCTCTTTTCTTATGTTCGGTCTCATGAAAATCTAAGATGCTTTTTTTCCCCTTTAGCTAAAAGAAGCTTATAACCTTATGTTTCCATTCTGATCATCAATTTATTTCACACACTCCCCCCCTCCCCCCCCCCCCCCCCCAAAAAAGGGGGGGGGAAGGGGGAGGGAAGAAAAAAAGTAATATATGCCTGTTCAAAGTAATTTTCTAATGTGTTTGCTTCATATATTAAAGTTAACAGTTGCCACACAAAATTGCTGAAGAGAGATGGTTTTTCTCTTCATGCTCTACATACAGGGCTCCTTCTTGTCACTGCTAGGTTTGTTGATACACCTAACAGAATCTTCCATGCAAAGGAGGAAACTTTGCATGGAACAAACTAGACTCTGCAGAACATAAAGAGAGCATGATAGAGGTATCAGCTCTTGGAGTTCCTGTTGCTACTTTGTTTTCTGGGGGTGGTCATGGTAAGGACTGTTCAGATGAAGCAGAAGAAGCAGGGAGTTGATTTTCTTTAGGTCTGAACAGTCAAAGAACTAACAAACTCCAAACTGTTTCTCCCACTCTGTAACAGACTCACTGCTTCTGCAAAATGGTGTACCCTGGGATAACCGAATATTGCCAATACCATCACCAAAATACCTGCTCAGAAAAGTCAAGTGTCAACACCTGAAATCCCGTTAATTCAAAGGGGAGTAGATCTGACAGTTTCCAGTAGCAGCATCAAGGGCTAATAATCACATAGCACTGGCTCACAGCATTTCTGCTTAGCTCTGAAGGATCCAACGTACACCTCTCTTCTCTCTTCCAACCCTTGCACAGCCCCTGGGAAAGTGTAATTTGTTTTTTAATTATGGAAAGTTGTATGCTGGATGTGTTCTTTGACTGCTAAGAGGGGCAGCTTGACTAAGATGGGTAAAAAAAAAATCAAAATATTTTCATTACATAAAATGCCACATCTTTCCCAGTGGAAGAAAAACAACCATTCCTCAGTATGGCCAAAAGACCATTCTGTTCAATCAGTCTCACATAGGAGTAGCAGGGGCAGTTGTCTCATGCCTGGGCTCTCCCCAGTCATGTAAAACCTAATTTTCAGAGTGTCAGAAGCAGCTGTTCCAAATCCTGGTACGCATGGCGGGTTAAACTTCCTATTCCAGTTCCAGTGCTTAGATAAGAGTAAAGATTTTTATTTTATCTCTGTACCTCTTCAGTGAATTAGATGAGAATTTGTCTTGGCTATAGGCTGTCTGCCAAGTCAACAGGCAGATTTGTATGTATGAGTAAATCTAGTCATAGGGTGAAAAGTTGAAATACAGACAACAGAACTATTGTGAATTCTGTGAAAACCAATAGTAATAGCCGTTCAATCAGGCAGATTGTCTACCTGTAGCATCTTCTCTAAATATGCTAAACTATTATGAAATATTCTACTGAATTGTCTTACATGACACAAGCAGGAGAAGTAGGATGTAAAAGTCCTAATGACAAATACTCTGTTCAAAAGCTACTTATTTCCAAATATAAAATAAGTTTTAATCTCTTTTGATCAGATTTTGCCATCCTTGCTACATTTGGGATTTACAAAGCACTTGCTTCCAAAGGTATAAAGTGACCCTTCGCTTTGAAGGAAATTATTATTTCAATTAATAACAGTTCACCTAATTTTCATCTATGACAGAGTTCTCTTAGAAGAATTCTAGAGATTTACATGAATATAGTAATTTCATTAAGAACCCCGCTGAATCTATTACTGAATCTATTAAGTTTCTGTGATATGCATTGTCTGGTTTATCATGATACCTTTACGCTATTAACAAGAGATGCATATTGCACAGCAAGAATGAACATAGGCAGCACGATTGACAGTAACTACCTTCAAGATCCAGACCATGCAAGCAAATCAAATGTCATATTGGTCTATCTACTAGAAAATAGTTGAGAAGTAGCTGGGGGAAAAAAAAAAAAAAAAAAAAAAAAAAAAAAAAAAAAAAAAAACAACATCACATACAATACATGACTGTTTTCTCTCTAAAATATTTTTTCTACTGAGCAGGTGGTCAAACCTTTATCATAGTGAAAAAGTAGCTGTTTGTGCTTTGAAAACCAATGCACTTGAAAAAGAACCTTTTATAGAGAAGTCGAGAGAGATGCAAAAAAATACATTGGTTCATTTTGGGAAACTCTATACTTAACCTACCGTATTAATTTGACATTGGTTTGGGTGATACCAGATTGCAGGTTTTATTTCTGAGCAAGAAGAGGGAAAAGAATGTTTCATTGGTCTTTGACATGAGAGATATAATTCTTTACCTTCTCCACACCCAATATTCTTTCCATGCTTTCTCCCTGGGAAGTCTGTCTCATGTACTGTCAACATACCTGTTGGAAAACATATGACCACTCATTTTTACATCCTTTTGGGAAACTGATAATTTAATATGCCAACCACGTCTTTTTTTTTTTTTTTTTCCATTCATATTCTTTTATCTTTCCTGCTTTTATGATTATATGTAAGAAACTGGTCCAAGAAACAGAATTTATCTTTTGGTGCATTTTTGATACCTTGACTTATGCTGAATGAGGAAGTTATGTTTGTGGCACAGAGCAGATCCGTATCATGACCCCATCACTGTGATAGATTTGAGGAACAAAGTGTCTCTCACAGCACAAAAGCTCCACTGCTCATGTTGTCAGATATCTTTTTCTACTATGTTTACCTCACTTTTCCTGGAAGCAATGTAGTGCTTTAGGGCTGCTCCCAGATCTACTGTTGAAACACTAGTTTATGCTGCAAATGAAATCCAAGATCGATGCACTTTCTGACATGCCACATATGCTACTTTGAAAGTTTATAATCAGTCTGAAGGCTCAACTACTTTAGTGCATTCAGGTCACCATACTTTGTTCAATTTGGGTAGTGAACAGTTCTGCAAGAGTGGAAAACTGAAAAACAAACTCCTGTGACACCATGACCTGTAGCAAGGGTCATTTTTATCTTCAGCATGGATCATTCTGGAAGGCTGCATGCTTTTTCAGTTTGAACTTTCACAGAGTCATTTTCCACATAGCAGTGTTGATGTGCTTTAGTTCTTTTGAGACCTTCACAAGTTTGCTTGCTGTTCAGTGTTTATCACCAATGCAACAACACAATTCACTCCAAAAAAGACAGAAATCAGTATATACAGAAAAGAAATAAAGCGTGTTTCAGAACAGCCTGTGATCATCAGGAATCCAGAATGAACATCAGAACCAAGCCAAATTAATGCAATCTTTGAACAAATATCATGTACAGTGTGAAGCAGAGGGTTGTGGTTCCATTCAGTATAAAAGGCTGTTGGCATCCAGGGCTGTGTGACCAAAGCATAGATAGTAGGTCAGGGGAACTTATTGTCTCTTCTTGGCGCTCACTAAACTGCATTTAGTACTGAATCTGGTTCTGGGTCCAACCCAGTTATGTGATGCAGAACTGATGGTAGTTCAGTGGAGAGCCACCAAGCTGGGAAGCTTGCTCTAGGATCTGGGCTTGTTCTGTTTGGAAAGAGATGGTTCTGAGGGCACATTCTCAGGATCTGTGAAGAGGTTAGGGAGAGTACAGAGCCAGACATTTCACAGAGGTATATGCTATGATGGCAGATGCGAAGGGAAACCAAAGAGGATCAGAATTGGATGTAAGAAAAGGATTATTTTTTTATTCTGTGAGGACAGTCCAGGAGACAATGTGGATGCTCAGGGAGATTGTAATTTACATCGTTGGTAGCCTGTAAGACCCAGATGGATCAAACCGTGAGCAACTGGGTCAGACTTTATAGCTGAATGACTTTATTTTATAAAATCATAATTGTTTACTACATTCAGGAAACAAAACTCCCCTTGATATTAATAAGCATTCAGAATTAGTTGGCTGCGCTTAATTCCAAGATTTAGGATTATCACACAAGACTAACTTGTTGATATATGCATATATATATAGGCACATGTTTTCAAATTTGCCTATAGATGAAAGGCAAGCACATAGATGCCTCCAGAGCTTGGAATAATAGAAGTGCTTCCTATTACTTGAGGGCTGAACCTGTAAATGGCACAAGGTACTTCTTTCTCAGCAGTTACCTACTGAATCTTACAGAAACTGTGTTTTTTGGTTCAGGATATATAAAATTATCAAAAACAACAGTTTGGAAAGATTCTTTCTTTGATTTTTTTTTTAATAGTAATTTTGTATCACAGAACACCACCATTGCAGCAAATGCATTATGGCACATTTACAACCAAATGCGCAACAGCTTCCAGAAAGTTATTCATTAATATCCAACACATCTGCTTAAATTAACTGCCCCAGTTCTCAAGGTAATTTCATCTTTTCAATTTTTGCTGCATGTTTTTAGACTATTACATATATCTACATGTTACCACATTTCAGTAAATTCTCATTTAGTTCAGGATAAAATCATGTTTTGTATTAGTGAAGAGAAATCAAGAGAAGACTAGAGTAATATTCAAGAGAAATATTCCACAACCCTGTCCACAGTCCAGGACCCCATTTCAGCCTTCCTTCCCAGGGGCTGGTGTTTAAGCCCTCAAGCTGAGTAAGGCTTAGAGCCACTCTAAGTTTGCCCATTACCCCTGTTAGGCCAGCATTTGTACACTAGACCCCAGCTATTGACCAACTTCTATGTATCCTTGCAGGTTATGTTAAGGCACTTATTTCAGGCTAAGGGACTCTTAAGCTGTGTTTATTGACTGCCTGAAGTTTCACACATTGTCTTGTCCCTTCTCACTGGCTGGGTTAAGTATCTGAGAAAGCAGGATATTGGCTGCTGTGAATGTCAGACTAAAAAACCAGCTCTCTTCCAGGCAATTTCATACCAAAATAGGTGTCATGAATCCCATTTCCATACATCCCTTCCTTCACAGCAGCAAAATCTCCTTTATTTGAATCTCAAGTTTGGTACACGAAGAACTGAAAAATCAACTTCTTCAGTTCAGCCAGGAAGGCAACAGAAGCAATCAGGCTAGTTGCAATGATAATAAATGCAAATCCTCAATATAAATACATCCGTCAGACAATATTCATAGAGATTACATTGATTTTTAAAAATGACATAAAACTCAACAATTCTTTATGGAAACTTGTGTGCTGCAGTGCAGAAGAAGGGAGAATTACTTTCTAGTTATAGCATGAAGGACATGCAAAGGACTTCAAATGAATATTAATAAGAATGTTCAGCAACTGATTTTATTTTTTCCAGCAAATAAGGAAATACTAGCCAAGTAATAATATATAAAGGTCAGATCATTTCATCACTGTCTGCTTCAGATGTAAGTAATTATGTTAACAGTGAAACATGGATTGAATGTAGAAATCAACATCTTGAGGTTAAGCAGTGAGGTCACTGTTATTGGATGTCTTGTTGGGTTGTTTTTCATTTGAATACAGAACTAAGTGATACTTCAACAAAGTTAACAAGTACACAAAAAGGATAAAGTGATAACTTAAATGTTGCTTGATATGACCCAGAAAGGTCAAACATGTGACTCAGAAAGTGGTCCCTTCCAACCGAAGCCATTCTATGATCTTAATTTGTTTTTAAAATCAAACTAAACTGAGAATAGCTTCAAGGTTAATAAAAGCAATACACCAAATCCTTTTTTTTAGCTTGACAGGCACAATACTTCACAAGTTTCTTTACTTCAAGGTTTAAATGAACTAGCTGTGAATGCCCTTCACAGAAAATATGACTCTCTTATCTGATGTTAAAAACACAGTTGCCCACAGGCAGTTCTTCCAGCTTTCTCAATTGCTTCTCTCTGGACACAGCAGGTGGCTTACCCTCACTACCTAGCTTTTCTCAAGGGCTGATAAGCTCAGTTCTGACCTATGTATTTCAGCTTTTAGTCCAGATTTTACACCTGACACCACATGGTATCCTGATACGTCTGTAGTGGAGGCAGATATTATAAACCCTGCAACACCTACATTTCTGAATAGAACAGATAGTATTCACACTTCCCATTTGTTTAAAGCACATTCCAAGTATGCAGCACAAGATTACAAATGATAGAAAACTATCTAGCTGGTCTATTGAATTTTAACAACATTTTTTTATAAACTGCATCTTGCCTCTTCATTTCTGCTGAACCTGGAGTCAAAAATAAATAAATAAATAGAACTGAAACATGCTGCTATTACTGTGACAAACTGCCAGAAATAGCTGCAAAGAAAAGGACCACACATTTCCTAAATCATTCCCCAAAACACTTCTCCTTCCAGGTCTCATTCCTAAAATCTACAGTTAATCTTATAGCAATAGGAGGCTTGTAATGAGATGGATTTTTTCATCCCATAACTGAAGGTCACAATGTTTTCTCCAGATGTTTTGTGCATCTGCATCAAACAACATGCCCATGAAATCTTCTTGCTTGGGGTCTGTTAGCCTCCACAAACCTCACAGTTCAGTAGCACAAACATGCTGAGGGCATCCAGGGTCACAAATGATACTTTAGTAATTGAATTGCCAACAACTTACACAAAGGATCCATTTCCTGTAATTATCATTTCTCTAAAAAGAAAAAACGTCTCCATAAAATTCAAAGTCCTCTCAGGAACCTGTTGTTTCTTTAAATGAATGTGTAGGTAGGTTGAACGGAGAGCTTAATTAAAAGTTTGTATCTTTATTTTCTTTATTTTTATTGCCTTTTTTATTCTGATTCTGAGAAATCTGAAAGAAGAGAATAACAGAAGCTCCCAAAGTAAGCATTTGCCTTCATAAGGAGGTTGAAGGGGCGCATTTCAAATGACTGCAGAACTTAGTGGGTTTTTTTAAAATCAGCTTTACTTTTTACTCTATTGCCTGAAGCGTTTTCTGTAATTCTTCTAGGCTGTTCTCATACATTCTATTCTTACTGCTGTTCAAGTAACATTTGGAAGTAAAGCTGTGGAGCCAGGAGTGGAAATAATCACACCATCACTTCTCCCTGAGGTGTGAAAAGATTCCCAGCTTCAGGAAAGGAACAGGAACATGCTCCAAAGCTACCACCAAAAAAAGACCTGTTCCTGTTTGCAAGATGCCAGGTAGTCTGGGACAACATCTGAAGCTACAGAATTAAGCCTGAAGATTTCTGTCATTCAGCAGCATCCCCAGCTGATGTGCTTTGTGGAGTGCTGTATTCCAAACAGCAGCTGCTGGGAAGAGATCTCTGGGATGTCTCATTCCATATATTAAAGTATGCTGTGTTTTGAAGCGTAGCGAAACCTCAGAAACCAGCTAAAGGATTCTCAGTTGATACCGGAGTCCAAGGTGGCTACCAGAAAGGTTTTATACTTGAATACTCTTTAAGACTCCTTTTCTTCTTTCTAGATGAAGAATTCTGGAGCTAAAAGGAGTGCATATTTGGGCTTGCAGAGTTCCTCTTCCCTCACATGAAATACTATCCGTAATTCTGACAGCACTCCAGAAAGTGTATTAAAATGAAATTGTTTCTACCCCAAAGGCAAAACTGTTGTAAATATGTTCTCTATGAAATTTGTAGCAGCAATCACTAAATAATCTAGCAGAATAGTACCAGATAATCACAGAACGGCCCCAGGTTGGAAGGGACTCCAAGGATCATGAATCTCCAACCCCCCTGCCACATGCAGGGCCACCAACCTTCCCATTTAATGCCAGACCAGGCTGCCCAGGACCCCATCCAGTCTGACCTTGAACACCTTTAGGGATGGGGTATCCAAAACCTCTCTGGGCAGCCTGTTCCAGCACCTAACCACTCTCACAGTAAAGAACTTCCCCCTGACATCCAACGTAAATCTTCCCTCTCTCAACTTAAAGCCATTTCCCTTTTTTCTAAGCAATAGTTCTGTATTAAGATTTTCTTATGCTGGAGATGGAGAAGGTAGATTAGACTTCTTGTCTATCAAGGCTGACAGTGTCCTTTCAAAACTTCAGTGCTGTCACACTGAGGTTTGCTATATTTTCTGCTAGGGAAAATGCTTGATTGTTTGGGTTAGGTCATGAACAAGTAAAATGGAATCTAAAAAAAAAAGACAGCTTCCAGAAAGCTGCATTATCATTTAGCAAGATTGAATTGTAAGGTTTTAAATGCCTACAATAGAATACATAGTTTCAAAGCAAAGATTTCAGACTGCCAAACTTAATTAAAGACTGGAATAAGTGTTCTCCATTAAAATTCATCAATCCATTTGGCTGAGATGAAGAATTTCAGTCAAGTCTTTTTTAATTATCTATAGAATGAACTGAAGAGACAGCAGTTAAAACTGCTGAAACAGATAGATGGTGTCTAAATATTGTTCAGGATCTTAATCGTATTAAAAGAAGAGTGCAGTTATTTCCCCAGCATGTTTTTAATCAGAAGAGCCTTTTAAGCACAGCTGAAATAAAACAAGTACCAGACAGCTGCAGGTGGATGCGTTCATGCTGAAATATCTCAGGAGCTTCTAGGCAGCATTGAGGAGACTGCTCCCATCCAGAAAGACTAGATGCTGATAGTCCCATTGGTCTCAGTGAAACTGCTCACGAGTAAAATTTCTTACACCAGTAGAAGTAAGTCCATGTTAATTTTACCAGCTTATCAGTTTCTTCAGCAGTTTGTATGAGCACTCGAGCTCTCCAGTCAGCAGTTTTTAAACCTTTGTTTTGTTATAATTTTCTGTGTCATTACTTTTTGGCATGAGAGAATAACCAAGCCTGGAATAAGAACTTTTCCCTGTGTTCTTCCATGCTGATTTATCCTTTCTTTGATCAATTTGCTTGTAAACCATTCATCCTGAATACCAATACACCAGCCAAGGAGAGGATATAGATGAGGTTCAAAGGCTACATAAATATAATATATTGCATCTCACAGGCAGTGGAGCTTTGTCACTGGCTTCCTATGAAAGGAGTGAAACATGGGATTAGCAGCCATCTATAAATTCAGGATTTATTTTATCCACTGCACCAGGACTGATTTAAAAAAAAAAATAAAAAAGCTTTCAAAACATCAATAACGTGCTGGGATCCACATCTGCAGTAACAGACTTCATAGCTTGTTAAATGCTTTGTGGATTATTACACTAATAGAAAGCAAATATGGTGCCACTGCAGTAGCAATTTGAAATGAATCCTGCATAGAAATTCAGCTTGCACTGCCAAGAGAAATGGTTTTGTTTTCCAGAAGCTCACCAATAGCATATATTATTGAGATCTCAAGGAATACCATGTTATTTCCTTTTCATTATTCCTAGCAGAAATTTGGAGTAAACAAAAAGGAGAGCATTACAGTTACCAGCATAAGTCAGAAAAATACAGTAAGAACAACCTACTAAATAGCGGTATGGTTATTAAACAGGAACCATTCAGCTTACAGTAGTTATTCTAGCTCTTCTCACCAGCACAGCATGGTCTATCAGAGAGAGAGAGAGATGCTCTCATAGGAAATTTGTGCACTGCATAAAATTATCAGTTCATTGAGACAATTTCAAATACAAAACTAAAAATTTAATTCATTCTAGAGTGTCTCATTCTTGAGATGGGATCAAGAAGAGAAGACTACAGGGAGGTCTTATGGTGGCCTTTCAGTACTTAAAGGGGGCCTATGGGAAAGCTGGAGAGGGACTATTTATCATGGAGTGTAGCGACAAGACAAGAGGTAATGGTTTTAAACTAAAAGAGGAGATATTTAGATTAGACTGCAGGAAGAAATTCTTTGCTATGTGTGTGGTGAGGCTATGGCACAGGCTGCCCAGAGAGCTGGAGGTGCTCAAGGCCAGGCTGAATGGGGCCCCAGGCAGCCTAAGCTATGGGGTGGGAAGAGGGGGGGGGTAGAACTGGGTGGGCTTAACTATTCTATGATTTTATGGTCTTTTCTTTCATCATTCATTTCCACAACTACATTACCACATAAGCATGATTTACAAGCTTTAAAAGTCACAAGTGAGAGTCTCTTGCATTCTTTGCAGAGATTAGTGATTTTTTATTTATATATCTGTATTTAAATAAATTAATTAGGATAAGTCCACAATTTGGAGAAGTATGTGGGAATTAATTCTTTTCCATCCCAGCGAGCATGACCGTCACTGTAACAGAGGAGCAAAGCTATCAGAGGATGTCACAGTTCCAGAGGAAAAGATAGTAATTCAGCTAGCTAGAACAGCATGCATCTTAGAATGCAGTGCAGAAGCCTTAGATTTCAATCTTTGTTCAGCAGGAGAGCAGCGCCATCAATAGTTAAATGTCACATTATAGAAAAAAAGACAACAGGCTCAGGATGATGTCTATAGTGGAACCATAAGCCAATTTCAGATCCTTACTCAGACTTCTCTGTGCACGGCTGTGGACACAGAGCAACTCCTCTGGCCCTTAGTTTCTCCTCTGTTACAATTCCTGTCTCACATGGATATTGTGAGAATTAAGCTCATTGTGTAAGAGCTTACTTGGACAAGTTTCTGTACACTCAGATGTAAAGAAGAGATATACAGCCTGCAGCCAAAAAAGAACATACCCCCTGTGACCAGTAATTTCAGTGAAGCATCATGGCTTATGACCCAGCTGGTCTGCTCCAACATCTCCAAAACACTATTTCTGCAGTACCGACAGAACTTTATTTTTTACTTACCTAGTGAGAAACCCCAAGACAGCGCAAGATGTTGCATGGTAATTACATTTTCCTCAGTGGGATTACTGAATGACATACTGTGATATATCAAGAGGCAACTGTGAATTCAACTTGAGTCAGCACAGTAGACTTTGCCCTGTACAGTATGTTTCCAGATGAACAGTGTGAGTGCAAGAAAAGGAAGTTACTGAATACCTCATAACATCATATATCCTTCATCAGCATTAGTTTTCAAAAATGAAAGCACCTGATTGTGGGCTAGCCTGGGAACACTGTGTATTCATTATTTGTTTAGTTTACATATTTATTTTATGAACATACTGTTTGCAGAATGGATTCACCTCCTAGGAGAAGGCAATAATTATACTCATTTGTAAAAAGAACAATGCATGTCAAAATACAGAATTAACAGCTTTTTTCTATTTACTCATTTACATCACTAGCTACCTGTTTCTTGTAACAGCAGATAAGCAACAGCCATGGCTCGTTTGTGAATAGGCTATTTAATTTCATTAAATTTTAGATTTACTCGGTTTTTGGGACATTACAACAACATCCACCAGCAGGGGGCTCTGCTGATCATTAAAGAGGTTGGGAAATTTTCATGTGCGTCCTTGGTGGTCTCGCCATTTTTGCAAAAATTGCAAGAATAGTATTTGGGGAAGAAGGAGCAATAGAGAAGAAAAAAAAAAAAAAGATTATTTTTTTCAGTTTCATGTGTATTTACCAGGGCAATTACAAGCATGAGCAAAACTTCTCTTCTGTGGAAAATATTTTTCCTTTGGGTATTTGTGGTAGAGCTTTCATGCAAAATACGAGTTTTGAAAGTTGAAAAAGTCTTTCTCGATATGCTGTTCTCTTTTCTCAAATGGCCACTTACTCACTGGGTTCTCTGTCACGTCCATGCCTGACGTGCTTTCTCAAAAATAATCCTTAGCAACTCTACATTGCAATTTCAGTAATTTCAACCCTTTGGTCTCTTGAGTAAATTATGTCTGTGCTAGGAGCAACACATTTACAGCTGTTCACAAAGGCAGAAGCTATAATATTTATATTAATACAACATCCCTCACTCAGTCAACCTTCTGGTTGTATTATCCCACAGGTGGGCCCATGAGAAGATTAATTTGCCACAGAGATTATTTGCAGAAACATTGGTACACCCCATAGATAACAGATTTTGTGATTGTAACTGAGTTTAACTGAGTTAAGAGAAGAACAGTAAGTGATTTACATTAAATTCTTCTGTGAAAAGACTTACGAACAAACCGGGTCAAGATGCTATATTACAGAAGATTTGCTGGCATAAATTATTTCTCATCACATTTCTGAGTTCTGTGGATGAGTTAAGATCTGAACCAAATTCTGGAGATAAAGTGTTTTGACCATTTAGTCTTGGGTTTATTACAGACGTGAAACAAACAAATTTCTTGGGAGGCAATATATTTTCCACAGCATGACTGCTAGTAGATAGGCAACTTTTATATGACTTTCCACATCAGTGCCACAGATGAATTTGTGTGCAAGTCTGAGTGAAAATATGTTACAAGAGCAGAAGTAAACACATGTTTTTAATGTTTCTCAGGTTTGGGTTTCTTATTGCATATGCCAAGTAGACAGTCATAAAGTTATATACATGTTATTTTTCATACTCAATAGCTTTTGTTATGATCCACAAGATTTGCATGATGGGGCAGCAGTGTAAGGGCTCACCATGTGTCCTATTCATTGACATGGATGTGAGCAAACCTAACACCTGCATAGCAGATGAGAAAAGGGACTTTTGGCAGAGAGCAGGAAAATACCCAGCTTGTTTTTAGTTATGGGTTTGATAAAACTAGATTGTGCCTTAAGAGATACTTTGAATTAAATTTCATCATTAATATCTCGTTCTGTGGATAAAATTATAGCATTTTAAAATGATGCTGAATGGGAGGAAAACAAATGGTGAATGAGTCTTTGGCCTAGACAAAAAGACATAGCATAGACCTAGATTGACAACAGTGCTTAATAAAGAAAAAAAAATTATCTCCAGAATTTCTAGGTTTTGTGAGGTTGGGAGGTATGTCTTTCTGAAGTGCAATATAAACATCAAGCAAAAATACATTCCTTACCTTAACAAGAATTGATCTAATACCTTGATAGCAGGCATGTTCAATTTCTCAGTTTCTTTGTAGTCTTGATGTACGCAGGCAGTTGTATTGAAATTTGCATTCACAGAATCAATGATAAAAATATCAGATACTCAGTGAAACGTACTGAAAAAATGATCTGCAGACAGAATATGTAAATAATATTTTAATGAGTATGTAGAGCATTCCAGAGTCAAACGCAAATACCAGACAGTATATTGTATTCAATTCTAGTACAATCAAATTTTTAAAAATACAATACGTTTTTCATTAGATTGAAAGATGGTTTATGAAAAAATAAATCTCTCAGAGGATGTAACATTAAAAACTAAATGCAAAACAGTTATGAGCACTGCTCCAAAATAAATGCCTTCTATTTTATTATGTTGGCCCATGACATCAGGGGCAGATGGTGGTGGTATGGTAACAGAGGCTGAACCTTCCCACCAGTGTTTTGCTACATTTTGTTGCTGTGTGACAGATGGCAGCAGAGGGGCAATCTGAAAAAAATGGTGTCTGACATGCAAGTGTGTATGAAGCGAATGTGTATCACTGAATTCCTCTATAAGGAAATAATGGCACCCACTGACTTTCATCGATGCTTTCTGGATGTTTATGGAGATCAAACGGTGGATATCAGTGCAGTGAGGTGGTGGGTGTTGCCTTTCAGCGATAACAACAGCAATATGAAAGCTACATTCCGGATGCCCGTGCATGGCTGTCACACCATGAAATGTGAAGGATCTCCATCAGCTCACCGGCACAAGTCAGTGAATTATGATCAGAGAACTGTGTCCAGAGCTGAATATCAGCTTCAGCGCATTGGAATAATAGTGGCAACACTGGAATATCACAAAATTTGCATGAGGCAAGTCCCACACATGTTCAGACAAGAGTAGAAATAACACTATATGCAGGTTTGTCAGGACCTATTGAACTATTTGAACTATTTGAACTATAGAGGCTGAAGGTGACAGTTTCCTGGACTGCATGTTACTGGTGATGCAGTCACCACACAGAATCAAAACAGCGGTTCATGGAGTGATAATATGTGAATTTCCCACTGAAGAAAAAGTTCAAGAAGCACTACTCATGAGTAAAGTGATATGCGCTGTCTTTTGGAATAGGAAAGCTGTGATACTTCTGGATTTCCTGAAACCTGGACAAGCCATCAAATCTGACCATCACATCAAAACTAAGCTGAAGGCTTAAACTTCCAGAATAAGACCAGAAAATAAGACAACCTTTCTCTTGCATCATAATATCACCAGGCCCCATACCAGTCTGAAGCACATTTCCAATCTTGGCTGGACTGCCTTACCACACCCATCACATAGTCCATATTTGGAACCTTCTGACTTTCATCTGTTCAGGCTAATGAGAGGATTAACTGTGTGAACAACATATGCATAGCAATGACGCCATTACAGCAACTGTGAAACAATGGGTCACCCTCTTCGGTGCAGATTTTTATGATCACGGAACACAGACTCTCATTCATCACTGGCTAATGATGGTGACTGTTGAAAAATGGTGCTTTGTAGCTGAGAACTTACTCTATCAAGTAGTGCTATTGTGCTCTTTGAATCTGTTATAGCTCCTGTAAAAATAAACAGGAAGCATTACTTTTAGAGTGATAGATACAGTAAAAGAAGAATTCACAGAAGTCTTCCAGAAGACGAAAATCAGCCTTTTAGAGAGTGCTACACCATGACTGAACAAAAGGTTTCAGCTTTGGAACAGAAACACTGATATTTCTTCTTGCTCTAGAGAATGTTTTGTGAATAGACAGTGCCAAATTTTCCTTGTTTATAAACCAGGCAGTACCAACAACTGCATAAAATAATCAGCAGAGTGGTATGAATTTTACTTTTTGGTTTACTGGTTTATATATTTGAACACAAGATTTAAACAAACAAACAAAATCAGTGAGTGTAAGCAAAACATTACATCTCAATTTCTATATCCCTCCACAGTGTTCCATGGCAAAAAAAAAAAAAAAAAATTCCCCTCTCTGGGCTAAAAAGTAAATGAAAACATAAGGCAATGCAGCAAATCAAGTTCTCTCCTGCAGATTTTATAAGCCACTCCTTCTCTGTTGGTGGCAACTATTGTTTCTTTAGCATGGCATCCTGTGTTTTGAAATGGATGTTATTTGTTCTTTTACATATGGGATCCTTTGGAAAATTCTCCAGTTGACATTTCTTGCTGACAAATTGTCCAAAACCTATGAATCTATCCCTTGCCTCCCACAAAAGCTATTTGCCACTGTGGAAAATAGAAGAGATGATCAACAGCAGGGGAGCAGCAGGAGTTGAATGCACAGAGTTCCCCAAGCAATACAACCTCTGGAAGAAAAAAAAAAGAAAAAAAAAGAAAAAAAGGCTCTTTAGAAAAAGAAAAAAATATAATCATCCCCAAAAGAGATAAAGAAATAAGAATGGCTGGTCACAGTTAATTGGCAAGAGCTTAAGGAACGTGATGAGTCAGGCAGAGAAACAATAAGTGAAACAAGGAACTGCGCTGGACAGGGATCAAGGACATCATATGTACTGTTGTTGGGGATCTTCAAAAAGTGAGTATTGTTTTCTCCTGAAAAAGGATTAAAAAGGAAGCTTAGATTCTGGGTAGTCTAACTCAATTCCTAAATCAGCAGTAGAGATGCATTTATGTTTTATCCAGCTATATTATTTCCCTTTACCAAAGACCTGAGCTTTCCAACACATAAATTATGACAACATTCAACAGATTTATTATTGAAATACTGGAATATCACTATGAGATTTTATGGTATCTGATTTTATTTTTCAAGTGAAGCTATCTAAATGAGCTTTATTTGTTAAGAGGTAGACTCACACAGAATGGTTTATTGCTCTGTACAATGTATTTCTGCCTCTTTATTTTTCTGTTTTGTCAGGTGATTATGATTTGCTTGCAATATTTTCATGTCATTGAGAAGTCTTTTTTTAGTACTCATAACATGAGTTACTAATGACTTGAAAATTCATTGTTCAGATATTTAGGGAAAAATGGTTAAGAGGTTTGTTTTATGAAAGGAAATGCCTATGAAGATGCATTTTTTCCGTAGACATTTTCTTCCACTGATTATAAAGCTAAGAGAATTAACAATATTTACTGGATTTGAGCACATTGGTGAAAATATATATAACGTTTATGGAGCCTCCACATCTCTGAGTGTTGTCTTTCCTGCAAGACTTAGGTAGCTGTAGTCCAATTACAGAACAACAAGAAAAAGAAATAGGATATTCCAAGTCTACTTGGAATATTTGTCAAATCAGTAACATCATTTACTTCTGCAGTGAACTGCAGTAAGAAACTTTTTTGACTTTCTTTCCCATTTACCATCCATTCTTAAATAAGTCCTGGAAGCCATAATAAAACAAAAATCCTTTCTGAATTAAACAAAGGGAAGGCTGGATAATGTAGACAGAGAAGGGCAAAGTTGGTCAGCACTTCATCACAGCTCTGTGCAGGTTCTCCACATTCATTGTGAATACAGAATTGTTCAGCTGAGACCAATAGTTTTCCTTTGATGACCAAAGCTGTCTTTAAAATATGATAAAGGTCCTCTTCAACAATTAAACTAATTTGTTAAAAGGTGTCAGTGAGTGCTTGCTCACTGTCATGCCATACCTTTTGGGAGTGAGGTAGAAAAGCCACTCTATACTTTCTTTTCAGTATGGCTATTTAAAGGTTATTTAAATTTGGAACAAATTGATGATGAATTAAAGCACACTCTTTCCTCAACCATTTTACAGTCATAGCTTTTGTAACTTTTGTTACTTTGGCTCAGATAGAAGGTAGGAACTGAAAAGAAACATTCCCAATCAGAAATACTGTAACTTCATTCCCAATCCCATTCCAATGGGAGTGATCTCAGTAGGACTTAACTTTTCCATGTAACAATAACTCCATTTATACCAGTGAGTTACATCAACAGGGAAATTGGTAACTCTCTTAAGAATTAGAGAGACAAAATTATGAGGATGAAAGAGACTTAATTATGAGGACAGGCTGAGATCTGGGGCTCTTCAGCATGGAGAAGAAGACTCCAATGGGACTTTATAGTGACTTTCCAGTACTTGAAGGGGGCCTACAGGAAAGCTGGAGAGGGACTTTTTATTAGGGCATGTAGCAAAAGGGCAATGAGAAGTGGTTTTAAACTGGAAGAGGATAGATTTAGACTAGATAGAAGGAAGGAGTTCTTTACTGTGAGGGTGATGACACAACTGGAACACGTTGCCCAGCCAGGTTATGGATGCCCCCACCCTGGAGGCATTCAAAGTCAGGCTGGATTGGGCTTTGAGCTACTTGGTCTAGAGGGAGGTATCCCTGCCTATAGCAGGACATTAGCAGTTGGAACTAGATGATCTTAAACGTCCCATCCAACCCAAACCATTCTATGATTCTATGAAAATACTGGCATCTGTAGCATTTTGAAGTTTCACATAGTACTCAAGCTAACAGCTAACATTGTGATGATGCTGTTTTTATCAATACAGCTAAGAAACCCTGAAAAAATGCTGATTAAACTATGCACTTGATAAGCTTGGGACATGATTTTTTATTTTATTGAAAAGAAACTTCTACAGAAGCTAAAGAATAGGATTGCTACGTTAATAATTATAGCTCACTTAAGCTGGCATGACTTAATATTATTTGTATAATAACAATTTATAATCTATTTGTCCAATAAAATATGATTTCAGGCAAACAAAGCTGGAAAATGTCTCGCTTTGAGAATGATTTTTAAATCTCACTTACCAATCAACTACATCCTTGAAAACCAAGGAAATCTTCAAACACATTTTAAGACTTTCTGACAAAAAGACTCATACTGCCTTGAATAATGAGAAAAGCAACAAAAGATAAGTGATTATAGGCTAAGCATTTATGTTCCAGGTTTTAGTTGGATGATTATAAATTCTTCAGATTGTAAATTCCTCAAATTCATTATGTTCGCATTGCCAAGAATTACTCTAATGTAATAGATGAGAATTACTCTAATCTATTGCTGTTGACTGCCAACAGTAACACTATTAATTCAAAGAGCTAATGACATTTACTAGTATTGCCATGATGTTTATTGCATCTTTGAAAGTATATGGGAATACTTAGTGGTGCATCATTCTAAACAAACTAAATTGAGTCTGAGTAGGTGAATGGCACCTGAGCTCCTGAACTATATGCTCTGCATCATACACAGAGAGCATGAAACATGCAAGACTATGGCTCATCCAGTGATAGAGCCAATCATCAAGCCAGTACCCTTCCAGGCTTGTATTTCCGCATAATGACAATAAAATAACAACAATAAATGACAACAATAATACAAAGATAAGGGTCTGATTCTGGAAGCAGAGCAACTGAATATTGCAGTACTATCCCCAGAATAAGTCCAGGCTCAGCAAAGCATTCCAGAAATGTAGCTGCGCTGTTTCTGTTTCAGAAAGACATAGGTTAGAAGCAGTTCAGGCTGTCTGTACCAAGACCTGGTGCATCAGGACATGCACCAGGTAATGAAACTATAATGTCAACTTGGTGAGCAGAAACCTAGCCAAATAGAAGTCACCTTCATAACTTTGAATGCCCAGGGCGTAGGCATTCAAGCCAGGGATATCTCACAGAAAAGGAAGGTGCAGTAGATTTTCTTAGCTGCCTGCAAGCTTGAGCAGTCATGTGATATATTATGTACACTCATTCACTTGCTATAAAGTAACAGATTTTATTCTTCTCTGAGGAATGCTGAAACAAAATTATCCTGATACAGGGCTAAGGAGCTCCTGTAGAAGCTGTTGCATTATTCTTATTAAAAAAAAAAAAAAAAGTGAGAAAAAATGTCTGCAGTCCAGCCCTACCCTGGTAAATGTCTAATGTTAAATATACACTAATTTCAGACAAAAAATGTTTGCCTGTGCAATTTTGGGGAGAAATACTCTTTCCCAAGGAGTTTAGCAGAAATCTAGCAAAGTTACAAAATAAGAATGTGTGAAGACCCCCCAAAAAAAAGTTCTTCCCCTTAGCAAGAAGCAGAGACTGAACTGAAGTTTCTTCCTTCATTCAGAAATCTGTTCAGGTTATGCAAGCACGCGTATTATTGACTTTTCAGCATACAGCATTGACATAGCCACATTGTCAGAAGAGGTAGGAATGAAAGATTAAATAATAAAGATTTTCTTTTTTAAAGAAATAGTATGTAATGCCTGAATAGGTCTCCACAATGAAGTCATAAAAACTTCCTGGAAAGATGCAAGTCTTCTTAGGAGACTACCTGAACAGGTGAAATCCCTCCGTACCAAAAATGCACAGACAGACTTTGTTTTTCAGATGCCAAATTTCATAACAAAGTTCTTTCTCAAACAAGCATGCTAACGTTTAACAGCAATACAGCAATACCACAGGGTTTGCAAACAGGAAAACGTCTGGTTGTTACTGATTTTGTTGTGTTTATCCAGTCTTGTAGCAGAGACTCATCAGAACACACAGCATCAGCAATGCTAACCAAAGTACAAATACAGCAACTCTACATGGGCTGGCTGAAATGGAAATTGCAGACAGCTGTGTTTCACTCACCTTCCTCTAGACACCAGGGTAAGGGCTGAGATCACAGGCTTTGTATCAACAGGGCAAGCAGCAACAGTTCGCACAACTGAGCACACAGCAGAGATCAAGACAGGTAGCTCATTCAACCTTTGCTCCCAACCTGCGTAGGTAGTGGGTACATGACAGAGTCACTCTTCTAAAGCTATGAAACTGAATTTTACCAAAATGAGTAAGTTACTGTTCAATCATTCTCAAGGCAATAATTCTTAATTTTATTTGCACCCATATGAAATCTGCAGCCAACTCAGTACTTGGAGACAGATACAAAGCAGCACAATACATCTCCCATGCACTTTTCATAGCAGAAGGCTAAAGCTCTTGACAAACCATGGCACAAGGAGAATCTCTTTGCTACTGCTGAAAATGTCATGAGAGTTTTTAAGACGTGACCTCACATGGTGAATCCTTAAGCAACAAGGAGCAGCCCCATATCTAATATGCTTGGATTTTCTATGCTTAAATGCCTTCCTATGTTTAGACTTCCTCAAAACTATGTTCTGACCCCAAAGGTCTTCTTACTCATTGTTTTTGACTAGTGTGAGCATTGGCCCAGAAGGAACAAGCGGCTTATACAAATACTCAAACCCATTCTGGAAGAATCACTTCAGTGTCTCAAGGGGACTGAGATCCTTGGCTGATCCTGCCATCAGCCCCAGGAAAGCAGCATCTCCCTGCAGAGTTAAGCTCAGTTTCATAAAGTAAATTTGCTGCATCTCTTACCTGCTTAGAAAAATTAGTTTTATTCTTTATATAAGCTTTTTTCATTTCTTCTCCTGCCTGACAATATCCTGTCCAGATACTGAAATCAAATGGTGAAGGCTCAAGATGTATGAACTAAACTATTTCACAGGCAGAGATACCTACTGTGAGCCTTATTTATTTTCCAAGATGGAAATTCTAAGGCCAAAGCAGAGCTGCCTATGTGTTTGCAGTCTTGCCTGTATCAGTCATCACAGCTAATTTGTAGCAAGTGATCAATTGATTCATGCTCACTCTGAGGTGTCAAGATAGTTGTGATGACAGGCTCTTCTACTACATGCACACAAATAAAATAAGCTCACATAAAATGTGATTTGGTAAGCGTAAAAAATATGTTTGTGTGAGATAATGAGCAAGGGAAAGAAAATAATAATCAAGAAAAAGTCTGTAGCAAAAGCTGCACTTGGAGATCCTCTCCAGTTCCATCTTTATCATCTGGAAATGGCATGACAGAAACACATTTGTGTGCATTTAAACACCTGCCCACACAGAGCAGTCCCAGTTGCATAAGAATGTAAAGCAATGAAAGCCTTTTGGAAAAAAATAGTATTATGTGTTGTAGCTAATTTCATACCCTCCTTGTGCTCATCATTAAAGTATTCACTAAATTCTTCTTTCTTGTAGAGTTTAAAACATGCTTGTTCAAATATGATTAAAACTGCACAAACCTTAGAAAGTTACTATTAGAATATAGGTTGTGTAAAGAGGATAAATCTGTGAATGACCTTCAAGGATTTTTTCTTCATCTGTGTTAATGTTAATGATGTGCCACCCACATGAAAGCCAGAGAAATACTTATTAGTGTTACTAAAATAAGCACCAAAAGAATTGCTACCAACACAGTCATTTCCACTCCATTACAGTGTCATGAAGCCTACTTAGGATTGCAGTGAACAATGTTTTCCAAAGCAGGGAATACTAGGAAGACAGGACAATTCATAAACACTGCACCCAAATTCTCCAGCCATCCTACCACTTTAAACATTGTCATTCATTATCACCATGTTTTCTGTGAGTTTTTGTTGTTGTTGTTATTTTTAAACTATTTCTTGTATTTACATCCATCTTTCACACCCCTTCTTACAGTCCTGTCCCCAGCATACCCAGCCAGAACCTCCCTATGTTAGGACAGGGTGTTACACACCATGGCCCTATCACTGCCTTCAGGTGATGAACAGGGCACTACCTGTACAAGCATTTGATTTTTCAAACAGAAACATGGAGTCAATAAGAGGTAGAATCTCATGCACTCTTCAGATATTGTCACATTAAATTTCTACACGTCATTTGTGTAATTAGATCATAGAAGTGCTAGATCTCAGAAACACTGGATGCTGTCAGACTTGCAGTGCTGAGTTGAACGGAGGTTGTACAGTTCTTCTGCATGCATTTTGAACTGAAGTTACTTTCAGTTGAATAAAAGTTCATAAGTCAAAATTTATGAGACTGGAATTTGAAGGAGTAGTGGCAGTTAAGAGACCCATTACAACACATCAATTACAAAAAGACAGACACTACACAATTTCCTGGCAAAAAAAAAAAAAGTGCTTCTGCCAAGTAAATACAAAATAAAATAATAAAAAAAGCACTTCATTAATATTTAACAGGAAGAACACCACAGCTTAACTGCTCCCTATACATAAGACAGTATAAATGGTGCAAGTGGTAACCCTTATTTTTGTTGATAAAGCTTCAAAACAGGCAGGTAAGTCTGACTGAATAGAATCAGGCTCATTGAGTTCAGTTGATGTCCAAGCTGAATGGACTGTCTGTTTATGTTATTACAAGAGGTTTCTTTAAAATGGTTTGATCAATAAAGCAGCTGCTAGAGACAACAGTAGTAAAAATTCCTTGTAAGAAACACAGCATTTTCTCTATGCTTGTTTACTTCAAATTTATTTTGTGCTTTGGATTTGACTAGGACTAATGTTATCCCAAGAATCAACTCTAAGTCTGTACATGTGACAGATCATTGTCCTGTCAAGATCCTCTGTTTGCTCAAAGACTAGTGTTTCTGAATCACTACTTATAGTTTTGTTGGTTTTTTTTTTTTTATCTCTTCCAGTATCGTTCACTGGAAGGAGGGCATTTCTGATTTCATTTGTCCTCTACTCCGAATGAGAGCATCTCTCCAATGATTATCATACACTATAATCCAATGAGTAAATGTTGCTCAGATCATTCTGCCCCATAACTCATTGGTGGGAAAAATTCTTTTATCTTGGCTTCATCTCTGTCTTCATGTGATGCAACAACAGCTGATATAAGATATATTAAACAAAAACATACAGTAAACCAAGAACAATCAGTTCAAACAAGTGAGTTCAATATTTAAAGCCTTCCCTGATGAGCACTGGCAGCGGCTGTCTCCTTGGCTATCAGTACACTTCTCTTACTACACACTCACTACCTCTTTCACTGCTCCCCTTCTAAGTTCTTTTTCTGCAATGCCCTCTTCCTTACATCTGTGGTTTCCCACCCTAACAAGTGGGAAAGTGCAGGCCAGTCAGGCTCAACACACCACGTGCATCCTAACCATTTGGCCCCTTTTGTAAGCCACATGTGCTTAACAGCATAAAAAGGAAGCATTCCTAAATGTTTAATTGAAAATAATATACTAATCAATTAACCAAAATCAGATATTAATCAATTTCTCCTGTTCTGGGAAGCTTCTATAATAAGTGCTCTTCTTCAAATTTCTTTCCAAGTCCTTAACTTGAAATTGTTCCCATGATTAAGATGGACTGCTCTTTTAGGCACTCAGGCAAATGTAGGACAGAGCAGAAAGCCCTGAAGAGAGACCAGAGCTGCTTTTATATAGAGCAGAACACTACGTACAAGGCAATAATCCAACACATCTACGTGAAAGCTCTCAGATTTCATAGTCTAAACCTCAAGACTTAATATTTGCATAAAGCAAGCAGGTGAACCATAAGAAAACTAAGAATCTGAATAAATAGCAAATTTTCTTCTGCCAGTCTGAAACATGCTACACAATTCCTAACAAGTTGTACTCATTGCAACATACTCAAGTTTAGATTGAAGTATGAACTGTATGTCATGGACAAGGGTTCTGTAGGATATTTCCCACAGTTAGAAGAAGGAATGTGAGAGAATAAAGGTATTAACATTGTTGGTTCAGAAATTTCAAAAGCACAGATCTGATAAAAGGATGATTTGTATCGTGGAAATCATGCTCTATGTACATTGGACACTACTTCATAGATTATTGTAACCCCTTTCTGTCAGGAATTGGCATTAATAGATACTTAGGTAATTGTAAAATAAAGTAATTGTACACCAAAAATATGTCACTTTCTTCTTGTCTCTTATCAACTATTGTCCAGGTGAGATGATCCAAGGATACGTATTGGCATCCCAGAGAACAGGATCAGAAGGACCCACAGTCCATTCTTTAGGCAGGAATATTGCTGCATATAGTACCTGTACCACTCCTGAAATAGATTTGTACAATGTATACCTAGAAATTGCCAGTGACTGATTTCCCTGTGACATTCTGAGGCATCTAATGCAAAATTTATCATCAGCATAAGGAAGTTTTTCCTTTACTGAAATCTACCTTCCTGCATTTCAACCCCATCACATCTTCACTCAGCCATTGAAGTCAACAGCGGCCTTTCATGTATTTGAAGACTGATACCACAACCCTTCTATACCTTCTCTTCCTTATGTTAAACATGAGATGTTGCAGGTTCTCTTTCTGTTTAACATCCCACTACAGCATATGCCTTTTTTCTTCCTTCATCAGCTTGACGCAAGCCCATTCTTGTCTTGTGAGCCACAATAAACGCCCCAGATCTTTTTATTCAGAGCTATTCCCTATTTCCTCTTCTGTATTTACACATTCAACATACCTCCTGTTCTCACTTCCTCTCCTCTTCTGCATGGGAAGATTTTCCTGCAAATAACTGGAAAGTAGCATCATTGTCTTGCCTTAGCCATAATGTCAGCAAACTCTTCACTATTACTTGACAAGCGGGAGGATGCAACGGCAGCGAATCATGCTGCTCTCATAATTCCATAGCTTTATGGAATTTCAGCATGCTTTTGCTGCTTTCACACACTGTGTCATCTAGTGGACATTGGCCAACTTCTAAGCCAACTAGACATCTATCATCTTTCACGCTCCCTGAAGTACCCAAGACATTTGTCAAGGGCTGGAAGATGTGAAACAGCATCTACGTCATTCTGGATCAACAGCTGGAGGCCAGGCAGGACATACTGCAGAGCCCAGAGAGGCCTTAAATATCCACGGTTGGGCTTCTAAATCCCTTTGGATGGTGCCATGGCATATAAATCTAAATGTGCATAAAGGAAAATATAGAAAAACTGGAATTTCCAAGTCCTGTTGGGAACAATGGTGAACTTAGGCAATCTCAAAATAAATGTGATTAGTGGACAAAGATCAGATAGAAAACATTTAAAATCAGTTGCTGAATATCTGCAATCCAATTACATGAAAAATACTTGTCCAGGATCAAATCCTCTGAGAACCACATGGAGAAATAAAGAGGCAACACTTGTCCAAAATTGAGATCATCTCTACTCAAGCATTTCAGATTTTAGTGCAGAGCTAGAGTAAGCGTTCTTTATTTCCAAGAGATAAAATTATAGTTCATAATCACCTCTTGCAGCAGAAGGTGAAGAGCAGCACATAGGCACTGCGAATCAACACTGACCCTTGTCTGCTTTTAATCTGCACAAGGAAGAAGGGGGAAGATGAGTATCAGCTCCTGTGGAAGCTGATACATCTTTAAATCCAACCAGGCTGGTACAATAGGAAAAGATCCAACAAAGTTAATCCACGGCATTTGCCTTGCTGTGCAGGCAGGTAGGGCAAGAACAACTGAAGCTGCCATGATTTGATATCTGTCAGGTGTACTGCTGCTTGGAAGATATATCTGCAATACAAGCAAGTGCAAGATTTGTAAGGATCAACTATAGCATATACGTGACACCCACGACAGGATGAATTTATAAAAGACAGCTCTGAAGTTGCTAAGTAACAGTATCCTATCCTCACAGTCACTGATCAGCAACAACTTGTTCTCACGCAGTTCAATATCCTTGATTGAAATTTGTGTGAACAGGTTTTTAAATAAAACCATATCTGAACCAATCCCTTGGATTTACAGAGTATTTTCTTTGCCAACTTTCTAATAGTCTGTCTTATCCTTCACTCTTGCACCAAATGCAGCTTCTTGTATTTCGGGAAGAGGCTGTGATTTCCCTAAATCCCCACTCTTCCTGAGAGAACAATTAGAAGATTTTACATCAGAAAGTTCACTTCTCTCCTCAGTCTCATTAAGAGAAAATAAAGGGAAAAATGCATTCAATGTATAAATTCAGTCTGGTGTCAATTCTTGATCAAAATAAGCACTAAGGTAGCAGATAGAGGAGCATGACTATGAAGTTTACAAACAACCTGAGTAAATTCTCACCTTGCAGTGGTGCTCCCAGAAGGTCTGAAACAGCCTTGAGAAAAAGATGGTAACACCAAATCAAATCCAACTAGACACAAATTCCCCAAAGCCCATCATCAATAATAAAAACATCTGCTGCAGACATAACATTGGGATTTGTATGATTGACTGTGACAGGCAAGGAACTCTGACACCAACCAAGTCTTTTCTTGGGCTCTATTTTTTCGAAATGTGTTACCTTGGTTTATTCCTTCCCTTCATCTCACAGTGGCATTTTGCACTTTCTGTTGTTTCTGAGAATAGAGTAAGCAGTACATTATAGATTGTCTTTCTGAGTTAGAATTTCAGTGCTAAAAAGTCATTGTCTGAGGATTGAGCAGCTTCAGCAGCTCTCAGGGACTTTGTCTCCAAGGCAGACACAGGGTCTCAAAAAGAAAGGGTCAGCTGTTTTAACTGCTTTACAATGCTTTATTCCCCAGCAGGGCAGATGAAAGCCTTAGAAACCTGTCCATAAGGGCCAGAAGAAGTAGTCCCTCTATGCTGTGCAGAAGCAGTGATGCAGAGAGCTGCAGCAGGATACTGCCTTCAGACAGGTCCCTCACAAAGGGAAAGCAAACTGTAACTCAGAGATTGAGTCATCCCAGGAACCAGCAGGCAGTTCTGGTCAGTTCCAGCCAGGAGAAGATTTATTAGCTTAAGAAATTTTGTGCATCCAGAAGTTTGTCCTGAAATACAGCTTTTTGGGAGCAATAGTCATTATTTTCTGCTGGTTTCCTTATATTTTAAACACACTGCTATGAGAATTCTGTGTATAATCTAGAGGTAATTAGTTCCATGTTAAAGTGTCATTAAAGGCAAACAAGTTTGAAGTCACCATACACCTTTTGCAACAAGAGCCACAATTCAAGTGCATTTGAGATATCCCTCACCCGTGTTAAAGAGGCTTATGCCACACTTGCTTTTCACTGGAATGAAAGCTTCACACCATGATTTTGGTTCAGCATGTACAAGCCCCTTGCCAAACTTCTCAGCAGAAGACACATTCATTGCTGCTATAGCCCTCTTAAACCAGAGCACGCAGCTTTGCCAGAATTATTCTGCTGAGGTATATTCATCACATCTCCCCGCTGCTAGTGATGTTTTCTCTACGGGAATCTGTCTTATTAAGGTTGTTTTCATAACAGAGGAATCTACATAGTGAAGTAAAAGACAGTGGCACATCTGACCTCAGCTAGACCAAGATATTTCCTTGAAATTTTTGTTAATTTCAGCTTATATCAGGCATGCCTTGCTGTGAATTCAGGGACTGGCTACCAACCTTTCCCCCCTGGCAATTTCTGTTCTCAGTGCATTTCCTTCAAGGAACTTTATCAACACACAAACCTTCACAAATATCCCCTTTGCCACAGGATCTTTTAAATTCTTCATGCTATGTCTGAGCTTTCAGCTTACCAGGACCTTGGATGACACATCTTTATAGACAGTAACATCCAGTCATAGTCCTTCTCTTAGGACATGCCGTTCATCTCCTTTATTGCAGGGTTGTTTACCTAGCAGCATCCATGAACCTGCTTACGTATTTCTCCTTCCTAGCTCCTAATACTTCTAGTGCTTAAGTCAGCTATCCACCAGGCATTTGCAGACCAACCATGCCTTTTCCTCCTGGAGCAAATACAGTATTTCTTAAAAGCTGTTGTTACATGGTTTAGAAATCTCCTGTCCTCTGGCAGTATATCTGTTTGTTTAAAACTACAAAGATTACAAGCTGTAGCTAAAAACAAACAAAAAACCTGCAGAGATTTTTACCTGAAGCTTTTCTCAGGCATGGTACCAGAGAAAAAGGAGAAGAGTTCAAAGAAGCAGGCACCTCTCTTACTTCTTATCAGCCTGCCCATCACAGCTCTGATTTTCACTGCTGACATTATGTTTTTTGTTGTTTTTTTTTTCCTTTTCATTTTTATATTACATGGACTCTCACCAGCTGCCAGTCAGGTTAGTTCACCTGTGAGCTTGCTGAGATACTCGTTTTGAAATAGATTTCACTTATCACAACTGCAGACCATACTATGCAACCCTCATTTCTATTTTGAGAACAGTTTTGCAGAAAATCCCAAAACAAAATTCCCAATTTTCCCACTGTTGAGTAGATGTTACATAATATATTCTTCAGTGACCACTGCTGGCTCCTCTATAGACTTTCCTTATTATAAAACAACAGATAATTCAGGACCATAATTTTGACATGCTTTAGCTGATCCAGCACTGGATTCAGTCTTCCTTGTATTTATTTCAATAAATACAGTACTGCTCCTCAGTACTGTTCTTCATTACCACAGCCCTTCAGAGAAGGCTGACTTTAGCTCACATTGTATACGGAGCTGTATGTGTCTATATCAAATCCACTTCTGAATGACTCTTGTTAAGGCTTCCTAGACATATTCATAGATGCTCATTTTTAACAGGTTGTCGTATAAGGCACAAAAACACAGCTAGCACCATTTTGAGTAGACATTATACCAGAAAAAAAAAAGTCTGCAGATTCTGAAACACAGAAATGTTACACACAGGTCAAAGCATAGAACCTAGATCTCCAGGAGCTCTTTTGGCTGCTTACAGTCGCAACTTAACCAGTGCACTCCTCCAATGAATGCTAATCACTAAACTTTTGAGCTAGAGTCTTCATAAAGTGCAAAATGGGGAAGGGGAGGAGAAATAAGTCATATTCTAACAGCTTTAACTGAAAAAATAAATAAACAACAACAAACAAGCAAGAGAACTTCTAATTAAGGTTTCAGAATTTACCAGCTCTTTTCAAAGAACACATGCCTGGAAATTTCCCTTGCTTATGACAGACACTTTTTAATGCTATATGTCAGCTAAGTCTCCAGAGCAGGCCGTGTTCCTGTCATTTCACTCAGCATTTCTCACTTCCCAGCTTGCTGTGATAGGAAGGAAAAAAATGGTATATGGACTACTGCAGTTTATGAGATGTTTCTTCTTTATTCCCTCTGTTTTTAAAGCTGTTTGTTAGTTCACACATTAACACTAATTGCAGCAGCAGAGGCATCAGGTTTGGAAAGTCAATTCGCTACAATAACAAAGTCACAAAACATTTAGGACTTTATAGGGTAATAAGGCAGAAAGCAGCTAATGCAGCATGCAGTGTGCTAGCAGAATGTGTGAAGCATTACAGCTTAGATAAATCCATTCAAACCTAATTCACCTTTTGGGTGATCTCAATAAAAACCTATCTACTGCATAAATACGTATTGGTGAAGGTGATTACAGAAGTTAGAAAGGCCAAATTCTCCTCAGTAGACACTGTGCCTGTACAAATGTCCAAACTTTAATATACTTAAGAACTGCAAACTTTTAATAGGTAATACGTTGATAGAAACACAGCCCTAGCTGAGGCTGGAAGGGACCTCTGTGCTCATCTGAGCCAACCCTCTGCTCAAACAGGGATACCCAGACCACACTGCCCAAGAACATGCCCAGATGACTTTTGGAGAGCTTCACAGAAATATCTAAGAGTTCATGACTCCGCAACCTCTCTGGGCAACTTGTTCCAGTGCTCCATCACCTGCACAATAAATATTTCCTGACATTCAGACAGAACTTCCTGTGTTCCAGTTTGCGCTCATTGCCTCTTGCCCTGTCACTGAGCACCACTGTAAAGAGCCTGGCTCAGTTATATTTGCAGCTTCCCTTCAGGCATTTGCACAAGTTGATGGTCAACACAGATCTCAAGGCACAGCCATACAGCCAGTATTCAGTGCATCACGCTACTCATTCAGCTCATACATCAGCAACATCAAAATTTTCCTCAAACTTTTTCCTGCACTCCCTCATTCTATAGAGAAATTCATGAATTAAAACCAAGGAGTGTCACATACACAGGTGTACAACTGCCCTATTAACACATAACAATCCCTGAAGCAACCCACATTAGAGAACTAGCATTTGGCTAAGAACTTTGCAATTCCTTATGCAGATCAGAGGGAACTTCATTTATATATACGCACACACACACAAATTCTCTACTGTAGAATAGCTGCAGGGAGCATTTTAAGTAATAGATGATAATTGAGCTGAGACTAGTTGCTATATTGAAGCTACTTTAAAGAGTGGAAAGGCAGTTTTCTTCCAAAGCAATCAAAAATTGCAATTCTACCAAAACCCAAACAAAAATACACTAAAATAAATAAATAATGTATCAAAATATATACTGACTACAGACAGTGTTTGATACAAAGATGGTGTTTCCATTTCCAAAACCTGTAATTTTTCCTGAGAAAATTGCTAATTTTTCTCTTAAAATTAGCAATGAAGGAAACATTCTACTGATGTATGTATTCATTTCCATTCCCTTCTGCTTCTCAAGTTACTGCTGCAAAGAAAACTAAAAGCACCTTCAAGACACAGATCCCTCCTCCACATCTGTAGCTGTTTGAATATTTCATTTCTCTCACCTACTATTGTGTGACATTTTACATATTGCAGCATAATAACTCTAGTTCTTTAAAGAGCATGATTAATTAAGCCTCAGAACAGCCCTGTGAAAGACACAAGATTTATTATATTACAAGTTAGTAAATTGAGGTACAGAGAAGTACAGATCAAGAAGAAACTTGAGAAATACTTAGTATAAGGTCACCACAATATTCTTGCACTGATACTGTCAGTTTCAACTCTTCACTTTTAATTTGCTTATTAATTTGCAAAAAGACAATGAAAATTTTTCTGTTAATTTTGAAAGGAGCTGGCTTAGAATTGTTAGCTAAAATCCATGTTTTTTTTTCTCTCAGCATATAACATGAAGGCCTGCACTTTCAGCATATAAAGGCATCAGTCGTAGATGGCTTACGAAGGTCATTCAGAAAGCAAAAAATAACGAATTTCTGGAACTGCTTATGGTGGAGTATGATAGATTACTCAGCCCTGTCACCTGTACAGTTAATCTGATTATTCCAGTAACATATTTTAGAAGCAATAAACCTACCCTAAGTCCAGACAAATTGTCTTGCAAAACAAGTCACTGAAAGCATGAAAGGAAACGTTATGTTATAAATAAGAGTAAATAAATTTATATATATATAAATAGCATGGCTAAGTAGCACATATAATCTAGAAGAGAAAAGCACAGCATAGTGAAGATAAAGAATTTAATAAATACTCAGTAAATTGTTTGGTTTTTTTTTTTGGAACTGACAGTGTTTTAGAGCTAGAATAAATTTTGTTTCACAAGGATTTTTATCACTTGGCAAGAGTATGATGTAGGGTGGATTTTAATGAAAGTTAACCTTTGTATTCTTTAATCTTCTTTAACCAGAGATACTATTTGTTTTAATTTGCAGCTCATCTCACAAGTCCAGGACCACTCTTTATTTCTAAGTTCAAAGGCCACCAACATAAGCAGCCCTCACTTGTCCAATTTCACATTTATCACACGGTGTTGCTCTACTGGTCCATATCAAACAATCTCAAGATGAACAATTTGACAGCTCATTTTGTAAGGGCTAGAAGGCTTACTGTATTTTTTCAGCAAACAGCATGTAGACTGGAAACAAATATTCACCCATGCCAGTGCCTCCAGTTTGTCTTAAGCAGTTAACTCAGCCACAAAACAGGAAAGCACCAATAGCAGAAAAATATCAAAAGAGATTTGGATAGAAGTGTTTACCATCTTGAACAAAAACGGATGAACTGACTAATAAGGGAAGAGAAAGAAAAACTGTGAGAAGTCATTGCACTCAGAATGTAGAGTAAAGATTTTCAGTGCATCACGCAGACAGAAGGTGCATCACTACTGTCAGAGAAATGTCTTGTCCCCATGAGCAGCAGCAACAAACACTGGTCACATATTTTGACCTGTGAACTAATCCTCTCAGATAAAATACTTCACAGCACAGTATGCGAACCTATTAGCCTTAGAATCAGACTAGGCTCTAAAACTAAGAGGACCCATAGATCTGGTAGATCACTCCCCAGTGCTGTATCGAGGGGTAAGCCTTGAAGGCAAATTCCCTTACCTGTTGGCCTGATGTTACAGCCTATTTCTGGCCAACCTGCTTACCATTTTTGCAGCCTCTGCCTACAAACAAGACTCCAGGGAGAAGTATTGTTGCAAGTTAGGTTCACAAATGCTGGGAAGCCATCACCAACAGTTTGACTCAAATGATGTTTGACACAAGTCACTGCAGTGTATGTGTAGTGCTCAGTGTTGCCAGCTGCTTACCAGTTCTCATCTTATGGACAAGTATATTTGGGAGGGACAGTATGACCGCACCTGGAGACTTTCAGCAACTCTTAATGTATAGAAAAACTGTAGAAATAAAAAGCTGTCTCCATCTCTGCAATGCTCCACGTTGTGTCTCTATTTGTTTCCATATTCTTTTTGTCTGGAGTATCTCCTTTATGAGGAAAGACTGAAAAACCTGGGACTGTTCATCCTGGAGAGGACTGAGAGGGGATCTTATTGACACTTACAAACATCAAAAAGGCAGGTGAATGGTCTTTGTTACATGCTTATTCTGCCACATTTTATCAGTAAATTTGAAAAAAAAAAAAAAACAGTATTTGAAAACATACAAGAATGGGATGCAAACACTACTTTAGTCCCCATGGCTTGTTATGCTCCACCATCACAGCATAGTGCCTTCTATTAGTGTAACATGTCTTCTTTAATAAGGAACTATTTTATACCTTAGACAGTGAAAAGAAAGAAGAATGAGCTAGTATTCTGGAATCAAATGCCAGATCTTCTCCTTTTCCAAGTATGAAAGTGATTATTAAAAGCTTGGCTGGGAGCCAACTCTTAATCAGGATATGCACAGAAACATTCCTACAGTATTTGAGCCATACACATTTCTGCGGTAGATATCTCCATATTAAAACACAGTGGCCAGAAAGAACTATTACTTGCAAACTATTACTTGCTAAAGGGACTTCTGAATACACACTAGATGGTACACGTGTCTGTAAGCAAGTTACAGAACTGGATTCCCAACGTTTCTTTGCTCAAAGTGCAAGGGACACTTTTCATTCCTTTTTTCTTCATTTTTCACAACACTTGAGAGTACAAGAAAACACAAGATGTACCATTCACTTAACTGTTACTCACAGTCATTCAAAGCTTTCACTATTTTTTCTTCTCTACTAATGTGCACTTAATCACAATGAAGTATTTCAGATTAATTCTTCATGAGTTCTTTTTCTGCCATTCTTCTGCCAAAGCATGACAGTATTTCATGGTTAAAAAAATTAATCCTCATTATTCCATGACACACTTTAATTATAAAAAAAAAAAAAAGAAGCACACATGTTCTACTGCAATAATAAGGATAAAATAACGTAGGAGATTCTCTCAGAAAAATACCTTACTTGAATGAAATAATTTTCTGTTGAAGACAAGACGCCCTGGTAAAGGGCATCTTTTAAAAAGCATAAGCCAATTAAAAGCTGTCATTTGCTCAATAACACATAAGAGAAATTTTCATTTCAGCAAGAAAACTCGACTTCTTATTTTTGGGCAATTTTATACGATTTTTTATTTATTTTTCCATTTGATTATTGACCTGAAAACACATTATTATTCCTTCCGATGCAACTATTCCCCATTTCACAAGCATTCATGCTTGCCTCTTTCTTTTCCTAGACTTTTACAACACTATATTGCTTAAATCCTTGTATTGCTTTTTTTTCTTTTTTTCCCCTTTAGTTTTGTAGAAGTAAGAGGTTTGCAAAAAGGGACGGCGTTTCCCAGACTTCATTTGAAATATTCAGATAAGTGCTTTCCTGTGCTGCCCTCTGATCCATTCTGGTCAGTTTCCTGATCTCTAAGGAGCCAGCCTTTGCCTGATCCTCACTCTCATGCTCCAGTACTTCAAACTTCACCTCCTCTCCATACTGAGCCATCACTTTCTGCAGAAAAAAAACCCTTAAGGTCTAAACAGCAGTTGTAATAAAACATCTAGAGACAACCATACTGCTGACCCCCTACCAAAGGTGGATTTTTGTCAGATAATTGCAATCATCATCTCCTGTCTACAGGGACCAGCACAGCCTAACCTCACAGCTTGCAGGCATCACTGAAGTTGCGCTGAAAACTTTGAAGCTAGGGAAAGGATGAGTTGCTCCCCTATCTGCAGCACACAAGTCAGAAAACAGCCTGCAGCTTTAGGAGCAGCAGACCCAGACTTACTTGCTAGTCAGAAATGTGTTTTTAATAGTCAGCTTGCATCAGCATGCAAAACAACAGCTTTACATTGAAAGGCAGAGCACACAGTCCAGCCATCCTTGGCTCGCAGAAGTATTCTACTACTGCACACAGCCATCTCATCCTGGTTTCCTAAAGTCAGACTAACCAAGCTCACTGCTGCCAGAGCTGGAACTGGAGCTCAGGACTCTCCAGCCTTTCTATTCATCTTCCCCTGCTTGAATGAAGCTCCTTGATAATAAACTGGTCTCTGTGAATGACCAAGATGGAGCTCAGTGTTCCCAGCCCTACTTCCTGATGCACAGCCAGGTTAGCATGTCTCTGAATCATCTGCAGTATATCAATTAGTACACAATAAGATCATATTTCTTCTATCTCATCTGCTGAAAGGTGACACATTAGGTTGATAAATATTTATTTCTTTTCTTCTTTTCTTTGTCCCACACCCCAGTAAGATGTCAACTGGTAAAATACATTCTTGCCATTAGTCTCCCACTCCATAACCATGCTCTTTTCAGCCCTGAATATAATCCCACTTCTTCTACCCCAGTATTCAAGATAGTCATTATGATATTTTTATATTCTATTATACTGACACTGGCTCCAGCTTTAATATCAGTTGAAAATTTGATTGACACATTTGATTTTCAAGTCATTAAAGAAAAAAACAACAAAATGTAGTCCCAAATCTGATCCTTGATTATTTCCATCTGTGTTCTCCATTGTTCTTACATATTCAGCACACACTACTAGAATATTCCTTTTATCCAGTATCCTAATCATTCATGTAATAATTCCCATCTTCTCCAACACAGCTTGCACAATCTCAGATGTTTTGCTGAATACCACACAGTTCAGATCCACCACATTTCTTTTATCTAGACAATCAGCATTCAGAAAAAAATATGAAGTGACATGATCTTTATTCCCTGTTCAGATTCACAATATGTCTGAGTCACAGCCAGGAGGCTTCTGTCAGTGCAAAAGCATCATTTATTCAGATTCTACATAAGACTTGGCTTTCAGCAGAGCCCCCTGCAATGCTTTAATGGAGCTCAGGAATCCACATTCCTTCAAGCAGCTCTTCTTACAGTAAAGACACCGGGTGCTCTAAAAGCTTAAGTGAATTACTGGCAGCACCAGTGGAAGTCAACACGCAGCCCCTGCAGAGGCTCAGCAGCTTAAAACAGATGAGGACCTAGAACAGATCTGCATGCTGACTTCAGTGCCATGACAACTCCGCATCAAATCTTATAAACAAGTTGTCTTGGTGAAGCCAGTTTGCACACTTGCTGTTGTTGTACAACGGCTGGTCAAATCTCTGTCTTTGGCCTCTCTGATAGAGCTTTTAGTTGTAGCTGACTTACAAATAGATACCTCTATACTGGAGAGAGCTGTGGTAGGTCATTGATCCATTCTGGTCATTCTGCTGTAAGCAGTTGGGTTGAAATTAGGGATGAGAGCTCAAAATAGGAAATACCAACCACCACGGCAGCCACAAAAGTCATCTGCTGTAGCCTGCAGAAGCTCCAATGCTTCATAATGTTCATAACTCTCATAATGCCTAAAAATGTCTCACTGTAACGTCTTGGCAGTGTTTGCAGCTGGAAGACAGTCAGCTTTCAATAGTTTCTTGGCTGACAGTGTCGACACAGACTGCTAGCCAGGTGGTGACTAAGTCATGGATTTCTGACTGAAGAAAGAAACCAACATGCTTTAAGCTATGTTTTAAACTCGTGCATACACTTTCACTTCTTAGGTAAGCAATACATCTATAACAGCAGACTACTGTCATGCAAGCAAAACATTGCTACATAATTATCTGAAACTGTCAGTGTCAGTTTTAACACTTACAAACACAATCACAAATGTCCGTGGGTGTCTCATCTACATATTTTGTTAAAAGCAGTAAGGTCTAAATCCTGGGTCCCTCACTGGCTAATGTAACCATAGTGATTTTCTTTCAGTTACCAGACTTTTGACTTCTCATGAAATAAAGAAGAGTTGATCCAATATTGAACTGACACCAACTGCTGAACATATTTTGATGCTGAAGAGAAATAAGGATATTTAAGAGAAGCAAACTTTGCATACAGAATTTGAGAAAGAAAGGAATACAATTAAAAGCTGACCATGGCGCCTGGAAATATAAACTTTTTAAAAAAATAAGGGGGGGATAAACAGGAGGCACTGCTCCCATGCAGAACAATGATCTTAGTGATCTTTCCACCATAGGAAAGCTTTTCTCAAACATCTGGATGGTAATATAGGATTAGTTGTCTCCCGAGAGAAGACAAAAAGTCAGAGTAGTATTACTTATGTTTCAAAACTTCATCAGCCACCATTACAGCAGGAAATTTACAACAGTAAGCCTACTGAATTCCATTTTACTACAGCCAAACATCCATTTTGTCCCTATGTATTCTAAGAAAGATTATGTTTGTTGAATTAACTGCCCAGTCTCTTACAGATATAGACCTCTTTCTCACCTGATGTTATTTCACTGCTCAATACACAGATTTTTATCTATTTTACTATATCTTTAATCCAGAAATGTCCAAGAGCTAACATTCATTTGGCTGTCTTAGAACAACAGGGCTGACATGATGCCTGAAACTTGACATTATCTATAGTCCTATCCCTGTAACGACCGGCATCAGATGATATGTGAAAAGGTACAAGAATCTCCAGGATACAGGAGGGAATGATCTCTCTACAGCTTTATGGGTTAGACTGAAAGTAGCACAGTTTCAGAGTATAATGACTTCCTTGTTAAATTATATTCCTCTTAAAATTTATGACACATTTTCCTCAGTCTATTTTAAAGAGTGCAGATTGGATGCCAGTTTCACTTCTATCATTAAAAATCACAAATTGAAAAGTAATCCAGGAAAGTAGTTGATTTCACTCATCCTAAATTATGAGAAACTGGGGGAGATTTCTCCGAGAGTAGTGTTGAGTGCTCAAGTGAGATCTGCTTCGGGCTTTGTGCACTAGAGCTCAGGATGAAAGGAGAAGGAATCAGGACTGTTCTTTTTTGATGATCTGCTAATTAAAATGGTTAGAGCAAGCTGTTCAAGTCCTACAGTTTCCACCTGATTTTCTATCCTGTTCCAAAGAAAATGCATCTGGTAAGTTTGCTGTAGGATGCTTCAGAAAGCCAATCTAGTAAAAGGAATGAAATATTAGGATAAGAGATAGCAAGAAGAGGCAGAACTGTCCCTAATTGTTTCCTAAACACCATTCTCCATTCCATTTATTAGCTCTACGATTACTGTCTGTGAGAAGTCAATCTCCAGGGAACAGATGTTCATATTATCCTGAAATACCTAGGGATGTTGTAATCGGTTGAAAGCAAGCAGGAAAACATGTTTGGTAATCTGTTAAATTTATTACTATACTTGAACAGATACTAAAGCCACTCATGCTATAAATAAATGAGAAATTAGACATCCATCCAGAAGCAAGAGATTCATCTAGAAAGTCCTTCAACTAGCTACAGTGTTTATCTCTAAGCCTTTCAGCAAACAGCGATGTAAATATACCAATTCTGTATTGAAGATTGATCAGGTAAAGAAAATAAGAAGTGATAAATGGAAAAGGATCATTCCACTAAGGCTGTACTTGACCACATCTATACCACATAATCGGGAACCTTGAAGTAGTTTGCCATATTCCTTCTATGACTGTATGGCACAACGTTGTGCCTTACTTTGTGCTGGAGCACCACTTATCTAGCCACCTGGGATTTATCTCTGAACAGAAATACCTAACAGAACTATTTTGTTCAGATAAGAATTAGAAATTGGAGACTCACTGCCATTACCACAAAGAAGAGCCTCCCCATAGTCACTATCACTGCTCATATCATGAACAATGTCATGACTTAGTCACTGCCTTGGCCATCCAGCAAAACTGACAAATAGCCAGTATCCTGTCACAGCTTCTATTTATTGCCACCATCTCCTCCTTGCCACAGATCATCTTTATAGGTGCAAGAAAACTGCAACTGTCCCATATTTTACTTCTCTGCCAGGATGCTTCACTGCCACTTGCTTTCTATTCATGTCCACAAACATTCTCTGTTTATCAGTGTTATCTTCAGAAAAGTCAAGCTGCCTGAACCTCCACATTTCATATGTTTCTGACACCAATGAAAGCCTTTCATCAGTTCTGTAATAACTTAAGCAAGTCTTATCAAAAACTGTCATTGGGAGAACATTATGTTTTATCTTTAAACAAAGGTGGCACAGACTACATAGCTTGGCCAGCTGCAAGTGAAGCTTTTCTGTATAAATACAAGCAGATTTTAGCCCAAAAAATGTATTTTTCTACTCAGTGGAGGCATTAGGGAAAAGAAAAAGAAGAACAGCCATGTTTGTCAAGTAAGGAATAAAAACATAGGCAGAATTTGGAGGACTTATTTCAATCCTGAAATCACAGTGAATTTCCTTTCCTCCATGGATGGAAATTGTCTAATTTGCAAAGCAATGAAAACTTATCAGTAGCAAGTAGCTGTTTGCTTGTTTTTAAATGAAAGAAATTCACGAGGGCTTTTAGCAGACAAGGTAAAGGCACTGCAATGACTCCAGAAATAAACACTGCCTGGCAAACAACCCATGGATTTAAGGCCACTTAGCATCCAGTAGTCTCTCTGACCTATATCACACCAATCAGAAAAGTTAAGGACATCCCAAATCTACACCTTCTCTGTTAGTGATAATTGATCACTATGAAGTGCTTCAACTTCCTCACTTGTACTTGTGACACAACTGTCACAAAAAAAACTCTAAGGGGTGTAAAACTGTATACAAAAGCATTGCTACAAGTACTACTGTTCCTATCTCAGGATAGACACAGAAAACTAATATTAAAGTAGGAAAATATAATAACGATAACAATCTCAGAATGGCACCCAATCCTTCTAAGGTCACCATGCTGGATAGGGTTCATTGGAGAGCCTCAACATTCAGTAACTGACTCTAGCAAGCGAGGAATCCTTGAAGGTCTATCCTGGTTTTCCTCTAGCAAGTATTTTGGTTACTTTTTAAGGTAACTTCTTAAAAGCACTTACAAAAGATTTTTCTGGTAAGAAATAACAAACAAATGCAAGATAACTCTGAAACAGCATAATAAACAACAGAGTATGATAACAAATAGGTCACCAGATGCCAAGCCATGGATTCTGAGGTCCACAATCATACAAGAAAGCGTCAGTGCAGCCCTGGCAGCAGATGCAAGTTTCTTCTGTCATCTTGACCCAGAAGGCATAGAAGAGCTAAGAGGCTTGGCTTCTGCCATAGCCCCAGGCATAGCCCCAAGCTGCTGTCTCATCCTGCTTTCCCCTTGTTTCCTCTGACTAGCAAATAGAAAACACAGCAACATGTGCCTTCAGTTGAGAACAGTAAACACACTCTAGGATCTTTCAAATGTCCATATTTTTTTTCTTATCTCATTTTTCAAGGAGGTAAAAACTGTTCTGGACTATAGTTTCACAGCTGCTCTCAGCTGCCCCAAGCTGCCCTTTCCCCCCACCTTTAGTACTTGGGCAGACCGAGTGGTAAGAGGCTCAGAAAACTTATGTAAAAGAAAAACACCACACCAAAAATTATATCAACAAGGTCAATTTTCAAACTGGATCAGTTTTCCCTGCTTCCTAACTAGCTATTCTGATGAGCACTGATATACAGGAAAGGATGGGAATAGTGGCCATTCTGGTTTTTACTGAGGTGAAAGCCTTTGGATAATTCATTCTCAGGGAGATTTTTTGCCATAAGGGTTAAAAGACTGATTTAATACACCAGAAGGCAGTGCTGCCATTCAGTGAGGCCTGCACAGGCTGGAGAGTGTCAGGCAGAGAGGAACCTTATGAGATGAGTGAGGGCTTCTGTAGTGCCCTAAACCATGGAAGGAATAAGCAAAGCATCAGTACAGTTTAGGGGCTGAGCTGCTGGAAAGAAGCCCTGTAGAGAATGCACCTGGGTGTCCTGGTGGACAACAGGTTGGCCATGAGCCAGAAGTGTGCCCTGATGGCCAAGATGACCAACTGTATACTGAGATGCATCAAAAAGAGCATGGCCAGGAGGTGAAGAGAAGTGATCCTCCTTCCCTATTCAGTCCTGGTGAGGCCACATCTGGAGTACTGTGTCCAGTTTTGGGCTCCCCAGTTCAAAAAGGACAGAGAACTACTGGAGAGAGTTCAGCAGAGAGCCATAAAGATGATTAGGGGGCCTGGAGCATCTCCCTTATGAGGACAGGCTGAGAGATCTAGAACCGTTCAAACTGGAGAAGACTGAGAGGTGTTCACATCACAGTTTAAGTATCTATAAAGTGTAGGAGTCAAGTGGAAGGTGTCAGGTTCTTTTCATTGTTGCCCAGAAACAGAACAAGGAGAAATGGACATAAACTGCAGTAGAAGAAGTATTACATGATGAAAAATTTATTTAATGTGAGAGCGACAGAGCACATAACCAGAGAGGTTATGAAGTCTCCTTCTTTGGAAATATTCAGAACCTGCTTGGATGCTTTCCTATGCTTTAGCAGACAATCTGCTTTAGCAAGGGGGTTGGACTAGATGATCTCCAGAGATCCCCTTCCAATCCCTGTGATTCTATGATTCTGCAATTTTTAATTTTGCTTTATCTATAACCTCATTTGAAAAAAAAAAAAACAAAAACAAAACACACACACCAAATTTTCCTTTTTTTTTTTTGTATACAAGTGCCAAATTCCAACTTCCTCCATTAAGCTACTCAGTTTTCCAAATAATTATAATTCTCCCTTGTTCTATGTACTCCCTTGTTACTTATTTTGCAGGACAGAGAAAATGAGCTTCCATATCTTAATCAGTGCTCAGGGTTATTAATCATATGCCTTCAAACTGACTGATGAGTTATTTGTTCTTGCTCATACTCTTGTATAGTGTACATATAAGACACGTAGTATGTGTTCACACTATAAAATGCTTTGAAATGTGGATTCCCATGAAACTGATAATGACACAGGATTTTTATGTTTTTAATCATATTAAACTGGCCAACTCAATTAGTTATCCAATTGGTTATGCTATAAATAAGATAAAAATAAAACAAGCCTTTTATTATCAGCACTAAAAATAACCTGGATTCTGTTCTGAGGATTTAGTGTCAATGATTCATGCATCCAGACTGACTACCCACAAAAGCCAAAAGCAAGTTTTCTGCAGAAAATTTGCATCCACACTGTAAAGTCAGATATTAGATCATCATGTAAGCAGCTTAATACTTAAATTATGAAGTTGCAGAGGAAAGGTTTTTCTCAAGCTGCCTTTTGTAGAAAAATCCCGGATGCAGAGCAAATATTTACAGCACATTTGGTTTGCAGTGACCACAAGATGACAGATTCAGGATTTAGAGGACAGTCGGGAAAGGTGAGCAGCAGAGTTAAGGCTCAGGATGATAAAATCAATCTTGTCTGAGTAATTGTCAGGTAAAATTCACCATCAAGCAGCCATACAGGGGAAATAATTTTTAAAGAAAACATAATGAGAACCAGGAACATTCCATCTCATCATCCATGAAGACTAGGAACTTCTGCAGAAGGCATATCTGGCTAAGATACGTGCTTCTTGATGAACTGAAGCACAGAAGGAAGCATACAAGGGGTGGAAGCAAAGAAACAAAACTGTCTAGAAAAGCAGCAAAGTCTGGCAAGGAGAAGAGATGGGAAAAGAAATCTTATTGCAGCCTATACCTGCCTCAAGAGTAAAAAAAAATTAAAAAGGCAGTTAAAAAAACAGCATGATATAATGAAGAGCAACAGCTACTAATTGCACCTTGCCACATTCAGGGTGCATCACAGGAAAGACTTTTTTCCACCAGAGAGACATCGCACTACTGGAAGCATCCACTCAGAGGGGTAAATTCCCAAACTTGAGAGTTTTCAAGATTTTCTAAGGGAAGAATTTTTTTCTGTGGATGACCGAAACTTAATGATAGTTCTGCTTCAAACAGGAGCTTGGGCTGGAAACTCCTAGAGGTCTTTCCACGTAGCTTTACTCTACTATGGCAGTAGTATCTTCAGCATTATCAGTCTGAGTGCAAAATACCTCCACTCAGATAAGTATCATGAAATAGAAACATCAAGATGCTCCCTTATTCCCAATTTTAAGAAACAACACAAAATGTTATAATTATTCATTTGAAAGTACCAGAGATAGATTGATCATATGATTTTCAGTCCTGATTGCTGTAAAGATAAGCAAATAGATTTCAATCACCAGAACCACAAAAATAAAAATAGCTCCTACCTAACCTATATAGAAGTAAATTCATTTTAAAATATATTAATTTAAAAAAAAAAACCACACACCTAACCACCATACTACATAACTGTTTATGTAAAGGGATTAAGAAACATCTGCAACTATTGTAGAGTTAACCCAACCTCATCTCGACACATATGCAACTTCCCTCCTACATTGTTCAGCATCTTCCTGAACTAAGGAGTCTGGCCATGGTAGACTCTTCTAACTGCTTTCATATTAAGTCCCAGTACAATAGAATTCAGGGTTCTGTGGCTTTCTGTCCAGCGCTAATAAAATTAGCATAACAATGCGTTACGGCTTACACAATAGGGTACAAGAAAAATTTCAGCAAACTCCCATCTGCTCCCAGGCTAGCAGTCAGCTCAGCTTTCCCTTCAGCACTGTTCACTGACACCATGAGCCCTTATTGCTGTGCCAGCCTCCACAGACCTGCAGTGCTCTCCCTAATGGGCTCATAGTTCACACCTGCTGCACTAAGTGGAAATTAAAAGAAAAACATCAAGTGCTTCAGAAACAACTGTTGTCAAAAAAAAAAAAAAGAGGTTGCTTTCCCATCCTCTTTCTTATAGATACCAAGGGAAGTGTCAGTTTAATTTATCCTTTTTTCTGCAAAGTTTTTACTTTACAGGAACATTAAAGTGCTGCGTCTTTTTCTTAGATTGCTTTATACCTTATGACACATATCAAGCTGTAGACCCTCAAAGGTAATCCATGCCCACCTCACTGAGAGCCAGGCTTTCAGTAAGGAGCTACCTCCTAGCAGTTCACACTAGAACCTCAGAAATACTGTTTCCTATCAAATGCCCATCCTCATTCCTATGTGTAGATAATTTCAATCCTAGCTGGCAATTTTATGGCAGTATTGCCCTTCGTTTGAAAAGAATCATAGAATTACAGAATGTCCTGAATTGGAAGGGACACACAAGGATTGCTGAGTCCAACTCCTGGCTCCAGTCAGGACCACCTCAAATGCTTAATGTATTTCTGAGTGCTTTGTCCAAAGACTCCTTGGACTCTTATCAGGCAGCCTGTTCCATGCCCACTGAGCTGGTGCAGAACTTTAACCTAACCATCACCTGGCCCTCCCCTGACACATCTCCATGCTGTTCTCTGAGGTACTGTCACAGTCACCAGGGAGCAGAGCTCAGCATTATCCCTCCACCCCCTGTGAGCAACTGTAGGCCACCACGAGGCCTCCTCTCAGCTAACAGAGGAGCAAAACAGAATTTTATGGGAATACATAAGATATGAAGATGTTAAGATAAAAGATGTTAAATAATACCGTCAGGTGAAGCACAACTATTTTAACAAAAATCTCAGAAGCAGTAATAAATATAAACATACATCAAAACGCAGAACAAAATGTAACAAAAATAAATGATTTTTCAAGAACTGAGAAATATTTCGCTTTTTGGTTGGCTGAAGACATTGGATACAGTTTTTATCACATTCCTATTAAGAGAACTTCTAACACTGACTGCAAAGAGTAATAATGGATCCCAGTACAGTAATGATGAGTGCCTTCATTTCCAACATGCTACACTTACAATGAATCTAATCTTGTTCCTGGCTGTGCTTTGTACAATAGAGAGAATCATCATTAACGCTATGCAGACTCCTGCCAGATCTCTGCTTCTTTTTGTAAGACACAACTGTGATGCTGCATACTTAATTTAATTGTGAGTTTATAAGTGCCAACGAGGTTTTTGAGACATACCTTGGGAGAATTACAAGCATTTCTGAAGAAGGAAAAGCGTGGGGCACTTCACTATCAACCTAGCTACCAACTGGAACAATCTAAATATCCACACAGTTTTTTCTCCTGCAGAAATCTTGCATCTATAAGTGATGCACCATTTTCTGAGAGAAAACAATTTTTGCAGAACTGAAGCTTGTTTAGGGAAAATTCTGATCCTGTTTAAAATAAACTTTATCTTAGGGATATAGATTTTTTTTCTATTGTCTTGTAGTCAGGGAACCTTCCTATCTTGTTTCCACAACAGAAGTCTAGTTCACAATAACCACATTCTCTTGTGAAAAAGACAGAACATACAATAATTTAAGAATATTTTCAACCTTCTTCCCTCTCTTCTCACTATCTTGAGCTGAGAAGGGGAACCAAATAACACATGCTGCATTAGTGTGCACTTGAAAACAAATGAAGAAGGAAAACTAAATCATGTCCTTAGAAAGAAAAGCAAATGCAGTCAGTCAATCATTAGAATGCATATCCATAACTCACTGGTCAGCTGACTTAATAAAAATATACAGCTAAGCTGGAGTTTCTACAGAACAGAAGTAGTAGAATTTCTACTTTCTTCCTCCATAATTTGGAGGAAGAATATTTTCCCCTAATTGTCGTGCAATATCTGAAATTGATCACAATTTATAGATCAGAAATTACACAGGACTGAAAAAAAAAATCACCACTTATATTGCCTTGTCTTAAAATAGATCTTTTGCAGGTGAGGGCATGAATCTTCTGTAGGTTCTCCAAGATGAATCAGAGGAGAGCTTTACTGAAGAAGCACAAACATTTTCCTCTGTGGCACTAGCATCCTTACAACATATAAAAGAGCATGCCTTTCCCAAGCTGCAAGTACTTCACCATAGTTTTGGAACTCTACCTTTCCCTTTTTCTCTGTATCCAGTAAGCCCCGTCAATAACCTTCTCCAATTAATCACATCTTGGAATTCCTGCAGGATTTACACATATGGTATTCTACATGCATTGCATTATTTCAATCAATATTCTGATCGCCACTCCAGATTTACTTTTAAATTGTAATTTCAGTTATGTTTCTCTTGTTTAAGTTATACTGTATTTGAATTGCATCTTATTTTCAGAGGTGCTGCAAGTCATTTGGTTATTGGGTGATTCCTAATGATTTCCATTTACATTTAAGATCAGTATATATCCCATCACTACTAATACACACTGATATCTATTAAAAGTATAACATTGATGTGTTTTTTGCTTTGCTGTTCTCAAACTAATCTGGAGTTCTAACAATTGATATTGAATTGATCTACAATGGTTACATAATTGCAAAATATTCTTTTTTTTCTTTTTCTCTTTTTTTTTCCTAAGAATTGCATTCCAGATGTTAATTTTTAGCTTCTTACTTAAACATATGAAACAATATCAGAACTTAGATTAGGATGATTTTGGAAAGAGAGAAAATAGAAAGTCTTGTAAATCATACTGCTGAATGTGGCATATTACAAGATCCCTTTTATTTTGCTCTTAAAACAGGCATGTCTGGAGTCTTTGAAAAAATAGCAGACATTTGTACTGCTTTTATATTCCACTTATATATTCCATTATATACGTAATCCATAAATTATCAGATAAGCAGGGCAATAGCAGTGTGCCTCCCAGAAAATTTGATTATAATATAGCAATTTATTTCACATATTCTGTTGTGCTGAACTGGTAAACCACACAGTGGAAATTACTTCTGCATTTTAATGCACCTCTACTGGTTTCAAAGAGATGCAGAAGCTTATCACGAAAGAAAAATTCCATTATTGCACTTATATCATCTATACATGTTGCATTACAAAATTATTCAAGTATATAACAAAACAAAAATACAAAAACAAGACAGTTTTGTATGAGACCTCTCCAGTCTATTATTTACTGGAACTACAAACCACTTTCTAACTTCAGTTACAGAAAGCAACAGTCACATGTTCTCCTATAAGAATTTTATATTACCTAAGTGAAGTTTGGTGCCAGTGATTATTTATGAGGTTGATTAAACTCAGATTAAGAAACAATTTGTCATTTTGAGGAAAATGCATTAATTTGTCTTATTCACATTTTCACAAAGTCTCTCACTTAGCTGAGACTGGCATGTCAGTGTTCCTTTTAACCTCCTACACCTTAAAACGCATCACAGAAGCCAGGATAATGAAAAATCTCTCATGTTTCTATCAGTATTATGTTACAGAAATTAGCTCAGCAACCAGGTCACTTGAAGTCTAATAATATTTACATTTTAAAAATGAAATCAGTAGTAAAGACAAGATGAACTTGTTTATTGAGATGTTGTCATCACCTTAAAAAAAAAAATTCTGCAGCCAACCACCACTATAAATATGAAAGATTCAGATACCATTCATACACCATAAAGCTTGAAGCCAAAAAACCTCCAGCAAATTTTACAGGGTAGAAGATGATTAGTCATTAAAATCTCACCTCACATATACCACTACAAAATGTAGAAAATAATTATTCTAGAACACACCCCAAGATGAAGCTAGGTACATGGTCTGCTGCCATTTCCTTCTCCTCTGATGAATTAGGAGAAAAATAAGGCTGTATTCTAAAAACAAAGAACAACTACAAGCACAACATTTAAAAAAAAAAAAAAAACATCAATTACGTAATTTGGATTATTACACTTCAGATATAATTTGTCACTGAAATAACCTTTAATTTCTCTTTTTAAAATGAAAACTTACAATGACAGGGACACTCAAAAATCACAACATGCAACTCCTCATTTTCTTCATTAAAATACCACATGAAGAACTCCCAGATTCAGGGAATTAGAAAGAAAATACAACTCTGTGATGTAAGAAATCTGGCGATACTTTTATGAAGAATCTCAGGTTCTCTCCTCTTTAATATTTGTTGATGTGCCACATATTTCTGCATAGTACAGCACAACTTTAGGTCATAGGTTCACCATCTCTGCTCTAGTGCCACCAACAGCAGCATTCTGTATAAAGCACAACTGGATGAAATAAAAATTGAGACAGACCAAGATACTAAATATAGTAATTCATTTCATTCTGCTAGCTACAACCAAGAGACAGATTTTTTTTTTTTTTTTTTTTTTTGTCTGATCACATCCTTAAGATATCTTGTAGCCTATCTTGGCTATTTTTCTCTCTGATTGAGAATTTTGTGTGATGTTTCTCAAAGCTCAACTGTTAGCTTTTTCCCTTTTTCCCTTGATGACATGACAGTTATACAAAAGCAGCTTTAAGATCTATAGAAAATATAAAGGAAAGATAAAAATTGCATGTAGTTGGCTTTGCTGAATTACACGGAAGACAGAGGATATGAAGCAAAGATCTGAGCTTTAAGAACTGAACTTGCATCAGCTATTTGTGATACTTTTTCTATGTAAAAATTGTAACAGTATAGGATAGAACGCAGACAACATGTGAAAACTGTACAAGAATGTTGATTTTTTACCCCTTCATCCAGCTCCCGTCTGCTCTCTATGTTTGTGTAAGGGAAGCAGAGGGAACTTCTACAGAAAGGTGCCTGTGTAGGCAAGAGTGGACCAAAGTCTTTCAGTGTCAAGTTTCTTTACATTGGGCCAAGCATGGTCACAGTTCAGCCAGACGCTCCTTCAGAGCTTAAATTAATCTGAGGCAAACCCTGATAGACCTATGTAGTTCATATCTCTGTGAGATGCAGTATTTCAGGCAGAAAGGGTTTTTGAAAGGTAACAATAGTGCTTTGATTTTCACATGTTCTTTGGAAGCCAATAAAGATGAGGAGAGGAATTCACATCAGACAGCTTTTATCCTCTCTATTTCTTCAAAAATTACAGTCCAGGCTAGGTCAGGTTGACAGAGGTGAGGCTTTCCCTTACATAAAAGAAAATCTTACCCAACCAATCTTTTCTATATCTATAATGTCACTTCACTTTTAATGCTAAGTATGTAACAAAAAATGACTTGCAAATTAAAAAGGGGGACAGGGGAGAAGGAAGATAAGAGGATAAAACTGGTAGTCTAAAAAATTGCTGGAACAGCATTATATAAGAACTCCATCAGATATAAAGAACAGTCAATTTTTCCAAGTGGAAAAGCCATCCTTTAAAAACCACTAAAATTCATAATGAGAAAGACAATGAGGAAGTAAGATGAAAAACTTTTTAAAACAATTTATTTTTAAACCAAGTGGAAAGCTGAAGGACTACATAAATTGCATTTCCCCTAAACTACAGCACAATAGTCAGGAGAAGATGCTCATTTCCTATGGGGCAACATCTGATTGCCAAGGACAGAAAGCCCCTCAAGTGCCTGGGCTGAAGTGCAATTTGTCCAGCTCTTGAAGATCTTTACAACTGGCAACTGCAGCCATTGCAGAATGACAAGTTATTCATGATACATTCTGCAGGTCTATTTGGTCATTCTCAGAAGGTTTAGGGAGTGTTGGTGTTACTGGATTGCATGTAGAATATTTCAGAATGAAGACATTGAATACACTAAGGTATCCTCAACAGTATGCAATGCTATTCGATTGAGATTGGCTAAATTCCACTATTTTCACGTAAAAGGAAACCTTGCAAGAGACTGTGAATGTGGTCTGTAAGCTGGAGATCTTGTGACCTGTACACTGGAGACCCTCTGACACAAGAGGCTTTGAAAGCCCATGGCCAGGGACGTGTGGGCAAATCACTGTCACTGGCAAACAGCGTGAATTAGACACTAACACAAACAGGCTAAGACTCATTGTAATGGATAACGACAACATACTGTGTTCAGTTCTGGGCTCCCCAGTTCAAAAAAGACAAGGATCTCCTAGAAGGAGTCCAGTGAAGGGCCACAACGATGATAAAGGGCCTGGAGCACCTCCCTTATGAGGAAAGACTGAGTAACATAAGTCTGTTCAGCCTGGGGAAAAGACGACCGAGGAGAAATCTGATTAATGTTTATAAATACCTAAGGGGAGGTGGGAGGCTAATGAATGAGACCAGGCACTTCTCAGTGCTGTGTTGATAGGCTTTTGCTCCTTGTCCTAAAACCTGAACATTGGATGTTCTATAAAATGTGTGGTAGAAGTTCTTTGCAGTAAGTGTGACAGAGCACTGGAACAGGTTGCCCAGAGAGGTTGTGGAATTTCCTTCTATGGAGATATTCAAGACTCATCTGGACACCTACCTGTGCAACCTATTGAAAGGTACCCACTTAAGCAGGGGGGTTTGGACTTCATGATCTCTTGAGGTCCCTTCCAACCCCTGCAATTTTATCATCCTTAAACTTCCTGCTGCATTACTGATATTCAGATACCAAACAGAAAGTTATGTAAAGTTAAGCAACATACGTGCAAAATAGAAAAAACCCTTCTTATTATCTCTCTAGGACTACACCCTTACCATGTACTTCCAGCAGTCCTGGAGGGACAAAAGGCTCTCTTATTCTGGAATACCTCTGAACCTAACACTGGACAACAGAGTAGCTGATCAGCTCTGGGTGCCTGACACGTATTTCCAAAATGACAAGAAGTCCTTTGTCCATGGAGTGACAGTGAAAAACCGAATGATTCGGCTCCATCCAGACGGGACAGTCCTATATGGCCTACGGTATGTTCCAGGTGTTTCCTGTTTGTTTGTTTTAGATCAGATGTATGGATAGTGATTTTAGGTACAGGTATTATCAATGCACTCTTTTTACTTGGTTTCTCATTGCAGCTTTATAAGTCAGCAAATTTCCATATACTGCACAACGATATATACAACAGTTTTCCAGAAGGCATGAAAATTACTTTTCTTAGCTATAGCTAATAAAAACGTCTCTTTCAGCTCTTCTGAGCATGTTAATGCTACTAATGAGATCTTCTTTACTACAGATCTTCTCTAGTAATCTACCATAACTTAGATAAACCCTTCTGTCTAAGATTTCTCACACAGTTCTTTAGAGTGATATGAAATATAAAATTTGGGAGTCACCTGAAGAAATACGACCAACATTTAGTAGAGAATAAAAAGACATCCGTAAATTTAAATGAATTATTTGAGAATTATCAACACATCTGAATATAGGTTTTATTTAATCTGTCTTGATCTAACATCACTGTTTCACATTACAACTGCTACTTTATAGAAAACAACCTATATTCACACCTGTAGAGAAAATATATTCAAGAAAAGAGCAGATATAACGTAATAATAATGTTCAAAATATGTAATTGAAACTAAATGATGTATTACATTGAGATGGCTGCAGAGCTTGAGTGAGCTTTGGATTATTTTTAAAGTTAAAAATAGCTTTGCTGCAAGGCTGTGGAAAACACACTACTTCCTTGAGACAATTTCGATTGCTGTTATCATTCAACAGCAAAAATCCCCGGAGAGCATAGAACTGATAACATACTTCAGTAAATCTGAGGGGAAAAAAGCATTAAACCTAGATTAAATGCCTTAAAATTGTACCTAAGATAGGAGTAGGAAGGAAAAAAAAAAAAAAGAAAAACTGCTGCAGCAATTCAAAATGAAAATAACATTTGAAGAAATATAACTTACATCTTATAAAAAAAATAAAAGTTTGATGTGACCTCTTAGCCTATAAAATCACAACCTTTTAAAATGTATCACTACTCATGCTTTCAGAGAACCTTCCAACCCATCAACCCAAGCTTCACAAGAAACAAACAAAAATTTTAAAACTATTTATTATATTGGCTCATCATAATTTTTCTTTTGAACTTGTTAAATTAAAAGGCCACACACTTTCTACCAAGGCATGCAAGGTACTTTAGTATAGCCAGATCTGTTCTATTGCTTCAGCTGTAAAAAAGTAAACCAGAGACCCATGAGGAAACAGCTAATAGGCTACAGAATGTCATTACTACCTGCTAAACAGAGCATGGGAAAAACACCTCTTTCCCTTCAGACCTCCTATTGTTCCTTTCAATCAAACTGAAAACCAGTTCAGCAGAGCAGCTATGATGAGAGGACTTCTTTGCTTGAAATCCTCCCCAACACAAAGAACAACAAATATTGCATGTATTCCTCATACATGCAGCCTCATCATCACCAGCCAAGTGCAGAAAGAGGTGCTGTTGCACTGTCGGCCACATTCACAGCTCTAACTGCTGAGCAGTGATTTTCCTAAGACAAAGCTGCTGTTTAAATGCAGGTGAGCAGCATTCACTCTGCCAGCAAAAGCACATGTAACATTCCAGTCCCACAGGAAATACCTGACTGAAGACAGAGGTAACAATGAGCATAAGGAAGAATGAAGTTAAGAGACACTGAAATAAGTTTCATACCACAAATGGCAATTAGCACACTGAACGTTTTGCATCTATTAGCAGCCACTGTCCTTACACTAATAAGCATGCCACTGTCAGCCTGCAGATCATCTTCAGATCATGCCAACAAGAATTTCTTCTATATCAGACAACACACGCCTCATAAGAGAGATGTTGCAGAAAGTATTCTGAGGTAAAGTTAAACATCGCCCTTTAGAAAATTCAGCACAGTTCCAATCTTCACCTGCTGGTACAGAAGAGACTCTGCAGCATATTGTTTTACATCAGCTTCTACTCAACACACAGTGCAAAGAGTACCACCAAAACTCATGATTTGTGAGCTTAACTTCCATTACTGAAGATGGAACGCTGGACTGGCACAACTCAAACAAGACAGACATCCCCAGTTGCACTGCAGGCTGGAATCTGAGCTCCCAGCAAATTCCCAGTCTTCTCAGACGTGGCCTTCAGTCACCCTCCAGGATACTTTAAACTCGCTTCTCTGCATGCCTCCCATTCCCCATTTTCCTATTTCTACTCCAGAGTTAATTGTGCCTTTTCAGGCTCAGATATGATATTTTATTGGCTTCTTTAAGCAGGAACTGGAACAATCACAGCAATGCTAAATAACCCACCTGCATCCATGTGCCCAGCAGTTTGGCACTGATGCAATATTCAGTTCCAACACAGTTGAGTTAAAATAAAGCAAGGTTAATTGTCTGACTTTACAGATGAATAAACAAGGAAACATACACTGAATGCACTGAACTGGTTTTAGCTCATACAGCAAAATGTTATCAGTTCCCTATGCCTCCATTCCAGTACTGTTTCTGTGATGACACAAACAGTTCCTTTAGCTATTTTTTCTTTCAACTGCTAGATCACAACAGATTGAGGAATGATGTGCATGTATCTACTTATACAGACACAGAATGCTCTTAAGCCTTCTGCCCTCTAGAGATGTGAATTAACATGTTTCTTAATGCAGATGCTATTTCTGCTTATTATTGATGATAGTGAATGATGTGTAACATTACTAACCAACTAACTCTTTCATTCTATTGCCCAAACAAGTAAATGCACATGAACATATGTAACTCTGTAATCATCTTTCCATTGAATTTCTTTTCAAACATGCCAGGGAAACTGAGTGCAGCTATTAAGTATTATATACCTGACACATGTTACTTCAGTCTCTATCAAATACTCCCATGAGCATCAATTATTTTTTATGGTGTTGTGAAATACAGAGCCCACTTACATCTTAAGGCAAAAAAAACTCCCTTTAGGGGCAAACCTGCAGTGTGAGAAGGGTGGTGTCTGAGACACCTCTAGCTTGCTCCAGAGCAGCCTGTGAACTAGAGTCTTCATTTCCCCACCCTCACAGCTTTAGTAAATCATCAGATCACATAGCTATAATCCTTCTTGTGCTAGCAGGCTCTCTCATTATTGTTTTTTGGGTTTATTTGGCTTTTCAGGAAAGATTCTCTAGAAATCTCTTCCAAAACTTTAGATGTTCAACCAGCACATGGTGTGGATGTTTCTTTCTCCCTTTCTTTTTAGTAAGATGCTATAGATATAGTCCATCTTTAAAATATTTAATTTGCTGTATGGAACTGCATACTCAAATTCTTACATCACGGTATTATGAATGGAAGCTCTGATATAAATAATTCTTCCTTAGAATCATCCTGCTACCTCCTAGTTCATTTCCCCAGTAGAACAATGGCATCTCATTGCTTCTGAAACATCATATTATTGTCATATTGTCACAAAATAAATGACTGCAGAATTTAATGTTACATGTTGAAAAGCAACAATAGGCATATCCTTCAGAAAATATTGGCTAAGAGGAGCCTTCTGTGATACCTTTATACAGGTCTCCCTCCCTTCTGATATTCAGACACAGACACTATCTCAGAGATAATGTTGATTCATTCAGGCAGAGGGACTTAGCATGCGATGACAAATATGGGAAGGACTGGCCCAGAGCACTTCCAGTTGTTACATTTAGTAAGACAACGTCTTCTTACTGCTGCCACAAGGATGCACCTTGCCAGGGACCGCTAGGAGAGGGTGATCTTTGTTTTCAGTGTAAAGACTTATTTCAGCCTTTCTCACAGGCAGGTCTACTAGGTCATAACTATTGCAAATATTGCTAGCTAAGAATTCATATATTTTAGTACAGTGATATTTTACTGCTTTGTGGATTGATTCTGCGTTGTCTTGCTATGAGGCTACGGAGTTTTCCTTCAAACACCCTCATGGACTTGATTAAAAGAGTTGACTGGTCCCTCTTAGGACATGCCATCGCTGCAACAGGCAGCCTGCTCCCACTAGTACTCAATCTATTGTCATGAAATAGCTGAATGGTTTGGGTTGGAAGGACCTTTAAGATCATCTATAAACCTGCTATAGGCAGGGACACTTCCCACTAGACCAGGTTACCCAAAGCCCCATCCAGAATGGTCTTGAACATCTCCAGCATGAGGGCATCCAGAACCTTCCTGGGCAACATGTTCCAGTGTCTCACCACCCTTATAGTAAAGCATTTCTTCCTAATATCTAGTCTTAATCTGTCCTCTTCCAGTTTAAAACCATTTCCCCTCATCCTGTCACTACGTGCCCTTACAAAAAGTCCCTCCCCAGTTCCTCCACTGTCCATATCACCTACAAAGATGTTAAATAGCACCGGTCCCAGCAGCAATCCCAGAGGAACACTACTTGTCTTCACTTGGACATTGAGCCATTGACCACAATTTTCTCAGTGCAACCATCCAGCCAATTCCTTATCCAGCTAGTGGTCTATCCATCAAATCCATTTTTCTTCAATTAGGCAGCCAGCATATCACACAGGACAGTGTCAAACACTTTGCGTGAGTCCAAGTACATGACGTCAGTTCCTCTTCTTTATCCACTAAAGCTGTAACTCCATCATAAAAGGCCACCAAGTTACCACCCACGCTTCCACTCAAGCCAAAAAACAAGACTGCATTAATTCTAAATGATAAAAACCATGCCATCTAACTGAAAGAAAAAAGACTTTTTATCTCACACTACAGAAAACAGAGCAATTTACAAAGCTTCTTTTTATCAAAAGATATAATAGTCTATACAGCAAGACTTTTATTCCATATCTCAATGCCAAGAGATCTAGTAGCAGGTATTAAAAAAAGTTATACTGGAGTAAAAAATCCAGAAGAATAAGTCATTATTACATCACCGTAAGCCGTGAGAGAAAGTCTTACCTTCACCATTACAACATTCCCCTGTGTTTTTGGTAGAAAAAGGCAAAAGATCATCTGGAAACTGTAATTTCACCTATGGAGTGTATGTTTAGCAGTGCACATTAGGAGTATATTCTTTTATATAATGCTATTTTACAGATAGATATCTGTGCAGAATATTAATGTGTTAACGTACTGTAAGTAGCATACCTCATATTGACATGAGGTACATGCATTTTCCCAGTTCATTAGAAAGCTATTTATTATCCACTTCCTCTCTAACAATATTGATAATAATTTCAAAAAAAAAAAATTAAGATTGTACTTCGTATACTATTAACTTCTAGCCTGATGAGGACAATTACTACTGAGGGAAAAAATAACTACTCAAAACACAACCTCATTCTCATTTATACCGATAGCAGTCAGTGACAACAACTAAAATCAAACCAAGATTTTCAGTTTCTGCGACCAAAATCAAGGAGTATGAAAGATCGGGAAAATCTCTAGTTTTTCTACTGTTATAGAAACATTAGATAGGTAAATAAAAAGTCATAGGAGAGGCAGTTGATATTTTCCCAGATACAGAGACCTGCACTAGACTGAAGAATACACCCAGATCTCTTAATAAGTTCCTTCATATATATTGTTGGACTAATTTAGAAAGAGCTGCAAGAACAATTTACAGTCTAGAAAACAGCCAAGTCCCTGAGTAAAATAAAAGAAAGTGACAGATGAATTACTCCAAAAATACAAGAGAATATTCCCTATTTGGCACCTTTTCTTTTAGGTATCAACATACATGCTTTAATAACTGTCCAGCCAAAACATCTTCATGTAGTTTGCTAACAAAAAAAGAAACAGACAAAACCTGAAACAAAAAAGTTTACTTTACAAAGCCATTAATAAGGTGGCATTATTAGGTAATGTGATAACATAATCTTACCTTAAACTACAGGTCTAATCACGTTTTCTTCGATTCAGAAACCAGCCTTCAAGACACAAGGATATCAATATTTCACATGCAATTTATGCTGTTTTGGGTATTTGATTGAATTACAAATACAACCACAAATCACCTTTCAGAGAAGGATCTAGAAGCATGAGAATTATTACAGCTATCAAAAACCCAAATGAAGACTGAAAAGCATAGGCAAATACAAAGCAACTTAAAACTCACTCAAACCTATGCTAGGGATATCTACTTAGGAGTAACCTACCAAGAGTAACAACCCAAGGCTCCAAGCCAGCTGCAAACTATTTCTTCACTTACAGATAAATTATGAGGAAACAGCATCCACCTGAGGTCTGGTAGAGCATTGCCTTCTCCTCCACATGCCTGGTTTTACATTGGTTGTCTAATCACAGGTCAGAGCAACTCACAGCTACTGATGTAACTACCAAAAAGCACCTCCCATGTGAAAATGCCAAAGACCAATTTTTTTAAAGCAGGGAAGTAGAAATAGGCTTGGTCCAAAAAGGCAGTGATCATTTTCCAAGAAGATACATATGCTTTCTTGTATCACCATCATTTCTATAGATCATAATGAAAAGTTTATCATCTAGAAGACAAGTTACCCACTGAGGGTATGCTGACATCTCCCATGCATCACAGAACAAGCAGAAGAAATTTGGTGAAGTTCAGAGTCCTTGGCACTTTTCAGGCCTTCCAATTTAGCTAACTATGTGATGATCAGATCTGTGTCACTGATGGCTCTTTTAGTATAGCCTCTGAAAACCACTTCTGAAGGTACGGTCAAAAGAGATTACAAATGCAATATTTTTCATAATCTTTAGATGAATTGATCTGTAAACTATGCAAGACAGTGTGATCAAATGGTTTTATTGGAAGCATAAATCATGAGATCTGTGACCTGCTTCCAGCTCTGTTTACTAATATATTTGTGTAAATGAAGATTCTGCAGAGCAAGTATGCTATGGAAATCTTAATTTTTTTTCATTCTATTAGGTGATGTAGGTGATGTAGGATGTTTTAAATTTGTCCTGATGAACAAATCTTTTTCTGATGAAAAATCTTTTTACAAAAGAAAGTCCATCTCTCTGAGATTTTTCTGTAAATTTGGAACAAATGTGCAAGCATTTTTAAAGGACTAACAGCTCTCCAAATAGACGTATCTATGCATCCCTCATGCTGTATTTATTAGCTTTAGTATATTCTCAGTGGTAATCAAGACACAAAAAGACTTCACACATCTGTTCAAATTCAAATATTTCACCATTTTTTCATAATTTTCTTTGATCAGAAAGTATCTTTGGACACACCTTTGCAGTCCTATGAAAATAAAACACCTCAATTTCAATTTTGTAGCTAATAAACTACAAGAGTATTACCTTAAGCAGTCTTCCTTAAGAAATCCTTCTGACAGTCATCTAATCAGATATTTTCTCAAGCAGGAGGAGAAAGAAAATCACAGTTTGTATCCTAAGATACCCCAGTTAGAATCATTTGAAATAAAAGTGACTACTGGCATGTTTTATTACATGCTCTCCAAAAAATAAAATAATCAGCTCTAAAATTAGCTGGTTTTTATTTATTTATTGGGGGAATAACACACCGTAGGATTACGGATCAATTACTAATTATTTCTTCACTCGAGACTGCTAATTCTGTTCTTAATACAATAATTGCTGCTGCTTCTTGATAGAGTGTACATCTAGCCAGCTTGAAGAAAATTACTAAAATGGAGAAAAAATTTTAGATCTTAGATAGTTAAATCTAAATTGGCACAAGACCTCACTCAGACTGATTTTCAAAAGGTCTGAGTCAGACAGCGTTGTCTTCCCTGTCTGCCTTTGAATCCAAGGAAGAGCAATTTCCTCTAAAACACTAGGATGAGCCAAAAGAGTATAGCAACTGCCTTACCTAAAATACTTTTTAAAAAATACGGAGATGTTTTTGTTTGTTTGTGTGTTTGTTTTAAGTTTTAAAATACACAGCTATCATGCAAGTGTGAGCAACTAGCAAGCAGCATCTCCCATAGATTTCTCAGTGTTACCTGGGAGCCCCCTGCTGGGACTTTGCCTCTAGGAATTGAGCAGAGAAAGAGTTTTGTTTTGAAGGTGTGACACAGATGTTTCAGTAATATTTAATTACTCTACGTATGGTATACTATGATCCTTGGAGCCAATGAATTCTTAACTGCTCACAAGCAAATCACTAAGTAGAGGAAAAATAAATAATTTTCCTCTGCACAACAAATTCATTTGCTTGGTATTAGTTAAATAATTTAAATGTTTAAAAATAGTCCTACTTCTGGAAAACGCATACAGATTGACTCGGTCAGCCTATGTGCTGGATAGAAAGGATCCAAACCTGCAGATGGTCTGTGTGGCTGTCACTGTGGATGCCATGAACAGAACTGGATTTGGTCAGTTTGATTAACAAAAAATGAAAACAACAACAACAAAGCACTGGATGAACATTTTTAGGACTGCAGAAAAAGCAAAATGCCATAATGAATCTTCATCTTTTAAGGAAAAGTAGTCTTTTTATTATGCCACCTGATTTAACTGCGACAAGCAGACAAGCTTTCAGGAAAGTTATCAGGCACGCAAGCCTCTCTTCAGGGCAAACAGAAGCAACAGCTTTCAGGTTAATTACAGGACAATTGCTCTGAACTCACAGATTCACTGGTATACTACTTCAAAGCAAAACTCATACAAAAGATCCAACCCATACTGCAGCCACTACCTTCTGAGTGTCAACAAGTACTGCAGTGCTATGCATTGCACATTTATAATACGTGGGATAGTACACACCAGCTTTCCAGAAATATTTTATATCCATATCTTCTCACTCTTCTGGTTATGAGCAGGGCAGTCATAAGGATGAAAATGCATATTCCTCTTTGAAGATGTTTTGTAGGGCTCCCTGTAAGCTGGAGATTGAGCGGTGGAATGGCTGTTTCATTCAAAGTGTTTTCTCAATGGCAGTGAGAGTTAGATTTTATGAGCAATGAGCTTCTGGCTGTTTGATATGTATATAAGCCCTCATTTACCGGTGATTTTTTATTCTATTTCTAATTCCTTCCTCCATTATTTCTTGATGACAAAATGTCAGGTTTATTTCTAAGATGTCAGTGAAAATATCAAAGCACTGTCTTGAAAAAATTCAAAAGCCTGCATACATATGAGATTATAAGTAAGGCTGCCTGGACACAGCACAGTCCATGAATTTTCACTGACATGGGGAATAAATCAATCTTCCATCTTACCCAGTCACCTACAGAATTTTATTTTATTTTATTTTATTTTTTGTCAGCTTAAGTATTATTTGCAAAATTGAATTGCTGTTAGTAAGCTTAAAGAAAAACTTCTGGCTGTGGCAAAAGGAGTTAAATGACCAAAAGGAAAAGCTTACTATAATTCATTCCACTACTTTCAAGGACACACTTATTTTCTGAATATGCAATAAGATGTAAAATTTAGGTGTAAATATTCCACTTTCCCATGCAGTCCTACGTTATACCCAGGCAGAACATCTTAAACTAGTAGAAGCTCCAACATACTAGGCATTACTAAACCACTTTTCAGATCTCTCTCCTGGAAAGGTTCCTAATTCTCTCCTTCAACCATTCTGTGAAACCTCAGGGTAATGGGTTTAGAATTTGAGTACAGTGTAATAGCTCCTTCGAATGAATGGTTTGCAGCCCATAAGAAAAGGCAAGAAGCAGCAAGGAAAAGGTGATTCTGGAGAAAGAAAAAAAAAAACAAACAATTTAGGCCACAGGGAAGGGAAATTGTTCTTTATAAATTACATATTCCATTTTCATCTTAATCTGCTGTGGGTAGGTAGGGAAGGAACTTGTTTGCTTATTTCTGAGATAAGCCTTCCTGTTCCTCAGAACAACGGAGTTTATGATGCCACTGAGCAGCCATCAAGGCTGTAGGTTATTAGAGTGCCTTTTCTTTAAGTTTAATGGAACACTGAGTGTTAGCAATAACTGTGATTCAAATACTAAACATGAGAATAATAGCCAAAACATGTACAGGATGGAAAGCGGATAGATCAGAATTTCAAAGCAATACAGCTTTGAATAATAATAATGTCTTTGATATTTTCCTGCATTTTCATTAGACATCTGCATTAAAGAAGGCCCATGTGACTTACTATGTCTTCCCTTATTAGAATATTCCAGAGAAGAACTACTGAACTATGAAATCCAAAAGAAAATACAGAACAGTAGGTGAGCAGAATATCTCACTTTGTATTTCTCTTCTGGCCCAGAAGAGCAAACAAGTAAATCCAGCCACCTCCTGGGGTTTCAAGCAGCCATGCAACAGTCGGGTTGTGAAAGAACAACACAGAGCGAGAGTTAAGCATCACACTGCCTGATTTTATCTGAAAAATTCTCCTTCATGAGTCAGACAACTTGGATATAAAACGATAACGTATGTCGTAAACTTCTATCTTAATTTCATATATTTAAGTAGTGATAAAGTACATCTCTTATCTAAGTATTATCATCAGTTGCAAACACAGAAGAAATAATTATGAAAGCTTGTTCTATCTCACGTATTTACGTATTTCTGAAAGGGAGGTTTTGTGTTTTTTTTTTTAATATATCATTATTTTTATTGTTGGAATAACCACATTCTCATTGAAAAAGAGGCCAGTTTGGGGAGAGAAAAGGATTGTAAAGGCCACAACTGAATTATTGAAAAACAATGAGATTTTTGCTTATTCTGTCTTCATGAACACTACATAAAAAAAGGCAGAACAGCATGCATTTTATAAAGTCTACCATAGCGTGCTTTTAAAGCTAAATAAAAAATAAATGGGCACAACAATAGATTCTGACTGTGAGGAATTATACATCAACTATTTTTTGCATCAAGCACAGATACACTGCAAGGAAAGAACTAAAATCTGAAGAGTCCAAGTCTACAGAATATTAAATTTTACTTGAGGCAGGATTAAAGGTTACAAGAAAGCCTAATACAGGTCAACAGCTGAGCTTGAACTAGGAAATTCTCAGAAGTACATGAATAGCATCTGTTGTGATGAAAAAGAGCTAAGGATTTCAGTCTTGTATTTATTCAGCCCCATGATTCAGATCATAAAACATGTACATTTTATTTTCATTGAGTCTTTGATTCTTAGCTGGAGGAGCCAAGAGCTAATACATCCTCATATAACATATACTTGCTCACATTTCACAGATGCATGAAATCTTCATGAATATATTCATACCACCATTCAGAATATAGAAAGTCTTCATGATTTTAATGAAAAATCAAAAAGGGAAGTACCATAAATGCAGCTCTAAAGTCAAAATGAATATGCAAAAAAGTCCAAGAAGATTCAGGTCATACCTCTTATTGGATTTCAGATGCAAATTGGCATAGTTTTAATTACAGACTGCCAGCCCTTTAAAATGCTGTGTCATGAAGTATCAATAGTGTATCATGAAGCACAGAGTGGAAAACTTGGAATTCTTAAGTACACAGTGGAATCCCTTACTCTCCTACTTGAACACATGTATATGCCCACCTCTTTGGAAAAGTTTCTCTTTTTAAACAGCAGACAACACAGACAAGCAGGCAGTCTCTTTCTGTAACTATTAAAAACGACATTCACAGTTTTAAAAGAGGGGGAAATGCAGACATACAAAATAAGATCTACAGAGATACCACAGGGAAAACTTTTATGTGAGTAGGTCATCGACAGGACATAAAACATTTCTTTATTTTATGAATCATGTAGTTAGCTTCTGAAACAAAAGAGTTTATTATACTTAGCCTGTGTTCTTTCTTTATGAGGGATATTCAATTTCCAGAGCAGCATGACAGATTTTGTGCATTCAAGATACTGCATAACTACATTATGGTCTTCTGGATCACTGATGCGTGCAGCAAATAAAAGAGGTTAAGAGTAAAAGACATTAAATTTTTATTATAACTGAAGTCTAAAACCAAATAAAATGGGACGGAGCTTCAACATTTGAGTAAGTTGTTCTTCTCCCAGTCCTGAATTAAAATTCGAATTTAAATATGCATATGTTTTTGTCAAACTGTATAACAGCTAGTATTACTGAAAGACTAAAAGAGTAACCCTCCTCCCTGCATGCATGCAACACATCCAAATATGCAATATTGATCCCCTATCAATTTAAAGTTATCAATCTCTCTACCCTGAAAGATCTCCTCACTGAAAAACAATATCTCACTGGCACACAGCTGATTTTCTTTTCAACATGACCCGCTCAGGAGAAATCTGCATATGACTCATCAGTTCTGGCAGTCAGGAGAAGTTAATGCTTTAAATACACCAAAGCTACTCACTCTCTGAGGCTTATTAACCTGCTCCATCTTATGCAAGCCTAGCTGAAGACCTGGGTGAAAAGGACAAGCTCAAATAAATTGTTCACACAGATGAATTCATAGAAGTACAAATATATTCTTTTCCTAACCAATGCTGTGCTGGTTTAAAATGGTCACTCCTAGTTCATTCCAAGTACACATAACATCCTCTCTGCTTGGGACTACAGATCTCATACAGATGCTAACTGAGGTTACTTTGGTGAACTCTTCATCACCTATCTCAGTCACTACAAGCCAATTATCATCTTACCCACATTAACCACTAATTAACAAAATGAGACTCACAAAGGCCATTCAGGGTGCTCACACAGTTGCCTTACAGTGATGCAAAATTACAGAATAAGTGTTGGGCTAAGCGTAATGAAAATATTCATTTCTTCTCTAATTTATCTCGTCTTCCAATTGAGATCCCCCTTGACAGGGCTTGATTATCAATCAGCTTTCCTGTGAGCCAGGGTCCTGAAAGAAAGCAATCTAATATCTTCATTCATGCTTTATGCTGCCATTGAGGTCAATATTTCGGCAAAAGTAAAGATCCTCTCATTAAGCTCATAGTGTAAGATTTTTATTTTAATTTTAGTTCTGCAAGGAAATTAGTCACTGCACATGGTAGATTAACTGCTGCAGCTCAGCTTCTTCAGGTGCACTTGAGTTTCCTCAGAACATATGAATCAAGACATAATTACTCTGCCAGCATCACTGACTGAAATTATTAGTGTTCACATTCTGCTACTCATCTGGGACAAATGGGGTGTGCTTACTATCTAGTCAAGATGGAGGAGGGGAAGGAGGGGAAAACTAGGGAAATTCATATGTAATAGAGCCTGAGAAGTACTTCAGAAATTGGTTGCAATGTTAAGAATCACTTCAGTGATCTGGAAAGGCTTAACAGTTTAAGCTCTGCTCTATGAGTGGTAAGAGCATATTTTGATTAGGTTCTGCAGTCATTTACATGCATGAATCAGCACAGTGTCACATTTAAGGAGCTATTTATTGTTGCTATTGCAATTTCTCCTAGTTGATACATGTTGATAATAGGTTTTATAGGTGAGCCCTTTATAAAGCTTATAAAACTTTACTGCAAATTCTAGTAGAAAACTCTTTGCATCAGAGTTTCTCCTGTCCCTCATATTACATCTTTTTTCTCTACTGGACCTAACAAAAAATGCCGCCTCCTGTTTCTGTTGCATCCTCCTGGGAGTAGAGACTAGATTCAAACCAGGTTGGACAAAGATGTCCTAAAACCCTCACATCAGATTCCTTTGTACTTGAGTAATTACTGGATTCCTCTTCCTTCTAGCTTAAAAAGCAGCAGGGCTCATTGGTGCCAGGACAGCCCATAAGCAATTTGCTACTCACACTAACTGCTTAATAGTCAGAGGACACTCTACATTCAAAATCATTCTGCAGAGATTTAGAACCATTTGTTTTATTAAAACTATATTCAAAACTAGCTATTTCACTTTACTTTCCTCTTGGACTTTCTCTAATGCTAAGCAATTCTCATCTGTCTCTCACTTTTTGTCCTGCAATGTACTTGCGCTGTTAAACTGACCTACTTCTTGCAGTAAATTTCAGCTCCAATTCTCAGGCAATTTTTATTGAAGTATCTTGTTTGCCCTGGTATAGCTATAGTTCTCTTAGGATTATATTATGAAATTTATTTTCATAGGTTTGTGGCTGGGCTGTAAAATTTCTCACCACGCTGAACTTTGGATTACAAGCATCAAATAAGACTATTTGCTAATATTTAAAAAGTTACATTATAGCATTTTAATGATTTTTTATATTTCTAGATCTTTACAAGCAAGTGATTCATTTTCACTGTAAGGAGAGTTATTTTTTATGTTCTCTGTTGAAGAGAAAAAGACCTTACATTACCTATTCATAGTGCGTATTTGGTTTAAGGTTTTGATTTTAGAAGGTTCTAAATCCAGTCAAAGCAAAATTCTTTCTTTCAGATTATTTCTCTTCCCCTACTTTTTCATGTTAGAGTCTCTCTTCCTCGCTGCCTCTCACTCGGCCTCTACCCTGGGGTTTCATGCTCTTCTGTCAGCAAAGGGTCAGCAAGCCTATTTGGCCTCATTTTGGGTAACCTCCTCACCCTGTCCTTGCTTTATGATAGTACTATGCAACTGTTCTCTGGAGCAGAGTTCTAGCAGTATCTGAGACTATTCAGCAAAGATTTGTTTCCTGAAATGGCATAGCCATGATTCATTTTCTGACTGAAGGGAAAAAGAAGTGGGATAAGAAATGGACACTATGGCAGCCTAAGCAGGCAGCTGGATAGATTCCGTGGAAAAGAGCATAAATGAACAGAAATAATAATAGGGAGTGCAATGCTTTATTATTTGCTGTTTAGCATTAATAGTTCAAGCCAAGTTGTTGATTGATGTGGCACTCTGTAGATTGATTTTCATGCCTAACTCTTGCCTGGAAACAGACAGACTTTTATTTATGCCTCAGAGATAACCAGACATTCCTCCTCTACATTTGCCAAGTGTATTCACTCTTAGAAATACTACTAGGTACACAGGGACGAACAACAGGCTCAAAATGAGTCTTTCAGGTCCACTACTGCACTGCAGCACTAGACAGTAGTACTGTAGTAGTTAATTCTTCTGATTCTTTTCAGTAGTATATTTTGTTTTACCACTTCAGTTATTTTCTTCTTAAAATATATATATATATCAGCCCTTAAAAGACATCACAGAATTTGATCATTTAAGCTTTTCTGGTTGCAGCTATACTAGCTCAAGATATTGACCTCCCCAATTGCTCTTCACATTGATGTTTGAGGTTACCTTACTACTGAATCACTTGCATTTCATTTGAGGCTCAATGTGGGCAACTAACAGGGCAGCCTGGAAGGAAATAAACGTGGAACAGAGGAGGCAACAGCATCAAAATGTAGTGGGAGCCTTGTCCAGAGCGTACAGTCTGTTCCTACCACCAGTCACTCCATGTCACTACTATCCACAAGCAATGGAAGAGATGACTTCTGGAGACATATGAGGTTATGTATTGAAAACAAATTATTTTAAGAAAGGTCAGAAGCTGTCTGCACTGTGGGTTGACTGATCACTGTAGCATCAATGGTTGGCTTGGCAGCTCTGCCTAAAGCAACAAAATTCTAATGAAGGCTTGGGAGAAAGCTTTGATCTAATTTCTATTTACCTGCAGTAAATATCCCCCTGCTTAAAACGAAGCATAAACAGCATGTTTACTTACCCTGACATACATATATGTACATATACAGATATTATATATCACACCTTTCCTGGAAAGGCACACCGTACCATTTCTAAGAGAGATTTAAACTATTTTGAAAGTTTTATTTTTCAATTAAAAAAAAAAAAAAAAAAACACAGAGGAGAGGCAAATCAAGCAAACTCTCACTAGTTCAGGATATCACTTAAACCTGGAAGAGTGTAAACATTTTTTCTTGGTCTCAACTTTGTAAAACATAAGTAAAACTACCAAACATGATAAAACATTTTGAACCCTTCTCACACTAAATCCTAGTCTCAGCTGCTTACAGTTTTAGCCCTCTGAGCTGAATATTTCTCTGTTCTTCTTCCTCAAGATGCTTTTTATCTTTCATTCTTAAGAGACTCTACTGTTTCTGTGAGCAAAGATTAAAAGAAAGTGTATTTTGCACTTGCTAACCTAAATCCATACAAATGCTCTTCTTATAAACTTGAGCGTTATCTCAAACTACATAGTCTGCAGTACTGATCTGGTGGTTAACAGCTTGTCTCCCTGGAGTCATAGAGTCAAAGATATATTTCCTGCTGCTTTTGTGAGGAAAAAAAAAAAATTTAAAGCCAAATTATAATCGTTTCCCAATAAAGAAAAAAAAATGTTAATTAACTCATCTCTAAAACAAAGTACCTAAATATCTTACTAAATCTAGCTCAGGAGCCAATCATCCCTTTTTCTCTCAACTTTTAATGAGATCTTTGAAGACACTGGCTCATCCTAAACTTATTAACAAATGTAAATTCTTTTCTAGTAGAATTTGGTCAGACAAGCAATACACAGATTGATGAACGCAGCATGTACAAGTACACACTATATTGTATAAAACACATAACACTAGCCCTTGCTAATGCTCAGATACACCTCTTGTAAGTGGATTTCTCTTGTCAGCAGGTTCCTCACAGCACTTGAAGCTGGGCATGTTTTCAGGGTCAGAACTGACATTTTCTCCCTGGGACAAGCAGACAGCCACTAATCTCTTAAGCTTTACTTTGAAATTTACAGTAGGCACAACAACATTGTACATAGCATGGACAGAGAAGGAAAAAATTGCATATTTAAATGCACAATGCCTTCTTCTACCCCTTCAATAACTCTGCCTACAAGACATCCCATTAGATCTCTAATATAAAGAGACAAATAGGACAATTACTCCAGGGATACAGGAATGAATTCTGATATCAAAAAGTTCTTCTAGGATTAAGTTCCCTGATATTACTGAAGTTACATTAACACAGAAGCAATATATTACCTAGGGTATGAAAATCTAGTTCCAGTGTGTAATACAATCCCCCAAGCTCCGCAGTGGTTAACAGAAGCATGGCTACTTAATTTTATTTGAAAATTTCAGTTTGCTTTCTTTTTCCTTTCCCTTAAAAGAGTTCACCCCAGTTCATATCCTCATCTATATTTATAATTTATTCTCTGTTGACTGAGAGAAAAAGAACAAACATTAAAATTTGATACCTTTTCTCCAACTGGGAAGAAACATCTCAGAACAGAATTTGCATTGTTTAGCTCTGATCATCTCCACATTTAGTTGTTCTTCCTGTCTTAAATATTGCTTCTCTTTCTTCTGTGAGAGCTGAAGAATAGCTTTTTGACAGCATTTTGATGAAGTGTTCCAAGTACTGAAACATAACTTCACTTCCTGCCCTCATTCTGAACTTAAACTGCTTGCTGCTGATGTATCCAAAAATATTCAGCTTTGGCACTTGTTACTACAAGATTTACTGCCCTACAGGGAAACCTCTGTCAGTATTACACAAGAAGGCTGTTTTGCAAATACTGGACAGCACTGTTTTTCTTTCATACAATTTTATTTTAGTCCAGAATAACTTGACTATAAGTAAGAATATGGTATTCATGGAGTCACACACACACACCCAAAAAAAGAAGAAGCTAGGAGTGGATCAGATAATTTGAAATACAATAAATTATTTTGAAAAAAAAAAAAGTTTTTTGCTTTTCATAAATATTATTTCTCTTGCCTGTTAGAACTGCTTACCTTCTTTGTTTAATTACATTTAATTATTTGTCTTCGGAATAAACAAAAGGATTTAAAGAAAGTAGGGTAGAAAACAATGCACAAACAGATTATATTTGCTTCAACATTGAGGTAATACCTAAATTAAGGCACAGTTGATAAAACAGAAATCCTGGAAAAACCACACCCTACTTTTGAGATATAAATAACCTATTACAAACACAGGATTAGTCTTCCCCTTTCACTTTTACGGTGTCTCATGACATTCCACCATCATCACAAATACTCGTGCCCAGGGATTTTCAGGATTAAACTCCTTTAATATAAATTTATTGTGGTTTTGTCCTATATAAAGACTATTGCATTTCTGTTTTTGCCATTGAACCTCATATTTTGCATTTTCATATCTACCTGGTTCATATGTAAACCATCAACTACTACTTTGACTGAGAGAATGCATCCAGTAACAGGCATGCATGTTTTACTCTGCTTACGATAAAAAAAATTATATCAAGGCAGCAATTACCATGGTAGCATACGTGTTTTATTTATATCCTTAAGCAAGTTTTATATTTACCCAGAACATCATATCATTAAAAATTTTGCACAACTGAGATCTACCATGACGGAGAAAAAATGCTTGAAAAATAAATTTATGAATTACACATATGGTATGCTGCAATTACAAGTAGCTATTGTCAAGAAAGCCCAAGAATCCCTATAAAAATTAAGCACCTCCATCTTTAAGAGACGCCACACAGTTAGCAGGTTGGTGCCTCCTTCCATTTTGGATGAGCCTCCAGTAACTATCATCTGCATTTTCCCATCCACCTGAGCTCTGATGAACCCCTGGTTGGGTGCTACTCATCATCCCCTGTGCCCAGGACACCATACCATGTTCAAAGCTGCAGGTCTGTAGGGGAAATGGGAAGTTGCCAGCCTTCAGATTTCCACATCTTGATAGTCACCCTCCCCTACATGCCTGATAGTGTTCCCCAACTGGCCTTCCCACCTAGCATTATATTGCTATCATCTCTGCAAACTTCAGCTAAAGCCATCTTCATCTAGAAACAGCTGCTTGCTGCAGCACCAAAAAGCTTAGGGGTAGGAGAGTCATGAGAGGGAAAGCTGCTCCCCATTACTACTGAACACTTACCTTGTGTCAACAAAAAATTCTTGATATTATTAAGAATGACAAATTGCTGCTGCTTATGTAAGATATTCAAAACTGCAGAAGTCAGGAGTACAGATGCACTGGCCATTAAGAAACAGCTGGCCACTGTAACCCTGTGGTCTAGAAAACATTATGTCTACTTCTGTACACATTTAAATAAATCTGGCTGATCCAGGTGAACGAAATTACCTTAAAGGCTGATTTGTTAATTGGGAACAAAACATTGCTCTATGAAACCTTAATTAAGAAGCATTTAACTGTGACTAATGTTAGTTATGTACGATCTTCAGCATTATTAAGTAGAGTTCTGACAAATCATTACTGCATGGTTTTTTCAGTGTCTCTGAATAAGATACATTTGTACAAGGCTAAACTAAATGAAGTCCTACCTGTTCTGAAGTTTTCAGCAAAAGCCATTAAGAAACATGTAAATCAATTCAATGAGCAATACTCAAGACAAAAATCAATCTCAGTGGAAAAGCAGAAATATCATACTTTACACAGTATTATGCAGTAATTTCTTGGGCTGGTTTCTCTGTCACAGCACTTGCTAGACAGTTCTTATACACAAGTAGACAGATGGATTGTGAAGAATTAGGAAATTTGAAGCATGTCAAAATAAAGAGACGCATGGCTTTTTTTCCCCCCTTTTTATTCTATCAGTTCTGTGACAGCACAAATTATCATCCCAGTGCAGCATGTAAGTATGCTTGACTTCCATCACATCGAAAGTAAAATCTCCAGATGTGCTCCTGTGGTGCTAATTACCATGAAACAGAACCACACCTAGATCCAGAAAAGAGGAATCTTTCTCAGGAAGGAATTTTTCAAGAGAAGGAGAGAGAGGCCAGTTAAATTTCAGGTCATGTTTGCCCATTCAAATTTCAAAAGTTTTATAAGCACATAATGATCACCAAAAAAAAAAAAAAAAAAAAAGACAAAGCTGAAACTGCAGATGCAAACTCACTTCTGTGAGTTTGAAAACACCACTTCAAGTGACTTTCTTAAGTAACCAACAAGTGATGGACATTCCATAAGATTTTGATTGCCTAATACAATTTTGAGAGGCAATATACTATGTCATACTGATAAACTGATTATGAAACCATAAAAATAATAACTCACATGCTACTAGTGCTTCCACAGCATGGAAAATGCACATGCATATCAGACAAATCTTAGAAAGCACTACATGACAACAGAATGAAAAATGGAACTATTGCAGTACCAGTTATAAATAAAAATATGTGCAAACCAATTTGAAGATGTTTGAATTGAGAACACTAAAAATGAAATGTCCAAAGAGAAACCTCAAGAAACGTCCTTTAAAACACTCAACAGTTTTTCTTGTAAAGTTTTCTGTCAAAATCCTACTCTATGATATTTAGTGTATGCTTTTAAGCTTTATACTATATTTGGTGTATTGTGCTATATAAATTATTTAATCATGCTTCACAAGCAGTTTTGTACATCAGCAATCCATGTGCACCGCTGTTCAGTATTTAAACAAAAAAAATACACTACAGAAAGATTTACCTAATCAAACAAATCAAATGTGGTTTCAAAACTGATTTTTTTCACCCTCCTCTTATAGGATTACAACAACAGCTGCTTGCATGATGGATCTACGAAGATATCCTCTGGATGAACAAAACTGCACACTAGAAATTGAAAGTTGTAAGTTACTGGAGGGAGAGGGTTGGCCATTAATTACTTGGCCCAAATTTAATCTGAGCTGCAGCCTCTGACATAAAACTAGAGAGGTTTCTCTCAGTTGAATAAGTGCTTACATACATATATCTGAACTTACCTCACTGAGAAATGCTCAGTCTAGAGCATTGATTAGGAAAGATGGGCTCTCAGGCCAACATTTATACCAGTTTATAACTTCTAATTGATAGCATCAATAAGGTGCCTTATTTAAAGGCCAAAAATGCACACATACCTTCAAAATTACTCTTCGTAATCAAGTACTTCTTTTTTTTGTAAAAGCATACTCAATATCAGCACTTAATATAATCAGTAGAATTGCTGTTTTTAGTCTAGATTTTAAATTGTTTGCTGTTTTACCCAGAATGTCATCTTACGATTTTTAAAAAACTGCCAGGTTGAGAATTATTCTGTCAACAAAAGATTTTAATAAGTAAACATCTCCAGTATTTTTAATGAAAATTTTTTTTACCAGAGAGAGAGCAAAAATTAATAATATATTTTATCTTTAAAATACTGTTTTGGCACTGCGAGCAGACACACTGGAAAGAGAAACAGGGAGTCACTGTTGACAGGGTTCCCATGAAGCACATCAATAGCTGCAGTCAGGACTCACCACAGTTACATTACAGTTCACCATTCAACACATGCAAGGGAGTCACTGGAAGGACATACTGGTTGTACACCATAGTTAACCCTCCACTACAGATGCACTAGCAAAACAAGATGAGCCAATTTGATATGCTTGGGTTGAATAAGGCAAACATGCATTAATCTTCCATGAAGATCTGTTTTTAGTTAGCCCTGCCTGTATCTACATTGCTCAGAGAGTACTGAAGAACTGCAAACCCACACACCTGTATATGAACGTTAATACAGCCATTTTCTTCTCTTTCTTGGAAAGCGGAGGCATTAGTCAAATTTTAGCTTCCCCTTCCAGTGCCACCCATCACTGTATTGTTCTCAACATTCATTTTCTATTGGAGAAGAACTCTGTCTGGACTTCATAATCCAGCAGTACAGAGCCACTCACTAAGCTGCATGGTTGTCTTGCTTGTCCTTGGGCTTGGCAGTTCACTGCCTCTTTGGCACACAGAAATATTGTTGATGTTGCTTGCTGCTGCTTGGCTCACTTTTTAGCTTAAACATAATAGGGCATGCAATGAATACATTTGGAGAAGTCGCCGTTTTGATTTTTCAAATTAAAATGGATGTATACAGTACAATAACAATCAAAAATAGCAACTTCATACTGAAGTCTCTTTCATACTAAATTCATACCTGAATTTATTTACCAGGATATAGCTGATCTGAAGTCTCCAGTCCAGTCATGTCTGAAGCTGATGAAAGTACATGAGCATTTATCAGCTAATAGGCCAAATAACAGGAAATGTCTGGCTCATATCTCTCTATTCATAAGCTTTCACTACAATGAAGCTTTGTAGGAAAGAATGTTCAGTGAGAATGGGCTTGATACTATCACTGAGACTTCGTCAAAATCAAGACTAGCATCAGATTAAATAAGCAATTAAAATGCTAACGCTATCAGGGATGAGAGAACACCATGTCACTCATGTGGCCAGTCATGTTTCTCCAAAAGGAAATTGCTTTTCAGACCTTCACTCACTATAAATAATTCATGTCTTCTAGGATATGTATGTTGATATTTTTATCTGTTGATATTAGTATCTGTTGAGATGAATCAAAGAAGTCAAAATTTTTGTTCACAATTTGCCAGCTGGACAAAATTTGTAGAGTGTGTTACTTCTAATGAGTATTTAGATCAGTTCTACCAGCAACTGAATGACTTCCCAAAAGCAGGAACAGGCTTAACTTCTACTAAAATCCTAGAGGTTGTGCCAGGAACACTGGCACAAATTGAATCTTTGACAATTTACAAAGAAAAAAAAGAAGCCTTTTAGTGTACTCCAGCTTTTCTCCTGTGCATCTCTAAAACTCTTGAAATTATTGGTGGTGCACCTGGAAAAACATTCTGGACACAGTTCTAAGACCAGAGTGCCCCATTTTTAAGCTTCTGAGTAGAAGTAAACCAGTCATCTTGAGTACTCAGCATTTAGGAGTCCGCATTAATCTCCTTGAAAGCTACCAGAGGGCAATATGAAGGTGAATTAGCAGGTGAAAACCATGACCACAACCCCTCTGTTGGTGCCACACACACCAGACATGTGATGTTTTCTTCCACAACAGAACCAATTTATGAGGTTCCCTCTCTTAGCCTCTCACCTTAGATCTTTGATTGCATATCAGCCTTTTGTATTTATTTCTATTATATAAATTGTTGCAGAGCTAGGATGAAAATGAAATTGTTAGCATTTTCTTGGTTAGAAAATGTTTTCTGCAATAAAGTTTTATCCAGTTTAGTCTTCAGAGAGACTGAAATTAAATAAAAATGTCGTTTAAATAAAAGGGCTATGGAAAGTGGTGCTGTAATCAGTAAGAATCTCTGGAGCTGCCCAGCACTCAGCAGCATCCCTGACTACTAGACACACTATGTGCCATGTGAACCATCAGATTATCTCCAAAGTACTGGAAAATCTGGGGGGTAATTTTTATACTGTGTTTATACTACTTATATGTTAACTCCCTTTCCACCAGGTTCCAGAGCAGAATGGTTCATGGAAATCATCACTGAACAGCAATCACTACTTTGAAGAGATGTGCTCTTTCTTGTCACTGACTTTCTTCTGCTGCTACCTACAGTCTTGTTGGTTCCAGCAGGAGTTTAATAACAGTAATATTGACCTTTCAAAATCCTTACTTTACTTCTTAACAGTATTTTTATTGTTACTGCTGTTACTAATCGTGCAAGGTAGACGCAGCAGAAAGAAAACAATCAATTAAATTAAACGTATAGTCAGCAAAAAGACCTGCATAGATGTGTAAATCTATGCAATATTGATAGCCCTAAATCTAGTAGCTGACAACAGCATGTAATGTGATATAGAAGAAATAGCTCTGATCTTTAGCTGGTGAAAACTGTTAAGACTTCATTTCTGTCAATTAAAGCACTGCAACATACACTAAATGAGAATCTTCTCTTTTCAGTTAGTTGCCTTAAATGTTTGTTCCAAGTGAACACCCTTTCTTCAGCCCCACCCTTTAAATTAGATCTGATCAGGAGAGACACTGTAAGTGAGCTCCGAAGTGAAATACTTAAAGGGAGAGTTCAATGCCTGTAGAAAGTGCACATGAAAATCAGGAATTTAAGCAAGAAGGCAAAGGCAGAATATAAGAACTAAAGTATGAGCTGGTAAAATATCCAATCCTGCACTTAAACAGGAGTAGTTATTAAACTGATCTCTACTCACTTGCAGACGTAAATACACAGCTTGCAGGGAGATACAGGTCTGAAGATGTAATCATGAGTGCAACAGAAACAGCAAGCAAAAATCTGGAAGAAAAATAAATTCCAAGACACGAGACCATGGCTAAGATGGACAGTGCATTCCTCACTCTGCTGTTAGATGACCCTAAAAAAAAACACTGAGATTTTTGAGCATACCAGGATTGTTACTCGCTCTCCTAGACTCTTGCACAAGGAAAGTGGGGCTGCTACATTGCCCTCTCACTTCCCATAGTTCTTCAACAAAATGGGACTGTCATATCTCTTCCATTTTAACAGGGTGCCAGGAAGATGGCACCTGAGCCAGTCCTCTCCCTGCCCTAGAGTGCTTCCTGCCATAGAAACCAAGAAATCTAGAGACTCATTTGACTCTCTAAAAGCTCAGTGCATTCACAGCAACTCTATTCTATTCATAAACAGAAAGGCAAAGTATTTATATCTCACAGGGATTCTGCTGGAATTAACCAGAGACAATTCCTTCAAAATCTAGAGCATTAGGACTTGGCCCTAATAATACTTACTGGTGACTAACATAAAGCAATGCCAATAGCAGCAAAACAACTGTGCTGCACAGGAATAGGAAAAGAGCACAGAGAACAAGAACGCTGCCCTACTAATCTCTCCAGTGGGTCAGCCAAAACCATGATGATACATGCTTATGTTTAGCCTATAGAATATTTTAACTTAAAAAATAATAAATAAATAAATAAATAATTTAAAAAGCTGGCTTTCCTGAAGCTATCTTATAGGCTGATGGAAGCTATTCCTATACAGAGAGATGCAACCATCCAGGCGGAGAAGAACATTTTGGCTACACATATTCCTTCACAAACAGTCAACTGCTTTGCTCAAGTACTTCACCTTACTCCACTTCTGTGGAAGCAGATGGGAGACCATATGAGGGCTTTAAATCTGTTTTGGTGTCTGATAGTGCGTTGGCCACCAGAAACTTGTCTGTATAAAAGCAAGATTTTGTGACAGGAATTGCTTTGTCAGCAGAGCTGGGATCTGTATCAACCCAGTTCTCATGGATCAGCAGACCTTGCAAAATAGGAGGCTTAATGCCTGATTGGAGGTTACCCAGGTTTCTTGGCACCCTTACATGAGCTCTGATGGATGGTAATTTGGGATGTTAAATCCCCTAGCTGAAAGTTCTGCAATGCCAGCAGGCTCTAGTGAGGGTTATAATAGGGCACACCAAGATGCTATAGCCTGGCTGTGGCCTATAGTGGCAGCCAACTGCAGCATTCCAGCATCCCTTCTTACCAACACAAGAGCTGGCCTTGCTGTGCCACCTGGGAGATCAGATGGGATACTTATTAACACTCTTTGTCCCTTTGAGTTCCAGTATCACAGTCACGGCATGATCTTTTAGCCTAAACTTGCATCTGGCTTTCACTCAGCAGAAAAATGATGTGCAGACAGCATCACTCTGACAATAAACCAAATCCCCATCGGGGTCTCTCTCCATCAGACTCAAGTGAAACGTATTTCACACTCACAGGAGAGGTAAGGACAGGCTGCGCTCCAGTTTGGCAAAGCTATTTACTCACTGGCAAGTTGCCATGTGTTTCACAAGAAGTCTGTGAAGATTAGCAAGAATGGTCCCTTTGGCCTTAAAAAAATCTGTGTCTCTATGACAACCGGAATGCTGCAGCATGATTCAGGAATCAACATCGCAACACTGAGACATGTGTTAGCCTGATTGGTAGCACTCTCCTACAAATCACATTGCTTGTGTGGGAGATCTCAGTGAGCCCAGAGGAGCCTAAAAAGGCTGAGCTGAGGGAAAGACAAAGATTTATTTAATCAGCAACAGCACAGAAAATGGCAATTCCACCTTGACTCCATTGTTTTTATTGCTGTCTCTGCTTCATAGTGAAACAGACATAACACTAAATATGTATAATGCTAAAATGGAAGAGCAACAAGCTCACAGTGATACTGCAGTCAATCAATAAAATATCCCACTAGAACCTCTGGATGCTTTGTTGCCAAAAGAAACAACTGTGTTCATATCTAAACATTCATTATTGCCTCTGTTGGCACAGAGCCGTTTGACAGGATAAGATCTGAATAGATTTATCACAGCTCCCTGTTTGAGGAAGACTGCATTGATCCACAGTATGATTGCATTTGAACTACCAGTGATGTAAGAACCAACATCTCAAAAAAAGTTCTATTTTATTAAAGATGAAAACCTGTCTTAAATCCAAGCTTTCCCAGACAGCTTTTCCTTTACATGCCTACAGATACAAAAGGTAAAAAACTGGAAGGAAACTCAGCTCTATTCTTTTTTCAAGAGATTTGATCTTTCTGACTTTTTGAATGAGGGCAGTTTCCACCCCTCACAGTTCTCAGATTCTCATCCACAAATGAAGAGCTTCTCTCATTCACCCGTATGTCAGATTCCCTTACTCCCTCATAATAACTATCAGCCATGATCCCTTGCCCCAGTGTGTGTCACTTTACATAGGCACTGGCAGCCCTAGAGAAAAAGGTTTTATCCTCTTTAACTGCTGTTTATGACAGTGTAGAGTGGGGAACTTTTCTGCTTCTGATCAAACCCTTTAGCTGCTCTAAAACACACAGCCACCCTCAAATTACGTTTGAACTTGATGCACTACAGAGAGAGGGAGGTATCTGTTCCAGAACTCAGATCAATCTAACAGTGACATCTTTTTTGAGATTATCTCAAAAATAGGGGCTCATTTAGAGGAAGGGATGATTTCTTAGGAAACATGTATGTTTGTACATGAGTCACTATGTCTGTAGTCAGAGCAGCAGCAAAAAATAATCTTCAAACCCAGTCAAGTCATGTTTTTTTGTAGAGCTGCCATGTTGTGCTTTGAGATAACATCATTGTCCTAAGATGTTACAAATCTAAGTACAGTTTATGTGTTTACTTGCCTTCTGCCAAGGTGTGAATTGCTGTAAAAAACAGAATCCAGGACAAACTGAAAGATTTTGGTACTCCGGGATTCATTTCAATCCATGAGAATAAATTCTAAATCCAACTTCACAGATGCAATAAATCTTGAGAAATTTTCTGTTTGGTGCCAATTCACTCTATGTCTTCATCTGTACCTATGGCTCCTTGACATCACAGCAATACAAATAAGAAAAACACATTGCCTCAAGTCTCTATGCAGATAGATTTCTTACCCAATCTGGCACAGCATGAGTGTGAATAGGTTTATTACTGAGTAGGCCATATATTCAGGTTCTCCAGGTGCCAGGAATCCAATCTGCAGAACTGAGAGCATAAGTCCATCAGATAGAATTTTTAAAGCTTCTTCTGTTAGTTTTCTTCTACCACTTCTATCAGCTTTATCTTAAGCTATTCATCTTCTCCACAAATGTAAAGCAAAAAAAAAAAAAAGTGCAAAAGGAGACTGCACAAAGAAGTACTATTCCTTATGAGCAAACCACAGTGCATAGGAAATTTCAAGAACATACTGAGAATTTCAGTTTTGTTTGAGGAGTTCATTGAAAAATGATATTAGTATGAACGAATTTATCTTTTCTGTCAATCAGCAGCCTTTGAAACAGCAGCACTAGGCCTTCCTGGCCACCAAGACTCATCTGCCTGGTCATGCAAGGATCACCTCCTTAGACAGGTGGACATTTCTCTCCCTGAGTCTTAGCAATATCTGTTAACACTGAAGTGCAAGACTGTTTTGCACTGTATTGCTCATTACCCTGCAGCTGGAAATGGAGTTAAGGCAATGATTCATTTCATAGCAGACAATGGATGCCAGGATCTGGTCTGCTTGTGGATGGTAAAACTGAAAGGCTGCACAATTACTCTAAATATAGATCTGAGCAAATGAAGCAGTACCTAAACACTGCTGAATTGTTGGTCAGTATACCTATTCCCACTTAGCAATTTTGGCTAATATCACCAAAGACTAACAGTTAATTCAGAATATGTGCCAGTCTCCTCAATAAACTCTCTCCATTCTCATTCATTGATATTCTGTAAGTGCCTATGAACCATAAATTGCCTACAGGGAGCTCTTCCTGAAAAAACATGGTTGTTTAACACATTATCATTTCTCATCCAAACCAGACAGAGCACGACTACTTTACTTGAATTCACATTTAAGGTCAAAGCAACAGGACCTTCAATTTGAATATTTCACATGCTAACTTGGTCTACAATTTGTATCAACAAGAACGGGCACACAGAAAATTGTTCAGTCCATTAATTTCAAGATCTTGAAGCTTCTCTTTCTCTGGAGCACCCGCCCCTCATCATCACCCCACATTAACCTACCAATGAGCCACACACCTGCCTCCACATACAGTGCATATACTAAGAAGGTTTTCACATCACCATGTAGCAGAGTCTGTTCCTTTACTTCTTAGTAGAGAAAAATTACTGCATATTTTGTAAACATTTTCGTAGCAATAACAGAATCTTACTTATTTTGTACTGCAGTTTTGCTATTTGCTATTTTTCTCCCCATTGTTGCTAGCACAAATTCAGTCTCTGCAATACAGGCAGCCCCCAAAATGCCTGTAATTTGCACTCCTTAACTTTGCTGTGAACTGCAGTACATGTCAAGGTGTTTGACATGACACTGGTTTATCTCCATGCTTCAGTGGGGTAAATTTCCTCAGGAGAAGACAATGTCATATGTGCTTCTTAACTAATGAGTCCTTTCTTTAGAACCAAAACCAAAATTCATCACAGTTATAAATCTATTTATCAAGAACAGATCTGGATATACTTTCCCTTAAAGGGGACAAAAGTATTGCATGAGAATGTAAGGTGTACATGCATGAGTCATGCTGGCATAAGTGAAAACATGCAGTGTTGCAGTTCAAATAGAGGCCCTGCTGCCTTGTGGCCTGACACAGCAGAGCACAAAACAGATGCATGTGAACTTCACATGGGTTCTTTGTAGAGCACATCAGCTATACCTAAATTTGGGAGAATCTGCCTGGCAACAAAACAGGAGTACTTAGAAGTAGGTCTTAATTAACCAAATGAAATAAGCACTCAAGGACAAGATGCGTTTACCATACGAGCACACAAAACTATGTACCATGCAGTATTGACTGAACTAAATTAACTAAACACTAAGCAGCGGGACCTGAGTTGCTAATGTTTACATAATGTGCAAATAAATATCACTGTTCTCTTTTTAACTTTGTAAAGCAACACAAGTCAGAAAAACACATCCCGATTATGGTTCAGAAGGACATAGCTACACACTGTGTAGGAGGTTCCAGATGAGAAAGGAAGAGCAGCAGAGCAAGGGGTGGAAAGACAAAAACTCTACACAAAACATGCTCCATTGAAAGCAGGTTATCCTCATCTGGTTAGTGCAAAGGTGTGGAAAACCCTTCAGATAGCAAAGGAAGTGTTGCTCACTCTTAACAAACTGAACAATCCCATCCAGAACTCCCAGGTGCACTCCTGCTGAAGCTAGATTACTAGCTGAGAAGATAGCTAAAAGCAAGTAGAAATTAATGTCTGAAGGCTGTACTTATCAGGGCTGATTGGTAACTAGCAAGTAGATTTATGTATGTGTTAAATGTACAATTACACAATTACCCAGTCTGTACACATAGACACTGCCCAGTTGTTAATTAGACTGGAGCACATATTGTACATTTGCTTATTTTATGTAGTTTATAAAGGAATATAATTGTTGCTAGTTTTGAGACAATAAGTCATCAAAATGCCTCAAGTTACATCACTGACTCTGCTAAATTATTCAGATATAGAAAACCAGGTTTTTGGTGTCATTTTGGCCACTGTGTTACCATGGACAGGTTACTTATTACTTCACAAAATGCATGGGCAGGAACAAGATTTCCCATTCACAATATAATTTACACTAATTACACAAAGATTTGTAGAGTTAGAGGCTCTCACTGTTAGGCTAAAAGTCATCACTCTGTTGATGAATTAAAAAGATGAGTTGTAAAGGTGAGAGACACCAGACAGACCGATCTGAAAGTGGTGGAACATATCACAGATGCTTAATGTCTGTACTGACGTAGATGGAAAGTCTATCTTGCCAGGAATCACCTTGTCTCTGACAATAACACGTCTATGAAGTCAGAACAGAAATTTCTCCAATCTGTTATTTCAAGTCAGAAATACTAGCATTATATTTAATAATAACCTATCTCTAGGTTATTAAATATATGATCACTTCTGGACAAACATAAACTTTCAACAGCACATCACCTCATGCAATGAGTTTTGCTGTGTGTCTGAACCTTGCTTTTCTCTTTATTTTTCCAAACTAGCCTTTCGGCAATTCCTCTTGGTCCAGAGGCATAAGAGATTGCAAATAATAATTTCCTGTTCTACCTTGCTAACCTACAAACCCGTAGGCTATCGTCACAACATTCCCTCATTCCACTCATACATGCCCCATACTGAAGAATCAAGATTGAGTCAGTCCTCCTTTCCAACCAAGTCTGTCCTCAGTCATCCTGTTGGCCCTTCTATGCATCAAATTTAATACACCCATTTTTAAGAAAGAACAAACTGCATTTAATAGTCAAGATATAGCACAAAGTGGATTAGAAAACACATGAAAGTGTAAACAAAAAATTTTGCATTTCCTCTCCATGTCTTTCCTAGTAATTCCCGGGCTTGATTGTTTATAGCTAATGAGAATGAAATTTTTAGTGCAAGTCTGACTGCTTGTATGACTCTTCCAGAAAGCTTGACGAGACTTTGAAACGCTTCCATCTATTGGGACTGCAGTAACACAGAGGAGTCCTGTTGTGTTAGCCATTAAAGAGATAGTAAGGAAAAACCAAACAATTCTTCTCCAAAAGGATTTCCAATCCTGTATCAAGTCTCAATGGCAAATGAGATGTAAAATATTAAAGGAACAAAAAAAAAAAAAAAAAAAAGGATAGCAAATAGCAGTGAATCAGTGTTAAAGGTGTTTGCTATAATTCTCTTCCTGAACTAGATTAGGATGCTGCAAGAGTGACTTTATACAGTAATAACATTTATTTTATGCTTCTAGTGGATGGGAAGCAAAGTCTCCAACCGGGATGGAAGAGATTCTCCCACATGTTAAATTTATTTTTACTTGAGAAATCCTCTTAAATAACTGACAATTTGTAGTACTGCAGCAATCTAACAAACTATTCATTTGGGTCAGTACTTGTTATGCTAAATTCTGATTCATGTCCATAGTTACAATCTGCCATCTGCCTATAGAAAGTAGAAGGCTGCCTTCCCTCAGATCAGCCTTTATTCCTCAGTGAAACTCACTGAAAAAAATCAGCTATAAACATCCACTCTAATACAGCAACAGGAAGCCATTTCAAGCAATTCTACCGCCCAGATATTAACTGGTAATATTGCTTTCCAAAGGTGATCTTCAGATATATGGTGCTGCAATTCCATGCTGGGTTTAGGTTGAAACTATCAATTTACCATTGTTTGTATTTTCTGCACAGTGTGCAGAAAAAATGCTTTGTCTTCTTTAACACAGTCATAGGAATACTAACAATATGAAACAATAAATATTATACTGTAAAAATGCATTCAGCAACCACGACCAAGTTGTTAGGAAAGAAATGATCCAGTAGTGGTAGAAGGGTGGGTTCCAGACTCATATCCTTACAGAAGACTGAAGGCTTAGGGCTCACAGCCTAGAATATTCTTTGGAAATGAGCTATTAGAGTCAGATCCCTAAGGAAGAGATCCTGTTGCTTGCTGTTTCAGAGCTACATTCCCTGGAGAATCAGACAGAAAAAGCGTCTCCGTTTGTACAGCACTGGGGAATTTGGTAATATGAGTACAACTATGATTTTATTTGTGAAGTTAATGTAATATAAATCTTTATTTATCCCAGAGGTATTTGAGAGGTAATAGCTGGAGTGAAAAATAGAACAGCCTGGTGACATTAACAAGTAGCACACTGTTAACCTCTGCTTTATCACAGTGTCAGCAACATTTCTAAAACTTCTTTTCTGCTATCAGCAAGATTTATATATAATCTACTTATTGCCATGCTTGAATCCAGTTACTTTCTAGACTTGTGGTACTTCTGCTTAAGTGTTTTCACTCAAGCTCTCAGCTGCTGGTCGAGAAGCGCACAAAACTAAGCATTGACACATGAAGGACTGCATTACCATTCCTAGACATTATTTTCTAGGAAGCAGAAGTTTAATATCAGCAGTTGAGCCATAGAATGTATTTTCATAGAATCATAAAATCTTTTGAGTTGAAAGAGACCTTTAAAGGCCATCCAGTCCAATTCCCCTGTAATGAACAGGGGCACCTACAGCTACGTCAGGTTGCTCAGAGCTTCATCCAACCTGACCTTGAACATCTCCGGGACGGAGCACACACCTTCTCTCTGGGCAACCTGGTCCTGTGCCTTACTGCCCTTACTGTAAAAAACTTCTCCCTTATATCCAACAAAAATCTCCATTCTTTGAGTTTGAAACCACATCTGTTCGTCCTACCACAACAGACCCTGCTAAAGAATCTGCTCCCTTCTTTCTTATAGTCCCCCTCTTTTAAGTGTTGAAAGGTTCCTATCCCATCTCTCGTGATATTATTTAAACCAAATCCCAACATAGCTGGCATTTTAGTGGCTTTAAAGAATCTAGCAAGCAAACAAAGGCTTAAACAAATCAAATAATTTTCACGGAAGCATTTTTAATAATAGAAAAAGAGAAAAGCAAACAAACAAACAAAAAAAACCGTCATCATCTGTGATTAATGAGGTGACCAAGGCGGGATGGCCGTGCGGAGCTGCGGAGGGCGCGCGGTCAGAGGCAGCGCTCCGCGGGGAGCGGGCTCCCCCTAGTGGTCGGTGGGGACCCTCGGCGGCCGCGCTCAGAGGGCATGCACTGCACTGAATGAGATCAACCTGTGCCGATAGGGCAGTTGAGAGGGAAATTCATTTCGCGCTCTGCGTTTGTGAGATTATTTTATACCTGTACCTACAGCCTTCAAGCCTCGCATCCGTGAGCCAGAATAAGACAGGAAAGCAATAACTCTCACACACCTGGAGAAAAGTGCGATGCACATAGTGAAAGGCATTAAAAATCATAAGACATCAGGGACAAAACTGGCAAGAAGAGTTCCTACTGGATTCTTTATCGTAGAATCATAGAATTAGTCCTCTAAATGCAACCATGAATGAAATGAATGTCCCTGAATGAAAATTATCACTAAGTCTTCCTCCTAATGTCCCAAGTTCTAACTGGAGGAAATTCAATGGACAAATCAGCATGTTAGAAGTATTCCAGATTCATTTTTGCAGTGTTTGGAAGTTTGTAAAGTTGAAAGGCATGGCCTGCCATCAGGGTTGGTCTGTCAGCAGCTAAAATCTTCCATGCAAGGCTTCTGCTACTGGTCCAGCAGCAGCAGCAGCAGCAATTTAGCCAGAGGCACTGAAGCTGCCTATCCAAGGGAAATGAAAAGCACATGTGCCTCTGTTACAACCTCTGGTAAACTGTTTTTGCAGAAGACCAGCAACACTACACACCGCACTGGCAACACAGTACAGTCCATAGGTAGCAAGGCAGGCCTGTTTTTCACTTTTGAGATCTGCCCTCTGTTTATTTGGTACTGTTTTGGCCTTAACAAGTAAATAGACAGAAATTCACCCTTCAGGGAAAGGAACAAAGCCATAGCTTTCTGAGCACTGGAGGCTGCTCTACCCTCAACCAGTGCATGCTGAGACCTGACAAGAGGCAGAATGGGGGGAAATTGGAGGGAGCAGTGTGGAAAGGGTGACAGTGTGGAAAGGCAGAAGAATCAAGTTCATCACCTTCCTCCACGCCCTGAAGTTGACCCTTTGATTCTCACATCTAAACCTTGCCCTGGCTCTCTGTAGCAAGTACCCATGAAATTTTGGGTTGTGTCTGCACCCTTCTTCCTAGTACTGGCTCCTGAAGATGAAGTAATAACTATGCCTGTTAGCTCACATACAGGATGTCTGTGTGGTACCAAGGTGACAGATAGTCAATATGCTTTCAGCAGGAGATGATAGCTTGCCATTTGCTCTATTGCACAGGGTCTTGGGAAATATTCAAGAGACATTCTTAAAATAAAGATTTGCATGAAAATGAAGTTAAGAGTTCCCTGGCATTTTTAAGCAGACTTGGCAGCCTTCATTTCCTGATCTGGTTGTTCAGCATCACATCCAAAACCGAGCTTGTGCTAGGCTCGTGGTGACTGGGCCTTGTCACTGGAACCCCACACCTAGCAGCTGTCCTGACCACTGGCAATGAGAAGATTCTGGGCTTCTGCCAGACAGCACCAAAAAGCCAGCCAGCAGTGCGGGCCTGATATGGATTACTGCAAATCAATTAGCATAAGCAATGGGTTGCACTGAAAGTTTAAGTAAACAGCAGTAATCTGTATTACATAAATTAGTTTCATCAGCAAGCTATGGCACAGCTCACAAATAAGATTGAACCTTGTTCAATCCACTGTGGTGTGTCTGCATCAAAAGTTGCAGTTTCTCAGTTGTCCATCCTTCCCAGCAGCAAGGTTTGTCTCCTCCAACTGTCCCCAGGGTAGCTACAGATCTGGTTTGCATGTGGTCAACCTTCCAGAGATGAGGAACTACCATAGGAAAAGTCATCTCCAGTCTGATTTCTCTAGCTAGAAAAGACATCACGAGTACACATACATGGTCAAGTTCCTAACTCTGCAGAGGCTTCTGGTGCTATGGTTTGTGCCACTGTCACATTTCCTAAAACTTTGAGTTCAAACTCCTTCTTCTATTTAATCTGTGTTATATGATTTAAACTTGATTATAATTCACACCTGAAGGAAAAGTCTAAAATTAGATCTGTTCTAAACGTCATCAACTGGGAGATTTTAAAATTCAGCCACTACTGAGCTTCATTGAAACATATTTGAAAATGCTAACAATGGCAGAAAGGCAGATTAATTTCTAATTAAATGAAAGATGGTCATCACTGTTAAAAGAACAGAGAAGAAATGCGCTAGTTTTGAAATAGATAGGAAATACTCTATGTTAACTGCCAATCAGTGATGGCATGGTCTCGTTAAAATATAAAATGCTGTATGAATTCCAAGGGGGTAACTACAGCTCAGACAGAGTCAGAGTATAGTACAGGTTTCTGAATTCTTCTGGAATCATCTTTCCTGGTCCAAAACTGCTAGATCAGGTACTAGATCAGGTTGCCCAGAGCCCCATCCATCCTGGCCTTAATCACCTCCAGGGATGGGGCATCCACAACCTGTCTTAGAATCCTGTTCCAGCACCTCACCACCTTTTTAGTGAAAAACTTCCCCCGACATCTAATTTAAATCTTCCCTCTTTTAGTTTAAAAACATTCCCCCTTGTCCTATCACTATCTGTCCATGTAAATAGTTGTTTTCCCTCCTGCTTATAATCTCCTTTTAAATACTACTTTTAAACACTCCTTTTAAAGTCTGAAATGAGGTTTCGCTCCTCTTCTCCAGACTGAATAAGCCCAGCTCCTTCAGCCTGTCTTTACAGGAGAGATGCTCCAGCCCTTTGGATCATCTTCGTGGCCCTTCTCTGGACCCTCTCCAAAAGCTCAACAACTTCACTGTGTTGGAGGCCCCAGAACTGGGTGCGATATTCAGGGGCTCACGAGGGCAGAGTAGGGAAGGACAATCACCTCACTCACCCTGCTGGCCACCCCTCTTCTAATGCAGCTCAGGATACCATTGGCTTTCTAAGATGCAAGTGCACACTGCTGGCTCACGTTAAGTTTTTCATCTACCCGGACTCCTAGGTCCTTCTCAGCAGAGCTACTCTCAAGTTCTTCTTCTCTTCTTGTTATCTCTATGTCTTTTTTCATGCTCAGAAGTTTTCCCTGGACACAAAGAAGGCAGTGGCTTTTGCAGAGCAGAAATTTTATATATGAGACTGAACTCCTTACCACGAGCAGCTCCTTCCACTTCAAACACAACTATTTAAGCTAAGTAATAAACCTGAAAGAAAAATCAATAGCCAAACTACGTCTCTGTTTTAGATGGATACACCACTGATGATATTGAATTTTACTGGAATGGAGAGTCTGCAGTAACTGGAGTTAGTAACATCGAGCTCCCACAATTTTCTATTGTTGATTACAAGATGATATCAAAGAGAGTGGAGTTCACAACAGGTAAGCATCAACTAGTTTAAAAAGCTTCTCCCAGGTAGCAATGTCTAACTTTTCTTAGGCACCAGTCATTATTTGGCTTCATTCTTTCAGGAGCATATCCTCGGTTATCACTTAGCTTCCGGCTTAAGAGAAATATTGGTTACTTCATTCTGCAAACATATATGCCTTCCACGTTGATCACAATTCTGTCATGGGTATCTTTTTGGATCAATTATGATGCCTCTGCAGCCAGAGTTGCTCTTGGTAAGCTATTTTGTAAATCACTGCAATACACTTTTCAAATCATAATGCCAGGTAACCATTTTGTCCCACCTCTATTTTGACCCGCCACTCTGTAAATTCAACTAATCACATTTGTGTCTAGAGCTATTATCTAGATGCATTAACAAAATGTGATTAGAGCAGACTAAAAAATAATTTCATCCAGCTAAAAACAACACAAATACATACACTATGCATAACACAGTCAGGCAGGAATGCTTTAATTCAGAGCATTCCTTTAATAGCAGAAGTTGTATTGACACAAGCATTTCACTTTCTCTTTACCAAAGATCATTTTACTATAAAGCCACACTTTCTCCTTTCAATTCTATGCTTTCAGTCTTAAATTAGTTACTTAATCCCATTCCCTGGGACAATGTAATCTAATCTTTGGGCCAAGCAGAGCTACTGCCATATGAAAAGGAAGAATCATTTCTTCACATAGTGGTTGACTCTTTGCTATCCAAGTCAACTAGCACTACAGTATAAAAACATTGTGTCTTCAACACTGACATCTGAATTATTTGTTTATGCTACGTAGGATAAGAAAGGTACATAGGGTAAGGAAAGGCAAGTTCCTACCAGTGACATCTACCTTTTCAGTTCTGGGAAGAGCATTCCCTTAGATGTTAAGGATCTGATAACATAATTAAGCTATCAGCATTACAAGTGCGTGGTGGGCAACACTGTTATTCTCATATCTTCTTCACCATTTTTTCCACCAATATCCACTTCTTTCTTTTGCAGGAATCACAACTGTGCTGACCATGACCACCATTAGCACCCACCTTAGGGAGACACTGCCAAAGATTCCCTATGTCAAGGCAATAGATATTTACCTGATGGGATGCTTTGTGTTTGTGTTTCTGGCCTTGCTGGAATATGCTTTTGTAAACTACATATTCTTTGGGAAAGGACCCCAGCGTCAAAAAAAGGCAGCAGGCAGAGAGACAGGCAGGAAGAGCAGAATGGAAACACATAGAGTCCAGGTAAGATGTTCAAGCTAACATTTCAAACATGACTTTTGCTGTGACAATATTGTAGAATATGATGATAGAGAGAAATGCAGTTTCAACACCCGTGCAAAAGCAGTTAAAATTGTCTAGAGAAAAAATATTTTAAGGACATCGCAGCACGTTTGGTTCAGTCTTCAACTGAAAACAGAGTAAGAAGCTACAGAATATGTAAATGACTATTCAGAACATGCAGGTCTTTGCAGCACAGAAAAAACAAAAGGAGTATGAGAATGTCAAACATTTACCACTTCAACTGTAAAGATGGACTCAGCTGTGGAAGGTGGTACAGAATAAACATTTGTTATACCATTCCCTTTTATACACTGAAAGCTCACCAAAAGTAGAAAGCAAAGATAGATTCTGTTTCTTCAATAAGTCTCAAACATAGCCTACACCACTGAATTCTCAGGAATTCAAGGAGAACTCTGCCAGATTATAATAGCTCTCACAGATGTTAGGATTTTTTTCCTCAGACTAAATTCAAGCAGATCACATCTACTCTTCCTTGTGTATAAATTTAAAAGAAAAGAAAAAAAATACTGTTATTTTCTTTACAGGAAAATGTTAAATTTACCAGTATGTCACTGAGCACTTGCAGACTTCTGTAAAGTGCTATTCCAGTTTCACCCAAATTTCAGAAATAAACTTTTCCTTAATTATATTTGACCTAGTCTGACTCAGTGAAAAATACATATTGTAGTGAACCAAAAACAATTATTTCTACTCTCTGATTTTTGAATACATATTCCATCTGGATGGATCCCATCCAAGCTACCTTCTATGCTTCTGTGCAGTTGTTGAGGTCATTGCTTTTGGATGAAATATTTGAGTTCTCTGTTCAGAGCAAAGAATAAGACCAACACAAAACGCTCTTACCAGATAAGCCATCAGCTTGATGGATGATTATAATTTTACATTTATGTCAAGAAGTGCATTTCTGAAATTATAATATTTTCTTAGTCCTGGAGTTGTGTGCCTACCTGGATGTTCTGTGTTCTTGCAATCACACCACTGCAGCTAAGCACCATGCTATCAGTCCCAGCAAAATCATGAGCTCATTAAACGTCCTTACCTTCATTTACCTCCTGGTCCACTACACAAGACGCTCTATTACAACAGTTGCAAAATTCAGCTCAGGTTTGTAACAGTCTCTAAGGCCACAAAATATTATCCTGCACAGAGCTAAGGAAATATGGATCATTGTTTCCATTATGGATTGTTCTGTGCAGATACTGTCAATCTGTTTCTATGGAAAATAAGGAAGAAGAAAAACAAGATCCAAAAAATGGAACCAGCCTCTTTCACAGCTCCTGGGCTAACCCAGCCTGGGTGAAAAAGAGCACAAGTGTTCACAATGAAGAGTGATGTGCTGGCTACCTGGGTCCCAATGCATGCACCTGAGTTGGGATAAGAGAGTCACAGCACAGGTGAGCACTTTTCCTTCACATATGGTTAGCTCGTTTGAATCACAAAATGCTCTAGCTCATAAAGAAGGGCTTTTGTCTAAATGTTGTGCTGGTAGAGATTATACCAAGAATGGTAATCAAGAGATTAAGCCAAGAATGGGATGGAGTAGATTTGCAAATTGTCAAATGTATGCCAGAATTTTTCTGAAATCAAATGTGAAGTATGAACATCTTGTACCATAATTTAGCAGTGTTGACTCTTTGGGGTGCAATTCTGTTCTGATAGTGAGAACGAGCAGACTGCTTTCTGTCTGTATAGTGCAGGTTTGACAATTTATATACACACATATAGAGATACACGTATGCAGATACAGACACCTGAACAGATACTAGTGGATTTAGTTATCCCATTGGGAGACACACCAATATGTGACATTCTGAGCACTCACTTTACTCAGCGTGGCAATGCTGATGTTCAACAGCAGTACTTCTGTTTTTGGCAGGCAGAATGCACATGGTCGGAGCGAGAGGGACACAGTAAGCTTGTCTGATCCCAGTGAAGACACTTTCCAGCTGCTCTCCATCAGCTTTTGAGATTTTTCAGTGATATAGACTGTACCAGAGCAAGGCAGAGCCTCTTCAGAACTGAAAAGAAGTACAATTGTAAGTATGCACAGCTATGGGATATTTATCCCTTTTAACTCGTATTGCATATACGGGCAGGGGCCTATAACCAACAGAGGGTAGTAACTGTGGTTCCTGTCTTTGTGCCAGGTGAAGATATTGTTTCCATCTGACATGCAACCCTCGCAGCTGAAAGAGTTTGACTTCCTTCACCAGATAACCAAAACACCAAACCAAAACGTGAGGAAAAGAAGAAACTGATCTGGATATTAGCACAGAAAAGATCACTCAGTAACTGATATCATTCTCCTGTTCTGTATATAGAGGTTCTCTGCACTACAAACTGAAGAAGGTGAAGATAAAGCCACTCTAGTTTTACAGTACATACCATTTTATATTTCAGTACACAGGGGAAAATGTATTAAACAAGCTTTCTGTTTCTCTGAATAAAATGTAAAAACTGATTCTATCTCCTTGTCTGTTTGTCAAAGGAAGATGTCACAGAGGAAATCAACATAATTATGGATAAATAGGATTCATCTCTGATCAGGTTGGTAACATTATCCGTGGGTCTCTAGCATAGCCCTTCTCTGCCATACTACTGCCAGCACACTCAGCCTGAAGTCCATGCTAAATCAGTAGAGATTAATCATTACAGATATTTCAGGAAGTCGCATTTATGCACACTTTCAAATGGCAAAAACTATGTGATTTTTGATGCCCCTGGTATTTGTAAGGCTCTTTGCTCTGAACTGCAAAGCTTGCAATTCAAGGTCTGAATTGTTTCATGATGTATACAACTCATCCCACCTAAAATGATTTAAATAAAACCCATTAAAAAAAAAAATGGGATAATTCATAACACTTAGTTTAGGAAATCATACATTGCTTGGTTTGTAATAGGCTGTCAGTGCATATTAATTTGAGAAAAATCTCTGTGAATCAATTTAATTTGTAAGCACTTATGTGTTGTCTTCACAAGAGAGAAGTAATAATACTGCCTAACGACGCTTGCACTGCTGTCACCACTGTTACGGCACTAAAGTAAATTAGCTTACACATTAGATTATGCAATCAAAGACAGATCAGGTAGCTATTTGGTAAAACTGAGGAGAAAAGGTTGACCCATCAAAAATTTCTTATTAAAAAAAATCTAATTTTACACGGCAATCTGAGACCTTTGCTTTTTCCACAGAAAATGTCAGAATTTGAGAGTTGTTTATAGTCATTTATAGTTAAAGGATTCCTCTAGAGAGTAGGAAACCCTAGCTTAAAGCATCTTCCTGCTTAAAAGACTTGACCCATATCTCGAATAAATACTGCAACCACACTGGTCTGGGACCAGCTGGCCCCCCTACCCCAGAATATGCAAGGTGGTGGGAACAGTGACATTCCCAGTGATTGATCATTTCATTGTGTTGTAAAGAATCAGTTGCTAAACCTGAACGAGTGAATGTTATGTCTGTGGCGACTTCATTCCTCCTTCTAGAAAGCTCTTTACAGACATGCCCCTCACTTCTTCATTTTCAGTGAGCAAGGACTCAGAGTGGCACATCTCATGCTGCCTTCCAGCCATCCTCCACCACAGCTCTTGAGGACTGTGTGCTCAACTTGGAGTTTTTCTTGAATGTACTTCAAAATTTCTGTAGGTTACACCAATCCCTAGCTCTTCTACTTCTTGCTAAAAAGGTAAAGACCAGAGCATGAACAGAGTGAGGCATATCACAGAGGTGCTTCACTAGACTACATATCGGCAACAGGGGATTTATTTTTTTTTCCTTTGTATGAACACATTTGCATACAGTCTTGGTTTTGACTTTGGTACATTTGGGGCAGGCGCAAGGCCACATTGAAATATCTTAGAAATCTTCACAAAGTTTTACTACAAACGTAGTAAAGATCTTCATCCAAAGATGAGTAAAAAAGTAAACCCTTTGTAGTAATGCAACCATTTATGTTCAATCACTTGCACATGAAAAAAAGCAATGATATTGAAACACAGCTTGTGCCAGCCACGTTCATACCAGTTGCAGTTTGCAGTTCTCTTCTCAAGCACATAGAAGAATGTAATAAACAACAGCACAAATAAACATAATTGAAATAACAACTTCTGGTAACAACATAAAAAAATGCAACTGCATGTAAGACTTCTTTGAGTAAAATGGATTTTTAGTCTGTTTGCAGATGAGCAAATTAATGGTATACTGTGGGCAGCAGAGATTTCCATCTCTACCACAGATTTATTCTCCAGAATTAATTTTCATCACAAGCTTTATATGATAACTGGTATAATGCTCATGTACCTACATGTTTTTCATATGATTAACTTACCATTACAAGAACTCTTTTTGAAACTAACCTACAACACTAAAACTTTATAAAAATGACAGAGATTGGAAGATTTTCACCATCCATCTATGAGACAGCTCGGGCTGGCTGAGGAACCTATCTAACTGATATTCCTTCCTTGGCACAGGTTGAGCCCCACGGAAACATGCTGCTTAGCACACTCAACATAAGAAATGATGTCAGCAGCTCGGATGTGTTCTTGAGCCGCCATGATGCCCAAGGCCCCATGTACACATCTGACAGTGCTGGCCTGCAGCACAGAAGGGCCCTCCCTGGCAGGGCACCCTACAGCAGGAGCACACTGGACAGGCACAGGCTTCATCAGAAAGGGCACTTGCGAAGGAAGGCATCCCAGATCAGAGTCAAGATACCGGACTTGACTGATGTCAACTCCATAGACAAGTGGTCCAGGATGGTCTTTCCTGTCACATTTATTCTTTTCAATGTTGTTTACTGGCTGTATTATGTACACTAATGTATGCAATAATGTTGCTGTACAGTAACATATTGAGGCTTGTTTCTTTTCCGTCTCAGTTTTGCTAACTATGAATATCTGCAATAAACATAATGTGAGATTTTCAAGGTAAGGTACCTATCCAATGAATACCTCTAGATCTAGGCTTTCAAAGCAAACACTCAAATAAATGAAAAAGCACCCATACTCACCACATTCCGATCAGAATACTACTAAATTCCTTAATTTCTACAGTATGCATCACTCAACCTTCCTGTATTTGCTTTTGTCTTTTTTAAGTGTAATCCCCTGGCAGCATATTTCCAAACAAGATAGTAAAATGACTCAAAGTAGTCATCATGTCACAGTATTTAAGTATTAAAAGTGTAAAGAAATCAGAATAAATAACTTTCGCAAGATTATTACTGTTGCATCACACACCATTTCAAAATAGTTCTACTAAAAAGTGTTTTCATGTAAGAGATATCATTCAAGGAGATATAAGCCAACTAATATTTCAGAGAGGCCAGGATCTTCAAAGGAAAGAAACGGAGACAAACTCCACTGAGTTTCCAACCATGGAATCAGAGGTTTGGACCTAACTGGAATTCTGTTATTTCCACAAAGTAGCAAAGTTGAAATTGATAAGAACAACTATGCCATCTGTAATTTTGTATAAAAATCAGAAAATTCCTGCAAGCAATTGCTACAGGATACCCCAAACCCAAAGCAGACTGTTTTCTTGGCTCTCAGATTTCCTGTATCCAGTAATTGCAACACATCTTCCCAAGAGCTAGCAGAGATCTGGGAACAGATCAAGCAAGAGTTCTGCACACAGGGTCCTACAGATTTCCCGACTCTGATGAAGAACAGAAGACATAGCCGAGCCTAAAGGCACACTAATGGTGCTGGATACATGGCTCTTCCCACTCTCAGAGCTCAGATTAGGCCAACACCACTGCGTGTTGCCAAACATAAACCCAGGCAAGGAGCCGAGCCCCAGTAACCTGCCTTCAGCTGAAGAGTAGTAGGTCAGCCATCTACCTGCAGCAAACCTTCTAACAGTCTAGAAACAGTCCAGAATGATAAATGCCCAAGAATGGGAATAACTTCAATGCGTTTATTACAAAAAACGTGAAGCTGCAACAGGCATTTGGCATCGCTAATCCAGTGGGGTACTTGAGTCTAGCAGTTTTGTTGTGAATTCCAAGGTCTCAATCTCATCCCATGTTCAGTGGAGCACAGAAATTGTCTCAACCTTTAAGAGAATAGTTGCTGTAACAGCTTAGAGATCACTGCATACCTGCCTGATTACAATAGTAATTTCTCTGCGTGCTACAGGTACAGAAACACCAGCAAAGACTCCTCTGATGGTCTAACATACCTTCTGCTTAATGCCAAAACTGTAACTATAATTTTGCATATATGTATCCATCCACTGCTATCAGTAATAAAAGAGCCCAATGTCAAATGCAGTCTGCAATTCACTCTTAGGAAATAGCACCTAACTGTGACACTCAAGATCATCTAAACCAAAAGAGAAAAGGGAAAAAAGCTTTCAGATGCTAACCTGCTCCTGTTAACCTCTCTCCAGCTCAGAAATGCCAAACTGATTGGACACAGTCAAGGACAGAGTAGAAAGAAAGTCCATGAAAACAGAGGTAGCAACCAAAATATAATAGATTCAAATATTATATTTGATATATAGATATATCTGGAAATAAATTCAAAGAAAGCAACACATTCTGTACATTGGTATTGTAAGATGTGAAAAACAGTTTTTGCACTAATTTCCCAAAGATATTCCCAGGAAGGCCACATCAGTTCCAGTATATAGAGATATTACAACCTCTCTTTCCCACTACAGCAGTAGGAGCATTTGGCTTATAGGTGAAGCCAACATCCAGTACAACATTGAAACAAGATAATAAAAGATAAAATAATAAAGGATATTTAGCCCTGCTGTAGATCAAAGATCTGCTCTGGTGGTCTTAAACATTTTTTTCTTGTAGCATCTGCATACACATAGTTTCTAATTTATGTGCCATAGCAGTGGGCTACTAAGTTAAATGCACAGCACCAAGCCGTGAAAGGAATGGAGCTGAGAATGGGTCATTTACAAAGAACTGTGACAGTGCCCCTTCAGTGGGGCACATTCCAAAATAGCAGGGTCCAACTTACCATACCATGAGTCCTCCAACACATGACAACAATAGGAACTCCAGAAACCCCAGCCTTGATACAGGTTTTGTACGGTATGTACACAACCCTGGCTGTGCTGGGAGCTAAAAGCCAACATCCAGAGTGAGGAAACAACCAGGGGCTCTCAGCAGGAGGTTTGGCAGCGATGGCTAACAGCTGTTTCACAAAATCAGACAAGAGGCCCTTACTGCAGGTTGGCAACATCTCGTTCCAGAGTCAGCATCTTCAGCCTTAGACACAACTCCTTCCAGCCCATTTAACCACTTGACTCTGGTAGGGAAAACAGAATTTGACACACAAGATTGCAAGGAACATTTGATTTAGACTAAAACCGCTTTCTAGCCTCAAAAAAGAATTAAACCAAAGTTTGGGAATAGCTAGCATATTTTCCATTTTTTTCCAAGTGTTTTTAGCAAAAAGAAAAAAAAAGAGCAGAACACACTTCTCACTTTAGAGCAATATCTTGTCAGTAAGGGAAAAGCAGAGGTTATGAGAGACATGGGTTGGAAAAGTGCAGCTACATACGGGGAGCCTGTGTTCACTGCCATCTGCTGTTGGAAGCTGGTAAGTGCAAAAGAAACACAGCCTCTTCCCAGCAATAGGCTGCAGACATCTGAGTGGCTTTAAGCGATAACGGTGAGTAATAGACACTTCAGCTCTAAACTCCTTAGGAACAGACTTCCAGCTCAGTGTAGATTAGGTGCTATTGTTAATTAGATTTCAGCTAAGCTCTCCCTTACAACATGCGCAGCTATTTCATGCAATTTTTAATGTTACTAGATTTAAATAAACTTGTATTGCAATTTCTTCCTAGCTAAGCTCCCAACAATCTTCTACTATCACGACGTGCATATATGCGTGTGCACCTATCTGAGAATCTGCCAGTAATATTTCACTCCACTGGCAATTTCACACTAAAGGCAACAGAAGAGTAAGGGCCTGTGTGGTACAACATTCATACAAGTTTCATCAGAACAGAGGACAAAGCTGTTAATCCATCCCTCTTCTCTGAAAGAAAGGGAACCCCAGCCTTACTAGTCATTGAGGAATTCACATGGGACCACAATTCAGTACACAGATCCAGAGGGAAATGGGGTTCATTAGTTCTTATGCTCTTAAAACTATTTTTTCAGTTATAACAATCTTTTAAATTCATTCCAGCCTTACTTCTCTTCGGCAGTATTCCACCTAAATTATGATTGAAACAGCAAGTGCTGTAACACTGATGATGTTAGACTGATAACACGTCTAGAACTTGCAGCTGAGAGCAGAGCTAATCCATCTGATGGTTCACATCTCTGAAAAGTCATACTGTCTGTTGTGACCTATTTAACCACGTAAGACCTGATGCTAGGAACACTTTACCCCACAGTCCACCACCAAAGCCACCCCTGCAGACATGCAGCAGCCTCCAGTTAGTAAACTTTCCAGATCTCCCAGCACCTTGTATTACCATAGAACTTTGTAGGAGTCCACAGAATGACTTTTTGTGAGGTTTGCCTAATTTTCTACATCATGACTTGGTCTCTTGTTCTTTCTGTAGAGGTCTTGAAGTAGGTACAAAGAGCAAATGTATAGAAGGAATACTGCCAAACATAATTAAAGTGGATTTAAAGAAGTAAAAAAAATTATAGACTAACCTGATGCACTTAAGAAAGCATTCTCCAACAGCAGAGAAGGAAAAATCCCTTTTTTTCCCTAATACTTCATTATTAATTCACAATTCAAACTGCTAGTGAAGTTACTCTTCCTTTCAGATAAAAGCACGACGACATCAATGCGCTTACCAGAAAGGCTTACTCCAGATCTCAGAAATTTTCTACAGGCTAACAGAGGTATGGGTCTCTTCTAAGAACACAGTATTATGTCACACACAATTGCTTTGTTGCTAAAGCACTTTTATGGCAGTAGTCACTTCCATAGTGCCAGCTTGCTTGGTCTGATCCAATGCTGATTTACTTTAGCGTGCATGAAATGACTAATCAAAAGAAACATCATTTTCTGAAATCACAGGAAGATTTCTGTGAAATGAAGTGCAATGAATGCCAATGGAGGGAAAGTTACATTACTTTTATAACTCACTTCTATACTTTTGAATCAAGATACACTGCATTTACTGATTCAACTGGTCTGTTTCTGCAACCTGAATTTCTGTAGGTGCTTTTTATATGCTGAAATCAAAATTTCATTCAGTGTGTGTGCATTCATTATACGTACCTTTTTGTTAGGGCTTCAAAGAGCCTACTGTACAAAATTTAATTTCTGGTCTTAATTACTTGTTTAAGAGGTTTCTTTATGATGCCTATAAAACCACAGGGAAACCAGAATATATTTAAGGTGGTTGATTTTCCCTTTTTCCACTTGAGTATACTCTCCATTTGGAGATACCACTGTTCCATAAAGCCCTTATAACTGAGACTCTTATATGTGACAATTCAGGAATGATTGAGTGAAGAGGAATTAGCTCAGTAAAGAGGAGTTACACTTTGGTCATTTGGGAGAGTACAGCAGCACACTTCACTGCCACAGACAACTGCAGGACCCAAAACAAACTGCTCCCCAGCAGGTACAAGCTGCACTGTAAGAGGTTTTGTCTCAATGGAAAGACGTTTTACAGTGAGAACACCCCGGGATGTGGTAGAATCACTATCACTGGAGGTTTTCCAGATGAGGTTGACCATGGTGCTGGACAATTGCAGCCAGGCTCCTTTTTCCCATGAAAGGTTGGACCTGGTGACTTTTTAAAGTCCCTTCTAATCTATGCTGTTCTACGAGACAATACAAACATATGTCCCTGAAACAGTCCTTTCTTGCTTCAGAAGTCCCTGTTTCTCTGAGCAGAGGCAGAACAAAACAATCTTCTGCTAGAAGGTGTGAAGCACAGAGCAGAAAATGCTCTTCTTTACTTTGTTTGGTCAATTTCCTTTCAACTGACTGGAGGCCATTATGTGCCCAAAACAGGAAGGCTTGCTTCCCTGTACAGATTCAAGGTCAGCACATGTTTCTTCAAACGCTAACCTATGACAGCAATACTTCAGGTCCTAGTTCTTAACTGTTCTCTTCAGCCATTCACAGATTATTGAAGTTTACTCACTATCAAAAACATGTATGATTACACGAACAATACTCTTGCAGTAAAATTTTTATAATATTTACATACAAAACAGCTCACTGTACATTAATTACTGTCAAAACGTAACAGAAATTGTTTCATCTTTTTAAACAACTCAAAAACGATTCTGCAGCCTTTTCTGTTCAGTGCTGCAGTAAGGAACAGGACAAACAAAAGATGACACTCAAGATGAGATACCACAGCATGCCCCTAGTGTAATTACAAATTCATTTGACATAACTTGCTACTAAACTTAAAATGCACATTTACAACTCTGTATTATTAAGACAAAGTCTGAAAGAGCATTTAGTTTTATCTGTTTTATATCTGCGTTTTTAAAATTGCTATCAGCCAGATATGTAGCAGATTTTTTCAACAGAAAAAGAACTCATATTTTCTGGCCTTTTATTGTTCAGAAAACACCAAATCATTCCAAATAATTTTTGAACAACTGGTATTCAAAAACTCAGTAACCAACTGGTTGAGCAGGAAGGTTGGACCGGATTTCCTCCAGAGTTCCCTACCAACCTCAACTGTTCCATGACTCTAATACTCCTTTTGGTTGTAGGACTGATTTTTTCCTATCATCTACAAAAGGTTCTGAGTTTAGTGAGTAGTACATCAAGAAACAATTTATTGCAAAAATTCACAGATACAGTCAGTTTATTTACTATTTACAAGTATAAATACATTAATGCTACAAATACGCTGTCATGTTCATTATCATGGTATCATGGACACGCAATTAAGACTCCTTGGTTTCATTAGGCACCTGTGCAGTCACTCTCAAAATCTAATCAAAACAAATATGGCACATCACACATTTTACTTTTTCACCGTTCTAAAAATCTTTAGTACTAAAAGCAATTTTGATATTTTCACCCTAGCAGATATTTTGTTTTCATAAAAGGATAAATAGTTTATTTAGTCACTAGTCATAACTGCCTTCTCAGTTCAGTACTTCAGAACATCAACAGCTTTTGATTTTGCAGATAATGTTTCTATTACTTTTTTCAAGTCAACGGGGGAACCATCACCAGCAGACCTTATCAGCGATCTGAATTTCATCATTTCAGCTGCAAGACAACCTTCAAGAGAAGAAAAGAAATAAGATAGAAGTTGAATGAAACAAACTGGGAAACAAAGCTTTATGCTGGCTGTTACCATATGTGTAACTGTATAAGCACATCTTTCCTCTGGAAAACACATCATCCCTCTGACAGCTCTCTTGTACAGCTTCTCACAATTACTACTTTCCAGTTACTTTCTTTAGCACTTACTGCACAGAATCCACTTTTCAGCTCCACATAACCAAAAACAGTAAAATAACTTCCAATTCCAGTGCAATTCCCTCCAACAAAGCATAACCAGGGGCACCACTTCTAAAGCGAATTTCTCCTTGTCTTTTCCTTGAAGTATGGAGATGACAACATCCCATACCTCTCACACAGACGTTCAAGCAGATATATGGTTGAAGGTCTTGAAAGTACAAGAGTCAAACAAATTGTTCTAAAAAGTGTCTGTCAAAGATGCACATAAATAGATATACACGGTCTCTCAATGTAAACCTTTCTGCAATTCTACAGTCATCTTACCTGTGAATTATTTACTCTGGCTTTTCAGCAATATATCAAGAACAATTCCAGTTAAAAAAACCTTAATGCACAAGAACTCAGGGAAGGAAAGATGACATCATTAAGAGCTACCTTATTAGCAGCTTCCAGCGCATTTATTAGGTTCTGCAGTTCTTCCTTATTCATTTCTATTGAAATTGGTTTAATTTCACCGTTTTCTCTCACATCCAAATCAAGATTCAGAAGTGGCATTTGCAGCGTGGAGATCTTATCACTGGACAGAGCAAGCTAGGAAGTTTGATGAAACAACAAAGTATAAGGTGGAGTATTAGGCCCCAAAATCATGACATCATATGAAACTTTCAAGTGCTACCAAGTAGTGTTAAATTTTTTTTTAGGAAGAGGAGAGAGAGAGAGATTGCAGCATTAGAAAAGGGAATTTTATCTTCAGTTCATACAGATTTCTGTCCAAGTCTTTGGTTTGGTATCATGACAATAGTTTTCTGATACCCACAAAAATTGAACCAAGTCCCAGAATGAGCAGGCCTACTAAGGAGGGCATCTAAAGTTACTTCTTCATTGTGGAATACTTCTTTTTATATTCAAGCAGCATTAAAAAAAAACTCTTACTTTTAATTGCCAGTCAAAATCCTGCAGCTGGGCAGATGAGATTGCATTTACTGTTTCTACGAGTGCATTCCTGATTTCTTCTTTTCTGCCTTTTAGACATTTTATGATTGCTTCTTGATAGTTTGCATTTAACTCATTCATCTGCTGAACAGCCTGTAAGAATAAAAAATGGCTGCTTAAAATATGAACCAAAGAAATTGGATGTACCACCTGTAATAGCCTGTAGGATACCTGTACGTATCCAAGCTTCTATCTAGATAGATGTTATACTGCTATACTATACCACAGCCTCATCTTTCTCATGCAGCTCTCAAAGGCTTTTTACGGCTTTTTACAGAGCCAGTATTTATTACAGCAATGTAAAAAAAAAATATGTTCTTGTTTGGCAGTAATTCAGTTGATGCACACAATCCTTTGTATTAAAAGAAGCAAGATACTGAAGCCTTCTTAGATGCCATGCTAGAACCAAAACAAGAATCACACACATAACCAACACGTTGAGCTCTGAAAGTTTCTGGACATCAGAACGGAGTCCAAAGATACTTGCTCAGCTGAAACATACTGATATACTGACTTTCCTATGGCTATGCAAGTATCTTTATTTGATCTAACTACCAGCAAGTAGCCTAAAGACCAGCAATGAGCAGAAGATGAGAAGATTCTTGATCACGAAACAAGATTTTGCAGGAGTTACATGCACTGGAATACCCTTGAATGACAGTCCTTGTGAGGCATGGTCCATTCACAGCCTAGATGTTTTCAGGATTAACATCCAGTTACTATTTTCCAACAAACAAGAGCACAAATTGTTTATAGTTCTAATTAACATCAACGACAGATTATGTATTGTAAGCAAAACAAGTTTAACTTCACAGTACCTAAGATACCACTTTAAGTCACCATAACAGTACAGAATCACAGAATCACAGAATTGTAGGGGTTGGAAGGGACCTCCAGAGATCATCGAGTCCAACCCCCCTGCCAAAGCAGGCTCCCTACACCAGGATGATACTACAGTATCATCCAGCACTATTTAATTAAAATGGTATCCAGTTTTCTTTTAGAAGTTTTATAATTCTATCTCTACATGCTGCCCACTTTCCACCTGACCTGAAACAACTCAGCTTTAGTCTGCCACTGTTCAAACACTACGCTACAAAAATATTTTAGGACTAAACGAAATACAAAGCTGATCATCCCAGAACAATCTCTCAAAGTCAAACCCAACCAGCGAGGAGCCCTTACCTCTTCATCAGTTATGTTTTTGCCAACGGCCGTTTTGAAATACGTCCTTGTTCCTTCCAAAACCTCCATCCACTCAGCCAAGCTCCAAACACCGCTGTAATCCTGGTACCGAGGATACCCACGTCCACATATGCCATCAACTATGTTATGAAGGAACTGGAACAACGCAGTACACGTCTCAAAAACGCCCCGTTCCCACGGTTAGGCTGCGCCAGGTCCATCAGGCAGCTCAATTACCACCCCTCCCTTTGCTGGACGCAGCTTCAGTGCTCAAATCCCACGCATCGCTATACGCCAGAGCAAACCGAGCCCGCATTTCGCTTTCGTTTCTCAAAGGACGGCGGAAGCCCCAGACGGAAGGCGCTGCCGCCTGAGAGCCCACCACAGCACCGCCGGGAGCAGGCGGGCCCGGCCTCGCCCACGGGAAGGCTGCGTCCGACGGCCAGCAGCGCCCTGCCCTCCCCATCCCGCCCCGCGGCCTGCTCCCAGCTGTACGGGGCCCCGCCGCGCGCGCTCCCCCACCCCACCAGTTGGTTTCCCGGTGCTGAAGGCCCGGTGCCCGCCCGAAGCAGGAGCCCACCTCCAACGCCCGTCCCGGCGGCAGCTTCTCCAGCAGCTGCAACATTTCCGGCCGTCTCCTCGGCGGCCGCCGGCACCCGCTCCCCGTCCCGCGACGCCGCGCGTGCGCACATGCACGCAGGGAAAGGCCAGCCTTTCCGCTCACGAGTCCGCGGGTTCGAGGCCCGGCCCGGCTGCTGCGGCCTGCGTGGTGCCTGCTGGCGCTGGGTGCCTGCGTGATAGAATGTGCAGGAGGGTACTAGACGAGCACCTACCTGCCGTAACTTGTACAGCTAGACATATGAGACTTGTACAGGCAGACATATGAGAATGGCATAAAACTATTAGAGAGTGTCCAAAGAGATGCTTCTAGTTTGGATGTATGAGGAGTAGCTGAAGTTCCTGGGTTTGCTCAGCCCGGAGCAGAGGAGCTGATGGGAGGCCTCATGGCAACGCTACAGCTACTCACAGGGAACAGAGTAGCAGCTCTGAGCTCTGCATCAGCGCCAGGGCCAGAAAGAATGACATGGGGCTGCGTCAGAGGAGAATCAGGATGGGTGTTAGGAAAGGGTTCTACATCACAGGGTGGTGGGCATGGAATAGGCTGCCCTAGGCAGCAGTCGTGACTCCAAGCTGCCAGAGTTCAGAGTGCATTTTGATACTGACATCAGATAAAAGGTTTGAATTTGGGGTGACCTGAAAGGAGCCAAGAGTTGGACTCAGTGATGCTTGTGGGTCCCTTCCAACTCAAGGTATTCAACAGTCCTATGATTCAGACTCTAGGCAGAGTCAGAACTCTCAGTATTTCAGATATATTGATGCAATAACACTTGTGTTGTGAAGCTCTCCCTGTTCTGCAGCTTCACTTTTCACCTCGTGAATAATTAAGTATACAGATGTATAATCAGTAAGCATACAGAGAAGTTAGGCTGGAAAGATTATCACGTTAGAGAGGGATAATCGGAAATGAATGGAAGAGCTTATTCTTGTCCTGGCTTGCAGAAAAAGACTCCAAGAGGAGCAACCTCCAGAGAGAGATCATTCCTCAGTGGCAGTCAGCCCTTAAACGGGGTCTAGGAGAAGTGGAGCCAGGCTCCACCCCTTCCAGTCACACAGGTGAGTTGCCTTCTCTTGTGCTCCTTTGGCTGACTCATTGCTTATCTCAGGTGATCAATCAGAGAGGTTCAGGCCATGATTCAATAGTTCCCGTACACCTTGTGACAGCCTAACTTCCAGTGATCAGACAGGAGTAAGATGAAAGCTTGCAGTAGTAAACAAAAGGCCCGCATATTAAGTGAAACCAGAAAAGCTGGGATAAATACTAAGAACAGAAGTTTGTGCTGCCAGGATAGCATTTACCAGGAACAACTCATTTCTTTTCTCTGCTTTGCAAAACAGTGGAGAAAGCCAACCAGCCGGAGACTGGGTATGTAGAACAGGCTTTAACATTAGCAACGAGCTTTCTGTGCCTTAAGTTGATTTGAACATGGACATGAATAAGCAGCAACCTCCTAATCACTTATAGGAGAAAAACAGTACACAAACACTGCACAAAAACAGATACAGAATATAGTTTAAGAATCATAATCATAAATTGGCTTAGGTTGGAAGTGACCTTAAAGCCCATCCAGTTCCAACCTCCTGCCATGGGCAGGGCTGCCACACACCAGCTCAGACTGCCCAGAAACCCATCCAACCTGGCCTTGAACATCTCCAAGAGATGGGCCATCCACAGCTTCTCTGGACAGCCTGTACCAGTGCCTTACTGCCCTCTGAGTAAAACATTTCTTTCTAATGTCTAACCTACATTTCCCCTCTTTCAGTTTAAAACCATTCCCCCTTGGCCTATCACAATCAGACTATGTAAAAATATAAAGTCAGTCCCCCTCCTGCTTTTAAGATCCCTTCAAGTACTGGAAGGAATTCTTGTAGGCAGACCTTATTTTACTGAAACCCCTTGACAAGTTCACTGGCATAAGATCATACATAAGTAAGCATAATATCAGGCCCCAAGAATACAAAAACAACTACCGGTCTGTACTGGTGGGTACAAGGGCTGTGGAAAACCTCAGGCTAGTTAAGTCAGTTTGCAGCATGTCTTCTCCAACCACTGGGATGTGAGGAGCAGTGTGGTGCGTGGGAGTTCCAGGGAAGAAACAGATGAGGAGGAACTGATTTCAGGTTTTGCTGATTGTAAAACTTTCAATTCCTCTGAAGGTTTGCTACTACTAAAAGATGAGGTTTTTAATACAGGTTTCTGGGAAATGTATTTAAATGTATTACCATGAAATTGCTTTACCCTGCTCTTAAATTCAGGAATAGTTGCAATTGCAAGAAAAACAATTTTTATTGCAGATCATTTTGAATAGTAGTTTCCTTCATTCCCACAGAATGTGCTTTATCATGATTGGAAATCTATCCAGTTTCTAACTGTACTACATTGCATACTACATACCAGAGCAGCAGAGGGAGCTTCTGCTCCAAGCAAGGCAGACCCACAGACCACACAGAAGAAATACAAAGGAAGTCCAGATTTAGGAAGAAATCAAATAGCAGAGGGATAAGGAGAAAGTTCGTGAGTGTCCTGCTTAGTAGAAAGGGACCAAAGAAGTGACAAATTCAACAGAGCAAAGATGTAAAACCTGAAAGACAGGAACACATAAACCACACATCCTGACAAAATCTCAGTGAACATCTTTCAAAACAGATTATTTGTTGCTTTTTGTTGGTGGTGGCTGGTTGGTTGGATTTTTATTTTTATTTTCCAGGTTTGAAGAATAAGGCATTTCAGTTTTCATGCATGTATAGTTTAAGGTAAAAATTTTTATTTGGTCTACTAAGATAGGAGGAGTGGTGTGGGCAGAACAAGGAAGTCAGAGCTGGGTATGCTAAATCCATGTATCTGAGCCTATGTTAAAGGACAAAGTAATGCAGCAAACAAGGCTGCCTTGGCAGTTTGGGATTTGTCTGGACTTGAATTATTTGGATCCACCATCGGGTCTTAGGCCTTAAAAGTACCAACTTATCATAGTTCCATACACAGCAGCAATAATCCATCCTACCTCTGAGTGTAAGCTGTCTAGTAACCACTAAAACAGAGACAGGCCAGAACACTTGTGGAAAGCAGATAGACAAGAAACTTCAAGATGACAAGAAAAGCAGCAGTTTCATGAGCAAGAAATGTGAACTTCACATTATATTATCCACATTGCTGCTGACTCATTGATTGTTTTGTTTTTACAGATAACTCACAACTAAACTGCAGTAGTTAAACCTATTTTTAAATTAATCCTTTTGCTGCAATGGCAAATGGAATGGCAATAACTAAAATATTTGGAAATAATTAATAATCAGAATCTCTTAATATTATTATTATACTGTTAAATATTATAGCAGAGAAGTGTTTTACATTGCTCTACAGATACGAAGTTGGAGGGAGCATCTCAAGACCAGTATAAAGTATCCCCTGAGGAACTGTTAAATTTGTATGTTAGTACAGACAGACAGATTACTGTGTATTTCACCAAGACAGATGTGCCAGTAAAGCCATTTAAATGGAGGAGCATGAGGTTGCAGTCCAGATGCAGACTGGCTGTGAAATGGAGGTCTCACTGTTCCCTTTGTCCTTTTTTCCAGCTCTACTTTCTTTCCCACTAGAGTGCTTGTGACTGCAGGATAAAACTGCAACTGCAGAATATAACTGATATAGCTGAAAATTACTTGTTTTTCTTTTGTACTTCTTTATTTTTGTCATGGGGTAAGTTTCAGCCAAGTTGCTACAGAGCACTGCTTCTGACAGAAGTGAACTTTATGTTTGGGAGTGAGGGGAAAGACAAAACTATTCCTCCTGGCAGTCTGGGCTTAGGTCAGATGAAATTATTCCTGAAATGAAACCTTTCAAATGGATTTAAATCAGTGAACCACTTTGACCACTAAACCAGGAATCTAAAAAGCTTTTGTAGAAGATTATAAACATGCACATAGTGATCTGTGCGACAGCTGAACATTGAAAATAATGCATCTTCATTTAATTTTTACACTGATCACTCAGTCAAGCTTATAAGTGAGGCTGGGTAAACAACATGACATTGATGTGCAGAAGACTGTTAGTTATTTGCTTTTCATAATCTATCATATGCATCATTACCTTAATTCTCTATTCTATATACAGCTGAAATGTCTGCAGGCTCACTATATTTAGCATTCAGTCTTATTAAGCTCTGGAGTTGATTTATAGTCTATCCATTAATATTCTCCTAGTTCTCATTTTCTACAATTCAGTCCCACTATTTCCTGTCCTGAGTTCAGGGAACATGTTGAAGAGTTTATTTTCATCTGATCTATTACTACCCTTTTATAAGGGAAGGTCTATTGTTTTCATTCCTATCTTTACACATTTCTCCTTTCACATTTAAGAATCCTAGGTAAACTGAATATGTTCCTAGGTAAACTGAATACGTAAAACCATCTACGTGTCATGACTGGAATTTTACTTCAGGTCTAATGATTGGAATGGTTGGAATGCAAAAAGAAAACAGCAGAAAGTAAATGGTAACTTTTGGGACACGCATTAAAAATACAAGCCAAATTACTGTCTCCTTCTCTAATCCTAGCCTTAAGATTGTAATATTAATAATGAATGGTCACAACCTGTTGATGCTTTTCAGAATTCTTTGGACATGAGAAAAGATAAAAGAAAATGCCCTGTGGGTAGATTATGATGACTCTTAGTCCTATTAGTAAGCAACAATTAGTCGACACTGGAATATGCTGCATAGCAAGTTGCACCAACGTGTCATAACAGCAGTGGGGAGAAAGTATTCCTAAAATAATAAACACACATCATAATCACACAAGGAATCCATGGGCTGTATTTATTACATGGCTCTGATCTGAATTCTACTATACTATTCCACTGTATATTTTATTTTTATCACATAGTATTTTATGGCAGTGAAAACAGTAGTTGGCCAAAAAATTTGTGCTGGAAAAACTCCTTGCTGGCAGAGGTTATTGCAGTAAGGGCATAAAAAGAGAAGGTAATTTTACCAGGCTAAAGTAGAATACACTTTTCTGTTACAGCCACATCTATGTTAAGAGTGTTTATGTCAGTACAGAGCTTTTTTTTTATCACTAAATCCCTTCCAGTATAAATAGAACCAACTTACTCCGAAGACAGATGGTCTCAGGATTTACAAGACTTTCTCAGTCTTGTCAGGCTGTTCTCAGTTTGGCAGCACTAAATGCTGGCCATAATGCCTGGACTTTCTGGAGTCTCTAGATTATATACAGGGAGCACTTTTCCACGTCTACTTCCTATTTCTGCCCTTTTCCTCTGCCCTTTTCCTCTTTCGTGGGGAATAAGTTGAATAAGCTTCACTTGAGACATTTCTAGACTTCTACTGAAAAACAAATCATGTGAACTCATCCCTGTATCCAAGCTCAGGAAAGTGGAGTCTGTTAGTGCATTCTAGACATACAACTTTCTTTGAAGGATGTTTAAAATCTGTTCCTTTTCATGGCTTTTTTAATTGGATGGTGTGAATAATATACTTGGATTAGAACTAGGATAAAGAAAAAAATCCCAACTCTGCCACTACAATATTTCCCAGACACTGACAACCCATTTAATCTTCATATGGCTAAGTTTCTTCACCTGAAAAATTAAGATAGTACTATCTGGCTGTTCCTATGGCCAGTGTAGGAATCCATTAAAAGCTTTTACATCATCATGTTTATGACCTTTAATTAGCTTTGATAAAAACCTTCAGTTCCTCTGTATTTTGGGAAAAGTATGACCGTGGCAGCAAGCCAGGTATGCGTCCAGAATGCTGGAATTTGTTTTTCATGGTAATATGATATCAAACAGGGCATATGTTGTGCTCTTGAGGAATAGAAAGAAATGCATTACAGAGGAAAAGGAGGTCAAGAGAATTAATTTGAAAGTGCAGTGAGATCTCATCTAAATGTTCATGTATATATTAGAAAAGTAGATTTTGGGAAACAGCTGTAAGAATCTTTATAGTTACCAAGTTTTCAAACTTCACTAACTATTCTGCTGTTGCTGCAGTTTTATGACCTTCATGACCCATCTTCCCATTGCAAAATCTTCTCTGTATTATTTTAATGCAGTTCCCCTTTTTCTTCAGCAAGAGACTGAAAAGCCCAACAGTTATCCTCTGCTATCTCAGATTAACAAAGATGCAAAAAATAGAGTGGCACACTTCATACTTTTTTGCAAAAGTAAATGATTTTCTCGTGGCTTAGTCATTGATGATTAAGACAGTCGAGCCATTTTATCTCAGCTTGCCTATGTGTCATCTCTCATTCTAGGGACGAAAAAATACTCTGATTTACCTAAAATCAGGTAAATTTCATTCTCTACCTGAGAGAATCAAAGCCCAAGAAGCACTTTCATGTCCATCCACTAGATTATAAAATACTACTATTTGTCCAAGAAACAGATTTAATAGTTTGACATAAGCTACTGTATAAAAATAATTAGAAAAGCTTAAATCTTACTTAGAAACTCAGAGTTGTCTGTTCAGCAGAAAGGATAACATAAAAAACTGTAAAAATAAGTAAGCAGAGAAAAATCTTCAGAAAAAAATGTAAGCTCCATGAGAACTTTCTATAAGCACAGAAAGAGAAAAAAAGCAACGTTTACTAAATAGCCTATTTGATACCATTGACTCAACTCATTTTACATTTTGATAAACAGAAGAGTGAGAATTAAGGTTATTTTGAGGACAAGTTTATATAGAGAATGAGAAGAAAAACACATAAGTACATTCAGTTTGTATATCAAAGGAGTTCTGATGCACAATAAACTAGTAGCAGTGTAAACAAGCTAATAACAGGTTTGCAATTGTAGATAAGGATGAAGATTAGCCACGGGAAATTGAAACATCACAGTAAACAAAAAAATAATGGATAAAGTGATTTACCTGTACATAATTCTACTCAGCCGGCACTACTTTCTAACCATACATGCATCCCCGTTGTCCTAGAAGTAGACCAATGTTAATTCAGCAAGAGAGCAAACCCAGACTCTTAGAAACTGAAGTCTCACACATAACCAGTTCATTTTCTGTACTGGAAAAAGTAGTAATGCCAAGATAAGGAGCTGCAGGAAGATGATGAGAGGCAAAGTGTGAGCACTGTACAAGTGAGTACTGCAGTCAAGTATTCCTTTAAAACTTGTCTACGCAAAGCTGGCACTTTGTCCATTATTAAATAAGTTCTGCATGGATTTGTCAAGCTGCATTACATCTTTGGGTGGACACTTTTATTCAGAATTTAGTTAGTCTTCATCCATTTTGATATAATTCATTCTTATCATGTTAACATTAGCAAAACAAATGTGGACAGATAAATACCAGGAAGCAAAGAATAACTTAAACATTTAAAACAGTAGTCACTGCTGGCAAAAGACCAAATGGGTATGAGGTTTAGTTCAGAAGATAGAAGATAATTCTTAACCCTCACAGCAACATTTGCTGGAGCAGTTTTCTCCTGCAGTAATAAGAGCAAAACACCCAGTTGCTTTCAAGATAAAGTTCAGTCTACTTATAAACCAGATTGCATGGCATGCTTGAAATAACAAGGGAATAGACTCAGCACATAGAAGGTGACATTCAGGAAGGCTCCCATGATAATATTTATGCATCTGCTCTACCTCACTCAAGATTTGCAAGTTGTATATAATATGGACAGAATATACCTTGCACTGTAAATATATACTCAGAAAAGTAAATGTTAAATAATTCAAATAGAGGTGCATTGTCTGAATCGCTAGCAGACACTTTCACATTATGGTGCTTATTCTCAGTTGTTTCAATTCTTTATTTGTAAAATGGAAGTACTCATTTCGTCTTGTCAGACAGGAAGCTATGAAGGAAAATTCATGAATATTTACAAAACGTTTACTCAAATGATGAACACGGTCTCCCCATGAGGAGATCAATAAACCCATTCTGACTTAGACAGTGTACGGTAAATAAAGGTCATAGCCACACACATATTAGAACAGATAAAGACCAATACTGAACAGCTGTCTCATTCACTGTGCATCCATCATCTTGTGAACTGAGTCAGACTGAGTTCCTGCCAGAAAATGGATCCACGGATCTTGTAGGAAGAGACTAACTCAAGCACATCTGCACAAGGAGCAGCATTAACTCGCATTGGCAAAACAGAGGGCTTTCACACATAACATTGTATAGGACTCTAAATACAATATACAGCCAGTGAACTTGTAAGCAATAATTCCAAACAATTTAAAATTGTAGAGTTTTGGTGAAATCTCTGCTACAATTAAATTATTTGGATAGAGCTTAGGAGAAAAACAGTGATCAGATTATTGGGTGATAGTCAAGCCCCTTTAAGGCTACAATTTATGACGAGTATGCTACCACCTCTTCAAAGACATTTCAAGCCAACATATCACAGTATGCTATTACTTGTACCATAAATACACACCAGATCTCTTTAGTACGTCCACAGTCCTTATATTAATGCAACTGTACTTGTTAAGCCAGTGCAGGAACATCTACACTGCAGTGGTGATAACCATCCATGTCTATAAAGCCAAATCCCCATTGGCACTGCTATTAATGTGGATTTGATTGGGGAATCATCCAGGTCCTCAGCATTTCATTAACTGGAGGTACTCCATGAAATGCTTGATGGCATGCTGTGACAGATTTCTGTCTTCCTTCCAGGTCTTCTTGGGAAAGTTTTCAATCTGCCAGCATGTTTAGTTAACACAGTTCCCATGATGTACTTTCTCTCATGTGTCCCAAGCAGTGCCAATATGAGCACAGTTGGATGAGCTGTTCATGCTCATGTTTCTGGAGTTATTGCAGCCATGAACTGATAGAGAGTTTGAAGAACACAGAAAATCAAAGAGCTCCCTAACTGTGCTGGACTCATCAATCACTCTCACATACTCATAGCTCTCCCTTTTCGTGTGACAGTTCAGGAATTAATATGGAAGACGCATGGACAATGCACAGGAAAGCAAAAGATACATCCATGTGGAAGACATTCAGTGTTACTATCTCCACACAAAGTTAGCAGGAAGATTTCTGAATTGAATATTACCTCTGATATGTTTTCTTTGTAGATTGTCTACCATAATATATTTGGGAAAAGACAGCTTAATCAGACTTTAGAGAAGCTGCATAGATGCTTTTCATATCTGGGATTAACACCATTTGTACTACTAGGCAGTAATACAAAAGGATAAAAGTGAAACCACATACATGTAACAGGCAGGTGAGGGGTACCTGTAAAGCCTCTCACCCACTCAATCAGTCCATCTTGGAGGAGCTCGTATATCTTACACGTCTCATTAAACTGCAGAGAGTGCTGCTCTAAGGCAGCTCAGCTCCTTTTGGCAACAAAGCTAGCTCATTCGTGGTTTGGTCAGGTATTTTTGCAGCACAGTGATGTGCAGGCCTGTTGTTATTGTTATTGTTGGGCAAACAAGGGAAATAAAAGAACACCTTTTGTAGCCATGAACTTACAGAATAGAGAGGCATGCATGAAAAAATATGAATGTGGAAAAGTGCATATGAATTATTTACAACTGCAATGTGATTACAAGAAAGGTAGCTATTTTATTAAATGCTTTGCAAAGTATTCTTTCTCAAACAACTTGAAAGTTGTCAGTAAATCAATGTTAACCAATAAAACTATATTGTCAGTTGTCAATAAATCAGTGTTAACCAATAAAACTATATTAAAGTAACTGTTTTCTGGCAGGCCTGCTGTCTTATTGTGTCTTGCAGCAGCTCACTCTGCCTTTCCCTGTGTTGCATCCTTTCCTATAGCAAGCGAATGAGCAAAGGTGCTGGATACTGCCAAGGAAATGGAAGAACATCTAATCTTTTTCCTGCTCAGAAGAATACAACTAACTGCTTAATTTCAAGACAGCAGATGTGGACTTCCTTCACACAGATCTATTTTTATTCCACCTTACGTCAGTATGCTTTGTTCCTCTAGCCATATGGGCCGTTCAAAGAACAGAGTGCTGGATCCATGCATGATACACGACTCAAGGGTATTCAGTGTGTGGTCAGGGATAGACTAAAATGCAGAATACAGGAAAACCACACACACAAAGGAAAGCACAACCAGCAGCTACCACTCAGCCCAGCCCTCTGATCTCTAGTTTGCAAATAACTTTTTTCTGTTTAAACTTTTTGTTGTTGCTTCTGTTTGTTTGTTTCTTTCTTTCTTTCAGCAGAAGATGGTCATGGTGTGGAAATCTTCTGACCTTTGTAAAAAAGGCTATGTGGTTTCTTTCCAAGGGCAGCCTACAGGCCATAAGAGCAACAAAAGGGCAGGACTGGGCTTCAAAAGGGCTATTGATGACAAAAGCTCACTGACATTCTGATACCAGTGATTTGCTTAAGATAATTAGGGCAGCTTCCCAATAGCCAGAGGTCTACTTCTTAGAAAACAAGAGAGCCTGTTTGCTAACCTTGATTAGCCCAGTGGCTAGAAAACTTGATGTTTAGACAGGCCGAGCTGCCTTTTGTGCCAGACTGTGCTGGCAAACGACCAAGAACACCAATTTGCACGGCAGGCTTGTCAGGCATCAGGCTCTGCCACAGCAACGCTCCCACCACAGCCTCCACCTGCTCAGGCCTCGGGTCAAAAACAGCCTGTAAATGATAGCTAACATTTTGGGATTGCCAGCGCTGCAGAGATTGTTAAGAGCAGCTCTTTTTGTGTTCTTTTTCCCACTTACAGAGCTCAGTTCCTGAGCATGGCTGCTCAGAACAGGAGGAAAGCACGCAGCCCTTTGCTGCAGCTTGCAACTGAAAAGCGGGGCAAGGGGCTCACGCAGCGAGGCCTGACTCTCACAGCAACGAGCAAAGCGGCTGTCCCACGCCGCAGGTAAGGGCCGGCGAGAAAAGCGGCGAAGAGCGCTGAGGAGAGCCGGCCCCGCGGCGGGTCGAGGCGGGGCGGCCTGCACGGGCGGGGCGCGGCGGCGGAGACGGAGGGAGAGCGGCGCGCGCCGAGGGTCGCGGCCGTCCCGCTGGGATGCGCGCGGCGACACCGGTAAGGCCGCCGCGACGGGCCGGCGTTGGGGTAGGGGCGCCCGACGGGAGGGTGACGTGCTGCGGCGTGCGGCCGTCCGGCGGCTGCGGGACGGGCGTGCGCTGCTCCGCAGGGCGGTTATGGTACAGCACGCGCCTCCCGAGACGGTCGCGGGGACAAAGGACCGGCGGAAGCGCGGCGCGGAGCGGGGGCGCCGCAGCCGCTGCTGCGGGAGGTCTGCCGGGCCGCGAGCCGTCAGTTAGCCTGTGTGCTGCTCGCGGAGCTGTAACGGGAAGGAAGCCTTACCTTGAATGGTAAACTCACTGACTGCGCTTTGCTGGAAGCAGACCGGGGAAAAGATGGTAGTTAGGACCTCCAGTCCACAAGCAAGAGCTTTTGGGTGGGACTTTGTAATAGTTCGTGATGGTGACTGAGGAAAAGGGTATAATGTTGTATGGCAAGGTCCGTATCAGTGGCACTGAAATCCCTGGAGCTTCCTGGAGGTCCGAAGGGGTGAGACGTGCACGTGGTGAGATACAAGATAGGGCCACAGCCATAACTACCGAGCTTAGTAGTGGGGAAAAGTTCAGAAGGATGTGAAAGAGAAATCAGAGCTCCTGAAAGGAAGTTGTTCTCTCAGAAATTCTGCAAACGAAGAAGAAAAAAAAATGTTTCATATTTTAAAAATATTAAAATAACTCTTATTTTTGTACTGAAATAATTTGGGTATACTTGTCTCCACAACAACTATAGGATTGAGAAAGCTCTGATTTAAAAATGTGTACCTTCGCATCTTCACTATAAAGCAGCAGAAATGTCATTATCCCTGTTTTGGTAAGTGATGAATTGCTGCCGAGGAGCACTGAGTAACATCCCGAAAGTCAGAGTGGAACTTAGTTCTCTTAATACCTTTGTGTGCCCCAAAATCTGATGCTGAGCCTTTACAGTCAGCCTGTGGACAAATATTATTATCAGCAGCAAAAGCTAGCGCAGACATACTAGGATTGCATTCTTTTGTTAATTGCCGCTGCTCTGTGTGATCTGGATTTCTAAACCAATGTCCACAATTGATATGTTTCTCTAATGCGAACTAGACCAAAATTAGAGCTGAGTGCTCTACATAAGTACTCAAAGACACTCTCATCTGACATTTCCATCCCACCTCCCCGTGTAAGCTGGATCCGGGAAGCTCAATTGGGAAATTCATCTAATAATTTTGTTGTCTTTGGCTTGGCAAGTGGTCTTATGGAACAGTGAGTTGAACTAGCTTCAGTGCAGGTTCAGTAACAGACGCATTACAAAGAAGGGGACAAAGCCAGGAGCAGTAGATGGGATGCTCCTTGCAGTGGTAACATTTAGCTTGGTTCAGCTAGTGACAGAATTGCATCTTTAGTGTCTTACGCTTTAATGTGTTTAGAAGTGTTGAACTCACTAGAGCCATTATGGGAGCGTTCTTAACCCAGTGCATTCTTTCCTATGCTCCTATATCTTTTAACTTAATTTTTAATATTAAAATATTTTAAGATGTACAGTTGTAGTTGAGCCTCGAATTGCTATATGATCTCTCTCCCTTTCAGGCTTGAAATATCCCCTCAAGAGGCATTTTTTATAGGGTTGCAAGAGCTCTGTAGTGACTAAAGCAAGATCTGAGACTAATCTTAAACACAAATACACAGAATTAATACAGCACTTCTGACAATGAAGGTATTGCTAGCTGTAGTATTGCCATCCTTTTGAAATATACAAGTGTATCACATCTGTTGCAGCTGTTGTTTCAGCTTCTTAAGAATCAGAAGGCTGTATATAACTTGTTCTTACTTAAGATGAACTTCTGATACATATGACTGCAGTATGATTAAGGTAGTTTCAGTGTGGCAGGCTGAAAACTGATGAAGCTGCACTGGTGCAAGCCTTGACATGAACCATGTAAGCCTGCATAGCGCTGGAAAGCCTTTGTGGAAATCTCTACTTTTGTGGCTCTATGCTGTTAACATTTAAATTAAGTAGCTCAGTTTATGCTCACACCTGTGACATCCACATTTCTGTCTCCCAGTATTATCTGATCTCTGTTTAGAAATAGGAAGTCTTTAAGACAAAATAGTCAAATCTATTCACTGAAAATGAGCTGTGGATATGAGAGATGCTCTTTTTGTAACCATGTGTATGACATCCTTCCCCAGATCCTTTGAAGAACCCTAGAGGATTAAACCTGGGAGCTCCTTAGAGATTGTAACTCTTGAAGAGCTGCCAACATAGATGTCTTAAAAAAAGGAAAACAGGACAAGTTGCTAGTTGAAGACCTAGCTTAGAATTTTGGGAATTTGAGTGCCATTTGGTTCTGTAACAGTTACTTTTGCTACAAATTAGGATGAATAATTTTATCTTCAGTGCAACAGATTTCAGGCTCTTTAAAGAAATCAGCATGGTTAAGAAACAGCAGTACCACTAATAAGGATTTATTTCCTTCAGAACCATTTACTATAATTCAGGGAGCCTTCTGAGTACAAACTCATATCCTTTTGCATCATGAACACCAGCATAGCTTTTCTAATGTGACCCACACCTTACTCTTATGTAAAATTAGTATTGTGGATTTCACATACATGAAATCATCTGCAGTGGTTAGGTGTTGCATAACCGTAAACCGTAATTTACAAGACAAGACAGTCATGAAAGAGTAAGGATTAACCTGAAAAGTTTCATTTTGCAGTCTTGAGATACCGATGTGACACATGAGAACAGAGCATAAAGCAGAACTTTGCTCATGAACAGAAAAGAGGATATAAAAGGCTTGCACAAGCCATAGCTCTCTGGCAGTCATTCAGTTTCGTCGTGAAACTGATTGCCTGTAGCTGAAATAAATGATTTCATCTCTGAGTTTTAAACCTGAAATTGAGGAGCGTATGATTCAGTCATGGCTGTAGGTGCAGGGTCTAATTCATACCTTAAGTAACTTTACCCAATGTGGAGGAGATTATTCCTATTTCATGTATTTCTCCCATTCTATAGCATGTTAATCAGCATTGCTGCCTTGTGGTTTTCTATTAAATTGCCTTGTGATTGACCTTGTGTCAGGGCCCAGGCACTTCCCGGTTTTAATGCATCCTGCTGATTGTTATTGATTTGAGAAGAGCCACTGATGGCTGGCTTAACTTCCAAGCAAGAAGTTTCCAAAGTGAGGCATTTCAAGGCCTGCAGCGTTTGTGTTCCTCATGCTAAGTCAGACTTCGTAATTCAGATTGTATGGCGAGGTGCTGCCTCAGTGGTTCACTTCTCATAGTAACAACTGTCTTCCACTCTTAATCCAAAATTTCTCAGCACTTTGTGATTTTAACTCAAAACATTCTCTCAGAATTGAAATTTTAATTCCTGCAGTTTGTTAAGTATTTGTCTCATAAATTGGCAGTACAACTCTCAGATTCATTCAGCACGTTAGAGTGCAGTTTTCAGCTTACAAAGATGTGTTACAAATTTTTGATACTGCTTATTATAGAGAAGGTAGCAAATCTTAGAAGAACAGAATTATTTTTTTCAGAGTGCAGATTATTCTTTATGTCATGGATCCTTTAAAACTTCTTTGTGGTTTAGTAGCATATGAACTGTTGAGGATTCATATGCTGTCTTGATTTCTAGCAGTTAGCCTCAATATTACTCCAGTTGTAATGTAGTGAAACAAGTGGTAGTGACCCCATGCAGCTACCTGTGCAAATAGATTTAAATGGGACTTTACATGGATCCCAGGAGTTCCACTCCTCCATAGATTTGTGTAGCATGAGCTCTGTCCTGGAACTTCAGACCCACAGGACATCCTGAAGCATTCAGGTAAGGAGCTAGGAAAAGTGGTTGCTACAGAGGTGTATTGTCTGAATCTCTTTCCTTATAGGTTTGTAGAATTTTTTCCAGTTAAGGTAATGCAATTTTATTGACTGCTTTTCTGTTTGCCAAGACTTGATTGACTGGAAGAGCACCTGGAGGATGCTAAGGCCTCCTGCACGTTATGCCTAAAGGCTGCACCAGAACAGTGTGGAAGCAAGCACAGTACACACATGCATGTGCCAGAGGTCTGAGAAACAGTCTCATGAAGTACATCATTTACTGGGGGTGTTTAAAAAAATTTGCTGAAAGAAGAACGAGGGGTAACTATTTGGAGATGAGGGCAAAAGAAGGTTGTTGTCAGAAGGGAGGAAGTGGCCAAGAGAAGCTGTAGTAAATGATAGGGTACTCCATATGACATGGAAGCAAACAACCACAACGTAATAGTAAGGTGCAGTACAAGAACACTGTGTATATTGGCTAAAGCATTAAGCAAGTTTGGATGATAATCTCCAGAAAGGAGGCTTGACAGTGGTTGCCAAGCGGTTTGCCAAAGGCTATGCTGTAACGTAACTGGAGCTGAGGAATTGATACCTCACAGAACTGGAAGCTGAAAGAGTTTACAAGAGAGGAAGTAGGCAAGTGATTGCAAAAGAAAGCAAGTTTTTGGCACAAGAAGTGGAAGAGAATATTTATGCTGGGCTTTAAGATTCAAAATGCTTAATTTAAGGTACAGACCATTTACAAGTAGGGTCTTTTACAGCACTGTATAGCAGAGAGTTATTAAAGGCTTTTTACTGTAATATAGGATGATGAAATATGAATAATATATAGTGTTGATCAGTCTTTTGGTAAAAAGGACACCATTGTGCCTTGTTCTTGTAAAAATTTGACAATCAGTTCTTGTGTGTTAACCATTTGTAGCCCTTCCAGTTTTCAAGTGGGGTATCTCAAAAGCACTTTATAAAAAGAGGAAAGAGTCAGAGTACATAAGGGAACTGAGGTGGACAGAAAGCAAAGAACATGCCCAGTGTCAATTCTCTTCCACATTTCATCATCATGTGATGTTAACACTACAGAAAGTCGTCTTTTTGCATTTAAGATATACATGTTCTATCTTTTCACCAGTGTTGTTATTTAGCAAGACCAAGCAGCATTCTGATTTTCAAGCTTTTGACTCATGAGAACAAAACCTAGCTTTTATGAAATTTGAGATTTGATCATTTAAGCTTCCTTATTTTGAACACACAAAGAATCTTCTAGACTTTAGGAAGAAAATTTTTTAAAATAATTCAAATACTGCTTCAGATTTATGTTGTTCTCACGTACTTCTAAATTTTTCTGTGTCTTACACTAGCATATAAAGAAACACCCACAATTTTGTGTTAATGCTTTGAGTTAGGCTGGAGAACGGAAGAATAAAAAAATGACAGGATGGGAAGCTCAAATCATGTTTTGAGAAGGGATTTCCTGCTAAAAGTTGTTTAAAATAATCTTCAGCAACGTCATCCTTTTCGGTATCTCACATGAAGTTGATGGATCTTTTCTGAACTTAGAGCTAGCCAAAGAAAAGGTGCTCATTACTTTATATCAGAATTCAAGGAGAAAGAAAAACATGCAACATAAGGAAAAAAAAAAAAAAAATCAAAAGAGATTCAGAAGTTTTCAGTCTTATAAATCCTTTTTTAAAATGAAAATGCAAATACTTAAAAAAACATTTGCAAATACTAACTCAGTCAAATCCCAGGTGAGTCAGAGGGTGTTGTGACAGAGTGTAAGATCCCAGTGCTTTTTTTTATTCCTTAAGATGCAGTTTAATTGCCTGATTGCCTTTTTGACTATAGGAGAGGCACTGAGTGATCTCCTATAGTTTCCAACACGGTGCAGTGGTGTTTTTGTTTTAGTTACTGTCCATACAATCTCCTTCAAAATTTTCTTAAAAAAAAAAAAAAAAAAAAAAAAAAGAAGTACCAGAGCTGTTGATGGATCTATACAGCAAGTGCTGTTGAATCTCAGGTTTCTTGCTTCCTTTGAAGTTCTGCCTCTGAGAAGGAGGATGAGGAAGGGTGGGGCAGAGGTTTTGGAGCTGTGTCAGGGATGTGTGTGCAGTGAGAGGTGGCTGCCCTTCAGCACTACTGCATGTACAGTTCAAACCTGTGACTCCAGATCCAGTGATGAGGAATTCTGTCTTAACACACTGTTACTTTAAAATATCTAGTTCATTTTTTTTCTTACCTTTATTTGTTAAGCAAAGGCCACCAGGTATCACATGCTACAAAAAGTAATACGTGTATTTTTTAAAAACAAAGCTTGCTTTCTATGTTTAAGAGGTTTTGAGATTTGTCAGCTTTTCTTTTTTGTTTTTCCTAACTCTCGACTTCCAGTCTTTGTTTGCATGTTATGATAACTTGATTCTTCAGCTTTTAAAGGTGCTTTTGCCTATGTAATTTTAAGAGTGAACAGGATTTGGCATTTAAAGATTTGCATTCCCACATCCCTTCTGAGTTTACTTTATCAAAGAGTTTATTTGTTTGTTGCTTCTTCTAGTCACAGAAGTTACCAGTGTGAAATGGTTATGTTTAGTCTTATATGAAAGCAAGCATGATTGTTCTCTACAAATATATCTTGCTTACAAACTCCTGGCTCATATGGCATCTTGAGAAATTTTATGTTGTAAACTTAAATAGGTTTTCATTGAAAATATTTTACATTATAACAGTCTGCAGAGCTATGTTAGGTTACTGCTTTGGGGTGAAGATTATCATGTCAAGCAAAAGCATGGTTAATTGACATACCTTCTAACAGTGGATGCTTGGAAGAGACAGAAACTTAACAGGACAAGAAGTAATCTTGTTGAGGTGTTCCCTGATAATCCAGTGTAGGGGATATTTAAAATTCACTAATGCGAACAAATCTTGTGTTAGATACAGGAAGCAGTAGTACAGCCCCAGAACAGCTCTTAATTGCTGGATTCTCTTTTTTGCTACTTATCTCAGGGAACCTACAGACTCCTAAGTCTGTATTAGGCATTACTATTATATTGTATACTGGCAGTGAGATTAGTAAAAATGACTGAACAGTTTGTTGCCTAAGAAGGAACTTCTGGAAGATTGAAGAATCCATCAAATCAAAAGCTTGCTTTCTTTCTCTAAACAAGGCATTTTATCCAGATCTAATTTCATGTATAAAATTACAAAGCATCACTTATTTTGCAGTAGTCATTACATACTTCTTCACAGCATTTTCATTTGGATTTTTCAAGTACCATTTTGGTGCGTGCTTTACACACAAATTAAGAAATTAGTATAAATTTAAACTGTGTTGATATTTTCCTGTTATTTAAAGTATAGCAAAACAAAACTGATCTTCTAGAAAAGATAGATCTGTAGATCAGTGACAATACTGGAATCAGATTTGTTTTTTAATAAACAATGAAAAAGCTATTCTGCATTATAAACAGACTAATCAAACTGCAGGATGCTGAAAGGTAGGATAAAATTTGATTAAATACAGCCTTTGAAGAGAAACCTGACATTATTAAATGTTCTTTTCCTAATCTAAACGTGGGAATGCTCTTTTCCCTGGACTTATTCAGTACTGTATCTGGAACTTTTTAGTTAAATAAGCCTTTACAGAATTATTGCTTAACTTGCTGTATTTTAACTTCTCTCTAGGTAGAGGACATTCCTTGGATTATAAAGCACGTAGGGTGCAATGGCAGATCCCATCCACTGGACCCGGTATCGTTGGCAGCAACTGATGTCTACAGAAGGCAGAGAAGAAGGCAGTAGCAGCAACTCAAGTAACAAGTGCTATCAAGCAAAAAAAACAATTGGCAAACATAGGATAGTGATACCCTGCTTGGGACATTTTAAGGAAGAGTATGAAAAGGTATCAAAACTGTATATGAACAACAAAATACGGACTACTAAATATACTTTACTGAATTTTATACCACGCAATTTATTTGAACAATTTCACAGGTAATTAACTATTTTTATTTTGTTTGCGGAAATTCTTCTAAAGTGGAATCTATTTGTTTATTAATATATGTTTTTCCAACCTTCCTATCACTTCTGAAAAGGTCTGTGTTATTTGTCTAAAGACTGAATATCAGCCTTGGACTAATCCTTTCTTCAAAACTTTTGTTATTTCCACTCACTCTGCTCTTTAGATTAAAATATTATTTACTATTGGAGCACTTCAGTAATCTGAAGTAGAATTTTCAGTTGATTTCCTGCAAATGTATTTCTTCCCTTCCCTCACATGTCTTACCTCTGGCCATTATTTTTTTTCCCTCCATCCTCCTGCTTGGAGAACTGCAGGTTTATAAAGAATGGCTCACTTAAGAATGTCTTATCTATAGGTTCACCACAGCCTCACTAGAAGACATATGCCTGGAAGGCAGGGTTGGAATTACAGTAAAATTCTTGCTTGCTGCACCTTCTTATCACGAGTATTAATTAGCCATTCAGCCAACTACTGTATTTGACTGAAGAGAGGAAAGCAGAGTCACAGATACTTAGTTCTTTGTTTTTTCTTAGCTCCTACTACAGTTCCTTCTTACTTAAGTAGCCTCTATACAGCATGGAATGAGGGAATTAGAATGGCTGATAGCACAGCTAATTCTTATGTTTGCTCTTTATTTCAGAGTTGCCAATTTGTATTTCCTATTTCTGGTTGTTTTAAACTGGGTTCCCCTGGTGGAGGCTTTCCAAAAAGAAATTACAATGCTACCTCTGATAGCGGTTTTGACAATAATCGCCCTGAAGGATGGTCTGGAAGACTACTCAAAATATAAAATGGATAAACAGATAAACAACTTACTAACCAAAGTGTATAGCCGGTAAGAGACAACATTCTTTCTGATGATTGTTATTAAAATGATTCTTCTGGTTTACTCTCTGAACACACATAGAGAGAGAGAATAACTTAGGTTGGAAGAGGTCTCTGGAAGTCATCCCTCTAATCTCATACCCTGCCCAAAACATGCCTTATTAGATCAAATTGCTCAGTGTACAATTAATAGGTGTATAATCAATAGGTGTACAAAGGTTTAGTAAGATTATCACAGTGGAAAGATAATCAAAATAAATGGAAATACCAGTATTGTAGGCCTGCAGTGAACTCCCCAAGGAACAATCTCCAGAAAGAGATCCTTCCTCAGTTGCAGTCAACACTTAAATGGGATCTAGGAGAGGTGGAACCAGGCTCCACCTGGTTCCACCTCTCCAGTCGCACAGGTGAATTGCCTTCACCTGTGCTCCTGTGGCTGACTCACTGCTTGCCTCAAGTGATCAATCAGAGGTTCAGGCTGTGATCAACAGTTCCCATACACTCAGGAAGTTGTGTAGTTGAGTCTTGATCATTTGTTTAGCTAAAAAAAATACCAAATTAGCATAAAAATTGCTGAAAAAAAATATTCTTTTGTGAATGCCAGAGCATTCATATATGAGTCTACACTGCATTAACCAAGGAAGTTTTAGTATTATTCTTAATATCTTAAAATTGTTTTGACATCCTTGAAATTCAGTGATTACTATTTCATCATTTTAGTGGTGAAAGTCATAAAAGCTATCAGTGTTGTAACTCTGTACTCCTAATGTAATTTCCATGAAGGAAATAAGAACATTTTCCGATGCAGTACTACAGGTGGGATCTCACAAGGGTAGAATAGAGTGTGAGAAACACTTCACTTGACCTCCTAGCTACACTTCTTTTGATACAGCCCAGGATATGATTGGCTTACTGGGCTGCAAGTTTATCATCAATCTGTACCTGCCAAGTCCTTCTTCAAGGACTGCTCCCAATCCATGCATCAGCCAGTCTGTACTGATGTTTTGGATTGCCCTAGTCCAGGTGCAAGACTTTGCACTTGGCCTTGTTGAACTTCATGAGTTTCACACAGGCCCACTTCTCACACCTTATCACATGTCTCTGGATAGCATCCTTTCCTTCCATTTAAGTGTCAGCCACACCACTCAGTTTGGTGCCATCTGCAAACTTGCTGAGGAGTCCTCTCAATCTCAATATTTCTGTTGACAACGAAGGTATTAAACAGCACTGATCTGAATACAGACACCTGAGAGACACCACACATCACTGTTCCCTGTCAGGACATTGAGCACACAGCTTCATGTGCTGCAAACACAAATACCTGATATAGCAGCTTTCTCCGAAACATTTTATTCAGAGTATAAAAATTTGAGCTTAAAACAATAAAGTAGTTGAGTTGGGAAGATAAATGATTTTTCTTTTTTATGTTTGCAGAGAAGATTTGAGGGACACGTCAGACCATTTCTGATATGAATTGCAGTATACTCTGAAATAATTCACTGCCAGAAAACAAGAGGCATCCACTACACATTAATGACCATTGTTTGTTACTTGCAGTCTCACCAATATCAATGATAGGGAATTTATTTCTGATCTTTTCTATCTTGATTCCTTCCCCAAACAAGTATAATAATTAGTTTCTGTATTAGTAATCTGTAAAAATGTCTTCCTGTGCCTATTGCTAGTGCTTTTCACTTTTCTTTCTGAACTTCTTTATTATGAATTATTCTATATTGTATAGCCTGATTTAAAAAAAAAGGAGGCTCGGTTTGGTAGAATTAACTTTTTTTAAGCAACAATCCCTTACTGCTTTTATAAAACGTGTTTGTAATAGAAACTGGTTTCACCATTCTTTCTTGTCCATGACAAAACAGGCCTGTCTTAGTGCCTTGATATATCTATCCAAGCAGCTAGATACTAGTTTTTTACACCTTTTGGATAAATTGGACTTGGTATTTTCCCCCTTATTTTTTCTGGCTTATAACAAATGAGTGACATCCATAGTTTCAGAGTTTTGGCTTGCTGCTTTTTATAGTTTTATTCCCAAGCCTGGAATTCACCCATTGAAAGTATCAGAATTACTGTACTTAGCCTATACTATGCAGAAATGGAGGCTACATTTTCTGGGAAAGTAGGTATATCAAGTAAAAATAACAGAAGAAGCATTGCATACTTTCAATTCCACATTTATTTAATAGATGGCAATTATGAAGAGAAACTGTTGCTGTCTGCTGATGGCTAATCTCAACACCCGCAGTAGAGAGGTTTTTGCAGTTCTCAATGAAATACATAGTAGTTACAAAAAAATCTAAAGATGCATAAGTAGTAGTGTTTTTTCTCCTTTACTAAGCTCTAGTAAATGAGTACTTCAAGGGTAAATAGAAGTGCTGCATTATTACTAAATCTTTATCTCCAAATAGTTTTGTATAGTTTATCAAATTCTAAGGCTTAATCACTTTGAAAAATACCTGTAGCAATCAGACCCAAAATCTACAGCTTTTAAGCTGAGATTTTATCTTTCTACACAGTGATGTCATTGCTTTCTTTGTTTATGAACTTACTTGGCCTTTCGTTCACCATCCTTACTGTAACTCTTCTAGATGTGAGCAAGCTGTGAAAGTAATTTTTTCTTGCTGCTATCAGGTGTTCCCAAATCCTTTCCATCGCACCTAGGGGAAGCAGTAAAAGAGTGCTGTTGTGGAGTGACCAGAGCATTCTGTTCCAGTCAGTGTTGTCTCTTTGGACTCACTTTGCCTCTTAGTGGGAAGAATTGGCTACACACACAAAAAAAGTGTAGATATGGTTTTCCATGCTTACAGAATAGCTAGTAACAGCATCTCAAGGAGAAGCATATATTTGGCTGAGGTTGGTTTAATTTTACATCAACTTTTGCATATTTTCACTAGAGATACTGTTATCAATATATTGGTTAATTATGTGGACTTTGTGCCATCTCATTGGAGAAAAGGATTTTTCCTTTTCTTCAATGAGATGGAGATTTCCTAGGATACTGTCAGGCAACAGAGATCTGAAAGGTATGGATGCAAAGCTTGACACAAGAAATGTTTTTCTGATATTTTCTTTGTCATCAAAAGCATTTTACCAACTTAGTACTTCGATTAGAACTGGTAGATCAGTCTGCACAGAATTGCCATGTTGTAAAGTTTGTTATCTTAAGTCTGTACTGTGGAAGCTAGGTGCACTTTCCAGCTTCCTGGTGCAACTGCACTTTTCAGCTAGGTAAGCCAGAGTGAGGTTTAGAAAAGGATGCACAACATGAAGATGCTCCCAAGACTGAAGAGTACAGTCTCCTCACTTTAAACATAGCTCTAGGATTAGCCTGTGAAAGATATTAAAACCTGCCAACTAGCAAGGCATAACACAATGGAAAATACGGCAATGACAGCATAGAAGCAAAGTCCTAGGCTGCAGCAGATGAGGATGTGCTCAAACGCAGCAACTGTGGACACAGAAACAAAGGAAAGAATCCACTTACCTTCAAAAGGCATCATATACATAGGAATTTCCAGCAAGATACCCTTGCCTCCACTGCCAACCCTTAAGTGAGGTCTGGGAGGGGGTGAATCCTGACTCCACCATTTCCAGTCACTCAGGAGCATTGCATGCACTTGGGCTCTTCTGGGTTGGCCCTGCCTTCCCCCAGGTGCTCAATCACTGTTTCAAGCTGTAACTTAGCATTTCTGCTATACAAGGGTAGTAACAATACCAAAAATGTACTGCATCCAGACACATACAGTGTTTGTATCAGCAACCCTATTTCAGTGCCTACTACTGTATAGCTCCAGTCAGCTCCTTGTTGCTTGCTACCTCCCAGCCTATTCACCATTCTAAACCTGACTGTGCTTGCAATAAACTGCTTAATTAAATAAAAAGGATTATTCTTTGTCTCTGTTGAATACGGAAGAGCAGATAGAAATAGAAAGTTGAAGAAGGCACAAACTTCTGTATGTCATCCCTGTATTTTTTATAATAATAAAGAATTTCAACTTTCTCTCTTGAGTATTGTAGGTTCTTTGTACCTTATGTTCAAAAACTATGGGAAAATATTTAAAAGCCATAAATACAAGTATTTATGCTTGGGGCATTAGTAAAGCAGTTGCTGAATATTCTTTGCTCACTGGTAAATGATGGAATAATGAAAGTATAGGAATCAAGGGACTGAGTTTTGAATTGGGCTAACATAATTATGAGAGGGTAACAGGAATGTAATTCCCAGCAAAACAGGTCTGGGACCTCAGAGCTGATCATAGAATCATAGAATTGCTTAGGTTGGAAAAGACCTTCAAGATCATCAAGTCCATTCTGAACCTAACCATACTACCCTAACTCTAACAACCCACCGCTAGATTATGTCCCTGAGCACCACAGATTCTTTGTTACTGTCACCTTGAGATGTTAGACTGTCTCATCAAAATTCTTAATGACTTGGAAGTAGAAGTTCAGTATTGGAGTCATTTCCTAGGTACAATCTGTTTCTTTGAGCTTTCAGTTTGGGGTGTTTTTTTCTTTTCTTTTCTTTTTTTTTAATTGTTCTAATGTTTTTATATCCATTTCAGGAAAGAGAAGAAATACGTAGATGAACACTGGAAAAATGTCAATGTTGGAGACTTCATCCGGCTTTCATGTAATGAAATTATTCCTGCTGACATGGTGCTGTTATATTCCAGTGACCCAGATGGGATCTGTTACATTGAAACTGCAGGTCTTGATGGAGAAACCAATCTAAAACAGAGGCAGGTGGTGAGAGGATATTCAGAGCAGGTGATAATTTTGCATTTCAAGTGGTTTAAGAAAGGTGATGTGACAGTCAACAACAATAAAAACCTTAGTCCTCTATATTGCCTACTGTTCAGCAATCCCCGTCTGAAAATAGAATAAATAGATGATATAGTTTTAATTTTTTTGTTGTTTTTCTGGAGCAAATCTTTGTCTGCTCGCTCAACCCAGAGAAAGAGAGCTCTATTTCAAGTGAAGTAAAACTAACTTTTCAGGTAAATGTCCAGTCGTCATGTATAACATACCATTTAGTGGCTGTGAAATTAGGAGAATTTTTTTTTTTTTTGAAGGGAGTTCAGTGCCATGTAAAAACAGAGAGAAGAATAGAAGACTTCTTTTTCACTGTATTTTCAATTGTATTTTTAGCTCCTAATCTAGACCTTCAAGGATTTATAAAGTCTTTGGAACTCTTACAATTTTTTTAATCTATACCTGTCAAGATTGAACATCACCATCTTATAGTTTTCACAGTAGTGGTCAGAAATTAGTGCAGTCTTCAGCACACCTGGTAACTGAGTGGAAGCACTGCACTGACAACATCAGCAGGGAGATTCAGTGTTGTCCATAAGAATGTGCTGTTAACAGACTGGAGATAAAATTACCTGAAATGCCTCTGAATTGTGGTGAGGAGGTGAGAAGAAGTACCTTGCTGTTCATTTAGATTTGTTTGTTACTTAACAAGCAGGGTAATATCAAATGCATGATCTGTTAACCATAAAGAAAGCTGATTTTCTTTCTCCCATTCTTTTTTTCTCAACTTTAGAGTGAGATAGTCATGCTGTCCCAAAAAGTGACAATTTCTTCACCATAAAAGACTGCTCATTTTTCTCCTCCAAGGGAAAAAAAAAGGCCATGTTGGTGTCCTGTCAGGACTGCACAGTTTCTGATTGTAGAGTAGTTAACTTCACAGACCTCTGGTGTCCTGACAGCTCAGTTCCAGACAGAGGCTTTGTCCTCTCGAACTCAGGCTGAATAAGACTGTGGGAGTGCTGTGTATGTAGACAGAGTATGACTATCTCTCCTCTTAGTTTCTCAAGCTCAAAAGTATAGGAAGAACATAAATCAAATTAAAGAACATTCAAAGACAAAGACTAAAAGGTTGTAACATAATGTAAAAATATTACGTTCTGCATTTTTATGACTGAACAAACACAAGTACGAACGTCATCAATAGGGCACTTGTTATTGCCCTTGGGGCTCCTTTGGGAAGGCCAGGAAACATTAGAGCCTAAAAGAGAAGCTGAAACTCTCATAGTTAATTTTTTGTCAACTTAAGATAGCATAATTTTTTTTTTTTTTTTTTTCTGTATGTACCTCAGTGAAAGAAATTAAGAAGGTACTGCCAAAGGCTTATAAACAACAGCTAGCAACAGACATAGAAGAGTGTTTCCGACCATCTTTGCTTTCCTAGAGAAATAGACAAAAAAATTGAGGACCTTTTCCCTAAGGATAACGAATTTTTTAATGAACAAACTGACATTGTCCTGCTGCTTTTAATTCACTCCATTAAGAAGGAATTAATTTCCTTTTCCCTCACACCTCTTATGATTAGCTCAATCACACATTTATTGGTGTGAGGAAGCTGATAAACCATTAGCATTAAATCAGTGTGAGCAGTGATTCCACTTATGTTGTAGGAGTGGTCACAGAACTGCACCATTCAGTTCCTTCTCAGCCTTTCATGGCCAATAACTGAGTTCTGTCATAAGTATCCTCATATTTAATGGAGGGGAAAGTGCTGTCCTCTTCTTCCAGGCAGTCCAGGAGTCCAATCTGATAAAAGGATTTGCCAGCTCTCCATTTCCGCTTTGTCTATACACCACATTCCTATATTGTATTATCAAACCATATATTTTGCCAGGAGTGTTCCACAGCCAAAGCAGCAAGTGATCCTAAGATACCAGTATCTCAGCTGATATTTGCTAGTATTTGATATTTACTAGGAAATCCTGTATAAGTCTGATTTACCTGGGTTGCATGTAGATCATCAACATCATTAGCAACTTTAAATGTTGAGTTAAATGGTTTGACAGTGATGTCTAAACCTACAAATTTATGAAGTTTCCAAGTTCTATCATATTTGGTCTAAGCTGGTTTTTTTGTTTGTTTTCTTTCTCTTTTTTTTTTTTTTTTTTCCCTTTTTTTTAAATAACTTCAGGTCTCTGAAATTGATCCAGAAAAATTTTCTGGTAGAATAGAATGCGAAAGTCCTAATGATGACCTCAATCACTTTCGAGGCTTTGTGTAAGTAAGCTTGGTGGCTCTTTAAACTGATGTAATTTGCTTTGGTGTTCTTACTAATTTTCAGAGGGCTTATAATGTTTTCTTTAGAAAATGACAATGTGTACATAAGTCAGTGTGCAGCACTATATTTCTGAGTGCAGCCAGGCAGTCAGAGCTCCAGAAGGAATTTCTAAACACCTGATTGTGAACTGGGAAAGCCCACTAGCACTTCATATTTTATATTAAATATTTTCAACATCTTAGTTCAGGCTGTTTTGCAGGTGGTATCTACCACATTTGAAATGGCTGCCTTTGATCTGCTGTTAAAGACATGTGATATCAGTACAGAATTCAGTCTGGACCATGGCTGCTTTAGTCAGAATTTGAAACAGGAAGAACTGGCTTGCCTTCCTACTCTTGTGTGTTCTGTGTAACTCTCAGACATTTATTCAAACTGTGTTACCTTTCGTCTGTTTTCTTGTTAAGGGTCTGTAATTTTGTGTGGCCAGTAGGAAAACAAAATATTATTTCACAGAGTGATTAATTTTCATTTTTTGAGATGTATAATGTCTACATTCTTCCCTGTGAGCAATGGCATGTTAGAAATATGAAGAGAAAATGAAATACTTTTATTTGTCTTTCTCCGAGAAAAAGTCTTGACAAACAGGGCATATCTGAATTGAAAATGTGGCACGGATAACAGCGCTTACAGTACTTTTAAAATGGGATTTATAATTTTTTAATTTTTTTTTCTGATGCTGACAATCCAAATAGAAGTCATCTGCTTTCAGACTGAATTTGTCCTGCGGTCATTTCAGCAGGGTTGCCCGTTCCTCAGATGCCAGCATGGCAGATGCCATGCACATGAACATTTTAATACAGTGCCTAGATGCCTAGAATACAGAGGTGATCTTGCATACATGTTACTCTCTTCCTTTGAAAGGTCCAATCAGAAGCATCAGAGAGGTAGTCAGTGACAGGTAGTTTCTCTCGGTAATCTACTCCCTAATGCTTTTTCAAAACCTGACTGGTAATTGCTGAAGTCCCGCAGCCAAATTTATGTGCTGCTTTATGGGTTGGGTTTTTCTGTTGTTTTTTTTTTTTTTCCAGTGAGAATTCAAACAAGGATCGAGTGGGCCTCAGCAGGGAGAACTTATTGCTGCGAGGATGCACAGTAAGAAATACAGAAGCTGTTGTAGGCATTGTGGTATACGCAGGTTAGTGATCCACCCTGGCCTTCTCAGATTTTTCTTTGCGTTGCAAAGAAGATGAAATTATGTGCCTTACGAAGCAATACTGCACAGAGGCAAAGTAGACAATTCAAAGATTGAAACCAGCAGAAGGCAGCCTTAGACTGAAGCATTTGCATTTGAAGAATGCAAATCTGAACTGTTTGTTTTGGTTTTAAAAATGTAAAGGGCTGGTATGTCTGATTACTCATGGGAAGTCTTCTCTGCTCTATGTACAGGTCCTTGTTCTCAACTGTTAACTACAATGACAAATCAAGGTTTTGAAACAAAAGTAGGGATAGCTGCCTTTGTTAGGATTTTTTCTGGTCCAGAATTGAAGTTAATGCTGTTCTAAAGTCGAAGGGCTGAAGTTTTAAGACTAGACATTATAATGTATTCAGGCAGATAATTGTAATGCAGGTGCAGAATTTTGTAGAAAATATTAGAGACTGTATCAAAAACTTCAGAAAGGAATATAATAGGAATATTATTTACAGTATAAGAGATAATATGTAGAGAAATTATGCTTTAGCTTCTTTAGTTTTCTTTAAGACTATTACTTTAGGAGCAGTTAGTTTGCTTGTATTTATATTCTCTTCTCACATATTAGTTAACAGGAATGTCCAATTTCCCACAGCTTTAGAAATATAAAGGACTTTTGGTTTTCGTACTTGCAAATAGAGAATTTCAAACTCTGTTGTTATTACAGGTCATGAAACCAAAGCCATGCTGAATAACAGTGGACCTCATTACAAGCGCAGTAAATTGGAAAGAAAAGTGAATTCTGATATTCTGTGGTGTGTTCTGCTTCTAATTTTAATGTGTTTAGCAGGTGCAATTGGTAAGTGTGAATGTGCAGACTCCTGCTGCTTTCCCCTCTCAGCCTTGGTGTTTTAATTTGGGGCCAATTCATTTCAGTAGTCTATTTCAAAAACTGCCTTTCTCCGTATCTAATTCTTTATCAGCAGGGAATGGTGCCAAGTTTTAGTTTATGTTGTCATGTTTAATCAGTAGTTGGTCAATGGGTATGTTCCTAGTGTGAGTTCTTAAGTCTAAAACCTGCTTCTCCAATTCATTTTCTCGTTTCTCTTACTAAGTGTTCTGTAACACTTGTACTTTGAGTTAGGTTTGTTGAGGTAAAATGAAATGTTTGTACAGTATTGCAGGGAGAGGCCTAGTTTGAGTAGTAACAAGGACTTTCTATTTTAGGGTTTTATGAAATAGTGAGCTTGAATACTAAAGTTTGAAAAGAATACATTTTATAATGAACCAAACGAGTGCTTAAAAGGTGTTTAAAAAACTTTGTCAAGTTACACTAAATAGACATGTCTGGCATCACAGTATGGCTTAAACATAAACATAAACATAAACATAAACTGGTTTTGTGATTTATACTGTTTCTTTTCTGTGACAGTATTTGTCTCACAATGCTGTAAAGTGACCAGAGTGGCTTCATGACATACCACAGCTGAAAGCTGGAAAAGCAAAGATGTGAAATTTAATAACTAGAGTTTAGGGTAGGAAAAAAAAAAAGTGTTTATGAAACATAGCTAATATTCTCTTAGTTTTGAGATGGGTTGCATAGATGTACTGTTGACACAACTGCAGTAAAACATTTATTCATGTGTGCATTGACACTTCGTGCATTTTAGTGGGGTTCCTATCGAGGAAAATACTTCTCTGGAAGCTCAGAAGTACCTAAACTGTTATACAGTCAACATTACTGATTCACTTGTTCTTATTTTCTAGGCCATGGAATTTGGTTAAGTAGGTATTCAGAAATACCTTTTTTTAACATCCCTGAACCAGATGGGAAATCGATTTCTTCTATGTTAGCAGGGTTCAATATGTTCTGGACAATGATCATTTTATTACAGGTAACTTTGGTCTGTTTTGATCATGAGCCATATCCTGATCTCACTTACGTCCTTGAAGTAACTCTTTGGTTTCAGAAGAGTTAACTCATGTTTGCATGTGGCTAAAGAATTTGGTCTCTTTTAATCCTTGTGTTTTGTTTCAATAGGTCTTGATTCCTATTTCTCTCTATGTTTCAATTGAAATTGTCAAACTGGGACAAATTTATTTAATACAGAATGACATTGATTTTTACCATGAGAAAACAGACTCTACGATTCAGTGTCGGGCATTGAATATTGCTGAAGACCTTGGCCAGATCCAGTATATCTTCTCAGACAAGACTGGAACACTCACTGAAAATAAGATGGTTTTTCGGAGGTGCAGCATTGCAGGACAGGAATATTGCCATGAAGAAAATGGTAAGGTGCTAAATCCATGCTTGTGGTAGTCCTTTTTCCATTCTCAGAGAAACTTCAAATTGTGATGAAGACAGGTGTTTCTGAGATTTGTGTGGCAATATGTAATTACAGAAGATGTGTATTTAGGGTGGTCTAATTTGGATCTTTCCCCATTTGGATCACTTCATGTGCAGCATACAGAGACTTGAAAGTGTATGTGAGGTGCTACTTTGCAGTTAAGCCTGTGCATATTTGATACCACACACAGAACGCTCTTTACTTTCTGACATAGTTACATAAAGTGTTTGATTCGGCTACCTATTTTATTAACTAGATAAAAACACAAAGATTTTATTATTATTACTTTATGTTAACTGCATACATTTGCTCTTTCACTGGTGAAGATCAAAGATGAAGTGCTGAGAGGTAGATAGACCAATCACAACTGTGTATTAACCACTCTCCGTGGTTTTGCTGCCAGATGGAACCGCTCACTTTCAGCAAGCTAAGGCACACCCTGCTGGTCTCAGAGTGCATGGGCTCTTCTTTTGTTCACAGTCACAGCAACTGGTGGTTATAAGTCATTTTAACAGTAATTTCCTCATGTATTTTGAAGATCATGTGATGTGGGTGTCATGATGGTTCTTTGGCTTTGCATAATTATACTGGGAAGAATAAATATCACAAGAGCAAAGTGAAAAGAAATGTATTTTAAGTTTAGAATTTGATGAATGAATAACTTTAAAAAGTAGAATATATTTTCAGAGCACTTCTTAAAGAAATGAAAAGCGTTTCAGAAGAGATAAATGGTGACTGATCTAAGTCTTTTTGTGCTTGGCATATGTCTGCCACTTACTTCTACTACTTACTTCCCTAAGAATTCATTTTTCTTCCAATAGTATCAGTGTGTTAATTATGTTTATAATTATTTCCTATTGTACCCTGGCTTTTATTTGGAGATAAAGCATGTCCTTCCTAACAAATCTAGAAATTGTGTGCCCTGAAAATCGATGTGAAAAATGTTGGAGGTCCTATGTTTAACTCTAATTTTCCTTTGGTCAGTTGCACAAAGCTGCCATTTGCCTGGCTCCTACTGCATGCAGTAAGAGAGGCACTACAAAGCATTTCAGTCTTTTGCATATGACTCACTTAGTCTGTATATATATTTCTGTATTTGTATCTCTGTTGCCCAGAGCAAAGGGCAACAGAGATTTTACTGCGTTGTAGTAAAATCCTCTATATAGGTGTCCATATGCAGTGTTATGTCTAAATCAACTTGTGCTTTTGAGGCTATGTCAGCAGAGCACTGTAGTATTACAGGAGGTGCCACCTATGTTACTTCAGCCAGGATGTATGATCTCCTTGGCAGGCAGGGAGCATAAGTGGAATAGATGTGTGTTGACTAGATCTGTCTCTGCAGACATACTGCTGTCTTTTTGAATTTTTTAATGTGCTTTCAGTACTTCTGTTGGTGGCCAGTTCATTACCTTCCTGTGCATTTTGTTCTAGTGTTTCACGTCTTGTTGGATGAAGTTTTTCTGTTATCTAATCTGAGCCTGTCTTATCACAGCATAGGAATATTGTGTCTCCTATTACCTACAGTGTGCCAAGAAAATAGACTAATTCCTTTTTCTGTGCAATTCCACTTTTTGTACTTGAAAATTGTTATTTGGTTCTCAGTATGTTCCCTTCCGAAAGCTGTGTAACCAGCTTACTCTACTGTGATTGTTCTTTCTCTTGCTTCTGGATTCTCTCCAGCAGAACAGCACTCTTGAAGTGCAGCATCCCAAATGGCAAGTCAGTGTGATAACTTATTATGGCTGATTTTTTAAAAAGAGTGGATTATTCTTAACTATATACTAAATTCCTTATTTTAAAATTAAGTTTTATTTTAGACAAATTTCTTTTTGCTTACAGAATAATAATTTTCTTTCTATTTCTTTAGCAAAGAGGTTGGAATCCTATCAAGAGAGGGATTTGAAAGATAAGGATTCAGCTGAAGATCCTTGTGCCTCTTTGGGACACATGTCAAAATGGAGGGGACACGACTGTGGAGCTGAAAATGAATCTTTGAACAGACAGTCTTCAAATCTGTTATCTGATATTTACCCTGAATTAGGGAGGGAGCATTCATCAAGTGATGCTCCCTGCTCAGGACATGTTGCTTTCAGCAGCTGCATTGTAAGTAAAAGTTGTTAGTTTTGATAATGAATTTTTGAAGTAACTGATGAAGGAACATCTTTTTACTCCCATTTTAATAGAGTGCTTGAAATTTAAGACATCCTTTCTCTTCCATCAAAATGAGACCTCCCATTGTTGCTAGGCTGCAGCCTACTTGCAAGCTGATGTTGCGGTTATTTATTGGATTACAAAGATGTGTTGTTTGGATCTTGCTGGTGTGATTTCATGATCTCTCTGCTAAAATGACAAGCTTCATTTTCAATAAAAGTTTGTTCCTTTGCCTTAAGAAAGCATTTTACTTTGCTTTCAATAGGAAATATCTAGATAAACAATATTAATCTCATTGCATTTAGTGGAGATTACTAGGATTAAAAACATCTGTAGCTGATTTTACTGCCGGAGACCAAGACTATTTTGAAATTTTCTGCCATTGGTTTTCTCAAGTCTCTGGTAGCAGTGTCTGGGGAATGATTATTTTCTCCTCATATATGAGCTCTATATAAAGTAAGTCTGGAATGAACTTGCGATCCTGAAATGGTATGAGCTAGAAGCCCATTTGGGATTGCCAGGGTTTATATCCTAATTCACAGTTTTGTTTGTTTAATCCATAGGAAACAGATGTTGTACCAGATACACAGCTGCTGGAGAAATTTAGACATATTTCTTCTCTTTCCTATCAAGAATCAGAAAACAGTATCAGCAAGTTAGCTTTGGAGACAATGTATATCACTGACTTCTTTCTTGCTCTGGCAATCTGTAATACTGTTGTTGTTTCAAGCCCCAGTCAGCCACCTCAAAAGGTAAGAAGGTATATTTGCCTATATCAACATATTTATAAACAAATTTCCTTTAGTTTGATTGCAAAAGGAGAAAAAAATAACTGGTATTCAGGATCTGAACCTGCAAGCTTGGTGCTTCTTAACTTTCACAATATATATTTTGAGATTAAACTGCAGTTATGGGTTGTTGGGTTTTTTTGCTGTATTCTATTATCTTTTACCAGATATGTGCACAGTTCCTTTAAGAGTGCCCTAACACTCAAGTTACCTTTACAAATAAGTTATTCTTCGCTAAAAAATATGAATAGTCCTGGAAGACTTCTAAAATAATGGAACTGAAAAAGCTCTTATCTGTTACTTGACTATATTCAAATAGAATTCCAGCAAGATATGGAGGATCAAGTTTAATGTGTCTAATAATTTGAAGAAAAAAAATGCTTTGCAATATGGTTAGTATAAGGTGGTCTCATCTTCAGTGTACAATGCATTTATTAGACTGTCCTGGTTTAATAATCAAGAGACTTTTAATGTTTCCCTGAAACCACTTCTTATTTTCTGAGCACAGAAAATTTATTTAAAGATATTGCTTTTATTTTAAAATCAGTTGACTTTTTTTCAAGGTGGGATTTTCATAAACCATCTTCTACCTAATTTGATTGTGTGGCAGGATAATCCCAAAGTTCAGCCTTGATTTCCCTCCCCACAGATGTGATAAAGATTTGTTGACTTCATCTTTTGGAAAAAAAAAAAAAAATTGTGACATGTACAGGAATAGGTTTTGGTGCTTAAGTAAGTAGTGCATATATATGTATGGCTGGAGATGTTTCCAAAAGGTACCCTGAGGAGAGTAAAGCACCACCTATATATAAAATGCCTGTTGTTATAGTGTCCTTCCAGACAAGTCAACATAATAGGCAGCCTGCGGTGAACATGTGGATGGGGCATCTGCATTAGTAAATAATAACCCAACTTCCACCTGTGAGTTTTTCATTTCTTAGAGAATAATATTTCTGGGTGACTTTTAGAAGAGATGTCCAAGTCAGTAGTAGCTGGGTTGGGAGGAGCAATATATGGCATAAGGATTATGGGGAATGATAATGACAAAGGCAACAAGTTTTCAGTGTTTCCTGAGGGAGAGAAGATGACGCGTGCAACTGGGATAGAATTTAAGCAGGAATCTTTTATTTCTTGATTCTTTAGGGTGTCTGTCTTTTGTTTTCAATTCCAACCAAAAAAGTATTGTGAAGTACTGTATTTTTAGCATTACTAGTAACTAGGCACTGTGAGAAGTATGGAGCTGGTTTATTCTTTGCAACTATCTTGCCTATTGAGAACAAGTATCTAGTTCCATTCACCACAACTTTTAAAAGTTCCATTGCTTGGACATTTCTAGAAAGAAGTATTACATGGAGTCATGAATCAGACTGGCAATACATGCAGTTTTCAGATCTGAAGTATTTTTACAATTTGTGTGGTTTGAATAGGTGAAGCTCTCACAGAGCTGTTTGGTGTACTTATATGGTAATATGTTTAATTGAGCTGGTTATTTTTAATACAAGTGATCAAAATGATCATAGCTTTTCAAGTTTTACTACATTCATTAAGAAACGTGTGGTTTGTAAGCTGTCTTTCTTTACTTAAATAACATATGAAGACTTTATACTTTCTCTGACTGTTCTGTTGCAGATGAGACGCTCTTCTCTGGGAAGAATACCTATTAAATCCCTTGAGGAAATCAGGCAGATGTTCCAGAGGTTGTCAGTCTGTAGACTAAGTTCCTCCCCGCTTCCAAGTATAAAAGAGTCATCATCTGAAAACCCAAACAGTTTTGTGAGCAAACTGTCCATTTTCAGAATGAAACTGGCTTCACCTGCATTGGATGGGGCTGCTCAAAGTGCTGCTGAGCCTCACAATCAGAACAGGCCAGAAAATCCCCAGTTAACCAAAGAACATTATACAGTGAATGTAGCTGCTGGCTGTGAAACCCACAGTGCTGAGTCATCTGCTGAATGGTCTCCCTTACCTAAGCTTTGTTATGAAGCTGAAAGTCCAGATGAAGCTGCCTTGGTCCATGCTGCTAAGGCTTATAAGTGTATTTTACAGTCTAGGACTCCTGATCAAGTTACTGTGGATTTTGCAGGTCTGGGATCTTTAACATTTCAGCTTTTGCATATCCTGCCTTTTGACTCAGTGCGAAAAAGAATGTCAGTAGTGGTTCGGCATCCAGTCTCCAACCAAGTGGTGGTGTACACAAAAGGTGCAGACTCAGTCATGATGGATTTGTTGGGAACTGCATCTGAAGGTATTTGTAGAACTTTTAATTCTTTGTTCACCTTTATCATTCTTTGGTACAGTTGACTGCATGCCCTGATTTGTAAGAAGAGCCAAGTAACCAAGCAGAACTACTCTCTCTGAGTTGCTTTTAGGAAACCCATAAAGGTATTACAGCTTCTCACCTACATATGGCTGTGCTGTATGCCATTCCGGAAACTGAGAACAGAAAGCTAGCAGTAATTCAGAGATTTTGTGGTGTTTAAGCAGACCTCTTGGAGCCAACTGTAGTATTTCCAGTCATAAAGTAAGGTCATCTGCTGAAACAGTTGTCTCCTGCTGTGCAGTGAGAGGTGTTCATTTGGATGAGAAACTTTCACTGCTTTTTTGCTGTTCTTATTTTTTCTGGATTACCAACTATTTCTGTGTTTCTAGATGTGTTAATAATATTCTGTGTCTGCAAAATTGTGTGCTGCCTCCTGCTGAGTGCTGTTGTTTTTGGGTAAAGGTTCTTGGAATCTTCCACAGAAGGAACATTATGTGTTACTTAAGCACTAATCGTGATTTATTCATACGCTGTATCAGGCAGTCATTGATTTATAACTGAAGGCATATTATCTGTGTGTGTAAGAAATATGTCCCTGCATATATTTAAGTTCAGATGTTACAGGGTCTTTTTTAATGGTTGGGAAGGTAATGGAATTTACAGGTTTACTATCTGCAAAATAGAACTTAGTTTTCATGTTCTGTGGTTTATCTCAGTGAGAAAGTGGGATGTACACAGTTCCACAAGCATATTTTAGCCCAACACTAGCCAAGCAAGGTCTAGACAGAAAGCCTCTGCAGGCAGTGAGATAGAAAAGGAGTCTCCAAAGTCTGTCTATAGGGCATAATTTCATGTCTGGAGGTACCTCTCCTTTGGCTCTCAGAGTAAACTTGCAATCTAACTTCTGCATGTCCAAAGTTAGAGGAGTTAATCACCTCTCTGAATAGTCCATGCATTAATGATTTAAAAAAAAAAAAAAAAAAAAAACCAGCTTTTCTGTGGTAGCCCTTCTGGCTCCCTCCCACTGTATCAGAACAAAGCTACTTTGGTGTCTGTGGCCCAGTTCATTTTAGAAGATGATTTTATGTTAGAAAAACATAAGATACTAGCATACTTTGATATGCTAGTATCTATGAAGACATATGAGTGCCAGACTAGTTCCCCCTCACTGCTTGTGCAGACTGGCCCTCTCCATGCATTCTAAAGATACAGCCACAGCACACTGTGCAAACGTGAAAGTATGTTTGGAGTTAAAATAAAACCCATAAATATTTTGGTATTTTTAAACCATACTTAGACCTTCAAAATTTTCCAGTAAATTTACTCTAAGAATGAATATTTAATTTGCTTTCTTTACTTTTTATATAACGGTAGATACCAAGAATTCAGAAATGGAACAGAAGAATATTAAAGAGAGAACCCAGAATCATCTGGATGACTATGCCAGAAAGGGACTGCGCACTCTTTGTATTGCTAAAAAGGTGGGTTTTTTATATGTACTTTTAAAGAATGTTTACAGTCAATGATGAGCAGGAGTGTTTTTTCCGATGGAACAGATGTCACCACTTATAAACTAAATGTTCTCATTGCCACATTTCATTTATCCTTACTTTCTTTCAGGAAGAATTTGTATGTTGACATGAAAAAAATTCTGTTTTCAGTTAGATTCATATACCTGTTGTCACTTTAGAATGCCAGACAGTTTCAATAGTCTAATTCTAGAACAAGGGATGTAAAATGTCCTGATTTTCTTACATGAGTCCCGAGTGGCTCTCCTCATGTGAACCTTGCCCTGGTTGGAATTTTTTTCTGGATACAGAAAACAAATGTAGTCAGGCCTGTCTTATTGGGTCTCACACCATCTGTGGTGTTATAGGATCTGTAGGCAAAACTATGTTATGTTATGAGATTCCATTATAAATTAAAAACTGCTCAGAAGTAAAATTCCATAGCAACTGAAACAGGAAAGGAAACTCTCATGCAAAGTGAAAACACAGGCTGTGTAACTGTACAGGCATCAAGCTGTACCAAGGTGTGCAGTGATTCTGTAGCTGTGTCAATGAGGCAATTAAAGAACAGTAAGGAGGATACTGTGCTCCTTGGCCTCCCTGCCTTCCATATAAATGGAAATATATCAGGCAACTCCAGGTGCCTGCAAGCTTTTGGTTAGCAGCCTGACCTGTGAATCATACTAAGTCTGTCGACACACTGGGGTACACATTTAACTGCACTGTCAGGGCTGTTAAAGGTTTAGTATATGGATAACAGAGATGGCTCTGAGGGATGCTCTTGGAGTACATTTGAAGTGAAATCTAGACACATCTTCTGTGTTTTCTTTCCCTCTGCAGGTGATGAGTGATGAAGAATATACAGAATGGTTAAATAATCATTTTTTGGCAGAAACCAGCATTGGCAATAGGGAGGAGCTGCTGCTGGAATCTGCCATCAGGCTTGAAACCAAACTAACTTTGCTTGGTAGGTAAGAAAATGCTGTAACTCACAGGAATCCCCTTATGACGGTTATAATCTGAATTCGCTGTATGAACGTCTATTTGTATAATATATAGCTTTCTACACATCTAGAATTTGTTGACACTCCTGGGTGCACATAAATCTTGCTGCATGTTTGTTATAGTTGCAGAACCTACTGAAGGCAGCTTGTGATCTTCTGTTGTTCGTAAGGCACAATGTTTTACTTTTTTTCTGTGTGCATCAGAGTTTTTGTGTGTCGTCATAATAAGCATGTGAAATGATGGCAACTAATCACAAGACCACTTCTGGACAATATTTTATGCTATTGCTGAATTTTGGGTGGGATAAGTATGCGTGGTGAAACTGGCTCCTGTTGGAGTAAGAAGGAATCGCATACCTCAAGAAGAGAGTGCAAATTGTTTAGAGTGCCCAGGCTGAAACAACTTCTTTCCTCTCTTCCCTGGATGTCTGTCAGAGAAGCTTGCATCCAAAAAATTCCAGCATCTTCCTTTCTGGAACTATTTTGACTTTTGACTTGCATCAAAATGCAAGCAGAATGCAGAGCAAAGGATTTTCATTTTCCAGGTGACTAATGAACATCACCAGTTTGCTTGACTTCTTGGCTCTTGTCCGTCCTCATAGGACAGTCTGCTTTAAATACAAATTGCTCATTAGAATCCCTCCTCACTAGAAACACTTTAAGAGAGAAAACTTTACTGGGGATTATTTTATTGTTTATTTGTCAAAATGACTCTAACTGCAAGTGGCTGAAGTTTGGGGTTTTTTTATAAGCTTTCTTAGCCTGAGTATCCCACACAGTGAGTTTTATGTATTGTCAGCTGATCAAATATTCCATTCTCCTATTGCTTTTAATTCCCAATGCGCAACATGATGTTATGATGTGGAACACTAATAACCAAAACTGTAAAATCATGACATACTGTAAGGAGGGTACATGTCAACGTACCCATAACATGTGGTAGACTATGAGACAGAAAGACGAGGAAGGGGGAGATTCCCACACATATTGCAGCAGGGTGCCTGTCCTGGAATGTGGATATGCACAGGGACTATCTTGTCCTGTCACACTTGCTTCTTGAAATACAGCAGTGCTAATCCATCTGCTTGTCTAAATTAAGGTGCCACTGGCATTGAAGATCGCCTGCAAGATGGTGTTCCAGACACAATACAGGCATTACGGAAAGCAGGAATAAAAATATGGATGCTGACAGGTGACAAGAGAGAGACAGCTGTCAACATTGCCTATGCTTGTAAATTGCTGGAGCCAGATGACAGAATCTTCACACTCAAATCACAAAGTAGGGTGAGTAGAAAATTACATTTTTTTTCAGTGTTCAAGAGGATGTTTTATTTTTTTTTCTCTGCCAAAAAAAAAAAAAAAAAAAGCCATCAGGCAATATCATAGGACTGTATGGGAAAATAATATAGTCTCTGTTTTCTCATCTCGCAAAAGATTGCATAATCACTTGGAAGATGAAAATATTCAAAAACTGACTTTTTTTCCCAACGGGTAAAATATAAAATGCTATATGTAGTGTCTGTTTCTTTACATATTCCATCAATTGTCACTATTTTAACTGATTGCTTAATTTCTCTTTATGCTAGGAGAGAAAGTTGTTCTGCATTACATTCTATTAGATATTCCAGGTGGCTGTGAGTTTACAGCATATTAGCAATATAGGAATTATTGCCATGAAAATGATATCAAATTAGGTTGTGTGCTACTTTGTCATATTCTCCCTCAACTGTGCCTTTTTTTTTTCTGATAGTCTTTTAATATTTCTCTAATACGTTTCAGTGTTCTCCCTTCTCCTACTACAATACCCAAACCAATCTCCTTAATGACCCACAATTTAGCTTTGCTTTTATCCTCTGTACTGCATCCTTTGTGATTTTAAAGGGTTATTCAGCCTCATGTCTGAATCCCTTTGTATTCTACAAAGTGAGAGAAGTACGTTACACATTGATAGCAACTGGCATTTTCTCCTTATTTCCTTTATAAATTGGAAAGAGAGCCAGAATACAGTGTTTATTAATTTGCTTTTCTCTTGTCTTTAGGATGCTTGTGCTTTGATGATGAACAATATTTTAGAACACATGCAAAAAAGTACTGCTGACCAAAAAAAAGTAAATGTCTCTGCAAGTCCTTCTACCCAAGCTCAAGGCTTCAGCGCAGGCCTGGTTATTGATGGAAGGACTTTAGAGCATGTGCTTCAGGACAGCCTGCAGAATGTTTTCTTGGAGCTCACAGAAAAATGTCGAGCTGTAGTCTGCTGCCGAGCCACACCACTGCAGAAGAGTGTGCTGGTCAGATTGGTGCGAAATAAGCTGAAGGCAATGACGTTAGCTGTAGGTGAGTCTTATGGTTTCCTTCTTTTCTCTGAGAAGAAGTAGAAGGCATTTTCTTCTCTCCTTTATTTTTCTCAATGTCCTTTACAAAATTAAATTACAAAGAAGATAATCCTTTGAATAATAGTTGTCTTTAGCATTACATGATGATAGTCTTTTAAGCTACCAAATTTAGTCTGTACTCGGTAATCTAAAGCAACAAAGAATAGCAGCAGTCATGTACAGCATTATGTGATGTGTGAAGGTTAAGTGAGGGGATTTCCCTTGTTGTTCTCCATCACAGCTCCTGGAAATAGTGAGGGAGAAGGAAAATGACTCGGTATGATTTAAAACACCCATATTTTCTGTCCAAGCGTACTGACTGCATTCTCACAAAAGGAGCAGATAATATCCGTTTGAAGAATATTGCTCAGTCAGGCCTACTACACTCTAATCTTTCTTTTCATAGGGTATTCCATAGACTACATTGCTGGCTATGAAAATGGTTTTCTCTGAATTCTGTGGTGTTATGTATTTGTCTGTGTATTTGTGCTACGTCCATGGCAATGTGATAGCCAGTAAAGCTGCTTCCAGGTTGTGTTTCAACTAACTTAAGAGAGCTTAGTTATTATTTTTTCCCTTTTCTTTGTAGGTGATGGTGCAAACGACGTCAGTATGATCCAGGTAGCTGACACTGGTGTGGGAATCTTGGGCCAAGAAGGCATGCAGGTAGCGTGTACAAGACAGACACAAGTGACATTGGATTCCATTTCAAATCTGTTTAACGTTCAGTCTGGAGACCCAGCAGCTCCACAGCCCATTACTGTATTTGAGGGAAAGTGTGCAAGCCCCTGCCCTTATCTGGGAGTGCTCAGAAGCTAAAGGTGCACGTGTTCAATCTTCAAATAACAGAACTTGCTGCCTGTCACTGAACTCCCCGTTATGTATCTGGGCTGCTTGTTTTATGGCATGAAGAATCAGTGATTTCTTTGGAGCTGCTCATGTAAAATGTTGTACAGAGGGGTTCAGATCTCAATAAGGCAAGGCTCATATGCACTATATATATTTTAAAAAAACATAAAATAACTGTTTCCAGCATTATATCAGTTGTTTGCTGATCAGTATTGAAGGTCATCGTTAGCAGTTTAGATATATCAGTGCTTTTCTTTATGTGTGTTCCAGGCTGTGATGGCAAGTGACTTCGCAATTTCTCAGTTCAGGCATCTCAGGAAGCTGCTGCTTGTCCATGGTCACTGGTGTTATACCAGGCTTACCAACATGATACTCTACTTCTTCTACAAGAACGTGGTATGTAGCTGTCTTGTCCTAGGGAAAGCAGTTTACTTATTTGACAGAACTGAAGGGTCTAGTGTGGCTCCATATTATTTTTCAGTTTCTGTTCTGAATGGGTTCAAAAATATACAAACAGTGTGTGGCAAACAACTTTGTTTTTCATTTACATCTTCAGAGACTAGACTTTCCTATTGCTTGAACTGGGTTTCCAACTGAAAGCCATTGTCTAATTTGTTTCAAAAGTGGATAGCAGGCATTAATTAATGTATTCATAGCATGAATATTTAAACAAGCCATGTAGCCAGTTTTGAAATGTAAAGATGTGCACTAGCCAAATATAATTTCAAGGTATGGGATTGGCAGGGACTCTATAGCAGTTGTACATAATTTTTCACAGATTTCTGTAACCAGACCTACAACCTGCCTATTCTCCTCTTGGTTTTTAAAACACTTGTCTACAGGTAACATTTTATCATCTCATCATTGACTTTTCAGACCTACGTGAACCTCTTATTCTGGTACCAGTTCTTCTGTGGGTTTTCAGGCACATCAATGACTGACTATTGGATCTTGATTTTTTTCAATCTCCTTTTTACATCGGTGCCACCCATCATTTACGGTGTCTTGGACAAAGATGTGTCTGCAGAGATACTCATGCAGATCCCACAGCTGTACAAGATGAGCCAGAAATCTGTGGTAGGTTAAAGAATGCTTAGCCTGCAGCAAATTAGAGTGGTCAGCATTTTGAGCCATTTCTTTCTTTCCTTCATGGTTCACATCAGGCAAACATGAAGTTTAAAACCACTTTCTCTTTTAGACCCAGACCTGTACTCTGTGCCTGAATAAAAGCTGGGCTTTTTTTCTGCTAAGATTCTCTATAGCCTGGCTGGAGGAGATCTGTGTTATCTGTCACAGAGTTTTGATAAAGTAGATGTTACAGGCCTCAGGATTTGGCCCTTTGCTCTGATCAAACAGAATACAGCGAGCTGAAAGGAATGTTTTGAGGCAACATAATCAGAATTACTGCATTATACAATTGCTTTTCTCTTTCCCTACTTTCTTTTTGTAAAAACATTTATCAAAGTTTTTCTCTTTTTGCCCAGCTCAATGTTGTCTTGCTCTGTGATTGTAGTTGTTAAGTAGTATATCATTTCTTTCCTTCCATGAAAGCACAGTGTAATAACTACTTTGAATTAAGCGTACTATAAAAGAAAGAGCAGTGCTTTAAAACATGCTTGTCATAATGTTACACCACTATGTCATAAGTGCACAGCTCTTTACAAGCTATAAAAGTAGACAGTAACTTGGATTCATCTTCACTGATTTAGAACACCACCCTGACACGGGCAAATGAGGAGTCTAGTTTCCCAGCATTTCCAACCATTTTCAGAGAGAAATTCAGTTCATGAAAGGACTGAATTGCTTTTCAGATTAACCTGTCTCTCCTTACTAATGAGAGAGGAAATCCTGAGTGAGTAGACTGTGCATCTGCATGCCTCAATTGATTGTTTGAAGGAATGGAATATACCTAAGCCAGGGCACATGCAGTTACAGTTTCATCAGTTTGCTGCCACTGAATGGGAAGGGCTCATTCTTCTGCGTTGTCTCCCCTCTTTTCTTCCTGTTCCCTATTTTCACCCTTGTAGTTAGATTACCTTCCTCATGCCAGCTCTGCTGTTCATCTGTTTCTTTCAGGAGTTGATTTAACTCACTACAACAGCAAAGTTGTAGTGAGATTCCCAGGAGAAAATGTCACATCCCACTTTTAAGGGAAGGGAAGGAGTGACCAGGGGAAAATGATTTTTCACATTCTAGTGAATTTAGTTACCTCACATTAGAGTCCTGTATGCATAGAGGAGTAAATGAGCACAAATAAAGACAGAAGCAGACATACAAAAAGGAAGGGAATGGAGGTGGGTACTTGGCATTCAATGATAGCAAGTTGTGAGGGTGATTCACTGTCCCACTGTCCTCTTCCTTCCTTATCACTCAGGTAAGACTTTGGCAGGTCAATTCTAGGAGGAACAGCTGTAAGATTAGAGCTCACAGATCTGGCTGCTGATTTAAATCATAGCAGCTCGCTACACGTGCATCTTCCTATTGTGCCATAAAAGCATGTCTCTTCATGGGGAAGCCAGCTGGAGTTATTCTGTGGATTATCTTTCCTCAAGTCCAGTTGGATGCTTAACAAAGCTGCAGCAATTTGTTGAATTTGTTTCAATGTCATTATCTTTTTTTGTTTGTTTTTTCTTACAGGCCTACTTGCCTTCAACCTTTTGGATAACCTTGCTCGATGCTTTTTACCAAAGTCTTGCTTGCTTTTTTGTGCCTTACTTCGTAAGTGCTGGATATTAAATTTATGCACTTTGACATACTAAAAACTCAGGCAAATTAGAAATAATATGTATTTTTTTATAGTACTTCTTCATATACAAATGTATAGTAGCAGAATTGTCACTGGAACTAAGTTGAACTGTGCATGCAAGTATGTCCAGTATTTAAATAAATCATGCCACTTTATATAGTAGAACTATAGATCAAGCATATTACACTGACTGTATGTTACTCTGTCTTCCTTTACAGACTTACTATGGCTCAGACATAGACATTTTTTCTTTTGGAAACCCTATAAACACAACAGCACTTTTTATAATATTGTTTCACCTTCTCATTGAGTGCAAATCTGTGGTGAGTACTTTGTTTTCTGAAGAGTACATTCCTCAACAAAGTGTGTACAGCTTTCATTAAAATTTTAGAAGAGAGCTTAATACACAAAACTGAATAAGTATAAGAGAGTTAGAGGTGAAATATTTCCTTTGTAAGTCTCTGTAAGCTCTCCTAAGGAAGCTGTCATTGGAGCCAACAGAATTACTTGTGTGACTAAAATTAACAAAATTTGATCTCAGGATCATTTAATAGTGAGGGATCCTGCCTTATTAGGAGTCAGTGGGTTTGGGGATGTCACCTTGATTTGGCAAATGGTAAAACCAACTGGTGATCTGCTTGAGCCTCCATAAGTTCCCAAAGATTGCTTCTCATAAAAAAAAAAAAGTCAGCTATTGATTTTTGAGTGCTTGAAATGGATGATCTACACTAGAGAACCAGTATGTTGTGGAAATTCTATTCCAGCTTTCACTTGTCTGCATAAAGTAAAGTACTTGTTCATAGACTCTGCATTAGCTTGGATGAATTTAAAGCTTTTACAAGGGTAACGCTTACCCATCGCACATAAAGAGAATTTAGTAATATTTACAGTACAAATACAGATGTTAATGGCTTTTGATTTTTTTTCCTGTCAGTTTTGAAAAACATCTTTGGAATTGTATCATAATGGATAAAATTGCAAGTTGTGATTCTTTCTTTCATTCTTCTTCCAGGCACACAAATGCCTTTAGTCTGCCTACATACATAGCTTGAGTGTATCCATACTCTGAATAGGAAAACAATACATAAATGGGTTTTATTTGGAATTTTGCTACGTTGGCAAACTGTCAGACCAGTGACAGTGTTGTTTCCATAGTAACCATTATAGCCATAACTCCAATGAAGAGTTAATCTATGTCTCAAGCAGCATATGTAAGGGATGTATCACGTAAAGCTTGCACCTCTATTTGCTTGAGAATACTCTCAGCTGCCAGTGAGTAAGGTGATCATTTAAGGAAAACAGCATTATAATGTCGTACACAAATGAACGGATAGCTATACTTTTAGCAGAATAAAATAAATAAACAAACAAACCAGCTGGATTACCTATGAACTGCAGAAAGAAGGTTCTGTTCTTCCTGATAGTGTTTTGCATAGAGTTAAGAATACTATCTGAATAGTTATGTTACACTGCTACATTAAGAAGCCGTCCTTGAAGGAAAAGCAGGGGGGGCTGTGCATGCTGATGCATACATGTGCCTAAAGGATTTATGGGTCTTCCTGTTTACAGTCTAGATCTGATTTCTTTTCTTTTCTAACTTGCAGACTTGGATTCATATGATAGTTATAGTTGGCAGCATCTTATTTTACTTCATTTTTGCTCTGGCTTTTGGGGCAACCTACAGAACCCATAATCCACTATCAAATCCTTATCGGATCATGGAAAAGCATATGGCAGACCCATTTTTTTACCTAGTGTGCCTCCTGACTACTTGTGTCGCTCTGCTACCCAGGTATGTTTCTGTTTCATAACTACAAGCTGCTACTGCTAACAAAGTGGTTTTCCTTAATTTGTTGATGTCTTGTGGTACCTAAAGGGGGCCTGTAGAAAAGATAGGAAAGTAGTCTTCATCAGGGAGTCTAGTGATTGGAGGAAGGGGTAGTAACTTTAAACTAAAAACAGATTAGTTTAGATCAGATATTAGGAAGAAATTCTTTGCTGTGAAGGTGGTGAAGAGTTGGAACAGGCTGCCCGGAGAAGTCATGGATACCCCATCCCTGGAGATGTTCAATGTCAGATTGATCTGGTAGGTGTCAGCCTTGCCCATGGCAAGGGGGTGCAACTGGGCCATCTTGGGTCCCTTCCAACCCAAACCATTCTATGGTTCCATTGCAAAGACCAAAAAAAAAAAAACAAAAAACCTGAAGCAAATATCAGCATTTGAAAACGCTTGTTTGTTTTAAAACATGCTCTGGTACAGTTGCTGGAATGATGATTTACATTCTCAAAATGGCACCAGCAAAAGCGTATTTCAGAGTCTGCTGCAGTCTTAGGTTTAAATGAATGGTGTTTAGTTTCCCTCAGTGCTAGATGTGATTCTGGAAATGGTTTTTAGTCTGCTTCTGACCAGCTTATTTGGAACCGTATTTTGTAGATACTTCCTGAGGGCTCTCCAAGGAACATTGTTTCCATCTCCAGTGTTGAAAGCCAAGCACTTAAACAAACTGATCTCTGAGGAGAAGAGGGAAGCAATTAAGAAATGGAAGGATGAACTGGCTGTAAGCTGTAAAATGGAGTTGCAAGTTAATTCTGGGTCTTCTGACTCAGCCACAGGTACCGTATTAAAGGAAGAAAGCATTGCCAGTGTTCTACCAGCTTCTAGAATACCTTTTCATGTCTGTTCAAGAGATGAGTTAGTGGAGGAAGAGCCTGGGAACTTGAACTCTGAAAAGACTGCATTTCTGAATTCAAAGAGAACTGATTCAAATGTCTGATGTGCTAAAGTCTCTGCATGTACTTCTGAAGAGTGCAGCAGTGCCATTTCTCCAGCATGCAAAGCAGGTTTGAATTCTTTGTTATGTGCACAAAATGGTTTAATGTTATTTACAAAGTTGGAATGTGAACCATTGAAAATCCAAGAATAACTGCTGGTGTATGCTACAATGTGATTTTTTTTTTTTCAGCCAAGGTAGATGATGCACTCATCTACCTAAAAGCTTTTGAGTTTGTAAAGCTTTTCAGTAATTTATTGTAGTGTTAAAGGTCTAAATGGCTAGAGATTTTATTTTCTCATGCAGTATACTTTGCATACTGCTTCTCTCTTTCATGCAACACTGCATAATGCCTCCTACAGACAGGACATGGTATGAATTACAGATCTACAGATTCAGTTCAGATAAAATCCACTCTATCACAAGCCATGCTACTCCCTTGCATTGCTGTCCTATTATCATAGCGTTGCCTGGAATTCATAGCTTACTGAGATAGGAAGCAAGCAGAAAGGCTCAGATGTAGTGGTTTTAATTTATTACAAAACTTCTCTAATGTTTTTAATACAGTAATTATCTTAACCAATGTGGTCCAGCTCCTCCACGACCATCTCAGCATGATCAAATACTATTTAAGCCATGAGGAAAGTGCCCTGGATGAGACATAGAATTCCCATATCTCCTTCACATTCCCACAGAAAATTTTTGTACAACTTCTTGTTCTCCAGGGTAGTTCATCCTCCTGCTACATCCCCTCTCTTTGTCTCCCTTTTTCCTTTCATCTCATTCACCACTGACTGATCTTTTTCTCCTCACCCAACTTGGATATTGGCTGCCTTACTTTTCTCTAGACTTTTAAACTCATGCCTGCCCTGGAGGATCATCTGCAAGTGGTGATGGGAAGCTCCTGTGTGTCTTCAGAGGCAGCAGCTTGTAACTAATGGCATTTTTCTTCTTTCTCTCAGTTGTTTTCACATTCCTTCAGACTTCCATATTAAATAGCATGAGCATTGCTAAATGCTGCTCAAAAGAAGGTGCAGCCATTTGTATGCCTCAAATTTGAGCTCTGTTGTGTAAATGTCTTGGAGATGTTCCACCTCTGCCAGTTCCCCACTGCTCTTCACACCATGTAAGCTGACACGAGTGTGACTCTTTCTAAATATTGTTTCCTTTTTACTTTCCTGCCCAAAAAGTTATGTGGCCAATTTACGGAGGAATCTGAAATTGTTTGTGTCTGCTAGCACTTATTGAAATAAACTATTTCCTTAAACTGTAGCAGATAATTATTATTATTGAGCCAATTTCTGTTCTGTTTCTTTCTCAAGTTTTCTGATTCCAAATTGCCAAGATCTGTTGTGTTTATTTTCAGTTACCATATTTGGGGCAAGGGCTCTGGTTTTTAATTGAACCATGAGTGTTCCATGCCAATGATCAAAATTACATATTCCACATCTCCTATAATCTCTGAAAGAATTTAAACAAACGCTGTGAGGTCCAAGACAGCTGCTGCTACACTGAGCAGATACCAAGAGCACACTATGTTCATTCAGATGCAGGTCACCACATGTTGCCAGAAGTTTCAAATGGCACAATGTAATTAGTGCCGATTCCATCCTCATAGTTAGCAAGAACAAAAATATTCTTTTGTTTAGCCCATAGAAGAAAAACAGTGGAAAGAGCCAGTGAGAACAGGCATTTCTGTGGTTTTTTTTCAGTTTGGTTCAACATCTGACAAAACAATTTTGATAAGTTCTAACACATGTAATGCCCACCTTCAAAATGGGAGTAAACATTCAAGTTCCTGGAGATTGCATCTAGCCTAAATAGATTCTTATCATTTCTATGTGGCTTTAATATACTTGCTTGTATACTCTTATATTTTACCTAATGTAACATGATGGGAAGGACAGTGACAGCAGAGCAGCAAGATTCCAGGCTGCAGTGAGTGAGAATTTGCTCAAACACAACAGCAGTGAACAGAGAAATAAATGAAAGAAGTTACTCACCTTTAAAATGCCTCAGATATACAAGGTTCTCTAGCAAGATACCCTTACCTCCATTTCCAACCCTTAAATGAGGTCTGGAAAGGGGTGGATCCTGACTCCACCCCTTCTGGTCACTCAGGTGTATTGCATGCACCTGAGTTCCCCTGGGTTGGCCCTGCCTTCCTACCGGTGCTCAGTCACTGGTTCAAGCTGTGACTTGCATTTCCACTATAATCTAATGTTTTATATTTTGTAATGCTCTTATATTTTTTGCAATTGGAAAAAGTCATTCGTAGAACCAAGTTCAGAAGTGCTTAAGGGGAATAGAAAGAGATGTAACTGCTGGGATTAACTTGTTAGGAGGAGACTCCAGGTCTCCTGACTGCAAATGTCAGCTTTCTCTGCACATCGTGGAACTGCGAGGTTCCATCTTCTTCCTGGAAGAAGATGCAGAACAGCCAGCAGGTTGTGCAGGGAGATAGCTGCCATGGGGCGGAATCATACGGGGATGGGATGTAGTGGATGTTGGAGTTGATCTGCTCTGCTGCTGAGCCCCAGGGCAGGTGCAGTGCTTCCCATACTGATCCTAGCAGATGTTCTCCTGTAGTGAAGAGCTCAAGCAATGAAGTCCAGGCCAATGCTTCCTGCCCTGGAAGTCAAATACTGATGTTTCTGTTATCTCGCCTGAATGCTTCTTCTGCACCATAAATCTATTTCCTCTGTTAATTTGTGGTGACAGAGAAGGGATTTTTATCTTTCCCTTTGCAATAACATGTGATGTAACTGAAGACTGTTTCCAGCGTTTCCATCAGCAAATTTGGAGGTAGCTGATACTGCGGTCTTAGGAGTTCATGTGTGTATCGTATAAAAGCTGTAAGTACTCAAGGTCCTTCAAATCCTGTGAGCAGTGGCAGCTGAGTTACTTCACAACAAAAGAAAGTGGCTCTCAACAGGGAGCCCTGGGGCTGCCTTAGTGCCTTCCTGCCCTTTACTTCACTTCTGAGACACTTACAGTATTGTTAGTTGGCTTTACAAGCACAATCACCCCATGACTCAGTGCTGGAAGGGTTTGCAAGATGTGTTCTTAACTGAGTGGAAGATTACTTCATCTAGGGCTCAAAAGCACACTGTGGGTTGCCTTGAAATTTTAGGTATTCTTAAAAAAAATCCTATGTACTGATGATATCACTGACCATAAGCACTTTTTTACCACTTTATTATGTGCAAAATAGTGCATGCATAAAGAGCATCTCAATTTTTTTTCCTGTTGTTTCACCGATGGTGCATATTGCTTAAAATTCTTTCCTACTACCTGGGTTATACATTTTCAGGGGGCTTTAACTAGCTGTATCAATGACAAAAATATCATCTTGTAAAACCCAATCCTTTGCTTTCTTTTTTTTTTTTTTTTTTTCTTTCCATGATGGACAAACAGCCAAAAAAGTTGAATGACTGTCTGCCATGATCACTCTCTGTTTCTTACTAAATTAGGAGATGCAGACAATGAGTCTTTAATAAAAGCCTCAAATTATTAATTGGCTATATCTAAAGTGGTGCCAAATAAGGGGTGCATGTTAATCATCCACCATTCTCAGTAGTTGAAGGTTTTTTATTATTATTTTTTAGCACTGGAGACATCACAGTCCCATGTTTGCTTCTGCACGGCATGACCTGACTTTGCCATTTGGAAGGTGGGCTTTTTAAGATCATCTCACAGGTGTTTTGCAGATGTCAGAAAAGACAGCACAGTGTTCAATGTTTTGGTTATTGGTTTAAAAAAAAAAAAAAAAAAGCAAACACCAATTTTCAGCCTCTGCCCCAACTTTGGCCCCAACTTTGTGACTGTGCTTAGAGCAGCTTTAACTCACAGGTTGCTGTGCAATATTAAATCTGCCAGAAAATTCCCTCTTTTTTTTTTTTTTTTTTTTTTTTTTTCCCCTGCTTTTCTTCAGCAACAGTGAGTGCACTGAGCGTTTGCAGGTGGCAACAGCCACAGCCTTCATGTAGTGGATGACTTCACAGCCCAACTCTGGCCTGCTCATGGAACACACTGAGTTGAATTCTCTAAGCCATGCTCTGGTTGTCCCCCAATGCCACTGGCTGCAGCATGAGAGCATGAAGCACCAGTGCTCCCTGGTTTGCTGCTTCCCCAGGTAGTCCTCAGTCCCTGCAGGAGACAGCGATCACATCCCAAAGATGCATGTGCTAAAAACTTTCTAACGGCTGAATTTCCGTGTGGTTTTTGTGTTACTAGTTTCTGTTTTACTCTGGTTTATTTACTCCTATCTTCATGGTCCCAGGTGCCTTACTGCTGACTGCAGTTAAAAGCCAAATTTTAACTATTTCATGTTTCTGCATGCTTGTATTTTTTATTTCAACATCTTCATGCATTGAAATTCAGCATCCTGATTGTAAGGAGCTATGTCCTTAGCTGGCCTGAGAAAAGCCGTATAGCCAAACATGTTAATTTTTCAACTATTTAAATCCCAAATAGTTGTTGACAGTGCTGTCCTTGATATTTTTCTGTACTGGATGCATATGTGCAGAAGAAACCAGAAGTTGTAGAGGAGGTTTAATTGCCTCTGCCAATTTGTGATGCAAGCAGAGCTGTCAGTAATGCATGACAAACCAGATAAGAGGAGATAATACCATTTCAAACCTGTTTTTAGGAATTAGTGCTGAAGTCATAATTTTTGTCACTACTCTCTTCACACTTCCACATTGTCATTGAATCTCTGGGAAGATTGAAACACCTGAAGCAGAGACATTACTAGGAAAATTATTGTAAATTTTTATTAGTACAGTGAGAAAGAAGCACATCAGCTGTCTGTACGACATTGCTTCCATTTGGCTGCACAGTCATGGTAGAAGTGAAACCAACAGTGTCACCTCGCAGTGAAGCTATGCTTGTAAAGAACATAGCGTGGTTGTGGCCATCGCCATTACAGCAGCACATATGAAAAAGTTTCAAGGCAGTAGTAGGAGGAATATACTTGCCTATTTGATGCGCACACATAGAAAAAAGCAGTATAAAAATACATTTATAAAACTACAAATTTCCTCTTTACATGGAATGTGGTGGCAGACAGCTGTGGGGGAAAGCCACAGCCCTGTGGGCTGGAGCTTGGTTTATAATATCTTCCACATGACCCCAAACAGGAGAGGCTGGGCCCTTTGTTTAAGCAATACTCTCATTTGGTTCCTGGGAGGGACTGCATATAAAATGTGGCAGAGCCAAACAAAATTAGCTGAAGTATGTTATTATTTCACATACTATCATTTGGTAGTGCTAACATTTGTACAAAATGACTGCATGTACTCCAGTCCTTTGTTTAATTCAGAGGTGTGAACTGCTTCTTCTAGTCAGGGAAGCTGCTAGATTCACAACAACTCCTACTTGCTCTTACCTCCAGAAGGCCAAGCCTGCAGAACTGCTGCCTATGCTGTGCTGTGCTGCCCAGAGCCCAGCCCCAGGGAGAGCTGCAGCAGGGAGATCTTGAAGCAAGGGCACCACTAACGTGCTCCACCTGCAGCCTACCTGCACTGGAATAACACGGTCACTGCAACTTTCTCTCTGGGGAAAGAGCATTTTCTGTTACAGAAAAAGCAAAATCCTTAATATATCAAGAAAAAAAAAAAAAAAAAGGAAAAACTAACAAAGCCTAGGGAGATTTTCTTTCTGAGCATCAAACAGTGATACGAAAGTCATTTAAATAGGGTTTTCAGAATACACAACAAATATTGAGTATTTATTAATAATGCTCTTTTTGAGTGCTGTCCAGTATGTCTAATGTTACACATGTTAAAGTAAAAGATACTAAAGAGGCAAACTTTTCACTAAAGCAATAGTCTGAGCTGTGTAGGTTAGTTGTAACATGACTTACTGTACATGAAATCTCTGTTATCAGCTGTTCTAATGCAGGTTTCCATGTATGGCAGGCATTGTGCTGACAAGGTCCTGCACGCTGCCATGGGGGCACGCCAGAGGTAGCATCAAGAGTAACTGTATGCCTGAGGCTGAAACTTTGCATTACTCCCCAGTGAAATTCTCAATTTCCTGACTCCTCCTGGAGTCTGACTCCTCCTGTTCTAGCTACCTGAAAAGCCATGAGCTGTGCATGTCACCATTTACAGCAGCTAGTAAGAAACAATTCTCCTCCAGCTGTAGAAAGGCCAATGCCAAGCTCCACTGTAAGCTCCATTGTAATGTGTTGTGGGTTTGTTTGTTGTTTTTTCATTTTTGGTTTTGTTTTTTTTTTTCCAGCCAGACTCTTGAAGTCAAGGCTTGGCTTCTTATCACTGCACAGAGCACTTTGCCACCAAGTACTTCAGTGGGGCCTCCTTTGGGCTTTTGCTATTGAAGCTTTGCTTAACATTTCTAATACACATTTGGATTCCACTTTCTGCTCAAATCATCTGCCATATAGATTTCTCTTTTTCTCTCTCCAGATTGTTTTATCTTGTTAAGCAAAATTAAATTCAGTGCAAAATACTAGAAGAAGCCTACCCAAAAATACTCCGTTTCTCAGTGTTATTTCTCATATTTGCTCACACTGCATCTTTTGCACTTTAAATCTACATTTTCCACATCTCCCCAGATGCTCCAAATAGCTTACTCTTGAGGCAAAAGCATTTGCAGTGGCTCTACCAACGCTGTATTTCCAGAGGACTAGAGTTTGTCAGTGCATGCTTTATAGGCTGAACACTATAAATAAAAAAGTGGGGAAGAGAAGCTAGTGGGGCACAGTTTTAATAAATGTGCTACTCTGTGTAGTGCTGTCAGGAAGTGAGCATTTCTGGACACTGTGGGACACAGAAGCTTTGGAAAACTTAAGTGGTAGAAACATGGAAAAAACTATCCAAAGAGGCTGATAAACAAAACTTTGGTTTCAGGTGCCTCAAATAGTATTATGGGTCTGTTGGCCTACTAGTGCCACACAGCACCCTGAAGAGGTATACCAGCTGGCCCCCAGAACAGAGCAGTAGAGTCAGTATGCTGCAGTGCCCTAGCCATGTTGGCCACTCTGAGGGACAGGCGGTGTTTACTCAGCCCCTTTGAACCTGTGCTTGTACCACCATGCCCTGTGCTGCAAGAACACACGAGTCCTGCCACCTTTTCCACACCTGCAACCTTTGGCATGGCCCTGGTGCATTTGTGCCCTGCCAGTGTCATCTGAATGCACTGAGTCTGCACCTTGTGACAGTGAGAGAAGATGCATGTGCTACTATTTGAATAGTATTAAAATAGGCCATTTAAAAAGTTTTTCTACTCTGTGCTACTGCTTAGTTTGAATATCCGAAAGGAAGAAAGTGACTGTTTCTTTTCTTTTAAACATTTTGCTGTGCTTGGAATAGCACCACAAGAGTTAAAAGAAAAAAAAAAGGATTATTAATTCTACCCCAAAGTATATTCACCAGCAGAGGGTCGACTATGAGCGTACACTGCATATCCCATAGCTCCACAAGAAGAATAGAAAGAGCTCGGGACTCCTTTTCACAGAATTTCTGGACTGCAAAATCTTCAGTGTTGAAGTTTGATTCCATTCTCCTGCTGTTTGTCAGCACAATTCTTACCATCTGGAGTTAGTTCAGCAGAAAGGTGTGGATATATATTTGTTTTTCAATCCAGTCAATAAAATGTGACACATTGCTGTAAACTCCTGGTCCCAAAACCTTGGAAAAGCAGACAGAGCCCCAAGATGTTAAACCAAACAAAGTCCAGCGTCCTGCAGGTTGCTCACACACAAGTGGTCCTCCACTGTCACCCTGCAATACAAAAGAAAATCAGAAGCTATACATATCCAGTAGTCACAAGGCTAAAGCTCTGTCCCAGTTCCTGGAGTGATTTATCTTTAATAAGTAACTCAGCTGTAAGGACTGGCTGCTCTGCTCTGTAGCGGCATACAGTTACCCATATTTGTTCCCTTTTTCAACTGTACAAAAAAGTACCTGCAAATGGCTTATTTTTATTTTAAAAGTTAGCCTATTGGTTAACTAATACAGATAAACCTCAGAACATCAGCTTTTCATTACCATAAACTGGAGTTGATTTCAGTTTCACAACATCAGAGTCACTGAAGATGGAGGAGACTGCTGAGAGTGATCTGGTCAACCCCCCAGGTCAAATGGCCAGCTACTAGTTGTACCAGCAGCAATAATAGCTGGGTACAGTCAAGAGACTGTAGATGTTTCTATACTAGATGAAGTATGCTGAACTTAATAAATGTCACAGAACTTTGATGTCTAGAAGCATTTCTAGCTGTAAGTTTCTCCTTAGAGATAAGGCCTACCATGCAAGAGTCTATGGTGCCAGACTCATAGCCTGCGCACAGCATCCTGCTGGTAATGGTCTTCATGTCAAAGTACGACTGGCACTGTTCTAAGGAAATGATGCGCACTTCTCCTTCTTGAAGCTTAAAAGGCACTGAAAAACAGAAATAAGCATTATGGACATATGAAAATATCTGTGATGGATCTTTGAGATATGATAAATATTTCCTTTAGATAAATCTAAATATTACTTTATGTGTGTGTGTATATAAATATGCGTGCACATATATGTATATATAAAAGTATATAAAACAAAAACATAGGTCTAGATTGAAGCCCAGATGTTTGCGGGTCTTTTTTTTTTCATGGTTGCATTGCAGGATTCATGATGAAGACTCCTCAGCCAAGTCTGTATATGTTGCATTCTGGAAGATGACCAAGCGCATGGGTGCTGCTGACAAAAGTGTGTATTTGCACAATACTGAAGACTGAGGAGGCAGAGTACCTTCATGTGATGTGTTATTGGACTTTTATGATGGGGACAATATTGGCTGGAAAGCAGTAATCTGAGGCAGAGGAAGGGGTTAACTCTTCATTCTAATCCTAGTATCTCTCGCAGTTGAGGTTGGTATAAACACAAGCATGAGTCACATTTGGGTAAATTCAAATTAGTGTATCAGGGAATCAGATTTCAAAGGATATTGAAATTACTTCAGCACATTCAGAACTTCATCCTACTGTGAGCAACTGACTTAGCTCAAATTCAAATGTAAACTGTTAAACCTAGAGCATGAAATACTAAGCCAATATGGTTTTTGCAGTTTTCTAACATAAAACCTTTAAAAACAAAGCTGAAATCACTATAGCTATCAAATAACATTTTTCTACTTACCAGAGGTACAAAAGCTTTCTGTTATTTTTTTTCTGCCATTACATAAAATGTAGTTTTAGATTGATAGATTTGGAGCTGCTTCTAAACAGCATGTTCTTCACTAGTGCAATTTAGTTTTTGCCACATATATGGACCTTGCTACTAGGGGTGAAGCAGTACTGAAAGGAAGATTTCCTTATCCAGTGCACAGAATTGCCTTTCTGAAAATTGCTATTACAGAGAAGGGAGAAACATAATGGATAGAGCTAACCAGGGTTAGGGCCAGGATACTTTGCATTTGGAGCATGAAAGATCCACAGAACCGCAGAATGGCTTGGATTGGAAGGGACCCAAGACAAGTCTGTCAAAACAGATATTTACATAACATAAATATTCTTCCTATGGGACCCAAGGATTTCAGGGGCAACTGAGCACAAAAAACACAGTAATATTTCTCTTCAGAGACAACACTTGTGATTAAGCCTTGATAGAATAAATCTTGCCACAAGCCAGGAGTGTGACACAGAGCGTTGGCTCAAGAAAATTGTTCGTTCAGCCTGTATGCCTTTGCTTTCACTATCTCCAGCTTCCACTGAACTAAGAATGTTACTCCCAGCAATGATCTGACATGGTTCTTATCGCAATATAATTCTGAAGACAGCTAAGTGAGTAAAATGATAACCAGTTTCAGGTGACTTTCTTGATAGGAGTTTCTTGATCTTCTGCATTTCCAAAAAATCAAACATCAAGTCTGAACATGGATTTAGAAGCATAAACTTAGGCTGTTGATTTGGAAAAAAATAAAAGCAACAGTTGAATTCCCTTCAAGACCAGTTAGAGATCCTTAGTATTTAATCTGGAGTGTATTAAAAAGAACATGGCCAGCCGGCCAAGGGAGGTGATCCTCCCCCTCTGCTCTCCCTTGGTGATGCCACGTTTAGACTACTGTGTTCAGTTCTGGGTTCCCTAGTCCAGAAAGGATAGGGATCTCCTAGAAGGTGTCCAGCAGAGGGCCAGAAAGATGATAAAGGGCCTGGAGCACCTCCTGTATAAGGAGAGGCTGAGTAACCTGGCTCCGTTCAGCCTGGGGAAAGAAGGACTGAGGGGAGATCTGATTAATGTTTATAAATATAACTGGGGATGCGGAAGCCAAATGGATGTGGCTCTTCTCAGTGGTGTTTAGTGATAGGACAAGGAGTAATGGCCTAAAACTTGGACAAAGAAGTTCCGTACTAACATGCAGAACTTCCTTACAATAAGGGTGACAGAGCAATGGAACATGTCGTGCAGAGAGATTGTGGAGTCTCCTTCTGTGGAGCTATTCAAGACCCAACTGGTTGCCCACCTGTGCAATCTATTATAGGGAGTCTGTGCTAGCAGGGGGGTTGGATTCAATGATCTCTTGAGGTACCTTCCAACTCCTGCAATTCTTAATTCTGTGAATCAAGTCCAGCATTACTATAAATGGGTAAAACTTTGTAGTGGGATTTCTTATTTGATTAACCCTGTAGGTTCTTAACATGTTCTTCTAATATTCCTGAAAGTATTCATCTTACTTTTGTTGCCCATGTGTCCCCAGCCTGTGATGTAGCAGTAGGTGTCTGGCTGTACCAACTGTTCCTTGCTGGGCAAGCAGACAGGTCTTACATAGCTCGTTTCATTGATATCTTCGTCTAGTTGTACAATGCTGATGTCATAGTCTACGACTGCTCTGTTGTAGCGTGGATGCAAGATGATGGACTTCACCAGTCGAGTCTGCATGAAGCTTGATGGATGATCAAGATTGCTTATCCCAAACACTACTTTCCAGACAGCTGCATTTTCTCTCCTTTAGGAACAAACAGGAAAATGGGAAATTTAATTCAAGTTCTTTTTAATTTAAAATCCTGAGGTTTTCTTTCCCCCTGACTTTTTGCATACTGTACTTCACAAAGCTGTGTACATGACAGAAATGCTACAAGAAAACAAATGCTTAGGCATCATTACTGATCAACAAAAGACAATGCTTTCCATTCCCTTCCTAACAGCTACTGAAAAAATTCTAGCTCACGGCCTCGGGAGGTATATTACCACCTATTACTTGCTGTATTAAATACCCAAGAATCTCAAAATTGGATCCTCCCATGACCCTAGGTGCTCACTTTTGCACTCTGGTGAGCATGAACTCGTTTCTCTAGGAGTGACAGTATTGTGCAATAGTATGATGCTTACAGCAGTAACTCCAGCTGAAACCCCAAAAGAATCTCAAAGATGCAATTCAGTTATGAAAATTAAATCTTCAGTGATGGTCATGTGAAAAGTCTCTTATTGTTTACAAGTTTTTTACAAATTCCCCTGATCACAAAAAATGATGGATATGGTGCAAATGGGAAGACTGACCTAGGGTTTGTAAAGACATAAGAAAACACAGACCTCATTAAAGGCTTAGATGATGTAATCTCTTGATTGTAACTGAAAATAAGTCATGAGTTCCTAATAAGACTGTGATTCTAAGATCCTCAGAAAAGTCCCTTTTTCAGAATAATTGAGATAGATACTTCCATGGAACTAAGTTCCTTTGAAAACACTGAAGCTTAATTATAGCAATGTAAATTAAAGCGTGAAATTGCAGCTTTTTAGCAGTATTCAACAGAATTGTTGTTTCTAAAATTTTGAAAGAGATTTAGTTGCTAAATAAAGGCTATTTTTATCTGAGTTCCTTGAGAATTCTTGTATTTCAGACTATAACTGTCTTTTTACAATCATAATTAATTTGTGTTTTTCCAAGATGTTTCAAGTTTAAGTGGTAGGAATATCCTATTGTTTTTATGAGCACTGAAAAAGAACATTGCTCGGAGCAGTGAGAAGTCTCAGCCAGAAAGTGTTACCCTACTATTGAGTAAAAAACTTTAAATGTCATGGATGCTTTGCTGTAAAGCATTTCAAAAAGATCTGGAAAAACAGTAGGGGCCAATAAAACAAGCAAATGACTCTGCTTAATGTAGCTCACTTCTGTTTATAATCTCTACAAATGTTCATGGCATTAATGTTGCCTACTGCATTACTGGTACAGCCTTTATATTTTGGATCCCAGACTTCACAAAATATTTTTTATCTAATGCACCAGAACACTTTAAAATATGCTCTAATTTCTTAACTGGTTGGTTTAGTAAATTTAAAGAAACTATGTGGCTCTGGGAATGATTTTACTTTTGCTGTAGGAAACAATACTGAAAGAATGTAAAGATTTCAGGTCCTTGGAAACATATCCTTAATCTCATTATAGAGGCAGAAGAGAAGAAAGATTCTCCACGTAACTCAAGGAATTGATAAACCAAAATATCTTAGCATTTTAAAAAACTTTTTGCCTTGGTGTTTTCTACTTTAGGGCATTTGGAATACAAAAGTGAAAAAGACTTTTTACATCAAATATACAATTCAGTAGGTTGGAAAATACCTTCAAGATCACCAAGTCCAGCCATTAACTTGGCCTACTAAGTCCCTTTAGCCACATCTCTTAGTGTTCTGTCCACACATCTCTTTACATCAAGAGCCACAGAGGGGAAAAAAAAATTCCAAAGGATTCAGTGTTTCATAAACAAAAAGAAACAAAATTATTGCTGAAGAAAAAGAATCACTAAAGTTAGAAAGAAATGTTCATCTGTAGAAAACTGAACTACATTTACATGTCTACCACAGAACTTCTATTGGCTTAAAAAGAATTCAAGGTGTTTAGTGTAGTCCAAAAACTTCCAGTGAGCACAAACCAATCTTAAGCAAGATTAAGCACTGGTGACAACCACCCAGCAAAAAAAATTTGCTGACTACAGCAGAAAACATACATTTCAATTATCTTTAAAAATACAAATAACTTCAGAACAAGACAGAACCAGTAAGGTAATGCACTTTCATCCAAATTCTTTAAAAAGAAAATTGGTTTCTATCAGAAAGCTGACAATGACTAAGATAGTTCTGAAGCTACACAAACCTTCTCTGCCCTCCATAGTCTCTGCCACGGGACTTCATACACCATGAAGCAATTAGTGGTTAATACTGACTTTCTAGTGATTGACAATGATAATGAAGTCTCAGATAGTTTGTAATCAGAAAACTTCAGTACGTCACTTACATTATGATTAAATACCCGTGTTTTATTTTTTAATGACCACAGCATTTTTCCAAGGTCATTCCAGAATGTTTCTTTTTTTAAATCTATGGCATTGTGTGAGGCCTATGGGATTAGAGTTTTGGTCTTCTTTTTCTCTTTGGTTTCCTGCTGAAAGTCAGCAGGACCGACTGTCACCTGGTGTAGGGAGCCTGCTTTGGCAGGGAGGTTGGACTTGATGATCTCTGGAGGCCCCTTCCAACCCCTATGATTCTGTGATTCATTTAGCTTTCATCAGCAGAGACAACAATTCATAATAAAGAATGTCAAAACCTAACCTGATGCAGTTTTACACCATTTACTCTTTGTTATTGTCTCTAAAACCAGGCTTCTTGCTGTTCTGCAAAGGTTCTGACGACACCAAGCTGAATGGTGCAGTCAATACGGTTGAAGGAAGGGATGCCATCCAGAGGGACCTCGAGAGGCTAGAAAGGTGGGCCCGGGTGAACCTGATGAGGTTCAACACGGCAAAGTGCAGAGTTTTGCACTTGGGCCGGAGGAATCCCAGGCATCCATACAGACTGGGAGGAGCGGTCCTTGAGAGCAGCCCTGTGGAGAAGGACCTGGGGGTCCTGATAGATGAAAAACTTAACATGAGCCAGCAGTGTGCCCTTGCGGTTCGGAAGGCAAAGGGTATCCTGGGCTCCATCAAGAGAGGGGTGGCCAGCAGGGACAGGGAGGTGATTGTTCCCCTCTACTCTGCTTTTGTGAGGCCCCGTCTGGAATACTGCATCCACGTGTGGAGCCCCCAGTACAAAAAAGACAGGGAGCTGTTGGAGTGGGTCCAGAGGAGGGCCACGAAGATGATCAGGGAACTGGAGCACCTCCCCTATGAAGACAGGCTAAGGGAGCTGGGCTTGTTCAGCCTGGAGAAAAGAAGGCTGCGGGGTGACCTCATTGCAGCATTTCAATATCTAAAGGGAGCCTACAGAGGGGAGGGGAATCAACTCTTTGAAAGGGTCGATAACCGCAGGATGAGGGGAAATAGTTTTAAGTTGAGGGAGGGGAGATTTGATTGGATGTCAGGGAGAAATTCTTTACAGAGAGAGTGGTGAGGTACTGGAACAGGCTGCCCAGAGAAGTTGTGGATGCCCCGTCCCTGGAAGTGTTCAAGACCAGATTGGATGGGGCCCGGGAGCCTGTTCTAGCATTAAATGTGGAGATTGGTGGCCCTGCATGTGGCAGGGGGGTTGGAGATTCATGATCCTTGAGGTCCCTTCCAACCCTGGCCATTCTGTGTGATTCTGTCATGACCTGCTGCCAATATGTTTGGTAATGGAGGGAGCACTTCGTAATTCTCATGTGCAAGTTACATCTAATTTGTACACGAACAGTAAAACTGAGCTCCTCTCACCCTTCAAAGCAGTGTGCCACTGTTAAGACCCATCTCTTTGCAATCAAAACACAGCCACATATGTGTCCACTTGGCTCACTCTGCAGAGAGCACTGCCATGGCCATCGGCCTGGGCGACTGGTCCTGCCACCGAGGATCCTTTTGTTCATGCGAGCAGCAGGGCGATGGCCACAATCTAGTGAGAAAAGATGCAGAAGGGAGTAATTTGTTACCACAAACACAGAGCATTCAAGACCTGGAAGAAAAATTGTGGCCACAGAACAATGTTAACAGAGTTATGAAATTACACTGAACAGTACAGTGTCTGAACTCATCAATAACCACATGTTAATATCAAACACATTGAGCCATTTTTATTCCTCTTTTTCTATAAAGGGATTTGACTCCTGAGATTAATTTTGACCTGTTCAGTCTAGTTATTAACCAAGCTAAACTGATGAAGATGATTATCTTGAACAGTTACTGGCTGCCCTTGGGAAGGATTCTTGGTTTCATATCACTGTCTTTCTGTCAGCTAACAATGTATTTGTGCTACTTGTACTATCCAGAAGGAATGTTTCTGGAAAAATCAGGCCAGCAATAATAAGCACTTGCTTAAGCCAGGTGTGAGGTGCATGTCAAACTGTTTACTTAGCTGTAAGACACAAAACTTGCTTTGCTCTTGGAAATTCCTAAGGGAAATATTTGCAGAGTCCAAGGTTTTCCAGTACTCTGCCTATTCCACTTTATAAACAGAGTGTAAATTATACCAGATTCCTATTTGCCTGGAAGATAGGAATTGCCTGAATTAGTTTGTCCTTCACTTTTGTTTTACTTTATATTCTGTATTAGTAAGATGACAGACTGTTATTACTTATCCTGTTTATGCTCAGCGTGATTCACAGAATGAAAGAACATCACCAGTTTCTGCAATTCACGTCCCAAGGAAAGGTATGCTGACATTGCAGATATCTTTGGTAGAGAAATAAATTAAATTTGTAATTTGTAATTCTTTCTGTGTTCTCCTAAGTAACGTCTGGGGGCAAGGAGCATTATGTGTTCTTAAAGCAAAATATCTCAGGAGCAAATAGCTTTAACAGGTTCCTTTGGGGTGTTATTCTCAGGTAAGAGTAGTGAATATTTTTATTACTTTCCCAAATTTAGGTCATACTTTGCGATTAATTTTCTCCATGGCAGGAAATTCATAATGTATGTGTTCTTCAGCGAAAATATCTTTGTTTGTAGAACATTTTATTATTCAAGATGAAGGATTTCTGTGTATTTCAAACCACAATATTGCACAATCCACTGTGCCTCCAGATTTGGTCTGTAGCTTTCTAATTTAGGTTCTTCTGTGGTTGAGATTCACAGCTAAACGGATCACAGATTCAACCCCCCGATATGTCACCTAGTAACCTCTCTTGTCATAAATAATATTTTCATCAAGAAGTTTTCTCAAATTAATTTTTGGAACCTGACTGCTGACAAAACTCATTTTGCAAGAGCAGATTATGCTGGTACTATAGAGAACCTCATAGTTCGAAACAAGAAAAGTTGCTAAAATTTAATACAGCACAAATGAAAAGAGGCAATGCAAAATTGGAGGTTGCAGAAGTCAAGTAAAATATCAGAATGACGCTAAACAACTGAATTTGTTCAAGTACATTTAACATATCTTTAAAAATACCTTTTTTCTCTCAGAAACATGCACTTCTCTTACCTTCTTTTGTGCAAAGGAGAGCCACTTTGCTTCTGCTTCGGCACATCTGCCTAAATATTAGAAAAAGAACATAATGAAAGTCTCAACTACTTGGTGTTATTTTTGACAGTTTGTATATCAACACAGGTATGGTACCCACTGCTGTGAACTCAGCTGTTCCCCAGATTGTAAAAAGAAACACAAGGAGCTTTGTATGCCAGATTGTCAGTGGCTTTCAGAGTCTGCCTGCAACAATTTAAAATATTAGTTCAGCTTTACAATGCATTTCATGAGCAGGTGCTACACATTTTGCAGGCAACCTTGTTCTATGGGCATCGATCCAGCTCTGAGGTTGGCTGGGGTGTACAGTCTGTCAAGTCTTAATTTATGGCACCTGAAAGCACAGAGATGTGCTGCTTTCCCCATCCTTGCAGTTGAAGGCTGGGAATTTATTTGAAATACACTTGATGAAAATCTTTGACTCAAAAGATGTGGTACATTGATGAAAACCCAGGAAGATCACAAAAGCGCATATTAAGAAAAAAAATCCCTTTGGAAATTTCCAGATGCGAGAGCAAAAATAGTGGTTCTTTGTCAAAGGGAGATTCTTGTTAGAACCAAGAACACTGCTGCTCAGTTGACTGCCTTTTTGTTTCCACAACTTATTAATCCATCCCATGTAAGTGCTTTTCAGATGCAGAAACAGAGCAGAATTAGACTGCATACATGGATTAGCTGTTCCTCTGGTTATTCTTGAAGACTGTAATCTCACTAAGTGGGCTGACTTCTTCAGTAGAAAAATACTAAAAAGACTCTTTCTGCAAGTGCCTACTTCTGCCTTCTAACATTTCAGTTTTGTGCTAGTTTTACCCCACAGTAGTATGTTTCCCTTTCATTTTAGTTCATCTTTATTTCAGTCATTACAGAAAAGCTTTCCTACAGACAATGATGGAGCTGAACAGAAGAAATCTAGGTGTATTCCTCAGATCTGCTTCTTCACACATATATTTTATCTCAGCTCTCTGTATTTAGGCAAGCCAATCTTTTCTCATGAAACAGAGGAATATTCTGTGGAAGATGGGTGTTCTGAAATCTCCTCAGGGCATTAGAAAGAGGAAAAGGAAAACAAGGAATCTGCTTTTTGAAGATGGATTCAAATGCTCTTCCAGTTTTGTCCTAAATGCTAAAAGTAATTTAGTTGGCTCTTTAATCTCAAAATTACAGTTCAAATGTTTCAGCCATGACTGAAGCTTGGCTTCTCATTACCAGCTATGTATATAATAGAGCTAATTAAAAGGAATATACTGCTGTCTAAGGTCAGATAACCTGCTAAGGAAACATACTCTAAATTGATAAAGTTCTATTGAAAAATCTGTGATCTCCAAACACGGTGACTAACCACAGCAATGAAATAAATCTCCTTTACCTGTTACTTACCCATTCACTAGAAGTGCGTGTAAAGTGGAAGCATTCTTACTCTTCCAATCTGAGTGCAGATTCAGCCACTTTTGATGCTGCATTTCTCCATTGTCTAATACAATCTTTGTTTTAGATGGTCCTCTGAAACAAATAAAAAACTTTAATATACTTCCTATTAGTTTGCTATGTTACAATTATGAAAGGAAGAGACCTCTTGTTTACTACATAAATATTGAGCATAGTGTTGTACCAAAGCCACAAGTGGCAGAACCATTGCTGGGAAATTACATCATCCCAAGACACCAGGCCAGTTAACATACCATTGTCATTAATACTGTATTTTCTGTCAGGAGCTAGAATTAGAACAAGGAACAGCAAAAACTTTTTGGTGGCATTCACTGCACTGCATAAATTGAAATAGTGTTTCTAGATTTTTCTGACTCCAAAAACACAACAAATAGATTTTAATTTGTTCAAGAGGTAAAATAATAACAATAATAATAATAAAATATTTTCATATCATCCTATATTTGGAAGTCTGTTAAAATATAATTGTAAAGATCAATCTGAGCCTTGTAATATTTTACAATATCTCCAACTCTGCACTGTCTTGCTAGACAGAATGAATTAAAGGTGATGCCATGAAACCCAGCCTTGTGCAGCAAATTATCAGGAATATGAAAACAAGATGGATTGATTCCACCAGGAGACATTTCCACACATCTACTTCTACCGCACCCTGATAAAGCACTGAAGGAACCGTTGTTTTAGTAAATCTCAATTTCTTAGAAGACAAAAAATAAAATGGCTCTACAGCTTTCCAGCTGAGAAATATCCCTGATTAAATATCAATCCCCATAAATGAGAAGAGCTTTCAGAGATTGCTCTCCTGACCACTGGTAATGGACCAAATTCTCAGTACTAGCTTGTGGAAATGAAAATGAGAACAGTTCAGAAAAAAAAGTGAAGCCTCTGAACTCATATCTCTTGACAATACCTACTAGAGTCAGCTAGATTATTTGTTTGTCTTTAAGTCTGTGGTTTTTTTCAGTATTAGCTGTATCTGTTTTAAAACATTTACAGAATTGTGATATCCTTTACCCAGCTGATCACATGAACAAAGATTAAAGAATTATGTTTTATCGTAAGGTTTTCAGTGAAACACCTGGAAATGTTCTCAACAATGGCAGAATTAACTTCTCTTTGAGGCCACAGCCCTGGGTCCTGCCTGTTTCATGACTTATTTTTCAGAACCTTCTCTGGACATGTTAAGCAAATATCATTCCATGACCTACTATAAGGAATATGCAGCCAGATAGCAAAAAGTATTTTTTTTTTTAAAGTCAGTACTTCTTCATTTAAAGAAATCGCTTTTTGCAGCAATTTTTTTTCCCCATTATTGCTGGCTTATGGTAAATACATAATGCTCCCTCTTTTCATCATATCCAGCACTTTCTTATTTCCTGCTCTTTCCCACCAAACATACACGAGCTTATTTTACTCTTAAGGTGACATTCTGCCTTATAATCCTCCGTGAACAATGCCATTTAGCACCTCATTGTGTACATTGATATTTTATATAACTGGAAAAAAGTGTCTGACGTATAGAGTATTTAACACAAAAGGGCTCAAAAAGTGTAAACATGATACCATCTGGTAGATCCAAATTATATTATACCATATTATTTTGTTGAAAACTACAGTTCATGTTGTTATATTCATTATTAAACACAGACACATTTCTAAATCAGGAACAACAACCTTCAAGATGCCTCTATGAAATTTTTACTTATATGAAATTATTAATACAATGTGTTCTACTTAGCAAAAATAAAACTATGGCTATGTTTTTTTTTCTTGGTGGTCACAGCCTGATGAATTCACCAAAACCAGCTCAAAACCAATATATCCTGATTCATGTCTTTAGAATTTCTTATGAAGGCTGTATCTTATCCGTACTGGAGCTGTAGCACAGGATTCTTCCATGGATAAACTGTAGGAGGAAGATGTATATTTCAGTCAACAGTGCCACTTTGACTTACGGTGTCCAATTTTGTTTTACTGAGGTTCCTCACAGACTCCAACAATGTTCTTTAAGTTATTAATGAACAATTTAGGGCAAAATAAGGATATAGCTGCCAATTGAGTCATCAGTCTACATCTTGGGGTTGAACTTAGCTATCTTAGCTATCTTCTCAGCCCTGCAGAGAAGGACCTGGGGGTCTTGATAGATGAAAAGCTTAACATGAGCCAGCAGTGTGCCCTTGCAGCTCGGAAAGCAAAAGGTATCCTGGGCTCCATCAGAAGAGGGGTAGCCAGCAGGGACAGGGAGGTGATTGTTCCCCTCTACTCTGCTCTTGTGAGGCCCCATCTGGAGTACTGCGTCCAAGTGTGGAGCCCCCAGTACAAAAAAGACAGGGAGCTGTTGGAGTGGGTCCAGAGGAGGGCCACGAAGATGATCAGGGAACTGGAGCACCTCCCCTATGATGATAGGCTAAGGGAGCTGGGCTTGTTCAGCCTGGAGAAAAGAAGGTTGCAGGGTGACCTCACTGCAGCATTTCAGTACCTCAACTCTTTGAAAGGGTCGATAACCGCAGGACGAGGGGAAATGGTTTTAAGTTGAGGGAGGGAAGATTTAGGTTGGATGTCAGGGGGAAGTTCTTTACAGAGAGAGTGGTGAGGTACTGGAACAGGCTGCCCAGAGAGGCTGTGGATACTCCATCCTTGGAAGTGCTCAAGGCCAGATTGGATGGGGCCCTGGGCAGCCTGTTCTAGTATTAAATGTGGAGTCATGTGGCAGGGGGGTTGGAGATTCATGATCCTTGAGGTCCCTTCCAACCCCAGCCATTCTGTGATTCTGTGATCTTTTGAAATGTTGATTTAACGGCCTTCTGAACTTAGCCTAAATTGAGTCAACCCGCACAAAAATCATAGTGTGGGCAGGGACACCTTCCACCAGCTCAGTCTGCCCAGGGCCCCATCCAACCTGACCTTGAATGCCTCCAGGGATGGGGAACCCACAGCATGTGTGACCATATCTAATATCACTCACGTTTTAAGGCAAGCCGAGTAAGGAATCTTTTCTATGACACATTTTCAGAAGGCTCTTTGAAAAGTTTTATCCCCCGCTCCTTTTGTTTTCACTGAACAGAACAGCCTTGTTCAGAAACTTGGTGTTGATTTTAGACTAACGCTTTTATTATTATTATGCACCTACACTGCAACAAAAAGCAAAATTGAAACCATATTTTTGGATTGAAAGCATATTTGTGTAGAATGGCTTTTTCAGGCCTCTCGGCTTAAGAAACTAAAGAGGGTCCTTCAGATGGCTTCTGAATTATCTAGGAGCTTGTGACGTTGACACACAAGGAAGTGCAGGGGGAACCAGCCTAGTCTAAACTTGTCAAGATGCAACCTAAGGGCCAGTTCAATATCAACCTCATAGTAGTGATTTTTGGACCAGATTCTCCACCAAATGTTCAAAATAATTCACAAATCCCACCTGAATCTATGTAACTTTCTAACATCCTGTGGTATTTTGATGGAACAGATTGAGTACCAAAATATACCATAAGGTCATTTTAAGACTAAAGGCGTTCTAACAATCTGTTGTGGTCTAGATCACAAAAACTTAACTGACTGTCTCATTTGGGTATTGAACATCTGTGGTAAATCTTTATATAGAAAAAACTGTGATAAAACTTCTGAGCTTTCAACCACTCAGAGATAACATTCAGTGAATACACTACAGGGGTGCCTGTAGTGCTCTATGCACTACAAATAACAATGTCTTATGATCTTTTTCCCTATACATTTGAATGGATTAAATTACTAAGCTGAGTGGTAAAAGATATCTATGTATTTCATTCAGACTTCCATGAGGTATTCGGTACTATTTTCAGCAGTGACATGGGATTAAGACCTCTAAAATAAAAAAATTCTTATGGAAGTCTTTCTTTCACTAAGCTATCAATCAAAGCAGAACTATCATAGGAAATTCATCTGAAAGGAACCTTACAAAGGCACGTGATCCATTCCCCTCCTCCAAAACAAGATCATGTATATCTAAGCGATCTCTGACAGATATTTGTCTATCCTGTTAAAAAAAAACCCTAATAATGGAGATTCCTCAGCATTTTTAGGCAATATATTCCAGGATTTGCACTTAGCAGTTTTGTTCTACATCTTCCTACCTGTCATTTAAGCTCATCACTTTCATCTTGTTCTCCCTGAAAAAGGAGAACAGTTTATTCCTTATCTCTTTGCAACAACCTTCCATGTGCATATTTGAATGCTCCTGTACCTCCTTCCCACTGACTTTTCAACTTTTCTTCACAGAGCATGCTCTGAACTTTCCCTGTCTTACACACATCTCACACAAGATGAACAAAAGAGGGACTATACCAAGCAATGTACATAAACATTCATGGTTATACATATAAAAATCACATTTGCTTTTCCTATAGCAGTATGATATTGTTCCTTGATGTCCAGCTTCTGACCCACAATGTTTCCTAGCCCCTTTTCTACATTATATTTCCTCACTTGCCAACCGTTCTCCACCCTGTATTTATGCAGTGTATTCCTATTTGTATAGTCTTGATCTTATTACCATTTATTTCAGGCCATTTCTCCAGTCCATTAAGAAATTTTCAAATTCAAATCCTGTCCTTCAAAATGCTTTCAGATTCTTCCAGCTTGATACTGAGAAATTAGTGAGCATTCTCTCCGCTCCTTGTCTGAATGACCCACGACAATCTCAGACACACAGGTGTGTATCTAGCTCAACACCAATATATCTTTATGGCTTAAGAATGAATCATGAACAGACTCTTATTTCATCTTTGTATCTATCTCCCTACTTATTTAAAAAGTCAATTTACATAGTATGGAAGCTAAAAATGCGTGACAACTATTCTTCCGTATTCACAATTTGGGGGAAAGAAATTAAGGGAATTTGACATGATTCCTTATGGATAAATACAGGCTGACTATCATTAAGATCTTATATTACACTTCTATAACTCTTTGTTGATAACTGAAGCAAGGCAAGCAAGCCTTTTTTTTTTTTTTTTCTTTTTTTTCCCCTTTTTAATGACATTTAACCCTTTTCAGCCTTATAAAGCCATTCTCCTACAGCTTCAGAAAACTAGTGGCTACAGTTTGGTAACCAGATCTGCCAGTTTTGTTTCTTAAATGCTCTAGGATGAATTTCAGCAAACCCAGCTAGTAGTATATAACCTGCTCTTTTTTTACTCTAGCCCTAATCCTTAAGTCTTTACCATCTTAGAAACATTATGTTTGGTTGCAGTTTGTGGGTGGTTTTTTGGTGTTTTATTTATTTATTTAACTTAATAAGAAAACTAAAATCCAGCATTAAAAAGGTGCTTGCAAATGAAAAAAGTAATATTTGTGGTCATTTCATTACATGAACAGTGGAAATGTTAAAAAAAAAAAAAAAAAAAATTGGTTTCAAAGCATTCCATCTTGCTAACTGCTGATCACTATGCTCAACAGACAGAGTTTACTGTATAGTTTATAGTGAGTGTTGAAGAACATTATGATGTGTATACTAAATAATAATTAAAAAACAGCAGAAATCAGGAACTAATTTTAGCTTATGAAGTTAATAATTTGCTCATAATTAAAAGTAACATAAATCAGGATACTTCTGTATGACAGAATGATTGACTTTAATACCTTGTTTTCTCTATACTATTATGCAAATTATCTCAAAAGTACCAAACTTCAGAATGAAATATTATCCAAAACTGTGTTTCTTCTCTCTTCAAAGTAACACTAACATTTCTCTGTTCCACTTCTACAATCCCATTGTTTTCAGACTCAAGTGACAACAGGCTTGAAAAAGGAAGCCTTGTGTTATGCCAGAAGGTAATGAATAACATGTGTATGGGCACTAATATAAAACAAATTAGTCGTATTTCAGAGCTAAAACAGCATCTCTTTCCTGTCTGTATAGATTTAATAGCTGTATACTTCTAAACTCAGCAAATTCAATTTGAAAGCCCTGGAGTAAAAAAATAAAAATAAGAAAAAAATTTGATGCCATTTTTACAAGCTAGGACTTAATGCAGTTTGGGAAAAGTGCTTATGTTTAATCATTGGAATAACCTCTCTTTGACTGACAGTATTCACATATTGTTTTCTAGACATCACTGATTACAAATACATTTTTACTTAAAGAAAGGAAAGTATCCAATCATGGAGGAAAAAAAAATATTACATGACTATGTTATTAATGTTTTTTGAAGTAACTATCATTATTTGAAAGGAATTATTAAGTTGGAATTTCTTTAATAAAGTCCTCTCCAAATAACTTTATATATTTTAATATACTTATGTATATGACAGATAAGACAAACTATCAATTATAAACTAAAATGTCTGTAATATACTGCATCAAGTCCCTGTATAGCTGTATATTATTATTGCTTAAAATCATTGAAACAAAGTCTTCAACATCAACAACAACCTGTAATGTTATTTTCAGTAAATCTTACTTAATAGTTACTTGTTTTTGCCCCTAATAAAATAGATATCATCTAAATAAATCTCATATTGTTAAAACTATAAAATTTAAGAGAATCCACTGGACAATGTGAATATATTCAAGGTAAGTCAAGCATATTATACGCTTTGTCTAGAGAATCTAGAAATCTAGATTCAAACATCAAGTTCCAATATTTTACTGTGCATGGTATTTGATTTCTCAAATATGTTTATTCTTGTAGAAAATAAAACAGGTTACACTCAGAAACTGAATGTAATTCTTCTACTGTGGATTGAACAGAAGCATTAAATGTTTTGTTTCTGTGATGTTTTTTAGGCACTTCCATAATCCTGATGCAGAGTTAGAAAGCTGTAAGAAAACTTAATTAATGTGAGAAGAAAAAAAAGATTATTGCTCCACACTTTGACTGCTTGGTCAAGCAAATATTATAAGGAATATTACAGAACAAATATTGAGTTAGAAAGGATTAGGAAGGAAAAAAGTCAGACAGAGCAAGAAACTGGTCTCCCACTTCCATAAATACAAAAAGTACAAGCTACAGCAGAGGAAAGAAGGAAAAGGAGTTGCCTGTTTCTGAGCATCACCAAGGGTGCATCCAGGAAAGGGAGCAGCAGCAATAGGAAGTAGCAGAGCTTAGTGTGAATTTTTATAAATAACTCAGTATTTTGTAAACACCTATAATTGTATGCTGATAGTGCTATACCAGGCCAGATAGATAATTTTACCCCAGGAAAACCTTGGGAAAAAAGGAAGTTATCAGAATTTTTCTAATAATTTAATACGTTTTTCATTTTCCTGGTAGCACTCTTCATAGAGAAATTAAGAATATTCTGTGTTAAGGCTATGAGACTTAGGTCTTAAGAAATAAAAAACGTGACTGATGTAAAGATCATCAGTTTATTTTCAGACAAAAAAAAATAGCAGTTAACCATTTTTGAAAATACCAAAGGAGATTAAGCCTATTAAGAAGTTATATAAAGTTAAAGCACAGAGATAACTTCAATATTCAGTTAGATTAGTATATGATTACTGTGTGTTAGAAAGGCAGATAATACAGAGTAGGTTAAATGCAGACAATGTAAGCCCAGGTCTTTATCCTCCTATGTCTACTAAGGAAAGGTACAAAGAATAAGATTGTATGTCAATATATGTAGTGGTCAAAGGCAGATAGAGATGTCTTAACCCAATTAGGGGATCAGACACTGGCAAAATATCCTTCTATACCATCAAGCTTGTCTTCTCTTAGTAGAAGACAGCATTGAATGTCAAAGCAGATGACAGTGTGCATGAAATATGAAAAATCTGTAGAGGCTATTTCTTTTTTTCTGGGATACACATGGAAAGCTCTATCGTTAGCAGTTCTATATTTAAAGATATCTAAATTAAATAAATCTGTTAGCCTATTATACTGTATTTATTGTAGAACCCAGAGATACTTCCCAGTGTTCTGAGAGACAAGTCTACATTAATTCTTTAGGAAGACAGAGTAACGTATTTCCAAATAATTTTGAGCCTCAGAAATAACTGCAAGATTGAATATTGATGTTTGCCAGGACATTACTGTCTTTTCAAGACTCTTAATAATCACATAATGCTTATAAAATTGTGAAAGTATATAGATACTTGTTTTTGTTTCTATCTTAATTCACAAAATTTCTTTCTTTCATTTGTCTGTTATTTCCATACTAAGCCTGATATTGCATGGGTCACAGCGATCAATGATGATTCACATCAACATCCATCCCCATTGTCCTAAGAAATTCACCAATGCTACAAACTACTGACCTTACCCTAAACCCATTTGATTGCAGGCCAGTTGACTCAAATTTTCTTGCCACTCATCAGCACAAACATGATTATCAGCAGCTGACCTGTGAACGGTCAGAAACATCAAGGAATTCATGTTTTTAGACAGAGTAACTGTGAAGAAAAAGAGAAATAACTTTATTGTTATTTCGCATGATTTGTTTTATGCATGGTATATCAAAACCTACATTCTTCCAAGATGCTGTCACTTCTGTTGATTTCACATGCTCAGTAGCTTTACAATTTAAAAACAATGCAACCATGGCTATTAGAAACTTGATAATATTGAATAGCATAAGACACTAAACAGCAGACATGTAGAGAACTAGAATAATCACTAGCAGAGGTTAACATGGGTTTCTGATAGTCTTAATCACTGAAATCACTAAGGTAGTTTGAGAGATGAATGTTGCTTGACGAAGGAATGATATCTTTGTTCGACTCAGCAATTTCTATCGTTCTTATCTACTGATATGTGGGTGTAATTAAAGAAGAAAAAACCCAACATTTTCTTTTAACAAGATCATGAGCATGCCTTCTTTCTTAATCTATGTTTAAAAGCATATGACCAATCCTTATCACATGTAAAAAGCACCTCAAAACGTCCCAAATTGCACAAGTAGAAATCTACATCCTTCTCTTTCTAAGATTCTGTAAAAATTTTTGCACATTTTTTCCCCAAATACACGCTGATTTTAGTTAAATTGTTCTACTGATTTTTGTTTGAATAGTAGTAATCTTAACGTAGCCTGTCGCTAAACATTTTTGCTATATGCTAAGGGGGCTTTTGCTTTTCTTCCTGTAATAAAGTTAATTTAATAAAGTTAATTTTAGTAAAGTTAAAAATACATAAAATGTATCAGTTTTAGAGTACACCTTTTCAAATATGCAATTCTACAGCATTTATTCTTTGGTACATAGGTTTTATTAAATTTTGTTGTTTATTAATTGTTAATGATTAATATTTTTAATGTTTATACTGTTTAGTATGAATGCAAAATATTTGCTTCTGTAAGCAATAAAGTGCATTTTTTCTATATATAAAATTAGATACAAAGCATCTCAAAACTTAGTAATATAAACTACTGTAATACATAAATGCATGCTAACTGTGAATTTTCAGAGGATATGCTACAAGCTTCCAATCTGCTTCTTTTTAGTGCTTTTTTTTTTTTTTTAATCTAATTTCAATTTAAAGAGAAATGTTTAGAGAGTACTACGTATAAAAGCACAAGGCCTACTCTGTATGTGGTTAACATTGGCAGATTACATCATACTTCAGGGATAGTATGATGTACCTACATGCATGCACTGTGAATCTATTTACCTCTTGTAAGCTTGAATCTGTACCACTGCATTCAGTGCGAATTTCACATTGAATTTCATAAGTACAGAATCAGGGCTTAGATTTTTTGCCTAAACAAATTCTACGTCTGCATGCCTTCTTCCTCTCTCATCTGTTCACAGTAATTTCCTGATTTCACACATTATTTAAAAGTTCCCTGCAGCGTTACTTTACTTGTATCTTTGCACTGCGACACTTAACACTGAGTTTTTCCTTTCTTTCCTTTCTCCCACCTTCTTGCCTGCTTCACCAATTTGAATCCAGTCTGCCATTGGTAATAATGGGAGATCTCTCAGCCACTGCAATTGCATTCTAAACGAAATCACCATTAATTATTACCATTAGTACATTAATGCTGCCATCAACCTGAACATCACTTTGAGGCAGAAATGCCATAGCAGAAACTTACCACAGTCCCATTCATCTGAGCTGTCGCTGCAATCTGCTTGTCCATCACACCACAGCTCACGTGGCACACATTCATGGTTGGCACACTCAAGCTCATCCTTCTCACAAAATGCTGCAAGGAGGAAAAACACAGTTCGCACTGAGAAAAAGAATAACCAACATGAAATGCACATAGAGACTGGAAAAAAAAACACAGGGGAGAAGCTAGGCATGGATCAGATATGCAGCCCAGTGTTTTCCTTAGAATTCCTCATGTAGTTGATACACTTAAAAAAACTTTTTGTTGTCTGATACCAATGTCAATTCAAGCTGAGCTTTCATTTTTCTTATTTTCTCCATGCAGGTGAAAGTTGCAGAGCTGCAGGTGTATAATCTCCCTATAAAGCCTGACCTCATCTCCAGATATCAGATATGCGTATATATATATATTTTTTTTCTATTTCAAGGAGTCTCCTGTTCAGCCAAGCTGGTATTCTACTCCAGTTGCTTAACTTGTGGAAGAGTAGGAAAAGAAGCATGAAGATGTGAAGGAGAAACATGGGGGATAGAGAGGGTTGGAGTGAGCACGGAGACAGCAAGGATCCAGGGATCCAGAGGACAAAAGATGAGGAAAAAGAGAAATTGGTGCCAAGGAGTGAAAAGGAAACAGAGAATAACTATGCCTTTTTGTCTGTATAGAATGTTTTTACATCCATTTGTTCTTGGCCACAAGATCCTAAAAATGTGACCAGCCCTTTGCAGAATTAAAGCCACAAAAACTCTTACAGCAGTTCTTTTCATCCATCATGTCAGGGCAATCCGGGAAACCATCACAGATCATTGTATGCTTGATACAGAGCTTCTTCAAAGGACACTCCCAAAGACCCCTTTCTCTACAGCCTGGAGGCAGAAAAGCACAATTTTCAAATAATTGCATGCAATATCAAATCAACTATTTTGTTCCTCCTTAGTAATCTTGAAACATCCAAAATATTTTCAGTTTCACCATTGACTTTAGAAGTTATCTAGAGTAGTTACTGATGAAAAAAATGGAAGCAAGATTGCCACAATGCATATTTGTTAAATGGATATAAAATGTATCACACTATACTGCTTTTAAAATAATAATCCATGCTATGCTACACATGCTGTAAATAATGATTTAGGCATTAGTTCACAAGTCTCAAGCCAGATCAAATCACTACTCTTCAAATGTATTTACTATGTATGTAATAAAAGTAAATGCAAAAGTAGATAAAGTAAAAGTATTTACATTTAATATATAATCATTTAAAATCCTGAAATCCATGGCATATTTAAAAGCATATTATTTTGGTTGCTCCGAAAGTAATGCCTTCTAGTTTTTTTCCATGGAAACTATAGCAGATACGAAGAGTACAATAACACAATTTGATAGAGAAATTCTCAGCTAAAAAGCACTATTTCTTAACATAGGAACCACCATGAGCCATGCATTTTTGCCAATGATGAACAAAATCCTACATAGCATGCTTGCAAAAATTTGCACCAGCAGGGATGGTCCACTGTTGGTATTGCAACTTCTGAAGATGCACCACTCACTGCACCACTGTACTGACAGCCACTCTTTTGCCTCCATAAACATTCATCAAACACTGATGAATGTCCATGAGTCCAATTTTTTTAGTGACATACCTTTTCTTCATATGCACTCCGTGTCAGATGCCATTTAGTCAGACAGCCTCTCTGCTGCCATCTGTCACACAGCAACAAAACATAATGGAATGTTGTTGGGAAGGTACAACCTCTACTGCCGACCTGCCTACATTCACCTTCAACATGGGCCACTATAATAAAATAGGAGTCATTACTTTTGGAGCAATCCTTCTACACAGACCTTTGAACTTTCAAAATTAGATCCTGTGGCAATATGGAATCTCCAGAAAATAGCACAGAAAAATGTAAATTTTTTTGGCAGTGCTGATGCAGAACCTAATGCGGATCACAATGAAAGCTAGAGAGATACTTTAAGTTTCGAGTGTAAGCAGTTTTCTTAGTGTGACCAGGACGTCTGAAAATATTAGGAAGAACCTATGAATGTATGAATATTCAGGAGGAGTCATTGTTAAGAAGGGAACAAACAGTATGATTGCCTTTTCAGAATCCTGCTAACCAGCCTCACTTGTTTCAAGAGGAATATTCATAACTGTGTCAAAGCGCTTCGACAGTATAACTTCTGTTTGTCAACTACAAAATCTTTTCTTTTATTTCACTATTTGTTTTTAACCAACTAATAAAGCACCTTGCTGTGACACTAGTTGAACAATGGAATGCTTAGACATACTAATATCCTACACACCTGATATTCTGATTTTAGAGGAAACCATTAAAACCTGCTCTCCTGAATAAAATGGGTGGTTTGATTGCCTTGTTTAGCCTGTTTTAGAGCTGACAGTGCTAGTCATCATTTTAATCCAAGCTCAAATTCAGGTGACAGTCTTGGTGCACCCTCAGACAAATAGTTTTGATCTCTGCTCACATATTGTATTTGAAACAGCACCTCTATTTTCTTGGATCTGGAACTGCAGCACCATAACAACATTAAGTCAGTAAGTAGATATGCTTTTTCTGAGTATTATTTCAGGAGTGATTATTTTACTAATATGAACCAGTGAATCAACACTAGCTCGTGATTACTGGAAGAATGTACCCAAGTTTAACTGTGACTGGATGTGCAGAGGGCAGAGGGCTTTATTTATTTAGATTGAATAAACCACATTAAAAATGTTAAGCATACAGATAAATAAATATCTCTGAACCCATGAAACTAATTTCACATGACAAAAGACCGTTCTTAAATATGGCCATTTTCCAGGTCTCCTTCTTGATAACATTTGCAATAACCACTAATGAAAAATTAATTGAAACCAATTCTAATAAAAACCAAAGAATGTCAGTCATGTTAGGAATCTGATATGAAAGCAAAATAAAATAAAAAGTTTTAAAAAAATCTAATTTATCAATCTTGCAGTTTTTGAACTGAAGTGTTTACTATTAATTAAGTTCATGTTTGCTTTTTTCCCTTCATCGCACATTACAGTGCTATATTGTGAAATGTTCCATGACTCTGCAAAACTTATTTTTGAGGGCACCATAGACAAGTAGAGACAATTCTCCGGACAAAAATTATTACATACTGAATTCCCTGTTCATTGCAGGGGAGTTGGACTAGATGACCTTCCTTTAAAGGTCCCTTCCAACTCTGAGGATTCTATGGTTCCATGAATTCAGTGTTAAACTCTACTGTTTTATTGGAAAGATTCTGTCTACTGTTTATAGTACTCTTATTTCTCCCCACTCTATACATGTTCAACATACGTTGTTAATGTAATGATAATTAAACAGAAGTGAAAATCACAGAATCACAGAATCACAGAATTGCCAGGGTTGGAAGGGACCTCAAGGATCATGAATCTCCAACCCCCCTGCCACATGCACTTTAAACACGTTACTTGCAGCAGGCACTACAGGCTGCTAAAGCAAATGTGTGGGCTGCTGAGAGGGCCAGGAGGAATGAAGCAATAAGGCTTCATGATGTCTTTTCAAGAAAACTATCATCTCATTTAGGTTACCAGTTAAGAATCAGTAAATGTACCTTAGAAGGGCTTCAGACTGATAACCTCTGGTTTGCTGGACCTCACAAACTACTCAGTGTGTGCTTCTTTGGCTGGCACTGACCGCACGGTGCTGCCGTCAGCAATGCAATGCTGTGTCCTGGCTGGAGGAGCAGGGCATGGCTCCAACCCCACCGTGCACAGCTGTAACACAGCTGGGATGGAAGGCAACCCTCTGCTCAGCCAGCACTGCTGCTGTTCTGTTAGAGCAGCTGCACTCATGTGCACGGTGGTACAGTGAACACAAAGTCTGGTTGGTGCTGAGATGCATCAGAGTTTGTAGTTTCTGGAAATGGTGACTTGTGGCCGCTGTATGGACGTCTGCCGAGCTGTGCACACAGCTTTTGGGTGCTACGGGGAAACTAAGAATGAGTGAAGTCTATGTAAAAAAGTAATGTTATCGACCTACGTATCAAATCTGTGATATGGAGACACATGACTGTCTTCTGAATTTGTAACAGTTGAAATGTTTGAATTATGTCGATAACATGGTTTTGAAGTGATTATGGCATCTGTTGGTTATTATTGAGATAAAATGAAATTCTGAAGATTCCACATCTTTTGTTAAATTGCCACACTTGGTCGGACCTGGTGCGGTTATTGGCAGCTGAGCCTTGTCATGAGTGTTAGCTATTAATGAGCGCTCAGACTGCATGCACCGCGGGATGCTGCAACTGCTGCAACTTCAAAGTCTGTTTGTAGTTAAAAGATGTCTTCTTTTTTTGTGAGTCTTCATAAACTTTACGTGGGAATAGGTGTAAGTGGAGGTGGGAAAGCTGCTACCTGTTACTTCTGGGGGAAGGATAAGAACCTGAACCAACAGGAACTTCAGCAGCTATCAGCATCCTTTCCTGATGTGCACAACGGGATTATTCTATCCCAGCCAAGGTTACAGACGTTTACAGGCAGGGATGTGCTCAGACATTCCTTTTACAGCTGCTCTCATTAGGCACAGACTCTGCCAGCCTCTAACAGGACACTTCCATTCTGAGCAACATGCTCAACAGGTATTAAAAGTGAGCTACCTAATTGCTAGGCAGAATACAACACGATGCATGTTCTCTTTTTAAGTAGCAATTTCAGGAGATTTTAATTTTTTTAATTTTAGAACCAGCCTACTGATGAGCAGCTGGTATCAGCACTCAGAGGAAGCAGAAAAGGTGGCTGCAATGTAAAGTACAGCAGTATTTATTCTACAAGTGCTTTGCTGGTAGATTCATCAATGGCCATAAGTTTTAATAGACATCATCTGGAATATTTTCATTCAGAGGCTCCTTTTCATGGGTCCTCCTGAGTCAGTACCAGCAAGGAAAAACAGAAAGGTCAGAACAGCTTGGGTTCTACTGTGAAGTAATCCATCCATGCCACTGTACTGCAGCAAGAAGAGAATACAAGGAAATTATACAATGATGCTGACAAAATGACGGTAGGAAAACTTGTGTTTGTATTACAGGTACTCACATACTATTTTACCTTCACCATCCTTCAAAACATGAAGTAATCAACCATTTGTTACCCATACATATATTTGCCCTATAATTATTACTAGGTCCTTAATATGAAGGCCACATTTTTTTCTTAAGCTAAAAAACTAGAGTCAGAATTCAGACTGGAGAAAATAGTGAAGGACAATACTTGTTTTGAATATCATGTCCTCAGCATCATTAGCACTCTTTTAGGACCCTCTTCTGCTCTCTGCTGGAGGCATTGTTCAGCAGTCAGTAAATTAATATGATCAATTACAATCAAGCATCTTTAATACCACAACCTCTCTTCACTTCTTTCTTAATAATAATTTTAAGAAATTAACTTCCTCACACTTTTTTGAAACACACTAAAAGTCTCACATTCAAAATTCCGGTTCAAATTTACTTCTCAATATCTAGAGATACTAAAGTCTTACGACTTCACTGTAATTTCACGGATGAAGTTTCCCCTACAAAGATCACAAGGGAGTATGACGGGAATTCCTAATGAGAAGAGAAAGGGTGTGCTGAACACAGCTCTACTCTTCATGGGCAAAATATACCTTACTCCCATAAGGGTGTTCTATCATACATTTCAGGAAATGGTAGCTCAATTATCCAAACATGTAGCTAGTCTTTACCAGCCTCCTCCTCCCTGCACTGGGAAGATATTCCAAGTATGAGAGCTATGACTCTCACTAAAAGCGCTTCAATAATTTTAATTTAAGTGCTTGCCTGACTGTTTTTTAGTGGTGTAAAATTTCAAACAATGAATCTAAGAAAATGTGAGCTAGTCGCTTACATATGGGAAGATAAACAAGCAAGGAATATAAATGCATCAGAGATGGTTACTTCTGGAGCTCTACAAGGACTGTCTGTTCTTCAGTAACAACATTACTTCTGGTCAATGTAATGTCACTCTGACAGCTATAATTTCCTAGCAGATAGAGCTTTCCATATTTATAGATGCTGATAAGAATTCTTCTGATTGCTAGTGACATTCTGTCTAGACTATAGAGACAGAGAGAGATCTATTGGAAAAATTAATGTTACATATTAGGGCAATATTTCATATGTTAATGACTAGGAGAATAAAATTATCATAAAAGGCACATAGAGATCAGTTTTCTAAGGAGTTAAAACTGTGGCAGCAAAGAATATTTGTTGGAGAGGACATTCGAGACAATTGATTCGAGGGTAAAAAGATTATCATCTCTGAAATAATTACTCTGATCATCAGCTCTGCCTTTGAAATCCAAAACTGATCTAGATTTAAATCCTATTCTGATTATCATATCTCTTTCTCTCTTTATTTTTGCAGGGGGAGGTAAATGGTGTAGAAAAGCAGACAGAATACAATCTTGATTTGAAAACTCCTTGAGGCTTAGAGTACATTGTTCCTTAGCGATAAATTATGCCTTGATTATACCAATCATTAAAACAAGCTTCTCTTATAAAAGATAACTTTATAGAAGTGACAAGCTTGAATTTTAATCTAGCTTCAGCTTTCAGGTGCTGGATTTTTGTGTATGTGTGCAGCAGAGTGGAGAATCTTTTATTACCACGGATATTTTGTCTCCTTAACGACTTCCTTCAGTTCTTAATCTACTCTCTGTTACAAAGAAACCAGACTGTACACCTTAGTCCTATGCTGCCAGAATATCCAAATCCCTTACCCATATTCACATCTTCTCTCTAAATTCTTTATGGTTTGTAATTGGTTTTTTTGCTCCTTGTAATACGACAACTAATGCAGAACTCCACTACACATTATGGTAGGAAGTAGAATAAAATGCCTTCTCAGAATACTCCTGCCAGCACATACAAGGAAACAGTGAACAAGATATTTGCTGCTTATTCTCAAACTGAATATGTCCCCTTACGCAAAGAGACAAGAGATTCTCTACAATAGATTTACTCTGATACGTACCAGAGAAAAACATCTGTGGTTATCACTTTATACTTACACCCATGTCTAAAGATTAGCCAGAATCCACTAACCATGTGCTAATACATGCCTTGTGTTAATATACCACAATGAGAGTGTTTCTAGATATATCTTTAAAGCTGCATTTACAAATTCAAGTTATAAACCGCTAGGAAGATTATTTTAGCTCATTAGAATCTCCAGCAATATCAGAAAAATTAAATTTGCAACATTTTTTATCTTGATTACTACATGAATAATCAGATATCATAGAACAAAGCTAGCAGAATCTCAATTATCAAATATAATAAATTGTGTTGACATTGATCAAGAAGAATTCTTGCTGAAGTATTTTTACTGTCACTAGTCTTTAAAAAATTGCTTTCAAATACATTTTGCCTTGCAGAAAAAGGGGCTTATTCTGTGAACCATCATTCTATGGTTCAATTAAGTGAAGAAAAACAAAATATTCTCTAATGACTCGGCTACTCTTCATTTGGAAAGTATGACTCATATAATTTATTTACCACAGCTGTCTTCATCACTGTCATCCTCACAGTCAGCTTGACCATCACATCTCCTGGATGCCAGGACACACCTCCCTGAACGGCATTTGAAGTGGCTGGGTGAGCACTCTGTCAGTGACAAGGAACAGATAGAAACAAGATTCCACAAGCTGAAAGCTTAATCATCATGTGTGTAGTTATTTTTACTGTGACTGTTTTGGAAGGATAAATGACAGAAACAGAAGCCTTGTGAAGCAATAAATTGGAACCGTGTATTAAGTAACTATTCTTAACAATTGTACTGTGAATGTGGTGGAATGCTATTTCCCATAGCTGACCACGTTGTGCCAGAAGTTTGCTTTTGCACTCCTACATACTGCTTTATAATAATTAGTAATTCCTTTCCATCAACCTTTTGCTGAAATTATTTCCTTGTCTCTCAGTCCCATGACAAAGGATTTAATTACTATGGAGTTATACATCTTATACAACTCCCCAAATTATATATCAGCACATAGACTTTGCTTGAAGAAATGATACTTATTGCTACGCTTGCTTCAATGGCTTCTCAGAATGCTTCATTACACTCATTAGCAATAAATCTTCACTAAACAAACTACAGACCAGATAGCTATCACTCATTGCTTTCTCTAAGCAAGATCAAAAACTGTGGTAAGATTGTCATCACCGTGTAGGTGAGTGGGAGGAAAAAGGTAAGAATTATCTGTATATTGGTACACCTCATTTTTCAGTTTTCCCAGCATTTTACTGGCATCTTTGGTAAGTAAAAAAAAAGGTAGGTCAGAATCTCCACAGACCTTACGTGAGATGACCATGGCAGAAGAAACAACTGCACAGTCACTCTTAATACACAAAGAAAATGTAGAATCATGTAAGGCAATTCCATTCTTTTCTTGCATGGTCATACTCATGAGTTGTGTTATTGCTGAGCTATTGCTACTGACTTGATGCATCCCTTTTTTAAAAAACAATAATCATTTAAAAAAAAGAGGAAAAAAATTGCTAGCAAATATGCTAAGTTTACAATATTTCTCTCAGAGATGTCATGGGACTTAGCTTTTTTAAGATTGCTAAGACTTCGCTTCCTGTTAGAAAATCATTATTATATCATCTAGATAGGTTTTAAAAAGGAAAACAAGTAGTAGGTGTGGTGTCAGCCTGGATTTTCAAACACTGACTTTCAAAGATTTCAAAGAGGGTAATTGATCCTTACAAAAACTTCCTCTTATCTGCAAACAGTAGGTGTGCAAATTCTGATAACTGATTTAGAATCATTCCTACAGTTATCAGACAACATGAATGTTTTAAGTCACTCTACATGAGCTATAATAATTTAAAGGGGTGGTATGAAAACAAAACCTACCAAAAAAAAAATCCAAAACCATAAACCAGTGTCTTCCAAAACACAATCTCTAATTTCTCTCTATGTACCTTCAACATCTTCATCTGGTGCCAGACAAGTTTGGTTGTCTGAGTTCTCATCTGGAAACTGAGTACAGTCAGTATCCTCCGGCCACTGCAGACCTACAATCCCAAGCACAGACTCACAGCGTTCCTTAGACTGTACACATAATGTCCTGAGGAGACAAAATGGAGTTGCATAGAATAACTGAGAAGAAGTCTTAGAAATTACCATGTTTTAGAAGTTAATAATTCTAGACAAATTTACAGAGGATGATCAAGGAAAAATCAGTTAATTGGATTTCCATATGGGAATATAAATATCTATAAAGAGAGATATATTGCTTCTGTTGAAACATGAGTTTAAATTTCTGTACATAAACTATTATATGAATTATAATATAATAACCAAATATTTACTTACAAATATTCTCTCTTCCATAAGGATGGTAGCAAAACTTTTATAAGGAACACTGTTCTCCATCAAGGAAAAAAAAAAGTCAAACATATTTTGTACCAATAAAATGCTACCTCTTCTGATGATGCTACCTCAGATACCACTGCACCATGCACATCACCTAAAGAGCAGTGTAGTGCTGAAAAAAAACTTTGTCTCTGACAAATTGTAAGGTTTATAAGAGCAGGCAGTTCTAAATACTTTGACAAGATTTCAGAAGCACATAGTGAATACAGTGTAGGAACTGCAGGGCTGAAATACTCTTACTCAGACATTTCTAGAAATGTGGTTCCAGAATGACAATATATTTAAACTTACAAACAAAAGAGCAAATAATTCCCCAGGAAATTCAATAAAATCGAAGCACAGATCACCTTAGTCGGGTACTTTCATTTAGAGCAACAGAAGCTTCTATCACATCTAGAAAAAGATACGAGTGTAGACCTTCTGTTGCATATTTATTTTCTTATCATAAAAAAAAAAAAACAGGACTAATCACATGAACTTAGTTCATTCTATCCATACTGATATCCCATGTCTCAAATTAAACAACATCAAATGTCTCAAATTTTCAAAGCAAAAGTGCCTCATTGGAAATGCTCCTGTTAGTTTAACAATTCTTTTAAACATGTAATGACTCCTTTTGCCTGGAATTGCTGCTGATGTGCTGTTCAATACAACATTCTTGTATCTGTGGTATGTTGAATTCCTCTTTGTTTCAACTATCTCTTTTTTAAGAGAGTTCAATAGTGTCAGTATTAACAGTATTAGTATAACTAGCTATGGCATCAGTTTCAAATGCTGCTTTTTACTTTGGTGGAATATTAACTATGCAATTTGCAATAAGAAAGTCAACGTTCTTTTCATTTCTCCCTCTAGCAGAAACATACCACATATTTGATAGGTGACTTGTCTAAGCTTTTATTAAAAATGTTCTACTATTATAATTTTATATACATATACACTTATAATTTTCTTTATCTGACCTGTAACTCTCTTGATAAGCTCTAAATCCATTGCTTGCTGGTTCAGCCCCCAAGAACCTGGTGAATTATTTCCTCATAGTAGTTCACTTTTACCTTTTTGAAGACAATAGTGTCTGTCCATTGTTGTGTCTCATCTCTAGATTCAGCAATGCATTCAACTGTACCTTTTAGATCATATCTTCCACACCTGTAATTTCTTAGACTTTCTCCCACTGCTTCAAAGAAAGTTCTCTTCTGTTCCTATTTTTTGAGAAATATTCAACCACAGGATCCTCTCCATTTCTATTTTATTTTCAGTTTCCTTTGTGTCATTTTTAGCTTGCTTTGTATTGAAGTTGATTGAATTTTTCAGATCTTTCTTCTTGGAACAGTACATCCTTTCATGGAGAGCATTTTTTTCCTTTCATCATGTTGCCTTTAACTTTTGACCTGTTTTTTTGTTGTTGTTGTTTTGTTTTTATTGTGTTTGTTTTTTCTTTTCCTGCAAGCTTGAAGAAATGGAGTGACCAAAACCTAGCCTATAGGTGTATTTAGGATTAATGATCAATTAAAGGATCTTTTTTAATTCTTATCTGAGAAAACAACACATTATCATCATTCTCAAATTTTATTTTGTTGCAAGGATTATATGAAGGAGAGCCAATGTTTTTCTGCACCAGGTTATTCAACATTGATTTCAGCAGCTAGAATGAAGACATTAGTGCTGCACTATATTGTAATTGCTGTGTATTTTATTTACCACATACTCTGCAGAGCAGAATGCAAAGCATCTAGACTGTAATTCTAAAATGATGCTTTTAGTCTGTTAATAGCTTCTGAATACAGAGTACAGGCTGAATTCTATTAGCATGTCCACATGAAATGAGACAAAATGTACTAAAGAAAATAGTCATGTAACTGCAGCCTAGTTAATCAATGTCAATTCATTCATATCTAGTTTGATATGACATAGTTTTGTCTTTCCTTTAAGAGTTTTCTCAATATCAAAAATGTCGACTCACACCATTTTAAGACCTGAAGTTTCTGAATTGTACAGATTATTTTATTCACTGATGACTAAAAACAAATGAAATAATAATACTGTAATTATATTTAAAAAAAAAAAAAAGATCTTGTTAGCTGAAATAGTCAAACTGATTCGGTCATTCACATGTTCTCTGTGCATTTCTGGACAAAACTGGCCTTTTCCAAAAGCTATGGTTAGCCATTCAGTTGTCAGTCTGTGGTAAAAGAATTAAAATGTAGGTCATCTTCAAAGTAGTGCTTATCCCATGGCACACGAAAGCTTATTGAAACGCTATTAGGAAAAAATGCCAATTGGTAATATTTTTATTTTTTAAATCCTTCCCACGTTTCTTACTGAATTTCACAGTTGTAGTATCAGAATGCTAAAGAAATTGACAACAGACTTAATTTTTTTCTTTCTAAACTTCTTAGTCAAAACTCATCTCAAAAAACCTGCAGTTGCTGTGGTACTGTCAACAAATCAACAACTGCATGAGTGGATAAGGAAAGAACCACTGGTGTCATTTATCTTGATATCAGCAAAGCCTTTAACATGGCCCCTCACCACATCCTTCTCTCCAATTTGGACAGATATGGGTGGGCTGTTTGATGGACAAGAAACTAGTTAGAAGATCTTACCCAGAGAGTGGTGGTCAATGGCTAAATGTCCAGATGGAAATCGGTGATGAGTGGTATCCCTCAGGGGTCGTTACTGGGACTGATTCTCTTTAATATCTTCAGTGACATTGACAATGTGATAAAGTGCACACTCAGCAAGTTTGTGGATGACACCAAGTTGTGTATTACAGTTGACATGTCCAAGGGATAGGATGCCATCCAGAGAGACCTACACAGGCTTGAGCAGTGGACCCAGGTAAATCTCATGAGGTTCAAACAAAGTCAACTGCAAAGTTTTGCATCTGGGTCACAGCAACCCCAGACACAGCAACCCCCAACTACCAATAAAATCTGGGGGGCAAAAGGCTTGAGCATAGCCCTGCTGAAAATGGCTTGGGGCTATTGGTGGATGGCAACCTGGACATGAGCCAACAATGTGCTCTTTCAGGCCAGAAAACCAACAATATCCTGGGCTGAATAAAAAGTGTGGCCAGCAAAATGAGGGAAGAGACTCTGCCCCTCTGCTCTGCGCTGGTGAGACTACACCTGGAATACTGCATCCAGATGTGGATTCCTCAGTACAGGAGAGATGTGAGAGCCACAAAAATTATCTGAGAGGTGGAACACCTGTCCTCCGTGGATAGGCTGTGTGAGCAAAGCTGTTCAGCCTGGAGAAGAGAAGTTTCTTGGGAGACTCAAAAGTAGCATTTCAGTATCTAATGCAGGACTATTAGAGAGAAATAAGGGAACAGATTCTTCAGCAGTCTGTTGTAATAGAGCAAGGGAAAACTGATTCAAACTAAAAGAAGGGAAATTTAGGTTGAATATATGAAAAAAGATTTTTATGAAACAGGTAGTGAAGCACTGGAACAGGTAGTCCAGAGATGTGGTGGATGCCCCATTCCTGGAGACATTCAAAGTGACGTAGGACAGGGCTAAGCAAACTTATTGAGCTGTAGATGTCACTGTTCATTACAGGGAAGTTGGACAAGAGAACCTTTAAAGTTCCCTTCCAACTCAAATGATTCTACAATCAATCAAATTATTTTGATTTTTCTGTCAGTTAAAGAGTACACTTCACAAAGCAGAGAAATCACTCCATTCTTGAAGGAGAAAGAAATATAAGGTTAATTTTTTAAAAAAAATTCATTATAGATATGTAGCGGCTATAAGAAGAACTTTCAGTCCTAGGATTTGAGATGTTACATATTCAATATGATGTAAATGTGATGTTAGTCCTGCTTTGAGCAGAAAGTTGGGACTTCCAGGGGTCCTCTTCAAACTAAACTATTCTATATTTTTTATTAGTTCCTCTTCATGTTTCTGTTCAATGCTTTAAATTTGAAGACTACTGCTATTTTTCAACTAGATTGCAATTCTTCCTAAAATCTGTTAGCTAGGTATGTAGCTGCTAAAGCCTATAATTTAATTTTAGTCTCTCTATATTAAAATATGAGTCCAATTTTTTTTATACATTATAGTGATTTCTTTAAAAAATAAAGACTAAGTTTTCAAACACAAAAACCTGAAACAGAGCTTGCACAAACCAGTCTCTAACTTCACATTATATGTAATATTAACATCTACCTGATATGTCCCTAAGTGAGAATAAATCAGCATCTTAGTAAATTTCCCTGTGTGTCAATCTCAACTCATAACAAGAAGGTATATATCACTGGACAAATAAACATTATTTATTTGTCAACAAATGCTACATGGTAGGAATCCTTAGGAAATATATTTCAATTTTCAGTGCAATTTCTTTCAGTGCACTAGGTATTAATCCATATGGGCAGGGCAGGGCAGAGCAGACCAAGAAAATATTGAAACGCAGCATGGGAAGGAACAGATCTCTTTTGACATAACCCTTAAATGTACAGTGATATTAATTGATGAGGGTGGAAGAAAAGTTAATCTGACAATATATTCTATGACTATCCTCTAATTTAGAAAGATAACAATGCATTAAAATCTTTAATGTTGTTAATAGTATTTGGCTCTGGCTTTCCATAGATAAAGTGCTATACAAATGCAAATAGTATCATAAGAAATTTCCAAATCTGATTAATTCATTCTGTTTAAATATCTATCATAATAATGCAATTCTAATCAAGCTGAAGCTGAAGTGGAAAATTCTCCATAATAAATATCCAATCTATACATTTTGACAATTAATAGAACTGTTGTTCCTCTCCTTGCTTTATATACTTCAGAAACTTCTTTCCGTGAAACTGCAAAACAAAATTTCTGGCATATTCAGTGAAGGCAGAAAATTTAATATGATAGACAATGGCAGTTAAGAAATAAATTAAATATAGTATAGTACCTGCAAGGTGGAATCCGTTGATTTGTATGGGGGTCACATTTTGGTACTAAGATTGTACAGGCAAAAAACATAAGGTACTTGTAGCAGTTGGTCTGAACCAAGGCTGGGAAGAGAGAAGACTCCCAGCTGACAGAAGCTTCTTTCTGAGTCCTGTGGCCCAGGTAGTTTGGGTAACTAGTATAGTTGTAAGGCAAGTTCATACAGAGTTCCAGAGTAATTGGTTCACACTGACCTTTCACAAAAATAAAACCATTTAAAAATTAAAATTAAGAAACATGTTTCAAGTTAATTATAGAAGAAATAACACTAACACACTTCCTACTGGTGTGTTATGCTACATGTCTCATACTGACAGGGCAATTATCAACAATAATGATAGGATCATTGGGTACTTCAGCTTAGAAGTGACCACAGGAGGTCTGTAGTCCAATCTCCTGATCAAAGCATGGTCAGCTCTGAGGACAGGTGAGGTTTCTCAGGCCTTTCTCCAGTCAGATCATGAAAATCTCTAGGGAAAGAGACTAAATATAAAATATCTCTGTATAGAAAACAGAATATTATTTCTCTTTGATTTTGCATTCCAAATCTTGCATTGCAAGATCTGCAATAGTCTTGGAATCTTCTGATATATGAAGGAAGAATGGGGACAAATTGCAGAAATACTGAATAAAAGGGTCTGAATGTGAATAATTTAATTCAAGTAAGATACAGTTCGTAATAATGGGAATGATAAACAAGGGCAAAATAAATACAATGGCTAGCAGTCCATATGATTACACAAACTACATCTGTATATAAGAATAATCAATTCTTGGGTGAGTTGTTACGTATTGAACTGTCTGAATTCAATTCAATCTCAAAAGATTGAACAGATTTTGCATTTCTTCCCAAATTTGCAATCAATTTTTTTTCAGTTAGCCATCACAACAGAAAACAACGTCCAGACAGTTGCTAATGTCAGTTGTCAGCACAGTATGTGAACAGATTGCCTAAGATTCAACAGTCAATAACTGAGCTAAACAGAGGAACTGGCCAGTATTTCTTGAACTGATATTCGCTAGTATAACCTTCTTTAGTACTTACCTCTTTAATGTGAGGAATATGAAGCTCAGTTTGGGTACAGCTTTTTCTCCCTACTAAACCCTTGCATACTGCCAATATTTAACTGTTTCTGTTGTCTCAAGTCACTTAGTCCCAGCTTTACAGTGTATGAGATTGTTCAAAGGCATCATTTGTCAAAAATTCTACTCATATGGAAGTCATTTCCTTTTCTTCACAATGAATTTTATAGCATATAGAATATCCTGAGTAGGAAGGGACACGGCTGCACTCAGATCTGTTCATTCTTTGTGTTTCAATTTTTCCCCAGTAAACATCTTCTCTTGATGTTTACAGAATTTTACATACTCTTCAGTTTTTCATGAACACAAAACTACATGCAATGCTCCAAGAGCTTGTATAAAATAATATTTTCAAGAGTAAAGGGTAGAAATACATAAATATTGTTGTCTTTTTTGTTATGCCTTACAAAATTTATAATGCCTTAGGTAAATTCTAGAATAAAATCTAGCCCTATGAAATGCCCCTGTAGAACAGCTCTTCACGTTTTCATCGTCATTACAAATTTTTACACTGCATTTAGAAAGATTCTATCAAAACATGTGCAAATGTGTCTTTATAGGTTTGAAAAAACTACCTTGAATCTTACACCCAATCCCCTATATAGTCACCAGCCAGAGTAACAATCAGAATGTTCACTCCATAGGAACATCTGACTAAATTTAAGAACTCCAAATGTTAATCTTTCCTTCTGATGTCAAACCTAGTTTCAGAGATCTTGCTGCTCCATTTATGATACAACTTAATGAGTGGGGAACAATGGATAGAATCCATTGCATGTTATTCTAATGTATTTATATCTACTTTTAATATCTCTATATTTTTATTATGAAATTGCACTATGTGCTATTCAGGAATTAGTTCCAAACACAGTAGCATCATATATTATACTAGATATGAGGATGTGTTGTTCACTTGTAGTAACAGCTACAATTTCTGATACTCTCCCAACTACAATTTCAACAGAAGTGAGCGGAATATTTCACAGAATCACAGAACGGTTTAGATCAGAAGAGAACTCTGTAGGTCGTCTGATCCAACATCTACTTTGCCCGGGTGGCCAAGAGAGCCAACACAATCCTGTCCTGCATTAGAAATAGTGTGGCCAGCAGGAGCAGGGAGGTGATCATCCCCCTGTACTCAGCACTGGTGAGGCCGCACCTTGAGTATTGTGTTCATTTTTTGGCCCCTCAGCACAAAAAAGACATTGAGGCCCTGGACCATGTCCAGAGAAGGGCAACAAAAGTGGTGAGGGATCTGGAGCACATGTCTTATGAGGAGCAGCTGAAGGTGCTGGGATTGTTTAGTCCGGAGAAGAGGAGGCTCAGAGGAGACCTTATTGCACTCTACAACTTCCTGAAGGAGGTTGTGATGAGGAGGGGGGTTTGGCCACTTCTCCCAGGCAATAAACAGGACCTGAGGAAATGGCCACAAGTTGTGCCAGCGGAGGTTTATGTTAGACATACGGAAGAACTTTTTCTCTCAGAGAGTGGTCAGGCCTGCCCAGGGAGGTGGTGGAGTCACCGTCCCTGGCAGTGTTTCAGAGGCGTCTGGATGAGGAGCTAAGAGATATGGTTTAGTAGCTTATGGTAGCAAAGGTAATGGGAGGATGGTTGGACTAGATGATCTTGCAGGTTGTTTCCAACCTTGCGATTCTATGATTCAAGCACGGCCACCCAGAGCTAGTTGCCAACAATCACATCTGATGGCTTTTAAAGATCATGGATGAAGACCACACAGCCTCTGTGGGCAACCTCTTCCAGTGCTTTGTTAGAACAGAATCTCCTGACATTCAGGTAGACCATCCTGTGCTTCAGCTGGTGCTCACACCACTGGAAACAGCCTGAATCTACTTTATTTATGTGCACACATACATCTCTTCAGATATTCGTTCTGTTATATGAAATACGCTATAACCAGTTTACAAAGCCAGCCTAAACTGACCAGAGATTATCACATACTGAGAACATTCATCATATTCAATATTGCAAATGTGGCCTATGTTCATCCAGGAATTTTCCAACAAAAGACATATATAAGTTAGGAAATACTGCTTCGTCAAAAATGAATAATTCCATGGGAATTTTTCCATGGCATTTCTCATCTCTTACCAAAGATGAGGTAACTCTAGTCTTACAGCAAAGCAATAGTAATATGAAAAAAAGACCATAGTATTTTCATATGTTATGCCAGAAAAATCTCTCCCAAATACACTAGCCGTTCTATTTTTTATAAACAATTACATATTTACTGGACTGGATAGGGAAAAAGACAAATGATCCATAAGTCTAATTCAGATTATGTACTATTCTTGTTGAGAGCTATAGACTACTGACCAAAATAAAATGAGGAAATATTTCCACTAAAATGTTGTATTTCTCATTGACCGGTATATGTATTCCATAACATACTGTTTGCTGCTCAGTAAGCAAGGAATAATCTTCCACAAATTGTGAGACACAAAAGAGAAAATGACTGATATAATTCAAATAAGATATTTGAGATTTCAACCAAGAAAATTTAAATTACTAACCTTTTATAAAAATGAGTTTGGGTTTGTTTTTTTTTTTTTTCTTTTTTTTTTAAACCGGCTTCTTATTAGTTTTGTGCTATATGGATACTTTCTTTCCCATTCCATAACATTTTCTAAGTACTTCTTGAAGAAGAACAGGTGAGTAAACTAAAAAATACAAAAAAAAAAAAAAAAAAAAAAACCTACTGTTCCAGTAACCATGGAAGGTTTTCTCTCACATGGATAATTTGATTATGGATATAGATCAGAGGACAGGCCAACAAAAGTGATGTCAAATTCCATATTAAGAATATACAACAAGTCCCTCTAGAAAAAGAGGAGGTAGATGAATCCACCTTTAGAGATCTAGAGGATGCCTTGTGGTTGTAAGCCCTGGTACTTTTGGGGGGTTTTAACTACATCAATATCAGCTTGAAGGACAATGGTTTGGTCTTCAAGGAGGACCTCCTCAGACCACAATAGAACATTCCAGAGTGTACCAAGGAAGAAGGCAATCTTGGCTGAACACGGATTTCCAGACTGAGCTCAAACATTAAGAAAAAATATACAGAAGACAAAGGAGTGGATAGAGCATTGAAGTTGAATGAAGAGACATTTTCCAAGCATACAAGGATAGATCTCAGAGCTCAGCCAAATTTGAGACTACTGAAAAATGTAAAGTGTGAGAAGAGCTCTTTTAAGTACACTGGCAGTAAAAGGAAGGGTGGGAAAAATGGGGATCTGCTGGTCAGTGGGGCAGAAGACTTAGTGATTAGAAGCATGGCCAAGGTATTCATTGTCTTTTCTATCTCAATTTTCATTGGCTAATTTCATTGAAAGGCTGGTTTTTATCATCATCTTCAAAAGGTCATGGAAACCCTGGCATCAGATTGGAAAATAAAGGCAAGAAACATAGCTGTCTGTAAAAATGGTAAAAAAGAGGATTCAGAGAACAGCAGTCCAGTCAGAGAACAGCTAGCCTCAGTCCAGAGGAAGGGTATGAAGCAAAATCCTTCTGGAAGGAGGCTGCACACGAGAAAGTAAGTGTGACTTGGAACAGCCAGCACAAATTTATCACAGAAAAAACATGCTTGGTTATCCTGACTGTTATCCATGACAAGATAACTGTAATTTGCTTGTATTCAGCAGTGGTGAGAGCATGTCTGGAGTATTATGTCTGATTTTTGGCTCCCTCATTCATGAAAGACATTGACATACTGGAATGAGGTCAGTGGTGTGCCACCAAGAAGATTAGAAACCTATGTTAGAAACATACACTATACAGACAGAGGCTGCAAAAACAGGATTTTTGCAAAAAAAAACAGCCATAAAAATAGAAGGCTAAGGGGAGACCTAGTTGCTGTTAACAGTTACCTTATGGAAAGTTGTAAAGCAAATGGAGCCAGACGATTGGAAGTACAGGGACAAGATAACAGGTGAAGGACAGTTAGGAGCTCAATGAATTCCAGTTCCACGTAAGGTAAAGAGGATAAAGAGGATGTTACCATCAGGGAGGCCTAATGCTCAAACAGGTTGTCAAGAAAGTTTCTGGAATTTTGGTCTAGATCCTAAAAATTCAGCTTCATGAGATCCTGGACAGCATTATCCATTTGGCACTACTTTGATCAGGAGTTTGGGCAATTGTTCTCTCTGCGTTCGAACACAAGTTACTCTAAGATCCTACTATAATTTAATGCATTATCCAAACAAGCTAGCAGTACCAACCCATAACTTACAATAGGTATTGCTCAGGCTTACAAACCAATTACAGGATATGTCCACACATTTACACATTCATATGTAAGTAAAGGCAAGCTTACACTGCCCATGTGCTGAGGTGCCCTGAATTGAAGATTTAATTTAAAAAAATCTTTCTGAATATAAAGTTCTGCCCTAGTTTAAAGGGCAAGTGAACAGTGGATGTGAGGGGCTTGCATAGAGTTGTATGGTACAGGATATAGAAAGGAAGATACACGGTGTGGAATACCCTGATCCTCTACAAACATATTAGTCAGAAGAATAACTAGATTAGCCAGGTTTAATATCAAAATTTTTCCTTGAGAAAAGGGATGAAACATCTCAGATTACTAAACACAATATCATGCTTTCCTGTATTTTTAACGTAAATCCTTATCTCACACTTTGTTGTTTTCTTTATGTAAACAACGGGCTTGATTTGGCATTAAGAAAAGGTATTACTGTAAACATTCATTAAGAACATATCAAAAATTCACAAAAGGCAAAAATATGTCAATGTCAAATATTGTAAGTATTTCCTATATAAGGATTTATTATGAAACTTTTGTTTCAGCCTTGCCCTTTTCACCAGGTAATCATTACACATTGTGACATTAGATAGTAAACTAAAGTATTACTTACTGTGCCCTACCCTGCATCTTCATTATCTAACACACCCTAAAGCAGTGACAGTATGAAGCATGTGACCTACTTACTGCAGTTCATCTGGCTGTTTCTCATCTCACAGAGAGAAGTTCCACATGGATCAGGACAGGAAGTACACCTCTGGTCTCCCTCCTGACAGAGGGTTTGACCTGAGAAAAATAGAAATTTACTATTCTAATGTTGTACCAAACTAATAAAGAAGACTGAAGCATTGTGATGTGAAAATACAGAGATTCATAACAATTTATTATTTTGTTTACATAGTTGAATAAGTACCCTACAGCACTGAAAGTGCAGTAACGAAGGAATACAAGTGTGCAAAACTGTCCAAATGTCACTTTATCCCTCAGTACGATAACTTATATTCCCAAATCCTGACAGAGATGTATGGAGCTTCGAAAGCCATCCATCATGGTCTAGCCTGCAGCAGAGCATGAAGGGTTATGTAAATTGGATTTCAAAGAAAACAATAGATACTAATTAAAAGATTAGTCTCAGGAAATTATTCTCCAGTGCCAGACAGTTGATCTTTCTCTCATTTCATGATTGTTTTGGTGGACAATAAAACTATCCTGAAAAAAAAGTTGGCAGAGATGAAACTTTGTTGCCCATCTTTGGTAATGAAAAATAATTATTAAAAAAAAAAAATCATACCCCAAAAGATGGATGTTAGCATAACCAAAACCAGTACTTCATCAGTACTTCATCAACAAAGTTTCTGAACAAAATTCCTGGATAGTAGCTTCTTTAACAAACCCTTGGCTTTCTGTCTGTCTCATAGTTTCTTTCCAAGCCATTAAATTCGCTCTTCCAAATGGGTCTTGCAAAATTAGTAATTTATTACTCATGTACACAGAGACTGATTAGTTTTGATTTTTTCATTTCATCCTCCTTTGAACGGTTTACTGCAACAATTGCTTTGTATTTCTACTGCATACAGCTCATGAACATTAGTCACTTATTACTTCAGAAGATGCTGAAGAAACCAGTAATCTATCCCAAAGAACTGATGCTGCAATTATATTTTTCCTAATTCTGTGGGCTTACTTTCTTTCATAAATGGTTTCTATCAAAATAATGCAAAAATACATTCTTCTGCTGTAGCAATTGACTAGGAGAATTTGATTGCAAAATGGAACTTGAAAGGTAAGGAAAAATCTTCTTAGTGCTACAGCTACCATGAATCTTCACATTAAAATTCATTTTAGAAGTTTGTTTCATCTCCTTCTTATCCTATGTTGGAAGTTTCTCAATGACTTAGAACTCCCTGTTCTACAGTGTAGATTCTTCTGATCATAGCACAGCCAACAGTGAATTTCTATAAACACATCACCCTGTGTTTTGAGGGAATCACAGAACCAGCTGTGAGTACATTCATATTACATTTCTATTTTCACAGAATGAATGACGGAAGTAATGTTAATAGATGCCATACCTTACCTTTTCTGAAGGAAATTTAATTTCCCTAAGGCATGTAGAGGAGACTGTTTTTCTCATTTGGACATAGATAAAGAAATGTTAGTTTGTAATTCCTATATGCATATCTTTGTACTGTTACACAATGTCCTTGTATTCTTATACAGACAAGTGGCAATGTATCAATATCTTGAATTCACATTTCTATGTTGATTTCTTATATTCATTGTGCTTGTAACAAAATGACTATTCCAGATCACTTTAGTCCTAACTTCACTGCTTCTGTTAGATATTTCAGGTTTTTAACTTACGATAAATACAAAAAGTTCTCTGCTTCATATGTCCTAAGACATTTTCTCTAGTTGCTGAAATTAACTGCATATGCACACATATACATCATGCAAAAGGAAGTTACAAAGTATAATTGCCCAGTTTTTACATGGACTGTGCAAGAAATTAAAGAAGGCCAAATTTTGTCCACATATTCTCAGGAAAATTTAGGATGTGATTGCTTAAAGGAAGATTTCTGCTCTATGGAATATTGCAAAATATCAGACAGAGCTTTCTGCATTTCAAGGAGTACATAAAGGAAAAGAAGAAAACCTTCTGTACTAAAAAGCTTTGAGCATTGCAATTTAATGCTAAATGGAAAATTCTCTTAGTATACAGTGAGATTACTGACTGCATAATTATCACATCTTTCTAGTCCTCTGCATTTAGCATCTTTGATTTTACATCTGCTCATTATATCTCCTCAAAAAAAAAAAAAAATTAACAATTTCTTAAATACCCACAGAAACAAAAAGCAATGAGAATTACATTACTAACTTCTAGCCCATATCATGCATCAAAGTGTCAGTGAAATTCTCTTTTACTAGGGATAAATAAATTTAAGAGGCTTAAGCTGGGTAAGTTTTAAAAGTTTGAGTGTGTCTGCTTCAAGAATGTTCTGAATAGTTTTGTACTTCCCATTTTATCTCATTCTTCTACTGTGAAGAGAAACTGTGTTTCTCTCACATTAAAAATGATCACATTATCAGCCAAGAGAAAGAGAAAGTTGGAGATATTATAGAATAAAACTGAGGATGGACATCAGGAATGATGAAGAACACAACTGAGTATTTTGTGAAATTAGGCAGTCAGAAATAAAGACAAAAATTCATCCTTGGTTTTTACGTTGTCACAGTCCAGTCTGAAAGAAATTTCCTGCAAGATCTTTTTTCATTGTCTTCACTGATTGTAGAGAAGAATGATGATAATTTGTATACTTAAGGTTCTCTTTTGGAATGGAGATGTTTAAACTAGAGTAGGAAGATCTCAAAATATAAAAATAGAGGGGGCTGAGTAGAAAGGATTTCTCAGACTGGTTTCTAAGGAAATAAAGCTTAGGAATTCATGTAGTGTAGCTATCTTTTGAATACATTGTCCTGTTACCACTATGCCTGAAAGCATTAAAGTTTTCTAAAAGAAATAAATTCCACTCTTTCTTAAAAATAAGTCATAAGAGAAATACATTAAAGATTATTTCACTAAAAGAAAAACTGCAATTTGAAGCTTTTCCAGAATCAAATCAATTACATGTGAACAATACCTTAAAATGCTGAAATCATGACAATCAAATGTATTTCATGACAAAATTATTTGGAAAATCATATTTCAGGGTTTCCGAAACAGCTTTATTTCCTTTTCTTTTATACAGTCATTCACTACACTGAAAACTTAATTCCCATATAGTATCCTTTAGCCACACTAAATCATCACTGCATTTATAAAAATCTCTTTTCTTTGACTCACAAATTCTGATGCAAATAAGATTTTCTTGAGAAGGTTCACAGAATCACAGAATGGCCTGGGTTGGAAGGAACCTCAAGGATCATGAATCTCCAACCCCTCTGCCACATGTAGGGCCACCAACCTCCACATTTAATACTAGACCAGTTAATACTAGACCAGGCTGCCCAGGGCCCCATCCAATCTGGCCTTGAACACCTCCAGGGATGGGGCATCCACAACCTCTCTGGGCAGCCTGTTCCAGTACCTCACCACTCTCTCTGTAAAGAATTTCCCCCTGACATCCAATCTAAATCTCCCCTCCCTCAACTTAAAACCATTTCCCCTGTCTTGCTGTTATCAACGCTTTCAAAGAGTTGATTCCCCTCCTGTTTGCAGGCTTCCTAACAAAGGGTTCCACCCCATATGATACAAACTCCTCGGGTATCAGCTTCTAACCACTTCATGCAAAGTAGATATATATTCTTTATTTCAATAAACAGCTAATCAATCAGGTAACCAAATGCTATGATAAAAATAACCTCAATTCTATCAATTTTTTAATATTTGTAAAGACTAATAATGACTAACAACTTTGTGAATGCAGAGGCCTGACAGCTTTTAAAAGTGTTATCTGAAAGGCAAAGAAAGTCTATTTGACAGACAGTGTCAGCTAATGGCACTTTAGAAAACAGACAATGCAGGCTCAGTAAGAATAAAATTAGGTATAACCTTACTTTCACTGCAGTTTTCTTCATCACTTCCATCTTTACAGTCATTATCTCCATCACACTTGAATGCACTAGGAATGCACTGTCCATTTTTGCACTCTACCAGACCCTGACTATGACAAGCTGGAAAAAAAAAAAAAAAAAAAAATGGTATCCTGATCATCAATTAGTAAAGGCCTCAATTATTTTGAACATCACAGTGAAGTAAATTTAGGAGGAGCTGATATGCTGCTTAGTACTGAAGGTCACTAAGCAACGTTCATCATGTGTAGGATATGTCTCAATAACCTACAGCTGAGCTTTAATTACAAGGACTGAAACTGTATGTGTCACGTACTAGCAACAGACTGAGATGAAGGCTCAGCTGTTTTGAAGAGAAAAGAAAACATTTTTCTTGATATAACAATTTTGCCACCTTTTTTTTTTTTCCCCTACATATTTTTTTGACCTATATTAGTTTCTTAGATTCTGGACAAAACTGTACAATACTGGTTGCAAGATCAAGCACTGAAAGGCAGCAAGATACTAGAATCAAAAACTGCATAACCATGTGCCTTATGACAACTTTATTCATATTAAAACACCAGCTAGTTCTCCAATACTTGATTTTGCAAACTGAATCACTATTCTTGTAGAGATCTTGTGCAGATATACAGCATCATTGTTAAAGCAGACAGAAATCACACAAGGTATGATAAATAGCATATAAACATACCATAAAGCTGTAACAAACTCCAAATACCTACATTTAAAGAGTATGTATGCTTTCATTCATTATCATTACCAGGAACACTACAATTAACTAAACAATAATCTGTAACTGACAAAAAGCTCAAACACAGGGCAATGCTGGTACTTCTCAACATTACTAACAAACATTCAATTTGCTGCAACCAGAAAAATCATCAGCTAATTGCAAAATTGTGATTTTGCCTTACAAGCAGTATATAGGAGTACTTCTCATCTTTTTTTATTTTTATTTTGATTCTTACAAAAAGAAAAAACTCGTTTAGACATTAAGAGAACTTACAGCAATTGATTTCATCTGATTTGTCTATACAGTCATGGTCACCATCACATACCCAGTCAGCTGTTATACATCTTCCATCTCCACACTGATGATCAGTCATTGGATTACAATCTAAAAAAATAATAAAACAAAATAAAAAGTAAAAATCAAGACCAAAACAAATGAACCATAATTGGAGAATAAGCTACCATATGCATAATTTCTGTTAGTGGACAAGTAATTGTTCTATGCATATAAGCTATGCCATTATACAAGTAAATTACAATGAAAGATTTATATTCCTTCATGTATTTATTTTTTATTTTTGCAGATTAAGGTTAAATATGTTCTGAATTCTACTTAGTAAATTCTACTTAGATAGTGATGCATTCATTCCTTCTCTCAGGTGTATTCTGAGAGAAACCACATTTCTCTCAGTTGTTTCTATTTGCAAATAAACAAAATTCTAAGATATGTCAAGTTAATTTAAAGAACTTTGGATTTCCCATTGCATGCAAAAGTTTGCCATCAGAGAAAATTATTCCCACATTAATTTTTTTTGTAGGAAATTTTTAAAAATAACATTATTTAACTGACTTATTTGGCACTAAATCAGAAACCATTATGTTTTTGCATACAACCAGAATTTTCCTGAAGAATGATCTAAAAGAAAAATATTTCAGTCTTTTTACTCTTTTTACTCAAGTTCTTCCCCAAACAAAAAGAAAATCATTTATTTAGTAGTCTGATATAAGGAAATACACATCATTAAAAATGTTTATAGGCTTAAAGGAATAATAATTATCTAGCTATACCTGCATTTTAGCTTTAGTGTCACAGTTATTCTAAGTATGAACAGTAAAGCATTGACCACATAGACATTTTAAAACATTTCAGCCAATGGAGGTATAGTTGTAAAAATCCAGCAGTTTAAGAAGGAAATGTTCACAACTTGTATTATAAGCACAAGAAACTACCACCACTCTGAAACCAGAGGAAGCCACAGCTCTGGCTCTGTTAGTATATATTTTAGAAATGTTACCATGCTAGCCTTGATCACAAGCTTTTTTACAAAGCCTGGAGCACAGGCAGAGTAAATTCTTCCTTGTCCGCAATACAGTGTGGGGACTTGCTTAAAGAATTGCTCATAAAGTATTCATAAGGTAATATTTAAGGATTAAGGTAAGCACTTGGCAATATGCATAAAGTATATTAAATAATATAATGTATTCATTAATTATGAAGTTCAAAATGCCTTGTAAACACAGACGAGTTTGCAGTGAAAAGAATTTGTATCAGCTAAATTCAGCAACTGTTGTTCTAGTTTGTGATTAATTTACTATCCCCAACTCATGGCCAAATCAGGTAGGTTCATTTATACAGTCTTCTTCAGCCAGTAAAGCCACTCTGGTTGACTTCACGCCAAAAATATATAGGGAATACAGATACAGTCCTGCCTGCCACATGTCCCTTCAATCTCTTTTATAGCCTGTACAAAAAGTTAGATCTAAAATTATATCTCAACTTAGAAATGGTAGGAATCAGATTAATAATTACTAAAGCCTTTAATCAAAGCAGATTTATGAAAGAAAACACAAAACAACCATTGACAACTGAGAGTAATGGAAAGCCCTTGAGTATTTTTAACTGGAAGAAGAAATATAAAAGCAAACTCAAATAAAAAATGTATTGTGATTTTTAGTTTCAAAATTCTGTGTTTTTCCTAGAAAAGTAAAAAAAAAAAAAAAAAGAAAATGATATTTCAACTTTTAAAGAATTACTTTAAAGTTTTTAAAGAACTATTTTGAAGTTAACAGTTTTTTTCAGGTACAATACTGGGAACATAAGCTAAAAAAAATAAGGCTTTCAAAGTTTTCAAATATTTACATATGAAGATTATTCTTTCTTATGGCAAAGCATTCTTTGCCTATGAAAGTAAACATGGCAGAATGACAAATATATTGAGGCAGAATTTACAAAGTCAATTCAAAACAGAAATATCACTTCTTTCATCAAAATATGCAAATTCATAATGAAGCTTGTGTAAGAACAGTTCAGATCTGAAACTGCTGGCATCACCAATGTGTACCCTCTTATGTTTTACTTTAGTCTCAGTCAAATTCAGCCAAGCTAGAAAGAGCAACCATCTTGAACAAAGCTAGAAAGAGCAAACATCTTGAAGAAGTTAAAGAGACTTCAGAGCCTTCAGGGATTTTGGATGAGGTACACACAAACACAGTGTTTTCCTTTATCCTTCCAGTTGCAGAGAATGACATTGGGGGATAAACAAGCAGACTTTGACACATCAGTACCTGACTCCAAGGCTGGTGTCACAGGCAGAATTCGGGTTTTTTTTGTTTTTTTTTTTGTTTGTTTGTTTGTTTTAATTTTTTTTTGTCAGGGAATGGTTACAAAGTACCTGGTCTGCTGGTGCCTGCTTGGATACACTTTCCTCAAAGGAAGATTTGAGCGATTCTATCTTAGTGAGGTATTTTTTTTGCTCCACAGTATGCTGAGCATGAGTACATTTTGGCACATTTGAAATGTTTCTACTCTAATGCATGCAGGATGAGGAATAAGCAAGAAGTTTTCATTCAGTCCCAGAGGTACAACATTATTGGCATAAGGGAGACTTGAGGGAAGAGTCCTACAACTGGTGCGCTGTGAAGGGCAGCTGTGACAGCTTTTTCAGAAGGGATAGGAAGGGCAAGAGAAGCAGAGGGTTGGCATAGTATGCAATGGGAAGGTTGGGCTTTATGGTACTTGTCATCACTGATTATACTGTTGAGAGTCTCTGGATAAGGATTAAGGATGAAAAAAAACAAAGTGGATGTTGTACTGGGACTCTTCTGTGAACAACCCAGCCAGGATGATAAAATCGATGAATTATCCTATAAGCAATTAAAGGATATCTCTAGATCAGCTGCCTTTGTCCTTAATGGTAATTCAGCTTCCAAGACTTTAACTGGAAATATCTTGCAGCTGACACAAACAAGTCCAGGAAATTCTTGACACACATTGCAGATAAATTCTTGGTACAGGTACTAAGGGAACCCACTAAGAAAGGTGACTTGTAGATTTGTAATTTGTAAACAAAAAGGGTCTTCTACAAGAATTGACCATGAGGTAGTGGAGTTTAAATCTTTGATGACTTAAAAAATTGCTACCAAAACTTCGACACTGGATATGGAAAGAGAAGACTTCAGGCTTCTAAAAGAACTACCTAGTGAGGTTCCCTGGGAATTGCTTTTGACATACTAAGGTTCATAAAAGAATGTCACATTCAAAGAGCCACCTCTAAAAGCATAGAAAAAGGTATTTTCATTTCAGAAATGAAGTAGGGTAGAAAGCCTGCTTGGCTGAGCAAGGACCTTCTTTAAGAACTCAGTCAGAAAAGAAAAGTGTATGGGCATTGGAAGCAATATCAGGGAACAGGAGAATACAGATACATTGTTTGCCATTGTAGAGACAAAATTTATGCAGCCAAAGATAACTTAGAATTGAAACCAAACAGTATTGTAGGGGACAAAAAGAATAAATTTTTAAAGTATGTTAAGAGCAAAAAGAAGATCAAAGGTGACACTGTCCATTACTTTATGAGGTTTGACAATTCACAAATAGGGACAAAGATAAAGCAGAGACATTTAATGCCTTTTTCATCTCTGTATTCAACACTAGTGATGGACCCTGTGACCCCCAAGATGGAGAACCATGACTGAGGGAATGGTAAACTCCTAGCTGAACTTGTGCAGGATTTGCTGTTCCAGTTGAATGTACATAAGTTTATTGGCTACAATGGGATTCATCCAAGGATACTGATGGATGTGGCTTATCAGGAGACCTCTCGATGCAGTCATTGATCATAGTCAATACAGGTTAACCAGGGGAAAGTCCTACTTAAATAACATAATTTTTCTTTTGTGACAAGCCTCATTTAATTGACCTGGGGAAGTGAGCATATATATGTATATATTTTTATTATTATTATTATTATTATTTTTAATTTCAGTAAAGCTTTCAATACAGTCTCTCACAGTATCTTTCTGGACAAAATATCCAGCACACAGCTAGACAAGTACGCAACACAGTGGATGAACAGTTGGCTGACAGATCAGGCTCAAACGCTTATACTAAATGGGTTTACATCTGTCTGGAGACCAGTTAACAGTGGGATACCCCAGAGCTCCAGTTAAAGTTTTTATGACTGATCTGAACACAGGAGAAGAGAATGAGGAGAGGTCTCATGTCAGCCTACAGCTTCCTCATGAGTGGGGTGGAGGAGCAGGCACTGATATTTTCCCTCTGGTGACAGCAGCAGGACCTGAGGGAACAGCATGGAGCTGTGTCAAGGGAGGGTCAGGTTAAGGATTAAGAAAAGGTTCTTCACTAAGAGGGTGGTCGGACACTGGAACAGGCTTCCCAAGGTCATGGCACCAAGCCTGCCAGAGTTCAAGATGCATTTGGACGCTGCTCTCAGACATGTGGTTTGAATTTGGGGTGGTCCTCTACAGAGCCAAGAGTTGGATTCAATGATCCTGCATCCAGATGTGGAGTCCTCAGTACAGGAGAGACATAGACATGTTGGAATATGCCCAGAGGAGGGCCGAAAAAATGCTCTAAGGGATGGAACACTTCTCCTACAAGGGTAGGCCGAAATAGCTGGGGCTGTTCAGCCTCGAGAAGAGAAGGCTCCAAAGTGACCTGATAGCAGCCTTTCAATATCTAAAGGAGAGCAACAGGAAAGAACTCTTTTTACTTAGCCCTAAACAGTAGCAATAGAGTATCCTACTCTTTTATTATCAATACTGTTATATATTTATTTTTTTTTAATGAGAAAAGCACAAAAAGTCCATTTACCACAGTTCTGTTCATCGCTAAGGTCTCCACAGTCATCGTATCCATCACAAACAAAGGTATAATTGAGACATTTTCCTGTGTTACAATGAAATAAATTATCACTGCAGTCTGCAAAACAAAGTTTTGTAAAATGTTAACATGACAATGGAAGGGTTTCTTATAAAACACAAATAGTGGAATTTATTGATTTAAGCAAGACTAGACAGAGTTACCATCTTATTTACAGGTCTGCAGCATGTACCAGTTTATTAGTTCATTAGAATCTAATATAGAAGTAAAAGAAAAATCATGCACATTTTTAGACATATTTACTTTTGTTTCTATCAATACTTTTCTGTCTGTATGATCAATACCAACGGGTGATACAAGTCCCTGTACCATAAAAAGTGTATTTTATTTCTCTTGCTCTTCTTTCATCTTTCACAAACTGGTAAACGCAAGGCAGTCATCTGGGAAAAATTTTGTAAGACAGTAAAGAGAATACTCAAAATGTTTTCAAGCTGTTGAAGGAAATGAATTATGAAAAGTACTAGGGAACTGGAACATTTTGTTCTGGTTACAGATTCCATCTTGGTAAGCAAGGAAGGAATCAGATGAGATGGGAGAAAAATGAATGTCATTTCAATCTTGTTGACCAAGATGGTTATGACAAGATTTCAAGGCACAGATTATTTGACTGCAGGTTATGTCTGAGGGCACTGTAGAATGTCTTTTCCAGTAATAAATGCACTGTTAGGAATTAATGACTAATAAATTAAGGAATATGTTGCAAGATGGGAAGAAATCAGAGTGTACATTGTTTCCTGAATGATAATTATACCCAAAATCTCACCAGGACCGCATGTTCAAGGCTAAAACATTGTTCAACCATTTTGAAATTCACAGTCAACAACCTCATGAAGATATATGTTAGTTCTCACTGACATCTTCTACATTATTATCATTTGTCTTGAGCACAAACCTGACAAGAGTTATTGAAGAGCCTGTTTTTTAAGTAGCTTTTCCTAGACACGTGAAAGACTTGTTTTCTCATATTAACCAGCCACACCCAGACATAATACTGTGAATCAAAGGTTGATGAGTTAAACAAAACAGTCTATTATCATATAAATAGCATTCATTTCTTTGCTTTTCATTAAAGAAATACTTTTTCCATAATAGTAAAAAAGTGAACTAGAGTTCCAGCTTCCTAACAGTGAGTGAAGAAAAGTGCCCTGGTTGCAGATAAAGAACAAAATGTTTTATTAATTTACACACACAAAGTTATCAAGTAAGGTTGTGGTCCTCATGGGCTAGACTCCTAAAACTGTCCACCTGATGTGGTTGTTAGACAGAGCTGGAGCTACCCTCCTTTATAGACTTCCTTTGACCTTACATTGGTTTCAAAGGATTAACTTTTCTCGGCACAGTTTTGAGCCTGATACCTTCTTATCAAGGAAATCGTAGAATCATAGAATGGCCTGAATTGAAAGGGAAATGAAAGATCACCTCATTCCAATTCCCCCTCCTCTGTGCAGAGTTGACACCCACTAGATCATTTTGCTAGAAGTCCATCTAACCTGGTCTTCTTAGCACTGACAGCCCTAAGCAAGTTTAGCTTTTCTTTCTATGGCTGAGATCTGCAGTAAATCTCTAAATATTCTGAGAATACCCAAAATATATGAATAGTATCAAGTTCAATAAAAAACATGGAGTCTAGTTAAGAAAGAGTGGAGAACAGAAAGTAGGGTTGGTGGTGTCTGATTCTACTAGTAATAACTTTTGATTACACATAGCTGCAAAGTGGGTGACCTAGTTTCACTGCCCTCCTCTAAGTTTTTCCTTCACATCTGGATTTTCCAGGGAGAATGTTAGGATACATGTCCCAGTGTCTGGGAAGATTAACTCTTCTACCAGTTGAAGCTATGCCACTGGGTAGACATTTTTACACGAGGTCTTTCCTGTACTGCATAAGGAAACTGCTCAGAGGGCAGGTACAGAGCATGGGTCTCACACCTCAGCTCAAAACAACATAATCAGGCTACCATTTATCTCCTCTTGGTGTGGGGCTCTTGCATTCAGGATTGCACAGTGATCTGGATTTGAAAGAATTGTGTCCGTCTCGGTATATTACACAATGACAGGTTCAGAACTCTCCCAGAAGGTGTGCAGTGGGATTTTGAACCCTCCACATCAAGGTATGCCAAGTCTTTCACATCCTGAGCAAGTGCTCTAACTGCTAAGTTTCTCAAGGCTTTACCAACCTGAACTTTAGAACTTGAACTAGCATAATTTCTTGCCCTTTTGCCACAGAAGTATTCATGCTTTTTACTGATTTCACATCATCTTAGAAAGTCCAAATAGAATTTATAGCACAATGCAGAAGACAGTGCTGCAGGACATAAAATAGAATACTATGGCGAGGCCATGAGTGTTCTAGTCAACAGTTTAGCTTTTAAAAGAATAAAAGGCATGAAACAGTAAATACAAAAAAAAAAAAAAAAAAAAAAAAACTAAATGAAAATATGTAAGTTCCAGTTTCATGTAAGTAGAACAATAGCCAGCTGAGAGTAAAATTCTAAACGTTACTTGTTTTGAATCTGCAACAGCATGAAGTACTCTGGCAACATTTACTCTTATTGATCAGTTCATAATTCTGGCAGTTTCTGTCCTTCTGTTCCTCTTTCTGCAAATGAAACAAAGCTGTCTTTTCTATGATGCTTCACTGGGTAAGTTCACTTTTAATTTTCGTCCATGCCCCCAGTCATGTTTACATCCATAACCTCCATGGCTGAAGCAGTGACATTTAGAACATGGCAGCAGTCAGGCCCACACAGGGTAAAAAAAAAAAAAAAAAAAGAATACAGATTTCCTTTCAAAGAAATAAATTTCACTTGGAATAAGTGAATATGGAAATCTTGTGGTCTTAACATATATTTCCATCAGGGTATTGGCAACAATGCTTACTTTTATAAAAATAAAATGAGTGGTCTGCACTTTTCATCTATAATCAGGTCAACTTAAATTTTGTTAATGATGGGACAAGCCTGGTTTTCATAAACTTAAATACAAATTTGCATTCCGTACTCCACAAAAGTCAAGTATATTTTCAAGATGGGTCTATCTTTTGCAGTCAGCAACCCTTACGTCTCTGTTCACTTATATCTAATCTTCACAAGTTCACTATTGGATCATATATGCTTCTGACCATTAACCATACTCGAATTTGGCTTTAGGAATCTTCCATTTTAAAGATACATGTCTATTATACCTTATTATGTTTATTTTAAAGAGAAGGGATAGAGTTCAGTATACAAATTCTGTCACCTCTAGGAGTAAATAAAAACATAATTCAACAAAGCACTCTATTCTATTCTATGGCATGCATTGACACATGTGTAAACAATTATCTTTGACAATCAAGAAGAAACCAAGGCATCATGATTCATTCAAAAGCTAGTGGGTTTCATTCTTTCGTTAAACACAAATGATGTTGGCCCGACCACTTGTACACATGCTGGAGGTAAGAGAATGAAATCAATGAAAATTACTGCAAGCGAATGAAATCAGGTTTTTGAGGATAAATACTGCCTTCTTTAACTAAAAGTTCTTCCCACTAAGTAATTCAAAGGTAATTTCCTACAGAAAAAAAAATAATAATTTGATTAATTTTATTTTCAAACATAGTTACGGGTCAACCGTTCATATCAGTTTGTAATACATGTTGTACCATAATATGAGAAGTTCAGAATCTTACTGGAATTATTTTGCAGCACATTCTCATATCAAGAAAAGTAATAGTAGTTATGCTTAGGTCACAAATACAATGTTTAAATCAAAATCCAAACAAGAATATTTCAATTCAGATTTTTACTGCATGTTTACAGAAATATTTTTCAAGATATTGTTTTTATAAAATCTTTTATAAGATATAATCTTTTATAAAATCTGAAACATTCTAATGCATCCAATTACACCAGCCTTTTGAAATATATCAGAAACTGAAACAGTGCAGAAAAGGGTGGGGAGTAAACACATGATCAGGGCTCTACTGTGGTAGAAAAACTTCTCAAGGGCAAAAGAGTACAAAACAGAACTGACTAAAGAAAAGTCTTCCTGAGTTGTTTGGAACCGAATCTTGAATGAAAGAACCAACCTCAAGGCCACTGTTTCTGCCATGTAACTGATGATTATTTGACAAAAGTTTGTCTCCACCCAACACTTACCAGGTGATCTAATAATATATATATATATATCTGCCTATAAACTCTGTGTCATTTACAGATAGGCTTTCTTTTAAAGGTATTTTTGAATAACTCATGATTTTTATAACTCTTGATTTTTCAAGATGTGTAATGTTTTATACTTGTATTAGTAATTTCTTCTTTCCCATTTCTAATGGAACTTGAAAAGCCATAGCTCTCAAGTTGACACCGACAAAAATAAAAATTTGCAATACATTAAAAAATACTTTCAAAAATAAAAATATGCAGTACTTTTTAAATAGTAGAAAATATATAAAACTCCAGTCAAATAAAAGGCTATTATGCAAAAAGCAAGCTCTAGCCTTATTCATACAGAGATCCTGAGGAAATTGCACCCATCCCTTGGAGTCTTACAGATAAAATCTACATCAAATTTCTCAATAGTGGCTTCAGGAGTCTTGGAATGTCCAGGCTCCTTACATCATTAATCAAAACAAATCCTCTGAGGGAAAAATAGACTGCACTGAAATTCAGTCCCATTTCCTATAGTTTTCAAAGTCTGAATGCACAGCACTGTTTTGTGGCATCATGTCCTATTGTAGTCCATGTTCCAAATTTTCCTTTCTTCATTTTTTTTTCTTTTCATTGTTTTCATATTATAGATTTGCTCAGCTTTTCTAAAGGTGGTAGTAGTCCTAGGATGTTCTTGTCAACAGAGAAAATCTGTACTCTATAAACTGCTATGAATGAAGAGAATGGAGGAGAATGAAATAAGTATTAAGCATGTACTTTTTTTTTTTTTTCTACTGAACGCTGTACTGAGATTTATTTAAATAAGCCACATCCAGTACTGAGGCCAAGAGAACTTTCTAAACAGATGGTTTTGCTTCTGCTATAAAATGAACCCAAAGGGCTAGGAAAAAGACACACCTAGCAGTTTTCAGTTCGCTACTAGAACTGTATGCTAACAACTCATTTAAATAAGAAGCCCCAAAATATTTATGATTTCCACATGGCTCCTTTCAGAAATAGCAGTTCTAAGCTGATAATGAAATCTGCTTCACCATAAATTTAACAGATCTAAAGCATTCTGCAGCAAGAGTGGCTTTCTCAGTGTCAACTGAGAAAGTCCAAATGTCAATATAAGCAAATACTGTGCAAAGCTCTTATCCTGTTCCAACAGGAATTAGTTTTTAGGCTTCTTTGAATGGATTCAGTACTTCAACAGAACTCTGCAGACCACAGGAAACTTACTGCAATGGACCTCATCACTCCAGTCATCACAGTCATTGTAGCCATTACACTGCAGTTTCCCTGGAATGCAGATTCCACTGGCACACAGGAAACTCTCCTCTCCTCCACATAGTGCTGGAAATGAGCAAAGAATGAATGTTAGATTTTAAATATGTGCTAAAGAAATAAGCAGAAATTAAAGATATTTAGAAAATGATATTTTAATTGATACACTAAGGCAACAAACTCCAAATCAAGCAAATTCAAGCAACTTCAAGCTGGTATTTTTATCTAAACTTTGTTATTTAAAAAACAGGTATCTAGACTGAGTTTATCAGTGAGATTCAATCAAACTTTACCTCTAAAATGCACCTCTACAGAGCAATTCTTTTAATAGTGACTTTAGGATTAAACCAGCACTTTCCATTAAACAGATGCATTGAATCAAATATCCAATTACTGTTAACAACAACTAGATCTTTCCAGTCTACTTGTTCAGGCAAAACTTTACCTGGTAAAAACTGTACAAGGTAAAAAGGCTTAACAGTTCATGGCACAGACACTTTCTATAGGGGAAGGATTCTTCCAATCTCTTATAACTCTCAGAACACTAGAAGACAACCGTCACTGCTATTGAATATATAGGGAATTGAGATATCTATAGAGAAAGAAAAAAGAAAACAACACCAAAACCACAACCCTAGAGCTTAGAGTATCCAACAGGAGATGTGTTTGCAGAGTTTTAACATGTTTTTCTTAGCCCAAAATATTATTTTATTATCCTCAAGGAAGAGGGCAGTCTTTTGTCTACTGACACACAAAACCTTGTTTGCAATAAAAACTTACTTGAATAATTTACATTTTTTTCCTATTACGCTTCCACATGAACTCTCCACTTGACCATGATTATGCTATAAAAATGTTATTTTCCATTTGTGTAACGGAGCTATGGTTTTTGAAGTGAAAACTACTTATGCATTTTATTCTAAAGGTTTCTAACTTTATAGGAAGGTGTTCAAAATAATAAGAGACATCTGGTCTTTGAAAAAATGATAGAGAATCTCATTCTGTATGATAACATTATATTTTCTTTATTGTAATTTGATCTTTTTGTTCCTCCAGTTTTCTGCCTTATACCATGCACCTTCTAATTTCTGTGGGTAGAAAGCACAATAGGAGAAACAACATTCTTTCTCAATATGGGCTCTAATTCCCTAGTAACAAGTGTTTATCTCACAGACAGTGATATCAGGTCATTGTCTATGAAAAAGAAGATCACATGAACAAAAAATTGTAATTCATCAAACAAGTAAGACTATTTAAGTTTGATAATGCTACATCACTTGACTTTGACACATTACATTCTTCTGAACTTGGAATTGTATACAATTTTCTGCATGTGCAAAGAAGAAAACAGTATAAGTATGACATGGATCAAAACAAACTATCAGAGGAACCATCTTGATTTGTTTATTGATCTCTACCATCACTACAGTTCTTTATTTATAGAGACCGAAAGAGTAACATTTTGTGTGAAAGCACCAGTATTACATAGGAGAACAAAAGTAAAAAAAAAAAAAAAAGAAAAAAAGAAAAAAGCAAGGATAGCTATCCATTTTTCTTAGAGTTTGGAAGAACAAAGAGTTGGAGTCAGGAGTCACATATTCATTTCTGAATTGCGGAAAGAAATGTTTCCATGCGCTTGTAAATCACTCTCATTCTCCCTTCCTAATACTTCCCTACCCTGTTTTGCTTCTATCCATTCTGAGTTCCATTACAATCCACTTCTTCATTTCTTAAGAAGCATCTAAGAAGCATCTTAAGACGCTCTCTAATGTGAATATCTCCAGACACTCTCTAATGTGAATATCTCCCTGTTTATCTTGAGTACAATATAGGCAAACAAGGGAAAGAATGAAATCATAATCATAGCTGTTTTAGCACTCAGTAGCAAACAGGGAACTGTAAGAAAAGTTCATCTTTGGACTTGTAGTTTTAAAGCAGCTTTTGAAGACAGCATTACAAACTAGGTGGACTTTTAACCTGATTCAATATAGGCGTTCTTAGAGTCGCAAGTAGCACAGAGGAATCCCTGTATTCTCTTGCCTCTGGATTTTCATCACCTGCTTCCTATATTCCATTTACCCTGTGGTACAGTGCATCATGTAGCTGCCAGCTAGAGAAAGTTTTGATACTAGGATCACAGTCACAGAGTTAGGAAAGCTGACAACTCCTTCCTCTCTGTGGTGGAAGAATGCAAGAGATCTTCTCTTCCAATAAAGTGAAGTGGCCTAAAAAGCCCTCATGAAAGAGTCAAAGCTGGAACTGAAACAGGCAAAGAATAAGAAGTCACGCATAATGGAAGAAAAAATTAACTTGAAAGACATAAAATGTTAAAAAAACAGAAGTAAAGAACGAGTGCTTGGAGAAAGATATCCTTCAGCTGCAGATGTTTTCTAACATGAAAAACTACACAATTCTGAAAAAAAAGAAATTGTCTCTCAAAAAAATCCGATATCATTCTTTCTGGTCTGGTAGCTGATCAGTATCAGTGTTACAGATACACAGACCAACTCTGTCTTTTTTTCACTGCTTTAAGTGAGTGCACAGAACTACCGAATATCCAGAATTGGAAAGGACCCAACAAGAACAGTTGAGTCCAACTCCACATAGGACCACCCCAAATCCAAACTCTATGCCTGAGAGCATTTTCCAAATGCTTCTTGAACACTAGCAGATTGGTGCCATGACCTGGAGAGCCTGTTCCAGTGCCCAAACCACCCTCTGGCACAGTGCAGACAGTGACAATCCCTTCTTTTGACAGAATAGCAATGCTGGGCCTGATGCCCCCCAGTATACAGCTGGCCCTTTTAGCTGCTGATTCATATTTAAAACACCATCAAACAGAACATCCAGATGCCTTTCTGCAGGGTTGCTCTACAGTCTCTCTTACTGCTGTCTGTACATATATCCAGTGCTGCTTCAAACCATATGCAGAATCCTGCACTCAACAGATTAAACTTCATGAGGCCAGTGATTTCTCAGCCCTCCAATTTGCCAAGATTCTCTGCAAGGCCTCTCTGATCATGAGGGAATCAATTCTAATTTTGTTTTATCCACAAACTTACTTATAGTGTCCATTCAATTTCTGTATTCAGACCATTTATAAAAACAATGAAGAGAACTGGCCCTAAAATGGAGACCTGTGGAATCCCACCAGTGACCGACCACCAGCCTGATGTAATTCCATTGCTATAACCCTTCGAGCCTGACCCATCACATTACATTTTTTGCCTAGCTGTATGCCAGACATTTTGTCCAGTAGTGTACAGTGCAGGGGTACAAGAGAAAGATAATACCTTCCTGGTTTTAAAAGCTTTCTCTGAAATTCTGTATTGGATGTGTATAACTACTTTGTCACTGACTATAGAAAAATAAATACCTGGCTGTAATCAGATATTGACTAGAGTCTCTTCCACCTGAGTCTATGTTCTGAGCTGTTTCTCAAAACAAGTTCTGTAAATTCCTACCAATGTCCTGAAAGATAGACCAGGTACCATGTGAAAAAAAAAAAGTGTCACAAGAACTTTTATTATGTTTGATGCTTGGGACAAACAGGACAAAATAAAATCTGCATTAGGTTAGCATAGTTGGTCAAGAAAATTATTGACTTCTTTATGTACATTGTAGTCATTCTCTTAAGTATTTTCTGTATTTTGTGCATTACAACAGCTCATGTAGGAAAAAGTAAAGTACACCAAGAGCCACTAGAAGAAGATTTGAACTATCCAGCTGAGTTACTGTAAAATTCAAAGGTAAACCTGAGCAAAGGCAATGTTATTATCACAGCAAAGGAAAAAAATGTGCTGAAGTGTATAGTTTTGGCATCAATAAATCTATTAACTATTTGTTTTTTACAGCACTTTAAAATGATAGGCTTAAATGGTAAACAACTATTGCTAATGTTCTCAATGTGGTGTTCCAATTAAATGCTTCTTATCCAAATTAAAACAAGCTAAAAGCTCCTAAGGTGTCATCTTCAAATGGCTGAAAGTGCTTACTTCAGTTATTCATGCATTTAGCTCTTTCATGCCCTTGAACACTGCAGGGAATTTATTGACATGTACAATAATTAATTCATGTGATTTTATCATAGATGGAGATTATTTGGGCTATCAGCAATCAGAAAAACTTAATTAAAAGACCATCCAATTGAAAAACTACTGCAATAGCCAGTGTTTAAAAGTTCAAAAAAAATTGGTCTTAAACATAAGATTTCTGAATGCTATTTATGATTTCATGGACTACTTATTTTGATTTTGCAGTTTATCTTTCCTTTCCATTACTATTATTATTATTTATTCCTTTCTTTTTACAAATTTAAACTTCAACTGCTGATAGGAAGATATGTGCATTTGTAGGATGTAGGAATTATTAGAGTACCTCCAAATTACAGCAGTAAAGACACTTTCTCACATTGTTCAAAACACACACACACACACAGAAAGAAAAACTAGCCAGAAAAAGCAAAAAAGCAATATATTTTAAGAAACTATCATAAGGAAAAAAATAGTCACTGTTTCCACTGAATCTGTGTTAGGACTGAAATCAATGGCATTTACTCCAGAAAGAAGGAAATTCTGACCATGGTAGAAATTGTGATAAAAATTATATTAAGAAAATATACTTTAATATATTTAACTTTCACTACTTGAAACATCGCAAAGATTATCCACAGAGAGATAAAACCTTGTAAAACAAAACTAATTTTGTTCTTTAAAAAATGATATGAAAAAAATTATAATTTTGCACAACCTGTAGCTATTTATGGTTTGGTTTTTTTTTTAAGAAGGGAAACCTTGGCTTGTTTTATTATACATTTTTATTTGTATCTCTTGAAACTGAAGTGCAAATAATATGCAAGATAATGCAGTGAAATTTATATTCTGCATTTAAATTTTAATGCATTATGTCTTTTATATGGCTTAAACAGTATTATCTATTAAAAATCTTATAGCTATGAAGAGCAGTTCAGGCCTCTTGGGCGTCACTTTTTAACAAAATAAAAAAAAATTCTTAATATCTCTTCAGTGTAATGCAAAATGAACATTGCCTGAACTGTACTGTTCTGTACTGTTGCTCACAAAATTTCACTGTATAAAGAGCCAGAAGATTCATATTCTCTGCTGCTTTTGAAATAAATTTGCCATCTAGATTCATTAAAACACAATTTCAGGGTTTTCCTGAGAGCTGCACTTTACTGCAAGTCAGATCATTGTGTTCCTTTACTTCTCATTCAAGCTACTCTACTTTTCTCTCTGCAGTTTTAACACCACCAGCTGTGTTGGCTGGTCAAAGCATATAAAATACCAGAAAAACACAGTGACAGTTGAAAGAAGGGAAAACGGAGCTGAAATATTTCTGTGAATAGGGATATGCATAGAAGGCCCTAGGAATGTTTCTGAGATTTTTTTGCCCCCAAGAATGCATTACTAGATTTGTAGAATGAATGCCTAATGATGCTTGCCCTTTGCTCACTCACTACACATTTGAACTGCGAAACCAGTTCTACTATCTATCTTAAATATCTATTAATATCTATCTGAAAAGCAAAGAGCCGGATTTAATTTAATCTTGCCATCTGATCTGTTGCAACCCTGTCAACAGCACTGCACCTTTTTATCTGTTATTCATTCTAAACACTCAAATGGTTTTACTATAAAAGCACACAGATGAAATTTTCCAGTATATTCAATATTTCCGTGGACACATCAGGTATGTATGCTACAAGTTTCTTTGTAGTGGCAAAGTGCACTCAATTTACAATGCCTTTGGAAGAAAAAAGTAGAGTAAGATCAGCAGTGACAGATAATCAAGTGTATATCTACTAGGTAATCCCAATTCTAGCTAATGAATATTTATCAGGAAAGCTGCTACTTGTCTACAGGATGAATGCTCTGGATTCTAACTAGGAAATCTGCCAAACTCCAATGGAGCCTGGAAAGTCATGTGAGGGGTTTTTTTTGGAGGAAGGATAATTTTTTTAAAAATGCAGAGGATGTACAGTATTTATTCATAATCAGAAAAAGAAAACATCAAAAAAAGAAAATTGTTTTGGATTGGATGATGCTGTGCTAAAAGAATTAGGTGTAGCAACCAGACCTTTTGTTTGTTTGTTTGTTTTAAATAAATGCAATAAAATACTAAAGCCCTGCAAGAGAATTACACCACCTCACGTAACAAAGCATATGAAAGGCATATGAAGGCAGGTAAAGCTTTCTCTGCATGCAGTCTGGAGTTATTAGTCCCCAGAAGAAATCGCGAAGTTGGGATATAAGCAGCTATGTGTCAACAAAATGCTCCTGGAATTTCCAGGAACTGAGTCCTGTGATGAACCTGAAGAACACTTGGAGCTGAGCACCAGGTGCCAAGGAGATGGAATAGTTAACCCTGCTGCCTGATTCTGCTGCATTCAGAGAAGCAAATGCTTTTAAATATACAAATTTAAAATACTTTCAGCATTGATTTATTTCTGTAGGAGAAACATCCTGGGAGAAACCCAGGTTCCTACCATTTTCAGTCAAAAAAGAATCACTTCAAAAACATTTTATGTGAAAAAATGTGAACATATTCTCTATAGTCAATCATTTTACTTGAAAGCTATTTGTATCAAACACCATGCACAACAGTTCATGAATAAATTGTTTTAAAATGCCTTTTGTTTTATAAAACAGCATGTCAGATCTGACAATACACAGTCTGAGTCTCTAGCCTGCCAGATAGGGCACTTCAGCACTGGCTCTAAATCTTTTCTTTAATAAGAAACAGCAAGTTTCTCATGTGCTTTTCTGTGATTTATAGAGTTTACTATCAGAGAGATGCAAATTCTACCAGACAGATTATGAAAGAATAATCAACCAGGCACTAGTTTAACATGCTTTTGACTATAACTTTAGTCAGAAGATATTCTAAAACTTTCATAAAGCAGCAACCTCTTCCAATTTGATCTAAAACTTCTAAAATTGTTTAGTTATGTTGAGACTTTTCAAAAGTTCAGTCAGATATAATTAGTCAAGTAAGAATAGGCATATTTATATCATGCCTTGTATTCGTACCACACGTGCATAAAATCCATGTCTCTAGTATCCTGTTCCTTTTTCAGAACTACATCTCATTCTGTGGTCAGTACAAGTGTACTCAACTAACGATATGCTAGTCACTCACTGATCATTACTAGCTACTCTCATTGCTCATTGTACAACTCCTTACCATATTTATGTATATATTCCACAGTCTCTCACCTTATTTATTATTTAAAACTGCCATAAGGACAAAAATGATTGTATTTCTAACTCCTAGGATGTTACTATACACTACGATATCAAAGGCATCAATATACATATGGTTACAACCCTCCAAGCTAGAAGGACAGTTTTATTCCCATTTCACAAAAGGGAAGCTGAGGTCTGGAAAAAAAAAATATGCTTCCTCTTTGAAGAAGCTCATAAGACCTAATTTTTCAGCATATTTAGCATATATTTGTTTCATATAAACAAAACACAGCTCCCAGTGGCTTTCGATTTGCAATTTGCTCAGAAGCCCATAGGAACCCTGCAGAAGTCTTGTGCATAATATTCATTTTTTTCCGGTAAGCACTCTACCTTCAAAAAAACACTATCTCTCTTCATGTATTTTGTCATGTCAGCCATTACAAATGTTCTCATAAGGGTGGATAGATATCGGACAACAGTCTCCTTTACTTCATGACCCCTAAAAACGTGCCTTAACAGATACAAAGAATTTGATCTACAGGCTATTTTGAATTACATATACTCAGATGGTTCAGGGAGATACACCCCAAGCTGTAAGATCTTAACTTTTCATTTGAAGGCACACTGTACAACCTCGTTGATTTTTTAAGGTAGTTTGTGTGCATGAATGCTCAAGTTTTTTTTTAAGCAAAATTGAAAAACTATTTTCATCATATCATTATTTATAGTCTGTTATCACTCAAAAGTCACCTCAAAAATTGGAATCTACTGATGGACAGCACAAGCCTCTGCCACTTAGGCTCATGGGATGATGAACAGCAACAGCACAGTTTCAGATGCCAGCAAGAGAACTTCAGCAAGGAGTAAGTGAGAAAAAGAATCAAGTTAGGATTTCTGCTGTCAGAACTAATCTCAAATAAATATGGATCTAGAGAACAGAGTGGCATCAGTTCTGGGCTCATTTTTACAGCAAGGATAAAGAAGACATTTGAAATTTGGACTGTGTAATGAGTTCCTGCTCCAAATACCTAACCTGCTATTACTAGAGCTTATCAAAGAAGTAGTCAGCAGAACATTCTTAAAGGGCCTATTACTTTTCTCCTAACTTCATTCTCTGGAACAGCTCAGGAATTTCTAATGCAAAGCAAATTAGCCTAAGCAGCTGAAGTATGGCAAAACTATAACATACTGATAAATTTATCATAGTAAACTGAATTAACATTATAACAGAATCAAAAACAAAAGTTTCATCCCAGAGCTAATCCTACAGAATTAAAAAGTACATTACATTATTAAAGAGGAGCTCTTGAATATAGTGCAAGATTTAAGAACAGAAACATACATTGCTTTCCTTTTTCTTGGTGTGGCGAGAAGCATACTCTTTCAGTTGTGTCATTTTCAGTTTGGTTGTGGAACTGAGAGCACTTGAGGAATTCTGGCCAAGAAGCATTTACCATCCCTAGGACTGGTTCACACCCTTCTTTTGCTGCCTCACAAAATGTCCTGCATGGCAAGAGGACTCGACTAGAGAAAAGAGACAGAGAACAAAGACAAAAAGCATTATTACTCTAATAAATAGCCACATCTTGAATTAAAAGAAAATAAAAGTAATTATACTTCAGAAGAATTTCACTTTCTAAAGAGTTGCACCAAAAAGGTGCTAAATCTTCACTCCCTCACTGAAGGTGATATCAGCTCTGGCTTTTAGTCTACATTTAAGATCCTATTAAGCCAGAGTAATTTCTAAATTCAGTACTGTACATACTGAAGCTGACGTTTCATCAACAGTTGAAGGAATGTAATTGTGTTGTGACACAAGATAGGAGAAAGCTTATTTATCTTCTTCTTCCTCACAGCTGTGCTGACCTACCCCTACCCTCTTTTGTTAAATGCTTCCATGAGCTAACAAAAAAATCACTAACTTGAAAAAAATATAATTTCTTAGATTGGATAATCCTTCTGACAACTTAGGTCTGCTGAGTCTTGAGCCTGCTCATGGAGAGAACCAACTGCCAGATGTAAAATGTAGGAGCAGCATTTTATCAACTTCTCTTTCAGCGTTTATGAGCCTTACCCATTTTGTGACTGTGACTCTGATGTCAATGGCAAAAAAAATCTCATATACGTAGCAAATGCCCCATCATTATATTTTCTCAATACGTCAATTTCTTCCTAGAATTTACTGCAGTGCACTTTGTGTTCTTAAAATATTCTAAAAAAACATACCAGGAAAAGACTGGAAGCTACATTACATTCATAATTTATGAATCAATAGCCAAAAAGCAGAAATTGCATACAAATTATAAGCATAAACTATTTCAGTCACATTTAAAGCAGTTAAAGTTTACTGAGGCACAACTAAAATTGGGACACATATTCCTGAGAGAATAACGAAAAATATAACTGGCTCTGATTACAAGTAAAATGTTATTTTTTGAAAGCATTATCATCCATTGCTGGGTTTATTTTATTAAATAATACTATATACATTTCAATTTTTTACTTACATTGAAATCAATGTTTTCTCATTCAGAAAATAAGAATAATGGATTTCTAAAATATGTAATACTTAAAATATGATTAGCATATTATCTTAATTATACTTCTTATATTCTTAATGATACCTCTGACTTAATAATATGATATTATTATTCGACCCAATGCGTATTTATTTTTAAGCAGTGAGCACACCAAGAACAGGGAGGCATTGCCCATGAATGTTTGTTAGCACCACACTTTGAAAGGAAACAAAATGGCTTCAAGTGAGAAATATCAGCTCCCAATGAAGGAAAAAAATGTGAACAGAGAAATATTTAGTTTAGTTTTAATTCTTAAGTGCAGCTCTCATACAGAACCAGTTGATTCAGCTCATATGAGTTCACGAGATCAAAGGGGATGCATCCAAGGGTGCTGAGACAGCTGCCCAGTGCTCTTGCAAGGTCAGCCTTTTCTATCTTTAAAAGGTCATGGAAAAAAGGGAGGTCACTTATAACTGGAAAACATCAAGAGTTGCACTCATCTTCCAAAAAAAAAAAAAAAAAAAAAAGCCAAAAATGTCAAGCTAGGTATACTCAAGCTGGTCAACCTTGATTCAGTCCCAACAAAAATGGAATGAGTCCTCCTTGAATACATTTCTGGACATAGCAAGGTGATGATGACTGGGAACAGTTAGCACAAATTTATCAAGTATAATCCATGGCTGACCAGCGTGGCTTTTGTACTGAACTGAAAAAGTCCACACTGCCCAAGAGTTTTGTTACTTAATGTAGTGTTTCTGTTAGGATTATAACGTATATATGAATAGAGAAAAACACAGTTTCATTAGCAATTGTGTGATATCAGAAGCAACTCCTGCAATCAGCAAATAAAAAGCTGCCAGAGATGCCTGACCAGCCATGCCAACATGGAGAAATCAGTATAAAGCAAAACATTTTCTTGCATAAGTATTCTTGCATAAGAGTGTATTATTTGCTTTCCTCTGCTTAGTATCTAACAAAAAGAATGTGCTGCCAGTGTTGTTACTGAATTTATTACATACACTAGGTTGGAACCACTAGTTCAAAATAGATATTCTCCAGAGTATGTTAAATACTTTTACACAATACTAGATTGAAATTATCAGATACATTACAAGGGCTTTTATCTCTAAACCTGTCTCTTTGCAGTTCCCTATTTGGCAGCTTCCTTTGTTGCCTGAAAAGAACATATATTCTAAAATAATACTTTTCACTACCAGATTGTGATGTGTTGAAAGGCACAAAAATTCAGCACCAGAAAGCACATAGCTGGCTGTTTACAAAACCAAGAACAAATGGTTACTCCCGCTGACAGGAAGAGCTGCCACTTAGTAGCTCTGCACATTGTCCTGCCAAATTGAAGGTTTACTATCTGACCTGAAATGACTCTTCAGATAAAGATGTTCTAAAACACTCTTCTGTTTTTTACTCAATCTATTTTAATAGCAAGAGTAAGAAAGGACACAACAAGAGCACTGTGGTAGCTGTCACTGACTCTTGCTTGGGTCTTAGAAACTTCAAAATGAAGAGGATTTTACAGGGCAACTGATTGTCTCAAATCGCTTTCCTTTAGTGTTTTGGACTTAAGCTTTTCATTTTTAACTAATCATTTTTGACGAAACCACTGCTTCTAAAAGTTTATTTATATAATAACATGAGCAGTCCCATTAGTTTATTGGAGGCTCCTTAACATAGAAAAATGCCAGAAGCAAAGCCACTACTTGGTATGGATGATGCTTGAATTCCAAAAACTAACTGTAAGAAACAAGACGCTACATAATTACATAAGTAAAATGAACTACTGATTTGCCTTATTTGCCAGTGTGAGCCATTTAATTTATTCAGACTGATATGCTTAAAGTTAACTTCTTATTTATTTTCTAGAAAAATACACAAAACATTACGACACTATATCACAGTGAAGACAAACATGAGCAGTTTTTCACATCATCAGATCTAAGTTATTCCTACTGGTTCAATGGAGCATATCTGACGACCTCACACTGTAATCTGAAGGCAGTATATTCCACTGACTTATTTTTTCAAAGAAGTGATAGCAGGCTCGTTAGAATCATACAATCAGCAAGGTTGGAAAAGACCTCCAAGATCATCTAGTCCAAGCATCCACCTATTACCAATATTTCCCCACTAAACCATGTTTCTTAGTACAACATGTAAATGTTTCTTGAACACCTACCACCTCCAGGGACCTCTCTGGGCATCATTTTCCAGTGCCTGACCTCTCTTTTGGAAAATAAATTTTTCCTAATATCCAACCTGAACCTCCCCTGGCACAACTTGAAGTTGTTCCCTCTAGTCTTATCTCTGGTTATTCAGGAGAAGAAGTCGGCTCCCACCTCACCACAGCCTACTTTCAGGTTCATTATTTCCAAAGGTTCTTTGACACGTTGTTCACTCAACATAATGGAAATTTTACAAACACTTTAAAGATCATATTAAATGTAACTCTGTACAGTTATACTTAACAGTTTAGAAGTTTCTAAAAATGTTAGGAGACAAGCAGTTTTTTCACTAGATAAATTTGCACTTCAGATGATTAGTATCTATATATAAAAAAAAAAATCTATATGGGTTCGCCTCACTTGTATAGTTTGGCAGTAGTCCAGGCAATATTATATTTATGCAATAATATGTTTAAGTAATATTACAGTTCAGGATAGATGTTTGGATACATATACAGCACAGTAATATAGAAATTACTAAATTCTAAAGGACAATTGAGTAGTGATTAAATAAGCTAAGCAGAATTTGTAGTCTCAAGAGAAGATCTGACAAACCAGAAAATGTAGAATTACCCAGCCATTATTACAATATTTGGTATGGTTTCAATATTCAATCATACGTGCTGCATAAATTAAATATTTTCTGGATAATGATCAAACTTAGTATGGACTTTGCTTAATCCAGTCAAGGATGAAAAGGTGATTAAAAATCTTCATCTCGATTAGTCTTTATTTACTGCCAGAGACAAATCATTAAAAAAAAAAAAAAAAAACCTGACAGGTCTATGGTAATCTTATCATCATTCATTTGGCGCCAGAAGCAGGCATGGAAGGAGGCTGTAACATACTTGAGTACAATTTTGCTTTTAAGGATATTCATGGAAATGATTCTTGCTGAAGGTGAAGTTTGATAAAAGAACAGATACATAAGATACTTTTGAATCTATGGGTGGTTTCTCCACACCTAGAAGTTCACACCTCAGTTATTTCAGCAACATATAAGTGTCAACCAAAACAAAAAGAAGTGTTCTCAAGTAAAACAAAGTAGTGAAACAGTCTGTGGGTTTTTTTTGTTTGCTCGTTTTTTTAATTTGTGTAACCCATAAGCTATTCATCAAAACAGTTTTATATCAAGTACATATATAGAATACAGTACACTCTAAAGCTATCATCTTAACTGATATTAAGGTTTCAGAGAGGCTTCATACTGCCTGAGAGCAGATTACCTGATATGTTCTTAATGCCAATTATTTGAAGTTCACTTCAACTGGAATTCAAATTGATTATAATACTGCATTGATCTAGTTGTTATCTCTCACTTGAAAACATTTTACATTTTCAGATGAATTCAGAAATTATTCCTTCTGTAAAAACAACTTCTCATCTTTGCAATCACATTTTTATGCATGCGGCTCATCAGTATACTTAAGTTGTTTAAATGGCTGTTTTGAGCACTAGAAATTATCAAAGAAATATGTTACAAGAAGCAGTAAGGAGAGAAGATGTCCTCCAGGCAACTATTTTACTCCTGCTGCAAAATTTAACAGATTTTCTCATGGAGCAATTGTTTGAGTAGCTCAAAGCTTTGGCTTTTAAACTCAGCAGCCACTGAAGTCAATGTCTGTGATATGTCTTCTCTGGAACCAGCAATAACGTATGTAGATCTTGTTCCTAAATGCCTTTTTCTGCACTGCCTTGAGTTTTGCAATCTGTTCTGCAAACATCTGTTTGTAGGCTATACAATAAGCTAGATCAGGTTGGGAAATTCATTACTGAAATTTTACAGTTAAGAGTGAGAGAACTGCTCTGTCTAAAGGTCACATTTGCAGTTTTTTAGACAACCTGACTCAAGTCAGATGGATTAATATTTCTTATAGTTACAGTGCTGGCTTCTCTTCGTTACTATTCTTTCTTCACCTCTGTCCCTTCAGTTGTTCCAGGATCACTGTTGATACAGACACACAATAAGCTGCGTTCAGGTATCGAGCCAAGTTAAAACTGGATGGTATTTTTCTGGATTACTTATTCAGCCAAATCTATTGAAGAAGTTTAAGCTGGCACAGTTACCAGAAAAATTATAATCATGCTACAGCCTCAATATAGAGAGTTGTGGGATAATTTACAGTATCATTTACAGGCACACAGGTTCATGGTGACGATGTAAAGTCTGAGGCAGAATGATCCTTCAGCTGGTAATATGTTTGCGAGATAATACTGGGGCAGAGGGGAACAAACCAAAAAACCTAAGAAACATTCTGAAACTATGGGAAGAAGAAAATTGAGATTATCCTATGTGTTTCTACACTTTCATGAAGTAACATCAGCCATTGTTAGTTCTAATCTTCTTTAATACTTTGGGGGATTATCTAGCAGTAAAGATGCCCACAAAATATAAATGTCACAGAAGAAAATTTCTACAGTAGAACAAACATCTATGCCCTGCTTTATTCTCATTTAGAAGAACAGTTCTTTTGAATTCTCTCTTTGTTCTCTCTCCTCATACTCCAATGTGCAGAGAAGTATTTTCAGAGCTACTGAACAGATCTATATGACACATAGGATATTAAAAATCTCAAAACTATGTTTTGATTCATGGATCTATAAACAAATGGGCAGTTAAGGTCTCAGTTGCACATAATCATGAAAACAAGCTGTGGCAAAGCTGTGTATTTTGTCATTGTTCAGTTTTCATCTTTATCTTGGAAGTTACTTCGAAAGATTCTGTTTTCTTCTCTATTTTACCTCCAGGGATGGATTTAGATCTGAGATTTGCTTCTTTATGTGTTAGTAAAATAAGGAAAAAGCATGATCATTTTACAGTTCTGTAATTATTTCATTTGATAAAATTATAAACTATTATATCTTTATGGAGACACATAGGGAAGGAGTCAACCTCCATACAACGCTTTGCTACTGAATGCAGAATTGGCTGCATATATATCTCTGGCTTCCCACTTTGTTTTCAGGTCAAATGTGTACACTGTTTTCCTGAAGTAGGTTACAGTATATGAGAACAAATATGCAAAATTAACCTCAAAACTACTTTATAAGACCCACAGTCCGAGAAACAACTAACATCTTAAGGGGGAAAACTGAGCTCAGATTTGACCCTAGCAAAAAGCAGCAGCAGCTCAGTTCCCTTAAGGTGAGAATCTGAAGAATGGCTCCAACTGTTTACAGGAAGCTGAATTGTCTGGGGAGATTCCCACTCCTCTGCCTCATAGAGACTGAATGTAACAATTTACAGCCAGTGCAGAAAGCCAATTCTCATTTGTACATTCATGAATATTATATCTGCTATCACGATGGTGACTCTTACAGATGCTCCACATGAGGACTGCCCTTTCCAAGAGACTGAAAAAGCCTGGTTTGCACAATGAAAATGAAAGAGAAGATGGAGATACTGAACAGATTGCCTGAGAATGGAAAAGCATGCAGTCTGTTTATAGACTATGAGAACTTGAAAGTCTAGAACCAAATAAGATGAAAAAATTGGACTAGAATCTGTTCTGTAGGTCCATATAGATGTTTTTGGTGTTTTTTTGTTTGTTTGTTTTGTTTCCTCTAAAAATAACAGGTCTAACTAAAACAAGAAATGAACTTAATAGATTATTATTCCTTAATAGATGTCATATCTGGTAGCAAGAGTAAAGAGACAACTAAAGAGTTACACTTGCAAAAGTCCTAGAACAGATCACTTATATCCAAGCATATTAATATAACAAAGAGCTCAAACAGAACTTGAATAATGTTTGGACAGAAGAAGAAAATAGGAATTTGTGATTTAAGTGACAACAGAAATGGGAACAAATCCAAATACAGTTTGAGATTGAAAAGACTCCTTCCACACACCCAGAAATGAATAGAGGTGACAGCAGCTGCTGTTGAATTTTCTGTCTTCTGTACCAGCTGATATCGAACTTAACAGCATCTCCTTCATGCCTAGCAACACCTTTTTGACTATGTAGCTAAACTCAGCTGATTATCATCAGAACAGACGCATACACATTCCACAGTGTACTAACTTGACCAAAACGAAGCCATTTCTATCGGGAGCCAGAAACAAACAGAAACTCAGTGTTGCGGAGCATCCACTCTGATCCCGTAGCTATTTTCTGCATACAGCAGCACCACATGTTACAGCTGAGCTGACAATACCCTAACAATCTAAATCACCTGATTTATATCTCATACAACATAATAATTTTTTCTCTTCTCCCATACCTAGCAAATTGCTATGTAAATGTTACCACACAGAACAGAAATTATTGCCACACACACACACACACAAAAAAAAAAAAAAAAAAAAAAACCTAGCAAAATTATTTAATGTTTTGGATTATAACTACAATTAGTTGAGATAATCTGACCTGAAAGAAGTAGCCAGTACTCCTTCTGAGATTTCTGAATGATCTCATCATGTAAGCCAAACATGACAGTAAAAATGGAAGAGGTGTAGTAAAGTAATTCATTAGAGTTATAGTCTAGTCAGGAATCACTGTGAATAAATTTTACTAACAATAGTGGTACAATTATGAGCTATTTTTACAATCTTGTACTATCTGCCAAAACCACTCCTAAATAAAATCAAATTTCTGAAAATTCTATGTCTGATCTTTATCATACATGTGCTGAACACATTTCTGATTTAGTTTACTCTGTAGAAACATCTCTTGGTGAAAAAAAAAAAAAGAAGAAGAAGAAGAAACAGCTCCTAATATGCATAAGAATACAGGTTAAAAGATTTTTTTTTATGCTGGCAAACAAGATTCACACTTGGCAAAGATAAAGTGTCTCAGTGACGCAGAGGTCCTCTGAACACAGCATTCACACAAAGTTATTTCAACCACAGCATTGCTATAGAAAATATTTAATAATGGTGAGTAAAATGGTGATTAAGTGGGCAGCAGAAGCTACACAAGGAAACTGATTACTTAAGCACTGTGACATTCCAAGACTCTGCAGCTAAAAATTCTAGACTTGATGTTGTTCCTAGAACCCAATACAATTAGGCCATGTTTGGGAAGCAGATTCAATGTACGTTAGAAACAGGGCTTCCTACAGCACTGCTACCTACAAGGCACTAACCACAACATACAAAGTAGCTCTGTTTTGCACAGCTTAGACACTGTGCCCAGCTGCAATATGTATTATTATGACCAGGATAAAAAAGGCACCCAAAACAACAGTTTGCCTAAAGGATAGCTTCCCATTTCCACAAGGTATTCTGATACATACCCCTTACTTTCATGTTCATTTCCAGAATGAATGCTTCCCTGCAGATTTCAGACTACTGCTGAAAGAAGACCTCAGGTACCAGTCTACACAAAAAACTTCTGAGCTATGTTTAGTCAGCAGTCCTAAAGGATCACAGACATCCCTATTATTCATTTACTGTCACTCCACCACTATCAATGAGAATAAATTTGTTGTTAAATCAATTATCATACTGCTTCCTCACAATGAAGTTGTTTCACAAACAACTCAAGCTGTCACGAGAAAACATTGTCATTGAAAGAATGAAGCTCTCCCCTCAGATTTGTTTCTGAACCTCCCTTCACCTCACTTTTCTCCCTCATTCCCAATTTAATTCAGATCAGTTTCCTGATCCAATCATGGAACTGACTAATGCTACCAGAACAAGGAAAGGCAATGCTGAGCTGGAAAAAAACAAGTACAGAAATAGAAGATTGATTCTGCAGCACTACCAAAATAAAATCAACTCAAAATCTACCATGAAACAGTCTGGAACACGTCCTCTGGAGATGCTGTGGAAACTCTGGAAATGGCCCTGAGCAATTTGAACTACCTTTCAAGTTGGCTCTGATCTGAGCAGGGGTTTGAAGAGGTACCTTCCTACTTGCATGATTCCATGACTGTACTTTGCCTGCCCTGCTCAGCCAGCAGGTTGTGGGGTGCTTTACCACTGCAGCCTCCAGCAAGGCAGCAGCAGCTGCTCACAGGAGAGGGAAACATACTTAACATATCTCACTAACTGAACTCTCATTAGTTTTTCACTACAGATACCTTAAAGGTATTTGTTAATAAGCTGTTCATTAAGGGAGGCTAAGCATGAGCTGAAAAGTATATGAATTCTTAGACAACTCTTTAAACACTGTTCAATCTTGGCTTTATTAACTCCTGCACAAGACAGTGTACCCATACCTATTAGAGAGATTTTTTCCTTCACCTACATCTTTCTGGTTTTGAGTCCAGATGCAGAAGTGTGACAGGAGACTATCAATGTTGATTCTCCTGCAATGTTTTTGAAAGTGTAATGTTTTACTGACAGCTTACACGTCACATTTTATTAAATGAAATAAAGCTCATTTCGTAAAAGCAAGTGTGTTTTTCTAGCACATATAATAAACTTTCAAATTAAAGAAAGGCTGTGTTTACTCTATGACTTGCCAGAAATAATTATTTCAGTTAATTAAATGATCAGTATCTGTTTATCAGAAATGTTATATTGCACGCATAGGAGAAAGTAAGAAACACCTGTGATTCCCTGTTAACATCCCAGCTTAGAGAACAGACACTTATAATAGACAATACACAGAAAATCGTTAGACCAAGTGGGCTGGAGGCAATCAATCAGTAAAATATGCATTCATAAAACAATCGGTCCTCTTGATTTCTGACTCCTTCCCTTCTCTTAAATCCCCCAGGCAGTGTTGTGAAATATGTTTTCAAAGGGATGTTCCCATGCCCAAAATGTCTCAAAAACAAAAAAACAAACGAAAAAAAAACCTCCTATTCTTGATAAATTTAAAAAATCTGTGTTCCATCCTTAATTCCTCCCAGCACACAAACTTTGACAGATTATTTTGTGATTTGGGAAAGTGTTCATGGCCAGTACATCAGATCAGAGAGAAAGGTGAAATGCTGTGTACAGATTTGATGCCATTTGCTATGGAAAAGCCAACCTCACACCCAACGGACCATCAACATTATTTTGGCCAATGTAGGATACCATTGTCTACAGCTCTAAATTACTTTTCTAGTTTTAAATTTTTAAATTAATTTCTTAAGTAATCCCTTCCTTCAGTACAACCACATGTCAGTAGTTGTAAACAGCCACTGTGTATAGGCAGAAAAAGGACAATTCTCTGAAAGGGTGAAAATGTTCTCTGCAGTTTCTAATTTCTGTCCTAATTTCCCTACATTTTTTCCCTGATCTGTCCTTCCCCTACACTGCATCTGCCACCTACTGGCACAGTACTGTAAAAGAGTTTGAGATAAGACTTTGCAGGACTTTTTACTTAAGACCTGTAACATGGCTCCAGGGCGAGCCCCAGTTACAAGCCTTTCATGGCTCCTTCAACACTAGCTGAGCCATGATCCTAACAGAAAAGCTTTCAGAGACTTTACTATCAATCCCTTGTCAACTCAGGACATATGAGTAATGATTTTTCTAAGATTTAGAAGATGAAATTTGTGAATTAATTCCTGCACGCAAAATCATAGACCCATACACTTTATAAAAAGAGTAGGTTGCAGAGATTACTCTAAAGTAAACACACGTTCTATTCTACTTCTCTTATTTTACTAGCTCACAAGAACCCGCTCACAAGTGTCACAAACCCTATCACTTATTAACACAAGCTCCATACCAGATTTTAAGTTCTACTACTTGCACAGTTTGAGACACTAGAAACTCCTGGTGATTATGGAAGTCAGACTTAAAATTTGTAACTAGTGCACTCATTTTCTCCAAAATTATACACATCTGAATAAAGGGTCATGTAAGAAAACAAATCAATCAATTTTAAACATAGGCATTTTGACCAATCCCATATCGTCATCTGTATTTTCCCTTGCATTCTCTACAAAGATGAACTTGGTTTCTCATCTTATAGCCTTCCATCAGAAATGAGTTCTGAGTACCACATATTGACTTCAAGGTCTGAGTTCTAAGGGACAATGCAAATGCTACTGTTCTCTTTAGCATATTTTTTTCTGCCTTTAAGAATCAACTCCACAATACTAATGAAATAACACACGAAATACAACATTATTTATGAATAATACAGGCTGCTTTGAAAAGAAAACTGTTATAAAAATACAACACTAATTTCAGCCACATTATTACAGTCGTAACGATTCATCATTTTAAAGTTTTTTCATTTCTTGGAAATATGTTCAATGCCAATCTTCCAGACATATGTGAGAATTCCCTTCTTTGAAGTCAGATGTAAACCAGCTGATCTCCCACTCAGTGTCTCACTTGTATCTCATAAAGAACACATTCTGATCATGGGACAGTAAAAATAGTATTTTCTATCTCAATCAGTTAGCTTTAGTCAGAGCAGAAGTTGTGCTTTGAGGATTTGTTATAATTAATTTCAGTCTGCGAATACTTTCTGAAACTGCATATTGTAGATTTTCTTTTCTCATATGTATCCATCTGTTACCTACTCAGATTTCAGTTTGAACTAAAAGTTGATTCATTGTGTTTTATGTAGGAAAACAATTCAGGTATGTTCACAACTTTTACTGAAACATGGTTTCAACCACATCCTTGTATATGACATTTGCTCTTGTATATAAACATTTTCAAAAGTACACAGAAATCGTTTATTGCTGTTTGATAGCTATTTTAAACATTCTAAACATTGTTGCCACTTTGAACTTCACTCCTGTGCATTACACCTGCCAACCATTTCACTTTCTTGTTGCTCTACGTCAATTCTATTTCACCTGGAATTAGTGCATGATCAGACTAAGGAGAGACTAGAGCTCAAACTGGCTATTTAAATTCTGCTCTCAATATGTCAAATGTTGACTGTCTGCCACTAGCAATTGTATCCTCAACAGTCTAGTGAAAGAATTGAACCACCGTATAATTATTATAATCATTATAATTATAGCTATCAGATGGCATATCGATTGACTCAAAGTGCACAAGGAAAGAAGAAAGCAGGCAGTTGTTCTTCTTGTCTGCACTTTCTCAAGTAACACACCTTGTGTGTGTGTGATCAGTTTTTTGGTTAAACAGAAATGGTTACACCAATTTCCTCTGTAGAATGTTTAAAAACAACAGTGAAGGACATAAAAAAAATGAATAAGAGTGGGAGAGCACATTATCGGTGTGGGAAAGCATTCACAACTATATCAGACTCCTTCTCCCTAAGTTTTGGGTTCATTATAAGACAGGGTTTGACAATGCATGTTTTTCATTAGCTGGATCTCCAACGTTGTGTGGTCACAACTACGCTTACATGAACCACAAATACATTAAAAACCAAGGGTTGGATTATAACTCAGTTAAGTATTCATAGATTCTACAATAGTGGGTTTTCTTGTACTAAATCAGCCTGTCACATTTCTTTTAAATGAAGATATGGCAAGATTTAAAACAAAACACACGTGATTTAAAATACTCTGGATATAAAGCACTTCATCTATTAAAAATCACCTCTGTGTTATTCGCATTATAAAAGTTGAAATTAATAGTCTTCTGCATCAAGGCTGAAGAATAGAACAGATCTCCTTGACAGAAAACCATTGTCAAAAATCTAGCCTGAATAGCTTCTTTGAGTCATGCTGACTTGCTCGGTCTGTAGAGGCACTATCAAAAAGAAGGAATGAAGCAATTACCACAGTGTGTGAAGAGCCATACTGCAAACTTAGGAAATGACAAGTAGCCACTTTATGTGCTTCTGAAAGAGCCTTCACCCCACACACTCAGATGATGGTAAGAAAAATGCTCATCAGTGCTGGAAGTTTAAATCAAGTAGCAGCAATTCCAATGAAATCATAGAAAATATGATTTTGTTAAGGGGTTTCTAAATGTCATTCCAGGAGAGTTTCTCAATACAGTTACCTAGAAGTGACATTTCACCAGTATGTAAAATTTAAGCATTTCTTAAAAGCTATAGAATTGCAAAAATCTGCAAATATAATTTGACATCTCTGCACAGATGCATTATAAAAAGTACCAGGTCACCTATCAGACTGATTACTCAGATATCCTAACAGCTGCTTTTGTCTTGGCATATCTACCTGCTTTTGTTACTAAAAATAGGTAGATTAAAACAAGACTGAAATATGCGAGAGTAGAATTACCTATCAAAAGTCATACATTTTCATATACAATTGAACATATTAGGGACTTTGAAAAATAAATATGTTGATAGCTTCCTATTCAAAGTCCTAATATAAAAATTCTCTTTAGCTACATAAGAATAAGATCTATGTAATTCAGTTAACATTTTCTACAAAATACTCTAAGGGCATCAAGAACTCTAAGAAATTATATTTCTATAAGATTACTATTTTTTAATTTCTAAATATTCACAACAATAAAAGAAAATAAATTAAAAAAGATCAATTTCACTATAAGCCAAAGAAACAAAAACCATAAGTCTAGAGGAAGTTCACAAAAGCAGGAAAACAGCCACATCTCTGATATTCACGTTTTATACAAAACATGACATTCTGAGATCTCTTGCTATATGAAGTTTGATTCTTGACTGTATTTTAAAAGGACTTGAGAGAAATTTTCTTCATCTCAAATTTGTTTTCAGCTGTTGTTAAAATCTGACACACAGATTTCTGGATTTGATTTCTGGATCTAACATGTCATACTAGCTTATGCCCACATGGAAAATGAACCATTTTTACTTTCTTTCTTTGTAAAAGTTACAGAAAATAGATAAAGACAATGAGCCAAAAAAAAAAAAAAAAAAAAAAAAAAAGTGGATTTCCCAGTATGAGCTCTTTTCTACTATTTCCAACACTTCAAAAGGTAGCTGACTACATGAAAACTGTTTATAGCTTCATGCAACCTTTTCTCCATTAACCCAGTTTTACTAGACAGTTTTCCCCTAACCCCTACAGATCATATAGCTTTCTTCAGCTCTCAGGTTTTTTTTTACTGTTATTTGCCCCATGGAGGTTACTGCATAACAACAAAAACTGCTACATACAGACAATGACATGACAAACTCCTTTACAAGAAAGAGACTGAAAATCAGAGAAAACACTTTGTCTTAATTACACAACTTTCTACTTTAGAATGAACCTAAGGGTAAAGAAAATTTAAAAAGCAAGAATGGGTATTTGTACATGAGTGAAGTAATTTTTCAGATTTTAATCAAGATAAAAAGCCAAGGTCGCAGGTGGACTCTTTGAGCCCTAACTTAAGATATAAACCATTTCACAACTTTGTTTTCAAAAAACGAAACAAAAATTTCAAAATAGCAGTGTGTAAACAGATGCAGAAATGAGAAGTCCATGAGAAATGTACCTTGAGAGTATATTACTCTTTTTATATTGCTCAAATATTGTATTCTTGGTAGAGTTTCAATTAAGTTTGACCTTGAAAAATTTAATACTCTGGGGATATATCAATGTAAGGCATTTGTTCTGTTTTCTGGAATACATTTCTACTCCAGGGACTACTGGAATTACTCAGGCTTCTAAAAGACACCAAGACAAAGAGAATCCATAGCCTTCAAGTTTATTTCTAATGCTCAGTCTGAAACAAGCCATGTATGTAGTCCTTAAGATCTTATATAGCTTTCTGTTTCATCAGATCTATAGTTGAAGCATTGTACAGTTATAGGTTGACCACTACAAACTTTTCTAATTTTGAATCTTTAAATTTTCTGTAAGCTCAAAGTCTGTAAACTTGCAGAATCCAATGCAAGTGAGTTGCTATAAAGAAATAAACAATCATCATGTTGGAGTTATTGACTTTTGGCCCACTCCCAATGGTAAAGTAAAACTCATTAGCTTAAATCCTTAATAATAACCAACAGCTCTGAAAACAGTTTTTCCTTACAACAAATGAAGTATCAGTGTAGTCACTGTTGGCAATAGATCACAGACTAATACTATGCAAAATGGAAAAGATACTACCTTGAACATTTCAGAAGTAATCAGACACAGTGATGAGTATAAGATGTCAATTTTCAGTACAGAGTCATGTTCTCTTAGAAGTGCTGCTGGACTGCTTTAAGACAGGTTTAGTAGGTTTAATTTTTAAGCCATATTGGAAAGATCTCATGCATTCACTCAGGAAGATGTCTCAATCTTATTAAATGAAGAGCCCTACCCAAGTTATGAGCAAATAATAGCTTTATCTTAATGCACTTCAACTTCCCATGTACCATTTTCACACAGGTTTTAGTTCTACTTCAAATTAGCTTTTTATAGATACAACTATATGTATTTTTAAAATAGCAGGGGTATCTGATTGTGCAACCACAGTTGCTGAAATGAAATATGATTTTTTAGACCTTTATTTTCCTGCCACACCCCACTCTCATCATAGTAAGATAAAGAAGAATGATTTTTAATAGCAACAGTATTGTATTAGTATTCAGACATTCCAGTACTTTACACTGTGTATTACACAAACACTGAAGACGCTCCCTGCCCAGAAACTTAATCTCCTTCAAGTGATAATGAAAACAATGTTTATGAACACATGAAAGACAAATGTGAAACAGCCATAAATTAAAACACCAGAACAAAGCTGTGTAATGACAGCATATTAGATACGAAAGGTTAGCATTTGTAACTTCCCTTCTTGTTGCTTCTTGTAGCACACTGTTATAATTATTGCTCCCAAGGCTGAAGCTGCCAACAGATTCTCTCAACAATACCTAAGAATAAACATCTGAGTATCACATGGTTCTCATTTCTTCTCTAGTTTGTAAGCAGCATTTGTCAAATTACATTTTACATAAATTTGAGGCAATTGCACTATAAAAAAAAGAAGTATCAATATATACTATTATCAGATATGCTCTCAGTTAGGATGAAAAATCAGTAATTCACAGGAGAAACTAGAGACAGTGTCAGCAACAACTGTTCTGCATGCTAACATAAGTTTTATGATACTGTATGCTAAAAAAAAAAATCTTATTTCCAAAAAAGGGATACAGCTTGTGGACCTATCCCTATTCCCTATAGAACCATAGAATCATAGAATCACTAAGGTTGGAAAAGACCCACAGGATCATCCAGTCCAACCATTCACCCATCACCATGGGTGATCGCTAAACCATGTCCCTCAACACAACATCCAAATGTTTCTTGAACACCTCCAGGGTCGGTGACTCCACCACCTCCCTGGGCAGCCCATTCCAGCGCCCGACCACCCTTTCAGAGAAGTAGTATTTCCTAATATCCAGCCTGAATCTTCCCTGGCGCAGCTTGAAACCATTCCCCCTAGTCCTATCACCAGTTACACGAGAGAAGAGGCCGACCCCCAGCTCGCTACAACCTCCCTTCAGGTAGTTATAGAGAGCAATGAGGTCTCCCCTGAGCCTCCTCTTCTCCAGACTGAACAATCCCAGCTCCCTCAGCCGCTCCTCGTAAGACCTGTGCTCCAGACCCCTCACCAGCTTAGTTGCCTTTCTCTGAACACTCTTCAGGGCCTCAATGTCTTTCTTACAGCGAGGGGCCCAAAACTAGACACAGTACTCGAGGTGCGGCCTCACCAGTGCTGAGTACAGGGGGACAATTACTTCCCTGTTCCTGCTGGTCACACTATTTCTGATACAAGCCAGGATGCCGTCGGCCTTCTTGGCCACCTGGGCACACTGCTGGCTCATGTTCAATCTAGCGTCAATCAACACCCCCAGGTCCATTTCCTCTACACAGTCTTCCAGTCACTCTGACCCAAGCCTGTAGCGTTGCCTGGGGTTATTGTGGCAAAAGTGCAGGACCCAGCATTTGGTCTTGTTGAATCTCATTCCATTGGCTTCAGTCCAGTTATCCAGCCTATCCAGATCCCTCTGTAGGGCCCCGCTACCCCCAGGCAGATCGACACTTCCAGCCGGTTTGGTGTCATCTGCAAACTTACTGAGGGTGCACTCAATGCCCTCATCCAGGTCATCAATAAAGATATTCATTATCCTCAGAGTCTTTTTACAATGGCTCTTCTCCTTATCCAGATATCTTCAGTATGTTCCCAATATTTACCAATTGACCCTGTTTAATAGACATAGAACATGCCTGTCTCTTCCTTTTTCATATTTGTGCCTCAATACATATAAAATGAGTTTCCCTTATTATTCCAAGATCTTTTCATACCAACAAAGGGATTTCTCCAGGGTCACTCCAGAGTCACAGACAGAATTTCCAAATTTCATTTACTTTTGATTTGTCTCATTGAGGTGAATTATTACTGAGGCTAGAGGGAGGTATTAAATTACTACTTTGTGCAGGTATTATATCTGTTTCTCTTGAAGTTGTCTAGACTAAATTCTCATTCTGAAAATGGGATTCACTTATTTTAAATCATCTCATTTTTGGATTTTACAGTACTAAATCTTAATTAACCTCAAGATTTCTGACATGACCTTTTTTTTTTTTTTTCAAATATCCCCCGTTCATGCTGACATAGTAAAGTCAATACAGGTTGCTAATCAAGTAACAAGTATACTGAGAGAAAACAAAAAATTATGTTCTGATTTCATAAATATTCAGTAAAGGCAAAATCTCTTGCTTCAAGTTCATTGTTCAACAATTATTGACATTAGGATGGCTCCACAAAACATCTAAGTCTATATCAAACTAAACACAGAAACAAATCATGAGACACTATAGGCCTCATTTTTTTAAATAAATAAATCATGCAAATAATGAGTAAAAATTAATACTGCACTCCGGTTTTTAAAAAATGAGATCAGTGGGCAGAAATACAGGAAATCACATCTAAAATAAAGACATGATACTTTTTTAACTCATTACACTTGCATTTAAAGGATACTTGTTTGCCTGCAATTGGGTTCTACGAGATAAGCTGTAATCACTAAAATCACTCAACTGCTTAGAGGAAAAAAAAAAAAGAGGGAGAAAAGGATCTTTAAAAAGAACACAAGCTGACTAATGCAACTCATGTTTTTCAAACTAGATTTAACAAACAAGCATTTTGTATATGTACCCTTACAGTTCTCCCTGTGTTTGCCACTCAGCCCTCATTTTCAGTGTCAACCATGACATCCTTTGAAGACATGCGATTAAAGTCAGATTTTAATGTAAGCCTGCATTGTTTACAGTGTCACACTAGATATTTTTCCCAATCCACCTACAGGGTCCAACACAGTTTCCAGAAAAATGGTGTTAAAATAAAAATCAAAGGAGGCATTGAGATCTCTATGACATTAACATAGGCATGGAAATCCAGTCCCATAGAATCATAGAATTACTCAGGTTGGAAGGGACCTCAAGATCATCAAGTCCAACCGCAGCCTAACCACAGTACCCTAACTCTAACAATCCTCTGCTAAATCATATCTCCGAGCACCACAGTGCACTGGAAACACTTTTTCTAACAGAATCTTACTGCAGTTGGCTTATTCTGGCAGAAATGTGAATACTTTTGACAGACAGAACTTTTACAGAGAGAAGGTCATAGGCTTAGTTGGGATCTGCACTTGTCTGATTAATAGAGAGTGTTTTACCACAGTTGGCTCTCATCACTGACTGATTTTTGTTTCCAAATACCTGTCATCACCATCACTGATGCATTCAGGAAGAGCAAGACTACAGCCAAACAGCATGATGTGTTGATAGCAGCTGAGACGACTGAGATAACTGAAGAACTTCAGGAACTTTTCCATTTCAATACTTTTGACAATGGAAAGAACTGAAGTTAGAGTCGTGTAGTTATACGGCAGCATTTGGCACTGGCTGTTGGTGATATTTATGCAGGCACCTGTGAAATCAAAACAATATATTTAGAACAAAAGTATCACCATTAGTTGGTTCAAAGTATATACTGAATTAAGAAGTTAGCAAATATGGCATATAAGCAGTGTTTGTTCCTCATGGATAAGGTGACATTCCATAATTCTATCACAACATTGTCCAAAAATGCGTATCCAAAAACAAAAAGAATTCAAAGAAACTTTGTAGGTTAGCTTGGAAAAATAACTAAACTCATATATTTTCACAATTCTCTGGCCCTCTAAAAAACTGTATGAGAAATAAAACAAAACCAATTTCTTTCTGATACAGGTTGGATGAACCCACCATAGGAATAGCTTGGATAGGTTTTTCCTATTTTTTCAATTCTGGCAGCTTTCCTGCCAAAAATCATCAACTTGCTTATCTACTTTTCCCAGCATAATGATTCTCCCTACACAGTCTTTCTTCTTTACCTTATCAGCACAGAATTATCTTGCTTTCATGATTGACATATGCCCTGTCCTAATCATTGTCCCACTCCTGACCTATGAGACCAATTCTCTATCCATGCCATTTTATACATAGCAAGCTACCTCAACTATGTGTGACCAGCAGGTTAACTTAGTACATTAAGTTCTTAAAAGTGAGTTTTGCAAACCATACATCAATTTCAGAATTTTAAACAAGAATAAACTAGTAAAATCCAATGTTAATGACAGCCTCCTGAGTAAATGAAGGCATTTCTTGGCTGTCTAGTCAAGTCTTGGCATATTTTTTTTTTTTTTTTTAATACTCAGAGCACAGTGTGCAATAAGCAGGGATCTCGGCACACCTTCAAGACCAGACTGCCACTAATCATGTTGTAAAGCATCATGCTCCTGCTAAATGACCACCTGAACTCTTGTTTTCTGAAAGTGGAAAACTCTTAAAAGCATTTGTGCTCATGCACTTTCTATTATTATAGCAAACTGGACAGAGGTAGCACTGAATGGAGTAGGAGTTTTCCATCATCAGACATTTCAGAACTGGCTTCTTACATGCTTTGTTTGGGACACCTGCGTCTGACCTCTGGTCGGATAAGACTTGGGGATGTAAATTACACAGGATGCAACTTTAACCATTCAACAAGTCTGCCTCAGCAGGTACTGCTAAGCATTTCAGATGTACTGCAGGTATTTCCGAAAAATAACACCAGTGATGAAAATTCAGTTCATAATCACAAACCAATTATTTTTAAAACGTATCAGAGATCTGTCATCTCTTTAATAACTACTCACTTTGTGACTTTGCACTGTATCTTGATCTTCTACAAAAACACTTTTTTTTAAATTATATTTGATACTTTAATAATTTTTTGCCATTTACTTGTATTGCAAAATTCTTGTTTTAGAACATTTTCATTGCTTGAGAAAGTGTGACATGAAAACAAAAAAAGTTCTGATTTAAATATGAAAATACTTAACTTTTTACAGAAAAAATTCTTTAAACCACTAACCCCGTTACAACCATTTCTTGTCTACATTGTTTTGCTGAGGTTGGATTAGAGGAAAACCACGGAGGAAAATATACTGTTGCAAAATTCTGAGTCTCCTCCTCACCAAAAAAAAAAAAAAAAAAACCACATTGAAGTTACATAAATATATTAAATTATCCTAAACTGGGGGAAGTAGAGGCACATAGGACTTTCCAAAATTGAAATTTCAACAAAATGATTCACAAAACCTCCACCTATCACCTAAACCACAAAGACAAAGTAGTCCCTTGTAAGATCATGTTCTGGGCTACTTTGGATCTTTTAAAATTTGCACAGTCCTGACAGCAGAGATGTAAAATTCCATGAACCTACCTGATCTTTAAGGAGTGCTCCATAGCTGAATAATACAGTACTGAAGATGAAATTTTACAGTAATTATACAAGAACTTTTAAAAATAAGATAGATGGAAGGAGGGACTAAACCCAGGACCTGCCCTTCTAACAAAGTCATTATGTTTTATCATCAGTTTCATGATTCTGGCTTTCTGGTACAGCATCATTTCTGTATTTATCCCAGGCATGTCCATATCCTAGACCACTCTCCTGGAAAGCAGATGCCTAGTTTAGTTAGAGCCTCATCTTTTTAACACAGGTGCTCAGCCCACTTCCTTTCATTCAGCTTATAAATTACACTACAAGTGTAACATCACAAAGTCCATATTCTCCACATTTCTAAGTCAAAAAGTGTAGTTTCAGAGTAATAGCAATTGTTTCATCACAGAGTCATCACATACCACATTTTCACTGCAGTAAGAACAGGAAGTGCTACAGTCTCAAAAACCTCCTCCAGCAGATTAAGAAAATACACCTTGCATTCTCATGTGTTTAGTTTTGCATAGGACTAATTAACTCAGGAGAAGCACCCCACTGGTTCACTTATACTGCACAGAGCTACAGAGCACAAATACAAAGCTAGCGCTCAGGACCCTAACCCAGCAACAGGAAAAGTTTTACAAGGGACCTTATTGAATTTTCCAGTTTCCCCTCAAGTGCCACACAAATGCACCAGTTGATGATACTTTGAGTAACACACTATTTCACAACCATGTTGTTTCACCCAAACTGCAACCAGAAGAGAACTTAGAGATTCTTTATTCTGATCATTTGCATAAACAAGTCCTTCCATTCATTCTTGCATCAAGCCCAAGATCTTGTGATAGGTGGAACATATCTTTTAGACAGCTAGGTCTGCTCAGTGCCAGAATTGCTCAGTATGTTGGCATACAGTGATGTAGACACAGAGCAGGGAATATTTTATATTAAAGGCCATTAAAAGTAGAAGTCTTTTTAAATAAATGTAAAAGGAACAGCTTATTTAACAAGGAATAGTATTTAAAAAAATCCTACGCAGTTATTGAAAAAATCAATTTTGGAATGAATAACAATTATTTTTTTAAAATTAACAGTAATTCTGAATGATGAAAAAATCATGCATTGACAGAACCAAAGAAATAAGAAAATTCTCTTTCTACATTGCTAGAATGCTAATCATATTCATGAATAAATCCAATTGATGGTATAACATATTAATATTAAACATGTTCCCAATCAAGCAGGTGATAGGTCAGAAAAGAAAAGAAACGTCATACAGGTATAGAAAATGTTCAACTTATTTGCTTCCTTTCTCCAGTAAAGATTCATTAGTTACAGGGAGTACAAGGCAATGAACTACTTCTAGCATTACCTACATGGAAGAAAAATGAACAGTGAATAGGAACAGCAACATGTGAAAAAGCTGCTGATCAGAGCAGCATGGCTCCTAATTATCTGGGTCATTTTTGACATTCATCTAAATGAAGAGCTTTCTGCTTATCCATGGCTATTGCCAAACAGACTGAACTGGCAACAGAAGGACTTCCACTCCAAGAATTGTAACACAAGTCTGTGGTTTCATATTCAAAATTGCTTAAACTAATTTAAACAACGTATTTTCTTTTTCCTTCTCCCCCCTTTGGATTGCTCCCAGATAGTACTGCTTATGGACTGTTCCTGCACAACTAGCTGAGTGAACTGGACCAGACAACTGAGCTGCTTGAAAATAACTACCAACACTCTTTCCCCAAAAGGCAACATTTATGGAAGCATCAAAGAAACACAACTGAACTGCAGCTTAAAGATGATTGATATCTTCAGTTTTAAAACCCAGCCTTCTCTTCACACGGCATGATTTCTCACTCAGTAGTGGTTCTCACTTCTTTTTGAGGCCATGGAATGAACCATCTCTGGGCAAAAAAACAGCCTTTCCTCTATCCTGCCTTGTTATTTATGTTTTTTGAGAGGCTGGGGAGAAAAATAATCAGTTCACGTAGATCAGGTCATTAGTCTGAATAGCTTTATGGCAGCAAAAACATTTTTTCTAGGACCTGGGAAGGAGTTAGTTACCAGTGGATAAGAACAGAGCCTGCCCTCAGCAGCAGGAGCAATGCTTTTGCAGAAAGTGCATCATTGCCCAGCACTATAAAGCGTTCTGAAGGGGTTAGGTAAATTTGAATTGAAAAAGAAAACACAGCCTGCTTTTTATATCCCAGGTCTTGTTTGCTGATACTCTCCTTAGAAAAATATTACTTTTCTTCAGAGCAGCTTTTACAGAACATCTTGAAGAGGCTTATGGAAAAGAAGACAGTGTTCAAGGCAGCGGCAACCACCACCAGCCTTGCTACAGAACTTATCTCAGTATGCTGTAAGCACTAAATTTCACAGTTGAAGGCCATAAATTCACTGCCTGTGAGAGTGAATTCATCTCTGCTGAAACCAAGAAAGCAAGCAATATTCACCTGGCTCTTTCATAGTGAAAGCTCTACCGACATGACAGCGATGGATTGATGGTTGGACTAGATGATCTTACGGTCTTTTCCAACCTTTATGATTCTTTGAAATCTCATCTTTAAGTGTCCTGAAAACCCTAGAAATCCCATTAAAAAGAGACAAACCAAATATCTATTCAAACTTTATAAACCTGTCTAGCTTACCCATAGAAACCTGTAAGCCTTCCTTGATATGGAAACGACCCTCATAAAATTAATTTTTTTCCTAAGTTGCCATGCTCTTCTGACCTTCAAAAGGTCTTGTGGTTCTGCTTGATTTCACAATTTCACATGTGAGATATATTAAGATACATACTGCCTTTTTTTCTTCTGCTCCGTTGCTATTGTGTATCCAGATTGTCATAGACTTTTGCTGCTGATCAAAGGAGCACAGCACTCCACCAAGATCCTGGTCTTTCCAGCAAAACTTGTGTACAAAACTTATTACAGTTTTCAAAAAATTTAATACCTCCTTTAATTTACTACATCATCTTGGTACATTTCTCATTTCAATTAAACTGGGAGACAGATTTTCTTAGCCTCCCTTTCTTGTACAGTTCACTTAGGACAGAACCTCTGATATTGTATTTCAGATGTTTTTTCCATAACTCAGGAAAAGTGGCCCAGTCAATTATTTTCTTCTGGCCCATTCCAACAGATGCCAGGAACTACAGTCTCCCCTTTGGAATCAGTCCAGTAGGGAAATCTACAAGCTGTTTTCTTAGTTCAAGTGCCATTAGCTAAAATCAACTCTTTCACAACAAAAAGAGTCTCTGCAATTTTTTCATATTAACATTGAGTTGAAAACATGATTTCCACAACTCCCAGCAGCCTCCATTTCCTAACATGAGGGATAGCTTAGTTGCTGACTGTGTACATTGGGTTACTGCTCCAGTCTGAATACATTCTTAGAACCTTCTTCACATTTTTCCATACTCACAGAAAAGCTGTGCCTTTGTTCTTTTCCAGCACATACTGTACATAACAGAAAACACCATCTCATCCTTACAAAACAGCAACGTTCATATTACATTACTGAATAAAATAAAAAGGATACATATGTTTTCTGGAGGAAGAATGCCAACATTTTTCTACAAGAAACAGCGCCATTGGCAAGATTTAACTTGTCTATTTTTCACAGCTTTCTCAGTGTTATGGGCAGGTGCCCAGGTTCTGTAACTGAAGAGCTCCTCCATGATGCTAGGCCAGGGCTGCCCTAAGCCGGACACTGCCAGTTCCAATGGCCCCACCACAGGGCATTGTTGGGCTCCACCAAAATGATTGCACCTCTGGGAAAGCATGTTTGAGAAAGAACAAAATGCTGCAGAGAGTTATTGGGGAAAAATAGAAGAAAAACAAAACTCATGTTAGATATAATCCTGCAGACACCAAAGTCAGGGAAAAATGAGGGAGAAGAGGCACTCCAAATATCAGAGCAGAGATTATGCAGCCCATGGAAGTGAATTGTGAAGCAGAAACTGCTCTGCGGCTCATGAAGAGGAGCACAGTGGAGCAGATTTCCACACTGCATAAGACTCCACGCAGACGGCTATGCTCAGAAGGAACCGTAGCCCGTGAAGGACTGATGTTTGAGTAGGCTCACCACAAGGGACTGCAGTCCAGACAGGGCATCCATATCAAAACTGTTCTTGAAGGACTGCAGCCTGTGGAACTGTTTCCACAATGGAGCATAGGAGAAGCATAATGAGGAAGGAGCAGATGAGAGAAGCTGTTATGAACTGACAGCAACTCTCAATCACCATAACATACACACCAGTCAAGAAAGAAGTAGTAAAGGTGAGCAGCTGGAAAGAAAGATGCACTGGGGGAAGGTTGTTTTGCTTTTATCTGTTTTTCACCATCTTACCCATGTTGAGTTTATCCTGTCTGGCACATAAGTTGGTAAGTGGCCTCCTACTCTTTAGCTCAACCCACAAGAAACTTTACTTATATTTTGCCCCCAGTCCTATTAAGGAGGAAGGACAAGACAGCAGCTGAGTGGACACCTGGCAGCCAAATGAGGTCAACCCAAAACAATAATGCCCACTTAGTTTAAGTATCTACTTCAAGAATAAAATGGCTTATGTTGTGACAAGCACTATGTTGAATAGGATTCATATTTAAAACTAGCTACTCAGAAATTGCCTAAAGATAGTGATGAGTGCTCAATACATTAATTTTGAAGATTTTGCATCACTGTTAGGTAATTAAGTCTTCTATATATTTCCTGAAATGTACCAAAGCTTTAAAATCCATAAAATAAGAGCACAGAAAAAACCACAAAGATGGGTCACCATAATTGTATTCAGAAAGTACATGTATCAGTCCAGGGCTCAGACAGTTCAAGATATCTTTAAAACTACTAGGTGCATATGATCTTTTGCTCAAAATAAGGTAACTCATCATAAAACTGCTGAAAGAAGACTATTGCCTACTTGCATATAAGTTTGAGTTGTTAAATAATTGTTTTGTATGTACACCATTAAAATGCCAAAACACCACAGCCGCAATTGATAAGACATGCTGACAACAACTGTGGTGCTAAACCAGCCAAGAGCTATTTTACCCTACATTACAACTGAGTCACCTCTTCAGGGAGCCAACAAACAGCAGCTTGTGATAAGCACAGCACTGCATAGCTCTGAGCAAAGGGAGTAGGGTCTCTTTCTTAGCAGTATTAATGTTTTAATGAAGCCCAGGTGACTCTTAATAGATTACATGTGGGGGAAGGAAGGAGACAAAATTTTGAACAGCAAACCTCTTCAACAGATCTAAAATAGAAGTAAAACTCTAAGGCTGGTTGAAAGCAATTGCTGTGGGTTTAACTTAGCTCAGCTAATGAATTATACAGTTTGAAAGGAATGAGTGATTCTCAGCTTCATAGTTACCAAAGGGAAAGGTGATAAGGACACTGACCACCTGCAGCAGACAGAAAAACAGTTCATTATCTCCCAGGTCACAGAGAGAAAGCCATGAGGGACATATAACTCATATTTTAGACCAGAGTTTAAACATTACTGTATTTTTTTTAAAGGTAATCTTTTTTTAAAGGTTGCTCTATGGAGGAAGTTATGGAGCACCACGTCCAGTCTGCATCACACTTTTTGCAAAGAGCTTGACGCAATTGTAAATTCTAACTTGTTTATTCTACTGACAGGGGATATTGCAGAAAACTGGACTTTTCAATAAGCCATCTCATTTTTTGAGCCCCAATTCTTTTAACACAGGCACTTCCAGACATTTCCCTTCTTGGCTAAGGCACATACTTACTTCTTTAATCCCTTAGGCAGGAACAGCTGAGAGCAGATAAGTTCATTAGCTAAAGGTGAGGCTGAGTACCTACCCCCATGAGGTGTGAGCTGGCCTATATTCCAGATCTGGTATTTTGAGTAACTATTTCCTAACGGCCATTTTATTGGGATTTTTTAGTGAAATTAGATACATATTTCAAAGAACCTACCATTAAATAAACAAAAGGCACGAAATGAAATTGATTTTAGGATTAGAACAATCATGATACTAGTAGACTGCATTTTGCTATTGTTTTGAAAGATGTACATTACTACTATTGATAAGCTTTGTTGAAACATAAAAAGGGTTAAGGGTGTAAAATAAATGCTAGCTTCCACAGGACCAATGGAAGCAGGAATTCAGATTTTTTTTTTAACATGTGTTTTCATTCACATTCAATGAACGTGAATGTTAGCTTGATTGACAACAATTAATTATGTATCAATACAGTTATGTTCAAAACAAAACAGTGCTTTGTAAAAGACTGATAATGGTTGAGATATTCAACAGGCTGTGAATAGGACAGTACAATAATAGAGTGTACTTGAGCTGTCCCATTTGTCTCTGGTTAGTTAACTCTCAAGAACAGTCAAATTGTTCTTCTGATCTCTTTGATAGGAGATTAGGATCCTATTTTCAACTCACAGTGATAACTTAGTGCTTACCTCACTTTCAGACAAAAATAATGTAGCAAACCCTACTTAAGGTTTCCTATGAGATTTGTCTAGAAACCAGGGACAAAATGCAGCACCTCACTTCCTGAGCAAAACACTGGAAGTATGTCAAATCTATGATTTGCTAACTGCAATTTCCTGTTTGGTGGTTTGCAGATGGAATTTAAGATCCTGGTGTACTGAGGATCTGGCTTAGCAAGGACTGATCTAAATGGCTAACAACAGACTTAGCAGTCTAACAGATTTCAGTTTGTTTTCCCTGTGGAAGATTTCCACAGCTATGCTTTTCAAAATTGTGTGTGATTTTTTCATTGCATCATAGGCAGCTACTGGCTGTAAAAGACAATTTGCTTTAAAGAGAAATACTGCACCCTCGATCTTCTGAATTTCACTGCACGTTTGTTTAGTATACTTTGTAAAACATGGTATAGGACATTCAGGGCCCTTTCTTTATTCTGAGGGGCTGCTACTGACTCTCCTGTCTGTATCGCTGCAATTTTCTTTTGGGTATTGCATTTTAAACATATTTCTACAACTAGAGTTCAAATGCTTCTGTTCATAGACAAGCTTAGCTATCAACATCAGTGGAATCATTCCTCAGAGTTCCAATTGCTCTATCTGATCATTATGTGAACGAAGAAGAATGTTGACAAACTTTCACAGTCTGAGGAGTTAGTGGTCAAAAAACATGTTTTTTGTTGTTGGCGGTGGTTTTATGTGTGTGTGTGTGTGTGTGTGTGTGTATGTAAAATGAGTAGATTAATATACAGGTGTCTAAGAGCTTAACGTAATTATCATTAAGTTTCCCTATTACTGTATACTAGTTAAGTTGCATTTAAAGCTTACAAACAAGATGCTTGCAAGTTGCCTGTGCAAATTCAGATTTTTAAATACTTGTATTTCATCTGCACTTCCCAGAATTAAAAATCCATTTCTTTTATACAATTGCACTAATAAATACATATAGCTTTCCTCAATGCATTCCTTTTGGACAATAGCCTAGATTTTTCCATTTTATACTAATGATAGCTCAGTCTCTACAGCTGACTGCACTCTCTCCACTGTAAGTCAAAACAGACCACGCAGAAGGATAAAGGAGAGAAACTTCAATAAAAAATGAAATCACACCCGACTATCAGATATAAGGTGTGCCTTTTGAAACTGATCAGCAACTACAATATAGAACAATACTTGCATCAACAACATCTTTTTGTTGAAATAAGCACATAACTGACTTTTCAGAGATGCTGATAGATCTGAAAAGGAAGTCATTGACTATAATTCAGAACCAATTATCTTAGGGATGACTTGTGTTCATTGATCCCCTCCATGGAAATGCCACAACAGGCTGGAACATGACTTCTAGCTTAACCACTTGCCCAGTTTGTTGGTTAACTTTGACAAAACACTTTAAACTATAAGCAACAACATGTTAAAAAAAAAAAAAAAAAAAACATAATGGATGCATAAAAGCAAAAGACATAAAGCTGAAAAGATTTCTGTTCTTTACATTTAAACATTTTAAAGGTGTATATGTTTTAACTATAGAAGCACATTTCATGTCTATTAAAAACTGGAACAATGGTGACTTGGTATTTAAGGGAGTCTCTTGTTCTGAAGTCAAGCATGTGGCGGAAAGGCTGAAGAGTAAAGATTGGTAAATGAGTGAAAATAGAATTGCTGGGAGAGCATGATAGTTATTTACAGTACCCATTACAATGTTAATTCCAATAGATATTTTTAATCTGTTAGGTATCTTATACAGAGCATTGTTTGACCTAACGAAGTGTATTTGGACAGATGACTGTCTACAAATAAAATATTTGCAATAAAGAGCCATGAATTTATTGAAAGGAATAAAAGGCTCAAGCTTATCTGGAGGTAAATGTATGAAAGTGTTAGCAACCTCATTACAATTTTCACATGATTCTTTAACATTTTTGTCAAACTTCCAGTTGCCTAAGAGTGGTAATGCACCAGGTGTTAAAAATTAGTTAGCTTTTTCTTTCTCATAAACCAAAGTTTTAATTATAAATCTACGTATATTCTACATAGAGAGTGATCACATATAAGAACCTTTCGGATTACATTGCCAGCTAATTTATACCAGAAATTTAATGGTTTCCTTGCCATGATGTGCCCATACATCCATAGGAAATGCTTGTATTTGTATGAAAAAGAAAGCGAGTGGCCAAAGTTCTGGCTTAGGACTTCAGACACCACAGTTTGTGATCTTCTTTGCCAATTTGAAAGACCAAAACTATTTTTGCTCCAGGGGAAATTCATGTTTTAACATTTTTCATTTTTATTCAGAACAAGATAAATATCTCTAAATATCTATCATGGGTCTATCACTGTTATTACGCTTAATATAGTTGGGTCTGCTCCAGCTAGATTAATTAAACATAAATTATGATAAAAGAAAACATGGTTTATTAGGTCACTGTTTCAGAGAGTAGAGATTAGGAAGATGAAAACTATGGTCCAACTTGGAAAGCTGTTACTGAGTACCTTAGCTTGGAATGACAAGCAGAAGCACAAGGCAAGGAGAGAGAAGCAGGGAATTTCTTGTTTCATGCCATCCATGACACATCCCTTCCAGCTATCTCCAAAGTGATTCTCATATTGCTCTTCTCTACCAAACAGAAGGCTGAGCCAGCTTTGTTCTTCATAGCTTATAATTATGGCAGAACACCAAATGCAAAGAAAGGACTGCTGGCGAGAGGAAAATGTTTATTTAATGTATGAATTAGACATTGTTATATTACAATAAAAGATGATCTCTGGGCAGAGCAGGGTGTTGTAAATAAATTGCTCCATTTCAAATGCACATGAAACCTGTAAGAGTTTTCTCATTACTATTGCTACTACTCTACATAACAAGCATATTTCGTTTTTTTCAGGAAGGATAAAAGCTGCAAACAAGCAAAAATAAAATATATACTTCTTCAACTGAAGTCCATAAGCAGTGTTTCACTTTTGCAAAGGCACTTTCTCACTTCACTCCTACAAATTGTTTTTGATCATCCTCTTACACGCTTGCTTAAATGTAGAGGGAAGCTGAATGGGAATCCATGATCACCTGAGACTCATGCCCTTTCCTAGCACTCTATTCAGTATATTCAGAAATAGTCAGAGCTGGAAAAATACATCCCTTATTTCCATACAACTCACTCAGGGCTGTGTCAAGGGCAGGCTTGTGTGCTGCTTGCCAGAGTGCTGGGCCAGCTGGATGCCAGGCCATGCAAAGAAAGGGATGGTAGAAGATCAAGCTTAGAACACTTGGTCATATTACTTTTTCTATTAGTATTTGAGCATGGTTCCATGCACATTCCATGTGCTTTTGAGTACGTGAAAAGGCTGTGTGGCTACTTGATTGTCTGCTAGAAGAGAAGTATGAGAGAACTGGCATAGGACAAAAAAAAAAATGGATATTAAGCATGAATATATCTATAAATAACAGTAAATGGAAGAAACAAAAGTAGCTACTAACACCACTTGATCCAGAGCATATTCCATTAGTCTCCCCAGATCAGCAGGGAGTCTGCTCCATTTGAAATGAAAACATCGCTCTCAATCTGATACACGAGATGTCTCCTGGTCAGTCTTCCACTTTACTGCATAAATGCAGCCAACTTTTGTTTCAAAGAGAAGAAAAGTACAGATGAAAGTGTATTGATATTTATCTTGGGAAAACATCCTTTATTTTTTAAGATAATGACTATTGCTGATGAACAGAATACTACTGCATATACCCCCAAATGCCACTGGTGAACCTACTGGTTCACCTGAAATTCTCTTACTAATGTTTTTGCTATCAGGAAATTCTCCATCCTATGGACCATGCCTTCCAAACAATACATTTAAATCTGAATTCATACAAACTCTAATCTCTCAAAAGGAAAAATCCATTCCTATCGTACTCTTTCATTGGCAAGAAAGAGAAGTAATAGAGGATACATCTGATGCAGAAATTAGCTTTTGCAAGGAACCACCAAGAAAAATAATAAGAATCTAGGGCAAATGAGAACAACCATCCTAGTAGTGTAACAACTTCTGGCAGCATAAAGTCTTGACGCTTCACAAGTCAGAAGTTGAAAATGGACTATTGGGTTTAAAAGCCTGAACTAGACCAACTCACCACAAAGATTTCCAGGCATTTCCATACTTTCTGGTTTTCTCATTATTCTGTGATGTAGCTATGTATTCTGTGAAGTTGTGGCTATCTTCTTTAACTTAGTCTGATAACCAAAATGCACTGTCACCTACTAATACAAAGAAAAACACTGAGTGACCACTGTCTGTTCTTCTCCAAGCCACTCAGAAATGTAGGGACAATTTTCCAGGAGGAAAAGAGAGTCTTATTCATATCTAGTGTTTCCTCACATCTAAGCCATTACACACCTCTACTGATCTGTTTGCCTATTGTTTGCATTTTCCAATTCTTCCTCTTTCTTTCTGTCTGAACTTATACACTGAAGTGATGAGTTTTCCTTTTATTCTCTGCATTCCTCATGACAACATCTGACATCATGACAATACCTGAAACAGAGTTGCCTTTTTGACCGTCACTGAGCCAGAATGTTGTCTGTAGTAAACCCTCAACTTTTTTTTTTTTTTTTTTTTTTTTTGAGAGTGCAATATCTCATATATTCATTTTAGACAGGTTACTCGGTACAAGTAGAAATGTTGTTACTTGACTATTCACTGCCTTCCTGGATCATTTTTAAGGTAAAATGTGAACTCTACATTTACATGAAACCCTATGAGACTCCACTGCTAAGTTTCACAGTGGAACCTAACCATTCATATACTTCCCTGTTTTTGAATGAGCAATTAGTCTAAGAGACAATTCTCTTTAAGACTTCTCGGAGAAGTCTCTTGTTAAAGAACAAGTACGCTGAATTAACCAGAAATGTCATTTACTCATTCAAAGAAGTTTCAGACAGTGGCTTCTGTAGTCTGTCCCACTAAACTTTGCTTCCCAGAGAGAACTCCAACGAGGTTTGATGTCCAAAAGAATTCTTGTGTATTCTCTTGTTGAGGGAGATGGGAAAAATCAGGAAACAGTGATATACATTTTTGGCATAGTTATGCTGGGGTATTGCTTCCAGTGAAGTATTGCTTCCTCTTATAAAAGGAAAACAAACTTATTTATCATTTCTTTATTGTATCATTCATTCCCATTTGCCTATTAATCTATTCTTGACTAGGATTTCTGATAAAGCACTTCCTTACGCTTCAAGGACTTTTTATATTGATGTCACATGTGCAAAATTTCATTTCACTCTAGTTAGTAATTCAGAAAAGTCATATTAGTGTTGTTTTAAAGTCTTGGGTGAATATCATATAGTCACAGTGTTTATCATTTATCTTATTAATGTTCTCTAATGTATTTTATTGAAGCTGTGATTGAACATTACGGCAAATCCAGTAATAAGGATATTGAGATCAGACCAAAAATGTTACAGCCATATTACTGCCATTTCAAATGTCTTCAGAGAATTTTGTCTGGCTGGTTTTGCTCTGGCAGCCTCTGTATTGTGTGACATATCATTTGTCCTTCAACATCCATCCTGCAAAGAACAGCATAAAGTCCAAGTTATGCCCTCTTACTAAATCATCAGTAGTGCACTCACCTGACCACATCGTGAACCAGATGAAACCTGTCCTGATGGATGATCTGCTAGTGTGTGTTGATGACAGTGAAACATAGCCTTGCACTTCATTTGCAGATTAATTTCTTTATGAAATATGCCTAGAAAGCTCAAATATCCATTTCATATTGACCCAAAAGAGATTACATACATTATTGGAAGAAAATTCAACAGGACTGACTACAGATCACTGGAATCTCCTACCATGTAATGCTGAGAATGCTAGTCCTAATTTATTCTTCTTTTGGCGCATGCTAATGGTCACAACTGGATCATGAGAATGAGATATGTTTGATCTACTACCACTGTTCCTACACTGTTCCTACACATTAAGTGTTTTGCTTGCCCTAAAAACCCCTTTGTACTCCAAAAGACTACCCCAGCATAACTATGCCAAAAATGTATATCACCATTTCCTGATTTTTCCCATCTCCTTCAACAAGAGAATACACAAGAGTTCTTTTGGACATCAAACCTTGTTGGAGTTCTCTCTGGGAAGCAAAGTTTAGTGGGAGAGACCACAGAAACCAAGAAGTGTAAGGAGATAATTTGCAAAGGCTGTTACAGGGGTGAGATAGTGGGAGAAGCCTATGATTTCTAGTCCTCAATCCCTTGTACAGCTAGGGGAACACGAAATTATTCAGAGACTGAGCTATCCTGGATCCCCCCAAGTATATATATAGTATGTAGAATACTACATACTGACTAAGGTAAATAAATGAACCACCAACAGGATACAAGTATACATTTACACACATTTGTTCTGATTTTTGGATGTGAGAAGAATAAACAAGATATGAATATGTTAAAGAAAATCTAGCAAATGTAATGTATAGAAAGCCTAGACCATCCCAACAGCTCCGGAATAACTGCACTGCAGGAGATGGAGAGTAAATGACAAATAATTGATTCACAATAAAGGAACACCCTCAAAAGGAATGTTTTCCATGTGCTAGGTTAAAATACATATACAAACATCCACACATATATATATATATATATACACATATAAATTAAAGAGTTTTCTCTTTTACTTCACTCTGAAAAGTACAAGAAAGGACATAAAGAGCTCTTTCACAACTTTTATCTGCTTGTTTGATGACGATGGGGAGGGGGAGCAGGGCAGGAAAGGACATGAACAAGCTCCTGAAGGCAGAATGTTTCTAAAGAAAACAGCAGAGCGAAAAAATCTGTGATGCAAACAACCTGATCACTCACACCTAAATAATATATTCGTTGGGTAGATAATCAATATCAGATCTTATAACTAAGTATGGAATCCAACAGAGGAATGACACCTCAAAACATAATTCAGTGGCTTTTTGGAAGAGATCCCTACTGACAGATACCCTCTCTTCATTTTCATTTCACAGAAATTTCAAATACACATACAAAATGCTACTTTTAGGTCACTGGCCATCTCTTTTAATCTATTTCAGACATCTCCTGGAATAAGTGACCTGGAATAAGTATTGCTTCATGTTTGGATGACATGAACATCTAAGGAATGATAGGCAATGAAAGAAAATCAAGTGCATTTTAATATGACAACCTATATAAAGTTCAGAGTGTTAACAAAAGAATATGAAGAAACCTTTCAATACTGACATGATTAATCAATAAAATTACCAAGGCAGTAATGAAATGCACTTTTTTTTTAATAATCAAACCAGTGAAAACTGATCGCAGTAAACTCTTATTGTTCTTTCATGACATTTCCATAACGGTCCTCAGAAATGTCACTGGAAGTTTATTGCAGCACTGAGAAATAACTTCAAATTAGAGAAAAATTTATCCATTAACATAGAAAATGTTGTAACTGTCATTATATCCCCAGTTCAGGAAGGGTACTTACCACATACATAATTTCAACCGAATCTAGAAAATTCTATCTACAAACTAAGTACAGTCAGCAATAATTCATTTTCAGACATGGTAAGCATGCATGATTTTCACCAGCTGAAGAACATACTGTAAATATTCACACCTGAAAGAACTTAGTGCATCTTCCTCTTCTTATCAAATGTTCTGATAACATATGATTGCAACATGGAATATACATGACAATATAAATTATCAGAAAGTGGCTAATTCCTCAGAACTCATGGGAATTCACTGAGAAGCAGCCAGCAATGTATTCTATTCATCTGAATCAGTATTATGAAGCCAAATAAAACATAAACTTACTTTCTTTCTGCTCCTTTTTCTGTGACACAGATGGATGAGTAGGACTTAATACAGGTAGAGTGGTCATCCTCTCTGTGATGTTCGAGAACATATCTGTGGACCACGATGGTTCTCCTGTAGTAGCAAAAAGCTGGGTGCTGTATTTGGAGTTCTCTGATAAAGCATCATCATTTGTAAGATTGGGATTGAGCACTGATGCTGGAGATGTAGGTGCAAATGCATTCTCCTGTAAAGTCTCTCTAAACTTATTTGAGTTTGTGTTCATTTGGCCAACTTGGGATAAAGGCGTGGTGGTCCAGGAAGGAGTCCGTGTGCTGATATCCACTGTGGGATGAGTCTTGGAATCATTTTCAACCATGTTTGGCAAAAGAATGCTAGACGTTTCAATGTCACCATTAACTGTGAGGACCTCACTCCCATTTGAATAAAAGCATGTTTTTTCTAATACCCCTGGAAGAAAGGAAAAAATATCAGTATTACCATCGTGCAGAAGGACAAGTGTCACCAATTTGTTTTGGGACGTTAACAGTACAATAAATTTAGTGGCACAGAACTAAAAATGAAAAAATAAAAAACATTCTAAGTTAAAATTAAAGATAACTAAAGAATTAAATGTAGCAACAAAATAAGAATAGTACATCCAAAATAAAAAGTTATGATTACAGTAGGATAAAATAGAGCAACATACTAATGAGTCACTGACCAACACCAAAAATGAACTAAAATGTTTTAATCCTATTTATATATGGGTGACTGAATTCTTATACACCTGTAACTGTAGAATGTAAATTGGAGAAGCTCTAAGTTCTATCATCATGGAAATACATTAGGGAATACTTATTTCTATATTGCATCATCTCTCATTTTCATACTGTCAGTATGAAAACATCAGTTAGAAAACTATTATTTTTTTTTTTTAATTTCATATTCTATTAATATGGAAAGAGTTAATTAATGGAAAGAGGTTTTCTTTTTCTCTATACAAAATTATGTAATTTAATCATTACCACTAAATATAATCCATGAGTTCTTTCTCACTCTTCTCTGATACTGGATTTTGAATACACAGTTGTGCACAGATTTTTAGTCAAGTGCTATAATATGTTTTTGTTCTTCATTTGTTATCGTATATACAAACACAGACTTTTCTTAGTTGTATGTGTTGAACGGTCGCAAGTAACTTTGCAAATCAAAACAAATGCATAACTCTAAGGATATGTATTCCATATGAAACAAGGAATCCAGAAGAAATAGCAAGAAAATCTAATCCACACATTTTTCAGTCACTTTTGTTACTATTACTGAAATATTAATTAATTAATAGAGTATTAATAAATAATTAAGGAGGAATCTCAAATATATACATTTTAGTTATGTCTAATGGAAGTTACAATTATTAATAAAAGCTACAAATACTAACTCATTTTTTAACAAAACATATTAAAGTCATATTTAACTCTAAAAGTAAAACACCACTCTACTATAAACAGCAAAAGCAATTTCTGCATCCGGTTAGTCACATAAAACAGCTTCATAGTAATAAATATTCCATTCCATGTTTGAAACATATATCTTTCTTATAGTCTTTCATAATGATTTTTTCCTTCACTAACTCATTGGTGAAATTGACTCCCGATTCCAAAAAACACTCACTGCCACCTCCTCTGAAGTTCATTTTCAGTTTGGACCACATTTAGCCACATCTTCTGCTCTGCCAACTCCAGTCACTGCTTGCAGCCTGCTACCACTCGGGTATTCTGAGTCCCTTTTTTCCTGCTGTTATAGAATCCCTTTCCTTGCTTTTTTTTCCTGCCATTTTGCAGCTAGATTAAATCAGTCTTCTTTGTGGAAATTCAAAGACTGGGCAGGAGGAATTATTAATCACAGCTACAAGTAACTGTGTCAGAAAACCCAAATTTCAGTTACAGTCTGAATTCACTTTGAGTTGGGAAGATTTATATATAAGAATATGAAACCAGAAGAATTGAAAGGAAGAACCTCAGCATTTCCCTTTTCACTGAGTAATATTCAACTGCAGCAACTGGAACTAGGAAGAAAGACTTGGAAGGTGCCTGAAATGTAATGGGATTCAATGAAACAGCTACCCTTTGAGATTTACCAAACGCTCATTTATCCATACTGGGTTGTTTTGGTTCAATTGTCACTGACTGTGAATAAAACTTTGTGTGTATCTTTCACTAGCAGAACCCAAGGGACCTTTCATATATGCATGTGAAAGTTTCTGTTTTTCTACCAGTAAATGTGCATAATTCATTGTGATTTGGAAGAATTTACTGTGCTTTACAGAAGCAATAAAAAATCTCCCACCCACAAACTATTTCAGCAGCAATTTGTCATTTCTTTAGTACTCTGGTCAGGCCAAATGGGAAGAATGAATGTGCCTTGATTTCACAATTAAGACCAGTAGTAATATGATTTTTCTAAAATCTTAGGAATTGTGGTTGAGCATATACAGAGATTATGCTCACTCATATGTAGTTCTGCGTGGATGCTGTATTTCAAAATAAAGCTTCGAATCCCTATAAGTAGAAAGCCTACTTTGTTTTAAGTTTCAAACTTCAGCCATTTTTTTTCAAACTCCACTTTTCAAAAGTTAAAATGAGAAAATCAGCTTTTCTTCCTACTTTGAAACAATGCATTTTTTTCCATGACTTGTGAATAGCTGAGGGGATTTTTTTCACATTCTTAGTCCTCCTCCCTAAGCTCTTTTCTTCTCTTCCACTCAACACAAAAATAGAAAAAGTCTTGAAAATGTCAGTCCCAAAGAGCTATGAATAATGATTTAAAATTAAAGTAAAACGATTAGCTATTTATATATCACTCAGCAGAATAGTAGGAAAAACATTACAAGTCAGATGTAAGCTTGAAAGAAGTTTAAAAAATATTTTGGCTTAATATGATGAACCAGTAAACAATGTTAAGAAAATTATTGCATTTCATCCACTGGATTCTATCCTATTCACTCTACTTAATTCTCTGTTTGGAACTAGAATAATAGCTATCACTACCTATAAGGTCATTTTCTTCTTCTGAGATCCCTAGATATTTGTTTGCTTCTGCAGCCCATCTTTCCAGCAATAACGTTCTCGTTCTCTTTTCAGTTACTTAGTGATAATAATTCCTTTTCTTGACAGGTGAACTGCATGATGAACCATCTTCCAGGCAACAGATTTTCCCAATTGTATCTCAGCTGACAATAAATGTTATTGAATGTCTTTTAAGATTGTTTTTGCCCACCAAATAGCAACCCTTAAAGAGAGCAAGTGAAGGTTTGAAGAATAGGAAGTTGATATTACTAGAGAGTTATAGCCTCTGGGTATATACAAGTTTTATATTTCCATATTTTCATATATTTGAGTTTAAATTTTAAGTTCTAAATCTTCTAGACAGCAATCTTAGGACTCAAAAAGTTGAAAGAATCCAGCTTTTCTTCCTTCTAGATGAGTGCTCCAGCAATTGTTTTGTTATGTGCTGGCGGGCACCATCAGCATTAGGAGGTTTTAAAAGACTGAGTCTGGCCATGCTCTTTTAATTTATGCTTTTAGATAATATTAGGAAATGTCTTTAGGTTCTGTCTCAATCAGTTAGCTGCACTTGCCTGGGTTCTGGTGCATATGTTCTTGGGAGAGGTAGGCCAACCCTCTGCTTGGCACTCACTGCTGGCCAACTCTGATCCCTGTTAGTACATAAAATTTTGGATCACCTTCCTGAAGCACTTTGCTCTCCTTCGACACATTCTTCCTGTCCTCTCATCCTCCCAGTGCACAGAGCAGAGAATTTAAACACTTAATTGCAGTCTACAGATTCCACCGTCTCTCTGAATTAGGCTCATATTTTCTTTGATTATAGTCCTTTTCCCCCACAAATACCACTGTATGTTTTCAATCTTAAATTTTACTTACAGCATTTACATTTTTTACAGCATTACAAGTTCTGTAGAAACTACTTAAATTTCAAAATTCCTAAGAAAACAACATTACACGTTTTAAAATAATCAGTTTTTTTAAAAATCTCTTCAGTAATGAGAAGTCTTCAGTATTTCCTATCAATGTCTGCTAAGAACTATACATAACATATAATATAAAATGCAGAATATTAATTTTATTCATGTATGCATACACATTATATCCAACTATTCTTCAAATGTCAGTTTACAAAGAGTTTTGGGCAGTAAATCATGTCCAGATAGCTAATTAGTTGAGAAATAGCTGTAACCAGTTTGGATTTGTGTCTCCAGCTTCAGCTGGACATGTCCAGATGACAGAAACATAAAGCATGATGATTTTCATTGTGTTTGGTACAAAACCAAGGAACTGGCATTAGGCTCATTCAGTTCAAAGCAGTGCTTTGCCAACAATCTCACTGATCATTTTCCAGTTGCTCTTCACTCTCGAGGAATTAATGTTTTATTTAAAGATCTGAAATGAACTGTTACAAGATCTAAAGAATAGTTGCACTGTTCAAGACATTACGTTGAGATTTTGGCAGTATATTCTGTGCGTGATTTCTAACAGTTCACAGCAGGAAATCTGAAAAAGACCAAGTCTGTTTAAAACCTAACCAAAAAGGGCAAAGCAACCTAACAAAGCATGTAATGGATGAGGCAGTTACACAGAATAAAATGATAGTTCACTGCTATAACTAGCCACCCAGTGAGATTTCTTCTGCAGTGGTTTGTCCCTATGAATCTGCGCATTCTGAAGGCAAGGACATCATATAATCACAGAATCATACAGTCCTAGAAAGGTTTGGATTGGAAGGGACCTTAGAGATCACGTAGTTCCAATTACCCTGCTGTGGGCACAGATACTTTCCACTAGACCACATTGACCAAAGCCCCATCCAACCTGACCTTGAACATCTCCAGGGATGGGGCATCCACAGCTACTCTGGACAGCTTGATCCAGCACCTCACTCCCTTCATAGTGAAGAATTTCTTCCTTACATGTAATTTAAATCTACCCTGTTTAAGTTCAAAACCATTACCCCTTATATGCCGTTGTGAAAAGTCTCTCTTAATCCTTCTAAGACTTTTTTAAGTATTGAAAGGCTGCAATAAGTTCAAACCTGGTGCATTCTCTTCTGGAAATTCTCTACTTAGGTTTTAGACTAGAGGTCTCTATTTACGTTTCAATCACCAGTGAAACATACAAGAATGACAACCACAGAATTAAATTCTTCCATGTGGTGGAAAGATAGAAACAGAATTTCCTATATAGAGAATATCTCATCTGAACCAGTCAGGACTATCAATTTGTTTCTTACATTGTAAATCATCATACAAATATTAGGCTGTAACAGTATTCATTTATTACTAATCTGAGCTGAATATGAACTATTATTCTGGATATAGTGTGTTCTCAATAAACAGAACATAATACATTATTTTAGACACATTTTAAAGTTGCCCATAGAATTTCTTCGCTTAACTCCAGACATCAGATATGATTTGTTTCTAGGCACACAAAACAGAAGCTGCTAGCTGAAAGAGAATAGTAAATTATAATCATGAGAATTCAAGAGATGCTTAAGGGAACTGCCAGTTTGAGGTATGGGTAATAAAATCAAGCCTTATTCTATACCCCACAGTAATCGCACTGACCTAAGAAGATATAGCCCTGATGTTTGCTAGGTAAGTAGAATCAGAACAAGTCCCATTTCCTCTTTACCTAGAGGATTTAATACATTTTAATGTCGATACGTGCCTCAGAAGAGGAGCATGGGAAAATCTGACAAATATACCTGCTTTTTTATTCGCTTTCTCACCAAAGAATGAAAATCTAGGGCAGAGGATATGAAGGATATAAATGGAATCCTAAACATAAGGAAAGTAAATTGAATGGCATCGTATTTCTTAACTGCCAGACTTACTTAATCTTAATCCACTTCTGCATGTTCTCACTTTAAAGATACATCCCAAGACTCAGTTGTCAATCATGGCATTCATTAGCTTTGTTTTCTTGACTTGCCTAACCTAAGCTTAATGAAAAGAACAGGTCTAAGATGTCTTGTTGTAAATCCTGTTCAGACTGAATTGAAAAAACAGATTTACATTGTCATTGTTTTGACAGAGGTGAAAGTGCTATTGAAACAAATGTTCAGTTTCTTCCTGCGCTTTTATATATATATGTACTTATATATATTTGTAAGGGCTGCTCAGTAGAGTTTGGACCTTCCCACCAGTACTTCATAACATTCTATTGCTCTGTGACAGAGAAGCAAAGGGGCAATCTGAGAAAATGGTGTCTGACATGAAAGTGTGTATGAAGCTGAGCCTTCCACACAGAAAAAAAGGTAACCATTGACATTCATTGACACTTGGTGGATGTTTATGGTGACCAAACAGTGAGCATCAGCACAGTGAGGCAGAACGTGGTGTGTTTCAGCAGTGGCAACGGCAGATCACCACCGCTGGTATAGATTTTTACAAGTGTGGCACACAGGCTTATGTTCACTGCTGGTGAAAATGCATAGCTAATGGTGGTGACTATGTTGAAAAATAGTATTTTGTAGTTGAGAATTTGCTCTAAAAAATAGCATTGCTATGCTTTTTGTATCTGTTGCAGTTGGCATGGAAATCAATGGGAGACATTACTTCCGGAGTAACCAATGTCACACATATATACACACATGCACACTCTTTCACATCAGCACACTTGTTAAAGATGTGCTTCTGAAGTACTTAACTAAGCTGAACAAGAAAATATTTTCATTTTAAAAAAATGAGAAATCCCACAGATTCTCAGCACTGAAAGAACAGATTATTTTTAACTCCTCTTTTTTTTTTAAAAAAAAAAAAAGCAATTTTTTAACCCAGCATTACTGTCTTTCTCATGCTGTAGTTGAAGAGATTTAATTACAAGATATGTCAACTTCTCTGTAGTGGTAACAAAGGGAAGGCTTCTTAAAATTCTGCTGTTATAAACTATTAGCTTGTTAATTCTGTAATCTATGCAGTTAGTTATCAGACTAAGCCATAACATAATCTACTATTTCTGGAACAAGTTTCCACAAAACACACTTGAGGTTTTGCATTGATATATATTTCATATATAGAACAAACAAACATATTTTGCTTAAATACATAAACGTCCAACATAAACATCATCTTGTACCTGTAAAATGACTGCTGAAAACCATACACATACTACCTCTTCAAGTAGTGTGCTCATTAGAAATGAAAAGGTTTCTTTGTTACCTTAAATAAATCTTAAATATATAAATCTAAACAGCATATTTATCTTGTTGTAACAAGCATTATTCTTTCACTAGGTAATTAGTTTGTTAGGTAGATGTACTGATATACGCCTTGAACATCCACAATTATATTAATGCTTGAGAATGCTGTTATACCTCGGTTTTCATTGCCTCCACTGAAAAGGAGTCGATTTCTCCATTAGCACTCACCTACAAAGGTAAGCAGAATAACCAGCAAAAGGATAAGGGCACAGATGCATGGAATCAGTATTAGGAGCAAAAGTCGCAGGAACTTGGCAGAAGCCAATTTTTGAGAGCAGCCATCCCCCATATTATCCTCATCTGTTCCTAAGACCTGAAAAACAAAAGAGCATAGTTTTATCATTTTGGTGTCACTTGATAACTCCTACGTTTTCAAGAGCAGGCCTACGCATTTCACAAAACAGATGGATTATTTAAATACATGCTAGAGGTGGTTTTTAGATTCTTATTGAAAAGCTGCATACAATCTTCTTCTTGGTGCACAGCCTAGTGTAATCCATGCCATTAATTTTTGTTTACCCAGTATCCATGAATTTACAGTTTCGCTGAAATTTCTAAACCATTCTCATGACCTAGAAGTTGGATAGACATTCCATTTGAGAAAAAAAAAAAAAGCAAAATACATAATAAATCAGTAATAAGACTAAATACAGCTTATTTACTAACTAAAAATTAGCAGTTACCAACTACTGAAGATCTTCAAGTTCCTAAGGATTTTTTAATAAAGAACCAAGAAATGATGACAGTCTTTGTTTTAAGTGACAATAAAAGTGATAAAGATCATTGCACTTATTATCTACAATAATACTATCTCACTTTCAAAGTACTTTACCATGCTATAATTTCTCACGGTATTTTATGGAGTTTGTAAGCAATATTTTGTGTTCTGTAAATGAAATACAGAAAAGCCTCAGTGGAGGTGCACAAAGTTTTGCAAAAGCCTAAACAGTTATAGTGTAGTCGGTGGGGGGGAGGGGGACATTCAAAAACATAACACCATAAAGGCTATGATCTCGTATATTAGAAGCATGTCCTCTTTAAATAGAAACAGAACTGAAATACAAAATGTACTTTTAATAGCAAGATTGAAACTGTTATTACTAAGTCAATACATCTTTACTCAAAATTAACTAAAAATAATTCCATTTTTCCCTATAATAACACAAAATAGGATGATAGAACAATTAACTCCAGACAGTCTCCTAAAAAGATGAGTCATTAGTTAAAACCTACAAGTAATATTTTAGCCTCTTTGTCAGAAAAATCAATCATATTGAAGTTGTGACAGAATACAAGAACGTAAATGCATCCATTACACTGACAAGCTCCTTCCAAAGAACTTAACACATGTATTATTAGCCTTTTAAATGACAGTCTCTGCATGAGACAATCCCTTTAACTGCTTTTGCTCTAAGTGCTTTTCTCTGAGAAACAGTTTACCAGGGTGAGAATGACAAGCCTGGTAATACTTCATACATCCAGGTAAAAGGAAAAGGAGTTTTCACGTTCTGGAGAAAAGGGTGATTTACAGGAGCCTAAATCCAAGCAAGAGTTAGACAGTCCCTGCTTGACTATGTGACATCTTTAAGTCCATATTTGCCTACATTTTCAGATTAGAGTTTTCAAAGTTTGCCCCAAGTTCTCCGTCAGATCATGTTGGAGTTTGGCAGCTTAGCAGCTACACACAGCTAGCTTCACTAGATTTGATAAGCTTGGTTTGCTCAGTCTGTACCTTGCCTCTCTGGGAGATCAGAGTGCAGGTGGCACAGGAATAACACAGCTCTGCTTTGAATACAACTCTTACAAAACACAACTGCCCTAACTTCAACTTTCAACTGCTTTTGAAAGCACAGCCAAAAAAGAGGAAAATGGCATTAAATTGCCTTTTCTAACAGTACAGTAGTTACAGCATTCTCTCAGAAAACGGTGCTGTTGAGTTCAATTCCCTGTTCAGCCTGAAAATTAGATTTACAGATCAGTATCACAAGCATCTGTACACACTCCTTGTGAATCACACTGTCCCTCGATATTCAGTGAAAAAGAACATAATCCTGTTGTGTCAATAATGCAGGGAGCATGACCATCACTACACAGACTACTGAGCTTCTGAAGTCTCTTGCTTGTATATTCCTGTTTCTTTGAGAATTTTTTTTTTTTTAAGTTTGTTGGCAGTGTGGATACTATGTACTTTAATTGAATGTTTATGCTAAAAAAGAACTTTAAATACTTTTTTCTCTCTTACCAATTCCTAAAAGGAATAAAAAATCCCAGTCTTTGCATTGGCAACTTACTGCCAAAGACTTAAAGAGTCTGTTGGATCCAAAAGTTATTGATGGTGACTGCTCAAGAAAAGAACTCTAGACTGGTAAAGATTTTTCTCTATAACAGTTAAATAGAGGCAAATAAACAGCATGTTGTTTTTTTCCCTTCTACAGGAAATGACCTCATGAAAAACACTAAACCTATTTGGAATCATCATTGGTGACTCAGCAAGCACAACCTTAATTATCCATCATTTGTATATCTATTCAAAGTTTTTTTCCCATTAATTTCTGTGGTGAATATAAAATAAAACTAGAGGCAATGCTAATGGTTCCAATGTCATCAATAAGAATTTAATGAAGAGTCCTAGAGATAAATATAAACACATTTTACCTACTCTTTACATATTCCCTGATCCTGTTTCTTTTCCTCTTGCCACCAAATATTGCAATACACAAAGAATACAAGTACCAGTTTAAAGTGCTTTAAGTAATTAATGGTATCTTCATCAATTTCAGTCCTGCTCTGTCCTCCTAGTTCTTCTTGACCACCACTACCCATAAAGATTAGCAAAGGTACCACTACAATTTTGTGTCTTCCTAGAAGCCTAATTTTAGACCAATAAGCGAAGAGAAGGCTGAACTTCAGTCTCATTAAAAACTTGATACTTTTCAGCCCCAGCAGGGAAAGACAAAGAGTAATATTCTTCAGGGGTTATGAATCCAAACCCAGTCATGAATATTGGAACTGACAAAAAAAAAAAAAACAAAAAAACGGAATATAAATGGGAACACACTTATTCATTGGGTACTATTTGGCCTACTTTAGTCCTCCATGTTAATGGCTGAAATAAAACTTGTCTCTCAGAACTCTGATGTCAATAATTTCTGCAAACCATTCTCTAAGTTTGTAAGACTTAGGTATCTTCTAGATATGCTCTTTTCCCTCTTTCCAAGGGAAGAGCAAGAAGACATAGAAGCAGAATCCTTGAGGACAGACTGAAAGAGATCAAACCTAAATGCTAGCAGTTTTGGCATAGAATATATATATTTAGCACAGTACTGGACCAAAACGTATTCTCAGTTCTTGAAGAACAGTGGTACAAGTTCTCTTCCTACCACTGATGTTACAAAGCTTGACTCAAGAAAGACTTTTTTCAGCTAAATGTTGTGTACAATATACGTAGGAAATTTCAGTGTTTGGGTTTTGAGGCAACAAGTCACTTCCTTTAAAACAGTTGTTGTGCTAAACAAGAATTTAGTCTGAATATGAGATGAGTTTTAAAAATCGGATAATTTCTTCTGACAACTAAAACACTCAGTCCCTAATGAAATGCTATTGATTGCTACTTAATATCCAAATACTGTTCTGTAAGTGTTGGTTGCAAGTAAGAAAATACAACATGAACTCTGGCTAATTTCAATTCAGAATTTTTAAAAATCCTAGTCTTATTAGGATGGCTGGATCAGACTTCTCACACTGATTTTCTGAACCCACAGAGGCAAAGAAAAGATACGGAGAAAAATAGTCTCATCTAACTACAGAAAGGTTAAAATCTGGTTGGACCAAAATTCACTGCTTGTCTTCTGCAAGATATGGGGACAAACTGATTTCAAAGATGTCACTTCAATAACATCCTCTGATATTAAGGCCCAGAAATGACAAATTACATTAAAGTTTTTTGATGAAAAGCCTACAGTAGCACGCAATTTTCCTTTTAGACACAAAAATTATCTAAGCTACTTATCTGTACTTATCTGTGATCTGAATCACAGGTTGTTTTCACAGCATATCACAGCACTTGGCAAAAATACATCCTGTTGTTTGCATCACAAAGCTAACAAATGGTGTTCCAACAAGGAAATATCATTAGAGCTGACGGGCTAAACTCAGTACCTTCTGCACATGCTGGATCTCTATGTCATCTTCTCACAAACATCAAAATATCTCGAGCAAGACATACACTGAAGCGCTGTGCAGTGTTTATACTGGAAAGGAGTGGAAAAAATAGACAAGAAATACTACTGTGAAATGCAAAAAGAATGTCACTTGAGGATAGTAAATATAAGGAGGCCTCATAGAAGTCAATGTGTTATGGGGGAATGTGCCATCCAGCTAAACAATAGTTTATGCATGGAAAATGTTAGATTATGAGAACTATCTGCTGTTCTTTACAGGTCCTTGATATTGTTCCCATCCCAAAGTTGAAACAGTGCTCTGGTGTCAGTTTTTGTTATATTATCAACTCTCATGGTGATAGTCTCAAAGCTCTAGAGATTAGATTCACATGACTGTGTCACCCCTTTACAGTTTTCCTTTCCGTGTAAGGGAAGAGAGTTCCCAGTTCTCACTGTTACAGAGCAAAAACTGAACATAAGAAGTGTCAATGTTAAAAATAAGTCAATATGTAAAAATAAATTTAAACATTCTTAGGTCCTCTTTTGACCAACACAATATTTCAAATGCCTGGGAGTGAGTAACAGAAACTACAAGTGTTCTATGTTTCTTATCAGATCTGTCTAGTTCACGTGAAAGCATGGGAGTCAGCAATGCACTTTTTCATCCACAAAAAAAAAAAAAGTGTAATAATATCCTTAATAGTCACTATAACAAGCAGAAAGTCTAAGATAAATCATCCAAATGAACAAGTAAAGTCATGTGCTAAAAACAGAAACAGATAAAAAGTCACTAGAAGTGAGGCTTTGCACAATTTTTCATTTCAAATGTTAGAGGAATCAGAGAGCCAAGCTGAAATGGATCATCTTAAGAATGGATACTAAGGAAGCAACAGAAATTGTCTATTGAGCAGCTTTTGTCTGCAAACACAATACTCAGATTTAAGTATATACCACTAATTTAAATGTGTCATAGTAATTCTAAAAGGAAATAGTGACGTTTCAGGGGAGAAAATAACTTCTTCATGCAGCAAGGCAGTAAACATTAGCAGCATGCTATTGTCACATGAATTATTATTTGCAAAATGAAATGTATCAGGTTTTTTTAGTAGCTCAAGCTCACTGTAATCCTGTAACTTCCCCCAGCAAATTCCACATCCTCAGAAAAATCACAAATTACTGACATAATACATTCCAAGTTCACTGAGATGACAGGGCCTCCTTTCCCACCTAAGTAATAAAATACTCTGGCTTACCCTTACATTAATCACTGGCATATAAACATGTTGAGTCATTCCCCCAGTCTGAAATACAAAGTATTCAAGTAAGGGAGATGTCATATAAAGCTGGGAACTTCTTTATTTCATAGAATCATAGAATAAATCATAGAATGGTTTGGGTTGGAAGGGACCTTTATGATCATCTAGTTTCAAGTTCTCTGCTATAGGTTCCCACTAGACCAGGTTGCTCAAAGCCCCACCCAGCCTGGCCTTGATTGTCTCCAGGGTGGGAGCATCCACAACCTCACTGGGCAACATATTCCAGTGTCTCACCACCCTCACAGTAAAGAATTTGTTCCTAATATCTAGTCTAAATCCACCCTCTTCCAGTTTAAAGCCATTTCCTGTCATCCTGTCACTACATGCCCTTATAAGATGTCCCTCCCCAGCTTTCCTGTAGGCCCCCTTCAGGTACTGAGAGGCTGCCCGGAGCCTTCTCTTTTCCAGGCTGAAGAGTTCCAACTCTCTCAGCCTGTCCTTATAGGGGAGGCAATCCAGCCCTCTATTTCCCTCTGTTGCCATGAATAAATACACAGAAATACATAGTTGATTCTAAATGCAGTGTTCAGCTGGATTCTTACGGCTGAAATTAATCTGAAACGTTTTTAACATCCCCATCTCTCATTTTCACTTTAAGTAGTGATAATCATATATCAGAGATGCTTCCTACAGGAGACACAACGTGTGAAGTAAGGCGGTTGTTTGCTCTTCAGACTACCACAAAGACCCATCGGTCACTTCTGTTCAGGTGATCTTTCAAGCTGTTATTAATCCAGCATGAGATTGCAAAGTAAAAATGCAAATTGGGCATTACCAGAAGTCATTATTCAGACTAACCGAAATTCATTTGGTGTTCTTTCTTTCATTCATTTCTGGAGTACAACTTTGGGATTCTTAATTCATAACAAATAATTTCAGCAGTTTTGTGAGACACCGAGGCAATTTTGGAACTGAGAAGAGTATAAACATGTGAATGAAAAGCTCTGAAGAGATATGTCTCACCCTGCTCTGTGACAACATAGTTCTGGTTCTGCTCCAGCTTCAGTTCAAGAAAGTTCCAAGGGTAAGTTCACCAAGACAAAATCCAAACATATGCAATGTACTACCTGTGTATTTGAGAACCTGCACTGCTACCTGTCAAGCTTTTGCTTTGGCATATGACTGCAGACTCCTCAGACATACCCATCTTTGAATCTCTAGCTGAGGTACTAAGAGCTGTGAGAGCCAGCAACAAGAAACTCTTATCAGAGTCTTTAGTTGGGATGACACATGCACATGAATGCCATACTGCCAGTTGTGTTTGTGTTACTATCATACAGCATACACTCATTTCAGAAGAAAGCCAGCTCCTGGGACATCTCGTCCACAATTCATTCTTTCCTTTCTGAAGGCTTTGAGGGAGGAAGAAATAAGTTGGTCACTCAGACATAAGTACTACAGCCAGGAGAGATGTAGCTCTGAAGAATTTATTCTCATTTCACTCATTTTTGGAGGGAAAGGCTCCAGCCTGTTTTATCTGGGTAATGTAGTGGACTTTGGAAAGTACTTAAGGTACTTGGAAAAAACATCTATTTAATACTGAAATTTGTCTAAATAAATAATATAATGATTAGCCTTCCTGAAAAGATTTGATTTACACATCAGAAAAGTATTCACAAGCAAAATATTGACCTTAGTTCTGAACTACAGGAGATCTATTCTGTACATCTCATGGAAAGCAGAGGAGATAGAAAAGAAAGGGTTTTTTTGGATTTCACATATCTAGCATGATACCTGTAACTGCTCTTCACCTCACTTAAGAAGAGATTTAGACAGACCATTTAGCCATTGAATAGAATCAGTACTTCTTCAAAATAGGAATTAAGAAAATAAAGGGTATTTATTACTATGGGAGAACAGTTTTATCACCTCTTCAATAATAGTATTTTTGAGTCCCTTTATTTTTCAAAAGAAGTGCTGCTGAGTAACTTTGTGATGCATATTTATATATTACATATATTTACATTGTTTATAAGTTTCACTGATATAAGTTTGCAACTGCAACAATGGATTTTCCAGTTTTACAATGGAATTGTTAAATTTTCAAGAATAGTCAGAATAAGAAATAATTGAGTTTATGCCAAACACTGCAATTCTAAGTTCTCACTTCCTTATTAATAACAGCTGGTAACAAAGATGTCTGATGCTGCCATGCCACATAACCAAAGCAAGATTTAGTAAACATATGGAAGATATCAAAGATTTCTCAAAAGCTAAAGTGGAAGACATTCATTTTAAGGAGCAACCTATGGTTAGCATTATCTGGTATTTCTCAGTACCAGAACAAGAACATCAATTCAGCCTATCTCAGCAGGCAGCAGGAAAGTGTTTGGGGAAAATGAATCTTTGATTAATACAGAATTTATGCTTTGGGATTTATTTATTTTAAAGTTTCTAGGGCTTTCATACTTTACTCATCTGAAGTTTAAAGTGTCGTGTTGTTTTTCTGAACATACACATTCACTTAAAATCTTTCCTGGATACCCACATGTTCAGTGCACGGTGGTTTGTTAAGCAGGTAGATCTGCCATGGCAATTCCCTGGCTATACATCGCTGAGCATCATAATTCAGAGTGCACGGGTGAAGTTTACAGTACTGGCTTCAACTTCTTGTTTTGCTGAGAACTGAATAAGCAGTTGCCATGAGCCATTAGCCCCAAAAAACAAAAGTGGAAACCATCAGAAAAGAAAAAAAAATCTGAATGGCCTAAATTGTGCCAATAAAAAGATTCTTTAAAAAAAAAAAAAAAAAAAAAAATCCTGTAAAGGGGTGGAAGGATCCAGTTAGAGGAAAAAGGAAAACCTTCTCTTGAAAACAAATTTCAAGATAGGAAAATTAGAAGAAGCAATGAGAAATCCTGGCTGCCCTGTGGCTCACAATCAGAGCACTAATCACCATCAGTGTGTAAGTTTTACCAGAAAGCCCATCCTGAAAAAGACTAATAGACCTCATTAATAAATATACTTCTTTTTATTAATACCTGATCAGTAGGTTCTGCCTTCTGAACTTGAAGTCAACCAGTATGATATATCTGCCATGCCAATTGCTCATTATACAGTCACCTATTTAAAATCATAAGCTTTCAACAACGTGAATTGGATGCTAATCTGGAATGCAATTGAAATTTTAGATTTGACTGTGTAATTTTAAATTTATGCTAATTATTTTTTTCTGAATTGTGAATAAAAAGATGATTGAATCTTGGACCAAGGATGAGAGCTGCAGCAATATTAATCAAAGTAAAGACATGGTTTAGAATCAAAACAAAGTTTCATCTGTTCAGCATAGCTGGATAGTTATTTGACCTCTTCCCAAGGATGAATATGGAATTACATAATGTCTCAATAATCTGCTAAGTATAAAATGCAGTGGTTAAAATGCATTGATTTTTTTCAATAGGATACCATTTTTTTTTTCTCAGAAACATCGCCTTTGAACTTTTTGCTTCAATAGGAGAAAATTAAGAACAGAAAGGATATTTTCCAAAAATATCAGTGCATTATGACAGAAATAATTGAAGAGATGAGTAGGGATTAAACCTATTTGTCACTATCTAAGTTATGAAACAATGATCTGGAACAGAAAACTCACAGTTAAGTGCATTAACAAAGCACTTCCATAGGTGTAAGATTTTGGCTATGACTTTGATATAGTATCAAAGATTTTTGGACCACATATGGATTTTTGGGATTAAAAACTTCCATCTAGGTGTCTGAAACAGTAACAATCTAGTGAATTATTATTCCAAAGAAGAACATTTCTACTGTATTTATGGCTAGGACTATTCAGCATCATTGTCATTTCTAGAACAGATGCCAGTTTTCCTCCCATTCACATCTTCACTGGAAATCTACAAGAAGTTACATAATAATCCTATCTGTAATGAGGAAAAAGCAAATGAAAACCATCTGGGTTCTTAGCCCTTCCAGGTCACTAGCAACACTATTACATATACTCTGACTTTGTAAGGGAGAGGAAGAATTGCTAATAACTTTTAAACACATTCCACCACCATCTCAGACTTCTTTTCCAGCCTTGTCTGCATGCATTACATATTACTTCAACTTATATCTTTCAAACAGATGGGCAAGAACAAAGCTATGTTTTTAAAAGGCATTTTCTGCTGAATTATTTTGTGACATGCTTACCACAAATCATTTAGCAACAAATCAATAAATAAAAATCACTACTTTTCGATTTCCAATATTCTTTCAGATACATTATCCATCCTGTTTTCATACCCGCACAGAACAGACACCTTCCAAACAGCAACCCAGCTCCCAGCAATGTCTATCTCTAAGCACTGCGTTCAAGAATAAATAGGCTATTAAAGTAAGGCTCAGCTGCCTGTAAATGGAAAAATGCAGGAGATGGGGGAAAGCCTGGCAACTGCTAATATGTTCTGCATCTACAATCTCCAGGTGCCACTGGTTCTGTGACCACTTTAACACAGGCGAAATAATCTACACAGCAAAAGACACGACCCTGGAAGAATGAGCAATGGAAAATAGAGCACATGAGAATCCCAGGGAATTCCAGAACAGATACTACGCATATACTCCACCTATTACGTGAATACAGAGCTACAGGTCCAAGAGACCTGGGATGCAAAGCTTCTAGTGCTACCAGTGGTTTTATTTCTAAAAGACTGCCCTGACTGATTTCTGAAGCCTAATGAGTTCTGAGCCTAATGTAAGTGATTTTTTTTACTGCTTCACTCGTAGGCAGGAAGGGAAGAGGTTTCACTTTCTAGGAAATGCTCCCAAGTAACTTGCAGCTCTATTGGAGTGACAGCATAGGCTACTTTGAAACTAGGAGTAATGTGAGGTGAAAGGCAATGACAATCTGGGCAACTACTGTTGCTATTGAATCACTGCTAAATTAAATCTATTTGGTATCAAAAAGATTAGACATGGAAGATTTTAGCACATTCATTTTTAAAACACTAGGTTCAGTGTATGTCAGAACTGAGTGTTGCAGGTTTGGGGGAGAGAGGAAGACATGTTGACAGCCACTGACCACCCAGTCCCAAAGCAGAAGAATTATCCACTGAGAGTTAAGCTTGAAGTATCTCTCAACTAGAAAACATAAATCAGAATAGATGCAGTCCCAAAAAAAGGAAATCCATATTTACCTTCAATTCCTTCCTGCTAAAGCTTGGATAAAGATGACTTACAAGTTCAAAATAAAAATGCTTATTTTTTGAGAAAAAGTGAACCTTGGAATTTAGGAAGAGCAGTAGCTTGCAGGAGCACCTGCAGTCCACAGCTTGCCAGTCCACTTGACAGGTTTACAGGAGCTGTCCCCTATAGATTACTCTACAAGAAAGAAATTAGAAAATTTCATCAATTTGTATTTTCTCTCTCTTTTTTCTTTTTAAAGGCAATAGGTTATATATAGCACATGGGCAAAAGATGGTGCCCCACAGTGCATATTGTTGTGGAAAGTACATTCTTTGTGAAGAGGGGCAGGGCTTGAATCAACAAAGCACAAAGTTTATCACTGCAGGGCATCTCTGGCAATATCTGTTTTTCAGCCTCTATTCATTACAGGACAACAAGCTGAAAACTACCTTAAGTGGGTAACGACACTAACACAAAGAGAGAATTATAAACTGTGCAATACTCAGAGAAGAAACAGTTCCACTCTAATGGCACAGACAGTGAAAAGGACCTGATGGACAAATTGATTCATTCCATCTCTGCTTAGTTTAAGGATCAAAGAAGACAAAGGAGGAGACAACCACAGAGGTAACGCTACCTTTGGTCATTTCTGAGTGAATGTACTTTCCCAAACTGCCATTACTGATGAGTTGGCCATCAGGTCTCCGAGATAATTGAGTGGTTGTGTGGGTGCACGGTTATGAGCCGAGGCCGCTCCAGCACAGCATGCAGGGCAGGCTGGGCCCCAGTGGATACGGCAAGACAGGAGATCACAGTGCAGATGCACCAAAGCTGAAAGCACATCAACAGCTAAATACCACATTCTGGTATTTATTGCTGCTTTTAAAATCCAAATATTCAAATTGTGCAGGTAAAACAACCAGAAATAGCAGCACGTTAATTATATGCTTAAATAAACGACGGCAAGCATCTCTTTAAATTAGAGCAGCTTCAAAGCACAGCTGAGGAGAATCTCTTCAGGAAAACGATCCTCCACATAAGGGAGGCACGAGCTGAAATCTCGTGTGTTACCTCAGAGGCTTCTCACCTCTTTTTAAAGCAGCAAGTCCTTGCTCAACTGTTGTCTCATTGCTGTTTGTGCATTTAGGACATTAAATCATTACTTCTTTCGCGTTGGACGATTACAAAGCACTGACCAGAAGGGAACTGATGAAATTTGCTTCCTCCAGTTAAAAGGAGAGAGAAGGAGGGGGGGGGAATTCACCATCAGGGCACTATAGCAGGCAGGGAGAGCCCTCAGGGCAGCCAAACGCCTCAGGGCCGCCGGCGCGGTCGGAGCCGTTATCCCGGGATGAGCCGTGAGCGCGAGGGTCGGAGCGGCACCGCCAGGATGTGCAGAGGGGGCTCCCCAGCTGCGCTATTTTTACGACGGTATGTTTTGCATTCAGACTTTCCATTGCAGGCGCCCCGAGTCAACGGGATCCGCTCTGCCGGGGGAATCTGACAGGTCAGCCCGGAAAGAGTTATTTATAGAGGGGCGGGAGGCAGAGCGAAGGGATGCGGTCGGCGTCGTGTTCGTCTGTCGCGGGGTGCGAGCCGGGGCGACAGCACGAGCGCTTCCTCGCGCAGCCCTGCCGACAGACCGACGGGGAAACCCCAACGGCCGACCCGGGCTGGGCACCCCGGGGAGAGAGAAGCTTTTAGAGGTTGTTCTGCACGAGAAGACCTTCACAAGGGGAGTTTAAGCTTGTGGTCTATTTCTTTTTTGGTAGGAAAAGAAGCTAGAACAGAGCGGGAACATCACTATTTCGAACTGCAATCACATCGCTCCTCTAAAGCCCTGCTGCTTGGCTGCAGGCATTTAAAAATCAGGAGGTGCCCGGCAGCCACGTTTGGAAGGGTGCACGTGCATGCCTACAACTGCCCTATTGCAAGTGGCCTGACACCCAGCCCTGCCAGACCACAGCTGGCCATCAGAAACGAAGCCTTTCTCTGGCCTCATAAGCATCTGTTAGGATATAAGCATAGTGATAGGTCAAGGGGGAATGGTGTTGAACTGAGACAGAGGAGGTTTAGGTTAGATATTAGGAGGACGTTTTTCACACAGAGGGTGGTGATCATTGGAACAGGTTGCCCAAGAAGGCTGTGGATGCCCCATCCCTGGAGGCATTCAAGGCCAGGTTGGATGTGGCTCTGGGCAGGCTGGTTTGGTGGTTGGTGATCCTGCACATAGCACGGGTCCTTTTCAACCCAGGCCATTCTATGATTTCATGCTCTGCCAGCAACACCTGACACGCTGATGGATTCAGCTCTTCCCACTCAACGTAGAAGTATCTGCCATCTTTAAAAGCTGACCAACCACAACAGATGAAAGCACTGTGTGTGATTGCCTCACAGCACATGACATTCAGCCTGAAAACAGGAGGCTTGTTACCTGGAGCCCCCAGTCCAGGTGAGGGTCAAAGTCACAGCTCCCATCTCCTTAGGAAGTGCCTCAGTGCCTACATTGTGCCTACATACTGGGATGGCCTCACCCTCCTGAAGCTGCACCTCCATCTGAGCCACTAGGACACATCCATGGAAGCACTGGCTTCCTTCTTGTGTACAAAAGGCTTATGTAGAATTCAGCATTGATTGGTTAGACCATTTGAGTCATGGTGAGCACAAGAGTTGCTGGAATTCTTCACCAGGTCTAAGCATCCCAACACTGTCTTGCCTGCTCATCTTCTCTGCTGGCTCTGTCAGAGGTTCTATCCACCTCAGCCTCTGAGAGCACACCTTTAGCCACACAAATGAGAAGAAATGCTACAACTACATGAAGGTTTGCTATAACAGCAGGACATTAATTTTCCTCAGGGGAGCAGAGTGCTAAGGCCTAAACATGTATACCAGCTTAGCAAAATAAAATAAAATAAAGGGGGGTGGAGGGGAAGGGGGAATAAAAAGAAAGAATGGAAGAATAAACATTCCTACATGCAAGTAAGCATGCATTTTAAAATAATTACTGGCACTGCTTATAGTCCTGGCTTTCCTTTATATCTGCAAACATCATCTAATACATAAGAAATGAATAAACAAAAATTCAGATACATTAAACTGCCCAGGGTGTACAGCACATTTTATAGAACACTTTCAGTTGTGACATATTTGAAGCTACCTTACACTCTCGATTCACTACATGCTCAAGTTATCTGCCACAGGCACGCAGCTGAGTGCCAGATAAGACTTTTGGAGAGGAAGTGAATGCTTTCTTTGATGCTTTATAGTTCTGGGCTCCCAAAGAATGGGGGGCAACACACAACTTTTTGTCCTGATGGTCCTATCACTTACTAATAGATCACAAACAGATTCCTCTAATATGGGAAAGTGAGCTGTGCAACCTGGCTCGCTGTCCCAAGAACCCACTCAGTAAAACAAGTGCTGCTGGCTGCACTAACAGTGCATGAGGAGTGAGGATGGTGCATAAGGCTGAAGGGCTTCACCATTACTGGGGAAGTCACGAGTATTGCCTTTCTGAACAAGTTTTGGACAGTGTTTTGGGCTCCCCCGTCCCCTAGAGAAGCTCTGTACAGAATGTAGATGGTCAGGACATTCAGGCAATGCTACCAGTTTTTAGAGAAGCACAGTGGTTGCTGACTCATTGCAGTAAATGTTTAGGGGATATCTAAATAGCCCCTGATACCATCATTCAACTGTGTCTATACCCCAACAGTTAAAGCACCTGAGAGGCTGGTAACAGCCCAGACTAACACATACATGACAAGAACAAAAACTAAGAACTGTAGTTTAGTATTGCTACAGGACCATCTTCGAGAACATGGAAAGGACATAAGAGGCCATACGGAAAAATCCATTCCCATGTTTTTACTGCTGAAAGCTAAGCCCTCCCAAGAGACCCCACGAATGCACTAAAAGCTCTAGGTATTTCATTTCACTTAGAGTTTCGCCATCTCAGCCAGACTGCTAATAACTTTACATAAAAAGTCAATTAATTAACTGTCTGCCATGAAATGTATCCAAGGATTCTGCGTTTTAAATCAAGTGGAGAAATGATACAATTAAAGTACTCTTGCCATACTTAAGAACTTCTAAAAACGCCGCTGTGCAATTTTGGTGCACGTGGAACGATTTCACAGCACAGGAAGTTCCACCACCGTCTTTTCGAGTGCAAAAGCACAAAGTTGGCAAAACGCGTGCGTTTCCTCGCTGGGGCACGCAGTGTGCGGTGCTGGCCCGAGCGCGCTGACACCGAGAGCACCCGCAGCCTCCCGCCGCTCTCGCCCGCCCTGCGTCATGACCCGCACCGGGATTCGGTGCAGACACCTGCTCGCTCACCCCGCGGCCGTCTAGCCTCCCTTTCACCTCGGTCTTCCCGCTGGGGAGCTTGCGGGGAGCTGGGAACGCCGTCGCCCAAGTACCCTGCCTCTCCCAGCGAGGACTAACAGCTCGTTTTCGCTTCAAGTTTCCCGGCCCCTCTCTGTGACGCTCCGAGAGATCATCTTCCTCGGGGGGCGGCGACCGGCGGTGCCGTCGGGCGCACAGCCGCGGCAGGGGTGTCCGGCTGGAGGGCTCCGCGCCGAGGATGGGGTCACGGGCGGGGTTCCGCCGGACACTAAGCCCCAACCTCGCTCTCGCAAAGCTCGACCGGACCTGTTGCCGCCGGGCTCGGCGCACCTCCGGCCGCTGGAAAGAGGAATTAACGGGCGCGCCAGCCCTCTTCGTTTTCCCCACCGACTCTGTGGGAGCTGGGTCTCGGCAAGAGGCTGGCACCGAGCCGTGGGCGGCACGACCCACCTGCTCCGCGGTCGAGCTCGGTCGTCTCCGCGTTCTCCTTGCGCAGCCGTGCGCACAGGAGAGCTCAGGCAGCGGAGCGCCCACAGAGACAGGTGGGGGAGTCAGTCACCTCTCCCCAGCCGCCCCGGAACGCGTCCCCTCTGGCGGCACGACCCCGACCCTCATTCTTTCTCTCCAGCCACGAGGCCGGGAGCGGGACTCTCCACTCTGCGCTGACCCGTGCACCCTGCCGCTCGCCCGAGCCCCAGAGAATGAACGCCGAGCGTCGAGGTACTGGCACCGCACCCTAGCTCATAGCCTGCCGGCGCTTTCAGGCTTGCCTTACCCTTCTGGCGGAGAGGACCTGCCGGTAGCGCTCCTCCTCTGTGGGCAGGGCAGGGAACTGTTGCATGGAGAACATGCTCGCGCTGTCGCCGGCTTCTCTCCGCTCTCTCCTGTACCCCGCTCTTCTCTGCCCCCACCGCTGCCGAGCCGCCCGCCTCCCGAACGCGCACACACGCTTGCCGGGCGCGGAGTGAGGGGCTCCGCATTTTGTCTGCTCGGCGCGCTCCCCCCCCCACCTCCACCCGCCCAATAATAATAAACCTCCGCGAGAAAGCCGCCGCATCCCCACCCCTTTCCCACACAAAGACTCTACCCTTGGGGACAGGCTGAGGGACAGCCTACTTGTTCGTTTCGCCCTCAGCACCATCCCTTGGGGAGGGCGGCGGAGGTGGGCGCCGCGCAGCCTTCCAGCTGGCAGTGAGGGGCTCACCCGGCTGCTGGGCTGGGGCTGGCCTCTGCCGCACCCGATCTCCACCACACCGAGCTCCGCGTCTCCGGGCCGGAGCTGCCGTGCGTGGCAGAGAACGCCCCCGGCTCCCTGCTGCTCCTTGTGTGGGTTAGGAGCCCGCAGCAGCTCTCGCTTCTCCCCGAGATAGGAAGTTTCGTGCCCACGGGCGGTCCAGCTCTTCCTTCCCGAAGCGCGGCGGAGTGCCTTTCCCTGACGCATCCTCCTCGGCTCCGAAGAGAGGGCTCCGGCTGAAGTCACACACGGCGAGGGTTTGTGCATCTCTGAGCTCTCACGCTCGGTGCTCAACTCAGCAACAAACATCACGGCACCACTGGAGCAGTCTGGGACCCTTCCGGCAGCCACAAAATAGCATCGCCAGGGCCGGGTTCTGGAATTACATGTGCAAGGCTCCCAGTTCTTAGCGTGCGTGTTCCAGTGCTTCTGAAGTAGTCCTTCAAAATGCAGGTCAGAAAGCACCTAAGAAACGTGTTAAAACTTCGACATGAGTATGGCTTCTATTCCTAATCACGACTATGGCTGTCAGTCAGGATGATACCATTCAGATGCAGACGTATCTATAAACAAACCTTAAGTCAAAAACTCCCTCTCAGCTCCTAGCCGGCTTCTGTTCCGGGTATCTGTCACTTCATATTCTGCTGTAGGGTGTGTCACTTTTCATTCGTGTGTAAAGTTGGGGCATTCTGTGCTTCTGAAGTGCTCCTGACCACGGTATTTCAGTCCTGCACTCTTTTACCCATACTAAGTCTACTCTGGAGGGAAGACAGCATTGTGGTTTTTTGCTTCTTTCTTTTTATATACTTGCACAAATAGTAGGAAAAGGGGGGCAGAAGATAAGAGCATTTATGCATTAGGTAATTCAGACATTGAAAATGTCTGAAATAAAATAAATAAATAATATAGGCTGTATTAGGGGAAAAAAAAAAACAAAAAACAAAAAACCAAAACAACACATGAAAATGAACACAATGAAAACCGAAAATGAAAAGGTAAGGTCCATGGCCAGCGTGGCCTTGGTAGGAGGCTGCATTCTCTCAGCAGAAAAAATGAATTCCAAACCTTAACCCAAACTTTACTCACAACCACGTGGCAACTCACTCAAGCTGAAGAGCCACTTTGGTGCTGTTTCATAGCTAACAAGATTCAGCCAATGTACAGCACACAGGGAAAGCCTAAGTTGAGCTCTGCTTTTAGCAGTTTTATGGGAAATACTACCTGAGGAACAATTATTTAAATAATACTTGGTTGAGAAGCCTCAAGAGCGTGGTCCATATTCATATTTCCTATTTGTTGCAGAGAAGTTGAACTAGATGACCTCTAAAGGTCCCTTCCAAATCTAAGGATTCTATGATTCTATTCTGTGATTCAATATTGATACTGCAGTCCTGCTAGGAACTTGTTTTCTGGTAGAACCACGTATAAACATGTCAACGCAGAGTACAAATAGCTCAGTATCATTACCTTTAGGGGAAATGAAGAAGTACACCTCATCATTACCATATAATTTGACTTTTAATTAAACACCCATGCCCAATAACCAAGATGAAATCAGAATAGTAGAGGGATATTGGGAGAGCAACTGCTGTCAGGGTCACATGCAGCCTGCCCCCCACAAGAACACCCACCCCCCCCTAAATCACACCCCAAAGCGGCTTCCACACAGCTCCAACTTCTGCTGTCTGGCACAGGAACATCCTCAGGCTGAGCACGTCAACCTAGAAATCACCTGCAGAGAAGATGGCACACAGTGCTGATACACTTTGGAACCAGAACAGCTGAGATGGCAAGCACTCAGAGTTCAGTGCTTTAAAACCATAATCATGCATAGAAGCTTTCAAGAACAAATTCTGGTATCTGCATAGTGACATTTCCCTCTCCAGGAGTACTCTCAGAGCAAATGTCTCATAAATCACTTACATGCCTATTTATTTATGAGGCCAAAGCAATAATCCACTAAATCCACTCCCATTTGTTTCATCTTAATCGGCTTCCCAACCCGTTGTCAGTACAGCCATGAAGGAAAGTGATTACATAACTTCAGTATTAATCTGAGCAGTGAGAACAACTGCCAAAGAAGGGAAAAAAGAATGACTAGAACTTCCATTCCAGCACATCAGCTGTTATTACCTGGGAGAAGGTTGATCCTTTTTGATAATAGTCCTAGAAAACAAAGTAGCGCAAGTAGTTTTGGATGTGTTTATTGTATGACTTGGTCTTTACATTAAATTAACATACACAAAAGTCTCATGACTGTTACAGGGAACAAACTCACCCAAGGAGTTTCCAGTTCAAAATACTAACAACTTGTAAGCACCCTAGTTCACTACAGAGATTAATGCTAACCAGAATGTGTTTGGAATCAGAACAACAAGAAAAAACCTCTCGGAAGTCATTGGTTGTTTTGGTGGGTTTTTTTCTTTATTTTACATGTTTCTAAATATTTTGAAGCATGCCCCTCATTCGGCTCATCTCTGATATCCCTCCAACACCAGGTCACATTATATCATTTGTTCTAATGTATATTATCAGTGTGCTTTTTATTTTTTTATTTGTTGTAAATTGTTAACATTCAAAATACTTTTTGTAATCTAAATACTTCATATACACTGAATACCAAATGATTTCATCTGTACCTTTCACTTCACAATTGTTGTGCTTTGCAACATGTGGAGCTTCAATCAAAGACAAAAGGCAAGAAAAAAAATTGTAAAAATAATTTTAAAACAACAAATAGAAGAAAGTGATTTATTAAACTGCAGATTGCTTGAGCCCAGACACTTTTTTTTTAATGCCAATAAACATCCATCTGTTCAGCAGGCAGAAGTATTTTGAATAAAATTTCAAAAATAGGGGTTTTTCACATATGTAAGGTTCAGAAGAAAGATGAATCTCTTTGGGAATATGCTTACATTCACACACTTATGAATGGAATGAACTTCTAGGGTTGTGTATGCTTTCCTATTTTAATAAAGATGATCAATCAGAAGCAAGTCTTTTCCTTTCCAGTATGTCACACAAATATTGCAAAATATGCAGAAAAGTACATTAAGAACCATTTCAAACATGTAACTCAAGTGCAGTTCATTATTACAGCTCTGTAGACATTTCTTCTCTTTGCCACAGAGGCAAGGAGAAACTTTACTTTGTACTTGTTTCAAATAAATAGCTTACAGTACATAGAAAAATGGCTTACATTCACATAAAATAAGAGCTGTTTTTCACAATGTTCCCATTCACCTTAACCTAAATATTCCATCTACAAAAGCTTCTTTTTGTAGTTTTGGACAATAGATCACATTTCACTTCAATCAAACAAAATAATCTCCCTCCTTTTTTTCTCAGTGATGGGAGAATATAGACCAAGCAGTCGCATAATGGCATCACCTCACTTGGTTAAAGAAACAACACCTACATATGCAATTATCTTGCAGGCATCAGAATTATAGAAAAGAGTTAAAGCAACAATATGGAAATGATTCACTCCTTACACTAGGAAATAAGAGAATTCAACAGATCTAACTTTGATTATCTGGTGAAATTTCAGTTCTACACTAATTTTAATTCCACAGCTTTACATACTAAACAGCTTAAGAAACCATGACAGAATCAGTAAGTTCTTAACGTCAGTTTAAAATACATAGGTATATATCTAATACTCCCAAATAGCACTCATTCTTGCTAAAAATTGCCAATTTTTCCTCATCTCTCTTCCACTAACCTTGGGTGAAAAAAAATCAAAAGAAACTGTCTCCCCAAGAACTACTGGCTTTTGCAGCTTTTCTTGCTTTTCCTGCTGCTGAACTGTAATCACACATTTGGATATTAGCTAATTTCAACTCCTTTTACATGTAGGCTAAATCTGACTGAAAGAGCTCTCAAACAAACTGCAATTTTCTCTACTCCTTCCCACAAACGGTCCCACTGCTTTTGCAAGCATTTGCAAAGAAACTAAAAAAAAAAAAAAATTACAATTGCTTTGCAAGGAAAACAAACATCTCACAGTCAGAACTCCAAGAACTGCAAGCTTTGTACCTCTTCTTTCAAAGGATGTTGTAAAGCACTCTTTGGATACACATGATGCTTGAGTATCAGCATAACATTTCCAGCAGAGATTTAAAGAAAAATAAAATAAAATCATTTTTCTGATTCTTCCCTTACACCCTAAACTTAACTTGCAGCCCTTCAGCTGAGAATATAACTTTTCTCGTAATCTCAAAGCCATGTAAATCTGCACTTCTACCAATCATTCAATTTCCCAAAGCAAGGCATTTGAAACTGTCAGTAATACTCATATATTTAAAAGATTAGCTAGATAATTCATACACTACTGGAAAGCACCATCCAGATGGCTTCAGAACAACATACAGTTGTACCAGTACACTATTCAACTACTTTACATTTGTGTATATCTAGGCAAATACTCAAACATGACAGTTCTCTATAAAAATATAGAAGCAATGCTCTAAGTTTAATTTCAATTTGCTTTTCTACCCTTGGCTACATGAAAAACAATGAGAACGTATCCCTCTATGCTGAAAGTACTTCACACCTATGCTCAGTGTATGCATCCATTAAATCAAGTTTTCAGTTGATTTGATTTTGAGGAACCAAGCACTGAAAAACAACAATTTAAAAAAAAACAGTCTACAAGGGGACCCATTTTATTATTTGCATTTATAGTTGAATTGAGAGACATTTCACATTTCTTTTCTCTAAAGAAAGTTTTGATGTGAGAGGCCACAGAATGCTCAAAACTTAAATGATCTGAAGTGCCTCAGTTGTTACAAGAAAAACTGGTGTGAAAGACAGAAATTGTTGCATGATACAACAAAGGGACTAACTTATAAATACTAATATTTAATCATACACTAAGTATTTGAGAAACAAATATTCAAGAAAGTATTTTATACTAAGCTATTTTTAATATTGTGAAATGGAGACAAGGAAAAGTAATAATGTTAATAGAACAGACGTTAACATATCTCAGACAAATTACATCAGCACTTCAGTGTCAACTAACATTTACTATTTCATTATCTTCAGTGTCTGAATTCAGTTTTATGCTGTGAATGTAACAACAGAAAAGGTGACATTTCTTCCCTCCTCTTTACTTTTCTTGCAAATAGTGTACATATACAATTTATGCATATTAAGTTCTGTTGCATACAAACTAAACATTCTAAGAATAATAGCTACCTAAAGCCCAACTGAGGTATATTGAATACTGAGATGATTCAGTCATTGTAGACCATGAGCCATGCAACCATCACAACAGCAACTCCAAACATTGGCAGCATAATGAGGTTTTTATATTTTTGCCACAATGACTGTTCAATTTCTACTTCATCCCTTCTCCTCTTATTCTTTCTTCGTCCTTTTAATCTGTTTTCAAAAGCTTCCAGTTCAGCCTAGAAGAGAAAACCAGAAGTTGTTGACATTGTATCAGGAGTAAAAACAAGGAAACATGGAGATTTGAAATAACATTCCCCAAAGCCATTTATAAAAATAACTAGCAGCCCAAGAAAGTTATGTATCTCTTACAGATAAAACGTACCACCATATTTCCCATGCTTATAAAGCACTTTGCTTCCAAGTGTTAAACCATCGTTTAGCTCCCTACAAAGCACTGCCAAAAATGCAACCAAATGAAGTTTTACATATGATTTCTACCTCAAGTTAAATATACTAAGCCAAAATTAGATTGCTATTTCCACACTATAGGTTAAAAATAGGGGAAAAAAATATTTTCCATTAAAGAAAAGCACTCGTAAGTATTTAAACTGTTAAAATAACGTATAGAAAAGCACTGGCTAAAATTTTAAGATGACCTTCCTGTAATAAGGATGTACACTCTTTTTTTTTTTTTTTAAATTAAAAAAATAGACACGTGGCACTCTTTAAAGAAAGCCCTTATGTTCAGAAAAGAAGCAAAGCAACTGGAAAAAGAAGAATGTCAAGCTACTATCCTGAACAGCAGTTTCAGGGTCATGTCTGGAATAGACACAATAAAATCCTCTGATCTCTCTTCCTCCCCTCACCACACTCCAGGAAGACACCTCCTCTTAAAAGGATATCAGCTCAAGGCAAAACTCTTCTTAGAATGTGAAGCTGGAATAAAATGGAACTGTGCAGTTTGGATAAAAGAGTTTAAGAATGGGACGGGACTCCAGTGATGAGTCTCCATTGGAGCCATCTGACCGTAGGAATGCCACAAAAGATGCTGTAGGGGTGAGTCGACACAGATTAGAAACAGAAGAGCTCTGACAAGTATCTGGATTTTTAGTAGGGTTGAAGGAGTTAGGGAGCAGACACTAGATGCACTAAAAGAGAGAACAGAGAGGCAGAGCACAGCAAGCCAGGACTGGCTGGACAAAAGGCACAAGACTGAGTTTCAGCAGAGGAAATGTGGACAGTGAACAGAGCAAAGACTGGGTATGAAACAAAATAAATCTACATGACTTTGTGTAGATTTACATGACTTCATGTAGATGCCAGGAAAAAATGGAACTTAGACAATAAAATAGGTCCATTAAAGAAAAATGGATCAGAGTGCTTTGGGAAATGGGCAGAGAAGCACTCCAATAAATATAATTTTAATTTGGAGCTCAAGATTGTCTGGTCTTCCTCTACTGACAGCAAATCCTTGTCAACTTCATAAAGATCATCTTACTTCCCTTCTTGTGCCAGATACCGCCAGTACCAGAAGTGAGGGGCCTGTTTTAAGGAAGTGGGAAGAAAGGAAGAAACTTGCACTTTCCTGACAATACAGGAGAAAAATTCAAAGTTCTACAACCTGCTACTCAAAACAAATTACTTTCAACTAGCTAATCCTCCCTCTGAGAAGTATCTCAATGAAACAGTTTTTCAAAATCCAAAATGTGGAGATAAGTGCAGAGTTCGTAAGATTTTATATATGCCAATATTTTACAAAAATGCTAAATAAAATTTGGGGCTTCTGCAGCTAATAAGTACACATGAACACGAAATGCCTCATGAACTGCAGTAATATGAATTAAAATATAGGGCTTTAATGATTATGTAACAAGAACTTAATTGCTCTTCTAGACATTTTCATAAAAACCCAGCTAAAACTGAATACATTGTTAAAAAAAAAAAAAGAACAAAGATCTGTAGGTACAGAATGAGAAAGATGCAATCTCTATCCTTACAGCTACGTACTGATTTTATATAGTTGTCATCATACCACAAATGTCATCTCAGTTATCTTTGAACAAGTACCAAGGAACAGTTGTGCCCAGCCTTCAGATCACCTTATTTTTTCTAACTAAACAAGCTCTTGTTTTTATTTAGAGCAGTAACTTATCTTCTTTGTGTAGTGATGCATTAAAAGTGAAATGAAATGCATTTATTTGAGTTGTATACTCAAGTTCCTTGTCAGATAACACGCAGTTTAGAGTAGGTCAGGTACTAGATTTTGTTCTTTGATGTGTTACTCTCTATATTCTCTCTGCACTGGGAGGAGTGGAAGCACATAGAAAAGAAGAAATAACACTGCCTATGGAGACAAAAAAAGAACATATCCTAAAGTCACAGAACGTGGAGAGGGGAGGGCTCAATTTTTATAAATTAAGGAGACACTTCAACATCTTTCTTTAAGAAAAAGGGGGAAAAAAACGTTCATACAATTAATTACATTAGAATTCACATTTCAGACTCCAGCTTTCAGAACTGAAACTCTAGATCAGTACAAGTTTTCCCAAGAATTTAACCAAATCTTTTATTTTGTAGTAGTTAAATAATCAAAGCACTGATCATCTTCCACCACTAGCAGTTGTGAAAACTCTGACTTCACACAGTGCTTCTGAATTGGAAGCAGAAGGAAAGTGGGCTGAGGCCATTATGAGAAGCCCAACCAAGCCATCTCCCTTTCCAACAAGAAACAAGTGATTCCATCTGTAAGTGTCATTATAGAAGTATAGCAAACACCAAAATGCAAAATGCAAGTTTGCAGACTTACCAAAGCACTAACTAGTTTACAGTTTAATAAAAACAGGTCTCAAGAAGCTGCAAGCAACAAATGAACTGTCTATGCAAAAAGGTACTAATGACGTCAGAAAGATGGTACAAGATGCAAACCTTTTCAGAAGGTAGTAAGAACATATATACATATACACAGACATACATATGTATATACCTGTATATGAAGCAGCACCCTATGACAGCAATGTGCTTCAAGTCACATCACCAACTGGTAGATAATGAGATCAAATTGAAAAGGAACCCATGTTAGGCTACATGGCAGCAGCAATTTAGTGCAGTTCTAGAGACTATTTACTAGCTACATTTGTCCTTGAATAATCTTTGTTATGCTATACAACTGGCCATTATTAATTAATCTATTAATTAATAGGCTTGATTACATAAAAGTGAAGTCTTCCATTCCTGAAGTCACAGTCCATCATAAAAATATGCACACAGAAGTGTTTGCTATACACTGCACAGTATGCTACTGGACTGTAGCTCTGAAAGCACAAGTAGAAAGCAGTGGTGATGTGACTGGAGGGAGAAACAATCTCTGCTGAACAATTAAGACAATAATGAACACACTGCTGGTGGAGCAATTCTGCTACACTGGAAGGATCATAAATTAACTGGCTTTGATGCAGAAATCATTAGTGACTAGAATGCCTTCTGGAAGGCATAAAAACACAATCAGTGCAATACAAGCACCAGCAACTTTGAATTTCTTGCTCAGCAATTGTAAGCATATTGTTTATATGAATACAAATCTATTTGTATACTTCAGTACTTAACTTCCAGCCCTGTCATTTACAGACTCTCTCTCCCCAGTAACATATTTCAAACGCTTTCTATGGGCTACGCTTTCTGACCTCTGTCCTGGAACTAACTTCAGCTTAGAGAACAAAAGAATTAGATGAACTGTCTATGAGACATATGAGGGAATGTGTATTGTTACAATATTTTACAATATTTACAATATTGTAAACAGCTGAGGCATGACTGCAATAATAAACACTACAAGATGACCACAAACCAATGCCTATCCCCCTGGATACCAGGCACAATGGTACGTAGTGAAAATCCTGTGAGAGAAACAAAAGTAGGCCTTGGTGGAGCACTGGATAACAGACACAATACTTAGAGCCTCCTAGGCAATTAATCGAAATTGTAACCAGCAGAGAAGCTCCCTACCCAAGAATGTCCTAATGAGATTGGGAGAATGGTACAAGATCATCATGTAAGGAAGTCTTCTGCACCCACTCCAAGCAGTGAGCCACTGCTGCGATAAGAATGGAATGTGTAATCCAATTGAAAACTCAAGCATAGTCCAATACAGAACTGTTTTGATAAATGAGTAAAAGTCAGACACACACAGACCACACACCAGACACAGACCACGACGTGTCAAATGCTCTGGCACAGGCATTCCAAGCCTGTTGGAAGGAGTGCATTGAGGCTGAGCCCCCAGATGATAAACCTAGCTGTCACCAGCAACCAAGCTTACAGTTAATTTCTGAAACAAGATTAGCGGTGGTGTTTCCACACAGCTGGCACAGAAGTGTCTTGGATTACAGTGCCGACAGCACACATTTACCAGAGCCAGCAATTACAAAAAAATTCTCCACCCCCACCAGACCTTGAAGGACAGAGACCAACTTAGGTTTCTTCATTCCGTGAAGGGGAGAAGTTTCACTCAATAGTTCAAATCCCTACAGAGGCTACTTAATAATTATCATGGAATCACAGAATGGTCAGGGTTGGAGGGGACCTAAAGGATCATGAATCTCCAACCCCCTGCCACATGCAGGGCCACCAACCTCCCTATTTCATACCAGCCCAGGCTGCTCAGGGCCCCATCCAACCTGGCCTTGAACACCTCCAGGGTTGGACGGGGCATCCACAGCCTCTCTGGGCAGCTGTTCCAGCACCTCACCACTCTCTTTGTAAAGAACCTCCCCCTGACATCCAACCTAAATCTTCCCTCCCTCAACTTCAAACCATTTCCCCTTGTCCTGCTGTTATCTCCCCTTTCAAAGAGTTGATTCCCCTTCTATTTGTAGGCTTCCTTTAGGTCCTAGAAGGCTGCAATGTGAGTTTTATGCATTATAAAATGATGGATAAAAATTAGAAGTATTTCATATTAAAAAAAAAATATATATATATATATATACACATACATACATATATTAAAAATACAGTTATTCTAATGAGACATCAAACTGATTACCATTTTGCCTATAGGTATGAGAATTGTTAGAGAAAATATGCTTGCTTTTAACCACTGTAGATCACTCATGGCACACACCTAAGGGTAACATAACAGCTGAAAGCAGCAACAAGGAACACCACTGTACAAAGTATACAACTTGGACTGCACATGCATCAAATGATTTATTAACAAAGTCGGGGGGGGGGGGGGGGGGAAGAATTAAGTTTGATACCTGTTGTCTTCGCTTCTCCTCTTCAATAGCAGCTTTGGCTTCTGCCTCTTTTATCTGTCCAGACATATAAAGTGATAAGCAATCGTTGTAAAAGCAGGTAAAACTATTCTCTTATAGAGCTATAATTACTCTATATAGAACAGTTCTCAGAAAAGTGAGCAAAACTTCCACCAAGTGAGCTATGAGCTTACTCAGATTCTAAAACATTCTGTGAAAAACCTCTATCAATTCATGTCTGAAAAACATGGAACATCAGAGATGCCACCATGTTACAAAACCAAACTTCTGACTAAATGGAAAATTCAACTAACAAATATAAAAAAAAGTTTATTCATTAATACCAGGGAAAATTCCTTAAGAAATTCACCCTAAGCTTTCAGTAACTCAATCCTCAATACAGAACACTGTACACTGACAGGTAGTTCCTACATATGTATATAATTTACACACATACATACATACTTCACTCTAAGTAATTTGAATACACTCTGACTGCTAGAGCAAAAGGAAATCTCCACATTTGTACTGAATGACATACTGGATAATGTGCACTCAAACTGCTTTAGCGCCTTTGGTGTAATGCAAACTGTCACTGTAATTACATTTGCTTCACCATCAGAAAGTTCAATGAAAAATAAAACCTGGAACTACAACTGATCAAATCAACAGAAGTGCTACAGACACAGCATTCAAGACAGCAAATTAAATGACAAAAATTACAAGAAAAAAGAATGGCAAAGAAAATATTAAAATATAAACATACAATGCATTTGAATAATAATTCCTGCATTATTTTGATCCTACAATAACAAAAGGATGTGAAGCCCGAACATACACTAAGAAAAATGGGATGGAGCGGCTCCTGCCTAGATAAGAGATGCTTAACTTGAATTCATCAGGTAAAAAGCAGGTGATTGACAGGACACAAAATCCTGAAAAGGGTGAAGATACCAAACAAGACAATACATCAATAAGTATTTTTCATTACACAAAAACAAAGGCATAAAATGAAACCAACAGGAGGCAAGTTTATAACAGAGTGAAATATTCTACTTCAGCTTAACACTTGGCTAAACCTAGAAACCAAGCGCCACATGATATTCATATATGTCAAAAGTTTATGGCAGCTGAAAAGCAATTAGACCTACTAGCAAACTGAATAATAGTTGCATCAAAGCCATCAAACATTAAGACACCAGCTCTATCTCTGAAATTCCCTCAGTCAGGGATCACTACATTGACAGCAGTACCAGCATGCTGAGTCAATGTATATGTGTCTGCTGCCTGTGTGTGTTTCCTGGATCTTCAACTCTGTATCCACTTAACAGTACCCAAGTAAAACAGATCACAGAATTGTAGAATGTCCTAAGATGTAACAATATGATTGACAACTTGATATTAAAAACCATCTTGATCACAATAATCAGTCTATGTGTGTACATACATATATATATATATAAATTGTTGACAATATCATAATTTGCATACTAAAAATGGTAATTAACCAAATACGGTATGCACAGATGGAATTTGTTCCAATCAGTTTACAACATAGGAGCTCTCAAAGACTAAGCAGAAGGCATACCAGCTCATGCTTTAGAATACAGCAGCTCAAAGAGTGTGCATTGTGCAAGCAGTCACATTTGTGGATTTTCAGATGATTTTTTTTTAATTGTTGAAGCATATATGAAATACTACTAATAATTTCATTTAACCTAGACAATGGCAGAGTCTCTCATTAGAAAAACATACAAAGATCTTCTCAGTCATGCATACCTGAAATAGGAAAGTTTGGTTTGCAAAAACTGCACCACTGTCCTCCTGGTATTTCACTGCCATCTAATGGCCAGTTCCCAAAGAAAAATCAGCCCATGAACACAGAATGAAGCAACAGAAGTGCTTCTTTTGTACACTGCTGTGGTCATAATTGTGTAAGATACACAGGTATAGCAGGCAGCTTAATTATTATAACCAGTGTGGAAAAAAAAAAAATCTAGAACTACTTTGAGTAAAATTAACAGTAAACAACACTGAATTTCTCAGAAGCGCATGCTCACTGTGCCATATATTGAGTTAATTTATTAAAAATTAACACACTTCATTTTTGGAAACTGATGGTCACCTTGCAAATGATTCAAACTAAGCTCTCTTTATGTTTATCTGCACTTTTAACAAAGCTATTTTTTCCAGTCTTGACGCATTAAACAGCAATTGATATAATAATCTAATTTTGCAAACTGCATATCATAGAATCATAGAATCACAAGGTTGGAAACGACCTATAAGATCATCTAGTCCAACCATCTTCACATTACCACTGCTACCACAAGCTACTAAACCAGATCTTGCAGCTCCTCATCCAGACGCCTCTTGAACACTGCCAGGGACAGCAACTCCACCACCACCCCTGGCAGGCCATTCCAGTGCCTGACCACTCTCTGAGAGAAAAAGTTCTTTCTCATTTCTAAAATATAACAGAATATCATTCTAGAATGTCATTTGCAAGTCAACATAGGTTGCATCATACAAACCCAAAACAGAGAAATCCACATTCTTCTGTGAGAAATGAACACAAAGCTAGTTTACGCCACAAAGTACATCTGTGGCATTGCTTATCATAGGAACCTGTAGTCATCTGCTTGTTGTATTAGAGTATTCCTCCCAGTTGAAGGCAATGGCACAGGTAAAAAATAGGAAATATCTGCTGAAGTAAAACCGCAGCTGACACTGCACCCCACCGAAAACTGCTCCTTTGTTGATGCAGACTTCCCTGAATTCACCCCACTTCAGTGCACTCCATGCCCTACAAACTCACTTCCACACTTTCACTAGAATGATTTGTTATTGCTGGTTTTTCTACAAGTATATTCCAAGAATCTTAGTGTTCAAGCTGTCTGCAAAGTTGTAGAATTTGGTTTACATGCTACATGCTAGAACTTGCCTGTCAATCCTGAAATTCTGAGCAGAAACAGACAGACGTTGCTTTTACAGAGTGAGGTTTTAGATTGAATGTTTATTACATGTACTACTAAGTTGATAAAAGTCAACCAATTCATGCACCACTTCTTCGTGTTTTCATAAAAGGCCTATAAAAACAATGTGGATATTCTGTCTCTTTAGGTGAGATTATGCAGCAGTTTCTTCACTTCAATCAAAACTACTGGAGAGCATTTATGTTTACAACAGGCTGAAAAGCACATGCAGTTACTGAAAGCTCTCTATACTTGAGGCAGACACCTAATACTGTGAGACAGTCAATTGTGCGTCACACAATTTAAAGATCACACTTGACCAAACTTCAAAGTAAAAGTAAGGCCTAAATGAAGTGCTTCTATAGCTCTTATTAGCAGTGATGATTTTATTATCACTGATTAGCACTTCTTGGCTGAAGAGAAAAAGTCCAGTTATAATATACATTAAAAATAAAGAAGAAATAGAGTATTATCTTAACACAGTATTCCATTGAGTTAGTTGACACTATCTACAAGTAGTGCAATTCTCAAGAATAAGTCAGATTCAATAGTCCAAAAATTAAATGTGCAATTAAACCGTATACTGACTTGCATTGCATTTCTTGCTGTTACCGTCTTGAAAAAAATAATGATCTGCTTGTTTTTCCCGACTTTTCTCAAGGCAACAAGGATAAATTATAACTAAAATGGATACACTACCTCAGACGCCTTCCGTTTCATTTCCTTGCATAATGCATCACACTCCAGTGAAACTTGGTCTTCTTGTATCTTGCTGCACTGTACTTCCTGTTAAGTATAAATTGAGTTGGTTGTAATTCATTTCCCTACATAAAAATTGAATTATAATGTTCATTTTGTTAAGAAAATTATAAAACATTCTTATTTGGAATAATTACAGAATGAAGCTTATCAGTAAATATTATTTGAAACTGTAACTGTATTCAAGCATCCTTTTCTATTTTCCTTCTTTCTGATAAGCTCCTGAAAGCTTATCCTAAAGCTTATAAATCAAATGGTCCAGTTTAATTTTCTTGTCTTTTTTTTTCCACTTATTTAAGACAAAGCAATATAACCTTGTGAACTCTGTTAAAAAAGATACCACGCAGAGTACCTAATAAGTAACTCTTATGTAACTTCAAACCAATTCTCACAACTGGCTGAGATTACAGGGCAAGGTCTGGTCATGGGAAGATCTCCTTTACTTCCTCTCCTTCCTCCCCCTTACATTGAAGGCCAAAAAACAAAAACAAACAAACAAACAAACAAAAAAAAAACAGAATACCACCACAGACAGAAAGTTATTATCTGTACTACTAGCCTATGAAGAATTTTGTCAGGAGGTGGGGATAGTTTTTAATTCTCTTTCTGAAGGGAAACATCATTTCACTAGGAATCAGAAGGATCACTTCATGGCTATTTAAATGAGTGGCTATTTATTCTTTAAATAAGAATTAATAACCACTCATAACAACCTCTCCACCTTATTATAATCAAATTTACAAGACTAAAACAAACAACCAACTGTCATCAGATTTAAAGAACAAAAACCTTTCAGAATAGCAGATTCGGAATGTTCCATTTCTGGCCAGTCTACGAGTGAAAAAGTGAGCATCCTAAAAATTAATTTCATTGCTTCTTGCTACCACACTGTAAGAGATTATTCTTTTACATCATTGTCTCAAAGCTTGCTGGGGACACAGATGAACAAGTCCAAGCAAGTCCTGGGCAAGGGTTGAGAAATCCTTAGTCCATCAATGTTCTCCAGACAAGTCCTAGGCAAGGGTTGTGAAATCCTTTGTCTGAGGGACACAGATGGACAAGGCCAGGGGCAACAAGAGAAAGATAAGTTGCAGCTTAATGGCCGTGACACGGTCTTTTGTGTGGACTTATCTCAAGGAAGATGGCCATCTCAGGGGGTACTCACATGACTCTTGCTCAAGCACCCAGGGATGTCACATAAGCTGGCAGAAGAAGGATAAAAAGGGGACCTATAACCATGAGGTTGAGGGCTTTCTGGCAAGATTCCTCATGAAGAAGAAGAGGTTTCTGACATAAGAAGCCTCACGACCTGCCTCTCTCCCTCCCAGACTTGCTCTGTGCTCTACGTGCATGCTGAAGAAGAACAAAGGTGTCTGCCATCAGATTCCTCACTACGGAATTCCTGCATGCTGACAGACTCTCCTGGGCCCGCTACCTGAGTCCTGCTGCTTCCTCCCGGATTGGCTCTGCGACTTCTTCCTGCTACCTGCTTGCTGCCCAAGGCCGGCCACGCTGCTGCTCTCCCCCCATTCTCCCCCACCCATCCCCCCGCTTTGCCTCAGACTTTCGAAACGTCATGCAGCGGGACAGCTGCTGGATCCTGGTGGTGACTATCCCCGCTTTACACGATTCTTGCTTCTTTCCTATCTTTTCTATCGCCCTCCTTCCCTTCCCCATCTCCCTGATTAGGATTTATAATAAACTGGTTGGACCAACATTTGAGCCATTGTTTCTTAATCTCACGCCGAGTACACAGATATTAAAGGAACTCCATCTCCCTTCTATAAATTGGAGCGAGACACACACTTCAGTTGGACACCCACATAAGAACTGAACACATTCAACAAAATCTGAGCTGGTCTAAACACAAATAGCTATATAGTGTCAGAACTCATCAGAAGATATCACATTTTGCTTTTCCAAAAACATTATGAATATTAGGGACAGTAACAATGAGATGTAACAGAGTTATCACAGAAATACCCATCTTCCTTATTCAATTAAGCTTGGCATAAGAAACAGGCATACTTTTAATAGGTATATAGAATAGAATCATAATAGATTAATTAAGGTTGGAAAAGACCTCAAAGATCATCAAGTCCAACTGTCAACCTGTATCTTATGGAGGAAGAAGCAGAAGTACAAGTATATACTCAAACAATGATAATATTACAGAATGGCCAGGGTTGGAAGGACCTCAAGGATCATGAATCTCCAACCCTCCTGATTATGGATTTTACTGAACACAGTAGCGAAAGACAGAAAATAAGAGCACTTAGTCACAACAAAATAATTTATCCACAGCAGAAGTCAACATTTCTTTGTACCACGGGCAACTTATGAATAAATAAAAGCTTACTATCCATAAGCAGAGACTGTTCAATTTGAAGCACTCACTGTGGGTATTACCACATGAACATGCCACCTGCGACATTTTGGATTGTAGAAGACATTTCTTGGAGAAGCTAAGAACTCTGGTGAAACTACTGTCTCTGTGGAAAGCTCAGAAGTTAACCGGTTCTTGAAAATAATTTAAGCATGCTTTATTTAAGCCAGATAGTGATTTTTTCATTAAGTTATTAACACTTGCCAAGAGTTCACATAAGCCTCTGTTCTTCCCCTCATAATACTTGATAGCCATAACAAGCTTTGTTCTTTGTCTCTGCTAAAAGCTAAGGATGCTGATGTCTCTGTTTGCTTTAAGGGCTGCAGACAACCAAAACCAAAAACGTCAATTAGAGATTCAAACATCTGTGACTGTTCCAATTTATGTAATTATAAACTTCCCCTTATCATTAGGAAAATGTGCTTTGACTTCTTAGATCACTCTGGATCATCTGATTATTTTCCTAATGGAACTACAAAAATTGAAGTGTGTGTGCTTGAAGATAAAGATATTGTGAGTCTGGCAGCTAACATGTTTCAAAATAAATTTTATGTTCCTCAGTGGATATTTCGATTGTTCCACCCAAGCATTCAGCTGCTGCTATTGCTCTGCTGAAGTAACTGATTCTATTCCAATCTGCACCAGAGACAATTCATGTACAGAAGCCTAGGAACATACAAAGAAAATACATCTTTCTCAGAACTGTAACTTCAAGACTTACCTTTTTCAGTCTCTTACAAGGACACTTGAGTTTAACCTTCTGGCTGCAGTTCAGAGGACAATCACCTGAATGGCAAATCTCTTTACACCGGTGACCGCAAGGCAGCTAAAAACAGTAAAACAAGAAATACCCTCAACAATAAATAACTGAAATTACATGCAATCCATGAACTAGTTTTATTTCAGACATAGCAGCTAAACAGAAAACTCATTCAGCTTATCAGGTTTGTTTTACTTGCAAAATTTGAAAGGAAAAAGTCAACTTATTTCGCTATTTCACAGTTTTTCAGTTCATGCAGACTTATTTCTCTTTTATTGGGACAGCTTGATCAAAAACCAATTTTTTCTTTCAAATGTTACAGGAACAGTCATCTCCCCAATGACTTATACAAAGACTACCCTAACTATCTGTATGCTGGAGGAATAAAAGTAGGTGAGGTAAGAAGGAACTGAAAACTGAAATGAAGTGTGCTGTGACTCAGCCTGACCTACAAATTGCTAACAAGAGGGCAGAATTAGAAGCAAAAATACTACAAAACTAGATTTTATGTGCAAGAACCTTATGAACTATGCAGGAGTCAAATACAGGCCACCAATATTCTTACATCTGAATTAATTTCACAAAAACCTAAATTTCTGCATTTGGTAAATGCTGTTTTTGACATCTGATAAATAGCTTTTTTTAAACTGTCAGTGAAATTTTTAACACACTGAAACTATTATTTTTTATTACTGTATCAAGAACTGAGATAGTAATTTAAACATGTTGCTGCCTTTTAGGAATGTAACAGTGTTCCCAGAATGATGTTAGACGTAAAAAAAATAATTCACAGGAGTAAAAACAAGTTTTCTTCCACTAACTGCTAGGAGCTCAACTGACCTTGCTCAAGTCCCAAACAAAATCTTCACAATGATCATTTTTTCATTTTCAATTACATAAATCAATGCTGTTCAATATTGTTGATAACCAAAGGTGATAAGTCATGAAAGATACCCAACTGATTCATTTATAAAGGTAGGTTTGAATAATAGAATTATTGAAAATTATATTAGAGGCTGTCTTTTTTTTTTTAATAAAAAATGGCATTTCAACTGTTAACTGCAATCTAGCAATTAGCACAGCTTGGAAAATGCTGTAACATCTGCAGCTTTAAAATACATATTTTTCAAATTTATTAATAATTGAAGAGTTTCATATGCCACATCACCTGTTCCACAGGAACACAAAATAATAATATATAATATATATACATATAATAAAATGCAGGTGTATGCAATTCTTGTTGATGAGTAAATCTGGATTCTTAGAAGTACAGCACAGCTCAGTAAACTTCAAAGCCAGAATCACGAAAACCATACCTAAAACAGAACATATAACTTTCCAGCTTGAAATTACAGAACAGGTATATCTGATTTCATGTCAGTACCAGTCACTTACTGCACTGACAGATATTCTGCAGATTGGACACTGTGGTCTCAGTCACTGCCCCAGAATATTCCACACAGTACCAGAAGGAATGTCTCAGTCACCAAGTCTAACCCCCCACCACAATCCCTGTATGACTGCATGACCTCTTGTCACAGAAAGAGTTGCGGGGGAACACACTGGACACATGACCACAAATGCTTTTTCAGGATCCCACTTTAAGAGGCAAGTGCTTTTTCTTTCATTTACATTTATTTTATCCAGCCATTAGTTGTTATCCTCAGACTGAAATACTTATCTACCGTCCTTTCATAACAGGCTCTTTATTCCCATAATATTCCCTTCATTGAATTCCATGCAGCTTTGATCAACGTTTCTTGAGTATAGCAGCCAGAACTGCAAGCAATATTCCAGCTGGAATAACGTTGTTCAATGCCTTAATTGCAGCTTATTCATAACAGAATCTCTTTCCCTATACATCTTCCTCTCTCACACGCATTTCTCTTCAATTATTCATGATTTGACAATAAGAATTTCTGCTGTCTCCTTGGAGGCTTATTATTGGTCTTGACATGCATAGTCTTTCTGGTTTTTCTGTATCTGAATCATGTCCCAAGTGCCTGTGTTTTGCTGCACATGCATTTCCTCAGTTGTCACCTACTGACAACACACCACAAATTTTCATAAGAAAATCCCAATGAGCTTCTGGTGCCAAAGTCATTACCAAAAACAGTGCATGACTAGCCCTCAATTTGAGCCCTGGGAAAATCCCCTTATTGCTAACATCCCTCGCTCTTATGTAGGAATTTTTGTTGTTGCTTACAGCTTTTTTAGGTGGTTGCTTAAAAAAAAAAAAAAAAGAACCACAAGCAGTTATTTCCTTCAGTAAACCCTAATCCTTGCATCAATCCTCTCAGCTTTACATGAATTAGCTCTTTACTACCTGGCACAGCCTCAAGTGCCCAACTGAAGCATGACGTAGGGAACCTCATCTCTTCTCTTTGTCTGGAGGAAAAAAGAAATTGGTCATTCTATCAAAGAAGAAATTCAGTTTTGTCTGGCACAACTGATCACCTGCAAATCTACCTGAACTCTATTTCATTTTTAAAAGATGGGTTAGAATCTCGTGATTAAGCCTTGTACATGCTAAAGTCAGAGTACAGGCCAAGAGCACAGAGTCCCAACATGAATGCTGCTCACCAGTGACTCAAGGCCTCACAAAGGCAACCACACAGCCTCTGCACAGTAAGAGAGACAGACTCTTTCTGGCTCCCTGCCCAACAGCACTACACACTGAAACAGCTACGAAGTCTCATCTGCCAGACATCCTAAGCTAGAACCAACTATTTCAGATTCCTCTTCCATACTCATTAGGCACACTTTCAGTAATAATGTCAAAGCCCAAACAAACTGTTTTATAACTCGCTTGTCAGAGCTGCAAATTCTAGATAATCTCCGTGTACTACTACAGTAGAAATTTTTATGTTACATAGCACCAGAGCATAGAACAGGAATATACTTAATCCAATACTGAGATCATATTTGCTCATCTAGTGCATACAGTCACACAGTTCACAGTCAGCAGGATACAGGACAAGAATGAAGCTGACAGTTTCAGTTGCTTCTCACCCCCTCCAATGCAAACACAACATATAAAATCATGGGAAGCAGTTCGATGAGTGGCAAAACAACACTCCCACGAGCTAAGAGAACAGAAGCAATCCTACCACTTCTGCCAAATAAGTGCTGTAGTTGGAAGGGAAGGGTTTTTATCCTTTGTTTTTTGTTTTTTTTTTTGCAAATGTTGAGCTACTATATAGAGCTAAAATATGTGCTAAAATGTAATGTGTGTATCCCTTTTAGATCTTTTTCATTTTGTTGTTAATTGCTAGTAAACTAAGGGCTGAAAAGGCTTTACATTTGTCATGGGAAGGTCATTAAAAGAAAGCAATATAACCCACAACTCTGAAAACAAACAAATCTTTATGAGCATTTTCCACTTTGGGAATGCATTTAAATTCTAATATTATGCCTGGCAATGACAAAAACAGTCAACATTTATGGATGCTTAACCAATCTTTACCAGCAGGTAATAAACACGCTCTATTAACACACATAAGAACCACCCCACTCTTGAGCAGCTGTCTCAAAAGTTATAAACAAAGGTTGAGTTTCGAACCCATGGCACAGACTCAGCAGTTTTAAGTGCAGCTCTGCTCTCAGAGCTCTGTGAAAACCTCTGCTGCTTAAGCTAGATGTGGATGAGAATGTGCTTATGATAGAAGCAAAGCTTCTGTTGAACAGCAACAACAAAATCTAACGGAGTACTTAGTGGTGGGGAAGTTCAACCTCTTCTGTCATCCCACTAACATCTGCCTCTGATGTCATGGGCCAACATAAAATAGGAGGCATTATTTTCAGAGCAGCCCTCATAGATGTATCATAATGCGGTCCCATGTTTCACGTTAAGACCATAGCAGAGTGGACAGTAAAAGTACACTTTTTTTTTTGTTGAAAAATTAGTAATTGCACAGAGCAAAGAAAAATGTGTTAAACAGACCCACAAATACCTGTAATGGATATGTAAACAATGGAAACAGATATGACTGTTAAAACTTGCATTTAAGATCTATTCCAAAACATCTGCTAGCATGATCATAAGAATTTAATCACCACTGATTAAAAAAAAGTTAAATTTCCTTCAACGGGATATTTAGCTATTGTTACCAAACAAAGCAAAGAACTTTTTAATTAAAGTTTCCCATCCAACAGCTGTAGCAATATCAAAGACTTTGCTTCTCCCTAAAGCAGATAGGAAATATGAGCTGTACCGCACAATATTTGAAGTCTTTTTTAATAGCTTTATACTACCACATCCAAAACAAAAGCATGAAACCCGGCAATACTTTTCAATTCCTGTTGTACTGTCTGGTGCCTTGGAAAAAATACAACTGATTTTTATGATGCTTCGAAGAAGCACACTACCTGCAATTCAAATGTGGAAGTATACTGCTTTCCACAATTTCCTTTAACCAAAAAAGATAAACATCTCAAAACTAAGACTTCAGTAGAATATTGTATTCTGTGCTGAACTTGGTGGAGTTACAGAATACACTGATTTTTAACAACCATTAGTTTCACTGAGCTCTTCTGGTAAACCAAGTTCAGATTCTGACATTGAAAAGGAAATTCTCATAAACACTAACCTGATATTTACTTTCAGGCTGCTAAGATAACACAAAAACTTTTCAGATTTGGTGTTGAGGGAACAATTTTTTTTAAACAAAAAAATTAAGAACAGAGAGTACTTCTGAGGTTATCAGAACAGGGTTGGAGAAAGTAGGAGGAACTGAAAAACAACATTAGGAACTATTTGAAGCAGGACTGCACTAACACATTTCAAGAAAAATACTAAGATATAGAACTAGAAACACAGGAAGGGAACAGTATGTATTTTTATATAACTGATTACACTAGAAGTTTTTTGTGTAGATGAAACTACATAAATCCATTATCTACAGGAATGAGAATTTTAAGAGTTAAGCAAAAGCGTTATCCAACTAAAACAGATTCTGTTGTACCGAGTTTTCTGTTCACATCCCACTGAATTCAGTTCTAAAAAAACCCTGTTCTACAGACAAAGCAATTCTGAACTGCAAACTTGAATTCAGTAGTACTACTGGATGGATTTTAAACCTCAGACCAAGTCTCGGGAACGTGTCCAGAAAAAAATCACAACAGTTACATTAATCAAAGTCAAAAGATGAGATATGGAAAAAACCTTTGAAGAGAATCTCAAGTACAGGAACACACAGTTCATGTTAAGAGATTAGAAGTACTATTGAAAATAAAGAGGAGGAAGTGTTGCAGCAAATAAAACCAAAGTAACAGAGAGGGAAATGGAAGGACAAAAGTAAGAGGTAAACAGACAATGAAATAATATCCTAAAACGCTCCCCTGCCAGGGAGAGAACTTTCAGACTTCCAGATGAGAAAACTGTGACAGATACATTCATTTACTCATGCAAGACACAAAGAGGATGAGCAAAATGAAGACATCTCGACATCTCAAAGACAAGGGTGAAAAGTAGAAGATGCAAGTAGGCATGCATCAAAGAGCTCAGAATTTCTATTGGGCTTTCACTGATGTGTTAACATAACCTTGTCTGAAAAACAGAGACTCTTGGGAAGCAGGCAGGAATACTGTCAGTTCTGCAAGTTACTCAAAACCAGACAGTCTACCTAGTAAAAGACTGGACACTTCTGAAACCAGAAAATAATGCAATGGAAGTTTTGAACTTATGTCTACTCAGTTGAGGCAGAATTCAGACAAGGTGAGATAACAGACTAGAGGACACCAAAGGCAAACCAGCATAGTGGAACAAAATGTAACCAGTGGAGGACAAGCTGAACCAAATTATTTCTGAGTGCCAACTACATACTACTAGAGACAAAGTACAAGGCCAAAATAGAGTAACAAAACAATTAACAAGTATGGGATTAAGTATTTTCAATATTTTGAAAATATGCACAAGCCTTTTCTTTATTACAAGGAAGCAGATTTTCTGAGAAATTCTGAAGTGTTTAGCAGTGGAAACACTTTCCAAAATATCCCTGACTATTCAAGTTTTTCCACTCCGCAAATTTTCTAATTCTACAGTAGGGAAAGGCACATTCATTCAGACTAAGCTTTTTTAGCTTGCTTGGCCTATGAAACTGTATAAAAACCCTATAAAAAGTAAAATTTGCAAGCCACCAGACATTTATCAAATCAAATATTTATTTGTTAACATGGCTTACCTGTTTTGGACACTGATTTTTGCAGGAAGTAAGAAGATCTTTTCCTTTTACATCTGCACTTGTTAGTTTTCTATAGAAGAAAAGATGTATTTGTGGTAAATTCCAAATTAAAAAAAAAAAGAGCAAAAAAACCCAGGAGTCAATACAATTAGGAATGTATTTTAAGTGCATCTCATTGCAAAGAGAAACGGAGTCATTTGTCCATATCCCATGGGACTAATATAAATGACACTAGGTCTCTATCAGACAACAACACATAAATTAAGAGGATTTACAGTACTTTAAAGAGAACACAAAAAAAACATATGTGCGTGGGATGAATGTTTTTGGAGCAACAAGCATACAGAGGATAATGCTCAAACCCACACTTCCAATTTATATCTAGTAAAGTTTATCTTCCCCCGCTACCCACACACTCATAAATAATTAAAAAGGAGCACAAATGATTACTAAGATATTTTCCAACTAAAACAGATAGGGTTTGAAGGACATTTTGTTACAGAAGTCCACATTTTTCTAAAAGTTTAACTGTAAGATCTTTTACAATAGCTACATTAATTCTAATTCTTGCTACAAAATTCTTCTTTATTTACTGTAAAAGAACTGTAGATAGATTAAAAACATCACATAAGATTACTATGTACTTGCATAACTCGAAGTATTACCTTATTATAAAAGCACTAAGATCAATTCTGCCCATGAGGCTCCATACAAGTAGTTATTTTAGCAGTAATACCAAATAAAAACACTGGAAAGGTTTAAATATAAGAACAATGCACTATATTACAAATGATAACCTTGAAAAGAAGTTTTATAACTTGCCATAGAAGTACCTCCCATCCCCAGACATTTCAAATGGTTTCCAATTAGGAGCATTTCAATGAAAAGTTGGGTTCAGTTCTGATACTTACAAGCATTCAATATACAGTACTGAGAGTTTGCAGTGACACTTTATTTTAAGCATCTGGAGACATGATGGACAATCCCCAGGATGACAGGGTAAAACACATCGGTGAGGACAGCCCAATGGCCGTGGCTTGGTACACTCCTCTTCACACTGCAAGCATTCTGGACCTGCCTAACAAAATAAAAACAAAGTACTAAAGAAAGTGCCAAACGTTAGTTTACTAGATGCCACTAACAAGCTTTTAGATAGAAGAAAGAGTTGGGGTATTTTTTCCCATAGAATTCAGCTATTCAGTAATATATCCCGCAAGCAAACTATTAAAATGTGTTCTTCTTCTTTTAAAGAAATGTCAGTGTATATGGGACAAAAAGAGCTCTATTTTGTCTCCTAGACATGAAAGAACCTCTTAATATTAGTGCTTTGAAAAATAGCCATTAAGTCTGTTCATTTTCTATGGAAAACTGTTAGAAAAAGAATTTCATATTCAGAACTAACTCTTCCCACCCAACGTGTTATTGTAATACTTCAGTCACGATACGCTGCTCTACAATACATGGGTGTGGAGGTTTAAGAAACAAAATCATTCAATTTCCCTACATGTATGATTGGTCACATAGTCTTCCCAGAAAATATTTGATGAACATTAAGGTAAATATGCTTCATTCTTCATTGCTTCATATGCTTCATTGGGACCAGAGAGTGGTGGTCAATGGAGCCAAATCCAGCTGGCGACCGGTCACGAGTGGGGTTCCCCAGGGGTCGGTGCTGGGGCCTGTCCTCTTCAATATCTTTATTGATGACCTGGATGAGGGCATTGAGTGCACCCTCAGTAAGTTTGCAGATGACACCAAACCGGCTGGAAGTGTCGATCTGCCTGGGGGTAGCGGGGCCCTACAGAGGGATTTGGACAGGCTAGATAGCTGGGCTGAAGCCAATGGAATGAGGTTTAATAAGACCAAATGCCGGGTCCTACACTTTGGCCACAGCAACCCCAAGCAACGCTACAGGCTTGGGGCAGAGTGGCTGGAAGACTGTGTAGAGGAAATGGACCTGGGGGTGTTGGTTGACGCTCGGCTAAACATGAGCCAGCAGTGTGCCTGGGTGGCCAAGAAAGCCAATGGCACCCTGGCTTGTATCAGAAACAGTGTGACCAGCAGGAGTAGGGAAGTAATTGTCCCCCTGTACTCAGCTCTGGTGAGGCCGCACCTTGACTACTGTGTCCAGTTCTGGGCCCCTCACTGCAAGAAAGACATTGAGGCCCTGGAGCGTGTTCAAAGAAGGGCAACAAAACTGGTGAGGGGTCTGGAGCACAGGCCTTATGAGGAGCGGCTGAGGGAGCTGGGATTGTTCAGTCTGGAGAAGAGGAGGCTCAGGGGAGACCTCATTGCTCTCTATAACTACCTGAAGGGAGGTTGTAGCGAGCTGGGGGTCGGCCTCTTCTCTCGTGTAACTGGTGATAGGACTAGGGGGAATGGTTTCAAGCTGCGCCAGGGAAGATTCAGGCTGGATATTAGGAAATACTACTTCTCTGAAAGAGTGATCAGGCACTGGAATGGGCTGCCCAGGGAGGTGGTGGAGTCACCGACCCTGGAGGTGTTCAAGGAACGTTTGGATTTTGTGTTGAGGGATATAGTTTAGCAAGAACCATGGGTGATAGGTGGATGGTTGGACTGGATGATCTTATAGGTCTTTTCCAACCTTAGTGATTCTGTGATTCTTACTTGTACTGTCCCAATAACTTAGACAGAACCCCAGCTTGCAAATCAATGTGATTTAATAACCGAACCCATTCAGCACAGTATTCAAAGCACACACAACCACACTCAAATGCTCAGTTTCACATAAACCAACCAAAGTAAAGCCAATTTACCCAAGAATGAGGCTACTCAATGCTTCTGCAGAAGAACTAATTCATAAAATCATCAAGGTTGGAAAAGACCTTCAGGATCACCCATGTCAACTGTTAACCCATCAAACCATCCTCACTAAAGCACGTCCCTCAGTGCCACAGCTGCACAGTTCTTGAACACCCTCAGGGACAGTGACTCCACCAACGCTGGGCAGCCTGTTGCAGTGCTTGACCACTCTTCTGAGAAGAAACTTTTCCTTATGTCCAACTTGAACCTTCCCTGGCACAACCTGACGCCATTACCTCTTGTATGATCACTAGTCACCTGAGAGAAGAAGCTGAACTCTCTCTCTCTACAATCTCCTCTGAGGTAGTTGTAGAGAGCAACAAGGTCTATCCTGAGCTTCCTTTTCTCCAGACTGAAAAGTCCCAGTTCCCTCAGCCACTCCTCATACGACTTGCACTCCAGACTCTTCAAAAGCTTTGTTGGCCTTCTCTGGGCATGCTCCAAGGTCTCAGTGTCTTCTGTGTACTAAGGGGCCCAAAACTGAACACAGTACTTGACGTGCAGCCTCATCACTGTCAAGTACAGAGGGACGATCACTTCCCTGAGCCTGCTGGCTGTACTACTTCTAATAGAAACCAGAATGCCAGTGGCCTTATTGGCCACCTGCTGGCTCACCTTCAGACAGCTGTCAACCAGCACCCCCAGATCCTTTTGCACCACACAGCTTCCCAAGCCTGTAGCATGTATGAGGCTGTTGTGACCAAAATGGAAGACCCAGCAATTGGTCTCTTTGAACCTCACACAATTGGTCTTAGCCCACGGATCTAACCATTGCTTTATGCTGTTTAATATAAGGGCATAAGGATTTAAGCTTTAAATATTTTTCCTCTTATTTTCTTCCACTTACAGTTGAACAATCTTTGCTGCAGAAGTTTAAAAAGGAACCTTCCTACAATGATCATCTACAAAACACACCATGCCTAAATCAATACCTAGGAAAGATAACAGCAAATGAAAATATTTTTAGAATTGTGACAAGAAATGTAGCAAACTGTGTGTAAATGCAAACAGCTGGCCTTTCTACTATATTTTCTAAAAGGCAGAAAAAAATCTTAATTCCAGACAAAAATAATTACAGACACCAGCAAGAAATTTAAACAGCCATTTTCTGAATACATTTGCAATTTAGTCAATTAAAACAACAGAAGTTTTAAGATGTAAAAAACAACTGGAGTTTTAAGAAGTTCAAAGAAAATTGAGAAATGAGATCTTTTCATATTTCATATGTTCATAAGCATCCCTTTTCTGACAATGCACTGCCTCATCCAAAATGGAGCCAGCATAACCTGACCCATAGAAACGTCAATTGGTTAAACTGGAGGAGTAAGCAGACACTCTCTTACACTCATAACTAGAGATGCTTAGAGTGCTGTCACTCTCAGTATTTACTGTTGTCATTCTATTGCTGGACTCTGTTGGTCCTCAACAGCTTGCCCTAACAGCTCAAACTCTTCAGACAAAAAATCTGCAATCATTAATTAAATACTATCATAACTGCAATATAACTAGTTATCAGATAAACAACACTTCTTCTAAGACTTGAATTCAGAAATTAACAATCCTATTAAAGTACAATAAGCTAAAACATAACAGGTATGTTTTGTATCCTATTGAATGCTTGCTCAGTTTTCTATATGACCAGAGGTAATGCTGTTTTTTTTTTTTTTTAAATTAATGCTTTAAAAGCTTAAAAAGTTTTTTTCCTCCAAACTATGACTCTCTCAAACCAGAAGCCATGTGCTCTCGACTGATCAAAACTACAGCAACTTTCACCTTTGCATTTTCATTTGTTTCATAATATTATTTTCAGCAACTAAGACCTACAGCTCATAAGTGACAGTTTCTAGAAGAAATTGATAAACATGAATATATCACTCCAGTGATTCAGGAAGTCTTCGCCTGTTCTGCAATATTTCCAGTGCTCTCTCCCACAGATGTCAAACTCCTCAACCCATATCCAGCTCTTCTAGGTAAGCAGCTTTCCCAGTAGACTGCAAGTGTGTTTGCTCAGAGGCATTATCAGTACGTTGTTAAAACAAAGTAACAAAAATTAAACAACCAAAAAACAAAATGTGCAGCATTTATGAAATACATAATACTGTCCAGTTTTGTTGTCTAAGGAGTACAGACTAGCTAACTGTCACAACATCAGTGGGAATAGATCACAGATATATCAGATTCCAATGGAATCTGTAACAGATCCTATGCATCCTAGCAGGAAATACTTTATTTTCCAATTAAAACTGAAGACAGTATTTAAAACAAACTAAAAGCAAAAGAAAAATCAACCTACCTTCTTTCCATCTGCATTACTGTTGATTTTAGTAACATGATGACATTCTTTCATACAAGTGTGATTCTGACAATTAAGAAGTCGCCCACAAAATCTTTTACATGAGTAGGGACGTGCAGAGTGACACGGTAATGGACTAACCTGGAAGTTAAAAATAAAAGATGTCTATAAGTAGGTATCTTTGTATCTATCTGTTTATATTTATAGGCAGATAGCATGTGCACGTAAGGTTGTACATGTGTACTGTGTCATGTGTGTCTAAACATTTATATAAAACTAACACCACCATTAGAGAAACTTTTGTTCTTAAGTACCTTGCTAAAGAACAAAATCAGTAGAAAGCAATCAACTTTTTATTTTTTTAATATATATACACATACACAGACACTTCAGGCTCTCATCCCTACAGTCATACATTTGTTTTATGCTGATTACACCTGGTAAAAAAAACCTTGCTAACTTTCACCACCTAGCTTCCCTCCTCCCCATCTCCTTTTTCTTTTCTAAACAAACAACTACAGTCTTAAACCCTTTAGTGCTATTTAGTACTTCTTTCTAGTTTACATCTGTGCCCTCCAGGAAAGATTCCCAGACAGCTCTATATCTATTACAAAAGCTGTCTATAGTTTGTTTTCAGGGGGCTAATTGTGTTATGGTCATCACAGATGCAAAACATTCTTACAATTCTACCTTTAACTTCCACTGGTACTGAAATAGATTGTTAGCTCCTACCCTTGTTAACTAAGTTACTTCCCTGAAGCTGAATGGTGAAAGTACCTTCCACTACAGAAAATATTAAAGGAAACTCACTTGTTTCTATTTTTCTACCATTACATAAGATTCACATGAAAAAAAAAGTTTCTGTGGAGCTGTCACAAAATTGATTTTTAAAAAAATCATTGTACAGAGAAAAAGAGAAACTATTTCTGATGTTATTACAAAACAGGTTAATGTGACATAATTCACTTTGACTAGACTAAGAGTGCAATTTTATGTTATGGCTTTAGTTGACTGAATAGCTTTACTCTGCACCCCTTCTTTGTCTCTCTTCCAACTCTACAATCTTAATTGCACTCTCCTACCACTTACTTTGAACAAGCTCCACTACACATCTGTCTTTAGAGCAAAACAATACAGCTAATTAAAATGGATGAAAATTAATTGACAGAAAAACAAGTTCTTTTATTTTGCCAGGCTCACAGGTTGCTTGGCCATACAAGCAGGTGAATAAGGTAAGAGAAGATGGAAGCACAGAGGTTAGGATGAGGAACATTCTCCCTTCAGCACTGTGCACATGCTGATTTCCTTCGATCCTAAGTAAAACTACACAAAGCAGGATTTGAATCCACTTGTTTATAGAAATCATTTTCTGATCCCATACCAGAAAAAAAAAAAAAAGACTGGATTCCACATTAAGCCATTGCAAAACACAATTCATTCACAAAACTTCTGAATTCGTTCTCATCCTGACCCATTGAAAATATGTGAACAGGAAGAATCCATATGAGAGACTGAACTTCAAAAGAAAAAAAGGAGGGGGCTATTGTGTCCAACTTCTCTTGCATCCCTACATGAGAACTGCAGCTCATTATGCTGGCTAGCACTACTGCAGCTATGAAACATATCTGAATGCTGCCTGCCCCTACTGCTTCCTGCAAGCACACTACAGGTCAGTCCGTAATGGCTTTTGCTTTTGTTGACCAAATGAGTAAAAGCCAGCAATAGGCCTAACGAAAGAGAGTCTAAAAGAGAGAATACTGCTGTATCCAATGAACATACACTGATTACCTGAGCTTGTATCATTCCTATTATCCTGCCCCTTCCCATTCTCCATCTCCTTCCTCCTCCTCCCTCACCTAGTCACTTCATTCCAGCAACAAGGTAAATAGTAAAAAGGATATTGGAAGGTAAAAGAAGAAAAGACAATAAGGAGGCATTCTCAGTCTACTAAAGAATAAGGGCAAAGAAAAAAAAGACATGACAGGCTTTTAGAAGCTTTCCAGGACATTTTTCAAATGGAAAAAAAAAAAAAAAAATGGATGCAACAGTTGGAATGCAAAAATAAAAATCAAGCACAATAGAGCAGGAAAACTTTGAAAGTATTCATCAGTCATAAAGAATAATACAACACAGCATTAAATTTCTACCAAAGAAAACACATACTCACCCCCCCAAAAAAACAAGAAAATAAGTGTTTCATCTTCCTGAAAACAAAACTGATTTTCTAGTATGTTCTAAATACTCATCATAAGCAAAACAAGAATATTTTCCTAAAACCTACAGGGGTTTTAATACTTTTCCATAGAATTAGATTTTGAATATAAACATCAACTCTCAGAATTAAATTTTAAGAGACCACAGGTAAGTTACTGCTACGAAATGTGAAAGTCAAAAATAAAAGTAAACCATCAAGTTTTATTTTGTGGTGGCTACAATTATGATGACAGGTGATTTTCACACCTACAACTTTAATCAAAACTGAGTGCTGCTTTTAAGCACTTTGATTTATAAGAAAAAAGAGAATTAACAACTGCTCTAAACACATGTAAAAATACTTGAAATTGACACCATAAAAATACTTAAAAGAAAGCTGCAAGCTGTAGCCACAGAAAATCTTATTTTAGGTTAAACAACTTGTAGAATGGTATTTCAGTGAACACAAATTTGATAAAATTATATTTTCTGAAAAGTAGTTTTAAGTCTGTTATGTCAAGTGATAAATCACTTTCCTAAAAACATAAAGACATGTGAGACGTAGAACTAAATTTATCCCTTAAAATAAATTCAATTGTCAAAGAGAAATTTAAAAAAAAACTTCAGTGATATAATGCAGCATCAACACTAATTAAAATTATTGTCCAAAGGGAAATGTAAAGAAAGTAAATTTGTACTAGCAATAGCTAATCTAATAGCTAATACAATTCCTAATCTGCTTGTATCCATTCTCTCTTCTATTCATTATCTGCAGGCATCTTGGTAAAGCACAAGGAGTCCTTGTAGCTTGTTTCAATTCTCAGCTAATTGCTTTTCGTACCTCACCCATTACAGGCTGTATAAGAACAGTCCAACAAAAGTAACTCATAGTGCAGCAATGAATCCCCCTCTTCGTAGGAAAAGTTTCCTTGAGAAAACCACTACATTGCTCACCTGTGAAACTGTCCAATTTCCCTGTGAAAATCCCCTCATGGGTTGGAAACTACTGCAGTAGAGCAACTGTTCAGAAATCTATATAAAAAATTTCTCCTTCTAACAAAGGTAAATTACTTTGAGGTGAGAGTATTTGTTAAGAGCCAATAAGACCGTAAAACATTGAGCAAACACTACAGGTTTTGTATGGTTTTTTTCCTTCTTTTTAGAGATCTCAGAACAACATTAAATGTATTATGCACTGAAAACACACTGTAAACACACTGCCCTCGCACAGTAATAAACAAGTCATTCTTTTCTTCTGCTACCAAAGTCTCAAAGATTAATTTAATTCTTACTTCCTTAATTCCTTACTACACTTAATTCCTCTCCAGAGGCTGCCAAACTTGAGCAGGAAAGAAACACTGCACTCTTTTGGCCAAAAGATGGAAAGTTTCATCTTATATCAGTAAACATAAATTCCTTCAGTATAAATTCTGAGATTCCTCCTTATTTCTCTACAGTAAGCTGTAACAAACCCATGACCCAAAGTCATTAACTGACTCTGCTAAGAGCATTATGAAACAGAGAGGGGATTTCCTTTTTCAGATATTTTGAAATAAGCAGTTATAAATACACTTTGAAATTTGAATCATTTTCTCTAATAAGAGAAGGGAGGTATACAAAGTTCATATCCATGCAAATCTGAACAGTTCTAAAGCAGCTGACGTTATCTAGCGCACATTACGTTGGGCCAATTGCACAAAGTTTACTTTTTTTTTTTTTTTTTTTTAAATGCAAGCTCACTAAAGATAGGATGAGATGTATTACGATCTATTGCAAGAGATGTCATTCATTCGAAATAAGATACTGGTTGATATACCTGAAAGTTTTGCTGTGGAAAGCAAAAACATAAATCAGCTGTTCCAACAACAAACAAAAAGACATGGTTATTCCTTTCATGCAGTTCAAGAACATACTTTGCTTTGGCAACTAGCAAGCTGAAAAGCACCTCTATGGAAACTGTCTTCACAGCATATTTGGATCAATAAGTGTATTGCATGAATAGACTGCTGTTTTAACTTTGTTAAAAAAATCTGTGACATTGCCACCACATATTAGGCCACCATTACAATTCATACCAAAAGATCATTAAAGAAGGTCAAAGAAGAAAAACAGTGGGTATCTTGAATATTTAAAGTTTACTATTTTCTAGAAATTTTCACTAGATTAAAATAGAACTAGATTTGCTATACTGGTATCAGCTGTGCTTTGATAGTGAATTACTCACCAATAGAGGTATTACCAAACCAAGGTGTAAATAGCAATATCTTTTTAAGATTAGTCTAGCAATTATCTTTTAAAAAACGAGAAAAACGTGCTGATTTTCCATTCCTTGACTTTTAGAAATGACTGAATACTGATGACTCTTACTCAGCTTCAAGTGTTAATTCGATTTTCTCATTATGCTATGTAAGCCAGAACAGCCAATGACTTGATTTGAGATGCAGAAGCCTAAATCTCAAAAAGATAAGCTAATAATTCCACTGTGTTGTCTGACATTATCCATTTACGCTTACATCCAAACCACTTGAGAATTTTCTGGTACCGCACTATATTCTCTTTTCTTTTGAAATGAACACAAAGACACAGCAGGTGCTGGAAAACTGAAGAAATAGAACAGAGAGAGAAGAACTACACAATGAAGTGGGAAAGAAAACCAGAGAACTACATAGTGAAGACAGAACAAATCAATTTAAACACTATTTGAACAAATATGCAAGAATACACAAATAGCTTCATAAATATGAGTTTTCATTTCTGTCCAAGAACTCTAATTTAAAAAGGAACTAACACACCTCTGATATGTAAGCCTTTGTGATGTTACTTCATTGGTTTTAAAACATAAAAAAAGCCACATAACATTTTTCCCTCAGTACTTTTTCTTGCAGATTGACAAAGCAAGATATACTTCATATTTTACTTAAAAAGCCAGTTTCCAGACTCACCTCATGCTGTCCAAGACACTCCCTGTTAAGGAGAGTAAAAAAAGAGAAAAAAGATTCAGAAAACATGTATTTCTTTCAGTAAATAAGTGATAGTGTCTTTCTCAGGAAAGTAATACATTTTTTAAAGAAACAAAAGTGCAATTCAAGCCAGTGCAGGCAACATACGGAGCTAAAAAAATGTAGGTCAAAACCTAATCTGCTTTTGTAGCACGAACTAAAATAAAAAGCCTATTTATTTATGTAGGTCAATGCCTTCACCTTTTCAACAGTTCTTGCTACCATTTTATGATAGCAACTCCAGAATTTCTAACACAAAGCAACTACCTATAGCTACATGTGGTCTTTAGGACAACAGAATATCAGCAAGAAGAAACAGACTTTTGCAGATCAAGGGTCCCACACAGCAACCTTGCACTCAAGCTGGGATGTACTGGTATCAGATAAGCAATTAGTTGCATGAAAAACTGGCAGGATCGCCAGGTTCAAACGGTAGTGGTTAATTGGCTGCATGCTACTTGGACACCAGTTACAAGTGGAATTCTTATTTTTATTTGAGGATAGCAATGCCACTCAGAAGCATCTCAACAGACTGGAAGAATATTTTGATAGGAAGTTCATGAAATACAAAGTCCTGCATCTGGGACTCCGTAGCACAGGAAATTTCTGTTATGCAACTTTCACAAAGAAGAAGAACATTGTAGTTGCAACGATCTATCAGAAAAGTTTGGATATTCCAGAATTAATGTTACCTAATACCAACAGAATTTCAATTTGCCAAGCACAATAAAACATAGCAATGCTACCTCTTGTTAGAAAATCAAACACAACTTTCCCAGTATGGGTTCCTTCTCACTGAGCAAACTATCTTCTGGAAAGGTGCCTTTGGACTGAGGGAGGTGATTTTAAGATGGGAGCTCAGAAGGACTAATAGATGTGCCTTACATAATGCATGATGTTACACAATGACCTCTGCTGAACACCTACATGAGACTTTTCCTGTGTTAATATACCCAAATACTGAAATCAAGCTGTCCAGAACTCTGCATTTTTCACTTTTTAGGAACCTGGCTTTGAACTCTGAGCACAAGTATCAGGAGTACTGAGTAGGAATTCTTTCCATTAGCATATAGTAAATTACACAGAAGATCCATGCACTGAACAACTGAAAAACAAAATAGCAATTAGTAATACAAAAAGTTACAATCCTATAAACTAAAGAAGAAAGAAACTACATGGAAAAAAATGAGTGTATGTCACTTAAAGACTATCAATTTACAACATCAGTTTTGAGATTTTAATACTTTTCTTTTAAGGCAGCATTGTATTAGAAACAACCACTTTTTACTTTTCTTTCATATAATAAGTACATACTACTAGAACTATTAAACCATCACCAATACTTCCAGGTTTATGAATGAGAATGTTGTTTACATAAGCTCACTTCATCTGAAGAGAACAGTATATACATGTCCAAAACTTTGTTTTCTTTCTTTATTTATTTAATACTTACACGGGTATAGGAACCTCACAGGGTGGACATGGTAACACAGTCTGAATAAAAGCTGGCTCAGATGGCTGCTCCCAAGGACCTGCAAATTGATGCTGAGAGCAAAGTACAAAACACAACTGGAACCACGTGCGTAGCCTTAAATAAACTAATCATCTAAAGAGATCCCAGTTCTAAATAATAATAATAATAAAATCAACTTTCTAGTAATTTAAAAAACAAACAAAAAAATGAATAGAATACCCAACACTACCTCCCCAAATAGAACTACAATTTTACCTTTACCATAGAAATAGATAAAAAAGGCCTGTGGCCCTACTGCTAAAAATAAAATGCAAAGCCAAACAAACAAACAAAAAAGAACAAAAAAACAAACAAAAAAAGCATTTAATAGAGGAAAAAATATAACAAATATATAGAAAAAAAATATATAAATATATATATATCTATATATAAAATATAGAAAAATTCCTACTAAAAGATTGAAATCATCATACTGAAATGCACATATGCATCATATGTGAAGATGTCAAACAATGTCTTCTAATTTCTGTGCACTTTGATGATTTAGTAAATACCAATTAAACTTAATTTTTTCCTTCTATCTTAAGAACTACTGGTTGGTTATACTCGAAATTAAACATATGTAATGAAACTCCAGTCAGTCAAGTTCTTATAATTTCTTGAATTACATTAACTGCTAAAGGTTGCCCAAGTACATACATTACAAATTAGATTGCAACAAAGGACCTAGAATCACTTCACTTTTCAATTAAGCAGTATGAATACTTCTGCGTTCAATTACTTATTCTGATTTCCAAAAGGCTTCAAGGAAAGATTAAGGTCGAACAAATGTTTCTTATTCTTCAGAACACAAATAACACCCCATTTTTCACTAGTTACTTACATTGCCAGTTTGCTTCACAAGTGCTTCATCATGGCAGGAAACAGGGCACAAGTGACCGCAAGTTAACATCTTCTGGCAGGACTGACGACAGGGAGGACACCGGCCAAAGTGACAATAGTGCTTCTCCTGGGTAGGGTGATGACAGGTAGGAGGGTGACTGAAGTAAAATGCAGAAATCAATATGGCAGCAAGGAATAAGACCACACAGTCACTAGACAATTATGGCTCAAATATAAGAATTAACACAAATTCTGTTTTTAAAAATACGTTTAATTCTCGCTTTCTTCGTGGCGAATGTTATGGTAAAATTATACATGATTTCTAAGTGAAAGTCAAAGCTGGGTTTGCATACTACAGTTATTACAACCCAACTCAAATGCAGGCTAAGTAATCTTGCTGCAGCTCAGCAGAAAATACTGTTTTTGTTTTCACTGTTGAGATTTTTAAGTGAACTGCCTTCTGAAGGTGCCAGAGATGACCTGAAGAAGGGAATGGACTACAGAGTGAAAAGTGTTCAGTGGAACAGAACCTCCCCATAACATGCTGCTCATGAAACCACAGCAGCTAAGAGGTGTTTTAAATGAAGAATTAGTACTTATCTCCCCATCCGTATAGTCAAGGATACAGAAACTGACAAGCAATGTAATTTTTACTTTTTAAACTGTTATATTTTACTACTTTCTTTGAAGATATTTTAAATTCCATTACGGAACTAGAAACACACCCACTTTCTATACTGACCTGCACAGCTGTTTACATTTGGGAGGCTTGATGGTGCGTTCTCTGCCACAGGGTACTTTAATTACAGTTTTTCCACAATTGCATTTCACATCTACAGTCTCTGGACACGGATTACAACTACCTAAAATAAATACATTAACAGCATTATCACCTGAATAAACTGCAGATTATAAACAATGGTAATCAACATAAGTCTGAATTTGCATATGGTATCATTATCTTCCTCTGGTGACCTAAATAACAAATGGCTGTTAATTTATTTCTGCTTATTCAGTTAATTTATTTCAAATCCTTCTTGGGAAAGGCAATTTAATCATCATAAAAGAACCGTAATTATAATGTTGATTATGCTACCCTTTGTTACCTGCTACCAAGTTTGAAACAATCTCACTCACTCATTTTATAAAAAGAAGCCAGCATCATTAGAACCCAACCATTTGGACAACGCAAAGCTTAATACTGTCATATACGTTTTGTTCTTATATACATATGAAGTCATCTTTCTTCAGAATACAAAAGGAAAAAAGAAGACATTGGAAAAAAAAATGCTGGATACTGTTTTGGACAATATTAAGAAATGTTCATCCTTTACACATAATTAATGCTCTTTTGAAAAGATCCTCCTCATCTATAAAGTAATTCATACTACTAATGCAATATATTTTTTTTTAATAAAAATCACTAAAATACCTGTTTTTAAATCTACAGCTCTCCCACACTATTTCTTCAAGTGCCAACTGTTGTTTCATTACTGAATAATTAACAGTGAGAATATACATCTTTAAAAAAAGGGATTTTAGCTTACTGACCATGTTGCACCCAAACTTAAAGGAAAACAACGCTTTGCAAGCATCATCAACAGCACAAGTTTTTAAGCGATTCTGACAGAAAGCTGCTGACGAAAAAAAGGTTGAAAGTATACAATCTTTATAAATGGAACTGTAATATATATTATCAGCACATATAAATAAGCACTTTTATAAAATAAATCATGAATCTGAAGTTATGTTGCCCTGAATGACTAGCACACATACAATTTACCTACAATACATTTACAACTTGTACACTGCTAAATGCCAAATACTTATTATCAGCAGCTATCTCTTAGAAATTCTGAGAACAGGAACCTTTTCAACAACCTGACCTGGCAAGTTATTTCTAGTAGGTACGCTATTTCCTTTAAAATCAGTGGTCACTAAGGTATATTAAGTCACTACTAACATAATCTGGTATTACAAACTGACTATAAAATATGTGGTCATAACTTTCAGGAGCTACAAAACTACTATTGAGGAGGAGGAAGAAACACACGAATATATATTTTTAAAGTCAAACTCACTGCCTCCATTAGAAATACTTCCAAACATTGGGACAGTAAAGTATCACAATTTGTAATAGGCTACAATTTGTTAGAGCACAGGAGTTAATCTTCTACATCGGATACCATAATTATTTGCTTTGCTGGGTACAAATTCTCACAAAATCAGCATCATTTGTTTATTTATTAGTTAAAATACTTTAAAGTATTTATTTCTTTATTATTTCTTCTAATAAGAATGTAAACTATTAGAAATCATCAATGTCACTTCTAGCCAGGTAAGATGCAATCAGCAACAAATATAAGCTAACTATTGAATTCAAGCTTATCCTGTTATGTATTAGCTCCTTAAAGGTTTCCAACCAGAATTTTGTTCTGTTATTTAGTTATGATTTTGTTCTGTTATTTAGTTACGATTTCTTCACTATGAGGGGTGGTGAGGCACTGCAACAGGCTGCCCACAGAAGCTGCCATGCCGGATGGGCCTTTGGGCAAGTTGGCCTAGTGGGAGGTGACACAATCCATAGCAGAGGGCCTGGGCCTACATGGTTTTTAATGGACCTTTCTACCCAAACCATTCTATGATTGTATCAAGCAGCTCAAACTAATGCAGGAAAAAAAAAAAAAGTAACTAGTTTTTTTTCCTGACAGTACAAGAAGGGAAGGAACACAATTAGTGGGGAGGGAAGGGGAAACAAAAAACCTACTAGTCTGTGGTAATAGATTTAATAGGATGTTAAATGGGACAACCACCATATTTACCTTTCCCAATCCTCTACCACAAAAGCAAGATTGACTGAACAAGTTGTGAATTATTTCCCGAGGTGCTGCAATTTATAGTTCAGAATAGTAACAGGTAAATTATACAGGCTATTCTGCTGCTATTTCAGCAGGGCATGTTTCTAGAAGGAAAACTGCTGAGAAAATAGCCCCCTTTCAGTCACTCCAATTTAATCCCCTACCAAATTAATGTCAAAGCAATTGGTCAGGATAAAAGTGGCCAGGTAATTTTGGTATTCTTCAGGATATTTTTAACCAAGGTCACTAAATAGTGTAGTAAACTTTTTTTTATTGATTCCTTTCATTTATTCAGTAACAAGTTTTTATTTTCTCATCTGTAAGACACATTCAAGTTCAACCAACATTTTTTTTCTGACTACTCATATCACGCGTATTCTAGGATTTTCAAAATGATGAATGACCAGCATTGTCATTTTTATATGCAGTTGGACTTATTACGCACATTAAGTGACCAGAATTATTCAGGGAAAAGTCAAGCAATGCATTTTGAATTATGCAGTTGGAAAGGGGATAGAGAATTTTCAGAAGAACAATGCTAAGTAAAATTGGCTGACAAAAATCCTGGCTGTCATTATGTAAGCCCTTAGGCTCCAACCAGCACTGAAAGTCTTTCAGAAACACTGCTCCCACAGAAAGCCCACATGCAAAGGGGAAGAATTCATGAGGCACCACACAGAGTCACACAAGTACTAAAATAAATCATATTTTGTTTACTATTATTGTTTATCACTACAGGGATATTTCACTTGTTCTTACCTCTGTGGCAGCCTGAAGGACATTTGTGATTTCTGCAACCTAGGGTCCGCCCACAGACTTGATCACAAGGTGGACAGTTTCCAGGACAGCACTATTGAAACAAAATACTCTATGTAACTGCAAACTTTTGGTATAAATTTGTCCTCTTCTCCTATCCTCCCCCTTTCCCCCCAATACTTCCTGAAATATTATTCATGACATTTAGTCAAATTTCCTCAAATTCATTTTAGAAATAGAAATGAGGATATCAATAAAGTTGTTTAAAAAAATAATAATAAAACTTAATAAAAAACTCACATATTTTAAAGCGATCTTTTGATACACTAAAAAAGCAGCCTTCCAAAAAACATTAAAACATCTTAAAAGTTAATTTATAAATACATATGTATTATTATCTAAGGAATACATTTGCAACAGATCATTTCCGGACACTTACCTTTCTTCTGCACTGGTGCTTTTGGCAATCACGAATTTTAGTACACTTCGTCTCACATAAGTAAGGCTTATGACAAGGCATGCGTTTAGTGTGCTTCCCACAGCGACACTGTTTTTCAACTTCCTGGGCAGCAAAGTAGGGAAAAAGCAAGGTATTTTTAATACACATGAACTCCACCCCAAGAAGAAGAAGAAGAAAAAAAAAGGAAAGGAAAGAAAAGAAAAGAAAACCATGCAAGGGGAGTCATAAAAAAGATGTTCTACTACTAGCTGGAAAAAAAAACATTCATGACCAAGTAATATTACAATGCTCTATCATAATAGATAGTGCATTTCATGCTGTAAGAGCAATAGCCAATGTGGGACTTTGTGTCAGTACTGCAAATGTTGTGCTCTAGACGGCACAGAAAGACTTTAGCTTTGGTCTCACCAGGATGGCCACTTCAAGAGAGCCACTTGAGTGTGCAGTGCAGAACATCAAGTGTAAATCCAAAATGAATTCATACAAAGAACTACCTCACCAGCACAGTAAATTCATCTTCTGCATACACAATTTAAGAAGCAGATGAGTGGCTTTTCTCTGACCTTCCTCCCAGATATAATATACTAACTACACATACTAACATCACAGATCTGGCCATGGTGATCAGTCAAGACTGGTCCAGAAGAGACAATCGGACAAGACTTTACAGGCCAGTCCACAAAAGCTCCGCAGATATTTAGGTCTGAGCAAAGTATTATTCACTTATTAACAAGAAAACACCAGTATGTAACAGCATCTTCTCTTTCATGAATGAAGAAATATTAAACAGAAGAGCAAGGAAGTTTAAAGAGCTGGGGAAAAATTGTCTTCCACGGTGTACTTAAGTTACAGTAATAAAACATCTTTATCTCAGAAAAGCCATAGATTTTGTGACAGATATCATTTCATTTTCCTTAGTAGACTTGCAGCGTCCTGAAGATAGAGAGTTTGATAACACTAGTGTATGTGAAACAGCTACACAGCTGGACCGACCTGTCGGCATATTTCACAGGGACCTCGATGACAGCGCTGCAAACATTTATGGATGCCACATTCTAAAACTTTGTCACAGCTATCACCGCAGGTGGGCACATCTTCTGTACAAGGCAACGTAAACTCTAAATGAAAATAGAGAATTACAAAGAAACATTATGGAAAACAAAATTTAGAAAACAATGCATACTGCAATATGACTTCAAACACAAATTATATCTCTTGTTTTTGCAAAAAGCTTCTGTAGAAATAATCACATAGACAGTGAAACTCCTGCCACTAAGTCAAGCTTTGAAAGAATGAAGCAAAAAGGTATGTTTCAGCTTTCACAGTTCACTGTAAGAACTTTTTATGGACCATGCACTGCTTAATTAACCTAACCTGCTGACAGTCAAAGGCTGGATGACATTTATTTAACTTGCTGGGGGAAAAAAAAAGGCTTACTTGATTTTCCACATGGACAGGACCTTTTCCCAGAACGAGGACAGTCTCCACAGGGACCAGCATGACAAACTTGTTCACATGTGTGATTACCACAAGGTAAAGCTTTTCCACACACCTGGAAAAGTCAGAGAACTCAAGTGAGTGCAAGTGAATGTGACAAAATGACATATTAAGATAAAGCAACCCAAGAAAAAAAAAAAAAAAAAGAACTATGGATGCCTGATGTCTGGATGGAATTAAACTTTCTCAGCAATGAGGAGCTAATTGTACCAATAACTTTGTTAACAAGCTTTCTATTTGCTGAGTTTGCCAAATGAAACCGATCACCCTTGCAGCAATCCTGACTGGAAGACCACTGTATGTTGAAGGGTCAGTGATTCACAAAACAGCCTGAGCAGACACAGGCCTGTACTGTGGCAGGCTACAGGTCTGTGTGCTGCACACATCCCACGGTCAGAGATTAAACTTAGCCAGTTAATAGCAACAGAGGAGCCCACAGGCAGCACCTACTTGGTGACAGTGATTATGCCAAGCACACAACCTTGACTTTATCTAGAAGCGCAGCAAGCAGTTCTCATAGGAACATCCTTTCTGTTTGGCAGCAGCAGCGATTAACAGAATTGTTTTCTAGTAACAAAATCCTGTAACAGTTTGAATGACCGAAACAGAGTAACATTTGCTATGGACAGGGTCTGCACAGCATGCTGAACATAGATCCCAGGTACACTAAATGCTACACAGCTTAGGATGTCCACCATTTAAAGGGTCGGAATATTAGTTACACCGTTCTCTCTTTCTGTACAGTGTTAGCTCAAATAAACACCATTAACTGATACTTTATGGAGCCCTCATTATTCTCATACAGAAATGTGTTTTTTCAATACATAATACACTGAGTAATTAAATTTTATAAAGACACGAATAAGGCGAGGAAAGGCATCTTTGTGAACATACCTGCTCACACTGCCACTGAGGACTTGCACAAAGCCTTTCTGCTGTCTGCCTTCCACAGATGCACCGCTGTTTACTGACACGTGGACAAGGCTGACAATCTCCTGTACGAAATCATAAAGTTACACTGAGCATAGGAATTAGATTTTTTGTATTCAACTTGGAAAATAGAAATATTTCTTAAAAAGTAAAACAGCTGCTTTTTTAAAGCCTAAGGAGGCGGTCTACCTGAGTGACAGGGATTCTCACAAGTATGTTGTCCACACAGCAACATTCGTCCACATGGCAGATGACATGACCACCCCTTGGCACTACACCTTCGGGGCACTGGTTTCGCTTTCCTACAGTGACAGGATGTTGTGACCATCTTTGGGCAGGGTGGACAGGGACCTAAGCCCAGAAAAAAAAAAAATATATGTATATATATATATATATATATATATATATATATATATATATATATATATATATAAATGTAATAATATAATACATATATATATTAATATATATGTGTATATATATATATATATATTAATGATATATATATATATATATATATATATCATTAATAGCTATTCAGCAAACGCATCCTTAATTAACACCTGCTTTATTCTGAGAATTTTAAATATAATCAGCTTCAATTTAAAGTAAAATTATGCAACAACTACATAAATAGAGGTCAAATAATCAAGAGACTCAATGAATTTACCTGGATGACAAAGCAACAAACATTTATGCCCACAAGGAGGTTTGAATTCCTTCTCACATATTTGACCACAGGAATGAGGTACAAGCCATGGGTCCACTGTTGGATTCTCTACTTTTCCACAGTAACAGTAATACTTATTGGGAGTTTCAGACCGTTTGTATTCAAACCTACATTTTGGGCTATAAGAAGGGAAAATGGGAGGGAAAAGGAAAAGCATTACTTTTAATTAATTCAGTTTCCGAAATCTGTTAACAGCCTACCAATTAACATTCTTACAACTAGTATAATCAAAAAGACTGTATCTATAATAAACAATAAAGGTCTTGCTATACATATATCTGTCAGCCTTGATGGTGTCAGATATTAAAAAAATGCAGAATTCCTAAAGGTTGGTAGGTATCAACGGTCTGGAGTTTGTCAGTTCCACAGGGCCTAAACACTTCCTAGTGTGAACCACTGATAAGGGAGGCAATGCAAAAGGAACAAAGCAGCTACTGGGGAAAGACGACAGACAAGCAGCTCCTCCTCAAATAAGAGCAGAGTCCTTAAATGGGCTATGTCATTACCATCATCAAATAAAATGTCAATTTGCCAATATATGCCATTTCTCTGAAGTGACTTCATTGATTTTACTTAACATTTAAGCACACAACAAATGTCACCTGCCTTGAAATTTTTAAATGTACTGTTCTTAAGCACAGTGTTTATAGAACTACTCTGTAACAAAGCAGGCATTGTTAACTCGTACAGAACTTGAGACATTGCCAGCCAATAACCCTATACCTTATTTCCTAAGAAAACCAGCTCGTCTCAGATCCTGCATTAGAGTTTTTGAATCCACCAGGCACTTTCAATCAAATTTGACATAGGATTCTATTTTATAGAGATTACATATACCCACATAAAAGCAGCTGGGACAATTATGGTACAAAACAAACACACACAGAGAAACCTTAACATTCAGAGACAAACCTACTGAAAAAAGTAAGGTTCATTATTTATGTAACCATAGTATTACCACCTCCTTTATTCATGACTGACTTGAGTTACAAAGGGACTTGGAAATCATAATAAGAAAAGTTATATACCTCACTACTTTAGAGCTGACTTTTTAAAATTTCATTTGCCAACTTTAAGAGACACAGATAAATAAGTAAGACCGTTTAAAAATAACTATCAAAAGCTGACATAATGGATCATTTATTTTTTTTAAATTAAAAAGAATTTGATGCAGCAGAATATTTCTTAATATCACTGAAATATTATCAACATACATTAGCAAATATTTGAAATGAATTCAGAAGAATAATACAAAAGCAAGTCTTCTAAACTTTTTCATGTATGTGCTTGCATGTCACTTACGTGTACCAATCCTTCCTAAAGCAACTCCAGTGCACACATTTCAAAACAAAAATATCTATGTAAATATGTTATGAAGAACTTACCATGGCCATGGATAATCCTTCTTCCCAAAATCATCATCTGTCAAAGGAGACGACACAAGGAAAAGACTGTCCTTGGCCCACTTTTGGATACACACCAGGTGAAATATACAGAAGCATCCACAACAACTCCAGACCTAAAGAGTAGATATAAGTGCCACTTTTTTTTTTTTATGAGTATTTTTTTCCCCGTTTCAATTGATAAAAATCCATATCAAAAGAAAAACAAGCTTGCTATTTTCCCATTAAAAAAAAAAAACAGATTCCCAAAGGTAAATTACACTTGGTGTTATGTCAGATTAATAGAGAAAGTTTTGTTGCTACAGATTCACATCCCTATTATCCTTGCTGTTTTCACCAAAGCTTACAGAGCCCATGTAGTCATAGAAATGCTGAGTTAAGCACACCTTGGGAGCTGATACAGTGCTACCTCTTGCCCAAAATGCAATTACAGCTACCTTAACAGTTGCCCAACTTTGTCCTGGGGAGCCCCTTAAAGATGGAGACTCCAGTCACCTTGGGCAACCTATCAATGTGTAGCACTACCTTTCCTGCATCTACTTTGCACCTTTCAAACCTCAGATTGTGCCACTGCCCTTTATTACACCATCTGCCACCACAGAGAGGACTGGCTTTAGTTTTCTTCACAACTTCTAAATGGCCAGAGCCTGTAATCAAATCATTCCTTTGCGTCCTCTCTGCCAGACTAAACAAGCCCAACTACCACATAGCCTAGGTCTCTAAACATCTTGGTAAAAGTATCAAGAAGTTTTCCCTGCTCAAGTTTCAACAGTTACCTAAAAACATTAAGAAAGACTTCTTTATAAGAATGACTTACAATATGGTCTTTTTTCAAAGAGCTAAAGAAATATAACACACAAGTAGCAGCAAACACTTGCTTTTAATTCTGTTCAGCTTAAGAGAGCTGACTTTGATAGTATTTTCTCTCTATCATTAATCCTCTGTGGCTTCAGCGCACTCCTCACTGCTAGTTCTGGAAGGAAATACTATTTTGCTTAGAATATCAACCTGCTGCTGAAAATAAATTTAAGTTATAAAAATGCAGTTTTATGCCTTTGGAACCTTTCGCATGATGTGTTAAATTGTCAGCTTAGAATGAATGAAATTTTTGGCAAAAGATAAGCAGCAGAAATGTCTTTGTTTTTTTAAACATGTATGATATTGCTAGAAATTAAAATACTTGAAAGCATGCATACTGTAAAGTACTTACAGCTTGGTTCCTTTTAACTGAAGCAATGCAGATCAGACATGTCATAGCCCCTGACTGAAAAGCTTCGTTCATGTACTGTCTTGTACGTTCCAGTTCACTTGCATCTCCATCTTTAATGCAGAAACATTTTTAAAGCAATTTTTAAAATTATGTTTGATCTGCTATTCTGTGCATGTTGAGACTGTTATAAGAAGTAATTTTTTTCCTCTGAACAGAGGCCAGTCATATGTTAATACAAAACCACATTCTTATAAGTACTTAAGAAAACTGCAAAACTATACCGCTGGTTCTGCTGAACAAGGCAAGAATCACAGCAAGTACACACTGCTGGGAACAAGTATTTTCAATACATCAGAAAGAAAGAAATACATCAGAAAAACTGTTTTTTCCCTCCAATTGTGCAAAAAGTCTAAGTTATAACCAATAACATCATCCCTTCTACGCTTTCACATTCAAATAAAAGTCAATATACAAAAAAATTTTACCGGTTTGATTGGTGTAAATGGTGAATGTTTTTGCCAAAATCTTCCCTTGCTTTATTTCAGCATCTTCATCATCATCTTCTGATGAAGAACTAAACTGCTCCTCAGCCAGCTTTCTTGCTGCAGCCTGATTCGCTTTCTTAATTTCATCAAATTTCTTCTGTGAAGATAATTCTATTTAAAAGAAACAACTATCACGATCTTAATCGCTAATCTTTACACCACATTCAGTCCTTCATCCTTACAACCGTCCTCTTCTCAGCGAGTTTGCTTATCTTACGTTTCTGAGGATGCTATTTTGTTACACTTCCAATACCACACAGGACAATATACACTACCTTCCCTCCTTCGCTGGGCATTATCCATAAAATCCACAGCAGGAATTACTGTCTGTCGATTACTCGTGGCCCTCAGAGGTCCCAAAGCAGCTGCTGGTTTCCCACATCGGACGACACACGCCCATCTTACCGCTCGATCCCTGCCCGCCGCCGCGCACGGTCCCCACCGCGCTCCCTATCAGCTGCTAACCACCCCGCAGCCGTGCCCGAGGTTAACCGCACCGCTCGAAGGGCACCGACTGCGGAACCTCTGCTCAGCTTCAGGACACTGCGCGCATACAGGACAAGGGGAAGGGACCCGCGATGCCCCCGCCGAGCCCAGGCTCGCTCCATCGGCAACGGGGCCGGGACCGGGCCCACCGCCACACGGGTCCGCCTCGCTCTTCCAGGGCCCCGGCCCCGTTCTGGGGTCTTCCCGAGGCCGGGGCGGGCTGCTGGGCCCCGCCGGAGGGGCTGAGGGGAAGCAGGGACACTCACCGCAGGTCCCCTCGCCGCCGCTCGCCGCCGCCCGAACGCACGCACCGCCGCGGCCGACAGCGGCAGGAGGCCGGGCGGCCGCCCCGGCACGGCCGGAGAGCCCATCCCCGAGCCTGGCGCGACCCCGGCCCCGGCCGCCCTGCCGCCAGGCCGCCTCCATCCCTCCTCGCCAGCCGGAGAAGGGCCGCACTCCTCACAGCCCGGCGCCTCCCGGACGCAGCCGCGCCGAGGCGAGCTCTCCGCCCTCCCCGCCGGCTCGGCCCCTCCGCACGGAAGCGGCAGGCGGAGGTCCGACTACAGCTCCCAGCGTTCCTCGCGAGGCGAGAAGCGGCGGGACGGGGCCGAGCGGCGGCTCGCAGGACTACAACACCCAGCGTGCACCGCGGTGCGGCTCCGGGTCTCCTTCGCACAGCACGGAGGCGCTGCCAGCTGGGGGCAGCGATGGTACCTGCGGGGAGGCGGGGCCTTCGAGTGCTGGCTCTGTGAGCTCCCTAGTTAAGGGTTTCTTCCAGCAAACGCATATTGATAGCAGTTAATAAAAGATTTCAGGTCATAACGAGCCTGAAAATGCTACACAAGCTGCTAGAGGTCAATCCTGTTTTTTTTGTTTGTTTGTTTTGTTTTTGTTTTGAAATGTTATTGATAGGAAAGTGGCAGCTAGTGGCTATAACTCTGAACTGAAAGATCCAAGAGAGACAATGTGCGCAGTAGCCCTCTGTCTTTATTAAGACTCTGTATAATATTAGTAATTCCATAACATTTCTCTAATACAAAACCTTAAACTCTTCAAAAAAGATGAAAAGTGCTTCCTAAGTGCCTAGTAAGTTATGACACAGCCCTATATGAAGCTGCTGCCATATGGACTGTGAGTTATAACAAGAATTCTGACTCAAAGCCCAACATTCATAATGCAGAAACTGCCAGAATAATGCTTCTTGTTTGCACTGATTAGTTTGAATTAAATTCATATCCTTTTGCTTCACCAACATATTTTCCAATGTGTTGTTTGAAGTACAAGATCAGTAGTGAATGAACAGCCATCTCATATAAATATTCCATATAAAATCTACGTGTTTATTACTTCTTCATAACATTTAATCCTTGCTGTGAAATCAGTTGTTTATAGATCTCTCCCATTCTAGAATCTCGTCAGCATTAAGAAATAAAAATAAATGAATACACTTTGCAAAAGACTCATTTTGCTCAAACAGAAGATCCAACTGTAGCATTTCCATCTTACTAAAGAACAGAACAAAATAGAAATATAGGTATATTATCAAGTAATAGCAGTTTTTACACATGTATTGTTTAAGACTGGAAGTCCAATTGCCCAAGACATTAAAAATGCTATAACTACAGAATTGTGTATTCTCTCTGTTCACTCCCTTTCTTCACTCACAGTCATTAAATTAGTCCAACATCAAGTGACTATGGAAAAAAATATACTGAAAATACCTAAGCAAGTCTGAGACCACAACTAATAAAACCAATTTTGCCAATGAGAAAAAGACATAAATTAAGGAAAAGCCATGGAGACGATGCTTTTTAAATGGGTGGAAAACTTACCAGACTTGTAAACCAGTGGATTTAACTGTATTGGTAGTAAGAACAGAAGAAAGAAATACCCAGACAATTAAAGGGAAAAAGAAAAAAAAAGAAGTATTATTTCCCAGCAGTAGCTACAGAAGATGCTGCAGGGAGAGTCAGGCCTCCTTCCATCATCTCTTCCTTTTTGCACTCTGCTGGTATCCGTAGCTGTTACTTTAGCAACACAAAGATTTTTGAGCAGTTATATTTGAGAAGGAGTAGTCCATGTTCAGTACCCATGTGATTGCACAGAGCAGAGCATTCTTCAGTATCTGCTACCACCGTGGAAAGAATAGCTAGATTTTCAGCCATCTGTACTTCTCATGCAGATACATAAAAAAGGCCAGATTTTCTCCCTTCCATACTCCAGCCTTATCCTGTGATAATCCTAAGAAAACACCATTTTAAAACTGCCCACTCTTACTTTAAGAAATCAGCTGAGGTGGACCCAATGAAGTCATAGCATTTTCCAGATCCTACAACCTTCAATGCTCACCTCTGCATTATAGATATACCTAATTTTTTAGAAACAGAAATACGTAATTCTTTATGTAATAATATCCCATGTTTAATTAATCAGCAGATATTAAAGCGTGTTTGTTTATACACAAATTATTATCATGATTCATGCCTATATTCACTTAAAATAATATAGTTACCAAACTTTTTTATCTTTCCATTAGAAGACATGAAGAAATGATTTTAAAACAGTCAGGAAAAATCTTCGATATTCATACACAAGTAGAATGCATTAGACGTACAAAGGTGTAACATGAAGAGTGAGATTTTATATCCCATCCTCATTCTTGATTCTTTCTTTCCTAAACCTGCCAAATATGTGTTGTTTTTAGGGAATTGGTGATATTGCCTCAATGGATGATTTTTCATAAGTAAATAATTGTTGGGTCATACAAGACTAGAAAAGAATGTATTCAGTCAGAAAGACTGGACCTTCAGTCCTATTGCCAATCGCTAGGTTTTTATTCTGTTTTTGTCACTCCGGGTTTATCTGTGGATGGATCTGCTTCTTCAAAGTCTAAGAATTCTTGCTCTATAACTGGCTTCAGTATTTTCTCAATTTGTGTAAGTCTTTTTTTCAGTTTCTGTTGTGCAGCGTCATACTCAGCTAACAATCTGGCAAACTTTGTTTGTAATCTGTCCATTGATCCTTCCATATAAGCAACCTTCTCTTCCAGGTCTTTAGGATCACTTCCTAAATTTGCAACTTCAATGTCCAGCAATCCATCTTTCATGAGGATTTGTTTACCTTTTTCTTCCAGCATTGCCTTTGCATCAGGATATTCTGTTAAAGCCTCCATGAGATCATCTTTAGACAGACAGAATAAATCTGAGTATCCGATACTTCTAATATTGGCTGTTCTTCGATTGCCAGCTTTGCTACCTTTGATATTAAGAATGCTGATTTCTCCAAAATAGCTGCCATCACTTAGGACCACAAATTGTGTCACTCCGTCATCAGCAACTACTGCAAGTTTGCCTTCTTTGATAATGTACATTTCTCGTCCAATATCTCCTTTTCTGCAAATATAGTCTCCAGGACTGTATACTTGCGGCTGGAGTTTCAAAACAAGTTCAACCAACAGACCAGCTTCACAGTCTGCAAAAATCCTTACTTTTTTTAATGTTTCCAGGTGAACGTTGATTGCAATCTCTGCTCTTAGTTTGTCTGGCAGATACTTCAAGACTTCTCTTTCATCCACAGCCTTTTTGTTTGTCCAGAGATAGTCAAACCACTTTATAACTCTTTTTTCCATGTCTTTACTTACATTCCGAAAGTGCATATACTGCTTGATAGCATCAATCTTTGCTTGGAACTCTGCCCTGGCAGCATTCATGTTGGAGATCATAGAGCCGACGTTACCAACGATGGTAGCAAAAATCAATACTCCAACCAAGAAGTCAACAACCACAAAGAAATACTCAGAATCTTGTACAGGAGGAGGTGTTTCACCAATAGTAGTCAGGGTCAGAGTGGACCAGTAGAGGCTATAGACGTACTTTCTGGTCAAACGGGCAAATTCAGGATGAGAGGTGTTGGGGTAGACCCATGTGTCAGCCCCAAATCCAATGGCTTTTGAGATCGAGTAATACACACAGGCATTCCAGTGAATAATAATCACAATGTACATGACAAGGTTAGAGATCCTGAAGATATTTGGGTAGTTTGTCCTTGTTTCTGTTCGCTGGAAAAATTCAAACATCCGAGCTACTCTGAGCAGTCGGTTTACTCTCAGTTCTGGGTAATTCAGCCCTAACTTAAAGTATAAGAGGTCAGTTGGTATGATTGACAGAAAATCTAATTTGAATTGTAGGGAGCTCTTATATTTCTCTTTAAGCTTTTGTTCTTCTTTCACTAGAAGACCTTGTTCCAGGTAACCTAAAATCAAGTTGCATGTAAGTATTAAAATTTTTCATTTTCAACTGTTTTGTATGTATTGTCAAACCAAATGTAAGTTGAAAGACATGTTGTGTGCAAGTTCCAGATAATGCATAATTATTTTTTTTTTTTTTAAAAAACAATTTCCCGTATGTCCAAGCATTCAACTTAGGACCATATGGTTCAGCTTAAGCTAAACTATACAGCTTTGAAAAGGATACGTTTTTGACCCTTTCCTTTCACTGATCCAGTATCTGATGAACATTTGAGGGGTGGGAAACAACAACAAAACAGGCCATAGGAAGGAAGGTTAATGGGGGGAAGGAGTTAGAGCCTTGGACTTTCAGTTCCATATTAGAAGTATCTAGCTCTGGGTGTAGTATAAGACTTTAAAATGAATATATTAACAGAAAGAATGAATTATCAAGTACACATACCTGTTCTTGTCCGTACAAACATGTCAGCGATATAGATGACATCAGAAACATAATCAACAATAAACCATACAGCTAAGTAGTCATTCTGAAGCTCATCAAAACAGGCTCTGAATAGGAAAAGGAAGAAGTAAGTTACCATGAAAAGAAAATGAAATACTTGCATGAAATGAATGAATGAAGTAAATTTCCTACTAAGTATGTATATTACAGTTTGTCAGAAGTTTTATTAAAGGAGTGCCTCACCTAGCAATAATCATTGTCCAGTTGTACATGACAGGCATTGTGATGCAGAACAACCAGTTGTAATACATATTTCCTGCTGGATCAATGATGAAAATATCTTTCTTCTTCCTGAGTGATAGGTAGAGAAAAAGAGATACGAGAAGAGACTGAAAATATATGCAATAAATTCTGAGGAACAAAGAATTCCAGAAAATATTAAAGTTAAATAAAAGGTCTTTATTTAAAACTAAGCTTCCTTGAACGAATGCAATAAAACAATTGTGTGAATATGCATGTTATATTAGACAAACTATAACTTCCTCACTGTGAAACATCTAGTTCTGAGCAAGATGAATTATCAGCACAGTTTATGTACAGAAACCAAAGAACGTAAAAACAAACAAAACACATTTCTCTTCATTAGTCAAGAAATGATGATTTTTCCAAGCATAACAAAAAAAAAGAAAAAGCAAGAGCTTTTAGGTCACATAAAAGTTTACTTGTTTATAGGCAACACTGACATGCAGAAGGCCTTCCTTTAGACATTCTTTTGCTGCAGAGCATTATCCAAAATATGTTGGATAATCACAATCCATACGAGATCTTTCGTATTTTGTTGTTGTTTCTTTTTTTATGTTTTATTTTTCCCATGCAGCATTTATGCTCTCCTTCTATTCTCTACACAGAAAAATAAATCAGAACAATTCTGTTCTAGGAGAACAACAGCACTCCATATACCAATTCACAAGAGAGTAAGCATCTTGTTTACACCACGCCTATGAATGCCTTTTTTTTAGTTGTTCTTAAAAAGTGATTTTATCAAACTAACATAACAAGACCTAAATGGAAAATACTTACTCTTCATCCTTTTCTTTCCTCTTCTTATCTTTATTTTTGTGTTTTTCCTTTTTTTCCTTGTTCTTTTGTCTCTCTCCATCCTTTTTATTTTCTGACTTGCTACAAAATAGATTTACGTTTGCAGTTATTATGGATTAAGCTAAGGCATATTTGGAAAATTAAATGCTTTAGATATAGTAGTAGACACCACTGATAGCAAAAATCGGTGCTCCAACCAAGAAGTTAACAGCCACAAAGAAACACTCAAAAGCCCTTAAAGTAGATTTTCTCTTACCTCTTCTTTTCTTTTTTCTTTTTCTTCTCTCTTAAGAAAAGAAAATACAGCAGTTACTGTTTCCTCATTTAATTGTTAGAATCATCTGAGTTTGTTAAGGAAAAAGGATTATACTTAGCTGTTTGGTCTTGAAAATTTGTTTTTCTTATTGCATTAATACAGAACTACTTATATTCATAATTAATAGATATAATAGCAATAGCTTTGGTATTGGGAGTGATCTTAATATTTGATGTCTGCAAAGTTCAAAAATATGTGCAATTTCTTTTGGGATTACTTACACAACATAACTGCTTGTAAGGAAACTGTTGGGTATAGATTATTTCTTTTCATTGCTGCTTAAGCAATCAGTAAAGCAGCACTATCACTTTTTGAAATTGCAAAGGTACTTACTCATCTTTATTACTATTGTTGTTAATATTGTATTGTGCAAATGCACCAGGTAGATACCATTTCCTAGGGAAGAGCAAAACAACAGTTATGTGTTACCTGCTGAAATTTAAAAAAAATTACTCTATATTGTCACAAGCTATTTGTCACAATTTTAATCACGGGCTAAATAATCTATGCAAATATTGACCAAAAAAAAACATAAAACAAACAAACAAACAAACAAAAAAATACATTACATAATTATAAAATCAACTTATAACTTATTAATACAGGAAGAAGAAAATCAGATGAAGGCAAGTTATTTATACTTAATTATTCCCAAATTATTAAATAATAGAAAAAATAAACTAAATGCACAAGAATAGAATGGAAAAGCAAACCTGGCACACCTGTTTTCCCCTTTCTCTGTCAGTCCAGGATCCTCACTGGTGTCTTGCACCACCACACTGGGAATAATTGCATGGGAGTGATGGGTCTCAATAACTCCTACCTTCATGGTCAAAATTGTCTTAGCTTGGACAAGAGAGGAAGATTAATTTCAGAAAGTATCACAACTAGCAGAATACACCTCTTTTTTTTTTCCCCCCCTAAAGATGAATCTCTTATTTCCTTGCTTCCCCCCAAATTCCTAGCAGTTTTTCCAGTTTCCCCTCTCATGTGACATAACCATCCCTCTTTATCAACTCTTGATAACTGCAGGATGAGCGGAAATGGTTTTAAGTTGAGGGAGAAGAGATTTAGGTTGGACGTCAGGGGGAAATTCTTTACAGAGAGAGTGGTGAGGTACTGGAACAGGCTGCCCAGAGAGGTTGTGATGCCCTGTCCTGGAGGTGTTCAAGGCCAGATTGGATGGGGCCCTGGGCAGCCTGGCCTAGTATTAAATGGGGAGGTTGGTGGCCCTGTGTGAGGCAGGGGGGCTGGAGATTCATGATCCTTGAGGTCCCTTCCAACCCTGGCCATTCTGTGATTCTGTGATTCCCTCCAAATAAAAATGGTGCTGTAGGTGCTGCAGTGTGCTGAATGATCAGGCAACTGAAAAAATAGGATATTTTTTTTTGAAGCCTTTCTTGCTATTACATTTGGTTTTGAACCAAAGTCTCAAAAGTTTTTTTCAAGGAGATGGATAAATAGGTTTATGAACAGGTGACATCCTGAATCCTCAGTATGTTTGACATCTGAAAGTTACAATCTGATGAAAGCAAGAACAGCTGCTGTAACTCGGTATTTGAAGACTGCTGTAGCATTCTCATTACTTGCATAGCACATAGGATAAGCACATCTTAAAAAGAAATGCTGGAAGCTATTTTTGTCTCGCTTGCTCATCTCAATATATTAAAAAAAAAAAAAAAAAAAAGCTGTAGGGTGCATAATTAATATATTGTATCCTGTACTGCATAAATTTTTAATCACTGAAGTAATTAACTTTTGTTGTCTCTTTGCCTCTTTCTACCGTTATTCTTATGATTTTGTCAGTTATATCTTCATATCAATAGGATTGCTAATTGTTGGAGCATCACTGGTGTCTACAACTGATCTGCTCTTGGCAGTGCCTTTTAGTTGGGATTTCAAAATAGATCCTATCCACAGCAATATCAATATCCCTATGTATATGAAATCAGACTGTAGAGATGCCTGTAAGCCACAAACTGAGAAATAAATGGCTGTTCCACTGGTAAATGAAGTAAAGTGCCATAAAATAAACCAGTCTTAAAGTAATTCCATTCTGTAGTGAAGCACACAGCAAAAGAGAATAAGAGTGCTACAGCTGCAACAGTACTGCCAGACTTACCTGACTTTATTAGCCAATGAAACTAAAAAATATTCCTATACAGGAAATAGGAGAGGAAACCCATGTTTCAAGTAGCTGACAGACATGAATAACACATGTAAGAAATGATATAGAAACATACATAACTCTACAAAATAGAAAGATGAAGATTGAAGGCTAACATCTGTTCTTTCAAGAATAGTCCTAAATATTGTCTAGCTTTGCTGATCAATCTTTAAATGCTCAACAGCAAGCATCAGGTCTAAAGTGTCACAGGAAAACACATAGCAAACATTAGGTCAGATTCACTAGCAGCCAAAAAACTGTAACTGTTTTCACTGACTTGCTCCAAGGGTAGGTTGTATTTGAGTGTGTGGAGACTGAAAGTATAGCAGGTTAAATTAAGCAGCTTTGTATCTACTTACAGGTGCTCTGAAAGATCTGCTAATACTGGCACACAAAGCCCCATCCTGATTTGACCTACATCCTTCACAGAACTCACAGAAAACTGTAAAATAAAGCTGTGTCCAACTACTTCCAATCTCTTGGCATGAAACAACTGCAATAATACTCATCTCAAGGCAAATCATGCCTGTCAGCGTACTCTAAATCAGTCCACATTAACACTCCCGGTCACAGCTTTTCTAGGAACTTGGTTTTCATGTCTATCTTTGCAGAAGAATGATAGCAAAATAGATATCCTAGACTTTGTGATATACAGACATATTAATTTGCCTGTAAGATAGAAATTAGATCATGAGAAGTGTGGTGAAACAGGACATGTAGAAAAACCACACCTATTCAGAATACATAGCCTGAAGTTTGGGGAAAGTCTTTGAGTCTTTGTCCTGCTGTTTCCCCTCTTCTCCAGGTGAATAGGAATTTCAATGCTTTTTTTTTTTTTTTTTTTTTTTTTTTCAAATAAACCAATCCCTCTGACTCTATTAGTGTCCAACCAAAAATGAAGAAATTTAGGGTACTTTGTGCTCTGAGAAAGCAGAAACTGCTGGGACAGAAGAGCAGCTTCTGGGGACGGGACCTGAGATTTCATATTTCTGAGGCACAGAAAGCATTCAGTGGGCATTAAGTATGCTTCAAAACTATCTACACATAGAAACTTTGAAGCATTTGCTATCCTGTAGTCCCGAAGAATTAAATCCAAATCTTGGCTCAGGTGGCTGCTGCCCTAGGTTGTCTCCCTTCTCACACAGTCAAGGACACATAGCACAAGAATATCTTTAAATTCCATTAGCTCCAGAGCACACTGCTTGGAACCTTGAAACTGTTGAGTCTAAGGCACAGAAATGATAATACAGCATGTGCCCCATGCAAACCGAACAGACACAACAGTTCCTCCTGGTCTGGGGACTGTAGTCACTTTGTTACAGCATTTGTATCACAAAACCCTGGCACTAAGAACAGCAGAAACTTCTCTGTTAATCCCACTGGGCCCAGGATCTCCCTTAAAGCATTTCTGATTACCTTACTGAGCTTTTTCATGCAAAATATTTCAGGCTGCCTTTGCAAAGTTGTATCACCACTGTGTTTTCTTTTCTGTGGTTGCACATTGTTTCTCGAACTGGTACATTATCACATCTTGTTACACTGATGTTAAGTCAATGCCACATTGTAGTATTCAGGCGTGAAGTTTGAAAGTAACACAGATAAGTGCTTCCTTTGCAAGTATTTTAGGTTTCTTGTTGCTCTTTTTTTTTTTTTTTTTTTTTTTTTTCCTGTATCGCCTACAGTTTGCCTTTACATCCTTGAATTTCTAAATGTGACTACTACAACAAACTACTGACTTGTCAAATCTTATGAACTAAAAATTAAATATGTGTCAAAATCTATGGGGCTGCAAGAAAATGAAGGCAGCGTTATCCTACAGCACTGCAGTGAATGGAAGATTAGCTTCTGCCTCTTCTGCTTTCTTATTTTACCAATTTCTCACTTTGTCATTGGTGCACTGCATTCCAAGTCACAAAAAATCATCATCAGCTTTAAAACATGAAGTCTATCAAAACATATATCTGCACTAACAAGCAAAAAGAGTCTCTAGCAGTTCTGCAGTAAAAGCTTTCATCAGTGTGCACACTTACCTTGGCAATGTAATCTGCTGCTTCTTGTAGCAATTCCAGCCCTCTAAACGAGCCACGTTTCCTTACTACATTGGAGCCACCGTGAAAAGCTAAATATCATCAACATGTCAGAATATCAGACTTAAATCCCTTATTAATTGATTTCTCAAGGAGCCAGCTCCATGTGTGGTTCCCTGAATTATTCCCAGGGAAGGACATGGATGTTAGAGGAGGATTTCCTCGACCTGGTGATGGATTTTGAGATTTAGAGAGAGATGAAAGTGACAGTGACAGTCACTATTATCCTCCACCTGAGCAGATGCTTACTAGCTCTTTTGACACGCAGAAGAAATGGCAAATAGTGGAGCATACTCTGTCTTAAAACTAAAAAACAAACAAACAAACACCTGTTAATAACTATATACTTGTTGTCCTTTGCTGGCCCATTTTTTTAATAATGCAGATGCATTTTTTACTGTAGCAACAATCCTTCACCGGAAAAGAAGAAATAGCATAAATGCAAATTTCCTGTTTATTTTTATGATCTTATCATACTGAGGAATAATAAGAAACAACTTCAAACTACTGGAGGTTCTTCACTTATCTAACATAATTTTTACATTCCTAGTTCTTGAAAACATAAAAACAAACAAATAAACCAAAACAATAATACCACTAATTGTGTATATATATTTAGTGGAAAATTGTTGAATCACAGACTTGCAGGGGTTCAAGACATATATCTTTCTGTAACCAAGAGCAGGAGAAAGCAATACTGCTAGCATTCCTATAAGCCACCACAAACTTTGCAGTGCACATGATTGAGTGGTATTTCATAAGTGGAAGGATGACTTGTAGCTTTAATCACAAACCCAAAATGATGCTCAGCACCACAGATCAGTCTCCTGACCAGGAGAACAATTCAGCCACCATGTGCTGCTACAACTTTCCAACCCTGAAGATAGTTCATTTTCTTTTATAAATAGAATACACATTTGAAATTTAAAGATTTAAGAAAAAAAGTTTTAAATCAAATAGTGTTCAACAACAAGTAAATATATCATATTATGTCCACTGAAACCCAGCTGTACAAATGTACAATAAAATATCAACATAGCAAATGGAATAAGATGGATATAGTTCTAACCACTGTTTCATAGTTGTCTTTGAAGGGCTGAAATTCAGTTCCTATCCTAAACTCATGGACACAAAAGGAATTTCTGAAGGCCTAATATTGAACCAGGATTGGTTTTATCTGTCATTCTTACAGGCTTTTGCCTGGTCTGTAGTCTGAATGATCTCAGTGTTGAATGCTGAGCAGCTATTTCATGAATAAGTGGTGGCACTGAGTGGCCAGAACTTACACCTCAACTGTGAATCTCTTGAGCACCAAACTATAATTGTGCCCTCAATGGAGAGCAGATCTGTATTTGGCAGATGTCTTTCCCAGAAGTTTTAGGTGTCCAACAATGTCTGTGCTGTATCTCTCATCCAAACACAAACTTCAAAGTAAATTCACCTTTTTAATCTGGTGGAAAACAGTGAGTTCTCTTTTAAAATAACCAATCCTGTGAAGGAATCCAAAATTCCGTAAGTTGTTCTTACCTGTTTTACAGGAGAGCTTTTCAGCTCTCAAACATAAGAAGTGGAGTCCCACTGGGTCCAGCCAGTTCCCTATCCAAAAGTGGCACAACTCCATCCCCCTTAAAAGCCAGTTAACAAGTTGTCATTGACTGCAGTGACAATTAGACTAGTTTAGAGTCAGTGCCTCTTCCCAAGGATACTTTTCATACCGTTTAGTATTTCAGTGAAGTAACCTTAACTGTTGGGAGGATGCCTGCACTATTGGATTATCATTGCAGCAGACCAACTTTAATCTATTTCTGTATCCTGCTTTGTCAGTGTGTCTGTAATTCTTCTCAATCCTATTAAAACTGTCTCTGATTTCAAACACTCATAATCAAAACACTTGATACATCGAACATAGGTATTCATAAATCAATAAATTTTAACAGAACAGCACAGTGTTCCAGCTGCACATGTTGTAGCTCTGTAAACAAATGATTGGGTGGGACTGCAGTTGGGGCAGGCTCATTTTCTGCAAATAATTATCTGCGTCTTCTAGTGCTGATGCTGTATCAGCATGCAATGAATGTAATGTCAGAAAGGCCATAGCTGAGAAGGCTCCAAGGCTTCTGGCTAGTTTGTGTAGATTTGCAATGAGGAATTCAGAATCACAATGTACAGTCAGCACCTGAGAAGCCCAGTGACTGGAAAGTCAACAGTGCAAGCAGTTTCTCCACCAGTAGGTGGTACTGCGTTTTTACTTTAGCGTTAGAAGGGTTCTGGGTGGAGAGGAAACAACTACATGCAGTTTAAGATGTGTGTTAGTGTGTTAGATTCATGGATGGAGATGAGGTTGGAATCTGAAAGCACCGGGCAGACTTCCAGCTCAACTTCCTGTGAACATGAGGACTAAAGAGCACACAAATAGCATCACAATGGGATCCTGTATCAAAGCCTTTTACTAGTATAGAAAATAGGTAATGGTGGCCATACAGAAGTGCCCCTAACTCTGAATAGTCTGACTGGATTTCTGTTCAGTTTAGTAGAATTTTATTTCAAGCTAAAGTAACATGGGAAATCTGGGCTGATTCTTCAGAGTAATTTTGCTAAAATACAGACAAAAGTTATTCCACTGAGATCAAGTCTTTTTATTTCAAAGAAAATCATTGACATATGATACTGCCACTGATAAAAGCAGTAGAAAATGCACTGTGGTTAAAATAAACTTGATATACATATCCTTGATTGCCATTCATTGTAGTATAGCAGATAAGAAGACACTCTCTATGCATTTTTAAGGCACCTTGTACAGGACTAGTAATTCCACAGCAAGCACAGCATTTTGATCCTATTGAACCACAATCCAGAAGCACAGTTTCTTGTACCAGTTGAGATTACTTCCTTTACATGTTGTTCCTGCAGGTCTGAACTCCATAGATTTTATCAGTGGGGCAGAAAAAGGAGGTTTCTGATGACGATTTTACTTTTAAATGTAAAATTATAAAGTTGTCTTTAGGTTGTTCTATTTTTATTGAAAACTAACAGTTAAGATCAGAGTTTGCTTGGCAGTCAGTTTCAGCAAAAACATTCTTTGCATAGGTTATAGAATTTTAACACAACTTTCTTCTGCATTTTCCAAGGAAAAACAGCACAAAAACAGTAACAGCTTTTTGTAGCATTTTCCTTTATTTTCTTTTGGAAAAATGAAAACTGCCACAGAATTGCTCTGACTGTTGATGCACACAAATCTGTTATTTCATATGCAATAGGATGATCCTTTTGTAGCTGTAGCTGTCAGAGCTCCACTGGCATAAGAGGAGCTGCACTGATTTATTTGCATTAGCTGATGCTGCAGGTATTGATCTAAATCAGTCACATGTGCCATTCAAAAGGGTAAACTCACATTATTTTCCTCTTTATCTCATGTGGTAAGATTGTATATCAAGACCTTAATTTCTTACTCAATTGACCTTTACATATCATCCAAAATAAAGAAAAATATATCACTGTTGATAAATGAACCTTACGTACTTTCTTTCTTCCAGGCATTGTCTCAAAGTTCTTTGAAACTTGTTGAGTATGCAGAGTACTATAAATCATCAATGAAAAATATACGCATGAACCCACTAACTTCTATAATTATGTTATAGATTGCCAGTCTGTTGTCTTGGATTTTTATATTTTTTTAACATCTTTTTTTTTTTTTTCAGAAAAGACTTTTTTATTGTGTTTTAACAGTTTATTGCAGATTTTAAAACATGAAGTAGGAGCTATATAAAGAAGTGTGTGCATGTATGTATGTGCGTGTTGCACTTGCAACCCAGATATCAAATATCCTGGGCTCCATCAGAAGAAGAGTGGCCAGCAGGGAGAGGGAGGGGATTGCCCCCCTCCCTCTATTTTGTCCTCGTGAGGCCCCACCTGGACTACTGTGTCCAGGCCTGGAGCACCAGCACAAAGAAGACTCAGATCTGTTCATCCAGAGGAGGTTGGATGATGCTCAGAGGTCTGGACCACCTCTTCTGTGTGCAAAGATTGAGGAAGCTGGGCTTGTTCAGTCTGGAGAAGAGAAGGCTCCAGAAGACCTTACCACAGCCTTCCAGTACTTGATGGAGGATGGAGACCAATTCTGTACATGGTCTAATACTGACAGAACAAGAGGTAATGATTTTTAACTAAAAGAGGGGAGATTTATTTAGACTTCAGAAAGAAATTCTTCACTAGGAGGGCAATGAGGCACTGGCACAGCTGCCTGGAGAAGCTGAGGGTGTTTCATACCTGGAAGTGCTCAAGACCAGATTGGATGGGGCCCTGGGCAGCCTGAGCTGATAGGTGGCAGCCCTAACCACGGCAGGGGGTTGGAACTGGGTGGGCTTGAAGGTCACTTCCAGCTCAAGCCCTTCTGTGATACAATTTATATTTCAATAGATGTATCTCAGATTAAATATTTTATTCCTTAATTAAAAATACTTCAACACCCATCATCTACTGAAGAATTTGGCTGGTAGAGAAATATACCTACAGAAGTATTAACCACGTTGTTCCTCAGTATTCTTCTGGGGACCACAGTGAGCTCTCTGCAGAACCGTCAGCTGAGCTGCTTGCAAGTACAACACTGAGCAAGCTTCAGTTGCTGTGCAGGAAGCTGGGAACATGACACATTATGAGAGAGCCAGAGGCTTGAGCTCTTCAAGCTGACTGGTCTGAGGGGCTCAAAGTAAATATAGGAACTGAAGGTGTGTATCTGTTCAATGCATAGCATGCTTGTGTTGTATGAGAAGATGAAGTTTGCTCTCACATTTTCAGATTATGCTTTAAGATGTCAATATAACTGTTTAAAATAATATTTCAAAATACTGATCTTTTGTAGCAGTAATCTGTTTTAGAAACATTGAAGCTGAAAACAAAGCTGAGAAATCACACTATTTCTACAAGGCAGCCTGCACGTGGCTCAGGCCACATTCCATAGAATTTCCTACAGCATGTAAACATTGTAAAGATAAAGAGGAGAGATCCTTAAATGCGCACAGCACTGCTTATACTCAGAAATAAATGCAGAAATAAAAATCAGACTAAGACATTCAAATAGATCTCTCAGTTTAACCCCAATACCATGTGATTAAGGCAGGGAACTCTTTGTTCTGCAACCATGTTTCACCATCTTGCACCAGCGTTAATGAACTTTGTAGGATCACTGACTTAGGGGCAGTGCTCCAAAGCATGGCTGCAACCCAGCAGCAAGTCCCTGCCATGCTCTGGAGCCCTATTTGCAGCTCAGCTTGCATCCAGCTTGTGAGCCCTGTGCCTGTTCCAGGTCCTGATTATCCCAGGTAGCAAGGAGGCACTTCTAGGTTAGCGCAGAACAACGTACATTCTGTAAACATATTTCGTATAACCATGCTAAAAACAAGGGCTTCATCTTCAGCTTGAAACTACTGAGTGAGAAATAAGGCTAATTGCTTCTGCTCACCCACCTCTGGGCAAACATCACCAGAATCTGCTGCTTGCCTATGGGACAAGTGGCAAAGAACAGCATGGGCAGCACGTTGCATGCTTTGTGTAGCTGCATGCTCAAAATGCTCACCTCTTCTCCCAGAAGTGAATAGGAACAAAGTAAAATTAGAGCGTCATCAAATCATTTGAGTTGGGAGGGACCCTTAAAGATTACCTAGCTCAACTGCCCTGCAATGGACATCTACAGCTCAATCAGGTGCTCAGAGCCCCAACCAGCCTGACCTCGATGTCTCTAGGGATGGACTTCCACCAACACTCTGGGCAACCAGTCCGACTGTCTCACCATCCTTATTGTAAAAAAATTCTTCCTTATTTTCAACATAAATCTCCTCTCTTCTGGTCTGAAATCATTTCCTCTGATCTTACTACGACACATCATGAATGCACCCCTGGATGTGCTCCAACAAGTAGGTCTTTATCACTCCTGTACCGAGGGCTCCACATCTGAATGCAGTGCTCCGGGTGAGGCCTCACCAGCACAGAGCAGAGGGGCAGGATCACCTCCCTCGACCTGCTGGCCACGCTTCTTTTGATGCAGCGCAGTTTACGGTCGGCTTTTTGAGCTGCGAAGGCACACCGCTGTAGCAGAAATAAGAGAGCCGGCCGGATGCAGCAGCGGGACGGGCAGACATCAGTCCGGCCACGCGAGGACCTGGGTTCGCAAACGACGGACGCGGGGCGTCCCACGGGCCGCCTCCTTCGGGGCGGGACGGACAAGGGACAAACAAGGGCCGGGTAAGGGCCAGGCGGAGCCGCCGCCGCCTCTTGCCCGCTGCGGAGCCGGGGCGGGGCGCCCGCAGGCGCGGGGCAGCCACGGGGCGCGATCGGTCAGAGCTGCGCGGGGCTCCGCCGCTCGGTCCTGCGCGGGGGGTGCGCGGCTTCGCGCGGCTGCGAGACCGTCGCGTCACGCGGAGTTCTGAATGGGACGCGACTCGGAAGCTGGAAGCTCTGCTGCCGTGAACATGAACGTCTCTCCCCCCACCACGGGGCTGCCGCGATGACGGCTACTTTACTCCGCCGTGACGTCAAGCAGGTGTTGGCCGGGGGGTGTGGCGCTGGGAGGGCTCCTGCCGTGGGTGGGCGGCGTGAGCGGGGGGCAAGGAGCGCCCGTCTGCTGAAACGGTGATAATAATTCGCGTGTTTGTCTTTCGGGCGCGGCTTTGTAGCTGTAAACTCGCTTTTCAGTTTCTTTTGTGTGTTTCTGTGAACGCGGGTGTGCCGGGAAGCTGTAAACCCCACGGTCAGGGGTTAGTGGGGATGGGCTGGCATCTCCCTGAGTGGGAGAGGTGGGCACGGCTCCTGCCAGCGTGACCCGGCCTGGGAGTGCAGCGAAAGTGGACAGTGATGCATCTGATAGAAGCAAATGGCTCTTGCGATGAGGTGGGAGCAGCACGCTGAGGGTGGGGTGAGGCTGTCACTGCCGACCTGTGGGACTGCAACACTGCAGAAAGTTACACCGGGTATGAGCAGTGAACCCTGCCTGTCTGCCACCTGTCAGCAGATGGTACTCAGGTGGCTGAGGAAACACCTGACCAGGAAAAGAGTCAGAGGTGAATTGGTGGCCACCTCCAGCTCTGGATGGTTTCCTGTTGCTATCAGTCTTGAGTCAGAGCTCCCAGCTTTTATTTCTGAAGGAGCGGCCCTGGTGACAGTTTCATGTTGACATTTGGGAGTGGGGAGGAGAAACCAGCTTAGCTACAGAAACTGGGTGCTGCATGAACCACCTTCCTTGGGAGCCCATCGACTCCTACAGCCCTTCCAAGCAACCCTTAAATTGTTTGCAATGGGCCACAAAGCCACACCAAGCACCTTTTTCCACCTCTCTCTCCATTCTTTGAGCTGCAGAATACCATCGTTCTTTATGCAAGTGGAACAAATGATAATAAAGAATAAACAGAGGCTACAGCTGCTCAAAGTGATACTTCTCAGTTGGTAGAGGGGACACACCGAAGATCCAGGCTCTCTTTGCAAATGTGAGCAATGATTGGCTTTCAGAAAAGTGTGGCAGTCACTCAGTGATGTTCTGCAGGTGTCATGATGAAATTTTCATTATTGAGCGTCATATGGTCTGATGGGGAACAGGAAACTGAAGAACAAGTAGTAGTATCATACAGAAAGGAATAAGCTGCCATTCTTCAACAGGTAGACGAGTCCACCATTCACAAAAAATAATAATAATAATAAATAAATGAGAAGAGTGTTGTTTTCTTCATGTAAAAACACAACGCACTGGCTCAAAAACATATTTACAACCTTAGGTAGCCAAGAGACCATATTTATGAAGAGTTTTGGTGCTTTCTTTTAATTAAAGGCTGCTGCTGCCTCTCACACAAGGCCTGCAGTAGCCAAGTGGCATTACAGCCTTCGCCAGTCCTGTTTAGCATCATTGTAAGAAGTTAAGCAATCCACTCAATGCTTCATTGCTTTTCTTTCTCTTTCTCTCTCTCTCTCTCTCTCTTTTTTTTTTTTAAATGTTATTTACTATGCAGCTTTTCCTTTGATCCAGGTACCTCTAAGAAACAAAACTAAAGCTGTGTTACTCTACAGATGGCAAAAATACTGTAATATTTGTAGATTCTCCTTTCCTGGAGGAATTTTTTTAGAGAATCCATAGAAACTGTACAAGAGCAGCTAGCCACATATCCAGGTTTTCTTGGATATGCATTTTTTTTGCCAGATGGCAGCTGAGAAATCCAAAACCTTTCTGGGATTTCTGACCACTCAGCAGAGAAGTAGCTCTGGCCACATTGCAGACATTTAGGAAATCTTCAGTGTGCCTGTGGGACACATTCCACAGAGATGACCTGGCTATTTGCAGGAGCAGGATGACATATTCAGGTCGTGTTGCCTTTGTGTTGTATGCAATGACAACACATATATAAACAGCTGTGTGGGAAATCCTGGCTGTCAAAGTACATCAACCCTAACCTGACACAGTAGTTTTTTTTTTTAACTGATACAAAAGAAACTCAAACTGTAATGGAAACTTTTATTTCTATTGTCTAAGTAGACCAGCTCACCCAGGTTGATTAAAGTTACGTGTTTTAAAATCACATTCTGCTACCTTTCTTCTATGTCATGTATCAGATTATCTTTGTTTTCCTTCTTGTTCATCTACAAGTATTTGCTGCTGAGCAGCCAACGCCTCTCATAAAACATATTCAATTCACTCTATGACAAAGCATATTGAATAGCTTTACTCTTGAGCCTTCGCAGCCCCACAGCAAATGGGAACAAATCCGCAAAGGAGCGCTCAGCGGGGCGTGCTGCAGCCAAGGCCACCCAAGTTAGCTGGCAGGCAGCTCAGGGTAAGGGAGCAGGAGAGAGGAGCATGGGGCAGGCAGGAGGACATGACCCACGAGCTCTCTAAACTGGGGAACTATGGTAATACTTTACACTAATACTTTGGGATTTAAAAATATTTTCCCGTACAGATGCAAATCTGTATTTCTTATTCCTGTTTCTTTTCTTCTTATCCTATTTCTTTTGGATTATTCAGTTGCAACTTCTAGAAATTCTATGATTTCAGAAAAGTAGTATCCTCATACTATGAATTAATGTATTTAATTGCAGGATTTTAATTTTCACCTGCAATATATGGGCATATCCATCCTGTGCAACCGTTTTTATGAAAAAGTCTGACTTAGCAATTCAAAACAACTTCTATTAGGTAGAAGCTCTCTTGGCAAGCAAGGAAATATAATTGCAGAGCCTGAAAATCAAGTGGAATTTTACAGCAGTGTGTTTGCTGCACTGTGTGGCACAGGACACGCTAGAGCAGGCATTCATTCTTCAGTCCTTACTTGTACATGGTGGTATCTCCTAGTCTTAATGTCAGCATTCTTAGCTGCAAATGAAGATATGCTGTCAAACTTCACACCACTTTTAATTCTTTTGATGTTTTGCATTTTCCTTCCTAAGCAGTATTAGGTGAATTATCCAAGGTTAATTATTGTTAATAGTGTAATGAAGTAATTCTGACACAACATTAATACTTTTATAGCTTAGGTAGGAGGAGACACAGAGGCACATCCTTTTCTACTAAATATCCAAATGTTTTTTCAGTTGAAAAAAAGAAAAAAGCGTATTGCTGTTGGTGCCATTAGTAGGATGATTCCTTCATGTGTCATTTAATTACAGGGGAAGCACAGAAAATAAAATGATTTGTTGCATTCAATGCTTTCTGTGAATTACAATAGACTAAGCTTTTGTACATATTAAACTATGTAACTGCTGATGTGTATCTTAGCAATAGAACCTTTATTTCCAAAAAAGACTGTTCTCAAAAGCTGAAACAGCTTTTATAAAAAGCACACTATGTGTGTGCTTTAACAAAAAACTGAAACTTCTGCCTAAACTGCTGTATGGTGTATTGTAGCACTGCTATCCCCGTGGTGCTCCCCCTTGCAAAATAATTCCTCCTTTTGTTCTTTTTTCATGGATTTTGCTTTGGGCTTGTGTTCTGGAGATGTGGTCTCTGCACAAAATAGAACACTTTATAGTGAGGTTTCAGGTTGGCTTTTCAGTATTTCAAGTTGAATTTTACATTGAAGGTAATATCTGATTGCTGCATTCCTTGGTATTGCTGTAATTGTTTGACTGAGCCTATGTAGTGGGAAAATCTCTATATAAAAGTAAGGCATGCACCAGTGAATTACAGGAATGCGTGGTGGTCCTGGGGGGACATGGAAAGGAGCAAACAGCACAGGGTGAGGCACCTTCAGAGCTGTGCCTGGCGAGTGAATAGCTCTCCCTGCTTCCTCCCTCAGGTGCTGTGTTTGGGCTTGTGCCATCACATCTACCAGGCCCGGGGCCAGACCCTCACTGGAGCCAAATCCCTCCTTCTCCCCTCACCCTTATGGACGGGACTTTTAATGAAACGAGCCGGAGGCCTTCTACACCTGCAGGAAGCCAGTACCAACTCTACATTGGCCTGGCTCTGGCGGTCAGTTCCAACGTCTTCATTGGATCCAGCTTCATCCTGAAGAAGAAGGGCCTCCTGAAGCTGGCTGCCAAAGGAGTTCTTCGTGCTGGTAAGCAGCGTTCCTGCTGGGCATGGTTTGATGATTCCATTACCAGCCATTACCTTATGTTAGCACTGACATACAACTCCTCCCTGACAGCAGTCACATACCAGATGAAGTTCTGCTTTTGTTCTAATCTTCAAGAAGTCTTTATCTCTATTATTTTTCCTTAATTTTTTTCTACTTCCTTTGAGATGGGAAGTCATGAAATGGTCATTAGATCTCCTGTCTTTTTAAAAACCAAAAGTGCAGTGAGCTATAGAAGTACTTATTACTTCTACAGTTTCTACAGTTAGTACAACTAATTTTCCATTGATGGCAGCAGATGCAGAAATAGAAACATGTCAAGAGCTTTAAAAACCTCTTCAGACTGACCTGATAATTCCCTATATGGCATTTACATGCACAGTGTTAGCAATTATTCTTTTGTTTGTTGCATTTATTGCAAAATCTGTTATTCCAGAGATTTTGGCACTTGAAAAAATTATGTAACTGAACACACAATTTACTTATATTTTGTCAAGAAAAAAATAATGCATGCAGTGACATTTTTCTTTCTAATTTCTTTCAACTTAAATAATAAGCAGAGTCAAAAGACAGATCTCTGTGTAAGAATATACTGGATCTGACCTGGGAAGGCACTTCAAAATATTTGTTAAGCTCATCAAGAATCTTAGTTGACACTTCACTTTTTCTTGGCGTTTTTCCTCTGTGTGAATTAGTCAAAACCATTTCTCACAAGTCATAAAGCAGCAAGTGATTAATAAAAATGTAAGTCAAATTCAGACAAAATATTAATGTCACATCCAGATAACATGATGTTTCTATACTCTATATGACTTGATCCAAATGTGAAGCTGTACTTTTTTTTCTAAATAAGGTGATTTCTCTCCTCTAAAGTGAGATTTTTTGCCCCACTTCCAGGACATGGTGGATATTCCTACTTGAAAGAATGGCTTTGGTGGGCTGGACTGCTTTCAAGTAAGTCACCCTTTATCTCTCAGCTATATATAGACTCTACATAGAACAGTTCATTTTTAACAAATTCATTCTCTAATTTTTCCTCACCTCAATTAAAAGAAATATCTTTGCAATCACCTTTATGACTGAAATGATTCTGGTATTTCTTCTCAACTATTTTGTTTGCTCCTTGGGGTCCTCTGCAGAACAACAGCCTCTTCTTTATCATCTAGTCAGAAACAATATGGTTGAATCTGTCCAGTTCTATGCATTGTCACTGTACTTTGCAGGAAGGTGTAGCCAGTGCAGAGCTGTTCTGTAAATGCCTGCCTTCAGCTTTGTCATTGTAGTCTTACTGTACACAGTACTTAGGGGGTATGCATATAACTTTCTCCAGTCCTTATTTCCATTGTATTCATCCAAATATTTTTTCTTCTGCAGTGGGATTGGGAGAAGCTGCAAACTCTGCTGCCTATGCCTTTGCACCAGCAACCTTAGTTACCCCTTTGGGTGCACTGAGTGTTCTCATAAGGTTAGTGCAAATTGGAAGCAAACTGATCATTCACTGTCTGAGGGAAAAATAATGTATTTGGTTAAAAGCAGATAATTTTAATAAGAAAACTGAAGGGCAAATACAGATAAGAAAGGCTTGTTGTTCCTCAACAAGGAGGATCCCTTGATTATTTAAAAATTAATTTCTTGGGGAGAGGGAATGAAGTCTTGTTTCAAAGATTGATACATGCCTTCCACATATTCCTTGGGTGTTTCTTACCAGCATATACCTGGTATACAACTGATGCACAGTGTTAGAAGGCTGCAACTTATTTCCTTCTAGAGAAATGACACTCTCCTAAAAAAAAAAAAAAACCCTTATCCTGTTTTTCAGTAGGGACAAAACTTTAGAAGAAAATATGGCATCCTCCCCTTAAAATGTTTTCAAAAACATTTTTTATAATAGAAGTATAATTTGATATTGACACACACTTACTATGCATTTTTGGCAGATTCACACTAACCACCTGGCTGGCTGCTGCCCCCCCTTTCATGCAGGTGGCAATTTTTCACAGAAAGCTTGTGAGAACTTAATGTCAATGCAAAAAAAAAAAAAAAAACTGAAATTTAATCAACAGGTTGAAAAATTGTTCATGAACATATCAGTACGCATGTGGCTATGCCTAAGGTTGTGTGTAATTCTTGATCATAGGCACTCTTTGGTTGCCTTTTTTTGGGCCATGTTATCCTTAGATTAAATCTTAAATCCACTAGAGAGCTCAGAGAGAGATGGTGAGGAGCTGTTACCTAAACTTGCCTGTGTTTGTTCTCATGGCAAATGGAGTGCTTTAAACCATTTTTATGAGAAAACAACAGCTTACGTGATCAGCTATGAGTGTCCAAGGTCTCTGTGTAAGCAGCCCATACCTCTGACCCAGGCAATCACTAATGACCAATTCCCTAAGAAATTCAGACCCTTCAATCTAGAGGGATCTGATCAGAGTTGCTAAATTCCCCTAAAACTTCAGATTCACCTTTGCTGTGCAAAACTCCTTTGGTTGTTTCAAGCATGTTTTCCCTATATCCAAATTCAAGAGTCTTCAAGTTGCTCATAGTACAAAGTCTCACATATGTGGTGGACCTGAACCTTTTATTTCTGTTTTGTCAAACAGTGCTATATTGTCATCCTACTTTCTGAAGGAGAAACTGAATATTCACGGCAAGTTGGGCTGTGTTCTGAGTGCTTTGGGTTCTACAGTCATGGTTATTCATGCCCCAGAGGAGGAGGAGATCACCTCACTGGATGAGATGGAAATAAAACTGCAAGATCCAGGTCTGTACACGTAAGCTGACATATGTCATGGCAGGCACATGATAGATTGTGATGTGTTCTCCCTTCACTGGATCTGTTGGTGAGTGAGTGGATTGGGATATCTAATCAGAACGTCCTGGCTGCAGAGCTTTCTTGAGCTGATTGTGGCAGAAGCCCAGAATCCCTTAATAAATGCATGAGCACAAATGGCTTCTGCACATGTACCGTATTTCCCAAAGATGCAGGCTTAAAAGCAGTTCATCTTACATAGCTTCTTGCAGATTATTTGAGTAAGAAATGATGCACTGAGTCTTCCTGCCCTCCAGCGTGTTGCGGAGTTCTAAGGCTCTATAAGCCAAGTTACCTCCAGTTAAAATAAATCACAGCTTTAAATAAGGTTACTTTCAACCAATTCTTAACTTACTTCACTTGAAATGATGTTCAATTCTAAGTCCCAGTTACTACCTTGCTCTAAGTAAGCAGGCGTTCGTACTAATTCAAACAAACATCCTTGATGATAGCCCTGGTGTACACTTCAAAGAGAACATGTTTGAGAAGCAGAAGAATTTCATATGGAGGAGTGTAGCATAGGAAAAATGAGCTAAATTTAAGTTAGTTCATGAGTCAGCTCATAATTTAAAAGCTCCTACAATCAAAAATTAAACATATAGTTGGTATTTTAAATACAAAGCATGTATTTTGTGTTTATTTCAATGCACTGAGTTTGTGTATCAGTTCTTAGAGAAATTGAATTGAAGTTGAATGACTTTTAGCATGTGTTTGAACATAGTCTGATATTTCATCTTTCCTCTTTCATACAGTGTTTGTTGCGTTTGCTGTTCTCCTAATATCTGTTGCCCTCGTGTTGATTTTTGTTGCGGCTCCACGGAGAGGTCAAACAAATATACTGATCTACGTTTTAATTTGCTCACTCATTGGTGCCTTCTCTGTCTCATCTGTCAAAGGCCTGGGCATTGCCATTAAAGAAATGCTGGAGTGGAAGCCAGTTTATCGACATCCTCTGGTTTATGTTTTGGTGGGAATCCTATTGCTCTCAGTCAGCACCCAAATCAATTATCTCAACAAAGCACTGGACACATTTAACACATCTCTAGTGACACCTATTTATTACGTGTGTTTCACCATGACAGTGGTGACATGCTCCATCATCCTGTTCAAGGAATGGAGTAGTATGGACCTGGATGACATCCTTGGGACCCTCAGTGGATTCTGCAGTATAATAATTGGAATTTTTCTATTACATGCTTTCAAAAATATTGATATCACCTGGAGTCAGTTGATGTCCAGTGTTACAAAAGAATCATCATTGCCACACTGTGAGTATGAAACCTCTCACACTTTATTGGAAAGCATGGAAGACCCAGCTGTGTTATATGGGGAAGACAATGTTTTATTCAGCCAATAAACTCTCAAATGACAGTTCCTCATTCCACTGTCATGAATTGCAGACTTACCTGTATCTACCAGACCACTCTTGGTCACTGCTATCCTCTGGAAAACTGCCTGTAAAGGCACACTCCTCTGTGCACCAGCTGTTGGTAATAATGAATTAAAATGTTCAATAATTGACATGAGGGACAGAAACCTGGTGGTTATAATATATCAAGCAGTGAACAAGTTTGTCTGTTTTTTATGCAGCATCTCCTATTGGAGAATTTTAGGATTTTTTCCCACATCTTGGGTTGTTCAGGGTGATGCTTGCCAGAGATTTAGCAAAAGAACTGGATTATTAAAAATGACTTCGATCAGCTGAGATATATATGCCAAGAATCTCTTCATAAAGCAGGCTGCGTAATGTGCAAGCAGTAAAGTAAATGTTGGCACTTCAGGTTACATTGTTCTGTGAACAGAAATCTCACAATTTATCTGTAGGAACAAAATGGTTGCTACTGCTTGCAGCATGCTTGCACACATGCTTGTGTTGAGCCAAGTTTAATCTTGATGCCAAAGCCATGCACTTCCTTTCTGAAAGGTGTTCATATAACACCTTACTTGTTAATGATTTTTCTTTTATTTTAGTGAGGATTTAGAAAGTATCAAAACCTGAGAAGTGGCTCTAGGGATACTTGCTTGAAGTTATTTCTAAACTGCAAGCATCTTTCTTTTCCACTTGAATAGGTTTGTAATTGACGTATGTACAGGAGGAAGTAGTAATTGTACCAATCATCTAGACGTTATTTCTAAATCCTTGATTAGAAAAAGCAGGAATTCTCTATTTCCTACTGGACCTGCTTGTCTACTTTTATGTGTAAATAACATCTACTAGGAAAATAATGTTATTTTCTTGCAATGTCAGAAAATCAAAGTTAATGCTTATTACCATGGTGTTCAAGAACTCTAAAATGTTACAAAGTAAATTACTGATTACCTTTTGTATAAAAGCTTTTGCTAGAAGAGGTATTATTTTTGAAACTGTTCATATTTAGTAAATGATTTGAAAGAAGTTTAATTTTTACAGAAATTATGCTAATATTTTTCTTGTAGTAAATTATACATAGTTTACGTATTAAATGACTGGTGTTTTGTAAGCATGGTGGAAAAAAAGAGAGCAATCCACATTTACAATCAGCAATAAAATTGGTTTTAATGGCACATTCTGTGTGCACACAGATTCAAGATGAAAGAGGTCTGGCTGAGGTCCCTGCAGTTCATGTGAATCTGCCTTGATCGTGATCTTCTTTTAGTAGCTTTGACTTCTGATTTTTTTTTCTGATAGCAAAGAAAATTTTGTACTCTCTTAGAAAAGCCAAGTGTGAAACTACCTTTAAATAAAAACCCTGCAGTATTCTGATGCAGATGGAGGGCAGAGTATGGGGAGACTGAGCGGTTTTGGTGTCTTACAAAGTGACTCAATTTGTTCGGATGTGTTATTTTACCCTTATGTTCTACAGAAAGCATCAGCAAGGAGTATTTAATCCTGTTGATAATATTAGCTCCCAGAAGACAAGGATTTTGAGGAATAAGATTGGTAGGTAAATTAAATGCCTTCCCTTCTAAACTAGGAAAGGAAAACCAAAGCTGAATATTAGGGAGTTTTTTGTTGTTCTCATGTTTCATGGACAGTACTTGAGTGAACTTCTAGATTTTCAGGCAGCAAATGAAAGCTATTTTTTAAAGTAATCTGAAATTTTTGGAAAGAAGGTAGAATGGTTAACAACTGAAACAAAGAAAACCTTAAAGGCAATGCATCACTAACCAAATTAGGGCTTTTAAATGCAGAAATAAAACCATCTTGGTAGTTACTCATTGCCATACCATAACTAAGGACAAATGAGCAATTAAATTAATTACACAGCTGTGCTGATTAGATGTAGGTAAATCAAGAAGACTTGCATAGGTTACATGATCTGCAGGGAATTTGGAAGGAAGCACATAGGTCATTATTCCCTGTAAGAACCTGCCTTCCCAGCCACACTTAAAACAGCCATGCCCTGGTCAGGTTTGTTCCCAAAGAATTCTCATTCAGAACTTAAATTTCTTTACTCATGATGGTTGTGGTCTGGAGTTCTATCTTTAATCATACACTCAAGGCAAATGTCATCCTCATACTATTTAAATTCCAGCAAAACCAAACCAGCAAATGCATTAGGAAACTTTTAAGTGTTTTTCCCATAACTGACTTCTTTCTGGCAAGTTTCTAAACTGGATGAGGAGGTAGGCAGAAGCCAGGTTGGATGATGCATGAAGAGTGGCACTTAGGTTCATTTGTTACCTTCTTATGAAACTTCACTGTGTAGGAGTGGGGAGGGAAAGCTGCTCTCAAAAACAAATGGCACTGTAGAGAAACTTGCCCAGACGTGTAACACACAAGTGATTACTTGCCAGCAGTACTTCTGAGGATGAAAGTCATCTCACATTCCAGAAAAACACTTCAGTTTGCCATCAATTCAGCTTTTGATAGAAAAGAGGTACATTCTAAGGGGTCGCTGCATAGAAGCTAGGACAACAGCTTTTTTTTTTCTCTCACCCATGATACCAGCTGGCTGTTAGTCTGTTTTATGATATTTGATGAGGAAATAGTGGCCAAATTTTTGCCATTGCTAAGCACTCTTAACAGCCCTTCGGAGACACTGTGCTTCCTTCCAATCTTTACTGCTCTTTTCATAGAACCATTAAGTTTGGAAAGTCCCCTAAGAATATCATATCCAACCAACCACCCTTTAGTACAAACCATGCCCCTTAGTGCCACATCCACACATCTCTTTCATACCTCCAAGGACAGAGACTCCACCACTTCCCTAGGCAGACCATTTCAATGCCTAATCACCCTCTCTATTATCAAATACTTTCTGATAACCAATCTAAACCTCCCCTGGCACAGCTTGAGACCATTTACTCACATCCTATCAACTTGTCACTGAGAAAAAGGGAGTATCATCCTTCTCACTGCAACCGCCTTTCAGATAGCTGTAGAAAACCATGAAATCTCCCTTCAGTCTTCTATTCTCCAGAACAAACAGCCTCGTCTGCTCCTCAGATATCTTATTTTCTATCAAAAATCTCTTTTGAAATACTCAAAGGTTTATCAGGAAAAAAAAAAAAGCAAACAGCTAGCAGACACATATGACTGTTATCAATGGCATGGGTGATTCTCACTGTTCACCTATCTTTTCTTTCCCCTTTTTTTTACATGTCTGGCGTTTGAGGTATACTAGGAGTCACCACAAGGACTAAGTTGGCCTGTTGGTCTTTATATGTGGGTATAGCTTCTCAAGTAAGCAAACATGCCCTACACTCCCAACCTTCGCCCTGCCAGACCTTTCTTCTTACTGATTAAACACTGATTCCACTTATCCTGAAGCACATGATAGTGCTTTTTAATTTATTTACTGTCAGCCTTGTGATACCAGCTATTAAATTCATCTGCGTCAGAGTGTTGACATCAGCCCACTCATAATTTGCCCAGCCTCCAGAAAGATGGAATTCTGAAGATGAAGGAATGGTAGGCAAGTATTACTTTCCATCTGAGACCAGTGTGTGTCAAAGATAACCATGGGACAACTCAACAATGCAAACAAAAGCAGGGTGCTTCAAGAACTTGAACTTACTGGACCCCCTTTTTATTGCATGGTACTGTGGTATTACATATTAACTTGCAGTAATACATGTAGCAAAACCAGTTTTACAAGAGCTGTTGGAAAATATTCCTCTAATATTATTAAAAGTCCCTGAGTGCATTTATACTTCAGATACAGTTTGAATTTTTTTTGTAGAGCATCATCAGCTCAAAAGCATTGTATTACTGTAATACAGGCATAAACTTGTAATAAGCTCAAAGCAGTGCTTTGTATAGCATTGTATAGGTTTGTATGTAGTTAGAGGTCTGAGATGGAACTGAATGCTCATGAATAAGTCAGTTATAAAAGTAAACAGAGCCATAGGTTGGTGGCAATTCTTTCAGCAGATTACACAAAAGGAATGAGAATATCATGTTTCACTCAAGCAGAAGGATCTTAAAAGTGTGTGTGTGAAGTTACTCCCAAATGGTAGAGTTAAGTACTCCCTTCCTCAAGGGGTGGTAACTATTGGAATGCTATTGCAGTAAAAATGAACTATTATTGCCATGAATTTGGCCCATCACCGAGGTGTCATCACCTTCTGGAAATCCAAAACTTGGAATGATTGATTGTATTGGTTCAGTTACTTTTAAAATGTGGAAATGAAAAAACTAACTTGTTCAGACATCCATCATTCTTCATCTACTGGCTTTGAAGTATTTTGTCTACGATATGCTATAAAATGAAATATGATGTGCTTACCTATTAATAATTCACAGCGCAATCACATTTTTAAACTACTATTTATTTGTAATGACCTGACTGTTCTCTGTATTGAAAAATCACCAAATTCACCTGCCTCTTCTGTAATACATTTGCAGTGACCAAAGTTAAGAAATAGAAGGGAACAATATGCTAACAAGCTCAGTTACGAATATGGTGCAAGTAAGGTCTCACAGACTCTATTTGAGTTAAACTAACACAAAACACTTTGTTTAGTGGCCAGTTTCCAGCCTTTCTTTGTCCGTTCACCATTCTGGGCACTTACAGAAGGAGAACTAAGAAAAGCCTGGGCATTTGAGTATGCTGCAGCAAGCAAGGAATGGAAGACAATGAAAAGTTCAGGGAGAAGCTTGAATAAAATAATCTTTACTTGTTCTCTCTGTTTCACACAACATTAGCCTTTACGTAGGTAGAGCAGCATTAAAATTCTTCAGGGGTGCTGAGCACTTCCAGCTGTTTGGATGTGGGTCAGGAGCTGCCAAAGGATAACTGCTGTTTCCACCCCTTCTGTGTGTTTGGATCCCCAGCAACACGCAGTGCAGTGTCTGGGCAAAATTCCGCATGCTGCCCTGGAGGCTGAGTTACCACTGAAACTGCTCCATTCCTTCAGTGTTATGCAATGCAAAAGTCTCTGCCTTTAGTCCTGGAATTTTTTCACAGGTTCTTCCACCACTTTTGCTGCTGATGATCACTATTTCCCTGTACATGAGCCATATTAAGTAACAAATCATTTCTTATCAATATTGTTACAGGAATTAGAGTAGCTCTGACAAAAAGAATAAGTAAAAATGCTTATGTGGTGAGTAAGCTTGGTTACTTCTTTCTAGATAGGAGATTTTTCATGGAAATTAAGGCCTGAGAGTACAAATCAAATAATCCAGTCTCCTCAGGTATTTTTCCCAAATTAGGTCAAGCCCAAACAGCTTCAATATGGGGATGCTGCTACCATAGCTTAAGTAGAGACTGCTTTAAAAGGCTGAAGTTTTCAGTATAAGCTACACTGGCCAGCTCAATGCTCACTTTTCAGTAAATACACCTCAATTATCCCATCTCCATTATATCTGTGAGGGTTTCTACTAATTCTGCAAAAGTAGGACGTCCTTCAGGCTTCTGGAAAAAAAAAAAAGAAAAGAAAAGAAAAAAAGCAGAAGAGAAATTTAAATTAATAGAAGATGGTTACAGGTACATCAAAGCAACCACTTCAAATTATTATTCATATTATTATTTTATTTTGTTGACACAGGTTAAAGAGATCAAGTTTATCTTGTTCTGCACATCAATGTGCCAGAAATCAACAGAATGAAAAAGTACTTTCAGAAAAAAGCATTTTTATGCAAAATTCCTTTGCACACTACAGGAGGAAACACAGGGGATATATTCAAAACCAGGGATTGTGTAAACCTATTGTGTAGATTATGTGCTTGGTATTTATTGAATGCAACAGTCAAAAGAAACAGAGGCTTTTAAACTAGATGTGGTTTGTGAAAAAGGATAGCGTAAATTACTGAGGATTCCACAAAGTAAAGGTTTATTGCTCCAGTTTTTGAGGATAGCCTTCAGATCCACATTGCAAGTGAAGTTAAAGTAATATCACAAGAAAGAAAGACCAACAAACCTCATGCCAGCAGCTGTACATGACTTTGTACACAGTGTGTGATGCCAAATGCGGCCGATAAAGTCGGTTACCTGCAGAAATCTCATGGACAACTTCATAATTTGATTTACTTTCAAAAGGCATTTTGCCTTCTGTGAAAACTTCCCACATCAGTACACCTAGAAATGATTCAAAATATGAAGAACAAAACAAGAACTGCAAACCCACAAGTAGTCTAATGATACTAGAAATCCCATTCCTTTCTATGCATTTAATAATGAATGGAAAATATGGGCAACCTGAGGTGAATGGAAAAAAAACATTGAACTGATGTAATTATGCTCATATTGAAGTCAGCTAAAGTGATGGTTCATGAAAATGAGGTTAATAAGCATTTGGTTAATGGAGACACTTCAAAAACATATGTCTGTTGAAAACCAAATTTTTTAGATTAAAAGTGTATTAAAAAAAACCCGCACAGTCTTCCTATACAGACAAGATTTGAAAAATGAGATACACTGAAGATTAAGATAGGAAACATCAGAAAAAGTTGCTCTTTCCTCAATCTTATCAGTAGTTTTGGGGAAACAGCTTGTCACACATTAACCTAACCCACTCACCAAATGACCAGATGTCTGATTTACTGCTGTACTTTTTGAAATGAAAGACTTCAGGAGATGACCACTTGATTGGAAACTTGGCACCTGAAGAGCTGACATATTCATCATCAATGACGTATCTAAAGAACATCAGCAAATACCATGTATTTTAGCAAGAGTTAAAGTGAAAGCAGTTCTGGCAACATTTTGCACAGGTGGTTTACAACTCCATGAAAATTCTGTGTCAGTTTGTAAGAAAATAAATTATATCATTAATTTAATATGGAACGCACACTGAAATATATGCAGTTAAAGAAATTTCAATTTAAATGAGTAATTTGATTGCTTGTCATATGAGAGGTATGTCATAATAAAAAGTGCTGTTTGTATGCTCACAGGATGGCTGTTGTTATCGCCCCCTGGGAAAGGTCCCTATGCTGTGCTGCAGGCAGGGAAAACAGCAGCAATACATATTATTGTTACTTTTTAAGAAGAGAAATAATGGTCTTAATCTGTGCCTGGGAAGGTTCAGTTTGGATATTAGGAAAAAATTTCTCTCCAGAAGGGTGATGAGGTATGATAACAAGCTGCCCAGGAAGGTAGTGGTGTCACCATCTGGAGGAGTTCAAGAAATGTGTAGATGGAACACTAAGGGACATGGCTAAGTAGGCAATACGGTAATGGGTTGACAGTTGGACTAGATGGTCTTAGTGTCTTCCCTAATCTCAATGATTCTATGAATTTATGTCCCCAGTAAGGGCATTTATACAGTAATATTTTAAAAGGCTGAGCCCAATATCCAAACAAACTCTGTAAATTCTCATGAGAAGACAACAGGTATGCACTACACAACTCTTACAATTGAAGGCATAATGTATTGGTATCTTTTAAAGCTCCTTTCAAAGGATGTCACATTGAGAAAATCATAGAATCATAGAATTGCTGAGGTTGGAAAAGACTTTCAAGATCATCATGTCCAACCTCAACCTAACCATACTACCCTATCCAACAACCCTCTGCTAAATCACATCCCTGAGCACCACATCCAAATGGTTTTTAAACACATCCAGGGATGGTGACTCAACCACCTCCCTGGGGAGTCTACTCCAGTGCTTAACAACCCTTTCTGTAAAGTTTTTTCTGATATCCAACCTAAATCTTCCCTGATACAACTTGAGGCCATGAGAAATTGCTTGTTTGTGTCTCTTTCTTATTTTGGGGGCAGGCATGGAAAGATGAGAGGTTATTGGATAAAGAACATACAAAACAGTACTAAGCTGGTGTGTTCTGAGCTCTGACTAATTAGGGAGTGTTCTCATCACCTCTCTACAGTGGACAGAGCTTTGTTTCTCTGGCCTGTGCTTGCACTCTCTCTTCATGTGTAGTTGGTCCCCTCACTAAGCAGAAAAACCACTTCCCTGATAAGAAGCACACGTCACACTTCCTGCCCACGTGTCTTCCTTCCTCACCTACCCTGCTGCTGAGGCTCCAAAGGTCAGCACCAACACCTGCCTCTGTTCCCAGTGGCTTTCTGCTCTCACTGGGCTCCAGAAATTTGGAGTACTCACTCTACTGAGCTTAGAACCATCTAATCATATAATGGCTTGGGTTGGAAGGGACCCCAAGGATCATCAGGTTACAAACCCGCTGCCACATGCAGGGCCACCAACCTTCAGATCTGGTACTAGACCAGACTGTCAAGGGCCTCATCCAACCTGGTCTTGAACACCTCCAGGGAGGGTGCATCTACAGCTTCTCTGGGCAGCTCATTCCAGCACCTCACTGCTCCCTCTGTGAAGAACTTCCCCCTGACACCTAATAAAAACCTTCCATCTTTGAGCTTAAAACCACTCCCCCTTGTCCTATCACTATCTATCCTTGTAAAAAGTTGATTCCCCTTCTATTTATAATCCCCTTTTTAAATACTGGAAGGCTGCAATGATGTCACCCAGCAGTCTTCTCTTCTCCTGGAAGAAGAGCAAGCTTCTGGCAGACCAGGGCACACTGGGAATTTCTATGTTCACAAACTACTGCTGACATTCACCAGATATTTTGCTCATCTGTCTTGCACTCAGCAAAAGGACAATATGACACTCTATTCACACAGAGGAACAACAATATTATTGATTTGATCAGAACTGTAGACGCTGTGTACAGTGGAATTTCCCACACCAGCAAGCAAGCACTGAGGGTGGTGATGGGCCTCATTCCAGCTGACACAAAATCAGGCACTCACTGAGCTTGCACCTCTTACCTTGCCATGCCAAAGTCAGATACTTTAACAGTGTGTTCAGCATTGACTAAACAGTTCCTTGCAGCCTAGGAAAAATGAGAAAAACATATCTGAAATCCGGGCAAAAGCATTTTTAGGAAGAATAGAATAGATAATTTACTTTCAGCTCATGCATTTTATATCCTGGAAGGAGGTATGTGTCTTGCTCAAAAAGATGAGAAATAAGTAAAATTCTGGCTCAGTGTTGGTGAACACCTTTCACTGCTGTGTGATTTCATGCACATAGCATATACCTGCATGAATGCTTGTATCATGAGTTGCAATAATTTCTAGTATCCTTGCACAATAAAAGAACTTTTCAGATGCAGAGTCTAGTTATCCAAGCAGGTATTTTCCTGAATGTTAACATCAGGACACTCAATATGAATTATTAAAAAAGTATTTTTGTGACCTCTTAATTCCCTGTGTCCGAAGGGCAGGGCAGACAAGCCACCTATATATCCCAGCACCAAGGTAAGGCAGCAGGGAGACTTGTTAAAGTCTTGCAGAGCACATAAGCACCCCTAAATTTCAACGGCATGTTCTATATCATCACTATTCACTGAGGACCTCAGAAAACCCATTGTACTTACTAAATCACGGTGAATAAAGTTATTTCTCTCCAGATACTCCATCCCTTCACACACATCCAAGCACATGCCCAGCAGCATGTCTCTGCTGAGCTTCCCCCGCCACTGTCGCAAGTAGTTGAGCAGGCAGCCATTCTCCAGGAATTCAGTCACCACGTAGAGAGGCTTCTGGCGTGTGCACACCCCGTACAGCTGGACCAGCTTTGGGTGGGATAGTTTCCTGTTTAATATTGTTTAAAATTGCATTTCAGTTAGTAGATCACTTGTCTCTGGTAGGTAGAATCATAAAATCAAAGAATATCCCAAGTTGGAAGGGACTCATCAAGTCCAACTCAAAAGGTAACTACACCTTTCATTCATGATCAATTATCATGATAATTTTGAGAAACACCTTCAGTGTCTTATAAACATTATTCAGTTCAACTAGCTCTGGAGTTGTCCTCTACCTAATCCATTTCTGTAAAAAATTTCTTCAAAAAGGTTCATTTTGCAAAACTGTGATAGTCCATCAGTTATACAGATGGAGTGAATATAAACCTTGATTTGGAAATATGAAGTGGAAAAGTCTTATTTTGTCTGGCTTTCAGGCAGGGGACATGAAAGGCTGCAAGGGTTCTTCACCTCTGTTTTTACCTCTTTCTATGGATTGAGCCAATACCTGGTCTGGATAATTCCCTAATTTTCAAAATTAGCAGGAATGGCAATATAGCTTATGAGAAGCTCTAGTTAGCTTTAGTTAGTTCTGCCCATGCTCTTAGAGGCGCTGAGTTATAGACGAAAGAATGGCTGTAGGAGTAACTGTCAGCACACCTACTGCCCGCTAGGCTCCAAGTGCAAAGCAGCACACATTCTAAAGAAAGGCCCTGATGAGAAGTTTAGCAACCGTTACACTAGCTTTTTGGTCCTTAACATCCACTATTCCCATCACAATAGCTTTGTTTGTTTTAAATGGACTTAAGTTATATTTGTTTCTTGGTCACCTCAGTGTCATCTGTGAGCTAGAACAACTTAAGTACTTACATCATCAATTTGGCCTCCTCCATGAAATCATCTTCAGACATCGCACCTTCATTGATTTTTTTGATGGCAACTTTGATGGTTGCTTTCCATTTACCCAGATGAACAATTCCAAATTGCCCACGCCCAAGCTCTTTTATAAACGTCAGTTCTGAGGGGTTCAATTCCCACTCCTCTGTAAAAACAATCCTGGGTGTTACAACAGTCTAGGACATATGCCCAACTGCAGTTAATGTACACAGCAAAGTATCACAACTGTTCATTAGCTATAGCATGGATTTTAATTATCTGGAATTTTCCACACATGTATGTGTTCATACATGAGTGGTACTTTACAGCTTGTAGAATGCTGTTTAAATTGTTTAATGTAGGAAAGCCTGACACTTGAAGATAAGGCAAGAAACTGGCTTTGATTACCTCTGAGATTTTTTTTTTTTTTTTGCACTGTCATCTATGTTTTTAACTTTAAATCAGTTCCAGAGGGCTAATATAGCCATAGAAATAGTCACTGACTGCCTCTATTGAAACTACCAAAATAGTTCTGCCCTCCAGAAATATTAAGCCTTGATACTGATTCACAATAGAAATGCACAGTAAAAATTTTGGAAATTCATATATATTTATATACACACATATATATACATACATACAAATATATATGTGTATATTCATACATACACATCTATCATTTAATATTAACCTCCTGATTTGTATGCACAGCACCAGCGTTTACTGCTTATTTTCTAACACTGTGTAAAACATCATTCTTATTTCTTAAAACTTCCATAATTGACAAAAGAATCTTCCCCATCAACAATATTAATTTTATTTTCATAGGCATTTAAATAAAAAACCTTTTGCAAATCTGTTAAATGTATATGTGAGTTTCTGGTCTGCTTATGGAAGTCCAGAAAGGCATTAGTGGTTGTGAAAGAAGCACAACACTCACTGAACTGAAGGAAATGAGCCAGGCCTTTCATTTGGATTTGACACCTGAGGTGTCTCAGTCTGGTGATTAAGAAGCTGGTTCTATGTTTCTTATGACTGGGAAATTTGTCAGACACAGTTATTAGCTGTATGAATGCAATCTCAACTCTTGCCCAGACAGATACCTAGGTTTCCACCAAAACAAGATAAAGAATTTACCATAACTAAATCCTGCTGTTGCTGGTGAAGAACATCTGATTGATCTGACTGGATGTCGGAGACGGGTGATAAGACCTGCAGGAAACAAAGCACCAATATTCTGTTGACAAATTGCTCCATTTTTAAGTATACTACATCATACTTGCTCTCAAAAATATTTCTGTCTCTATTCACTCATGGTAAAAACATTTTAATCCATATTGAAATGATAGGCAGAACCAAGAATGAATGGCATTTTGAATGCTAGAAATTATAAAAGGCTGCCGTGAGCCAACAAGTAGGGGTGGCTAACTCTGGTAGACTGCAAGTCAGTGTCAGAGAGTCCTTGTGCCTCCCAGTTCTGCCTTTTGTATGTCATGTGTGCGCCAAAATCTGCAAAAGCTGCCTGCTGGTGCATAGCACAGCTCCTGTTTTTCTCAGATTGCATGCATGCAAGTCACTGAGTTGAAGGCAATGAAAGAAGTATGATCAAATTTAGTGCAAGTCACATTCAGTCAAATATGAATCAACAGAATATAGAATGGGTAAGAACATAAGGCTTCTAGTTTCATTCATTTTTGTGAATGAAATTTCATTCATATGTATGAGTTTGGTATTATCATTTTCCATATTATATATGCACATTGCAGCTACAACTTCAGCTGAAAGGATCACAATATACTTGAATTTATTACCAACAGAAAAAATTGTGTATCTTTTTGGAAGGGAAGTATTAGTTTAAGAGTGACATCCAATTTCTCAAAGTCTTGATGAGCTCCAGACTATCAGTAGTAAAACCTTATCAGCTTACATCCATTACCTGCAGCATTGTGTTGATGATATTGAATGAGCTCAGGAATAGAGGAGAACAGATATTTTTCTGCTACATAATACTGTTTCAAGTGGTTTTTCTTAATTTGATAATGTCGAATGTCTCCACCATGACTTCTGAAATCAACAAAAGATTATGATTGTCAGTAAAAATATTTGATACTACAAATCTAACTGTATTTTACTGATATGGCAGCCACAGCACTTGGTGTAATAACAGGCAAAATGAGATTGTAAGGCTTTATTGTTTGTGCTGCACTGCTGAGATGAGCAGCCCTTGGAGTAGAGTATTTCAGGATTTCAGTGAATGCAATTGATCTTATCTTAGGATATTGGCACCCTGACTCCCTAATGCCCAGCATCACCATTTCAGTATATGGGCTGCAATTCACGGACTGCAGTGCTGCACAAATAGTGCTGGTGCCTCATTGCTCCCATGCACCATATATCCAGCCTGTCCCTCATCCCAAGGAGTTTTAGGGAAACTCTTCCTTCACATTTTCAATCAAATCACAACCATTTGGAGCAACTCACCCTTTAGATCGTGAATACACAGACAGTGTAAGGATTCCCTGTTGGCTTGAATCTCTGACAACAAATGAGCCTTCTTTGGACTGAAAAGAAATGCAGATATTTACTTTCTTGAATAAAGGTCTGTTGAAATAGCACTTGCAGATGATTACTGATTTCAGTGGTATATCTATGACTACTTGGGAGGGTGATAAAGCAGCACCGAACAGGAATTGATAACAAAGCAGAGCAAAATTAACCAAAGGAAAATATCAAGTGCCAGAGTTAAATATTTTGGGTGAATTACACTCTTCAGTGTGAAGTGGTGAAAATTCTTTCATTTATTAAAAATTCAGGTTATACAAATCACTAGAAAATTGCTGTAAAACAATTTTAACTCTGGTGTTCTTCTCTGCTCTATCTTGCCCAAGCCTTGTATTAGCCCTTGAGCCTAATGAATTTTACACAAGCTAGATGACACATAAATGCCCATCAGAGTTAGAGGGTAGAACACAGCATGAATTGTTTGATCTGTATGTAAGGGAGGATCAGGGGTTTTGTTAAGTTCTGTCACCTCACTAACTTCCTGCAAGGATTTCAGTGTTTCATACCAAAGACAAGCACAGTAAGCTCCATGTAACTCATGTTACTCAATATGGAAAATCTTAATAAAATTTGCTGGGGTTACAATGTAAAATTTTGGGATGTCTGGACAGTCTGCACCCCACTGTACCCCAGAAAGCCAGCCTTTTATTTTAAAGCACATTCTCTTTCTCTCTCTCTTGCAAGTCAAACAGAGTGGGATTTGGCCGTTGAAACTCTCATGATGCTTCTACTGATAATCCTTTGTAGATATTATTAACCCAATGTATAGGCTGAGTTACCTTCTGTCGCAAGAGTAGTTCTGCCTGGCTTCTGTTGATGTTCTTGCAATACCACCTGCAACAAAGAGATGACATATCAGTTTCAGCCAGTACAAATTAACGTTTGTTCTGCTTCACAGAAAGAAGGGTTAGTCTTAATAGTTGCTCTATCTCCAATGTTAACACCAGAATAGAAAACTAACCACTGTTGCATATCAAGCATCTCTTAATTTGGAATTACTTCATTAGGCCACAGTAAATATGACAAATACTTTCCCCATTGAATGTGATTCACTATAATTAAACGTGAGGTGAAATAAAAGGAAAAAAAAAAAAAACAGGAAACAATTATGCTAAATTTTGATGAATTTTACAGTGAAGCTGCTTCAGCCCCCTCTTCACTGGAGTTATGATGTATTTTACTTTTCTCTCCAGGAAACCAGGCTGAAGAAATTGAAAATAGATTCTAGATAATCACCTAGATGTTCACAAAGGGAAGAGATCAGAATAAAGAGATACTATGTAGTGAGCCTACAGAAATAGGACATATCTAGATTCTGTCATTATGATTTATCATAATTATATGATTATTATGATTGATTTCATCAGTCACAATCCCTAAATTCTTCTAAGCAGGACTACTCTCAAAGAGTTCTTCTCCAAGTTTGCATACACACCTGAGGTTACCTCGACCCAGGTGCAAAACCTTGCACCTTATTTTGTTAAACCTCATTAGGTTCACATGGGCCCATCTTCTGAGTTTATCAAGATACCTCTGGATAGCATCCCTCCATTCTGCTGTATCAACTGCACAGCTCAGCTTGGTGTCATCATCATATTATACAGTCCAAACAGATAGACCATAATAAAAATGTTTAACACACTCTAAGGGTGATATTTTGTAACAAAAAAAAAAAAAAAAAAAAAAAAAAAAAAGAGGCTTCAATAAAGAAAACAAAGAGAACACCTGTTCACGGTCAGTCTTCTGGTAAAAGCTGAAAGATCAAGCGCCAAAACTTACCACTCAATTTTTAGAAAAGAAAGTAGAGTCATCGTCTTCAAGAGTACTTACTCATATGTTTCTAAATTACTTTTTGTGTTCTCAGTAACATAGTTGCTAGGAATTAGACCTTCATTCCTGAAACATATTAAGGATAATACAATAGTAAGATGTAAAATATTAATAGGATCAAGATACACATCTTCTTTTTCTGAATGACAGAAGTTATTTATACTATTGGTTATGTCTTTAGATTCTGAATCCCAACATGAGAATCAAATAAGAGTATAACTCCTTTCACCTGAGGCAGTGTTTCTGCCCCAGAATGTGAATGGCTACTGAAATGATGGGTACTTAGTAGAGTGCCAAGAACAGCACGTCAAGGAAAATTTTCGAGTGAAATCAAAACAAAGATTAGAAAAAAAGTGACATTTCTTCCAAATCAGAAATCATTAGCTTTATTTCTATCCTTGTAACAGATCTTCAATATGAAGAAATAGAAAGTGTGTGCCTGCACGTATACCAAATAATAACAAAGTGGACTCTAACGGCAAATCTGACTTGAGCAAAAAAGTGCTTAAAAGTATTTAAAGAAGGGATGTGAATGAAAAAGAGACAGTTATTACATAACATGTAATCACTCTTCATATCAGATTACAGGATACACTGAAGAAATTGTGGAGAAAGAGGAACATCATGAAGAAATATATAAATGCAGCAAGGATCCTAAAACAAGTTATTCGGTTCTCTAAAATGTCCAAGAACCTCTGATTAGGGGTTTTGTTTAACTTAAATGTCTTACCAGTCTCTGTGCTCTTTATGAAGACTTTACACATGCACGTGGTAGAGCACTTGAAGCAAATAAAGCTAGATTTTCACATGGCTCAAAGCCCAGTGTTTCACGTAGTCCTCAGATGTACTTACGCTGTTTTGAAGTTACTAAGCCTATGACTTAACCCTGTATTCCCAGCAGAGAGGAGATGCCACCCCATTTCTGGAGTGCCAAATACTGTCCAAACTCTTCTCAATTAACCCGTGTTCCTCGTACATACTTTCTCTATACCTTCAAACCTCCATTAAATTTACATGTACCTCATTCGACGTGCTTAGAGGGTTGTAAGATAATCCTACAAAGGGCTGTTCTTGTTATCTCTCCGTAGGAAGAGGGTTTAAAATTAGATGCCCAGTCTCTTACCCATACTGGTCTCTAGCCTTCCACCAGTGAGGATCATACTGTTCAAGGATAATGTATTCTTCTGACTGCTTGAGTGTTAAATCAGAGGGTCCTCTTGCGAAAAAGTCATATAACGCAATAACTTTGAGTTTCTTTGTGTAGTCTTCAAAAGCCTCAGCAGGTAGAGGAGGTAAAGGCTTGTTCTTTACATGCAATTTCTTCTTACGCTAGTGAAAAAGAAAGTATCTTCCATAGTTAGTCTTTTCTCTCATCTATTTCTTGTATAATTCCCCTACTTCTATAGCATCTCAGTAACTGAAAGGTACTAATCATGGTCATAAATTCCTGCCATACAACACAATAACCTTGTAAAACTGTTATTTGTAAAACAGTATGATTCACAGTTGAATAGTTTGGTATCAAAACCAAAGTTAAAATGGAAAGTAAAGTAAATAAAAGACAAGCCATCTACCTAATCTTCCCCCCGTTCTTTGGGTGACTCCTATATACTACAATTGCCGGGACAACTTAGTGTAAATTAGCAGAGCAGCGTTGAAAACAGTGGCAATTTATCTGATGAATTAACATGGAGAAGCACTACAAACACTCTTAGCAAGTGAGCAGGAACATAACCTTTTTCTTATGCATCAGGTTAGGTTTTAGTTTTGCCTTCAATTATGTTCTGACAACTCACATTAATTCAATTTAGATCTAGCAAAATTGAGGTGGACTTTTCACATAAAGCTGAGCAAGGTGGATACATGAAGTACAGATTAGGGGGTGAACTGCTGGAGCGGAGCTCTGCAGAGAAGGACCTGGGTGTCCTGATGAACAACAGGTTGACCACGAGCCAGAAGTGAGCCCTGGTGGCCAAGAAGGCTAATGGTATCCTGGAGTGCATTAAAATGAGTGTGACCAGCTGGTCAAGGGAAGTGATCCTCCCCCTCTATTCTCCCCTGATGAGGCCACATTTAGACTACTGTGTCCAGTTCTGAGATCTCCAGTTCAAAAAAGACAGGGATCTCTTGGAAGTAGTCCAGCAGAAGGCCACAAAGATGATAAAGGGCCTGGAGCACCTCCAATATGAGGAATGGCTGAGTAACATAAGTCTGTTCAGCCTAGGGAAAGGAAGACTGAGGGGTGATCTGATTGATGCTTACAAATATCTAAAAGGAGATGAAAGGCAAATAAATGAGGCCAGTCTCTTCTCATTGGTGTGCAGTGATAGGACAGGAAGTAATGGCCTAAAACTTGAACATAGGAAGTTCCATGCAAGTATGAGGAAAAACTTCTTTACAGTAAGGGTGACAGAGTACTGGAATAGGTTGCCCAGAGAGGCTGCGGAGTCTTTTTCTACAGAGATACTGAAGACCCATCTGTATGCCTACCTATGTGACATATTATGTGGCACCTGCTTTAGTACAGGGACTGGACTCAGTGATCTCTTGAGGACTCTTCCAACCCCAGCAATTCTGTGATGATGAAATTGCACCTTCCTAAAGGACAGTTCCACCTTTCCCACCTCCATCAGCCAAACCCAAAAGTTGGAGAATGAACTACCCTCATCCATGACAGCAAACTTGGGAACCCACTATGATCCTGTATTTCCATCAGTATGAATCTTTGGATACTCTGATTTTTTAATTTATGCAACAAAGCAACCTATGTGCTCAAGAGCTAGTTACTCCTCTGCTTGCTTCAGCAGTGAGCCACTGGATGTCACATCATTTCAATTTTTTTCATCTGCCAAAATGTTACTTACCTTACACTTCCAAGTAGGTGCATATGAATCTTCTGATTGAGAGGCTGAGTACTGGGTCTTCAGGTCAGTGTCAGGGTCCACGTTTATCTTTGTTCTCATTGCTCTAATTTTGAAAAATAAGAAGTGTTTTTGTGATTACACTTTCATAAACATCCACATGAAAATATTTATGGAAACGTATGACTTCATTCACATTAGGGATGTGCAGGGTAGAACTTCTTCAAACTTTTGCACAATTAGTATTTCTACTGAAGATAGATGGACTTTTAAAATTTTATAATAGTTTTTAAAATAGATGGACTTTATGTACAGGCATTTTGACCGTCTCAATTGCTGAAAATCTGAAGGATTTCACATACCGTTTTTGTACCGCACAGCAGCAGCAGCAGCAGAAGACAGACTGGATGGTGTGATCTGTAAACAAGAACATTTTCCGCATATGCAGTGATTGTTTGTTTACAAAATTTACATAATGATTGACTACTTAGCTCTATTATTAACTCTTTCTTGCTGTGAGATATCTAGCAAAACATTAAGGTGGAATTTGCATCCACCAAGGAGAGCTGAACTTTCCTCCCAACCCAGCTGTATTTATCCACTAACAGCATTAAAATCTCTTTTAATTAAATCAGGAAAAAAAAAGACATCAGTGAGATATGTACTGATCTAAGTGGCCATACTGCCCTGTGCACAGTATCATTACGGACAAGAGATAGAGAACCGATCCTCTTCAGCATTCACAGAATTTCTACATCACCTGAGCCAAATACAGACCAGCATTTGCATTAGATTTTCTTATTCTGAGACTTACTCAAAGGACATGCAGTATATTTTATTACTTTAATCAATACTGATTTCCCTGATTCTGTTCCAGCTATTCACATAATATATTCATTAACCCAGGTTTAATATGCTCACAAAATATGTGCTTTACACTTACATACTAGGTGGTTGATAATTCTGAAATAAATACAACAGAAACACCATCACTTACACTGTACATTTACAGAAATGTTAGTATGGTATGGTATATCTTGTATGAGGAGCAAGGATAATACACTATAATTCCAGCTGATTTAAAATGGGTTAGAAGTCATCAGGGAAACTTGAAATCTTTAAATAAAAGGTTGACAGCTGCGCTGTTCCAGTTCCATATAGGCTCTGATATGGAGGTCAGCACAAAAACAGGTCTCAGAACGTTATGTGAAATAGGGTTCCTAAGGTCTTGGTATTTTGATCTTTTATCTTGTTGACTAGTGGACTTGTTGATCTTTACGGTCTTCTCCAACCTAGATGATTCTATGATCATCTACATGATGTATCCTTCCACACACCATGTCTTCATTTGTTTCTCCCTCATAGAGTTTTTGGCTTGTTAATCCTAATGACCTGACTTGGAATAAAAAGGTTGTTCTTTCTGTCAACCTGTGAGACTATTTGCCAATGTATTTTATCAATAGTTCAGCAAAGTGTGCTGACAGCATGTATCCCACCACTCAAAACATTTAGTAACCTGTGTAACAGAAAAGCAATTATTTTCTTTTTAAAGGAATATGAGTCAGTAAATCTCATTGTAATAAAAGAAAAAGGAGAAAATAATAGACGTCAGAAAGGTAAGAACAAAAACAGTTCTCAGTCAGATGTGGAAGAGACCTATTTTATATGTGTTTTGATTAGAGTATTTGTCATGAAAGTCTTAGGGCATTTCCCTTAGAGCAGCATCCTGTAAAGAACCTGCTGTGTGGGAAGGTGGCCGACCTACACTACTCAGAAGACACAATCAACTGTTTGATAGAAGTTTCCACTAACAGCTATGCAAAATACCCAAACCAGATGACAGTGACAATTTTCTTTGAAGAAATCAGGCCAAAAACTTGAAGGTAATGTAATTTATTTGCTGCACAATTTAAGTGTATTAAGCTGTCTCTCAGCTGCTTAAAACTACAGCAGTTTAACTTTGAACACAGTCTCTATGTTGTTGGGCAGTAGAACTGAGTTTGCTAGTGTCTTCAGCGTGATCAAGCTTGGAACGAACAATCCTTTTTAAAAAGTCAGCTGGGAAATATTTCTGTTTTATTTGTATTGCTTTTCTGCTCCTGGAAAAAGAAAAAAGAAAAAAGAGAGAGAGAAAAGAAGAAAAAAAAAAACCAAAAAACCCTAGAAGTTTAATTGTTTTTTAGAAACTAAGTGAGGTGCAAAAAGAAAACTTGTCTATTTCTGATGACACCTCATTAAATACATTATTTCTCATTAGATCTGTTGTCCTCATAGAAGCTTACTAGAAATAATTAGAAGCACTACAGAGTTTCAGTGTAACATGAAATTGATGTTCTATTAAGATTTTAAAGATGGCAAAATATAGCCAAAGCTGGAAGTCAAGGCATAGGTTAGACCATAGCTGTAGCCCAGAAAAGCCTGTCCTACATCAACCTCCTTTTTTTGACATATTTGGCCAACATTGCAAATGGTGACACACTGAACAATTTAATTAAAGTGGCCTACATCCATCTTTGGTAGCAACACAGATCTCTACATGTAGAACTGCCTCCAGATGCCCCTGTGATGCTCACTGCACAGCTACAGGAAATCTGCACTTCCTGCCTGAGGCTTTTATGACTGCACACACTCTCCCAACGACTGAGGCTCTTCCTTTGCCTTTATCTTCTTCTACTCAAAAGCTTTAAATCAAAATTTTTAAAAAAGTTAAAATTAAATAGACACCTCTCCATATTTAAATACAAAAAAAAAAAATGCAAGTAAGAAATTGAAAATGGATTTTCAGCATTTCTTCTTGATTCTCTTTTCTGCTATATCACATCACTCTAAATCACAGAAATCGATGGAATAATTCTGATTTCCCTATTTTGAATTAAGGGCCTTTTCTTAAACAAAACACTGGATTCAAAGATGTTCAGTTGCATACGTATTAGTAGGCCTTGATCCTCTGATCATTGAAGAGTTCATTATTTAAAAATTAAGCAGTGGTGGTATCAGTGAAAGCAGCACTTCAGAAAAGAAGAAAATTCTCCAGCACCCACAGCGCCACTAGACCTTTCAGCCCACATTCCCTTGAGCTCTGTCAAAACATAAGCTACAAAAATACATGTGGCTTTGATCCTTAGGAAGTAAGGATCTCTAACAAATCAGTTGAGTGGAGAATTTGAAATGTAGGTTCAACTCAAACAGGATGAGAATTTAGGCTGCTGAATCCAGGATTTGCCAATACTTCCTTCTCTAGCTGTGTGAAGAATTTTCTATTTCTAATTTCCGACAAACGTTTGCAATCACAGAGATCAGTCAATTCTACAAATAATTTAACATGGGAACAAAAAACGTAGCCCATTTCATTGCTAGTATCTTTTTTTCTCCTAGAAATAGGTTTTTAAAAAGTCGCATTTTCCTGATGACAGATTAACAAGTATGAAACCCAACACGAGCACAAACTATGATAACTTATAGGACTATGATGCTCCAAATCAATTTTTTTTTTTAGCATGTCTAGAGAAGAGAGAAGATATAGTGGCAAGTGAGTCCTGTGGAAGAAGCAGAAATCCTAGGAATGAGACGTTGAAGCTCACTTGACAAATACTCACAAAGCAGAAAAAACAAAACAAAAAAAAAAAAACAGAAAAGACACAGTGAAAAGATCTCTGTGAAAAGCAAGTCCTTTGAGACGGTCCATTGCTGCCAGTAGTTTTCCCAAAAAAGTCCTAGAGCATCAAGCAGAATGCGTTGGGTTGATAAAATTGTGTGACAGTGTGTGAGTTGACCACAAACATGTGCAATCTTCCCCCTGTCTTCAGTTATACCTCATTCAATTTTGTAGACTTTGGGAAATAGCATCAAAGGATTAGACAAAAGCAACAGGTTACAGATGAGTTCTTACAATCAGCATTTTATTATTTCTTAAGTCTCTTGATCTGATTCACTTTGATCACTTTTCTGATTCACTGCGTCTCAAAGCGCTACTGATTTTGAAAGTGCTGTAGTCCATTTCTAGGATATGTATTTTATGGTATGTTCTGCAGAGTTCTTGCGCTTGCAGTAGGGATATGTTAACTCTATAAAAGGTTATTCTGAGGAAAAACTGAAAATTCAGCTTCACTCACCAAAACCAAGTCTTTACCATAACACTCAATATACCTCCTAATCAACTACGACTGATACCTAATCTAGTAGAAAATATCAGTAGTTTGCTGCTAAAAATACTTCAAAAGACAAGCTTTCAGCTTTTCAAATGTACAAACTCAGGCTTTCTGTATTTTTCTGTGTGTAAATCCTGCACCAGAGGAAAGCAGGCTCAAGTTATACCAAACTTTTTATTCGTAACTAATTTCTATGTGCCGCTAAGGACAGCACGTGGGAATATCTCCACATTTCCATCCATTTTCATGAGAAAAGACAGATGCTTTGCTGAATCCATCACATAATAAATTCATATTTATGTAGTAATTTTGAAAGAATTTTGAAAGTCGAGAAAAGGAGTCCAAATACAGATCATTCAATCTGCAACCAAGCTGCACAAGAGAAAACTGTTGGGTATTGCTATGGCAATAATTAAGTAGCTCATTTGCTACGTATACACAACAGATGCACAAAACAATACTTCAAGAGAAATGTATGTGGGCCAGTTTACTTACAGGTTGAAAGAATCATATCTGGTTCTCTGCTTACATTCACGTGAAAATGCAAACCTTCTTTCATCAGCCGTGCCTGTGAATACCCCAGGCAGTGCTCTTAGCTCTGCTGTGAAGCAAGGCAAAACACCAATACAGCCTGACCCCGCCTACTTTCCTTAAAAACAACCTACTAGATATTAATCTCATGCCTGCTAAGTGTTGGTTGGTGTTTCGTTTTTTGTTCATTTGTTTTTTAAAAAGGAGAAATCGTGAAAAAAAAAAAGTCTTTCTGCTTTCTAAAATCAAACATACACTTTACAGAAAAAAATATTGAACTATAATCACTAGGGCTAACTACTGCTGAAAATGGTAAAAACATCCAGCAGCTGTGTGACACCGAATTTGGTCCCATTCTGATAAATTTTTGATCCTGACATTTGGGGGAAAAAAAAGTTTTAATAAAAAGGAAGAGAAAGCATGAAGTTGATTAAGGAGTGCCTGAGCTCACTAAGAAGAAATGATGATGTGGTGTTTTAACCTGCCTTTGATCACATGAGAAGGTTGCCAAGAGAGCTGCCTCAAAAGGTGTTCTGATTCATCCCCAAATTAATCATCTGAGGCTATCACATTCAACTGAAAAATGCATTCATCTAAAAATGAGGTGGCCTCACAGTTCCTGACAGGTCATGTAAGCATCAAACCCAATGGGAGGTATGTAGAAATTATACATGGGCAGCACAAAGAGGCAGGTGAAGTACAGCATTTCAAAAGACATCTAAAGCGCAAATCTTCACTGAGGAAATCTGCCAAACACCGGTACAGTTAGGGTAATCTTCATCATATAGATCAACACATAATTGTTGTAGAATAAAGAAACATCCGTAAGGTTTACTAGAAATTATTACTCACCTGATAATCCAATGCTTCATATATGTTTTAAGTGAAATACTTCTTATTCCTGTAAATCTACTTACAGTGTCAGAGATGTTGGCAATGCCATACCTTGCAGTGTCTCCATCAAGAAACTGGAATTCAAAGGAGTGGCTAGAAGAAGGATGAGCCTGGCTTACCTTAGGTCATTCACATTACTTTTTCTGCTCCAGGTAGAAAATGCAAGAACTTTCCCTTTAACAATATTTGCTGTTGGTATTAAATTGTGGTTTGGACTCAACACTTTGGCAAACTCATTCCCATAGCTGTGAGACTTGGTCATTTAAAAAAAAATTATAATTTCAATCCTTTCTGACACCCCGTAAGTTTCTGATGCAATATCACAAGGAAAAGAAAGCATTTCTTCATACAAGATACTTCCTCCTCATTCAAAATACAAAGGCTTAGACAAAGCAGTGAGAGGAAACTAAGCCCCTCCAAGACAGAAATGATGGAACGCAGAAATGATGGAACTTGTTAAGGTTACTATCTTTACCTTAAATAACTTCATTTGAAATAACGTCTTCCCTGCATGGAAACATGTTTTTTGAGAAGCAAACTGGAAATCTATTCTGCATTACACAGCACAAGGGCATAGGTAATTATAGAAGAAAAAAATAAAGCATACATGTAATGAAATTAATCAAAAGGTTGGTACAGAAAAATTTAAGTGCAAAGATGCTTTGGTCCAAAGTTAGGTGAACTGAAACAGACTTCAGCAAGGCTGAGGAGATGTCAGTCTCCAGCAGAGGGGAAAGATATGCAGGTATTAAAAAGTTCAACCATTTCTGCACTAAACAGAGACAAATCCAATTAAATATATATTCATATTAAAAATATACGCATTTAATAGGAAGCATGTGTACACACAGGCATGTATATACATGGACAATCACAATGCCATATTTACATGAACAATGAGTTTGGCTTACAGTGCACTGTCTTGACAGTAAATTAGTGGCAAATCTTTACACGTTGTTCCAAATAATAGTTAACATTCAATTTATTTATATACACATGTAGTACAATGTTGTCTGTTAAGAATAGAAAGATTAAATCAACGTACATATAGATGACAGACAGAAAAATAAGTCCTCCTTAACTATGTTTGAGTGCATTTTCTCTCATTTACAACCCCATACATTGAGAGTTGCATGTAAGTCAAGGTAAGACAAGCTTGCGTTTGAAAATGTCAAAGGGAAAACAGTTTATATAAATAAATGCATGACATGTATATATTTACAATACCTACAGCATATAAATTATCTTACAATTAATCTAAAACAAGGTACTATGGTATGTTGACAGCCAGTTGAATCTTGGACTGATTTGTCATGAGTAATGTCATGACTAACATTGGAAGGTCTTTGGCTGACCAAACAGCCTAGAATAGCTCAGGGCACATCATGGCTCAGTCCTGAAGCAACACTTTTGATGTTACACCAAACTGAAGGCTGAGCTGTTAACAAATTCCTACGTGCAAATGAAAGAGGCAAATTTGTGTTCCTGGTACATCATGAAACATCCATCAACTGAGAAGAATAGTGTTTCTGGAGAATCCCTAGAAACATTTGTATGTCAGTAAATAGATACCTTCATTTTTTAAGCATGCACATCACTACTACTGCTACCTGTATAAAGAGAAATTCAGAAACATGGACCATATGTACGTGAACCCAAATCAATAAATGCAAATTAAGCTCCCAGACTTGGGTCATTTTTACTTTCTTCCTCCACAAAGAGCACTATTTTCTGGCTATGCAGTGCTGAATTTTCAGAGAAAATACAGAGACTGTTATTATTGCTGAAGATACCGTGCTTATTTTCCAAAATCATGTGAAACTGTCCTTGTATTGAATTAAACACTACGGGTTCCCCACACCATTTAGCAGCATCTAGCAGCATCCAGGACCGAGCCTTTGAAAACAAACAGTAAAGACATCTCTGGAAAGTGGTTTATTTTCTGTGCTTGTACTGATATTGACTTTTCTCAGAAAGCATCTTCACCCTCTGCAATATCAATGATTATATGGAGCAAGTCTTCAAAAGTTGGGCGTCCCTCCGGTTTCTAAAAACAAAAATATGTACAGCTGTGATGAGACAATAACAAAGCTTTGTTGGTTTGGGTAAATTCTTGGTCTTAGTATCATTCTGCAGCAATGACTTTGCCACTTTATTAAATGGCATGTGGAAAAAAAAAATTTCCTCATGTAGGTTTTGAATGCATTGCAGTTTCATGAAGTGTCACTTTTACTTCCGTGCTATGAAGAACTATAATATGTATTGCTGGACTACACCCTTCCTGCAATTCATTATTTTGCATAATGCCACACTATTAATTTTTCTCTCCATACCCATCCCCACCACAGCCCCAGTATATTATTCCAATCTTCCTTTATCAACTTGTTCGTGCTCCTAAGCATTCTGAGCATTATTCTCTGAAATCTTTTACTTCCATATTATTTTTCATATAATGCAATGAGATTGCATTGTAGACTTATGTGATATTATTCTTCATTTATTCTTTTGTCCATATAATTCCCTGTGTTAATATTCTCTTTGTTTTGCTTAACCAAAACAATACAGTGAGACAGTCCCTTTACTGACCTTAATGACAGAGTTAATGTAACATCTTTTGAATGAGAGTGTAAATTGCACCTTTCCTCCACTTATCAACCTAAATAAATTTGTATCACCTGCTGAATTTTGAAGCCTCACACACTTCTCAAATAATTAATAAATTGATCAAGCAAGGACTGAGGTACCTAATCATATCTTATGACAAAGACTGACTGCATGTTGCCATTATTTGTGCCCCATTTGTGATTTGCAAAGATTCCTTCTCTCACACAATGTTTGCTTAGATTTTAATGTTAATAACCCCTCATGAAATCAATACATATTTAATCAATTAATTGATGTTCATATGAATTCTAAAAATACATCTATATCGAAAGAGTGTTAACAAATAACTTAGTTATCTTACAGGTGATTAATTAGTCCATTTTAATGGACATTTCAAGCAGGTTACCAAATACAAACAAAACTTAATGATCTGTAATTTCCTGGCTCCTATGAGAAGCCTTTTGGGACCATAGACACGTTTGTTATTTTTCAGCCCTCCAGGGCACTGTAGTTTTTAATCTGTTTTTCATTTCATAAACCAACTGCTTTGTAAGCTTTCGATATTCACCAGTCAATTTGGTGACTAACTACTTGACTGAGCACCTTCTCAGTCAAGACAAATGTCACACAGTATGTCATCTTTCTTATAGGAAAAGAGCAGGCTTTCCTCAGCATCTAATGCAGAAAAGACAAACTAGAAATCAATCATTTAGCTCTTTCCATCCCTAGTTCCTCTGAATGCTCTCTGAAAACTGGAGGTAAAAAATACAACTAACCTTTTCATATGGTTTCTGCTTTAATAACACGTTTCCATGGTATTAAATTGAAGCAATACGGAAACAAGTCCTCAATTCTGGACTATTTTGACTAATACAGTTTTGTTAGCAGTGCTTGTATGCAGAAATAATCATGATCAGTTAAGACTTACTGATTATTTTATTTTATTACTAATCTTACAGTTCATTTATTTCACAGAAATTTCTTCACTGGCTTTTATCATTACAGCTGTGCACTTGAAAACCTGAGAGAGACATATAGGTCCAAGACTGTCAACTATTAGATCACAGGGAAAACAGGCTCATACCTTTTTATTTTCTCACCCACATTCTGTGTGCAAAGCATGTGTTCAATTAATCTCAGTTGTATCAGAACTATATTTGACTGCTCTGCTCACTTTCCCTCTCCCTCCCCCTTCTTCTCACCTGAGGTATGTATTTGTCACTGAACTGAAGCCGTTCTCACATTGATCCCTATACAGAACAATTCCCTCTACTTGACTCAGTTGACTCTCTTGTTGCAGCAAATTTACAAGTTGTCTACAAACATTCAGCTATGGTCTACGTCTCACCTACTGCACCCTATTTTTTATGCACTATCTACAGTAGATAAAAGAGAACCTTCTTATCCTTGAATTCCTCATTATGCCTCTCTCACACCACCTGAACAGAAAAGACACCCTGTTCTTTTCTGTCCTAGCAGCCAACAGCTATTATCCTCGTATGAACACTGTTCATTAAGAAGTAAGTCTTCTGGGATCTCAGGCCTTGATGCCCTGGTTACAGGAAGAATGCTGCAATACAGACTGATTGTTGTTGCTGGATTGACCTTTTTTTCAATTCAAAGGCAAAAATAAAAACATGCCTACCTCCTGCCAGCACATCATCATGACTTCATACACCTGCTTGCAGGCCAGTTTGGGGCGGTACAAGCGATGTCCTTGGCTAACCATAGTTACCACATCATAGTTGGAACTTTTTTCGAAGGGCATTTTTCCTTCTGTAAACACTTCCCACATTAAAACACCTAAGAATTTAAATAAGCATTAGGAAAATAAGCAAATAATTTATTAAAATAAATGTCTGGACTCAGGCTTACTAAAAGAAAAATAGTTTGAGATCCATATTACAGAACAAGCACTTACATGTCATCACCGAATAAACTTTACTCTAGTAGCATGTGTTTTAATACAGAACAGCTCTAATGACCTCCGTGGAGCTTCATGCAAGCATAAAACCACGGCAAATGATTTCTGTGAGCTCCTTCTTAGATGTGTGAATACTACATGATAACTAGAATTTAACCGCAATTGACGGAATGTAAAAACAGTGCTTTGTTTCAGTGATAAACACCTTACCGAATGACCAGACATCTGACTTGCTGCTGAATCGACTGTAATTAAAAACTTCTGGTGGGCACCACTTCACAGGAAATTTAGCCCCCGAAGAACTTGTGTATTGATCATCAAGGACATACCTAAAAAGAAAACATCATGTCTTTCAGCTGGCCTCCAAGCCTACAAATCGTTACTTAGATCTGGAACTGAGTATTTGCAGCTCATATTGCCACCTAAAGGCCATGACTTAGTATCACATGAGAAAACAGGCTTCATCAGACCTGCACTAGGGTCTCAGGCAAGACACTGTTTCTATTACCTTGGAGTCTTCTAAAGCCTAGGCCACTTGCAAGTCAAATGCCCATATTACAAGAAAAACAATGCAAAATATTTCATTCCTTGCTCTGTTTCTCACTGGTCAGTCTGAACTTAGACACGGGGACATGCAGAGCAGTAGCACAGAAAAGTGGCAAAAGTCAAGTAGGTCATGGTTCAACAACTATTGTGTTGCTTTTCTGAGGTTTTTATTTTGTTTTTGAACAGAAAAATGCTAATAAAAGACCCGTCAGACCACAGAGTCTGTTTAGAGCCAATCCCTGCGATTCCATGATTCTCAATGTAAGAAGCAGAGACACTTAATTCTCTAAAGAATAAACTACAGTTTTGTTTTTCCATAATTTAGAAGGAACAAGTCACATCACTACAGAGCAAATAATTTTTAAAGGCACTGGAAAAACAAATATAAGGATGTTCCTTAGAGAGGTCAAAAAAGATCATTATTACCTGTAACCTTGTTTGGTGTGTATTCTCTTACAGAAAAGAAAAAGGGCTAGGTAAATTTTTCGACATCACTATAATTACGTTTGCACACTCAACCATACCTTGTCATCCCAAAATCAGATACTTTAACCACTCCCAAATCATTCACCAAGCAGTTCCTGGCAGCCTGCAAGGAGAATCATTAGATTTACATTAAAACTTTCAGTCTCTTGCTCAAATCGGAACAGACTGATGAGTCTTCACCCTCATCAGTTAGCAAGTTCACTGATGCACAGAGGCATATTCCCACTATGACCCAGAAGGAAAGCTGCACATGTATTTGGCTTTTGATAGCGTTGTTTTGACAACTAAACCATTTTGTAAAAAGTCACCAGGAGAAATTATGATCTCAAGGCATTTTGAAGTGGTAAAAATAGCACCAATATACACAGTTATTTCAGCACAAAGAGCTATCAACTTTTTAAAAACATTTGAGAGACTTTACTCTATTTTCTCAAGAGAGAGAGACATCATCTTTTTCTGTACACTGCAGCTTTACATATTTACTTAGAACCTAAACAGTCAACATAAATTACTTGTAGTCTTCTGTGAGAATAAACGCTGATATTTACAAACATGCTGATTCAAAAATGGATAGATACAGTCAAAAACAGAAATTTTAAGGAAGTGTATTGCATGATGGGATGTTACCAGGTCTCTGTGGATAAAGCTGTTACTCTCCAGGTATTCCATTCCCTCACAGACATCTTGGCACATCGTGAGCAGGACATCTTTACTCAAAACCCCACGTTTTTGCCTTAGGTAATTCAGAAGGCAGCCATGCTCCATGAACTCGGTCACAATGTAGATGGGTCTCTGTTGTGTGCACACACCATACAGCTGAACTAACTTAGGATGTGTTAGTTTCCTGAAAAGATTGGCATCATGTAGTTATTGCTTTCCACCTCCCAGTACTGCCAAATACACCTGCCTGAAGTGATTTTTCCATAACTAGTATATACCATCAGGGACCAAAAATAAAGGTCCCAAGCATTGTGTAGCAACTCACATCATTACTTTGGCTTCTTCAATAAAATCCTCTTCATACATCGCGCCTTCCCGAATTGCTTTGATGGCCACTTTGTACTGCGCTCTCCATTTCCCAAGGCGCACTACTCCAAACAGGCCACTCCCCAGTTCTCTCATGAAAGTCAGCTCTGATGGATTAATTTCCCATTTCTCTGTAAATCAAAACATGCAAGAATCACTGACTTATTTTAGGATACGTGCTGAACTGGTAGAGAAGAGGAAGGGAAACTCTTCCTAGAAAATTAGGGAGAAAACTTTTTAGAATTAACGCAAAGATGTAGTTCATCCATATCACCAAGAAAATATATATTTTTTCATCTGGACACAGCTTTTAGCCAGCTGTTGACAAAGACAGAAGGTGAAAATCAAAATTTCCTGAAGCCAACAAGTAAATATGGATATTATTAGACTTGGTTCAACACACTACCATCATACGAAGCTCTGTCAACGCATAAAAGCTGATCACATCACTTGCTTTGCCGTGGTTAAAAATAGACCACTCAAAACATTAAAACACAAATTAACAAATTCACCTCTGTAAAGATCAAAGGAACAAGTTTGAGTATAAAGTCTGAAGGCTTATTAAGCAGGCAAAGGCACAGCTCTTCAGTAAGGCAGAACCCAAGGTGTCCACAAAAACACGGAGGAAGATATTGAATTCTCTGAAGTACCAGCAACAGGTTCTGTTTCTCCACACAGTGCCCCTTGGCACCACACACATGCTACTGGCTCTGGTGGCTTTTCCATGGCAATTTGCAGTGGTGTCAGAGGTACAACTCAAAACCACTAGTTAGTTAGAATAGGCAACAATAGTACAAAACTTCCAAGATTTTTAGAAAATATCACGGCCGCTTATACATATGAAATCATCAGAAAAGGTGTGTAAGATCAATATAACACAGTTACCATAGCTGAATCCTGCTGTTGTTGGTGCTGTTGTCTTCTTTGGAGTCACAGGGTAACGCAGCCTAGTAACAAGACCTGATGATCAAAGGTAATTCAAGAGAGACTGTTTATTTCTGAAATAGTGCCAGGTAGCAAATAAGCCATTTGTTCACTGCAGACTACAACACTGACTAGCAATAAGCTCATACACAGCCTTGACCACATTCTCTGCTAACTCATTGCTTTGACTACTCAAAGTGGCTACAGGAGCACTCACTGAATCTAACTTGCTGCATCCACTTTACTGTTAAGAGAGGGACATAAATATAAGTATTTGTGCTTTACAATTACGCCAGCACTAGCAAAGAATGAGCAGAGACCATCTCTTTCCTAAACCAGATCAGAAAGACTGTCCAAAATGCATATTCACAATGTTACTTTTGATCATTTATGTTTTGCACATACAGACCCCTCTGGTTTCACACTTATTTCCTGAAAAAATACTGTTATCCACGTGTTTTCTACTTTCTTTTTATCATTTTAAGTTGTGGTGACCCACTAGTAAACCAGCACCTAGAGAGTACTTTGAAGAAGTACTATCCCTACCTCTCTGTTCTGGGCTAAAGACCAGCATTAAAAACAATACAAAATCAGTGTTTTTTTTTTTTTTTTTTTTCTGATCCAGTAAAGCTGTTTTTCTGTAATGCTGTGGATCAGAATGCACTGAATAGCACTAGAACTGTCAAAAATTAATTTTGCCACACTTTCGTTTTGTTCTGTGTTTGGACATCAGCTGGGAAAAAGGATATAGCTCACTGTACAACAAGCAAATAGGAATGGCAAAAGAGCAATGTATATAGTGTTAAATAAAGTACTGATGGAAAGAAAACACCACTTGTCCTCATAAAACGAGATGCTCAGCCCTGGTCTCTAGCCACTACTCTTAGCTAACAATAGGAATAGCAAGTGGGTGTGGGTATAAACACAAATTACATAAAGCTATATACACATTTTATAAATATATATATATATATACACACACACACACACACACACACATATGCATACACAATCTTTTGAATGATTACATATATTGAAAAATGTGAAATGCAGTTTAGTGCAGTCTTCTATATCTAGGATCTACAAAATCCTAAAAGCCTTCACTAAAAACCTCAGATTCCTTATCAAAACAACCCATAACGACAGGAAAATTTCAGTCTACCTGCTGCATTATGTTTGTGATACTCAATTATTTCTGGAATGGAGTTAAAGAGATGTTTTTCTGCAAGGTAGTATTGCTTTGGTGATGTCACTGTTTCTTTTATATGGTAGTGTCTTATTCCTGATGAACCTTCTCTGAAAAAAGGAAGTAAACAACGTCATTAGTTGAAGATTAACCACATGAATTAATTCTGTTTGGGTTGCTCCTCAACACAGCTCCCCTCGTGAGCACATAGGCTGGCACAAAGGAAGAGACTCAAAAGGAAGTCAGAGCCTCCTTCTTTTGGTGGCAGGTCAGATCTACACTAGATTAAACCCAAGGAAGCCTAAGCATACAGTAAAGAAGCTGATATTATGTCACCCACATTTTCTAACTAGCAGCCCTCCCCCCTTGGCTGAGATTTCTCCTGACCTTCCCCCCTTGGCTAAGAGTTTCAGTGTACATGCACACAAATTCAGGCAAAGTAAAGTATGCAGGGTGGACACAGAAACTTACCCTCCAAATTTTGTATAAAGGGAAACTGTATACAGGCCAGGCTGACTTGAATCTCTCACCACAAAACCACCTTCTTTGTCCTAAAATGCAAGCACATTGACAGTTTCGTACCACAAATAACTTTAAGCTGCATGTCCTTCGTACTTGTTCTGTGATTTGCACATGCCAAAATGAAATGTTAGCTTAAATAGGTTTAAGTAAATGCTGTGGTTTGTATACAAGGCTGCTGTACTCACCTCATTCCTAAGGAGCTGCTCTGCCTTGCTGCGGTTCAGGTTCCTGCTGTACCACCTGCAACACGACATCAGCACCTAACCAAAAGTTCTCCTCGACACTTGATTTACGTAAAAGGCTTAAAACCAAGTATTGCAAAGTTACCATTTTGATAATTTTTTTGATACTAACGGCCAAGAACTGTACCTGAGTAAATGTACAAAAAAAAAAACCCAGTCCTTTTTACATTGCAGAGTTTACCCATAAAAATGCCTTGAAATAAATCCAGAGAGATCTCACACAAATCAATAAAGTTCAGGAAATTTGACTAATTTTTGAGCAAAACATTTCCTAAAGCAGGTTAGCAGCCTTGTGGTGGCCCCAAAGCAGCTACCTACACGTGGCCCGGTCATCTGGAAAGCTGACTGCCAGCTGTTATTCAGTAACTTTAGGAACAACAGACTTGGAGATCTCCAATTTTATCCTGGTGCTCCTAAATATCTACTTCATAATTAAATTGGAAAAAAAAAAAATAAAAAAAAAATCTCTCTATACTTTCACAGCTGATAAATTGCATGAATACAGTGAGACTTCAAATGCCCCAAGTGAAATACTTAGTTGAAAATGAGAGCTTCCGTCCAAAATATCTGATGTTATGTTTACTTTGGACAATTTCTACTGTTTTCTCCTCTGTCTTCCTGCCACATCCTGGATAGGGATAACATTTTAATATTAAAAAACATTCAGACATTCAGTACATTTAAAATGAAGAAATTTCCTTTAATATTTCCTTTGGTCCACCAGGAAACTCTGAGGGTTTTGTAGTTTGGTTTATTTTTGGTGAGGTTTTTTTGCTTTTTATAGTAATCTTCTAGAAACTACTTGCCTGATGACCATCTCTGTCTTGAATCTACTTTATATAGCACATCAAAAAATCAGCAAGGAGAATCAGAACATATATATGCATATTTAAAATAATTAAGTGCTATAGTAAATAGCACTATTTTCAGTGCTTACAACAATACATATGATTTCAAAACATAAAAAAAAAATGCATTGTAATACTTAAAGCATAGCTTTTATTTTATGATATTCCACATTTTAATTAGAACATTCACTTACTCATATTGATCAAGGTTGTTGGACTTCTTTCCTGTTACGTAGTTGCTTGGAATATATCCTTCATGCCTAAAAGAATATATAATATATACTCTGAGCAAAAAGATGCAAAATTACATGCCCAGAAGACAGCATTAATTCTGCTGTTACCAGAGGTCACTAGCAGTCATTCTTCTTTTTTTACTGAGCAATCCAATATACTACTCATTACTCAGTCATGAATTTTCCGCATCAACATTTCTGCATCAGCCTTCATGGCACCTAAAGAGTTACACAGTCAGCAGAAATGTGCAACAAAGCCAAGAGGAGAGAAAAGAAAACAAAGTGACCCTCTGGTTCTGTGGTCAGAGGTTGCAGTTGGTCACTGGAGACTGCCACAGCAGCCCTGCTGTATCTATTAACTCACAATTACCACTAACTGCTCACAGCACTGACTTGATCAATATTGCAGTTTGGTTACTTTCACTTTTAAAATCAGGTGAAAAGATTTAAACACGGGAGAACTCAATTTGAGACACAGTCGTCATTAAGGCATCTCACTGCAACTCTCTCTCAATTCTTTCAAAGATCACCCTTAATGATCCCCTTTTAAATAAGGTAATGGATCATTCAAGCTTGGAACTCAGAGCCTGTTGATCTGAACATCAATCACAATTCTCACAAATGAGCCATTGCCTGAAACCAGGAGTACCAGACCAACCAGGTTTTGCAGCCTGCTGACGCTATAACTCAGAAACCATAGAGTCTGACAGGAGCTACCACTGTAAAAGCTTAAGTTCTGCATCAGTCTCCACAGTCTACTGAGAATTACTTTTTTTTTAATTGGATTCTATGTGGGAATAAAGAACTGGGGCAAATTTCATCTATTTGTTAACACGCAATCAGTATAAACTACCACAACATGAAAATAGCCTAAATAACATCATAAGGAAAAGTAAGAAACTCATGTTTACCCATGTTTGTCTCTTGCCTTCCACCAGTGAATGTCATTCTTCTCGATTACTGTATATTCTTCACCTTTATCTAACCTTAAATCATGACGTTCTGTGGGCTGGAAGTCATACATCGCAACCACTATCTCCTCCTCTTCACTGTCATTTTCCTCAGCTGGAGGAACAGGTGGTGGTGGCCTTCGCTGAAAAATGACACAAAATTATCATCATCCCCCTCCATGCTGTGATTTCCCTCCACCCCACCTCTGCTACTACAGCCGTGCAAATGAGCCGAGCAACCCAGAGGCAAAGGCTGCGCTGGTTCGGACTGTCCCATGAGGGAGCTGTGGGGTCAGGTTAGGCATGCGTGGGACACTCACAGCACTACAGCCCCCATGGTGCTTATTTTGGACCCTCTCTACCAGCAACACAGATACCTACCATACTTTTTTCTGGCATTGGCAAGGGCAGCGTTACTACACCTAGAAACAGAGCACAGAAAAGCATTAAGTGTCCTAAAAAAGACTAGCTCAGAGAGTAAACAGCATTCATGCAAGCCCTGTCAATGGCTACTTTTTGTACAGAAATGCGTAAAGTTGAATAAAAAGGTAGTTTTTAATTACTTCTCGGGTCCAAAAGTATTTTTGTCTCCTGTGCTTCTTTTTTCCATTCAAAAGGACTTGTAGAATAAGGGCAACCATGAGCAATCTTTCATTCCTCTTTGAATGGAATGGAATCCACAGTTCCTAACTGTTGCCACTAAAGGCTCTGATCAAGGGAACCAACTGGGCACTCCTGATTTCACCAGAAGTGAGCATTGGTGCCATTTCTTTTCTTACTAAGGAAGATTCCTTGAATCAAGTTCAAGGACAAATAATTACTGTACTGTTATGCAGAACAATATTGCACTGAGGGTCACGTTTCCCCACATTCGTATGCCACAGCACACGCTGTGGAACAAGCAAAGGCTGTGATTTGCATGCTAGAAGAGTCATATGTATTTGGAAGCAATGTTTCGTCAGGTTCAGCATTTGAATATTTGCAAACTACTAGGAAACCTAAGCCATGTGTCTGCAAATTTATTAAGTCTGGTTACTCTCTTGCATCATTTTCACGTTGGTGTAATTTCTCTCAATGATTCCTTGCAGATGTCTCCAATGTTTTTTGGAAGGACAACTTTTTTTTTTCTTTCTTTTTTTTTTTTTTTTTTACACAAGTGCTTGGAGATGAAAAATATTTTGATTTAATCTAGGCACAGTGTCACTGAGTCACCCTGCTCTGTAAATTTCCCCATTATCTACATCATTCAAGTGTGCTGACATGATCATATGCCAAAACCATTTCATGTAAGGACACATGTACTTACTATTTTCAAAAAGATTGTATTTTTCACAGCCAGGTGCTAATTTTTCTGTCTGTCTGCAGCACTGATAAATTCCTTCTGTCCAGAATTTAGGATGATATTTTATCATTATATTGCTGTTGTTCTTTATTCCTACAGGAAATAAAGAGCAAATGTCAAACAAACAAACCAAAAATATTAATAAAAAAGCATGACTGCCCCTGACTTTTAAAATACTTTCAACATGAAGCATAATGTTCGCTGCTTGTCCTTACTGTAGCCTTGCTTTTCTTGAGGAACTTTTCACAAGTCTACACGGAGGACATACCCTGATGGCAGGTGCAATTTGTAGGGCCACATGTGACTGTATTGTAGAAGAGAGTGCTATACTCCCTGCCTACACCCTGCCTACACCAGCTACTCCAGCTGGTTGCCCTCCAGAGGACAAAGGGCCAGGGCTCACCACAACAGGTTTAGGCACCCACCTGACCCCTGCAATGCAGTCAGGTGGCTGTGAAGGCACTGCAGCTCTGGCTGCCTCTTTTCCTTTTGTTACTACCAGAAATGACTCAGAATTTCCTCTACAGTTAGCAGTCTGGAGAGAGTTAGCTGACATACACCACTATTCCATGGCACAATGCCTGTAGTTGGTTCAGCAAGCTCCTCACCCCCATCCTCGAAGCTTGCTGAGTTTCAGAAATCACTCTATGACTGATGGCAGCAGAAAGCAATCAAGAGGTTCTTGAGAAAATGATCTTTATTCACTATAGCAGCAATAATCAGAATCATACCTCAGTGGAGATGTCCCCTCAGTGTTAGACCATCGACAGGTCCCTCATTCTGGCTAGTTACATTCAAACAAAACCTTTGAGTAATGTCATTAACTAGCTTGGATGAACTTTTTGGGTGCTTTACACGTTATAGAAAAGCATAGATTCAAATTCTGATTGCAGTGAGACTACACGACACAAAGTAAATGAAATTACTCTGGTGTTTGGCTGCCCAGTGAAGCTGGGGATGCCTCATCCCTGGAGGCACTCAAGGTCAGGCTGGATGAGGTTCTGGGCAGCCTGATTTGGTAGGTGGTAGCCCTGCCCATTGCAGGGAGTTGGAGCTTGATGATTTTAAGGTCCCCCTCCAACCTAAGCCACTCTACGATTCTATATGCCCAATACCCATCATCAAATGCTGCATATACAAATGACAATCTGGCTCAATTCAAAAGAAATTTTAAAAAAAGTTTCACTATTTTATTTTTCTATCTTGTGGTGAGTTGTTCCCACCTGGCAGCAAAGCACCCACACAGTGTGACAGGGGAAAATAATAGAAAGAGGAAAAGTGAGAAGCTGTTGGCTGATAGCAAGAGCTTAGTAAGAGAAGTACGTACTGAGTTAACACCATCCTAGTCAGACCCAGCACACAGCTCTAGAAAAGCTATCTAAATATGCCAGATATTAATTGCAAGCAGTTTTCATTACCTTCTTTCAGATTCCTCACCCACTGATCCCGGCTTCGTGCACTTGGTGCAAAAATATAAAGTGTATTAGCATCATATACAACCTGCAGGGGAAAAAAAAACAAAACACCAATAAATACATTCATACAGTAATGCTATTTATCTATTTCTCAGCAAAAGGAATAGAATATACTGAACAAGGCAAAAAATAACATTTGGCAAAATGAGTGTCCTCAGACATATGAAGAGCATGAGATAAAACTGAAGAAACGGGAGTGTTTGTTATTTATACATAGTGTTGTCAGTAGAGCAGAAAGGATTTTGTAATTATCCTATTATTCCTTTTGAAGCTTGCCTCATGCTTTGCTTGGTTCACTGTTTGTTTTCTGCACTTATTTACATTTGGATCATAATGAAAGAAAATACAATAAGGTTTATCTTGATTTTCTTATGGCTTATAAATTAATGGTAATCACGCACTTGATATAAGCAGTATGCATGCAAAAGAAGACGAAGGCTTCAGCTAACTCGTTCTGGTGGACAAAGCACTTTCCAGTCAAAGCCTAGGCAGAGTGTGTAGGGGAAAGAAAAAGACCAACTGTCAGAGTTGCTCCTAAGAGCAAGGAATTCAGAGGGAGAAGAGCTTTTGGGGGATGGCTTACAAGCCCTGATCCTGAACCATCTCCTACACAGTCCTATAGAATGGTTTCAGTGACAGAAGTGACAGTAATTTCAAGCAAGTTACATTCAAACAGCTTGCTGATGTTGAAAAGAATGCTGTATTTTATATTAACCAAAGGAGCGTACCTGAAACGGATATTTATTTTGACAGGGAATAATACCATCATTTTGTACAACTTCCACACATTTAATCCTTGAAATATCCACAGATCCTTTTCTGTACTTCTTCTGTAAGAGAAAAGTAAAAAAAGACATTATATTAAATACAGCTGAAGACTGATTCATCTACAGGCTCTCACTTAACAACCTCTTCCTGTCCTCCCTCCCCCGCAAAGTCTTATTGCTTTCTTTCCCATTTACAGTAGAAATATAGCTTTAACTGCAGAAGTAATTTGAAAACAGGAGAGAGAGAGCACGAAGATCTACACTGAAGATCTACTGCTTAGTAGAAAGCACTACATTTTCCAAGATAAAGTTTCCAATCTTCAGTAATAATAGGCTGGCCTACTCTTTACAAAAGAACTTAGAAAGGACAGCTTGCTGATCTTAAGATGTGACTATAAGGGGTGAGTGAAAAAGGTTCCAACGCCATCTGATCTGCTCGCTTGCTCCAATACCAATGTGCTCCCACTGTTTTGTGGCTACTCCTGTGTCTCTCCAGCTTTCCAGAGAAACTGCAATGCACAGGCAAAACAAGTTCAGACAGAGTAGAAAGGAGAAGACAGGATGAAACCTGTCCTTGAGATAATCTGAGGTCTGTGCTGAAAGAACTTTCTTTGACCAAGGCTGACAGAAGTCTTGAAGAAGCAAGTCGACTTGATCTAGCTGTAGGTATGCCTGCAAGGGAACTGGACCAGATGACTTTTAAAGGTCCCTTCCACTTCAAATGATTCTATGACTCTACAATTCTCAGTGGAACAACAGCTGGGGGTAGCTTGTACTGTGCTTCAATCTACCTGTAAAATATAGTGAAGTCCACCCACGTGCAGACGTTTTTAAACTGGCTTTTTCTGAAATAATTGATTTATACTGTTTTCATTTAAGAGAAACAGAAGAGGTTGAGCATGCCAGCACAACACAGGTTGGACTCGATGATCTGTAAGGTCTTTTCCAACCTGAGTGGTTCTATGATTCTATGAATTATACTTCTGTTTTTTTAATCTGAGTATGAAGATGATGAACGGACAACATAGGGTCCACCTCTCACTTTTGGGAGAAGAAGATTCCACTGGAATCTGGAACAAAAATAAGAATAAAATATATACAATAAAAAAGGCAGCGGCTCGTGGCTGGTCCCACGTAAAAGCACATAAAACTTTTACACTGTAAAGGATATCCAACAAGTACAGTCCAACATGCAGCTTATGAAGGATGAACACTGTTCATGCAATGTGGAAATAATTAGTAATTAGTGAATTATTGGAGATGCTCTAATCCCCACTCAGCTCCCCTCCTCTCTCCTGAGGATGAGAATTTCAGCCCAAATAGCAGAATTCTGGCACCATAACATGCAACTGAAAACATAAAGAGGAGCCACTTCCTGTGCAGACGTGGTGATTCTGCCACCCTTGTAATACAACACCCTCATAGCACCATCCAGAAAAAACAGAGGAGTCTACTCAGCATTAAAAACATATTTAGTATTCCGCCTCATAAGTTTGTTATGAAGAAAACAGAGAAACATGTCTGAAAAATTCAGGCTCGTCATGGTCAACATCAGGAAGAATGGCAGGAACTGAGTTCAGATAAAGCTGTAACCATCATGCAATACCAGAGATAAAAAAAAAAAAAAAAAAAAGAAGAAAGGAACTTTTTTCAAGCTGCAACAATAATTAGGCATTAGGCATTCTACTGAGACATTAAAAGAATTCAAATCATTGCTGATAGCATGTAACGCTATCATGTATTTTGTGGATCCCATCTAGCAGTTAACTGCAGAGGTGAGACAGAAAGAGATTATATGTTTTCTTTTTTTTTTTCTCCTGTCTGGAGTCACAGACTTTCATTAGAGGAACAGGCCGTATTACTTTAAGCCTCTCCTCCTCCACAGCTCCCAGGTTTTCAGGACAGTTCTGATGTTCCAATGAGTGCTCAAAAAGAGTATGCGTGCTAGGAAGATAAAGAACAGGAAACCAAGAAAAACCAACCAGTATCTTGGAAAAATATATAAACTAAAATAAAGCAAAGCTCCTGATACACACAGCAGATCATTCTAATATTTGTATTCCCTAAGTGATCCCTTTGTATACTTTCATGATTTAGGGAGGCTCGGTTTGCATCACCATAAGGTGCTACATTAAACCAATAGAAATCTGACCCTCCTCAAAATCCAGTTCAGCAAATAAAGCCTAATGAAAGTACGTTATTCTACTTTTGTGTACTTAAAAAAATTAAAAACCTTGCATATGTGAAATTAAACACAAATGTACTGCTCCAGATTGCATCAGGAGCAACAGTTATTAATGGCCACCAGCTTTCAAATTGTCTGGTCTGCAGCTGTAAAGGACATTTAGCATTTCTTGCAATTAAATTGTCGTGCACATGAGCAAGTAGGAATGACTCAAGAAAGATGCCAAACAGACCACTAGCATTCCACCCACCTCCCCAGTTTAACAATCTCCTCTTACAGTGGGACTTTCTGCACACCATCACTGTACTGTATTTACTATGAACGCCTAATGGCATGCTCTAGACCAAGGCACAAGCAGTCAAGAAATGTGGGATCAAGTGAGAGCTTGAGCCCTGACCTATTGTGGAAGTAGAGGGGCAGACATGAGCCAGCCAAGAGAAAGCCACCAACAGCCACTCTTTCCAACAAGTGACAGAGATGGGGTTATTGTAAGAGATAACAATGCAGTGCAAAACTACAGTGTAAAGAGGACCGTTTTTTGCAGTTGTTTTTAGAGGAAGATGTCCATCATAGTAGGAAGAGGTTGGATTTGCTGTAGAAGGGGCAGTATTTCACCTCTACATTCATGCACGCTCTCTGGATAGAAGTGTTCACAGAGGATTTGAAAATCAAATGGTCAGTGAACACAAGAGACCTACGAAAGCAGAGCATATACCCCTAGAGGACGCTTACTGAAGGAAAAATAGTTAAAATTGTAATAAAAGTACACAGTGTATACCAATAAGGATAACAAATAGATAAAAGCACGAAAGTACGTGCTTCAAAGTCACCCTAAAGGATCTAAAGGATTGTGGTGTGTTTTTTGTTGTTTTTAAAAATGTATCTGCTCGATGAAAATAACAAAATGGAAGCAACTCTACTGCCACTACTACATAAAGCTTTTAAAAATCCAAATGCTATCCATTCTTCCATTCTTCATACTTCGCTCCAAAAGCTTGATTTGCAGTTTCAGAAGCCCTGTTCCTTGCACACAGTGAGGATGACCAGGCAATGTCATGTTCCTAGGGCAAAGAATAAGCTATTGCTTTTTTTTTTTAAATAAAATACAGTAGTATCAAAAAGTTGTAACACTAGAAATACACTGTCATATATGGTAAAAGTACATGACTATGAAATTCCTGTACCAAAAAAAAAAAATCAATCTTAGAATAGAGGAAGACAACAAATATCTGTGAGATAAGAAGCATAGATAATTCATCTTCTACACACTTGAAACAACAACTCAGCTGAACATAGTAGCTTTACAAATTCTTAAGAAACCCATGTTCCCACTGTCAGAGAAAATGGTTCTTCAGTGCACTTCCTCTCTGTTTACAAAGGCATTATGCAGTTTATCTTCAGTAAAGTGGGGATGGGGATTAAGCAGTACAAAGGACATTTTGGGAAAATAAACAAACAAAAAAACAAATAAAAATGTGCAGAAGTCAATCCTGCTGTCAATAAATATCTACTTTCTGTCTCACCCACGACTTCTGTTTCTTACTCTTGTTCTTCACACTATTTCTCTCTTCCTTCCTAATTCTCACACAGGAAATCATGGGTCATCAGTGTGTAACCTAGGGAACTTGTGACCCCTAACCTATCCAAAGGTCTCTGCCTTCATTACATCTCCTTTTATGGAGCTGCTTGGCAACGCTGGGAGACCTCAGGAAAGCCTGAGTATCCCATTAGTCATCTGAGCCTATTTCTCTGTAGAATATTCTCCAAAGCCAAATGCAGGGTGCTTGCATACTTGTAATTTATGTATTTATTTTAAATATCCTTGTCAATAACATTACACACTGGATATGGCTGCAGCTCCCACATGAGAGGCATCTTCACCCAAGTCATCTCATTACCGATTATACAAATATAGTAATACTGTAGCTAGTTTTTAGATGGCCAGATTTTTCTCTCTTATGCTTTCAGTGCATTAAATATGTTAAAATACACACTGCCTCCCTTTAGTTTTTTTTGTTGTTTTTGTTTGTTTGTTTTTTCTTTTTTAAATTATTCTAAATTATTCTAGAAAAAGCAAGTATCAAGTATTTTTACTATAAAGGGAAGGCTATGAAAAAGAAGGGGACAGACCCTTTGTCTGTTGTGGCAGGGGAAATGGTTTCAAACTAAAAGAAGAGAGATTTCAATTACGTATGAGAAAAAAATGTTGATAATCAGGGTCCAGAAGCATTGGAACATGTTGCCCAGAGAGGAAGTAGATGCCCCGCCTCTAGAGACATCTAAGGTCAGGCTGGACAGGGCTCTGAGCAACTTGATCAAGCTCTAGGGGTCCCTGTTCATTGCAGGGGAGTGGGACTAGATGGCCATTAAAGGTCCCTTCCAACTCAAATGATTCTGATTCTGTCCACCTTTCTGAAATGGCTATAACTGAGATAAAAGTGAGAGGTGATTATTATTCTGATATAGCTTGACCTGATCCAAGATCAGATTCATGGGAAGAATTTTGGGAGGAAAAAAATAATGCAAATAAATCTCAGTGAGAAGGAAAAAGTCTTAAACCCTGTCTTGCAGACTATGAAACTGAGAAATCTTTACAGTTGCCTGGTTGCGCAACAGCTGCCAACCCCCAGAAAAGACCAAAACAAAAACAAATGAAAAAGAAATTATCTGTAGTGAAAGGCACTGATGAAACTGCCTAGCTGTTGTTGCAGTACACTGTATGCAATTTATTATTTTCCTGCAACTGAGATCAGCCAGTCAAACACACACAATTACAGTTCTGTTATATTGCTGCACTCACATCAGGTAGCAGTGCAAATAAGAGAGAAGGAAGCAAAATAAATCAGCCAGTCCTCCATCCATATCAGGCCCTAAATAACATACAGCCTTCCAGCTGTCTAAACAAACAGCACTTAGCTTCAAGGTTCTTTCAGACAAGCGTTCTCTTCCTTGTTTCCTGCAACATCCTCACAGAGCTCTAAGTCTAGCTAACCGAGCTGTAACACTTCTGCCCTATTTTCTCCCCTTAGATCACAGAGTCTTTGCTCTGTCCTGCTGGAGAGTGATACCTTTCCTTCAGCCATCCTTCAGCAGCCCTAGAGCTGTCTGAACACTAGACCTAGGCAACTTGAACCAAGAAGGGAGGAGAGTTGAAGTCTTCAGGCTATCCAGACCCTCTCTGTGACATTTTCCTTCTTAGATTTTCTTAGGTACTTTCCTGCTGCTTCCTTGCTGCTCGTTACAAGGGGTTTCTGGGCCTCTGCTCCAGAACACAGACTTTTCTTCTGTTCACCTCTATAGCTCAAAATGCTGTCCAGATTTATATGCAGTTGTATTTTGAACAATTAGTTCCTGCTTCTTGCCCTACCTCATTTCCTAAAATAAAGCTGGTGGCTGATCAGAGGTGGCTGTCTGACAAACATGCTACTTTACCAAAGGACAGAGATCTACAGGAGCAACACAGGTATTGTCATATCAGCAAAGATACCTGTAAGCCTGCTTGTCTAATTATAACCTCATGAGTATCCATTGATCAGTCACTTACACACTTGCTAAGTCACATGCTAATTTGCTGCCTTGATTTCTGTCTAATTAAGCGCAAAAATAAGTTAAAATCAACTATCTTACAAATGGCAATAATACGTAAAAGCAATGGTTGTAGTCACTACAGAGACATTATACAAATAAATTAGAAAGGGTGACTATTCACATTCTTTGTATTTAAACACAGATTTTGCAAAGATGAATAAGCAACAGTAGAGTGGATACACATTAGTCTCTATTTAAAAACTGAAAGAAAAGTAATTAGTATAGGCCTTTGGAACTCGATGTTGTGGTTATGTTCCAGAGGAAGTATTTGCACAAAACTAGCGTTGAAATGCAGCTACACAATTTTATCCTGAAACCTACAGCTTTAGGGTGGGTTATTTTTTGCCTTCCTAAAATATCACCACAGTCATGTCAGTAGCTTCTGTCTCTTCTCTATTCAAATTACAAGAACCAAGTAAAACTCATTCAGAAGAACCATTTTTTCCCTAGAGGAGACTTTCAAAATTAGGAATCCTTAAGAACATTTAAGTTTCTTCCCTCTGCATTTGTCACTTAAATCCTGGTTGGTTTTGTTCATTGCAATAGTTGTGCTGTTTATGGAAGACTCTTTTCACCCTGGACTGATCCTGATGGCAAATAGTGCCAGAGAAGATGAGAGCACCCTGTACCTCCCAAAGTCAGTTCATGAGAAAGCCATTTCCTACTTGACTCCAGAACACTGTCCTTCAAAGCAAGACACTTATTTTTTACCCTCTAAGGCTTTTATTTCCCTTTTCTGGAAGCAAATGGTTCCTGCACTCCAACAGCTAGGTAAGTGCCATATCTATTCCAGTGCCCTCCATACAAAGATCTGCGCAGCCCCCAGCTAACAGCTCTATCTCAGCCTCCTGTTGTCGTCCCTGCAGTGCCACAGACCCCATTCACTCACACATGCACAGGATAATCGTGCAGGTCAGAATTTGGTCTAGCTCTTTTGAAAACGCAGACGTTGATATGAACATCCTATTACTGCAAACTGCAATCCAAACAGCAAATGTGAGCGAGCACTGAACTTGTTAAGGTTTAAAGCAATTCTGCATGCCTAAGCTCACGCTCATAAGCTTCACTGAAGGTCAGTGCAAGCTGGTGTGGGCTTGAGAGGTTAATGAGAGCTTGTGTGTGGGAGGGAGCAAATAAACCACACAGATCAGCACACTGCCAAGCTAAAGACTACCACTGCAAAGGAGCCTGAGAGGGGAAAAAACAACACAGCAAATGGAAGCACTCCACAGCTCCCAGAGGTTCAAAGATACTAGCAGTCAGCACATTGTTACCTCCTGATGAAGCTGGATCTGTGTCAGCTCTGTGGAAGCGCTGCACCCATGAGCAACATCAATGGGGAATTTTTCAAATCAGCAAGCTGGCAGGACAGCTCACTTACACAAACCAGGTTCTTTCAACTGGTCTAGGGCAAGAAGTTCTTCAACACCTACATTATCACCTTGTCTTCACCTCAAAGAATTTCCTTTAACCAAAATGCTATCTATAGTGCAAATCTCAGGTGCAGTGCTGCTTTTAGTTCAAGCGAGCTGCTTCATCAGCGCGACCTGACTAAAATTTGTGCAAAGTACACACCACCTGCTATCATGGCTGTCCTGTAACACAGAAATAAGCCCACTTGAATTCCATATCTTCCAGCTCAGATGCATCTTCTGACATGTGCTGAGAAAGAATTCACAGTAGTACAGCTTATTGCCACACAAGTAGAAATAGCATAAGCTGTTGGACTTGTGGATCATTCCAAGGGATAGAGCAGCTTGAATTGCTCTTTCTGTGTGGTCTGCCCTGTTGGCTAGCCCAAAAGGAACAAAAGATGCTGTTCTGCCAGCAGCTAATGCTCACTCCATGAAGTGCCTGGCTTGTAAAGGTGGAGCTGTAAAGTGAGTATTCTTTTCAATTAAAACTGTGGAGTTGATATTTACAGCAATATTTCTATTTTTATGATAAGTTGGTCTTCTAGATAAGTACCAAGTCTTGATTTTCAAGACAGCCAGTGGGGAGAATGAATGCACCACATTTCTGAAAACAAGAACCAGAGCATTTGAAGTTGAATATACTAGAAAGGAGGCCACATTTGACAGAAAATGTTCAACTGTACTTAGAGCCATGCACTTCCTAACAGATATCACTACCACTGTCTGAAAAAATCTATTTATAAAACTGGTTTGGTAAGTCTACAGTGCATTTATGAGAACACTGTACATATCTTAAATCTTACTGACTAGGATAAACAGTTTTATAATACTTAGCAGTACATCTCTTCATCTTTATACAGTCATGATCAGTACTCTCTGCTTAGAGGCCATTTCAGTTATTTCTTACTGTGATTAATTTTTGACTTCACTGCAAATGAAATCAATCTCATGCAGATCTCATTAGCCACTTTGGCAATGCTAAGACAAAAGGGCAGAAAATGCTCTCTGCCGATTAACCCTTGCAGACTTCATGAAACAGACAACATTAACGCTGCCTTTTTTTATCCTTGCCATTACTGTTAGCACAATTTTATACTGCAATAACGGTGTTTCCCCAACATTTTCACTTCGCCATTTTGGCTTAAAAGCCAAAACCAGAAACCACCTCTAGCTTGAAGACAATACTCCTGTCTTCTGGCAACATATTAAAAATTCATCTCTGACATTTTAGGCAAATCTGTTCCTTGTGTAGATTTATTCTCAAGCTTTTCAATGTCCATCTTTTTAAACAGCCTTAAAGCAAATATTCTTCGCTGATTCTGTAGCTATGCTCTATTGATTTGATAACCCATACACTGCCTCTATGACTCATGTTCCAACAGTACATCTAGACACAGAAGCTCCATTTCTCCCTCTAAAGACTGTAGTGCAGCTCCAAATTCAATATAGGTACATTGCACCACCGTACAAAAATGTCAGAGTGTCTGAGTTGCTTCAAAGTGCATGAAAAATTAAGTTTTAAACAGGTTATGAACTAGTTCTAAAACAATTTACCCTGTTGCAAGCAGTCATGCTTGTGAGATAATCGCTTAATGCTCCAAGTAGACATATAGCACTTTGCAATACACAACAAAAAAAAATAGAGAACAGTGCTTATATATTGTGCAGTTTGTTGTCAAAGAGCAAGTGAACTTCTACCACTGGATGCAGAGAATTGGGGGGGGGGTGTCAATGAGACCTCCCAGAAGTATTTACATGAACAACGTTCTTCTGTGGTTGACTGCTTTTTGCTGTCATAAACGTTCCACTTCTGCCACCAGATATATCAAGTCTCTTCTTCTGTTTCTCTGTTTACGATCCCAGGTTGCCCACACTTTAAGTATTGACTTATCTGGTTAACAAGATTGAATCTTAATAAAATAAATTAATAAAAAATATTAATAATAATTAATAAAATAAAAGTGGTATGATTATTTACACAAACATAAACCCCGGGTTCTTCCTGAACTCTCTCTGCCAGGTACCCAGTAGAAGTCAAAACAGAAAAAGCTATCGGTGACCATGCTGGGAATCACATCCTTGCCTGGAGGAGCAGAGCTTAGCCACCCTGGACCGACTGCTCCCACTGCAGCGATGTGACCAAAATGATGCTGTGAAATTCTCTTGGCCTTGGTTTCCATATTTACCTTAACAGTCTGAACTTCTGTGAAGTACCAACAGGGCAGACTGATAAGGTAAGTCCGCTGTCAGCCCTGAAATGAGACTGGTCTGTACATACCCTTTATCTGCCATATCTTTATGTTCAAGCAGTAAATCACATTTCATTTCAGCAATAAACATCCAATTATTCAGAGGAACCACGACTTTCATTTCCAATTACTTTTTTCATTTCACATAAACTGCTTCAGCCAGAATACACAGCTGTCTTACTATTAATACAGATTTACTACCACCAACATTGGCTTAAAATAGATGAATAAAACCCTCAACCTTTTTCCATTTCAGTTGCTCAGTGACACAAAGGAATAACTACTGCTGCATGACAGAGATCTTAGTCACACAGTAAGCACAGCCCAAGTACTGCTGACATGAAATATTGCATGCTCCTCTACGATCAGAGCTCATTATTTTCACACACACTCTGTAAAACAGAACGCTGATTAATGTTTAGAAGAATCTAATGTGGGAGGCACATTGAAAATGAAAACGGATTGGAGGTGTAGGTTGTAAAGCTGTATGCTGTCGCTGAGCCAGTCTGACAACTTGTTGATGCCAAGAGCTGGAGCATTCTGTTCTCCTCCACCACCTAACATTGTCTCTGGCACATCAGACCCTACATGGAACTAATGCAGCTTCCTAATCCAGCAGAATGCTCACCTGGCAAAAAATAAAAACGCATCAAGCATCCTTCTGCTAATGAAAAATGCCTTTAGAGCACCACAGAGCCCAAGAAATGCCAGGGCCAACTCAAGAAGGGTGAGAGTGCTGCAAGGTGAGGACAGGGAGGAAATTGATCTGTCTCTTTCCACAGCTGGGTTGTGTAGGTGTAGCATGTAGTTTCACACCAACAGTCCTGACCTCAAGCTGGAACATTTCAAGAAGCTACTGTCCCCACAGCTGAGGGCACGATGTCCTACTCCATCTCATTGCAAGCAAACCTGCAGTTTAAGCCTCTCCTCAGACAGATCCACCTTGTAGGCTGGAGGGTATCAACCTGCAGGGCAAAGGTGGTATAAAGCTGGAAGTGGTGACTTCTTGAAAGATAACAGCTAGACCTGAAAAACCTGTTAGTAACAGTTCTGTATGGACTGAATGTAGACTGATACACACACACAAAAGAAAAGCATGCAAGACATGTTCCAGAGGGCTTCTTAGCTTCCTCCTCCTTTTTCTTTGAAGGAAAGGGAAAGGAAGATTAGTTGCATTCTAAATTAAATGCATATTTTATTGCAGCAGTCAGTGAAAAATACACAAAAAAAACAGAAATCTGTTTCTTGTTTTTAATCCTTGACCGCATACAAACTACATGCAGAAACATGGCAGAGAAAAGGACCAACAAAAACCAATTTCTGCGGTATGTTTGGGTGAGATGTGACAGGCAGCTACAAGAGTCTGCTGTGGTCCTCCAGTAAGCAAGCTCGATTCTGTGGTGAGCCCTGGCTCTAGCAGAGAACCACATTTAATCAGCCTTCTTCACCAAAGTTAAGGCATCTAACAAAAGAGGTTGCAGAGACATCTCCATTACATTTTATTCATTGTACAGCTATCGTGTGCATAGGAAAAGCTCTTCTAGATATTGCAGCCATTTTAATCGCCGTCTTCACCATGACAAATCTGGAAGATAGGCTCTGTTACATGGAAAATGACCCTTCAGCACTAACTGCATGATGGGATACATCAGGGACAGACGATCCTGATGAAACTGAATCCAGATCCCCTCTGAAAAATGCTGGTCTGAGGATTTGCCTAGTGTATACTGTTGACTTGTCACGTAACTGAATTTACATTAAATTTACATAGAGATGGGTTGCTAGTGCTGCCAAAGAAATTGCTTCCAGCTTCACTTCAATTGCTAGGCTGCAGGATTCATCCTAATTGAGCCCATTCCTAGTGAACTTGGTCTGCAGCGCCTACCACATGCTCCTGCTCCTGTTGGGATTTGGAAGCCAGTTACTTTACAGATGTGGAAGGAAGTTTACAATCTCACTGCCACATACAAGTTGGGGCTGGCCAGCCCAATTTGGAGCGGAAAAACATTCAAGGCTTTTTCCCTAGCAGTGTAAGGAGGTCTACTTGAAAAATCTTCCAAAACTAATGTAGAAGAAGTTTACGCGTGGATGGAAACCAAAAAAGGGCAATAGCAAAGTTACAACAAACTCTTTAGTGAAAACATACCATACAGAAAATCCTATGTGAGAATCAACTGAAAAACTAAAGGATGTCCCATTACTAGGGAAAATGCAAATTTTTTACAGAAGCCTGTCTGGCACAATATCCAACATGCCAGATTCAGAAAGAATGATGCTATAACCAGTTGGGAAATAATTATTAACAGTGAGTGACAAATGCCAGCAGTAAAATCATGCCAAGACCCTTTCATCAGAAAGATCTACAAATAAAACCATTGAAGATAAGAGAGAAAGGAAACAGCTCTTAGCAACCATCTTTTATTTTATTATTGGCATCCTGGCCATGTACTTCTGCCCCAATTAGGAACTAGTTTACACTACCAGATACATAATCTGCACTTCAGCAAGCATACATTATAAATAAGAGAAATGAGAAACAGTGGTTTATGTTCACTGCCATCCAGCCCATCCATTCCCTGACAGTGTGATATACTACAAGGAAAGAGCTAAAAGCAGACAAAAGAACAAAGGCAGCCTATTATATAAATCTGTATGTCTTACCTCTGCTCGACCTTCATAATATGTTAACATAGAATTTGTAAGTACAAAAAGCCTCTCTTTGTAGTTTAAAGGAGAAGTCCTCTTCTTCTGTTGTGACCTTTTAATCAAGATCTCTTGTAGAATAGCAGTCATATTCATTTCAGCCACTTGTCACCTCTGTTTCTAGCCATTGAATATCAGTTCCTGTGAAGATGAGAGAAACAAAGTCATTACTCTGTCTTTGAAGAATCACAGCTCTGGAGATTTCTGTATTGAAAAGAACTTCTACTTACAAATGAAATTAACTGAAAATACAAACAGCTGGAGTCCATCTGAACCACCTGGAAGTTCACAGAAGGTAACGATTACACAAGAAAGTTCAGGCATTGCCAAAAGCTGTACCTGGCTGGGCTGAAATAAAGTACATTGCAGCCTATCTTGCTCTAGGTGAGTTGGACTTGATTATCTTTATGGGCCCGTCCAGCTCAGAATATTCAATAATCCTATCCCAGAGAGAATAAAGTGAACACATCTGACTATTCTTCCTCACCATAGTACCAACCAGACTTCAAGCATTTTAAGAGAATAATTTTCTGAAAAATTCCCTAAGAAACAGGACTTTTGAAGCCCAGGAACTCATCCTTCCCATCCCACTGATAGACTCTGGGTGAGACAGGTGCCCACGAGATATCTTCAGCAACCAGATTTTAATCATTAAGGCCCATACACATACATAAATGCCTTCTGCAAAAATAAGTTTGCTCTAAAAAAATTGAACATGTAACAGTAAAAGACATTTTGAAAATTGTTGTCTATTACATCAATGAAAGTTTTCTTTTGCAAACAGTGGTTTAGATTATATCAGTTTAGAAGCAAAGAATTAAAGAAGCCTAAGTCTCAGCAGATGCTGAGTACATGCCTTCCATCTTCTACTTCCAAAGATTTCAGGGTGACTATCAAGATCTCAATTAAACAGTACGTTTCACATATCATACAGAAAAGCTTGAAAAGCTGTAGGTCACCTCACAGCATTATCCTACAGAAGAAACGTTTAAATAAAGTTAAACGTAAACACAATCACTTCAGTGCCTCTCCTTTTGCTTTGTTCCCAAACCTTTCATTATTTGTTTTGGCAATACATGCAGTGATGCCCTTTGCCTTTCAGTCTATGTTTCACTCACTGTCTTAGCTGATTAATTTATTACATTCTACACTCCGACCATTTCACACATCTGGATTTATTTTCTTGTTCATTGCATTAAAAAGTACCTTTCTTTTTAAGGTATATATCTGCATATGTTGAAGGATTAGTCTCTAGTTTACACTTGACAGAATAGGATGCTTAAGTAGAAGGTAACAAAATTGGACAAAATAATTACTACGAACAATCTCTTTTTGTTTTCCCTCTTCCTCTGATAGATGTATGCACATAAAGTCATTGGTCATCTGTCACACTGCATTATTGAAAGGAAGATGAATTTTTTGAATTAGTAATCATCTTGAGTGCACTATTTAATTATCCAAGCTGCCACATTCTGTTTATTATCCTTCTGAATATAAATTCACAATCTTAAAGGTAATTAAGAAAAAAGGATACTACTGAAAATGCAAACACTGTTCAAAGAATTAAAGGTTAGTATTAGCTTTCAGACCACTTTAGCACACATCAGACTACAAGGGTTCATCATAGGCTCTCTCTCGCAAAACAATTAGTGTGTTCTCCATAGCACAAACTCTCTGTCGGCACTTACAACAAAAAAATTGTCTTAGAAATTGTGATCTCAGAAGTTTAACACAGATACAACAAGAATAATTTGATATTAACTCTGATTTCAGATCTCAATACCTATAACATTAAAATATTTTATCTCCCAGTCAGCCCTCTTTAGTCAAATTAACGTTATACAAGAAACAAATAAAAAAATTCTTTTGAACGAATATCAGGTTAAAAAAATAAAATATTATTGGTCAATGTCTGCACTTCGCTTGCACCTGTTGCTACAGGTATTTATCTACATTGAGTTATTGCTACTATAGAGATCTCCACAGATTAGAACCAGTTTCCCAGGTCAAAAAATCAGCCTTTGAACCTGCACCTGATCATAAAATCTGCTTTTTCACATCGGTGTTTCTAGCCACATTTCTGTTTCCATAAGTAAGGCTCAGAACAACAGAACTGTCACCTACAACTCTGAAAGTTCTTCTCCAAACTTCTCAGACAACAAGCTATAACAATCACTCTTACCTCTTGTGAAACCTCTACATCATTTCTTTTCTTCAGCAGTTTCAGAATGATTTTTCTGCATTTTTATCCCCAAATATTCAGTTGTTTCCAAACTATTCCCAAGTCCATGAAGCTATCGTCTGAAACATTCTTATCTTGTTCCAAACAGCTGTGGGAGTTTCGTGCTGCCACCCATCTAAAATTTCCATAATACTTCCTGCCTAGGGCTTGCCCATCTCCCTGCCAACTTGAATTACATAATAACAAATACAATCTAATTTACAACTACTACAGATCATGACAGAAATAAGAAAGAATTACAGATGTTCAAAAAATTTTAGGGGAAAATAAAAAAGAAACACATTCCCAGCTTCAGGCATCAGTTTGCACTGATCAATCTTGACACTTTAATACATTCAGATGTAAAGCCGTGAAGCCAGCATACACTTTCCTCGGAACAGATTTAGAAAGCTTCTAAGATAAATCTCTTAAATAATAATGGTCAAGATCCACAAAGCCAGGTTTTTCCTTGTAGCTAGAGTTGCTTATGCATGCCACCTCTCCCATGTTTCTCTAGGAAAACAAGCATCAAGTGATTAGGTAACCGGACCACTTGCAACATCGCTCCTGTAGTTGGGAACTACTTGTTCCCACTCCCATCTCTTGGCCTGTATTCGTTTATTGAAACAATTTGCCACTACAAGCCCATCAGTGAGCACATAAATGGATGCAAGTCCCAACAGAAGCTCCAGTTAGAAAGGAAGAAGTGCATCACAATTTGGCTAGAGCTCCTGCAGCCCAGAGGTGTTAAGTAACTGCTGCTTTTCACAGCACAAATCCTTTTATCAGAGTCAGAGTCGTTCAGAGGACTGAAGGCATCCTATAAACACACCTATTACAACAGTCATAAAACAAACACCAAGAAAACATTTGTCTGCATCTAAAAAAATCAAGCCAAGCCAGAGCTCTGTTTTCTGACTTTCCTCCCTCCTCAGTGATTTACCTGATAATTTGGGTTTTCCCATGCAAAGTCTTAATGCTAACATGATGGGTTGCCAGTCATGACAGATAATCTGTCTGACAAATGAACACCCTCAGCTTTCTGGCTTGGGTTTTATATATCCTGCACATATGCTCTTTTCACACTTTGGGCGCAGCAGTTCAAATTGGCAGCAATTTCAGCCTCTGTATTTAACATCAAAAATATATCACCCACTCTAGCATGTTAATTAGAACACTGTGTTATTCACCAATTCAGTTTACAAACTATGAAGATGTCAATTTTAAGTACACAGATGGTACTTCGGAATTTTGATGCAAATCTGCAACTCTTCATCAACTTGTTTTTTGAGAGCTTTTTTTTTTTTGGCGTGGGGGGGTGGGGAAGGAGAAACTGGTTGGTTGGTTGGTTGTTTTTTTTCTCCTCTCTCTGAAGAGAAGACTGAGAAGCCACGTGGCTCTAACACGTGCAAACTATTTTTTAACTGACAGAAATGTAATGGTGGGCAGCAGTTTTCAAATGAATTTGAAAATTATACCTAAATGTTTGTAAAACCCTGATCTTTACTTGGAAGTCAGTCAAAGTACCAGTGGGCTAGTTCTAAATGTAATCAGGCCCTGTGGAAAGAAAATTCCTATTTTCGTGCACCACATTCAGACAAAGAATTAAACAGGCTAAGGGGTAACTTAGTGACAACGCTTTGACTTGAGAATCTCTAAGTTACGCACACAATGTTGCAAAATACCCTTTTTTCAACTGTAAGCCACTCATGTATGCACTGGGAGAATTTCATTTTAATTTGCACAGGTTTTCCAAAATTCCTTAGAAATAGGGTTACGACATTTTATGAACTAAAAATGTTTGTTTTCTTTTAGCATTATAACTTAGGTAGCTGGGGTGGTAAGCAAACACTGAAAACATGCTGGTCCCTTTTGGATACGGTGCGCTGGCAATGAGGAGAGGAGCTTCAGCACACCAAACTGGAGCACCAATTCACTGCTGGCTATCAACCAGCACAAAAGAGAGGGCAAATCCAAAGAGCACTAAACAGCCTGGGAAAGAGAGTTTATTTCCTTTCAGGTTCAGGAGAACAACGTATATGCATCTTCAAACCCTTTGATCGTGGCCCCCTATAAGGAGCACACTACAATGACTAAGTTAATCTTTCATAGATTTATAAGGTACCTTCATCAACTCCCTTACAAAGTATTTAGGAAGGGAGGTGGTGCTTTCTGAAACAAAAACTTTATTATCCATGTAGAAAATGTTTTCTTTTTTAAAAATTAATTTCATTATCTACTAATTTCAAGTTAGCAGCACTACCGGAATACCACATAAAGGATAGATAGATGATTTTCCACTTATTCCTCCATAGGTAACTAGTTGTAGTTTTTCCTATTTTTTCTACATGAGGGCCCTACAGTACCTGTAAATGTTTTGCCCGCAGTTTATTCAGATCAAAAAGACTGCAGCATTCGTAAAGTTCCTTGCTGGAAGAAAATAAAGCTGAATTTTTGTTTGGGATGGAGGAAAATAGGGAGGAAAAAAAGAATCATGAAACATTTGTTAAAGTAGCAAAATCCGAGCAGCTTTCTCATCCTACAGACCTCAAGCACTCTCAGCCACCTGTCCTTTTCAAAGATAAAAACCCTTTGAGTATGTCACAGCCTCAAGAAACAGCACTGGCTATTAAACAAGAGATCACTTCTTGCATTATATTCCATTCCCAAATAGAAACCTACCCCGTTTGTTAGCCAAAGAGTATTATAAGTCATCAAAGACTGGTAAAAATCAGCTTCATTTCTGAATTGAGGAAAAGCAAAACCCACTGCCCAGGAGTTTCAAATCTCTTTGAATGTGAACCTAATCTCCCACCTTATTTGTTGCATGCCAAGTGATGATGGTAAGACTGCAACATCTGTAAGCCTGCCTCTTTGCCACTCTCAATGTTTGTGAAAAGTTTTTGCTGCTTTTCATCATCAGCAATATAAAGTTTAACCTCTACCTTCATCCACCCTCTTTTCATCTCAAAGTAATAGTAACATGACATGAAAATGTGATGACTTATGTAATTGGATGAAGGGGGTCTTTATATGTATATACATAGACAGAAGGTGGTTAAAATCATCATATTCATGGGAAAGTAATTTAAAACATACACAAAGCAAATCTTTAGCAGTAAGAGAATCTCAAATATCTGTCAGTCTGATTTTTTAGGCTTGAGAAAATAATTCTGTAACTACAAACGTAATGTGGCTTTGTATCATCCATATTCATTCTAGCAGTTAGCATATCTAGCAGTTTATGGCTGCTATCACTTCCATAAATACTGTTGCTATTCACTCTAGCTACTATTATAAATTCTGATCCAGCATCCAAAATTACCATGCCATTTTTGCTGTAGATAATGGCAAGCTTCTAGGCAACACATCACAACTGCACAGTGCCTCCCACAGAAGAAACTCAATATTGAGTCTTCTGCAGGCAGAACTGGCCTCTGCTGAGAGGCTGTGGTTTTGGGCTTATCAGAAGCCATATGCAGTCTGACACAAACTAAAATATCCTGTCAGCAAGGTTTACTAACTCAGGCTTGGCTATAGTTCGTGCATCTGCCTTAGCACACAGTCAGATCAAACTTTAACAAGACAAACTAATATCCAGTTGGGCCTTCTGACCAGGCCTCCTGCAACAGCCAGAGGAAGCACATGTGAGAAAATTAGCATGTTTTTAACTATCCTACATTTGACTCGTGAATTTGATTGTATCATGGGGGCTTCAGGATGCTGTTGTGATTAGCTGGGCTGCAGCTGGCCAGGTGAGGCAGAGACTACAAGGATTTGCCTCTTCATGGGCGCAGCCTGAAGATCTAGTAAAGAACAGGAGTTCAGCTTCCTTGTACAAATGTAACTGGAAATGGAAACACATGAGCAAAAGGGTCAAGTCAGGGTTGGAACTGATAGGAAGTATGTGATATCCTGGCCCTGCTTGTATGTTTTTATGTATAGTATAGCTTGTATGTTGTTATGTAAAAGAAACAGTCCTCTTCATTCTGCCAAGCATCTGCAGAGCAAGTTAGAGAAGAAAATGGAAGGACTACCCCCAAATCTGCACGGCATTGGCTTAGAGTAGCTGAAGCTGAAAGAGAGCAGAGCATTTATTTCACTTGTACATAGCTGTGTCCCCTACAGTGTTCTCACTGGCTCCACAGAACTGGGCAGACATTTGGCAAAGTAGAACCACTGCCTCAGTCCTCCCCTTAAACATCCCTCCTGATAAGGAGGGAGGAGGAACAGCAACACCCACTTACTAAAAACACAGGCAGAGATGAGATTGGCAATGAAAATGGGTGATGCTGGTGGAAAAGCTTTTCTTCCTTTTACAGGAAGCTGGAAATTAAGAGGGATTAAAAACTAAATGTTCTGCTCAGAGGTTTAACTTAATTCTTCTGTTCAAGGACTCTAAAGCTCACTATTAAATAGCTGGTGAATTGCAACTGTACACAAAACTGGGAAAAACAAACAAACAAAACTGACATCAACAGTGCCTCAGGCAGTTCTTCTGAACTTCGTTTTAATTTCACTAAAGGAGAAATTTTAATTCAACTTCTTCATAATTTTAATTTGGTTTTCCTAACGTCACACAATCTCAGGTGAGCAGTTAGTATATTATAGCACAAATAGCTCAATTTATTTTAGTAGTCAAGACACGCATTTGACATGTTCTAACTAAAATACAATAATTTTCATACAAATGGTGCCTTGTTTTCTGTACAATGAATGTCTAGTATTTCTAAAGTAACTTTTCTTTCCAACTGTAATGCTACAGTGCGATAGAAAGCACTGCAATGATAGCAAAGGTTCTAGGCTGCAGCAAGTGAGAATATGCTCAACGTGGCAGCCACGGACACAGAAACAGCATAAGGAATGTGCTTACCCTCAGAAGGCTTCCATTATGCACGGATCTCCAGCAGGATACTCTTGCTTCCACTACCAATCCTATGAGGTCTGGGAAGGGGTGGATCCTGGCTGCACCTCTTCTGGTCACTCAGGTATATCGTATGCACCTGAGCTCCCTGAGTTGGCCCTGCATTCCTACCAAGTGCTCAATCACTGTTTCAGACCCTGACTTAGCATTTCTACTACACCAACACAGTAAGATGAACTAAACTACCCTTTCTCTGACTACGAAGTAAATTCTTTCCGCTTACCCAGTGTACATACCATGTGATTGACACCAATACAAGCCTGCATTAAGTTCAACACAATTACAGTCTTGTTTTGCACCACTGAACTGATACACCTTTTACAGCTGAGAAAGGCATAAATGAGACACACATTAATCATCTAGCACCATCCCTCATCTGGCCCCTAAACCATTAATTCCATAACTAGAACCAAATCAGACTACAATATTTCAATACACAAAAAAACACCTCCCAGTTTTCTGGATCATTATCTGTATCAGCAGCTGAAGGAGTTCTACCTTGCACAGGCTTTGCTAGCAAACCTGGAATACTTCTAAGCAGCTGTCCTCTGCACCAAAGGGCCATCGTGGCAAAGTGTCACTGGTATGTCTGTGTAGCATAGCTGAAGCAAAAGAAACCCTGGCTGGAATGCTGGCTATGGAAAAAGCAGTACCAATGCTACTTTTCATTTGCACTACTCTGGAATTGTTCATTCAGGTGTGAATTATGCTACACTTGCTTCTGATCCCAGCCAGCTTGTCACTAGCTTCTTTGACTTGCACTCTGCTGAAAAGACACAGAGTCCAAGCATGAGCATTTTGAGTCACTCATTTCTCAGTTGATATATAGTTTTCAAGCCATGTCACGAACTGGATTGACATGTACATTTGACAAAGGGTTTATGAATTAAAGACATATCTTCATATCTCAAGAACAGTACATAGAAGCAGACCATAGGAACATCCCATGTGAATAGGATTTGATAACCTGTGTCTGCTTCCATCTTCAAAGGCCAGCTTTAAGTCACTAAAGCTTGCATTCGCACTACACCCAGGTATAATGATCTGACTGAAGTCAAAATGTTTGTAATTCACTCTCACAACATTCAGCACAATTGCATGCCAGCAGTACAATTAATGGAATGAGTTATTTGGAGATGTTCCTTAAAATTCAGGATGATCTTTCATTGAATCACAACAGCATTTGTTTTTAAAATGCGCTGCAAACACCAACTTCTACTTGCTGTTTTATTGCTAAGGAAGCAAGCTATTCCCCTAGCAACCTGCCAGCCTCTTTTTGTACTTGTTATATTCATAAGAAATGTAAAGGAACTTTCTTTTTGCACACTACTGGGAAAACTACTACTTCCCAAATTGACAGCAGGACTGTGCGTGTGTCTATTAAGATTATTTCCATCATTTCAAACATCAAACTTTCCTCAGTCTGTGATAAAAGTGTCTCATCAGAATCCAAATGACTTTTATGACTTCTGCAGTGCTCCTCAATATACTTTCTTTCCCCCGTGCGGTTATATGGAAACTATATCACTTCCCAAAATGGATGACAACTGCTAGCACCTGCAACAAAAAAGCCGACGGAGCACTTTGGCACCTACAGAGTGACAGCCACGCAAACATGCATGAGCCTCATTGCAAAGGGACAGTTTATGGGAAATTTAACCCAGACCCACCTGCACTGAACTGGTTACCTCCCAACAAAGGACACAAGACCATGGAAGCAAGTGTGTGGTAGGGAAGAGTTACAAGGAAGTTTTGAGGTCAGGAAAAACTGTGAATGTATACTTGGTTTACAGGGAATTTGAGGGAAATCTTGAGCATGCAGCTAGCAGAAGAGAGTGCTACCTCTGCGTAAGAGCTGGGTTAGAGAGGAATGATGGCTGCTGTATTGTTTGTCTGTCATTTTATAGCAAATTTTCCCAGAACAAGATGAGGAAGCCTTGAACCAGCTCCAGGGGTGTGGTGTTCCTTTTCTCTGGGTTGTGGAAGAACGCAAACTACTCTCCATATTGCTAAAAATCATGATCATCTTTAAATCTTTTATCAGATATCCACCCTCCTAAGTAATACACGTAGGTTAAATACGAGCCAAGTTTATGTTCTCTCAGTAATAGTAGCTGTTAGCAGTTCTACTGCAGGCACAAAATGACCATTCTCCCTCCAAAAATAGTTTAACAAAATCACATCCTATTTTTAATTACCCTTTAGATGCTTTCGGCAGATGGTCTATGAAGAGCACCTTCACAGTGAGATGTAATGCTGAAACTAATGCATTCACTGCACAGTTTGCTTATCAGAAATGAATCGAAGATTGTCAGAGACTAAGCGCAGCTGTGGTAGGCCCTATATGCACCAGGACTGGTTCATACACCAGCATTTAACAAAACAAAACATGAAAAAGTACATAATCAAGGTAACCATATGCTATGTGACAAGATGTTAGTTATTAATTATAGAAATCTGCATAACGTACATTTCTCATTATGACAACTGTTTATTTCCAACAAAATATACCAGAAACTACACTATCTTTAAATATATTTGTTAATAGGGCAATTAATATGAAAAATACACACTTGTATTAATAACTGGTTTTAAATACAGGCAGAAACAAGAACCTACCTCACCCACCACGATAGGGTGAGGAAGCTAAAAATGGTAAGAATAATGGTAAGAATAGTTCATGGGTAATCGGGAATTTCAGCAGAAAACAAAACTGTGAAATTAACTCAGATGATGAAATGACCTCAATAAACGCCTACTTTTCCCCTGAAATTCTTGATTATCTTCTTGAGGCAGTACAGTAATGCAAGTTGGCAACTGTTAGTTTTTTGTTTTTTTTTTTACACCTATTTAATAGCTGACTTGCCCCAAACCTTCCCTCATACAGACAGTGCTGATATATCTAGAGTTATTCATCAAAATCATCTTCTGCGCACAAGAAAAATACAAGCCAACAAGCAGGAAATACTGCAAGCCTGCAAGTTCCTGTGTGTCAAGTTTCCCATGCGTTGTTTTCATCAGGATACATCATCAAGCAAATGGAGGAGATGGGATTGCAAATCATTGATCATTTTCACTTCAGCTGAGACGTTGTACTGCTTTTCCCACATCTGGCAATTCACAGCTTCCCAAACTGTGTGATTTTTGCTATGCTTATCAAAACAGAGATGTTGGTAAGGTCTACATTCTTATCTTCTGATTCCAGCCTCTCTGACCCTGATCCGTTGGATGGGTTACAAGAAAAACTTCATATAATGAAGCTCAGATGAAACTCAACTCAAAACTCCCTCACCATCGTGCCACACCCTCATGTCTCATTTCAGTAACAATCCATCATTTCATGCTCAAATTTCCATTTGATTTGCACTCAAAATCGTAACAGTCATGCTACCAGAGAGAATTGTACAGTGTCATGCTTTGTGCATGCTTAGGTGGCAAATGACTTGAAGGACTGCATTTATTTACAGCAGCTTTCATTTTCTTTCAAAATTTAGCCTTTCAGTTTCTGCTTTGCTTTGTACTTGAACAAGCTCTATGACACAATAAGGACTAAAAATTAAAAAAAAACCCAAGAAGCAAATAACAACAGTCTCTCTACATAACCCACACTGCTGGGTACTTTCTGAATGGATAACTGAAAGAGCGAGACCTATTTCCCTGAAGTTTTGGAGGCAGATCCCACAGAGTTCTAACCTGACCTTATTTGTAGATTTTTTAAAACAGCGAAACTTTCACTTGCATTTCAGCCTTTTACTAATAAAGTCTCTAAATATAGGACCGAAAACTCAGGATGCAACCTCGAAGAATTCCTTCACATACAACACAGTCCAAGGAGCAAGGAATACTAAAGGACTGTAGTCTCACCACCATTAAATTTTAAGTATTATCTCAAGGAAATAATTTCTCACCATACCTGAAAATCAACACAACTGAGGTAATGCTGTCATCTTGTGCATTCCTTTTCTCTCAGGCTCTCAATCCTGTGAGTCAGTCAGCACCTCTAGCATAGAGGCTCATTACCCCACTCCGCTCGATGAAAATTCTTGGATGTCAGGATGTTTCAGCCGTTGTGAGCTAAAGAGGGACAAGAGCACTCATCAGGCATCACAAGACATTTAACATCTAAAGCAGTTGTATTCGATTTAAACTCTCTTTGAGATATTGCATGATACCATCATTAATGTGTGATAACATCATGTGCCATTTAATCCACTCTGATCACTAATGGTAAGGCATAAAAATACCATGGAATAGGCAACACTAGAAGCAACACTTCCACCACCCAGACTCACTGATGTCCAGATTACATGGAATAAATGCAAGAGACTGTAAACGTAGGATAAGATAGTTGTTTTATGGCTAGAACTTAAGTTTTCACAGGGATTGCCTGCTTCACACTGACTTCCAGGGTTGGTTTCAGTTTGAGAGATCTAGAGAAATAACTGAAGGAAGTTGAGGAATCATGCCACTTGCCCATTATTTTGTTTTTAAATCAGCCACAGCATGTGACCACATAACTGAACACTATCCTCTGACACATTATTCGTAAGCAAATTGAAGAGAAGTTGCAGTGGAAGTTTGTAAACTAATCAGTTTTAACACTGAGTGCTACATTCTCCCATGCTGGAAAGTGTTCTTTTAATCATCCTTACCAGATAAAGTCTGGATAGCCATTTTGCTTTCAAAAGGTGTATTTAAGACTACAAGTTTTAAGAGACCTGTGGAAAGTTCAACCTCTACCGCCATACCACCACCATCTGCCTCTGGCATCACGAGCCAACAAAATAAAATAGGAGTCATTGCTTTTGGAGCAGCCGTCAACTATTCATCTCCCTACACTGAGTTGGGTCTGCCCATGGTAGCAATTGGTAGTCACCTATCTCCTTGTCCTCCTCTCAACCCCTGAGCCCTATTCAATGTGTTTTCTCTCCTTCTTTCACTGAGGAGAGGAAGTGAAAGTGGTGTGGTGGAGTTTAGCTGCCCACCAGGGAAACTACCATCCTCTACACCAAGAATTTTAAGTGCTGTTGTCATCTCACACTTTAGACTACTGCAGAGAAGATGACAAAAAGATCTCTGCACAGGGTTGCCTAGGAGAGAGTTGCAAGTACTGCATTCAGCTACAAGCAAGGAGCAATTACCACTTGTATCTAATACTGAATTATGTGGCTGCTTCACCAGAGAAAAATGACTTCTTTTGCTTTGTAATTCAAGGAGCCATGCTGGCTGCCAGTGCCCTGCCCACATCATGCTGCAAAAGGATGAACACTGCACCATGTTTTTCTGTCCTATTCAAGTGCAAACAAGGCCTACATCTAAGGTGTTCTTATGATTTCATCAGATCACAGCTCATAAAAGGCACAGGGTTGAGCAAAACCCCTCCTGACAGGAAACCCTCCTGTGACCTACTTGAGCACCATGCAGTTGTACCTCACACGTAGCAGAGCAGCACCCATTCATTCACCTGCCTGTAGGAGAAAAGTGAATAAGGGAAAGGAGGAGCACCAAGAAAACACTTGGCCCATGCTCCGTGCACTCCCAGCACATTGGGATTTTTTTTTCTTTTTTTTCCCCAGCAGGTTTCCATTACTCTTTCAAGTTTTGTACTCCCATTTGAACACTGCATGCCCTTTATGGTGCTTGCAAGGAAGTGACCTGTCTATCCTGCCTCCACACACAGGAAATTGTGAAATCCTACCATCTACCCCTCTCAGAGCATCCCTTATGATAAGGCCCTTCACCATAGATATCTTCTTCTAGAAGAAGACTATTTTTCCAAGTTTTGTCTCGTGGTATTTTTCTCATTTCTGCATCCTGACTCTGAATCACAGCGCTGAAGCAGGGGATGACTGAGAGCTGCCAGAGCCATCATAGCCACGGGGCAGTGCTCCATTACACAGCTCTGCACCCCAGTTCCTTTTCTACCGTTTGTGATAGAAAGGGCACATGTGTCCACCTGGACACCAGCCGCCCTCATCTACACACCGCCTTCTTTGCTGTATGATAGATGTCCTTCAGAAACATGTATGCTTTTTGAAATATAGGAAGGAAAAAAAAAAGAAGTCACCTCAAGCCTTCTTCTCCATGCCAAACTGTAGTCCTCTTCACCCAAGCACTGCTTCTTATACCTTCTGAGTTTTATACTGGCATTTTTGTATCCTATTGCTGCAGGAGACCCACTATAGACCACAGCAACTCACTTTTTGGTACTCACAAGTTTGTCTCTTTTTTAAAGCAAAACTCCAACTGCAGCAGTGAAAACATAACAGGGTACCAAAAAAAGTCAAAACATACAGAAGTAGCAAAACATCTTAGAGGTCAATGGTTAATAGAGGCTGAAGGCATTTTCCATGACATTTGCGTTGACAGTAAGAAGCACAGAATTCCATTGTCTGATAAACAGAAAATATTTTGCATATCTGAGATATAAACATTTGTATAAGAAGCACACCATTCTGTGCCTTATCTTGTGTACTCAGTTTACTAGCTAACACAATACAGAAGGAACTAATCTATGACAGGTTACGTCTATGGCTGGCGCAGGGGGAGACTTTTCTTGCTTCCAACCAGTTCTGTGAAATTAACCACTTCCCAGCTATTGTAACCTTAATTACAGGATATTGCACTATCACGGCACTCCTGAATACAATGTTGTTTCAGGGCAAGATAAAATGAAATAAAGCCAGTAAAACAATGTCAGCTGTATTTCATTTTTCTCCATTTGCAGCCATTGCAGGCAGCCAGCCAGGCTATTGGATACAACACAGAGTTGATTCACAAGGCTAAGCACACAGCTGGGAGCTGAAATGCAGCATAACTCAGGACATAATTCTATCTGCTTCGCAATCTATGCCTTTAGAAGATCAAACTCTAAAATAATATCCAAAAGGAAAAAAGAAAATAAAGGTGCTCCTTCTATAAGTTTTGAATTGATAATAAAATCAGCTCTGGCAAATGAGAACTTGGGTTAAAAGGCAACTCAACTGGCAGCGTGTGCTACCTCTAAATGCCAAATGTTTGGCTTTGATTCTCACACCTGTGAGATGATCACATTAGAAAAAAAAAGAGAGGAAAAAGAAGAGGGAGAACCCAGGTGCCCAATATAACCACATTGATTCTGTTTTCAATGGTTTGGGCAGGCAAACTCACAGAGATCGTTTTGGTTCACCCACAGGATTCTTTTTGAAATTTAGCAGGGCATGTAAATCACCCTTTTATTTAGGAATAGAAGTAGAGATGGGTGTATTTCACCTTGAGCTTTAATGTTTTCAAAAAATAAAATTGGTTAGAAATAAATAAATATAATAAATAAACCTGAGATGTATGAAGACTATCAGAGGAGACTGACAACAAATGGGCTTCTTTCCTGCTCTAGCGCCCTACAGATCGCAATCATCTGAGATCTTTCAGAAACAAGTGAGATTCTATAGCAGGCCAGAGGCCACTGAACACCACCATGACCCCACATGGCAAGAGGCAGCCCACCAGCTCCCCACCACCCCTGCCCTACATACCAGTCCCTTCCCAGTCTTCCATTGCACCCTGCATGGAAGCTGCCTCCTCCCTACAAAACAAACAAGCGTCTTCCAGTGTCCCAGACCATTTAGACCACAGGGAAGGACTTCAGGGAGATGGCATGAAGGCAAAGCATGAAGAGACCAGAGTGGGAATGGAGCAAAGGGAGAGAAACCAGACGAAAAGAGCAGAGGGCACAGGTAACTGGGAGTCTGCCTGTATGGGCTCTGCATTCTGTCACCCCAAAACAGCCTAAACACAGGATCTCAATCCAGGATTGTTTAGTCTAGAAAAGAGGAGGCACAGGAGAGATCTTGCTGCTCTTTACAATAACCTGAAAGGTTGAGGTGAGGTGGGGGTCAGCTTCTTCTCCTAGGTAACAGTGAGAGAATGAGAGGTAATAGTCTTAAGTTGCACAGAGGGAGGTTCAGGTTGGATGTTGGAAACATTCTCAGAAAGAGTGGTGAGGCATTGGAACAGGCTGCCCAGGGAGGTGGTGGAGACACCATGCCAGGAGGTGTTCAAGAAACATGTCAGGGTGGCACTGACAGACATGGTTAGTAGGCATGGTGGAGATGAGATGATAGACCTGGTGATCTTAGAGGTCCTTTCCAGCCTTTATAATTCTATGAAATACTTCTATACCAACCATATGCAACAATTAATCCTTCAGTCACTGGAGAGTTAGGAGAAGAATTAAGAAGTGATACCTCACCCAGAGCCACGCTCTACCTAAGTCAGTCCAAGCACCTGTAGCAGCATGTGCTCTGAACTGAAAACAAGCAGTCAAGTAGTACTCCCAAGACACATTTACACTGGCGTTTCTGCTACCACTGATATTTTTTATTATTATTATTCTCTGTAAGAGACGCACTCTTGATGAAATAATACTGGGCACTTCAGATCAGCAGAGCCCGTGGCCAAGTCCACCCGAAAAGCTCAGTGTGTCACTAATGACCGACTGCAACTTACAGGAACACAGCAGGAGAACACAGCAAGAGCTCACGCAGTAGGAGCTCGCACAGCAGCCACCGCGTTAGCTGCCCCACGCTACCCCACGAATAGCAGCCGTAGGAGCGCTCCCACGACAGGGACGGCCGCGCAGGGCACAGAAGGCACACGGAGCCGTACTCACAACCGAAACCTCACACTGAGCTGATCCCGGCCCGAAACGCGGAGCCTCGCTGAAGCAGTCCAGTTACGCAGCTACATCGAGAAACTCCAAGTCACGTAAACAAGGAAACACCGAGCAACACTCGGCTGATAATGGCACCCGCACTATCGCACTTCGTATCACGCGAACCGTCGGTCGGTACCGGCGGAGGTTCCAAGCGGTTACCGCTCAGCGCTTCATTTCTCGCCTTCCCTCCCGCTGCTCGCTCGAAGCCGCGCGCTGAGAAGCCGCAGCTGCCGCACGGCACCGGCCAGCAGCCTCCGAGCTGCCGGGCAGCGGCGCGCAAATCCCGCCCCGTACGCACTAACAACTCAGCAAAAGTTTGAGCTTTCTCTTGTTGTATTTTATCACCGCGCTCCCCGGCTCTGCCTTACCTGCGGCTCCCGAGCGCCGCTGCGGAAGGGGCCGCGAGGCGGTAGTACGCAGTAAGGCGGCAGGCACGGCTCCGCTTCGGCGGGGGGCGGAGCGGAGTGCGGGAGGCGGGGAGGCGCTGGGCGCTGCCGCAGGTGCGGGGAGCGCGGAGGCGTCTCGGTGGTGTTAGCGCTTCGTGGGGGAACAAACCAAGCGAGGAGGAGGTGGTGAATCATAAAGAGAGGGTGCCACGTCCGACCCCGGTTTTCGGTGCGCGCCTTGAAAATGTGACGGTGTGCTTTGGTCCTGCTGGTATCCGCTCCGCAGTGCGTCCTGCGTGATGCCCGTGGCAGAGCGCCCAGGCCGGACGCTGTGGTTACACGTAGCCACCCCAAAGCTTTAGGCACCAGCCACGGCTGCAATGACTTCTTGCTGAGTTGTCATCCAGGCCCTTTTTCTCGCTGCCTTCCCTTATTCCAACTTTATCTATAGAAACTGTCTGCAAAACTTCGTTAAGAGATTAAGCTGGAAAAGTTTGGCTAAAACACGCCTCTAAATGTTTTAAAGTGTGAATCCAGAGGGGTCTGTGCTGTTAACAAGTGTATTGTTTTGCTGTGTCTATGCGTAATAGCTGGATCAGCACAGATGTCTTTCTGTTCAGCACAGAGGAAGTGACTTACAGAGCCTTTGTTTTCACTTGCGGGATTACCTCCAAAGCCGTGCTGCTGCTGAGTCCCGAGAGCGGCAGGGCTTCATCCCAGGTGCACGGGGCACCTCTGGGGTGATGAACGCCTGTGCAGTCACTGTGTGGCCACCGCGCAGGTAGCCGACCCTCAGCCCTCTCCCCACAGTTCCTCTGCCCCGCCTCCAGGCCTGCAGCACAGCATCAGGCGCCTGGACAGCCCTCCTTCAGTACCACCCAAAATTCAAACCCTCTCTCTCAGAGCATTGCCCAAAAGCTCCTTGAACTCCAGCCTGGGGAATGGAGCAGTGCCCTGGGCAGCCGGTTCCATGCCCATGCTATCTGATGAAGAGCCTTTTCCTAACACCCAGCCTGACGCTCCCTGGCACAGCTCCATGCCATTAAAGAAAAACAACTGAAAGGTTGGGTCCTGAGGGATGGGAATGTGCTGAGCAGCCTTTAGGAGACTCTTAAATGTACACCTAGCAAATGTACTGAGGAAAGGTTATGCAGTTTGGGAAAAAAGCATGGTTCATTGTTGTGTCTGGCTTCCTACAGCTTGCTGAGCAGGGCAGCACCAGCCACATGGGTTTTTGCTGCACAGTCTTGGTTTCTCATGGTCTATACGACTTTGAGATTGTTAAGTAGAGCAATGGGGGTGGCTTCACTGTAAGAGGCATGCCAACCCCTGCACAGCACTGAGGCTCGCTGAATTACAGGGGAAGGATTTTTAATTTTGCAAGGAGTATTTGGTTTTCCTTCCATACTTCATAAATTCCAGAAGTGTCCATTGCCATGGCCACTAGTGCATCACAATCTAAATTATTGAAAGCAGAAAGACACTTTTCAAATAACAATATTTCTCTATGCATCTATATAAACTTCGCAGTCAGGAAAAGGCTGAACTTTCCACCCAAGGGAATGTTTCAGCTTTAGGATTAAAAAAAAATCCACTGCAGAAAAAAACAGCAAGTTGTAACCAGAAATGATTTCATTTCCCCAAAGTTTCATATGCCCAAACATTATGCAAACAGTGCAGCAGAGGGGGAATGAGAAAAGGAGGGGATGTTCAGGGCTTTGGTCCTGTTTCAGCTCCAGAAGAGCTCAGTGCTGCTTGCTGCTTCCATCTTTTCTCCATACACTCCTAGACGTATGAACACTGTAGGCTGGTGGCATGGCACCCATCCCACCTCTGGGCTGTGGGGATTGGAGCCCATGCTGTCCAAGCCTTTCCTTTGGTACAGCCACAGGCACCCGGTGAAATGTGTGGCACAATGACTTCACTGTGCTTTGTGTTATGGGCACCCAGCACTCTAAGCAGTTGATTTTGCTCTTCTGCAGAGGAGGGAAGCAGTGAAGTTTCTGTGGCAAAATGCCCATCTTTAGGAGGAAGTCTCTCCATCAGAAAGCATGGAGGTTTTTGAAATTTCAAGCACACAAGTGGCGTGAAGCACCAAATAGGGAAAGAAAAAGATGCCTATTAGATTGCAACTCACATAGACTATATTTCCAGCAGTTACACATTTGTATATGCTTTACCATCTGATGACCCATGTCACTTCTGTCCTTGAAGCTACTGTTTGGGGCAATCTCTTATGTTCAAAGTCTCATCTGTGCAATCTTTCTGGCGGAGAAGCACGTCTGCCAGACCCCACATCACAGTGAGGCTCTTCCTCTTTCTCCCTGGTGCCTGCTAAGCCCTCTTTGCCCTTCTTCACTTCTCAGAGTTTTCTGTGAAGGCAGTCACTGGGCATTTCCTCTCTTCATTTCTCTTCCCTCACTTGTTTGGAAAGAAATGACAAGCAAGAGTTTTTCGCACTGCTAGGAGTAAACTGTGTCAGTGAGGGAAAAATAACCGTCGTTTCTCATTATCTGGCTTCCGTATCAGCAAGTGTGTTGCTTTTTCTGCCTACCATGTCTCCAAAGCTTCTTTTCTTTTTAAGAGATTTTGGAGGTGATAATTCCATTAAGTTGTTTTGTTTCTATCTGATCCTCTCAGTGAAACTGAGAAAAAGATTTTGTCCTTCTGTCTAGCTGAATTAGGGGAAAAATATCAAGCATGGGTCACCGAAGATGCAATGTGTATTGAAGGGAATAATAAGCCCAGAGTTTCCACTACATCATGTGACAGAGCCAATGGTTTATCCCAGCCCTTGCTGAACAGGCCATCAGGACTTCAAAGGGTCAGGGGGCTCCCTGGAGCTGCGTACCATCTTTCTCCGTAATTTTATTTCAGTAGCCCTGCAGACAAGCATCATGATGCAGTATATTTTTTGTTACTCAATCACAATGTTTCTTCCACTTCTCTACTTCTTTCTCCACTTGTCTGCTTCCTTATTTAGGATGAATCAAGTTTACAAAACAATTACTTCTTCAGCCTCTTATTGTACCTATCTCACAGGCTGCCCTGTGTTTTCTTTTTCTGTGTATTTTTTGGAAACTTGGTCTGATAAAACATTTAATATATTTATGGGATGCCTGATTCTACATCTGATGGATGGAATGTAATGGACCACCTCCAGCATTTAAGACAGATGGCACAAAGTGACTATGGTAGAAATGTTAAATGGGATGAAAGGACTGAATAAGAATCTGCTGCTCATTTTCTCTTCCAATACTAGAGCTAGAAGTTATCCAGTGAAGCCAATAACAGCTAGACTGAAATAAAACAGATGATGGTTCATTATGCATCTTGGAAGATGTGTGGAGCTCTTTGCTTTGCAAACAATGCTTATGGATGGAGCAGATCAAATGAGCTTCAAGTGAGACTGGGTGGACACTTGGAAGAGGAATCTATTGAGAATCACTAGACAGACCCAACACTTCAGATCCAGGAAGCCTTCAGAAAGACGCTTGAGGAACACTTGTATGAAGGTGTGATATATATTTGCCCTGTTCTTGCTTTTCCTGGACATCCATCTGTGGTCAGCACTGAAAGCAGGATGCTGGATGGATCTCATGCTTGACTGACACAAATAAACATATTTTTACAGCGGGCCTGTAACATTTGTTGTCTGTCCTATAAGATATCACAGTAACTTACCAAGGTCATTCTAGCTCTTTCCCCACCATCAACTGATCTGCACCTTGCACAGTCCAGGACCTACTTCTCAGCCTACAGTAAAGTCAATCTTATTTTTTCCACTAAAGACTTTACTTCTGCAACAGGCTGAGATTCAAGAGAAACATGGAGTGAGACAGGCAGTTGGATCTTCCACTGATTCAACTGAGACTTTTAAAAGCCCACAAATGTCTTTGAAGGGGCTGATGACTTCAAGTATAAGGTCAGGTTATAATCCATTAAAGGGTTAGTTTATAACTACCATTGTGTAATCCCATCAGTCTGAGGACTCAGCAGTCACAGTCAGGGCATACCAGCACCAAACATGCCAGACAGCTGCATAATGACTGTGTGCTTGAGTAAATCTCCTGCCTAGCTCTGAGGACAACCAAGCAGCTTTCTGTTGCTGAGAATTGCTTTTACCTGCTTCTCTTCAAGCAACTGAACAGCCCCCATTGCTCTGCTTCCTCTTTGCAGACAGTATGTTTCCTCTAATGTCATAACAACAGGCAGCATTAGCTAGACCACAAAGACATTCCCTGCCCTCTTTTGTTAAAGATACATCCTTATCTGGAAAATAAATAAATAAATAAATAAAATTCTTCTGGAGTCACTACTAATAGGTTATAGTAGGGAGTTGATTTCAAGCTCAGGTCTGGTTATCCTTCCTTTATAAACTCAAAACCTAGGTTTGAGGTTTTGGAATGGATTGCTATAATGGTGGAAATACTGAATTGGACACCTCCAAGAGTCCTGTGAGCTTTCTTCTGAGAATACAGCACATATTAATAATACAGAAGTAGCTATTTTTGTAGGAATTCTTCTTGCAGTGTCAAGATGCAGGCAAGCAAATTTGTAGAACAATTGCTGGCTGGAGGAAGCCCTAAAAGATGGGCTTCACTTAATGCCCTATGGGGACAACGTGCTCCACTGGAAGATGGAAAAAAAGTGCTAGTAAGTCTGATGATCCCTTGCTGTGGGGAAGGCACATGATAAGTGGGATGACATCAGCCATACATCCCTTTTTTGCAGATCAGGCTGAACACATCTGTCCCACACCATGGGAGCACTGGCTTCCCTGCCACTATTGCTTCTTTCCTCTGCAGTCTAGATCTTTGCAGATCAGGGTCCCTCTATTTCATGGCCAATGATAGATAACTCAGGAAAAAAAAAAAAAAAAAAAAAAAAAGTAAACATAGTCCATCTTCTGGGGCAAATTTTAAAGGATCTAAGAAGCAACAGCATTCCTGAAGCACTAAATGTGCATCCATAGGAGAACAGAAAATAAAAATTTGAGCTTTTTGCTCAGTTCATGGAAGATATACCCATTTGCTAGTTAGATGTTACTCATTTTCAGTCAATAAGCAAACACAAATGGGATAATCAAACATAAGAACAGGGAAAGATGTAATCAGAAAAAGACAGAATGACATCTCTTTTGGCTATCATTGGACAGGTTCCAATGGCCACAAGCTGGGCAGCTTTTCTCTCGTTCCTACCTTCCAGCCCATAGCTGCCAGCTCAATGCCAGCCACCCGGGCTGTGTTTCACTGCATTCAATGAGAGCATGGTGTATCCCAGCTGACACACAGTTTTGGAGAGACTTGCATTGCGTGAAAAAGCAAGAGCATCTTTGCAACAGGCTGGGTGGAACATTGGTGCCTGGTGCAATAAAATGTGTGCTATGTCTGGTTTGATAGCTAACTCCATGGAGAAAAAGAAACTGAGGAAATGCACTGTCAACACTTGGGTGATAAATATGTACTAGAAATAAAACTGACAAGACTCTGTAAGGAACGTGAATATAGTTATTAATTAAAGGAGCAACAGTTGAAGTACTACATATCAAGCTAAATTAGCCTTCAGAACACAGGCAGATGTCTCTATAAAGCTGCAGGATTTGTATTCATGCATTTGAATGTTAAGCTGGATCCATAAATTTGGAGGAGGATTTGCTAGACATCTTTAATTCTTGGTGAGCCTCTCTGACCACAACCATTGCTATAATTATACGACCACACACATTCTCTTTTCCATTTCCCTCTGAAGTGCTGCAATATTGCAGTGCCACCTGCCACAGCCCTAGCAACCAAACAGCTAAAACAGACCCCAGAGTATTGCAGCCTTATTTGAGCGGTGACATGATATAATAAATAACAGTAAGTGTATGTACACAAAATGAGGAGAGTGTAAAGAGTACTTTCTATTAGCGCCATTCACCCCACTTGCCAGCTCAGCACAGCAGCACTGGTGAACAGGTTAAAGTTTCATACTGGTACTGAAGCAGAGAACAACTACCTAAAAAGGCAAAGATGTGGATGGGGGTGTTGGTGGCCCCACTCGGATGGTTTTCAGCTCATGATCGAGCCCTTGTTGCTCAAGGAACTGCTTGTCAGTGACCATAGCAGATAGCCCCCAGGGCCACACTACATTCAGTGGGATCCTCTCTCTAACACTGCTGTGAAGAAGCCCGAAGGATCCTGAAACGCGAACCACCACCCTGCAGCAGCACGTCTCTGCATGCGTCCTGGGCCAACCTGCGGTGTGCTGCTCCCCCTCTGTGGTGACGCCGGTAAGTGACACTGCGGGGCAGCCTGAGTGACAGCGCTGCGTGGCTTAAAGGCGCATCTGTGGCTGCGAAGGAAGCGGGGGAAGTTGCCTGCGGACACTTCTCTACAAGGATTCAAACACGTTTAGGCTTCAGCTACAGGTGGCAGAGCACGAATTTAACCAGCAGCGGTGGTCTCCACAGAGCAGATTCTGAGCTTGACAAAACTGGGATTTCACGGCTGACTTAAGTGGACTTGCACCACATTTATAGCAAAAACACTGAAAGGAGATTTAGTTTCAGGATGTGGTCTGTTTAGCTAGAATATACTTCTGAAAAAAGGTGGTCAGTGTGTAATTTTAGTGTGTGTAAAGTTTTATGTGAGACTCCACACAGGATAGGACACAAAGCAAAAATGCTAAAATGAACAAAGCTTTTCTTTCTCAACATTTCTCCATTTAGAAGAGGTGCTATTATTGTGTTACACAGCCTTGTTACATTGATCTAATTGGAAGGAGTAGCTGAATCCCTGTGATTAGAAGGCTGGCATGCAAAACCTTAATCTCAAGAGAAGCTCAGGTTCTGCTGGTGACCACGTTACTCAGATGTATTCCCAGAGGATTTACACATAGCACAGGCTACAGCTTTGTTTATGGATGCTTAATGCCCTTGTGATTTCTGATACAGAACCAAACCTGTGTAAATCCACTTCAAAGAGTTCCATCAGCAGTAGGGCAGCAGTCTTCACTACGCCTTTACCAGGACAGTATGTGGCACCACAGTAATGATAATTCAGAGGTAACCCAGTGTTACAGTTTCTTACCTCAGTTTACAATTTTGTGAACTTTGTGGCATCCTAAAAACCAACTTTCTAGTCTTCAATGAGAGCAATTAATGTTACTTATTTTTAAAAGAGAATGGCAAATGGCATTTGCTCTGTTAGTAAGCAATTGCTAACTTTGTGTTAAAATGTTTTAGTAACTGATGATCACTTTTCAAGTTACACTTAACAGTAACACATGGCTACACATTAAGGACAGACAACAAAACCCTTATGTCCAATTTATCCACCTGAATTCTATTGCTGAGCAACCCTAAGTAGGGATAAACGTGTATCCTTGTATCCTTGGTAACACTGTGTTTGCAGCTGTGGTGTTTCTGGAAACAGTTTTACAGATGTTGCTGCCTTGTTCCAAAAAGCTCTTAAATTTGAGGTATAGGGATGGCTAGGGAGCCTCAGGTAGTGTAAAGAGGGCATAACTGGCTTTCCGCTGTATCTGGGTGTATCACTGTATCACTGTTTTGTAGCCTCCTTCAACTCATGTCTCAATCTGACCTCGTTCTCTATTTGATGTCCAGCTTTCTAACGTTACTTTAGATCTGGTGCAGTCTGCTGCTACCCTGCTGAAAAGATGTGTGCATGAATGTATGAGCACATACAGACAAAGATGAACATGCATATACAAGCATACACATGCACACACACACCATTTGTTACACATCTATTGAAAGTCACCTTGAAACAATTCGGCTTGGGTCATCTCTTCATACTGCAGAAATAGGATAATATGAATAATTGACACTGATCCTATTTTTTCCCAAGGTAGCACCCGCTGAACTTCATTGGATTTTTCCATAAATCCAGAGTTTTCTGAGAACTATTTACTTATCTCTACTTAGACACTTAACTCTTAGGAAAATCAAATGATTTTCCATGATGAGTGTTAAAAGCATTCCCTTAAAATAGTAATAGTATTTTTTGTTGTTGTTGTTAAAAAATAATTTAAAAAAAAAATCAACAGCAAAATCTATGATTTTTCTCAAAAGTTTCTTGCCAAAATGCTTATGTGAAAGGAAGAAGACTGTAGGTCTCTTGCTCTCACGTTTCTTTGTCCTAACACAGAGGCATGTCACTGCTAAGAGATGCCTGTGCCAAGACTATGAAGGGCTGACCCATTACTATCTAACCTCACATTTGGCTTGTAAACAATAGTAGGAACTGAGCCCATAGAAAATACCTCGCTCTCGCCAGGCTGCCGCATTGTCTGAGCTGGGAAATCGACACAAACTGCTGGATTCTTGGTTAAAAATAAGGCTCCTTTGATTTTCTCTCTTCTCTGAACTTTTCACCAAAGGTTGGCTTCAGCCATTTCGGCACATCTTTTGAGGTCTGAATATAGCTCAACTCTTATGTAGTGCTTTCTGTACTGAAAGAATCACACAGCACTGGAACAGGCTTAGATGTGCTAATAACAAAAGGGCAAAATCTGTCTTACGGCACCCCTCTCAGCCCCAATGCAGGGGCTTGGTGCTGATGAAGGGAAGGCAGTATTACCCCTGCGGCCTCTGCTCAAGGTAGCTTTTCCTTCCTAACTGAGGTTCATGATAGCTCTGAAGTACCATCGACTGCACTCACAGCCCACATCTGGGCTGAACTTGTCCCACACATTCCTTCAATTTTGCAGCTTCCACAAATCCTTCATGACAATGATGAGGGTGGCGACACACTGGAACAGGTTGCCCAAGGAGGTTGTGGATGCCCCATCCTTGGAGGCATTCAAGGCCAGGCTGGATGTGGCCCTGGGCAGCCTGGTCTAGTGGTTGGCGACCCTGCCTATGGCAGGGAGTTGAAACTAGATGATCTTTGAGGTCCTTTTCAACCCAAGCCATTCAATGATTCTATGATATGACCCAGGGTTTCCACCAAGCAATAAAGTCATTGAAAAGGCTGCAGCTCACTGGCATACTCCAAAGGTTGTTTCAAGTTACAGATGATAAAATCAGTTACACTGTGCATGTACAGAGCACAGTGCTGCAAGTGGCTGAGGATACCTACAGAGAAGGATTCGTACAGAAGGTCACTTCTGATGAAAGGGATGCGTTGTTTTGAGCTTGGTACAGTCACAAGAGGATTTTCCTTGATAACTCCATATTCAGATATTAATTCTTGATTTCAGTTTTGGCAGAGAAATAAGATCGTGTGAAGGGATTAAAATTTGATCTTTGACCTGTCAACAAGATAGAAGAGCATTATTGCAATTCTACTTATCATTCTGTAACACCTCATTTTTACATTTTGGTTGAATTTAGATATATATATGCAAAAATATATAAAAAGGTAAATGTCAGCAGGCATTTGAAACATGCTGTATGTACAGGCACACTCATTATTACCACGTTTCAACAAAAAACAGCTCCATTGTTTGTCTAACAGTGACCCTGGCATGCCACGGCTGCAGCTTACCTAAGTTGCAGAAGGACACAGTGGGACCTGACACTACCAGGTTTCATTCCGGCTGACTCGAAAGGGTGTAAATTGATGGCAGTTGCTGGTTATTATATTGACATGGCTCATTTTATGCTCTGACAGATATGTTTACATTACAGTGTGTTAAATTTGGTTTACAAAATGCAGCAAAATCTTTCTTTCTATTAACAATGCGTGGGTTGCTTTGCTTGCATTTAAATGAGAGGTTCCATTATACACTCTCTTTTCTCCTGGTTCAAGCTGTCTACCAAATCTGAAGACTTGATGAGACAAATCTTCTGCTTGAATTTAAGCATATGCATCAGTGTATTGCTTGCTCATGTGTGGTCCATACTGCAAGTATTTGGACAAAGCTGGAAAGGCAACTCGGTACTAGAATCTTTCTCAGATCACTGATCTTGTCTTTAGATATATAGGTGTGTTTCCACTTTTCATGACTGGTCTTTAGATATCCTGCAATAGACAACTGACTAAAACAGCCAGCTCTTCAGTTTTTGTCAGCAGCTGATACACCTGTACTTCCTGAATAAAACCTTGCTGGTCACTAAGTTCCTTGCCTTTGCTGTTCCTTGTGCCTCCACTTTATGGTGGTTCAGTCCTTCTGTGCTTTAAAGTCATCTTCTTTGTGTCACTAGCATATTTCATTAATCACTTCTATTTTTATTTATTACTTTATTGGACAAAATACTTACCACGAAAGATAAATGCAGCCAATCCTTATGCACTCCATAGTCACAAAGCTCTTCTTTCTACAGCCTGAGCCTTCTCCTGTAAGTAGAACTCTTTAGCTGGTTTCTTCCCTCTGTTTTTCCAGCATCACCACACTGACACACCACGTTAATCACTTTACTGACGTCCATATGGATTTGCTTTGTTGCAGTTCACAGAATCATAGAATCACAGGGATGGGAAGGGACCTCAAGGGATCCTCGAGTCCAACCCCCCCTGCTAAAGCAGGTACCCTACAATATGTTGCACAAGTAGGCATCCAGATGGGTCTTGAATATCTCCATAGAGACCCCACAACCTCTCTGGGCAACCTGTTCCAATGCTCCATCACCCTTACCATAAAGAAGTGCTGCCACATGTTAGTATGGAACTTCCTGTGTTCAAGTTTTAGGCCAGCGTTCCTTGTCCTGTCACTATGCACCACTCCTTCTTTAAAAAAAAGTCTCATATTTAATCAAAGAAAACCCCAAGTTAATTTGGCAGAATCTATCTTTAGTAACTGTTTCTCCCATTTTGTATCCTTTCATACCTCTATTTCTTTCATGCAATATTTAATCCTTGTATGCAACAAAATAACATATTTTTATGGATCCCTTTTTTCCTCAGGAAAAAGAAACTTACTTCATTATCTGATGTTTTTTCACATGACATTGCATCTGTTTTAGTAAATGCATTAAAACTCATATCAAGAGCTTTATTATCTGTTTCTGAGCCTCCACAAGAGCTGAGCTCTTTGCACTTTGCTTTCACCTTGCCTGTGATAACGTGCTTCCACACCCATTCACATTCACTGTTTTGATTTTGCTTCTGTGTACACTGCCATTATTATTACCAAAGCTGAGGTAAATAGTTTGGGGAAGTGCCTAGATTCATTTTAATGCCAGCACTTACATTATGCAAGGCATCTGTTCATCTTAATTTTTGTTTGTATGGCCAAGACAGCTTTTATTATATGACTAAATTTCTTCTATAGCCTCTAAGCTGGATTTTTTATATTTTCACCTCTCCCACGTGCTTCTGCCTGTAAAGACTTTTATTTTTAATTTTTTTAAGTTTTGTTTCAATTCCTGTTAGGCTTTCTCTTTACACATTACATTTGGAAAAGACCAGTAAACAAATCTACTCCAGCCATTCACCCACGCCCATTAAACTACATCTCTCAGTGCCACTCCTACATGTTCTCTGAACACCTCCAGGGACGGTGACTCCACCATCTCCATGGGCAGTCCGTTCCAATGCGTCACCACTCTTTCTGAGAATAAATGTTTCCTAATATCCAACCTTAACCTCCCCTGGTGCAATGTATGGTCGTTACCTCTTGCCCTATCTCAGAAGTGCTTTGTTCAATCCTAGGCTTTAGATACTATTTTACCAATATGTGTTAGAGTGGAAGATTTCCATTAGCACATCCTCCAAACGCAGAGACGAAGGAGCAGAGGTCCTCTCCAGGTGCTCACACACTGCATGTGGGGACCAGAGCAGTGCATCGCCGCTCTCCCACCAGGTCCCTGTGCCACCGGTGCAGGGGCTGCCACTATGTACAGGGCTGTCACTAGGTGGCAGCGGCGGACTTCCGAACTGCACCGAGAGGAGAAACAGCAGCCCGATAGGAGGGAGAAGAGGTTCTTAATTCAGCGCAGGTTTTAACAACGAAGCCATACATCCTTTGCAAATAAAGTGTCGTCACTGTTCCTCTAAGCTCAAGCACGGGGGCGATATCCCAGGTTTAATGGAAATTTTCCTGTCTGTGCACAGCGTTTTCAGCAACATTTAGAACTGATCATAACATGCTTTTTCTGGCCATAAACCTTAGTTGTTTTTATCAGTGTTAGCATATTGCCTCCAGCCAGGAGTCCAGCCTAGCTAAATATAAGGCAGAAATGAATCAATGAAACATGAACATAATTTAACTACTAAATAAAACTACTAAATTTTGTTTTGCATGGCTCTATCCTCTCTCTCAGTCACAAATCGTCATGAAAATATAAATAAGATATTCAAAACATAACAGCATTTCCTCAGGTGTGGAAATACAGTATTTCAAGCCTGTCACGTTTGGAAATTGTTCACTTGTCACTAACTGTGTATTCTGAGAAAAGAAGACTGAGAGGGGACCTGATCCAGGTCTATAAATATCTAAGGTGTGGGGGGCAGAGTGGCGAGGCCAGACTGTTTTCAGCAGTGTGTGGAGACAGGACAAGGGGAAACGGCCAGAAACTGCAGCATAGGAAGTTCCACACAAATGTGCGCAAGAACTTCTTTACAGTGAGGGTGACGGAGCCCTGGAACAGGCTGCCCAGGGAGGTTGGGAGTCTCCTTCTCTGGAGATATTCAAGACCTGCCTAGACACCTACTTGTGCAGGTGTAGGGAACCTGCTTTGGCAGGAGGGGTTGGACTCAATAATCTCTGGAGGTCCCTTCCAACCACTACGATTCTGTGTGATTCTGTAGACTCAGCTCTTTTTCCTGCTAAAAAAGTGCATAGGGGAGACTGCTTTCAGAGTCCCTTAAATGCTGTGAACTATTTTTCCTTGCGGAGCTGGCTCATTAACAGAGGGATATCAAGAGAGTTTTCAGTACCTTCAGAAACTTTTTGGAATGGTTTAACAGAAGATTGCTTCATATGGGTGGAGACATGTAAGACTTCACTCAGTGATGCCCACATACCTAAAATTACTGTCACCTGTAAATGAATACAAGTCATGATCTTCTTGACAACAGCAAGTCCTTTCGCAGTGTTCTGAGTCACCTCGGTCCCATCCCAGCACCTTAACCAAGCTGACCTCAGTGGGTTTCTAAAAAGCTATTATTTCCAAGTGATGAATAAGCACAAAATACAGGTAGCTAACCCCACGATGAAGCTGAATTTACATTTGTTAATGAATATTATATGCAAATTTTGCTAAAATTCCAAGGAGAAAAGACTCTAAACCTGTGGAAGGAACTCCAATATTGCAATGATGAACCTCAGGGAGCAGACATCATTTGGGGTGTCTGTGGTGATATGGGACTTTTATTACAGTGCTCAACAGCTCAACAGTGCTCTGATGATAATCTTTGAAGAATCATCATTCTGAATTAGTAGTATAAATTGAGGGTTAAACTAGATATTTAGTCACACATTTTCTAGCCACATGGCATGCCATGAACACTATCCTCATTAGAAACCCGTGCAGTACCCTAGAGTTGTTGTTCTTCCAGATTTGGAGGATAAAAGCAGGTTTAAACAATGCCTTTCCTGTGCATAAAAGAGGCCTGTTAATTCATGTCAAACAGATACACTTCGATTGAGGATACCCCAGATAAATGTATCTCAATGGCAGAACTCAGCTGCAATCTTGCTGCCCTCCAGAAAGGCTTGTAACATCATAGGAAGACCGATGCATGGATGTAGTCCTTCTTTCACACTAAGAAGTATGAGTAGTAAATACAGCAGACCGTCTGCTTGCAAAAAGATTTGTAAAGGCTTTTCTGCCCACAGATGTCTGAAAAATTCAATGCTGCTTACAGTTTCTAAAGCATAGTTAGGCTTCCAGGTAACCTAAGTCTAAGCCAATGGATTAAATACACTCTCTCACCACTGAGGAAACCAGATGTACTCAGAGATATCTTTTATAGATAATTAAAGTTGCAATGTTGGTTCTTTCAGCTAGAGTTTTGAAACTAGCTTTGAAAGAGACAGACACTAATTCCACCACATACGCAATGTTTGTGCATGCCATGAGATATTGTAATGACAAATGATTCTTTTTATTTCATAGGTTTATCTAAACACCACCTAGCAAGAGCGTGTGTGGGCCTGTTGAACACCTCCTGTGGAAAGTCTGGCAGGCAACAATCTTCCTCAGAAGACTAAACAAATCTGCTTAAAAAGCAATCCAGTTTTCCGGGCTTGAAGTTAAATATTTGCTACAAATGTTAACTTCCCACTGCACAACTGTCCATCTTTATCTACTCTTCCCTCTGAGGGATCTTTTGTTATTTCAGGTGACAATTAAAATAAAGCTATGAAAGTCAGAATCTAACAATTTCACTAAAAATAAACCAGCAAATTACAACTGTACAAAAAAATAAAAATAAAAAATAGAGTTGCCCATGCTAGGAAGCTCAAAGGGCACCAAAACAAAGCTCCTGGAGGTCTTTTTCCTCAGGAACCACTTATCAGAGAGAGACAAATTGAATTACCTGAGTGACATACAAGCCTTGCCCAGGCTTCTTGTGCTTTGGAGGGATTGCTCCCCATTTCTTCTGCTCACACTTATCCTGAATGAGATCAATGTCACACACACAGGTAGAGATCTATTGCCCTTCAGCTTTGCTATTGCCTGTTCCAATAGCACAGAACGCTGACCGCATTGGCTGTGCACAGAGGGGCTTTTAGAGTCCATGAGACTCTGCAGTAATTAACACTGATTTTCCCTTTCCTCTCCATATGTGTGAAATAGCACAGATTCAACCGGCTCAGAAAAAAAAAGTAAACTAAAAAAAAGGATCTGCAACATCTAATTTCACAGGCAGACAAATTCCACTTGCTCTTGTGACAGAATGTAAAGATTTCATTTTTTGTGGCATTACTACCAATTGTAACTATTCTGTATAGTCAGCCAAAGGCCTCAGCTTGGGTGTGGCCTGTCACATCTGCCCAGAGCACGCTTGGAATCTGATAAGATGCTTATGGAAGCCCATTATCAGCTCCTGGTCCTCAATTCCCCTCCCAAAACATGACAGGGAAACCCTCTGCACAAGACGATGAGAAAGCAGGATCACATTCCTTGCTATTCAACCACTGACTATGTTGACTATTAACCAGCAACTCCCTTTGTTCATCTCAGTTGCCTTTGCACTTCGGAAAAACAGCAGATGATTCAGCAACACTTTTTTTTTTTTCTCCTCACTTCCCTCCCCACTACCCACACATCTTTTTGCAGTGTGCATCTTGCTGGGAGGAATAGTTGCTGGTGCTGCTGGAAGCAAAGTAGTGTCAGCAGGAGACAATAAGGTGGGGCAGGAACCCTGGGGGCAGACAGACCGGAGGGAGGACTGGTGGAGGGGAGATGCAGGGTACCAGCAGCTCTCAGACCCATAGCTGTGCCATTGTATCAAAGAGGAGGCCCCAAATGTAGCACGATGAACAGTTCTACTGGGCAGAACCAAGGAGCCCAGGGCTCACTGACCCCAATCCTTCCTAATGCTGCCTGCCCAGCTCTTCCAGCACATCATCTGCGACAGAAGAGACCAAACTATTGTATCAGCATAAATATCTGTCCTGCCACCAACAGCTGGACTGAGGGTAGGAAAAGAAGGAAGCTTTATTTTATCATTGTTGTATTAAAGCTCTCAGGTAGAATGAACATCTCTATCTAAGACCACTTTTACACTCACCAACCACTGAATTGCCAGCAGTGTCAGCAGGGCAGCAAACGTCCTTATTATCACAAACCTTACCATTTTTCTTGCCTTACAGAGGCCTGCAAGCTCTGCTAACAGAGCCAGCTGTGCTCGCAAGGCTTACCTGGATTTCATTAAGGCACTCGGTACCAAACGGTGCAGAGGAGGAGTTGGATTTACAAACCAACGTACAGAGCAATCCTCCAAGGGCTGCTATCACTGCGGCATCGATGAGTAAAGCTCCCTGCTCCCAGGCCAAGGCTCCTCCACAGTCTGACAACCACCCCAGCAACAGCCCTCCCTCTCCCTTCTTCCCTCCCTCAGCACGGCCGACGCCACCCGCCCGCACGTCCCAGCCTCCGCAGGGCACCAGAGGGCGGTAAGGCGGCACGCCGCGCAGCCCGCCGACACCCGCCCGGCTCCGACGCGGGGCACTTCCAGGTTACGCGCGTGACGTCGTGGCTCGGGCGGGCTGGAGGAGGCGGCAAGATGGCGCCCGGACGCGGGCCCTCCGCCGCCCGCCGGCGCTGAGGAGGCGGCAGCGCCCGCCCCGCCCCGCCCCGCCGCCGCCCTCCTGTGCCGCGGGCCGCCCGGCCATGTAGACGGGGCGGCGCGGCCGGCCTTCCTCGCGCACACCGCCCCGCAGCCGGCAGGCGCCATGGAGGACGTCGGCTCGAGCGTGAACGCGGACGCGGAGGTGCGGAAGCTGCAGGAGCTGGTGAAGAAGCTGGAGAAGCAGAACGAGCAGCTTCGCAGCCGCCACGGCGCTCTGCCCGCCGCCCCCGCCAGCCCCAAGCGCCTCCTCAGCGGCGGGGCCTCCCCCTCGCCCCCCGCCGCCGCCTCTCCGTCCGACGGTCGCTGTCTCAGCCCCAGGGCCGCGGCGCGGCGGCCGCCCCCCGAGGAGCCCGGCGGCGCTGAGAGCGACGGCCTGCCGGACGACGCGGCGCCTCTCCGGCCCGACGAGCTGGAGCGCCTGGCGTGCTGCGAGGAGGACGAGGCCAGCTGGTGAGGACGAGAGGGAGGCGGGGAGCGGCCCGAGGCCTGGCTTCGGCCCGGGGCCTGCAGCCGGGGGTGGCGCGGGCTGCGGGGGTTCCGTGCGCGGCGATAGCCCTGCCCAGGGCCGTAGCCCCGCGCTTTTGTTCGGCCGCGGTGGCAGCTCGGCATCGGGAACCGGCTCCGGCTGTGCCGCGGTGCAGCGTGCCGTACTGAGGCGGTGCGGAGGCGTTCTCTGAGGCGGCGCGGAGCCGGCCCGCAGCTGCTGCTGTGCTTCTTTAAATGCGCGCCTGACCTGAATTTCTTTCAGCTGTAAAGGCAGTAAATGTAACGCGCTCTGTCTCAGAAATGTGGCCCTGCACGTTTTCATTTGTTGCTGGCTGTCCCGTACAACCTGCTGCAGGGAACCTGTGTTAGCTGAGAGTTGGACTGGCTGATCCCCGGGGTCCCTTGCAACCCCTGCAATTCTATCGTGGTACGATGCAGAACCACAGCTCGCTGTAGGCAGTCCCTCTCTGTTTAAATGGACGGTTTGCCTGCTGCACTGACAGATACAGCAGCTGGAGGTTGTTATCTTGTCCTTATTGCACTTAGATGAGCTTCTGCTAGCTGCCAGAGAGGTTTCCTCTCCTAGCATCATGCTGTTCGGCAGCTGCCTGAAGTTTCCCGTGACACCAGTTGAGAAGAGCAGTGTAGGAGTTCTAGGAGAAGCAGTGCGGAGGAGCATGGCATTAACAGAAACACAAGAAAAATGTGTTCTGAGAGGATAAGTGTAACAGAAACACTCTGACTTGAGTCAGAGTTGCTTTTCAAGCTCAGTTGCAGAAGTATTTTTCAAGGACTAATGCTCAGACAAGTAGATTGTAAAAAATAATAATAATAATAAAAGTATTTGAGTAACTGACACCATTAAAAACACTTAAACATTGCCCATGCATGAAATCATTTCAGTTGCTCAGGGAAGATACAGTGTGTGTACTGCCTCAGAGGAGTCATTTGCTTGACATCCAGCCTGAGCCACAGAGAAGTATGAGAACATAAGTTTATTCTGATCCAACACAAGCTTACTAAATTAAAACAAGGCATCATCTTCCAGAGGATGAGTCTGTGCAAAGTAGCTGCTCTTATTTCCCAGCTTACGCCCTGTAATCTACTGGCTTAGAGCACGTTTGGGAAATAGAACATTGTGAATTCACACAATAAATTTGCAGTGACATAGCAAATGTTCTGGGTGTCGTATTTTCTAGTGGCAGTAGGCGTTATCATTTTTATGTTAATCTTAAATTGTGGACAACTTGATGAACCTCTTCAGTGGACGTTAATGTCACAGCTTACAGTGACGACATAAATGCTGTGTGTTTTTGTTTATGCACTTCTGGACACACATGGGCAGGCGGCACAGCTCACTCAGCACTGCACTTGCTGGTGGCAGGTGTTTGGCACATTGTGCTGCTTGTTGTTGTGACTTCAGTCATGTTTCCATGCAAATTTGAGTCCTCAAAAGACAACACGGTGTAAGTGCAGTCTGTTGTAAGTTTTTGTTCCTTTTCTATTACAGTGACTACCATATCAAATTTCATTCTCAGTGACTGAGAGGTAAAAACATACAACTTGAGAAGAGTCGTTTTAAAAATTCACTTGTAGCACTTATCAAGAAATATCAGTATGTCCTTTCATGCTATAATTTAATATGCACTTAATGATAAGTGTGGTTTGGCTAGATGAAAAGTTGCCTCGTGACATTTTCTTTTTCTAGATTATTTTATAAAAATGGAAATTGAACTCCTGCAATTTCTGAACAACACTTAGTTCAACTGTTGAGACACTGAATAGTCTTAAAACATATTTTCTCACAAGGGTGGGAAGACTTTACGCATTTGATAAACGGAAGCTATTGCTCTAAATGAAATAGAAGACGTTCAGTGGATCAGTCGAACAGAAACGGTGCTGTGAAATAATAGGAGGGATGATGTAAGTAGCTTTCTCTTGAACTGCTTCATGAAGATCCTGCTTTTAAGGCCTTGCTTATGCAAGGACATTCAAGTATCTGAACCGACTGAAAAGGGTGAATGTACTCAGTTAAACCTCGTGTGAACTCTTCAAGGTTCAAATGGATTTGGATCACTGCTGTTAAACCTAAAAGCCTGTTTAAACTGCGGGATTATACCAGTGGAGATCAATAACCACTTACCAATTGGGGAAACTTCAGATGGAAACAAACTAAATTTAAATCACAGCTTATGCTTAAAAGGTTAATTTGTCTGGTGATTTGTCTGCATGGAGAAGTATAGATTTGTCTCAGCTGTTGATTTCAGGAGGACCTGGCTGTGCGAGATAGTAGCTGGTGAAGGCTGCTGGTTATCTCTGTCTTTTTCTCAACTTTGTGTAATGTGGACACTTTTCAGTCCTTGTATTCACATACCCCATTATGAAATTGTCCACAGCCTTGTAATAACAAAATAAATAAGTTCTCTTCACTGATAAAACTGCCTTATTTTACCTTCACTGCTCACGTGAGATTAGTGCTTCTGAATCCTTGTTACGGTGGTCAGACTTTCTTTCTAATATAGAACTGAAGGTTTTCCTTAGGCATGTATGCATGTGCACACAGTACTACACTTCAGCTAGGCCTATTAAGAGTTCGGTTCAGGCCTGCTCTGTTCACAGGAGCAGGACACAGCATACAGCTGCTTGTCTCACTTGCTGGGTAAGGTTGGGTGTGGGTGCATATCATGCTGAAGATGACTTGGTAGCAGTATGCAAGGTGGCTTGTTATGCTGCTTTTAAAAAGTGACTTGTCTCATTTATTGCAAGATAAGTGTGTACACATGGGCAATTACTGGAGTTAACGTCCTGTGGATCCACACTGTCACTCACTTTGCAGTAACTTGTCACGCACTTTCCTAAGCTTTCTGAAAAGCTTTCTTTTAAATATGAGAGCAAAGCATAGTGTTTTTTCTTCAGAACTTACTCTGATGTGCACATCCTGCACTGTATAGAGGTTGCTGTGTATCTGTTTTATGCACACTGCACAGTGAACTTCTGAGCAGTTGCATCCTCTACACGTGGTGTTGCTTTAGAAACTAGCCTGCCCATCTCGATGTTTGCCTGTCACTTCCATGTAAAGCCCATCATTATGGCTGGGGGACAGCTCTGGATGACTTTGTTTCCAGACAGAAGGCACTTAAAGTGAAATTACTGGTGGATTGCTTATGTTAATAGTGAAAACTGATATTTTCAGTGTATTTGTTAAGTATTCTGTTTAGCTGAAATGGAAAGCGAGTGCTTTTCCTGCTATACACACTATCATTCAGCAGCTATTTTTGTTAAAGTAATACCTATTTTTAATAGTTTACACTTCTGATGTTGTCATCTGTTCCAGCTAGCTGGTTAAGTTGCTGCTTTGAGATATAGAGGATAAAAATATGATTGTCATCTGTAGTGATCATCTTTCATCTAATTGCTTGACATCCACTGAACACTCTAAAGTTTGCCATGGTGAACAGTAAAATGTGGTGTGTTTTGGTCCAGAGCTGCACCTGAATGAAATCCCATTGCTGGAATTACATTGCAGTGTTTTCTGCTCAACTGCTAAAGTCGCCTTGTATTAATGTTGCTTTGCCCTCTTGGGCCCTGGACAGGTTCTGATCAACTCCTGGCTTTAAGTGAAAGAGAAGGTGATGCTGGCAGATTAAGTATAAATTGGATATAAGATTTATCTTTTTAAACCAAATTCTGATAACAGCTCCCCAAACTATGAGGAAGATGTGGAAAGCAGCATGTTGAGTTGACTAAGGGTTATGCAAGTTATTAGTTATTGAAGTGTAATAACTCATAACATCAAAGACTAATGTGTTTGAGATATCTTTTTTATAGTGGAATGGATGCTCCAGGACTGCAGAAAGAAAAGAAACTTTTTCCCATTTTTAATTTCTTGTGTGATATTCCTGACTTTTAAATATGGTTTGTATTTGGTTATCATGAAAGCTTTGACACAGATTTCCTTTACTGTCTTAATGGTATTCCCCAAATTTACCCCATAATCACATCTTTTTTTTGGCATGATCCACATTTTTGCCTCCTTGTAGGTGTTGGTAGAGTTCTATATCCATTCCCTTGTTTCATTCTCTCTTGTACCTGTTTTTGCTTAATGTGACTAAAATAAGTAAGCTTTAAGTTAAGTTTATTGCACTTGGTGTATTCTGTCTAATTGGATCTTCACCTTCTTATTCATCTGCATGTTTTTCTCATGCACTTGAACTATAAAAGAGTTTTGGTACACAGACTCCTCCTTTCTTCCTAGTTGGAATCTTGGCTTCTGGCTTCATGCTCGTGGCAACCAGCCACTTGTATCTTAATGTAGTGGGAGGTGTGCTCATCAGGTGAGATAATTCTTATGGCAAAATTCCATTCCTTCCTCTGTATCTTCTTACTTCAAAGCTTTTTCCAGCTCAGCTGTGCCCCAGTGCAACATGCCACAGCTCACCATATTAAGCTGGCATTGTCCTATGAGTGCCTAGTGACGATTGTCCCTGTGCAAAAGCCTTTCCCTTTTTGTGCTGTGTCTTCCTAGAACTAATCAGCAGAGCCTCTGACTGCTTTACATTTCAGGCTGACACTGCTCTGAGAATGCTCTGTCACTCTGGCTAGTGACAGCTGGAGGAAGGAAATGTTCCTGAGCAGCACAGTCATGTGCCTGAGCTTCTTAAAGCTGTTAGAAAATAGGTCGGCGCTTCCAAGCTTCTTTTCATGTACTGTTTTCATTTACTTGATCTTGTGTCACTAAGCTGTAGTTGAGTCTTTGCTTTCTTGTGGATCAGTTGGAGTGTAGTTTTTCTGATGTGCTAATATTTGAAGTCTGGGTGGTAACTGTAAATTGCCTGCTTCCTCAAAAGTGTTCCATTTCCTGTTTTTAGAAGGTGATTTAATGGTGTTTAAAGATGTATGAAGTCATTGGTAATCTTCAGTCTTAATGTGGCTGTGCTGCCATTCAGCGGAGTTATTTTGCTGTTGAATGTGTAAATGGTCATGGATGGGAAGAAGTCTTCTCTGGGAAGCTCTTCAGCTAGAGAGGACCTGTGCCTCTAGAGTCCTGTAGCAGCTGGACAAAGAAGATCACTGAGCTTTGTGAAGTTATATCTACATGCTTATTTTAATTCCATAGTGTCCTTTCTATTCCTTTTTCCCTTTCTGTTACTGGGAGGAGAGGAAGACGTAGAAGCATTGCTCCAGCGCTTCACGTCGCTCTTGGTCTTTATTTTTTAAACTTAAATTAAGAAAGGCAAGAGTTGCATCAGTTTCAAAATGCAGATCAGCTGCTCTTTGTCAGACATGGGATAAAGATCACTGCTTCATAATAATGAGAATTAATAATGGCACAACATAGAAGAAACTGTTTTGAAAGAGTCATCATGTTGTTGCATTGGCACACGTGTGCTGCTTATGGTGAGGTAGAGGAGTTGCATGAAATGTGTATATTCCACAGTTCTGTCTTTTTTTTAAATGTAGGATGAAACAAAGGAAAAACAACTGGCTGGAAATAGGTGGGAGAATCTGCAGTATGGGTTTGGTTAGAGAGTGAGTGCAAAAATAGGAACTGTGTGAGCCTGGATTGTATCAGTAAATAAATTGCGTGTCAAACAAATGCAACAGTTGGAAATTGCAGAAAATAATAACTTTTGTCTTTGTAAGTAGTCTTGTAGGATTGTTCAAGATACCCACCATGTGTATCTATAAAAAGAGAACGTGCACTTCTTGCCCATGGTGCTGGATATTATTGTAAACACTTCAAATGTGCATGGAACTTCTCAAACGTGGCAAGGCATGCCGGCTGCCAGGGAGCTGGGAGTCTCCTTGCTCAGCACCAAGGTTGGCTTGGCTGCCTCTGACTCTTTCGAGTTGTGTAACCCTACCTCAGGATGGAAAAGAGTACATGACATGCTAAAAAGAGTGAATTCAAGGTGTTTGAGTGCTGTTAAGTGTTAAATGTTGACTTTGTCTATATGCAGGTAATTGCATAAAGTACAGCAATTAGTATAATTGTTGCAATAGAACTATGAAAATCAAGCAGATCCTGTTCTTTCCAAGAATCTTCAAGGATGTAAGTGTGTGATGGGCTCTTAGATTTTCTTGTGGGCAGAGTGCTTGTAAGGATCTCTGCAAAAGCACTTTTACTGACCAGCGTAACAGCGGGCAGAGTGTAAGCCACTTGTGCTGTTGCATGGAACAGTGGCTATTAGCACTGTTAAAAATGCTTTGGTTTTGTATGAAAACCTGATAGGTGAGAATAAATCCTCTCTCCTGCATTTGTAGATACAGCCTTTTAGTTTCAGTGTTTGAGGAGAGAATGTATTAGAGCGTGCTCTGAACAAAGTGATTGCTGTTCTGCATGGGAGGTTCATGATGTTCATGGTGATTTTTAAATACACCTCTTGGGAAGCTTGTGTAAGAAGCAGCCATTGTGATACAGGCTTTACCAAGACAGTAAGGGCAGTAATTAAAAAAAGTTCTAGAATTACTGATGAGGGACTAGTTAATAATCTCCTAATAGAGCTATGGAAAAATAACTTCTGATGTCACTGGCATCAAGGAAACAGGAATTTCTGCTGTTTTGTATGCGAGCATGCTGACTCAAATGATTCTCAAATGTTCCTAAGCTACTGGCATATGAGGTCTGTCACTAGGTGCTCCTGGAAGAGACACACGTTTAACCATCTCTGCAAATGCAGATGCTCTGGTTAGCGCTGTAGACCTTGCAGTTTACTTTGTCTTTTGCTGTAACAAATTTCCACATTTGTTTTTGTTTGAAAGATAAGGCTTAAGTATCCCTATGTCCCTATTCTGAGTGAGTGATTGAATATGGCTTTGCCTTTGAACTGTTTGTTGAGGGGTGATACATTTTCAGCTAAATTTTTAGAGCCTTTAAAATGGAATGCTTGTTTCTTCAGTTATGAAATACTGAATTTAGAATAAATGAATGGGAGTGCTAATGGGCAAAGGCCTTTCAGCACGTCCTCCAGAGCAATATGGTCCCTTTGTTTCCCTTTAGTCTCCTACATGAATTATCTCTTCTTCCTTGTTTTTAATGCTTGACTGTGTACCCCTTAGGACAGAGAAGTCTCTTTGTTCAGTGTGCAAAGGAAAACTAAAGGATCAGGTGCCAGGGTACAAGTTATAAGTAGAAAGAAAACATTTATCATTCAAGGATACAAAATTAGGAGATGCGTCCTGTGTACTTCAGCACTTAAGGCAGTTATTGCTTACAATTTCTTTGCATTTGGGAAAACTGTAGTTGCATATTGCATGATTCTTCATTTTTTTCTTTAAGGTGAATGTTACTTAAATCAAGTATCAGTTGTACTTTTTTTGTATGTATCAGATATATCAGTTGTATGTTTATGTAACAGAGTGAAATTGTCCATATATTAGGGTTTGTTTGTTTCTGGCATACCAATTGGTTTATGAAGGTGTAACAATATAGGCATCAGCTTTTGATAGAAATCTTTAGATAGCCACATGTTATCCGTATTAGACAGTATCCAAAATCATTAATTTAAATTCAAAACTTGTGCTTTCTTTATATTTAGGGTTTGTACTGTATGTATAGTATAAGAATAGAAATAGCGTAGTGCATAGTATTTTTTTACATGCCTGATTTATCCACATTTTGTCTTCATAATGTTTTTCTTCTTTTCAGGTTACACACGTCTCCAAAGAAGAGACTGACTCCAATGCAAAAATGTGTCAGCCCATTAGTTTGGTGCAGGCGGGTGTTGGATTACCCAAGTCCTGACATTGAATGTGGTAAAAAGTCACTGATCCACAGGCTGGAACAGATGATGTCAGGTGAGTTCTGAATATTAACACCGCTGGGTTGTACTTACTATTAAACAGGGTCAGAAGGATCAGAATTAGCTAATAGTTGTGAAAGAAGAGAATGAGAAAATGTATGGAAAAGTGAATTTGTAACAGAAAATTGGATTGTCTTTTAGACCAACCACACTACAGCAGAAATACGGTAGCAAGAAGCTCCACTCTTGTAAGCTGTGTGTTTCCTACCCCACAATTTCCAGAATATCTTGGGCTTTGTATTTTACATTCTCTTTGATTCTGCCTCAAGGATCCCCATCTCTTCACCTATGAGTTAGTGATTCAGTTAATAAATTTCTGTTCCAGTCTCCACAGATAAGGCTTTTCATACTGCTGTTACTTTCTCTCCTTGATCCCTGTTGTTTTGCCATGACTGTTTTCTCTTTGGCAGTTCCTGTTAGGTGTTTCTAATCTTTTTGCCTCTTTTCAGTCTCAAATGCACTCTTGTTTTCCAGATTTTCTCCTTTCTTCTTAGAATCTTTTTCCATTGTGTGATGGTAAAGAAGGGAAGAGGTAATGTCAGCTCCATGCAAACAGTTCTTTAGAACATGAAATGCATGGTGCTCATTGCTCTTGAGTTCAGGTTTACAGTTGCAGGGAGAGGACTGCTTAGTTTTGGAAGAGAACCCAGACTAGAGGTAACCTTAGCCATGTCCTGGTGCAGTCTTCTCTGAGCCTTGCCCTCCAGTCCCTGGTCAAAAGTGCAAAAAGCACGTTTCATGTTGGCTGGAGACCAGCACTTCCAGCACAAGGGCGTCTAAAACAAGATCGGATTTTATGAATGAATGTGAAGAAATCAGCAGCAGGAACCCAGAAATACTATTCCTCTCTATTCTAGAGCAAAAGAGAAATTGAAAACCAATTCAACCAAATGCTGACTAAAATAAACTGGGTGGTGAATGCTGTTTCTGAATCTTATAAAAGAAAATATGCATTAATATAAAAATGCTCATCATTTCATTAACCCTTCCCTCTATGTTTTAAAAGCTAATGCATGATCTAATCAAAGCTGAAATTTTCATCTAATAGAGAATTGTTTTCATGTTAAAATGTATCCAACTTACTAACATTGTTACTCCTAAGAAGGACCATATTTTGTGCTGTTGAAAAACACTTAATGCCTTCCTATGCTATAGAAATCCCTATTGGAATTCTATATCAGGAAAAATTGTTTGAATCCAGTTATTTGGTTTTTTTTTTTCTGTTTGTTTTTTGTTTTGTGGAGAAAAAAATACAATGCTGAGGATGGTAGAAATTCATACTTGCCTAGGATGACAAAAGTACCGTATAAATTTCATGCTGTATCAGGGAGTACTTATCTGTATATAATGAAAGTATGCTTGCTTTCATCTGAAGAAATCTGCGTGTGATAAATACTTAGTATCACTGTGGATATGTACAAGGAGCCTGTCTTTAAGATTTTACTGTAGTACAGTTGCTTCCAAATTTGTGTTTGATATTTTAGTGTTTGTGTAATAAATACAAAATAAAGAACTGTTGTGCATACTTATATTTTAGGGGTTTTTGGAATAGGTATTTTGGAGATGTTGCATGAACACTAAAATAGCACTGAGTTGTCTCATCAGAGTTGATCAGAATACAGCCACTTTTAATAACCTTCTTTGTTGACAGGGCTTGCTAATAAAGCTCAGGTTTCCTTTGTGGCATTCACTAAATAAAGTGAAGTTAAGAATACCACCTTAAGAATATTTACTAAAATTCATTGAAATTTCATAGCTGGTGAAATTAGCATATAGCTTTCACTTTCAGGCTAAAATAATGAAAGTGAAAGCAGAGCAGTTTAAGGAATCTGCTGTGAGGCTGGTTTTAATTCCTGCTGTTTCTACCTCTGCTGCACTCTGCTAGCCATTCAGTTGTGGTAACACAGTCCCTCTTGGGGTGCTACTAAAAACCCATCCTCTGATGAGATCGGTTATTACTGACACTGCTTTAGTAGTCTGGGTAACAGTGCAACCCCTCTATTGCTTGTCTTGAGTGAGTGAGGAAGTAGTGACCAAGAGCAGAGTGGGGTGGGAGGAGAAGCTCAAGCAGGCTTTACTGCTGAAGGCAGCATTTCATGCAACTGTTTCTATTTGGCTTCTTTTAACATTAAAAAGATAAATAAAAACAGAATAAAGGAATTTTTAGTAAACCAAGTGAATACCAAACTGCCTGACATGGTACAGTGGAATTCAGTTATTTTTATCTTTTCATCTACTATCTATCAATAGCCTTTTTTTTTTTTTTTCTTTTGAAAAGCTCAATTTCTGCTTTCCCTCCCACCCCCCAAAGCCTGCTTGAGTATATTGCCACACATCAGTGAAGCCTATTCTTGCCAGTTTCAAAACTGTCATGCCCTACAGTTTAATTTGCAGCTCACTGAGCTGCTGGCTACTAATCTAAATACAATTTTTTGTCAGTTTGGCATAAAGTACTTTCAGCAATGTTCTACCAAAACTGATCATATTTCCTTTGGTTCCCACTTTCCCCATCAAAGTTCTATTTTCTTTTATTTTGAAATGAACCCCAGTCTTGGGGTTACTCTTTAAATACTGCATAATCCAGAATCTCTGAATTCTGGAGAATGAGACATAAACTGCATTCCCATATGATTTATATACATATTAACTACTCTTTCACCCTAAAAGGCAATTGTAGGAGGTATAGGAATGCTGGCTGGTTTAGTTCTGTCTATATATCAACACCATCCCAGGGATTAGTTGTGATTCTCAAAGATGAAACCTAGGGGGAATGAGAACAAGATTGTTTTGGTCGATTGATATTTTAAAAAGTTTGAAATGGCTAAAATCCAAGGTAACTGCTTCAGAAATTTCATTTTACTGCTTGGTTTTCTATGTGGAAATCATGTTAGGATTTTGTCTGGATGACTGCAGTGTTGCAGCAGCTCCTTAGGAGTAGCCAAAAGCTATCTTTTTCTGTCAGTACTTATACATGCTAAGGACTCTTTGTCTTCAGTGAGCACTTGCTGTTATTGCTGTAACATCTGTCATTTTCCAAGGTAGGCTGGTCAGGTTGCATCCAGTACTCATTCAGATTGTAATTGGGGCAACTGTGTTTCATGTAGGGATGTCTCTTTTCCTTACGGCTAATTACAAAGAGGATGGTTTTTGTAGCCCTTGATACTTAATGGTGTCTCTGATTTGTATGTAATGCATAGGTTCTATATTAGCATAGCTTAGCTACTACAGTCAAATTTTGAGTCACTTCCCTCCTTCCCTGCTCCTTGGTTGGGCATGCTGAACAGAAGAAAATGAGTGTAGCAATTTTAGATCTGATTTTTACTGAGAAAGTGCTTGTTATCTTATCTTGTAGTTTTCTTATGTTAGGATTAGTACCTAGGAGACTAAGAAATCAGCTGAAAAAAAAAAAAAAACTCTGCTGACTTAAGTGCTTTGCTTGAACTGTATAGCAATTAAATCACACTGAAGTTACCATATTATTATATGCATTTTTTCTTGCTTGTTCCTGTATTATAATTTGTAGTTTTTCTCCTCTTTTGTACAGCCGTGAAGAGACAGAGTTTGTACAATAGCCCTTTCAGTGCAGTCAGCTATGCCAGCTCCTATAGTCCAAATACCAGTAGCCCCTACAGTAGTGGTTTCAATTCTCCCTCCTCAACACCAGTGAAATCTGCGTTAGCGAAACAGTTCATATCTCCGGGTACCTCAGGTAAGTGTGTGTGTTTGGGGGGGGTCCCTTCCTTCCCCCTCTTCCTGTCTTTCAGAAGTACATGCTCAAATACTTTACATTTTCATGGAACCTAGGATAAGAAGGACACCTCATCTTATCGGTGTTTTTTTTGTAGGAAGTTTGCATCATGCAGTATTTAAGCTTTTTAGGAAAGGCATTTTTTTATACACACACTTTTTGGCATGAGATATATTTACAATGTTTTCTTTGGATACCCACGTACCTAAGATAACTGGTTACATTTTAACAGCTAGACCAAAACTCTTACTGCAGCTTCTGTGAAGTCCCAGCACACATAAGAAGCTTCTGGAATTGACCTTGTGTAGTACCTTTAGACATTACCTGTTGATGGCTGTAAAGTCTTTGCAATAACAGTATTACTTATTTACTGAATCATTTGATATGTAATGCATCCATCAGTACAGCTGCAATATGAACATTGTAATCTAAGAAAGAAGCACGTATTTCAATTAAAGATATTCCTTAAGGCTCTGCAGACATCAGTATAAACAGTAACTTCTGGCAACCTTCTGTGCCTTTATTCTGCGCCATAGGCACTTTCTTTGCTTTAAAAAAATTGATGTAGAGAGGAACACCTCTCTACACTGAAGTCAGAATGTTGGCTCATTGCATTTACTTTAACTTAGGTTAGTTTGCAGGGAAGAAAAAACCATTTAATTAAAAGTTCCACTATCCATAGTTTGCTGTGGACTTATAAAGAGAATCCTGCACTGCACTGTATTCACCAGTCATTACCCAAGTTTTGTTTTCATTTATTAGCTCTGGTCTTTGTTATGTGCTACAGTCCTGTTGCCATCTGTCACACAGCAACAAAATGTAATGGAATATTGGCAAGAAAGTTCAACCTCTACTGCCATACCACCAACATCCACTTCTGACATTGCAGGCCAACATAATCAAATGGAAAGCATTACTTTCAGAATAGCCCTCATAGGGTATAAAAACAAGAACAAAGATGTAAATGGAACAGGCATGCAGTGCTCTTTCTGTAAGAGCTGTACAAATGTCATAGCAATTGACACCTTGGTACAAATGGACCAAATTTATGTCATTAATTTCATCTGTCACCATTATAATGATTTTTATAAAGTTACTCATTTTCAGCATAGATTTGCAGTCAGATATTTCAAATATCTGTCTCAGTGTTTTAAGTCATAACCTTTTTTCAGATTGTTGGTTCTTCTACTAGGATGTGTATCCTTTTTTTTTTTTTAACATCTCCTATTACTTTATGTTCTTTCTATAGGTCATCTGAAAAGCTCAGCTGATAGGAATCCTCCACTAAGTCCACAGTCCTCTGTGGACAGTGAATTAAGTGCATCAGAGATGGATGAAGACTCTATTGGATCTAATTACAAGCTAAATGATGTTACAGATGTGCAAATTTTAGCACGAATGCAGGAAGAAAGTAAGTATTTTGCATCCTGAAAATCAAGTGGGATAACTCATCTTTTTTTAATTAAACAACTACAGCAGAACTTCCTTAGCAGGAATGGGAAAGAAGTCTTTACTCTATGAGGGATATACAAATGTAGTTTTCCCAAGACTAGCTAAAGACTTCTGTTTCCTGAGTAAGGAAAGGAAATGTATACCTTATATACATTAATGTATACCATTATATACATGTACTCCTGCCCTAGTACATTATGTACATTATAAGCGTGTACAAAAGTAGAAATTTAAAAGGATGATGCAAAAGTGAAGCAAGCAGTAATTACAAACACTGTTTTATCTCTTAATGTTACCAAAAAATGTCCTTCCCTTTATCAGATTGAATTGTTTTGAGTACCTCTTGGGCTGAGTGCACCCAGCTTTTGAGATCACTGGTCTAACTGAACTCTAGGTTCTCTAGGGTAGCTTTTTGTTATATTTACTAATGTATCTCAAGAGGCATTTCATTGCAGCTTCTATAATTGTTACAGGGTGGTACATGATAGCCAAATTAAGTTGTGTTTAGGCTGGGAGAGGAGATGAACAAGTAGCGCAAATATAGTGATGACTGTTGTAGTATGAAAAGGAAGAAACTCATCTACTTATTCAGCTGTTAGACAACCTTGTTCGATACTAATCTGGAATTGATTTTATGTCTCAAATAAAAAGAGGGAAGATGAGCCAAATGTTAGCTTGAGCACTGGGCAGGTAGTTGTGTAAGTGATTTCTGGTCTGCAGCATATGTGGGTTGATAAAAAGTAACAATCTACTCACTGTTTCCAGGCCTCCGGCAAGAGTACGCAGCATCAGCTTCTCGGCGTAGTTCTGGTTCTTCTTGCAATTCTACGAGGCGAGGCACATTCAGTGACCAGGAGCTTGATGCACAGAGTTTAGAAGATGAAGAAGATGGCACACATCATACGGTGCACCCTGCCGTCAGCAGGTTCTCACCATCACCTCGTAGTTCTCCCTGGCCTTCACCAAAACAGTCTCCAAGGAATTCTCCTCGTTCCCGATCACCTGCTCGAAGTATAGAATACAGTAGAGTGTCACCCCAACCTATGATTAGCCGTTTACAGCAACCTCGTCTTTCACTTCAAGGCCATCCTACAGATATGCAGACCAGTAATGTCAAAAGTGAAGGTAATAAGCTCTGCTCTCAAATTCATTACACAAGTAGCTAAGGTAGTTGTGTAATTCCTGTACAAGATTTTGTTTGGTGTGAAGTGCTAAAACTATACGCTTGCACAATACCATGGTTTAATCTCAGAGCTGTTTAAGAAAAAGTACAGTAAGCAAAGCTTAAATACTTCTGGGGAGCTCTAGCTGTCAGATGAGTTGATAGGCTTCCTCTGTATCTTAGATGTTATCCAGTCAATGAGTGTAGTCAAGTTTTGTTGTGACTGAGTTCTGTCTGTGGCAGGGAAATGCACTATGATAAAGAAGAGCACAAGGGAAACTATCGTTCACCAGTAGACTTTGCAGATGGCAGAATAAAATGAAGAGAGTATAACTGCTCAGAATAAGAGTAAGATTGCAGTTTAGGCATGCCTCTAGCCTGTGAGATAGCTGCGTGCTTTCTTCTGACACTGCAGGACTGTGAGCTCTTTGACCATGAATATGGCCTTAAAATATTAATACTATCTTTGTTGACTATTTTAAATAAATGTTGAAGCTGTGCAAACTGCCAAACAGTAAAACTGCAGAAAACTTCACACTGATTGTATTATCATATAATAATGATGTTCTGATACAGTTTTGCTTTTTGAATGTACTTCCTGGTAGCAAGCCAGTGAAAACTCCTTTAATGGAGCTGAAATTCCACAAGCATATTCCCATTTTATAAAAGTAGGTATTTGGCAAATAATATTAAATTCAGAGATACATTTAGATTCAAAGAATTGAGCTTATTTATTTCTCTTCAAAGTAAGACAGATGTAAAGTGTCTGAAGTTGGGTTGATGTAGAAATATATTTTTAACAGTTTTTCTGTTTCTTTTTTCTCCTGCTGATACAGCAGCAATCTCTATCACTTACAGAATTCCACTGACTAAGAGATTTTTTATTTTAATTAGGAAAATAAATGTGCTAGGCTAGAGTTTCTGGGGAAGATGACCCTGCAAATCTAATTAGCTATTCAAGAATATCTTTGGAAGGGTTAACATAAATCTCATCTAGAGGTATGTAGGAAAGCAGTCAACAGAAAAGCTAGTAAATTATGCCTATTTTGTGACTTAGTTGAGAATTCCGTTCCTTTTCTAGGGCTTCATGAAACTCTTAATGCATGTTAGATGAGGTACAACAAAAATATTCCAGAAGAGGCCAGGTACAAAAGGCTGCTATCCCAAATATCAGAGGGATGAAAATAGAGCATGTAATGATGTAAACATTTCCAAGGAATTCCCTTGCAATGTTTTTTGCACGGTTGGATATTGCTTGGATATTTAGAGGCAAAAATGTTGTTTGGGATTTTTTTTCTGCTCTAGAAAGGGTAATGGGAAATCTGGATGTTCAGGAATGTACAGACTGCCATGCTAACTTGTAAGAATATATGCTTACTTTCATTTTCACCTTTAGTGCTTGTGCGTGGAGTACTTCTTCCCTGCATCACTCTTCATAGTTAGGGTGGCCATTCATTGTGCCTTGTCACAGTGCACTGCTGCCATGTAGTGTCATCAACCCAGCTCTGTGTGTTGGACGTATATGGAATGCCACAAGAATTGAGAAAAATTTAATGGCATCTTTTTGCCTTCTGTGAAAAATTGTACAAATTTTATAAGCTCCTTAAAAAATCAGTATTAGCTGAATTAATAGTTGAGTCATATGTGAAAGAATCATAACACTTTGTAATTTTGAATGCTGAGTGATATGAGTTTCTTTCCAAGTGAGTGCCTGTTTGTAACATAGCGTGCTGATATGGGACTGAGTGGTGACAAATATTGCTTCAAAAATTACTGGTTTTGATCTTATTGGCAAGCACTGTATGGTATAGTTTTCTAGATAAAGGCTTCAGAAAGTATGCAACACTGGATGACAGATTTGTGTATTCAATTGCTGTAATGCAGGAACAAAACCCAAGGAATTTAGACATGTTTCAATTTTGGAATACCCCATTCTTGATTTTTAATTTTTTTTTTCCCACAAGTGAAAACTGTATATTCTTCATTTTTATATATAAACATAAAACTTTATTTCAAGATGATCAAAGAACTGTTATGTAGCAAAGTATGCATTTAAATTAGTTTTATATAGTTAACTGTTTGTGTCATTTAGATTTTGAGTTCAGCTATTGGTTAATAACATGAACTTTGTCAGGGCTACACGATATCTTTGTGTTGTTTCACACAGAAAAACTAAGGCGTAGTCTTCCAAACCTGTCCAGGACATCTAACATCCAAGCTGAGTCTGTGAAAAACAGCAGAAGTGACTCAAACTTCCAAGTGCCAAATGGAGGAATACCTCGCATTCAACCTCAAGCCTCAGCCAGTAAGTACCTTCCTGACATTTTAGTGAATATGTCACAATTAAGTGATGGTACTGAGCTGTTTTCCAGTTTCATGGCACAGAGAAACACTGCATGCCACACAAGAGGGGCTAACCTGGATTTTAATCACATCTGTCTGAAATACTGCTTTTTTTTTTTTTGCTTTTTTTTTTTTTTGTAAAATAGATCAGGTATTGAATGTACTGAAAGAACTTCTAGTCTCCTGTTAAAATAACATTCATACCATCCTTAAAGCATATATAAAGTTCTATAAAGAGTATAAATATTCTGAAGTAGTGAAGTAGCATTAGACAGAAAGTATAATGCTTCATACTGTTGTATTTTATTTCAGACTAGAAAAACACATCATGCTACCAGAATGCTTATCTTGATGATGGTTTTGCTATTTTTAACTATTGAAACCTAATACAAAATCATTCATGCAATTTTAACTCATTTGCAGTTAATTTTCTCTGCTTTGTCACCTGAAAATTTTGTATTCAGTTGCAGATTTTGTTTTTTCAAACATCAGTGTTTCTCAGCAAAGGTTTAGGTGAACCTGAGCCCATGAAACAAAAAGCGCAGTGCTGGGTTAGTGCCTGCTGGTTTGGTTGGAAGTGAACCACTGAAATGAGAACGCTGCTGATCTCACAAGTCTCTTAAAAATGGTGACCTTAAAGCCAGAGCAAATGAAACGCAAATATTCAGTGCTTCTTTATATGTCAATATTGACAGTTCCTTTTGCTTAAATGTTTCCTGACCATTTTTATTTTAAAACAAGTTTGAAAATGAATTATCCTGTGTGACATTTTCAAAGAAAGAACATATTATGAATATTATTATTTGTAGAGCTTTGATCTAGAAAAGTTCATCAGTAATCTAAGTGTTTGACAAGTTATGTAAGATACTATTTGTGAATGAAACAAATTTCATTTTTACATGCTGAAGAATAAAGGTATGCTAGCATATCTGATTGGCCTTTTTAACTATAGGCCTTTCAAAACAGTTTGCGAATACAACCAAGTACAGTTAAATGCAGAACAGTACGGACCTGGCAAAGACAACAAGATTTCTGTCTTTGTAGTGACTCCTGGATGTAAGGGTTCTGTGTTATACTATAGCCAAATGTAGACAGATTGTATTTGGTGTTTTAAAATAGAGTGAATTTGAAAGGGGAGACTAGAGAGGGCAGCTTAGCTAGTCAGAAAGCTACTTTCTAATTTCTAATATTTGCACTGAAACTTTGTAGAAAGATAAGATAGTCTTATAAGATTGAAGAAGTCTCCATTTTCAATATTTGAGTTACTTCATTGCAAAAGTGAGACGTTTATACATACATAATTGTTTTCAACTACTGGATGCATTGAAAATCATAGAAAGCACTAGGTAGATCTGTTTGCTTTTTATGGGAATCTTTCACCAAATGTGAACCACTCTAGACCAACTTACATCTAAATGTAAGTTAAATATCATTAACAAAGCCCAGATTTCTAGCTTTTACAGTTTCCCTGCTCTTACAGATGTTTGTCAGAATCTTGCTATTGACAATCGTAAAACGGTTTGTGTATGAAGTCAATGAGTAAGTATCTTTGCCTAGTCTGGATTTAAAAAAATTCCTCGAAATTGTACATTGTATAAAAAATTTCTAGAATTGTGTTTTTTTTTATTATACACTTTTTGTTTTATTGGTTTTATATTTTGTCACCTTGCACAAAGCACTGTTAAATTGCAGCAAAGCTTTGTTTTCCCTTGGCAATGACTTCTGGGTCTAAGGATTCAAAGCTTCCTCATACCTGCTAGTTTTGCATGAGCTTACCTTTGCAAGGATGCTGGCTTGCCACCTGGGATCACTACTTTTCTTTTTGTCAACGATCTGCTGTTCATAATTTACTTGCACATTTGCTGTGGCTGCAAAACTGAACTTGCTATCGTTGCTGGCACTCAAAAATGAGTTAGGAATCCAGTAAGTTTCTGTACAAACAATTCCTGATATGGTTACATAGGCAAATTAATACATGCTTGATTAAGGAGTAGATGGAAGATAATGACAATAAGTACAATTGCAAAAGATGAAGGCATTTTATAAGCTTTAGTTGGTGAAAAATCCAAATTCTCTTTGAAAAGGGATTGAATGAGTAAACTACATATTAAGTGTAACTACTGGAATCTTCATTTTACACGTGGTTCACTGTGCTGTCATGCAGAAAGGATTTTTGAATGTGAAAGCTGAGTATTTCACTGTAGAGCACTGGAAAATGGGGTAATATTTGCATCCTCCAAAGAACAGGCATCTTCTAAACTTCAGTGTGTTACAAATTGCAGAAGTCTCTACATTTAGATTGTACTCTGTGGAGACTGTATAGCTTTGCACAAGGTGGTTTCTACATAGGAGCTATGTGGATCATGTATGCATGATGCTTTTGAACATACGCAGCATTAATAATGCAAGGATGTGAAACCTTTAAGCAGAGTTAATTACAATGCTTTTCCAAAGAGCTAAGCTGTAGATGGTTCAGATTATTAGTGACCATAGTCTGCTTGCCAAGATGTGGCTGCTTCGCATGTTCAGGGCAGAAGAACCTGTATATTTTTAGGAAACCTAAGTATTGCAGTTCAGTTAATCAGAAATAAATATAATTAAATATATTCAGCTTGCACCGTTTCTGAGAGATAATATGGAGCTGTCCAAGAGCAGCAAACAGTGTGGATGAGCATGCACTCTGCGCTTATTTCAGATCATGTTTCCACAGCATTGCTCAAGTTCCCTGCCTGCAGCTCTGTGCAGTGGTGCAGTGCACGTGCTGCTTAGTTGTCAGATGTTGGGAGCTTTTCCTGGAGCCTCCACTGAGAAGGAAAGAAGGAATTTGATATACATATATATATATATATATATACACACACACACATACATAATTATTTTTTAAAATTCTTTCCACGTCATCTCACATCACTGACTTGCAAGTAGTGCAGTAATGATGGGGGAAGCAACTTACTGCCACGTTCAGTTGGCAATTCAAATGTAGCGGAATGATTTAGGGAAAACAACGTCCAAGGTCATAAATATGAAGGAAGAAGTTGTTCTTGATTTCGTGTGGTAGAACAAAAACACTGTTTCAGCAGAAAGTGGTATTATGGAATCCTTGTGGACAGAAACACTCTGGCCAGTGGTTGGCTTCACTAAATTCCTTTAAGAAAACAAGTCTGGAAATTGTGCTCATTTTTAAACATCTTTAATTAGCTGTTTAGAAGTATTGAAAAAAGTTTACAGTAAGGCCACATGTCAGAAGTTGAATAATAACTGTCCATTGCCTCATGCTTTTTTGCATTAGATCCCAGTTGGTGGAAGGATTTTTTTTTCTTGTTCTTTTAGGCACGTTTTATAATGTTTATAAATTTGTTTATTCATTTTTGCTGTTTGTTGAAAACAAAGTTATTAGTTAGTTGTTAAGATCAAAATGAATAGACCACCACCTAATATTTTTAGAATGAAGGTAAAACACATGATAAATTCCTTTATAGCTCACAAAATATTGCAAATTTTGCATTGACTGAAGGATAAAAAATCCTTTAGTAAAGGATTAGTACTGTTTGTTCCTCCTGCCTTCTGTAGTGATATTCAAGAATTGGTGATGTGAGCATTGAGCTTCCTTACTCAGGGTTAGATTCTTCATACACAGCTGTTTCCCCATCTTTCTTCCCTCTTGCTATGGAAATAAGCCTTACTGGTGTAGGCAATTTTATGCTGGCATAAAACTACACACTGAGGTGAGCAGAGATGTTTTTTCATACATTGTCATTTTAAGAAGCCTTTGTGTAGGCAAAGCTTTAATTCACTGACTGCTTTCCTTCTTCCCTCCAAAAATATGCTGCGGTGAAAACGTGATGAATCAGTGCATTCCTTCTGGCAACAGAGAATTCTCTTTTTGCCAAGTTTCTGCCGCTCTTGGAACACAGGCTTCTCTCTTGGTATCTGCTAGGTAGTAAGGATGTGTCAAGGCAGTATTAGCCCTTGAATGTTACTAGAGAAAAGGCAGGACATAAGAGCTATATAAAAGAAAAAGCATGCTGTTCGCTTGCCAACAGCTGCTAATCCTCAGTTTTGTGTCTTCATTCTTAGTTCCCTTGTGTAACTTCAGAGAAAAAAAAGCAAACATCTCTCAAAGTGGCTTATGTTTGCACAAAAATGATGCTCATGCTCATACCAAAAGTGATGCTTTTGCATAGGGCTACAAATTTTTTCTTGAAAACTACTTTAAAATGAAAAGTCTAGTCTTGCTTGATTGAATAGGACAGTTAAATTGTCATCTTTATTATCTGATCTTGCACTCATATTGCTGTAGCATGCGTGCTAGGCGGCTTGTTTTCCCTTTGGTGTATTTGTTTGTTTGGTTGGTTTTGCCTTTCTGGGTGTTTTGCCCTGCAAGCAGCTTTACTCTTAGAGAATCTGCGCATTTTGCACTGCAAAATTTCTGACACGCTTCTTTGTAACTCTTGGCCATTAAGAGCAAGCACCATCACTTTTGGAGTCATAACAGCTTTTGGAGTGTTTTACTCACTCTATTCTTTATGCTTCACAAGCGGACGCCATTCTGAAATTCCCAGTAAATTTAGCTTACTTATCATCTTAGACAAATATAACACTTCTTGTCTTTCAACAGCTCTGCAAAGGCAGAAAAATTTGCCTCGCGCTGCCTTCAAAACCAAACAGTTTCTTCAAACTCCATCTGCAAAAGGAGGTAATTAACTTACAGCCTCTTATCAAGCTCCAGCAAGTCTCGGATAATTGTTCACCTGCATTAAATCTCATACATTCAAGATTAATGAAGTTGCTGTTGCATGTTGAGATTAACTGAGTAGCTCTTGGTGTAACGAAGAATCTATCTTCACAGAATCAGAGAATGGCCGGGGTTGGAAGGGACCTCAAGGATCATGAATCTCCAACCCCCCTGCCACATGCAGGGCCACCAACCTCCACATTTAATATTAGACTAGTAACTAACTTCTTGGTCTAAACATTGAAAATACATTCATGTATCACATAAGGAAAGAAAAGCTTTAAATCTAATTTTGAGACAAAATCCAATTGTTAGGTGATTTCTAGCATTGATCACTAAAAAGCAGACTTCTGAATGAGTATTTAGTGGGATGACACTTGGATGGGATTTTTTTCTTACAACATACAGTTTGTATACAGTTTGTAAAACAAATTTTGTAAATATTTCTGAACACGAAAAATAATCAGACAAGTGAAAACATGGTCTTTCACTTAGTTCTGGAAACAAACAGTAACAACTTCTGCATACAGTGTCAACTGGAGATTTGTGCACATAAGTACATGTTGCTTGTGCTTCCTCCCTTCTTCTCAAAACCAAACCATTATCCCGCAGTAATTTAGTTTGTGTTGTTTTGGGGTTTTTTTCTCAAAGAATTAGAGACTATTGTGTATAATGTTCCAGTTGGCTAATGACTGAAGTTGACATTTTTGAGAAGTCCCAAATCCAATTAGGCAAGTTTTAGCTGATTTTTTTACTAGTGCTGGCAGCCTTGCTTGTGACACTGCCTCAATTTCACTACCAAGATGAAAATGAAAGTATATGGTTTGGGCTTCAAATGTAGTTGGTCCTGTTGTGTATTACAGACAAGAAAGCTTTGTTTTAAAGACCTTACTTGAGGCCAGTTCATAAGATATTTTTATGTTAGAAACTCTTAAGGATGGTAGGAATCCTTGCAGATCCTGGAGGTGGTTGACAATAAGCATGCCTTTCAGTGCTTTAACACTAACTTCTTTCAGTCAGCTTCATTCCATTCACAAACTTTTAGTGTCCCGCCTTCCCTTGAATTAGCAAAGTGTAATGACTTCGAAGCAGATTCACGTGGCCGATAGGAAGTTTCTAATGGTCTTTACAATATTCTTTCCAAATGCAAAAACCTTCTCTCAGCGTTCTGCTTTGGCATATGGCCATCATTTTTATTCCCAAAGCTTTCTGTGCCCTTTCCAGCAGGGCTGTGCCTTTGCACTCATCCCATTACGTAGAACACTTGCAGGCCAGTGGCCTCGCCTGTAGCTGTTGAAATGTACAAAAACTCCGAAATGTTCTGGTCTTTGTTGCGTTGGTTTTCTCATCTATGACCTAAGTGAGATTCTTGGGATTGTAGCAGTGTTACTCAGCAATGAAACAAGACTTTTGTTTCAGAACAATAAATTACTGTGGTCAGAAATTCTTTTTAGTTTCTTAAAATGTTGGTCATTACATCTCTTAACAGCTTTTACATAAGCACTTTGGCATGTTTGGTTTTTTTAATCATTTTCTACAAAACATTTCAAAACACCTTCAAGTAAACAGTCTTTACCACACAGTAACAGATTTGTTAAGGTTTATACGACAATTCAGTATCAGTCATGTGATAGAACAGCTTATTGATTTCCATTGCTTTCCCTCATCTGTTCTGTATCAGTGTGAATCATCTCATACTGATGTTTCAGTTTAGCTGCATCTGAATCGGTTCAGGTTTCAAGTTGGTGTGCAGCAGCTGGCCTTGGGGTGCAGTCCTTACTGCAGCTGACTTCTTCCCTGCCCTGGAATGGGGAGCAGAATCCTGAGAGGGTAGAAAATCCCTCCCAACATCATGCACAGTGCAATTTATTTTTCCTTACTGCCTGAGGTTTTGATTGTAGTTGGTTCTAGTCTGTTCAGTGATGGAGTTGTGTGCTGTTGTTAAAACACTACCCTTATGTGTTTTTATTTAACATCTATCTGTTTGCTACTGCAGATGGGTATACAGTATCAAATAGATGAGGCAGTACTTCACTCTTTGTAATCCTGTCTTACAAATATGCCAAAGTTTTATTAAATATAAATATCCAAAAATGCACTAAGACAAAAGTCTTCATGTGTAGAGCAGAATCATTAGGCACTTTGCCAGTGATTGCTTCAGAGATCATAGCTCACTGAAAGACAATTAATTCCTTTATGTAAAATTGCAAATACAGCTCTCAGCACTGTCTGCAATGTGCGTGCTGACAAGAAACACTGTGTGAATTGACAGCTCAAGCTGGAAGCATAGTTAAATGGGGTGGGAGAACACTGGGGAATGGAGAAGACTAATTCACTGGTGTAATGCTATAATGGGATGATAAAAGCAGGATGGCAAAGTCTTTGGCTCCAGCAAATGAGAACAAGCTCAAATACAGCAGCCACAGATACAGAAATGAAGAAAAAGAGCTGCTTACCTTTGGAAGATCTCAGGTAGGCAGGGATCTCCAGCAAGATACCCTCACCTACTGCCAGCCCTTAAATGAGGTCTGGGAAGAGGTGGATCCTGGCTCCACCCCTTCTGGCCACTCAGGAGCATTGCACATACCTGAGCTGCCTGGGTTGGCCCTGCCTTCCCACCAGGTGCTCAGTCACTGTTTCAAGCTGTGGCTTTGTATTTCCACTACAACTGGATTCTTATCTCTGGGAAAATGACAAACTTTCTTCAGTTACAAGTTTTCATTGCGCTCAAGGTTTTGAACCTTTTCCCCACTGTGCATGTGTTAGCAGTCAAAACTGTCTGTAGCAAGCCCTAAGGCTGTGCCCAGTGTTTATATACTGGCATTATTAACTAGGTTAGTTGCTAACATGGTGTTGTATTTGAATTCCACCATGTATGGTGATGAGGAATTTAGTGATGAAAGCTTCCTTTGTTTAGACTGTAGAATCTCTTGGTAATTGCTGATTTAATTACACCAATCTTACTGACAATTTCACATTCAAAAAAACCCCCCTTCTAATATGTCATCTATTGTAGTTGTAGGAACACTTTGCTGCCATTCTTGTCCCATCATTCTGCTGTTAATGCTTTCCGTAATCCATCGTCTGGCTTGACGCCAAGGTTCTTATTTTAAGGGCTTTTATTTATTCTCCTTGACAACTGTCATGTATTGCTGACATCTCTACCACCTTTGTCAGCTTTTCCCGTCCATGGACTCATGCTTTCTACTGTCAGTAGAAAGGCCCTCTTGCATAATCCCAAAAGGAATTGAATCCAACTCACATCTATAATGTACGTATTAATCTTTCTAACAATCCCTATCAGGAATAGCTTTGCAGAACAATCTGGAAATTATCACTTTCTCTGTACCCCATATAGGAGGTCATGTTCCTGTCATTACTGGTTTCTTCTCTTACTCCTCTTTACTCGTTGTGGATCTGTCTTGTAAAATGATACTGAGTGCTGTGTAAAGGGCCATCTTTGTTAAGTACATTTGTCAAAGAGAAACTCAACTTCCTCTGCATAAAGAAATGTTTTAGTCAAAAAGGAATTCCTCATGCAAGGTCACTAAATGTCAGTGTGGTTTCTACTTTTTTGTGATTGATTTGATTGTCCAACATCAGCTGTTGCTGAATCCCGTCCTAATCAGGCTGAGAAGCTGGTGAAATTCCATTCAAATATTAAGAAGATTGATTAGTTCAAGAATTCTGTTCAGTTATACATTATGTATATTTTTAAAATATTTCTGATACTCATAAAGAATTGAATTTAGGATTTAATATTATCAAAGGACTTAAATATTGTCAGTATTTTGATGCAAGGATCAATTGTCATTAATTGCTAGCTGTCTTTGAAAATTCAGAATTAATTCTTGTGTATATAATAAAAAAGAACTCTTCCTATTGCATTGCATAAAACAAATACATAGAACCAAAAAAATACAAATGGCGTACATTTGTGTGTGCGCTTTGAATTAAGGGCTTGTAGAGAGTGGTAAATTCTAAGTCTAAGCCAATAAATAGATTGTCATTGGTTTATTAACATTTCCCAGGAAGGATTTGATAAAGACCTGCATTTTACATGCTGACTAACTTTGATAACAAAGTATTTGAATTCAGCTGTAAGTAAAACTTGTAAGAAGAGGAAGGCTATAAATTGTCAGCGTTGTCTGGTTTAAGTTTCATAGCTGCATCTCTTTGGTGTTGGGAGATGGCTGACTATATTTGTTTTTTTTTGCCTTCAGACTATAGTTCTTGAACTTGACCCTATCATAAGACGAATCCTGACTCAATGGATTTGGTTGAAAAGAAGAGCATAAAAGAAACTTTAGGATGCCTTGCTCTGAGCTGCATCCCTGTACTGAGGAAGTGCAAACATGCACAGATGTCACACTAGAATCCTATATACTTGAATGTGTTTATTTAAAGATGGGAATTAGGCACACATTTCTGAAACAGCTGAATTGCTTCTTACCAAATTTGTTCACTTCTGTTTCTTCTGGCTTGATGGATAGAATGGTTACGGCCTTATTGGCATTACTTTAAATCCAGATAAAATTCATAGTAGGTGAAGGGAGCATTGGAATTATATCAAAACCGCGACAAAAAGGACATCTGAATTCCTGTTTCTCATTGCTGCTTGATTGGCTGTACTCCATTATACATTGTGTTGTTTGAATTTTCACATAAAATCCTTGCCTGTTTTTAATTTCAGTTATATTGTAAGTTATGCTTGAAAGTAACTTCTGCGTTTTATTTTCCAGTACCTTCTTCAAGTAAATTCCGCTCACCCGCAGCGCCATCTCCCCTAGCTCTGCGACAACCGCTGAAAGCATTTAGTAACCACGGACCTGGTTCTGTTGCTCCTCTGGAAGCCACACAGCTGACACACAGCAGTTCTTCACCGGGCCCTCTTGCAGCTCAGAGTTCAGGCTTGCCCAGCCCTGCCAGCAGTGTTAACAGCACCACCCTCACCAGGCCGGCAGGGACAGCGGGGATGAGGAGTGGTTTGCCCAGACCCAGTGCCCCTTCCACGGGGGGCATCCCAGTGCCTCGTAGCAAACTTGCACAGCCTGTTCGCAGGTGAGTGTGGGAAAGGCAGTTCAAATGTTCAGTTTGCATACTGACTTCTGTACGTTGTATATTTGTGCTGTTCCTTACTGCAATTTTTAGTTTGGTTCCAGGTCTTGAGAAATGACAGAAATGGAAACCTCCATGGCAAGTGTTTGTGTTTTCAAAAGGGATTTGAAGCAAAACTGAGAGAAAAAGTTTCTTGAATTGGGATGAGAAGATGGGTGAAGCTGAAATGAATAATGAAAGATACTGAACTGAAAAAGTGTCACAGCATTGGTTAGAAGGCAAAGATTTGTTCTTGTGTGGTTTAAAAAAAAAGTCACGAAAATGTAGCCGGCAAATGAAAATTTGTTTGTACCACTGAGTGACACAGTCTGAAGTTGACTAGTGAAGCTCCTTTTGTAAACGTGTCAAGTAATGGCACCACAATAGAACACTTTTTCGTTAGAAAGGAAGGCTCGTTAGCAACAGAGGGGTCATCTATTGTGTATTCTAAACCTAACATGAATATCAATGCAGTTAAGCCACAGGACAAAAGAAAATTTTCAACTCAAACATAACGTCTGTGTTAGCATGCACCTGTAGAAGTTGCTTAATGTCAGAGTTTTAGAAAGCAACCACAAGAGAAGCTAATTATCAGCTGGAAGGTTACATGGCCAGTATGTCTTCAGGAGAATAGAAGGAAACTGTGCGTAACTTGGAATATGTGCTTTTAATGCCAAGCTAGTGTGTGTTTTCACTGAAGGCGTCAAGTGGAAGACACCTGACGTAAGGATGCAGTCATCCATAAGAAATATTGAGAAACCCCTTAGGCAGAAAGAATAAACAGTTATCTCCAGTATCATAGAAAGGATGAAACAGTCTTAAACAGCAGTTCTGCTGTGAGTGTTGGGCAGGGAACAAGAAGTGACTCACTGTTTAGTACTCCATAAGCAGCATGAAATGTGATATTATAAACAGCAAGGGTGTTTTTTTACAGAAACTTTTTAAGAGAAGCAAAGTGTAGTTGTCCAAATCCCAGCTGGCCTTAGAAGTACTTCAGTTATTACACAGCTGTTGTATATGCTGTAGGTACAGCATGTAGTAGCTGTATGCAGTGCAATAGTGAAATATCAATGAACTTCCAAGATTCTGATGTAAGGAAAGTACTATAAACAAGGATCTCTCTACCTATACAAAAAAAAAAAAAAAAAAGCTCATTTTAAAATTTGTGTTCTTGCAGAGTACAGTAAAAAATGTTTTCTGACTGTTTATTTAGATAGTTTTCCAATGGGATAATTGTTAAGATCATAAACTGAAAAATACTTTGGAGTTTATGTTAAAAAAACTGTACTGCAGAGAAGCAAATGAGTGAAGTGTATACTTTATTTTAAAAATGTTTAAGCTCTTATGTATCGTAGATGGAGACTTCAGCTGTTATATACAAAACTGAAAAATATCTCCTTTTTTTTTAGATCATTACCTGCTCCCAAAACCTACAGCAACATGAAAGATGAGAGTTGGAAAGATGGCTGCTATTGAACTGCAGAGCTTAATGCAAAGTTCCAGTGCTCATGGATGCTTCCTCACCAGGCTAACACACAGCTTGATTCTACAGACTGTTCAGATGTGACTTTTGGGATTTGTATGAATTCCAGACCTCTCTGTCTCTAATTAGCACAAGCTGGCAGAGATTATAAAGCAGCACTTTAATGACATCTAACATCAGATGTTTGGTGGTCATACAATCACTTTCACATTAAATTGCTCTCAGTTATGTTTTGTGGGTTTTTTTCTTGCTTGCTAAAATGGGTCAATTTGAGCATTTATGACAGCAGCCAATGTCTGGGCAAGAACCTAACGAATGCCAAAGAAATGCCCATCTTGAAAAACAGCAAGTACAACAATCACTTAGATTTTCCAAAACATCGTCTTCAACCTATTTTAATTCAACAGAAAGGTTGGTAAATATGTACTATTGAAACAAAACTACGTTGATATTCTGATTGCAGACTGCTACAGTGCTATTGAAATATTGCTGTTAACAATTGAATGAGATTCTCATTAGGGAAAGTGGTACATACATCCTTCAGGAAGAATCAGAAGCTACTCTGGAAGATTAGGCAGAACAGTAATGAGTAGCCATGGCTTGTATTAATCTTAAAGGTTTGAATGTAGCAGATGTACACAAATGCAATAGTATAGATTGCATCTTTCCCGTGTTGATTTATCAGCTTTACATGCTCTTATTGCTTGACTGCCAAAAGGGCTTAGCATCAGTTGTACAATCTTTCTGACCTTAAAGTTCCTGGCTCAGGAAAGATGGCCTTTGCTGTTGTAGCCACATTTTTAACACATTACTCACTATTTGGGGAAAACTTTTTTATAGCAGGTTTCCTTAAAAAAGGAAGAAGTAGTAATGTTCATTCATTCTAATACCATACCACTACGCTTGCAGCCTGGAACACAACTGTAAATGCTGATAGTAGAGGAGAAGGAAACACAACTATGCACTTGTAACATACAAATTTTAAGGTAATGAGTTGACTCTTGATGCCAAATGATATTCATTTAGGTGATGTTCCATGGTATGAGGGAGTTTTCTGTATCCTATTTTTTTACTTTCATCCATTTCTTAAATTGGTTTATTTTAAATTGTAAATATTTTTACAGAAGATATTTCCCATGTAAGTAAGTGTGTTTTAAATATGTACTTTGCCTTACATATGTGTATCTTACATTACTGGTAATAGAGTATGAAACCTGCTATGTCTGTTTACAAGCTCTCCTGTGGCTCTGACTTATTCTAACACTCACATTTTTCTCAAAACAACTCATTTATATAATTAGCATTTGAACCATCATTTTCTGTTTCAGAAAACATCATACAAACACTTGTAACTAAGGTTGTATTTGGTGGGACAAATTAAATGGAAGAGATGTTGTTTGAAGCCTTTTCAGTATGTTGGATGTACAGTCAATGAAATAATGAAATGTGAATGGTATCCTTTGTGCAATGACTGACAAACACTAAAAGTTGGATCAGGCAGTAGATAGCCTTCAGCCCCTGAAGTACCTGAGTTTGGAACTGCTGGTGTATTTTGACTCCCACCACGAGGATAACTAACCCTGAAATCCATGCACTTGAGTTTTAGGCTAGCGTTTGCATATTCCTGGATAAAAAGCCATGCAATACTACTTGTGTTGGAAAAAGCCAAACAGAAAGTAGCAGAGACTGATTTGCTCTTAATTACTCAAGCAGCTGTAGGCAAGTTATGGATTGATGAGTGACCTCACACTCCAGACCAATATCTGTGCTGAGACTTTGAAATTGGTATCAAGTATACTGTAATTCAGTAAGCTTTCAGCAGAAGTCACCTGCTGAAACAACCTGGCCTTGCGTCACTGGCACAGACAACGGATGTCAGTAAGTGTCTCATGTAGCTATTAAGTAGAAGAAATCAAATGCACCTGTTCCCATCAAAGACTGAATTTTTAACACGTCAGCATTTTACAAAGCAATGCTGCTTCACTGAAAGAAGAGATGATTTTTAATTGGAGGATTTTATTAAACACCTTGGTTGACTCTTAAACTTTCAAAGTCAGTTTAGATGACAATATTGGGGTTTTACCATGGCTGCAACAAACTGTTTTGTAAGTTTCCTTAAGTAATTTGTTACTTGGGTAAATTCAGCTTCAGTTCTTAAGCATTCTTTTCTCTGCTGTTCTACTCCCCCTGAAATACAACAAACAGCTTCCTGAAAAGACAGACTATCTGTTTACTAGAAAGCCTTCGTGTATTACCAGTTTATTGATATCAGGAAATCATGGGGCTCTGTGTTTAGAGATTTACTGCAGAAGTGTGGAAATATGGATTTGATAAACTAGTGCCTATGATTTACTTAACTTATGTTTGATATAGTAGTAAAGGTTTTATGAATGTGGATTACTTTTTGTGCCAACAGCTCGGAATTGTTGTATGTATGTAGGCAGAAAGACTCATTCTGCTTCCAAAGTTATTTAATTTTTTTTTTTTGTTTGAATGTTTTTTTGTAAGTGTTAAAGTGTAAAAATATATAAAATATTCTTACCACAAAATACTGTCTTCATCTTTATTCTTATAACAAACTGTTTATGAAGTCTTCATGTATTTATAGGGGTGGGGTTTTTTTTAGAGATTTTTGTTGGATTTTTTTGGGGGGGGGGGGGGGGGGGGGGGGGTTGGGGAAGGTGGTTGGTTTATTTTTTTCCCCTTCAATAACTGTATTCACTTCTTCAATCCTGAACATCAGCTACTGCTCCTGTAGTTCATGAAGTGAGTACAGTGCTGTTATTTGGGTCTGTGATTTCCTCAGTGAATTTAAGTACTTTTGCTGTGCTCAGAGGCCTCTGCTCTCTAAGGACAATGTGTGATTCAAGTAACATTTGAGGTTGGAAATGACCACTGAGATTATCCATCACCCCACGCTAACTAAGCCATGCAGCACTGGAGGACATCTGCACAGTTCTCAAAACACCTCCAGGGATGGTGACTCCACCACCTCCCTGGGCAGCCCGTTCCAATGCCTCACCACTCTTACTGAGAAGAAGTTTTTCCTAATATCCAACCTGAACCTCCCATGCTGCAAACTTAAGGCTATCATTTCTCATCCTATCACCCGTTACCTAAGAGAAGAGGCTGATATACCACCTCACTACAACCTCCTTTCGGGTCACTGTAGAGAACTCAGGTTTCCCCTGAGCTTCCTCTTCTCCAGACTAAAGAGCTCCAGTTCCCTCAGCCACTCCTCATAAGACTTGTGCCCCAGACCCCTCACAGCTTCCTTGCCCTTCTCTGGACACACTCCAGGGTCTCAATGCCTTGTGCTGAGGGGCCCAAAACTGAACAGTACTCAAAATATGGCTTCACCAGTACAAAGGGACCATCTCCTCCCTGCTCCCACCGGCTGCACTATTTCTGATACAAGCCAGGATGCCATTGGCCTCCTTGGGCACCTGGGCACACTACTGGATCACATTCAGCCACCTGTCAGCTAACACCACCAGATCTTTTTCCTCTGAGCAACTCTTGTTGCTACCTAAGGGTGGGACTCAGCACTTGCTCTTATCGAAGCTCCTACAATTGGCCTCAGCCCATCAATCCAGCTTATCCAGATTCCTCTGTAGGGCCTTTCTACCCTCAGGCAGATCCTCACTTCCTCCCAACTTGGTGTCATCTGGGAACTGAGGGTGCACTCAGTCCCCTCACCCAGATCATCAGTAAAGACATTAAACAAGACCGGCCCCAGTACTGACCCCTGAGGAACATCACTCATGACCGGTCGCCCGCTGGATTTAATTTACCATCACCCTCTGGGTCCAGCCATCCAGACAATTTTTCACCCAGTAAAGAGTGCACCTATCCAAGGAATGGGCTGCCAGCTTCTCTAGGAGAGTACAGCAGGGACAGAGTCAAAGGCTTTACTAAAGTCTAAATAGATTACATGAAAAGCTGTATTCTGAATTTTCATCCCAGTGATTTATGTAAGTCTTTAAGTGCAGAATCTGCCTTTTATCTTTATGGGATTCATGCTCACTTCAGCAAAAGAAACAAAATTCTCATTACAAAGATTTGGGGTAGAAAACTGAGCAACCTAAAAGTGTATCCAGCAAGCCTCAGTTTTACCTAGTTCAAACACAAATGCCTTTATGTTACAACTGATAATACGTGGACAAGAAACTGGATATATGCATTAAGAGCAGTACAGACCAACAACTCTTCCAACCCATTGCTTTCTGTTATCTTCCCCCAAGCAATACTGCATGCTTGTACTGTATCTTCTGTTCTTTTCAGCCTGCTTTGGATCACACAGCAGCAAGAAGTTTGCTTTAAATTTGGTAATGCGCATTTTGCTACAGCACAACATAAGCAATAACCAGCATGCTCTTCCACACCTTGAATCATTAATACTGCCATTGTCTTGGTTGATTGCTTTTACTGCTGCAGTAGCTGGAAATCATTCAACTTCATAGCTGTGAAATCCATGACCCTTTGAGCAAGATGTCTGCAGTAACCAATGTTCAGGCTTTTCACAGGCCTTTAAAGTGTTCTCGTGGAGGTGCCACATACAAATCCACAGCAACACAGCTGTCAGATTCAGTAAGCCTGTTTCCATAACGCAAATGCCATCCTTTCGTCATGTCAGTATTAGGATAGTTAAGCTGGGTTTACTTCTATATGGTAAACAGACCTAGCATGTGTACAACAAAATTCAACCAGCGAGACTCACCACATATTCCAGTGTAGTCCCCTGGTTTGTAATTAAACATCCAGATCAGAACGTTTTCCCCGAGGCAGCTTACCTTCTAAAGCAGAGCTGACTTCACTCCTCCTGCCCTTTGGATGTGAGCTGCTCCTTCCCTTTGCCTTTTGGTTCAGCAATCAAACGTGGTTTGCTTCATGCTCCTTCAGGAAAACCTAGGGCAGCATCAAAATCATAGGCAATTCAGTTGCCTTTTCCACATCTCTCCTGATAGGTTTCTATAATAAACTCTTCTGTATTAAACTTACACTGAGCATCATGATACTGCCAACACTTAGAATAATATAAACACTAAAGTGGAAGAGACCACTAAGATCATCTAGTCCAAACACCAACCCAATACTCCACGCTCACTAACCTACATCCCTCAGCACCTCATGATTTCAAAGGGAAGAGTATTTTTTCTCCACAGTTCTCTTATGCTGCAGGAAGGTGTGAGCGTTCCTGTGCTGCTGGTGCAGAGGCACTGGGGCAGGTTCTACAGGACAGAGCATTGAGCTGGGCTGGGGAGGGGAAGTAAATGTGAGTGGGGCAGAAGGCGCTTATGCTGCTGTCTGTTAGTGACTGCAGAGCACTCCATTGTGATCATTTGGAACTAACTTTTATTACAAATATTTCTGAGGAAGAAAAATTGCAGCAAACTTCATTAAATACAACAGCAATGTGTTTTTAGTTCTGCCTCTTGATCTGTAAGAGCAGGAGGTTTTTTTTTGTTTTTTTTTTTTTAAACCTATTAAGTTAAAAAGTGTGAAGTTAGATTGCTTTAAGTGAGAAACAAGACAGAAAAACCCACGGAATTACTCATGAGCATTGGCCGTCCTCTAGCACAAGGCTGACACCTGCAGGCAGTCTGACCACAGCTTTGGTCCAGGAAGGTGAGGCTGGGATGTGGGCACTGCTTCACACAGAACTTCAGCACAGTGAAAAACCTTTCCCTCCCGAAGCCTTGTGTTAATCCCTGGTTTGCAGTTCAGGAACTGAAAGGAGCCAACGCTCCTTCAGGATCACATTCCCTAGAACTGCTCATTTTACAATGGGATCCCCAGTCCCAGTGTCTCACTTAGTCATTTTATACACCACTGCCTTCACATTACTCAACAGCTCTGCTGAGACTGTACTGAGCACTGCAAGAACAAAGCACAGCTGTGGTGGTTACACTTAGTTACAGCTCTTCAGCAGAATTAAAGGCGTAGGTAATTGAAGTGATTCCCTACCCGCAAAAGGGGTTTTCAGCACCCTCCGCTTCTGTTGCAATCACTTAATTACAAGGTCTCTATAGATTAAAGCTCTGTATCACTCTTCCCCAGGCAGGCTCTCCAGCCACAGGTAGGCTCCCAGGCTAGACTAGGAGCCATAGGAACCCTACACTGAAGATCAGGCTGGACAGGGCTCTAAGTACCCTGACTGAACTGCAGGCATCCCTGATCGTTGCAGGGCAGTTGAACTAGAAAGGCTTTGAAGGCCCCTTCCACCTCAAATGATTCTATGACACTTTCCTCAAGGTACATCTCCCAGGTGTTTTGTTTCCCTTCAGTTAGTACCACCAGACCAACCCATACATCCAATTACAAAAAATTCATTACCTAACTCACCTCTGTCTTTTAACCCTAGGTCAATACAGCTGAACCACTCCATCACTGCTTCTGCTCACAGCATGCTCCAGTAGCAGCTAGAATACTGATAGGAAAAAGCAACAGACTAAGCTCTAATTGAGAACTTCCAGTTCAGATCTAAAAAAAACACCACATACAAGACCCCCAATCTGCTGTGTGAGAAGAGCTCTCTTTATCAGAATGGAGCTGGGCAGAACAGGTGCTGCTTATGACAAATCTTCCTGATGCTCCTCCTTGAGAAATGCAGTTTTATTGAAGCAGGTGCTGCCATTTAGAGCCTCATCAGGAATGAAGGGGTTGGGCAAACCCTCTGGCCCTGCCTTAGCTTCTGAGTTTTCCACGTATCTCTGCTCTTACACACTGATGTGGAGTCCAGCACAAGGTTAAGTCATTTATGTTCATCCACCCCCAGGCTAATACAGACACAAACCCTGCTAATGCTGCTTTAGCTGACTTGATTACAAAGGAATTAGGAAACCTTTGCCCTGATTCCATTTCAAGCAGTGCCTGGATATCGGTGGAAGCAGTGTTGTGTCACTGCTGTCACCTGGCTTCAGGATCAAAAAATCATTAACAACACCGGGCTGCAGGAGACCCTCTTCTGGTTCCCTGCTCTGCCACACTCTGCTGGTGATGCTGATGTATTTTCCCGGGGCTCAGTCCTTTGTCAGCACCCTGTGGCTGGGAGGAAGGGGTGGGCACTCTGCTATTTAGAGACAAGGGTCAGCTGTGGGCATCCTCTCATCTGCGGCAGCCAGCTGAGCTACAAATGGAAATTTGGTCAACATCTGTTTATAAGACCAAATGTCACAGAGCAGATAATGTCTATTGTAAATGTCAGAGTCGATAGATTTTTTTTTTTTTTTTTTTTTTTTTTTTTTTTTTTGTGGGAGTGGATTGGTGAGAATCTTAGCAAAGATTTGGTTCCTGTATTTATGCTGCCATTTACACAGGCCTGGATCAATGCTCAGCATTGGCTAGGCTGCACTCTAGGCACACTGCAGGAACACTGCAGGACAGCAGAACCCGTGTTGCACAGCACCCAGGCCTGGCTCAGTCCTCCTGGTCAGGAGCTGGGCTGAGTGCCTCCACTGCAGAACTAACTTATAAAAAGCAATGCTCATTATTGGGCTTAGACCCCACAGCCTTTGTGGGTGGTGCTGCCCATGTCTCAGCACACTGCAAGCACTCCCATCCCATGTTTCGGCGCTGTTCCCCTCCACCAAGCTTTTCATTAGCAGAATATCTTCTTTATCAGTGTGTTCCCACTTCCTGCATCTTTCTCATTATGAAGATAATTAAATAATATTAATTACCAATGTGAATCACTGAAACTGGTCTATCAGTAATCTCATGATAAAATTAAAACAACAGAGAGATTACGTTTATAGACCATTCCACTCTGCCTTCAGCCCTTCCATTGTACTGTCTGGTCTGATGCCTTTGTCACTCCGACAAGCGCTGCTCAATTTCCTAATTCTGATCTCCTGTTTTCCCTCCTGCCCCACTTTGCATGAGAATCATCCCTCCCACACAGCACTATGACTCCATTCAAAACAGACAAGGTATCATTCAGGGTCCCTATCCTGCACTTCACCTTTTATCCTTAATCATTAAAGTTGGAAAAGAATACTAAGAATATTTAGTCCAACTGCCAACCCACCACCCCATGCCCACTGACCATGTCCCTCAGTGCCACATCTGCATGTTCCCTGAGCACCTTCAGTGACAGTGACCCCACCACCTCCCTAGGCAGCCCATTCCACATTTTTGGAGAAGAAATTCTTCTCTCATCTCACTACAACCTTGTTTCAGGGCATTCTAGAGATCTCAAGCCTCCTCTGAGCCTGCTCCAGACTGAACAATCCCAGTTCCCTCAGCTGCTCTCCATAAGACTTCTGCTCCAGACCTTTCACAGCTTTCTTGCCCTTCCCTGGACACATTCCAGGGCCTCCATGCCTTTCTTGTACTGAGGGGCCCAAAACTGTACTAGAGATGTGGCTTCACCAGTGCAGAGTACAGAGGGACAATCACCTGCCTGCTCTTGCTGGCTGCGCTGTTTCTGATACAAGCCAGGATGCCATTGGCCTCCTTGGCCACTTGGGCACACTGCCTACAAGACCTGGCACTTGGTATTGCTGAAGCTTATACAAACGGCTTCAGCCCATGAATCTAGCCTATCCAAATCTCTCTGTAGGGCTTTCCTACCCTCAGGCAGATCCTCACTTCTTCCCAGTTTGGTGTCATCTGCAAACTTACTGAGCATGCACTCAATTCCCTCACCCAGATCATCAGTAAAGGCATTAAACAAGACTGGCCCCAGTACTGACCCCTGAGGAACACCACTCACGACCTGTTGCCAGCTGGATTTAACTCCATTCACCATCACCACTCTCTGGGCCTTAGGATTTTGGCTACCCAGATTTTTTTGGGCTGTGAATGAAGCACCCCACCTATCCGGACAGCTGCTGATGAGGGCTGTGTGTGTGTCTGCATCACCTGCCTGCAGCCAGTAGCAGGGTCAGCAGCCTGAGGGATGAACACTGCTCCACACTTCTTATACAATAGCTGCCTGGCACCCCAACTCAGAAACAAAAGCCTTTGCTGACCCAAATTACCTTCCCCGTGAATCAGCAGGGCCACAACATCCAGAATGCATTTCTCTGATCACAGTGACACAGCAGTCCCACTAAGATCACAGGATCAACATGAAGATTGTTTGGGTTATTAAAACAAGTCTCACCTCAGCGAGGTTTTAGAAGAGCACACGTACTGAGTGTCAGAGCTCTTTCTCATGGGATCAATGTACAACACTCTCTAGGAGGAGTATTAAGAGCTTCCCATTGTGTGTGAGATTTATTTCTTCCCATTCTCCTGAGATTTCTTTGTAAATCAATGGAGATTTAATTTAGCTAACAGCACACCTGGCTTGTGGTCTGGCCTTGCTTTGTTCATGTGCTGATCAGTGGCACAGATATCCATTTTCATTATTCTGTAAAAATCTGGCAGTGGGACAAGGACCATTTTTATTCCATGTTTATGCAGCTTTACCGTAGGAGCAGCAGTGCCAATGACAGTGGAGTGTAGAGGGCTCTGTGCCACCTGAGGCAGAGCAGTGCTGCTGCTGTTGACCTGTCCCATGGGCTCATCTCCAATCTGAAGAAAGCTTCAGCAGCAGAGGGCTGGGACTCGTCTTTAGGATGTCTTTCCTCAATTAAATTAACACTCCATGTAGCAAACAGTGCTGCAGGAGTCTTTAAATTCACTCCTGTATTTTTTGACATTCAAACTGTTCTGTAGGACGATGCAGTCTCAGTGTCATTTAATCTGACCTGGCTTTAAAAAAACAAAACCAAACCACAGCCCATATTTTACAGGCACAAGACGACATTTATGTGCTTCACCTCGTATGATTTATGTCCCTAACTGGATTAGGTTCCTGCATAGGAAATGAAGTGGGGCTTCGAGCCTCAATGGGAAACAGAAGCCTCTAACCCAGCTGGGTCAGGGCCAGGAACAACACCTCCCAGCCCACCACCATTTGTCACTTTGCGCACATCCCATCATCAGCACACTGCAGTCATCTCACTCTGCATGATCACCCACAGCACGATGCGTTTGTGTTCCAACCTCCCCAGCCCCGTGCCCAAGGGCTCACCCTGGGTTGCCAGCAGAGCCTCGCAAAGGCAGAGCTGTGCCTGCAGCCTGGCTCTGAGCTCAGGGGTGAGCTTCAGAGGCAGCCCTGCCATCCCCAGCCCTGCCATCCCCAGCTCTGTTGTTCCCTGTCCCTGCCCGGCTGGGCTAATTCCAGCTTCTCTGCACTGAGACGTGCATTACTCATCCGGTCATTTATTTTATTATGCCTTTCATCGTGATGCTGATAGTGCTCCCACACGAAAAAAAAAAGAAAAGATCTCAGACAGCAACAGAAGGCAGCAAGGCAGCAGTGCCTGAGGCAGAATGGCTTCCTATTTAAACTCAGGTAAAGTTATCTAACATGCAACACGTAGTTGCAAACAAAAATGTACTAAGGCAGCCTCCAAACACAACTATTAATATCTGTTTCACAGCTGCAGGGGTACAACCGCCTCAGCAGATGTCCATCAGCAATCCATTTGCAGGATTAGCCCATCTCCCACGGGCCAGGAGCCTGCCTGTAATGGGATAGCTGGCAGAGGGATCTGCCTCTCAGTTTTGGAAGGTGGATCACACATAGTTAGGACGCTCAGTCCTAATGGTGAAATATTGGAACACAGCGACCTGAGTCCTGAAGTACTTCATTTGATGATTAATGGGCTTGAGGTACTTTAAAAATAACCACGGGGCACACCAAGTACAACAGCGGGGTTTATTTCAACAGTAATTTCTGCCCTGGACTGCTAACACAGAAACGCTCAGCAGGTCTGTGATTCAAAGGGAGGAGCTGCCCGCAGCCATGCAGAGGAAATGCAGCAGGCAACAGGGACACAAAGGAGATGGACAGCACAGCAGTGAAACTCACGCTGCTGCATTCAGGTCGTGGCCAGATTCTTCCCTACCACACCACCTCAACTTCATAACAACACTCAGAGGTTACGAATGTCAGAGCACTTCTCAAGGAGGAAATAAATAGAGTGCAGACTGTGGGCAGGATTCAGGCACTGGCACAGCTGCCCAGAGAGCTGTGGGTGCCCCAACTCAGGAGGAACTCAAGGCCAGGTTGGATGGAGCCCTGGGCAGCCTGAGCTGGTGGGGGGCAGCCCTGCCCACAGCATGGGGGTGGAACTGGGTGGGCTTCAGCATCCCTTCCAACCCAAACCAGTCTATGTTTCTATGATTTGAAATAAGAGTCTGAGGGAGAAGAGAACAGAACCGTAATGAATGGGGGAGGTCAAACGGAGGAGAAACGCTTCCATGGGATCTCATCTGCACAAGGAAGCAGCATTGGTGCTGCACCCAGAAACCCAAGAAACAGGTTGTGAGGCCAGGCTGCTCCATTACACCAGTGCAAAATGAACCAAAAGAAGGGAAGTCCCACAGCAGAAGAGGCTGCAGTGACTGGGACACGTGGGCAAGGACAAATGTGATTCAAAGGGAGCAGCTGCTGGCTGCTGCAAATGGCCCTGTGGCTCATGAGGGGACACTGCCATCATCCTGTCACCATGCCCCTGCAGTGGCTTCCAGGAAGGAGAGCAAGAAGCAACACATCTGGTTCTCTCAGCTTTTGCCTGAAATATGACTGGTTTTGTGGTAGGAGTAATGCCCATCCATCAGCACGTCTTGACCAAAGTCCTGGGGATGCAACCTTCCCTCTTGAAAGAGGCAACAAGAGCCACCCACTCAGAGAAGGCCCTGCTTACCCAAGCACCAGCAAACATGGCCTCATCAGCACAAAGACAGCCATGAAAGAACCATCAAAATTACCAGCAACTCTGCATATCCGTATTTTGACTCCTAGCTCTCCAAAGCCACAAGAAATAACCACTCTGGATCCACATTATAAGTAGCAATGAACACATAGGTCTTGCTGTCCTCAAGGCCCAGAGGTCTCTCCCCGTGGCCTTTCCTCTCCTCTCCACACTCCCATCACTGCTCTGCAGACTGCCCAGCACTGACAGGTGCAGGGCACAGTGCTTCTCACAGGAGCAAAGCATTCCAACAACAGCTCCATGCGCTATGCTGAGAACTCGCTGGCTGAACGAGCAGCGAGGAGGCCTGGGTCAGTCCTACAGTCTGGTCAGCACTGCTAGCAGCATGCCCATTCCCCTGCAGAAACCAAGCTCCTTCTGTGAGTAGTGTGAAACAACACTATTCACCACGGTTACAAACAGTGCACAAGTGGCTGCTCTCTTTTCCGCTCCTTGCTCTCACCACTTGTCTGCTCACCCAATTTTCAGCAGATGGAATACTGAGGAAGAAACTGAGAATAAGAGACGACGGCTTTTATCTGCCATGTCTTTAACACGTCAGCAACTGACGCGGTGCTTCCTGTGCCCTGCTCACAGCAGCAATCAGCACAGACTGAGGCACACTGCAGTGCCCCGTGCACAGGTCAGGCTGCAGCCTGCACCCTCACGATGACACACCATGCCAGCCCACGGCCGGCTGCAGAGATGATAACCACCACACTCAGTGCCAAGCATAACATTTTTGCACTGCTCCTGATGTGTCAATACCAAGATGCTGCCAGGAAGGTGGGAGCCCACAGCTGGGTTATCGTGGCCTCCTCCTGCCGCTGCCCATGGGATGTGCTATACGTTATGATATAGAATATCTGCCCGCCAGCACAGCCAGCCTGGGCAGTGACAGTGGCAGATAGCACCCACACCTGCTGGGTGAGCTGCTGCACTGTGCCTGCATACCTCCAGCAGCAGCAAACCATGGGGCACCGCAGCACGAGGACGGTGCGATAAGGGAACTGAAGCCAAGCACCGGCAGCATGAGGGAGAGGAGAAGATTCAGCAGTTGAAGCACATTCCACACAGCGGAAAAACATAGTCCAAGAACATTCAGCCCAAGAAAGCCAACCTGGCCCGGTGCTGTCCTTGGCCAGCAGCGTGGAGCACAAAATACGAATGAATGAGCTGCAGAGAGCTGGGTCCCACCGGGCTGTCCAGCACCGATGACTCATCCCGTGCTCTCCTTCAGTTAACGGCAAGGAAACGAGCACGCACGGAGCAGCACTGAACGAACCTGGCATCGTCCCCGGGCGCCTCCTGCCAGTCCCACCGGACACCCCCAGCACCCAGCAGCGCCCCGAACTCCCACCCCCTCCTCCCTCGCACCAGCGGGAGATCTGCGGGGGGTGCCCCGAGCCCGGACGCCCGTAGCACGGCGCGGTGCCGCCGCCCCCCGAGCAGCTCGGTGCCCCCCCGCAGCCGTTGCGGGCCCTGCCCCCGCGGGAGGAGGGCGGCGGGGCCGGGGGCGGCGCTGGCGGCCGTCGGGGCTGCGGCGAAACACCGCCCCCGAGAGCGGCGGCAGACGGCGCGGAGCTCCGCGCGGGCTGCGGGCGCCCGTCACCCCCGAGGGTCCCGCGGCCCCGCGGCGCGCCCATGGCCGGCTCGGAGCAGCCTCCGGCGGCGGGCGCCGGCCCCGACGGCGGAGCGGCGCCGGCGGCCGCCGAGGCTCCGGGCGAGCGGCCGCTGAGCCAGGGGCTGAGCGTGCTGGTGGGGCTGGCGCTGTGCGTGACCATGCTGGGGCTGGGCTGCGCCGTGGAGCTGGGGCAGCTGGGGAGGCAGCTGCGGCGCCCCGTGGGGGTGCTGCTGGCGCTGCTGGGGCAGTTCGTGGCTATGCCGCTGGTCGCCTTCCTCCTCGCCCTCATCTTCGCGCTGGACGAGGTAGCGGCCGTGGCGGTGCTGCTGTGCGGCTGCTGCCCCGGGGGGAACCTCTCCAACCTCATGTCGGTGCTCGTCGACGGCGACATGACCCTCAGGTAGGCACCGGGCGCCGGGACGGGACGGGAACAGCGTGCAGCTCGGCCCCGGGACCCCGATCCTACCACGAGCCGGGGAGGACAGGAGAGGGGGGTGTGTTTAGGCAGCTCCTGCCCCGATACGATCCGCCGTACCTTTCGCTCCCCCGCAGCATCATCATGACCGCCTCCTCCACGCTGCTGGCGCTGCTCCTGATGCCGCTGTGCCTGTGGCTGTACAGCCGGCCCTGGATCCACACGGCGCTGGTGCGGCTGCTGCCCCTGGGCGCCGTCAGCCTGACGCTGGGCAGCACGCTGCTCCCCATCGGCCTGGGGGTGCTCATCCGATACCGGTACCCCCGCGCTGCCGACCTCCTGGTCAAGGTAAGGGCACGGCAGTGGGCACCGGAGTGGCCATCGGTGCAGTGCAGAGGTTCTAAATGCACAAAGCGAGGGCAGAGGGGGCTCTCATGCTGTTAAACTCACAGCCATGTGCCGTTTCTCACTGTCTGTGGCCAGGTCTCGCTGTGGTCCCTTTTAGTGACCCTAGTGATCCTCTTCATCCTGACTGGCACCATGCTGGGGCCCGACCTGCTGGCGCACATCCCCGCCTCTGTCTATGCCATCGCCGTGCTGATGCCGCTGACGGGGTACGCCCTGGGATATGGTTTGGCCACTCTCTTCAGAATGCCCCCGCACTGCCGAAGAACGGTGTCGCTGGAGACTGGCTGCCAGAATGTTCAGCTCTGCACCGCCATCCTCAAGCTCACCTTCCCCCCGCAGCTGGTGGGTGGCATGTACATGTTCCCCCTGCTCTACGCGCTCTTCCAGGCGGCAGAAGCGGGGCTTTTTGTGCTGGCCTACAAGGTGTATGGCAGAGACGGCCCCAAGCAGGAGATGCTGGGCGAGGAGGAGGACACAGACATCTCCTACAGGAAGCTGAAGGAGGAGGAGGTGCCTGATACCTCCTATGGCACGGTGACCACTGAAGAGCTCAGTGCTGCTCCAACTGAGCCGGCACAGACAGCGCTGTAGGCAGATGCTGAGGTGACAGCCGGGCCACGTGCTGTTGTTGAGGTGACGATGTGCTGCGAGCCATGCTTGTGCTGGGTGCACTCACTTGGACTCTGTCGTTGTTCCAGCTGCTCCCGTCGTACAAAGTGACGTGTGTTTATTGCCATCACTGGTGTATTTCCTCAAAAGTATATATAAATAAAAAGAATAATAATAATAAAAGAGGAGAAAGTATCACTGCCGCACAACCCAGTGAGCGCTCCTCTCCGCGCAGCGAGGCTCCCGTCCTCCCGAGCGTGGAAGGAGGAGCGCATTCCGAGGGCCATCACCTTGCACGCGCGTCTCCACGCTCCCGTGGTAAAGCACCGTGCTACCCGCAGATACGCGGCCGAGCCCAAACCAAAGCCGTGCTGCCGCCCAATCGTCACGCGGAGGCAGCTGGGGGACCGCTCCTCTCGGCTCACCGAGTCCCGCAGGCGGCCCGAAGCCCCCGGCCGGCCTTCAGGCTTCAGGCTTCAGGCAGGCACCGTCGGGGCGTGGGGAGCCGGGCCCCGCCCCGGGGGTATTTAAGGCCGCCCCCGGCCGGCCGTCGGGGCGCCATGGCGGAGGACGCGATGGAGAGCTACCTGTACGCCGCCTACCCGCCCTACTCGTACCGCTACCCGCCGCCCAAGGGCAAGGGCGGGGCGGGCGGCTGGCGGCCGCGGGGCGGCTACTTCGCGGGCTACGGGGAGGCGGCGGCGGCCGCGGCCGAGTACTTCGACAACTACCAGCGGGCGCAGCTGAAGGCCATCCTGTCGCAGGTGAACCCCAACCTGACGCCGCGGCTCCGCAAGGCCAACACCAAGGAGGTGGGCGTGCAGGTCAACCCGCGGCAGGACGCCTCGGTGCAGTGCTCCCTCGGGCCCCGCACGCTGCTGAGGCGCCGGCCCGGCCCCGCCCCGTCGCGACCTCGCGAGGCGGCCCCGGAGCCGCAGCCGGAGCAGGAGCAGGGCAGCCCGGCCACCACCAGCACCCGAGCCGTGCGCTTCCCGCGCACCGTCGCCGTGTACTCGCCCGTGGCGTCCCGCCGGCTCACCGCCTTCCCCGAGGAGCCCGAGGCGCCCCGGGAGCCCGAGGAGCCGCCGGCCCCGGCCGCCGTCGAGGAGGAGCGGCGCGAGGCGGAGGCGGTGCGCGCCAGCTGGGAGAAGCCGCCCGAGCGCGAGGCCGCTCCGCTGGAGCAGCGCGGGGCCGCGGCGCCGGAGGGCGCCCGGGAGGGGGCAGAGCCGCGGGAGGAGCCGCCCGCCGCGCCCCAAAAGCAGGAGGCGGCCCCGGGCAAGGCCCGTCTGCGCTTCCAGGTGAGGAGCGGGGCCTGGGGCGGGGGCCGGGCCGCGCGTCGCCCTCGGTAACGGCCGTCTCCGTCAGTTCCTGGAGCAGAAGTACGGCTACTACCATTGCAAGGACTGCAACATCCGCTGGGAGAGCGCCTACGTCTGGTGCGTGCAGGGCACCAACAAGGTACGTCCCGTCCCGTCCCGCCCGGCCCCTGGCCGCCCCGCGCCCGCTGACCGCCCCGCGCCCCGCAGGTGTATTTCCGCCAGTTCTGCCGCACCTGCCAGAAGTCCTACAACCCGTACCGCGTGGAGGACATCACGTGCCAGGTAACCACCGTCCCCCGCCCCTCCGGGCCGCTCCCTGTCCCCCCCGCTGACGCCGCCTCCCCGCAGAGCTGCAAGCAGACGCGCTGCACCTGCCCCGTGAAGCTGCGCCACGTGGATCCCAAGAGGCCGCACCGCCAGGACCTGTGCGGGAGGTGCAAGGGGAAACGCCTCTCCTGCGACAGCACCTTCAGCTTCAAATACATCATCTGAGGAGGAGGAGGAAAAGGAGAGGGATTTCGTTTGTTTAGGGCTCTTCCAGGGAACTGCAGGCTCGGCAGGTTTTTTTCCGTTGTTGTTGGTTGGGTTGGGGGTGGGAAAGCTGCGAGTAAAGGTTTGGTGAAGCCTCTGCTGGTCAGGTGGGGCTGTGCCCGGTTTGGGGGTGCGTGTTGAAATTTTGGTAATTGTGTAAGGGAAGAGCCCGCAAATACTGGTTTGCAAATTAGTGACAGTCTGGGCTGCAGCCAGCTCAAGGCTGTGTGGAGTCTCAGACAGGAAAGAACGCTGGTTACTCATCCTGCATGGGAAGCTCAACCACTTGAGCGTCAGGCTGACCACTGTAGGTGGCGGAGCGCGTAGCAAAGAGGGCCGTGGCGGTACTCAGTCACTGTGCACATTGGTGTTGCAGGGCCCCTGCCCTGCTGTTCCTCTCTGGAAGAGGCTGAGAATGACTGTGTAGAAGTCAGGCTGCTGCCGGTATGGCTGCCTGGGCCTGGCTGAGCTGGTGTTGTAAGCTGGGGCCACATGCTGCTTGGGGTGGTCTTAATTTGTCTTCAGAGGCAACTGTCACTGACTGATGGTGAGGGAGTTTTTGATGTTATATGCATCGGGTGAACAGAAACGTTGGGTTATTGGGAGAAATGACATTTCAAAGGCTCCAGGTGACCTGCATCTGCCCAGCTTCCTTCTGAACCTGCAGGTGCTGCACAAACAGCTGAGCACATGGTGGTGTGTGCTTGGGGTCTGCTGCCTTCCATCAGGGAAGGAGCAGATCAGTGCACATCTAGGATGGGGTTTGCAGCTAGAGGTGATGCACCCAGATTATTTCTGCTGCTAGGGTGAGGTCTCTATGGGGATGAGCATGTTTCAGTGGTGTTATGCACATCGGCGCACTACAGCAGTGCCACCTGCACAGACAACTCAGGGAAACCCTGAGTCCCACTACAGTCTACCTCATAGCTAAGGAGTTGGGTAAACAATAGAGAAATGTACTTTCCTGAGAATGTGAATAAAGCTGTTACCTTTGAAATTAAGCACTACACTGGACTGAGTCTTGTGGAGAACTCTTCTAAGGTGGCTTTCTCTAGAGAAGCACTGACTTTAGACCACCAGCAGGAGTGACTGAAGGGAAGCAGTCTGTCTGTGTGTGCTGCTCTCATAGAGGCTGTGGTACAGTGAGGAGGCAACTGCTGTCCTTGCCAGTAGAGAATGTCTGTTGGGAGGCAGTGTTAATGCTACAGCTCCTCTAGATCAGACATAACTGGTCCTGCTGTCAGTTCCTGCATTAAGTGTGCGTCCCTTGAACTTACTGCAGTAACTCTGTAGTTGTGTAACTTAAATCTTTTGCAGTAAGAGTACAATGTATCACCAGCAATTAATTGCTTGTAACTTCATTTATGCTTGCTTCACTAGTTACTGTAACTGCATGGTGTGCTCTAGGAATGAGCAGAATGCCACTGATTTTTTTTTTCTTTTTCCACAGCAACACAAGCTCTGTGCCATATCAAGTGTTAGGGCAGCTAACAGAAATAGCATTCAGCTCTTCCTATGTATACAGCTCTCCTCACAAGCATGGCTTTGAGGACTATTTGTTGTGAGTTACCAGCAATAGTCAGAGTGGAAATGCAATACACCTGGGAACTTCCAAACCCCCAGCTGCCTTGGAAGGCACACAGCTGGTGCTGAGAGCCCAGCTGATCTTCAGGAAAGCTCCTTCAGTGGTGAAAGAGGCTGACCCTACCTGCTGCTGTGAGGTCCTGGGGTGTGGAGGAAGGGGAGTGCAGTAAGCAGTGCTGTTAATGGTGTTAAACAAGCTTTCCTTTGTGCTGTGCTGGTTCCTAGTACAGCAGTAGCTGTGAGTGTCACTCTAACATAAATATACTCACTGCTTTTATTGTTTGATGTACAGTTCTGCATTCTTTTCCACTTTACTGCTCTGTCATGTCTCTGACAGCACATGCTGTGTTGTTGGCCCTAGTTCCTCAATTCAGGAGGAAGGGAAGCTGATGGTGACCTGTGTGATTATGCAAAGCAGAAAGGAGCAGACTTGTCAGCTCTTCAAAGATATCTTGAGTGTGTGCTGCACAGCTTTTCCATGAAAAAATGCTTTTTGCAGATGTTAGCTCTGATAATATTGCACTCAGTGCATCTTAAAGATGTCAGACATTGTGCCAGGTTTCAGACAGCCTTCACTACAGCTGTGTTTAGTATGCTGCTGGCACTGGATGAGTCATTTGGGAAGTGGCAACCAGCAAAAAGAGCAGCACTTGGCATGGCCTGGTGTCCTCTTGGAGACAGAACAGGTGGCACAGCGGAGGTCTGGAGGTGGTTCTTAAACCATAGTGAAAGAGGAAGCGTGCATTAAGAAGAAACAGTACCTCAGTGGTTGGGTATGATTTATGCTTCATAGGGCAGGTGCCAATTTCCAGCAGCCATTGTAAAGCAAGGAAGACATGTAACTGAGTAACTGTATGCAGAAATTCAGTTTTGAGGAGTCTTACAAATTCTCTTTGCATTCTCAGAAGATGCCTGGGAAAATGCATGGATCACACATAAGAAAAAAAATGGGACTATGGGGCTCCCATTCTTCTGTAGTCAGCATTTAGCTTAAGTACTTAAATGCTCCTAAAAATATATGAACTTCTGGCGTGTAAAACTACACAAGATGACAGATACAATGTCTTTTATTTTTACAAAAAAAAAGGTAAAAGATGATGTAAATAAAAGTGTAATGCGCCACTAAATGTAACTACTTATCCCCCTGTAAATACTCATTAAATAATTAAGAACACCAGCTACAGTACCACAAAACCACCAAAATAATTCAACTTTATCAGGGTCAGGAAAAAAATACAGTGATTATGGATGTGCCTTGACTGGTTACAGAGCTTGTTAGGATAATGTAACTACTGTCAGCAGCCCAACAGTGTGCACAGTGCCTTCAGTTAATGCGCTTCAGTACAATTAATTACATTTCTAGTGGGGTTGAATTCCCCCAAAAAGGCAGAGCTAAGAATTTCAGTTCTACATTCTAAACTCTGGAATTAGAGCCCATTAAAAAAAATCACAGTGGGTAAGAGATGTATATAAAAATACTGGGTGTTCCTTTCAAATCACAGGAATTGTGGGACTACTTTTTTTTCTTCTTCTTTTTTTCATTTTTTATTTTCTTTTTTTTTTTTTTTTTTTTTTTACAAAACGCTGTTGGTTTCAACAGAATCCAGTTTGTTTTATGCTACAGACTTTGACACTGAACTAGAAGATATTGCCTGTTTGCGTGGTTTGGGAGGCAATCCTTTTGTCTGTATAGTCCCAATTCCTTAGGCTTAACTTGAGCCATGTATGTGCATTCAGACTTTCTGTTTGAACCCTGCAGGCTACTCAGACTGCAAGTCATGTATGTGACTACCAATAGTGAGAACTCCCCTTCCCCTCAGCTTTATACACCTAATGTCTTAACAGTGCATTGCACAAATTTACAAGAAAAATACTGGTTTTGCACTATACAGTTTCTAGAATATTTACAGAATAAAATAAGTTAACTTCTAATGAGAATTGCTGATGGGCAGCATATATCTTTAATATACATTTTAAAGTCTCTGCAGGCAGCTACTTTTTGGTTAGTTGTTATCAATATTTGTAACATAAGCACTGATCAGAGAACTGAGCAGCATTCCAATAAAGTTAACAGATATATTATTTCTTTTAGAAACACTGGGAAATCCCAGTTTAAAATATTATTAAATGTCCTAACATTTACACGCTATGAGGATTAGATCTAATAAAATAAAATTTCTTCAAAAATAATCTTGCAGCTCTTACAAGCATGCTCTGAGACCTCATTTAACAATCATCCATACCTCCAAAAAACAACTGTCACATAGCCATACATACCAACTCACACACATCCTTTCCTCGTTATGGACAACAAAATAAAACACTGAGAAGTCAATGGTTTTTGCAGTCAGAAGCCATCCTACTCGTATTCGACCGCACGCTCTTCATGATGCTGCAAAGTGTCTCATTAGGTATCGGTTGATGATTATATCTACTGCTGCTGGAAAGCCAGGGAGCATTGCAGGTCTTCAGCCAAAATAAACCAGCCTTGATTTTAGCCTCATCCCACCTGCAGTATTGATTCAACATTTAGAGGCTGTTACTGCAAACACCACGTATAGTTCTGTTACAACAGAAAATAATGCATATGTATGCATTACATTTAAGCCCTTTTCCTTTCATGTAGGTTTTATACATACATTTAATTAAAAAAATACTACTGCCACACAGCTACTGTGTAGAAAGAGCAGTTAAGTAAGATGTTAACTTCAATTTTCAGATTCTTTACTTCTGAAGAACTAAGTTCCAGCTGTGATGAAAGTGGGTCATTTGTCAGGATTGCTGGAATTTCTTTTTTGTGGTTTTTGTTTTAAATGAAAGGTGCTCAATAATAGTCAGAAGCATCTTCAGTATCAGTTCTCTTCTAAATGACAGCTGTTCAGAATCCAGTGCTCACAAGACTGACTCCTGGTTTGATTTTCCCTAGAAGGTGATAGGATTGCACCATGCGTAGAGACTCTCGAATTTCTAGATTAAGTTCCATCAGCTTTGAGCTGGCCTCAGACATGTCCTGGTTGGAGCCCACTACTGCAAAGCTCCCAGTCTGACCAAGTGTCTGATGACGGAAATATATGTGCAGCAGTGTTTGGATTGGGTCATCTTCTGAACTGCCAAAGATGTCGTGGGGCCAAATGGATCTGTGGACACACAATTTGTATTTAGACATTAAAAAAAAAAGTAAGTATTCTTAAAACGGGGATCTGAACAGAACATATGGAAATGCAAGAGGAATGTTTTTTTCTGTAGTCCTTATAGTTAACAGTGTGACTGTATTCCTACAGTTGCCTTTTTTAAAATAAAAAAATGCCAATGAACATGCAATAATTAATCAACTATGCTTGTCTTTTTCAGTAAGAGTTATGTAGCAATAGCTGAAAAAATTGGAATAGTGCCTATCCCTGTCTTTAAATTAAAACAGCCCATTAGCAAACTCTGGCCTGAAAGCATAATCCTTATGCACTCACCTAAAAGCCTTGACCTGTGCTACAGCTGACACAAACTCCTTGCTTCTCAGGGCTTCAATGAGGGAGTGAATCGCTGTTTCTGTGCTAGCTTGGGAAGCTTCTGCAATTTCAATTTCTTCGATACCACTGTCAGATGCAGCCTCGGCCTCTTTCAGACAGCTCTCCAGAAGAGCAAGTTCCTCAGACATGTTTATGACCTAAAAGAAATACAAAAGTAAGCTCTTCTAGTTTAAATATATTTTTAGCTAAATTAAGCTTCAGCTGATCAGACACATACATTTTTCCTCCTTGTACAATCCTAAATAAGACACAGAAAAAGTAATCCAACTATTTGCTTCAGTTCCTTATACATACAGCCAACTCAGTGGCCCAAGTACATATATCAGGTATTTCAGCTTTCCCTGATGAAATTTCCATCTTTGTCAATTCTTTAAAATTTGTTCCAAAAAGTACATTTTTCTTCTCACATCACTTGACAACGATTAAATTGATACGAAGCATTAAACACTTTGGAAAGTACAACAGAAATTGTGTTGTTACAATGACAACCTCAACATGAGGAAAAAATCTGTAAGAACTCACAGTCCAGCAGAATAACTGTAATTCAGATACTGTATATAATACCATCTTTTGCTTGAGCTCCAGCATGTAAGTAAAAGAGAAAAGCATGCTCAGAACAGGATTCTACAACTGACTTCAGAATCCAGGCTGGTGTGATGCTGACCTCCCATGACATTCTTCATACAAAACAAACTCACTTATTTGCAGCCCCTACAAAAATCTGGAGATCTAAGTGAGTAACATGCATCATTTTTTTTCCTAAACCAAAGACTTCCACTCCTCTTCTTTGTTTTCCTCCCCACTCCATCAAGCAATACTTTTTTCTTTTAAAATGCTACCTCTATTGCATTACAGTCCCGGTGGGAGAATGTTGAGAAGATTATTAACATTATTAACAGTGTAACTCATTCAGATAAACTCGATTAAACTCATGTGCACAGCTGAATGACGCATTTTGCTTCTAAAGTTAGTACACCTCGAAATCAGCCACAAGACATCTAGCATGCATTACTAACTCCACACAAGTTGGGACTAGGGTTGCAGTGAAACTGAATGGCAGCTGACATGATGCAGTTAAGTGAGTGACTGGTAGTAAGTCGCTCTGTTCCTACCAGGAAACACTGGGGTGATGGAAAGGGGCTTCATCACAGAACTCTGCTGGTTGAATTTGTTGTAGCTTGATTAGCAAACGCCAGGAGTGCTACTGAAATATTTAAAGTCCTCACCACTGGACTCTCTGCATTTCTTTCTAAGAGCTTTCAAGTGGTACAAAAATCACCACTGATAATTGCACATCTCAGAAAATTCCTGCAAGTTCTAGTTAGATCTTTCATTAATTAGCTATAGAGTAGTGGGGTTTTTAAAAAGATGTCCTGCTGAAAAACACGTTACCGAAATGTATTCAAAGTGATTTGGCTTTAAAATGTCAACAGCAAGAAGCTAAATGGCATGATTTTCATTACCTCTGCTTCTTTTTTGATTGTGTTTACTTGGCTGATAAGTTTGCAGTAGGCTTGGAACAGAAGCAGCAACTGGAAATGCAACTTGTATAGCCTCCGACATAACTCCAGTTCCTACAAATGTAAACAACATCATTAGATTCACAAAGTGCTAACATCTACTATTCAATACAAGAAACAAAAGACAACTTCAATACAGAATGTGCAAAAAGTAAAAGTAGTTATTTGGTTACTGTTATGAAAGTGCCAAAAAGATTTGCAAGCTAATGCAGCAAGAAGCTAATGAAAAGCAAATGAAAGCTTCATTCAGTTCTATATTTATGGGTAGACTCTCTCACACAGGTTAAGAGTTCAAATTTTAATAAGAAGTTACATTTCCAAATGGTAGGAAACAAAGGGATTCAAAACGCATTTTAAAATGTCACGTTCCCAGACAGAATATCATAGGTTGTTTATTTGATATTAATACTGCTTTGAATTCAAGAGCTAATACAAAAAAATACTGTTGTGATTAGCAAGTACACCATCTTTCATTACCATTAATATAAATACGTAAACATAGTATATAACCTGGTCTTTAGCTTATAACTGCCTGATTAATAAGAGGAAAATAATTCCATTCTTGAACGTAAGAAGAATGTTTCCTTTGTGAAAGGTAGCTCTGTTTCCATTTTAGAAAATACCATGTGATATAATCTTAAAGAAATGAAACAGCAGCATTAACTTGTGCACTGTCTTGTTTCAATTTTTATGCTTCTGAAACTATTTGAGGTGCAGACAGTGCTAATACTGCTTTACATAAAGACATAAGAGCTAATTCTAATGGAATAATCTTCTATAAGGTTCTACTTACTACAGGATTCTGTTATCTACAGAGAACCAACAGTTCACTGGGTTAGATGATGCAGAAATGAAGCACACAGCATTTTTGTAATAGTCTATGACAGGACACCACTATGTCACAAATGGATGAGACAAATGGAGACCAGCTCGTTGACTGGCATGGTTAAATATTCGATAAATCAAGAACCATCACTTACTGCTAGAATTTCCATTTGCTAAGCAAGAAGATGAGCAGGTCACAAAAATACAAAGAAAGAAAAAAGATCAAGAATTAGTGCAGGAAATCATTTTAATTAGGGTAAAAGATGTCCCAGGTAAAATGGAGAATGAAATACAAATAACATGCTCCAAATAAACCCTGAATGGAAAAAAAAAAATTAACAGATTGAAGTTGAATTACTACACACTTGCTGTTGTAATTATCAATACAATACAGCGACTTTATTGTTCCGCAACATGAGTACATGAGTAACACACTTCACCTTACAACCCTGCCTGGTCTTTACATATTGTATGGTCTTAAAGGTATGCAAAATTAGAAATCCAAAAGCAGGTCTGAACATCTGTATAATCTGTATGGTGCTTCTTACTTTTCTGCTTAAGCACAGGTAATTCTTTTTCAAATTTGAGGTACATGTGGATTCTGAACTTTTAAAGAATTTGTGTTAGGAAATTCTTTTTGCTAAACTCAGTTCTCAGGTTCTCAACACCCCACTGTGACAGTTTTATGATTTGGGTTTGTTTGGTGTTTTTTTTTCCTCCCAACAATGTTTGAAAGAGAGAGAGAGGGAGAAAAAACAAATACATTCCTTAGACTTAAGAAACTTCTGTGCTCTGTAAAGCGCTGTGCTGATGACATTTAAGCCATGTTCAATGGACACATGTATGAAGATGGAACCAGCACCTGATTCTAACAGACAGGAGCAGTTAAAAGTTACTAAGCACACAGCTAATTACTAGGTGTGTAATAAATTATACACCACATGCTTAATGGACTGTAAACATTGTGTGGTTTTATAGTGTACTTGGTGCTATTATACACATAGCACTATTATATAAGCAAAAGCTACCAATGCACTGAACATCTTGAACTGCCCACTTTGAGAAGAATTATTCTTATGGAACACAGAGATTCAGATTTTGAGAAGTGGCAGAGTCAGTTTATTTAAGAATTAGTCGTTATGTCCCAGTGTTCTTGTCTGCTTGGCAAAACAATCTTGATTTTCCTACCTGCTGGTCATGTATAAACAATGTAGCTTGAGTCTAGATGCATTCTTTCAAGCTTGCATCTAAGTACCAATAGCAGAAACTGAATAATTACATTTACTTGCATGTCTGCTGTTAATGCCTGAGCCAGAGCAGAATTCATCTCACTGTTCCATAGCTGTACTGAACACAGTGCTTAAAATTGGTAAGAAATGGAAGCAGCCCTGCAGCCTTGTGTTTCTGCACAGGACAATATTTAGGTCTTTTTAGCATTAACTGGCTGACTGGATAGAGTTAGCAGTTCTACACTCCACTCACTTTTAGAAAAATGATCTTCTATATCTCCATTCCACCAAGCCACTATAAGCTTCTGTGAGTAAATATGTAACTTATGTAAACTGCATATGTTTATGAAGCAAAATAACAAGATTCAGCATCCTCAATAGACCTTAGAATGATTTTAACTGAATACACATACACGCAAAAAGCTTCCAGCCTGCTTTGTAAGCTAGAACTGAAACAACAACCAGAGCCAAACAGAGCAGGTCTCCACGAACAATCATTAAGAACTGGCCACACAGCTCCTGTTCTGAGGTTGTCTTCAAACAGAGCTGAACTGGAGAGGAACAAATAAAACCGCCTTGGTCTGACTGATGCATTCTCTCCATACAAGCTAAATGAAAGCCTGTATGCTGCTTTCCCAACATTTCTTAGTTTGTCTAGCTATATAATGGGAATAGTAATATTTACCTTCATGGTAGTGTCCAAACAGTTTCTTAGTGTACATAAAGCAACATTCCAAAAATGGACTGAAATACACAGACGCTGCTTTTTAAATCAATACATAGAACATTTAGTGTGCTGTAGTACTGTGTTGTTACATAGTGCCAGTCACTACACGAAGATGTGAACTAAGCATGAAATATAGCAGATGTTGTGCTTGTAGGCAAAGCAAAAAGCCTCAAGTGGTAGCAAGTGTGTGAATAATAATATTTTGCTTTAACCATGTTAAACGTCTTTAAAATACTCAACCTCAATGTGGCAATACAAACACATTTCAGTACTCTAAAAAATTCATATGCATTTTGTGACTGGATTTAAACAAATTTTATATAAAATATACATAAGACTAAATATAAACTAAGGAAGAAACAGTTCACGCACACAATGGAAATTTCTGTTGCTAAACACCACATTTTCAGCAGCAGAAGCATTACCAAGTATATCAAGGAATAAGAGTTCCAACTGAAATGAAGTCCTTGTCCACTTTAGGAAAAGCTATTACTCGCTTTAGCAATTAGTAATATTAAACAGAAACACTGTCATGCAAATACATACAGAATATCAAACTGATCTTAATAGGTTACTTCACCTGTTGTTATTAGATGATAGTTTGACAAAAGAGTTTCATTAAATTTTTGCCATTCTGCTATACTGTTCCATCCCACCCAAATGGTGGCTCTGAAAAGGTCATACATATTTATATAATATTAATTATATTAAATTCAGTAGAGATTTTTGGCCAGACAGTTTATCTGAGCATACAAGCAGAATGCCAATCTTTCTTCTTCTAGAAGCAGCTGCAGAAAAGAGGACTTACTGGTACAAAGATGGTATCTAGTCTGCTTATCTACTCAGTGTTATTAAGCCTAGAACCCAGGACTGGTTGCCAGCTTTTATTAAAAAAAGCCCATTTTATTAGACCACTGCTTCATAAGAAACTGAGTTTCCAGAAGATTGCATGATAACTGAAATGAAAAGCTTTTCATATGTTTTTAATCTCTCTTGCAAATACTGGAGTTTTTGTCCAACAGATCTGCTTTTAAATCTCACATCCAGAGACTTACGAATGAGATGTACCTACCTGGGCATCTGTGTTAGTGCCATGAATGCCATCATCAGTACCAAATGTTCTTTTGCAATCAGCTAGCCACTGAAAAATAAATACAAACAAGATTAAACATCATTTGAAGTACAGCAAACTGAAAACTGTAGTAAAACTGCTTAAGACATCTCAGTACGTCTTTTACATTCTTAGACTATGTAAGAAATCGTGATATGAAATCAGTTTTTATCAGTGTTGTTTCCACTACTGATTTCTGCCATGAAGTACAGCTTTGCAGTTTTTATTGCATCCTTTCTGTTGCAAATTTCATGTAGTTTCATTCTCCCAGATGGAGACAGCACACTTCAGTCCAAATACTAACATGACTGTATTTGGCTATTGTTACAGGGAGACATTAAGGGAGGGGGCAGAAAAACGACATTCATTAAATGAGTTCATATTTTCTCTTCACTTTCTGCACAAGGTTTACACCAACATGATTTCTCAGCACTTCAAACCTATCATGCAAATTATAGAAGAGGAGCAAGTCTGTTTTACTTTAGCAACAGCAGTTGCTCCTGTGTAACAAGATGTATGTACAGATTTACTGGGAGGAATTAAAAAAAATCCAAAATCTTCAATGGGAATTCAGTATCACCTCTGGTTCATACAAGATGAAGCATTCTCACATTATACCATGCAAAAACACAGATTCCACCCTCTTCCATAATACAGCACTGTATTTAACTCCAGTTCCTGTAGTGCATAACAAATTTATTATTTTCAGTGGGTAATCTCTTTTTTTAACCCTTAAAAAAAACAAGAAAATTTTAAAGTATTAATATCAAGCATTTGTGGAATCAAATACACTCTTTTTGGATAATGTGACCTGGTGATCTCATCTACAGAATGCTCAGCATATTCTTCTGTACAGTGAAAACAGCAGCAAGCATGAGGTAATTTGGGTATTACTGAAATAGCAACACGTCATGTTGAGATGCAGAGTGCAGATTATCTTCAGAAATGAAGAACAGGCTCTGTACATCCATGGAAGAATAATATAGCATACCGTGCGCTTTATATCATAAGTCTCACAGGAAGTCTCTGTAACCTTTTTCTAACCTTTGTCTGATGCAAGAAAAAGAAAAATGTGATTTCCCATCTGCTCAATTTAATAAAGGTTACTTAGTGAATTAACCAGGCCTGTGTGCTTATCAAGAGGAGAAATGGAATTCTCTAAACACTGCGGTGTCAGCTTCAATTAGTGGCATGGATACCGACATACACAGCAAATCTAATTTTTCTTTTTGTCTGACAGCATTCATTGGTAATAATCGGAATAGGTTTGCACTGGAACAAGCAGCAACAAAAACTGGAAGCCAGCAGTTGTTTTCACATGCTTTCCTTTTAAAATTTCTTTAAATCTTAAACCAGTTTGAGTAAAGGGCATGCCTAGAATTTTATGGAATACATATAACATTGTATTTTATATTACATGTGTCTGATTCAGTATCTCAGTCTCTAATATATGTGAAGTCACAAGCAGCTTCCTTGCAAGAAAACAGAATAGTAGCTCCAAAAGATTGACAAAATTAATTACAATTTTTGCAAAGAATGTATGTTCAAGTCTGCAGAAAGGCCTAAGCTTTCTCTTTGAGAACAGCAACAGATTCTGTAATAAAATACTCATATGTTTACCTTGCAACAATTTGCTTATCCCTAGGTATCTCCTAGATGTGGGTGAAAAATGTAAGACAGGGAAGTTTGTGATTGCCCTTGGTCACAGTATAGGTTGGTTTGCCAGATGACCATAAAACAGACATCCCTCACAAATCCTACAGTACAGATACCTTTTTCTGTCTTATTTCAGTGCACAGTTTCAAGCAACTGCAACCCTGTTTTGAATTTGATTCACATGAATGGGAATGCTAATACTGTATGTAGCATTGATAGCGACAAACAGCATCCATTTATTTGGGTAAATTTTAAGTAACAATTTTTCATTGAGTATAACGTACAGATTTCCAGTGGTTAATTCTAAAGGATACTAGAAGTGAATTGTGTTTATTGAAGTATTCGTTAATTTGTATTTACTTGATTAGACAATATCCCAATTAACTCAGTTTGATCATTTTCTGCACATTTGTAAGAAAAAAAAGTGAGAATCTGCAACATGCTCATTATGTATTTTACTTTCAGATTGCGCAGGATGTAAGTATTGCTTGCAATAACAGAAAAGAAGATTTGACTTCGAGAAGTTTATTTCTGTCACTCCCTATATTCTGTTCAGTAGCAAAGAGAATGAAGTTTATCCTAAATTAGATTCTTAAGTCTACTTATACTGTGCAATACAAAAATGGAGGACTGAAACCAGAAGAAATAAATCTCCTTCCTTGGTACCTCTTAATTCTCTTTATGAATTATTAAAGAAAAATAAAAGCTGTCAAGATGCTCTCAGTTATTTCACAGTTCCACTGATCCAGAGAAACCTTTTTCCTGCTCCAGTCATTCACAAATGCTGTGGCAGAAGACAGGCTGACCACAGAAATGTTACTAGACACCCTTCTGACAGCTTCACTACAGGAAAAAAAACCAACACTCTTTTACTATGAACGAAAAGAGACCACCAAGCCAATATCTAAAGTAAAATAACAGTGCAAACAAGCTTATAATATCCAGCACGGATTTATATCTGTATGACAAGTCACAGAGGAAAACTAGTTAAAAAAAAGTTAAGCAAGTTCTTAGCCATTTGAAAGGGATACAATTTTATAAACCAAACAACACTGTACCTTATTGCTATGACAAACTGTGGACTAAATGAGGAATATGTACAAAGTGAATCCCCAGTTTTTGGATGGTTACTACTAAAAGCATATCCACACACCCCAGCACCTCTCTGCTCTGCCTCAATCTTCTTGTCTGACCCTGCGGAAAATCAGTTATACTCTCTGTGCCCCAGTTTTGCTCTCTAAAATGAAGAATAAAATACATAGTTTTCTTACAGTACTGATGATAGCATTATGCATTGGAGATTGTCAGACATTAAGTATTATTACCAACAATAAGGTAATGTTGGTCATTTAGATGAGTGCTTTGTTTCTGATGAAGACTAAATGACAAGATGTACTTTATTATATTAGACCTCGTGAATTAATTTCCAAACAAATTGTTAATAGCTACACAACAGGACAAAAAATTCAGCATCTCTTCAGCAGAAATACTGGCTTTCATCCCCAAAATAGTTTACCTACAGTGCAGTGTGGTGTGCTTCAGCCTTGATTTTGTGGAAACTTCATTTCCACCAAAAAGTGGATGGCTACTCTAGGAAACAAATCAGCTGTCAGCAAACTGTGCAAGGCAGGGGTCATTATTTCTTAATAAACTCAGTGCAAGAGAGAAAGAGGAAAACTTGTCCTCTGCCAAGATACCATAGATTGAATTCTGGTTCTGTTTCACATCACTCAAGTTTGTCTGTGTGGCCACAGCCACTGCCTGATAGGCTGCTAGCATCAGTAATACATTCCTTCAAATGTATGTTTAACTTTCCTAAGGATCATTTTCTCTGTACAGGAAAAGCCTCATATATTTGATTTGAAATACAAAACACACTCACCTGTTCTGCAGCCTCTCTTTTAACATTATAAGTATCCAAATGTTCTTGGAGTTCTAAAACACTGAACTTCAATGTTTCCAGCAGGCCACAAGACATTAGCTGAAAGATAAAAACAGTCAGGTAGTATCCAACCATAATCTACATAGTCCAATATATTAGTAATTATGTAACATGAAATTTCAAGGCTATATTTGAAAAAAACAATCAAATTAAAAACAGCTATGTACATATGAATCATGACACCTCTGAATTAATAAATTAACACAGAGCTGGATCAGCTCAGACAGTGAGCTTTCGATTCCAAAATAAGGGCAGTACCTTAATCTGATCTACAAGTAGGTCCGCTTCCATTAAATTATTTGGGATGAGAAAATTTATCTGTACAATAATATTGCCAGTGTAGCAACACCAGTATGTATATGTGCATGAATACAGATGTACTGATACATTTGCATATACTGCTATATATGTATATATTCTTTTACACACAGCATTATATATATAGATGCATAGATATATAAATCTATGTATATTTACACACTCCTGCTGTTTGAACTATGCACTGGTATAGCTCTTACTGTGGTTTCTTATCCAAAATAAATGTTGTTTTTTGATTAATTTATACTGCTTTTCAAGTGATGTAAGTTAAACAAAAAACATTATACACGGTTCCCTTGAAATGCACTATCCATATCATGCCTTTTTAGTTCCTATATTCCAAAGCAGGAGCAAAAGAGCAGAGATGCCCCTTAGCAACAAGGAAAAAAAGCAGGTCAGGAGAAGAGCCTCATACTGGGGTCATGCCAAAGTCCAATCCATCTCAGTTTCCCATCTGGTATCACTTAAGGAAAGGCAAAACAGGACAAGGACATGGAGATTTATTTGCTTTTTTGTTCCTGAATGCACTCTTACACTGTGTTGCTTCGCATATGAAAAATCTATTCAGGGGTATTTCTTTCATGAATGTTTAGTTGCTTTCCGAAAACATGAACACTAATTGTAAAAAGTATGGAGTTTCACAGGTTGATTATATATCACACAAAGGATCACCTCTCTTTAGTCCTGTATGTTTTGTAAGTCACTACTAGCTTAATTCAAATCTCTTTAATGCCAAATAAGACAAAAATGCAATAATTCCTCTTTTTTTATCATGATATTGAAAATTTTTGTACAGTTAACAGATTATCTCCCAAATATCTGAAAAATCTTAGTTTGCATTCTCATGTCTTATATGAAAGCCATTCCACCATACTCCCCATTGCTTCTCTTGGAACTATTTCCAGTTCACTGAGAGCAGTGGACCAGAACTACCCACAAATTTCACAACATATGTCTATTAAGTATATGTACATTAGCAAAATCTGAATGCATCGTTAAACTATCTCCTTTCATAATTATTCTAGCAGTTTTGCTTATTTTTTTTTACTGCCCCTAAGCACTGAGTCAATTTCTCATATCAATATTTATTATAACCCAAGATTTCAACTTGCACAACAATAAACAATTCAAACCCTTCATTATAGTTTTTTTCATGATAGAGTAAATACACAGACAATAAATAATTTTAAAAAGCAAAAATGGTAAGCGGCCTTCCTTTTTCTTCAGGTCTTTTTCCAAAGACTACAGAATAAATATGAACAAGCGAGGAAGTTAAAGAACAGCAAGGTAATCTAAGTGATATCTGATAAGTTCACTAGATCACTCACTGTTAAAACTCGAGTTCTATTTCAGCATTAAATTTAAAAGATTTTTACCGTTTCTGCATCCACAAAGACTGTTGGGCATTCTGAACATAACATCATCACTTCCAGTGAACTCTTAAATTTCTTTCCAATGCGCTGTAGACTTTCTCCAAGAAAGCTGACTGAATCATTTGTTATAGCTACAAACTTTCTTTGAATGGTCTAGAAAGTAAATCAGAAAAAAAATGTATTTCAAAATCCCTCCTGGTGTTATAGTTTAAAAATTTCAGGGCAAATTTCTATTGTGACAGCATAGATTTTTTTATTAAATAACAAAGTAATATACAATCTGTATGTTTATTTAAAAAACTAAGAAATAATTAAGTAAAAGAAAACAGCATGCAACTATGAAGATGATACTTCCTTTCATACCTGCGCCTTTACCATCAGGATATCCAAATGACTGTGTCATACAGATTCCACTCATTTTCAACTGTTTGTGTTACAGAAAGTTACATACAGAATTTTATGAGTCAGGATAAGCCTGTGTAGTATTACTTGTGTCCAGAATTGCCATCTGCAGGATTTGTCACCTTCAAAAATCTGTCCTACGTATATTATTACATAGACTATCCCATGGTGTAATCTGATACTTCGCCATATACTATTTCATAAATTCTAGACAGTTACATGTACAATCAAACTATATGAAGATAATATTTATAGCTGCAAAATTGAACACAGAAATCACGATGGAAAGGTCCAGACAAACCAGGTCTCCAAGATCTCATCTATTTTAACTCTTCTACATGTTCAGTAACAACTTCTCAGGAAAGCATCTTTACCCAGACTTGAGCCCAGGGCAGCTACTGCCTATTCTCCCAGGGAATTTGCTGTTCCAGCTTACTGAAGGCTACCACTGAAATCTTTTAAGGCTTTCTTTTCCTTCTAGTGCCTTCTTTAATGAGCGTAGGAGAGTATCAATTGCTGTCTGTGTAACACTGCTTTCTAGCCACTTTCAAAAAATGTTTGTATTACACAGATAAAATAAAGCTCTGATGTCTTCTAAAGCAAGAGAACAATAATCTAAAGCAAATAACAGCAATTTTTCATAGCAAAATGCATATTTCTACTAAAAAGTGAAGATGAGCATGGATGCACAAACAAATTATTCTGTGAATGAGGAAGGGTATGAATTCTTCACAATTTAATTGCTTCATGGTACTAACCCTAAACCTGCCCCCCTGGGATAAGAGGGTATTGTGGTAGCATGGTGGAAAAAAAAAAAAAAAAAAAAAAAAAAAAAAAAGATCCTTCCACTGAGAAGCTTATTACAGCATAGTAAACAGCAGGCAAAATTAGTTTTGGAGAAATAAGAAAGGGTTGGAGTCAGAAGGTCTTGGTTTGTAATACTGTATCTGCTATTAGCTCACTTGGAATGTTGCCTATAAATAAAATGGAATAATTATACTCCTCCTATCCCATAAGAAGTTGCCAAGAATAATATATGTCTACATGGTACTGCTTAGAAAACACAAAAAACACATTCCCTAAATACATGGACAAAGCAGCTAGAAAAATTAGGCCACAGGCATATCATGTTGGATGCCATATCTGTGAGGTAAATAGAACTTCAGAAACATCCAGCTTTTAACAGATCTCCTGGTGTTTCAATTTAAAAAAAAACCACAATTTCTCACAAGACAGATGAAAGATAATTTCATTAGTGTTTTTCATGCTGCGAACCCTTCATAATGAAATCCATAGAAATCCCAGGAGGAAATCATTAATTCTGTAATCAGCACAGAGCTTGGGTGATGTTCGGGAAAAAAAATAAAAAAGAAAGAAACACAGCCTGAACTAAAAGCTTACAAGAAATACCAAATAGCTTCCACCCCCCCTTCCACGGGGCAGAATCTCTCTCTCAAAGACAATGGATGCCAATATTCCATGGAAAAGCAGTGAATGAAAGGTGTTCATACACCATTCTTTTACCAACACAGTTTTGTTTTGTGTTATGGGGTTCTTTTGGTCAGCTTTTGATTTGCTTTTTAAGGCTTTTTGCTACCACAATCCTACAGCTACGTAGGGAAAGAATGATTTTAAAAGCAGAAGGAATGGATTTCAGACAAACAGCCACACAGTGGCCATTCACTGACCTGAAACAATCTTGAGAAGACATGAAATGTATACACAGCACATGAACCATCTGTATCAGATAGCATTTGATTGACATGGCAACGCCAGGCTTCCTCTTCATCATCATATGCCACTGGTTGGAAAGCTGCCAATATGGCAGAAAGAAATGGTGAAGGAGGTGGGGAGGTTTGTACTTCTGGGAAGCCATCCTGTTCTTCTTCATCTTGGCTGTGAACAACAGACAAAAGAAGTTAACCCCTAAGTAATTTTCAGGGAAAAATCTTTGATTTTGGTAATAAAGCAATTACGGATTGTCTTTTAAAAAATAATTTATTAATCAACTAAGCTTACTATGAACAAAAAAAACCCCCAAAACCAAAAACCAAACAAACAACAAAAAAAACCCTCAAATTTTTTTCTACTACCATATTAAAAAGTTGCTCAGAACCTCAAACATCTCCAAAGTTTTCTAAACCATGCTGTTTCTCTGCACATCTACAAACTATTTATCCGTAGGTTATAAATAGTTCTATACAGCACTATAAATAAACACATATCACTCAGAAACTGACCTTTTTTTTTGTGCCCTCTCTATAACAATTAACATTCAATTCTTCCAATTTTTATTCATCTGAACATACAGCATCTATAACAAATTCTAGTTTTCAATAGAAGAAAGGCTCATGTGGCAGTTTCATAATATGTTAAAACCTTCTTAAGTAGTACCAGTGAGATAGATGGGAAGATGGAGATGGGAACACTTCCATTTTTATGGGTAATCAATTTAATAGGCTTTTGTCTGAAGAGCATTCTACAGTCATATTTTCCATCAGGCACTAGACGGCCAATAAAAATATCAAACTATCAATTAATCAATGTTACTAATTAAAACCATTTAGTTGTGTTATTACTTGTAATACAGAAAATTGTAACGTTTCTTTTATTCAAGAATTCTCATCCTTTCATGCATGTTGCTTTCCCTGTACCAAAAAATACTTGCTTTTCTCTCCAGAGAGAAAAATTTCTCTCATCAGAAGCATCTCTGAGGGAAGTACTGAGCTTATTTGCTAAATAGGCATAAACCATTATTTCAGATATGAAAACATCATTTTAGATGCCTGTACCGTGGGATTAACAAAAGAAACTATGTCATAAGAAAGACTGCACTGGTTCATGTATTGATGTAATTTCTTTTAGTTAGAACTAATATTAATCTGACCTAGACAAACCAGAGAAGTCAGCTTCTTCTTCTTCACATCTCTCATCCAGTTCTTTCAAAGCAAGAGTGACATCTTCTTCACAGATAGATTCACAATAGCTCTCTGGAGCTGCAGGCTCTGCCAGTTCTGGGGTCTCTTCCAACTCAAGAGGTTCATGACAGACCAGACAGTCTTGTTGTTCTTGTAGTAGATATGACCCAGTGTCTTCACTAGCAGTGCTGACCTGTTCATCCCTTACTGCTGAACTGCCTTCCTGTGAATCAAACATATTTTTATGACTTCTTTTGTCAAAGCTTATGCAATCTTATCAGCTTTTTATTATGGTAAAGTAACAGATTGATTAAAAAAAAAAAGCATTTACACAGGTTCATTTATACTTGAAACATTCAGCCCTCTGTATTGTTCAGTTTTACTTGAGCAGAGACAGGCAGCCTTTTTAACTCTTATGGCATGGTTAAGGTGACTTCAAAGGTTTAACTCTGAATCTCTGAATGAAGATTTTTGACCGCTGGCTTCTAGGAAAAGCTGATCATTAATCTCAGGTAGGTATTACTAGACTGATGTTTAATCCCTTCTCTCTTCTTCTATTAACATCATTATATTCATTAAAATCACTATATTGAAGTTAGTTGATTTATGATTAACCCATTTGAAAGCTTTTACTTGATTTTTCTGTGGAATAAAAATAGTATCATCCTGCTACTGCTTTTTCCTAGAGGCAGTAATTATCACACATCATTAATATTTGTGACATTATGTGCTGTTTTATCTCTATTTGGCAGCCCAGAACCAGTCAACAAACTTTTGGGCAGCCTCTAAGCATGCACATCATTTCACAGCTTTCATCATCCTAAACAAATCTTGGACAAATAACTAACTACAGACATACTACAGACAATTCAACTTTAAACAGAACTACATAATTTTCTTTCATTAGGTGGTCCTAATGTTATCTCACCTTAACTGTGGTATTTCTACATGTGACACTGCTGCCCTTTGGCATGGCTAGTGACCTCGTTTCTAATGTCTCTTTTTTACAGTTTGAATCTTGAGCTTTATGGCACAAAACAGCCATTTTGTCACACCACGCAGCACATGGGAATACCAAGCATTTTTACAACAGCACAGCAAAACAACTTGGATTGAAGAAGTGGTCCATTTCTGTTACAGACGTTAACATATTGCTGAAAGTCAGTGGGTGATATATTTAAAGTTTCTCAACTGCACAGGACCTAAGGAAAATTACTTCATATAAATAATTTCTCTGCAAATCCACAGTGTAGATGAATAAAGTAGAGTATCATAGTAGTAAGAAAATTCCACTTACTTCGTCTTGCAAAGCTTTTTGTTCAAAATTGAAATGTTCTTGTAAGCTAAACCATAAACTACAAACTGGAACGTGAAATGCTTTGTCCTTTTTGCAGAGATATATTATTACTGGGAATTCATAAAGACATTTAAACAAATTATTTACTTAACTCTTTTGCATCCCTATAATGAGAAACAAGGAACTCAGCTGCATCTAATCAGCACAAACATACTTTCTCACTCTGCTAAAGTCATCTGCCTAAAGACATCTCTCTCTTTTAGCCAAACTAGACAGATACCTAATACTTATTGTGAGGTAAATTTGAATGTTTGAACTGTGTCTGATGAAAATTTATACATTTGACTGAATCCCATATTCTAAAAAGCATAAAATAAGCTTGGATCACATCACATTTAGAAATTACATTTATCTGTGATTGCAGTCTATATTTTTCCCTTAAGCACAGCACCAATTTTGCCATCAATCTGTACAGCTGAGCCCCTTCCCAAAAAGAACTTCACACAGAAGGCAACCACTTATTACGGTCTAAACTTCTTCATCAAATACTACCAGCCATATAAGGTCCAAGAACAAACTCAAAATACCACATGAAGTTTTTACTTTCTCTTGGGGAATCTAGCACCTTAAAATGTGAGACTTAAAATTTTAAAAGATATCTAAAAAATACAATTATTTTAATTGAAACTTCAAGGAAAGGACTGACTTAAAAAGTTCACTGTGAAGGTCTACAAACAAAGAGTATTGGCAAAAAAAACCCTTAACTTTATACAATGCCATACATGAAGTACAATGCTACTACATTCAGTTTTAACATTAATTAATAGAAATAGTGACTATATTAACTAACTATGCACTCTGATGTAAATACATAGTGTTACTTTTACATGGGAAAGTGCAATAAAGTCTTCAGTTACAGACCTATATCTTGACTGAGATATGTACATTTCCGCATCAAGGAAATAAATGAAATAAACTGACTTTTAACTTCACTGGCAGTGCATTCTTTTCATTTACAGATGAAGAAAAATCTCATTCACTTATCAGCTGTTGTTTCTGATAAAGCACTCTTTGCTAGATGGTGGTTAGTCATGAAAACACTTTTTAGCCCAACGTAAATGTACTCATTACTTTTAATGTTTTCAATATTTTTTTACTAAAACACTGCAACTTATTTCCATCATTACTTTCATGTGACTTATAAGAAATGTAGTGATCTCATAAAGGGAGCTGTAAAAGAACAAGTCCAAATATAAAGGCAGTCTTAGAAACAAATAAGAAAATGCAAAAATGAACTACAGCTTAGAATGTACCATTGGCAAACAACAAAGAAAAGTTCCATTGCAGTGAATGTGATTCTAAAAAAATCCAGCTTTAATGTCACTTCTTCCTTTCCTAAAGGAATTATTTCAAATCTTAAAATAACACACATCTGTCCTACATTAGAAAAAAAGAATCATCCAGATTAAGAGTTCTTCACCGCTCAAAACTCCACTGGAAGAAAACTGCAGAGGTAGATAAGCAGATGAAACACTAACAGCATAATAGCCTGACTGGCAATCTGAGTAGGCATTCTAAAAATTTGAGACAACTTATCACAATTTATCAACTACAGTGTAAACAAATGTTTTCATAAATAAATAAATAAATAAAACAAAGAAAAAGGCCTTGCTAATCACAGTGGCAAAATATGAAAAAAGTGGGAAAAAGCTGCTTTACAGAAGTCAGAGTTGCACATTCAGAAGGTGAGGGTTTTACCACAGGATTGCAGTCACTCATACTTCCCCTGTTAAATTCTAAATATGTCTTCTGTTCTTTCAATTACTTTAATTAAACTAAGTGGTGGTTCACTTTTTAAAAAGAAGTATTTTCTAGGTAGCAAATATGCATAGTATACAGCCTTTGTTCAGAAACCATAGAAATTATGTCTAAATCAAGTTAGCTGAAGACAATAAATACCAGCTGTCCACTGGTTATTTAAAGGTATGGAGGGATAGCTTAATTTTCTGAAAACTTGTAGAAGACGTATTCTCTGTTAAAGTCAAACAAAAATAAGATTGTCAGTCTCATTGCTGATTTTAACTGAAGCAATGCAGAGTCTACCTAAAACAAGCCACTTCAAATTCAAGAAAAAAAAACCCAGAGTTTTTATCTGTAACTGCTAAATACCATAGGAACTGTAACAGAGGAGTTTTATTTTATGAGTTTTGCTATTTTAAATTATTCAAAAGATTTTAAAAACCAAAAAAACTGAAGTACTCACAGATTTGCAGGCAGCCATTAGCTTGAAATCTGTCTCACTCCACAAAGGCCTTTCCAAAAAAGTACACCACTAGCATCTGTGGTCCTTTTTAAAGGATTATTTAATTGAACCAATTGCTAACACAGCTGGCCTGAGGTTTTATTCCCACATAGCACCAATCACATTAACCCAAAGAAAGCAAACAAAGGAAATAAAGTATTTGAAAGAAAATTTTGCTCAAGAAGGATTTCAACCATATCAAGGAAAAGCGTCTTAAATATTAGCCTATTTTCATTCGGCACCATGAAATGTTCATTATCAGCCCTTCCAGAATATTTTTAACCTGTGGTAAGATCCCTGAGTGCATCACATGTACTTTTCATTCTGAGGGAACCTTTTATAAAAAACATTCCAACAGGTTAGAAATATTAAAAGCAAATCAAACAACCAGTGTAACAGATGAAAAAAGAAAGCAAAAGTTGCTACTGAACACTAGAAGGAGCCCAGATCAGCCATGCACCAGCCCACATTTCTCCCCACCTCAGGCAGCTGGTTGCTAGAGTTATCTAGAGACGCCTCCAAACTTGGGGTCTCAGTTCTGATTTGAAGCACCTCTTCCGTTCCCACACTGCTAGTGGAATCTTGAGACTGAAGTGATAAGCCAGCATGATCTGATATTGTTTCATCTATGGCAGAATCACTGTTTAACTGAAAGAGAAAAGAAAAAGAGTGAAATTCTTCAGTGTACCAAACAGGAAAAGTTTTAAAATAATCTGTTTCAGAGTGATTAATTAGCTTTTGAATTTTTCACAAAATTAACAGCTCTACACAAAAAAAAAAATAAATTAAAAAAAAAAATAAAAAAAAAATTACATGCATAACACACATTTTTGTAACATTTAACTTCAAAGAGAAGTTGGCAGTTATCCTTGGGATCCTGAAAATAATTTCCTTTCTTCCTCTGAAAGGTTTCCGGTAGGAGGAAAAATGCTATGCAAAGCACTGACCAGTAGACCTCTTTGTTATGGGAAATGTTAATACAAATTTTGCCTGGAGTCTGAAAAGGGGAATGCTATCTCTGCTGCTCCCCTTCCCCCGAGATCACTTTTTTCTTAATTAATTAATGTAATGTAGAGAGACTTCTGAATCACCTACAAATGATTTTACACAAGCTTCAAAAGGCACAATCACATTAGTAATTTCAATAGTTAAACACAACTGAGGCTCCTCTGGAATCACTTACTGCTCTTGTTTTCATTTAATATTTTGAATTTCTTTGCAGCTAGGAATATTGTATGAGAGCAATAAATCTACTTTGTACCACTAGCAAAGTAACTCCCTTCATGAAGTTACTGTGACAGTGTAGCAAAGACAGTTCAGTTTTATTCAAGGCATCTGTTTCTCTGGACGAGAAGCGTAAGCCATACTTAGCAATTAAAAATGCACATAAAAGCTTAAGTTCTCAGATACTTTTCACAAAAAGATAACTAACCATCTGTGAGCGAGACAGTATCTGACTTGCAGTCAGTGCTGCTTCTTCTTCTGAAGACTCATCAGTATCTTCCTGGTTGGTCAGGTTCAAGCTGGGTGTGCTACCAGAGTACTGACATTCTTGAAGAGATGGTGTGTCTCCTTTGTCAATACTGTCAAGAGAGCGCCTACGAACACCCCAGTTGAAGTTGTCCATGCTTTCACCCTGTAATAAAAAAAGTTTGCACACGTATTTGTATGAATGTTAACATATTAAAACTAATACAAATGCAACATAGACAACACAAGTATCAAATGCATTATGAACAGAGTTTCAATCAGCCCTTTAATTTTATTGGAAGTTTAAACACCTTGCTAAAAGATGTTTGCAGAGAAATTAAAATAAATGGTACAAGAAGCAGAATTCTTTCAATTATCTTCTTGGGAAGTAACTCAATCTATAATCTATACTATATTGGTATCCATTTATGTATCTGACTAGAAAGTACAAACACACCACAGACAACAACAGATGAACAAGCCAGGGCACCAGGCTGCAACTTACCTGCAGCTCCTGGTTAGCAAAAAGGAAAACACATATAATTAGAAAGAACGAGGACGAACACTTAAAGATACTCTAGAACCAGGGAAAAATGTTTTATTACATAAGATTTGCAAACAGTAAAAGACTGATTCAAGCTCTGGAAAAAAGCTTTAGTCAAAAAGCTAGCACTTAAAATAATTTATCTTTCTAATGGGAGACTGATTAAAAATAAACTGATGACAAAACACCAAAACCAGCATGCTTATGATACATTTTCTCTAGCATAACATGTAAAGCAACAAACATTAGATGAAGTCTTTTCACTAACACACATGAATCTGAAGTGACCACATTCAACTGACAAAGCATCATCAACATTCATTATACTTAAGCTGCAGAAAAATAGATGTCTTCATTAACTATTTCACCAGTTACTTTACATCAATTTTATGAAAAGTTCCCTAAACATCAGCTGCCAGATCCTTCCTGTTTTCATATTCATAAGCTGGGATATACTTAGATTGTAAACGACCTAACTACTAAATGAAATCCAGATCTTAAAACACTGTATTTTTTAAAAATTCAAAATTACAATAATCATCTTTGATTTTCTCAAGCATTTTGCCAACCTTCAACAATACAACCAATAATATGGAAAACCTGATCAATTCACTTTGTCAGCCTACAGTCAGTTAATAAAATACTGTATCCAGCCCCAAGTGTGCAAGTATGGGGTTCCAAAATTGCTCTAAGAGGGCGTCTTTTATCACAAGAGATGTACTATATACTATGAGTATCCACAGTAAAGTAAGCATTTTCTAGCCACTTTCTCTCATCTGTTTTGCTCCACAAAAGATACAAAAAAGTTACGTCAAAGCAAAACAATCTCAACAACAATAAAGTACTACTTCCGTAGGGAGAAGCACTTCAGTTTCATGAGCAAAGAACATTCTTTTTTTTCCAGTAAAAACTGGACAACTCTTGTATCAAGTGCATAGAATTTTTTTTTTTTTAAACTGTAGCATTAAATGTTGTTTACAGGCATGTAAACAGAAAGTTAAAGATTGGCATACTTTGGCAAAGTTTCAATTTCTGGCCTCCTACCTGTAAAGCCCCATCTACTACTGAGCCTTAATGATTTCAACTTATTTAACTAGCATTCAATGTATGAAACTGCATCTCTATAGAGTGTGGTCACATATATGCAATATATCATAATGAGTCTACATGTTTCCTAGAAGATGCAAATATTGGCTTGAAGTGAAGCAATCAATAAGCTTAAGAAAGTGAGATAAAACTAAAATATAAAGGGAAAAAGCCCAAGATTTTTTGAAAGAACTGGATAAAATCAGGAGAAAGAGAACAATTTTAGGATTTATACAGACTGATATCTTGGTAGTCTCTAGACTCCTGACCAGCAGGAGTCTTCAATACTAATTCACTACTTTGTAATAGACAGTAACAAAAGTACTGGAAGAAACTACAAAGCATTCAATTTATTCTCTACTTCTCCCCAGTCCTTTCAGCCATACTTTTAAAATTCATCAAATTCTGGTCTGAAGCCTCTTATACTTATCCCCAAATAAATGACACATGTTAAAGGAATTGTTATGATTTCTAAAAATTCAATTTTGTTTTTACCTCTCCTCTCCTGTTTTTTTTTTTTTTTTTTGACAGGGAAAAGTAGAAGAAAGGTAACTGCAATAAATCAGATATAATGTGGAAGTTGTAATGCAAGCAATTATGATGTCTGAAGCAATCATATATAATTAGTATATTGTACAATTTACAACTCTGAAAGTTGTTCTTCATCTTTGCAAAATGCAGAAATGTATCAGGAACAAAGATAATATTTTCTTAGCATACTGTTTCAGAGGTTTCTACTGCATAGTGCTACTGCTACAGAAGTTTTCTATTGCACGGCAACCAAGTGTTCATCTTGTCACTGGCTTATACTGCCACATCACCTTTCTCTTTCAGATTAAGTCATTTCACCTCTCCCTTGACAAAGAGCCCCTTCCCCCACAGTATGCAACAACACAATACTGTAAAGTTTAAGATACAAATTTCTTTATCGTGCAAGTTAAATTCAATCACATTATAAATTCTTTTCAATTGAATTAGGTAAAAGAGCTGCCAACTCCTTAGACTTGCACCAACAAAGCTGAATTTTTAGAACATTCTCAAAAGGAAATATACAGAAGAAATCCCAAGGTCTCACCTCTGCATCTTCCAATTCAACATCTAAAAAGTCAAAGTCTTTAAAAACTCCAAACTGTTGTTCACTGGTATTGTCTTCTACAGCCACTTCCTCCTCTTGAATCACTTCTTCTGTTGTTGAAATAAGACTGGTTTGTTGATCTCCAACTTCCAAGTCTTCATTAGAGGAAAACACAACCTGAAGATATGGGTAAGAACAGACATAAAACCTTTCAACTTCTGTAGCACCAGAAGTGATCCATCCTGTTTCACACAGTTTAATAGCAATAGCAGTATTAAGAGTGCCAGTGTAATAACTGTACTGTGGCATGTGCAACATGCAATTTGTTTCAAGACTGACTGGACTTCCAACTACATCTTTAAAGCAGATATATTATTCTCTCATTATTGTGAGAGCTATGAAAGTCTGGACCTCTTGAAGAATAACCGAAATTCATTGTTTATAATTCCATTTCTATTCTCCTTGCTTTTTATATTTTAATCTTCTACTGGATTTGTGAATTACTGAACTGAAAACGAGTTTCTAAAACCTTTCCTCATACTTTCACCAGTACCTGAAAACCCAACAGCATTCTCATTTATGGAGCTTTAAAAGCAAAATAAAACACCACCACTACTTACTGAAGGATTCTTGGGAAGACCAGATTCTGGACCACACAGAGAAAGCACATTCATGAGCTTCTCCCTGGTTCTTCTCTGAAAAAATATACAAAATAATAATAATCACATAGCAAGGCATCTACCAGAAGTCCAAGTAAAAATGTAAACACCTGCATTTTTAACTAGTCATCTTACATGCTGACATCCTCTAGAAAGAGAAAGAATCTTATTCTCTTAACTGATACTGGCTTTCACTCTGTATTAGTTTATTATTTTGCCAATACATAATGCAATTTCAAACTACATTTCAACAAATATTTTTATTACACATCCACAAACACTGTCTATATTGCATGCATAACATGCTTGAGACACAATGTACCTGAGATAGCTGTGGTCTCTTCCAGCTGACAGGAACTAATGCATTTGAATTGGAGCCTGATGAAGTTGAAGAAGTGCTCCGGGTGACAGCAATGACTTTTGGCTTCCCATTTCTACCAGCAGCACTGTGTTGATCACTGTATTTATTCCCAATAATCGGTGTCTACAAAGACAACATGTGCTTTCTTAAAATTCAAATCAATATTAACAGAGACTACACGTTTGATTTTAGAAATTAGTCTTACATCACAGAGGGCCTTCTTCTTTGTAGCTGTTTTTATCCTAGAATTCTACTAAGTTTGTGCCTAATCCATTGAGCACCTATCCAACAACAGTATATTTGGAAATAAAAAGTTAAATACTTGTACCTTAAGCAGCAGACTGTCGCTCTACTAACTTCTAATTTTTTTTTGAAAAATGCAAATTCTATGCTGACAGTCCAGTAATAATTTTAAATGCATTTAAAATAACTTGTGAAGTTCTTCTATAGATACCCTCACAGTTATTAACTAATTATTGCCACAGTTCAGCAACTTCTCTAAAACACACACACAACTTCTGAAAATCAAGGATCATATTCAGCCCTTTTAAAAAGAAATGCTATTCTGATGAATTTTGTGGGAATTCCCTGGTGTCTTGGCTTATTTGCATTCAATTTAAGTAATGTTCCTATTCCACGCACATCTCCAGTTATCAAGGAACAGTTTCAACCACAATCCCTTATTTTTGATTCCTTCTAAAGTTCTTTCCAGATTCTGCATCCCTATACAGCAGTCAGTTGGCTATGCTCTTATCTCTAGACATACAAGTCATCTGTATTAATTAATACATCATTTTGAGCTCTAACGAATCTTTTCAGTACAACTTCAGTTTCACCTCATGTGTATATAAAACTTCAACATGCATTCTTAAAGGTGATATTTATTTTTAGACATCAATGCAAAAGTCTAACACAAAATAAACCCAAGTTTGGAACAGAAAATCACTGCCTTGTAACTTAAAAAGAATGATTACCTCTGATATATCAAAATGAAAATCCAAGGTCTTGCCAGGTAGCTCCTTGGAAACATTATTAAAAATTTTCGTGAAGGAGATTTCAGGAGAACCTATGTCACCTCCATAAGATTTTGGAATATCACTAGGTACAACAAGGCTTGCTGATCTAGACACTACCAGTTTCAAGATATTGAGGGCTTCCTTCCAATATGGACTCTAAAAAAGAAAATAACTCAATCACCAAACAATCACATTGAGTAATACAGCAATTTTTAATGTATAGTAGGATTTTTCTTTGACTCATTTCAAGGTTCTCAAAGCCAAAAGCTCTAATCTACAGGTGAGCGCAAGGCATTAGCACTAGCAGCAGCTTTGGAAACTCAAAATGCTGGTAAGGCAGCAGCGAAGCATCAGGTCACCGCACGGCTGTCGGAACAAGCCCGGCAGGCTTACTAGATCCAGATCACAGTGCACATGGGACTGTCCCATGCCCCTTGCTCTCAGTATTTACGCAGTTTGTTTATGTGTTCATCTTTTTTTTTTCCCCTTTCTTTTCTACCATTATGTGGAATATCTGTCCTTTATGTCCCAGAAAACAAAATTCAGTAGCATTTAAAAGCAAAATAATTTCTACCTCCTAGCATCTTTAATTATTTTACGCTCGGAAGCAGAATAAACTGAATTTAAAACAGATAAACATATTGCATGCTTTGTATTTCCTCAAGCTTTAGAAAGATGTTTAAAAAAAATTACAACATTTTTTATCTTGCATCAAACTGATGCTCTCAAAAAAGAAAAAACAAGGACAAAAGTATGAGAACATAAGAGGCTGAATCTGAGCTAAGTGCTCTCTCTTCAAAAAGATGATTAAGGTGATGTAAATAATTCAGCAATTCCATCTGCAGAGATTGCAGAGTGGATAACAGAAGAGGTACACACCAAAAGCAGCACTTATGGAGGGTTAAGATTTATGCTCCTGAAAATGTTAGAATTCTGACTGAAACCTAAATCTTCCAGTTCTTTGGAATTACTAGTAATTTTTTTTAGCACCACTGTAAGTTTGTTAAAATACTTTTTATTTACTGCATTAAAACAAATAAGCACCACTTGCAAGGCTCTAACTAGCACGTGCTTCTTTGTAATCAATGATGGCCTTCAACAACTTTGTTAATTTCTGCGTATCATAAGCATAAAAAAAAAAATATCATCTCAACTTGAACCATTCTGTCAATAAATTCATATTTATTAAGATGCATTGTGATCACAGGAGACTAAAAAAGCCTGTTTTGTAGCACCACAGTTAAACAAGAAGTCTTATTTTATGGCCTCTTATTACCCAATTGTTTAATCCTATCAAAAATGCATATGCTTCTCCGGAACATTCTTTCATTACTACCAGTATTTTGATAGCTAACATCTTCTAATTGTGATTACAGTCCATGGTGGTGTGGTCCTGCATAGAAAGCTCAGATAAAGGTTAGAGGCAAAGCAAGCAGATGTCAGGCTATGAGGACCATTGTTATGCCAATCATTGCATTTTGCCTAATGCACTCGGACAGGAACACAATATCTAAAGTACATATCCATCAATAACAAATCATCCAGGGAACACTACCTTTCCTGGTTAATTATGATTAAACCATTTGACTGAGCTACATTTGGCAATAATAGAATTCAAGGAAGAAAAAAAAAAAAGGAGAAAAATAATGAGAATGTTGTGCACTGAAATGGCTTTGTGCTCCCGGCATTCTTATAAAAATCTTTCAGCAAGATGTTACATTTTCTTCCACAAAATATTTTTCAGTGAATTGTGTTCCAATTACAAAGAATCAAATTGCTTGGGGCAAAACTCTGTTTTGGGGACTTCCTTTAATAAAAAATGTGCTCAAATTCCTTAAGGTGAACATTAATGTTCCTCACTTCAACAGATTTATTAGTGCAAGTGATTTAAACATGCACTTAACTGTAAATCTTCTTTCAGAAAAGGAATACACTTAAATAAAACTTCTGGGCAGTACTTAACAGTAAATATTTTCTTATTTGAAGAGTTATATTTTAATAGTTGAAGGATCATCCGCTGTGGCTACATATATAGAACTGTCCATATCTATAAACAGATGCACTCTCATCCATGTAATTTGTCCCAAAAGATGTAACTTAATTGAACAAATATGTGAGCCTGTAACAAATTAAATATGTAGAACAAAAAAAAAAAAATACGATGGAGTCCAACTTTAAGCAACTGTTTTTTTATATTTAAAATATATTAAGTCTAAAAGAAAATCAAGTGTAATTTTCAATTTTATAACAAGCAGAAAGGCTTCTCAGACTACCTACCTGAACATATTTACCAATAACTTTAATGATTTCCAAATTAAACTGCTTCACTGGTGCTGTGGACAGGTCAATATGACTCAGAAGACTGTAAATGATCTGTAGCAAGGATTGCTGCATACTGGATAACCCTTTCTCCAACAGCTAGGAAAAAGATTTTAAGAATTAATGCCTTTAATGGTAGCAAGAAATGAAAATGAACATTAAAATGTAGAGAAACCTCCGTACTTATTTATTTTTCCCTACAATAAATTTTAGTGTGCCACTCCATGATTTTCTAAGTCTTATTTTATCATAAAAACAGAGAATAAAATGGAATGAAACAATGTTACCTGTTCTAACTCATTTTTGCCCAAAATTTCACAATGTCTGTTAGCACAGATCTGAAATACCTAATAAAAAATACTTCTTACTAAATAAAAGTGCTCAAATAAAGTAAAAATCTGAAAGCTGCATGGAAAACAGTTACATCCATGCATGGTATACACAATCTTATGAATGAAGTAAATATATAGGAATTCATTTGTAAGAATATTTAAGTATTTTTTCCTTATCAGTTTGAAGGAATATTCTTCAAGGACAAGCTCTAAAAGCTTTTCACTCACAAACTTTTTTAAAGGTAACAACAGTTTGTCTGTATAAGTGGTTGGGAGAATCATATTGAATTCTATCCTTAAAATATCTTTGATGATATACTGCACGCTACTTACAAATGAACTTTGAAATTAATTCATAAGGAAAACTTCAAATGTGTATTTGGTTAAAACATATATTTTAAAATATCCATTACATGTATTTTACTAAAGTCAAGACTGTGCATATTTTACTCATGTAGCATAGAGCATAACTGACATTACAAAACAGTACTATTGTAAAAAGGGACCTGTGGTTATTATTTCAAGGCACACTCCAGTTGTTGCACTTCCAAGTGGCAGCAGTCATTCCTTTTCCATATCCTAAAACATTTTATTATTATTTTCCATGATGAAAGATTTTCTTTCCATCCCAATATTCAGAGACATATGAACAAGGAATAGGTAAAGAGTCAACATGAAATACACCTTCATTAAAAATTTACCTCTGCAAGATAAGTTACAAGGTTAAAGGTGGCATCTGAGAAGGAGTCATGCAAATATCTACACACAACGTTAATCCAGTTAGAACAGTCCCTGGAATAACTGTGTGTACTGTATAAACTCATCATATGAGCCAGATTGGCAAGAGTTGGTGATTTCTCCTCTGCACAAACCTGAAAAGCCAAAAGTATATACAATTACATTACAGATGACAAAATTTTAACCTATCAGGGAGCAAGACTGTTTAATTATAGAAAACATGGTTCCATATTCCTGAATGGGTGATGACTACGCCCTCATATTCATAAACCATGACCTGTTTCTTCAGCATTACTGATCATCCTTCTTTTAAATAAATCTTGACCAGCCATTTTCTACTACCCTGGTACTAATCAGAGCTGTGAGGGTTAGTACTTAGGAAGCCAGGACTATCTGCAATATTTATACTGTAGTATCCACAATCCCAGCTTGTTCACTACTCATACTAGTCTTACCTTAACTTTGTTCTGGGGTAGCAGAAAACCTAGATAATCTTCTCAACAAATGCCTGACATCTATAAACTTTGCATATTATAAAGCTATCATAAGCGGGTTAAGTCACACTCTCATTTGAGTCAAAAAAGTCAGTAAAAGTTTGAGAACCAAGACATTCTTAAAAGTAACAGCAGTAATATCAATTTTTTTTTTTTTAAAGATGTTTCCTGTTAATCACTCTGTACAAGAAATAGAATCTTTGCTTCCTACCCGTAAGTATGAAAGATAAGATTCTCTTATCATCAGTAAGTTAGGAAGTGTGCTTAAGAATTGAGTTAATTTAAATTTAATATTACAAAATTTAATAAATTTAAATATAATATTATAATATTACAACCAGCAAAATCAAACAAGAAAAAATAAATGTTATCATTGCTAACACGTAAGTTCTTTCTTTACCTATAAAGTTTATAGAAAAAGCTAAATGTAAATTTTTCAGTGGCAAGAGAAAACTCAGGAGCTTACTCAGACCATCTATATAAATGGGGACCGAATCACATTTTTGAAATCAAACATTTTACAGTTAGTTATCTATTTATAACTCATAGAATCACGTAAATGAATTATATGAAGGAGTGGAAAAATATTGAACCAGTGCTGGTAACAAAAGTAAATTCCAGCAAGCATCATTTTACATACCTTTGCTATCCTGTCAGCTGTTTCCTTACAGAACTGAGTTGGATTATCAAAATGTTGGATCAGATGAGGAAGTAGGCACAAGATGTTAAGGGGAAATCCTAAACACATACATAAACACAGTTATATAAGCCCTAATGATTTTAGCATAATTTAATGTGGACTGCATGTCTGTGCATGTGTGTGCGTGTGTATCTTTCTGGTATTTAAGTACCTCTTAGAGTATGACAAACATACATTCACACATATATATATTATATATAGACATGTATTATTGTATATTATACATCATATATATATATATAGACATTGTATTCATGTATAATATGTGTGTGCGTCTAAGTAGGTAGATAGATGAAACTAAAATCATCACTGGATCAATTAAGCAAAGCTGTCAAGAAACTCAGCAGCTTAACGCAATACAGGAAAATTACTTATAAAATGTGCAAATGTTGGACATAGTACTTATAGACCTTTTTAGTAGAAAATCATAAAAAGTAATACATAAACTCTTCAGACTTATTTGTCAGCAAGTTTGAAGTTATTTATATGTCAATACATAAAGTTTTCGTGCAGACTTTTTGGTACATTATGACTGTCAGTAATGTATTCCCACTTATTAGCACTGCACTATCAACAGCTACAAAAAACATTTGATTGAAGGGAGTTGTTTTCAAGGCAAATGCATAACCACTAATGATTTTGATTATACTTCACTTGATTAAAAAAAACCACCACGTTTTCATTACAAATATATTTACTAATGATACCTGCTAGCTGAGAAGGATCCACCAAAGCATGCTTGGAAATTGTGATGAGTTTACTGAGGAGGTGAACTGTCATTTCTTGTGTGGATGCTGAAGTAAAGCCTTTTAGGAAAAGCTGCTGAAGGCCTGGGAAGTTATTCCATTTCAGTTTATTCTGCACCTTTTCTATCTTTTCCCGACTCTCCAGTTTATCCAGAGGCAAGTGAATAAGAAGTTTGTTGAGCAGCTTGAGAGCCAAAAGGTATTCATACTCATAGTCTGACTCTAGCAATGAAGTTGCAATCCAAAATATGGTGGCCATAAGATTGACAGGATCAGTAGTTGGCTGCACATCATACATCCCTCCTTCCCTCAGGGAGGAAAGGCTTCTAGTCCTGGCCAAACTTCCACCATGATTTATCCTTCCATCCATTATATCCAGTGTGTTGCTCCGTCGACGGTCACCTCTCCTCTCACTGATCAAATTCAGTCTCAAAGAATTACTTCTTGTATTGTTGTAGTATCCCAAACAACTGCCACTGTTAATGGGACTTGTGCTTAGATTTATCTGTCCAGTGCTTTTCCTATTAGCTGCATACTTGTTCCCCATTACAGAATCATGGTATGAGGTTCTAAAATAATAAAAATCATTATAACAAGTTATTCAATGCAAAATGCAGCAATATCCTTTAGAAAAAAGAAAAAAAAATCTGACACTAATCACAAAGATAGATAACTCGTGAATATTATTACAATACGTGGAAATAGATGGAAAACTACCACAAAATATGAAAATACTCTACTGAGAATATTTCTCTATGTATTATAATATCCTTGCAGCATAAGAAAAAGACTTTAGCACCCCATTATTTTTTTTACAATGTATATTCATTACAATCACCAAATGCCCTAGCAGTTAGTTACACAGCAACTCAGTAAAATAAGGAAAATTAACCTGAAGCATGTAAAAGATGATTTGAATTGAAAATCTAGCATTCCAACTTACTTTCTTAACAGATGTGATAAAGGTAGAGAAATAAGTGAATATACTTTTTTTTTTTTTACTTATTACCTCATTTTTCTCTTCTAAAAAAAATCAACTACTTCTACTTCTCACTCATAAAATACTTAGAAAGGAAATAAATTCTTAGAAATATCAACATTTTCAGAAATCTTTTGTATGCAATCAAACAAGAGAAGATGTGCGTTCAGCAATTTTCTTCAATTTTGATCAAAGTTATTGAGCTAACCACTCAAACTCCAATGAGACACAGAAAGAAAGGACTCAGACTGTTCAATCAGACTTCTTTCAAACATGGACAAAAAAATCTAGGGCCTAAGAAGAAACAGTGTTTTCTACTACTGAAGAAATTTCTTCTATAGCAAGATTGGAAAGTGGTTTGAGAGCAGCCCTAAGGAGAAGGATTTGAGTGTCAGTTGATGAAAGATTCAACATGAGCCGTTATTGTGCACTTGCAGCCCAGAAGGCCAACAGTATCCTGGGTTGCATCAAGAGAAACGTGACCAGCAGGTGGAGGGAGGTGATTCGGCCCCTCTACTCTGCTCTCATGAGACCCCACCAGATGCAGTTCTGAGGTCCCAACACAAGAAGGATGTCAAGCTGTTGGAGTGGGTCCAAAGGAGGGCCACAAAAATGATCAGAGGGTTGGAGCACCTTCACTACAAAGACAGACTGAGAGAGTTGGGGCTCTTCAGCCTGGAGAAGAGAGGGCTCTGGGGGGACATTATAGCAGCCTTCCAGTATCTGAAGGGAACGTACAGGAAAGCTGGGGAGGGACTTTTTATAAGGGCAGGTAACAACAGGATAAGGGGAAATGGTTTTAAACTGGAAGAGGGTAGATTTAGACTAGATATTAGGAAGACATTCTTTTCTGTTAGGGTGGTGAGACACAGAACAGGTTGCTCAGAGAGGCTGTGAATGCCCCCTCCCTGGAAGCATTCAAGGCCAGGCTGGATGAGGCTCTGAGAAACCTGGTCTAGGTCCCCTGCCTATAGCAGAGAGGTTGGAACTAGATGATCTTAGAAGTCCCATCCAACCCAACTCATTCTACAACTCTATGATTGGAATAGAAGTATTTATTGCAGCAAGATTTTATATCTGTAAACTTTAAATCACTTCTTAAATATTACACAAATGGAGAAAAATAAGATCCCATGAAATTATATTATTTAATCAAGTTCATTAGGGCTTGATAAAGTCCTGAATGTACTCACAGTGCCCCTTTTGAGAAATTTCAGAAGAAATGACAGAACAAATTACATGGAAGTTTTTGAACCAAGAGGCTAATTTGGAATGGTAGCAGATATTTACTTCAGCAAATCTAGGCTCTTATGAGTTTTGCTTGGGGAAGAATGCTGAAAACATCATAAAAGAGGAAGCAATTTTGCTAGTGAGATATCACTACCCTGCAAAGATGATAACTAATTATTTCCTTACACAAATAATAGAGATCTTAAATAATTCAAATGTATAAAAACATAGAATGTAGCTTGACTAGTGAAAGAACTTACTGAGAAAGAGCAGAAAGCAGATCATAATGCTTCATGGTTTCAGCCAACGTATCAATAGCAGATTCCAAAGTCAGAAGCAGTTCTATGACAAAACCCTGGGGAAAGCCACAGGTCATTATAAATTATGCAGTATGCAAAAGAGAAATCACATCACAACTATTGAGTAGCAATATAAAATCAGCATCAATAACTGAATTATTCTCATGCTTCAGTTAGAATATGACCTTGAAGAGAAAAGTCAAGCTGCTTACAGTTTTAAGATGGGGAAAAAAGTAAAATGACAAGCCTTTCAATTCATTCCTAAAATTTCAAAAAATTCATTTTGATTTACACTATTCTTAAGTATGATCTCACTCTTGATTACTTAGACTCTCATTTTGCAATACTGAAAGCTTAGATTGAATTCTTTAGACATGACACCAAGTTGGATGTTTTTAACACTTCATCTGAGTTCTTAATAAGGAACACAAAATTACCTTTTATATGGCTGATCTCAGGAATCTTTTACCAAGAAAGATACAGCATTTTTAAGAAACAGATGCATCAAACTCTTGTAAAGTTCACATTACATAGCAAATCTCATTTTACTAGGTGAAAATTCAGAAAATGTAACGACTAAAACTGCTTTGATATACGAAGTATCTTTAAAAATAGAAGTAACGAAATCCAAAACACTTTTAAATTTGGCCATCATTAAAATAATAGATAAGGATGTCAGGTGGGCATATTCAGTTTTCTAATAAAATTAGGGGGGAAAAAAATCAAATACCTGAGCTTCTTCTCCTGCATCTCCAACAGTTTCTACTAATCTGGAGAGAACATCAGAAAGTGTAGATGCAGTAAGAGGCTGCTTCAGAGCCCTGAAGATCTGAAAGGATCTCCCGGCATAGTGTCGAGAGGAACACGAAAGAGCAGTTTGCAAAGCAACTTCACTGAGACAGTGTTCCAATTGAAATCCTCCTATAAAAGAAAATAAATACTTAGATATCACAGCGATTCATTAAAGAATCCCACAAACATACCTGATTTTAATAAACAGTATAACCGTTGAAGTCATCCTTAAATACAAAATATTCTCGTCTCCTACAATTTTCCTCAAGGAATACACATTTGAAAAATCTTTCCAGGCATATGAACATGTGTTCCACAATAATTAACACTTGAGAAACTTCCTGGTAATAAAACACTTATGATTTGAATGTCACGTCCGGAATAAACTAGTACGATACTTATCTCATTCCTAGACTATTATATTTAAATCCGATTCAACAGAAGCATGAACTGAAATGTGTGATGCACAAGAAGAATCAGTATTTTTTAGAAGCAGAAAGCTATCATAAAATCATTTTATATAGCATCTGTAAACTTACTGGCACTGAAAAAAAATCATGCAGTTTGTGGACTTACACATGCTATCACATTTTGACTGTTTTCTAGCTTACCTGAGCTAGACTGTTTAAATATAGATACCACATGCTTTAAAAATACAGTTAACTGTTCAGCACTCTTTATATTAGGGTTCTTAGCCGAAACATCTTCATGATTCCAAAGCGGCCCTCTTTTCCTAAAAATGTAAAAACAGAGCAAACATGAAATCACAGCCATTGTCACTAGTGTTAAATGTTATTTCTGTCTTATGTAACTCCAAAATAATTTACTGCCTATCACATAAATGAAGCCACTTAGAATTGCAGACACAAATCAAAAAACTTTGACAACAGCTTAATATCACTACAATAATAGACAGAGAAGTGAGAAACAGGGAAAAGCAATGCATCAATTCTATCTGAGCAGTGTATATCTGCAGAGATGCTCTCCATTAGGTGATATTTAGTTACCCAACAAAAAGCCAGTTACAGCTCCCACCATTTTACAACTGTTGCAACCATATTCTTTTTCTTCTCAGCAATAAACCACACTATTATAATGTCAGGGCCATGAAAATCTCATAACTTTTGATTAAGTAAATTGGATTTCAGACTTACACATCTTGAAAGCTTTATATATACTGTCATATAAACTGAACAAGTGTTGCTTTTTTTTTTGTTACAGGTGTTCTTTGTCACTTCTTCTTCCCTCCCCCCCCAATTCCCATCTTTTTTCTGTAAGTCAATCCATAGCCTTTTCCCACAAATCTTGCAGCTTCCTGATCATTTTTCTGTATTTTTTCATCAGGATGGAAGAAACTATGCGGAAAGCAATGATAATGAACCTATGTAGAACATGGTAAAAGACTTTTAAACACTCAGGACAAGGAAATTCTTTCAAATAGTTGGAGATTTAGGGTTGTTTATAAACTGCACCACACAAGGGTTAAACTCAATATTCTTACATTTTTCTTAGCAAAATTGAAAATTAAAATCTTACCTTGAGGTAATGAATTCTATGAGAGTTTTTACTTTTTCATCCTGCTCTACTGAAATGTCAACCTCATTGAGGATGGTGGTGTGCATATGAGACATGGCAGCACTTGTATTTCCTAAACTGATGCTAGAAGAGGTAGAACTTGAACTAAGCCCTGAGTCAGTCATTGGGGAGGGCTGGTAATCAGGTATAAAATCATGAACACCTGTTGAAATAAAAAGGAGATCTTTATGAGCTCAACAGTTCAATACTAAATAAATAAAAAGAAAAATTAGCCCTATAAAAATTAGTGAATAATGAGAATAATTTCATGGATGCAATAATTTCAAATAAAATCAAACAAACTTTCAAAGCCTTAGAATAAGTGGGCCCTTAATAAAGAACAGTTAAATTCCTCCTTTTGAATCACTGGACGCTGTTTGATTTTTATATTGGTAATATAGTGAAACAACAGCTCAACAGTTTCTGAAACATCTCATCATAGAATAGAGAAAGTTGAGACAAGTGATCCAAACTACTTACATAACATGCAGATAATTTTTTTTTTTTTTTTTTTGCTAAAAGTCAGTCCCACTGTAACTGACAGCACAATTCCTCATAACCGTGAATTATCAGATGCAGAAAACAGATGCATATTTTTGGTCAAAAACAAAACCACTTCTGATTTCAGGATGGAACTGACACATTTTATAGCAACATGCTGCCACCTACTGAATTCATATGAATTACTCTTTTTTCTTTAGAAAATACGTTAGGCTCATACCTATTACATTCATGGTTACACAAAAAAAAAAAAAAAATTATTGCATAACTATGATATTGTGATGTTTAGGTAGACCTCACAAGAATATTCTGTTAGGTTACTAAACAATGACAAAATACTGAAGTCAGAAATTCAAAGTTTTTATGCTCAAGTAAGAGATGCATTTTCCTGTTTGTTTTTTTTTAATTTTATTTTTGAAGCATCTTAAAAACTGTGCTATTACAGATCCAAAGCATAGAATTTCCTCTGTTTTTTTCCGTTATTAATTAACTGCTCAACTGAGCTCACAACTCTGACAATGTGGCACAAAGTGTGAATGTACTTTGTACATACAGTACTCATTCGGTCTTAAAATAGTTTTTAGCCAGCTGGGCAGAGCTGAAATAAAACGTAGTTTACTAGCAAGGGCTCTGAAAAACAGTAAAGTAAAAGAGATCTTGATAATGCCTAGCAGTAAACTTCCCATGTCATTTTAACAAGTCTAAAGCATACCTGTAAAAGTATAATCTAAGTGTGTAGTTTGCTTGACAGTAAGCATCCTGGACTCATTGAACTCTCTGTTTCTGAGTAGGACAGAAGCAACAGATTGGACATTACTGCCAGATCCCATCACTATCAGCAGATGCAAAAGCAGTCGTTTACAATGCTCATAAACTTCAGGGTGACAGTGGTCAAAACCTAACACAGATTTAAAAAAAATAAAAAAAAAAAGAAAAGTTTTATTAAATGCAGAAAGCACATTTAATTCAATTATTATAGTAGCAGTTCTTCACTGTTACATTTTATCAGAAAGACACATTATGAAATAAATAACTGCACACATGATTACTGCTAAATACAGAAGCTCTTTCTTCCATCCTTAGATGTTTTTTCAGTATTCAAATACAAAAACAAAGCACATAGTTTAACAAACATAAAGATACCCTCGTTTCTTATACAGCAGTCAGAAATTAATATGTTCTCTGTATGAAAATTACAACAAAGACAAACAGAAAGAAAAAACAAGCAGAATTTCACTTTGTCTTCTACATGAAGACAGAGGGAAAAGAGGTACAACAAATTGCTTTTGAACAATAGCAATTCCTCTTAATTATATTCATTTTAACCAAGTTGAAAGGTATTCGGGTGAAATCTTTTTCAAAAGGAAAAGGAATGCCATTTTTATTTTTTGAAAGTAAGTTTTCAAATAGGCCATCACAGGTTACAAATAGTGCAGATTTTTAGCAATACAGCAGTCCTTTCCATGTTTCGTGTTAAAGCTATGTCTGTAAACATTAACATATTAATGAAATTTAAATACAACGATAAACACTAATTTAAATCGGGAAAAGAACAGCTATGTATTTAGGAAGTATTTCTAGAAGAATGTTGGTACCTATAAAAATGGCATGAAGCAAAAGATGCAAGTAACCTCCCCATTCCACCTTCACGCTGTGATCAACTATCAAGTCAGTCAAAAGGATCACTGCTATGTTGCATCTAAAAACAAAAATAAATCTGTTAGCAGAACATAACATACAACTTTTATGTACAGATGCAAAGAGCTTAAAATGCTTCTGAACAGTATTCTCTTAAGTCTAGTTATAAACACCCACAAACTTGTGTTAAGGGAAATACGTATGCTCACAACGAAGATAAACTCCAGTTCCCCAAAATAAAAGGCTTAAAAATCTCAAATCGCCAGATGCGTAAAATCACAGAAAATAATTGTACTATCTTTATCTATTATCTTTAAACCTGTTTAAATTCCTATATTTGTACAACACAAATTGAAAAGTAATGAATTGTCATCAGCAAGCATTTAACAACTGTCAAAACAACTACCTGTGCAGGGACATGCCCGGAGAAGTTGTTTCAGGCAAATAATCCACTAAGGGTGACCAGCAACCTCCATTGGGTGGAAAAGGGAGAGGCTCTCCTTGATTGTGCTCCATCACCTTCAACCGCCAGTTTGAATACAGAGGCATTGAATCGCCTAACAAACAGATGAAAAAACAAACCATAAAAATAAAACAAATACCCTCAGTATGTGTAATTTTGTATTCTACAAGTCTTCTAAAGATTGTTATACAATATAGAAATTGTCTGTTTCTGTTTTACAGTCTTCTAAATATTTTTAAATTCCTGACAAACTGAGGCCTATATGCAGTACATTGACAGGCAATGATAATTTGGATGAGTTTGGTACAAGAGCAGTCACAGTTAATAAGCCTCCCTTAAAGAAATGCCTCTGAAAGTAGATGGGAGTTTCAGAAAAGACTGACTTTTATCCTTGCACCTGCACCTCAGAAAGAAATAGAACACAGATCAGAATAAATAAATTAATTAAAGCAAGCTTGAAAATTAATTAGAGATACACTGCAACATTTTTCTTCCCTGCTATACTTCGCTTTGATAAGGATTCTTAGAAAGTTCTGTATGTTCTTTTTTTAAACAGGTCCTGCTGCTGCTTAAAAGAATAATCACTTCTAATTTTATGTCTTTTTTTTTCTTATTTTCTATCATCTTTTTCCTCATTCATTTAATTTTCCACCTGCTAATCTCTCTTCTATTTCTTCAGCCTAACATTCTATCTTTTCTGCTGATAGGGCAAAGAAATGGAATGAAACTGCTTCAGTTGCAATGATGTTCACAACCCATTCTGGATTACAAGGTAAGGAAAGAAGGCATGTTAATCTCCCTTACACACAGTACTGCAATCAAATATGTGCAAGATCTCAACTGCAGAACAAAGACTGGGGAATGTAAAAAAAATAATAATAAAAATATATATTATATTACATTAAATATATATATTTAAAATAAGTTCATGCAAAAACCTCGTTATTTATCACTACTTCCTCATGTTCCAAATCCTTCAGCAAAAGCATTAATTTTTGAAAATTTTATTTTCTATACATAGAAATATTTATAAATTAAAATATTACTTTTTTCCTCTTCATACGATCCTCCAGAGCTGCTGCTGTAGCGAGATTCTAGTCTGTGGTGCTGACGGTTTAAGTTATTGTTCAACCCACTGTAAATGTCTAGATGTGCATAACTGCAGGAACAAAGAGACATTAGTAACTGACATTCTGTTTTAAAAACCAATTAGGGTCTATGTATTTCAGTAAAACTGTTATGCAAAAATGTTTCATCTTACAAGGACGATTATACAGAATGATATAAAATATCTCAGCTGTGTAAGACATCCTGGAGCAATGCTACATAAGAGTATTTAAGGAGGGAATCCAGTGCAAATCGATTTGATAAATCATTTCCTTTACCATTTAAAATATTAGCATGTGTTGCCATTACACGTTCTTCTCACTAATCATGAAATGATTCTTTGATCTTCATTAATCTGATAAACTGGAAGGAAGTCAGAGAAACTGAAGTGCTAAAAGCATAATTTCCAAGCTCTTTTGACACAGTTTCTGTAACTCCTTCCTCTTCCCAAGCCCAAGATATACACAGTATATTGTATCAAAAAGCTTTTACTGTAGGAAGGTTTTAGACAACACTACAATAGATGCCAGAACTTTCACAGACTTTCAAACCTGTCATTGTTACTTTAAAAGCTTCTTAAGCTCAAGCCTGAAAAGCAGCCAAATACTTGTTTCTGTCCCTGGGTAGGACAAATTCTGAATGACACCTCAGATTTCATAATCTTTTATAATTTGTTTTAATTGAAGTATGAGTCATGTCTCTGTCAATATAGTTACCAATCTAATTATATTGATATCATCATGAACAAGAAAATTGTTCAAATGGAAAATTACATTGCTATAATTAGAGAAATACAATTACTTTTGTATTTGCTGCAGAAATATTCTAAGGCTTGGAAACAAGTCATCACAAAATAGCCTACATTACAGCTACCTTACTCTACAGTAATGGCCTGTGCACACATTTTTATGTGTACACATTCTCTGATGCTAATCAAGGAATCCTTGCTCCTCTTTCACTGTAAGGTGAGATAGCTCACATTTGACACACAATGAAAGCATGCCCACAGCAGCTTTGAGTTTGCATCCCAACTAATTCCACATCAGCTCTTTGCTTTCCTCTACATTCACACCAGTACTGCTATTTGGGAAGTTCCTCCAAAAGACGACTCTAAAGAATCTCAAAAATTAGGGAGGAAGGCATCCTCCTATTGCTACACACACTCATTAACATGTGTGTAGGAGAATAAACTATCAACATTTGGATATCACTGATTTCTTGTGAGCCAGGGAACCGATATCAGAATTTGCTACATTAATAAACTGGTTGTTTTGCCTTCAACATATTCATACACGCAAACAGTATAACTTCTCTTAGGTAAGCATATAGGTGATAAATAACTAATTCAGACACTTAGATATAGTAGTGCAAAGCCTAATCATTAATCCCAAATAGTGTTCCAGCTTTTTTGCTTAAAATCAAATTGTACACACTTGCAGAACTTCAACATATATTTCCTGCAGCACAGACCTATCAAAGCCACTGAGATGCAAGTATTTATAGAAGCTACCAGGAATTCTTGTAATTTAATTATTAACTGATCTCTGAGGAGATACTTACTTCTCTTCAATGCTGTCTTTTATATGTTTACTGTCAGGGTTGCCATCTGTGGGAGCTACCATTGTATTGCTACTAGAGGTGGTACCTGTAAATTATGGACAAAGACATTGGTAAATGAATAAAAAAGCAAAGCAGACTGAAGCTATATACAACGACCCTTATTTACTTGTCCATTCCAAGACTTCTAAACAGGCACATGCTATAGCAACAGGCACAAATACAAAGCAAGCAGCAGTGATTACTTTCACGTAGGACAAAAAAAAAATTGTTGTGCAGACTAAAAGATTCTGAACTGCTACAGTAATCTCACTAATTGGAAAAAACAAAACAAAACAAAATGAAAACAAATAATTCCAGGAATCTCTAAGTCTTCAGAGTAAATGAAGTAGAAAGGCTTGTTTTTGAAGCAGGATCTAGATATATCCTTCTTTCTTTCCTTTATTCTTTTCATCTGTAAAATGCAGTTGGACCTTGGTATGCAGTTCATTCAAAACACAAACAGATTAGGGATTAAAACCTAACAGTTTGTATCAACCTCTTTTTAAGAGAAACTATCAAGCATCACACTTACCTGATCACAATTGCGAAAAAATGTTCACCTTCTTCTCCCTACTTTGTTACAATGAACACTTAACTATAAGTGCTCCATAATATTTTTAATACACTTTAAACACTTTCATGAACAAGTACCAATGCAACCACCTTGTTATCCAGATAATCCCTAGGTGATACGCCCAGGCTGCTTCAAAGCATTGACAGCTCTGCAGCAGAAAAGCTAAATCTTTGCTTAGATACTCCCATCCAAGCCTTACGTTGCTCTCTTGGAAAGATGCTTCATCAAAAACATGATTTAAAATTGTATTTAAAGATGTAAACTGTCCCCATTGTTTAGCTGAACAGACATAAAAGTGATATGCTGAGGGTAAAAAGCACAAGATCTGAATGCAGACAAAGTCTAACATAAATATCAATACAATCCTGTTTCTTGTGAGTCTTTCAGATACTGTTTAATAAGAACTCTGGATAATCTAAAACCTGCCAATCTGCCTATCAAACAGAAATTCTATCATATTATAACTAAAAGAAATAGAACACTGTACTCCTATTAAATATTTACAGATGAACTCCAATATTTTAAGTGATTAATAGAAACATGTTTGTCACTGCCAGCAATAATAGATTAAGTTCAATAAATTCTCACCTGAAGTGACAGAAGGGATTTTATAGCTGGAAGTAATGCGGTAATATGGTGGATTATCCATATGGGTGACTCCTGAACTGACAGGATCTGTAAGCTGAAGTTCACTCACCAGCTCTTCCAATAGTTGCATTGTTTTGTCTCTACCCAAATAAACAATAACTTTCTTTACCTGCCATCAAATAAAAAAAGTATATGTACATAAAATAGTAATACACATAAATACAATTCTTGTCATAGTGATTTAGGGAAAAAAAAAAAAAAAGATTTGATCATCTCAACTCATTAGAACCACTATCTACCTATAGCGCCAGGAAGAATACCTGCAAATTATTCTAGTTCTAAAAGCAAACAAAAACACTTTCCACAGACAGAAATACCAGCAAGCATCAGAAACATCACACAAATTAATTTTAGCTCAATGACCATTGTTTAAGAAACAAAATAGCTTTTTCTAACAAAAGTTTCAGCAACATATAAGATTAAGATTTGAACAATAACACTAAGAAATGATAAGTAAAATGCTAAGTAATTTAGGATGTTTATCTCATGGAATTACTTTGTCTCCTGGTTCAAACTATATTGGAAAGATCTGGGGCTTCACTGCTAGATTTTCTGATTTGCAATGAAAACAAATGCCACCCAATGAACTTAAAATGACCTTTGTAAGAACACAATACTATAAGTCCTATATATTCTCAGACACACACATACATACAAAAATATATACTTATCACAGATACCCTCTTTCTTTCTTTGTTTACTTCATAAATACTTTTTAGGACAGTTAGCAAAACCAATCGCAATTTTCTGATGAAAATAATAGTTATGGAGCCATCTTATTTCTTCCTAAAGAACAGAAACTATCTGTGGCTGCTGATTTGCATATTATGATGGCAAGAAATTGATCAGTGCATATATGGAATGAAAGCAATCTAAAATTAGCAATCAATCTCTGAGTTTCTTTTTTTTAATACAAAGGAACAAAAATGCAAAAACAGGTGTTCAATAAATCTTTTCCTTTTTAAAAAATTTACTTACTAAATAATGTCTATGGTCCATGTAGGAAACCCTGAATTTTGGCAGCTCATAACTGATAGATGGCTTTGTTTCAGACTTATCACCCAGTAAATTGCAGTAAGTTACTGCGACTTTCATAAACAGAAAACTACCAGCATCAGAGAAATTATTTTCTCAAAATCTTTTGTTTCATATTACGAATACTTGAATCATTCATCTTCAGTGGCAGGCTTCTTTAATTTCAAAAGTTCTACAGGCTTTCACCATACCATATATTTGTTACACTGAAAAGCATTCCTTGCCCCTTGTCACTGAAATAGCAAAATGTTTCCTTTGCCAGGGACAGCTAGTGTCCATTTAATCCTATAAGCCTATTTCTAGAATTAGTATACTAATCACAGAAAGGTTGAAGTTGGCAAGGGACCTCTGGAGGTCCTGCTGCTCAAAAAGAGTCACTCAGAGCAGACTGCCCAGGAGCATGATCCAGACAGCTTGTAGGCATCTCCAAGATTCCAGTGCCTCTGTGGGCAACCTGTGCCAATGCTCAGTCTTTACCTGCAAAGCACTGATGCTGAAAGGGAACCTCCTGTTTTTCAGTTTGTGCCCTCTCCCTCACCCTGGCACTGGGTACAACCTAAGAGAGTCTGGCTCTTTGCTTTGTACCCTCCCTTCAGGTTTATGTACACTTTGCACTTTATTTATTCACAGTGTACACTGGTCATAAAACACGGAGTGATACTATTACACTGCTAGATATAGGTATCAGAAATACTACCTCATATTTTTTGCTTGGTGATCTTTACTGCTAGAGTTTATTTCTAAAACACCAGTGACAATAAGGAGACTCATACGATGTACTTACATAAGGCAAAAGGCTGGGTTCACTGTTCACCCCACAGATACTGATCAGGAAGTGCAAAATTATTTTCAGATTCTTCGGCCAGCTGTCTGCCAAAGTAGTCCAGACATTTTCAATCTCAGACCAAGCCACTTCATCACCATACTGGAAAACAAAGTAAATATCTCTCCTGAAAACTCCAGCAGAATATTTTTTTTCAAGACTGCAAATAAAGATCATCAGTTTTTTCACATATTTACAACTCCATTTTCATTTGAGATAAATAAATTTTTCAGATGGAATTTATAGAGTTGCAGTCAGATATTCAACTAGAAAATCCGATTGTGTCTCTTTACCAGACTTTTATAAGAGAGAACACCCCTCACGTATATCCCATCAGATGATATCTTACTAGTTTTATGCTTTCATTGCTCTTTTATTTTACTGCTTTAATAAAAATATTAAAAACTAAAATAAGTTTTGTTATTTATATACAGTAACTATATTATTTTACAAGAGCTGCTTCAAAAGTAATATTTCCTCTTTTATTATGTTGGTCAGTGACATTAGAAGTGGGTATCGATGGAATGGCAGTAGAAGTTGAACTTCCCCACCAATATTCCATTATATTTTGTTGCCGTGTGATGGATGGCAACAGAGGGACAGTCTGACAAAATGGCATCTGACATGGAACTGCATATGTAGCAAAGGTATGTTGCCAAATTTCCCCATGTGGAAAAAAATGGCACGCATTGACATTCATCAACACTTGTTGAACATTTATGGAGACCAAACAGTGCATGTGAGTATGATGAGGTGGTGAGTGGTGTGTTTCAGAAGCGGCAACAGCGGGTCACCTCCACTGGTGCAGGTTTTGACAAGCATGGAATGCGGGCTCTTGTTTATTGCTGGTGAAAATGCATAGCTAATGGTGGCTCCCATGTGAAAAAATATTGTTTTGTAGCTAAGAATTTGCTCTATCAAGCAGATTTACTTCCAAAATTCCATTTTGAGATCATAGGTACAGAGTGGATGAGGTATTATCTATTGAAATAGACATCTATATAGAAAAACAGTTATATGTAACTGCTATATGCATTAGCTACTAAACTATTTATATTATATGTTTCTTATAACAACTCAAAACTATAATTTGCGTATTCACAAGTAAGCAGAATAATATGAGCAGTAACTCTTGGAAGTCTATAACACAGTATCTCTGAACAGCATTCTCCCTAAACACAACAGTCTCCTGGAATACCAATTAGTTTTTACCTTTGCAGTCATATACATAAGGTTGTTCAGGACCATGGCTGTAGCCTGTGGTGATCCCCAGCCTTCACCTCGTAGCCAGCGCCTACTGTTTACCATTATTTCTCTATCCTTCAAAGAATCTTCTTCATCTTCATCTTGCCGCCGAATGGTTGGCAAAGGTTTCAAGTCTACCAACTCAATATTGTTCATCCATGGCAGCAGATAATGCAGCATCACCTGTCTCCCAGCCGGGTGAGCCGTTTGGATTCTCTGACTTACTTCTGTGATTCAAAGATTATGTACATAGATAAATTGTGGATCATTAATTGGAATTATTTTGCTAATAACAATCACTACTATGAATCCAGTAAACCACACTAACATAGAAAAAACACCGATACTGACATAATTTTGTTTAACTGACTTGTGCTACTTCATAACCATCATCTATTCTTCAGTAGAGCTAGTTGAAGACTCTTCTGACAAACAGCATGGTTGAAGAAGCTGAATTGCTGTATGCATACACACACACACATAGATTTGCATGCACAAACAAGCAAGTGGATACTATGTTCTGATAGTTTTCTTAATTGCTTAAAGTTCTGATAAAGTCTAACATTCTCTCTCTCTACTTTATGCTTATTTCATCTACCAACTCTTGCAAAATACAAGCTAGTTTTATTCTGTTAGTAGCTTTTCATTGAAAATGGTAAACAAAATCCAATCTCTATGCGCCAGTTTCATTTCTATGGAGAAGAAAGCACAAGTAATGCTTTCCAGGACAAAACTGATGAAAGAAGTATGCATTGCACATTACATGGTTAAAAACATGGCAAACCAGACTGATGAGTAGTGGAGTTTCAGCACTGCTCCTTTCCTATATAAACAGTAAGGACAAACCAATTCAAGTCACCAAAGGGAAAAAATACACTATACCATATCATATTGTGTTTAGTAAGTTTTAAAAATTATTACCTAGAAAAAAATTCCTCTAATTGAGGAGATAGCTGAAAACCTAAAGCATGTAAAAATGTGCCAATCTGGCAGAAAAGCACTTTAAAACTTTTCTCACATTTGTCCTTGCTTTTTTTTTTTTTTTTTATTTATATGAGAGGTTATTATTCTGCAGCTATTTAAGATGCTACAGAATATTATAATATTATTTTTAAGTAATCTACAGTAAACAAGAATACTAAAAAGAATAACAAAAGAATAATTTTGAAAATCATTTGGAAATTATTTTATTAATACACGATTTCTCTTTAATATATTAGAAAGTCAGTAAAATATCTATTGATTCATTGTTTCCTCTTTAATATATTACAAATAGAAATAAAAATTCCTAATCAGTAAAATCAGTTTTCTCCACTTATTATGAAGACATGATCATGTTCCTTATTCTAGTGAATTATGAACCATACATTTTGTAAAAGGTTTCAGACCTGATAATCTTTATATTGATTTATTTTAAATCATACCTGAGAAGATGGCAAGTGTTAGCTCAGGATAAGTCCTTGCCAATTCTTCTGATAGTTGATAGTATGATACAGAATACAGATGTGGTAAAGGAGAAGGCTGACCCAAAACTCCATCTGTCCTCTGAACTTCCAGTTTGTGAGCATAACGGAACATCTTTGGTTCCAAGATCTACAACAGCAACATTCATAATTTGAAGCTCTGTACAGAGTTATATTAGAAGTTTTTATTTAAAAATCACCTTTAAAATTTATGCATCTACTCCCATTTAATGCCTCGTATCTGATAGGTCTCCACATATCTCCTGTATTCACAAACACTGTGGCAATTCCACTGAATAGCTAACACTCATTTCATTTGATGCATTCTCAATGAAAAATTCTTGAGGTTTGCTTTCTCAAAATAACTTATCCAATACATATTTTTCCGTGATAAATTGAAAAATACCATTGAGTACTTTTATTTCCAAACAATATTATTTCTGCTTGAGACAAGCATAGAAGAAATGCAATCTTTGATGAGCCAGAGATGCAGAGGGAGGCTAAAGCAGTTCAGCACATTCAAAATTAATTTTGGCTGGTCTCAAGCAGTAGCGTTCACTTGATAAGAAAGATAGGACTGAAAGGGAGAATGCTGTGAGTGTTGACACATCGGCAACAGTACAACTTCAGAAAGGATTTTACTGCTTAATTTAGCTGACAAGGACCTCTGCGATGACTTCTGGTATGAGCAATGAGCAGTACATCTATATATATATATTTTTAAATATTAGTGCTGCCTGTATTACTGCTAAACGTCCTTGGAAAGGAATTAACAGAAGTAAATGACTAACAATTCTGTTTACCCCTCCCCGTGTTGATGGATAAGGAACATGTTTGGCACCAATGCAAAAATCAGGAAACTGACAGCTACATCAGTGAAGAGAGCAAAGGAACAGAAGCAACACACCTCTCTGAGAAGCTTTTAAAAAACTGATCTATACAACACTTCTGTAGTGTCAAATCAGAAAAATCTTCATATAGGTTTTGTATCTTAAAAAAGCATATGCTGTGAAAATGTAAGACTTTAAGGTTTACTTCTTGAAAACACACATTTTGCTGACATCTACTTAGGTCAAGCAAGGATCTAGGTTAACTATGTATAAAGACAGAGAAAAAAAAAACATACATCAAATTTTCTTACTGAAAGAACAACTAAATACTACCAGAAATATCTTTGTGGTTTTTGTTGTGGTTATGTTCAATGCACAGAGATTGTTCTAATTTTTAAAACAAAAACAATTGAATCAAAATTAGCTTACAAACCTGTAATAGTTGCATAGCAACTTCATAGATAGCCCTAGTGGAATCAGCTGCTTTAAACAGTATCAGATTTAGAAGGATCACTGTATCACACTGGTAATCCCTAGGGAAAAATCGCAAGCATGAAATAAATAACATTAATTTGATTTATTTTTTTGAATTTGAATTTATTAAGTAAAAGCTATTTCTTAGGGGATATGAAATGGAATAACCTAACATTTCAGAAAGCTTCTCTTAGTAACACATAGACATGAACAGGAATGATCTCTACTCTTGAAGGGAGGAAAAAATGTTCCAAATGAAATTATGCTTGGAAAATGAAAGTTTTGAAAAATTCTGTAGTACCTGTTTTGAAACACACTGGCTATGGCTTTAAAGCAGCCAGCTGCTACCCGCTTGGAACCTGTATAGCACCGGTCTACGGCCCAGTACATGAGGTTACTCTGGTCAGGGTTGAGCTCCAAGAGCAGCGTAACTGCCTCGCAGCCCAGCTGGTGAACCTGTATTCAGAAATGAACCAATTAAAAATAAAATAAAATAAAATAAAAAAATAAAAAAGGGCCAACTTATAAAAATGGCATAAAAGAGGGAAATAGATATTTAATCCAAAACATCTGTAGTACATAAAAATTATTCCAGCTAAAAACAATGAGTCCACAGTTTAAAATAACAGATTACCTATCAAACTGTTTAACATATAACTTATACACACAGTAAAAGATTACTGAAGTAAATAACTAGATATTTCTAACATTCCTTTTTCTAGTTCGTATTGTGCTATTTACTCTTTTCTGAATACGGATCTAAAGTCAGAAACAGAAAAGTACTTAAATATAGACAGGTATTCCACAGTGGGATACAAGGGACTGATCCATCTGGAGACTTGCATAATCCCTTGAATCTATCCCACTGGAGCAGTAATTTTATGCTCTCATAGTATTGGTGCAATGAAGGCCCTATTTTTTAGATAGATGCAAAGCTTGCCTTACTAAATAGCTGTAAAACTTGGTCTTTTCACAGGGCCCCATCAATAGACTCGAGTTTCACAGACTTCACATTGTCTCCTTTAAGTTTCTGAAGATTGTGCTTATTACTACAACTTTATCTACCTGATTAGTTTATAAATTATAAGAAGACTGTTTCAAGTCCTTTCCTCTTCAGTTCTGCTTTGTCTGTGCTCAGAATGTGCCTGGTGACTCCCTTCCTCAACTTGGTGATAGCATGTGTCAAGGACAAGGCAAAACTACGCACTCCTAAGAGCTTTGGGCATAAGCCACTCTAAAGCCCTTGGGTCAATGTGACCACAATAATTCATGAATGCCTAGGTTGAAAGTACTGATAGTTGCAAACCAACATTTACACTGCCTGCATTACCTTTTTATCCTGTGAATCCAGAATATTATCCAGCCATTTGTATAAATAGCCATCAGATGAGAGCCCAACATTATCTGCCACAGGGCCACAACACAGTACAGCAGACATAGCCTTTAGAAAGTAAAACACCACATTTCAATAACCCAGATATAGCAGATGTGTTTTTATCAAGACCATTAAAATCCCAGAAAACTACAGTCTGACAGATTCTGACAGAAAGACTAAGGCTAACAAAAAACCAAATAACATTTTGTTAAAGAAATACTTCAATCAAATCAGGTTATTCTGAACTCCCAAGTAAAAGCTAAAAGTGAAAAGCTGACTTATGCAAAAGTTTATATGACATTTTTATTATTCACAAACTTTACATGAAAGTCTTTCTCTTTAGGCAGCTGAGAAGTCATGGGAAGTCAACATTTACTAGTAATTTTACGTAATTCTTATACTAAGTGCAATGGTTTACAGTATGCAAAAAACAAATTATCAAAACTGAGCAAGTAGGTAGAACAGAAAAATAACAAAGTCATAAATGATGAGGATATGAAAACTACCCCCAAAAAGCTGAGATGTTAAATATACATGAGCAAAATCAACATGGGAATTTATTTTCAAAGTTCAGAAAGTATTAAAATACCTTTAATGCACAGTATTGGTGTCTGTTTATTTGCATGTTCCTATCACTGTATCTATCCAGGGGAGTAAACATGATACTAAAAGGACCTGCCCAATGACTGAACAACATAAATAGACTGTGGCGGAGACTTTGCTGTGGAAAGACACTTCTTCTCTGGTGGACTGAAAGAAAAGCAAATAAAGTTAGAAATACCTTTTCTATCATTTTTTAAAATAATGTACATAAAAGAGAATCAGACTATAAAAGGGAAAAGATAAAGACACTCTATTTCAAAATCATAATAGCTGGATGTAGTTTTACTGTTATCATGTTTAATGTCACTGAGGTATAAGGATAAGCTATTAATTAATCTAAAAAATGTAAATGCATTGCTAGGCAAGAAGACTTTTGCTAGATGAGAAAATTACTTGTAGCTTCCAAACAGTATCAGACACCTCTCTTAAGAACTCTCATTGCTGAAGCTGTGTTCAGAACTGATTGTATATTTTTATTAATGTATTCTGCAAATTCAGTAGAATTTTTTTGATGCTTTAAAAAAAAATAAAATAAAAACAGTCTGTCAGAAGTTATCAAGATCTTTTTACATACCTGGAACATTTTGAATGATATTTGCCACTAAGGCACTAAAATGGCATCGGATATCTTTCAATGTATCAGAATCCTTTTCATTCTCTGCTTCTAGGAGTTGTCTTGTTAGATCAACATACTCAAGTAAAGTGTTGTTGAGGGAATGTGTTTCATTATCAAGGCCACCACTTGCACTTAAAAATAAAAATATTAAACTGTATGCTAAATATACACCTTTGAAAAAAAAAAAACAACAAAAAACAATCCTTATCTCTTTAATAAACCTCATCATTGCAAACACTGAATTCAAAGTCAATTTTTCCCTAAGCTTGATTACTTGCTGTATAAAAAACAGCAGTGAAAGTAAACAAGTAAGCAAGTCTTATTTTTCACAGCTCACTCATCCTTCCACAGAATTAGTTCTTACACTGGGAGTAATTGTTAATGAAGAAATTGCAATTTTAGAAACACAACAAATTAATTAATAATACTTCACTATAGATATCTATATCTATCACATTACATAGTGATCCTGCTTATCAGTGCAGCCCCCACCTGTGACTAATGACACCAGCATCTGCCAACAGTTCAAATATTCGTACTAGTTGTACACGTAAAATATCTCGACGCCTGCGTCGTTTCATGTTCTGTTCAACAGAGGAAACACAGAATTAGACGAAGTGGGAAAAAACATAAAATTGCATGGCACAAAAAAGCATTATAATATTTAGACAACAATTTGCATGAATTATCAGGGGTGCAAAACTTCTATGATTAGTTACCAAAATGCCTACCTATCTTAACAGATCAGGCAGTGAAAGAAAAGTTATTCCTTTTGTAACTGCAAGATACACTAAGTTTATTATTACACATATTAACAAAATAATACACTTTTTATTTTGTCACAATCCTGTCATTAAGTGTGACATGTAAAACAATGAACTGAAGGACAATACCAATCTTTCTGTGCGTGTAAGACTAAGAAAACACACTATACTCCAGTAACATTCTGAAACAAAGTCATGGTTCCTTCTCATCATCTGTATTTAATTATGAATTTATTAGTTTATGAGTTTATTTTATTAACATGAACACAACAGTTACCATTAAAAAATACTGAATAATCATCTGCGTTTGTGTTTACAGAGATTATTTCTGTGGATACCTACAGGGGCTTTTAAATCCTACAGTAAAACATCCTCTCCATCAGAAGATTTCTATTCAGTGCAGACAGCCAGGTGAGCTCACAGACATTTCCATTTTAAAGAACTAGACGCAGCTGGTTGACAGTGGAAATCAATGCCATCTTAGGAACTACTAATTGCAGGCAGTATTTAACTATGTTAAACTATGCTTAAGCAACACAAATTAAACAATGTGGAAAAGCTTACACTAATTTCTAGTCGATCAAAACTAAACTCCTTTAATACAAGAACAATACAGAGTTCAAAGCAGAACTCTTCTACTGTAAACAGCTCACACTAATTTGAAAAGCAGCATTTCATTTTGTTACCTGGTATATTGACAGCTTTTAGGTGCAGAAGCATAACTAACAGTTATTTACTATCAGTTTTGAGAAGATAGCTAAAACTCTGTGCCTAATATAGGAAAAACATCTAATTACCTCTGGCCTTCTTTCAAGTGCTTCCTTTATTATAGGATGTAATTCTTCTATTAGTTCCCTGAATTAAAATAAAATAATCAAAAGAATATGAACAACCATTAAATTACCATCTTAACTGAAAAATGTTTCATAATAAGTGTTAAAATTTCATTTAAAACACCCTTAGGTTTTACTTATAGCTTTCTGAAATAAATAAGCATTTACAAGAGATGTTTCTGAGAAGATTTTCCTCATTTAAATACAAACCAACAAATGGATTTCTCAATAATTACACTAAATTTTCGTTTAGAAAGTTCTAAGTTATGTTTCTATCAGATATTATTTTCATTCACATTCACAGTCAGGGTTTAACAAAGTCTTATGCTGCAAATAGATACTATCAGACAAAAATGATGTTGGCAGCTAATCATATTATGCTCTTGCAACTGTCACTGTGCATTTAGTTGTTAATAAACATTGCTTCTCTAAGGCCAATAATGATATGCTGACAGACTAGTCAGTCTAGTCTCTATGAAAACTGAAAAGCAATGATTTGATGCTGTGGTTACATTTCCAATTTGCACTGAAGCTTCACAGTCTTTCTCAGTTCCTTCTGCCAAACTCCAATTATCTCATGACTCCATGAAGAGGGGCAAAGGAACATGAAAGAGATCAGCAGTGTGGATCTATGCAGACAGCACACTAAGGTAAAACTTACTAATTCTACTTTTACAATCGATAGTATAGTAATTACCTCCTCTGTTTTAAATTTGCTGCAGTGTGTCCCTGTCTCCCACATTTTTCTGTGTACTTTCAACGCTGTTCTAATTTAGACATACCAAAAGCATCATCCACTGAAGTTTTCATGTTAAATGACTGATTCCCCTGCTACAGGGGTCCTCTTTCAGGAAATGTGTTAAGGTGTTCAGAAAGTTGCAAAAACTTTCATTAAATTACATGAGACTTAAGCATGGTGATGGATAGTTTCATATTTTTGTTCAGATTAACAACAAAAAACTTTTTTTTTTTTTCATTATAAGGTTTTTTGGTAAAACACACTCAAAGGTTGGCTTTTGGTAAAGAGTACACAACAAACTAGACGTGTGATTAATAACAGAAAATAAAAGAGAAAATGAGTATTCTAGCAGGTTTAAGTGGTGTTATTGATTATGTTTAGTACCTCTACAGCCATGACTAACTAATATTGTAAATGTCAACAGTCAATAGTCTTTTTCTCCATAGGCCAGTCTTTAATACCAATAAAAGGCATAAAAATAATAAAATTAGTTCAGCTTCTAAAAAAATCATTGTCACACAGCTAAGTGCTAGAAAAGAATGATAATCAGTTTTCACAGATTTTTTAATGCTTAAGAAGGCCTTTTTTTGAGTTCTGTTTCCCTAGCTTTGTACTCATTAGCATAAAACCAGATGAAACACAGCAATTACCTAAAAGCTCCTGGGTTGGTCCTGCCAAGTCCCAGCACAAGGGATTCTGTAATTTCCATGCTCTCAGAGCGCATCATTGGAACTATGTGCTTAAACAAGGAAGAAGGGGATGGAATGCCAATGATCTAAGAAGAAAATCAGAATAAACCTGAATGAAGTAATTATCCAACATGCAGGTAGTGAGATTAAACATTTGCTACAATATCAGATTCTTAAGTACTGATCTGAACTACTCATGATAAAAACAAGGTTTCCGACCTTTGGCGTGGAAAACAAATATCAGAAATGGTACAAAATGCACATCCTTTCCCTGTGGTGAACAAGATGGATAAAGATAATTGAGAAGAAAAATCAGTAGTTATCTGCCCTGAACTTTTCTGTTTTGTCACTGAACCTAAAAAGCCTCTGGGAAGACTTCATCCCATCTGTTCGGCAACCTACAGAAGCTCTGTGCTGAGTACACAAGAGAGCTGAAATAGATTGTTACTAGGGCCAATGACTCTTCAAAAAGAGCTGAGTATGCATCTATGCAAGACCTTTACAGGCAGCTGAGAAGCAACGGCACTACACAGCTTTACATCCTCCATGTGAGAGGCATCTCCAAAGGTTTGAAAATCAAAAACAAACAGTGACTTAGAGGTTTACGTGGCCATCTTTGAATAATATATTTCTGTGGTTCTTCCATGCTTATCTTGAAGACATTCTGATTATAGGAACATCTCCATATTTCATTTTCAGAGAAAAACCTTAATGAGAATTTTGTTACCTCTCCAATTCACACTTGCAAATTCAGTTTAGAGGAGAGCTTACAAACATCTTAGAAGATCTTCTGTTTCTTTAGGAAGAAAAGCAAGCCTGTTAAAATTTCATTTTGCAGTTTCTCAGATTTAAGGACTGAATCAACTAGTAACAACTGGAACAGGCTTCTTCTGCCAAAAATCTGCTGTACAATCTATGAGTTATGCCTTTACTCTATCTTCTACAGGAAGCCAAAGAAGAGATTAAAAAAAAAAAACCAAACAACACAAAAGAACACCCAACCATGTCTGCATGTAACATGAAGTAATGCAGACAAAACTGTGGTTAGGAAAAATATAACGAAGTATAGTGTGACTGAAGAGAACACTGCCTCAGTTAGTGGAGAATGTGAGGCTATTTGCTCAGAATTACAGAGGTCTTCTGACAGAAAAAAAATAAAAATAAAAATAAAAATAAAAATAAAAATAAAAATAAAAATAAAAAGAACGGAAGACAAAATATTTCCTCATTATCACCAGATAAGACTTTGAAAGTGGGTTAATGTTTTCATTATGTGATTAGATTTTGCCTGAAAAAACCACAGATAGAAATGCATTTATAGTATAGGTTGAAAGAAACAAACTGAACGTTATCCAAAACAAACGAAAAAAGGCATTTTAAACATTTTCAGATAAATTACACAGCCTTCTAAGAATCATGATAGCTGTCATAAGCCTCTAGTGGTTCTACTTCCAATAAAATATAGTTGCAGTATTTACAGCAATCATTAGAAGAACCTACTCTTGAATCGATGCTATAACCACTGTCAGGTGTAGACGCCAGCGTCTCAGGAGGGGAACATCTCACAGAGCCAGTGGAAGTAGAGGAGCTTGAAGAAGATGCTGCACTGCAGCAAAGAATCAGGTAGTTTCTCCAGAGCCCAATGTAGGAGTCACTGCTTGTAGTTGTATTCACTTTCTTTGCATTGATAGGGCTGCTATTTAAAGAAAAAAAAGCTCAATATAGTAAATAATGCCTGAGGTTTCATTTCTCTATTGAATTTATTTTTAAGTTGTGTGTCTATTTCTGTTAACGTAGTGTACTCCAAATAAATTATTCAGAGTAGACTTGTACATCAATAATGTATGCTTTTATAGTCAAACTTGTTGAACTACAATATTGCCTGAGGCATGAATTAATCTTTACAGCAGATAATATTTTTTTCCAAATAGAACTGCTCTAACTTTCTGTTTTATGAATGAATGAAATCCATAGAAAATATTAGGAGCGCACGCTGCCTCACCGAAACATAACAGCATTAGAATGATGATGAGTCTTGAAACAATACAAGTAAATTAGACTGTATCTCCTTTAGAAATGAGCTTACTTTATATCCACTTGCGGAGACAGCATCTGGAGTCTGGTATAAGCAAACATCCAAGCATAGCTTACAGCTGTTGGGCAGTGTTTTGGAAGATTTTCCTGCTTCATAAAACTTGAAAGGCTTATAATCCACGGATCTTGACCTTGAGTCACATGCGCAAATATCCATATATGTGATGGACTGACCACATCAAACTGATGGCTGATTGGAGAGGAACTCCAGTCAGCCAAAGTCTGTAAATCCACTGAACTGGGACAGTATAGCAAAGTAGTCTGTATGCATTAAAAAACAAACAAACAAACAAACAAACAAACAACAAAAAAAACCAATTAATTTCTATGCATATTAAGTAATACTTTTTCACTTGTAGATTTTCATTCTGAAATGTTAGTGTCAAAACCTCATTTAGACATAGTTAAAACACATTATTTAATTCATGTTGTTTTAGAGAAATTCCTAATATGAGCAGTGATAGAAACACGTTGGAAAGGAAATAAATATTAAGTAAGTAAACTATTTTTAAAAAATGGCATTTGACTCATGATGACTTATTCTCCCAAAAGATTCCAGACTCTTAAAGTCTTACTACTAAAATACAATTCATTTCCTAAGCCTAAACACAGCAAAGCTTCTCTTCGACCGTTAATAGTTTAAGATAAGTATATAACAAGGGAATTCAGCTCTTATTCAGCTATGTATAATGCTCTGATTGTGGCTAAAGGAAACACTGCTTGCTAGACACTGCATAATGACAGAAAAAGTCAGTGGTCTTTCCTTGAACTTGTAACCTGTGAACCATTTGGGGAAAAAGAAACAAATGAACAACAACAACAACAAAAAAAAAAACAGAAAAAGAAGTGTGTGTGTTTGTGTTGTGATAGGCACCTAATCAATCAGAAACCATACAGTGTTGTTGTCAGCCTCAAATCATTCCTCAATTTTTGTTCTGAGAAATAGCTGTGGAGACCCTGGATGTTTTTTTGCTGGTTTTTTCTTTTTCTTTTTCTTTTTTTTTTTTAATCTGATAAACTGTTGATAAAATTAGCTTGAATATAATGATACTGTGATTTAAAAGACATACCAAAATGCTTACAGAAATGCATCATCTTACACTCAAGTTTAAGATAAAACCTCTCCTACCTGATCAGCACCAGTAAGGTGTATGAAACTCTCCAGGATAGAAGCACTTTGTCTGTCCATTACATCTATAGCCAATTCATCATCACTCTAAAAAAAAAAAAAGAAAAAAAAAAAAGAAAACAAAACAAAAAACATAAAAATCACAAAGTCAAGAAAAACAGCATTCTTTCATCAAGCTTTTACATGAATGGATAATCAACTCTCACCTTAGAAATTTCTAGAAGTGTGAACAAGGCCCTTATTTCTCTAAGCACGCTGACTGCTAATCTTCTCGTTGCAGGCCTTGTGCTGCAAAGAATGACCAAAGCAAAGCCTTCCACCACATGAAATACGTTGGAATAAAGGGTCCTCTCCAGAGGAAGGGTATGGGCAGCCCCACTGGAGACACCACGCTAAGAAATAAGCACAGAAGTTAAACAAATGAAGAAAAAAGTAAACAATCACGTTATAGTGTCATTATTAGTGATGACAGAATTAATCATAAGATACTTAGGTCTTGTCTACTTGCCATATTTTAAATTATGAAAATGGCACAGCATCAGCTAGCTTGTATTTTTTTCTCTCTGAATTCAGTCCAAATACCACAAGAAAGTCCTTCTTATTTTACTTCCTCACATAAGTGATGCAACGAGGGCAAAATTTAAAGAGTAAATGACTTTCTCTCATAATTAATACTGTATAAAATAACATCTTATAACCCTTGTACCTCTTTTCTATTAGTCAGTGGAAAATGGTGCTTTTTTGCTAGCTTTGCTGTTTAAAACTGCTATTTAATATTTCCAATTCCACATGTTGAATTTGATGTAAAGAAAAATGTGGCAAGTGTTTAGAGAGTACTTAATATTAAACTAAATTTTGGGGAAAAATAAAATAATAGGTCTAAATATCTTCAGCATTGTAAGAAAGTAAACTGAATTTTTATTACATTAATTAAAAAAGCATACTAACAAAACTGCATATAGATGAAATTATGTTTTGATATCAAAGGATTGTATTTAAAATACCTGAGCATCTTGGGCTTTATTATGCATTTGGGCTGCTTGTTTCCACTGATTTATGAGCTGCACTAACATTTTTACTGCATTGTCAAGAAGCGTTGGGTGGATGTCAGTCACTTCACGCACAATAAAATACACAAATCCTGAAAGAACATCTTCTCGCCAATCTGGAAAATCAAGCATTAATGCTTGGAGTGTATTGAAAGCCAAGGCACGGAGCTCTTCATCCATATGAATTGTCAGCCTGTTTAGAAAAAATACCAGTATCATCAACCCTAGAATTGCATATTCTTAACCAGCCTTTATGAATTAAAGTTTGGTGCTGCCTTCTGCCTATACTGTACAATACAGAATACTTCCACAAAGATGCATTCTCTGCACTGAATACATTTGCAACTGGCTAAGACAAGACCCTGCTAGAAATATAGCAAAATAAAGTAAGACCTCAGAAAACTGAGTACAAACAATTTTCATGAGAGATAATCGTGTCTTTTGTATACGCGCTTATCTGCATGCAACTGAGCAACCATCTTAGAGCTCAGCATGGAGGTGTCTTGTGATGTGCAGGTTATTGTTTTTCAATGCTTCCTGTCTTCTACGAAGAAAAAGTGTTACAAAAGCCTTAATTACTCTTACCTACCTTAACTAACATTTACATATGTATAATTCAACACACTCTATGCAAATGAGCTTGTAATTCCAAAACTACAAACTGAACTGTTCTCCTACACCAAGACTATCTTTATATTAAAAAATGAAATATAACAAATAAATAAACAGAACAAAAATTTATTGCTCCAGTAATAAGTGAAGACTGCCTGCACATACCCCAACTATCTGTTCTCATTGAATGCTCAGACTACCTATCTGCAGACACAACTGCTGAAGGCAAACAAGAATAAGAGTGATCAATCTGTACACAGTGGACTTGAACTCTATAGCAAGTTAACTGACATACTCTATACTATATAAGGAGCTTTTAAAAAGGAATATTCTCTAAAATTTTATTTCTCTTACCTTGCAAGCAATTCAATGAGGTCAGTCCTGCTCATACCATCTGGAATCAATCTTGGAATAGCAGCAATACAAGTTCTGAATAAATCTATCTTAGGTTTTCTTTCACCTCTACAAAACCAGTTTGTAAACAACAGGAAAATCCACATCAGTATACCACAAAGATTTTCAATCTTAGGTCAAAACTTAAGAAGGTACTACAAAATTTTTAGCATTAATTAATGAAATCAGAATGAATTTAATATTCAAACACAAAGCCTAAATTTGTAATGTAGTAATGTGAAACATTACAGCACAGGAATAATACAATGTAAGTGTGACAGTGAATTTTATACATACGTAATCATGTCTTCAGGTTCTTTATTGGACATCTGCACACTAGTCATGCACATGGGCCTTCCAACTTCTTTGTCCAAATGCCTAAGAATGCTGTCCAGAGCTTTTCTGACTTGAGGATAGTATATTGACATTCCTGAAAAGGAAAAGAGTTACAACCACCTCTTTCACTATTGCATATTCTCACTTATTTTTCACATTCTTATTAAAATATATACCACGTTCAGCTTAGGACAAATTTCTTATTGTACAAAACCTGTCATTAAACTAATTTTAGGTGTCAAAAAGAAGCATATCAAGCAAGCAGTAGGAGGTATTGTATGAAAGTAGAAGTTTCCTTCAGAGAAGAACATAAACAGAGAAGTAATTATTAGTTGCTTTTCTCATTTCCGAATATTTTAGTTCTAGCTTGAGACTGTCTTTTAGAGACAACTATTTCATCTGCAGAAGATCAACCAAACAAAGGGATAAAAAAATGTCTCACTCCAACGCAGCTGTATTTTGGAACATTGTAGAGTGAATCAAAGGAACAAAAATTTCCATGCTAATTACCAAAGTAATTGTACTCAGTATTTTGGGTGCTAATCCAGCAGTGCAAAACAGTTTTTAAAAAAGCCACAGATCCAGTCTTGGACACCAGAAGTTCAATATCGTCTAGAGCTTCTCTCTAAAGAATCATGTTAAAACATGCTATAACTAAATTCTCCATAAAAATTGAAATAAATATAAAGATACACAAATGTATTATTTGAGAATAAGTGAGAATGTCTATGTACGTATTGGAATGTGAAATTCCAAAAGACTGGTACATACCTATAACTTTTGCTTCCTCATCTGTCAGTGTTTTATTAAGAAAAATTTTCTTCACACGAAGAGTATTTCCTGAGGGAAGAACAACTCCTGTTGTTGGCATTGGTGGTTCACCATCTTTCTGCTGCAAGCTATCTGCTATGACAAGGAAGACCCTGAGGCCTATATTCATCCTCTTCAAACGCAACAAAGGGAAGAAAAAAGAAGTAGAAAACAAAAGGAATTATAACATTAAAGTAACACAGATGAGGCAAAACACAAACTGCATTTTCCCTCTGTAAGCAGACAGCATTAGTAGGACAGGCATGATTTAAATATTACCCATTAGTGTAATGAAAGTATCAAGAACAAAATTTTAGAGTTGAATGCCTTCTCACATCTCTGAATCCAGTCAACAAAACTGGCATGGACAAATGAACTTAATGTTTTAGAGTAAACAGCATTAAAGGAGTTAATATGAATCATTAGAATGATATACTAAAGAAATACATTTTTACATCTCATCTGTTACACTGGCTTTGTAAGACCTGGGTATGATGCCCCTGAAGAAGAGGCTTTATGGTTATACACACAAGCACACATACTGGGTTTGCAGTTGCAATGAGCTGAAACTGCAGTAGTATTGCTGGCTTACTCACCAGACATGGGACAGCAACTGTACACAACTATCTATTTCTTTAGCTAGTAATAACTAGTTATTTCTTTAGTTTTATCAGAACATCTTTTTTGATATTCATTAATCTGTTTTCATGTCAGCTCAAAAATAGCTAACTACAGTTCCAAAAATTTCACCCCAACATCCTGTTCTCACTGCATGCAAGTAGTAAGTTTCTTTTACCTCTGGATTAATTGTGAAGGTTTTAGGTGATTTTCCAACACTAAGAAGATCAAATATTATTTCTTTCATTGCAAAATCCAAGCGTTCCTATAAAGGAAAAAAGGTTTATACATAAACTCTTGTTTATCTTTCTATGCATAGCTTAATTTCTTCCTTATAGGCAGTGGGTATCATGCCTTAGAAGTTTAAAAATACAAAAATGATATTTAAAAAGTTTTAAAATATTTATTTTTCTTACATATTCTTATGAATTAACAACACTCTTAAAAAAGTAATACAATTCAACACTCTTTAATGCAATGTATTAAAAATGCCAAAATACACTATGTTGGCATTAATATACTGGTAAAGCCCATGTGAGTTAGAAAATACATCAATTAAGGTTGCACTTGCAATCTCAGATTACAATTCAGGTTCTCTTTGAATGGTCATATACTACTGGACTTCAGTTTCAATCTGTACAAGAGATGCCAAATGAAAAAAAAATATCAAATTGGCATAGCACATGCATTTTTCTGTTTTCCTTTTTTTTTTTTTTTAATGAATACAGCTCACTTCAGAACAAGCTCAGAAATGTAATATACGTGCTAGAAAGAAAAATGGAACAAATGAGTCTGATACATGAGTCAATTGAACATTCCTTTGAAAAGCATATTTTATTCCTTCAGCAATTGCTTCAGTTAGGCAGCTCTTATTATTGATGACAGTTGAGTTAGTTAAATAAAGCCTTCACAGTAGGTTACTAATTACATCTACTTCATTCTGAGAATGCCTGATTTCAGACCCTGGGATCTCATTAGTAAAAGTGTCAAATGGAAAACTCTGCTTGTACCTTCTTTGGTGAAAATGTATACCAAAGAATAGAAACTTCAGCATTTACTTTCTGCTGAACTTCAGTTCTCCATCTGTTTAACACAGTATAAAAAAAAATACACTGAACTCTTAAAAAGCATTCTGAAACTAGGGTGAGGGGGCAACAGAAGAGTTCACCATGAAATTGTATTCAGATACAAAGGCAAAAGAAAAAAGTACAGGCTTTTACAGCTTAGGCTGCTTTACAGGTTTAAATATCTGATAATTAAAAATAATTTAAACTTAGTGTTAAAATGAAGAACTCTAGAAATAAAATTGAGAGCATAAAGGATTTTGTCTCCTGTTTTATCTCTGTATAAACAGAAGTAGGTCGTTTTGGAAACTGAAGCACAGACAAGCTATCTGTAAGATGGAAAAACAAGCCTAATTTATAAGGTTAAAGATGAATGAGTATTGTATCCTGTGGGATCACCCTCGGCATTTTGATATTAAGATAACAGAAGCAGCTAAAACAATACAAATCATAATGCAGTAGGAACTACACCCTAACATACACATTGCAATTTTTCGTCCAGTCTACAGAGGTTAGACTCCCTGCTAAATACAAATGGACATTAATGTTCAGATACTTTGTCCCTTATAAATATATTATAATGGAATACAGTCAGTCTATTACTGTACTTTATCTATCTTCATATGTATATACACACATCCGTTACAGAACAATACAAATGTAATTACTAATCATCATAACATCTACAAATCATAGTTATTGAACTTCAAAGGAAAATAATTTTGCCACTTGAAGAAACGAATCAGTCATTCTATTATTATTTGGGGAAATTTTATTCAATATATTAAACTCTACAAATATTTCAAAAAACAGCCCATAATCTATATTTTGTACAAATAATGTTCACAATATTGTATCTCTACTTAGATATATTCTTACCTGAGCAATGAACTGAATAATCTTCACAAATATATTCAGAGGTGTGTCTCGTGGGACCACACTACGTGATCCTTTCGGAAAAAGTGCTGATACAATGCTCATTAGACGACTACAAGAATTGGGAAACAAATGTAAGAAGTCAAAAAAATTGTTTTAAGAATAATTTTTTGTAATTGCCTATTTGTTGGGATTCAAATCAGAAGGAGTGCGGGATTGACTACTGTATAACACAGAAGGCAGTATCTCCCATTTAAAGTATAGCCCTCTGTTGTTGAGGGGATTATAACGAGTTACTTTACATGCAGACCAAAATCCTGCTTTTGAGCTACTCAGTCAGGAGGAGGAGCAAATGCTGAATGACTACTCCAAATTCTCACTGTGCTAATTTGTAAAAACACATCTTTTCATTCTTTTCATTTCCAGCCTATACTTAGTGATGGGCACTTCTGATCCTGTTTGTTATGGTATCAGTAGAGCCTGCTAACTAATTTCCTGCTTTTTATCTCTCCATCCACTTATGTCATCACACACATATAAAAAGGAGAGTGAGGACTCTCTTCATTCTCCTCTTCAAACTAACCAAGTTCCTCTGGTTTTCTCTATTAAGATGAAGTCTTTGTTTGTCTACTTATCCAACAAGCCCATCCCCAAGGTGACTTTGGGATCTTTTTTAACATCACAAGGGAAAAAAAGGAACTTAGAATCCCTTGCACAATGAACTTACCTTTGAGTTACAGTGTTGCTTTCACATTTTATTCTAATAACATAAACCCACAACAACCTATACAAAGATTCCAGTGCAACTCGGGACATTTTAGGATCTTTATTCTGCAAAATAGAAGAAAAAATACAGTTACTGTTGCCTGCAAGACATTCAGGAGATCATACTATTACTCTTCTGACTTTTGAGAATATTTTCGACTTTTTTTAAGAAAGAAAGCTGACATGTTTAATACTGACTATAAGTTTTACTGTGTATATTTAAAACCAAGCGTGCATTGCATATTTCCAATACTACTTAAATACTTAACAAGTAATTCCAGATTGCTTTATATATGCCTTTCACTCTGAAAGCAGAAGATTAACTAACAGTCCTCAGGATGAACACCAAGAGCATACTGCCTCAAAGAACTTTTCTTAGAAAGTAAGTGATATCCACTTCATAGCAAACTAACTAGTAGTTTTATCTAAAACATGGGAGTAGCTGCTTAGGATCAGGCTCAAAGTCCATCTAAGTGCAGTATTCAGTTTATGAGAGCAGACAGTAGCAGGTGCAGAAGAAAAAGAGTGCAGGGCAAGCATTAATAAATTATGCATGGTATGAAATTCTTTTTCATCCTAAAGCTTCTTCTAGGAGCTTAGCTTTGCTCCTTCTAGCTCTTTCACTGTTCAGAACACTGAGTGACAGTAACATTTGTCACACCAACTCCAGTAACCTCTTTTTTTTTTTTTAGCTAAGGATGCTCACTGTATTTATAATCTTGAAGTGTTCAATGGGACTCTTGGAATTCACCATTAGTATTATGAACTGGAAATAAATGACTCCCAGGTGGAACTTTTTAGACACTGTCTCAGTTTAAAAATATATATATATTCTTTCCCATCTCTAGTGAAGTCTTGTTGTTTCAAGACACAATGTTTCTGCCTGATGGCTTGAACACAATTAATTTCACTTTTTATGGCCTCAATCACGAGCCAGTGGTTCAGAGTAGCACTGCTACTTTGTCCTTCCAGGACAAGTAGAGTGTAAATTCAGACTGTGATTTCAACCAACTTAAACTGTGCCCCCTCCCCACTCCAAAAAAAAAAAAAAAATCCAAGAACAATTACATAATTATTTATCATAGCTTATCTACAGGCCAACAGTTCTGTATGTTCGAAGTAAGATTATGAATTATTCTGTACATGCTTTAACGAAGACTACCCATAATGCAGTATTTAGAACTTTTCTTAGTAGTAGTAACCCACTTGAGTAATGCTCTGGTTTCCTTATACCTGATAATGCAAAGGAGGAAAATAATTTACAGTTCAAAAGGAAACCAAAATTTAAAAAAAAAAAAAAAAAGTTTAGGTAGCAGAAACTTATGTAATTTGGTTTATAACACTCCATAGCTGAGAAGGCTTATCATTCTGACTGGTTATGATGAAGCTTGCTACTTCGTCAGAAAAGCAAAATGTGTGAATAGGCATTCACTTTTTAAAAAGTGTATAAATATTAAAAATACAGCAGTACTTCTGGACTTAAGCACTGAAAAGCTTCATTACCTTTTACTACAGCTAGGAAGAAAACAAATATTTTACAAGAAAAAGGCTTTTTTTTTTTTTGGTCTAATTACGGCACGGTTATTGTATATCTGCTGTTAGTAGGCCAGTATTTCCTTTCCTGTTTGAGATTACTGCATCTAGAATGCAGTAAACAAGTCCATGTAGCCTCACAACCTGACTACATTTCAGCATTTTTAGCTGCTGTCTGACAGATTTTAAAGCATTCTCTTTTGTGGGTTGTTTGTTTTTTCCAAACACAGTTCTGTTTCAAATCCTAGAATTTTTCACACAGATAAATGATACCAGAAAACTATGGAATAAACTTTAAAAAACTGTATCTCATTTATAAAATTAAAAAAAAATAAAAAAGAGTAAATCTACAATGGTCTAACATGATACATTAAGACAAGTCAATGAAACATATCTCAATGAAGGCAAGAAACAAAACAGCATTTTTTCCATGTTAGTCAAATGTAGTCACTTACTGAAGAAAGTACTTTTTAATACTGATGTTAAACTTTTCTTCTGTTCTGAACTAAAACATTTCCTACTTTTTAAAACCTGCAAAACCAACAGTGTAAAAGTCTTTCAAGTTAGTGCACTGCAAGTTGTTACAGTAAATCAGTTTCACATTTTTTACTGTGAAATGCTTTCAAGTTTGCTCACATGCAAGACATTTTTTGGAACAAATTAACAGAAAAAAACCCATACATCTGAATATGTAGTTTAATTCCAGTGGAAACATGCATTGTTGTTCAGGGAAACCAGCTGTGATATTGATATGCAACCTCACAGTCACATTCTCACCCCCTAGGACAAACTGATATCAGTTTTCTGTCTTTCTCCTTTGCTCCCTATCTGAAAAAAAGACCTTTAAAACATTCCATGTCCTGTGGCTTCTTAATAATGTCAACAGCATTTTTTTACAGAGAAAGGAAAGTACAAAATGCAATGATTAACATAAAAAAGTACAAAATACATTATTTACACGAGACAAAGCAACATTTCACTGAGTTATAACAACATATTAACTCACCTGCAGTGTTTCTATTTGTTTTCTGATACTGTTGTTAGATGGCATCTAAATAAAGCAATGTGAGACAGCAAAACATAACAAACATGAGAATGGGAGGCACATGCATGTTAGATGAAAAAAAGCACAAAAACAACAGATAGCTGTATACCAAGGACTCTATTCAGTAGAAATACTCTTTTTTCTATAGTGGCAAAAAATGTTCCTGTACATTCCTTCCTCTCCCTGTAAGATGTACAGATGCCAGAATCAATTTTCTGACAAATCTGCTAACATTATTTTGTCTAAATACTCGCCAGAAAAGCAGGCAAAATGATCTTGCAATACTGACTGATGTTACTGACTGCTGAAATTCAACACATTTAGCTCTCCTGAGCTCAAAGCTACAACGGCAACCCAGCTAACAGTGGATTAAGGTGAGAGCAATATATGCCAAGGCACTCTATTTGGTAGCCTCTAGGTCTGAACCAATCCTTACTACCCACTTATCTGCTATTTGCATTGGTCAAGACCCAGAGCTATTTTAGCCTTCCTGATAGCAGTTAACAGCTTAGCAGCAGGGAAGAAAAAGAACTAACACCTTAGGCTGCATAGGTTGGGATGTTTTTTCCACAGGCTACGGCCGCTCTAAGGGTAACTAACAGGGCACGTGCTGAAACCAAGTGCTAACAGTTTACAAGGACAATAAATCTTGCTAGATCAGGATTCAGGGTACCTTCAGAGGTGTTATCAAGGACAGTGTAGCTGCCAAATGAAGTAACTGCACTGAAATACCGCAGGGTATGAACACAGTGCACCAGTTACTACAGAGAGACTGTCAAGGTGTGAGATTTCACCCCACCAAAACAGGAGATGGCTTAATTTTCTGCCAGTGAAGTGTGGCCACAGGACATTCCTTGCCAGGCAAAAGAATGTATTTGGCAGTCATCACAGAATGAACTGAGCACCATGAGTTCACAGCCTGTGTCACCTCTTCAGTCTATGCTCATTGTATGGCATTCCTGTGACAAGGCCTTGGTGTTATGACTGCTGCAGTTCTTAACTTCTCCATGTGACAGGGCTAGATGAAACTTTTTAGCACTCCAAACTATTTCCCAATAACTGTCAGCATTACTTCATTAAATAACATCAAAGATGCTAGAGATGCTTTGGAATCCTGATTGCATTTTACATACTTAACTGCAAATAAATAACTTTGGTGACTAGCAAATGAGGAAATAAAATGGGGAAAGGGAAATCTAAAAGACTAAACTGCTGTGAAAATCAGATTTATAAATTAATGAGATTACTTATTACAGATTGCATGCATTTAATTAGCTTCAGAAACAAAGGAAAACATTCATTCACGAGACACAGGAGGACAGTAAAGATGTAATTTTTAGGATTAACTTCAGAAAAGTTTCTGCATAAGCTAGGCACCTCCTCCCTCCACCCCCCCACAAAAAAAAAAACCTATAATATTTGATAGGCCAAATTAAAGCAACCCCAAAAACATCCTAAATAACTCACTGATGGCAAAGCATTGGGACACTGCGAATTCTGAGTTGCAGAAATTCATATATAAAATTTCTGCTGAATAGAGCCTTACAATAAATGTGTTAAGCTGTTAGTAGTTAACAAAACTAAAAAAAATATATAAAATGCATGCTACCAGTTGAACTCACTGGCTTTTATAGTTTTAATACATCCATTATCAGCAATGGATATTATGCCAGAAAAGTGCAATTCCTAGATTGTAAGAATTTTTTAAAAAGCTTTAAAACAAAACCAAAAGAAGCCTCCGTAAGCAAAATAAACAACATAAAAAATCTAGGCAAATATTGCAAGAGAATGTTAGGTGAAAAAAATACAAAAACCCAACAAGCAACAGAAAAGTGTGGAAGATGTCATGAAAACCAAATGATCCTTAACAATCCAAGCAGCTAACCCTGTTTCCATTAGACTTCATGCTGGTTTATATATTTTACTAATAATCTTTGGAATCATCACTCATACCTAACCAGAATGAATAAAGGCCAATCAAAAAATTTATTAAAATTATCAAGATCAATGCGTAGGCAAAATCATGAACTATGTTAATCAAAATTATGGAAAGAATATGTACAACAATTAATATTGTAAGTAACTTATGAAAAGAAATCCCTAATTTTTAAGCATCAAAATCTCCACATTTTATCAATCAACTTTTGTTTCCAATGCTAACAACTGAAGCCACATGGTTAAAGGGACACTGTAATTTTTACATGGAAAATATATATCACAAGCTGTAGACATTATTTATTTTCTGGACTAGAGATTCATTTTCTGTCCCTTCAGTAAATGAAGAGATAAATTATTTTCTCAGATGTAATCTTCACAAGAAAAATTACACTTTGTACTTTCTCTAGTAGATGACAGCATTCATTAGCAGATACTTCTGTAGCTTTTGCTGAACAAAACTGAAGGCCCCCATGAGGGAGATATCCATTTCTAGAATTACATAATATCATAAGAGGTTTAGTATTAATGAAGACTTAAGACATTATTTTTTTTCTTTAATGACAGTGTCCTTTTAAATAGCTATGTAATTGTATTTATTTGGCAGTAAGTGTCTGAGAACATATTGGAACAAACGCTACTGATTTGCAACAGTTTCTGAATTGAAAAGGATTCTTACCTTTAGATGTGACAAACAGTTCTGCAGGAAAACGTGCCAGTTATTTAAAAAAAACTGTTTCTGACTGACACACAACAGGCAGGTGATCAATGGATACAAAGCCTATGAGTAGGGGGGAAAAAGAATCGATCAAATTGCTCTTAGCAGACCTCCCAAGTCTTGTACATCGAGAATGAGACAGAGCTGGTTCCTGCCTCAGGCTCTCACAGCAGCTAGGACTGGTCACCAGGTTACATTCTGCTGTAGCCTCTGCCCTGTAAGTGTCTGCTAGCCAGGAATGGGTGTTGTAAGCTGTGTGCTGCACAGCTCACAGTGTAACACCAGGGGACCACAGTGGAGCTCATCTACCAAGGCCTGACCTCAAGGAAAGGCTGCTGGCAGATCTCACTCTTCTTACAACATTCGCTTTCCCTGCAATCATATGAGTCATTTCACAGGGTCTTCTGTGGTGGGAGAGGGAGCTGCCTTTTAAGAAAAAAAAAAACCTATCAGCTCAGTAAAAACTGAGGCAGACTTGAGGTTGTCAGACATTTTACTGCTCCTCAAGGTCTACTTTGATTAATCAAGAAAAACTAGCTTGATAATGGCTGTGAATACGCAAACTAGGATGATCTAGCTTTGCTCTTTTAACATAAGATTTGTTTAAAATGTAGTCATGGGGGAAGAAATCTGTAGAGATTTCTATCAGAAAGTGGTAATAAAATACTTCGGAAAAAGAAGAATAGATTACATGTGGAGGGGAAAAAAACAAGCAGAACAAGACTACTTAGCAGGCTGTTATTTTGCTGGTAAGTCTTGCCTGCCACTTCTATCTTTTAATTAGACATGATATAAATCTATGAAGTCCTTGTATGCAAGTTCTTATCAGAAGAGTTATCAAGTTAAATAACACTGTGCTAAAATGAACTAAAACAAGAACAAGTATCAATTTCAAAACAATCTCATAAATGAGATAACAGCACCATAGCTTGCACAAAGAAACAGATAAATATCAAAACAAATGCAATATATATAGCATTAATTGGATTGTACTCGAACTGAAGAGTTCAGATTGAAATTACTACAGCTTTTAACATAAGATAATGTATTAGCTTAAAAGCCTATGATGAACAAAATGGAGAAGTTGAAATATTTCTTTAAAATACCAGCGAATGCTTCTTTCTTGAACTCAAGTCAAAGGTAGTCTGATAAAGCATCTCCACAAAATTTTTCAAACATGGCACATTCACTTCATTTTTAACAGCCTATTAAAAAAAATACACACATAAATCGATTTAAAATTTTATAAAGAAGGTATTTAAAACATGCATTAGAATGTTCATGGAATTTAAGAATATTCAAAAGTTAAATCTCACGTTGGCTAAGCATTTGATAACAGTCTGAAATATAAACAAAAGCGTAATGAACAATCACCACAGCTACATAAGTTACAAAACAACCAACCAACTACAAAACATTATTTTAAAAACATGGTTTGTTTTCCATACTTAAAGAATAGAATGTAAAATAGTTAGCCACCATATAATAAATAAAACTACACTGAAACCCTTTGAAAGTACGATTTAATGTATTTCAAAAATAACAACCATTACTTTTTCATTGTTCCCCTTTTTCAGTGCTCCCCTTTTCTTTTATATCCCCCAATTATGGAAAACTGAAAACTTGAAGGAAATGGCACACAGATTACTAGGCAATCAACAACACCAGTGGTCTTCGTACAGTTCGCACAATTAATGAAGGAGATGAACACACCTCTGCACTTTTATTACCCAATCCATTCTTGGATTCAAAACAGTCTTCTCCCCACTGCCCTCATCTTTTACATTTCTCTCTGGATGCCTCTTATAATCAATTTAAGTGTAATTTTGATTGTACTACTCTATTCTTTGTTTTGTTTTGTTTTGTTTTTTTCCAGTATTTATTGAATTCTGGCCTGTTTTGTTTCGTTTTTTGTTTGGTTGGTTTTCTATTTTGTTTCTGTATGTTTGTTTTGTTTCATTTTGCTTTTCTGGAAGAAATTATCTATAAAAGTAAGTTTGGTAATTGCATGTTCTTTACAACAGTGCAAAAGCAAACATATTTATTTTCATTTTGTATTTTCAGACAGTGAAAGGTGAAAGTGATTTCGCCATTTCTCCAGTTTACCCAATATAAGCTTTTAATATATGTATATATGCAATTTTTATTTTTATTTTTTTTAGTTTTTTATTACAGAAATAGGAGTTATTAAAAGATATATCATGTCCAAATTGCTAAGAAGAATCTCAACACATTCATGGTGCGGAGACATAAAAAAACCCCAAATACTGTATACTGCAAAGTGTAAAAAAGAAATTTTTAAATAACTTTTGTCATGTGTCCAAATTATTTCTCTTTTGCTATTCTTAAGATCTAAGTTGTTTGGTATTTCCCCTAGTGTCACTTTATAAATTGGAGCCAGTTGTTGCCAACACCTCATTGCTGCTTTCGGATATAACCTTGAGCTGATAGATCAACTTTAACTTCCCCTGTGTAAAATATTCATTCATCCATTATACCTGGAGGGTCCACATCCGGTTGTATTTTTTAAAAACACCTAAATGACTCAGCAGGAGAACGACAGTAACAAAGTCATAATGCTGAAATCCAACAGCTTACTCACTAGTGATTTTCTGTACCCAAGATAACAGCAAATCCAGATTCAGTTCTTCCCCCTACTTGAAAAGATTCAAATTTGCATCTCACGTAGAGAATGACTAACCCTCTCAACACTATTTCCACCTGAAATGGGGTTCTCAGCTTCTGTTTAAGAAGCGCCATTTATATGAAATGATTAAAGATTCAGTGAGTCAGAAAGAAAGAAAGATCAAGACACCCTCACCAACTGCGGAAAGCACTGACTCAGCCACTATTTGTAGGAAGAGATCCACGGCTCATCACAGACGCACGCAAAGCACAGCTGATGTACGTGCCTCTGTGACTATCACAGACTAGTTCCAATTCCAATGCTGCCTCTCTCTGATCAATAAACATGTGTTTTTTTACTATTTAAATTACAATTTTGTAAACTAAAAGTCATATTTACCTAAATGCTAAGTACTTTCTCTATTCACTACTCACTTGACCTGTCAAGCAACTACGCAATTCAAAATGACAAATGCATCTACCTCGCATCAAATTAGGTCATTCTTCTCTAGAAAAGAGAAGAAATTAAGTAAGACTAAAACTTTAGTCAGTAAACATCACAACATTACAATCAACACCACATCTCTGTGGTCATGGCTTAAAATGAAATATCACCTCCATTTTAATATATTTTTTTTAAAGTTCCAAAGTTAAGAAATCCAGAGAAGATGAACATATCCTTGCAGGTCAAGACAAGACAGATACACTTGAAAGAGAAAGTAGAGGTCAAAGACATTCTTCTATGCTAGATTTTTTCTTCTTCCATAGGAGCTCACACTCTCCCTACCTGACTGTAAAAATGTTATATATATCAGTTTATTCTAGAAAGAACTTAGAGATTTCAGTTAATAAAGAAAGTCAGTGAGATCTCAAAATAAACAAAACATTAAATACATGAAATGTCAGTCTTTTAGAACAAGTATCAAGTATAACATCACAGTGTTGTGACAGAAGAGTCAAGAAAATAAGTGTTAAAACGTCCTGAAAATACATGGGAAAACCAGCTAATCTGCAAATTGTACCAACAAACTTCCCTTCAAAAATTTACGTAGGTGCTCATAAGTAATTTACTCAGTAGCATTTTTAAATACGTAAAAATGCAATATAATGAAGGTTATTGGAAGCAATTTTATAATGAGAGCTCAACTGTAAAAAAGGAAAATGGCAGGAGGAAAAAAAAATACTTACAGCAGCCACAGGGATAAGAATTTCCACAAACAAACCAGCAAGTGCATGTTTTATGTCTTTATCTTTTACTTCCAAGAAGTACTGGGCACATTCCTTTGTGACGAAGAATTAAAAAAAGATTTTGAAAAAAAGAAAAAAAACATAGAAATGTCATTATACCATAAATATTGCTCACAGTAACACATCAATTACTAGTTCAAATTTTGAAAACAGTTGGTCTTACTTTCTGTAATAATAACAACTTACAAAAGATTGGAAACTTTAAATGCCTTTTGACCAGGAACTAGTAAAAACTTGAAAGGGGATGTTTTTTCTATTCAGAATAAAAAAAGATGCACATTTTAATTCTAGTTGCCAAAAAAAAATGCTTATTTTACACTGAAATCATTATAAACTAACATTTTACATTTTTATGTACTCATTTGAATTTCCAAGGTGACTTTGACACAGGATGCAAAAACAATTTTACAGAGGAATAAATATCCACACACCTGTATGCACACTTCACTGTACAAAACTTGAAAGAAACTGAACTATCCAGTCGTGCAGTATATTTCTCAGGACTAATGTCAAGGTCAATGGTTGTTAAACAGCTAAACAATTTTTCAATCCACAGTCAATAGAAGCAAACAAAGATTCAAATTCTCTTTGAGAATGAAGTGTTTTTCAAACAGAAGTGCTTCTTGGTATCTCAGCCATTTAAAAAAAGATATCTCAAGAAACTTCTTTTTCAAACTACTTTCATAAAGAAATAAAAATAATAGATTGCTACCTATCTCTATTTAGTCTCAAACAATTTCATGTACTACAGGTTAGCCACATCACTGTGACAACTCAGAATGGGTTCTCATTATGGTAGGTAGGTATTCGTAAACCATAGAGAAGCAAATGATTCATGCATCTGAGGTCTCTGAAACTAACAGAAAAGGATGAAGGATGACACAACTGAGTTAACTGATTGCAGTAAGTACTGTTGCACTTTCATGATCTAAACAATCAAAATAATGCTTAATTCAGTTTGCTATGATGTTTGATTACCTGCATGAACTGAAATGATGCTTCAAAATCCTCCACAGGATACATCTTTACTCGAAAAAACTTCATTCCCATAATTAAACTGATGATGCTTTGTACTACATGAGGACTCTGTTCTTTTTGCCGCAGTTCTTTTAACTCAGTGACAAACTTCTTCCTAACAGCTTGAAACCTGAACAAGGGATATAAATTGCATTTATTTGCATTTTCTTTTACATGAAATCCTTAACTCAGAACTGATGTCTTTATTCTGTAACTGATATCAGCGTCTACAGTAAATTAAAAACAAACAAGATGAACCCTGATACTTAAAAGCTAGGTATTTCAAGAATGATTACCACATTGGAATGCACTTGTTAACAGAACAACTACTGACAGATAGCCAGCCTCTTTTCTCTGCATCTTCAAGTTGATTAATTGTTGTACTAAAGTGAAGATTATGCCTTGATTTGTTCAATCTACTGCGCTAGAACATGAGGAACATACATCACTCTACATTATTTGTTATCGAGGCCACTAACAAATGCTGCTATATTAAATACTTTTCAACTCTACTATCATTTTCCCCAAGAAGAGTCAGAGATTGAACTTACTTTGATTGAGCAAGAACTCCTGTCACTTCTGCATATAAGTCTGCAATAATATGCACGTTCCCAGTGTTGGTTCCTGAATATCTAAAAGAAGGAAAGAAAAAGATGACATTCCATATCCTGTAATATTACCATAAAAACAATGAAATTCATAAATAAAAAGCATAGGTGACATTTGGGCACAAATTGGACAAGTTTCATCTGAACACGAGAAAGAATTTCTTTACATTGAAAGTGATAGCACTGGAACAGGCTGCACAGAGAAGTTGTGGAGTCTCTTTCTCCGGAGATATTTAAAACCTACATGGACATTACCCTGTGCAACCTGCTATCGGGAATCTGCTTTAGCAGCGGGTTGGAATAGATGGCATTCAGAGGTCTCTTCCAAACCCTATGATTCTTTGACTCTGTGTAAAATAGTGTTGTTTCGTTGATCAGACACACTGTGCACAGGAAGTTAGTAGATACTATCGTTATCTAACTCGATCCTCTTTTCTGGCTCTGGCTGGCTACGTAAATCATTCTATGTAAAATTAACTCTATTATTATTATTACATCTAACAAAGTTGTGCTCTTTCAAGATATGTGTTCAGTTTTAAATTGTCAATCATTGCTCCTTTACAATACTATCGCCAATGTGTTACATGTGAAGCAATCAAATGAGAACAACTACCACAGTGAAGCACAGGCTGAAAATATACACGAAACAAACATATAGTACGCAGATGAAACTCACCCTTCCTTATGTTTAAAGTGCTTAAAAGCCAAGTTTAGAACTTCATGTACTAAAGGATCTGGCACTGGATGAACAGGTATCTGAAACAAAAGTGTTATGTACAGGTAAGTAACTATGCAAATATGTGTGTGGATGTATGTATGAAGTGCATAAATAGGACCGTGAGGCGTCCTGCAGAAACATTTCCTACTCTCATCAGAGCACAAATCCTCTGCTGGCATAAGAGGCCAACCTCATTCCGCAAGATATGAACATTCACACAACCTAAAATTTTAAAATTAAAGGAATAATGGTGACCATATAAGACTTGCTGCAAATGCAAACAGACAAAACAATAAATCTTCCTAGCATTAAGTAACAATTAGGTGACAAAATCATGCACTGTTGAAAAGGTCCTTTTTAAAAACAAAACAAAACAAAAAAGCAGTGGTTCTCTAACACCACTACCTTCCTTGGTTTCAAAAGAAAACAGCTGACTGAAAAACACAAATGTATTTTTGAAATACATAAAAGATTACTCTCTTGACTACAAAAAATGAAGCATTTATTGCTTGAGAATTTCATACGCTTCTGTGTAAATAAAGCTATTTATTCAAGAATTTGTGGTTACTGGAACAGGCTGTTTACATGGATATATGATACAATGAGTAATACGCAGTCATTTAAGTAAGATTTTTGTTCCTACACAGGTCATGCCCGTAACCCTCTCTCCACTTGCTCTGTACTTATTACAGAAGAGGCTGGATCATAATCCTTGCATGCTATATATCCAGTTTCTAAGAATTAAACAATGACAAGGCTTCCAGGAAGATAGGCAAGATTAAATGTGAATATAAATATGCTTATTGATAGAAAGCTATCCTTTCAACACTTTGACTGCCTAAATGCAAAATACATGACAGACAGAACATACTTCCTTCAGATAACCCGTAAGACTACATTAAATGAAGGATTCTCTGTGACATAGCTTGGTTCAGTGGCTCACTGAAGTACTTTCCCAGAGAAAAATATCCTTACCAGGGCACTTAAGAAAGAAAATCTGGGCATGGTGGGTGGAAAGCAGGCAGTACCTCTAATTGTGACTTGTGAATGCATTTTAATGCAGAGAGAATCCTGACCCTTAGCTTGCAGAGGTGATCTGGGATAAGAACTTCTGCAGAATTTAAAGATCAAACAAAATAATACAAAATACAAAATAATGAGCATCTAGACCACTAGCCACGTAGATGTCTGTTTCCTGGGTTTCTACAGATGACTGGGACAGGGATTTAGACAAATAATTTCTCTAAAAGAAGAACTACAGCCAAAACACTGAGATAATTGCACATTTAGAAGTTCAAGATATAGAGAATCCCGACTAAAAAGAAAGTAACCATCAAAACTACATCAGAATTTCTGTTCAGAACTTTCTTCCCTGTTCCAAAAGACTGAAGAATAAGCACTGAATTAGTTGACACCAGAAAAAACACTTATCTGTATTACATGTGTAAAAGGTGCACCAAGATCTACAAGAGTCACTATGGAAGATGTAGCTCAGGCTCTTTTCAGACCAAAAATTTGGCACCTCTCCTGAAATCTGGACCCATTAGCAACACACATGCTATTCTACAGAAAAACTGAAACCAGTTCAGAATGCAGCAAATGCTCACACAATCTATTCCATTTCCCTTTTATTTCCAGCACTGATAGAAAAACTGAAGCAGGTAGGGAACATGAACAACTTATTTATTTACTTTCTGTAAAACACTAACACATAAGAGTTCAGTCATTTTAATACTGTTGTTTAACTTGCTGCTGTGTTTGCAGCATAGGAATTTTCCTTTAGATGACTGGTTGGTTTCTCAGCAAAGGATTGACAGCGCTGAATTGTGTTTCACTATTTTCATTTTTCCACAAACATGCCATACACAACCACATAAGCACAATTTTCCTACAAATTATCTGCAAATTAAGCCATACCCCTTTTTTTACTTAATACAGAAAACCAATTAATTTTCATATACCTACACACAAAAGACACAAAATATATGAGCAAACTTCCTGCTTCAACTACTTAACTCTGCTTTCAAATACTTTATTATTTTTCTCCTCTCAAATATATAAGAAAAAAGGCTGTTACTTGAAGCCAAACTCTGCTATCTTATGCATATACCAATGCAAATTTTATATTAACGAAACTTGTGCATGTGCTACATTAGCAAAAGGCAAAATAAAATTACATATCTCTTCCAATTTAAAGACGTGACATTTTAATCTTACTATTTAACAACTTCACACTGTATTTCAGAAGTGTCTAAGCACACAAAAGGTGATGAATGTGAATAAAATGTTATTTTTACAATTTTACTTTTTATAGTGCATTAGCAGTTTTGGCTTTGCAGATCCAAGAAATGAACTGAGATAAGGCAGCGCATAATTACAATCTTACATCTGCTGATCTTACATATGCTCCAGTTTTCTATATAGAATTTTAGAGGAGGTGACTAAAACTGAGATGAAAAAACAATAATTAAAAGAAATATGTCAAAGAGCTTACCTGTTTTAGAACCTCTATTAAAACTAAACAAAAAATGAAATCTACAGCTAAGTCCCTCCTTTCAAGTAGATAGTCTCTTTCACGTTGTTGGTCATCCCTAAAATAAAATTAAATAAATAAAATAAAGAACGTACATATCATATACAATCATATACTAATCACAAATATTACAGAGGAGCACACATATCTTCCATGCAATCATAGTGAAACACAAGTATAAATGCTTAGAAAGACTTTATAGTTTGGTGCACCACTAAAATCCCGAACCCTCTTGAAAGGACCTGCCAACAACCAAAAAAACCCTTAAAGGGAACAAACTAGCTTGAAGTGATCAGGGTGTAACTTTCTTCTTTGTATCAATCCATAGAATTAAGTCATTTTGTGGATATCAATCACACAGTTAAATGCAGCATCTCGAAACATCTTCCTCCTCTGCAGATTTAGTCAGCGATAGATCAAAATACAAAATGTTTGTCAAAAAATAAACAGACAAACAAAAAAAACACCAAACACAAAGCACACTTAGATTTTCTTACAAGACACAAAAATTAAGCAGATTTTTGCAAGGAAAAGTCTTACCCCTTTGATTTTGTGCTAGATCGAGGTCTGTATTCATAGGATTCATCTTCTGTTCCATTTTGACGCCTGTACCAGTCAAACAAGGTGCGTAACAAGGAGGGGAGACAGTGCTCTGCTACTGAGCTCATAGAGCTTATCAACTGAAAAAAATAAGAAAAACTGTTTACCATGACAAAGCAATCAGATTTAAGTATATACCTGTTCTATTTAAATAGATCTATACTCATTCTTTCAGACTGGTGTTTGACATTGTTTTATAAAGGATATACAAGGATATAGTAAAATTTCACAAAGCAGCAGCATCACATATAATTTTCATCTTGGAGAACAATAGTAAATATAACACAAAGTTAAGCAACATGACAAATATAAGTAGGCAAATTACTCTGAAGCTCATGGGGATCACAAAACTCCAAATTTATACAGAATGCCCATGTGAAACCACTGAGAAAACAACAGATATTTTAGGAAGCCCCTGAATCCTACTATATGCATTTCTGAAGAATGGCCTGGGTTGAAAAGAACCTCAAAGATCACCTACTTTCAATCCCTCTGCTATGAGCAGGGTTGCCAACCACTAAACCAGGCTGCCCAGAGCCACATCCAGCCTTGTCTTGCCTACCTTTAAATTATGACAGATAAAAGATGACCTTTCTAAAATGAACAAGTATGTAATTGTGAAAAACGTGCTTTTTTTGTTATAATGGAAACAATAATAATAAAACTGAACTTATTTTTAATATTCTAACTCCATGTTTAATATACTTGTCTGCCTAGATCTCAAGCTATATTTATTTTCAGCCTAACTCCAACTCCCCTTTCAGTAAAGCAAACATAGTGAAACAGTGTCAGTAAAAGGCATTAGAGAAGGAAGTCCTTAAAATAATATGAAATTTGAATTATCTGCACTTCTTTTAACTTAAACTAACAGAACTTTTCTGTGCCCAAGCATGGAGGGGAGAATGACTGCAGAAAGATGGTACCAAGCAGCTGGAAGCCCCAGTCAGGAGGCAGTGGGAAGCCAGTCAGTTGCTAGAACTGTGGCTGGGAAAGGCAAGTTACCACATTGTTCCCAAATGCCACACACTGATTACCTCTTGCAACTTTCAAATAAGAGATTTTGATAGAAGTCATCCTCTTGCTTTAACTTACGTATTTCTCACTATTCAATACTCCAGAAACCTAAGATAATGTCAGTATCAGAATTTTTTTGCCCTCATTTAAGGTATCCCGCTTTTTCAGTTTTGGGAAAGGGATGGGGAGAAGTCAACCATAGGGAAACCTCAGAACAATCTTTCAGCTATCAGAAAACTTTACTCAACTAGTTATCCATGTCACAGGAATTAAGCAGAATTCCTGACTCTGTAAAAAAAATTTCTCACAGGAACAGGTCTGAAAATTTTTGTCAGAAAAATAACAATAGTGTTCTGACAACAAACATCATGAAAGAACAAGAAAAGAATTCAGACATATATACGAAACCAAAATTTCTTATTATTAAGTATTACATTTTTAGAAAAGTTAGATTATTTCTATATCACATAATTTCAAAAGTTGTATGCCATATTTTTTCTAGTTTTCTGCACTCAGCTTATTTGCAAAATCCATGTGTAGCTTAATATGCAAATACTAGCAATTAATAAAAATATCCTGAGAAAGACTTCTAGGGGGAAAATTGTAGAAAAAATAAATAATACTGCTGATTTACAGATTTCCACAGATGACCCCAGTAATTCAGATCATTTTGCCCTTGGTTAGCTTTAAAATAAAAATACTGTAGCTACCAAAAAACTTCAGCTACCTCCTTCCTAAACCATTTTCCTTGCTTGTGAGTTAACCTTCACTTTGAAGATAAAAGCATCAGAACACTTTAGATTAGAAATTATTAGAAGCCTACATAAGATTTATTGGGGAAGAGGTCTTGGAAAATAAACTTATACATCAGATGTCATTTGCCAGTATCTGTTTTTCTTTTGGAAGGCAGGAAAAGAAAGAGATGCATGAATGGCTCTTAACCGAACAGCAGTCAGATCCACAGACTTAGGTGCAATACCTATATCACAGGAATAATGGAAGCTTATAAAGTTGCAGTAACAGAAGATACAAATAGAATATTGCAATTCATACAGTAAGAGGCTACTAAAAACAGTTAAGAAAAGCAACATGTAATTAATGGGGCACTACCTGTGGAGCTGCCGCTCCACAGCAAGGAAGAGCTTACAGGACAAAAACATGCCTGAGTTATGAAAGAAGCACAAACAATAAACATGAATAAATTTAACAGTTATTCCAGGTGTAGATCAGTTAACCAAGTGAAACATAATAACTTTACAGTGAGATTATACACTCAGGAAAGAATGAAGTTACACCCTGTATCTGTCTTCTGCTATGGAACCAGAAAGCATCAAGTAACTGAAATCAACATTATTTGCTTGTAAAAGCCAAACCCCCAAACATTGAAGCACAAAGCAATTTAGGTGTATGCTACACAAAGCTAGGAATACACAATCTTTTTGTCCAAACATGTTCAACATGTTACCTTCAGCAGCTTTCACTGTCATTTTCAGACAACTAACCTTCTATTTCTTATCATCATGGAAAATAAACTCTTAGGTGTTTGGGGTTTTTTTTTGCTTCTCCTCTATGCTTGTTTCTAACAACTCTGGTCCGGTAATAACCCTGAAGGTCTAAATCTTCTAAAGCCAACTGAGGCACTCCAATAGAGATGCTCTAACCCACCCCAACACTGTGTAGCAGAAACACAGGTCACCTTAATTCTACGTGAATCGCCTTCCATGGCATGCCTCCTACCTGATCAAACTGAAGATCTTCACCTCTTTGAAGAGATCTGGACAAGAGCTTTTCCTGGAAGAAAAGTAAAAAGAAATATAAACCTCATAATGCAATTCACCAAAGATAAGATTCTTTCTTTTTCAGTTATATCACAGAACAAAGAAATAACATTTAATGTGAATACTTGCATTATTTTTCAGCTAAAGCTATTTCTGAAGACGTGAAGTGCTCACAAGAAACTGAACAGGGATCCAAAGTTAATTCAGCAGCACAGCAGTAATAATACTAGTCGTTAATCATACTGACAAACAGAAAAATCTCAAACAACTCTCCCCAGCAGCAGACCCCACAGAAATGTGCTCTATGGAGGCAGTTGGCAAGGTGGGCTGGGCTGGGCTGTGGAGAAAAGCCATTCCCCTCTGAGCTCAGTCTTGCTAAAGTGATCAATTGCTCAGTCCACTGCTAGTCTGCTCTTTACCTGAACAGCAAATGGAAAGAGCTACAAACCAAGTCCAGGAAAAGGAGTGTGTCAATAATAGTTTCCTTCATAAGGTACAGAAAATGCAATATTAATGGGACTTAATTACAATATTTCATTGTTACCAGTACCATAAAACATACCGTTCTGTTAAAAGCAAAATTCAATTATATTCATGACAAAATAATTCAGTGTGAATTAAAGCATTGTGGGAAATGACACAAAACACTCATGAACTATAATAGGTACAGCTACAAGAAATACAATTTTTTACAAATCCCTTTCTAGGCTACCTGGAAAGCTTTTGTTTTTTTTTTTAAAAAAAGACCAAGTCCCAGTGATGTACAGATTGGCTTGCTAAACCATAAACCCAAGTGCTAGAATAAAGACTTAAATGTACACTAAAAAGCAGTAAGACATGTAAGGACACAGTGAGCATTCTCAGCTAATTACAGACACACTGAAGTACTTTTCACTTTGTTATATACAAACCAGAAACCCCTGTCTTTGACAAGGAGTACTGGATGTAAGAAGCTAGAGGAGCCTGCAGCAGGCAAGCCATGGAGCAGCCGCCAGGTGGGATGGCACAGCAGCGTGCAGCTCTCAGCACCTCACCAGAGCTCAGCAGCACTGCAACACTCACCAACAGCAACTGCTCAGCAGCTTGGCATGGGGCAACACCCTTCTGCCACGCTGCTGACGGAAATTTACAAAGCCAGCACTGCTTGGCCTTTAACTCCTGCAAGACCAAAGCAGACAGACTACATGGGAAATGGATCTGGACTGGGGTTGGGTGTACCAAGCTCAGCATTCAAGCCAGCTGTTTATTTTACCTCATCTTAATTGTGATCTTGAAAATTAGAGACAGTTTCTGTCATTTTCTGCTCCAACAGCAGCTGTATCTTTTTCAACTACAAATAGTGTATCTTGCCACTATTACAGCTCTCTAAAAACCTGAATTCAGCATTGCCCGGGCAAAAGGCATTCACCCATTCTGAAAGCATAACATGAAATAGAACACTGCGAACACCTACTGAGAATTCAGACCAATTTCACTTTCTCTGATTCAGAAAGCCCCTGTTTATACGGACTACTTGATTGCCTAATTGAACACTATCTTTAATGTACATCTCAAGTACATTTTAAATAAAACATTTTTAAAAGGTGGTTTCAGGAAAATGCATTTAATACTCTAAAGTAGTTCTATTTGTTCATCAACTGATGTTGAAGCAAGAAGGAACAGGTTTCAGAAATGACAAATGAACACTTCTTTGAATGTTACAATTATAATTTGATGTGTTATGCCTGTTCAAAATACCATTATGAGAGTTTACATTTTGCAGCAGGTACTAAAAGGTTCAAGGAGTAATCGGTATGTCCGAATCTCCTTTTAATTACAATCCACCTCCCTCTCCATTTGTTTTGTTTCATGATGCAAGAAAATTTTCTGCTGTAGTGGTGAATTCATATGCCCATATTGTGCTTTCAGATAAACTGCACAAATAATTGTAATCACATTGATCGCATGAGAAATGTTCCACCCAATATAAACATTGTATACTGCTGAATGAGCTGAAGGAAATTAACTGGAAAACTATTTCCTGAGAAAAAGTGGACTTTCCTATTAAGTGGAGAGGTGACCTTCCTATAATACAACTAGTAGAGCTGAGGCTCCTTCATCCTCCCTGTGACAAAACGCCTGGTGTGCCACGTTTTCACCACAGTCCTGCAAGGCTATTAAAAAGGTGAATAAACACTGAGGTTATTATATCCACTGCATGTGTCTAAAACCAGAAAGAGCTAAACAAAAGAACATACACACACAAAAAAGTGAAATCATCCAGAAATCTTAAGACAAAAAAGTCCATGGCAATAGACAGCACACTATTTCAAGGTACTTCTACAAATTTAGCTTTTTTTTTTTTTCCCCCTCCATCACCATAGTTGCATATCAAATAAACATGACATGGCCAAATAGTACTCTCTAACCCAGTCACAGGTTTATCAAGGCCTTTGATTTATTTGCACGGCTTTAAAGTTTATTTTCTTTCAAAGAGTTTTTCTGACACTGCTTTGTCATTGACCCTGCTGTCTCACACGAAATACAAAAGTCTATCCAACAGCATGAAGAAAAGGTCTGGGAACTTTCACTGAATAATTTAAGATTTATCTTCCAAGCTTTCTGAAGTTCAGGGAGAGATGGAAGCAATAGGTCTGCATTTATCTTTCACAAGAGAAATGAAAAAAACACTATTGAATTATCCAAAGAGCAGTTTGCATCTGCTGAAAGCAGAAATGTCAACATATGGCAGGCAGCAATGACCAGGATGTAGACACGTGTGTGCTGTGCAAACAGTTATGCTGGTGGAAACAAGTTCCACCCGTTGGCCTTACTCCCAGAGCTCCCCAGTGCCAACCCCAGAAGCCTGCACACCTTGGCATGGCAGTGGAGCTGCTCAGGTACAACAGCTAAGTTTGCACACGTGCTTCTCTCATCCTTCCCTTGTCCACAAGTACCTCATGCCTCTCAGTTATCTTTTCTCAGCTGCAGAACTATCAAAACTAACAAAGCACAGATCTTGTTTGAGTCCTTTCTCTTTTAAAATATGAAATACTGAGAGAAGAGCCCTAAATCAATGAAAAGCAACATCACACAGAATACCCTAACAAAATTCACAACCAGAGAAACCATTCGGTTGCTTTTGGGAATCAGCTCCTGAATGAGCAGCATACCACCTTCCCTGCCCCAGCTGTCCCACAGTGACTGTTTTCCATCCACTTCTGCTTCTCTGCTGGCATGGGCAACTTCAAGTTTTAAGTGCCTAATTTCTAACTTCATTGGCTCCAAACACCATCCAACAGCCTGGCTCCATCTAACACATTAGGGATTTGTGTACCAAATATGTATGTTCTCCACAGCCATGTCATCTGACAAAACCAAAACAAACTAAAATAGCAAGGGGCTTTCTTCTCTTCCTGCAAAATCTTTTCTCCAATCTCAGCCAACAATTTTCCATTGCCCCTTCAGACTTTCATCATCTTTCCCAAATGTCAAACACTAGAAGAGAACAGTCAGTATTTATCTCAAATGCTACATACAAAAATAAGATCACTTTAGTACTTCCTTTCATTCAGGCAACTTTAGCATTCTCTTCAATCCCTGTATGGGCTCAGGTTGTTTTACTTTTCCACAGCTTCTAGCACCTCCTTTAAATTGCTGTTTGCCTGTAAAGTTTTTCCTTCTTATCAATATAAAACCAGGAATGCCGTCTGTTTACCAAAATTTAAACCTAGCCACATTACAATACATTTTGTTCAAATAAATTTTAAAATGTAGCAAATGAGCCAGACAGAACTGTTAAAAAGACTTTCACAAATCACTGTTCTACCAATAATTATCATTTCGTATCTTCTCCTAAGGAATTTTATATGCACTGTATGCGCTGAAAATACCAGTATTACAATCTTATTAACATATCTTGATTAATTCTTGCAATTACCTTCAGTCCATTTGAATTATAGATGCAAGAGTCCTGGCCAAATGCTATGTTTAACAAACAAGTTGTAAAAAGATACTCAGATGGCATTCACTGGTTACCTTCCTGTTTGCTGCCAGCATCACCACTCCACACCTCTCCTCTCTGTGCCTTTCAAAATCACCCTTGAGTATTTTTATGTGTGTTTTTCTGCAAATACTGCTGTAATTTCTTACCAAACTCTGCTGAACTCTTAAATCATTGTAATGTCGATAAGGAAACAGTAAAGTTATGTTTAAATTGTATCCTTGTCTGGTACACACACACAAGTATACTTACGCACAATGTATACCTAAATAGGTGTGTATAACGAAATGTTTTCCTTGGCCTTTCATCTGATTTCACTTGAAGATAACTTAGTCAGTGGTACCACAAAATATGTTTAGTTCATTTTTTTCTACCCTTATTTTCTGCCTCTTATAACATTTTTCATAGTTTCAAAACAGGGGTCCAAGCACTCACATGTGCCTTCTACTTTAATAGGACTACTCATTATAATGAAAAATGCTTCTGCAAGCAACTGTTGCACACAGAGGCCTTTCAATTTAGTTGATTTTCTGATTAACATTTCAAAATATTTTTATCTTTAGCTTTTGACTAAAGGATCTTCAGATTTCAACACCCAAATTCATTGCGTGCCCAAACTACTGTGTTCCCTTGTCCTGTTTTGCCCAATAAATACTAGTACAGAGTCTGTAACTCACTGCATATATGCAGGAAAGAGGGCAGGGGAGCATGGGATGGATACTCTTAATATTATAACTATTCAAAGCTATTTGTAGGAAATGGACATCTAGAACAAAGGTTTATTTGTCAGTGTGCCCATAATACAGCATGATCTTGATCCCATGCCTTTGGCACAGCATGGTCACGATCACTGCCCACTGGTGTGTTGTAAGAGAGGAACAGTCTATAACAGCAGTTAATGAAAACATTCAAGACATGGTCATGCTGTGGAAGTATGTTAAATACTTGCAAGCACACAAAGTTATAAGGCTAGTAACATTTTAAATTTTTACAATTGCATCCAGCAAATCAGTGATCTTGCAATTTATTTATTTATTTATTTATTTATTAACTTAAAAATTAAGCACAAATATGGAATACTGAGGAACTGAGCAATGTCAAGAATGATACAAGCTGCGTTATGCCACAGAAGACATAATCTGTATACTAACTTTCATTCCTAAAAATAATATAATTTTAAAAAAAGTTCTGAAAGTTGCAATGCATTGTGTGTGATTTGGAGACTAATAAGTGTCTTGGATTTCCCATTAAATTCCAGGATTGTAAGTCACTTGTGTATATTTAAAAAAAAGAAAAAAAACAAAAAACAAAAAAACAACAAGGAAAAAAAACATCTTGAAATGATACTGATATTGAGTCAAAGTTCATGTACAGTAAAGATCACAATTGAACATAGTTTCCAATTAAAAAAGTATATGTCCATTTAATTTCAAGAGTATGCCACCTGTATCAGTCTTGGTGGACACAAAGCCGGACATGAGCCAGAGAAGGCCAGTTGTATTCCGGGTTACAGCATAAGAGGAGTGGCAGCAGGGAGAGGGGGGTGTTCTGCTCTTGTGAGACTCTACCTTAAGTACTGAATGCAGGTCTGGGGCTGCCAACACAACAAAGACATGCTATTGGAAATAGTCCAGAAAAGACCACGAAGATGACCAGAGGGCTGAAGCATCTCTCCTACAGAGACTGGACCTATGCTTCTTCAGCTTGGAGAAGAGATGGCTTCAGGGAGACTTCACTAAGGCCTTCTAGTACTTGAAGGGCGCTTATCAGCAGGAGAAGAAGTGACTTTTTACATGATATAATTATAATAGAACAATGGAAATGTCTTTCAACTAAAAGGAGTGAGTTACATTACATGCTAGGAGAAAACCCTTTACTCAGAAGGTGGTGAGGTGCTGGCACAGCTGCCCAGAGAGCTGTGCGTGCCCCATCCCTGGAGGTGCTCAAGGCGAGGTTGGATGGAGCCCTGGGCAGCCTGAGCTGGTGTAGGGCAGTCCTGTCCACAGCATGGGGTTGGAACTGGATGGGCTTTAAGATCCCTCCCAATCCAAACCATTCTATTGGTTCTGTGGTTACAAACAGAATTTTGCATTTTAACCTAATCTGCAATATATACTGGATACTGTGTTTCTTATATGTTAGTGTCAGTGCTAACTTACTTGGCAAACACACCAAATGCATCTTTTTTTAAAATTCTATTTTGAAAAAAATATTGTTTCAAAGGAACATCAACAGGAAACATGCTTTGTAGCAGTAACGTAGGAACATTTTTTGTAGTCACTATTTCCTTTTGTAATTTTTCAGAACTTTCAAATACTAAGAGGCCTTACTTCCAGTAACCACTTACAACAGTTTTGAAGGAAGTCAATAAAACATTATCTAGGTAGCAATCCTCTTTGCAGAGGTCTGTTTATTATCAAAGTAATCCCTGCAAAAACTGAACAGTATCTGGGGATGTTTTTTTCAGTTACCACAGATACAATATATCAGTTTGTTTTAGAGAAAACAAAACAAAACAAACCCAGAATCATTTCAAGGGATATTACAAAAAAAAAAAAAACATAAAACAAAAAACAAAAAACAAAAAGGACTCACCAAAGGTTCAGCCATTACAACTTCAATTTTCTTTTCAGCCTGAACAGCAAATTCAGCGAAGAGGCTTTTGATGACATACTCGCCAGGTTTTACATCTGGATCAATAGTAATGTTAGACATGATGATGCCTCTCTTTTCCCAAGTGGAAGCAACACTTGGAGAAACTCTGCGTTTATTTACTCTGCTGGGTGGCGTGGAGGCTATTAAAAAAAAAGAAAAAAAAAAAAAAAAAAGAGTGAGCTATAAAACAGAACTTCTAAATAATGACACTACTCGATACTTTCTCATCCTCCACATAAATGTATCTACACAGTAATTCTGTATCCCAGAAGGAAACATCCAGAAGTCTTTTTCAACTGTAATTTTGCATTTGATAGGAAATTCCACTCTAAGGTTAGATAAGGGAGTACAGCATAAACTCTATTACTGATAAAATGCAAAACTGCCTGAAGGTGTGTGAACAGCCTCATTCTGAACATAACTGGTTGATGACCATGATAAAATATACAGACTTTAATACACAATGTCTTCAGTTCAAGTATGGCTAAAAATCAAAAGTTCAACTTGTAGGACCACCTCCCTGTATTGTGAGATGCATCTTCTAGAGGTGACATTTATAAATCATCCAAGTTCAAGGTTCTACTTGGTCTACAAGAAATGCCTCTTTGCAACTTCTGTCTGCAACTTGATTTTTCCAAAAAGAATGCAAGTTCCTTCTAGAGATGTCACACTCGCTATTTTTCGCCACTCTTGTTGTGGTTGAACCCAGGCAGTGGCTAAGCACTGCAAAGCAGTTTGCTCACACCCACCCCCCACCAAAACAGGACAACAGAGAGAAGTGGAAAAAAGGTAGAATTTATGGATTGAGATAAAGACAGCAAAGGAATGGAAACTGTAATAATAACAATAACAACAGCAGTAATAGAATACACAGAACAAGTGATGCACAATGCAATTGCTCACCAGCTCCCCGCTGTCCGATGCTCAGCCAGGCACTGAGCAGCAGCAGCTTCCTCCCCCCAGCCAGTTTTTTCTCAGCATGACGCCAGTTGGTACAGGACATGCCTTTGGCCAGCCTGGGTCAGCTGTCCCACTGCTGTTCCCTCCCAGCCCTTTGTGCCCCCCCCAGCTCCTTGCTGGCAGAGCAGCACAAGAAGCTGAAACAACCTTAGCTCTGTGTAAGCACTGCTCAGCAACAACTAAAACATCGGTGTGCTATCAACATTATTCTCATCCTAAATCCTAAACAGAGCATTGTACTAATAAAATAATTAACTCTATTTCAGCTGAAACCAGGACATCCCTCTAACAAAAAATCTTGAAGACTTGTCCCCTGCCAGCCATATTAAATAACTGATCAATATATTACTCTCTCTCTCTAACAGAGCATTCACTCATCTACTGAAATTGTCATAGGCTAAGACTGCATAATATTTATCTACTTTAAATTTCACTTTTCCTCTCTAAGCACTTGAAAGCATTTCTTTGCTGTTACTACAGCTACTGTCTGACATGACTTGCAGTATCAAAAATCAGGTATCACAACTCACTCAAAGTGCTTAATACAGCCACAACAATTAGGGGAAACAATAATAATTCTCATATTGCGCACACAAAATCAAAATACTTATTGGCTTATTAAGTTTTTTTAAAATATTAGAAATAGATACTAAGACTTCTTATGATACTGAGAATTTCCTCTGTGACCTACTGAAGGGAGGGAACCTCCTTTAGCAAAGGGTCTTGACAAGATGAGCTCCAGAGGTCCCCCTCAACACCTATGGTTCTGTGTTTCCTATTCATACTAGAATTTTCTTTTCCTATGATAGTTGTACAGGGAGTCTATTATCGGTCTGTTTTACTTTATTACTTATTGTGATTTGCCCAGGTAAGGCTCTGTAGGCTTTCTGCGATTAAAAAGATGTTGAGATGCACTTTACCAATTTTTCTTAATTTTCAAAATTTTCATTTGTTTTCAAGTTGTGCAAATGCAATTCCTATGTGCTAAATGTTATCCACAACTTTCACTCAACAATTTTTCATTCTTCATCTCATCTGTGAAAATACTGGTTATCATGGAAACCAAGTCTTAAGACTGCTTCGCTTACAGCCTTTCCAAGTTTGCGTCTAAGCCACTCAGAATTTCTTCTGTAACTTCAGAAAGTTATGTTAGACAAAATGCAGATTTCTTCAACTTCCACAGAAAGTATCCATGTATCAAATGCATTACTAAAGCTGACAATTCAGCATGAAGGGAAATGCAAGAATGGTCCCAATTACCTCAAAGAAAGTTCCTTTGCTTAAGCTTATTAGTATGTATGATCTGTGTTTTTCCTCCAAGTATTTCTAGCACAGATTTGCTGCTCAAACCATTTTTGTTAAGAAAAGATAAGCTGTGCAGCTTGAGCAATACGTATGTTTTGCCATATATAAACTGCCATATGTCCTCTTACACACAGGAAGGAAATGCCAAAATCACATAGCCTTGTTGCCAGTAATCAGGGGGCACAGCAGGTGATGTGCCAGAACACCCAGCACACAAGCACACCTGCCACATGCCATAATGTGCTTCAGAACATCCTGTAAGACTTCAATCTAACTTTTTGGTCTTGCTGACAAAAGACACCGAAATTTATGTGCCACACAATGGAGGCAACAAGAGCTAGGAAGTGCTGCCAGGCTCCAGATCCCCAGGGTGGAGAGTCACTACAACAAAGTACACCAAGATTTTTGGGAAGAGATCAGAGACCAAAGTGCCTGCAACAAAGAAAGACAACAATCCAAAATACCTAACTTGAAAGGAAAACTCTTTTCTTACCCCACTTACCCATTAGCACAGGATTTAAAAACCTCTCAACAAAAGAGCCTATTTTATTTCCCTACAAGCACTCTGTGCTTCCTCCAACATGCAAGTTCATGCCTTTCTTAGACCCCAACGCTTCCAAAGGCAGCAAAGGAAATGAAAGATATGTTATGGGTCAAGAATAAAAGTATAAAGACATGAGGACAGAAAAGAAGACAAGAAGGAATGTATCCTTCCTAGCCTCAGCAGGTAACAAGCAGAAATACCAAGTTTCTGAGCTTTGCAAAACAGAAAAACATTGCAATACACAGAGATTTGGAACAACTCTCATTTTCATCAAACATAAACAACAAAATTTCTTTTAGAAAGTGCCTAAATTGGAAATTGCAGACTTGTAAAGACAAGTAAACTAAAAGTTTCAGGTACTAAGGTGCCTAAAAGCTAAAGTATCCAACAGATACTATATATTTCTAGGTAAGCAGTTCTTTCTATCCTAAATATGAGTGTTTATAGAAAGCCAAGGCTTTGTTCTACTCAACAGCAACTTAATTGACTTCATTGTTTTAAATCACATATGGAAACTAAAAGAAATAGGAGAATTGTAAACCACCCCTTGAGCATTGCTAGCTGCACCTGCTCAGAAAGAAGTTACTGAAGCAGTTGCTTTGGCTCCTTCCAGCCTTGCCTACTGAAGCGTGCCACGATGCCCAAACAACCAGGCAGAGCTTGGCAGCGATCAGCATCACTGCTGTCCAGCCCACGTTCCTCAACAAGAGCTGGAACTTTGTGCCTCTGCATGGAAACTGAGCGAGAGTAATATACTTCTTAACCCATAACACTCTTTGCTTTGTGTAGCCAAGTCTTAAAAGTGTATTTACAAAATACACTTCTTTATCCAGCTTTCAAAAGATGACCCTAAAAATCGGATCATCCTCACAGTACTTTATTTACTTTGCACCAAATAAAAGTCGACTAATTCTCAATAAGAGGCCACAGAATCTCCTCCAGGTCCATCTGACTCAAACCATGTTCAAGCAGGGACACCCAGAGCAAGGTGCCCAGGCCCATGCACACAGGGCATTTGGATATCACCAAGGAGAAGCTTTTGGGCAGTTTGTGCCCACTGCCTCTTGTTCTGGCACTAAGTACCACTAAAAAGAGCCTTGGCTCTACCCCTCTTAGCACTCTCCCTTTAAGTATCTACGGACATCGATGAGATCCCCCTGAACTCCTCTTCCCCATGCAGAACAGGTCCAGCTTTCAGCCTCACCCCACAGGAGCAGCTGCTGCAAGCCCTGCATCATCTTGGTAGCCCTCCACTGGACTCTTCCCAGCATGTCCAAGTCTCTAATGTCTTATCTCACTGACTTTAACACACATTAATTTTCAAAGATACAAAACAGCATCTCACACTCAGGATGAGGTCCCAAGACTATTTATGGTTGATCTAAAACCAGATAGAAGACGAGCAAAGCCACAAATATCTGCAATACTGCTAACGCACAAATCTTTCAGTTGGTAATGAATCCCTACTCCCCACCGAAAAGAAAAGAAAAGAAAAGAAAAGAAAAGAAAAGAAAAGAAAAGAAAAGAAAAGAAAAGAAAAGAAAAGAAAAGAAAAGAAAAGAAAAGAAAAGAAAAGAAAAGAAAAGAAAAGAAAAGAAAAGAAAAGAAAAGAAAAGAAAAGAAAAGAAAAGGACTCCTTGAAGGACAAGCATACTCAAATAGCTGGATAAAAGACTAGGATTTACTTTCATCTGTGAACTTGCTGAAGACTCTTAATAACTCTTGCTCTGTATTTGACAATGGTTGTAGTTTTAACTGCTATGTAAAACCAGTAAGTAAACTTAACATAAACAGGAAAAAAAAATACAAAGGAGGAAAAACAGGGAGGAGGTTGATCTGTGTTTAATAAAAGGATATATATACAGTAGTTCTGTAAAGGAAAGCCAAAATCTATTATCTTAACTACACGATTATCTGGTATAATTATGTTCAGTGGGATTCATGAACTCGCAACTGATGACATTCTAAAAAGGATCTGTGTGGATTTTAAACAGCATATTTAATGGAGAAATCTCATTACAGGGTAGGATTAAATATTTTCTTTCTCCTCCTCCCTGCCACCAAAGCATTCTCTGCTGCCTGAAAAAAGGTAAGTTTTGAACACTGTTCTGAAGTTTAAAACTAAGGAACAGTCTGCAGCACAAAATCTGGAACCAAAAACCATACCATAGCACTAGCAACAGTCCGATAACAAAAAACTACTTTCATAAACTGCTTGAAACACTGGGTGCTATTCACTTGAAACAATATCCTGTTTGTTTGTTCCAATGTGAGCTAGTGCTACGTGGGAAATTTGGAAGCAAGTGCCCCTGAAGAGCTGTAGGAAATATCTGTTAAACAGTATTGTTTGGTTGCTAGGGACACGCCAAATTGTTTGGATAGTTTCAAGGAACACTGAAACAATACAAAGGATAATTAGACAGACAACGCACTCCTAGGTCAAAAGGCAACACATACTGATGGATGTTAGATTAGTAACAAAACTTCTTCATGGTAAACACAAGCATCCAGACCTATGAAAGTTTACTTAATACTGAAGTTGATATTAAAGAATGGTATTTTTATCATCCTGCTTCTCTTTGTATAGTCCAAACACATCAAGTGGCTGAGGATATAAATGGGTTCCCATATACACCAATGAGGTTATTCAGGACTCACGCATACCAAGCAGGTACCCAAGGTAACTAACACACATCAACCTGTGGCAGTGTGGGAGCATAACTGATTTCACAGCGAATATACAATGGTTTTTAGGTTTTGTATACTTTTTTGGTACCACTTTCCACTTGATTAAGTGATGATCCTTCTTATTTGCTTTAAATAGTACCAGGAGACTCACATCATCTACCTGAAATTTGCTCTACTGGAGTTGTTATTGCTGCTGAGAAAGCTGGAATGTTTGGTTGGACTGAAGCAGAACTTCTACCAAGCATCTGTCCTCTTTTACAATGGCTGCAAGTATGTATAACGTTATTTTTATTTATTTTAAATACAGAATGCAATTATAAAATAAGAATACTCAACACACTTTTGAGAAGGCCTCCATCATTCTCATCAAACGGATTATGTACTTAGTTGCTACGTTTAGCTCATTGCTAAGGTAGTAAACCATTTTATTAAGCTTTCATTTCATGATTCATCATTTTATTATTATTTTCACAGCACAGACAGTATCACACCTACTTTAGACTTCCTGTGATACTTGCTGCAGAAGAGGGTTTGAAAGTCCAACTGACAATATGAAAATTTCAAAAGATTGAAAATATTATCTGTGCTTTTAGTTCATAGTATTTTAATTAAACTCTTTGTCTCCTGTTCTGATAAACATCTAGACTATCTCACTCTACCTCACAGAAGTGAAATTAATCTACATGGAAAGATATCTGTAACAAATATTAAGAGTGCTTCATAGCAACAACTCTTCATTTACTTAACTAGAGAAACTACTTATTTCCTAATAAGGACACTGATGCTCGGTAGAGACAATCTAATCTGCACAATAGTCACCCCAACACTTCATGAGCAGAGCCAAAAAATTAAGTCTCCCACGTCAAAACCAGAAGTCTGCTCTCTACAGCAACGTATTAAAAAACCTTCTCATTTTTTTTCAATTCTCCAATTCTTTTATACCATCAAGTTTCCATTTCCTAAGTGTCCTTACTCACAGCAGCAGAAAAATATCTTCCATGAACACGCTTCATTATTTGAATAAAAGAAATGGCCAAACATTTTTCTGAAGACAACTAAGTTTAGCACATAGTTCTCTAATAAAAGATGCACTTTTCGAACTTCAGCCTCTGGTCTACAGATCAAGTATAAAGAAAGAGCCATTCTAAAACCAATCAAAAATTGCTGACAAAAGAAATACAGTGCATCCTCAATAGAGGCGCTATTTCAGAACTCAGTAAATAAAAGGCAAAAAAATTGAGTTATGGGGGGACACTAAAAAATAACATTAATTAAAAAGTCTGGAGTATACATTAAATGATCTATGTCTATAGATTTGCTTTCAGAGTGGTGAGGGGAACACACAGCGGGTATCCAGCTGGTTTATTTGGGTTACACAAGCATGTGACGCTGCAAGAACAGCCACAGGTACTTCCTTGGTTTTGTCCAAATATGCACCACTAGTGCTTCTGCATGGAGCCTGTTCCTAAGCTGGATATCCTGGCCCATTAGCTCCAGCTGCACTGAGCCCGGCTGAGCTCATGCACAGCCAGCACATCTGCACACGCGGCGCTGGGCGGCTCCTCGATTCAGCAGCATCACACAGCCCGGAGCTGGCTCCAGTCGGACACTGCAGCAGAAAGCCTCTGCATCTGTCAAGGATGAGAAATACTGTGCAGTGCAGCGTAGCGGCATCGGCTGCCTTCCAGGTAGAGGGAAAGTGGCACTGAGATAGCTATAGTGACCCACCGGGCATCATGCTGCATTTATCCAGTTGTTTCCATTTATTTCATCAACACTCATTTACCTGCAAAACGTTACTTGTGATAACAGATTACAGCAAAAGGAAAGAGAAGAAATTCCAGACTCGTAAAATATACATATATACTAATTTTAATCACTTCCAATTCTCGAGGGAACTTGGTTAGTTCAGCCATACAGCTAGTGTAATGCCTGTAAAGCCAACTCAAATCTTTCAGCGACAGGAAGTTATACATATATTGATAACTTCCCCTCCACTTCCAAATCAGGACTTGCACTTTTACCTCTGCAGTAAAAAATATTTCCCTACTGACAATTTATCTAAGGAGCTTCAGATATCCCAGCCAGAGTGAGGAAAAAAGAAACATAAAATAGTTTACATCAATCAATGGAAGATGCATTTATTTCTAGCAGTTGCTAACTAAGCGTGTGACTAAAACAAAAAGGATGTCTTGGGAGGGAGTAGGGAAAGTTTTTTGAGTGTATTGTGGAAACTGGTACTATGACAGCTGAGTCTTCAAGTGGACTCAAAGAACACAAAACAAAAACCTCACAGCAATCTTCTCAAGTTTCACCGTGTAAGCCATTTTTCTACAGAAAATTGACTCAGCTGAAAGAACAGCTGTCAATGTTGTAGCTATAGGTACTCACACAAACCTTGCTTCCTGCCTGCAGCCTCTGAAAACACCTGCAAGAAATTTTATCTTAACTTTCCCCAAAACACAAGACTCCTCTGCTAGTAAACTGAAACAGAAATATTACTCCAAACCAACACAGACACAGCAGAAATTCTAAGGTATAAAGCCTTTGTAAGGCAATATCCAGCTTTCTGCTATCTGCGACAGATTGCAACCCCTTAGCAGATACAAGTTGCTACTGATGACCCTCATGTTTGAAGTTCTTGACAATTAGGCAGCTTTGCTGTTCCAAAGTAGTCTTTTTCTCCTCTACTGTTAAAACTTGACAATTTAATTTAGAAAATGTAATTTTTAGATTTTTACTTGGCATACTGTGGTCTAGAAACCTAACGAAACAGTCTCCAAAAAGGGAGAAGAACAGAAATCAAAATAATACTTCAAATTCCAAAGTGCTGCTTTCCTTTATAAAAATAAATTTGAGAAAAATTCTCCTACTCTGTCCACATCTGTGACCATGGTCTGAGATGCATTAAGTCAGCCTCCTCTGGGTCAAACACACACAGATCACAGAAGCTCTCTCTCCCTTCTAAACTCATTCTCACCAAAATCTTCTGGAGAGTTGTGGCTATATTCTCTGCCCCATAGCAGCTTTCTGCCCTTTTTGTACTGATTTACAGACTGCCTTTGGGGAAGCATGCTGAGGAAAACAAGAAATTCTTCTTGCCTACTTGCTTTAAAGGCTGAGCAAATTCTAAGCAGCAAATATTCTGTTTCCTGTACTGGACTTCATTTATTGCGGTGTCTTACCCAAATTATTTTGAGAAGTCAAAGCAGAATGGTTACTTCTTTCCCAAAACTCCAGAGCATGGGAAGACAAAATAAATTACAAAGATCAAATTGGAAAACTTATTCTTAAGTACTTCTTTTCTTTAAATTTAGATACATGAGAAGAGAGAAACTGGAGTAGTATCTTCCCCAACTAAATGCTGCTTTACCACTTCTTTACAAGCACTGTGCTAGTCATTCCCCTTACCTTTGCACAGAGGTGAGAAGCAGCAACCCAGCTAAACCTTCTTCCTAAACCCCTTGCATTTGTGGAACGCAGCACAATTACAAAATACAAGTTTCAGTGTTTAGCCCCAGGGAAAGCTTTTCCTCAGGTAAAAAAAACAGCACCACAATTCTTTAAAGTTAGTAGCAAAGTAACACGTGTTATCCTCATACGGTAAATATGGGATTGTGATTCAACAGAAAGAAGAATCACGTGTATCACCTACAAGCATCTGAATCAGATGTGCAGGTATTTTCTACCTATGGAAGGTAAAAAATAGAAATAATTTTCTCAAAAAATATCCTGGCTGAAAAAGAGGTCAGCTCTGCCACGAGGACAGTGCCTGGACCCCTAGGACAGCCAGTCAGGAGTGGAACAGCAGCTGTTGCCAGGCTTTCAAAGTCCTCCCACCTAGAACATCAGACTGGAGAGCTGCAAAGGCTGCTACAAGCTACAGTCTCAAAGACCCCTGCTGCAACTCAGCTGACCTCCCACACTACACAATTCTAATCAGCAGGAGATGGCAGGGGAGAATGTGAGGCCTATGATACAAGTAGCTATCTCTGGAAGGGAGAAACTGAAAATCTAACAAACAAAACCAGAAAAATATCACTAGAATGTCTGTCAAACCAATTTTACCATATTTACATTTTTTAAAATCACAAGAGCTAGAACCTAGACAGGAAATACTTGTGGAGATTGCTACAAGCACACACACAAAGAATTACAAGTTACTATGTCAATCATTTTACAGAGCCTTCTATGGCAGGGCATGTATGCAAGCCAGTTTGGACAGGAAAAAAAAGAAGATATTTGTGGGTAAGTTGGATAGCATAGGGTGCCAAAAGACCAAACCATATACACACAATTTGAAAACAACATGACAAAGCACAAAGATTTGTCCAGAGGAAGAGGAAATTGATTTAAACTAAGTTGTCTCAAGTCTTGCCCAGTCATTCTTGATTACAGCATGACATCAGGAAATTCTGACCATTAAAGTGTCAGAGTACTAAAATTGCAGTTTATATAATTTCTTTTCTAGAAGAACTGCCAGAACAGAAACCCTCCTCAGATAAACCACTTCCATTAAAGAAAAAGTATTTTGAATTTCACAGAAACCTTCACTCAGAAAGGCATCAAAATTGAAATAATCATCACATACTTCAAAACTGCCAATATATTTAACAAGCTTTGTTTCACTCTCAGAAAGCTGTTTTCATGTAAGATCAGCTTAAAAAACATATAAAGCATAAGATACTTTGTCTTGTCTCTTCCATCTGCCCCCAGTCTAGAACAACACCATCACCTATGGGGGTAGACAGTGGCAGGAATGCAAGTTGCACTGGCAATGCACTAGCGCTGTGACAAGAACATATCCTAATATCTCAGTTTCCTTCAAAATATTAAACTGCAATAACTGGGCATGTATAACTGACCAAGCTCTACTTAGTTACAAATTTCGTATTCTCTCAAAACAGTAACAAGGTAAGAATAAAGAAAAAAAAACAAACTACCTTTTTTTTCAATACTTGTTCCTGTAACTTAATACTGGGCTTCTACAGTGTAAGTCACTACAGTAACAATGCAAAGAAGTGATTCTATTCCCACGTGATTAAACTGCAGAAGCGCTTAAGGCATTTAAAAGAGCTGTATCTCATGCTTCTGTCTTACTTAAAATCATTACTGCAACAGAAGTCAATATTACAATTTTCCTTTAAATAAAGAAAGCAGGGACAGAATGGTGTAACTTTGGCTTGTTACCTTGATTCTTCTAATCCACCTGCCTTCAGGAAACTGAGGGCAAACTGAGGGTAAACTGAGTTCCCAAGAGGTCTGAGGTAGCAGGATTCCCTAACTTTCAAAGGGAACTATTAGCATGGGTTCATTGCCATACCAGCTGTGGTTTTAGGGCTTTTAGACAGCACTACGAATACACTTAACAGCAGAGGCCATAGCCTGTGAAAGCCCTGCAGACATGTCCTTATTCCGTTCATTCTAACTCTTGGAGTCAAGAAGACAATTGGAAAGAGGTCAGCTCAGGTAGCAAGCTATCTGGTATTGATTCCAACTATTCACACCATCAAATTCTTCTCTACAAACACAAGCTAAAATAACTTTCTCAATGATGTAGAAGCTGAATATCTTGATATAATCCCATAATTCATTGTTACAGTTGCAGCATTTAACCAAACTGTACCAATAAGAACCCAAAAATTAAGTACCCACTTGAATCTAACGTGTATGCATAATACTATAGCTTCCATCAGTGTTCTCCAGCATTTTGCCACTTGCAGACTCTTTCCTCTTCCAAATAAAGTTTCCAGATGCAGATTCCTATAGAGCAAATGTAAGCTTCCCAGCTTTGGTTTGGCTTCTTCTAGTTCCATTTGAGCATCGCAGAAGGATCGTCAGCTTCTAACATCTCAAGTGAGAGGGAAGCTTGCAGGTGAACTTACACACACTGCCTTTCTCACCCACATCTTTTCTACTCAGTACAGTAAGTATGTTCAGCCTGCAGGGGTGCAGAGAATGAAACACTTGGTGCTAACAGAGAAATCTGGTTCTTCCTCTGCAGGTTTTCATACTGAAGGCTGTGTCAGGCTGGAAACATATTGATGCTGTGATCACTGGAGAAGCTCCCTCTAAATTCTGAACTAAATCAGAGCTGACAATGGTCAAAAAAAAAAAAAAAAAAAAATGCCATCAGTGCTTGGATAAATGATGTTAAATGAAAAAGCACACAGGAGGCGAAAGCAGTGGTGGGAAGATAAACCAATCAGGACAGAACAGGAGAAAGAGAAGGAAAGAGAATTCCAGATTTCCATATACTCTGTTCTGTAAGTTAAGAAAACACATTTCCATACCAATGACAAGACTGAATTTATTCTAAATATCTACTTTATTTTTATTGTATGCTCACTACATGAGGAGAAAAGAAAGCACAAACTAAACTCTACATGTAAAGCTTTAAGTAGTGGCACCTGAAAAAGAAAGCGGTGGATGAAAAACTGATGGAATACAAACACACTGATATATGGCTGCACAGACAGCTTATTTCTAACAATCATCCCCACACACATACCCTTGATGAAGTTTTGTTTCCTTCTGACATATTAGTACATATATTACAAATAAATAAATAAATAAGCCACAAGCAACAAAGTCGATGTAAACATAAGCTTGCCTGCAATAAAAGGTAAAGAGAAAAAATATGCCCTTTTTCAGCTTTTATAATTCATTCACTTTTCTCTGGAAAACCAGAATTCCCCACCCTCCTTCTGCAGCATTAAGGATATTAAATAAACAAACAAACAAACCACACTCTATGAACCCAACCTACAAGCGGATACTAAAAAAACTCTATTGATCCATTGTACTGAAACAAAACAGTAACAAAATGCCTGACAAATTGTGTTTGGTCTGATTTCAGGGCAGTGGCAGAAGCCAGCAGCTCTTGCAAGGAGTTTCCTGGCCCTGCACAACCCAAGGTAGTTGGTTTTATATCCCTCTTCCTCCTCCTCCTCCTCCTCGTTCCCTGCTTGTGAGAAAAGAGCAATTCCAGCTTCTTGTAGAAAGAGGAAAAGACTTTTCCTCATTATCCTCAATTAATCTCATTAATGTCAATCTGATACCTTTCCTGAGTTAATGCTAGAAGTAATGAATATTAGCAGCTTTGTTGTAAAAAGTGATTCGGGAAAAAAACTCTGGAGCATCAGTTGTAAAGTAGCCAATAACTTCATATCAGGCATTATACATTTTCTTTTTAATCTATAAAGAAACTAAGTGATCTTTTCAACTGCTCCATGTAAGTATGTTAGTATATAAGATGAAAACTATTTCTAAAAGCTTGAAGACACATTACATTAGCTTTGACTGGGTTCACTGAAAGAACATCTTCCCATTTTTTATCATAACTGCCTAGTGAAGCAACCAGAAACATTTTAATAGTATTTCTAATATTGTGGTATAATTTGAAAATTGAAGTGCAAGAACAGACTCCGGGCTTAAAAAAAAAAAAAAAAATACAGGTCAACAGATTTGAGCAGTAGAACATGCTCCAGCATGCACAAATCAGGGTTGGGGCAAGACTCATGCATCAAGTATCAGTTTCAGGAAAGAACAATCCATCTCCATTTTGCTTCTGTCGGTTTCGCCTTCCAGTCCTCCAGGTGAACACACAAGCTGAAAAGAGAAGTAAGCCACTGAAGGCTAACTCAATCTGCTAAGTTCAAGGAGAAAAAAACCAACACAACAATATATTCTCCTAAGTTCACTAAGAAGGAAAAAACAAAAAAATACGACATTTTGCACAGCTAGGTAACCAACTAACTTTAACTATCCAAAGAGAAAAAAAAAAAAAAAAAAAAAAGAAGGGAAGGAGAAACAACATAACTCCCTAAATAAAGTTCAGCAGGGCAGAAAACTTCAGCTTTTCTGAAAATTCAGCACTTGCTTGTTTCAGTTTCCGACACAAGCAGAGTTAGCACATCCGTAAGGCGGCTATTTTTAAACTACAGCTTACATTTCCTTGCGATGACACGTGCAGATCGCACAAGATTTTTGTAAAGTCAATGTTTTCAAATAAGCTGCAGTCTTTTGTGTGTTTCTGTTTCCCAAATGTACTCCCTTTCAGTCACTCCCTTTCATTCAGGACAACAGCAAAGTCAACTTCAGAGCTGGTGAGGCTCTAGAATGTTTATTTTCAGGTTTGTTTTTGTGGGAAAAAAATTTGTTGAATGTGAAAATTAGGAAATAACTAGATGACTGAGCACTGCACTCTGGGATGCTAATACAAACTTACTTTGTTTCTATGATTAGCAACTGTATTTTGACATTCCTCTGCACTTCTGAAGTCTTGGTGTAACAGCATGATGCAGCACTGAGTTCTAACAAAGCCCTACTTAAAGATCTTCTTATATCAGTAAGCATGGGACACTTATACTTCTTACTGGATCTTCTGAAAAAATTTCTCTACGCTTACTACAAATAAAAGTAAACTGAACCAGTAAGAATCTGCAGTTTTGCGGCTTCTTAGAAAACAGACAACCAGCTTCAGGGCTTTGAGTCTTCAGAGAAAGTAACAATGCAAGGGCATGGCACAAGACAAGCTGTAAATTCTCACATGGCATGCAAACCGCACCCAGTGTTAGAACTGGACCTCTGTAAGAAGACAATACCAAGTGTGGTACAGAGTTATTCTTAGCCACTGTAAACACACAGTGCTTTCAAAGTTAACAGCCTCTTTGTCAGATGCTGGGGAGAAGGCTAGTCACATCTGAAATAAAAATAGGCTATCATATGCTTGTCCACAGAACTCCAAAATGCATGGTTAAACTCATTATTTAAAAGACTTTAGCTGTACTGTATTGAAAGGCAGAAAAAGCTTTTTTCTCCTAGCTTTCTCAGTCTCCACTTAAAACTTCCTAGCCATTTCTAGTTAACTTCAGAAAGTAGTTTGCCTTCTCAAAAACAAGGGCTTTCATTGGTTTCAATACATTCTTAGGAACTCTAAAAAGCATCTAAGTGCATGGTCACAGAGAACCGCAACCGAGAGGCTCAGGTTAGTATGAACTGAGGGTGTGGAAGTACCAGAGGAGCTCACAGCAGGGGGAAAAGGGGTCTTCTCAGAGTGCCTGGTGCTATTGGCACCCATGTGAGCACGCCACAGAGACCCCAGCACATCTATCTGCAATTTCACTATCCACACTAATCTGGCCACAAAGAACCATGATGATTGGTAATGACTTAAGGGGTGGAACAGGATGGTCACAGTGATCACTGCCAGCTTTGAAAACATATCCAAAATTTGTATGTAGTTTACAACCTGAGAATCATCTAGGAGACACGAAGTTAGTGACATGGTATGAGGCACCCTTACCTACCATGTCACACTAATGGATCCTGGACCTAACAGCACACGAGCATCGTGGTGCCTTACCGCTGGCCAGGTGCACTGAACACTCCTGTCCTGCACACACTACCTGGAGCTTGTGAGACAGAGTGCATGAGTGAAAACTCAGTTTTTATTTTAAACCTTCCCCTCTTACAAGTTCCCATTATTCGCATTTTTGTAGGAAGACTCAGGGAAAAAACAACAACAACAACAACAACAAAGCAGAAAACATCCAGTCTATCAGAAAAATAATAAGAGACAGGTAACATCTATTCTGAAGTCTTTCATATGACAGACAGGAATAAACGTGTGTTGATATCTAAATCCAGATCTTAAAAAAAGCACCCTGTAAGGAGGTAGGACAAGTGAATCCCAGCTACATTCAGAACTGCAATCATTAGAACACTATGAGGTTTTGAGGCTTGAAAAGCTATTCAGCAATCAGCCATACGAGTCACATGCACTGATACCAATGGCCAATAATGGCAGCAACAATATTTGAGTGATATTTTAGAAGACTACAGTTTTCTACAAATATAAAAAGAAGAAATCTACCAGAAAAACAAACAAACAAACAAACAAAAACAAAAAACATGTAACTACTAAGATTCTGCTTTACAAATTCTCCAACCTGCTGCCCTCTTTAGAAACCGAGAGTGGGATTTCTTAGCAGAGGACATCACAAATGCAATTGTATAACCCAAAAATATCTTGACTACATGAAAGAAAAAAACATCACTGCGGTTACTGACCAGAAGTAGTGCAGATCACCAGGCAATGCTCCCATCTCCTAAACTGCAACATATAAACATACTAGCATACCTAAAATTGAGGCAATGATTGTTTCATCCTTGTTCTGCTATACTGTTACCAAAAATGTTTTAATGTGTTGCCCAAATATTCCCACTCAGTGCTGGAAACATTGTCTTTTCTGGTGAAGCATTTGAACCTCAGCCTCACCAGTATGAGACACAGGGAAAATCTGCATGTACTCTAAGAAAACACACTACTTCATTAATCATTCTTAAGTAGTAAGATACAGATTTCATTAATAAGACGAGAACAACTCTGCTTGCAGAGGACCACAAGCATAGAGGAAGGAAAACAAGTTGTGCTTGGCAGCTGTCAGCACATTGTTTGTGCTGCAGTGACTACGGATTTCAGCAGGGATTAGGGCCTGGAGACTGACCATAGTGCCACAAACAGTGCTTCAGTGCTGACATCTGGAATGGGATCAACTCAAGCCATGAAATGGAACAAGCCTCGGTCACCCTTCAATTATGCTGCAAGTCAGTGCCCTAGAAACTGAAGTTCCACATCCAAAGCTCATCATTCATCTTTTCCTCACTGACATGGTTTTTAAGGTTGTATGGTCCCATATTGATATCACCATAAAATACCGAGATGCTTTTTGTCACACCATAAAAATCTACTTTGATACAGGGCTGACTGGAAGCTCCCTAGACTCACAACAGAGAGAAGTTTTTTCTGCAGGAAGCAGTCTGCTGAGCAACATGGCTTACACAGCTACATCACAGAAATAACACAGAGAGAGGAACAACGTTTAATCTCTAGAAATCTGTTACCAATACCCTGCTAGAGCAGCTGCATATGATAAGAAGCATAGGTTAGAAAAATAAAGGGAAAAAAGAAACATATTTCTAACTATGGATGCATATGAGAACTTGCAACACCTTATTATGCTCTCTTATGCCAATGGGTCACCAAGCGTGGGTCCATAAGCCACCAATGTGCCCTTGTGGCCAAGACAGACAATGGTATCTTGGGGTGCATTAAAAAGAGCATTACCAGTAGGTCGAAGATGGTGATCCTCCCTTTCTACTCCACCCTGGGGGACACCCTGGAGTACTGTGTCCAGTTCTGGGCTCTCCAGATCAAAGAAGACAGGGAACTTTCAGAGAGTCCATTGAAGGGCCACAAAGACAGTGAGGGGCCTGGAGCTTCTCACTCATAAGAAAAGGCTAAGAGAACTGAAGCAGTTCAGCCTGGAGAAGGCTGGAGGGAATCTTATCAGTGCTTACAAATATCTAAATGGCAGGAGTCAAGCGGATGATGAGAGCCTGTTGGATGCCTGAGAAAATCCTGTCCAGCACAAATGAGAGATTGGTATGCTCTTCAGCACCTTTCTTGGGCGTCTAGCTCTGAAAGAGCTAAAGCTATACAATATCGATTGTCATTTGTTGGCAGTCTTAATAACCTTAAAACTGTAAATATAAAACCAAATTACTCCAAAGGATATGGTACCATTTTTCTTGGGACCACTAATGTAAATGGTCTTAAAAGTAGTAAAGAAGAGATAATAAACCTTGAGAAAGAACTAAAAAAGTGCAATGATAAACCTAGTAAAACAGTACCTACATTAAAATCAACTAAGGAAGCAGTACTTCTTCACTTCAGGTCTTCAGAATAAGTAGTGCATGCATGTTTGACTCTGAAAACCTGCATAATCTCTACCCAAGCCCAGCATAGTTTACTAGAGGAAGATAGCATTCAGGTACAGTGAGATTCGGTACCAATGAGATTCATCCTTAGTTCAATATGCTTCGAAAAGTTTTTATGCTCAGTTGTCTATTTCACACCCTACCCCACATTTTAGATAGTGAACTCCTACAAGGGTTGCTACCAAAACGTCTGCAGCCTCCTTAGCTGTCCTGCCATCCTCTACTCTATTGGATAAGACAGCTTGCCATCTTGCTGCCCTTGCCCTTTTCAAGATGAACATTCAGCTTTTCAGTTACAGTACCTCCTTCAAGGCGAAAATCTTCTACTTACATACATATATATATGTCCAAACAATCCTTTGAACAGTACTACACTGGCATATGTTATAGAAATTTCTAAGAGTAAAAACACTTTCCTTTTGGTTACCTTTCACCATATTTATGAAAGCTGGTCTTGCTTATACTGTTTTACTTATTGTAATTTATTATTTTTTTTTTTTAGTTTAGGATATAGTGCGTTTTCTGTCCTGCAAAGGAATACTTACAGCACCAAGCATGCTTCCGGTTGTCTATTTACTTAACAGTTATTCAAGAAGAGAAAATAGAAGAAAGACCTTGAAGTCTTCATCTTTTTTTTCCTCTTAGCCATGCACTTCTGGCAGCAAATTTCTTTTCTTACCTTTTTTTTTTTTTCCCCTGAAGAGAGTTCAAAAGGTAAGAACGTCCCTGCAAGTAGAACAACACAAGAGCCTACCTTAATATAACTATTCAGTCTGTCACAAGTCTTTGTATCCCAAACAGCTATCCAAAAAACTTTGAACTTCTCAGCCAGATCTCAGTACAACTGGGCTAGCTTCCTCCTTTTTCTTCTTTGCTGTCACAAAAATGAAGCCTCAGTTGCCAGCCTGACTTTTTTCCAGGACAAGACCCCATTTGTAGCTGAAAGAACGGTACAAATCTGGTGATGTTTGGCCCAACTGCTATGCCCCGCTGACAGCTGGCACAAACAAGATGTCAAGGAGAGAAAAGAGACAGGTTTCCACTGAGATGTCAGACACTCTATTTCCTAAGCCTAACACCAGCTCTGCGTTAAGACCAGCTAAGCTGATATTGAACAGTAACCCAAATGCACCAGCACTTCACAAACAAGTCCTTCAGATCAGGAATTCCTCCAAGTTCTAGCTCAGCAGTAAAAACATAGGGATGATGAACAAGGAAGAAAATTACAATTCATAGAGCTACTTACACTGCTTTACACATTGTGATGTAACATTTCTTTGTAATATCCATTAATTAGTTAGTATTGACTTGCAAGTGTTCAAGGCACTAATACATCTTTCTGGACCAGCACTCTGTTCTGCAGCAATAGGCTACAAGGGATGTTTCATAAGTAATGTTGCAAATACCCCATACACGTGGCAGCTGCGCCCAATGGGCAGAACCAGAGGAGTCATTTATGACACCTTTTCCTAGAATTGATTTGAGCAATCAACTACTTCTGGAACTTGAACAGATTGTTGAAGCGAGAAACCTATAAACACTGCTGCTTTTAACAACAGCAAAATACTTTAGAAGTTCAAAAAGTGGTGTGGTTTGTTTATTTATTGTCTCCTTTCTATTTAAACTCTCAGAACAGTCTACTTCTACATACACTTAAGAGTGGCTCAGTTGCAACCTCCTTCAAAGATCATCCAGTATAACTGCCTGACTGCTCCAGGGTTAACCAAAAGTTAAAGAATGTTACTGAGGGCATCATCCAAATGCCTACTGAACAGTGAATGCCACTGAAGCTATGAAATCTGAAAAAAATGTACTCTTTCTCCTCTTTAGGTTATCAAATTCTTCATTCTTAGGAGAAGAATGAGAAAAGGTAAAAGAATAAGGATTTTTGTTTTCAGTTATATGGTTGTTGTTTTCCAGCACTGCTTTAAAGTATTATTTATTCAGTATTTACTCTGAAATGAGGAAAATTCATCCTACATATGTTGTTTGCTTTTAACGATACCAATTTATGGCACCAAGTCTAAAGGCTGACGTAAATAATTAAAGAGTCATTAAAAAAATACAATTCTGTAACTGTACTGAAGCATTTTCCAGTTATAAATAATTCAGCACTTTGACCATCTCTGTATTTACTTCTTGATTGATCCATAGTTTCTGGATTAGCCTAATAAGATTTATAACACAAAGTCAATGATATAATTTGTTTCTATACCTTAATACCTCAATAATCAATATTCCAATGTTAAGCCATTAAAACAATGGAACTCTATGCCTAACAATCTATTTTCTTGTTATTGCAGCCTGGTGGTTTAAAATCCAAAATTGTGTTTCATTAAATTTCCCTCCATTTTCTCCCCAAAACACAGGCAAAAATGTAAAGCTTTTCTCATGACATTAGCACAGGCACTAGGAGTGTCAGAGTTCAAACAACTCTTATTTAAAGCAGCATGACCCTGTATACTTTAGGATACGGGTACCTCTTTTGATTTAGAATGGCCTTTTTCTCTTGAAGTTTATATTTACACTTTATTTTGCACTGTATCTAACTGAATTTAAAAGCTCCCTTTGACTACCATCATTATACTTTTTTAACATATAAGGAATCTATATGCTTTTTCTAAATAAGGGAAAACTACAACTACATGCCAACAGGATATAACATAGCAAACACAACACTTCTGCTCCACAGCGTTCTGAAGACTTCAACCACTTTTCTAAATAAATACAGTGATCTCTTAAATACTATTAAATCTCCAGTGTCTGAACCTTTCCCCCTCCAATACAAAATCAGCAGAGCATGAGTTTAAAAAAAAAGAAAAAAGTCAGCAGAAATGGGATATTTGATATGGGTTGCTGCAGTTGGTTTATCTGGAGCTTTCCTGAAGTTCATGCAGAGCACGCAGTTTATTCTAGCAATAGCAGCTGACAGAGGGGTTTGTACGTGGGGCACTTTCTCCTTTCAATAGCATTCTCTTCTACAATCTGAATCATTACAAAATCCAGTTGAGTTATGGGTTTAGCAAAAGTATATTGTTTTAATAGAAAGAATGCCCTAAAGGAAAGCTCATTCTAGCATATCTATGCCTGATAAAAATAAATAATGCATGGCCCAACACATATTGTACTTACTACAATGCAAGCAGCTTATTTAAAAATTTATACAAAGAACCACACATGACATCATCTTCAAAAGAAATCATAATTCAAGGTTTTCCATAAAAACATTTTTTAAAGTTCAAAATTAAGGCCCAAAATATTTTGTATCCTCATCTACTTATGATTTCTAAAAATCTGGTCACATACCCTTCTCTGATGAGCCTCCAGGCCCTTATGTCCAATCTCCATCAAATTTCCATCAACTTTTAAAGTACAAACTGTGGACATCAAACAGATACAGCAAAAAAAGGGAAAAAAATACACGCATCAATGTAAGTGTTCAATGAAAGTTATGGAAAAAAAAGATTCACACAGTCATGCAGAAATAAAATGAGCAAATATAAAGGAAGCTTGTGTGCAGTCCACATGGGAGCAAGGCTCCACAGCCCAGCTGAGCTGATGTACCAGACACTGAAAGAGGCAGTCACCATCATATTCACTGGCAGCAGACCCCGGCCCTTCCTCCACACCAGCCCATGCTCCACCTACCTTTGCCTCAACATAACTCATTTGGCTCATAAAATAAAAGAAAAACTTTCTCCAACATCCCAAGAAAATTTCTGCTGGTCTAATGACTCAAAACTCCTCACTAAAAGGATGAGACAAGCACCACAGGTGGCAGATAAGGTGACACGGCTGCACAGCTGGACCAAAGCCCCTTCTGTGGGTTCAGACATGGGGTGAAATGTTGTCCATGCTCATCCAGCTCACCTCTCCAACACCTAATAGAAAACTGAAACAGAAGTTCGACACCTTAGAGACTTTCACTTGGGAGCACTCATTTTCCAGCTGTGGGTGGTACTGATGATTTGACTGGTTTGAATTATCTTACAGTCTAGCTGTCTCCTGCCAGCCTGTTTATTTACCTCTAGAAAAAAAAAAAAAAATCCCTTTAAATAGTTCTTATTCTTGATATACAAGATTTTACTACACATAACATTAGTATCACTTCATTCAATTGAACGTATTCCAGCTGTGCAAATGGCCATCATTAGAGGCCACCAAAGTTCACAAACAAGGCCAAATACTGAGGCTACATTCCATAATCCCTTTTCACTCAAAATGCAGAAATCAGTTCACATTTTATTGGGTGGTTAACTACTGCCATAACTTTGCTTTACCATGACAACTAACAGCCTGTGGCAAAGCCATTGTAAGCCTCTCTCTACGGTAAACAAACTTACTGCTTCAGCAGTACAGGGAACAGATCTGTAATTACATTTACTGTCAGAAAATAGTTAAATTGAAAACAAACCAGAATGTACAAAATCTGGTAGCGCTTTCAAAACTTATCATAAATTTGAATTGATTTTTTTATTTTGAAGTGTCACTTTCCAGCATACCAAAACCATTCTGGGAGATATAGTGATAGGAGAAATTGGTACATTCCTCAGACATAGTCTATGCAGTTACTCATTATCATGACTTTTTTAAGTCATGGTGACAATTAACAAAACATTTCCTTCAGGAAGACTGAGCATTATTATTTGAGATGTTTAATGTTAGAGAAATAAAGTTAATAATCTGTTCAATATTACTTAAAAAGATAACAAAAATGATGTCATGAAAGTAAGATCTCTCTTGATAGTGAAGTAGCACACGTTTTGCTACTGTAACATACACCTGCCATTAGAAATGCCTGCAGGTTCCCCAGGCTACCCCTGCTCACTATTGCCCCAAAGGACATTCCAGAGCAGAAGCAACCATGTAGCATCTCAAGATTCCGTCCTCCTCCTATGCTTCATTTTTCTTTGCAGTCTAACAGTTACAGAGGAGGAAAGTAGAAATTTATCAGAGCAATGATTCTTGAAGTATTAACAAACTGTACATGTATTGCTTTAAATAGCTCAATCCAGAAGCAAGCTGCAGCAGAAGCAGCAAAGCTGCACTCCTGGCAAGCGCATGCCCAGCTCTGCAGTAGCCCTCAGCCATCTCCTCCCGAAGGACAGGGGCCAACAACAGAACGTTTGTCCTACTGTTCCTCAGACGTTCCCTTCCTATACATGTCCCTGTTAAGGCAATTTGAGGTAATGTCAGCCTTCTCAGTGAAAGCACACCGTATCATCCGCCACGAAATGAAAAGCCACAGGGCAAAACCGTGCCTGTTACATCAAACTTGTTCAATAGAGTGCTATTGGAGCAGTACCTCTCCTGACAGCCAGAAGTCCATTTACTGCTGGTAACAGAGAAAGCACGCTTCAATCGGGCAATCCTTGGGAAGGAGAGCAGCCCTGAGCTCCCGTGATCTCACCCCATCACCAGGCAGATGGCTCCAAGCTACCTGCCGGTGCTCAGCAGGTGGAGCTCTGCTAACTTACCTCCATTCTGCCTTCTTTCATTTCTTTTCTGGTTTTAGAATACATTTTCAAAAACAGCTACTGGACAGATCCAGCATGCCTTCCTGCCACAGCATGCTTTGTACATTTCCAGGTTCCAGAAACTTTCACTCCTGAACCAAAGTGAGTAAACCAACATCAAGAATCCCACGAGCCACCTCCAACACAGAGATCCCACCTGAGTACATGGACTTACTGTCAGACAGACACAGGGCAGACACCCTGTTCTGTCTGCTGAACAGACACACCACAACAACTGCACAGCAACAAAAACCTGTGCCTCTGCTACCAGAAAAACAATGGATACTTTTTATCTCAATTTTCATTCTCTGGAAATAATTATTTACTTATGAAATTGACGATCCTTGCGGCAGGTATTAGAAACACAGAAGAGCTTGTAGGGAGCATAAGGGAGGGTGCTCACCAGCAAGCTGACCACAAGCTACAGAAATACATGCAGAGCTGTCACGAAAATACACAACTCATCTCAGACAAAGACTACCCTTGCACACTGCTTCTCTTTTGTAGGCAGCTTTGTGTTTGGCTTTGGAACATGTATATTGTATTACCAAAGGTACTTCTCATAGCATCCAGATCTCCATCAAACAAAGGGTTTGTGGACAAAATATGAGTGCTTTCTCATACCAGCTGATGTAAATAACTGTCACTACATTCCCTCCTGCTGCAGAACCAGAAACCTCAGAAGCATCACTCCACAGACTACAGCTGCATCCTTCAACGAGCTAAACAGGACCTGTAACTTTAACGTCACACATTTTTTCACCTTTAGGACTCAGATGCATTATTAGGACTACGACTTCTTAGATACGCAACCCAAAAACAACTCACATGAAGTCACCATTCCATCCATCACTCCAGCAAACAATCCTTGGGCAGGAACACCCTCCCTACAGCACTGGTTTAAAAGGCCACGCCTGATTCCCTTCAAAAAGAAGTAATGCCTAAAATTGTTGGCAGAGAGACAGCATTCTGAAACTAGGCCATACAAGTGTCACTTCATTGTTGTCAATGAAAGAAGAAAGATCAACTACAATAAAACCTCGGCCAGGCCAGCACTGCAGCAGTATTGTGCTAGCTAAGCAAGCCCTCAGCTGGGGTCTGCGGGAGCAGGATGTGCTCTTTATGAGTGCTTATATAAATGTGTGCAAGCACGTGCACTTCTGCTCTGATATTCATCGGTATACAGTGTTCTCAAGTTACTTAAAAATTCTTTAAGAAAACACAGGAGAAACCTTTCTTACGTAATCTCTCAGCAGATGCAAGTTTATTGAATTTCCAAGCACATGCTCAACATAAATATTACGTAACTCCTTGCTCTGCACACACTGCATCACTTGATTGGAAAATGTTTTAGGGGACAGAAAGTGAGCGGGTGTGAGTTACAGCTCAGGGCTGTGCCCAGCTGCACACCACAGCAGCTGTAACCATGCTCACTCATATGAGCGGAGCCAGCACTGTGAGGAATGCGGGCTGAAGTGCAGCAGCACAGCCCCTTCCCACCTCCTGGCAGGGCTGGGGAGCTGCTGCTCACACAGCAGAGGGCACAGGGGGAGCACGACGCCGTGCAGCCTCTCCTCACGTACCCTTTGTTAGCATCATTGCCCCGTCACAGCCAGCACTGCTGTCTGATCACGAGCCTGCAGTTTGCCTTATTGACACAGCACTTATTTAGCCAGCTACAGACTCAATTTGTTGCAACCGAATGCATCCCATGTTCTGCTTGAGGTTGGAAATCATACACATTAGTAAAATAAACCTCAGGGATTCGTGATCCTTTTCATGACGTCTTCAACTCATATTGTAAAATATATGCCTAAATTACAGTTATTACGAGTAGGCAAGAACATCAGTTAACCACAGAGTACAAAGCAGAACCTGGAACAGCTAAACCCTAAGACATGCACTAAAGCAGCAGAGGGACGTCAGTTTTGAAACACTCACGTTAGAGCTGTCAGCCTGGAGGTTGCCAGTCCAAAACACGGATCTCAGCGTCAGTGCCAGAAGCAAACCATGCCAGTGCTGCTGGGGCACACTGGGTGCCTGCACACCCCCAGCTGACAAACACCCGCTAATTTCATACCAGTCATACCGAGCAGAATGCATGTGGATCACAAACCCCAGCAGCTCCAGAGGAGTGCTTGTGAAGGAAAGCCTGGGGCAGTACCTCACAGAGCTGACACCCAGCTGAAACACAGGATGCCGCCTTCTTCAGCTGTTCTTTTGCTGTTACAAACACAAGGCACGGGTCGTTGGGAAACATGTAGCCTGGTCACCCTGTCACTCTATATCTGTCATGCTCGGGCAGCAGTGACCCTGCACGAGGGCTGTGGGTGGGGTGAGACAAGGGCAGCGTGGCTGCCCCTGCCCACTGCCTCGGCCCTCCTCATCCTGGACGTCTCAGAGGGAGCACAGTCCGAGATGCTGCGCCTGGGCAGCTCACAGCACTGCGTGCGCCTTCTGCAGCCGCAACGATCGCCCTGGGGCACAACCACAGCACCCTTAGCCTAGGGACAGAGGCTCCTGCTTCAGAAGCACGCAGGGCTCCGCAGGGTCAGCGCCTGCCGGCTGCCGCCTCGGGCAGCAAAGGACACGAGGAGCCTCATCAGCCCGGGATAACCGCGGCCCAAATTAGCGCCTCACACACACGCCAAAACTCCCAAAGCTCAGTTACGTAAGGGCCGGCACGCCGTGCCCCGTCCCACGCGGCGGCCGGACGACCCGGCACGGGTCCGCCAAAACTGCCGTCACGGCTCGGCTCGGCTCTACGAGGCAACACGCAGAAGCCGACCAAGCCGACCAAGCCGGCGCGGGGCCGCGGCTCCCGGCGCAGCGCCGTACTTACCGCTGCCGCCGCTCCAGGACTTGAGCAAGGACTTGATGCTAATTTCGAAGAAGAGCGAGTCCTGCAGGCTGAGCATGGTGCCGGCTGCGGGCGGCAGCACCGCCAACCCGCCGCCGCCACCCGCGCCGCCGCGCGCCCTCCTGCTGACGCAGGGCCCGGGGGGCGCGCGCTGACTGCGGAGGCGGGCGGCGGGCCGGGGGCGGGGCCGAGCGGGCGCACCGGCGGGGGGCGCTCACCGCGGGACCCCTCCGTGCCGCCCCCGGCCCGGCTCCCGCAGGAGAGGAGCCGCGCTGCCGTCGCGGTCCCTTCGCGGAGAGGGACGGCGGGAGGCGGTGGCCACGCGCGCGCGCGCGCGCTGCCATAACTCCTCACGGCTGCTATCGGCCGGCCAACAAAAGGCCCCTTTCCGGCCCATCCGCACCCCTACTCCAACTCCAAACTATACGGGAGTACGAAAAGCTGACCGCAGTTTGCCCAGTTTTATTTAAAACTTCCAACCGGCGCAAAAATTAGAGCATTAGATATGATGCCGTTAAACGCTAAGCGCCGAGCACTGCTCCGTACAGCGCAGGATGAGCCCGGCAGAACGGCGGCACCGGGCACAGGTCGCTGCAGCACCGGCTGCCCGCAGCGGCTGCAGGAGGGCCGCTGGCCGAGAAGTTGACTCACACACCGCAGTCCAGCTAAAATGCATCACGCAGGAGGCCAGCACACGCTCCACTAAATCTGCTTTAAAGCCATCAAAAAACCCTGCAGCCCCTACGCTGTTCGAGAAGTAAAGCAGCCGGGAGGAGGGAGTCACACACGGCCCCTCCAAGGGCTGGCTGTAAGAACGGTGCACATCCCGTATTTAAAGGTATTTTCATCTGCCGTACAAACTGCTCTGTCCATGCAGCCAGCTTCTTATTGCACGCAGACCGAGCGACACTTTATGACGCCGCATCAACCTTTCTTTCACCACTTGATTCAGGTAACACTATCCAGCCTAGTGCCTCCCATTACCTCATACTCATTTTTCATCGCCTCTTTTATGAATGCATTCAGAGCATTTCGTTCTTCTCTTACTAAGTAAGAAAAAAAGAGGTTGTATTTCATTATTAGTGAGATATAAAGGTCAAATTTTGGAACTGGCTGATGAATTTCACCACTAATTTGAAAGGCTGTATTAATTATGGTTAGCCTCTGACTGCCTTTAACACTGGGCTACAGAGAGTTCTTCAAAGAAGGCCTTGTTAACAGCACGCATTCCAAAATCATGAGCCAACTCTCCCAGCACCTCAAAAATAATGACTTTTTAAAATACACTCTGGGTTCTTTGTACTTGCACCACCACCACCAAGCTTTTATTCTGTAAATTATTAGCACCAGAAACTTAATAAAAAACAATCACTAATCCCAGCGTTCCACCTCCCAGAGCCCTGTTAAGAGGAGCTGCCAGTGGTTCTGCATAGCGGTGTTTTAAGAGTGAATGGAAGTCAGAAAATATATTTAAGACCGTGCATATGCCTGTGATTACAGTGTGTGCGCTCAAGCAACTTATATGGCCTTCCCCCATGGCACCTGATTACTTCTGGTAGGTGTTCTCCTCAAGGAAAATAACAATCACTTTTAAATACAGTTCACTCATTAGCCCATTAAGAACTTGTAAGATGCTAAGAGTACTTTTGTACTTGTATGTACAAAGAAGTATAAGCTTTCCTAGATACTTCGATAGAGAGATTGAACACTGAGAATACTCAATATTAGGAACAAAAATATATCGAAAATAAATGCCTTAAAACTATTTATATATATGACCAGTCCATTTAACAAGAGGGGAAACATCTGTCAATATCAGCAGTATCACAAGCATCACTGCGATAAGCACCATCATGTTATCACTTTTACAAGCCTTCTAACATTTTCTCTTCTTCACAACCTCAACTTCTATGTTCTTTATTATCAAAGGTATATAGATGACAACTACTGCAACTTTGGACTTTATGGTTTCTGTTTAGCCAGTGAGTTAATATATCCACCATAGAATAGAATAAGATTTCAAGATAAATCACAAAACTTAAGATGTAACATTTATTTTTCTTTTAGCCAAATGAAGAACAGTAGAAGCTAGGAAAGACATGTATTAAAAGCCCCTGAAGCTTGCCAAGCACAGACAAGGCTAATTCACTAAACAGAGCCCAGTAAAACTCATTGTGTAGAGTTATGAGATATCATCATTATGCATTTCAGAACTGTGCAAGAAAACGTTATTTACAACATCAATTCTTTTATGATTTTTTTTAATTTATTTTTTTTTAAGAGGAAAATTAAACAGGCTTTTGGCCAGGAAATTACAATATGTCTAAAATTGAGAGCAACAAGTATGTCCATTGTGGAAGTGTCTAGAAATACGTATCACTTTGCCATACATATATGGGAAGTCTTTCATAAGATACTTGGCCTACCACTTTATTACCTAGAGAGGAGATGGAAAAAGAGAGCACTCTTATTTAACTGTGAGGCAAGAGCTTTGAACTGTAACTGCTTTATGTAAGAAAAACAAACCAAAAAGAAATCCTCAACAAAATAAGGATATTGCTTGGCTGAACTTAGGAGTTCCATACAAAGTAGCAACTCACATGATTGCAATAAATGCATAGTTTATACACTGGTTCTGTAGTTTGCTAACCATTTGATACTGCACCAGTTGTAAATTTCATTACTAAGGAGAGCAGACTACTATAAAATCTGCGAATGTCTCTGATATTTTCTCAAGACTCAAGGTGAGGCATACCAGTGAATGAGCACATTGATGCCAGTAAGTTCTTTAAAGGAGAAGAATATGACTGCAGATGTGCTAAGCAGAAGTGCTCTACCAGCAACACAAGCTGTTTGCACTCCACTGGAATAACTAATGCAGCATTAGTCCACACCTTGCTCTTGTTCAGATATGAAAACCTTTTAGCGAAGAGGATGGCTAGAAGCAAACTGCCTGAGCCACTTCAGCAACAAGTCTGCTGACTTCAGGCTGGAAACAACCCTATACATTCTGAAGTTCCCATACAGTAAGCCCACAAGTTCTATGAAGTATAAAAGCATCCATCTTTTTTTTTTTTACTCACATCCAGTAGAGTGGTACCACTCTACTGTTCATGCATAGCACACTCAAAGTGCTGAACTGAGTTCCTGTGCTTTCAAGAAGGCACACCTTACAGATGTATTATTCAGAACAAGAAAAGAGTATACGTATTTTACAACCAGTAATAAAACATAGAAGAACTGTCCTGGGTGTTGCAAGTAGCTATAGGATCCAAGCAGTATGAAAGATCAGACACTTATGCTACTTTAGATAACAAAAGTTTCAAGCTTCTTTTATTCACAGAGTTTGAAATTTTAATAAAAACATTTCTGGAGATACCAATATACTAGGACCAATTCATTTACTAAAAACATGTATGCAAAGGAGGTGTACACAGCTTTCCTTTAATAGAGTAGCATTATGCCATTTTCTTGGAGCTACTTGGTAACACTGCTAGCAAACATTTTGAATAACATAAACATACAGAAAGTAAGCACAGCATCTAATAGTTAATATTTCTGCAGCTGTCAAAGCTCTGCCTTGTGGCAAAGACCAAGATGCAAGACAAAAAACACGTGTTCTCTTAGTATATAGGCTATATATATGTATGTATGTATGTATATCATATGGTTCACAGTATTGCTTCAGCCTCATCTCTATAGATTGAAGAGGCAGTGTGGTCCCAAGTTCATTTGAAAATACTTCCATTTCTATAGGAGTCCATCACACCATATTACCTCACTCCATCCCTTAAGCTGTTATCAACTAGGATGGCAGAGATAACAATGTGATTTCTCTGCTTTCCCTTCCACAAAGTTATCTGCATTAATCATCCCAGCATAAATATTTCATTCAAAGAATACAGCTAAAGCCATTCTTTTAAGTTGAATTAAATAAAAATGAGAAGACAGTGTTGCTTTCAAGTTTCTTTGAGGTTTCCAGTCCTACTACATTCAACTTCAAGATGACACAGACTGACAGAAAATGCATTAGGACTAAACTACAAATAGTATTTCCTATTTAAAGTCAGTTACAACTACAAGTTTTCCGACCAGGCCAGGAATGACACTGAAGATGCACAGATTTCTGGCCAAACACAGCCGTTGAATGAGATCAAAGAGGATACTGTTAATATTTAACTTTTCCAGTAAGCAGAAGTCTATGTTCATTACAGTAAAACACCTACATTTATTACAGTAATCCTATCTTCCTCCAACCTTCCCTGTCTCCAAACTTTAAAAAAAAAAAAGAACAACAGAATCCTGAAAAATCAGACTGCTTTTCAAGCAGTTTAACAAAGAGTTTATCAACTTTGCAAAGGCTTTCACTAAACAGATTTCACTCTGGCCCTTCTCAAGAAATCAGGCTTTCCAGATCACTGAACAAGGAAGCAAACCAGTAATAAAAAGTTGTTGCAGTGCTTCAAAAAAACCCAGCAGGCAGTTCTGAGGTGTTAACTAATCTCTCTCAAAGAGAAAATACAAAAGTGAAGCAATACACAAAGCCATAGCTGTTACCATATTTCATAAATTTAACAAATCCAAGTTTCTTGATCTCCATGGTCATCTTTACTGTTAAAAATGTACAGAAACCCAGAGGTTTTACTACCTCCCAGATGCTCAATTTTGACTTTTCATGACCACAAAATAAACTTTAAAAGGTACAGACTGATTGGTATGGTTCTGCATCAAACCACCAGAAATAACTGCCTGGAAATGTGCTAGGTTCTATAACATGCCAGTCTTCTTATTGTGCTTCAGCAGGAGTATATCAATGCACTGCTTCTGGAGAACTAGCATTCAAGTTTTCACCAACCCTTTTAAATGGAAACTGGGAACAGTTTTGAGGCTATGCTGAAAATCCCTGCTTAGTTGCTGGGCATTTAAATGGATAGAGCAGGGAAAGGCTTAACTCTGTTACCCTACAAGGCCTGAGGACAACTGTTAGGAATCAGTTATGTTTCTATTTTTGTTGCTCCTCCCAAGCTGCTAAAAGTCCGTGCCACTTCTATAGCAAACATCTTATTTGCATTATGGAAATACAGAAAGTATTGAGGAAGAAAAAAAAAAAGAAAAACACATAAATAAATAAATTTGGGACTCATCCAGAAGTATTTGTGGTTTGTTTTTTTGTTTGTTTGTTAAGTGTATTAGTAATCAGAGTAAAGTCCCAAGTTTCTTAGGGCTCACAAGAGCAACAGTGTTCTCTAATGCAGGCTGCAGGATACAGCACGTTGTTTCACCTGTGCCACAGAGGTGCTTGTTGGCAGGGCCTGAAGAGCTGCTCTGGGTGTCCCTGCTAAGGCTGATAACCCACACAAGCCCACCAGCTCCAGGCAGTGCCACGCAGGGTACGTCGGCCCAAGAGGCTGCACAGCTGGCAAGGCTGAGGCAGTGCCCACACACGAGGTGAGGGCTTTGGGAGCTCTGCTTGGAAACAGCAGAGAGACAGCAAGGACAAAGCACAGGCAACCAGTTTTCTCTTCATGTTTTAACTAGATGAAAATGCCATTATTAATGTTTTAATTACACAGACAGGAGCATAAGGAGCTCTGCTTGCCAATATTACATAAAAATATAAATAAAGTCATTAATACAGCATTCTTCTTAGTTAAACCAAAATAGCCCATTTCCTCACTCCAAAGGCACACTGCTAAATTACAGTGCATAATTACAGTGTATTTCTTAAGGCAGCATTCAAGCTTTTTTAAGGCTAACTATTACATCTTTCCCAGATCAGTGAAACACCAGACAATCTTGCAGCAATGTGAAGCAACGGTACAAACCAGAAACTCTTAGGACTGAGAAAAAGGTAAGTAACAGATTTGAGAGTTAAACTGATTTGGGAGTTAAAATTAACAGAATTTGTACAAGGTACCATTTCTTTCTTTCACCCTGCTGCTCTGTGGAAAGGCGAGAAAGGAAACAAAAAATCAGAAGGGGAGAAAATGGGAAACAACAGCAAACCCAAATGCACAGCTGAATGCAACAGTTGGATCCTAATCACCTAGCAAACACTAGAAGTTTACAACAAAGCCACGGTTGTCTGGAAGTTCTGCAAACAGTCCACGGCACAAAGTCCTCCGCAGGGCCCCAGGCGGAGCGGTACAATATAGCTTCTATAAGCAAGATGCATCTGGCACCTGTGCCCGACGCTGGGTGAGGCCCTGCGGCAGCTCTGAAGCTTATCACCTTATCAGGAGCCCTGCACACGGCTCCCCATGTGCTCACCTGCGGCTGGTGTGACACAGCAAATGGGAAAGGACAGCACCAGCACCCCACTGCCATCTCTGCTTGTCACAGAAAGCGCACAACTGGCACTGAGTGGCCAAAACGTATTCAAGACGAGTGGAAAATATCATTAAGACATTTTTTATTCATGGAACTGGCTGCTCTGTCAATCACACTATTTCTCAATGGAGATTTAGCAAAATATCACCTTGTAATTGACATTAATGTGTTAGCTTTCTAAAAACACAGCCTACCTATGAATGTATATGGCATAACTACATCAACTACTGGGCAAATTAAAATATTCACTTCTGCAATACTTCCTCCACAGAACAATAAATTATTCTCCAGTTCATATTTTCATAAAGTAAAAACATTTTTAAATTATCTCTCACCAGCAGAAAACAACATGCTGGAGAACGCAGTGTTCTTTAATACGTATTACCAGTTGCTCATTTTTCTATTCTTCCTGCTTAACTTTTTCCTGCTTTCAAGTTAAAAAATACTTTAAAATTAAAAGCATTCTTCTTCATCCAGTCATATTCTCAAAGAAATAACCACGAAAAGGCTCACCCCAGTGCATCTTAAAGATACAAAGAGACAATAGATGAGGTTCGCAGTCTGTGTCTAACATAACTGTGCAACAGCATCCTCTTGGTAAAAAATAAAATAAAATAAACAGCAACAACAAAACACAATGATGATGAAATTTCCTCAAGCTTAGTTTGCCAAACTGCACTTGTCAGTAAGCAGCTAGCATTAAGGGGCAACAGAATTAATTACACAGAATCATCCTGTAAGGGGCATCCCAGAGCTTATGAAGTGAGTGTAAGCCAAGTCCTGCACAGCTGCAATGTCTTACAGAAACTGGCTGCACACAGGAACTTCATATCTTTGAGTACTATTGCTGAAAGGATCAGGCTTTCTGAAAGCTACTCCACATTATCTTTCCTCCTCAAATCAGCAGTGCATCAGGATTTCTCCTAAAAGAATCCTTCCTTAATGAACATACCCAGCAAAAACTTTAGACTTAGAGTAAGCCAGCTCAGAAACACAGACCTGTGAGGGGTTTCTGCTTACAGGGACCTTTCATAACTTGGCAAGGAGCAACAAAATGCATTCAGAAAAAAAACAGATCAGACCATGAGCACTACTTCCCAAGTCACAGGTATTCCTTACTAACACTTAGAAATTGAAAAAAAACATACTCCCAACTGGAAAATGTACCTGCGACTTGCTTCAAGGGCAACTAAACCCAGTGCTTCCACAGGCACAATGAACATCATTTACTGAAAGAAAAAAGCCTTTGAAATCAGCCACTTATTCAGATGAAATACTTGAAATTATTTTCTCTTACTTTGGGCCCATATAACACTTTTCAGAGGAAAAACATATAAACTTCGGAATTATGGAATAAAGAGCATTCTGTTATTTAAAAGCTTAAAAAAAGAACAAACCAGTAATGTGGAAGTCTACAAATCAAGACAGCACGGCTAGCAGAAGTAAAGCCAGCTGAAATGGCCCAAGGCCACCAGAAGAACCATGTATTATTGAAGGAAGTCATGCAATTGTCCCACTCTGCACTGCCCTTGTAGGGCCCCATCTGGAGAACTACATCCAAGCCTGGAGGCCCCAGCACAAGAAAGACGCAGTGCTGTGGGAGCAGGCCCACAGGAAGGCTTCTCATAGGGGCTGAATTTCAGTCTACACTGCTGATATCACTGCTATGTAATTTCTATAGGCAAGCACTGATTTTATCCTGCTGGTAAATACTCTATTGACCTTGGAGAGTTAAAGGAGCATCATTCTGGATTTTTAAACACTGTGAAATTTAAATGATTTAAAAGGAAAATTGTTTTATATTTAATGCCTCTGTAAAATAAGATTTTTATTACTTACGCTGTCCAGCCTTTTACAGACTCTACCCTGGGGTTGGGAAGACACACAGAATAGCTACTCCAAAAGTAACGCATATTACTTTATTATGTTGGCCCATGATATCAGAGGCAGATGTAGGTGATATGGCAGAAGGGGCTGAACCTTCCCATCAATTTCCTATTGCATTCTGTTGCCAGGAGACCAATGGCAGCAGAGGAGCAGTCAGACAAAATGGCAGCTGACATGGAAGTGCACATGAAGCAAAAGCTGAATTACTTCATGCAGAAGAAATTGCATCCATTGACATTCACCAACACTTTCCGAATGTTTATAAAGACCAAACAGTGCATGTGAGCACAATGAAGTGGTGGGTCACCTCTACTAGGTGCCATTTGTTACAAGCACGACACGCAGGCTCTTACTCATTCTTGGTGAAAATGCATAGCTAATGGTGTGACTATTTGAAAAAAAAAATCTGCTTTGTAGCTGAGAATTTGCTCTATCAAACAGCATTATTGTGCTATCTGTATCTGTTGTAGCTTTCAACTGTTTTGGTGAAAAGTAACTTCAGACTAATTAGGGAAAGATGTTTTTGCTATATTAAAACAACTCTCCTTTTAACTGCATTATCCTGAAGAACTAGTCTAAAGAAAACATTTTGAAGAATATTTGCAGCATAGTTTTGGTTTTGTTTTAATTCAATTGAAGGGGCTTCTCATTACTTTTTCTTTTTCAATTTAAATATTTTTTGCAGAACAGAAAGAAAAAGAACAAGAAAAAAACAGCTTGAACACCAGGACTGTTGATCTCTATTTCCTAAACCTGCTGTTGGTTCACTCTCATAGTATTTTGGTTTGGTGCTTATCAGTTGGTGTGGGGAGGGAAGGCTGGCTACCTGTTTGTTTAGCAAGTTGAACCATCCCCCACCTAGGCCTGGTGTGCACCAGGAGCATCACAGATGAATATATAGTACAACTATACAGACGGAAGAGTACAATCTCCTTTTTAAAGCAGTGAGCCATTACATTGGTTCAGCTGTCAAATAAAACTACAGTAACACACTTAAGCTTCAGAAAACCTTTTAAGTGCCTCAAGGCCAGAAAACAATGTATTATAAGATCAGTGCAAAGTATTACTGGTATTACCTTCACATTGAAAATGATGCAGAGGTAATCTATGATAGCATATAAAAAAACCTGTAAACACTGTTCACTGTATCTCAGAGAAAAACACATTACAACCTCATTAAATCTACATAAGTATCTTTAGGTATGAAGAATCAGCCTTTCAGGCATACTTTTGAGTCGTTCTGACACTCATCTTGAAGGAAGAAGCAAGTCAAAACTACTATGTTGTTCTTTAGGATGATGTACAGAATTTGGTAAGCAAAGAAAAACAGAAACACACTCGAGGAAATGAGGAGTATTATCCATTATTTATCCATTGTGAATTCATCCATGCTCATTATTCAGATGCAACAGAGTCAACAGTGCTAAAGTGTATTAGGTATACAGCCAAGTATACAACAAAAGATTCAGGTCTTTTTTAAAAGACATGCTGCATAGTTCTAAACTTCATTACAGTTCATTATTGATTCAGTCTTAAGCAAACGCCCTACACCCAGTGGTCAGAATTCCAGAGTCGTTCATATCTGCTTTTAAGTGCTAATACGAAAAAAGGATCATCTCTGCACTTAAAATAAAGCTCTGGAGAGATGCTTATGTTCCTACTTATTTAAAATATTAAAAAGTTAATTTTCCACAGATCAATCTATTAAAAACAGATGGCATCCAGGAGGTGACTGCCACCTGCAATGGCCAGCCATGCAGTGCCATCCCCACTACTGACCAAAGAGGCCTCTGATCAGTTGATTCACTTCAACAACATACATTAAACAGGATACATTAAAAATAAACAAACAAAAATTCCCTGTTCTGCTGTAAAAGACTTCAAGACAAGGCTCCAGAAGCCCTTAAGAAATGTTCCATATTACTTCTCACGGAAAACAAACATAGAAGAATTTCCTGGGGCATTACTCAAGCAAAACAATGCTATCTACAACGATAAGAGAACAGGAGAGAGGTTTAGAGATTTTTATGTAAATAGCATTCTGGATCCCAAGCAGTATTACGGAACAGTCTCAATGTAAACAAGAAGCAAACAGAGAATGAAGGGAAGAAGGAAGAAACAGTAGTGGTGCTCAGTTGCCTACTAACTAATCTAGCACCAACTGAAATTCAGAACATGGATCCTAAACCTGACTTTTATTCCAGACAGATGCTTCCCAGACATCCTCTGCTGTCTGGGACTGCTCAGTGCATCACCAGAGAGCTGACACAGGGATGTTGTTCAGGAGCAGTTCACATCTACCCAGCTGTTGCTGTTAGTCCCTTGAAGAAGCTCTGCTGCTCATTTCTTTACCACCAACAGCTTATTTCTGCCTCTCTAGCAGAGGCGTTTGAAGGGAAACAGGATTAATGCCTTGCAGGAGACATTTTCCATACACAGAAGTGATGTGGACACGGAGCAATGAGAACACCTGCTCACCAACAAATTCAAAAGCTTTGGGGTGGTTACTGCAGATTTGACTTGAGCAGGTTGTCAAGACACCTGTTCCACAACATTAGCTGCCCTGCCTTACAACCCAGCCCTGAAGTGCACATCACATACTGCAGGTACAGCTGTTACGAGCCCACCTGCACAGAGTAGTCATCTTCCTTAATATTGCAACAGGGAGAATATGAAAACGTTGACAGATACAAGTCTGCATGTGCATACATGTCTGTATGTAGTTTTGGTAATCATCTACACGAAAATACCTCCTCTAGATTCTCCAGATCCCCTCTTTGTTTGATTCTAATTGTACCTTTCTGTAGAGAGACTATTGTGACAAAGTTTTTAAATGGAGAACTCAAATGCTACTGCAAATTTAGAAGAACTGCCTGTATTTTTACCACTACAATTTACATGTAGTTACACGTACAATCATATGCAAATATTTCAAGATTTTTTTTCCAGTGTTCCAAAAATCCAATAAATTCCAAAAGACAGCTACGAAAGATTTTGAAAAAGCTCCTGAAAGTATTCCGACAGATGCTATGTATCATTCTAAAAGATACATATTCACCGAGCACAGATAAATTTATAAGTCCTCGCTTTCTGCTATAAAGCAGAAGTACAAGCCAATTCAGTCCATATTTTGGACTGCAATACTGATAAATATGTCTTAATCTAGAAAGAAAGAATTAATCTCTTGAATTCCATACAAAATACTTAAATCAGATAAACGTTGGGAAGTCTTTTTTGTTACTGTTGTTGTTCTTCTGTTGTTGGTTTTGTTTTTTTTAAACAACCTTCCAGAATACTTCTTAAGTAGATATCAGACTCCAAATTTCACCTAGATTCTTATTCACACAAAAACTTTCCTAGATAAAAAAATGAAAGATACAGGAGGGGGGAAAAAGCATAAAATACCACCACCACCAAAAGAAACTCAAATTCAACCGTAGCTACTGAACAACAAAATTTAGCTTTAATCAAGTTCCCAAACAGTACCATTATACTAAATTCTGTGGTGCACTACCACCAACTCTGCTGACATTAAGCAACCATTTACAATTCATTTCTTTTTAATCATTCTTCTGCTTTGTTACCTGTTCTGTTGTCACCTGCTGCCTGCTGCATACCCAACTGGTAAACACTGCAGTTCTTTTGCTCTATTCTAGAAGAGCAGTTCATTCCATTACCAAGATACAAAAATAGAAATAAGCAGATAATTTAAAGAGGATTCAGCTACTATCTGCTATGGTAAAAGCATGATCCCAGGACAGACTAAGTCTGCATTTTGCACATGTTGACATCACGCTATTAGATGATAGTGGTCAGAAACTACTGATTGGTAGAAATTCCTCCCTTAAATGACCTTTTGACAAATACTTAGTGAGCAGGAAAAGAAAAGTCACCTTCAACAGTAGGATTGGTGTATTGTCTATTACATTCATTCGCTCAGCTATCAAGAAAACATTGAACGTGTTTAGATGAAAGCATGTGTTTTGACTACAAGCTTCACCTACAGCATTTTCTTTTAGGTTGGCACAAAGACAACTCTGAGTGTACTTAAATTATAACTCTGAAGTTATAACATTTGAAATGAAATATAATGCGTACTCTTAAGTATCAAAGAATACCATACTGTAGCACAAAAGCAAAATTGGCAAGATATGCCTATGGAGATTTTTAAGCTGCGCACTTCATAGTGATATCCAACTTTAAATCTCATTACTGTATAGCATTTAAAGCCAAACATAGGCTCAAACGACTAAAAGAACATGAGTTTCTAATCAGAGTTGTCAAACATATAGGCTATAGCCATTTTAACAGACCTTATTCTGCACAAAGCCTTCAACAGTCCATATTTTTATGATTCATTCCAATTTGCTACACAAATTGTTCCTGTCTGTAAATTAAAACTGTCCCAGCTCTCTCCAACTGCTGATGTCAAGTGCCTGACACATTTAAATATATATAACATTTATATTACAACCAGAAAAGCTAAGAAAAGTGTAAAGAAATCAACTCCATAGTTTAGACGAAGTTCACCACTCAACAGGATGACTGCCACCATCTCCCATGTTTGTAGTTAAACACATAAACATTTCAAGCCATGCTAATTCATAAAAATAGCCACCATATACCAAAGGGTAAAAACAGCCATCAGAATCCAAGACCATAAAGTATCCATAATCTACTTGCATTTGACCTTTGGCTAAAAATAAAGTAAAACCAGATTTTCCACTGCAACTCAGTTGAACTGTCTGAAAAAGTAACATTAACTCATTCTTTGAGTTAAAACTCATTGTCACTGTCCTACCTGTAAAGGTCTAAATACTACAATGTCTCCTAATTGCAATACAATAACTACTACTTAATACAGGCAAAACGGCCCATGCTTCTTAATCAAAAATTCTATAAACACTATATATTTATACCAAGCCTGCAGTCTTCAAAACACTAAAACAAAGAAAGCATAAACATTTTGAAATGTAAAAAAACACTCTTAAAAGAAACACCTCAGAAAACACGGGATTTCAGAAACGGGGAGAGAAAAGCTAGCATAGAAGTTGAATCCTGCACAGCAGATGCATATCTATCCAGCACACCCGTCTAGACAACTCCTAACGTCTACTCATAGCTACATTACAATTTCACAACTTTAATATTGAAACGCATTTCCCCTTGCCCACAAAATCACAGGGGAGTATAATCAACAAGCACATGAAAAATCCTGTAAAATTACTTCATAAAGGTCACTAACATGACAGCGTGTCATTTTTAAAGGAGTTCTAAACCTAAGCAACACCACCATCGTAGTGACTCTGATAAAGAAGCACTATCGTAAAATCCATCAATTTAGCAAAGTAATTGCGACCTGCAGAAAACTTATCAGTTTGATGGCAAGGATACATACAGAAATGAGGATGTAAAACATGCATCTCCTCGTCTTCATCTATTGTCTGTCCTAAGGAGAGCAGACTGACACGTCTCATCTTCAGCAGCCTTGGGGAGCTTTCACGGACAGAACTTCCAACATCCAACACAACATCTCCAGAAGCGACCGTAGGAACGATTTTTTTCAGAAATTCCATTTTTACCTGCCTTCTGTACGCTCAGAACTTACTTAAGCTGCACGTTACTGACTGCAGCTCCCACATGAACTTCCTTGAAGGCAGAGGTAGACTGACTGCGCACACGACTTCTTTCTCCCAGTGATGTCATATGTTGGACCTGGGTGGTGCCAGCCCCAGCACGTCAGCTGCCAGCTGCTCCCAGGCAGATTTTAAAGAAGTCTAACTGTACAGACTGATAAGAAAACCAAACAACAACAAGCCAGTCTATCAACTGACATACATTAAACTCTTGACTAGGATAAAGCACCATTTTAGCATCGCAACACTTTTCAGCACTAAAAAAATGCACATGTATTTCAAAGTCGTATTTCACAGAGTTCAATAGCTCTTAATTTTCATGAAGTGCACAGAGAGCATTCATCTGCATTTGAAAGATAACACTTATCATTCTCAAAGCCTCTTCAGCAGCCTTACAAAGTGTCTAGCAGCACCACAATTTAAGCCATTTGCATTCTCACATGGCATTAAGTACTAATCACTAAGTTATTAACGTTTATTAAACACTGAGTTCCACTTTCCAGTGGTTCTGATGCTATATTTACCCCTAAACTACTCAAACCGCCTTCCATAAACAACATGTACAGGAACAAGCTGCCCCATTCTGACCAAACTTTCACTGTCCCTAAGGCTACTTATCCATATGGTTTAACTGAGTTTTTTGTTTTCATTTGGAAGAAAGTTTAAACACCGTTCTATATTTAGCTTAGAGAAGCCATTATGAAAGATGTCTTGCATTTAGAGCAGAAAGCTCATGGGAGAAGGGGAAGGAAAAAGAAGAGAGACATTAGCACAGAAAAGCGTTCTTTAATGGTTTTTACATTTGGGAATGTGTATGGTTGAAACTATTATTTACTAGACGTGAGTACTACTATTATTTACTAGAGTGGAGATCCATACCTCACTTTGTCACTGTAGATTACAGTCATCACTCAAACAGAGCAAGTTGACGTGCACTCATTCTGCAGTCAGGGGCAGCCTCTGTGACAGCAGCTCCCTGTCCAAGATGTTTCTGAACACGTTCAATACAATTATCCAACTTAGGTGCAAAGCACCACAATACACTTCAAAAGAAACTACTTAATGCCACATCCACCACTGCAACTCTTCTTAAAAAGAAACAAAATTGCTTTAAAATCTACCAAGTGTACACAGCATAACCTGCTGGAGGTCATACGGTTTCATTCGTTAGATGTTCCCAAGGGACTGGGAGCCACTTGGAAAATGCAGTACAATTTCATTGAAGTTGTCACCCGAGACACATTCTCAAACACAATGCAGACTAAAAATGTGCGCTATCTTTGCATTCTAATCTGCATTAAAATCCCCAAATATTCAACTCAGTCTAAATTTCCTTTGTAAATGAGTACAGAATTCTGGGTGGCCCAACCATGCCACAAAAGATACATTGCTAGAACATCATTTCCTGCAGCAAAAGATCTGGGAGATGAAGCAAAGAATTGTCCTTATACGATTTCATGCAATTTTTTCCACTAATACAAACAAGTTGCAAGGAATACATTTTAGAAGTGTTTTATGCTTTCAGAACAAGTAATCAGATATCACAAAGATAAATGTTGCTTACAAAAGACTGAGTCATTACAAACTCAAGCAATCACTCAATAGTATTATTTTTATAGGGTTGGGTTGGTTTTTTTCTGTTTTTGTTTTTTTCACTCTAAGTCTTACCATAAAACTCATTTGCAGTTTCCAGTATTTGGCAACAAAAGAGAAATTCAGACACTCCTGTTAGCCAGAACGCTCCCAGCCACCCAGCTGCCAACTCGCAGCGGGCAACACATTAAGCCGGACTCCGGCTCCTCGGCAGCGCCCCCTGGCGGCGACCGCCGGCCTGATCGCAGGGGACGCTTCCAACTGAGCGCGGCCAGGCCCGGCGTGCTGGCAGGGTCTGGCTGCCGTAGGATGCGAGTTGTCCTTAGTTAACACCATATCCCTCCTCAGAGGTCTCTAACTCAGCCTACAGGACTCCAATAATATTCATATTTCTTACTTAGCCAAAGGGTTTTTAGTTATGCACCCTTGATCCGTTGCTGGGCATACTATTAGCAGCAAACCAGCAAACCAAAATAGTGATACGCACTATTTTCTTCAACTTGCCAATTCAAACTGAACATCACTGCATCAAGTGGGAGTCAATCTGCTACAGAAATAGAGCAGCCACTATAGCACCCACATATAGGAAGTTTTTCACCCTTGAATCTCAGAATAGAAGCTTGATCTGCAAGTATTTGTCTTATGGTAATGAAAACAATCTGCTCTTCTCCAGTGAAGACTGAAGTCATAACTGAACACAGAACGTAACAGCTCAGCTTGAAATCAAACCTGCACTCGAGCCTGTAAGTTAACATACTGGTATTAAATTCATGAGAGGTACCAGATGCCTACTTTATGGTTGTCAGCCAATTAACAGGACATCGCTGTAATCTCACAGAACTCTGTAGGCAGGGGGAAGACAAATCCTATTTCTTCCCTTTTAAAAGGAAAAACCTTTTTGCTTTTGAACTATGACTTAACAGCCTTTTTTTATTTTAAACCTAAGTCATATAATTTTTCAACCGTTTGTAAGTTTGGTTTTTGTTCATGTAGACATGAAAATCGTTTCAGTTGACCCCATGCTTTTCTGAAAGAATTTCTTGCTTTCAGGTTTCTGAGAAATGTAAGATCCATCTGCCAGCTTTTGTAAAGCTTCAATTTCTTTTCATTGACCTAAGCTGCACCTTGCTCTACATGGGAATGGGCTTTTTCAGTGACTTACAGGGTTTTTTCTTCGGAAAGTTGGGGATTTCTGGAGACTTGTTGTTGTTTTTATGAGCTTGGCTAAGTGCATCAGTCAGAAGCAGAACACAAAATAAAACTGTTATGTTCACTGACTGAATGCAAAATTGTCCTGTTCAATAAAAAAGCCCCAACATTTTTAATGTCTGTGTATTAGATAGAAATTGCTCTTATCTTTAAACAGCATGCAAGAATACAATGCTTTCCTGAATGTGTTAGGAGTTCCTGGGAAGTCTGAGGTAATTGTCTATTCTGCAGCTTCTAAAGACGTTAATCAGGATAACAATCGGGTCTTCCTGTCACTAACCTCTTGCTTCTTAGGACTTCTGACCTCTCACACAAGATCTTCCAAACCTGTGAATTTCTTCCACTGGCAAGTTTTATTCAAATACAAACTGGCATTTCCAAAGCAAATCCCAGAGCAGCACCTGCAATGAGTCATACTCATTCACTCGTGAGTAGGAAGATTACTTCAGTCGGCAACAAAACATGTCATTTAAACTATTCCATGGCAATGGAAGTGGCCAGATCTTTTCCCACATGAAACAATTAAAATGAATGATGACAAACCATATTTATGCAAAGGTCATTTAAAAAGAAGCAGTATTTAAAAACAAAGGCTCTGCGGTACAACTACCAGCAATCCAGAACAATGGCAGCACTGCTACAAAGCAGCATCTCCAGAGAAAAAGCAGGAAACCACTACCCAAAGGTTCTTAGAAGATAGTGAAAAAAATATGGCAGTTCCTGCACTCACAATCCATTTGTTAAGGGCAGCTTTTTGAGAACTGCTGCCACATTCAGAGCTTGCACCTTGATTAGATATCAAATGGGTAAACACTTCAGTAGTTTTTAAGTGAGTGCTGACTGGAAGTACAAAGGAAAAGGATAATTTTTAATTTCAATTATGCAGAAAAGTTTAAAGAATGATCACGTATGCTGAAGTTGAGTACTTTAGACAGCTTCAACAAGGACAGTTCTAGAAACAGTCTTGTTCAAACGACAAAGAGTAATTAAAGGTCATCCTCAGTAACTCATCAAATAATTGTTTGCTATGCAGTCTAATGAAAAAAACAGATTCTTCTCCATATAATACATATAACACGTGCATGAGTGTATACACACAAGTGTTTTCACCTTCAAGAACAAACACGTCCATATTACAAAGAACAAAAAAGTCACTGTTACGCTGTGTTTGATCAATTAACAGTAAACCAGAGCTGCACTTCTGTGGCTTTCCCTCACACACAGAATTGTTTCTCACATAAAGTTCAAATATTTGTAATAAGATTTTTTAAATATATCCTAGTCCACATGTCATGTAAATATACATGTCAGTACAGTCAGCTTTGATAGCATTCATACCATACACTTGCTGCAACTGTCTACAGAAGTAGAAAAACAAAAACATATGTTTGAGGCAATTAGCTTTAACAATGAAATCATTTTTCTAAGCATGTCTATATATAGGATAGAGCAGAGCAGAATCTGCTTCTACTGGTACTAGAAGTTATTTTTATTCCTTTTCATGATATGCTGCATGTGATCTCTATTCTCCTAAAATAAATCAGGCAAAAAACTTTTATTTTAAGACTCTACATCCCAAAAATAAGCTGCTGCTCACGCTTGCAGATAAAAAGTTACAATACAGCTTTAAAAACAGTCAAAACTTAGCACTGAAGTGTGACAAGGCATGTTGCGATATCACCGCACTGAATTTTAAGCAGCTTAGTAGAAATGAAGGCACTAATTACTTTGCAGCAGCCCAAAGGAATTCTTTTTTTACTCCCAATTCCTCTTTTCTTTTTCTACTGACAAAAAGAGATCCGTGAGTACTGTTACTGTAAGTAGGAGACTGTGTGTCAGCATAAGCACCCACGAAAATAGTCTCCCCAGAGACACACAGATACACCAGTGTCATTTAGAACACAATGCTAATCGGAAGGGGGAGTTGGAAAGCTCATGAATGTTTGGGTGTATTTTGTAATTAACAGAAAGCTAGAAATCACATTGATATTCAAGACACAAATACTTGACGCTTTTATAAAATAACTGACATTCAACCATTACAATCACATGCCTCATGAACTATACTGCTTTTCACTTATGCTAAAACAATACATATCAGCAGCAAGGGACAGCTAATTACAGACTACAAATAATAAAAGACAACACTGATGGGATTTCAAGAAGCTCCTCAATTTATCGCTCATACTCAGCCCCTATGCTCCTGGTGACTCAAACACACAGGTTTCACATTCCCCAGCAGCTCTGATGAGTCCACAATTTTTCCTGCTTAATTACATTTCGTTACTTTATCATCTTATAGTATACACTCAACTACAGTTCAAGTTCACGTTATCACCCTATTCAGCATGGAAACTGATATCCAGTGATGCTTCTTTTCGTTTCAGTAGTCTTCCACATATTTGGAAGCTGACCTTATGTCTGTCTCTGTCTTTTTGTGGAAATTTCATTCAAGTCTTTTAGCTTATCTTTTCTAGATCTCTGATAATTCTCACTAATCTACTCTGAACTCTTCAACGTACAATTTTCACATTAAAAAAACCCTTGAAAGATTTGTGCATGTTATTCTAAAGGAATAACCTGGCTAAAGCAATGCAACTTCTGCAAAGAACAGAACTGAAAGCTCACGTCATTATCTCTAAATACTTTCATAACTAACCCAACATTTACTTGCACTGTAGCATAACAGGGACTTTCAACTAGAAATCTGAGTAATTTAATGCATGGGGAATGTCCTCAGTGAAGTTTACTTCTATTAAGTATTTGGTGTATTTAATGTCATATTTAGTTGTATTACATGTCTAAGAAACAAAACAATTATTTAAGACTGTATATCAGTTTTACATTTGACAGTCAGAATTGCCACCAGACTCTCCAATTATGAAGCCACTAATACTTTCCAACTTCATCCCCAGTTTCAAATTCAGAGAGCAGGATGTTTTATGCTGATGACTGCAATTAGAGATTACAGTATACCATCTGTTAAGAAATGCTGTATAAATGGTATTGAGGTGTAATAACACCATCAGTCAAGCCTTACCTGTAGAAATCTGTATCCCTGTGCTGATAAAGCAATGTTCTCCATACATAGAGATTTGTCAGCAGTGTGCTGACAATGTTTTCAGCAAATACTAGATCTGTACTGTGGATGCTAGATGCACTGAAAACCATCTGCAAGTTTGCCATTCATATCTGTTGGGGGCAAATTACATTCTCACTTATTCTATGCTGACTAATCATGATAGGAGAAAAATATGTAGGAAATACAAAGACAGAAGCCATTTAGCTTCTCTGAAGAAAGGGTTTGGACACTGAAAGCACTCTATTACACAAGCAGAATTGAGGCTTCAAGTTATTCAAGAATCCTTAAGTTGCTTCTAGTACACAGCCTCCAACTATCCCACTTTCACAAGGAGTGGTCAGCATTTTAATACAAAGAAAAAAAAATATACATACACACACCTGACGGTGTTCCTGCCCATTGCAGCTCTTATGAACAATATACAAGAGCGTAACTATTACTTTACTTTAGAAAGATAATTAAGTTAGTTTTCAGAGGTGTAAATACCAACTTGCATTAATTCCACATGCTCTTTTCAAGAACTGATTACACTGACATTCCTCTTCTGTTAATTTTTTTTTCCAACTTGCATGTTCTCTCTCTCTGAAAGAAATCAACAAGTGGTTGTATAACGTTGCCCATAAAATAATATTGTACTAAGATTAACAATGCAAAGGACAGCCACTGACAGCAGACAAATATCATTTTATTTAGAATATTTTTTAGCTATTTAAGAAATAAGTAATTTCTCCATGCAAGAAACACAAGCCATACTTCAGAAGTTCATCCATCCATGAGAAGACAAAATACCTGTATTTCCCCAAATTGAACTCCTGTGTAAAATACAATCAATGATTCAATTGTTTTAGATGCAAAAGGAAGTCACAGTTCTTTGGTTAAGAAGTAAATATCAATCCAGGATCAGTAAAAGCAATAAGGAATTACAGTAAGAGAAAAGGATGTATTAGATCAATCCTTAGCAAATAAGCAGAAATTGAAAAAAAAATACTTTAGGAATGATTCAGAAAAAACAATCACACATGGGACTTCAACAGGTTACTCTAAGCTAATTATATATGTACTTAAAATTAATGTCTTATTTTCTTAACTGAATATTATCCAAAAAGTATCTAATGTTTGCCTGCCAGTAGGTAGGGAAAATAACTTGAAATTTCCCTTTTTCATCCCCCTCTATATCTTCAGAAGATTTTTTTCCAGTGGAAATGTTCTAAATGTAGATTTTAGAGCAGTAGCAATTTTTCTCTTTAAACCTTAAGTAAAACACTTCCTCCAGTGTAAAGCCAACAACACTTGAATTCTTATTAAAAATGTAGACCTCTTTGCCAAACATAGAATATCTATAGATTTTTTTCCATTGAAAGAATTCTGTTTTGAAGTGCAGTTGTATTTAGACAGGTGGACAGAACACAACTGTCTAAAGGTGTTAAAAACCACACAGACTCAGATCAGCAGATGCAGCAATGGGTGCTCCCAGTGGAGCTCTATGTGGGCCTATGAAAACTCCAACATCATAGCTTCAGTACGCAAACATTTGTAAACTATATTTAAATATAATTTTACAGAAAATAGAGTTAATTTTGAATCGCATGTATATTCAGATACAGTAGAAATGAAGTAATTTAAGAGATCGTACCCATTCCTACCAGGCAAAAAAAAAAAAAGAAAAAGAAAAAAGCAAGGAATTTACACTTCCCCTAATTTCTAGTAGTTCAAGATAGGTTTATTTGGAAAAGATTTTAGTTCCAGGGTTTGAGCACGGGAGAGGAAATACTAATTTTCAGCGTAAGATGCTAGCTAAGGTCTCATTTACTCTGCTCATTTCAACCATAAACTAGGTACTAAATTAAGGTTCAACGATGTTTCTATTAAGCAGAGTGGGGAATAAGTTAAACAGCAATTCTGGGTTACCAGCAAATAAGAGAACACTTGCTAAATGCAAGTAATTCTCAGCATATCAAAGTCACCAGGAAAACAAATGTGTGGGAAGATGAGGGAACCTAAAACAACCAATTGTTGAATTCCTTCCAAGAGAAGCTTCCATTTTTAAATATATGTGGACCCCTTATGTATTTATACACACCCAAGCAGGTTTGCTTGAGATAAAAAATAAAAATAAACCCTAGACTTACTATCACAGTAAAGTTTTCACAATTGCACAAAGGTAAATGAAACTATCACCCCAAGCAATACATGGCACACTAACTGCAGCTTCAGAAGCTGGATGAACACAGACATTACTTGAAGCGCAGCAGTGAAGACGAAGGATTGTTTCTTCACACAGACTTAACTGCTCACTGACCTAGCGGTAACAGAAAAGCTCAGAGTAACTTCAAGTATTAGATGTTAACAAGGACCACAAATTAAGACCAATCCATACAAAACATTAATACATCATGAAAAGAGATCTTGAGAAATAAAGATTTTAACAAAGTGTTTGTGCACATTTAACTAACATGCACCAGATTCAGATAATTATTCAGGTATTAGAAATGAGAGTAAATATATTGAGAGACTAGCAAGTAATTGTGAAAAAATAGAAAAAAAGTTTTTTTCAAATCTGATATAGAATTGCTCTATTATACCTGAAGGAAAGATTAAGCCTGTTTCTGTAAGAAGCAACAAGGGGGAAAAAAAGCTACCTTCAAAGAGCAGAAAGAAGCAAATACTGACTTTAAAAACACAGCTGAGCATGATCACTCAGGAAAGTTAGAATTCCTTTATTGCAAAAGAAACCCAGGCTCCAGTCAGCTGACTGGAACAGAAAAGCTAAAGAAAGCCTTTCTTTCCTCACCTGTGGCTTTCTAAGTAGGGAAAAAAAATAAAATAGTTGTCATAGTCAAAAACAAGAGAATTCTTTCTCAAAAACAATAAAGGTTAGAATTACATCTTCTTTGAGTAAGATTGTGCTAAACAAACTTAGTTCTTTCCATTTCTTAATTTTCAAGAACAGCCCTTACTTTCAAATTTATCTGCTACATCGAACAAACAAAAAGATTTGTCAACACATTAACACAAGCGGGTCTGCTTATATAGTCAGATTGTTTCAAGTCATCCAGCTATCTGCAAATGGAAAAACAGAGGTGTTGGTACTGTCATTTAGTCTCGTCCACACTAGCAGTATCTTTCATTAATTAATGCAAAATAGATAGTCAAATGTGGTTAAAATTAAGTATATCTTTCAAAGCTGCTGATTCATCCATTTCGCTATACATTTTAACCTGCATCCTTAAGGTGTGTTTCAAATCAAAGGAACAAGGACCTATTATTATTTTTTTAATAGGTACTTACAAGGATGAAGTTATGGAGGGAAAGGCCTTGCTAAAGACCAGGGGTGCCAAGTGCCTCTGAGCAAAGAATGGTAGGATGTTTTAAACCCTGCTGTACAAAAGCACATCCAAGAGGAACTGTTTCCACAGGAAAGGCCTGTAACTGCACAGGAGAGATCAGAAGTACATAGCTGCATCACCTATGCTTTGCCCAAACCTCACAAATTGCCGCCTATTATCGCCTCCCTGACTTTGAAGTACTCGTTTTCATTAGCTACTAGCCAAGGGATAGGGATTTTCCAGTTCCCTAACGACTTCTCCATAGACACATATTATTATAGACTTTAATTGTAACAGTTCTTATTACAGAGTAACTGTACAAGTTGCTCTACATCCTGCTGTTTCTTTCAAGTTAGAGATCACTCCAGTATTTTTCTTTTCAAGGAAACAGTTGTTGGCTGCTCATGGAGAAGAACAGCATCCCTATTACAGTTGTCTGACCAAAACATGTTAAAAGAAAGATTCAGATGTCTCTGCATGCAAAATGCTATAAATAAGTTTCAGAGCTATAGAGGTGCAGAGTCAGCTGACAAGTTTCTTTTTCCACTACCTTATAATGATGCAGCCTTCTAAGCAGGCTGTTAAAAGAAATACACAACAGCTCAAGTCCTTCTGAACACCAAATGTATTTATTTTCAGGTATTTCAGGAACACCACTGATAGCATCCTATGCTATGAGGTTCAGTATACAAGTAGATTACATCAGAACAAATATATAGCGATAACAAAATTAACTGAACTCCAAAGTTATCATTGATGATAAAGTTGTTCTCCATGACAGAAAATAGGTTCAACAAGAAAGAGCTTTACAGAACATTAAAAAAGGAACTTGACAGATTTTTTATGTCACTGAACAGAAAAAAACATACCACATTGTTGACCTTCTGAACTTCTAAGAATCCCAGAGAAGGGAAATCCTATAACAGTTTCAACCATTAATCTTTTTCCCCCCACTAATCTGACACACAGCTTTCACACTCAATGAACTAAGCAGCTCTTCTGTGTCCCTATCAGCATTCTCAACTGCTTTCTTGCACATATCTCAGATGTTCCACATTATTTGAACAACGTACGGCGTCAAGTGCTCCAAATTCTGCAACTCATTTGTCACTGTAACAAGCATTTTCTACAATGCTCTTCAGCAGAAACACACCCAGTAATGGGGAAGCAGAGAAGAACTAATGTTCAAACGACACTGGAGCACATTTTTTTTTAAATTAACATCTAGAAACATGCTACCTAATCATGAAAATCTTTTAAACTCAGGTATAACTGGAGATGCTAGAAGCGTGATAAGCTCTCATAGAAGAACTAGTTACAGCAAAAACAATATTAATGTCCTCAAACATTCTGCCTCATTTTTTCTATTTCATTAAGAAATAACGAACTGATCTGGAGTCTCTGTTCTAAAGCTAAGAAGTACACTTGTCTCCCCTGAGCATCAGGAATCTAAGGATGTTCAAGGAAGACTTCAGTAATGACAAATTTGTTACTCTTCGAAGGGATGCACATACCAGAAAAAAAAGTAAATACAGTATAAAGTTCTAACAAAAGAAAGTGAGGCAGGTCAGAAAGTTGTGCAACTAGGAAAGAAAAACCAGCAACTGAGAGGCAAACAGCAACTTAATACACCAGAAATGATCCCATGCCAAGACTTAAAATACAATGAAAGTCTACTTCATTGTTTCCTTCTCGTGTGAAGAACATAAAGGACAACACACTAAAGGAAAGTAAGAGCCATGTTAAAAACACTGAAGAATATTTAAGGTACTGAATGCACAAGACCATTAAATAAATACAGTAGCAACAACTGCATTTCAGTATTTTGCCCATATACCCTCTGTTCTCAAAGAGGCTAAAGAAGCATAATCTAACTGATTTATTACTAGACTATAGGAAAGCAAAATCACACATTTTCTAAGGACAATTTCTGTCAGATTAGTTAAACCTATCTGCACCCACTTCAACTCAGAAGTACTTTATCTGCGACAATTACCCTGTGTTTGATATCAATAGAGACCTACTTAATTGAGATAAAATACTTAAACAAAGGCCAGTAAGGAAAAAGAAAATCCATACAAGGGATTGCAAGGGCCTTTGCTAATTAGCTGCACTACCTGTTTTTTTCCACAAGAGGACAGAGCTCAGGCACCTGCCCACATATCCTACGAGATCTGACAAAGTCAGATTTTCACTGAGTGTACAAATACATGAAAGACTACTTAACAGAATTACCAAACACACAAATTATTTGATAAAAATTAATAAGTGTACATGAGCCTAGGGAAAGTAAGGGAAGTATACCTGACTTAGGAAGTTCGTGAATGAAAGGCTGAATGCTGCTTGCTCTGTTCTTATCCTCTTTGGCAGAGGCTCACATCTGTCCATAATGCAATACAGTAACAGAGCAAATATCCTTATTTAACATTAGAGCAAATTTCCTTATTTAACGTGGTTAAATATTCTTATTTAAAGTAGTAATTAATTTCCATTCAGAAATCTGAAGTGATAGTGCAAAGTTGGACATGTATTTACAGTAAAATAGAGACTACAAAGACAAAGGCAAAAAGACAAAAAAAAAAAAGCATGGACATGTGAAAATATACTTTATGGCAGAATTCTGAAGAAGGGCTTACCACTTAGAAGCCATTGCTAACCACCAACATGAGCCGCTCACGTATCACACTCAGGATGTATCCATCAAGACATTTTTCCCCCAAATCCAGCTTGTGCTTAGAGATGAGAGGAGTAGATAAAGGTGTAAACAGCTACAGGTCAGTTGGTGTGTAGCCAAATATCAGAAAGTGATCTCCAAACACAGTACAGACAGATGAAGTATAAAACACTGAAAAAGAAAAAAAAAATCAAATGTTAGACACCAATTTTAATAAAGATATCAACATTTTCCAAAAGCTTTATTCTGAACCTTTTCATTTGGGAAAAAAAACACAACACAAAAAGATATGGATGCTGTCTTTAAAATTGCTATTCTGCTCAGAGGTTAAAGATTTTTTAATTCACGAGTAGTTTGAGTTTTTTTGGAGGGAGGGAGAGGGCAGAGGACTGATACTGAAATAAAATGTACAACTACTCTTTATGCACACGCTTCAGCGACATTTAAACTAGGAACAGGCTTTATTAATAATATATATCTATACACACACACTCTTTCCCCACTGAAGATCATTCCAAATCATTCCTTTCATATTGGTCCTTTTGGTTCTTCCCTGTTTTTCCTTCCCTTCTACTTTAGCACAGGGATGCGGTCAGGCAAAAAAGAAACAGGCCGTACTTCAGCTGTGTCTTTCTAACAAAGCCTTGAGAACTTCTGGAGATTCCTCTGCAACAGAGGCTTGCATGCAACTCACATACTTGTCACAACTTGCCTAAGCCTCCGAGCTCGCTTTTGTTCTCCTTCACCACCAAACTACAGCAAAAGCATTTCTCCCCGCGGGCAGACCAAGCACCTTGAACAACTCATGTCTCAACGTGCAGCAGCAATTCACAGCTCCCGATCATTTCGTTTGTATGAAAAAAAATATTTCAAGTCACGGCGTGAAGAACTGCAGGTACATTCAGAGACTGTACACCCAACGTGACTTCAGCAGCGCTCAGACACAACAGGAACACACTGGTCTCTTTTAGGGATGCGTTAACTATTTAATTGTCACCAATTTAGAGACTGTTCCTTCTAATTCTTTATTACCGTTTCTGAAGAGACTCACATAAATGTGATCTAAAGCTAAAAAGCCCCATACTGAAGTTCAACTTGCTTTTACATCTTATGAAGTGAGACTTAGAGAAAAGCAGGAAAAACAGACCAACCTGTGCAAATTGGATGCAAGTTAATTGATGCTTACTTCTTCTAACCTGGGAACATACCGTTCCTTGAAAAAGCTGGTCATGTTTTATAAGGAGGTAAGCAGTCATAAAGGAATATGTTTATAGACAGATACAAATCTGAGTTTCACCTGCTAAACTCCAGCTCTTTAATAAGAGTGACAACTGTCTGCATGTTTGACAGCACAGTGCATAAAGTCAGCATCACTTTTTTCTCATTAGACTATTAGGGCAATAAAATGCTGTTTTCTGTGCAGCAGAAACATATGGGCCTTTCAATCTGTCTCCAGTAATTACACTGTCACCTTTTTCTCCCCTTATTTTTTTCTCTTTTAGAAAAAAAAATAGTTTCAACCAATCCATGCAAAGCCTTACATGCCCCCTCCACTTTGGAACAAACAGTTGGCACTCCTTAAACTCCTCCTCATTTGCACCAAATGCTCACAGCTCCCAAAGACAACTGAAACACAACATTACTCTTGATAAAACTGAAAGCACATCAGCTTACAGCGACTCAGTCGTAGCTCACTTTCTCAAACCTTACATTCACAGATACATAATTCATTCCTTCACACTGTGTGGTGCAAACACACAAAACCAGTCTGTGATTTGCAATCAGACTCATTCTTCACAACTCTGTGCTCCATCCCCCCACATTCCCCCCAGCAGACTGCCCAACAGCCCAGCTGTTTACTGGAGGAAATGAAATTAAACTGAGAACTAACTCCACAGAACATAAGGACAGGATGCTGCAATTTCAGTTTAATTGGCGAAGTATCCAGAAGAGGCTCAAAGTTGCAGGCCCATGAAAACTCACTTAAATTGTCTCAAGCTTTTCAAGTGTACATACTGAGTAACAATAAACTTCACATTGCAGTGCTGTCCAAAACTTCAAATACAACTATGATTGTATCTACGTACAACCTAAGGTTTCCTATAGAAGCAACTTAATCCGATTAAGACAACAAAGGAAGCAAGTACCAGTAAAGGCAGCAAAAGGTTGAAAGTCTCCAAGGGAGTGAGCAACGATTACAGTAACTACAGCATAGGGCTGGAGGGAAGATCACTGGACTTCATTCCATTAACTGCAGCTGCGATTTAACTATGCTTTTATCAGACTGGGAAGGCAAGGTGCCATAGACAAGAAGGCTTCAGCTTTGAGGTTCACCAATTAAAAACTTATTTACAAAAAGTTAAAATAACAGAGCAACACAAAGCTACATAAAGGCCTACCTTATGACTTGAAGGGAACATATAAACAGGAAGGGTAACAGCTGTTTACGAGGGTGGATAGTGATAGGACAAGGGGGAATGGTTTTAAACTGAGACAGGGAAGGTTTAGGTTAGATATTAGGAGGAAGTTTTTCCACACAGAAGGTGTGACACTGGAACAGGTTGCCCAAGGAGGTTGTGGATGCCCCATCCCTGGAGGCATTCAAGGCCAGGCTGGATGTGGCTCTGGGCAGCCTGGTCTGGTGGTTGGTGACCCTGCACATAGCGGCGGGGATGAAAACAGATGATCATTGTGGTCCTTTTCAACCCAGGCCATTCTAGGACTCTATGAAAGCTCAAACTGTAGGAGATTAGCTATCATAAAAATTATTTTTAAAATACATATCTAAGGATAATTAGATTTTCATACTTAAAATTCAGAACTCTTCTTTAACATGCTGAATTGGAAAACAAAAAACAACGAACCTCACCTTTCGAGCAGCAATTAGATTCTCCTATATACAAGGTTACTGAGTAAACCTAGGGAGGTAATGGTGAAGACTACTTTCAGTGACTTCACAGAAGGGGGGATTAAAAAAAACTGCAGGAAATCAGCATGCCAACACCTGCATTTAAGAAGCTCATTTAAGAAGCTATGTATAACACACTAAATTAGAGCCTTTTTATAGTTACTGGGCCAAAAGATGTAATGACATAAGACTCAAAAAATGTTATGTTTTAACTAACTGCTGGAAGTAGTGCTTTCCATGTTACAGATTCTTTTTCCATACACTAGGCATGATTTTGTAAAATTAGAATAAAGTCAAAGATTAATTATATTACTTTTTAAAGGCATCATTTAAGCAATGCTGACAAGTTGCTAGAAACCCAGTTTCTGGGCAAACACAGTGGTCCATGGTTGCTTCAACATGTGGCTGATTTGTACATTCAGCTGCCCTGGGCATCACAAGAACTGACACAACACACTGACCCTGGGGCCAGTGCCAGAGGAGCAGGCAGCACAAGTTCCCGAAGTCACAGGGGATGCACTAACAGCCCATGCAATAGAGAAGCATCAGATTCATTACGCAGCCCAGATTTATCACATAGTTTATCAATACACAAAGAGAGAAGCCTTGCCTGTTACAGTCAACTAAGCAACTTTCCCATTACAGCACTGAGAGATGCTACCAGCACACCAAAAGACTTTCAAGGGCTGTCCAGTTCCTCCATCCCACCAACTTCACGTACATTTACACTGCAGCTGGTTTGGACTGTTTGTTTCTCTAACAAATAGGTGACTGCACCATAAGCATAAAAAAAAAATTGAGGGCATCCCCAAAAATAATAGTTTCTGAATTTCTCAGAAACCATTTGTAAGCTCATCACCCCATGAAACTGGGCTATAAAAGTACAAAAAGGGGGAATGTTGTTTCCTAAATCACTATCATCCTCACCTGTCCTTTTTTTCTTTTTTTTTTTTAATGAAGCTTGACATTATTTCTCCTAACAGAAGATTTTTAGTAACAACCTGGTTCTTTTGCTCATTTTAAAGGCTTGAAGTATGTTAATAATTTAGCAAATATATCACAAGATTCAATGACAGACTAAAAAAAAAATGATCCCATGACAAATTGAGTGTTACTACATGCTGCCAATGATACAGTAGTATCTTAGCTTACAGTTACTGACCACACGTGTTTAAGTTCAGACCACACACTTTTCTGACACCAACAAGCTCCTTACAGAAACAGCTCATCTCCCAGCCCACAGGTAGCATAGCTGGGTGACTGCTGGCCAATTAACCATGCGGGCACTTGGATGTCATAAGCATGAGCATGGATATTGCTAGAGGAAGAAGTACGGTTGAAAGGCAGGAAATTGAGGCAGTTTCAGCTCCTACATAAGGAATGTGGAAATGAGGAGTAACACTCATTATGAGAAGGTCCTGGATTGAGAAGATCATGGTAAAACAGAAAAAAAGCAGAATCTCTGTCATACAGAAACTTCAGAATAAAGCCAACCTTCTGTACCTGAAAACTACATTTATCATACCGGTCCAACAATTCATCTTCATTAGAATTATAAATAGCTCTCCATTCATAAACTGACAAATTTCAATTGAAAAGACTCCAATATAATCACAATTTGTAGCTGAGAGGCATTTGTGAGATAAACTTCAGAGGAAGTCTTTGTGCCAAATGTGTAATAACTTGACCATAACAGCTCAAAAATGTATTTCTGCATTATCCTTTCTTCAGTTAGCAGAAAAAAAAGAACTGCGAAGTACGTGAATATGAATCATCTCCACTGGGAGATTGCCAAAAAACCTGTTTGCTCTTCAAATTTTGATAACTTTTTATCTTCTGGAAATTCGTTTCAAAGACTAGAAATCTGCTAAAATTAAACCTGGGTTTTCAGCCAGAGCGCATTTAAGCATAAGAGCTTTCAAGTCTCTCAGCTTAGCCTCTTAATAAAACTTGCACTTACTAGCGCAAGACTAGACTCCAAAACAAGTGATATTAATCGTTTTCCATTATGCCATTTACAAGGTAAGACTGTCTGGAGGGAAGATGTTTGTCTGCTTGCTAAGAAACTACAGGGTAAGTGTCCAATCTGCCAATAATCCACACAGGTGTACTGACTATGAAGTTAGTTACCTTATGTCAGCGTCTGAGGTCATACACAATAATACCAGCTCAAACAGATGCTGCTTCCACCATGCCAGTAACTAAAATGCTGTCTGTCCCAGCACAGAACGTAAGCCCTTTGCACACCAGTATTTTAAAGAGAAGTAGTAAGTGTGACTCCAATTTGCCTACTTTTATATCATCTAGAGATTTATCATCTGCTGTTCCTCTCTGTTTCCCGCACACTGGGAAAGAAAAAAGGCAGACCCTGCCCCATGGCAGCAGCTGTCTCCCTCAGATGTATTGCTGCCTGCAACAGTAAAGCAGAAGAGCAGGTCTAGATCCGTACACTGCAGCTGATCCTAGTGAAGGTCTCACAGGCATTGATCCAAGTGCCATCAATCACCCCACCTGCAGTAACAAAGTATTGGCAATAGGAAAAGCAAGAACACACACTCAGTATGCAGCATGAGCACAGGAGCCTACCTAAAACTCTGACTCCTGCTCCATCATCACAACAGCAACCAACACATAACACAGCAAACAAATGGCTGTAAAAGCCTTTTGTCCTTCCTCCCCACCAAAATAAACCGCAAGCACAGACTATACTAAAATCAGCCTAAAAATATGAATTAAATCTAAAAAGCAGGAGCTTATATCACACCTTCAAGCTGTTTTTGTTGTTGTTGTATTTGCAATATCCTACTTTTGAAAGCAATTCAAACAAAAAAACAATCCTTTTCAATTCAATAAGCTTTCAGAAATGGGAGTTCACTACAGTTGAAGCACTTGGAATCACTGAATGAAAAATCAACAGCTTACGTGCTACTTTTCCTCCCTTAGCAGACCGTTCAATGCTAAAAATACATTCTATTTTTAAAAACTGCCAAAAAGTGTTAAATCACCTACCGGTTACATTACTGTGCTGGTAACAAGGAGAAAGAATACACAGCAATAGAACTTTTCTTCAGCTATCAACACAAATAGTATGCATATTCGGAACCAAAGTATATGGATTTAAAGTGAAAAAGTCCTACTTTAAGTAGGAGTCATTCTCCACTCCTAATTAAAGCTACTTTAACAGAAGCTGAGCTGTGGTGCTATATATCAAATAGCGGCCATCCAGCAAATAGGCCGAACATCACATCTTGGAGTGTAACAGTCAGATTTCCTGTAGTAAGCAGTTGCAGAAAAACATCCTTAAATTGATAGACCCCAATGATTTCAGTATTCTCTGGACTCTGGGAATCTGATGCATATCTGGTAATAAAAGACATTAGTGCTTATTGCATTTGAAGTAGAATGAGAGGAACAAGGACTCTGCTGTACTTCCACATAGACTGTTCCTATCTACTCTTTTTTCTTAAAAAGAATTTACTGTGAATTCTGTACTCACATAGGCTGAAATGTGAACTTGCTATTTCATTTTAACAGGAACCCAAATGAGGTCATTCTGCATTCTCCAGACTCATATTCACCAAAAATAAGAAACAGAAAAGTAGTTGAAATATTCTTTTTGCTTCTAGGCTCAAAGCATTATAAAAGCCCCACTGATACCTTCTCCAAAGCATCCTACTCTTTTCATAGCAAAGGCACATTGGTTTGCAATCATCTGCTGAATGCTAGATAGCTGTCAGGGACTTCTGGCACTAATACTTTTCAACTCCTAAACATAAAGCCTGCACCACTAACTGGAGGCAGGTGAAGATCCTGCACCTTTCAACTACAATCATTTTGGTTTTGAGGGAGCATGCAATAGAAAGTACTATAAAATTACAGGGCCTGAGAAAGACTTGAAAACAAAAATATTTACTCAGCGTAAAAATGCAAATCAAAAGAAGAACTTGCAGTACAGCATAATATGGAGTGTGCTATGTAGTACTTTCTGTAAATAGCCTCCCAGGCAATAAAAGTTTGGGCTTCAAGTTGGTTCAGATCAGTTGCACACCATCTACCTCCACCACCAACACAAAGACGGATAATCAGTGCCTATCTGATGGCTTGGTTATGGATTTTTAGCAGCAAGCTATAATATCAAAGGTTGATTGTGACATACAGAAAGAAAATGTTCTCAAAAGTTTTATAGTTGGGTCTCGTCCCTCCAGAGGGACACAGATCCAAAAGCATCATATTAAAGCATTAATAATTGTGAGTGTGTACAATGGTAGGTAAAGAAGTTTCTTCCTTAAAAGCCTCTTCTGTTCATTTTGTGCTTATCTCTACTTGCTTCCCAAACTTGCTTTCCAACGCTTCTCCTCTACACCAGCTATTCTAAAGTTATTTACCTGTTAATTATTCAGGGAGGTAGATGGAAATAAACATATACACACACCCCTAACATCTATCAACTCCATTTGGAGAAACACTTCTTACCTTCAGTTTGATAAGAAACACCTACCAACAAAAGCTGAAATGGGAAATCTCTGCTTATTATTACGGAGGCAGAGGTGAGGATACAGAGTTGAGTGAAGGATCACCAGCACAAGGTATACGGACACACCAAGAGAAGCAACAAAGGAATAGGTTAGCAGTTGCAGAGTGAAGGTGCCAGCAGCCACTATCCCAAGAATAGCAGCACTCTCTCCCACCTTCTTTCTCTCTAAGGACTGGGGTACCCACAAGCTCCCCAAGCCACTGCAGCAAACTGGCCTCTGTGGGATCAGCTACAGCTCAGCTCCCTGCCCCTGGGAATGGAGTAAGTCACAGCAGTCAGTCTGCACAATGCAGCACATTTTTCAGTTTTTGGATGACATCTGTTTTTAGATTATGTCTGCAGAGGAAGAAATCATACTATTTTTGTTCAAAGTCATCTTTTTTTAATGTGATCAGCATCACCACCAGATTGGATGAGCTCGATTTGCCGTCCATCCTGCAAATTCTGTCAATCTCAAGGATGTTTAGCTGCCCCAGACAGAATCCAAACAGTTCTACCTGACTTAGTCCGTATCAACACTTGTGCTCCTGCTCTATTTTCATTTAAGACAGGCTGAAGCTTTCCCAGAGAAAGAAAGCCAGTTTCTCTGTCCAGCTCTGCTGTTAACCACAAGTGCCCTCCAGGGCACGGTGTTTGCAGCAGATGCATCCTCATATTAAGGAACTGAGCACCAACACCAACTGAGCAATCAAGTCACTCTTTATAATTTTAACTGAAAACATGAATTCCAGAGACCTGGCTTTATCATAACATTCTCAAAGCTCAGAATATAAACATTCCCTTGCCATTTGTTATTGTTTCTTACATGAATATCTATTCTCTTTTAAAAGTCTCCCACCCTGCATCACCAGAGCCCTACCTCTCAGGTCAGATACAGCTATCTGCATATGTAGTTTTCACCACTCTCTCCCAGCCCTTATTTTATAAACATTTCCAACATTATACTCAGTTACTCCAAACAAACAAACTTAGCTGCTTAGGACTGGCAGAAACCACACAACTGTTGTATTTTGAGACTACTGCAATAACAAATAATGAAGAAAAAAACAATAGCAGTCAGTCTTCTATGAAAGGCTATCTAAGTGTGATTGAATACTGCAGAACAGGGCTCATCCATTTTCTCACTATGACCATTTAGCACATTCTTGCATCTAAAAATGGCACTCGATGTTTTCTCTGTTTCTCTCCCCCAGTTATTTGCACATTGTCAGTGGCACCTTTGAGCTCCCTGAATGCTTTCCTCATGAGCATAACCAACGCCACTCCCACCACAGCCTGAACTTTGGTAGGACCAAGGACACTTAAACCCAGCATGGATAAATACTGCTATTGTCAACCCTACAGCTTCTCTTCCCGTTTAACTCAATGAAACTTAATTTGGGTAGTAGTATTTTTTTGCTGTAAATTGTAGTTTATGAAGACAAATCTTGAGAGAAGTGAAGAAAAAAACACGACCTGAAGATCTACTGGCAAGACACTTCCATGAAAGCATTAAAAGACCTAAATCAAGTCCCACTGAAACCTTCTCTAGAATACTTCACACAAGTCAGGTCAATACAAACGTGCTAAAAAGACAAATTCCATACAAAGTAAGGCAATGATGGAATGGTAGGGCCAGCAGGTGAACAGAAGGCATCTCATCCAAACAAGAGAGCCTTAATATACCAGGGAAAAAAAAAAGAAAAAAAAGCCTATTTCCAGGGAGTATGTGGACTAGATAGTAGAAAAGGAAACACTATTATTTAAGCTGAACAATAATGTTGGCAATAGCAACTGATTGACTGCTATTAACAAACAACTTGAAAATTAAAAATACTCCAAAGTACCAGAGGAATCTCATTCTGAAGCAGTGTTCCATCCAATAGCAAGATGACAAGGCACACAAAACTTGTTTTGTTTTTTATCCTCTCATGCCAACTTCAGTTAGATAAATAAAGAAGAAAAAGGTTTGAGCCAGGAGACTTTTCCCATTCTCTGGAGAACAGGGAGAAAGGAAACAGGTGACCAAACTAACTCCAAAATGACCAGCAGCACCAAAGCGTGCACAGCAAGCAATCCAAGCCTTCTGCCACAAGCTGCCCCAAAAATCCAGCTGCTGCTTCAGGCAGAGCCAGGCCCAGCTATCAGAAAGCCTGTTTTGTTAACACTCCTACCAAGTGCTGGAGTGCAGGATAAGTACCACCTGGGGGCTCTGTGAATTCCACAGATTGACTTTCTTTATTATCACCTGCTCCTAAAAAAAAAAGAAAACAATTTACGCTGCTCACACTGACAGTGGCATATTATGTATGTAAACAAGAAACCAAGGTTTACAAAAGCAGCACCAGGGCACTAGGCTGGTCTATCAAATATTTGAACATTTAAGAGAAACTCAATCTTATCAAGTGTTGTTTTTTTTGTTTGCTTGTTTTTTTTAATCTGTTCCTCTTCCTAGTTTTTGCTAATGATTTCGTTTCGTGCACAAAAATGGAATAAACAGAAAATTCCCTCAAAAACAAAGCCACATCAAGAGCAGATACTCTTGTTCAGTTAGCTCAAGAGCTTATTCCTTCCAGTGACAGCACTGACTCTTCTCCCCCCTCACTCCCCATGGTACATCTTGCCTTTCTTCCTGGGAGGTGCTCATGTCACAGCGAATTAGGGATTGTACTAGATTTGGGGGAGGGGAAGAAAGGACAACACAGTCTTGGAAGAGACAGAGCCATGCAGCATGACACAGACATGTAGAAAATTAATCACCAAGCACTTGAGGGTAAGCAATCTAAATACTAGGAAAAAGACTAGGAAAAAGAACTGCTATTTTAATTGACAAAAAAAAAAGGCAAAGCAACCCTAGTTGAATCAGTCTGGCTAACACCTATTACTGGAACCCACCGGGATTTGGAGTGAGGCTGGAACTGAACTTCTCCAGCCCATGATCATTCCTGAGAGGTTTATTACAGACCCAGAAGTCATAAAGGCTCAATGTTGTTTGGGTGTGAGCATGCAGAAGCACTGCACAGCGGTAAGCCACAGCCAGACTGCAGGAGGCAGCTGCTCTATCACAGTGGGTGAGCTGCCCTGCACTTCCCACTTGTAGGACAGCAAGCCTGACGTTCGTCACGCGGTCACAACCCCAAACCGCTATCCTCGTTGTTCTCACAGTAACTTGTGCAACTCATCTCTAACACTGAGCTACCTCCATCTCACATGGCTGCTGGAACACGACACCTGTGGTTGCCCTTGAGCTATGGCTCAAATGTACACAAAAACTGCCACAAGCCCACGGCTCTCTACACCAGAGGGAGCACATTCTATACTCATGATCTGGATTACATGAGTCCACTGAAGTGTACAGTCTGCCTGCATGCCTCTTACAGTGCTCAGATTAAAAAAAAAACATTTAGCCCTTTGTGCCACAATGAACCAGCTGCCACCAGCCAAAGGGACCAAGATAAAACTCCCTGAAGTACAAAAGTAGATACAAAACAGGCGATTTCTAATGTGGAACACCTTGTTTTCCAAGTCGGTTTCTTTCATACGTAGCCAATGAGAGCTGGGTTTAATTATAATCGTCTTAAGTTCTTAGAAAAAGTAAATACAGACAGGGTGTTCTCAATTCTATTAGCAAAAACTTTCTGCACATCAATTAATTTTAACCCCAAAAATTAGAAAGACAAATGTTTACAGCGGGGAAAAAAAAAAAACATTTGAGAACCACTCTCGAGTCATTCAGAGCTAGCAGGACAACACTGGCAAGGCATTAATACTGCAACGCGAACAACTGAGACATTTTCATTGTTACAGCCCTCCATCTCCTTCCTGAAGGATGTAATGCTATGACATGATCATCAGCTGTGACTGTGCTCCTCTAGCTCAGACAGTCAAACACACAAGGGAAGTTAGCTCAGTATCTCAACCTTAAACTCATCCTGAAGAACCAAACAATTTTTTTTTTTTTTTTTTGAAACAAAGCTCAGCAGCACTTTTCTGTGACAGCATCCCAAAGCAATGCACCACCACCACATACTACCAGCCTCCAGGAGTCCCTACAAACAAAACAAGCTTCTGACACAGCATTGTTCTCACCTGTAAGCACTCGACTTACTAAGCCTGCAATGCCATTTTTACCTGGGGTTTGCTTCCTTCCTCTGATATATCACAAGACAAAGCAGTGTGTGGTTTCCCACTGTTTGCTCAAGCTTCCACTGAGCTTCTGAAGCTCTGGAGTGCATTCTCAGTGCCACAGCAACAGCAGGGAACCTATAGAAAGGCACACTGCAGGAACTTCTTAAATAGCTACAGGTAACTTTCATTTAGTGAACCGCCTCACGAAGCACAGCACTCTACATGCTCCACGCTACATTGTTCCTGCAAATGTGCATGGCTCTTTGTAGCCAGGTCAGCAACCTACCTACCGACACTTCGCTATTTCTGGCCTCATTTCAGTGCCTCACCACCTGATACATCCTTTGCAATGCACGAAGCCTGAGCTCGGGGGAATGGCTGGTGCATGAGTACAGAAGAGCCCACATCTTTTGTGCGTGCTCCCACATGCACTCAGGTCTCTGGTTCTGCTGAGATAGAAGTCCAGGTTTCCTTCTCCTTCACCTCTGGACTGCTGCTCACAGCGAAGCCAACAAATGGCTCAGCTTCAGAGACTCCCAGAACCCCAGTTTTTGTTTTGTTTTCAGTCTCCCTTCCGAGCTGGAAATAACCTGACATTCACTACTGAACCGCGGATTTCTGGCTAAAAAACAAACCGAGCTGCTGCTCGCCGAGCGTTGTTACAGCCGAACAGAGCTATCACAGAACCAAAGTAGAGGAAGTACAGACGTGAAAGCGGGCGGCGGGGGGGGGGGAACGCGGCCGAGCTCCCGCCGCACCTACAGCCGCACGGGCAGCACAACGCGAGGGCGAAAACGAACCGGAGGTCCGAACCGGGCTCGGGGCCGCCGCCACGCCGCCGGGATATGGGGCGAGCTCCGCCCGCGCTGCCCGCGGCCCGGCACCGCTGCCGCCCGCCGGGGCGGGGCCGGGAACAAAGCCCGGCTCGGGGCCGCTGCCCCCGGCGCCGCCGCACGGTCACTGCGAAGCGCGGAACCTCGGCCCGAGAAGCCCAGCCGAGCGCCTACCGGCCCCGGGGCCGCCGCCACGCCACCCGGGCAGCGGAGGACGAGCGGTGGAAGCGCGGCACGGTCGGAAAGGAAGGACGGAGAGAGGCGGCGGGGCGCCGTTACACCGCGGCGGCTCCGCAGAGGGCCGCCCGCTTCCGTCCCGCGCCCCCTCCCCGCCGTAAACAAAGCAAAGCGGCCCGGGCGCACAGCCCGCCCTCGCGCCCCGTTTCCGTCGGAGCGGTCCCTCCCTCCGTCCCCCCCCTTCCCCGCGGTCCCGCCGCCACCTCACCGCTCCCGCCGCGAGCCCGAGTACCGCCGCCTCGAGAGCGCCGCGCTGCCCCTCAAAGCGCCGCCGTCGGGAAGCGGGCGCCGCCGGGCACACCGCCTGCTTTATCCCGCCGCCGCTCCCCTCCGGTAACTCGACGGCCCGGCTCGGCCTCCCGCCCCCCCGCCGCCCATTGGCGCGCGGCGCCCCACCAGGAACCGCCGCTCACTGGGGCGCGAGCGCAGCACTCACGCGGTGCCGCCCCTCCGCCCCCTCACCGTTGGCTCCCCGTGGCCGAGCCCGCCCTCGAGGCCCCGCCCCCCGGCGTGCCTCTCGACCAATCAAAACGCCGCGCACGGCGGCCTCCTGCGGTGGCGATAGGCTGAGGCGGCGGCCGGTCCCGCCCTGCGAGGAGCGCTCGCTGCCGCCCACGGCCTGGCTGCTAAAGGGTCCGCGGCCGCCGCGGCACCAGGAAACCCGCCTGCCTTCGTGCTCAGCGGCGCGGTTCTCCTTTCTCACCTGGTTACTCGCCAGCTTTTCTACGTAGCCCTAAGGATCAGCTGATGAAGCGATTTCCGCAGCACGCTGCAGTACCACTTATTATCAACGCGGATCCAATCCTTACTAATTAAGGCTGCGCGTAACGGCGCTACAGACGCCCGCTGTCGGTTCTCAGTGATGTGCCACAACGCTTCGGGCACCAAGTAACTGACTCTTGTTTGTCACCAGCCACAGCGGCCTCAGCAGTTCTCTGGGTGGAAAAGCCTTCGTTCCTCGTTAGACAGCAGCTGTTCTCAGCGCAACCCCGCGACCAAGAATCAGCAGCTCCCAGCTGTTGTGCTCCGCTCTTTTGTCCACAGCTGAGCAACAGCAGCATCTCTCTCTCTAGAGAGTGATGTGCCTGTGCTTAAGCTCCGTGACTCTGTTTTACAAAGTACTGCAGTTAAAAGCCAGCTGATTTTCCCACCTGCCATCTTCTCATTACATAAGGAATCAGTTCATTTAAAAATAATCTTATTAGTCTAAAGTTCACTCTTAGTGTCACTGATATCATCGCTCTGGGACAATACTGAGTTCTAAAAGATAAAAAGCTTACAGTCATGGGTAAGTGAGTTCTACTACATCTAAAATGAGAAGAGAGACAGAAAACTCAAAGGCAAAATAAAGGAATTTGGGAATAGTGAAGTAGGGAAATTGCATGAAAAAGTATTAATTTTATAAGAGGCAAAAAAAAGAAGTGTAATTATTTTGTTTAACAAAGGAGACAGAGAGGCATCTCCTCTCCATCTGAAGCTCCACGGTAAGAGAAGGAACAGTCCATAAGCACATCAAAAAAATGCAAACTTTAACAACAAATTGTTATCTTTACCTAGAATGGGAAGAAGCACTAAATAAATTGCCTTTAGAAATATGTTAAATAAATAAAACTATTGGGAATTCATGAGGCCAAATTATTTTGCTTTGGGATGAACAGTGTTCATACCCAATGTTCAGGTGTCAACAAGTGCTTAATTATGGTGAACTCAGGCGATGAGCAGAGATAAAGGTTGGAACTAATCTGCATTATCAGGCACAACAACCTCATGCAAACTGGTAATTTACTTATTCTAAGATGAAAACTACTAAAAACATCGTTCCTTGGCTCCATCTTCTCAGCTTATTTCAAGAACCCAAATTCAGAAACTCATCTTCTCTAAAGCTTTTTCCACTGTGGCACTCAGAACCCTGCAAACAGTGGCTTCTATCACTTCTCATGCTCCTCAGCCCATTTATCCTGGGTCCTTCACATGCTCACAAAGCACAGTCACATTCTGTACTAATTTCAGATACTTTGCATACACATTCCCTGCTGATTTCTAACACCTTCAGCCTCTAAACTTTGCATTTCCTATCTTCAGGCACAGGCTTTTTCTGTACAGTCATCAGGCAGCAGCAATTTAAGCCTCTTCACTTGAATTCCAGGGTTCAGAGACAAGGGCTGGCTGCAGGGATGGCTGGCAGGGAGTGGTGCATTCCAGGCAAGTAGAGGCATAACACCGCACCGAGAATTCGAGCAGCAGTACTGAGAGTTTACAAGAAAGCTTTACAGCACAAACCGCACTATCAGAAATATCTTCCCCGCCCCTCCCCCCACTCAGCTTTTCCCGATTTCTCATAATCAGCACTCACCCACTATCACTGCCATTTGAACAAGAAGAGGCCCTCAGACTCTTCTTCCTAAACGCCCTCCAGCATCATCCTCACCACCAAGCTCAGGCAGCTGCCTGCCAGGCTCCTCCTCAGGCTTCATTTAAATAAAGGGGAACCCTGCACGCAGCCAAGCGAGGGGCCTGGCACTGACAACGCGAACACCGACACTGTGAAAAGGAGAACAGCCACGTACCGATTACCTTTACAGGATTCGCCACTGCTGAAGCTGTGCCTGCTCACATTTATTAGAGGGTGGCACTCTTTAAGAAGGCAGGAAACAAGATAAGGCACAGGAAGGAAATGTTCTCTATTGAAATTAATGCTTTGCGTCCCGCCCGCACCCAGCCTTCACATCGAGGGAAAAATAATAACGAGCAAACAGCGGAGCAGGCGCGGGCAGCGCACTGCCACACCGACACGAGGCTCCCCGTCCTCCTTTCCTGTTTCCGCAGCGGAACCGCGGGCCGGAGGCAGGAAGCCCTGACAGAGCTCCCGAAGCCTACAGCCTCCCACCCGCCCCAGGCCGGCAGCTGCCAGGCCCTGCCCGGCACCGGGTTCGACCCCGCGCCTCCCCGCGCCTGCGCGGTGCCCGCATCCACTTCCGGGTCGGCCGCTGCGCCTGGCGGAGGGGCGTCAGGAAACTTCCGGTCCCCGTTCTCCCGGTGCCGCCCGCCCGGGTTCGCTTTGCCCCCGCCCCACCATGGAGGCCGGGCAGGGCCCCGGCGGCAGGGAGCTCGGCGACCCGCCGGAGGTACGGGCGCGCGTCTGGAGGCCCCGGTCCTGGAGGCCCCGGGAGCTGTGGGGGCCCTGGGGGACCGGAGCTGTTCCCGCTATGCGCGAAGCCCGAGGCCGCGGCCCCTCGCTCACTCGCGTGCACGGCGGTCTGGCTGCGGGCGGGCCCTGTGCGGCTCCGGTCGGCCCTTGAGGCCGCCGTGCCGTGCCCTCCCGCCCGCCGTGCCCTTGAGGCCTGCTTGTCCTCGACCTTGGCACCTCGCCGCAGGCCCGGGCCTCGGCGGATCGCGTAGGGGCGGGTGTCTCTACCCCAGGCTCTGGCTGTAGGGAGTGCCTCTGTCGGGCGTCTCGCAGCTGCGGCCCGGCCGTGCTGGGTGCTGGTGGGAACACACCCGTGTCGTGGTGCTGCAGCCCTGACAAATGTAAGGAGTTCAGTGAGCTGCCCAAATTCCTTAAATCCGAAGGTGGGTTGCAGAGTCCAAAGCTGCCTTCTCCAGGAAAAAGGAACAGTCTGGGTTTGAGCACACATTGAATCTTCTCTCTTTTAATCTGTTTTGCAGAAGTTCTTAGTTTTTTTTTTTCTCGCGACATTTATAGGCAGGAAGGTGCTAGCTTCTTCGTCATAGCTGCGTCAAAGTATGGGCACTGTGAGGTCTGAAAGTCACAAGTTTTTAATTGAAGAATCCCCCTAAATCTTTTTGCTCTCTCTTTAATTGCTCTCCCCAATGAAAGAACACAGTTCCTAAGCACTATGTGCCAACAGAAGAGGAACGGAGGCTCCTCAAGGAGTGTGCAGAAGAGAGCGCCCGGTACCGAGGTGAGTCAGGTTTGATAGGACCTTTTCCCCCATTTTGACTAGGATGCATTACATTCCCCTCACTAATGACCTGCTGTTGACATTCCAGCTTCACAGTGTTTTTCCTAAGATTTCTTTCATTCCTGAAGCACTGTAGTTTTTGCACATCACAGTGAAAATTGAGAATGGCCTCTGATTTGTTAATCTTCCGTTTAATTTCTACACCTGCATAGTTATTCATGGTGATTTTATGTTTGACTCAAAATTTTTGTTTACTAATGGCTGTTTTAATTTCTAGTTACCATTTTATGTCATGTGTATGCCCACATTGTAGCATTTGTTTCCACTATAACGTGTAACCTGTCTTTGATGTCCAGAATATTTATGCTGGGCCTATAAATCATTTCTGAGTTCTGAAAGTTAAACTGAATTCCCCTGCAACAAATTCTGCTAGATTTTTTAATGTAACTTTTTTTTGTAACTTAGATTCAAATCTAAGCTGGCATTCTGTATCTCAGAGAACTTGAACTTTTAGAAGATCTGCCCTAGCATCTCTAAAGCCATAGGATTTTAATATTCAGTGGATTGGAGGGTTATGTTGTCTTTGAAATGTTGCTTTGACCTCTCTTGTAAACCATGGAGCCCATACTTGTTCTTAAATGTGACATCTGGTCATGTTTACCTTAACGTACTGGTTGGATTCCTAATCTAGTTTACATCTGTCTAAATTTATAAAGAAAAAAGCAGCAGTTTGCAATGTGTATTTTAACAGGGTTGTAAAAATTAAAACTCTGTTTATTTTAACATAGGAACTTAATGAACAAATTGCGTGCTTCAAAACACTAAGAACTTAGTGCTGTTTACAATTAAAAAAATCCCCGTAGGCCAAGTTAACGTAATTCACGTAGTCTTTTTGTAACATCTATATTTGCAGACTTGCTTAAAATGTAATTTCATTATGAGTCTCCATTGCCATTACCTTTAGCTTTGTTAACATTCATTATTTCAGTATTATTATATCTTCTGTGTTCTTGGTTCTACAGATAGTTTCAAAACAGTGTTATCTTCCAAATATTATAATTGCTTGAAAGCTTTTGCTTCTTGCTATCTCAAAGTGCTTCCTGCTATCTGAAGTCATTCAATATGATAAAAACTGATGCCATCAGTCAAGCAGATTGCGACTTGGTAGCAATGCAGTTTTGTGTTTATTGGCTTCTCTGCATTTGACCCTACCCCAAAGCTGGGTAGCTTGATCCATATACTACGAAAATTACCTGCTCCATTATTTGATTGCTGATGGACTCTTTGATTTGATCGACTCTTCCAATTATCTCATTTAAATTCAATTATTTTGTGTCTCTTGGAGAGTTGAAATTATTTAAACGTTCTCATATTAAAACAAAATCAAACCTTTTTATCATCAACAGTAGTGTTGCATTTTGATGCTGTAGCAACTGTAGCCAATGTCAGCACCTTGCCCCTTTACCCCAGCTGCTACTGGCTCTTACGTTTTAGGAAGCATGAAGTCTGAGAGCAAGATGCCACATTAACCAGTATTGCATAACTTGTAGCAGGTCTCAAAAGCTGGAATTGAGAATTTTTCAGTTTTTATAGTTTGTTAATTGTGCACATATATTCTCATATAAATGAATTTAGTAAGACCTAGCATCTCTCATTTTACTGTATGTTTTGTTAATTACATTGAAAATTGTGTTGAAGTAACTTCTCTTCTTCACAGCTTTTCCTTTGGCTGCAGCAAGCATGCTAGCTACTAGTTTCTTAATCAAAAAAGGTAAGCTGTAATATGCTTGGTTTTGTTTTTACTTGCTGAGATAAAACATTTCTGCTTAATAAAGATGCTATAATAATTTTAACTATGAGAGTTCAGACTCTTAATCTTCTGAAGCTAAAGAAGGAGAAGAAGTTTAAATTAAAATGAAATTCTTCCTCAGTCTATATTGCTCAACAAATACAATATCTCTGTGACTATGAAACAGTATGTTCTACTGACTGTAGTGGTACTCTGTGGTATTAAAGAGCTGATTCTCGGATTGTTAGAATTGTATGGAGAATTCTAGTGTTAGGTTTTCTTGCATTCTTTTGAATGTTAAATGTAAAAATGTTGTCTACCACCTTGGTATTATGCAATAGAATTTTCATTTTGCATTCATAGAACAGTCAATGTTTTTTTCAACTTAATAACTTGTTATTTATTACTTTGATTTCTCATTTTCAGGCATTCTAAGAGATAGCTCAAGATTTGGCTCCTTTACTAAAGTTGCATGTAAGTAAAAGCTGTGTACAGATTAGCTGGCATTTGTGACTTAGGTTCTGGAGTCTGTTACTCAGCTGTAACTCCCATGAGACCAGCTGGCTGACTGACTGTGACTTCACTCTGTGTTTAGATCAGTAAAACTCTGCTTGAAGATCATGCCTATATGATCTGATATATCCAGTGAGTAAAGTTCACCTCCTGCAGTTGATTCTATCAGTCAGTAACTTCTTTGTGATGTTTCTTAAAAGCAGCATATAATACTGAAAAACAACTGTACAGAGCAATTTGTCATATTTGAATTTGTGAAACAGATTTGGGACAAGTTTTGCTTTTAGGCTTTCTAAAAAGTTGTAAGATTGGAACTATTCTTGACAAGTGTAAAATGAAAATGTAAGATAAAAGCACTGTAAACAGACATTGTATAAGTTTCCTTACTTATTTTCCTTTTCATTATGGTCTGCTAGGGATCAATATTTTTCTATGATGGAGTTTAAAGATGAATTGGAAATTCATCAGAAATAAATTCATGCTTAAGGAGGAGTGTGTGTAGGAATGTAACGTGTTGCTATTAAGCATCTATTCAGTGTATTACAACTGAGAAGAACTGAGTAAAAATGCTTTTTTGACCTAGCTTTTATTTCCCTTGGCTATGTAAACTTTGCAGGAGGGAAGAAACAAACACATGCAGTAACATTTTCTTTTGCTAATGCCTGAACTGCATATGCTAGCAATTTGTGATGCTTCTATCAGAACATCATTTTTGATGATGTTTGACAGTATTTAGTATTTGCAGTATCTGTTCAATATTTTTGCTTTTGCAAGTAAAACTTGTTGATGTTGTGTAAAAGTTTGTAGGTCCAAATAATATCTCCTAAAATATTGGAAAAGTATACTGCTGCTGCAGTGAAGTTGGCTTGAGGGACTTTGCCAGGGTACACCCACCCCTCCCTTCCTAATTTGAAGGTCATTATTCATGTGTCTCATTTGTCCCATTCATGCTATTTTAGTGCTTTTTTTTTTTTCCTGGATGTTCTGTTATACAATTATGGGAAGACAGCAATTTCTCATGAATGATTTTGGATTAACTATAATAAAAATAATAATAATAATAAATTACCCATTTGAATATAATACATGACAGTAAAACAGGAACTCACCATCTTGCCAATCTGCCCAGATGCAGCCAGTTACAGCCAGTTATTATCACAGTTTACTTCAGTGGGAAGAGGGCAAAAGCCATGATTTGTGGTGAAGGAAGTGTTGTTTAGGCAGATAAATGAATGTGAGAGACCAGGGCTGCCATTTGTTTATAGCAAGTTCTACTTGCTTTTTTTGAGCACTAAACAGTACAAACATTTCTAATGAATAATAGAATTACTATTTCCCTGACACCTCCTACATGTATCGCTGAAGACCATGTTCCATTTATTTAGCAAAGCTAAGTTTTGAAATGGACCAGACCAGCTGTTCTTGAAACTGTGGCTATAAACTGAAATACTTCTAGCTTATCTTCAGCGTACACTGATGGACATGTGGGCTTTCATTTTAAATGAGAACTTCCAAAAAAAGTGTGTTTTGGTTGTGTTTCAGTAGGTAGCTTTGTGCGGGTTAGCAGATACAGTTCCAATACTGGAATTTTGGGAGGATGTAGTCGTGGTTTAAAAGGCCTGAGTTAAGCAGTTCTCATTCCATCCTCATTGTTTAAGTCAGATGTGGCTGCTGTCTACAGGTTCTTCCTGGAAATTATTGCCAGCTCCACATGGTGTCTCATAGTTTTACTGTATATTCCTCTTGCAGTGAAATCTGCTTGAAGGAAGCAGCGCCATTGTAATTATTTTTGTTTTCTTTTTCCCCCATGAGCTCTGAAAGAAGAACGTGTGCAATTCCAAGTACTGATGCTAGCTCCTAGTTGATGTAAAACAAGTTTAAGAGTTTGAGTTCTTTTTTTCTTTTAGCATTTTGAGGGCTTTTAATTTTTCTATCCACACGTGTTATAGAATCACCAAGGTTGGAAAAGACCTAAAAGATCATCCAGTCCAACCGTTCACCTATTACCAATAGCTCCCACTAAACCATGTCCCTCAACACAACATCCAGTCTTTCCTTGAACACCCCCAGGGTCAGTGACTCCACCACCTTCCTGGGCAGTCCATTCCAGTGCCTGACCACCCTTTCTGAAAAGTAATACTTCCTAATGTTCAGCTTGAATCTCCCCTGCCGTAGCTTGAAACCATTCCCTCTGGTTCTATCACTAATGACACAAGAGAAGAGGCCGACCCCCAGCTCACTGCAACCTCCCTTCAGGAAGTTATAGAGAGCAATGAGGTCTCCCTTGAGCCTCCTCTTCTCCAGGCTGAACATTCCCAGCTCCTTCAACCTCTCCTCATATGGCCTGTGTTCCAGACCCCTCACTAGCTTTGTTGCCCTCCTCTGAATGAGTTCCAGGGCCTCAATGTCTTTCTTGCAGTGAGGGGCCCAAAACTGGACACAGTACTCAAGATGCAGCCTCACCAATGCTGAGTACAGGGGAACAATCACCTCTCTGCTCCTGCTGGCAACACTGTCTCTGATGCAAGCCAGGATGCCATTGGCCTTCTTGGCTACCTGGGCACACTGTCAGCTCATGTTCAGCCGAGTATCAATCAATACCCCCAGGTCCATTTCCTCTATGCACTCCTCCAGCCACTCCGCCCCAAGCCTGTAGCGTTGCCTGGGGTTGTTGTAGCCAAAGTGCAGGACCCGGCATTTGGTCTTGTTGAACCTCATCCCATTGGCTTCAGCCCAGTGATCCAGCCTGTCCAGATCCCTCTGTAGGGCCTTGCTACCCCCAGGCAGATCGACACTTCCAGCCAGTTTGGTGTCATCTGTGAATTTACTGAGGGTGCACCCAATGCCCTCATCCAGGTCATCAATAAAGATATTAAACAGGACAGGCCCCAGCACCAACCCCTGGGGAACACCACTCATGACCGGTCGCCAGCTGGATTTAATTCCATTCACCACCACTCTCTGAGCCCGGCCTTCCAGCCAGTTCCTTACCCAGCCAAGAGTGTACCCATCCAAGCCTCGGGCTGCCAGCTTCTGCAGGAGAATACCGTGGGATGCAGTGTCAAAGGCTTTGCTGAAGTCTAGGTAGACCACATCAACAGCCTTTCCCTCATCCACCAGATGGGTCACTAGATCATAGAAGGAGATCAGGTTGGTCAAGCAGGACCTGCCCTTCATGAACCCATGCTGGCTAGGCTTGATCCCCCAGTTGTCCTGCACATGCCGTGTGATCTTCCTCAAGACAATCTGCTCCACAACCTTCCCTGGCACCGAGATCAGGCTAACAGGCCTGTAGTTCCCTGGATCCTCCTTACAACCTGTCTTGTAAATGGGAGTCACACTGGCAAGCCTCCAGTCTTCTGGGACCTCACCAGTCAACAAGGAGCACTGATAGATGGTGGAAAGCAGTTCGTGTCTTGCATTTCCTTTTTCTTCCAAGCAGTTAAACCCTGACACTTCTTGTCAGTAAATATTTGTAACCTGTGCTATTGCTTGTGGCTGTTCTTTCCCTTGGAAAACATTTTTTTACCCTTTTTGGAAAATACAGGCTTTATAACAGGAATCACAATTTCAGTATGGTAGGATAAATTCCCCTGCTATGTTGATTCCTGGGTAATATAATCTACAGCGTGAGGGTCTTGAGGAATTAACGTTACTGGTAATTAACTCTTACCTGTCTTAAGAATGATTTAGTCTTTAGCCTTCATAGTTAGTAAATACTCCTTGCATCTGAAGGGGTCTAGTCCTCTTCTACAAATAAAGATTCTTTTGATGGCCTCTGAGCTCTGCTCCTTTGTGCCCACTCATAAACCTGAAGGGCCAACTGATGGAAATCAACAGCTTTCATTCCAGAAAAAACTACCGTGATCATTTAGGCTTTTGTCCTGCCTCGCAGATAAAATGTCTCATGCACTAAATTAAAAGCATTTGCCTTAAGATTGCAAGAGTTCCACCAATTCACTTGTAAAACTAGTTTAATGCTAGAGCCTAGTACAAAATATCATAGATTTCTCTTCATACTTTTCAAGATCTATCTGTTTCAGTGGATTAAATTCTTACACTATTCTACCTTTGTTTATTCCTGACCACTTTATCATCTTTGATAGTCAATTGTTGTTTTTGGAGCTTGGGAAAAGCTGATTAGAATTCCTTGTCACCTTTCAGTCATTAATTGTTATCTTAAATCACCTGATGCTCATGTCGTGCTTCAGTCATTGCCATACATCTTCCTTTAGCTCTTGCATTTGTTTTTAGTACCCTTTGTCTGTAGAAGTAGTAAAGAGATGATTACTGCATTTTTTTTTTCTGTTTCAGATTGTCAACTGCTTTTATCTCTTATTCAAGATGCTGTAAAATTCATTTGGAATTATTTATTTTAAAACTACGTCGAATGTTATTATTCAGCATATAAAGCATCTTTTTTTCTTCTTTTAATAAAGTTGCTGGAATGTGTGGATACCTGGCTGGAAAGATATCCTACTTGCCAATCTGTAGCGAGAAATTTAAGAAGCTGAAGGACTCCCCAATAGGAGATGTTCTGCGACAGGCTCAGAGACACAGTTCACATTCGTAAGAATTTCATTCTCTTTTAAATGTAACACTTTTTTCTAGGATAAGACATTTTAAAGACCAAAAAGATCAAGGCTGCATTGGCAGCTTTCAAAGATCTTCAGATCTGTACCTTCCCTCTTTCCCCTTCTGCCCCTTTCTACTACTTTCTGGAAGCTGTATCATCTGTATCAATTGACCAGCTATAAAAACACACATTTTGAACTCAATACATAAAATAAATTACTTAGACAAATAAAAAAATAAACATTTTACTTATGAAAATGTATTCCCTGTAAATTAAGATACGTTGGTTTCCTGTGGAATTTACTTGTGGTAATGTGACATCAGAAGTCGCCCTCCTCAATTGAGAAGTAAACTAAGTTAACTGAAATAAAATAGTGTTACCTTCTGGAAACTTTTCTCATAGTTTAGTTTGATTTAAGTAGGAAGAGGGTGGAAATGATTTCAGTGTTTATCAAAGGAAAGAGCTCAGTAAACAATATCAGTGCAGGAAGAAGCATGGTGGTCAAACTTGTGGCTGTTTGTTTAAATCCTTTACATCTGTAACGAAGTTATGCTGTGCATATGAGAAACTCATCAAGTTCTTAAAACTATTTCCTGTTTTGTTCCAGAATGTTTTCTACCTCAACTGTTTCTTAATTACAAATTACTTTTTGAATGTCTCACTTAAACCCTTGAATTAAAATCAAGAGAACAGTCTTTGGATAGGGAGTGGTAGCCCTGCTGCTTCTCTGTGCAAAGATTTGTCAGATGTTTATGTAGGACTTGATTAAATTCTTGATTACTCTATCAATTAATATTTATCAGTTTTGTCTGCAAGGTTTACCTTTATTTTAATTTTTTTTTTAATTTCTGATGAGTTTTAGCAATGACCACTTAATACATCTACTGTATAAACTCAGCTGGACCCTCTCCCCCACCATTCCACAGTTTTTAATAAGACTTTATCATGAGCATTTGCTCTGCACACTCTAGGTGAGCAATCATCTGCTGCATCGTTACACCTCTTGATCTTTTAATATTCCTTTCTTCAGTATCTGAGAAATCTGGTACAGTGTATTTGCTGCACTGTACTTTTTTTCTTTCCCTGGTGAACGGTGAGTTTAAATTCATTCAAATTACATTGTCATCCATGTATACTAGCTTTTAAAGCCAGTGACAGAAATGATTGCATTCTTATTTCTTATTAGACATCTGCTAATTAATGTGTAATTCTTTTTGCAGTTAAAAAGGAGTAGGGAGCTAAAGGATTACATCGTTCTTTAATGTCGTGTTTCCAAATACTTTAAAAATATAATGGAGAAAAAGATGGCTTAGCTGTGTATGTTTATGCAATATGCTATGTGAGAACAAAACAAATATTCACTGCAAGTCTTTGTATGAAGTTAAATATACAGCTAAGCAAAAATTTAAAGTAAAAAATGAACAAAGAAAGACTAATGGCACCAAGAGGATGGCATTATTGATAGACCTGACACATTACTGTGAAGTGATTTATCAGGCCGTTCTGAGTAGGTACCATCAGGCATCAGTTTCAGGAGTATTTTTCTTTTTCTTTCAGAGAAAATTCATCAATGTTTCTTCTGAAAAATTAATTCAGCAGCTCAGTAAATTATTGTAGTTTTGTTTCCCCAAGACAGATCTTACTTCTCCTTTTCTTTTGTTCTGTATTATTGATCAATTATACCATTTGTAATAATAAACGGTTTTTAATTGCAAATTCTTCCTAAAAGATCTTTAGAAATAACTGTTGTTTGCACGTTATAGCTTGTTACAAGGACACACCCTGTACTATTTATGTCTGTTGTGTTTTTTCTGTCTGAAGAGTCCCAGAGGGAAAGGATTGTCATTTCTGTGTTTTAAAGTGCAAAACACTTTCTCTTTTGTCTTCTGATCTGGGGGTATGAGTTAGGTTTTTGGGAAGAATCAAAGAGTGTTAGGGAAGGATATATAGAGATTTTTGCGGTGTTTAAAGAGAATACCTTTTGTTAAGGCAGTTCAGTTAATTTTGTTGAAAACTAAACCGTTAAACAGGGTAAGTTCTTGAGCTGCACATAATGTTACTCATATAGTTTATTTTAACCTTAGCTTTCATATTTAATTTTTATTTGTATTATTTTTCAGCTACTCCAGTCGAAAATCTGAATTTTCAGATATGCCTTCTCAATCATTTACTGAATCTTCTCCAAAAGCTGGATTCCCACTGTCTTCTGGCTATTCAGATGATTATAGTTCCACAGATAGAGCCCTCTCTAGTTATGAACCCGTTCCATTCAGTGCTTCCCTGAATGAATCTTCACCTACAGGAATTACCGATTATAATGTTCAAGGTGGGATCTGTCTTAATATCTAGCAATTTGTAGTACTCTTGCCTTTCTCTTAGCTCTCTCAGTAAAATTAGTTTCATCCCATGAAGTCATGCATGACATAATAGTGTTTTTCAGTGAAACACCTTGAAGTTCCTAGAATTGTTCTGAGACAGAAGGCAAATACATGTATTATTTTCTAACTGTAAGCTAAATGCAGGTGCTTTTCTATTTTGTAGCTTTAATTGCAAGTAAATGAATTTGCAAGGCTTAGTCTCTTAGGAAACTCGACCTGCAAAATACATGTTCTGACTTGAAGCTCTTTTTTATTTAAATTAAGATGAATGTGCCAGCCTTTTCATTGTGCTACATAAGCCACAGTCTCTACCATTTATCTGCTTGCCTTTCAGAATTATTTAATTTTCACTAGTGATGGTGCTTTAATTGTATACTGCTGGTTCCATGACTTAAAGCTGTGTTTTTGTTTTTTATTTTTAATGTGATAAATGTTTAAGTTCTCTGAGAACTGAATGCAGATTGTGTTCTCTCACGTGACAGCTGGTTTTCTCATGGAGAAGTAAAAGGGTTTTAAAGTACTGTTCTGTGCAGTTGTTCCCATCAGTCCAGTGTGAACTGTGTGCTTTGCTATTGCAAGGGAAACACTGTTCTGAAGTCTGGCCTCTGTGGTACACAAAGGAGTCTGTTGCTATCCAATGCAGAGTTGCATATTTTGAATTAGTTTGGATTCTTAATTTCTTGATGGAAAATGTTTTGCTTCACACACAAAACAAAAAAAGCCCTTTTGTGCAACTCACTTTTACTTATATAAAAATTTCACATGTTCACATGTCAAGGGAATGATAATAATACTTCATCACAAATATCAATGGTTTGTAAAGCCTTAATTATAGAACCAAGATTCTGCATTACAAATGTAAATTGAAATGTATATCAAGTGATGTATGATGGTTGTGAATCTCATCCTTTGATAACAGAATTTAAAAGACTTTTACAAACACTTTAGATTCATCCAGATTTCTCTTCAGAAATTACAAATGTATCAAACATATGTTGAGCATTAATCTTATATGAAGTGACCAGAACTCTTTTATCTATCAGATACCATTTGCTTGTTAGGCTTTTTTGGGGGGTAAAATTACAACACTAAGTTAAAATAGATCTAAACCAAAGAAACAAAATGAAAAGGATAAAAGGAATGGATAAAAGGACCACATACATTCTCAGTTGCATTTAGAATTGGAGCTGTCACTCTCATTTTCATTTGAGATTGAGCTGTAATTAACTGGCATTCTGGCAGAGGCTGTAGACAAGTTTTGTTATGTGATGCCATTTCTGGTACTTTTGTGTTTGTTGTGTTTGTAGAAGCTCCTCCAATTCCAGAAGAAAGTCGTAAAAAAAAAAGTGTCACGTATGAGGAATTGAGGAATAAACACAGAGAGACATATGAAGTAATGTCACCACCGAAGGCAGAAACTGCAGGCAAATTTCCCCAGGAAAGACCAGTTAAGGAAGGTACTGTGCTGATTTACAATACGTGGTAAATTCAAACAGTAGCAATAATTTTAAAGATAGTTACAAACCCAAAGCTTAATTCTGCCTGCCCTTTAAACAACTTACAGTTGCAGCATCTCCAGGTATGTGATATGCAATAGGATCTTATCAGAAATATCCATCTTCCAATAGCAAATAATAATTCTTCTTCTCTAGCTTGGTGCCAGACTCTAAAAATCTCGTTTTTTATTTTTAATTTATTTGTTTTATTTTTAATACATTGAGCAGTGTGTTTCAACAGAGAATCCTCTGAACTCTGAGCTGTACTGAAGAGTTTTAGCTATGGAAGGGGGGTGTGTGTTTCAGATAGCATTGTTCTCAAAGAATAGAGTACAGTTGATGGTTTTGGAGTGGGGGGTATTTATGAATTGTTTCTTGTGGAATTAGTGCATTTCTATAGCGGTATTGTTTGTAGAGATTCATTATTCTACATTAAAATGCAAAGGAAGGAAACAGTATTTAGCAACAATATCAAGATTTGTTTTCACAATGAGAAACAAAAATGTGCGCAACAAAATAAGAATGCAGTGCTCTAAAGAATAAGACTCCAATCGACTTTCTGACTTGAACAGTTGTTTTTAAAAGGAGACATCAGTAGCAATTCATACTTACCTGCTCTAGAGCTGTATTATTTAGTGTGACAGCTGTGGAAAAAGATATTACCAGTATAAGTGTTTTACCAGACTGCAGGACTATTAAGCTATAATCATTTGGTTTTGTATGCAGCAAAATCAAATGTCTTCTCAATGATAATGTAGAAAGATTTGTAAGAATAGATAATGTCACGTATTGGGCATATTAGGTTGTAATAAATATATAAAAAGATATATAAATGCAAAAAGATCTGAAGCAGTAATAGTAAACTTTGAAACAGTGTTTTTTAGGAGTGTCAGTCTGTTATATACTTGTGAAATACTTTTTCCAGATCATTTGCCTTTAGAAAAATCTTGAAATAAAGTCTTGAAATAAAACTTAAAATTACTGGGCAAAGACTTAATTGCATCATTAAGAGAATAACAGCCTTTTGTTTTCTTTATCACATGACTCAGTCAAGTAAAACATTGAAGTTGTAGTTTCAGATTGTAAGTTCAATCAGCTGTCAGCTGATTTACAGAATGTTTATTTTCAAGATATTTCTTCACAAACAGAAAACCACCAGAAACATCACTTTCAAGTAGCATTCTGCAAACCTTGCCATACTGCATGGCAAATCTTATGGCTACAAATGAGAATGCAGTAATTTATTGTAGTTTCAGTTGTCTGGAATCTTTTATTATAAAATATTGATCAACAGCATTGTATTCAGTTAAATTTCTGTGCTCTATTTGATGAGTATAGTCAGGCTTTGAGACCAGAACTACATTGAGCAATGCTTGAGATTTGTAAATAAACTTTTTTGAGTACCTTATTTCCATTGTTAGGAAAAAAAAATAAGAAGGGAGTACAAAAATTGAGAAATGTTCTGTAAGTGGAGGCACATTTAAATCTACAGTTAAGGGATCCTGATGTTGTGAGCTAAAATCTGTTAAAGCTGCTTGTGCCATATGGGACATGTTACTTGTTATGTACATCCTCTTTGTGCATCCTGATTCGTTATCCCTTTCTTCATCTCCTGTATCTATATCCAGACCCAGACTGCCAATAGGAGACAGAGTTTTCTGTCTTCTGTGGCAAGGACAGAAGAGGAAACTAACCATGCTTAAGCCAGTTGTAAGCAGTCTCTAGCTTTTGTCTGCTGGTGCCTTTTCTTTTCCCTTTGTTATAGCAGTATGAATTTGTGCAGCTGCAAAGTGAATTGGACTGGACCATTCCAGTCAACAAATAAGCTCTGGTGAAAAGAACTGGAAATCAAATTAGTTGGAGGCAGCTTCTCATGTGCCTCACCTGCAATATCAATCTGCTCAAAACAGATTTGTCAGTGTGTTATGCTAAGTTTGCTGTCTTCTCATTGAAACAAGGACAGTATGCTGTTCTGTTCCACTGCTTCTACTGTAGGTAGGCGTTAATAACTGGGCTTAGTAACTAAACTGCAAGTCAATGTATAAAGAGTGCCTAACTAGCATCAGCATTCTTTCTGTATCATATAGTTCCATCTCTACACTGTCAGCAATGGCAGGCAATTACAGACACTTTCCAGTTCACTTTCAGGAGAGCATCTTTTCACTTACTGTCCATTTTTCAGTTATGCACAATGTATCTGAGTAAATTCTTAAAGACCAGTAACCTGTTTTTTTCCTCTCTGACTTCAATACTAAAGGAAACTGCCAAATAATAATGGCTGAGTGGTTTCCTAGTAGGGAGTACTGATTTCATTTTGTTTGTGTTTTGAACTATCCTGAATCCATCCAATTGTGCACGTAACTACATTATGTAGCCACATATTTCTCGAAACATTTCTTGCCTGTTTCCTCCAATTGTCTTTGTTTCATCCACGTGTTGCATTTGTTTCCAAGTAATTACAAGTTCTGCAGGGCAGGAATGAGCACAGTAGGCTTCTGAACTGAGGATAAATTCTTAAGGAATAACGAATGAGCTCTTCTCCCCATTTATTCAAAAGTATCTTTAATTCAATGTCTGTTGTGCTGTGACTGACGCTCTCCCCACTCAACACTTTCAGTGACAATGCACCATACCTTCTGACACTGTGTAATTTTTGCACTTGAAACTAATAACGTGGTTACTGTTTCTTTCTCTTCTTTAGTTAAAGTAAATAAATATGGAGATACCTGGGATGAGTAAGAACTGGATGAAGAACTGAAGAAAATTCTCTTGTCAGCTCAGTTGAGTTTCATCTATATTGGTCATGGATGCTGGCACGTTTAGTGTGTTCTGCCAATCAAAGTTATTAATAAATTAGGAGAAAATCTCAACTTGCCAGAAGATGTAAAAGAATATGTTTAGGCTTAACGTCATTTTTTATTTTGCATAAATGGTGAGCCAGGCTGCTGTGAGATGTCATGATTGTAAACCATTTGTGCTATTATTTAAGAAGTGAAGAAGGTAACTAGCAATAGCTAATATAAGTGTATAAGAAAGGGTAAAATGTATGTAAATAAAAGCAATTGCTTGTATTGGGATGGGAAAAATGTCAAAATCTTCTGAAATTTTCAAGATTTGCATTAAAAGGTACCTGTAGAAATAACCTCTCACATTCTTTTGTTTGAAAATGATGTGTTGGAAACATTTTAATAATGTTTGGAATAATACTGAATTATTTGGAGAAAAAAGGCTGAGGAACCTAGCCAAATACACGAGTAAGAATACTGAATTGGACTTCCCCTTTTTCAAAAGTGTTTCAGGGTGACAGCAGTATATTTGGACTGTTGTTCTGACTTGCACGTGTTGCACATTTAAATGGAAGGTTAAACCAGACAGACTGCTAAAAATGTAAATGATATCTTGACTGTTAGAGTTCATTCTTGTGCATTAAATCTTCTCCATTTGTGAGTGTCATGACAAGAAAAAAAAGTGCTTGAAACTGTTGATCCTGAGCAATGGAGCAGTTACCTGTCAGAACAGAGCTACATTGGCAAAAAAGTGTTCTCTTATGTATGCATCATATACTCTGTCTCAATCAAAATATTAATATGTCATCTTCTGTCCATTTGAGCTCTCTCATTTTCAGCTGTGCTGTTTAACCTCACAGCATTGTGTTTGTTTGGGCTCTTTGACGATAGGTGAGCAAAAGCCATGGTGAAGTTAATAGTGTAAAGCATTCCTGACATCTTTATTAGAGATGAAAAATAGCCTACTAAAAAGAAAATTATTGAAGATTTCATTGATTTAGTGGACTCACAGCAGAGCAACATGAGAAGATTGTTTTGGGTAGGTAAGAGCCATCAGCTGGAATGAGGGGGGAAAAATGAGGAAAAGATGAGAAAATACTTTCAGAGAGAAATTCTATTTATAATCATTAAAACATGAAGATTGCTTTCAGATAAGCTGATCATTATTTTTAATTTTTTTTTTTTTAGAGTGTGCTAATCAGGTAAGCTTGAAGATGTATCAAAAGTGTAACTCAGAATATTTCTTGTAGCCATGATTAAAACTGAAAATCAAGGAAGGTTGCCAGAATTACATTGCTGGTTTTTTTCTGTTACTTGTTTAGTGCACTGTTCCAAAGCTGATTAGATTTATCTTGGAAATACAAAATTTCTGAGTTGTGAGTTAAGTAGTGAAAGGGACAGAAGATTTACATGTTAAAACAAGAGGAAGTTGTAAGAAATGCATTTTCACTTAAAAGAATGAAAATTCTGGACAAACGAAAAGCCTCCAAGTGAGAAAACCTGTGAGCAAACTTATGGCATTGAGGGGGAAAAAAATGCTGCAACACTAGAAGACACAGCTTTTGAACAAAAAGTCAACAACAAAAATAATAAACATTGTGGGTTTTTTATTTATTTTGGAGCAATACTGCATTTTCTTAAGTACAAGATAAAAGGACATAGTAACTTTCGGTGTGCGTCTCAGGAATCTTAATGCCTTACATGACTAGATGTTTATTTATGCAAGGAGATGGTCCTCTCAGGCACTGACTATATGAGTTAATGCAGATACCTCAGCAGGGCAGCCATTCCACTGAAAAGTGAGATTCCCTCTAGTTCTCACAAACTGTAATGTTTGGAGAGTACTCTTCTTGTGTGCTCATGACTGGCTACTAGTAGTTAATACAGTGATCAGAAGCCCTTGCTCTAAAACTGGGACTTAGTCTTGCCTTAAATTAGTATTTCAGGTGGGCAAATTCAGCATTTTACATGAATTGTATTAGACTTTTCCTTAGTGAAAAGAATAAAAGGCATGTATAATTAATGTTGATGTAAAGACCAACTGTCTGTGCTTAATGTAACGTTGTATGTATCTAAATTGAACATAAGTTTCTTCTGCTGCTGCACACACGGTTAGGAGTAACAAATTGAGATTACCATAAAAACAATTTCAGGTTCTTTGTTTTCACTTGAGGATTTGGCTTAGTAAGCATTAAATACAAGAGTTTTCACAATCATAGGTGGTAACTTGACTGGCTATTGAAAACTCCCATTTTGTCATTGTAGGGTCACTTTCAGTTTGCTTTCCGGTGTGCATCTAACCCCTCAATCACTGAACAGCTGTAGAAATTGAGCCTTATTGCTTCCCTTCTTCTGCACTTCTTCCATTAAGTACCACAGACTTTCAATATTTTCTTCCACTCCATCATTTCATATCAGCTACCCAGTTACCTGTATTTATACTGCACCTGCAGTATGAATAAATGTATGCAATCTGTCTAATAAAGAATAAGAATGGTGCGAAGAACGCAGGACAGATCTCTTGGTTTATGTTTAAACATGTTTCCAGCTAATGCAAAGCATATTCTTTCTTAATTCATTAATCAGGCTCCCTGTTTTACTTGAATATAGATCCCCCACTACTCTTCAAAAATCACAGTAAGGATTTCACTTGGCATTACCATTTATACTTTCCCTTGGCTGCGTTTACAATCTGACGTAACAACAAAGATGATGGCATTACAAGAGAACTGAAGTTGTCGTATGGGCCGTTCTTCATTAATAAATGTGAATTAACTCTATTCATGTTCACTGTAAAGCTAATGGTTTTCTTCTGTTGCTTGAATTTAAACTACATAAAAAATTAACTGCTGTACTCTACAGCAAACATCAGCAAATCTGAATGCTTCACTAGGAACACTTCTAAAAAAGCTTCGAAGTAACTGCTGTCACAATCTCCTAAAACTCTTAAAAAGCAGCAGATGCACGGCCAATTTAAAGGAGCTACCAGCATTATCCAAAATCCAGTTGTTACTGATGTGCTGAGCACAGAGAGAGGATTGGGTAAATGTTCCTCAGCTCTTTTGCAGACTGTAATGCTCTACCAAAACCCTGGTCCTGCATGTTTTGTCCCTACTCAAGTCAAGGGATGCCTTCATAAGCTGAAGTAAGAACAAAGAGTTTTTAGGAGTTTGTTCCTATTAAAGTTGTTTGGAATGCATCTACATTGAAGACTAACACATAAATGAAAAATAACATAGTTTGCTTCTTGAAAGCTAAAGCAGATCTGTTGAAGCTTGGGGAAATAGTATGCGCTATTCCAAACAGAACACACAAATTTCTTGCCTGCTTGGGATTCAAGAGGGAATCCTGACTTGTCCACTATTTCTTGGAAGCCAAGGAGCTGTTTGGCTTGCCCCTGCTGGGCTGGCTGCTCTCAGTGAGTAGCTCGGTTGGCCTCTGCTCACAGCTCTGATGTGCAGCCAGCTCAGCCCTTCCATTGCAGGCTTTGCTTGCAGTGCAATTTTTCCGGTTTGCAACCAGCATGGTTATCTCTGTTATCTGTTAAATGACACAACAGCACTATAAATAACCCTTTCTGTAGTCTGATTGCTTGTTAAATGGTTTATAGAAATCAACAAATCATGTTTGGATTTCAGGCTCAAGGAAACGAATGAGGCAATTTGCATCTCATTATTATTTCAGGCTCTTGTCTCAGAGCTACTCATATGGGTTTGCACTAGTTCAGCTAAGCCAAAGCAAGTGTGCACATTGATATAACGAGTCCACAGTGTAAATATTTTCTTAGTTAATGTAAGAAGTAGATGTCAATCACCAGCACCAGAGAGCAGTTCTGGGGCACTTCTGAGTAGCTGCATTAGAACCTTGAGCCAGGAGACTACCAGGATGTCTCAGCTATGAACAACCTTTCAGTTCCTAAAAGCATCAAGGGAATGATTTCTTTCCAAATAATGAAAATAATAAAACAACTAGTATTTTTATTTAAGTAAGTGAAGCACTATAGCAAAATTAGAAATGCATAAATGTTCAGATTATAAAATGTAACAGAGAAAACAGCTACTGAGAAAGTTGCGGGAGAATAGATGTCAGTTCCTTGGAGACCTAATTTCTGTGTAATTACTTCAGATAAATAAAAACTGTAAATTCTTACAGAATCAAACAGTAATAATAGCCATCTTTTGGGGCTTTTGGTTCTGTTCGTTCTCTTCAATGCTAAAGAAGCTATGCTTCTTATGTGTGTTTTAATACTTACCTCCTTTACTCATTTTTACTATGATACTGTGGCAGAATGGCAATATATCATTTCAGTCACAGTGTCTTCTCTATAACTGAATCAAAGTTTTGCCAAACTGAAAAACAAGGGTCACTTTCATAATCTGATACTGCATGAAAAAAAAACAAGCAGGGCTCACGATAAAAACAGTGGGCAATCATCTTATACAAAGGATATTCAATCATGTAAAACTTTAACTTATTCTTGAAATAACAAAGACAACATTAAGATGAAGGGGAAATGAAGACTGATAAATTTCCTCCACCAAAACCCTGAGTAAATTAGACAGGATTAAAAACCCTAGTGGGAAGCCTTTTTGTTGTTCTTCCAGTTGCTCAGTGATGATGTAGGATTCCTTTTGGGATATACAGTCTTGGCACAAACTGCTCCCAAAGACAAAAAAATGCCAATTCATTCCTTACGTGGAATAATATAAATTCATTTCTATTGTTTCTAATCCTCACAAGGAGCACATTTCTGGTGCATTTTTTAAATTGTTAAGCTAAAATTAAGTTCTATGTAATCTAATGCCACAATAATTTTGCTTGTTTTAATTGTGTATTTTAAATATGATTGCTGCTCTTAACTAAGGACAACTACCATTTTACAATAGCATAAGTGATACAGAAAAGAGTGGCTTTGGTTCCAGTAGCTGATACTTAAACACCAATTATGGGATATTAACAGCATCTCAGGTCATCGTTTTATGAAAAAAAAAAAGCAATTTCTTATTCATTTTTCATCTTTCATGACAGAGACACAATACTCCTCGAGTTGATTTCATCCTGGAGAGTTACCTCCTCAGTCTTCTGAGAAGAAATTATTTTGTACCTCTGATTAATTTTTTTTCCTCCTTCTCAGTACTCACAATAAGGGAATGCCATAGAAGTGCTCTGTATTATAGTTCTCTTTTTTTTTTTTCCTAGGCATTTTTAATGTTCTACTTGTCTTTTGGATGTCATAGAGCACTGATCTGCTGTTTACAGAAAACTAGGCAAAATGACTCCCAAAGCTCAGTGCTGAGAAAGTCAGAGTGATTTTAAACCAACCACGTGATGCAGTTAGAATCATCTCCCATGTATTGTGCTACTGATGACAAGGAAGCTCATTGCTCAGCCTCACAGTAGCAAGGACTTTTTCTAGTTGTTCTCCATAAATAAACATGCCTGTGTTTTCCTTTGCCAGATTATGGGTATGTAGACCCAAAGCCCTCTCAAGTCTTAGAGATTTTAAACTGCCCCTAAGAACCGTCTCACTATTTCTCGAGAATCTGATTTTCTTAAAAGCCTTCTCAAAACAAACAAAAAACCCATACTAAGTAAAATATGATCAGTAAAAAGTAAATGACAAACTATATAAAGCAATAGCACAGTACAGAGTAGACCCCTTTGTTCACACACATCCACTCTTTCAGAATCTGAGAGCTTTATAAGACATTAACATCCTACTGTGCAAGCTGTAACAATTTTTCACAATAAGGTGGTATCACAAAGAATTATTATTCATAATATTATGGGTATGCTTCTAATGCCTTTAGGCTTTGCAAATTCACTAGTTCTGGAGGCAGTTCCTCAAATGAAGTTCAGTTAGGAAAACAAGATGCTTCATATAAGCCAAACTTATAAGTAAAAGCAGCTTACTATTTCCAAGGACCTGCTGCAATGCTCACATCAGAAGTTGGATCCCTTTTTTTCACTCTCCCAAGCAGAGTTCCTGGCAACAATGCCATATAAGCAAATCAGTTGTAGAGGACAAACAACTAACAGCTGTTCAGTCATGAAAGTCAAGTCAAAGAAGCTTGTGTTCCCAAATCAACGCTGTTCTTAAAGGCACCAGAGCAGCACCTGATCTAGCTGTGCCTTCAACAATCCCCTTTGTCTTTGCCCCCACAGAATCCTGTCCCAGGGCGTGTGCTTTGCTTACAGCCCCAACCACAGCCCTGCCCATCTGTTAGCTCTAGGTGCTCAGCATGCTCTGTTCTCTCATTCTCCACTATAGTGGAAATGCAAGTCACAGCTTGAAGCAGTGATTGAGCACCTGGTGGGAAGGCAAAGCCAACCCAGGGGAACTCAGGTGCATCAATACACCTGAGTGACCAGAAGGGGTGCAGCCAGGATCCACCCCTTCCCAGAACTCATTTAAGGGCTGGCAGTGGAGGCAAGGGTACCTTGTTGGAGATCCCTGGCTACCTGAGGAATTTCAAGGGTAATTCCCACCCCCTTTTGTTTCTGTGGCTGTTGTATTTGTGCTTGTCCTCACTTGCTGAGCCAAGGGCTTTGCTACCCTGCTATTATTGCTGTGCTTTCTGTGGCATTATAGTGTTACATCCTCTCAAAAAGTAATAGGATAAGTTCAAAATATTACTTTTGTTATAGATTTATAAATGCTTGACTGGTCAACTTTCACCTTTCTATTCTCAGTTTTAAAAAAGAACTGCAGCCCAACCAGCTCACCCAAAGTTAAAACAAGTCAATGTTTTAATAGGAATATACTTTCTTTTCAATCTGTAATTCCTTTACAAAATACAACTTAACTTTTTAAAACTGTATATAAAATTAGTTAAATTATTTAAAGAAACTGGTAGAAATTTCCTTGAAGAAGAAAATACATTACCTCTTCTACTCTCAATACTTTTCTATTCGTAGTTTCATGCAGTAAATTGAGGCTTACATAAGGCTATTCCTTTTACATGCATTACAGCTGAAGGCTGTATTTTCTTTCTTGATGTTACTAATCAGATAAGTAATACTTTGTTTCTCCCCAGGCTGCAGACTTCATGAAGCTGTGATACCTCTGAACACACAGCTATACTCCTTAATCTCTAGATGAAGTAAGTTCTACTTTCCAGGTACCAGCTGTTAATGAGAATCTATGTTCATCGGATACCTTAAACTTTTTGAAATGTCTTCCTGCCAATACAGAACATACACTACAAGAGAACACTATAAAACATTTTAGCACTGTACGAACAATACTTGATCAACTATTTTTCTCCTGGAGGCTTCCTCTAGACAAATACATTTTATGGAAGCAACTGGTTACCTTAAATCTTTCTCTGTTGTTTTTGTTTTTAATAGGTAACTCTTAGGATCAATGTACTCATCTTCCTCTTTGTTAAAACAAATTCTTTAACCTATTTGCATGGAATGTACCAATAATAACAGTTAACATAGGATAGCTAATGAGGTTGTGCATAACTACTACAGAATAGCTGTACTGGTAACTTCTCACAGCACTCTACTTATCATCAGGAGCTTATCTGCTCAAGTAGAAAAATGTGGAGGGTCTGACCATAAAAGCACAAAAGGTTTTGTCCAACCCTTCCTGTCATTCTTTTCTTAAGATAACCAGTATGCATTAAGTGTTTCTGCATCATGCATTATAGCTACTAACAGTCCAGACATCTGCTTATTATACAGATTTTACTACAAACTTATGAGACACTCTTGCACTCTGAAAAAGTTAAGCTAAGTCTTCTAAACAACTCAATTGAAATACTCAGTATCTGATTCCATCCCTAGAATGCACACTCAGCAACCAGATAAACACCAACTCACCTGGAAGTCAAAGCATAGTGAAAGCCAATTGGCTCCCATTTCATCAAACTATGATGGTACATAAATGTGTTGCGAATCTTCCCTGTCTTCTATTTCTTGCTTTTTGGAAAGCCACTTAACATAGAATTTATGCTGTTTTAAACTTTTGAAGGTATACTTCAGAAATATTGCAACACCACTATAATGAAGCCTTGTTACTCAGCTTCAGACTTGACTAGATTTGTTCATCCTGCAGTGCTGGAGAAGCTCTATTTTCACGAAATTAAATAATAACCCTACCAAAGATTACAGTCCTGTTAATTCTCAAACCAAGGAGGATTATGTAGAACTTGGCAAGCTTAGAGAATTATTTGGCTGTAAACTCTTCAAGGTGCAAAAAAAAGCTTTTGAACACCCCAAATCTGTGCTTGTTTTAATTTGAAAAGCACAAGTTTGGTGCTAATACAGCTTAGATTCATAAAAGGCCTTTTCTCACAACTGTAGCGCAATAAGTCATTAACTTAGACTAATGCTGTTAGCTCATCAGAATAGTATTGCCTACTGCAGAGTATGGAAGTTAATTTAGAGGAGACATCAATGTTTTGTGTAACAGTAGACTTATTACAATGAAGTAATAGGAAGTCTGAACAATGTTACACTTAAAGCAGCTGTTACTGCTCTGTTATATTCAGCCATCCAGTAACTCCCAGGAGATACCAGTGACCACAGGAGCAACCCCTGAGAGACTGCCATGAAATGTCATCTGCCACAAGTGTGCACCATGGCTTGTCTCAGGTAACCCAAGTGTGAGTTGGTTGTGCCTGTTACTGTTATCTTGCCAGCTGACATCATCTAGAAGACTGGTAAATCTGGAATGTCTTCTGTTTGTTATAACCAAGTAGTACTTTCTACTTTCACATCCTATATATCCTGACTGCAAAGTCTTTTTGTCCAGATAGAAATGGCCAAAGCAGATGGATCAAAATGGGTACAAACTAGAGGCACAATGAGCTGTAGGCATAACATAAAACAAAAAGAAAAAAAGTCCCAAACCACAGAAGACAGGCTTCACTAACTGACCATGAAGCCCGAACTTCTCAGTAGCTGTACTTTTGGTTTCCAAGTAAACACTATCACTGTGTTTGGTGAAAAGTCTGCACTTGATTTTTTCTGAGATACTCCATGAAAGTTTGTATGTCATGCTGTTTATGTACAGAACGCACCCTCAGGTTTTGTCCTCAACACCTACTAATCTTGGATTGTGTGAAAACTATGAACAATTTCAAAATATTTTATCTTTTGGTCTACAAAGGTGGCACAGCTTTGATACCCTTGGTAAACTGTTTTTTTTGATGCTTTTTTAAAATATGACACCTATCAGAAGTTGGTTTGGCACAATAATTGCTGTGCGATTGTGCCCTAATGAACTCCCATAGCTTACTACTTTCAAGCCACTCTGTAAATGGTCAGCTCAGGGTCAGAATGGCTGCTTAACTGCAAACTTTCCAGCCTATGTCACTGTGTCATTTTCCTAGCTACACAAACTACTACCAGTATCTAAGTATCAAAGACAAACTTAATTTCTCAGTACTAAGATCTAAATTACACCAAAGGGAGAAAGAAACCAACAACATGCAGAGAACAGACAAAATACTAAAAACTGCATGACAAGAAACTTACTCGCTATGGACAGAACTATATTAACATTATACAATCACTTCTGACAAACTGATTTACACTGAACTAATTAAGTTATTTCTTCTCTATACAACAAAGACTTGAAAGAAGAAGCTGATCAGTAAGATTTTTATCATCTTCACTACATCTGTAAATTGGACAAAGGGACGCATCATTTAAATCTGAGTGTAATTTGCTTTCGATGTGGACTGCTGTAAAATTTGTCCACCAAAACTGATTCCTGGCAAATTCAAAACACTATACTGGCCAAATATGAGATATTTTTCCTTCCTGCAATCAAAAATTGGAAGAAATTTTGTCTGAGAACAATTGCAAGATAAGTACATTTCTGATTGAGTTTTCTAGCCTTTTTGAAAAACAGACACCACCTAAGTACCTGGTTAAAAGGGCAGCAGCCAAGGTCTTTGAACAGCTGGGCTGGAAAAGGGAGCAGGTCACACAGCAGAAATTCCAGGACCCACTATAGAAGTAAGTGAAATATAGACATCTGTGATATCCTGCATTATTCCCTTCATATAGCTGCAAGATTTCTCTGTATTTGAGACAAAATTATTTTAAAAGTTAGTTGGTAAATATACACCAAAAGAAAATATTCTCACATGGCACATGGGGGATATCTGAAAGAGGGAAAAGGCTGAAAAAGTAAAGGTCTCTTCTATTTGGCTTTATGGTTCAGCGAGCTTGGGCTCTGACAAACAGTGAAGGCAAATCCCACTGCAGCCATCAAAGCCTGTATTGCACTACTCAGGTAATTACTTGTAATTGACCATCCTCAATTAAATATGTTTTGGGGTCTATTTGAAACAGGTGGGAATACTGGCCTATGTAAGCAAATGTTAATTTGAGAGAAAATCTTCAAAGGCACTTCATCAGCACAGTTGGCCGAGGCTTTAATGAAGCCCATGACTGCTGGTGGATTTAGGGTGTCATTCAATCACAGTTAGCTGTGTCTGGCACTTTCCCTTCATGTCATTAGTAGCAAGATACCTCTCAGAAAGATTTTTTGCTTTTTTTTTTTCCCCCTTTCCTTGGGGGCTTCATTTCCAACTAGAGCAGCAAACTGATCAGGCTGACCACTTTGCTCTCTCCAGCTGGCACAAGAGAAGCACTGCTGATTTTGAAAGACATCCCTATTAGGTAACCGTGAGCCAAAAAGCATTTTCTGCCAGCTGCTGAGCACTTGCCACTCCTGGTGTAAAATGTTCAAACAGCAAAGTTGATTATAACTGGGAATTTGTTCTAATGTCCTCCTTCAAAACAATCCCTACTGTTGTAACATTCATTTAAATCTCTGCTTTTGAGTACTTAAGTGGGTTCTGCTAGGATGTTCCTTACAGACTGCAGCAATGAGCTTTAGAGCAAGAAAGGGACCGTTATCGACATTCTTCTCAAAATTCCTGTGTCATAATGGCCAGAGAGACTCAATCCAATCGTTTCCACATCAGACTTCTGCCCTGAGCTGCAGCTGGAGCCTTAAGAAACATGGCAGGATTTCAAGCAGGCCTCTGCCCTCCCCTCTTCCAGGCAGCCAAGCTATTTGCAAACACTTTCACACATTCTCCTGCCTGTGAGAAATGTAGGACAGATTACCACAAGCAGAACGTGTGAAAACTTTTTTAGAGAGCCCAGCTGCTGGCCTATTTTTCGTAGACAAAGAGTGGGAGTTCATTTAACCACTCCCCTGTTTTCCAGTCTGTAATCCCTCTTTTTTCCTCACAAGAATCTTTCCCCTTTCTGGAGTGAAAACATTGCATGGCTCATGTCCCCCACCCTGCAATGTGGTTCTTTCATTTCTCACCCCCATGTCTTCCCAGGATAGCATCACTCATGTAGCACCCTTGCTGAGGCTCTGGCCGAACCATGATATGAGATGTACTACCCACTTCCAGCTCTGTCTGCTTTTAGAATCTTAAAGATTGAATGCATTTTGAAATATCAATGTTATCTGTAATTGCTTAATTATTCAGTAAAAAAGTTAGAAATAGAACAGAATTATGTTTACATGCATGTAGTCAATACAAGTTAATTCCAATTGGGTGAATGTGCAATGTTCTTAAGGCTGATACAGCAAAATGAGAAATTCCTCAGAAATGAGGGTCTACGAAAAATCAATTTGGCATGGAAAAACATGGATAAAACAAAATTATTTTAAATGTGAAAGCTGTCTGTGTGAGACTAAGATACTGAAGGAACTGAACCTCCTTCTTCCTTTCATTTCCATTTTGCTTCTCATTCTTTGCAAGTATGATGCCTACAATATTGAAAGCAAACAAAGCATTTGAGAATTTTGCTCGATTTCTCCCAGTACAACCACACAGCACTCTGACATTTTGAGGAAGAAATCTCTTGCCTATATTCTCCAATTATTATGACTACTTAATTGCATATAAACTGCAAAAGATGATATCTAAATGTCTCGATCAATATGATTCCATTATTAGTCCTAACTACCATTTCCAGCAATCACCAAAATATAATAGGAATTTCTAAGCATTCTTTGCCACTGTGCCTATCAGTAGTGATGAAGCAGAGTTAGGAGCAAAGGGTATACTACAAAAGAGTGTCAAATAGCCACCTCGTGTAGCACCATGTGAGGAAAAATGGTGGGAGTGAGATACAAAAACATCAGTAAGGCATTTCCATAAGCATAAAAGCTCACATTGAAGTCTGTGGGAAATATATGAAAAGGCAGATGAGATTTTTGTAGAGAGGATTTTTAGAAATGCGTTTGACAATGATGAACCACAGCAACTGGTCCCTGAAAAATGCATACAGGAAACATTTATAGTAGCCAACTGAGTTACAAGACTTCAGATTCTGAGAAACAGATTATATAGAGAGTCTGTGATAAAATTCAATCACAATGTCAGCACTAATTTCCCTTACCCTTGTATGCACAATGTGGTATTTCTGGCAATTGCCAATGTAGCACTAAATTTTCAGTTTTTCTGTGAAACCAGAACAGAATTAGAACAAAAAGATTACTTCAGCATGGCTGGTTTTTCTCCGAACTTCTGCTGAAGGGGGAGTCAATTTCCTTTCTTGCCACTTAAAATTACAGTATTGTACATTTTATCGTATGATCATAAATTAAACACAATGCATCAAATGAACATAGAGAAAATCCTATCTTCCTTTTCGTAGCAGACTATGATGGTCCACCAAAACTTAATGATCTGCTGAGCATGGATGATAATTGGGCTGACATTACTTCTAAAACAAAGGTTAGATCAATTTGAGAGGATAGGTAAGTAAATATAAGCTACCATTAAAATGTTTGCATTAAACTAACTGCATTTCATATATTTATTTTTAAACACAAGAGAATTCTTGTTTCCTAAATCACTCTGCTAATATCTCACAGATTCCAAAAACAGAGACTTTGAAAAGAGATTTCGGAGGTCTGCAGATCTCTTCATATAACCTTTCCTTTATTTTAGAATTAGATCCAACTTATTTGCCATCTTTGGTAATGCTCCAAATGTTGGGTTTGCTGACAAAAATGCCTATAATAAAAGGAAAAAGTTAGAATGTTTATTCACTTTCTCCTTTGTGCTTTAGGCCCCGTGGTTTCCTGTTACCAGCTACTGACGTGGGCTGGAGGACCAGATCATTTTCTCCTATGGGATGCACCCACCATGGCAAATTTTAGAGTGGGTGCCCTTCACCCATTACCCAAACTGCTATCTTCGAGCTTCTTATTAGCCATGATCCCCAGGGGGAACCTCAAGGGGCAATGTGTAGAAGCAGGCTCACTCACCACATAAACAGAATACAATTTTCTTTTATGTTAGCCTGCAGATTGCAAGCCACCTCTATAAAGAGCTCTCTGTCTCCTCACTTTGGCAGCATTCCTTGTCCTTCTGCACCAAAGCTGTATTCATATCAGTATGTGGTCACTGTAAGAACAGTGCCTGCCTTTTTAGAATAGACAAAGGGAGTTAGCATACCAGATGCTGGCGCCCTGCTCAGGCTGTACAGTGCTCTGCCCCACCAGCAGCCACAGGGAATACCCAACCTGAGCACACATGAGCATGGCAACAGAATCTAGTGGCCAGTCTTTGAATCCATGAATTCTCTCTACAGCTCGTGTTCTTTCAAATGAACGAATGCAGTAGTTAATACACAATGATTAAATCATTATAGCAATGACGGTGATGAGTGAGAAGAATGCTGATCTTGGAAAACAGCAGGCTACAGGGAAATTTGCAGTTCAGTATTAACTCCAGAGTCTGAACTCTGTAACTTATGTCCACTGTGTATTCTTTCTATTTACCTTTAGGGACTAGCCCCTGGGTGACAAGCATGATCCCAACAGACAAAGGAAGAGCTGTAAGAACAAAAAGAACAAATATACAGTATTAGACAGAATTTGTTACTCGCTTGTTAACTTTCATATGTTAAACACTTGTTTTATATGATTATAACGTTGAATACATTACTTATCTTTTAAAAACTAATTTAGTGTGCTGTCTAAATTACCTGCTACACCTGCTTGTTCGGATCACTATCTTTTTCATGCTCTGCCAGACAGATTCTGTGGCACCTGGAGCAAATGCATTATATTTAATTTTCTCCTTTCAGAAAATATATAATTGAGAGACAACCTGACACAGTGGACTAAAAAGGCACTAAACCCTTGAGTATCTAACCTTTAAGATGTTCTAACATCTAAAGAATTACACAATCTCAAACCACATGGCCACACCTCCCTTTCATTCAAATGCACAGGTATGTGATAAAGTAAAGAACTTCTAATGTTGTTTCAATAATTGGCTTCATGAATACTGCCAACTCTATTATTATTCAAGCTTACATTAAACAAGAGTTTAATTCAACCAGCTTTACCTGTAATTATTATACTATAAGATAATCCAATCCAATAATCTTATGTACCGCTCAGCTCAAACTAGGGTGACAGTCAACTCAGTAACGTTTTGACAAGAAATGATGCATTGCAATAAATGGCATGGCATTTTGCAGCCAATTTTCACAATAATATCAGGAAATCACTCTTGGTGTGTAAAGAAAAAGTTTGGATCACTCATCTCTGTGCCAGAAACTTTCCTTTTTACATTCTCTGTAAACCCTTGCGATTTCTCCAGCATTGTGAGCTTGTGAGATGGGACAATAGAGCATTGGCTGAAAGTATAAACCTGAGTTAGCTTTTTGAATTTAACCTTACAGGAAGAAATAAATAAATCAACTAAAGTAGACAAATAATATAGCATCCAGACAAACAGAACTCCTTGTTTTGTCGTTAGCAGTGTGATTTAATACTTTAATACCCAATGCAAAACTGGAAAGAACTACCCAGGCTGAAATTGCACATCCTGTTGATCTATACTTTCCAAACCCAGCACAGTTGCTCTTTACCCCTGAAGTGCATTGCTGTATTTCTGTCAGCCTTTTAATTCTCATGAGTCACTGCAGCTTTTTGAGAAGAAAACTGCAGGGAGTCAAGGCAGTGTGGTAGTTTCTAAAAATGAAAGTCTGCCCCATTCAGAAGTCAATTTAAGTTCAACAAGAACAGATTTTTGCAAATATTCAGCCCTGATTTGCCTGACTTTCTCTCTGATCAGTTTAAACATACTCATGACATCAAAAGACTTCAAATGCATTGGCTTCACCTTTGTAATAATTAGCTTGGTTAATGACTTACTCTTTCTTCCTCTCTTTCCTTTTTATTGATGAAAAAAGCACCAATATTCTTGCATTCTACCACCCGGGGTATTAGAATGTGATTATCAATAGATTATATTTCTTTAAGAGATTGCTGTCAATACCTACAATATCATCATTGGGAATCTAAAACGTTTGGGACAGCTGTCATCTGAAATTTGTTCTCCAAGTTCTCTGCAGCAGCTGTGAGTTAAAACTAGCTGCAATGCTTGTGTTTTTCTGTAAGAGCACAGCACCTACCATCATACCTGTTCCTGAAAGCCAATACTTAAGCTTCATAAAACAAGAGGTGCCTTGGGAAAAAGAAAATATTTGTCTGCTACAGGACTCTGACTTGTTTTATGCCTGACTGGTCTGTAATTTTGTAAGCATAACAATTAGATGCTTTTATTGCCTACAGCCACCCATTTCACATTCTAGATAATTAACAGTCTTGGTTCTTGCATTTTGCTGCACAGTCTGGCACTTTCTTTACCAACAAACAAAGCTCTGCTGCTTTTCAGAAAGTACCTTCTCAGCACTGCGGCACCGAGCAAGGCTACAGCAACTGGGAAGGACAGAGTTAAACAGGAAACATTTTGCAACAATTTAATAACCTGAATGATTTTTGGCTTTCAGAATATTACTGCATAAACCATTTCCTGCACTTATCTTGGGGTCAGGTACACAGCTGTAAAGCTCATGCAGAGTCTGCTTCACACACACTGGACATTCAGACTGCAATGCTTTCTTAAGCGATGGAGCAGAAGCAACACAACCTTCCCTCACCTTGGTAAAAAGTCAGTTAAGCACTACATTCACTCTAACCTGCAAAACTGGTAACTATTTTCAATACTTGGCTCTACTTTGTCCTCAGCCACTCTCAAAGAATGGCGATGGCCCATTAAGCAGCTTCCTGGTAGCTTTCCCACTTGGGATGAAAGCTGAAAGCTCTACTGGCAAGAACATGGCAAAGGGACAGGATCCGCGTCAACAAAATACTCTCAAACTGAGTTGCTATCCGAGCACACAGCAGACTCTCATCAGCGGATCTTGCGTGCGTTCTGCCGGGCTCCACCGCCACCTCCTGGCCGTGGCCGCCAGGGCCGTGCGGGGTACTGTTGCATTTTGTCTTTAATAAAAGCAGTTTGAGGTGGTTTCTTGTTTGTTTCTTTGTTTTTGCTGTTATTTTTTTCTTTTTCCTACAGGGAGATTGTCGCTTTTAGTAGCACACCCTAACGGCACTCCAGCACTTACCATGAACTGAATGGCTTGTGAGATCAGCATCGTAATTCCTCCTGTTGTATCACCTCAGCATCTGTATTTCATAATCAGTGTGACAGTTAACTCACAGTTCATTTTCCTAGGTTCAAGAAGCCTTTCATCTTCCAGAAGCCTTAGCTGCTCAAAGCCCCTTTTCCCCAGAGCATTATCTCATCTTAGCGGCCAAGCCAGCCACTGGCTCTGCTGCTGCTAAATGTCATCTCTGTGTGCAGGTTTTGCAAAGGTCGTGTCCTAAAACAGCTCTTAAAAGTGCACCTACATCTCCTACGAACTAAGAGGTATCCCTGAAATCAGGCATGAAAGAAAGATTTATAGGTACTCACTAAATGCTATTATGAAAAATGAAATATACAAGCAAATCCCACGTGGCATGAATCCCTAAAACTCAATAATTTTCTAGTTGGTTTGGCTTAAACTGGTCACAGAATGAAAAAGCAATGGAACAATAATTTCCTCATAGAGCACACGTGTTCCTGGGGATAGCACAGCACCTTCCTGTGCAGCAATGCCTATTAAAAATCGGTGCAGTAGAAATGCAAAGTCATGGCCTGAAGCAGTGATTGAACACCTGGTGGGAAGGCAGGGCTGACCCAGTGGAGCTCAGGTGCAAGCAATGAAGCTGAGTGACCAGAAGTGGTGCAGCCAGGATCCATCCCTTCTCAGACCTCGTTTAAGGACTGTCAGTGGAAGCAAGGGTAGCTTGTTGGAGATTCCTGCCTACCTGAGGCCTTCTAAGGTAAGTAGCTTTTTTCCCTTTGTTTCTTCATTTGTGGCTGCTGCATTTGGGTTTGTACTCATTTGCTACAGCCAAAGACTTTGCTACCCCACTGTTATTACTGTAATTTCCATTATGTCATAGAATTCTGATCAGGTTAGATTTCTTTATAATTTTAACTTCAAAGGAAAAGTTAGTTATCATAATTAAGTAAGTTACTTAAATACTTTGTCCTCAAGATTTACATGAAAGTACTTTAGAGCTGTGATAATGTAGAGAAGACAGTAGACAGAAAGCAATAAATGCTAGTGCTTTAGGAGAAAAAAAAACCAATCATCTAAGTCACAACCAATGAGATCTGCTGTTGTCAGATTACAAGAAGGCTGAGGAGCTGAGACTTTATAGTCCAGGAGAAGGTGCGTAGGGCCTGTGGCTGTTTGTCTGAAAAGCCTTTTAGAAGATGCCACAGGGTTGCCGACACCCCGAGGTTGACCACATTCACCAGTGTCTAAGCCTTCCTAACAGAGTCTTAAACAGAAACACTCTATCTATAGAGCACGTAAAATAAGAAGGAATAAGTGTCATAAATGATGACTTTTCTATTAGAAAGTCACAAAGATCGTTAAATGTTTTTTAAAAAGACCTATGAGGGGAGAAAAAAACCTGAAGTAATGGAAGAAAATGTGGCTTGAAATAATAAATATCAGTAATAAAAACATTCAGAGCATGGAAAACCATGTAAGAATTACACCACAGGGCACTGTTCTCATGCTAATGGGAATAGAAGTTAAGGGTGAATGAAAAGACATCAAAAGTCACAGCAGGAAACATTCAACATATTTCTGAGTGAAACACTAAACTCTGTCCTCACTATGCAAAAAAAAAAAAAAAAAAAAAAAAAGGTGTTATAGGGATTTTTATGTCCTGGCTTACTATCTGACTCTTGAATAGACTAAGTTCTATTTTACTCTTGGCTTGGTCTGTTGTTTAATAGGGAAGAATGGCAGGTAATTAGCAGGTACTTGAGATTTAGGATTTCACTTCTCAGTGTGAAGAAAGCAGCACAACGATCACTGTTTTTAATTCTCTAAAGCTGAACAGCTGTGTGCATACTTCCTCTTCTACTGTAAAGCCCTCCAACGTGAGCAGATTTCAACAGTTGTCCTGCTGTCAGACTTGATTATACTGATGTTTTTAACACACACTGAAGTGAAGCAATGCCTGCTGTACTGAGTACATCCGTGGAGCGCCTCTGGGGTAAGGTTAGTGTATGTCCCACAGCACACTTACTGCTTTCGGGAGTAACTCGCAAGAGGTGAGGTAACCAACGAATGGCATTTTGTTGTAGCCAACTTACTGTAACCTTGAGAAAATGACAACCCGAATCTTTTTAATGTTTATGAGTACAAATATACCATTATGGGCCCCAGTTGACCTATCTTGCACCTGTATTTCTATCCTCTTCTCTATTACTCTGCTTTCTTCTGCACCTTTGTCATGCTCAGCCAGACACAGCTCTCCTGGGCAGTATGCAAGGACAGCTTCTCTCAACTATCTAACAGTTCTTCAGAATTCTTCAGAATTTATTTTGGGATTCAAAACATGCTTACACGTTTGAACCCAAATAAGGCACTGACTTTCACAGTCATTAGCTATAGAGAGGTCTGTCCCTGTCAGTACCAATGCAGGTATCCAGCTGTGAGTTCTGCTTAATTCAGGATTTTATGTCTGCCTTAAGTTCAGAGTCTATTGGACACTAATACAGAAAGATGCTCTTTCTGTGAGAAGAAGCTCTCACTGTAGTTTGCTACCTTGGCTTTGCTGGTTTGCCATTATTGGATTCCTACTGCTTTATTAATCAGCTGTGTATTTGGCACTCGGGTGGAAGTCACATAAGCACGTAAGCTTTGTGATTCCAGGCATGCCTAATTTTATTGGAACTCCACCTCTAAACCACAAAGTAAGATACAATAATTACTGAAAGTATTGCAAAATTGTTCCAGGAATTTATTGTCTGGACCTGGCCTGTGAACACCAGCCTCTTGCTGTGCAGCTACAGAGGCAGCTGTTTTGGTTTACTCTGGCCAAGGAGCTCATCTTCCATGTTCCATTTGCATCATGCCATGGCAAGAAGAAATGTTGTCACCACTTGCATAATCCTACATCATCTACAAGTGAAGTTTACTCAGATGAGGAAAATAAAGGATGCATTTAGTGATATGGATCATGAAGCAGAGAAAACTGGGGGGTCATTAAGACTACACAGATCACTGACCCAGGTTGCCCATAGAGGTGTTGGATGCTCTAACTCTGGAGGCACTTGAGGTCAGGCTGGATGGGGCTCTGAGCTGTAGGTGTCCCTGTTTGTTGCAGGGGCGTTGGGTTATATGGCTTTTAAGGGTCCCTTCCAAATTTGAGTCTCACTCTTCCTCCCCCAGAGAGGTTCTTTATTTTTTTCTGTCAGAATACTGGTGTTGGGTCTCTTAGAGTTTGCTCCTGTGGACTGGGATTTTCACAGGAAAGGCAAAGCAAATGCTTATTATAAAAATTAATGTAGGCTGGGGCAGCAAGTAGAAGTGAGAAGATACAGCTGGCAGTTTCCTAGGGTAATGTACAATTAATAGAACTCAAGATAACGCAAAAATCCATAGCTACAAATTTAAATTTTAAGCATATACATCTATTAAAAAAATTCAGCATTTGTTATATAATCCTTCTGCCTGAAGCTGGCGGCAATGACCATGGCTGGGTTCCTATAAATAGGGCTGCTTCTAAAAATTAACGAGCACGGTGGCTTACACCTCAACCCAGAAATCCCAGCAGAAGAAATACTTCTTTTAGCGACTGTTGCAGGCAGTACGGCTTATTAGAAGTCCTTAGCCTGCCATAGACGGCTACTTAAGATAGGACGGCACTGTGCTGCTTTAGTGGTGCTCTTCCTCCCCAGACGGGGCACTGGAGGGAAGGTGAAACCGTCCTCGGCGAGCGGCAGCTTCTCCCGAGGCAGCGGCTCCCGCAACCGCGGCGATGACCCCTGCGGGGCTGCGACCGGACGGCGGCGGGGCCCGCAGCCCGTCGGGGCGGGGAGGGCGCGGCCGGGCGCTCCGCCGGGTGGCGCTGCGGTGTCCGCTCGGCGGCGGCCGCGTGCCGGGCGAGGCGGGGCGTCCGGCCGGCGTTCGGCTCCCGGCCGAAAGGGGCGAAGCCTGCGGGCAGCGTGGCGGAGCGATGGATCCCGTGTGGAGGGCCGTTCTCTCGGAGAGCCTCCTCGGTAGGTGGCGGCGGGGCCGGGGGGCGGCTAACGGCTCCTCGGAGCTGGGGAGGACGGCGTCGTCTCGGGAGCAGCCGGCTCCCGTCGCGTGTCCCAAGAGAGGATGCCCGGCGATCGCAGCGGGGCCGTCGAGCCCTCGCCCTGAGGTCCGTTGCGGAACCCGCCCGGAGCCGCAGCGCTGAGTGTCAGCAGAGCTCTGCGCCTGTGGCTGGCGGCGGGCTCGGCGCACCTCTTACAAAGTATACGGAAAGTCTCAGCGCCGTGCCGTGCGCCTCTGTGTGCGGAGCCAGCGAGCCCTCAGGCTGGGGGTCAGCGCCCGAGCTGTGCGCGGAGCGAGATGCCAGAGCGCTGATCAGCCGGCCCGGCACTGAGGAGCCCCGGATCGTAGCGGGTTACTTACTGGGTGTTTGTTCCCTCTATGAGCTGACCCTTCCCTGGGCTGGGCGATCCCCGCTCGTGGCCAAAGCAGCGGCTGCTGCCGTCGCACGGGAGAAGAGCTGTTTTCTTATCCTGTTTCGTGGGAAGATGTGTTCTTTTAACTTGAAATGGCAGATACTTCTGTAAAGAAATGCTTTCTTTGAAGGTAACTACAGCCTGCTGTTACCTGAATTGCTTTCAAAATTATTAGTATTCTACACGTGGAGCTATAAAATGGTATGTATTTGGTAAGCCCCAGGAAACCATACTATGTGTAATATGTATTTCTTTTTTTTTTTTTCTTTTTTAGGCTACATTTCTTGGTCTCTTTACCATGCCCTGCCACCTATGATCTATTACTTCCCTCTGCAGACACTGGCGCTTACGGGTTTAGAAGTTTTTGCAGCTGCCTTCTTGTCTCCAGTATTCCTGATAATTGGTCCTTGTTGGAGGCTGGCTAATAATAAGTACATCCTTGCTCTTCTGAGACTGACTGTAGTTGGTAAGCATGCGCTGCTGTTAGAGATTCCCCCCCACCCCCCAGGTTCTTATCAAAGCATAAGAATAAACATTGTGAATTTCCTCATGACTCCAATGACTGTGGAATGATGCAGGAATAAGAAGTTCTTCTTCTCTCAAACTTGTGCATTATTTTTCTCTTGAGTACATTCAGAGGAATATTCTTTGCATCCATTGCGGTAGTTCTTAGATGAGTTCTGCATAATTAAATGCAATCTCATTTCACCCTCTATTTTTAGAAGGTTTTAAATTTGTACAAATGCCCAATAGCAAAAAGGTTTTCAGTATTGCACAGAGATCAGTAAAGCAAGTGCGTTTTTTTTTTTTATAGCATTTCTTCGTCTCCAACAACAGATAGATTTGGGGGTATTATTAACATAATCTGCCACAAATTAAGTGCTCTTTCTAATAGATCTACTTTTGAAATTCTGAAATATGACTTTTTTTCTTCATTATGTGTATCTGCATGCATGCATTGTATTGCTGGGGTTATAGGCTCACCCTGGGTGAGAAGTGACTCACACATTCCGTCAGTTGCACAAGAAAAGGGTTTGACCATAAATTCAGAATAGAATTTGTCATTACCCATCCCACATGTTCTGCCTTAAGCTGAGATGTGCTGGGTTCCCTTGCATTCTTCAGCAAACCAGTGCAAGTCTTAGTTGTTGTTCTGAAGTCTGCTGGGGGGCAGGCTATTACTGGTGAGTTTGCAGCACCTGTATGAGGTCAGAGGAGATGAGGGTATCCATCCTGCCTAGAGGGAGACTGCTGCTGATAGATGATTTCCTCTTGCTTGCAGTTCCTGGCTCCTTATTTATCAGTTTAGGATGATAACCAGAGAATCACTTTCCTCTCTTTATTGGTAGAGAACAGGAGAGAATGATATTATTTACTCTGTTTGCATTGCTTGTTTGGATTTTTTTTTTTTTTTAAGAATCCTTGTTTCTTACCTCTAGAACTGAACACAGATTATTGGTGTCATGATTTCAAATGGAGTTCTTTTATTTTTCTGCTCTTTCTGTCCCATCCATTCTAATACTACTTTTTAATAAGCTTTTCAGTGAGTGGAGTGTTGCACTTTACCTTTCTGCAGCGCTCCTCAGTGCATTGCTTTCTATGAGACTTGCTTTTAGAGAGTAGAAATGAGCAAGCATTTCAGATTGCACTCTGTGTTCCTTCCCATATCACAGTAATACACAATTTGCTGTGTTTATTGAAGATTAGTCATTTGGATTTACTAGTTCACTTTCTCAGAAGAGGTGGAAATTGCTGAAGTGTGTGTAGTTCTTGTTCTGCTAAATAAAAAGAGCGGTGGTGGGCTTGTTGTGCTCTGTAAAGTCTGTTGGTTTTACCTGTTTACTCACCACAATGGTGAAGGTGTTAACTATGAGTGAAAAGCTAGCTTCTTCAGTAATAAGGCAGGGAAAGGATGTGTTAATGAAGGTGTTCATAAGAAGGCTCCAGAGCTTGAGGTGAAGCCGTGAGCATCCTCAGCCAGGGTACCTGAGCATTGCTGTACACAGCTGAGGCCTCTCCTTCATTCCTGCCTAGGTTATCAGTGATTGTGTCTCCTATTTTCACCTTCCAAACACTCCTAATTTTGTACCCCCTTGGCTACTGTACACTATGTTCTCTGTCAGTTCTCATGTACTGTATTCACCTTTCAGTGCTCTACAGTGAATGTCCGCATTTGGGGAAGATGCGAAAGGACACTGCTCACCTTCTTCTCACTTGTTCCTAGCAAACAGTTTAACATCAAGTGGTAGTTCTCACTCTTGCCTCCCAAGGTTCTCAAACCCGTTTAAGTTATCCAAATACACTTGCACAGGCAGCTCTGGGGTGTAGGAATATCTGCATCAATTTTTTTTACTTGGGTTTTCATCACTTGTATTTTAAATAATTATTTTAAATAATTTCTGTCCTACCATAACATGCTTCTTTCTCTCCTGTCCCTCAAGTCGTTTTGCCTTCTTTCCATCTTCATGGCTAGGCACTTCTTGCTTCTTTCTCTTTGGATTTTTTTTACCATCTCAGAAAGACCCCGTGCATGCTGCAACCTATTCTACTGGAAGCAGCCAGCCTTTAATTTCAGTGTTAAATAAATAAATTTGGGAAGCTCTTCATACTTAGCTAAACTCAGAATATTCAGAACTTTCTAAAATTTGTTTTTTAATAAAAACAATAAAATAAAAGCAATAAAAAAAGACCTTCCCTTCTCCTTCATTATTGTTCACTTGCTTTTTTTTATCCTGCCAGGGAACTTTATTGTCTCTGAAGCTTTTGTTTTGATTTCCATATCCTTTCATGCTACTTTGTGTTCTCTTAAACAAAACAAAACAACAAACAACCCTTCTGGCAGTGCACTTCAGAGTCTTTGTCTTCAGACAACACGTACAGTAGATTTACATGTTTGGTTAGATATTTGCATTTTGGGTGTATTTGCTCAGCAGCCAAAGGTGTGTCTAATGTAAACAGGCAAACCCACACTAGTGCTAACCTGATGAAAGATCTGCAGAATTCAGCACGATGCAGCAAGAAATCTGTGTGCATTGTATGTGCAACCTGTGCTAAAGTCTGTGCACAAACATCAGTCACTACACTCAGTGATTTCATTCTGCCATCTTTGTGTCTTTTGCTGTAAGCAAAATGGGCAAATAGGCAGCGCCAGGATCAGCAATTCCATTTCTACCCTTCTTTGCTTAATATCTGTTCAACTTTAACTCATACTAACTTAGCAAAGGGCTGCCAGCAAGCAGTGTTTCTTCTCCCTGTTTGTCACTAGTGCTGGGTCACAATTTGCCACACAGGCTGAAGTTACATGAAAGCATGTGACTGACCTATAGTCACTTGAACAATAAAACTGCTATTTAAAACTGCTTATAAAAATGAGGCTTCTGTGCCTTGAGAAATGGAAGACACGTGCAGTGTCCCTTCCAGTAAGTGGGGGAGTTATACTTATCAGTAACAAGAGGGAACAGGCAGTTTTGGTGACTCTGGAGGAAGATGCTGGGCCAAAGCAGGTCTTGTTCATAGCCAGAAAGGCCAGTTGCCTTCTAATCCTTGTGCAATACATTGTGATGGCTTTTTTTCTTTTTAAAAAAAAGGATGGACCTCAACTTTTATGATTTTGCTTCAAGCAAGCGCACTGTTCTGAAGTTTCTGTATACTTAAATACTTTATTTATATTTTATTTATGGAATCAATAACCACAAGTATTTAAACTAAGGCAATCACTGCAGTTCTTGGATAATGTCTTTGTGTTTTATTCTTTTTTTTCTGAAAACGCTAACTGTGGCAATGCCATATATCCCCAGTCCCTGCCAAAACCTTTTTAGCTTATTTCAAAATACGTAGTGTTGTGTTTGCAGATGAATGGCATAGCCATTCGAATTGCAGATAAGATTGAACTAATGCACAGGAAATCCTCATTACCAGTTCTCTGTTGCCCACTAAAGCAACCTCTGCATGTATGTGTGTTTGTTTGTAGGGAGCTTAGCATCGTACCGGGCTCCAAACGCTTCCATTAGACTGTTCATCTTGGCTGCTGGTGTTTCATCCTCATTGCTTGTTCAAACAGTAACATGGTGGTCAGGAAACACTTTGCAAAGGTATTTTTTTTTATACTGATGGAATTATGAAAGACATCTCTCTATCTTAAAATACGTATTTATGGTTTTGTTTTCTGGGGGAGAAAAAAAGATTGTTTTTTTTCTCCCCTTTCATATGCGTCAGTGATCTAAAAATGATTCTTGCAGGTTCATCAGGATATGGGGCTTCATTCTAGGCAAGATGATGCTCCTTGTTCTTCGAATCTGGTATACATCACTGAACCCAGTGTGGAGCTCACAAGCTGTCAATACTGTCATGCTGATAATTGGTTTAGTCGCAGCAGTGGAGCGAATTTATTCAGGTAAACACATTATAGCAAAGAAAGCAGTTATGAGGGTGTCCTAAGGTATGCCTGTCTATGTATAAGTATTACAGACTTTACAAACCACAGGTACTTTCATTTTCTCAAAACAAGACAGAATCTGTGTTACAAACCATGCAAGTTGTAATAAGTTGGACATGCCAACTAATTGCAGTATCAATTATGCAGCAGTAAAATAAAGAAACAACATAGCTCACTAAAACCAGAATGGATTATCCTTTCTGCAGCAGAACACATCTGTGGTATTACTGTTATTTTCCTAATTCAATCTGCTCTTTCAGCTTTTTCCATCAGTACAATTTTTTTGACAGAGAAGGGAAATTAGATAAAGCTAAGGAATAGCTGATGTGGCAAAGTAGACAGAAAGAGTTGGAAAAATGGGCAAATTGTCTTGGTCAAAATTCATCCAAGTTGTTGGAGCATCTGGGTTGAATGCATGGCAGTTGGTGCTGGCAAATGGTAATTGTGCTTTAAAAGTGTGAAGGGAGTATCACCAAAGGACAGTGAGGCTGGCTTGGTTAGCGAGGGCAGCTCATGTTAAATCCTTAGAAGTTCCTTCCTTCTCAGTGTAACATGAATGAATTAATTGAAAGATAAAACCTTGTCTATGTGTAAGTGGGTGTAAGTTGGCATTGTGTGTTTGTGTTGTGTTTAAGCTAAGCCTCGACTTTCATAATAATTTAAAAGGGAATCTACTGCAGGAAATGAGGAATGGAGTCTCTTCTTCCTACATGACAAAGAAGAATGTCGATGCAATTAAAGGCACTCCTTTCTCCTCAAATAAGCGAGGAAAAAGGAGAAGAGAAGGAAGGAAGTTTTTCTGGCTTCTTTGGAAGTGTCAGGTTGTGTTCTTATCAGAGTTTAGAGTTTCAGAGAACAGAATCCTCTGAACAAATTCCAGTAACTTTTCTGCTGATTTTCAAAGCCTCTTCAGTGTTTTATATTCCAATAAGATGAATAATAATCACATGGGCAGGTCGTCATTTTTGTACGTTTAAGACCAATAGCTTTTCCTGGTAGACCTAGGAATTCTACTAGAGACTTTTGTCTTATCAGTTTTCATGAGCAATCAGATAAGTTAGCTTTTGTGGCTGTTTAATTTGTTCTGGTAACTTTGTAATCTTGGCTGTTTCTTAATAACCCTTTTTGTTCTTGTTTGACACCTTGCTCAGTTATATTCCTATTCTTATTCTAGTTGAAGGTGAGAGGAAGCGAGGAGCAAACAGTACTGGTAACACAGTTAGAGAGACTGTCTCACAGCCGAATTGGCTTTTGTCAGGAGTTGCTTTTGGCAGCCTCATGTTCCTCACCGTTTGGATATTTGGGGAGGTCTCGCTAATTTCTAGATGGGCAGTAAATGGACATCCACATACAGGTCCGGATCCTAATCCATATGGGTAAGTGCCTGTGGTTGGTTGGTTTTATTTTGTTTGTAATTATTTGAACAAAACAATAATTAAAAACCAGTGTCACAGTGAAAATTGAAACATTTGTTCAAGTTCAGTTATTTCTGCCAAAAGGAAGGGAACAGACACGTTACATTACTTAGTGCGTTATTGGAAGGAGCTTGGTTACTAGAAAGAGGCTGATAGTATGAATGTTTGTGTAGAATAAACTGGGTACAAGATACTTCTCACAGAGAGCTTAAGAATTGGGGTCAAGTAGTACTGACTTGTTTTCTTGTATTTCCAAGCATTGCGTCTGCACAAATAAATTCTAAATTTTTCTGTTCAAAAATGATTTTTACGTCCACAATAATAATACCTGATCAGCCAGACTGCAAGATTACTTTAAAATTAGGACTGAAGTTGAAGCGCTTATGAATGAGATGCATCTATAAAAGACGGTAAATGAATCTAGCAGTTGATTTCATCAAGAAGGTAATAGGAAATTGTATACTTTAGAGACTGCTTGTTTTTTTTTACCTCTTTTATTATTAAGCATCTATGTACAATATTAAAGGATATGCTTCTGTAGAAATTTTAGGTGTTAAGAATTTAGTCTTATGTTGTCAACTGCTCACCTGAGTTCCAAAATCTAGAGAGTGGATTAGTTACTCTGATAGCCACTTATGTGTAGCTGTAGGTGAGTTAGTTAATAATTTAGAATTAGCACTTAGAAGAGTTACTCAAGATTGTTAGCAATTTCAGATGCTATGCCGTCCCTATTTAATTTCATTGAATCATGCAATATCCTGAATGGGAAGGACCTGCAAGAATCACTGAGCCCAGCTCCTGGCTCCACATGGGACCATCCAAAATTTGGATCCTATGTCTGAAAGCATTGTTCAAATGCTTGAACTCCTTCAGGCTTGGTGCTGTGACCACTGCCCTGGGGAGGCTCTCTGAAGTGACCAGAATACTTCTGTTCAGGATGGCTTCAGTGACAGGCTTGTGCTGCTGAACACAGCTCATTTTAAATGCTGTGTTGAACAGCTGCTATTTTCAGCTGGGTGTTTTTTTTTACATCCAGTAAAGGGGAGAAAGTGTAGCAGGGTGTGAAACAAAGATGCTTTACACTGAAGTCAAACACTCTTTAAAATAAAAGGTTTATAAAATACTTCCAGCCATCCTTGCTTCTTTGTCTAAAAGTTTATTTCTGAATGCCAGATGTTTGTAAAATAAAGTTAAAGTAATGTATGATTTCTTTTTCCTTTTTTCTTTTTTCTTATTAGTGGTACAGTTCTGTTGGGTCTGGCTCATGGACTGATGCTTTCGTTTTGGAGTTGGCCCTCTTTTGCCAGTTTTGCCTGGTTTCTTATAGGTAGGAGCAAGTCTGGAGCAGAATTTTTGTTTTTATTACCTTTAGTTATGCCTTTGGATCCTACATCCCATATGAGAAAAATGAATTGTTAATCAGAGCTTCTTAATCACTGGCTGTTGCACGTGCATATCTGACCAGTTGACTAAGGATTACAGGCCAAATCTCCAGGTAATTGCAGAGCAGCATTGTTCTCTTCAGAATCCCTCGCTGAAGTTCTGTTTCCATGAGCAGCATTTCGGTTCTCATCATCTGCATTGTGTAAGGCTACAGCTAGGGTTATGGGGCTGAGGTGACACAAGCCCTTGGATTCTGCAGGAGGCACAATAACTTGTAATGTGATGAGAGGTTCACCTAGAGGCAAGGTTACAGCTAGCTTCCTTAGTTGCCAAGATTTCTTGGCAATAAAATAATAAGAACGCAAAAGCAGTTCTGCTGAAGCAATGCATTTGTGAATCAGTCTGCTTACAGTGAGTCTGGTGGGAAAAGGGGTCTGAGTGCTGGATCTCTGCACATCCATTTTCAGAGAGAAATTATAGTTGTGCCATAAAAGCCATGCAGCAAGCCATAGAGGAGATAAAAATTGTTCTGTAATTTTGTCATAGAGAGGTGTTTTTTCCATACTTTATCAGCATGGATAGGTGCAGCTTGGTTTAGGTTGTAGACACATCTAAGAGAAATTGACTGGCATAAATGCTGTTCAAAAAACAAAACAAAACAATGCTGCTTTTTGGTCTTAGCTAGTTGCTTGTGGATCATTTTCATCAGGAAGACAAGGCAGTACTTTCCACAAATGTTTAATAATTGGGACCTCAAAATATGGAAACCAAACCACATGGTACATCATGTTTTGCTTTTTTCTTACCTTCTCTTTTGGAGCATTGAAGAGCCAATGCTTTCAAGTTACTCTTCACAATTGTGAAGACAGGAAATTTTATGAGAACTGAGTTACTCCTCGAACTACTTCTCTTCAGAAGCCAAAATAAAATAAATACCAGGACAGTCTCAATAAAAGCACAAGAGTTGGCAATGCTTAAACTGTTATTTGCTCTAATAATTAACCTCTTGGTGCAGGTGTTAGTTTTAAGAAATGTGTGTTCAGACTGTAATGTACAAGATTTGATTTTTTTGATGTAAGCACATCAAAGTTGGTAAACATTATATAACAAGCAGACCTATAAGCATCTTAAAAACTACATAATCTGTTGTTATGCATAAACTGCATAATAACTGTAGTGCTGGAAGAGCTTTGTGTAAGAAAGGCAGTTCAGATTTGGTTCTTGATATTGTCTCTCTGCAGTCTTTTTGCTGCAGTCTTTCAGTTCAATAAGCAACCTGTAAGAGAATGAGATGTTGAGAAAACTAGACAATAACCATCCTTCTAGTGATACCACGACTGCAAAGCACAGTTACATTTCCCAGGCTTTTTTTTTTTTTCCTCCTGGTAAGAATGCTCTAAAGAAGAGGACAAATAACGTAGCTGACTGTGACTGATTTGTTTTTTTCTGTCCCTTCACAGGCATAGCATCTTCAGCTGGTCTCCTTTACTTACACACCTGGAGTGCTGCTGTTGCAGGCAACATTCTTGCTGTCTTTACTATGTGTGTGTGGCCTCAACTGGCTGGACGCTTTGTTGGCTGTCTGCACCCTGGAAAAGCCATGAGTACAGCCATGTTCACTTATGTTCTTGAATTATTCTTCTGTGTATGGTGTACAGCTTATAAATTTGTACCTGGAGGAATTTATGCTAGAGAAAGCTCCCATCTTCTTTTAGGTACATGTATGACTGTGAACAAATATTAATATGCTTGCTTCAGCCTCAATCAGATTTTTAAAATTTATATAATGTATAGGGTTTTTTTTTCCAAATGCTCTGTGGTAAGAGTTCCTATGAGACAGTTAGTGAAACATGGAAAAAATCTACTTGTTTCTTTACTGTCAGACATAGTTTAAAATGTGGGCAGAAAATGGAATGTAGTTGAGAGAAAATGAAAAGGTAGATAAATAAGCCTGATAAATAAGTACATGAGAAAGAAAGCTGTTAATCAGTCATCCCAAAAATATGGTTGCACTGCAATCCAGGGCATGACTGCATCTGCGTGTTAGCTAGCTTTGATAGTGTTTTGGTATCTCAGATAATAATGTGCTTGCTGGAAACTTGGTGGTATAGGAAGGCTATCAGGTCTTTCTGGGACTGTAACGTAATTCAGCACATTATTTAGTTCTGCTCTGAGGACCAAAGTGCAGCATCCTGCTCATCTAGCTAGTCTGCACTTGAGAACTGAGCTTCATTTCCACATAATTGTACCTTACGCTTTGTGGACATACCAGCATGTTTGGAGGAATGTTGATAAGCCTGCAGTGTCAGAAATATGCGGACAAACAGAAGAGGGATGGGAGAAGAAAAGAAATTGTCAGATATTTGCCAATGAGGAAGAATTGAGGTGAGCAAATATAAAAGGTTTAGCAAAATGATCCATTGATTAAGGTGGGGAGGTGGAAATGAAACCAACCCTTTCTAGTTTTGTCTCTGAAATAACTTTCTTAGTAGGTATTAATGTGTTTCAATAGTATATTTCACTTAAGGAGTGCTAAACATTAACTTGGGCTAATCGTGTGGTGCATATGAAAATGTGACACATTATCCCATGTTGTCTTTCAAAAGGATTAATGAATGCCATGCCTGACTTGTTGCTTCAGTGGTTTCACATTTCAAAAACGCCTTCCAGCCACTTTCTTCCAGTCTAGTTTTTTAGTTTGTATATAGAGCTTCACATATTTCAGCAATCACTCAGGATTTTGGTTTGTTATATTTTGAGGAGGGTTCCATTATATTTACTGTAGTTTGCTTTGTCCTATAGGCAATCCAAGGGACCTCTAGAAATTGTTACCTCAGTTCATTTAGTTTTATTTTTTGGAGTTATAGGAAGAAAGCATGTGGTAGGGAAGTATTAGATGCTTTTTTGGGTAATGCTTTGAGAAAAGAAAAGCTATTATATCAAATCCCTCTCTATCGCTTCCTTTGAAATACTCTTGTGATTGATTCACCTGGCAGGATCATTGAATAGAAACACAGATGGTTATAACTTTCTCTCTGGCAAAAAGAAACTTGTGAACTTAACCTATGTCAGCTGATAGCGCTACATAAGCTTATTCAATGTGAGAATGCAATTTTTGGCTTTCTGATGCCATTCCATTGCTTATCAAAGACACACAAATTATATTATGAGGCTATGTATTTATTGCTGTGCTTCCTTTACAGCCTGGCTTTCTGGCAAACTACTTTTTTTATTCTGGTTTCTTTCAGGTGCAAGTGCTATTTCTTGCTTTCTCCTCCTGTCCAATATCCTGCCTTTCTCTTGCCGTGTTTTGGGTAGGGAACAGCACTGGGGAAAGTGACAATGAAAGTAAGAACATTATATTCAAAACTTCTGTGCTACTTCACTGTGATGTAACGTGATGCTAGAGGATCAAATCTCTGGTTGCCCATCAACTTTAATGGCTTTGAAGTATGCTCCCTTTGAGAAGGGTTTTGTGTGTACCAACTTCTGCATTACACTACACCTATTTTCCTTGTTTGCCAACTTTTACACCTAATGTAGCATGTAGGGCCATAAGAAAATTATGAGTAACGGTTATTTTATCTTCAGCTATAACTGTAAAATAAAACATGAATTCTGCAGTTAATTAACTATGGCACAAACAGAAGTCTTACCCTGTTCATTATGCTTCCACGTTTTCTTTGCAGATAATGGGATGCTTCAGCTCCCAGGGGATGAGATAAGAGCTTGTTATTTTAATCTGCACTACCTATCCAAAGGAAAACATATTGCAGCAGTTACTTCTCGTCCTGCTGCAATCTGCTTACACAGTTTCTGAACTATTGTTGAGCAATTGCTCTTGGAGTTCCTGTATAGAAACATGTTAATTATATCTTGGTGACAAAGCAGTTCATTTGCAGATTTAACAGACATCTAAAATCAGCAGTGTAATTTTTCATCAAGCTCTTATGTTAAGAATCTTAATATGTGAATGTAACTTAATTGCTCTTGTCCAGATTAATTCTGGTAAGCTTTGAGAGCACTGAGCTGATGTGAGAGTTGTAGCTGTCAGTGGGAGCCTGGAAGTATTTAGCATACAGAATCCACCCTGTACAAACCTTTGACCCTGCAACAATACTGCAGTGCTACAAAGATCAGTCTTTGCTTGTGTGTGCTTGGGAAGCTATGGAAGTAGATGTTAGGATACACAGAAGTGGAGAGGTCTGTTGAAATAGCTTTGCTTCAGATCAAAGGATTAAAATCTTTGTTTTACGTTGTTCTCCCTGCTGATGCATGAACAGAAGAAGGGAAAACGTGGCTTTGAACAAATATTTCATTGACTGATAGAATGTTCTACAGTGGTACCCAGCAGTACCAGTTGAGTTAAAATATCTCTGTGTTTCCATAGTGAATAATGAGAGAGGCTCTTAAGCCTGTAGTTTGCACCCAATGCAGTCTAATGCTGGGGATCGAAACGTTATCTGGTGATGTTGTGATCTTGGTGGGTTGCAAGGGAAGAATGAGAACAGTTCTGAGCTGCATCAGTGTCAGCAGCCCCCCTTGCTCTCCTCCTGAAAAACCCCCAAATGATCTGTGTTATGGAGCTCACTGTAGTGAAGACAGAGTTCATGATATAAAAGGGGCTTTGGCTAGGTATTTTTGTTAGCTTTGAATCTGTTCTGAGTTATCAGCAGGCTTAATAGGTTTGCAGCATGCTGTCTGTCTCTCAGGGTCCATTTGTTTGTTCACCCCTCTGACTCACATGTATTAAAGCTTGGCTGCAACTTATTTGAAAAAGTACCAAACAACAAATAATATAGTTTTGAGCTTCATGATCTTTCTGTCATTATTTTTGTGTGGAATGTGTATTCAGTGGAGTTTCAAATAATCTTTGAATTCTCACTGCAGTACTACTATTTTGAAATAATTATTTTGAAATACTTATCAGTGTCATGCTTAATGTCACAAACTGATTTTAAAGGGAGCAATGTCTGTCATCAGTGTAAATTAAAACTATTACTGCTTTGCAGTATGCCTACAAGACCTTGCAGGCATAGCTAAGGTGACTACTCTGACAATGATAAGCAGGATATTCTCCCTTAATTAATTAATTAATCCTTAATTAATCTCATGTTGCCTGCATCACTGCATTTGCTATAGCATTTATCTGTTTGTGCTCTGACTGAATTGTCTTCGCTGTTGGATTTGTAAGGTTGAATGTCACACAGTAGCTGGAAGTTTACTAATGATGCATTTATGAGCAATGTTTAATAAGTTAGAGTTCTACAAAAAAACTAATAACCTGTTTTTACAGGGTTTATTATGTTATGCATTGGGCTAGACTTTCTAACAGGATCCAAGAAAGATCTGAACTCCATCTTTAAAGTGAAAAGCAACCAAAAGTCATTTTTTAAAATGAGTACAAAATACATTAAACTATGTAAGTATAATTTTACTTCATCTCTTCCATGGCTCTAAGATACTATCTGAGGACAAAGCATAATGTAGTGCAATGTTTTGCTCAGATGTTTCAGAAGTGTTTTTTGGTGCTAGTTCTAGAGCCAGGCCTGTAGTTGGTATTGCCAGTACTGCCCTAGCTCCAGTTTTGATTAAGATATATACTAACCTAGGAGCTGATTCACTATGATCATGGTGGTGAGAGAATATATCAGATTATATTAAATGATGACCAAAAAAAAAAAAAAAACAAATGGGGACAAAAGAAAATGTAAACAAGGATTTGGCATCATTTGTGGTTTCATTTTGGTACATGAGAAGGAGGCCCCTCTGTATCTAATTACATGTAATTATTTTCATGCAAGCTTTCTGGAAAAAATTTATGTAAGATTTACACAAATTTTATTGTGGAAGATGATGTCAGAAGAAAGAATGTACTTCTGATGTTAGCAAATGTTAAGCAACTTGATAATCTGTAAGATGCAAAGATGCTTACAGGGTCAGATGAGAGATAATACGAGTCTGAGCATGATGAGGAAAGACTTACAATTGATTACCAAAGTCGGTGTAGATTGTGGATGCTACTGTATAAATGAAATAACCACAGAGGGATTTGATCATCAAATTACAATGTACCAAACCCTGACAGCTTGTAAGTGTTCATTGTGGCTATCTGGGAGGCTATGTGAGCTCTGAATTTGCATTCTGTGAAGTTGCAGTACTTTTCCAAGCAACTGTCAATGCATGCACTTAAGCAAGAACTACTCTGGAAGTCAGGCAGGGATCACATCTTTTTGACATCTGGAGACTTGAGAAGTAAACTAAATTTTCTTCCACACAGTATGTTAATACAAAATAAAAATTGCATGCTACAAATGCGTATCTGGAACATGGAGAGGAAGTTTACATGATATTCTTACTTATGTGTTGTAAGGTATTCTTCAGTAAGTATATTTTTTACGTAAATATTACAAGGAGTGTTGGTGTATGTGTCTGCTCAGCCTGTTCTCTTTTGGAGAATGGAAGTGTATCCGTATGCATACAGATATTAAACACACAACTTTGAAATGGTGTTATCCCTGGCAAATGTGGAAATATAAATATGTTAATACCCTACTGTGTGTGTAGCAGACCTTAGAATGGCAGTATACCCAATTCTGTTTAACTGCAGTAGCATTATTTCTTGCTTTAAAACTAGCTTTTCTGTGTTTCTCTGTTTCAAGTATTGTGGCTGTTTGTTGGTATTGGTTTGCTAGGATTGGGTCTACGTTATAGAACTTATGAGAAGAAGTTGGGCCGTGGGGTGAGTAGTGTGTATATGAAAGTGGTAATTTTCAAACATACACTGAAATGTGCCTCTGATAACTCAGACTTAAGTCTTTATATCAGTACAAATATAAATCTATGACTTGATTACTCCTATAAGTTTAAACTTCTGATGCAAGTGGTTGCAATTATGACTTAAGCTTGATTTCTTTTGATAACATCCTGACATAGCCATCTGAAACTTGCTCTTGACATGTTTCTCCGGTCGGTGAATTTTATCCTAGAAAGAACACTGATGGCAAATGCAGGAAAAGATGTAGAAAATATGAGAACTGAGTAGAGAGTATGCGTGTGCATATACAATTGGCTTTCTTTTTAGAACTTGTTGAGAAGTGTAGTAAAAAAAAAGTAGGTAGTTACTCCTAGAAAGATAAAAAATATTCTTTGTCTTTTTCATGTTCATGTATTTACTATTACTGTTGCAAATTCATTTGAACTACAGTGACTTTTTGCCTCCAGATAATACTGCTGATTCTTCTAAAAATACCGAAAAACTTTGTGATTCTGACAGCTTTATTAGGAAAACATATTGGTTAAATTATCTCCACTGGGTGTCTTTTACAGCACTGTGTATCTGATGTTGTTGAATGCAAAGGTGTAGTGACTTTTTTTTTCTATCTTGTTTTTGAGGTTCCAAAAAGAGACTTCTCTGCTATGATCTGGCCTTTTAGATTTGCATATGACAATGAAGGGTGGTCCAATTTGGAAGGATCTGCTACCTTACTTAATCAGACAGGTAACTATTTTCCCCATTTCATTTATATTTGAGAGGCTTCATATGAAGAAAGAGACAGAAGCAGGAATGTCTGCTCAGTCTTTTCTTGCTTTAACGTAAGATCTATTATCTTTTCTGGAATTTGTGAGTTGTTCCAGTACAATCACTTCAGTTAAAAATCCATTTGCAGAGATGATTATTTTTCCTTAGATATTAAAGGGGTTTTTGTTTGGAGGAAATACTGTTTGTGATCATCAATATCATTTTTTCTCTTATATTGCTGAAAAGTCACTTATCTATAGAAAAAGCCTTTGCATAAATGAAATAATAAATGACCTTCCTTTGAGCATGGGCAGGCCTTTCCTAGCTGCTACTTCCCTTAGGAACCAGGTAACTCTTCCTGTTTGTTGTGGCCAAAACTGCAGGAGGACCTGTTATGTGACAAAATTACTCCTCAACAGGCAAACATAGTAGGCCTGTGGTGCCCTGGAAAAGGGAGGTTTCTGTGGCAAATGGGGCTGGGAACCCTTCTGTCACTATGCTTGTTGGCGGATGCAAATTGCTGTAGGCTAATGAATTATTTGGATAGCAGCAGCCTGCTTCCTCTTGCATAAGACCCTTTGGAGAGGAATTGGATTTGCTAGATGAGGTAAGTGCAGATGTACTGTATAGCAAGCACACGTTGGTTAAGTTGAAAGCAATAGGCTTGATGCTGTGCTGTTAACCTGTGTACACAATGAATGCCTTATGCTTTTGAAATGTATCACATTATGTATGTGCAGGCAAGATGTACAGCACAGTCTAATGTGCGTCTGCCCATGTGGCAAGGAGGAGCTATGGCATCCAGGTATGAGTATGTCTCCATTAGAGGCTTTGTAGCTTGTGATGACCAAAAGTTTGGGCATCAGTTTGTTACCAGTGGCCCTGATTGACTCCTGAAGGACTTGTGTCCATCCACTCATAATCAAAAGTAAAATAACTATGTTCTGTAATCATATAAATCGTTTACAGATCACAGTTACTAATTCTTTCTTTCCCACTTTAGGCGCAGATTTTATCACTGTTCTGGAAAGTGATGCCTCTAAACCATTCATTGGGAACAATGACCCAACAATGTGGCTAGGAGAAAGACTAGGATTTTACACAGATTTTGGTCCAAGTACGAGGGATCACACTTGGGGGTGAGTCATCTTTACATGCACGGGGAAAGTAAATAAGTGGAAATACTCCAATAAAACACAGACAAAGAATAATTGGAATAATTATGACAACAATTGCTTCCTGGAGCTTGACTTCAAGAGCATGTGCTGATTCACTAGCATTACAATGCAGTGCAGATGAAGTTGTCTCTTTGTTAACAGCAACCCATTCTTGATGCCTGCAACTGCAAGCTACTTCAGTATTGGTGATGCAGAGAATGGCATCCTGCCCCTTCATGTGCAGATTTGGAAGTATGACATTTCAAATAATAAATCGGATCGGCCTTTCTCATTGACAACTTTAGATTTCAGACTTAAAAATGTGATAGTAGTTGGAAAATGTAACTGTAATTAGAAATGTTGAGATTATTAAATTCAGGTTGGGTTGCATAGTTGGGAAATGAGCACGTGTCTATTTGATCAGAACTTTTTGTGTCTATTTTTATGTTAATGCTTGAACAATTGCTAGTTGGATGTCTTTGAACATCTTTGCAGTCTGAAAAATAGTGTCTGAAGCTGTGTGCTTTTTTATTAGTTTTTGTTTCAATGAGATTTATGGATCTGTATGGCAGATGGAACTTCTAGTGTTGTTGCAGTGGTTATTTAAATTTCCTTGTATGTGCGGGGAATTCAGAAACTTTTTTTCTCTCAAAGCTTGTACCTTTAAATGATGCAAAATGGGACAGACAGGTAACTGAAATTTTATTCATTGCCTATTTTGAAAAACCTGATGCAAAATGGCTTTAAGGTTGATTCTAATCAGAGGCTGAAAGAATGAGAAATCTCCTGCTTTAAAGACGTTTTTTCACCTGCTTCCGCTTTAAATAAAATGCTTTTAAATTACTGGTAGTATAAAACTATTTTGTTTTGCCTGGGAATGTAAATTTTGAAGGGCTTCAAAGTAAGAATTCATCTATCTATGTTATAGATACACCTATCAGAAGACCAACATTCTTTTGTAGATGGATGTGTGTCCTTGAGTTATTGACAGTCTGGCTTCAATATGTGTTCCTCTGAGATGCCAAAGCAGTATTCCTTTCCGCTCCATTCACAGTTCATCTATAAAGATGTCTGGTCTTATATATATTTTTTTTCCTTCTTCTTTCTGCATTATTTATAAATTACTCATATACCTTTGTTACCAATTTTGGATTGTGAATGAATTCAGTAAATGTTTTTAGACTCGTGTTTAAGTAATATTTTAGAGGAAAAAACATTGAAATTCAGAAATATCCTCTAGAAATGATGTAAATTCTGATCTGATAGCTTGAGTTTGGGACCGTTAGACTTCTGGTCACATTTATCTGCTTTGTTCAGATTAGTGATGCTTACAAACTAGAAAGTTTAACTCTTTCCATCTTTTCATATAGGATTATGGCACTGTCAAGATATCCAATTGTAAAATCTACCCATCACCTTCTCCCTTCTCCAGAGGGAGAGATTGCACCTGCCATCTCCATGACTGTCAACTTCACGGGGAGACTGGTCGATTTTGTTGTTGCACACTTTGGAAATGAAGAGTGTGTATTCTTTTTTGAATGTGGTGAATATTAACGAGGGATATTTTTGTGATGCTCTATGCAGTCGCATTTTCTATTTGCGGCAATATCTAAGATTGTTTCTGTTATTTCCTTAATATTTGTTTTAATTTTTGAAAACATAAATTTATGAATTGGTTACAGACTATACAACACAAAGAAGCTGCTTAGAAAGCAGTAGGAGTTCCCATTGTCCTGTATTGAGCTTCTTCCCTTTCCCATTATAGAAGCTGTGCTGCAAGCGTGTTTACAGGTTTTCCTTTTATTAAGCATGTATGTCAGAAACTGCTCTCGATCTGGTTTCAAAGGAAATTCTGTTCTGTGTCTCACACAGATGACTGCCTCTCTGAGAAACTGTGAAAGTAGAAGAAAATAGCTCTTCCCCACAGAGACCTGAGATAAAGATGAAGAGGAAAATAGGGGGAGACACATGAGGAAACAAGTACAAATTAGATTGTGTTTTGAGATTAGTGAATTTTATAATTAATGGCAGGCACAACTGCTTTTTTAATCTATTAATGCTGACTAGGATGGCACGAACTAAGAGACTGGACAACTAGGGATTTTTAAAGACTGTTTCTATAATGGTGTCCTTTAAAAGAACCCATCTTCTTGAGAGGTGTATTTCTAGAAGGAGCTGTTGAGTGAGCTGGCAACTTTTCATATATCTAGGTCAGGCTGCTATTTAGATAGTCTTTATCTTCTCTCTGTCTGCTCCTTCTCCCTAACGCATTTGCTCCAGTCAGAATTACTACTAGTCAGAAAGCACAGCAGCATTTCAATTCCTATCTTATTTTGGGATTACAAATTCTGAAATCAATGGTCTGTAGCCCAATCTACCAAGTGTTTAAAGCAATTAATTTGAAGAATCAGTGAAAGAGAAGTGCCTTGGATATTATTACAAGGACAAGGGCTGCTTTCCAAGGCAGTATTTTACCAGGCTGTACTTACACTATTACTTTTGGTCATGTTGGAACTATTGCGTAAATCTGTTAAAAAGGTGGAGAATACTTGGCAAATGTTGTAAATGCTCATGGGATGACATAGATCTTAAATTACATTTCATAAACCATGTGACCCAGACTGTAAGACTACTTTTTGCTATGATTTGTCCATCATAGGAGTAAAAGGTTTTGTTGGCATGTCAAGTCCCTATTATACACCAGACAGTCTGCGGTAGCGCAATTAAATTTCAAGTGCAGGCAGAGACAAAGCCTCAGATAACCAGAAGCAATTACACTCACGTCACCTAGTAATGAGATAGGCATTAAAACCAAAACTTCTGGTTTAGAAATTTGTTGCTCATATAATGATTGGGAAGAGAACCCTGATTACATCTACCACTACCATGTGGCTTTTATTCAACATGGTGACCATTTTGCTGAGGAATATAAAAAGGCGTCAGCCTCATTTCTGTTTTACTGTCATATGGCAGAAAGAATCTGAGCTAAAATAAATGTATATTCTTTTCTACTTCTTTCAGAGAGGACTTGGACAGAAAACTTCAGGCTATAGCTGTTTCAAAGTTGTTGAAGACAAGCTCTAAGCAAGTTGTATTTCTAGGATATATCACTTCAGCTCCTGGATCCAGAGATTATACTGAATTAATAGAAAATGGAAATGTACAGGTAATGTAAAAACAGTGCTTCCTTTAACAGTTAGAGATAAGATGTATTTGAAACATTAAATTCAGGATTGTAAATGGGTAACTTAGACATACAAAGAGAGAGGTTTTTCAGAGTCTTCAGCTACCTAATGAAATGTGAAGAGTAGATGGAGTAGGTGAGGCAGTGTACATGAGTTGCCACAAGGGAAATGCCAAATAGTTAGCAGAAGAACAAATTGCAATGAGGGTTTTCAAGACTGAGAAGAGAGGCCCAGAGTGTGCGTTAAACTTCCATTCCTGTCAATATTAAAAACGTGGCTGTGGAATCACTGAGCAACGTGCTCATAGGTACTTTGTGCATGGGGTTGAGAGTGAGTGAGCTCCAAAGGCCCCTTCTAATGTTAAATTATATGATTATTTTGTTTTAAATTTGAGTTTTGCAATTTGTCAAAAAGACGCTGTGTTTTTTTCCCCTTTCTACCTTGCAGTCATGTCTTAGGCAAAACATTTTTCTGCAGCAGGTTTATACACTGGTTACATTGGTTCTGTCACTGATTTGAAGCCTAGCCATAACGAAAGTTTGCCTTGTTTGATTTTTTTTTTTCTCTTGTTCGTAGGATATTGACAGTACAGATCGTGACAGGTGGTGTAGCTATATTATGTATCGTGGAATAATAAGGTATGTTAAAGAAGGGGTATGTTAAGTTCAACTGGTGACAATAAATTTTTTTTGCTATGATTTGTCATAAAATAACTGTGTGAGATTCTTACATTCCTTAACAGATGTGTATGAGCAGTTAAGTATGTAATGAAGTAATGTGAAACATCAAACTTGAGAAGAGTTGGTGTATTTCTAAATATAACTAGCAAAGACAGTGTTAGGACTTTCATCCTTCTATGTCAAAAACCATCAGATCTAATCTGTTTTGTTAATATAAGAGTACTTTTTCCAGGATCCAAGATCTGGCTTTGCAGCTTCATTCTAAAATATGAAGGCTAAGCCCTAATTTGTATGTGACACAGAAGATATAAATTATGAACTATGATTGTAGGGTATGTTCAAATAAAATGCTGATCTAATCCAGCCAAGCTTTATGCTGGATTTAGCGGAAATTTTAACAGTGTAAAGCCCATGCTGAAGTACTTTCCTCCGCCTGAGAAGTATGCACTCCGTATTTTGTAATACCAAATTGCTCGTAAATCATCCTCTTGCTGATGTTTGTACCAGAATGAAATTCAGCTTATTCCAAAATGATTGCAAATTCTGCAGTGGTAAGAACAGCATATCCAATAAACTAGATACCTGCCATAAGTATATGCTGAGTAAAAATACCCCACCATTTGCAATCTTATTTTTCTCGTTACTCATGCCACTGATACCTGAGTTCCTTTCTTGAATTTCAGAATCTTTTCAGTGACATTGGTGAGCTTATACCAGCATGCATATGCTAAAACTGTAACTTTAAACTTAAATTAAGTTTCTAGAACTGGGATTTATTTTTGTTGTCAAGCACCAGTTCATGTCTTGTTTTTTCTGCTTGTGACATTAAGCAATGATGCTCATATTCACAATGCACTTCAAGATTTTTAAGGTGACAGTCAGAGAAATGAAAAACTGTATTGGTAGGTTAAATAATATCTCCTGGGAGAAAAAAAGAGACATAAATTAAGAGTGTGATGAAGCTGCCTTGAGTTATTTCTTCAAGCTGACTCTTCTTGTATCTGATAGGTTGGGTTATGCCCGCATATCTCATGCTGGTTTAAGTGACTCAGAAGTCCAAATGGCCAAATTTAGAATCCCAGATGACTTAGATAACTATGTTGACAATGACAGAGTTGTCATTGATCCCAGCCAAGTTCCTGAGGACATCCATTTCAATCCCAGGTCAGTATATCCTATAAAAAATTAAGGAGATGATATACACGGTGTCTAAGAAAAAGCTAGTTCTTAAGGTGGTCAGTACCAAATCAAACAGAAGGTAAGGAAGCAATAAATTCTGAATTCTGATTCCACTTTTTTTCACTGACTTGGCATGTGCCTTGGGAAAATCAGTCTGCCGTGTTGCACCATAAATTGAAGGTAATGGTTATTTCACCCAGATGATTAACCTCTGAGATTATTTGATAAGCATGTTTGCCAAGTGATGTGGTAATTCATTTTATAGATGGCAAATCTCTTATGTTTCTCAGCACTCTGAGGATCAGGACCTTAATACACAATTATATAGAACACAAAATACAATATCTGTGTTAAATGCTCTTTGTATAAGTATTTTAAAATACATTATGTAACTTGAGCAAATGTCAAGGAGGATATCTGATGCAGTTTGTTACATGTGTCAGGAGATAAAAAGGACAAGACTTTAACATGAGAAATTATTTCTTGATTGCTGTTTTTTTTGTTTTTTTTTTTTTTCTTCTGGCATTGAATGACCAAGAGAAATATGGATAGAGTGTTTATTTTAGATTGAGTATCTGTGGAGAATCATGAGGTTTGAGAAATGTCTTGCCACAGAGGAACAATTTTCAGCAATGCCAAACTTACTAAGTTAACTTATTTCTAATTTACACAGTACAGAATACATATGGAGATATGTATTTTATATACACCTACAGTTAAAGTTACGTTTTTGTTTACATCTCAATCACTGGCTTCCTGTCTAAGCAGAGATTTGCCTAGATGAAACTTGCCCAAGGTTAGAATTACAATTTCAGACTTTTCAAATTGATTTCAGTTGAGACTTTTTTTGTCTAGTTCCTTTGTCTCCCTATAAGCAGAAAAAAAAAAAGATAGCATTTAGGAATTGGTTTAACTTTTTCCCATTAATTGCACGTCTTTTGAAGTTGCAACTATTTCTGTTATTTAGCACTATATTTTATTTTTGCAGATCTATCTGCCTCGTAGGCAATAACCAAAATCTTGAGGCTTAAACAGAATGTGAAAAGATTTTGACATAATTTTTGAAAGATCTACAATATTAACAGTAGAGCTCAGTATTTGTATACAGTGGAGGGTGAAATAATATCCCAACTGAAGTCAGTGGGAAAAACTTAAAGAGCATAGGATTCTACTGCATAAAAGTATCTCTTACCATGGTCAGTTGGTGTTCCATTTATAGAGTGCCCATGGCATTAATCTAATCAGTGTAATTAAATGTCTCCATCCTAAAAGACCTCTAAGTAGGTAGCTGACTTAGGTTATGATTTATATGTAAGCTGGGTAGAGGCCTGTTTCTGAAATCAACTGTCTAGAACATTAAGAAGAAATATTAGCTATACTATAGAAGCATATGATTTAATTGCATGAATTCAATTTTGTTGTAATATTTTTGCCTTATGGAATGTTTTTCTTAGGTTTGGATCTTATAAAGATGGACATAATTATGATGAGAGTATTCATCGCTTTCATATGAGCACCCCTAAATATTTTAAACAAGCAGAATAATGGGGACCAACAAGAAAGGTTGTAGCCAAAAAGAATGTATTGCTTAAGGATGAGGAGTTCCATGCTGTATAACACTGTGAACATCTGCGTAGTAGTTGGTGACTCTCTGATTTACCTTTGCTGTGAGAGGGAAGTTGCATATATTTTAATAAACTGGAATCCTGTTGAGCCGAGTATCTGTTTTGTATGCATGAAAGCAAAAATGGGAACTTGCTTTGGCAATAATTTACTCAATTTTATTAAACATATCATATGTTGTACTGTTTCAGAGTTTAATGGATCTATCCTTTTTTTCAGTGTTAAGATATGACGCCCTTCCTCTCTTGATTGCTCCTTAGAACAGTCATAAGCAAGGAGTTGCAGCAAACTTCTGCACTTTTTTGGTGACAAAGCAAAATAATATGGGAGTGAAGATAATCTGTTGATACGTGCTGCACTTTGTATTTCTGTTGCTATTACAGTAACAACTTGGCTGCCTTTTCTTTTTTTTCCAAAATAGAAATGAGGCTATTTTTAATTAGGAGATATGCAAAAACTCTGTTTGAATGTGCGCACGTTTTTCACTTCTATCTTCTTTCATTCCACATTAAGTTCTTAGAAAAATGCAGTTTTAGGACAATTATGAATGACTGATACAGTATTGGTGAAAACTGTTACTCTTACGGACTTTAACAAGATATTAGACGCTGCAGTGTTTTTAAAAGGTGCATGAGGTACCTCTGAATAGCTACTGTTCTATGATGTTTATGTGAACATTTCTTTCTTTTTTTTTTTATCATGCTTACCATAATGCAGTTTCTGTGAAGGGAGAAAAGTTGTTTGTAATTCCTATTCCCTGCGCTTACAGTAGTTTTCATCTGCAAATGCCGGCAGCCTGTCTCTTCTCACAGCCTTCATCAGGCACTGGCACCAACATTGCACAGTAGTACAGAGTATGCTCACTTCTCTGCAGCGTGCTCTGATGCTAGCTCTGACTCATGTCCAGACACAGGTTTGCCTTTCCACAGCCTGTATGAAACATAACATTAGCTTGCCACATTACTTGTTATTTTCCACAGTCTGACTCTACAGACACCTTGTAATATGAACAATTTATTCATGTGAGATGAAGGACATAGTACTCATAAAAGCTTGAAACTTCCTTTTTTTAAACAATTAAAAACAGAATCAGGGCATTTTTCATCAAGTTAGACTCCAAAGCATGACTTGTAGTTGCAGATCAGACTATATGTCATCTCTGTGTGTAATAGTTGAAGTCTATGTATGTACTACTTGAATGGCTTTTCTTGGGATTTAGAAATGTTCTCCCCATTAGAAATCTTCATATAGACATGCATAAAACCTCAGGTTTAAATACTCTGTTCCTTTGAGAAGCTTATGCAATGTACCGCTGGTACTTTCATACCTCACAATGTCTAAATATCATGCTGTATGCAAATGTAATGTGTATCAGTTATACGTCAACAGCTGGATTATTATCTCAGAATGACTAAGAGAAGCAGTGACCATGAGCTGTATAGTGCTTCTACTCTGCAGTTAGAATTTGGAAGCTAAAGCTACACTTGATTTGTCCTTGAAATGTTGCGTTGTTCTAATCCCCTTCATCTGATTAGTTCAGAAAAATGTGGAGCACGTTTCTTAGTTGCAATCAATGCTTCAAACTATGAAAGAAATGTGCTAGAACAGGTCCTGCTGCAGGGGCATGTGACTGATCTTGCTGTTTTCTAATCATACTCTTTTCATCTCAGCTTTCATAAGGTAGTATGTTATGAAATAGAACGTATGTAGGTGTCTTCGATTGTACCTTCAAAGATAGCATGGAAAGATAAAACGTATAAAATAATCACATTTTATTTTCTAAATACTTGATTCTTTTTTCTGTCAGCAAAAGCTCTAGGAGCAGGTTGTCCCAGGAGGTTGTGGATGCCCCATCCCTGAAGGCATTCAAAACCAGGCTGGATTTGGCTCTGGGCAGCCTGGCCTAATGGTTGGTGACCCTGCACATAGCATGGGGCTGAAAATAGATGGTCATTGTGGTCCTTTTCAACCCAGGCCTTTCTGTGATTTCCAAATAGTGTATTCGGTGGTACTTCTAATTCCATCCTCCCTGATATTCTGTGTAGGTTAAAGTTTCTAAGGATATACAGGAAGAGACATTTCCTCAGGAGCCTAACAGTCTGTACCTCAGAATAAGAAAGGTCTCTAACATGTGAGAGAGAAAATTGAGTGTAATTGTACTGGATTCTTCAGCAGGGTGGAGGCTCCAGACTCCTCTTACGTACATTTCCACTTTGGGCCCTTGACTTGGCTATTAATGTGTGTACAGCAAGCTCAGCTTCAGAAGCAGTAGTCCAGGGATTGTGACAGAGCACCACCCTGAGACCTGGGAGATGCAGCTCAGACCTCTTGGGCTAGAAAGGATCTGAAATTTTCAGGTGTGTTGCAGCTACAAGGTTACTAAAACAAAGTTGGGAGCACCCTTCAGTTTTCAGCTGGACTTGTTGTTAGTAAAATAAACGAGTTTGGTTCTGCTTTAGTGGGCCGGTGTAGCTCACTGAAACAGGATGCAGAAAACATTCAGGTCCTCTTAGAGGAAGGCACCTTTGTGGTCGCAGACAGAGATGCTGGTTGTTTTGAGGTACCCCCAGGGTTTAGGCAGAAATTCAGAGCTGTTCTGAATCTTGGCTGCTTAAACATTCTAATTACTAGTTAAGCAGATCATTTTAAGAATCTCAAACTGAAGTTGAAGGAAACTAGAAATCCAATTTAAGGATTTAAATACAAGGTACTAACTGCCCTGAAGAAATGAATATTACATTTGTTTGTGTGGTGTAACAGGAGGGCCCTTAGGGTCAAAGTCATACATCTGTAAAGTAAGTAGCAAGGAGCATAGTATGATTTCATGGGACATAGCAGCTAACGTGAGCTGAGTTACTTGAGGAGTGTCTTGAAAGCAGTTATATAATCTGCAGCTGCTGCTTTCTGCCACCTGAGGTCCTCTTTTATCCCTGATAAGTAGCGTTCTGCTGACAGAGTACGTACGGTATGTACAAGAATAACACACAGTTGAAATGCTTCATTGCAGTTTTGAAAATGAAATTTTTTTCAGAAGCATTATGTAAAGCTGTTTGTATTAAGTTGGGAACCAGTTACTTTTTCGTATCTGTGAATGATTTAAAACTGTGATTGCTGGGTTTCTTGATTGACAATTTCTCATCTCTTACAATGCCCTATAACGTGCTTTGTTGATACTTAATTTGCTTTGTTAACATTTAGCAAGTTCAGCTGTTAATGTTTTTATTTTCAATGCAGTTCTCTTTCCTTCTATGACCCGAAAAACATGTGGTGATTTGTGATTGTCATGTCTGAAATGAGCCTTCAAGTTTATTTCTAAGTAAGGCAAGGTGAACCCAAGTATTTGGGAGATAGTGACTTGAGCAGTTTTGAGTTTGATAACCCTTGAAGAAGAAGAAAACTGAGAGTTGCTTTTTGCTCTCTACACATTAGCCAGTATTTTTCACAATCCATGGTGTTTTTCATGTGATTACCATTAAAAACTTTAAAAAAGCAGCATAAACATTGAAAGGTAAACAACAGTCTTCCTCAGGAAAAAAAAAGTGCACTTTCTCACTTTCTCTTTGTGAAGGCATTTGAAAGTGAATGCAGTTTTAAGTTGGACCTAGCAGCATGTAAATTGGTAGATGCATTTATTGCCCCTCTCCAGTTCTTGGTTAAATATGGTTAAGTATTCCTCTTCTGGGTGCTGACGGAAACATTTGCACGCATGGATGGGGAGCTGTATCAAGATATTGAAGATACCGATCTGGTGGTAAAAACAAACCAAAACAACCAGACAACCTTTTTTGTGGGGCAGGGGCAGTCTTGCTCTTTCATCTACCAGTTGCAAGCTATCCAACTGTCCAATACACTGTGGTTGTATTGACACAAAAGATGCTGGGAGGATTAAGAATTAGAATTAAGAAGAACTCCTTTAAACTGTCTCTGTCCTTGGAAGAATGCTGGATGAATCATGACATAATGAGTGTGCTTTATATAAAGTATTTCTGTTTTGTAAACTCAGACATAAAGAAATGAGATGGACTTGGAAATAAATATGGGCTTGCTGACGTAATATCTCCCTTCCCGGAGGCTTTTACACAAACTGCATGGTAACAAAGGGGAGGTTTGTACCTTCTTGGGTTTGGAGTGAAGGTATGTGGTATAATGGGCTGGTTCTTGTGGGACTGGCCTTTTCTGGCTGCAGTGTACATTCCATTGTTTGGCAGGCAGAAGTGGAAAACAATGTCTCTTTTGTTTTTCCCTATGGATTTCTTTGCAGATCTAGTTTTATGGGTCAGAGATTATACTTGGGCATTCAAGTATTCAAAAATATTTTGAACTTTTGTTTGTCACATTTGGTGGTGTTTGTTTTACAGCTGTGAATAGCAGGAAGCTATAGTCTAAGGAAAGATTTGTAAAGCCAAATATTACCTTTTATTTTAGACTAATATAAGTGGAGAAAAAAACGCTAAAACTTTATAGGGTCAAAATATCCTCAGATAAAACTGGACAGTTCTGTCTTTCTGTATGAGATGCCTTTCTTTAGCTATTTATCAGTTTACAGCTGCATGAGAGTCGAGAGAAGATTTGTGTGCATGTATGAATGTTGTTTTATTCTGAACCAATGGACTATGTACTTCAGTGTGACAAACAGGCACTACTAAAGGAGTTGTTCCTCAGACCAGAATTGGAACAGATCAGCTGAATTACAACTTGGTGCCCCTACTGGGTAAAAGCCCTTGGGATGATGTACAAAGGTGTGAATGTCTGGCATGTGGGGTGTCAGAGCTGAGAAGTGAAACGCACTTACGGCTTTGGGCTGCTTTAAGCTGTCGTACACATTTCTTTTATACAAAGGCAGTACTGTAAAATATTGCTAAGATGATGGAAGAAGGAACAGTATTATAGATGGGGCAGGAGGGTCTAAAGAAATGATTCTTGTTTTCTAACTCCTTGAAACTTCAATTAGTGGGCTCTTTCCATGTCTTAGCATGTGATCTTTGAAGAGGTAATTCGTTCTCAGTTTTCTACTCAGTGAAAAGGGCAGGGCAAGACACGAAAGTCTCACTGCTTCACCGAGTCGTTAAGGGTCGTTTAAAAAAGACAAGCGTGTGAGCAATTAACTGAAGGCTGCATGCTAACGCACTGCCTCTAAGTGACAACTACCTTAAGGCTGGCCCTTGACTTTCTTTTAACTTAACGCATGTTTTTGCGGGCTAATTTCCATTCCACCATGCCGCGGCAGGACCGCGCACTCTCCTTTCAGCGGTGCTGCACTATGAGCAGCGCGGTGCAGCCGCGCCGTCCCTTGGAAGGACGTAAGCGCGGCGCTCGCTCTGAGCGGCAGCGCCCTCCGGCTGCCTTCCCGGAGCTGCTTCCTGGCGTTCCTGCGGGGGGAGGCGGGTGGGTGAGCGCACGGCGCTCAGAGGCGCAGAGCACCCGCCGAGGAGCGGGGTCCCAGCCGGAGCCTCGCCGACTCGCGGCGGTTCTTGGGCCGCACGGCACGTGCGCTCTCTTATCAATCGCCGCAGCTAAGGCACGGCGGAAAGGCAGAGCCTGGACTCGGACGGGCAGGAAAAGATCGAGAAAGCCGTTGCGGTTCGCCGAAGCCGCGTCCCCCAGCGACCTGGGCGAGTCACGAGAGCGACCCTCCACCTCCCGCACCCCGACGGCTCTGCACGGCGTTGCCCGTGGGAGCTCCGCCCGCAGCGCAGCCCCTCGCGGCGGAGGCCCCGCCCTCCACCCTGCTGAACCAACCGCACGGGGCCGTGGGCGCGGCCCTCCTGTTCTTCAGCCAATCGGAGTCACCGCTGACACAAAGTGGAGTTCTTTGCACGCGCTTTCAAGACCAGAAAAGATTGCCAGCAATACCGTCCAATCGTAATGAAGGGAGGCGGGGTTGGCTCGGCCGCTAACCCAATGGGAGGGCGAGAGCCGGGCAGGGAGGCGGTGCGGGGAAGGAGAAAGGGGAGTGGCAGGAGCCTGACGCAATAGGAGAGCAGAATCCCGCGGAGCCCGAGCCAATGGGTACCGCCGGTGGGCGGGGCGGGGGGCGGCCGTGCCTGGGCTCCGTGATTGGGAGAGGGGCAGCGGGAGCCGGGCCGGGCAGGGCCGTGTGTGCGCCGCACGAAAATGCACTCGGATGCCGCCGCTGTCAGTGAGTAGCGGCGGGCCGCGCCGCGCTCCCTTGCCGCTCCGCAGCGGCCCTGGCCTGACCAGCCCGCCGCCGAGCCCCGCCGCCCGCTCGGCTCCTCCGCACCTGACTGGAGCGGCGCGGCCGAGCGGCGCCTCTCGTTCGCGGGGGAGGGCGCCCAGCCGGCGCGGGGAGGGCGGCGGGCAGGCCGGGCACGGCGAGCCGGGGGGCGGCCCTCGGCGGGCTCCGGGCGGGCGGGAGGGGCCGGGCGGGGAGGGGCGTGCGGCAGTGGGGGCGGCAGAAGCGGCGCCGTGCGGCCCTGGGAGGCTATGACGCAGTTTCTCCGGCCCGGCTGGGAGAGCGGCGGGCTGGGGGCCGCGGGCGGCCCGAGGGGAGCGGCGGCGCGAAGGGGAGGAGGGGACGGGGGCAGGCGGGCGGCGGCGGCGCCGCCCCGCGGGAGAGGTGCGTGCGCGGAGGGGGGCCGTTGGCGGAGCGGTTCCTTCGGGCCGCTGCGGGGGAAACGGGCTGCGAGGGGGGAGCGGGCGGCGCGCCGCGGGAGGTGGGGAGGCTCTTCCGCCGCTGCCCCGCGCGGGCGGGCCGGGGGCGGGGGGCCCGTCGGACTACAACTCCCGGCAGCCGCCGCGGCGCCCCGAGCCCCGCCCCCAGCGGGCTGCGTTTGCGGTCCAGGGGCCGAGCGGAGCCCCCCCGGGCCGGGCCCGGTCACGGCGCTGGGGGCGGCGCGGGGCGCTGGGAGGGCCTCGTCTGTGGGACGGCGCTCCTGGCCGCGCTCCCTGAGGTGCTGCCGGAGCTGGGGAGCCGCCTGGGGGGGGCGGGGTGTTGGGAGTCGCGGCCCCGGGGCGCTCTCCGCTGCGGGGCTTGGTGAGAGAGGACCGCGCTGCCGGGCAGGGCGACGGGCGCCGGGCGTCGTGAGGGCAGCGCGTCAGCGGGCCTGGGCTCCCCGGGCCCTCGGTGCTCCCCTGAGAGAAACTGGGCAGGGAGGCGCGGAGCCCGCACACGGTGACGTTATGTAATGTCTTTAGCAGCCCTGATTTATTCTACCTTCATGTTTATCGTTATGCGGTGGTATTGAAGGCTCCCAGTGAAGCAGAAACAGCTGCCTTATGTTGGAAATAAGAGGATATTTTTTCTAGAAAGTGCCTTTTGTTTGCTCCCTTTGCAGTACCCTCTGTCTAAAAACCAGAAGGTGCAGGTCTGTATTACGCACTTGTGGGCTGCAGCTGCAGCTACTCCAGCACTCCCTAACGGAGGGTGCTGGAGGTGGTGCACTGATTTGTGGTTGTTGATTTCTCTGTGTAGAACACACATGAGCTGAAGCTGCTCATGCTTCAGCTGTTGCTATCTTCTCCTTCAAAAGGTCCCTTGCACCAATTTCCATCTTCCACTACAGTGTATGGCAAAGCCTTGAAGTGCCTATATGTGTATACGTGGTATTTTCAATAGGAATTTTCCTAAATTAACTTGTATCGTTACCTGTAGATTTGTACCCCTTTTCCTTTTCTTCCACTGTGGAAATGCTTGAAACAAGAATTAGTGTTTCTGCTCAGTCTTCTTTTTGATCCTCTCTATTCTATTAATACATTTTTGCTCAATTTTTCTATGACTGATTTTTTTCCACGTTATATGAGAAGCACAACTTTCCGTTTCTCCTCTTCTCTTAAAAGTTTCTTGCAGCTCCAATCAGTGTGATCAAAGATGCTTTCTATTTGCAAGGCAGTAAGTCAACGAAAGACAATAAGCTGGATAAGGCAAGAAAATAGCCTTCCTCTCATTATTTCTCCATTATTTTGTATCAGGATGGGATTTTATTTGTATAATTTTAGTACTTGATTTGTTTTTGTCTGGGTAACTTGTGCTAACTTGAGGTGAGTGTTAATTCTCTATCTTATTTACTTTTCCCCCCTTGCTTTGGAATCAGGAAAACAGTTCCCCCTTCCCCCCTCCCCAACATTACATCCCAGTTCATTTATTTGCCTCTTCAAGCAGAAGAGGAAATCATGCTTGATTTCTATAACGTGCTTTATGGAAAGCAGAGAGCTGGGAAATAGGGTACATGTTAGTAAAACACTCACCTTTTGCACTCAGTTTAGATATTAGAGCCCTTAATGGTGGGGATGTGTGTCTTTCTGCAAGAAGTAATGCTGCTCACAATGACTTAAAGCAGAAGCCTTATTTTAAAAGTACCTACTTGCAGATCTCATAAATACTTTTTATGTATTGTCCGTTTTAGACATTTTTCTTAAAAATGTAAATCTGAGATTAAACAGGATTTCTCATTATAGCTCATAGAAAGATTAAAAAAAAAAAAAAGTGACAAAACACATCCAGTTCATGCAGTGATTTTTATTTGATTTTAAAATATATGCTGCTGTTAGAACCATGTTCCAATGCCATTTGTTGCAGGTGTGTGAGGGCACAGGCAGTGCTGCAGCTCATAGCTGAAGCTTATGGCTTCCATGGCTCTGCTGGTGCAGGGCTTTAGAAGAGCACTCTCTAATCCATCAGTCAAATGTATCTGGGTTAGCTCTTGCCAATTGCTTAAGTTGGCTCAACCGACATGGTAGGTTTTTGCCTGCAGTGGATTAGGGAACGTGCCCATGACCTGTGCTGCTGGCAGAGCTGTGGGATCTGTAACTTTTGGCAGAGAAGAGAGAAGCAAGCAGCTGGGACAGCAGTGCTTGTGCCTGGTGTAGCTGTTTGTAGGCTGCTGCAGTTTCATCCTGATGTACTGATCCGTGTCGTGCCGGACATCCTAGCAGTGCATACCGGGGTTGCATTTCTGCTGAATTAGCTGGAGCACAAGACACAAAGTTTTTATTAGCTTTATACCCTTTGTAGGATGGCAAATGATACCTAATCTGGCATGAAGTTGGGAGCAGTGCTGGCACTCTGTGCTGTGGCCATAGCATCCAGTGACACAAAGTTAACTCATTGACGTATTTTGGGATGAATTTGATGCTAGAGTAAGAGAGTGGATGAGTACACTGCAGCAAACGTGTGCAGGCTAGCTCTGTATTAAATGCCTCATAGCTGCATTTCCTCTGTCCTGCTCATGGTGTCAGGAGCACGAGACCACTAAAATACTGTTTGATTTTGTAACGTATGCTTTAGAAATAGGTTTAAAAAAGATGTTATTGCCCACCACTTTATTCATTCTTTTCCATCTGTGCCTGGCCATTCCATTTCTATGATATCCTGACAAGAATCTCCTCTAGGAATGCTTATCAGGCACATTTAGTGGGCACACAAGCTGTGGTATTTGCAGCAACAGAAACAGATGTATTACACCATAAATGCACACAGTGTTAGATCTTTGGCTAAAAACCAAAACAAAACATGAGCCAGTGTGCAGTTTATTTTAAAGTGTATATGATAGCGTAGCTCTGATTTGTTCCAATTAAATTAAAGATAAATGGACATTCAGAGGAAAGGAACAGCTATGTAACATGTCTGCTGCTTAAATTGCTCCGAAATTCTCAATGAACTTTAAACCTCAGTAGCTCTTTCTGTAAACAAACCTCCAGGTCAGGGTGCTTATTACATGCCTGGGTGAAAGAAGGATTGGTTCCTGTGAAGGAAAGATTAGTGCTTTTCCCTTTCCCCACCCGCAGAGCATGCAGCAATTTCACAATGCTTTGCTACAAGTAGTGTGAGTGACTGCTGATGTAATACCAAACGTTGCGGCGAAGGTTTGCGTTAAGATGATACCCTTTAAGTTAAGTGTACTTCAGCGTGTTGTCGTTTCAGCCACATTTTGTTGTCAGGGCTTTATTTTAATAACGTGAACTACTGTTTTGCTTCAGGATGTTTTAGGGTGTAGTGTTTGGAAGACGCTTGCAAGCTTTCACATGTGTATTCGTGCTGTGCTGGCATCAGCAGTGCTGGGTGTTGAGTTCAGAGCTGTGGTGCACGTGTGCCTGCAGGGGTTGTGCCCTGCAGCATGGCACAACAGCCAGGAGGGCTCAGGGACCTCGAGAGGCTAGAAAGGTGGGCCCGGGTGAACCTGATGAGGTTCAACACGGCATAGTGCAGAGTTTTGCACTTGGGCCGGAGGAATCCCAGGCATCCCTACAGACTGGGAGGAGCGGTCCTTGAGAGCAGCCCTGTGGAGAAGGACCTGGGGGTCCTGATAGATGAAAAACTTAATATGAGCCAGCAGTGTGCCCTTGCGGTTCGGAAGGCAAATGGTATCCTGGGCTCCATCAACAGAGGGGTGGCCAGCAGGGACAGGGAGGTGATTGTTCCCCTCTACTCTGCTCTTGTGAGGCCCCATCTGGAGTACTGCGTCCAAGTGTGGAGCCCCCAGTACAAGAAAGACAGGGAACTGTTGGAGAGGGTCCAGAGGAGGGCCACAAAGATGATCGGGGAACTGGAGCACCTCCCCTATGAGGACAGGCTGAAGGAGCTGGGCTTGTTCAGCCTGGAGAAAAGAAGGCTGCGGGGTGACCTCATTGCAGCCTTCCAGTACCTAAAGGGAGCCTACAAAGAGGAGGGGAATCAACTCTTTGAAAGGGTGAGTGACAGCAGGATGAGGGGAAATGGTTTTAAGTTGAGGGAAGGGAGATTTAGGTTGGACGTCAGGGGGAAATTCTTTACAGAGAGAGTGGTGAGGTACTGGAACAGGCTGCCCAGAGAGGTTGTGGATGCCCCATCCCTGGAGGTGTTCAAGGCCAGATTGGATGGGGCCCTGGGCAACCTGGTCTAGCATTAGGTGGGATGATTGGTGGCCCTGCATGTGGCAGGGGGGTTGGAGATTCATGATCCTTGAGGTCCCTTCCAACCCTGGCAATTCTGTGATTCTGTAATTGGGAGCCCTTGCACTCCAGGCAGGAATTCACTTGCGCTCTCTTTCTGAATCATGGATGCCCCATCCCTGGAGGCATTCAAGGCCAGGCTGGATGTGGCTCTGGGCAGCCTGGTCTAGTGGCTGGTGACCCTGCACGTAGCAGGGGGTTGAAGCTAGATGATCATTGTGGTCCTATTCAACCCAGGCCATTTTGTAATTCTGTGATATTCAAGGAAGTCCCTGTGTGGGAATAAAGTGGCATGTTTCTTTCTGGCTGGGATTTTGTGACAAGGCTGTAGGGATCTGTAACACTGTGCATTTTCTCTCACTTTCTGATTGGCTAAGAGCGGTGAAACAAAAGTGTAACTCGCGAAGGTCTCAGAACAAAAACTGTACTGTAACTCTCTTGTAAAAGTTGTAGAGCCAACACCTGTTGTACCCAAGTGCCAGGAGGAGTCCAAGTTAGTCGCTTTGTTTAAGGCAGCCCCTAGTCGGCCATGGGCTCTGAAAGTGACTTCATCCTCCCTTGGACAGGAATGCAGTGTCAGTTCCTGGCTGCTCCATGTGCTTATTGTACTGCACTTGGGGATCTCTGTCTAGGTGTGTTGTTTTCCTGTAAATGAAGACAAAACTGATGCATGTTTTTCATTTGTTTTCTGCACTTGAATATGTAAGTACTGAAGGCTTCCACCAAACATAGGTGTCAAATCTGAACGTCTAAACTCATTGGTCAGTATAAATTGTCGTGCCATTAGGATAATTCTGTAAGCAGATCAGGGAGCATAACATCGTGTTATGATGTAGTTCATAATGATTACATGATTCTTTTATTGGATAAGTAAGGTTTATTCAAAATCAGTTAGGAAGATGGTACTTTGGAGTAATGTTTCTCCTATCGCTACAAGTTTTCTCCATTTCTGTTGTTTGAAGCCAGGAACTGTATTAAATAAAAAAAGGCTGAAACATTCCATTCTAATTTTCAGAGCATGAATCTGCCCGATATGTATTTCTGTCTAATTGTTTTCTGAGAAGCTTTTAGTAAATGACAGCATTTATATGTTGGATTAATCTTTACAGTCATAAAAATTGCTGTGACTCCTTCCAGTCTTAAGTTCTTAATGCAGAATTGCATCTGTAACATTTATGTGTCATGTTTGTCTGGCATGATATTTTTAGACAGTTACTGTTAGAATTTAGACCTACTGCTACTAGAGATTTTCTATTTGCTGAGATTATCTAGGCGCTTTTAATGGAAGAGCCTCCTGCTGCTCTGAGCTGGTGCTGGTGCAGGTTGATGGTAGGTGATGGTGCACCCAATGGCTGTGGTTTGTCAGAGCTTTGAAGTGATAATTTTAACAGCAGGAAATAAGCTCCAGGTGTCAGGCAGGTACGTGCCATGTGTGGGTGGGCACGGAGTTGGAAATACTCTTTTTAGGTATTCATTTGTGGTCTCATTTGAATAGTTTGGCAGCACTTGGTTTCCTGTAATAAAAATTATATTAGCCTTTTTTTTTTTTTCTTTTTCCTGAAAATGTGATTTTATGGATTTGAATTTGACATTTCAGGTAGAAAATATACAGCTTCCATTCACTTCTGTCATTTGCTTATATTTAAAATATATATTGAGGGTTTTTTGGGGGGGAATGGGGTGGGGGGAAGGTGATATAAACTATGTTGTGTTTCATTGTATTTCTTAAATTTGTCTTAATGAAGGATGTAGAGCTACTTTTATCACAGTGTGTTAAGGAAAAATGCCCAACCAGCTGCTCTCTCCTTTGCCTCTCCATAACTGTCAGGTCTGTGGTGTAAATTTTAATACTAAAATATTTTAAAGGTCATTTTTAATCTTTAATCTTTTTGCTTTCTGCAGTTAATTTGTATGTAACTGGGACTAGTTAAAAAACCCAGACATTAGCACTTGTTCTTGACGCTGAACTGTGGATAAGGGTGAAGTTCCATTTTATAAGTCTGGTTCTGGCATTTCTTTCCGTTCTGGCTGGATTTGCAATTATTTTACCCAGAATTTTTTTTCCTTAGCTGTTGTGTTGTGGATTATTTCAAACTATTTAATAGCATTTGGGATTTCCATTGCTTCAGTCTATTGCTAAAGATAGGCTAGCATTTGCAAGAAAAGCAAGCATGTATATTTGTGTTTTGGTTTATTTGTTTAATGCATTCCCCTTAGTGTTTGTACCATAGCATGTCTTTTCTTCAGTGTTCCTGAAACAAGCAGCTTTCCTCCACTTGATCCCAGGTTGTTTTTCCTTTCCTGCAGTAATAAAACCAGAATAGAATCATAGAAGGTTGGAACTGTTAAGGTTGCAAAATACCACTATGATCATCTAGTCCAACCATTGATCCATCACCCCGTGCCCACATCCCTCATCAATGCAGTTCTTGAGTACCTTTAGGGACAGTGACTCCACCACTTCCCTGGGCAGCCCATCCAATGCCTCACCACTCTTTCTGAGAACAAATGTTTCCTACTGTCCAACCTGCACCTCCCCTGCCACAACTGAAGGCCATTACATTTTCATCATTCCAGGCTGGTTGATCTGCATTGAAACTCTTGTGTTAAGATGACAAATGGCTTTACCTAGGCCGACTTCCTTCACATGGAACCCGTACCAGCTGCTGCTGGGTGCGGAGCTCCTGGAGGTACACCTGGCTGGGCAGCTCATGGAGTGCTTTGAGGTGCCCGGCTGTAGCTATCTGCTCAGCAGTGCTTGATGTGTGACTGTGCCTTCTGCTGGCTTTCCGAGTGGTATTACAAGAGTGTGAGAGGGAGTATTTTTCAGATTCTGTTCATTGAAAAGCAGTTTTTTCGAAGTATAGCTTCTCAGTGTTGTGGAATACTTTGCCTGTTGCTTGCAGTGTGGATACAACAAACACTGTGACCAAGTTCGAAAGGGGACTTGAGCTGTAATTAAATTTCCCAATTATTTTGGCTGCCACTCATGTTTGCTTCTATACCAATAGCTGACAAAGCAGCTTATTTTTGGTTTTGGATCACGGCCCCACTTTGGAAGCGTCCCCTGTGGAGAGACAAAACTTTGGATTCCTGTTTTGTTCTTGAAGCCTTAGTATTCATGTGGATATACCAGTCTGTGCACAGCCAAGGTGTGATGCTTGTCATGTAAGAGCTCTAAAATATATTGCTGCAGCTCCTCCAAGGCCATCGTAAGCGTGTAAGGTTTTCTGAAGTAACAGCTTAAAGTTGTAAACTGTTTCCAATGGATGTATGAAACGTTCTGGTGCAAATGCTGTGTTTTAAAGTGCCTAGGAATGCTTTATTTCCAAGACAGTGACTAGTAGACTTAAACCTAGTTCTAGAATACTTTTTTTCCTATTGTTGTTAAATATACTATCTAAAATTACTGCTTAGTATTAATTTAGAAGAAATATTTGCTTAGCGTTATCCACTTGATGGCTCCAGATATCACGGTTTCTCTAAAGACCTGTGTTCTTTGTAGGTCTTAAGCTGTGCAACAGGGGAAACTGTAATGTTTGTGTTCTGAGGAGCTCCGTCTGGGCTGGCAGTTAGCAAAAACACCTTTCCTCTTTTTAATCTTGCTCTTCTCAGAGAGGTCCTTAACCTGTCTTCCCCTCTCTGCACCCCCAGCTCCTCTCCAGTAAGAGGAGACAGACTGTTTCTGTCTTGGTATAGATAAATATATCTGAAGTTTGAAATTCCATCTCTGGTGTAACTGACTTACAGAAATCGTGTTGCTGTGATGGGGAGTGGGGGAGTATAGGGTAAGAAATAAGCAATTATTGGTGAAATGAGACTGTCCAGATAAGACAATAAATAGAACCTGTGATTCCTTGAAATATCTCTTTTAATTCAGCACGTTGAGAGAATTCTGTACTGATGTGTGCAACAAGTGTGCTTCTTCAGTTTGTCATTTTCACTGTCCCAAGGATCTGCTGTTTAATGCAGATTGTTTATCCTTAGATCCTGGGTCATCTTCAGTGTATTTTGGGAGCATTTTCTTGAAATGAAAAGTGGGAATTTCATTTTTTCCTTACTTGTATCTTTTAGGAGGAACTGGAGAAAGCCACATTTGCTGGCAGAAGCTCTGCAGCCATTAGCACACAGCAGTGACACCAGGCATGCAGAGTTGCATTCTGCTTGCAGAGTTTTGCTTGCCAAATGGGATGTGTCTCTGTGTTGTCAGTGTTCTCTTCTGCCCAAGTTTCAGTAGGGCTGCCAGGTTGCTTTTGGTTTAAATGGAAGTATTTTGTAGTGGTTTGATGTCTTTTACCTCTCTCAGCTGCTCTGTGTCTAGCTTCTGAGAATCATGCTGGTTTGCATGTTCTCTGACTGGATCAAAGTGGATCTTTTTTGGAAATTACTTCTCATCTAGTTTTGTTCTGGACTTGTTTCTAGCAAAAAGAGGTGATTTAATGGAACAGACAAGGACCAGCTTGTCTCTTTGTATCAGCTGAAGCAAACTCAAGTGTTTATTTGTGAGACAAGGAAGCAAAGTCAGTATCTGTGTTAGGGCTACTTTCATGAAGCGTCAGAGTTCCTCATTTTGGGTTCTAATGGCTTTGGTCATAACTGCTGTATTGTGACTTATGGTTCATTATGCAGAAGTCATGTTTCAGCTGTGTGTGTTCCAGTAATTTCATTTTGCAAGGAAATGAGTATAAAGTTGTTTCATCATCTTTTAAAAAACAATGTTTTCAGTGGTCATTTTAGTATGTTAGGTGATAATGAAATTGCTTTTGGAGTAGATGGCAGAGGAAGACTGAGTAACATGGAAGCTCTATATAACGATTCCTTGTCTTAAGGATGAAAGTTGTAAATGATTTAAATTTATCACATTTAATATAGTTTTATATTTAGCTATAGTTCAGTTTTGCTGGGTATCATCCATGCCTTAAGAAGAATGCATATGTAGGATTTCTTCTGCAGATTTAACTTAATGTTTTCCATTACGTGTTGAAAATGTTGGTGCCGAAAAAGGGTTGGCTTTTGTTTTATAGTCTGGTCATGGTTTGATTGAATTACCAGAATTTATGAAAATCTCGATTGCTACAGCTGGAAACCAAGAAGTTTAAAACTTTTTTTTTCTCCCCCCCCTCTAGATTTTCAACTGAATTCTCACCTATCAACACTGGCAAATATTCACAAGATTTACCACACTCTCAATAGGCTGGTAATGACTTGCCATTTTCTCTTGGTGGAATTGCTAGGGCGATAGATCAGAATGTTTTTGTGGTTGAAATCCTTTAGTGATTGCACTTCTGAGAAGTATCACTGCCTGTTTGGCTGAGAGGCTGTGGGTTTTGAATCTGGGAACTGCACTAAACAGTAAATACTGCTGAAAGGTTATACACCAGCGTTCAGAGTGGAGTTTTAGCCATGTTCAGTGCAACGCTGGATTTGAAGTTTTTTTCCCAAACAAATTTTCCTAGATGATCAGATGATGGCAATCCTTATTACACTTACACCTTCCATTTATACACTGCAAATGTGGTGGATAAGACATTTCCTAAGGAAAAAAAAAAAGATAATTTGTTTCCAAGATTCCAGCTGAGTTTTAACCAGTTCTTTTTTGGGCGTATGTGTGAGTGTTTAGCCATAAGCAATGCCACTACTGTGGTAAAGGCTAAATTCAGATTTTCTAATATGGCATTTATTCATGGAAGTTTTTAAAAAAAAACACTGCAAAATTGTCCATCCAATGCATAGTTACTTCCACTCTTCAGATGTTTGTTTTTGAGTTTAAAAAAAAGTGTTTAAAAGTATTTAAATTTAATATTTGCAGATTATCCTTGAGCTTTTTAGATACATTTGCAAATATAATTGTTTTGGTAAATACAAACCCCAAACAGAAAACCTCTGCAGTTTCAGCTAAATGCTCCTTAAATAGTGAAAATGAATATTAATATGGAATAAAGGTTAAAAAGTTACTGAACAATGGAGATTATGATCTTATTAAACTGTATTCATTCCTATTCTCTTACAGAATCTGACGGAGGACGTTGGCCAAGACGATCGCCAGACAGGTATTTAATAAGGATGCAGTAGAAGTAGATCACAGCAATTTAATCTTGATTCATGAAATAAGTGTCTCTAGCATTATGGAAACTGAGATTTTAGGAAGCTGAGGGAGTTTTAGAAAGCAACTACAGAATCGTGTTTTTCTTTTTTTAAAGATTTCTTCAAAATGTTTGTGCTTTTAAATTCCCCAGTTGAGAAGAACTGACAGGTTTCAGCAGTATGTTATTTTACAGTTTCTTTGTGTAAGTTCTTTAAGAAGACCTTACGACAAATTCCTCTCACTCCTTGGACTCGACCCATCAGACTAGCAGAATGTCCATGTTCTTACAGTGTTTTGACTCCTGAAGATGCATTAGTGAGAACAGAGCAAAAGCAAGGCCTCTCATGGCTATTGTGCTGCCTGTGACCGAGTTTAAATGCTGTGCTCCAAACAACCCAACTCTTTTTTTTTTTTCGAGTGATTTTGTTGGATGGAACTTGTTCCTATTTCTTGCGTAGATTTTCAGTAAATATCTAATGGCTATTTCTTAGTTCCCAGTCTGTTTTCCGCTCTACAAAATGTCATTGTTTTTGAGACCATCATCTCAGATGTGTGGTACTAGCTTGCTGCCAATTCTTGATTCACCTGCATTTGTGCTTTGTGGCTTGATATCTTTTAACGTGTGCTACTTCCATTTGTGCTTGTTCCTTAAAGCTGACACGTTCCTTGATTCCTTTTTTTTCATTCCTTTCTGTGTTTCAAGCATGAAACTTAAGGAGAAAGGAAAATAACTTGTTGACTTCAAGCCCTGATATTTAGCAGGGCAGTTCTTCAAAACTGTCCACATCTGTCCTCTCATGTCTTAAAGTTGTTCTTTCTTCTGAGGTGCTAGCTATGTGTGCTGATGTTACCCTGAGCGCTTAAGAAAGTGAGGAGAGCTGTCTGCTTCTCCAGGAGATTTCTGGAACAAACTTGTAAGTCTACCACTCTCTTGGCTTAGAGCAATGAGAAGAGAGACACTGGGATGGGATCTGACAGAACTCACCTGTGGCTTGTGTCACCTCCTTCATACTGACTTTGTTTTGTAGTTGCACTGTCATACCCTGCCAGAAGGCTTCTATCAGATGTTTTCTGCTTGGTGATTTCATACCTGAAGTCAGCTCATCATGTAAAAGCTCTGCAGAAGAGGTGGTCAGATGCAAGTAGTTTTGGCAGACCTGTTACCGTCCATTTGTTAGAACTGAAGTCTTTTTCGTTCTCCTAATAGAGATCTGGAATTTTCCCCTTTGTGACCTAGGTTCTTGAACAAAACCTGTATGCATCCTTATTTTGCACATGAGAATGTGTTCTACAGTCTTCTCTCACTTTTGATTGCAAAGTTGTTCTGAAGGATCAAGTATTGGTTTCGAGACAGTCAAGTTCTGTTACTAATCAATAAGAATAAGTAGCTGTGCTTAAGGTGTTCGGAATTTCTCTTCTCTTGCTTAGCACTACTATCATAAAAGGTCAGTTAAGAAATCAGCCTTAGCATTCCCATTATCTCCTTGGGAACATATTTAAGTGTGTTGTTGATTTTAATGTACTGCTTTATTCTGACACTTGCTGTTATTGCCTACTTTGTGTTTGTTGGAATTAAGCTGTTTTAAAAGCTTAAGCATACTCATTGAATGAGTTTAGACACAAAATCCTGGTAAATAATGTATTTTTTTAAAATAGCTGTAAAGGAGCCTTTCAAACCAGGAAAAAGTATGAAATGAGAGCTGAAAGTAGAAGTTGCTACTGGCAAATTCTTCTCTTCAGATTTCATTCTCATGTTTCTTATGCTTCTGCCCTGTTTTTTATCTCTTTGCACAAAAAGGTGAAGTCCCAATGTTTGCATAACTTCCAGCCTTGAGTTCAGTTGGCCTTCCTCACGTGAGGACAAGTAGACAATCAGGGGGCTATTTTGGCCGCTGTGATTATAGTGCAATGATGTCTCATGTGCCCGCTTGTTAGGGGACTTGGCACTTGTGAAATGTCTTACAGGAGAGTCTTACGTAAGTCTGGAAAAATTAAAGCCATCTTTTCCAAATCATTTGATATCATTGTGCCTAAGTTTCCATAATTTCTATTCTCTGGTAGTAAGAAATGTCAAGGCCTATTCATTTTATTACACGGCTTACAGAACTGCAGAGATATTGTGGATCAATTTGAGATTCTACATCTAGAACTCATTTGACAGTCATGTTAATAAGTCTGTTGCGAAGGTTTCTTTGGGTGTTATCAGACCCATCTAGAGGTTTTTTTTTTTTTTTTTTTGAGATGTTTTTCACACTTTGAGTCTTCTGAAGCATGTCTTATCCTTAGAGATTATTGTTATTTTTCTGATGTGTATCCTGGTTAATATTGTTACAGTGGAGTCATGTATTAAGTCACCTCGAAACAGTGACTTATATCTAAATTTAGTTGAGACTTCTAAAGCTGCTTGGAAAAATGGAGATTTCAATTCTAGGTTACCCTTTGTTTATAATGAACTTTTAATGCTTACTATATTCTTTCAAAGCAGGTATTTTTGAGCTAACAATAAATATGCTGGACATCTAAATTATTTTAGACAAATTCTATCTTTTCTAAGTATTACTGTTCCTTTTCTGGAACCATAATTTAAGTATTTAAGAGCTGGAGGATGGGTGATTTGGGAACTATTTGGAACTTTATTTCAAACTATATCGCACATTACAATTACAGTCTCATAAAATGTTTTAGCATTGAGTGTGTTTATATATATATATATCTGAAAAATAAGGTAGACTGTAAATGTGTCATGGGGCTTTAACTTACCAGCTGTTTCTAAGGGTAAGAATCACAGACAGTTGGATTCGTTAAACCGTTTGCTCTTTTTTTCCCCCCTCCTTTTTATATGTATTAACTTGGAAATTTCCCTCCTGAATTTGATATTAGTCATTTTTGTCATCCCTATAAATCTAGCAATAGCTCACATTAAGATCCTACTTTGATTATTAAATTGTGACTTGTTTACTTATCCAGACTAAAATGTCTGTACAAGTACGTATCCTGCTGTCTCCTGACTGTTCTAACACAAAGAGGTAATGACTTCAGGAAAAAAAAAAAAAAAAGGCTTCATTGCTTTTCTTGAAGTTTGGAAGGGGGTGGAGGGGAAATTATTTTGCTTCTGCCCTTTTTTTTTGGTTGTTTTAGAGAAGAAAACCCTTTTAAGTCCAAAGCAGTTCTGTACTGTGGAATTCAAGATAGAGGAGGTGATTTTTTTTCTTCTTTTCCTGGTATTACAAGAAGATTGTAAATGGTTTGGTGGTTTGACAAGTACCTTAGTTTTTTTTCTCATCTCGTATCTGAAAAATGATGATTGTTAACAGTGTTTGTTGTGATGCTTGTTGCGTCATTGAGTGAGTTGCTTTATCTTTTCCAGTTCAGCATTCACAGTTTGTAATTATTTTTCTTTTGAAACATCCATCTTCTGTCAAAAGAGCAGAAGTGTTCACAGTCATTATCTAGAGAGTAGGTGAAATGATGCGTCTTTAAATCTCTTCTATAGGGACACAGCTTGCTGTATTCTTTTTAATTGACCACTGTTCTGTTCTTTTTTGTTTGTTCTGGTTTTGTTGTTATTCTAGGAGTGTCTCTCCTTTGTGGTGCTTATCTTCCATACTGTTTTATATTTCTTGGGGTGAGTTTTAGCACTTGAGTTGATGCATCTCTGGTAACTTTGTTTCCTGCAAATTTGGAAGTACTGAATAGAATGTTTGGCAAACAACATTTATACTCGGCAGGCTTTTGGCTGGTGGTGGCCTATTCCGCAGCCATTTGGAGGCTCTACCTTGCAAATGCTAGCTTCAAGTGTCAAAAAAAACAGTGAGAACTAGGAGGGTTCTGCCAATCTTGAGTTGAGACCCAGGAGTAAGAAACTTTGAAGATAATCACATCAGAGAAGCTGCACTTGGTAAGTAAAGTTCCTGTCAAACTTTGCATGAAGTCAGAGAGAGCTGCATGTGCGTTTGCGGATGATCAGACCTGTGAGAAGTGAAATTAGTTGGGAAAACCCAGCCGTTAGTAAGGTCTGTATAGAAAAGGTTAATATTAATGCTACTTAGTGAGCTACGCTGTAAAATAAGAAATTGAAAAAATTTAAATGAAGCTGCATTTGGATATCTTTTAACTTTAGATGAAAGTAACAGAAATATCCTGCTTTTTTAACTTTAAGAAACTACAAGAAAATTATAACTATCCTTCAAATTCAATATACACTAATTCTAGTGACAAAAGTAAATATTTTTCAAGTAATGTTCTTGCAGTGTGGTTTTCAGTAGTTTATAGATCATTCAACAGTTAAAACACAGTGAAGATTTAGTCCGAAACTGAGTTATTAAGATGTTAAATCTCTGAAAACAAGTAGAATGTTTGTCCACATTGTGTCTGTGTGTGGGTTGAGCATATGCATTTAATAGCCATTTACCAATTTCTGAGCTCACTTCTCTTTCCTTTTCTGTCAGTTTGATAACTGCAACTAGATACATTCAAACCAAGAAAGGGTGTAAGTTTTTTGTATGAGTTGTTGGGGAAATTGGGGTGCGATGAATTCTGTTATCATTTTAAGACTTCAAACAGGAATTCTTGGATTAAATTTTTTGGTTTGTCTGGGGTTGCAGAGCTGATAAAATGATTTTCCCATTCTATAACTTTTATTTATTTTCATCTTCTGCTATGCATCTCTCTTCACCGAAGCCTTGCATATTACTTTTCCCAGTAAAATAACAAGCATTAGCAGGAGTAAACCGGACAAATTCTAGGGGGTTTGGTTTGGTAGTTTTGGTTATGGTTTACTAGAATCCAGTGTCTGTGGCATCATAAATAGATTTCTAAATAGGCATACAAAAAAAAAAAAAGTTTTCAAAGGAATGAGGTGACTGCGGGTTGTATTCAGGTACTCAAGAACATACATACTTTCCAAAATAATCTATTTGTTAGCACACGCTTTGATTTATTAAGTTTGTGTCTGAGTTTGTTCGTAGTTCTGAATCTGTTGGCTGTCTGTAGCCATCTATTAAGTTCTGCTGTCATCTTAAATGTCCTTAGTTTGTGTAGGTTTTCGAATATCAGAACACTATTTAGAAACTTGATTTAAAAATCCATAAAACATCATACTTTGAGTAATTTCTGGGAATAGAATTTTGTGGTACCGTTACTTTGCAGGTACGATAAGATGGAACTAATGCAGTCATAAGATGAGGTTCATTAGTTTCTTTAACGTGGGTAGTAAAATGCTTTGGGTGTACTGTGAAATTTTGGTGATCTCTGGCTAATCTGTTTCAACTATACTTATTTTTGAGAATATGATTATTGTTAATATCCTTTTATTATATATTCAGGGTAATGCTTTTAGAAGTACATTCTTCTGACATAGCCATTATATTTTGATATGATAGAAGTTTGAGTACGATGCTGGATTTCTTTTTAATAACTAGTTAAATTATATTGTAAATGCACAGTACTCTTAAAGCTTTCTTACTAAAAGATAGTGCAGGTATGTCTGTGCTTTCCTGGGAGGGGAGCTTAGCAGACAAAAGAGAGAAGGAGAGGGAAAAAAGTATAGGAAGAGTATATAGACTGGAAAGAGTATTTCTTGAACTAGAAAGATAAATTTTCTTAACAGAAGTGAGTGTAAAGGTAAGACCAAAGAAGGCATGCTAAATTTAAAACTTTATTAGTTGAAACCAAATTTGTTAATGTTGATAACTGGTATGACCATATTGTCTACTATCAGAAAAATCCTTACTTTTATGTGTCTAATAGTTTCAGTGCATGTTTTAAATAAAGTGCATATAGCAAAGCCTGTGAGGCTGTAAGGTTCCTTACATGTGTTTCTCCTATAACAGGAGAGAGACTTTCAAAGATACGAAGAATAGGTAAGCATAAGATTGCCATTAGTATTTGTTGGGAATTGGGCCTCTGATTTCAGTCTGTTCCCCTGGTGTTGAATGATAGTACAAGTTTTATTGCTTAATTCTGTGCTATGATTTAAAATAAAAGATTTTGTCAACGTGTTAGTAAAGCAGAGCTAAACTTGGATGCTGTTGAAGCTAAGAGAAGGTAGCTTAGGCATGCTGTAGGTCTTCATATTTTCTTGCAAGTTTCTTTGGCATCGCTTTGTTTCCAGATTTTTATACCTCACCTCTCCCTTCCTTTCCTTCTAAAATTTCTCTGCATAACATTTAGAGCTTTTTTAGCTCTTTGAGCTGCTCCTACACATATCTTTTTCTGGTGTCCATGTGGTCTTCAGTATATGAAAGCAGGGCAAAACTTTGCCTGACTTTTTAGCCTATTGCTTTAATGAGGCAGCAAATATATTTAAACAACTTGCTGTACTAATATCCAGAAAGGTTTATGTGGGGATTGTTTTTTCCTTTTTCCCTTCAGTTTAATTACAGGTTTGGTGAGCTGGTTTAGCACACTGAAGAGTTACCAGAACTGGCAAAAGGAACAAGTAGGAGTATGCAGCTAGCACCAGTTTTTTAAATTGGCCATTTCCTACTTGCAGAACTTCACTGTTAAAGAACTACCTGAGAAAAATGATACTCATTTTTTTCATAATGGTTGTTAAGCATCTCTTTGCAAAAAAAAAAACTCTGAAAAAAAAACCACAGGGAAAAAAAAAAAAGCAGCCACCCAAACAAACAACCACCTCAAAAAAAAAAACCAAAACCTCCTGAAAAGAATCCCCTTTCCTCATCTCCTGCAACAAATCAAAGATAAATGGGAAAAAAAAAACCACCCTCCTTTCCTTGCTATCAGTATCACAAAAAAAGTGTGGATTAAAAAAAAAAAGGTTCTGTTTTCTAGAGCTGTGCTGCTCTAATCTTTGGGTTGCATCTGTATTTCAAAAAGTAATGGACAACTCTCAGAAGTTCTGATGTGAATTAATTACTAAAAAAGTCAGACTGAAAACTTAGATACCTCAGGACAGACTTAGTTCATGCCTTTTGTTAGGCTGAAGTGGCACTGGTGTAATTGTATATTTTGGCATAGTAATACTGACTTTAACTGAAATCTGGTCAGAGAAATACCATGGAAAACAGATTTTGCTCTGGAAAGGGGGCCTTTTCTAATTTATAAATCCACTAACTTCCTCCCTTCCCTTTTCTTTGTAATATGCCTATTAGTGGACACAGTTTGACTGGTCTGCAATAGTTTCATCTCTTGTACTGGTGTTTTTAATTCCCTCTGTAGGAAGTCTCCGGTCTTGCAGTTCATCAGACTGCTTTAGTAAAGTGATGCCTCCAAGGAAAAAGAGGAGACCTGCAGCAGGAGATGATTTATCTGCTAAGAAAAGTAGACATGATGGGTATGTCATCTTACCATGGGCTAAGACTGGAATATCTAAAGATGAATAGATGATTTTGATCATGTTTTTAAATACTAATCGAAATGATATTCAAATTTGATTGGTTTCTTGATGTGGAACCATTACCTGTGATTGATGTGAACATCTAGTTTCAGTTTGCTTCTCACCTTTTTCTAGCCATATAATAGGCTTGTAGGGAACTTCTGTTCTTGTTTGCTGGCTGTCAAAATAGACGTACTTGCTTGTTCAAAAGCCTGTAAGAAATACAATAATGTCTTCATATGTAAAAAAAGTGAATGTAGTTGTAGGCTATTTGCAGCCACAGTCTTACCTGAAATTCTGCTAATCTTTCCCTTTTGTGTTGGTGGTTTTATGCTGATCATGCAAGAGGAGGTTGAATATTGCTCGGGCAAGGTTATAGTTAATGGTGGAGCACTGATGAAGGCAGTGCTGCTCAACTTCCCTCTGAGCAATAGAAGTGCAAGCAGGTTACAACAGTGTGGAAGATCATTGTGCTCTTTTGGCACAGGTGCTACATAGCTGACTGTTCTGGAAATGCTAGATTTTCTGTGAATGTTCAGTCAGCCTCAGTCTTTCAGCATCCTCTGAGTGTGCTCCTTTTGTGCAAGATGGTCATTACTTATGTGAGATAAGATCTTAACTTGTGGGAGACTGTGCACTCCTGCACAGTAGGTGCCATCACATGATAGGGAGAGGGCTATAGCGTACTTACACAGTATCTTGGTGTTGGAAAGTGTTGTGTACTACCAGAATATTTGGCTGCATCTGCCAATAGAACATGAGCTTTATTACATTCATGTATTACAGGTGACTCAGAAAGCTTAAGCTTCTGTGACATGCACCTTCAGAAAGGTGAAAAGATGCGTTTCCCCTGTCAGCCTGAAATGAGGCTGCATACTTTCCTTTTTATTCACTAGCATGAGTAATAAAAATGCTAGCAGCCAAATTAAGACTCTAGTTATGTCTCTATAATTCCATTGTGCTCAATTGGGTTGCACAACTGTAGCTGCCCTGGAATTTATTAAGTGATCTGCTGAGGCAGAAGAAAGATTTAAACTCCCTTTCATTGCTTTGAGTATGTAAAACTAGCAAGAGCAAAAAAACACTACATGTTCTTAATATTTTTTGCTGGTTTTTGAGATATTAGAAGTAAAAATAGGATTAAATGTTTCTAGAATCTAAGTAGAGATGTTTACAAAATTTAAATGACCTCCATTTGGCAAGACCCTGACAGCAAAACAAAACAAGCTAAAACCCCTAGAAAGATTGTCTGTAGTGGAAGATACTGATTTGTGTAATTCATATAAGAAAATGATGAAAAGCTGATTTCTTACTCTGTAGTTCATGTAATCACTAAGAGCTTTTTGAAAGCATAATTTGAATGCTTTTTCTATCTGCCTTTCAGTTTGTACCTAATGGATCTAGTCTTCATTCTACTGCCATCTAAAGTTTACTTCAGGGGAAAACCTCTGCCTGCTTTTAGAAGTGGAGGTGAAACCAGATCTGTCAGCTGTGGGCCAGAGGGGAATATCCTTCTCTGATGTGGTTCCAATTTTTGTTTTCCTTCTTAACTTCTTAGGTTTTCGGGCTTCCTCAGCTTCCCTTTCTTTCCTTTCTTTTGCTTTGATCTTCAAGAAAATAGCTTGTATTTCACCAGACCTGGCAATATGAATTCATTTGCTGAATATTCAGCTCTATTTTAGAGCTGTATTTTCTTTTGAGTATTTCTTCAAATCTGGCTTAATGTTTTTTGAGCAAATCATCTCTTCTCTGATTTTTGGATAGAACTCCTGCTTTTTTTTCTTCTTTTTTTTCCCCCAAGTTTGGACATATCAGTGTGTTAGACAGAAACCAATGTGAAATTAGGAATCTCTGCAGCAGTGTGCTCTTGTGAGCCTAGTTATCTCTAAAGCTATTGTTTCTGACACTGTGAATGCTTTATACAATAAAAATGGTACAGGTAGGTTAATGCAGTATATATGTTAAGTGGCTTCTACATCCGCTTCTTTACCATTGCTCTCATTTTAGATGCAGACTTGCTTGAAACTTCATACTGGTAACTCAGGATAAGCTTTCAGGAGACATTAGCCTATGTGGAATCTGTATTGTTATGTGAAAAAAGGTAGTCAGAGTCTTCTTGAATGTCTACGTTTCATGAAAAACAAAATGTGTTATCTACAGGAGAGATTATATTTCCTATCAAAGAGAGGATTTGTCACTTGAAATGTTTTTGGAATTATCTAAGTTTTGTATGTTGTAGAGGAATGTTAACGAATTCAGTAATTGCTCATTTGCTTTCAGTGTGAAAATGTTGGATGATACTCTAAAGATTACCAATGGATTGTCATTGTTAAGGGTGTCAGCAAAGCAGAAACCAAATGTTGATAACTTCCCCTGATTTTTCTACACACACACACACACACACACACACACACACACACACACACACACACAAGCATATATATAATTCTTACATGAATAGTTTAGTTGGATGATCTTTTCAGTCTTCACTTTTTGTGTTTCTATATTTCCTTCAGTTATAGGAGTACTAATAGGAATACTTTCGAGATGCATATTCTTGGTAGAAAGCTTATTGCAGCAGGGCTCTGTACTGAAAAAAGATTTTGAAAGGCTCTTATCTTCATAAACTCTAAACAAATATGGTACCAAGGAACTCGTAATAGCTTTCACCTTTGGTTTCAGGCTCTTAGGGATACACCCTCATTTTGAAATAATTAATGGAATGATGATGATGCCTTTTGAAGAAAAGCATTTATAGAAACAAATCTAAATATTGTGGTTATTTGGATTTCATTTGTAGACTAACTATGGAAAACAAAGATTCTATCTTCAGCATCCCATCCTTATGCAATAAGAGCTTGAATTCTGTTAGTTATTATTCATAATTTCACCTTGAAACGTGAATGTGATGTTTTAGTGGGAGGAGTTTTTTCTTTTTTTTTTTTTTGCTGGAAGATGAACAGTGAAAATAATTCAGTGTGTTCATCTCTGGATTGCAGTAAGATTTATCCCTTTTTAGAGAATGGTATTGGAAAGTAGACCTTTCAGTGCACACCTATCAGAACATAATGACTTGAAGGCATTTTATTTCCTTCTCTGTTTGGCAATCTTGACCATATTGTACTTTGAATTCTCATACTGCAGAGAATTCTGAATTTGGATTTAAAAATATGTGTTTCACATGCTGCTCTTTCATCATAATGTTAAGGGTCTTACAGAGGGTTAAGTTTAAGTAAGGGTGCAAGTTTCATGTAAAGATGGTTGCTAGGTAAGAGTATAGTCCCTACTGTCTATCTGTGCATCTGTTATGCAGTCTCTGAGCAAAGACTGTCTGCTCCTTAGGAAAAAACAGAGATATGTAACATAATATCTTATCTTCTTTCTGATAGTCTCATTTAAAGATATTTCTACTCTTTTCTCCAGAATCACACTGAGGGAAAAAACTGACAGTAATGTATATTTGGACCTTAGAATGTTGAAAACTGGGGAAATATATCTGCTTCCCTGAAAGCTGTATTAGATCAATAGATCTAATACATGGTTGTATGTGTGGACCACATAAGGAAATGATTATATGAAAAGCAGATTTATTACTTGAGTTGCAAGCTCTATACTCTATAGTGAAAAAACTTGCATTTTTCAAACACAGTCAGTGCTGTACTACTAATGTGGGAAAGTAAGACACGAGGGTATAACCCTGGAAGTTTTCAAAATTTGTATATTGGTAGGCTTCTTTATTCTACTATGCTATTCATTTAGCAACTGGTTTGATTCTATTGCAGGCAGGCAGCCTGTGTTGCCAATTGTCATAGGTGTCTAGGCCTTATTCCTTGAAGTAGAGCTTTTCAAATAGGCACAGGTCTAATTTTCCCTGTTTCTGTCCCTTTTATTGAACTGGACTTAATAGTTGTGCAGAAACTAGATGTGACTGTCGGGATGTATGCTGTTATACAATCCCTTAAGTGAATTTTGTTAAATTTAAAATGTTAGTTTAAGTTTTAAGAGATAACTGTGAGCCTTTATTTAGGGAGGAATATGGCACATTGATAGGAAAGAATTACTTCTCAAGTGAATTTATCCTGGGTGTTGCTCTAGACAGTCTTTGTCACGCTTTGTTAATAGTAAAACTGTTTTTTTTTTAAACATGGTTTACTATGTTACATACGAAGCAATTGCTAAAATTGGAAGTCTGAGTGAATGTGTGTGTTCTTTTGCTTCTGATGTGTGCCTGAAATTGTATAGGTTTCTCTTATGGACCATCAGTGCATAAGCAAATCTGTGATGTAGTTGGTGTAGTTCTGTTCTAAGGTACTGATGCTTGGCATTGTGAGAAAGCTGTAAGCCATTGAGGACTTGAGTAAACCGAAGATCCATTTGATAGATGTTTGGTTCTAAGAGAGTTCTCAGGTATCTAACCTGTGCTCTCTGGCAGTTTGTATTCATTTGTGTAGCAACGGGCACCATCCTTAGCAGAAAACACATCGTCTTATAGTGTGTGCAGAGAAAGTCTGAAGACAGAATAAATATTCTGTGATCCAAAATCAGTGCCAGACTTTTCTGGTGGTTTGTGGTTTTCCTCTTTGCACGTTCTTAAAGCAATCAAATCTGTATTGATGATAGTTCAGAGAACACAGTCTCTGGAACCACCCTTACCCAGTGCTACCAGGTTGAGTTTGCAGTGACATTGAGCAGAGCTGTCCTGGGCTCTGATATCAGATACTTACCCAGTTACTTGTTGGTAACTTGCTCTCATCTCACTTCCCAATGTACTCTAGGGATTAGGAATCTCTAATAGAAATATCTGGTTTGTCTAGACTGGAAGGGGAAACTCATTTGCTATTTACCATAGGTGGTGTGAGGATGAGCTTCATCTCTATATGTGAGAGCTAACTAATATCAGGTTTGCTTTGGTGTGCTTGCTTCTGTCATTTTCCTTCTCAAATGATCCTTGTCTTGCAAAGTATGTGCTCTGTTGTTACTTCCTTTAGGCTGAGAAAATGACATGTGGAATTCATCCAGCCACCTTTGTTGTATGGTTGTAGTTTACAGCAGAGATGAGGGTAGCCCAAGATGATATCCTTCCTAATTTTTGAATTTTATGAAGTAGTTTATTAGCATCATAGCTTGAGAGATCTGTGATTGGTTCTGGTTTCTGAGAAGTCAGACTCCACTGGGCAGATACTGAGTTACCTGGCCACATGTTGGACATGTGAACTTAGAATTGTCATTGTTTCCTCCAGTCCTTAACAGTGACTTTAGCTTTAAACACAGCAAATCCATGTCGGTTCTATGAAAACTTGCTAAATGTAGATACAGTGAATGTATAAAAAAAGGTATTTTGTTATGTTCTGATTTTCTGTTCCTCTTACTCTGCCTGTCATCGCTGGTGTCTTGGTTCAGGCTACAGTATTTAATTCTGCCAATTGAAAATGCAGGAATCCTTTTTCTGTAATACTTAGATGATCAAAAGCTCTGTCAATGTATATGTTTCTTGAGGGGTCCTTCCCAGACCCATTCTTCACTTACTGACAGCCACTGTGTAGACAAGTTAAATGAGGAATCAGGGGAAGCACTTTCTTATCAGCCCCAGTCTTGCAGTGAGTGTCATTCTATCTTAGGGAGCTACACTAGCTTTCCATGTTTAAACTCCTGCTACTGTCAATTTTCAGGAGTTTTGTCATATTTACATCAAAAATAAGGGGATATTGAATAATTAAACTTCTGTCAGTGTAGCAGAATGCCTTCCTTCATCTCTATGTTTTCTTTTTCTGCTTCCTCTGAATTCAGAATATCCTGAAACGTGTTGAATGAGTCATTCCTAATCATAGTTAATTCTGCAACTATAAGAATGCTTTTTTTCAGACTGCTTCCAAAAAAAAAAAAAAAGAAAAGTAGGTGGGCAGAGTTCAAGGTAGGAGATGGCTCCAGCTTTGTCTTTATCTAACCTAATACCTTCTGGCTTGGTTGATTCCTTATTGGGCAGCAAAGTCATCCTGTTCCTTTGCAACTGCAATAAAGGTTATGCATATTAGGTAATTCAAACAGGAAAAAGTGTTTTCAAAATTAAATAAAGAGTAGATTGAGTCTTGAGTATATCAATATATGTTTTTGAGATGTATGGCTCATTTGTCTGCTGAGTTTCTGTTTCTTGAAGGTCAGCATGTTTCAGTGCAATGTAGATTTTTCTTTCAATCTTGAAATTTCTAAGGATCTTCATTTATATTTTTCTTCTAATTAGTAGGTTGTAGTTTTCCTGTGACCATTATTACTTTTCTAATGATTAGTTGCTTTAAAAAAATGATGACAATAAACATAAAATAGTTCTTTGTGCTACTGTCAGTGCAATGTGTACCTTTTACTGGATAGCTACAAACAACTAGGTGGAAAATGCTGGTAGCAGAAAATGATTGCATTTCAAGATTGTACTTCAGTCTTATAAGTAGAGAGATCTTTTACATGTCTGGCTAGAAGGACAAAATGGTGATGAAATCAACTCCATTTAATTTCATGAAGCTTTTTCAGAATGATCCTGAAACCAGTTAGCAGCTTGGTTGTCTGCCTCCAGCAAGGTTTGATACTTTGAGAGGAAAGGCTGCATGTTTGGAGCATTTACAGAACTGTTCATGGCTTGCTTCTTTCATCTTTGCTCCTCAGCTCTTTTCCATCTTTTTGCCTAAGCTATTGTAGAGTGATGGAAATGGATCAGACTGTGCAGCATTGAACAACTACTTGCACTGCTGAGTCTCATCTCTTTAACAATCGGCTACAGTGATGTTTTCTGATCCAGAAAAGTTTAAAGAGGATGGAGTAATTTCTGTCATACATTGTGTATGTTTTATATGATTCAGATACTCAATTCAGGAGGCTGGTATTTCAGTGTTATTTTTTGAAAGCAGTTAAAATTCTTTAGGTTTGTCTGAGGAGTACATTACCTTGTCGGTCATCTCTGTGAGGAAGGGAGCACTACTGATTTAATTTTTCAGATAACTGTTGATACAACCTATGATGAATGGGGTTCTTTGAATTACTGTCAGCGAGGACCTGTAACCTCCTCTCTCTGTTCTTTGTTTGATTTTTTTTTTTGTTTTATCTTGTTACCAACTTACTGCTTTTAGAATAATGTTACTATGGGTCATGCCTGTTTTGCTCTTTATGCCTTTTCTAGAATTTTTGAAGAGGCAGAAAGTTTGTTCAGTTCTCCATAGTTAATGAATAACGCATGAAGTCTGCGTACACCTACAGGTCCGGTAGGACTACAGTTGACAATAACATTGAGTTACTGTGGGTTTAGACCCACAACCAAATTGCAGCCTGTCAGTTGAATATGGTAGTTAGTAACATGCACAAGTCTTACTTGGATTTGCGTATGATATTTGTGGTTGAATCTGGACCAGGCTATTTTTGTTGTTAGGATGGTTCACGCACATGGATACGGTATGGATCAGTTGAACTGTGGCAGACTGAGCAAACACAGTAGATTCAGTGATTCTTATACTGCTAAGCAGCTCACTAAATGACCCAATACAAGGTCAGAATGTTGAGTAAATTCATTAGTGAAAATAAATGTATTGCTGCTTACAGTGGCTGTTGACTAAATTGTTGCTTTTTAAACATTGCAGTACTAATTATTTGTTTTCTTCTTTTTTTTTTTAAGAATGTATAGAAAATATGATTCAACTAGAATAAAAGCAGAAGAGGAAGTCTTTTCGAGTAAAAGATGCTTAGAATGGTTCTATGAATATGCAGGTAAGTGTGAAATGCAAGTTTCCTCTCAATAACAATTTAACCTATAAAAACTGCATTAAGTGAGCTCAATGAATGAGCATACTTGACTATTTTAATTTATATTTAAAATTGTACATCTGTACAAAATGTTGCCTCTCTGGCTCTATAAATTACTCCATCTGCCATGTTAACATTGAGTAGTGCAAAACCCTTCTTAGGGAAGGTATGTTTGTATTGTAAAAATAACTAAACTAAATAAAAAGGTAGCAGAGGTAGTAAAATTAACTATTGGTGCTAAATCTGGTGGTTCTGGTTTCTAGCACAGAAACAAATAAACACAAATGTCCCGTAACTGTCTTTGAATTGTCCTCTATTAGAAGGTACAAAGAGGGTCAACCAAATTACTTATTATTGCTTTAATGTATGAGAACTTCCTTCAGATGTTGTAGGCTTATTGATTATGATCAATGGTCACAACAGCTCATCCGTTAACAGTGAGTGAAGTCATCGATCATGATTTGTTTTCATTGTTTTTACACGTGCTTTTCTGAAGGGGAGAACTTCAAGTATGGGAAAAAAAAATCTCATGACTGTAAAGAAGACCAAAAGGAAATGAAATAGGTGTTTGACAAAGGAAACAAGGTTATCTTACAGTTTTCTGCTGTTGTTTTGGATAACATTGCTCACAGTTTGTTCTGTTTTGTCTTTCCTTATGTGTCATGAAGAATGACTTAATTTGATGTAATAAATCATTTTTTTCTTTTAATAAAATTAAGTAGTTTGAGATCTCACATGTCTGTAGCAGTCTGTGAAAGGAGATTCAGGCAAATTGAAGCCAAACCTTACCTGTTAGATTCTGCGTCTTTCTGATCAGCTTGATTTATTTATTTTTTTACTCTTGCAACAGGGATAACTCATTTTTATCACAACTTTGGTGGAGAGAAGGGATGAAAGGAAGGATGTGTGTGAAAGATCTTTTGATTTTTCCATTGAATGCATATACCAAGCTATAACAGAAAAGTGGAGAGTATGATCCTGTTTATTGTACTGAATAACATTGTAAAAAATGAAAGTTTTTTTTTCAAGTAATAATCTCTTCTGTGCTCTTTCTTTAAAGTCTTCTCCTTTACATCTGCGGACAGTTAGCACTGGATTTGTTGTTGTTTTATTTTCTCTAATGTGTCTTAATTGCAGAATTAATTTTATTTTGAAGGTGTTTGATTACAGTCAGAAGTGTGAATGGGAGAATGTTACAGGAAGATGGGAAAATATTTAATTAAACCTTATTATTTCTAGAATAGAAGGTCACCTAATAGTAAAACTTAGAATTATTTTCCCTTTCATACCTCTTTCTTGTACTCTTTATATTAATTATAATGCTTTTCTCCCAAAGTAAGCCTTTCTTAATGAAATAATTCTAAAAAAATAGTCCAAATAGGTATTAAAAAAAAAAAAGTGTATTAAAAAAAGCACAGTACAATTAATGCATATAACTTTTTTCAACATGCAGTGTAGATGCTACAAACATATTTTCCCAAAAGTATTCCAAAAATAGAGTATTTTAATGACATCTGTTTTTGAACCTTTTTTTATTTTAAGTCAGCAAAGGTATAGCTATGTGTAATTCATATTTTCATTTCCCTCTGCAATTACTAAAATTCATGTAATGTGCAGCTGTAGTATTACTGCCATATAAATAAATAGGAACATGACATTTTTATTTTTATTTCAGAGTCTTTTTTGTAGATAACATTTTATAGAGTTAGCGTATGAATGAAACAGTAAGGAATAAGATTCTGGGAATGACTGTCTCTTGTATCATAGATGTCTAGATACCATAATCTTACGTGATACAACGCTATGATAACAGTAGAGATTCAAGCTGAGATATGAGTTTCAGTAATCATTGTTCACTCATTTAACCATGCTAATATTACCTGGATGTTCTGCTAGTCTGTATTGTTAAAGATCTTATTCATATACTGTTCTAAGATTCTGTTGGTAACTGGGTGGATTAAAAGATGTTAGCAAGAATGAAAATAGTTTTTCTGTGTTTGTTTCCAAAGGTGAGATAAAGATACGTGTGTATCCACGTCTGATTGTAAGTGGGGAAATATTTATTGCATGCCAAATAAACCAACCTAAAACTTATGAAAGTTCAGATTGTGATCACTGTGATGAAATTTCTTTTATGCTCTAAAGATCAGTCCATTATAATTCTCAGAGATATGTAAAGTGCATTTTCTTTGCAGGCACTGATGACATTGTAGGGCCAGAAGGTATGGAGAAATTTTGTGAAGACATTGGAGTTGAACCAGAAAATGTAAGTTGGAGGTCCATTCAGAAGATGCATAGTGTGTTATGATGTTGATGAACCTGTCTAACTTCTCCGAGTTTTCCATCAAGAATAAAAAAAAATTCAAATAGAATTTTTGGGAGAGAAAGGAACATAAACCAGAGAGGTTTAAGTGCACATTTGGAACCAACTTGCATTTGCTCTGAAACTAGAACTGTTAACTTGACTAAAAACTCAATTTGCCTTTGCCACACCATTCCCCTCATTTTTTCCTTCACTCCTCCTACCAAAAGAAAAAAATAAAAGTTTAGAAAGAGGTGATGACATCTTTTCTGAGACTGCACTGGAGATTTAACACAACTGCCAGCTAATGTTTTCTATGGGAGAAAGGTGTTTCAAATATTGTGAGCAGTATTAGCACTCCCATTATGCTGTTACAAAACCCATATATATTTATATATACACGAAGGAGAGAGAGAATTTTAGGAAACAAATAGCTATACCTTTTGCGGCTCTTTTTCTGGTGTCTAATATATATTTTAAAAACATATGTGCAAGTCCCATCTTTTGCAACATTTGTAAATTATCTCTCATTGGTTAAATTGATAGTTATGTTTTTGAATGATTTGCTGGTGATATAAGATGTAATTGCAATCTTTGGAATTTATTAGTGTGATAAATCCTCGAGATTGATAGAGACGTTTCAGTTATATAAGTGAATATTCTGACTTTGCATTAACAGTATAGAGCTGCACTAGTATTAGCCAGAGTTGCAAATTGAAATTGCTTGATTACACTTTTTTTTTCTAGTCTGCAGGGATAGTTGCCTGCCACTTTTTCCATGCATATATCTTAAGTATCCTGAATATGACAGTGATCTTCCAATACCACTTTTCCAAATTGCTTCTTTATTGCTTCTGTGTTCTATGTGAGATATTAAAAGGATTCTGTTTCCTTTGGGGCAAAACTGAAGCAATTATGAATCAGCCTGTGGATTGATATATGCTAATGCTAATTCATTCAGTGTGCTTAACATCTACTTGAATTATACCTCGTGTTCAGACTTGCAGAATGAGATGGTGTTGACAGTACCTTGTGGTAGATGGATTCATGTGGGATTGTTATTACCTTTTGAACAGTTGGATTTCATAAAGCTTCTGGATTGCAATGGATGCTTACCTAGATGAATTTAATAAACGTAACTTGTCTCAAGTTAGTGCTTAGATTTAATAATTTTGGGAAACCTTTTCTGTAGCCTGTGCTGGCTCATCTTCCTCATGATTGCAATGCACACTAGCTTCCTACTGTGACATTCCGTGCATGCTCCCTTGAAGTAATGTGCCTAACCTAACTGACTTTCTATCTTTGTGCTGGAATCTTACTGTTTGAATCATGTGCAGGTTTGTTGTATTCAGATTTAACTTTTAAAGTAGCTGCTTAATAGCAAAGTTCTGAATGTTTTGTTTATTTGACTAAAGTATTTGTAGCCTATTAAACAGCAACGGAAAAATACACAGATATATTTGTTGATTCTCTTCAGCTTTCCCATTTTTTCCTCTGAAACAGGTAGTAATGCTTGTATTAGCATGGAAGTTGGATGCACAAAACATGGGCTACTTTACATTACAAGAATGGTTAAAAGGAATGACATCACTACAGTAAGTGTTTTGAAAAAGATTTTTTTAATAGTAAATACAGGTTGTTGTAGAAGAAATGCACTTTGATGTTTTAATCATAACTTAAAACAGAGTGCTCTACTTTAGAGCAGAAGCAGTATTTCTTTGTCACTGCTTCCGGTGATATGGCTCATTCAAAGATAACTTGAAACCTGGCTGTTGCTTGTTGAATACTTTTAAAATGTCTGCAGCCTCAAGAAAACAGAAATACAATGAGGGACATTTGCAAGGACATCTGTCTTTGTCACTGGATAGGACCTATTTATTTCTGAGCTTTACTGTCATTGCATGAGTGTTAGATATTGGTGTGTTGTTAGAGCATATTCAGTTTAAAATGCTAAACATTACAGACATTTTTTTGTGACTGCATGTTCTTTCTAAGAGTTGAATTTTCCAGTTGCGATCTTATCTTTATGGCATAATTAGATAGAAGTAGTTAAATAACTACATTTCATGGAGCTGGGGGGAAAGAACTATGTTTTGGCTTATCTTTACAGAGTAGGATCACCAAAACTTTAGGAAGTTCTATAGCTTTGCTGAAGCTATGGAAGTATTGTTTCCCTTCTCTGGTTTGTTGGTTGGTTTCCTTTTGTAGACAAATTTGTGGTTTAGTCCCATGGGGAGTGCATTTTCTACAGCTTCAAACAATTTTTATCACAGTACAAGCATAAGACTTCACTAGTTTATCTACGTGTTTTGTCCTGTGGGTTAAATCTTAAGCAGGCAAATATGTCTTTGTATTTTATGCAGTGATGGGGATATATGTTAAGATTCTTTTTCTAAGAACACCAGACATCTGTGTAAGAATGTAGACTATGAATTCATTCTTTGCTTTTCTTTCAGATGTGATACTACAGAAAAATTGAGAAATTCTCTGGATTGCTTGAGATCTTTATTAAATGAGCCTACCAATTTTAAACTTATTTATAGATATGCATTTGACTTTGCACGGGTAAGTACTGGAGAATGCTAACGTATAAAACTAAACTTTACTTTGATTAGGTAATGCTTAAGAGTAAATATGTTTCTCTTAAGATATCACTCAAGATTCTCTCCAACAAATGTTTGTGTTATAATCACTTTTTCTTTCTTACTGTTTGAGTTTTCTATGCATAAATATTTAAAACAGGAAGGCATTTCAGCCTTTTCTGCGAGTGGTAAAAATAATAAACATGATAAGAGATGATTATAATATAAACATTGGTTTTAAAAAGTCTTGGAGGATCGTTAGTTATGTTCTTAACATTTATGAAAGAACATGAAACAATGTCCTGATATCAGCGGAGGGAAGAGTAAAAGCAAGAAAAATGTTTGAGCTGCGGTAAGTGTTCATTAAGTGAAGGAGAAGTAGAAATAGGAAAAAAAAAAAAGGAAAAAAAACAAGTGTTGCAAAAACAGTTGTTCACTGTCTTCCACAGGTAGACTAGACAGATGACTAACTTCCCTAAATCTGCTCTCTCCCTTTTGTTGCTGAGCATGATGCTGTAAGGCATGGCGTACGTCTTTGATTGGTTTGGGTCATCTGCGTGGTTGCATCTGCCCTCCCAAGCTCTTGCTATTCTCTGTCTATTCACTGGGTTGGCAGAGGGAGAAACAGCAAAGGACTTGATGTTGTGCAAACACAGTTTAGCAATGGCTAAAACAATTGCTGTATTATCAACTTTATTTTGGTTGAAGACATAGAACACGTCACCAGACAAGTTGCTGTGGAGAAAATTAATTCCCTCCCAGCCAGAACCAAGTACATTGTGTGAAGGCTTATTCTACTAATTTTGCTGAAAGTAAAATACAGAGGTTAGAAGTACTTAGCATTGCCAAAGAAGTTCAAGATACTGGTGAAATATTTTGAATTGATTAAAAAAATGTTTTACTAATAGCAAATCTGTGCCAGCTAGTGGCCGGTCAAAAATAAGGGACAAGCCATCAAATAAATCACTTCTAAAGAGATCAGTGGATAGACTGTTTTCAAGAGGTACAACTGGATCTGACAAACTGCTCTCAAGAAAGGTTTCTAACACAAACAGTCAGATGTTCTGACATCTTTTGAAAGAAACAAGAAACCACAAAACTGTAGACTTGCAAGTTGATATGATTGCAACTTGCAAATCATATCAACAGAATTGTTGAAACTATATTAGATTAATAGAGTTATTGAACTTCTCATAGCATAATGTCAAAGGAGGTGTATAGGAGAGTGGCATCTAGAAAAATAGAAATGAATGCTAATAAGAAGGCATATATTTAATTACATGAAGCAGATAAATATGGTTTTTATCTGAATGATGCAAGTAATTTATAGAGAAAAAGTTAATGGAAGCAACTTTGGTTTTGACTTGGAAAATTTGTGTGATTTTTGTTTTAAAGGCAGTCATTTCAGGGAAGTGCTCATTGGCAAAAATAGTACATCTATAGGTGTGTAACTTTTGAGATGTACCAGAGTCAGGTTTTCAAGTTCACTAAAAATTTCCTACTAATCAGGTGTAACGAATCTGCTAGATACAGATGGTGATGTTTTTTCTTTAAAAGACAAAATAACACACAAGCAAGAACAAATAGCGAGAAATTAATTCCTGGCTCTGCAAGCCTGAATATAACTGCTGCTAAATTGGCGTAAAACTGGGGCAGTTCTGAGAGAAGTCTCCATTTGCTGTATTTTACAGTATCGTTACCTGTACAGTACAGTTACCTGTGCTTGTTTGAGAATTCATTTCATCTGAATTTAATGTGACCAGTAGAATAACAGAACAAGGAACCTCCTCTGATCACTTTCACATAGTCATTGTTAACTGATAGCTGCTTCCAACAGTTATCTTCCAACAGTTCGTGTCATGTTGTGTTCGTGTTATAAGAAAACCTCAGGAAATATGTGCAGTGATGCTACTTTAAGACTCTTATGGCCATGCAGATGCATGCATACAAACATGGGTATGGCTGTTGTTTTCCAGAAAGTTAGGAAGTCACAAACAGGAATACATGCCTCGTCAGTAAGACTTTCTCAAATAACGGTCACTGCTATGGAAGGCATCTTCTACAGCAAGCCGTTAGCTGTGAGGAATGTTGGGTTTTAATTAAAAAAAAAAAGTGTTAGATATTGCTGTAAATAAACGTTTTTTATGTTTTTTCTTTCCCTTTTGACTTTTTTCCATTTCATGCAGGAAAAGGACCAGCGCAGCCTAGACATAAATACTGCCAAATGTATGTTGGGCCTTCTTTTAGGAAAAACGTGGTCTCTTTTTCCAGTATTTCATCAGTTTCTAGAGGTAAGGATGTTGAAACAGACTTTGTCTGTCTTGTCTGACACTATTTGACTTAGATATAGAATGAATAGATATTTTTTTCTGAAATAAATTATACTAACACTCCCAAAATTGCATTTGTAACTGGTTATCATTTCTTTCTTTTTGTTTCTCAAATCCTTACGCTGTTGATCTTTATTTGATGCAAGACAGAGTATAAAATGTCCTTGATTACTTCTTGACTTCTGTTCTTATTGATGCATATTTGCCCGCTAAAAGTGGTGAAACATACATTATTCAATACTAATTTGATTGTTTAGTGTCGTCTTTAATCCTGTTTAATTTTAGATAAAATGCAAATAATGGTAATTCATTCCAAGGCTTAAATTTCCTGCACAAAAACTGAATTTGAAGGACTTGAAGATGTGTTTCAGTAACTTCTGTTTCTTCCCTCAAGCAGCAATCAAAATACAAAGTTATCAATAAGGACCAATGGTGTAACGTTCTTGAATTCAGCAGAACAATCAACCTTGACCTCAGTAATTATGATGAAGATGGAGCCTGTAAGTACTACCATATGTTGATGTTTTAAAATAATTTATTTCTCTGAGCTTAATCATTTGGTGCTCTTTTATGAAATTTTGTAAAATACAGTTATCTGATCTCTCTACAGGGCCAGTATTGTTGGATGAGTTTGTGGAATGGTATAAAGGAAAACAAATGACGTAGGAATTCAACTATGCACAGCCACTCAAGAGTCACTGTTACCACAGTTATGTCAACCATTAGCCATAAACTGCTATTTGTATCAAAGTGCATGCTGCTTTTCTTGCACTGCGTTCCTTTTGCAGGGAACTTTTGGTGTTTGCCATTTAACAAGCTAGCTATGCTTGCTGTGTAGCATTGTTCTCTTTGAAGGCTGCTTTGCATTTTGTATTTACACTACAAATTGGTGGACTTGCCAGCGTCTTCACTGTGATTATGTGTATATTGCTGTCAAAATTTTGTATATGTGTATAAAAAAAAAAAAGCTTCAACTAGGGATTATTTCTGCAGAAATGTATTGTTAAAATAATTTTGTGGCATATTTCTAGTCATCACTTACATGTTTGTTGGAACTTTAGTTATTTTGCTTTTCTTTTGGTCTCAAATGTAGCATTTCAGAAAATGAACAGACTGCTTGGACATAGTTACGGTGAAGAACTATTGTCAATTTTAATGTTACTATTTGAGATGCCAATTTCTGAGGGGAGAAGACGTGCAGTGATTTTCTTAATGGAAATTCGCCAAACTTGACCTATTGCTTAATAGGAGTGAAGCATTGATGTCTTAAAAATAACAACAAAAATCACATATAAATATTAAAGCACTGTAGTAGTTGTACATGCCACAGTTTATTTCCATTGGAAGAAAAAGTACTGACTTTTTAATGTTAAAACTGCAGTAGTCGTTACAGGTACAATTGAACAAATTAAAGTACCTTTTAAAAAATGGGTTTTAGACTTTTGTAAATTGCCTTTGGCATACTCCTTTTAATTTTTGTTGTACCAAGAGTGTTTGGATTTTGTTGCAATATAGTGAAACTTAAAGTTCTCGCTAAAAATAGTGGTCTGGGGAATAAAATCTGCTCACCTCTAGCGCGTAGGTAATAGAGATTTCTCTTTTCTGATTTGTAACGTTGGTCTTTCACATGGTCTCTAACCTTATGTTTCTGAGTAATTAAACATATTGTCAAAATGTTGCTTTTTCTTTCATGCAGGGGATTGGAATTCCCTAGCAGGATGTCCATTGCAGGCAATGGGCACGTTAAACACCGGTATTAAATGACTATTTTCTATTAGGGACCGCTTCCTGCTTCACTGATTTCCTTATCTGTGTAAGACAGTTCTAGTGATAACTTTGGGAAAAATGACTGAGTGAGTGGGATGATGCTTAATTTCTATATTTTTGTTGCCTTGTCTTTGCCTTACTCTTCTTTATTAAAAAAAAAAATGTCAGCGTTAACTTCTATAGATAGGTTCTTGAAGGATCCGGTGCTATTAAACTTCATTTTCTAAGGATTTAATAAAATGTTCCGTATTAATTCATGGAACACGTAACAAAAAAGGGCCAGTGGACACTTCAAAACAAAGAATAGCATTACTTTTCTGTAGAAATATTTAATGAGGTATTGGCAGTTTAGATATTTTTCAGAACGCAATCCAGGGGATGTGAGGGGAACGGTGTGTTTTTAGGTTGAATGTGAAATTTTCAGCTGTCCCATTCTGATATCACTGAAGTCAGGAACAACTGTCACTAACTCAGCTACTTTCAGGATTAGTTCTGCAGAAGCATATTGGTTTGCTGCCCTGGTCTGGGATTTTGTACCTGTTGCTATGGGTTGTGTTCAAATCTGTGTTTTGTTGGTGGTTTTTGTTTGTCAGACTAAGCTGCCAAAGACAAAAATTGTTCGTGTGTGTTTGTGTATATTTGTATATACATAAATATACAATATGTATACATATACAAACCCAGAATTTCATGAAGCTAAGAAGAAAGTACTTCCATTTCCCATGAAATAGTCACCTTTGGATTTCCATGACACTAAATAAATACATAGCATCCTTTAAAGTTAGTATTGGTAAAACATACATAGTCATTGCTTTTTCTTTACTAATACAAGTAATCTTAATTCCATGTTTGATGCCAGTTTTGCACAAGAAATTAATTCAGTGAAGTGTGATATTTAATGTTTACAATAAGCCTCTTACACACACATTTTAATAAGACTTCTGATGTAAATGTGTATATTACCATAGAATAACTATAAGTAAATACCAGTGGAACTGCTGATTTAGTTCTTAAAGAATGACTTTGGAAGCAATATAACTTGTAACATCAGACTACATTGTGTTTGCTAAAAATCTTAAGTGAAATATTGTAATTTTCTTAAATGTTAGGCTAGTTACTGACAATAGAATTTAGCACAAATTAGCATACTGCTAAAATACAAGGTTTGCGTTAAAAGTTTTGTATGTCACAAAAATTTGGCTTCCAGTAATGGAAGCAAGAGCCAAAGACGCTTTTAATCTATCACTGTTACAGGTGTAATTTTCACATAACAGGGTCAGCAGAAATCTGTTCAGCTTAATTGGGTGCTCGTTTTCAAGGTTTCTGTAATGTTTTGCAGGATACAAAGTTTGAAAGCAAAGAAAAGAGAGAAAAAGAAACCTCGAAGTGCTCACTCTGTATGAGTAAACTTTCCATTTTCCTCTTTGGATAAAAGTAATTGGGAGCAATGGAAAGGAAGAATGTGTTTGGGAACAGATTAGATATTGCCCATTTTATCTTCCATTCACAACTAAGATGAATTTGTGTTCAGTGACTGATTTATAATGAGCGTAAGTAAGGTAAACCACAAAGGCAATTACAGCTCGTTGGCAACTTTACTAAAATGTACAGGAACGGACTGGAAAAAAAAAAAAGTATGGCTTAATAACTATCCTTGTTATCCATCCTTCTGTTTTTGCTGTATTTTCAACCCGCAGAGAACCCTAACATTGCAAGGTTTTGTATTTTCAAGGAATTCTCTCTCATTTTTAAATAATTGTAGAAACTTAACTAAGTTTGTTTAAGCTTAACTAAGCCACTCAATTTACCTTGGTTTTAGTATGAGTTTGCTGTTTCCTTTTCAGTTCGTAATATTATTATACTGTTGATGTACTTCCCCTCCTCCCTCTTCCCACCCCCCACACACTTTATTAGTATACAGAATATCCTAATTTCTTGAATACTGGGAAGTCTTTCTGGCAGATGTGTTCACGGGTCTTGTGCTTATCCTTTTGATGTAGTATAACTGCATCTGTAGCAGAAACTTGATGATTGATGTGCAGTTCATGCCTGGTACTTGGAAGATGTAAAATGAAGAGACAGTTAATTAAAGGAAACCAGAGACTAAGTATTAGGCAGGAACTGATAGGTAACAAACTTTTTAGAGCTCTTTACTGTCCAAATAGCTATAGAGAGTATTAGTAACAAATATACACAGATTTAATTTGAGGAACATGTAATTACACAGCAAAAATTTTGTAACTTAAAATACTAACTTTATTTCTTATTGATTTTTTGTTGTTGTTAAGTTTTATTTTCAAGAAAGGCAAGTAGAGGAGGATGGAATTTCTTGAAATGCTTTATATACTTGAGCTTTCAGTTAAAACTTGTTTAAGACTGTCTTTAAGCTAAAATAGATATTTCAATCACCTTTATGTGGCTTTTTCTGACAGTAAATATAAAGGACTGGAGGCATTTCCCATTTTATCGCAATTAAACACATTTTATTTTAACACAAATAATGTTTGTACAATCAAAATCGATTTTATCTCATTGTTACTTGGTTAATATTCCTGAATTACATTTTCTGGAGGGAAAGAAATGGAGTTATGTAAATGGATTATGTAAGAGTTCTCCCGGATTTCTGTTGGCCCTTAGTCACACGTCTAACGAGTTGTTAAATGCTCTTGAAATTCATATAGACAGCTTTAAAGGTTACCATGTGCCCTGCTTTTAATTATAAGTGCTAAAATACCTCTTTATAAGCCTTATCTTTTACCCATTCTAATTGCTACGTAAGTGTATAGAACCCATTCACCAACTAAATAGGTCATTGTCTGTAACTGAGACCAAAATATGTTTTATTTTTTTTTCCCCTCTCTATATATGTGCGTGTGTGTGTGTATGTGTGTTGTCACCAAGTAGTTCCTAATGAAGCTGCTGTTGGAACAGCAGTTAACCTGTAACTGTGAATGCTTTATGTCGTAGTTATTTGGGTATTACACGCATAAGGTGTGCTAAACTCCTGTGACTTACGAACTGGTGGAAATGCTGTTATACCACCTAACATGAGTTCATTTTTAGGTCTTTTGCTGGTGTTGATGTAAAATGGAATCCCACAAATAAAGAGTATTTGTGTTGGTTTCAAAAACTGAGTTAAGATTTTTCTGTCGTTCATGCTTCAGAAATTCTCTAATGTGAGTATGCTTCTCCTCCACTGGAAACTTTTTATCGTCTAGCACAGAACTTCCTTGGGCTCCAAAATTCCGTGGAAGGAGAATATACACAATCTTGTGATTCTTATTCACAATCTTACAGCAAATTAATACTTAAAACATTTGAAAACAGGTATGTTTCAAATGGGGTGAGTGAATGTAAAGCAGTGCTGTTGTACAATTTTTTTTTTAACAGGAAGCTGCTGAAATTGCCTGTCTTCTTATAGGACGGAATCTTATAGAAGCATCTTTGTTACCTGCTTATCTTGACATAGGCTTTTGACACTGTCTTCCTCTTAGATCCTGTTAGAGAAGCTGACGAAATGCTGTCTGGGTGAGCACATGACGTGGTGGGTTGGAAACTGGCAGAAGGCTGCACTAAGAGGATTGTGATCAGAGGCACAAAGTCCATTTAGAGGCCTGTAACTAGTGCTGTACCCAGATCCGGGCTGGCCTTCAGTCCTGTTGAGCATTCTCTTTAACGACCTGGATGATGGGGCACAACATACCCTGAGCAGGTGGCTGATACACCGAAGTGTTGTGCTGTCACTGAAAGGGACCTGGACAGGCTGGAGAAATGGGCTGGTATGAGGCATGTGAAGTTCAATGAAGGGAAATGCAAAGTTCCTGGGAGGAATTATCCCAAGTGCCATACAAGGTCTGGACCGGCTGAGAAGCAGCTTTGCAGAAAGGAATTTGAAGGTCCTGTGGGATGCCAGGTTGATCCATGTCAGCAATGTGTTTCTGTGGTAGAAAAGATTAATGTTTGGACTGCAAGAGGGGGAGCGTTTTCATCATTGAAGGAGGTGATCCTTCCCTTTTATTCAACACTGGTGAGGCCTTACCTGGAATGTTCCAGATTTGGGATCCTCAGTACCAGAGAGACATGGATCTCCTGGACAGAGTCCAGTGGAGGGCCATAAAGTTGATGAAGGGAAAAAAGTGCTTCTCATATGAGGGAAGGTTTTGAGAGCTGGGATTGTACAGCCTGGAAAAGAGAGAGTTCAGTGTGTGTGGAATCCCATCAGTGTGTACAACTATGTGAGGAGAGGGTGCAAAGAAGAGGGAGCTGGACTCCTCTGAGTGTTGCCCAGCACTAAGCCAAGAGGCCATGGGCAAAAACTGGAGCACAGGTCATTCTCTCTAAACATTGGGATGCACTTCTATGCTGTGAAGGTGATGGACCACTGGAAGAGATTGTCCAGGGAGACTGGAATCTCCTCTTTGGAGATCTTAAAAAGCCTCCTGGACGTGGGCCTGGGCACCCTGCTCTGCTTGAGTAGAGAGACACAGAACCAGATGGCCTCCACAAGTCACTTCCAACCCCATCCTTCCTGTGATGTGGAGCATATGCTAAAGAAAACTCCAGGTATTATTCAAATGTAACACTGGAAGAGAAGACCAGTCTACTAGTATTTGAATGTAGTGATATTTATTTCTGGGAGTGTGTTTGTGAGTTCAATACATGTCTTTCTCTTATCTTTTAGAAGACTTTGTTGATTATTTGACTTATAATGGGCTCTTGAGTTGTTCTTTTTAAAGCAGAAGTGATAATATTTAAGCAGAGCAGTAGAAAAATTGTTAGCATCAGGACATGAAAATTGCAGCCTAAATATATGTTACACATTCTTGGCTTTAGTTTTAAAAGGAGCCATTAGTTAATCTTACTATTTTATATTTCTTTCAGAGTTCCATATCTAAAGAATTAAAGCCTGACAAAATGAATAAAATATACATTTTGGACATATTTCTCAAGATTTTGTTTTAAATTTTGTGCACTACTTAAGCTACCACTCTGAAGGTTTTTGACAATATTTTAATGTAAATGTCTTTAAGTAATATTCTCATGTGGAGACTATACTAGGGAAGCTGTTTTTCAGTAAGTTCAAGTTGATGATCAAAGCTGGAATCTCCTTCAGCACTCATAAGAATGTTGTCTTCTCCTTTTATTTATTATTAGCTGAGTCACAGTCTTCTGTACTAGGAAAATTTCCATATTGCTGCCCAAATAGTTGCTGATGTTAATTATATGTAGATTAAATGTGAATGTCTTTGTATTTGAGGTTTGTTTTCTAGCCCAGTAATTAATGTTCTCTGGAAAGACTGAAATGTTTTGTGCCTGTAGCAGACAACTTGTTAACAATCACTGTATTGTAAACAAGTAGTTGAAAATCCAAGTTTTGTTTCATTCTGAGTTTCTCCATCTACTCATAAGACTTTTTTTTTCCTGCACTCATTGACTAAGGGATACAGTGTGTTTTTGAACCTTGAGCTGAGCACCTACAAGAAAGGTGTGTCCAGACCATTACCAACATACTGTCAGACCTTCATTCTTTCTTTGAGAATTCATACAGTGTCCAGTGTCTGTTCAGATTGTGGTTGCTGGTTTTTTTTGTTTGTTTGTTTTACCTTAAGTTACTGATGAAGCTATAGAAGTTTCAACGTCTCTAGAGCAGTTGAGTTATACCTTTCAAAAAGTATGACTTCTATGGAGGAAAAAATAATAGGTATTCTAGAAAATGCTCAGTGATTAAATGAATGATGTTTTCAGTGCAAACGAGATGTAGTTGATAGAAAACAGCTGAATTGTAAAGAAAAGTGAATGATAATAGAATCCCAAAGGGATTTGGGAAACAGATTTGTAGTTTTGGGTACCTGGAGAAGGGCCTGGAGAAATAGGGTGAATGGAGAAGAGGACACAAAATATGAAGAGCATTGGCTGGAAGCCACAGAAAATGTAAAAGGTTTTGCATTATCTCTTAAGAGCAGTTGCTAATGATGTGAGGAAGTGTTAAAAAGGAGAAGATGCTGGGTGTTTGTGTTTTAAGAGTAGCAAAGCAGGGGTGCATGATTATGCAGAAATCTGAAGGTAAGTTTCAGACAGTTTCACAAAAATATTGTGACGGTAGAAGGAAATAATTTGACACATTAAAAATTCCTTGAAGGAGCAAATGTATTTTCTTTGTGGATCTGATGAGAACAGCAAGTAATCTTCTGAAGCTTTATTGCACAAAAGGAGTCTTAGAACACTTGCTGCTCCTCAGAAGTAACGTACTGTATGGAATGCTGCTGCAGCATTCTGGTGTTTGGAGAAGATGAGAAACAATTTTGCCAATGTATATTTTGAAAGCCTGTTGAACTGTAGTAGCAAGAACTGAGCAAATGTTGCTGTGACACCAACAGAGTCACACAGGCACCTTTTTTCCACGAAATTGGCTCACTTGTGTGGTTAGATGTCTGTCTTAATGTGTTAGCAGCTGGTACAATCTGAGGTCAGTCAGTGCATAACATAAAGAGCAAGTCTACATTGTCTTAATGTATTCCATTTTTAAAGTTGCTGTGGCCATTGTTACCTTCTGTGACCTATAAGTAATTTGCTTTACCCAAACTGTTATCCATGTCTTTTTTTTTACTTTCAGTTTGAAGTTTTTCTTGAAGAAAGCAGCCAAGCAGTGCTTTCTCTTTATGTAGAACATTTATTTAATAATCCTCAGAAGTTAAAAGCATTGGTAAAGTAGTCTTCATTATCTTTAATGTGCTAAATGTGTTTACCTAAATGTGCTGTTTCAGTGTTTTGCAATGAATTCAAATCCCACAGACTTCTAGGAATACAGCATTTGAATACTGCTTAGATTTTATGTAATACTGCAAAGTTGGAGAAATTCAGAGAATTGTAATCCAGAAACTTGTTTCACAAAAGCAGAAGGTGGTAATATACTCTATTTCACATATAGGGTGATTGTGATTCCTGTAGCAAACGTGCAATAATAGTAATGATGTAATAATAATTTCAGTGTTACATTTATTTTTGTCAAATAAAACTGTGCGTATTAGAATTCGCAAAGGAAACTAATATTTCAGTACCAAGAGTAAGCAAGTATATTACTAGACCTCAGCTAAAGGTTTATTAGCAAACATAACTACTGAGGAGTTTACTCATTCAGGTATCCTAGAGTTGCAAGTACAAGTTTATGGTATCTGACTTGTATGTATACAAATATCTGTCAGCCTGAGTTGGCCTTTGGAGTAAGTTTTTTTCTGAATTAGATGAATCCATGCTTTACACATCACACAGGGCAGGTCTAGTTCCATAACTTGCATTTCTGAAGTTAAAGGCAGATAGATGTACTGAGCAAGGATAAGCAAAAAACCCCGTAACTTCATTCTAAGACGCAGTCATTTTGCACCTGTAGGAGGTTAGCAATGCACCGTTGTGTCTCAACCATCAGAGTCTGCTCTCCTACTTTGCAAAATATTAGCAAATCCATCAAATGCTTTTTTCTTCTTAATGAAAAACTGGCCCTGTCCTAAACTGGTCTGAGTCTTTTGACAGCATTTTTCACTGGAATCTGGGAGGCTGGCAGCTGTTGTAGAACTGCTCTCTGGTGCTGTCAAAGAAGTGTCACCCTCCAGCTCACTGGGATCAGTTGTAGCGCAGGTATTGTTTCCTGCAGTCTTTTGTGGGAACAGACCTGAGCTGTGCTGTGTGCTTCTGCTCAGGGAGCTGAGTGGGACTGGTGAGGAATACATGTTCTCTTCACTCGGATCCAACTGGAAATAATTTTCTCTGTTGAAGACTAACTGTGTTTTCCCAGGAGATTCAAGGTGCAATTTTGTCATATTGCTGCATGATTGCATTTCGTCAGAGGAGCTACAGTTGCTGCTGCCCTGTAATTCTCTGTATTCATCACATTCTTCACTGAAACTTTGTGTTTTATCTTCATGAGTTCTAGCTGAATTAATGTGCTCACCCTGTGGTAATGTCTCTTTCTCCATAATAACCATAGAAGGTTTTTCAGTTGTGTTTTCAGATAGGGATGGATGAAGTGACTTGTTGCTGGCTGCGCTGGCATGCGGGAGAGGTGTTTTGGTAACAACAGTTGCATTCAAACCAGTATCAAGAGGAGTACAAACAAAATGATCGTTCTCAGATGTATTCATGTTCCATCTCAGGGCAGTGTCCCCTTCCCAATGTTCGCTTTCAGAGGAGCTCTCATCTGTGAGCTGCTCTGTGCTTACTTCTGGTGCATGTTCCTTCTCTTCTGTGGGGCTGTGTCTGAAGAGGTACTGTGGTTGAAAGGAAAACTGGTGTGGCTGCAGTTCAGCATCTTCAAGAGTATTTTTGGTATCTGTTGCATATGTAGGAGAATGTTTTAATGAATGTGATGTGTTGCTGTGCTTGTAGGGAGAATCAGAAATTGAGTTTTGTGCTGTTGACTCTTTGGTAAAATAGTCAAATGCATCAGAAACTTCTGGACTTGAACTAATTGAGTCTGAACCTGACGTGCTTATATGATCACTGCATTTGTCAGCATGAGCTGATGCTGCTGCAGGCATGATGGTGTCTGACCCATAATCAGTAGTGGTTCCAAAATATGCATTGTGCTTATCTCCATTTTTTCCAATACGTCGAAGTTCTGCAGCAATGCTTAGGGATTCTAGTGGTGCTGAGAAATTACCAATTCCATTTGTGTCAGCTTTCTCCAGTGATGACAGAGGAGCTGGCAAGTTGCTGCTAACGCTGGTTTGTTCCAGGTCAAAGTCTTCTAAGGAGCTGCAGTCACTCATCGTGAACGGAGTCCCTTCATCTGAAGAACTGTCACCAAAGAAATCTGCAAAATTACCTTGCTCGTTTCTACAATCTCTTTTACAGCTGTGCTCTGTATGAGGAACGTTCTCAGGTTTTTGGTGAATGCTTAAGTTCTCAATATTTGCATCTCTCTTAGAGCTACTGGGTAAAACAAGAGCTCCCATGTCACTGTTCGTATTTACCTTGCTATTTAGACCAAATTCTCTATCATAGCTTTGCCTTCCAGGCATAAATTCTGTAGAGCTTATAGGTTCATGGTGTAAAATGTTCCCTTTGTATTCAGGTGTTGCCTCTGACTGCTGCTGACCAGAGCTGTTGCCCACCTCATTGTCCCTGGAATCTTGTACACTGGTTTGGGGTTGTGCTGTGGGAAGTGGGAAGCCAGCATCTCCTGTGCAGGGTAAATCTGTGTCTGCAGGGTCCATGTGAACTGAGTGAGAGCCAGTGTTGTGTCTGCTGGGCATGGGAGGGACTCTGCTCTGCTCTGAGTCTGTGCTGTTTGTGTACTTCGGGTCTTTCCATGGTAACAAGCTGTCCCCCGTTAATTTCCTTGGTGTTACTTCATTGCTGCTCTCGTAATCCATCCTTGCAGTAAGCTGTCCAGTGTTTAAGTACATGGCATCACTGCTATTAGTTTTGGTGTTGGAAGACACTGTATTTTTCTTTACGTTAATCTCATTATTGCTTTGTTTTGGGAACTCCTCAGTACTTGATGTGCGTCCAGTGCCACCAATGACATCTTCGTACAACCGAGTAGTTCCTGTAAGAGAAGCATGTGTGTTTCTTGAAGAATTCTCATAAAAAACAAACGTCTTATGCTGTGTGTTCGTTGGTTTGCTCGTGGAGTGCTCTCTGCTTGGGGTTTCATCTGAAAAAGCATGGTTAGCGTAGATGTGTTCTGGAGCCGGGGCTTTGTTCCTGCACATGCGCATCCACAAGTGTGTGAGGCAGGGCCTGGCCAGGACGCCCAGGCAGAAGGCACAGAGAAATGTAATGAACACTGAGAGGCATACAGCCAGTGTCAGGTCCTGCTGCGTTCCTCCTGCTCTAACACCACCTGAATTGGTGGCCCGAGTTTTTCTAACCAGAGGTGCTGGAACCTTTTCTTTTACTTGTACGTTGTAGATGAGATACTTCTTCCTTGTTGTATTAAAAGTACACATATATAAGCCTTCATCACTTTTCTCAGCGTTGTGTATTACTAAATTATTAATTTTATCCAGTGTCAGATGAGGAAGACTGCTTTCCTCTGAAATTCTGCCTTTAGGTGTCCACCACGAGACTCCATTACCTGAAATGAAAGAAAACACAAATTGAAACTTTCTTGAAAGCAGAGTATACTTGGCTGGTGGAGTCAGGTTATTTCTATACAGGCATTCTCTGACCTATCAGTGATAATTTTTGTGTTATTTTTATGAAAATCAGTTTTTTTTTCTATCCATGGTCACTTGTCATTGTGCCAAATATGCGTTAAATTAGGCTTCTTAGCAAATATGTTAAAAAGGCTTCTATTTTCTCTGCATTTAAAATACAGCACATGTAGTGTGTTAACAACAGGCTTTACAAGAAGAATGGTGTGGGTGAGGGAGGAGGACCCCGGGCTGATGGCTGGTATTTGCCATGATACAGACCACTGTGGCTCTGCTTGGTGCAGGATGCATGGTCCTAGCACAGTGTGGCCATGCTGCCGTGTGTGCGTGAGAGCAGCCAGGTCTTTGCCAGTGCTTTAACTGCTGTGTTGTTCCTGTGGTTACTGCTCAGGCTGCAGCAATGACAGTTGGCGAACCAAGGCAATTTGTGTGCACCCAACAAGTGTTCCAGCCTCTAGCAAGTATAGGATGTAGCTGGTTTCTGCCTTTTGGAGTGTATTACAGTGTTGTATGTAGAGCTTTGCTTTTGGACTGCTTAGGCTTCCACTTAAGTTTAGGTGCCATACAGTCTGTTGAGTTGAACCCTGATCACATTTTCTGTGATTTACTTGGAAAGCAGAACAGAAGGGTGGTATTTCTGACAGACTAATTATTTTCATTTGGGGATAAGGCTTTCCCTTTGGAACACTTTACACCCCGTAGTACTATTAGTTCGTTAAATTGTACTGAATTGTGGTTGATGCCAAATGCCTCTTCTCCTTTGAGTTTCATCTCAGTGTTCCTTCTTCAAAATCTGAGTTCTGCAGGTTTTTGTCCCCTGTACTGTGAGTGCTATGCCAATGTCTGCTGAGCTCTGCACTGAACAAGCTGTAGTCCACGGGGGCTGCAGTTATGTAGGGGTGCGAGTCCTCTCCCTTTCAAACACAAATAAACTTTGAATAAGGCCAAGTGCAGGGTGCTGCACTTGGGTCGGGGCAATCCCAGGTGTTTACACAGACTGGGAGAAGATCTCCTTGAGAGCAGCCCTGCAGAGAAGCACTTGGGGATCCTGGTGGACAAGAAGCTGGACATGAGCCAGCAGTGTGTGCTTGCAGCCCAGAAGGCCAACTGTGTTCTGGGCTGCATTAAAAAAGCTAGAGGGAGGTGATTGTCCCCCTCTACTCAGCCCTTGTGAGGCCCCATCTGGAGTACTTGTCCAGGCCTGGGGTCCCCAGTACAGGAAGGATGTGGAGCTCTTGGAGTGGGTCCAGAGGAGGGCCACTGAGATGATCAGAGGGCTGGAACATCTCTCCTACGAGGAAGGGTTGAGGGAACTGGGCTTGTTTAGCTTGGGGAAGAGAAGGCTCCAGAGAGACCTCATTGGACCCTTCCAGTACTTGAAGAGAGCCTATAAACAGAAGGGGGAATGGCTGTTTATGAGAGTGCATAGTGATAGGACAAGGGGGAATGGTTTTAAACTGAGACAGGGGAGGTTTAGGTTAGATATTGGGGGAAGTTTTTCACACAGAGGGTGGTGATGCACTGGAACAGGTTGTCCATGGAGCTGGTGGATCCCCATCCCTGGAGGCATGCAAGGCCAGGCTGGATGTGGCTCTGGGCAGCCTGGTCTGGTGGTTGGCGACCCTGCACATAGCAGGGGGTTGAAATTAGATGATGATTGTGGTCCGTTTCAATCCAGGCCATTCTATTATTCTATGATTCATTTCACTCTGCTGTGACCAAATACCAGAAACTCTGCTCTATCCTTCTCCTTTCTCTGCATTCCTCCAGAACTGCTATCCCACAGCTGTTAACTGCAATAAGAGAAAAGCCCATACTGTGCTTTGTTTGCATTCAATAATTAACTTACACATTTGCAACATATTGCATACTGAAATTTGTATATGGTTGGACTTTAGCATCACTCCTTAGTTTAACACAGGAAATGAGATGAAGGCATGGGGGTTGGAAGTAGATGATTTTTGAGGTCCTTTCCAACCCAAGCTGTTCTATGATTCTGGTCTATGATTCTGGTCTATGATTCCACCTTTGAGAAATATGACTTTCAAATTTTTTGGTGTAATAATTATTAATTAGCATGTTAAATTGTCATTTGGTTATATTTAAAGCAGCACCTTCAGAAACCCACTTTCCTAACCAGATTTGTGTGATCATTTTGCATGCAATAGGATTTTAGCAGCACATGGGGCACAGCCCTGTTCCACATACCCAGTGTGTTACCCACACTGCAGCGCAGCACTGATGTCTCCCTCGGTGGGACCACAGCTGTCCTGAACAAAACACTGTCACTGCAGTTTAGGTGGAAACTTGAAAGACACAGCAGAGGCTTCTGTGAGCTGGTGGCAGTTTTACTGCACGATGTAATCAGCTTTTTTCTCATGTAGGCAGAAAGAAAATGAAATAGATGTTTCAAAGCATGAAGCCTGCAGTTACGTATCCAGGAATTGTTGAACAAATCCACTTTGAGTTGAAAGATGTTCAAATTGATTAATAGGTGAGGTAGAATGGTTGTCAGAGGATTTTCACGGAGATCCACAACCTACGAGGAAATAATTCATTCAGAATTAATTTCATAGCATTCTTAAGATTGGAAAAGACGTTTTAAGATCACCATGTCTAACTGTCAGCTGGTCACCCCAAGCCTACTAACCAGGTCCCTCAGTGCCACATCCACGCAGTTACTGAACACCTGCAGGGATGGTGACTCTACTACCTCCCTGGACAGTCCATTCCAATGCCTCACCACTCTTTCTGAGAATAAGTTTTTACTAATCATTTGGTAAGCCTTAGATAGAATCTGAGTTGCAACATCAACCGTAACATTTATTTTATTAAAAGAGAATATTTTTAAAGGATTGGGAACAATATCTGTGTTAGAGATATTGAAAATACTGCACTGAGTTTTTTGATTTTAGGACAGGGGTTTGGCAGCCTTTCATAGAACCATAGAATCATAGAATCACTAAGGTTGGAAAAGACCCACAGGATCATCCAGTCCAATCATTCACCCATCACCAATCTCACTAAACCACGTCCCTCAACACAACATCCAAACGTTCCTTGAACACCTCCAGGGTGGCTGGGAATCTGCAGGACTCTTGCCAGAGAATGCCTGCAGTTAATGCAAGGAGCTGTTCGGTCTTCTTATGACTCTCTGGTCTCCTTGGAAATAACCTCTTCACCCTCATTTCTTCTGCAGCTCATGTGTAATTCCTTCTCAGCTGGACTGTGTCAAAGTTGATAAAGGCCCATCATTAGCATTTTAGTGTTTTGCCTTTCTTTGAGGAGTGGAAAGAGCATGTATCTGAGCACACGTGGAAGGGATAGGGGAAGGAAGTCCGTGGAGTTATGCGCTGCCTTGTGCCATAGTTAAATGGGTAATTGCATGGCTATATTTTGTATATTTACAATTATATGTTCCTACGTATAAAAGCAGTTGTGCTATATACAAGTAATGACTATTTAAATTATTTGCTTAAATTTTTATAATTGTGTACTAATAATCAGAGCAATATAATCATTACTGAATAGCTGATTTAAGAATCTTTTAATGGTGATTAGCACAAAACACTGAAACACTTGCAATGCTATTTTACTACCTGTAGTTTGTTGAGATCCTTGAAGGCATCAGGATGAATGTTTGCTATCTTGTTGTTTTGCAGGTAGATATTTTTCAGCTGCGAACAGTTGTGAAAATCATTCAGGTCAATCTGTAGTATGCCATTGAATGACAAATGGACAGTTTGTAAAGACTGCAGCAGTCCTAGCCCTAGGAAAAGCAGAATTATTTTACATTTCATATTCTTGTTTTCCCAGTTGTCAGGTGGTTTTAAAAAATTGTTTGCAACAAAATTTGTTCCATTGCTGTCTAACGGCAACTAGTGGCTGCAGGCTTTGATTTATTGTGCCTTTTCTACACAATGGTTGTGCCATCCTGAAAGCTGTATAACATCAACAGCAGGCATTGAGATATATTCACAATCAAAGGATTTTTTTTTTTTAATTGCATCTCCATAAAAGCAGTAGCATTCCTCCATGCCGTGAAAATCATTCTGATCTCTGTACTTCTAGCATGCTTCTCTGGAGAATGAGTGGTGACAAAGGAACAGTTTGAAGAGATGGACCGTATTCTGTTAATTACTCTAAATATTAATTGCAAATAAATTGCATATTAAAATATGGGGATGGAAACTGGATCAGCAAAAGCTGATGCAATTTCTCCTCTTCACTACCATCTGCATGTTCATGCACATTTTTCAGATGGGGAATTGTTTGAACTGTAACCACAGGACATACACCTGACTGAAATCGAAAGCATGTCGTTGCTTTCATATCCCTGGGTGCCTGTGAATGAAGTGTGACAGTATGTCCTTCAGCAAACCCTCTGTCCTACATAAGCAGCTCTATGGAATGCTGAAGAGGTCTTGTTTTCTTACACACTGTGCGGAGAGCCCCTAAAAGCCCCAGTTTAGCAAAGCCTTAAATAACTGTTAATAGGAGGTGTCAATTTGGGTGCTAGATGGCAAATTTTTTTTGAATGAACTGAACATATTTTCCTGTCTTTGCAAAATACTGAATTTGGGGCCAGTTTTATTTAGAATAGCATTGATTTTATTCTAAGGAGTAGCATGAAATTGCTTTTGTAATTTTCTTAGATATTAATGTTCACAGTTGAAATGTAGAGGCTGGTGGTTCTCCTTGCCTCTCAGGGGGTAAATTTTAGTTATACTTGACTGACATTAAGAATTACAATTGCAAAGACTGCATAAAACCAAACGAATCCCAAACAACCCATTTGTTGCTGAACAATCTTCAGTCTGTGTTTGGATACGGGTGAAACTTGGCCACACCTTACATAACCAGTGGAGACAGTCTCATTCTAAATCTAGTAAGATGTACCGAATTTTATCCCAGACCAATTTACTCCTTGTGAGTGAGGTCCTTAAATATTTTGAAATGCTCACCTGTTGGAACTGCGTGGAGGTTATTTCTCCCAGCTGACAGTACTTTCAAGGCAGGCAGGAAATGGTGGATTTCTCCAAATGTTTTAGACCCATGTGAAGGTGTAGATGGGTCCAGTGTGAGGGTGCTGATGGAGTTATCATTGAGGTTTAGAGTTTCCAAAATTGGTAAATTTCTAAAAGCAGTTATGGAGATTTCAGAAATCAGGTTGTTACTGAGGTTCAGATGTTTCAGCATCCAGTCTTCATTTCTCCCGGTGGTGCACAGGAAAGATTTGATGTTATTGTAACTTAAATCGGCTGTTACTGCTGTTAGTGATACATCTTCTGGAATAGCACCTAGACCCATGAAAGAGCAATTCACTACGAACTTCTCATCCCACCAGCAGTCTGTATGGCGATGCGTATTAAGAAGCTGCTTGGTTCCCACTGATCCAGGACCATTAAAGGAAAGGAGCAGCACAGCTGTGATACTCAGGTGAACGTTATCCATAATGTCTATATGTAAGATGTAAAATTATGGTAAGTTCGGCATAACAAGAGGTGAAACAGAAAGAGGAAATACTTCGACATTCAAAAAAATCAATATTAAACAAACACCCAACCATTACCAGTGTTCTGTCTGAAACACACAGCTTTAGGGGATTAGGTATTTTTGAAAAAAGCACTTCCATAAACTGGGGAGCTTCCCCCTCCCTCCCCCTCTCCCAAAGACAATCCAAACCTTTTCTTTCTCTTCCAGCCCTTCAGTTGAGAAACACAGCTTCTCAGGAACCCGTGAACTAACCACAGTAGAGACTTTTGAACTGTAGCTTCAGGTATAATATACAGCTATCACTGATCAAAGTCCACCAAACATAATCTATGACAAATAGCTGTGGAATGATTTTCATACTTACAGTTAACACAATACCAGTTTCACTGTCAACACAACAATGTGTTTTAAATGAAAAAACATATTCTTACAAATAACAACTCTAAGCCACAGCTGAGTTTTACAATTTATTTTTTCATTTAAAAACAAATTTCATTTAAAAACAAAGACTAGAAATGCAATTGTCTTCCAGCTACTGAAGCAACCACCACTTTTACAGATGCTGAGAATTCATCACAAGTACGTTGCTTTGGTGTATCCAGTAGGTATCTTACACAGAAGCATGTAGAACACAGCATTTCAAGTGCATCCGTGGGATTAAAATAAACAGTGTGCCACACAGTGTTTTAAATAAAAATGTACGTCAGGCAGTTAGAAGATAAACAACAAATAACTACACAACACGGGGTATGCGATGTCAACATTTCTCAAACCGTGTAATGAAGGCAACAAAATACTTTACCATTGCATAAATAGTGGCCAGCAAGTCAGTAATTCATATCATTTGGTATTTACATGACTGGTTTTGCTACATTTGGACTAAAAATTCACACTTCAAAATCAATTCTCCAGACCATGATTTAAGAGTACCTTTGTGACACATCTCTCAGCTATGCTGTGTGTAGTATAAGAATTCTTGATAATTATAGGTCTGGAATCCAATCCTAGCACGTAGGCATGATATCAAGCAGGGAAGAGCTACAAAGTTGCTCTTCATGTGTATTCTATGTAACCAAGACAGTATCTGTTATTTACCAAGTTCTATTATTTCAGCTTTGAGAACACTGCTGCTTATATTTATATATAAATACATCCACCAGTATTAATGTCAGTTACTTATGTCAGTGTTTGCATGTATATGCATATTTGTGTAATATATATGAATATAAGCAGCATTATATAATGTACATATAAATATGCATTATACGTGCGTAAATAAAGTGACAAAGTGTGCCATTATCAAGTGAGTGCAAGCTCTAAAAATGTAACAGTTTTATCTCCTCAGGTGAAACATCCTCATTGGGAACTGCTTAGTGCCACAAACATACATGTTTTCAGCATGATCAATCCGTATTAACTGTAGTAAAATTATGAAGTTCATGAAGTCAGTATGCAAAACATACTTTATGTTTGTACTTTCCCATAATATTTAATGCCATTCAATGGCAGCTTTGTCTTCTGGAATTCAGCATACTTTGAGAGCTATAAAATAAAGGTAGGTAATTCATATTCCCATAACAAATGCCCAATTCTGAAGTTAACATTTAACTTTTGCACAACTTTTAGGAAGATAAATGTGCTTATCTAAAAAAACTTGTAAAAAAAAATGACTTGCAGAGTCACTACTGTGGCCTCCTCTATTTAGATTACTTGATGCTACTGTAAAACAAAACACACAGCAAACCTATTTCAAACAGAAGAAAAGTACACGGGGGAAGAATGAGAATAATGAGCTGATCTCTTTTTAGCACAGAACACCATCCCTCTACAAAAGCAGTTCTAAGGCTACAGTAATTTATTTATAAGGCCCCAGCTCACTGCAGACGTAGTTTCACTGTTGACAAACTCGGATATACTGTGGTTATTCTGCTGTCACAGGATCCAATACCATCACAAAGAATTGCAGACTTCAGTTTAACTTCAGAATTGAATACTGACAATTCACAGGAAAAAAAGAGACCCGACCTCAGACACTGCTGCTTACAGTTATGCTTCAGTTCTTTAAACATATTCTACTGATCCCAATTCAGGAAGGCATTTCAGTATGCACATAAACTGAAAGCTCACTGAATCAGTGCCACTATTATGGCTAGCACAACGATGGCATTAAACTGCTGAATGTAATAGCCTGTGCTTAAAAATATTATGTAATAAATGTTAGTATAAACTCTTCTAGAAGCAGAAATCCTTGAAGGCATGCAGTTACTTCATACAAATACATGTAAACACATAAGAGAACCCTTCTGGTAGTGCTTTGAGTTTCAGTGTGTGGCTCCACACGGATTGACGGAGGTCTGACAACCCATGTTGTGACCTGTCACTTGCACCTTGAACAGTGTTCCATCTGCACACATACAGAGCTTGAATCGCAGCCAGTTGCCATTGTTAAACTGCTCCCCATAAGAAGAGCTTGGCAGTCGTGACGGGCTGACCATCACAGTTCCGTTCAGGATAATGCTATTTTCCTTTTAAAAGGGAAGGAAAAAAGAGAATTTTTAGGAAGGACAAGCAAGTTTAACAATAAATTATGTTGTAAGAAAGGTTGTAGAAATCTACAGAATATAACATATAAGAAGGTTTCATTGTTTAATTAAATTTGTGAATAACACCCATCAGTTTCTCCATTACAGCCATGGTACTTTGCTATTCTAGTGGTAGATCAATACTGAGAAAGCAGTGGTAACGTGGTAGACAATTCTCCACAGACCTATAAGCAAAGGCAGTGAATTAAAAATAAGTGAAATGGACTAATTTTAGTCTCTGTGCTTCCGTTGAAGGTTGCTGTCCACAATAAAGCTCTGGGAAGAGAACATGTATTCCCTTTGGTGTTCATTTCAGTGCAAAAAAACAATAGCTTACCTTGAATCACTTTATGGGATTTTAGTGTCTTACAGTATTAAATCAGCATTACCTGAACACTGCTGAACCACAAATTAAAAGCATAGTAATAATCTACCTTTAAAAAATCCAATTAAATATGCTGATTGCAACCAAACTTTTATGAATGACTATTTTATATAAAATTTAAATCAATACAAAACAAAACAAAGAGTTTACTATCAGCTTGAACTTGAAAGAAAGACATTCAGAAAATGCTGTTGTGAAATACTCACTGCTTTAAGCTCCATGTTGCCCCCCATTCGAAACTCAATGGTCTTGCCTGTGATGAAAACACCTTCATTTCCACGGACAATAGCACGGCCATCAACCTTTATGTTTAGGTCACTGGTTGCATTGCTAGTAATCTAAAAAACGTACACAAACACAAGTATTACAGATCAATGAAAAAAATGAATGCCACTTGGGTTCATCTGAGTAACTTTAATAATCTTGAAAATGTTGCTCAATAATTTAATAAAAAAACTTCAACGTGTTTTGTGCCCTTCTCCCATTATGACTATGAAGATTTTGCCCATTTGTTATTTTCTACATTTACATTTGCATGGCTTACTTAATTTTGGAAGGTATGAAGTGTATCACTTGATTGTGATAAAAATAACTCACGTGACAGTTGCATGGGATGCAAAATCAATGCTGCAAGCAGATGCAGCCTTCCTTGTAAGGACTGATAATATAAATTTGTTCCTCTGTTCTTATTTAACCTGTTGCTCTGACTTTTAAAGTTCTACTTGTTATTTTTCTCTCTGCTGCATACTTTTTAACTGTTAGACAGCAGAGAAAACGTAAGGAAAAAAATGAAAACCATTGTCTTTTCTTGGTCCTGAGACACATGCAACCCTCAATAAACCCACTGTTGCCACTCTGTTAATGTTACACAACTATGCTGTGTTCAGTATTGTGTTTGGAAAGCCTTTATTATGACTGATATGCAAGAAAGAAGTTTTAGTCTGACATTAAGATTGACATGCATATGAGAATATATAGGTTTTGGGTTCTCTGATAAATAAAGCATATTTAATGTAGGAACCAAACTAAGAACACGTTCAACCTGGAATGAACTAACAAAACTCCCATAATGCCATGACTGTTCTCTATGCTTCTTTGAAATTCTGATTGTTCTAACATTTATCAGCAATAGAAAAAAAGAGACGTTGAAAGTTCTTACTAGAAGAAGAAAAGCTTTTCATAGGAATTTTATTTCTGAAACAGCTATTCAGGTACAAACAAATGTATGTAGATGCTTAACAAAAAGTCACAGAGGCTTCCTAATCTTGATACTGGAGCCAGCATGGTACTCTAGATGTTACACTCGCTTAATAATGTCAGTTTTCATTTCTATTCTAACTTTTAGGATGGTTTGCTTTTCAGAGGTGCTAATTTTAGCTATATTTAGTCAAATTTCTAGATTTGAAAGATGAAATTAATAGACTTCTTCCGTATTCTCCAGCTAAGGCAATTCTGTAATAAGCTTTTACAGAGAGTACTTAAAAAAGTTATTTTTTAGAAGTTAAACAAGACATACCCTCTCTGTAGAGGCCTTTTGTACATTCAAGATTTTAACTCCATTTGGCAGATGAAACTCATGAGTTTCATAGTCTGTGCTGAACAGAGTATTTTGTGTCCGTGGGTCCACAAATTCCATGCCGATATCACTGGTGATGGAAGTTTTGTCTTTTTCCACACTAAGCTTGGTTGTTCCTTGCTGAAATACAATCTTCAGAAGCAAGAGTTTTTAAGTTAATGACGTTTCAAGCATTACGTTTATTAATAACCCGAGTGTCACTGCAGTTCACGATATAACTTACAGGCTGATTATTTCCAGTGATCACCAGATCTTCATTCCGTCTGCCTCCTACAGTGCTTTTATACAGTGGATGTATCACCCCCATGTCAGAAACTTGCTTAAACCGCAGCAAGCCGCTCTCGTGGAACTCCATGCTGTCACAACCATTGGGGCCGATTCGAATCACTGCCCAGATAACAAGTGTAATCTCAAAGAGAAACACACATCGTCGTCAGATATGACTTCAATATTATAGGTAGCTTAACAGTATATCCTGGATACATCTGCACTGCACTAATAACATTTCATGTATTTCCTGTTGCGGAGTTTGGGGAACGGAGAGAGAGCATCAAGGCGCCTGCTCCTGTGGGCTCATGCTGGGACTGTGCCAGTGAAATACTGATGACTGAACCGGAAGGATTCTTCTGTCTAATCCTGCTCAGAGTACAAAGGACCAAAAAGGAGAGGGAAAAAATTATGTGTCTCCTTCAGTACTTTTTATGTCCTTCTCAGCCATACTGGAGTTCAAGTTTTCTTTCTCTAATAAACAGTCAAAACTAAATACATCCTAACATTGCTTACAGCCTAAGTATTATACTCACAATCAGATTGATGACAGCCAAAATAAAAAGAAGGACAATCACGCAGATGGCCAAATTGCCTTTCCTGCCACGTAAGCCTGTCTTATGGAGTCGGTCTTCATCAATTGGAATGTATCCAGCTTTGAAGTTACTGTTGTGCTCCTTATTGACGTTCCTGCGCTCTACAGCCTTCTCACGCATAGATTTCTTCACCGGCCCATTGGAACTTTGCTATGATACAAAGCACAGGTTAGCTGTTGAAAGGTATGCATAAATCCACCAAAGCGATACACATCTATGCATGCAAAAAAATACACAACTGATCACTGCAATATATTATATTCTACCCAGGATTATGTTATATTACAGTCTGCCACTCTGTACAGTATAAATACAAAGTATAAAACCACCGCCAGCCAACTTGTCAGGGGGAACGAGCCTGGCTGGCTGTAACTTACTGGTTGGCAGTGATTGGATTGCAAGGTGTTTCCCTGCAAACATACCATATTAGTGCATATCAGAAACTCTCATAGACATTCACAGGGAAAGAAAGCTTGATTTTCCCGGCTATTTTCATAGCTTTGTACACTGCTTTGCTCCAGCTCTCCTGAATGACTCAGGTCACTGTGTAAAGGTCCAAAAAGGGGTTCAGTCTTTTGAACGGCACAAGGTGCGTTCGGCTGAATTCCGGAGCTGCCCCGTGCGCCGGGTGTACCTGCACGCGGATGTACCGATGCAGCGGGTGAAGACGTCTTCTGTTTTCTTTTGGAGCCGAGCAGGAAACGGTACCGCGGAAGGCGCCTGACCTGAGCACAGTCTGACGTGCCGAAGCCAGCCGAGCTCGCCCCGCGCTCCTCCACGCCCCGAGCCGAGCGCGGTGACTCACGCGCAGCTCTATTTATACCGCCGGGTAACGGGCCGCTCGGTCGCCCAGCAGCGGCTCGTTCCCACTCGCGCAGCGCCGCCGCGGCTCCTCGCCAACAGTCAGAACACCCCGCTTCCCAAACGTACTCTGCCCGCTCGCTTCCCTCCCACCCCCCAGGCCCGCGCACGGGACTCCGGCTGCTGTCACGACCACGGCACGCGCTCAGCCTCCCGCCGGCCCCAGCTGTTCGGAGGGGAACGTCTGTTGGCCGCCGGGATCCCCGTCCCGAGCGCCGCTCGGAGCCTCACCGCGAAAGCGGCGCTCCCAGCCCGGCTGCCCCGCGCCGCGCCCCGCGCACAGACCTGCTCGGAGGCGGCCGCCGCCATCTTCCTCGGGTGCCGCCGCGGCTGCGGCAGCTCCGCACTCCCCCTGCCGGACAGAGGCGGCGGGGCTGCCCGCCGACGGCCCGCCGCTCTCCGCAGGGACGCCGACCGACCTCCCGGCGCCCTGCGCTGCGGATCAGCGCCGTGACCCTCACGCGCGTCCCCGAGCCCATCGCGACACTCGCGCGGCTGTGACGTCAGGCGGGGACCGGCCCCGCGGTGACCCCGCGTTGCGGAGCGGCCCCGTGGTTTTCCCGCAGTGAAGCATTCGGGGCTGGCAAAAGGCTGTTGGACTAAAGAGCTTATCCACGCGCATGGCGAGCAGCCCCTCCGTAGCGCGTACGTGAGCGTTCCCAGCCACGGGTCCCTTCGCAGATAACTCAGGGATTTCTCTGCGTTTAGGCAGAGGGATATTTAATTTTTTTTCCACGCTGGGAAATGGAAATGAGGGGTGCGGTGACACGTCGCTCCTGCTCCATCGCCGCCCCCTTCTCAAGACGGTACCCGCGGGGCGACCGCTTGCCCCGGGCGGGCAGCAGCGAGGGCGGCTGCAGACGGCAGAGAAGTGTTATGGCGCCACCTGGCGGACGCACCGTGTGCCCCCGCGGTCCCCGCCGCGCTGGGCCGGGCCGCGGGGTGGCCGCCCCGTTGCCACAAGCGAAACGCGCCCTGCTTGCGTCGTCCTGGCACCCGCCGCGGCCGGCCTACGTTACAATCGCGGCTATAAAGGCTGCGGGGCCGCGGCGCCGCCCACAGCCGTGAGCCCCGGGAGGAGGCGTGAGCTCCTCCCGCGCTGCCATCGGAGGGCTCCCGGGTGGACGGGACGGGACAACGAGACCACGGCAGCCCGTCCCAACCAAGGGCCCACCTGTGAGAGAGCTGCCCGCGAGCATGGCTAGCAGCTTGAAGAAGCTTATCAAAGCCGAGAGCTGCCGGCTAATGCAAGAGAAATTAGAGAGCTGGTCTAAGGACTATGAGGTGCGGAGAGCCGCGGTCCCCGCGTCGGCTGCCTCTCCCCGGGACCCGCGGGCAGCCGTGGGGCCGCAGGGGCGGCGGGAGGCGGCGGTTGCCTGGCGCCCGCCGAGTTGCGGTTCCGCGGTGATCGCAGCTGTCCTCTGGGCGCCGCTTTGCGACGCGCACGTGTGCGCACTGCTGCCTCCTGGCGTACGCTGCTTCGACTTTTTACTTTTCTTGCGCCTGTGGTGCGAGCGGAAAGATAGAGGTGCTGCAGCAGCCGAGACAAAGTCAAAGAGAGCTTTGCTGCGCGGGTGGTAGGAGGCACGAGGCGAGACAGCGGCTAAGGGAAGGGCAGGGGATGCTCGGGGAGTGCTGCGCAGGGGCCTGGGAGCAGAGAACTGCACGGGGAGGAGAAAGCTGGAGGCGAACGGAAGGGGATGGGAGAGGATTCGGGGGCATGGCAGCAGCAGGGCTGTGTGAAGAGAGAAGAGGGCAGGAGGTGGAGGGGACGAAACCGTGTGAGCAGGACCGGTTACATCGAGGGGAAGGTGTGGCGATGGAGGGAACTGAGGCTTGGAAGTTGTGAATATTCTCAGCAGTGATGATGGCCACAGCATCCTCACTCCTGTGTCTCTGGGCACTGTGGCTGACCTCAGGCTGCTGCTGTGGGTGAAGGTCTTGAGCAAAGATGCACAAAGACCCTTTTGTGTGTACCTTTTTGTATGTAGGGTTACCGTGTCCATAAGCCTTTATGCAGGATTCCTGGCCGAGGGCAATCCTAAGGAATAGTTTGAGGGAGGCTGGTAAAGGTTTGCAGAGCACGGGGCACCGGGAGGAACAGGAGCACTCACCTTATACCTTGCAAGTGGGTGCTGGCAGCAGGCCTTGGGGCTGCTCAACAGCACAGGAGGTGGGTGAATGTAGTCCACAGGTCCTGGAGATGGAGACGAGCAACTCTCTGCTGTGAGGAGCAGAGTTGGCAGATGGGAGCACTGTGGGTGTCGTGTCAGTGTAATGAGCTGGAAAAATGCAATTTGCAGTGGTGTTCTGATGAATGTTAGCAGGGTGAGACTGTACTTCTTGGGGACAGAGGAAAGCTTGCTGCAGCACTCAAGTGTGAGGTGAATATGCATGGGTGAGGGCCATTCCTGTTTTCAAAGCTCCTATGAACTACATGGAGCCATTGAAGCATAAGGACCTGGTGGTCATGCAAGGTGAAGATGGTAGCCGTGTTACAAATAAAGATGAAGGAAGTGGGTACAAAGGGTGTGTTTTTTTTCTTGGCAGGTGTAGGAGTGTCCTGAGAAGTTGAACTCCATCATTTCCTTTTGGGAACTGTATTTGTTGAAAGTTATTTAATTTTACTGTTCTGTTGTTTCCTTGCTTAATGCTGGGGTTTGCCCAGACTTGAGTGTTGCTTGTTTCAGCTGATAAATCAGGTAAAACTACAAACAGCTCTCGGGGCTGTTGATAAAGTTTAAAAAGAAAAAAAAAAAAAGATTTCTTTGTGTTACTTCCACTAATACATAAAATTGTACTTTGAATTAATTTTTATTCGTCCAACAGTCTTCTAATGTACTATGTAAAAAACAAACAAACAAACTCTGTTAAAAGATTTTAATGCATCTTTTTATTCTTTTATTTATGGTTGCAGCTTGTTTGTCACTGGGGAAAGGAGTTAGTTTTGTCTGGTGGTGACTTAATGGGGCCATGGAATCCTGATGTGTAGCCTGTGTGCTTATTAGCAACATGATCATTCTGAAGATGAGTATTCTGAAGGGTGCAGTAAGAAATAGCTGTGGAAATGTAATAATAATAATACTAAAGTCACATAAAGAGCCAACCCTTTAATGTCATGATCACAACAGGAATGATTCTAAGCAAGAAATTCCAGGCAGATCTATTAATACCAATTAATTTACAGATCAATTCCTGTGATCAAAATCTGAACCAGTGCTGTGAATTAATAGAAATGACATCTATGATTCAAGGGCAGCTCTTCACAATCCTCAATGAGACATCTCAAGACGGTAAATCAGTGCCTTGCCTCATTACTGGCACATTTCACATGTGCCATCTTTAGCTCTGCCTCTCCGTGTAAGTGTCTCACAGTTTCCTAATGCTTGTATTTTCCTAGGTGGGCATTATGCAGGTGTAGAGACAATAAAAACTCGTCTCCTGCCGTGGTTAGGGACTTGGTTTTCCCATGCTACTTCAGGAAGGCTCTTTGAAACTAGCCTCTCCTTGAATCAGGTAGGTAGGAAGTTTATTTTTAAGGGAATTTTTAAGGGAATAATAGCCTCCCTCCCTCATCTTGCTTAATGAAATATGTCGTTTGTTGCTCGTGGTAACAACTGCACGTGACATTCGAAGTTTGAAGAAAAGCCTGCTGCACAGTTACCTGTTTAGTACCATAAGGCAAATCTATAGGTTGTTAAAAACATAGCACACTGCTGTACGCGCAGCTTTCTTGAAATGTACCAGTTACCTGACTTGTTTTAGTAAGTATTTCTCCTATTCTGTGTGCATGAATTCACAAATCTGTACTTGTTGATGGCATAGTCAGTCATAACTCTTTATTTTCAATTACCTTAAAAATGGTTAAGGCTTGGAGAATATGTCCTACAAGGAGCAACTGCAGGAGCTGGGGCTGTTTAGTCTGGGGAAAAGGAGGCTGAGGGGAGATCTTATTGCTCTCTTCCAATATCTGAAAGGTGCTTACAGCGAGAGCACGGCTGGTCTCTTCTCACTGGTGACAGGTGACAAGATGAGTGGAAATGGCCTTAAGTTGTGCCAGGGTAAGTTTAGGTTGGATATCAGGAAAAACTTCCTTACTGAAAGGGTTGGTAAGCACTGGAGTAGGCTCCCCAGGGAGGTGGTTGAGTCACCATCCCTGGCTGTGTTTAAAAACCATTTGGATGTGGTGCTCAGGGACATGATTTAGCAGAGGGTTGTTAGAGTTAGGGTAATATGGTTAGGTTGTGGTTGGACTCTATGATCTTTAAGATCTTTTCTAACCTGAGCAATTCTGTGATTCTAAGGTCTTTACTGAACTTTTTAGAAACATTCATGCTAAGATTGCTATGTTACTGAAGGATTCTGTAAGGTAGAATGTTGAAACTGTTATTTTGTTTCACTGTAGGATTCAATTGAGAAAGAGAGACAACTGAGGCAGACTTTTCAGCTGCAGGAGCTGCAGGAAGAACTGACATCAACTCGTCTGGAGCTTGACCATGTGCAACAAGAGTAGGGGAATTAACTGGAAGTTAACTCCCCATAAGAATCCCCCCCTTTCCCCTCCCCTCCCTGTTTTTTTCCCTACAATACTTTTTTCTTGTGACACTTAAATACCTGAAGATTGGTAAAATTATTCATTTCTGGCTTAAAATCAGTGTTTCAAAATATTCCATTTGTGTTCAAAGTGGGCTACAGGAGATACAGTCATACTTGGATTCCTTGATTGACCTGATAGGTTTTGCTTGTGGAAGAAGTATTGGCAAACATGGCAGTACTGCAGACAAGAGTTTTGTATAGAACATAACCATCTCACTTAAATTATAGTTCATAGACTTTTACAGGCTGAGCAAACATTGATTAAAAAATAGTTAAAATAGTCATTGAGTAGCTTTAGTGCAATCATTATTGAAGGATGTAGAGCATATCATAATTAGTATGTAATTAATACATGGATTTCTAAGATCAAAAGCCATTATGGCAAGATGAAGGAAGAAAGGCAGATTTTGACATAGTCCAATGGGACTGAGCAGTTCTTGGGTTGCATGAAGCATATTTCATGGAGAACTGTAGTTGCAAAATAACTTGTCTGCTTCATAAACAAGTTGGTCTGGTTTGTGCCACTTCCAAGAACATTTTGGAGGTCACTCCAAGTGACGGATATTTTCTATTGTATTCTGCTTATTGTGAGAAAAATGAATGTTCACAGTCACAGAATCACAAAATCATTGATCATTTGGTTAATACAAAAAGGGATACAAGTTAATGCTTTTATTAAGAAATCCTAAGAATATGAAGTTCTCAGGTCTGCGAACTGCGTAAACTAGAATTGAAAAAGCGGTTCAGTAGAAAGAATATTTCATCATGTATCCTAATCTGGCAGATGCCTTCTACTCCCCATGTATCTAGTATCTGGATCTTGGATAAATGCAGGCAGTTTGATTTTTTGACTATCAAAGAAATCTTCTTTTCAAGGGGATGCACAGATCTTTAACTCAAGAATGACAGATAAGCAATAGAAAAATCTTACAGTCAGTATATATTAAGTATCAGAAGTGTACAGAGAAGGACTTCACAACATCTGGAAGAAAAGGTTATTTTGTTCTTGCATTCTTTAGAACCACTAAGGTTGGAAAAGACCTCTAAGATCATCTAGTCCAACTGTCCACCCATCACTATATGCTCACTAGGGTGTGTCCCTCAGTGCCACATCTATGCCTTTCTTGAAAACCTCCAGGGATGGTAACTCTACCACCTCCCTGTGCAGCCTGTTCCAATACATTACTGCTCTTTCAGAGGACAAATTTTTCTTATTATCCAACCTGAACCTCCCCTGGCACAGCTTAAGGCCATTATGTCTGTTATCTCATCCTGTGACTGTTACCTGGGAGAAGCAGCCAACCCCCACCTTGCCACAATCTCCTTCCATGTCACTGTAGAGAGGTCAGGTCTCCTCTGAGCCTCCTCCACTCTAAACAATCCCGGTTCCCTTAGCTGCTCCCTGTAAGACCTGTGCTGCAAATGCTTCACAGCTTCCTTGCACTTCTCTGGACCTCCAGGGACTCGATGTCTTTGTTGTAGTGAGGGGCCCAAAACTGAACACAGTTCTTGAGGTGCGGCTTCTCCAGTGCTGAACACAGAGGGATGATCCTTCAGGATCCTGCTGCCTGTGTGATTTCTGATACAAGTCAGGATGCCATTGGCCTCCTTGGGCACATGGGCACACTGCTCATGTTTAGCTGGCTGTCGATTAACACGCACAGATCCTTTTCCTCTTCAGTTTCCCAACCGCTCTGTTCCAAGCATGTAGCATTGCATGGGGTTGTTGTGACCCAGCATTTGGTCTTGTTGAACTTCATCTCATTGGCCTCAGCCAATCCTGTTGGGCTTTCCTCCTCTCATGCAGGTCCATACTTCCTCCCAGCGTGGTGTCATCTGCAAATTTACTGAAGTTGCACTCAATCCCTTTGTTCAACAAATTTGCCAGTATTAGGTAATCTTGCAAAAATAATTCCAGCCTGGAAGATTTAATAAGCAAAGGAGTTGTCATGTGTTGATATTTCTGGCTATTGAGAAGAGTTGTGGGAAATTAGAGTGGTGAGGCACTGGTGCTGGCTGCCTAGAGAAGCTGTGCATGTCCATCTCTGGAGGCATTCAAGACCAGGTTGGATGGGGCCCTGGGCAGCCTGATCTGATAGGAGGCAACCCTGCCCATGACAGGGGGTTGGAGCTTGACTTAACTGTATGATTAGTGGATCCCACAAATGTATATAAATAAATACCTGAGGGGAGAGTGTAAAGAAAATGGAGCCAATCTCTTTTGAGTGGTGCTGGGTGCTACAGGAGGTGATGAGAGGCAGTGGGTGCAAACTGAAACAGAAAAGATTTCCTCTGAACATCAGGAAGCATTTCTTCACTGTGCAGGCAATTGAGCACTGTTGTGGTCTCCTTGGAGATCTTCAAAAGGACAGCATGCTCTCTGTGTCCCTACTTAGCATGGGTTGGACCAGACAAGCTCCAGAGCTCCCTGCCAATCTCAGCTATTCTGTGGTTCTGTGTACATACGAAGTTCTGTATATATAAAGGTTGATGTAAGCATGAAGCACTTCATCCTATGCTCCTGTGTGGATAGACTTTATTTGCTGAGGTGGGGAGAAGTGTTGGATGGTCAAGTTGAGAAATACAAAGAAACTTATTCATTGCAGAGATTGAGTGTGTGGCAGTTTGCGGTACAAAACAAGGCAGGTTTAGGCTTGTTCCATAAGAAGTGGCAAAGATTCTTCACAGCTTTGTGGGCTGCATTTCTTTCTGCAGTCAGGTTAGAGAGGGGCTGGCTGTGGTTTGCAAAGGCAGGACTCTGGAAGGCAGAAAGCTCAAAAGAGGTATTTCAAGTAGGTATTTCAGGCAGATGAGAAGTTGTGTTTTTATAATTTCAGGATGAATGATGCTACAGAGTCATTATTGTGTAGTTGCTGATAACAGGGGACAAATGCAAAAGAAAGAGAATTCATGTCCCACGATACCCCATTTACAGACAGTGAAGTCATTCTGAGCATTATAAATTGTTGGAATAGATGAAGAAACTGGTTGAGCCTTAATGAGAAAAACATGAGTTGTAGCAAAATAATTCTGTTGCTTAGTCAGATATGACTTTTATAAACTATTTTGTGTGCTGATAGCCTGCACAAAGCCCACTGTGATGGCTTTCATATGTTAAACTGATACAGATTTGGTCTGCTGAAACAGTTATATTAAATCCTCTGGTGGAATCTCTGCCTTTGCCATGAAGGTTATTAATTTTTCTTGCAGTCTGGCACAAACCCAGTTGCCTCTTGAAGACACAAAGACCAAATCAGCCACTACTCTTTTGACAGCAGCAGATGAAATTATTCAGCTAAAAGCAGCGTAAGAAAAATCTAATCTTGCAGTATTTGTGGCAGAAAGTCAGCATGCAAAGACTGTCTGTCTTCTACCTGAGTGGTTGCTGTTTATTCTACTACACTGTCCTTTGCTATAAAGAAAATATGTCTAAGTCCTTGACATCCTGGAGCTTTTTTCCTCTGCTTTCTAGGAAGAAGTAGCAAAAATCAACCCAAGTGAGAAGAAACTTTATTCTTGCTGAACTTATATTCTTTTCTCTTTAGGTTAGAGGAAGGGTTACTTTGAAATCAGCTTGATAGCATTCAGTCTTGTAGATAAAATTAATAGGAGTGAACCATACTTGGAATGTAGTGAACTACAGACATGGATTTCCTGCTATGATGCTCTTGAAAGTAAGCATGTATGTTAGACAGAAAACATTTTGGTCTCTCTGCCTTAAGGTGAAGTTATTTATAAAGCTTTTTCTTTGAGACTGTTTTCCAGATCCTTTTGACTGTCTGCACAGAACTGTACAGGAGTATTAGTAATGTTGCTGTTTCTGCTTTAAAAAATTTTGTAGTTCCTAAATGTCTTGGTCACATCTGGAGAGTTAATTTGGATCAGTAATAGAGCAACTGGGGGGACTTCCCATTCCGCTTCAGCACAGTAGCCTTTAAAACTAATTTTCATTTGTGGCTGATTCTACAGTACTAGAAGCAGTTATAATTCTTCTCTGTTATGAAATATAGCCCAGTTTTTTTTTTTTTTTTTAATGGTTATATTATCAGAAAAGAATGTGAAAGAGTAGTAGGGATTCTAAATGCTTATCATTGCTTCTGAAATAATATTAATTAATGGATTTCAGCTGTGGACTTTCCCTGGTAGGTGTTCATCACTTCAGACTTTAACTTTTTGAATGGATATGTGGAAGATAGACTTGTATTCCCATAAAATGTTTCTCTTTTTGATTTTTTTTTGGCTGAAAAGTAGCTCATATTAATATTTTAATTCTTGGATGAAAGCTGACCACTGTTTTCCAGATGAAAGCAATTTGTTGAGAACAAAGCCTCTCACAAATTCCGTGTATAGGTCTTAATGCAGACTGCATGGAAATTCGTGTTGACATTTGTACTAATGACAGACAATAAAACGTTCCTGTCTTTTTGTGAATTCAGGATTTCCGGAAACTCCATGTGCTTATTGTTCATGTTCACCCTCAGTTTAGCTGGCAACTCTGTCTTTGTGTCTTTTGCCTGCGTTCTGAACTTCTGATTGAAGCAATTTCTGTGTTCTTTGAAACAGCTTTTCAAAATCGCAGCAGAGTTGGACTAGATGATCTTTAAGGGTCCCTTCCAACTCAAATGTATAAAAACTGTAACCATTTTAGCTGAGTAAAATCAGATTTGCCTGGTCTTCACCTGCAACACCTAGGACAGGTTTATCTACTTATCTATCTTTTTATCTATTTATCTGTCTCTATCTGTTTATCTATTTTACTGAAATAGCAGTTTCCCAGGACTGTCCTTTGCTTTTGACTCTCTTCTTTTTGGAGTAGCTGTTGATCTCACTTGTCATTTTTTTGCCCGACATCTCTTTCTCCTGGGCTGTTAGAGCAAATGTGTTCTAGGCTCAATATAATTAACTTGTAGAGTCAGTGTAAGTTTTTGTTGTATTGAGGTATGCATTATAACAGGATTTAGCTTTTTACTGCAGAATTATGAACAAAAATAGCTTTTTATTTTTTTAAATAGTAATCAATATTTTAAAATAATTGGAAGTTTTTCAGGGTCTCCCGTAGAAAACCTGTTGTTATATGGAGACCGAACAAAATCCTTTTAGTACTATTATAAATGGAAGTTCACTCCTCGGATATTTAGAGTTTTGCCAAGGTATAATCAAACTGAGTGAAGCCAGACAACTTGCTGAAGAAAGTAAGGTCATGAGGGCTTTTCTGTCTTCATCTGCTTTGTAGAGGACGTATTATATAGGTTAGCAGAAAGAAGTTTTGATGAACGTGATTGTATTTATTAACGTTCTATATGGTACCTGAAGTCAGTGACTTTAGGAGGTTGTATTCTCTCTGTCAGAGAGGACTCTTAAAAAATAGAGGAAAAAAAATGGGTCTGGGACAAAAGACATAAGTGGAATGTTCTTGCCTTGAATTTCTGTGTGAGTCAAGCTTAATTAAAGGAATGGTGGAATGGGAAGAGTCCTTGTAACTATTGAATTGTTCTGAACTGGAGGTTAGCAGTGAGATGCTGTTATCCAAAGAGCATTAGATATTTGACAGTTCTCAAGGCTGTTGTATTTTCTCCTAGTGGAATGGTGGAATTTCAAAAACTAAGGAATGGATTCTAGCCTTAACTGGAAATAAAAGTGGATATAAAACACCGTTCTGTATCTGCAGCTTTTTCTAACCAGTTTGAAAGGATAGTCGTGACAGATTTGCTGACCTTATCACCTGTGATCTTCTCAGTCCTGTTCCTTAAAGCTTTCCTGCAGCTTCTCCTGAGCAGAAAGCTTGCCAATTGATTGGTATAATAACTTTCATTCAGGTTCAGATTGTGGAAAATCTCATCAGTGCTCTTTAGTAAAGAGAAGGGAGGACAAACTAAATGCCTCCAAAATGAATAGAAAGCATCGGTATTTTTTTAGAAAGAGGAAAACAACAGTAATATTTGTGTTAGCAGGGGAAGTGGAGGTGTTGAGATGCTTCCTAACATTATGTAAGAGTAAACAATAGACTGTAAACTTGCGAATGTTTGAGAAACACTTCTTTGGGGGGGAGGAAGAACAGAAGAGGAATCAATTATTTCTGATATTATTCAAATAACAGCATTAGTGATATCTTTTGAGCAAAATGTTCAAAGTACCTGAAGACCTGATGTGAGAAAAGAACTGTCAGCTCAGTTTTCTTTCCTCTGATTTCCTACAAGTTCTGATTTTAGATGAGTCGGAATATGAGAAAGAAACCAATGTTTTTCTTTGACCTCATGATCTAAGGTAGATCAAAAACACCAGAGGTTAGTCACTCGTCTCTCCTGTAATGTAGTGCTGTGTATCCTGTCTCCTGCCACAGGGAACCTTTACACTTTAGAGCACTAAACTAAGAGCATCGTTTTTTTTTATCTTTCAATCTTACTGTATTTCAGCACAAAGAGTCTCCTGTTCTGTTTTCGTTTGATAAGGGTTAATTGATAGATGGTTTGCATTGTTGGTAGAAGGGCATCTCATGACTGACTTTATTCCGTGTGGTTAAGTCTGAAGGCTTCCCGTGCCCGGGAGGAGGACTCTCTGAGGAGGTTAGATCATCTGAATGACTGTGAGCAGCAGATTGAAATGTTGCGGGATGAGCTTTCTATCCTGGATGCCCAGAAGTCTATTTTGCAGAGCAGGTAGGGCCGTTTTTCAAAGAAGTCACTGGATTGGAGAAATTGTAAAGGTTAGGTGGCATGAGGTGGCTCCTCACGTTAATGTGAAGCATGGAAAAAAAAATTGAACTTCTATACTTTGGTTGCAGAGGAACATAAACCAGCTTCAAACTCGTTTCTCCTAGTGCATGCACTTTTAATTTTGTACAGTTATCCTGAGCTTATAACAAATAGAATAGCTTTTAAAAATACACTGAAAACAACTGTACAGAATAAAAACAGATGATTTGTTGTTGTTTGTAAGTCCTCCTTGCATACCGCACCATTATGGGGCAGAAAGTACTATTCTCATTTGTTCAACTTCACAGCTTCTCAGTGATACTGGAAGAGAAATATGTCTCTGAAGTTTTCATAGTTAAAATGAACAGAACAAAGTGAATAGCTTTATACAGTTTTGGAAATTGTTTTATTTTATCAGTTAGGGTCTAGCCCATGAAATACACTGACACAAATGCCTTCATGCTAAATCAGCTGCAGCTTTACTTCTTTGATTTTTTGCCTTCAAATCTCAGTTGTCCCTGATGATAATTAAATTGATGTAAAGCTACCAATAGGCCAAGGCATCTGCAGATGCTGAAGTGACTGCATGTTTTGTTGCATGTCTCTCCTAGGATTGCAAGGAGCCGCTCTCCTTCCCCGAGACGCATGAGGAGCAGGTCACCTAGTCCTCTTCCCTTGAGGAGCTACTCACCTGGCCGAGCCAGGAGCACAAATGCTTCACGTCATGCCTTCCTGGTTGCTCGCTTTGGGGACATTTATTCTAAAGATCGCTTTGATGCAGAGAGAATTTTGAGGATGTACATCAGTGATATGGAGATGGTGCAGAGGATAATATACACAGCAGCCGTGGTAAGAAAAGAAAATATTTCTCATTTCATAAAATACTATGACTGGGTTGGATTACATTGTGTTTGTGAAGTACCAAAAAGAAAATTTTTCTTCTCATTTTCCTTTACATCCCTCACACTTTTACATTAAATTTAGTTCAATGTCCTTTTATGTCTGTCTTGCCCCTGCATTAGAACAGGGTCAGTGATCTGCAGTACATGTGCTAAGAGAGACTCATAAGAAAATTTGGAATGGCTTGAAAGGTAGATGACTCTTGCACTAAGCATCACTGTTCCATTTAAATGAATACTTTTGGAAATATTACATTATATGGAGCTGAAAATATTTCATGTCATGATTCCCTCTTACCTGTAGCTGTATGTTTTTCTAGTTTTATGGGTCCCTTGAAATTACCCACATACCTCACGTTTACTGTGAGCTCAGCCTGAAGAAATTTGTTTTCATTTTTGTGTTTAATTTTCTTGTCTAATGAAATTCACATAGCCCATACCTGTGTCAGAGAGGTAGTGCATCTTTTAATGTGTGTGATCCCAAGCACATCTAACTTACTACAGTTTCTTTTTCCACAATTGACTTTACTCAAACATTCTCCCCAACAGACAAGAAGTACTGCTGTCTGACATGTTAGGTTGTAGCACCTAAATGCAATTATTAAACTCTGTACTTGATGTCTTGGAATGTATTTCTATTGTGTGAATATGTGTGTCTGTGTATCCTATATGCAAGTGGAGTGTTACCTGGAAAGCTTTTCAATTCCACCTTTGGAAAATAAATTGTAACTTGATTTCATCAGAGAAATCCCCCCAGAAGAGGGATATTTTCAGCCATCACCTCTACAGCAGTGTTTTATCTTCCTCCTTTAAACTATAACACCGGGTTAAAGTTATCCTTTCATACTGACAAAAATCTGACCTTGCAATCTCCTGGATTTAACTGGACCTTCTATATATTTCCAGGAGTCTTTCCAAGCAGCAAAGATGGCCTATAGGCAGTTTAAAATGCGTGTAAGAAAGACACTATCCATAGGGCACTCGGGGCCCGAGTCACTTGAAGACACTGTTATGGATTATATAGTTCGCCATGAGGATCTGTATGATGTTCAAGCCAGCGTCAATGTAAGTCAAGGGCAGCAGGGAAGGAATGTGTTGATCTATTTCAGTAGCTAATAAATTCACTGTGTAAACTAGAAATGCAGTGTACGCTGGAGCATGAAGAGAAGTTTACTGCATGGATTTTATGTCTTGTAGGAGTTTATTTTCCAGAATAATATTGTTATGGCCCAGTTGTCTCTTGTTTTATTTGTCTATGACTATAATAACTCTGTCAGAATAGTAGTGTTGATAAGATGCAGTGTTACTATATTAATCACATAAATATAAAGTGGATTTTATTATTTGTCTTAAGCTCTGTACTGAAAAACTGTATCTCCCTCTTAAGACTGATGTCAACTCTATTTTTGCTTCTATAGCTTTCAGAAGCTAATTTTTCCGCAATAACCTAAGATGGCAATTCTGAGAGCCTTTTATATTGATTTTTAAGTGTGGAAAGCTGAAACTTGTATTTCAGATGTATTTTCTTACTTTCCCATGAATAAAAGCAGTAGTGAGCTCTAATTAATCAGTTGTGTTTATTTTCAGGAAGTAATTCGCTCCATGAACATCAACCCAAAGATTTCATCCACACCAGAATTTGATTTTGCTGTCATCAGCAGTTTTATTCGAGAGCTATGCCGTGTGGCTTTTTCAATGCAGACACTCACTCCTCCTCTTGATATTGCCTTTGGTATGGATGGTGAGTTCTTCAGTGAGACGAAGTAAGAACGCCCTATTTTCATTGAGACTCTTGTTATAAAAATCAAAGATGGAAAAAATCCATCAGATTGCATGGTCTATTTCTTTCCTAACTAATATGAAGGTTTAAGATTGATGAACACTAATTTGGCGCAAATATTCCTGGTCTGTGGTGAATTCCCTATGTTTTTAAAGTTTATAATGGTATAGAAATGCTGGGATGTAGGCCAGCATTTGTAGCTTATTTTTTAATGAGCAGCATAGCAATTTTCAAGATAAACTTCCATCTCTTAAGTTTATTCAATTTATCTTTTCAGAGGAAAATTATTGTTCTTCCTTTCTCTGCTTAGTCTCTGTCTGTATCCAGTGTTTATAAAATGCCTTCATCTTTGCTCTGTTTTCTCTAGTCCATTTGGTAAGTCATTTTTACTGACATCTGCCTGTTGGTGGCTGATACCAAGATCTATCAACATCTATACTGTGATTTTCAGGCTGTGGCTGATGTATGACATATGGATTATAATATGCTCCTGTCTCTTCCAGCTTAGAGCTGAGAAAAAAGGAAAATGCCTTTTAGAGATGGGATTTTTGTTTAAAGAAAATACACACCATAACATCGTTTTTCTTTTATTTCCATGAGTTTAGGGCTGATTGCTATGTTGGCTGACAGAGTATTCCCAGGCCTTCAAGAAAGCTAATGGGATTAATAGCTCAAACAAAGCTGCTCCTGAAAGCAAGAAATGGTGCAGAAATAGGGAGGCTTCTAATAATAAAATAAAATGGAATGGTGCCCAAATGAGAGGATCTTGAAAGCCAAGAAGAGAAATAAAAATAAAAGTAACCCTTCAACAGAGTACAAAGTCATACATGACTAGTACTGTCCAAATACTGGTCATTTAGCTATTTTATATCCAAAACAACTGGCTGAACTAAGAAGGCAGCAATGCTATAGTCTTCAGATGCTTTCTACACTTGCTTAATGTGTATGGCCTTCAAAAAAGAAGTGTATGAATTTATATGTGCTGCTGTGGAAGATGTGTGTGTATAAACACATATGCCTACATCTACCTATCTACCTGCATAGGTGTATGTGTGGCATAGATACCTTTACATATATAGCATAGATATATGCTATAGCATTCTATAAAAGGATTGACCAAACCATGTTTTACCTTATGTCTTCCTCCAGCAAAATTTCTTGCTTATTTATGACATTCTTCTATATGAGTTGCTATTGCATATACATTAGTAATGTATATATGCATTGCTATTTTCTGTTTCAGTTTTTTGGTATTTGTTTTGAGTTTGAATATGCAAAACCAGGCATTTATTACTCAGCCAATTTTGCAGAGTTTGGGAGGTAATATATACCTTCTGCATTAATACAGCCCTTCCAAATAATTTTTAGGAAAGTCACTGTTTCATTATCAGTATCTGAGGATCTCATTAGTAAAATAGCCTCTCGTAACACGTAATCTTGATAATAAATTTACATTCTAGTATCCCAAATATTTCTGTAATATCCTTTATAAGGGTCTCATTTTGACAAGATGTTTCAGGAAGATTTGATGATTGTGACTGTCAAAAAACTGCTCCGGAGATTTAATCTGTCAGTGAACCTAAGGGCCTTGACTTCTGTGGGGGATGTACAAGTACATGGCCATCTTATACATCTCCCAGCCATCTGAACTGTTCTACAAGTCTGGCTTGTGAATGGATTTCTCTTATGGATTCACTTAAACAAAACTTATTTTTGTGATATGCAAATAATGTCAAGAAAGATGCTTATGACCTATACTAGTATTCTGCTTTTCATCAGCCTTGGTAACTTGAAGCATCATATTACACTTACACACAGATATTTCTTATACACTGTGTTGCTACAGGTATCATCGTAGTGTTGATTCAGATTATACAGCTGCTTTGGTGGCCTATCATGTATGGCCTGCTCTAATGGAAAATGATGTTGTGATTGTGAAGGGAGAAGCAGTCACAAAAAGAGGAGCTCTGGTATGTACTTTCCTTGAGGAATGTATTAAGAGAAGTCATTAGACTTAAACTCTATTTTAAAATCAACGTGTTAAGGGAAGTAATTGGATTTAAGCTTTTTTTTTCAAATTTAAAAAAATGAATTCTAGGTTGTTCCCTATATGGCTGGAGTGGTGTATGTCAAATGTAAGACTTAAATTCTCATAGTGTATTTAAGATGAATGGTTCAATTTACTTTAATATATTTGTCATGAAATAAAAGTTGTGCTGCTGTTGACAGAGCCGTTTTTTAGGAAGAAAATTCACTGTATTTAGTGTTTGTTCTGTGTCCTCACACCTTGTCCCAGCATGACAAGTCTGCTTCCAGAGTCTGCTTTTTGTAAACACTCTCTTAAAAGAGGTTTGCTGATCTCTTCTCTCATAGTGGTCTCACAGGAGCAGAAGTAGAAGTCGGAATCGCAGCCGTAGTGTGAGTCCTCTTCTGTCTCATGTAAGTCTCAGCTGAACGCTGGTAGTCTAAAAAACATCAGATATTTTAAACTCAGAAAGACTAGGGACTTGTTGAATTTGATTTTGTACCACTGGAGTTGCACTAGAGAGTAAAGTATGCAAATTTTCCAAATGTTGATGGGTCCCCAGATGCCTTTCTTGGGTACCGATCTTTGGCACACCTGAATTCTCCATTCTGTTTGTCTTGCAGTTATCTCGAAGCCGTAGTCCTTCGCCACGGAGAAGTGGAAGTCCAAGTAGGTGGGAATATTAGTTCTTAATGATTCATGATTTTCACATTAAGCCCTTGGAAGACTGAGCAAAGAGATGAAATAATATGCTGAATGTCTTTGACTCTTACACACTTGTCCAAATCTTGTTCTTAAAATGAGTAGCCCTTCTTCTGTGTATGTAAAGGGGCTGAAATTTCTGAATTTGAAGGTGGCTTACTTGTCACTCTGCTCAGACCACTGTCACATGCTTTCTTTTTGCTGGTTGCCTTTGCTTTGGCCTGGTCTATAGTAAATAAAACTTGTTCCCCTTCCCACAAGAGTGACAGTTATCTATCTACATGCTGGCTGGCTAGCTCCATGCCTTTACAAACCCAAAGAGGTAGCTAGATGGGGAGGGTGATGTGGGAGGATTTTAAACAGTATGAATTTGCACTCACCTTGAAGCCCAGACAATACAGAGATATAGGAAAAACTACTGTGCTGAAATGTGTATTTTTCTTCAACAGGGCATTAAGATAGCTGGATAAGTTTCTGTGATTCTGTACATCTGGATCCATCAACATTGCTTGTGCCTTTTCCTCTTCAAGGAATACCTCAAATGTCACAATAATGTGAATGGCCGTGAACTCTAAATGGACTGTATTATGTTGCTTTTTTTCAGTGTGTTTTTATAACTTTAGAAGTCCTATTTATGACTTATTATGACCTATTATGACACTAATTCAGCCCTTCCAATTAAAAAAAAAAAAGTGCCATATAATCATGCTAATTTGGCAAAGGTTACAGAGCACTGAGGTACCCTTGCTGTAATATGGATGGAGATAGATGCAGTAATTGTAGAATGATTCCCTAGATACCAAATGTTTCAGTTTATCTTGATAGAATTTTTAGCATAACTTAGATGGTGAATGTTACAGAATGTTGATGTTAGTTGTTACTTGAAAACAATTTAATTAGCTGGTGCTTATTTATAATTTTAGAAAATGAGATGTGAAATTCTCAGACACGTCCTTTTAAATATCTCCTTCGTTACATGAATGACTGTTTGGGGTCTTGAGTTTTTACATAGAAACATAAGATTTGTCATAGTGATTCTGATACATAACTCACCAAGTTCACTCTTTCATTCCGGTCGATATTTAAGTGTGCAGCTTTGCCTAGATTTATCTCTGTGCTTTTGGGTATATAAACAATTAGAAGCAAAAAAAAAAGATCCTTTCTTTCTGCCTTCTGTTGCAATAGCCTGTGCACTGGAACATGACAGTTCATTAGTGTTCCTGTAAATAGCATGAACAAAAATATTTTTAATGATTCTGAAATTATTTTGTACTTAAAATTATGTTACATGAACAAATTCTGTGATTTCCTTCCAGAGATCTTGTACAGATTTATATATCCACACTCCTTCTCACTGCTTCTTGTGTGGTTTAAAACCTTGGCACTAAACTCTTTGGCACAGACTTCAAGCAGCCTTTAGCATTGGTCCCCATGAGTTATGAATCAGCTGTACTCTTGTTCTACAAATATGTTTTCATTGGAATTAGGCTGTTAGGAACCAATGAGAGCAGAATGAAGTCTCATACATAAAGGACCATTCACAGAGTTTCCCTGAATGAATGAAGAAGACACAAGCGAGAGGTGCATGGATTTATGTGTTTTGCTTTATCTGAGAAAATCAAGAGAAATGCAGAGTGATTTGTGTCCTCTTCTAAGAGCCTACTGAGAGCCATCATGGATCTGGGCTTAAGGCAAACCTGCATATTTCTGGACTGATCTCATGATTCAAAACACCACAGCTGTGGAAAAAACTGAGCACCTGCAGATTGTGCGGCAACAGGATAATTAGGTGTCCCAAGTATGATTTTGAGCAACAAAATGAAGAATTTCTCAAAACCTTTTTATTAGCAATGGCTAAAGAAATGCAAGTTTTTTTTGTTTTTAAATAAGAAAGTGTATTTTTTTTTCTTCAGCATGTGTTGTTATTTTGAACTGAGGTAAGTTTCTCTTCCAACTGTGAGAAAATTAAGATGACATCAAGAGCATGTTTCTTCCTGACAGGCATGAGTGGCAGCGTAGTTCCAGATTTGCACACACCTATGGTCACAGTAGGAACTAGTATTCCCAAAGACCTGAAAAAGGCTGTAAAAGTGAGATTGACACTGCTTGGTGGACAACCTTATCTTGTTCCACATGTACGGGATGAGCTAGTAGTCTCAAAAAAGAAAACTAATGAAATAGCAGCTGATGAGCTGTTAATGAGAAAGTAGATCTAGGATTTATTTGCTTTTTTTTTTTTTTTTTTGCAGAGCAAACATTTTTTAGCAAAATAGAAAGACTGCTGCATGGCAGCACTTAATTACAAGCAATCGTTACTCTACTGAATTGCAGTCAGTAGCCTGTATGTTCCTATAAAGAGACAACAGTACTTAATGCCTGCACAGCTTATTTATAGACAATTAAATCCATAGATCAGACAGAGGATTGCTTTTTATGTCAGGTTAGACATGAGTAGCTCCTGTGCTTCTTTTTATACACATGACAACAGTGCAGAGAATGCATACCAATAAAACTTATGTGGAATTAACCATTAAATGTGAAAGAGCATGTAAAAAAGAACTCCTGTAAAAGCTTGCAAGACCCTATGAAAGAATGGATTATCAATATCAAGTTGATTACTTGGTAATTTAATAAGAGTTTTTAAAATCATAAGTTTTTTTTTTCTTTTCTCTCATTTGCAAGCCTGGGTAATGCTAACTTGTAAATAGAGCAAAGTAGGAACAGTGCTATTAGGATGGATTTTAATAGGTGGCCAATTAAAAAAGTTGTTGAGGCTTGTATTACAGTGTAGTTTTAGAACAGTATTGCTCACGATCCAAGTGATAATACCAGGGAAAAGAAGGCTAGATTTTGAACTAATTTTAGCTTTTTTGGAGATACACTGATGGAACTGAAACTGCATAGGATGTAAAAAAGCACCACCTTTGGGTCTGCGTATCAATGTAGGACGCCACGTGTTTGTATGGGGTTCTGAGATTGCTGGAGAATTTCACCTGCACGTGAGCTCTGTGAAGGCTCAGTACAAAGCTGAACTCTAATCTGTCTAAACATGTGAGTGTTTTATTATCCATTTCTTGGAAAATACGATATCATCATATTTTCTTCAATGAAATCTTCAGTGTTTGCAGCTGAATGGCATAAGTGCATACTAGCATGATGTTCATGCAGAACTAGCAGATACTGAAGACAAATGATTCAGCTAAATTTGCTACTACACAATGAAGATTTAAATTCAGTATTTATTTTAGATTGGCTCCCAGGAAAACATATGCCTGTCCTCCAGGACTTGAGCCTTTATGCTTCGTTTTTATGCTGCATGTGTGTATGAGAAAAAAATATCATCCTGTAACAGTGCCATTGGATATACTGTCTTTCATCTCCATGTAACCTTTATCAGTCACTTTTGATGAGCGAACTATACAATGATTTTCTTACTGCAGCATTAAGAAGTCTAGCATTATATCAAAGCATTGAAAATTGGTTTGTTATGGCTTGCAGCTCTAATGGTGCGTGCCAGACTGAAGATTTTAAGTTTTAGAGCAATACTGTATTTCTTGCAGTCATGAAGCATACTAATCACTTATACTAAAAAAGTTTGCTTTATGGTTGAAAGGTTGGAAACAGTTTTCTGATAGCTTCATGTAAGCAGTGCTGTCAGGCTTGTGCTGATCTGCAGATGTGTTGTCTACATGGAAGCTGTACCTTTCACTCAATAGGCTGAGCATAAACAGAGCCCACCATGCTACTTTACTTTTAGAAGATGAAAGCATGACACAAGTGAAGTGAGTGGTGTATTTAATTTTCAATGGCTTTGAGAATACAGCTGTTCTGCATTGCAGAAAGACAGTTCTCAAAGAAATGTTAAGTATTTGAAAATGGAAATTTGAAAGTTCAGTCTTTCCAATTAGGGGAATATACTCAATCACATATAGCAGACGTAACTCTTACCTTTGTAAACTGCTTTCAAGACCTCCAGTGAAAGCCTGCCTACGTGTTGATGATACGTGCACACACACAGCAGCATGGACAAGACTAGTGCTTATTATTTGGAAAAATCACCCTCTGTTCACAGAAACCTTTTTGCCTTATGACCTCTCATACAGTTTGTATCCTTTATGGCTGACTCAGTTGGTCAAAGATTAGCTTGATGATTTCTACAGGTAACTATAATTTGGGCAGGAATCTACCTAACTATAATCAGGTGCAGATAGAGCAGGACCAGCCTTTTATATAAAAATACAACACGTATTTTCATTTCCAATCTGTGTATGGTGTATTGCTTGACTTTAAAAGTGTGTGGTTTAAATGAAGTACTTTCTAAAGTTCGTCAGCCATTAAAGCAATGAAATGAAACTTTAGATGTCACCATTTTGAGTTGATTAGTAGTTAGTCCCATATGTTTTTCTCAGACTTAAATTTCAAGGATGACTAACTACAATCAAAATGACGTTTCAACTTCAGTTATTTTGAATAAGCTGTGTTTTAAAACTGGTAGCTCAAAACTGTATTGTTAATTAGTTAGTATGGAGAATTAATAAAATATCAAGCCTAAAATGTCTTTGTTTTTTCTTATGCTAAGACCACCTGACCAGCTCCGAGTTTATTTTAAAATAAGATCTTAATTGCTGTTGTTGCAAATGGATGTCTGATGCTAGACCTTGTGGTGACATCTATTCAGCATAAGCATGTGTTCTGTTTTCTAGGTATTGCTGGAACTAGGCTGGCATAGTTTATCCAGAGTTGTAACAGTTTGTCCACAGGAGTTTTCAGTTAGGCAGTGTGTATTTGACTTACAGTATGTGTGCAACAGTGCAAGAAAATCCCAGAGCCTTAAACAGGAAGACAAAAGAGATAATTGGAACAGTTTGTTCTCACTTTATAATACTGGTATTATAAGATATAAATACGAATTTTGTCACACTGGCAAGAGTGTACAAGCACTAAGTGAAGGTCATCTATACAATTTTTCCTGACATTTGGCTTCATTGATAATGCTGAATTTATAGTGTTGTGGAGCCACCAGTCTGTGCCTGAGATCCATTCATGGCCATGTTCAGATTCACTGAGCACAGCCTGCAGAAAGAAACTTGCTATGAACACGTGCTCCTGTTTGATTCCTATTTTTTGTCAACGTCTGTTGGATAGCTCCATAACCCCCCACCATAGAATCATAGAATCCTTAGAGTTGGAAGGGGCATCTAGTCCAACTCCCCTGCAGCAAACAGGAACACCTATGGATAGATCAGGTGCTCAGAACCCCGTCCAGCCTGACCTTGAGTTTTTCCAGGAACAGGTCTTCCACCACCACTTTGGGCAACCTGTGCCCATGCCTCATCAGCTTCACTGTAAAAGAATTTTTCCATATCCTCAATCTAAATCGACCCTCTTTGCAAAGGAATAGGCTGTCCAGGTCTCAAATGCTTGCTAGAATTTTAGCTGGGGAGCCCTTAGAGCATTTGACAGCTGGCAAGCATGGCAGCAGGAAGAGAAACCTTGCTGTAAAGGCTGAAGCACAGAGAGGGACAATTCTGCCTTCACTAAGTAGCCACTGGGAGCTAGCTAGAAGAAAAGCCCTTGCTCCTGCACACATATCTTGCTTCTCCTTCTACAGGGAGCAATGAAAGATGCAGAAGCATCCTCATGCCCTGCAAAGCACTCAGGTGGAGCTGGCTTTGTAGATTATCATGGAGCAGAGTAAAAACCATAGGAAACCTTATCACAGCACTCAGAATGTGACAGGAGGCATGTTAAATGAAAGTTTATGACCCCTAAGGGGTCAACTTGAAAAAAAATTAAAATCTGCATATAGGTTTATTGGAGAAAGTCTTAGAGACTGCCGAAAGGCTCCCAGCTGAGGAGCTGATGGAGCAGAGCACTTCCCACGAGATGGCACTATTGCCTCATGCACCGGCACAGCACCTCCCGGCCCTTGGAAAAGCGGACTGCCAAAAGGTTCTCAGGTACGTGTATGAGTGTTGCAGCTCGGAGCAGCATGAACAGATGTGAAGCAGAGAGTTAGCTTGCTGAGTGATCTGATGCAGGTGTTGCCAGATAAGAACGGGAAAATCCTGATACATGGCTGATGAACATCACTACCAATCTGTTATTTGAAGAAGCTGGCTTGGGCTTATACTGTTTTGGGTCGTTTTAATAAGAAAATAATGGGCTCTCCAAAGGAAATGGTGTTTATCTGATAATATTCAAACTGCTCTTTTCAAATAATTTGTGCTTAGCGTGCCTTCCTCCCCAGTCCATCTCTCTTGAGTACAGCTGATTAGGAATGGTGCACAAGGCCTAACAAGAGCTTTGGATCATGATGTTATCATTTTAATCATTTTAATTATACCATTGTTGCATCTCCACAGGAAATCTCACAAGGATCTTATTTCTGAAGGACGATATTAAACTTTTCCAGCACACCTTAATGTCTTGGTATGTGTGACCAGTTATGAAGCTTTATTATCCTCAGTTGTTTCAGACTCATGATTCATTTCTTTCCTAGAATGTCAATCCATCAATACACTTTTTTGTGGGCTCTTGATTTTCTATCTCTAAATGCCTTCCGTATAGCAGGCACAGTTTTTTAGAAAATCAGAACTTGGGACACCCATTTCTCCTATGAGGAAAGGTTGAGGGAACTGGGCTTGTTTAGCTTGGAGGAGAGGAGGCTCTGGGGAGACCTCATTGTGGCCTTCCAGTACTTGAAGGGAGCCTATAAACAGAAGGGGGAATGGCTGTTTACGAGAGTGGATATTGACAGGACAAGGGGAAATGATTTTGAACTGAGACAGGGGAGGTTTAGGTTAGATATTAGGAGGAAGTTTTTCACTCAGAGGGTGGTGACACACTGGGACAGGTTGCCCAAGGAGGTTATGGATGCCCCATCTCTGAAGGCAATCAAGGCCAGGCTGGATGTGGCTCTGGGCAGCCTGGTCTGGTGGGTGGTGACCCTGCGCATAGCAAGGGGGTTGAAACTAGATGATCATTGTGGTTCTTTTCAACCCAGGCCATTCTATGATTCTATGATTGCGTGTATAACATGGCAGTGGTGTTTTTACTGCTACAACCATATTGAAATATAGGGTACTTCTCAGTGGAGAAAAGGTACTGTTAGCATTAGCAGAATGAAATACTGGGAATTCCACATAAAAAGTATGTAATGTGTGCCGAATTGTTTTGTAAGAAGAGCTAAAAGTCAAATCAATATGTTCTATAAGATATCTAACCTCTTAACTCTGTAATGACTTGTGACATGGCTCTAATTTCTTGAGAAATGCTTTTTCCTCAGTCATATTTATCTGTCTTTTAAATTCTCCAAGGGATGTGGTGGCCATCTCTGCAGTATATGTATGCTATTATAAACAAAAACCTCTGTGAAAGCATTTTCTGCAATTCTCCCTGGTTTGTGCTGTGTACTGCAAGTCCAAGGCCACCTATAACTTTGGGGGCTGTGTTTCTTGGTCAGATGGTGCTTCCCCCATTTAGGGATGATTTGATGCTATCAATTCATGTACAAACTATGAAACAAGTAATAGCCAAGTAGGCAACATGAGTTTAGTAAACAAAGCCACCTGGGAGATGTTCTTGAACCAAGGACAGGAGATCTTCACAAGACAAGCTTTCACCCCAACTGCTGACAAAGAGTCTTCTCAGAATCAGAATAGATGGGCTCTTCTTAGGATTATTTTTTCAGCTCAGCCTTGTAATAATATGAGATAAATGAAGACTTTGACAAATGATGAAATTTGCCTGAGAGAAATTGCTTTTGGCAACTGTTCCTTCTAATTAGAATGAAGTCTGAAAAGCCTCAGTCTTTGGGAGCAATTAATAAAATGCCAGCATTAGATAAGCTGCAGATGATTCTTGGTGCCTGTGAACTGCTTCCTCCAATTAGCATGTGTGCTCAGCCAAATGTAACCATCATTTCATGTGTCCCTCACTTCATGGACAGGAGTGAGGAGCTGGACCTACGTCCCTCGTTCCATATGCAGAGTGAGGAGCTGGGTCTACACCACCCTAATGAGGCTTGTTCCCTGAATAACTCTTCTCCCAGCCTCCTCTGCCCCCCAAGAAAAAACACCCATAATCAAATATATAAACACTGGCAGCTTTCAGGCTTGTGTTTTTGAACCTAATTTAAATGAACAGCAGACATTTTATGGGCTTTTCCAAGTGAACCTACAGGGGCTTATTTGCTAAAGTCTGACTTTCTGACAGCTCTCTACAGGGCTAATCAAAACCAGACTTACACCCACAGAAAGCAGACTAATATATATTCAGGCAGCTACAAAGAACCAGGCTAAATAGAGTAAGTCATAAACCATTACCATGGTAGCAATCATTCAATTGTGTGCATTTACTGCGCTAGGATTTTGGAACAAGTGGTGTGTTTGTTTTGTTCCCATTTTAAATTGAAAGTTGTGCTGGTGAGGAGCCGAATAAACAGGACTTGTGTCTGGAAAATGCCCTGTATATAATACAGAGCTTGTAGCTACAACACAGGGACTTTCCTCGGCCTATAACGTGAAGGCTGATGTGATGCCTGCTGAGGTGCGATATGCCTGGTCACTCCAGAGAAGCTGCTATGGGCACAGCCTAGGACAGGACAGAATGGACAGAATGACACCAGGACCAGACTGGATTTAGGGCTGAGTTGTCATTCTTGTGTCTGTATTTTGTCATTCTTCAAAACCATATTTCTGAAGTGTTCTTAGTGCTTTGGTTAGATGCATTCTGGGTAAGATAGTGCTGGGAATACTGCTGAGACATGAAATAGTTAAAATATTTTCAAGGAAATTTAACCACCGATCTCTGAAAGGAGACCTTTTTCTCTTTCTAATTATCCCAGAGTGTTCCCATTGCATAGTATCATCTCTCTTCATACAAGGATTTGTTCATTTTCCTGTTCTTGACACCTGGAATAAATTTCTCCTTATCTCTTATGTGCATTTTTAAGTAAAATGTGAAAAGAGGTGCTGAGCTGATAAAGTAGGGACATACGTCTGGGCTGGACCAGATGGTGAGGTGCTGCAAAGGAGAAGGCATTCTGCATGAAACAAGGAGGAACAGAAGGCACTCTGCAGGGTCAGGCCAGCCTGGAGAGATGAGGAAGCCCTGTGCACATCAGGGAGACGCTGGGTTGCTGAGACATCCTCCAGCTTTTAACAAAGACATAAAGTTGGCTTGAATTTGGACAGATTTCAAGAGGCTTTGGACCATATTTTTTGCCTGTCTAATTTAGATATCAGTGTTTCTAGTTCCTCTTAAAGCACAGCATGACCAAAGTTTTTACCAGTTAGAAGTCAGCCAGCACTGATCATCACTTCAGTAGTATGGTCCACCTGGTTTCCTTAAACACATAAAGCTCAGATATTCCATGCTGAAACCACAGTTCAGCAATTCTTTCATTTCCTTAGTGACTTTAGGGTTGATGAAGTTTGTTCTTGCCTGCAAAACTACATTATTTGCAATTACCTGCTGCAATTTCTCCAGAAGGGAGATTTCAGCATCATTTTCTTTCTGAGAAATGGTACGGTGGCGTGTCTTCTGACAGCTCGTGGGCTGAGATTCTTCCAAAGGCTGTACTTGTACAGAGGATGCCTATTGTGTTGGACTATGTGATCCCTCTCTTCTTCATAGGGTGTTTTGGATGGATGTGAAACTAATAACAAATTGGTTTGGGTTTGTTCTTTGTAGTGACTTGCACTGAGTGGAAATTGAAAATCAACTTCATCTGTGTAGATAAGATTGGGATTTCTTTTTCCTGGGGCACTTTTTGGGGGTGTTCAGATCTGGAGTTTTGATTCAGAGTCTCTTCAACTGAAATTTTGGTGGGATTTATTCTTTGGTATTATTTTCTTTCTTTTGCGTTACTTTTCACCTCGTACAAAGCCAGCATGCAGACGCATGCCACCAGGTGCATGGACCAGGCATGTTATTTGAAGTCATTTTTCACCATTTTCTGTAGAGCATTATCACTAAAATCATTTTTTTTTCGTTGCAGCTATTTGATGTGTTTTCCAGATTTGGTATCTGCCAGCAAAATCCATTACAGCATAATGACTCGCTTTTAGAAGAGTGTATGATTATCTTGCTTTAAGAGTAGAGAAAAGTCTTTTATTCCTGTTTTTATGAGTAATATCCACTTTTGGCATGAGAACACCCATGCAGCATAAATCAAATGCTTTTAGATACTTAGACTTTTCATCATTTTAAAAGATGTAGATGTGTTGACATTTTCTGAAACCACCTTTAAAGTCTTTTCGGATGGACCATTTATTCTGCAATGTGTTTTGGCTTTCACTGTAATCTTTCAGTCTGTCCAGTTTTATAGGTGTCATGGAGATGCAGAAACAGAAATTTCTGCTTCTTTCTGTCACTTTTATAAACAGACAAGGTGATGGTAATAGCTAACTGAAAAACATCAGATTTCAGTAGGATTTTTTACAAGAATAAGAGGCAGACGAAAGGGATCTTCTTACTTGATTGCATTAACTTTTAAGCATTTTAGTGGCGGTTGCTGGAATAAAATGCAACTCTTTTCTAAGATGTTACAATTAATTTTTAGCACCCCATTATATAGGATTCTCTATTAGAGCTGATTTGCTGCCTGACTGCTGGAGTCTTCTTGCCACCGGGAGAGCGCAGGGCTGTGTGGAGGGCAGTGGGTGTTTCTACAGCTGCATACACAGCTTTGTATCATTCAGTCTCATGGGCTGCAAGAATTCTTGTTTAATAAGAGGAAAGCCATTTTCCAGCAATGTTTGAAGAGTGGCACTCAGTATATCAATGGTTTCATTTTCAAAAGTTTGGCTGGGTAGAACAAGCAAGTACGGATATTTTATGAATATATTCCACTTGCTTGTGCACCTGGCTACACAGAGGACCCCACAATTTTTGTTCTTCCTTCTTTTTTGTGAGAGAGAGAAAAAAAAATGGGCCATATTAGTATTTTCATATAGAAAATCATCAAATCAATTGTAAAGTATCTTTACAATCAAAACAAGTACACGAATACTTTCCCCTGTGCACTGGTGTTAAAGATGAGTATTCAAGTTCTGTGGACACTTGAGGAAGTGTTTTTTTTGGAAAACAAACTCCTTGGCAAATGATGGCATGGCACAAGATATGAATACACATATTAAAACCAGTCATGCTTACAAAAAGCAATTATATGTCACTTGGAGAGGGCAGGCTCATTAGTGAAAGAGGAGGTGTTGTAATTCACAAGATCAGCTTGATAAAACCAGCAGTCTCAAGGTCTGGATTTAACCATTCTTTTACCCAGGTAATTCTCATGAGAAACCCTGGTCCTGCAAGAAGAGTGTGCAGCCACTTGAGTCAAATGTGAAAGAGTTTGTCCCTTCTCAGCAATAAAGACAAATTTTTTGTATCACTTGAAAGAAAAGTTGAGATTTGGTGTCAGCTTTTCCATTATTATGTCAGTAGTACTCTCCTATCATGCCAAAGCTGAATTAGAACATCAAAATCCAAACTCATTCTTCTTGAAGATGATGCTGGCAGTCCTTATCAGTGCCTCTGCCTATTTGTGGCAATGCAAACACTTCTTGGGTCTCTGCAAACCACAACCTTGTGAAGACCTAATAGCTAAATTCCTAACTGCACCTTTCATAAAGGTGTTGTTATGGAATGGTGACAATAAGTGAGTTGTCTTCTGGACTTTGACCATCCAGGTACATTATTTTTGGACTCTATCTGGACATATCCCAGATGTGTTCCTTGCTGCTTGGCAACAGATAACTGTGATAATAATAATAGCAAAATTCCATTACTTATGGTGCACAGCAGCTTTCCACACAACAATATCCAGCTTGAAAGGAAGGGAATCCAGGTACATTTTTGTTTTCTGTCTCACAAGGAGGATTGCCTTACCTACACCTCCTTAAAAGGAAGAAAACAGAAAGCAATACATACACAGAATACATCATATTTGCTACTGATGGCCAGCAGATAAAAGCAAGCTGCTGGTTTCATTACTGCTACACTTTTTTATTATTTAAACCTGGGTAGTATGCCAAAATTCTCTCTCCCTCTTTAAATAAAGTATATGGAAGAGAAAATTGAAATTTTCTGCTGAGTTATTTCTTGCCAAGCCCTTTCAGCTGCAGGATACGGTGAAGGCCAAACTCTCTGAAGCATATTAAGACCGTCAGAATAATCAGGGGGAGTTGCACTGCAGTTAAGTTACGAATCTATGCTACAGCACCCTTGTGCGCTGGATATTTATGTTCATATATATGTTTATTATGCCAGGGTACTGTGGCAAAGCTCCATATTTTCCTTCAAATGCGATTGGCCTTGACTGCTGTATGTGTGTACACACACACACACTACTTAATTTAGTTCTTTGAAGGCAGCATCTGCTCATAGTGAGATGGCAGTAGGCAGATGTTCTAAAGCTGGGTTTAACTGTAGCATAAATCAAGATTTCAACAATTTCTTAATATTTGGATATGGCACATTTGAAACAGCATGTATTTTGAATTTAAGAAAGAGGAATAACCACTTTCATTTCAACTCAGATTTTAGCCCCCGTAGCATTCTTTTTAAAAAATGGTGAAATCCTTTGTCAGGGATTACATTTGTTGGTATGGCCACAGTTCCCACTGGATCCGGGGGTTGTGATTTGGGTCATTTGTTCAGGGCTGTGGTTGTGCAGGCTCTCTCTGCTTTGGCTGGCATGTGTAATGTACCAGTGTCCTTACAGTAGTTCCCGCCAGCATTTATAGGGAAATTTTTCTTTACCAGAAGTTATTAAGTTGAAGATACGATTTTTGCTCAAATAAAATATGCAACAAAACTCACAGCCAAAGCAGCTTTTATGACAATCATTTTAAATGTCCTTTTTACAGTAAAACTTGTCAGGAAATTCTTGCATGTCCAACGTAGGTTGTTTGGTCTTACACCACAGGAGGGAATTGAAGGGGACAAGACAAGATGTACAGTGGTCACAAGAGAATGCTGCCTGTATTACATCGCTTTGGCTCACCCACCACATTGCTGGAGAGAAGCACATCCCAGGCTGTGATGGGATGCAGATTGGCAGCTCCTTCTGCAGGCAATCCGCTGGCAAAGGGTCTGCTCTGGCCCAAGGACACTATGGACTCTCCTCTATTGTGAAGCAGAGCCAAAAAGTCTACCCTCTCTTTATCATGAGTTTATGACACTCTTGGCTTATGTGGTTTAGCTCAAACAGCAAGTCCTGGCAAAGGATGGTTGGATTGTACAGCTGCCGGGCTTTTCCAGGATTACAAAGCTGTGTAAGTCTGTGCAGTTTTGTACTGTATATCTACACAGATATATACATTCAGCTGTGCGTGGGCTCCAAAGCAACATTTCATCTCTGATGGATAATTATTTGTCGTAGACAGATGAAGGAAACAATCCCCTCCCAAACAAACCCTGTTTGGTTTTCAAGCTGGGAGAAAATTTGTCCATAGTTAAACAGAAGATATTTATAGACACATTAGCCGAGCGTGCAAAATACTTCAGAAGTTTGTTTAGAACTGATTGAAATCAGCTGTTACTGAACCAAGAAACAGCCGCACAAACTAAGCCTGTGGGTCTCTGCTGTCTGTTAGCTCAGTGTTTTCTCCTTCCAGCAGTGTTACCAATTCAGGGCAGCAATACCAATCTCCTGGCTCTCACTGGTTAGTCTTGATAATTCAAGGATTAAACACAGAGCTGAAAAGGAGTGATCTCTGTGGGTTTAATGAAGAACTACTCCATCACTTATACTTACATATATTAAAACATTGCTGTATTTGAGAAATCTAGCACTGAAGCATCAGGAGAACCAGAGCAAGCCCCAGGCAGGAGCCCTTTTTCAGGCAGCTTGTAAACCCAGCCAGAAGTGCATGAACTGGACTGCTTATCATCACCCAGCCAAGTCAGATGCACTGCACAGCCATATTTAGTTTTGTTCTTGCAGCCCTTTCTCTACCTCTCAACAAGTTGTGGGTGCAAGTACAACAGTGTGTTTTGTGCAAGATGAGGGAGTAGAGCAAAAAATTTCATTAGGGTAATGAACAGAACATGAAAGAGCTTTCCAGATGATGCACTGCTTACTGAAGGCAGCTGAGCTCCACTGGTGCCCTTCCTCCAGGCCATTTCTGGAGTATGGAGTTAAACAGAAGCATTGTTTTGACTCCTATATAATATTAATGAAGATCATTGACTTCAGGGAATTAATCACTAGGCATCAAGTTAGCAGTATCTTCTTTTTTATTCCTTTTTCATTTTTTCTTCTCTTCCTTCTTCTTGTTTTCTTTTCTTTTTCCTTTTTTCGTATCTTCTGTTTTATTTTCTTTTTTTATTTTACACTTAAATAGTTCCTATTAGTTAAATAGCATATTAAACTTGCCAGTATTCTAATTCCCAAGTATATCTCTCTTACAGCACCCTTCTTTATCTCATAAAGAACAAAGAAGAATAAGGAAGAGATAGAGTGATACGCCCATAGCAGAGCCAGGTGTAGCTGCAGCCTCGCTTAACGCCTGAGCAGCCCAGAGCTGTGCTCTTCTTTGGCATATTCCCCGGTGGGAACATCACCATCTGATGGGATCAGAGCCTCAACCTCTGCTGAGGGTGTCTGTGTGGTTCCATGTCTCTGATGGTGGCTGGATTCGCAGAGACTCACTTCCTTGATGAAGAGCATGCAAAACACATTCATAGCAAAAAAATACAAAGATGTCTGCAGTGCATTTTGATGTAGGGCACTTGAGCATGTGGTAAGAAGGAAAACCTCCCTGTATTTAATCTGGAAGTCAGAAGTTTATTGCTGATACTGACACAGATGCCACAGAGTTGGAACAACTGAACACCTGGGGAAGAGGAGGCTCAATCTATCTCCCTTTCAGTTTTGTACTGGACACGTGGTCAGAGAAAACTGCCTGATAGTATTCATAAACCAACATGTTGTCCACAGGAAAGAAGGAGATAACTGGAATGAAGCATAAATAATGTAATGCTAAAATGGAGAGATTGTCTCATACCTTTTTTTCAGAGGACTGTGGAGAATGGTTTGCTGGGAAAACTCTTAGAGAGCTGCTCTAAGTGCACTGTTACAAATGTTCTCTTCACCTTCACGTACAAGGGTAGATGAGCAGGATTCCCTGCAGTTGCAGACAGAGGCAAAGGAGGAGCAGAGACAGAAGACCACGCAGAGATCTTTCAATATATTTTGTCCTATCTTTAGCTAGGGGAGTGAAGGAACAAAGACTTCTTGGTTTCAGCAACATGAATAAAAAAGATTTTATCTTTTCCATAAGCTTTCCAGACTATAAGAATGAAGAAGTATGCTATTTTTCATTCATGTGTCTTCTCCATAAGAGTGTTCCCATCTCTTATTTTTTGCAAGAACTAAATTTGCTGAGTTAGAACACTGGTAGACATATTCCTTCACAGCACTTTTCTTGTCTATGTGGGAGCTCTGTTCCTCCTCTACCCTGAGTTTTGTAAATCACTGGAGCCTGTTAAAATGCCAAACATCTGCACAAACCAGGGGAGAATGCATTGAAAATCCTCATGGAGGTACAGGATCAATTCATGAGGACTTCTGCTGCTTCTCTGTCTCTGCTTCTTGTTTTCTCTGAGGCTATTTTCTGCTGTATCCCACACTTGCCAGAAAATACCAGAGGAGCTAGGAGAAATTTCTTGTTCTACAAATAGTGACAAGGCGTGGAAGGACCATTTCTTCAGAAGCCCACCTTTTTGAGAAACCTATCAAGTCTTTTTCTCTTGCAAAATTCTTACCAAGGCAGTCTGGCTGATTCTGCTCATGCCTAAGCTTTATGTGTCTCTAAAATCACAGTGCTTCAGCTTTCTGGGCAGCTTGCAAATTGTCCCTTTGTACCTCTGAAGACTGAGAGCCCTCATAAAGAAAGAGGCTCTGTCCTGAACATCACACTGCCCCACGCAAGCTGTTCCAATAGCAGTGTACACAGAGTTGCCTCTCATGGGTGGCTTCATTATTTAAATGTGGGGCCCTAGGTGGTGTTGTACCAGTCCACCATTCTCTCAAGTTTTTTTTGTTCTCATGTCATAGTACTGCCCGCAGGCCACATGTGATTGCATCTGGGTGCAATATTAGAAGCTTTGAGGCACAAGAAAATCAAGACAGAAGAGGTCATGTAGTATTTTCCAAATTACAGAAATGTTTTTGCTCATTCTGGTGACCAGACAAATGCTCCCCCATTTTTACTGAGCAGCTTTTCCAGGATCCTGTTAAAATCCCAGATGAGCTTTCTATCATGGTGTAACACTACAGAGCTGTGCACATCCACATGACTGGAGATTTGGCCAGTTCTGTGTAGTCTCATTTTGCTTTTATTGCTGGAAATTCCCTCCTTGCTAATTATATTTCTCTGATTTTTTTTTTTTTTTTTTTTTTTTTAGGAATAAGAATTTAAATGTAATACAAGATAGTTAGAGAGGCCTATCATGTAACAGCTGGTTGATATTCAGAAGTGATCTGTGTCCTATGACCTGCTGTGACCACAGACTTTTCTACTCACTCAGCTCCTGTGCTGTAGGCTTTCCTCTGTCTTCCAAACTGACTTTGAAATGTAGTTCATTGCCTGTTGCCTGTTTTCTCTCTTGTTGTTCTTCTCTTGATGATGTAACACCTCGTTAATGCTCAACCCCTAAGTCCATATGCTTTATATTTGGGAGCAGCTTCTCCTATATCCTTAAATTGGCCTGAGGACACTTGCTGAGGCTACAGCTGACCTCTATTGTCAACATATTTCCAGAAAATGAAACAATGCTTTCTGACTTAACACCAAGAGGCTACAGTTGTCTTCAGCTTCACAATGGGATACTGTCATGATAAGGAAATAAGTGCATGTGGAGTTACTCAGTGGTGTCTATCCCTCTGCATCACTGAGCGCTTTTATTATTATGAAACTTTTCAGTTTGGTTTTTGGAGAGCAGTTTAAGCAGACAACAGTCATATCTGATGCAACCGTGGTCACTCCAGTGTCCCTTTCCAGTGATTATGTGGTTTATATCAGATAGCAACCACAGTTCCGATGATAAATTAATTTCTGGAGGTTTCTAAACTTGTATTGACAGTACTGTTCTTTCCCGAATAATGAACAATGACTATACTTTGTATTAATTAGCTCGGAGATATGAGGCCACAGCTAATAATTCTGCTCTCCCTAGGCTTTGTTTTCTTTAGAAAACTGTTTCAAGATTGCTTGGTACTCTTGTTTGGTTTTTGGCCAGACTCCAGTTAAACCAAGTCTAGAAGCTACAATAATTAAACCAGTCCTTACTGAGAGCTGCCAGGCTATGAGGCATATCTATGTTTTCAACTCTGAACTTCCTTCCTGAGGACATTATATGTTTTAATGAAAAATAAAATGATTTCTTCAGCATTTTTTTTCTCTTCATGAACCACTAAGATAAGGTCCATCGCATATGTTGTATATTAGAGAAGAACTCAAACAGTTAAGAGAAAACCAGAACATTTCAGTCATCCTCTTTTACTTTGACAGTTTATTTATTTCTTTACCAAAGGGGAGAAAATAACTGACATTAGCTGCAAGCCCTGCCAAAATAGACATTTGTTTTCCATTAGCTGCACATACCCTTTCTTAAGGGCTTACTGTGAACTGAAACGCAGCTCTGGACATAGATCTGGTTTATGTACAGAATTTTTGATAAGGAGAAGTAAACCTCACACTCAGAAGTTTACTGTCTCTTTCTTTAATTCTATATGCATTATTTCTGCTTAGCACCCAAGGACTTTGAATCTGTCCCACCCAGGAAGAGGTGCGCCTGAAGAGAAGACAGTTAGGTGGCACTAGGAGTTCAGAAGTCTTACATCACTCATTTAAGAATAACAGGCTATTTAAACCTGTGATATTCTCAAGGCTGAAAGATATAATCCACAGGGGCTCTGCTGGATGCTGTAGAGAAAAGGATTATTCCTCGGCTGATCTGCTCAGTAATCTCCAGCAAGTGGAACAAGAACTGTGTTCCAGACAGTATTTTTAGTTGAAGTGTGAACTGGAAGCAATTATTTGGCCAATCCATTACCAGAAACCTATGGTGTGTACAAGTAATAACTCCTTTTGGAATGAGATGGACTAAGCTGCTTCTAGCCATATGGATACCAGAGGGTTTAAGGAATTGCTGTTATTTGTACTTTCATATTGAAAAAAGCACTGTGAATAAAATTCGCTGCAGATTTTAGCAACTGCATTTTCTGTGGTGCTGAGCAACATGAGTGCCATGGGCGAATCATGGTACGTGAAAAATAAGATTGTTGATTCTTTGGGTAGCCCAAAGACCAGTATAGCAAGCAAAAAGAGGGAGCAAAATGCAACAGTTCATCGCCACTGCAACCCCTGAATGACAGCAAATTGCTGCAAAGCTGAAGCTCAGAATTATTTAGTTGGTCCACAGACTAAATCCAGCTCCCCGTCATGAAGGGCTGGGAACATGGAACATGCTTGACAGAGTGTTCTGCTTTGATGATATCCCCAAGCCAAAGACTAGCAACTGAGGCCAGCTCTACCAGACATGGGCAGCAGAGCAAGTTTAGGAATGTATGTTGTGTTCTGTCCATGGAATCCACAGATTTCAGTCTTGCACTGGGAGGATGTACAATTAAAAACAAGCCTACAGCTGAAGGGAGTTAAGAGATTGTCTTAGAAATATGCCATGCAGAAAGGATTGGAGAGTGTGTGAGCACAACAAGAAATGACCCACTGCTTTTGACAGAGGCATACTGACTTATGGAAGCTCTGGGGACCTCCTTTTAGAGGATGAAGAAAATGCATTGGAGTAGGTGATAAATGTCTTCTAGTCTTACACAATAGGAGCTGGTAAGATATTAATGATCTTTGAGATAAGAACTGAAAAAGGGAAATCTTCATCTATAAAAGAGAAAGCTTCAGCAAGTGGTAGCTCAGGTTTCATTTTGACTACATAGTTTGATAGCAGAAATAGTGTCCTGTTGAGGGTCTTTAGTGTTTAAAATTATCATGAGGCTGATATTTTACAGCTCATGCCACATGGGATATAGAAAATGGGATAATGAAATAATTGGGAAATCACAGTGCCTCCCAGAGCAAGGGAGATTCCATCCCAGATGATATTTTGATGACTCTTCATTGTTTTTGACTGTTTTTAATTGATTATTGTAAATAATCATTACAGTCCGAAAACAAATTAAACATTTCCTCACAAATCTTACAACCTGGAATGAAATCACTATTTTCCCAACCTGATTGTATCTTTTTTTTTCTGCTATGATGTGTGCTGGTTCCCTTGTTTGGCTGGTCTGGCAATGGACTTCTTATTGGTTTCCTGTTCCCTAGGTCTGGAGTTCACAGTGATATTTCCTGCATATGCAGGAGCAATCTCCAGCATCTCAGTGCAGGGAATCAATCTGGGGAGCATAAAACCAAACTGTCCTCTATGGGGAATTTAGTCCCGTGAAATAGTGTGGAGGACGTCTAAGAAAACTATGGTTCTCATAACAAGACATATGGAGAGGGAAGATATTTTAGAGAGAAGATCTGACAAGAATAACTTGACATAAATGCCTTGGATATGCCTAGTTGTTCAAAAGCAGTTGAAAAGATGTTTGCTAAACAATGGCAAATGTTTTTTTGGGAATCCAAGCAAGAACAAATCCTCCCCCTTTTTAATGGAAGAGAGTATTTAAAGGAATATTCTGTTTTCTGTATTTGATTATATAATTATTGCTAAAATAGGCAATGGATACATGTTTTTAGCATGTGACTACTTTTAGTTTAAGGAATTTTATTTTTTCTTTCAATGGGATTTTTTTTTTTAAATTATATCTGAATGCATAGATATTTTTCTTCTGCGTTCAGTAGCATAGGCCTTCTACAGCTTTCCATAACAGTAACTGAGATAAGATGGTCCAAATGAGTTCATGAAGTTTTTAATCTATGCTTTCTCTTTTTTTTTTTTTTTAATCTTCTAGGCACATATGTTCCCTTTCCTAAAATATATTTCTTTTGAATAACTTATGCCAACTGAACTTCTGGCCAAAAGGAAGACAGTAAAGCTTATTTCAAGACTTTCAGTTTTTTTTAAACTTAAATCTTGCATTAAGACCGTAGAAAGATGCTTATTGTACTTTGTTAGTGCCTGTGGAGACCTGATTTCTACAAAATTGAGTTTCACTCAAGTGTTTAACTCAGCCCTCAGTTGCAACTGTACATCCACAAGGTGTCATTTCACCTTCATCCTAAGAGCACCTGGGAAGGTCTGGTATTTGCATTGTAAGCCCTTTCTACAAGTGTGCCCCTGGCTGCCACCTACAGCTGAGGACTGTCCCATGGGTGACACTGCATGTTGTGGCAGACTTTCAAAGAGCTGCGTGGCATAACCCAAGGAACTGGGTCTCCTCTCTGTGTGCTGTAAATTCTGCAGAGTGTCTCAGTGTGACGAGGTTACTTTCTGGTCCTCATGGCCTTTAAAGGCCACATCACAACATAGACTATCCTTCACTGAGCTATCTGGCCCAGACTCTTTTCACCTGGAGGTTCTCGAAGACCAATAGACTCAGAGGAGTCCCTGGTGGCCCCATTGAGTCAGAGGTCTGTCTATAAGAGTGTACTCCAGGAATGGGGCCCTAGGTCACCTTGTGCCTTCGTTTCTCTTGGCCAGCAGAGAAGGTGCAGCTTCCTTGAACTTATCTGTTCAACTGGATAGGCATAACCTCAGTGTTTAAATTTGCATCAAATCTGAGCTAGCACTGATGAACAAGTGTGGCTTGTGTGAAAATATGTTCTAGTTCAGGGCTCTCTGAGCACTGTGTCCCAGCTCCAGTGTGCTGGGCCAGCTGTTTGCTGTGAGCCTCATCATGGGGCTGGCCTTCATCCCACACTTCCAAGTCCTGGTAGAGCTGGTGATCTGGGCTCACATCTTGCCAGCAGCCTCTGGTCCCCAGAGATGCTTTCCTTTGACAGAATAATAAGTTTTATAGCAGTCAGCAGCTAGGCATTTCTGTGTTTTAAACCACAGCTCTGTTCCCTTGGGTGAGTGTCCTGTGCTGAGATGTGCTATACCCTTACCACCTACAGACTGTAGGAGTTTGACTTATCTGCTCTCAGCTGCTGTGTGGGCAGGGGATCTTTGGGTCCAGGGGCCGTCAGGTAGCTTGTGTAGGAAGCAAGGAGCCTTGGAGAGACTGGGGAAAGACCTGGAAGACAGGGAATCTGGTTTGGGATTCAGAAGAGCTGGGAGCTGGCCACTAACTCTTTGGCTTCAGATCCCATGTCCCTCCTCCCTTGCCTGGTCATACACGCAAGGATGCTGGGCAGATTGCACAGCCGTGTGTGTCCTTAGCACAGCTTATTTGAGTGATTGGCAGAGAGAAGTCTCAAGGGCTCAAGGTGACTGCTGGTTCAGTTTGACTTCGGAAACAACACCTCATTTTGGCAGGAAATAATCAAATTCTGAGTCTTCATTACAGTTTGGAAGGACAACTTAAAAGATTACTGGAATTTCTGACAAAATAGAAGTATTATTCCTCATGCTATCAGAGTGCTCTGAGAGTACTTAACCACACTGTTCATTTACTCTTTGAAATTAATGGCTGCAACAGAACTGAGATTTTTCCTGTTTAGTGTTCCAAGACGTAGACCATTTAACATGGTATGCTGGGATTACTGTGGCAGTCACTGATCTACAGGAGTGAGCAGCCAGTTTTCCTTTACTCACCTGTCTCTACTGAAGCCCCATGAACTGTGATTCCTCTACAGGTATAAGCTCACTTGCATTTAATGGAATTGTTTTAGCTTAATAGTTGAATTAGTATTTTTTAAACAATGGACAGGGAACATACTTGTGAGTGACAGTTGCAGCAGTTCTGGGACCAAGTCTCTACAGCCAGTTTTCAACACCTGAGATTACTGATGACTGAAGGAGACATCCCACCTCCAAACATTGCTGTCACCAGCCATCCCCTTTTGCTTGGATCCTCCTGACTCTGAGCAGTACTGCGAGAAAGAGAGCCTTGATCCAACAGGCAGCTGTAGCACCTTGACAAAATCACTCAGCCCACAGCCATGCACCAGAGAGATCTAATTAACATAATGATAGGGGCTTTAAGAGGCAGCTGGGAGCCCAAAAGAAAAGTACTTTGAAGGATGGAGTTATATATTTGTCTACCTGGTTGTTTACAAGTTTGGGGGTGGGGGGGAGAATCTGCAGTGTGAGGCTGCTAGAAAAAGTGTGGGAGTGAGTGCGGATACCATGAGAGTAGGGCTGCCCTGTTAGAGGTAAGTGTGCAGTTTAAACTAATTTCTGAGAGAGAATAGGAGCAATGGGTCTGAGTGGAAAGCAGCTGAGGGCCCAGGAAAATGATGAGTTGGAGGTATCTTGCTGTGGACAGGAGGATGGTTTCAGGTCTGGTTATGGACATAGATATGTAGGGAGTTTTATGAGCTCCAGAAATAGTTCTTCTGGGCTGTGGGAAATAATTGGAGAAGGATGAGAGAAAGGAAGTACTGAGGGTATTAATGATCACTACGAAGTAAAGAAGAGTTATCAATGTCAGGTTGTGAAGCTTTAGCTTCTTTGTTTCTCCAGAGTTTACAGTGGTAGCACTGATAAGGAGACAAAGAGGACTTGTTGCTGTGCACCGTCCAGACCAGAGCTAATAAAGAATAGGTATTGACTTTCTCCCTTGTGCTGAATCTTTAGTGAGGGTGAAGTCTGTGGACAATATTTCAATCTTTAAGAATCATTTCAATTATTAAATAAATAAAAGTGAATATCAGCACAGGTCTAAAACAACACTGTATCTGTTCAAGTGCTGTACTTGTTTTAACATCAGTATATACTTCTGCTGGCAGATTAACTTGCTGTTAAATGTGAGATCAAAAGGAATGAATTTGTTTGGCTATGAGTATGAAGAGAGACTCAGAAGTACTGTGTAATACAGAGGGTTGCCTATATCCAGGAACTGCAGTTGATCACAAAGCCAGGAAGAGCAACAAAAATAAGAACATGTGCTGAAAGGTATGAATACAATGAGCATCTGAAATCTTGCAACACCTGTACAGCAACTCATAAGAAATAAGATTTGCAGCGCTTTCATTGTGCTTACCTAATAATGGCAATGAGGCCTCTTGGTAAGCCGTGGCAGCATTTCCAGGGCAGTGGTCTAGATGAGAGCTTAGTAATTTCTTAAGCTTGCTGAGAATTTTGTTGTCATCTTCTCTTCCTATTGTACTCTTGGACTACTACTGTTTATTGCATTGTCTCTTTATTTCCTCTTTCGTACTGTGTTCCTGTTGAAATCATACTAATATTTGCATAAGTGGCCTGAAAATGACCTTAAGAGTAATAGTACAGTAACTTCTTTCACGTCAGTCATCCAAGACTGAAAATGAGTCTCTAATGTGAGAAACTGTTGTTACAAATTAAGATCCTTAGTTCTTGAAGAAGCATTATTCTTTTTTTTTTTTTTTTTTTTTTTTTTTTTTCAAGCTTGTATACTGTGGCCGCTCAGCAAGGGTCAAGATCCCACGTAAGTGCTGAGGGCCCTGATGTTTGTAACAGGGTGCTGTGAACAGCTGGATCACAGGGGGAATCTAAAGGTGACAGCATCTCTAAAAGTCTACAGACACATCAGCGATCTGTCTTGCAGGCAGACAGTGAAGGAATAGAGAAATCATCCTGTTGATGAGATTTTCTGAGTTCATCGTTCTGTGACTGCTCATGCCTTCAAACAAGGCAAATAGTAACACCCTATGTGCTGTCTGTGAGCCCTGTGATTGTGAACAGGATGGTCTGACTTGCATCTGGTACCTGGAAATGTGCTATGGTCAGTGTCTGTGGCAAGCTGAAGTGGGAATATGGAGCCAGATGACAGAACCTGACATGGGACCTTTGATCCTTGGGAGAGTGTTCCCAAAAGTTCATGCTGCACACAGCTGTCTGGCTCTGTGCTTGGTTGTATGGTAAGGGACGTATCTCAAAGCCTTAGCCCTTAAAGAAAAAAAGGAAGCCTCAGACCAGTGAAAAGTAGCTGATTTAGTTGTTTTTATGAGAGGGAGTTTCCATACCAAATTTATTTGAAATTGCAGAAAAGCAGGAAATTCCAGGATTCTACTGAATCTCCTGCCATAATTATTATTATTCTGCTTTCTTTCCCCATTTTTGGCATGGATCGTATAGATTTCCATGGCATCTGGCATGCAGTTTTCAGTGAAATAAGAACGAGAGCACCTTATTTCCCTTAGGAACTCACATGCTAATTAAACCTGCTCTACTACAACTGATCTGAGCCAGATGAAATCAAAGCTTTGAGTTCATACACCTTCACTTTGAATGACTTCAATTCTCATTGTCTGGATCAATCTGAAGGCTTCAGAAACCAGCTGTAGCCCCATGGAAACAATAAAATGTGTGGGAAGAAATATGGTTTACACCTGCTGAACAAGCCATAAGCTAAATTGCAGTTTGTCAGATGTTATCCATTTTTGAAGCTGTCTTCAAAGCACTGCAGAACTTCATTCATTTTCTTATTCCTTTTTAAGAGCTGTATATTACGAGTTCATCTTCCTTACTATTGCCAATAGCAATACAGTGTTCTGATCCTCATGTACTTTAGGATGTATTTCTCCTTTCAGTTTTCATTCTTGCAGGTAATTGTCAGCAGAGAGCTCTCTGGGCACTACTAGGCAAGATGTTATGATTTATGCATAGCACTTAGCATCTTTTTTGAAGTATGTTCATAATTTCTCACAAGCCTTGAGTTTTGAACAGTAATTCTAGAGGATAAAGTATGCCTAACCCTCTGGAAAAATAAAAACTTCTGTAAAAGAAGTTTTGTTAGCAGTGGTTCCACAATTGCCTGCAACCACAACTGGGCACCATTTGTTCCTGAAAAGCAAATGTACTTGCTGCTTTTCATCACAACTGTAATTCGGTAGCGGTGCAGAGTGATCAGCTGAATTGAGGTCTGACATCATTTCATCGGTGAGACTAGAATCAAATACTTGAGGTGAGGTAGTTGGGGTAGGGTTGCCCAAGCAAATGGGTATATGGTCAATTGAACAGGTGTAAGTGTTTGTCTCTTGGGATGCCAGAATATTTTGCTGCTGCTTATCCCATGGTAAGTAGGAAAAATTCACATAATATTCTGTGTTTACAGTAAGTTTTGAAAGTCTATTTCCTTAACATTGTCTTATTGAAAGCACAAGACGGGCAGAAACGTGTTATGGCATGGAACACTTAACAGTGGGTCTGTGCTTTAGTTTGTTTTAAAGAATAACATGAAGGAAAAAGCAAGCAAAGTGCTCAGGGGGTAACAAGCATTATCTACATTAGCAAAGCACACCAAAATATCTTCATGTTTAAGAAGACCTGCGGAGTTCTGACTTCTGTACATGTTACATGTAAACCAAATTGGAAGTAAATTCTGTCCCTGTCTGTAGGAAAGTTCATCGCAGCACTGCTCTTTTCAGTTATTTTCAAGAAATGCTGTAAGTTGAAGTTTGAAGGCATACTCCTTTGTCCTGTGTCCTTTTCCCTGTTTGCATGAAGCTTTCACTTTTGTATCTTTAATTTTCCCGTCTGTAAATTCATAATCATGAATGTTCTTGACTCCTGAGCTAATGATACCAGAAGTTTATATTGCACAGTGCCTCATCCCTGAATGAGGCCTGTTGCTGATTTGTAGCTTCTGTGCTGATTCTGCTTCCTGAGGTCAATTATCATTTGGAAGGGCAGGAATTATCTCATGAGGCTCTGCAGGCAAGCTAAATCCGATCTTGCCTTTAATCTCACCGGATAGTGGTGGAGAGAATGGTGGCTATAATCTAATGGGGCTTTAACAAGACTGTGACTGTGTACCACAACTGACATTCAGATGAAAGTCAAATGGCATACAGGTCCCACGGAGATTTTATGACTAATGGCATTAATAAACATTCCCTGCAAGTCTGATGTGGAACAGCATTCTTGACTACTTATTACTGCTTAAAAGTACTACAGTGACTAAACATGATATTCTGACAGAATGCTTATTGTTGCATCTTCCCACACTAGAGTTTGGGATTTTACTTGGCTTTACAACAGACAGGGTGATATTACTTACACTGCAAACATCTGTAAATGAGATCTTGTTCCCTAGGGACTGGTTCCTCCAGCTATCTGTTGGTTTTCTCTCCCTTGAAAAAGGGAAGTGTTGGTCAGACCCTTTCTATTCCTACCCTCCCTGTGACATCTGGTCAGAACATGGTGTGGTGTCTGCAAAGAGAGACATGGAGAATGCCATTTCTGTCTTAAAGTGGGGGAAGAGTGCTTGCAGTGTGCTAATAGGAATGTTTCCTAAAAGGAAAGCTAATTCTGATACAGAGCTCTCTGAAGTTCCTGCAAGCATCTTACATGGGTCTCATCTGAAGCTAGAATCATGGGGCTGCTGTTCACTTCCCTGGGACAAAGCAGAATCATTGTACTCATTTGCTTAGTTACAAGAATTAAAAAAAAAAAAAAAAAAGGTACTCAACAGGGTCTGGTGAGAAGTAAAAAGTTATTGACTTGTCAATGACTTGTTTGATCGATTGCTGCTCATAGTTGAAACTAAACTGAGTTATGCAATGTTATAAAAGAGACACTGAGGAACTGATTAAGTGCACAAATCCTTTGTACTTAGAAGTGATTTCTGGAAGTTCCCAGTGCTAGCCACAGCATATGGCAGTTTAAGCATGATATGTTTGAGACCTAAATATAGTGAACCAGGCTCCCTGTTGCTGGATCAGTGCATGGAGATCAGAGATGACAGAGAACCTGCTGTGTGTTAGGATATTCCTGTCTTCTCTTTCTATCCTGTGTTTTGTGGATTATTATTTAATGCCACTTAATCATTAATTACTTGATTGTTTTGAAAGCCTGACTACAGCTGCCTACATATCTAGCCAGCTCATAAAGTTATCTTGTTGCAGATGCAGCCTGTTAACATTTAACATGTGGTTACCCTGCCTGGGGGAACACTAACCTTTTTTTTTTTTTTTGTGAGATTGCACCATCAGTCAAGGTGTGTCCTCTGTGTGAGGAAAAAGTCCCTGGAATGAGCAGACTGCTTTCCAGCAGATTACCTGCTGCCATGAAGGTACAAGAGCAGAGCTTGTGCTTGTCCCCTCTGACTGAGGCACATTCTCACGGCAGGGCCCAGCATCTGTAATACGAAGCTGCTGGAGCAGCAGGTTAAGTCAAGCTTGCAACACTGAGTTTAGCTGTGTATGGATTTCTAAGACATTTTGTTGCCTCTAAAGGATGCTAGGGAGAGACCAATCCATTGTGAGATAGAGGGCTGCACAATAACAGGAAATACACAAATCAAATAATATACTTTCCACTGTGAAGATGACTTAGTGGGACTTTAGTTTTAAATGGGGTACACCATAAAGAAGGAATTTTGACGTAATTCCTCTTGTCCCACCTCCCAAAGGAGGAGTCTGTGCAAGACTAAACCAAAAACAAATTCGATATGTGTAGCATTTTAGTGTGTAGGGGATTTATTGTCTAGGCTCCCCCATGGCTTAAGGGATTGATGAACAAATTGTCCATGTAGTTGAAGTACTGTAGATCAACTGACAGCTATCTGAGACAAGGTGTTGAGAGAGAGAATAATGACTGGATACAATATGCTATAGTTAGTACTGAACAGAAACAACAAAAAATCCCCAGTATTCTGGATGTATGGCGTTGTGAGGTATAAAATGAAGAGATGCTGGACTTCTGCTTATCACTTCTGAAGGCAATGTCTTTGGGTTCCACTTCTGCCAACTGTGTGGAAGAATTTCCTACTAACGGAGCTCTAAACGTGGCTTGATGCCTGTCTGAAAGAGCAGAAATTCCAGTGAAGTGCATCTTCTGTTTTGAGTTATGAGTCCCTGGAATTATTGCATAAATGACTCCTTTGCAGTCTTTCTGCTGAAAAAATATGGCTTACTTTCATGCAAGCAATGCTACTGAATGCTCTAACTGGATAATCATTTTCTCAAGACTTTTTTCAATTGTATGATAAAAAGGACAAAACCAAGGAATAACCTTGGGAAGGAATAAGCCCTTGTGATGATACAAGCTAGGTACTGACTAGATGGGGAACAAGCAATGGAGTGCCCTGGCAGCAGAGAAAAGCAGCAGCATTCTTTGCTGTGTTAACAGCAGTGAAGTGGAATGTAGGGTAGTGATGTATTCCCTTGTTCAATGTTTGATCAAATCTGAATACTGTATCTAGTTTTGCTTCACCTTGTGCATCCTTGGACAATAAAAGGAGCACTTTAACAACTAGGATCAAGTCTGGAGATGTCTACCAACCTGTTCAGGGAGGAGCACTACTGTGAGGAGAAGTTAACAGGTCAGAGCTTGCTTGACCTTAAATAGATGGTCTTGAGGGGATCCAAAAGCAGCCATACATACCCATGGGATTATTATCTAACTTGAGATAAGGGACCCTTTGAGGAGAGTTCAATATTGTAGTTGGCAGCCCAGAGTTTCTGTAGGCTTTATCCTTGGAGATTTTGAAAATGGAGCTGGACCAAGACTAAAGCAGCCAGATCTGACTTTACAGCTGGCCTAGAGACCTCCTGCAGTCCTTTCCAACAAGAGCTACCACAGAATCCTGTGATCAAACTGCACTGTGTACTAATATCAGCAACACCTCTGTGTCACTGCACTTAGTTATTTTGGCAGATATTAGAATGATGGATCTTCAGTCCTTCAGATGTGATATGCACCCACAGTTAATGGCAAGTTGCTATGTTGGATGACAGATGTGCAATCTAGCTAGCCAGAAGAAATTGATAGTCTTACAGTTCAACAGCTGGGAGAATCTTCTTGCAGACCTTTTATATATGTAGTTTTCAGTTTGTGTGTGTGTGTATATACACAACCTTCTAGATTGCAGGCAAGTAATCTATAGTGAAAGGGGAGAAGCTAGGGTATAGTTTCTGTAGAAAGAATCATGCTTTTCTCCCTTTGATGTGAAAAACACAGTGTGATCAAAGAAAGTCATGCTGATTAAATACTTTAAATGTGCAGGGAAAAAAAAGCTTTGACTCAAACAAAGCTTTTTTTTTTTCCAGAAGTCAAAAGCTGCAATGACAATTATCATGTTTCTTATAACACAGTCAAGAAGGGAAAAAAATCTCAGTTTAGTACGAGTTCATTAGCATGGCTTAAAGTGTTTCTTTGCATGTAATGTATGACTTTTATTCAACAACTCTGTGGTTTTCTGGAAGAGGTGGCCAAGAATTTGGCTGTTTGGGCTACAATGTTAGCAGTCCTGACAAGAAAAGATAATGATGCCTTCATGGGATATGTGTTAAACTACCATTTAGTATTGTGGATTCTGGTGCATCATATTTATTTTGACCTTACTTCATAAAATAGAAATAAGAAATCACCATAAAACACTGATTCTGGCAGCATGTACATTAATTTGAAGGTACCTGGAGTCCAAATGCTGTCTCTGTCCACAATAGAAGGTTGTGTAGCAAAATGCTAAGAAATAAAATATATAAAAGCAGCTAATGTCTTGGTAGTAACTTGCTTAACTCACCTGGCTTTGTTTCCTTAGAAAATAACTCTGCTCAATAAGCTTTAGCAAATTTCCAGAATTTATATATTTTTTTCAGGGTTGTTGTGGGGCTTGTTTGACCTAAGTTTTAAATCAGTAAGTTGAACTTGTGCACCGTCTATACTGACTTGAATTTTAGTCTGTATAATTTTTTTCTTACTGATAATATAAGCCAATGGAGTCTTTGTAACCCAGAACGTCCACCAGTTCTGTTGCTAGCTTGATGTTCAGATGAGCCTTAAGGCTGTTGTCAAATATACAGAGGATGCTTTTCCAAGTTTTATAAATACCTTTTTTTTAGTATACAAACAAAAACTAGCATCAATATTATGAATGTATACAATCTCATTCACAGTCTTGCTATAGCAGCAAGAAAAATTTGCTTACTGAACAAATTCCCATGTCTCATTTATAAAGTATCCTTCACCTGGCTTTATTCTGCTTATCCTGTTTGTTTAAAATAAAACTCCCAGCCTTCAGCCAGTTTATGTATGGCTCACGTAATATCCTTATCCAACTAACAAAATTTCCTTAAGTTACCTGATCATCACCTGTGTTTGGGGTATGGCCATGAACAAATTCCAGACTTTTACCAATCTGTTATTCTAGTACCCTTATGTTTTTGTTAATCTCCTGTGTATTTTCTTTCAAATGCCACTCTATTACTGACTAGCTTTGCCTTCAGATAGTGCTAATGCATATGTAGCAACCTTGCACAGTTTAGAGAAATAACAGGACCTGTCAGTGTGACCTTACTTACAATTACTGATGCATCAGTGCGATTGTGATAGCTTTTGGAGCATTCCCAAATGTTTTGTCCCCGCTGTTTACAAACTGGCTGCTGTGGTCATCATTGTCCATGACAGCTGATACTGTGCTCTTTCACCTGATGTATTTTAGAAGTGTCCATAACAGCTACTAAATGACAACTAGCTATTAAATATTTCTCTCCATCTATTGGAGGTAGGAATTTGAATTTTCTGCTCCTTTCTTTGCCTTTGGCTTAGTTCTTTTCCTCTACTCCCAGTCTCTAACTTATCTGCAGGAAGCTCTTCTTTGGCTGTTCAATTCAAAGACTAAAATGAAAAAGGCTATGTGAGGCACTGGGATTTCATTCCTTCCTCTCAAGGTATTCCTACAAACACACATGCACAGTTCCTAATCCCCAGCTTGTCAGGTACTTGGAAAAGGGAAATACTTGATTAGTAGAACTGGCTTGCTGTTCCTTCCATAAACATACACATGGAACTGCTCCTCTTGAGGGTCAGTCAGCTCTTCTGTCTCCTCTGTGAGTAGAAGAGACAATCTTGAAGGGATGATTCAGGTCAAGAACAAGAGACAAGTAATAGCTTTGTAGTTTGAAGATATTCTTTCCCTGAGGAATAACAAATGACCCTTGGCCTTAATTGATTTACAGTAGAGAGTACAAATTCATTATTCATAACAGTGGTGAAAAAGCCTAGGAGCTGGGAGCGAATTACTGACCAATAACCAGGACTGAATAATACCATAACACTGAAAAGAAAGGTCCAGTGTATTACAGCTGAGGACTTTGTTTAACCCTCCTCTCCATTCTTTCTCTCTTCTGCCTGCTGATTGCTCAGTACCAGTGAGGCTAAAACAACAACGAGAAGAATACTGTTTATTTCAAACCTCACTTACAGTAATAAACTATGAAATAGAGGGAATCTGATCTGCTTGGCTTTGGTCCTTAACATTTGCACTGACTCATCAGCTTGGGAGATTAGGGCTGAGGAGGATGGAATAGAGGGGGAGACAGGAACTAGACAGCCCTCTTCTTAGTGGGGAAGCTTTTAGAGAGACACTGAGTCTCCTGGTGCTATCTACAGAGGTATTTTCAGATAGGCCAAATAGCATCTCATGTATAACATCAACACAGGCAACTAAATTCCATTGTGTCACAACTGATATTCGGGCATTCTGAATTCTTTCCTGTAAGCTTAATGTGATGGCTACTACTGTTTTTTTCCCTTTCTTTTGCAGCAATTCAAGTTAGTTTATAAGCAATCTTGGCAGTCTGACTGTGAAGACAAAGAATGAATCCAGTTCTTAGAGAGCAAACAGAATCAGGAACAGACTTCGACCTGTTTTGAAGTCCTGGCTGAATGCGATGCATAAGAACTGAGCTATAAACCTTGATTTGAACTACCAATTTTAATGCTAGTAAGAAAAGTTAAATACAAATTTCTAAAGCTATTCTTGCCAGTGAATAGTGTGGTCATCCTGCCAGAGAATAACACTGTATGATGAACTGCATAACTCTCCCTCATCCCATGTTCCTGCTGTGACCAGACCACTAATGATAACTACCCAGTTCTCCAAAGGGGATTTAGTTGTCGGCAAACAAGCCTGTATATATGGCCAAGGACTGAAATTTTAAGTACAAATTTATGATTAATTTATCTAGTTCTTTTTCTCTGTCTGCAGAACTCTAGCAGCAGAAGTTTGCTTGAATAGGAGCCAAATAGGAGTCTCAGCAATAGTTCTACATCAATTGTAGCCTAAAGACTAACCGTTTGACGCTTTTCTAGTCTACCACAATTGTTTTTCCTGTTCATCTCAATGTGGCAAGGGAGAACTGCGAACACTTAGAAGTGAATCCTTTCTTAATAAGTCTGCTGGTAATAGTGTGTTGTTCTTATAAGTCCTTGAGTAGTTTTGCGTTACGGAATTGGCTGGATTATGGCTACCTGTCCTCTTCCATCTCCCTGCTCAGCGTATGGCCCTACTTGTTGTTTCTCTTGGTTTCCATGCTTTTCTGTGTGTGCTGAGGATCTCATAAATATATAATATATATATTTCTCCCCCTCTCGTTTATAGTTGAATTTGTGTCAGTGTTGCAAACATGCTTTGGTCATGATGCATTGAGCACTTTCATCGCCTTGCATTCTCCAGTGACACCCAATACCTCTTGCCCTGTATTGCTTGCAGGCATCCTTTAGTAAATGTAATAAAGGATATAATTCAGTCCCACAGCTTGCTGGGGTTGCACACGTAGGAACTTTGGCTGTGATCCTGAGGGCAGTAAACTAGTGGGCAGGTCTCCAAGTAGTGTGCTCCAGGGACTGTGACAGGCTGAGAGGATCATCTAAGAGTATCTGCCTCCCTTTTTGGGTGGGAACTCAGGACCAGAAGATCCTGGCAGCAAGCTGTTGCTGATGAAATCATCTACACTGTTTCGTTTTCTGCTCATCATTTTGAAGAAAGCAAGTCTGAGATGTCACAACCTGTTCAGATGTCACCACTGCATGCATAGATGACTATTCTAGAGATGCGCTACTGAGTTTTTCAGACCAATTTCAGGAGGGCTTTGTTTCTGCAACCATCCTCAGGGCACCCAAATACCTACTCTAAATCTACTTTTCCAAAGGACCTCTTGGTGTATCTCCTTCTGTTGCACTTTTATTTCTTTATTGGAACAGGATGCTCAGGGATGTGGTGAAATCACTGTCCCTGAAGGTGTTCAAAAAATGTGTAGATGTGACACTGAAGGACATGGTTAGTAGTCATGGTAGTGATGGATTGATGGCTGGACTGGAACTTAGTGTGGTCTCTTCCAACCCTTATGATTCTCTAATTCTAAAATTCATTCTTGCTTCCAGAACATTGCATAGTTGTAACATTTGACAATATCAAGTCTTACTAGCTCCTATCATGCTGATGATGCTTTGTTCTCTTCTAAAAACGAGTGGCTAAATGTAGCAAAACTTTCCTGTGCATTTCTGGGCCTAGAACTGGCTGACTTGTATATTTTGTTATTTTGGGCTGTAGACTGGGGTACTGTACAGCCCTCAGGTTTTCTCAGCAGCAGATATTCAGGCACATACTTGATCACAAAGTTCTCTGCTAATATTTGAATTCTTAACTGACACTTACCGATTTACTTCTGAAATTAAAATCCAGAAATATTTCCAGTGATGTTGTCTCCCTGCTATTGGGAAGCCTAAAGATCCAAGCTGTTTTTCTTATGGTTAAAACATGAGTTCGAAGAGTATATGTAGCTTAAAGAATTGCTAAGACAGATACCTGCTCAGCAGTTAGTTAAGTAAGATGCAACCTGCATATAGCATGCAAATTCTTCATTTTGTTGGATTTGTAATAATTTCCACATCTTTCTCTGAACTCTGTGCACAAATTCGTTCTGTGCCCAGTAGGAAATCTTGGCTGGGTTGCTGCAAGAGCCTGTGATGGTCTGAGAACCAAAATATTAAGGCATTGCTTCCAGTATGAGCTGTAATTTGTGATGAGTTATTTCTGGCTTGACTAGCAGACTAGGATCTTTGGTGCCAAACTGCCTTTTTAATGATGTGAACAATTCAGACCTTGGGCTGAGATCGACATCATTAGAAGTAAATTAAATGATTATTAAAATATGGCTTTTCAAATGGAAGAGGCCTGTAAAACAAAAAACAGATTGGAGTCTGTACTCTCTTCAAATTGCCACCAGATGACAGTGTTCCATTACATTTTAAAACTGTATCTTCAATTTTTGTTGCCACTGAAAGGTGGTATTTCTGCACTGTACATCTAGTTATGCTACCAGTCATTTGATAGCAGGCATCTTAAATCAAGGCTTTATCAGATTTTCACTACAATAACTTCTATCACACCTCAGTTTATTTAAAAAAAATAAAATTGAAATATTTTGAAAGCAAGTTTGAACATAACTTATTGCTGTGAATCTCTATGTATGTGAAGAGTACTTTTTATTTTTTTCCCCCAGATGAAAACTAGCTCAGGCTTTGCAGGCTAGGATGCAGTGGTAATTTGAACACACTCTCTACAAAATATTCCTCAGATCTGAAGTCTTAATGCTATATTTCCAAACCTGAGATCTTTTCCAACCTTAATGATTCTATAATTCATATTGCTTAAATATGCATGATTTCATGTTGCTGTTCCAGTCAGGAATTTAGCATAACTGCCCAAGTAATTACAGCACAACAGATACTACTGGTATCAGTCTTAACAGCAGGTTGTCTAGCGGATGACTGGTGTGGGATGAAGTAATGATGCCTCTAGAGGCTTCTTGATGTTGCTGAGAAATCCAACAGGATGTACATACCTAAATGCCTTGCACATGACTCTGCTCTATGGAAGGAGAGATTCCAGTTTTCCAAATGGTATTAAAAAAAAGTTTTTACCCCAATATTTTTACTTGAAATCATCAACCAGCAAATACAATTATTTGTACCAATTTTGAAAATAAGCAGATACTATTGGTTTCTTCTTGGGGCAGGAACATGGACTGTCACTCATGGTCTTGTGATTAATGAAGTATCAAAGGTGGACAATGAAAGCACTACCATGAGTTGAGTTTTTCACTGTCAGTCGTTACAAACAGACTTGAGAGTTGTGTTGAAATTTTTTTAGCTGCAACTGTAATTTATATGTATATGTAACTTTGACTCAGTAAAATAGCTTATTAGCACATAATTATCTCTCCTGACAGGTAGCAAAAAACACTCTGCAATCAATTTATCAGCTGATTAAATCAATTTGATTAATTGATTTTTATATATTTTCCCAGAAAGATCAGATGGATAATCACAAGAGATTTCTTCCAACTTATTTTTGAATGCCATTATGACAACAGACTGTGTAGCAAACAAGTGTGAAGTTAACAGTAAGGTATAGTGGAAAGCCCAGATGTTAAGATTTCAAATTAATGCCATACACACGAATATTTCTACTAACTTGATTGTGAAATTTTATTGCTATGACTTTTGCTCTATATAGAGTGCACTTTCTTGTGTGTTTCTGACTGTCAGTCTAAAATAATATATTGAAAACCTACAGTAAGCCCATCGTGAAATGGCAAAAAATTTGGAGTCTGTTGTATAGCAATCCTTTAGAACTATAAGTGCTGCTGCTTCCCTTTCCTTTCTATAGGAGTATATTATGGGCTTTAATTCTTTATATCCCAGGGTACTATCCCATAAGCTGATTCTACTGAAATTTACAGACAGGCTTGATGTGTCAGGGTAGTTATAGAACGAAATATTCAATTCCTGTGGCACTTTCCTTCCTTCCCAGAGACTTAATTTATTGTAAGTTCCTGTTTCATTTGAAAAAGCAATGGATGTTTTTGAATGCTTTTCAGAGAATCAAGGAGCTTAAAGTCAATCATTCATGAGCCAGGAAAAGTCTATCAGGAGGCTGAGTATTAAGCATATGTTTATTAAAAGAGCTTTCTACCCATTAAAGTACAAATCATCTGATGATGCCTGTAATATCAATTCACAGTGTCAAGGAAATGTGGTTGGAATAGCACTCAGGCATACATTTACCTCCTATAATTCCATATTTAACAACCACCTAAACTAAAAATAATTTAGTCTCGTAAATGAGTCATGAATGTTGGAGGAAATGAATGACTTTTCCACAGTGAAAGTAAGCTCTCCAGTGGGGACAGCTCTATTTTTTCTAAGGCATCTTACTCTCTTTATTTTACCTACAGCAAATTATCCAATCACAAACTTACTTAAAGACAGTTGAAGCTCTCCAGGGGCAAAACAGCCCACAGCATTTAAGACATGCTTTCAGGGAATAGATGGCTAAAAAATATGAGGTATGGGATGAATACTTTGTCTCGGTTGGCCATCTAGCTGCAGTTCTGCTGTTAGAGCTGTGCATGTGGTAGCAGTGGACATGGTCTCTTGTTGCTCTTTGCACTGGTTTTAATCCAATGAATGTTGTTTTAAATCACTGAAAAAGTGTCTTAGCAGCAATAGAAGTAGCCCTCTGTATCTTACCCTTCTAGAAGGGACCTTTTCTCTCTTGTAGACTCTCATACTGTTGCTTGTAGCTGTGACAGCGCAGTGGTAAAAATTTTACTGTTTGGCTGTTTTAGTGTTTTAGTTCATTACAAATGTTGTGGATGATGCTTGTGCATCCTATGTTTTTGCCTAGCCTAATCCTGCCAATCTTTTTACCCTCTCCAAGCTCTTTTCCCCCTCCAGATTTAGATAAAAATGACATAAAATAACAGGAAGCTTTACTTTGATACAAGAAAGGGCTGATCTGATGACATCTGTACTCACCTCCAGAAACTTCAATGAAAAAAACATCGGTTCAGGTTTAGCCTTAGATCATCAGATTTTGAACTATAAAAATGAAGTCCTTATTCCTGAGTAAATAACACAAACACAACACAACTTTCCAACTTTCTGTTGTCATAATAAATTGGTTGTTCCTACTTGCCTTTCTGCCTCATGCTGCTTTGAGCTGTCACCACCATTTGCTGAGATGGAAAATGGTGGGCAGCTTCTCCAGCCCTCCCTAGGAGCTATCTTTCTGCTCAGTCTTGCAGAAGGATTACTGAGGCCAGCTGTTGCCTGTGGGACCCTTTGAGATACCTGGACGAACAGATTGATTTCCGTTTCCTTCAGCTTGGACAGCTTCTACTTGGGAAAAACACAAAGGCCATCTGCCTTGGCCTCATGGCCTTTGCATGCTCCTAGATTTCAGATTTGAGTGGGAGAGCCCTGCAGTCCCTTCCAATAGAAAGAAAAGTGTGAGAAAACTTATCAGCTTGACAAGACCTGAACCTAGGCAGCAGGAGAATTTTTACAGCTAAAGGGCTGCATTAATTTATAGTGAGGCTCTCAAAATGAACTCTCCAGGAAGGGAAAAGACAGTCAAAGGCACTAATTCATATGTGATTGGGAATAATTAAAACATCTTCCTGTCTTTCCAGTCTGTTTTTCTTCACCAACAGTGTTTATGCCATATTTTGGCTGAAGGATCCTAAATATCCTTTGCAATGCATGAATTAATTTTGGTAGGTGTGTGTTCCTTCAGGCATAAAATACCCTTCAGCTTCCTGTTTATCTATAGCTCTCACCATTCAAAAATCAGGACTTGAAATTACGGTCTTTATGGGACAACTGGTGACTGCTATCCTGCTGCTGCATGAAGTCAGCCCCCTGGAACACAGCCAGCTGATATTTTTGGCAGTATTCCTGGAGCAGCAAGAGGACTTGCTGACCCTGACATCTGGTGCACCTTATGAAATCCAAGCAATTAATCGTGTTCCAAGGTAGATTCTCTCTAGACTGGCTAAGAACGTCTGTTTAGCAGAAACCTTGTGGTATTCATTAAGACCCTTTCAGATAATTTCCAGCAGGTAATTCTCCTAGCCTTGAACAGCATTAGGTAATGTGTTACCCAGAGCTCAGTCTAACATTCAGCTGTGTTTCTTGGAAGGTGAAACAGGGATTATTTACCAGGGGATACAGCAGACTGAAAACAAGACTGAGGATAGAAAACAATCTTTGTGCTATTGTCTGAGATGCTTTTTGGATTAAAAGTGTCAAAGAATAGGGTGGGTCTTGGTATAGTTGACCAGCCAGAAAACGGATCTTGCCCCTGTTGTTAACCAACTATGCTGGATACGTAAGTCACTGTTATGTTGTCACCAGTCTATTGGCAATTGACCACAGAAATCTCTTTAGCAACATTATTTCCTCAGCTGGGGTATTAGCAGGGCTTTATTCCTGCTACAGATGAGCAAAGAAGAACAAATGTGAATTTTATATGCTTGAGCTCTAACTGTGGAAGAGCAATGAGCTGCTCAGTTTGAATGTATTTTGCTTCAGCAGATCATATATTTTAAAAGGACATAGAGTATTTTGGGTCACTCTCAGCTCTTGCTTATGCTGTACGTATGCTATATGTTGTATAGGTAGCACAAAAAAATGATTGAAATGCAGAGGCTCTTGTTTCCATTCAGTGAGAACTGTGATCTGATTCCACTGCTATAATCTAGGTAATACACACAGAGGAGCTTTCCTTCCAAAGCAGGTATTTTTCTCTCCCATGCATCACCATCAACATTTAGTAGTATGTGATTTTTTTCCAAATGGTTGTTTTGCTAGTGTTTACAGGAATTTACTGAGAAGCACAGCTGGTTGATTTTGTATCTGATGGTATAAGACTTTGAACTGTCATCTGGAAGTTAGGAGTCAACTCTAGAACTGTGGCATAAATATCACCTTTTAAATACTCTGGGGACCCTTAAAAAGTGGCATCAGGACTAAGTGAAACTGACTGTTCTACAGTTTATACTTCAGCTGTCGATACCCAACTAATAAGCATAATTTGATCTGTCAAGTTTGGAGATTTTGCATTGCAGGTGCTTGCTTAGCTCAATTGCTACTCTGGGAATCATGAAATTTCAGTTAATATGTGCAAAAGCAACTCATCATGCAAAGAAAATTCCCAGTTTGTAATAAAGCATGGGTTTTCCAGCATCTGAGGGTAAATTGTTCTCAGTAGGATACTAAAGTACTAAAGTAAAAAAAAAAAAAAAAAAAAAAAAGTGCTCGGAAAAAGTTTAAATTTCCTGTCCATTTCAAATAGGTGTCGTTTCAGAGTCCCAAAATTAATCATAGAATCATTGAATGGTTTGGATTGGAAAGGACCTCAAGGATTATCAAGTTCCAATCCCTCTGCCACAGGCAGGATTGCCAACTGCTGGATCAAGTACTAGATCAGGTAACCCAGGGCTCCATTCAAGTTGAACATCCAGGGACAGGGCATCCACAGTCTCTCTGGGCAACTTCTTTCAGCATCTCACCGCTCTATTGATGGAAAAACTTCCCCCTAACATCTAATTTACATCTCCCCTCCTTTAGTTTAAAACAGTTCACCCTTGTCCTATTGCTGTTTTCATGTATGAAAAGTTGATTTCCCTCCTGTTTAAATTCTCCCTTTTAAATACTGAGAGGCCATAATGAGATATTCCTGCAGCTTTCTCTTTTCCAGACTGAACAAGCCTAGCTCCTTCAGCCTGTTTTCGTAGGAGAGGCCCTTGGATCATCTTCTTGGAGGAAGGCCTCTGGACCCTCTCCAAAAGCTCTGTATCTTTCCTGTGTTGGGAACTCCAGACCTGGACACAGTATTCCACATGAGGTCTCATGAGAATGGAGCAGGAAGGGACAATCACCTCCCTCATGCTTCTGGCCATCCCTCTTCTGTTGGAACCCAGGATACAATTGGCTTTCTGGGTTGCAAGCACGCACACTGCTGGCTCATGTTAAGTTTTTCCTCTGTCAGGACCCCTAAGTCCTTCTCAGCAGGGCTACTCTCAAGGAGTTTTTCTCCAAGCTTGTATACATATCTGGGATAAGTCTGAACCAAGTTCAAAACCTTGCTTTTTGCTTTGTTGAACTTCATTAGGCTCACATAAGCCTACCTTTGAGTTTATCAAGGTTCCTCCTAATGGGAGGCATATTTCTTGGCACTGTGGTTTAGCAGTCAACTGTGCACTTAATTTTCTTTTTCTTGCAGAGATTAATCTGATAGAGATGTTTTCGCATTAGGGAAAAGCCATACATGAAAGCCTGAAACCATTCAGCCAAAACAGCACTAAGAGTACCACAAACTTGGAAGAACCATGTCCCGTGTTCTGGAATACACAGTTTAGAAGAAATAGTGTCCTTTTTCATTCACGCCTCCTTTCTTTACGTTTTTTTCCCCCAAATCCTTTTACGATTTGGCCGGTTGTAATGCTAGTGCACTTCTAGAAGACCACAGAAATATTCAATACTTCTACAGGGAGGAGGTATCATTTTCCCATTTACCTGTAATGTACTTTGATCACAGTTTCAAGCATAAATCAGTTGTTGATGATGGGAATAGCAACAGTGACTGAAGAGGAGCTCTGTAATTGTTTATAAGGATACTTAAGCCCAAGTAATAACTGCAGTTCTCATGGAAAGGATACTAAATTGCAAGGTCTGCGGGTTGGGCAGTTAGCAGATTTTGTTCTGAAGAAAAGCAGAGTGGCTCTAAAGAGACATATCTCTTTAACACCAAAGGCTTCTGGGGAAAGACTCCTGCCTTGCAGTGCTATTAGGCAGAGCAGGATGTTCTTTTCAGAACTACTGCGGGGCTCATTGTATCTCCTGTGTTAAAGTGGTGTTGCAGACATTATGTGATGCATCAATACATCTTTGTCAAGGTGATAGGTCTCTTCGAGGAGTAAGATTTCTTCTCCCACATATCACAAAGTACTGTAGGTTCTGTATTTCATGTGTGCAGCACTGTCTGAATTCCTAAACTTTGTAATTCCCTCTGTACCATCTGTACATCTTGTTGGAGCCTGGAATGCTGATGAGAACTCTCCTGTGCTTTGCATATGCCAAAATAGAGCCTTTAAATCATCACCTCTTTACAAGGATGGTGATTCTTGATGCTTTATCCTGCTGCAAGTCTTGCATAAGCATTACTGCCCTGAAAAATCTTTCTAAATACTGTTGGGAGTCTGTCAGGCACTCCATACTTGTGTATGAGTTACAGATTAAAATAAAGTAATAATGTGAATAGAACATTGTCTTAGGGGAAAAAAAAACACAACAAATGCAATTTTATTTTGCTGTGTATTTGTGTGTTTAAGCAAAGAAAAAGGAAAACTAGGTCAGCTACAGAGGTTGTTCAAAGGATAAGCCTTTATTTCTATCTCTGTATCTTTGAAATATTTTTGCATTACCACTTCTGTTGATTAGAGGGATGATACTTATGAGTAAGGAAACCAGAATCTATCTTTAATTCTGCCCCAAAAGACTTGGTAATATGCAGTGACAGGGGAGTATGGAGGAGGAGATTGCTTCTCCGTTTGGTTTCATATAAGAAGAGCTCAGCAATGTGAAACTGGTAGGAAAGAGCAAGGAGAAAGGGATGAGGGCTAGGGGGGTGGGGAACCAGCTCTGCTGCGGTCATGCAGGAGCACATAGAGACACAGCTTCCTCTAAAGCTATGCTTTTCCTTTGGTTAGTGGAGGGAATTCAAAGTTGCCATTTATTTTATTGCTTGGCAGTAGTGCATGCACTGAAGGCCATCTTTCTGGGAGCAATCAGTATTTCTCTCACTTTTTTTCTTTCAGTTTCCCGTTATCTGCACTATTTTTTTCTAATGGAAGGGAAAATTCTTGGCTTTATACTTTATAGAGGAGGACAATACCAAGGCAGAAGCATGGGGATGCAGTGCAGCTGTGAATACCCATGACAAAGGGTGGCCCAACCTCCTGGCATGCTGCAGGCAGATGAGTGATGGGCAGGGCTCATTCATGAGGTAACTATATTGAAATACATTCGTGTTAGTGTTTTAAATGCAGAGTGCATTCCTCCAGGACAGGGATAAGCTGGAAGATATACTGCAGAGGAACACTGCTGGTGCTGCAGCTTCTCGTGGCTCCTGTGTCCATGCAGCTGAATTGAGCTGCTCTTTGCTGACCCCCTGGAGCTGGGAGCCATATAGATGTCATATCCTCAGCGCCAGCTGTTCTGCTTTGCAGATTTGCTTGCGTAGTGCAGTATTATCTACTCATGTATGCATAGTCCCAGGGAAGTGGTTGAATACAAACCATGAGAAATGTGGAATACAGGATGCTAAATGTTAAAGAAGAAGAATTTCTTTGCGGTCATTTCCACATTCCCTATACAACTTTTGTTGATACAGTACATTAATCCCTGAACTTCAAGTGGGATGCATTTCAACCCTTCATTTTTTAAGAAGTCCAGACGTTTATTGAGCTTTAAGAAACCAAAGAATAATTAACTGTACTATTTCAAATTGACCAGATGCTGCCTTAAGATGTACTTCCAGGAGAGAGGAAAATCCACTCAAATTCTTTGTAACACTCACCCTTTATTTGGAATGCCCAGAATTCACATGGAGCCAGTTCTGGGAAGGGTTTGCCCCTTTCAACCACTGCTGATGCGAGAGTGGGAAAGTGTTCTCCAGAGCAATAGTGCAGTTCTCCAAGTGGGGTGCTTGAAAGGCCAGCTGCAGCTGCTCTTAACAAGGAGGAAGCCTGTGGATCACCTCAGAGATGCATTTGGAAACAAAGCATTCACAAAACCTGCAGGCTCCCCTGTATCCTTTGGGTTTGGTGCTGTGCCCTGTGGGCCTTCAGTACCCAGTGCAGCAAAAGCGCTCTTCAGCAGGGAACTTGGAGACTGACCTGCTGACCTGTTGTCCAGTTTGCTTTCTGAAGGCCTCACACTGCCAAAAATTCTAGGATGAAATAGTTCAGTTCCAAGAGTGCATTCCTGAAGAAAAAGGCTCACGGTTACATGCCACTAGATGTCAGAAAAACTCCATGGCTCATCTGCAGAGGGAGATTTAGCTGAGGGGTTATATTCACTGTGCACTTGCATAATGCTTTGGACAGGGCCCAAGGAAAACAATTAGAGATTAGAGTTTATTTTTGTTTGCATGAAGTAGTAAATATGCTGTTGGGTCAGACTTGCCTCTCATTTCCCTCAGAGGAAAATGGAAATAAACTTTTTGTCAGGAGTTATGCCACCCTGGAAAAGAGCATCCTCCTTTAATCTCATCAGCAAATCCTTCTCTCCATGGTTTGGTATCCTTTGGATGAAGATGGGCTCTGAGGTTTAGGCAGGAATTTTGCAGAAGTTGAGTGAGCTAGTTCTGCTTCAGCAAAAATGAAAGCCACTGTGGATGGGATATGCTTATATATATGTGCTGAACATCAGATAGTGGGTTTCTGTAAGCAGGAGCATCCTTAATTCTTAGTTCAGTAGGTTAAAATCAATGCAAATTGATTATTTTCATTATAAGCAATACAGGCTGTCACAGTAATGCCTAAAACTTCCTACAGATTTACAATGAAATGTCTGCAGGTTCACCTAAAGCTGAGTCCCAGTCTCCACAGGATGCTTCAGTCTTAGGAGTAGGATTTGTCCTTTATAGCTGAGATTCTGCTGCTTTGCTGGTGCAACTGCAGAACTTGGTTTGTGTAGATGGCTACAATTCAACTCATAAATGAGTTGTTAAAATTAGGTTTAGATGCATGTAATGCAAATAGGCATACTGCTGTTCTATGCATTGATGTATATGTATCTGAATAATTTGCAGCCATTCAAATCTCTTTTGGAAACAGCACAAAAGTTCACACTCAATGCATCGATTTCATATGCTAATGCATTCATCTTCCTTGGGGAAAAAAACACATTCCAAAAGAAAAAAAATGTATGGCTTGTCAAACAGATTTCTAAAGCAATTCCATGTTTCTAAACACTTGATTCTTGCTAGGGACTTGTGTAACATTCAGTCTTTAAGAATCAGGCTGTGACCTTTGGCAGGAACATTTCCAGGAAAATTAGAGGGATATTAGGCCAGAGAGAATGAGTCTGAGGAATATGGATATAGACACTTCTAATTTACTCAGTGTCTCAAATTCCTATCTACATGATTGTACTTCCTTGCTATGTATGAATTGCCGTGTGTATGTCCCAGCAGCAGTACTAAAAAGTGGAACTGGATTTGAATACAGGATATTTTTAAAATGCAATTATGTATTTCTACTCTGCATTGATAACTGCATACAGTAGTGTTTCACAGATGAAATTTGAGTGGAGATATTCTTCAGACTTCAGGATTAAGACTTTTTGTCAACATCAGGTATTTGAAATTGATTTTAAAGTTTTTCATAATTTCCTTTCTATTTTTGAACTTTCGAAAATGGATTCGTGAGGATTACAGATTTATATTTCATAATGACAGCTTAGATTCTTGGATGTTGCATGGTTTTGGGGACAGGCATTTAAAATAAAAAGTGTAAATCTGGCATAATTGCAACAAACTAGCAAGTAGTAATGGCCTCAAGTTGCACCAGTTCCAGGTTGGATACTGGAAAAAAATCATCCTCAGAAAGAGTGGTGAGACATTGGAATAGGCTGCCTAGGGAGGTGGTGGAGTCACCGTCCCTGGGGGTGTTCAAGAACTGCATGGATGTGGCACTGAGGGATGTGGTTAGTGTCATCTGATGGACTGGACTGATGGTTGGATCAGATTATCCTGGAGGTCTTTTCCAAACCTTAATGATTCTGTGATTCTATACGCAAGAAATCAGGAACAACAGCAAGGCAAGAGATGTGCAGCTCCAACACCTTTGTTATGAGAAGCCCTGTTCTGGCTTTGCAGCAATATATTTAGAAACACAGTTTTACCACAGGAGCTTTGAGCTTCTGAGGAGGGAACCTGCAATCAAACCTTAAGCATCTAACAGAGGTTCTCAGAAATGCCTCTGGCAATGCCTCTTGCTTTCCATTTGCACTTTCAGGCTTCATGAATTTTGAATTTTGCCTGATTCTTATACCAAAAAGCTACAAGGTGAGTGCTTCCTTCTTGGAATCACAAATGCAATATACAGTATACAGAGAGAGGTTCCATGTGATTTATATGAGAAACCTGGTGTTGCTTTATGAGTTTTAGAGAAAGCTCCTTGCACACGTGTACAAAAGAATGATGGGGCCCAGCCGAGGTGGTGAGAGAGTGAGATTCAGTTGAACTTTTCCACCAGTCACTGTATGCAACACAAGCAAGTGATTTTAATTTAACCATAGTGTGACTCAGTTCAGGCTGGAAAGGAATCAGCTGAAGCAAACAAAGTGCAGTAGGAAAGACTGGGCTTTTTGGCTTTTAATACGGATTCACGAAAAATGGATCCTGCAGGGAGGGACGGCAGCTCTGCATGAGGGTGGAGTAGCATCCTGTTCTCTGCTTGTTTTCTCCCAAAGGATGGGAGATGCTGGGTCTGTAACAACAGCTCTGGAAGGTCCATTTGTGTATTTATATGTATAAAAGATTGTGCTGTTCTAACTAAAAATGGTCAGGAGTTGTGAAGGCTAAACAAAAGGAGAGAGAGAAAAAAAGATGAAGTTTTCCATTTCAAGGAACAGCAGTGAACATTCTGACATGAGGCATAAGCATGTGGGATGACTTCTAATGGAAACAAATGTTTTTGTCACTTCTATTGTTTTTTTTTTTTTTTTTTTTTTTTTTTTGTAAAGTCCTTTTCATGTAGGCTTTTGGATTGAGAACATCACTAAATTAATAGCTTTAGAGTTATTGTAAAGAGTTTATGTAATTCCACAGCATTCAGTGCACACTTGTCTACACTTATAAAATCCCTGAAGCTGCATGAAGGTCAAGTTTAATTCTATTAAGCAGGAAGGATTTAGCTGTTCTGTTTTTATCCCTCCAGAATAACGTTATCAGTATCCTCAACCACATGGAGTACAAAAATGTTATTGTACTTCTGCAGGGCTGTGATTTGGTGACCAGTTTCCAATGGGGACAGCAGAAGACCAAACCAGAGCAGGGCCGTTCATGCCGTTCATGTGGTGGGCTATCTAATACATTTCAAAAATTTTGAAGAGTCAGTAGGTGCTATAATTATGGATTTTTCTTTACTAGTCTAAATAAGATAGTTATGTATGAACTATGATGAGTTTTAGTTTAATACATTTAACTTTCATTCTTTCCAGGCTTATTAGTGGGCTGGTTGTTATTCCTGTTACTTGTCCAAGTAAACATCCAAGTGTAACTTACATAACTGTCACTTCAGTGACAAGTCAGAATTGTGTTTATTTCTACAAGTCTTAATTTTCTTCTGAATGTTTTTACTATTTCATTATTGTGTGGGAAGTGAAGATTGAGGCTCAAATCACTCAAAAGAAAAAGTCAATGCCCATAACCAGCAGCAATGTATGGAGGAGGTGTGTACATGCACATTCAAAAAAAAAAAAAAGAAAGAAAAAAGTTATATGTAAAATCCTTTTTCCCTAGCTGGCTCCTAACTGGGCAAAATTGACTGTATTAGACCAGAAGTGAACTTCTTCATGTATTACTTACTATCCAACATAAGGTCTTAGGAGTTAGAGGATGATTTATATTTTTACCTGATGAGAGCTACTGAAGATATCTAGGAAAGACATACCCCAGCTCCTGAGCTATAGATCAGACTCTTATCATGACTTTTTGTCTGAAGAGTGGCACAGATGAAGAACAGTAAAAATGTGTTTGCAGTCCTTAAGTTGCCAGAATAGAATCTGCATGCATGGCTAGTTAAAAGATAAATAATGTTGTAATAAAGAGCAAATTAATATAAATATTTTACTTCTTCCACTCATGCCAGAATAAGTTAAATATGAACAGATATGCCAGCCTGTTCTCTCCATATGTTTTTATGAGTGTACTTTTTAAATGGAAGGAATGTTTTTTCATGATGTGATCTGATTTTTATGTTAATGTGACTTTAATCTCAGATCTGATAATTTCTGAGAAAGGAGAAAGGAATCTACTGATTTGCGTGCTTTGTGGAAACATAGAGGACACTGTTGAAGGGTTCTTCTATTACTCCTGTAATAGAAGAGCCTTTGCTAAAAGGCTCTTACTCTTTGGGCATCACACCTTACTTCTGCCACCCTCTGGAACAAACCCGATCTTTGTTCATCCTTTCAAATAGGAGAAGTGATCTTTTGGCTAATGTGAAAGCCTGCTCGATGTAGATCATAGGTTTCTGCCTGTTTAGCTCATTGTAATAATAAACCACAAACAAGTTCCAAAAAAAGGGCCTCTGCATTTCAATTTGTTTTTTTTTTTTTTTTTAGCATAACTTCAGAGATCAGAATGTAAGATGAAACACAAATCTGCTTTTCTTGGCCTGTGCGCTTGGTGTGTTATGACAAGTGAATTATTGCAGACTTTGTGGGAATACATTATGGAGTGTATTATGGCCCTGAGAGCCCGTGGAGATCTGGAGGAAGAAAGAGATTTAGCTATTTAGTCTATGAACTGTGTTGGAACGTAGTTGCTTGTGGCACTGTGTGTCTAATGGGGAAGACACCATGTTCTGCTGCAGAAGATGATCACCTTGTAGCCATTGTCTCCCAGATCCACATACCCTGATTGCCACAGCTGATGATAGACTGGGATGGGGTCAGAGAACCCATCTGCATGTGACCTTGCAGTGCAGGCTGTGCCTTTGGGCACAGGGACTGTGGGAGCCCATGGAAAGGGAAGCAGTGTTATGCCATCACCATAACACAAATTATCTACTTATGGTTGTAGAGGCATGAGGTAGACTGGCATTCCCATTAACAAAGTTTCTTGTTGTTTCCCACAGTAAAACTGTGGTTTTTGTTTTCTACAACTTTTCCAAAACTTAATTTAAGCACATTTTCCATGCCTTGGGCTAGCTTTTCCTTTCTCAAAATATAAATGATAGAAGTTCTGCTGTTTATGAGAACAAAGATGAGGGTAAACAATTCATTGCTTTTCAATGCTAAAAGAGGTTAGGTGACCTTTTCTTTGGGAAATTTAAGTTCCTTGAAGCTTTGCAGTAGGGGCTCTCAGCTTGGCACGAGAGCTGCCTTTTTGTCAGGGATGTGCTTTTTGGTCCTTCAGGGAAAATCCACTCATGCTTTGCCAAGTTATAAACAGTTGAAAATATTGCAAATTATTCATTCTCAGAAGAAACTTGTTAGAATTTAGCAACTAAAATCTCTGTGGTGTGCTGGAGCTCCCACAGTTTCCTGTGCTGGACTGACCTCAAATAGCATGCTGCACGGATGGGGCCAGACGAGCTTTGCAATGGCTATTTCCCACCGTTTGGTCTGTAGTGAGGTCAGACATGGGTGGTGTTGGACACCTATCTTTTCTGAGTCTTCTCTTTCAGGCAGACAGAAACCTCTGTTTAGAGAGACTGTTAAACCAGGTTATGGGGATCAACCTGCCAGGGTGCAGGGTGAAAAGGGATTGGCTGGGCATGGAGATTAGGATGTAATACCGGGAAGTGAGGATGCTGAGGAGGAACCAGGTCTTCAAGTCAGGTGCTGGAGTGTGTCTTGGTGAGAGATGTCTTTTTTTTTTTTTTGCTACAACAAAGACACAGTGCTTCAGTAGAGCAAGTTGTTCTGGAAAGAAATACCTTCCTGTTGCTGTTTGACACCAGGATGAAAAGCATTATCAACATATTACTAGTATTCGTATTATTCTAATACAGCTGTTGTTCTCTAAGTATTCAGAAAGATATAGGAGCCATGTTATTTTTATTGCTGTGTCTGCCACTGGCGTGTATATATGACCTACGTGATGAACTTGGAAGTTTGTCTCTTCTTTTGACTCATTTTGCATAGTGGAAGACTACAAGTATATAGTTTATCCGAGTTACAATTAACCATTGATGACTGTTACATTCAGTGTTGCAATAGCATCACCAAAGCACATGACCAATAAACAGTGTCTACAGGATCTTGTTTGTTCTCGTAAGCACACATTGGAATAATTCATAGGAAAACAGGCTTGGGAATGGAGAAGACATTGCACAAGTTCTTGCAAATTCTTTTGTAGATTGATATCAGCATGAATTGTCCCCCTCAAAATTTGCTCAAGACACCTGGTATGTTTGTTTTGTGTGGGTGTCACAAGCTCAGACTCTGCTCAGTACCATGTCACAGGGCTTTGCTAACAACATGCCAGACTTGGCTCTTTGAAAGGACGCTTCCACTCTGATCTTTGCTCCTTTGCCACCATGAACATTTATTTCTTTCTGCTTTTTTCAGCCTTCTCCTGGCCACCAGCTGCCCACATCCCGGGTTTTCAAGTGTGAAGTGCTGATGCCAGCAGCACCAGGGGAAGCTGTGGCAAACAGAGCCTGCAGAGTCTGCAGGGCCTTGTTCAGTCAAAACAGAGCTGCTGCCAAGCAGCTAATTGCGGCTCTTTCCCCACGTCCTGCTTTCACACTTTAAGAATCAAAATTCAGCCCTTTGCAGAGAGCTCCCTGGTTCCCTGCAGCTCTGGGAGAACTCTAATCTGCTACCACCTCCCTCAGAGCATGGCTGGCTGTCTGACAGTTTTCAGCATCACTTTTTAAGATATTTTTCTTTTTTTTTCAAATGCTTCCCTTACCTTGGCCTGACATGTGGTTTTGCTTTAGGAGCAAAATGCTTTTCCATAGGCAGCTGGTGAAGTCCCTGAACGCATGTTTCTCCAAAATGCAAAACCCTAAAAGACATCAATTCTCAGTGGAAAGGTTACTTACATACAGCTGCAGAGCACTGCTTTAAAGATCTGGAAAAAAGTACCATAGTCAGCTGACATCACTGAGCCACTCTGATTAGTTTCTTATGCCTGATTGCAGAATGTTCTGAGTAATGACAAATGAGGCTCCTTCGAACATCACATCTATACACATTTGTGTAACAACCAGAAAATAAATCATCATTTGCTTTGGAGCTAAAACTGGGGAAAATAGCCCAAGGATATATGTATGGTAGCCAAAAGTATTGTTTGAATAGAGGGTTTTCCTACGCTTCTCAGCCTTAAATAAGGTGGGGAAAATGTTCTTTCTGAAAAGGGAACAAGGGAATTAAGGGGACAAAGACAAGCTTAAGAAACAAAACCACATCCATTCACCCACAAGTCCTCTATTTTATGAATGAATGTGGAAGAATGGTCAGGTTGAAAAGTCAGAATAAAATAATGTGTTTCTTCTTGAGAACAGAAACAGGATTTGGGTAAGTTGATCCAGTTTCTACAGACAGAGACCTGCTCTGTTGCTGGCATTTGCACCCTGCCCTGCTGAGATGTCCCCCAGCCCTGGCAGTGGGTGCTGCGTAGGTCATCTCAGGAGCACACTGAGGGATCTCTTTTGCAAGATGATGTCTGACCAGGCTATTTTAGAAATCTCTATTTTTGGTTCTTCCCCTGAATTAAATAGAGCTATTCTTGGCAGGCCGCTCACACGCTGTGTCTTTCCTGTCCCAATTGTATTTCTAAGTGGCTGCTTGGGACAGTCAGTACTGTTCCTGTTCAAGTGTAGGGCTCTTGGTTTTCCTGTAGAGTTTCTTGTGGTCGTTAATATTCATGTCCACATTGTATAGATGAGTACCCCACTAAAGACACAGACAAAAAAGTGCCATGAGCCCTACATTTGGGGGTTAATGTGCTTGAATTACTACCCCACTCTCTTCAGAATATTCTCAGCTTGGCAAGTTACTATCCAAGCAGTAGCAATGCTATGCCTATGCCTATATTACACCTGCTCCTGAAAGCAGCCCTAGTTTAGATCAGAATAGCAGTGGAAAGATGATTTCAGACTAAATGGCAACGTGGAGACCAATGCATCCAGCAGAAAGAACTTGCAAATGCTGTCTGGTACTGTTGGAATAGTACCTTCTGCTCAGAGCTGCAGACTTTTTTCAAAAGGTGGTGCCCACTAACCTCTGTAAAAGTCTTGATGCAAAGTTTTTGGTTGCAGTAAAGATAATATTAACTTAAAGAGAGGCAATGAGAAAGCAGGTCAGTTTTTTTGTAGTACTCCAGCTCTGAGCTTTATTCCTTTTAAGACACTCCTTTCAGATTATCTGAATATTGTTCACTTTTAGTTGGAGGCAGTTTAGAAATATTATCATAAGTCTATTTGATGTTTTGGTATTGATAATTCAGTATTAAACTCACGGGGCTGTTTTCCAAAAGTTCATGTATTTTACCTTTATCATGTCTGCATGTTGGTATAGGGATCCTTGTCACTGGCACACGGAACGCGTCAACAGCTCTATGATGCATCTCAGAGAAATAGATTTTCTGCCTTTATTTTTAACAATAACTTAGATCTGCTCATCTCCTTCTGTTAAATAGAAGCACTCATTTGTCTGAAAAATCTAAAAATCTGTGTTGAAATTGGTGAAGAAAATAACTAGCAGTTTAGCATATTAAAATATTACATGAATCTAATATTTCAGCTTATCTTAAAATAGGGACAAATCACAACAGATCTTTTTACTAAATGACAGATTCTGATTAGTTCTAGAGCAATATTTCTGTTCAGTGGTATCAAAACTGTGTCCTTTAATTTTCTTCTTGTCAAAAACATTGAGTTATGTAAGGAAAAACAGTAGGAAAAATATACCAAGATGTCTTATAGTGAATATCTCCAAAGAACAGCTCTTCTAAAAGTTCTAATAAGAAATGAACAACCACGCTAGTCTCGGTGCAGACTTATATTTTAAATATATAAATGGGATTGCAGGGTGATAAAATCTCTGGATGATTTTTAGAGAGGAAGCTGAAACTTCTTGCATATGAAGTGCTAAAATGTGACAACCATTGCATGTATTTTAAAAATGGGCGTGAAAAATCACAGCTATCTGCTTTCAATAAAGATAGAGCAGGAAATTTACAATGAAGCAATAAAACTATAAACCTTAAAATATGCGCGTGCAACAGGTGCTGATATATACAACAATGTGAGAGTGCAATAAAATACCTTACTGTTGTCCAAGTAGGACTGCAGCCAGGATACAGCACTTGGCTATGTTCTAGGCTTGACATGAATTAACTTAGATATCCAAAGCCAACCAGTGCTTGATAAAGAGAGAGAATTTCTTCAGAAAACAGAATGGAAAGGTTGTTATGGTTTAAATCACTAGCTTTACATGAGATCTCTATTTTAGAATTTTTAAATCTCTTTTTAAGTAAAGAATGATTCATCTGGAATATTGACTTAGCACCCTTTCATTCCCAAATTTTTGTGGCTGTAAGTAGCTTCTAGGGATGTGAGTGAGGTGAGAACTATGTATATGTCTTTCCTTGAAGAAATGGAAGAAAACTGACTTTGAGTAACATGCTGTTCTGTACTCCATCCATGTGTATGCTCTTTCCTTCTGCTCTGGTTCATGTTGGAGCCAATGTGCCTTCCAGGCAGCTATTACAACTGAGAGCAAACCTTGGCACACCTTGTAGTCTCTTTCTTTGGATGAAACATAGAATCATAGAACAGCCTGGGATGAAAAGGATCTTAAAGATTGTTTAGTTTCAACTCCCCTCTCATGGGCAGGGTCGCCAACCAGTAGACCAGGCTGCCCACAGCCACATCCAACCTTGCTTTGAATGCCTCCATAAGCAGTGAGAAAGCAGTGAGGAGAAGGCACCAGGTCAGTGACCATCCAGCTGCTGTGAACTGAGTTTGATGGGATAAGGATCCAAACCCCCCCCCGACTAAGACCTCCTCCTGAATTTGACTTAGTGTTGTATGTTACTGAAGAGGATGCAACAGGTATGATACTGAACAACAGCTAAGGGGGGAGTAGAAAAGAAGAGCTACTTCAGTCTCTTCCTCTTCAGGCTCATTAGCAGAAGACACTGTCTTCATGGTATGCTTACTGAAAGGATGTTTTCTCTACTCAAAATCTCATTTTCCATGTAGATGGTGACTGTGCAAATGTTCTTCTTTTTTTAGAAGTAGCTTCTACTCTCTGATCTAGACTGTTCCATTTTCCAGACTTATCATCTGCAGGCTTATGGTTTAGGAGAATAAAAACTCTGAATCAGATCAATTTTCAGTGCAATGTGCAGATGGAAAACTTAGATCCAATATGGTAGCAAATGGAAACCGAGAAAAGGAAACTACTTCTAAAATAAGCAAGTCTTCACAACTGTGCACTTATTTCTAGGATTTTTGTGAAACAATTTAGCGTAGTGATTAGAATAATACACATTAAGAATTGATTTGAAAGATGATGTTACAGTACAAAGAAATATTCCGCAATTCCAGGTCTTTGCCATGAGAACTAGGCTTCAATTCAAAGATTCTTTTTTCATCATAACTGAAATAAGGATAGCTACAACTTAGACTTTTTTTTTCAGTTTTAAGTTGAAATCATTTGTGAAAACATTTATAAAATGTACTGTTCACCTGAAATGAGAAGAAGGGTTATGCAAAGATGTTAATGCTGAAAGCAACTGCTAATTTGTAGTTCCCTGTGCATGTTAAATTCATGATTCATATAGCATCCAACCCACTGTTCACTTTCAGGTCAGAGGACCCTAACTCAGTAGCAGAGAGGTCCAAAGAGATTACAGAGAAAAAGATGTGATACAAATAATCTGTAAAGAAAATAAAGTAGGTTCAGAAGATGAGGGATGAGAGATTTTTTTCCAGATCCTTTTTAACTGTATCCTTCAGCTACTGAAATACTGTCAGGAGCTACTGGAAAAGGGCTGATCAAAAATAGTGCATTTACATCCAAACTTTTTCCTTTCCTTATCTGAATCAACTTGTGAACATTTGTATCACTTCAAGACAGATGTAGTACAGAAGTGTGCACACAAGAACTTCAACCTTTGTCCCACATACATGTGGAACTTTCATCCTATTTGTCTTCTTGTACATGCATCCTTGATTCTCCTTGTCTGAAACCAAGGCTTTCAGATTGCTTTATGCTGCTTTATTGCAGTGGCATGTAGATAAAGTAGCTTATACAGGTGTAGCTCTAAAAGCTCTTACGTCTCCTCACAGTTTTTGGTGGGATGACATTCTCATCTGAACATTAGTACTGTGATAAAGTATATGCTGGAAAACTTTGTCAGCATAATTATACAAGCCAATAAAACCTCTCTGTTGTGCACAAGCCTTGTACTGTAAATAAGACCCAACAAGCCTTCTATATTATAAACAGACTGAGGACCACCACAGACTTTTCCCCCGCTGACTTGCTCATTGTTTCTCTATTACCACTGCCAAACCACTGGCTGTAAAGCTTCCTTAAGTCCCTGCTTTGTTTCCATGGTGGGTGCCCACAGCCTTATCAACGTGCAACATGCACAGTGAAGGTCACTGCTGTTTTCTTCCCACCACTGCAGGGGTCTCAGTGAAACAGATCCACGCACTGCTGCTACTGAAATCCAGCAGCATTGCAGTAGTACTCTCTGCTCAGGAGCAGACCTGAGAATTCTTTTCCTATCAGCCATAAGCAAGGATTTTCGTGGGAAATATCTGTAGGTGTGAGAAGGAAGGGAAGGGATATGACACTTAATTAAGTAAAGGGCTTGAGCTGATGAAAAGAATCTCAAATTTCTGTTATTCCTTAAATACCTCTAAAACTGTCTGTGCTAGGCTGTATTGGCAAAGTTAAACAAAACTTCGCTCGTTGTATTGGCCCGTCTTCCAAAGACTGCAACAGATTTGTCTTTTCCTTGAAAAGTTTTGTGTAGCTATTACTTTATTTTATGAGGATTAGCATGGTGCACTGCAGAGCTTCTCTCTCCTGGTACAAAGAGCTGGGAAGTGCTCCAACGTGAGACTACAGAGTGCCTCTGTTGTGGGGTGGATTTTGGCGAGAGGGTGGGATGTTCATCTGGACTGCAGCTTCTTTCCCTGGAAATGGCTTGAGTTGTAGATTCTACACTTGGACTCTGTTGCTTGGAAGTTTATTTGACATGCGCACTTGAAGTGCAAAGCTGATGAAAAAGGCAGAAGATCCTTTAAAAAAACCACATAGCTTTCTTATTTTTTTTTTCCTATATGATGTGAAAGAAAGTTTACTTTGGCTGACCATTTTAAAATTAATGTGGTAGGAAGGTGAATACATTACAAATCATTGGAGGTAATAATGGAAGATTATACTCTTGGCTTGGGCAAGAGAAGGTGACAGATTACTGTAAATCAGATATGTGATGTTCAGATCTCATGATCTATATTTCTTCCACTCATTTTCCTATCCTTTCTGGGATTCTGGTTTTGACACCTGTTTAATTTCTTCCCACGAAGATCTGCTGCTTGCAGTGCTGCTTCTGGTGCAAATTTCTTCCACGTACAGCCCTCCCAACGTGAAAGATAGCTCCTGGGCATAGAGGAGTGGGGTTTCCTTCCTTGTTTTACAGCATGACAAAGCAGAATGTCCTCACTTTAACAGATAATCCAAAATGTTCAAAGCTCCTGGTCTCTAATGTTAGAATTTGGAAAAATCCGTGTGGCTAAATGGGAATGGTGAGTGCAAAATTCCAACTTTATTCTTTTGATCTGGATATTCAGACAAACAAAAAGTAATGTATTCCCATATATGTAATTATTGAAAAGATGACTCAGCATGTCAGCCTTCATGCACCTCATCAAGTCCTAAATCTATTCACCACATCATTTTTCTGACCTTGCAGGATGCCAACTCTGGGCAAAGGGTTTTTCTCTAGACCATAGCATTTGCTTAACAAAGCATAGAAAAACTGCTGAGATGCATGTTTTAATTTTAGGTGACACCAACATTTAACCAGCTAATCTTTCTCACCACTTTGGTGTGGAATTGTAAGAATGACTACATAAAGGAAAAATGAGGATGGCTTCTGATTTCTGGCATTTATAGATTTTGATTCGTCAGAGCTTCCTGACTTCTCCTGAGAAGTAGTTTTTCAAGGTGGACTGCCTTAGCTAAAAAAGATGGAGGAATCTGCTAGGAAAGGGCATCTTTCTTCATCAACACTTGTACAGAATATTGGCAGGATGAAAAATAACCCTGAATTTTCTTTGCTGTTTTAATTTCTGGCAAATCTGCTCCATGCATTGCTCAACTTCCCATGTCATGTCCAGTCCTTTCCTCGCTTCCCATATGGAGGCTATTGTTGATGCTTGTTCATTCTTCCTTTGAGGTGCGTGTGTTTCCTTCCACACTCTTTTGCATGATAGGATCTGTCTCACCAAACTCCTTAAAAATTAGATATTTGGTCTACTCCCTTTCTGGCAGTAACTATTCCTCCAAGACTTCACTCTTCCTGTTCTAGTGCAAAAACAATGAATTATTATGAAGAACTATGAATGAAGACTGTAGCAGGAACATGCATTAGTGATGAATATTGCAATAAATTAGAAAAGCTTCAGTCTGGCTCTTTGGACACCAGGAAATCCATTATCCAGTGATAATCCAACAACTGTGATTCTCTCATAATTTATAAATTGTATATCCCAACAGAAGGTCTTACTGATATTAGGTCTGTCTTAACAGTCCTCTTCTGAGAGTGTTCCGCATTATGCTGAGGGTTGTCCTCAGAGCATTTTTCTGTCTGCTTACGATCAGAGAGGATTGCTGTCCTCTGGATGGTTACCTTCTGCCACCAGCTCCCAGCAACTTCATTCTTGTATTGGATAGCAGGGTCAAAGCTGTTGGGATGAGGGGAGATGAAAGGTTACATACTGTAAATAGACATGCCAGTAAACAAAATAGAATTCCTCAAGAAACCAGACTGAAATAATAAGAATGACCTAGAAAGGCAGTGAGGTGACATAGCTCCAGTACTTCTGTTTGTATACAATATTTTCTGCAGTTTACATGGTAAACTTCTTGGAACAAGGGCCACTTATAATTCTACAGAGCACAGCAGAGACTGCATTTGTGAAATATACAGATATAGCACAATTAATTACTGAATATTTTCAAGTATGAAGTGTTCTATTTTAAATGAGAGAGACACCAAGCATTTTAAGGCCTGAACCAATATGAAATCCAGTTTTCTACAGTACTTACAGCTGTCTCCTTAAAATCACTACTCATAATTTAGTATTACATTGGATTTTGATGCCAGTTGTTGTGGATATTCTTTGTGCTGAAGATTTTGGGCTTCTGGGCAACTTACTTGAATTATTGCCTGTGTTATTTTGAAACACGCTCTTTCCGCTTTCATCTTCTCTCAATTTTAGAAAACCTTTACATCTGATAAACGCTTGATATCTTCAAATTGAAAATATGCATATTGCCTGGTATAGTAACAAAAACATGTGGCCATTTATTAAATAATGGTATAATATTGCAATTCTGAAAATGTACCTTTCAGAGACTTTAAAGTTCTAAAAATATCTGCCTGATTGAGATGATTGATGGTGCTTGTCTTAGAAAGTGTATCATGTCTCACTCCCACCAAGTTCAAAACTTTACAAGCAGTCACCTCCCAGCTGGAAAAAGCCATGAACAATAGTGCAATAAATCATGGGAAAAGTACAGCTTCTCTGGAGAATATTTGTTTTGATTTTTTTAGGGTTTTTTTTTGTGTGTGTGTGTGTGTGTGTGTTGGTGCAGAATTAAGAAGCAGTTGTTGGACCAGGATAAGCCCAACAGGATGTCAGGATGGCATCCTGCAGGATCTCTAAAGGAAAAGGTTGATTCTCCTTGTTATAGCTTGGTTCTTGTGGGTTTAAAATGTACAATGAAACTGGTGATAGGGTTTCTTTTGTGATTTATTTCTTATTGAGTAGCATTGGGAAACAGGGAAAAATTTCCTAATGTCTATTTTAAGCCAAGCAAAACCTGTGAATAGCATGGCTCCTGCTGGAGTGAGACTACAAATCACTCACTACTAGTGCTCTTTTAAGGAATCCACTGAAAAAAAAGCCCAGAAAAATGTGTCTCATATATACCAGTATTCTAGAAGTTGTTGTGCATGATTGCCAGAAAATTAGTTAAAGCCTGCTTGCTTTGCAGTTTATATTGTTGGAATAGAATCTAAGAGTGGGATGAGGAGAAACTGTGATGTACCATAATTCATATCTTAAAATGGCATTTTGGGAATTTTGCCTTTGAAAAAAAAGACAAAACTGTTTTCTTTCTCTTAAGAAAATGAAGTTCTTCCAGTACAACAGAAAGACCACAAAAAAAATTTCTGTGTGTTTCTGCCTCCTAATTCTGATACAAATTGGGAGTAACTGCACTTATTTCAGACTCACACAGCATCATATCCTTCTGTTAGGTTATTAGGAATAAACTTGTCTTTTTGTATCAATTTAGTAATACATCTTCGCATGTGACACTAAGACTTGTCTCAGTCTCTGGTTTTGGATCCTTCTTTCATGTTTAAAATACTGCTGTGCTAATTACAATTTTTCTACATTTATTCATCTGGGTTTAAGCATTTGGTTACTTCAACTTTTTATGTTCATTTTAATTTGGAGAAAATCCATTGACAAAACATTGCATTTGTTTACACATTTGCAAATTAATATGCCACGTAAAGTAATGATGTCAGATTGAATCCTGTAATATTTAGATATGAAAATGGCCCCATTTTCTGTATGCTTTACCTCACCAAACTACTGGTGTAAGCAAATGGCATCAGATAAGAATTTTGACTTAGAAAACTGTGAACCTTCGACAACTGAGTCTGATTGGTACTAACGTGCTGTGTCAAACCTAACTAAAACTACCAATAGAGAATTATCCTGCATGTAAGTGTAGCACCATAACCCACCATTGCAGAGACAAAGAAGGCTCCTGTTCATGGCAACTCAAGGGACAAGATGTGTGGCTGGTTAGACAAGTACATGAAGGAAATTGTTACTAAATTAAGCGTTTAGCATTTTTATCATTACCTTTCTTTGCCTGTTGCTTCTCTGCTTGTCAAATCTTCTCTTTGCATTCTGAGCTGCAGGCATGAAATGGGTAGTTCTCTCCCAGAAACTTGCCAGTAAATTATCAGTAGTAACACAAAACTGAGCCTGAATGGGGAGACACCACCAGGGCACTTTCACAAACAGAACATTGAGCCTGGCCACACTTCTGCTGGCTCAACAGACAGCTGAGTGGGCTTTATTTGCTGCCAGATGGAGGTGACTAATGATGGAAGCAGAACTTTGCCATGAGAGACCTCCATATGCATTTAGCTGAATGATGCCTAGCAGGATTTTCTGCCTTTCCTGCCATGATGCGGGAAAGGCAGAAAATGTCAGATCAGTTTAAAAAAAGGAATGTAGTTTCACACTCAGTACTTGCTATGTATTTTTTTTTCTTTTGTACTTTGTTTTAGTCTTCCTTTTTTATTTTTAAATTTTTTTTGTAATAGGGCTTAGACATCTCTCTTAGGCAAAGTGTCTGCTTAATACAAATTTAGTGGCAGATATGGGTGTGTGCAGATGTTCTGTTTGAGGACGAAAGAGAAAGTTTTCTACTGAATTAGGTCTGACTTGGCTTGGCAGAAAGATCCAGAGCAAATTAGAGAGACCACCAGGTATCAATGACTGCATGGATTCTTATGAATTGTATAAGACTGGTGATTCCAAATCTGTGAATCAAAACAAAAACAAAATGAGGTTTCCTGTGGTGATTATACTTGAACCCCCAGACATGATCCAAGATTCACAAATTTATCTGTCTGTACCTGTTTTGCAGCCTTCTTATCTTGTACCTGACTCCGAGATTTGAGCTGAAAAGCTCTCCGTAGTTCAATGAACATGCTGAAAGCAATCATTCTAGAGATGAGAATGTACCTATCTCTCTTCAGGCTTTCTGAGTGGTGCAGTTGACATGCTGGAGGGAAGGGATGCCATCCAGAGGGACCTGGACAGGCTTAAGAATTGGACCTATGCCAACTTCATGAAGTACAAGGTCAAGTGCAAGGTTCTGCACCTGGGTTTGGGCAGTCCCATGCATAGATACAGGTTGGGCAGAGAATGGCTTGAGGACAACCCTGAGGAGAAGGATTCAGGAGTGTCAGTTGATGAAAGACTCAACATGGGTTGGCAATGTGTGTTTGCAGCCCAGAAGTCCAATTCTATCCTGGGTCACATCAAGGGAAGCATGACCAGCAGGTTGAGGAGGGTGATTCTGTCCCTCTGTGCTCATGAGATCCCACCTGGAGTACTGCATCCAGTTCCGAGGCCCCCAACTAAAGAAGGAATCAAGCTGTTGGAGCAGGTCCAGAGGAGGGCCATAAAGATGATCAGAAGGCTAGAGCACCTCCCCTACAAGGACAGGCTGAGAGAGCTGGGCTTGTTCAGCCTGGAGAAGAGAGGGCTCCAAGGTGACCTTACAATGGCCTCTCAGTACCCAAAGGGGGCCTGCAGGAAGACTGAGGAGGAACACCTTATAGGGGCATGTAGTGACAGGATGAGGGGAAGTGGTTTTAAACTAGGAGAGGGTAGATTTTAGACTGGATATTAGAAAGAAATTCTTTACTGTGAGGGTGATAAGACACTGTAACAGGATGCTCAGAGGAGTTGTGGATGCCCCCACCCTGGAAGCATTCAAGGCCAGGCTGAATGGAGCTTTGAGCAACCTGGTCTTGAGAGAGATATCCCTGCCTACAGCAGGGGGTTTGAAACTAGACGATCTTAAAGGTTCCAATTCAAACCATTCTACGATGTGATTCTCTCTCCTCAAGTTCAGTGCTGAGTTCTGTCCTGAAATGGAAAAAAGTCTTTTTACAATTAGAAAAAAATTGCATCCATATCTAAAAAAAATATGCAAGGTTTTATCAAAGCCTACTGAATTTGATGAGTATATTTGCATTCAGCTCAGTGCATTTTTCATCAGGCTGTGACATATAGAAATCTTTAAGTCATTTTCCCCAAGTATTTGGATTTTCTCCTGAGGTTTATAAGCTTTTACCTTTCCTTTGAGAAATATGGCCCTGTCTGGTGTATTTTTTGTTTGTGCAAAATAAATGGAAGCCTTTGACTAGTTTACAGCTCTTCCTCCTGGACTGACTCCCTCCTGTGTCTTCTGAGAGGGAACTTCCCTCAAATGCTCCCAGCGATGACTTTGGAGAATTAAACATATAGTAACACAAGGAGATTTCCTCGAACTTGGTTTACCAAAGAATGCAAGTTTTTAATGAGTCAGAAAAAGCCTTCTCAATTTACTCCTTTGGACATCTGTGATATTCTTAGAGTGGAACAGGATGAGACACTGTTTAACTTCTTTGCTCAGAACCAGATGAATGGCCATAAATTAGGGCAAAATCCACCTTACCTGTTGGTGTGAAGAGCCCAGTAAGTAGATGAGTCCCACTGCAACCTTTCAGCACAGCCCCAGGCTGATACCTCATTAGATCTGACTGTGATTAGAGGTGAGCCTGCCGGTTCCATAGGAACTTTGTCACAGGAAGGATTTCATATTGATGAGGTGCAGAGTGAAACTGGTGCACTTTCTGGGAGATGTCATGAATGTTGTTATACTGTGCTCAGCATAACTGATAAGGCAATTAAGGAAGCAATGTTCCTGATCCACATAGAGATAAAACACCTTGCTGCTGTTAGAAGCAACCTTTGCTGCAGTACTACAAATAGCGACTCTGAGCACAGAGTTTTCTTCTTTTCTTTCAAGGAAAGTGGAAAAACACCACTGGACAAGTGTGCTTAGTCTGTATAATACTCTAATAATACTCTAATTTAATTTTTATGTGAAATCTTGAGCTGGTTCCAATTATAGGCTTGGTTCCAGTCCAAAATTTCACAAAAAAAATTGAATGTGGAGAGAAAATGCAAGTCCATGCTCTGCCATTGAGCAACTTAAAGAATCCTGCAGGTCCTGAGGGCAGCAGTAATAATGCAAAGATGCACAGTAGAGCTGTGAGCATCCTCAGTGCAGTGACAGCCCTGATGTGGCTGGGGAAATACATGTAGAGCCAGCCCAAATGTTGTCTGCTTGTGCTGGCCTATCATCTGCACTCAGCAGAGCAGCAGCAGGCAGGGGTCCTTGGCATCCCTGAAAGGGAACATTTTAAGTGAAATCACTTCCTTTTTCCCTAGAGAAAACAACTTGGAGCCAGGTGCTCTCCCAGGGAAAGGAGGTAAGTCCCATGAACCTGCAGAGAAGAGGAACAGTGGCCACTGTCACTAGGGGTTCCTGGCCCAAAGAGAGCGTGTCTAGGTATACTGGAGTCTTGGTCACAGGCTGCTTCTTTGCTGAGGATCATGGGCCTTGCAGGAATTGGCTTCAGCCTCAAGGTTCTTTGAGTCAGTCAGTGATATCTCACACTCTATCCTACAACTAGAAGCAGGCAAAGAGCAGTTTCTGTGGTCTGCTGCAGGTCCAAAAGAAGTTTTAACTGCATGAAAATTAGAGGTACTGTTTTGCCATTTCTTCCTCTCCTCTGAGTACATATAACAACAAACAATGTGAATGAGAAGTTTATTCTTAAAATACTCTTTCATATGAAAAATGAAATTGGCACATGATCGACAATGTCTGGCAACTGATCAGCAAAAATGTTCTGCCAGCTCCAAAGCTGAGGCCAGCTGAGCTCTGTGAGCATGGGGAAAAAATAGTGAGCCAGAATGTATGGTTGAATGAAATAAGGATAAAATTTGCATGGCTGTGGGCCATAAGTAAAATATTCTAGGACCCAAGGGCCCATGTAACAGTCATACATTTTTAGATATGGAATACATGGGGATTCAGTCTTCAGAGTTAAACAAGAAGACATCCCTGGCAACAAAACAGAAAAGCAATGCTTTCTTGGTAGATAATGGGAAAAACCCAAAGAATCATTCCTCAGCGTGTATCGATTTTATGTCTTCCCTGTTGCAGATTGTGGCTTCAGGTGATGCACTTGCTCTATCACTTACAAATGGTGTTCAAATGTGCTTGGTGTTTGTGGTTGCTAACCCAGTCACTGACTTACTGGGAATTTTTCATCTCTTTTGGGTGTTTTGCAGATTGAGGAGCTTATGTGCATGTGCAGGGTTTAGAGGAGAACTTTGTATAAAACCTCATTACATCATGTAGATGTAATCTACATGAAAGTCTTGTATACTAAAAATGTAAACAGCTTTATCCTGGGAGAGATAGTGAAGAAAAGAGCCTATGAAAGTGAGGTTGAATACACCAACTCTGAAGTATTGTATCTGGATATAATTTCTATGTGATGGTAAGGGTATTTTTATTATATATTAAAATATTAACTTTTGTAGTTTCTTCTTACTCTGAACATATGTTTGGCCTTATGAATGAAATCTAGTGCCAGGATGACACATAATTGACATGCTAATTGTCAAAGTGTCAAAGGATTCAATAACAGGGTTACAAAACTAGATGCAGAGCTGATGTAAGTATTATGGGGGAAAACCTGTCAAAAATCTTTAAAAATTAGTAAAAATAAACCATCATAAGCTCAGTGACTAAACAATGTGTCTAGGCCACGTAAACCTTAATAATGCAGAGAGTCTGCTTTATAAAATGGTTATAACTTTCTGCAGGAGGAAATGAATATTTGAAACATTTGATTTGAGAGAAGGACCTCTCATTCTTTCCACATTGACTTCAGGCCCATGTTCTGTGTTCATGACAAACCTAAAACCTTTGGGAAGGAACCTCAGAATGTCCAACAGAAGAGTCAGTATTTCCCCATTCTCAGCTGTGGATGTGAGGGAGCTGAATCACTCAGCCAGGCTCTCAGAGTTCAGTAACATTGTTAGGAGTAGAACTGAGATCTTCTGATTCTACTCACTTTTATGGATTTCTATGTTGCCATTTTTTTTGAGGGGCTGAGTGATGTTTTAACAGCTTTTATAGCAGTTGTACATTCTGAGAAGAGCCAAGATACCTTTATTCCACACCACCTTATAACTGTGGCACACCTGTGTTTAAACCAATATAAAAGCAAAAATAATCTTAAATTTTGAGTGCTTTATTTGAAACATTTCAATATTTTTTTTTTTGTCATCTTTCTGAGCCTTGAGATGACTCAGATTCTGCACCCAAAGGGCTAATTGAAAAAAACATGAGGAAATGACACGGACTGAGGTCCTATTACCTGTGTTAATAACTTTCATGAGGTAAATTTTATAACTGTGTTTCCACATCAATGAACTGTAGCACTAGTGTGTAGGGTAACAGGAGTTAATTGCAAGAGGTAGGAAAGCTCTGCTGTGGCAGAGAGCTGAAAGTATTGCTATACATTCGCCTTAATCATGAAGGTTCATTAATATCTTTTTCCTTTCTGTGTATATGTATGAAAATAAGAATTTAATGGCAGAATCTCCTACACATACTTATGTGTATGAGCTGAAGATACCAGAGCGCTATTCAAAAGAGCAGTTGACATTTTTGCTTGAAAGAGAGCCCAAACATGAGCCCTTTGGGAATCCACCATCTGTTTTGACAAGGAGCTGAGAAGGTTATCCACAGCTCCTGTCCCCTGCAGGTTGGGATAGGAGAAGAAAACAGGAAGTTTGATTCATCTGACTTTCTCAGTTTTCTCAGTTACAGTCTCCAGCTGTTTCCAAAAACTTTCTTTTCTGAAGGAAAAAAACTTCAACAAAACACCTCTATGAGCTCTTCAGCTTTTTTAAAGCTGCTCTTTATTGAAACCTGTGTAGTCATCTTTTCATTTTTAACTCATCCAGAGTATACTCTCTCTTCTTTTCCCAAAACAAACATCTCTTACTCAGTGTTTCCTTAGATTGAATGAAGAGAAAGAATAGCAATAAGAAAACAAGGCGCTGGGGTTGCAGTTGGGGAATAATGTCTATGGAAAGACGTGTGGCTATGCAGTGTCAGGTCTCAAGTGTTCATCACTGAAAACAAACTGCCTACCAGCAGGCAACCAGCAAGGATGCCTAAAATCAACAACGTGTTACAGAATGTTCCCAGACAAAGACTGACTGAGGTACTTAGCATTTAAGGTGAGACAGTACTACTCAGGTACTTTCTGAGACATTAATCACAAACTCACTTGCAGGGCATTATACCAAGCACCTTCCAAGAAGTACATTAACCTGCATGGATGGCAGCATGTCAAAACTGTCTGCTTTCTTGCCTCCTCTCCTTTTTCATAGGACCAGGACCAGAATCCCCTGCAAATGCTGGGTATCAATTTGCCGTCTTTGATGAGGCAATTGAAGTTGCTGTCACTGCTGTTCCTTCCTCTCTTTGCAGGCCGAGGAAGTGAGATTATTACGGGTGTTATTCATACAGTGTCTGGAAATAACTGTCTCAGGCAGAGAAGGATAATCTGTAGAGGTACATTTTTTCTTTGCTAGTTCATCTCATGTTTCAGGATTGTGGGGCAGGAGGTAAAGCTGCATGCGATATTTACAGGCAACAATTACTCCAGTGTTAAGGCCAAACTGAGAATAATTTGGGCGAGAATTTTAATATAAACTTTAATGCTTTATCTTTTGTAGCCCATTTTTTTTTTTTCCCCCTAATGCCTCATATCAGCATAACTATCATAAATAGAGAGTCCACAAGAAGTTAGAAATATAATCAAGGTTTCACACAGACAACTTTTCTTCAAAGTGCAGAAAGACCTATTATTGTCTCCTGACATATTGCCTATTTTACAGTCACTTATAATTTTATTATTGAAACTATTTATTATTGAAACTATTTTTTTATTTACTATTCCAGTGTAAAGGGTCTGTTCTGGACTGATTTCTTTTCATCCTGGAAAATTTTCTGTAAATTTGCAACATGCTGCTAAGAATAAAGCAAGAGGTAAAAGATTCTTTTGCAGATGAAAGATTTTCTTAGGCTTTTTTAAAAGTAGCCTTAGTGCCCCAAGTTATGAAATGAGATAATTGAAAATGAGGAAATAAGGGTGTCTTTCCAACCAGAAGGCACTTTCTGCTTTTTGCCATGAAAATGAATGAATGAGATTACAATCTGAATGTCTGGGTGGTGGGGCTTTGACTTCCTAGGGAAATGCTTGAGCTCCCCTAAAATCTTATAGTTATGTAGACTACGGACATGCTGGATGAGACTGCTCCCAAAAAGAAGAGCAGGAAAAAGCAGAGGGCTGGAAAATATGAAGGCTAGCTGAGTGACTGGAGTGCTGTCTCTAGAAGAGTCATAGAATCACAGAATATATACAGTTGGAAGGGACCACGAAGGAGCATCAAGTCCAGCTCTTGAGTGAAGAGTGAAGGATGAGGGAGATGTGGTGAATAATAGGATGGTTTGGGTTGAAAGGAACCTTAGATCCCATCAAACTCCTGTCCACTGCCATAGGCAAGGTTGCCACTTACCAGTGTGATGATGGAGACCACAGAAATGGGTACAGGGAAAATCTCACTCCTTTGATGCCTCTCAAGTGACATGGAAATTCAATTCCGTCTCTGCAAGGGGAAAGAGCCAATGTCCAGAAGTAACTGAGGAATTTCAAACCAAAGCCCACACCTGAGATTTGAAGAGAGAAACTATGACTGCGTAAATGGCTGTAGATCTATGTAGGGTACTGTACTCAGAGGAGGAGAAATGAGATTGTTTCAGGGAAAAGATGAGACTAAGGACTCAAAAACGCTGGAAGAACTGAGAGGAGATCGGAGGAGGAGGGAGGCAGGCATGCAAATTGCATGTCCCAGCTCTTAGTGGTGGTCTCTGATACTTATCATTATTCTCTGTGACGCCATTAGCTAGACAGAAAAAATCCATGCAGGTAATTTATAAGCTACATTTACTTCCTAGTGGTGATTGTGAGTAGCAGCAAAATTCCACACAATTTCTTTCATCTTTCTGGGAAATAAAAGAAAAATAGCTAACAACTGAGGAAAATATCATTAAAGCTGCAAGAGCTGGTACTTGTGTGTATGCAGATTGTGAACACAGATTATCTTTCATGACAAGGTAGTGGGGATTATTCTGTGAGCTGTATGGAAAGTTCTGGGAGCTGATCATGGCTGCACAGTTAGACACTGCAGGACCCCTTCCCAATTCTTTGGCTCAAGAAATATGAGGCAGTATAGAGAATGAGGCAGAATTTGGGAAGAGAGCATATGGCAAGTGAATGATGTTCTACCCTGGAGAATTGGATACAGTCTCTTTTTCTGTCACACAGCTCCATGTGATGACAGCTAAATCATTTGAGCCAATCTATTCAGAAGCTGTCAATAGTTTTACATTAGTTTTATTCTTGGTGCAGGACTTGTAGGCGTGTTGAACTTTCACAGCTGCAGCTTGAAGTCAGTGGGAGCTGTGCTCAGAATGCAAAATAATATTCCAAAAATTTGATTTGGAGAATTGAAATTTGTGTCCAACATGGTTATGTTCAGCCCTAATCTTTCTGAGACTCAGCAGCTTCCTGTGTGCAGGGATGCTGCCAGCCTCTCACTTCAGAGCAGTGCTGTGCAGGAAGTTAGAAGTGAAGGTCTCAGTTGTAAGGAAGCTGTGCACTCACAGAAAACCCCATATAGAAAAGAAGGATACCGTCTTCAGAACAGGTTCTGAACAGCATGCAGGAAACATGGCATAAGTAAGTGCTTCTGACAGTATTGAATAAACTACTTGTTTCATTAAAGCGTGTCCCTTTTGTGCAGTGTATGCATGCTGAAGGCAAGTGTGAATATGTCCTGTCAGTACCAAATTCCCCCAGATTCTCATCTCAGTAGCTTTACTACGTGAACATTCGGTATTGTGCGTAAATGAGGAAATAGACAATTTTCTGAATTTATTCAGTATCCCAAGTAGGAAGAGAGTCCTTTCTCTTCTTTCATTACAAGACATCAGACTGTCAGTCAGAGGGCTTTGCACTTTTCATAGAACTGCACAATCACAGAATCATAGAATAATGGAATCTACTGAATTGAAAAGGACTCACAGGGGTCACTGAATCCAGCTCCTGGCTCTACACAAGATGGCACGGAAGTCAAAGTAGATTTGTAGGTCTGAAGGCACTAGAATTTCCTCACAACTTCCTGTGACAAAAAACAAGATGAACAATATGAGAAAAAGGTACTCAAAACTATACTCACCAGCACTCTTAGCTGTGTGGTTTGTAGGTGCATGATTAGCTGGCTGTATCAGCAGCTTGTTCTGAAATCTTCCTGAACTACATCACTTCCAGTATCCCCAAAATAGGCATATTATAAGCACAACTCACCAACTGCTGTGAGCTGGATGCATTGTTGTGGGACTTAATAGAGCAATACTATCACTTTCCTAGGTGTCTGGATATGAGCTTTTATAAGATGGATGGGTCAGGAAGATGGTTCCAGCTGGGAAGAGAAATCAGTGTTTTCTGAAATGAGATTTCTCTAACGCAATCCTATTTAATTGCAAAGACAGTACAAAGCCCTCTTAATACTGCAAGAATCACAGAAGAGGCATGGCTTCTGTTTGCAGCTCAAATCTATTTTCCATTAAATGGCATTAAAGCTCTTTTATCCATTTTTCTTATCTTTTCTTGGAGGCATGCTCCTGGCCCTTGTTATGCCTGCATTACTAGATTTTTCCCTGTCACTGTCTGTTTCTTCCTTTGATCTTTATGTGTCTCTTTCAAACACCCAACCTGTCACAAAACAATGGCCAATGAAACCTTTCCTCCCACATGTCTTTCACGTGCCCTTGTTTCGGACACTGGCAAGTGTTGGTGATGGAAGGGAAAGCCACATTACTTCAGTTACTTGGCCTGATGATAAACTTTCCTTTTTCTTCTAACTTAAGGCTATAAGGGCCAAGTTTACCTTTATGTACAGAAATTCTATCCCAAGTACTAACAAAAGTGTTAGTACTTGGGATAGAATTGGACTGTTTCTCAGTAGCACTGAGAAACACCGAAGTCATAGCACTCATGTCTGTACCAGACAACAAAGGACCTTTTATCTTCTTCCGTATGCATTCTCTGCCAGCTCCATTTAGCCATGAACTTGATGTTCTTTCTCAGGGCTGTTGTAACTTAGAAGTTTGAAGAAATAGACTTGAGCATTTCCAAACTTCTTTTTCAGTCGTTACACTGTTGTGTTTGACTTCTTAAGCATGAGTTTTCTCTATTCATTGCTAGTTTGTAATAAACAGTGTGACTGTTGTGCATAGGGAATTTTTCCTCAGTTCCTTGCTGGGGCAAGCGTGGAGTAGCCTTGTACTGTTTTGTTATCTTTAAAAATATAGATAGGAGCATGTATTCATGAGGGCAGAAGGGTGACTCTTCTGAAGAAGAGATAGCCTCTGAGAAATCCCCCATTCCCAGATAGCCATGCAAAAAGTGCTGTCTTTGCTACAAACTGACATCACAGTGCCTGGTTGTGCCTGGTTTGTCACAGTCTTCCTAGGGCAACTACTAGGTATGGTTTTTCCATTGCTTCATGCACCCTGGGATTGCACTGGAAACATTCACGTTCCTGGACATTTGAAGTTGAGGTAAAGGCATGGGACACTGAGGAGACTAAGGGCATTTTCTCCATCAGTGATGGAGAATGGCAGTGAAGAATATAACAAATTCAGGCTTTCAGCCATCGCAATGTTCTGAATCTCAAAGGAAAGCAGTGGGAAAGATTATGGAGAGCAGGAGCACTTGTAATCCAAATGATACGTGTGCACTTTCAGATGGTGGAGGTTTGGTTTGGCTTGCTTTAAAAGCTATTTTTTTCCTCCTAGCACAACTTCATCTGTCCCTTAGCCCTGAGCTGGTCACAGCCAAGCACTACGTCACCCTCGCAGAGATGTTACAGATGTCTGAAGGTGAAAGTGCTGCACACCTCTTGCTGGGTTTGGGCTGCTTAAGCAGTCGCTCAGTGCCTGATTGCAGATGTCAAAGGAAGATTGCTTTGGGATGTGGGTTGTCAAGCTCACTGTTACATTGCCAGTTTCATCACTCTTGAGCTCTGAGGAATTGGTCATCTCATTGTATCCCACCATGGAAATGAATACATTCTCTCCATGGTCACAAGAGAAGACAAATAAAGAACAAAGGAAAGCTTTGTCTGAAGGTCAATGCAGACTTCTTCTGAAGTACCCTACATGTGATAATGTTTTCTATAGTAAAATATTAGGAAAATGAGAGGTCCTTTCAAAGACAAGATATCAAAAATTGTTTTGTTGAAGGGCTACAATAGAACAACATGTGGCAATCACCAAAATTAACTCATCTTCAGCTCCTCAAAATAGAAAAGTCAGTCTGTTAGCAATCAGCTTTTTCTTTGGACTAGCCTAGCATTTAAGACTTCCATCCAAGAAGACATAGCTGATTCTTTCTTTTGATTTAAGTTTAAATGAGTGGTGTGCCAAGGAGTAAAGTTTAGGTCCCTCCTTTGAGACCAAAACAATTTTGGCTTTCATTTGACAGTATTAAAATCTCATCTTCGGCTGGAAACAACAAAGCCAAAACATAATTATGATGAGGATGTCAAAATATCTCTTTTAAAAAAGATCTTTAATCCCACCAGGAGGCAATTTCTGATGTATGAACAGAGTGACAGTCAGAGGTAAGTCTTTACCTCAGTACTATTCTACAAGCTGAGTGCTTAGGATTGTGCTGGATAGTGTGCTTTTAGGCCAAAATCAGGACTTTTTTGGTGCTTAATTTGTATATATATACATATTTTGTTTAGCACATTTGACTTTTTCCAGAATCCATGCTTTTTGAAAAGAATTTTAGTAAGTTGAAGATTTTTTTGGAAGAAAACTGAAGGAATGATTCAGTCTGGAAAAATTTCCTCATAATGAGAGACTGAAGAAAAAGTTAACAGATTTCTATCTTGGTCTCAAAATACTTATGTAAGGAAATTATTTTTTTCTGAGAATAGATGACTCAAGATTTATAACAGCACAAGTAGTCTTCATCTCTGAAACCCAAATCCAGACAAAATTCTGCTGGAGATACAGTACATGCCTTTCATGGTAGAAATTACAGTGTGAGATATAGTGCAGGTATAGGTTTTCATAGTGAAAATCCTCATTACTAAGTAACTAAAAGTCAAGGATGAATGTCCTTACAAATGAGCAGTAGTGAGTAGAGGTGGGCAGAGGAATGACGAGTGAAGACACTGGCCTTGACCATGCATAAAATCAAAATAATGAGGGGCTCCCAATAACTTTTGCAGGCTGAATTTCTTGCTGCTACCTTCATTCGTTTTCCTCTTGCTTCCCCCTGCTTTGGCAATATTGCTACATCCTCCTTTCCTACCAGCTGTAGACTCTGCTTCTTGACCTCACTGCGCTGCTTCCTCACCTACATCAAACATAGCTTCTGCTCTGTCTTGGCTTCTTCATCTCCCACAATCTGGGCAGAGCCACAACTTGAGTAACGCTGGCAGCTTTACTAGTTTGATCATAAATTGAGCTGCACTGTGAGATACCCCACCAGCCAGACTCAACTTGCCAGTAAAAAACAGCAGTTCAGGGATTACAACATGGTTACTGAACATGGTGGTAATGGGTTGATTTTTGGACTAGATAATCTCAGTAGCCTTTTCCATCCTTAATGATTCTACAAGAAAGAAAAAACTAGCACTTTCCTGTCCATCTGAACAGCCCTAATGGCAGAATTTGTGCAACATCAGAACTTTCTGTTCCTCTTTTCCACCAGTAGTTTGACTATATGTTCAAACTATGTACAGAAAATAGATTCTTGCTTGAGTCCAAGTTAGCGGTAAATGGAAATTTTATTAGCATGCGCGGATTTGATAGATAGCAATAGTATTTGTGGCTGATGATCAAGTGAGAAGTCATGGTTATTGTTCTTTCCAGCTGTCCGTGGCTATTTAGAAAACTCCACAGAATCTTTCAGAAATCTCTTTGCAGAAAAGAGTAGTAGTATCCAGGCACAGAAACAAGATTCTGACATACCTAGCACAAAACTTTCTCTTTTACTTTAAACAATGACACTGAAAACAAATGGGTATATGAAAAGAAAGAGACAATTCCATGAAGTTTCTTCTTTGATAAAATATTATACAGAATCCAGGTCTTTCACCATATGATGAGACCTGATACATTCTCAGCTATTCCACTGTCTTTTTGGACTAAGATCAAGAGTTAAGGACCTGGCAAAACAAATACATGACTGAAGATGTGTGTGTTATTAGTGTGAGAGTGCTTTTGGCAAGCGTGTTTTTGAATGACTGCTGCAGCATTTTACTGGCTCTCTGCTGCTGTAAACAAATCTGAAAGGGGAAGAAGATTTAGAATCTAACTAATGAGCATGAAAGCCACAGAAAGAAAATGAAGACAAATGGTTATTGACCCCGCTTCTCTCTTATTAGGCAGTAATTAATTTTTCAACTGCTTCATCCTATCAAATCTCTGTGGTGGAATTAGGAAGCCAGTATCTTTGGGGTCTGCATTGCCTACTAGCACCCAAAGGCCAAGGTTTGTGCAGAAGTTTCACCTGGCTCTCTCCGTCCCGTGGTGCCTGCCCGCTGGCTTTGGGATCAGCGTGTCCCCTAACTGCCTGTCCTGGTGATACTGATGGATGTAGGCATTTTTGTTGGCCCTGTTTCGTTTTAAGACAGAGAAAGTGGAAGGCTGGACCTTGGAGCTAAAATTCCAGGAAAAGTGGATTTTCACCTCCAGAGCAGTATTACAGCTATTTCCACTGTATAATGGGAGCAATTATAACATCATGTGTACTTGTTCTGGAGCTTGTTCTCCAGCTGTTCAAACAGTATCCTTTTACTTTAAATTAAACCAAACTGTGGCCAGCATCAGCATCAAGCTCCAAAAATATAATGGTTTAAATCTTTAAGGCCAGACGTGGATCTCAGAAATACTGGTATGAATCTAGAGGAATTCCAGCTTTAAGTTGGCGTATGCAAGATCAAAGGGCTGATTTTGGACTAGTGATCTGCTTTCACAGGAGTGCTAAGGACTTATTTTAAGGTTTCATCAAAACAGCTTCTACCTATCACTCTAAATCTATTGAAGATTAAAGGAGAATGTTACTGGTAAACAAACAGACAAAATCTGGGGAAATAAGTACACCTTTCATTTCTTTCTCTGTTAAATTCTGTAAAGGAGAATTTGAGTATGTTGTAAAGAATATGTGGAAACAGAGAGTGATAATAGAAATCTGCCTATAAAGCAAACGTCTGCAGCCTACATTGAATGAAACTCTACCTTAAGGAAGTATTTTCACTCCTTTTAAAATTTTTTTCAGTGCACAATCACATTGGAAGGAAAGTACTCAGGTAACCCTGTACCTCCCCATCTTCCTCTGTGTTAGCACCCATCCTGAAGACCCCATAGCTGCAGTCTTGGCATGATTGCAGGCAGAGCTATGCTGTGACTCCCAGGCACGTGCTGGCTGTTAGAGGTGCTCTGGGAAGACACACTTGAAGCAAGATACAGAGCCATGAGAAAAAGTGTGTTACATCTTGGCTTGCATTCACCACCAAAATTATCTCACTGGCCAAAAGTCTCAGCCCAATTTCACTACCCCATGCCATGCTCAGGCACTGCATATAGAGAGGGTGATGCTCCCAGTGATCATCAATTTTTGTAACAGAGGACAGGAGCTTCACTGCCTGTTTTCCCAGGTGTGGCAAAAATTGCATAAGTCACATGCACAAAACAGTGCCAAGACAAGAAAAATAGAAGTGCTTAACATGTTCCCCAGCTTAGAACAATGTAGGAAGAGAAAAGGAAAAATATTTTTATTTTGTAGCAGAAATGCTAAGTCACAGTCTGAAATAGTGATTGAGCACCTGGTGGGAAGGCAGGGCCAACCCAGGAGAGCTCAGGTGAATGCAATGCACCTGAGTGATCAGAAGGGGTAGAGCCAGAATCCACCCCTTCCCAGACCTCATTTAAGTGTTGGCAGAGAGGGAAGGGCGTCTTGCTTGAGGTACCTGTCTACCTGAAGCCTTCTAAGGGTAAGTAGATTCTTTTGTTTCTGTGTTCATGGCTGCTGTATTTGGTCTTGTCCTCACTTGCTGCAGCCTAGGTCTTTGCTGCTATGCTATCACTGCTGTGAGTTCCATTGTGTTACAGTTGCTATATTCCTTAAAGAACAAATACTCCCATTTTCCTACTAGGATGGGGTTCTGATCAGTATAATTTGTGTGATAAGATTTACATGCTTGTGCATCAACTTCTCCATTTTCTGTTATTTCAGTTAAAAAAGCAAACAATAGCACTGTTTAAGCCTATAGTATTTGTATTTTAGCAACTTTTTAAAGCAAGCTCCAGCATGCTGCAAGTCAGCTTGGTGTTCTACCTTAATGATTTGTTTTATTTCTTAAAAAATGAGGAGATTCTGATTTGTTCTGTCTCATGAAAAAAGGAAACAAATTTCTCATCATTCTTCTTCACTCTGAAATATTTTCTTATATTTTAATTTTTCAATGTGATATGAAAGCTTTCAGGCTTAAATCCTCAAGAACTCTCTCCTTGATTTTAGTGTGAAGCATATTTCACGGGTTTATGTATATAAATAGTGACAACAAAACCAAAGTGACTTCTGGCCAAACTCCCTCAAGCAACAGAATGGATATGTTGATCATAAAGCAACCCAGAGTATTGTCTACGGCATTAGGAATGTAAGCTGTAGTGCCCTTCCATCTGAAATAATTAATGAAATTAATTATATGCTGAAATAAATGGCCTACTGAATCTTCTGTATTTTATTACCCTTTTAGCAGTGCCATGCATAGATACCTTGGCTAACCTCATTCTTGTTTTGTTAATGAGCATATGCCAAGAAGAGCTGGCCAAGAATAATGCTACTTCTGCTCATTCAGGGACTAGTCAGCCAGCCACTGAGCTGAATGATTCATGTGCAAATGTAAATGGCTCTGCCCAGGACACTTGCTCTATTTGCAATATTCATTTGCAAGTCCTCTACTGGTGTGTATTTTCATATTGGTTCCTTCTTGTCTGGGATAGACAAACACAACAGCAAGCTCCACTGCAAACAGGAAACTCAGAGCAAAGAATGAGACCACACAAAATAAACTCCAACAGTATGTAACAAGTCAAGATAGTATTTATTCTTCAAATATTTATTTGTGTTGTAACAGTGCTTGAAGGCTAGGGCTACTTTGTGCTCAATGCCATGCAGACAAAACAACAAATCTCAGCTCCAAGGGTAGCTGTAAAGGCAGACAGGCTCACATTTGTTTCTGTATCACTTGCTTGGGTCTGCAACACCAAAACCTTGGAAGAAACCTCATCTGCCTCCTTTCCTTTCAGACCTGAAGTCCCTGGAGCTCCAGTCCAGATCTTCTCCTATATATGTATTGCTTACTGAATGAGATACAGAAGAGGATTGTAATAGAGGCTGCAAAAAAATCTACCTTCAAAAGCTAGGAAATGCCAGATTAAGTATGTAATAGCAATTCAGTCCTCTTAGGTATTGCATATGTTATGATACAAGACAAATTTCTTTTTCTCTCCCCTGGCAACCTCAGCCTCATTCAATGCTGTCAGAAAAGTCTATGAGTAGTTCTTCAGCACTCCATTTTAGTTGGCTGAAAGTATGGGCTACTTCCCTTTCTGCATGCTCCTTCAATCAAAGTTCAGGGTGAAATCAGTATTTAGTTTCTTAATATTATGTGGTGTTTTTTTTTGTATTTATGGTTTGGGATACATTTATATATATTTTTTTTCTTCAGAAAATCCTTGGGGATGATTCTGCTTTTAAGTTACAGCTGAAAATCTATGGGAGGCTTGTCTTACTGGATGGGTGTTTACTTGCTTCAGAGAAACTGAGGTAGATTTCAGAGTATGGAGGCAAGAGCGTCTTCAAGCACTCTTTTCCCCATTCCTTCTAGTGGCCTTCTTCAATCTCACCACTGGCTCACCTTAGGTTTCCTCCTTGCTTTCTTTCCCGGTCTTCTTTCCTTGGATATCTCATCAGTCTGATCTCCTTCACAGTTTTTATACTTTCATCTCTGAGCTCACAAGCCAAGTGACAAATTTTCCTCATTTCTGTCTCTCCCTCATCCATTGTCGTGAATGCTTTGACATCTGCAGGAGGAAGCATGACTGAGATCTGGACTGTAGGGTTTCAAGATCTCAAGGACTAAACCAGATTTCCTGTAGTTCTTCTAAAACTAAGGCCCAGAACTGAAAGTCCTTTTCACTGGCATCCAGCTAATACTTTGGGGCAAGAATAGCTTTCTTAAGATATTCTATTCTTCTTGTAAAATTCCCACATTTGAGAGATGCCTGACAACAAACTGCCAGGAGGTCTTGTATATTTTCACTGCTGTAAATAGAAAATACTTCCTTACCCTGAACTGTTCCTCATGATCTGCAGTGTCTACACCTCCTTTTTTTGGAGGGGGGAGGGAAGGACACACTGAAAGAAAAATATCTCCACCCTAGATTATTGCATAAGAATTAGTGGTTCATCACTTGTTTTTGAGAGCGTCTAGGTGTTTGATCTGGGTGCTGCTCTAGGACTTACTTATTTCCCAATGTCAGTTCAATAGTAAGAGCCCTAATGGAAAGGGAGGACATGACAGAGGAACTGTAGTGTTTCAGTGGGAGTCTTAACGCTTCCTGGGCATGATGTAACTTTAGTTACACTCCGGATCTAATAAGTTATGTGTATTTTTTTTTTAATTTAGAAAAATCTTGACTCAGTCAATGGACAGGTGAGAATTACATTAGGTCTGCATTTACACTGAGAATTCTAGTGTTACTTGAATATTCCCTGCAATATTTGCTCAGCTGTGCCTTGTAATACATTAGGAGAGCATGTATTGAAATGAGCTTTCAAACAAACCCAAATTCTGACACGGAGCACCCCAGTTCTTATACAATCATAGAATTAAAGAATGGCTTATGTTGGAAGGGACCTTAAAGAATATCCAGTTCCAAACTCCTGCTATGGACAGGGTTGCCACTCATCAGATCAGGCTGCCCAGGGCCTCATCCAACCTAAGTGCCTCCAGAGGTGGGTGTCTCTTCACACAAGCTATCTGCTTCCTCCCCAGTGGAGAATGAATGTCCCCAATGATGCCTGAAGCAAAGGTGAGGGGGAAACTTCTGCAGTGAACTCTGGTTGCAGTTGCCCCAAAGTGGCCTCCTTTGAATCTCAAGTGCCCACTGAGTGCCACAAGAATGACTTTAGTTAGTATTGTGCACTGGATGGAACAGTGGGAGTCCTTACGTGTTCAACAAGTAGTGTCTGAGCCCACTGGTGCATTTGGGAAGTGCTTGAAGAATGATTGTATGGCTCTGGTCTGGGTAGAAATTTTCTTAATGTAGAAAGAGTGCATTTCTAGAAAGAGGTAGGGCTGACCCTGGAACTTCTACATGCTGAAAGAATGTAGTTGTCAGGTTGCCATTTAATACAATTACTAAGGGTGAAAGTAATGTGGCTTGAACTTGTTGGATTCACTTATTTCTTGGATATATCCATATTTTCTGTGTTAGAAACCTTTGAGTTGGTTACAGCTGCAATGTAGGATTTGATGCAAGCTGCCAAGAGCCTGCAGGCCCCTTGGCTCCTGTGTGGTCTTCTTCCTGCATCCCTACACAGCATCAAGCCTGAGCACTGCTCGCACATCACATTCATTGCCTGACATTGCACACCAAAAGTTTGAGCAAATTTCCACATGGGAGAAACCTTGGGGTTGTTCCAAAGCAGTTGGTTTTCCAGAGCCTATAGCTGGCTTCCCCCATATGTGTGGCTCAACTTCAAACATAAATTTTACTTCTTTTCCCTAGGTTTTCATAGTCTTCTCTGCACTGCTTGGGCTTGAGACAGCAGAGGGCAGCAAGAGACAGCAAAGACGGTTTCATAAGCTGGGTTGTGTCCCAAATTCTGACACATGTCTTTGATGCAGTGGTTGCAAACAGGCCAGCACTGTGGCACATGCAACCTGGTCTCATCCTGCTGTGTTGCTGAGTGGGTTTGAAGGGAAATCATACTGCTCTGGCCAGTTAACCAGAGTACCATTATGATATTTTATCATGCTCATGTTAAAGAGTTAAGTAAGAGTCTGGAATTAACCCTGGTTAGCATTCACTGGGCAGCAAAATGTACTGCTTGCTAAGAACTATGAATAAGAGATTTTTTTTTTAATACAATCATGAGAGCTGCTGAATTGCATTCTTCCTCTCCTTTGCTCTGTCTGAAAAGAAATGGGTGTTTGGAAAATGTACTGTATGAAGGACAAAGAAAAGGGGCCATTGCTGCTGCTATGTGGTTTTTGACATGATTTTTCCTGTCATTATGCTCGTTTGTTCAGATGAATTTTTTATGTTCTAAACAAGCGCTTGCAAAACTCAGCATAATGTTCATGTCACAGACACTTATTTTGCCAACAAAATAATTGAAGGAGGTTCACTCCTGTATAACAAAGAGCAGCCATGCTTATGCTTTCAACAGTCTGTGTTCCTCCATTTTTGTGTGCATGCTGCACCTTCCAGTCCTTGAAGGGAGCTGATGAGCAGGAGGGAGAAGGACTTTTTACAATGCCTGATAGTGATGGGACAAGGACTTATGTCTTTAAGCCAAAAGAGGAGAAACTTAGTTTATACATTAGGAAGAAACTCTTTATTCAGACAGTGGTAAGGCACTGGCACAGGCTGCCCACAGAAGTTGTGTACACCCCATCTCTTGGAGCAGCCAAGGCCAAGCTGGATGGGACAATGGGCAGACAGAGCTGGTGGGTAGCAACCAGCCCATGCTTTGGGGGCAGGAGCTTGATGCACTCCAAGATTCCTTCTAACCTCAGCCACCTATGTAAGCCATCTCAGTAATCTATGATTACGTGATCTGAAAAGCACGTGGGGGTGGTGAAGCAGGAGATAGAACATGAAAAACAATGTGAAGGTACCTTAACTTGTAGTAAAATCATCTTTCAGATAAAGAGAATGCTTTAAGTTGGTTTGTGGCTTTAATTTCTTTTTAATTTTGTAAACTGGTGTGGAGCACTGTATATGCATGTAACAGAGTGAATCTGACTGGTCTAGTTTCACTGAAACTTGAGATGTACATCCTAGCTTGAACTCTTACAAATTAGCTGCTACTAAATGTTGTTCCCTCTAAGCGATCACAGGTGTGCTGAGATATATATTTTATTTTTAGGGTTGTTGCCAGGCAGCCTGCCCTGCTCTGAGCCTCTGGCACCAGATGGCAGATGGTGGGGGCGCTGGTGGGAGCACAGCCCTGTCTTGGTTCTGCCCCAAGCTCCTTGTGCAACGTCTTGGTTCAACAGTTGGGCACTGTTCCATGCTGGTCAGGGGCTCTCAAGATGAGATTTGCTTCTATGATCCCTCCAAATTGAATGAAATCATTAAACTTTACTTAAACACAAGCACCCAGCAGAGGAGTCTGTGGTATTTAACAGACTTACCCATGCAATGGGTATGTGAGAGAGCACTCAGTATGGTAAAGCACATTTTGAGTGCATGCAGCAGATAAGATAGACCTCCAGTCTGATCTAGTAAAATGAATCTATGTTCTCACATAATGCTCTCCAAATGCTGGTTTACTTTTTTTGTTGGATATTTGGAAAAATTTCTTGTCAGAGGAGTGATTACACATTGGAACAGACTGCCCAGGGAGGTGGTGAAGTCACTCCCTGGAGGTGTTCAGGGAGTGTATAGATATGGTGCTGAGGGACATGGTTAGTGGGAATAGGTTGGCAGCTGGAATAAATGATCTTAGAGGTCTTTTCCACCCTAATTATTCTATAATAAATAGTCTGCTAAACGAGGCTGCTGCTGCTTCTATTCCTTGGTGATGAGTTCCGTTAAAAAATATAGGCAGATTTCATGTCAAATATCTTCGTGTGGTTCAGTGCCATCAGATGTCCTGGAGCAGGCAAGAGCCATCCCAAACCATGAAACTGCTGCTGGGAGGGAGGCGGCCCTGTGGAGCAGCCCATTGTCCTCTCTTAAAGCTCTGTTGTATCGCTTATTGATCAAAGCCTTGCATCACAGAAGCATGCTCCGCTTTATATTATCCATTGTAGTTGTGATTTTCAAAAGACTTCTGGGATCTAAAATAAAGAGTGGAAATGAAATATAAATTAGATACGAATTTCTACCATTAAGCAGTTCTAATGAAAAACAGGTAATGGACTGCAAGTTCTATTCCTTCATCTCAGACAACAGTGAATGCTTCTCATAACTCTGGTAATAAATTTATAGATTAAATTACACATGTGGTAAACAAAACATGAGTGGATTCTATGTGGGGGAATTTGACTGTGTTCTGCTATCAAACAGAGAAACAAGTCCTAAATGAATTTTCAGACTTAATCCATTCTAATATTGTGTAGAAATCCATGAAATATACTGCAGGCTATATTTTGCCAAACTAACTTCTTTCTCTGTTGAAGATATTTTCCTTAATTATTTCCCTCTCTGTTTCCTCCCTGGAGTATCGTTGCACAGTGAAAGCCTCTGCATGCTTGTTAGTGAGCTGGAAGAAAATGCAGCGTACCCCTGCCTTTAGGCATAACACTGTAACTTCATCCCATGCAATTAACTGCTTACGAAGTGTTTCTTTCTCTCATTGTTCATGGAATATATTATAGACTACTTGCTGAAATTTGCCTTCTCACCTAGGGCAGGAGTCTACTTCTTGGTAAATTTCCAGAACATGTCACCCAGATGTCAAAATACCTGTTATCATGAAAAAATCCTTTTCCCCATCTGGATTTTCACAGTGATTGATTTTATTTTATTTTATTTTTTCTACCAAGGCACCTCACTGCAAGGTGAATTAGGGACTGGACTTGCCTCTCCCCCACATCAGGAAGCAAGGATTTGAAAGTACCACAATCTTTGGGGTTCCTCCCAGAACCCAGTTTTCTTTATGACAGACTCTGATGTGAAGCTTAATGGATCAGTCAGTAAAAGCAGCACCAGACGTGGCTTTATGAGGCACAGTGGCTGCCATATGGTAGCCATGAGTTTTAGTTTTAGTCCTGTGCTCGCTCCCTCCCTACACGGGCTTGGTCATATCACCTGGGACAAGGATTTTGAGCATTCCCTAATTTTGACCTTGCTTGCTATTGCTCTTTACTTCTTTCCTCTTAGCACTCTCTATGTAAGTGTGCTTTCAGCAGAAGCAGTTGGTGTATCTTGTAAGTGTCAGGCAGCATCTTGGAAATCAGGTCGTAATTCACGGTTAATGCCTCCTCCTTAAGTGAGGCTGAAAGCTTATTTCCTTACGCTATCTTCACTGGCCCAGTCAGTGTTGTTTTTTTCTGAACCTATAATCTGTCTCCCAGTGAATTAAGTTGATTTCTGCAATAAAACTTCCTCAACACGTGTTTTTTTTTTTTTCCCTGCAATATGTTAACATCAGGAGAACAAATTTCCAAATATTTGTCAGAGAAACTCATTCTCCTTAATCCATTTATCTAAAATAAATGACTTAACTCTACTAGATATATTTTTTTTATAGTGCCTAGATACAGCACTGTTAGTTATATAGGTAGAACTGTCTCATAATTTGCTTGGAAAATAAATGAATGCCACTAAATACCTTTGGAGATGAGGATGTAACTTTATCATCACAAACACATCTGAATGGTGTCTATGTCAAGTACAAAGAATTTTGCATGTGGATTAACAACTTTTAGTGTTTTGGTCTGGTTTTGTTTAAAATCAAAGAAAAAACCCTTGAATGAAGTTTTACAAAGGGACATGTTCAATTACTTCATGCACTTGTTTGTATTAGCAGACAAAGGGAATTTCAAGCCTAAGAACTCACAAACAGCAAGGGAGAGGGACTGTGTGGCAGGCTATTTGGTTAGACATGCAATTCTTGAGAAGTGCTCCCAGAACCCCAATACCATAAAAGTTGATATTTTTTTGGCCCAGGTGGTACTTAACTGGTAATGGAGTCCTAGTGATGTTCTCTAGGGTTGGGAGAACCCTATAGAAACTAGACACTTTCTGGTGCAGAACCCACAAACTGAGCTGATGGATCAAATGGGAAATAGTTCTTCCTCCAAAAAAGTTCTTTGTTTGTTCGCCCAGTGATGGAAGCTCACCTGGGCTCTTGTATTTGAGGCCAATACTGTGAACCTATCCCATGTTTTGTTTGGTCCGAGGAGACACCATTAAGATCTTTCTTCAGCCTTTCCAGTGTTCTCACTGATCGTCCCTATGTGCTCACTTTCATGAATGTTTGGTTTTGATTTACACTTTCTGTGACAAAAATGATTTCTAAGGCGGGTTTTTATTTAAACAGCCTGACATCAGTAATGATTTAGACAAAACAGGAAATTGTCTGCTTATCCTGCCCCGTTTATCTCAAAACATGATGTGCAGGTCTTTGGATTAAAGCTGTCCCCTTTACACAGCAAAGTCAGCTTCGGTAAAAACTCAGAGTAAATTGGAGTGGTGCCATCTTACTAGGACACCATTCTTTTCCTTTCTATCTTGCTGCTTTTTCTCATCCATGGGAACAAGGATTTACTTGAATTTCTGTGAGTCTCTATAACTGACTTTGTACTAGGCTGTGTAATTTTTCTTGGCATTTCATGGGTATTACAGAAAAGCCTCAAGCTATTCCACAATCACCATCATCTAAGAAAAAGTTGTGACTATAGAAGTACATTGACTTTCAGAAATCAATCACAGCTAGCCCTTAATCTTAAAAATCTCCATGTTTTTACAGAGTGACATGGTACATCTGTTTGTCTGGTGTGTCTTAGTTGCCTTAGTTCTCAGGTATTTCCAGCTCTCTTCAAGGACAACTGAAACTCCTCAAAAGAAGAGTCATGACAGTTCCTCAAGTTATTCAATGCCTTAATTCCTCTTTATAAGGAATGCTGGCAAGTACATTTTCAACAACCTCATATTGTTTCAGCTGTTTGGTTCTGAAGAGAAACTTCATGGCTCCTAGACCTTCTTGATGTTTTTGTAATAGTAGTCCCTTCTTTCCCTATGTTCCAATCCCATCTACTCTAGCATGAGCAAGTTTGAGTCAAGTGTTGAGGGCAACAAACATTGCTTTGTGTATCTTACAGGCACCAATGAGCAGATCAGAGTTGAGGCTATAATTCCTGGATATCTCCAAGCTAGGTTCTTTAATCATTGCAGTGGGCCCTAAATGCCTTGGACAAAAAATGGGCTGCAATGTTTGTCATATACTGGTTTGTCAGGGTCTTAAGGACATCAGAAACTAGCAAGAGAAAACTACTAGGAAAACGTAGTTTTCTGGTGATAAATGTACACCATTCATACAGCATGTTGAGATAAAATAAGTTTTTGATGAACTCTTTGAAAGATCTGAAGATAAAATATTGGAATTCCCCCCTTCTTGCTTTCAGAATACTTATTGCTACGTGCTTTATTCTACCAAAACAAGCCATAGTGGTGGGGCTGATCCCAGTGTGCTCTTTCAGGTGCAAGACCATCATTTTGGGAAATAAAGACCCTGAAATATTAATGAGGCATTCAGATGAGGCTCTCTGGATCCTGCATAGAATTCCAGCATAGGCAGGAGCCGTGGGGAGCATACCAGGTATTTTACATCCAAAGAATTAGAAGGAGAGGTAGAAAATCCTATTTTTCTGAAGAGCAGAAGTTCTAATCCTGAATTAAAAGTAGGAAACTATGCAAACAGGATTTGGCTGTTTAAAAAAAAAAAAAAAAAAAAAAAAAAAACACCTGCTGTGGGTGTGCTACAGGGTTTACCCCATGCTATCTGTGCTATCAGGCAGGGTAATGTCTGGATTGATGTGTATTCATAGATTTTTTTTTTTTCAATTACTCTAATGTCCTTGTTGCTGTAACATTGAGACAAATGCACAAATATCCCTTTCACATTAGTCGTTGTCCTTGTTCACTGTTCCTTCCTAGGTGAAGCTAGTTCTTTTACAATTAAGACTGCAGATAGCTTCCAACTAAACCCTGGTTTAGGTATCAAGATTTCACTGCATGTTTATGCAGAGCCTGGAGCAGTGAGACGCTAACCCATGACTGGGCTGCTTTAGCAAGATGATGATCAGTCTTCAGCAATATGATAGACCTTCCCTTTTGTGCTACAACTGGTGTGGGGCCAAGGGAAAATGGCAGAAGGAAGAATTCAGCACGCACTGTGGTGATTTTTCTGAAGTCAGTGGTTTTGAATGAAGCAGATGGTAGTTGATATAAGAATGAAAGATAGAAATAATTATTTTTAAAAGCTGAATGGTTATGCTGTGGATGATTTCTCTTACAAACCTCTCTTTATGTGCTCCTGGAAGTAAGAAGGAAAGTTCTCCTTTTGGATCTGAACTTGGTGCTTGTGCTTATGAAGCCTTGCATCTACCTCTGCTGATAGTCTAACTGCTTGAGTGAATCCCCTTCTGGGAGTGAAGATGCATTGCACTGGACCATGTGAAAATATGTGTATTTGGTCGAGGGTGCCCCAGGTGTATTGGAACACCTGTGCTTTCTACCATCCTCCCTGTTGAAAATTCAGGAGTGTATGTTTTTATATTTGCTTTGCATCTTGGGTGTATGCATGTCTGACACTTATTCTCTTTACAGTCTGAATCAATTATTTTGTCTCTACTTTTATTCTATCTCAGCTCAGTTACACTCCAGAAACATACTGGTCCCATAGGGATTAAGGTCAAGAAGAAAAAAACTAACTCAATTTATGACTCTGTCAGTGACATTACACCCGTTTGTTTTTATCCAAAGACCTTAGACTGAAACTCGGCGATTAAATTACATGCCCTGAGGAGAGAATAGATGAGATCTCTGATCCTTGTCAGTGTAAGCTGAAGAAAATTCCTTTCTGATCCCAAATCTAACACAATTGCAGCCTAAGCAGGTAAGTAAAGCCTAACATTATTCTTATCTGCTATTGCTACTTTATCATATCCCTTGTTCCATGCATGATTCAAGCTGTGCGTGAGGGGAAGAGCTGACACTTCTGGCAGTACAGTTGGTTTCAGGTCTCTGTCTGGGCCATTTTAATGAGTGGATCAATCACTGAGCACCAGAAAAATGCCTTTCTGAGGTGTGCAGGAGGGTGGTAGAAGCCTTGAAACCTTGAGATCTGACTTTGACCATTGTTCTGGTTTAACCCTGGGAATGCCTGGACCAGGCTGAGGATGCCCAACCTCATGAGAGCCCTGGCCACATGGAGAAGAATCTATGGGTGGCCATGCTGGCATCCAGTCATCTCAGAGCCCATGAACTACCTCCTTTGTATCAGTCTGATTTCACATTAAACCCTGATAGGATGAGATGCTGCCAGAGATGTCCTTGGGCACCTGGAACAAGAACAGGACAAGATGATCTCTGCTCACAGGGGCTGCAGGACACCCTTTGAACCAGCAGCTTGGGACTAGGCTGAGTGTCTGGAGGCCTACAAAATGTCACTGGCTTCCTCTGTTTGAGGAACTCATTTGTGCATTTTGTAATGACTTCCCTGTTCCCCTTCCAGGCAATTCAGAGTATAAAAAAGTCTCAATCCTAAGCACAACTCCTAAACCATAAGCTATTTCCAGCATGAGGAAATCTGTACTCTCTTTCTCCCCCAGATTATTATAAGTCTTTTATATGGTATATCTTACCTATTTGAGGAGCTGGATAATCTCAGAACATTTTTGTGACCTTGTACTCCATAGTAGTTTTACTGGTGCTGTGTATCGGAATTGATTACTTTTGCTACCTCTGTTATTTTCCTTTGCATTTATTCAAGCATTATGGTAAACTTTAGTAGTATCGCAATGGGACAGTTATCTTCAAGAGTATCATAGCTCTGAGTTTCTCAAGTAGTAGCTGTAATTTGTGTCCCCAAGTCCAAGGTGCAAGCTGGAGGATGACCATCTCAGCTTAAAATTCAGATTGCTGTCTCCACAATCTGCTATCCTACTATCTTACAGTTAGCTGCAGTGAATACTGTGAGTAAATATTTTATGTTTTTAAATAACTCATAAAATAATAGTGTTGGCTCAGAGACTGATTCCCATGAACCAGGCTGGAACGGCCTCAGTCACAAATACATCTTTAGCAAGACATGATGAGATTCTCTGATGAGGCAGTTCTTAGTTATTTTAATACGTGCTCTATTATTTCTGCATAAAATACTTGGAGAACATGACATTTTGTCTGCAAAATCAAACATCTTGCGGAAATCCAAAAAGACTATATCAATATGCATGACCTTGTCAACTGTGCCGAAGATTCCCTCTAAGAAAGGTAATATTTAAAGCCTTGATTTTTCTGGTATACCTAATAGCATGAGTGCTATTTGATCAAGCATGTGATGTACAGCCTGAGGCACTCCTAGCTAATGGTGCATGAAACTAATGCTTTGCTCTTACAACTTTTGCTCTAATCCTGATTAAAGAGCAGTATTAGCGCTTTGATGAATGACTGGAAGTAACTGGGTTTCTGAGTAGGCTGAAATCATCTTTGCATGCCATGATATGCATTTTAGAAGGGCAATAGATGAAACTAGGTCACTCATTTACAAATTAATTTGTGTTTTAAATCAAAGAAGGCTGAGCTGTAAACAAGACTGTGACGCGTCTGGCCAGCATTTCTTAGACATTGTCAATCTCTTTCTGTTTAAGACTGTCTGGCATTTTTTCCATTTTCCCCCGATGACCTCACAGTCAGAGAAAATTTAGATGATTATGTAGAACTAGTGTCATTGCTCATTGAACCTAATTTCTTGTAGATTATTTCTAACTTGCCTCCAAGCCAGCACCTTGGTAGGAAGCAACTGGGCTATTGCTGCAGTGCTTTAGTTCTTCTGCACTTTAATAAAGTGTACAGCAGGTCTCAGTATAGATGAGTGAGCAGAATTCCACTTGTATAAAGCTGTTTCCTGGATACCTGCAGTCTGGACTATTACCCAATTGTCAATTAAAATTCCAGTGAGGCAGTAGACTCTAATTCTTAGAGCTATGACTGCAATATGTTATTATGTGTCTTTTGAAGGGGAGCTTTGTAATTAGAGTAAGCCTTACCCTAAGTGGATCAGAAGATTTTAGCCGAGAAGATATAAAACAAGTGATTTTCTTTTTTTTATTACTCCGTTACCATCTATATTTATCTCATGTGGTGGTAGCAGACCTTATGAAGGAGCTAGGAGCACAACTCCTACCACACACACGATGCTCTCTGCACAGCTCAGCGTGGTCGCTCTGACCACAGCAAATCTATATGGTTTTGAAATTTTATATCTACTTTTTTGTGATGTAGTGTCACTGAACCAGATCTGTTGTGATTCAAATCAAAAATGGCTCTGCTGCCTAAGCAAGACTTGCCTGGTCTGTGAGACCTGAGGCCGGGCTCAGAGCTAGCAAGGTACCTTCAAGAACTGTTACTGTAACAAACAGCCTGTGACATGTGTGAGGCAACAGCACTCTAGCCGTTAGGAGACAGAGGAATTATTCTGGAGCTATAGGAGACTAAATATGAAGAAGCAGAACTATTGTCTTGGAGAGAGGATGGAACTGCTTCCTCAACCATGGCAGAGCCCACCACTCATTGCCATTGTGTCTGATAGTGAAATCATTGGGAAACAGAGGGCAGTTTCTGGAATAAAAGAGAAGAAAGCCTAATGCAGCAGGCAGTCATTGCACCGCAAGAGAGAGTTTGCTGAGCTTCCCTGGAAGCCTGGCTGTGCCAGCTCCACTGCTGGCTTTGGAAGCAGTGTCAGATGACAAATGTAGCATAACACAGCGTTGTTTGCTCTGGGCTGTGTGCTTCCTGAACGTGATTATATGTCTGTGGGAAACAGGTTCCTTTGGCCTTTCTGGCCAGCTATGAGGAAGACAAATGAGATGTTGGATATTATTTGTATCATGAGGTTTCTAGTTCAAATGTCACCCCAGGTGGCTTGTAACTAAATACTTTTACCATTTGATTAGAACTCTGTCTTTAATATAAATTGGTCAGTGAAAAGGAACTTGTGGTCTTACCCCCATCCTTAGAAGGGATACCCACATAATAACATGACAAACTGCCCCTGCAGCTTGTCTGTGGTGGGAAGCCTCAGATAGAATCATAAAATCATTAAGCTTGGAAAAGACCACTAAGATCACCTAGTTCAATCATCAACACTTCACCACCATGCCCACTGACCTACGTCCCTCTGTGCTGTATCTGGACAGTTCTTGAATGCCTCCATGTGGAGAATTCACCATCTGATGGGATGATGATATCCAATCTGGAATGGGCGTTTGAGAATAGAGATAACCAAGATATTGTATCTACTGAGCATTGCTATACTGTTTGTGGTTCAGAATTTAAATTTCCATTTTTTTCTACTCTCAAATAGGATCTCTTTTTTTTGATGATTTTCTTCTAATTAAGAGAGGAAAAGAAACTTCCAGCTGTAGTGGAAGGCTGATTATACAGTAAAAGACAAATCTGGACTGGATGATCTTGTAGGTCTTTTCCAACCTTGGTGATTCTGATTCTCTATGATTCCCCCAGTATAAACAGTTGTAACCTTAAGGGGGAGGCTTTCATTACCTGAAAGACTTCCCCATGAATATGAACAAGTGTGTCATGGATTTGTTTTTTTGATTTTTAATATTCCACATCAAAACATCATGTACTGGAATTAAGATGTTAATGCTCTCATTTCTACGCACCTATCCCTATACATTACGGAAGTCATGGGATCTGACCCTTCCGGGGGGCGGTCTCTTACTGCCTGGCAGTGGGTGCTGGAGGGTGCTTTCCTGGCCGTTCCAAGCTTTTTTTCAGGTTTGACTCGGTATCGGAAACTCTCTCTCATATCTTATTTGATTTATTAGTCTCAATTTTAATTAGGTTGTATTATATTGTATTATTTTGCATTCCGATATCATAGTTAGTAAAATAAGTTTACCTCCATAGATTGTTGCCGCTGTTTCTCTTCTTTTTCCCCCTTCCTCCCTCCGTGGGACAGGCGGGGGGTGGGGAGGGCAGGGGCCTACTGCCCCCCTGTCATGGGCATAAACTGATCTAGTTAATTCCGTGACAGAGTGAAACCCAAAAGTGTGCTGCAGTACAGACTAATGATTAGTATGCTAGAAAACTAGTTTTGGCCTCTTGGTAATGATGTCTGATTGCATTATTTGAAGCCATAGTTCAAGGAGAGGAAGTCTCTCATCAATGAGAACAAGTGCAATTCCTGTTCTTTGGGTGCTTTCTCATAGTTTTACTGAAGCTTCATAAACTTCACCTAATATGAGTGATGAAAATGATTCTATAAGGAGTAATTCCTGGAAAGGTCTCCTTTTCTTTGCCTATCCTTATGTAATTCACAGAATCACAGAATGGTTTGGGTTGGAAGGAATCTTTGTTTTCATTCTTCGTGCCACAGCAGAATGGCTGAGATCTGAGAGCTACTGCCGTGAACCAAATGCTGTATTTCTTTTAAACAATATTTATACAACTGAAATAGAAGCCTTCCCACATAACTCTAATCCATCATTTCTCATTGTATGTGGAAGGTGTTTCCTGCATTCACCTTGGGTAAGAGACCACCTTCACGACTCTGAGCTGAAAAGCTGAATGCATTCCTTAGTTGCAAACATCAAAGACTTCAGTAAAAGTTTGAGTATTTGCTCATATGTTTCAGATTCCTGCTGCAGACTGCAACATGACAGGAGGGAAAAAAGCCACACAGAACCCAAACCACTTAGTAGCAAGTTGCAGCAAAACCCATCAAAGTTAACTTTCATCCTGTTCTCAGCTTTTCATTAGTCGAAGTCCCTAAAATTATTTTGTATGCTGAAGAGAGAAATTATTGTAGAAACATGGGAAGAAATCTTTCTTTTTATAAGTAGAAAAACATGGCATTTACTAAGTGTTGACTTTTCTTTAGATAGTCTATAGCAAATTTGAATTGATAGTAAGATTAACTGAAATCCTGTACTAAAGAGCAAGTGGGTGGTCTGGAAATAAAAAACAAAACAAAAAAACCCCACAAGACACATCAATATGGGTTGATTTAAATTATTTTAGAGTCTCTGGCAGAGAAGAAGACTTAGTTATATGACAATTTGACTTTTTGCCTCTGATTATTCTGCACAGGATAGTAATAATGGTGGAGATATCTCAGAAGCCTTGAAGCAGAGAAAGATCTGAGACATCCCAACATTTATCAGGATGTCAAACGTATTCTGGACCAATTATAATAAAGAAAAAAATATGGGAGGTTTCTGAAGACATACTGAATATTTTGCAGGCCAAAGACTATCTGACTATTGAGTTACATTTCACGTATTTAGTACTTGAAGCAAAATCACAGGAGCTGCAATAATGCTAAAAGAAACAGTGAAATATGGATCACATCAAACACGAGTAAAACCTGGTTTGTTTTGAAGTGTAATTTTGGATAAATGAAACTGTGAGGAGAGATGGGATGAAAAATAACCCATTCTTTGTGTGAGTTGAAGCAGAGAGCTGATACCAGGAGCTTCCAAGGGGTCAGTCTTGCCAGCTGTGGCAGTGCTGCTGGGAGCAATACAGTGGGGATGTCCTCCAAGGAGCCTGAGTAGTGCAGGAAGCAGTGTACAGAGTCCTTTGTTTTTGTTTTTATTTCCTGTTCTTTATCAAAGAAAAAGCAGAAGTGCTTTTCATCCCCATATGTATGTTCAGAGACAAATAGTTTATTGATAAGAAAAATACAGAGGTACCTTGCCCTTCACCTGGATAAAACTGTAATAGCAGTGGTCATGTAATTTGTGTGTTCTTGCTCATATCTCACTGAAGAGCAATCTGAACTCTTCACAGTTGAACTTTGCATGGTAGGGAACAGTAAGAAACAAAAATTATTGGTTTCTATTTAGCGCCTGTCCTACAAAGGCACATGCAAAAAAAGTTTTGTAAACATTACAGTTGTTTTAGTATTAACTATTGGACTGTTTGATAATGTTTGATATAATACTCTGTGAGTGTAATGGAAAATCAGATGTCTCTTTCTGTATCTGTTACTTATGCTATTTGTAACCCATTATTATTGTTATTCAAAGAAGATAAAGCAACCAGCTGAGTGATGGGTTTAGTGCAGACATTTCTTTGGTGAAGGGGGATCCATAAAGATAAACTAAATCAAGCATTAGTCAGAGTCTGCAAATGCAAATGAGCAGAAATGACCTATATATGAATAAACACGTGGACAATTGTCTAACTATTCACATGAGCCATATGTGCTAAGTCAGTGTCAAGGATCTTTGAATTAGATGATATATGTCCTTTTTCCCTACTCCATATCATGAACCTGGACTGAACCCTACCAGATCTGAAGCCTCCTGGGAGCAATGTTTTGCTATTTGAACCTTGGCCTTCATATAAATATCACAGCTGACCATGACGCCCTTCTTACAGAAGTGACCAAAATCTTTAGCAGTTGGATTTCCCTAGAGGTGAAGAGGAAATTGAAATCCAGCTCACATTGTAAAGATCAGATTAGTCTCTAAACATCAAGTTTGATTCTCAAATGACAAAAATTCATGAAAAAACAGCAAGCAATCCAGCAAGGTAGCATGTTCAGGGTTTAAAAGCCATCATTTAGTGAAAAAACTTTGAAAGGACATAGCAAATCTGGGAGTATAACTGCCAGACCTATGTGTTCTTAAATGTCTCTGTATGTTTGGATATCAAAAGACAACACATTCTGCAGTCATAAGAGTGGCTGTAGCTGACACATCTTATGGCATTTTCTCTGGCCTGACTTCTTTCTAAAAGACTCATATTTCCATATATTTGCTAAGAATATAGACCAAACACTCCTAAAGGTGTGGCTACCCCCACTGAAATCCCCCAGTGCTTGAAAATCTTTGCATGGAAGCATGAGGACAAATGCCTTCTTCCAAGTAGGTGGGGAAGGATGGCTGGCACCATGAGCAAGGAATAGTATCAGATCCCTAGCTGACATGTGGACACAACATTTTCTCTTTAGAGAAACAGGGACAAAACTTGCTTTCCAATAGGAACATAAATAGATCTGATGATTTCTGCTCATCTACGATGTGTTTGAGGAGTCCCACAAATCTTGTCAGTCTCTGCTGTTACAGTCAGACCTCTGTGACCATGGGCTCTGAGAAACACCTTATCCTGTATTTCAGGAGGTACAACCCACCTCCTCTCTTGTGGCTTTCTACTTCAGCCTCATGGTCGCTCCATCACACTGCTGTCTGCTCTGGTGCTCTGACTCAGAACCTTTGCATAAATTTATTTAGGATTGAGACAATTTTCCTTGTGACATTATTATTGTATTGGTGATCTGTAATTCAGACTTTCCCAGCCAGGCTATCCTGCTGCCATTTGCCCCCTGAATCTGATGGGGGGAATGTGGGATCACCCTTTGAGTGTGGCATGATCTGACACTGACTTCTGGGCTTGGGTGGCAGCACCCAGAAAAGAGAGCTGCACAACAGGTTTAATGGGGTACAAAGGTCAGAAAAAGTTGGTTGAGTTCTGACCAGGACAGGTTGGCTTGAGACCACTCAATTGTAGGCTATTTTTGCATCAAACTAGTAATGAAGTGAAAGAGAACAGAGCAACTGTCTCTCTCTTAATATTCTAATATAGTGAAAAATCTGCTGGCAGCAGACTTCAAAATCAATAAGAAAATGACTGTTGACACAGAGGGAGCAGCAAATGGTTCCCTTGTTATCCAGCTGCTCATGGCTAACACAGTTGTGCACAAATAGCAGGATAAATGAACCAACCCTCTATATCGATTTTGCAGTCTGTGGGTTAGGACAAGTTGGTTTGAAGGGGATGTTCTGTATTTCATCCGTATTTGACATTTGCAGGTTGCTCTCTTTTTTTCAAATACATCTCTGGCAAGGACATGCTTTGAGATTATTTCCTCCCCTCTAGAGCCAAAAGCGACTCTGTGGAAGTTTCCTGATTCTGTTGCAATCTATCAAAAACAACAGATGTGCCCATGCTTTTTCAGGAAGAGGCATGAATGTTTTCCCCTCAAGGCATCCGAAACCTCTGTTCAGATATAAAATGAGCAGAATGATGGCTCATAAAATAATATAAAACACCAGGAGAAACAGACACATGAAGGGGTTAAGTGGCAGGGTCAGAAGTAAGATGAGAGCCATTGTATTGATTTCATGATAAGCAAATGATGGATTTCACAGAAAGGATTAGTTACTATGAACTTCACAATCCTGAATGATAAAGGCTTGACTTTTGTCTAAATTGCGAAATTCAGACACGGATTGATGCTTTCTGTTCTCTCTTCCCCCAGAATTGCTGAATCTAGTCTGGATTTTTATCTATCCTATAATAGCAATGGAATCTGGCATTGAAATTTAGATCTTGATGCAAATACCAGGCAGAATAGGGTCATATTGGATAAAATCAGACTGTGATATTCTGCCCTCATGTTTTGTGGTCAGGTTTTCTATTACATCTAAAAACGGAAAAGAATCTCTGTGTATGGTAGTTATCAGCAGTCCACAAGGGAATAAAGTGATCATTCAATAGTGTATAGGCAATCTCAAACATCTGTGCCTTGAAATCCTCACATGGTCTCATAGCCTCTTGTAGTCCGCTACATCAGATTTCACCTGAGCATACTTACAGAAAGCTTCAGGTACCAATAAATCAAGTGTTTCTTTTGGGAATGCTCATTATGCATATGTTGTGTGCTCTTGTTTCCCCATTTTCTTCTTTCAATTGTCCAGGGGAAAGGAAATGTCCTGGATCAGGGGAATTTTTTCACTTCATGGAGTAGTTTGACACTGATTTGAGGCTAGACTGTGTGACTCACTTCTTCCTTTTCCATAATGTGTACCAAATCTGCTCCATTGCATTGCGTGAAGTTCAAAGTATGCTGCTACAGACTGTGGAGAAGACTTGATGCATGTAAACCAGGTTTCTTTCAGAGAATAATGGACTGGAGATAGGATACAGAAATTAAATTGTAGGAATTCTGACTAAAGTTTTGATGAATGTAGGCTCAGTAGTTTATGTTACATTCCAAATAAGCTGTAAACAGTTGGTAAGGATGATGTTCTCATACCCAAAAATTTAGCAGAGCTTATAGTCTCCACTGCAATTGCCTTAGGACAGAGTGACGTGCATGTCCATCTGTGGGCAGAAGTGTGATGTGATTGTGTACCTTTTAGGTGTTTGCATAGGCAAAAATAAGAAAAACTTATTCTTTGGAGGACCAAATGGGCTTTTCATCACTTCCTGTGGAGCCGTATTTCAGCGCATCCCTTGATTTTATTCTAGGTGCTATAGTTATATACGTGCAACAGAGAGCAAGCAGCAAAATGCAAGAGATTCAGTTTCAAGCTGTAGTTGCTTCGAGGGTGCAGGTTTCCTGCTATAAAACATGTCTTTGAACAGTTTGCAGGTGAGAGGAATTTCAAGCTTGTTAAACATCACAACTGTTTTTTTCATAAACAAATAATAAATTTGCTAGGGCTATAGTTGTCTGTGCAAGGACATCCCTGCTAATCATGTACTGGTAGCAATTCATGCTAATCATGAGTTTGTTTCTCTAGTAAAGGAAGATTTTGTATTAAATACTCCTCCTAAAATAAATGGTCTATCATATATGTGTTTGCATATAGATGGTTTTTATTCACTCTTTCAACAAACAACTTCCTATGGTGAAGAAATGGCTGATGGAGCTCTCTTTCCTAAGCCTCAGTTTTTCCCTTTAATTTTTTCAGGTTAAGATAGATTAGTAATTGTGCCTTCTTCACTAAAAAATAGCTCCTGGTAACAATGTGAATTATTTGTTAATCTCATGAAAGAACAAGGGGAACATGATGGAGCCAGAAAGAGGGGACATGAGGGCCAGAATTTCACCACTAGAGAGTGTAATTCTACTGTGAAACTTGACCTTTAAACTGTTTCAAGGTGGAGAGCTTAGAAACATAAAGCAGTTTGGACAGCATTGCTTGAAGTCTTTTCTGTGGGCCTTGTAGCAAAAGACACATCAAGGGAGTACTGCGTCATTGGAAGATTAATGCATTTCTTCCTCCTACATTACTTACCATGACTTTCAGGATGCATTCTGCAAAGTAAGATGTATGTAAAATGGAATAAAAGTTTATCTTGTACTTATTCTTGAAACAGATGGTCATGCACTCAAATTTGAATTTCAAGCATTTTAATAAAAGAACTGAGCAGAAAAGAATGTACTTTTCATTTTGTTTTCAGCTGTGTGTGTTCTATCATTGTGCATTTCCCTTGGGTTGAAGCTGCAATTTTTAACTTAAAGATGGTTCTTTGAAAATTCTGCTTAGTTTCTGCCGGTGTGGCTCCAAAACTGTACTGCAGTGCCATACAAATCAGACATTTAATTGTTAGAGAAATAGGAAATTGAATCTTTTGCATACCTGAGATGTCAATTCTGTTTAAGGATATGAAGTTCAAGGGAAATTCTTCACCAGATGTCTACTGCCTGCATACACTGACATCTACACACAATTTTAGGTCACTTTCATTGGTATCACACTCTCAGGCCCACCGTATCTCACTTGTTAAGCTTGAGACCTCTCTGCTTTGCTGCAGCCCACTCCTTGCAGACCAAGGGATGCAGCTGCAGCTGGCAGCCAGGACCAATTAGCAATTAGCACCTGCTGAAGCATTTGAGCCTCAAGGGAGTTCTGGAAGCTCATAGTGTAGGTCTAGATACAGTGCTGGCAGAGGTCTTTTTTAAACTGGTTTCTATCAGAATTGGAAGCACCAGAAGGAGCACTGAACCTAGGGTAAGGTTGTTTACTGTACTCTGGGGTTGCACTGTTGAGGGACTGTTAATGGTTTCTCCTTATGTGCACAAGTTTACGTGCAAAAAGTACAGTACTGGTACTCTGAATTTCATAGGTTTAGTAAGAAGGTGACTAGATGATGTATGCTAACATATAATTTCCCATAAGGTATATTGAGAGAGAATTTATATGGCAAGTTAAATTAGGTGCTGTCATTGGGAATCTGGGGAAGGGTCATCATAGATTTTATTACTTAAACTAGCCCTTGAATGTTGTTGTGCCTCTAGCAACAGCCTGAAACTTGTATCTTGACCTTGAACCCTGTGAATCTAATTGATTTCTAGTGTTACTGTGCCGTTTTTAACTGAGTTTGCTGTAGGGGCGAACGCATCAGAGTTCTAAAGCTTTGCAATGAATTGAGGTATATGTAAACCAGTGCCTTCATTAGTGTTTTCGAAGTTTTTCTCCCTTCTCTTTGTTAGCAGAGCTAGCATGATGTATATACATAAATGTATACATAACCCAGCATTTATCTCAGCTATAGCATGTTCCAAAGGGCGTGCTGTTCCACGACTGACCATTAAAATACCATATTATGCTCAAATTCATGTAACTTTTAGGCAATGCAAAGCATTTAAGAAAGAATGGATGTTAAAAGTGAGTTTTATAGTTTCCATGGTGATTGTACTGAAAGTAATAACAATACACTTAAATATGTTTTCATTGAGAATATCTTTAAAAGCACTTGTTTGGTTTAGTCTTGCAGTGTTTACTCTACGATTTGTCCTAAAACTCTGATTATTACAAAATGGAGCTAAAATGACATGGCTGTATTGTTCAAGCACTTAATCAGAGCACCAAAATAGTTCAAAGCTTGTTGTTCAATGTTTTTATCATGTTTGAAATACACACTGGAATGGGAAAAGGTTCCAAAAAGTCAGCAACATTGTGATTTAAAATCAATGCCACAGTTTCACATTAGGCTGTTTTCCAGAGTACATTTTGCTCTTGCTTCTTTATTATAGAATTCAGGAGCTTATCAGGAGATAGCTAAACTTTGCACAAACAAGGGCACTGGCAGTCTCTCAGGAAAACCAGAGCAGATGAGAGTTATGAGTGTTCACACAGTGATAATGGGTGTAGGGAATAATCGATTTATGGGACTGTACTCTTAGCTCTTACTTCAGACTTCCTTCAGAAGTGTTACAGAAATTGCCTCATCTTTGAGTGTGTCTGCCACAAGCATCAAGGAATAGCGTGGTCATGCACTAAGTATAACGTACAAGGATTTGAGAGGTCATGCAATGTGTGACTTGCTGTTAGTCTGAAGGATGTGATGTTCATTCTGTAACAATCTCAGTCACTTGCAACTAACTGTAGGATGAAGGCCCCTTGAGAGGTGTTACTGCCTCTGGGAATGAGGAACCTGTGCCAGTATTTGGTAAGCTCTGCATAGCCAACAGTTTTAAGATTAATATTATGCCTTCACTCAAGTGTAGAGATGTTTTCTACTAGTGTAGGAGGTATTTGTCTTCTTAATTAGGACAAAAGTACTTGTGAAACTTTGCAATAAAATCATCCTTCTCTTTCTTTCTGGTGAGCAAATCTAACACAGTATCTCTGGCAAGATCTGGTGTCCACTGAGCTGGGAAGCAGGAGCGTGAGTGGTCTAGATAAGAGAGACAATGACTTAAAGCTACAGATTATCGTCTATTTCTAACTGTGCCCTGGTAAGCCTAATCTCTGCCATGGTAAGGGGGAGCCTGGCCCTAGGAAGTGCAACTTTCTGAGGTCCCTCTTCAGCGAACTGGCAGAAGCAAGCTCATCCAGAAGAATCAGGGACTTGGTTTCTGTTCTAGATAGCCCTGCAGGAGAACCTTTCTGACTGCTGTGGCCTGTGAGAGGTGCTGAGAAGGTCAGCCTTAATGAGCTACCAGGAACCTTTACAGCCACTACCCTTGCATCTATGCATGCTTCAAACCATAACCAGAACAGAGTCTCTAGGATTAGCAGAATACGGGAACAAGGCATCTCTGAAAGGCATTGAACTACCTAGTCTTGGCTGCTCAGTCAAGGAATGATATAGATTTAGGCCTTCTGAAGCTTTGACTGTCAGTAACTACTGTAAGTTTCCAGCATGCATATAAAATTCTTGTATACTTTAAAAAAGAATTTGGACAAGAATAAATTATAGTGCTCTAATGTGAATTATAAATGCTGCAGTCACACTCAGGTTCCAAGGCATGGATCAAACTGAATGACATCTGGACCCTGAGGTAACATTAGATAAAAATACTGCTTCTGTGCTAGACCCAGTCTTCTAGAATGCTGCTCCTCCATAAATGTTTTAATACAGCACAGTAAGTGCAGATACCTGCCAGCTGGGACATGGATACTTTTGTTCTTCCTTTGAATGGGTGAGACAGTATTAGGAAGGCAAGAATATTTGAACTGAGAAATATTCATGGCTCTTTCTCCTTGACTTCCACTGCTATACTTGACTTTTGGCTGCCTTTCCTCAGGGCTGCATGAATAGCTATGCTTTCTGACAGAGCTGACTATGGAGTTGATTGTGTATGCTCATGCACAAGGACAGAGGCTGAGGGAAAAGTTTGCCGATGTTTTGAGACAGCATGGAGGGGAAGCAAGGGTGATATTGATTTAACAGTTGCTTCTGCAGTCCCAGCCTCCTTGCCAGGAGTAAGTTTTAATTTTAGTTCTGAGTAGGAATTCAGCTCTGCTTCTCCAAGGCTGTCTCTTGTGTAAAGCACATTTACCCAGTGTTTTCCAGGGGATCTTTGTATTTACATGGGATATTAAATCTTGATTTGTGTGTTTGCACTGACTGTGATGGGCTTTTGCATGCAGAAGCATATTACAGCTTATACAGGAGGCTTGCAACCTATTCAAGAAAGTGAGCTGCAGTGACTAGGTGAAGTTCTCCATTCCTGCCCTGTACAGGTCAAACAGGCAAATCGGGTGAATTTTATTCAGAGAAATCTTGAGGAAAACTGAATGTCAGAGAGTTACAATGAGAGTAACTCAGTGGTTTCAGAATGAGATCCAATACTGCTGATGGCGGGTTCAGATGAGGAGGGTCTGAGGAGTTGCAAACAGCCTTTGTGTCTTTTATGGGGAGAGAAAGAAGGAAACTTGTGGTACTCCAAATGCTGCTGTTGTTGCCTTTTCCTCATGCAAGCTTAACTGAAGAGTCTTTTCCATGTTCTAAAGTTCCATGATCTGAAGTTATTTTAATTCTTTTTCTTGATTGTAGTTTCAACACAATTTCTGCTCAGATTTTAACATGTACCATGCACAAGTAACACAAACAGCAAACGTTTTATCCCAGACCATACAGCCAGCAGCATGTTGTTTTGCACTCCCATCTCATACAGTTTTCCTCTGTCTCACAATGCTCATAGTACACCTTTGCTGTAGAAAGACCAGACATACTGTAATAGTGGATGGTGATTTGCAAATTGTTTTAAAGTGCAAATCAACTGTCAACTAAAACAGAAGAAAAAGGTGCTTTTAGGTTTTTACACAGAGCAATGTGTATCCTGAGGTCCTTGAATTCCCAGGAAATGGCTTGCTGTCCAATTATAAGCAGCAGAACATGTTATAATGAAATACTCTTGTTTTCCTATCATATCCATAACTGCATGGCAATAGGGCCTTCTGCTTTGTTTTGCTCTAATAGCTTCAAGTAAAGCAAATACAGAAGCATCAAAGCTTTATTTTTCTCTTTTAATTTAAAGCAGATTTTTTTTATTACTGGATAACATCACAGTTTTGTTCATTGTCTACAACTGCTGAAGGTGAACAGCAAGCAAAAGAAAGTAATAAGCTAAGTCTGCATTTTTGTTGCTTTTGACATCTTTTAGAAATATTTTCGTTTAGTACCTTAAAATATTACCACTTTCTCCTTTTGTTTTTCTCGCTCTTGTGCCAACTGGAAAGGGCAGGCCAGGCTTTAGACTTTCAGATCAGATGTATGAAATCTCTGACTTTGCCAACAAATCCTTGCTAAGATTCTCAAAAACCACAGGGAGAAGCACTGATGTGATATGGTGCCACTGGTGTCAGGGAGGCTGGGAATGCATCCACCACTGTGCAGATGTGTTTCATGTGCAGGAGATGGTTGGTATACCTTGCCATATGCAATGAAAAAGCCTGCCATTACATAGGTCTAGTAAATTGACCCACTAGAAGTCCAGTTTCTCTTGCATAGTTCTTGCTAGGTAAGTAAGCAGTAGTAAGTAAGGCACAGAAGTGTGGGAAATGGTGCCTTAGAGTCTGAGGTTATTTGCAGTAGTTGTAGTTTGTCTCTTTCATTGGTGCTCATTTCAGGCAGCTGGTATGGAGGAGCAATACTGTGATATGCAGAAAATAAGTTTCCTTTCACAAGACGGAGTAGTTCCATAAGATTTCAGTTTAGGCCAGCAGAGGTTTTTAGGTATTTGTTTTCAATTACACTTTTATCAGTCATCCAGAGAAATGCATTATTCCATTTTATTAAAATACAGGGTATGGATTTCTATTGAAATGTTTCTGCAGTTTGTTAAAACAGACAAATTTTTTTCTATTCTATGAAAACAGTGAGGTTTGTTTTCGTCTATGAAAAGATTTTTTTCTACAACTAGAACAGTGTAGAAAAGTCTTTCAGAAAGCAGTACCTGAAGCTCAGTGCCTTTAATATACCTCTAATTTTTTTAAGATGATTTTATGTTACTCTCAGAAATCTTCACAGTTAAGTCACCAGAAAAAATGCTGTGTGTAAATACACTGAAGTCTTTAAGGAGAAGGGAATAAATAGAAACTATTAGTTTCATATGCTTTTTGATGGTTTATTTTTAAGAAAAGTCTCATTTGTGACAATTGTATCTCTACTGTTATTAGTCACCAGCCAGAATGCTTCAGTCTGTTTATCAGATGCATATGTACTAGAAATATCCAACTCCTTTGATAGAAAATCACAAATCAATGAAGCTAAAATGAGGTGTAGTTTAATTTCTATTAGAGTCTCAGCATGATGCAACATGAGTTTTCTAATGCTTGTTAGCACATCTGAGTATGAGCTGTCAGTGGTTTTTGTGAGGAAAAGGTTTATTCTTTTGACTATTGTAATAGGTATTTAGTCTTCCCATGTTTCCAGCAAATTTCAGAGAAAACAATTTTGAAATGGGAGATAGGAGGCTGCCTAATGCTGCGGGCAGATGTGATTATTTTCATACTTATTTTCCAAGTGCTATATTCTGGTATCAAAATTGCTAAACACCCCAGAGAACTGGAGCTGGTGTGTGGGGGAGATTCATAAAACCATTCATGCACTTGAAAGGGCTATTGTCAAAGTTTCCATCCACTAAATGCTCTAAAAAGAACAAAGTATTGGAAAATTCTCTTTGGTATTCTACAGGCTTTCAAATAAGTACCATTTTCCTGTAGCGATGGCTGTTTACACACCTGAGAGTATGCCTCTGTGAACTAAGCAGACAGATTTCTACAGCAGGCCAAGCAGTGTGCTGGACTGGTGGAGCCTAAAATAGCAGTCACAGCATGAATAGTCTCCACTAAATTCAAGCTCTGTATGTGTGCTCACTTATCAGAAGGGCTGGAATCACTTACATCTCTTATCTGGGTTCTTTCTTTTGATTCTGAGCAATAATGCCACCAGCTAATTATTCCTGCATAGAAATCTCTCAAGAGAAGGCTGACATCAGTGTCAGACACTGAGTGCTCTATTAGGGGTGTAATTTTATATGCAGTCAGTGTCTGATCAGATTTCATGTGCCTCAAAGCCAGACAACCTGCAATAGGATACTCTTGGGTAGCTAAATTGCATTAAATATTTAAGCACAGAATTTGACATCGTTCATTAGGCCTATTAAGGAATCTCATTTCTCACTGCCAGACTAACCACACACCTTGTGAGTTGTGTGATCTCTAAAATGACTAATACTTTCTGCTTCTTATGCCCTCAGTGAATAAGTTTCCATGGCAGTTTCCAGTGTTTCCATAATACTGCCAGCAGTTCCTATGAAGGTCTTAATCTCATTTCCACTGAAGACACTGGCGTTTAAATTAGTTTCATACTGTAGGGGAGAAGGGCAGCAACAATTTGTAGTAGAGAAAATAACAAATGAAACTAGATGAAGGAAATGAAAACTTCTCTTAATTTGTCACTAAAATCTGAGTTCATCAGCTAGAATGTTGTAAAACAAGATCTCTTTGTCCCTGTACCAAACCACTGAGTACTCTAGAAGAGAGGCAAGTAATGCATCACCAGTTCATAGAATCACTAAGGTTGGAAAAGACCCACAGGATCATCCAGTCCAACCATTCACCCATCACCAATGGTTCTTGCTAAACCATGTCCATCAACACAACATCCAAACGTTCCCTGAACACCTCCAGGGTCGGTGACTCCACCACCTCTCCGGGCAGCCCATTCCAGCGCCCGACCACCCTTTCAGAGAAGTAGTATTTCCTAATGTCCAGCCTGAACCTTCCCTGGCGCAGCTTGAAGCCATTCCCTCTAGTCCTATCACTAGCAACAAGAGAGAAGAGGCCGACCCGCAGCTCACTACAACCTCCCTTCAGATAGTTATAGAAAGCAATGAGGTCTTCCCTGAGCCTCCTCTTCTCCAGACTGAACAATCCCAGCTCCCTCAGCCGCTCCTCGTAAGACCTGTGCTCCAGACCCCTCACCAGCTTAGTTGCCCTTCTCTGAACACTCTTCAGGGTCTCGATGCCTTTCTTACAGTGACTGAACACAGTACTCGAGGTGCGGCCTCACCAGTGCTGAGTACAGGGGGATAATTACTTCCCTGTTCCTGCTGGTCACACTATTTCTGCTATAAGCCAGGATGCCATTGGCCTTCTTGGCCACCTGGGCACACTGCTGGCTCATGTTCAGTCTAGCATCAATCGACACCCCCAGGTCCATTTCCTCTACACAGTCTTCCAGTCACTCTGCCCCAAGCCTGTAGCATTGCCTGGGGTTACTGTGGCCAAAGTGCAGGACCCGGCATTTGGTCTTGTTGAATCTTATTCCATTGGCTTCAGCCCAGCTCTCCAGCCTATCCAGATCCCTCTGTAGGGCCTCGCTACCCTCAGGCAGATCGACACTTCCAGCTGGCTTGGTGTCATCTGCAAACTTACTGAGAGTGCACTCAATGCCCTCATCCAGGTCATCAATAAAGATATTAAACAGGACAGACCCCAGCACCAACCCCTGGGGAACTCCTCTCGTAACCGGTTGCCAGCTGGATTTAACTCCATTCACCACCACTTGCTGGTGGCCTTCCAGCCAGTTCCTTACCCAGCCAAGAGTGTACCTGTCCAAGCCACGGACTGCCAGCTTCTGCAGGAGAATGCCATGGGAGACAGTGTCAAAGGCCTTACTGAAGTCTAGGTAGACCACATCAATAGCCTTTCCCTCATCCACCAGACGGGTCACTAGGTCATAGAAGGAGATCAGGTTGGTCAAACAGGACCTGCCCTTCGTGAACCCATGCTGGCTAGGCCTGATCCCCCAGTTGTCCTGCACATGCCGTGTGATCTTCCTCAAGACAATCTGCTCCATAATCCTTCCCTGGCACCGAGATCAGGCTAACAGGCCTGTAGTTCCCCGGATCCCCCCTGCAGCTCTTCTTGTAGATGGGAGTCACATTGACAAGCCTCCAGTCTTCTGGGACCTTACCCGTCAACAAGGAGCGCTGATAGACGATGGAAAGCGGCTCGGCTATCACCTCCGCCAGTTCCCTCAGTACTCTCAGATGAATCTCATCCAGTCCCATGGACTTGTGACAGTCCAGTTGGAGTAGCAGGTTTCTGACTGTTTCCTCCTGAATTGCGAGGGGTTTAGTCTGCTGCCCCAGTTCTTGCCATGAGCACAAAGACATTAAGTGCCTTGTGGCCACATGCTGACTGCAATGGCAAACCTGAGGATTATAGCCAGGTTTTTTGAGAGTCAGTGCTGACTTCAGATGGGCACAGATCCTTTCTATTGTCAGATAATCTCTTAGTGCTTGTTCTCAAGATTCTCAGTATTCTCTAGTTCTTCTCCATCTGAAAAAGTTAATATTAAGCCCATACTTTCTCTATAAAGTAATGATACTGTATTGAAATTGCATTTTACTTTCCTAGAAAGATTGGCACCACTGGAATAATAATGAAAGCCCTCTGCATTGTGGGTTTCTTCTGCCCTAAAAATATTTATGGTTTATCTCTAGATAAATGTCCTTGGTGTTTCCTGGATACTTTCTATTACTTTCATCACAAAGAAATTTTGTTCTTATTTTGAATTACAATCTTGTAGCAATCTTTATTCACCATGGGAAAAAAAAAAGATTGCTTCATACTCATCACATTGTCTGCTTTTGATGGCTGTTTTCTTCTTTTTACTAAGTTCTGAAAAATAAACCTTCTTACTCTTTATCTATGTGTTGTTCTTAAATTTAGCATCTCTAACCTCATGTCCTGAGAAATGTGTAATTATTCAGCTTTCTTTATTCTGTTATTTTTAGGCTATTTTCACTGTGTGATTTCAGCAGGAAGGCAGTTTAAGTGAGAAAGCATAGCAAAACACTGTGGTATTATAATTTTGCTTTATCTGTAGTAGTTAACTGATGTGATATTATGGTAAGTGAAATAATACTGACACTGAAGATACAAAATGCTGATTTAAGGTGATACTGACATATAATGATTTTGTACACAGATATTCTGTCAGAAAGCATATTGTATGATGATGGCAACAAAAAAAAAGAGGAGAAATATTTAGGAAAAAGAAAAAATCAGATCCTTTTTTAAAGAGGAGGAAAACTGATATGCTATATTTTTTAAAAGATGTGTTAGAAGAAACTAGACTTTGATTTATTTCAAAGAGATGAATAGAATTGCTCACGTATTTGTCACTGCCATGGTTTTAACAATTAAAGGTAACCTGGTAATGTAACTTCAAAGAGCATTAGTAGAAGAGTGGAATTTACTGGAGTAAATTTAAGTGATGACAGAGGGTGTAATCTTTGGCGAGTAAAAATAATCCTTGGCTATACCTGTGTGGTTTAGATTGTAAGAACAACTTTGAGGTGAGATCTGAGGTGACTGCGAGAAACAGAGTTCATCCAGAGCTTAGTGTGCCCTTCAAGAGACATGTGTCTGCGGTGCAAGTGTGCTGCTGGCTTCTCTTGAGCATTCCTAGAAAAGGCTGTAGCATTTCTCTGAGGATAACCTTGGTACTAGATGTATGTGGCAAAAAGAGCTCTGGCCTCCTGGAAGAGAAAACAGGGATGGGGACTGCCTAATACTGAGAGGAACTTGGAGATCAGCACATTTTAGATATTTATGAACAGTTATATATCTAAAGTGCATGAGTCAAGTCAATGGGGATGGACTCTTTTCAGTGGTGAGTAGCAATGAAACAAGGTGCAGTCAGCAGAAAAATGAAACACAGAACATTCCATTCTAACACAAGGAAGAACTTCTACACTATCAGAATGACAGAGCACTAGAACAGGCTGTCCAGAGAGGTTGTAGAGTCTCCTTCTCCGGAGATATTCAAGACCATCTGGATGCATACCTGTGCAACCTGCTGTAGGAAACTGCTTTAGTGGGAGGTTCAATTCAATGATCTTCAGAGGTCTCTACAACTCTGTAATGTTGTGCTCTTGGGGTTGCTTTAGCAGGAGCCACGGGAGATGGTCTGTGAGTCATCATCCAAAGCTGTGCTCCTTACTCTATAACATAACTTATGGGAGAATGGGAATCCTGCGCAAATCAGGTTAGAGATTTGTCTCCATTCCTATCCTTCCAACAGAAAGTAACTCAAACTTTAGCCTCAGCATTTTGTGCACTTTGGTATTTCTCAGCTAGTACAGGCTGGAGCGATTTTTTTCCCTCCCAAAAGGAAGATGTTTGTGGTTTCTCACATACACAAGATTGCAGGAGATAAAGAAATATAGCTCTGACACATTTATTCAGGGGAAAAAAATAGATCCCACAGTTACACAAAACTTATTACTGCAATCAGATTCTTTAAAAATAGATCAAGTTCAGGGCCTTCTGAAACTGGCCTTTTCTAAGGGAGGAAGAACCTTCTAGGCACAAGCCAGGAATAGGGCAGTAAAGTCAAGAGGGGACAGAAATCTTTGCTCACTGTGGTCACCACAAGGAAGTGAATGGAGCCGTGTTGTAGTCTGTCATAAGTACTTTCTTCATTCTCACTGAAACTGCTTCTGCTAAGCTTCTCAGAACTATGAGATATTAATGTCAAATAATGCTTTTATACAATGTGGTTCTCTCTGCCACTGCTCTTTTTTGTCTCTTCAGGCCGACAGATGTATTGTACAGGCATTGACTTTCCCATGCAAAGCCCAATATGAGGTACATTTTGCCCTCTTCTCATCATTTATAGCTTCCTTGCTTATCAAAGTATCATAGGTTGTAAGAATCTTTAAAGATCATTCAAGTTCCAACCCTCCAGCTGTGGACAGGGTTGCCATCCTCTAGATCCCCTTCTTCTTCTAAGTACTTCTAAGTACTACTAACTCTAAGCCATCATTCACAGGCATAACTGAGTCTTAGTGGGAGTACAGTGCATCGTAATACTGATGATTAATACAGATATTAGCTACTTGTTTATTATTTAGTAGTTTTAGTTTCTACTTATTTAGTTTCTTTTGGCTTTGCATGAAATTTTCTGACTTGAAGATTTTTCTTACCTAATTAATTTGACTTTAGCTTCTCTTTACATTTAAATTCTACTATTATTCTATATTGCATGGTAAAGAGTGAAGCAGCAACTACAGTAACATCTTTAAATGCTCTGAAACAGTGGAAAAGCACAGAAGGAAACAATTATTGCTTTATTCATGTAATTAGGCTAGTCTGCCATGGCTCCTTTCAGCATGCCATCTGTCTTCAATTAAAATGGAAAGGTTTCTATGAAATGATGCTTTTGCATAGAGTTTGCAGCTGTGGAACCAACCAAACCTCTTAACATCTGTTCAGACCAGAGAGATCTGGACCTAAGGTATCTTTGAATGAATGTTCTTATTTTACTTCAGATATTCCTATTCTGTGGCCGCAGTGGTTAATAGGAGTATGACTGGAGAGCAGCCCACTCTGTCACTTGGACAGGTCAGGAAGGAGACTAGTAATGTGGGTCTGGCCTGCTGCCTGGAAAATGGCCCTTTAAAGCAAGGCCAGAATGCATGATGCATTGCTTTTTTGTGCTTTTGTTGTTCTAAATTTACTAATGGAGCCATCAAATTGGGCTGCAGAAGAGACACCCAATGGAAAAAGTGGGTTTGCATGACCTCAGAAGGCTTGCTGTCCAAACACCTCCTGTATTTCTACCTTCACAGGTCCATTTTAGCTTCTCAAGTCTATACAATGTGAAAATCTGAAGTTTTCACAGTGGTAAGAAGATTATGAATATACGCAGAGAAGGGCATTATGTGACCAGTGACATGAAGCTGTTGCTTAAATGTGGGACTCACTTTGCTACAGGGCAGCGACAGATGGCATTAGCAACCATAACCTATGTGCAGTCAATAATGAATATATTTCAGACTAAGTGCTTCTGTTCTTGCCAGGTTTCCACTGTGTTTGCTGAAGAGAACAATGAATTTACTTGAGCATTCATTTCCATTGTATTTGCATTTAGTAATCTCCTTGTTTGAAGCACAGGAAATGAGCGGGTGCCAGAAGAAAAGACTAAATATTTATACGACGGTCCAAAAGGTCATGGCATTGTGCATGGGGATAAAGATAATCCATCTGTGATCAACTGTCTTATTTAAAAGGTAAATAAAATGCCTGCCTCCAGATATGATTAATATGTCTGTGCAACTTGATCGTGTATGCACAGTCGTTCCAAACTAGGACCTAACAAAGCTGTTGCCATGCCATGTATTTACACATACGCCATTAGTCCAGCATATCCAGCACTTGACAGTTAGATTCAGATCAATACTACATGCAAGTTTAATAGCACTTGCACCTCTGCACCTGCATCTTTTGCTAGCCAGAAAAGTCTGGCTGTCATTGCTGCAGGCTTTAAACCAGTCAGTGTGATTCACTCTGATGTGAAGACGGTGCATGTACGGGCAGACAGCTATGTTTGGCATCTAGTGGTGTGGGAGTTGCAGCAAAACATCCTTGGCTGACTAGGGACTGAACTCGGATAGTCCTGGAAGGTGGGACAAGCTGTGTCGAGTAGGTCCTTGGGGTGCCACAGCTATGTTCGTGCTATTATGTTAAGCTGTAAGATGTCTGGTACTCTGCATCTGGTTTTTTTTTTACTGTGAAGGTCTGGTCTTAGGAATCATGCAGAGAGGTGGGGAAAGGGCTCAGTCTTGCAAGGCAAGATTAGTTTTGGTGCAAGTTTTTCTGCAAGAACATTCCCAGATGGGAAGTTTCCAGGGCGGCCGTGCTTTGGGGTCTCTTGTTTCTTCTGCTGAGAGCTCTGATGTCTCTGGCCTTGCAATTGGTCTGTCTGATGGCATTAATTCTGCAGTCAAGGACACGGTGGATATAGGTGAATAGGTTTCTTGGCAAGCTGGAATGAAAAACTGGTCAACTAGAGTCTTGACATTAATATAAAGAAAATTTGTGGTCATGGCTACACTTCCATCAAGTGCTTTGGTACCCACAGAAGATATGTTGTCCACAGAAGATATGTTCTGTCAGGATTCCCATGTTTCTAGCAAACTCTTCTTTTATCCAGCTCGGAGTTATGACTGAAGATAACAGATGACATTTCACGCAAAGATATGTTCAGCTTGAAAATAAGAGTGAATGACATCCCACCTGCTTTGGCATTTTATAAATTCTGAATATAATGGCAGGGAATACTGTCACCATTCCAGTTTAACCTAGAAACATAAAGACTGAAACAACAGATATTAAGCTTGTAGAAGTGATGTCTCAATGAGGACTGCACAGACCAGTTAGCTGTGATAGCAAAATACAAGGCTTTATGTCAGAGAATGTCTTCAGTGTTGTGTGTTGCTTATGGGAGGACCATGAAGAGTGGCATATCCCAGCACTGGGGATCCTTTCCTGTAGTTAGAAAGTGCTGCAGCTTGCAAAGGTTTTTGTTAAAAGGAAGAGGAGTTATTATGTTCCCTTTTTATAAATATGGAATGACAGTTTGAACATGAACAGAATTTAAGGCTTGTGCAAAGAGCTGTCAAATCTGAAGTAGCTGAAGAGACTTCTTCAGTCTCTACAATAACCATCTGGAAACACAATCATGGAGTAATGCTGACAGGGAGCAAAAGGCAAAGTGGAACATCTTTTATTCTAAAAATTTCCAGACACAAAACTTAATTATCAGGATTTGTGATCAAGTTAATGCTTGTGGAGCACGAATTAAAGATGTTTGTTGGTGGTACATGGCAAGCAAAAACTTCATTTCAAAAAATGTGATAACTGATGCTATAACTTACACTGCCATTAGCAATCACTGCTTTAAAGAAGAAAGAAAATGTAGATCTTGCTCTACTTGCTTCACACAATCTTGAAAAAGTGAAACAGATGTGACACTAAATAAACCCAGACAAGAACTGCATGCCAAACTAGAAAAATGGGCGTGGTGGTGATGGGTTGATGGTTAGACTAGATGGTCTTAGTGGTCTTTTCCAAGCTTCTATGACTCTACAAATATAGCTTAGAAAAAGATCCTCTTAGATCAACAGACTTTCTGTAAATGTCTCCTTTGTCAAGGTCTCTGCCTCCAAATTACTACTAATGGGGATCTTTTCATCAAAGCGTATCATCAGCATTCTTTCTGAAACTGAACAGAAAATTTTGACCACTGTATTAATTAATTAGAAAATACTCTTTTTTGTAATCAGTACTTTTTTTGGATGTGTGTTTCTTTATATGTTACACCATTCCAAAAAGAGTCAGTGGTGAAATATTTCTTATTCCAGTTCCCAAATATCTATCTCCTGTTTACCAATTAGCAACGACTTTGTTTCTAATAGCTTTAATTTTGTAAATATTTAAAAATTTTAGTCTTTCAGAATATATGAATGCTTTCATTCAGATAAATACAAAACAACTTACTCAGTCCAAAATGAATTACTTAAAATACTTCTAGGATCTGCTAAACCATTCTGTTTTAAGCATAGATTCAGAGCAAAAACTAGCTTGAAATGTTCAAACCTCCTCATGGTACAGGAGTTCTGAATCTCAGCCTGTTCTAGTCCTTCTGAAATCCTAGGCTGGTTTCTCATTCAATACCTCATTATGCCTGCTGAAGGGCACATTAGGAGGAACCAAAAGGAGGGAGGGCACCATGAGGCACACTGAGGACTATAAGACAAGCTCCTGTGACATGGCTACGGTAGCTACTGACCAGGTAAGCCACTCAGTGAGCATGTGGAGGGGTACAACTTCTGGCTCATTGGACTGTTGCCTACATTACTGCACATGATGCTACACAGTTCTAACCAGGTTAGAGCCACCCCTATGAGACTTAGGCGTTCCCAAAGCAGAGGGATGGGAAAAAAATGAAAGAGGCAGAATCTTTACAGATCTCTAATTAAGTAAATCAGTAATAGGAATAAGACCTGGAAAGAAGACAAATCCTTCGTTTGACCAAAAGCCCTTTCTGTCTGAAGGACAAGTAAGTTGAAAATATCTTAGTAGTTAGAAGTACCCGTGGTGACCTGGGCAGCTCCTCTGTGGATGGCGTTGCAGAGGCAACAGATTTTGTGATTTTAATTGCGGCTTTTAATTGCTTTTCACTCCTGAATTTATCTTCTCTGCCCTTCCCACTCAAAAATTATAATCTCTTGAATTTTTTTCCTTTCTGCCTGAAAACAGACAAGTAGGTGCTATCCTACTCCAATAGCTGTATGCTACTTACAGCATGCGTGTAGTATTGGTTGGAAAAGATGACTAAAAACATCAAGTCCAACCATTAGCCCATCATCCCATGCCCACTAACCAAACTCCTCACTGCCACATCCATGCAGTTCTTGAACACCTCCAGAGATGATGACTCCACTGCCTTCCTGGGCAGCCTGTTCCAATGCACCACTGCTCTTTCTCAGAAGAAATTTTTCCTAATACCCACCCTGAACATCCCCTCGCATAACTGGAGGCCATTCCTTCTTGTCCATTGTTTACTTTGCAGCAAACCTAGCTGTCTGCAGGTGAGTTACTAAAATGCTGCACACCACAAAAGCATTGTCAACTTTACCTATTTAATTCGAGTCAGGCTAGGGGCTCTGTTATTGTTGCTTGTGTGCGTTAGAGACAAGGTCAGTTCCTCAGCTGATAGGTAATAGTAGAGCTCTGCTAATTTGTGGAGGGCTATACTTATTGTTTTTGTGGAGACAGTCACTATTTGTCTTATTTTAATCTGATCAGCTCATCAGTGGCTGTTTAATGAGACAATTTCCAGTAGAGAACAAAATCTGAATGATTAACTCAGTTACACTGATTTACACTGAATTATTTCTGGGATTTGCTGGTCACAGCTCCTCCAGACACGCAGATCTGCAGCCAGGGTTCTATCACCGTCTCAGTGATCCACACAGCACCGTTGTGTGATCCAAGGAACCATTCCTCATTTCATTTCCAGCTCTGCCTTTTCGTGTTGTTTGCTCACTAGGATTGACCTGCAGAAGTTCCAGTTGCAGTTGAAAGGTACTGGTGTGTCAGGGTCTAACTGTGGGAGCACTGAAAGAGAAGTTTATCATTTTCTTACTCTAAATCTCAAAGGCATCAGTACTGCAGTGCTTGCTTTTATGAGGATAATAAATTAAAACTCTCTTGCCACATTGTGTCAAAAGACAAAATGTTGTTATTATTCTTGCAAAACCACATTAAACAGAAAGCAACAGCAATCAGGGTATTGTTGACATCGTTTAATGAAAGCCAGGGCATTCAACTGGAAACACGCAGGGAAGGACAGCTTTAATTAGAGGAAAGGATAGATTAAAGACCTTTCTTTTATACAACCTAGGGAAGGAATGTGTGAGAATGGGTTTGAAGAAGGGTCTAATTGAAGAATAAAATGGAAACCGTAAAAGGCATATGATAAGATCAGTAAGCAGAGACAGTGTGGCCAGCATTGCTAGTAATATGTGCAGAGTTCATAACCCCCCCACAAAGCCAATTCAGTCTGGAACAGGCTGATACAAAGGAAATATCCCAAGAATCGTGAGCACGTAGAAATCCTATTGGACAAGGGACAATGGATTTGAAAGGGAAGAATGTAAATAGTTTGAAAAACTACCATGTGTTCTTTTTTAAAAAAAATGTATTCACTAAAATGGGAGGAGAGTCAGGAAGATCAAAGCATTTTCCTGAAAGCAGGAATGAAACTTGGTGACAATTATGCTCTGAAGATACCTCTGTAGTCACATAAAATCAGTCTTCTCCATAGGGAAAATCTGCAGAGCTTGGAAAGGTAAAACCTGTTAAATGTGAAACTCCTATAACTATGTGACACATTTCCTCTTAACGCAGAGTACAAAAGAGCTTTTTCTTAGATGAATATGTTTTTAATTTGAATTGTTAATTCAACCAGGCAAAGAAGAAGGGCAGTGGGAGGAAAGCAGGATAAAGGAAATCATTTCAGCTTCAAAGAATGCTCAGCTGCATTCATGACAGCAAAAGAAATGGGATACCAGGAGGAGAAGGCTTTCTGCAAGGAAGTCCTCATTCTCCACTGCTTTTTTCTAGCAGCTCAGACTACTCAGACATTTTGCTTGCCACTTCTCCATTTTTGATTTTGGGCTCACTGATGGATCTTGCTTTTGTTTATGTACATCTGTCTGCATCTAACCCATTCAGACCCTGCTACCTTCTTGCTGTTCAGTGGCTGCAGGTGCTTTGGAGCTGGATGCCTGGCCACATGCAGGCATGTGGGCAGGCTGCCTCAAAGGAAAATACTTCATGTCAAGCTCAGGGTTGTGAGCAGAAGGATGTGCGGCAGCCCGGCGCCTGCCTGTGCCATGCCAAGCTCTTCCCCATGTCCAGGGTCCATTTGTTTCCTTAGCACTTGAAGCTTCTTTTGGAGTATTTATAATTTTTTACTGAGTGTTTCTAAGAGATGCACACAATATAATTGGTCTAGTAGTAAATCTGCTATGATATGTTTATAGATGTAGGTTTTTGCTTCTCTGGAAAGTTTAGAATTTCTTTTTGAAAGTTACAAGTTTATACAGAGGTAGAAATGTGAATCAGAGGAGTCAAGTCATTACAGGAGAGTTTCTGTTTTTATTGAATTTCATGAGCAAGGACTGATATCCCTGTGAACAGATGACACTGTGCCTTCTTATTGACAATGCTTTTTCTTTTTTATTTGAATTCTGCCCTGGCCAAGCACTAGGTAATATTTCTGATTAGGCAGTAGAGTGATGTGCATCTTTCCAAGTTGATTAGTCCTAGTAATCAACAGGGTAATTTTGCCCAGGATGAGCAGTGCACTGATGAGATTTTGAACTTGGCTTTCTGGGCACAGTTCTGTGTCTGTAGACACAGCGTGGATTGATCTATATGATATACGCAGTAACTGGTACCATTTTTCCCCAGCATGATAAAACAATGCCAGTTTATCATCCTGGCTATGAAGCAGAGCAGCTCTCTATTGACAACTAGCTCTGGTGAGGTCTGGAAACATAGCAGGGCACATCATCCTGCACACACTGCAGACAGGGGTTTCTACTTCCTTCCTTCTTCAGCAGCTGTACTTTGGTCAGTGTTCTGAGAGGGGAATGAAAGCTGTGGGTGATTCGAAATTAGCTTTGCTGCAGCAGCTGCAATCTCTCTATTCAGGAAAGTAGGTCCATCTGCCACTGCAAAAGGAAATGGGCAAAGGTGTGACTTCTGCTCGATGCTGTGTTTGAGCAAACACGGAGATGAACAGTATATTTTTCTGGAGGGTACCAGTAGTACTGGCTATGAATCATCCCGGAAGTACCTTAGTACCTTTTGTGCTTTTTTCTGCTATACAAAAATTGTCTGACAAGAAGCAGAAAAATCTTTTGAGATCTTGAACTTTCATGGGCCTGAAAAAGTGGTTTCACAGGCAACCCTGATCAGTTTGATGTTGAGCCATTTCCATCACTTCCATCCTGCTATGCCTCTGAAGATGTAAATCTTGCAGAAAAGAGGTTGTTGCTGTTATTTTATATTAAATGTGTATAAACTTGTTATATAAAACATGTATAAAATGTATCTATATGTGCTTATTCAGTTAAATAATTGCTCTGTCTACTGTGAGGAGAGGCTTCATTGTGAGATGTTACATAAATATACCCTTTAGAGACTGCAGTTTAAACACCTGGCTTTGAAACTGGTGAATCAGATTCTGCCTCTGTAGTATGAAATGATCCTTCAGCTTTTATTTTGTTTAGACAAGGCACTGCTGAAAATGTCTTTTAACATAAGCAAAAGTAATGGAAATGGTCTGTCTCTTCAGATGCATCAACATGGCTCAGCTTCCCAAAGAAATTTCTGTTCCTGATATAGCTTCTGAGAAAGTCCATACATCTGTCATTTCTTAGAAATGAGACTAAGCAATTTTCCTAAAACTTTTAGAAATAAGAGGCTTCAGGGAGGACATTTATCAGTGTGAGGCAAAGACTGAACTGTACAGAGGTGGGTATCTTAGCTGATGTGGAAACATAGAACCTGAGGCATTTGGAATCACAGTGTTTTTGCTATTCTGAATTTTTAAGTGCTTTAAATACATAACTGAATCTTTAAAAACTTGGTGTATTATGTATGGGGTAAGAAAATGTAGTCTGAAATATTTAGTAGAAAATAATCTATGCTTGAGATGGAAAATAAGTGGAAACCAATGAGAGCTTCAACAAATATGTAATAAGGAAATGGGGAGAATGACTTGAGAGATGTATTTTGAGCAGTGGGGATAGGATATGGTAAAGATGACAGCAATGTGTCTGGGAGGTTTATTCCCTACTAGGGGCAGAGTAGCAAAGTCAATGAAATCTGAAACTAATGCAGTCCTGGGCCTCCCACAGCGATCCAAAGTCCTACTTTTGAGAAATGAGCAAAAATAAAATCCTGTGAAGCACTATGGCAACCATCTCCAGGGATACCATCACAGATTTGAAACATGTTTATCCAGAAGAATTACAATTCACGGAGTGGGATGATAAACTTGGCAGAGATATTTTAAAGTAAAAACAATGTCACCTGGTAATTGCAGTGGTATAGAAATGTGGCCTTTAGACATCTTAATAAAACAAAGCTCTTTTTAAAGAGTTACTGCAGTGAGTGTCTTCTAGAAATAGGTACAGAGGAGTTGCATTTGCAAAATATCTGTATACAAGAGAGCTGGGTGTTGTACCAAAGAAGAAAAACAGGCCAAGAAAGCTGCTGAGTAAATCGAGGCAGGCTATACGAAGGTACAAAACAAATTGAGTAAAAACAAAAATATTTTATGGAGCTTTATAAGACCAATCCATGCTGACATCATGTTTGTGGCTGAAGCAAGTGCTGTGGTTCTCATGGAAAGGGTTCTGCTGAGGTAAAATTCTATTTGGTGAAAGTGGAAACCATAGCTGATACTTGGCTGCTCTGATTTAAAAAGAAGGGAATTGTTTGTCCCTGAATGAGACAGATGGGCTGGAGTCGTTCTGTCCCTGGTTGTATTATGGACCTGATCTACTACACTGAACAGTTCATCAAATTGTTTCTGGTTTCTAACATTCAAAAGAAGGTAAAAGCTTCCTCAGGTGTTAAGAAAATGAGCTGTTTATCATTTATTCAGAGGTTTAAGCCTAAATGTTGGATTACAAAATGCTGCATGTTGTGATTGGTTGGTACCCTTCATCATTAACATCTTTTACCATGTCTTGAATTCTTTCCTTTTCTACTTATTATACTCATGAGTTGTCTTTTTTCACCTCAAGTTCTCCATATTCATGAAGTTCTTGTTGACACTGTGCTCACATATTCTGCAGAGATACAGTAAAGGACAATCTTCTTTTCCCTAGCTGAATTATGAGTGATCCTCCATGATCAACAGCTAATAGCACCCTGTGTAAGCAAGCATTCCTGAATCTTGCTGCCAGGCTGGTGGAAATGTGAGGCTTAGCTGCTTTTGCATATAGTTGGCTCAGTCCAGGACATTTCCCCATCTCTGCAGGTGTATAAATATCCACCGACCTTTGTGGATACTTTGGTTAAGAAAATGCAACATCCCTCAGGCCCTCTCAGTGTCTCCTGCTGGTGCTGTCTGATTTCCCATGGAGCAAAATATCCTCATATGGAGGCTGCTGTCTGGGGCTGGGTCACCCTGACACTGTATCTGTATGTCTCCTCGCTGCCTGTGCCACCTGAAAGAGAGAAATGATCACTGATGATCAGGGCATCCTAAGTCAGAAAGATATTTCTAATGCTTGAGATTTAAAGGAATGCTGCTTTTGTAGAAGCAGCATAGTCCTGATCTTGAATAACAAAGCCTGGTATTGAGTAACAGAGAGGAAAAAAAGACAAAGACTCAAAGAGAGGGAGGTTTCTTGTCAGCCTCAGTTATACTGGCATCCATATATTATCTTACTTGCTTTTCTGATTCTGATGTTGTCAGTAAAATGTTTGCCCCCAAATATGACATTAAGCCATTTTTTAGTGCTTACGTATTTGCTTACGTCTCCTGTGAGGAGTGCTCTGTCCTGCTGCGCTGCTTAACATAACTCTGCTGTTACTGGCAGAAATACGTTACTGCCACTCACACACTGACACAGATACATTATTCCAGTGGATGAATGCCTCACCTGGATTAAATTAACCAATATGCGTTGTATGAAAGCATTTCAAGTCAAAATGGCTCAAATCAGTTCAATACCCAATAAGACAAGTGATTCACCACAGCTGATATCTTTCATTCTATTGGCATTACACCCTTATCTTGAACACAATATTTTTTCTGCAGCCCGGATTTTCTTACTGCTGTACACAGCCAGCCTTTGTGATTTAATTTGCTCTGAGTGGGGAGCTAAGTGATTTATTTTTCCTCCTTTCTTGGATTTCAGGGGTGGTGGAAAAGTCGCTCAGTCTGACATTTGGTAGCAGCAGCTGTACGGGGATCTGTAGGCAAAACGTCCCCTGTGTGGCACCCTCCCTCTGTGTCCACTGGGGCACTTCTCCCTCCCTATTACACAGCTGAGCATTTGGTATTGTGCCTACACCTTATAAACCAAAGAGCCTCATCCCTGTGGGACAGTGTATTCTGAATGACGAAAAGCATCTCCCAATAATTCTGTGTAATAGTTAAAAAAAAAGACATATCTAATTTCTAGATTGATGCGGTCATTATTCTGTAGTTTTCCCTTTACATGTGCACTTTATTGCAGAACTTGGAGAGCTGGGGTTGTTCAACCTGGAGAAGGCTTACTAAAAAGGGTCTGTAAGAATGAAGGGGACAGACTTGTTAGCAGGGTCTGCTTGATAGAACAAGAGGAAATTGTTTCAGACTAAAAGAGGAAAGATTTAGACTGGATATGAGGAAAAAGGTTTTTAAACTAAAGGTGGTGAAGCACTGGCACATCTCGCCCAGAGAGGTGGTGGATGCTCTGTCTCTGGAGACATCCAAGGTCAGGCTGGATGTGGCACTGAGCACCAGATCTAGTTGTAGGTGGCCCTGTTCATTGCAGGGGAGTTGGACTACATGACCTTTAAGGATCCTTTTCAACTCAGCTGATTCTGTACAGATACTCTTTGTGTCATGTGATCATATAGACAGGGATAAGAAGGAGCTACAACTTTCCATGTGGTTATAAAACTGCAATTCAGAAACTTGGATCTCTCTCTTATTGGTAATTCTTCAATCAATTTTTTTTATAGCAAAAAAAGGAATGGAATAGATTTTTTTCACGGTATTATGTAATCAAAAGCCCTTTGGTAACTCACAAATAGTTTAATCCAGCTGTTCACCCGACCCCTAAGGTCAGGTATAGCTTACATATCTGAAATCAGAGCCACATTTATTCAGAAAAGACAGCTGCAATCAAGGCTGTGAAGTGGTTTCCATTTGGTTAAAGACAGTGGGTTTTCACGGCCCAGTAGAGCTACCCAGTCTGGCTCCTTAGGTGCCAACACAGCTTTTGTTAAAAAAAAAAAAAAAAGGCTGTTGTTGGCAATGCATGCCAAAGTTAGCTGCAGTCAGGCAGGCCCAGAGCGAAGAGATGAGGCTGAAAGCTCTGAGCACAGCCCATTCTGATCCCAGGAAAAAACCTTTTTCCTCATTGTAAGAACTAAATAACTCTGATGAAACACCTCTACTGAATCTTTCCATAGAAAATTTCAAATAGAAGAGGTAGGGATCTCTGGGTATGTAATAGAAAATCTTTGAAGGGAGTTGCAGCAGAATATAAACCAGCCTGACTTTTTAAACAGGCTTCTAACAGTCTGCATGCAGTCTTTCAGCAGATTATCTCTGTTGCTGCTCTGATTTATTTCTTTTTTGACAACTCTATCAGCTGTAATAAGAGTTCTTTTTTCAGTCTTGTTGTAATAACTTTCATTATATGATGTGGTTCTCCCTTGAACGAGTAAGTAAATATCAGCACTTTAACTCTGGGAGGGCTGTAATGATCTCAGGTTGAATTTGAACTTATGGAGGTGCCCTGAAGGAAGGAGAAATATTATGAAGTTTCAGCTGAGTAAAGTAGCTGTTAAAATCCACATGGGATCTGTGTAAACAAAAAACAGAGTCTGAATATTTCATTTATATATGTATATATATATTTATAAATGTACACTAACCAATGACAACATTGTGATATTCTGATGAGTGTCTACACCGACATGTAACATTTGAATAAAGCAACTTTTGGCTAGTACCTTAACTTTAGTGCTACTTCCATTGAGGTAAACTGAGCTCAAGAGTGGCAAGTTGTAAGACCAAAAGAGCATTTATTCCATTTTTTGTTTTAATCTCCAGCACTGACCAGGCCCAGAGCTTTAGTAAAGCAGCCTTAAGCCAAAGTCTATTGAATTCAAAGGAAAGCTTTCTTTTCTGATTGCAAAAGGAGCAAAGCAGACCACTTAATTAGCAGTTATATACTCCTTGCCTGTTTCCAAGCATAAAAATGAGCAGAATATGTCGAATATCCAAAAACCAGTAGAAGTAATTTGCACTAATCTAAGATAATACAAAATAGCTCAAAGATGAAAGGATTATAATAACAATATTCTCAGTTCGACTTGTAAAAGCATTTATGCTTGTCACCATGAGATTTTTCTTGTCACTGGTGTGCTCCATGAGAGATGGTTTGCTGCCAAGTCAGTGGTGTTACCCAGGTGAAGTCTCAGCCCTACTCTGAGCCAGGTCAACAGAGCTTCCTCAAAGAAGAGCTGACATTTATAGCTGTAGTAACAAGAGGTGTAAGCAGCCAGAGTGATTACCTGAGTTTTCTTGTGCTGGTGGGATGAAGAGAAAATCATTGGAGTGTATATGGAGATGAGAGGGACTATGGTGAGCTTTGGGAGATGTAGGATTTGGGAGACGTGGATTTTGCTGCCTATCCCAAGGGCATTGTGTTACTCCATCAAGGACTTCACTTGGATGGATACTTGTAAAGGGCTTTTGTGTTCCTGCAGAAGAACCAGGCTAATGTATTTTGAGAGGTAACCTCAGTGCTCCTGCAAGGAGGATGAAAAGCTCACGTTTTCCACAAACTGCTTGTTGAAGAGCTTAGGCTTCCAACCATTTACACAGCTCTGAAAAGGAGTCTAGGATTTACACCCTTTATTGTTCTGGAGGGTGTAACAGCCTTTTCAAAAAGGCTTATTAAGAAGATAGTGGCTAGTTAATATGCTGGTATCTATAAGATTTGGGTTTATATTTTATGTACACAGTCAAATAAAAACTTTTGCTCCTTTCTATGTTGCCATAAAGATTCCTACAAAAGATCTTTGCAGGACACGTTTTAGACAGTTGAAATGCAAGTGATTTTTGTGATTCATGTGAAAGAAGTCACAAAGTAATTAAAAAATAGACACGATTTTCAGCTTTTACTGTTAGTTTCTGCTTTCTGTGGCACTGGAGACTGAAAATTAAGAGTTGCAGAGGCAAAATGCAGAGATGAGAGGATCTTGCAAGAAAGACTTGTTGGAGTGTGTACCATTTTATCAAAAGAAGGGCAATGCAAAAGAATTTTAGAGTATTTTCTTTAACACATGCTTGTTCCAAATTCCCTTTGCTTCCAAAAGAGCCCTGTGTCAAATGGATGCTGGATCACAAAGCTTGGAAGTTTCTCCTCTTCAAACTCCTAGCATAAAAGCTGTTCTTATAAAAATCTTTAAGTTATGGCCAGGTACTCAAAGGAGGGGGGAAAAGGAGGACCAACCTCCAAGCCCAGCTGTTTCATGACAAGCCACACTCCTTCTGGAGCTGATATTCCCCAGACACCTGGTGCTTTTTCTGTATTTTCTGGCTCATGTTGTCTGGAAACTGTCATGGAAAGCACAGGCAAACTTGTCAGAATGCTTATAACTGCAGGAAATTCACCAAGAGCTGCCAGGGTCTGACATCTCTACACTATGTTTTCAGTATAGTAACACACACTTACTTACAAGTATTATATATGCACTTAAAGTTAATAGACATGTAGTTTGTGGCAGTGCCAGCCAGATTTCCAGCACAGCATAATGAAGATTGCTCACACTGGCTTCAATGAATGCCACTAAACACACTGACTTGTAGTGTGTAAATGTCAGGATTTCTCCCCCATCTTTTCATGTGTATCAAATATTATGTGATTTTAGATGATGATAATTAATGCTGGTTGAGAGTGATTGGATGTGGTGTTCTGTTTTGAGCTCATCTTTCATTAAATCATGTTCATCAGTGCCTGGATCTGTTTCATCCCTTGGCAGCTGGGAGTTTTTGAGGTGTAGAGGGCTACATTATTTGGCTTCTTGTCATTCCCGTTATGGAAAGATGGCAGGTTGGTTTGGGAGGAAGAAAGACAGCGTAAGAACAACCCACAGAATTAGGAAAATACAGTTCCGAAGTGAATGAGAGCAGTGTCAAAAGGCATCTGCTGCCAAGGAAATGCACTATATTAGAGAAATAAGATCACAATTTTCTCATAGAATCATAGAGCCATTTGAGCTGGAAGGGACCTTTAAAGGTCATCTACTGCAGCCACTGTATTCTGGCTGATATCTGTGTCACTGTCTGGATGAAAAAGCCAGGAGGAAAAGCTGCTATTGTGAAATAATGGAGCACACTTGGTACGAAGAGTAATCTTTTTTTTTAAAGTGACCTTAGAATTGGACTTGATAATCTCATTGGCTCTATGGGATGCTCTGGAGCACAGGATACACACATACCCTGAGGTTTGTGTCTGAGGCAGTCATCCATCCCTTTTTTCTTCGCTTTTTTGAGTAGATCTCAAACCTGAGAGTCAGAATATTTCCAAAATATTCTTTGTGTGAGAAACTGTGTGTTAACAAAGGAGCAAGTAAAAGCACTTTATGATTTAACTGATTAGATAGGTTTGACCTTTCACTTAGAATTTTCTATGTTACACAACTTTGTTATTTATCTGATCCATGGTTTCACCCTTTAGGAGATTAAGCACAAGCTATCTAGCTTTCTTCGTGTGTAAATGGATTTGATGCATGCAGCCCATAAACCCCATAGCAGTTCTCAGGTGAATTTAGTGGGGTCCCAAGAGCTGCTTCCAAATACAAAAGGCAAGCATTACAAATGTTGTAATATTAAACCTGTAGAATTTTAGATCTGGATTTGATTTTTTCCAAAGTCTAGGAATGTTGAGATGATTGTTTAAAGACTGAGAAACCAAACACTAAAGATAACACTTGGTAAATGTCCACAAAGAAAAGCCCTCAGAAGAACAAGATATTTTCATGTCCCATAGCTGATGAGGCTCAAAACTAAATGACGGTGACTCTCTGGTGTCTTTGTCACTTATTATTCAGCAAAATATTTCTCTGCTAAGCAGAAAAGCCACAGAGTCATGCAGGTTTTTTAGCTAAAAAGATGAGGTAAAGTCAATTCCTATTTGTGGACATGTTGAATGAGGGAAGGAAACAAAACCAGAATATTTCACTGTAGTTGGACAGTATTATAGAATTACTGTTTAGCTAAGTTCACATTTTCTTCTACAAAACAAATATTTGGAAGAGAATAGCTCCTTTTTCCTTGCTTGGTGCCCAGTAAGAAAAGTCTGGTAAGAATGAATACTAAAATGAACAGCAGCTCTTTAGATGCTTCTGTGTGCTGCTTTGATTAAGGGATAATTCACTAATATTCTACCTAGGCTTTTTCACTCTATGTTGCCTCCTACCATTCCTGCTTGTAGTCCATCCAGCTTCTTCCCACTATCATTCTCATACCTGCAGACTTATTTTCATTGAGGCTGAGTACTGTGATGACTGCTACCTACATTCCCCATTTTCCAAGTAAATTCTGAAAATACAGTGAGATGACGTGGGAAAATCAAGATGTGACAAAAATTAATAGATGAATAGATCCTGAAGGCAAACTCTCAACCTATATAGCAACCATCAAGGCAGTTGATGTAGCAAAGGCCCATGGGAGCCATGTTTCAGGCTGAAATTTAATATGGCATATAAAGATTTTTATGTAAAAAAAAAAAAAATCAGGGGTATCTGTTTATTTTGCAAGAATTCTACAAAGAACGTAGCATGATTCATTTTCAATAGACATCTCAGAAGTAATGTTTGGGAGAGGTTCTTACTGAAGCAAGTTCCCTGAAGGAACTATGAATATAGAAACTCTGAGTGTTATGCTTCTTTTAAACTGGGTTTCAGAAGAGAAAGTTGGGCACAAATTTATCTGTGGTTCCAGACTCAGTTCTCTCTAGTCCAGGAACTTGCTTTTCTGTAGAGAGATTTTGGCTCTATAGAGTAAGTTCGTTTTTTCTTTAACATAGAAAACTCTTTTTTAAAGCACAAAATAAGTCATGAGAGGGAAGCCAGTCTTACAGAGAATCATGAAAATGCTTTGCCTATGTTTCTTAGAATGGTCATAAATATATCTCCTGAATACACCAAATTATGTTACAATTTTTTATACTAGACAGTCTATAAACTTTAGCCCACTTATTTGATTGACTTGAATTGGCTTGTTTCCAGTCAATTCAATGAAGCACCATTTCAAGGCTAGGCTTCATGGGTTCCTGAACAGTCTGATCTGGTGGTTGGTAACCCTGTCCATAGCACTGGGGCTGGAACTAGATAATCTTTGAGGTCCCTTCCCATCCAATTCACTCTATGGTTCTCTGATTTCCAAACTCTTTCCTTAGCAAATCTGGGGGGAGATTTTCCTGAGGCTGAAGGACCCTCCAATTTGCACATGAACATCTTCACTGTTACTGATGACATGTGCTCTGATGTTGAAAACAGGAGAGCAAGTGCTATGTGAGTCCTATGAGACCAGTAGGACATAAAGAAAATAGAACACAACTGCCCATGAGATAGATTTTAGGAGGCATGCAAAATAATTAGCTTTTTCTTTGTGAGGATTATTTGCTAGCTTCTGTGCAAAGAAACTTGAAAATCTCCTCTTTACTCAAACAGAAAAATGTCTCAAGCTGCCCTGAGTGTCTGTAACCCATCTCAACTATTTCTGCCTGAGGCTGGAGAGCCTTGGTAAGCAGGTCCACATTTTTGGTAACAAGCTGGATCCTCGGATCCTCTTCCTTCAGCTGAAATGCAGAGGAACATTTTCATAGCTGGTTTTACTTGTCTGATATGTGTGAGGTCCTGAATTACTCTGCAGAGCTCGTGCTCTGGATCCCTGGGAGCTGGATGCCCTCACTCCTCCATGTAGTGCTCATGAGGTGCCAGTGTCTGCCGCTGGAGTTGCGTCTTAGTAGCAGGGAAAGAAACTCTAGTTTATTTTTATTAAAAAGGAAGAGTATTTGAGGATGGTTCACAATGAAAACAATTTGTAGCCAAGCTTTGCTAGTCTTAGGTGAATCCTGGGAGTAGAGTGGAATATGAGAGGAAGTGAAATATGTTTAACTTTGTCTGTGTTGGGGCCTATGTTGTGACCTTATGGCTGAGAAAGAACAAGTGTGTATTTTTCCTGAGAGGAACCTTGATACTCATCATGGTTCTTCTCCATTTCTCTCTTCCTGTCCAGCACTGTAAGAAATAATGCATTATCAGGGCATACACCAGCCTATTCTGCTGCTCCCAAATTGGCTTATCTATATCTTACCAAAACTTTTCCAAGGGATCTTTTTTCTCTGTAGAGATCCACTTCAGCGTTATTTCTTCATTTAACTTTCTGAAAATAAGTATGTAATTAAATTCTCCAGCTCAGATCTTTTCCTTTCCCTTAAACCTCCCTTGAGTGATCCCTACTGTTGTGCAGATTCAGTTCTCTTGTCAGGTCTTTAAGTGATTTTTATTCCCTCTCCTATATCTGACTTGGAAGCAAATGGCACTCTTTAATGGGCTGTCTGCATAGAATTTTCTCTCTTCTCTTTGAAATCTGCAGATACAGCCATTGTGAGAGACAGTGAGTGGAAAGGAACGTGCAGCACTTCCATTGCTTGGTCTCCCCTGTCTCACCCTGGGCCCAGACTTTAATGCATTTCTGAAATGCATTAAATAATGGTATATCTGTTTCTAGATTGGAGATGAAGGAAGAAAGAAGTTGCATCATTTGCCTCATGTAACATGATGAGATCTTGATAGCGATGTGATTAGTTGTATTCAGTCTCTTCTTCCTGAACATCCCCTGCTGAAGGCTGTATATGAGTTCTGTGAATGCGTCCAATAAAATATAAAATACTGAGTTGATCTGGTACTGCAGTCCCTCAAAAGAGGGAGGCTGAGTACTCATCCACTCATGGAGAACTGGGTGGTGGGAAAAGAGGGCGTCTTTCACACTACTCTGAGATGTGCAAGTGCAAAAGTGCGGTTAATGAAATGAGACTTGAAGATATGTTGCAACGTAGACACACAGTATGACCAGGCACATCTCCATAGATTTTAACAGTAGAATTGGCAGCCTGTGCTTGAGTGTATAAAATACTCATCATTGTAAAGGCAAGAATTCTGCTTAACTTTCTATGTGGAGGATGTTGTCCTCAATGCAGCTTCTGAGGGGCCAATGGTTGCTGTTCTGGTGTCCCAGCCAACACTAGGCTCTGTCTCAACTACTCATCTTGTGGGAATTAAACCAGCAGACGTCCAGTGATCTTACCTCAGAATATTTTTGTTGATCAGCAAATGTCAGTAGAAATATCCAGAATAGAGAAAGAGAAATAAACCAAATAAGTGTCATAATCCCTGCTTTACCTAACATTCCTTGATGTCATGTTAAAGTTAGCAGTTGCCAGAGAGTTGATCCATTTCTTGGAAAGTAAAGCACGGTGATGACAAAACTCCTGAGCAACCTCAGCTGCCCCTGAGCATTCCAGGCAAGCCAAGCTGTTTCAGAGGTAGAGAGGGATCAGGTTATGCTTTACCCATGTACTACAAGTTCTGAACTTTGAACTGCATCCAGAAGTGAATAGGTCAGTAAGGCGCCCACTGGGGAGCTGAGGAAAATGTCCCTACTATTTAAAGGTATCTAGATGAGGAGTGTCCAGCTTCAGTGCAAGTTGCAGTTGTCTCACATATGTAGAGATTCTGATACACATCACACAGTGTGTACAATTCCCAGTGAAATGCAGAGTTAGAAAGTTATTAAGTTGACTGGTAAACTATTTCAAAGATGAAAAATGTTTCATAAATGACAGTGAGGAATATATCATTAGCAACAAAATGAAGTGTAACATTTTGTTTGTGCACCTGAACCACATTCTCAGAGATCAAACATCATCACACTTGCATTTCTCCTGCACTTACTGTATTCCACACATCACTCTCCCTTACCACTCCTAGAAAGCACAGCTCTGCACACTGAAAGCTTTGGGAGAAAGTTGTAAGAAACTTTATTCTAGTTCCTATTATTATGAGTCCTACTATAGAACAGCAAACCTGTCTGGAGGTTCTTCAGAGCTACACTGATGTGGTTGATGGTAGAATTTGGTCTCTGTTGCGTAGTTTGCAACGTTGGGTGAAAACTATATCTTCTTTTCTGACATCTTTGTTGTTTTAGGACGAGTTGCATATTTTTCCTCATGTGTGTGAAATGAAATCCAGATGATAATAGCAGAATCTTCTAGTTGGAAAAGATCTTCAAAATCATCAAGTCTAACCACTGACCTGACCTACTGAGACCCATAATTGAATTGTGCTCCCCCAAATACCTCCATGGACAGGGTTTCACTCTGGCTTATTCCACATTTCATTTCAGTATTGAAAGCTCTCTATTTTGCACTTACAGTAATTTGGCAAAATCTCTGTTGCTTTCTACTTCTTGAATTCTCTTTGATCATGGTAGATCTCTCTGTTCATGCTGCGTCAACCTGGAAAATCCAGGTTTTTTCTTCTCTGCTGTTTCTGTATTCACAGTGAGATAAAATGCTCAGTTTGTTAGTAATAAGTGAAGTGTTTATGACTGGCTAAGCTGATATAACCAAAGACTGTATTAGCTTTGATTAGTGATCGTTCTATAGTGCTGAATGCCATCAGTGCTTCTTTCCCATCTGAACTCTGACACTGTACTCAGAGATGTAGGTCATCTGACTGAGAATGGACTGAGAATGCCTCTCCTCAAATGCATGAAGACATGTGGAAAGGAACAGCAGTGTGTGTGGTGGTGGGAATTAAATTTATTACAGTTCAGAAATGTTTAACCTTCACGGAAATCAACATCTTCAGAAACACAGTCTTCCATGCTATGTATCTATTTCTAATTAATCACTGTTTTCAATCTAGTGAGTGTATTTAAGCAAAGAATCTTACCATGTTATCCTACCTCACTTGAGTTTTCAATTAAGATGAAATTATATTTTTGGCATCTCTCTAATTGTCTGGTATACAGGACACAACGCAGTCTAATCTAAAAGTAATTTCTCTAAGTCATGCTGAAAAATAAGGGAGATAGCTGAGCATTATACAACTCCCGGGAAAATGCAAGTGTGACCAGTTCTTCTGGAGCCAACATACAGTGAACACAGTTCTTAGGAATATTTTCTTGTTTATATGTACACTATATCATGTTTTAAAAGTTGGCATTTGAGATTTGTTTCTATCATCTTTCACATTTCAAATTGGTTTCCCCATCCTTCAGTTAAAAACTTACATTGTAATAACCTAGGAATAAATCTGAAGGTGCTTTAAGGTTTTTATCCGAGAGGAAATTTGTGTTGCAAGATGTGTTTTTCAACTCAGTCCTTTAATAGTCTGATACACCATAAGTCTTTTGGTGTGTCAGCTACAAATTTAACAGACAATCTATGTTTGATTTTGCCTCTCTGAAACATTCTGGAGGAATAACAAGAATCCATTTAGGCAAGGGCAAGAATGTCTGTCCCCCTAATTTTCTCACTTTTGAGAAAGTACATTGTGTTTGTTAATGAATAACTCCAGAAAAATGAACAGTCTACAGGAATCTTTCAGTTCTCTGACCCTTTACCAAAACTTGTTCCCACTCCAATAGCAACAGTGAGATTTCAAGCTAAAGGTCTTGGGGTTTTATTTCTTCTCTGTTGCAGAATGTAGTCACATTCTAGCTGCTCTTTGTTCTGTTGAGATTTTAGCTGTTCTCAGTAACTTTGGCAAGGTTGGTGCTCTGGCCGAGTACAGCTTGGTTAAGCAGTTATGTGTATATTCCACCAAGATAACTCCCACAAAATGTGTTCCCTTAAGGCACTGGAGAGACGGTCAGCCCTGGTGGTAAAATCTTCCCTGAAGCCACTTAAAATGCCATGACTGCAGCAAAATAAAAATCAGGTTTCAGCAGTTTTCCCATCTGTAAGCACAAAGACATCTTGTACTCAGAAGCATTTTTGTAGCCATTAACATCAATGTTCAGAGCCTTAGTCTGGCTCCAGATGAATTCAAAGCAAGGTGAATGGAAGCGACATCAGCTAGAGAGTTTATTTTATGTAAAATATAAACATGTTAACAGAAGAAAATACTGATTTGTTATGTTACAACCTTAATATCCAACATGAGATTTATCTTACAGTTCTGCAGGTAGTGCATGGTTTAATTACATGTACATGATTAAAAAGAATAGATACTCTGATACACACACATTGTGTATTGTCTGCTTTACAAGAAATTCAGTATTTTTATGTGTCCTCAGTTGTATGCCTAATAGTTTTACTACCTCTTACTCTGTTTAAAAAACTAGCACAAAATTTGTAAGTAGTTTTACTACCATTGCACCTTCAGAACCAGTTAGATAGGGACTACATATTTACAGATATACACATCCAACGCCTCAGACAAACCAACTCTTTCCATATTTCTGCCTCTGCTCTTTCTTCTTCCCTTCTTATACCCATGTTCATGCAGTGATGCTGACTTTACTCCCAAAGAGATGTGGGTAAGTGACAGAGCTCCTGTTAGTGCTCTTTAATGAAAGACACTGAAGTTGGAAAATCATCTCTAGGAAAAGCACTTGAATGTGTAATACAGCTGCCCTGGAGTTGCTTTTACAGTTAGAATGAGAGCTGTGAGAAGATGAGAAACTAACATCCTATTTGAACAGAATCCATCATGGGATGCTAGAATATGATTGCAGTGGCAAATAGAAAGCTGATGTTTGAGCATAGCCTCTTTAAGGAATGTATATGTACTAAGGATTTGGAGGATGGGGGAGAGTGAATGCAAATATTTCTGAATTATCTACTGTGGCAGGCAAGGTATTTTTTGAACTGCAAGTCATCTTCCCAAAGGGTTTGCTTCTGCCTTTTTGGAGCCTCTGGGAGAAAGGGTAGGGTTATGTAGAATGTGAAGCATCAACTTTATCTGGGTAAGCTGGGGGTTAAGGTGCTAGATGCCAGTCCAGAACTACAGCCTACTACACTAGCAGAAAAATTTCAAACTATTCAATAATCTTACATATAGTGAAGTTGCCACCTGTAACAGGCTTCATCATATGCATTAGGCTGCCAAACTGACCATTGTGAATGGCACAGGAAAGCTAATTTATTACATATTGTGCAATACTCCCAGCCCAGATAACCCAATGAAGTAGATTTATTAAAGAGTTATAGCAACTCTGAGACCGTGAAATAAAGGGAATTATGTGCAGTCTTATATTAAATCCTTCAGGCAAAGCCAGCAAACAAACCTCCTGGGGGTAAAGGATCATTAGTGTGTAAAAAGGTGCTGGTTTAGCCCAGCTGGTCCCATCAGGTGGGCACATACCTCCTGGTAGGTGTTATTTGACCTTGTAAGCAAAAGGGCTGTGCTAATCTAAATTGTTCTTGTGGCTGGGTTCAAGTAATCTCTTTGAAGTAATGCATGTTAGCTGGAAAGAAATTAAAAGCATGTCTATTGAGGCTTGCCAAGGGACATTTAAATATTCAGTGCCATGTTAAACTGAGAAAAAACACTGCAGCAACAGAAAAAGTCCAAGGCTTTTCGTTGATCAAACAGAATACTATGTCTAAAAACCTAACAATTACCCTTGCCCCTAAAATTATGAAGTAACTTTCTGATTTGGTTACCATCAGCACTGCTCCATAAAGAATGGCCAGTGTCTCTGATCGATGGAGTGCTATTTTTTTCTAACACCAGCACATACCCTGCTTCCCTATATACAAACCCCAGTGGGGAGAGGAAATATTTGAAAAGATTTCTCTCCTTGCTTGTACGCACACAAAGGTTGTGAATAAATGCAGCTCTTCAGATTGCTCATGTTTGAGATTGCACAGAGAGCAGATAAAATGGCAAAGAGAAATATGTGCATTATCAGTTGAATACTGGCTTAACTGTCTGTCTAGTAAAAATGATTTTTTCCTGGAAGAAGTGGATTTTTGTGATCACTGATAGCTGTAACAGATGAAAAGATTGCAGTCAGTCCCAGGAGGGCTAGCAGATAAGAGTGCAAACAAGACTGTGAAACATGCGGTGTTATTGCATTCATCAGGTATGTATTGCTATACAAGGTCAGAGGACAGGCATGCAGTAAATACTACATTCTTGTTACTTATGAACAAATATGTAATGAACAAATCTGGGCTTCCCAAATTTCCACCCAGCTAGAACTCCAAACATAGATATGGAAATTGGGTTGTAACTAGATATGCTGGAACATAAGCAAAGGGTTCCAAAGCAAAAGAATACAAAACAAAAGGCCAACAGCAAAGTGATAAGCTGATTGGAATTTCACAAGATTGACATTGATGCTTAAAGTGCTTGGGTTGTTTACATGTAAAAACTCGAAGTACATAAAAATTAAAATAGAGAACTAATAATATTAACTGCTTAAATTATTATACAGATACGTTAACAAAGTAACAAAAAAGAAATAAATTAAAACCGAATTTGATAAAAAGTACTGACATGGAATGAAACTAAAACTCGAACTTCTCAATATTTCTAGTACATGTTCAGCTGCAAGATACTGCTCCAACTCACCAGCCACAAGCAGCTCTTCAAAAAAAAGAGACTAAACAAGAAGGGTCTGCTGCTGAGAAGCATCACATCACAGGTAGCTGCAAGTTATCACCTCAGGTCCCATGTACATGATGCTATAACAGGTGGGTGAATGGCATGTCATGTCTGAAGATGAAGGAGGAGAGGTGTGGCAGCACTTTAGGAGCCACTGTGTAACACAGATTTCAGTTGCAGCTTTGATCTTCAATATCTTTACTCAGTCTAACACGAAGAAAATGCCTACTGCCTTATTTTCTTCACCCCAACTGCTAAAGGAATGAGATCTTTAGGATGCTATTTTTTTCTCTGTGGCTACTGTAGATTATTAATATAGAATTGACGGGAGTCATTTCAGGACTGCAACAAGGTGTTCTGCTTCACTGGTATGTTTCTCCATCACTCCTTCTTCTGCCTTCCTCTGCTGTGTCCCAGAAATAGAAATTACATAAAACCCTGACAGCTTGCTCTGTGGAAGAGTTGAGGTCTGAGCTCATCCTCTAAGAGAAGTGATTAATCCGCACTGCAGTGCTTCCTTGGGTTGGTGAAAAAAATGGCATAGGATGGAACTGTTCTTTTCTTCTAAGTAAGAACACAGTAAGTTTTTAAAGTTTAATAAATGGGCAATACTTCTCAGCAGCAGCGTGTGAAAGAGGTAGAGAACTTCAGATACCACTAGACCTAATACACTCAAAATCAAATACTATAAAAGCAGCAATTTTAGGGAAGCACAGGGCAATGTTAGACACGTACTATCTTTTTATTTTCTGTCTGCTTGCTGTAAAGCTGTGACTGTCCTAGATATTTTACTGTTCTTCCATAAGGGACTGGACATCGGTGTATAAGCGTGAGAGAAAGGATTGCATTTTATTTAATGAAATAAAACACAGTAGATCATATTATTGTTCCTGCAAAGATCCTAATCCTGCAAAACTCACGCAAATGTTTTTAATTTGGCATAGATCAAAACTTCTCCCACCAGAAGCAAAACTGCTCACACAGCTGTGAAGGACAGCTTTTGCCAGACTGAAGTTGAGACATTCAGCATGCCAGAGGTTGGATATGATTTACAGAATTGTAACTACAACTTTTCGGAATCAAAAGAAAATACCCCTTAATTTAGCTATTACTAGCATAAAGCAAGCATTCCATGATATTTCAGAGTTAATGTCAGAACACTGATGGGGGACTGGTGTCGTATCAGTTCCATGGTCTTTCATGAGATGAACCTTTCCTATACTTTGTCATACATCTTGTGCATTTCTTATTAGTTATAGTAGTAAAAGATCTGGGAGCTTCATTTTTGAGCATGGTTTCCATACTTGATAAAAAGCTGGTTCTACGAATTTTGTTCTCAATAACACATAGCAATTATCTGTATGTTTTACAACCTAGAGCTGTTTTGCAGCTGGAGAAAAGCAAAGAGCATCCTATAATTTATTTAAATTTATTTATTTAAATTTAAATATTACTTCATTTTCATAGAATCATAGAATTGCCAAGGTTGGAAAAGACCTCTGAGATCATTCAGTCCAACCAATAATTAAAAATACTTTGTTAGATAAGTTAATTCAAATATATATTTTTTAATATATCCTAGAACTGAACCAATTTTAACATTATTTTTATGCACAACTACTTTATGTACAAATGTGAGACGCATTAAGGATTTTTTCTTGCTTGTTTGGAAACTGAAGAATGCCCTGTGAATGTTCAGCAGTAAACTGTGAAGTACAGACCTGGGACCAACACTGATGAATGCTGATCTGGAAACTGCCTTCATTCACGAGCAGGAAACTCTCCTGTTTTAAAAGGCAATTAATTATTATATTTTTAATGTGGAAATTTAGAATGCACGTAAATAAATCCATTAAATAAGGATTTACAAGTTTAGCTTTTCACTGGAAAAGGCGTTCTGGGCTTCAGTGAGAGCTGAAGTCTCCTGTAGGATGTCTGTCTTTTGTGTTACAGACAGAACATTTCATTTAACCATTGATACAAGAACAAGAACAGCATCCCAATTATGCTTATCTGTAGCCTGCATAACAACCTTCATCTACATGAGTGATCTCTGCAGAGCTCTGCTATTCATGTACCCAAGGACCCTAAGGTTGCACTCTACAACTTTTCTACATCTTTTTTTTTTTTTTTTTTTTTTTTTTTTGTACTGGTATAATGACATGATAAACCACACCAAAAAAAAAAAAAAAAAAGGTCATATGAAAAGGTCACTTCTGTTTCTCCTTCAGTGTAAAGTGCTACATTTCATTGGTTTACAAAATGGCCATAGATAAATCCATCTGTTCAATCAATGTTGGTGTAGAAGATAGTATTTCATTTTCCCCATTATTCAACAAAAAAATATTTCACATTCACAATAGATTACAGTGAAAAGTATTTTTCTCTTTCCTATGGAAAACTAAAATAGAAGATTTAGCTGTGCTTCAGAAGCAGTTTTCTGAAACAATGTCAGCCACAAAATGACAAGCAGGCTTCTAAAGGAAAAGTACCAAAGCAACATTGTCTAATAAATACTGAACAATGTCAATAAAATGTAAGAAGTAGAAATACCTTTCATGAGATGAGGAAGAGTCTTTGCAAGCTCTAGAACCAGTTCTCTGTCGCCCTGAAGACAACAGGAGGTTTTTTGCTGTTGATCTAATTTGAATAGGTATTTGGGTGCTAAGGTTCAAGCACTGTACAACTCTGTCAAACCAAGCAAGAGAGATACCCAGTGCTACCTCTGCCTCATTCTGCTTTCCATCCCTTCTCATACCCTACTGACACATTCTTCTACATTCTTTCTTTGCTGTATTCCAGTATGTGTTTGATGGTTTTATTAGTCAGTGTATTACTATTGCCAGCCAAATTCACCCAGTAAAATCAGAAACAGTAGAACTAAAAGTCTGATCAAAATGCTGTCAAATATTCTAAAAAACTGTAGGATGGAGCCTGTTTTATGTAGTGTACCAACAGCACACCTGGAGCTGGATTGTGGAATATCAGTCCTCATGGATACATTGCACATGAGCAGTGTTGTTATCTCTGCAAAATCAATGAAGTCAAGAATGTGTTATATTGTTTTAACAAAACGATAAGCTCAATCTCTATAGAAGTAATTTATCTCTGTGTTACATGTGTCATCTTGCTGATTTTATTCCAGTGCTCTGTAAGTTCTGAAATCTCACCTCATCTGTACTATCACATCGATTTGGCATATAATGTTGCTTAGTTCCACTGTAATTTATATCCTTCTACGTGAATTTTAGGCCTAACATTATACACTGAAAGTTTTTAACAACTCCCAAAGCTTAAATGATTTTGGAAAATTAACTTTCTTTGCAGTTGAGAGTAACGTGTAAAAAAATAAAAACAAAAAAAATACCCTATGACAATTCCAGTCATTGTGAAGCAGATTTTTTCCCCCTTACATTTAAATTGGTTAAGTAAGTCAATACACTCCAAAATCATTTAGAAAGCTTATAACAGCTTTGGCCTAAATACAGTGAGCTGTTCCGTATAAAATACTGCTCTAGCCAGATTTGGTTTAACAGTTGGCATCCAATTCTTTTGATGTGTAAATGTTATTCCATATAAATTCTACTAGAATCTGACTGCAATTAGCTTATCAGTCAGACTTAAAAACAACAAACTACCCTCCCCTTCTGAAAGAAAATTCTGTATGTCAAAAATGAACAGTTACGGTCAATACCACACAGGCCATTTAATGAGAGACAGAATATATCATTTTTCAGCCATAAAAGATGAGGTCTTTGTAAAAGTCAGTTCAGTGGGCCATCACCTTCTTTGCCTGCAGAGTTGTTCTGTGCAGTTGTCACAGTTTCCCAAGTCACTCTCTTGACTGGTAGAATAAAATATAACCAGACTCTGAATTTTTTGATATATCAGAGGTCAGTCCATAAAATTCTTCAATAGCTTGAGCATCTATTTTCTGTAAAATAAATAGAATCATTTAACGTACTCCTAAGTAGAAGAAATGCCAAGTATAGATTAAAAAGCTATATAAAAACACAGGACAAATTCATTTACATGTTTCAGAGCAACAGTTAGCAAATTCCCTTTGCAGTTCAAGCAGTGAAATGTTAACTAATGTTTAGGTGCTAAACCCTACTGATCACTGTCATTGAAATCAAGAGGAATGTTTGCCTTGGAGAGCCTAAAGGAATTAGGCTTTTTCAAATAACACAGTCTGTTTGGAATGCACTAGTAAATAAAAAGCACAACTGTGACCTCATCTTTCTGAAAAGTGACAGAAACCCTCTTCAATACATGCTTCCTTCCCAATGGTCCTGAAATCCTACTTTACTCCAATGGATTTAAATCTGGGAAACTAGACTCAAGATCCCAGTTATGCCAGGTGCCACAGTGACATAAAGGGTTTCCTTGGGAATTAATTGCGCTACGTTTAGACAATCTGTGATAGCTGTGAACCACATGCCTCACTAATTTTCGTCCAGACAATCCCTGACAATCCCAGACTGACCATAAAATTCAGATGCTCTTATAACCTCCTAGTGTTCAAGAAGTAAAACTCCAAACAAATCTAACTTTACCCAGTCCAATTTTGCCAAGTGTTATTGTGAAAGATTGCAAAATAGTTCCTGTATGTTTTAAGTTTTAATGAATTAACTTGATCTTATTACGTATAAAAAACTTTCCAAATTAAACACTCATAATCTGATATTAATAATGTTTGATGTTGCTTTACAATAAAACGACTGTCTTTTACACTGACAGGGTAAGAACTACACCATTAATCATTCTGTTTGCAATCTAACTTTCTAACAGAGCCGAGCAAAATGTCACGTTACAACCAAGCTGTGGCTTTGCAGACTAGTAATCTATACCCAGATCTGGATCAGAATTTTAATTCCAAACAAAGAAGAGAACATAAACTCAAATGTTGTGCTCATGGCCTTCAGCATACTGACCTCTACAATGTCATCATCAAACAAGAGCCAAAATCCATGACTTTTCACAATAGTAATATAATGCCCACGATTCGGTCCACTGAAAAGGAAAATGGAGAAAAATCTCAAAACCCAATATAACACTAGAAAGTATTAGTAGGTCCATTTTGATAAGTACCTTGTCTATATAAAAGCAGGTGAAATTATAGTTACATGCTAAGAAGAATACGGTAAACCCATCTCTAGCAGTACAGTATATATGTTCTATTTTTTTCTGCCTCGTTGCAATGACCTAGTCAACTAAATTCATAATGTATTGTTTTGATTTGTGCTATGACCATCTGCAAATTGATCTACATACTATTTAACAATTTCCTCATAGCTGGCATCAACCGTGGCAAATATTTTTAAAACAACATGAAGTAATTTTAAGGGGAAATGTTTTGAAAATATGAGCCATGAATAGTAACTTACTTATGGTTTTTGAGATTAAGGGAGAACAAGACATTTCTCCAGCCCCAGAGATTTGTCTGTTTGTTTCATGTCTAACAATGCTTCACTTCTGAGAAGCTTTAATAAAGCTATCATTTTCATTGTCCTGACAGGAACTGGCTGATCTGCTGCAGAGTCCACATGCTAACAGCCCATGGTCCTCAAAGAGTCCTGGCTCCAAGCTCTCCAAGTGATGAGGAAATACACAGCTTTCTTCTTCCTTTTGCATGATTTCAATCTGTTGACTTTTGGGAGTCTGAAGCACTATTTTTCAGAGGTACAGATTACTATGAGGAAGGGTGGCTAAGAGCTTCTGGCCAAGATATATGCAAGCTGAGGTAGCAGTACAGCTTATGTCCCCTCTTCCACACTCCCTCCATTTTGTCAGGCATGCCTCACCCTTGACAAATGCCTGGAACCTGTAACAGTTTGAGATGATTGATGTGACGGAGTCTTACCTTCCACAGTGAACGACAACAGCTACTAAGTCATACATCCGGTCTAAGTTGACAGCATCACCAGACGTGTTGAAGAGACGTAATTCCAGGGGAAATACAACACGGTAAGACAGCTTAGTATACCTGTGCAATTGCTCCATGTACTTGAATCTCTTGAGGTGTAAGGCAAGAATCATTGGCAACTTTTTTACTCGCATCCTGTGACACCATAAGAATGCACATGGTAAAGACCTGTCCAGTACAAAGCCACTCTTTCCTTAATGATTAAATGTTTGCATTAGAAAAGGACCTTGTAAGTAACAGTAGTATACTAGCAGTAGCTTCTACACTGACTGGTATAATACCTTTAATCTGTCTGCAAGTTCTCTGGCCCACACAGAGCGTGTATGTGGGATGCAAGTTCTACAAACACAATAAATGTTGAAGAGAAGGCTTGTCAAAGCCTTGTCAAATAAGATATTGAAACCCCCTTGCTCTTCACTTACCTTTTCTGTGCCTCTTGTTTACTGCAGCAGGTTTCACAGTAGTATTTCTGCTCACTACATAATGTCTCTGTGTTACTGAAGTCTCTGTAAGTAAATACAATTATCAGTTCTTCAAAGTTCTTAATGCTTTTGACCCAGTGCCACACTTGGACTGTGGAACTGATATCCTAAAAATACACACAGGATGAAATTTTGTTTCCGCTGAAATCCAGTTTTCTAAAACACCTGAAGAAACTGTACTGGGATTTGCAAAGAGACTTACAGTATCTGGCTGTAGTGACAGCTTTGTATTAGATGCTGAGACCCTCTGTGCAATACGGGGAATCACAGAATCACAGAATGGCCTGGGTTGGAAGGGACCTCTAGGATCATGAATCTCCAACACCCCTGCCACAGGCAGGGTCACCAACCTCCCCATTTAATACTAGGCAGGCTGCCCAGGGCCCCACCCAACCTGGCCTTCATAGGGGAGAGAAAGGATCAGCTATCTCTAAATGGGACCTATATCCTTATCTCTTACATATCAAGGGGCTGCCTAGATTTCAGTGTAGATGCTTAACCCATCCAGTTATAGAATGGAACATCTTCAAGCCCACTTCTTTCATCCCTGAGTAATTCACATTTTACAATGTTCTCCTGTAAGCTAAACTTGAATCTTTTTATGCAGAAAAATAAATTGAACTCAGTCTTCTGCATCCCCTAACCTCTGAACATCTATCCAGAAGTTATGTGGTTATACCTTTATGATGTCTAAAAAGGAAAGTGTCATCTAGTATAGTGGTTTTTGTAAATATCACTAAAGTAAATATGCTTAGAAACTTTCTAGACTGAGCTTTTGAAGAGAGGCAGATTTGGCTGGATTATGCTGTGCAGTTAGCAGAAAAGATTTGTCAGAAATCACAATGTTGATAAGCTTTGGAACAGAACTGTAGGTGTCTAAAAATCTTAACAGGAAAAAAAAGACAGTAATTTGTTTTGTCACCTCTAGTGTTACATTGCAACTAGGCAGGTGTTTTGAGAACCTTAAATGCAGACATAAGCACCTATCTTCCACTTTATACACAGTGGGTTTTTTGTGACTCTGTGCTTTAAATAGATGTATTCTATCATTCAAATACCCTGAGTTGGAAGGAACCTTGAGCACAGACATCTCTTGCTAAATCAGGTTGCCCAAAGCCCCATCCAACCCAGCATTGAACACTTCCAGGGACGGGGCAACCATGGCACACAGCTTCTTCTGAGGGCAAACTGTGTCACTACATCACCATCCTCAAAGAGAGTACTTTTATTTTGCAATATCTAATCTAAAACAAATTACCCTCTTATCTATCCTCTACCTTCTGCCTAAGAGACTGTTACCGTGTTCTACTAAAGCAGGTGAGGCACAGTCACAGAACCTAGAGGCACTACTTGTTTACTGACTCAGCACATTAATTTCTTTGTCTGTACCAAGAACAAAACAAGTAGCCTACATACAAGTAATAATTTTTCCTTGGGGGAAGAGATGTATGAAGGAAAGTAAGATGGTTTTGTTGCCCTTCAAAAGTGCAATTTCTGTACTTGTTTCATCAATCAAGAATTCTCAGCACGGCACTCTTAAAACATGTTTCACACTTAAAAACAAGAACTACAGGCTTGAGAAACCCTTCTCTACAACAGCAGAATGAGTTGCAAGACATTTCTTACTCCCTCCTGTTCCATTAATGCGCCAATCTGCATCCATTTATATGGTATTTTAACAGGAAAAAGGAATTTACTCTCTCTCTCAAGACATGCTAATTCATCACTGACCCTCTACACTCCCACATTTCTAGAAACTCTGCAGGTTCTATATAACAGTGCAGGAGATGCTTTCTACTGTTTATATGAGTAAATAGTACAAATTTTCTATTTTAACAGATGACAGAATTCTTAGTGGAACAAAACAGAACAAAAAGCACAGGCAGATTAGTTAGAAATTGGGATCAAATGGACTGGTAAGCTTTGTAGCTCCTAGTGGAAATAAAAATAATGGAAATGTACTATATTTATTGCTAAACTTTTGCTGCTTCAGGCCCAGCTGTCTGCTTTGTGGAGTTAAGGCTATGCCAGAGGCTTATATTCTTTGGATTTCTTACAGAGACAGGACATTTTCAATCTGAAAAGCTACAAAAATAACTGAAAAGAACATTCATCTATATGGAAAAGAAATTCATTTTACTGAAATTTTGTACCACACAGATTTTCTTTTATGTACCTTTTCAATGCAGCAGTATTTTAAGCTGTAAAGACACAGCATCTAGCTTTGCAACAGCCATTTCTCAGCACAGTTATGTCCACAGAGAAATCACTGCCATCTGACTCAGGAAGTGATCTGTACCTTGTATGCTTTCTCTTTCTGCAACTCCATAGTTGATGTAAGATATCAGGCAACACTTCCTAGGCATTCCAGAACAACTGTTAATTAGTTTCAGCAGTTGTTCAATGGTGCCAGCAATTTTGGAGCTTGGATGAGTAATTTGGTTAATCGATAATCATTTCTTTAGAGCAGTAACATTCTGTCTTAAACCTAAGTACCTGTCTATTGCATCAATGCCAAAACTCCATATAATTTATATCTCTCAGAATAACCATTTATGCAAATCTGAAAATTATGTAGATATCTGAAGGATTTGTTTAATAATTAGGCATGAAATAAGAATGGAACTGACTTAAAAACTTCTCATTATAATTTTAGGATACGATGTGCAATAAGAAACTTACATGGCACAACTGAAGACTTTTGAAATCTTTTGTCCTCTAAGGACTCTAGTGCTCTACAGAGCACGCATTTGACTTTTAATATGCACATAAATCCTAATCAACAAAGCACTTGACTAAAAGCTTAAAGATAAACACACACAAATCTCTTTGAAACCAGTTATTATTCTGCAGCAATTCTTCCAGATGACAATGCAATCAATTTTTCTCCAAGAGAGAAATTGTTTTTTTCTCTTTCAAACACATACATTGAAAATGAGAGAAAAACAAAATCCATTAATGTGTATTTTGTCACTCGAGGAAGAACCCAGTTTATAGCAATTTTCTGCTTAGGAAAAGCTCAAAACACAATCCTATTCCATTTGTCTTTTCTGCATCTAGTAGATTTGGAAAATATAACAAAGACAGATAGAAACATTCTTCAAAGGGATGCATTCATTTACCTTAGACAGTGTGTAATTGATGTGTTCTGCTCCACATCAACAGAAAGGTCAAGAAAATCTTCATCTTTACTACTAACCTGTAGCAAAAAATATACACGTAAGGCAGATTTAGTAAAACATCATGCATCAAAATGCTGTATGTATCTATGCGCAAATGCTGTAAGATGGAACAATTTCTCAAAACAAATTACACAAAGTATTTATTTCAATTGTTCGTTTTGTTTTGTTTTGTTTTTCCCTAAATCAACATGACCATATTCATTCTGCCAAGTAAGCAACAAGACCAACCCAGTTTCCAACTTCTGTCTGTTCCAATTATCTAAACCCACTGACCACAGACTGGTGACTGCACTTTGCTATTCACTAAACAGGGAGCATCATCCTGTACATTAGCTCTGGTTGGTGTAGTACATATGTTCTATTGTTACAAAATACAGCCCAGCTCCTTATTATACTAGAATTTTATCTGTGTATAAATTGTGTAATCTCATTTTACGCCCTACACGATTATTTCCACTAGTAAGGATACAGTGAAAATACTTTTCTTGTAGGCATTCGTTGATAAATATCATATTCAAATGGTTTATATTTTTTCTCCAGTGAAAATTTAAAAGCCTGGCTTTGTGTCTCTTGTTGGCACACCTGCATTTCCTCATGGAATATTATTGTTGATCAATAATTTTAACAAGACTGAATGAGAGGTTAGAGGGAAAAATGGCAAAGTGGCAGTATTTTGTAAAATCACTGTGATTTCATCAATGTGTTTTTTAGGTGGAAAAAGATGAGAAAAAGTCTGATAAAAATATTTTTTTTTTTAAATAATCTTCAAAACATTTTTAGAGTCGTAGATCCTGGCTTTTGCTTGAAAATGATTGTTCATCTAGAATATTTAATCTTGAAGGAGATTGAATTGTATATATATACATATATTTATTTTCTACAATAGACAATTACTGTACTTCAGCTGAGCCAAAACATTTTTTTCCAGAATTCTCGTCATGGAAAATTGTGGAATTTCAATGTTTCTTTGCAGACTGGAAATATGATTTTTAAATGCCACTCATGTACCCTATAGGTCATCTCATTAAAGGTCCTTCATCTTTTGTATCAGCTTTGAGATTCAAAATTAGGAAAATCTTTGATACGTCAATTCATAATAGGTGTAGTTTAGCAACTCCCTGAGGTAGTTTGGAACTCTGAGCTCAAGCTTCTCCAAAATTCAAAGATGTTCTAAACTTTGGTTACATTTGGAACCTCTCTCCAATAAACATTAATGAGGACTCTCTCAGGAATGGTAGACAAACTGATCTCTAAAAGATGATTTTTGAGTCATCTCAGATCATAAAGAAGAACACATCTTACTCAGCATCTTAATATATATTTTTGTAAATTAAAGAGTGAATTGGGACAGGGTAACCAATTGAATCCCAAAATTTAGTGATTTTTCTCCTCATCCGTTAATAAGTTTTTAAGGCCTTGAACACCTAGAAAAACCATCATGGTTATTCTTCAGATGAGATTAACTAAGACTGTAGCAAAATTACTGCAAATGAATTTAGTCATATTTGTAACAACCAATTCTGTTTATAAAATGCACAAACACTCCTTATCTTGCTTTCTGTGAATGCATTTCTTTAGAATAACTTAATCTGACAGGAATGCAAAGTTCAAATCCAGAACTTCAGCAAGGGGTTCCATCTGCTGTTCTGACCCCAGACACTCATGCTCAAATTTCTGTAGGTCTGTGGGTGTGGAAATTACATACTGCTCTGAGCTCATCTTCATATTATGTCATCCTATAAACATAGTGAATGCAGTCCAACCTTGAACCCAGAGGAACATCCTTTAGCAGGATGAATTTTGATATTATTAAGGATGTACAGAGGCATAAAGTATAGTTAAATAAAATGAACAGCAGTTCTTCAAGCAAAAATCCTCTCTGAGATATGATTCTATCCGAAGAGCACAGGAAACCACAAAACTGGCAACAATCAACTGCAGTGTAAACACATATATAGAATTCAAAAATAGAGCAACAAAACCTCAGAGAACATTGTGTCTCTGCTGCTGAAAGTAGAGTTCTGTCAGGCACGCAGCATATCAAGAGGGAGGTTAAATACTTGGAAAAGTCTTTGGCAAATAGAGCATTTCATCCAAATATCACTAAGAAGTTAGGAATCCTGCTATTGATTTCAGCACATAACATATTACTCAAACAGGAAGATAAGTCCATTCAAGCTTAGACTAATACAACTATAACTAGAGATCACTGGAAACACAGATTCAGACTGCCCTCTTTGTGAGAATAACTACAGGAATCTGCACGATTCCTGTAGCACAATACATTCATATTTTAGCAAAGGGTTACCTGTTAATCCGTTTTATTATTTCCCAAAGATTTCAAGGTACCATAATTAAAAAAAACATAAACAACTGTAGAAGTATACTGAGCAGAACACCATATTTCTGCTTTCACAGGAAGCTGCAGACAAGCCTTTCTACAGCAGCAGCACATAGTGCTGTTTTTTTTCCATACAGCTTGATCACTTTGAATTTCGTACTGGGTGTTGTGTGGTTTTGCTGTTACTCGGGGACACATGCTGACTTCATTACAATTTGACTGAGCAAACATAGGATGTTAGGCCTATGTTAGGCTTCTTTAAACGGGCCACAACTGTTTAAAGAAGCTTGTCTGTCAAAAAGAATCCTATCCTTCCACCTTTTTATCTTGCTATTACTATGTGAGCTATCATAATTCAAATATACTAAAGAATTAATTTTCAATCTCTACCTCTCACATTTTCTCTTTAACAATCTTGTTCCAGATTCGGTCCACCCATTTCTCAAATTGATTGCCACTTTATCACTCTTCCCTGTCCCTGAACACAAGCTCCCAAGAAGTCTTCTTCTTGGAGTAGAGTTATCATTAAAGAATATCAGAATGTGTTCTTCTAGACTTTTATCTCACTTAAATTTGGCTGCCAAGTGTTAGACATTAAATTTCAGCTGTGGCTAGAAGATGATTTCTCTGGGCACTTCCTTCCACCTTCATGCAGGTAATCTAAAGCTGTGTTTTCTATAGACAAGTTTTATAGTAGCAATATTGGTTTGAGTTGGAAACATCATTCATAGGAAAGATCAGTTTGTTGGCCCAATTTACAACACTGCTGCACACATAATTGTAACAACTCAATGCAAGGACTGGAATGAAAACAAGCTGTACTGCGTAGACGGAATACCTGATACTGCTCAGGCTTTCATCTCACAGAACAGCCTGGAGACAGATGGAGAGAGATTCCTGAAGAAGGTCCTTTGCAAACTCTACCAACTATAGAAGGTGCTGAGTAAACTAGTTCATCCTTCACACCTCCATTTCACAAAGCAAAAGTTAGGTAAGATTTGCAAACTATGTTGTGTTTTACTGAGACTTCAAATAAAGAGACTTCTACCATTCTTTTAAGAATATTTCAGAAGACAAAAGAACACATATGGCTTGTTAATAACAAATCCTTTGTCAGTCACATTCTTCGACATAAATTAATGCAAATCCATCTTAACTTTCCACTGGTTCTTGGAATAACAATGCAAATACCTTCTCCTGAAGTTACAGTAATAGAGAAGGATAGTGATTAACTAGCAAGGGTTCTAAGTGTAGAGGTACATGTTATGACAGCCAGACTTGGCAAAGGCTAGCCAAGAAACACCTAGAAAAATAAATTTTTAGAAAAGAATATACTCACTTCAAGAAGTAAAGTCTACAGGAATATCCACAATTCTCAGATGTCTGAAAAGATTCATATGTTTATATATATAAAATGTATCTATCTATTAAAGGGCAACAACCAAAAAAAAAAAAAAAAGATCTATCCCAATGCTTACGGTTTCACAGTTCAAACATCTAGTTTCGTTAGTCAGTGTTCCCTGAAAAATCTCATGCACCCAGGTGAGTTCTTGCTTATTGTTCTCTTCAGCTTCGTTCATGTTGCCATTTTTCAATTTCCCATTTTGCTTTTCCTGTTTCTTCTCCTCCTGTAAAATGTCGGCGATTGTATTCAGCAAGTAATTTAAAAACTCGTGTGCATCCTGCTGCATGTAGTTGTCAAAGAGATCTGTGAAGAAGAGAGTCAAGATTTCTAAAGTTGAGTATATCTTTTATTTCAAGAAATCAAACTAAAGTCATGTCTTCCAAAGACATGTATTGGTCCTTGCTCAGCAAACTACTTAAAATCATGCCAAAGAAAAGTACATTGGCTTCAGAGAAGCTTCTTTGAGCGAAGACTTCAACTCACATAACTTTAGCATGTCTAAAAGAGTAGGGCTGTATTTGGAGTTAACTGTGTGGGCTTCTACTACAGTCAGTGAAGAAAGCAAGAGGGTGGTCCTCAGTGCAGGCAACGATCTGTGCCCACTGTACAAGAAAACTAGTGACTACAGAAGGAACTTACATTAATTGCTTACACCCATTGCTTAACATTAGACTGATTCCCACCCATACATTCCACATCACTGAGTTTGGACAGTACAACCCTTGGCTGGGGAAAATGAAGATGCTGGATGCAAACATATAATAATAATAATAATAATAATAATAATAATAATAGCAACATCATATAACAAAGCTTATTTTTTGCACACAAGTCTGATAAGCACAGACTTCTCTTTCATATAAAATGCTTTCTAAAGCAGAGACTACCTCAGTGGTGATGAAAAACAGGCTTCTTCCCTAGTGAAGGCTTAACTTGCCCAAAACATTAAAGATAAATAATTTGCATTCCCAAGAAATGGGTGGTTTTATCCCTCTGCTCCTGGAAAAAGCCCACATGGATTTCCTCAAAAATGTACAGTCCGTAGCTTTGCAGCAGCTAGCCTGAACACAGAAGCACATTAATATATCCCAAATCTGGCCCTAATTTGAAAAAGTTGAAAACATAAGACCTGGTCCCAAAAGGTGATCCCAGAAGTGTAGGAGCATTTATCACTAAGATGACTTGGAGCTGACTTTGTCACTGTTTACAATGCCTGCTTTGCAATGGACAGTCTGCCCATTTACATGCTGTCACCAGGAGGCAATTTCTCCCAGGTGTTAACTCACAATTCTTTCTTCTTTTCATTCAAAGCTCCCTTGTTTCCAAGTACAACCCCCCCACTGATATGAATCCAGTCTGAAAAGGAACTGTATGGCAGGCTTCCTTATTTCAAGACATTCCTCTCATCCCTTGGGAAGAAACACTAAAAGATCAGGCATATGCTGTTGCCAATGTGGTGCTCAAAAAGGGCCTGATACTTTTCAAAGTCAGACTGCATCTACTGCTCCTAAGAACAGCAGCAATGGTTGACATGCAGCCCACTAAACAACCCCAAAACACAGTTTCCTGTCTTCCAGGGTGTTTTGGCTTGTAATGCCTGTAGCCCTAATAGGCCACACTGCTTCAGTACTGCCAGCTGCCTGCAGCATTTCTCTCTGCCATGCCACATTAAAAGTAAGAAAAAACCTGAGGCAGAATGCCACCCTCTTCCAGCCCCAGCTCACTGCTCAGTGTGGTCTGTCATACCATGCACTAAATCATCACCTCTGAGAACTCAGGAAATCTGGCATAGTAATTTCAAGCATAGTACTGCATAACAGATACTATAATACTAATATCTAAAACCAAAAAGGTGCTAAAAGTCATTTACAGACCTTAAACTGAACATCTGACTAATATGACCACATTGCTCAATGTTTAAATTTCCCTGATCAGCTTACAGATATCTAAGAGGATTCCAGTTTCATACTTACCATTCTCTTTTCGTAACCTTGATATGAACTTCTTTGGTGGAATAACTCCAACTTTCTTCTTTTGAGTAGCAATACTGTGGAAAAGATCTGCCAGGCAAGTCAAGAGATTTTCCTTCTTTTTCTGCTGGGCCTTGTACGATAAAACATTTTCCCGAAATGGTCGGCAGAAGTACAGTGCCTGCAGCACGGAGTTACAGTAGCAGGTGTTCCCAAACTGCCATGTGAAAGCAAAAACAATCTTAATCTCTGTATATCACAAGAAACTACTGAACATGTCTCTTCTGTGACACAGCCATTTTGCCAGGCAGCTGCTGTAGATTCCACACCCATCCAAACAATGCATAGAAAAACACAAGGAATTATGGTGTTCTAAATTAACTAGGATATAATGCAAAAATTCCACTTGCAAGAAATAAATTTATTGCAACAGGTCTCCTTAAACTTGCTTCCATATATCAGTACATTCCTGCTAGGCTCCATCTTAGTGCTCAGTAGGAGACCTCAGAGATCAAGTACGTAAACTTTTATACAATTCCATCACTTTCTACCAAAAATTAAAGAGACTGTCCCCGTATTTTATAGGTAAAATAGACTTTTAGCTTTATCAAGTTTATGTTCTAACCACTGAAACATGCATAAAACACTTAACTGTTTTCTCTGGGGAGTATGAAGTTATCTTCAAAACATCTTTAAACAATTTTGCAGCCCATTCTGCCTAAAACTGGAACATGCACAGCACTTTTTAAAAACAAGGGAATCCTGCCTTAGAGCAGCATTGGGATGAAAAAAAATAAGTAAAACTCATAAAAACCATAGTACTACGTAGGATTTGTCCATTGAAAATGGTACTTACATTGACCAATCCAAAGTAGTGTTCATTGATGGGAAACTGCTCTGGGCCAATGTCTTTTTCCAGAGCAGAGGCATTGGTGCCCTAAGGAAAGAGGGAAGAATTAATGTAAACTATTGAAATTCTAAAATAAAGTCATGGACATCAAGATAGAAATACTTTTTCCTTTCAGTTACAATTAGCCAAGCTAACTCTACCCTTCTAATGGCCAAGCACAACAGTCACCCGAGCCAATACAAATATTTGCAGTTTTAGGTAGTGAAGCTGGCCTGACCTGGGTGCTCTGATGATGGCTGACTTGAAGTGGACAGGTCACAACAACAGTGCTTCTCCCCCCCCACGCCTCTCCCTTATTTCATATTTAGTACTCAAGCAGCTGGATCCCATTACGCTCTTGTCTCATAAAGATACTTGATTTCTAAAGTTATCTTGGATAAACCAGTTTTAGATGTTGAGCAGGTTTTCTAAGCATTACTGAAACTCTTCTGCATCCCTTCTAATTTGTCAGAGGCCTTTAACAAAACCTGAGCTCCAGAACAGCACCTTGTTCTAATAAGAGCAGCACAGAAGTTAAAAGTAAGCATAATACATGTGGTATTATGTTCTAACATTGAAAGGTGCGTAAGTCCAAGCACTGCCATGCTTCTTGATCAGTGCCTCAAATTATGTTCAGCTGTGTCTTATTTCAGCAGTAAAGTTGTTTTCACAGCTACTGGTTTGTAAAGTACAATCACTACTTCTTTGTGTGTTACCTGTCGCTTGACTGTATGAAAATGCTTATTTTTAACAGGCTTAGATCACCGAGCTAACAGGCAACATGGCTGCCAGTGCCAGCGCTGTCACTCCTTGCTACTCTATAAATGTACAGATCAGTCTGGGGAGGAGGAGGCTGAGGGGAGACATCATTGCTCTCTTCCAGTACCTGAAAGGTGCTTACAGTGAGAGCGGGGTTGGTCTCTTCTCACTGGTGACAGGACGAGGGGAAATGGCCTTAAGTTGCGCCAGGGGAGGTTTAAGTTAGATATCAGAAAAAACTTATTTACTGAGAGGGTTGTTAAGCATTGGAATAAGCTCTCCAGGGAAGTGGTTGAGTCACCATCCCTGGATGTGTTCAAAATCCGTTTGGATGTGATACTCATGGACATGATTTAGCAGAGGATTGTTAGAGTTAGGGTAGTATGGTTAAGTGTGGTTGGACATGATGATCTTTAAGGTCTTTTCCAACCTGAGCAATTCTATGATTTTATGATCTCTGCAGGACATCAGTAAAAATGCTGTACTTGGAAAAGTATTCCCTATGTACATTTATTCAAGATCTATTGGTTAGCCAGTTCTCAATCTGCCCGATAATTGTTTTACTGACATCAGAGAGTCATTTTCTTACTGAATTTACTCTGCAGTAGGAAGTATTAATACATTAAGCCTTTGTAGTTTCTGTCATGTAAGAATGGCACAGTTGACTGACTTTCATTACAACATATAAACTGCCACCACAAAGATGCCAACATGTAAAACTTCATTATCCTTTTGTTATTTACCAGCTGCCTCCCATACTCATATTTGTGTTTTTGTTTTTTATTCTGAGATAGACATTACATTGCATTTACACAAGTCCATGCCAACTCTATTCAGATTTTTAAAAAATTTACATGCAGCATTTTTCCCTAGTGCTCTGAAATGACCTGTGTTCCTCAGGTTTGTTCAATGTCGTCTCAGAGAGCTCATCAGTTAAAATTTTTAAATTTAGTGTTAATCAGATTCAGTAATTCTGGTGTTTCTTCTCAACATCCGACTTTTATTTCCTTCCTGCACCTAATATCGACATTGCTTGCTGTATTAGATTATTATTTCATGTCAGTCCATCAAAAGAAGATGATTTTACTCAAGGAAATGGTGTGAAACCCAGCACTGGTGCTCATTAACAACCTGTAAGCCTTGAAAGTAAAGAAGCTCCTTCAAGTTGGCAGCTTCCAGAAAAGCTCCAAACCTTCTGTGTTTCATAAACCCTTACCAGATCTCTTTCAAGTCTCTTCCTTTCTCTTATGAGCACAGAGATTATTTCTGAGACCAGGTGTAGAGGATTTCCCATTTGTTCCCTTTGAGACTAGGTAATTCACTTGCACAAAGCTCCATGAAAAGATTAAGAAATATGTTGTATGCCATGCCCTTGGAGGGCTCTACTAAGCCTCAATGAGAAACTCAGAGAAGGAAGGATCAGTACAAAGCCATTGCTGGCTATGTTTCAACTGATATGACAGTGTGATAATTATGTAAGTTCTTTATGAGGATCAGGTTTTTTGCTTGGAGTGGCAGCCTTGCCAAAAATGCTACATTCAGCAAAGCATCTGAGTTCCCAGGAGGGTGGAAAATGATAGACGGTTGCCTATCTGATACTAACAGCAAAGCAAACAGCTGCTGGTTTAATCAAAGCCTTGGCTTATAGAAGAAAATTCAAATACAGAAGATCAATGCAACTTCTGAAGAAAACCATCCTCATATAGACTTCATGGCACAGCGTTCAAACCAATTCGTAGGTTTTCTTCAATTATACATTCAACATTCAAATTAAGTTCTCTAAATTAAGAATGAAATTGGAGATGGGCTGATTTTTTTTTTTTTTTCCTCCATTTCTGCAGGAAGATTTTTCCATGCTGGAAAAAATTCTCCCTCTAGAATTCACAGGAAATAATGCCTCTCAAAAGTGACCTCCCGCTCTTTTACAGAATGCACGTTAGTTTATACTGTTAGCAGAATACAAGTGCTTGGCTAACTAGTTGCTCCTCTGTTACCCCTTTGCTTTTCCCCAGGCCTAGGTTTCTTACTTCAAAGGATGCCAGATGGTTCTGACAAATCTTTTTCAACATTTAAATTATCTTGAACACATTGAGAGAAACAGCAAAACCTCGGATTTGCCAAACAAAATTATCACTGAAAAACAAAAAAATCCATGATGCGCACTAACTTATCTTCATACAAAATCTATACACTGCGATGGAGTTTCCAACAGCTCATCATAGAGCTGTTTGATGAGTGAGCTACACTTCACTCTACAAAACCAGGCCTTGGCTGTTTCAAATGCACAAGGAAGCACTGTGTCCATCCTCCAGTGAAACTCAGGAGCTAAATACAATCCTTGGATAAGCAGCCAGAACTCCAGTAACTTCTCCAGGAGCTGTGCCTTCTTATACCAAAGTCCAAGAATATCTATGTTAAATTTAGGGAAAAAGGAGAGTCGAGAAAGATCTATCCTTATGTTTATTCTACAGGGGAAAAAATCTTGACAGAATCTTAAGTAGACTCAAATCATGGCACACAACATTAATTTCTATATGTTACTTGTTTGACATATAAAAGCTCTTCAAAAGCAGTTGATATGATGGCACAAGGAATGGTTGGAAATATTCTAACCCAAATAAACCACAAACTGCACACCCAAACCAGGCTGAAGCTAGAAAAAGTCTTATTAGAGATGTGTTAAATGTGTGTGTGTTGTTTACCTATAGCAGTGTTCAACCATGACTATTTACATTGGGTTTTAAGCATGATTGTCCTTGTCCCCAGGCATAGAAATCACTTCGGTCACTTCTACATGTGAACAATTGCTCAAACACTAACGGGTGGTAACAAATGGATGTGACCAGGCTCTTCTGGTGTCACTCAGCAACTGGACAATAGACAGTGGGCGCAAAGTGGAACACAGAAAGTTCAATGAGAACACGAGGAACATATTTACTTTTACTAGAACAGGTTGCCCAGAAAGGTTATCCTTCTAATGAATACTCCTCTAATGGAGTATCACAGAATCACAGAATGGCCAGGGTTGGAAGAGACCTCAAGGATCAAGATTCTTCAACCCCCCTGCCACATGTAGGGCCACCAATCTCCTCATTTAATGCTAGACCAGGCTGCCCAGGGCCCCATCCCATCCAACCTGGCCTTGAACACTTCCAGGGTCGGGGCATCCACAGCTTCTCTGGGCAGCCTGTTCCAGTACCTCACCACTCTCTCTGTAAAGGATTTCCCCCTGACGTCCAATATCCTTCCCTGAAGATATTCGAAACCTACCTGGATGCTTTCCTGTGTGACCTGCTGTAGGGGGTTGGACTGGATGATCTCCAGAGGTCCCTTCCAACCCCTGTGACTCTGTGATAATGTTTTCAGAAGTTTAATTTGTACCTATCATCATATGAAACAGTTTTTTTAAGTAAAATAAAAACAAACAAAACCTCCTGTTCCTTTGGACTTAAGCATATATACAGAAGAACAATGCAGGGAAAACAAAACAAAACGAAAAAAAAATAAAAAAAAAACCCACATCACATTAGATCATTAAGTCATACAAAGAAAAATAACCAAATACAATTATTCTATGGAGGATGAGAAATGAAACAGAGCCAAAATGAAAGGTGTTGCTAATACTATACAGCAAATCAGACTTAATTTTGTATTCTGATAGAGCTATAAACATGTCACTAGGTTTCTATATGTGTTTCATTTAAAGAAAAGGAGTGCAGTAAAGAAATTGGAAATTTTCCTAAGTCAACTGTGGAAAACCTATTGCATAGCTATTTTCTCAATGAACAGAAATGCAATATGAATTACCATCAAACTAGAAAATACAAAGTAAGAAACAATAAATATTTTGTTCACAAGAAAATCTAAACAAAATAAGATAAAAGACACAAAAGTTGAATTGTGAAAACAGATATTTAACAGATACACAAAGAAAAATAGATCAAAAAAAGATGGCAAAGAAGGGCTTCAGATTGCATATACAGCTGCAAACTAGATATTCCTTTAGTATTCAAGCAAAGTGAAAGCTATGTGCTAGAAATAGTGCTGTTTCCGGGAGGAAGAAACTGAAAAGTTAAACTAAGGGTGATGCTGGAGCTGGTAGAAGAAAATTGGAACAAAAATAGATATGGCTTTAGGGCCAGGCAGCCTGAGTTTCACAATTTTGGAAGGCATAGCATATGGAATGGGAGGGAAAAGAAAGGTGAAGAAAGATGTAAAAGGCCCTCTGACCGGCAAATGGCTGTGACAAATAACTGGAAAGAGAACAAACAATGGTAAAGAAAATCCAAACTTGTTTCCCAGAAGCAACACCACTAGAGTAAGAGAAGAGTGGGCAGAATTTACGCAATGGTCCACAACTGATGCATCACATACACTCAGCATAGGACCTTGACTTCCCTTGGGGTCAACCTTGACTTCCAGAGAGAAATTGGAATACTTGAACACACCTCCTTCAAAATTCACATATATGAAACTTCAAACCTGACACATTTTTGTAATTTTTAAAGCAAAAAAAAATTGCTTAATTCAGCCAGATTAGCGTCTTTTTCCTGCAAATAAATGTTTTACTGTTCCACCAGAACAGCTATTTTGAGTTCTTGTTGCCAAGAGATAAAAGAGGAAAGAGAAGGTGCCATGAAAAACAGAGGGGATCGTAGCAAATAGCAAAAGGATACTGACAGACCTAAAAGTCAGTATGTGACCATTCTTTTTGGAAGAAGGATGATTTAAAATAATGTGTGCATATTTTCCTTAGAGTTTTCTGACTACAATGACAAATTATACAAGCTTTAGTTGTCTGACTCATTTTTTTTTCCACTGGATGCACTGAACTGCCTCCAAACATGGACGTACATATTGTATACACCATCAATAACTTCAGCTTTTTCATTGTATTGTTACCAAGAAGCAGAAAAAAAACTCGTGAAGCCTAAAGTCCTGAATCACTTGGCTATTCTGTCCAAGATTTTTAAGGTACTTTGCCTTATATGCCTTAAAGGACAAGTATTGGATGCAAGGTTCTAGTGAAAACCTACAAGTTCCATATTTAAATATTTAAATCCATAAGTAATTTTGTTTTTACATATTGACCTTCAAAGCTTCCATAATTAGGCAACATTTACCAAATTGCAGTTCAGTATTTCCTTACAAATCTGTTTCCAGTCTTAGTTTATTTGTTCTTGGATTAGTGGAACTTGGGCTTTTCCTGGCACAAATAGCAATTTTTAAAATCTTTTTTTCCCCCCTCATTTACTCTTCAGAACAAATAAACCCAGTATGGCTCACAAATTAGAAAGAAACTGAGTTTGCTTACAGCCTGTAATTTCCTCGACAGTACTTTTGTGTGGGCCACAGTGATGACACTCATCGTGCCTCAGAGCACTTTTAAGGTAAGGCATCTTCTAGACTTGGTCACAGCTGCCCCAGCTGGAGTACTCTTTGTTAACATGGAGGACAGAAGACTAAATATCTTCATTAAATCTCATTATAACATGAATTACGAAGGCTGCAGATATACTGGAGGACAGGCTTAGAATTCAAAAAGATTTTTTGACCCATTAGAGAAATGCTCTGAAAATGGTTGAAATTCATCTAAGGCAAGTACAAGATTTTGTACAGGAAGACATGAATCACCTGCATATATACAGAATGAGAGATATCTAAGCTAATTTTTCCTGAAAACAAACAAACAGCACTGTCTAGAGACTATAACATATTATTCAGATGAATAAACATTAACGATGCTGCACTTTTTAAAAAAGACAACACAAAGAAATTCTTACAGACAGGGCCCTAACGAGTTCTTAAAGTGACTTTCCAGTTTAACTTGTCACCAGTAAGACTTCACACAGGACCTTGTGGCCAGGTTTGGGTACTAGGCTTCAAGAAATACAAACACAGCCGGAGAGAGTCCAAAGGAAGGAAATAAAAACAAAAAACTTAACCCTAGAGGAAAATGACTTGTAAAAAGGGCTGAACGGGGTCACATATAAGATAGAAAAGACTGAGGCAGAGCATGAGAATATTCTCAAGCACATAACATTTATTACAGAAAGGAATCAGTCTGTTCTTGGTCTCAAGGGTGAACAGGATGAGAAGTGGGAAGCTCAAATTATGGTAATGTAAATTCAGATAAGACATTAGGGAGTGTTCTAGCCATAAGGACGCTGAATCATTGGGATAGATTGCCTAGAGATGTGAAATAGTCACTGTCACCACAAGTCTTCAGATTAGACAGACATAGGTCAGAAACAATACAGGTTTATCGCACAAAATTTCAATGAACCGTCATGGATGTTGTGGCTTTATGACAGTTCAGATGCACACATTACTAAGTGTTAATAGTGAAATCAAATGAAATAATCACAACAATATCCAGAGTTCAAGCTGGCTTGAAAACATCAGCACAGCATCCTTCTCTGCAAAGTCTAAGCATGTCCAAGAAAACGTTTACAACGAAGCTTTGTTATAACAGACACAAGGCCATTTGCTCCCCAGAAGTACTGATACACTGTGGAATTGGGTGTACATAATGTACAAAAATGTGCAGAAGTGTATCTACCAAACAGCCAACCAAGGACAGATTCACAAGGCAGAGGAGATTTTGCTGACTGCTTCTCTAATTGGCCATAGTTTACAATCCATAGACTGGTGTCTCTTCAAGCCCACCAGAATCTCACCTCCCAAGTGTTATTTACCTGCCACACACACTTCATCAGAGCCCGGAGCTGCTTTTTAATCCATCTATTCCACAATTCAGACTCACTCAGCCTTACTGAACTGTAACTAAGAGGTTCCTTTTCTAAAGTATTTAGCATAACCACTGGTTTGCTCTTAATTCAGCAACTAGAACCAATGACTATATGCAACAAAAATAAAATATTATACTGTAAAACATGAATTGTTATGAATTGTCCTAGTGTGCTTATAATTTTCTAAACAACTGGGAAGTATATGATGACCACTTTTGTCATAAAAGCAGTATGCATGCATGGCAGTCTCCATCACTATATTAGGATGCTTCCCACGTCACATGTCCTCTAATACTACAAGTACCTTTCTTGGAATTCTGATGAAAAAAACACTTTCTGTTTGTCACTCTAGTGCCCATTTGCCAGCCATACTCTCAAGTTTTTCAGTACTTCATAAAGATGCTACAGTAATTAGACTTCACATTCCCTGTATTTGTCATCTTTCTTTTCTGATTTCGTGTAGGTCATGCTGAAATGGCACACTCTTCTAAAATTGCATTGCTTGAACTGTCTATATTAGTATTTTCAGATGTAGCAATTTATTTTCCTTTATCAAACCACAACATTTTAAAAAAGAATATCTATGTAACATTTACTGAGAGCAACTGTGAGGTATTCTAAAAGATATTTTGTGTCAGAAGCCATCCGAGTGTGTTCAAAATGTACTGCTCATCAATTCAGCAGGGTATGCTGAAGTGCAGATCAAATTATTTGAAATACTCTTATGAAATTATGAAAGGGGAAACTAATATCTTTTTTCAGCAGAACTCTAAAAGGAATTTAGGAAAACATGGCCCACAGATCTTGCTAGCCATCTTTGCAAAAATACGTCAATACATTCTGAAATGCTTAGATGCTGTTTGCTGCATGTAACAGTAATATTCCCCAGGCCACGGCTGCTGCGTGAACTCAAGGCTGCATCAAAATCTCATAAACACAGAAATATACTGCAGGGGATTTCAGTGAGCAGCAATCTTAAAATGTCTCTTTGCCTTTGAACCAGCATTCTGTACTTGTCTGGAATGTCTCACAAAAATGATACCAATGAGGATTACAATGTACTATGGTCTAAGAACACACCCCTAGTTCATGTCTAGAAACTACAAGGCTGACATGGCACAGGGTGTTGATATTCCTTCTAAGTGTTTCTTCAACTTATGCTTATTCACTTCTACTGCATCTACCCGACCCAAAAGCTGGTAACTGCCCTTTGCAGATCTCCTGACGTGGCCAGCCAGTGTACAGCCCTTGTAGATGACCACCCAGCACCTGCAAGGCAGTGAGAGGAGCTTTTTGGGAGCCGGATCTCCGGATCTCCATCTCAGCAAGAGTGGCCACTGTGCCCACACGCGAGTGCCACCAATTCCTTCAGGTAGGGGGGCATTCATCACCCTCTAGCCTCAGCAGAAGACTTGGCTTTGTTAACCAAGTCAGTGAATAACTAATGCTATTGTAATTTTAACTGGGGGGGGGGAGGGGGGGAGGGGGGGAGGGAGGGAGAGAGGGAGGGCAGGCAAACTGGGAAAAGACAACATAGTTACTTTAAGTCTAGAAGTTATGCATTGCAATATACGCTACAAATACATATGCCAAGTGAAAGGGGTAAACCTGTTTTTCTTACTGGTTAGTTCCTACTGTGTTTCCCTCAGCATATGGGAGTTAATCCAGCAAATTTACAGTACTGAAATCTCCTTTGCAAGCAAGTTAAAAACTGTTCCTGGCTTTCTTTGCTTCACTATACTCGTTTTGCCTATTTCTTAGCCACAGACTGTGAGTGGCTCAGTTCTTCAAGCTGTACTGTGTTGTACTGAAGGAACAAGCTCAGGTAGTATAGGTCTTTGGTAGATTTCTACACATGCCTTCTGTCAATCTAGAACAGCAAAAATAGTTTATACAAACAAAAGGTTTGCTTATGTAACTCTAACCCCTTCCTAAGTCCCATTCTTACAGAGAGAGATCCCAGCTCCTCTTATAGTTCACCACTTCATCTAAGCGGGATCACGATGCCCCATCCCTGTTGATGCCCCATCCCTGGAGGTGTTCAAGGCCAGATTGGGTTGGATCCTGGGCAGCCTGGTGTAGTATTGAATGTGGAGGTTGGTGGCCCTACATGTGGCAGGGGGGTTGGAGATTCATGATCCTTGAGGTCCCTTCCAATCCTGGCTATTTTGTGATACTGTGATCGTCTTCAGAGGAGACATAATGCAGTGTTACTGGTACTTTCAATAGTTTATGTTTAGCTTAAAGACCCAGATTCCTGAAACTTTCTGAAAAACCCAGCTTTCGTATCCTAAAATAAATTAATAATCCTATGGGTTATGCACAGAAGAATGAATATGACCAGTATAACACAATGTATCTAAAAACCACATACGTATAACCTAAGGAACACACAGCTTTAAAGCATCATTACTGTCAAACCAACTTCACCCTCTGTCTTAGCATTGCTACAGTGAGTCAGAATTGTCTTGAACTACGAGCTCTTGTGTGAGACTTCAATTCTTCCATTTCTGACATGTCACTTTCACAGGATCTAATGGCAGCAGCTGAGCAGCACATCTTTAGAATAAACCCAGCAGTTTTGCTCTGTCTGTGCAGGTTTTGGGGGAAGCAGGCTGTATGCAAGCACATGCCTGAAGCACACAAGAGAAATCACGGAGCTCCTAGAACTTTAAGCCAATGCTAAAGCCTTACAACCATCTTACAGCCTCCAGCTCCCCTTCATGCAGTGCTTGTTGCAGTATCCCTGACCCGCAGGACTGGAAGGTATTAAGAGCAGTGGAAAGTTGCCATTGCCACAGAAGGGAGCAGCTCACAGCCCGCGCTCCCTCCCCAGCCTTGCTGACCCACGTGAGCCGGGTCTCTGGGCTGTGCCTGCTGCCTTACCCCGGAGGCAGGCTCTGTTCTCCAGGGCAGCTGAATGGTATGTGTGGCATTGCCAGCACAAGGCATGCTGGGACACCACATGGAGGGAAGTTGGCAACTGCTTGGAGCTGCTCTTGAAGAACCTGGAAATAAGGGGGAAAAATACAGACTAAACCAACAAAATGTGCAGCAATTGGCTTCTCTTCCGTTTGTACTGCTGTACTTAGCACTTGCTCGTGTCTTTGGCAGGTGTACCACCATCTCAGTTCATTAATAAACCTTCAACTGATGTACTTTAACCTCTCCCACACCAAGAAGTTTAAGAAATCCAAACGGAACTAGATGCTCTGAGTCAGGACTGCAAATAGACCTAGGCACAGTGAAGAAATTGTCTTTTCAACTATTCCTGGAATGGGAATGGCAAAGCAAAAATATTAATATTTCCTTATTTCTTCCTAATTACATACTGCGAATTAGAGAAAGTCAAGTGTTAAAGGATAAGCAGCAGTCCTCTCTGGGTGGCACCCAGCAGGAGAAAAACCCTGACAGCAGCTACAGCTGAGACTTCCTAAAGCAGCCCCCAGCCTCGGGACTAAAGCCTCTTACACCAGAACACTCCGTTCGGTGCATTCCCCGGGGGCTGCTGGCCGCATGAGCCCGCAGGGTGCCTGCCTGGAGGGATTTAGCGGGCTCACTGAGCGGGTATGCATTCAGAGCCGAACTCCGGGGTCCCTCAGCTGCGTTCTTAGGGCAGGAAGAGGAAGGGTGAAAAGAAGGAAGGACAGGCGGCTGCGGCTCCGTCTTCAACGTGCGTCTGCCGGCGCCAGCCCCGTTCCCGTCGGTGCCTCCGCCCCCCCCCACCCCGGGACGGTCCGCCGGGCCTCGGCCGCTGCCCGGCACAGCCTGCCCGGCTCCCCGCAGCCCCCCTCCTCCTCTTCCTCTTCCTCCTCCCGGCGCCCTCGAGCAGCCACCTCCGCCGGCCCCAGCAGGCCTGCCGTACCGCCCCGCCCGCCGGCACTCACCATATTACAGATGGAGGCGATGTTTCTGACAGTCATTAGTCTAAAGGTTGTAGCGATCCCACACCGCCATCTTTACGAGGTGAAAACGGCCCCGCTCATGGTGAGAAGAGGGCAGGAAGGCAGAGGGGGCGGCGAGCGGCTCCGGCTCGGGGCCGGGATGAGCTGGAGGAAGGCCTGCCCGCGCCCCGCGGCGCAGCGGGGAGGAAGGAGCTCACAGCCCTCCTTCCTCCTCCTCCCGCGGGCGAGTGACCGGCAGTTTTAGCGGCGTGGCTGGAGCAGCCGCATCTCCGCTCCTCCCGCCCCTGCCTCCCGCACGGGCCGCAGGGTCCTGGGCTCCCGCCGGAGCGCTCAGCCGCGCCTCTGCGCCAGCCGGCTCCGCGCTAATCCCTGCCTTCCTCCTCCTCCTCCTCTTCCACCTCCTCCTCCTCCTCCTCCTCCTCCTCCTGCTCCTCCTCGCCCGGCGGCTGCAGCTCCATCGCGGCGCGGCAAGCTCTGACCCGAGCTGGCCGGGCAGTGAGCGGCACTCGGCACCGCCGCAGCCAACGCGCCGCGGGGAGGGGCCGCGGGGTGCCCTGCGGCGGCAGTGAGGGGTGCGCTGCCCGGACAGCTCCGCGATGCCCCTGGGGCGGCCGCCGAACTCGGGCTAAAGGGCGTGAGAAATGTCATTTGCAGGCAGGAGGGACGACGAGGAGGAGAGCAGGCAGGCAGGGCGACGAGGCGTGTGACAATGACAGCACCGCTGTGCTTTGGAACGTTCTCTCCGCACCCGGCTTGAAGGACTCATGAATCCAGGCATTTTACAAGTTATTTTACGGCCCGCAGGAGTGTAACTTATTTCCTACTCCATGTGCTTTGTGGTCGCTGCCACTCGTGCAGACATTTACTTTTACAACAGCTGTGCAGGGACCGTGTCTGTGTTACCGTGCATCTTAGAGCTCAGTCACAAATTTACAGCACGTGGCATTTACACAACACTGTTAATGCAGTAAGCTCAGTTCATCTTCAGACACTGCAATAAATGAAGGCCTATGCCATCCTCCAGGGCGTGAGGGCATTAAAAGTTATGAGCACCTTAAATTTGCACTTGTGGTGAGGCACAAGGATGTTATCTTGTGGCCATGTGGAAAATCTCATGGAGAAGCAAGGATGGAGTTCACCTAGGATCACCTTTCCTATGAGGAAAGGTTGAGGGAACTGGGCCTGTTTAGCTTGGAAAAGAGAAGACTCCAGGGAGACCTTATTGTGGCCTTCCAGTTATTAAAGGGAGCCTATAAACAGGAGAGGGAATGGCTGTTTATGAGAGTGGACAGTGATAGGACAAGGGGGAATGGTTTTAAACTGAGACAGGGGAGGTTATGTTAGATATTAGGAGGAAGTTCTTCCCACAGAGGGTGGTGACACACCAGAACAGGTTGCCCAAGGAGGTTGTGGATGCCCTAAGCCTGAAGGCATTCAAGGCCAGGCTGGATGTGGCTCTGGGCAGCCTGGTCTGCTGGTTAGCGACCCTGCACATAGCAGGGGGGTTGAAACTAGATGATCACTGAGGTCCTTCTCAACCCAGGCCATTCTATGATTCTAGGATATGGCTTCAGCATCCCTTTCCTTAGCTGTTTCCATCAGGAACTTCAAGCCCCTGTGTTGTTCCTTCCCTACACATAGGAGATCCTTAAGAGAGGAAGCTGGTAACATTTTAGTGCTTACTTGGAAACATGGCAGCTCATGTTCGGCTACACTTTCCAGTTCACACTGCTACAATGTAATAATTTTAGTCTGCAGAGCCTGACTCCACAGCTATTACTTATGGGAAACATACTGAAATGGCTACATTTTCTGACAGTCTGGGTTTGAAGAGAAGGTCCGTGATTATTATTAAAAAAATCTGGCGGTGGCAGCAGCACCTGATAGATGCATCCCACCCTGTGAATGCTGCTAAGACAGCTGGCTGCAATCCAGCTCCTGGCAGACAAGTGCCCACTTTATAAAAATGGCACCAAAACTGGCATTACTTGGCATCCTGTTGGCTGTTTCAGCAAAGAAACTCAAAATAGAGCTGTCACAGAGGCAGAACTGTCTTTCCTCAGTAACTGGAATTAATTGCATCAAATCACTGTGGACATGTTTGAAATACAGTATGGAGGAAGCTGTACTTCCAGCATCCCTCATGGAGACTCTTGGATGTTACAGACTGAAGTCAGCAGAGCCACTAAACTGCCTCATAGACTCACAAATCACTGTGTAAGAGAATCAGCAAATAAAATAATACAGAAGAAAAAATCATCCTCAATGTAATTTTATTAAGTCAACCATCTTGCACTATATGTCAATTTGACTCACTCCAAGTATTAATTTGCTTAACCCTTAGGGTCTGGATTAAAAGTAATATTACAGATCTTGTTGAATTAACCAGAGGAAATGGGAGCTCAGCCCAGGTGTCATTTCATGACTGGCCAACCCCAGCTGCAGTCCTGAAGCAATTGAGGCCTGACTCCATCTCCAGTGCATTTCAAAGTAGCCCACAGAGACTGACAGTACTGTATTGTAGCTGGTTTTTAAGTCCAAATCCCTTTAATTCAGAAAGACCAATTCAATATTCTTTGCTGCACAGTACTTATTTTAATTTACTATAGGGTATCATGCTTGCTCTCAGTGAAAAATCGATGAAACAAATAAACCATTTTGATAGGTGATTACAATTTCAAATGAAACAAAATATGGCAACAGTCATTTACATACATAGTAACATTAGGGTCACAAAACCCAATGAAATACAAGGTAGAAGTTCAAAAGAAGTAAGACAAAGATAAGAGGTACTTCCATGCCTTTACTTTCTTGCTGATCCCCATTCCCTGATTACAGGGTAAGGTTCCAGGCAGTTTCTGTTTGTAACATGTTGGTGTTGCCAAACAGATAAGTTGCTACTAGGTAAGCTCTTTGTCACTGTTAAAGAAATTGGGCATTGTGGAAGATACACTTATATTGAAATATGGACATACAGACACACACACACACACACACACACATATATTTACATACTGCTCTACAAAGCATTTAGTACCTTTTGTATAAGGGATAAGGAATATGCTGGTTTGATGATCATTTAACACTGACTTATTTGCTCTTAAGCCACAGATCAGGCCAGACAAAAAGAAATTTTCCCTCTTGAAATGGGTTGGTGAGTGCTATGGTTTTCCTTTGGAGATGTTGTTTTCAGAACTAGAAAGTTCATTTCTGTAGCTTTTTGAAGATAAAAAACTGCTAAGAAAAGCAACAAAATTTAGCTGCAAACACTATAGGATCTGTGTAAATAAAGAACAGTGAGCAATTGTTCCCACTCCAAAGCATTGCCCTATCTCTTCATAACAAACAACTAACCCAGTGTTACTTCTGAGTGCTAAACAAAGAGAAGGAAAACAAGGGGCTATTTATAACCTGAGAGCGCTTACATAATTTCTGTTGAAAGGTCAAAAAACATCTCCCGCATTTACTTTTAGGTCAGTCTTTCTCCTCCTGCATTTACTCTTAGGTCAGTCTTTTTCTCATCTGGCTATACATTCTGACATTTTTATTTCACTATATAAAATAAGTACCTATTGCAAATACCCCCTTTGGCTGGCTGAGGCTGTGACTTTCCTAATGGTTTCCACCTGAAGGTCTCAGACTACTTTGCAAACATTCATTCAGAGCTGTCAGATTACTGGGAGACGAATTAATATCAGCCTATTTTACAAAGAAAACAGGCAGCAGAAACTTGGTGTGAGTTGTCCAAACGTACACAGCATAGTTGGTAGCAAAGCTAATACTGGCTCACTGTGTTAAGAGAAAACATTCCATTTCCTTTCCAGAAATGAGAAATTTGCAGAGGGTTCATTTACATTTTTGTTGTAACAAACAGTCCCAGAAATGAGTCCAGAAAGGAGAGATCATCCATCAGTTTTGCTGAAAAAGTCTTTGGAATAATCAGATTTGGGTTCAATTTCCAGGAAATAGGGACATTAGTTTTAGTGGAAAAGACAGTTAAAACAAGACTCAGATTTTCTGGGAGGTGGGAGAGTACATAACAGAAATTAAAGAGAATTCATCTATCCAAGATACATTATCAGCACTACTATCAGTATGGTTAGAATTTTAGAAACACTTTATCATCTTTCACTTATCACAATATTTGTTCTACAAAAACGATCACTGTAGATTTAAAAGCATGAACAAGTATGCTGATAGAAGCATGAGCACTAAGGACAGAACATAGCAAACTCTTCAGATTACTGAGACTACAGTTTTTAAGTTGATTTCTGTTGGGAAAAAAGGAAACTTCAGTGACACTTGTTCCCACAGTGTTGAATTTTTATTCTTGAGATACAACTATGTCTGGCATACCATTTTTCTGCAAGGTAAGGCAGTCACACATTGTATAAACGCTAGGCCAAAACTTTTTGACCTTATTTGGGCTACATAATGCCTTCAGCTTTTAGTACAACTCATCATTAACTTCAGTGAGAAAGATCAGCTCTTCGGTCTGTCGGAGTAATAGGAATTCACCTATGTGGGGACCACTGCAAAGCTGAAAAACTGTACTCTCTAATGCTATATCCAAGAAAAAGAGAAGGCGGAGTAAAAAGTCCTGTGATAATCCCTTTCTAAAGTTAACAACAGATATTTTCCATGAAACTTGGCTCCCATTGCAGAACAGATTGGAAGCTTTAGTACAACGCCAAATGCCAGCTTGCAGCCCATGGACTGAACTTCCTAACAGGTCCACAGGAGATATTCTATTGACTTCTGGAGTTCTAATGATAGAAGTGTGTTATGTTCTATAAAAAGTTAATGGCAGTCCATGGAAAACGAATGTGGAGGGGTTCCTGGGGGCCCCTTAGTCCAATAAAAGTCCCAACTTTCTTCTCTAGGACATTATCAGCTTCACAGCAGCTACTACCCACTTTTTTTTCCAATTCTGTAATTTTTTTTTAAGTTAAATTGTTATGATCATTTATTTTTGGAATTTTAGCAAACTCAGTTGTAACCTACCAAGCTTAAAGCAGAGAAAATGAAAGTCTGCTCTAAATTCATCTGTGAATCTAGCCTACCTAACATTATGCTGGCTGGCAGAGTGGAACTACTATCTTTTTTTTTTCCTCCTCAGAAATTGCTGTTTTTCAGAAGTAAATCAGATACATTTACAGCACCTGACTTTGGTTTTTTCCCCATTACATATCAGATTTGAAAGCACAATGTCAGCAAAAGATAGATGCAAATACAGCAGAAGCTGACAGAGCAGATAGAAGCAGTTAATAGTTCTATGGTGACAACCATAACCATTAAACAATGTTGTTCTACAGTCAGGCTGTTTAGGCCTTTACAGTCAGTTTGATGCTCAATAATAGCCTAGAGGTGTGATTATCTCATAACATCTTACTCTTGCTTCTTTCTTCGGCTTAATTACATCTCAAAAATTGTGTAAGGAGCTTTGAACAATAACAGTAAGAGAACTTCTGCGTATTGGTCTGTTGCTTCATTGATTTTACCAAATGTTAACCTTCCCTGTCACACTACTCAATAGAAAATATCCCCACCTATTTCTGTAAGACAGATGTTTGCCTCTTTATAATGTAATTCACCAAGTTCACTGGTACGTTTCTGCCTATACCAACTGTGCTTTCAGCTGAAAAAAAAAAAAGCACCATTTGAGTTCTAACCATTACATATTGCTGAAATGACCAAACTTTATAGCCATGGAAGTAATTTGTCATTCTTCAGAAAAAGTTCACTGAGGAAAAACACCAGAAACCTTCAGAAATAACAAATCTGGTTTGCACTCCTCCAAGGATCTCATTTACTGTTTTTATTCTATTCTACAGGCTCTAATTTTATCTCACATACACACAGAGAACAAAACACAAAGGATATTTGGATAGTAGATAAGCTGTAAGCTGTATTTAGTCTATTTTGGGTACGAATTTAAAATGGTCCTTTCATGTCATTTCATGTAAATGGTCATTTCATGTAAATGGTTGCATAAATTAATCAATTTGCATTTTTTAATGAATTAGCATCGCACAGATTTAATTAAGACACAGTCCTATTGCATTGGACATAGAGATTAAAACAAACAAACAAACACAAAAACAACTGCTTGGTGAGGTTCCAAATCTACCAGTTATATAATGCAGATGGATACTGACATCCATCAACAAAGACTGACAGCTACATCAAGATTTTACTTGCTTGATTTTCCTTCCTACCTACGCGGAGAAAAGAAGAGAAACTGAATGGAAACATTAAGAATAATTGTGCATTTTGATGAACTGAGTGTGATGTTTTCGAACAAATGAAATTCTGTCCACTTAAAAAGGTATCAAACCAATAACTTAGAGAAATTCATGCATCCTATAAGGAGGGACCTTGATGAATAGGGCACCAATCTGCAAGATCTGAACAGCTGAATTCAGATCACCATAGGTTCCTTTAAAAAATCAACACTAAGTGCACAAAATAGCTAAGACAGCCAGTTGTCACTTAGGTAAACTCAAAACACAGACCTTCAAATATTCTTCACAATGACTGCCTAAAACAGAGGTGCCCTGGTGTCAACAGACAAAATGGACCACTGGCATGATCAACTAGGGACTTGATGAGTTTTTCCTGGGCATGTGCACAATCTACTTGCTAACCCCTCACACTGGCAAGAAGCGATGGCTCTGCTTTATCAGGAGGTAATCACTGTGGATCATAACCAGCACGTAATACCTGAATCTTAAGTACAGGTCTTGAAACAGCTCTCCTTAACCATTCCTGTCCCTCCACTCCCCTAGTACTTTAGTAGTATTTTGTTCACTAGTCAATCTTCCATGGTAACAGTCATGGATGGTAAAAATGTAAGGGCTGAATGCCTCTTTATGCTGTTGACTAAATTACATGAACAGACTGATCCAGCTTACTTGCCTACCTGTAGAAAAATAGTTATTGTGCAGACCCTCACGTGAAACCACCTGAAGCTGGGTGCATCTGGAAACTCCTAAACAGAGTGGCTTACCTGTAGTCACGAGGCTGCCTTTCAATCCTGATACCGTGGTAACAGCCATGCTGTCACAAAATGACTGCACCTGCAACAGTGTTTTAAGATTTAGATTTTGTACCAAGATTTAGACAAATAACTACAAGTGGGAAAAACTATCCCTTGGTTGTTACTATGTGTCTGCTTCCGGTTTGTTTTAGCCCGAAACAAGCCACCTAGGCTGGTTGACTGTGATTTAAATGCAGAGACTAGAAACCCCCCGGGCCAGGCCCCCTGCCTGCTGCCCAAGCGTGCTCACCTGCTGGGAGGCTGCAGGGTATCAGCACGGCCGCGGGTCTTGCCTCGCCAGCCTTACACACAAATCCTAAGTCTCTTAAAGAAGGGCTTAGATGGGAGTTTAGACAGAGATCAGCTGCATTTAGCTCCTCGAAACCGCTATGCAGCCGCTACTTTACACCGAATGTCTGCACGTTAAAGACCTCCGGACACGTGCAGCCGTCATCCGGGCAGAGCTGAGCAGCCACGTCCCGACAGAAGCCCTACAGGCCGTTGCCCGCTCCTGACCGAGAGGCCTGGAGCCCTGCCCGCGCTCCAGTGAGCCCGAGACCCACGCGCACACCCCGCTGCCCGTCAGGTGAGGAGTGGAACACCGCCTCCAGTCACGTGCTCCTGCTCGACCAATAGGCGGCGGCACGCATCCCGCTGGCTCCCCCTCCCCGCCTTCTTCAGAGACGTCGGGCTCGCGCGGATCTCGCGGGAGCGGCGGGCGGTATATAAGGGCCGCGGAGGCGCCGCCCGCCCTCTTTCCCCGCCGCCCGGCGGTGAGGCGGTAAGGCTGTAAGGCGTCCGCCCGGCGTTCCTCTCGCATGAGGGGCGGGTGGCGTGAAGGCTGGGGGAGGCTCGTGCCGGTGGGCTAAGGGCGCAGCGGAGCGGGGACCTACATCGCGTCTTCCCTTCACATTTGCCCTCTCGGAGCCTGGCAGTGCCCCGAGGAGTCAACACAGGGGGATAGAGCGCCTTCCTCACATAAACACAGCGCGGAGCCGCCCCTCCGCCCTGCATCCTGTCGTGAGGCACAAGCGTCCCTTTCCTCCGCCCCACGGCTCCTCCCGTCCCCTCCCGTGCTGACTTCTCTCTCCTTCCGCAGCTCCGGCCCAAGGTCCCCACCAGGTGTCCCGATGCCCTCCGGGGCTCTGCCCGCCGGCCTGCCCAGCTGTCGCTCCCCGATGGCCGTGCTGGGGCTGGAGCCGCGTGCCGATGCCGGTAGGTGGGCGTGCCGCCTCAGGGTGACCTTCCTCTGTCCCTGCCGGCTCTCACAGGTCGAGATCAGCCCGTCGTTGCTTTGCATCCGTGCAGTAGTTTTCCTTAGGCCCGGCCTCCTCTTCTGTCTGATACAGTAGCTTTCGGTGTCTCCCGGCCGTTCTGCCCCTGTAATTTGTTGCAAGGTATAACAAGTAGGCACACGGTGGTAACGAATTAGCCAGTTAAAGCTGCTCATAAAGCTGAGAACTCACCGCTTCTGGGTAGTGTCAGCACCAGAAGTAATTTAGCGTATTTAGAGATATTACGATATGTACTGTATAGTTGAAATGGTCATATTAGAAAAAGGCATTCTCATCTGTCTGATTAAACCGTCTACTACACCTTGCTGTAGATATTTGATGATGAACTTCATAAGTGACTTCTGAAACTTTATGCTGTAATAATTGGCCTCTCTGTTATTTAGGAGTCACTTAGTGATTTCATGATTGAAGCAGGCTAGAAATGGATGATCGCACCTAAACTGAAAGCAGTCCTCAGGACTCCTTAGGAATGAATAATACCTTCTATTAAGAAGGTAAGTGCTTTCTAGTTTAATGAGTTCTTGACCATTTTAAGTCATACTTTTTGATAATTCATGAGTTTCAAGTAAGTTATCTCGTTTGAGTAAATGGTAAATTCAAATAATCTTAAAACAAATTGGTATGATCTATTCCCCTTTTTAGCTTTGCCCTCTTAAGTCTGCCGGTGTCTTAAGTGGCCAGTATGGAGGGGTATAATAGTTCTCTCTCAAACCCAGAGGTGAGGCTGAAACTCTTCTTTGGATCATACTGAGAGGAACACATTAATGAAACCATAAAACCACTTTCATGAATTTCAGAAAGTTAATGAATCAACTTTATTGCATTCAAAGAAGCTTCTAGGATTTGAGAAGTCATCTGATGATCATGTTATCTAATTCTGTTTCACATTAATCTTTTTCAATTTTCAGAGTTCTCAAGCGTGTTGGTACTCCTTGACTGCCTAGAATTTGCCTCATGAGATAGAGATAAACAATATGGAGTCAAAAGAGTTCCTTGTAAATTGATTGGTCTCTGAGGTATGTAGTGTAAAAAGTCTTATCAGACTTGAGTGGATGGGGTAGTGTTGTCTCTATCTAAGAAGCTTAAATTATTGCTTAACTGAAAGTTAAATTAAAAAAAAAAAAAACTAGTTTGAAACTAGCTTGGACTACTGGAAACCTCTGTGGAAATCTAGAATTTTTAAAACTGATTTTACGTAGATAGGTCAAACTAAATTAAATAATATCTGAGTAAAGTGGATCTGTTCTTTCTTACTAGACTTGCCCTGGACTGAAATGTGTACTAATGGTATGGGCAAGGAAAATCCTGTCCTGTAGAAATGTAATCTTTTTTGAGAAATGCCTTTGATTTAAGGTTGGTGTCATGTAGCTTGTTCATATAGTTCAATCTTAGGCCACTTAACTCCATTCAGGTATTTGATGCTGACTGCAAATTAAATAAAGCTTTTCTTTTACAGAGTGAAAACCAGCAAGGGATGTGCAAGGCATCAGAATTGATCTGCTGAGTTGATGATTACAGACTTCACACAAGATCGCTCAGTTGTTCTATGTAATGTTTTGAACTGAAGCAGTGACTCAGACTGTTACATCTTCAATGCTCATGTTTAAACAATCTAGCCATTGGTTGCAACAGAAGTTTCTTAAAAGCTGTGGCAATTTCTGTACGGATTGATTGAAATAAAGTTAATACCAGAAGCTTGTGTTGTGAAGTTCTCTCATCTAGGTGCTTCCTATTCAGAGGTATTCAGAAGTTAAGAGTGACAAATTGCTTCACTTTGAAATCACTTTATTTTGAGGTCAGTGGGCCCACTTTTGAATCACTTAATTAGGCTACGGTGGTTTGCATATTGTCCAATTAGTCAATAGATGGTCTCAGACTCGCTAAAGACATAATAGATAAAGGGACCCTCAAAGATTGCTATTTAAAATACAACAAAATATTTTTCTGCTGCAGACTTCCTTTTAAAGAGCTATTATGAAGGACTATGGAGAGCAGGAACAATGTTCTTCAGCAATTGAAGCTGCATCTCCTAGGTCAAAAATTCAGCTTTCCATGTGAGGTGTGAAATTGTAATTTGTGCATTCTGCTACTAGCTGATGCTTCTATAGAAGACATAAGCAAGAATAACTATAGTTCAAATTGGCTGTTAGGCAGTCCCTACTGCTGAGTTGATGCAGTGAATTATTGCAGGTTTAGGGCCAAATGTAAATAACCTTGGTCAGATTAAAATTCCATCTAGCCAGGAAGTATGCTTCTGGTTCTTCACTTAAACATCTGCTAAATGGGGCAAATATTTGGATGTTTATAACTTCTGGCCTGTCAGATTTACCTTAAGTATAAGCTTTGAAATATTTTCACTTCTGGAAACTAACATCTGGCAACAAGACACTTGCTCTTCTTCTTTCTGCACTGAGAGGAGGACCTACTTGAGAACTTTGGAAATGAAGCCTGTTCTTTCAGGCCAAGATTTGTGATTACCTGTTGACTTCAGAGGCTTATTTCTAAGGCATGACTGCCCTTCATAGTGAGTGTTTTTTGCATGTCTTGTAATTCTTTGGTGGAGAACACTCAAAGACCAATGAGTGGATTGCACTATCAAAGATTAGTATTAACTACTCTTATTTCCAGCTAAATGACGTCAAGCCAGACTCATTTTATAGATTTCTGTATAAAGGTTTTGTGCAATAGGGATTGAAAGAAAAGCTGGGGAGGAATAAAAATGAATGAGAGCTACTAGGTAGCTTTTAATCTGTACGTTTCTTGTAAACTCTAGTTATTGATTGCACATCTAAGGATGGCGCTTGAGAGTTTTGTTGACTAGATCTGCAGCAGAGTCAATTCTGTTTAGAAAGATAGTCTGTCAGGCAGGAGGAGTACATTTTTGTCTTTGTTTTGTTTTAGTAGACAATCAAAAAGCACAATTTCCCACTTCAGTTCCTTTTAGTAAGTTATTACAACTGAGTTTCAGACTTGATCAGAGGAGGCATAGAAAGAAGATGAAGTATATAAGATGCTTAGGGAGCAACCTCATACAGAGAAGAAACCTTTCTTAAGAGTCTAAGTGTTTAAAAATGATCTTAGAGGGATTGTCTTATATAAAAGGGACAAGGAAAAGGGACGAGGGTAAGCCCAAAGGAAACAGTGGAGCACCTTGTTCTGAAGAAGAGATGATGAAAGATTCTATTCTTACAGGAGAATAGAGAATAAGAACTTTTTCCTGGAAATCCTCTACTGATTTAATGGTAGACAGTGTGAGTTGTTTTTTTTTAAAAAAAGTTCTTTTTCCATTTTCTCCCTCTATCTATTTTAAGCTTTAAGAGGACTTTCTTGGAATGTGAGCAGGTAGTCCAAACTTTCATTAGGACTCACTTGGAAAGAAATTTTAGTCAGGATTTTCTTTCAGAGGTAACTAGCATCATCAACTGTAGATCGTTAGTGTCACTTGAAATGCAGGCAGTTATATTCATTAGGCTTGGGAATTTGTGATTCTGCAGCTGGCAAGCCCAAACTCTGGTTAACCCTGAAAGTTTATGAAAGAAAAGCAGCAAAATATCAGTTGGGTGAGCTTAATGTATGAATGCTCTGGTACCTAAGGAGCAATGGGTGTGCATCCTCTGCATTAATTTGGATTAAAGCAAGTAGGCAGGCACTTCCTATAAAGCTGTAGTGGTCTTTAGATATTAGGTATCTTAACACTTTCTTAACACTTTTTTATGTTTGGTTTCAGGTGGAGTTAACATTGGATTCTTCAACATATCAGTACTTCTGTTTATCTAAGTAAAGTTGAAAACTGCATGACCTTCACAAGGCATTCACTGTTGCAAACAGGGTCTTCGCTGTTTGGTACACTGTGATGTAAAGATCAGAGATTTCCTCACAATGGTTTGAAGTTTGAGTTCTATGGCTTTGACTCAGTGCACTGAAGACATTAATACTCTTTCAGGCTGAGGTGTAGAAGCTTGGAATAATAATTTATTATCTTCAGATTGTATTGTATGTATGTTTACTCTAAGGTGCTAAGCTAATGTAATCCAGAATGTGCATTTTAACTTAAATAATCCTAATTAAACTCTTGAGCAGGAGGAGTAATTGGAGATAGGTAGAATCTTAGGAAGACAAGTGTGCCCAAAACCAAGGGATAAATAGATGTGGGGAGTTCCAGCTTTTAGTACTCCCTGGCCTTGGAGACAGCGGGTGATGAAGATCTCTAGTTTGTCTCCTGGGAGCAGGCAAGGTCATTTGTTATTTCCTTCTCAGTGGTTTATTGCACACCAAAGCAGAGGTGGTATGTGGCCTATGAGTCAGAGTGTTTTTCAGTCCTCCTAAGAAGTGAAGGTGAACTTGAAGATGAAGTTGTATAAGGGAATTTGGCTTAGGTTTTATTAGTGCTTCTGCCATTGAGTCTTACTACAACTGATGTAGGAGGATGAAATCGCAGCTTCCATTTGGTTATGTCACGATCTGTCCCTTATAAATAGAATCTTATCTCATGCAGTTTGGAAAGTGAAAGAAAATAAATAGGCACTCTCTGGAATAATTTCTCTGCATTTTCTCCACAAGCTACTTGAAAAGATTGCTCACTCAGCCTCCTTAGGATCTTAGTACCGAATCCTATTAGATTCATCACTTCATTCTTTTTCCCAAAGTGTAATCATGAAATGCACACAACATACTTTGTAAGGAAAGTAATAAAGGAAGGGAATAAAGCCAAGTAAAGTATGCAGAAGGATGCAGTTTGTTTCCAGCATTAATGTGAGAAATGGCAACAACAGACACAGAGAAGGCTGAGGTACTCAACAAGTTCTTTGCCTCAGTCTTCCCTGGCTGTCAGGCTTCCCATGTTCCTTGTGTCCCTGAATCTGTCGGTGGGCACTGGGGAAGCAAAATCCCTCCTATTGTAAGCAAAGACTCGGTAAGATAGACTCAGTATTAATATGGTTACTCAGGATAAAAACAGGAAGTGATGAAACAGCAATAATTCACTGATATTCAGGATTAAACTGCAGAAACTGTGATGAAAGAACAGATCATTTATCCAGAAAGGTAAAAATTATAATTCTTAAAGAGAAAACCAAAGGTAAATTATTAGTCAAATTGTAAGCTCGTGACACTGTGCTGAACAAGATCAGAAGTGAGTTCAGGTTAGCAGCAGTGAAGATTTGTGAGAAATGGAACAAGTAACCCCACTTCATATAACCCAACCCCTTCAGGCTGTGCAGCGCCGGAGAGGTGAGCTGCTGTGACAACAAGGAGGTACAGCTGAGGACAGGACCTCAAATGTGTTAGTATTATGAACATCAACCTCAGAAAGACAACCAAGTTCTGTAGACAAGTGATGGGACCTGTCCTTGCTCTGCTCAAGTAAAATAGTGCAGTTTCATAGAATTTCATGCTGATTTACACCTCTGGAGACCTGGACCTGCCTTTGTGCTAGCATGCTTATCACACACTGTGCTGGTTTACAGATCCCAATGACCTCCTGCCTAAGAGCAGCTCAGTTTGAATCCTCAGTTTTGGAAGTTTTGAAGATACGTTGATTTGAGCAGTCCTTTCAGCTCCTAATTCGTAGGTCTGAAGTCAGTGAGAGCTGAGAGCAGCCCTTCCATCATGCTATGGTTTACATGGAATGACATCTTTTAATAAAATACTCAACAACTCTAACAATTGTCTTAAAAATATGTCTTTAAAATGATAGTACTTTCTCTATAACTTCTTCCTCTTAAAGAAGAGTTACATGGCAGCTGTTACTCACCACGTAGCAAATGCTGTGTCTGCAGTTCATAAAGTGACAGCAGCACTATAATTCATGGTATTGTGAAGCAGGTTGAGATGCATAGGACATTTCAGAAGTTATACATTCACTGTTCTTCTTTACCATTTTGTTTCATATCCAAAACCATACCAATAACTTGACATGCAGACAGAGCACTTATCTGATAGCTGATTCAGTAATCAATTAATTGTCATTATTCAAATCAAAAGGAAAACTCTCAGCCGCTTTCAGATAAATAACAATACTCGTGTTCTCAATGTTTTATGATAAATTCGTGGCACACTTTCTTTTTCCTTAGTGATTTCCTAACATCATTCTCCAGGTCGGACCAAGAGCACAGAGCAGACCTACCTCAATCAGGATGGCTTGGCTTACCTCCTTGTCTCATATGCACCTTAACACAGCTGCCAGGAGAATCTGTTCCCTGATCTCCCAGATGCAGAGCTGAGGCTTACTGGCTGGTAGTTCCCCAGGTCTTCCTTTCTACCTTTCTAAAAAATGGGAGTGATGTTTCCCTCACTGGGGACTTCTCCTGACAGCCAGAGCGATGTGAATATGCATGAGTGAGGCTTGGCGACTGCCTCATTTGTTTCCTTCAGGACCCTGGGATGCATGTGGTCTGGTCCCACAGACTTGTACACACTCTCATCAGGTGGTCTGGAATAAGGTTATTTTATATCTTTCTGACATTTTGTGTATGTTTGTATGACAGCAGAAAAAGTTCCTTATAATCTGAAATAAACATCTTGGACTTTGAAATAGCATGTGATTTAAATACCTCTGGTTTTTATTCTGGTGGGCTTCTAAATAGTTTATATGCATTTTTATTGCCTTGGGATTTGAGTACAAGTTGGAAAGCTTGAGAGATTTTTGCACAGAATGCAATTTGCAAAACGCTGTTGCCATTTCCTTGTGGAAAAGAAAATTGGAGTTGAATATTTCATGTACTGGAAAGAAGATGGAGAGAAATTGGTTTTCCTTCCAAAAAATTATTTTTTGTTGTCAGATTTCAAAGCTTCAAGTAAGAGTATTATATAGATCATCTGTTTGCTTGTATTCTCAGCTGTACTGCAGATCCACTCTGGCAGAATTTCTCATGGTAGATTCTATAAATTGCATATTTTAAGTAATATAAAGTAAGGATTTCTAGGGTAGGGTTTTTCAAAAACACTCAGAATTAGTTTCTTTCTAGTCTTTCTGAGTTCAATGTTGATGTCGGTAAAGCAAATTTTGGCCACTGCTGAATGCTAAAATCAAAATCAGTGGTGTTCCTTAATCAGTTCAGGTGACAGAGCAACTTTAGATCAGTAAAATCATTTTGATTGGCCACACTGAAAATGTCAATGATGTTGTAAAGCTCAGTATATCTAGTCTGCATTGAAACTAAACTTGTCCTTCCTGTTTGATGGCACATACCTATCTGAACCTGAAGTATTTCACACACCTCGCATTTCCAATCACTAATTCAGCAAGAGGAGGGGTATTCAATACCAGGCTTTGGTTATCAGTGTCTGCAGATGAATTTAGGAGGCCGACATATCATTTGTTCACAATCGTAACCTACTGAAAAGGTGTCTGCAACATAAGCCACATGATTAAGCATTTTTCATAGCCACCCGGTAATGTTGCTTTAAAAGCTCAAACTGATGTTTCCATATTGCATCATTTTTCCTCTCTAAATTTGTTTGCAGGCAGCTTGTGCAGAAAATGAATCGTTCTTTTATGTAATTGCTGTTAATTTGGCTGAAAACCAAAAGCAAAAGCAAAACACCCATAAGGTAATTTCACCTGTCTTTGTTAGAAAAGCAGTTCTCAAATTGAACACGAATGCCTCTGAGTTGCCAAATGCAATTGGTTTTACTGTCTGTGGTTTCTGTTCTTGTTGAATCTGTCAGCAGCAGGTGAGGTCTAGAGCTAGAGCTTCCCAGCCAGAGCTCTGCAACCTGTGCTGGGGGAGGGAGGCTGCACAAGGCTTATTAGGATGAAGACAGGCAGAAGCATGGCACTGGTTGTAAACAGAGATCCCAGCCAGCCCAGGGGCACTGTGACTTCAGAAAAGATCCAGGGATGAGGAGGAAGGTGGTGGAAATGGATGGAACTCCCTTACGTTTCACCTTCCGATGGAAATACACATTCAGAGAGCTGCAGGCAGGACAGGGCGCAGGATTCTCACTTAGGAGTTTATTTTCTGTTCTCTCCTTGATCTACAGATCTGCAAGTGATTCTGAAGGGATGTGATCAGTGCAGTGTAAATGAGTCCACAGTAATTTGTATAGAATCAGCCCTTGTTGTGGGAGCACAGAAAAGCATCATAAATAAGCCTATGGGGAACATGATGAAACTGCCTTTACACTTCTCACCGTAAGCAAGCCAACCTGGTTAGACTTAATTGTGCAGGGGGTTATGAAGCCTGTTCTGTCCTAAGGGATCAAATTCCCTGTTGTGTTGGGCATTCAGTGGCATTGCAAGATCTATCGTGTTAATGAATTTATAGCAATGGTAATTATGATCTGCAACAGTTTTAAGCAGCTGGAATTAGTGTTAGATAAGTCTCCTTATCATCACACACCTATAAATAATGAATTTTGCTGCATGGAGAGAATGAATTCTTTCCTGTGTAATCCATTACCTCTGTACAACAGCCAAACATTTCAACTGTCCAAAGAGGAAAGTGCTATTTTCTTTGAGGTTTACTTCTGTCCCATTTATTCAAAGCATCTTGTTAGGCTTTCTGCTTACAGTAACGGAAATATTTTTATCAGATGATAATGTATAGTAGGTTTGCCTTGATTCAAAGCAACATGAAAAGAGCTTCCTTAAGTCCCAGGAAGAATGAAATTCAAGAAAAAATGTTTTATGTACGGTTTCAAAACTTAAAAAATTGTAACAGAAAGGCTTTTGGCCCTGGGAAAGAAATATTTGCGTACCACATCCAGGATACTGGGGATAGCGGAGAAACCTGGCTTTATTCAAATTACATCAAGTGAAATCATGACTTGGCTTCAAAGGAGAAAAATAGGAAACACGGCAAAATGCTGAAAGGCAAATACTGCTGAAAAGGAAAGAAATACTGGACTGTATCATCAACTACTATAAAAATTCCTTCTGAAAACTAAGCTTCATTTATTCAGTCTTGGAAATCTCAGATTTATGCAAACTGAGGAGACAATGAAAGAAAACATCAACCAGAGGATCACACCCAGGTTTTCTGAGCCTTCGTGGGATCCAAACTCACCCTTAAAAACAGCAAAGGGTTAATAGTCAGCACTGAAGGCATGCAGAGTTGGCAAGACGGGATTGGAGGGAAGACCAGTGACTTTTTCTTCTTTATCTGTATTTTGAAAAAAAACATTCAAACTCTGATTGCTGAGACATTTGCTAAATAGTTGCCAATAATAACCGTATTAATCTCATTTTAGAATTCCTGTAGATCTATGCCAGAGCCTGGCAATTTTATTTCTTAATGTATGTACGTATATTATGGAGGCAGGCAGGCCATGCACTGCTTTGTGCTCATTTAATCTCTCAGCATACTGGGGAAAGCAAGAACTTTTTGTTCTCAAAACTATTTATAAAGGGGTTTTGAAATCATTAGGCTTTAATCTTTCACCACCTCTATTCAATATTGTACTGGCCTACTCAATTTCTTCTTTTTCCTATATATTCAGCTTCTAGTAGGTAAGTGGAAAGAACATCACCCAGCTTTCCTTCTTGTTCCAGCATGAGAGCAGGGAACTTAACACTGTCACGCTGTAACACTTGAGATGATTTTCAGTTGATACGAAAACAATGAAGGGTGAAAATAACTGAATGCAAGGTGCCAAAAAAAAAATATGTCTGGGGCTTTTTCTCACCAGAAGATAAGTCAATCTGCACTATTTTTAAGGATGCTCGTGACCTTGCAGGTAACATTCTAATTGGCTTGGCAAGGTTCAAATTACAATTTGTTTCAAAAATAATACCTGGGTGCTCATGTTGCCAGAACACAGAAATGGAAGACAACAATCTTATTGATTGCTTAATCGAGTGAAGCATGTGTTGTCCCCATTTGTGCTCCTAGTGGTCTGTTGTCCCAGCAGTCATGTCAAACTCAGGGTACCCATGACCCTTTTCAATTAGCAGATCAGTTCAGTTAAGTTGCCTAAACTTCTTGTACCTTTTCCAGTTCCTAATTGAAACTGCTGCTTGTCAGTGGTATCAAGGTGTCAGCACTCAAGAAAGGAACTGTTCCTTTTGTTCCCAGTGCTAGTACAGTGTGAGCTCTCTCATCCAACTGTTCAGGATGGCTGGGATGAAGAGGGAATAATTTCCATCCTTCATCTATAGAAAAAGCAACGAAGAATGGCTGATCTTCAACTCAGCAGTACTAGAACTAACAGAGGAACTGCTGCTGAATCATATGGGCTGTTATGAAAATTCTTCTATCACAGTCAACAAAGCGTTTTCTCCTTGCTTGACTGCGTGTTGGAAATTCCTGACCCAGTGCTCCCTAGAGGAGGCAACTACATTTCTCTCTGTAATCATGCGCCTTTTTATGAACCGAGCAATTTAACAGACATATTTTTAAAAATATCTAAAGTTATATGCCTGACAGTCCACCTAGAGTACCTTATTCAACTGTTAAAGAGCAGCTTATGTGTACTTGAATCACCTCCATGCTAGTAACATAGACAAGATCAGAGAGGCCAAACAAGTATGTGCTGAAGTTCTTGCTGATACTGCAAATTCCACTAGTCAAGACATCTTTGGCTTCCTCACCTAGGAACATGTCAGCAGAGGACAGAAGGTTGCATTAAATGCTGTTTTTCTCTCCAAATCCGAATGTTTTGTTCCCTTCCATGTCTTCTTCACACTGCTCACCCTTATCCCTCCCCCTTGCACCGTGGGACAGGGAAACCCACAGTCATATTGCCCAAGCTCTCCCCAGCCCATGTTGGCTGCACTCCCACCTGCACGGAGCTTGGTGATAGGGCTGATCCGCACCTGCCAGAATGCCCCGCGGCTCCATGGCAGCACAGTGGCTCCTCTGTGTCCCTGGTTAAGCTGTAACTGATACATAAACAGGAACAAAAAGCCGACTTTTTGTTTGCAGCAAGCAGTGCGTAAAGCTGGGGTGGATTAGATTTGTGTTTGGAAAAGAGAAAATTTCAGTGGCTTTCAAACGCTTGGGTTGGGTTCAGATCCTGCATCATCAGTGCAAGTATGCAAACCTGGATCTAGGCAGTCTTCTAATTATTAGAAATACATTCTCTCTGTAATCTGCAACTGTTCTCATACGTAAGACCAAAGTAACAGCTTTCCCCTTCCGAAAATTTGGGAAAAAATAGTAACAAGCCTTTTAAAGGGCATATTCCTTTCTAGCACTTTCTTTTGAGGATGAGGTGCAATTGTGTGTCATATATTAACACCAGAGTGGTGTTAACAATGAACTGACCCTGAAACACCGGCTGCTGCTCGTCACTGCCAGTCACACTGCACATCGCAGTCAGAGGCCCCAGCAATGGGAGGGGAATGGTTCTCCATAGCCATCATTGCTCAGACTAGTGGGTAATCGAGACAGATCTCTTGAGGAAGACTGCATCATTCCTTGAGGTCAAAACATGAAGAACAGACAGATGTGTTGTCTTGGCACATCAAAATCCTATACGTAGGAGACGTCTTTAAACCAGATCCTATGCCTTGATTTTTTCCCCCTTCTTTTAATTTGAAAACAGATAAACTCAAACAGAATAGGTTTCAAACCACCCTCTGTTTCTGCTCTCCAAAGAGACAAGCAGCAGAGCATGGGGGAAGTGTCTCTATGAGTGGGCCATATCTCTGAGTGACTTGAAGACCTTTCCTGACTAAAGAGATTTTCCTGACTCAAGTCCCAACCTGAGACAATGCAGCTCCTGTGGCAACCACTTTTACTGATATCTGTGATATCTGAACAGCTCTGGAGTCCCAAATGAGTTTATCTCCTCTGAGATAGGGGATAGGCTGCACAAAATTGCCTGGTTAGACAGAAGACCTATGGCAAGGAACGAATCTCAGAAATCACAGTCTATCAACTCCTTGAAAGCATTTTTAACCTTGTTCTTGTTTTACTAATGGGGTAGAAGATTTTTTTTCTTCTTTTTTTTTTCATTACACATTTCCAGGTGTCTTTGCTCTGTCACACTTTGTTTTATAATGTACTGATTTCAGATCATAGCTCAAGTTGAATCCCTGGGCAATTTTTCTTGCTTGCTGCTAGTACTGAAGTACCATTGGATGAATTACGCCGTAATTTGATGGCTGCACTTTTGCAGGAGAGAAGGAAAGACAGCAGAACAAGCTACTCTTAGAATGTTATTCCCCAGATTTCTCTAGAGTCAGCCTCTGACTGCGCTGTACATTCACCTTAGTGGGACATGCTCTTGTGTGGGAACGCCTACAGCAATCCCCCTGAAGGATGTTCTCGAGATCACCACTGCTACAGCCCCAGCACACCAAGTTGGATGAATTACAGTCTCCCAGGTCTCTCCTCTGTCACAACAATGGGTTCACAGTGCTGCTTGTGACAGGGGAGATGGTATTAAAAGTGACTGAGAGAGTGTGCTGTATGACCTCCGCACTGGCACCAGTTCCCACCAAGACACTGGTGAGAGCTTTGGGGCTGTTTACAAAGGTTAGCAAGGGAGAGGAGACACCAGCATTGCCTCTGACCTTCAGAGTGATCCCTATCACATTACTCCCAGCTCTCTTATAAGGGCTGCGGGGTGCAGTGCAGTGTTTCTCCAAGGCCTGCTCTGTCCTTCTGCATTATTTGTGGGTGACTTTAGCCTTAAAAACATGTTGGAGGAAAAGGTGGTACATTGAGTTCATGGCATGAAACTACCTTAATTTCCAGCACAGCCAATGCATATTCTACATTACTGGTGAGATGCTGTGCCAGGTCACTGACATGGGTGGCAGTACCACAATGCTTGGGTACTCCTTGTTTGCAGAAGAGGTGAAACGGGAGTTAATGTAGACCTTTCAGAAAGGGCATGTTTATTGGGGACACAGTGGGAAGGGAGACTTCTGTCCATGTTTTATTTTCTGCTATCTTATATGTCCACTGTAGTTTACATCAGCTTTTATTTCTGATCTCTCTCTCCTTCTGCAAGGTTTTACAGAGGCTGGAGGCACAGGGTCACAGGCCAAGGGATGACACAGTACAAGTAACGATCATTGCAGTCTGATTCGTGCTGGGAGCCAATTTAGAAGTGTAAAAGCTGTAGAAAGGTGCTTCTGCAGCTTTCCTTCCCTAAGCCAGCAGCAGCCTGGCTGGAGGTGTCAGCAGTGGGGGAGGGCATGTTCAGCAGGCATCAGCTCTCTCAGGGCTACAAGGAACATCTTTGAGAAGAAAAAAAAAGAAAAAAAAAAGGAAATCTGCATTTTAATTTACTTATTATGATCCATTTGCTTTCTTTACTTATTTGCACTACCTATTCTGGGCAAAAGAAAGATTTTTTCCTTTTCTGTTCTTGTTGTTATTGACAGAATGTTCTGACTGCTGGCTTCAGAGTGCAATTTTTTTTTGTCTAAAACTAAATGGTTTTAAGATGAAATGGAAATTGCTAATACATATTTTCATTTTGCTTGAGGTTTAGATATGAGGCAAAGTGGAACTAAATAATAACCCTAATAACCTAATAACCCTTTGGCAAATGAAGCTCTTGCCCACATATTCTATATATACTGTTACCCAACAACCCAGCGATGTGGCAGCCAACGTATGTACAAATCTATATGCACTTTTCCTGTAGTTAAATAAACTTTTAAAGCAAATGCTCCATTAGCTCCTGACCATCCATCTTAACATAATAATGGGACTGTTTAAAGCTAGATAGGCTTTTCCCCTCTATTCTATTAAAATATTTACATTGTAATAACTCAGTAGTGTTTTTTTTTTTCTAAATGGAAGGCCTGTAAGTGGGTGAAAGTATTTTAGAGCAAGGTGAGACTGAAGAGAGGTGACATTTTATTGAATTAAGGGCCTTAGAAGGTGAGGGCTGTGCAGCCATAAATTCCAGGAATGCGGATGTGACTCTCCGAATGTGTATATGAAGCTGACAGGGTCTGACAGCTACCATCTGTGAACAATAATGTATAGAGAAGCACGGCTGCACGATGCTGGCTGGAATGCACCTATCAAGCTTGGAGGACTCCAGCAATTTACTACTCATTATCAGTAACTGTGGTCATGATTAGCTGCAGGGGCTGGAATGAAACTTGGAAATTATGAGAACAAAGTTCCCCTTGTTAAAGCAGAGTAATTAGTTTTATATGTTTGAGGAGAAAACAGGCAGGAGACTTCCTTTTTTCCCCTCTTTTATTAAGTGTTTGCCATCCAAGCTCTGCTCAGGAACACTAGAAAAAATCAGCACGGTGAAAATGGATAGACTGTTACTTTTTTCTGCATCGTTTGAAATATGAGAAAATGGCTATTTTTATTTTATGCCCTTACTCTTTCAGAGTTTTCCTGGACCCTAAAGGCTTTGCATCAGAAAATGACAGGGACATAATTATGTGATAACTGTGCTTACGCTACATTTGTTGATCAAAGCTGATTTCTTGTGGTCTGTACTTTTCTGTGTTCAGACAGAGCATAGCGTTTTGGCCAAAATATGCCTTTGAGTCATAGCATCTTATATGTAAAATCTCTATTATTTCATACTTTTTTCTCAGTCCTGCATATTACAAACAAACCTGTGCATTCCCAAAGGTTTATACTGTTCCTTGGTGAGTGCCATGGTATAGAGTGCAACTGGAGCTGTAGAGAAATACTGCAAATCCTCATTTAAGGTTTCTCAAGTACACTGCTAGCCAACACTGCCATTAACCTTTTTGCGTGGTGTAATCCAGCACGGGCCAATTGTATGTGAAACTGTGCTGACATAAGCTTAGAATCTGCCCCAGAAAAACAAAGGGAATTACTAGATAAGAAACAAAAAGTCTACCATCTACATAATGCGTGTCTCAAAACCCAGTGTAATTAATGTTCCTAATACCTTTTGGCAGGCATACGCTTTTCTTGTAAAAATGACATTGATCCTAAGGTGTCTGCACACCTTGGTCAGCAGTAAACTACAACTGCATTTTTAGCTCCAAAAACAAGGTGCCCAGGTTTCTAAATAGGCATATGACTTTGAAAATTCCACAGCAAAAACAGCACATAGAAAGAGCATAGCATTAAGTCTAATGAGCAAAAAAGATACCATCAATCCTCCTTTAGTTGAAGGAGAAATGTTAAGGCTGGTTTAAAATGAATGTGTGAACAGACAGAAAATTTAGAGTAAGTGATGTCTGTGATAGTTGGCTTGAATTTAGTTATTCCTGCCTGGGATGGAGATGTGGGGTGGGCTGTGTAATTTGGTTTGGTCCCTTCTACTGCTGTTGTTCTGTGACAAGAAAAGATGAAGAATATTCCTCAACTGAACAGTTGCATGCTTTTTTATTACCTGCTTTAGAAAAACATACACAGGCGAGGTAATTGATGAAAAGCTGTTAGTAGAGATGTGTTGTGTCTATGTAAAGTGACCTACATACACAAACATGACTTAAAGATGTCTGTCGTGGTTTCAGATGTGCACCTTCCCTCTTGGATAAACTAACGCACACAGAGCTTTGGGCTGGCAAACATCTAGTGTCCAGGTTAGCCTGCTATGGTTTTTTCTTCTGCATTGGGAATACTGCAGGCTAAACATGCCATTGCAGTGGTGAACAGCTGGGATAAGCAAAATAAGATATGCCCCTTCTCATTTATGTTCCCTATTTGCACACTGAGCTAGCAATGCCAGTCAATGTGAACATGATCTTATAAGCAGATCAGGGTATTTTTCCTGGTCAGATAATAGTCAACTAAAAATGGAAAGAAGCCAGTGTTTTCCTCAATATTTTTTCACTTTTCTTTGGATAAGCTGTATGTCAGAATTGGAACCAGATATGTCGAATTTTGACAGAAACTTTTCAGTGCAGAACAAAAAAACAAAATCATTTTTTTTCATCTAGCTCTAATTGATAGCGTAAGATAGTTTCTTTATGGTAATTAGCATGCAGATGACTCTGGTGTTACTGTGGAGAGTGGCAAAGAGTGTAACTAGGCCATGTTGCAGTGAGGTATGCTGGCAATTATATAAACTTGTGTTAGCTCTTGAATGATTCACCCTGGAGGCATTCAAGGCCAGTCTGGATGGGGCTCTGAGCAACCTGGCCTAGAGGGAGGTGTCCCTGCCTACAGTAGGGGGGTTGGAAGTAGATGGTCTTATTGGTCCCTTCCAATCCAAACCATTCTATGATTCTGTGATTGGAGGTAGGTGTTAGTCACTTGTCCGGCAAAAAGCACAGACACAACAAGCTGCCACTTTTGGCTTTACCACTGTGCCATGTTGTGCCTTCCCTTCTTCCAGAGCTCACACAGGTGCCTGTTAATCCAAATCAGTGGTATCTGCACCCTTTCCCTTACATTAGGCTTCTCTACTGCTTTGCCCTATTCATACAGGACATGCCACAATGCAAGAGAGAGTTAATGCAACAGTTTATAAATAAGTTAGACAGCAGGCGAGGAGTGCCATTAATTGGGCATTGTTACCATCTGTACCTACATGTGTGTTCTGTCTGTAAGACAGAAAACATGCCTACACAACACAGGGTGGACTGACAGACTGGAGCATAACCCAAATATAAACCAGCCTGGGGCTCTGTGCAGATGTTACAGACAAATGCTGGCGTGGAAAACCCTTTCTACCCTCTCTGTTCTTCCTGCTTTTGTTATCTGTAATAGAAAGATAAAAGCCATTCTATTTCATGTCCTTTATTTTGCTTCATAGACATTTCCAAAGGCATTAAAGTCTTTTAGACTTTCAGCAGCTTGTAAAAGAGAGCCGTTTTCTAAGCCCGCCTGTCTAATGCAGGTAATCTACCACATTCTTTCAAAGCAGTAAAGAAAATAGCAATGGGCCTGAAATTGCCTGTAATTTTCCTCCTTATATTTTGAAACTGGAGCACTGCAATGTTATTTTACCTCTCTCTTTTAGGTGGGAGCAGTTTCTGAGGATTTGTGATTGCATTTCTGTAAAAAGCTCCTCTTTAAATTCTTTGAAATTTCATTATGACATTAAAGTTGGTAGAACAGCTACCAAACACTTTAACAGCAAGTTACAAGCATTTGTTATCTTTACCAGTTTCAGTATCTGCTGTGCTGCATGTTTGTTCCTCTCCCCATCCCAAGTCAGTGGGGTAGTTGGACCGGGCAGCCTGACCTCATTCCCTGTTCTTACTGCTTGTTAATTTTGAAACATGTTAACTGTCAGCCAGGAATTTGTCTCATAAGTTCCTCCAGCTCCCAGTTCTCCATTGCATTCAGGCTGTCTTGCGGTGATTAACTAACATAAACACAGTAGGAATTATTACCAATAATGGGCCTAACCTAAAAGGATGGTGCTCTCAAAGGCTTGTGTGGCTACTTCATACCTCATATGTTCAACCTCAATAAGCTTCCAGAGTTAACACGTTAATTCCTGTAATATAAAGTGGTTTTGAGATATTGTTGGGATTTTTAGCTTACTTTATTGCTTTTGATTAAGCAATGTTTCTGAATACACTTTCAACATGCAACTTAGCAATTGCTCGGTGATAAAATTTTCACTTGTTTTCACTATTCTCCATCTTTTTGCCCCTGTATTCATATGACACTAATCTCTATATCTTAGAAAAGAAAATGTTCATTCTAAGAGATCAGCTACCTTATTGTTGTCTGTCCTTGTAAACCAATGTAGAAAGCAAACTGTTTTCTTTTGGTTTTACTGAAGAGTAACATTTCTTTCTACTGAACACAGCTTTTAAAAACATTTTTGTTTCTATTTAAGATCTGGTAGAAATCTTACTCTTTATGTTGAGTATACACCATTGTTTGTAAAGACGTGCATGCCCTTTTTTATTCTGCTTAACTGAGTGACCTTTAAGACACAATTTAGGCACAAGGAGAGCCTTAGGGATTGAGTGTCCTTGTTCCTATGGGATTCTAGAGACAACACCGGATACCCAGAAAAATGGATTTGAGAGAAAAATCTGATGGGGAAACTTGATAATGAAGGACAAAGCATCAGTCTACAGCATTACACTTCCCTAGCAGGCAGGCCAGCATCAGCAGCTAGCCTGAGGTGAAGGACACACGCAGACATGTTGCCCTGTCTCCATAACCTAGCTGTTGGCTCCATGCTTATCAATTAAGAAGTAATTGAACTTGACCTCACTCCCCTCTCAGAGCTCTGGATCACTGTCAGACTTGATCTCCTGCTGTTCTCCAAAGCAGAGTCTGCAGGGGGTGGAAAATGAATGCCTTGAAATGCATGCACTTGGCCATGACCTTAACAAATTCACCCCAAGCTGGTTATTTCTTGTCCGCTGAGCTAGCAGTTTTAGAAGACTGCAGGGCTTGTTTGTGACTGTAAGTTAGAGAATAGGACTGATCTGTGAAACTATCCATTTTTTTGTCCATCCCCCATTTCGCTCAGCAGAAGAGGGCTGAAGGCCTAACTGGGAGGTCTGAAAACTTGCCACAGTGCATATGACTCATATACTGGTGGACTCAGGCTTGCCTCTAGTAAGAGCTACAATGAGAGATGGGAGGTTACTTTCATCAACAGGAAAACAGTCTGTACCTTTCTAACCATTACTGAGTCACTGGCTTGTTTCTGCTAAGATGGGACATGGCATTCCAGCAACAATCATCAGGTCTGTTTCCTTGGGGAATGTTTTATTTTTCAAGAAGATGCCTGTTCATGTTAATTATTTTCACAGCAGTAATGGTAGCGTGTATCACTTAAATTCATCTTACAGCTGAGTTAGCAAATGCCAATAGTTGTCAAGTATACTTAGACTGAAGATCTTATTTCATAAAATAACAAGTGCAGATTGTTACTAATTCTCTTCCTGAATATTTAGTGCAGAAGGATTGGATAAAAATACGTAAGTTCTTCTGGAAGAAGACAATCCAAAGACTCCTTCCCTTAGCTCAGTCCAGACATTTGTGAACAATGTACAGAGGTGCCTTTGTACTTCTTCTGTCTCTTTCTGGCCCTCTGGAGTTTGTTTCTTTTCTGTTCTTTGACTCTACTTCGAGAGAAGAGGTGGAGAATGCTGCATCTCCATGGAAGAATGCAGTCCAGTGGCTGGAGGAGATTCCTAGAGGGGTCAAGACATAGCTTTGAATCAACACACTTCAATATCTAGGCAGTCCTGGGCAGCAATGCCATCACTGTCCTTCAAAGAGAAAAAAAAAAGAGATGAATACCTGCATCCAAAGTATTGACCTAGGTTTCTGTGTATCACTGTCTCTAAATGTCTAGCTAAAATTAGATCTAACAGACATAGCATCAGCATTAATCCGTCCAAATAATCATGTGATACTACATCTTTTTGGACATGGTAGTGTACAAAAGCACCATCCTTCCCACAGATTCTGGCCAGTCACAAAGTTTCTGTGAAGCTCTGTGGACCACAGAAAGCACTGTAGAGGTCCTTCTGAAGCAGCTGGGGTATATATATGACCATAGCCCAGGAAAGGAGTGACACAGACGCAACGGTGGCATAGAGCCTCCAGGACTTTTACCTCATCCATGTCTCAGCAGAGTTTATGGCTTGCTCTTCTATCCTTCCAAGGTGATAGAAATTCCTGTTAGGGAATCATGAGACTTAATTCCCTGCAGATTCCTCCAAACTTTGTCCTTTGCCAGCAAAATCTACCCTTGCCTTCATACCAAAGCACCCGCAAAGATTTTGCAAGCCATAATTTTACTAGCAATGCAACACACCTTTGTAGTTTTTTTTCATCCACCCACCTTAGAACTCTTGATGATGCTGGGACACATTACTGCCCTCATTGCAGAGATGGGAGAATGATGAAAGAGTCAATGCAGCTTGCATTATATACTTCAGAACTGGAAGTAATACAGAATTAAAAACCATGTGAATGTATTTTGGAAATACACATTCTGTGGCCACAATTTATACACACCTCAGTGTCTGTCAGCCAATCTGGTGGATGGGAAAGGAGAGGAAAGGGAAAATTAAAAAGGCAAGAAGTTTCTTGAACTGTACATAAATCAATATATTGCTTTTTCTGGAATTGGAAAATCAGCTATATATACCTTTTTTAAAAATATTTTTTATTGTTAGTATTGTGTTTGTGTACAACATATTTCCTACAGGTAGGGTTGACTGAATGCTGAGGCATGTAGAAAGTGCACAGAAAAATGTTAGCAGCAGGCCTAAGGAATTGCCCAGATCAGTGGAGCTGCCCCAAGAGTTCATTTCGTTCTTGTATCAGACGTCTTGTTTGGGATTTCTTGGCACTGCCTTACCAACCCTATACAGGCTCTCGCAGAAAACAGTGTGTATCATGAAAACATAGCCCACTAGTACTTAATGACAGAGCACATATTATTTCCACTTGCCTCCCTGAAAGATATTGTATATCTTTACCTGCAGTTTATCCTCTCTGCTCATCTGAGGTATGTATGAGCTCACAGAAGCTTGCCTTAGTTGATACTCTGCCAGCTAGGTCTGCTCTTTGTTTCCAAAGGGCTGCAAGGCAGGACAGGGCATCTGAATTTGGCAGGCAAATAAAAGCTGTTCGCAGACTAGAAAAACAACTGCTACACAGTTGAGAAGCTCCTGCAGAATCACACAGTGACTCAGAATGTATCCCTTAATGCTTCATAGCAACTCTGCTCCTGAGAGCACAGTCTTGCACTGCAGCCTTGCAGGGGATATATTTTCACATTGTAATAATGGCTTCATTTTCTAGACATGAAGTACATGTCTAGAAGTATAGTATATGTGATCAAACGTAGAGATTGTATGCATTCTGTATCCATGTCACCCATGCTGGCAGCCTCTCCTTGGAAGTTTCTGCAGCCATGGGCACCTGGTAATGCTTACATTTTCTTATACATACACCAGCAAAGCCTGAAGACACAAGTTTTACCTAAAAACCACTATCTTGCATGTTGATAGATTCAGCCAGGGAAAAATATTTTATGGGAAAATATGTGAAAAGATGTTGAAGGAAAAAAACAAAAAAGCCTTGTGACAATGAACAGACCAACTTGGCCTGAAAGCCTCGGCTTCTTGATCTCAGAAAAAGCCATTCATCTCATGTACCACTGCTGAGACAAAGAGATGGTGAGCAGCCAGACCTGGGCTGGCTCTGCTTTCCTCCCAGTGTCCCTGGGCAGTCATCCAGCATCTGGCTGGGTGCCCTATCAGTACTGGCAGGGTGGAGGCCTTGCACTTCTTGCCCAGCAAGCTCTCAGGTGCAAGGGTGGCCTGGCATGGGTAGGCTCAAAGCCTGCAGGGATGTTGCCAAGGTGGCAGCTGTGCTTTTGCTCGGGACACAGCTGCAGATACGCAGGGGTGAGGACTAGGTTTGGTGCATGAGTATGGGATGGGAAAGGGGTGGCGGGGAAAGACATGGGGTTTGGTTGCAGCTGGCCTGATGTTATGGTAGCCAAACTCTTTTCTGAGGTGCAACCAGCAGCAGGTCCACGATCACTGCTGTCTGAAGTGCTGGCCATCTGTTCATGCCTTGGAACCCACTGCTGTCAGTGTGGCACTCAAACAAGCTATCTTTGGCACCTTGTATTGAGGGGGACACTTACCTCCTGAAAGCCCTATTTGAAACCTCTAAGCTCAAGAAAAGATTGGGCTGAAGTGAGAGGAAGTGAAGGGTTTGCTACCCCTTCTGCTCTACATGTTCCACTTCCAGCTGTGCATGTGCATCTCTGCTCGTGACAAAAGCAATCTGTTTTCTGATGCAGGTGAATTGTGCCTGTCTTTCCTTCTGCTGCTTTGACTGCACAGTGAACCATCACCAGCAGAGCAGGCAGAGGGTGTCAGCAGAGCTCGTCTGTCAATGCATGGATATTGGTGCATGTCATTGCCACAGACATCGGTGATTGACAAAGCTCAGAGGATGAAATGACTGAAGAAATTGCCCACAGAGCACAGGGGTATCACTCAGTTTAAGAAACCTATACCCTACGAACTGCAAAACATAAGCTGAATGTATTCTTTCCAGACTCCTCACTTTCCAGAGAGTTTCATTCAGCCTCCCTGCAGTGCCTTCCTGCCTCCCTATACTAAGTCCCACTTGGGCACTTAACAGAGCCAATCTTTCACTCTCTACTTGTTTCATTCTTTTCTCATATTTGCAATTTTTCCCTAAAATTATTGGGCATTTTTTCAAGTGCAAGTAGAACTACAAGTCTGAAAACACATAATTTGCCTTCGGATTTTAAAACAATAAAAAATGATAAAGTATCCTTGCCTTTTGTTTTATTTCTGTGCTAGCTAAAGGACAATCTGTCCTAATTTTAGGAAAAACTGTGAGCTCAGTTGTTATAGACAAACTACTGCACAGCTTCCAGAGGATCTTGAAAAAATAAGACATTACTCTCTGTAAATGCAATTGCTTATTGAGATTCTGAACAAAGGATTCTACTTCAGCAGTCAAATGATTTGCTATTCAAAGAAAGTGAGGCCTTCACTAATAAATGTAAATGTTGTCTTAGAAACTGCTGCATGAGTAGAATCAGAAAATTATGCTCTATTTTAGACTCAGCCAGTTGTTCTTTTTTCCCCCAGAATATTTTTACTGAACACTGATTTTTTTTCAGGGGTTTTTATCTCACAGTTAATTAGAACATCATCATCTGTCCCAAATCAGTAATAATGTAGTTCTGCTTGCTGAGCAGACAGCAGAATGAATTGCAACTTCAGTTCTTTCATGGCTGATTCATGCACCAGAAGAGAATGAATCTTTTATGTACCACTGCCTTCTGGAATTTTAAAAGAATACACATTTTGAAACAGCTGAAATTGCAGTTACTGCTCAGATACAAGTTAAAAACATTCCAGATACGTGTTGTTGTTTTATTCATGACTGCATGTAATATTAATGCAAAATACTTCTCTTTTAGAAATCTTATCTATGTGCGATGTTTCAGCTATTTTAGAGGGCAAGGAGTGAGAGAATGAGTGATTCTAAGCAGTGAGTCAGCTGCTATCTACATCTACAGCTAAACAGTATGGCCAGGGTTACACCTCATTTAGCTGGATCTCCTAATCATTGCTATGTAAAGGCTGTTCCACTTGATGCTCAAGGTAATTCAGTTGAGATGCTGCCAGTAACTACTGGGGAGAGTTACTGCTGTTTGTAGTCAGACCTTCAGATACAACAATTCTGTTCCTAGAATGCAGTAAAAGCCCAATATGTATTAAAATGCAACACTGCCAAGTTTTCCAGCAGTTGATTGTAGTTGGAATTGCTCTTAGGCCTGACTTACTTTACGCAGACTCTCCTATATGCTCCTGGTAAGTTTTTTTCCTATGCTAAGAACAATGATGCTGATTCTTAGCAGTCTCTTCAGCAATTTGAAATGCCCTGAGTTACAAATCAGTCTTGATTAGTATACTTTTTCAAATAAGTAAGATCTTTTGGACTGTTCTACAAATGCTATTGTAAAGAAGCAGACATTTTCCCAGACTTTCTAGATACAGATTTTTTTTTTTTTTTGCCCAAGTTCAGACTAAACATGGCAATGCATTTTGTAGTGAACAATCCTATTTGCGTACCATGTACAGAATTCATGTAGACTTTGTTACCAATGCCAACAGAAAAGGCACCAAACCTTTAGCAAAACAAGTACTTTATAATAGTAGCACCAGTGATACAGTAGCATTTAATAGAGCATTAGATACTTTAATGGATAAAAGATGTTTTTTTGCATTTAAATTCTCTTACAACTTAAGTTTGAAGAATGGTGTGTTTCAAGCTGATATTTAATGGAAGCTGTACATATGACTACTCTAACTTCACCAGTTAATGAAAAGAGACAGTAAAGGCATAAGGTGGCATAAAGCCCACTAGCAGCAAAGTCACACTGAAGCTCCAAACACAGAAAAGCATCCCTGTTCTTAGGTCTAAACAGGAGCAATACTGAAATGAAGATGAACCACTGGCTATCTTGGTTGCTTTGGTTATATGGCAGAGATTTTAATATTTTGTAACAAAAAGGAGCAACACCAAGTCCAGTCTTACTTTCCAAAGGTGGGTTGTTCACTTCTGCTTGTCCACTGAGTCTTGGAGGAGCCCAGTTCCTTTCTGATACACGTAAGGCTTTCTCCATCCCAGGGTGTCCATCCTACCTGCACGAAGGGCAATTGCTGTGCCATATTCCCATCCCTTCTGCGGTGGTTCTGTGACACTGGGACTCCGGACATCAGAAACGAAGTAATATCTACTTCCAACACAACCAGAGAGAAAATCTCTCTGCTGTTACCCAGTTGACCTGCTCCACTGGCTACCGAGTCTGTTTTGTACAATGTAGTTTCAACCTGGCTTGGTTTGCATGAAGTTTCCAGGCTGCTGGATGAAACTCACCGCAGAGACACAGTGCATCTGTGCACAGGGTTTTCCAGCACAGCCCATCCCATGTGCTCACATTTACAGCTCCTACCTTACCTCTTCCTCATTCTTGTGCTCTATTGTTTTTCAAATATCGTATCAGAAGCCAAAGAACAAGTGGTCCTCTGTTAGTTTTTTCTTTTCTTATTTGGTGATTTCTGTCATTTGTTCACAGTAAAGGAAACCACTGACCAGTGGGTTTATATATTGAGGCTTTTAAACATTTTTTTGGAGAAGTTACTAAGACTATGGTAAGCATAAGTTGTAGTTTGCCACAGGAACCAGTTCCCAGGATATTTCAGGCAAATGAGAGCTTTTCTCTTCAATGTCCTTGAGTATCTGGGGGAGCAAAGAAAAACTGGGAGACAAAGTGAGCTGACGCAGCGTAAGAAACAAATGGCATAGCTTTCCTTCTATCTGTCTGGAATCTGTGCCTTTCTTCCCATCAGTCAGATGGTGTTAATCCTTAAAGTGGCATACACGGCACTGTCCGTGTCCCCTTCGATTTTGCGGGCAGTGCAATAGCCCAGGAGCCTGCTGCCCAGAGAGGCCCTGACAGGGTGAGGAGGAGGATGAAGGCTGTGGGGAGGAGGAGGAAGGCTGGGGGGACGAGGCCCCATTTCCTTCCTTGCCTCAGGATCCATTCCAGCCATACCAAGCCATGCAGGTAGTGCAGGGCAAATAACTCCAGGCTTCGAGCAAGAAAGCAAATATAAAAATGACCATGAAAATTGCACAACCAGTTAAAACTGGTTCCAGCCAGGAACTGAAGTCCTACCTTGAAATACTTACTTAAATCCCATTTGAACGGCATAGATTTACATTCCAGATGAAGCATTAATGGCTTTCACACAATATCCTCAGCAGAGATGCCCCAGCATACCAACCTCTGTGTTTTTGGTAGCTGGAATTTGTAAGTCCTCAAGGAGCTGCATTCTTTTGAGTGCTACTTCTATTTTTGGACTGAGTGCTTTCTTTATTTAGAAAAAAACCTGTGCTCTTGTCAAACTGTGGAGACTATATGAGTCATCTATACAATAACACTAAATTACCCCTTTCTGCTACAATGCAGTTCATCATAATCACAAAGGGATTTATAGAAAAACAACAGAGCTGACAAAGTCTGCTCTTAAGCTTCCTGTGTTTAATCCTGGTGCATGTCACCATCCTAGTATTGTTGAGAAATGGGTTGTTATCAGAATGCTGGTTGCTGCAGCAGCTCCAGAGCTCATTTTTTTGTTAATAAAAATGAATGTCGTTTCCTTGACAATTTTTGGCTGCCTATCCGCAGTCACCTGCCTGCATGAGAACTGTGTGAATGCTAATGACTGTTCTGAAACTTTGATGAATAAAAACTATTTAAGGCTGTTAAGGCTGCCTCACAGGCAGCAGCGCTTGCTTGTTCAACTACTTCAAACACAGCCCCCACAAAGCATCACCCGTGGGCTCTGACTTCAGGCAAAACAGAACATAGAGCTTTAGAAAACAGAGTGTTTGGGTGTCACGGGATGAGGTAGCATACATGATCTGTGCAGCCTAGTCTACTTACAGCTTGAGCTTTTCTCTCATAACTTTGCCATACACCATGACAAGCCTAAGAAGGAGTTTGTAATTGCTGTTCTAAGGGAATACTTCATATGCTGCACTACAGACTGATCAAGCGAGGATTTAAGACACACTGAATAACATTCAGATCTTCAGGTCTATTTAGGTGCTCTTTTCCCACGGGCAGATAAAAGACAGGATGCCAGTATGACAGGAAACACTGTAATGTTGTAACATTATGCAATTAAGGCTGTAACAAAATGCATATGCATGTGGGAGGATGGGTTAAGAATGCCCAGGCAATCTTATTTCTGGCATTTCCTATATTTTCTGTCTTTGACTCTGTAACCTACACATTCACACATCTCAGCTCTGTTGTAGATTGTAGGCATGACTTGAATATACGTCCTTCTTGCTTAAGTGATTGCATTAGAAAGGTGAATCTTTTCGCACCTTTCCACTGCAGTGGACCACACCAGCCATGACAGAGGAGTGTTTGTGCCAGCACCCGCATGGGGCCATTCGCCGCCAGCCTGAAGGCCATAGCAGAGGTTTGGAGAAGTGGCAACCAAAACACTGCTTCCCCACCTGTATCTCCAGGGACACGACTGCTGCAGGATGAACCCACCAAGCCAAAGAACCTGCAGAGGCTGAATTTGCAGATGGTGTGAGTGAAAAGCTCTGTTTTGCTTAGCAGGATCTGTAACAGCCCCAGTGAATGCCCTCCTGAGGCTGGCCTGGCACAGCAGGACTTTGCAGTGACCTTTCCTAACACTGCTCAAGTGTGTTGCCCCTTGACAGACTGACCCCAGCGTAACACAAGATGGGATGCAGAGAGGCTGGCAAAGGCACTTACTGCAGCAGTGTTTTGGATAGCTTAACATGGAACGCAAGGCATTTCTAAAATGGAAAACAAAACTTCTGCTAGGTATTCTCATATGCATTTTTGAATGAAGACTTAGAACTTGAATTGATTCAAGGGATTCTGCCATCAGGGCTTTTTCTCTGCCTTTTCAGACCAAAACGGCATCCCATGCACACAACAGCTGCTCGCACCGTGGGGGCACAAAGCAACACAAAAAAACCCAACAACACAGTAGCAGCAGATGGGCAGCTCTGAACGGAAAAGAAAACCCTCAGCTGTTCCATTCCTGATGAGAATTTGGGAGCGTTACATAAGGAGGAAATGAGGAGAAATAAAATTGCAAGCTCAAGAGAAGATAAAATCTGATTAAAACGCTGACTAATATAATTGTAGAGCGTTAGTCAGGCTTTCTTGTGGAAAGGGAAAAATGTCTGCTGTTGTGCTGCTATAGAAACGGTGTGGAGTATGCGGGTAGGTGAGGGCATGGAGTGTGTCCCTCCCTTCCCACTTCTCTGTGCTGGAATGAAGATCCTATCTCATTGCAGGCCCTCCTGGCCAGACAGTCGCTTCCAGTGCACAGAGGAATTCTGTTCCTGTTTATGCAGTTTCTTTTAATATCTCTTCTTCCTCCTTCCTTTGTTCTTCTGGAAGGTGATGTGACAGTGCTGTACCAGGGCAGGAGGTGAGCCCTGTTCTCCCTTCACTTTCCACAGGGGTTGGTGACTTTGCTCTGTATTTTGTGAGCCTGGAACATAGGTACTGTGCCACAAACAAGGAGTTTTCTTGTATTTACTCCTATAAAATCAAAGGACTCGTAGTGCTTTGAAAAGTAAATCCTTCTCTGGAACAAGCAGCCATCACGTGTGCTTCTGAACATTGTCCAGGCCACTTGTTTCTTCAAAGATACATGTTGGAATTTAACCACCAATGCATGAGATAATGACATTTATTTCCCCTGGCTGCTGATGGAAGTGTCCTTCTGAAACACGTAAGCCACATGTAAGCATACTCACTGAGCAATGGCACAAAATAAGAACTAGAAATGCACCCCTAGGTTGTGGGATGTCATTCACAGCACTCTGACCTGCAGCTATCCGGGGTGATATCTCATCTCTGATAACAGTCACTTCCACGTAACTGAGAGGAAGACACGAGGAAATAAATTGTATTAAAGAACAAGAATTAAATTGTATTAATTAATTGAATTTAATAAGAATGGAATTACATTAAAAAGACTGATGGATGAGGAAGTGCGTCCATGCTGTTCTAGAGCTCTTTCTGGTTCCTAGTGCTTAAGACACTGGTTCAAATGTTGAGGAAAGTAATTTGCTGCTGCTGACAAATTTTATGCTGGCATAAGATGTTGTAAAACTGCATTTTCTTATAATCTATAAATATACTTCTTCACATGTTGCTAGTTTTATTTCCATCCCAGTGCCTTCCTGTAACAATTGATCCAAAGGCTTGAGTACATGTTTTACAAGAATACATTTTGTAACTCAGCTTTCCGCCGACTTTCACCTTTCAGTCTCACTGACTTGTTTGGCTTTTTGTGTTCTGAGATACAGAGAGAGGAGCCCATTCTCTGGTTATTTTAGCATTTTCAGCTTGTCACTAATCATCTCTTTCACAAAATGGAGAATACCTCTGACAGTCTGACAGTTCATCCAGGCATCGTCTTATTTTCATTTCTCTTTCCAGTTTCCCTCTGTGCACTGTGCACTGGAGACACCACAGCTGCACATATTGTTATACTCTAGGCCTGTACACTTATCCCTGTAACAGAGTTGGTGTATTCTCTGCAGGCCTCTGGAAGGCACTTCTCGATCATCCAATCTCATTGTCACCGCAGAGAGCCCCATTTTAGAATACCTGATACAAACTCCAGCTCCATTTAAAAGCTGTTTGATTTTGCTCTTGCCACTCTGATAGAGGGCCAGTCCAGTGTTTTCCTGCTCTGACCACAGAAACAAGTGTACACGCACTTGTTCTCACACTGACACTGGTCTCTACTATTGGCTTCCCAGGCGTCTCTTTCCCCAAGCCCCTCTTTCTTTATCTTGCAAAACTGGATGCCCCATGTGTTCTTATCTTTGGCGGAAACAGGCTGCCCAGGCCTTAATCATTGCAGCGATTTTCGCCCCCACTTATTCTGCTTCAGATTTACTCTTTCTTGAGCCTGGGTGACAGAATCTGACCTCACATTTCAGATATTTTCTGAAATAACGAATCTGAAATAGCTGGATTTACATTTGCCTGTTCACACAGCTCCTATTCACATTGTGATTAACTAGTCTTTCTTTTCCAGGTGCTGATCTCATAGTTGACGGAAGAAATTTTTGTGATTTATCTCTTCAAGCCATTAATATTATCAAATTTAATTATATTTTCATTAATCTAGTTCTAAGAGGCACCTAATTTCTCCAGCACATTATTCCCACCCTTGTTTGAAGTGGTGATGTCCCCCAGCTCTGCCAACGGTGGATTTCATTTGCATATTCATGTTCTTGATGACATCGTTATAATGAAAATATGGAGGAAGAGAGGAGCCCTGATGAGTCCCAGAGAATAACTTTCCTCCAGTCTGCCTCATGCGCACAGCTCTTTGTGAGGCCATTGCCTCCTCATCCTCCGTTCTTCTGTTTGAACAACCAGCTCCTTCTGGACAGTGTCAGGTATTATTAACCCCAAATGGATTAGATCTGACACTTCTCAGAGAGGGAGACAAAGTTGTATCAAGGAAAGAGATCATTCAGAAGTAACATTTCATTTTATCCCATTTATTCCCATACCCTTAGTTATTCTTTCCTTCAAAATTTATCCAAGTTACTGTAAAACTTTTCATTCCCTTTCTTTAATGTATATGTTCCATAATGATGTGAGAACTATAGGAAGAGTTCTTGCTTCTCCCACTCTCATCTTCACACGCTTGGTCTGTTGGCACTCTGAAGACAGACTGATTTCCCCACTGCAGCAATTGCCCACGGCTTACTTCACATTACTCATCCTCCTTTTGCTCGCAGCTCTCACACAATCTTCTTTATTAAAAATGGAGGCAAAACACCCATTGGATTTGGAAATGCTGCCAGACTCCCCTTTTTATCTCTATGACCTTCTCCCTGCATAGCAAACCCATTTCTTCTTCCCTGGTCTTCCACATTTTCCCATCTCAAAGACAAGACTTTCTCAGATGAGGGATCTTCTCCACCGTTAGCCCCAGGGTCTCTATTTTCCGTGACCTTAGCTACCAAAATCTCATGCCTTTTGCATGAGATACAACATCTGTACCATTTCTGCTGTTCTAGCATGAAGAAAACTGGCGTTTCTTTTTATTCCAGTCTTTGAGCCCTCAGCCCTGAAGATTTTTTCAAATTCCATACCTTTTCACTTTTGGCTTAGAGTGCCTTTTTATAGGCATAATTTTACCCACTCATTCATTCTAAACTGCATCTACTTGAAATCTATCAAGTGATTTTTTCTTTTCCTATGACCTCGGTGGCCTTTACAAATGAAAGCCAGCATCACCTCTTCTTGTTCTGGTGCTGGCAGGGAGAGCGGTCCTTGTGCTGCATCCAGCACTGCATCCAGCCTTGCTTGCTATTCATAGCATCTGCGCTCACATTTATAGCTGGGAGAGCAGCAGCTACTGATGGAGCAGCAATCTGCTCCATTATATTCGAGAATTCTTTTTCCGCATGCAAACATAACTTGCAGCTCTGCACAAGCTCTGCGCAAATGCTTGTTTGCTGCAACTGTGACTGCCTTTGGCCAGGGCCAGCAGCACACCCCAGTTGTACCCCAACTCTCTTCTCTTTCCCTGCTGAGATTTTGACCCAAACTTTGCTTTGATTTCTTCTTCTTCTGAAAATTAGAGCAGGTATGTGGTGAGGCCCGTCTTCCCTGGTTGTGGATGGTGGCTCTTTTCCTCTCCTCCCCCCCTGCAGGTGCTGCTCCCCCCTTGGGCAGCTCTAACACTGCATCCTGCCACTGACACCAGGTTTCAGGTGCTCAGAGCCCTCGTGCTCCACACGCCTATCCACCTCTCATCTGCATTTTCCCTTCCTCGCCAATATTTTCTGATCTTTCTTAAGTCACTGTCATATCCATATTCACGTTTTATTGATTTTTCTGCCCTTTTCTCTGTCTCTCTGTGAACGAGAAGCACGTTGGTGGCAGGACGGAGCTCCTCAGCAGCACTTGATCAACTGCCGTTGGATGCTGGGGCTGTCCGACACCCAATTAGGGTCACAAATACCCGCTTCTGGCCTTCAGCATTCAACACGAGGCTGATCTCGGCCCTCATTTTTAAGCGCCTCCAGCAGCGAGTGCACAAACCCGCCCACCCTCCAGCCACCTCGGCCCCCACCTCGGCCCCCACCTCGGCCCCCCACCACGGCACGGGAAGGGGCTGGGGGCGTGGCCTGGAGACGCCAGGCTCTCTGATTGGCTGTCGGAAAGGGGGCGGGGCTCGAAGCTGGCGGGGGCCGGGAAAAACGCGGCGGGAAGGGCAGCGGTGTTAGTGGGAGTGCGGGGCTGCGCGGGGCTGCGCGATGCGCCTGACGCAGAGCATGTGCACCATCGCGGAGTGCGCGCCCGGCGGTGAGGGCTGCCCCGCGGCTCGACCTCGCCTGGTTAAGATCGCCGTGGTGGGGGGCAGCGGAGTGGGCAAGACAGGTGAGGCTGATGGGAGGGAGGAAATCGGGGTAGGGGCGGCGGCGGAGCTCGGCTAACGCTATCCGTGCCTGTCCGCAGCGCTCGTGGTGCGGTTCCTGACGAGGCGCTTCATCGGCGACTACGAGCGGAACGCAGGTGGGCACCGCGGACGGACGGGGCGGCCCCGGGGGCGGGGGGCGGCGGCTGGGGCGGATCGGAGCCCGTTGTCGGGGTCCCTCCGCCGGCGGTGAGCCACGCAAGCAGCTGTGCTGGTGCTTCGTTCTGCCTTGCTCTGCCAGATGTGGTTATCTGGTGAAAATGCCCCCCTCTGGAGCAGTTTTGTTTTTTTTTTAAATCTAAAACAACAATGCAGTGTATGTAAGCCCAATGTTTGCTACCCTCCCAAGCTCGGTGCTTGCAACCAAGCGATCTGGGCGGCCCCGGCTTACGGGCTAGATGGGGCGATGCTCAGCGCCGAGCGCGGGGCGGCGGGAGGTGTGAGCGGCTGAACTGCCGGAGTGCGGCGATCTGCTGCGGGAACGGCCCGGGGAACAAGCGGCCACCAAAGCCACCCAGCCTCTGGGATCGGCCAGCGGAGCGACTATGAATAACCCCGCTGAGGAATGGCTTCTGAGGGACAGAAATCTGGCCAGCATACTGCCCTTCTGTATCAAGGACTGGCTGCTGTGCACAGCAAAGTTACGGCAGTCCTTCAGAAGTGACAGAGCTGCGAGCTATGTGGTGCTAAATCCTAGAATCCTATAATCCTAGAATGGCCTGGGTTGAAAGGGACTACAATGATCATCTCGTTTCAACCCCCCTGCTATGCGTAGGGTTGCCCAACCACCAGACCAGGCTGCCCAGAGCAAATGTCAGTCTTCAGGGCAAGTCAGGGCCGGGTTAAATCCCAGGCTTGTTAAATCCCAGTAAAGGCATAAGTAGTCATAAATCCCAGGCTTCCAGTAACATTATCACAAACCAAATAAAGACTCTTAACACTCGATCCAAATGACTAATGGAGTAGCAAAAGCAGAGCAGTCTGTCTGAGAAGTGTGTGTGTGTGTGTGTGTGTGTGTGTGTGTGAACCTGTTGCTTTTCTGCCAGGTAACCTCTACAGCCGGCACATCCAGATTGACGGGGAGGTGCTGGCCATCCAAGTGCAGGACACCCCGGGTGTGCAGGTGAGTCAGACACATCCACGCAAATTATCAAAGCAGCCTGGAGTTGGTGTGCGTGTTTGTCCACTGCAGCATCTTGTTCCGCTCTTCCTAGTGACATTCTGCTGCCTGTTTCAGTGCAGAGCTCTGGGTGGGGGAGCTGGCAACATGTGCCTTAGCCACAGCTGCCAAGCCAGATGGGTTGGGTGCCTGAAGTTTGCTGGTACTAAAAAGAAACGGCTCACTGTTTTGGGTGAATTGTTTGTACGCTGGAGGCTCGTTGCTTTGGAATTGCTGAATTACTGAAGTGTCTTGTTCCCATATATTAGGAACATTAGAAGGAAAAAAAAAAACAACTCACTTTGTGCAAATATAGTACACATGTGGAAGAAAATGTCATGGCTACTGCCCAACAAAACTCATACATTTATATAATAAAAAGTGAAGTCTACTGTATTGGAGCTCTGTTCATTAAGATATTACATTTTGAAGTTCTGAATGTATAGACCTGAGCAGAGCTGGATTTTTGCCTTTTTGAACTGGGCAACACTCCAGGTCTAAATGTTTCCAGCTCATATCTTTGCTTCCCCAGACTTGCTGTCTAGCCAGTTAATTTCCCATTCTGTGGAACTACAAAGTCTTTCTCTGCATGCAGAACGACTCAGGTCAATTTTCTTTTTGAGTATAGCAAACTCCAGTGTTACATTCCTTTTTTTTTTTTTTTTTTGCAGCTGAATCAACATATGTATTTATTTGACACGCTCAGATTAAGTTTTGTACTTACAATGTGAAATGCAGATACATACGTCTGAAGCTATAAAATGCTATTTAGATTTAAAGGAGCCTTTTAAAAGTCTTTTATGACCTCAACCATCTAATTTGAGACCATTCACTCTACAGATCCATGAACACAGCCTGGATTGTAATGAGCAGCTGAACAGATGCATTCGCTGGGCAGACGCCCTGGTGATTGTCTTTTCCATCACAGACTATAAGAGCTATGAGCTACTCAGTCACCTGTACCACCACGTTCGGCAGATGCATCCAGGGAATGCTGTCCCTGTTGTCATCGTAGCAAACAAAGCTGATCTCTTGCATATTAAAGAGGTGGAGCCTCAGCATGGACTTCAGCTGGCCAACATGCTGGGCTGTGCTTTCTATGAAGTGTCTGTCAGTGAAAACTACAACGATGTCTTCAATGCCTTCCATGTCCTCTGCAAAGAAGTCAGTAAACAACAGACCACCAACAGCACCCCTGAGAGACGGAGAACTTCTCTCATTCCACGGCCCAAATCACCCAACATGCAGGATCTGAAGAGGAGGTTTAAGCAAGCTCTGTCTGCCAAAGTGAGGACTGTCACGTCTGTCTGACAGCAGGTCCAAGAAGAGGAGTTGTTCTTCTCAATGTTTCTCCCAAGTTTGAGACCCGGGGTGTCTAACACTGGCACGTCTGCAGTCTGATGTTGTGACAGGATGCTTCAGGCAGCGTTCTGCATGGCTGTAGAAATGAGAAGTTGCTTGAACAACGAACAGTGGCAGATGGGAAAAGAATAAAAACAAACAAAAAAATCCCCACAAAAATAGTCTTGAAATGGCTGTAGTATTTTCACTTGGAAATGGACCTTTCCAATAAATGCCTTTTTCTCTGATGGGACAGATCTGGCTTAATGTTTGTGCAGAGACAACCTTTTAGCTGTGACTCTCAACTTGTACTTGAGCAGGGAAACACCCCGAACTGTAGTTCACTGTTCAGAAGTAACCACTCCAGTTTTACAACACTTTACTTGGATGAAGGACAGCATGATATATCTGTTCAATTTATTGCACAGTAGAGCTGTTTATTTCACTCGTATTTCAAAACAAACAAGAACACATGCAACTGTTCTGTAGAAATAAGTGTGAAGTCAGTGGACATGACTGGGTATCATGACTGTACACAATGGTCCTTTACTTTTTTACTGGTTATGTTATTGCTGACAACTTGACCAGACTCTTTGTATGCAAAACTATTGTGCATAGGGTGTAAACATATGTAATTACAAATATCTGGTGGGTCTTTTTTACTGCCTGAAAAAAACAGTGTTGAGACTGAATGATCTAACACAGAGCTTTCTAGGAATAAGCCTGGAGTTGGAGTGATAGTCCATTACAGCTACCAGTGTGAGACACTTTTCTCCTCTTTCTTTCTTTCCCTGGAATATAACAGGCAGAGAAAGAACCAGTGATTGAGTTCGATGTGAAGCATGGCTGCCCCAAGGCAATGAAGCTGGCTGTTTGTTCAGAGCTGAGCCGGTCCCTGTTTGTCCTTAAACACATGTGGCTGACTTAAGCATTTCTTCTTATTTTATTTTTTTTTCTATGTTGAGCCAATGGAGTTCACAGGCTAAAGGCCTTACACACACGCACTTTAAAAAGCCAGTTGTGCTTTTGTTTGAACTGTAATTTATTTATTTTATGTACAGTTATTTTCAGCATTAAATTTTGAATTGTGTATTTTCTCGTGTGTTCTTCCTGTGTGTGAGAAACGATTGGTAATAGCCAGCAAAGCCTGCAGACAAAGTAATTGCAGAAACTGTAAGAAGGTCTTTGCTGCCTATGCTGTTGATTTATTAGCATCATCTGCGGGGGGAAAGCTCTCATAACCGCTTTCCAACTTTTACAAAATGGTTTCAGAAGACCTACTGAAAATTAAAATTGGATTCTTCATACTCCCTTGTCAGAAAACTCCAGCGAGGAGAGAATGAGGTAAGGTAGGTCAGTGTTTGGCAGAACAGTGTTTTAAGGGGCTTTTGGTCTCTTTAAAAAAATATGCACAACAGCTTTATACAGACTGGTATGACAATGAAGAATTGAATCAAATTACTACAAGCCTTGAACTTGATTTGTTCACATTTAAAGGGATTTTAGGCTGGGCGTTCCTGAGGGGGATGTTTGTGCTAGACCTGGAGTGGCTGCCATGCGTGTTCTCCCCTGATTAGCACACAGCTCTAATGGTGGAAATACTGGTCATGCTGATGGTAATCTTTGATGTGAGCTACCACTCTCACCTGACCAAGTAACTCAGGACTAGAATTAAAACACTACAGCCCTGCCAGTCTGAGCTTACACTCAAATGCTGTTTCACTGATTCCTGTGCCATCTCCATGTGCCAATGGTGACCTTTTGTTTTCCCTACCCCGCAGTTGGTGAGCACAGCTCTGTATCACATGCAGAGGGCTTTAGCACTCCTTGCTGTGGTCCTGCTGTGGCAGGTAACACCCTGCACCCTCCCAAGCAGTCCTGTGTGGCTCCAGCTCACGTACAGCTGGCAGGAGACTGCTTACTGCCCAGGTCTTTTCTCCAGCATATGCTACATGTAGCTATGACAGCTATTTTCTACAAATAAGAGATAATTGTTACACCAGGGCTACTGGAAAGACCCCACTCCAGTTTTGGTCTAGGAGAGGAGTGGGCTTTTGGTGACTGTCTGCTTTTATCTCTTCAGCCACTGAGTACCAGATAGTGGCAGGATCCCAGCATTCATGGCCACAGCTGTGGCCACACTGGCTGAAAAGATCCCACCAAAGGGGAGCCTGGAAAACCAATCGCTGCCTCAGCCAGAGAAGCTGCTTCAGACATGCAGAAGAACCAGTGTCTGCTTAAACCCCTCTCATTACCCTGCAGAGTACGTCTTCAGATGGCCAGGTCAGAGACCTGACTCATGAAAGAAAGTGGAAGAGAGAAGGCCACAACTGCAGGCCTCCATCACCTCAGGAACGCAGCAGCAGCTCAGAGATATGAGTGCCTGAACCTTCTTGGGGCTGCAGAGGTCAGCAATGGTTGCAGGAGGTAGAAGAGCCTTTCTGCCACCAACAGAGCATGGAAACCCCTTGAGGACATCTCCAAGAGAGAAGGTTTTGGTTCTTAGGGGTAATCAAATACTGCAAAAAAGAGGGGCTGGAATATGCAGTCCTGGTATGCATAGCCCTGTGTCCTAAGAGGGAAAGAGATGAGGACTGAGCATTGTAAAAGCATTGCTTTATTGATTACATAATTCACAAAACATCTATATTCTAAGATTAAATGATATAGAAAGAAGAGGAAACGCAGAGAAAGGCTATTTGCTCTCAAGCTGTTCTGCCCAAAATACTTCTTGAGCTTTTAACATTGCAATCTCATAATATTTCTCATTTCTTACAGCACAAAGTTCCATTCTAAAGTCATTCTTATAAATTGTTCTTTCATAGAGGCAACATTGTCCATGCTTTATAGTTGGTCCTTTGTTTCCTCCTAGCCACTCAAAAGTGAATTTAAACAAAAATGCAGCCTTTTCTGGAGACCATTATAAACATTTAAGAGAACTTAAGCAGGCTAATAAACAAAGGTTAAAAAGCTACTTCCTATTTAAGCTATTCCTTTGACAGCAGAAAGAATGCTATGTTCAAGCAAACTTCATATATCATTTGACATTCTCATTCTTAGTGTGAGTTGTAGTCTTAGCCTTTCTCGGATGAACCAAGAGGATGCAGCTTCAGAGCTCCACCATTTTATGTTGCAATTTGGAACATTCTGTGCTACGCACGATCATAATCTCTGTTGGCTAATGCTGTTTTATCTAAGATTATATCAATTTGTTATAAAGAAAAATTACAGAACTGAATGTGATAGCAGATCTTTCATTACCATAAATGAAACATAAAAGCTGCTCTCTTAACATGCTGTTCAGAAATCTAGCTCAAAAAAGAACCTGTCACAGTGGCCTCTTGAAAATGGAAACGTTTTTTTTTCCCCTCTTTTTTAAAATGCATGTGAGGGGAGGATTCTTCCTGGGTTACCATCACCCCATCACAGCCCATATGTCCTCCTTGTGTTAAACTGCAGAGAAGTGTGCCATCAGAAACAGCCTTTTCTCCTGGGATTGTGGGTGGAGAAACTAGAGCAGGAAATGGAAACCTGCGAGAGAAACAACCACGTAACTCAGCCCTCCATCCTGCTGCTCTACTGTGGCTGGGAGAGCATCACTGCACTAGGAGCCGCTCTGCCAGTTGAACTGGGACTGTGCTCCACGGTCCCTTTCTGGGTGTAATGAGCAGAGGCTGTTAATACTGTATAAGGCACACATCTTTGGCAAGATGACATGGCAGAGAGATGGATTTTGCTGCCCTCTTCCTCCCTCAGCAGCATTTCCCAGCAGAATCAACCTCAGAAAAACTTTCTGGCATTACTTGCAGGGGAAAGTGCTGCTGAGGGAGTACTCAGCCTGCCTGATCCTCAGTTGCTTCTTTTCTAGGGAGTCATTACAGGCAATCATCTTTGTGGGTGCTGAGTGGAAGGGGTGATTCAGCACCACGCTGTGTGACCCTTAAGGAGAGGGTGGTACAGGACAAATGGACCAGCTTTAGGAGCCCTCTGTGAGCTGCACAGTTCTCTTGCAGTGAGGTACTCAGCTGCACAGTAGGGGACATGCTGCTTTTCAGAGGGCTGTTGGGAACAGTGACAAACCAGGGACTTGATGCTTCCAGCCAAGGCAGCCATCTATCTTCTCCACAGATCCTCCCATGTCAGATATCAGGATCAGGTTGGGGATGATCAGCTGCAAAGAACTGCTCAATAGCACCCTGTGGGGTCAGGAGTGCTGAGGAGAGCACAATTACCTGTAAGAAGGGTGGAAAGAAGCAAGAAGTCAAAATTAAGGGGATCAAGACTGACTGCATCATTAATGAGCTGTGAAATGGACTGTTCCCTTATCCAGCACAAGACACACTGTGTGTTCCTGGTGTTTACTGACAGGGCCATGCGACCTGCCCAGCGAAACCGTCTGCTCACTAATAACTGCGATTAAATCACTTAAGGAACGTAATGACTGGTAGCATTGTATTCCTAATGAACGTGTGCTTTGATTCACTTCTACCCACATGTACCCAGTGATTTGTTGTGACTGCCATTGTGTTTGCTGTGAGGCACCAAAGGAGCAGCCAGCAGCTTCCTTTCCTATAGCACAGGGTTTTGCCAGAAGGCAGTTTTGAATGACTGCCATTCACCCTTGTTTAAGGCGGGACAAGAGTTACAGAAGTGCTGCTGGTCTGCTGTGACTCCTGGGGAACTACAGTCCATGCTCAGGAGTGTCCCTGTGGGCAAGACAAGTGCTCTTCTGCACATCAAGACCATGCTCAACCTCAGACACTGTTGGGATACTTTGCTTTTGTTTGGTCAGGTTTTTAACCCAAGCTGGGTCTTATGAATGAAACTGACACTCGCTACACCAGTACACACACCGGTAGATGCACACCCTATCCATTTCTCTTGAGTAAAAAACAGTATGCAGGTGTCTATTTGGAAGGCTTCTCTGCAGGGCAAAGCTATCGAGCAAGGAAGGGAGCACATCCTCTCCTGGAGCCAACTAACACTCAAAGTCATAGGGAACGAGCACTCTATACAGTGTAATAGCAAAGGGGATTTGGAAGAAAGAATTAGAAGATAAGAAAAGTACTACATTTAAACTTTTTTTTGTTTGTTTTGTTCTTTCTTTCATTTTCTCACTTCAAGTAATGAAAGGAATCTGGAGTTCCGTTACTACAGATTCCATCTGTACCGATGATAGCCTCTCCCTCACTTCGCTTATCCTCCCACACAACCTGCAGCAAACTGATGCTGATTATCTCTTCTCCTTCCCATGGCTGAAAAATTGTAATTTGTGGATGGCAAAAGTTGATGCTGTCTTACTTATTTTATGCATGAACCAGTGCATTGCACAGTATGTGCACATCCTGTTATAATGCAATTTAATTCTGAAAAGCACAAGTGGACTTAAGTTTTTTTGTGTCTACAAGCCAAACATCAACAATAGCCATGTTCAGTTAAAAGCAATTTCCTCTTGGGTCCCAACTGCTCAGAGAAGGAATTTCTCTATCTCCTCTGGGTAGGTCTGAGCAGGACAGTGTGCTTCCTTTGTGTACCTTCCCCTCATTTGGAACAGCATGCCTGTCCTTGATGCTTTACATGAAGAGATATACCTGCCAGCTGATGCACAGGACCCAGGAACTCATAGCCTGACCTTCTGCACTGCAATGTGCCTTTCCCATACACAGGGGGAGGAAGGATGCAGCAAGCATCTGATGGTGCATCTGCAGGGACTGATCTGTCCATGTGCCTCAGCCACAAGCACACATGCTGTGCATGTGGGGAAGAAGGAGGGCAAAACATCACACTCTTTCCCCTTTTTCTCTCTCTTGATTAAAGGGAAAAGAAATGTATTTCTTCCTTTCAAAGTAGGATACTTCTCACTAGCTTAGGAAGGGTATTTGGCATCATTCACAAACAAATGATGCACAAAAAATGCTATTTTCTTTTGTGCTTCTCCATGAGAAGTAGATTTGCCATTCATATCCCTATGCAGAGCAGTTCTCTGGATGGAAACATGTCTCCTACTGCGTATTTAAATGTAATTTGCTTCAACTCCAAAGAACTGCTGAAGTAATCAGAGCATTGTGCCAGTTTTTCTGTTACTTTACTCAGTTCTTTATTTTTGCACCCACATGTCTCTCCATTTCTCCAAAAGCCAATAATTAGTATAAATGTCAGTGCTTTGTTTGAATGGAACAGACTTGTGAGGCCAGTGCTTCCCCCTTGCCCTGACGTCTAAGGCTGATTGCCTGAAACCCACAAAAAAAAAAAAAAAAGTCTGTTAAGTGCTGGCTCAAGTTAGACAAATGCCTGGCTTTTTAAAATGAGAATAATCCCAAACAGGTGGCACATATTCACAGCTACAGTGCAGAAATCCAGGTAAATCCAACTAACTCATATAGTTTCCTATATGAGACTCACACAACTGCTTCTTTACTTCTTTTTCTTCCTCCTCCTGACTCTCCCTTGCAGTCCTTTCACCCCTAACATAGCACATTTTCACAAAGGGCACAGTGCAGTCAAAGCTTAAAATTCTTTAGGAATCTTCCTAAGAGGGTGACCTGCCACTGGGGTTAAGCCAAAGCAAAGCAACACCAGATACCATGTCACCACTGTCAAGCCTCAATTCTCTCTAGAAAGCTACTCAAAAGTCTTGCTGCATAGTTCTCCACCGGCTCACTTGTTAACCCTGTGCTTATCTTTCAGGTTATATTAATACATTTAAGGCGTGGATTAACTTGTCCATCAGTGTGTCACAATCCAATCTGTGTTCAAGAGGGGAAAGAATTTTATTCACTCTTTTGAGCAGATTAGCAATTGACTAACTGGGGTGAAACGTGTTATAAGATGAAAAAAAACATCTCTAAAATAGAACCCAGTCTTAGAAAATACTGTTGCAAAGACAACTGAAACACAGAAAGCATGCAATGAACCCAGTGGCTGATCAACCTTTGGTTGGCTCTGTTTTGCTAATGATTTCTCACTAATCAAAAAAACCTTCCACAGGAATTGAATAAAAGATGTTTACAAGCCACCTAGAAACTAGACTAGTGTTTAGTGGTCTAATATTAAATGTGGAGATTGGGCCCTGCCTGTGGTGGGGGGGTTGGAAGTTCATGATCCTATAGGTCCCTTCCAACGAGGGCCATTCTGTGATTCTGTGTTTATGATACATTTGCTGATACAGCATTTCTTGAATCTCTTTGCAGTTGGTCTGTATACTGCTACTATACTACTCAGTACTCAGCAGGCAACAAACTGCTCTTGTACACAATTCTCCAAAATTAACAATTATTTTTAACAATCTATGAATTTTTCAAGACATGAAAAAAGCTCCATTAGAACAATGCCAGTCTGCCTGGAATGCCTCCAACCTGACACTAGTGGTGACTCTAATATACAAAAAAAACAGATCCTTGGTTCCTGAACGCTTGTTGCCTACAGGCTTCACAGCAAAATTCCAGTGCCATTCCTGTCTGTGTAACTGTGTCTTGGTCTAAGTCCAGTACCAGTGCTATAGCCAACACTGTCTGATGAATTTTTTCACTCTTTGTTCAGATGGGAACATTTTGAGATGACTCTACCTGAGTATTAGGTTTGCGTGTTGCTACCAGATCCTTCACCATTTTGACCTCAGACACTGTCACACCACCAACCATAAAGATGATCAGAAGAGGATGGTCACCAGGGTGAGGGCGATTCACCTGTAAAATGAAAGAAACAATTATTTTAGTTGCTTAGTCCACCTCAGCAGTGATTGGTTCTTAGAGCTGCCAGAGGAAGACTAATGAAGAAGTTCAGAAATTGCCACAGAATCCTGGTTTTTGGACCAGCTGAATCAAATAACGCCCAGCTAAAAATCATGAGCCATTCTCAGGAATATGGAGTTTTCATGGCTGCCACTGAAATCTAGAGAGGTTTCTCAAGAGGCCTGAGGTCTTCTCCCTCCATTCATTCTTCATTTCTTTCCTTCCTTTCCTAGTGTGGGAGGACAGTACTTGCATAGGTGCACCATCTGAATACCTATATGCACGAGGCTTTAAGGAAAGGGGAGTAAATTACTATCTGGTAGAAGCAAGGAGTCCAGTTTAAACATGCAAGAATCCCTGCTTTACATCAGTTAATGAAAGAATCATAAATAATGTATTTTTGCTAGTCCAGTGAATAAGCCTTTATAATTCATCCAGTGAAAATAAGTCAGGTTCATTACATATAAAATCAGTTGCTTTCACTTCAAAGGTTTCATTACTTCTATGATTGGGTTGTAACTCATTTACAGAAACTCTATTCAAACAAAATACTAGTTTCATTTTTTTTTCCTAATTAACTTTAAAATGGTACAAACATCAAATTTCAGCTAATACCTTATAAAATCATATTTTAATTTTAAACATGAAGGTGGTGCTATACATCAGCTTCCTCTTAACCACTTCCAAAAGTTTGATTACTTTGCTGTTTCCGACCATTCTTTCTTTCTTGAAAAAACACACTGCCCTCATAATGCCTCGCTCCCAGCTTTGACAAGCATTTGGAAGTGATGTCAGTGGCACCCAGAAATAGTTCTTTTTACAGCACCACACGCCTTACAGTGTGGAACACTCCAAATGTTTGGCTCTGAAAAGTGACAGTGAGAACAGCTGAATTTGCTCTTTTTTAGATTCTCCGCCCCCTCCCCTTCTGAATGCGTAGGTTTTCAGCAGCCTTCATTTGACAGAATGGAAGTGGTAATCATCCCATTCTTGAGTGGAATGCTCTTCCCTTACTTTCACCACCATGATAGCTACCTTTGACTCTGTGGCTCCAGCTCCTCAGAGAATAGCTCTTTGTACTGACTTGTATTGTGGCTGCCCCATATGTAGTCTTTGGGCAGCCCTGTCCTGCTTTTTGACTGGAAACCTTCAGAAGAGACTTCCTTCTTTAAAACACGTGTGAGGGATGGCATGCTCCCTCTCCAGGAGCATGCCATCAAAGGCTGATCTTTGATGATGCCATGCTCCCTGTTAAATGTTGTTCCTCTTGAACTCCTCAGAAATTGGAAACCAGTCCAAAAACACTTATATCAATGAATCAGTGAGCTGACTGTGTACTGAGTGCAGATCTCCTAATTGCACTCACTTTGTCAGCTACCTTCATTCAGCTGATGGCATAGGTAGCACGTATACTACAGTTCAGTGGGTTGACTTGCATTTCTTGTTCTATATTGAGAAACTGTCAATTTACACCAACAGACTAATTAAACCTATATACCAGATCTTACAAAGACTCTCTGCACATAATGTAATGTCTACCTTAAACAAACAAACAAAACAGTCCAAACCTACTGCAGATACCAGGAAGAGGTTAAGTAAAACCAAAATATCTATTTATAAAGCAAGTCAGACAGAACTATTGCTTGCTAAGATCTTAAGAGTATTTCATGCCATAGTTGCTGTAAGAGGTGACTGTAAGACCGAAGAAATAACTGCTCCCAAAAATGATGAGGATAGAGGTTGACTAAACAAAATGCTTTGCTATGACAGTTTGAAATAATACATGAAATACTGTTATTCCTTTTCATGGCTCTTTACTCTTCTTATCACTGCTGCCAGAGCAAACTGCTTCACTCCATTTCATGAAGCTCCTGCGTGACCCAAGACTTACACAGAAAGCTCGAAACTTAGGAGCTTGCTATTGAATAAAGCCTCTCTTACTATCTTCCATGGTGACAACTTGTTGTAAGCAAGCACACATAACACTAGACACACTGAAAGGACACCCAGTATATTAATCAGAAGACACAAGCAGTACTAGAAGAAAATGTCTTGACAAATCATTCAGTCAAAATAAACCCAGATCCAAACACGTGTTGTCTACATAAATCTTAGTATTTTTCAGAAGACCGAAGTTCAAGCCACAAATTCCAGAAATGCATATTAAAAATACGACTAGGTATGCAAACTCAAAATTAAATTAAAATTGCAATGAAAAGGGTTTTGGAATCTGTAATTTTGTTATTATATGCACAAGTGTTTTGAAGGAGGACAATACTTTGGGTACAAAATATTTGGCTGTGCTAAGAATGTAAATTTCTGCCAAGATTTTTTGTTTGATAATACAACCACCCAAGGCTCTCTCTTTTGAAGGAACTGGCTTCATGTAGCAAAACACAACTCATTTTTGTGTTACAGAAGAGCTGGAATGGACTGAAACAAAAGCAACACATGCATTCTGGAGTCCTTCTAAAGCTATTTTGTTTCAGGACATTTCTGAGGCATCTGAATTTCATTTACTGAAAAATATGTATTTTGCAAAAGTTCCCAAGTGAAATTTACTTTCAGTTCAAAATATCATGCATTAAAAATAATTAGTACCATTATCTCGGGCAATTAGAAATGCTAAATAAGACAAAAGCAAAACCCTGAAAGCCTCCAGCTGTGACAATGGCACATAAAGAGATGATATATTTGAAATTTGGTCAATTGCTGATGTCCTGCTTCCCCGGCCTCCATAATTGCCATGGAAAATGGCCTGTAAAACCTTTACAGGCTGCTGGGCATGCAGGTCAGAGGGGAAGGGCTGCTGCTCCAAGGGCTGCTTGCCTGAATTACTGATACAGTTGAGAAGAGAGCTGCTTGTCAGGAAAACCCCCATTGTGCTGAAGCAAAAGGGACCAAAAGAAGAAGGAAGAATGCCTTGCATGTTTATCTGAGTTGGCATTTATATTCAGGCATTGATAAAGAAATATAAATTTGAGGAAATTCATCAAATAATTACAGTGCTGATGCTGCAGTAAGTGTAGAGATGATCTTGTGTCAGAAATACAGACTGGACTCACTCATGCAGTAAACAAGGACTAGCCAACGAGCCAAACTAGCAACTAAATGAAGAAGCACAGACAAGACAGACTTTTGTGAGATAAGTGATGGTGTCCATCTTATACGAGGTTCACTTGGCCATCTGTTATATACTCCTTACAACAGTTTTGTTTGTTTGTTTTTCTTACTTGCAGAGATGAAGGCACTTGAGGTACACCCCAGAAAGAGAAGCCAACCTCCTCCTGCAGAAAACTCATTTTAGGATTACAATCCCCTCAATCCCCTGTTAAATTTTCAGGAATACATGTTGCATTTTTCAGGAGCTTTGTTCTTGCTTGCAAGAAGCTCTCTGCAAACAAACTTTTATCCTCTTCCTCTTTGACGTCATGCAGTTAACAGAAATAGAGATGCCGGCTGTCACACAGATCAATCCTTTCCCACTCCTTCCCTGTACTCTCCCTGTACTCCCATCTCCCATCTGTTTGGATTTTGGTTAATCCTATCATTTTGCAAGTTCTGATCTTTTCACCTAAGTTGGTACAGCAACTAATAGTCCAATGGGAACTTTGTGACTAGGATATCACCATAATTCACTTAAGTGTCCCAAACACAAGAATTAATAACATGGAAAGAAGAGACCTAAAACTAGCTAAACCTGTCACAGTTTCCATACAGACATTTAGACTTTATATGTGTCTTGCTTGTCTTTTCTTCTTGTTGCTTTATTTATATTTATTTTTTAAAGGACAAGTTATGTTCCTGCCTCAAAAAATAAAAATAACAAAATACAATTGTGAGAGTTAATGACAAATAAATCCAATCATTCAAAAAATCACTGGTGTGCACAAGCTTTTTTGCCTTGTTTGATGCAGGAACATCTGTTTCTTCTATTTTTGGAGTGGCAGCAGCATGATTTTTTCAGTATCAATACATGAATAGAAACAACACTGGGTCACTCTTTCTATAGCTGTCCTCTCATAACTCAGGGCTTTATCATAAGCTCTGAAGAGCTAAGAATTTCCATTTAGTAACCTAGCTAAGTACATTCTGAAAATCCATTTCAGCAGTAGGCACAAGTTCCTGAAAATAGGCATTGTATTTAGACATATCTGATTTTGTCTTCAAGACAGCCTGCTCTGTAATAACAGAAAAATTACTTTGTTATCTTGGTAATGGGTTCTAGAATAGAATCAACACACAAATCAAAGTGGTTTTTTTTTGTCACCTGTCTTTAGATGCATGAAAGGCCTAGCAAGTATTCACAAAGAATAGGAAAAAAATGTTTTTCTTTTCAATTATCACAATACAGCAGAAGTTGGAAGCAATCTTTGTATCTCATCTAGTCCATTTCCCTGCCCAAAGCAGTGCAGACTTCAAAATTACACCATGTTGTTCAGGGCTCTGTACAGCCAAGCTTTGAAAATCACAGAGATGGAGAATCCATCCAGTCCCTCTGGACTTTTTGACTGATTAGCCTGCCTTCCTCCCCACTGCATGTTGAACCTTGTCAAATTATAGAAGGAACATTGAACATGGGGCTCCTCTGCTGATCTTCTTGCCCTGTAAGACCTCTTTGTTCTTAGTCTATCTCAAGGCTGCTCATTATCCACAAAATTCCTTGATGAACTGCCTTGCGGAATGCCATTTGGAAATCTGGGGAGTTTATACTGGCACTTGCTAATGCTAATGTCTCTGAAGAGCTCCAAAAGCTATGTGAGGTTGGACATCCTTTTATTGAAGCTTTATTGAAGCCACACTGACTCCTCCCAGACATATCATCCTTATTTGCGTGCCCAGTATTACCCTTACTTAGGTGTCCAGTCTGCTCCATTCTCCAGGTGGCAATATCCATTTGTTCCACAGCTGCAATATGGTACCTCAATCTATTTCCAGCCCCTCTGCAAGGATTTAACTCTCCTGACTGTCCCTTATGCTTCCCTCTACGGAATTAAATATATAAAATCACGTATTGCCATACAATGTTATAAGCTTAGGGAAGTTTTACAGATCAGCTTAAGAAACCTTATTTACCTTCATGAACATGCTGAATCCAGTTTTAAGTAGATCAGTGAGGCCTGATGACATATGCTCAATATCAACAGAATCGGGTCGATCAGCACTGCAGATCTCTTCCACCACCTGTTTTAGCAGTGGTTTGTAAGAAGCCTGCACAAAAAGAACAACTCGCTGTGAGTAAAGCTGTTTAGGCTTGGTGCAGCTGCTCTCCTAAATCTTCTATTTACATTAAAGGAAACAAAAATATTTATTCTAGAATGAAAGCAGCACAGAGGCATATAAATATTTAAAAATGCCTCTGTGGCAGCAGTGTGTGCACAACAAACGTTGTGCACCAGCACAGTATTGAATGGAAAAGTTAGGATGAAAGCCCCATATTTATTCCAGTCTATGTGTACTATGTGACTAAAGGGAGACTAGGAGTAAAGGGGGCTTCTAGTTGCTCAGGAGTGCTTTGGGATAGTACAGAGGGGAAGAGCAATAGGGATAATTCTCTGTTGTCCATCATGTACCCACAAGGTCTCATTTTCTTTGGAATAACAACATTTAAACAGGGAGGAGGTGTTGCTTGCTGACCCCTCCTGCCTTCCTACAGGTGTCATGTCATCACTGAAGTCTGGATATCAGCAGGGCTGATACCTTTGGAAAGCCTTGAAAAAGATGGGCTCAAAACCCTGCCAATATCATACGTGTCAGTGCTTCAGATATGTTAAAGATCAGGAAGAACAGGATGTGCAAAGGTGCAGATGATCTCTTAGTAAGACTGGCACTTTAGCCCTAAAAAATGGTAAAGAACCTTGGACAAAAGACCAACTAAGTAAGAAAAAAAGGTATATTTATAGAGGAAAAAACAGGGTGATTACATCAGAACTGGACGAGGAAAGATGTGTAGGGAGAGAATTTATTAAGTCACTAAAGTCAAGCAAAATGGCATTCACTATGAATGGGAGATGCCACCCCTAATATTAATGTCATCCACAGACATATCCTCAGTGAATTGAAAAACTGGAGGTGAGATAGCCTTATTATGTGGAGTAGTATATTAAAAAAAGTGGGGTTTTCTGAGTCATCCAGACACTGACCCAGTGAGTTAACAAGATCAGTGCTCTGTTCCCATCTTAAAACACAGCAAGCATTTACCATGCTATGTTCTTCAGGGACCACCTTGAAAACGTTTTATGATACGAATTTTAGGGACTGGGGGAAAGATCCTCTTTAATGAAAATTCAGCCTTATTTGGTTTGCAGATTGAGTTTTGTTATGCTTCTTTTAACCTTGCCAAAACTGTAAGGGAACCACAATAGTTTCAGCAAGTGCAACAGTCTTTGAAAATTAGCAACTTTCCAATCGTTATATGTTTTCCTTTGGGACTTATGCAGGGATGCATTATCCCTGGACTTCTTAAGAGAATTAAGTGTAATGTCATTCCTTTTGTAGAGAGGATGCTTTTGTAAAGAGCATCATGCAAGATAAACATAAAATAGCTGGAAAATAAAAAGCAAGCTGCTTGGTTACGTAACTTGAAACTATAATTTTATAAAGTAATCGAAAAGATGTTTTTCATGATCTAACAGTCTACAGTGAGAATGAAAGGACACTTTTTGAATACAGTCTTGGCAATGCAGATTTATACAATTTATGTATTTATTTTCACAACATGTGCATATTTTTTAATTGAGCCAGTAAAGCAAATTGCAGCAGACATTAACTGCAGTATCTTTCAGTAGAAAATGAGAAGATTTGTGTCAAATCTAGTAATGCAATAAACAATTGTTTTTGAAAATATACATGTGAGCATGATGTCCTATTATGAAGATCTGTTTAATATCCTCATAGATGAGAAACAGACATTGGGAATGAAATATTTGGAGCAAAGATCAAACCATAGTTAAACAGAGAGACTTATTGTACAAAATTAAAGGATAAATATTATCTGACTTCAGACATAACTATGTACAGGAAAGGCAAGGCATTAAAAATGTTCCATGATTTTACATGTCTGAAGTTTCAGGGACAAAACTCAGACCCCTTCAAAATGATCTGATTTGGCTACACAGATACCAAAGGCAGAATTCACTATTGAAGCTTTGAAAACTTCAAAAACTTTCAAAACCTTTTATTACTTGACATTTACCTATCAAAAATTTAGCACATTTTAATTCTATTTTTATACAATAGCTTCATGAATTTCTAACTCCTAAAATGAAACTATTGGAAATTTTAATTTCTGGTGTCTACTAGGGCACAAAATGTGTTACAATGGTTACTTTAAATCTCTGTGGCTATCAGACACATCTGAGACATGATTATAAGGAGAAGAAAAGAAGAAAAGTGAGGGGAAGGAAAGAAAGAAAAGAAGAAGAGAGGAAAGGAGGAAAAGAAGAAGGAAGAAAGTGAAGAAAGAAGAAAAAAAAGGAAGAATAAGGAAGGAAGGAGTGAATATATGCAAGATCAAGATAAAAGTAGTTACATATCAGTCAAAATACATACTCTTGTCTTCTAACTATTTTGATGATCTGATGGAAACATTAATCCATCGTTTTATGCAAGACTACAAATTTCAAAAGTCTTTCGAAGAGGCTATCCAATTCCACATATGCACAGAAACCATTTTTTGATTCTTAAGACATGGAGGCTTCCTTCCTCCTAACATATGTAGCAGAAAAACACCTATAGGCTACAGCCTATAGATTTCATCAGGTAAGCTAAATTGCTGTGTGCAAACTATGCGTTACCACTTGCTAGACAAAAATATGATCCTTTTGTAAGGAGACGTATGGCAGAAAAATGTACTGCCTGCTTATTTCAGCTACTCTAAATCTCCCAAACTGCTCTCAGCAGAAGGTTGTTTCTATTGAAGATAATTAAACCCACTCTACAGCCAGACTGGGGGCTGCAAACTGTTAATATATCCCTTGCTGTGTTCCAGCACTTAGCCCTAAGCAAACAATCTGGGTTACATCCAAAGAACATAGCGAGGCTAATTACACTTTAGGTAACTTTCAGAGGTCATTTTCTTATCATCTGACTGCCCCTACACTGACCTGTTTTAAACACTTAACAATTTTCAGCATTTCAGACACCAGACTGGTCATAAGTACTTGTAGACTTCAGTAACAATTCAGTAACAAATCCACCTTAGCTTTCCAACAACATGTTGCAACACTCTCCACTCTTGCTGTTGCAAAGCATTGCTTAATTTGGACCATGTCCCTTTGCAGATCTACAGTATACTTATGAGTCTGGAGCAATTTTTTTTTTTCTGGCTTAAGGCTGGAATCAAATTTTACAGTCTCTCTAAATCGCTGTATGTGTTTTCCACTGTAAACTCAATTTTTAACTGAAAAAAAATACATATATATTAAACACTTCAATGGATATGGGAGAAGAGAAAAACACTGCAAAATAGTCCTGATGACCTGCAGCTCACGTGTTCACTTTTTATAAACAAAAGCTGCTTTTCTCACCTATTCACAAATGGGATTGCCTCTTAGTTACAGAAATGGGAGATAAAATACACAGAAATACAGCTGCCGTCTGGATACATGCATCCTGCTTGGATAAGACATGTGAAGTCAGTCCAGTTCCATACTGACCTTCTCCTGCCCTTCACAGACATTTATATTACCTCACAGAGCTGCAGAGGAAATCCTCAATTTCTTCATCAGATAATTCTTTATTGACATGGACATGGATACACATGAGTTTGAATGAAGGACTTGATGATTAGGTCAATTATAAGATTTCATAAATCTATTCCACATGGACAGAACCCATATAGGATTAGCACAGCAGCAAAATCAATGCTGGTCATGAAGCTGGAATTTTGACAGCCCGCTATAGATGTAACAGACACATAGAAAAGGAAGATTCACTTGCCTGGTTGGTGTTGCTGCCTGGATTATGTACAGAATTAAACTGCTTCATATGCATTCGAGCTCTCGCAATATCCCCGAGCAACTTAAAGATATTGTCCACTGCATCTGTGGCTTTCTGGGATGTTAGGTTCAGTGCCGAGTTACAGCCTAAAGAAATAAAGAAGCGTGTGATAAACTTTCATGCACTTTGATAATAAGCAGTAGGAAAAAGCTAACTGGGAGGAAAACGTGAACAAATGATAGCGGACAGAGCCTCTGTGCACTAAAGGAACACAAAAAAGTCAGTACTATTAAAAATTCTTAGCGAAGTCCTAATGGTAAGCTAATCTGGATCACCGTCCTTCATATCTTTGCATTTTGTATTGTATCTTTTATACTATACATTTATACTATATAAATATCTACATACACATACGCACTTATAGTTAGGTCTAAGATTACTCCTGAAAGACACCGAACTTTCCTTTGTCTAAACTTTATTTCATGTAGGACTGTGACTTGGGTCACCTGCTGGTGTAGCAGAACAAAGCCAGGTGGCTGCATGTCTGCATGGCCACAGCACATCAAGGTGCTGCAGGTCAATGTCACTGCATCCCCCAAAGCAACATGGAAAGAGCCTTTGTGACTCTCATGCTGTAATTCCATGGCAGACAATTGTGTATTTTTTAATGGGGCTCTTGATTTTTTTTTTAATGAGTGAAAATAGCTTACAGAAATATTTTTGTTTGTTGTGTATGTGCAAGATCTGCATGCTCTGATACTCTGATTGACTAACATCTAGATTTCATTTGGCACAGGAGCCTAGATGTTGTCTGTGAAGTATTGAACACACAACCCCACTCAGCAGCTCATCGCTCCAGTCTGTAAATACTGTCACATCAGTGATGCTCTCACAGTCAGAGAGGTTGGTCCTGTGAGAGATCCTATGCCAGGTTATATGTAGGAGAACGGTGTCCAACAGCTGCAAAACGTGAAGCTGAACACCCCCCAGGCTGACAAGGCTTACAAATAGAGTCTGAGGCCACTTTATAGTGCTTTATATTTATCACCAGCTCAGGCCAAAAATATTCATAGACGATCTTGCATTGTCAGTGTGCTTTTAACCTACCTATGGGAAAACACACAAATGAGCAGACAGGGAAGTTACTGTTGGATCCCAACTCACAGGCTGGAGATATTTAATTGCTCGTGTTTCCAAAGCAATTTGAAAATGAAAAATAAAATGAAAAGTTGTCTCTCATTATTGTACAAATTGATTTTTCTTCTCTCGGAGACAAGCTTTCTCTCTTTTAGCTGCACCGGAGACAGGCAGCCTCTAGCTACCTTCATTTATACTTCCATTGTGCTCTCTGCAGCCTCTCTCTGCAGCTGCCATCAGTGCTGGCCAGCCCCGCTCTGGCATGTTTGCTTTTCAAGTGAACACAAGGCCCCACGCCGAACAAGTTCAGGCAAGGTAAAAATCACATCAAGTATGCTTTGCTTTGGACACTCTTCTCATTTCTAATTAATTGTTTATCTTCTTGAGCCACGTAAAAGCCTTTTGCTCTGGTTCTGCAGTTATTTTTCTCATTAAGAGAATTATTTGTTTCCTTCTCCTATTGGCATCACCTCTCTGTCTCTTTATTTTAAGAAGAGTGTTTCTACCGAGATGTTTCCACCCATCTTGTGACTCCTCATTCCTGGAACCAATGGGTGCTTTCCAGGAGACACAGCCTAGCTGCGTGCCTAGAGCCGCTAAGATGCACCTAACTGCATCTGGACTATTACGGGCCCAACCTGCTCCTCAGCAACTCCTCAGCAGTCTGCTTACACCTCACTGAGGGGAACAGCTCTGCCCCGGTTTCCCTGCATGTGGCTGCAAATCAGCCCCAGTTCTCATTGCTCCAGCGTTCACTTAAGGGAAAGAGGGCACAGCCCCTTTCCTCTCCCTGCTCAGTGCTAGAGAGAAACTCGCTCCTATTCCAACAGTGAGGAGGTGGAATACATTAGCTGCTGCACTGCTCTGTGCTGGTTACAACAACCTTTCTGTTACTGTGCTCCATTTTTTTTTTTTTTTTTTCTCACGGAAAGTTAGCACTGGGAGAGCATGAATGAATTTCTTTGAATCCCAAGCTCTATTATATAAGAGAAAAGCCTTTAAAATGAAATATCTGGACATGGCTTTCCTGACAGAGTTAAAGAAGACCAGTTGTGGAAAAATCACCATTAACCACTGTGGAATTAAAGCATTTAAAGCATCTCAGCGATATCTCAAGAAGAAAACAAGCTGATGCTGTGCTAAATGGGGCCATAAACTGAACCAAACCAGTGTCTCTACAGATTTCTGAAGTCAGGAGGAGCACCATTTTTAAGAAAAGGAAACACACTGCGAACCCATGGTCTGTAGTTATACAGTGGCATGTGATTATTCCTTGCTTAAATGCAACGAAGGAAAATTTCTGAACTGTGTATCACAAAACCTTTCACTGAGCTTTGTCTGTTTTGACACATGGCCCAGGTGCAATAAACAAACCTTTTCTTTCTCTAAAGCAGTATATTTTGACACACTGTGAAGGTCTTGAGTCCTTTGAGACACCACAAGAAGTCTACGCTGCTTTCAAAATCCAAAATATAGGAAACCTGAAAGTTTATCGCTTTACTCTGTTTTATACCATAAGGCTGTCACTGCTATTAACTTAGACTCTCTCTAAAGCCCACTTACAAAAATAAACTGATATAGACCCTGCAAACATGGAGAAGAGCTGGCAGAGTAGCTAAGCCATTTTAGCAGCACATACTGAAGCATGGGCTAAAACAGAGAATTGACACACTGAAGAAGCTAAAGTCCAGCATCAGGGCTGCATTATGCAATCTATTTTCTAGATACGTATTTAATTTGCTTTCAGCAAAAGGCAGAGAAAGAACAGAGATACGGAGCATCTTGAGTATCAGAATTCAAAACATAGCAGTATGATACAAAACTAATGAAAATCTTCCATTTTCAGACTTCAGATGGTAGTATAACAATAGGGATCTTTATTTTACTAGCAGATAAATCCAAAGCATTACATACATATACCCACAGACATAAGTTTAATAATATATTTTCAATATATTCATACACTGTTATAAAAAAGTAGGTAGAAATGTATATGGTTACACAGACCACGGTTGCATTTTGCAAGGTGAAAAAAAAAAGTGTTAACAACTCAAACTAGATCAACATTTGTGTGACTCTCCATTCACTCTACTTCCTCATGGATTCTGCCATGCATTTGGGTGTTTATTTTCAAATCTGATTTGTACTAAATTGTGCTCTGTGCTGGGTCTCAGTGGGAAGATGGTAACCAAGTATCACACTGTAGGACAAGGAAGGATACTCTAGAATATGATTGCTCTTATTTTCCAACAGCAATAATGCAGCAATAATGGCAGAACATGAGAAATGAGAATTTCAATTTGGAGGATTAAGGAAGAGAGGTGTGTTCAGCTGCTCTCCAGAGGAGAGCATCCAGAGGGCACACAGAGCTGACAGCCTTCCTGCTATGCTTGGCACATCTCTGCCCCTTGAGATGGGGAGGGTCCTTCCCTTCTTCCCTCCTATCCTTGGCATCTCCAATGAGAACAAACACAGTGAATTAAAACTGCAAGAAATTTGTCACTTAAGAAAAAACAGAGGAACGAGTTCCTGCTCATGCATGGTTAGAGGCTGTGAGCATTATGAGGTACTTTGTCAAAACTTAAGTTCTGAAGTTGCACTTGCAAAAACCTGGTCACTTATCACTGTGATCTTAAATCAAATACTGATTTAAGATCTACCTTCAGAGAGGTTGTGTTTTTTTTTTTTTCTTTCTTTCTTTCTTTTAAATTTTGGCCTCAGTATCTGTCACTTGGACATTTCTGTTTTACAGTAATAATTTATTGCCTCCTCTTTGCCAAAATTCAATAGCACAACATGTAATGCCAACTTTAATGAGATACTGGAAACACAGTACTGGAGGCTCTCATGTTACATGAAATTAAACCTGTCAGTTCTGAGAACATTTACATGGAAAATCTACAGTACTTTCTAGAATAAATTACATACATTAACTGCAGGAGAAATTTAAGCTAGGCTCAGATGTGCTTTCTGAAGGAAATTAATGCAACAGATTCATTGGGGAACTATTCTGTTGCTCCCTCAAGTGGTCCATATCTTAATTAAAAAAACACACATGTTAATAAAGTTCCAGTAAATGCTCTGTAAGCCTAGTAATGTCTCCCAATAATGTTCATATAAAAACTCCAGGTTATACAAAATGATGTAAAACATTATGAAAATACCACCCCGTAGCCTAAACAACCAAATGACCTCAGTCTTTTGCAAAGGTACCCTCCTTTTGTCTTCTTAATAATTTTAAAGTCTTTTTGTTTATGTTGACTACAAGGAATCACACTTCTAAAACAACAACAAAGTGAAATAAATTTTTCAGTAGTTTTGTTTATTTTTCCATCTTTAGCTTGGACAATAGCATTGCATGCCATCGATGGTTTTCTGCATTTCAGATTTGGTTGTGTGTTCCTCACACTGCCAAGGCAGGAATGGTTGGAAAACATTTCCTTCTGAAAACTACTGCGCTACTTAGATTTTCAAAAAATGCATGAAATCATTGTAACTTGGGGTCCTAAGAATGATGGTTATGGAGAAATGTCCAAGAGATGCTTCCTTTCCCAATTTAAGATCTGAGCCAAAGTGTAATTCAATGTGCTTAAACTGGTGAAGACAGCTTTACAATAACATAACTGCACAGAAATGTAAGATGACAATAACAACGAATAACTGTAATCTATTTATCAACTACTGTAGAAAAACAATATTTTTATCAGGAAGACAAAAGTAATGACATTTTAATGCTACATATAATTATCTGTTCAAAAAGGCCCCTTCACCCAGAACGCTATACAACAGATGAAACGCCATCTGAAAACTGACAGGGATAATAGGCACTTACTTAGGCTGCATTCAACAGTACATAATAATTGTAATTTTATTTTTCTCCTTTATTCAAGCTAACAGAACTATGGTATATCCCTTAAGTAACCTTTCTTTAACCATGCTCAGAATAATATCCTTGTTTCTTCTTAAAAAAAAAAGCTATTGATTATAACTTAAAATTAAAATTAAACTTTAAAAAGATTGTTATCTAAAGCACTAAAGAGTTGGGTTTCCAGGAGAACAGCATGAAAAAACTGAAAGGTAAATAACAACTCTGTGTTAATCTATGCTGTCGTGACCGCTTTGATACTAAGGCAGGTAAAAATATACTCTAACAAGTTTCAAGGTAGTAGAGAAATGGGGCAATCAGATAAACAAAAACATAGCAGATCTCCAGTTCTCGCAGTATTTGAAACTCAAGCATGAAAATCTTCCAGAGGGCATGCCATTCTTGATATATTTTATGTACACGCAGCTAATGCCCGTACATTACCTGACTGAAAGAGAAATGAAAGAAAGAGTAAACGCCTTGTTCAATGCAATTTTGGCGGAACAAAACATGTCTAACAATAAACTCTCTAAAGTGATGAAGTTAATTAACGACATTAGAATTTATAACTTAATTTTAACTTTAGAAGAAAAATTTACTGTTTGATCTACGCTCTGCTCACTACTGAAATCCTGATCTCAGAAAGCATGCAGGTGTGCTCAACCATGTGTCTCCCTCAAACCCAGCCTTCACCCTTACTTCAGCATCCCAGCTCCAACAGAAAGAAAAATCCTCCTACTCACTGTCACTAAACCCAAGTATTTATATTTGAGCATAACCCAAAGAAAACCATTCTAGCACACAATAATGAAAGCATCACCACCTTTCTGCAGCACAGCCACTCACACACTATTTCTCACAACTCGTAGGGCTTTTTTCTTCATTTTTTTTCATCCAGAAGTGTTACAATTTTGTTAAAAAAAACAGATGCCAATCCTGGTAAGGCACACATATTTTATCACACTGACAGCATCCACTCTGTGTTACCAGATCAGCTATGTTGCACATAGTGCATACAGTAGGTGCTCTAGAGACAAAAACCTGTCTCTGGCGAGTTGTTGTACTGATCCATAGAACAAATGGCCTCATGCAATGTTATTGGTTCTCAGATCTTCCACTGCAGGACACACAGAGAAAAACTGCTACCACTTTTACCATTTGCAAAGCTCAATATCTCACACGTGGACTCGGAAGGCCTCAATTTGTGAAGTTGCCAATCGTGAGCAACTTGCTTCTGCTTTAAAAGCAAGTTGAATGGCCTGTTCCCTCAGCAGAATTTGATATCAGAAACCTTTGTGTCTAGATAAAAGGGCAGATCACAGTTCAGCCTACAGCTTGCGTGATTGTGTTGTTTGGAATGAGCAGTATGGCTCTGAGAAGAGTAGGAAAAGCACACTTTGCAGAGGCGTTTGCTCTTAATGAACCTCATGGAAATATCTGTGAAAAATCAGTATTTCATTCAGAGTCAGAAATAAAACTGGAGAGGTCTTTGCAAATTTCTCTCCAGCTTTTGTTGAAATGGTTGTTTATATTTTTCACCACCCACTGTAAAATTATTTCAATTGAAATCACCACTGGAGTACTGTCTCAAAAGCTAACTCTCCTTTTTCTTCTGGGAATGTCTCACAGCACACCAAGAAAAACATCCTATAAAAAGTATGTTTATGAAAGATATTTTCCTTTATGAAAGCAGATAGCACTGACTCATCTACATGATTTTGAAGTCTTCTTATGCTCATCTGCTCTATAATGCACGGAAACTGCACACTGTACTTTACAGAGATCAAAAGAACGCAGTCCTGTCTGAATATCTAACAATCTGTGGATAAACAATGAAAGACAACCAAGGAAAAGGTACGAGCAGAAAGAACAATAAAGCAATGAAAAACTCAAGCTATACAGATAGAACTGCATAAATTGTCCCAATTTATGTTAATTTTTAATCGGAAATTATTGTAACATGAGAGGCAAGACACTGACTGCATAAAGGATATTCTGCATGAAAAGCAAAATAAAAGAAGCAAGGTTGTGGAAAGGAGCTGAAAGAGGGAAGAAGAAAACCAAATGGGAGGAAGATGGACAACTAAGGCACTACTGGTCTCCGAAGTCTGAATAACTGCATCACATGCCAAAGCTGCCCCTTCCTCTGGATATGCTCACAGTGCAGCCAGCCAGTGCTAGCAGAAAAACCAAAAAATTACATAAATGATGCTGATGTCATGCTTTTTCTTCCATTAAATAAAAAGCACACTGTTGTGCAGATTGCAAATATCAGTTAATGATGAAAATGATTAGCAGTACATGCTGCAAGCACATGTGCAGAGGAAGGAAATATCCCGGAGTATTACACAGAATAAACTCACATTCATTACACAAATAATAATTTATAAAATGTGCAATAGATAAAAAAGATGCTGACAGAAGCCTCAGTGTAGCAGAAAATGTAAACACACATTCAAGATTAAAGGTGTGATGGGATGAAGTTAGGCGAGTGCCTAAGTGCCTTGTTGAACTAGGGTTCAGCCATCCTGTTTAGATTCAGAAATATTTTACTTAATAAACAAACAGATTGTGGAGTTGATCTGTAAATGTTCCGTTGTCTGTTGCAGCACTTAAGAATCAACATTTTCTGTCTTTAAAACAAAAAGGAAATTTGGCACGCACTGGGAAAAACAAAGCTTATAGCACAGGTTTGAAGAAACAACCAACTGATAGAAAATGTGTGGGATTTGTAGTCATTTGCATTTAGTATAAATTGATCACGTTTAAAACAAAAAGGAATTATGAAAAACACTCATAATATTGTTATCAAATTTCAACACCTACTTATTTACTGTGGCCAAAAGAATAAAGTGTACCATGATTTATGCTTCAAATATGCAGCAGAAGCCTAGGGACTTTTTTTCATTAAACTGTGCCCACCTAAGAATGAAAGAAGGCGTGCAAATTCAGTATTAACCAGATGATGATGATTATTTTTTAGAAAGCAAAGGGGTTAGTAAATGCAAACAACAAACTGAGTCTGAAGGACTGTCAACAGCAACTTAGAAATGGGATTTATCTGTAACAGCACAATTCTGTGGCTGCTGTGGCAGCTCAGAGGCACCTGGGCCCAAGTACAACATGCGATGGGAAATGATTGCCATTTGCAGGTTGTCTGTATGATAGTAAACATATAATGGTGATAGACATACTCATAATAATAGGTTCTCAGAAGGACCAGCAGACATAGATACACTTTCACAAGTAATTGCACCACTGGAGAGGAGGAACTGAAAGTGGAAAATTTGGAAATAAAGTAAACTTTTCTGAAAGCCATAGATGACAGTTTTGCCCCACTGCTTCCCTCCTCTTCCACAAGTAGATATGACCTTTTCTTATGGAGAATCCTCTCTTTGATGGATGTTCTGAACACAAAGCTGAAACAGGGAGGGCAAGGAATCCTCAGCTTTGACTGTCAGGTGTTTAAATACTGTCAGATGCCTACTAATCTGCCGTATTTAGTAAAGAGAGGCATCTTAAATACACTTTGCAGTAGGAAATCAGATGCTCAGAGCTCAATACAGCAATTTCTTTTTCTAACACAGCATACTCCTGAGTTCCCTGCTACATTTACCCGTCATTTCAGAGAGGAAAGATTATTTATTAGTTCTGGTCCTGAAGTTCTCACACCAGCTTTTGACTGATAATTTCAGTGAATAATTCCTACATAAAGAACTGCATGAGGATGTAATTTTATGAATATAAACACTGTGAAAAGTTATGTTCAAAATCAGTATTGGACCTTTCTCATTTCTTTTGAGAGCCTTTTTTGGTTACATTGTTTCATTTACTGCTAAGTACAATTAATCAAGATCGCATTCACAATCATAGAATCATACAATCATTGAATCATAGAATTATCTGAGTTGGAAGGGACCCTTTAAAGGCCATCTGGTCCAACTCCTCTGCAATGAACAGGGACATCCACAGCTCGATCAGGTGTTCAGAGCCCTGTTCAGGCTGATCTTGAGTGTCCCCAAGGATGGGGCATCCACCACCCCTCTGGGCAACCTGTTCCTGTGCCTCACCACCCTTATCAAAGAGAACTTCTTCCTTATGCCCAATTTCCCCTCTTTTAGTTTGAAAGCACTTCTCCTTGTCCTGTCACAACAGACTCTGCTAAAGAGTCTGTCCTTTCTTACAGTCCCCCTTTAGACACTGAAAGGCCACTATCAGATCTTTGGGAAGCCTTATCTTCTCCAGGCTGAACAGCCCCAATTCTCACAGCCTGACCTCACAGGGGAAGTGTTCCATCTCTTCTTGATCATTCTTGTGGCTCTCCTCTGAACACACTTCAAAAGGTCTATGTCTTTCTTGTATTAAGGACTCCACATCTGGACATAGTACCCCAGGTGAGGTCTCACCAGCACAGAGCAGAGGGGCAGGATCACCTCCCTTGACCGGATGGCCCTGTTCTTTTGATGCAGCCCAGGATGTGGTTGGCTTTCTGGATTGTGAGGGCACGCTGCTGGCTAACATCTAGCTTGCCATCCGCCAGTACTTCCAAGTCATTTTTGACAAGGCTGTGCTCAATTCTTACATCCCCCAGCTTGTATTGCGACCAGGAGTTGCCATGACTCAGGTGCAAGATATTGCAGTTGACTTTGTTGAACCTCATGAGGCTCTCCTGGGTCCACTACACAAGCCTAGTCCTTGTGTGGGTTTTTCTTGTATAAGAACAGTCAGAGAAGGCAGGAAGCCTCACATGTGCATGCAGACCTCAAAACCATGCTGTACTGTACACTGCTTCCTGTACATGAGCACCTTGAGGCTCAGGCATGTCTCAGGAGGAAAAGGCACATACATGCCAACAAATACTTAGACAGCAGCTATAGGGCCCATGGGAGTAGATTGGTCATAAAAGCAACTAATATCTCAGTTTCAGGCCAGAGCTACCTCCCCAGCTCCCAGTGGAGCCAGCCAACAAGTTGCAGGGTACCTGGTACCTGGAGGACAAGGGATGGCAGAGGAGATATTGACTGACACAATCAATCCTCTTGTCCCCTCTGGGCAAAGTGACTCAATTTATAAAATTCAGTTATTAGGAGCAATCTGTCTCTTTTTTTTTTTTCTTACCTGATTCGGATAATGGAAGTGGGGAAGTTACTGAATGCCTGCACCTGCTTTGGTAGAAAAAGTGGCGAAACCTCACTTTATCAAGATTCAGCCTGTACCATAAGAAACCACACGTCGGTGACCTCGATAATAACAGAAAACTGCCAGAAGACTGTCGCTATCCATGAACTGATTGGAAATACCTTCAATTACTGCCTGCACTCTGTCAGGTGCTTGCTGAGTATAGGGCACTCCTGTACTGGAAATACTGGGTGCTCCATTGCAAAAATACGCAAAAAAAAAGTCTAAGCAACTGACTTTCCTTTTAAAATCACAGATCTCAGCACTTCCAGGCTGAGGAGTAAAATGCATGGCAACACATATAACTAGAGATAATTAATAGGCCAAGGACAGTTCCTCCAGAAGCTTTTCGGTTAATATAGATCTCCTTCCCTGAATTCCAAGCATTGTTACTCATAACATGAACAAAATGATTCACTACAGGATGACTGCTAGGCCTAGACCTTGCTTTCCCGTGTGGTCTGCAGGGAAACAAGCTGCTGAGCAAGCCTTCCTACACATCCATGCTGCTTTTTGAGGTGAGGAGCTGGCAGTACTGAGCCATGGCTTCTGCTAGGCAATCTCAATCACAGTGTGCAGGCACCAGGCGGGTAACACAGCAACCTCCACATAGCGACAAACTGCACCTCAGAGGTGAACTGCTGGGGAGTAAGGAGATGTTTCTTTCCAAGCAATGAGAAAGATCAAAGATAAAGGATAAAGCTTCTCCATATGCTTTATTACTACTCTCTCAGATAAGTAAAATGCTGTTTATAATTGACTCTGTGCAGTGTCACAATTACAGTCTCAGCCAATGTCAAGGTGATTTTGTCTGCTATATTATTCAGAAATTTTTACCAGCCTCAGATGTAAAATTTCAACTGCTTTAATTATCTGGGATGTAATAAGGTCCTTTTTCCCTCATACAGGGACTATTTTTATACTAAAGGATTAGAAACATCGTATTAAGTTATTCGATATGGCATCTGGAAAATGTTTACTTGCAAAAATATTCTCTCTGTTCATGGGGGTTGAACAGTCTCAACAACTGAATAAAAACTGAGGAAAATTAGTTAAAGCAATGGTTCCCTTGCACTAAACAGGAAATCACATTTAAGCTCCTACTACGATCCCCTGGTGGTGAATCATTCTGTCACAGTTTATTGTAACACCCTGCACTCCTAGCACCTTAATTAGACCTTTTACTGCTGCTGCAAAACTACACTTGCTTTATTTCAATTGCTGTCCATTTAAAAATCACTCTGAGGTGTAATTCATCTCTAATAGCATTAGCTATATGAAAAGGTGGAACACAGTCCACACTCATTATGTCACCCCAAGGACTCTTCTGGAAAGGTGTACCAGTCTGCCCAGGGAAGTGGTGGAGTCCCCACAACTGATGGTATTTAAGAGATGTGGACTTGGCAATAAGGGATATAGCTGAAGGATGGGACTTGGAAGATCAAGCTGATGGTTGGACTTGATGGTCTTTTCCAAACTAGATAATTCTATGATTCTAATATAAATCTGAGATAAGAGAAAGGATTAAACTAAGGACCGGAAGAAGTATGACAAGGATAACAAGGCCTGTGCTGTTCCTCTAAAACTCAGCAATGAATAACTGCTACTGTCAGCTCCCAGTACATTCAAAATCAAAAATCCTTACTCTGCAGATATAAATAAGCTGTCCTACTTTCTGCTTATGCCAGCACTACAGAAAAGAGAAAGTATAGAGAAATGAACTAGATTATACCTTAACTTGAGAATCATAAATGGAATCCAATCCATATTTGATACGTAGAACTCTTTTACATTTATCTTTGTTCCTTTTTTAAATTTACGTAGCCTTTTTCATGGCTTGTCCAGAGTGCTGCACTGAAGTAAAAATTCATGGCCTTGTCTCTACCAAGAAGTCTTCTAAAGAAAAGGAGCCAAATGAAAGTAGTATGAAGTGATGCCTAATGAAAATCTTAACTGAGAAGAAAACCAAGAGAATCCAAAGCTCTGATGTGTGAGCCAAAATGGACACAGGTTGGCTTTCAGATCTTAGAGTGTTTTTGCAGAGCTAGCAGCTATAAAAATGTATTTGCAGTTGTAAGTTGAGCAAATTTAATATGAGTCATAGTGGCTGTAAACATGTAACCCCCACAGAGTGGTTTGTGAGTCACTTCTCTGCATATACCTACTAGCATTCAATTGAAGACTGAATAACTGAGTAACTGCAGAACACAGTACGTAAATGTAGATGAGCTAAAAATGACACAGATAGCTACAATCTAGTGACTTACCTTTCAAATAGACATAAAGTTTAAACAGATTCTGAAGAAAAGAATAATTGTGTGCTAAAAATGAATGAAAAGGGTAGGCAAAAACAGACAGAAACATATCATAACCAGGCTTGCTATACATTTCTCTGACTGAGATAAGGGACTCTTCAGCTGACAGAAAACTCATCAGAGAATGAGTTTGGAGCAAAGAGATGGGACTCAGCAAAGGAACTGCAAGGAACAGTCAACAACGCAGTCTTAGTGATGTTCCCTGAGGACTAGTCTTAGAATGTCTTAGAGTGGCCTTACTGGTTTTGTTTATGACTTAAGCAAGGAAGATGGAGTCTGATGTTGAAATTGCTGAAGACAAAGTTAAGAGGGATTGTCAAAGGTAGAGAGAACTTGAAAATTTATTTAAGACTTAAATTTAGAAGGAAAAGAAACAAGGCACACCACAACAATACAGCAATACAAAATGAGACAAAATTCACCAAAGTCATAAACCTAGTGGGTAATAATAAGAAATCTCCACCAGTTGAGACTCTGCAATGATAAGAAACTGAAAGAGAAGAATCTGGGTGGCATGAGAACTACCAACAGCACATGAGGAGTGAAAAACTCATCAGATAAGATACTTCCTGTAGATATACTGACATGTTATTTTGTCATAAAAAGTGTAAAACTGCAGCAGAAACAATTTTGGTCACTTTTTCTTGTGACATGAATTCAGGCAAGAGCATGTGTAAAGAACTGTGAGCATGACTACAGAAATTAGAAACTTTACATATCTGAAGCAAAATTGTACTTTTCAGCTTGGCAAGAGGAAGAATGAAGATATATAAACTAGCAAGTAGAATAAACTGTCCAGCCATCAAATGAACAAAGTCCTGAAAGAGCCTTTGTGGAAGAGTCACTGGAAATAAGAGCTGTTTCAAGATGGATTTTGATAATGACATACATGAGATTATAATAATGTTGTCTAGAAAGGAAAAGGAGGCCAGGTTTGGAGATAAGGGAAGCACCTTCCTACTGCTGGCTTTCCATGTAGACCCTTGACCATTTCAAAATATTTTTACATTTCTGAGATTTAATATTACATCTAGGAAAAAGATTTGCCCAAACTCTCTATAAAAGTTTTCATAAATGCTCATGTTAAGATTTTGACTATTAAAAGTGTAAAAATGTCTGGCAGTCTTTTAAAAGCCTGGTTCAGTCTGGCTGCAGGCTGTCAGTGAGCAATTTCACCACACACATTCTTCTTTCCTGACAAATGGCTCAGTGAATAGCTATGGGACAGGCTGTCTGAGACGTTTACAACCCGCTTATGACAAAGAGCTCAAAGCTGGGAATCGGACTCTAATAGAAATGAAAATATTTTTCCCCATAGAAAGTAATTGCAATTCTCTTTCCTCCTCTCAAGGCATAAATGTTGGGTAAGTCAGCTAGCTGTTGGAAAAGACTGGTAGGAGCAGAAAGCCATCAGAGACCACAGATGTGCAGCTCTTTCACTTTCCTACTAAGCCAAACTGCTTTGGCATTGAAGAAGTGTAGAAAGGTCATCATAGAGGCAAAGTAATGAAAAAGTCAACGCTGAAAGAAAAGCAGAAGCCTTGAAACTAGCCATATGTGTAGCTTATAAAAGACAGGATGTTTCCTGGTATACATTGGCTAGTTGATGGGATCCTGTAGGGGGATTCTGCAACTTGCTTTCGCAGGGAAGGACATTTACCACATCCTCCTCGGGAGCAAGGAAAAGCAAATACACCACCTTGCTGCCTAGAAAGCTTAGGTGAGTGGAAGGAAAGAGAAGACAGAGGATGTATTCGTGAAAAGGCATACTCCAAACATCTCCTGCTGCTTGAACTCCTAAGAACAGTGACATGGTGCATAGCAAGGCCTGGTCCTACAGCCAGGGATAAGTGTCTGCTTCTTCCTCTGACAGCTTGCTCCACTCTGGGAAAGCTACAAACCTCTAAAATGTCATTAATCACATGTGCTCAGTTAAGCCTTGATGGATTTTCACAATTAAGATGCCTAAGGACGCTCTTGCCAAACACTCTAGCCTTTCATAGGGAGTAGTGCTAACAGAGCAGTCCATCCATCATTGCTAAAGGGAAGCCACAATCTGTTACTTCCCGCTCCTAACTGTGTTCAGACAGCAAAAAATGTGCTATTTTGACAGAACATCACCAGTCTGTCCCATTTCCTAGGCTATACCCAGTCCAGGACTGCTTATCCACTGAGTTGGTGTCATGGGGTTAGATTCAGAGCTGCAGCAAGGGGTGGGCGACTAATGGCATGCAGGCAGTCATGGGGAGGGTCTGTCAAAATACTAAGTCCATATTGAAAATGAGAAGCAGAAAACTCTGCTCTTTTTTCTTTTTAGTAAGCTGTTGAACTACAGAGGAATATAACAAAAACTGTACTTATCAATAAATTTATGACATTGATGCCTATTTAGTTTGTTGAACCAATTCCTTGCCAGGCTAGCTCCACAAAATTCAGCATCCTTTTTTTATAAAAGACTCAGTAAAAAGACATTCATACTTGAAATGCCTAAACGGCTCCAATCAAGCTCTTCACATTTACTAAGAATGCAAACAAAATGACATGACCTCAGTAGAAATAGTTCACTCCATACTTTTCAAAGGACAACAAACACATGGAAGGAATTACAGAAAGGGAGTCTATAAAGAAGACTAGCTCATCAGAGAAATGGTTTGAATAAAAATAAAATTGCACATGAAAGGGATAAAAGATAGGTAAGCAGAGAAAAATGGGGAAACATGAGGAAGAACACCCTTTCCTTAAATGTTACTTGCTGAAGTTTTAAGAGCAGATGTTGCAAGAATGTATCATCAGATGGCAGGAAGTAGAGTCTGGGCATCCTGTGTAAGGAGGTTCCATATTTCAGAAAGCCTTAAAATACTAGAATGGATGAAAAAAAAATAATCACGAGAAGTACTTAAAAATCACACCACTGCAGACCCACAAAAACATAGCAGTTACTCAGAATATAGGGCATAATATAGCTGACATTTACTAGGAGAACTGGAGCCAGTGTACCTGTACCTACCCTGGCAGTAAGAGCTGGGTCAAAGATCAGGATAGGGATGGGCATCTGTTGCTCCTTTGGAGCATCCTGCCCAACACAAGAAGCTCCCCAGTACTAGTGGCTGCTTTGTGGCCCTCCGCATTGAGAATACAGGATTGATCAGGGCCGAAGATATGTTGTGAGCCAAATGCAATACAAGCAGATCAAGACGCCCAACTCTGCATCACTCCATGCGTGTGTAAGCTCCTTGGATGTTAGAGGAGATTTAGTGACTTCTAGCTCAATGTCCAGATCATGGAAGTACACATGGAAAGATGCACTGAACAATATCAAACAAAACTCTGGAAGACTGAGCAGTTGTGGCACATGGTAAATTCATATTCTCACCAGAGAATATTAATTGGGATTTGCTGGCAATCTCTTCACTGGCTTTTAAGTTGAAGTGAGAATGTTACATCTTTATGAGAAAAAAAATCCATCCAAATTTACTGGAAAACTGGTATTTGAAAGCGACATCATCTTAGTTATGTTACAAGGAGATTAGCAGCAGATCTGAGCAGAAGTTTTAAGTACCACCAGAAGTATTAAAGTCAAAGTTTAAAAGCAAGTTAATTAGATTCAAAGTGTTGCACAAATCTGTTCTGCAAATGTGGGCTTAAGAATGGTTCAGAAAGGCCCATTTGACAAATGGAAAGGTAGGAGACAAGGGGCTTCTGGAGAGTCAGTGGGTGACTCAAGTAACTTCAGGCTCTTATTGGTCTTTATGTGTGTCTGCTCACAGAGGAACAACTCAAGTGATGTTGAGATGGCGATCTCTCTTTGCTTTCATGGATACCTGCAAAAGAGACCACCAAACTCAGTTTGGTCAGAATCAAAATCAAACTCTGAACTAGTACCCAGAATAGCGCAGATCTCCCAGGGATGCTGGGAAGCTTGCCCTTCTGCTGCCTAAGGTTGCCATGCTCCATGCTACAATCTGCTATATCCAAGGTGTAGCTTTGTTAGAATAGGATTTTCAACATTGAAACCTCTTAGAATTACTGAAAATATTTTAAGAACATGGTGGATTGCACTCTACATTTATTCAAAATGCGTTTTGTTCCTTGTTTTGCCAGGAACAACACTGCAGCAATGCTGAGCAATGCTGAAAAACCTACCAGAAATGTGTTGATGCTAGTCAGAGATGCTGGAAGTGCATTAAAAACCTAGCACATTCTCAACAACCAATCATTAATGTTACGTTAGATTTTAGTAAGACAGATGTCCAGATGAATTGAATCTTTCCATCCCTAACTACTTGGGTTTCTTGGTGGATGGCAAGAATGACCAAGCTTTCATATGGGTGCAGAGTCTGAATACACAGAGAATCCCAGATTTGATCACTCAGCACTACTCTGTGAGTAGCTGACTGAGCCTCTTTGCACCTACAGCATGGCTTATTTAGATGTGCGGATATTTATTTAACCAATGGACCATACACTTGATGTCAGAACAGAGCAATACTGAAAAAAGAAGAATTCTTCTGAAGAGTATGCAAGTGACAATACATAGAAGCCAATGTTTTAATAAACTTTGGGTGTTTCTTCTAGTTTGAAAGGCAAGATTTCCTTCTTTACTTAAAGATCATTCCATTATAAAATGATAGGCAGATGATTTTTGCTTTGGTTAATCTATTAACACATAAGCAATAGAGAAGAAAGACAGGCCAATGAATCGCAGAGGTATTAAATTTTCTACACCATATTAAGTAAAATCACTGCACTAACATGATTCCAGTTCTAAGTTATACATATAAGATATTCTAAAGCACCCTAAAACAGACCCTGATGTTAAAGTACCATCTAAGTCCCATGCTCAACAGAGAGGCTCACACTTTCTTCATTAATTGAATCACTTCCCAACAGTGATAGCCTTTGTATCTCCAACTCCAGATTGCATCTTAACCATCCAGTAACTACAACAACTGCTCAGCTATTAAATGACATAGGAAAACACTGCACACATTTTTATCATCTTTTCGAGGAACTTAGCAACTACAAGTGATAAAGAGGTACTTGTGTGGTGCAATCAGGCAGCTCTTTGCAAAGTGCAAGCAAAGGCTATTTGGTCACCCTCTTAGGACAGGCAGCCCATGCCTTCCGCAAGTCCCTTTCTCTCTTTTCTTTAAAGAAATTCCTTCAGTAATTCAATACTGCAATATCTTTCCAGTCAAGGGAGTTAAGTCAATTGCTCTGACAGACATCTAGGAGGTTCTCCACCCAAAGGACTAAAGGCATGAATTTTAGCACAAGTCGGTGTGAAAAAGCTACTTCAAAGGAACAGCAATACAACCCACAATTCTATAAACCGCTTGAAATGATCCCTCTACACATTCATTGGACTGAAAAAAGGCATGCCATTGTATACAACCATTCCTGGCCTTAAGGCTGCTTTCTGGCCTCTGAAGTTCAATGCATGGCCTCAGGGAAAACAAAAATGTTTCCAAAGGAGAGATAGGTTTTTTAAATGTAGCTGTCTCTCCAGTCATCCTCCTGCAGATAATAAAAGGAGTCCCATACGCTTCTATTTGTTACTTACAAAGACGTTTGCAAATGGAAGGCTAACTCAAAAAAAAAAAAGTGTGAGAAGTGTATTTAGTACTGCAGAGAATTTTGTGCTAGAAGAGATACAGAAAGCTGGTGAGAACGCCTTGCAAAACACAATGAATGCATTATCTGTTAGTTGGTAAAGTGTCAGTATATACTTATTTTTGCTTTTAAGAATTTACTTAATTTGGAAAAAGTGTTGCATCACTGCAAAAGGGCTCCTTTTCCTCACCCAGATGCAGTACATCTAACAATAAGTCTATGCAGGCTGAAATGAAGTCACAATTATACAAGCAGATTTCTGTACACCTATAAATCCGAGAAGAACATTTAAATCTGAATGTTGATTCCCAACACTTGAGCCTGAATGATTTAGAAATCAAATAAACATGGCTTTTGGCATGTACTTACATACAAACATAGAAACACAATATTTCTAATTTCTAATACATCTGAATCTACCATCTCTATCATTTTAGAAATAGAACTTGATGTAAAACCAGCTCTATTCTAAAAAAACTTATCATACTATTCAAACTCCAAGACTAAGAACATCTCACAGATCTTAAGCCCGCTCAAAAAAGAATCACACAAACAACCAAGATGGAACATAGGCTTGGTATTATTGCCACTTCAGTTACCTGTGCACAACTACACTTAAAGCCAATTATTCTGTACATTCTGATAAAAAATGCCTGTAGAGTTCTAATTCTGATTCACATTCAAAAGCAACTTTATGTTTAAAATATGTTTAAGAGATGTTTAAGACCCATCACATGTACCAGTGTTAGAGTTTAGTTTGGATTAAGAGTTTTGAAGGGAATCCTTCCCCCGTTGACACTGACTGTGCCTCGTTGTGCCTCATTTTGCACTACAGAGAAAGCCTGGAGTGCACAAAATGACTTCCTTCCACCAAAACGATACCAAAACTATCCCCCAACAACTAACTCAGATGACAAGGCCAGAATAGAACTCCAGAGAACAGAACTTCAGCCTCAGCTATGTGTTTGGAGAATAAACAAAAGGGAAACAGAACATTACTTCACTCAAGTAGAGAATCCGTGATATACACACAAACGTATGTGATTCAAAAAAATTAAAATGACATTAGTAGGCAGCAAAGACATGCAAAATTGTAATAAAACCTTCTGTTGTTTGAAAAGCTCTAAAAATAACAAATGACTATGCTGCTAAGTACCATAAAAGATAATGGGGTGGAAGTAAATATTTCAGAACTGTTAGGACAAGAAAGGGAAGAGATACTAAGAGGACGGCTCTGAAAGGAAAAAGAAAGAATGAAATTTTATAAAAGCCTCTGAATAAGTCTAAATCATGCTTTTTCCTTAAGCATGCTTAAAGCAAAGCAGATTTTTACTCAAGTGTGTCATTAAGGTCAGTCATTAAACATGCTATTTTTTTCTTTTTAATTGAGCTCCTCTTTGATTCTTTGCCTGCTGTTTCTTTCCACACACACATTGCATGGGCAAGTTTCATTCAGCAATGTGAGCACAAAAGGCCTTCATCAGTTCACCATACTCATAGTTGCAAAACAAACACAGCTGCCAGTGTCTGCATGCTCAGCACAGTCTTTCTCTATGTCTGTGACTTCGAGGGTTCAAAACTGGAGTTCAGTTGTACCCAGAATACAACTGAATAGAAGCATGAAAAGCTAAGCTGAGTCCCCATGCTCACTTTTACATCAGTGCTTGCAACACAGATGTTAGAGGAGTTTAAGGAGCAGAAGTTCCAAGTTTGTACTGGCAACTGCTTGAACAGCATCTGCAGAGACAGTGCCCCATAAAAGATCTGTATTACCATAAATAATGATCTAGTCTTCTTCTACAGGCTCTTGAAACAAGGTCAGTAAGGAACTAATTGAATCTTTCTGGGCTGTACTCGATAATGCAAGTGACACAAGGACTTCTAGGAAGACTGTATCACTCAAGTCGATCTCAGAAGACAAACAAAAGGCTGTAGTATGGATGCTTTGGCCCAGCTTGCTAACTTTTCTTACTTTAGTCCAGACTGCCTAATTTCCATTCCCACTGGTGAACTGGCCTTGTGCTTGTTTAAGCAGTGTTTCTACTGATTTTGTAGAGAAAAAGGAGGGATTTTGTCCTGTTTTGAGAATCACCTTCTTCCTCTGTTTGCAAGCATCCAAATCAACCTGCAAGAACTAGTTTTGTTGGGTGGCTGAGAAAGGCAAATTCAGCAAGGAACTCTTCCAGGAGCAGGCAGAGATAATTAGGATGGCAGAGTGAACAGAAACACACGGCATCCATTCATCTGCTTACTGATTACCAAGCCATTTCAACACTATTGTTCTAGGAAAGGACTGCATTAAAGGGCTCAGTTGCTGTCCTGTGTCAGAGGGCAAGGCAGGCTTTCCTCATTTCATGTTGCATGCTTTGATTGCCTCCGAATTAAACTATGTCTTGCTGCATTCCCCCTGCTCAGCCACAACACAAATTCCAATATAAACAGCTAGAAGTAGGGATGCAAACCTACGAGAAACTGAATATACTGCGGCTCAGGAAAGATACCTAAATACAGGGTTTGACAGTCCAGACAACCCTCAGTCAAAACAAGTTGCTACTTCTCTTTTCACAGTACCAACAGTAAATGTCTCTCTCTTTATTACAATACATAAAACCAAAATGTTAATATCAATAATAGAATTATTGAGGTTTAGCCACTAAACAATTTTGAATTTCATTAGCAGTGTGTCTATGAAACAAAAACATTTATTTGGAAAAAACAAATGGTGTTCTAAGAGCTTCATCCTGTCATCAACGAAGATGAAATGTACTTCCTAAGTGCCTCTGTTCCTGATGAAATGTCAGCTCCAATCAAGTGAAAGAAAAGAAGGTTATGAGGAGTAGTCAACATGAACTCACTGAGGGGAAATCACGCTTGACCAATCTGGTAGTCTTCTGTGATGTCATGACTGGCTAGGTAGGTGAGGGAAAGCAATGGAAGTTGTATACCTTGACTTCAGCAAGGTTTGTGACACTGTGTCCCATAACACCCTCATAAGTAAGCTTAGGAAGTGTGGGACAGATGAGGGGACAGTGAGGTGGACTGAGAACTGGCTGACTGGCAGAGCTCAGAGAGTTGTGATCAGCAGTACAGTCTACTTGGAGGTCTGTAGCTACTGACGTACCCATGGAGTTGGTGCTGGGTCCAATCTCGTTTAACATCTTCATTAGTGACCTGGATGAAAGGGATAGAATGCATCCTCAGCAAGTTTGCTGATAATACAAAGTTGGGAGGAGCAACTGACACACCAGAAAGCTGTGCTTCCATTCAGTGAGACTTGCACAGGCTGGACAGTTGAGCAGAGAGGAAGCTGATGAAGCTCAACAAGTGCAAGTGCTGTCCTATATGTGAGGAGGAATAATCACATGCAGGTTAGGAGTTGACTGGCTGGAAAGGAGTTCTGCAGAGAGAGACCTAGGTGTCTTGCTGTGTTGACTATAAGTGAGCAGTTTGCCCTTGTGGGCAAGAAGGCCAATGATATCCCAGGATGCATTAAAAAGAATGTGGCCTGCAGGTTGAAGGTGATCCTTTGCCTCTATTCTGCTGCAGTGGGGTCACATCTGGAGTACTGTGTTCAGTTCTGGGCTCCCCATTTCAAGGCAGATGGGGAACTTCTGGAAACAGTCCATTGGAGGGCTACAGAGATGAATAGGGACACGGAGGACAGGCTGAGAGATTTGGGGCTGTTCAGCCTGGAGAAGAGGAGACTGAAAGGGGATCTTATCAATGCTTATAAATATCTAAAGGGAAGTAGAAAAGTGGATAGGGCCAGGCTTTTTTTGTTGGTGCCCAGTGACAGGACAAAAAGGCAATGGGCAAAAGGGAAACATGGAAAGTTCCATCTGAACATGAAAAAGAACTTTTTTTTACTTGGCAGGTGACAGAGCACTGGAACTCTCAGACAGGTTGTGGATCCTCTTCTCTGGAGACATTCAAAAACTACCTGGACATTTTCGTATGCAACCTACTGTAGGGAGCCTGCCTTAGGAAGGGGCTGAACTGGATGATCTCCAAAGATCCATTTCAACACCTCTGATTCTGTGAAATGTTCTGCCTCATAGCTGGGAGCTCAAACACTCCGCTGCTGCCCTCTCCTGCCCAGTGTTCAGCCTGCTGCTGCTAGGAAGAAAATTAGCAGTTGGACAAGCAAGCAAATGTCAGCCTGATATTTCTTCCTATAAACTTAGAAAGCATTAAATTTTAATGTTAGTTGTCAAAATAAATCTAGATTTGATTTTACACTGAGGAGGACAGAACCTTAATATACACACAGTAGCTAATACAGCACTGACAATCCCAAGGACTAAACAGAAAATGCTTGACTGAAAAACCAAGCTTATCACATTCTCCACTTGCTTGCCAGCCTCTTCTCTCTTCCCTGTCGTGCCACTCAGTGCTAACTGAGGGACTGAATGAGGCCTGCATGGACACCAACACTCCTTGCACCTCAAGGCAGCCTGTCAAATCTGCTGTGTTCACAGCTGGGCTCCGCTCCTGAGAAATTTGCACAGTAATACATTTTCCTGGGCTTGTCTTGCAATTGGCAACATCAAAAATCTGCCTGGTATTCTGGTGAGCAGACCCAAACCTGCCCAAAGATGGTTCATCATTGCACTTTCAGATTAACTGGGGGTCCTTGAATCCCAAATCCCTCTTAGTAGATTCTTCAGGTCAGTGGTGATGAGAACTCAGAAGTTTCTTCTCAAATGCAGAATTTATATTTATTGTTAGCAAAAAGGTGCTGTTTTTTTTCTTTTTTTTTTTACTACAGGAAAGCTAATCTGAAAAAGTAATTTCATTCTGGAGAAAGATGGGCACTGATGCTGTTAACCTAGGATGGCCATTGTGCCTCACAGTCTCGCTGCTTCTTTCATAATGAGCACAGTGACCTCTGCTGTCTTGGGAAAGACATCCTGCTCAGAAAAGCAGAAGGATAAGCTCCCCAGCCTTTCCCTGACTTGTCCATTCCCCTCCTTACTTCATGAAAAAAATGCTGCATATATTCTTCCTATTGCATTTTATGTTAAAAAAGAGAAATTATGCTGTATGCCCATCTGTCTCTACTGCAGAATATACCTCAGCAGCTCTGGCTGGGGTGTATACTTCAAGCATGTTCCCAGGAGGTGGCTGCACTGGTCCCAGGACTGCCTTCAAAGATGTTGACCTGAAGGGTCCCTATATAAAGCAATGATTCACTTTTACACTCATATAAGATCGAAAGTTTTTTTTTTTTTTAATCAGCTGCAATCATGTCAACAGCTCCTTGCAGCAGAGGAAGAACTGGTATCCATTTGGCTCCATCCTGGGAACCATAAACAGCTTGTTGACAGGGGTCACCACCCCAAGAGAGTGCACAATTGATGAGTTCTCTCTTGCACGCCTTCTGCAGGCAGTGTAACTTAAATTCAGGGAGAGGATTTAAGACAGAGATATGTTGCACTAACCAGAAACAATCAGAGAAGACTGTATTGTGTCTGACAAGGCAAGATGCCAAATAAATGGAAAATGAAAATAAGCAGGAATTTTGAGCCAAGCTTTGCTGCTTTTGCTGCGTTTTGTTATGTCTGCTTTTTTATGCATCAGCTATTGTTCACCAGGCTGCACTCTGCTAGATCAGAACTCACAGCTTCAAACTGAATACAAACACCACTAATAATACAAGAATAGCTCCCATAATTTTACTGCATTTGAACTCCAAAGTGCTGAGAGCAAGGAGGACCTAGAGCTGCCAAGCATGGGGAGGAGATGTGGGTGTGAAACCCTGCTGGCAGGTGAGGAGCAGCTGGTATAATGAAGTGGAAGAACTCAGCAGACTTCAGACGCAAATCTGTAAAAAATACGGACTCAGTAGCTCTGCTGCTCACTAAATAAAGTGTATTTTTTCCACTTGGCCATTTTCTTGCTAAAGCTCTTTCTGAATTTCCTCTGCAGTTATTTCCACTTTATGGAATTCTTTTGCTTCCTCTTGTTTTCCTATCAGTGCATATGTGCAAAATTCTCAATAAAAAAACAAAATGAACCATAATGTGGAAGTCATTCCAAAGAGATTGAAAGTCTAATATGATCTACAACATAAATGCTCTATATCAGTATTTCACCGATGAGTAAAATAATTCTTCCTGACTGTTTACAACTAGCTAGTGTTTATTACTATGACAAGACTAAGTATATATTACACACATTACACCTTCAACTATCACTTTGAATGACTGTCATTTCTTTGTTAAATTCCAGCTCTCTAACCTCCAGCTCTTTAACCTCCATTCTCTTGTTTCCGCTCCTGAGATATACTTCAGGGTTTATCCTGAGCTTGAACTGATGCAGTAGGTAATTTTTGCTTTGGTGCAGACTATTTAAGTCTCACCAACTGCTGGTCTAAAGCATTTCATTAGGCAGAAGCAATCATCAGCATGCTGAATAAATGAATGTTTATAAGCGTCTAAATCCTTCGGTCATATATGTTCAGTACCAGCTAGAACACACTGTGACACAAAATTTCTTCTTGCCTAGTGTACATATCTAGTAGATGGATACCAAACATGTTTAATATCATAACTCCTGAGCTTTGTTTTCTTACTATTCTAATATTTGCTTATACAGAGAAACCTAACTATGACTGAACAGAGGTTTCACCTAATGTTATAAAAGCTGGTATTTCTGAATACTAATAAATGTATACATTAATGGCTTGAGATTTTAATGGTTGCACCATTGATAACAGCAAAGAAAGAAGACTGGAATTATATGAACTTGCCCCATGTTTAGTTTAATAACAACAAACACTGAACCAGAATTTGTTTTAATGCTTCCCCAATAACAGACTATTTACTAAAAACACCACAGTAGAATCCCAACCCACAAGACAGAAAGAAGTAGGAAAGACATACCTTAATCCTAATGACACTCTGTGTACCGGAGCCACTCCAGAGCCCTGCTTCCTACATCAGGTCCTAGTGCAAGTCAGAGCTATGTGCTTTTAATGATGCTAGAGTGCAGATGTTAAAGTTTTACCATTTGACGAACCTTTACTTGCATTAAATGTGTTTTTTCTTTATGGCTAGAACTGTCACTAACAGCTCCAGCTAAAGATTGCTGTTTACACAGAATTGTGCCAAAGTCCTTCAGTTTCCCATTATTCTATTGAAAGAATATTCACTGTCCAATTTCTCCACAAAAAGTGAACGCTCTTGGAATGGCAGTGCTGCTTCTGGGAACAAAGACAACAGAAATTCCTGGCTGTTTCAAATATTCTTCAGCATCTCTCGCTTTATCTGTGCTTTAACACCTAGAAGCAATTAGAATAGTCAAATGCGGGTATGAAGTTAGATGTGCAAAAATCTGTCTGGTCAAAGCACACTTTGATACTGATGAGTTGTTAAGTGCTTTTAAAACAAGTTGTGGCTTGTAAACAAAGGTACCTTGAGCATCCAGGCACAGCTTTGAGCTCCCCCAGCTCCCTGAAGATTCAATCACCACATTTAGCTCTCACCTGAGCTTAGTACTACTTTTTGTAGAGTTGGGGTAAACCAGCAGGTAGTAATTAAGATGTCACAATAAATTAACAGCAGCCACCTGAGATCACCCCAGCACTGTGCTCAAAGTCTCTTCAGCTCTTCCATAGGGCTCAGCTGTTCCTTGGGTTGAATGCATACGAAGGTGTGTTTCAAATAGAGATAACAGCCAGACTTTCCCTGAACAAGAAGGATTCATCCCATAGCTGATTTCTGCCATAGTCTGGAAAGAAAGAAAGAAGCACTGGCAGAGAAGTGATCTCTGATAGAACAAAGGGCCATGAAGATCCAGCCGTGAATTTGAATGGCTCACTGTCTGCATATCTAGCAAAGAATGGAAGAAAGTATTTTAAATACATTCAAACGTATCACAATTTCTGCTTGAATCAACCAGCAGACCAGTGGAAAGGCTTATCCTACCAAACTGTATTGCAACCACACAGAAAGCAGGGGAAGCACTGCACTGTTACCACCTCTTGTTGCAGTGGTATTGCTAGGTACTGTGTCACAAAGTACTTTGGCCAGACTCTGTTCTGTCCCTCCCAAAAGGCAATTGGGGAAGAAAGAAGACTGACTAATGGAGCCCAGCTCAGCACATATTCTCATGAATTATTACACTTCTGACCCCCACAGCAATGCAAACTCTCAGATGTTCCAAGAACAAATTAGGCTGTCTGCAGTTCGGACTTCTCCCCAGAATAAAAGTCTTTCTCTAGACATTAGAAACAAGCAGCTTTGCCAGAGCTGCAGAACACAAAGATAAAGATTCCCTCTCAAAAGCCTCATTTGGAAAATTCAAGGCCTTATCAGAATGAAGATAATACTTTTTTTTTTTTTTTAAGTAACTGCATAACAGAAATAACAATCTGAACTTCCTCAAAGTTCATGGTTTTCCATTTCCATTGCTGTGTCAAACACATGCTCCTGGAGGCTCCACAGTGCTTTAAAACATGAGGAGCTTCCATTTCCATTGCACTTAGGTGCTGGAGGGCTTGGGCTGAAGAAAGCAATTATCATGTTGCTCTCATGTATGCTGCTAATTCTCCAGTATCAATTCATTTTCCAGATACAACTTGCCTTTCTCTTTCAATGGCAAAATGAGACACATATAAACAGAGAATATGGAATGAGATTTTTGTTTCCAAAAGCAGCGCTGAGCTTGGTTCTTCAGAAGAAAGAATGTGAGGTGAAGTATTAAGGCCCAGAAGGTGTTTCTCCTGGAGCTGCTTGGACACGCTTCAGAAGAGGGGTGAAATAGGCTTTTTAAAAACATTTTTCAGTAAAGTGCTAAGAATAATTTTTCTTTTAAGAAATAATACATCTATGGATACACATAATGGTGAGTAAAGTTTTCACAGTCAGTTAAAGAAGTCAGATTCTTAATCCTGTGTAAAGAGTATGGCAGTGATGTGACCTGAAGTGTAGAAGTATGGCAGCAACCAAGAATCAAAGCATTTTATTTCCATTCAGAGCTAACTTATGGTAAAACTAAAATGTCACCCCTACCTAGACTCTCATACACACAAAAAAACATTGTCAGAAGTGATGCTGCTCTTAAATTGTGTGATTTACCTCAAGTTTTAACGGAGAGGCAAAATATTTTGTTTTTCCAGCTAAATCTCCACACTGCTCTGCAATCACACTGCTGATCACCTACTCCATTCCTGCAGTTCCAACGTAGTTTTGCAGGCTGACCATTTCTGAGCAAGCTGTACTGTGCTGTTCACTTGGGCACAGATAACTCAAGTTAATTCAGCTGTCAAAATACAGCCAAAGAAATCCGAGATCACTGGAGCAATTTCCTAGTATTATCTTCCCCACTCATGTTTCCTTCACCTCTGGGACAATAATTGAGTACATACTCTATAAGCCTTTCCTTCATGGACCAGGTGGGAGAGAAGTGGCAAAGGTAATCAGTAATATCACACTTCAGCATGTCTGGAGAAATTGAGGCACACTCACATGAAATGTCTGTGGCTATTTCTGGTACCCTGCTTGTGGCTTTTTCTTTGTTTTTCATTTCTCAATTTTTAACCAGTTAGTAATTTGCAAGGGAGTTTTCCATACTGACCCATTTCGTTCATGTAAAAGCTATACAGCAGAGCAGTAGAATATCACCTACAGAATTGATTGCTGGCTCCTTCCTTACTCTCATTGCAGAGAACAGATAGGACATGGTTAATGCTACAAAAAGCCACGTTCACACTTCTCTACAGTGTTGACTGATGTCGTTCCTTTAGCTCTCTTTTCTGTCACAAATCCCTACACCTCAGAAGCAGAGCAATGTTGACAAAAAATGCTCAGGTCTAAAATAAAAAATAACTGGATTATTTAGCACAAAGAAAAATCAGCTTGGAGAAAGGACTTCTAGCTGAGACACAAAGGATACTGAGTTTTTTAAGCTTTCCATTTTATGTTAGAAAAATGTAGTTGATGATTGCTAAATGGTATCCTTCACTCAACTACCCATTTCTCCAAAATCTCTGTGATCAAGTAAATAACACTGGAGCTATATATTGCTTAATGCTGGTGAGAAGAATTGCCTGCAAACTGTTACAGTCCTAAGCAATCAGAAATTATGAAAAAGCTTTCAAAAATCCATGAGAAATTTTATATTTTGAATTTTTTTTGTTGTCTGTTTAGCCTTGGGACATCTAGAATTAATGTTTTAAAACTCTCCTGCAGCTACAAGGAATAGAGATTTATTCTGCCAAAGGAATGGCAAGTAGCAGCCCAAACCAAGCAGTTGATGTTTAAAGAGAAAATTCAAAACTTGCCATAGGTCATGGGGAAAGCAGAGCAGGGATGATTGAGGCAAGATCTACAGAGGCAGCTGAGCCTGCCCACATAAGGATCAAGTACACACCAAGCTGACATCTCCTAGCAATGAGGACATGAAGTAGGCAGATGGCAAAAAGCCTTACTTTCATGCCAAGGATCTCCTGTAGACAAATGAATCCTCAGATGCATTCCTTCCACACACACCTACTCCTTCCTGTTTCTGATCTTCTGTTGTGTAAGGCATGGAGGGGATGTCAGAATACCGGGGCTGCTTCTGCTCAGAGAAGAATGCCCCAACAGCTGAATGTTTTTTATGTCCACACATGCCCTTCATTCACACTTGCACTGAAGCAAAACCACCTTGCAGTTCCTGCTGAGCACTGTGCAAGGTTTCACAGGTCAAGGCCAACACATCCTTCCCATGCGTTCGAGGAAAGAAGCCCCAAGACTTTTACAGTAAGTAAGATGATCTCTTTCCTCTGCAAATGGCAAGTCTGTAGCTATTCAATTCCACCCAATAAATGTAAGCCATATGACCATAAAGTGAGGGAAAATGCAGCTACAGTTTACACTGCAGCTTTTCCACCAAACACCTTTCCAATCTTTGCATGGGGAAAGCTTCTTTTGTGAATGTCAGATCTGTTTGCTACTTGGGATACTGCCAGAACAGATGTGGCCCTGTTTGCAGGTCCCAACATAGTTGTCAATTCTCCTTTTTTCCTTGATTTCTGAATCTTGTATATTTATTTTCCTTCACAGGCTTTTCTGGAAGTGTACTTTTATACCTGTGGGTTCTACTCATCCCCCCTGTGCTGGCTCCTAATCAAGATGAAGGTACCTGTACAAAGCCTTTGCTCTTCTCTTTTCAGGAGCACCAAGCACTGCTGTTGCTGCTCTGAGTGGGGCCCAACCCAAATCAAAACCTGAAGCCCAGCAGTGACTCTGTAGTCTGGAACTGCAGTGTCCTGGAAACTAGCTGGATATCTGAGAGAAGCGCTTTCAGTGGCTCACGGCACAGCAGAGAACAGCCGGAGAGCACCTTTTTCAAGGACTGGTCTGAAAGAGATGCTCTATAGTATATCTGCTAGCCTGTAGTCCTGTTAACACAAACATAACAGGAGGTCTTATGTCTCTGAGTCTACATGGCTGCCTCTAAGTCACCCAGAGAGGTTAGCTTCCTGTTCCCCAGAGATCTGCTTTCCAAATTTGTAAAATGCTGAGATCAGACTAATACTGCTGGTCTCCTAATGGTCTTTAAACACAATGTTCTGAAATGCAGATAATGCCCAAATAGCTACTAAATTGCTGACTCAGGGAAGCTGGAGTGGTTGTACCAAGGGATGTGCTGTGCTTTTTAGTCCCTGTTCTGCTGCTCTTCTTTCACCTCCTGCAGCAAACAGATACTGAGCTGGCTAGGTCTTCCTTTCTATCCAGTGCAACTGTGCTTATGTTGCTAGTTAGCTCCCTTACAGCATTACCTGGCAAGATGCAAAGCCCTACCCTTGGAATTGCAGTTACGTGCACAGTGGGATCCTGTCTCCACCAAGCTGTGCTAGCTGGCTAGGCTGGACCCAGGAATGGAGCACTCCTGTCAATCTGTCTTACACAGGCAAAGACATCCTCTACATAAGGAATCTGTAGCCTGTTGTCTTTCCCAATTTGCATGGTTGTCATCATTTGCATTGTGTTTTTGCAGGCTTGTCCTTGCCACACAAAAGGTCTGCTCTTGCTTCTCCTAGAGTCAGCGGGAATTCTGCCATCAGCTGCAGCGGTAGCTGGACCAGGGCCAAATGTTAGCCACTCTGCTTCCCCGTAAGTCATTCCCAAACAATACTTCTTTGATTACATATCAAGCCTGAGGGGTCTTAGTTATCTTCTAACCCTCTTTTTTATATCTCCAGTATCTATGGATTCCATAGTGTAGGCAGGAACCATTTGAACACAAGGGCCTTAATCATCAAAAGTACTTTTCTTCCCCAGCCACGTTTTTTCTCAAAGAGGGTTTGTTACTAATGCCTTTGGGAGCAAGATGGGAAAAAATGAGAAGGAAATGACAGAGGTTTAAAGAGAAGCTAAAACAAAACACACTAAAGAGAGTTTCTAACATTTGAGAACCCATGCACCTATAAACAAATTAGAGGGGGAAAAAAAACCCTGCTCACACTGAAAATGGGCAAAAAACTAATTTTTAAAATATACATTGGATGCAAGGCAGAAGTGTACACTTGGTTTTCAAGGGGTTTTGCAAAAGAAAGCAGTTAAGTAAGATGGTGCAATCCTATGTATTTAGGTAACTGTATGGTCACCATAGAGTCACAGAATGGCTTAGGTTGGAAGTGACCTCAAAGATCACCTAGTTCCAACTCCCCTGACATGGATAGGGTTTTGAATCACTAGATCAGACGGCCCAGGAGCCCATCAAGCCTGGCCTTGAATGCCTCCAGGGAAAGGACATCCATAGCTTTTCTGGGCAGTCTGTGCCAGTGCCTCACCACCCTCTGAGTGAAGAATTTCTTCCTGACAGCTAACCTAAGCCTCCCATCTTGCAGTTTAAATCCATTCTCCCTTGTCCTATCTCAAGGAGCATGTATAGCAGTTCTAGCAAGTCTAAAATAGTTTCAGCTGAGTCAAAGACTCTTCTTAGACTTCTGTACAGTAATCGCGTTCCCCTTTAATTAGAGACTCTGATGGTTTTACTCTCCTACGAAGAGAAGCTGTACTTAGACATTAAACTTTCAGCCACAGAGAGAAACTATACTGTGTACAGTTCAACCTTACAGGTACCACTGGGCAGAGGATAAAACAATTCCAGAAGACAAGCTTCTGACTCAGAAGTCCAAATTAGGACTCTGCCCAAATTGCATACTGCAACTTAAGCCCTTATAACTTGAGAACTTCAACACTGAAGGTAATAGTATCTTTAAAAACACAAAGAAAACTAACTCTACTGAAGAACTGAACTGATCGAACAAACTATGGATTTCTGTGTACTTAAGATAAAGTACACTTTCACCACCCATATAAGACAGATGAGAATTTCTTTTCCGTTTTGCCAAATGTGCTTGCAGTGAGGACAATTTGGCTGCCATGCCAAATGATGTACAAACTTCCCAGCAGGTTGGGCTTACAAAAGGGGAGAAAGAGCTAACAGAGAGTGTCACTACAAACCAAGCAGTTAGCAAATAAACAAATAAATTCAATACAAAATATGTACAAGGAAGTCTGTTTCAATTAAGAAGTGGCACTATGTTAGGTACCACAACACACTCTGCATTTTGCCAGCTTTATTCATTAGGTATTCTTAGGGTGATTTACAAGGCTGTGAAATAATCAATGCTGATATGGGCCAGCAATATTTTCTTGAAAAATTTTGGACATGACCTAGTACTGGGGGCTACTATATGAAACCGTGGAGAAATATTTTAATTATTTCATAATGAAAACTTTTGCAGGCTTTATTAAATATATACTGCCCTGCTTGATTGGTTGCCTTTGATAACATTTCACAACACATTCCAATGAAACAGGAGGTAAAGCACCCACCATTCTAATTGGCAAAGCACAACAGGAAGTTCAAAATGAAGAAGGAAATGTGAGATGTATTTCTATGCAGGAAAATTTAGGCTTTGCAGGAAAGTTTTAGGAATGCCACTGGCATGGCCAGACTGGCTCTTTTGTAAGATTTCACTGTGATGAAGGACTGGAAAGGAAGGAGGCAAAGGAAAAGAAAGCAAGAATCACAGAATCACAGAATTCTAGGGATTGGAAGGGACCTCTAGAGATCATCGAGTCCAAACCCCCTGCAAAGCAGGCTCCTTACAGCAGGTTGCACAGGTAGGTGACCAGGCAGATCTTGAATATCTTCAGAGAAGAAGAATCCACAACCACTCTGGGCAGCCTGTTCCACTGCTCCATCACCCTCACTGTGGAAAATTTCCTTCGCGTATTGGTGCAGAAGTTCCTATGCTCAAGTTTATGGCCATTTCCCCTTTTCCTGTCCCCACAGACCACTGAAAAGATGTTGGTCATGCCCCTTTGACTCCCATGTTTATAAACATTACTAAGATCACCTCTGAGTTGTCTTTTCTCAAGGCTGAACAGATTCAGGTCACTCAGCCTTTCCTCACAGGGGAGATGCACCAGGCCCTTTATCATCTTTGTGACCCTCCACTGGACTGTCTGCAGGAGATCCCCATCTTTTTTTTACTGGGAGCACGATTGAATGAGACAATAAATGTTGGCTGAGGCTACAACAACATCCAGGAGGTGTATTTGAGATACTTTTTCCCTTGATATTCACTTTGACACTCCACAAAACAAACCATTTAGTAACCAATTTACAATGCATTTCTCAGACCATTTAGTAACTAATTTACAATGCATTTCTCAGCAAGGTAAGTTCTCTTTTTTTCTGGTTGAAATTCATGGAAACAGAGCAATCAGTCTCACCAGTAGCTACTGGTGATGCTAAGCCACATCTCAGGCAGGGTTTCTGTGCTGGACTAGCACATCTATCAGTGTGGGTAAGGTGCCAAGATGGGCTCTGCACAGATCACCCCACACTTATTCTCGACTTAGTTCTGTGCCAGCCCTGCTTATAGAACAGGGATCATATACAGACAGGAGCGGTGGGTTTGCTCCTCCTACTCTCCTCCAGCCCTCAAGGCACAGCCACAGCTACCATGGTCTGTAAGCTTTGACACAAGGAGAGCTGTGTGGAACCATGGGTCAGCCACGGGATTGCTGGAAGCCAGCTCCTGTGTTCCAGGCCCTGTCGTGCTGCTAACACATGGGTGGCCTTGGGTGAATCCACCAGCATGTCTCTGAATTTCCCCATCCAGAGGAAAAAAGCCTGCTTCATGGAGGCACTATGTGCACTAAGAATCTGATGCTTTTACAGCACATTTTAAAACATCATGCATATGGTTTGCCTTCTGCCAGTTCTCCAGTTTCAATAAAGAAGGCCATACAGTCTGTGCTCAGTCAAGTCCATTTTAAACCAGCCAGTGTGCAGAAAGACTTGCAATGCAACAAAAAAAAGAGAGTTACATTCAAGGTGTGATCCCTAGGGTACATTTACCAAACATACAGCCATCTTTTACTGCTTCTCATAGGGGCTGAGGAATAATGAGGTGGATTTGTTACTAAAAAGCATTTCTTTCTGCAGTGATTTTAATACAAATTTGTACTTCAACAAGGAGTATGTGAATTTGGCTCATTTAGTAACTGAAAGTTGAGCTGCCCTACCAATATTCGCAACTACAGCCAGGCAGGTTGCAGGCTGCAGCCACACAAATTCCCAAACAGCTATGGCAAGAAGCATCAGAAACCCCACCCTGTGCAGAAACCCTGTGCTTGCACTTGTGCTGAGTAACAACTGCCCTGCTGAAAAGGCTGCAACAGTGCAGCAAAGCTTATTTCTCTGCTTGCTTATTCAGTGTTTACCCAGTTCTCTTCAAAGGTAAAGAGAAAACGCTATAACAATTGACAAAACCCTTCTCCAAACAACCTGTACTTATTTTATCCAGTCTTAAAGAAGTAGTGCAACTTTAAAGGTGAAGTGGTGCAAATAATACAGGGGAAGGTACAGCTATGAAGAGAGTCACACATTCATGTTGAGCTCTCTTAAATATTTGAGATGTACCACTGCAACATCATCTTTAGCAGTAAACGCAATGAAAGATTTCAGATATCTAAATATAATCAGGACATCTCTTAGTCCAACATGAATTATTTTCTCTACACCCATATCTCATTCTGATTCATACTCTCTTTTTCCTGCTGTAAGCCACATGTCAATAAGCACGCTATCCTTCAAATTCCTCTGTATTCCTCCCCTTTCAAACTGGTATAGCAGAGTGTCAGATTTACTGTTAGAAAAATCCTGGCATGACTACATTATTACTTTAATTAATCAAGCCCTCACATATGATTAGGGCATCTGGGAATAATATCACAGTCAATCCTGGAATAAGCCCATGCATACAAGATAGAAGATTTACATATGCCAGAAACACACTTCCTCTGCAACCCTTCGGTTTAGTTATGGGGAAGCACTTAGAATATCTTTGAATATTCTAATGAAAACGTACTGCCTAGCTCTAGACTTCTCTGTCATAAGCAGTACATAAATTAACTCAAGTATTTACTTTGCACTTATGGAGAAGTTAACATTTTGGTCCTCAGGCTCCATTTACACTGGCTGTAGTTCAGAAGTCAGAGCCCCCAAAACACTCTCAACACCTTCATGAAAACAAAATTATGGTAAAATTTTCCAGGATGTTTCTAGAAGGAAAACCCATGCCTTCATTCAACAGGAAGGCACGTTACTGAATGCCTAAATGCTTGATTGATATTTTGTATTTAGAAATAATTCACAAATGTTTGAATATATTTTTTCCTAAGGTGGACAAGGCACAAGGTGAGAACAGGGCTATAATTTTACGTGTTTGCTGTTTTGACAATTAGAACAATTCAGTTTCTGTTACTGGAGTACCATTGTTAAGTGCTGTGCCCACTATAAAACCTTCATACTAAATCTCTGCACACCTTATGAATTTCACTACGTCTTTATATTAAAAAAATCTCAGATTCCTTTAATAACAACAGCAAACAGTTCCAGCTTTCCACAGCTGCAGAAGTTTGCTGTCCCTAGAGATTTGCCATGGTACAGCTCTTGCTTCCAATCAAAACAGGGACAGAGTGGCTGTGATTTACAGCCTATGGGGGCTTGATTAGGGAACAGAACGCTACTGAGCAAATATTAAACAACCAGACCAAATTTTTAATGTGCAGTGCTTTCTACCCTCACACCACCTCCTCCTGTTCCTCCCTCCTGCCCCCCCAAAAAGCCCAATACAATATTCTGCCCCAAAGTGAAGGGAAATGGTTGCTGGTATTTAAGGTTTCTCTTTCTTTGTTGTTGAGATATCAGTAACAATGTTTGACCCACAACAGAGACTCGTTCCTTAAACAACTTTATGCTTAGCATTCTAACTAAAAAATCTGCTCTGTTACAGTAACAGTAGTACAAAACTTGCACTGCATCAAGGAACACCAGCTACAAGGTTTGGCATCAGGCTAAAATGGCTTTCAGGTAAAACTGGCAGTTTTTCTTACTGAATTCCTGAGACATAAATACTGAAGAAAAATGAAGAAGAAGATCATTTATTTTAAAAACAGCTATTTGATATATGAAAGGAACATTTGTATTTTTCTTCTCAAGCAAAAAGTTTTGGCAAACGACATCTTTTTATTTGCATCATGAATAATGACTGCCTGTGATGCCTTGTTGTTGTTCACATCAAATTTGCCTAGGCAGAATGAAATTGGAAACTACGTAGAAGAATTTTCAAGAATTTTGATTTCGTGGGAAACTAAGGCTTAAGACAGTCTACAGTATAATATAAACTTATTCACAATAGGCTGGCAACATTTCGAAATTTAACTAGCTGCCAAGCTGTATTTTCTGGCATTGAGATTTTGCTAAAGTCTAGCAACCTCATTCTGAGAAAGTTCCATTTACTGTGTAGGATTTGAGCAGCAAGAAAATGACCTCCGTTTTCTTCAATATAAACGTAAGGTAGAGGAGTGCAAAGAGCACAAGCTCTAATTTTGCTGCTTTTTATCCTTTTACTACACATATTTGACTGGAGACTGAAAAAAGACAACAGCAGCTCAAGGGTCTGGTCTTCTGAAAACATGGTGTTTTTTTTTGTTTGTTTGTTTTTTGTATGGATGGTTATTTTTGTTTCTCTGTTTAAAATGCTGGTAGCTACCAAAAAAAAGAGAAAACCGCAATGAAGCTGTAGTGATTCACCACTTGACAGAGATCTCAAGCCACAAATACAAACTGTACATGAACATTTTATGAGTTACAGGGTCTATCAGTGAAAGATTTGCAAATGTTGCATTCCTTGTTCTGTGACTGCAAACACGTATCCGGTACAGGAAAAAAAAATAATTATGTTACAACTCTTAGCTGTAACTCTAGTTTTAAATATGTGGCTTAAAACTATTATCATCACACACGTTACATATTAAGTAAAAAGCCCGAGGCTATTTGTCTACATTTAATCTGATAAGTCTATTTTTCATCCTGAGAAATGACTATTTGAACAGTCACATTTTCCACCAACTTTTTCTCTCTGAAAACAGGACCCAGTCCTCTAAAGTTGTTCCATTTTATGCAATTTGCAGTCCTTGCAATCTTTGGAGAAGCTGTTTACTTCCAACATGGTTATGCACTAAAAACACATCCGCATTTATGGAGTTAATAGCCTTCTTATTAATTTTACTCAGCCCTTTTTTTTTTTTTTTAATAGAAACCTAATGAAAACCATGTTTATGTGCTCAAAGGCACAGAGGAAATTCATTACTCTGAGGAATAACACACTCCACAAGTGAAATGAAAGTAATCTTATTTATGACAGGAAGGGGCCTTCACGAGACTGCACTCCACCACACTTGGCCTGATACTGGCCGCACGAAGGAAGCTGCAGTCAGGGACCCAACTGCATATGCAAGGCTCCTCCCAGTGCAATAAACACACTTATGATTTAGCCTTGCAAACATTGAGGATCAGCTGAAGGGGAAGTGTCCAGCTATTACATTTACTACAAACATGTTGCAATTGCATGGGAAGCAGGAACAGCAGGAGCACTTAAGATTCACTCTTTGCATGAAGCTTCAGCATTCCTCTGCACAACTGGTGGCACATCCTGACACCCTGGCCAGGCTGCTCCCTTATCTGACCTGGTGCTTGGCACTGGGTTTAAGAGCATTGGTGCAGGGAACTGAGATAGCCATGTTTGGTGGCTGTTTTCTCCCTGGGGATACTCAAGGTCAGGCTGGATGGGGCTCTGATAGAGCAACCTGATCTATCTGTAGGTGTCCCTTCCCCATTCATTGCAGGGGAGTTGGACTAGATGGCCTTTACAGGTCTCTTCCAACTCGAACAATTCTATGATTCTATGATCTATGTGCACTGGGCTGCAGGGAGAAAAAAAAGTGTTGCAAATCCTCTCCCTAGAAAATCCTCAGGGCTGAAGAGTGCAAAGGCAAAGTTGGGCTATGCTCAGAGACATTCTATGCTCCACACAGGCAGGTGGCCTCTGATGCAGAGAGGGGAAATTATGAGCTACAGGGGACTCTCTGCTGTCCAACCCATCACACCATGCATGTGTCTGTGTGCATGGATGTGTGTCTTCATTTTAAAGAAAGAGAAAAAAACTTTCTTGCAAAAAGAGGATGGGGAGCAGTGAGAAGGTACTGTTAACATTTATTCATAAGTGAGGCTGCATCTTCTTCATGAACAGAATTAAATAAAAAAGAAAAATGTTTCTTAGTGCTGTGAAAGTCAAACCTGACATTCCTCTCTGAAAGAGCTCTTTCATTAATTTGCAACAAAATAGATTGCCTCCACGTGCCTTTGTGAGTTCTGTATATATACTCACTGAGTTTCTTCCCTGAGTTGCCTGAAAAACAAAAGGAAGGAGAACCACAATTGACACCAAGGCTTCGAGCTAGCAGTGAGACCTTCTGCCCACAAGAAGGCACTGTTTGTTAACAAATAGAAGCGTGATGATCCTTTCGGAGGTAATTGCCAGCCTTTTTTTTGCTCCTGCTGGCTTTTGCTCAGGGCCCAGCACAAGATCTGTGGGGTTTATCTAACGTCACGAAGGACAGCTGCCTGTGTCCGACTGCAGATGTTTGGCCAGTTGAAGCTGAGATGCTTGACCAGTGTGTGAGATAAGCTCTTTAGCCTTGCACAAGGAACTACCTGATACTCTTGTTTATCTTTCCTCAGAAAGAGGAAATTCTCCACATGAGAATAAGCTGAACAAATTAGAAAGTTCAGTTTTAAAAAAAATTAAAATTAGCTATTCCTTTGTTATATTCCTTTTGCAATTACCATAGGTTTGCATTTGTATAGGCACATCACTTTTTCTAAATATGATCTGAATTCCTCTTTTGCTACCACAACAAAATAATTAATGCTTTGTTTATTATGTTACAGTCAGTTGTCATGGAAATTAATATGCTGTTCAAAATTTATTGGTATGGACATTTCTGGATAGCATACAAACAGGACAGGGCAATACAAGGAGAGTATGTCTGTTAAAGATAGCTTGGTACATCAGAAAAAGATATTTTTAAAGAACATAAAACTTTTCAAGCAGATAAAAAAAAAAAAAAAAAAAGCAGCAGCAGCAGCCTCATCTCAGCCTGAAATGTTTGAACACTTCTCTCAACAGGCAAGCCTTTAAATCATACACAGTCTTTCACTTACAGAGAAGGTTGCTCAATCTGTTATCTAGATGTGAAGCTGTCAGGCAGAGGAGCAGAGCCCAAGCACTTCTCTTCACTCAGTGAATGATCTATTTGCTGATGGAGATGAGCAAGGGAGTGGGCAATCTCAGCTGTGCTTTTCTACAGCCATATTTTATTCCCCATTTACACCAACACAGAAAACCTGGAGCAGTGGCTCTGAAGAAATGTGATGTTATTCTCTATGATGACTGCATGTCTCAAAATTTTGGGAAGAGCTAACATTCACCAGGATGGCACAGCCAAAGGCCAGCATGGAGCAGTGATGGTACAAATGGAGTCACTGCAGACTCACAAGATCTACTTTCAGGTATTATGTATCCTGAGACTGCTACATGATTATGGATAAAACACTGTCTCAGCCTCATGAGCAAAATGATGGATAATGCCAGACACCCATTTGAGTTGGGGGAACTGCCAGACTAATTCCATATGGCCTGAAGATGTTGTACAGAGAGATCTGTTGACATTATCAGAATTGAATTAAGTTGAACTGGCAATAACAGCAAAGATAGTATATGGAACCACTTGCTGCTGCCTCCTCTCCCAGACTGAATTAACTGCTTTTCTGCTCCAGCAGAAAGCTGCCTGCCCATGGTTCATGCATCCTGCCTGCTTCTGGCTGCCAGACACAGGGGCAACCCTATCCACAGCTTCCCCCAAGCTCATTCCTCCAAAGCATAACCTATGCCAGTGTTCTCTGCTCAAAAAGGTAACATGGAGATGCCCTTTGCAATAAACACGTTCCAACCCTCTCAAGAAATTTTCAGAATTATATTTGGCAATGGTTGCAATGCCTAAGTGTGTGTCCTTATGCTTGCAACACATTGATGTTAACCATCTTAAAACATTAAAAAGGAAGAACACGTTATTGACAACGTCATCTTTAGGACCCACATCCTACAGATAGATAGGATCCAAAGTAGCAGCCCTATAACCTACCTAAGGTGCAGAAGGAACCACGGGGCAAATGTCTCCTGCAACACAGGAAGCCAGCATCAGTGGCAGACTGTCTCCAACCACCTTCTCTCAAGGAAGAGAAGTCTAAACGTACACAAAAATATTCCTCATATATTCTGGAATGCATCTGATAAGTATGCACTTTTTTATTACTATTTCAAATTATACGAGAACGTTTGTAGGGAACACATATACTGAAGGGCAGTATATCCAGTAAGCATTCGAAAATTAAGAACTTGAGGCCAACCACTTTCAAGGTGAACTGCTTCAGCAAAAAAGTTTTACGTTACCACTTGGGCACCAGCCTTGCATCTGAGCTCAACACTGGAGCAGGGCCATGGCTTGTAAAATCTGTGCAGCCTTATTTCTCCAAGCTACTGCTCCTCAGCAGTAAGAGTACCATTTATCTTCACTTTCATGGGTTTCTGTGTTAACTCATCAAAGTCAACCACCAGGACACCTGGATTCTGCCAGATTTTAAGTACAGAATGAGATATCTAGACTGAATGAACTGTGCGAACACTAAACTGGATTTAAATATGCCAAGTTATAATAATGTAGAAACACAGTAAATCAGACGTGATGAAGAAAGTCTGAAGCTACACAAAGACAAATGTAAGACTGGATTATTTCATCCAGCAAGGTTATCCTTTCATCTAGTAAGGTTACCCTGCAGCCAGTGTGCTGAGGAAAATGCCCTAAATCAGGAGGAAAAATTTAACTCAGGAGCTTCATTTCAGTCTGCAATAGTTGTCTGTCTCCCTTGGCATAAAGGAGATGACCCAGCCAAGGCTTTGGAAAAGTGGGTGCTGTGAGAGAGCCTCTTCTCAAGCTGCAGTCAGTTGCACTGAAATACAAACAAACAGACAAGGTCCTTTGAAGTACTGCCTCACAGGACTACAACATCTGATTACAACTTCCAAATGCAGTAGGGTTTGCAGGTTTTCTTCTCTGTGCCTTTCCCAAACACACACAGCCTTAAGGGTGATGCCAACCACAAGCCATTGGCACCATTTCAAACTCCTATCAACCCCTCCATTAACTGAAAAACAGAGAGCCTTCCAGCTGACAATTTCAATCCTACTATTTTCCTTACAGTTAAAATAGGCATTTCCTGAAAGCAGATCTCTATGTTATCTGTACTGAAGATCATATGTAAACTCTTGAAGAATATTCAGGAAATACAAATATAACAAAACTCATGCCAGTCTGACCTTGCTCGTTAATAAGTATGTAGAGCATATGTTCATGCATAACTCTGAGATTGTACTCATACAATCAAATTAACCTTTGGACTGCTGGTGTTCAGCCATAATTTACTGCATCTCGTTTTCAATTGCATATACAGTGCTGCTAATACTACAGAAATACTATCCCATAAAAATTGTAAGGACTGATAACAAAGCTGATAACAAAGCAGAATGTTTCACTTCCACTACAGAATACAATTAAGTATCGTTGTATACCCATAATCAGTTGTGCCTGCATCAGAAAAAAACATTCTTATTTGCAGCCTTCACTAAAACACACTCCAGAAATATCTGAGTGGGGGTGGAAGGGATGAAGCAGAAGAGATAGAGGAAGAGACAAGTCAGTAACTATCCCCAGACAGTGATTTAATTTAAAAGGGCAGTAGCTGGGGCCACTGCATTGTTCCTGCGTTCCCTGAGTTAGTTCCACACTGCTGCTAATTACTGCTTGAATGCAACGTGCTGTGCAGAGGCTAAAAAGGTCACATCTCCGAAGGCCCCCTGGTACAATCCTGCTGAGCACATGGAAGGCAGCTCCCCAGTCCCACTCCATGCAGTGAGGAGTTCAGGTGTGGCTGGGAGGGCCGTGCAGGAGGTCACTCCATCACCTGTCCCACTGTCATGGTGATGAGGCCTGGCAAGACCTCTGCTTACTGCACACCCAGAGCACATTGAGCATGAGGAGACAAGGGAGCAGCTTCAGGCTGGGCTGTTTGCTCTGGACCTCCACTGCCACTGACTGGGCCTAAACATTAAACCAAAAAGTGGGCTCTGCCAACAAGTTTTCCCAAGAGTAACAGACGAGGTAAAGACTTTCACCAGGCCTCTTTCAGGGAAAGGCTTTTTTTCCTTTTTTTTTTTTCCTTACAGATTTTGACATACTATTTCTTCTTCATTAATCTTAATCTCATCCCACTTCATCTTGAAGCTTGCTGCTGCGTACCTTCATATTGTTTTTATACACCTTGTGAATTTGGAGCTACTTATCTGTTTCTCCTGTCCACTCTTGCTGGTGAAAACAACAATAACAACAACAAACAACTGACACCTTTTATACTAATGTGATTTCAAGTTACTTCTGGTGATAAAAGTTACAGAGAAATACTGTTCTTGGTTATAGCTGATCTGTAGGAGTACCTATAGGTCATATTGTGTCCTAAAAATGATTGCCACAGTCTCTGCATGGTGGTACTCATATTGCATAAACAACCATCTCATTCCATGTGAAGTCCCAGTCTCCTCTGTGACCACTGCATCTCAATTTCAATCTCAAAAAGAAAAGCAAAATGCTTCTTTATTTATGAATCACAGAATCATTAAGATTGAAAGGACTACTAACATCATCTAGTATAACCATCAACCCATGCCTGAGATTGTTTTAAACCAGGTCCCTCAGTGAGATGTGCCCTTTTCTTGAACGCCTCCAGGGACAGTAGCTCCACCACCTCCCTGGGCAGCCCATTCCAGTGCATCACCGCTCTTTCTGAGAAGAAATTTTTCCTAATATCCAACCTGAACCTCTCCTGGAGCAACTTAAAGCCATTACCTCTTGTCCTATTGAAGAATTACGATAGCAGAAGAAATGATAGAGGAATGGAACAACAATTGTGAATGGTGTTTCTTCTCACCCCATAAATGCTGAGCTGGTCTTCCCTTGGCACATGCAGTGTTGGCTAACAGAAAAGGAAATCTTCTATCTCATTAAATAAATGCAATTTTACTACAGTTAATTCTAAATTGATGAATACTCCACCAGAAGATTTTAAATGCTGTAATCAACTTTGAAATTACCTTGATATAAACTGTGATACTGTTAAAACAATCTTCTGTAACCAAATTCAGCATTTAACTTTAAAACATTAGTTCAAGGAGAAAGAAAATTCAAAAGAAACTCTATAAACGATTTCCCTTTCATATAATCTTATTTTTACCTTTTTGACATGCGTTAGGGATTAGCATAGGAACTGTTGTCCAAAGTAATGCATTACTGCATGAATTTTGCAATAAAGATGTTGTTTTAATTGCTTGCTATTACTTCAGGAACATATGGTAAACTAAGGTATGTGCTTAAATATGATGCTCTCAGCACAAAACCGTGAGGGTAAATCTACAGTGACATGTTGCAAGGAGGACAGCTGTGTTCCAAAACTTTTGGGAATGCAAAATGGACTTCCAGTTAAATTGGTGCTCAACACATTTGAAAAAAAGTTATATAATGTTTTTCTAATTTCTTATTATAAAATAAAATAATGCCCATTGAAAAGTATTTTGCTTCATAGTATTAGAAACTTCACTGGAGTCGGGTTCCTTCAAAAATTGCTGTTTCTCTCTGTTTATGTAAATCATCACAATCTCATTTTGTTAAAATGAAGACCTCAGAGCCAAGAGACACAACAGACAGCCTGCTACCCTGTGGTGCATCTTGGCATGAGGCATCTCAAGATAGAAACCAAACAACACTTCTTGAAGAGTGGTGCCAGGACAGCAGCTGGAATCCATTACAGAGTGGGACAAATCTTGTCTAAACAACTGAATACCAAGATCTCAGGGTACAAGATAAAGAAGACTTACAGGACAGTGCCATATAAAAACATGAATCTTCATGTGCTGCTGAGCCTGGGTTTTGGTGTTTAAAAGAAGTTTTTCTGGTTATTGGAAGCACTGCTAACATTTCACATGCTGATATTAATATGAAAGGATTGTGGATTGGTCTTCTGGGAAAAAAAAGAATAAAATACAGACGAAAAGTACATCACAACATAAAAAAAATAAAAAAGAAAAGAAAAGAAAAAAGATCTTTTAAAGCTGTAATAATTCAGAGAGATGCTCATTTCAGGCCTTCACAGATTTTAGCAGTAAGTGAAAGGGGTTTTTGCGCTGAAGAATCTGATGGCTTTCTCTCATTTATTCCTCTAATTGATGAGCAGACCTAGGTTTCAGATAACCAGCTCCCCTCTCTTTTTGTCTATTAGTGCAACAGGATTAAAACTAATTCTGTAAGTTGCCTATACGTTATAATGGAACTCCTTAGTTTCTTTTTCTTAATAGAGACAAGCCTGGTTGAGAAGTACTCAACTCCGCCACACGTTACCTAGGATAGGGAAGGAAAAAAAAACACAGCAAGAGAGATCTATTTTCATCCCACAGTTAATAAAAATTTCCTAATGCTGCTCAGGCAATGCAAATTTTACTCCAAGGTAAAACTGCTCTGTATCTCTGTTGTGGCATGACAGGTTTGCAAGCATTTTCAATAACTATAACTGAGCAATTCTAGAGATAGGTAATTCTGCTCTGAGGAAATTTCCTAAGATTCCTAGAAAGGCTTCACTCCAAGGATTTAAGCAAGCTGAATAGCAAGAAATGTGTAGATGACTGGCTAATGCTGGAAAGTAATTCAAAACTTATTTAATAATAGTTTGGAAGAGAAAGATTTCCATTAGGGAGTGCGAGTTAAATAGGGTCTCCAAAATAAGCAAAGAGCACCAATTCATTCAAGAAAAGCAATCTGCATCTTCATTTCCACATGTCCAGGCTGGAGTTTTCCACATGCAAAGCCCTTCCTTGTGATGGTTCCAAGGAGCTGCTACATAAGGGCCACGTCTGGACCAACTAAGGCATGTGATGACTGCTTGCATTCTCCTATGGGACAGACATTGCTCTCACAGAAATATGGTGAAAACCACCTCTCCCATGGGATGGGATGGAAACAGGTCCTGACTATTGCAATCCATCAGCAATTCATGCTCTTGTCAGGGATGCGCGACACTGTTCACTATTAACATGCTGTTCTCTCCTTTTTTATGTGTGCAAAATTTCATGTATGCTCTTATGTCTGATCAATTTGAAGAATTTACTTCAGAAGTCTAATCTCCCAGATGGTTGAATTTTATATTCTAAGATACACACTGTACACACCTCGAGTTTGGTAAGACTGAGGCTGAAACTAAGTAATCAGCTACTGGCCTTGTCTACTGTAGATGGAAGGAGATAAGGACAAAGGCTGTTTAAGACACAGCGTGGTCCGTGCCCTAGGAGGTTCTGCAGCCATGCTGTTTCACTTTGCATGTCTGTAACAAGCTGGGAGTTATATTCCCTAGTGGAGGTGGTGCTCCAGCCATAGACCTAAATTAAATTAAAGTGAGAAGCACTGTTTGTTTGTGTCTGGGTCAAGAACTGTTGCAATCAGACCTCACATTTCATGAACATGATCAGAACCAGATCAGTTTGTGCAGGAGATGTCAAATATGCCCAGTAAAATAGTTTGGGGTTTTGTTTCTTTAACTTATTTTTTTCTCCAAACAAACAAACAAACAAACAAAATACTTGATTGTACTGAACAGTTTTTGCAGTTTTCACAGAAAGGATTTTCTAGAAATTCAATCTCTTTTGTAAAATAAACCCACAGGCTAAATCTGAAAATAGTCTTCTCCTTTATGAAAACATACATGAGCTACATAGACTGAATTCTACTCTGTTTTTGCAGTTTTCCTATGCGCATTCATGAAATTTAGAAACAACAAAGTGAGAAAAAAACAATATCATGAAATAGTGGGAAAACAGTACAGTACAACCTGCACAGTTTTTGTCCATTTGATTGTGATAGTAGGTTCCTTTACAGTTGTTTTGGGACGCAAAGAACTGCAGAAGCTTCTGAATGCTGAATACTTTCTGCAAACTTGTGCACACAGCTGTACTATGTCCCTTAGAAATTATAAAAATAATCTGGAATAACTCTCCCTGCATTCTTAATTTTGTGTTAAAGGTCTACTTGCTCATGACCATGATCATTTGCCTATTTGTTAACAGACATATTACAAACATGCCAAAAGAAAACAGTCTGTAAGTAGAATCAAATCAGAGTTAAGGTTATACTTAAAAGAAATCCCAGCATGTTAGGTAATAGTTGTAAAGTTAAGCATTCAAGCAAACATAACTCAGCCCTACTCTTATTTCATGCTCCACTTTTAATTTCACTTAAAGCACTGGCAAACCCATGTGACTTTAAACTTATTTTAAATAATTTTTTTCTTCAATTTCTCATTTCTTATTTCATGTAATTACCAAAAGGAGTGAAGACTGCTTCTGTTAACATGCTTACTTTCAAAAGTGAGTATAACTGAATGTAAGGTTTATTAACATTTATGATTCTTGGCTTGAAAATAATGACATCGTCTCTGCAATTATTTTATAAGTGTTTCATTTTTTTTAATATCCTGTAAACATTTCTAACTTTATACGTTATTTAAAATGTCATATACTACACTTCCATGGTTTGAAGGTATTCAATAACAGCCTTATAGACATATATATGTACATTAACATTATTTTTTATGTGCATATTCACTGCTACATCACAGCAAGTAGTATGTTTCCCAGCCAAGAAAAGCTTATAGCTAGTGGACCAACAGGCAACCTCTGAAGCAGCGCAAAACATTTAAGATGAATGAGCAAATCTGGCCCCTAGTACATCAACAGGAAGTTGACTGCAATAGCTGTGCAAGATTGGCATTTACTCAGAGGGAACACAGAGTGAGTCCTCTAGTCACATGTCTTGGGGCTTTAGGAGGCTTTAGGAGCTTGTGGCTGCTTGAGTCTCCCCTAGAAATGCCTTAATGAGCAGTGAAGCAAAAGCAAATGATGCTGTGGGGAGCCCTGCAAGCAATGATGGCTGAGCTGGTATGCACATATCAGCAATTAAGGACAACACTGGATGTGAATTATTCCAACCGTGACTGCTCCAAAAGCAATCCTGCTGCAAGATTCTTGTTTAACTACAAGAGACTTAAATTAATATTTTAATGGACAAGCTAATCAGAGAATTTGATTGGTATTACCAGAGTAGTAGTTTGAATGAGTGTAATCACAAAGGCGGCACAAACTTTGCTGCACTTGCAAAACAAGGAGGCTCACCTTAAATGCAATATTTTTCTTCATCATTATTTAGTGCTGATGTTTTTTGTCTTTTAAGGACATTAGGAAACTTACCAGCTTTTTTAGCTGAAAGGTACAGAAGTTCAAATAGTGTAATAGTATGACTTGGAGCACATCATGGACTGTTTAATACAGCACTACCTACCCAAATAGTTTTGGTTCTAAAGAAACATATTTTTCCAGAGAAGACTTCTGTCTGTCTCTGAGCTCTTATTCTGAGATACCAAAACTCACTTGTTAGCCTGAGCCATTGCTAATGAACAGTTTCAAGAGTAGTGTAAATCTCATCCCAAACATTTTGAAATGCACAAGGATATTTTCTTATTCATACAGTAAAAGCTGCGTTGACCTATTCCACTATATGATAGAATCAGATGAAACTTAGTTGTAGGCAATTTTGGTAAAAGTAATGGCTAACACAGGAAGAAAATATTCAGGTAGTTCTCCATGCACTGGTTAAAACTGTGCCAAGAGTCTTTGCTAGTAACTGTTTTCATCTTCAGTTCATCAACTTACATAATTTCGTTCAGGCTTTCAATCTTCAGTCTTCGTGACATACAGCAAGACTGCTTCTGAAGCACAGTGGCCACTGAAGTTTTCATTATGAATGCTTTTCCAACTTGCTGCAGTCAGTCTATGCTGCTGATTGGCATTCAAATACAGGTCAGGAATAAAGAAAGAAAGATTTGTTCCTCTGAGCTCCAAGGTTTTTGCCATCATCTTCAGTGGATTCAGAATTTCAACTACTACTTACAGGCCCTCTAGAAACAAAACAAAACAAACTCCACAACACACAATCTCATTGTTCTGAACTTTGAAAAGATACAAATTGTATTCCACTGAAGTCTTTTTTTGAGGGTATTTAATTGCCTTTCATTAAAGAAAAAAATAAATAAATACAACCCAACCTATTATGAGAAATTAGGTACAAAAACACTTTAAATTTTTTTTAAGAAATAAAGACACTCAAACTTGGGAAGCAGCTACACAACATGTATGGTGCATTTTCTAATGCTTCATAAGAAGTTTAACATGTGGTTTTAAAAAAAACACGTGTGCACCAGATGCACAGAAACAAAAATAAACTCAAGAGCTCAAAGGACCCATTTAAAAGTATCTTTTAGGTCAACCATCTGCAAACTAACAGTCTGATTCCGTACTACTTAGTCAACTGCAATGTCCATATTTTCAGCTGTTGGCATTAAGGTAAGCAACACATTCCAAAGTCTCCAAGCAAAGAACCTCATGTAACCAAGCTGATGGCAGCCAACATTATGCAGCTGGCAGAGCCTGCAGGAGCACCTGAAATACCTGGCTTTGAAGAATGAGGTAAAGGTGCCTACACACAGTGGCTTTTAAGCAAATTTTCTCATGTTTTAGCACCTAGAACATAAATTTCTAACCTACTGCTGTATGAGTAAAATGGAGTAGGTCAATGGAGTTCAGCATTTCCATTTCAGGTAAATGGATTAACATTTCAGCATCTGTCTAGTACAGTCCTGGAAGGAGCATCACAGGCAACTCCAGCCAGCCACACTGCTGCCAAATCAGTGCTGAGTATGAAATCAGTTCAAGCTGGGGCTGCAGAACAAACCAGAGGCTTGCCAGCTGCGAGAAATATAGGAAATGCATTTTGTGCTGTTAAAGAGAAAGGATGAGCTAGCAAGAGCTGCTCTGAGGGTCGGGCCGGGTCCTGAGACACTGCTGGGCAATCAGGGCAGAGGACAGGCATCACTGCAGCACCCATGAGTGTGCAAGCGGTGACAAGGAGGGATGAGGAGCAGGGATGCTGCTCCTCCATTGAGGCTGCTGCAGGGCAGAGCCAGGACACCTGAGGTCTGCCTCAGAGGCTCATGATGGAAGGCACTCGCGGTCTGCAGCGCAGTGTTTCACCAGCACCCCTCCTTTGCAAAGCTATGAACTGAGAAAGTTTTCAAAAGTGTTTTGGCTTCAAAATTCCCCTCTCAGACCTCCCTTGATCCAGGCTTAGTATAAACAAACATGCGTTCCATCAGTGAGCAGAACAATCTCAGAGCTAATTTCTTCATGCTGTGAAAATCAAAAACACTGAATATTCAATCCTCTCTTAGAATGTAAGATAGCCGTGAGCAGGACTACACTATTCTCAAACAGATCTTGCTTATAATCTTCAGTCAGATTCAGTCAGTTCAGTCAGACTCATAGATCCTGTACTTTTTACTGTAACTTTAGCAAAATTCTTCTCACCCTATCAACTGAAAAAGTCTACTTTGTTTCCTTCCATGAGAGCATGAAATGGTATTAGTTCTATCACCTTTGCAGGACAAAAAAAGAGACAAGTGGATTTTTAAAAGTGCTTTTTTCATTCTCAGAAAACTTTGTTTTCAGTCTTTACAGCAAAAAGCCAAAAGCCTAACAAGCAAAAAGAATATTTAAGCATTTTTCCAATATTCTAGAAAGGTGTTTGTGCAGCATATACCTTTCACATATTGCTACAAAATTTTTGTTTTATAATACTCACAGACACTCAGCAGTTGGAAGGATTTCAGATTTACTGTTCAATGAAAATAGAAAAAGTTTTCTGGAAACAACAAACAATCAAACAAATAGTAATTAAAGGATTTAATTATTCCCTTGCTGCACTGCTCTTCAGAAAGCCTTTGTGATTACATATTATCAGTAGTAACAGACATGAATTGCTGCTTAAGTAATTATAGAAACACAAAGACGCAGAAAGTTATTTCCTCCAGCAAATGATTATTATAAATCATACTTTTCATTACATATTCCTCCTGAGCACACAATGAGATCTTATCCGTTTTATGTGCCTGTACTGTGTCTGCACTGTGTTAAGATAAACGAGGCCAATATCTAAGCTTTTGCCCATTCAGGCATACGGGTGCACCTGTTAATCAAGAATAAATGTCTAGCTGACCAAAGGCTAATCTACAAACAACCAGAATACAAACAACCTGGGCAGAGATAAGGAACTGAAAGCAGTTGTAACTAACATGGGATGTGGAGCAAGGCATGTCATACCGGGAGCTGAGCAGGTACCAGAGAAGGAGAACCTGGAAATGGTGAAGAGAGATGCTGGGAGATGTCAGTCACACCATGCCTACATCATCAAAGACCTCATGTAAGCTGCCAGCAGCTCAGTGTAGACCACATATAAATGCATTGTGTTCATGCATGTCTCCAAGGGTTGTTTAATGTTTTTGTTCCCTGCATTCCTGCATGTTCTACAAATAAATCATAGTGCACTTAGGTAACATGTCTGGCCTCCCCAATTCCCTAACTCCAAAACATTTCTATTGCCAGTGTTACCACGTGATCAAGTTGAAGCACCATCTGCCTCTTCCAAATGTGGTCTTATTCATTTACCACTTTCACCTTGCAGTCTGTGTATGCTGCTTGTTACTTATTTGCTTCTTTCACCCAAACTTTACTTCAAAGCACAGAAAAAGGAAAAAAAAAAGGCCACCATAATGACATACCATGTATTAACCATGACACAGGGTTTTTTCAGATTAGGAGACAGTGATTAAACTGTACATGTATCATGCATGCCATTTAGCTTTAGAGATGTATGAAAAAAAACCTCTTCCCTTCTATTGTGAGTTGTGTGTATTGTAATTTCATTTCACAATTTTCAGAAGAGTAACAAGCACTTTCACTAAACCGAGAGGAGTCTTTCAGCATTGTTGTGCCACATTCACTCTCAACTGCAGTTTCTTCTGGAGCTCAGATGTTTGAAGTTTTACAGACACAACGACAGAAGTGCCACTCTTTCTAAAATTGGGCACATCCCAGAACGCACCCTTTTTGTGGTCAGAAAATTGCTGCTGCATCTGGGCAAAGCAAAGAAGAAAGAAACCTACAGCTTATGATGCTAGAGCAATTTTGAAAGTTATCCGTGTTGATTTTTTACTTTGTGGTTATGGGAAGAAGAGGTTGTCCCAAGCACTGAGTACCCCAGTACACACGTGGTAAAGACACAGCAGGGAGTGGTTATTTTATTTTCTCTTAGTCCAGAGAAATTCATTACGCAGACACAAACTTCAAACAGAGATTGTGAATTTCTAGTTCATAGATGGAAAGAGAGCACAATCACTACAATCTGTACAATAGAGCTCATATATCCAAGACCAAACACTTCCACAGAGGTAGCAATTTTGGCAGCATGGAGTGACCCTCCATGTAGGCACAGTCAGCCTTTCTCACTCGCAGTTGGGACGCTAAGCTATCTTGTAGTCAGGAGTGGGTTTGAGGTTGCACTGAACACAGCATACAGACGTGCCTTTAGCGATTGTGTAGTCATGTTTTTAACAGATTGTACAACATATTAAAACAACTTCTCAGGTTTAAGTTGCCATTTTTTTTCTGAAATGTATAGCTGGTTATATATATTGGTTTCTTCTTTGTTGATACAGGTGACAGAAAAGTCATTAGAGACAGGGCTTTGGGGCACAATTGTTATGAACATCAGGAACTGAGATTCTAGAAGGTTAGCGTATTGAAAACCTTGAAAAGACTACATTCACCCATTTAGAAAGAAAAGAACAAGAATGTAGAAAGAAAGTATACTTAAAAGAAACAGGTTCAAAATGCTACGAAACTTTTTATACAATACGAGGTACAAAGACCTGAGGAAAGTTACTGTTTCCTTAACAATACAAAACAAGACGCGAGCATAAATTCCCCTATAAAGCAGAAAACCTGGATGAACAGAAAGAGCCACTTGGCTAAATCATGAGGTCTCCACTGACTTCAAAGACAAAAAGTCATGGGAAACACAAATCTGCTCTGACTACTAGAGATGAAATACAAGCACACAGGGGCAGAATCAAAATGCACAAAGGTGGTTGTGATGTCCCCGGAGAGGTACAGGAAAAGAACATTTGAAAGGAGGAAAAAGTGAAAAGAGGAAAGGAAGGAAGGAATTGCAAAGAGATGACAATCAAAATTAGAAATACAGTTAAATGAAAGGGTAATCTATCCGCAGGTATTACTGAGAATGTTAATGAATCTGATGCCTCTTTGCTAGGAAAGATAATATGATTGGATAGTTAGAACTATCGCAGACAGACAAGAGGAAAAACAGACTAGGTAAGTTAAGATGTTCTTGTGTCAGCTGGGCCAGATGAATTGCACCTGGGAGAATACAGAGAAGCCAATGAACTAACCACTGACCCTTTAGAGACTTTCCTTGAGGAGGCACGGGCAATTACTGAAGTTTTAGAAGTCCAAGAAAAGGCAAGAACAGTATCTGTCCTTAGCAATGGAAACATGGAAGTAGTTCAGACTCACTAATGGTGCCAGGTTCCTACAGGAAAAGCAGGCTTTGCCCTGAGAACTGCAGGCAGGAGCATCATGCAGAAGGAACGCGAAGTTATCCCGCCCTCTCCTTTGCAGTGGAATGAGTTCCATGCCAGTGCTGCTCCTGGACTCAACTGCTGCACTTGAAGAATCACATGGAAAACCTGTGGAGAGTCCAGAGCAAAGCACCCCATTTTTAAGGACTAGACAGACAGCTATCTGGTAGAGAACAGCTTAGGTGGAACTGATCCTGCCTTGAGCCAGGGCGATGCACTGAGGGATATCTCAGGTCCTGTCAGGCTCCTTTTCCTGTGATGCTTAGGGACTTTGGGGTATGGTTCTCCTTCCCTGACTGTCTCTGTACACAAAAATGAACACAAACATACACACTCCTTAACAATATCTATGAGCTGTCTAACAGAGATCAGTATACAAATGGTGTTCTGTTTTACACATCTTTAATTCAGTTATGGACCTTAACTAAGCACATCATACAGAGGAGGAATTTGGGCCATTCCTTTATGCTGCTGGTGAGAAAGGACATCAGATTGCAGCTAGGATTTCTCCCCAAGATGACCAACCTGCCCTAAATGGGAAAGGAACACGATATGCCAGATGCAGCAACGTCTAATAGTTCCAGATGTGCTCCTAGTGAACTTGGCAGTAAAAAGCTGGTAAAAATTTGTCAATGTTGTAATCTAGCTAGGGGATTTGTCATAATGAGGAATAACTTTTACAGAATGTTCCTGGTTCAACCTGACGCGTTGATAAGCATGGGTACAGCAAGAACACTTGTCCTGCCTGTTTGACGTTTCTGCCCACAGCGAGGACACATGTGAGCTTGGAAAATCATTTAAAGGACTTTTGCCTAGCTTATTGAGAAGATGAAATAGGAGATACTGTTTTGTAAAACAGCTCTGAAATATTACTACTCAAGAACTAGATGGACTAGATGATCTCAGTAGTCTTTTCCAATCTTAATGATTCTATGATTCAATACCAGAAGTCAGGAAAAACCTTTTCTAGTCCTGGTATCACAGCCATTCCCTTTGTTATCCTATGTATATGTCATAGTCTCTGCTTTTGCACCCCTGTATTTAGTGGGTATGAAAGTAACTGTCAATCTTTGAACAGAATTCTCAGGTGCAAGGATGAAAAGAACCAAGTCCAAGCCCTGCATCTAGAAAATGGATTTATCCAAAGTTACTATTGATTAGCTGGATATTTCAGTATCTTAAAAACATGAAGCAGAGGATGAGATCTTCCTTGCTACACTGGCATTATGTCAGTGACTAATGCAGCCTAAGGAATCTTATAACTACTCGCCTTTTCAAGGAAGACTTGCTGCTACAAAACTGTGGATGATTACCATAAGACTGCCATTGAAGGAACTCCTCACAACTGCTGGCATATAGAAAATGGTGGCAGAATAGAGGCTGACACAGAAATGTTAAACAACTTTATTCCTCCTTCAACAAGTGCTGCACTAAATTAGGTATGGCTAAGCTTATTTTGCTGATGCCAGAGGACAGTCTCATCCACAGAACATTTCAGAAAATACAAAGGCAAAACCAAATGCAAAAGTCACTTGATTCAATGGAGTCATTCTTCATCATGTCTTCTGTCTCTAGTTCTTAAGAGCAAATGCTACAAGTTGCATTCAGTTTATTTCCATTCTCTGTTTCAGGAATTTTGTGATAAAGCACAACTTTCTTTCTTGTTTTGGTCAGGAAAAGTTAAAAAACAGAAAATGGACACTAATATTCCTCTATATATACGAAAACTAGAAATATAGAATTACAGACATGAAAGATGCAAAATTCCTACAAAGCAGTCTTTTTTTTTTTTTTTTTTTTTTTCCCCCCCCCGAATCAATATAACAACAGGGAGAAGGATGAACAAAAGGATGCGTGTCGGACACAGATGGGATATCTGAAACTCCTCTCAAGTCAGATGTAGCCAGGGCATTCTGCTAGAGGAACTCTCATGGTAGTTGGGGGGAATGGTTTTGGTTTTCTCATTAGTAAGGGGAGATGATTCTCAGGAGAATCCTTCATCTCACTAACTCTTTAATAAACAACAAAAATGGAGCCCTTAAACTGAGAGAAGAAAGAGCTGAGTATGTTTTTCAGCTCATGGTAGATGGCAGCATTCTCTAAGGATAGTGACCATATGCAAACCCATGGAGGTAACCAAAATTATGGGATAAATTCTCAGCTGGATTAAAACAACACAGATGCTCTATAGATATATGGAGCTACACCACCTTATTCCTGTCAAGAATTTGCCAGTTGTTACACATTGATGTATCTGTCCACCTGAGAGGTTAATAGTCTTAAAGCATTCAGACAATGTGATGACAGCTCTAAAGAAAAATGGAAATTGTGCTATTTACTTGAAAGCTCATCATCATTACTTATTTGAGCAGCATCAATAGTGCGCACTTTGGGACTTAACCAAAATTGCCTAGAAGTGAAGCCTCAATGTCAGTAACTATCTATCGCCGTTACCATTCCAGTAGGTGAGCAAAGCTGCAGCCTCTGTCTTTCCAGTTTCATTAAATCTATTAACACCACATGTAAACCACACTGAGAGTAGCATAACAACATTTTTAATGGGAGGCTTTATCCCCAGCTTTCTATGTAATGAAGTGAAAGCAATATCCAAATGTTTTTGGAACCGTGACTTGCTATCCTGAAGGGAACACAAATATTTCCAGTACCTATAAATCTTAAAATGGGACCAGGCTGAAAGTTTGAGAAAGAAAATTAAGAGACAAAAAGATCTACATGGATAACAAAGCTAGCTATTTGGAGCACAGCTGCCAGCCTTATTGTAAGCAAGATTTTTCAGGTGATGTAACTGTCAGAAGACACAGCTTCTGACAAAAAAAAAAAAAGTCTAAAACAGAAAGGGAAGATATAGTAGAAAAAACTGGGGCCAATACGATGTTCAAACTATAAAGTGCACAACTCCTTTGAATTGTTCTGACCTGCCTCAAATAACCTAGAAAGGCAGAGGATTTGAAATTGCACAAGAGGGAAATGGAGACAGAGGCATTCCCAGCTCAACCTGGACCATTTACAGAAACATTTCTTCTCCCTCCCACCTTTTTCTTTAGCGATTTTCAGACCAAAATGCCTTTTTCATACTCTTGCCAAAAACATAATGAATAACATGCACACCAAAGCCAATAATTAGCACATACAAGCAAAATCACAGAAGACTTATGCATCCTTCTTATGGGTGGGCCCTACAGAACAGGTACTGTTCCCCATGTAGTTAATTAGATCCAGAAAGTGGTTGGTAATCACTGGATCGGTAGCTGGTAGAGTTCCAGCACTCAAAACCACACAGTTTATTGGGTATATTTAGTTTCCACGTTTCAAATGATAGCCAAATAATGGCTGTGCTGCCTTTTCATGAATTCAGTCTGAAATATCATTTTAATACAGTTACTTTTTGGGTTTGTTAGCTTAACATAATTTCTGATGCATGACACCGTTTTCAGTCTTAAGTTTTTTTAATAATATATATTTTAAAGTTGAGAAGAATATGTACTAAATGACAATCTTGAATTCTGAATGTTTTTCGGGCCCAGCACATATTGTTTTCATAGAATCTGGAGGTTCACTAGTTAAGCCAAAGAAAGATCTTTGGAGTTCTTTGCTTTTCACACAGTTCACAGACTTTACAAGATCAAACCACAAATGCCCTTCTACTGATAGAAAAAAAATAGGCCAAATGAGAATAAAAAGATGCTTCCAACTTGATAAAATGTGTAGAAAGGCATTCATAATACTTTCTGAAAAAAAACTTCTCTTCATTATCAGAACACCATATTTTTCAGTTTCCGTACTATAGTGATCTACTCTTTCAGCCTCAATACTTACTCATTTCCTGAAAAAAGTCCATGTTTCCATCTATTTCAGATATTTTAACCCCAACAAATATAAATAATAAGTTATCCATCTCCATTACACTGCTATTCTCATCAGAAGAACCACCTCCAGTTCAGTATCCTTTTGTCTCTGATTGCTGGAAAACAGGATGGTGCATCAGGGAAGGATCACTTCAAAAAGAGCTGGAGCTGCTCTTTCTGTTCCTTCTACTGGCCGCTACCAAAAACAGAAACAAGGTGAAGCAGTTCTGTGGTCTGGTAGCTCTGCCTGTTTCTTTAGGATTCTTAATGATTTCAATCAAAAAGAAAACAAAACCAAGTAAAATATCTTTTATTCCCATATAACTTTGGCATTTCCAAAGCACAGCCTCAACACTTCTTACAGTCGTAGTGGGTGTACATTTTACAGTAACAATTTTAAACTACAGAAAATTCTACAAATATATAAAACTGCTGAGTTCAGATGTTCACAAAACCTGAGTCACTAGATTCCTGAGTAAGAACAACAGATGTTTTCCATTTGCTTCTGTGCTACTGTATTTATTTAGCTACCCTGGTAAGAACAAAATTCAAAAGAAAAAGGGAATATATGGTAAAACCCAGAAGGAAATCATGAGAACTGGATCTTTATCAGAAAAAGGTTCCTTTGCTTCAGGAGTTTCAATGCCACCATCTCTTTATGAAGAAAAACCACAAAAATATCAAAATACTGAAAGTAAGAGACCTTTTTGAAATTCAGTAAGCACATACATTAAAATAATGGAGTAAAATAACCCTTTCATAAAGCAAAAACAAAACCATGAGTTGAGTTTGACACGTTATCAGTATGTTTTTAGCTTACAGCAAGGTCAGTGAAATGAAACGATGAATACTGGGTGGGGGACAGGAATCCTGTGAAAGAATCTGGCCCAGCAATCTGTGGTTAAAGCAATTTAATTACTTAAGGGTGTTGTGTAGTCAGTCAGTCTCTAGTCTATGGACTAGCAATCAATTATTTCCCTTCACAGCGTTTTTGTATTTTGGTATTAAAAGAAAACATAGTTATTGCACTAATATTTTTCATGTGATATATTAAGCATTTTTGACATGCTCAGAAAAGCATGAACATAAATAAATTTGCAGTTGCCATAAATTTAAAGAAAATGCAAGTGAATTTTGATCACTTGATGGAATTTTACTTGTACAAATAAGTTTCTTTAAATGGTGTATTTTGATTAATTTAAAATTATGCCCACTTAAAGCACAAAATATTCATAAAGGCTTTTTACATACACCCACTTCCCAGGGTCTGGAAATAAAGCACTTCCTTGCTTCCCAGCATCTCCCACCCCACCCCTCTCATCCATCTAGCTCTGCCATTGCCATGTTCTGGAGTCAGGGAAACTGGATGCCCTGTGTGGGGTGGCTGGGGAGGTCACTCACAACCTGACAGCTTCCATTCTGCACTTAGGCTCTTTGGTTTAGACAGTGGGGTGCTCATCCTGAGCATCCTGTACTACTGCAGCCCAGAGAGAGGCAGCCAGCACTCACACTGGCATCACCAGACTGTCCCAGAGTAACAGCTGTACCTTTAACAAACTGCAGTCAGTGCATGCAATCACAGAGCATATCTGTTAACAGACATTTTGCAGCAACTAGAACTAATGAATGACTTGAAGGTGCATTAGAGCATGGTATGCGTTACCTGCTAGCACAGCAGCCAAACAGTACTGCATCTCAGTGCTGCCTTTTCTCAAGTCAATTCTGTCCTTCCTCTGATTCTCTTTTTGTCAGGTGAAAGCAACACCTGTCGCAACCATTGCCAACAAAACCTGAGCGGCATGGATAACAAAGTTGCACATCTGCTTTGGATGTGCTTAAACAAGAAGTGTTAGGCTGCTGAGTGTATTTAAGAGTTTTCATGCCTCTTCCGTTTTATAACACAGTTACCTCAAATATCTCATAGATACCATTGGATTCATGGTACTTGACACTGAATAAGAGAGGAATGCCATAAAATGTAAGCTCTCATTCTACCATAGGAAATATTTAAAATTAACTTCACTTGGATTTACGGGTTTACAAAGAGTTGAACTACACATAATTACACAAAGCTTTGCCCTAAGATGTCGTGCTTATTTTACTTTTAGAATAGGGTGTCTGCAGTGTCTAAAATGAGGCTATAAAAAAGAAAAGTCATTTATTTATCCCTAGCAGACACGTCAAATAGAATGAGAAGACAGGAGATGGTAACATTTTACTCCTAAACAATATTTAATATTTAACTCCTAAAATAGCCAACAAAGATGAAAAAAATGACCTAAAACCTCACTATTTATATATTAGTATATAAAGCATCATGCTGAAATCTGCCATTAGAAAGAGGTCCGCCTCATCGAAGTTGATGGGAGATTAACAATCAAAACCTTTGAGTTAAATTTTCTATCACTTCCATCTTTCTCTCATGAAATGGGAACATTTGCGAGCTAAACACTGACTTTCTATTTTCATCTTTATGTAAGATGCTATCACTGACAAAGCTGGAGAGAAGAAAACTCCTCTTATACCTCAATTTAACTTCAGACGGATGTGCATGGTACAAAGCCAGCCGAGTGATAAATAGTTTCTGGCAGCTCACTCTTCCTACCTTGAGTTGTATTACAGTTTATCATCGGGGCTGGCCATTCAGCACAGGAAACAGGGGAAGCAGTGTAGCGTCGTCTCAGGCTATATTCACAGATACTTCATAGAATTCCTTGGCAAACAGTCAGCAAGTACTAAAAAGCATAAAAAGTGGCTTTATTTTGAGAACAGACATATCTCAAAAGGATCCGCTAGGAAACCCAAGAGAGGGGAAGCCTAGGCTGGGGTTAAAATAGCTAGTTTATTCACTTCTTCACAGAGCACAATAGCTTTACTGATTCATTTCACAAGTCATTTGCTAATTTTGCACCTTGGAAATGTGTATGGACACACATACAAATTAACATTTGCAGCAGAGGCACATGAAATGGCTATTTCTCAAAGCAAATCCCAAGGAAAACATCTTAGTGATCTTATTACTATTTGCAATGGCTTCTTTGACAATATTGTAGCTTAAGAGCCCAATTCTGCAACCATTTCTGCCCATACCTCACAGCAGCAAGCTACTTCAGTTGACAGTTTGTAAGAACTACAGATGCAGAAGAGGATACTCAGTAATCTGGAAAGCCATCGCCCTACTAAGAAAGCAACAAATAAAGATAGATTCATAAAATCATCATTATTTTCTCCAATACTAGACCATAACAAAATAACAACGTTCAGAAAATTCCCTGACTTGTAAAGGAGAGAAAAAGTTGACAATACTTTTCCTTGATCTCCAGCTATTCCTCTTTAATGAGAGATTTTCAGATGGCAATACTAATTTGAGAAGTTCATACAAAAATCATTTGAAATTAATGTCATAAATTGAATCACTCCTGTTGTAGTGCCACTAAAATCAGTTTAATTTTCCAGGAATTAATTAGTGTCCATGTGTTTAACATTTGTTATTTGAACAAAGAATAAAAAGGTGTCAAATTTCTTACCACTATTTCTAATTAAAGCAATCATAGTGTGAGCCTTTACATCTGCAGGACTTCTCATGGAAAGAACAGATCATGCACAGCATAATGAGTATCAAATGCAGTAAAAAGTCACGGTAACCTTTGTAGTGCAGTGCTTTAGAATTGGCTGCTCATTTGTAAAATATCTGACCCTTCTCCCCTTCCCAGTGCCAAGAAAATAAGTAAGCGTGCACATTTGTCTTCTGCTCTGAAAAATTACACTTGAGTAAATAAATGTTACAGACAAAAATAAATTCTTATTAGAGACAGAAAAATGCAACTCAATCTCATGAATGTAAACACCATGCTGCTGCTTCATGTTAGTGCTGTTTGTACCGGGCTCACCATGGTGTTAGACCCAATGCCAGGAGCCCTTCAACTTGCTCTTTCTATGCAGACAGTAAGGTACATTTTGATAGAAAAAGTGCAGGGAAATCAACATGGGTCTATGCTTGTGCCTTGACTTCATGGTGTATTCTGGACACTATCCTTGTTAGGGTCATGTATGCCTTCTTCAGACAGAGTGACAAAGCCCCACAAAGGCTCAGTGCTGTGGTAATGGCTATGACTGCCAACAGGAAAACTTTGGAAGGTCCCAAGGCCTTGCTCAGGTTCCACTAAGTAGGCTAGAATCAAGTTGCAGACCACATGCATTATTTCAGTGGTTTCCTCTTCTTTTACAATCCCTACCTAACCCTCAGATCCCAAGGCCTGAAAGATGGCTTCTTTTCTTCCCAACCAGTACATTTGCTGAAGCCTTTGAGAATGCTAACTGCCTGCAATGAATGTCCTTCCTACATAAGCAAGAAAGTCAGTCTGTTGTTCCTACTTGCACCCACTTCATCAATGCCCCATTTCACCCACAGTTCTGGACTGAATGTGGCTCATTTTAGACCTGCGGAAGTTCTACCATTGCAAGGATGGAAAGAAAACAATTTGTTAGCAGGGTTATTTTTCCTTTCTATGCATGCAAGCTGTGTGAAATTGCTTGAGGACAGTAACATTAGACACTCTTGGAGAACAGACTAATGGTCAGCATGAAGGTGAGACTGTTAAAGACATGTAAGTGACTGCGTTGCATGACTGTAACTCATCATAAGACTATTAGCTCACTACAATACCCACTTGTACTTGGACTATAATGTATATATTATTTCATACAGAACTGCAGATATACATGGTCTACGTTTGCACCAGAAAATATGTGACAAATAAAAGAAGAAAACACTGCACTCCTGTTTGCTTTTTCCTTCATTCAGTAACACAGTAAATAAGAAGTTTTATACAGAATCAATAAACCACTTTAAGACATCTTTTGGCATCATAACAGAGAATATTTTTAAAGTTGAAGGGTTTGACTTTAATGAAATTCACAGTCTGGTGAAGAAAAGATTATGCTGGCAATCTGTTTCTCTTTATAGATTGAAAATTTCATTGTCAGCACGATCTCAAAGTATGTGTGTCTCTATGCACACAGACGCACTCATACAGACACATTTTAATGCTTAGAATAGTGCAACTGATCAGTTTCCAGACAGGAACACGACTCCTTTTCTTGCTGTGTGTCACACAGCCAAGCAGTGACTCTAGACAGGCTTCCTAATATGAAGTTTGGGTTTATTTATTTTTTTAACAAGTGACTATGTTTAGAAAACATTTTTGCAATAGAAGAATGCCTGCAAATAACTGGAGAATCGTGACACTTTTTGAAGATGGCAGCAGATTGCTCACTGATGTTGAAGCCAGACAGTAGAGCAATCTAGCAGGAAGGCACATGGACTCTAGTTGTTGACTGTAAATAGCATAGATACCATATCGATAGAGAAAGAAATCTTCCTTCTGTTAATTTTCTAACATGCTATAACTTACATATTTGAGAATGATGGCAAGACTTTGGACACTCCCTGAGTACAGAATAATAAAAAGCACCCAGCCTGGCTTGGCTATGAGCTACTTATTCAGCCAATTTTTTCCTAACTTCCAGCCCTCAACGGCAAAAAAACATATAAAAGAACAGAGTCATCCCAATCATTTTTTATTAGTCTAAAAGAAGTTGTTTGTCCTTGCTGATATAATTTTTGAAGGGAATAGGAATGTTTTCATTGGCCTGGGGACTGGAACTTGTACTAAATGGGCAGACATGGAAACTATTTCACAAACACATGAGCCATCCCAGCTTCTGTAACATGAAATCAATTAACGGGGAAGCACACTGAAATACTGCATACAGTGGGTGAGACCCTTGCTCCATATCAGCCAGTGAGAGTTCTGCCATTGATTTTAGGGCTGGGATTTTGCACGCTCCTCAGTGCTTTTATTTCAAAAATAAGGTGTTCTGATGCTCTCCAGTCTTTATTAGTGAGGTTCGTTCATTAGTCTTTTGGCATATAGTTCCTTTTTCTCTTAATATTTTAGCAATTTGTTTCAGCAACACCTCTGTATCTGACATTTATTAGAGCACAAATCTATGTTAGATACCTGCTAGCTCATCAGGTCCAGCAGCAGACTACTTGAGTCAGCCTGACAAACGGCCAGAGTTCAGAATCCTTCCATAAATAATGACTCAGTCTTGTCAGTTGTTTTGGCCTCCGCCATACAGTATGTGCTTCCAGAGCAGATGGAGCCGCTCTCAGCTGCCATTCTCTGTCTTTTCAACTTCCTGTTCTGTGCATGGTTCTCATCAGTGCGGATTCTGCAGAGAACACCTACCTTAAAAAGCTAAAGTATGTCTTTCTTTTTTCAAAGAAAGAAAATAGATGAATACTTTGAAAGAATGCCTTTGAATGAAAGTTTTAACCACTCTGAAAGTTATACACTGTTTAAGTTAAAAAAAAACAAACAAACACAACAACACATAAAACCCTACAACGAATCCAATCTTTGAATAGGCTTAAACTCTATTACAGATTATATATAAATTTTCTTGTAAAAATGCTTTTACAATCTTTCATTCTTGCTTACATAAATGTCATTGCAGCCATTCAGAATTAAATTCTACATTCGCAGAAGTCTTTTAGCTTTTCCCGACCTATAATTTTGAGATCTGATTTGTACAACAGTGTCTAATGTAACCTTAAAAGCTGAAAAATGCCTCAGTTTTCTGCAAAGCTATCTCCCCTGCTGCGCAGCAGCACATCATGGGCACTGTGCTACTTGCACACACAGCTGCTCGCAATTCTACTTGCTACAGTGTAGATGCTGCTTTGCAAAGCCTCTGTACTTCCCTGCCCTTAGAAGTTAGATATGTGGTGAATCAATTTAAAAATACCGTAGACTTGTGGAATTATCCATTAAATGAAAGTCATAAAGACATTTATATCCATAACAGTTATGCTTCTTTACAGAGCCTAGCTGTGACCCCAGACAAAATTAGTTTCAGCAGAAAAACTGCAAAGACTTGTACTACCTGAAGCTTTCAAACCACAGGTTCCTCCCTGCCACTGCTTTGATGCGCAGAAGGGATTCACTCCCATTTTGTATTCCAACATGTAACAAACCTGCCATGTGTGGCACAGAATCACTGCAATGGATGGCATGTGCCAATGGAGCAGAGCCGATCAGATGATGTTGCAGTCACGGAACATAATGCAGACACAGACACATGGCTCCCACATTTCAGTAACAGAAATCTCATCTACACGCCACTTCACACAGCAACACGTGCCATGCAGCTCATCCATGGAGAATCTAACGTGCTGGGGATGGGCCAGGCCTGCTCAGCATGCACAGTGTAAACGTGCTGCAGAGCTATTCCTACACAACTGCTGCAATGGGAGCGCTGGAACTCCCTTCTCTGGCTCCATGGTTTGCTCCACATCGTACTTGTAAAGCTTTCAGTTTGTTAAGTCATTAAGATAAGAGCACCCAATCACACAGACTGGCAGTAACACAGACACCAAGCATCTGTTCCAAAGGGGAGGCTGAACCCCACCATTCTTGTAGGAAACAGAGCTGATGGATGGAAGTAGATAGAGCATGTCTGGAAGACTTCCCAATACTTCTGCTGATTGAGTAACTGGGTTCACCTCACTTTAAAGCCACTTTGAGCAACATCTTTTGGAGTGCACAGTAACAAACATCTCTAAATCTTGATGAGGTACCATCAATGATGGGATGAATCTACACATCCACTACATGCAGCAGTGTTGTTAACTATGCTAAAAAGAACTAATTTTCCTTTTTGCTTCATAGCAAGACATAACAGCAAAATCTATTCACACTGATAAGGAATGTGATCATAATAAAGTCTAACCTGCCCTGTCTGACTTAAGAATATTAACCTTTTTTCTTTTCTGTATTTGTAATAAAGATTTGAAAAATGTGCAAATTTTGCTGGTGATATGAACTAGGAGCCTTTCCCACCTTGATTCAAAACATTTTTTCAAAGAGAATCTTCTAGGAAGATGTAATAAAGGGTTATAGCAAGCTCATCAGAGCTCAGAAAACAATGTGAAAGATGTGTTGCTGAAAGATTTCTTTTTCATTTTTAGTTCACTGTTAGATATGCATCAGATTAAGAGAACATGGCTCATCTTAAAAAATAAAAAAATGTGTGGTTTTTGTTCTGAGTGGATCTTTGCTACTGTACTGCAACAACACAGTACAAGGTAGGATGCTCTTCCTGCAGTGCAGCAAGGTGCTCTGGGGAGGACACTGTTTGGCCCAGTAACAAACGTTTGTTACAAATGAGAAGACCAACATGGCTTTGGTAAATCCTACAGACTTTCTGAGCATATTGGATTACAGGATGTGAATGCATTGTCCTGTCTGCTGAACAGCTAATCCAGGTCCTCGGAGGAAGTAGCACAACCTGGGGTTGAACAAACTTATAAAGCATTGATATTTGTCAGTGACTGAATTGCTTCTGGTCAATTGCTGTGAACAGCCTGCAAAACCCACTTAATCTGACATCTGGTAATATACAGAAGATATATCTGACAGATAAACTTTTCTACCTCAAATACATGATTTGTTTCTGCCTTTTCAGATAACAAACCAGGATTTTGAAAGGTCACATGAGAACTTCATGCAAAGGAACCAAATATCCCAATAGACCTAATCCTTGCGTACAATGAACCCGCACAGCAACGGATGCTGCAGCTGCTTGTAGGACCAGTGTAAGACAGGGCTGCTCCCTACCTTGATAGCTGTCTGGTCTGTGATCCCATTTCAGATGGTTGCAGCGAGTCTGGAGACAAGCTCCTATGCCTCCTTGCTTCCTTCCTCAGCCCTGGGGTGGCCCAGCAGCCACAGGGGTAATTCTCAGCCCATGTCCTCTGAGTAGGCATTTTCACCCATGCAGAATGTTCACTAGTATGCATGACAATAATACAGGCAATTACCTTTTGCCTGCAGGAAAGAGGAAAGGCATTCCAGAAGAGCTGGGAGCACTGCAACACAATTCTTTTATGTGTCTCCCAAGCCACTTAAGGAAGGAACTCTGCCTGGACTGATTGACAAAGAAAGGAATTCCTCAACCAAGATCTTCTGGAGGAGCTGAATGGATAGACTGCAATGATATAGAAACTGAAGTTGTCCCCTACAGTTCACCCCTACCTTCAGCACACCTAATGGGTGTCTTTTTAAATATTTTTTTTTGTGATGGTTATGTTAGAAGCAATACACTGTTTAGAAGTATTTTGTTAAACAAAGACATTTGAATGGATCACTTATGAGAAAAGATCTACTGAAATAGGAATTTTAGTCATGCTGCATTGCCCTGAACCTAGACTGACACTAGCAGGGCTGGGCTGGGAAGCAGAAATTTCTCAGATGGAGGCTGAAGCCACACATGGTGAGAAGGCTCCAGGAGCCCTTCTTCTCTGTGCCTGTGGCTGCAAACAGAGCTATCTCTGGATGGCCAGGGAACAGGAAAGGGATGTGGGAAACTCACTGCTAACTGTTGGAAATTGGCTTATTCCTCTAGCAAACACATCGTTAAATGCTTTTCAAAAACTCAGCATAAATTTAATTACAGGTACCTGGGCAGCAATCTTTCAATGTAAGCAGCTCTCACGGATATACAAGAGCTGGATCCACGTCAACAAACACATAGAAGTTTGGCCCTCTGAAACCTAGTGAAGAATTAGCCATAAGTGAAGAAAAATTCTCCTAGGATTATCTATCCAGATCCACCCATTTAGACGGAATTTTCTGATGAAGAAAAATGGGAGATCACCAGTCAATCTACCTTTTTATCTGTATGTTAAGGAAAACTTTGAACCTTGTACATAAAAGCTTAGAATAAACAGAGCATTTTTATTCATTATAATGGCCTACTAAGTTGACAATGTCTGCACTTAATTTTTTTCCAATATCTTCTGACAAAGACATTTGCCATCAACCAGAAATTTTCATTCTGTATTCTTCCTGTTTTATTTGCCTGCCTACTGGGAAAGTATTGTCAATAATTTTTCCCATGGTTTTGTTCTGAACAGTTTCTCCTTTTGAATCACATTATCCATACAATATTTTGGTCCCAGCTTTCTTCAGCTCCCCTCTGTTCAATTTGAGGTTTGACTTCTGTGCAGTCCTGCCATTCTGTAAGCACGGACACACAGTGTGCAGCAGCCAAATTGAGATTCCTCTTTCTGAGATCTTCAAACTGCATTCAAACTGAACACAGTACTGTTAGGTTATGCAGGAAAAGCTCATCTGCATGCCCAAAAAAGGAACACAGGAGATTATACCAGGAGGGGAAGCTCAAATAACATCCTTCTCAGTTGTTCCCAGGTCCATCCTAGGAGCCATTAGCCATAAAAAGCCCATGTGCACAAACCCAGAGAAGCACAGGGGCACATGGCTGGCCAGGAGCCCAGACTTGGGACTCAGAGTAAGGGACACCTTGCCCAGGCCTCTCTTAGGGCTGTCCCAGGAGAGCCGTAGCCCCATTGCCAAGGTGTGAAAGCTGTCTCCATGAGTCAGTGTTTAGAGGATTTTTCTTCAGGTATTTGTCATTTCAGTACAGACAACAAATCAGAAACTACTTTAAAGTACCTGAAAGAATAGTAGATAGCAGTCAAAACCATTTGCCTGCTTCTTACTTGCATGTGTATTTACAGAGAGCAACCACCTCCTCTCTTTGCCTTTGCTATGTAATTCAAACTAGGTAGTGTTCCTACTACTGCTGGTTGGTTCCCTGTTCTCCATCCTGTAAAACATAAACCTCTTCAGCACTCAACTCCTCCCTCTTTAACATCCAACAAGCTCTTAACTTCTTTAATCTATGATCGACTTTTCTTGCAAAACAGGGGAAATCTCCTAGCACTGATGCCACCTCTACCCTGCTTCAACTCATTCCCCTGATACATACTCATGACACAGGCTGTATCTCAGAATTACCTGCCTGTAATTCCTTGGTAACTCTTCCTAGCCAATAAAATCTCATTATTAGCCCCAGCATATATTTTGATCTGTAAGATTCAGCCCTACTTCCATTAGTCTCTGACACTGTTCAGATTCCTTCTGCAAAACAGTCCTCTTTCCTCTATACTAACAATTTTGGGTACTCAGCAACATACATGAGCAGTCCCTGTGCTAAAGCCATTAATGGAATCCCAAAGTGGAGAGTGACCCCAGAAGAGTTTTGCTGGCAACCTCCCTGGAACCTGATCATTTCCCCTCAGCACATCGCACTGCCATCTCCACAACTGTCAATACTTTGTTAAAAAAAAAAATAAGGCTTTAAAAACAAGCTCTGAAATGTGTACAAGTACACAGCTCTCCAAAGCAAAGAGCTGTTCCCATCGACTTCCTAAACTGTACCTGTTTTCTGAGGCTCCTTCTTTCTCAGGCGCTGGGAACTGGCGCTTCGTTTCTTTGACTGTTTTGTTGTGTAACAGAAATCACACATAAATAAGTCAATCCTAAACAGACATTGCTTTGAAGAGACTCTTCTCAAGACTGATCTAGCTGGCAGATACTGAAAGAATTACTACTTTGGCATTATAAATACTAAATGCGTTCTAAAAAAAATAAATAGAATAATATGCTTCTGGAAAGTGGTATAAACTACCAGATTGTTATCAGGGATGAAGAAAGTTATCTGGAAGTGTCACTTATACTGACTTGAGAATAGTTATCAGTAATAAACAACATGAGATCTGTTGCAGAACAAGCGTATTCTGTTCATAGAAGCTATATAAGGAAGATTCTGTGTCCCAGCCACAGAGGCTATATTATCAGCTCTTTATAATACACTTGAAATAGAGCCCTGTGTAGTTCTGGTTTGAAAGCCTTGGAAAAACTATTGAAATGAAGTATAAGGGAGAACTTAAGAGGCATCTTAATTGAACAGATTTCAAAAAATATCCTTCTTCTTTCAAATCATTGATGGACAGAGCAACTGTGCATTCCTACTTCAGCAAGACTAGAATAGTGCGAGTTTTGTTTCAGCTGTGATCCTAGGAACTCAGTCTTTTCACCTTGGTGCTGTAGAAATATTTTGAATATGCTCCTTTTCTTGTAAAAACAAACAAGAGAAAACCTGAAAGAAATCTCTTCAATGCCAGCAGTGTGACAACAAGGAGACTCCATAAAGCAGCTTTCCTACTGTGTTTGCAAGAAACTGCTCGGGGACTTGCAGCAGTAAGTTTAAATGGTCATTGTCTTGAAGTAGTAAGACAGAGAAAAAAGTAAACTCACTCTGTGGACAGAATAAAAGATGGGACCCATCTAACTGAAGCAAGTAGCAACTGTCTGAGCTGCACAAATTTTCCAAACCCTCATGATGTGGAGGGAAGACAAAAATCCAACTAGTACCCATGATACTGTTGATTTGAGACCACAACCCATCGCTGCTTATGTATCTTATGGCAGGTGCCAAGCTCCCAGTGATATTGGTGCCAAAAGTCAGACTTTACATCCAAGTTCAGACTATACTCAAAATCATAGCAGCAATTCCTAATGTTGTATTTTATTCTTAAAGGTGTCAAAGCAATTTGGAGGAGAATATTTATATTTACATCCAGATGTAAAGGGAATCTGGAACTGACACTAATTTCCCACTGATGTATAGGTCAGTGGCTCTGCCTAGCTTTTTGATTCCTGCTTCACTCCTGGCCTTCTTGCGCACAACCAAAGCCATACACAGCCTAAACTCATCGCTTGGCTATCAGGAGAGAACTTCTCCCCTCTCCAAGGAAGCTCCAAATCAATCTGGAGGAGACATATTCATAAACACAAGTCTACATAAAAATTAACCATGATGTAACATTCTCAGAGAAAAATCAGTGCACTTGAACTTTTGATGTAAAAAAGTTGCAACACCTTAAATCCTGCAGCAGTGCTCCAGTCAGAAGGTTTGTAAATACTGCCTAGGTGACCTGTGACATGAAACAGATCAGAGGATTACTGGAAGAGAAGCATCCTTTGAAGTGTCCAATTGTGAAATATGGCACTTTATTTCTATCACACCATGATTACTAATGGAGTATGTTTCATCTATATCTCTAATAAATACCTCTTCTTTTGTTTATTTAGATATTCTTATTTTGCTCTAGTGATTTTTTGTTGATTTTTTTTTCCTGTTGAAAGGGCACTATCTAATAACGTGACAGCCCACCACCTAAAATACCAGCACACATTCCTCGCAGTGTGATTGTTTTAGATACGATCCTCCACAGTCAGCTCAAGCAAGAGCTCGAGAAAAGAATTTAGCTACAGATTTTGCCTTTGCAGAATCATCTTCCAGCCACAGGCAAGCTGCCTTGTTCATGTTCTTCCATGGAGATGCATGAAAGCGTGTGTGTGTACACATGCAATTGTGTGTGTTCATCTCCCAGGTTTACATCAGAAAATGAGCACAAATGTGGTAATTGAAATGATCTCTCAAGAGACAGTATTTATACTGCCTACCATTTTAATCTGTGTCTCTATGTTACAGGCAAATAAGAACTTCAAACAAAATTATTCACACAAAAACATATCTTTCAGATATTACTACTTTTTCCCCATATCTTCTTCACTTTTCCAGCTAAGTCTACTCTTCTTTCAGCAGTTAATTACCATTGCTTCATTTTGCTATCTTCTCTATCAATTTATTACAGGCTTTGAACATAATGAAGAGAAGGACTTCATCTGTAAATTTAAATCTAAATTTATGCAAAATAGCACCCTCAAAATTACACTAAAATTAAATTAATTTCTATGCCAACTGCTGCCCAGACTTAAAACACAAGATAACCTCTTAACTACACAAAGAAGTGGACAGCTGCTACATTCTCTAGGTACAGGACAAAGGGATGGCATTCTATGATTCTGTGATTCTGTAATTCTTCACATTTTTCCAAGTTAGGTCTCTGTGTCTGTTTCTTTGCTGCAATAATTCTTTTCAGTAAGTTACATATTACTCTAACTCAACTGCTCTCTTCTGACATTCTTCCAGAAGCCCTGGATGAGCACTCTACATCCCAACCGACTTACTGAAAAGATGCCTTCCACCCAGACTTATCTTTCTTTCTTTCAAATTAATGCCTCTCTCTGTTGGACCAGACTTCCATTACCTGCACACAGAGAATCCTACAGAAAGCCTGTGCTGGTTTCAGAGACAGATGTGAATAGAAAGCAGGTATTAAAAACTGCCTCCATCAACAAACTGCTTCATTCAAGTTGGATTTTGTGCTTATTAAGATTTCAAGACGAGATTATGTTCGTCTTTTGCAAAAGGGTTATGTTTATATAATAACCCACATCACTGCGTTTGCTGCTGAACTTGTAAAGAACATCAAAGCAATGAACTGGCAGAAATCACTGGCTAAATCCTAGGAATCCAATTTTTTTGAAGTATTCATCTCTTGGCAGCTGCGGCTTCTCCTGCAGGTGCAGAAAGAACATTTTCTTTAAGTCAATTTATTCATCTAGCCCAATTCAAAGACTGTTTCACTCAAAGCTGAGAAAGTCTTTGGTTGTTAGATACAGAAAACGCATTTCCAATTTACAGATAAAAACTAGATAGCAATGGATGATCTAGTCCAGAGAAGCTTTAAGGACATTAGAATCTGTCAGCTCTATTACTAACTGGAAAAATCTGCATTTATCAGAATGTCTTTGAATTCAGTTTTTAAAATGTCCTCAGCACTTTTAAGGAAGATTTGTATATTGATTATATTTGTATTGTTTGAAATTCTAAAATTTAATTTCATTCCTTCCAGTCAGAGTGGAACAACAACAACAAAAAAATCTATCTGTAAAAAAAAATAATCTATCAGAAAAAAAAAACCAACAACAGAGGCTAAGATTAAGTAAATGTGACTGAATATTACAGAAATTCCTGGTCAACAAAACAAGTCTAAATGCTATGTACAAGCCATAGTCCTTTGTGAAGAAGCATAACTAGCAGTTACCTATTAAAAAGAATAAAGTATGAAAATGTACAAGGACTTAAGGTAGCACATGAGCGGTACTGCAGCATAACTTTACAGCAAACTCATTCCCTGAGAGCAGTTGCTGAAGTGGGAATACAAAACTTACCCAACCATGCCATATTGATGCAGTACAAAGCTGCAAGACAACTGGAACTCCTGTCTGAAGGTACCATTGCTAGCTAGTTCTCCTATTGCTGCATTTATTGTAATGGCTCATGTAATTTGTTTCTCCACAACGTGCATTGCACTAAAGATGAAGCAAGGTCTTCTGCAGCATAAGCCATTCCCATGAATCAAGTATCAGGGCCAGGAGAACTCCAGTGCTCTGAGCAGGAAGAGGGATGTGGTGTAAGGGAGGCAGGTCAGATCGAAATGAACACAGGAGAGAGCAAGAAGATCTAACCAGTGCCCCTACAGAGGAGGGAAAGCTCTGGGAGGACAGGGAGGGAAGTGAGATTTAGCCTAATCATACCCCACAGCTGAGCATTCATTAGGCTGCAGAACCGTGAGGGTGTGAGCTGTGTGATGAAGGGCACCAAGGAGGACCATTGAGATTTCTGTTATCTCAAGTAGGGCTGCAGGCTATTTTATTTCATAAGCAGTTTGACAGTCAGAAGAAAGATGGAGCAGGAAGGCAGCAGGATGCCTTGGTGAAAGCTAAGGAGTATGTAAACTTGGGCAATAAGGTGCTAATCGCATGGCACTGGAGGTCATGAAGTAACGTTCAGACTAGCCAGCAGCCATGATGCCTCCAGGAGCCCTGTTCCCTTTGGCTCTGCAAACTGGCTCCCCAGGGACACTGATGCAAGCTTTGAACAATCTACACTGCAAAAAGAAAAACCCAAACCATCAAGGCATTGACTCTGGCTAAAGCCAACAGCCACATGCCAACACAGTGCTGTGAAGCACCACCAGACTGCAGTTCTGCGGAGCTATTGCTAAAGGGAACTGAAAGTAAAGGCTGAGTTTTTTTTTAAGGACTCCTTGTCCTTAGACTAATGGACAGAAAGAACATTATTTCTGCCAAGTTATCCTACATATGGAAGTATCTTAATTTTGGAGCTATTCAAGAAAATTAGACAAGAATTTTGCATGAAGTTGTTAATACTTACAATAATGAATGAAGCATAGGTCATTTCACAGTGATATTTCTAAAGGAATATGCATTTGTCTGGGTAAACTGAGCAGTGTCGTCTGAACAAATCATTGTTCATTTGCACACATGAAAACTCATATGACAAAGCTGTGTGTACAATTTTACCCATTGGATGAATAATCCTCTACCATGGAAAGGTTTCATTCAGCACCTTTTTTAAAAAAAACTTGTTTCTTATGAAGTGAGGAAGATTGCAAAGTCATGAAAGAAAACTTGCTTTTTACCCTTGTTTTCACTTGGTAGAAGAAAAACAGAACTGAGATGTTGCTTGTAAAAGAATGCAAATTGATTGTGTGAAGGAAATTATGAAATGAGCTACCGGATAAGATTCTGTTTGGAGTAGCATTTTCTTCTCTTCCTTCCATCTCTTCCCATGACAAACTTCAGATAATGACTTCCAGGATAGCAGCCCTCCCTTCTCACTGCTATACTAATAAGAACCTTCCTTTTGATAAGCAGGACCGAGGACAACACCAGCGTATCAGAGCTGCCATACCAACTCTGATTCCCTGCAGCTCACCCAGCCAATTAAGAAATCACACAGCCAGGTCTGAGAAGGATGCCTAGGTGAAAACTAAGGAGTATGTAAACTTGGAGTGACCATCACCAGCCCAGCTGTGCTCCATTTCTGGGTCAACTTCTACCACCTTCAGAAAATCCTACCATCAAAAATGAACCTCTGGCACAGAACTAACCATCAACATCAAGGCACCTCTGTTCCTGCAAATATAAACAAAAGGCTTTGGTCAAATAACTCCTTAGCAGCAGCTTTCTTAATCGCAGCCAAAACTTCATACTGTTATACCCTCTGTACTATACCACATTTGATGCACTCTGGAAAAAATGTACACAGCAGAGGTAGGAATATTAACTTCAGTCATAGGCCAGCATGAATGTTTTGATCCTTCAACAGTAGCTCTGTTTTCACTAACAGACACAAACACAGAGGTAGATTATTCACAAAATGTCTCAAGCACAAATGCTTTTTATCCTGTTAGTCAAGGGAATAATCTAGCGTGGAACAGAACTGGAAAGCAGATAAAAATTTAGTGTATCTATGTCTTTCATTCCATTTCCTCATGATAATTCAAAAAAGTGTATACTTAAATATAAAGCTAAACAGTTAAAAATTAAAATTATGAACAAACACGTTTCAGCAATGTATGCTTTTTCTTATTGCAAAACAAAAATTAATCATCATGCAAACAAAGAGGTTTACTATCATTATTTTCCCACAAAGTTAATACTTCTTCCAAATCAAAGTAAATGGTTTAGCACCCATTAGTGAAGATCTTCTCTTTCTATCATTTGCATCATCTCTCCATTCAGATTGAAGTTTCCTACCAAATATTTTTCACACACAGGAACACCCCTCTTGTGATGTTCAGTCAGGGCCTAAACAAACCCATCAAATACTGGCCTCTTATAATGCAGAACATTCTGCTTTTCTAAGCCTCTCCAGAGGGAACAACGAGGAAGCTCACCTTAAAATCTAGCTTCAAAATTGGCTACTTTTTTATTTTTTATAGTGTACCTTTTTTATCCTGAATTTGTTGAATTTCTGGAATATTTTCAATATTAGGGTATTTCTCTTCCCTACCTATACATTTTAGAAACGTTCCTGGATGACTCAATTACTATGTAATCACACAAAGCTTTTTTCTTTGCTTTTTTTCCTCATCAAATTGTCCTCAGAATACTAATACAGCAACAGTGCATAACGTCATGAATCTCCTCATGAATTTTTCAGGCAGTATAATATCTGCTAGCTTGCTATTCCAAATGTGCTTCCCATGTTCCTGATGTAGGGCTCTATAACCATTACCATCATCTTCACCACCATTTGTATCAGATAACGAATGTCTGCAAGAACTTTTGCAGTATAAGTATTGCTCAATCACAACAATTAAAAGACCTTCATAACAAAGATCAAAACCTTTTTTTAACTTCAAAGAGAGGCCAGTGCTGCCTGGTGATCAGCATGAATACTCTACATTTTCACATGGCATTTTATTGCTTAAAGCCTTGTCCACTGTGACCTCTCATTACTAACATTGATGTGGGGACAAATTGGTCATTTTTACCACAGGAGATTAGTTGAAAGATTAACTTTAGGTGACATTTACTCCTATGCCAGAAACTTTCAAACTTTTCTTGTGAGATGTTTTTATATCTTCCACTGGCTTGACTGGAAGCAGGATTTGTTCTTTTGGCTATTGTTGAAATCTGTTTTGGTTTGTAGAGCACCAGTTTTTATTCTATGACCTCTCGTAGTTTGGATAGCAAACACAACAGTTTGGGGCATGACCCAAAGCATGCTGATGTAAGCGGAAGAATTCACATCGACTTCAATGATCTTTGGTTTTATGCCTAAATAAACTAAAAGACATAACCACTACTTAGCTAAAAATAGTAATGCTCTTGAGACCTCATAAAATTTTAGGAGTGAGAAGCATTCAAATCAAAAGATAAATTTCCACTCATTGCTAAGGATCCTATGAACAGCTGCCACTGATAACCACAATGACCCCTTAGTAAACTTGCAATCTGCATGACCTGCATACTCAGACATCTGACTGTGTGACTTACATGCAAACCAACAAGAAATTACATTCACCATAGTATTTAAAGAGCAGTAAAAAGAACTACATGATTCTGCTTAGCTGTTTACAAAGCACTCTTCAAGACTATCTGCCATGAAAAATGTGCTTTATGGCCACCTGATCTCTTTATATTTGAAAGTTCTTGCATACAAGAAAAAAGATATAATTTGATAAAAACTAAGAGGAACAAAGATTTCTTTTATCTGTGATAAATTAAAAGGTGATAAAAAATCTTTTTAAAGGATGTGTTGGAAAGCTCTGTTCTTAAAAAAATCCCAGAACTTTTCCATGCTCTCTTTCCACTTATTTAAATGCTTTCCTACATACAGAAACAATGCAATTGTTATGCTAATGATGTCTACATGTTCTGTGGAATAAAAGAATCAATTCCCCATCCTCGTAACCCTTTTTAAAAGATTATTTTTAAATGAAATGTCAGCATATTAAAGGAAGATCTTTCAAAAAATCAAGAGGAAGCCATACCTCCTGTTAGCCATTAAGTTATCTCAGACATGTTTTATTGTGAATCAACAATAATAATTTACTTATTGCTGTTTTCCCACGGTGTGCTCAATTCAATGGAACTAATATTATTTATTCAGTTACATGTCCCTTTTGTTATTTTTAGTAACTCCAAATCCATCCCTAAATCCTCTCTCAAACGTAAGGCAAATTTTTTATTTTTAAAAATTTTTTAATATGTTTCAATTAAACTCTTATGAAACTCTCACAGCATTGCTGGTGGTTACGTGCTGGCTGATAGGATTTGTGATAGTGATTTGCTGTTATAATTCAATATGTGATGAGGTAGCTTGGCAGGTGTGGGTAACTTTCTCCCCAGAGGTCTGCCCTGGGAAGACAAGCCAGCTAATAATGTAGAAATTAGAACATTTCAAACAAGATCAGGCTTACTGCTATAGAAGCAGTTATTAATCTGAATTCACCAGTGCCAAAACTTTCAAAGACTGAGCAAAAACCAAAATCACCACCTCAAAATAAATTCCCAGCAGTGGCTGGGAAAAAAAAAAAACTAACAACAACAATGAAATGTATTTTAGGTCAGAAATTAACTTCTGTAAAGAAAACCTTACATTAAGCAACAAGAAAAAAATAAGTGCACGGAAATAATTGTTTGGTTACTACGAACTGAAGAAAATACATTTATCTGAGATTAACTCCATGTCAAGTTTGGAGTCTTGAAAGACCGCCAAGTGTCTGGGCATACATATTTTACCACTGAAGTATGCTTTTGTTTCAGAATGGCTGAGCCCCCCGAAATGATGTAATCCCCAGCGGAAGACTGACAGGCCTTGAGATATTCCAAAAACACAGATGACACACAAAATAATGAGTAATCAGTGTAACTATATTGTGTGTTATCCTGCAAGAATCCAGCCACATAAAGCTAATGCACAGATAACAGCATTGCTTTGAGCAAAGCAGGAGTGGAACGTCACAAAGATTTTTACAATGAAGAAATCATTCTAGAAGGACAATTAGCTACATGAGTGGAGGGAAGAAAGATGGAGGGGAACATATGCCTTTCATAATTAGGGGCTCCGATTATACTGTAGCCGAAAGGGATTTTTTACATTTTAAATCTAATTACATTTCAGAATGAAGCACACTAATTGGTATTTCTGCAGCCTGTTTGAAGAGAACCTCATCTGCTTAGGGAGGGGGAAAAACAACAAAAACCAGTGACCTTCATACCATCTATGCCTAACATCAAGTACTTTTGCCTGAAGTATTCATGGTCTCTCTTCTCTTGTTGAATCTATCTCTGGGAATAAGTGCTCTATGACTCATTTCAGTTTATCTCCTCAAAACTGGGAAAGACATACTAGTGGATAATTCAGAATCCAACAGATATTAAATCCAACTGCTACAAAGAAAAACAAACCAAGCAATTCTTTCTACTGTTATGAGAAATAAACTGCAGAAAGCTATTTGTGAGACAACACATAAGGTGGCACCTCAAACCCAGCATCAGCGAGGCGGTTGGGTAGGGAAGGGACGTGTGCATGAAAAGGTGCAGAAATACCCAATTACTGCAAAATAAATGGCACGATGCACTTTCAGTTCCTATCTGACTGCCAGAAACACAGCAGTACTGGAGAAGCAGATGGAAAGTGGAAGCAAAAACAACAGTTCTCACCTGTTGCCTCATAAAAACAGCTGTAAATGAGTATTACCTCTTTTAGATGTTGCCTTTTGAAATATATGCCATATAATTGCATATTTTTGGCACAGAGAAATGGTTTCTAAGATAGAAAAACTAAGAAGGAAACACCGTGAATGTAACTCAGATGCCATTAACTAGAACTAAATATCCAGATCTTAAGACAATTAAAGTGTCAGTGAAAGGGGATGGCTTTTAGTATAGAACTATTTGTGAAAAAAGAAGGACCTTTCAGAATGTGAAGCAAAGAGAAAGGCACAAATAAACAACCATGAACTGGAGTAAAGCAACAACCAACCTTTGCAATCTGACCTTCATGGATGAAACCCCAGGAGGCACAGAGGTACAAGGAAGCTGACAGGGAGCCAAGGAATGGTTTAGGAGGAGGCGGTTGAAAAAATGAACCAAGGGAGGACTGGGTCCACATGGGTGATGGAGAGGATGAGGAAAGAACAGGGGCGGAAGATGGGGAAAGCAGTAGAAGTAATAACAGATGAGCAGGGAGGAATATGAGGAGGATGGTGCAGAAAAAAAGAGCCATAAGCATGAAAGAACAAAGAAGCCAAAGGAAAATAGGCAGAAAATCTCGAACTGAATCAATTGTTAATTGTACTCTCTTGTACTCTCTCAGTACTCTCTTGCTGTCAAATACCTACAAAGCCACCTGTATGTTTACTGCCTGCAGAGGCAGGACCATGTAGAATCCAACCTACAAATGCACCGATCACTGCTGCAAGCAGCAGACAGCTCTGCTGTGCAGCCAAATTATTTGAACTTGCCAGTAAAAGTATTGTTCTCTACAGTGAAGATGTTGTTTCAGCTTTTAAGTGTTTTGTTTACTTACTTTGAATACTATGGTAAAAGCATCAAAAGAACAACAGCGAGTATGTGAAGCCAGGCACTCAAAAGTCAATGCCTGCCAGAATTCTGGTTCCCCAGCACGGACAACATCAAGGTATGTTGATGTAGTTGATTAGTCTGTGAGATTTTTTCAGCCAGAGGATTCCTGCCTCATTTAGCACACAAGATTTGCAGGAATATGAGAGAACATAGAGAACATGTTAAAAAGGAGCAGAAGATAAAATGATGAAGAACTGGACTCTCTCTGACCTTTTATTCTTATTTATTAGGCATGGACACTGGTAGTAAGGCTCTTTCCAAATTTTATTTGATTACATTTACCCAGTCTGGAGCCTCTCTTCTAATAAAACTCCTTCCAGCTAACAACATGGCTACCTGTGCCACGTCTATATATTCTCTAATTGCTCAACATTCTAAGAGAACATAAGGAAGAAAGGCAGAAATCCAAACAGGATCATGGCATATCTCCAGGGAGCTTCTTGGGCACAGACACACTAATATTCATTAACCTGGGTCACTCTATCTGGTGCACCAGCAGCAGCACTTCACCTGTGGCTAAAGCATTTCCCATAGATGGTTTTGATCCATCTTTCTCTTCCTCTGCTTTACTTGAAAGTCATGCAGCTGCATCAGTACAAATGGTGTACACATATCTTTATAATAGATATGCATATACAGCACCAAAAAGCAAAGCCAGAAGCATTTGAATAAACCAGAAAGTCCAGGACTTATATCCACGTATTCCTCATGCTAACACAAATCCATGGAAGCCAATTACATACTTGTATTGCTTTCGAGTAAATGAATGTGTCTAATTGGCTATGACTGGCTGTTATCACCTCTCATCAGGCACATATTTCTACAATAATGTTTATTTTTATGAATGAAGAGGGAAATTAAAAGAGAATTAGACATCTGGTTGTAAACTATCCTAAGTGGTGCATACTGCTTTCTAAAATTATGTAGGACACAAACATTCCTCTGTTATTCACACAAAACTCTTGGTTAATAGAAATCATTCAATCCAGTTTTACAAACATTACTTTCCTTGCCCAACTAAAGGACTTCCAGGACAGAATGGAAAAAAAAAAATCCTTAGGCTCTGATCTGTACACTTTCCTGCCTCACCAGACCACAGTCCCAGCGTCTGCAAAACAGAGCAGGAGGGTCACAGCAAAATGTAACTTGACCTAAACTTTAACCATCAGAGGTGGCTTTTATTCAACTATAAAATTTATAACTAAACAAGAACAAATAGGGAGAAAGGAAATACGAGAGCACACTTTATGTGTTGGTTTAAAATAAAAGACCACAACAGATCTGTCTCTAAGGTTTATAGCATCACTGACTACCTAAGAAAAGATCTGTGAAAAAGCTTTCATTTAAACAAGATCACACTTTTAAACTTCTGCTGCACATGGCAATATTTAGATGCTATTGAAACCAAAACAGCAGAGCATTAACAACTCCTGTAAGGATGGTTTTAAATGGCAAAGCTCTATTAGTAAAGTTGACAGATCAATGAAAATGTTTAATCCTGTCTATCCACTTACATCTGCCTTCATCTACAGTTCACAACAGATTGATCTGTTCCTTAAGCTTCTCCTCAGCACTGTTCTAAGCAGGAGGAGCACTGGCTGCTTTCACACTGATTTATGTAGATGAAGAGCCTGACATTTCATTATAGTACATGTGAAAGCAAATTATCTTGATTATACTGAGAAAATGAACATATAACCTCCAGAGCCAAAAGTTCAAGATGAAGAGGGAAAAATCAGAGCGTGCAAAATAGTGAGGTGCTCATGCAAGTGATGCATATTTAAGCCATACATTGTTGAGTATTTATTAAATTCTATAACTTCTATTAAATGTGATTTTTATTTGCCTTATTTGATTCTGATGTTGAAACGCTAAGAAAACCAACTTAGCAAATATTTTGCAAAAAAAAAGAAAAAAGGCATACCAATTATTCAAGAGTTTTCTTTGAGTTCCCACTGTGATAATATACAGCTTTATGATTCCATCTCAAAGATGTGCTTAACTGCTTCTTGAAATACTATATTCCAGCATATTGAATCATCTTTAAAACACATATAGATTGCTACCCTGAAGGTTGATTACTCAAAATTCAAAGGACAGAAATCAACCCAATAAAATATGGAAAGCATGAGAGAATAACAGCCACCAATGAGCTGGCAAAAACAACTACAAATATCTAAAGCTGAAAGCTATTACTCCTTGTCCCAGCGGAGGCAACGCTGCCTGTCCTTGTGTGTTGCCAAAGGGGCAGCTTCAAGGAATCACCAACCGATGAATTGCTCAGAATGGGTGTGTCAGATTGAGCACATAACATGGTATTTAAAATAAATGCCAAATTGACAAAAACTATAACGGGATACTTAGAAAGCACCACAAGAAAGCACCAAGAGGTAACAAAGCAAAATTTTACAATCTACAGTAAGCAATTCAACATTTGTGTCTCTAGCAAAACATTCGTGTCTGTGCACTTTGTGTCACATGGGTGGTGACCACAAAAAAGCCTTTTCTTTATTTCTTAATTTTAAAAATGTAATCTGATGGTTATTTAATACTTCACCATTTCTTGTTCGCCAGGCTGGGCGTGCTCTGCAAAACAGCAGGAATTTACACATAATTTTACAATATGCCAAAACTTGAATGTTTTGCAAGGAAGTGACTTGCATGGAAAGATGAAATAAAGAATTTCACTTTACCATGTACAAAGAAGAGCACCTTTTAGAAAGTTTCCTAATTCTAAAGCAGTTTCTGTTTTCATTTTATGCTTAAAGCAAAGAGACATTCAATGTTAGGAGCATCCTTCAAATACTATTGGATTTGCATGCTGAAAAATACCACAAATCATTAATGAAAACTGCACCATATCAGTTTCCTGTTTCAGTTGGCTGTCTTGCTAAGTTGGCAAGAAGTCAGAGGCCTGCAGAGCTGCAGGCATATGTCTCATGTTAAAATAGAAAAAAAAGACTTCGTGTTATAAACACTTCAATGAAAATTACTATCCAGTTTGGAGCCAACTGAGCCAGGTGCTGAAGACAAAATAAACAGGCAACACATGAAAGCTTAAAAAGAAAAAAAAAGAAATAAAGAAAAAAAAAGAGAAAAGAAAACAAGGAAAAAGAAGAAGAAAGAAGAAAAAAGTAAAAGAAAATGAAAAAAAGAGAGAAAAAATGGGAAAATGAGAAAAAAAGAAAAAGGGAAAAAAGGAAAAAGGAAAAAAAGGAAAAAAACTAAAAAATGGAAAAAAAGGAAAAAAGCTCAGCCATTGAGCTTCCATTGGGATGGTCTTCTATCATGCATTTTAATGTACACTGTGAAATGCAACCAAAATATCCCTGCTTTTGAACAAAGCAGTCTGATATCTTAACAACTATGTAGTACAGATTTTTACCACTGATTTTTAAGATATGATCGATTTCTTTAAGACATGCAAAATATATATATATATATATATAAGTTATGATTTTGACTGGAAAACAGTTTTTCTCCCAAACAGCTTACCAGAAACCCTCTGTGCCACTTGCTTAACAGTGGGGAATGCTCCAGCACCAAGGCTGTTTCATCTCCTGCCGCAATTCCAGAGACAGCACAGACCCCTAAGCATCGCACCAGATTTAGGGACCTACAAACTTTCTGCAGGAAAATGAGCCAGGAATCCACCCAGGCAGCATTGCAAAGCCTAAAGTCTGCAACAGCTGGCATGGCTGGCTTGTCACCCTTGGGTTTTGTGAAGAAATGGAAAAAAGTTTTTAAAAAGGTCACAGCAAAAACTTACAAAGGTCTTGGAGAGTTCAAGGGTCTTCAGCAGAAAATCATTTTGATGTTTGTGTAAATGAAGTATCATGTCACGTGTAAATGAGGTACCACATCATATATATATCTTTTTTTCCCTTTGCTCTGCTATCACGAAGCAAAGAACCAAGATGTCCAAGCAGTGGGAACATCTCCAGGTTAGACTGCACGAATTCTCATGCAGCTCTGATCACGCAGGCAGGCAGCAGCATTCCTCATGTTTTTCTGGTGCTCCTGGAAGGACAAACGTTAGTCGTCCTCCAGGGCTTGTGCTTCGCAAATACTTTCCACTGGATCATGGCCAAAAGGCACCAAGAAAACAACACAGATACTAGGAGGCTGTCTTCATGCTTAGTGTTACACAGAGCCCCTTCCAGCTAGAGGGAGGGCTGTTTGTGCTGTCTAAAGAATCAGCTGGGGCAACAGGAAAAAAACATCCTGAGCAACAAACTCATTTTCAAACTGGGGAGCAAATGGTTTGGGATTCATTTGACTACAGTTATAATCTCAGCACAGGCAGGATAAAAGTATATAGCTCCAGCAGCAGAGCATACGTGAGGTCATTCAGTAACACCAGAAAGAAATGCTCCTCCAGGAGTGCCTGGTCTGGGACATGGCCATCCTTCCCTGGTGGGATAGGGACAGGCCCTGAACAACACAGCTTGCACTCCATACAGCAGCAGCCTAACCTGCAGAAAGGGTTCTTTGCCATTTAAGTGGAGTGCAAAACTGTTGTGCAGGAAAATGGCCCTTTAGTGTCAGGGATGAGAAGAAGCTATTACGTATTTCAAAGAGTAGCTGTCGATCCATTCAAAATGTTCAGCAATTCAGTGCTGTCGATGTATCCGCTCCATCCTCTGTAACCCCCTCTATGAACTTCTAACATAAACAGTTTAGTTTATAGCCCCTAGCTGTGGTGGGGAACTGATCCCTATCTGCTGACCCTGCTGCAGGCAGCCTTCCCCCACACAGGGAAGCAGGAGCCATCCTGGCACCAACCCAGTGCCCTGCACAGGCTGCAGAGCTGCCCTGCAGGACTCAGCACCAGCACCCTACTCCTATCTTCTGCACAGTCAGCACAAATACAGAGATCCTGAAGTATGAACAGGCAAAATGAGAGCTCAAGAATGCCTGGAAGAGAGCACAGCTTAAGACTCCCATAAATTTTCAACATAAAAAGCTGAGTAACTTTGAATTTCTTGCATTACACTCCTTTGAAAATTCAGGAGGGACTGTTTTTCATTTAGATCTTTCTGTTTTTTCCTTAAGTCACAACAGAAATTTGTTTGCAGCTTTATTTTGCTTTGGATAAACAGGGACTAGTTATATTTCTCAATAAATGCCTATCCTACATAGAAATACTGGTTTAATTCTCCTCTAATTTGTCTGCACGTTGCTGTTAAGAATGTGTTTAGATTTTAAGACTGTTAAAAAAAAAAAGTCTCTCAGTAAGGTGGATTAAATTCTCAATTAAGGGCAAAATGAAAAAAAGACTGTTTCATAAAAAAGATTATTTCATAATCACTAGCTCTTTTACTGATTCTGCTGTGAAACCAATGGATTATCCAGAAATAAGCTATCATACAAGGCTGTGATAGGAATAGCCTGAACTAGTGGACATTTTTATCTGTGTCACAGAAATACTCTTGATAAAAGCCATCATTTTGAAATCAAGTAGAAATTCAAATCATAGAGATGCTGCTCTTGGGTCTGACTGTAGTGGTAGTTTCAGGATATTTTTCTGAACTGCAAGGGATCACTAGCAATAATTGAGCCACATCTCTGATGTGAAAAAGAGAAAGGCTTGCTGTGTCCCTCAAGAGAGGAATTCAATCACAACTGGAAGAGCTACATTATAAGTTCAACAAAGGAAATGCTTCTGTAGCTACCTGCCCACCAGAGAACCAGGTTTGGGAAATAGTTGTTTCAAAACAGCAGCAAAGCCAAGGATGTGGCAAAACAAAAGCAAGCATTTCTGTTTTCTCCTTATCTAGTAATGGACATGCTTGTTGCAAAACCAGTATTGAATTTTGGATTTGCTCGGAGTATGAGGCAATGGTACCTTCAGGTAGCCTACATACAGAAGCAGAATACTCCAGCTGGACTGGACCAGCTGAAAAATATATTTTTGATTGTGTCATGGCTCTGTTAGTGTGACTTCTGTATGTGTTTTGAGGGTATGAAGCTCTACATGGATATTTACAAGACCACATAAATGGATTAGATGATAAAATAAATAGGATATTTTACAGCTTACTTTTTTTTTTTAATGACTGCCAATAAGACCCACCAAAAACGCCCCTAGAACCAACATTCTGTTGAAAAGCGTTATTATCCATTATGTTTTGGTCTATTCTGTTTCCCCTCCAATTCGTAACATTCTGCTGGAAAGAGTGATGAAGAACATATGTCTGCGGTAAATTGCGCCCATGAGAAATCTTGGAACTGTTACATTCAGTGTTATTACCCAAGGCAGTAAGATAGTCTGTATTATTTAACAGCTCTGTCAAACACAACAACACCAACATATTTTCGTTATTATGCATGCAAAAATGACTGTCTTCTTATGTCTCGTTGGGTCACTAATGCGTTGCATTTTGATTTTAATTAACAGCTACAAGATACTCTTAGTGTTTCAGAGAAGTAAGGTGTTATATAAATGCAAAATGTAGTTGCAGTGCATATACTTTAGAAAACATATGTTCAGGCAGGGGTAAGGCTGAAAAGCCTAACACTCGAAAGCTAGGAAATGGCAACTGCTTATGCATCTTTCACAACATAAGCTTACACAAGTGCAGAATCTTAGCATGTTCTGAGGAGTGCTGCAATAACCTGGGCTGCCTTAGGGAAATCTAGTGCGTCCAGCTATTCATACAGACAGACATCTCTGAGAATCCCTTTCTTTCCCACTGCTGCAGATATTAACCCAGTTATATTAACACAGTCAGTACAAACAGTCCTGTGTGCACTGCTGAGCCACATTTTTTGGGGCAGTGGCACCAGCTCTGCAAGGCAGTCACATAGCTGAACATGTCCTAAGGGCATAAGCTCAGGCAAGTTGAGTAAGTTTGTACTTAGCAAGTATTACAGAAATAGAAGATACCTCAAGTATACCCAACTACTATTTTGACTGATGGCTTGACCTCAAAACCTTAATTATAAAAACAAACAACATTTTATTATTTTTCTGGTGAATCTGAAGGATCAACAAAAGAAAATATAAATGTGCATGTGTCAAGATTGCACACCTTCTATGCTTCGCAAAAAGAAGGAAAGCAAAAGGCTAAGGCAGCAGTGCAGAGCCACTACTGAGATGTGGCTTTTAATTTCAGCTTAAATTGACCAAGTATCAGAAAGCAGTTTTAGTACAGCGTTAGGTCCAAAACAAAGCTGATACATCAGGCAAAAGGTATACACGGAAGTGAAGGGCAAAGTCCTCTCTGTTCAAGGAAATGTAATCACTAGTATCTGAAAACATATATAACATCTTTGTTCCAAATGAACCAGAAAAAGCTGAGGGTGCCAACTTCATGGACTGCAAAATGAGACTCAGTGGAAGACACTTGCTGAATATCTCATGGAGAGCATCACTTACTCGTTAATATTTATACTGTATGTGGAAGAATAACTGAAGCTGTATTTTTCTGGTTCTCCATGGTACTCAGTCCATTCAGGCTCATAGAAAATGCACTATGTAATCATGAAACTGAGAACAACACACAGGAGTCAAATTATGGTTGCATGGGAAATGAAGTTACTGGCATTTCTCAACTCCGAAGTGCTTGGCTTTGCAGCCTAACTTTTGTATGCCTTTCTAAAGGCAAAAATGATTTTTGCTATCTGTCACTGCAACAAAAACTGTCCAATCATACATCATTAGTGGTGCTTGAAACTTAAACCTGCAGCTTTGCTTTCCTTTGAGCTACTCAGTGAGAGCAGCTGTGCTGCAGAGAACAGAGCCAATGTTGAGGAACTGCAGGCTCACTTGGGAACCTGAAGCTGACAAGTAATCCAACTCAGTACCTTGGCTTCGTTTTCTGGCCTGATAAGTCCAATTTAACATTCTTGCCTTATTTATCTTGATGGAACTCTCAAAATAAAAGACTGTGAACATTTTGCTGTGTTCTACTCATGGATGAGAGATTGCAAGAATTACTGAAATTGATTTTGGTCCAATTCATCCATTCACTTTAGTGACCATTTTAAGAGCAAAGGTTTACTTTTGTTTTTGACTTCAAGTAAAATGCTGGGAGAACACTGTATGTCCAGAACACAAACAAACCAGATCTGCAACTGCATCTGACTTGCAGAGCTGGACTGAATTTGTGAAAATGGCCCAACTTGTGGCTGCTAACAGGAACACTTGGGTGTGTAGTTCATAACATGTCTAAGACTGCTCATGTTTCCTCAGTCTTCTCAATTACTCTGTTCAGCAAATACAGCAATTTACAAATTCAGCAAATTCCACCACTACTAAGAAAACAAGTTATTGGATGAAAAAAGGCTTGAAAACTACTGAAGGCATATTCCTGGAAATTCCATTTCATAGGTCCCTATCAGGACAATCCTTATGTTTGGTGATAACAACAGGTTTTAATTAATGTTTTTTCTTTTATGCATAAGTCAAAAGAACTGTCACTCTAAATCAGATGTAAAAACAAAGAATGCTGTTAAAATGAGGAAATATGCAAGCAAGGAGTAATATCATCACCCACTTGTACAAAAAACACAGATATGGTTTTCCTAAACACAGAAAAAGAAATGGAAGACTGCAAGGACCTGGTTCTGTGGTAGAAAGTTAAGTTTGTAACATACCGATGACATGCTTGGTCTAAAACCATCCACAAATCAAGATTCCATAGTGGACCAGGCTGAAATGGAGTTAAATTTCTGCTCAGCAGCCCTATGGTGCCATGTTTTGGATTTGTTACTGAAACAGTATTGATAACACATGAATGTTCTGGCTGTTGCTGAACAGTGTTTGCATAGTGTCAAGGCTTTCTCTTTTTTCCCCACTCTTCCTCCCCAGCAAGCAGGCTGGAGTGGGCAAAAGGCTGAGAAGGAATGAAGCTGTCTCAGGTGGCCTGAGCTGACCAAAGGGATATTTTGTACCACATAATATCATGTTAAGCAATAAAAACCGGGGAAAGAAGACAATGACAGGGTTTTGGCCATAGTTTGGAAACTGAGTGGGCATCAGTCTGCCTGTGGGAAGTAGTGAGTGATCTCCTTTGCTTCACTTGTTGCTTTGCCTTTCTTTCCTTCACCTATTGAACTGTCTTTACCTTGACCTGCAAGTTTTCTTGGTTTTGTTCTTCCTGTTTTCTCACGCCATATTGCATGAGGGGAAGAGGAGAAAGAGTGAGAAGTTGGGTGGGTGCGTGATTGCTGGCTGGGGTCAGCTCACCATGAATACTTAAAAATATATATACATATACATATATATATATATATAAAATAGATATATATATTTTAATCTATTTTCAAATGTTTAAACTTTCCAAAGCAGTCCATACAAAACATAGGTGTGATAACTCAGAAGTTCATAATCAGATGCCTCAAATAACAAAACAAATACTTAGCATAAGGATAACTGCTTTGCTTCCCACAATGTGTTTCTAATAGTTAGACAGTTATGTAAAAACAGATAATTAATTTTATTCCATAAAACAAAGAATTTTTGCACTGAAACATTCGTTCACATGTTTTTTTTCTTGGAAGTTGAGCAAGAGCACCTAGATATTTAAATTTTTACTCAGGAAATAATCACACTGGAAACCTAGCACAAAAGTATAATCATAAAATACTAGAATTATTATAGATTATGCAACATAACACAAGCACAGTGTGTATTTTTATCCCCATCTGTGTTTGCAACTACATAAACTGATAAACTGAGACCACCAGAGAAAGCAACAAGGGAAGCTTCTATAGAGACAGAGATGTGGCTTCACTTTGGTATTTGACAGAAGTTTTTGAATTTCAAATCATCTTCCACTTTTCTTAGACACAACAAACAGAAACTGACAAATGGTGATTAAAAACACAGAGGTTTACAGAGAAAAGGGTAAAATATGAGGAGAAGCTTTTCAGAATGAGGGGTAGGACTGCATCACATCCTGTAGAAAACACCATTGAAGTTGCAACTGAAACTTGTGTGGATAAGGTGTGCAGTCATACTGATAACCAGGAGAATGAAAGTATCATCAAAAAGCATGAAATACTGCCAGGCACACACAGCTACAGATTGCAGGCATTGTGGAGAGGAGTATTAAAACATTAAAACAATGCAAATATGGCTGAAATGCCCATTCTACAGTAAGAATCTTCTAATAATTTCAGTATTTTACACATAAAGCAACAGCAGATCAGTCAGAACACATATGCACTCTGAAGCAGAATTGTCCACTGGGAATATGAGCAGAATAGCCAACAGCAAAATAATCCCAACACCCTTGAGATTCCTCACTTGAACAAATTCTTGGCAAAGGCTTTCAATTATAAGCTCCATGCAACATTTTGATTTATATTTGCATGCTCCCTATCTCAAAGGTGACCTGGTCAATGACCAGCTCACTATTAGTAAACGCTGAGAAAAATGACAGCAGGAAGTAGAGATCTCTTCTGCTACTCAGATATGCCATGCTCAAACCATAGCTCATTCATTTAAATGATTTTTTTAAATATTATTTTTTTAATTTTTTTTTTTACATGTGACATTGACAGCAAGAGGTCAAAGCTTTTCTATCCTATGAGTGCTCACCTAAGAAAAGGCTTACTGTGCTGTTTTTAAAGGCTAATGTTCATGTTGTTTCAGCAAAAAGCTTAATGTTGGTTTTAGACACATTTCTTCTTTTGTGCCAGATAGACCAGCTCCTAGCATTCACAAAACAACTGTGGTTACTGAATATGTTTCCAGAATTAATTTTGACTTCCCAGGGTCAACTTTACACTGATCAATGAAAGAAACTGTGAAAAAGATTACCTTAGAAAAACATACAAACTTAGCCAATCTCTAACAAAAAGAATAACTTGTAGAGTTTTCATTGGACTCAGCACTATTCAAGCATTGCCTGTCAGTATTTGGCATATATGAACATCAGAAATGGAAAAAATCTACAGGAAATCTTCATGCTGACTCACATACTCTCTGCACCACAGGCAAGTCAAACTGCTTTTACATGCTCCTCCTAGTTCCCACGTTCAACACCATCCAAATCCTCACCACACAAGCAGAATCTTACCTGTTATTTTCTGCAACAAAGGAGACAGCTCTGGTTCATCACAAATTGCCTTGACTAGAGCCTTCTTCACTTCTTCCTCAGCTTTGTCCAGATCTTCTCCATTTTTGATTTCTCCAACCACAGAATACATGTACACCAACAAGACAAAGAAGTCCTCACAGGTATAATCATCTTGCATCCTCTCACTGTAAGACTTGATCATTGGCAGTAACTGGTTCAACACGCTGGGCATTTCTGACTCTCCAATAGTCTGCAAAACAGAAGAAAGACTATGTCAGATTGACCCTATAGGTCTTACCAGTTAGCATTGGACATACCAGTACCTGCATTTGCAGGAGTTGCTATTTCTGCAGTGATTTGGGGTAGAAGGGAAATCTAAAAACATTAGGATTTCTCAGTCTGGCAAGGAGAAGAGTGAACGGGAGATACTACTGAAGCTTACAAAATGACAGAGGTGAATAAGCTCACTGTAGAACTCAACTCAACACATGCTGCATTACAGAACCAATAGAGGATGTTGAGGAGACCAAGTCAACAGGTTCAAAAAGGAACTGGACAAATTCCCAAATGATAGACCTAAAGATGTACATTGAAAGGACTGGTGAGGGATGTATCCTCCAACATCCCTAGTATAAGAGATGTGGATTCTGGGAAAGTACGAGAAGAACAGTCAGCAGAAAGAGCCCAAAATTCTTCTATGTATTTCTTAAATAGCACTGGCTATAGCTGCCATTAGATTGTTTGCCTAGAAGGGCCAGTATCATTCAGAGGAAGAGACACAGAAGTACCCTGTATGAGGGATCCAGCTCACTCATGGTACTGCTGCTATTGCTGTTGTGCCTTGCAGGCAGAGGATGGCAGAACTAGGCCTCAGTGCTCGGTCTGCAAACTATCTGCTATTTCAAGGAGGATTGCTTTAGCAGACGATTTTTACTGTCTACATAAAAATAATGTTATTTAAACGACAAGAGGGAATGCTGCTTAGACATAGAGCTAATATCAACAACTATTCAGGATTAGGCCCACCTGTGCAGCAATAATCTGTGTCCTTAATATATTTTCAGGAAGTCCCTAGACATATTCCACAGCTTTTTTCCCCAGTGGACTGCTGTCTCATGCAGTACACAGAGTAGGCAGTGTTTATTTAATGAAACATTGTTCAATATTTGCACTCTCACTTGTCACCATATGGTCCCCTGACTTATCACTGCTCAAGCAGAAAATTGATTAGTTTCCTACAAGTTTTTTCCTTGTCACTCACAATCGCAGCATCTTAGCACTTTAAAAGCCTTTAAAGATTAGATCTCCTCCGTGTACCGATAAGAGAACTGGAACACCAGCCTTTTCAGAATGGATTAAATTGGCAAAAGCCCAAGGTTGAACACTTCTTCCAAATCCTGGGCCTCCTCCTTGGCCCTGACTTTGTACTGGAACAGGGAGTTCAAAGCCCAGCTCTCATTGACTTCAATGGCTAGCGGGAACTCTCAGCACATCTGCAAATTTGACCCTGTGCTTTCAGGTCAAAAACCCAGAAAATTAGAAGCAGATGAAACCACCTGTGAAGCGTGTGGTTTGAGTGACCAGTGTGGCTTCTTATGACAGCAGTGAGGACAGTCTTCCTACAGGGCAGTGATCACCTGCCTTGTGTGTGCTCGTTCCTCCTTCACAGCACCCTTGACAGTTTCTGCTGCTGTTGCAGGGGTCCTTCCCACTGAAAAAACACTCTTTGCAATGTAGGTCAGATTAATTCCCACAGCACTTCCATGCTGTGAAGTCAAAAAGGTAAAGGTCATGTGGAAAGGGAGAGCAAGAGAAGAAGTTGTCATAAAGCAATTGTGGGGAGACAAAGGCTGGCACTGAGAAAAGGATGAGAAATTTGAGTATGTTGCCATTTCCTCAGAAATTGAAATTTTTTCTTGCCTCTTCTCAGCTCTATAGGAGGAGGAAGATTTGTAGAGCTTTTCCGTGGCTGTAAAATGGAGACTTCGGATACAAATCCCATGAAGTACAACTCTGACATCCACTTAAGACAGGGCTGGGGTTTACACACACTGTGCAGGTCTCTGCCATTCACAGCCATGGAGTGTTTACTACCAGCGACCTGCCATTCTTGCTACACGAACAACCACATAAAATGTCCACACACTCACTTTCTGCTGTGAGCTGGCTTGAAGCTTGTCAGTGGGATCAGATAAGAAGCAGGGTCAGTGCACGGTGTGCAGGAGCACACTGCTATTGCTTGGGAAGGGAGATGTGGGAGGAGAGCAGCAAGGTCCCCACATGGCAGCAGCGAGCAGTCATACCCATCCCAGAGGTCTGCAATACCATCCTCCACACTCTGCCCTTCACCCTACAGTCAGCAAACAGCTCCATAGAAAATATGTGGGTCAATTTAAGCTTAAAGGGAAACACTGAATATCCTGTAGCCCTCATAATCAAGTCTGCAAACATTTTTTTTTTGGTTGTTACTGCAGTAACTTTAGACAGTTTGGTCATGACAATAGGCACCACAGCCAGTAATGTTTAAATAAATTCACAAAAAGCAAAACCAAAAAATAAACAAACAATAAACAACAGAAAGAGGTACAGCTTTATACAACAAAGTCATGCAATCACAGTTAACTGCATTACTTTACTACTGAGCTGGTCAGGGATTTCATACCTGGCTTTGAGCACACAAACAGGAAGTTTCGTCCCCAGTGTGTTCTATGACATTCTTCAGGGGTTCCTAGTTTTGGTTGTATTTTATTTTAGAACAAAGAATCTTTGAATCACAGAAGACCAACAGACATCTCATAAGCTAATTTTTGTACGCTGATCCATTACACATTCAATCCCAAGAAAGCAAGAATTAGGTTCTCAGAAAACTTTTTTGCAGCTGGTGTTATAGGAAGCACCACTTTTGAAGGGCTTTGTGCCCCACCCAGTTCCTGACACAGATGCAAGTTTTGGCATGGACCCACCTTTCAAGGGAATTTAGTGTCACTTGTGCTCTTGTATTTAAATAAACACCTTAAATAAAATATTTCTAACAACCCATATGCTAAACCTAACAAGTAAGTGCAACTTTGGACTTGAAGCACTAAATTGCAAAGCTCCTGTAGTCATAAGCATTTGGGAATGAAAATGGAACATTTAAGAAATCTAGAAGGGTTTGATCTCATGCATGTGTCTGGGCAGTTACATCACACAGCAAATGCTAGCTGTACTCTGCCTCAATGGCCGTGTTGTAGCTCTGCTTTGCTTGGATGACCATTTTGTTGTTGCTGGTGCTGGGCTGTCACATGCTGGCAGAGGGGCTGCACTAAAGTCAAGGCAAGAAATGTCCCAACATTTCCGATGAGTCATGTTTTAATTCAGTATTACCTGCACTCTTTTTGAAACGTGATATGTTTGGATACATGAATTCTCAGCTGTATGCTCACTTGATGAATTTCAGATCATATGGATGCTAAAATGGGAGAAGACAAAACTGCAAGGAATTCAGAGTTATGCAACTATTGGGAGGAAGTCATTCAGAACAAAAAACAAGCCCAATCACTCCTAAAAATTCAAGAACTGAAGATTAACCTACATCTGGAGTTACTCTGGAATAGATGACACACTTCAATCTACAATAATCTATATTCACCTTTAAGTAGCAGGAGCCCTGTGACACGAAGCACTGAACACCAAAAACTGGCACATCATCTGCTCCCTCTTCAACACAAAACCTTCTACTTTACCCCATCTCTAAATATCTCCTAGCATACCACAATACCAAAGGTGAGTTCTTGTAAAGGATATGCTGTCTTCAACGCACAAATTATCCGAATGCTTGGAGCATTGAGAAGGTACGTGGCCACACAAGTCAGACATCAACAGCTCCTGCTTCAGGACCTGGTAGCTTCTGCAAGTGCATGTGTTCAGCTTCTTAGGAAAACTTTCAAACATATATCATAAAAAAAGGTTTCTGTCTAAAGTTTCAGGATGATTTACTGAAGTAACAGCTAAAACTCAACAACTTAAAGCAACAATTGCCACCTTTTATCTTCAAAGTAAAAATGAAAGAAAAAGAAATTAAAAAGCTATAATAAGCCATTAACTTCAGAATATACATAGGGTCTTCCTGGGGTATGAACTTCTTTGGAATGTTTTTCCCTTATCTCTTGGGAAATGGTGCTGCAGAGAACTTCAAATACAACTGCCAAGTTTAGAGGCTGTTTTGTATGAACAGGCCAGTTGGATTGGAGCACATATGAAAAAAGGGACATACAACTTTGGCACAGAGCACAGCTCCACAGGGAGCTGAGAAATGTGCCTCAAACAAAACCCACTAGCAGACTGTCATTATCTGGCCACCTCTGATGATTTAGGAGCTCCCTGCACCATGGAACCATCAATCAATTACCCTGATTGAACAACCCTAAAACACAACTTTTAAAAATGTAACTACCCATGACCCAAATTTCCTGCTGGTTATGTTGGCCTCAGGTTAGCCCCATTTGTCTATCATCAAGGGAGCCAATAAAAATAATAAAACCAGGTCAAGTCTGAGCTTTCTAAGGGCTGTATAAAAACATTAATGCTGCTTAATTCAGAGCCAACTAAGGCCCAAGCTCTAATGCCTTCTGCTCAGTTGCATTGTTTGGACATTTTAATGCTATAATCATACACTCTTCAAAATCCAGGGAGAGTCTGTGATAGATTTCTGTTGTTTTCCATGTCTGTCCTCCACCCTTCTTACTTATTTACTTTTTAACTTAAGCCATGCAATAATTTACTATCCCTAAGGGTAAATGAATTGACGTCAATCTGCTGATTTTTGCAAAAGGCTCAAATTTTGGCAGACAGGAGAATAGTGAAGTAAAAAAAAAATCTTTTTTCAGTTTTAAATAGTGAATATGATATTGTGCTTCAAAATTGATATTTGAAATGTGATTTAAAGGATCAACAGGAATTAGGAGGAAGTGTAATAAACTCAGTTTTGCATTTCTATGAAAGGTACTAAGTAAATCCTGAGAATATAACGAGTACATATCGTTAGACACCTTTACACAACAGAAAACAGAGGAGGAGGAAGAGAAGAATAGGGTCAGAGTTTATATGAATTAACACGTGTCCCTGACAAAATTGAGAAGAGAACCAAGGCACCCTAATCCCCTCCCATCCAGCCCACTTTCCCCAACACATCATTAAAAATATAAAGCAAAAATCAACATCAAGCAAGTGGAATTTATTTTCTTTTAACATCCAAGAGGAAGGAGGAGATAAATCTTCAGAGACTACTTCATTATGTAAATATTCTAGTGGCTATCAGTTTAGGAAGCAAAACATTTTTAATTCCTTTAGAGGTTGCATGAGTTAACAGAATTTTTTGGAATGTGAACCAAAGGGCTTCACAATAGCAAGGGATTTATTGGAGGAAAAAAAAACAACAAAGCCCAGCTGTAGTTAAAACCTAAAGAAGAATCAGCCCTTGGCTGACTGACTGCCCTATGCTCCTGAATGTCAGCCTTCAGACACCATATTCCAGCTTTGCCACATGTACAACTGACACTCAACAACAGCTTTTTGAGGGAAGGCTTAGACCATTCAACATCACGTCCCTACAAGTCCACTCAGATCTCATGCAGATGTCTGACCTATTCAATAAAAGCTGCTTGTATTGATAACTTAGGAAAAAAGGGCTCATAATTGTGGGGTAAGCAACTTTCTAATGTTGCTGTACCTGACTTGTAATGTTTAATCTGAGTTTGACTTCCTGTATTTCAGGATTCTGGCATGCAGGCCATGCCACCCTACCATCCAGATGAAGGCAAACTGGAGTGTTTATTCTGGCTGCAAAAAGTGCCAATACTACCAAGGGACCACGTGGGTATGCAAAAACAGCTCAGATCCTTCGATGAGAAGAGCTCTCTGGAGCAGTAATCATCTTAACAAAAAGCAGAGAGGCTGCCAAGCTAAGGAAGAGTCATTGCCTTCAGTGCTCTGCTGACCTTAAGTCAGAAGTTGATGTTCTGCTGCTCGCCACTGTGTGCTGTTTGAGTACATCATGTTCCGCTTTGATTGTACGCAATTCCTTATATTGATAAGAAGATGTCTGTATTTTCTAATCCCATATAAAGAATCATTTCATTTATTTCTCTTTCATAAAATGACCGATGGTGATACGTGTGATTTGGGTGACTGGCAATTTGACACTATACATCAGTAAATATGATCTTAGCATGCAAATATTGTTTTGACTTAAATAGGTTTTGTAAAAATGTGTCTTTCCTTTGTCTTCTCTTTAAATATTCATACAGTATGACAAAAAAATAGCCAACCCACAACATAACACAAAAAATTAAGTTCTCTGAAGCACAGTAAAAAAGCATCAAGAACTTGTCTCCTCTGTCACTTCTCTTAGACATTTCTCTGTTCGTTAATGAAATGTTTCTACAGAGCCAATTCCATTTCCTGTCCCCTCTCGTGCCCTTACCATCCACCCTATGGATTGCTTCAGGACCTATGTTCTCAAAACTGCACAGACAGTTTCAGCCAGTTCTTGCAGATAGAGCCTTAAATTGTAATGTAAACAAATAAAAAGCGAATAAAATAATACCAGTAAGCTTTTGAAAACCTATTTTTAACCTGGCATATGCTGCCAAATACACGGATTCAGATTCATCCAATTTGCATGCTCTCCCAATTCTCTTTCATTCTTGTCTTTTACCCACAGCATTCTGTTCCATTTTTGTCAGCTGAAGTGTTTCTGTGACTGTGTTAAAAAAGATTTGGTTTATTGCTTGGCCACAGAAACAGCTACACCATCCATGAAACCTAAGGACTGGATAGCTTCCTCATGCAACAGAGCTGGCTCAAAGCCTTCATGAACTAGTTTCAGTCTGCCAAGAGATAGAAAAGAAAATTATATAATCACCTGCTCTTTGGATGACTTCTTCAATACACTATCATATTGCCAGACTCTTACATGGCATTTATCAGTTACTACTATAGATATCAACAGTTCTTGGCCAATTTATACCTGTTGAGTATCTATCTGTGATGAGAGTATTTACTACAAAACAGTGATGAATCAAAGACCAGAAAAAAAAACTTACAACATAAAGCTTTTAGAGAGCACTACGTTCACAAGGTATTCTGGTCAGAGATTTTTTTTAACACGTGTCCTGGATAATTACAAAAGCACACCACTGACACTTAGCAGCTAACATGTGATAACACCACAAATATTTAAAAGAAGCTGTTCAAATGGTATGATTTAAAAACAAAACAAACAGGATAAAAAAAGGCTCTGGACAATTCTTTCAGCTAACAACTCATTAGCTCTAATTAGACCTAAGCAATTGGATTCTGGCTATAACCAAAGAAGTACAATCCACTATTTTTCTTTAACCTAATTTCATTAGGGCATAGAAATAAATTGTATTTTGAACACCATCATTTCCTCTTATCACTTTTCCACCTCCCCCTTGTCTTTACTGAGTACCACAGCTGTTTGATAAAAATTTCTCATTTTCAACAGTCTTACATAATCAGTTATTTTTGTTTAGTGCATTACAACAGGCAGATTCAGTAGCTGATTTTCTGTCAGAATTGCTGGACATACATAAACATTTTAAGAAAAATCAAACGCCACCACAAAAGCTTCAAGTAAATGTGCTGATATCTAATCTTCCACAGTAGAGAAATCACCTCATCCCAAGGAGTTATGTTGTCTGGAGATGTGTCACTACATCAGAAATTCTAGTTTTCCTGCCTCTTTTTGGAAACCATTAGTCTACAGCTGTGTTAAGATATTTTAATGGGTTCATGGGGGCTCAGCAGCAACAGGATGCTGAAAAAAATGATATTTAATAAGTCTGGATTTTATTAGACAAACCTCTGCAAGTATAAGGACAATTTTACTCAAATCACTGCATGTCTGACATAAGAGACTCATCAAAAGTTTCAAATGGAAAGTTTCCAACCTACTCAGTCAAAAGCTTTTAGCTATGATGGCTTCTACAGACGGGCTCAGTATAAACATAGAATCGTGAATCAGCACAGTGAACACTATGTCAGAAGAATGAAAAAGCAGTATGTGCCCACTCAAGACAAAATATGCATCGGAGAAAGATTTTGGTGCTATGCACGTCAGGTGTATTTTTGATGTTGCCTGTTTTTAATAGCCTTGGAATACTGTGAAAAATGTCAGAAGATAGTAGGGGTTCAATGCTGAGAATCACAGAATCACAGAATCACAGAATTGCCAGGGTTGGAAGGGACCTCAAGGATCATGAATCTCCAACCCCCCTGCCACATGCAGGGCCACCAATCATCCCACCTAATGCTAGACCAGGCTGCCCAGGGCCCCATCCAATCTGGCCTTGAACACCTCCAGGGATGGGGCATCCACAACCTCTCTGGGCAGTCTGTTCCAGTGCCTCACCACTCTCTCTTTAAAGAATTTCCCCCTGACGTCCAACCTAAATCTCCCTTCCCTCAACTTAAAACCATTTCCCCTTGTCCTGCTGTCACTCACCCTTTCAAAGAGTTGATTCCCCTCCTCTTTGTAGGCTCCCTTTAGGTACTGGAAGGCTGCAATGAGGTCACCCCGCAGCCTTCTTTTCTCCAGGCTGAACAAGCCCAGCTCCTTCATCCTGTCCTCATTGGGGAGCTGCTCCAGTCCCCTGATCATCTTTGTGGCCCTCCTCTGGACCCTCTCCAACAGTTCCCTGTCTTTCTTGTACTGCGGGCTCCAGACTTGGACGCAGTACTCCAGATGGGGCCTCACAAGAGCAGAGTAGAGGGGAACAATCACCTCCCTGTCCCTGCTGGCTACCCCTCTCTTGATGGAGCCCAGGATACCATTTGCCTTCCGAGCTGCAAGGACATGAAAATAACATAACATTCTAACAGCTTAAATTCTTAAATTTGTGGAGATCCTCTAACAGCATGTGTATTTCAGAAAGACTTTGGAGGGTCAAATAACAGAAGACAAGCAGAAAGCACAAACTCCGCGGTCTAACACAATAAAGCACATGCATTAAATGCATCTGGTGAATAAACCATAAACTCCTTGCACAGTACTTAATAGCAGTGAAAAGAATTGTTGGCTGTGAGAGAAAAATCAGTTTGAAATAGCAGAAAGGATCAGGTAATATATACTAAAATACTGGACATGCTGTGAAGGCTGTCAAAGCAGTAAATTATAAAAGGAGACTGCTTGACAGTCAAAATAACCCCATCTTATGCCACATCCTTGCCTTTTGAGGCACCTCTTCTCTCTCAGCCCTTTGTTCTTTATATCGTCTTTCACTCCTACTCGGTCTAACTCCAGACATTCCAGGAACTCCTCAGGGAAGCCTCAGACTTCTGGTGATGGCCTGTCTGTGGTGGGCACTGGTAGCAGAAGGGAGAAAATAAGACTGCCTGGGACAAAGGTAATATGGGAAAACAAATCTATTCCAAATGGATGGAAAAGGATTTTGGACTCCACGTTACTGCATAGGTTCATTTGAAGATCTGTTTTCAGATTTCTGTTGGTTGTTTTTGTTTGTGAGCACATTAACTCACCATCCACCTTTTTTTCTTTTTTCCCTGTACAAATTCAACCAGCTTCCATCCGTAAATGTTTGACACTAATAGAGAAGAAGGATATCTATCATATATTGCTGCATCAGTGCCTAGTCAATTAGTGCCAAAGCATCACATTAATCACAATTCCATCTACATTAAGATCAAACATATACTTGAAGGCTTTTAGATTAGAGATTATACTAGTACATTAAATATGTTAAATAAAGGTACTATTTTGGCCAAAACATGCACCATTTCACAGTATCTCCGGAATCCAACTTTTTGTTGTCAGTTTCAAAGGGAAATTGATGTAGATCTCAGCAAAGTAGCATTCTTCCTCTCCATCCCTTTTATTTTTTCCATTTTCTTAATAAATACACCAAGAAACATAGTGAAAATCTATCACCAAAATAAACATACCTGCCAGAAACTGTTGGAATTTACCAAAATTCCAAAATGTTAGGAACTGAAACTCGTCAGGAGTCAAGAAACTTGATGGTGACATAAAACATCAACTTGCATTCGATGATCATAATGAGTTCATAAGCTGGATCGCATTTCGTAGATAGGAATTAAAGCATGAGCTAAATTCACAATTTTGTATCGTCTTTACAGTATTTTACACCTCGGTATGCAGATAGTCAAAGAACATATGGTATAAATCACAAAGCAAAATATATAAACATGGAAGATTTTACATGAGACAACTCTGGTGCTCTGCCCACACACCCCACTCAGTGCACAGGAAGGAGACAGATCAGCAAAACGCAGATACAAAGGCAGATTGTCAGTCCACTGCAGAGCACCGAGGTTGTTATTCAGTACAGTAAATGTTATCACAATAGAGTACTGACATTTCTAGCCATTGTACAAGGCCTGCCATGTTTTAAACAGAACTCAGACTTTCATGGTGATTAAAGGCAGATGTCACATGCATGACTAGGTTTTTAACTTATGTGTCCCCCAATCCATTTCTGTGTGTGGAAGGAATCTTTCACTGACAAGACATCTTCACTGGAGGATGCTCACTATGGTATGGTTTGTACAAAGAAGAACATTTTCTATCCCTTTTTCAGATTGGGAAAAATGAAACAGTACACACAGCTGTATCTCTTTTCATCCTACAAAATATATCAAGTGAAAGACCTAATTCTGTCCAGTTTTCTACTACTATTAATAAGCATGCAGGTTATAATCATTTGGAGAGCAGTGGATGGCAGAAACAACAGTGAAACAGTGACACATCTGAGTAAGGGTGTACGTTTTTTTCCCTTGCACATGTGCAAGAACAGCAGTCATCAAAACTAATGACAGTATGAAGCATCAAGTGAAATACAGGCATAGACAAAATGGCAATTAATTTTCTAGTATCATAGAGTTACAATGAAAAAAAATCTAAAATTCCATTATTTTCTTAATCTTCTAATCTCTTCCCAGAAATTTTCTCCTCTCCTAGAGGCTAACAGTTCTATCTTTCCAAGCAAAGTTTAACTGAGATACACATAAGCTGTACTATCAGTTTTTTAACCAAGCAGGAGTCCTCAAATCTGATATTCACACAGATCGCAAGCCTGCAGTTAGGTATGCCTGTGCATGGGTAAATGACCTTCTAGCATGCTGGTTATTAGAAAGCATGCCCAGCATTTGCTGTTCAGTCAGGATGAGAAGGCATTGAGATGCTCTCCACTGCCAGCTACAAGAGCTGCATAAACAGTGTTCTGGCTGCAGGGCTGGCTCCTGCCACAACTCCTCCCAGTCCATCCCTCCAACACCAGCTGTGAGCAGAAAAGTGAACCCTGCTCTGTCCTTTGTGGGATTTCCCTCCCACTCAGCCGAGTGCCTTAGTCAGTGCAACTCCCTCCTGATAGCACGTTTGTGCAAAGGGAGCCGACTGGAGCGCAAGACATCTGGTCCCAATATTCAAAAACACTTAAATCATGCATGTCATTCCAAACATTTAAGGACTTCAGAAATTTTCAGTTACTTTTGTATGTATTTTCTAGTTGTTTCATGCAGGAATTATTTCTTAAGTTTCACTCAAAAGATCTGGGGAAATGCACATTCCATGTCATTTCAACAAGGAAGAAAACAGCCATAAGGATAAAGTCTGCATGTATCCTAAACTATCGTTACACCAACTATTTTTTAAAATTATTTCAAATGAATATCTCAAATTTCAGTAAGTGGTATACATGTGCAATGTTAAAAACCAAAACATCTTCAGGAGACCAACACTCACCTCTATGTACAACTGCTAGCCTCCTGCTTGTTCTCCATGTATAAGCAGTAGTGGCTGCTTCCTCACACCTCATGTGCTTGGACAGGCTGATGCCCAGGGACAATCAATAACATTCAGTGCATTAAATCATTCCCATGAATACTGTAGTTACTGTACACCATTTAGCCTGAGTATCCTCAGCACTCAAGATGTTTTTCAACAACCCATGCAGGTAAATCTATCTACCTCACTGTCACTGTTGCACAAATGTCTTGCAAGAGAGAAAACAAAGCACTTTGATGTAATTTCTATTGATGCTACCTGGAAGCCCACACCTCAGTTTGGAGCACTTCCAAGCTTCACTGCACACAGCTCCTCATGCACAGAAGAAAAATAAAAAATTATTTTTTGGCAACTGCTAGAAAATTCTTCCCCCTCACAGTACAGAACGCTCCCGGTTCTCTAACAGGCCCTCTTTCAGTCTACTTGTGAGACAAGAGAATCAGACATTCAGGACATAAGTGATATCCCATATGGAGGCACACAGCAGCAAAAATGAAGAGGCATGAGAAACTATCGTCTGAATGAAAGAATCCAGAGGGTCTTGGTTATATATTGAAACTCACAAAATACTTTAAGTCATTTGTCTGGGACTTGGATCCTATTTTGGAAGGCAGAATGGTATCACAAAGCTCTTTTAGACACTGTTTATTAACAATAAAATGAAATATGAAAGGCACTTTGTTAAATCCAGATTTGGACAACTCTTATGACATATACCCTAAATAAACAAAGTAAAATGGTATTACAAGACCTAGTAATAAAAGTGTATGCTATTATTAAAAATAAAAATAGATATTTATTGCACTAATGTATGTATATTTAATCCTTCTAAAAATAAATTTTCAAAAATGATACCATCACACGAAGCTGTTCCCAGATATTATAAAATGAGTAGCTGCTCCAACCATCAGCTGGGACCCTCACATCCAAAGCTGTTTTCTCAGTGTTCCTGGAGCAAAACCTCAGCCCTATGGTTCGGCAGGTACTCACAATGGCTACAAAACCCACGGAATTTCCGTGCTACTGTTTGAGAACTGCAGCATCCACTGGGAAATGGGAGGGGAAAAAGAAAATAAATCAGGACACAGCAGTTCCTCTATTTTGGGGGCAGTGATCACAACAGAAAAACTAAACCAGTCTTGGGACAATCTTTTCTCTTGTTTCCAAATAATTTCCTTCTGCTACCTCAGCCATCGTCACTTTTGCTAGCTCCAAACAAATCTCTGGGTGGTGGTCTTGCTGTTCCACCCCAAGCTGTATTTTAATTAGTTGGAGTGCTGAGGAAAGATGATTGTACAAATACTGGCGAATCTTCAAACAAGAGTACACGCTGTCCATCCTATTCACGATGAAAAAGCTCTTAAACAGATTTTGATAAAGATTTGCCTCCTGCTTGCAGCCCACATTTGTAATGTTTATATAAGTGCGGGATATAAATCTTCTTCAAATGAACCCCACCATTTTAAACCAGCCTTGTTATAAACTGCCTGTTTCCGCTTTGCCTGCCTAAGCAAGCAGTGCTGGGCCTGCTTGGGATTGACTGGAACTAATTTAATGTGCTCCAGGTTTAATCCCCATCCAACCAGCTTTTACTGGGAGATTTTACACAGAGGACCGCTGCTGACTTTAACAATGATTCATGTGATAAGTGGGTTTTGATTTGTTTTCTTCCAAATCAGAAAACAAGCAATGGAATCGCCACAAAATCACTTCAACAGAACGAGTTTGAGTAAACAAAAAAAAAAAGTTAAACTCGAACACAGAAGCTGTGGTAATTCTGGATTTATTCACGTGAATTACCAGTTTTCTTTATTCAAAAGAAAATAACACGTGTCTGCATACCTCCACATTTGGTTTGGAAGGAGGCCAGCAGGCATTCCCTTGCACCGATAGATTGACTCATGGGGTTTGTATTTATTATTAAAAATGCAAAAGCAGCACAGGATCGTAACATCGCTATGGCTCCGCCTGCAAAGGCAGCACACACCGCTCTCCTCAGCAAGGCCACATGCATTGAAAAGAGCCCTCCTGCCGGGGTCCTGCAGGTGGCAGCGTTGTCCCGCCGGGGAGAACCGCCGCAGCGGGGCCTGCCTAACCATCAGCATCCCAAGGGAATCACCCAACCGGAATAGGCAGCCAGCTGAATGAGCAGAGAGCATGCTTCTTTCTGCCCCTCTCCTTCTTTTTTAACTCGCAGGAGGAAAACACGCTCATTAAAACTGAAAACTGAAAAAGCGGCAGCATTTGTCCATGTATAAATGGTCCTTTTTACAAAATGTAGCTGAGTTACCGATGCAGAGGCCAAAGGTACTATTTTGCAATAGTCTTCCAGTGCACCGAATTCCTCACTCATTTACATAGACCAGATGTTTCTCTGACAAACCAAATTCCTTGAGGAAGAAAAACGAAGTTGTTATGTATTTCATGTCTGAAATGAAAGATGATACGAAGATGCTGCGTGAATGTTCCATTAGCCACTGAAGGCAAACACGCTAAGTGCAACAGCTTTCTTCTATTTAGCAGAACCTTGTTGAAGCTTAGGTGATCCTTGGCAGAAGCACTAGAAAAAGAAAATGAAGCTCCTTAGATTCTATTCACTGCCTTCAGTGGCTTCACTCGCTTTGGGTAAGCCAACTCTATTTCTTTGCCAGATCTCGACACTTGGGCTGAGAGGACAAATACTCTGAAGAAGAGTGATTTGTATCCCTCCTTCCTATAGCAGAATTTGCTCCTGACGCCTTTTTCCCAGTACTTGATTTCCTGAGGATCACAGGAGGAACAAGGGGAAGAGCGGTTCATAATTTAACTAATTTAATGACCATTAAGATCCACAACCTTTTGGTACACAAACTGAAGAACATGCTGCTAGCAAAAGAAGAAATGAAAACCAGAAGGTTTTCTAAAATCTCTGTTACCCCTAATTCTTACTGCTTTTATGAAATAAAAACCCCAAACAAACAAACAAACAAACAAACCAGTTTGTAAAATCTCTAGATTTCTCATAAAACAACAGTATATTACATTCAATCTAAAAAAAACTAACTCAGGGAAGATGCCTGAAAATTATACTCATTATTTCCCTCATTTTCCAGAATAAACCATGGCCTGCCACATCTTTCCAAATAGATGGATCAATTAAGTTTTGGCAGGGAGTTATCAAAATCCTGGTAAGAAAGGCAAATCCTCACTTTATATTGCACAGAGCAATGAGAAACATGCAGTAAAAGCAAAATATTCAGCCTGAGAATAATCAGCAGATAACTGAGTAATAACTAAACAACCAATAATAATGAAAACTTTGAGAAAAAAGTGAGAGTGAGCTGCAGAAGTTGGACTCAACAGGCTTTGAAGCGGCAACTGTGAATATGGAAACCAGGAAACAAAAACAACTTTGATGATGGCAATGCCAGAACAAAAAGAAAAGTCACATCTTCATTTGAAACCTTTGGGACTACTAAAATGTCCAAAGTTACCCTGTATCCAAAGACCCTGGTATGGATAGAATCTGCAAGCTGTGAACAGTTCTCTTCTGAAGCAGTACAGCCTTTTAATTTTATTAGCCCTTCTTTTCAGTGCAAACTACCAAATGCTGAGCCTAATGAAAAACCAAGAACAGACTCTAAAGAAACATTGGGCTAGCTCTCCTACTTAACACATTTGGCTACGAATCTCATTCAAAAATACCAAGAAATCAGAATACAAGGTTTTTAACTCTCAGAGTCTTGAGAAATTTACATGGTAACTATAGGCAAATTGGATTGAAACAACATAGCATAGAATGACATATTACATCTCATCTTTTTAATCTGTCCTTTCGAGGAAAACTATGGTCTCAGAAGAGCTGTACAGTCCTAATACATGGCAGCAATATTTCTCTATTCTGAAAATAGAAAGGCACTGCCACAAAGCCTGTAGCTGTCACATCCAAACACCACTGCCATGGGTCTCACAAACTACCATTGCTTCCCAGCAAGAGTGGTTACATAGATATGATAATGTATAAAAGGATCAAACAGCTATTCACATGCTGAGCCTCCTGCCAATATGGCAAAGAAAAACCAATATGTATAATTGAAAAAACTTAAATACCATTTGGCTGCATCCCCCCTATACTGGAGCAATCAGCAGCAAGCCTTCTAAAGACATTCCTCCCAAAGTAAGTTCTCAGCTTACAAACTATTTTCTACATAAAATAACATGGTATTGTCATAGCTTTCTATGATAGCTTTCCCCTAGCACATTATAATGTAAATAAATAAATAGAACAGCGTGACCAGCCATTTCAATGCTAAATAACTACACTGTTTTTAAGTGAACATTTATGCCTTTTTTTTTAATAAGGAAAAGCATCCTGTGACAGTACCTAGGACATTGTGCACACACTTTGCTCTCAACACTCAGCAGTAATACATGCTAATTTTCATCAAAGCCTCACTTTATACACCTGATATCACTGAGAATGGTTGAACCCAGGCCCACAGCTAGAGAATGAAATTCAGTGGTTTTATAGAGAAAGGACCAGATTGACAGTATGGGGAGGCAAAATGCGTTATCTACACAACCGATAAGGTAAGTATGCAAAAGCTCAGGAGGTTAAAGGATAGCCCAAGCTCCCTTCCTACTCAATCTCCACCAATTTGGCATCAATTAGACCCTTAAGAACCAGACTGATATTCTCAGCTTATTTCATATGTGTCACTAAACAGCTAGGATGTAACAACACCTTTTACTCAAGGGACATCACATGGAAACTTTGGGAAAAATCATAACGCAAAATATAAACAGCTGTAAAAATTAAAATATCAATTTTCCTGCCAGCACGTAACTGTTCAGTAAAGCATGCATTTTATTCATAAGTTGTAGATGTACAAAGAACTGAAAAATAAACTTCACTTATGTTTCTCAGGAAGTCTTTCCCCCACAGATTTTTTTTTTTTTTTTAAACTGGCTCTCCTGGTCTGTGTAATATCCTCTGCTTCTCAGCCTTTCATGCCTGATACATTATTCAGCTGGTAGACCAGTGAATTATGAGATTATGAATAATGTGATATTTGGTATTTATAACATGAAGACTGCACTTAAAATTTTTTTTGGAAGAGATGCAAAAGCAGTTTGCTTCTCAAAAAAACCTAAAAGCACATGCTGGATGAGACGTGGAAGGATAGAAGATGACATCTACCAACAGTGAAGAGCACTTGGAAGTTCTGCAACGGGTGGAGAAAAGTTGGGAAGGGCAGCAATTAGAAATGTTTTGGAAGAAGAAAACATCTTTTTGGATGAAAGTTAGTTTCTACTGTGCCAATCACAATTTAAGTTAAATTTAAATTTATTTTTCTTCATTCGGTTTCTGATCTCATCTAGTCATCAAGGATGATTGATGATGTTTCAGGATTTGGGCCTTTGCCAATTGCAAGTAAAAGCGAGTTATTTATTTTTCTTTAGTACCGTAATGCAGCTATTAACTGTACCCTGCCCTTTTTTGTTTACAGCCTGCCATTGAAGCCACAGCTTTATAATGCTGTGCTATAAGCTCTTGTCTGGAGCTGACAGTGTAAGTGGTCTAGCAGAAGTCTCGCACAACGAACATCACTCTGCACAGACCGTGCAAACGTTACTTTTGTAATTATCCTTGCCACTCCTCCACACAGGGTTGTCCCTCTATTCAAATGTGCCATATTTGAGCCATGTGCACTATTGCTTTCCTTGTGAAACAGCTACATTTATTTAATCCTTTTAAAAACAAACAAACAAGAAAATGACTTTGACCTTTGCCTTGGCACAAGGGTTCTGATTTGAAATGTGTATTGCATTGCTAACGCCCTCCCCCCCCTCAGTCCAGCTGAACTAGGTCAGATTTATGTGCAATTAGGAAAAAAGGAAACAAAAGCAATTTAGTTTTCATGTTTGCTAATATCAAAACATCTTACACTGGCATTAGGCTTTAAACTGAAACACACAGTGTAATAAGAGAAAGAAGGTAACCAGAAAAGGAGTAGCCTGCTAAAAATTGCATTAAGCAAATAATATAGACTTTCTCACTTGCTTTTTTTTCTGGTTTAAACTATTCAAAAATGTGTGTTTGAATGTCCCCAGTTTGGCTATACATATGCCATGGGGAGGTTTTTTTGTATGAACTCTTCAACCTGAGAGTTTTAGCAGAAAAGCTTCTTTACAAGGCTTAATTAAAAGCAGGTTTAAGACAGGGCCCTCACTCATTCTGGTTTTTATTTTGGCCTTTTCTCTGTGTCAAAAGCCAAGTCCCAAAAGAGAAATGAAGTTCATTATTAAGTCAGGAGAATATTTTCTCCTTCATTCTGAGCCCAACTAAACATGTTTCAGGTTTGAGTTTCGCTTTAGGTGCCTCCAAATGAGAGATTTTATTTTATATGCAGCTAAGGGTGAAATGTGAGGAGATGCTAATCACAGTTATTATTTATTATGTAGGGTAGAGCTAACGTGTGAAAAAATAGACTGCAATCTCTTTTGCATGCAATTGATTTGATATGGAGAACCAAATATTCTAAACAGATGGTGCTCAGAATTGGTGTATTTCCCTATTTGCATTCATGCTAAATGCAACATCATTGTGATGAAATGTGGTAAGCAGTCAAGCAGTCACATTATAAAATGCATTGAGCAATGTACCATACCAGAATAGGACTGACAGAGTTGTAGGGAAACATTCAACTTCTTCCAAGGAGTTTTAAGTAGAATGAGATTTTTGATAATGAATACTATGCAAGCAGTTTTTAAAGTATACTCACAAGCAAGATTATATTTTAGCATAAATAAATAGAAGAAAGAGGGTTCTATTCATTCATAAGCTAAAGGTCTTTTCTCCACACATCACTTAGTCTAACGAGTAGCCATAAAAACCTGTACGTGCAGCACAATGTGCTGTGATTTCAATAGAACAAAGACACACGGTCATTGTGGTGCAGGAAGCCAGGACCAATAATCAAGACATCAGTCACTCTGGTCAACAGGAAATGTATTATGTTATCTTTGGTGGTTTTGTAACTGGACAGTAGGCACAGACTAGTGCATCCTGTTTGCAACCAAGAGCAGAACTAAGAGCGTGATATTTGTCATAAGCATTTTCAAGAACAAAAATGTGAGGATGTTTTTCAAAAGGCCCTTGAATGTTCACCAGATGTGAAGCACATGTGGCCCTTGAACGGGAGAGAATAATGTGACAATAAAGTTTAATCAATACAACATGTGCCACTAATCACACCAAGATGACATGCAAATGCTTGAAAAACAAAGATATGCAAATTATTTTTAGTTTTTCATGACAGAAAAACAGGTCACCTGGGAATCCATGGGTTGCTGTTTTCACTGTTGTTCAAGAGCCCTTCTGCAAGAAATGTTACACCCTCTGTGGGACAGCAATCCAGCTTTTGTATTTTTATATATGAAATTCAGTTCATATTCCACTTACTAAACTTACTAAAAGTACTAAAGAGCTAAAAGATTTTAAAGGTATTTTCTGCCTGTACATACCTTATAAATATAAAATTCCCGTCAACTGCACATGCAGGAAAAGGACAAGGTAACTAGTGCCTAGCAAGAGTGTGTTACCATATCTTGAAGCATGTCCCCTCTTTGACCTACAGAATGGAACCAGCATGAAAAAGGGCACTCTGTTCCATGTTCATCTTTACTTCTTCAAGTATACCTATTGGATACTAGATAAAGCATTCAATTTCCAGTAGTGATCACTTCTAACAGACCTTGCTCAGGCTATGTATAAAACACATAGACAGTGATATGCTAGAAAACAATTTCACAGAAGTAACCATCCATTTGCAGTTCCAAATACATTTGGAAATAGAAATACATTTGAAAATAGAACTGATAATCTAACACAAGCTGAACTCCTACAGGGAATTTTCATCAGCATAACTGCAAAAATTGGATGAAATCAGAATCTGAAGCAAAATATTGGGGTACATGAGCACAATTTTGCTCATACACCTCTCAGCTGCTATGTCCCCAAACCACACAGTGGCTTCCTAATGTGCACATTTCTTGCCACAGATGCATTCAGAGCCCTACCAACTAAATGTTGGCACATGTGCCTGCAGTATCTCCAACCTCTTCCCTGCAGCATACAAGCAGATAGACCTACAACCATATGCACGTAGTGCAATGCACACAGTGTCTGCATTAGCGACTGATGCTTCCTTGAAGCAGCCGCAGTTTATTTCTTGCATCTGCCATTCCTGTTATAAGCAGTAAAAAGATGTAATCTTTTTTCTAGCGGAAAGTGGAGAAGCATAGTCAATTTTCCAATAGCTCTGGCAAAATCCAACCTCTCACCAAGACAAGTTTGGAGCAACAATAGGTAAGAAGATACAGAGAAGGTGCTACCTGAGTTGTTCCAGAGCTCTTTAGAACTACTGTGGAATAAGGGGTGCCTGAGCATAGTGTGAGTAATTAAAAAAAAAAAGAAATAATTGAGTAGAAAATCCATCTACAGACTGAGGGAAAACCTACAGAGATGAGAGATAGGATTAATTAATAAATGTGAGAAGGCTTGAAGAGCTTTTATTATTTTGACTTACATTCACAATCATGAGATTTGCAACCAGCCAAGACTATTGTTCTTAAAAATAGCAGACTTTACTGTTTCAAGGTACCAAAAGATGTAATTTTAAAAATATTTTTTAAAAATATTATTATTATGCAAGTAGACAGATAAGAAGAATTAATAATTTTTAAAACATAGATCCAAAGCAAAGAGAAACAATATAAATCAAGACAGTGAGAGTATGACCACCGTAATACCACAGCCATTTCTAAAGTTCCTGTGAGTAAACTAACAGGTTGAAAACTCACACCAGCCTCCTGTGGGGAACATTTATTTTAATCATGCTCTGTTCCTATTGAAAAGTAAAAAAAAAAACACTCTGAGCAGAGACATTTAATAGCTACATCATTTGATAACCTCACCTAATACACTGTCCCAAATTTAACTGCATTATCTTTGTTCCTCTGTGGTAGAAGAATATTGCTTTAAGAAATTCAGAAAATACCAGAGACATTTTAAAAAAAAATCCTTCTTTTATCAGAAAACAGTGCTTCTGCTGCATTAAAAAGGCAGCGCTACTGAGTGAGGGTAAGTCAGATAGAACCCTGGAGTATGTCCGAACATGTTTCTGTCTACAGCTTAGCAGCTATTGCACTTGCTGTAGACTTGGGCATAGATAGGTATGAAATACCAGAAGAAAAACTGATAGACAGAATTAAGTCATATTTGGTATCTCATCTCCATCACATTACCTTCTCCTCTTCTCTCATATCCTTGAATTTCAAAATTCAAGATTTTTAATTCCTTCCTTCACAGAATCACAGAATCACTAAGGTTGGAAAAGACCTATAAGATCATCCAGTCCAACCATCCACCTATCACCCATGGTTCTTGCTAAACTATATCCCTCAACACAAAATCCAATTGTTCTTTGAACACCTCCAGGGTCGGTGACTCCACCACCTCCCTGGGCAGCCCATTCCAGTGCTTGACCACTCTTTCAGAGAAGTAGTATTTCCTAATATCCAGCCTGAATCTTCCCTGGCGCAGCTTGAAACCATTCCCCCTAGTCCTATCACCAGTTACACGAGAGAAGAGGCCGACCCCCAGCTCGCTACAACCTCCCCTCAGGTAGTTATAGAGAGTAATAAGGTCTCCCCTGAGCCTTCTCTTCTCCAGACTGAACAATCCCAGCTCCCTCAGCCGCTCCTCATAAGGCCTGTGCTCCAGACCCCTCACCAGTTTTGTTGCCCTTCTTTGAACACGCTCCAGGGCCTCAATGTCTTTCTTGCAGTGAGGGGCCCAGAACTGGACACAGTACTCAAGGTGCGGCCTCACCAGAGCTGAGTACAGGGGGACAATTACTTCCCTACTCCTGCTGGTCACACTACTTCTGATACAAGCCAGGATGCCATTGGCCTTCTTGGCCACCCAGGCACACTGCTGGCTCATGTTTAGCCGAGCGTCAACCAACACCCCCAGGTCCATTTCCTCTACACAGTCTTCCAGCCACTCCGCCCCAAGCCTGTAGCGTTGCTTGGGGTTGTTGTGGCCAAAGTGTAGGACCCGGCATTTGGTCTTATTAAACCTCATCCCATTGGCTTCAGCCCAGCTATCCAGCCTGTTCAAATCCCTCTGTAGGGCCTCGCTACCCCCAGGCAGATCCACACTTCCAGCCAACTTAGTGTCATCTGCAAACTTACTGAGGGTGCACTCAATGCCCTCATCCAGATCATCAATGAAGATATTGAAGAGGACAGGCCCCAGCACCGACCCCTGGGGAACCCCACTCGTGACCGGTCGCCAGCTGGATTTGGCTCCGTTGACCACCACTCTCTGGGCCCGGCCCTCCAGCCAGCTCTTTACCCAGCCAAGAGTGTACCTGTCCAAGCCACGGACTGCCAGCTTCTGCAGGAGAATACTGTGGGAGACAGTGTCAAAGGCTTTGCTGAAGTCAAGGTAGACCACATCAACAGCCTTTCCCTCATCCACCAGGCGGGTCACTAGATCATAGGCAGAGACCCAGACTGCTATTTACTACCTATCCATTACCTACATTTTGTTCTTCAGAAGTATAAAACCAACTACTACTATAAAACTCACTGGACTAAGCTATTTATTTATTGAAATTCCAACCATGTTTTAAACTGTTCAGAAACTATGAAATACTTCCCATTAACAGTCTAAGTTAAATTTCTATACTGAATCATCTTTGTAAATGCATAGTATTTCTGTATTCCACACAGAGCATGAGGATGCAAATACAGTTAACAGTATTTGTGCCTTACCAGACACAGCTGCACAAATGGGCTGTTGGGCTTCATTAGAATGCGCTTTGTTTCTGCAGGCAACATGACTTCACATTACCAGAATACTTGCAAAATGATTCATTTTAAAAGTGCACAAAAGCAAACGCTGTGGGATAGAGGAAATACACCCAGTGAGATACAATTATTTTCTCCTGTGCCTACTGCATTTTTTTATGAACAAAGCACTATCATGTGAAAGAGTAAGAACAGAGAAAGCAACATGCCAAAGAAGCTTCAGATCAGGTAAGTGCAGGTCGATTCTAGAAAGAGAGCAAATATTTCCTTCTGCTTTTTGGGGGCAATGGTGGCAAAGGAGAAGGAAGCAGTCTTGTTACATCAGCATGTATTGTATAATACTGCTCTGTACCAAACTAGGAATGCCATGACTAGGTGGCAGCTTTCAACATAAATCCACTTTTGCCAGGCCTTTCAAATGCTGACTTTAATGCCTTTGTACCTGAAGACAGAGCCATAGGATGTCTGAGTACAGTTGTGCCTTCATTTTTGTGAGCAAGCACAGATGATACAGGTGGGGTAAGAGCTGTGATTTGAAGGCAACAGTCATAACAACATGCTTGCTCAGGCATGCAATCCTTTATTTTTTTTTCTGCGTGAGAAAACTCTTAGCATATTCTATGGGACACAAGACAAACAAAGAGGTAAAGCTTACACCTGGGGATCAGCACTGTGCTAAAACCACTACTTGCTTTCCAGACTGGAGCTGACTTGCACTCAGACAGCCCAGACTGTGGGAAAAGCAGCCTAGTGCACGTGTACAACGTGTCCAGAGATGTCTGTGATCCAAGGAAGTGTGTATGCCAGTGGAAAGGGAAATATGCAACTCATTAATGTGGAAACACAGGGGGAATGTGACATGGCAGCCATGCTGTTAATCTTGGATATCACCCACTGTAAAGTTTTCACTAATTTTTAGTTGTGTTGTTTCTCCACTTTCTCCCCGACAGTCCATAGGAAATGATCAAGCATATGCTCCAAAAAATAAGGAAAACTAACGCACTAACATAATCACACTCAAACCCAAAGAGATGTAGTGCTGGCATTCTCAAACTAGTTTGCAGGTAAGAGATTTGACAGATTGTGTTACTGCCTTTGAGATAATGACCACACTGATAAGCAGAGCCTACGAGTAAAGGTAATCACAGGATGCTATGCATTGAGGGTTTTAGCTGGACTGTAAAAGTAAGACAATTATTTCCTTGAGGACAAAAATATAATCAGGGAGAGCAGACAAAATTCAAAAGGTAAATGCAGTTCTGTTCTGAACCGGATAGTACAGGCCAAATCCAGTTAAGATTCTTAGCTAAGAAAACAACATACGATCTTCAAAAACCCCACTTTTCCGATCTGTAACAAGCTGAGAGAAAGAAATGCACAAAACAGGTAATTGTATTCAAAAACATGGGTGTCATAGTGAACAAAATGGCAGAGCAAGGACTTACAGCAAGTACACTATAAAAACTTTGCCTTCTGGAGCACAACCGAGTAACAGTAAAGAATGATTCTTTCAACATGTTGCTAATCTGTCTCTCTGCAACTCCTCCAGGTACATTGACAGGGACTGAGGGCATCCACTTTTTGGCCTGATTAATGTCATTATTTACTGCAAACAAACAGTTAATAGAACATTTTCAGAAGAAAAATCACAGGAGAGAAAGAACAGCAAGTAACAGGAAGAGATGTGGCTGTCTCCAGTGTCACACGTTTGCACCAAGCTGAGCATCATCTGCATTTCTATAGCATAGCCTACAGGTATGAATGGTTGTATATTTCCAACATTCAACTCAGAAGAAAACTAGCAAGAAAAAAAAACCTGAACTGTTTAAATTCCTTACAAAATTGTGTGTTTGTGTGCATGTGCATGGAAGGGGTAGTAGTTTCTGTTTCTTTCTGTTGTTGTTTCCCCATGAGGCAGCTCCCATTACAGTATTTTATAGCAAGTATTTTGTACTTTGTACACAGAACATTAATTTAACAGTTCCCTTTTATGCTTAGCCTCACCTCCCAAATACACTTTTTAAATTTTACTGTGTGTGCACATTTGTTCACTAAAGAAAGCCATTTTTTAATTAAAAGCTCATTTCAGAGACTTTGCGTGCTTCTTATCTGGATACAAAATAATTGCTCTTTCAAAAGATGAGGAAAGGAGGTTTTGTTTTTTTAAATGAGAGCCACAATTGCAAGACTTAGCAATTTTTCAGACCAAACACAAACACATTTATTTGACAAGAATAAAAAAGGATATTCTTAGCTCTCATGTGATATGGTAACCCCACTTAAGATATTTTAACCCCCTGTCAGCCAGGATTTGAAAAACTTAAAACAGTTTTCATTCAGTAGATTAATAAATGATGTCAGTAGAAATAACTTTTGTTCACTCTAGAAGAATTTATTTAATGCTAAAATAATGTTAACACAACTCCTACCTGTAGTTTACTTTGTTTCCATGTAGTCTGACAAGAACATTCTACTTACAGAATACTAAGAGTATATTATATAAATTACATTGTGATATATGTAATTATATATATTTATGTATGTATAAATATAAATATTAGAATACATAAAGATAGCTTTCTGAGCAAAAGTAGATGGAATGTCTTAATTCTGGTATGCCAGGCTTGGGAAATGGTCCATAATTGACCTTCCTGTGAACTTGGAACCAGTAAGCTTCTCCACTATGGAATGCCAAGTACAATGCACAAACCCAGATACACTCAGAACCGCTCATCATTTCCACAAATTCAGACCACTGATTTACCCATGTTGCTATAGCACTGATGTGCCTCCAGCAGCTTAGGACTCAGCCTTACAGAAATGTATAAAAAGCCCAAACAACTTAATTATTTTAAAAAACTTCTTATGGTATCATGAACACTAAAGGCATTGAACAAGCAAAAGAAATGAACCAAGACATGAGGCAGGAGCACTATTTCAGGGCCTGTATACAATAGTCATTAAGCAAGATCAGAAAGCTTGAAGTAAATTCCAGGTAGAACAATTGCTTTGAAAGTTAAAGATATGTTTAGATTCTGCCTATATACATGTTCACATATTCTGAAAATGATTCCCAGTTTAAATGGAGTAAGCTTAAGAAATCATAAGAACTTACTGTAAGTAATTTGGACGCTTAAGTAGGTATTTGCTTCAGACTATTTTCTCTTCAGAAGTCATCAACAAATTATACTTGATCCTCTAGTTGTGTAAGACAGGACTGGTATCAGTGTCCAAACTGCAAACTCAACATAAAAAGTACCAAATTCCAGAGGATGACCTTTGCTATCAACATGGTGTTATGCAAGACTCCCACCAAGGCAATTCATTCCATATGTAACTTTATGTTAAGAAGTGACTGATCTAACTTAAAGGTGTTTTTTTTTCCCCCCTCTAAATAATATCTCTAATTACAGACCATTAATGTCATAGATCTTCTTGTCAAATGCTGTTAAATATCTCTTCTAAAAGGATTTATTGACCAACATTATAGGCCCACCAGAAAGACAATTTATCGAACTTGAGTTGAGCTATGTAATTATAAATTACTTCAAGTAAAGCAATATAAATAATAATAACAAGGAATGCCACTGATCTTAATCTATTCAATGCAAAAATGAAGCTCCCACTACAGCTGAGCTATGAATTATTTTTGCAGAGCAAGAGCAACATATCCAAAAGCTTTTCTATTTCCTCTCTGTTCTGTATCAAGCTGTTTGCTTCGACAGCCCTGAAGCCTATACTTCAGTTTTTGGTGTAAACCGGTTTAGAGTTAAAAAACCACCCTCTAGAAAAGCCAGAGGTCTTAAACTTACAGCGAGTTCTGGATAGAGAAAATCTGCAAGGTGGTGCCTTATAGCTCCCAAACCTCTTGGCAGTGTCCCGTGCAGGCATGCATATATGAATAATACTTATCATATTGTGAAATATCCAAAAGTGCAAGTAAATAATAAAGTCATCCTTGACTGAATAACGCATCATGCCTACCCTGCATTTGTAAAAGATAGTAAAAAAATCATGGCACAAGATAGAATGGTTATCAACACCCACGCTATTACATCTTGCTACTGAAAAACTAATGGCAATTTGACATACTCAGCTGTATTGCATTTTTTTCCACTTCTCTGAGTTTGCACTCTAATGTTCATAGGAGAAGAAATGAAGTCATTTTATTAACCTCATAACCACTTTGAGCCAGCAGAAAAATAAAAACATTGGAATGACCATCTGGCATGAAGTTTCTGTTTCTCTTAAAAACAAATCTGTATTTTCTGTTTCTCATCTCACTACAGACACATAAAAATCTTCTGACAAATTTTACTATATCAAACAGAGCAAAGAGAACAATAATAAATCTAATTGTATTTGAAAATTAAAACATGAAAATAGTATGTCCACGTATCTCCAGAAGCTATCCACGTAAGCATGTACACACAGCTTCCACTATTATAGTATTTGACCTACTTACACTATTTCTAGATGCCAATAAAAACTCCAGATACCTTTTGCTAAAATTTTACAGTGTCCTCTTCTTTGTAATATCATGGCTTAGAAAAAAAAAAAGAAAAAAAACAACCAGAAAAGAAAAGAAGCTGTAATTAGCAATTCTTCTACTAAAAACAATCAAGTTAACTGTAGAATAGATATTCTACATATTCTGTATTGAATTCATAAATAAGAATGAATTTGATATAGGGATATGTGGCAGCTCATCTTGTAATCACTGTTTGCAAACTGACATCACAGCACTGCATCTGTTTTTCTAAACAGTCACTGTTCTATACTTCCAGTCTGTGTTGAGCCAGGTAAGCTGAACACAAACTCAAATCGAAGAGAAATAGGACATTATGAGAGGAATGGTTGCAGACATCTTCATGCCAAATGAGTAACTGTTATCAAAAACAAATCATTTCCAAACTCCCTGCTGACACTTCTGGTGCCACAGCTGGAGGTGCATGACCTGAAAGGACTGAAAAGTCTACAGAGGACTTGGCCCTAATTTGAAAGGCTTTAAGTCTGAGAAGTTAAACAATCACAGAAGGTGAAAGACAAGAGGATTTTAGCTGGATACAAATCATAAAGTTAGCTAGAGCCAACCAGAGCAACGTAGTCCCCATTTTACACACTAGTTTTTCATCTATGGAATGAAACTGAACTGTTCTGGAGGATTTTGCTTTTTCAGTGCTGAAGCTGTTTAATTCCCCAGTAAACTCTGAAATGCCAGTCAGCAGGCATAAAATCTGCCACACAAAGCCTCAAGAAGCAACATTGCCCTCCCTATCAATATCATGAAAGATAAAAAGATTCCTTACTTTGAACAGTAAATTTATTTTAATACAATAGTTCTGGTACATTTGCATTATACATTACAGAAAGAAATCATTAAATAGGCATTTACACTAGAACTTTCTACTGTGGGATCCAAACAGCACATTTTATATTTAAAATGCACAGCAGGCAGTTACTTGAGAAGACATAAAAGATCCTTAGCTGCCATGCAGTATCAGGTGACAAAAATATAAGCAGAATTTGTTACCACAGAGAAATGATGGTATTAAGAGAAAATTTTTCATTGTGACAGAACATCTTGGCTCATGGCAACATACAAAAATTTGTAATCAAATTAAATTCTCCCCGTCTCACTGCAGAGTACAGTAGTAGAATTTCAAACTGCTTAGAGAATTGTATATTCCCCCCAAAGTACTCCACATGTCATTTTAGAAACAATCTGATAAACCTGCCAGCACTGAATAATTCCCAACCTTGGGAACTGAATAGATGGGGCTATTCATGAGGTAGAATCTTAGTCAGTACGAGAAGCACTATGCTCTTAAAACTTGACAGCAAGTTTACTCCAGAAGGATGCAGCCAGTTGTAAGTGGCAGCATTCCACCTGGGGAACTTCAGAGCAAGACCCTTTACAGAACAACTGCACTTCCCACGGGACACATCATTTACACTGTTTGATGCTGCTGGGTACTTTTATACTCAATGTGGAGTTGGAAATTCCTGCTTACTGCATCTACGAGCAGTACATACTAAAAATAACAAACAACAAGAACACTTTTACTCTTATAATCCCACATGTTGTTTAAATTCCAAAACCAAATCTTCTTATGCTTTTGTATTTCATGGGTTTCTGCTTAATAAACCTCCATGAATGTCCCAGTTTTGAGGAAAATAGGAGGAGACTGCTGAAGATAGTTGAGAAGTTGAAATGACTCTTTCTTACTTTCTCTATATTACCTCTCTAAACTTCAAATCCTCACTTGAAGGAAAACAAGGCAGTGACATGGGAAGTATTGGGAGGAAGCAAAGCACAGCTTTTGTATTCTATTTCCCACCAATCAGCCTCACAGATGACGGGAATTAGGAAAAAAAAAAAAAAGGAAAGAAAACCTCAAGAGATGGAAAATACTGTGAGGTAGGATACCTTCTTGATAAAACGAGCATACTGTTTTAATTTACAGAACATTTAAAACTTCTGGTAGCAAAAGCTCCATCATGTGCAGAGGTAGAGCAGCAGAACAGTGAAAACTAATGATTGACAAGATGGAACATCCTGATGCATTTCTGCTAACTCAGCACAGATATCACCTTCCCTTGAGATCAAGGCCATAATCCCATTTAAATCCGATTTCACTCTCAGACCACTCATCCATTTAATTTAAGGAGAAAACAAATCCGTATCAAGTAAGCAGATTTCTAGTCAAAACCAAACTTCCTTACTGGAGACGTATAATACATCATAGGTCTAAAATTGTAGTTACAGATCTTAAATTATGATAAAATACTGGAAGCAGGCTGCTTTCTGCCTCTACCGGGCCATTTTTAGAACTGAGTACCTGCAACATTCACAGAAAGCAACATGTTCAGATGAGAAGGAAAATGGAAGAGATTATTCAATGCATTAATGATTAAAGCATTAATTCAGCAAAGTGCTTTTCCTGAAAAGCACAATGTAGATTAAGCAAAGGATCATGAGGCCAATCAGAGCAGTTCAGTTATGAGAAAAATTCCAAAAACACATAGATCTATTTTTCTAGGGAATCTGAGAACACTAACACTGGCTGTTTATTATGGGTTATCTTCTCTGGCATCAGCTGAAGTCTGGCATGCATCCATAAGGGAAAAATCTAGAATCTCTATATTGCCCAGAGTCTAATAATATTTTTCCCAGTAGATCTTTCATGTCTTCTACACAGTTCCAATAGAGGATAGCAACAGTACTTCTTTCATGTTGAAACAATTCCTTCATACTGACAATTCTTTTAAGGTTTATTTTTTTATGTCTGAGATACAGCAATTCCACTAAAGAATTTCTCAGCAGTCCTGTTGGAATACACTACCATGGCACCAAATTTAGTGCAGAGTGCTACGTGCCAACCATTCACAATCTAATGTTACAGTTTGTTTTTTTTAAATAAAAATGTATCTGTGATCTTCTGGGTCTCTTAGTATTCTGCTCTTCCTACAAAAGCCAGTCAACAGATCAGAGATTGGCCACATGCTCAAAAACAGATCATGCATCTCAGACTTCGTCTTCAAAACAAACCCAGTAAAAGAATACATGCTGTACAGATTGTGTGATTCAAAGTAATTGCTGTTTGAACTACTGAAAATGAGTATGTCTTAAGCAACAATTATATTTGCTCAGTTTGCTTTGGCTAACATATTTTACCTTAATATGATGTGTGGAAGGCAGGGGCTATAATCCAAAGCTGTGTACGATTTTGAGAGTACTTGTTACACATTTCTTCTTTTCTGAAATATATAGCTTGGTTGTTTCTTACCTCTGTTCTTCCAATCCCTGATGATTTAAGGCATGCCTTTAGGTTGGTTTTTTTTCTGTTGTAGTTTTTGTTTTTTATTTTATAGGCAGCTGTCTGTTGTGAAAACAATGCTGAGCTGGCAGCTTTATTTTGATTTTAACACTGGATTGGTTTTAAGATGGAACTTATCCAGCTTCTGAGAAGAGCTGTATGACATGATTCATGGCAAGAGAGGGAAAGGGACTATGGCCTGTGAAATGCCATGCTCTACCATCCAGAAAAAAAACAAAGAATGGCTGCAATGATTTCTTAACTATACAGTGTTGCATACATTACTCAAAATATTTCAGTCTTAGCAAAGGAGAACAGCTGTGGTTTGTTGGGTTTTTTTGTTTGTTTGTTTTACAAAATATTTTTGTTATTAAGGTAGACAGAAGCTATTAAAAGTTTTGCATCTTTTGCCTCCCTTCCCACTAAATGCCACAAACATTCATCAACCAGAAGGCTATAAAGCACAGGCTGGGACTTCCAAATGAACCAAGGATTACATCCTTCTGACAGAGATCATGCAGAAGGTTGAGTTGTTGGTTTGTTTTAAATATCAAGAAAAAGGGATAGTAAATTTATACCAAACAAATATTTTTGTTGAAGTCCAAACTATACATTTCACTTAAGGCTGATTCCAACTTCATTAGACTCCACCTCACGAGGAATTATCTTCTGCTAAGATTTCAGGAAATGGTTCCTCTAAAATCAACATAAGTGCAGAAGAAACAGCACAGTGAGAAAAGTGTTGAGCTTCTGATTTCAGCAAAAATTAATGCTTAAGTTCTTGGAAAAAATCCTCCTTTTCCCTCAAACATTTCCAAAGGTTAGCATAGGGTTTGAAATATCACTGGCTCTTAACTTCCTGAGAGAAATCCATGCGTGATACAAGAGGGTATGTCAACAATACTGTAGCCACCAACAGGATGCCTTAAAAAGGTGACTGTGGGAAAAGCGGAGGGCAGATGTTTTTGAGTGAAAGAATCTTCACTTTCACGTGCATGGAATTTTCTACTATATTTTCATCTCCTTGGTAAATTATACAAGTCTTACAGCAACACAGAGTAATAAAGTCTTCTCTGCATTTGATGCAACCCATTACCTCAAGTGTGACTTCAGTGTGACAGTAATAGTAATCCTATCTAGTGCTAGAAGCTTTATCATCATGATATTTCATATACATATAAAACAATCCAGTTTGGATCATTCATACATTTCACCTTTAGGGTTTACCTTTTCATTTCTAAAATTACTCCTATACAAAACTATAAAAGATTAACTATGTATGTTCCCATTCCTTCTCTATTTTAACAATAAAGGACAGCTTTTAATGATGCATTCTACAAACTCCATTAAAAAAAAATACAATCTACAAAATTGAAAAGGAATTTTAAAAAAATATATATATAAAACATTTTGACTTAAGTAGAAAAAAAAAAGAAATTAACATAGTATGTACCTGCAGAAGTAATCTCTCAAAGGCTAGGAAGTTGTCCCATTTGGAAATCTGAGGGTGTTTCAAAGTCTGGACTACAGCCAGCACAAGCTGTAAAAGACCACAGTGATTCTCCAAAGCTTTGAAATTATTTTTGAAAAGTTGTACATAGGAGCTGAGCTGTTCTGGGGTGACTCTACCTGTGGAAAGCAAAACAAGATATAGTATTTTGTAGTGACAAATACTGATAGCACCACATGTGAACTTAGATTTTTTTAAATTAAAGTTCATCAGTTACAGAGAATTAAAATCTTTCTACATTATAGACAAGATCCTAGCTTTGTTGCAGTCACTGGGAGTTTTAGGGAGCAGAAATATGTCAGGATGCTTCATACATGAATTATGGCTTAAGATATGTGGTATGGCAGGTATTTAACAATACACAACAGATGTAATATCATTCTCTGTATTCAAACATGTAGGGAGACTCATTTAAGCAAGGGCAATGACCTGCCCACTACTTCTAAATGATGGGTAATATTTCTACAATATATCTATTTTTATCAGAAGTCCAAAAATCCAAAGAGAATTTGTCAATTTGTCAGTCTTAAAAAAAAAAAAAATTAAAATTAAAGCTTAATTTCACCCTCAAAAAGAAACACCACCTGCATCCTTGCACTGGCCTGTGGACCTCTCTAACTGAAGGACGTAAGGGGAGTCATTCTAGCCACACAAACAATACACAATTAGCAGTTTTTCCAGCTAACATTAAAATAACATACAAATTGCCCAGTTTGTATTTTGTATTAGAAGTGACATCATGCCTGTTCCAAAGCAAAAGGGCCTGATGCTAGTCTGCTAACTTAGGCTATGTGAGGAAAGTCTGTGGTGTCTCATCGAGAAAGTTATCACAGGCAATCACATGTGCCTTCAATATGAAAGGAAAAATGGTGTTAAAGCACCATCCTAATTGCAAGTCTGGACTGCAGACCAGTCCTGGACTGCTGCCTGGTTTCTTGTAGCCACTGCCAGTAAAGAGTCATCACTGTCAAACAAAGCAGACCTAAAGAGCAGAGGCAAGTGAGATGGAGCAAGGAGAATCCGTTAACTTCGCAGAACAAGCTTTAGTGCCACAAAGGCCCTAGACTGAAGTGTTTCATGTCTTACACTAGTCTCATCATTTTATTTGTTATTTTTCCATAAAGGAAAGATCTTGCATGACCAACACTGTGTTTCTTCTCTGCATTTGGTTATATCATCAGTTTATAAAACTTTTCATCTGCCTCCATCTTTTCTGTATCGTACACGCAGTGAAAGAAAATGAGTCCACCAGTGCATCAATGTTGAAAATGCTTTCTCTTAGCTCCAGAGATATCACCGGCAGCCTTTTGAGGAACATTTAGACTAGGTAAAGCTGCTAAATAAAACAAAAACACACAGAGTATTTATGTGAATTTTAACGGAGAGCATCAAACCAAAAAGTCAGCAAATTAAGACACAAATCAAGCTGACACCACTCAGTAGGCCTGAAAGCTGACAAAAGGCTTCTACAGTTAGTCCACATAGGCTAAAACAGCAACCACAGCCATATGTGTTTTTAGACTAAACATCGGAGCTTTCAGACGTGTTTTATTTCATGTAAGGCTGTGTCAGGCAGATTTACATGGTGATTTGAAAATGAAGCCACGCAGCATACCTTTGATAATGACTGCATTATTACCTTTAGCAGTCATGATATATAGTAACAGATTCAAAAAATGATAGCTTGCTTCAATTGGGAAAACATGAAGTTTCCTCATATAAAACAGTAAAACGAGGCCTTTTGAGTTTGATTTCATCTTTTTTTTTTTTTTTTTAATGATTTTGTTCTGTATTGTCCCCTCCTGAAAGTGAATCCAGATGCACCTCTGGGTCAGCACCATTTTAGAAAAATAATGAAAAACTTTCCCACCCTCAAACTATCACCAAAAGAAAGCCCAATACAAATGTAAACATAAGTGAAACCCTGACCTTAGTAAGTCATTAACAAAACTTAATGGCATTGAGGAGTCCAACATCTCATCTATAACATTTAAAATATTCATAGAAGTACTCAGATCCATGGTTCAAGAGCTCCAGCCAATTTCTGCACAAAAATTTCCCTGGACAGTTATATGCCTGTTGCATATAACTATTCCAGTAAGAAATAGGAGAAAAGGAATTTAGAAAAGTTATTGGTGGTATTCAACAAATAATGGGGCCTAAATCCTCATCACCTTCCCTGCTGCTTGCTCACAGAGGGAGATTTCAGCACAAGGCCAACAGCAAAGTTTAATCCCAACCCAATCAGTCTTTTATTTATTTTTTAAAGCCCCTCTGCTATTTCAAGTCCTTTTGTCTTACAGCATAGCAGAAAACTCCTATAAATTCAAAAGGAATAGATGATAACTACATATTTGTATATCAACTGTTCTTTTGGTTTTTTAAAGAGAATCCAGAGATTCACAGCCAGAAGATGGCAACTACTGTCAGAAAGAATGACAACAGCATTATCGTGCCTTGCATCATACTCTCCTGACCATACTCTGTCATGGTCATGCTCTGTTCCACAGTACTACACCTATGCAGAGTTCAAGTCTCTGTGGACACAGAGGTCTCACTCCTGAGGACTACTTTACGCTGGCAAAGCAGTTGTTCATTTTTTACCTACTCCTTGTGGGAAGAAAGAGAAGTATGACCTCAACCTTCCCCAGGGATATAGAAGAACTGATAGTCTTCCTTGCACAAATACCAAGAATTCCATACTGTCTAAAAAGTAACCTTTACCATTAGAATAGCATAGGAAATGAAAATAGATGCTACAGAAAGTCCTCCGGATGTCTGAAAGTCACAAAAACACAATGGGTGAGGTACCAGGCTCACTACAGAAGAGCCAGTTCTGTCCAAGAAACTCTGAAAATGAGCATGTTGAAACAGCTTTGTACTTAAGCAATTTGATAAAAACTGTGGATAAAACGGAAGTAGCAGCAAGGATAGAATAGAATCTAGTTATGACAGTGGGGAAGGAAAGATAAAAGCAACTCTAACACAGTAGTGCAAGAGTGTATTACAGAATCGGAGCAGCACAGCAGTACGCATGGAACATTCTAGAATATTGTTACATTCCTGAAGCAACTGGTGTCCCAGTAAAGAAAATGAAATCTCAAAATACAAAGAAAAAACACAAGCAAATAAAAGTGGTTACCCATACACTTGCTAGATGTAATTTGTTTATTTATTTTAATATAGTCACTGAGATTGTTTTAGATTTACTTGTGAAGACCAGAGAGGCTAGTAATATGAAGATACCACTCAGATAAGCCAAAACATAGACAATTATTATATGATTTTAACCAAGTTTTAATTTGAGCTCATTTGGTTTAAATTGAATAAAAGGGAAATCCCAAAAAAGTAGGATTAGGCACTGGGAAACACAGGGAAAAAAACTGAGCTTGTTTAGATTGTGTAAAGGAAATCAGTTAAACCAAAAATTTTACATACACAGACTTTCTTATTTGGATAATAAAGAAAATAAGGATTTGGATTATTCTGGCAATACACTATCATCAAGAAATGAACCAATAAGTAAATTAATTATTCTACCCTGGTTTTCATGCCACAGTGCAATATACAGTTGGCAAATGACCAGTGATTATGAGGTATTTTCAACAAACTTGCCATATGAGAACTGAAAAAATAAGCAGGTGAACTGAAGCAAGTTTTGAAATGAGTTGCACATAGAACAAATGGCCATTGATAAGACTGGTACTAAGTCTACCATATCAGTTGACCTGAAGACAAAAAAAGTTATATTTATATGTAAGGAACGGTGAAAAATAGCTTCCTTACAGGTTTGAAGGCATGAACATATTTAATGGGAGAAAGACTAGGATCTGACTAAAGTAGTAAGAGTTTTTGAGTAGTGAGAGTAGCTTGAGTGGAATGGAAAGACTTTGACCTCAAAAGCTAAACAAAAAGTTAACTAGACAAGCCACATACATAGACATGAAGACAATTCCACAGTATGACTTTTTTCCATCTTAAATTAGCACTGCAGTCTATGTACTGTAATACAGGCATCACTCCAAGAAAATAATTATTTTTCATGATAGATTTACCAGTAGAAGTAAATTTTTAAGATTCAGAGTCTCAAAGTGTTGGGTTTTTTTTAAACATAAAGACTTATGGATGAATAAGGTGTCTAAAGAGCAAAGGTCAAAAATACCAATGCACTCTTCCAAACATACAGTCCTTATTTTTTCAACTAACACTTAATTATCTCCATAGGGACAAGAAAACAAGTAAAGAGGAAAGTACATTTTGTGACCAATTGAATAAATAAGTGGATGCTTTTCCAAGACTACAGAAATCGCCAAATACACATAGCTTTAAACTTAGTTCAATCTGATGTGAGAGCACAGTCTGACTTTCACTGGCTGGAGCACTTCGCTAAGGTCCATTTCTTACTTGACAGAACCATGATGAATAAGAAAATATCTTGGAATCCTTATATTCACAGACTAGATGAAAAAATTCCAGATAAACTGTTTTCCTCGTCCATAATCTTAGGAATACAGATCTATCTCTCCCAGTAGCTTGCTTCTAATCATATCCAATGCCAGATACTTCTGAGGAATGTAATAAGATCGCAAAATCCATGAAGCAACAGTACTGCCAAGGGAGTTGGATATTTTGCAAACTAAGTGAGAGCAATTTAGTAGGACAGATGACGCCCCTTAAGTCGCTGTGTTGGTGTAATTTCCAGATGTTATTCTTATTAACTCAACATGTTTTTGTACTTCTTAGGAAGTTTCAGTAACACTCTTTAAGAGTAAGTACCATAAAAACAATTCAATCTTAGTTTTTGGTTAGTTATTTTCAAATGTCACCCAGTCCTTAAATTGCTAATAAAGAAGAACGCCAACTACTCCTTAGGCTTTTTGGAGAGATGAAAAGGGGGATGCTACTTGGCTGACTTCTCCAGAGTAAAGCTCTGTACCCAAAGAGCACTAAACCTTGCAGTAGACTGAAAACAGATGTGACAGGCTTATTTCGAGCAGCATATGCTCATCTCCCAAGAACACAAACAAATTTGCTCTGGGTTTGATGGTCACCTGTAAGCCTCCTTCCCTCCTCAGCTGCAGGAGCAGTAGCATCCAACACAGTGGTTACAGGTATGAGCATAATCACTACAGTGATCTCAAGATAAGTCTGTCAGCCCAGATCAGACAGCAGCATACCCTGCTTCCTCCTTCTAGCAGGACTGTGGAGCTTAATAGCAACTATGGCTTGCCTTCCTTCCTCACTGGTCACTACTGATTCCCCTTCTTCCTCCCATGTTAGCAATAGCTGCAGTGCACAAGCATTTGAGCTAAACAATTCTTCCATTTCTGCTGCAGGCTTTCCAGTGCCTCTCAAGTTACTAAAGATAGACAGATTTTCAGAGAAGCAGAGCCTCTCATCTGTCACACCTCTGAAGGCATGTACAGCAGTGGCTGTTAAAAGCACAGAAAGGTGAATTCTTGGATGAGGAAGAAAAGTTCAGCACTGCCAGCCAGGCAAGCAAAGTGACTGTCCTGCTCTAGTACAGCCTCACCTCGAGTACCGTGTGTACTTTTTTGGATGCCACAATACAGAAAAGATGTAAAGCTATTAGCTATCCAAAGGAGAGCTACAAAGACAGTGAAGGGTCTAGAGGGGAAGGCATATGCAGAGCAGCAGAAAGTCCCTTGGTTTGCTAAGCCAAGAAAAGATCAGACTGAGAGGAGGCCTCATAGCCACCTACAGCTCCTCATTGAAAGGAGTAGAAGGGCAGCTCTGAGTTCTGCTCTCTGGTGACAGCAACAGGGCCCAAGGAAATGGCATTGAGCTATGTCATGGGAGGATCAGGTTGGATGTTAGGAAAATGTTCTTCACCAGGGCGTGATGGGCATGGAACAGGCTCTCCAGGCCACTGGTCATGGTCCCAAGTGCTAGAGTTCAGGATGCATTTGGGCAACACTTTCAGATGTATAGTTTAATACACTCTAATATAAAACTAATATTTTTCAGTTCTAAGCATTTAAATGCAGATACCTAAGTATGGCCCACAGTTAGAATTTAATATTTATAGATTATCTATAATTTCATGTAACCTAGTATATTCAGAAGGCTTTGACAAACATGACCAATAACTTGGGTGTTTTAACATGGAATAGAAATTTTGCTTTTCAGTCATTCAGAGCTTTGTTTTTAAACTCATAGCAGCTTAAATTCATTATTCCTCTCCTCCCCCTCCCCACCCCCCCTTTTTTTTAAATGCACTCTACCACTCATTTTCCTCTTTTAACTGTTAGATCAGCATCAACAAAAAGTAACAACCACTGTTGACAGTGGACAGAGAGAGATTTCCCACTTGCTCTCTCAAAAGTCAAAACAAATTTCAGAACTGTTTGAGTAAGTAGGTGATGTCTGTCAGAATTAAGCATCTTATAGTAGCTATCAATATTAACTGAGTGCTATGCCAATAGTTGGAAGTACTGCCATTCCAGAGTTACTCTAATCCACTTCATCTTGACTAAATATGTACCATGATCACAAATGTTGCCTTATTCTTCACCTCTTTTACCACATCAATAAACACAGAACACTAGGCCACATCCCAACCAGAGAGTCACCAGCTCTGGGAAACAGTAACCCTTGAAAACAGTAGTTCACTGCTATCATAAAGAAGCTTTAAATCTGCAAATTTCGTTACATCATCTCCCAGATGCTCTAAACCTCTCACAAAAAAAAGAACTGACTTATTTGTCTTAAAATAATATGCCCAAAGGATTCCAGGTGGCTTGTACACGTCCTCATTTAGCACTAAGACATATGTTTTCACACACTGAATACTTCATTGTGTTCTTGGCTTGTTGTCCCAGACAAAGGAAGGTTGTTGTTAATTGGTAGGTTATTCAAAAGGACTGATTATTTCTCTGATGATCTCTGGAAGACTTCCATAGCTGAGAATACCCTAACAATCACTTTGGGTGGGAGGCAAATAAAAATAGATGGAAAACATGATGATGTATGAGTACATACATATGTAAGTCAACATGTCTTTGTGTAACTAATTCTCCTTTGGAAGACTGAATCATCAAGCTTACACAACTATGTTGGAAAAACAGCACCAGGCAAGCCACCCAGTTTTACTGTATTGCCATGTTCCACTTAAAGTGCAACACTCAATGGTATCTGCAAGCACACTAGCATATAATATATATTCTATTTAAATCCTTTGTCAGGCTGTTCTCTGTGATAGTTTGCTCCTTTAGTCTTACACCACTTCAAATTTGTTCTCTTTTTCTTTCTTTTTGACTAGTCAGCTCTTTTCTTAACATTAATTCTGAAGTCCTTTCTGTCATCTTGTAAGATGCACAAAACACAGTACTTAGTACAGAATCCACAACTGCCACAGAGATTCAGCAAAACCTTGGTGCCACATGGCTTTGTTGCGTGCCAAGCACACACTGGAACTGGTGTTTCCCCACCCCATATCCAGGAACTCTCTTGCTTAGCTAAAACAGTCATTATGGTTGATCTGAACAAAAAAAAAAAAAGAACTGAATAAATCTTAGCAGAGAACAGAAGACAGCAATTTAACTGCTCCTTTCAGAGAGCTGCATCACTATTCAGTATGTGTTATCTTACAAATGTTTTATCTTTATGTATGTGTGTATATATGTATATACGTATATATAATCAGCTTGTTTCTACATAGCAAGATCTAACTGTATATTTACTACTAACAGGCAGTCAAAACCTTAAAGAAGCATTTCAGCTTTTCCTGAGCAATTTGGTTTATTCAATGCAAAAGTTGTTCGTTTAGACAAATGTTAGAAACACTGACTCAATACAGATTCCAGACAATTAAGTACTGCAACTTACAGTATCTCCCAAAACAATACCAGTTACCAATTTCTGTAAACAAAAACAACAACAAAAAACCCACTACAAACCAAAACCAAAACATCAGTAAGCTATTTTATCTATTCAAAAGCTGACTAATTCTTATGACTTGCCTCAACACCTATTTCTAATTTAGAGACCTATAACTCACAGTTTATGCAAATAAAATGAAACTATTATTTTCCCAACATTTTTTCCATTATATTTAAAACAATTATATATTAATTAGATCAATGGACAATCTACATGATTCTCAATGGCAAGTATTTGATCTGACTCTAATATTTCAAAATGTGTACTAAAAATAATCTTAAGAGATTACGTGATGAGTCATGGCCTGAATGCTCTTAAAAACAGTCATTTAAAAATCTTTGACAAGGCTTTTAGGGCATGGCTATATCATGAGAAACATTTCATTTCTGTGACAATCCATTAAGCATGCCTTCTAATGAACTGGACACATTTGCAAGTAAATGACATTTAAATTTATAAGTTCTTTAATACAACAAAGTAATAACCTTTTCACTTAAGGATATATATATATTGTAAATGAACAATTGTTATTGTTTTTTATGTTAAAGCCTTGTTTCAAAACTTCACAAGAGTTTACCTGTACATTAATGTTTCCTTCTGCTACATATCATATCAATTCTCTATAGAAAGACCAGACTGAAGTAGCTTTTCACACTTGTGTTAAGACAAAAAGGTTTCACAAAGTCAATACATGCTTTGCAGTATTACATTAGCAAAGAACATAAACAGTGAAATGATATATTTGCAAGAGCAACACATTTCTGTTTTCTTCTAAATTTTTAAGAATTATCTTCAACTTTAATCACAATCAGACATTGAAGGAGACCAGGCCATAAGTTAAACTTAAGTGTTTGAGTTTACTGTCTATAACAAAAAAACAAAATGAAAGAAAACAAACCAAAAAGAGACTTTATTCAAAAATTCCAGACACATAGAAAGAATACTGTGACCACAATCCCTACATATATATTAAAAAAATAAATAAATAATGCCAAGGTCAACCAAATAGTTCTGCATCCATGTCCCAAGTGTAATTTAATCAAAGATAACATACTACCAGAATATTTCTGTTCCACCCCACTGCACAGGGTTTTGTGCTTCACTTCCATCTACTCACTGCAGATGGCACACTTCACAATTTTACTGGGGCTTGAATCATCTACCCATTTTGCACCACAGGAACTTATATAGCATACAGTAGGTTACTTACTGAACAAAAACAAGACTACAGCAAGAGACAAAAATACTCCTCCTGAAACACCGTAAACCTAGGAGCTGTTATTTGTGTTAGAATATTGTGTCACAGAATAAAAATCTGAAGTCTACAATGAGAGCTTAGGGCGAAACAGAGTGCTTGATACTTCAGAGTAAACTCAAAATTTTCATTTTACATCAACTAAGTGTGAGAAGTACCAATGTTACAATGCTATAAATTTTATGTATTTTTAAGGTAAATTTACACAGTGCAGTGGTCATTAAAAAAACAAAACACTCCCACTAACTAAACCCCACAACAGACAGAACAAATGTGAAGAATTCTCAATTTCCTAATGAGGAACAGCAAGAAAGCTACCTAGAGCCACCTGCAAGCTCTTCTTAAAATACCGAAGGGGAAATTTTGCCTTCCAATAAACTTGTTGCAAGAGAGGAAGTACATGATGATTGTCAGTTTTTATATATATATATATTTTTTTTTTCTGAATATTACTCAGAATATTTTCAGCTTTGGACTAAAACATCTCTGATAGCTTACTTTGGTTAAGATTTATTTCATTTTGTTATAAGTACATTTCATACTATCTCTCAGTCTCCTTCACTAAATTAGAGATGTTTCCCCTAACCAGGAGGCAAGATTTAACGACTCCAAGATCCACTTCCAAAACCATTTCCACAAGGAGTAACTGTTGTTGCATTTGGAGAACCCAGGAGGGTTCGATATTCCCTACCATTCCCTTCACATCAACAATTAAAAGGAAAATAAGGTATTTCAAGGTACTTTTTCAAAGAGGGAGTATAAATGACATAAGTGTTCTATCATTTTTTTCTTTTATTTCTTCAACATGATGATATAAAATAAAAGTCACACAGACACACACACAAAAAACCATCCAAAAAACCCCCACATCCTACACTTTAATGGCAGAGTAACAGCTTGACCCAAAAAGATATACCAAAAAATGCAGAAAGAGGTAGTTGTGAAGTGGTACTTTCCCCAGGTCATAAGGGAACACAACCTCCTAAAAGATTATTTAAAGAAGAAAGAAAGGTGAGAGACAAAAAAAAAAAAAAAAAAAAGAAAAAGAAAGAAACCAGTAAGTTGTTTTAAAAGAAATAAATTTTTTTTAAATGACCAAATCAAAGGGTGGTCATCCACTGTGAATGCAATGGTCTATAAGGAAGCACCCACAGACAGTCCAAAACTTTTAGAAACACTTGAAACTTTTCAAAAACATTTTGCATTCTAAGAAGAAAAAAAGCCTTCCTCCTCCAGGGGGTGAATGATGCAACAGAACATCTGCTGTATTGACCACCACTGAAACTAGGAACATTTGCTACAGGTCAAGATCACGCTTACAGCTGCACTATAAGGAGAAGTCAAGAACTCAGTACTGTAACAGGCTGCAAAATCAAATCCACTTGGCTACACAGTTCCCACACTGCAGAACTTCTGCTGCTTTGGATGAGAAAAAAAAAAAAAGAAAAAATTTACTCATGGTTCACGCTGTGCAACAAAAGGACTCCATGTTGGAGAGGAGCAGACCTACCTTTTCTTGGGTTAACACCCCGAAGAGCACCAGTGAGGTGCTGGAGGAGCATGGAGAGACTCGCCATCAAGAATTTAGGACTCTGCAGACTAAACCAGGCCTGTCTCAGTCAAGTTGGTACAGGAACCCTCCTGTCCCATGAGATTGCCTTCAGGGAGGCTTCTTTGGCTTCTGCAGCTTGTTGTCCCAACAGGCTTGAAGATCAGTTAAACAGATAATAGAGGAATGTGCACAAGCATCCCAAGAGCCAGTCTACAGTTTGATGCCTCTGCATCCCAAGCCACCCGCATACTGAGAAGACCAGTTGTTACCCAGGTATCTATCACTTACTTTAAGGTGTGCTGCAGAAGGGATGCGAATGCCCCACACACTGCTTTGAAGGCCTATAATACTTACCTGTCTTCTCCTGCATAAAGGTCTCGGATACAGCCTGTCATTGTCTCACTACTCGTCTCTTGCACAGAACTAGCCTAATTATGTGGGAAGATATCAGTGTACCTATCTACTTCACTATGCCTCATTTTCTTTGCTGGTAGCTTTTGTCCCTAGAGTTTATTCCAGGAACTGAATGGTACTGAATCTTGAATATTTTTACACTGATCTTGTCATCAATAAATCGTATGTTAAATGCCACTACAGTCCAGTGCAATTTTTTTTTTTAATTTTTTTTTTTAAGAATTGCACATTTTGTATTCTTCACATGCTCTATATTTCTAGATAAGGTATTCTCTTGCATTTTCCCGCCCATTTTAAAATATCTTTTTACTTCAAAATGCTATTTCTTATCTCCATTGAAATTTAAGGATCTCCCTATTTCTACCCAAACAAGTTTTACCATCCAGATCACCCCACACACATCTGGCCATTTGAAAGCTACAGTACCCTTCTTTATCTCACAAATTCTGAGGTTTTGCTAATTGTATAGTGAGCCTGATTTTTAAAACTGCATTTGTACAGTTTAAATGGAAAGAAAGAAAAAGGTCTTTATTCTAATAACAAGCTCTCATGTAACAGCACACAGCACTTTGTTTCTGTTGCTATACCAGTGTTTCAACTTTCAGTCTCCATGCCAGGCCAGTAAAGAGACACAATAAAAAAATTCAGGCTTGACCAAAATTTACTGTGTTCTTTCCAAACAGAAGAGCAAGGGTGTTTCTAAAACCACAGAACATCTGCAGCAAACTTTTTATTATTGCGAAAATCTATGCTAACAGCAAAGCTTTCAAGAGGAGATTCATGGATGATCACGTTCAGAAGACAACTAAGATATGCATTAAACTTATGAAGATGGAACTGGAAGTAGAGGAGTGGAAAAAACAGCAATCTTTCTGCTGTACTGCTAATCAGGCTGCTGCTCAGAGTGGAACTCCTTGCAGACCCTTAATTTAAGAGCCAAGTATAAGCAATCCCTTTACTGTCTCACTTGAATCACTATAAATCTCACCAGAATGCCATTACAACGATTTTCTTTACAAAAACAAATTTAATTCTTTCAATAAAATAAAATGTCAGTGTTTTCATTATGCCAAAGTATTTTAATATATGTCTTTATTTAAGCAGACTTCTAGCAAAGGACAGCTCCACCTACTGTTTACGTGTAAACACACTGTTTTGGGAACTATGGATATCTGAAAGGGTTAAGGCTGTTTCCAAGACTTAGATTTATCAAAAACATGCCCACAGTAAGCAACACCAAACAAACACTGCAAAAAGTCAATACTGGCAGCATTAGTAAACTCCAAAGGAATCTGCATCTTTAACTATCATTTATGTATGACATAAGTATGGTATGTACTTCTTTAGAAGTGATCTGCATGTAGCACAATAGTTTTTATGCTGGTTGAAATTCTGAACACTGCTTTGCCTGTCTTCTCCAGGTTTGACCTCAAATACAAAATACACCGTGTAGATAGAGAGCTCAGGTTTTGTTCCCTATGAAAATGGCAGAGTAGCTTCATGGTTGTGTTCTAGTTTGTCATGTGGGTGATCACTTTGTTCTTTGTCTTTTTCTGTGATCCCATTTTCCAAGACTTCTTTGAAGGAAAAAAGAAAGTTTTACTGACAGTAAACAGTTCTGAATAGCTTGCTCATTGATGTTATTCATTAAATTTTGTAAAGGCAGTTCTTTCACTCACAAACTGAAATGACACAAAACTCTTCCTTTTCTTGTATATAAATAAAAGAAGGGAAAACAAAACACATGCAATTCTGTCTTGAATGTCATACAAGAACGCTTAATTGCCTACCTGAAAACCTGAGTGTAAGACTGTTTCAGCATAAAAAAAATTGCAGTTTGTTTATAAATGCCACAGAGATAGTCTTACATTTGAAGCTGCTCCAAGAGTCCATCCACAGACTTTTCCACAAAATGTTGCCAACTCTGCATTTCCTCTCTTCAGCCAACTTTTTTCTACACTAAACTATTTTGAAATAGTTGACAGGACTTCCAGACTTTGCCCACCACTGCTTTGGTAGATACAACTAATATAAGGAATATAAATATAAATCAAGAGCACCTGAAACCTGCTCGGATTAAAAAAATGCAGTCAGAATTGTTGATTTCCTTCCTCAGAACTTATCTGTCCATCTCTGCTGCCTTTAAAGGAAGACAGGGGAGTTCTCCATAGCCTAGAAGAGATATCTGTGGGAAATGGGAGATGATAATGTGCCCTCTTCAGCAGCGGGTCTCTTCAAGAAAGCAAATGCTTAAACTGTGAATCCTGCTACAATTGGTAAATCTCCTGCCATGTGCAGCAAAGTATAGAAAGAGCAAATCAGAACCTTACATCCATTATCCTCAGGAAAAGCATGGCAAGCACAGGCCATCAAAGCCCAGAAAGCAACAGAACTTAATTTGCTCCAAAAATACTGAAACAGTATAGGATTGGGTTTCTCATTGCTGCACAAGACTCCTGCTCTGCCAACATCACACATGATGCAGCTTTCAGCCAGGTGGCCACTGCAGGAGGGCTCAGCTACACCAAATGGGACTTAAAGCTTTGTTTTCAAATGTAATTCACTCCTTATTTCCAGGGGAAAGCCAGCAAAGAAAAAAAAAAAAAAAGCCAGCAGCAGCAAGGAAAACACTGACACAACTGGTCTTAGTAAAGAGAGTAAGATGGAACTTTTATGCTAGAAAATGTATTCGTGACACTTAGTATTAGGGCCATACAAAACTCAGAAAATACTCCAAGTATTGGGAAAACCAGTGTGCAATCAAGGTTATGTAAAACCTGAGGTAAACTCAAAAATAACTCAAGTAAAAGCAGAGTAGGAACACTGAAAGCATTTCCCCTCTTTTCAGCCAGCGCTGCCTCATAACACAGTCACAGCGGAAGCAAGCAGCCTTTCAATTAAACACAACAACCAGAACCAGAGCAGTCCACAGAACAATCTTTCTTCTCAGCAAAAGAAATCACTGATAATCAACTTCATTTCCAGCTTTTCTGACAGATTTAAGATGTTCTGTAGCATGACAGATGAGTAATGAACATTAATGTTGTAGATCTGTTCTAAGACATCATTCTTAAACATGTGTCACTGGACAAAGTGACATCTTGATGTGAATTTCAGTTAAAAAAATTAACTATGTTAGAATGAATTATGATTCTAACATAAAATAAGCAATTCACAAAGCAAAGTTTCTATAGTGATTACTAAGTTACTAATTACTAATATTAATAATAATTACTAATATCTGCTAATATTTTAACCTATATTGCATCCTCCAAACAAAAGTAAGTCTCAAAAATGATAGCATCAGAAATTTGTTTCATCACCACCTGTTAGACATTTCTACATAGCACTACATAAAGTCAGCTTACATCAGACATTCAGGCTGCCATTAGATGAGTACCAGTTAACATGATTAAGAACCAAGGTTATTACAGCCATGAATGGATACCATACAAAGAGGCCACAAGGAAAGGGTGGCTGATCTAGTCATTCACACAGCGAATTGAAGGTGGTTGACAGATCATTACGTCACAGAGATCGGAAGCAATTACTTTTAAGAAAAAGTTGAATTCCAGCAACAGTAATTTTTTTTTTCAGAGGCATATGAAATGTAAAGACATTGAATGTTACTACAGTGAATAATTAGTCACATTATCAGAGAAAGTTTAAAGACAATTTTATCATTTACTGTGCTCCTCTCCTTTAGGTTAATTTGCAATAACCCTCTCACAGATGCTCTTTTTCCATTTTTTCCATTTCTTTAGAACAGTTTACAGAATTACTGATTACACATCTAATATTTCTGATTAATAATCTAATAAATGTATGCTCTAGGTATTTGCAATATATGAAATGTTATAGCTGTTAAAAGTTCACAAGTTGGCTGTACATCTAATTTCTCCACAGTATCTTGGCAGTAGACACTGGAGTCTGAGATAAATGCCTATTACTCTTATTCCATAAGAAAAAAAAAATAAGGTATAGAGCCATATCATTGTTTTAATAAGCCTAACTTTACAGTAGTTCTTGCATTTCACTAAGTATGGCATATAGTTAGAATAACAACTAAAAAATATTGGAAGTAATTATTGATATTCTATATTTCTAATATTCTGAAGAATTTAAGTTTATCAGGTTTAAAAAGCGTCCAGACATGGTTTTCAGCTTAAACTCTCTTAATCCAGGTAGCCTTATTTCACATAAGCCTCACTACCTAGATAACACAATTAAACACAAGATCTGTACAAATTTCATTAGGCCAGTAGCTACATAAAACTTCTGCTTGCCAAGGGTGTGTATCCTGCTGACTTCTTAAGAATACTCAAATTCTCATTCTTTACAGACCAAAGACAAGCAACAGTGCCAATCTTCATAACTGTTTTCAATGGTATTATTGTCACCGCATTTAAAACATGACACCTGAGCTCTAGCAAACATTTTCTTCCCATTTCTATATCAGGAAGATTCTGTAGTATCACAGTACACACCTCAAATCTGAGGAAGGGCATAGGCTTTCCCCAAAAGAGTTAAATGGAAGAAGAGCAGCTGTCACCTTCTATGTTACTACTGTGCAAGGAAGGGTATGCCGTGCTACTCACCCATGCTCATTTTAATGGGTAAATTTTCTCTGCTTGCAGCCTCCACCAGGTGTCTCCTGGCCTCCATCACAGCTTCCTTCTGTTTGAGGTTCATGAAGGACTCCCAGAGAGCCTTGGCAGCTGGACTGCTATCAGAAAATGACAGGGTTACACTAAACACTGCTGGAATAATGGAATAAGCTTAAGACAACATTTATATTTTAAGATGAGTGCTTCTACTTAGCAACTCTTCTGAGGTGGGCAGGGCACAAGCAAAAGTAATGCAATATAAAAGCTTGTTTTTTCTTAGCAAAACAGTCACTTCAATTTTACAATAAAACATCTAGAACTTCTTGCTACCAATTTTAAGGCGTAAGAGTCCACATATAATAAACAAAAATAAGCATGTTAGCCCCTGTGTAAGCACTACTGTTCAAGCATGGGAATATAAAAAACAGTCCAAAGTTCTTCAGTTATCAAAAAGCTACGCAAAGTATGGGTCTACAGATGGGCTGTGACTTTCCTGCGAGAATTTAAAGCCCCAAAGCAATACGTCCAGTGCTGAAGGCTGTTGGAATGATTTGATGAACTACCACCACCCTGGGTTTCATGGATTCTCCATAAATATAGTGAATAATCCACAGGAGAATGCAACTGTTGTTACAGTTTCTCTATTTACAAATTTCCTTTTTATTGCTGCTGTTGTTAATCTTAAGACAGATGCACATCAATTTGTGTGGCTCATCTGCACTCATTACTCTGTCAGTGTTCTGTTTCATCCAGGACACTGCATTTCTTGTTTTTGTGAATGAATTCAGTGTTTCCTCTGGAAGGGGGAGGAGAAGGGAGGAAAAACCCTCGCCTGAAGCTAAAGTTAATTGGGATTAACTGTGTTGAATTTTTTTTTCCCCTTAGGAATACCTCCCTTGTTTTCACCCCAGGAGACATTTAACTCCTGAATACTTTTTTTTATGTAATTCATAACATGCTTATAAACATGCCAAAACAGGATCTGTTTCACAGAACACCCCCCCCAACTCATTTGTTACCTGTTACAGAGAAGCTGTACACATGCTGCATTGCAATGGCATGGCTGTAATGCATAGCTATGTTTAGCAATGTGTGCAATACCAATCACACAAAACCTTTAAAAAGTGAATTTAGTAAAGCAGGAAAGCACTCTGTGCAGCAGAATCCTGAAAAAAGCAGACCAGGGGATCAGATAATCTAACCTAGTGTTACATTTCTTCAATACAGTCTCTTTAAAGTAATGGATCTTTGGGTATGTTGTTTTTACAGACTCTATATACAGTTATCCTGACTCAGTCCTACTCACCCAGCATCACTGCTATCTCAGCCTGCTGACCCTGTTCACATTGCACTTACAAGGCATGCCTCACTGTCATTTACAAGCATGCCTGAAGTTTAGATTGCAAGAAGCCACCTCTTTGCCCGTTAACTAATCCCTTCCTGATCAAGCAGTTCCAAATCCAGAGATTACACAGATCAAGAATCAGGTCTAAAATAGCAGGAATCTCATTTTTAAAATACTTTTTTTCCCATTTAAAAGAAATATCATTTTCTGTTCTCCAACTTTTTAGCCCATTCTCCTTTTCCTAGTTCTCTTCATGACCATAAATACAAGTAGAGTCTCACATACGCAGACACCATGGGCTGACTTTAAAATAAACAGCAGAAACTGAAACAAAAGTCTCCCAGATTTTGCACAAGTTTTTAGTGTCTCATTTTTTCTCATTCATATACTTCATAAAAATATTTAGCAGATGTTGAAATATGGTTAGTTCAGCATGAGGAGCATCTATATGCCTCGGTAAGTCAGAAACACAACACTGTGAGGATGCACCACTCCTCTGTCTGTCCTTGTTTGCTGCTCTCCCTTCCTTGCCAGGGGCTGGTGAGCCCCATCTATTTAGACTACAAGGCTCTGAAAGACGTGTGCACATCCATGTATAATCCCTACTACAAGACCCTCTTTTAGCTGGTCCATGTGCTACTACTATAAACAATAATAAAAATCAAAATAATAGAGTAAATATTTTAAGTTACAAGAAGTAAGAATAAGTCATGCTGATGCACTAAAAATTCTGGGGTAAGCACATTTGTTTTGTGTTTAGTAAACTTTTATAGATTCTAGATTTTCTAGTCCAACTCCCATACAACGAGCAGGGACACCTACAGCTAGATGAGGCTCCTCAGAGCCCTGTCCAATTTGACCTTGAGTGACTCCAGGGACAGGGCATCCACAACCTTTCTGGGAAAGCTGTACCAGTGTCTGACCACCCTAGTGGTAAAATCTTTTTCCTTCTGTCTAATCTAAATCTCCTCTCTGTCAGTTTGAAACCATTTCCCCTTGTCCTGTCACAACAGACCCTGCTGAAGAGTCTTGTCCCTTTCTTTCTTACAGCCCGCTTTTAGACACTGAAAGGCTGCTATCAGATCTCCAGAGAGCTCTGTTCTCTGGGCTGAACAGCCCCAGCTCTTTCAGCCTGTGCTCATATGGAAAGTGTTCCACCATAGAATCATAGAATAGAATCATAAAATCACTTGGATTGGAAGAGACCCCAAGGATCATCAAGTTCCAAACCTCCTGCCACAGGCAGGGCCACCAATCTCCAGATCTGGTACTAGACCAGGTTGCCTAGGCCCCCATCCAACTTGGTCTTGAGCACCCCAAGGGAGGTGTTCATCCCTTGGATCATTTTGATGGCTCTCCTCTAGATATGTCCAACAGGTCCATGTCTATCCTGTACTGAGGACACCACATCTGGTTGTGGTACTCCAGGTGAGATCTCATCAGTGCAGAGTACAGGGGCAGGATCATCTCCCTTGCCCTGCTGGCCACACTTTTTTTGATGCAGTCTAGGATATGGTTGGCTTTCTGGGCTGCGAAGGCACACTGCTGACACATGTTCAGTTTGTCATCTACCAGTACCCCCCTTTTTTGGCAGGGCTGTGCTCTATCCTTACATCCCACAGCTTGTACTGATAGTGGGGTGTGCCACAATCCAGGCGCAAAGCCTTGCACTTGGATTTGTTAAACGTCATGAGGTTCTCCTGGCCCCACTACTCAAGCCTGTCTAAGTCTCTCTGGATGGTCCACCCCTCAGGTATGTCAATCACACCGCAGTTTGGTGTCATCCACAAGCGCTGAGGACACACATGATCCCACAATTCCTCTTCCTCTAACTCCAGAATGTTTCCTTTAGAGCCAAAGACCTAGGTTTACATGACCCCTGAGGGTTGTTTTTCCACATGAAAAACAGCCAAGCTCTTGAAGAGTCTAAAACCATATGAGGCTCAACCATGCTCATGTATGCTTGGATCTCTGTGTAATTCATCCAGTTTCTGATCACATTTTTCTTCCTACTGCTTTGGAGAATACCTTGCAGTTTAGGTATACTATGTAAAATACATATGTGAATATATATGTATATATAATATGTATATATACATATATTCATACAATGTAATATGTATATATACATATATATTCATACATACATATTCACTTTTTATGTCTAAAAAGTAAACTACAGGACTTTCAGAATAGCAAATTCCATTGATAAAAATTTCTCACTTAGAAAAATAATTCCATCACCAACTGAAGAATTCACCTTGTGCCCGCACCTAGAATTGTTGAAGTGCTATTTTTGTCATCAACCATACAATAAGCAGCAGTTTCTACATAAGCAAAGAAGCTACTTATTTATACAGTTGCCTTGGAGTAGTGAAAACTAGAAAAATACAGAACTTCTCATTTACAACTCCATCCATGGTACATAGCTTAAGGAGTCTCTATCACAAAGCTCCTCAGGATTTTGAAACATGCTTGTAGGCTGATAGCGGTTCTATTAGTAGGTTGGCATAAAGATGGAATGCTGATTTTCCCCAGCGTTACTTCAGAGTTGGAACAAATATTAGAAAACACTATGGCATACAGTAAATGTCAACTACAGTTTGCTGGTCTGAATGCAATTTTTATGTAAAACTTCTTAAATAGTGACTCAAGGGAACGGCCCAGTGAAGTACAAAATAGATAAAGGAATGAGTGGAGAAAAAGGTATATTCCTTGAGTCAAAAATACCTGACTTCGAAATGAAACTGCTAAAACATGGATTGTTTATTCACACAAGATCAACTTAAAAGCAGCTGCATTTTTCTAGGGAGCAAATCTGAATCAGCACTGATGCTCTGAAAAAATCAGTTTCATGTCTGCTACCAAGAACACTTTTCCCAGTTCCTCTCTCTTACACTTTCACAAAAAGACCTTTGCTTTGCCCATTCTTTAATTTCATTAGTGACAAGAAATGAATGACTGCTGGGAATGGGTTACAGTACACAGTAAAGAGTTCTGGTATTGCTGCTTGCTTAGTCTGAGGAGTAACCACAGAATTTTCCTCGGAAAAACATTATCTTATCTTCCCCTTTTGGTGACACATTTGTCTGTTACTGCCTTCCAGCTCTTGTCATACTGTCCTTCCTCTCTTCTTTTTCCCATCTGCAGTTCCTGTGCTTTAGTCCAAATCCGAAAACATGGATGCTGTAATCAGTGATTTCTATGGGATCCAGTACCCCAGTTCAAATTCCTCTTTCCCATTGCATTCCTTTACTTCCCAGGCATTGCTATTTATTGTTTTTATGTGTTATCTAGTGAACCATTGCACTCAGGAAGTAGTTTTTTGAAACTACATTGATTTATATACATATATATATATATGTATGTATGTATCACACATTAGAAAACCTTTGTCTGAATCATACTGCCTTGCTTGAGAAAGTAAATTATTTACATTTACACTACAATACAATCAGGAACTATAAATCACACTTCAAAGTATCTTCACAACAAAAGCTAAGTATGAGAACAAACATACATGTGAATCTCTACTATAAAATGTTTTGCAAGCCTTACAATGAAAAGAGAATACTAAAACTTTGGGGCCTCAGCTATGAATCAGTTTCATCAATAAATTCTCAGTTTCACTTGAAGGATTTGTTACCCTCTCCATTTTTTCTACCATTACGGTCATAATAACTTCACCAATCAGCCATCTCAGCAAATAGAATACAGTAAGAACAAGTATGGTAGATACCTTGTGGTGAAACTGAAAATTTATTAAACAAAAACATGATTTTTATCCAGAGATAAGGCTGTGTTCTCTTAAAATCCCTGTAAGACCTAGCTAAAGTATTTGATATGCAGAGAGCAAAGTTTTTGACAGACATCTGATAACTGTGAATTTCTACCTCCCCCTCATATTAAACATTACATTGTTTTAATGAACCATTTATTGTACTAAAGTTAATTAAAATTCAATTGCAAATAATATCTCTCTCTTTCAGCCACCACCAAAAAAGGGTTACAAGAGAAGAGAGAAGAAACTAGACACCTAGAAGACGCAACTTTCCTACTTCTGGTATGCCACTTTTCAAAGCTGAATCCCTGAACTGGCTTGGTCTAGACATTTACAGGTTGGCAATCAAATGCCTATTCCTGTATCTGTTAAGATAACTTTGATTTACTCTTTTGAACTAGTGAACGGGTAGTACCGTCAAGGTTATTTGAAAGACAGAATACCTGTTATCGTACACAAACTTATTCTCGAAGCTACTTAGCTACTCATCTTGAACACATTTGGAGAGAGCAGAGGGAGGCTAGTGACACTGGGATGTACTATCAGTAAGATGGAAGCTGTAGTCTGGAAATTAGTAAAACCAAGCAGTGGTCAGTGGAGAACAAACTCTCACACAGAAGATGCAAATCTAAAAGCAAGGACGGAATGTACAGTACATATAGGACCCTGGGGTGCCCCATGCACACAATTGTGAATTTGGCTGAAAGGGTATTTTTCTTGCTTCACAACTCTAGTACAGAAAGATAAAGTACACTGGTACAGAAAGATCAGTAAGTTAATAAAACATGGTCCTCACAGTCACTAAAGCAAGAGCAGGTCAAGAAACATTAAGACCATAATAGAAAATAGGTCCATTCATTAACAGAGCATTCTACATTTACAGTTTTGTTTTCAGATCTACCACTAGGACAGTCAGTATTTATAAAATCCATTTTGTAACGTTTCTTCAATCAGCACGTATATTTAATCAAATGAAAAGAAGTCAAACATTCTTGTCCAACCAAATGTGGTTATTTCTGCACCTGGAGACAAGATTTTAAAGAGGAACTTGCTGATGCAAGAGTATATGACAAAAAATAACACTGAGTGAGCTTCAAAAATTAGCCAGTAAGAATTTCAGCACAGCAAAGTAGTTATGTTTTCATTTTTATAGTTAAAAAAAAATAAACCAAGGATAATTGTGATAGTATCACCAAGGGATAGACTCTGTGGTTACCGTATCAGCAAAATTTTCATTCTATACCTACACAGCTTTACAACTCAGATATCTTTGTGTATTTTCACATGAAGAAACAAGGAGGGAAAAGGTCAGTAAAGATTAAATTAGAGCTTCATTAATACCACAAAGCTGCCCAAAACCAAACTGCTGCTAAAAGAAGTAAGTGCTCTGCCAACGTATCCCTTACAATAACTCACATTAGATTTAAGGGGATGTAATGCCTACGCTCACTGTGCAGTGCATCAAAAGCCACCACCACGGTTGTATGGAAGGCAGCTACCACAAAGAGCAACCCAGCTGTTGGCAATATGTCCTTCAAATTCTGATAAAGTGAAGAATGAGAGTATGATAAGACACAGTTTGGCCATGAGTCTGGAGCAAGGGACCATGAGGAGATGCCATCTCTCCTCAGTTCCTCTACTGCTTCCAATAGCTATGCCAAGACCCCGCTGAACATGCTGCACATTCCTAAATGTGCAAGCCAGCAGGACAGCACAAGGAGGCAAGTCTCAGCTGTGTCACACCCTAGGCTCCACTCAGCTCCAGTGTTGAACAGTCCCTGTGCTGTGGGTAGGTGCCATGGGGCTGTGGGTGCTGAGCTGACACGGGCATGTTAAGGGCAAGAAGGAGCTCTTCCTCTCTGTTTTGGAAGCGAACAACCAGATCTAATATAACTTACCTACAGTATTCTATATAGAAACAGCTGTAGGTATGTTCAGGACAGTATGTTCAAGTAGCATTATTCTGTATTTATGCACGCCCAGAGTAGATACACATACAATACGCATTCAACATAACATGCAGCAATGCCTTCTTCTAAGAAAGACATAAAAAACACAAAATGTTTTTTTCCATATCAAGGTAAATTGTACATGCTGAGTTTGTCACACCAGAATGGGTTGGTACTTCATATTTCTAAGAGTACTTTTAGATGAAAAATTTTTGAAGTTTCAAAATGGCTCTTAACATCGGATTGTAGTTCTGCTATTGAACATTCATATATTTGGCAAAACTGCTCAGCATCTCAAGACAGCGTAAACTTGAGCTATTTTCCAATGCATGAAAAAAATAAGAAAAAGGGAAAAATAATGTAATCTTGGTATTGTGCTCGCAGAAAACTGCAGAAGGATGACTGGAAATTACCACCCTCACGACAGATGAGTAATTATATTGCTACATGGCAAAATACAGGAAACTGCTTTTAAAGTCAAGCTATTCTAAGCTGAATGGCTCTGAAGATTATGCTCAAATCTTCACTTAGAAGTTTGTTAAAATACCTTCTGTACACTGATTTTTATGCTTAGAACTTGAAAATGATACTAAGAAAATGTCTGCTGGCCAACATTTAAAAGCTTAAATGTGTACCTGAATAATTTAAAGATTATTTCCCTGTTTCACTTTGAGCTCTCAAACCACTCGGTGGGTGTAATCTGCTGTAGACTCAACTGTGGATGTGTACTTTGGCACCAACTCAAAACTAAGAAGTTATTGTTTGATTTATATGCCAAGAGCCTCTTAGATAAAGGGCTAATGGTAGGCCGATAACTTCAGCCAGCCTTTGCATGTGATGTTTATACAGATCCTTCATTCCTCACTCTCTTTTCTGCATATACTCAAGGAAGGCTGTGTCACATCAAGATTAAGTTAATTAGTTAATTTATATGAGCATAATTTGATTGATAATTGATTCACTAAAGGTCAGGGGAGTGCTGCTAACGCACCAACTTTTCTGCCTCAACAATGAATAAGGTTTTATTTCAAATTAGCATTTTTTCTACATTGCAAACAGCAATTTTAATTCACACTACCAAAACAAACAACAAAAAATAGACAGAGAGTGTCAGAGAGGCACAGGAATAAAAGTAATAAGCCTTCACTGACAAATATTTTAAAATAGAATCACACACACACAAAAATAACCATAGGTGTTTTAAGCCAACCATGTCTTCAGAATTATCTTACTAGAGCAGGTCACTTTGCTTAATCGAGGAGGTGACACCAAGACTTTACAGAAGAAATTTTATCTAAAAATCTTTGATCTGTAGGTGTAAAAATGGGGACTTGAGTAAATAAGCAAGTCCACGCAGCTCATTCCATCAGCATTTCCTTATACCTCTTTTCTAGCATTAGTATCCACGAAACAGACAACCAAGACTATCTGCATCAGCTCATTATTTGCTCACTGAGCTGAGAGGAGCTATGCAGCATTGCAGTGTTGCCCAAAGCAAGCCAATAATTTGTTTGTCCAAACTAATTCTAGTCACAGATTTTAAATACTTAAAAGCTAATTCAAATACTTAAAAATCTCAGATATACTCAGTAGGCAAAACTACATTTCTGACTTTCATAATATGAGAAAAAATTTCTCTTTAGTACTTTTAAAAGACAGGATATCATATATGTAATGACAGATTTTAATTTTTGTACTGCTAACTCTATGCACTATATATTCCAATCTGTTGGAGACCAATCTATTTGAAGGCAATGCTCATCACAAAAATTAGATCAAAACTATTATCTAAATTATATCACATGCTGATTACATATAGTGGGAAGTAGTAAAGTAACAAATCAGAAGAGCTTCTTAAAGCAACTCATTAGGAAGATGCTAATAGGAAATATATTGAAAAATATATTTTACGTATTAAAAATTGTGGCTTTAATTAAATTTCTACTCATCTGACCTATGATTTTTTTAATTAAATGTGCCTAGATTATTTATACCATGCAAGAGAAATGCCATAGATTTCACTTGCAGGAATAACTAAGAGTCAGGATAAACTGACTTGCTGTTTGATCAGGCAATCACAGGCAATGACACAGAACTTATGCAGATTTTAGCACTTCTTCTTTCAGCTTTTCCTCGGTACAGCAGTTGTGGCAAAGAGAATGAGGAGTGACCTCCATGTCTAAATATAAATATTTAGGATGTGAAGGCAATAACTGATACAGTTTTAGAACAAACAAGCAAATGAACAAAAAACACAAGAAGGGGAGGCAGAACACAAGAAGAGGAGGGAGAGAACAAATTAGTAATTACCGCTGGTCATCATGAGAGCATAACACTGATTCATCTTACAATGAAGCTTATGAAGTAAGGGACAGGACTTTCTACAGATGTAGAAGCAAAAGTTATTTTTGTTTTTATGTTGTTTTTTCTTTAAAAAAAAAAAATCACAAGCTTGTTTGAGATAGACAAGGATTGTGAAAGAATCATCTCAAAACAGCTTTTAGAACATTGTAATTTAAGTTGCAAAACCGCTATGTTTCCTGTAAGCCATTGTGTTCCAATAAAACCTTGACAACTACACCCCAAACCAGAGAGAAATATGCTCTCTGTTATCAGCAGAGCATGGGAGAACTTAAAAAACAAACAATTCAGAAGGTTCTCAGAAACACAGTGAGCCCAGCAATCCCAAACTGCCCCAGAAGCTGCTCTGTTTACCTAGAGCTTTTTGTTAAAGGCTGAATTCCTTCCCTCCTCGCTACTTAAATAACAGACACTAAATCAGACTCTTAAAATTTGACATGTTTTGGTCCCACAGGTGAGTTGTATTACAATAAAATTTGAGAATTAATTATTTAAAACGTTGGCAAGGATTCAGTTCACATTGGGAATTGCTTAAAAAGAGAGGGGAAATAATCCTCTCAAAGTAAATGGTAATACGGTACTCTGTTTTGCCTTTTTAAAGGAAAAAAGCGGGGGGAAGAGAGACAGAAGCCTAAGGTTGCTGGCTCATTCACATACCTACTTTACAGATGGATATACTTACAAAATAGAATATACACAAGTCTGACAGCTATGGTCAACCACTATCTGAAGCAAGGTCAGAACGTGCCAAACCCAGCAATAAAGACAGTGTCTTAAGTTTTATCAAACATTTTCTCAACCCAAGCTTCACGTAAACTTGTAGGAACAAGCATCTTAACCACAGTCCTGTTTCATGTTGATCTCAATACACACAGAAGGTTTTTTGCTTCAGAAAGCCAAAGAGTTCAACATACTTGAGCAGCCATGACACAGAACAAGTTTACTTGCTAATAACTACGTACATGAGATAATGCAGCTGCCCATGGAATTATGGTATAGAGAAGTAAAGCAATGCTGTTCTTTGCCTCTTCCAGTATCAAAGAGTAGCAGTATAAATCATAACAGATTCTTGAAAAATTTCCTAGAAAACATTTACAACTCCATTCTGCAATAGGATTTACTGTATGTATTTGAACTGATATAGTTGCATTCGATAAACTTTTAGACAGATGGCATTTCTACAATGTTTCACCTAATCAGAGACAGACAATACAGCACTTTCCTGTGTTAAAAATAAAGTGACAGAATCCAGCAAATAGTTTGGGAAGCTATGGGTTCTCATTACCTTTGTGTTCTGTTTATTTTAGCTATTCTCTAGATCATTAATATCCACTTGAACCTGTAAACTTCAAGGTCAACCAAAGGTGAAACATAAGGAAGCAATATAATACAGAGCATTCAACTGGACTATACGCTGTGAAACAATAAGGTTGTTTCCTTAAACTACAATTTCTTTTCTTCTTTCTTAGCTCTGTATAACCACTGAGCCAGAATTCTTAATTAGAGGATTTACAGAATGGGTAATAATTCACTGTATAGAATAATTTTAAAATTTACTAACTTTCTAGAAAATGCTATATATAATCAACAAAGTCAGTAGAAAAAACTAGTCAAATATTCTGTAGATGGAATAAAAACATACCCCAAAATTCTAATATTGTGTAAATATCCTGCTGCAAGCAACATAAACCTAGTCACATAAACCTAACCCACAGCAGTGATGTGTTATACACATAAACTTACGACAAGGAGAAATGAGAACAAAGGAAAACCTTATAAATGCAACAGGTCTAAGGACGATGAGGAGTCTGCTTGTGGACCAAGCATCATGCAACAACTCTGCAACTGCTGGACTAATTTACTTCCTAAATATTAATCCTTCTACAGTCTTCCCATACCAACATTATCAAAGCTACAAAAGCAAACCAGTTCTATAAGTGATATCAAGGAAAAAAAATCCCCTACGTATACTATGCCATTCGAGTGCCATACATCAAAATATGCATAATAAACTCAGCAAACAGAGAGGCTGATATAGGGAGATGTTACCTATATACAGATCTTTCTGATCTTCTTCAAACCACATTTTGAAAATGAGAACTGATGCATAATTCCATAATATTCTGTTGTCTGCATGTTAAAGAATTAAGAGAAGCCTGAACTGAGTTAAGCCCTGTATTGACTAGAACAACAAAGCTTCCTTTCTCTTTGGCAGTCTTTTATTTAAATATAACAGTGTATTGTACACGTACTAGGAGCCATGCAAGCAGACTTAGCTCTTTGCTGTTTCAGATGATTGCTTATACTGCTATAAGAACATTTCTTCCTCAGCTCTTAAATGTTTTCTGGGGTAGAGTTCCTCCAAAAAAGTAAAGCTGCTCCTGCTGAGCTACTGGAAGAAGGAGCAGCACTGATGTGAAATGGCTGGAACAAAACCAGCCCCTCCTAAATCCATTTTGGAAGTCAGCTCTACTCACACTCTACCAAATTGACTGCTAATGATGCCTTGCACAAGGCCGGCTGTTTAACACCAGAATGTAACTACTGTGCAAACTGTAGCATGCCATTGCTGAAAGACACTATGCTGAAGCAGGTTCCTTGGAAATAAAGGTCCTGAAAGGTAAGGGGTAAGCCCATACAGCTTTGCTGCTGCTAACCAAGCTGAAGCATGAGACAGAGAGAAGAATCAGTTGCATGAGCAGTCCTGAAGTTGAAGTTGTAGTAGCTATTGCACCAATGAGAAACAGAATGCCATCTTTACCTGAAGTCTTGTTATGACAGTTATTTATCTGTCTCAAGAACATCTGAAGTCACTAATTTTGCATGATTATTATCTTGAAACTAAATGCTTCAGGTTTTCTTAAAACATGAATTTAAATGGATGTTTTTCAAAACTTGGATTATCTCAAGAACTATATTGAAAGTCAGGCGTACCGATAAAGCTGGGATTGTAATAATCTTTTTAAGGATTTTTCTTTTTTTATCTACTCCAAGTGTACTTACCAAACATTAGGTTTGATCATTTTAACTCTTTCTGCTGCCACTCTAAGCAAAGGAAGCTGGCAGATTTACTCAACAAGCATGACTCTTCTCCAGACAGTAGGACTGGTTTTGACAGAGGCTGATGATGTTTAGGCCTTACTAATCCTAGTAGTATTAAATTCCACTAAGCTCCATCTTGCGCACAGACATGATTTTGAACATGCTCTGTGCAAAGACAAAAACAGATTAACTACCAAATAAGCAAAGAGTCCTAGCTCTAAGATGTGGTCAGTACAGTTCAAAACATTTTTTAACTCTATCCTTCCTCTAACCCCATCTGTTCTCTGTTTTAATTGTGTTATTTAGCAACACAAAACACACACTTAACATTGTAATGCATTAACCAGCCAGTAGGTTTCTCTCCCTTCCACAGCAGCTTCTGACCAGCCATTTCTACAGAAGGGTGGTAATGACAGAACATAAAGCACTTTGCCATCATAAAGCTTTCCTTTCAAACAGCAGTTCTAAAAGAGCTCTTAAGCAATTAGTGGGGAACTCAGGGGATAGCTGTGCATTCCACTTGGATTTGCAAAACAAAATTTCAGCTCCAGAGAATTGGCAGTATTCTCATTTCTTGCCAAGTATTCTGGACTAAGCTCCTCTGCTTTGACTCAGCATGGGACTAGGTCTGGGAATGATCCTTCCTTTTTTTTCCCCGCTCAGTGACATATTCTTTGGAAGACTTTGAAGCTTTCTCAGAGAGCCTCATGCAGAAGGGTAAGCTGGAATGACTGTGATAGTTGGTGATATCATCATTAAGAAATAGGTTATTCTGCCTGTCCACCATCACTCATGAGCAGAAGCAGCACCTGATCTTTAGACCCCAGAGCAACAGTTACAGACAGGCTGATCCAAACAAACAAGCACACCAGAGCAACAGGAGCACTGCCCAACACAAAGCAACTAAACATTAAGATGAACACTGAAGCCTGTTTGCTTCCCCCAAGATAAAAAGAATAATTTTTTTAAGGATGATTAATTCACTGACAATTGCTGAAAAGTGAAATTCTTTCTGTTGGAAGGGAAGTTGCTTATTGTGATCTAATCAACTCTGTTTTCCAGTTAGTCAGATAGAACACTTCACAAGGTAAAGCAAAGTTAGAGTTGCTCTAATGTATTAAACCAAGAAGGAAGGAAGCTGCCATTTCATGCAACGTGTTCAGAAACAGCCAAAAAATCAGTCAGATACTGAAGAAGACAGAGAGGATTGTAATAGCACCTCACTGAGCCTTGAAATTTAAGACATGAAGCTACCAAAGCAAAGCAGTGAGAACTGGTTTCCAGTCTCACCATGCAGAATCACGGGCAGCAGACCTTCCACAGTGAAGAAAGAGCTACCAGGGTAGCTGTTCATCTGCTGCAGCAGCAGGGAAGTCTGGAGTGGCCAGTGAAAGAACAAGATCTACAGAAAAAGTGACAGCAGCTAAAGGAATCATATAGTGATTTTCAAAGGCCAATAGCAATAGACAAAATAATGTCACCACTGTCTACCTGGAGTGAAAATAACCCTAAGGAACCTTAAGGGGCAATAATTTGCTAGCTAATGAAGAATGGTTGTGGGGACACCTCCACGACATCACTGTTGGAGACAGTATAAGACAAAAGAAGTTGGACACTGAAAGGCTTCCCAGATACATTTTGGTCACTGTAATAAAGCAGACTTCAGTCATTCCAGTATCACTCCAAAATTCACTCTTTTTCCTCTGACTTGCTTGCCAGTCACTGCAGGGGCGAAGGAAAAACGTGCAGGCAATTTCTTAAAACTTCCTAATGTTCATAACCATCAGTCCTGTCTGAGCTTCAGCTGGCTGCCTTTTATTCCAGAGAACTGGTTCTGTAAAATGTTTCATTCCTACAAGCTGCAGGACAGCTTATACAGAATGCCAAACTAGGTTAGTGCATGAATCAAGTTAATTGAAAGCTTCTGAGAGGGATTTTGTACAATGCAAGGTATTTCAAAACTCTTGCCAAGCAACTCTTTAAAATGTGTATATTAAAGAGTTACTTGTCATGGATTTTAATTTAGTTTTTGGACAAAGCAAATGAATTATGCTAAAAATAAAGTCTGATCCTTACAACATATGTTTTACTTGGGAATAGTACATGTAACATAATAGGTTACTTTAGAGCATTCTGTTCCATGTTTTAAAGCTATTGCATAAGGTTATTTTAATAAAAATGATTCCAATGAAAGAACAGTTAGTAACGAGGTGCTGACAATTGAATCTACATCCAGGGATTGCATGAGAGTGCCAAGCCTACTTTTACAGATGCATTGGTTAGCTATTCAATAGATGTCCTCAAGGCATGTAAAGCCAATATATTTTGGGTCACTTTTTGCAGCAGAGATGGATGATACAAGTGAAAACACTTACAAAGAACATATATGAAGTGTGTTTTTCTTATTAGGGAAATGTAAGAAAATAAACCCAGATACCATGGAATGCTAGGAATTCCCCCTCCTCAATGTTTCTAATTTACAAGGCCACTTTTTGGTAGTCTCCTTTGACCTCCCTCCCTCATTTGCTGGCCTAAAGCCCACATTTACACAAGCAATTTCTTGAATGGGAATTCACTGGGCTGTGAGCTTCAACACAATTTTGAAGGCTCAACGTATAGGAATATGCCTTCATCAGAGAAGACAATCCTTTCTGAAGTGACTCGGATACCACATAAACAATATACTGTGAAATCACATGACAGTTGTTAAAACATTCAAAGATATGCTCTGTGTGAGTTGAGAACAAGTATTCAAGCAGAGACTTTGAGATTCAAAATCAGTAGTAAAAAAAATAATCTGAAACAGACTTTAAATCTTAAATATGTGGTGTTTGAACATACAGCATCTGATTCTCTGCTAACTATGTTGGTGAAGCAAATTTAAATCAGCTGAGGGCCTGGTCTTCCATGCCTTCCTTACCCCCCTCTCTTTCTTAAAAGTAGCATATTTGTCATAATTTCAATGAAAACCTACGGCCTTAGCTTCTTCAGATCTCATGCCTAATATGGCCAATTCTAGTTCTCAAAAACCAAACTGACAGCTATTCAGAAAGAATAAAGCTCCAGACTTCGTCTTTCATTTTTATAACCATTTCCACACTCCGGCTGATCTGTCACAGAGAACGAGATAAGGACTTCTGTCTACATTGCATACGTCCACCCCATGCTCTGGATATCTTCTCACACCCCCTCCCTGACACACTTCTGCCTACCACAGAATGAGTAAGGAGAGTAGAATTTTGTCCTAATCCAAAATCTCTGGATTTTAAGTGGTTTTTTGTAGTCATTTATTATCCATGCTGCATCCTCCTCCTAAAAAGGGCTTGTATAAGTATGTTGGATGCTGACTAATTCCCCTCCTCCCCCTGTGTTGCCCACCTCAATCAAACCCAACCATCTCATTCACGGTGTTTCCCAACCTGTGCAAAGAATGTTTGAAGCTGTGGCATACTGCCGTGTCACTAATAAAACCCTAAGCTTTTTCTGTCAGACTGTTTCCTTTTCCTAAGGGGTAACTGGAGCTCAAGCATCCACATAAGCACACATATTCAGTGTGTGTTCTGTGGCTGTTTCCAGTTACTGAAAATGGCTCAAAATGGATTTCTTTTTCTGGTTACTTACTTAAATAAGTATAGTCATGGAGAGATTTAGGTAAGATTGTAAAATTTTTGTCTCCCACAGTGAATAGAGGCCTTTCCTAGTTGAAGATCATTTTAGAAAATGTACATTCACAGTCTATGGAAATTAGATGGTGTTCCATTTAGCATGGTCCTTCAGCGTCTGCAAAAGCTCACTTCTGGGCCACTGTTCATCAGGGCATTAAAACTGGCTATGTTTGGTCAACTGTCACTATTGCTTTTAAAACTATGAGCAGTTAAACCCACATCAAGTGCTACACTTTTACAAGATGCATAGAGAAAAGTGTGTACATGATCTCCAGGTTATGAATTGCAATCCAAAGATCTGAGATCAGTGGAAAACTAATCTACTCAAGCACTAGCATCTGGGACACCTGTGAAACAGCAAGTAGCTACAATGACTCCTTCTACTTCATAGGCACCAGAGTGACAAATGAAATAGAAAACTACTAGTCAAAGATAGTGGTAAATCTTAAACAAAAAATCCTCTCCTTTGCAATGAGGTGAGAAGGCAGCTCGTTTCCAGAAGTTAGAAGGAGAGCACCAATTTGGCAAGTAGAAAAAGCAATTTCCCAAAAAGACGACCTCATAGTGCTTCAGAGAACACCTGGAAAATGTTGTCCAAAATAATGATCTTTTTAAAGGTGGAATTAAGACAGGTATCTATCAAAACAAATGCAAAGGATAAAGGCTGGCTGGAAAACTCAGAAACTAATTTGACTGCATTACTGCTGTAAGTGCTAAGCATTTCAGTTTGCATAAGTTCCTTTTGAAGTGCATGTACCTTTGGGACAGAATGATCTCAGAGAAGAAACAAAGGAAGAGGAAAAGGGGTAAAGAGAATGGGGACAAAGAAATAAGCTAAACTGTTCTGCTAGAATCCACGAACTGAGGAGGCTACAAATGCGAAGAATCCCAAATAACTGCACTATGCAACAGTACAGGAGACTGATTTTTGAATCAATTATTAGAAAAAAAAAACAAAATCAATAGTTACGTATTTGTTTATATAAAAACAAATAATTGTTTCTCTGTACTCAATTCTGTCTTCTTTTCAAAGTAAAATCACCTCCAAGCTCTGCCAAGTAAACAGTTCACTTCCAATGTATTTTAGCCTGCATAAGATTTGATTCCTGTTTCATGTTAAGTTTGGAAATCTGAAAGAATCTCAACTACACATTTAAAACTTGCAACCAAACCTGCTACCAACAGAAAACACTGTTACCTCCCCAGCATTGGGTCCCCATCAGAATGAGCAGCTTTTATTTGTTCTTCTCATCATTCTACTTTGTCTCATTTTTCCCCTTTGTAAGACACAGCAAGTTTCCTTTATAGTAAGACACTGATAAGCTAAAACACCCCTCTGGGTCACTCAGTTATTCTCCGTACTGGTGCTATGATTTGACCAGCAATTCCACAGAACACAAAAAGGTCAATGCATATCACAGCACTTTGAAACCTCGTTGTTGAGGTCATTTAAGAGGCAAAGGCAGGTGGCCAAGGCAAATGAGATCTACTTAGAAAAACCTCACAATGTCAGCCAAAGAAACAGTCGCCAGGAGGATCATACTATAAAACAAGAAAGATTGGAGCCCACTTTGGAGATTCATAAAGTCTACTTAAACAGATATGGTCTTCCTGCTGCTTTGAATTGTGAATACATCTGCAGGAAAATGCATTGCAGCCACACCAGGAGAAAAGCAGTCTGCAGACTTACCCAGAGGAACAAGAAACTAGCAAAATATATAAACAAAAGTCATCAACATTAAGGTAACAAGGAAGGGATGACAATTTTAAAAGCATTGTCGCAGACTGCCAAAAAACCACTACCTCCACGTAAGAAAAATCCACTGCCTCTGTTCTGACTGCAAATACCAGTGGTTATTCTTTACCTCCTTATCCAGGAAGAGCTTTGTCCTCCTTTACATCTTGCAAGGTAGCTGCACAACAGGGAGCAATGCTAATGAGAAGAGAGCTAGAAAATAGCCTAGTTCAGTGGCTGTACTCACAGAATTTCCTTACTGACATTTATTATCTTGCTGTGCTAACCAGTTGAAGATATAAGTACTCAGAGAGTTATTGATGCTTGGGCAACATCTGAGTAATTCCAATTTGTCGTACTCTCCCATGGACAAAGGAAAAATCAAAGTTAGGACTTAATACTAAAATAAACAAGATTATATTGAGATGACTTACGGAGAATCCTTCTCCAGAAGAACTAAGAACATATCTTTGAAAAATTAGGCACAAAATTATTTATTTTGCCATTTTCAAAGAGTGGATTTTACAATTACCCACATCACAAAACACTGATCATTGCCCTTTCTCTGAGTGTGGCTGTGAGTGTTAGAGGGCCCAGGGGAAAAAGAAGAACAAGAAAAAAACAGCAAAGCGAATTCTGGCTGAAAAATTACTAAGCCTGGATAGCTCAGACAAGCAATAAAGTTAAAGGTTCTTAGAGCAAATGGAATGAAATTTCGAGCAGCCCAGCTTTCCAGACACCTCTGGAACTCCTTTTTGCAGGCTCAGAGGCACAGCTAAGAAAATCTGCCTAGCTAATGCCGAGACCTTGTCAGCCCAAATCATTCTTTATCTCAAGGCAAATAAGCTTCAAGCTTCCTCTTATCTAGAAGATAACTTCTAAGGCTCCAGAGGCCTGTCATAGAAGGCAATTAAAAAAATGTGGCACCTATTAGGCAGTATCTTGCTTGGATCCAAAATATCCTCACATCATTCTTCTGCTGACTACTTCAACCATCTAGCTACTGTAGCAACTGGGATTTTGCAGAATAGCAATCTGGCCTTCAAGCAATGCTGCACGTTACACAGCACAGACAAAACAGAGATCTTGACCTCTTCCTAGAATTTTCCACCCTCCACATTCCCCCCTTATCCCTGCTTTTTTTTCTTTTCTTTTTTTTTTTTTTTCTTTTTTCCATTTCAAGGAGGTCCTGTGTTGAAAGGATCTGGGCAAATATACACATTTATTGGAAGATATAATAAATCTTATCAGCCTGTTCATCTTATCCTGTGGTAACAGTCAATTATGTTCATTTGACTCAGACTGGTTTGAAACTGAGCAGAAAGCACCTCATGGAATGCTTGTCTTGACTGACAAAGCCCAGAAGCTGATGCAGCAGGGCTTTTATTCCCGATGAGAAGATGCCTTGAGAAATTTCAAACAAAAAAGAAACTCTGAGTAGTCTTTGTTTCACGTTGTGCTCTGAACCTGTATGAGTAAAGTAAAACATTAACAGGAAGGCTGGCAGTTTAGTAACACGATCGTGGGGTGGGTGCTATATTTGGGGGATTCGCAATCCACCATTTAGAGAAGCAACTCACAGCTGAATTACTGAAAAGGCAAGAGGTATAACCAGAAAAACTCTGTAAAGCCAGTTTTTCTCCCTGGAAATGGGACTCAATGGTGCAGCAGGAGTTCCAGAAGCACACATCTGGGCTGTAATTTCTCCTGTCCTATCCAAAAAGGAAAATTTTAAAGTTTTTTATGCTTGAGGCAATTCTCTATTTTTCGTAACTTCTGCAGTCAAGACCTCCTTTTTTTCCATAACAGCTCTGCTCATCTTAGTCAGAAATAGATAGGAAAAGTCTGTACATGCGTGGACTGCTGTGAGGTTTTTTGGTTGCCTGGTTTGGGGCTTTATTTGGTAAGCTGGATTCCAAATCAAATCCATCCACCAAAGTCAAGCACAGCTCCACAGGAACAGGAGCAGGAGCAGAGGTGGGCAGCCTCCCAGCAGGGAGAAACAGCCAGCAGCAGAGAAGCAAAAAGCCACCCCCAGAGCAGGACTGGGCAGCATCCCACACCGGCCCTACGGGCACTGCATCACAGAGCCCCGCAAGCCTGCCAGACAGGGCAGGAGGCAGCTTCCCAGAACTCTGCCATCCACTGATTCACTGTTCTGGTTTATTCTTCCTCATCTGCAAGCTTCTTAATGAATGCAAAGAAATACTCACATCATCTGGATCTTCTTATTGTAGAGTTAACTCTGCCTCTTTAATGTTAACATTCCTGAAAGGAAAACTATTCTAATTTATGCCATAACCTCTAAGCTCATTTGAGAATAACACAGTCCTAAATTATCTTATTATAAGCTTTTTAAAACTTCTGCATGCAAAACATTTTTTTTTCAAATTAGAATCTGCAGCTGCCACGAAAGAAAGACTTCAAAAAATAAAATTCAAAATACTTCAAAGATCTAAGAACCATCTGTCCAAAAGCTTAGTGTGTAATTAATTCAGTGTTAAGAAAAACTGCACTGCTAGATGTCCTTTAGATGCTTGGCCGCAAGTAAAAACAACAAGAATAAGATAATAGAATCAATTATTATAAAAAAGAAAACAAACCCTATTTCTCCACTTAAAAGGGGACTATCACCTTTTCAGTTTTAATTTTTACTGCCTATTTCATTCCTGTACCAGCACAGATAATCTTTCATGTCAAATTCACATCATATATGATTAAACAACGAATACTGCATGTTTTGCAGAGGACATCAGAACTGCTTTTCCACCTGCTCAGGGAAAGGAGGGCAAGGGAATAGACAGCACAGAACAGCCTCCTCTCCCCAGTACAACTGCACATTGCAGGAAAGAGTGGTACAAAGAAAGGACAAATGGAGATCTGTTTTGCTCTATCAGGCACAAGAGTAAAGACAAAGCTAAAGAGAGGCTTTCTTCTCTGCTGGCACTGTAAAGCTTTAATACTTGTTGATCAAAGTACTGTTTGGTCCAAAACACCTCAGTATACCTCAAAACTGAGGAGGATCACAAGTACGCTTTTTCACTTTCCATTCATGTGAGACACTGAAGTTTTAACATGTTCTAATTTTTAACTAACTTCCTTCCCCACTCAGCACACCTCCACTTGCACATCTCATTCCTAGAGAAAAGTTTTGCATGTGCCATGTTTCAAACATTTGGCCTGCATACCAGTGTGTCCTGAATCACACTCATCCACAAGGATCACTTCACTCTGAACATGTTATTTTCTCCCAGTGCAACCTCAGATGATTTAGTGGCTCCTACTGCTCTGTAGGTTCCTGCTGCCTACACACCTCAACTATACTGCCCACTGAATTGCTTCAGGTACAGCAGCCCCAGTAGAAACGCATTATGCTGCAACCTTGTATTGTACAGGAAAATGCTTGCTTTAAGAGCGCAATGGTTTTGGGGATATTGCATTACATGTGAATTTTAAATGAAAAAAAAAAAGGTCTTTTTCCGAGATTTTAATACCGTACTGAATTCTGAGAAGATTACAAACTACAAAGAGTTGAGAAAAAGAAACAAAAGTAGAAAAACAAACAAGAAATCTCTACTTAGAAAGTCTTTGTAATGTGTATAATCACATTCAGCACTCAGTTTATTCAGCAGAATATGAGAGCACATTAAAAGTGTTTCTGGGTAAGAAAAGAGCCGATTAAAAAACCGGCATGCATACTTATTCCTTCAACTGTGCACACATCAATACCATGCAGCTCCTCACTTCTTTTCTCTCATGCCACAGACCTGTGGCCAGGATGCAAAAGTCTCAACCTTTGTTTGCTGCTTCAGGGAGCCACAGTCTCCAAGCGCCTGGCTCCAGGCAAGATGTGGAAAAGGTCACCATGCAGGCTTGCACCACAGTGCAGTACTGACTGTACTAACAGACAATAGGGTGCTTCCCCATGGAAAAATATAAATCTTAAAAATGCAAGAAAGCTGGAATGAGGAACAAGGGGCCAGGCCTCTTAGAAAATGGCAACACAGTGTGTAAACATGAAGAGTTTTACATGCATCCAAGGAGATAGTTTCTAAAAGCTGCTGCATATATGCTGAAGTTGTTGGGGAAAAAAAAAATCCTCCAAACCCACTATGGGCTCTCAAAATACAAAGACAAACAAACAAGCTGCTCTCTCTCTCTCCTTTTTTTTTTTTTTTTTTTTTTTTTTTTTAAAGCTACCTCTACCGTTAAAATTTCACTGCCATTCCTACTTCCATTGCATATCATATGATTGAAAGGACAGGGCAGCCACCACTTTTTAATCAGAACCCAACAGTTCTAATCCAGATTGAGTGTCCTTAGCCTATAAATCACTCAATTCTTTATATACATAAATCTGCATATAGAAATATAATATGTATGTATATTGAATAAAATATGTATTTTGAGAATTCCCAAACTGTGTAACTTCCAGTGGACTTTCACAATGGAGCTGCAATGTATCAGCAATTACAGTAATGCAAACAATTACTCCACAAGATTTTTGAGGTTACTAATAAAATTAAGAAATCTAAATAGGTCTTAAAAAAAGAAAAAAGAAAAAAATTCCCTTCCTCACAAAGAGAACACCTCCAAAGTACAGTAACTTCAGCACTATATGGAATTTACATTTTCATCTAAATCTTTAAAGCCCATTATTTCCTCAGATTTAAGAAAAGAATCCTTTCACCACACCAGCCATAAATTATTCATTAATTCTGTTTGTAACTTTGTAACCGAGCCCAGATGTTTCTGCTGGAGCAGCATTCCAGTAGGAAAAGTTAAATATAGAAAGCTCTGAGGAGGGAGCAGACCACTCTCTCCCTACCACAACATGCTCAAATATTAACTTGAAAGAAAATAATGAAAACATTTGAAAAATATTCTGAATATTTAAGTCTGTGAAATGCCACAATATGAGGTCAGTCTGATCACAACATCTCACGTAAAAGAGCCTGGGTGCATTCCTCTTGGGTGCAGCTTACATTATCATTTTCTTTTCTAGGAAAGGTGTCCTCACTTTCACTCACCAGAGTAAACAGAAAATCTACAACCAGAGTAATACTGCTTGCCATGTGCCGTCTACAGATATAAATCAAGTTCTCAATTACAAGAAACACTTGCCAACATGCTACCAATGGCAATAATCACAATGATGAAGAACTGAGAACATCCTATGGAATTTCTTACAGAATTGACAGAGGAACTTATTGGTGGAAGTTTTCAGTCTCATGCTCCAGAAGAACTTCATCAGCTAGCAAAGACAATTAATTTAAAATCCATCATTAGAGCACAGCCTTGTTAAACAGAATGGAAGGTACACCCTTCAGCCATCCATTTAGACACTGTTCTAGAACTCTTTAGCAACGAACTTAAACTGACTTGGAAATGCCTGTTTTGAACTGGAAACTACTCCTAATCACTAAATTGTTTGAAAATCTGAAAGATAGCATTGAAGAGCACAGAGCCATGTTCTGTTTTGGAGACTACTTTGAGGAATTCAACACTTCAGTTACAAACAATAATCACAGTAGAGATTTTGAGATATCATCTACTCCTCTTACTTTGTTCCAAATATAAATGCTATTTGAATCCCTACTTGTCTAGCCTGCTCTTAAATATTTTCAATGTAACAGATTGGGTATGACTGTGCAGAGAATGATACTGTTACAGACTAGTGTAGCAATGACACTACTGCCTTGTTACCAGGTATCAGTTGGTACCATTCAACTTCGCTTTACTTGCAGAGTAGCAGCTGAGCCACTTGTATGCAAATTCTTTCGTTCTTCAACCACCTGCATCCAGGGCACATTTTGCAAAGTAAGTCTTTGCACAATCTAACTTACGCACAAAGTAAGTAACTGCACTGTTAACAGAGGCATCATCCACCAGCTTGCAAATAGGCAAATAAATCTCAGCATACAGACTATTAGCTAACTTAAAACACAATAAAAATCTGCAGACTGATCCAACAACTTGACTGAAGACATAACTGCAGCAGGAGAAGGCATTCTAGCACTAGCTGAATGTAGATAAAGTTAGAAATAATGGAGTGATAGCACAGGTCAATAACCCTAAGGCAATAAATATCTGTTTTTTTTTCTCTCGTTATTGCCAGAAATCATCTTTATTTCTGGTAGCTAATCAAAGTTAGCACAAATAATAGCTATCACAGCATGTCTGCCATGGACAATGACCTCTTTATTTTGCTGTGTAGACAGACCTTAAGGACATCTCACTTCTACTCCAGAGATCAGCTGGAAAGCAGCCAATGAAAAGAAAACCAGAACAAATTTTATTGAAATTAATCACCCCAGCAGAAATTTACAACTGAATCCACCTCTATGAAGAAAGGAATCATTTCTGAGGAAAAAGACAGTTAAGCAAGTGAAACTTAGAAACTGGACCCAGTTACAACATGTGTGGGAGACAGAAGGCGACAAAAGATCCAGAGGCCATTAGAAAATAAATACTAAACGTCAGAAAGTGGAAAGTCTTCTCCAAAACTTTTTAGAGGCAAGGAGAGGAGGGGATACAGCACAGGTGTGAAGAACTAGAAGGAAACAGAGTAGAAGAACTGAAACTACATTTTGATTGTCCATTTTGGAGAAAAAAACCACATCACTGTTCTACTGTAAGCTGGGAACAGAGCTTTTAATCTCCTTTGCACTGTATGAATTTTTAGAGCACTGCTGAGCAATATTTTTCTTGTTCAATGAAACCAACACCTGCTGTATTTTCTGATTTATGCATAGTAACAGAAGCTGCAAGAAAGTTTCAATTTGGACAAATAAAGTTAGAAAGTGAAACATCATACCCAATGTACTTTACAAACAAAGTCTCAGCTACAACTGATATGAAGTTTAGTTGTTCAAACCTATTACTTTTAGGTCGCCCTTGTTTAAGCAGAGAACCCTCAAGAAACTGTCTGTATACCTCAATTTGTTTTTAATTACCTTTTTCCACAGGTACTGTGTTTGAAAATGGGAATAAAACCTTAAGCTAAGAGGTGCTCTAACAAGAGTTCAGCAGGCAGCTCGCATACATATAATTATACGTATGATTTGTATATAAAGATGCTTATGGGAGAAGCCAGCCACACTTAAGACCTATCCATTTGTATGGCCGGCTACTTAAACAGAAAAATAAAAGTCACAGGGAAGAATTTCTAGTTTAATCTACTATAGTAATCATAGCAATTTAAACAACCACAGTCTAAAAAGGTCCAGAGAATCTCACATGTTCAAGAGTCTTATTGTGCCCACTCACTTACTGCACACACAAGGAACAGGTAATATTCCTGCAGAATTAGGACCAGACAGGTTTCTGCTATAAAGTTGGGGTTTTTTGTTGTTGTTTTTTTAAACAAATGAAAGACTTGTTCCATTTTTTTTTTCCATAAAAAATAACAAACATACTCAACATCTTAAAACAAAAGAAAGAAAGAAAGAAAAAGTAAAGAATATTTACTTTGGTTGTGCTAAGCAGCCAGGTGCTATAATACTGCAAGCTTCATCTGGAGTCTGCAGCGCGGTAAGTTCCACCATATTAACCATCACATCCGTCTTGTGGCCAGGAAGCTTGGGAAGTGTAGAAAGAATCTTCTCTGCAAGATTGTCACCATGATGACCAACCGCTCCTGTGAGGAAAAAAAGCCCACAAAACTGTCAAGTACACAACTAGAAACAAACAAACAAACAAAAAACCCCAAAACAACAATACATGGAATTGAGAGCAAAATAATAACCACCTGTTTTGGGGAGAAGGACACTACTTTGCATAATAAAGTTTTTAAAATAGATTTGCAAAGATTATTAAAATAGCAAGTAGTTTTTAAAAAAGCATTTAAATACACATGTATACATACAAATTACACTTTTCTGCCCTAAATAAATGACAGTGCTTAAAAGGGCTGTGTGCAAGCCATATACAAAGCTATCCAGACAGGCAGACATAATATTAAAGCAGTTATTGACAGCATGGTCCTCTCTCATATATGGACTGAAGGCAGCACAGGTGAAGCCAATATGAAGCAATTAAAACAGACCAAGTTACATAGTGTAAAATGTCAATCTGATATGTTACATGCTCTCAGTTCCAGTTGTTACCTTTTCTTCAATTCTCCTGAATAAACACGTTCTTCCTTCTGTTCACCAATTCTAAACTCTTGCCAAGCCCAAGCATTAAAACATAATGCATACCACAGATTAAGAGGTTGGAGAAGGGAACCAGGAACTTCATTGCCTTTAAGTCAGGAGCAAGTGCAATAATTTGTGCACTGCAAGTTTAGCTAGCTATGGCCCACCTACTTCCACTGGGCTGGACATCAGTGTTGAGGGCAATACTTTTCTTCTGGCTTTACCCAGAGAAGTAGGAAGAGGGACTTCCAAACTCACCCTTGAGGGCAGTAAAAAGGTCATTTAGGCAATAGTCCCTCTCCATAAGTCTGCCTATGAGGCAGCCTATCCATTCTCACATTGTCATTTCCGTCATGACAGAGTACACCTATTTCAACAGGTCAACATAGCTTCACGTGCTCCGTAAACCCAAATGAGGCACTTGTATGAAGAACATTGCTGAGATCAGACTGCTACCTGCCCTGAACAAGCAGAAGTTTGTCTTTAGCAAGGCCACAGGAGCCAGGTATCTGTGCTGTAAAATGTGCTCATGGCAGCTGGCAGCTTGAATGTTGTGAGCCTGCACATGGAGAGGGTGTCAGAGAGGCACTGACCTTGTTGGAAACTCATGTTTCCCCCTTCTGCCTTTCTGATATCATATCTCACCAGTGTGAAAGACTAATTCATTCATCAGGCTTAGTCTGGTTTCAGGAGTAGGCAGACATTCTCCTTCCAGAAGTTCCTCAGCAGCTTTTTATATCACTCTACACTTCTGAACTTTTGCATTAGTTCTGCATTATGTGGAATTATTAAATTTGCTGTATGTTTCATTCCTATGCTCATTTGCTCCTCAGAAAGTATTGTATAAACAGTTCTGTATTAACTGAAATATTTTCCAACTGAAAGATGCCAGCCATGTGCCATTACATTATACTTCCTCACTGAGCGATGCAAAGCATTTTTGTATCATTGCGTCACTGACTGATGCAAAGCACTTTGCATATATATATATACAAACACTTTGAGGCATATGAGGTATAGCTAAGTGTATGTACAGGTGTATATAGCTTGTGTGAGGCAGAGGGGAAGGGCCAGAAATAAAGCCACGTGTATGCCAGCAGCGCTTTCTGCTTCGCTCTCGTTTTCCACAGCCTGCTATAGCGGCCAAGGCCGTGATGCCACAGGCACCACGAGGCCCGCTGCAACGCCTTTCCACGGGTGAGCCGGGCCCGTGAGACGGCAGCGCTGCTTTCTTACCGGCGAGGTCCAGCGTCCTGTCCACGAAGACGACGGAGGCCCTGTTGGCGGCCGCCCTCCTCCTGTTCCTGGCCGGCGCGAAGCCGGCCAGCTCGGCGGCCAGCACCCTGCTGAGGGCCCCCACCGCGAAGCACTCCTCGCGCAGGCCCATGGCGCCGAACAGGGCGTCGAGTTCGGCCACCAGGTCCCGCACGGCGTCCCGCAGCGCGGCGGGCAGCGCGCCCGGCCCCGGCTCCGCGGGGCCGCCGGGCCGGGGGCGGGCGAGCGGCGGGACGAGGCCGGCCAGGGCGGGCAGGAGGCCGAGCTCGGCCGACAGGGGGGCGAGGAGCGGCGGCCCCCGCGGCAGCACCTCGGCGCGCCCGCCCTCGCCCATCCAGCGCCGCAGCGTTTCCTCCAGCTCGCCGGGCCCGCCGCCCTCCGCCTCGCCGCACAGCAGCGCGCAGCGCCGCACTCCGCCCGCGCCCAGCACGGCGCGCACGGCGGCGGCCGCCCCTCCCCGCAGCGGCCCGCTCAGCACGAACACGGCGCGCTCGGCCCCCGCCGGCCCCCCGTCAGCGGGCAGCGGCCTGACGGCCAGCGCCCCCGCAGCCAGCAGCACGCCCGCGCCGCCGCCGGCCCAGTGCAGCGCCTCGGCGGCCGCCGCGTCCAGGAAAACGACGGCGTGGCGCGCCCGGGCGAGCACGGGCTCCCAGGCCTGGCGGCACAGCCGCGGCAACGCCGGTACCGCACCGGCAGCCGCCATGACGGCGGCGGCACTGACAGCCACAACACCGCCACGTGCCCCGCGCGCCGCCGGCGCCGTGGGCTGACGTGTAGGACGGCCATGGGCTGCCCGCCGCGGGGCGGGGCTGCCGTCGCTGGGACGGAGCGTTCACTTCGTGCCTGAGTGCTACAGATGAAAGCTCAATATTTATGGCTCTTTAGAGTTATCGTATTATTTCTTAAGCTTATTTTTTTTTTACAGTTACATTGTCAAAATAGCAGATGCTCTTTAAAGAAAACAAATAGCTTTTTTATTTTAAAAGTTCTGCATGTGCCAGTGTTAAGAGAAAGATTACTGCCCAGAAGACAAAATGAAATTAATAAGCACAAAGCATAGTGGTTAAGTTACGAAACAAATGTATGTAAGTAGTTGAATGGCTTATTTTATCACATGTTCAAATTGACACCTGTAAGAGAATAAATAAATCTGTTTTAATGTCTTTTTGGGAACTTGAAGTCTTGTTATGAGTTTCTGCTATGTAACCAGTGAGTCAAGATATTTGTGCAACTCACAGAGACTTTATTCTGTCCTCAAACTGTCCTCAAACTACACAGGTCCTTGGGAGAAACCTTGTTTTAGGCCCCAACTGCTACTCTCCCATGCAGCAGCAAGGAGAAACAGCAAGGTTCCTTCTAAAAGCCGGGATGATGATGTTTTACCACATAGGGCAGAAGTTAGAAGGACATCCAGCCCGGCACTTTGTCCTTAGAAGCAGGCAGGAAATGGGCAGAGATTCCCTTTGTTCAACCATAGCCAAAGGTGGTCAAAGAAATTCCTGGGAGTGGAGGAGGGCTAGCAGCAGTTGTCAGAACTTGGTCTTGTAATGCAGCTTCCGCTGGTCAAGCTGCTTGGGATAATTTTTTCAGACAGATTTTTGCTTGACAAATAGCTCCATGTGACATCCATTTAAAGGCCTCCTATGAGTAATACTGCATTGAAGAGCTGTCTTTTTTTTTTTTTTTTTTAAAGAGATTTTATGTTCCTCAGCTATTCCTGATTTCTCTTTCATGTTTCCCACAAAAGTGTTTTCCTTTTCTTTTCCAATCCACATAATCAAAGGAATGAAAATACAAAGAGTTCTACCTGCTTCCTTTATCACAGGACAAACAACAGAAGTGTGTTAAATGGCCAGGCAAACAAAACAGGAATGAAAACAGAATAATACTGATGTCCAGGAAGAGGTACTGTAATACAAATCTGTTTTATGACAAACAAGTATCTAAATTTTTTTATTAGTATTATTTTTTCCCCCCAAAACACCGTTGTGGACTCCACTGCTATCTGTATTTGGAACAAATAACTTGTGATACAAATCTATCCAATCACACCATATACACTGCATGACCTGTACACAACTTCCAAACGTTTCTCTGTTGTCTCAGTGCAGTCAGTTTGAAGACGAGGCTGCCCCCCCCGAGCTGTGGGGTGCTTCTGACACAGTTGAGCCCTCTCTTCTATTTTTCACAGGCTGTCCCGCTGTGAAAAGGACTTTTTTTTTTTTCCCCAGTCTTCACAGCCGTCTCTAGGTGCTGAATGCTCCGTGTGTACACACAAGTGGTCAAAACTTGTTTTCACAGATGTCGATACTTAAATTTTATAAGGAATCTTGCCGTCGTTAAGCAGCGTTCACAGCCGAGAAGCGAGAACATCAATAAAAAAGACTCGCTACTTCCCGCTGCTAAGCCTAAAGCACTGCCTCCAGCTGAGAGCCCCCGAGCCGAGCGCCGCGGCAGCGCACAGCACGGGCAGCGCTGCGTTTATCCTGCGGTTACGCCGTCCCTGGCAGCTGCCATCGGCCGCCAGTAGAAGCGGGATGTGGGGCTGCACGGATGCTCGGCCGAGTCCTTCTTCTGCCGACGTCCTTGAAGAAGACGGCACGCCGCGCGCCGGTGGGACAGCTGGGCATCCGGCGACGCAGAGGCGCACGGACGCCGAGAAGCGAGGGGCGGCCCGGGGCACGGAGAGCGGCCGCCGGGCCGGCAGAGCCCAGGTGAGTTGGGGGCCGGAGCACGGCTCGGACCGCGGTCCCCGGGCTGGGCGCCGAGCCGGCCCCGACCCGTCCCGTCCCGTCCCGTCCCCGCGCGGCCGGGCGCCGCCGGGCCGCCCCCCGCATGCCCGTGCCCAGGGCGCCGCGGGGCCGGGCCGGGCCCGCTTCCTGTGCGTGTCACTCACTCGGCGGGGGAGGGGAAGCGCAGAGCGGGCGGCGGCGGTTCCTCCGAGAGCGGGTCGGCGGGGCAAGGCCCGGCGGTGCTCGCGCTGCCCGTTTGCCGCCCGGGGTTCCCGCGGAGGCCCGGAGAGGTGGGGCCGCCGAGCCGGGAAGAGGCCGCGGAGCCCGGTCCGGGCGCCGGCGTCCCGCGGGAGGCGGCCATGTCTACCGGCGAGGTGGAGCGGCTGTCGGCGGACCTCGGCGGGGCCGCCGGGGACGAGGAGGAGGAGTGGCTCTACGGCGGTACGCGCACCCCCGACCCCCGGCCCCTCTCCCGCAGCCCCGGCCCTCTTCCCGCAGCCCGGCGCCGGCCCGGCTCTGCCCCGCCGCCCCGGGGGGTCCGGGCACGGGTAGGCCGCGGCGTGCTCCGCCTCACCCCGCCGGGCCGCTGGGTGCGGCCCGCTTCTACCCGCCGCCCGTTTAAAGGGTCCCCGCGGCCCGCCACCCCCGCGGCCCTTCAGTCCCCTCCTCTGGGCCGGCCCTCCGCCGCCACGAGCCGCGCGGCCCCCTCCTAGTCGACGTTGTGGCGGCTGCGGGGCCGCCTCCCCCGGCGGATCCCGGCCCCGCGGCCTTCCGACCCTGCGGCCCGCAGGCTGGGCCGTGCTGGGCCTCGCCGCGTGCTTCCCGGCCCCTCGCACCTGGGGCCCGGCCTCCCCTCGCACGGCCCGGTGCCCTGGCAGGGCCCGGCGTCACGTGCTGAGCAGGCCCGAACTCTGCTCTGTAACTTTGTTCGCGACTTCAAGGACTTTGTTTGTGTTCGAACACTCATAAAGCCCAGAAACTAAACCCTGACGCCGTGGTGGAGCTGTCAGTATGGAGCAGTACAGGGCTCGGGGTTCTGTTCAGCTGCTTGCGTAATGTTACGAAAAGGTTTTGGGTTGCGGGATGGCAGACTGCAGAGTTCTCTGGCAGCAGGTGTAATTCAGGAGGTTTATTCATGCCTGCTCTGCATCTCTTTTCCTGCAGATGAAAATGAAGCAGAGAGACCAGAAGAAGAAAAAACTAGGTGAGTCTGTTGGCTGCTGCGAGTCCTGCAGTGTGGCTGTACGTGAATTGTATTCACAGAATTTGTGTTCCCAGCTGTTGCTCCGTAATACCTGAACACTCACACTGGTGTATTTGAAAATTCCCTGAGCATAGACAGTGTTTGCCTGCTAGAATGACGTGGCATTGAATGCTTTACCTGGAAAACTGGGATGTTTGAATATGAAAGTTTCACTTGTGTGGATTTCCATACCTCTTTGCAAAATGCCAGCAAATCTTTTGGTTTTGTTATCGTTGCACATTTCTAAATGATTCAGAATAAAATGCAGCCAGTCTGCTCCAAAAAGGTTTCAGTGTAGTGACAAAAAGGAATATAAGGAAGCAGAGAGATTACCATCCAGTTAGATGTGCCAGTTCTGTAACACATTTTTTGATTGGTAGGCAAGTCTTTGAAAGAAAGGCAGAAAAAATTTTGGAAGCCCACATGATTTATGAGAAACTGTGTGAGTGAAAGCACAAAGTTGTTCCCTTGAAAACTTGTCTAGGTTGGCAGCAGTTGGTAGCCCACTGAAGTGGAGTTAGTATTTCGCACTGAATTTATCAATTTTTCAGTTGATAAACGATGGAAACTATTGATTGTGAAGTTAAAATTAGGTAAATAAAGGGGAAGCTGGTACAAGATCATGTGCATTGTTATTTTCCATAAATGCCTCCTGCAGTCTGCAGAGATTTTTCAGAGTAGAAAACTGTTGAGTTTAGTAATCTTTGGTGGACTCTGTGTCCACAGGCTTGCTCAGTTGCTCGTTTTCAAACTGATGGAAAATTTTGACAGGCACTTACCTTATAGCAGTAATGCCTTCCGCTAACTATGCAATACCATTTTAAAGCTGTTAGTAGATACAGTTGTTTGATTCCCCTTGATTACAGTTATATAAGAAGTAAGAGTTGTTATCTGTTTGTTTACCTCTGTTACATTTGTCCTAGACCATGTCTATCCCAGAATTATTTATCTGCTTCTATTTGGAACCTATTCCATATCAATTGATTCTTTACGTTTGGTTATCTTTTCTTGATCTGACACCATTTGTCAGTAGGACTGTTGAGTAAGAAAATGAATTGTATGGCAAACAAAATGATCTTCAGTGGTGTTTTATTTTAGATTCTGGTCAGTTTTCAGTCAGTCTTGTCTTGGTTGTTAAAGTTGGGGTCCCTCACCTTTTAGTTTTGGCATTCTTACCAGTGAGGTTTTATTCAGATTCTGTAGATGTTATATCATTTTACTGGATCATGAAGTTAAATGGTAAAGCTTGAATCGCAGGGCAAGGCCTGCACTGGGTTGGGTTTTGGTGCAGGACTCACTAGTGGGTGTTTTGCGAACGGATGATGAGATTGAAATTGTTCACTGCCTGCCAGTTTCTATTCTGTAAAGTCAGACAGTTGTTTGCACCGTTGCAGAATCCAAAAAATATTTTTTCAGTTCAAAGAGTATTGTTTCTAAAGTGCTACCTGCTAACACTCCTGTCTGTGATGCAACATTTGAACAGGTAGCAGAACTGTTGAAATTAAAATACTGCTGTGTTAGAGTAGTAAGAGTATCATGAGACAGCTCATTTGCGTGAGTTTGAAAGTGCTGGTCATTTTGATGAATCTAAAGAGAAAACTGTAAACTTTTTACAGTTTTCACTCTACAGCTAAAATATAATTAATTCTTGCATTGTAGTCATCTGGTCATCTGCTTGGTTTCACAGTGTAGATGTGGGAATTTTCATTCAGTGGTATCTTACCTGTGGCTGTTTAAATGCATTTTTTTCCACAATATCTTTGAAAAGTGTCAATCTGCAGGAAGGGGAAAAAATGCAAAACTGTTATTCTCCCTTCACATATTATGAATTTTTTTACTTTGATTTCAAAAGAGGATCCAGGTATAGTGAATGCCTTATTACTTCCAAGTGTCCTACAAACATCCAGTTAGTATGATTTCTGATATCTAGATACTATTCCACTAAAATAAAGTTGTTTTCTTTGAGATATATTTTTTTCAAATTATTTTTTTTTTCAAATTCATGTACAAGATAAGTCAAACCTTTTCTGCTCTCTGGAATGATGTATCAGTGCTTTTTTCAGCACTAGTTGGTGTGTGGAATAATAAGTGCCTAAATAACTAGTTTCATTTTTCCCTGTTTTTTTTTTTTTGCTTAAGTGCTCCACCCCCACCTGGGAACGAAGAGGAGGCTGCAGAAAATGGCATTGTGAAAACGGTACTTTTAAATATGCTTTTGAAATACTGCTTTAATTTGGTTTGGTTTATTGATTAATTGTAATTTATCATAGAATGGCCTGGGTTGGGAAGGACTGTAATGATCGTCTAGTTTCAACCCCCCTGCTATGTGCAGGGTCACCATCCACCAGACCAGGCTGCCCAGAGACGCGTTCAGCCTGGCCTTGGATGCCTCCAGGGGTGGAGCCTCCACAACCTCCTTGGGCAACCTGTTCTGGTGTGTCACCACCCTCTGAGTGAAAAACTTCCTCCTAATATCTAACCTAAACCTCCCCTGTCTCAGTTTAAAACCATTCCCCCTTGCCCTGTCACTATCCACCCTCATAAACAGCCATTCCCCCTCCTGTTTATACACTCTGTTCAAGTACTGGAAGGTCACAATGAGGTCTCCCCAGAGCCTTCTCTTCTTCAAGCTAAACAAGCCCAGTTCCCTCAACCTTTCCTCACAGGAGGGTGTTCCAGCCCTCTGATCATATCAGTGGCCTTTCTTTGGACCTGTTCCAAGAGCTCCACGTCCTTCCTGGGGGCCCCAGGCCTGGATGTAGTACTCCAGATGGGGCCTCACAAGAGCTGAGTAAAGGGGGACAGTCACCACCCTCTCCCTGCTGGCCACCCCTTTTTTAATGCAGCCCAAAACACATTTGGCCTTCTGGACTGCAACCGCTTAGTGCTTGCTCATGACCAGCTTCTCATCCACCCGGACCTCCAAGTCCTTTTCCACAGGGCTGCTCTCAAGGAGATCTTTCCCCATTTTGTATAAATACCTGAGATTAAAATCAAATGAGCTAATCCATAATTGTACTCCTTTGACTTTTGTGGACAGTGTTTGATGCTATCTGCAGAAACTATGGAGACTAAAAAACCCAATTTCCATCTGCATTCCACTTCTTCAAACAAACTTACAGAAAATAAATAAATAGTACTTAGTTTTTCCAGAGGAAAACTATTGCTTCAGGACAGCTACTTTTTCCCAGATACATCCTTTTGAAAATGAAACTCTCCCTATCTTCCCCCCTTTTTAAGAGAATAAAATGATCTGGTCATTTTTCTTTATTGAACATGATAAAAAGAGGCATGTGTAGAGCTATGTGAAAATGTGAATCAGAAGATGGAAGGTGTGTACATTTTAGAGACAACAGAGCAGACTTATTTGATAGCAGTCTTCAACGTTCTGTATGTTAGTCTGTCTTAGAGTTTTGTCATTGCTGTGATGAAGGAAAGGACCAAGAAATGAAGTTTACAGTTGCATTGTTGATAAAAGGCCTCAGTTTACTGTGAGTGGCTTGTGGCTTTTCTGTGAAGAAATTGGTGAACTTATTTCTCTTGACAATGGGGCACTGAAAGACTGTCTTCTGTCATCAGCTGTCATTTGCAGAAGGTCTATTTTGATTAAAACAACTGAGGGTTTTTCTGCCTTGATTTGACTCTTAGTTGTTAAGTACATTATGTTAATTCTGTAGAACAAGAATGAACTGCACTCCAACTTCTTTTCTTCCACGCAGCTGCTTATTTTGGTCTAATTTATGTGCCAGGCAGGTTAGATAAGGACTGGAGCTTGACTGCACTTGAATAACTGCAGGCTAACCAACTTGGTTTCAGTATGTTTAGCATCTTGCTGAAGGATTCAGCAAGTGTACAGAGAGGGATAGTCTGGTTGATCACAAAAGTTTGGAAGAAGTTCTTTATTAAAGGATATTTAGAAAGCAAAGGAACAGCATGGATAATTGATGTGTAGAAGAGAGAAACAGTGCAGAAGTAAAGATTCCATTTTCATGGTGATGATGGAAGATCACCTCCACTGGTGATTCTCTAGAGTGTTGTACATAGCTTGTGCTGTTCAGTGTGGTTATAAATTACCTGGAAAAGTGGTTAAGTTGTGCAAGTTACAGAGTTATTCAGTATACGACCGTCTGCAGGGGACTGCATGGTTGATAAATGGTTGTTGAAATTCTGTGTAGAAAAAGAAGTGATGTTCATGGGTGAAAAACAGCTTACAAATAAATGTTGTTTTCTGAGCTGATCATTAGCACTTGAGGAAGCTGTTCAGCTATGTTGAAAGATTCATGAAAATGTAATTTAAACACTTATCTGGAGTCAAGAAAGCAATCAAATTTGGGAATGTAGCAGATAGTGATTAGCGGGCTGAACTGAAGGATGTTTTGCAACTATGTTAGTTCGTGTTTCTGTTAGACCCCAAATAATGTGTGCAGTTCTATTCCTTTCTCACCTCAAAGGCTTTACTTCAACTGAAGAAAGTTGAGAGAAGCACAGCAAAAGCAATTCAGGTAGCTTCCACTAATAAATGACTGAGTAGGCAAGGGCTTCTCAGCCTGGGAGGGAGGCATACGTAGGGCAGGATGGAAGTTAGCAAAGTCATGTATGGTGAGTGTAAGTAGGAACTGAGTTCTCACAATCCCTTCTAGTCTGGAAAAAAACCAAAAAAAAAACCAAAAAAACCCACATCCAGAATACTGGGCTGGATGAACTATTGGTATGAACTGGTATGACTTTTTATTTACCAGCAAGCTTGAAAGCCATGGGACAGAACAGCATGCAGTGTGTTCTTACGACTGTGGTGTGTGTTTGTTTGTTTTCCAGCCTGTTCAATTAAAAGTCTCAAGTATTGGATTTATTTCAAGTTTACTGGTGTTATGAATTGAATAACTTTACCTGAAGAGCAGTGTTCCTCCACAACTGAAAAAGTGCTTTGAGTTGCTCTGGGTATATAACTGAGAGAGGCAAGAAGCTAGTGTCACATATCTTTAGGTTCTTTCCTGAGTGACTGCAGTAGAACTGGTGTATATGAGGTAGGGAGGGGGAAGAAAATGCTAGATAGTGAACACTGTTTTATGCTTGATTAGGAAATGTCATGTTTCAGAGGCAGAAGCTTGATACTAATTCTATTTTGATCCAGGTATTTCCAATATTATTCCAAAATTGATAACATTGAAACTGAAGAACTTAACTCTTCAGTTCTCGCTACTCAATTCTGACATCTGGGAAACAGAATTTCCTTTTGTTAAAGATTTCCAGAATGGGTACTTTTGTCTGGATTATTTTTTCACTGTAGGTTGTGACCTTTTCTTTTGTAGAAGGTTACTGAGGCTGAGGATGACAGTGATAGTGATAGCGATGACGATGAAGATGATGTTCAAGTCACCATAGGAGATATTAAAACAGGAGCTCCACAGTTTAGGTAAGTTATTTGGAAATACTAACTGGGAGAAAGTTTCAAGATTATATTTAGTTATTAATTCAAGCTTTAATACCTGTCAATCAGATTGTATGCATCAGTAGCCTCAATTTGTTTTTACTTCTTTAATAAAATGTTTGTAGTGATACAATGACTTGGAAAAAAAAATGAAATCAATGAAATTTCACAAAGGAAAAGCCATTTTAAGAGGTTGTGTGTGTTTGTTTGTTTTTTCAGATTTCAAGAAATAATTGCACTGAATGTTTGTAATCTAAAGAGTTGTTCTGTGTTATGGAAGAGCTATATTACATAGTGTTTTTAGGCTCATATTTGTGACATTTTTATTTTTGCTGTGAGTGATAGAGTGGTAAGCACAGAGGACATTAGAAACGTTTGTCCTGGGCCTTATTTCTCATGGAAACACTTTAAATAAGAACTCTGTAGTTTCAATTCCTACCGTTCCTTTCAAAAAATTTTAATGTACTTTAGGATGCAGCAGCCAATCTCTGGAGATGATTTCTCATGGTCGTGGGTTAGAGATTTGTACCATGCAATAACTTTTTTTTTTTGCAACTGCTGTTGCTTCATGTTCCTTTTTTTTCTGCTCATGAAGGGATTGTTTTTCATTGAATGCTTTTGAAAAGTTTTAGTTTTACCCAAAATAACAAAATGGTATTTTTTGTTACATAGAAGTTAGATTCTGAGGGAAGTTGCACACTTCGTTTGTCTTGGCAATTCTAACATTCTTACACTCGTTAAAAGTTATTAGTTTGTCTTTTTTTTTTTTTTTAAGTTAGGATTCCAGTAGGTTTGCAAGTAGGTCTGACTCATGTATTCTCTTATATCATTAACTTTAGAATTCATTCATTTTTTACACAAAATATTTGTAAACTTTCAGCAGTTTATATCCTAAAGAAACGATGCAAATCAAAGTAATGTCAAAAATAGCAATTATTTTACTACTTCATGTGTTTTCAATAAATTGCAGTATGCTTGTGGTATAGACAGTGACCTCAAATTTTGTGAGACTAAAGCAAAGCTAGATTTATATTCTTAGTGAATTTACTGATGCTCTTTCGATGAATGCAAAAGCAATAAGCAAATGCTCCTAAATCTAATTAGAGAAGAAAGTTTTATATTTAAATAACTGTTCTGTGTAAAATCACTTCTGGGCAAATTGGGTGGAAGTTCACGGAAGGGCAATCTTCTAAACCAACCTCAGCATTGTTGCTCATTTTAACTTTATTATAGGAATTTCCTTCATACACTTATTTTTCTTATAGTTGTCTATCACTGTTTTGAAGAGTAAAAAAAGAAAGATTTGAGAAAGGCATGCACAAATACAGTGTGGGAGATAAGGATAAATGCTCTTTGTCAGTTTTCTACTCTGCTGCATGAACTTGTATGAAGAAATGTCATGGAACCACTACTTTAAACTATACACTGTCTTCTACTTGATATGTTTATTGGTTGATACCACCAATGAGGATAAGCTACTTTGCACACAAGTGGTAGTGAAAGCTAACTCTTAATATTCCAAATGAACAATATTGTAATTCATAAAGCTATTAGATCAATTCATTGTCTAAATGTCAGACTGCATTTTTATGATCAAAGCTCAAATAAAATATCAAAGATATTTTAGAAAATGAAATTGCATGAATTTTACTGTTGATCACAAAGATAGGTAATTGCTAAAAGCACACTGAAACAGCTTGTCAGTCATTCAAAGAAATGCTTGTATTTTCCATTTCTATACAGATTAAATGGAATAGTAATAAAAGCAGCAAAAGGATATGTCTAAATCCTCTCTTTCTTTTATTTTGCTTTTGCCCTAATCCCCAGAGTGTCTTCTATATCCCTAAATGAATTTCGCTTTTCCTTTTTTCTCTCCTTCTGGTCCTGTTCATTTTTCTTTCTATCAAGGTCTTTAACCTTTCAACTCAGGAAGAGTGACTGGAACTTGCTTCACAACTGTTTATTAGTTGGAGGAGTTGCTACTGAGCATAGAAAGGTACTCTCTCTTGCTCCTAGGCTGATCTCTCTATTTTTACAGTTGCCAGCTTGGAAAGCTAGAGATTCAGGATGGCGATTGAGCCTGGGTCCAGTTTGTTTCTGGATCTAGCTAACTGTTGTTTTGTGTTTTCTTCCGTTTTAGAGTTTTCTTTGTCTGACTCACTTTTGTTAATTTCTTTAAGTTATGGAGCAGCACCTGTGAACCTCAATATTAAGACAGGAGGACGAGCTTATGGATCTTCTGGTAAGGAAGTTTAGTCAGTAGTTTTATTAAAATTGCAGAAACTTCCATAACAGTGTATAGCGTGTGTTTGTGTGTGCTTCTTTAGTCTGTATTTTCAGTTAGAGAGTTCTTGCAAAAAGTTCCAGTCTAATGACAATTCATTAGAAAAATGTGAAATTACTAGTGTCTTAAATTGTGCGATTTATGTTGTATTGTTTTCCTCAAGTGTTGCATTTAGACCTTGGTCCATGGACATGCCACTTTCTGTCTTGAGTAGCACTGTTTGTAGAGTGAGCAATTTTAATTCTTTTTTTATTATTTAGTTTTAATCAAGCGATCTTAAACAGTGGGGTTCACAGGGTGTATGCTGCCATCATTTAAGGTATATGTAGTTATAGAAGACAATTCTGTTGTCTTTGTCTCCTGAAAATTTAATTTGGGAATCATCAGCGATTAATGGCTTGTTATTAAGTTGTCAGAATTGACATGCGGAAGGATGTCATGATGCTTTTTATATTGTCCATTTCTAAATTGCCTAGTTTCAATAAGCTGCTTGGAAAACGAATAACAAAGGGAGTTGCAGATATTCCTGGTACTGTAAAACAAGAATTCATGAATTCATAAAGTTAAGTTGTGGAATACATTTATAGGAGTATGCAAAAGTTGATTTCAAGGTGAGGAGTATGTGATCAGTTCTAATTGTGGGACTACAGTAAGTCTTTCTGTACTTAAACCTCATTTTGAACGGATTATTCAATGAATGGGTTGTTTGAATAGTTATCTGTTTCATTCATGTTTTCTTGTTGAAATATTTTTGTCCATTTAGCTTTACATGGAAAGTGATTTTGATGCACAAGGGACATTGGAGGTTCTAAAAGCATATTGTTGTTTTGGATGAATTTTCCAAAAGTTCTTGGTTGAAACAAATCTGTTTTTGTTTGTTTTTTTATCTTAAGTGTGTTACAAGTATTAAAACTCTTCTTAGCAGAGACAAAAAGCTCAATTTTTCTAACTTTTTTTAGCAGGTGTAAAAGTTAAAGGGGTGGATTTAGATGCACCAGGAAATATTAATGGTGTACCACTTCTGGAAGTAGATCTAGATTCTTTTGAAGATAAACCTTGGAGAAAACCAGGTAAGGTTCTGATTTATGTTAACTAATACATAGGTATTTAGGAGGTTATTTTAATAGTAATTCCTATTTACTGCATGTAGACATTTTTCTACTTAAAAAAGCGGATAAATTACCCGTTGCCTTTCTGTTGTCCCACAAAGCGTGTGGCTGTGCCTTGTTTCTTAGTCTGCATCCCACACATGTATCAGCAAAAAGGCACTGATATTTAAAAAGTAACAATTATTATAAAATAACAATAATTATGACAAATCTTAACGTTTATCCTATTACAAAAATACAGGGATTATAATGTGATATTCTGCAGGTATCCATTCTTGATCCTTGAGGCAGAATGCTGGGCAAGATACTCTTTCTGTATCAGTGTTAACATTATAATAATCTTAGCCATGCATGCTCTCTGTCTTTTCAGATGTAGGACTTTGTACATTTCAGTAGTGTGACTGGATCAGTACCTAATCCATTCTGATGCTGTAAATAGAGATAAATGTTCAGTGAGGAAGAAGAAAATGTAAATTTTGCAATGTCCTGAAAACTTATGCTTTTTTATTTATAGGGGCTGATCTATCTGATTATTTCAACTATGGGTTCAATGAAGATACATGGAAAGCATACTGTGAAAAACAGAAGAGAATACGAATGGGTCTTGAAATTTTACCAGTTACCTCAGCCACAAATAAAATTACGGTAATTAGTTCAACTTTTGTGGTGTTCCACATGCTTTTCTCCCTGTAAAACTGCTTGTGTGTCATAAGCTTGTTTTGCCCAGTCAGTGGATTTGTTGATAAGTCTGCACCTGAGTCCTTAACCTAAAATGTTCTTGTGTTGCTTTTCTGGCAATTTGTGTGGATAGTGTCACAGCCTAGTTAGAACTAAATTGCATCTGTACCATCACTCGGAATGTGGCCCATGGGTTAAAAGTTGCATGGTATCTTAATGGGCAATGTGTTATTTAACTTAGGCTGAAGACAAGGCTATGGAAGTAACATCAAGTGCAGAGATTCTCGATGGCAGATACCATCTTTTTAAGGTGAATTTTAGTAAACTTTTGTTGGTTGCTCTCATTTATGTTGAGTATTGCTACCCATGCCAACACAGACTGATAGAACAACTGGCAAAGACTCAGCGATTATTTCAAACTCTCATCTTATATCGGTGACTTTCTGCATATGTCAGAAAATGCTAACTAAAAAGCATTGCTTTGTTCATCATCCTTGCAAGTATGTGAGTTAGAGGCCTGGTGTACTAACAAGTTTCCATTTTTTCCTTATGCAATGATATATTTTCAGTTGTAGTGCATTTGTTTATGCAGATTAAAGAATTTGTACAGATGTGCTGAGGAGCTTTTGTAAATTATGGCTTTTTTTTGTTTTTTTTTTTTTTCCAGTGGCCTCATAGCTTTTTGTTTTTATTTTGTAACACTTATTTGTAGCAGGTATTTTTGGTATCATCTGTTTTCCCTCATAGGCTGCATCAGATTTCCAGTCATTTTAATGTTACCTTAGCAAGAACAGATCAGAAGCTCCTGGAGCTGCTTGCCTTCCTCGCTTGTCAGAATTATAGTGCTATGGAATAGTGGAAATACTGGACAGTGGAAGTTACAGTTTGCTGTTGTAGCTGATGACTGATAATACTGTCAAATGCTTTTGAACTGTTGCCCTGAAAGAAGAGAGAGAAGTATTGCAATCCAAAACTCACCCTTTTCTGTCTCTTTGGAGTTCCTGGAGGGCCAGTGACCAAGCAGTGGGGATAATAACTGAGTTGTAAGAGTTGAAGAAAGAGTTTCTTGTGAATTTTACAAGGAATATCCATAACAAAACTATTTAATAATTATAATTGTTTCAGCCCATCTGAAATACAAAATCTCACTTAGTTTCCATGGTATGTTTGAGTGAATCTTCTGTAACTGATAAGACAGTCTCCTACATTTTCAAATTACTCATTAATTAGTAGAAGTCTTATAGATTTTTCAGATAAGTACTTAAACACAACATACTCTGGCGTTATAAGGTTTTCATATTTGTAGATACTACAGTTAATTTTATTTTTAAGGAATCTTAAATACTTCTGTGCATTTTTCTGGATTTGGAACACAGATGTCTACGATCAGAAGTAAGGTTCTGCCAAAGCTTGGTATTTCACTTGCATACAAAAGCTGTGAGAACAGATCCTATATGACGTTATACCATGAGTGAACTAGCTAGATCTCCATGTAGTAATTGGCATATATTGGTTTTTTTTTTTTAATGAAACTGTTACTTACCTCAATCCCTGATATCTAAATGTACAAGCTAAAAAAAGGAAAATTGCTTTTATGGTTTTAGGGTTTTAATTTTTTCTGTGTTGTTAAGACTATTCCTTTTATTTTTAAAACATTGGAGTTTGAGCTGTCTTAAAGATGAATGCACTTTTGGCTAGTTGTTTCAGAACAGTTTGATTTTTGTTTTTCTGTATTCCTACTTGGAATTGCACTTTATTTAAAAAAAAAAAAAAAAGGGGAACAACAACTCAGAGGAGTGTTGCAGTTATATGGCTGGTACAGTGGGAATATTTTTAGAAGTTTAGGCTATGCTAGTATTCTTTAATACTGACTACTGTAGGTTTTTCTTCCATATTTGATGTGCTGCTGAAGTCATAGAGTACTTGAAATGCTGGCACCAGAATTCTTGCAGATCTTTAATAGCGTCTCTGGAATTTTACTCTGAAATTTTGTAAGAACAGCAGTATTCCTTTGAAGTATTTAAATCAAAGTAGTGTTAAATCTTGTGAAGTTTGTATAGTCTGTATTATCAGGTGACTGTTCCTTGTATGGTTTGAAAATTAAGTAGTTACTAGATCTTGTGTTCAGTAAAAAAGATGCACAACAGATTCACTTTCTTGTCACTTAGTTTATTGTTGGGTGCTAAATGTGTAAGATATTTCTGTTATTATGATTTTTGTTTAAATCATTTTGCTTCTTTAAAAATTCAGTTATTATTTTGTTTGTACAGGAAACTCTTCAAGAAATCAGTTGAGTCTGTTGTTCATGTCCAAAGCAAATACTTTGAAAATAAATATTACAACTATTTTTTCTAATAAATGGTTCTCTGGCACTTTCCCTCTTATGTATTTTAAATAATGCATCCTTACAGAATATAGAATTTCATTAGCTGTGCTGTGCTTGTAATTCTTTTTAAATCAGTTTAAAGTTGAATTTTATTTTTGTGTTGGTTATGTGCTGTGTTGTGACTGTTGAGGTTACTATACTTCTATGGTTAACCTAATGATAAAGCAAACTAATGATAAAATGTTATTTTGAAGGTACAACAGGGCAGAACTGGAAATCTGGAGAAAGAGTTGGCAGTGCAGTCGACCAAAGCTGATTTCACATCTCCTCCTGCCTTATTCAAATCAGGAATTCCAACAAACAGGTCAGTTAGATGGTTGTAACTCAAGACCAAATAACTTTTTTGTACTGTTACCTCTCTGTGTTTCAAGTTCACTATTTTTGTAGAAAAAAGCAGAATATTATTCTGTAATAGGTTAAAGGAAGAATGATCCTAATCACTTTTTGCTTTCAATCACATTTATGCAAGAATGCTGTATTACCTTCTTGTTGCTTCAGAAAAGAGAAAGTAGAAGGTATGGGGAAAAATCAGCAGGACCAAGCAACAGGGGAGATATAAAAATCCAGATGTTGATGTATTGACACTACGTTTTGTGTAGAATTAGATTAGCCAACAAAATGTCTGTAGCTAGTGTTTTTAGGTGAGTATTTAGCTAACACACCTTTTTAGATAACTAAAACTGAATTGGGTAACAATGACTTCAAGACCTGAAAGGATTCCTGTAACCCAGTCTCCTTCCTGTGAGATAGCTGTAGGCTCTTCCTATTTGAATATTTTGCTACCTTTCCTTTGAAATGGGAGAAAAATTTCCTTGCTAGAGTTTCTTCTCCAGCCCCAGGCGTTAGTAAGTTTTCTCCTTAATTGAAAGCTATGGCTGTTTGATACCTGGCACTTGGCTGAAAATGAATCCATGCTTGTGCTTTAGTTGTGATCTCATTTGGGAGTTTTGTTTTTGTGCAAATTAAGTCATTGGCAAGGGAAGTAGAACAGTTTCTATGCAACAGTTAAAGATTAGCATCTATTTACTTACTTTTAGTAAGTAGCTCAAGAGGAAACAAAATGAATTTTTTCATTTGTATCACTTGTGCATTCCAGTTGTTAGACAATTTTGTATATGTTTAGACTGAGTACTGTAAGTTATTACAGTATAAGTTTATTACAATGGCAGTGCTGAATTCTTTACTTTTTTTTTTTTAATATCTGCTCATTTGGATACATTGGCTTAAAATATATTCTTGGATAGAGAAAGTACTTCTACCATCTGGTTAGAAGAGATTTTGAAAGAACATGATCTGCTCAGAAGTCTAAAACTAGCTCGGTCTTGAGTATGTCTTGACTATATGGATTATATACTTCTACTTTAGTAAATTCTCCAGACTACAGTTACTATTTTCTATAAAAATTGTATTACTGGTTTCTTTACAATCAGGTGTAGTTTTATGGGATTGGATTTTTTTTTCTTCAGTGAAGAGTTTATTTTTGGTAGGTTGAATATTTTCAACAGTTCAGCTCTGTGGTAATTTAAAATAATTGCTTTTATGCATAAGGCATTTGCTATAGCAAATTGTTATGAAATTGTTTGAAGCATTTCTCATGTAGCAGTAAAATGTCTTTCGGTTTCTAGCATTAGTTGATGTATTTGGTGAAAGAGGGAAAACTGGTGCAACTGGATACAGTCACATTGGTGTAGGAATTGGTAAGGAGTTTGAAATTAGAGGAGGAATACAAAGAGCTGATTAGAGACGCAGAAAGAGACAATTTATCTCACCAGAAAGAGTGCTTCTCCTCTTGGAGTGTCAGAGACAAGCACTGCCTCCAGAAATGCCAGTTCAGGCATCGGAAAGTGTCAGAGATAAAACAGGAGGGTCAAGTCACCCTAATTCAAGTAAGAAAAAAATGGATCAAGGCACGATCCTTATTTAGCATTTTAATTCCCTATTTGCTAGTCAGGGCTGCAGCATCGTTGCTTCATGGATAATTTTATGCATAGATATTGCAGCACATATTTCCCTTCAGTGGGAAATCAGAGAACAAATAGAGGGCTACACTTTTTTGTTTGTTTGTAAACAAACATTAATATAATTGTGTTCACTTTTTTTGTTGTTGTTTTTGAGTGTGGTAGATGTGATAGCGGTTTAAATTGAGCTCCCACCCCCCAAAAAATTCTCCAAGGTCAATCAGGAATTTTACTCATGACCAGTATAGAAGCTGCGATTTGCAAAACTGAATCAGCTGTCCATCAGTTAATAAAAAGTAGTACTTCACTGAAATTGCATTCTAAATATTTCAAAGAAAAATTAAGTGCTTTTGCATACGTGAACATTGGAGAAGGTTTCCTTGAATTTACAAGTAGTCACTCGCCATCTTAATCTGAGCTATTAACTTTTTAGAATTAAACCTGAATCTCTTGTCATGATTCATTGGTATTTGGAGCTGATGAGTTAGATTAAGGTATCATGTAATCCCGAAGAAGGACTTAGAACATAATGGAAGGGGTTTAGTAAATGCACATCATATGCATATAAAAGTGTGGTATAGAATAGAATGTTCACTTTAAGTAGTTAATTAAGATTCATTTTATGTGTAGTCACAGTCAAGGTTAAAAACTGAAGGAATCTCTTCCAACTGTGAAGTTTTTTAGATCCTGGAGAGAATTTGTCACATTTCAGAACTGTCCTAACCATTCTGTACCATTTTGTAGCAGTTCTTTTCTTTACATCATTTTTCAAGGTGTGCACGATAGTATTTCTTTAGTAGCAGAAGAAAATGTAGAAGTTTAATTAAAAGAAATTTTATTTGGATGTGAAAACCAGTGTTTTATCAACTCAGTAATACCAAGAATAACTCTCTATCACCTAACTGTTCTATCAGAAACTCCCATTTCTTTTACTTCCTTTTATGCTTTTTTTGTTGTTGTTGTTATTACTAAAGAGTATTTTACATGCAATTGGATTTTACTTTGAGAAAAATTAGCCTGTTGATGTGATGGGCTGTTCCTCAACATTCTGAGTGCCTGGGCCTTTCTCCACACAGAGTTTTTATCTAAAATGGATTTGTGATATGTCATTACTGTGAAAAAATATGAGTTTCTTTTGTTTTGTGAGCTGTCTTTACGTGACTAAATGATGAAAATTTTTGAGTTATTTTTAAGGAATGACCTGTACATAAAATCAAAATCTTACCTTTTCTATTAAATCTGTTGCATCTTAATTATATCCATCAGCAGTAAGCGAGCTCAGAAAAATTGAGAATATCCTTAAGAGAAGGAAGATGATAAAAAGCATGAATAGGATAAAAAGGAACACAAGACCATGCTAAATACAGATTTGTGAAGTATAGTATAAATCTTAATTCTGCTGTCTAGTAAATAAAAGTGGCATGCAGTAGTTTGACCACTTCTGAATTCTAAAAAGTAATAATTCAAAAACCAATTCACTATGTATGTTATATGCGATGGAGATGAGAAGTGATTTCTGAAATTATGTATTTTTAAAGTTTTGTCCTTTTCCTATTTCTTTTTGCTGGTAAAACCTCTGCTTGCCATCTGAGGTTGAGATGGCTATATGAATTAAGTCTCTATGGAGGGTATTATTCATATATGAATAGCTCGTAAATAACTGTTCGCAAATTAGAGTGAAATCATTCACTGAGTGGCTGGAATGTTCCTTTTAAGCTGTACTTTGTGTGAACTCTGCTGTATGCTTCCCACACGTGTGGATTGCCTTTTTATGTTTGGGTGTATTTACTAGAATTGCATCTGTATCCCAGGTGCCCTGATTGTATAAGGGGAAAAAAGGGAGAACCAAGTCCATTCTTTCTTTGCATGCAACACTCAGCAAGAAACTGTTTAACTTCTTATCATTAACCCAGATAATGATTCGTTGAGGGAGTCTTTGAAATTTTCTGCATGTACCAGCTTGCTATTACTTGGTCAGAATCCAAGGCTTCAAATTTGCCCCTCTTAAAAAGCCCCTCAACTGTTACTTGCTGGACATGTCAGATGGCTCTCTTACTTTAGTGAAGAAAAAGTTTTTGATATAGGTGTCATCTGCTGCTCCATTTGCAAATGAATACATACCTTCTTTCAAAGGATCTCAAGCTCTACTAATGGAGTATTTAATGAAATAGCCTTGCAGTATTGGAAATAGATAATTTGTCAACTTCAAATTAAGACTACAACTCATCCCTCACTAAAGAAGTAAAATCTTTTGGCTGTTGGAAAGAACCATGGGTATCATAATACGTATACATATGTATTATTGTTAAACACCAATGAGATCAAGTAGTGTGTAGGCGTACACATCAGACTCTAAAAAAATTAAGCAAAAGCCTTGCTCATTTCATTAAACTAATGTCCAGCAACCAACTGACAATAGTCTAGATTTTCTTCCTTTGATAGTGTGGTGTTGTACTTGGACTGCTTCTCAAACAAAAATTAATATTGTAGTATTGGTGTTGATGCACATATTACATAATGCCCGATACTCTTGAATGAGTGTCCTATGTGTGTGTTTTCAGCCTTGATTCCAAGGGTCAGCAGACTGTGCAATTAATGCAAGACAGGAAGAGCCTTGATTTTTAAGTATGTCGCTTCCAAATGGAAGCTCTGTGGAATATAGTAGAGTGGGCCAAGCAGTGGGTCCCCTGTGGTGAGACTTCTTGCTTTAGAAGAGAGTCGTCAGTATAGTAAAGGGACTAAAACTACAGAAAATTGGTTTTCATGGGTAAGATTTTAGATAATTCGAGAAGGTATCAGTCATGGAGGAGTCATAGAACTCTGAGAGCAAATGGGCTGCCATTGTGAAGGCTGAAACCAAGTCATCTTGTTCTACAAAATTTCACTTGTTCTTGTAATGAAATTACAATTCTTTTGACTTGTAATAAAACATGATAGGTTTAGCAATTGTTTAATAGCATCCATGTTTGCAATTTAGTTATTAATAGCAAGATATAAACCAAACGTAGTACAGCCTTGCTGGAATACCATGCAAGACCGACGAGGAGGATTGGGAAAGCAGGTGTTGATTATTTCAAAATTCAGGCAGAAAAAAAAAAATTTTTTTTTTTTTTTTTGGAGTGGGATGTTATAATAGGAGAACTTCTCATATAAGTTGTCTTTTGAGGAGCTGCTGTATAGTGTATTTCACTTTAATTTGCAAATGTGTGGTCAGACTTTTGTTTGTTCTTCCGAACTGCTGTGCCTAATGAGTTTGCAGTGAAATCCAGGAGGAAACTGTAAACCTTAAATAGTGCAAAGAATTGGGGGATGAGCTTTTGGTTCATCTTCAGTGTGCAGTCTGCCTTGGGTCGTCTTTGGATTACCTCTGGAAGTCTAGTTTGTTTGTGTTCCAGTATCTCCTGTGTCTTTTTCAGATGCCTTGGAGTGTAGGTATTTGGGCAATTGGTGTCAAAGCTTTCAGTACAGTACAAGTGGGAAAATGTAATCCCAACTTTCAGTTGTTCTTCCAGCTATTTGCATTAGTGTTTAGTATTCCACTAGGTAATAATAATTAAAAATAAATAAATCCCATACTTTTCCAAAAGATGCTAGAATTATTTTTCTTTTACGTTTCTCTTCTCAAATTCTCTAAAAGGTTTTCCCTTTCCCTTTCTTTCTTACATCTTACTTGTTTTGCTGTTGGTAAACACTTTTTTTATCATGATATTCTTTATACGTGTGGCACAAATGTACTTTTGTTTCTCTCAGCTTGTAGCAGTGTTGTTTTATATCTCATTTCCTAATGGAGCTGGCTTACGTGAATCCTGCTTTTTAACCACTTTTAGAAACTAACTGTGGGCTGCAAAGCAGATAGGCTTTGTTTTGTCTGTGTAAGAATAAAAGATAGTTATAAAGCTGCTCTTCTGGATTTTGATTGATGCTGTAAACATGCTGGATTCTTCCTGTCTTCAAAATAATATTTCCACTTTGTCACAGATAGCAGGTTTTAGTTATGAGAGATGACATTTAGAACTTTGTCATACAATTTTCTGATCTGGCACTTACAATGCTGCTTTATTTCAGTATGTTTCAACATGGCTGATTTACTGAAGATTTTAAGAGACTTGATTATGCTTTAAAAGTTAGTGCTTGTACCCCATTGAATGCCATCATGTCTTTACCATCAGTTTAGTGTGTTTATTCTGCTTTGAAAGGTTAATAAATAGAAAAGTAAAAATAAAAAAAGCCCAGTCAACAGGTGTGTTGTGAAGATCTTAGATGCTCTTTGGGGCTTAAAAATACCTCTCTTAACTGACTGTGATTACATATATGGGTGTTAACAGTAGGTGCTGCAGTAGGAGCAGTTTCAGTCTTAATAAATGTACTCTTAAAAGATTAACCGGTTTGGAAAGTGAAGCAAGATACATCTGCATTTAAAATTTACATATTATAACGCCAGAGTGCACTGAAATAACTCACCAAGGATTGTGAACTCTTGTCATTAAAGTCTTAAATTCTAGGTGTTTTTCTTCTTCAAAAAAGATGCACTTCTTCAAATAAAAACTAGCTGGAGGATTCTGTATGGCCTTTCATATATAACCATCCAGACAAGAGGGGCTGGTTTAGAATCTACAATGTTATTTGAGGCTACAGAGTCATTTATAGAATGAATAATAGATTTCATCATTCATGTTGTCCCTTCATCTATGACCTAACAGGATCAAGTAAATGGAAAGAGAAATCGTATCGTCTTACTGCTCTTATGCTTGCTTTCACCATTACCCATGGAGCAATAATGCTAAAGTCAATTTGATAGGGATTAAGCAGTCTACTTTGACACAGAACTGTTATGGAACAAAAGGAGAGAAGGCTCATTCTAACCTATTAAAGAATTCATATGGTTATACAACTGCAATGTTATATGCATCTATTTATGTAATTATATTTTAATAAGAATTTTTTTTTACAGAGGTCAACAGATATATTTTAAGGAAATTTCTGTAGTCCTTTTCAGCAGAATCAGCTGCTATCTTTTTTTTTTTTTTTCTCTTTCATCAATATGGGTTGTTCCAAGTCAATTTAGTTCTTATTAGAGAAAATTGTTAATCTGTAAGGAATCATAGATATTTGAGGAAAAAGAGTAGGAGGGGGAAAAATGGTTGGAAATATCAACCCTAGTAATCTGTGCAGATATTAATGGGCTCTAATTACCTGTTAAAAGTTGGGAAAGAGTTCATGGAATTAATTGTTGCTACTTCACAAAATGTCAGTTGAACTTCCAGTGTCAGCCAAAATAAGCAGATACAATAATAATTATCTTCATCAGTAGGTGTCAGAATGAGAAAAATAATGCTAACAGTTCATAAAGTCATGATGCTCTGGGAGCTGTATGTTATCAGTGATTCTGTTTGTCGTATCAGAAGGGTTACAGTAGAAGTGAGCAAAAAGGAGAACCAAATAATGGAACTCACTTTTGTGTGAGGAGAAGGGTGGATTAGTTCAGCCTGGGGAAGAGGTATAACAGAAGTACCAAGAGAACAGAATTTTTTTTCATTATTTAATTTTTTTTGACACAAGGACTGTAGGGCATCAAACACAATTGTCAGGCTGAAAAAGGTATAATCTCCAGAGGTTAAAATTACAAGGGTGTTCAGAAGAGATTGTGCAAATGCGTGTTTATCAGGGGGATATGAACCATAGTGGTCAAATTGTATGGATAATCTGAATTTTTGATTGGCAGAAAATCAGGAAGGAAAGAATGTATATTGATGCCACTTCTCCTTTCTTTCTCCAAAAGTCCAGTGCTAACCGCTTCAAAAGTAGATGTTCTTAGTCTATTATTTCCCATTTGAGTAAGGGAGACTAAGATAAGTCTTCTGCTGCTGCCTTCTTTAAGGTGATCACAATGTTTAGCTATGCAGCTGTTTTTGGACTGCTTGAGAGAGACATTTTGCGTTTGGAAAACTGAAAAGTGTGAATGGCTGGTCTAATGTTCCTTTGAGTGTGAAGCAAGATTTATTTTTAAGAATAAATTTCAAAATACTTCCTTTTTGGTATAGAGACTGTATATTCTGAGACGAGAGGGTTGACAAGTGATTTTGTTCAGTATGTGGTGTAATTCTGATTTGTCCTGTGTTGCAGGCGATTATCTGGCGCAATAGATGTGATTGGACAGACCATCACTATCAGCAGGGTAGAAGGACGACGACGTGCTAATGAAAACAGCAACATACAGGTTTTATACTGCAGATTTACACTATCTTCAACTAAAAAACATTTTTGCTTTCTCCTTGGCTTCTGATTAAAATACTCCAATTTGTATGAATGAGAAATAGAAAAGTACTTTTATTTTCAAGACGAAAGTTGTGACAATTGAAATATACTGATATGGAATATTTGATATATATATAAAAAGATAAAAATTTTAGTGTTTTGGAAGTTCTGCTTCCTGAAAGGAAATGAGCAATATTGCAGACCTACAATTCAGGAGATTAGATGGTCTATAGTAGGTCTTTTTACTATGTGACAAGGACAAATACTTCAACTATGTATTCCTCTCCTATTCCAGCCAGACTTATGCTGTAAATGAAATCTTCTTCACACATAATTTAAGAAATAGTGTTCTAAAATACGTTGTTAAGGAGAAAATAGTTGATTGTACATTTAAAAAAGAAAAAAAAAAAAGGAGTACTATTTTACCATAAGTTATATTAGCTGTCTTTATGATTTTAGGCTTCATGGGCTTGGGTTATCTTGAGGCAACGAGTGAATGCATTAAGGTTGAACACAGAATATCTCTCCTGACTAAACTGTGGAGCAGAATCAAGTTTGCTTTGCTAGCTGCATTCCATGCCCAGCTTGTTTAATTTTGAATAATGAAAATGGATTGTGGTACTTATGTTGAAAACACTTTGTTGTGTTTTTCAACTAAGCTTCTCATAGTGTTTAAGTAATTTAAAGTCTTGGGTTTGTTTTTGTTTTTTTTTTTTTCATCCTTTTAATGTTGATAGTTTTTTAAAGAAGTATTTTCCTTTAAATATAAAAGAAAGATGATGTTAGGGCCCTATTCAGATGGCCTATATTCTCTCTAAAATCCAATGTTTATTGTTCCCTGTTGGCCTTTCTTATCTTCTCAGAGGTACTTGGCAAGTATGGGATACTGAACATAGGGATTGGAGTAGAACTTAAACTATCTGAATATGGCTCTTTAGCTGCATAATACTTCCCTGATATAGTAACTGGAAAAAGAAGAAAACTATCTTCTATACTTTTTACGTAGCAATTGTAACTACAGTTTGATATTTTACAGGTTCTTTCAGAACGATCTAATCCTGAAGTAGACAATTTTACCAAGCCACCTCCATTTTTCCCTCCAGGAGCTCCACCTACTCACCTTCCACCACCTCCTTTCCTCCCACCCCCTCCAACTGTTAGTACTGCTCCGCCTCTGATTCCTCCTCCAGGTAAATATTCAGTCCCACATAGACTTATAAGAGGCCGATGCTGATGATAATGAATTAAAGACAGCACATTCCATGCTGATTTGAATGTACATGCAGAATTTCAGAATTTTGTGTTCTACTCTTTCCTTATATATGTCTGCAAGGTATAAGGTTGTGTATTCTTTCAGTTAGAGTTCTAGTTTAGCACTTGATATTTTTATCCAACTTTTTGCATAGGTGTGCTGTTCTTATGAAACCCGTCACCTGTCAAGCTTTTTAAAGGTGAAAGAAATGCATGCTACAAATCTAGCAACCAGGTTTGGCTTTTGTCTTCTGGTTTACAGACAGGTTTATGACATACACTTGTTCAGAAGGTCTCTTTCAACAGCCTTCCATGCTTCAAGTAGATTCAAAAATAACGATTAAGAGCTGTGGGTTTGGTTTCTTCAGGCCTCTGTTTTAATTGTGCTGTTGCCAACTCTTTATCTTCAAAGTTGTTCCTAAAATAGAATCTGCCATCCCTCTTAGGTTCAGTGAAGGGAGAGGAAAAAAAAAACGCACTCTTACCCAATATTAAACTGAGACTACTTGCCAGAAATTTAAGTATTCCAAATATAAAACATCCTCTAAAAGCCCCTTTGAAAAAGGATCCTGCTTTGAAGTTTTGTCTCTTGTTCTGAATTCATTCACTGTTGCGATTCACATCTTTTTTGAGAAAGGAGTTCTGGAATTCAAATTGCCAAACACAGAAGATTCTCAAATTCTGCTAAGAGATCACTGACTGTAGCAAAAATATGGATTTTTTGTTGTTTTCTTGGTTTATTGCTGTGTTGGATTAATTTAAATCTAAAGAAGAAAGTGGATGCTTCTGTTGAACAGAATTTAATGGGTCAAAATGTTGTTTTATGTGCTGTAGTGTAGAATGTAATTGAAGTACAGTCTGTATTTGTATTTGTGGGATTAGAAAAAGAACTACTCAAGTATGAAATTTATGCTGCCTAACTTTGGGAAATTTGACTACTTATATTTATACCAGGGCTTACCAAGTAACTGTACATTTTTTTCATACGAATAAGAAAATCTGTCTTAGTTTAGTGTGGTGAAAGAAGTTTTTACTCCAGGTCAGGCTGTGTTTTGGGCTACTACATAGTTCAGCTAACTTGGAGTATGATCTCAGGCATTGTCATAATTGATACCTTGCTCTGCATCGTAGCTCATGTGGCATTGCTTTCCTTTAGCAAAACCTACTTGGTGTTCTACGAACATTTACTAGCCTTGAGTTAGTAGGTTGGTCTAGATTATCCTGAAAGCAATTCTGAGTATATTAGGTAAAATTCTATGTTGATGCCATTTGGATTGCTTTTGACACAAACAGGAATATTTAGGTTTCAGCCAGGTGTATCTTTGTGATGCTGTCGTGCAGTTTGTCTTAGTGATGTGATCTGTGCTGAGTCTGTTTCTTGGGCTGATACTCAGGTTTAGTCCCTGCAATGGCTCAGTATTGCACTCTTATTTATTTTGGGAAATGAGGAAAAAAAAAATTGTCTGATGCTTCAGGTAAGTTTTCATTCCTCAAGCATGTTTTCACTGCTTTAATAGAAGGAGTGAAGTGTTAGAGATTACTAATTTTCCCTTACTTGAAGTTCATGGGGTTTTTTTGTTTTTTTTTTTGGGGGGGGGGGGGTCATTGTTTTTTGTTTCTGTAATTGCCTGATTCATTTGTTGAAATGCATGTAAATGGAACATACTTCAAACTACCAGTAATATATTCAAATATCTTATAAATTCACATTTAAAAAGCAGTTCTGGAAGATGGTCTGAGGTGTTGTGAAAAAATTCATATGACTAAATTGAAATTATTATTTTAATGTTTAAACAAAAATTGTAAAGCTTTTCATGGCTGATTTTAAAATTTAAAGAGGATTTTCTGTAATATTCCCTCCTGTATCAATGATCTCCTCACCAAAAAGCTGTACCTTGTGTTTAGGTTGTTGCTGATGTTGCTCTAAGACAAAACAGAAGTTTAGTTAAACAAAATCTTCCACATTACTGTGTATGGTAGCCGATACATTTTTTGTGGATTCTCAAATGATTGTATTTAAGCTGACTGCCTAATAGTTAAACACTTATATCCGCATTTTTATGCCAGGAAAAAGTATCTTGGCTTTAAGATATGGTTGTTTTCTTTAAGTTGTCTTAGTTCCCTCAGAGAAGTTGGAATTGTGCTTTCATTGAAAGGCTGATTTTTGGGCGTCTGAGCATGAACATCTTGGTTTTAATACTAATTGATTTTATAATCTGCAGAATGTCTTTGTTGTTCAGGAGTGGCAATGCTTTCATAACTTAAGTTTTTGAGGGAAAATAAATTGCAAGGTTAATAAGTACAGTGGTCAAGCTCTGTGAAGACTTTCAAGCTCTTCTCTTCAGATGCCTAAATGGTATAGAATGTATGAGAAGTTAAGCAAATGAAGTAGCTTTGTGTGTTGTGATTACAAATGTGGTCCAACGACTCTTGGAAGTGTTCTGGTTGATTCCTGTACATTTCAGTTAAGAACCCACTTACACAGAAGTCTGATGTAGTAATTTTATCTCTGTTATGTTCAGTGGTGTTTGAGGGGGTGTTGCCATAGTGAACTAAAACTGGCACTGCCCTAATTAAACTATTACTGCCTTTAAAGTGAAGTTTCTTTTTGGCATCTACCTACAAAACAAGCAAGCAAGAAAACCAGAAGAGTTGCAACATTTTTTTGGATGTGTTTGTATCAGAGGGTCCTCACTTCCCAGATATTTTTAAGAGAATAGATTACTAAGCATTTTTTTTTTTTTCCCCTTCAAGTAGCATCTGAATGATTAATTGCAGAGTGGCATAGCATTGACTGAAAAGTCGGTAATTCTTCTTGTTGCCAGAATATTTTGTCCATGTTGACATAGTATTTCCCATGCTAAGCTTTTAAGGGTCAGGGGCCAATTGCATTTCCTTTCATCTAGTTATGGAATATAAATTAAAGCAAATAAGTTCTGTAGGACATTACTTTCCTTCTGGATATTTAACATTTTAGGGTTATGAATTGACTTCTAATCTTGAGACAGATTCATTCTACGTTATTTTTGTTTCTAATTAAATAAGATTCTGAAGAGCAGAAACTTAAGTAAGAAGCTAGATTAGATTGTGCATGACTTGCATAAATGCTTAATGGTAGGTATTAATATCAGATCTTAATCTGAAAACATAGAAAATAAGTTATTCCTCTTGATAACGTGTGTTGTGATAGCTGTCTGATTTTAGATGTACAGATAATCACCCATTCAGTCTGATTTTAGGTTTGCAAGTGATAAGCACTGTTACTGTAACTGATACATTATTTGTTATCATTTTAGGTATACCAATTACAGTGCCACCACCAGGTAAAGTTGCTTAGATTTTTTTTCTATGTTTGATTAAAAAGTAAAAACTTAATGATGTACAATTTATTGAGTTCTTTTTTGTTAGATACAGAGAAAAGTTTAGAAATACTAAGCTATGTGCATAGATGTAGACTTAGTCTGCAAAGGCAGAGAAGTATAAAAAAGCTCTTGACAAGTGGATTTGCCTACCAGTTTCTTCGAAGTTGTGTACTTCCTCCTTCACTTTGCATTCTGTTTTTCTGTTACACAGAAAACAGGTGTGATTGTTGTTTATAAAGCATTGGTAGTTAATCAAGAATTTTCCTATGCTTCAAAATTCTGTGTTTTTTAAGATTAGTACACTATTTGATTTAAAGTACTAATATTTAGCACCTTGCCTTTGTTAATCTGGAAAGTAGTTCTCAATTTTACCAGATAAACTTATTTACAGTTACTGAAAAACAGTTTGTTGCACTGTGGTCTCTGAAATGTCTAACTCAGTTCTCCTGTGTTCTTCTTCCTTCCATCTCCCCCTGCTCCTCCCCCAATAAATTATTACAGGCTTTCCACCACCACCTGGCGGTCCTCCACCTTCCCTCATACCCACCATAGAAAGGTGATTATCTGTTGGAAACCCTATAAAGCCATGTATCAGTATTTTGCAACTAATAAATCAGATGTTAGTGATGACTCTTAGAATACTCAGTTTTATCTAACAGTGGAGAGACAGTTTCCAATGTTTACAGTATTTTTCCAGAAATGTTACTAGTCTCATGTCTTTCATACTTAATATTCTTTTGAGTAGGTTACATGACCACTTAGCTAGTTTTCTTGTGATACTATATCAAAGTCAAGACTTAAGAGGAAAGTTAAGGTAACAATTGTTAAAGCATTCTTCGGCAATCTGAAGGCCAAATTGGGTTAACCTCATCGTTCGCCTCATATGCACTATATCCCCTAAACACAATTAAACAATTTGGCCACAGATCCAAGCCCTCGTAAACTATAGGAAATGCAGGAGTTTGTCAGAATCCAAGTTTGTATTTATACTGTTTGTAAATGCCCAGATTTGATAGGCTTAATGGTATTTTTTCTTGCTTTATATATGTGCATATATATACACACATATAAAAGATCTTGGGAAAAAAAAAAAATATATATATATGTATATGTCTGTATATATCTTAAAATAAAAAATTTAAAAGGGGGGGAAAAAAGTGGTCAACACAGCTCTTAAAAAGCATTTATATTATGCTGTAGGGCCAAACCAGGTCATACACAAAGTTCACTTAATATGGTGCAAGCTTCTTTTCAGTCTATTGGATTTCACTGGAAGAAAGTGCATGTGTCTGTTCCTTTGAAATTGAAAATTCTGTTAATGTCTGTGCTGCAGGATGATGAGGGCAGATATCAGAGAAAATCCACTTCTGATTTAATTCAGAAAAAAAAATAACTGGATACATTCACTGTGTATAAAAGTAAATTTATTTTTCATGCTGACAGTTACTGTGACTGTATCTTCTGTTAAGCAGTAGTCACTTAATTACTTTGAGTAAATATTTACATAAGTTCTGAAATACAATGTGAAAAAATCCAGTTTCTTGTAGTGCTTGGGAACTAGATCTATATTGTTATGTGTTGCAACGTTGTATTGGCCTTTCTCTACCTTTTTTTTTTGGGGGGGGGGGGAGGTTTTGTTTGTTCTTTGTTTTAAACTAAACTAACACCAAACTTGTGGTTTTGTTTGTTTTAATACTACACTGCCTTCAGAAATAGCATTCAATTTAAATATGGCACAGATAATTTATTCAAGCTATGTAGGAAGTGGTAAAAATCATGAAAGAATTTTGTGTTTGAATTATGTCTTATGCACAGATCATCCATTTTAACCTTCCTAGTTTCACCTACTTGAGTTGGCTGTCTCTGAAAGGAGTCAGAATAGAAAATATGTAGTTCATTTGATACTATATTTATAGAACTACACATTTGAAGTCCACCTGTTCCTAGATATGCTCACATACCTACTTGTTAACAGAAAGAATGGGAATGGTTTCATTCACAAAGGAAGCACTTCCAAGCAATTTTCCATTGAGTTCAGTATCTTTGCAATAGTATGTTATAATCAATGTTTGAAATAGAAAATTCCTAAAACATACAAAAGAACAGTTCAAGTGTAATATTTGTTTTATATATATTGGGATTTTTTTTTTTAATTTTAAGAAGAGGTTAGAGAATGCCATTGTCATCTTCTTTATTAAACTGTCAAGTAATGCTTGATTGCTTTCTTAATTAGTAATGCTCAGAATGGAATACTTAACATATAACAGATATCTTCTTTTAGTCTGTGAGATGGTAACAATTCTGTGAAACAGTACTAAGAGTGTATCTTTTGGTGGAATTAGCTTTAATGGTAATACTGAATTTTACATGTATTTTCTTCTCAACAGTGGACATTCCTCTGGCTATGACAGTCGTTCTGTTCGTGCATTTTCATATGGTAGTGGTGAGTAAGTTTGCTGGCTTTGAAAAACCTTTATTAGTGCGCTGTCAAATTGTTTTAAATGCTTACCAGGATTTTAGCTGAGAATCTAAACAGGTCCTGTCAGAAATTCATTATGAAATCTCATTGCCTGCCATTGTGACCAGTAGATACTGTTGCAGATGTACCAGCTGTTCCTAAGCTCTGTTCTTTTGCTTACTTAATTTGTATGCTGGGTGTCTATCTTGAAATGTATGTCAGGATTTTAACCAGGAAGATCAATAACTGAGAAATCCTAAGTGATGCAAATATTCTTTAAAAAATTGTTTGTCTGAGATACTGTGATCTTTTTGTAGCCTGTTGCAGAAGTTGATTTTTTTTTTTTCTGTTTTGGTGAATGTGATGGAAAAAAATCTGATGCTGAAAAACGTAATCTTCTGGTTTTATAATGAGGATGAACTGGAATAAAAATTTCATTATGTGGAATCAAATGGAAGTCCACTGAGCTTAGCAGTGAGTTGAGAACTGTTATCTAGCACACAGCTCTGCGTCTTGAGAAAAAGAAAGTAATTGAAATACTGAAATGTTGTCATCTTCCTGATTTGGCCCACATGGGAGAATATAAGGTGAACATTTAGCCAGTCACTATTCTGCCTTCAGTGCATCTGCCTGGTCTTTTTCTCCCGCTGATTTTTCTGTCTCCTTGCTATTTGTTCCTTAGATCTTGGCTGCTAGAAGGCAAAATGGTAGGGAAAATTTTGTTCAGGGAGGGATACAGAAATGTTCAGCACAGATCAAGCGTTCGTATAGTGTACCTCCCAAATATTTACAAGCCCTTAGAAGGTATTAAAAATAACATTTGTTAATGGTAATTTCTTGAAGCTAGATAAGTTTAGTGAGTAACAAATGGTGCTTTGGCATTGAAGGGATCCTGATCAATTTCTAAGCATTTGCGTTCATGCATGGAAGCTTATTATGTATTAAAGAACTCTTGAAGTAAATGAACAGCTTTTTTAGCAAAAAACAACCGTGTTTGCTGAAGTTGGCAAAAAGTAAAGCTGAGTGAGACAACTAACATAGTCTCGTTGACTAATTTCCCAAAGTTTTAACAGGTAAAGCCATGCAGAGTGTCACAAGGAGAGCAGTCTTATAGTCAAAAGTACGTATGTTGCATCTGATAGGCAATTTCCAGTTTTCACTTTGGAATCCCTTTTGATAGAACTTGCTATTCTGTCAAATACTTATAGAGACATGAAAATGTATCTATATTTTATGTTGGCCTTCATGGGGGAGGGGTGGCATGTTTATGTTACTGCAGTATTGATATACTAATGATGACTGTCATTGTGGTCATGCCAGCAAACAAAATATTGACATACATGCCTTAAACTTCTCTTCTTCATGCCTTAAACTTTTCTTCAGTGCTAAGAAAAATTTGGGGTATTTCTTCCTCCTCTTTCTTCTGAAGGAGGAAATGACGTATTTACAGCTTGTCCAGTGAGACAAGTTAGGCAAGTTTCCTGGTTGAGGACTGTGAATACTTATTGTTGTGTAGAAAAGGTAATTAAAGAGTAGTTTGTAATGTGGTTGGTCTTGTTCAGGTTCTTTCTCAAGTTATTGCAGTTATCTGAAGATTTTTTTTCCTGGAGATTAGATCTGTTAGTAAAAAACTTTAAGTCAAGGTTTTTGTCAGTTTCTCTTCCTGCCTTAGCCCCCAGCCAGTAGCATTAAAGTATTTTCTAAAGGAGAAACAAAAGCTGAATGACAAGGAAGGTATTTGATTCCTTCACCCATTTGGGAAAAAAAATAAAAAAAAATAAAAAAATAAAAAAAAATTGACTTGCTGTTTTTTTAAATTTGTGTTCATTTATAACAGTGGACAATTCTTAACACCCTGAGTTTGAGTTGCAGTTTTGAAGATTCATAATCCTTATCACTCTGCCATGTGATTTTTTTTTTTTTTCTTTCCTGTTGGTTGGTTATAGAAGCATGCCATCCCTAGTTTCCTAATGTTCATGTAGTGACTGTTAATGATTTTCTGAGCTGGTCTTAGTTCTTGAAAAAAAGATAAGTAGTTATAGCATGTTTTAGTTCATGCATTTTAGTTGATAAAGATGAGAATGCTCCTGCTGCTACTAATTCTGTTTTTCTTGAGTGTGCTTTAAACAGTTTCCCACAAGATAGTTGTGCATCTCATCTGAATTTATTTTCATATGTTTCCTGATATACTACAGTCATTTGGTCTTAAAATTTCTATCTACTCAGCACTTGCAGTGTTCTGAGATTCTGGAGCATGTCTGAGCAAACAGGGGATCCTGGTTTACTTGAATTAATTTCTAGCCACAGAATATTGTCCAGTATTATTTTGATTTACTGAAACGTGGATGTTTGTGTCTTAGGCTTTTACCTACTTCGCTTAGCAGATGAGTTTCATTCCTTTTCACGTCTTTCCTTTCTTCATCTCTCTTCTCATAAAGTCATGAAAATTGATAGAAGCAGCAGAAGTTTTTAAAAGTTGAGTCATCTAATGTGTTAAGTAACATCTCCAAGCTGAAATGTGAACCTGAAATTCCCCATGCAGATGTAAGTCATACTATGTGATAGGTTAATCAAAGTGAAAAGTGACTTTACAGTGCCCCTTGTTTTCTGGAGTAATTGGTTTCTTAGAACTCTAAAGTTTAAACGTAAAGAGGAATTATATTGCTGAGAAGAGAGGAGTAAAGTCTTAAAGAATTTTGTTGCATCTTTCTTATGGGAGGGTCCTTACCACAACAAGCAATATGTTCTGTCAACCTTATGAGTTCAAAGTAAAAGATGCTTCTGCCATCATTTTGTGCCTTTGACATGAGAGAAGAAAAAAAATAGCTTAAGTAAGTCAGAACTTAATTCATTATTGAGCCTAATTGCTTTCTTTGCCACATCTTAGTCTGGAATTCATCTTCGTGAAAATAATCTTCAGTTTTTGTTAGGACCATTCCTCAAAAAAACTCAAAATATTTTCTGGTGCTTCTGTGGAACCATACAGGTGATATCACCACATATCTGTAATACATTTATACAGTAGGGGCTCTTGAAGAAAATTGTGTGTTATACTTCTTATGTTAGTAAAATAGCAGTATCATAGTAATAGTAGGTTAAACTAATTCAGGGCAGAAAAAATCACCTGTTCTGGCTATGAGCATGAAGCACTTGTTCTGGTATAATACTCTGGGGTTCCTTCAGAATATTTAATAAAATACTGTATTTAGACCAGCTTTAATCCTTCTTTTCAGCTGATAATTTTGCCCAAATGGAGAGAAAATGAGCACCTCCTCTTTCCCAATGTATCTGGCATCTCTATTGTAGCAAAAGCTTTCATATGTGCTGAACAAAGCAATTGTCTGACTCTAAATTGGAACTTCATATGGGTTTTGGGATCTGTAGAGGCTCAGTGGCAGGTGGTTGCTGTTGCGGGTATCCTTCCAGTGAAAGATGAATTTCTTATCCTCACCATTCTCATCTGACAACGTGATCCTTACCCTGTTTGAATTTTGCCTTTTATTTTACCAGTGTTTTCAGTGTGTTGGGACTTAGGTAAATTGACAACTTATTGGTGCAGTATAGTATAGATGATTGTTTTACAACGAATTAATACAGATACTTATTTACTAGTTGATTCCACTGAATCTCCAACCTGTTACCTTCTTTACCAGTCAGCATTTTTTATGGCAGGGAAAGACGGGTATATGAAACACATAGCAAAAACACAGGCCCTGATTAAGGCACTAGTCTTTCTTCTGCTTATTAAAATTACAAATCTTATGCTTTGGTGTCTTTATCCTAGACTCAACCATTTTTCCCACTGCAGTCTCAATAGGAATGTGGCATAGTAGCCATGCTATAGCTGCAAGAATGTCCTATCTTTGTGCTCTTCTGCTGCATCAAATGCAGTTTCTTCAATTTGTTTTTAAATCCTTTCATGAGTCAGTGCTACCTTTGTCATCTCTCAGTATATACACTGCATTTGGTTTTGCTGCTAAAGCAACTTGATTGTTGCTGTTTCCTGAAGCATTTTTTATTCAGCACTCTGAATTTTTTCTTTACAAAATGTGTACATGCAATGAATTTAGCAGTACAGAAACAGTTCCAGAGACAATATTTTTTGAGGCACAGAGAAGATGTGTTAATGCTTTGCCTTATATTGTGACACTGTGCATCTGCAAAACTATTAGCTGACTGTTTCAAGTTCCTTCTCTTCCTGGTTTAAAATTCAAAATTAAACTTCAAAATTAAAATAGAGTAAAATAGTTCAACTGGAGGAGACCTACAATGGTAGTCTCTTCCAGCTGGCTGACTACTTCAGGGCTAACCAAAAGCATATTAATGAGGGCATTATTGTTTAGAATCATAGAATGGCTTAGGTTGGAAGGGACTTTAAAGACCACTGAGTTCCAACCCCCTTCCATGGGCAGGGCTGCCACTCATCAGATGAGACTGCCCAGGGCCCCATCCAACCTGACCTTGAATGTCTCCAAGGATGGAGTATCCACAGCTTTTCTGGGCAGTCTGTTCCAGTACCACCCCATCCTCTTGAGTAAAGAATTTCCCTTAGCATCTAATCTAAATTTCCATCTTTCAGTTTTAAACCATTCCCCCTTGTCCTGTCACTATCTGCCCATGAAAAAGTTGATCCTTTCCTGTTTGTAAGCTCCCTTCAAGCAATGGAAAGCTGCAGTGAGATCTCCCCAGATACTTCTCCAAGCTGAACAAGCCCAACTCCCTCAGCCTTTCTTCGTAGGAGAGGTGCTCTAGCCCTCTGATCATCTTCTCTTTCTAGTGCCAGGGCCCATGGCCTGAATGCAGTGCTCCAAGTTGGGCCTTACGAGAGTGGATTAAAGGGGAGCAGGCAAACAGTCACCTCCCACTCTCTACTGGCCACCTCTCCTTGTGATGCATCTCAGGCTATGGTTGACATCTGGGCTGCAAGTATACACTGCTGGCTTTTGTCCAGCTTTTTGTGTAGTTTTTTGGGGTTTTTTTTTGTGAGTTCTCTTCCAGAATCCATAATGCCTTCTTCACAGTGCTGCTGTCAGTGAGCTCTTCTCATTTCTGCACACATATCTGGGAATGATGTCCTGACCCAACTGCAGCATCTTACTCTGGGTCTTGTTGAATCATTAGGTTCTTGTGGGCTCACTTTTCAAGTTCTTATAGAATCACAGCACGGCTTGTGTTAGAAGGGACCTTAAAGAGATTGAAATGTCTGTCGGTATTCAAGAGGCTTGGTACATCAGCCACCATTCTAGGAAGCCTGTTCCAATGTTCACCCATCTTCACAGTAAAGGAATGTTTCCCAGTGCTCAGTTTGAATCTCTCTTGGAACAGCTTTGTACCACTCTTTCATTTTCTGTCATTAGTTCTCAGGAGTGGAACTCAGCACCTCCCTCTGCTTCCCCTCCTCAGGGAGCTGCAGGAAGCAATAAGGTCATCTCTCAGCCAGTCTCTTTTTGTCCAGACTACACAGCCCAAACGTCCTCAACCTCTCTTTACAGGATGTGCCCTACAACCTTTGTTGCCTCACTCTAGGCACGTTTATTGTGGAGCCCAGAACTTCATGCAGTATTTGAAGTGAGGATGCACCAATGCTCTATCTAACAAGAGAGTCACCTCTTTTCACCAGCTAGCTGAGCTGGGTGTGATGCAGCCCAAACTATGGCTTGCCCTCTTGGCTGCCAAGGTATAGTGCTGGCTCATGCTGAGCTGCTGTCACTAGCACCCCAAGGTCCCTTTCTGCTGAGCTGCTCCCAGCACTCATCTCCCAGCCTCTGCTTATGTCCGACATTGCTCCATCCCAGCTGCAGCACCCCACATTTTCCTCAGTTGAATGAACATCCTGCTATTGCTGATTGTCCAGTGCTCCAGTATATCCAGATCCCTCTGCGAGGCCTCTCATGCCTCCAAGGAGTCTGCAGCACCTCCCACTTTAATGTCATTAGTGAACTTACTAAGGATACATTCCATTCCAGCATCCATTTCAAATGATAAAAATGTTAAAAATAATTTTATTTCTTTTTTTGTTGAAAATATTAGAAGAATGGAAGCATATTGAAAGCCACAACAGAACACCAGTTTGTTTTAGAAAATGCACTGCTTAAAATCTTTGTGCTTTGTGAATTATTACTGGTGAAAATCTAGATAGAACATACGCTGTATTTTCAGAATAGCAGATAACTGTTTTATTTCAATGTTGTTGGAGTGACAATGACATGCTTCTTTGTGATGAGAATTACTGCAGGTGTGAGGGAGTAACCTGAATTCATCATAGCAGTTTATAATACCCTTAATAAAAAAGGTAATTGTTTGGTGGTGTGCAATTAGAGTCGAACTGAAGTTCACACTTCAGATTAGACTATTGTGTCAGCCAGTGTGTTCAAGCCTTGTAGACCATACATATATTGTTGACATAGTGGCAAGTCAAGGAAATTAGCAGTCTTTAAAGTCCAGCTGTTTTTTTGCTATTTCTGGCTCCTTTCCTTAGAAGAATGTCAGTTTTGGCAGTATAATGAACAACATAACTGTTGTGTTAGGGTATTTTTTTTTCTGTTAACTCCTCATTTTCTCTGTAGCCCTGAAGTGAAGCAGCATCAAGCATTTTGTTAGAAGCAAACCTTCACAGAAATGCTTTTTTAAAAAATTACAATGCTTTTCATTGCAAATGTATTTTAACAGTGAAGTGTTTTTTTCCTGCTGCGTTGCCTGCTCAAAAGGTCTTTTGTATTACTCCTTCGGACATTTGGCAAACTGCTGATGGGAGCTTCTGCCTGCCAAGGGTTTCTGGGGCAGGCATGCTCCAGATGTGATAGGCAGGGCAATTTGAACATAGCTGAGAGAGAGCTGGGGAGTACTAAATACAGCTTTAGTAATGCACTTGATGTTACTGAGTAGGTGTTTCTATTAATTATATGATTAATGTCACTTCACAGCGCTGTAGAATTGAGTGAATATTGTTCTTGTATTATAGATAATGAAGGGGAACTCGAGCTATTTGTTGGACAGTATATTATCACTTGGTAGGAAATCAGATAAGCGGGAAGTTGGAATTTGTGACCTCTCTATGCCCACTAGAGAGTGCTGTTTCCAGTTAAATAATTCAGCCCTTATTTTTCAGTAATAGGATGCGTCCCTGGGGCTTCTGGAGGGGGAAAGCAGGACAAAACAATTGGTGCATTAAGATTAGAGCTATTTATTACATCTGAGTTGGCGAGAAGCAAGGGAGGAGCACATCCATTCTGCCATTGCTGGTTACCTGGAGAGGTTGTGAGACCGTGTTGTGCTGTGACTTCCTTCTTCTTAAGCGTGTAGTCTTTGAACAATATGCTTCATTTTCTGAAACTGCAATGGTTTAGCACTAATAGTGGTTGTGATGAGTCTTTGTTAGAAATAACATCTTACAGCATGTAATCAGGAGCGTTATTTCTTCTCTCCAGAGTGAGTCTGTGGGCAAACCTCTAAAGATACCGTTATGTTCTGTGATTAAAAAGAAGTGTGGTGAAGAGAACACTGAGAGTAATTGATATCCAAATAGAAAGTTGGATGTATCCTTTCCCTAGTTTTTTTTTGTGGACTGTATTACCCGGTTCTGTATCTCTTCATAAGGAGTTTTTAAAAGAGCGCTGAGACCTTTATTAGCATCGTGGAAAAAATGCAAAGTTTGTGCAAAACTAAATTCTACATGAAAGGGAAAGATTGGAAATTGTCTTTGAAGGAGGCTAACAAACGTCTGCTTTCACACATAAGTGCTACAGTTTTCTTATGGTATCTGATTTTGTTCTTTCTAATACCGGCGTCTTTTTCTTTAGTCACCTTTCCGCACCTTGCAGGTTCTGCTCCTTCATGGTCTAGTCTTATGGACAGCAGCAAACAGTGGGATTACTATGCACGGCGAGAGAAGGATAGGGAGCGGGACAGAGATCGATCTCGGGACCGAGATCGGGACCGGGACCGAGACAGAGATCGAGAACGTACCAGAGACAGGGAAAGGGACCGAGATCACAGCCCATCTTCAAGCGCGTTCAACAGGTTAGTGCAACGTCTCAGACATGCTGCAGCTCTGTTTTGAGCACTGAGTCCTTGCTACGTCATGTGCTTCAGCTTTAAAGTCTGATGTTCATCTGTATATTCCAAGAGACGGAGGGTGTGGCCTCTTCCCCTGCTCCCTTTACAGTTGAAATCTGAAATTCAATTTCTAAATGTAAAACAGAAATGGAAAAGCTACAGTATATGTCCAAGCTGTTCATAGTGTTTTAATACAGATTAAAGATGGGATTTAAGCACTCTGTATGAGATATTCTGCTCTCTTTCACCTCAGTTGATGTACAAAAACCTGCAGAAGTATTTAATGAATCTTAGTTGCCATCTCAGTGCCATGAGCAATACGGAACAACATTTGTCCTTAATTAATGGTGTTGTGAGACGCAGAAATGGGTGCTTCAGCCATTCGCAGTGGCTGGATACCAATCTGTCCAACCAACCCTTTTAAAACGTACTTTAAGGCCAACAACAATTTTTTTCTTTTTTTTTTAATTTCTTTTCAGATGGATAATTATTATTCTTCAGGTTTTCAAACCTAATTGCTTTTAAAAAAAGGTGCAGCTATTTTGTGGTTCATGCACGCAAGCAGAAAGCATTTTGTGCTGAACCTTCTGTGACTTCATAGAGTCGCATTGGCTTGCCAGATTTATCCATACTTATTTTGCTCAATATTTGCTAAGTATTTTGGGGTGGACGTTTAGACTGCTTTTCTCAGTTTTTATTGTCAAATTTCAATTTTGCAGAAAAATATACATGAGCTATTAAGCTGATTGTTTTTGCTAATGGTTTTATGCTGGGGGAAATGAGAACACCCAGAGTCAACACAAATGACTTCAACTGAGAAACCAGAGTTTTTTGCATGATGTTTGTGTTAGCTAAAGGCCCAAACTAGATGCAGGAAAGCTGCTTTTCCATGTGCACAGATGCCAAGATTATTGCAGTGATGTCCTCTCCTGTGCGCATGTGCTGCGTTACAGGGTCAGTTTCTAAGAACTCAGCCCAATCTAAACATCTGTTTCTCAGACAGCTTGATTGAAGGCCAGAAAGGAGCCTGGTCATTCAAGGGTGCTTGAAATGAACCTTAATAGCTTCCAGGCCCAGAGAAATCTCTGTGTTGCTGCCAGAGTTATCTGCAAAGGAGGGGGAAGAGCAGGCCTCAACTTTTTTTTATGTGACTAAATTATCCACCATCTGCAGCAAAGCTGTTGCCACATGGCTGTGTTAAGAAAATGGGAGGCCCTTAGCTCATGTGAGTTGGTTTGGGAATCACAGAGAAGGTGGAAGTGATTTAATAAAGACTGAACATGCAGGCATAATATTTCTGTATGTGTTGTTTATACATAAATACATATTTTAAGAAGGTTTATTTCAATTTTGTGCACTCAAAAAATTGAGCTGTGAGAAAGAGAATGTGAACTATTCTAGAGACAACACAGATGCATTGCTTTTATTTGAATTTCCTTTGTTTAAACTTAAGCAATAGTATGGTGAGATTTGGGATAAGGATTATCTTTACCTTTTTACTGCTCAGAAATTACTCTTTTATATGTTTTTGGCAGTTCTTTTCTCAATTTAAAAATATATATGTATTTCTTAGAATTGTAAGAAAATTGGATTTTTTTTTTCTATTTTATTAGTATAATCAAAATGTGCTTTATAAATAAACCCTCAGTTATGTTTTATTCCTTCTTTGCCCTGCTGTCCTCAGATGAAATTGTGCATTTTTACAGCATACCCCTTGAGAAAATGCAGTTTTTTGGACTGATCTCTTCTGCAGAGAGTATGGTTTTGGTTCTGTTCTGATAGTTTGCAACAATTAGTTGCTTCTGAAACGTAGGGACCTGTATCTGATTGGTACCTTACCTTATCTCATGGCTGTTCCTTAGTAATTTAAAGAAAAGCACCTGTATTTCTGAGGTCATGGGAGCCAATAATCCAGCATAGCACAGCATGTTTGGCTGGAACCTGCTTTACAGGAAAGGACGTGGTGTCCACGTGGATTGAGCAGGACTGAACGGTCTGTGTGATAAAAGTCAAAATGCAGTGAACTGAATTCCTTAATGAGATCATAAAGAAATGATATTGACACTTGTGTCACTGTCACAGAGGTAATTATTGGACAGTGCCAAGAGTGGAACAACTGTGTGATTGTGCAGGTGACCAAGCACTGGCATAGACTGCCCAGAGTCTGCAGAGTCTCCTCTTGGAGGACGTGGGCATCCACCTGCTCCAGGTGTCTCTGCTTGAACCAGGATGGGCCCAGATGGACCCAGAGGTTCCTGTCCACCTCAGCCATCCTGTGATCTGCCACAGCAGATTTGATCTCCTTACTCTGAGATGTGTGGTTGTGATTGCATTATGTTAATGTAGTCATTAATCAGTGCAGCTGTATTACTTAGTCATAACTTTGAGCTCCTTACAAATAGCTGTAATTTTCTTAATTTCAGTGTATGAATATTTGTAGTGTTTCTTAGAATAACAGGAGTTTCTGAGATTTGTTTGATGCTTCTCTATGCTACCCTAAATTGCTGATTTTTAATTTTTTAAATTTGTTTCATGATACAATCATATAAAATTTCATTGAAAGACCAGCTTTCATTGAAAGCCATTGCTTCAGACATCCGCCCCTTCTCTGAGGTTTTTATGCATGGCTGTAATGATCACTGATGTAATGTTCTCATTTGGGAAATGGCGTCTAGATCCAAATTATGGCAGATAAAATTGTTTTGACTTAAATTCTCACTGCTGCAGTGCATGACAAAGCTCTCTCGAGGTGAGCTGTTCTCCTTGCATGATTTGTCTGATCTGCTGCTGTCAAGTCTGCTGGGAAAGACTTGCTTTTTTATGGTAAACGTTAGCAAAGAAACATGAAGGAAAGAATGTAACACTTGGCTTTTGTCAGCTTAATAGTATCAAAATAAGCCTGGTTATGTTGTATCTTCCTGTAGGACTTGGTAAGTCCAGAGTATAAGGCAAAGAGCTTTAATATCCTTTTAACCTAGCGTGTGGATTTGGTTTAGAAACACAGAAGCAACATGAAGACATTTTTGGTCATTTTTCTCAAAAGTGTATTAAGATTTCTTATGTATATATACATACTGCTTAGTGTTACTGTCCTGAAAAGCTCTTCTTTTCATCAGTGATGAAGAACGATACAGATACAGAGACTATGCAGAAAGAGGCTATGACCGCCATAGGACAAGCAGAGAGAAAGATGACCGACACAGAGAGAGGAGGCACAGAGAGAAAGAAGATACGAGACACAAATCATCTCGAAGGTTTGATTTTTTTTTTTTTTTTTTTTTTTAATAGGATACTAAAGACTTAACCAGCTTAAAAAAATATTTTTTTAAAAGAACCCCAAACAAACTGGAGTTCTGTGGAAAGACTGTAAACACTTAGATGTACTACTTGGAACAAGTCTGCTGTATAAAATGTGGACAGACAAAAAACAGTGTTTGTGCAGGGTAACTTCATATTGATGCATGTGACTGTTTTAGATAGTGAATAGAAATCATGAATTTGGGGAAAAAAATCTAGAATGATGGGTCAGAAAGAGGTAGAGTGAAGCTGACATTCATCAGCATTAACACATGAACGTAGTGAAATCACTCTTATTTTCACTCCATAGGAATTCTTCATCTTGATCCTTTTTGAATTAGAAATTCAGAGGAAGGGGATGAATAAGAATGTTAAACTTTTAGGAATACTAGTAGAGATGTGACATAACTAGAATTATTACTATTAGAATATGGGTTGCAAATCTAAAAAATTATTCAAACATCACAGTAAAAAAAAAAAACAGGCTGTGTGAATGTGCATGGCACTACTTGAACAATTCAGCTTGATTCTGATATCCAACTATGTGGGACAGAACAGGAGAAGGTGCCAGATTTCAAGTATGAACGCAAAGGCTGTAGTTTTCAGTACTCTAACAAAGGGAGGCCGAAGTGTCATGCAATTGCTTAAGGTGTATTTTCCCTCTTTTTATTTAGTAACAGCAGGCGCCGTCACGACAGTGAAGAAGGGGACAGCCACAGAAGGCACAAACATAAAAAGTCCAAACGAAGCAAAGAAGGAAAAGAAGCCAGCAGCGAACCTGCTCCTGAGCAGGAAAACACTGAAGCTGCCCCTGTGGAATAGGCTTGTGTGATTTTTGCCTATTCGCATATACATTAGTGCCAGAAATAGATTACTATAAATCTTGTTATTTTTCTGGTTATTAAAATGATTTGTTCTTAATCTTGTTCTGTTAGTACAAAATCGAAAGTTACTTGGTTTTTGTTTTGGTTTTGGTTGTTTTTTTGTTTTGGGGTTTTTTGTTTTGTTTTTTTTTGAAAAGAAAAGAATAAATTTTTCAGATTAAGATTTCTGGGCTGACTTTCACTTTTAAGAAGCAGTGAGAAAACATCTTACAGCTAGAGAATGATGCTCTTTCAACATATGTAGAGATTTTAAACTCTTTGTATTTGATGGTCTCCTTTTTTCGTAAGCCGGTGGGGAAGGTCATTCTTCTGCCAGCTTTAGAAGCAGTGTGCACTCACTTTATTATACACCAACATCTGGAACCGTGTGAGTTCAGTATAGCTTTTGGAGGTCGCGTTTGAAAAGATCATCCTTTACTGCAGGGACAGGAAGAAAATTGCAGACTCTTCAAGAGCTTTATACTGAAGCGTAATGAGAACAAGAGGGGAAGGGGAAAGGTGCAGACTGTTCTCAGTCTGAGGGAACACTGAGTGAGTGGTGATCATACACTTGGTAATTACATCTGGTTTGTGTGGGCGCATAAGGAAGAATTAAACTGGATAATCATCCCTGCTGCTTTTCAGTGGCTTAAGAGAAAGTTCATTTTAGTCTCTGTTCTAGGGGACAGCTGTGCCTAACGTGATAAAGATGAACAAACACAGCCTCTCTGCATTGCTGGCTTCTAGGGGAAACAAAAATAAGACTTTGAAAAATGAGTATCTTGCAGAGAAAGGCAAAGAACTATTTTAAGAAAAAAAAAAACAAGTCCATCATCACTTTCGGATTACCTTCTAGCACAGTGACATGTGAGATTGGTACGGCAGCACAGCAGAAGTTACACTTTGTCATCAGGGTACAGGTTCATTTTCTTTTGGATGAAAATAACATCTGTACAAGTACACAGTTACAGTTATTTTTAATAATTTTAGAAATTCACAGTTTTACAGACTAACAAACGGTAATTGAAAGTCTTCAAAATATCAGCTTCATGCTGACCCAAAAAAGTACACATAACCAAAGTGCTATTCATGTGTTGGATAAAAACCTTCACCTGATTTTTGCAATTAGAAAAATCGCAAGGATTTTTTCTGTAGGTTATTCAAGGATTTCTTCTCCTAAATCAAAATCAAGTGGGTGAGCAGGAGGTGCTGCTCCCTGAATTTCATTACTATTATAATGCATTATATAGATATATAAAAAACAACAACAAAAAAAAGCTTGAGGACATGGGGAAAAAATAATTTAAGTCTGTAGCTTAAATCACTCTAAAGTGATTCTTTGACACGTGTCTTTGCTTTGTCTAAACTTGGCTTTTCTTGACATGCAGGTTGAAATTTCACAAACCATTTCTTTATAAACACATATTTGGCCTCCCAAAAAGCAAAGATGGCCGACATCTGTAGTGTTTCTTGTTTTTGTTTGCCTTTCTTCTGTGTTAAATTACTTCTTGAAATCTCCATGAAGATTTGTTTTATAAAAAAGTGCCAGGCCAGGAGACAATCGTGAGAGTAATTTTTCCTTTCAGTTCTTTGAGCATCCTTGCCAAGCAGGTGTGCATCATTCCTGATGTGTTTCTGCCATTGACAGCGAGGAGGATATCACCACATCTGAAAAAACAAAAGGCAAAATATGAGAATATTAAACAAGGGCACTTCTCCTTGGGCAGTGCCAAAGTATGTCCATTTATTGGGTAGGAGAAGTGCCACCATTATTTTCAGGCTCACCGCTGTTCATGAATAGAAGAGCAGAGCAGCATAGAGCAGTGTCCTGTCACTGTCTACCCAAGTAAAAAGTTGATTCCCCTGCTTTTTATAATCCCCTTTTAAATACTGTGTAGTATTGTGGTTGGATGGTTTTGTTGTTTGGTTTGGCTTTTATTTGAGCTGGGGGTGTAGAAAAGCTCCTCTGCTGGCATTCTTTTTATTGCCCTAGAAATCAAACTGATGCATCTTTTACTTATACTTGAGATTGCTAAGAAAACCATCCAGAAATACTCTACAATGAAAGTAAGTCTGTTTAAGTTCAGGACACTTGTGTCCTGTTTTCAGAGCTTAATTCTGTACTCCATTGAGCTCACAAATCTTTAATTTGTTAATATGAAGTATGCTTGTCTTCCTACCTGTCAGGGGATTCCTTTTATTTCCCCATTTACAGTGTTCAAGCAAAGCATGTTTAAAAAATCTGGATGAAAGACAACCTAGTGAGAAGGAGCATTTCCCATTACCTGATTCTTCCATCGTTGTATGCTGGTGTTCCCCCAACAATGGATTTGATAAAGAAAGGTTTGTTTCCAGTGTGTTCTTCGTAGCCTCCTACAATGCTGAAGCCGAGGCTCCCGGATGTATTTCTTCGTAATACGATTTCTTTGCAGCTGTACAAATACCTGAAACAAAGCAGTCTGATTAAATGTCTTACGGCTGACTCTGGATTAATGAGGCATCTGCCTCTTCATATGCTCACAGAATGTTTTGAAGATGTGAAATAACAGCGAAGTTCCCTTATAGTAAACACTTGCCGTTTCCTCCTTTACTTCAGTGCTGCTTTCCACTACCCATTATCCTAGGAGTGAAAGAACTAGCTCATCTTGAATTTGAAATAATAAATCAGTTGGTTCACATGGTAAGATTTAATGGAAATGTTCTAGTTACTACTGAAAGTGATGAAAACACTCTCAGACTGGATTTAATATTTGTAAGCTGTAATTCCAGAAACTGTATTTCATTTGCCTCATACAATCCAGTGACTGCTTTTATCTTCTGTATGTGATTAATTGTGTCAAAAGTAGCCAGGCATTGAGAACTAAAAAAAAATCCAAGGCCAATGCATTGAGCCAGAATTACAGCAGTAGCAGAGATCACACAAAGAAGAATACCGGGAAGAAGGAATCCTGAGCTTTTCTTGCCAAGCAACATGGTGAGTTGGAGCATGGAGGATGAGCAGATCCCATTCATTTCAGTCAGTGCACTGGAGTACTGAGTCTGCTGTTGGAAACAGCTTGTTCTGATTGTAACAACTATCAGTATTTTTGCTAAGAGAGCTGCAGCCTGCCTCTCCTGCCTCTTTTAAATGTATTTTATGATATTGTAGGATCATAGAATCCTTAGAAGGGACCTCTGAGGATCATCTAGTCCAACTCCCCTGCAATGAACACGGACACCACAGCTAGATCATGTTGCCCAGGGTCTGATCCAGCACTGCCTTGAAAGTCTCCTGGGACAGAGCATCAACTAGCTTATGCTTATTCAAAGTTTAGCTGAAACAAAGAATAGGGGAAAGTAAGAGCAGCGTGAAGATTAGATTCTTACATTTTGCGTATGACTCATGAGTACATTACTTAGAATGCCTGTTCTTTTCATTTTAACCCATCATTAGAAAAAAATAAATAGCTACAGAACAACGGAGGCTGTCCTTAATCCACTCATCATTATCAGTTTGCCCAGGAATGACTGAAAAGCCTGAAAATCCTTTTGCTGTTCCACATCCAAACAGACAAGTTGACCTACAGCAAAAACTGCAACAAGCTCTATTCAGAAACACTTTAGGTTTCTGAGAAACAGCTGACCTTTCTTCCATAGAAGGATTAATAACCTTATCTCAGAGACCACTATGTCTGGTGTTTTTAAATTTTGCCAAATAATGCTTTTGCTGTGTTTCACAGCAGGATTTTATAGTAGTAATCAATTAATCCCCCAGGGCCTACAAATATTCACCTGCTGCCAGGATGGTAGGTATATAATGTTTGTGCAGGCTGCTAATGTAAGAAACAGGTGACGCTTTTTTTTCTTTCCTCAGCAGCCAGGCATTAGTACTTTACCATCTGTGGACTTAAATGTGCAAAATCACTCAGGACCTCTGTGTTTGATGGTACTTATCAAGGTCATGACCAAGCAGTGCCAGGGCCCAGACGGTAGTGCTATTATGCTGTGTTGGTTTGAGGGACAGGGGCTCTGCTGCCCAGCATGGTGGTCTTTACCTAAAGAAACTGGAAGGTTAAATCCTGATGCTATAGAAAAACTGTCAAGCAGGTAAAGACATGAGGAGAGGACACAGTGAAGACATACATGCATTGTGTACAACATTCTGTAAAAACAACAGCTACACAGTTTCCATCAGTCTGGAAGGCACAAATACATGCTATCAAGATCTATGCTAGATGTAAGAGATTGCTTGCCAGCATTAGCACATGCTGTACATAATTACCAAGCCAAAAGGTATTTTTCTTTAATGCAATGGCTGAGTTTCAGTTGCCCATTGCCCTTGCACCATACCTTGAATCGGAATGAACTGATGTTCTGATGTTACAGAGCACCAAACTTTCATTTCCTTTAGGATGAACGAGGTACATCTCGCTCCAGTATTTTTTGAATTAATTTCAGCCACAGTTTCTGATCATCTGGTGATGTTCCTACTTTGCAGATTTGCAGGGACATGCTGAAATCAGACCAGAAGATCACTCCTACTTACCTGAAGTCAGTCCTGAAAACCACCTGTCCTCAGCATGGCTGTTCTGTTCTGGAGATGGACTCCTATGTCCTGCCCCAGTGCCCCATTCCACCTATTGCTGACAAAGGGCTGTAACCTGCCTCTTTAAAATGGACTTTCACCTATAGGCTGCAGGGCACAAACACGGCAATGCACCACTCATAAGCCATTCATCAGTGCTGCTGGGAACATGAAAGTAATGCCAGGAGCCCAGCACATGGGATGCCAAGCTACATCCCAGGCTGTTCCTGCAGTGTCCTGAGCAAAGAGCAGCCTGAAGAGAGGTATTTCATTTGGCTCTTTCCAGCTGCATAGTAATCAAGGCAAGCTAAGAAGTGCCACAGAAAGAAAATGAAACAGTATTTGCGTCAGCTGAAGATGCTTAGTGTGCCTGAGTAGATTAGTTTTCTGTGGTGGTGACCCCCAGCCCAAGTGATCTGACCCAGTTAAGCTGCCATGACCCACTAAACTGCAAGTAGTCCAAAGTGAACTACCCTCTGTCTAGGAGCAAAGCTGTTTGCAGTCTTTTGCTACTATCTGTAAGCACGGCAGTGGTCAAAAAGCTGAGGACAAGGAGTATTTTATGTGTGAGCTGCCTCAGATTTGAGACTTGAGGATAAGCAGCCTAGACACAGACCTATCATAAGAAAAGCCACATCCAAGCATCAGTTACTGCTGCACGAGGAATTTAAAATTGCCTGTTTTCAACAGCAATGTACAGTTCCCTCCTGTCACAAAGCGTAGGCAGCCCCATGATCTGGGAGCCAAAGCCAACCTGGCAGCAGAAGAACAGCAGCAATAAGGTTGGAAAAACAGGGCACTTCCCTCTGCCTGCAACAGGGGAGCATCTGGCACCTGAGTGGAGTGAAGTTTGAGAAGTACACCCATCAGAGCCTGGAGAGAGTTAATTTGGAAGAACTTCCCTCCCAGCTCCATGTTTTAGGCCAAGTACTACCCCTGGTTTGCAGAATGACTTTGGCCAACTCCTGTCTTTCTTGTCTCACTTTGCAGATGAACAAAAGCACTCGTGTGAAGTACTAACGCTTGTAAATGTTATGACAGGATGATCTATAAAGTATTTTCAAGTGCTAGCTGGGGGAAGGAAACGTAAGGAGAGAAAAGAAAGGAGAGCGGGAACACAAGCTGGAGTGGGAGAAACATCACAGGACTAGGGAAATGCTTTTCACCAGCTGTTGCACATTATTTGCTCTGTGCATTCTTAACAACATTTCCCTCCAACAATAAACGTGACCTGTCTTCCTCAACAACAAAAAATTAAATTAGCTACCCTGAAATGAGTCTCCAGGCTGGAGTGCTTACGTTTCTGCATCAGTGTTTCCTACAGCCTGCAGCCCCTGCGCCCATGCAGTCCAAGTTTTGACAGATGTCAGATTCACATGTGTGTCTATTTTATAACCACCCCGTACTGGACCATGCTACAGAAAGAACAGAGAAGTTGTTTACGTACTAGCAAATCACAGAAAAACTATTGAGGCCAATATTAAGATTGCCAAAATTCAAGTGAGTTCCCCAAACGTTGAATTGTGCAGGACAGCTTTTCTAAGGCTGTGAGCTTCAGTGAGGACAGATAACGTGTCTGCCTCATTCTGCTGCTACTGACTGGATCCAGAAGTTTTTCTCACATAGGTATGCACTGTCCATCTTCCCGAGTACCCGATATCATCTCATACAGTGATGATTTTGACATTGCTACCTTACCACCAGCTGTTTCAGTTGTTCTTAGATGCAGGCACCTTGGAGCAGTCCCTCCGGTAAATGGTATGGTTTTACTTCATGTTCCTTGCTCCTTGGTTGCACACCAGGCACCTTTACCCAGACGGGCCTGTCTGAAGTGTGTGTGGATGGAGAATCATTTTCTGAACCTGCTTGGAAATCCGTGGCACTTCTGGAAATACCTCAAGATCTATTGGACTGTAATCCCTGCCAAAAGCATACTGAAGGGTAGGTAGGAAAAGCCTGAATGCTCAGATTGGAGGGAAATGAGCTCATATGATACTTTCATATGATCATTCACTGTGGGGGAAAGTGAAGACTCCAACTGTACCTAATGAGCAAATTCAGATCTGATCCTCATGCCCCACATGCACCAACTAACTCCTTCTGAGGATGAAGTACACCTTTGTTACCATCACTTCTGCCCAACCCTGGCCCCTATCTCAGCCTGGTGGTGGGACTGGCGTGCTGGACCAGCATACTAATGCCCTGCCCCAGGTTGGCAGAGAAAGGCCATACTGTGCTTGCCATTGCAGCTGGGATGAGAGCACAATGAGCTTCCTGTTTGCAAGCTTGCTGACACTGGGGCTGATTTTCCCTCAGACTAAAGGCTGGTAATGGCTTAACACATGCAGCCTTTGGAAGGGGGGATAGAGGGAGCTTAGATACTGCTTTTAAATGAAGAAAAAAATACCTCCCTTTTCCTCAAACACTTCAAAGCAGTACTGATGGATGGGAATACCAGGTGCGAGTCTGCAGCACTGTGGAGCTCTGTCCTTCACCTCAGTCACCTCAATGAGGACGTGGGAACTTTGGGCAGCTGTGGGTAGGAGATGAAAAGCAGGCAGTTCAGGCTGTCTATGCAACAGAGCAAAGGTGCACTGACTCCAGAAGCAAGCAGGGTGCAAGCAGGGTGCATCACTTGTGCCCATTTAGCTATGGACTTGAACGCAGGACTCAGCATCACAAGGCCTGCTCTGCTTGCCTCCTTCTCTACAGGGAGCATTACTCATGCTCCTGTGCTGCATGTTATCACCTATAAAATGCAGTGGTCACACTCAGGAACGCAGAGGAAGCGAGCAGGAGTGATAACCTCACTATTTCTACCTGCCTGCAGTACGACTGGGAGAGAGGAGTTCACCATTCCTGGGGGAGCAAGTGATAGGCTATTGGTTTTCTGCTTTTTCTTGTTACTGCTTTTCCTTCACAGTAATAAGAGCTCAGTCCACTCCACTGCAGGAGGAACCTCCCATCCATTGGTGACAGACACACAACCAGCCTGCTCTATTCAAAGATATTAGCTTCAGATGGGCTCACAGAGCACACCCATGCAAGGCACCACTTGGCCATCAAAGCAGAGCTTGCTGCAAGGTGAAGGAGCTCAACATGGCTCAAGGCATGAGGAGGAAGAGCATCAAATCTCTGTGCAAGTGGGAAGGTGAGGTCATGTCCTGAATTTGAGCAAGGCCACCTGTGCTGCAGACTGTCTCTTCTCACAAGAGAAAGAGACTTTCTGAATCTCCACTGGCTTCAGGAATACAGGTGGAAGTAACTAGTAGGCTGAATTCTTCATTCTTTGAGGCAGGGGAAGGAGGGTTGCCGCCAGTGATGCTGGCTTTGTGCCTCCATAGACTCACAGCACGTCCTCAGTTTGTACTCCACAAAATGTCTCTGAAGCTGCAGGTATACGCTGTGTGCACCAACTGGGAGAGAACTTCACGGCATGCGACGTGGCTTTCATTATCCTTTCTGAAAGGACAACACAGCTGCTTCCTGCGTGTGACAAATGTGCTTCTTCCAGTCGGGGGTGGGGTGAAGAGAGGTGATCTGGAGATGCTGGCCAACTGTACGCACTGCGCAACATCTGGGCAAAGCCAAACAATCCAGCTGCCTTTGGCAAGGGAGAATGAAGGCTGTGCAGCTTGGGAGCAGCAGGAGGGGCAGCTCTGCCTTCTGCAGGGTGGTCGAGCCAAGGCCTCCATACAAGTTCTTCCTCTCGCTCCCTAAGTGCCAGATACGTTTTCAGGACTGGAACAACTCAGGATACTTCCCTCCCTTGCGAGGGGATCTGCGTGTCTATTTTTCCATGTACACATACCCACTTACAAAAGGGAGGTATTTAGAGGAAAGTCTGTGACGGAGCCTGGATTTAATTAACATGTCAGGGCAATGAATCAAGCCAAAAGAGAGAACTGCCAGAGAACACAAATCTTTCCTCCCACTCCCCTTCAGCGGGACGCGGCCACTGCCAAACTCACCGGGGCAGCCCCAGCCACGTCACCCAGGACGGTGACCACTCGCTGTGCTCGGCGGCCTCGCTGCGCTCCTGGCCGTCACATGTCCTCATCTCCAGGGCCTTGAGCACCACAGAAGAGCTGGTGTTTTTCAGCAGGGCCACAGCCTCGTTCCGGCTGACCCCTGTCAGGTCGATCCCGTTCACATTCAAGAGGATGTCACCTGTGATAAAAAGAGATGGTTGAAAAGCCCCTGCTGGTGTTGCTAAGATGCATCCCCATCGATAACAAGCAAAATCAGAGCCAAGAGCTTGCTGTCTAATGAAGCTGTTGATGGCACCACCTAACCTACATCCCATAAACGCTGTGGTTGTCCTTGCAGAGGGACACCCCTCTTCAAATCTGGGGTGCTCCTGCAGCACCCCATCTGCATCCCCTGTTCTGGCAGCCCCAGCACTGCTGAGTGAATCTCTCCTGTGGTCTGCCCCGGGAGGCAAGCAAAACTCTTAAGGCTGCTCAAAACCTTGGAAGCCTATGGTACTGTTGTAACATCATGTATTCATTTGTTTCCAATTTTATCAAATTAACCAGGCTGAATTTTCCATGCTGGGTTGTCTGCTTCATAATGAATCTATATTTTTAAATATTTTTTTTATTTTTTGGAAAATGCATCCCACTGAGAGGCAGTTATTTCCCAGCAGGAGGAGAGGGGAAAAGCTGTCTGTTTGCTCCTGTTGTCACAGGCGTGAGGAAAAGTTACAGTTCCTGCAAAACGAGATCCCTACATAGGCTGGGGTGGGTTGCAGGGCTCAAAAAGACCAATTCTCTCCCTGTTCTGACTGTCTTGGTGCTGTGAGGAGCAGAGTAATTCCTTCTGTGCAGTCAGAAATTCTCTGCAGCTTTGGTACAGTGTGACCCAGGTGAAGCTGAGAAGACATAGTACCCCCAGAACAGTGGCATCTGTCACCATTCCTCTGCCCTCTATCAGTTCCTGCAAAAAAGACTGAAAAAATACACCTCAACTTGCTCCAGATGGCTTGTGCTCATGGAGGGGGAGAATCCATGAATGCCTCTGGTTGCATCAAGAGCCAAATGGAGGTACAACGCCAATGTTTTTAAGCAAGATGTTGAGCCACAAGGCATAAGCATTACTTCATAAACGATGGGAATTCTGTTCAGCTATCTCTCTTAGAGCTCATAAATTATATGACAAACAAGCTCAGAAACGTACATAAAAAACCCCAGAACAATCACGAATGTTTCATAATGAAGATTTCAGCAGTTAGGAGATAGTGGTGCAGGCTCTTTTTTTTGCGTGTGTGAAAAATGGTTATTTCCTACCACAGTACGCCTACATTTCCCTTCACAGAGGTGGTTGCTGCTGTGAATTATGCCTTTTTTGGGGGCTGACTTGAGACCCTCTCATCTGCTGCCTCCCAACAGAAGCCTCTGGGACAGCTGAAAGTGTCAGGGCATGATGCTTTTGCACTATCCCTGCTTTTTAAAGGAACCCTTTGAATTAAAGCAGGCTGCCAAGATCCCCATCTTTTTACCTGTTTTTATCCTGCTGTCTCTGCTGATAACTCCTCCTGGTTCAACGCTTATCACATAGATAGGCAAATCCCATTCTCGGTTCGTTGCTCCGCCTGCCACAGTCATTCCCAGTGATTCCGTGTGATCTTTCCGGACAGCCACCACCTTCTCATGACAGGTGACAGTGTGAAGAGTGCTCTGTGATGGCAAAAACAGCAACAACAAACGCGTTGGGCATGGAGACCCCCTGACAGCTTAAGCAATTTCTACTGAAGCAAGTATTCACCAGGAAACACTTAGGGAATACCAAAGCACTTGACAACTGCTTGACACGCCTGGGCTTAGGTTCTGCAGTCAGAGGTACAGCCAAAATAATCCACACCTTAAGGTCAGACACAGCCCCCACTGAACTCAAAAGAGTCTTAGCCATGAAACTCTGAAGAGTAGGTCTTTGAAATGTAAATATGGAGAACGATTAAAAAGAAGAAGAAAGAAAAGTTCTTGATGCTAAGATCAGCTAGGACCACCAGTATTCCTCACTTCTGTAATGATCAGGCTATGAAGAGCCCTGCCCCTCTTGCAGAAGCCCTCTTGGAGCTAGAATAGCTGCTAAATGTATTTCACACATAACCCCCGCCCCCTTTTCATTCACAAGCGTGACCTCACATTCATGATATGCAAAAATAATCTATAAATCTCATTTAAAGCCACATTAATCTCCTCCAATAAATTTCAAATCCCACAAGGACATCCCACCTCGATTCCTGTGCCAGCAGAGCAGAAGGAGGAGCAGGCGGGCCTGTGGCTGCTCCCGCCACCACTGAGGTGGAGGAAGGGAAAGAGCAGCAACAGAGTTATATGGGAATAAGGAGGAAAAAGGAACAGCCTGGGTGAGAGTTCCGAGGTACAGGGACAGCGATGTGGAGTGCTTGCTTATCCATAGTACTGGAACGGCTTCATCTTTGGGGAAGCCGCAAACCCTTGGGAACAAAAAGGCAAAGAAATTGGTGAAAAAAGATCTCTTCGTCACTGCAAGTGACAGCAAACTGAGGCAGCTGTTTGGACACAGCAACCTCTGTGCGCAGCACACGGACACTGTGTCAGAGTCATTGGGTCTACGGCTTCCAACTGAACCTAAATGTTTCTGAGGCTTTATGACATTCTCCTTTATAGAACATGGATGTTCCAATACAGCACATTTCAATCGTTCCAAAGACCACATTTGCCTTCAAGGTTTTAAACTCAGTAGAGTTCTGTCTCTGTGCAAACTAAACTTTTCATCCATATTTGCACACACACACACACACAAAAATGCTGCCCTTTCTCCCCCTTGAAAAGGAATGGCTTTTTGTCAGGAAATAGCCACTTTCTGAATTGAATGGTGGAAGGGCACTACTAATTTTCACAACAACACAGTTTGCAATTCTGTAACAAAATATGCAATTTTGATTTAGGTTAAACCCAGAGCAATCCTGTTACTCTTGCCATGTCCGTCATGTCTCACACATCGTCATGTCCCACATACAAATGCTGGCTGCTAAGCCAGAAAGGGCTCTATTTTTCAGGAATCAGTGCTTTCTAAACAGTGCTGGCAAACAAATTGTCCTGTTACGTTTCAGGAAAGAATCATAAAAGCAGTGGTAGTTGTATACTCAAGCACGTAGGATCAGTTTTCCTTTGAAGCTGCTCTATCCACATGTCCTTTTACATGGCTTCAGATAGAGAGGAATTAGGGTGGTTCAGTTGAGACAAAGGCAGTGATGAAAGTGAAGCAAAGCCTTTTTTAGTAAACACACGTAGAGCTTTCCTGGAAGGACCACTGATAATGAATAAACCAGTTGAAAGGCGGTGTTTATCTGTGACTGCATTTCAATACATTCTCTTCCAAACAATTGTCCTCCTCTGTCATTTTGAAGTGACCTCAGAGGTCAGAAGAAAAATATAACAGTTCATTTTCTCCTTTTTAAAAAATATCTGGGGATATGTTTACTGTAAAATAAATATTTACAGCAGATTATCACAACATCAAAGCCATGATGCATGTCTTGAAGGCAAAGTACATAGCTGTGTCTGGAAGATGCACTTCACCTGAGGGCTAACCTGCTTGTATGTCCACAGAATGTCTCCTGTTTAAGCAATGGAATGACTTAAGTACTGGGCATTTAGTGAGAGAGAAGCAAGAGATCAGTTCCAATTAAAAACAAGTGTTGTTTAATTAATGGCAAAGCTCCCACTGACTTCAAAGAAATCAAATCTGGCCTATTTCTTATTTCCAGCCCTGCTCAACAGCCTCTGCTGCACAAGAAATTGTTCCTGACATCTTCTCTTTTCTGAATCCAGGCAGAAGATACATCCCCCCACCCTGCAGACCAGAATACGGTTACAGGGCCCCAAGTCTCCCAGCACACCATACACAGCCCATCACAGCCACTGCAAAAGGCGGTGGCATTACATGTCCAATTACCATCGGTACCACTCTGAAAGAGCTGCCTTCTCACTCTGTCCAGATGGATGCAAGCTGATGGTAGGGCAACAGCTTGGCCCAAAGTGATTTCTCAGCCCTTGTATGAACAAGGTGGCTGCTGGAAGCTGGAGTTCACTCTCGGCACCAAATGCAAGGCTTACAAGTACTTGCAGCCCATATTTATGTACATGAGAGCTGCTTCCATTAAAGAGAGTGTTCCTGACATGCTAACACCACCCACTAAGGTAAGCCCAGGGGAAAAAATAAACAGCTAAAATTCATAAAAATTCAGGTCAGTTAGCAATCATTCTATCTATCACACGTAACAAAGCAATCCCACTGATGGCAGCAGGTAGCAGATCCACAAACCACACACACGTAGCAAACTCCCTTGATAGTAAACTGCAGCCAATATGCACTGCGCTGCCTTGTGTGTGAGCAGGAGCACATGCTGCACTTGGACACTGTGCAGACCCTAGGCCTGCAAGCATTACGCCTGCACTAATGTCTATTTAAAAAAAAAAATAACATTTTAAGCCTGCCAAAGCTTAGAGTTTAAAGATCTTGAATTGCAAATGATGCTCATATGAACCTTCAGCAAAAAAGCAGGAGAAATTCAAACTGACAAGCTTGTACTCTATAAAAGGGCAAATAACACTCCAGTAGTGATTGTATAATCCCAAAAGCCCTCAGTATCTGAAGATAATCGTGTCCACTGGCTGTACTGATCTACAGATCTATTGCCAGAGCATATTCTCTGAGACAGGCTCTCCACTGCCGGCACAGAGATGAAGGGAGGTGGTAATAGCTCAAAGTTTTGTTTCCTGGCTCTGATCTTCCCTGGACAGTGCCCCAGCAGTGGCACTGGGAAGAAGCCCACAGCAGCTCACTCACATTCTAGTGGAGCACGCATCTCTTGAGGCAAACTGGAAATACCCCCACAAGCTATTACCTATTCAACAAAAGATGATTTTTTAGCCTTAGAGGGACAGTTGCAAGGTCAACTTAGCTGACAAGCTAAGCTTATAGATCCCCCAAATAATGTTGAATTTACCAGATTTGTCCAAAACCTCTTGGTATAGGAAGAGAAAATAGGGATCTAGGGCAGTGTGTGAAAAACAAGCAGTGTAGTCCCACATGGTATCAATTAATCAGATCTCCATGGTAGAGCTAGCAGGTGCTCCAAGCATCACTAGAAATCATATAGCAGCAACGTGATATAATTGCTGTCCTACACATATCTCCCTAAGGAAAACATTACTTCATTAGTAAGTAATGTTTTGCAGATGCATGATTAGCTGGGCACTACTGCTACTGGCTACCAGGCATCAACTGCTCCATGATTTAACTCCTGTTGATCCTTACCAAGAGCTGGGATTGAGACTTCACAGAAAATGAAACTACAAGTAAAAGTACACTGCTATATTTTTTACTCATTAAAAACTCTGAATAAATGTAGGTTTTTTTGTTTTCGTTTTTGGTTGTTTGTTTTTTGTTTTTTTAAAAAAGGAAGCCTGCAAAGCCTGTGTATCATTAAGCATCTGTAATGCAGAGCTAGGCTCATTTCCTGGCTGATAGTTGTGCATCCAATCTGGCAGCTGGTTTAGCCATAAGGTCTCTTAAGGGGCACTTCTAGCTGCCCATCAGGCAGGATGGATTTAACCAGCCCTGCTGTTCACCTTCCTGACACCCCCTGGTGCAGGGGGCCAAGGACTAGCTTGTGAGGCTTTGTGTAGGGGTGACACTCAGAGTAATTGACATAAATTAACCAGGAATGTAACTTAAATTTAGTGAAATAAAGAAATTAATTCCTGTTCAATCTACTGTAGTTTCCCATAGCCACAAACAAAAGCCACTGTCACTCAACAGGAGCACCTCCATACAGCAGTTTAATTTGGTTTGAATGGCATTACTCCTACTTAAAATGATGACTGCAGATGATTCAGAGACACTTTTCTGAATGCAGGCAAGTCTTTAAAACACAGAAGAGAGCACCTAAGCCCCTCTGACACAGGCTGCCATTTTCTAGGCCAACACCATACTCCTTTGTCCCTGTCCTTCTCAGCCCAAGGACAAGACCTGGATACCAGGATACTTGCAGGGGAGGGCATTCCCAGTGTTCTTGCTGTAAATACGACATTCCCTGGGGTAATAAGTAGTGATACAGACAAACACAAGCTTCCAAAACCAGCACATTTGTGTCCAAAGCCAGCAGAAAACTGGTATGCTTGGCATGGCCAGTGAGGATCTTCCAGCTCTTGAGCTGGGTCAAAGCATTTGTAGCTTAAGAAACATTCAACAGATTAATAACTACTGTAACTTCCAAGAAGCTTATAGGAATCTCTTAGATCGACCTATGAAAGCTGTTTCCTGCACACATTGCTTCAGTTAGAGATATAACAATAAACCTCCTATTGTCATCGAAGCATGTTTCCCTGTGTGGCTCAGGTCTCTGCACAAGTCCAGCTCCACGCCCATCACACCACTGCCCCACCATCCCCCTTCACCTTCTCTTCCCCTTCTCACCTCAAACCGAGTGAGGGAAGAAACACTTCCTGGAGCACAGATGATGAGGAGCACAGTTTTATATTTCAATTGCAGAATAAGACACGACACTACTGGTGACAGGATCCAGAAAGGCTACCCTGAGACCACCCAAAGGTCCCCTTTCCCAAGGACAGCAGAGCAGACATGGACTCACCTTACTGGCACTGATCCTCTCAGCAGGACAGGGCTGGGGGCTGCTGCTGTAAGTCCATCCTGTCTCCTGCAAGATGTCAGGGGGCTGCTGTCTGGTCTGTCGCGATACCACAAAGTGGACGTGTCGCTCACTGGCCTACAGGAGGAAGCACAGGGTGAATCCCATCACTCTGCTACAATGACAAAGAACAAACTGAACAGGAAGGAGTGACCAAACATAGATCCCATTTAAGCTCAGTTTGGAATTCCTTCCACAGCGGTTGCATTAACATGAAGAAGTACCAGTTCAGGTAATACAAGTTTATTTCCAGCTACTTAAAACTTGAAAATTTAGTGTTAATGCTGAAAAAAGCCTTTCTGTCTGCCCTAAATCTGACTGCAAGTAGTGATTTCTGTTCATTTCCTGTGTCCTTCTGCATGCACCAGGGCAGACCAGCAATGTGCCTGCTGCAGGAGAGACATCCCACAATTAGTGCTGTAATGAGGAGCATGATCCAGCTTAGGCTAATGAGGGTGGAGAAGAACAGAGAAACAGAGTCCACCTGTGTGTAACAAGCACAGCAGATGTAAGGCAGCTTGAAGAAAGGGATGCGTCACCACTTGAAGAGATAAAATCCTAGTGAGCCAGAACACAGAAAAAGAGAATAAGACGGCACAAGCAAGTGCATGGAGTAACAGCATTTGGTCCCAGAGAGACTCCTGTCTGCTTGTGTGGGGGTCATTATCAAGGATCTAATTTGGAAACCCCATCAAGCATCTCTGGAGCTTCTGGTGTGTCACACTTCCAGTGCTTGCTACCTCCTGCTCTCTGGGGAGGAGCTCCAAGGAAAGCTGCCATTGAATAAGCAGCTGGAAATCAACCCCAGATCCAGTTGCACTACTGAAATCAAAACTCTCATGGACAATCAAAAGAAGCCAGAGGAGGCTCCTGGGATTTACGTTGTTATAGTTCAGTTTGCCTTCCCTGTGACTGGATTCAGTAGTATTGAGAATTAAAAATGCTTTTGAAAAGTATCACTAATGTTTAAAAAAAACAACTTATCTCTATCAAACCTCCAAATACAAGTCTGAAATTTGCATGTCCAGCCCATGCTATTTGAAGGTGCTACTTCAGTAAAAAAAAAAATCGTATTTCTTAGCTACCTCACCTACACTCAGGGAGATGCTAGGTTTCAAACTAGCAAATAAAATCTCCACAGCTTCATAATATATCATTTGGTATACATCTATATATATGTTAAAATAACTTTCTAGATATTTCTAGAGAGTTCTAGACTTTACTAGGTTTATTGTTATCAAACAATTTTACTAGTACCCTTGGGTATTCTTCTGGCAAACAGAAGTAGGGAGAAAGGAAACCACCCCAAGGTCTCTAGTTTGTAAAATACTCAAAATGTAGCTGAACAACAAATTATCAAGTCTCCTAAGGGCATTTGACCCCATGAAAATACATTTTTCCTTAAAACAAACAACTTCAGTTTATGCAACTTCTGTTTAAAGCTCATCTTTTGCCACATGGTTAGTCTCAAAGTTGGTTATTTAGAGGAAGGTTGTAAATGTGACTAATTCTCTGAGGACCGACTAACAGAAGTTCAACAAGAGTATTGCAACATTGCATTTGTCTCCAGGTCAGTCAAGTTAAGTAATTTCTCAGAAGTCAAAGTGTTTTAAAGAGTTATCCAAACAAGACGACTAGCTTTTGTATTTACATACTTCCATATACAAACCCATTACTACTTCTACTGATCCCCACTACTGCTTCTACTGATCAGAATATTAATTACTGCTTCATTCTGATCTCTCCCTCTCTCCTCCCCTTGTACTGCTTGTTTTTCCCAGTCCCTTCTCTGCTCTTCATGCTAACACAAGAATTAAAGAAATGAGGTTTGCTTTGAATACTCGTTTGAATACGAGTAACAATGGAAACAATCTACTAGAACTAAAATCTGCGTTACGGCCAAAGCAAATCAAACATAGATTGGGGAATGCTCTGCAAAGCTTTGGCCTGTAAATCTCCGAAGGTCACTTCTGTGCCAGGTTGATTCCGCTGCTGCTTTTGGCAGATATTTCCCTGGGATAGGGAAAGCAGCCTGAAACACCTCTAGTTACCTGTGCTGTGACACCCAGTGCTGCTGGAGGTGCAGCGTTCAAACACAACAGCAGCCAAAAGGGCTGCCTGCACCGAGGGGCTGCAAAGAAAAACCTCTGCACAAAGGTGGCTGCATCCAAGCAGGCAGGGACACGGTGACAACTTCCAAGCAGTCACTTGGAAACGAGGCAGCCATGCAGCTGCATTGGCCCAAGCAAGCAGATAGAGCTGATATCCTCACACAACTGCCTACTCTTCTGGTACCATGATCATTTTCATGCCGCACCCACAAGAAACAGGTGTGGGACATCACGTCATTTAGATTAAAAAGTGCCTCATCTGACACAAGATTGTGACTAAAGATGATGTGGCGAATGGGGAGCAGCAACTTCCTGAGTGTTTCAATGTGTGCACATTCTTAATTAGCAGGTACATGTTTTCTTCATTTCAGTTCTTGTGACTGAGCTTCTAAACAGGCTGACACCTAATCTCCTGATTAACAACTGCTTTGCATATGCTGATGCATAATCACTACAGGCCTGAAGAATCAGATTTTTCTCTATTTTTCATTATTTAGCAGTCAAAACTAATCAGACTGCAGAAACGTGAAGTTCTCCCGGCTGTGATTAGCATAATAAACCACTACCACCTTTTATCGTACCATTGAATGTTCATTCTGATTTTAAAGGAGCCAATCACGTCTTAGAAGCATATAGCACTGTTAATTTGAAGACGTAAATGTACAGAGTGACACACTCTGAGGTCTCAATAGAAGGGTACTGTCAAAAAATGGGAGGATGAGGTAAAACAAGCTGTGTAAGAAGAAAATGTAAAACATTTGTGGCCTCAGTATAATGGTTTTTCTCTGCCATAGCATGGAAACAGGAAAGGCAAGTGATAATTGATGAAAAAACATGGCAAAAGAAAGACAAAGGATCCAGGAATTTTGTGTTAGACAAATGTGATTCATAGAGCTCACATCAGTGCAATCCTGGCCGTTTGGAAACCTGAGTCTCCCCTTTGATGGGCATGTTGTTTAAATTCCCAGAGACTGGTATGCATTTCAAGCATTATTATAAATAACATCCAGTCTTTGGAACCCAATAAGAACTTTGGTAGTGTTTTCAAACACTTGTGTGTGACTGGTCTCATTAAGTCATTTTTTCCATTTCATCTCAAGACTACATGTGTTTTTTGCTTATGAGGCACTGTTGCCTTGTTTTGTAGCCATAAAGAACTGTTCCAAGAATACCAATTTTTAGAAAGGTTTTCATTCCTGACTTTGTTCCCTTTGGAGAATTTAACATCCCCCCAACTGCTGCCTTCTGCTCCCAGTTAGTGATCTACATAACGTAATCCAGAAAGATGCTGGACCAGAATTTCAACAACTGGTGTTATGCAAAAGGATGCGGTTTTGCTTCCCGGGCAGGACATGCCTGCTCAAATGAGTGGGAGGCCCTGCTCTCAGCATGAAGACAAGCTAATGGCTTTATCTTTACCTATGCCATAAACTTTTCAGTGAAAGTTGGCCACAGCCATCTGTGAACCTATGCTAAAAGGGGAATATCTGTCACAAAATGCATTGCATTTAAAGATTCTTTCAGCCAGACTTGTGTTATCCTGATTACACCCCCTGAAATGCAGAGCATCCAGCCTGATTCAACATCTTCGTATTCAGGTATGTGAAATTCTTCAATATGAGAACATTGTGCATCCCTTTAAATGAAATGTTAAGTTGCACAAGTACAATGACTACTATAAATAAGAAAGAAAAGCAACAAAAGATCCTTGGTTTTGCTTTTTATGTTGAAGTTTTCTAAAAAGGTAGTCTGTAAAGAAATAAATTTAGTGAAAATGGTTCTGGAGGGGAAATTAGGCAGAAGTTCACTGATTCTGTAGCTGAGAAAGACAGTGACAGTTTTGTGGCAAGACTGTTAAGTGCATCAGAGAGGCACCCCTTTAGTTCCCCATAAGAATTTAAATTGAGATTTATAAAAACTACAGAACAAGATCCTTATTTTTCATCCCCAAAATATCTGAATTAATTCTGGATTTAGGTAAGAAATATTCGCAAGGTATATTCAGTTATAAGACATGCCTGCAGGAAGTCACTGATTCTGGGATGCTCATCCCAAAACATGTCCGTGGTTGTCTTAGACTTCTCTAGTTTGTTCTCTTCTCCCCTGGAGGGAGTCAGGACCCTGCAGAACTCTGTGACATTGGGGTAGAGGCTGGTTTGCATTTTGGCAGATACAGAGAATATCATAGATTCATATAATCATAGAATGGTTTGAATTGGAAGGGACCTTAAAGCTCACCCAATTCCAACCCCCTGCCATGGGCAGGGCTGCCACCCACCAGCTCAGGCTGCCCAGGGCCCCATCCAACCTGGCCTTGAACGCCTCCAGAGATGGAGCATTCACAGTGTTTCCGGGCAGCCTGTCTGCCTCGCCACCCTCTGAGTAAAGGATATAGAGATTTACATTGACCTGTTTTTTGAAACAAAGCCATGAAGTGAGCTGATTGCAGGAGGCATCAAGGGGAGGCAAATGCACATATTCACCCTTGTGACACCAGGGAGATTTCAGAGGTACCAGTCCCCACCCTTGATGGGAAAGGAGGCTTGGCACGCCTTCCCTCCCATTAACAAACACCTATTAATCTTGTCCCCGGCACCATTACTACGGATGGTGAAAATGCATCACTTGTCTTTTGCCAAGTCCAGAAACAGTACCCAAAGCCATGGTGACAGACCTGGATCAGCTGGGCTGCACTCTCCGGGCTGCCGTACCGATGGTCATGCCCATTGATGGCCAAGACCCGGTCGTTCTCCTGCAGCTGGCCATCACGGGCAGCCACTCCTCCATCCAGCAGGTTGAAGATGAACACGCCAGGTTCGTCGGCCCTGCGGACCAGCTTTATCCCTAGCTGCTCGTCAGGGCTTCTTTTGTTCAAAATGACGTGGAAGCTGTCATCCCTGCTGCAGTGAGCGTCGAGGCTGAGCCCGCTGCTTCGGCACCGGTACCGCTGCTCCCTCAGCACCGTGAGCCGCAGCACGTGGCAGGGCTGCTTCAGGATGGACAGGGCATAGTGGTGAGGCACGTTTTTGATGTCCATGCCGTTCACCTGGAAGAGAGAGCTGTAAATCAGTGTCAGAAAGGCAATTTAATCTGAACTGGCGTGAAGACGGCTGCTCTATTTACACAGATGTCTTCACATGAGGTGGTGTGCTCTGCTCCCAACAGCGTGGTGCAGCAGGCCAAGTCTGTGTGCAAAGGAGTCCTTCCTCCAAGGAAAGGACGCACTGTACAGACACTTTCTGCCTTTCCACCCCTCCCCCCCCTTCTCTCAGCTCGGATAGTCTCCAGACATAACTGTTATTTCTCAACTTTATTATTGTTCTCCCCCAAGCTCCAATATCCTTTCATATATCTTGGTTTTATTTCACTAGCTTCTGATTTCAGATCACCTTGCCAGCCCTTCCTTCCACTCCCACTACTTTCCAGTTGTTTCTCTTCATTATCTCTCAGCTGTTTTACTAAAAGAAAAAAAAAAAAAAGTGCCCTACTAATGAACCTCTAATTAAAATGGAGAAAAGAGCCTCAAGCAGAAGGCCAAAAGCACTGGGTATTTAGCAGGGAGTCGTGCTTACACACTACACTGGAGTATTGGGCTTTTTGTGTTTCTTTTTCCAGGTAGGATTTACCAGAGATTTGCCTTTCTTCCAGGTACTGAAACATTAAAGTAATGTAGCACCCTTTCAGAGCTCCAAGTCAAAGGGGCAGCTGAGAGAGCTGTTCTTGTTCATTGCTGGAGCCACTGCTTAAAAGATACATGATTTTTAACCATCTGGCCTAATTCTTGCTCATCTGTTACACATTTCTATAGAAGCAGAAGTAGCAGCCAACGGCTAACACCTGAAAGCTGTTCATTTGTTTCTAGAGATTTCACCTGTAGCTGCTGATGGGGTAGCTCTCACAGATCAGAGAAAGCAGTGCCTCATGTTGTATGGTGCTGATACAGATAGAACATAAGGGATTTGAGGCAATGGAAACTGCACTAAGTGAGATTCAAATCCATGGCTCAGTAGAAAACAAACAAACAAACAAAAAAACAGGTCAAATAAGTCTTGCCCTGCTTTCAGAAGAAAATATTTATTCTGCTGGGTCAGACATGCCAACATCACACTGCAATGCATTTTGGATCTGCCATGCTTGGCTAGAAAGTAGAGAAGTCTGATAACTGAGTGGGAAATGCAAACAAATGTGAGTTGCAAAAACAGCTGAGATGAATGAAATCATCACAGCATGCAGAGGAACCAGACTTCTTGCATGTATTATTCCATCTACACACGGAGGCAGCACTGCAAATCTCATGATCAATTTATAGTTACTCTTTGTCAGGATGCAATTTTTCTTTATCTTGTACTCCCACAGTACTGTACCTTTAGTATCATGTCTCCAGGCAGCAATCTTCCATCTCTGGCAATTACTCCATCTCGATAAATATGCTGTATAATAATGTGAACCAAAGGAGTCTCGCTGCCTCCCACAATCCTAATGGCCAGGTTCTCATGGGGATCAGTCCGGTTGATCTTAATGCAGGTGATTTCACCATCTGGAATCAGGTGATACAATCTGGGAAAACCTGGAAATGTACATCGTAAGGTATTTATATGACATCTTGTCTTTGCTTCATTAAAACATGCACCGTATGACTTCAACTACCTGTCAGTTACCCAAACTAGGTTTTATGCATTGATATGATATGCACTACGTGTGGAACAAAGGAAATGTATGTTTGCTTTAGTGAACTTGAAGGGATCATTTTTAATGAATATATTCAAGCTTCCTTCCTATTTTTTTCCCCCTCAAAATGCAGCCTCAAACACTTGATGCAATCCAGACAGATGAAATGAGCTTAAGAAAAAAAACAGTTATGTGTGCTAAAATTTTAAGGGAACAAAATATGTTTTTAGCCACCAGAGACCCCTCTGAAACAGGTCACAGCTCCTCACTGGCCCTAGAGAATATGGGCATAGACAAGCCAACAAACCCTTGTGGTCTGTGCTGCAGTAAGCTGCTGACTTTCCTCACTGCTAGCATCCTAGACTTGGCTTGTAACAGCCATACAAGCTTTTTTTTTTTTTTTTTTTTTTTTTTTTTTTGCCTTGAGCTTACAGAAAGGCAAATTCTTTTTGGCAATCCAAAGCAAACAGCAGTTTCCCTACCAGATCATCCTCTTTACATCATCCTTGAAGTCCAGGAAGTAAGAATACCTGGCTGTTACTGCAAAGGACCAGTATGAAAACCATTGTACATTCAGAAAGGGGAATTTCAGAGGTGATCTGATAGATCTTCAAAGAGTTACACAAGCAAAAGTACTGCTGCTGGCCAGCCAACTCTATCAGTTCTAACACAGACTTATCCTAAACCTTGTTAAGAAATGTGAATTCAAATGAGCACACATCTGCTGCCACTGATGCAGGAGGTGACGTTTCCACAGTATTGCTCATAGCCTTGAATAAATCTACACAGACTGGGTGGTATTTTCACAAATCTGTCCTGTGCTTAACCCAGACACCTCAATACTCTGCTGAACTGGACTCTTCATGCATGAAGGATGAACCACTCTACTTTCAGAAGCAGTCAGCCCTCCTGAATGAATCCGTTTTCCCAAGATTTTTCACATGTTATGAACCTGTGGGGTAGGAGGGAATGATGCTGAGTGCTCAGCTGCAAGGGAAGATCTCTGCTGGCATTGGCAATCTGAGTGTGAGGAAGAAAGACCAACTGTGTGTGGGGACCCTGTTTTTTAGTTATTATGTGCTGGAGGACTGCATCCCCTTCCAAATCCTATTTTTCAGCTGACATGTTAGTCTGCACAGCATGTCTTGGGCAATTTTAATCCACATTCATCACTGAAAAAAATTCAAGTAAAAGCACTACTGAGCTGACTAGTAGAGACACATCAGTCCTTAAGCGTCTTGTGCCCCTCCATATGTGACAGAAAGCTTTCGAATTTCTGGTATAAGAGTCCACATCTATGTGAAAACCTGCAAATAGAAAAATGAAGTGCTAACATTTTTTCAATAGCCTACTTTAGAAATTAAAGTACAGCAATTGCAACTGAACAGCAGAAAACTGTTAAATGAAAATTAATAGAGCAGTATCAGAGATAGAATAAATATTTCCTACTACAGAATTATCAGACAACAAACCAGAAAAGCACCAGAAGTTCCTGGTAGAGATCAAGGGGAAAGAAAGAGTAGGAAAATAAAACCATCAGTAAGTACCACATTAAATCCCTTACCACTTCTTGATCATAGGCTCTTCGGAATGGGAAGTTGTCTTCCTCCACGTCTGTAAAAAGCACCTACCAGTTGCACAGACTTCGACTTCATAGTTTTATACAGAGTTGACAGGCAATGAAAATCTACCTAGATAATTACACAGCTGTACTCAACCTAATATACAAGGGTCACTTAATTACACTCTTGTTGCGGTTTCTGCAGCTGTACTGATTTGCCTCAGAGTTGTGCAGAGCTTTAAAGTCTCAGGACAGGAAGGTGCGTTGTTCCCCCATACTCCTATACTTTCTGAACATTATTTGCCCAGTTTGGAGCTTGTTTGATTCCCCCCTAGTCTGAAGGTGGACTCATACCATCTAAAGGCAGGCCTCTATCCCAAATGCCTAATTTCTTATGCAGTGTATGAGCACCCAAAGGAGCTGCTAAACTTCCTCCATTGCTATATAAGAAAACAAAACCAATTACTTGATGGCTCAGTGAGGTGCTTAAGGCCAGATGACACCAGCACTCCTCAAAAATCGTTGAAGGGTATGTCCTCATACATAGTTTGTACTTTCATGGTAGCTCTACCTTGGTAAACTACAAATGATAATATAGACCCTCACATATTTTTCTCTGCTCGAAAATGGAAGAAATAAATATTTCTATATATTTGGCAAGCTATCAAAACAGTCCTATAGCAGAACTGATCCCACTTCACTTTGCATGATGATTCAGCTCAGGTTGTAACAAATAGCACTTTGTGGCTTAGGCACTCATTCTCCTATACGTCAATCTGATCTCTTTTTCTAAAGGAATTAGCTATTTCTTGACCATAGAGAGTAGATTGAACAAGCTGCTGATACACTCATGTTATATCAGATTCTAACTATCCCAGAATAAAACCAGAGCAATGTGTCAGTGAACAAGACCCATCACATATGAAAGAAAAAAACTTATGTAAGTTCTTTTGCTACTTGATGCTTTAACTGGTTTAGTAAGTGTTGCAGTGGCGTTTGGCTTATTTTCAATATGACTTTATGCAGACCCTTTGAAAGAATTTCAAATAACTGATTTCCTTCTAAAGCATGCAGTTGATGACAAAACAAATCCTCCCACAGCATTTTTCTTGCCAGTGTGCAAATCACCATGTTCCTCTTTTCATAGGATATGCTGCTTCACATCCCAGGTTTGATTTATTTGTGTTCTTTATTGAATATAATCAGTAAATTGTACCTTTTTCTTCTCAGATGAGTGAAACATCAAAATAAGTGGATGACCACTTAATTTCTGATATCTTCATCAAAGATTTGCCTCTTATTTTCAACCCAGACACACACATGATGTTCGCATAATCAACAGTTTAGACTGTCACGAGAAAAAGACAACTGAATATTTTAAAAACTATGTTTGAAAAACTAAATGTATAACGTACACACACACATTTTTGAATAGCAAAATTTGAGATAGCTTTTTCATCAAACAATTTGTATGTATTATGTGGAGGCTCATTAAAAGCTACCTTGCCTGTTTTAAGAAAATGCTGCACCTGGAAACAAAGTCTTCGACCTTTAATTTTGTAATGTGTGCACTATCCCCACAAGAGGTGGGCCCTGCTCCAGCACCTGGTTACCCACAGTGAATGAGACCTCAGCAGGTCTCACCAAATATAAGGTGTCTGGGTAAGAGCTTGCACCACTCACATGCATGTATCCTACTGTGGGGTTTGCACAGACCCCACTTTCCAACCCTTTCCAGCTCTTAATTAAAGTTCTCAGTTCCCTTCGACCAGGTTTTCCAGAGCAGGAAAACCCTGGAGTATTGCATACCTTTCTTTACCATTTTATATTTCCAGTCCTTAAATATTGAAGCGCAGCTGAATCTAGAAAGAAGTAAATTTTCTGTCTTGTTTTTGGTGACTCTTGCAGGTCTTTCCACCGAGTGTTGTGTTTTTGTTGCAGGGATTGGTATGAAGCATTCTGAATCTGTCAATAATAACAAAATGTCATCTGCATTCAGAAATATTGTCTGTGCTTTTTCCTCAGGTAATATTTTCCTTATATTAGAGTGAAATTTTATCTGTATTTCCATCAGAGTAACAAATAACATAGGAGAGGCCAGCTTTACCCATCAAATTCTGCTTGTCTGATACAACACAGGACACCACACAATTATTAGTACATTAGTCGTAAGACTGTAATAGGCACTTTTAAGTACACTTAATATTTTAGTCCCACAGTTTACAGTATGTAAGTGTTCCTCCAGGTCTTGGGTTTCAGCTGATTTCTGCATGTACTGTGCTCTTTCTGGAAGTATCATTAGAAAAACAGCTGCCTCCATCCCCACAACTCTGCTCATTGTGTCTGCTATGACACTTGGCTGCAGAGCAATGCAAGGTCACTGTGAGCACAATTTCTGTCTCACGTTGCCAGTCCTTGCCCAGACCAGAAGGTCTGGCTGATGGGAAGTGCTGGCTGGAGCCCCCAGAGCTTTGTGTGCCTACAGCCCACCTCCATGAATCCATCTATCTGCAGGGATAGCAAGCGTTCAGGCACATGGTCATCACAATTTAAATGAAAATGGTGTAAACCATTCTTGGAAAATGCATGTGTCTGTGAACATCACTTGAATCAGCGTGGGGCTTTGTTATGCAACTCTTCTTTTCCAATAATTTTACAGTTAGCATTTCATTCTCCCAATGGCTTGCCATCTTTCTGAAAACAACAGTGTTATTCATTCCATTAGTTCTCCAGAGGTGCTGGTCCGATGCAGGAGGCAGGTACTTGTCAATGCCAACTGCAGTGTCTTTCATTTTTTTTCTGGATATCACTCTTACTGAAAGAACTAAAATGAAATTGCCATAGAGTTGTCTCAAGAACTGTGGCTGTTTTATTTACAGCAGGTGAAGTTTATCAGTTTACCTATCTGCAGTGGAAGAAACACTACAGAGCCAATCTCATCCACTTGAAAACTGTCCAGCTCGCTATCCTGGGGGCAGAGTGCTTTCAACCAGTTGTGTAATATTTCTAGCAGCCATTTTAGGAAATTGGAACTGCAACTGAATCAAATTTGGAAAAACAGGAACAGTACTAATGTAGCCTTCCTAGGGCGAAAGTTGAGCTGATGCTTCTTGTCCTGGGGCTGGGAAAGTCACTTTGTTTTCTTCACTTAAGAAGTCTTATTGCCATGGAATGGTTGAAAAAGACCTGGCTCTGGCACTTAGAGCATTCTGCATTTCACTTACCTTCTTTTTCTTCATGTGCCTTTCCAAAACACCAAAGTATTTATAATATCTATCTTACACATGCATGTGCATATATATGTAGACATACACAAAGAGAAAACACAGCTGGGCTCCAGCTGAACAGCAGGAGGGAGGTACACCCACATAACAGTAGTCTGCTCTGTGAGCCTGCCAGTGCTGCCAGGGCTGCCTTGGACTTGACTGCTGCAAAGCAATAACAGATGTAGCACTGCACCAGCCCTGGGACTAAGAAGAATTAGGCTGACTTTGAACTGCATTTGACATCCTCAAGCAATCATAAATTCAATTTATTTTACAATGACTTGACTGCAAAATGGAACTGATGACTGATTCTGAAAAGCAGCAGTATGGCTCCCTTTTACATTAAAGAGGGTTTTGCAATTGCATTCTTGAATTCTTTCCTCCTAAAGAGTTAGCTGGTTTACAACTTGTATTTGTAGATCAGCCTGAGTAAAGAGTGTATATATATAATCTTTCTTGGACATGAATTTAAAGTGTGATGCCAGTCTAAGAGTACAGTGATACAAATAAGCATGGCAAAAACCAGAGCAGTCTTTGCTCGGAGATATTTTATCATTTAACTAGATTGTCAAGGTCATTTACACTACTAGATCCAGTCAAAAGATATCACATCTTAAATGCATCACTGCCGGAAGGGTGTCCCTGTCACTGTCCCTCACTTCTCAGAATGAAACAATCTCTTTTAAACTTCCCTAACCTCTACTTCAGACCTGGGAAGCCATGTGCAACACTAAGTGTCATTATTCTCTGGTTATTTACAAACGATCAAGTTATTAAAAATGAGAAAATCTTAAGCCCTTCTCCACCTAAACTTTTTTTCTTTTCACTGCTCACACTTTTCATGCACTTCTAACATGTTCCTTCACTTGGACAGTGAACACTTTTCTTCTGAAAATATCACCATAGGCAGAGAAACAAAGAAAGCCTGGATCACTTAAATCCAGAATGTGTGTATACAACATCAGGTTAGATGAATCAAACCATGGGCTGCAAATGGAAATCATGAAGTCATTTTCACAGCAAAGGACTCATAACAGCTGCAGGTGTAAGACAGCACTAGACTGTAACTATTCCCCTGTTCTAATTAGTATATATATTATATTTTTCAGTGTCCTCGGGTGGCAAAGGAGTTTTCCAAATCCAGCACTACATTCAGCTTTTAGATTAAGTCCAATCACGGTTATTTGGACGCCGCCCCTCCCCCATCAGGGATGACTTTTGTCTTGCATCCCTGCAGAGATACGGCAGTTGAGCACAGGCCCAGTGGAGATATCAGCTTCATATTAGAGTACCTCCACATGCTGCGGCAGGCAAAAAATTGATGTGGCAGCAGAAATCCATGTCTGCTGCTGCTTTTGGGGACAATACACAGGTACATATTGCAGTTTTTGCTTTCAGAGTTCTTTTGAACAAAATAGAGGCAAACACAATAAGCAGAGATACCTGAACTGAGATGAGTAAATTCTAAAAATGGGGGACAGGCAGACTTGTATTAAATAACTGCAGAGCAGACTGCAGCTATCCTGGTGACCAGCTCTCACCAGGAGTCCAAATCCAGACTACTTGGAACAAGAGAGGTTTTTAAAAAGCCAGGAATAGAATAAAACATACAGAACTGGAGAAGAAAGCAAGTACCCAGCTGGCAGGATGGTGATGACTGCTACAGAAAGAAGTATATTCATTTCTTCTTCCAACAAGAAGAAACACAGAGTGCTTTGAGATGCACAAAGCTCCTGCTGCAACAGACTAAACAGAGATCCTTGTTAAAGTTATATTTGTATTGCTGCACACTACTTGCTTGCATTTTTTCAAATACCAAATTCCAAAACTGCCTAATCAAAATGCATTCTTTGCATATGTAATTAATACAGTCATTTGAGTACCCAGCTTCTGTGAGCTCACATATGAGAGTAACTGCTCATTAAGCAATTACATGTCTACCTGGTTTTTCCAGTGCAGTAGAATATATCTGGAATTTTACAGGCATACTTGGTGCTGAATAATGACATCACAAGCAGAATCAGGTACAGAATGACATCTTTACAGAGAGTGCCCTTCCAGGGGACCATTATGTATCCCTTAAAAAGGAAACAGTGTTTTTCATTCTGCTGAAAATACAAAGACCAGTGTCACCTTCACATCTACTTCTGTTATCATCTGGGTTACTGGCCAGGTGTTGCTGGCATCCAGATCCCCTCATGATCTCTGGACATGAAACCAAGCTTTCAGTGGGACTTTTAGCAATGTCCACTATAAGCCTAGGTAGAAAGCTTTCCATGCCTGATCCTAAAAATTGTTTTTTGTAAAGCATGAGCCTGAGAAATTCAGGATTTCACTCTGTCTGAAGAAGGTCAAGATTTGATTACAGCAGATTGAGCAGTTACTAGCAAATGTTAAAAAAATACCTGCTTTCTCAAAGATGGCAGTAGGCAACTTCTTTACAAAGTTTTGCCAGGGAATCTTAAAAAAATATTTGGTAAAGTTATTAACTATATTTCCAGGTCAAGAAGCAGAATCATATTATTTTTACGGAAAGGTTTCATAGTTTTGAATTATCTGGCTTTGTTTGGGTTACATCAACAAAAATCTGGACAAAGAGAGCAATGATCGGGAACACAAGAACTATGTGGAACTCTTCTAAAACAACAAGTAAGTACCAGAAGAGGTAGTAAACACTGTTCTCTGATTTTAGAATAATCATGCCTAAGGCATCATTTTGTCCTTATTTTCAATAGGTTTCAATGACAGCGTGTCATATAGAGCAAAGCGAAGTTGACCCTATTGCCTTCTTAAAGCCTTTACCCTGGATTTTTTATCTGGGAAGAGAGCTGAGGTACTGAGACATCAGACAAAGGAATAATGAACTCAATTAGTGCCTTGATTAAGACGATGTTTCCCGCTCTATCATCACTTCCTTTTCATGCACAAATTCTAATGTTGGCTTCGTAATTATGATCCAAAGCAAGTAGTAACATTTGCTTATTGCTTTGAAAATGCCAAATGTTAAATGTTACTGCCTGCCAGACCCTTCATCCTTGACGGATGTCAGGGCAACTTGCCTTTTCCCTCAGCTGAGAGCAGAGTATTTTTACCTCATCACCTGCCTAGCTGAGGCAACACAAATCTATCACCAAGGACCCTACAGAAATGCTGGGATAATTTCAGTGCTTTACTCTTTCCTACTGTCATTCTACTGGTAACTTCTAGTGGTTCATAACCATCAGCAGGAACTTACGAGATTTCCATAATTTGTGATCACTGTGATCTGTTTGCTTTAGGGGGAAAACACATACATGCTGGCAAAACCTCTTGAACTAAATGACCAAATGACCCAAAAGAGCAAATCAGCAGCAGCTCCAGTAACAAGTCCCAGATGCTCAATCCCACATCCTACACACTGGATACTGAATCAACACATGGGCAGTTACCAGCAAAACCCTATGTGAGGTCCCACAGACCTCTGCTTTCCTCTTCCCTCTCATTCACTAAAAGATTTTTTAAAATAAGGAAAAGTAGAGTTTTCAGCTTCCTTTTAATCATGTGCACCCACAAAATGAAATACATATCAACCTTGGACAGCCAGCTCCAACATGCATAGGGTCCCTTGCCCCATTTAAGTGAGAATGCAAGGAGAACAAAGCATTACCTTCTTCTCCAGCAACAGAGTTTCCAGCAGCTTCCCTTTCCTGGTCAGCCTGGTTGGAAACCGCACTTCCACTTTTTGTCCTTCGAAGAACGCTGAATGCCTTGTTTATTTTTTTAAAAGATCTGCTTCTTATAGTGGAGCGTTCAAAGTGTCGAGCTGCAACAGCAGGAAAAAAATCAATACATTCCAACAGTTTCAGACCCACATCATTTCTGCAGCCTTCAGCAGACAACAGAACAAAACAGCAACACTTTGGTGTCATGACTCCAAGACAACACCCACCTGCATGGAGGTACAATTATCCTACCTCTGTACCACACCCTGACACTGCCACCTCTCCTGTCTATTCTGCCAGCCACATGCAGACATCTGTATCTGCAAGCGTGGCAGTGTGGGAGAAAATAATCCTTAGTCAGGGCAGAATTAACAACAATCTAGAGAAATATGTATAGAAGAGGAAAAAATACTGCCCTTCTCAAGCTACATAAGTTAGATCCCTCCGACCCCAAAAAATCTGGAATTTGTTGCTGAAAATTTTTGTTGCTGAAAATCCACTACTGCCTCAAAACCCTGCAGTGTTTCCAATCTGCCAACAATATTATGACAAAAATTCAAAGATCGTCAGGTGGGAGAGACCTACTAAGTCACATTTTCTAACTTGGGTAAGGCAACACAAAAAAAATCATAATATTTTCACTCTCCTTTCCATCCTACTGAAGATATCATCACGGCTGTTGCTGCTCTCTTTGAGCTCTGCATGCTTGCCAAACATTGTAATCTAATAATACAACATTCCCCCAAACCAGACTCCAGCTTTTAAACTCTGGTGGGATTTAATTTCATCCTGATGTTCTTGCTCTGTCCCTTTCCATCTCTCTCTTTCTGCATGCACAGAAGGGGATATTGCTGCTCTTCGTTTAATCTTCCTTCAGCCCTTCATCCATTCTCCCAGCACAGAGCTGGTGCATCACAAAGCTTGTGAAACACAGTTTTGGCTTCAGAAACCACAAATACAAGATTTGACCTCACTGTTAATACTTCTACGTAAACCATATTTTTCAATAGCAATGCTCATCAGAGCCAGGTGCTATACCACAGGGTGAAGAATCAAGGCAAGGAGCATCTTGTCCCTGCCTGCTGTTATTTCAGCAGAAATAACAGTTCTGAAGTGCTTCTTTCTGGGAATTTGGCAAACACTTCCCAAGCTCCCAGAAACCTCTCATCATCTGTTTTACTGTAAATACTTGTCAACTGCCAAACACAGTACCCAAAAGATTTGTGCATATGTGCCCATCACATGGTCTGTAGGGACTACCTGGGCCATCATGTTTAGTTGAAGCCATTGTTGCACCAACTCCCTGGCACTTCACACACCCCAAATAATCTTTCTTGAGACCTGCAGTTTGCCTGTAGGCAGCAAGTCTTCAGATAAATGTTGCCACTAGATAAGAAAATTTGTTTTTCACCTGAAATATATTGGGTCACCGAAGTCCCATTTGAAAAAGCCATTTCAAATTTTTTCTTTAAAAAAGCATCCTTCACCAGCATGCTTTTCTCAGAAAACAGATGCTGGAAGAGGCCACCAAAACCACTCTTTGGGTCCTTACTTCTGTTGCGGTTGCTGCAGTGCAGGTCCGTGGGGCTGCTACCCGACTGGCTGTCCTCAGAGGTGGGGCTGAAGGCGGGGTTCACCAGCCCTGGCTCGTCGGTCATTAAGGCGATGGCTGCAGCTGCAGAAAGCTCAGGACCCAGAGCAGCTACTGCCAGGTTGGAGCTGCGGTCTGGGGAGCAATCCTGGGAACGCCGCTTCCGCTCCTTGGTAAGGCCATAGTGGGATGCTCCTTTGCATCTGAGGAGGAGGTAGGGAAAGGAGACATGATTACAGATTGTATTGAAATGCTGCATACTTATGTTAGTTGGCCAGTTCTGGGGAATTATTCAGAGTGCAAAATGTAACTGTCACAGTGGATGATGATATATAGGCATGGATCAGGAGGAAAAATGCCAGTCAGTTGTGAAGAAGGGAAACTGTTTTCCAAACTAGCTGAATTTACATAGGAAGTCTACTGATGGTCAAGAGAAGAAAGAGAGTTGCAATGAAAACTTCAGGCCCATAGTACCATGTGTAAACATTCAGTGAGGGGGAAGAAGGACCCATGAACAGGTGGCTCATAACACCACAGACTACAGCCTGTAATTTTCTCCTTGCTTCTGGTTAAAGAAGGAGAGCATGGTGAGATGTAGCAGACTCTCAATTTCTACTGGCTGAGTGAAAGGCATCTCACCCTGATCCATGCTCTGGCCAGCCTGCCTGATCACCAGGCAGTGACACCAGGAGCCCTGTGTCACACTCATTCATCCTCTCCAATCTCAAGGCTGGTTCTAAAACAATTCCAGGGAGAAATGTAGCTCCTACATTTTGACGTGGCTTTAGTAGTGACAAAATTCTCCGTTTCTGATAGATAGAAGTGCACTCCCAGAAACAACCAACTTTTGACTCCAGTTGTCTGCTCTGGGCTCATCCCAGACAGCAAGACTGGGACAATGCACAGCATTTCCTTCTCAGACTTCCTAAAGACTGTCACTCCAGGAAAATTAGAGGTTTCTGCGCTCTTCTTGGTTCAATATTTAATTAAAGATATAAAACAACCAAAGAGACAGAGTGGCCCAAGGAGATAGCACCTGTGACTTCTCTCCAGCATCGTTTTTGTGCCCTGTGAACCCTCTAGAACTTCATTTACCACGTTAAAAAAGAACCCACATTTTAATCATGACCTAATGAGCTTGGCCTACTACTTGCTGCTACAATTCTCTCCTTCTTCATAGCAGAAACTAGCTGATGACTTTCATAAAGATACCCTGCAGGATGAACTCACAGAAATAGCTGCAGAAATCCTTAGGGATAGAAAGCTCTTTGTAATATATGGCACGCACAAAAGGCAATGCATAATACATACCATACACAACACTAATGGGTTAAGAGTCAGAAAAAAAGTAGTATGCTGAGTAGAGGTCTTGGGAGAGAGATGATTTATGAAAGCTGTGCCTGGGACAGAAAGATGAGACGAGGATGAATCGCAGAGCTCTCTATGTTAGCTTTGGAGCAGTGACTTAAATTCTCTTACAGCATTTGCTTTTTAAGAGGGAATTAAATTAAAAACTTTTTAAAGCATTGAATTATGATTTACCATCACTTACCTCATACCACTTTGGATAACTTCCCTCTTACAGAGGAAAAAAAACCAATCTGTATCACACTGATGCAGTTGTGTGGGAGCTTTGTACATACTTTAAGTTTTGGATGAGAATGCCTGTGGCAGAAGCTATTTCTAAACCCTTTCAGAGCAAAAAGATCCATCTCAAAAGAAAATACTCCCTTGTGGAAAAGAGAGTTGCTTGACTATTTCAAAAGATCAACAAGAAGACATCTGGCGCATCTATTCCAAGACAAGGCTGTGAAAAGGAGGGGAGAAGCCCTCCTACCTCCAATGCAGTTCCTTCTTCCATAAACAAGGTCTAAATTCACCACTTCCTTGAGCTCTGTCAAGTTGTATGTCCACCAGCACCTTGCACTCAAAAGGACAGGCATGATATTCTCCTTGTATTACTTTCCTTGCCAGTAAGGGCTCAGTTTCTGTTGTTGGGGAATCAGCCCTGTAAGTGAATCCTAAAATTATTATTATTTTCATTGGGTTGTAGAAAATCAGCATGAAGTATCTTCTCCCGTGTAACTAGTGACAAGATTCTAGCAGGCTCGAATTGTGCCAGGGGAGGTTCAGTTGGATATTAGGAAAAATCCCTTCTCTGAAAGAATGGTCAGGTGCTGGAACAGGCTGTCAGGGAGGTGGCAGAGTCACTGTCCCCAGAGACGTTCAAGAAATGTTTAGATGTTGTACTAAGGAACATGGTTTAGTGGGGAAATATTGGTGGTGGGAGGGATGGTTGGACTAGATTATCTTGGAGGTCTTTTCCAGCCTTGATAATTCTATGGCTCTATGATCAGAAGGGGCTTCATGCAAAGATTTCCCCACACAGCTGGAAGGTCCAGCTGCTACAGATGCCCATCTGCTGATCACCCAGTAGCACCATCACAGCCAGTGCTGCTGAAGACTTCACTTTTCCGTGCAAATATTAACTTGCTGCTGGCTGTGCTACAGCCACCTGGTCACCAGCATCTGTCCAACTGCAGGAGCAGCTTTTGAATGCAGAGAGGACTGACAAAGTTTAATATGTGGCTTATTAGAGAAGACAACTTATCATGACACAAAGCACAAAGGATATCTTTCTAATTCTGCCAGAAATAGTTAAAAGAGAACCAAAGCTCTCCAAGCATAAGCATTGAATCTATTTCTTAAATAACTGTGGCAGGAATAAATGAACACAATGCAAGCCTTCTTTCTTCAGATTAACACAGTGTCCTTGAAGAATGAAAAAAGTACTCAAACTTGTAATAAAATCTGCAACAGTATCTCTTCACTTTCATTGTTTTCTTTGTGCTGACACTGCTGTGATAACAGAAAACAGAAAGAGACAACTGTCTAAGTGGAATCATATTTATAGTGTCTCAGCTACATTTTTCCATATGGTTGGGTTTGGCTCCTAGAAAAGAAAGATCCATAAAACAGCTACATGCCAGTACTAATTATCTCCCTCACTGTGATTATTAATCAGCTGCCTGATTTACAGCTGGAGGAGAGGGATGGAAATCCCAGCAGGATACCTGACTAACGGGGGGCAGCCCTAGAGTGAGCCCAGTGCTGTCTGCTGGCCAAGGTGAACTGCAGATTTATGTTCCTTCTCAGTTGCTCTGGACAGAGGGTAATTCCATGCAGCCGCCTGATATTGAAATGATTTGGAGGCCGAAAGCAAGAGAGAAAAACAGACATGAAAAATGTGTAGTACTGCCCATTACGTTCAAGTAGTGTCTCTAGGTGTGTGTGGGAAATTCAGAAAATGGTTTCTTGTTTGCACCTCTTTTGTCAAGCAGCGTGTCATCTGAAATACTGCCTGCGTGATGGTTACCCTCTGTGTGGGAAAGGATTGCTCTCTCCTGCAGTGACAGCAAATTCAGTGGGGATTGGAGCCACAGCTCTGCTCACTTGCTCCATGGCCTCTAATAAAACCCAGGCCAAAACAGCTTCAGTATAATAGCTCCCTTCTGATCTTACAGTGAAAAAACCTCCCACAAACTGTTCTTAGAAGGCCACAGAGGCTGCTGAACCTTCACCCAGTGCTCAGACCTAGCTCCAGGGCTTACCATGCCTGTGCCTGGCTCTGCATGTGAGGGGTCCTGTGGTCCCATCCCCAGTAGCAGCACGTTCCAAGTGCTGGAGTGAGGGATTCAAAACCTCATGTCTGCCTTAACTTGGTCTTACTGCTTATCAAAACAAGCTTTTGACAAATCCACAGCCAACAGAAACATTTCCAAGTTATTTGCAAATTCAAGTGAAAGAATTGGTTTTAAAACAAGGATGCATTTGCCTTGCAAAATCCCTAACTCACACTGTGGAGCAAGGGGAGCTGGAAAGTAAATCTGACCCCAAGGACTTCCATCAGCCTGGTGGATGCAGGGGCAAAACAAAAAGGCAAACAAGGAAAACTTCAGACATTTCATTTCTAGTGATAAGAATGTACTAAAATTATACGCCAAATACATATATATTTATAACACATTTTCTCTCTGATAATCTGTCTGTGCCACCTCTCAGGCCAGCCCTCCTCCCCGTAGCTCACAGCTGACTGTCCAGGCAGGGGCTGGCAGTGGCTCTGGAGCAGCAGCAGCACACAGCCATGCTGTGGTACAAACAAACAGAGCAGCAGTGGTCTCTGCCCATGTCGTACCGCGCTTTCCTGACCTCGCTCCCAGCGTTCTCATATTTTGGTACTGTTTTGTTTCAACGCAGCTGTGGCAGACACATTGTCTGAGTGCAATTAAGAATAATGTATACAAAGTACTCACAATTGCCCGGCAGAAGAAAATACTGCATAAAGGGCTGTCATCGCTGATCCCAAGCTAAGTCCTGATTAGGGCAGACAAGTACGTTTCAGCTATGCCCTCGCTGCAAGCAGTATCATCCTTGTGTAATTTGGGCTCCACACAAGCCGGGATCAGGAGTACCAACAGCGTGCATCACACCTCGACTCCATCACACAGCCCCCTGATTACTCCACATAGATCTGTCAGAAAGGCTGATGGAGACAGTGAAGGCCACCAACATCCTCATAACCTCCCTTGCACGGCTTCATGATGTGAATCTGCTGAGGCCCTTACCTTACCTGGAAGGCAGAGGGGATTTGAAGCAGTGTGGCTGCCTCACAAAGGGGTGCTGGCAGTTTCTGCCCCACAGGGACTCTGTTCACACAGCGTGTGCATCAGCAAAGACTGCAGCCCAAACATAACCCAAACACCAACCATATCGATTTCATGCCAAAAGCCTAAACTCTAAAGCTTTCCAAAACTCCACCCTAAGCAAGCGGACCAACTTGGTCAGTCCCCAGGCAGAGCTCACTCCAACTCTCCTCATCTTACCTGTTACAATAGCACACCAGGAACCGGAGCCAAAAATGAAAGAGGAGTGAAAAACCTGAACTCGAACTGAGTCTGGAGTTACATACACATCTAAATGAAAAGGTACCAAATGCATATCTCAGTTCCAGACCAAGAAGGCCAGAAAAATCAAAACACTGAACAGTGAAGGTGACCAATACCTGCTGCTCATCGTGCACCCAATGGTGCAGTATTATTCTTGCTCAGAAAGTTGTGACTCCTGATCCTGAATAGAAAATTCCTTCCTTTTGCTTTATACAAACATCACTCCTGGAACTGAGGGCTTAGCAGCTTAGTGTGCTAAAGCAATGGTTTTTTTCCCTGGTATTTCTAAGTTCTTCTATGAATTAAACTCTGCATGAATTCTGCTTCATAAATAAAGTTAAGAAACTTATTTTAATGGATTTGCCTTTTCTGCTTTTTATAAAGGATTGTGTCACTTCAGGAGCATTGCTGAGTGTAGTGTGACCACCAGGTACGGCCATGAATGTCCTGTTTACACTAAACCTTCCTTGGTATCCATAAAGAAGGGGACGAGCAGTTTAAAAAACAGAGCTTCAACTCATGGATTCCTGTTTCCAAACAGGATTTGCTGACAGAAGGCTGTAAAAGCCATGTCATAATTTGAAACTAGAAACAGGGCCTTTTCTACAACTGCACCCAAATTTCATTGTAACGCCAGCAACATTTCCAGATGCTCACCATTGCTGTGCTATGCACTCCTCATGCACTTGGCTGTCCTCTTTCTGATGGCCACCTGCATCATCATAGTGCCAGAGACTTGCCATTTTGTTGGGTGAAAAAATGCTCACTCTTCACCCAAGTGAGAAATCTTTCACTTCAATGTCTCAGTAACAACGTCAACAAAAGCCTTTTGGAGACAAATTTCTGACACCTGGGGGACTTGCACAGTATATCAGGGCTGGCTGGAAAGGAGGTTTGTGTTGGAGGTTTGAGCCCCCCAGCCTCCGTCAGTTTGAGGATGAGCAATTCTATCCTATACTCCCATGAAAGCTGTTCTTCTCCCTGTCAGCACAGGGATAACTAAGATAGAAGTTCAGATGAGGCAAATGGCTTCTCTGACTAGCTGTCACAGAGATATTCTCATATTATTCTCTCTCTACCAGAGACCTTCACTGAAGTATAAACACATAGCAGATTTAGTGGTCTATATTTCTGCATTACTGCTCTATAAACATTTATAAAGATCCTCATAACATTTATTTCTTTAAGCTAAAGCTATTTAGCTTAACTACTTTCCCACAAGAAAGGAAAAACCTCTCAAATATCTACTATTTCAGTTTAACTTTGCTCATCCCTTGTGCAGTTTCCTAGCTTATTATTGTTGTTTGTTTGTTTTTTGCTCTTTTTTTTCCTGCTTTTTGTTTTATTGAGGCCATCATAATTCAGCAAACTCTGGAACTACCTCACTAGTGAAGCCTAAGGTTGTGCTGTGTCCTATCTGTAAAGATCTGACCCCAGGGAAGGACTGTCATTTTCACAACATTCTTGCACTATGAAACTGTCATATAAAATATATTTGTGTATTATATAAGAAACTTGTGCAGGCCTATCTGTATATTTACTCTTCCATGTCATCTATTCTGTATGAATCTGGGAGCACTATCAGAAAAATAATTCCTTATCTATAGCTCCTATTGATTGAAAATAAAAGGCTGGCTAAGCATATGAGGAATATGCATATTGAGCATGGTTTATATTCACTATGTTTGTCATCAGCTACAGTGATGTACTTTCCTTCCTGTGGTTTGGTTGCTGAGGACTAGGAGCAAGGAAGGCCAGAGATTCTGGCACAGTCCCTTTAATGAGCACTGCTGAAGAATGGAAGAAGAGATGAGAGTTGAGTCCCCACAGTTCCCAAAGCTACAAAGAGAACAGAGAGCCAAAGCTAGACACAAATTAAACAAGCACTCTGCTCTTAGCAACAGAAACCAAATTCCCACTTTACATTTCATTGTTTATACTGTGGGATGAGTCTCCAGATTTCCTATAAGCTTTTAGGACAGTTGAAAGAACTTGGAACTCATTTTTGTTCTTAAATGCATTGCAAAGATTGAATTTCATGTACATGCTACTGGTGTCATGTGACACGTGGTCACATTTAAGTTTCTTTTCTCCTTAACTTGAAAAAACACAAAGTTGCCTTTCAACAACAAGCATTAGCTTCCATTATGAAATATGTAAAAACTCCCATTAACTTCTATCATGGGAATAGAGAATTGGATGGAATAGGTAAACAAGACAGGTTGCCTGCAATTGTGGGCAAAAACCATGGCTGGGATTGTTGTGAAACGATCCCAGTTGTTGAGAGCATGTACAAATCGTTGGTCTAGATTGCATTCTCTCCTTCCCCTGAAACCTCTTCCAGACCATTGCTCTGTCACTGATGATTTTGAAACTACAGCTGTACTGATTTCTCTTCAAGATTCAAACACTGTTTCAACTTCTAGTCTTAAGCCTTTCCACTAAACTGCAGCTACTCACAGGAAAATGAAGCTGAAAAATGGTACAGACAGCGTGGATGGGCACGTCAGCACATAAGCTGGAGATGCTGGCTTCTTTTATTGATTAGCGCAGTTCCTGCATCTTGCCTGACACAACCACTGTTTCACAGAGAATAATATGTAGAATTTAATTTGTGGTTTTGCTCTCTCTTGTTCTTCCCTGCCCATGCCCAGGCCAGGAGTGCTCTCAGTTAAATACCAAACTTCCTGAAGAGAAATCTAATAACATTAAACATATCTCATGTACTCTACTCACACCAGCTGACACAACGAAGAAAAACAGAGTAGCAGCACACATGGCTAGATTTTCTCAGGTGCTTCGGTACCAGTAGAGCAAGGAACCCACAAGTATGCGAGTAGGATATTCAGAGCAAAATGAAAGCGGAAAAAAAGACACATGGAATCAGCATTTTTGGGACAGTAAGAGCCTGGAAACATTATCAGTGGCTTCTAGTGCTATTAGCATTCAACAGCTTTCAATGAATCATCGATCTGATTGAAATGGTATATGAAAGCCCTAAAGTACCAAAATTCCTCTAGATGACAGCATCACTGGAGCTTGATTAAAATTCTATTAGGTGCTTCCATCATTTTGCAGAATTGCATCATTTTCTATGCAAAACACTTTAGAAGCTTTAGCCTTTCTCTGCTCATGAAGAATAAAACTGGAACACTGCCTCAAAAGAAAGTGAGAAAATTAAAATTTGAAACGCACCCAGGAGACTTCTTCATGGAAAACATAGGTGTCTAGCCATAGTTATCTATTTTTTAATATACAGATGGCACACATGAGGCAGCATATAGCATACAACAGGTGTCAGCTGGGTATTTGGAAAGTAACATGATACTTGTCATCAGCAGCAGCTGTCAGCTTCAAGTCTGATTTTAAGCCTGCCCAAGATGGCACAAAGGGCAACATGGATATTCTGCAGGCTACCTTAACCACTGCTTTTGCTTCCTACTAATAAAGAAATGACATCTTTTTGCAGTAGAAATTGAAATCATATACAATAAGAATGCAGCAAAATTACCAGGTATTCACCTTATTTAGAGTCTTAACTAAAAACTGAACCTGGGGAAAGAGAATTTGTACAAAGCCTTAGAGATATTTAATGTTGTTAAAATCAAGCTATCTGTGGCAAAAAAAAATGACAAGTAAAGGGACAAAGAGATTCTTAAGGCATTAAGATACTAAAACTTGTAATACAATTTAATCCTCTATAATGTTTTCTGATTTATATGGTGTGCATATAATTAATATCAAGAATATATACTGAACCCATTGATTCATATGTTTTTCAAGTTTATTCAGTGTTTTGATCACTGGATTATATTCAACAGGTACAACCAGTCTCCTGGAACTTAGTATCTCAGCATTCTCTTACCCTCCTATTATCCCCACCTATACTATTAAAAGTCTATGATGCAGTGTGTAAAATATGTTTGCAATGGAATGAGGAATTTTGGTTCATTAACAAGAGTTACACTAGGAAATGACATTATCAGTATAGGCTGATTCTTTCAATTATAGATAGAAGAACCTGCCAGACAGAATTTTGTATTTACGCATACTTAACACACATTTCTTTTTCATACTTCTTGACATATAATTGCATTTACCTTAGTATAGAATTACAATATCTGCCATGGCACAAACTCAGCAAGTGAACAGGTTTGAGACTTCCATAGGTACGAAGCAGTGATACATGCACACAAAGTTTTAGTTGTAGAATAATTCAATTTCAAGGTTTTTTCAGCCCAAGACTTGGATTTACTAATGTGCTCTTCACTAGAATTAGAAATTGCAAGAAACAATAGGGCTGTGGCCGGTAAATAATGAATACAGTCTTTATACCTTACTGAAAAAATATGCCACGAAGGGCCACTCATTGGTCTAGCACAGTCAGGTAGCACTTGCCTCTGATCTCAGTGACTTGAAAATCACATAAGGTCCCTTTTGGGTCAGCATGGATATCTAAATTACGTCACTAACACATCTTGGTAAACACTATGCTCTGAAATCTGCTTCCTTGTGGGTAAGGTCAGAAAGGTGAGGTCTCAACGTGACTTCTCAGAAGTTGAAAAAACACAGAGGTGCCATTCAGGTGCCCATCCAAATGTTGAACAAACATCTTTGCCATCATAAGAAGCATTCTTAAGGCAACACAGATGTTCCTCATTTTAAAAAGCAGTTCTCCTCTCCTATCACATTCAATGTCTGATATTCAGCAAGGACCTCAGGTCAGTCCTGTAAGAAGTGAACTGGATGTGACTCATGAATCATTGTGACTTACATAAAACCCGTAAAAAACATGGGCTCCTTGAAGGAGAGGGGAAAACATTTCCTGCTGTAGCACCAAACTTAGTTTCCAAGATTTCAGCCTAAACAAGTTTTGACATTGGCATAAGAAGTACAGAAGTCATACTGTTGACTAAGTATCTCATTATATGAATTTCTGTGAGGAAAACAAAGCCATCAGCACATTTTAATTCTCAATCTTGAGAAACGTCATCTTGTCTTCCACTCATCCTGCCTCTGCAGTTCTCTTCTTGTGAGCATGGCCAGAAGAAAATGGACAAGGGGGAGGTTATGAGCCAGTTTTCAGAACTAAACTTTCAAAACCCATTGAGTATCCTCACTGATTGTGGTTTTACAGGTTCCACTCAGTTGAATGCAAGATGTTTCAGTGAGATACTTCACCCTTCCATTAAAATAAACACATACTATAAAAACATTTAAAGACTCCAGAAAGTCCATATCCAGCCACAGCACAAGCATGGCTGGAATGTTGTTTACGGTCTTCCGAAAGCTCACACAGTAGGAAGTGCTCACTGTATGATGCTGTAAAAAATATGAAAAAATACTTTTCTCAAATCATCACTTTTTAATAGAACTATCAGAAATACTTTAAACCTTAATTCCTTTAGCCAAATCTGAAAAAAGTTCAATCCACACAGCCTTCTCTTTCCACATGCACAGGCTGTGCTGTGCTCACTACCAAAAAAAGCCACTCAACAACACAGCAATGTGGTTTCACACCTGTTGTTCAGGGACTACTGTGAGCACTAGCTTGGCAAGGGAGGCCAAGAGAGCTTAGGCCCTCACACCTCAGTTTTCAGGAGCGTTTTAAGCACTAAAACACAAGTTTGGGTAAGGCTGAACCCTGTGTCTCCATTTGAAGCTTAGCCCTGATGCTGCAAGTACAGATTTGGAGAGATGGATTGAGCAAGAGGCAGCTTGATGTTATCACCAAATGAAAAACGATGCCTGGGGAGGGGAAATTTGGCTTCAAAGGCTGCTGTGGCTTTTTTGTTTGAAGCTGGGAGAATTATAAGAAAAGTCATTGTCCTCTGTTAGTCCAGCCATATCTTCAATATCATCCATGCAAAAGAGTCCTTCTTAGTTTTAATGTGACTCTACAACCCTTGAAGCTTCAAACACAGATCAAAAACCTCCATAAAATCTGTCATATTTTCTTAGACCACCAAGATACAACTGATGAATCAATGGAGACAAAGTATAAACCATAGTGGAAGCAGGGATCCAACCCTGGACTTCCTCAGCTAAAAAGGATGCTTTAATAAGCGGGTACTGTATTGTCAACAACACAAAATGGATTTGCCTGACAAAGGCAAGTAGGAGAAGCAGAAATAACTTCTGCACCGTGTCTTACTTTTAGCCCAAATTGATCAGACTGTTGCTTCTTCATATTCATTAGCTTGTAGAATCCATCATGCATGGATAAGTAAATACAGGGGTTTCACTCTTTTTGTTATTATTTTTCAATTAATTTAAGTAATATTCATAGTAAGAGGTACCCATTTCATACTGTCCCATTACAAAACACATTAACTTACCTACTCATTCTGTTAAAATACAGTACAGAGAAAAAAAATCCAAAAATATGCTTTAGGAAATTGCTCTTTCATTCTCCCTGTTATGCCACAGCAGCAATGGGAATTCTGATATTCAAGTCCTAATAAATATTTTCACTTTGGAAATTAAAGTATAATGTTCATGCATATAGCTGGGCAATTAGAACCTCAAGGACAGTCCTGGGCAGCAGGTTTGTAGAATCAAATGCTAGACATGAGCTGCAATCATATTCCTTCAGGTTACATAGGATTGCGGTCTTGCCCCTACTGTCCTAGAAGAGTACACTACCTACTTGACCTTGGTATTTCTTCAAAATGGGTCCAGGCTGCCATGCAAAAGACTGGAAAGGAATCTGAGCTGTGAATGCTCTGTGACAGGCTATGGCATCTCAGTGACTCAGCCAGCCTCTGAGCCCGAGGCTGTTCCAGTGCACGCTGCGATTTCGTTAACGTCACAGTTTAAGTAGGCTTGGGTCTTGTTAGCTGTGATGATGGCCTCCTGAAGGAAAGCCAAAGTGGCATAGGAAATGATGTTGGTTTGTTACTGGCTCTTAAGGGGGAAAATTACAGTCTGTCTTCCTCAAATAGAGGTGACCCCGTCCGTTCTGAAGGGAGCTGGCAATCTGAATGCCAGCAGTGTGCTCACACTGTGCTGTGTGCTCACTGCCTGCTCATTTTCACAGCAGTGCTATGACCCATGTCATAGTTCAAGGTGACCCAAGCTGTCACCCCCTGTCAGGATCTCCAGCTGGATATCTGTGTTGGTGCCCTGTGGATGGCAGCTGGTGCCATTGGGCTTTTTGGCGACCCAGATCTAGACATACATAAACCAAATTCTATTCACTTCATGCAAATATAACCCCGACAGCCTGTCAATGCAGATGGCTAATCCAGCCAGACTGGCCAGCTTTATAACACAGAATAACCTTACAGCTACAATAAGAAACTTTTGTCTGGTTCCAAAATATTTGCCCGCTCCTAGATACAGACATTAAAGATAACACTTTTTCCACCTAGACAGACTAAACAAAACCAGCAATGCATTTAAATGTTTATACTAGCAAGTGAGACATCATTCTATTATTCAGTATTTTTTGCAGTTCCTCAGATCAGTATTTGGTAATTTACCATTGTCAGCTGGTTATACCTTCTGAAGGCCGAAGATTTCCTTACATGACTGTGAAACAAGGTCAGTTGTTGGAAAGGCAAATCCAGATGATTAGCACTCAACACCAAGCAAATATAAGGGTGCAAAATGCAAGGAGAAGGAATAGGATGAAAAAAGGTTAAGAAATACCTAATAATTTAGTGACTGTAAACAAAACAACAGCCTCATAATAAATCATTTTCTTATTTCTTTAAAAGCTAATGAAGATGATACAGCCTTGTGTAGGAGGGTTTGACAAGTACTGACGTTAAGGAGACCTTTTCCAAAACCAAGCACAAACAGTTCCACAAAGGTTAACCACAACGGCCTCCAGAGATGGTGCTGCTTTACCAAGGGGTTGTCTGCAGGAGACAAATACATGATTTCTGTAGTGGTTGTGGAATAATACTGTAGACATTCTATGTAGAAACACACATCCCAGAACAGCTTCCCCAGAGACATCCCTCTTCCAGAATAAGAGCATTCACCAGAGAAGCTTCCTTTGGTAAGAACAACACAGTGACTATATTAAAGATCAACTTCAACTTGAGAACTTCATTATGGATTACTTCCCTGTGTTCTCAAGCTATTTCTCTGGAAGAACTCCTGCCCTTTCTTTCCTGTCCCCATTTTTTGGGCACCAAATGGGAACTGAGGGAGCTCTCAGTGCCAGGTATAGATGTTCACTTCCCAGTGTCATCTATAACTCCAGGCTCTGCATCCAAAGTTTGTTTCTTCACACTAGGTAGAAGTTAAGTATACTCATGCTATTAGCATAGTTACGGCTTGTTTTCAAGTCCGCAAACGTATCAGTCCTTTCTTTAGTCCACAAAGAATGCAGCATACTGAGGAACACACATTCATAAGTAACACAAAGAAATGAAGCAAGATATCCTTTTTTCACTAGATCTTTTTTCAACAGATCTTTTTTTATCCCCTTTTCTTTGATAACTTGTTTTCTGCTAATTAGCATGTTTAAATTATAATTTAAACAACACTGTTGTGATACACTGGAGGGTAAAAAATGGTCCCCCAATTCAGAAGGCAGAATGCTCTTGGCAGCATCCTTAATAAATGAACCAAAGGCAGTGAAAGGTGATTCACTTGGCCAACTATGCCTAGTGGAGGTTCAGGAGCAGTGAAGATGTGACATTTTCTTGAAAGAAGACACTGTAGCTCACTACATGTTCATACAGGAGTAGGATTTCAAAAAATCCTTAGGGTCACATTTGCACTATAAAGGTGTGTCTTTCTGCAGAGTCACACTTGAGCTCTCATTAAACAGAGAGAAATGGAAATCTGATCCTAAGTGATTTTATTATTTATAAACCTGTTTTTAAAGTGGCGTTCATTATTAGTAAAGTTAGTCAGATCCAGGCTTCCTGAGCAATGCTTTCAAGAAAAGATGATGGTGTGAAGAGATGTTTTGGAGACACCTATTGCGCTGTCCACTGAAGGCAACTCCCTCAGTGCTTCCTTCTACTTCTCTGGCAATTCCAAAAAGAACAGCATGCTGCCTGTTGTTCCCCTTCCAGGAAGTGGCTATGGCTGTTACCCTCTCCTCTCCTCAGCCTTAGCAAGGAGACTGCTCCCTCCAAGAATTGCTGTTATTCTTTTGCTCTTTGTACTATGGCAGCTTGGAGACATAACAGTGTCATGCAGTGCCAGACAAATCCCACTCTCCAGCATTGCCAGAAAGAGAAGGGGAAAAGAATGCACAGAAACTTTTAGAATGAGGAAGAGCCAGACTTTAAGATCTCCATTTTACTGTGATCAACAATAAAATTTATCCCTGTGCCTGGGACATCAAGGAGAACAGAGATGCCAGAAGAGCTTAGACTTCACCTTAATTTCTACGGTCAGCCAGAGGAGTAGGAATAGGGATCCATGATCCATCCCTAGTATTCAGCTACGTATTTCCACTCCTCCAGAGAATTTTTGTTAAAGTTTCTTCATCTCTAAACTTCTGTGATGTTATGGATGACTGTAAAGCAGATAAACTTTCCTCACTCGACCTTTAACTGCAAACCTGACCACACAGCAGTCATATGGGTCACTACTTTACCATAAATCCTTCTACTCTCCTGAAAACATCCTCTTTAATAGGGACTTTCTGGTTGCTGTTCAAGTCACGGAGTTTCTGTTTGCCAATCCTGGAAGATAAATTTCAACAGCAACAACAAAAAACAGGAGAAAAGTCACAATTTTGTAAGATCTGTTCTCATCCAGCTACCACTATTGTAAGAGACAGACAAGTGGAGTCTGAGGTTTGATGAAGCTCCCACACAGGGTGATTTTTTTGGAGGAGGTTTTTGTCACAGAGATTGCAAAGCAATTGTTTCAACCCATTCACCCACATATTCTCAAAGGAAGTTTCTCAAGATTCTATTTTTTAAGATTGCTGTTTTACTAAAAACAGAGTGATGCGAATCAGTGTGGTTAGAAATTCCTTTCAAAACATATTAGTTGGATCTCTGCTAATCTCTCTCTCCTTACATACATAAAAACTAGATGTTTGCCCATATACACAATTCCTCATTCTTCCTGATTCATTCCAATGAAAATCCAGAGTCATTTGATGAAACCAGTGGAATAATGTCCGTAAGGAATTAATCCAAAATCCTTCCATCTTCCAGAACTTCCTCTATCAGAGTGCTGGAGTAGTAGATTGCGTAACTGCAAGAGACGAGGTTTTCAAACCAAAAATTCAACTAGGAAGAGGAATTGGACTATATTACAGTCCCTATATCCTTGGATTACTTTTCATCATTTCTAGTGGGTTTTGTAGGAAAGTTAGCAATCCAGGTAGATGGTAATTTAACTGGGAAGAAGATCAGTAGGTAAGATTTTAATTAAGTGTCAGCTCTACAGGATTTTAATTAGATGGCAGCTCTGTAGCTGAGCTATTTGATGGCCTGGATTAACCTATATTCACTCTAACAGGTAAATAAGTTCATCATATTTGCTGAAGTTAATATAAAAAAAAGTCTAATCCAACCTAGCCAATCCAGAAATCTTCCTTTGTTTTTAGCCTTCAGTTCAACATGTTCTGCTGAAGTTAAGCTCCACAGCTCGAATCCATAGTTTACCCACAATTTAATCCATAAATTTAAAATAAGAAGCATAATTAGCTCAGAGTTTTGCAGCGCTGAAATAGTGCAAGGAGACAGAAGACACATGGCTCAGCACGCTCAGCAATGTTGTAGTCAGCCACATGGGTCCTTGGCCTATTTCTTTTTCCCTTTCCTCTCCTCTCTCTTTCTACAAAACAACACACTCTAAGGAATAGCTTTTTCACAGGCATCAGGAGTTTGGAGATGACAGAAAGGAGTAGATGGTGCCTCACAACTGCTACAGGGTCAGGGCTGGGGCAGCTCAAGCAGAAGCATCTTCCCATGGACTGAAACACTGAACTTACCAAGTCCAAGTGACAGGACTTGAGGTTATGGGTGGGTTAACTCCATTCACCTGCCATGGTTAAATCCAGGACCAGCAAAGCTTTCTTAATTATCTTGTCTCTGTGTATTTATCACAGTGGTTACATGGGAGCCCGTGTCCAAGAGAGTCTTACAGTTTTAAGCAGTATAAATGCTTGCTCATAGTGCCTGCTCCTCTTCCCTCTTCCAAACAGAAGAAACATGCTACTGTCATCTTGAGTAGTGTTTGAAGCCACACTTCCCTCTGACCTTGATCCCTGTTCACTGCTGTACAAAGCAGTTCATTGTTAACTTGTGGGAGAGGCAGGAGTGGAGGTGTAAAGAAAACAAAACTTTAGAGGTAGCCAAGGAAAGATGAAGATTTAGGATAGACAGGAGCAGCAAGGTGGAAAACAGTTAAAGAAACCAAAACACAGTGTGACACTGGTCATGATGGAGACTGACGAGTATTACAAGTCATGTCAAGGGAACAAGAAGAGACACTCATGAATAAGGAGTTTCAAAATTAAATCTTCTCTCAAAATATATATAGGGCAGAAGCAGTCAATTCATGCTTGACAGGTAGTGTCAAGAGAATTTATGTAACAATGCTAAAAGATAAGTACCTATTTAAGAGCAAACTGTTATTTTCACCTAACATGCAAGCAAATCAAGCTCTCATCACAGACAAAAAAACCTTCATGCTGTCAGTTGTGAGTTCTCTTGGTGCTGTGAAGCTCTACAAGGCACAAAATCCTACGGTATTTTTTGCTTTGGTTGTCAACATCTATTTGCTAGGAACTGGAAAACAGGACATGAAGCACAGGAAGATCTGGACAACAATTAGCAGACCTTAACAAAAAGCAAGGAGACTATCACAAGTCTGTGAAATGCATTTTCTTTCTAAGAATGTGGCTATTAACTTCTCTGCACTACTGAGTTTGCAAAAGTATGAGAGATGTAACTAAGCATCTGCTGAAGAAAGGGAAGGGAAGGGAAGGAAGAAGGAAGACAGGCTGATTCTGTTGGGAGATAGGTGGAAGGGGAACATTTCGGAAATCTCCGGTGTGGATTACAGCTCATCAGCTCTAGAAGAGGGTTACTTGGTCTTGGCCTCTCATTATAAATTCCTTCTGTTCCCTTTGGTCATATTACTGTTATTCAAGCCCAGACCACAGAATAGGTAGGTCTGTGAGACTCTGCATTTATTTGCTTTGCCTGAGCAACATATTAAGTCCAAGTTTGTATGTACACTATACATCTTATTAAATGCTCTGTACTGTTTTGATCTATTCTCTTCTGATTTATTATGAAATTGAAAACCATAACTGTGTCTTCAAACCTACAGATACTCAGACCACTGGGACAGAGCAGAAAAATTGAAATGCTGTAACCATTACTGTCCAACTTCATTACACTCATGCCTTGGAAAGATAGCACAAGAAATGTGCTGGAATTCAGTCCTCTCAGAGGGAAGAAACTGGAAGCAGCATGCTTGCTAGAAACAGTGCACATGCAGCCCACTAAAAATCATCAAGATATGCTAAAATTTAAATACAGGACTTATTAAAATGAGCACCAAGAAAAGTTCACAGACACGGCTCCAAGGAAAGCATATTTGTATGGCCATACCTTTGACTCACAACAACATAAAGCAGTTGGAAAATAGACCTGGAGAGCACAGCACATTCATGGCACTGAAGGCTGTGCAGGATGCGCAGGGCTCTGACAGTCCTGTATGAAGGCCCAGGGAACACTGCACAGCATGGTTTGCAGTAGCTTTGCCCACCAGGTGTAGGATCTCTTCATTTCTACACTGGTTCAGTTAACGCTACTAGTATAAATATTTCAATTATGGTCTGGACTGGGGCAACATAGCAGCAACAGGTGCTTTTTGCCACGCACGTCCCCACAACAGATCCCAGTGACAAAAGTAACCCTAGCAGTGCCAACGGTGAAAATTAAGCACCAGAACATACACACTGCATTTGGGGTAGAATTTAATATTTCTCTTGCAGTGCCACCTTCCTGCTCTAAAGACAAACTAGGGGCAATGTATCAAACACTCAGATCAGAACCAGTGGCAAGGATTCTTCAGGAGCTAGTGCAGGTAAGTCATGAACATCTCTTGGGATTCCTGCTCCCACTGCAAAACCTGTTTGGCTAAGGATTGTGTTGTAACATGATTTTCATATAAAGCACTTTTTTTTCTGGCTGTAATTCAGCCTCTTGGCAGGAGATGCTCCTACACATCAAGTGAATCAGCCTTGCTCATCCGTATCAACCTACACGTTCTCATATAGTAACATCAGCACAGCATACTTCACTTTCAGTGCCTTCCAGGACAGATTTGGTTAATCATACCCATCTCCTCTCCATAAAAGTCTGTTCCACATGGGACATTCTTTGGCCTTTTGTATTGCTGAGTTATAAAATCCACAAGTGAAAGGGTCTCTTCAGATGCTCCTTTGAAACCATTCCACTAATAATTTTACACGTGCAGGAAGGTAAAAGACAGCGGGGTTTACCAGTACTAACTCAATGTTATGAATAACTTACAACAGCAATGCTTATCACAAATGGGAGGAGAAAATATCCTGAATTACGCTTTCAAAATTAGTACTGTCTGTTCTTAATAAAACACTGCACACAACGAGGCCATCAGTCTCCTAATCTTATCAGTTCTCTAAGGTCTGCAGAGGAGACAGGAAATCATGATCCTTAAAGCAGGTCAGACTCCCCTCTTCCTCTATTTAAGAGGCTGCTGAATTATTGAGATTCCACATTAAGAATATATTACACACTGTCTAGTGAATGATAGGACTGCAATGCGCAATATATGGAGAGGTGTAAGTTTCTCAATACGTGCACATAAAATGACTTGCTGGCCTAAAACACTTGCTTCCTGCCAGAGTGATTTCAATGCAGTAAAAGAGAAAAGCAAATCTTACAGAAACACATTGATGATCAAATTTTATAGCTGAAATTTATACCACTAAAGACATTTTAATTAATATATTTTACGTTATTGGGGTAAATAGTAAGCAATGAGTTATTGGAAGAGCAAATAAAAAAATCAGCACAGCACAGCTCTAGCAACTGCAGATTTCTTGTCCTAGCCCACCTATCTTTGTGCCATGTGTCACAGCCGTGTCACAAAGCAAGACAACTTCTCAAGGACAGAGGAATCAATAGTGATTATTTCCTCCTCGCCCAGGTGTCCAAGATCTTGACAGAAAAGAGAGAGAATGATAGCAGGGAGATAGGGTCAATGCTGTATGTGTGATCCTTACAAATCTGATCATCTGTCTACAGTGCTGAGAAATGCAAGACTTTATCAATAACATTCAATAGTGCTGTCAATTCCAAAGAAAAAAGAGAGAAACTTTCTAGAAATCCAGCTTGACCTGCTCATTGTTGCAGTCAAGCTCTTTTATCTCATATCAGGAGGATAAATTGTAGAATATGTAACAGTTACAGACAATTCACAGTTCATTTTTTTGTGTAAAAGTTTCACAGCATCTGTTAAAATTCTCCAGCCATTTCACTAGGTTTCTCCTGAACTTGCTTCAATATATATTCAGAATCTGCTGTCAATTAATAAATTATATGAATACATAAAACACATTCTAGAGACAGATCGAGGATTCACTGTATAAATTCAGTCTTCATCAACTGCAGCTTTGCCAAGGCCTCGGGGTGATGTAAAAAGAAATTCACATTCTTAATCCCCAAAGATGATCCAGCTTCAAGCCAGGAATCCTTCAGTGACAGCAGGGTTTTAGTAATGATATGAAATGTCATTTACTAACAGATACCTCCCCCCTGAGGTACCAGTCCAGTGCTAAGGAGCAAGGCTGGACCCTCCTTGTGAAATATGAAGCCCCAAGCAGCCATCCACGCTGACACCCACAGTCTGCACTGCTAGCCTAGCACTGCAAGGATCTCTGCTTCTGTGCCCCATGCTCTTGGCATCCTTGTCCAGTCAGCTTTTACATGGCTCAGGGGTATCTTTGGACATGTAATCACATGCCAAGATGCAGAAAATCAGCTCTAGTTCCTGAACAATGGCTCTGATCATAGACTACGTCCCAAAGTGCTTCTCTCTAGTCAGAAACCTTGAAGGCAGATTCCACCCAACTGTCAAGAGCATTAAAAAAAACAACCAAGATGACTCTCAAACCTCCAAGTCTGCTTCCCTACTGTGCTGTAGCTGTGTGCTGTAGCTGTTCTCAGAACCAGTATTCAGTGGACACAAGAGCTCTGCAAAAGCAGAATTTATCCTCATGTTACAGGGCAGCCCCGTTCTGCCAGATTTGTCAGAGAAATAGCTTAAGGAAAAATATCCTTGTCATGCTGCCAGTGCCAGTGCTAAACTAGGTTAATTGTCAGAGAGATACAGAGGTCGGCCAAACTTGCAGCATACGGCCAGAGTAGCTTAATGACAGACAAGAAATGAGTGTCTGCTGCTTGTGTGCAACCACCAACCTCTTGCATCTCCCTCCACCCCACTCCTTTCTGCCCCAGTGCTTTTCCTGCTCTGGTCTCCATCCCAAAGTGGGATTCCTATTGTAAACCAGCTTCTGAGGGGGGGGGGGGGGGGGAAGGATTGCCCCATTTTTTTTCTCATTACAAAGGGAAAAAGCATAAGCACACCTTTTTTAAGCAGCCTACACAAGATTCAGACATAATTGAGGCATAACTCATTCACAAAAAGAAACCTTTCTGCCAACCATAATTAGTGTACTGCCTTTTCAGCTTGGCGTGGTTTCACTGTATTGGCTGACATGGGTTTTATTTTTGGCTATGGAATGCATCTGTTGGGGTTGAGACTGGCCAGCATCAGGCTTTCCCAAAGTTATGAGAAAGCTCCAGCCACGAGAAAACATGCCAGCAGCTCTGATCTCATGTGTGTAGGTAGCTATGAATAGAGTAAAAGCAGGCTTCACAACTGTGCATAAGGAATAAAGCAGGATGTTTTTCAAAGTGTAGCTGGAATACCAACTTTCATTATACGTAAAATTCCTGGGCAGAGTCAACAAATTCTTAAAGCTCTCAAAGAAGTTTTGTTCCCTGGAACTGTCTCAGACAAATTTGTTCCTTGCACCTAGGATTCCAGCATCGAAGAAGACACTACCAACCAGGAGTATTACTCGTGCCGTGGATGGGCAGCCCTCTGTGACTCAGGATGTAAAACATGTGGGGAAAGGGAGAAAGGTGAGAGGTGGGGAGAGACCCAGATTCCACCTTGCCGCATGTTTCACAGAGGCCAGTCAGACCTCGGTCAAAGGCTGAACTCATGTGGTCACGGTCAGTGCATCCCCTAGGCCAGCAGTGCAGTCTCTATCAAACTCTCCAGGATGCAGCACCTGATGTAGCTAGACAAATTCATACTGGTACCTCTACACCATGAGTCTGGACACAGCCTCTTCCATATTTTTAAGAACAACACAATATGTTTGTAGACCATCTAGCCTGTTTGGAGGCTCTCATTCTACATTTATACTGAAATTTCAAGTTTTACTCTTCAATTTCAAGAGCCGTACAGATGACCATTTTTTTCTTCAAGTTGAAATTCTCATGTTAACTCCTCTTTCTGTCTGGCAATTATAGTCACAGTCAAACTGCACGATAGTTTGCAGCTTGCTCCCTAAATTTTTGCCACTGCTTACTCCTTTGAAGGTCGGTCATCAGTACAATGGGTGGATCTACTTGCAGAGAGTCAGAGGAGAAGTGGAAAGGGAGGCTGAGAGTGCCTGGTGCCTGCTGCTCACCTGCACTGTGCTACATGCTGGAGCTCGAGGGGCATTAAATGCATCAATGAATGGTAACATCAGGGTTAAGAGCCTTCCCAAATATAGTATCAGAGGTAGAAACTGAGGGGGCTGGTCAAGATGCCCAAGTTTGCCATGTCTCCATCCAGCTCCCTCTGTGAGGCTGCAGCACTGAAAGGAAGGCGACAGGCAGACCTCCATAAATGCATGTCTTTCTGCTTTAATTCATCTTAGTTCTGCTTTTCCTCAGAGGCACCCAGATCTACTACAGTGGAAAGGATTCTTCACATTTCATCCACATGTGCTTTGTTCTGCCTGTTTAATGCATGTATTCCAGACATTTCATTTATATTTTCATTCAAGAATCTTTCCACTCACTTTAAGACTTCCATACCAAAACTTTCAGTTTTAATTAACCTCACAGCTTAACTCTGACACAGATTTCTATACACACAGTTTTGCATCAAGTAAGGAGGTCAGCACATGACTTCTGCAGTGGACTAACACACAAATGCTCCAGGCTTTCCAATTTTGCCCCAAATACCTCGCACGTCACACACTGCCCAGCCAGCCAAATTGCCCTGCTCTCCTTCACTTCCCAGGCACAGGCTTGAAGCCAGACCCACTGCTCCTCATCGAACTTTGCAGAGCTGCCATGTGCAGGAGGATTTTCTAAGGTCAGCCCTTAAACGCTGCTCTGCCCATTTCTGTAAATGAAGGGTTGCTCTGACATCAAACCTGAGGATCCTTGAGGGGATTATGTGAATTGAAAACAACCCTCTAAAAGATACTATGATTTTCCACTCTTGTCTTTCTGTACAAAATTCCTCCTTCATCTAATAGCTTGAACTAAATTGTGCTTACCAAAAGCCAAACATGCCCAAGGACACTGGAAAACAGCTGGTGCTTGTGTCTCTCCTTCTTAAATTGAACAAACAGAACAACTCAATTTTACTGGCTATTCCGGCCGAAGTGCTGTTTTGAAATCTAAGAGAGCCGTTATCATATAAAAATTATATGGGGAAACTCAATCGCATTAATTTGGTGGGATTCCTTTGGCTGCTGCATGTAAAACCACAGAGTAGCAAGACACAAAGCAGGAATTTTTTTTTGCTTGCAGGACTAGCAGTTCAGGTGTGCCCTTTGCTCTAACAAAAAATAGATTTAAAATAGAAGCCTTGATTTAAATTAGTGGGGTGCACTCAGCGGGTGGATTAACTTGCCTGCATCAAGCTGGGGCTGTTTAATCCCTGGAGGAAGGCCAGCGCAGCTGCCAGGGCTCCCTGGCACAGAAGTGATGCTGAGCATGCATGCTGCTCAGCAGACCTCAGTCAGTGGGGCCACGTGCCTGAGGGGATTAGGGCACAGCAACACGCTCCCCGTGTGTCCTCAGGGAGAAGGTGAGGTTACTCACTATCTGCTCTCGCATCCTCCTCTCCCTCCATTTTATTTCTAAGTAAGTGAGCAGTTGAGGTCAAAGTTTAGGAAAACCGTCTATTGAGGAATACCCTGCAGCACAGGTCCTGCTTTAAAGTCACGAGGGTAACAATAGAGGATGGTGTCTCTTGATACCAGCAGTGCTACCAGGTCCTCACCTGCAGAAGAACCTCTTGCAGCTGCCTTTTCATCCTTATATAGTGCTTTTAAACTGGAGGAGTAACACATCACAATTCCAAAGAATTCCTTGGCAAGTATTTGCTTTCTGAAGATGTTTTAGATAAGAAAGAAGGTCAGGTGTCTCCCAAGGCCTCTTTACAGGGACATAAAGGAAAAGTGTGGACCCTGAGCAGTACAGTGGATCTGGAGGATCCCACAGATCCTTAAGATGCCAAGAGCTATTGGGCTAGTATGGCTACATTCCACCCCAGCTTCAGTGGGAGAGGAAAATGAACAGGTTTCTCCTGACCTTCTGCCAGATGTTGCCATGGGCTTCTAAAGGCAGGAGCACCCTCGCTCACCCAAGATTGCTGATAACAACTTGGCAAAGAGCAAGAAGAACCAGAACATCATCTGTGCTGGGATAGATGATAGGCACAAGGGAGGTAAAACAGGTCAGGGAAGGGATTTTAGTGCTGGCAAAAGTGTCAAGAGATAAGCATACCTGTAACAGAAAAAGCTATAATTAGCAGCACTCCACAATTGTCATAGAAAGTGCCACTGCAACATATGAACTCTCCTCTCTTTCCCACTGGTGTAGAAAACAGCAGAAGTCTGACACAGCTTTTTCCCTGCTTCATTTCTCCTATTCTACTCTCCTCAAACTGCCTTCTATTTCTTGAACGTATTCCAGAGTCTTCATTTCCAGACAGGCTTTGGGCTATATTGTAGTCCCTATCCCCCAAACTACTCATTCTGCACTTTGGAAAGAAAAATGCCCTCAAACCAAAGTAAACCCCAGCAGCAGAATACAAATAACCTACTCTTTGTTAGAACTAGGTAGAAGAGGGCTATATGAATGGGAAGGTAGCGCAAATCCCAGCAACTTTACTCTGCTTCTCACATAGATGCTGGTAAAGATAGTCATGTCCTCACCTTCTCCATCTCTGCTCACAGCCATGCTGCCATCTCCCTTGGCTGGTATCTCTAATGGCTGCTAGCCAGCCAAGTAATGAGTTCTGACCAAGGCCAGTATCTGTACTGGCCAGAAACCAAAGAGGGTGGGATAATGAAAAAAAGGCTTTCTGCTTACTATGGTCTGGTTTCAAGACATGGGGAAAGCTGGTAGATAGGCTACACGTACATGGTTAGGGCTTCTGGCTGCCTGTGGGGAAGGATTTACAGAGCTGCCCCCACAGGATTCAGGGCATATTAAAAGGAATGGGACAGCAAAGCAGTGTCCCCCAAGCACCAGGCTGTTCTGGGCACCGGTGCCTACACTGTCTCACTCATAAAACTTAGCATGGAATGCATCCTGCATGCAAGTGCCTAATCATCCACAGCAAAAGCCCTTAGATCACAATATCCATATGTATTGATTAAATGGGTCTGGAAGCTTTGTTTCTCTTTCTGTTTCAACCACTGCTATTCAAGAGGACCCTGTGCTTGCCCCACAGACCAGTACATCAGTGACTTGGGCAGCATTCAGACACTGGGTCCACGTGGAAGAGGGGAAATTACCAAAAGGAGTTCAAACTGCCTGGCACCCTTCTGGGCTATGTCAGCCCCAGTAACATTGCGGCAAGCATAGTCATGAGCATGGGGCACATCCAAGACTGGGTACTGCTCAAGAGATGTGTCACCTCATATTGCTGACACCCCAAGATGCATGTCCAAGCTCACACTTGCTCCATTAAAACAGACTGCCTACATCCATGAGCTCAGTGCTCCTGTGGGTTAGAAGGCTAAATAAGTGCTGAACAGCTACTGTGCATCACAGTCCTTTGTCCTGGGAGAGGCAGTGAACCTGAATTCCCCAAGAAAAACAAGGAGGCTGTGAGCGCCTGTGCTCTGATTAATCTCATCAGTTTGTTTTCCTGGAAACTAGGCATCCCAGATGCCATTGTTTCCATTATGAGTGTTCATCTGCTCTGTTTTGAGCATGATTGCCCCTGTAGACTGCTTGGCTTCACTGGTTTCTTTTATTTTTTTAATTAACATTTCTAACAAAACGCCAATTAATTGAAATGAGGGCATAGCTGCAACCCTCAAAACCAGGTCTGTTGAACATTTGAAAGCACCCATGGCATACAGAAATCCTGAGCAGTTGTACAAAGAGTGACTAAATTATTAATAGGTGCAGTGCATATGAGACATGCATTTCAAATGGAGAGTTTCTGCTTCAGAAAAGCATTGCTATATTTGTGTGACAGCAGAGATGAAAATATTTGGAAATTTGTCTAATTGGTACTAATCACAACTGTTAATAAAACATTCCCACTGCAGGCACAGTATTTCTGATTTTTGAGCAGAATTAGCCATTTCATTCATTATCTCTAGAATATATAATTTGTTAAATCACAAATGAAACATCAGCATACTGACACATATCTATTTCTACTCTTAAAGGCCCTATTAACTAATGAAAAACATTCAAGCACAGATTAAACTAGCATCATTTACAGATGATACCACATAGTATTTGCCTTATAGGTTGAAGAGATTAGCTATGGGGTTGCCTGGGATTCCTTTTTTTAAGACATGAAGATACATGCATGGATTACAACATTTAAATTTGCATTCTAGAGAAAATAACATTCTGCTGTGGGCAAAAAAACAAATACTGGAAATTTCTTTCCTGTCTCAAGTGAATTCTTTCTGGTGAAGGGCTTCTCAGCATTTTGCTCCAGGCATGCAGATTTACACACAGAGCATTATGCCTGTACACATGGCGAGCGCTCTACCAGGGTGCCCATCACGATGTTCTCCTCTGCGCCCAGTTCCCATGCAAAGCTATTCATTGCATGTACAGAAGAGATTGAAATTTAGAAATGGAAAAACAACCAAACCCAACAACCTCTGGAAAGGCTGGCACAGCAGAGCAAGTCGATAAGGAAAAAGCCTCTGTACGCCCTGGCTGCTTCCATGCTCAGGGAGCAGAAAGCAGCGGGGACGTATTGCTATTATTAGCCTGTGCGATGCAAAGCAGCCGGTTTGCAGCCTTGTTTCAGTCTATTGGCAAGATGTTGCCTCATTTTCTTCATGCAAACACGCAGGCACAGACAGACAGACAGACCCCACAACGCTCAAGTCCAGAACCTCCCCACCACTATGGTGAGACAGACAGACAGAACACGAGGACCGCGTGTACTCACAGCTCGGAGTACAGGAGGTGCAGGTTGCCCACATTGTCTATGTAGTTTGCAGGACTTAACCAGGGGAGGACCAGCAGCAGAAGAGCCTTCATTCCCAGCGCTGATGGCACCGCTGCCAGGTTTCCTCCTTCCCGCTTGCTCTGTGCGGGTGGGACACGCAACGCAAAGCTTCGTGCTGGCCAAGCCCCTTCTAAGCCAGCCTTCCCATTTCAACGCAACGGTAGCACATTACGAATTGAGCTTAAATCCCATAAACGAGGCTACACTGCAAAATCATTGACCTGTAAGAGGATTATTCGATCTGACTCTCAGACGGGGAGTTGTGAGGGTTTAGGGACAGCACAGCGTGCTTGGCGAGACAGTGACTTATGCTGCAGAGCAGAGCGATGCTCAGGGAAGAGACCTGCCTCCTGCACGATTCAGAGTGGTTCTTCGCAGGCAGCTGGTAGGTTTACATCACTGCCCACCAGCAGATGGGTTACGAGCGAGCTGCATCACGGAAGGGTGTAGCCATCTGACAAGGGGGGAACGTGCCCCCTGTGGAGTTGGGAAGCAGGCGACAGCAGAAGACCACACCTTTTTAAAGTAAAACACTGCAAAGGATCACAGCCAACTGCTGCCTGTCTGCATCGCTGTCTGAATTCCCAAAATCCATTCGGATGTCTCTGTGCAAACATAAATCATGTAGTAAATCAAGGACATCTCTCTTCTCTTTCTCTCTCTCTCTTTTTTTTTTTTTCCCCTTTTTTCAAGGGATGAAAGAGCAAACATTTTAAATAAGGTTGTTTCTAATGTTATACCTCTGCAGTAACTGCTGTTTTAAAAAATTCAAGTTCTCTCTTCAATTACAAAGCATAAAACACAACAAACTCACCTTGTCCCATCAGTGACCCTATCTCTGAGCAGGACAAGCACAGATTGGTCCGAGACCAATTTGTGCAAGAAATACAAGGGCTCATGACTGCCCTGGTGACTCTCATAGAGTCTGATTTATTCCCTGGGAGCACAGAGCATGTTTAGTCAAGATTTTTTCCCCAGCATCTGAGCCATTCTGTTCACTTGCATGAGTATTATAATTATTATTGTCATTACTATTTCTATTATTATCATAATCAACAAAATCAGACACCTTTTCTACTGATTCATCAATGTTAAAGAGAACAGCATTTATTTTTTCTGGGCATGCTGGAGCTGTGGCTGAAGAGTACAGTGCCCTTCTCCTCTCCAGCACCACAATGAGTTGGAAGTGGGGTGGCAAGGGCGAGTTCTACATCTCTGCAGAGTCATGAAATGCCTTTGGTGATTATTAACAAATGCTGCATGTGGAAAACAATAAATGTTCCGCATAAGCTCTGCAAACACAACGTTTCAAAAGTCTCCTTTATGGGTCACACAGTTTACTCTTAATTCTTCTCATGGGTGGGAAAGCCAGTAAGGGCATGCCCCTGGGAAAGCATCAATTGGATTACACTGTAAAAACCCATGGGTTTTAGAGAAACACCCAACAGCAAAGGTACTATCTTTTAAATACCTCTGGCCTTAGGGAAATTTAACCATCCCATTAAGGAAACAAATCATACTGCAAATGGAAAATACAGTCATTAGTGGCAACAAAGAAGCCACACAGCATGACCTTGTATTGCACTGAGATGTGCACTAGGATGTGGAAAGCAGGGAGAACACTGCTCTTCCTTTCCAGCCCCTCTATGGGCTTTTGAAGTTGAGACTTGGCTGGGAGAGCCTGGTGTGGGGGAGGAGCTGCAGAAAGGCTGTAGGTATATGTTACTGACCTATTCCTCCTAGCTCTAATTGGGGTCAGGACAAGTGAGGAACTACAACATACAGAGAGCACAGTAATACAATTTGATAGAGGAAATTGTCAGCTACAAAACACTATTTTTCAACATAGTCACCACAATTAGCTATGAGTTTTCACCTATGATGAAGAAAAGCCTGTCTATCACTCTGGTAAAAATCTGCATCAGTGGAGGTGATTTGTTGCTTCACAGATGCTATGACAGTATCATTGCTGAAACATACCACCCACCTATTCACTGTGCTCGCATGCACTGTTTGGTCTCTGTAACATTCAGCAAGTGTTGATGAATGTCCATGGATGCAATTTTTCCCTCATGGAGGAATTCAGTGACACGCATTTGCTCCATACGCATTTCCTTAACAGATGCCACTTTGTCAGACTGCCCCTCTGCTGCCATCTGTCACATGGCAACAAAATGCAACAGAGCATTGGTAGGAAGGTTCAGCTTCTACTGCCACACCACCAACATCTGCCTCTGACATCATGGGCCAACATAACAAAATAGGAGGTGTTACTTTCAGAGCAGCTCTTGTATATAGCAAAAGGAAAGGGTATTTGCACTACTTGCTGAAGATTTTATTGTTGCAATCCGTAGAGCAACATAATCTCTATGACAGCAGCTCACAGCAGACTGTCAGTCCCTTTACCTGCATCACTGCTGAAATCTATATTTTTGGTATGTCAGAGAATTACTAACCGGAGGCAGAAAACAGCAGATAATCCTGCTAATTTCTCTCTCTAGCAGCAAAAACTCACCTTGTGGAGCATGGCTGGCAGCACCCCTTGCAGCATCAGCTAGTTCCACAGTAAGTGCCTTGAATAAATTCCTCTTAGGAATCCAAGTGCCTTAGGGAATGGGCTTTTATTTGAATGTCAGGTCACAGAGCCACTGCCAGCTGTGGGGTTCCCTAGCGCACTGCTCCAGCCCTCTGCTCATGCATTCTGTGATGCTGCTGGCACCAATGACCTGCAGTACAGATCAGGTTGGGAAAGAGATGCTCTGACCATCAGTACTACCATGCCCACCTAGGAGCATGCTGGCCAACAGAGGCCTTCTGCCTGTGTTTGCAGAGGAAGAAATCTGAACACTCCTGGGCAGAAGTAGTAGTGCTGAGGGCCACTCACCCTCAGTTCCCCCCCTGCAAAGAAACTAACTGCTCCCTGGGGATGCCTTCCCTGAGCAAGGTGGTCCCAGCCACAGCGGCTATGACCAAGGCCATGGAGGCTGGGCTGCCCTCTGTGAGTCCCTATGTGTCATCAAGGGGCCAGTGTGCACCTGGAAGGAAAGAGCCCTCAGCTCCAAAGGCCAGCACCAAACTGGGATGTTTTCTGCTCTACTTCACATGTAGGTCATTTGTGATTCAAAAATGGATTGAAGAAAGGGCAATTACAAAAGCCGTAGTATGACTGAAATATTTATGATAGTTCAGCTTTCCAAAACTCACAGATCTCTCTGGATGACTAAACACAAGCTTCCATTACGCAGCTCACCACAAGGTATCTGCCCAGAACCGCTGATGATAGCATGAAGTATCTTAGGTGGATTTGACTCTAAAAAAGCCCGTGAGACATCATCAAATACTAACTAGTTCTAACCTCATGATAGAATAGGTGCTCCCGGGGACTGAAATTGATAAATCATTCTAGTCTATTCAAATCAGTGTTAATTGTTGATACTTCTTCATGACCTCAAGGAAAAGACAGCACAATAAAAAAACCCCACCACCTCAACAAAAACTTACTGGGTTTGGAAATGCTGTTCGAGGTGACCGCGTTGCACAACCTCTGAGCAGTGTTCTGTGAAAGGACAGCTAACCATTAGCTTGTCCAGGAGGTTATTCACCAGTATGCTGGACTTCCTGCAGTTCTGGAGAGCCACCAGCTTGCGGTCCATGGGGCAGAAATCTTTTTCCAAAAGGAAGTTCGTAAGGCAGGCAGCGCAGAAGGTGTGACCACAGAGTGTGTCTAATGGCTGAAGTAAAGGTTGCAGGCAAATGTGGCAGATCAGATCATCATCTACTTCCTCAGTGTAGCTGTACAAGTGGTTTTCCTCTGGTAAATGTGCCTGGCCACAGGTGATACAGAGTGGTGGGGAGTTCTCCTCCATTTCTCCTTTCTGTAATTGGAATCGATGTAATTCAAAGAGGGCAGATGAAAGCACCCAACTTGGTTTCTATTTGCGAAAGCAGCAAGGCTTATGTGCCATCAGATCTGTGGGGAAGGAAGTAAAAAAATTATCTTCTGTATTGCTTTCTCTGAATTTGTTTATGGTATATACCTGGATATAAAGTACTCCAGCAGTTTTTAGGGAAGGATTGCATCTTTGCAATGACAGGATAAAACAAAGAAGAAAAATCAGATTGTGAACTCTAGCGACTTTTTTGCTCCTAAGTTTATCTCAGCTGACACAATTACTCTCACTGTAAAGAAAGATGTCAAAATAGAGGGAATACTACAGAAATTTAACGGTCAAACACCTTAGGTTAGCATACAACTACATCTTGAGTCATCCGACATTTTTAATAGTGATCACATTACTTCTGTCGGAAAAGCAGCACCATACATAGGCAAATGTTGCAATACACGTGCAGAGACACAGGTAAGGAGAATGGTCACTGCCCGAGTCACCTGTATGGTTCTGGAAGGAAAGACAGCGAGTTGAGCCCACACCATGCGCACAGCTTCAGGAAGGGTTAGAGCCTGGGATCTCCAGATCATCCTCTGCCATAGCAGTGGTTCATCTGTCCGATTTTCAAAACCAGTGAACAAAAATGAAGCCTATTCCCTTAATAATTAGTGTTATAATCCCAAATCAAGTTACAACTCCGACCAAAGCACCTGCCTGCTGATATTTCAGGGATGTAAACACTGTGGGTGGCAGCAAAACTGAACAGTAATTTGTAGCTTTTACTTGATGAACTCTGACTGCTTGTTGGAGCACTTACGTCTCATTACATCTATGCTTATTTTGATCCATCTCTTTGAAAATAAACATGAAGATATAAAATATGCAATGGCCTAATTACTACTCTTGCTTGAAAATGTAAATCTTATTTGCTGCTCTGCCATAGCACTGTGCTCTTTCTTCCAGCTTGACTTAATTTGCTGAGACAACTTGTCAGCTTCAGACACCCACGTTTGAGGGCAAATGAGGAAAAGAATATAAAAAAAAAATCTGAGTATGACAGAGCACATTTTCACTTAAAAAAACAAACCTTATTTTTATGTAAAGCTCTTAGGCTCTAAACCTGAGAAATTAGACTTCAACATGGCAGGCGTTTTCTGACATAAAGGTAAAATTATAGCCCTACTAACTCTATCCAGATGCTTGAATGTCAAACATTCACTTCAATGCTTTGTTAGATCCCATTCTTATGCAGCTATTATGCTAAGTGTATAATAACATTTTTTGCTTGCAAGACTAAGCTCTGCATACGCTCTGCATACACTCTGCCTCCTGATTAGCAGTGAATTCATTTGAATTAAAATGATCCCCTACATGAATTTTTTTAATAGAATGTTTAAAATACTTTGTATAGCAGCAAACGTTCCCCTTTGTAAAAATATTTATCAGAATTTTGTGTACATGTCTTTGAGAAGAACTGTGCAGAAAAAGAACCTGCTGTCTTGAACTAAGAATTAAATCAGTATTAGTTGGCTCTATTAAAGTGACATACAGCAAAATGAAACAAGAAAAAGACAGAAGATATCATTCTAGCATACTGACAACTCCAATTAAGAAAGAAGACACTGAGATATACTAGAAGTAGCAAAGCAGTCACCAAAAAAAAAAAAAAAATCCACTGAAAAACTTGTAGCTTACCCACCCCAACAGGAATATTAATAAAAATAACAAATAAATAACAGGAACATCACGGTAACTTGAACAATACAGCACTATTATTTTTATTCCAGTCTTGCTAGGATCATTCAAAGATACTTTTCCCATAGAATATAACTTGTACAAGTGCTGGATGGAGCACTTTTTAGTGATAGCTTAAGGAATCTCTGAAAGCAGACAGAGGCTGAGCACACCAGTCTTCGCACTGATCACATCCAGGTCCTGGGGGTCACATCCAGCTGCTGATGCTGAGCTGGGGCAGTTTGGGTCCCCCGAGTGATTCTTGTTAGGCAGCTCTCAGCCAGCTTCTCCACAGAGCGGGGTGACTGCATGCTGGTCTGCATAGCTTTGATCTGCTAGCAGCTGCATTTCGCAGAATGAGAGGGGATTGTTCACTGATGTCAGCATCCCTCACTGGTGTAGAGATTCAGAATGGTATGAACAGATATGGAATTAGACACATACACAGTGTCTATTCCTAGCAATCCTGTAGTTAAAATGGCTGAGAAATTGGGCAGGGGTCAGCTGCCTCAGGAAAAGTAGGAGATCTGATCACTGCCACTTTACATCTAGTGATCTTGAGTGACGAGGACATCTCTGAAATATTCAAGGTACTGAGGGCATGTAGCAAGCTGAAATAAATCTCATTAAGATAAAACACAATCTGAAATATACGTAAGCTACCATGTAACAGGCCTAGTGTGTTCACTCTGGAAAAGCAATGGCAAATGCACTGCTTCTGAGCATCTCCCACTAGTGAAGTCACACCTCATTACAAGAAAGGCTTAGTTTTGAGCTCCTTACTAGAAGAAAGATTGGATATTAGGAAAAAATTCTTCTCGGAAACAGTGGTGATGCATTGGAACAGGCTGCCCAGAGAGGTGGTGGAGTGACAGTGGAGATATTTAAGGAAAGGTAGATGTAGTACTTAGGGACACGGTTTAGTATTAGTATTGGTAGTAGGAAGACAGTTAGCAAAATGATCTTATTTCCAACCTTAACAATTCAATGATTAGAGGTTATCATGACTATCAAAGAAATAAGTATAAGAATTCAACTGCACAAGTTCTGCCCTGAACTATGTCCTAAAAGTTTCCAGACTCTCCTGGTCATGTTACAGACACTCTTTATGGGCCCAGTATGCTAATAATGTGTTGCTAATAAGAAAGAGTGAGTGTGGGGAACTCTAGCTGAATTTACAGTGTCTACATAAATTACAAATTCTTGCTGCAGTGCAGAGAATCAGAACCATCCATGTTAATTAATAACAGGTACTGAACTTTTAGGAGGACTCAAATCTTCTAGCCTGTATGATTTAGAAATCTTAGAGTAGACAATATAACTTATTTTCCAATCTGAAAAAAAAAAAAGATCACCCTCTTCTGGCTCATCTGATCAGTGGTCACCCACTATGAACCTTCTTAAATTACTGGACACAATCAATGAAATAACCACTACTGTCTTTGGAAGGTAGTTATATCACCAAAAGAGTTAGCACAGAGGGTGCTGAATTGAGTTGTGACACAGATTTGGCCAGAGGCAAAAGTTCTTTGCAGTATTTGCAGTCATTTTTATTTTAATCATTTATGCATTGTCATAACACAGCTACATAATTAATTTCACGTCCTTTTAGGAAACTTTAAGCTCTGGTGTTCAGCAGTTCTTCTTGGGCAGCATAAATGAGAGGGAAAATAGGATTTAAATTTGATCTGCTGATCTTGCATTAACAGCAGTAATTAAGCACACTTTGATCAAGAAACTCTGTGCATGCAGATGGTGCATCACAGCAAAAGGAAAAAAGGCAATTACTACCTGGCTGAAAGTGTCCTCTTCAAGGCCCATGTTTGGGGAAGGAGGAAAAGGGAAGGGGGGAGAAATCCTGTTTCCATCTGCAGTTGGTGTCCACACCTTTGCCTTCAGCAAGGCAAGGTCATCAACTCAGAGAGAGCTGTGTGTGCTGGGGCTGCACAGGTGGTCCATGTCCCCATGATAAAAGTAAGCAAGCTAGAGCCTGAACGAGAGCACCTCCAGCACCTGGCTGCCCATCTTGTCAAACATTAACTCGGAGCTGGAGGGGCTGCAGGGGAACAGCATGTGAACAGAATGAGCAGCCATGGCTGAAAGAGAAAGAACTGGGTGGTGAAAGGCAGCAGGGAAGTAGATAGCAGTGGAAGGAATCAACAAGCACCTGAATACCAAAGAAAAACTAAGGCAGAGCCTGGAAGGGCAGCAACCAGCTCGCATCTGCAATGGTGAAAGGCAAGGCAGTGAGCAGGGTCACTGCAAAGCAGAAGAAAGCTGTACAACAGGTAGAGGAGTTTACCTGAAGCAAGATGTCTTGGGAATAGGAAAATCCTCTGACTCAAGGGAATGAGTGGCTGACATGGGAATGGAAAACGGCTTCTGAATGGTATAGTGTATATATAAATAACACATTTTATTAATGTTCCTTCTCTATTGCACTCCGTGCACATGCATCACAAATACTCTATCCACTGCTCAAAAGAGGCTGCCTTCTTGCGCCCTGTCTCTCCATCACACAACACTGTGGGAGGCAGAGGTGCTGCCAGCAGCTCTCCTGCCCTGATTATCTGGACTAAAGTTACAACACTGTGCCACTGTCCTTCCCCAGAACAAGGTGTTGCCTGCTACAGGAAGGGTGCCATCTGGCCATGGGGCTGTTCTATACATCTGAAGGGACCCTGCTCCATGACATTACTCTGACAGAGGTGCTCTCCCCTCACCTTCCTCTGCCATACTAGCTGTGAATATGCCACAAATGACAAAGGAAAGCACCTCCTTTTCTTAATCCTCGACCTGTTCTGTGAGAGCCAGGAGATGGACTTCTTGCTTCCCAGTGTTGCAAAGGAGCCACATGAAATTACTAGGAGACTTTGCACCTTAGCCTGCATAGAGTTAACTCCTTCATGATTGCTCAGCCCAGCAGTTGACTGTGGGCAGGATGGGAGCTGTGGGCATTGTCCCCATCTAGTGGCTCACCCACACCAGGGTGTCAGCTGGGAGGGAGCTGAAAGATCCCTTCACTCCAGCAGAAGCTCAGAGTCCCCAGGCTGAGAGTGGTTGGCTCAGTAAAGCCCAGCACTAGCTGCCCCAGTGAGAATCTAGGTTGCAAAATCATTCAATATTTAGAGTTCTCTAATGAGGCCTCAGGTTTGAATGTCCGTATAAAACTCTTTGCCTTTAATAAGGGAAATTGTAATGCTGGTTCAATTCATTATCTTTCATCAAAATATCCTTCTTACTAGCAGGCCTCTTAGTCACTGTGCTGCTAATTGCACTACTTGACTGAAGCTCTTTATGGGCTACAATGACTTTCCTGTTAAAGGTAGTACTTTTGTTGGAGGCCATTAGGCAGCCTTTTGTTTCAAAATACTAGATAACGGTTTTGGAAGACATCACACAATAACCCATACTGCAGTAATACACATTGTATAGCATCATCCATGCAAAGACACAACAATTCACAATCCAGAGATCTGGATAAAGAATATTGTATAATATTTGGCACTAACCTTGGGCCAGTTTGGTGAATCAGTCTTCCTGGATTTTAGACTTCTTCATAGGAAGGCTATAAACCATTTAGGTGCCTAAAAAGCTTATCTTAACGTCTTAGGACCACCTTTTGTACCACATGTAATTATCTCTCTCTCTCTCTTTTTTTTTTTTTCCCCAATTCCTTATTTTAAAATCTGTTATACCAATAGCAGTGTCATAGCATTTTCCCTCTGCTCGACTTGTAATCAGTAGCAGACCATCTCTAGTGGAGATCTGCAGTGGTCATACAAGAGATGCATACTTCCAGGTAAAATGTCAGTAGCTAGAGATGAGTCAGAGATCTTGGAAATATTGATTTAGCAGATAAGAATTTAGGATTCTAAGCAAGACTGTTAGAGAACTGTTATAGAATTCCATTATTCTATTAGCAGAGTTAACTCTTAGAGGAAAATACTCGTAATTAAAAGTTCAGCATATCAGCACAGACCATCACTAGGACAACCAACAGGAGATACAAAACCTCTCTTCTGCCTGGCCCCAGCTCTCAGACTGCTGATTTTTCAAAGTTATTATTAGTCAAAAATTCCTTCTCAGAGCTTATAAGAATCAAAGCGCTTTGCAGCGTTTAGTGATGAAAAACGTTTCCACTGAACACAAAAATCTGACAGTACAGTGCAGAAGGTGAATAACCCCAACTTTTCAAGTTGTGGCTCAAGCTGTGAAACCTAACAGAAATGTCATACTGTGCTGCACGCACAATAACTTTAAAAACTAAAACCAGATTGTTTGAAAAGACTGTTTTCTCTGTGGCTCATGCTGGAATTTAAGAATCAACCAGTGTTGGAAAAAAGTTTTTTTTCTGTTGTGAAATTATGCATCTGAAACTTCTGTTTGGAATGTATGGAAATACGTCCTGCCTTTTCATCTGTCTGTCTCTCGCACGCCCACACAAACATTAATTGCTCTCTCTGACGATTTCATGGCTACAAAACTTTACTCAGCATGTTGAAATGAGAAATTCCAGTCCAGAAGTAGTTTAAGGATATTAAGAACAGCTGGATGAGATTTAACCAAAAAGAGCATTTGAATAAGGCAGTACATGTTGGCAGGCTAACCTTCCCACACTTACGAGAAGCACATCCTATGAGCGAGCTTACCTTAGCAGAAGGTAGTACAAAAGAGAAGACTTGTTGCTAGCATGCCTCAAGCAGTCAAGCACTATGCTGGTGGAGGTAATAATTCCAGTTTCTTCCTTTTTCTGAAGCTTGATAAACTGAGGCTTTGACCAACCCTTTATAGCAGAACCACAGGCTCAGACTCCACACACAAAGGAGAGAGCTGCAGCAGAACAGACAGGCAGTGGGTAACTGCTTCTCCAGCGCACACGTTCTACCTCCTCAGAGGAAGTCAATCATCTGGCCAAAGCAAGACAGTGCGAACAATTATGATTGACTCTTAAATGCTTCCTAAACACGTGCTCATCCTAATTGACATAATAAATGCCATCGGCATTTCACATACTGAATTATAAAATTGTATGGCTAGTTATGTAACAAAAGGTGCATTACCTCTCTGATTTGGCTGATTGCTCCAGCTGACTTCGACAAGACAGACAGCCTCAGAGGCCTGCTGTTAGACATTTGACCTCATGACACAAGCGCATTTTGTGGCCGAAAAACCACATACCCCAGCTGTCTTTGAAAGTGCTAGTAGCAAGCAGTTGGTACAAGGATCCATGTAAACTGCAGGAAGGTGCTTATTCCTGGTCCCTGCTCCAGATGCATCTGCTGTTGGGGACAGAGATGCAATGGGGACAGAGATGCAATGGGGACATGCACCTGTCAATGCTCCTCCTTTGCATCAGGTTGAGGAAACGTGGATCCACAGACCACTGTGGAGCAACAGGGAGCTCTAGCCTGGAGCCCCCCAGTCCAGACAGCGTAGCCCCTAGCATATATGGACCCATGCAGGTACATCATGACAGGGAGATAGAAAGTCTTGCAAATGCAGAGTAAAGTGCAAAATGTGTTTTGTTTCACGTTTCTTTTGTTTCTGTACCTTCTTCATAAAGTTGGTTAAGGCCATGATGTCAGTTGATATTAACTCCATGGGGAATTACACTACTACTACTCTGTTTCCCATACACATTAAATTATCACCATTGCCACAGGGCTTGCTATCTGGCTGGGTAGCAAAGAGAAAAATAGTACGTTCCAACAAAATGAAAGGCTACATAATGAACCTAAATCACACTGGATATCAGAGAAAACAAAAGGGACAAGGGAATTATACATACCCAGCCCTCATGGAAAAACAATGCTAGAATTACATCATATTAGAAAAGCCACAGGGAAATAGTGGTCACTAATTCTTCCACCTACAGAACCCTTGATATGTAATCTAAAATCCTTGTTCTCTTTCCCTTCCTCTCTTTGACCTTCCATGCCTTACTGTGCATGGCAACCCTGACATTGTGAAGGCCCACACCTACAATAGGGGTACCTTCCTAAGCAATAAGGTTTCCTTCTAGGCATGCCTCTTCTTTTCTGGCTTTCTAACCAGCTAACATTCTTTTTGCTATGTCCCCAAGGCCAAATGCTCCTATCCACTCTGAAAAGAACAAGGTTGCTGTTCCTGCATCATGCTCCCTTCAGCCATTCTCCAGGTTGCCTAGAACATGGCAAACCTCTCAGTGACCCTGGCATGTTGGATAAAGAAGACCCTCAGGGTCACTGCAAGCTGCTGCCACTGTGTAAGGGGCTGAGAGATAAGGGGCACAAAATCATAGAATAGCTTAGTTTGGAAAGGGCCTTAAAGATCACCCAGCCCCCTGCTATGGACAAAGCTGCCACCCCTCAGTCAGACTGCCCAGGGCCCCATCCAGCCTCCAGGGATGGGGCATCCACAACTTCTCTGGGCAGCCTGTGCCAGTGCATACCACCCTCTGAGTTAAAAAAAAAAAAAAAAAATTACCTAACATCTAATCTAAATTTCTCCTCTTTTAATTTAAAGTCATTTTGAGAAAACTTGCTAGTTCTGATTAAACTGTTTTACTTCCCACACTCTGAAAATGATGGGTCTTTAGACATCAGGTAAGATTTGTACTTGAATTCTCAATCTGCAAGACCAAAAGCAGTTATGAAAAATATAAAGTCAAACATGGCACCCTATAAAAGGCTTTGAAGCAGCTTTTATCTCTTTCATGGCACCAAATCTATTGCATTTTTGTAGTGATATTCATGTTGGTAACAAGGAAGAATGATTTGCCAGACTCATTCATGGCTTTATGATATGGGAAAAACTCAGCCAAAACTAATGAGAGCTAGAGCATCAGCACAGGGGGACGTCTGCCTACATTGATGCTATCTAACTTGAAGCACTCATCACGGAAGATTCTAAGTGGAGCGAACACGTCTATGCATGCCAGAGAGGGTGACTCCTTCAAAAGCCAATGTGGCTTAGCCCCATCTCCAAACCATCCAGCAAGTTTTCCTGGGAGGACTTCCCTCAGTCCTTCCTCCCACACAGCCTCAGACTAAGCAGCATCTCCTCACATGTGACCATGAAATAATATTTAATAACAGTAAAGTGCTGAACAGATGATGGATAACCCTACTATTAGCTTATTATAAAGTAACCACTGCTTTAATTACACTGTGCCTTTAGAGCTGCTCCTCTTATCCAGAAGTCTCTTAATGCTTTACAAACTACTTAATGAGTTCTCATAACACCCTGTGGGAACCTTTTTTAGGATTAGCCCACAGCGTGGCTGGGTGAGCAGGGCATGAGCAGGTGGCTGCTCCTACATTGCAGGGCTGTGCCCCCGTGGGGCTGATGCCCAACTTCTCTTGTCATGAGGGGGGCCACAAGTGTGGTCTTAGATGTGATCTGAGGGAAAAAAACGTCAGGTTTCTCAGTGGGCTGCATCCTTTACTTTGTGAATATGCACCTGGAAGGATTTAATCTGCTTACATTGCATTTAACTGCATCTATTTATGTTTATAATTTAAGTTATAAGTTTGTAAATGTCTATAACTTAAATTATGTATCTTACTGTTTTGTTTTTTTTTTAATCTTTTCACACACACACAAAAACCTAAAAAAAACCTAACTAGAAAAATTGTTCCTATTAAAAAACTGTACAAATCAATGGCATGCTGCCCTTTGTAGTAACTTAATCCAAAAGCACTCCCTGCCACCCTCTCCTGGCATGGCCATTCCAGGGCCAAATCACATGCAAGCACTTGCAGAAGGGAGGCACAACATCAGGCAGGTTGGTCAGCAAGTGTATTTCAGCAACTTCAGAGTAACACAGCCCACAGAAAGCCTCCTAAATAATGGGCAGGCATGCAATATGCAGCTGGAAAGAGAAATTTCACAGACTGAGGGGAAGAAGTTCAGATGAGCTTGTGAACTCTTGCAATGCTGAATTTCACATTTAAAAATAATACACTGCTTGAAAGGGGGAAAACCTATTGCAGAGTGAGGAAGCTGAACCCAACGCCCAGTGACAGTGGTCTGTTTTCTAGTCCTAACACTGTTTGCTTTTTGGGTTTTGAACAAATAGCATATTATCTTTCAGTCAGTTATCTCTCATATTAAATAGTGCTGGCAATTCCAATAAATATCTGACAATAGAGCCTGCTCCTCCTCTAGGAGCAAGCTGTGCACTACAGCTTATAGCTGACTCCCACATAGGAAGTACTGGGGAAACAAGAAGTATTCAAGCAACAGGAGCAGCTCTATCCAGCTCTCATGAGTCATGATAGTGACTAAGAGCTCTGTTCAACAAAAGTATCAGTGAATAAAGTTTGTTTACGACAGTGACCGGGCTCTCAGCTTCCATCACATCCTGCAGGGACTACTTCTGCCTCATCTGCTCAGTGCTGGGAAGAAGCAACTCTGCATACTACCCATAGGTCTCAAGTCATCACTGCTTTAATTGGAGCTTTGGGGAAACTCTGACCTAAGGTCCACACTAATTAACACACGTGCTGCTGGTAGTCTTATAACATCCTCCTTGAAATGAAGAGGCTCACAAAGGTTTTATCAGCCAGGACACAAGAGCGGCACTGGCTCTGGAGAAGATTGTTAATTCTGCAGCTCAATAATCATCTGCCTCCAGAACCAGTTTGATGGGTGTGAGATTATTTGTCTGCGCTTACTCCTGTGATGAGAAACCCATTAGGAATTATATGCTCAAGCTGTCCTTCCTGCCAGTGCGCACCACATGCTCAGATGTGATCTGCTGCATGCACACAGGGAAATTTTGTCTGATTTGAACTTCTTCCTACAAGAGTGTTTCCAATCTTTTTTACCTGGATCAAGACTACAATGTTTTTCTGAACAGCAGTAGTACAATGAGCTTACTCCTTAGGTTGAAACTATGAAAAAAATCAAAGCTATGCTACAAGTTGCTTTCCAACAGGAAGCTCTACTTGCAAAATCCTGTGTGAACTGGTGCTGTGAAATATACAGCACAAAGAACTGCAAGCAGAAATAATCTCTGAATGGGAACAGCAAATGAAACAACAGCATCAGCCATATATTTTTTTTTTTAAATCATATTATCTCAGTGGTACTGAGATCATGTATTTGTAGGAAAGGAAAGTGAACTAGAATTATGGCCAACAACAGACCAAGATTAACCTGCATTCTGAAATGCATTTTCTGAAAAAATGCACTAGTCCAGGCAGAGAAGTAGCTGTCACCTCTTAGTAAGGAGTTGCTGGTACATGCAAACTATCATTTTATTAATGCTTTTTGTTTTAAGAAGAATAGTAAAGGTGTATTAAAGTAGAACAGAAAGATGAAGGAGAGTGCGGCCAGGGGCTGTTGAACGGGTAGGAAGTTTCAGGGCATTTAGCTCATTGATTTCCTTGTCAAGCAGTAATTGATGTTTATTGAGAGGAACAGCAGCAGCATGCAGTCAGAGGCAGTTGCATCTGACCTAAGCTGCCTATGAACCATTCCCCGGACATTTAACGAAGAAGAAACTTTCTGCTTCCAAGATCCCTCAAATCATAGGATTTGTGCAATGACCTTTCTTAAACACACAGCTTGAGCTTTTGGGGAAAGCCTGGGGAAAGTCAGTCATTGCACCTCCCAGTTTCTAGGAGCAAAAATACCAGTGGAAGAGTTGGCTTTGCATCTCAAGCAAGTGCAAAACCAGCAATATTACGTGACACAAGTGTCTGTCCATTTTAACTAGGGGTGGAATACATTAAGCCCTCTCACAAGATTTGGCCACAGACACAGCCCCCCAAAATAAGCTGCAGCCTCTGCCTGCCCCTGCCAGGCTACAGAGCTGAGGGCTCCAGAAATACCTGGCTGCAGCCCTTCGGCAGCCAGACTGGAGGAGACTGCATCTGGAAAGCCTTCAGAGATTTACCTTCCTGCTGGAAACAATACTGCCCAATTTCCTAGTCTACAGCAAAATGAGGCTAATCTGTCATCTCATTCTGCGTGCAAGATTTATTTACACTTCACAAAAGAAAAGTTATTCTGGGGGAAGATGCCAGCTCCTTCAAACCTCTTCCAAAAGACAAATCAATTTCTTCTCGTGATAGACAATTGCAGTCTAGAGCCAGTGACATTCTGCCTTCCAAGTCTGTCTGCTACAATGAAGTCCTGATGCAGTTAATGCTCAAACACACAGGCTTGGAATATCCTTCCAAAAAGCAGAAGTCTCATGAGGGACAGGAGGACACTTGTACAGGACCACAGAAAAGAAAAAGTAATTAGAAGCAGGAGGATGAGTATTTTCAGGTGGCAAGAAAAAGATAATGAAGAGTCAAGATTTCCCAGACTGATTCAATTTGTATTTTTGGAAAATATACATGGCCTCTGAGGTTTGGGTGGAAGAGTATAAAATAGTAAATTAGTAACAGATTGCTTCCTTGAGAAGAGTTCTCAGTCTCAGAAAAGTGGATTGGAGGACTGAGGATACCGCTCCTTGCAAGGCAACATCTTTCCAAGTGCCTGATGGCAAATCCTAGCTTTTTTTTTTTTTAAATATATATATAAATAATTTCTGTGCTTTTCTGACAACAGGAAACAATAGATAGTACTGCTTCGATAAAATAGTGAAGACACCTTGATTTTTTTGTGTCACTGAACAAACAAACAGTAAGAAGTTTGGGGGGGTGTAGCAAAAGAATTGTGTGCTCTAATCTATTTCTGTAGGAGACTGTGAAGAAACAGCTTCATCATATAGTTACCAGAACATTCACCTACGGAATAGAATACTGTATGAACTTCCTGTTGTTGGCTGAACCGTGTTCTTGTGTCAGGCATATAGGAAAAGTGTGAATTACAACTCTAATGTGAGTACTTTCCCCGAGTTATGTTTTTTCCTTGGTAGATGTCTAAGTATCCAGCAACTTAATGCAAGCAGCTCATCTCTATTAATTAAAAACACTCAAAATGTGCTTAGCTTTAAACTTGTGAAGTATTTTAAGTATCTCCCTCAAGGTGAGAGGATGTCTGCGCATCTTCACAGCAGTCCTCTGTGTTGCCATGCCTGTACATGGACCTTGCTTTGACAAACACGATCAGGCTCATCCGTACACATGAAACTTTTGTAAGATTTCATATACTCACATATGCTCACAGTTTTACAACCGTTGCACATACCAGTACTGAATGAAAACAGAACTCATTAAGAATTGGGTATAAATAAGTAGAGGAGAATGTGAGCAGAAGATAGCAAATAAAGCTCTCCCTCTCTCTCCTCAGCTACAGTTATATGTTTAAACTCATAAGCTCTACAAGACTTTTGGGGTTTTAATTCTTGAGAGAAATGAGTTTCCAGAAGCCGAACGAAACACTAAGCTAAAGCCTCTGCAGTGAAACTGGCATATTTCCACAGGTAATTGGTTAGATCTAACATTCTTGCTGAAGATAGAGATTTTCCTAGCAAAATGAAGGCAACACATCTAACTAAGAGGTGATGAATGAAGCACGGCACTCTTGCACCCTAGCAAGGTAGTAAGCAGCATTCAAACATAGCAACCTCATCTCATCCCTGCATCAGATTATAAGGGGACTAAATCACTAATTATATCATAAGGAATACCTCTGCTTTGCTGTGCAGCACTTCCTAGGACACATGCTGAAATTCTGGTGCTCTCCCCGCTGCCCGAAATAGGAGCTGTTTGTTTTGCCTGAGTATTTCCTTTCCTGTTTTCTTCTCTGGACCAAACAGTAGGTGGTAAGTGAGAATATCAGTAAAAAAAAAAGAATGCAAACCTTGAAACTCACATCTGGCCTGGCTGTGCCTGGTGCTGGCTGCTGGCAAAGTCCCAGTGGTGCATAGTCACTGCATTTTGGCAGTAGGGCCCCATCCTTGCAGGAGAGCAGCCATCGGCTGTGTCACACAGGGCAGCCTACAGCATGTCAGGAGGCAAAATAAAAGCTGAAGTGCATACACCTGAGCAATTCAAGGTTTAGAGAACCACACCCCTCCAGTTATTTCTCCTGCAGGCAACATGAGCATGTGCAGGCTGCTCAGACAGCATGTGTAACTTGAAGCTTTGGCTTTTATTTCCGGCATACGCCAAAGTCCATTTTCAGTTTGGCTTTGCTTTGTGTTTCCTTTCTTCTTTCAGCCTTACAATCAGATTGAACTTGGACCAGAAAACTCTCTTAAGAGCTGGTTTAAAACAAAAGACTTGTCTTGGCTTTCCTCTGGAGCAGGAGGACAAAGCCTGTGAGCTCTGAGGCAGAGCCCATCTCAGTGCTTTGCCAGCTGCAACTCCACCTCGTTCTCGCTCACCTGGAGTAGCCAGCTGGGGAGCAGGGAACCATGTCAGAGCAATTTGAGAACTAGGGTATCAGCTGCTAGAAATACAAGTTCTAGTAATTATCTGAACATCAGGAAATAAAGATTACTTTACGTCTTTTTAACCAGTGATTTCCAAGGGAAAAACCAATGAAGGAAGGGATAGGATGTGCAGATACCTGAGCTGAGTGTGAATGGCAATTATGATGGCAGTGGTATCAAAATGCTCTTCCGTACAAAAAGTAACTCCAGTGGAGGAAAAGAAACCCTGATGCTTCAGCTACATGTATCACTAATAAACGCAATGACTTAAGCAATCATAAGCATTTTCACTTAAGGAAAGAAGCAAGAAAACTTTGGAGACAGATTTGGAGGCATATGCTGAAAACAGCCAGAAGAAAGCCCCCAGCCTCCCATATAAACATCTATGGCTAACAGGTCTTGGCCTCCAGTTCATTCTATACAAATTTGTTTCCTTTCAAGTATTTTAAAAGCATACTGGTGATTATAAAATCCCTTGCTAAATATGTAAGAGATCATCAAGAGTTGTATGCTGGAAGGACCTTACAAGACAGTCATGCTCTCAGCCTTGTTTGTGGCTGCCTTTTCTTTCATGCCCATTACAGCATCTCTGCCCTAGGCTGCTCAAGGAGATGCAGAAGGGGCCTATCAATGGTGCTTGATACATTATCACCCAAAGCCCATGCTGGAGTTTGGGCACTGCTCTGCTCCTGCAATGGGTACAATACAGAGAGACACAGCCTGCATAGAATCTAGGTTCCCACAGAAGTCGCAAGGAGAGATATGCAAGCCCCAGACATTGGCTACCTGTAATATTGATCTATGCATATGTAATACACTTTTAAAGAACGCACTTAAGTTGTAGAAGCTGAAACATTAACAAGTACATCCCCACAGAGCAGAGCATGTGCTTAAATCCTTCTTCACAGGGGAGGTCTCTTCCAGGCTGATCGCCTCAGTCAGGAAGCCCAGAGCCCTGCTGTTGCAGGTGACCACATCAGTCACTCCCAGTTGCAGACTTCATTCCCATTTAGAAACTAGCCAAGTTTTCACCCTCCTCCCACTGCTGGGATGCTTTTGTAAGTTTCCAGACTAAGGGCCAGTTCAAACTCATTTGTTCTCACGCCAGCACTGTTGGATTACTCTAATAGCCTTTCTCATCTCATAACATGTATTCCTATTTCCATTCTCAAGCTCTGAGACTCTGCTCAAAAGAATGGTCTCTGCTCTCTTAATTGCCCAAACAGCCATGTTAGGCACCCATTCCTCTCTAAAGTCATACTCTAGAATTTTATATGAGTACTTCCTTCTACTTACAGAGCAAACTGTTTCCCCAGAAGGTGACTTCATTGGTTATGAACCTAGCACCTGAGGAGCTGCACCCTTCAATGGAACATTGAAAACTCTTTCACCCTCTAGGGTGGAACACAAAAGGATCTCCTTTCACCTGCAGCTCATTTACTCCGTTATTTACAGATTCCCTCATTTGCCTACAGCTGGCTAAAGAATCTATTGATAGATTTCTTCATCAACAGCGTAAAAAAAGTGGGAGTGTTTCCTACTATGATTCATTCTTTTGCATTGAAATGACAGTAGTATCTTGTAGATCAGTCTGGGTTCATAAGCTTCTAATTTCCTGGTATAGCTTTATATGCTTCAGAAGTCCAATGTTTTGCTTAGTTTAATTTTAAAACCAATCTGAACAGCTTGTCTCAGCCTATGCAAAAAGGGTGTAAGAACAGGCCTTTTAAATTGCAGATATTCCAGGCTTCACTACTGAAAATATTTCCAGGAGGACAACGTGCCATAAACTCCATTGTATTAGGCCTTATTTATGTTTGTTTATGTCAGCTAAGTGATTTCAGCATATGCTGCATCTACTGGCGGTACATGTTGTGCAAGCATGCACTGGAAAATTGTAATAATCAAATATTAGATGATAATACTGTAATGGATACCGTCTGTGTCAGGCTCTGAAAAGGTCACTGTTTCCTCCAGACATGCTGTCCTTCACTGATATTGCTTTCTGAAGCTCCATGAGGTCAGAGCAAATGGGGCATGCAGGCTGCTGCTCACTCCTCTTCCAGCCCTTGCCCTTGGCCAGCCAGCAGATGGTTTGCAAATAGGAAATACAAGACCAATCTTCAGCACGTGTTATGTTCCTGACCCCACAAAAGGGCTGAGTTGCACGATCTCTTTCAAGTGCACAAGAAATCTCCAGTGTTGTTCAGCATCTCTTCAGTGTTCCTGCAATGGCAAAATAAACCCTCATCCTGTCTGCCATGTATGGATGATGGCAACGGGACTGGGAGATCATCGGGAAGGGCATCAGGGGCTTAGTGTAGTGTGGACAGACCAGCTGGGACGAGATGAGTCCCTTGGGATGAACCTGGTCTCTCTCCAGTAAATGGTGGCAGGTCACACCCACATCTGGCACAGATGGCAGTATCTGAGCCATTGTGGTCATGTGGGATTGCTCTAAATCTATATCTTGGTTTGTAGAGGCATACCAGAGAATAGGAGCCAATGCTGGGGCAAAAAATGTGGTTTAGAAATGACTCCAGAATGAAGGCCAATATTTTCATGTCTAGTCCCTCTTCTTGTTTCCCCTTTCTGGAAAATCATCATTGTGAATTGGATCGCAAAACATGAAGGGAAACTTTGCCAAGCGCTTGTACTATGAGCTCTCTTGGGACGACTGAGTACCATTGACAGTTTGCTTGGAAATGGGACTATGGACTCTGCAGTCATTAATCAGCAATGTTAAGCTAGCAGTTCTCTACAGTGTGACAGTTTAAATGTGTTGCTGACTTCCAAAGTTGGCCTACTTGGTGCAATTAACAGCGAGATTCTTACACAGTGCATGTTACTCTGGGAAGTCAAGTTTCTCTCATCATAAGAATATACTGTCTTTTCTGTATTCTGCAGCATTACATCTTCTAGAAGGAGATTAGGAAAACCTTTGTTATTTTCCTAATTAAATAAAAGCCACAGGATTAAAATAGTCTTTTGTTCTCAGTTAGTGAGCAAGTAGCAGTATCAGAACCATCACTTTCTGAAATGAACAGCTGGGCTGAGAGAGCACAGAATTGAATATAGGCTGACTAGATAAAGCTTAGCCATACCTGCAGCTAAAATAATCACACCAAAGAGCTCTCATAGCATCCATCAGCAGGAGATCTGATTGTGAAATCCTGCAGATCCAGCTGTACAATCTCAAGTGAAGCCTCCAGTCCTCCCACCTCCTCCAAAAAAATCTGTGAAAACATGAGCTATACATACATAAGCAAAACAAACGTTCAAGTGGCAAAGTCACTCTGGCCGTTGTGAGGGGATAATATTACAGAGAGCCAGGCTATATATGTTCTCCCTTGGGAGAAACTGTTCAAGTTAAAAGATTAATCTGGGCTCTCAGCACATTCATTAGTTAAATTGCAAAGCAAGCGTGTTGCATAACCAGTCCCAGGACAATTGTATTTGTCTTGTCAAAGTTCACAGTATGGGTGGATTTCTGACCAGGACAATGTGAGTGCTTTCTGCAAGATGGAAGCATTAGAAACATCAGTCCTGTGCCATCCCCTGTTTTTTTAATTTTTTTGTTTGTTTTTTTTTGAAGAAAGCATTTGCACAGTACTTTTGGATGTCTCTCCAGCATCAGGCATGGAGGGAGGGGCTGAGGAAAGCAGTAGGTTCACTTTCTAAAAGGGAGTAAACCGAGGCACAGAAACTTAGTGACTTCTTCCTAATTACAAAGGAAATCTCTGGCACAAAATTGCATATCATAGAATCACAGAATAATAGAATGGATTGAGTCGGAAGGGAGTTTAAAGATAAACCTGAACCAACTCCCTGCCACGGGCTGGTTGCCACCCACCAGATAAGGCTGCCGAGGTCCCCATCCAACCTGGCCTTGAGCATCTGCAGAGATGGGGCATCTACAGCTTCTCCGGGAAGCCTGTGCCACTACCTCACTGCCCTCTGAGTAAAAAAATTCTAGTCTGAATCTCTCCCCTTTTAGTTTAAAGCCATTCCCTCTTGTCCTATCACCTTTACCGTTTGTCCTTGCATCTCACCAGTTGTCCCATACTTTTTTAGAGGCAATAAAGAGAATTATTTGAAATGCAGTAAAGCTTCCATTCTAAAAGCATGTACAAATATGCAGTATGTACAGACCACCTTTGCATGGACTTTTACAGCCAGGCTTATGTCCTCTTGCCCAACTTCTTGCATGTCACAAGCTGCCATGTCCCCTGCTCTGCAATTGTGTGGACCTTGCTGCCTTGGGTTTAGTCCTATTGGGAGTCTCTATGGAAGAGCACCTTGAAGAATCAAAAGGTGAGGAGTTCACTTGTCTCTTGTTCTGGGAATTAAGCATTTGTGATTGTGAAAGCACATGGACTATTCATTGCTGATCTGATGACAGTGTTAAAGGTTATCATCATCAATCCATATTACATATTTCCTCACTGGCTGAATGATCCCTTCCGAACCAGTATTTGCATCTCTTACCAGTGCATGCATTATGCTTGCTCTAAATCCTCTTTTTTTTTTTTTTTTTTTTTTTACTTTTGAGACACCTGTTCTCAGCCACATGACATATGCATATACAAAAGTGCAAAATTGTTCACTTACTGAGCAAAATATTCTGGGATATTGACTTGAACACCTTTCAAGATTTATTATGCCCACAGAGTTATTTTATCAAACAATCAGGTAACTACTTAAAAAAAATAAGCCAAGTTTACCTGTCAAGATCTATGTCCCATAGAAACATCATTGGCTGCCATTAATAATATTCCTGTTCTTTCTTACTTCAATTCCCTTATCAGCTTGTTGATTACTTTCCTGGAAGTGAGGCCAGGCTAGCTATACTGCTGTTATCACAATTACCTTGTTTGTTCTGTTAGAACATTGGCAAAATATGAGCATGTTTTCAGTCTTAGCAAATTCCTCAAATAACCCAAAATTTGTTAAAAATGAACATCAGTAGGTCTGATAATTCCTCAGCCTTTTTTTCTTCTTCTTATTATTATTTTAATGCTGCATAGCTGCAGGTTATATATGATCTACTGGTTAAAGCTGCTAGCCCAAAGTAGGTGTTGTCCAGCATTCCCTAAATTGCTGATGGGCTGGAAAATAGCACATCATCCTCCACACAAGATATATGTAACATCATCTTGTTTCTTTCCAAATGTAAGCCAGAAATATGCAATGAACATTTCAGCCATCCAAGACTGTGCTACAAACAGTTTTAACACCTTCAACCCCTTCTGGGCCTACACCCTTACTACCTTTTTTTCCTTATGCAACTTAAGAACTCTTTCAGAACGCCATTTGCTTGATATGAATAGATTTTGCTCTAACCTTTACCAGTAGTTTTCATACCTCCTAACACAAAAATATCTTCTAATGTCTCTTTCTCCTTTTCTAGTTCTTTTTTCCAATATATAATCACACACTTTATTTAAATGTACTATATATTCATATCCACATACTTATCCATACATACACACCCAAAATATAGACACGTGTAGACAAATATCTACATATTTAAACACATTTCTATGTGTGTAAACACATTTCTACTTTGTCTTCTTTTGCCATACAGCTTCTTTTAACAATGTTTTTCTTATTCAGAAAACTCATCTTGAAAATCATCCAATTTCGATTCACACATTTCTCTTCCATTCAACTTGATTAGGGGCAGTCCTCAGCTTTGGGATATTGGCCTTTTCAAAACAAAACTCATAAAAATTACTATTTCAGACTAATCTTTACCTATACTGTCTAATCTTTACCTATACTGAATGTAAAGTGATCGTGTTCATGTCTTCCTGAGAAAACCCATTTTCCAATCTGATGGATAAATTCATTTTTAACTATCATCAGCAGAATTTGATACAATTTGTTTTATAGAACTATCATCTGGTATTTAATGCTATTCTAGTGATGTTTTCAGGTATATAAATGAGATCTAGTGAAAATCTCTGAAAGAACAAAATTTGTTGTAAATGCAGTTTTTTTCCCCCACAAGCAGTAGTAAATAATCCTGTCTTCCAGGTCAAAACAGTTATTTATAATACCAGCTCTGTCCACCCCTACTTGTTCTGTATATTGTAACGAATGTATTGCACTGAATTTTTAAGATTCTGCTCTTCCTGATTTTAAGTTAGGCATATATAAGCCACTGGGTAGTACACAAAGTCACCCCTCTCACACTATTTCTTTTATCTCCCTTTACCTTCTTAAACAGCTTATTCAATACTCTAGCATTCTGATCCCTCTAGTCCTGCAATCTGATGAGATAATTATGTTGAATTTATCTTCATTATTGAGAAATTCCAGTGCCTCTTACTTATTACCCCAAATCCTAGCTTTGGCATATAAGTTATTCCAAGCACATTTTTCTTTGGATCCTTTACCACAGTGATTTAATTTGTTCCTGACATGGTGAATCTGAACCATATTTTCTTCCTCAGTCCCCTTCTGTGCGCTGTTGCTTTAAATGCAGCTGTGGCAGTTCACAGTAGTCAAGATTTCTGTCTTCTGCCACACCTATTCAATCTCTCCATCATTTAGGACTGAACAAATTAGAAGCCAAATTAAAAGCACAGTTTTTGCTCCATGGTAAGTAGTCAGTCCAAAACCAACAGAGATATTTTGCATTGACCCGTGGGATGCTGACGCAGGCTGGCTGGGATACGATATCCACATTGCTGTTTAAATAATGGCATTCAGCATCCCCCCTTTCTGAGTCGGGAAGTTCTGTTTTTGCAGGTGGATTTGCTGCGTAATTCAGCAAATGCAATTTTAAATATCAGTGCAAGGACTCCACTTAAAACACACAGGCATGAATAATCACTGGGTTGCAGTCAACAGAAACTTGTAGTACCTTGTGGTCACAGGACACATCTTTGGTCTTTGCCAGTGATGGAACTCTGAAGAGTCGCAGATGTGTCTCATGCGGGGAAAAAATGCATTAACATCTGCACACGGCTGACAGCTGCTTTTCTCACACAGTACAGATGGTGAAGCTCTACGGAGCCCTTCTGGGAGTAGACGGGATGCAGCAGTGCCCACTGCTGCTCAGCCATGCTGTTCTCCATCTTCTGTAAGAGCGTGAGGGAAAAGCAATTTGGGGAAGCATTGCTCTAACTGGAAAAATGATGTGCTTTCAGAGAAACAAACATTCCTTAGGTCACATTCATTGTTAGTTACAGCATATCCACACCAAACTACCAACAAAAGGCATCAGCTGGGGGCATGGAGCAACGAGGAAAGAAGGATCTCTTTGAAGATATTTTCAGTACAGGGATTGCTGATCAGCCCAGCTGATCAGCCCAATCTAAACATGTCATTTCTTAGAGAGCTGCTGGCTTGGTGAGCTCAGCAAACAGGGGATAGCATACATCTTGCAAATAACCTTTGTTTTGATGAATGAGCTAAGCACTGATCTCAGCACAATTCTATTTAAATACAAATTGCTTAAATTGGTAATTCATTTATTCATGGGAAAATGCAATGCATTGATTATAGGTTGGATGAGAAGAAAAAGTTGCAAGGAAGCAACCTATTTACACATGAACAAATGTACTGTATAATGTGCTACGCATACACATAAGAGAACTACCTTAGCAATGTCCATTGCAAGCTGGGAGGTGGTAATGAAGGAAAACACTTAGCTCAGAGATGCAACCTAAAGCTCAAATTCTACTTTAAAGTGATCTGTTGAAAAACTGAGGATGGGAGAGGATCTTCTGCATGTTGCCCAAGCCTTAGCTACTCATGGGCTTCCGCCCTTGCTCTGCGGCACAGAAGATGTATTCTAAGTTTCCAGCAGCTTACATAACTGCGTGCGTAATTAGAGCCCACAATGATTCTGAATTCAGGGAATGATTTCAACCACTCCTGACAGATGAGAGAGGCTTTCAACAGCACTTAAACAAGTTTGGTGAATGCAGGTAAGCAGGTGGAGATGAAAGATTTATTTTCGCTGAGAGAAAACTCTCACCAAGGATGTTGCTAAAATGCTGAGCTCCCATTCCTAGTGTAGAAAAAAAGACATGTACGTCCAAACAGAAGGAAAATCTTCCCTTGGAGCTCACAGTACAGTTCTTTAGCTTTGATGTTCATGGATCTATTTCTTTAATTACACTTGTTTACCACACTAAAGAACTTACATGTTTTCAAAAACCATAACAAATAGATATATAACTCTATAATATATAATAGATATAATGATGAGGCACATATAAAATTCAACCAAAAGTCAAATGAAATTTGATCATTTTCTAATTGAAAAAATATTATTATTATTATTATTATTATTATTATTGTTGTTGTTGTTGTTGTTGTTGTTGTTAATGATTTTGTCTGCAGTCCACAATGTGAATGGTTAAGTACCATTTCAAATAAGAACTCCTTTAGAAAACCATTTAGAAAACACTGTACCATGAAATGCCTTAGAAGTGGCAAATCCATCATCACTGCTGAAAAGAAATAAGAAATGTGCTCTCAGCTGTCTTACAAATCTCATATTATTGGTTTAATGTCACAGTGTGCTTTCTCTTTCTATGTAGGAAAGACACAGAAAGATCTTCAGTAAGCAATAGACCAGATTTATTTGACATTGAAAAGCTTTTAGCTTAGCTTTCAGTGCCTAACACATCTTCAGCAAATACTCTGTGTGCTTATTCCTGCATAGTTATACCTTGAGAATTTGTACTGAGTATGTTTAACTGCTAAAATGGTAAAAATGAAGCTCAGATCCAGGAATATGATGCAAAAGCTTTTTTGAAACAACTACCATTTGTCTGCTCGGATCTCGGCTGATAACACTGATATAATATTCTAACATTGTAGTTTCAAGCCTGTATAGACCACATTTGCCAAAATATTCCAAATGTGAACCACAGAAGGCACCATGTTACAAAGATTTTTATGATAAGATGGCAGGAGCTGGACCCAAATCTTCAGGGATTAAGCGTGGGTATACTGGTGCTTAACTCTACCAACCTTCTCTCCTGCTGTTTTGCCAGGTGCTAGGTGCTCAAACTTTAGGAGATTCTAAGCGTATATGAAAGGGGTTGCTATGATCCATCCAAAGCTTCAGACTGAAACAGTTGTTCAGAGCTTCGCTGACACATATCCCTGTTCCCAACAGAACAAGTCTATATTCATGTCCTGTGGACAAAACTGGCATTCGTATTGAGATTTGTACCATCTTCTCAAAGTTCCTTGGGAGATCTGTTGGCTTTGTGTTTGGGGAAATGGATCAGAAAATACTGACAATTTTCGGAATACTTGCCCTGAATTTCAATGTCTCCTCCTTGTCCTGGCTAACAGTGCATTACTGTTGGGACACACTGAGTGCCTCACACCACACGTGAAGTGTGTCAACTTGCCGAGTGTGCGGGGACTGCAAATTCCTTTGCACACCCCTCCCTTCCCAACACACCAGCAATGGGTCATTATCTTTGATTTTGACATCTGAAGAGCAAATGCAAATGCCAGGAAGGAAGTTTTTAGAATCTGTAAAAAAAATACTCTACAAAAGACCTTCCAAAGGGAATTTTGCAACAGGATACAGTAAAGAAAAACAGGAGAAGAATTTGAGGGGGAGAAGCTCACACTATAAATGTGGAATACTTCTGAGAATAAATAAAAACATAAGCACATCCAAACTTACTTCTGCTTAGCAGAAAATATATCATTAGTGAGTTTTCTTCTTAAAATAGCCAAAGCATGTTAATGGAATATTTGAACATTTCTAATTTGTAACTTCCGAATGTACATGTAGTACAGGGAACATGAAAGCACACTCTGAGTTGATGTTTGGGCCGCTTCTGCTGGACCACCAAGGCAGAAGGTGAAATGCAGAGGTTATAAGCTGAGTATGAGGGCTTTGGCTCTTTGAAAAGTTTGCTTTATATCACTGGGGTATCTCATCAGGAATCCAGAAAAAATCATATCCAAAGTCACTGAAATTAAGGTCAGGAAATCCCAGTCTTTGTGAGCACCTTGGTAACAGCCAGTCAGTATAAAATTGTTATGACTTATTAATTTTTGAAGACAGTGACTAGCTCACTGTCATCTATATTCTACATTATAGTAACATGTAATAAAAAAAACTAAATGTCCTGATTCCAGCCTCCTCTCCCATTTCTTTTGCTAAATACTGTCAGGATACACTGTGCTGTGTGAGCCATGCATACAGTCTGCACATCAAGAAATCTGCAAGCTAAGCAACTGATCCACTTTCAAAGCAAATGCAGAAAAGCTCACCCTGACATGGATCTGTACCTAGCTCCTTGAAAGTCATCCTGGAGAGGGTGACTCATGAGAAAGATTTGTTAAAGAAGGCTAAAAAGCTCTGACCATTAAAGGAGCACAGACAATGGTTTCAAACTTCTAAACAGCAGAGAAATGATCCTAGGGAAAAACAGGACAGAACATAGCAAAGCAGCAGATGTGACTTGGCTTTGTGGATTCTCCCCTGTTAAGAAGGCAGCAGGTTTTTGTCAGAATCCTTCGTGGGCCCAAGGTCTGTATCACAAACCCGGAGCAGGCACTTGCTGATCTACATGAAGAAGTGCAGATTTCTTACAAAATAAAATTAACTGTTTCAATATAAAATTGCAACAAAATCTTGTGAAAGAGTAAGTTAAACTGAAAGTATAAGCTTACACTTGAAATGATGATGCAGTCTACAAAGGAGAAGAGCCAGAGCCCATTTTGCTGGTGGAATGTCACCAGTCTGTAAGTGTTTAGTGCATGGGAGCACAGCCACCTTCTGCACAGTGCAGTGACAGTGCTCAGCAACCCACACCCAGAAAAGCTTTTTTGGAAAGAAGAAGGTGCTTGAGCTGGAGCAAAAGGCTGTAGGGAAGAATAATACTTTTTGGAGGAAATTAATCTGCCTATTTAGTTTTAATTAAGAAATTGGATGATACTTAGCATCATAATTAAATTCACCTTCTCTCTTATTATTAATTAATCCTTAACCCAATTTTCTGGGAAAACAAAGTTAAGGCAATCACATCTTTCTGTTTCAGCCTGACTGCCTCCCTGTGCATATTCAGAGCGCTGTGGCTGTGTTCAGTACCCTATGTTTAACAAAGCATAATGGTTTAAAAGATATCATATGCCCATCAGAATAAAGAAAATAAGGCAGAGTGGTAAAAGAGGGAGACTCTTTTAAGTGTTCACATGGAGAGGGAAGCTGAGGCATAAATACATCCCTTATTAGACACCAAAGGATCAACAAAAGGCTTGAAATATTTTCATGCCTCATGGGAAACACTTCCATTGAACTCACGCCTTTCTAAACATCAGAAAATCCAACTAGCAGACACAAATCTGCAAGAAACCAGGCTTCACTAGCCCAGCTGCTCACCCAGCAACTTCCCTCAAGCAAGCAAACCAATCACTCCAATTGCAAAATACCGGTATTTCATCGGATGGAGAGAAGAGCAAACAGACTCTTGGTGAGAAATCTAGTCACAAAACATGTGAAGTAAGCAGTTTCCAATTAGCAGTCCCCACCAAAGCAAAGGTTGCTCTCTTCCCCCTCTTTAGGGCAGGGTTTAGGGGTGCCCATGGGAAGGGCACTCAATGGAGGGGGATGTGTGTGGCTGGGGCTGCAGCATGAGGAAGGCTTCTTGCTCCAGGGGAAGTGCAGTCATGAACCCAAGAACAACAAAGCAGTATTACACTTAATCCGTTGCCATCTGGCTTCATTTTGACAATCCATAAAATCAGACACAACATTCTTCCTCCAAATCCCTGAAAAACAACACAGAACTAGTGTCAAACTGAGTGTCCCCTCCCTTCCCTGGCCCCTCTGAGGGCCTGAAAGAGTCTACTGCAAGGCAGAGCTCAATCCCTTCCAGTGACATTTCTGCAGGAGCATCCTGGCTGCAGATGTTTCTGTGTGGCAGTGCAGCCTGTGCAGTGCTGTCCATCATGCTTATAGAGACGAGGCAGAGGATGGGGCGAGAGAGGCCACGAACAGCAGCCTGCATCCACAGTCTATGAGCCACCTCCAAAAGGTCCTTTTCCATGTACTGGAAGGAGATCCAGGGCCATCCATATGTCTTCCTCTGCAGACACCAAATGGCTATCCATGAGGGAACACAGGGAGACTTTAAGCTATCGGGGAAGCCATTTTTTGCAACATTTGTGTCATTACTGAGGCATTAAGGTAGTCTGAGGGAGCTCAAATATCCTCTCACAGCAGATGACTTAGTAAGTGAAGAACAAAGCCATTTCTGTCCCCAACAAAAGGCAGAAGGATAACCAAAAATCATGAAACATCACCCGATTCAAGCTGATTTGTGTTCCCGTTAACAAAGACTGTTTATCTACAACCAGCAAGTTGTTACTAGTAACAACAGCCAAGGACTGGCCATTTTGGTCATAGCCTCCCAGCTGAGGGATGCGGCTCAGCTGCTGCCTTCCCACATCTCTGCAGACATCCAGGCATTTGGGGTGCCTGTCGTTCATCGTGATATGCACCCCCTGCAGCTCCTGTGCTGCTATTGCTAGCTCCAGGCAGCTGGCTTGGATATTCTGGGATGTCTTAGCTAGTGGTCATGATCTGTGTTCAGTCTTTCTCATGTAGTCCGTGGCAATGTATCTGCTTGTACTCCCTGGGTGCTACCTACAACGAAAGCATGTGGATGTCTTCCCAGCTGCCAATACAATTGCACTAGCAAGCAAAACATTCACATTCATGAATTATACTTGGTTCAGCTTCCATAACACAGTGTCAGCACAGAAAGCGAGGCAGATGCCATTTGCTTGCCTGCCTTAGGGCTGAATGCCACAGGGATGTCCCCAGGCTTGGTCTGCGGTTTGCTGGAGCACGTCTGTGCATCCTCTCCTCCAGAAGGCTCATTGCTGGCAGCTACATGAATGTTAACCAGGCACATCTCTGTGGAGCAATGCGTGCGCATATGCATTAATCAGGTGTCTTTCTTCACGTTCAGAATTACGCTAGGGAACAGCCTTCCATGGCCTTCACATGACAGGAAAGGGAAAGAGTAAGTTCCTTGTACTCTAGCAGTACCGCCTGCAATGGACATGTAGCTTCATTACAAATTTTCCTACTGAAACTCCCAAACATCTCTACTTGTAGTGTATGAAAGTCACACTCATTTCATGGTCTGAAAGGAGGAAATGGCACACTTGTGCCAAGTATTGTGAGACCGGTTTTACAGCAAAAGTTGGATCTGCGTAAATTTAAGGACTGCATATAGAAAAATTGTGTTCTCAGATGTTGCCTCAAGCAAGCACACATCCAGGAGGGAGGGGGTGAAAGAACATAATCTCCTGTGAAACCAGAAATGTAAGCAGAACAAAACTCTTAAATTGAGAAAGACAGTAAAGACGCAATGAACAATAAGATAATTTTATCTCTAATATTCAAAAACGCTTTAGAAAACTTGGTTGTGACTCAGGTTAAGAAGACTGTGATAAATAATGCTAATTTGTGAATTGTAATTGCATCAGATTTTTAGGGAGGCTAGATATGAAAGAGACAAATATTACTAGTAACAGACTTCAAACTGAAATTAGGAGCTGCCATGATGTTGGTATTTAATTAGCTTTATGTTTCAGGAAATGGTTTATTTCACAGGTTCATTTTGGGATTTTGATCATTTCACATGCAGGCTTTGTCTTCCCTTGCAACACACATCATCCTACTATGAGCTCTTACTGCAGCATCCTCATTCCAGATGGAGAGCTGAATGAGCAGCTCCATGTTATGGCCAGAAAACCTTTCCCAAGTTGTGTCTGAACTTCAGGACTTTACTGATAGCAGCCAGCTCCAGACTACCATTTCCTTTTGCACACACATGCCTGGTACCTCTCTTTCTCCTCTAAATCCTTTCTGTATGTCATGACTAAGTAATTACTCACCCTACTGGTAGACTGAGTTCCTGGAGGCATTAGGCAGGTTTCACTCAGAGGGTGAGAGCAAATGGATGCCTGATGGTAACGTGGTGGAATTGCTGAGGTTTGGTGGGCATTTTTGCGTTGTTTGTTGCTGCTGTTGTGGTGCTTTTATTTTCTTATTTTAATTTAAAAACAAACAAACTTTTTTTTCTACTTTCATTTAGGGCCTACCCAAGACTTCGTAGTGATTTCAGTGAGAATTGACTGGCTTGGCTCTTGTCCAGATCTGTCCTTCATAAAACCATCAGGTGAGAGATCTGCACATCAAAGGTTTACAGTGCTTTCTGCTTAATAGAAGCAGAAAAGCTCTGGACCACTCATCCTGAAGAGGTCTTTTTCTTATATCCCAGGAGATTGTGAGGGCGACTATAAAACCAGATTATGTCCTCCTATGCTCATTTAGCCACATCTGGATCAATATCATTGCTGGAAAGGTAACAGCAGAAATCTGATAATCTTTCACATGCTTGTAAAAGGAAAGAGTAGTTTTATTTCTATATTTTTGAGTTTCCTACCTGTATTTGTGAAGAAAATTAAGATTGAATATTACAACATTTCTAGAGCATTTCATAAAACAATAAAAGAAAAAGAAAACCCTGCTGAAACACGTGTCTTCCATATTCGGGTCACTAATAAATTTTTGTCTTCCCTTTCCTTCATCCTATTAGGGACACGCATCAATGATTTCTCTGTGAGCATGGTTTTACCTCAAGCCTACCAGTGATATGACAACAAGGACAGGAAGGAGCATGCTGGTATTCCAGTCCCACTGTATTCAGAACTAGGTTCTCTGGATACTGCTGCTTCTGCTTCCCAATCCCCACCACCCTCCTCTGCCTTTTCACTTGCTCAGCTGGAACTTCTCCAGGCAATGTGAACTGGTAAGTATTTTCAGTTGAGACTATAGTGGTTACATGACACAGAGCTGCAGCATTCCACATACCCAAGATGATATAGTTTTAGAATTGTCATGCTTTACCCTAGTTTTATTCATTTGCTGGAGTACAATTAGACTTTCTAGAAAAAGTCTTAGAATTAAAATAAGTGTTTTATTTTAAGGATGTTGTTTTCACTTTAAGTATTGTCCTTCTTAATGTTGCAAGCTGGCAACGCTCTTGGAAATCTTTGCTGAGAGAGGGTATCCTGTAGCAATTAAGGTGTCCCGATGGAGCTCTATGAAATGCTTGAGGAAAATGGAGCAAAAATTGTCAAAGACTGAAATATTCATCTCTCACCATCTGCTACACAGGATATATGTTATTTTACTCTTTTTATGTCTGTAATCTCTCTGCGTATAGCAATTTAGAGCTCTGCTCTGTTTTAAAATTGAAAGGTAAAACTTCTTTTCACACTCCATTTACTGGCCAGATGGAGCTACAGTGCCTGTTCCTACTCATTTGCAAGAGTTTGAAGGGGAGAATGTTGGGCAGCACATCCATTTAGCTTCTTTATGTAAAAATGTTGATAGGAAACAAGGGGGAAAATGGCTGTAAAAGTCTTATTTAAAAAGCAAAAGACGTCTTATGAATGAGAGCCTCTCTCCTCAACTTCAATTCAAAAACACCTTCTCAAGGCCAACATTACTTGCTGAAAAAAGATCTCAGCAACCAACCAGAGGATGCTGCATGGACTCACAGTGTCATTCACACCACGGGTGGGATGTTGCAACAGAGCCACAGACTCAAAATCTGGGCAGAAATATCATTAGAATGCAATAATAGAATATAGCACAACAATCATGGAAAAAGAAAGTGCGTAACAGCTGAACACAAATCACAGTTAATTAAAGCATCATTATAGAAACTATTGAGACTCACATATTAAAAACACAATTATGTATTCTTGCTCTCTTCTTTTTAATGGATTTTTTTGTTGCTGTTTTCATTTTTAAAGGGCACACTTGGTACTCTAACTACTTTACATTTTGTAGTGTCTTTTGGTTTCTTTTTCTGCCTATCCTTATTTCATCTTCCTTTGACCACTGTTTTTAAATCACTTTTTGAGAGTATGCTAGTTCAATGTCAACAAGAGGTAATTCAAATGAAGACTATTTCTGGCATTTTATCATCAGTATTGCCAAAATCCTGTTTAAAATAGTCCCTTTGAGAGTCTATTAAAAAAAAATGAAAAATAAAAATTCATTTCTAACTCAAATGTTAGCTAAAGATAGTAACAGGCACTTTTTTGGCTGATCTGCCAGCCAAAAGGACAGCTTACCAGGTACTCTTCAAGTAAGTAGTTATTGCTTTAGTAACCCTTTTGGGTTAATTTTTTGCCTTTCTCTCTCTGATTACAGGAAGATCTGCTCTGTTTTGATGTGCGTAACAACCAGCTTTAAGTAAACAACTCCTGTCCAGCCTACGCTTCCTCCTCCCATGGTGTGCACTGAGCAGTCAGCTGCGGCTGCAGTCCTGCACAGGACAGGAACATGTCCTACACCCTGGATGAGTCCCACATTTTGGATGAGTCTCCACATTCTGAGTGAGGGCCTGGAGGTGCTGAACCAAGGCCACTGGCAACTGTTATCCAACAGAAGATGAGAAGACACCTTTCTGAGGATAGAGGAAACCAACAACAATCTTGCCATCCTTCCTCCCCTCCAAGTGGTGAAACTTTGATCTTGGTCTTACTTGAGCCAGTGCCAGAGGCTCCCCTCCCTCCTGCTGGCTGCTTGTAGAGATGGGGGAAACTTGTGCCAAAGAAGGTACACAGGCATGAATTGCAGACATAATGCTGATTGTGAAGCCAGTGATGTCTCACATTGCTCTAGACATCTCTGCCAGGTACTGGAGAGAAAATTACACCAAACACAAATCTTTAGCTATTACACCAAACACAAATCTTCAGCTGCTCATACCGCAGTTGCTATGGGACATAGACCGACTTCCAAGCTCCCTCTCCTCTCTGAAGAAGTAAATTCATGCAGAATGAGGACCACAGTAGCTAATAAAATTTCTTTCATCAGCTAGGGAAAATACAGTTGACAAAACCTTTCTAATTTTCCCTTGTTTCAGAGGAAAAAGCATAGTGAGAAACTTTTTCTTTAAAAAGTGTCGATTAGCTTCAAACACAGCTTTTATTTTTTTTTTATTTACCTCTTCACTGCTATCATGAGACACAGGAAAAATCTACTTCAGAATGCCTTGGCTTGCTAAAGACAGCCTTTTGAACTAAGCCACCACATGTTCAGTAAAGCTGTCATGGAACATGTCCCACAGACTCATAAAAAAATGTAGTCATTAACAAAATTTTTTTTTTAAAGAGCTAAAGTGTGACATTTACAAGAAGAAAAAAAAAGTGCCAAGAGTAGCTCAGATCTTAAGGAAAAACTGTAAGAGCAGAAAGAACACAAATGGTATTTTTTCAACTTTCTAAAGAAAAAAATCCTGAAGAATCTGTTACTTGAAAAGTCTCTAACTTAAGGAAATACAGAAAGAGATTCCTGGGAAGAGGAAGCATTCAGGGAGCAGCTGCAGGTTATATTCCACCAGAGCTGGTGCAGAGGACATCCTCCACTCCAGCCCCAGCTCACCCATCACCAGAGAGTACAGGTGAGCCACAGCTGTATTGCATTTCAGTTATTGAAGGGAAGAATAGTGTTTGGCCTATGCATGGAAAATGTCAGCTGTGTAGCACAGTGCCAGCAAGGCGGTACAGCACAAACTTACACTGCAAAACCATCCCAGCTTCTTTCAGTCTGTTTTCTTGTCCATGCTTCCTCAGAGAGACAAAGTGTCACCTTTCTGCCAAAGGTGATTCAGCTCAGATGTCTCTTGCCTTACAGATACAAGGTGGTAATTTCCCTACCCCAAGGAAGACTTTGAGGTGTGGTGTTGCTTGGCTTCATATAGCTTTTACATGACCACCACACCTAGGAGAGACTTAAGCTACGCTTTGTATAAAGCATCCCAGATTCTTTGGTGTCTTTGGCACCTTTACAAAGTAACTAATATAAGCATTGGCAAAACAGAAGGTAAATGGCAGCCACGAAGTTTGGAGGAAACACTGGCTACAGTTTTCAAAGAGGAATGACTTTTCCTTCTTACTGCATTTCCTGTGAGATCCTGCTCCATAACCAAGCACTAAATCTCAATGTAATTGCATATTTCTTTCTTTTTCTTTTTTTTTTTTTTCCTCCCTACTGTGGCAAAACTTAGCTTAAATTAGCATGGATAGTGTTACCTGAATTTATATTTCATTGCCCAAGTTAGTGTGAATGCTACATGGGATAGAAGAAAGCCATATGTAATAGTGGAAAACATAGTACTGTGTGTTAGAGATTTTTCTGGAAGTGAGAGTTCATTCATGGAGCCAAAAAACAGAGCTCAGACCATGTATGTACGTATAGGGAAATAACAACAAAATGGGGAAAGCATTTTAAGGAGCCACTGATTGTGCTTGAAGACTACATGTGAATTCTGTGGATCTGTGTAATACAGATAATCTACATGAAGTCTTGATTTGAAATCTATTTGCAAAGGCTGCACAGAAGGTTGCAGGCAACCCAGGTTTGTAAAATAGGTAAGAAATATCCAGACTCACATTATTCTGGATCATGAAAATCAGCTTACTTCACACAAAGAACTGCAAGTAGCCTGCATACAACATTTTACTGAGATGTGACAAAGCAGTGTGAATGGTGTGAGATGTGAGCATCCGCTGACACTGCTCACATTCTTCTCTCTCCACCACACAGAGGGCAATTGGAATTTACAATTTACAACTGGCAGACTGCTTACATGTTCTCCCAATCTGTTAACCGTTGTCTTGATTTGTATTGTTTTTCCTAACATCTCCGTTCCCTCACTAGGCTTTGTTGTGGGCAAGGTTATGTACTTGGCAAGGCTTCCCATATGGAATGGTTTAATAGCTCTAGGATATCAATGCAATCACTGAGGGCTGCAGCAGATGGGGCTTGGTTGGACAAGGAGCCAGTTATCGTGGGTGTTTTTACAATTGTTTTATGCAGCTCTTCTATCACCATGTGGAGGTAAAGCAGATGAGAAATCTTCAGGGATGGAGAGGCTAGCTAGCACTGATGTGCTGGCTGAAAGAAATAGCAAATAACTAAGAGCAAACTTTTAATGAATAACCTTCGTGGCTGCATTTGTGTTTCCAGTAGTGACCAGCCTGCAAGCTCTGCTAAGACACTGATCTTGCTATCAGTCAGGCAGGGACAAGCACTTCTTCTCCTTCAGCTTTTTCAGTGCTGGGTCCATTTTCTCCATCCAACTTCACCCCAGGAAATTCAACTATGTTATGTAAGAGCATGCATCTTTATGTCAGTATGTGGTCAGAGAAATGTGTCTATATCACAGCTCCAAACCCCAAGTGAAAGCACTGCCTCCTCAATTACAGTTTGCACTCTTTAGAAGTAGTTGGAAATCATTTGCAATTTGCAGGCATGTTTCAGTTACTTCAGTTACTAGGAGCAGGTCAGGCTATTTACGGGACTTCAGATTGTATTTCTCTATGGGGAACTGCTATCCCCAGCTGCAAAACCACACAGAGAGAGGAAGAAGGTAGCAACAAGCATTGTTGAAAATTGCCCTGCTGGGATGAAGTCACCCTGCAACTTCTTCTGATTTTCATAATAGGCTGCAGGACATGCCAGGTAACAGCAGTCAGAGAGTGGAGGACTATCCTGAATAAGTAGGGAGGCGACGTGAAATGGGAATGCTGGAGCCTTCCCCAGCTCAGTGCAGAGGAAAGCCTACCTTCTGCCCTTCCACAGATTCAGCTTACCTCAAATATAATGGAGCCACAGATCTCCTGCTCAAGGGGTCAAGGAGCAAAGAAGAGGGCAGAGACTGGGCCAGTAACAAAACAAAAATCAACTGGAACAAAGAAGGGCATTTAGATGAGGGAAAGAAGAAGGAGCTGTGTAAAAGCAATGGCATTTCTGATGGAACAAAAAGCATATTTGCTGAAAGCCAAGCACTGGATCCAGAAAGGAGATTTGAATCATCCCCTTGGATCTATTCCATATTTAATAAAACACTAACTACTCATTGAGAACACACGTGTGTGTATGAATCAGTAGCCTGGCGGGTCTTCTTCTGATAGACGAGATTTCCTGAGCACCAGTCTCTCTTCTATTAAACGTTAATTGTTTATACAAAGTCAAACAACTTCAAGAGGAGAGACTGAGGGCCTCCTGATTGCCTGCATGGGTGAAGTAGTGACAGGAGACCCAGGGAAGTTCCTCAGCTGCTCCATCACTCACTGCAGAGTACACACTCACATACCTCTTCCTTCGTTTTTCTTCAAAGTTCTCGAAGAAGAAATACATGTTGTTTTTTGTTCTTGTTGTTGCTGCTGTTAGAAAAGTTTAGAAGACAGAATCTAGAAGACAGAATCTAAAAGACAGTGCTCTCCAGCTTGATCTTTTGGATTTTTCCATCTGCAAAGCAGCCCCAGCCCTGAACCAGGGAAAGGAGTCCTTTCCAGCTCCAGCTCTTCCTGTGGTCCCCCACTGCTGCCCCATACCTGCAAGAACATTTGTGTTCTCACTTGTAACACCACTGACTGACTGTATACAACGTGGCAATGATGGGATTTGTGCAAGCACTGCTGAAAGCAGCACTGCTAATGATAGCAGGGAATGGCTCCCCATAACAGTCAGCCACATCTATTGAGATTTGCTATGGCCACGAACTCCAGAGCTAGCAAGCACGCTTTGATTAAACACTATTTAGAAAGAACAGAGCAGAGAGTTGAGAAGGAAATAAGGGTGACAGCCCCAGGAGCAGAAGATGTGGACCCAAGAAGTGGGGTCCACTGTTGTTGCTCCCATGGGAGACTTAGCTTCCAGCACATAGGTGACCCCAAAGTCCCAGGCCCTTAGGAAACCACTCTGCACTTGGCCATTCCCACCTGCTTTGCTAAGAATTGTATAGGCATTTCAGAGAGACAGGGCTACACTGACACAGCCTAGATACTGACTTGAAGGTTGCAGGTTCATAGGAACAGGCACGGGCAACAAGACCATGCAGATTATTTGCAGACCGAGATGAAAAGCACCAGATGGACTGGTTTCCTGTTGTATTGGAGCTCTTCCCCCCACACTGCACAGTACCAGTGTCATCTGGATGCTTCACATTCCTTTCCAATTCAGCAAATTCAACACTGTGAGTCATCCAAGTGGATGGCTGAGCTAGATTAAATGCATGGCATGCCTTGCTAACATAATTAAAAAATTAGTAGAAAGAAGCTTACACCAGGCCCTAGGAATTGCCCAGCACAGCTCTGCTACGCTGAAAGCAGCAGCAATTTCCACACAAATCATTGTGCTGGAAGGCCTCCATTAGTCTTGAGCAAATCAAACCCAGGCAGCAACAGCACAGGAGACATAGCAACAGAAGTATTTTGAGGATTGAGCTCTTCCTAGAAAACAGTTTTCATTCCTTCAGTTACTGCCTTCTATGGGAATGACAGACGTGCTTGATGAGTATAAGTCTTTAAAAATTTTTCTGAACAAGAGCAGGCCTAAACCTGCTTTGACTTGGAACAGAACCAGTGCATGGCTGAGGTTGATAAGGAACTCTGGGATCATCTGCCCCAACTTCTGCTCATACAGAGACACACAGAGCAGGTGCCAGGCCCATGTCTGGTGGCCTTTGGGTATCTCCAAGAAGGAGCCTCCACAGCCTCTGAACAACTTGTGCCAGCGCTCTGTCAACCACACAGTGTTTCCTGATGATCAGGAACATGCTGCTGAGGTTTATTTGGGACCAAAAATTCTAGCACTAAGAGCAAACTACCGTAATGAATTTTCCCAGATTTCAGAACTAGACTGGAATATTTGTAAGAATTGCTGGGAAAACACCAGTCTGACTACACTGAAAAGTACAGGCTGAGCGAATTCTGTGACTGTGTCTACTTCAGACACATACTAAACAGCACAAAAACACATTAAAGAAAACAGAAGTTATATACAGACTCTAAATATCCATCAATGCACATATTCTACAATTGTATATACAGGAACACAAATAGTGCATGTGTGTATGGGATATATACATATTGATATGTCTTCTCCCATCTTTCTCTTTTACAGTGAAAGCAAAAGCAGCTCCTTTCTCCAAAGCAAGAGACCTTTGTTTAGAGGAAATGGAGCAGACTTAGCAGTCTGGCTGAGTCTCAGGCACTTGTGTAAAATTACACAGATGCTACACAAAAAATCTTATTGCTAAAGGAAAGTAGAATATTTGCAATTAAGTAATGGATCACACTTATATAAAAACAGAATACTCAAAACAAAGCCTAAACAACATATCAAAGTACATCTAATTTATTCATGGCATCCAAGGAAAACAGCAATTACTATGCAGAAAAACAAAAAAATCCAGGTTCCTTGGAAGCTGACTGCTAAAATCATTAAGGCTTCCTGGAATAACAACATTATTCCCTTGTGCTTTAGCTAGACCTGTCAACAGCAGGAGCCCTGAGGAATCTCCCATGCTTGCTGGTTACCACTCATCTTCCGAGTCCTTACATCATGTCACAATGCTCATCCCTAAGCCAAGCACAGCTGGCGGTACTTCCTCTGGAGCCCACCAGGACTGCTCCTGAAACGACCCCACAGCTGCAGGGGGCAGACGGGCAGCTGCATGAGGTAGCTGCCTTGGGCATGTGGGCCTCCCCGTGGGACATAGTTATCCCCCTGTCTCCTTCTCCCTGTTGGATATGTCCATTTCTTCCTTGTCTTAATGCATGCACTCTCTCCTTCTAAACATTCTCTGTCTCTCATTTACCATCTTTGCTCACATATCTGACATCTCCATTTGCTCCACTTCCCTCTCATCCACAGCCACCCAAGCCAATCACCTTCCCTATGGAGGGAGGGAGTTGATCAGGCCCAGCAAGATACTTACACATTGCAGAACATGTGCACAGCCAGGGAAACAGCTGAAACATGAGATAATTCACAAAAGTCAAACACGTGAGGGCTCTGTGTCAGCACAGTTGGCCTAGACCTGCCCGAGTGTTTGTATTTACACTTGCAGAGCTGTTTCAACACACCTGGGTGATGATCTCTTTGTAATGCTATGCATCTCTTACAGTCGTTAAGAAATGCGTGCAAAATATTAATTCATGTAATAAAAAAATTAATTATCTGAATTAATGAATAATTAAATGCAATAACATTTAAATTAAAATAAATGTTAATTCTAATCAAGCAAAAAATCTGCCTTAATATTTTCAAATACGTTTTATTTTTGTTTTATAGGTTTCAGAAACATTGGCCAGAAGACTCTCTTAGAAGGTTATGTTTACGAAAGATAAGAGAAAGTGCTCAACAGTTTTATTTTTTCTTAAGTCTTCCTAGGACAATGACTTGAATGGAAATCTAACCTTATGCTTTTTAACAAAAGCAAACATTTATCTGCAAATTATTTTTCTAATTGCTGAATTGATTCTATTGCAGCCTCATTGTAAATGTTATTTTTGTTAGTAAAAGTACGAGGAGAGAGCATTGTCTTTGGATAATGGTACCCCCTATACTTTTTTCCTTCTATCTTTTAGGGAAGAAAAAAACATCATTGCAACCATTTCAGTAGACCTCCTGGATATTTGACAGGTGCTAAGCAGTCATGTGTTGCTCTCCTGAAACACAAGCTGTGGATGAAGTTACAGAAGAATGACAGAACCAACCTTGCGAACACTTTTCAGAACAACTTGGATCCACTACTAAATCTAAGCTTAAAATACGGGTCCTATCTTTACAGTGAGATAAGGTAGGTAAATGCAGGCTAGGTAAATCTTTATTCATGAAAGGTTTTGAAACAGCTTTGAGCCAGTTAACACAATCAAGGCAAATGTTTTCATCTCCACAGATTTTTGCTTTCGAGAGATTTCCCTCCTGGTCAGCTGGTTCTAGAGAGGAATAGAGAGCATTCTGCTCTTGGCTTTGCCTCTATACTGGCACAAGGCCCTCAGAATAGAAAATTAGAAATAATTTTTATATCTTAGAAATGGAAGTCTGACTCCAGTGGTCCAAAGCCTGGCAGTAATATCTGAAAAAATCAGGCATATAATCTGTTTGAGAGGGTTTGGTTTCAGATGCTGGAAGATGAACACATGATTGACTGGCTGAAATTACTTTTGCCTATAAGTACAAAGGAGGATAACATTATTGTCCAATTTTTGATCTACTTTACTGGTACTTCACAAATCAAGTGGTCACATATGTGTAAAGTAAGAAAGAACTAGAAATAATATGCAACTTGAGAATTTACAGTTATTTCATTTGGTGTTAGGATCTCATGATGTATTTTTCTAGAAGCTTTTCATAGTCTAGGCAAAAGATTATATATATATAATTAAGAACAAGTTTGTGTTGACATAAAATATATTCATCCTAAGCAGTCACAATATGCAAGCAATGGGCAGGCAGCGGGCAATGAAAGAAATAACAGAAAAGGAAGCAAAGAAAAGCCTTTCTCAACAGAGATACTTCTTACATGGAAAGCACACTGCTTGCCTACAAACAGAAATCTGGTAGCACACAGACCTCTAAGCTGAACATTTGAATCTTTAACTAATAATCACTCAACCAGGACTTTGTGTAAGCTTCTTTTCTCTGTTCCTGGCTTTTATCTGTTGTTGTGTCTTTGTGTGAATACATGCACGCATATACGGTCTAACTGTACTATACTGTTCTCTGCTCTCTGTATTGACTTTGAAAACAAATGCATCTCCATTTTGGGATAGTTTCAAGTGCATTGTCTTCACTTTGTGTCGTAGGCATAAAGAAAGCAGTTAGCCAGGAAAGCAGGTTATGCAACTTTTAAAAAGATATGTGTTACAGCCAGCTCCTACTATGCTATATTGAATCAGAAAGCCTGGTAACACACTTTCTCCCAAAGGAAGATGTAAAACACTTAAACAGTTGTGGGCTTTTTTTCCTTCCAAGGCTGATTTTAGAAATAAATGAAAGCAGCATTGGGTTGTTTCCACCCCTAAAAGAAGAGTGGCTTGTGCTGACCTGCCAGCTCTGCTCACACAGGCTCACACAGAGAGATCCAGGGATCTCTATCTGAACTCTCTGAAATACACCAAAGATTAACACTCAACCTGTAAAAACAGGAGCAAAACAACATCATTTCCCTGAAGCCTTAGCAGGATCTATAGTTGCAACTGGCAAAGACTTGTGCTAATGTGAAACAGCACAGGGAACTGATTTAACAAGTAAATTAAGTATTTTCTACACCTTGTATATACGCGAGTCTCTTTCCCCCAGGCAATGCTGTCAATGAATGCAATTGCAGTTCTGTCATGGCAGCCTCACATTCAAAAGGACCTTTGTCAGGCAGAAAATGTCAGGGTTTTCGGGCAAACTGTAACAGCAGGTCAGTGCCTGCAAGCCCTCAGACTAATTATTGGCAAAACAGCATTTGAAGATTTAGCTCTAGTTTGCACTTTGCTTGTTCTCTGCCCATTAGTAAGTAGCTAAATAGAGTTAATTGGCAACTTGCAAGGTCGCTACAATAACTTTTGCAACAAAGTCTGGTCAATTCTTGCACATGGCACGGAATGAATGAACCTGACTGCTGTGAAGTGTACAGCTTCAGCTCCTCCACAGCTTCTCAGATTCTCTCTGTGCAGAACTACATATGGAACTACGTATGTTGAGCCCCACGGCTCAACAGTCAATATTCATTTAAAATGCTTTGTTTTTAGAACTTGAACTTTAGGGTGAAATCAGGTAGGATAGAAAGAGAAAAATACTGATTTTTGCTAATAATTAGGAGCTGATATTTTCCCCCAAAATTTATGCATTTGAACCCAATCATTGTTCAGCAACACAACCATGCTGCTCCATGAGATTTCTTTCTACAAACTCTCAGATATTTTGGGTTAAAATTTTTAGCACTTCTCTCTGGTGCACACGGATTTCTCAGGAAAAAAATGTAAACTGTGATTCCTAAATGGCTAGTAGCTGCATTAACCAACTCAACCAGCTTCATAATTATGCAATTAGTAATCTATTGTGCTTGAGTCAGTCCTAAATAATGTGACAATTTGTAGCTTGTTTGGGTAGTTTGCATAATTAATCCAACACGTTCTAAATTTTATCTTTTCTCATAAAGTTCCAACAATCTGTAAACCAATAATTTCTTAACAAAGACCAAAATATGTTTATTAAATCTTTGGCAGAAAATTCTCACAAAAAATCATCGGAGGGAAAAAAATCACCCTGACTTTGCCTGTATCAGTCTCTAAAGTAGTCATTACGTCTCAGAAAAGAGATGTTGAAGTCACAAAGAAAATGTCGGCAAATGGCTCTGCAGAGGTGGTATGAAACATTAGCAATTATTTAAAGAAGAACATGTTCATCTATGGATATAATCAGATATTAAGTTTTTTTTTCCCATTTATTTATTTATTTATTTGTTTATTTTTATTTCTAAAGGAGATAGCAGAACTACAAGAGGCACCAGGAGATGCGATGAAGATTTATCAAATCATGAAAGACATAGAGAAAGCAAACAGGATGATTATCCCCTTTTCCTTAGCACAGAGGAAGTAGTCAGGAATCAATCAAGTTACCAAGGAGCAGGCTTAAATTCACCACAAGAAAATACATTTCCAACCACTCCAAATGGTCCAAAGCTCACCTTGATTAAAAAAAAAAAAATTAAATGATCAGTGCCATAGTGTTTTAATCTTTTATTTTACTTAAATATAACAGATGATATGCAACTTATGGCTCAGGCTTTCCAAACCTGGAGAGGTTCCTGAAAGTCTTTCAGGTACTCTATGCTTTTACCCCTTCCAATGGCTTTTGGTACTGCCCATATCTGAACATAAGGTATCAGGCTTTATGGACCATTATGGAGAGTTCTTGAGAGTGACAGCCCTGATGTAGGTATAATTAAAGGCTTTAGCAGTAGAACTTACCCTGTCTGGAGAAGAATACAAAGCCAAGCTAACGTGGAGACCTCAGAGCTGCATCTCCAGTAGAGCTATTCCTCACAAAACAATGTTGGTGAAAGAATTTTATAGCATAGACTTAGTCCATGTTTCCGTGGTCATGGTGATGTGAAAGAACTACCAACTAATGTAAGCTGGCATCCATATACTCAGAAGAGACTCGACCTACAAGCCTGTCCTTGCCTTATAAGTGAGTTCATCCAAAATAAGAACAGAAACAGTATTATGCATTTCTAAGTGATCACAACTAACATTTCATATGTGGAACTCGTCATTCCCTAACTATTTGATCAGACTTGAAAAAGAGCTTGAGCTCAAATAAAGATCCATTCAGTCCATTTGTTCTACAGACAACAGCAGTAAATTATTTGAATTAATTTTGTGAGCTCTTACTGAAGTCCTTTATTTAAATAAGCCATGAAACACATTCTCCAAACCACAAAAGCAGTCACATAGGAATCAAACATGCTTGCTCCTACACTAACATAACAGCCTGTTTTTGCCTGCAGACTCCTTGTGCAATGAGAGAAGTCTGTACATGACAGCAGTGGCTGTGCTTGCACATGTGTACCTTGTTCTCCAAAAGATTAGAACTAACCACGTGGTTTTGTGGTGAACTCTATAGAGTTAATTGGAAATAAAAAGACTGAGCCTCCCTCAAGACCTTCTAGGAAGTTCTTTATTTAAAATGTCTTATTTTGTTGTTTACTTAAAGAGCTTTTAAGAAGATACTGCCTTATCTAAAAGAGCTTGATAATGAAAGGAAGAAAACCCAGTCCTTTTAACCAATTCCTTCCATCTACTGCAAACATATTCCAGCTTATCTAGACAATGGATTCCACATTTGGGTTGCAAGAGCCGTGCTGAAATGTAAAAATAATAATAATAAAAAAAATCGATGCACCATTTAAAAAGTATCTCAGGTAAGTAGCTCGTGAGTGCTAAACACTGTCATGCACCATATGGTACGGTTCTTTAAGTCTGCACAGAGCACTTACATAGTGTTGGTTAATCTCCAGAGTGCAGTATAAAAGCAAAGTTGTCCAAGTGCTGCCAGGCACACTAAGGAAAGCAGCAGCCAGAGTCCTTGATCACAGGCATACATACCCATCAATGTCAGTGCTGCCCTGGTTTCTTCCTGCCAGCCTTCATAATTCCACAAGTTTCCTCATACAGGAGGTTAGGAGAAAGCAAAACACCACTGCAAACCTTTGTGCACCCAAGAGCTGTATACGGGGTGCAGAAGGACAAGGTCTGGGCTCTGCAGGGAAGCCTGAGCTGCTTTCAGACAGATTGGATACAAGGTGGAAAAAACTCCTCAGAAAAGCACTCCATTGCATGCACAAGAGAGCAGCAGAAAGTATGGTGTGAAGATGTAGAATTAGATATACCCAGTGCCTCCTACAGACATGACCCAAAGCTTCCTTTCCTGACTCAGTTTGCAGCCTGGCCTAAATCTTTCTCAGGGCTTTTCCTGCAGGTATGTGGGGTTTCATACCCCACACTGCATGGCCCTCAGCATGAGAGAAGCAAAGCTACTTTGTTGCTCAGATTACGCCAGTGCAATTCATTTCTTGATGTAGGAACGTATCCCCATCAACCCTAAAAAAAAAAAAAAGTTATTGTTTTCGGTACATAACTGTGAAAAAAAATATTTCTGCATCTCAGGTAAAGACTGCATTTACAGAGGAAGCAGAAGACCTTGGCTGGTGGCTGGAATTGCCAGGCTATGTATTTGCTCTTGGGCACAAATTACTTACACCAAGTGTCACAAAATCCCCGTAGCAAGCAGTAGAATGACGGTGCCATTGAGATTTATGGGTACTTTATTCCTTAGCTGCCTTCCTTCTTTTAACTCCAGGCTGGATTTTGGCCTCAGTAGGGTGTGCTGTTTCTGCTGACAGTGTAGAAGCCCATGCACAGAAAATATCACACTGAGCTGAAAAGAGGCCGCACTTCTCCAGCACTTGCTTACATAGACTTTGCTTATACTTTTTCCAAATTACCACATCAAAGGATGCACATTTTTCTCCTTTGCTAAGAAAGGGTAGGATGAGGTGGAAACTTACTTTGAGGACTCTACCACAAACCAGTTTGATGGGAGCTTCCTGCCTCCTTGGTTTAGCTCATGGAATAATAACCTCTAAGGCCACCACATCATCCCTTCCAAAGAGCTTCACAGTAGGTTTGCCAGGCACTGCAAATAAAGATTCTTCTCTTTTTCTCCTTTTCTTTTCTTAAAGGTTGAGCATCTATCCACTTCAGAACAGGACTTCATGCCTATACCCTTCCAGGTATTTGGTAGAGACCCTAGTTCCACAGGACTGATCTACAGCACTCTACTGGGACTCTATGCTACCAAAACCCATCTGGGTTAGGTTTCAAAGAAAGATAGAATAGTACCAACAACTACAACAAAAAAATCCTGCAAAAGCTGGCAGTAAATTATAAGGTCATGTAAGGAAAGGGTCCTGCAGAGAAGAGCAGTTCAATTTCCTGTGTGGGTAAGTGCATGAAAAAGTTGGGGGAAGATTCCTGAAAGAAACTAATGGTATGAGTAAATGTCAAGCTGGGTATTCAGAAACTTGTCGTTACTGTCCATGTTGTCTCTACGTCTTTAAAAATGTGGCAGTCCTTCAGCAGACAAGGAATCAAAATTAAGCTCCATCTCTGACAAGATGAAAAGGGTGGCTGCCACCAGCCTACAAAGCTGGCCCTTCCGTTATTTTTAGCCAGCACTGCATGGCTGGTGGATATAATGTTATAAATAAATCAGCAGACTTTTCTAGCAAAGAGTTTCTAGCAGAGAGCTGCCTTGCCTTTGTGACCATGCAGGATGTGACCCTGCTGCTGCTGCACCAGCACACTTTGGACAACCAGGCACTGTCATCACTGCAGTCATCACACGGGTCCCCACCATGCCCAGCCAGTGGGACTGGCTCCGCTGCATGGCCAGGAGCTAGGGGCAGAGCCCCTTGCCTGTGCATTCCTGAAGCAGGAGCTGGCCTTAGCTTGCAGCGATCCCAGCCACGCGGCACAGTGCTGCCCTGCCACTTGCAGCCAGTCGCAGCCAGCTCCCTGCATGCCTTGTGCAGGATTTCTCCCGTGAGCTAACAGAGGCTGAATCAATACAGTTATTTTTTATATTTCACAAATTATTCACATAACCAAAATAAAATAAATCTCATATGGAGGAATCTTCTGCAAAGAGTGAAATCTCTAGTTTGTTCACAGCAGTGAAATCCATGGAGCTAAGCCAAATTAGGCCAGCTGAGTTTCTGTTCCTACATGTTTAACAATGGAGGTAACGACCTGATCCAGAACTTTATGATACAAAAACACTTTGTAATGCAAAACAGACCAACACCATGCAACTGTTCCCAACATTGTTCTTATTTCCAAAGCAGACATTTAGAAGAGTGCAGAACAGCAGTGTGACTTCAGAAACCTTTATGAGAAGAAAACACAAACAGAAAACAACCATTAATGTCTAGGGTAATTTCCAAAACCTCTTTGGTAATTTCCTCTCCCCTCCTTTTTACAAATATGGGAACAGTTAACCACTCAGGAAGAACACTGTAAATTTGGAAATCTGAATAATTCCCCTGTTAGAATCATCCCACATTAGAACAAAGATTTTTTTTTTTTTTTTAATCCAGTGAAGGATAAACATAATATTTTGTGTGGTGAAATATGAAACAGGTTTTTTTTATTCCCCTTTTTAGTCAGATGAGATTTTAAATAGCTCTTAAAAAGTGTCATGTAACAACCAGGCTAGCAGCACTGCAATGAAAACTGAAGCAGATCTGCAGATCTTTCTGACTTTTACACAAAGCACAGCAAGAACAGAGACACAGCTCACCAGAGAGTAAATCTTACATTTCCTTTGTGGGATGAAAGGACTTTGCTACAGCTACAAGAAGTCAAAATCCTCTCTCTCTCTACACAGCACAAATTGTTTCAGCCTTAACACATCAAGGAATAAGTTTGTGTTCAGTTGTCCACACATCCTCTTAGCAACTGGAATGTTTCATCTGGAGGAAAAGTTCTTTTTTGACCAGTGAAATCCACGGGCAACATAATAAAAAAAGGTGGCATTTCCACACATTCCTGCATCCATCTCCACATTATTTCATTCATATCTATACAGCTGTTGTATTTTGGGAAGCTAGAAAAACAGATCCATGTTCTGGATGTAGATCAAACATCTTTACTACAAGCAAAACCAGGCACTCCATCCCTATTAAAATTCAGCAGAGGTGATATATCAAAAATCTTTCATACTGCTGTGAAAATGTACCTTCAGGGAAGCTGGATCCTTTTATAGGCATAAGGAGGATTTTTCATAAAAATCTTACTTAAAAATTATTTTTACAACTGAAAATCCTTCTGCATTCATGTGAAATGACTGCTTTTTGTTCCATCCTGGAGACAAAAATTGCAGGACAGACTGATAGATCCAGACAACGCTAAAATTTGGATGACAATTTTTCTACTGGGAGAAATCCAGCAAGTTATAGACTTGTTTACTAGCCCCAGACTAGAACAGCTCATGAATTGCAGTACTTAAAGACCAGGGTTAAAACTCAGATATTTAAAAGACTGTTTTGGAAATATTTTGTGTACACCGAAAATTTTGGATTGGATTCAAAAGTTGTATTTGAAACGACCATTTCCTAATTAAAACAGTACGTTGCTAAGTGCTCGCTTCATATCATACTCAGGCAAATTTTGTGTACAAACTTTGTTTAGTTAGAGGGGTACAGGAAAATTTCCTCACAATTAATTTTCACTGCAGTGAACATCTAAACAATGCTATAGCCTCGTGTTTCCTTCAACAGTGTGATCAAACAGACATACAGATACTAAAGTTTATTCAATCTCTTCCAGATTTTTGGCTGCATGATTCTATAAAAACTGGGCTGATTCTGAATGGGGTTTCAGTGTCTGCATCACTTAGAGTTGGTCAAGGCTTTAACAAAAACTTGTGAATAGAAAAAATATCCAGATGCCGTGGAGAGGTGTTGAAGATTTTTTTAATAATGAATTTCTTTTAAAAATGAATGCCCAAGTTCCCTATAAGGGAGTCTGAGGATATTTAAAGGAAAAACAATATAGGTCTGATCTGAGAGGATACTCTTAACTACACAGCGATATGGCCAATGGCTTTCATTGAACCTACATTTGTTAAGAATATTCTCCCCATAATGTAAATGTAATTCAAAATGAAATTAAATGCAAAGTTACATGATCATAAAGTCTACATATAATGTTTCGGAGGACAGAGATGACCATATGGCAGCATCATCTACGCAGGACCTCAGGCAACCTTCTTGCCTGCTGCAGAATTACTGAAGATCAGTGGATTATGGAAACTGAACAGATTTCTTCCAAATATTATTGCTCTGCCAGCAGTGCTATCTTATAAGCAGTTCATCACTGACATAACTGGCATCTCTCCAACATGACCCAGTGCCTGTTTTTCAATTCCTAAAGGGAAAAAGCTCTCTGCGTGTCAGGGTGTTCTGTGTTCTGTTGAAAAGATGTACAATGGTACTCTACCTTTGTAGAAGTAATACAAAATAACTATCAGTTGATACTATAGATGACTGACGTTTGCTTCAAAACTAACTGAGAAGACCATGGTGGTCATACAGAACGGTCTGGACAGCCCCATATGTGATACCAGAGATAGCATGCCTAGAGCCAGTCATGCCCATACTCCCAGCAACAGCCTCAACCTGCAGAACAGGGTAGGCACCAGGTTAGCAATCACTAGTTATAAAGACAAGTTGGGATTGAATCTGTGTGAAAAGAATCACTCAGATTTCAAAGCAAGATCAACTGGATGGTTTGAAAAAAGAAGAAAGTACAGAGGTGTATATGGCATTGTTAAGATCAATAATATCTCTCTACATGCAGACTGATACTTCAGGTGCTGAAAAATCTAGAGAAGGTAAAAGAGGACAAGAAAGACACAGAACTTTAGAGCAGAAGAAAATGCCACTTATGGAAAAAATTAATGAGTTAAAACCTATTTAATTTATAAAAACAAAGTGTCCATGAGCACCAGAATTCCTGATTTCTAAATTCCTATGATTTTTTTTTATTATTTTTTTATTTTTTTGTGGCAAGAGTCTTCAGGGAAACAAAACCACAGGAAACCTCCTCCCTAGCCTCAATGTCTCTTATGACCTCTCTGATAGACGTAAGATAACGTACACTCCAAATAGTCTGCAAAAAAATAGTCCCTCTGTGTAATAATAGAATTTTAGAATACCTTGAATTGGAAGGGACACAAAGGGATCATCGAGTTCAACTCCTGGCTCCACACAGTACTACCCAAAATTGAAATCCTATGTTAGCGAGCATTATCCAAATACTCCTTGAACTCTAGCAGCTTGAGACCTTGACCACAGCCCTGTGGAGCCTGTTCCATGCCCACTGCTAAGGTGAAGAGCCTTTTTTCACAGAATCACAGAATCACCGAGGTTGGAAAAGACCTTCAACTTCATTCAGTCCAACCATCCACCTGTCACCAACAGTACTCACTAAACCATGTCCCTCAACACAAAATCCAATCATTCCTTGAATAAACAGGCAGCCTGAAACTCCAATGGCCGAGCTCTCCCTACTCTGATTGCCTCTTCTCTACCCACGGCAGTTTTTCATCAGCCTTCAGGAACTTTCTTCTTTGAGACTTCTTATTGCTTTCAAACTTAGTTGAAATTGGTGAAGTATTCCAAATTTGTTAGTCAAGAAAAGCTAACAGAAAAAGGAGTGAAGCTTACAAATCTTATCATGCAGTGAGGTTCCATCAGATTTTTAATTAGAAACAAGCTTGCCAGATTTAAAGTAGAAATCTTGAATTATTTTTCACTGAGTGAAGGCAATTAGGCGTGTGAATGAAGCACCAAAAAACTGATGTCATATCTCTTAAATATTCAACAATACATGCTGATCTGAAAATACATATTATAGCCAAAGGTGAGTAAGTCTAATGTCCCAGAATAAACAGGGCAGACAGGTTCAGTGGTCCCCGTGAACTAGTTAGCCTGTGTTCTCAAACCAGGCACTGCCATAGGAGGGATGCAGGGAGAGCAAGAGTAAACATTTCTGCTGGAATGACCAGGCTATGTCAGTCAACATTTGGCCACTTTTAAAAGACAGCTGCAAGACTGCAAAGAGGTCAAGACCTCATCTTGCATTTCTTTTAGACGAGAAGCCTGGTACACACAGTTCCCACTTGTGCCATTCCAGCTTGGAAGGAAAAGAGCCAGCTTCCAAGTTATTGCCTTCTTCTCCACACTCTTCCTCACAGATCCAGCAGAAGCTGGGCTTTGCTGGGCTTTGCTGGGCTTGGAGCCTTTGCTGCAACACAAATAGAGCTGTAAGTGGAACACTTCCTTTGGGATTTTGTTTTTCCTCCCTGCCAAATTTATGGGCCAGGCCAAGTCCCTGCTTGCTCAGGCAGGCGGTCGGCTGAGAGCATCTTGCTGTTTGCAGAGATGAGGTGGTGGAACCTCACACTCCACAATGGGACCATTGCGGTGAAATGCATCTGGCAGGAGGAGATACTTGCAGCAAATCAGGGTGAGAAGAACTGAGTGCTGGCAACCCTAGCAAGCTGGATTCCCCAAACGAACTTGAAGGATTTGGCAGAACTCAATTACATTTTTAAACAGTTACTGTAAGTGTAAATGTTATTTTATCCACCCCCTTGAACTGTATCATCCTGGCCTGCTACCAGGCAACCACACCCACGTTCCTACTTTTACAGCTGCAGAGATTGGGTGAGGTCTATGTTCTGTGCAACTTAAAACCTATTATTAAAGTAATTCATTTGCAAATAAATCACATTTCTTACGCAGCCCTGAGTAAAAAAATGAGTAAAACAAGAGTATGTGAGCATGAGCTCATTTGCTGAATGCAAATCCTGCTGCCTTCCCTCCTCTGACCACATTTGAATAGGCAATAAGACGGCTGCACAAGATTTGATCACAAAGGCACTTCTTATTTTACTCAAATTTTAGGAAGCAGATACAGAAATCATTAAAGGAAAATAAAATGAAAAAAAGAAAAAGAGGTCCACCAGGAGATGTCTCTTCACAACAAAACAGAAAAGATCAAAGGACTCTACAGCACTCAGGGGTCAAGGCCAGCAGGCTGACACCAAGCCTGAGCATGACAGGGGATGTAGTGTCGTCTTGTTTACAGAAGCACTCCTAGCACCAGCATGCACGTGCAAACCTGGCCCCAGTGGCTCACAGCAGTGCCCTGTGGGCTCTGGGGGCAGCAGGACTTCAGCTACTGTGCAAGGCCTGAAGATGCTGAGTGATTTCAGAGAGGAAACAAGCAGCCTTTCTTTCAGAAGCACCGTGCATCATCCAGTTTTACATTCCTTGAGGTCCAGCTCTGAACTCTTTCAGGGCCTCAGTGTCTATGTCAACCTGTACCATTCCACTGTTTCAGTAAGACACTGGATATGCATGAGAAATGCAACCCCATTTATTGTTACTCAAACCTGGCCTCCAAGTTTCATTTTATCTTTAAATAAAACAAATAAAGGAATAGCTTGTTATTAAGAACAATATTATTTTATGCTTGCTGCAATATACACAAATATACATAAAGATTAGTCAGCTTTCATGTGATGAATCAAACCAGTGGCCATGCTTTAAAGTACACATCCAGTAAAGTATTATGCTGAGACTGAAACAGAACCAAACTATGCTCTTGCATTATGGTATAAAAAATTCTGAAAGAAACTTCCACACTCCATATTCAATGATTTAAAATAACCATTCCTAATGCAGCACACCTTTGTTGACCCTGCATTCTAGAGCCTCTGATGGTTTAGCCAACCACCTGCTGCTGGGGCTACAGGCAAGATCCTGACCAATATCCAAGCTGAAATATACTAAATATACTTTAATCTTTTTTTTTTTTTTTTTACAGTTTGCATAAAGTTGATATGTTTATATTCACATACAGTTTTATAACAACTGCTTGAATAAATCCTGCCTGAAAAGTCCAATTTAATTCTCTTAACTTCATTACTACCTACAAAAGGATAAGTTTCAACAATGATCTCTCCAGAGATGCTGTGTTTCTTCTCACTGTTTGTCCATATAAAACTGAGATAGACTTTTTCTAAGGGAGATTTTCTGTCTTTTTTTCATGGCTTCAAAATAATACTTTAACACATAAAAGTTTTTTACAAATTAATATTGGCAGTATTCAGAAGTCATTGTATTTTCTAAATCCTAGACTAAAATCAAAGGGCGTGTTTAATCGCCTAATAGAGGCAGCAAGCATATTTTGGAGTGTTAAAAAATTTGCAACAGTATCATAATCTCTTTCCTTTTGGCGTTTGTTTATCGTTTTTTTTTGTTGTTGTTGTTAGTTTGTTTTACCTAACCAACCCCCAGACTATACTCCCAGTCACACAACCCACAGCAACACAGCACCACTGGCACACATGCTACAATTTTCTAACTTTTTCCTTCAAAATTGTAACCACAGACACCTTCTCCACATCCATTCAATTCAGGCATTATGTGTTAACTCATGGTCATCTACATTATTCACATTTTCTTTAAGACTATGTAACAGTTTCTGCTTGCCCTTAAAAAAATAAATCCAGTTAGGCTACAAGCCTCACTGCTTTCTTCCCCACTATGGTCTATGTGACTCAGAACCCAATTCTTTCACCACCTGAGTCTGGATTCCACGATGTGCCTTCTGAAAGTCAGATTCTGTATTCCACTCAGAAGTCTCGTAGTGGCTTACAGGAGAGAAGTAATTAGTGATCTATCTTGCAGAGTCTGAGCTGTTACTACTGTATGGAGAACTGAATGAAAAAAAGCATGATCAAGTTGAGCAGAGTGTTTGTCATTTGCTGCTGTCCTCCACCTCCCATTCTCTTTCTCTCCTTGGATCTACTGCAGATGTCTACCAAACACAGTGGTGGTATCAACCTCTGCAGACTGCTCCCACCACCAACACTCCTGTCACCATTTCTCTCATGGCAGTTGTGACCCATCATCTGGAAACTGCCTTATCTTTCATTACTGTGTGCCTGGTGATCAGAGGCTTGGGAACTAAGCACTGAGCACTGCTCAGGGACAGCCTCCATTGCTGAGTCTCAGTATAAATCTAGCAGTATTTCTCCCACTATTTCCTCTGCTCCCTCTTAGCTCCCCTAATATGTAAGAAGAAAAGTGGTGCACGTCTTTATGCTCCAGAGACAGACATGCCAGGCAAATAACACATATGAGATTGGAGGGAAAAGAAAAAAATAAATAAAAATAGTGGTCTCAGTCATTCATCTTCCAAAAAGCACCACCACCAGAATACAAGCACAAGTGTTTCCACACAGTGAAGAGCACACTGATGAAAAAATAAAGCTCATGTACTCTTGACATTCCTGTTTTGCTGAATCTTGATGAAACTCTTAAAACTGCTCAGTTACAGTTTGTCTGTTCTTATGATCGGTGACAACCAAAATTGCCATAAGAGCAGAGAAAATGCCATACCACACTGGAAAGTTTCCAGACACAATTGAGCAGAGGATACGTAAGGACAGAGCAACAGAACCAACGCAGAAATATAAACAGTGGAAGTTTCCTGTAAGCAGACTGTGGCATAGGGATTTTCTGCAATGGCAGCTGCACCCACACTGTTGTCTGATGAGCGCCAGTGCCCTTTGCTCTGCTGAATCTGTCTAATTCTTTCAAAAGGTATTACTTTTTTGGTCTTTAAAAAAAATCTGTATCATAGTATTCTACACTTCAGTTATAAAAGCAAGAAAAAAGGCAGCAGGGTCACGAAAAATCCCATGGGAGCAAGTATCAGAGGGGACAAAGCCAACCTTGGGAAAATTAGTAACAAGACAGAAGTATGTATTTTAGCATCAATACAACTATCTACCTTCTCATACTTTTGCCAGTGATACAAATATTAGGGGTGTGGCAAGTGACTATATAATGTGTTGGCAGTTCTCACAAAAAGTGGATAGTTATTTTTCAAAATTTTCAGCAAACCAAAATGAAAGCCCATTTCAGTCACAAAGTCCATTTTCAAATGTGCAGAACATTCTGAAACATCATTTGTAGTTACAAAGCATCGTGCTGATAATTTTTAAATAATATAGAGGCTTTTAAAATTGTGTCTTATCTTTCTCCAGTAGAAATAATTTGCTGTGATGTTTTCCAAAGTACCAAAGTATATTCAACAGTTGCCTAGGTTCATGTAAGAAACATGAACAAAAATATTTCACTCAACCCTAACTCTCTTAGTGCTGAGGTTCCTTAATTGAAAGAAATAGCACTGGTACATTCTAGTTATATTTTCAGCCAACAGAGTCTGGAAAAATGCATGGTGTTTTCCAAAAAAGAGAACTGCAATAAGCACTCAGGGAAAGTGATCTTTCTGTATTTATGAATTATGGAGGGTGAAGAAAAGAGAGAGAGAGATTATTCCTAATCGACAGGAATGCTGAGAACTGATACACAAAAGGATGCTTTCCAAGTTCTCATAACAAGAACGCTGCTAAGCTTATCCCATGGAGCTGATATACCCCAGCACGATAGAAGCAACAGCAGTGTCATTGAGAGGGGTGCTTCTGAGCTCACCAAAAACCTTCTGTTGAACAAGGTCTAAGAAGCAGGTTGGCCTGTTTTTCATCAAAAAAAATGCATTACATTTTCCCTATGTTAATCAAACGTTAATATCTTTCCTATTTTAGCTTTTAGACCCTGAAGCAATTTTCTCTACACGTATGCTCTGACTGGCTGCAACTATGGCATAACAAATTAAGGAGGGAAGTATGTGTCCTGGCAAACAGAAACCTGGACCAGGGAGATGTTAAAGAATGGCACTGTGATGCAAACGTAAAAGAAAATAACTTCTAAAATATGCAATTTGAGTGAATACTTAAAAACACAGCTCCAAACTCCTTGAAAGATGAAATATTTCCTCTTCCTTTGGTTCAAGTTGCAACTGATTTCAAAGATTAGAAGATAATTATAACCTTCCTTCCACGTAGGTAAGTGGTCACAAGATGAGCAGAGACTACTCCTAGAGAGTTGCAGAGTAGTAAACATCAATGTCTATTACTAGTAAATAATAGCCAGTGACTTGTCATTTTGAATAATAAACCCAAGGATACATTCCCACATGGCTCTTTTATTTTTCCTACTCGTGCACTAACTTCTACTACCTATACTTGTTTGTGTTTGCAACAGTTCTTTTCCATGAATAAAAGAAAGGAGGACAGATGTTTCTGATTTTCCTTTGTATGGATGACAACGTAGAAATGTATTGTGGAATCTGGCACTGACTTGTTCTCAGAGTTACCACATGTCCCAGTCACAGAACAGCAACACAGAGTATAATGTTTCTGGAAAGAATCTTGCTGCAATAAAATGGATCACCAGAAGTTTGCAATCTATGAATCTATGAAATACAATCCTCCAAATATTGCTTCTATTAAGAATTTAAAATTAAAACAATTCACAAATTGGGGAGGAGGGAGAAGGTGCTAATTGTATTTCGCAGAAAAATGCATTCCCCACTCAGAAATCTGCATAAGCTGCTGTACTACATGGTCACTGCAACAAATCCTTGAAATCAAACAGAACATCTTCTGTGATGTGCATAAAACACCCAGCGAATATGCTATTTGGAGAAAATGTTAATATATTCATGAATTGAAAGAAGGACAAGAACAACCATCTAGCCTGATATCCTTCATGACACAGCTGAGAGGACTGTGTTGAGTTAATGCCTGTTTGAACTGCACACATCTCTTTTAAGAGAAAAATCAGCTCCTGCTTACTTCAGAACCCAGAGATGGAGAACATACCATGGAGCTTGGTAAGCCACCTGGTTAACAGCCATTCCATGTCACACAGCCTGTGTCAGAGCTGGAGGGCATCATTTCTCAGGAAAACATTTATAATCCTCAGGTTCCCTTATTTTTTGAAAGCTGATCATCTTGCTCAGCATTTTCAGCACACACCTTTTCTTGAAGGCTGAACTGCTTCTTTTCTCTGATTCCATTCCCAGACTGAGACTCCTCAAGCTTCCCCCAGGAACCACATCCAAACACCCACATTAGCATTTCTGTCCTGAGTGCTCCTGAGTAAATAAACCACGCAGAATTAGCACTGCTATCTCTTAAGGTCTCTTTCTCTAGGGCCCAGTGTTTTCTGCACAGTGGCAGAGCAGCAGTTGATGTTACGCTCCAGGAGGAACACATCTGGGGCAGCAGATGCCCTGAGAAAAGACCACCTCTTCTCCCACCTTGCTCGGCCAAGCAGTCATAAAGAGGGATTTCTTAGGTGTTTACTCCCTACACCTTGCTTCCCCTGTTCTACTTTGCACATCCAGCATCCACAAGTCAGAGCTCCCCAAAGCTCTTTGTGCCACAGAATGCAGGCAGGCTGAGGAATGTCAGGGTTAATTTTAAGCCACATCTCTTGTCAATTAAGTGATCAAGTTAAAACCCCATGAAGCATTCAGGATGTGGCTGCTGAGCAGGGTGACTGGATAGAGCTGTCACTGACTAGCAGGATGCCTGCTTTACCTGTCAGTCTGAAAGAAGTTGCTGCTGGTTTGCCCTTCGGGGGAAAATGCAGAAATTCAGGATTGAGGCAAGACCTCCTGTGGCTGCTTGAAGCTCAGATCTGTTCTGGAATGGAAACTCCATCAAGAAGTGTAACAGGGAAAAGGCTAGTGGGAAGTTTCACACACTGTGTCACTACGAAGAAACTTTCTTCTGAATCTGGTTTTACTCTCAAACCAACAGGAAGACTTTCAGGCTACTTACTGTTGGAATGGAAAGGAAATTACTAAATGGTAAAAAAATAAATATAAAAAATGTGGAGAAGCAGAAGGGTGACAGTGCTGGAGGAAGACAGCCAGCCTTCTGGCAAGGCCTCTGGATTCCAGCTCTGCCACAAGGAAAGTGCCAGGCATGCTTACTTTTTCCACTCTTTTGCACTTATTTTCTCCTGTATTTACTATTTAGACTGACAGCATTTTCTGGAAAGAGACATTTTCCTGTAATTTGTTTTATATAAATATATTTGCATAGTAAACTCAAGTCCCCCAAGAGACAAATGCTATGATGCACATTACACACACATCCCCAGGCTTCCTATTGCAGAAATAGAGGGATCCAGCAGCACAAACAGCCACAACAAAGCTGCAGTTCAGGGATGACATTTCCCAAAATCCACTCTGAAGATCAGTGGGACACTTTGTCTGTTCTCATCTGTCCTGTGACATGTTCCAAAGGAGGTGGTGGGAGTGAGTGTGACCCTGTGGAGCTGTTCATTACCAAATGCCTGGAATGCTAATGTAAACGCCTTGCATTTACTTCATGCTTTGCCTTTGAAGACTTTTGCCAACATTAATAGTGACGCTACTACTCACAGGGCTTTTATAAGGATTAATTTATTATAGTCATTAGAATGTACTGCTCCTTACCACAGTCATGTAATAACACATTTAACTTGTGCTCCAGAACAAAAAAAGGGAAGCCAGTTACAGTGCTTTAGGATCTGTTTACAGGAATCCAGTGTTTTCTCCTCTACATACTCAGATGGTGACATGCAGCTACACTGAAATCCCACATCTGCCCAAATCCCTATATGAACATGTGAAAAGCAATTGCTGAGTTATCTGCCAATCTATCATCGGTTCTCTTTCACGAGAAAACTTGCAAGTATATACTAATGTATAGTGCTCTTGCTGGCATCTCTGTAAGCAATACTTTTCCCTCTCATGGCTCACTTCATACTCCCAGTCTTTCACAGAGGCCTATAGAAAGATAGCAGCTGGCCTGTCTCCTTGCTCGCAAATGATCCAAGAGAAACCATACCTTGACCTGACAAGCCCATAAGGAAGCCTATCATTGTTCACAAAGCCACTTGGTACACAGCACTGACACATCAGCAAAGAGGCTGGGGTTGGTCTCTAAGTAGAATTTCCTTACCCTGCACCCCATTGCTGTGGCATCACCATGCCCCACAACCTTTAAAGCTTTCTTTCTGACATAAAGTCTATTCCTCCTGCTCCAGAGATAAAAACAGAGGGTTTTACCTGGCAGTTAGTCTTCCACCTCAGTGCCAGGGAGCAGAGCCTTTTCTTCTCCCATCCCTTTGTATTTTCCCTTCTTGACCCCTTCCCCAGAGGCACAGGAGGACCACGGCCCGGCGTCATCCCTGCCTCCTTTGGAGAGGATGCAAAGCTGCTACCTCAGGCAGAGCTGCTAAGTGCCTAAATTTAGCTGGGATGAATCTGGGATTAGACCATCAGAGCAGAGAATAAAACCAAGGCATTGCAAGCATTAGGCCAAAGTCTTAGCACCATCTTCTGTGCTGTGCTGGGGATCTGCCATACAGCAGGCCAAGTGTGCAGCAGTGACACTGATAAAGACCAGCACTGAATTCAGAGAAAACAGGGATCAGACTTCAAAAAGGACAGTATTTAGCATACATCACCACTTCCACTCTCCCTCTCTTTTTTAATTACTCTTATTTTTAGAGAAAATGTTCGTGCTAAGCCTTGTTTTGGCAGCATCGTGCTGGAGCAACTCCTATTGCTAGCTCACCGTGTGCACACAGGAGGCTGCCATACCTTTACACCAGCTTATTGAAGGCAGCTCCATGTGTCAGGCTGCTGTGGCATGCTGCAGCACTAATGGGCACTGTGTTGTGCTCCGTGACTGCGTTTAATTGAGCCCGAGAGCGGTTGGACAGGTAGGCAGCAGCCACTGAGTCACTGGTACTTGTGCTCAGAGAGCTGTGCCTAATGAAGGCAATTGCATCATGCTGGTAAGAGTAGAGCAGCCAAGGCACACCCCTGGGTAAATGGTGCCTGCTGGGAGGTTTAATTACATTCAGCATGCCTGGCTGTGTGATCTCAGGAATCAGAGGCAGAGAAGCCTGCTACCTGACCCAAGCATGTTCTCCTTCCCACTGGAGGTGGTGAGCCTTTCACTGCTTTTCTGTAGAGGCATCATCCACTGTGCTCCTACTTTCTGGGAGTTTTTGCTATCTATTGTTACTGCATTTGATTATTTTCTGACACAGCATTTCCAGCAGATAATTCTTCCTCTCCTCCCCACTCCTGCACTGTAGCCTTCTCCCAGCTTAGTTCTTGTTTGCACCTTTCTTCTCCAAATGTTGCAAGACAGCCAACCACCCAAGAAAAGAAATATCCAGCATAAAAATCTGCTTTCCTCAAGTTTTCTTCTTATTCTTCTAACTGATTTTTGCATATGGTAGTGTTTTTTGCCCTGGGCTGCCGAAGAGTTTGTAGCATCACTGGTGCAACAAGTCCCACTGAGACAGGACCCTGCATGTATGGCACTAATCCCAAATCACAGCCTCCTTCCCTGTTATTATCTGCTAAGCTCTACTGAGAAATGCGTCACCACAGGAAGTTCATCCAAATTTTTCCTTCTGGTAAATGAGGAAGCGCCTCCTGCACACAACAGGGAGTTCAGATGTACATTTCTTCACACTAGAATCAACAGAATCAGCTATTTATTTATTTTTAAGACCCTGAGATGGCTGCTGTGCACTTTTGACCTGCTGTCAGTTTGAGCAGCCATTAGCTATTCACAAGATGTAAGTGCACACTGCAGTGAGGATGCCTTTATATAATTACGAAATACCAGTGATTTTGGTGATTTATTTGCATTGCTCCTTATCCAGCACTGAAGATAAACAGCAGTGAAAAGACAGGGATGGGTCTGAAGTTCAGAGAAAAGCCTCCTGTGTGTGGGTGACGGGTTCCTGAGCAAGATGAGGCTGTGAGCTAAGAGCAGTACAAGCTTGCAGACTCAGAGCCTGGCCTTGCAAGCAAGCCCCATGTTTCTACAAGCCTTAATATTTTAGCAGAGCAATTTGTGGATCCTTCAGGAATGTATCATTTTCACAAAGATATTAAAATAATTTTAAAAATCAAACTTTGATTGTCAAGTGTGGACAAATCTGGGCAATAAAGTGTTTGCATGAAAGGTAAAACTTTGCATAGTGTTGCTGAAATGTCTCATTGCCAGATCTGAACAGGTCACCAACAGCGTGGTCCCTTGTAGTGATGCTTCACATTGCTGGAGTGTCACAGATGTTGATATACCAAATCAGGGTTCAATTTTCTAGGAAATACTGATTTCTGGTTCTCCTATTTGGAATTTGGAATATTTACATAAATATTTTCTAGCTATGCAGAGCAAAATGTTGACGAGCCACCTGCAGAGTTGTAATTTGCTCTCCCACAATCCTGACTCACCACAGAGGCTTAATCCATGTATTCATATGTATACTGTGGGAGGGTCTTTTTGTGAAATCTAGATAAAATTTTTGTATTAACCCATGTTTGCAAGCACTTCTCATACTCACAGTGAATACAGACGGGTCAGAAGGCTGATCTAATCTATATGGCCTATTAACTGTGAGTCTGCACCATCCAACAACTGAGATAATTTATGAAAGTTGTGAAGTGAAGGAAAAAATCTTAATCTCCCAAAGAATAGTTCAAATGAGAAAAAAAAAACAACGAAACAAAGAAAGCTGCTCTAGAAAATTCAAATGGTTGAAAACAAACCAGAACTATCCAAAAGAATGTTTGAAAAAAGGAAAACTTACTGTGTAATTTGTCCAATTAGTCCACTGCATTATATTATTGTGCTGCCCTGAACAAACTCTTGGTTGCCTAATGAGAAATTGTTATTTTAAAATAGCTATTCATTGCTCTTCCTGAATTTAAAAGAAACCAAACGTTTACAAATGAAACAAGGATATAGTTAGACAAAAATTAGAGCTATCTCAGTTGCCACAGCAGGGCATTTCTTTCTGGGGAAAAAAAAAGGACAAGTGGCAAGAAAAACTTTCTGATGCTTAAGAAACCATTTAGAGGCAAACTTGCAAATATTTGCTCTGGGCTGGCACTAAAGCAACAGCAAAATGAAATATGGTTCAGTGATTTATATCTGAACTCATCAGAAGAGTTATTTATTCCTTTTTGTACCCCTGAAAATTTCCAACCAAACAGCTGTGGTTTTTTTTTTTCACAGTTGCAGAGATTCAAGATATTTTGATTGTGAATTGCACAAGGACAGTGATGCTGCTATGGTTGCACATTGTCTAAATTTTGGAGTCAAGCCAGACTCCTCTCACTACAGCACGTTTCCTTCTCTTTGTGAAGGAAGGCAACTCTTCACAGCTGTCACAAGTTCATGATGTACCACCTGAACCAAAGGGCTCTGATGAACGTCTTTCCCAGGAAAACACAAGTCCCACGTACCCAAATGAAAATTCCTGTAAGCAGTGGTGGCATTACTGCAGCCAAAATGTTTAGGTCAAATGCTTTAGCCCTTGGCCAGATGAATAAATAAATAAGGATTCTGGATATAAGATTAATGTTGTTGGATTTTTTTCAAAAAGAAAGAGTTTCCACACAAATTACATACTTTTAAAATGTAAACAAACACTTAAACCAACAGTCTTGACAGTATATTTATCAAAGAAGAAGTGTTTGTGTGAAAACACTTTTTATAGGAAAACAGATATCCAAGCAGCAGACCTGTTTCTTCCAAAATATAGCTCAAAGTACATGTAACTAGGCTCAGAAGTGATGCTCTGGATTTCGAACATTATCTCTGAACGCCATACAGTAAATCAACTTTTCTTTTGCTGAGAGAAACTTCCTCAGAGAGAGCCTCAGGAAACTGATGCAAGAATTCTCCAAATCCCGTTTGCTGAAAGATGCAGCTAGCAGCTCATGCCTCCTTTCTGAAAGAGATTTTTTTTTCCAATATTTAACACTTATGGATTGTATTTTCATTTAATACAAATCCCTTAATTTAGATGTCATGATTTACTGCAGCTACTATTCAATATCCACTTTAGGGGGCATCTAAAATTTCCATGTAAAAATTTTTTCCCCAAAACCCACAGTCAGCCTAAATGGAACTACCAAATACAAATGAAAATAATAATAATAATAATAATAAATAAAATTTTGTGCCTACACTCCTACCAAGATCCTCAAGAATAATGAAAGAAATATGCACTTTTCTGACACCTGCAGCAACTCTAGCCTAAAGCCTCCACATTTACTAGAGCCCCGTCAAGACTATTTTCAGATTTTGACTGAGCAATGCACCTGAATCATATAGTGAATTCTTGCAGACATTAACGCCTTAGTGTTCTTATAGTTGAAAACACATATATTATGCTCTAACTCAGGACTTCAGACACAGCATATGGAAGTTCTTAACTTCCCAAGATCTAAAGTAGATGGACACGGTTTATACTTTTACAGAATTCCTTTAAATGGAAAATTTTAATATTTTTGTGTCTCTAAATGAAAACAAAACACAGGGCAAAAATGGGATTATTAACCGGAGTCATTAAAATGCCATGCAAAATACTTCTTGAAGGGGAAAAAGAAATGATTTGGAATTGCGACGCTGACCTCACCCCATTTGTTTTGAACTTTCTGTAATGTAGTGTTGCCCAAGAATAAATCTGCAACAAAACTATAAGCAGCATAGTTTCATTTTTGTATCTAATGTAGTGCATCAATTCACTTAAAAAGAACAAAATCTATGTTGAAAAGTTGAGCTCAGTACAGCTAAATGTTGAAAGGACATCAAGCAATTTACTAGCATGGGGCTGCTGCATTCCTTCCACATGGCCAGCACTGATAATGAGGATGTCTTAGGAGACTGTGGGAGTGACAGGTTTTGCAGGTGCATCCCATGCCCACAGAAATAGGATTGGAAGCAGAGGAGGACAGCAGAGGCTGTGTACTGATTCATCCCCATGGCAGCACCCCTCAGGCATAAGAAACTGCAGTGTCCCTTTGACCAAGTCCTTCCCTGAGCATCTTCCCATGCACAGTACCCTTGTGTTGGAGCTATACCTGCAGAAGGGGCTTACACAGCTGGAGGTATCCCTAAATGAATGCCTTCCTCTTCCTCCCTGGCCCAAAGGCAGGGTAGGCATCTCCATGGTGCTCTTGACTGTTGTCAGCACTAGGCCAGTGACTTCTCAGTCTTATCACAGTGTTTATCACAGGGAGCCATTTACCTCTTCTCTGGAGAGGAAGCTCCTCTCAGTGTTTAACTGGCATTTGCTTGGCTGAACTTAAGCTCCTTTAGTTTGTATCCTCTACCAATGTTGAGAAGGACTTACTGGCCCCAGCAGCCTCTACAACCACAGCCTGGTCCCACATCACCACCCTTCTCAGGTAACAAGGTTCCCTTCACCCAGCATCCATGTGTAGAGCACAGCCCTTCCTGCTGCTGTCCCCCAGCCTCACCAAAGTTCCTGTGGACTCTGTCAAGATGCGTCATCTGCTGTAGTCCAGCTGAGCATTATCGATGCTGAGCAGGACGGAAGGATTACTTCACATTTCTCACAGGCTGCATGCCTGTTTATACAAGCCACTGGGATGTTTGCTTTTTTTGCAGCAACACGACTCCACTGACTCACTGACTTGTGACACCCTGTAGCTTCCAGAGCTCAAGTCAGGAACGCTCTGCCTTCTCAGCCCCTTGTCCCGTGTCTTGGTCCACTCGTCTTCCCAACACTGCCACTGGCAGCTCTCCTTTCTCAGTGGAATAACATGGAATGAAAGGAGCTCAGGTTATCCTGGAAGGCTGCTGAGCTGCACTTCAGTAAATAAATCTAGACAGCAGAAATAATTACCAGCAGATGGCAGCCCCCTGGTGGTAATAAAAACACAAGCCCACCCAGAAACCACCTCTGGATCCATTCTCCACCCTCCTAAAGCAGACAGGGAAGGTGGGCACCTCAGTGGCACGGTACTGCCCCGTGCAGCCTGTGGGCAAAGGGAAGGCCATATGGGTGGCTCTACAGCCCCCGCCTCCTCTTGTTTTCCCGCACACGGACAGGGCCCTGCAGAAAGCCTTTCCTAACACCACCACCTTTGCAAACAGACGTCCCTCTGTAGTGGTCTCCACTCATCTGGAAGCAATCTGAGCCCGTGATGAAATGCATGCCCTGTGCAGGGGAAGGAGGGAAATTAGCTTGGGGGAGTGTTGCACACTCACACGCACACACATAAACACATGCACACCCACTACCCCTGAGAGCACCCCAAGGCTGGCTGCCTGCACTCTTTCTCAAGGGACAAGCAGTAAATCTGATTGCACCATGTACATATTTATCATACGCTCCAGAAGGAGACTAAGCTATAGAATAACCATCTAATGGCCTAAATGGGACTGCTTTTCCAAAATGCCTTTCTTTCTGGCTTTTTTTTTTCCCCCTACAGTCTGTGCAAAAAGGAGCACTTATAAACAACTTGCAAGATCTATTTATACTATAGCTCAAGACATTTAGATAGCAGTGTCTCATGGACTTTCAATGGAGGCTGGAAGTTGGGCTGGAAGTTGATCTGACAGGAAATAAAAGCAAATTTATTCTTTTTCCTAAAAAGCAAGAGATAACGCTAACAGGCTGGGATGAGCAAGAGCCCAGGGTTCAGACTAAGATGCTGAATGCAGCAATCTGTGCACTGCAAAAACTTCTGCCAACCCAAAGGGATTCATTCATGGAACAGAAACAAGAGCATATTTCAGTCAGACAGGAACAGAAGTGGGGCAGAGCTACCAAAATCCCCAGCAGGATCTCCTGTGTAGCAAGAGAAAACTTCATGGTGAGCAGCACAAAAAAAGAATAAAATAAAGGCCAAGACTAACAAATGGCTTGAATTCATGGACATAGTTTTTGGATGACTGGTCGGATAGGTCAGCACAATCTCCATCCACAGTTTGTTCTAGCAGAAATCCTGATTAGGTCTGTTCATACAGATCTTTATCACACATGTGAACTTCCAACTCTAGCATCACTGTAAAAGCAGAGAGCAGATGCAACATGGAAATCAGCCAAATTAAAGATGGAAACAAATGCTTCTGCAGCAGTACAGTTGCTAATGCCTCTGGAGGGGTGCAGCCACATTGAAATACAAAAAAAGTACCAGCATAGCAATTTTTTATCCTGGAAATACAGATGTCAGATAAGTGGTTTCTAGCAAGTTCACATGACCATTGTGACCTCGAGAGGGAAAGCCCACAGTACCTGAATAACTAGTACTAGGCATAATGAAAAGGAAAAGCCATAAAATGTTAGCATCAAAAAGCTCCTGAGCTGCCTGTGTGTGCAGTCCATTTGTGACTCAAATGGCTTTGGCCATGTCCCTGAAGGAAGCAGAGCTCAGCAGCCTGCCTTGCAACACCAGCCTCAGGAAGTCATCCATCAGCCCAGGGAGAGCCACGCTGAGGTTCTGCCCAGCTGAGAGGTTATCAGCAAAAATAATGTTCCTGCTGGAAAAAGTGAAACCAACAATGGAGTCTTGAATGCCTAACCAAATGTTGATGTGATGGACAGGAAAACTCAACACTCTTCATAAGCTGGAAATCCCTGACCCTCTTCTGTAGGTCCTGCAGATACACAGCAGTGCTGCTTAGTGTATTACAGTATGGCAAAATGACACATCAGCAAGAAAAAAGCTGGCTCTTACATGAGCTTTGACTGGAAATGGAATGACTAACCCCCAAGTCATAAACAAAGGCAGCCAAGTGGGGTCAGTCTGAGAATCCTGCTCAGCACCCTGCTCCTGCACCTCAGGAGACAAGCAGGCAAAAGCACAAAAACACCCACAGAGAGATGCTTTCTTGCTATCCTTTCCCCACCATCTGTGGTTCATGAACACGGAACAGAGGTGGCATCCTTCTTGGTAAAGAAACCATGCACTTGAATCACCAATTCAAAGAAATGGGGCTCTGAAAACAGTATTACTCTCAGTGTGGGAATACATATCTGCACATGCAAAGGGAAGCAAATAAAATAATAGACATTAAGGCGTGAAGTGAAAAGGTGTGAATCCCTTCACTGTACCTCAAGCCTTGCAGGAAATATAAAGCACATACAAAATGGGGCTGCAGACTCCTGCTGTCTGAAGTATCTGACAGCCAGGAATGCTGGCAGGAAAACTGAAGTTTTTTGTTTTCTGGCATAAGCACAATGTCTGGATCAGGGTTTCAGAGTGCAGTGTCATGTCACAAGATCAGTATTTTCTCTGTCCATTAGCATTACGCGCGCTGTGATTTCACTCATATCAGGTCCCAGTGATGGACTGTAGGGATATTTAACTGGCAGCATCCACCAAGATGTAGTCAGTCTCCTATCTAGATGCAGCGACCCCAAAGCTGGCCACCCGCCACCTAACAAAACTGTGGTTGGAAAAACTGCACATTGTGCTCTAGGTCCCTTTGGCCACAGCAATGCTGTTACACAGACTGGCAGTCTTTGGGTGCACAAAAGTTATACACGACAACTTCTACTCTGGCAATCTAACAAGAAAAAAAATGCCCAACTTAAAACTACAACATTTCTACACTTCCATGAACTTAGGACATTTAAAATTATCCAAAAAAACCATCAGCATTTACTGTTACCCAAGTCTTTATACCAGTGTTATCTCTCATATATTCAGATCCATTGGAAATTCTTACCCTTAGTGTAGATTTAGTTACTAAACGAAGGACCAACTGTTAAGATTTCACATGGAAAAGTATGTGGGTCACCTAAAGATAAAGGCTGCCTTCCACTTTCACTCAGAGAGGAATAATAAATAATTTATTTTACACAACACTAACAGCTTAATCTAGCCTTTTTGTGGACCCCAGCAAAAAATAAAGACATCCTAAGCTGATTTTTGTATCTCTACAAGCACCTGAGAGCTAAGCATCCTCTGGCCCTTTTTGATTAGGGCATTGAATGAGCAGATTTCTTGGAATCCTGTATTCAGTAGGAGAGTACAGGTGCTGCTCATCTGGTTCTGCACCTAGAGGTGTAGAAAGCGTTGCAGTATCTGAAAGTGCTCCGGAAGATGAAGCAGAGGAAGCCAGCAAGCAGTTAGAAAGGAATTCTGCTCACAAGGTAAGAATGAAACAGCAGAAAAAAATCATCCCGAGAAATGAAACAAACTCATTTCACTGAAATCAAGTTAGAAGCTTTTGCTGTCCCAGCGAGCAGAGGCTGAGCGGATTCAAGCCGTGGTTGCTCATTAGCTACGCTGTTCTTATTTTTTACATCCTTTTTAGCGTTCTCACCACTTTTGCCTCCACTATGGGTGATATGATCCGCAAGACCAGCCACTCTGGGCCAACTTCCTTACAAGCTGATTTCAGACCATTTGCAGATGGCTGGGGTTTTTTTTGTGCCAGTGACACTGGACATTTGAAATTGTTTTATCAACCAGATAACTACTCTGTTTCTGTGGAAATCAAAATCCTATTTCATCACAAAGCAGGAATATCAGCAATATTATAGTAGTTTTGACACTATAAAAGCACAGTTAATTTACAGACCTATGAAAATTTCAATATAATACAAAATTTCTCAGGTATTTATGGAGAGTGACTATTTTGCAAAAATATCATTAATTATCATGTGTAACACACGGGGAGATCACAAAATAATCTCTGTATTCTGGTGGAGAGTTTGATAAAGCAGCAATTACTCTGACTGCTAATTAGCTTTTTGTAATGCAGAGAGATTACTTTACTCTTATACCGCTTCTCTGAGCAAGGCTGGAACACAGAATCATGGAATCACAGAATCATAGAATCACAGAATGCTTTCAGTTGGAAGGGACCTTTCAGTTCCTTTAGTTCCAGCATGCTCTTTTTAGATCCAAGCTGCAGATTGTAGATTTTGTACAAAAAGCCCGTTCCAAGAACAGTGCTTTCCGAATATACATTTTGTTTGAAAGCTTTCTATCAGTGCTTGGTGTTGTTTTCTTCCTAATCTGTCACATGTTTTTGTTTTATGGAGTTTCACAAACCCCCCCAGAGATGGCTTGTTTTTGCTTTTGGTAGACAATGTCACGCTCTTACTTTAGTTACCCAGCACAAATCTTTTCAGACTATCTGGGTTTGAGACTTAAATTGTAATAGAAATACTAGAGGAACCATGACCATCTCAGTAATATTTGATAAGACAGCACAGGATAGATTGTAATTTCTTCTGAAAATCTTGCTTTCTGTGGTGAGAAAGACGTTCCTACTCTAAGCACATAGCACACATTTGCCTTTAGCCAGAACACCATTTCCTAAAATGAGTCATCCGTGAAAACACATAGGTTTAAATTACAGCAAAAATGCTTTCCAAACTACCCAGTGTTGCAAAACCAGAAATAGCTCAAGAGACCTGGAGAAACTCCAGCTCCACAGCATTCATCCATTCCCCCAGTCCCCAGTCATTTAGTCTTCCTGTCATTCTCCCTCCTTTCAGGAGATTTTTTCTGTTAACAAAAGAATAAAAACCCAACCAGAAATGGATGTGTTAATAGGCACTAAGAAACAAGTCACTTCGTCTTCTTTCATTCTTTCCAAAAATTGCAATAGAAGGTTACTTTGTAGATGCTGTTCTAAATTGTGTCCCATAGGCTCTAGATGACTTCTGTTGCATACACAAATTCAGGGCAGCATTGTATAAGTAACATAACCACAGGACATCTAAGTCATTGCATTCTCTCGCCTGCTCCTAGAAAGAGTTCATTGCTGCATATCATAGTGTTTCTGTCTGTGGTTTTGATGACCTGAATCCAAATACAATTGTTTTCTGTTCCACCTGGAGCAACAAAAGTCAGAGCCTGTTCTGGAAGTACAGGTATTTTAGGTGAGGAAGGAAACTCCTCCAGTGGATGAAGCAGAGCCAGGCTTATTCTGCATCATGTAAGGCTCAGATCATGCATTTTACAAAAGTTTTCCTGTGGTAACTCTACAGCCTGGACTTCCAAGCATGAGCTCCTTTTTGCTTCCTGCTTGCAGAGGTCTACAAAGGGAAAGGAGCAGAAGCAAAGTCCCAGCACTTTTCTGTGATGCATGTATTTCTTTTCCAAACTGTAAATCCTGAGCCACAACACATACTGTGTGTGTGAACATGCACTGCTGATGGCTTGAAGACTGTATCAAGGAGAGCCCTGTGCATTTCCTGATCTGTGTTTTCTTGAAATCTTCTGCTGGCCACCATTTTCCTAGACTTCTCCTCTGGCACAACAGAGGTCTAAGATCAATTCAAAGTACAGGGGAAATTATCTTGAGGATAGTAAAAAGCAGGTCCCATGGTAACTATCCTGTTCCAAGGTGCAGTGGGGACTTGCTGGAGTCTGACCCTTAGAGGCTTTTCTCGCCTCTCACAAAGTGCATTATATTCTGTACGTCTGTACTTGCATTTCCTTTCTCCAAGCTCAGTTTGTTAACACCAAAACAGATTCATTCTATTTCTCCATTCCAGTGAATACAGACTCATAGTTTGCCCCTACCACCTCTTCTTCTTCTATCCCTTTCTCCTTGCCTTTTCTTTTCTCCAAAAAGGTTTGACCCTACCATTGCATTGTCAGATATTTATGCATTTGGCTAGATGTAATAGCTGAAGATGGGCCCCCAGCTCTGAAATCACTCAGCCTGTCCGCTAATACTTGCAGTTTTCAGTGGAAAACATCTTACTTCTGTTCTTCTTCCCATTATTACTTTTCCTTTCTTCTTTCAGTGCTCTCACGCTCATGGTTGAGAGAGGTATAAACAGAGTCTCACCATGCCCCAGAATACATAGCAGCACTTGGGGAAGTTTGACAAACTGGAATACATGTTTAGATTTCTTGACTCAGAGACAATGCAGAAAAGAGTGTTCTGGCAAGCTTCCTGGAGATGGGATGCTCTTTCTTTGCTCTGCGATTTACAGTAGGGGTTACAGGCACTTTGAACATTTACAGAGCACCAGTTCAAAAAGAACAAATCATTTTTTAATCTTTGTGCTGTAATTAAACACAACTTACCAGAGTTTATGCATAGAGAAAGTTGAGTAGGGAAAAATCAGATTTCTGTGAGCTAAAAAAAATGAAAACACAACGGTATGAGCACAGTATGTAAGTATGAGCACACATTACTTTCACTATTTTGAAGTACCTCTGACTACGTTAGGAAAGATATGCCCCTTCTTCCTTTTTCCTTGCTTATGAGGATTCATTTCCTGCACACATGGTACTTGGGACAATTCCCAACATTTCCCCAGGTCCATGATCCTGGAGACAAGAGACTGGAATTTCCGGGTGATATTTGTGTGCATTGCTATGAGCAGATCTGGTCTAACTTCATGACCAAAAGGAACAATCTGGCTTCTATATCCACTCGTAGTCACAGCCATCTGAACACATTTGAGGCTTTCCTGCCTCTATTGCAGTCTTTGGTCCCCAACCTGCCTTCAGGCCTCTAGTGTACTGTCTTTTGAGCTTCCATCTTAAGACATCTCCAGCTCCCCCACCCACAGCTCACCCTGACTTCCCTCTTTTCATCACTGAGCTGTTTTCTTTTCCTCTTCAGTACCCACGAAGCACCCAAAAGGCAGATCCCATCATGCCCAGGCCTCCTTTGTGTCAAGTCCTTCCATTCCCCATCTTTCTGTCCTGAAGGCAAGTGACATATAGGTAGGAATTTGCTAAGAAATTCCAAATTCCCTTTTTTTTTTAAACTACGTTTTTCAAATAAAAATTTAGATCATTGTTTATAAGGTGAGTTCACCCTTGTCAGTTAGATCGTTATCTGTAATACATATTGCCTCCATATTTAGTCCTCATCAATTTGCAGTTATATTGCTGTGATTCAACAGACCAAGATTTTTAAAAGCAGGCAGCTAACGTTTTCTGAAAGGCTGAACAACTAGTACAAGAGGTCATGCTCACTTCTACAGATCTCTACTGAAAAATCCTCAACTGATTTCTTCTTTAAAAAATGCAGAAAAAGAGCAGGTCACACAAACTTCAAATGAAGCTGGAAAAACACTTCATTAACATATTTTTGTCTTATATCAGTTGTCAGTATTTTGTATAGAGGTTTCCGTGCACAAAGCACAGTCCTGCCCTGAAGGCATTCAACTCCGTCTTGCTCCATGTGCACCACCTATTTGAAAATGCTACCCTCTAAAAGCAATCCTCAGCAAGGGAAAGAGTGGCAAACCCAGTGGAGTCACAGGTTCACCTTCAGCCTCTATGAAACTGGAGGTTTGCTTGGCATGTGCCATTTCCTGCAAAACTCTGCTTGGTGCTCCCCTAACAAGAGCCATATGGAATCATTTGCATGTCAAGTCCTTCTAGTCCTTCCTTTGAAACAAAAGATCAATAGGATTTTAAAAGTTATATCTGTGCTAAAACTTAACTTCTGCTGGTCTGACAGTTACAACCAGATTATCTGGAAGAAGGAGGCACCCTACCAAGTGCAATGTATCTGCTCTTTACTTGAGAAGTCCAGCCAACAAAATGCTTTCTACTCTAGTGCCAGTAACTCCATCAGAGAATCTGCCCTTCATTTCCTGAACTGAAGCTTCTCAGTATCACTGGGGTGCTGATGATGGTCATTCAGATGTCCAGCAGAAAATACTTCAAAATTGGTCTAAACCGGGTACAAACACAACTAACTTCAACCCTGAAAGTGCTACTGATGCTTTGCAGAACCAGAAGGGACCAGACTCTGCTTCAATTGGTAGGAAGAGATCTGGCACTGATTCCAGGGGAGCCAGGGTTTAATGACCACTATTTTTTTTTTAATTAATAATAATACTATTCTAAACAAAATATTACAGATTATATTTTTTTTGCTTATGGCTGAAAAAAATAAGACATTAACTGTTTAAAGGCTATGCTTGTTTTCTTTCCATGTGTAATCATTTGCATTTCATTTAGCAGATATCACAAATAAAAATCACCGATAATGTATAAAATAGTAAGAAAAAAGAAACTAATCAGTTTTAGACACGTCTCAGCTAAATAAAAGACAGTTTCAAAACAAAGCTCCAGCACACTGCAACAGTGCTAGGTTTCATTATTATTTAAATGCAGTCTCTCTCACACAAACCTTTGAAGGAATGGTAAGGTTATTCAGATTGATACAAGAGGAAAGCCAGGACATACGGAACACGAGAGAGCTTACTGCATTATTCTGAAACGATCTGTTCAAATATGCATGTTATAGCTCACATCACAGACTCTCTCAAGTCTGTATTCTAGATCATTGTATCTGTACAAATCTGGGGAGACAAACATTTTAATTCACAAAATCACAGTTTTGGTTAGGATCACACAGGATGTGCTAATATAATTCGCAGAGAAAAATCAAGCTTTTTGCAAAGGAACAACAAAATGAGAGGACCTTTGGGGAAAAGGTTTTAGGAAGCAGTAAATATATCTAAGAGAGAGGCAAGGTTATCTGGGATTTATACATTTTTCCAAATATTTATGCCAGGTGCTAAAAAGCAGCATTGCCCTTGCTTAAAACTATTTGGACAAGCAGGCTTACAGCTTTCCTCTCTGTGTAAACAGTATAGCAACATTCTAAACAGATTAATAGTGGTATCTGTTCAAGTCAAATATTTATTTAAGCTAGATGAGTGGAATAGGTAGTCTAAGGAGAATATTCTAACCACAAATTACAGGAGGTACTGAAGTATCCTGCCTGCAAGCAAACATCTCACCTTGACAAAATGATGTTGTTTAAAATGAGAAGACTTCATGACCTAAGCTGTTGTTTCCGGTTACCTAAGAGGGACGTTCTCTCTCTTTCAGAGCTGTCAGAGATATTTATACTTATGTTGGCTATTGCAGGAGAGTTTCCAGTGCAGAAGTCTGCAAAGCAAGAGTAGGCTCAATTGCCATGCATTGCACTGGGAAGAGATCACAGAATCGGGAATGTTCAGGTTGGATATTAGGAAAATTTTTCTCAAAAAGAGTGGTGAGGCAGTGGCACAGGCTGTCCAGAGAGGTGGTGGAGTCACCATCCCTGGAAGTGTACAAGAAACATGTAGACATGACATTAAGTGACATGGCATGGTGGTGACGGGCTGGCGATTAGACTTGATGATTTTAGTGGTCCTTTCCAACCTTAGTGATTTTATGATTCTCTCCTTTTTTCACTGCATTTTTATTCCACAATCCTGAATGAATAACTGATGCTGGCACTGCCTTACCACACCCAGGAGGGAAGGAGATCAGAAAGGCCAGGACAGGAGCATAACACTGCAGCACAGCACCTGGGCCAGCCCTTGGCAGCCTGCTGAGGGAAGGCACTGCTGTCTGTGCTCATAGTGCCTCAGTCTGCTTTCAGTATGCAGGAAGACAATAGAAAATAGCTCTGTTCGTTCATAAATTCCATTCGAGAAACCCAAACGTTAGACAGTACTTTTGGTCAGGCAGAATTGATGGTTAAATTTACGAGACTGAAAAAGCTGAGATAATTTTTGTCCCTTGTATCTGTGAAGAGCTGATTTCAGGAAAATTTTAGACAGTCTCTTGCATACAAATCAACATCTCTTATCCATTTTGTCCCATTTCATTTTATTTTTCAGTTCAAGTAAGAATTCATTTTAAACAACAAACAGCTATGGAGTTAGAGCAGCATGGCGTTGAAGCCAAGCTATTCATAGCTTAAACTTGACAGGTCGTATTTCACCATCGTGTTTTCAACATCTGCAACCTCCTCTTGTTTTGTGCAAGGCATAAGTAAGTGTCATGCAGAGCAGGCACCAGAGAGGAGCAGCCGAGATAGGGAAGTGCCACAGCTGTGCTGCCTCAAGAGCTGGACAGAAAGCCTCTCTGGAGCAGGCGAAGCAGGAGAGCCTCTCATACAGCATACTCTCATACAGTGCTGAACACTTACCTCCTCCCGCTTCCACTTGCCACCCTACTCGGGGTGGCTCTGCTCAAACAACCAGATAGGACCAAGTGACGTCCAGAGGCCACTTCCAACCTCAGTCAAAATAATTCTGCAAAGAAACTGTTTGTCAGGGCAGAGATATCTGCTGCTTACACTGCTGAACTCCTCCTGACTCCTTTTTTCAGTTCAGGCCCCAGTGAAGAAGAAGCCTCGTGTTGGGCTCTGCTGCATAATCCAAACACGAACCTGGTTTTCCAGCTGGTTTTCAGCATTCCCAGCTGAGAGCTCTTGCAGGAAATGTGCACCTTGGAGCCCAGCCATTCACGCCATCTGTGATCCTGGTCGCCTTTCTGCGTAGAAGTCCTTGATACCATGAATGGGGCCTGGCACAGAAACCAGACTGCCCTGTCCCAGCCTCAGAGAGGCAGAGAGGTAAAGGGAAAATGTACAATAGACCAGAACTCTCAGCAGTGTGATGGGACTGCTCACTGATGTGTACAAAGCCCATGGTTTCTAAGGACGTGAAGTTCAGATAGTCTTAAATTTTGCAAGATTACATACTGGGGCCATAAATTCTCAACACAAATCTGGGGAATTAATGGGTTTGAGGAAATAGTCCACCTTTGGAGGCTCGAGTACTGGATTTCAGTTACCTTATTCAAGTACAGAGCTGGTGCTCTGAGCGGCTAGACCTGACTGCTGGAGAAGTCCTCACCAAAGAGAAATTGCTGAGCATGAGCAGGACTAGATCAGAATCCATTTCAGAAGATCAGGAAATGGAAATAGTGTTCTCACTCCAACTTGGAAGTCTCCTCAGCAAGCAGTCCTTCCACTGAGATCGTTCTGCAAGTGCTTCCACGATCTCAGACCGAGACCAGGCGGTTGGCTGCAGGCAGGCTCAGACCCATCACTCATAGCACAGAGCTGTTCCTCAGAGGCTTGTATTCACAGCTAGCCTTCCAGCCACAGTTCTCCAAGGGATAGGTTAGCATTTTGGGTACATTTCCAGAGCAAAAGCCAGGTCTTGGTCTCAATGATGATACCTCTTCCACTTCTTCCAGCAGTTCAGCTCATGTCATCTAATTGTTCTCCCAAACTGAACTGTACAAAATCTGGTCTGAATCACAAGAGGAGACTGCACATTCTTGCACACACAGGAAAGGTTTCCACATTTTTAAATGATTATCAAAGATGCAGCAGCTTCCAAAAGAGGCTAAAAAAATGGCTCTGTCTTTATGCTGTCCAAAGCAGAGGTGTCAGATCCGCTATAGCTACACCATTTACTTCCATTTCATACCAGTGCATTAGTACCAGCCTAGAAAATGAATTTTCACCTGTTCTAATTTACCAATTTAACTTTCAGAGTATTGAGGGAAAGCAATCTTCTATCTCAACTACAAATAAGAATAATAACTCAATTACTTGTTGTAAGTATGAGACTATTTCAAAACAGGAAAGAGAGAATGCTTTCTGGATGACCAACACATCTGGATGCATGTCATTTTTCTAGTCCAGGTGGATTCCCTTACAGATCAGCATCAGTTTTTGTACCACTGCTTATGTAGGTAAGGTACACTGTGTAGTAGTCAGTACACTTCAGTTTATCTAATTAGTAAATATTTAGAATGAAAAGTTTACAGCACTCTTCTCCTTTAAGTATAAGTCACAAATATAAAGCACTGGATAGAAAAATAAAGACAGTTGAATTCTAGCTTTATATTCTAGTACATTTTTTGTGTATCTGTTTCTCTACATAGCACAGTAATACCAAAACATAAGAGGGGAAAAAAAATACATATTTGAGAGGATTTTGAGACTGAAATAAGTTTAAGAGTAGTTACAGGAAACTTAAGTTATATAAATGCCAAAAATTTTCCAACAAGCTAAGCCAAATTTGATGTAACCTAATCTAAGGAACATCAGAGGAACACTCAGAGCCTTGCTATGATTATCTGTGTCTGTGCCTCTGCACACAGTCCAATTTTCATTGTAGTGTGATTTAGCAGGATGTTCAAAAATAGATCCCTGACCTTCCAGTTAAGTCATATTAAAGCTGAATTAAGCATTCATTGTGGTTCCATACCATATGCTGTCGATAACAGGGCAAGATGTAGGTTGAATGGGAGATACAGCTACTCAGAAACTCAAAGATACCTGAATAAATGTTGCCTTTTGGCAGATTGTGTGCTAGAGCTGAGCTGGTCATGGCCTTAGGCAAGGCAGTGGCTCAAAGACACAGCCAACAACATGGAGATTTTGTTCATGCTCTGTGGAGATGAGATATTCTCTCCTCTTTTCCTTCTCCCTCACAACCTAACAGCACTTAATGTGCAGACACAGTAAGGGACTTTAGTGTGCTAACTTAGAATTTACTAGAAGAGCCCTTGAAATTCATAGAACAGATTTCAGTTACACAGTGAGACAGCCTGCTGCCATATACATAGGGTTTAAGTAACAAATCCCACAGTGCCCTGGGTCTCAGTTCAGAGATGGGCGTAAGAGCTGCTGAGCAATCATGATCAGTTACCCTTGAGAGTCTCATGCACCTTTACTGGGACAGAAATAAACAATTGTATTTACAGTAGGGCTGATCTCTCTTCTACCCTCCGCCTTCTTGCTCATCTTTCTGATAAACATGTTCTTTGGCTTCTTCCCATTCACAAACAGACATCAGGACACAGATCATGTTAGTGGTTCGACGTAGATAGATGAAAGGCTGAAAATCAAGCCAAAGAATCATAAAGCTTTCAAGGCTAACTGCTGAAAACTTCTGTGTGCCAACTGAGCTTATATCTTGATGTGCTTTTATTAATTATTTGGCAGATAAGAAAGGACCCTGTGCAGTTTTAATGGCCTACACCCTAGCTAGCCTCAAAGATGCAGTTGCTTGCACCAGCTGGGCTCTTAGGAACACCTTTGTTCTTCTCTCATCTCCCAGGCCCTGGCACAAGATGCTGGAGGAGCCCTCTTGCTGGGGTTGGCTACAAAGAGCAAGGGCTTCTAGACTGCCTCACCACAAGGTATCGGAGCAAAACCCACCTCATCCGTGGCTTTGAAGATGCTATGAGCATGGAGCAGGCTGATCTCATCTCTGCAACATGAACTTTGGCCCAACATGAACTTATGGGCCAAACAAGAGCCCAGATCTATTTTAGGTCTGGAAGAAGCATTCCTCATTGTCTGAAGTGTCTATTGTCCAGCTCAGAACTGCAGATGTGGATCATAATGGCCAACCCAGCATGCAACAGCAGGGAACAGAAACTTGTATCTAGCAGCCTTAAGGAGCTGCATGAATACCCAGCGACAGCAAGGAGACTGGAGAGGCCAGATACACATCACAAGATGCTTTGCCAACATGATCACAACATAACCAGGACTGAAAAAGTCATTAAGGTATCCGTGTTAGACTAATAGGCTGAGGCTAAGTGGCAGTTGTTTATGGTATAGAAACAAGTATGCAAGATGCTTCATATCTATCATGTGTGTTATAAACACCAGACTTTGCACAGTCCTAACAAATGCTGTCTGTATGTTCCTTTGCTCCCCAGTTCATCCACTTGCAGACGATACCTTTGTGCCACCACCAGTGTGCAGAATGCTTTGCTTCTGGGGATACCCAATGTCCTAGGCAACAAAACTAAACTAAAAACTTTATCCCCAAGAATATTTATTTCTGAACAGTTCCTGGACAACTTGGAAAACCTGCTGATCTGCCATGCTTTTCATCAGTAGAGGTTTCCACAGTGTGTCTATTTGCTGATCCATGCCATGATATCACGGCAGTACTTTGGCTGGAGGGTTTTCTTGGCCAGAACAAGAGCTGAATTTGAATTTCAAACATTCCAGTCTGCACAAACAGTTCAGTGTTCCCTTTCAGGAAACACTTAAGCCTTCTAAACTTCAAATTGCTCATTTTGGAGGACTTGGCAGAATACAAGGATCCATAAGTGTGCGTACAAAGTATTGGAAATGTGACTGGATAGAAGCAGTTATATCCTGTGCAGGCAGGAGAGTTACATCTGCACAAACTCCTCCACTGATAAAGAACTTCTGATGCAGAAACCTCAGCGTTCCATAAGGGTTACAGGTGATGTTTCTATGGTAGAGGCAGGGGAACTGAGACCAAAAAGAGACTAACTTCTAGTCTGGCACAGCAAGACAGTGACAAAGCACAGAGTATGAGAGCAGTAGCATTCTTCAGCTTTTCACTGAAATATTCTAATTTTTGCCTAAACTTCAAACTTGTTTAACTGACTCATCAGGCAAGAAAGGCTTGGTGAGGAATTTCACCTGGGAGAGTCTATGAAAGTACCCACACAACAGATTGACATGACTGAGATCTCACTAAAACAGTTCTCTGAAGGACATGAACATCTGCCTTGTTTGCCCACATCCTTGGGACAACATGGCTGTGCTGTTCAGCTGATAGGAGAGCAGCAGGAGAGCAAGAGGTGAGCCAGAACCTTCTTGCTGCAGTAGGCACTCTTAGATGCATGGCTCAGTGTGAAGTATTTCAAGAGGTGGAGCTGGACACTTGCAAGGAAATCCATCTTTGTTTTAATTTTTCCTTCTCTACTGAAGGCTTATCTTGTCCTTTTACAGTTCCCTCAGTATACAGCAAATGCAAAAATGAACATATACAAATGGACCTAAAAAGACCATTCTACCACTCGGAAGTACTATACAGTGTTTTATTGGACAAAGACAAAGCAATTATCCTCAACTATATGCAGTATGCTGAAGCTGCCTTTTTATTTTCTGCCAAAGATATCTTCAGAGTAAAAGCATAATGTTTGTGCAAAAAAATCTGTGTGTCTGTATACATATAAACATATATATACATATACATTTCCAGTACCAGACTCAACCGCAAATGGAAACAAGTCAACTTGACAAGCAGCCAATATAAAGAGAACTAAAAGAAATTTTAGCTCACACACCTATCCCTACTTTCTCTGCCAAGATTTGGTTTTGCCATCATTTTTTCCTACTTTAAAAAAAAAAAAAGTAAATGTTTCCTTTCTTCCTGTGTTAAGACATGTAGAAATAGGAAAAGTTACTAACGTAGTGACTATCTGGACAGAACTTTTTAACATCTATATCCGAAAGGTAATATCTGCATATTATGCAAAGGACAGTGCTTAAAAATCAGCAGAGCCAAGATTTCCCCTACAGCAATTTAAATGCATGAATTGAATCACAGATTATAGAAAAGGAAAGAAAGAATTATAGAATAATCCAGGTTGGACGTGGCCTTCAAGATCATGAAGTTCAACGTATCAACATGGCCTAGTGGCTCCCATCACTAAGCCATGTTCCTCAGTGCCAAATCCACATCTCTTAAAAATCACCAGGGATAGAGGCCAACGTTTTATCTTCTCCAGTCATTAATACTAAAGAGTCATAGTTCCCTCCTTTTAGAAATTTCAGTCTTAGCTGAGTAGACTCTCAATATGAAAAAGTTCTCAGTCACAGTACTGTGAGGCTGCACATGGTTCAAGTGACTTGTCCAAATCAGGAGCAAAGAGAGAGTCAGCCCCGGAGCTGAGAGCCCAGCACCATCCTGCTGCCATCATTTCTCAGTCATACTATAGCCCCTATCCTTTAAAAATCCCAGCTGCTGCTCAGGTTAGGAACATCTCCCATAGGATTCTGTTGTTGGCGGCATGAATTCCTTTAAACTCAGTGAAGTAAAAAGTCAGAAAAAAAGGAAGCAATATCCCCAGAGCAGGATCACACCTCTAAGCATTTTGACAGCTCTAAGTGTTTTCTTCCTCATCAGGAGCCTTGTTGGCAGCTTCAGCCGGCCTGCTGCCTGCTAGGTCTTTGATCATGGGCCTCTGGCCATGGCTCAGGAGGGAGCTGCTTAGACATTCCCAGTTAACATTAGCCCACCCCATTAGCATCACGGGAGATGCATATCTGGCATGGAGACACTCCAGCTTCCCATCCTGTGGAAGCAGGGACCCCCAGGAAGAAACCTATGCGGGCAAAGTGGACACTGGCCATGTATCAGAAGTTAGAAGGACTTAAATGCTTGAAATCATGCTTAAAGGACAAAAGAAAAAGACACTCCAAAAACAATGTTCAGTATATTTCTTTGCTCGCTTCAAGAAGATGCTAATTAGAGAGTGCCTTTCCCTCTGGATGTGACAATTCATGCCACTTCATGGGCAGCAATGAATGAACTGTTTTCCAGAACAATCACAATGAAAACAGGATGTCCCCAACACACTGTATATGGAGAAAGGGAAAGATGAACCTAATACACTCCATAACCTATTGTAGATGCATTGAAGATGACATCTCAGCTCAGAGACGCTCCCAGAGCATGCAGTCAGACCTTACTAATCACATCACTTTGTATCACTTGGTGTGATGCCATACTTGATTGATAAAAACAGACTGATACACACAGCGACAAACAAAATTAAAGCCAGTGGGGAAAAAAATACATTTTATGTATACTCTTTGCTACCTAATATGAAGTTATTCCATTATTTATTATCCAAATCAAGTAGCAGGCACTATCAAGTAGGAACAGTTCTATGTTGAGAATATAAACTGCCCTTTTGGATGTGTAAACGAAGAGCAGCCACGGAATGCATCCTGTTGACAAAATGAGGAAAACACCACTGGAGAGAAGGAGCAGAGTAGGTATGCAGCAATATGGTCTTAGCTACTTCATTACATCTCCCTTGAAAAAATTATGATGCTTGTCATCACTTCAAATTAGAAGGCATCCTCCTTTCAGTTTAGGGCAGTGCTCCCAGTCCAAGCCTCCAGCATTTTAGGTTCTGAGCCATGAGTCAGGGAAGCTGCTCATGGTTTGTCTTACATGCAGTGCCACCTTCGGATAAAGTTATGAGTGCACCTCATGGAGCTGAAGCTTCCACCCCTTGGTTAACTCCATCAGATTCTCCCTTTTGTACAAACTGCCTTGCTGGGCTGGACAAAAGGTCCTCTCATCAGATGCGGGGGTCTAATGGCAGCCCATTGCCCCTGTTAAGCTGGCTGGGCAAAAACTGATCTTGCTACTCAGCTATTCCAAAATAATACATAGCTTGTTACAATCATAACACATAAATATTTTTGCCACTAAATGGAACTGTTATTGACATTAAATCATTCTATAAAAGCACTTATGGTAGATTTCACAGATACAGGATTGCATGAAAATGCTTCATGCTGTCAAGCACTGTTTTGGGAAATATAAACACCTTAAGTTCTTTGTGTATATAGAAGACAGACAGTACGATTAGCCCGACCTGTCTTTAACATTTCCCAATCCTTTCCCAAACCTATTGCAGTTGCCAATTTTCACCTTTATGAAACTAACAACAGGTACCAGCAGCAGGTCAGGGAAACCAAGCCCAAAATCTGCTTCAAACACAATTTTGAAAAGTTTGGACCCAAATATTTCAGTCTCTTCTGAGAACAAATCCTAAAGGAAAAGCATTTTTTAACCCACATTAAAGGAAATACTATTCACCAGTGAAACTTTCATGGAAAAACACTCAAGTCTCTTGCTTTGAAGGAGAGACTTGAATTTGAGTGTAGGGAAATAGTTTTTCTGCCTGCTTGCTGGCCTCATGAACTGGCTGATTTAAGAGCCTCGGAGCAGTCACCTTTAAGACATGCTCAGCAGGTCAGCTACATTTCACAGCAGGAATCCCCAAGCCCCCAGAGACGCTGTGGGCACCAAGCGAGATTTGCCTGGAGCACATCCCTGCTCTGGAGACCACACTGGACCAGAAACACGCAAGATGATCTCCAAAGACTTTTGCTGGGCCAAAAGCACAGAAAGAAAAAAGAAACCAGCAGGAGAAACAGTGAGGTAAAACAACACTGCTTACCAGACCATCTCCCCGTCCTGTGGCCAGGCAGAGCCCGGCTCACCTGGGCTTCTCCATCTCTGCTGCACCAACTGGTGACAGATGCCTCTCCCTCTGCTCTCACCCAGGTTCCTGTAGATGCCAGAAATTACTAGTGGTCACTGCGTTATTTAAAGTGGCAGCAAGCTGTGAAATAGTTTTTAAGGCCCCAGGCATGTTGTAGGTACTACATAAACACAAACATGATGCTATGTTACAAAACCTCTGGGGACAGAACTACTCTGCTAAAAGCAAGCTAGGAAGAAGACCAGAATTTGAAGACCAGTACTTGTAAGGCTCAGTTATTTAAGTTTGGTAAAGTCAGCAAATGCCTGAAGTGAGGTTGCTTCTACAAGCCTGAAGCAGTTCCTTTTATGCTTGTTTGTCAGGATATCAGCTTGCATTTACACAAGTATATAGTATTTTTTTATCATACAATTCCTTACCACATCCAGTGCAAACAAAAGAAAATCTATAGAGAGACAACAGACAGATAGAGAATAAAACTATTTAGATAATGCCGGTTCTGCAGAAAAATTTTCACTTCAGAAGATGAGATCAAAGTTGCTTTAGGCTACCAAGCTGCTTGTTTTCCAAGCTGTGTGAGTATTCATGGAGAAGACCCCTATGCCTGAAGATTCTCTCCCAGTTTTTTGATTTTTGCTTTCCTTGGGCTGACTTGTACAAGATCATCGTAATGAATGTTTATGTCAGCAGCGCATCACAATAATAACTTTGGTAATATTTGAAATACCAAGCGACTCTAATGAAAAGCACCTGAATAAGTGAGGAAAAGTATAAGTACTATCTTCAAAGCAGACCTTAAATATCATGCAGCAAATAAGACATAGAGATGTGTACTGAATGAGAAGAAGCTATAACATTCCTGGAGAAAGAACCATTCACTCCAAACAAGGAGGGGAAAGACTTTTACATTCATGTGGTTAAGCATTACCATTTAAGCACACTCTCAATGGAGATGAATTAAGAGCGCACTACAGTTTGACTCCTGGTATTTCTCGAGTGCTTTATTTTACAGGCTTAATTACATTCTTCTAAAATTTCTCCTGTTTAAGCATTTGATATAAATATCATGCCTTTTAAAACAAACAAACAAAAAGCCCTCAGCAACTAACAACAAACAAGAAAATTCTTAGCTGTTAGGAGATGATAAAAAATAACAACAATAACAATAATCCACTGCTTGCTGAGCATCTGGTTTTGAAATAAAAACAGTAGAGTTATGAAGTCATTCCCTGCACCAGTTCAGTGGGTTTCCTATTTTAACACCAAATAACACATTGCTCCAGCTCTTCATTGATACCTTCTCAAATAGTCTGGCCACCATGCCTGTCTGGACCTTACGAAGCACTTAGTCCTGCACCCCATATGGGGAAACGCACCCACTTGGTCATGGGGAACAAACAGCTGCTTCTTCATGCGTCCAGAGCATCCAAGCCAGCCTCAAGACATGCTGATAAGAACGTGGCTGGCTCAGAGCACAGCTGTGTAACATATGCATTTCACTGGGACTTGATGATTCATGCTTTCTATCTTGTAGTGTCATCTGGTTGTTGTACAGGGCAGAGTTAGGAGATTCCACAATGCATGCTCTGGAGGCAAGGGAACAGCTATTCATTTCTCTCTAGAGCCCTGGTTTAGGGATAAACCTTCCTCCTGCACCCTGAGCTCATCCATGCTTGCAGCTCATTGCTGAGCTGGTTTTGTTCCTTTTATTTTCTGCAAGTATCCTATCCACCTCAGTGTGCATGATTTACTCCAAGAAGGTGTTAGCAGTGAGTCAAAGCTGTTGAAAAGTGATTCCCACATGCACCAATCTCTCAGCCATGTGTATCCAACTAGACAAACCAGCCTATGTCCATCTTTGATTTCCCTGTGAAATTCATTGCTGAGAATAGGCTGATTCTCAGTTGCTTCTCTTGCATCAGGCCATGTTGGCTCCAAACTGGGAGCCCACCTTCTCCATGCATATGTCCTGCCCTGAGATAGGAGACCAGCCCTGGAGCTGGAGCCACTTAAAGATCTTCTTCCACATGGGGGCCATGTTCCCTCCCACTGATTGCCTCAGAGGGGAAAGCAGCTTTTTGCCTGCAAGCAAAACCCAAATCTCCACCACCTACTCAGAAGATCCCTCTCTGGACCGTAAGAGCAGCTCACAGGCTTTCTGACTCCTCAGCAGAACTGAATGGCAAACATCCATAATTGGCAAAAACACCTTCTTCCAAATGTGGGTGGCCAAGAAATGGAACTCTGTGTAACGGGCCAGGATTCCATCAGATACAAGTTTGGCAGTGGTGATCCAAGTAATGGAAATGCCCAGACCTTGCCCTTCTGAACAAACGTGTCCAACACCACCAGTCTGTAAGGATTTATAAACTGCGCTGTTCAGCCACACTGCCCTACTACAAAACAATGTGAGGGTAAACACAGCACTTTGGAGTCAAGCTGGGAGAGCAGAGCTCATTTCTTGCCTCATGCAAGACCATCCAGCTTCCAAACACAGGCCAATGGTGGTTTGTACATCAAGGAATTGCCAGATTTGACAGAATTGCTTTCACTAGGTTGTATACGTTTTGTCTCTGTGAAAAAACAATCTAATTTGGTAATGGTTTAATAAAGAGTATCGCTTAAAAATACAAAATGAAAGAATATTTGTATTCTTCAGTTCTTTGGATAATTTTCCATTTAACAGCTTATGGAAAACCATATTTTAGAAGAAATACCCTTTGGTTGTAAAGAATTCAGATCCTTATGCAACAAAGACTAAGCATGAACAATGACCTCTACATTTATCATGTGTGTAGATGTGTGCACCTCTTCAGCTGCCACGTTGACAGGTCATAAGTCCAACATAACTACTCTGGGGTCCATATCTACAAGCCAACAGACATGTAGCCCTTGCATAGATTTCAAAAGCTTTTCTAGTCTATCCCCCTGTACTGCAAACTGTGTAAGGAATACTAATCATCTCCAGCAGACCTAGTCTAACCTTCTCTTAAAAGCCTCCAATGAAGGTGGCTGTTCTCCGCTTACAATTATGTTGTGAGACTGAATATGCTAATCTTTGCAAAACTTTTGTCAGCAGAAATTTAATACTTTCCTGAAGGTCATTAATGACCTCATTACATAACAGGGTATTTAACACTCACCTCTGTGGCTCCACACAACAATCTCCAGTCTAGTTAGTTACAATTCTCTTTTGTTTATTACATTTTGAGATATGACAGCTAGCCATTTCTTATGTCACTTCTTAAAGCTAGATATGCTACAGCACCGCTTTGTCATCAGAACGCTATGTGGTGTTAATGCATCACAGGAGGCAGCAATATCAGCTGTCTGCCTGGACTAACTCTTGGCTCTTGAGTGTTTAATTGGATTTTCTGAAACTGTGTTGACTAGCTGTAACTACAATCCTTTTGTTGTCTCAAACTTAAGCACCTGAATAGTCAGTTGGCATAATGACCATCAAATTAACCAGTTTATAAACAGTCACCACACTTTTCTAAATCATGGCACAACTTTGTTATGCTTCCAAAACATAGTAGAAATTACAGGCAGTGATGCTCTGATCCCCACAGACAGCTGTTCAAAAGTCTCTATCTACTGCAGATAAGCCAGGAGTGGAACGGACGAAACCAGATCTTTGTCCTGCCTCCTCATCCCACATCTATTTTCCAGGCTCCTCTCTCTGGTGTACAAGTGCTTGAACACGGCTAGCTATTTGGAAACCCAGAGCTGCCCAGAGCTCAGACACACATGCAGATATCCACTCCAAACTGAATGGGTAGTGGCTGAATTTTCCTTAATGAAATGAAGCATTTATTGTTGTTTTGGGGTTTTTTGTTCGTTTGTTTGTTTTTACATCTGCATGGCTGTTGATTTTCACAGAACTTGCAGAAACAAATTTCTTCGTAAGAACTGATCAGTGGGTTGACACTTATTGGGATGGGATCTAGCAGACTGAGATCCTCTTTGCCTCATTTCTGTAGGAAACAAAGCTGAAAACTCTTATTTTTAAATATGCTTTTTGCTTTGCCTTGGTTACAGACAAAGTGAAAAGCACACCATTGTTCTCAAGAGATGCAAAGACAGTCTGCCAATGCTTTTAAGAGAAGCTAAAGGCTTACTGAATCCTTTTTTGTATCATTAAAAACTTAACCACCATCACTGATCCTGGACAAAGATATTTTCTTGGTACTCTTCAGTCCAACTTTAAAATTACTTTGTGACCTGGCTGTCTTTAAGCATCTCCTGCTGTTTAACTCCTGAGGAGGGTTTGGAACCAACTAATTTTAAGAGGGAAACACCCAACATACTGAGAAATCAATGTTTAAGCCCTGCTCCTCTCTTTCGCATTGCCTGGTGCTCACCACTGTTGGTCCCTCCATATAAGTGCCAACTTTCCCATGCAACGTTCAGGCAGCCCAGAATCCAGCTGGCATCACAGAGAGCTGGGAAGACACCATAAAGGCTATCACCACAGAGCCACTGTCCTTTCTGCATTTACTCTGAAGTACCTTAGAAAACTTGAGCCCAAATACAAAAAATGTCAAGCAGTTTGTTGCAACAAAATTCCTTAATGAGTTGTAATGGGGCTTTGGGAGAGTGAGGAATACAAAAGGCACTTGCTGACAGGAAAAAAAAAAAAAAAAGTGAAATCCTGGAGATAAATGAAGATTTCCTTTATTGTGCAATAAAATTGCTCTTTTAAAATTTAACCAGTCCTTTCAAAATATTTCAAACACCCCTCCCACCCTGCTGAGCTGCCACAATTACAGCAGAAAACAACTGGGAAGGAAATTAACAGGACATTGCTGATAGTGCTGCTTTCAACATGTTATTCTGCCTTAGTTTCCCTAATAGCAGCAGCACCTAAAGATGGTGAATTGTATAAATTCAATGACAATTTTTCCCTGGCAAATTAAAGGGTTAGCTGACGTTCTCCTCATGAGAGATGCATTCTGCCATGAGATCCTCAGATCCCATTGTGTCAGTGCAAAAAGACTTTTCCTGAAGCAAGTCTGACTTTCACAAAGAAACCTTTTAAGTAAAGCAGATTATTATTTTTGCTTTTTTTTGTTTTGTTTTGTTGTTGTTGAGTTGTTTGGTTGTTGTTTTTTTTTTTTTTTGGTGGGATTTTTGGCTTTGTTTTTTTTTGTAGGGACCAAACCTGTGATATAGAAAGTTGTGTAGATATGTGTTGCTCCTACGTAATGGATCACTGTGCTTGAAAGAGCTCCAAAGCACACCACACCTCTGAAAACAGGTTTTAAAACTATTCATTATTCATAATATTTTATTTTATATTATTTTTGTTTTGTTTTGTTTCATTTAGAAAACTTCTTTTATAATCTGGAAGCCTGGTACTCAGAAAGTGAAGGGCATATTATATAAAGGTTTAACATGATGGCAGAAACTTGCAATTTACCAAGTATGCACTGTGTGTTACTTGCGAATTACCTGCCTATTTGAACAGTAAGTTAGAGGCAGGACTTCTCCCACACTTAGCTCTTGATTATATTAAAACCTCTTTAGAAGTCATGTGCTATGGGTACATAAGGGCCTTTCTTTCTAAGTAACTCTGCAAACCCTGTTTCCATGATGGATGATGTATCCTGTGACTGCACAGAAAGTGCACATTGACATTTTTGGGATGTAAAGCACGTGTTTTTGAAATGATCCAGAGATCAACATACGTGGAAACACAGGAGCATTATCTTAAAATCCTGGTAGTGAAAATAAAGATTTAAATTAATATTTAGGTTTCTATATACGAATTACAGAAAGATAAAATTATAATCTCAATATAAGTGTCTAGACTACTAGTTCTACTAAATTGCTAGTAGGTATTATTAAACCTTAGAATCAGAGTGTTGTTTTTTAGTAAAGCAGAAGGCTTATCTTCGTTATTAGCACCTTCACAGTGAGAAAGGCAAGCAGAATACTGACTGATTTCAGTGTGCCTTTGTAGGAGGATTAATTCACATACAATACAACTCTGTTGATATAAAGAACTAACGATGCTCATTGCATCCCACTAGGAGTTCTTTAAGGTGTGGACCAGAGCTCTGCTGGAAAAAGGTGTGATAGACCTGGCTAACAGAACATGCTTCTGGATCACTTTCTCCAAGCCCACTTCACAATTACCACCAGTTTTCCATGGGAACCAACTGGTTGGTATGTAGGTCAACAGATGGTCCTCCTCTTTCTCTGCTTGCTTAGGCCTGGACCCAGCAGTCCACAGTCCCTAATCCCTCTTTTAGGCAGTCACTCATTGACTTCTTCTCATCTTCTCACAAAGAAAAAATAAAGGGAATGTGAAGCAAAAAGAGTAATCAGAAGGAATGTGCAGAGTTTTTGATGGTCTTAGCACTGAATTAAAGAGAAGATACTCTCCTGCAGCAGCATCCTAGCAAACAGTTACAATAAATGTGTTTGTTTGTTGTAAAAATGGGAAGAATTTTGCAAACATTAGGATTATTAGACATCTGCTTTGCAGAGTGGAAATTAGAGCTTAGAGGCCACTCTTCTGCAGAGAGACATCAGAGAGCTCAAAACTCTTTACAAGAGGAGGCCACTTCCATTCTTTCCATTTCCAGATGTGGACACCACAGCAGAAGTGATGGCTATCTAGCAGCCCAGAAGCATAGCTGAAGCTCTGAACAGGAGCACACACAGCTGTCCCAGTGAGACACATCACTCCAGGCCAAGGGAGGAAAATGCTGTGGGAGATGTGTAGTATGACTGGAGGAAATGGCTTTGCGCATTCAGAAAAACAAGATTGAAGCTTTATTTAAGATAACTGGCATTTTGAAGCCATTGAGTCAAAAATACAAAGTCAGCTAATTGATCAGTGTTTGACCTAATAAGGAATTCATTTGTTAAAAGAAATTGATAACATCTGATCAAAGCTAAGTGCAGTGAAACAGAACTGATTTCTCCTTGCACTGTTCTGACCCATAGGTCCTACTCACTCAACCTAGAGTCATAAGCAAGACAGGAAAAAGAAAAATATACCTTTTTGTTTCTATTTATCTGTGAAATGAGAAAATGCAGTTGGGAAGTAACTGCATCTGCCTCTCAACAACCCAAGGGAGCCCAGGATGTCTTTATGATCCACATTCCCCAAACCCAAGTAAAACTGAAGGTGTGCAGCAACTGCTGGGTTTGAGGGAAACCTCTCTTCTGCCCTCATAGAGCAGGAGTGAAAAGAGGTTTTTGTCCTAGTCTTGGGTCCTGTGTTGCCCCATGACATTTAGTAGGAAGGCCACTGGCATGCATGAGCAAGGAATACCAGAGGCTTTCCATAACCTAGTTAGCCTGGAGATATCTGACTTGGGATGTTGAGCCCCATCTCATTTACCTGCCACCCCATCCATGCTTCAGTCTTATCCCTGTAAGTCTGAGGGCATAAGCTGGTTGTTAGGACAGGCCAAAGCAAAAAATCACAAGTGTTTTATGACCTGGTACAAGTGTAGGACTTGCTTGTTCCCCTGCAGAAATTCCTGCACACATGTAATGGTACTAACAACAGTAAAAAACTCCATAGATTGTCAGGTCCAAATCAAATAAGTTCTAATCCTTCTACTCTTCAATTATCCTCTTACTGATAGGCATAAACCACTGTGCAGTAGGAGAAAAGATAGGAATTTCAATAATAATGATTCCTACCAAGGCTGGTATATATTTTCTCATTTGCATGTCAGCTTGTTTCTGTGTAAACCCATGGGCTTTTTCTCCATTACCAGCTTCCTTTCAACATCAGGCTCTTTCACTACCTAGCCAGGAGCTGAATTCCCACAAATACTACTAAGGAACGTGCCTATGTGTCATGATACCAATTGAGTCTTACATCAGAGCCATGATCCTTCCAAGCACAAGGACTGGCTGGGAAGATTTTGGAGCCTTTCAGTCAGCAATGCTTCTAGCCAGTGCTGGGCTTCGTGGCCAAAGACTCAAACACTGTCTTCTCCAATCACTCTCCCTCCACCACCCTAATGTCTTCAGCAGACACAAAATAGTTCCAGAGGCCCTATATTTTCTCTTGGATACATATAAGTAGTCCCTAATGATTTCCATGGCATATTGCTATTTTTACATCCTCTTCATTTTTCAAGTGTAGAGAGAATTCATCCAAGTAGCCAGCAAAGTGTGATGAAAGGATCAATTTCAGACAGATTTTTGCAGCGTGAAATGTATCTGTATGAAGATCTGGCATTATATCCTGCCATCCCTCTGAAGAATCATTTACAAACACCCCTGGGCAACACTCTTTCCTAAAACATTTTGTGACTTTTTATCGTACAGTTAAAGGCTTCCTGGAACAACTCTGACTGTATTCTTTCTCTAGCTGTGAATGGACCCATGAGCCCATATAATAGAGGAATTTCTCTCTACCTCTCACTTTTGGCTTCTCTGAATGCATCCCAACCCATCCTTGTTTTGCTGCTCCTGACAGATGAAGTCCTCCTGGATTTTCTCTAGCCCTTTCATGGTTTCTTGCCTGCTCTTCACTCTTCATGCACAAATGCTTCTTGCACAGACCCCGGGGCTACAGTTGCACCCTCCTGTGTCACCCCTGCCAAGCGCCCTCAGGATACAACTATTATCATTTGTTCACCAAGCCTTGGACAAGGGGTTGTTCTTTGAGGACAAATCCTGTACTGAACAGGACAAGACAGATGAGGATAACAATTCCTGCCTGAGCTGGTGTCTGGAAGATAAAGGGAATGCTTCTGCTGAGAAACTTCTCTGTACATCTCTCTGATGAAGACTTTAAACATCTGAGAGGTTTTAATAAGATGTGCTGGAATTTAAAATGGCTCAAATATTAAAATGGCAAGGTGGTTACTCCACCAAAAGTAATGTCTCCGATTATGTTCTGCTGGCCCACAATACCAGGGTAGATGATGCTGGTATGGCAGTAGAGGTTGGACCTTCCCACTAATATTCCACTGCATTTTGTTGCCGTATGGCAGGTGGGAGCAGAGGGGCATTTTGACAGAATGACATCTGATATGGATGTGTGTATGAAGCAAAGAACTGTCACTGAATTCCTCCAGGCAGAAAAAATTACTCCCACTGACATTCATCAACACTTCCCAAACGTTTATGGAGATCAAGCAGTGGATGCGAGCACAGTGAGGCCGTGGGTAGTGCATTTCAGTAGTGTTGACAGCAAGTTACCTCCACTGGTGCAGATTCCTATAAGCACACCTTGCAGATTCTTGTTCACTGGTGGCAAAAGTGCATAGCTAATGATGGTGACTATGCTGAAAAATAGTGTTTTGTAGCTGAGAATTTGGTGTTACTATTCTCTTTGTATCTGTTGTAATTTCCACAGAAATCAATCGGAGGAATTACTTTAGGAGCAACAGATGCATTTTAGATGATCCATCTTTCAATCATTGTGCTTGGATAATTTCACATTTTCATGCATCAGATGATGAATTTCTCAAAATGAGACAAAATTATACAAGATTAACTTCTATGGTTGAAAAACAGAACATATTTTAATGAGGCCTAACAACGATTGGAGGATTTATCTAGGAGAGGAAAATGATGACGTTGCCAAATGTCTAGTCCTATGAACTGATCCAGTAAAAGATTCTTTTTACACTCCTTTACCAATGTAAAAATAGCTTCTTACAGTTTTAAATACATTTGTTCCAAACATCTCCAAAAAACTGAGCCTATGGCAGCATTTTACTGGCAGTAAGAGAGAGGAGTGGATAACTGTGCAACCTCCTTGTACTTCCTGAGCTCTGGATCCAGGCTATGCCTCAGAATGAAGTGAAATGGCATGTTACACGCTGGAGAAATGAACAACACTTGGAGTGATACAGATATTGTATTTGGCAGGAAGATGAAAGCAGCTCAAGCATCCTGTATTGTTCATAAAATGTAATTCTTACAATTACCGGTTCTGCTACTGCTGCTTCAGAACATAAAAGGCTAAAATGCTCTTCTGAGAGGATACATTTTTCATACCTGGGGTTTGACAAATTCTCTGAGAAATCTTCAATGTGGAAAAGCAAAATTTTCTTCCAATATAGACATCTACTCTGTTTATGTTTCTTTCAGTCCTAGGATTCAGCAAAGCCGAATACAGTTTCCCTGGAATACAGCCTAGGGAAGAATTGGTGAATAGTTTATATTTTATAACAGTGCCTTTAGCCTCTGTTATTAGCTATGCACTTGGAGTAGAGCATTTCCTGAGTTTTCATTTACTGCCGTAGCTCTACAATACTAAATCAAGCTTTAGGGTTTTGTTTGCTTGTTACTTTGGGAATTTTCCTCATTTAAAGGTATATTGCTCTGTTACATGAAGAGAGGGAAGAAAACAAAGAGAACAAAAGACTTTTGTTTTGAAGGAGGAAATATGGTATTAGCAGTTGCATTACATGTGTAAGAGAATAAATATATATAACACATAGCACTTGACATGCATAATTTAATTTGTGTGAAGGTTTTTTATTCACTAAATAAATTTTATTCCCTTTTGTTTTTCATCCTACGAGCACTAATGAAAAATCTAAAAATTCAGCATTACTGTAGACGTACACGCAGCAAGAAAATTACTCCATGCCTTGCACAAGACCTCATAAAGGGAAATACTGTGTTTATCAAAGTGAATCTTTCCCTCACTCTTTGAATTTAAATCCAGTGCTTTCGGATGGTTTGTGTTTAAGCATGTTGGATTTCTTTAACTTTGGGTGCATTTATTTTTTTCTTCCTTTTTCTGTAGCTTGCATTCTTTTGGAGTGTCAGGGACTGTAATTTGTTTCACTAAAGCCAAAAATGTGGTTTTGCTTTGTATACTTAACGCTAGTTTCTATGTAAGATACACACTGGACAAATCTCAAGTAGAGGTCTCTTCCAGCAGAAGGTCAGACACTTGGTGCCTTTTCCATATGTTCTGAACTGTGCTGCTGGCTGACTGTGTGCTGAAAAGGAGCTTTGAGAAAGAAGTCAAGTCCTATTCACACATCTGGAAATGCTGATGGTCAGTTAGATTTTAAAGAACTATGGTCATTCTCCACAGCAAAGATCCAATGTACCTTCAAGGCAAAAGCAGTGATTGCCAAATGCTCATGACATTCCAGTGGTCATTTGAAATGAAGAGAGAAGGGATTTTAAAAAAATCTAACAAATGACCTTACACCCTTCATTGTCCTGTGTGCTCCTGCCAGTATCTAAATTTTTACACTGCTTTTGCAGTAAGACAAAGCACTTGTGTAGTTGTATTTGCAGTGATTTAAGATTGTCAGTATGATTTACATCATGAAATTTTTCCTGAAAAATAAGGAAAAGAGGAAAATAGAAAACACTCTTGGGCAAGAAGAAAGCTCTGACTTTCCTTAAGAACCTAAAGACAAACGTGGCTGAAGTGGAACACACATTTTTCTTTACGTGCCTAAATACATGAAATAAATTTGTGATTTTAAAGAGAGGAATATATACAGAATTCACATCTTTCATATTCACAAAGTGATATGTACTACACTTGCACAGATATATTTTTTTTTCATTTCAAGAAAACACTGTATGTTTATCTAGTCTCCTGGAATACAGAGAAAGGACATATGGTGAGCATTTTTGGACCATCAATCAGACTCTAGTTCATCAGTCAAATCCCTGCAATGTAAATACTGTCTAAAAGAACAAGGTTCTTTCATTTTTTAATATAAATTGTAGCATTATTTAAATAGTTGCAGTTCCTATATTGGAAATATTTTCCTTTTTTTTTTAGTTGTGAGTTTTATTACCTGATGACTTTAAGAGATACAGTTTTTCTGAAAAAGCTGGAATAACACTTCTAAAAATCTCCCTCTCTACATCTGAAAATATAAGGTCAGAGATGGTCAAAATAATTCATCACTTTAATTAACTATTGTCACAAGGCTACAAGGTCTGTACTTTTAAAAATGTCATATATTTGTGCTAGCATCAGTGTTTCTCTTTTATAGGCACGCTTGTTGGGCTCTTTTAATTTACCTTTGACATTGAACTGATATTACTGAAAAGACTTTACATTGGTCTGCATCTTATTTGCAGCTAATCTGTTCATCTGGATTCCCAGGACCAAAAGACCAACAGCCTGCACAGAGCCATCCTACTACAGATCAATGACTGCATTCTGCAGCCAGGTAACTGCGACATGACTGGGGAATTTGGGAATGAACTGAATATGATGGATGCTCAGGTTTTCTCAATTTGGATTCCTTCTCTTCACTAAAAGCCATAATGTGAGGGTCAGGATCTCGTGTCCCTCTCTCCATTTACACTTTAATAGATAACTACATAAGATAATTACATAAGATAGCTATCTGTAAAGAAAAGTTTAAAGAATGTTTAAAAAATTCTAGTGATAACTTTTACATTATGGAATAAACTATTCTAACATTGTGTAAACCGTATTTTAGAATGACCAGCTGTAGTAAATATTTTGGAGCATAGATAAACAAGATGGCTATATTTTTTTTCCTGTTTTTGGCATGCTAGGCCAATTGTTTGTGAAACATGCTTCAAAACCTCTTGAGAAAATGCTGAAAGAGACATCCTGGAGCTGCAGGGAAGTGTCAGACTCCATGGGGCAGGCAGGGTGGAAGATGACACCAGTGAGATCCTCCAGGGCAGTCAATTCAGGGCTTGAGCCCAGACCACAAATTGCACACAAAACCTCTGAGAAGCACAGGGAAACACAGTCTAGTAAAACCATACAAGAGCAAATCCTCCTGATGTGATTTAAATGCAGGAGTTTAGAGGCATCCTGTAAGGCAATTTGCTTCTTCTTGGAATAGTGAATGAAATGAGGGATAGGGCTGTGGCAAGAATCACCCTGGTCTGCACGCTCAGCTTTTGCTGCGACACTTGGGGCTGGCACATCTGTTCTGGTGGTGCCTACAAGAGCAGTCTCAGGGTTGGTATGGACACAGCACCACACAGCTATTCCCTGGGGCTTGTGTTTCAGGTGATCTCTTCCTTTACAAGCTATGGATTGATTTTAAAGGGCTTTTGTGTAATAGGCTTATCCCTGGCCATGTTTAATCCATTAATCTTTTCGACATGCATTAGTTTGCTAAGAGGCAAGGCCAATTCAGGATGACAGTGAAAAAGAGACCACATTCAGGCAGTAATTGCTTCCATGTCAAAGACCAAGGCCCAATCTACATATGGCTAAGAGGTTCCTTTTTAAGTTCAGCATAAGTGGGAGCACTATTAATATCTTAAGCATCATTTTATCTCAAACATAGTCTGCAGATCTGAGCTAAATTAAAAAGCAATTAATTTTCATCTCTGACTTCCTTCTGTGATTTTCTGAGTGCCCAGTGCCTGCAGTTTGGATCAGCCTCCTCACAAGGCATCCTAGTGCAAAAGTCACTGCTATTGCCACACAAGGTTAAGAGCCAGCAGGTAAATTCTTGAGAGATGGATGGGATTTCCCAATATAACTTCAGGAAATTTCCCATTATCAAGGAACTAGCTATTTAACCAAGAACAGATGATTGATATTAATCACACTGAAGCAAGCATGCAGTGTTCTTGATTACGGTGTTGCGTCTGTGCTGACTCAGGGCTTGCTAGCATGTTTTGCTGAGATGTTGTTCCTTCAGCTTTACTTTACACTTTACCCATTGCCAGTAATCCCTGTTTCCTTGAGCAATATTGGCATTTTGGTGCCTTGCACTAGCAACATTGATTTTAAATTAAATCCTGTAACACAAATTTGCAAGAATGAAAGCATGATAAGATAAAGAGCAGGACGCAGTAATGAGTTTGGTACCTAATAGGTGGTTGTTGAGTGTGATCTTTATTGGCTTCTTCAAGGAACTGTTGTCTTGTCTGTTTGAGCTGCACACTAGCACAGCAGACTGTTCTGCCTCTTTGGGCTGAGAAACAAACTACTATGGCTGAACAATGCAAGAAGAACACAGCCCTACAGGAAGGATAACACAACAACCAACACCACATTGAGGAGCCAAAAGCTGTCTGAGACCTCCAGATCCTAAGGCAATGACGTCCAAGTGAGCCAAGGGAGGAACATTATCACATCCTAACTGAGTAGCATTACTGTATCCTGACAGCAGTACAGACCCTCATTGTAAACAGTCACCTCTGCAATCTGATGTATATAAAAAAAGGCATTAATTTAGCTAATAGTGTTGTGTTTCCACTTCGATAGCAGAAGAAACAGCTCCTAAGTATGGCACAAACTCCAGTGTCAACACTTCTGCTTACTGTGAACGAAGAACAAAGTCAAACACCTCATACTCCGTTCTTGTCAAACAAATCTGCATGCACAGTAACACAGTATGTTGCCATTTCTTTTTGCTCCCATTTGCTTTGTTATCAGAAGTTATTGCTTGGCTTTAATGCTGTTCCTGATTAAGTCAATGGCAGTTTTGTTTTTAGCCATGTTGGAGCAACATGGATTCAACAATCCTTATGGGTCCCTTGCAACTCAAGAAATTTCATGATTCCATGAACATTCTATCTGCTCTACGCTTGCACTCTTCAGGAGGAGGCTGTTACGACTCTTACAGGATATTGTGCCTCAAGTATTGCAGCTGCTCTGCTTCTCAGTTTGTCAGCATTATATATCCATTCAGGTTTAGTTCAGCTATGTTTCAGACACCTCATCCAAACACATAGGAATTTAATCATTAAAAAACCTACAGAATTAAAAATTTGCAATAATTTCTTGCAAAAATGAATCCGTCCAGTTGGATGCAGAAACTTTTAAAGGACAATTAAGCTGGAAGTGAATCTAAACAGCTATTAATGACATACCGCATAGACAGAACACTGAAACTATGATGAGCCATTCCCTGGACAAGTTATGAAAACACTCACCCTGAAGGAAGGACCTATTAGTTAGCCAGCCAGCTATGAAAATAGATCGGCTGTAGCTGTTTTTTCAAACAGCTCCATAAAGACTTTGAGCACATCTGCTGTGTGTTAAACTGGAAAAATTTGGCACCTGAAGAACTGTTACATACAATGTAACGACTGTCAGGCCATGTAATATATCCCACAGTAAGAACTCTCTGCGATACAGAGCAGGATAAATCAGACTCAAGAAGCAATATTAGACTCTGGACACAGCACACAGAGCATAAATTCTAAATGCTGCCTGAAGGAGAGCGCAGGCTAAGTAACATGCTCAAGCAGTGATTTCTGCCGCACTAGTTAGGCCTTGGAAACAAGCCATGGTTCGCCCTGCTAATCTCTGCCAATGGGTGAAATGGTCTCCAGCCCCTTCTCCTACAGGTAAAGGCCCTGAATCTTTGCACCGGCAGGGTGGGTGGGGAGCTGGCCTCAGCACAAGAGGGACCAGCACACCGGGAGGTCCTCTGCTGTGTCAGGCAGAGAGCTGGCAGGGCCCCTCAAGGAGAGGATCCGGGAAGGAGATATGATTCAGCTGCTAATGATTTCTTGAGTTTTGCCTAAAACAGAGCTTGTGGCAAAGCTGTGGTTTAACACTTTGGCTGCTGACCACCTACAGCATGCCAGTTCATCACCTGATTCTCCCCAGGAGGAGCCTTGTCCTGGGAGGACAGACTGCATCCTACCACAGATCTGCAGGCAGGAAGGGGTCTGGCAGAAATAGCACCTGTGGCCAGGGGTGAGCCTCTGGCAGCACCAACCAGACAGGAGTGGTGAAGAGTACCAGGCTGCAAGAATGGGTGTTTCCCAGGAATGCCAGAAACTCCAGGTTTCCCTTCCTGATTTCTACACTGCAACTCATCACCAATAACAAACCCTGCAGCTCTTGAATTCCCAGATGTAAGCAGGAGAAAGAGAGAGAGAAGAAAGGGATAGGAGCTTTTGAGGATAAGCCATCTTTATTCCAAGCTTTGGAACTAGCATGCTGCATGGGGGACAGAGCCTTGACCACAAAATGGCTAATAGCCCTTCAGCAGATTTTACAGAGGGAGCGGTATGGGAAAGTTTTAGAATGAGAAAATGATGCAACTTTTCCTGGGAGCTGGAAAATACCAAAATATATGTATACTGTGTACTGAGTATAATGATTGCTGGTTGTGACTCATCAGCCACATAAGCTTCTATTACCTAGAATCTTCCATGGAAGGGTGTAGAGAGAAACAGGGAAAGTAATCAACAAAGCCTTGTTTTCTGTATACTTTTTTTCTCATGTCATTTTGTTTTGGGTTCCATGCACATAACCATACTAATCAACTGGAAATATCTGCAATAGAAATACTACAGCATTTAGGACTACGGCTGGCAAAGAATGTTCCACCTTCCTACAGAATTTTATGTGTTTTTATGTTTGTGCAATTTTCACAGGAAAAGTTATGGGGTGTTTTTTGGCACTAGTATATGTGCATGAGTGTATGCACATATTCCTTAGTGGTTTTCTAGTAGAGGTTTGAGCATTGCTCAATATGCCTAGTTAGCCAGAGATGGGCATCTAAGGGCTTACACTCAGACTTCATATTCACCATACAAGATTTTGGCTAAGGGGTATCCAACCAAGAAAGAAAATTCTACTTCAGTTGCCAGTGGCAAAAAAAGTGAAATGTCAAGAATGAAATATTTGCAAATGGTCCAGGGCTGACCATTATTCTCCTAAGAAACTTGGGAGAAATGTCAAATAATTAATATGCAAAGTGCTTGGAATTTACACTTTCAGGAAAGAAAACCAACCTGATTTCTAATTACAATAATTTACCTAAGTGTAGTCAAGATGTTCACATGTGGGCCAGCAGACATCTACTGCAATTTCTAAAGGCCTTTTAGAGATTGTAGATAGGACAGGAAAGCTGTCCTAACTTTGCTTAGCTCTGTTTTCATTGTGTGCAAACTTTAATTTGCTTCCGTATTTTTTCTTGATTGCTTTTTTTGGGTAGTATGTTACCACCACATCCTGGGCCTTTTTGCTTTCCGTAAGTAACACCTGCTTTTGAGAAACCTCCGGGTCCCATCGCACATACATCCTACGCTCCTGCATTTGAGGGCTCTTTCAGGCCTAATGGAAATCATCTGCTCTGGGTGGTCCTCACTATGTACATGAATTTCCATCCAGCACTCTATAAGAAGCCACGGAGAGAGCAGGCCTCATTAAAACATGCTTTCAGAAGCCAACTCTGCCAAGCAAGTCTGCTACAGGGTTTTGAACAAACCAGAACTCTGCTGACATCAACAATTTGATTCACTGATATATTCCTATGTGTATTTCTGCAAGTCATAGATTGCTATCAGTGGATCTTACCCCAGTCAGGAGGATCACAGCCTGCCAGGCTGTTATGCATAGAAGAGCTATCTCATGGGGCTGTGCTGCTCAGGCACCAGGAAGCAATGAGGAGCCCACACAATGCCAAGTGGGTTGGAGCACACTGATAACACCAGCACCAGAGCTCTTCACAGCAGGAAATTCCGGGGAAGTTGAGGCTCTCCAAAATAGTTTTCCTTGCCCCCTAGTGGTATTGTCAGCCTTATCTGGGTCAGAATCAGTAGCTGGTTTTCATCCAGTTATTGATTCAATTGAGTCTTGAGAATTCCTCAGGAATACTAGTCATTTTTAAGTCCCCTGTGAAGGCAATGCAGAGCTGATGTACCATAATACTGAGTAATGTCCTGATTTCGGTACCTATGCTGAAAGACCCCCACACCCCAGGTACTGGATGGGAGGGAGAAGGATGTCAGATGTGCCAGCAAGACAGTTCCCATCACAGGGCTGAGAAAGGGCTGACGCTGCCTGGGCGTTATCTCGCTGATCAGCCGGCTGTGAGAGCTGCAGGCTGCGTGGGATTTTGCTGGCGTGCGGATCTGGGGAGTCTTTCAGAAAAGTCAGACAGTGCTCAGTCAACTCAGCAAGAAAACGCAGGAAGTTTTCAGGAGTGGGAAGCTTAATCTAAAATAGCAGAGTATTAAAAAATGGAAATGTGGCTACACAGTAGTGCTGAGTACTAAATAGTAATCACTGAAAATATCTGTCTAAGCTCAAACTCACCCAAGACATGAAAATCTAGCCTGTTTTGTGCTCTGTGCAGAACTGAAGCATTCACTTCTCATGGTGTCCCAAGGATACGATGTAAGCATCTGCATGTTCTCACCACATTGCCTGTCACCAGCACTCTTGCACTCTTTGTCACTGTACTGCTCCTTCAGCCAAAACAAGGGCAGCACTGTCTCTGTCGCCACTCCATCTCACCAGGAAAGCCAGTGAGGTAGAAGCAACCTTGTCATTTACTTCTGTTGTTGCCACCGTGGAAAATATCGGTACAAGAGCTGTGGCCACAGTGAAACATCCCTCACTTCTGATTTCTTCTAAGCAGATAAGAACTACCTAGGGCCTCTGAGTATGTTTTACATCAAAGACTGATGAAGAGTCCTGACAGCCCTGATGTCAGTGCTGTAAATAAACCATTAATCACACTGCCATTGCAGGGAACAGTCTTTTCCCAGAGGGCATGAACCTTCTTCAGGTCACTAATATAAACCACATCTCCTCTAATCCAGTGGGGTATGGTAACAGCAGGGCTTTCAAGGTGGGCTGACTCCTTGTCAGGAGGATACTCTATTACTCCTATTTGAATGCATAGGTCATTGTTATGGTTCCCATGGATTATAAATGGTCAATTAGCAAGGAAGCAACTACGGTGAACTAAATAAAGTGTATCACAGTTGGAGTTATAGAAAGAAGCAGAAAGAGTGGCAATGTTTGTGTCCTGTTAAAACTTTTTGCTTTGGAGTTGAATACTGCACAAGAAATAGATGAAGAGATACAAGAAAAGCCATAGGTTCAACAATTTGACAAGCATTCAGAACAACATGCTTTGAGCAGACACTGCAGAGTCTAATGCTATCAGTGCCAATAACTGTCAGTGAGGAATCTGATTTTAAAATCAACCCAGGTCACTGCCTTTCCCAGCAGTATTCTGAATAACATCACACACCATGGAAAGCTATTACTGACTGTTCAGTGAGATCATTCGTGTAAATAACATACTCTATATAAACAAATATTGTACATATACAAAACTTACATTATAGACATTATATAGCGCACATACATTATACAGGCATAAACACACACATATGTATATCTAAGGGATTAGGATGCTTTGGAAAAAATAAAGCCAAAAACAAGGTTTGCCCAATCAGCATTCTGTTGCTGAACAGTTTTGGCTATCACAGGTAAACTGCAAACAGAAATCTGGTCTCCTAACAGGGCAGTTCTTTTGATGGGAACAGCCTTGTTAAGCAGAGACCTTTTCACAGACTCCCTCCACACTGCAGCCTGGCACAGAGATTGCTAACACAGCTTCCTGCTGTCAGAGGAAAACCCCACTTTCCCTCTTGTTGGGGCTTTGGGTTTATGTATTCAGTCCAGGCAGCAGAGCTTTAAAGCTGGGTTCGGAAAGCCACCTTGGAGCAGAGAGCAGTGGTGGCTGGGGCTGAGGGACACACCTCCTCTGGGACAGAGCTCTGCTGGATGCCCTCACCCAGGCTACTGCAATGCGTAGCTTCACCAACACTGCTGGATTTAGGACATACAAGTGGAGCATGGTGTCACACAACCTGGCTTCTCCAAGTGCTTTAAAGTCACCACCTGCTATCTCAAGCAGGCACTGACCAGGATATCTGCACAAACCGGGCTACTGTCCAAGGAAACCACCTCACACTCCAGACCAAGTACCAGAAAAGCCCGAGCTCTCATTTGCTCCACAAATACACCTAATAAATTACTAATGCCTCAGGCAACCATATCACAACTCTGTTGCACTGCTCTTATTTAAATCACAGTCAGTGCCAGGAATAAGGCTCTGAACTTCCTGGCTAAAGCTTTGGGTGACCTTCATTTGCCTTGTCAAAAAGCAAACAAGGTGCGTAGGGGTATGCATGTTTGCATAAGCTTGACGGTAAAAGTCTGACTCCCTTGCCTGATGCCTTAACTAGTACCAGAAGATGATGTTGTTGGCTTGGAGTCTTGTAAGAGAAGAATGAACAAAAGAAATGCTTTTCTGCACCAAAGCACAGATCAGCTGTGGAGTCCAAAATGCCTCCATTTAAAAATGTCTTCTGCAAACAAAGGTTGTGCATTTCCAATCTGACCAGACGATCACTGCAACCATACATAGGTCAGGATTCAGCACTGTCTAACAAGGAGATTCATGAGACAGGCCTCCCACAGGCATCCCTGGGGGGAGCAACACTAGGTAAGCCGCCTTCCATTTATGTCAACAGAAGCTCAGCTGTGTTTTCCTCAGCCTTATGTCATAGGCTGTATACTCAGTTTTTCAGTACAAAGCTTATTTCAATTTTAAATTGTAAGTTTCTTTAAAATACTACAAGTCTTTTCTATACACTTCCAACACAATCTTCGGAAACTGATCTCAGATTTTCAGACCTGAACCCCACTTCAGAAGTACATTTTTAAGTCATATATATTATTGTCATTCTTTCAAAGTAATAGTAAGATAAATGTTTAAAATACTGGATTCTGCCTCCTTAGTTTCCCAAGAAGCATTTGTTTTGAAGAGAATAGTCCATAAAATAGAGAAAATCAGTATTTAAAATACATTGCTTCTGATCAAGAAGATTTAGACATGAGATTATACCAAAATAAAAATATATGATTAAGATTCCCAGTACATAGATCTAAAGCTAATCAACCTGTGACAGTCAAGGATTATCAGCTCTGTTGTCATCTGAAAGCTATCAGAGAGCTGGAAAAAGGTGATACTCATCAGGTCTTGAGTGGGCACAACTTAGTGCTTCTTCAGAGCCAGACTGAGGGTTTATGAGAGTATTTCTAGACCTGATAGTGAACAGTGCTGGTACAAATAAACCCAGAAATTGCATATATGGACCAAACGCAAATGCCCAAAACCACCATCCAGTTTCACTCCTTGCTACCTTACCCTGTGCAAGTTTCCCATGCCATGTTTCTATCCACATAGATAGAAAACTCCCTGACTCTCTTGCCCATCCGTTCTTACTGTTGGGCTAGCATGCTCCAGGAACCATGAGTACTTGGCCTGCTGCTCATCACACACCAACCAACCTTCACAACACACTTAGTTTACTCTCTGATATATACAGTAGGATCTGCCTCCCTGAGGTACCTAAAATTTCAGGGGCTGTTTCAGACGATGAAGCCCTGGTGGTCACCAGGAAGGCTCCACAGTCCCCTTCTAGTCTAGAGAATAGTAAATTCTTGTAAACAAGCCAATATTGTCCAGCACTAACTTCATCTCTCTCCATCTGATGTGTATCCTACAGTGCACCAGAAAAGAATTTTTTTCTAAATAAGAGGAAAACTACGTACAACCAAATAATTTCAATAGCCTTAGAACCTAACAGGATGCTTTGTGCTAGATGCTGACTCCTCAGTTCATATCACCCTACAAAGATGTTGAATTGACATACAAACAAACTTATGTTTCTCAAAACTGCCATTTGATGCCAACCTGCACTGTAGGAAAGGTGGAAAATGCTTCTCTTAAAGCATATGGGTAAAGTAAAGGCCCATGTACTAGTACACAGGACAGAAGTCTGGGTCTGCAAAACTTCTGACAAGCAAATGCAACACTTAATTACATTTGGATTTTTTCTGATGTTTGCAAGTGAGACACAGATATTTAAGGTTGGGAATTGGAAGCTGTTACAGAATTATTGTAGCCTTTTTTGTTGTTGTTATTTGGTGTTACAGTGTGTTATCAGTAGCAACAATTACTCCCTTAAAACATAACTCCTGTTAGCTGAAAGAAAGACGGTCTCCTAACAACACTCCCCTCATCTTTCCTACAATCTACATTTTCTGTTCAGGAATGAACATATTTAAAATTAATCAGGCCACTTTTTGCATCTATTTCTGTAAGTGCTGTTGGCCATCACTTTGCTGTAACACATCATCAGGGAAGTGGCCAGCAGGAACAAGACTTCTGCAGACGGACAAGAAGAGAAACTTTTGTTAAATGCAAACTGTCAGCTTTTGTACTTGAGATAAATGCTTCAATTTAGGGAGGTCAGAGACAGGGAGAGGTGTCAGCAGACTGATTGGAAGGTCTCTGGGACTTTTCAAGAGATTTATAAGTTTACTTTTGTTTAACTGTTTTTTAAGCATTTTGGTTTCTTTGAGGCTCTCAAACCGCAGTTGACATATCTTCTAATTTTGCTGTGTGCTGACTATAAAAGTTTAATAAAAACACTGGAAATTTTCACCATTCTCAGAGATTTTGCAGGAAACCTCAATAATCTTATATGCAGTGTGGCCTATGAGTTGCTTTTGATCTGTAGTCCACATATGCATCATCAAAACACAGCATCAAATGCTGCAACACAGACCTGGGTTTTTGAGTCACCCAGCTGTGTGTAATGAAATTATCATTACATCTCTGCTGCAAGAGAAGAGTGGGATCAGGGGAGAGGCTGGAGGCTGCAGTTCATTCTTAAAAAGAGATGTGGAGAGCAGCTCATTGCATTGACATCTTATGGAAACCACATGTAAGCAGAAGGCAGTAGGACCTACCTGCTAGAATATCCTGCCCCATGCAATATCCTATTCTTTGCTGTTAGAATTCATTTGGAAACACATTTTCAACTTTTCCATGTTCACTACTCAGTGTAAAAAGGCAATTACGGGTGATGTTACAATAGCTGCCTTGCTCTTATTTGCAGTTGTTGCTTTACTATATGTCTTTTCCTGATGTTTTTACAGAATATATTATTTTCTTGACCTTCACATGGTTTAAGAAGAAGGTTAGAATTTTAGATTTTAATTTTAATTTTGTTTTTATGTGTTAAGAACAAAAATGAGACTATCAGCTCTCTGGAGGATGCTTACAGTATGAGCTGTAAGCCAGATGCAGGCCATAAAACTCCACATTTGAGACTCCTTGGAGGCAGCTGCAGTCACCTATCAAAGGAGACTACAGATCCCAGCATACACTGAAGCCAAGCCTCTGGCGTCATGGGAGAATGTTTAATGCTCTGAACCAGATCCTCCTTGGGACACATCTTTGTCAAACCCTTATGCTTCTTCTACCATTTTGGTTATATATAGATTAACTTTTCCCTCTGGGTTTTCTGGCCCAGGTGAAGACTTATGTGAAATACTGTTGTCTTGTGCACATGCAATAATTTTGGGAAATAGAAGTTTTTTCTTCAAATAAATACTGCATAGATATGCACATGAATATACATACTAAATACTACTGTTGCTTTTTGTGTTGCATGGACTGAAAATATGTTTTGTTACTGTGTAAATCCTGTTTTCCATGAAAGAGAGAAACCTGCTACAATATTTCTGGAGAATGTTCAGCAGTCCAAGAACTTCACGGGCAAACCCAGCAAACTCACTTTTGCAAAGTGATCACCATTAAATGCTTTGAGAACTATATCAGGCACAAGAAATAAAGTTACTGTCCCAAAAAGCCAATCCAAGCAAGGCAGTCCAGAAGTTCATATATACCATCAATTGCACAACACACACTAAAAGAACAATAATCTAGGTATGCTTACCACTCTGACCCAGTTTGGTAGGCAGCCTCCTTACTGATTTCAAATAGCAAAGAACAGAGATGCAGGAATGCACCACTATCCCTAACCAGAAGTAGGCACCGTGTCTCACAGATGCTCAGGAATGAGATGAGCAATGTGACAGGGCCACACTGAGCCTTCTTCTGTGTGGGGGTAGGTTTCTGAGAAACTAAGAAGAAAAAGTAGCAGGAGATGTAAAGAAAAGCACAAAGAGGTTGAAGTCACTCAAAGCCACAAAGCGCATTGGTAGAACCAGCCTCAGTTTTTGTGTCAGGCTCTCGGTCAAGTTTGGGCTGTTTTATCCCATATGCACCTGCAGGACTGTTGACCATGCTTTGGAAATAGAAAGAATTGTAGCAAAGACATCCATGTCCACTATCACCCTTGTACAACTGTCCCATCCCACAATACTTTGCATTTCTCCTAGATTTACTTAGATTGAGAAAACTCCACGGTGCCAAGGTACAAAGTTAACCTATAATGGATTCAGTCTTATCATAGTTCTAGAAGACTACAATGACAACAGGACACACTGAAAATGCATTTTTCATTCAGGATACTTTTGTACACATTATAGACATGTAAGATAAATGATTTCATAGTGTTATGACTCACATTTTGGATTGAAGAACTGTATAATCAACGTGAATTATATAAAGGAATATTATATAATCAAATAATATTAAGATATTATAATAATGAAATAAGCAAGAGAGTTAGGCACAGCGAGACAAAGAGAATAAATAGGATGCTTACCCATGTTGTGGGCTCACTCAGGAAACTCCAGTGGAGTGGATCTTCCGAAGAGAGAGAGAACCTTCCCCACTGGTAGTCAGCTCTTAAATGGGTCTAGGAGAGGTGGAGCCAGGCTCCACCCCTTCCTGCAGCACAGGTGAATTGCTTTCACCTGTGCTCCCAGGGCTGACTCATTGCTCGCCTCAGGTGATTAATCAGAGGTTCAGGCCGTGACTCAGCAGTTCCCATACAAGAACTGAAGCCATCTTGATTCTCAGCTTTTTTTGGAAGATCAGCAGGGTTAAACGACATCCGAAAATGTTCCATAGGCAATTTCAGAGCACCACGTTATATAGAAGGGGGATTCTAATCCATTTAGGTATTTTTCTTGATAGTCTTCCCAATCGTTATCATTATGAAGGAAAACAATTTCTTTTTTCAGTTAGATGTTAAATGACTCTGTTAAGACGTTAAGAAAGGCTCTGTGCTGAAAACTCTTTAGACAGATGACAGTAAATGGATTTCTTACATAATTCAGAAACAAAGACTTAAATGTAAGAATTAGCTAATTTTCTTTAGATGGATCTGACTACACTTGTCCTTAATATAAGAAAAGTTATTGACGGGATTTCTTCTGGCATCATTTTATTTGTTTGTACTGGCACAATATGTTCAGCACTGAGTCCACTGGCATGTCCAAGTAATCTGTTAACCTCCCCCACTGTCTCAGATGTTTAGAGTTCCCTTCCCTATAGTGAGTGAAAAATGGAAAGCACAGCCATGGCATGACCTGGACTGACCTAACACTTGATTGCCTCCATCTCTGCTCATGGGTGAGATATGGTGTTGACTTCCACAGTCTCCTGTACTGCTTGTAATTAATTTCCATTTGACCTGCAGTGTTTAATTATGTTCACTGAGGAGCTTCTAGACCATCTTCGTTGTCTGTTTGTGAACGGATGAGATCAGTGCACCACATGTGGGGCACAGGTCCACAGGGGGTCACAGGCAGCTGTCGCCTACTGAGGGACCACCATGGTCCCTTTCAGAGGCAGAAACAAAGCTTTCAACCTCCTGCTTTAGGCAGCACCATAAAATCTGAGAGGTTTTCCAGAAACTCTTAGCTTCATTTTGAATAAACATTTAGTGCTGGATAGAAGGAAAAAAAAAAAAAAAAACCTTTCTTTAACTTCCTCAAAAATAACAATTTTGCCTTCCTTTTGACAACCTTTTTTGCACATGCAAACACTTTCATTTTCATAAAGCAGCCTAGTAAGGCTTCACACTGCTGATGTGTCTGTTCCTCTGCTCTGGTGTCTGCATGCATCCTTAAATAATGGTGCAAATACAGTAATCACAACATATGTAATCGCACCATAAATAGGTGCCCTAGGAATCTTATATGTCTTAGCAAGTGTAACAGCGTGTTCTTTGCATCTCAGGAGTCTGTTCTACCAATTGCATTATTCTCCCTCACACATACTTGAAGGACATTCATGTGATCAATGTAAATATTATAGAGGGGGCATTATTTCAGTCCTCAGACAAAGAAATGTTCACTTATCCCAAAGATATGATGATTTCAGTAACTCAAAGCCAAGCATCTGTACCCCATTTCAGAATTCACCTTTTTACTTAACTAAATGCAAACATGACCATCTCTTCTTTTGCTTAATTCTGTTAAGAGAAGAGCTGCTTCTGTTCCCAAACAAGCATTTCAGAGCTGGTCACATCCTGAGGGAAGATGCAGTTGTGGACGTCTGGAACACCCCCACTATTTACAGAAAGGTGCTTCCTGTTAGCATGTTGTCCTCTGCTCCCCAGCTTGGTCGTTTGTTTGGTGCATGCGGCTAATTTGCTCTATAAACAGGAAGCACACTTGAAAAATCATCTAAATAAACTCTGGTGTATATAATTCCCTTGTAGGTTAATGAGGAATGAGCTGGCTGAAAGATGAACACGACTGCGTGTAAGACAACAAATTTTATGGAAACAGAAGACTGACTGTACAGGGGGACCTACACAGTGACCAACAGCAGACTAGCGGCAGACCACTGAACAAAAGGAAAACCAGACTTGTCTGTTACATATGTTTTCTCACAAGCAAGTCCCCATGTGGCTTCAGGAGAAGGCAGATGAGTTACAAAGAAGGGATTATCTGGAAATACATTTGCAATTAAGTGTTCTGCCACCCTTGCTCTCTTTTCAGCAGCTTTACATTTCCTTCTGTTGATGTTATACCCCCAAGATACCCAAAGCAGGTGGGATGGTCAGGAACGGAGCGTCTCACAAGCAAATGCTAAAGAGCTTCTAATTCAGGATGGACACTAAAACTGCTGAAAATTTTGTAACGAACTGTCAACTTTTTGTCTCCCTTCCAAAAGCTCCCAGAGACTCTAGCTCTTGGTGTTAGGATCTCCTTTCTAACACAGATATTGTTTAAATACGCAATGTTATTTTACTTTAGTTCTCAAATGAGTCTTTATTTCATCCAGATGTTACTGCTCATATCCCTGTCTTCATTTAGAGCAACACTTTGTAGAATACCTAATCTTTAAGTCACTTTTACTTTAATTCACCACTATATTTTTAAACGACTGTGTTTGACATAAACCACTAGCTGGTTTCACAACTGCAGCGTCTCCACCTTTGGCAAACTGCTCACTTATTTATTCCATCCTCTTTTAATGGAATTGCTGGAACCACTTAAAATCCATTAATACACTACAAATTTCAGGCACAAATCATATCTGTGTGAACTAGTGCAGTTGGAAATGCAGAATAACTTCTACTTCATAAGAAATCAAGCCCATTGTAAACGTGTAATTGCGATCCTCAAACAGCTTAAAGACTTTCTGCAAGTACTGTGAGTTAAACCTGTGTTTTGCAATATTCATCCGCTTTTAAATTCTTTTTTTGTGAATTTTACTTTCTAATGGACATAAGCTTATGTGTCTAGTTTGTTGTCACTAGCTGTTAATTATAAATCCGCATGTATACCATACATTAAGTTTTTGTAATGCAGTTTGTGATTATACATGCATACGTATCATTCCTACTCATACAGTATAACAAAATATTGCCTGGAGACTAGGTCATCTGCTTGCTTGATTTGTAGGCCAATGTGCTGGAGAAACACAGAGTTTCTTGGCATCAGCTTTAAACAAAAGAAAAATGAAATCGCGTCACCTCAGAGCCATTGCTCAAAGTTCAGCTGTTTAGAAAGAAACTGACTCAAAGCAAACTCAACATTTTTGGTTAGTGTCTGCAAATGCGGTCTTTTGAAAAGTGAAATAATTTAAGGATATAGGTCCCAAATAAGACAAAAATCGTCAGGAAATCTTTGTCTAAAATGTTTTGGGAGTGGATACTAAATTTATGAAAACTGTAAAATAAGCATGACAAAAGGACAAAATTATCAAAGCTAAAGGCAAGCACTGAAAAGAGAAACTAATCAACTGGAAATCCTTCTTGTACACCAAAGTAATAGCTCGGTCTACAGCCATGGTAAGTAAGGAACAACTCCTCACTGGTTGCTAAATGAGCCAACCCACTGCCCACTGGGGCACTGCAGCAGGCTCTTAACAGCTCCTAAAACTTCAGCTACAATTATTTCAGAAGCCCCAGTTATTTCAAAAGAGTTGTCCTGAAGCTTCTCCAAAATAGCTGAGAAGGGATTTTATACTGATGTGCTCAATTCTCTCTCTATTCCGTTGGTTGCTTTGGGGAGGTAAAGGAAAAATTGGTATGATCTGCCTCAGTCATTTACAAACTCTGCATCCCTGAGAATTCCCACTCTGCCTTAATGTCCTTAACACAGGAGCACCTCTTCCCGTTCACCTTTAAGTTATCAAAGATATTGGCCAAAACTCAAACTGTCAGCGGTAGAGCTCTCTCAAATATTCACTTTGTCTTGCACACTCCATTTCTTTCCTTCTTTCTCACATCCCATTTCTTGCACAGCATTTTCCCACTGCAAAAGTTTCACCCTGTATTATCTTCTCTCACTTTCCCTCCATTTGCTCCCTTTGCTTGTGCCTCTTCCCTAGGAGAAAATGACTTGCTGGGAAGCTGAACTTGTTCTGGAAAGAAGTCAAGTGCTGCAGGTGTCCAAACTTGCCAGAGCTGATGCTTTCTTAAAAACTAGGGCAGGGGAGTAGTTTCAAATTTCAGCTTTTCTGCTGCTGCAATGGAAACATGCAAGTGGTGGCTGCTTGCAATGCAGAAAAGATTCAGAGAGTTTCTAGCATCTCATGCTGCCATTTGCTTTGTGTTAAGGCTCATTAGTGGCATGGGACATTCAAACCAGCACAAGTGGAGAATAACATTGTGGTCTGCTCCCTCCAAGCATAGAGGGTAGGGGTGTAAATTCCCCCTCAATGATGTAAGATCCTCCTCACTATCTCCCCTCAGCCTTCCTCTCAGAGCCAGACTCTCACATCCCAGATTACAGAACCTCACCGCTCTCCCTCTGCTTCAGCTAATTGTCCCTCACGATCTCTCTGCTGGTCTTTGAGTCCCTTTCTCTCTGTGAAGACCAAGGGGACCAGAAAGAACTAAATATCCAGAGCTGACGGCTCCCTTAAGAAGGATGCAGTTTCCAGAGAGGAGTAAGATTACTAGCAGTTTTCAGGCAACACGGTGTTAGGTGTCTGCACTTGGCCACTGTGGAATAGAAACCATAACTCCAGCTTTGTCCCAGCAGCTTTATACTGCTTTCTCTGGTGAGCCATCCTGATTTATGCTGATGTAAAAGAGATGTGTCAGGGCTGCAGTGCTTGTAGCTGGCGCAGCCAAGGAGCAAAAAGAAAGAAATCATTCAAAAAAAAATCTCTTATCAAAACACAGAGTAAGACTGAGTAAGAGTGTTCAAAGGGACTGATTTACTGGCAGAGAGAGAGACAAGCATGCAATGCAGGAAACATCTATTTCCATTGCTGCTCTGATAGACAAGACACAGTTTTGCTGATGTGAGCCTAGGATGCCACTGGGTTAGTTTTGTTCCATGTAACATTCAGCTCATCTGTCAGACAGTTATCAACGGAAAGGAAAAACAGCCAAAAATTTGGGCATAAAGATGTGATCTGCCATAATAAGAAAACAATTACTTTTTTCTTCTGGCTTTTCCTAAAAATGTGATAGCTATGCTGCCTCCAAAAAAAAGATAAATGGAACTCAAATCTGCACTACGTCAGCAGAAACCACCTGCAGTTAATTACAGCAAGATAAAGGAATGACTTGTCTTTGGGTCCAAATCTGCTGTCTTCAAGGTTCAGGTCTGTTCCAAAGCACACAAAAGAAAGGTTGCAGTACAAATGTCCTTCACAACAGGTAACAAGTAGCACATGTGCCTCATTCCTTCTCCACACATCCGTCATGATTTTATAGCTGCAGAACCGGGTACCTGTGAGCAGTCTGATGTTCTTTTGATTTTATTTTTTTTAGTGAATTGGAGTGCGGGCAAACAGTGGGACTAAATTATAAAGTTTCTCCCAGTAAGCAACGTGTTAAGGCTCAGGATACCCATTTTCCTTCTGTGGCAGCTCCTTTTGTGCAGGAAACACAGTTCTCTTCTTCCTCAGCCACTAGTGTCAGTGAGAGAAGCATTTGCTTGGTATTGACACAGCACATTAAATTTCAATAGGAGACCAGAAGACATATTTTCATTGCTATCAAACTGATCTTTGGAGACTTGCCCTTTCAGACAAATCTGGTGTTGTAACACACATTAGAGATGACAGAAAACACAGAGTGGTGTCAGAGTGCTAAAAATATAAAAGAAAGGGGGAAAAAAGGAAACTATTACTTAGAGTGGCAAAAAAAAGCTTGTTTTTCCTTATCTGCTGTACCTTGGCTTGTTGGTAATTTCTCTCTGTGCACCCTGGGCCTGACCACTTGCCAGAAGCACGACTCCTAACTAAAGCAAAGAGTATCACATTAATTGTTTGCTATCTCCTAATGGTCTCTGAGCAGTGACTTCATCAGGACTCTGCAATACAGTTAGTGGTTCGTGCAGACTAAATAACATTACACAGAACTTCCTCTGGTCTAAGGGCTGTTTTTCATGTAGAGGAGGGATCCAAGGCTTATCCCAGACTAGGTCCCTTTGATTAAACACAATGTAATTCTATTTTTCAGCTGTGTGCCAACAATAATCACCATATTTATCAGGTCAACCACATAGCTGTCAAATCTAGATGCTGCGTTTACTTTTCAAAAGCCATCATCAGCCAGATTTGTTCACCTTACTGCAGTGAAGCAACAACTTGGGGCCATACTATGGGCTTCTTGTGCTTCTGTTTTGTCTAATTTGAGCATTTTTTGCTAAGTCAAAGTCTAGCCTGATGGACATTTGACAAACCAGAAAAACCATTTCAGTCTTTCTCTGGTGCCTAATCTCTGAAATGTAAGCATCTGTGAACAGGCATGTACTCTGAGTGAGCCGCTCTGTTTCTGCTATAGCACAGAGGAAAAGCAATACAAGACTCTATCTCCCAGATAGCACTGTGAGAGCAGAGCCAGAGCAGACAAAACTCTGATGGAGGAATCCCAGCACTACCAAATCACTTAAGTACTTAAAGATACTGTTTTTATTCACATTGAGACTCTTTCCCATCCCTGGGTGCATCTCCATAGTCCAATGCAGACAGCTGCCAGGGATTTTTCTTGGGGGTCAGAGCACCCTACTCTGAAGAGCCCTGCTGCCAAGAAGAGCTTTTTTTGTTGTTGCTGAACTGTTGTTTAACAGTCTCATACTAATCTGTCTGCAAGTCTGGAGCTGGCTTGCACTCAGCCATGTAGCCACAGGCTTTGTTCCTTTAAACCCTCCCAAGCTCTCTGCTCCCTGTTTCTCATTATCTGTCCCCTTGCTCCTACACCTCTTTCACTGCAATTTCCTGGCTGACCCAGCAATAAACATCAACAAGGTCATGGTGTGGCAGCACTCCAGGCTCCCTGGCCCACATAAATGTTGTGACCATGAGAAGAGGAGGTGGCCCAGAATCTTCTCTGCTCCTTCTTAGGACACGAGCTGGAGCCACCTCTCATAGGAGTCACAACTGTCCCTCAAGAGGGTAGGGAATGGCAGCAGCAGTGGGTTTGATGGGGCAGTTTTGGAAAGACTGAAGGTCAGTGTGAGGAACTGGAGTAGACTGTGGAGGGTGAATTCAAATCAAAGAGATGCACAAAAGTTTGCCAGGAAAATTATCTCAGCATCAGCCCCAAGTGGATGTGAAACACATTGATCTCCACAGCATGATGAATGCCTGCCATTTTGTCAGGAAATGCCAAATGCCTCGAATTAATTATGTTGCCAACATTTTCCTGCTGCAAAGATAGCTTTGGATCATTTGACATAATGAAGCTTAGGCAAACAAACAAGAACTGTATGATCTAAAGTCATCTCTGTTAATTTATCGCAGATAAAATTAATGGATGTTTTCCACCCTTCTGCCCTCTCTCCCTCCAGTTTACTTCCAAAGCCTAGGGCCTATATTTCAAAGGATTTTTCTGTGATTCCTCTATGTAAAAGTTTCAAAGAACAAAAGAAAATGAGAATTCAACGGCAATAGTAAATAGACAAAAAGTAGCAATGTAAGATGCCTTAGAAAGCAGCACCATATAAATATTCAAAGCTGTTTGCTATGGAAGCATTGCCAAAGTGGTACTGTATCACAAAGAGGCAAGCAAGCTATTATGATAATCCCAAACTGGCCTCTAAAAGGCAGAGAAGTTGGAGAAGTCAGAAGGAAAATCAAGGAAAAGGGAAATTTCTAAGGAGATAAACTTATACTGGAGGGATATGAAAGAGAAAAAGCATGGGAGAAAACTAGCAGCAAAATCCTAATGGTTCAACTGTCATTCAGAAACAATGGGAAACCAAACGTTGACCAGAAGTGACTGCTCTCTGGTTCCCTGAAGGGAAAGAATACCCAAATTATACACACTTTGTGAAGGAAATATCACTAGGACCTCCAGATAAAATGCTTTTATTTTCCTTAAGGGCAGACCGTCCAGTGAAAAGAGTCAGTGCTGACCCCAGTCTGGAATTGTCTCCTTTACTGACAACAGGGAGAAAATAACACTACCAAAATCCTTAACTGTTATTAAGCAGAACACAGCTGAGCTGTGTGAAGCAATCAATAAAACTTCCAAGGATGTAGAATTTTGGTAAGGGGATGAACTAATGCCAGATCCACTACAAGACATTTGTCCCTCCCAAATTAGAGCTGATTTCTGGATGTTAGTTGTTTCATCCTGGACACAGTACCTGCCACAGAGCTACTGCACAGAGTAGACATAAAGGATCACTCTTTGAGAATGATCTCTATCCAGATATAAAATATTTAAACAGAACATAAAGAAACTCTTCTGCCAAGATTATTATTAGGAGGACCAATTTTGGCTGCATCATTGATAGCTGTATTTTCACTTCTTTTTTCTTTTGTAAAACCCCTTTCAAAGTCTGGCTCAGAATAGCTTGTAATTTAAAAGAGACCACATATATCTGTAGATGTACATAGAGTGTTTTATATTTAAAAGCAAATTGCATTGATCCACAAATTACAGCACAAGACAGCTCTTCTTTGAAGCAGCATCCACAGTCGAGTAACTGTGGACTCCCAGGCAATGCTCACTTTCCAAGTAGGGGGAAAAGTGATACAGAATAAACTGCCGGTTGATAAATATCCAATTCTCTTATCCATCCCTGATCTCATAGGAGAATTTGAGGAACTGGTACCCAGACTGACTCTCTCCCAGTGGATGTGCCAGGGCTCCTACTGGTGTGAGCAAGGTGCACACCTGGACTTCTTGAGATGACGTCATTTTGTGTTCAGGCTCCCAGCTGAGCATCTGGGTTCCCTTGTTTAGGTTCAGTTGCACATTACAGCAGTGTATTGCAATGTATCATAGACACAGTCTGGAGAGTGACAGCACATCCGCTTGATTTTCCCACTGGAGGAATCACAGTTGTGACACTTTAGGTCACAAGAGGAGGAAACCGGAACGACCTCTGACTATGCCAAGCGCTATACTGAAAATTACCTCTTGTAACAGGAACACTGCCTTTTCCCAGAAAAGCTAACCTGAGCTACACCTGTAAAAGAGAGTTTCAGCACACAGACTGGCATTTGGGCAAAGCCCAGCTTTACTCAGAAGACTTTCTGTCCCAGTTCTATCAAAGCAGTAGGTCGGTGTTTCAAAACCTACATTGTATAACCAACTGTGTATGCTTGAACATGCCCAGCTAATTTATTCATCTGTATTCATTCTGCCAACATTCTGCACAGATGGCACCAAGGAGGCAACCACCAGGTACAGGTCTGTGCTGCTGCCTGACTTGCAAAAGCTGTCAGCCACTTGTGCAGGTCAAGAGCACACAGAGATGTGGCCACAGCACAAACTTCATTCTAATATCTGACTAGGGCACCAATATTCATTAATTAATGTCTCTGCTCAGAAAAAAAAAAAATGTTACAGCAGATACATGTACTTTCAGATTGTTTCCTAGAACTAAGCATCAGAGTGAAGAATGGGAAGGGAAAAGCCCAGAGTCAGAGACTGTGCTCACTTTGTGAAATAAAACTGTCCTTAATCTTCAGGTAGTGAACAGTTGTTTGTAAAGTCGGGGAAGAAACAGTGAGTAATGACCTCTAAGAGCATTGTTTGGTGTTAACATTCAGTGTAACCAAAGCTGATTTCTGGAGTTCAGAGCATTCTTGGTGGATAATTGCATCCAGTCATCCATTCAGACCTCATTTTGTGATTAGATTTTTTACTTCTACTTTGGAAAAAGAAAGCCAAGATTTTTCAGCAACTGATGGCTGACAAGATGTATTAATTACAGGAGTACGTCTCTCAGTGCCAAAGGCCAAGAAGAGTGGGTAAAATACTCCAGAAGTATAAAATACTATTCCCCGCAGCCAGTCACTGCCCTTTCATCGTACATCTCACAAATCCTTTAACCTTTGACGTGTATAGCTTTCACAAAAAGTAGGAATAATTGCTTATTCAATCCCTCCGAGAAGAAAGTGTTTGGAGACAATTCTTCCTGAGACCTTCCTGCAAAATATCTTTCTGATTACTTTTCCTTTGATATTACTGCAAATGCAACAGCCTGTCAATTTCAATTACTGCAAGAGAGAGAGATCACCAGTAGGTCACTGTTCCCAGATATTCCAAACAAGTCGGCTTGCATTATTGTGTTTTAATATCACTCCTTTTCCAATTGCTATTTGCATCCTACCACAGGCTGGCCAGCTTCTTTTGGAGTGAAATTGCTAGTTATTGAGTAGGACTGATTTACAGTCAGAAATGACAATGCGTACTTGAAAGTAGTAAGGTGACTGGTAAAAGCTATGGTTTGGGTTAAAATGTAATTGAATGTCTCAGCTGCACTTAGACTTGTTGTCTCTTGTTTCCCAAACCCTTGATCTTCCTTGTCCCTTCCTGCTCTTCTGCAGTTTCTCAGTTCTGTGCCAAAACCTGACATTGCTTCGCTGTGCTGTTACAGACTGGTACAGAAATCAGAAGAACTTTGGCCCTTAATCTGGGGCAAGTTTTCAGAAAGATTGCTCTTTCAGGAAGCATGAGCCTGTGTGGGGGGACCTCTTACTGCAGTAGTCATGTTGTAGGGACACTAGGAGTCACAACAAGAAAACTCCCGCCATCTACCCCCGTCCCTAAGCTCCCAGCTCCTTGCCAGGTTCCCAGCTGGGGTCAGATGGGGAGAGAACTGAGGTCTAGGGTCAGGCTGCAGAGCTGGTGGGAGGCATTTGCTGGGGCCTGAGGGGAGAGGAGATGGCAGCGTAATGAGCTCAGAGGATTGCAGCAGAAAAATGCACCAAGGGCACAAAGATGAATGAGCATCGGCTCTCAAAGGACAGGGGAGTTATCCTTCTTCCGCAGAAGCCAGAACCCATTTCTCTACCAAGCTACACAAACATAACTTAGAAGTAAAGTAAAACTACGTTTACCCAGTACAAACAAATCCAATTAAGTAACAAAGTAGCAGTGAATTCTCCAAACAGAGCAGCTCTATTAAAATCATGAGGAATCCATTTATCTCTTCTATGAGCCATTACATGGAAAAAGCCCCCCCGACTGTCTTCCAAAATATTCCGCCATGGAAAAAGTACAAATCTATTGAATCTTGTTTTATATGAGGCAAGGGTGCAACAAAGCTGTTCTTCCCTGCTGGTCAGCTTTGAGGATAAGCTCCTGCTTTCCAAACCTGAGATTGCAAAACTGGTAGAAAGAGGTTCTGACATAGGAAAAAAAACTCCAGAGACCTTCTGCAGGAGCAGAAGTAGAAGTCTAGGATGGTTAATAGCTATTTCTAATTAAAAGTGTGCCAGAAAGGGTAGACAGGAAGGTTCTTTGGATTACAGTGAGGTTTTAGTTGATAACACAGTTAACAAAAGACGACTCCACAGGGATGCTCAGATGGGCTCAAGTTGGGCTCCACTCACATCTAAGACAACATAGCACAGAGAAAGCAAGCCCTGAGGCTGAGGCCGTTCCAGGCCACTGCACTCACTGCAGGGAAGCTTCTTGCAGTGGCATATTGCAATGTGTCATCCCTTTGTTTTGCCACTGTCAGATCATCTCCTGTGCTCCACAGTTGCATTGCTTGAAAATCTCCCTACAGCAGTGTCTGCCAATGGAAAGGCCAAAGGTGGGCACAGCAGTCAGAATGCAGGGGGGACAGGGCAGGAGCCTGGGAACTGGGAGAGGTCCTGCCGTCACAAACTGGAGAGAGCAAAGGAAGGGCGCATCTGCTACACGCTGTCCCGAGGGACCTTACAGCTTTCCTCGCTGTGTAACAAACCATGGGCACAAATTTTGGCAGGGGAGACCAGAAAGAAATGGCAGGCCCTCTTGAATGGAGAAATCACCAGGACTGTATTCTATTAATGCATTAAAAGAGCAAATGGCTCATGACTACAGTGTAGCATTGGTCCTCATCCCAGCTCTGCATCATTCAGTGCACCAGCATGGAACTAAGACAACGTTGTTGTGGAAATGCATGCAGGAAATGGAACAGCTCTCAGACTGAAGGAGAAAATGGCCCATTTTTAACAGGATGCAGAAAACCATGACAAATCATTAACTGTGGTTTTATGGGCTTGTTGTCTTTATTGTGCCATCTTTTCCAAGCTCCTGTCTTCAGATGTTGGCAGCAGGTGACAAAGTTTGTTAGGCAGTTATAAAGAGGCAATTGCATGGCTACCACCTCACAGTGTAAAATGGGTATCTTGCTCCACTTGCAAAATAAGGCAGAAACATGGAGATCTGGAAGCAGAAAGCTCCAGGGAGGAAGAGACAACATAGGAAATAAGAAATGGCAGTGACTCGGCAGAGGACACCAACAATTCAGAGTGTTTTTCTTTGCAAGCAGTGAAATGAGGGATAGGAGTGATGACAAACAGAGATAAGAGGAACCTATTCACATTCCTTGTAAAGCATATGGCCCTGTAAATGAGAGTTCACTGCCTGATAGCATCCATTATTGTACATTCTGGACGGCGTGGGACTTTTCATCAGATGCTGTCAAATCTGCCTTACCCACCCTGTGTTTTATTATACGGATTACAGCCTTCCAAGTTGTAAGCTGTCTTTCTTTGGGTTTCAAAACAAAAACACAACAAAATGTGATTGTCTGAGCTGTTCTCAAGCTGACCTATCACTGGCAGAATCCCCTGACAGCTCCAGTCAGAGCCCTCTGCCATTTGTTTGTTTCTGAAATCCTCCTCAAATTACTTAAGATCAAATGAACACGGAAAAATGGAAAAGCATCAAGTTGGAAAACAACATCAAAACACTTTGAAACCTGCACAATGCTCTTGGAATGCTCCTGTGCCATTAGGTGTGTGTCACACGCAGCAAAGTCTGTCAGGCACTGGGGCTCTCATATAGAGCCCCTTTCCCACACTTTTCCATCTGTTGACACTAAGTTCAAAGCCAGGCTGGGAAACCTGTTTTGTCAGATGGCTGCTAGCTGTTTAGAGAGGTTATTGGTAACCGGTGTGTTCACCCCACGCACAGCAGCACCTCTGCAAAGAGACACAGCCTCCTGTTCCTTATTTACATAGAGGCTCATGGAGTTTGAAAGGAAAAGGAGAAAGTGCGAGCACAGGGCACAGTGCCAACAAAACCAGCCTGTGCCACCCCAATCATTCTGTGCCACAGAGGCTGAGAGGTAAGCCTGACTGATTTGGGTCTGACACTTTTTGCTGTCTAGGAAGGTTCTGCATTTTACCACCTCCGCACACGTTTGCTGAAGTAACGACTTTTTTTCCTCATACACATGCAGTTTCCCAAGTCACACTCCTCTGTCTCATCAATAAAAGTGCCTGCATAACACTTAAACCAAGGTAACAGAACTCATCATTTCAGCTGAAAATGCTGTAGAAGCACCATACTAAACATCTGTGCTTGTAAGACAAAAAGGCTGAATTAAATATATTATACGCAGGAAAAATCTGTCATGCCTGGCCTTACTGAAATAGCAAGAAACCTGAAAAGTCTTTTCAAATGGCTTAATGAAATTAGGGTTTTTTTTCAAGGAGCAATCAGATTTTCACTTAAGTGAGATGTTTCTTTAAGAAAAGTGAGAAACCAAGCTGGGTGGAAGATCTGTTTTCTTTCTTTAATTAATCCCGTCTCAGACTTTGAAGACCTTTCTGCCCACTGTTTTAAAGAAACATCATTTATCTTGAGTACTGGGGATGCATTTACTGGTGCTCACAGTCATTCAGCACAAAGTCAGTATCCCCACCCTTGATAAGGCCGGCAGATTTCAGTCCGAGCTGTGGCTGTTAAATGTCTTCACAAGCATCAGCCTGCCCTTGGCTGAAGAGACACTGGGGGAAATCTATAGGAGGTAGTACTGTGGGAGTTTAAGGAAAAATCAGGGGTGGATCTGCGTGCTGCTCGGTTTCTGTCTCGCTGTGGGGCAGAAGCCACAGGCTGTCACACGGCTGCAATTTCTTTGTCGTGTCAGATGAACTGCCAGTGAAAAGCACCCGGCTGCTCCCAAGGCATAAGAGTCCTCTCTGCAGATCTTTCAAATACAAGTTCTAAGAAAATCATCTACTTATTTTCAGTAGGAAAAAGAAAAGGAATTTAACTGAAGTTATAAAGCTGGTGATGCAGTTAATCGGGACATTAAATCTAGGGGGAAAATGCGCTTTATAAGAGAAAACATATTCCAAACACTGTGAAGATTTACAGTTTGGAAGTAGCATTGTATCATGACTGCCCTTTTAATATAGCCATTTCCCTATTAAATACAGGCTTCTGATGGGAAAATTGAGTGCACGAGTGTAGTAACTTGATTTTATAAGGTATGACACGAATTAAGCGGAGCCTTAACACTGAGCAAGGCACTCTTATTACAGCTGTGCACAGGATGGCATATTTCAGATTCTTAGAGGTATTTTGAAAACATGGGTTTTTTTCATGAATTATTTCTTTCTAGCTTTACACACTATGTAACCACTAGAAATGGACAGGACTTCATAGCTCCTGCAAACACATCTTTTCCTTGGACTTACGTCCCAACTAGATTCAACTCAATCCAATTCTGAAAGTGAGGAAATCCAATTCTGAAAGGTAAGGAGATATTTCTTTTCATATTTACTCAGTATAATTCAATCTTACTTGTAATCAAAGTTGATGAGAAAAATATCATCACAACCACATTTTGTTGATTTTTTTTTTTTTAATTAACATTGTGGAAGAATATCTCCCCCTCTGTGTTTTTACGACTTATTTCATAAGTAGTATTTTAGTACTTTATCAAAAACAGTTGGAATTTTTTTTTCAGCTAGGCGTTGCATGCCAATGCCTGCTGCTCATCTTTTTCCAAACATTTGAATTAAACTGACATGAAGCAGAATACTCCAGATAAACCTCCGATTCAATGTAATTTAATGCCAGTTTCACCCTGCTTTTAACCTGATCCTTTTACGCTTCAGAAAATGGCCAGAACATAGAATGGACAAGAGAGGGAGCTCTTTTGCTGCATCTTCTCTGCAGAAGCATGCTTGGTTTCCTTAAAACTCAGCTCTGTTTCCAAATTTCGTAACACAGGAAACAGAAGTTATGTGTTCTGCAGGAGATTAGATATTGAGCAATACTCTTAAAAAAAAAAAAAAGAAAAAAAAGAAAAATCACATAGCAAAAGCAAGCAAACAAGCCACCTTTGCCTTCCCTTCCAAACCAACCTCTGAGTCAGTCTTTTCATTCTGAGCTGGAGAGCTTTTACCCCCTCTTTCTAAAGTGAAGACTGGAGAAAAAGAAAAAAAAGAAAGAAAAAAAAGAAGAAAGATAGAAATATCATTTATAAGGTTTTATTAACAAAAAAAGGAGGAGGAGAAGAAGAAATATACAGGGTTCTGCTCTTTCCTAATACCCTGTGGGTTATCCAACTAAAATACATCTGTTTCATTGTATTGTTATCTGACTCCATTCCCTGTGCTTTGCCTTGCCTGGGCAGCAAGTTTTTAAACATACATAGTTCAAACCAGAACAACCTTGCTGCTTTACCCTACTACAAGCAACATGCCAGCCATCCACTTGCTTGGGATTCTCCATACACAACGAGTGCTCCTGTGAGCATGGGTGTGTTCCCTTCCCAAGTGCTCAACCAGGACCAGGGCTCAGGCCCCAGCCTTGACAGCATCGCAGCAGGGTTGGGATGAGCTCAGGCTGTGCTCAACACAGCTACTGTGCCAGACCTTGGTGAGGAAACTTCCCCTGGCATGGGTCTGCTACTGGCTGACTTTGGGAAGGCACGGCACTGCCACTGCTACTCAAGAGAGGACAGCTCAGGAGCAACAGTTCCGCCCATTTCCCATCTGGTGCCTCTTCAGCTCTAGGGAATATAATCATAAAGAAAGAAAAAAAAAGAGAAAAAAAAAAGAAAAACAACAACAACAACAAACGGCAGGTGAGTGAGCAGAAGCACACGAAGACTACGTGCTGGGTTTTGCCAGTCTGGCCACACTGCTTGCTGGACGCATCACCAGCAGCTGGCACCGCATCCAACAGCAAAGCCAGGACCGGGGCCCACTCCCTCCTGGCAACAGATTTTGGGTTCGGTTTGAGCAAAGAAAGGAGTGGACTCCTGAAGAGATGGTGCAAGGTCTGAACCCATCAAAATACATTGGTGTGCGACTGACAGTCACTGCATCCAGCAGGTCACTCAGGCATGAACTTAAGGCTGGATTTTAAGCTTAGACGTGTTTGCTTAGCAGAGACAGATGACAATCCCAATTTCCAAGGGAGGACATGAGTTTTAAAAACATTGTTTGAATTTCAGGCAAACTGCAGCAGTTGCCTCATCCAGTCCATGCCTACTTCAACTCTCTCCTTCAAAACATCTCCACCCAGTGATGGCTGCTGTCCCAGCAAGAGCTTTACCTCAGCACAACTTGAAGAGCCAGGCTGCAAGCTGTATTCCTGTTTTGTTTCATTTGTTATTTCTTTCTTTCCTAAGCGTACCATTTGGTAAGCATGTGGCTAAAAAATAGCAGACACCTATTCCCTAGAAATAAGAAAATCTGAGAACTTTGTTGTAAACAAACCAGATCTTTGCTGGACTCCAACATTAACAATGCTTCTTGTGCAGTGGAAGTGACCATAATCTATCCTATTTTTCTTCCTGTGACATAAAACAATACTCAAACCCCATAAATACTGACCTCTCTCCACTCTCTGACTGGAACTTGGCAGCTCCATTCCCAGCAGAGTGGAGACAGACCCAGGAGGTCCCAAAAGCAAGGCATTACTGGCTCATACTTTCTGGGCTGGGCTGTGCTGTTCTGGGGTTGGGGGCAGCTGGGATGGGATTAATGCTCCATGGCTGGTGCCCAGATAAACTTCTTTAGAGCATCCAGGAGGTCTGAATAGGAGGGATGGAACAATGGAGCAGCAGATCTGTTAGCATGAAGCTGTTGAGGGATAAGAGCCTTTTGTATTGTAGTTCCTTAAGGGTAGTTCTTGGGGGAGACGAGAATGAAGAACTAGAAATAAGGAACTATGATAAAGATAAATGTTTTAAGACAGCAAAGACATGAAACTGTTGCTTTTGCTCAGTCAAGATGCAATGTCCATATGTGCCATCAGCCAAGTTTGCATGGTCCTGAGGCCTCAACCCCAGCATTTTAGGTGGGCAGCTTATGCAGACACACTTGTGAAATGTGTATGCTATTTGGACATATCACTGTGTGGAAGCAACCAAAACACACTGCTCAAGAGGGAAGCCCCTCCCTCTTAGTAGGTTTGGGCAAAATATAAGAAGAAAAATTTGAAGGCAAGACCAAAATGTATGTTTGGGGAGGTGAACCCAAACCAAACAACTGGGGGACATGAGTACTGATATAAAGGATATATACCTCATCACAGCTATTCCCAAAGAGAGATTTTCCTGTTTCTACTTGAGATCAGGATGCATACAAAAACAAACTGACATATGTAACAGATTAGAACAAATACAAGGGAAGGGTGTGGACAGCTACCAAAAGCCAAGAAATGTAGGATGTCACAAGTGAACATACAGCCGGGTGGAGTGACAGCATAATTCCGAGCAAAGGTAGGTTTTCTGGACAGACAATGGTGACCTTGGATCCCTTCTTCTTGTCGATGGATTTGGCACTACATGAAATATGAGTGAAGTTCCTGCTTCCACAGAACCAACCAGCTCAGCCCTGAAGTCTTGTGACATGTTTAGGAGGTGATAGAGAAAGCACTGATCATTTGCGTATCCAGAGCTCCACTGCAATCACAGAGCAAAGTTAAACTGAGCAGAGCTGAAGCCAGTAAAGGACTTGAGTAATTGCAAATTTAGCCAAGTAGTCTCGACTTCCTGTTGTGCAGATTTAAATCACAGTAGCGTAAAATGATTCCATTCAGAACCAGACACTTTACAGCACTGTCCTAGGGCAGAGGGCTGTAGGCATTTCATGCAGTTCTGGGCAAAGGCTCTAATCTTTAGCAGACATGTAATGAGCATTACACTCCTTCTCAGGCTCTTTTTGCAAACAAACATAAATGGTGGAGGAAAGAGAACCTGTGCAGTAGAAGAAGGAAAAGCTTCATCCCATCTCCTACCAGCTCCACTGCTCCCAGCTGGTACAGGACTTAGCACTGGAGCCTGTTGGTTCTATATTTCCAATTATTTCCATAGACACTGGAACAGAAAAAGGCCATCATCCTGTCCTTTTCTATTTTGTGACTGGTTAAAGCTTGCTTAATTCTCATTTTTTGCAAGATATCTCTGCTGCATAGATTTTCTAATGCTGAACAACTTCATGTCACAGTCAGGGAGCTTACAGAGAAAGGCCCTTTTCTTCACCCAGTCACCAACTTTGGTGAAATTTCATGAACATGGTTATCTCCAAGGCCTACGCATTTGTCATACGTTGCTGAAATTGGAAGGGTCAAAACCCCAGAGAGTCAGAACAGTCCCATGAAACTACAGCCCTGTGTTTGCCTAAAGACAGAGTGTGGCAAATCTCCGAAAGAAACATTTCATAAAAACTGCTTCTCCCATCCCTGTTTCTCTTTAAAATCAGTTACAACAAAGGCACTCACTATTGACCACAAGGTTTCTCATAATCAGGTTTCTGTCTCTGGAAGGCATCACTTTTCCACAGAGCACTGGATGAAATCCAAGGCACAAATTATGAGATCCATATGAGGGAAGCAGATGTTTCTAGGCAATGTTTATGGGGAATAGCTAGTCTTTGGGGAGACATAGAATTACATTTTCTTTAAAGCAAACACTTAAACTGTACAATAAATAGCCAAAATATAAAGCGTAAGAGTTAGGAGATAGAGACAAAGGTGTATGTATCTTTGTTTAAAAAGTTTTAGAAGAGCTTGCATAGATCACTAGCGCTTCAGTGATTCAGTATGTTGGGTAAGTGGTGTGTTGTTCAGGGACTCCCTCTGACATGTCAGGCTCCAATGGGAAGTGTAGTGTATTCAGCCACCCTGGAGCTACATCAGATGGTTCTGGCTCCCCTAAGTGAAGCTGACCTTACAGACCTCACCATTTGTATCCCCACAGTCACTGACCTTACACCAGTGATTCTAAGGCTGAAAGGAAAGCAACTTAAGAGTGGAGCAACATGCTCACATTTTGGAGACAGCACCCCCTTGGCACAGTCATAGTCTACCCTCTGGTGCTTTCAAACAAGTGACAGGTGGTGCATCTCCTGAACTCCAGCATTTCTGATGTGCTTTTTTATTGCAGTGTAATGTCTGAAGCTAGGAACTGAGCTAAGGGAGGGAAATGGAGCTCCTCTGACTGTTGGTTTTGTAGTTCCCATTATTCTTACCATTGTTTAGAATCAAACTGTAAAGCAGCCCTTTCTTTTTGCCAGGGAAGAAATTAACCACATGGGAGCAACATTCAGCTCCTGAAACACACTCAGCATTTGCTATTTGAAGAGCAGATGGCTGGCATCCTTCTACACAGTAGCCCACAGACAGCCCTCCCTGTCATTTGGGAGGTCACTTTGGCTTAAGAAGCCATTTCTGCCTTGAAGAGCTTATTCTTCTATGTAGATACTGGGCCTACACTTCAAATGACACATTCGTCATTCTCTACTCAGAAAGATCATATGAAACACTGGCAGAACTTACTAGAAGCAAAGACTTTAATACACTATACTCAAGTCTTCATTTTCTACACTGTTAACAGAACACTGCTGCACTGGCCTCACCCTCATCCTAAGCCAACTCAACATAAATAGTGTCATTGCATTCTTGGTGAGCTTTACAACTGATGGAGAGGAAATCGTTCAGCAACGATGTGTATTTTCTGCTCCACATACTAGAAAATATCTGTGTAATATGGATATTGGAGAGGGGATCAAACTGTTAGGTGACTGCACAGGACTCTGTTAGCCCAAACAACATTACAAGCCCAAACACAGAGCTGGTTGTGGTGGACATAGGCTGGCCACGTGCCCAAATAATTCAGCACCTCAACAGACTTTTCAACCATAAGAAGGAGATGTGAAAGTTGTGATGCAGCAAGTCCAAACCACATACAGCTAGTGAGCCTGCAACCTGGATAAAATGCTTACAGCCATGTAAGTGCTGACTGTCTTAAAATACAAATGAAGGGATGGCGGATCTTCAAATTATTCTGTTTTTTAGCAACAACTTACTTGTTTTAGCAATTAGTTTGGTCCAAAATTATTCATAGCTGTTGTAATACGATAACATAGATGCATTTAAGGCACTTCAGCTAATAGGCTAGTTAACAGGCCAGTGTGGCAGGTTTTGTATTACATGTTACAAAAACCAAGACAGGCAAAATCTTCGTAAGAAATTATCCCGAGTCCAAACTCAATCTATAGACATTCAGAGACTAGGGAAAAAATATCCTTCGTTGAATTAGGATTTCTTTCCTTCATAAGTCCAGCTCAGAAGTCTTACTGTCAGGTATCTGGAATGAAGTGAGATTCTCCTCAGCCAGGGCTTCTAGTATTGTTTCTTACCAATTTTTAAAATAGATCTAGTTTATGGTCTTCCTACTCAAGTCCAGAACAATTGCATCTATGCTGATTGAGATCTTGACAGTGAAATATTTAGACAGTTCTCTTCACAAGCACAATTTTACACTACTATTAAATCACAGAATGGCTTAGGTTGGAAGGGACCTTAAAGCTCATCCAGTTTTGACAGATCAGGTTGCCCAAGGCCCCATCCAACCTGGCTTGAAATTCAAGTGATGCAGATAGAGAGTAAATGCTGTGACGAAGAGACATTTGCAGTGTCAAAGACTGGAAGCACCTTCAAAAGTTCACAGAGATTCTGCTGAAGCAAGCAGTTTCTGAAGCAGAAATGTGTAAAATACTTAGCAGAAGCCCATTGCCACACCTTTACCTGCCACATCTCTATCTGCCTTCATAACACCAGGAAACAATCAATCTTTTCCCTAACATCACTAAAGTCACTTATTGGTCTTCTGTGTTCTTCTCTTCCTCACAGGTATGCACAGTCCTGCTGCATTTCACTGCTCTCCAGAATCCCATCAATCTCCTTTTAAAATTATTCAGTTATTTAGCTTCTTCAAATTTCCAGACCTAGATTTTTCTCTGGACACCATACCAAGGGAGTGCCGTGAACCTCAATTTAGCCATCGCAGCTGCAAAAGCTGTGGCATAAGGGCACTGAGTCCACTAAAACTTCTAGGCTAGGATTACATTTAATGCATGGATAATTTTTCTTTTCTATTCTATTGCAGAAAGCAGCTACTGGGGAAGCTGCTATGTACTCACACTATCTCAGGAAATACTGCCTTCCCTAATAAGCATAGTTCCTCCCACTGAAGAGTAATGGTTGTATAATTAACACTCAGTTTGGTAAAATGATTGTTTTTGGGGATCTTTAATTTATTTCAAGCATGTTAGGGATTCCCTTTTCCCTCATAATAAATTTCCTAATTTTTCATAAATGAAGAATTTTTAGTCCTAGACAAACTTGAAAGCATAAATCAAGACAATTTTCTGAGTCTACGGAGGTTCAATGAATAATATCAACAATAGATGGTATCTTTATCAGAGAGGATTAGAAAGGGGTCTGATACTTTTGAGCCAGTTTTTTAGATGAGCTCATTGTAAGTGGTAGCTTTGGAAACAGTACAAAAATATCAAACATTCTTCCCTTTCTTGGCTTCCCATCTATGCATACTGAGGCTTTTCACTAAGGCCCAACACCGAGAACAAATGGGCAAGGCACAGAAAACAGATTTACAAATGGAACTTCAGTGAATAAATGAACTGCAGAGTCATAAGAGGAGAAACAAGTATGAAGTGTGGTAAAGAAGTGTGCTGTCACTGCTGGAGCACTCGTGGAATTGGAAGCTGCAGTGAGGGATGGAGGTAACAGGCAGTCATTCAGAAGTGGGCAGCATCTTCTTCAACAGCAGAGTATTATTTTCACTGGCAGTAAATGCTATCTTTCAACAGGTGTTGGATTTTATGCACACAGGGAAGCCAGAACAGACACTAACAAATCCAATACACAGGGGAAGGTATCTTGTAGACCACAGCCAACATTTAACCTCCACCACCTTGCAGCTGACAGAACAAGCCGTGTGAAAAAAAACTGCTGGCTTCTGCAGAAAACTAGAATGTATATCTTTGAGCTGCAGGGCAGATCAGGAAGCTTTCATCATGTGTTCACCCCCTTCTCCCTCCCTCTTAATCCTGCAAGGTTCACCTTCCACGTCAACTGCTTCGTACCCTTTCAGGGATAAGGGGAAAGCCCTGCAGAGAAGATGGAAAGCTAAGAAACTGCAGCTCCTCCTGCTTTATCTGCCTTTCAGCAAAGATGGGACCCCTGTCTGAGTTGAGAACTGCAAAAAAGTCAGCAAGGAACTACATCTTCATCATTGGATCACACACATGAAGACTCAAACCCTACCAGAAAGGAGGACCATTAGTTTGGACTAGCATCAGGGAGAGCTGGTAGCCCATTGCTGAGAGTCACCTCAGGTTTTGTTCACTGTTCTCAGAAAAAAGGGGTCCCAATAGGCACCTGTAAACCTATCCTGCTCAAGGACATTTTGTTTGTCTTAATCCTATAGATTAATCCCACAGCTTTTCAGCTGTAGTTTTGCTGCTATTGTCACCCATAAGCCTTCTATGAGGCTTGTAGGCCAGTGTACATTGACTTTAAGGCTGTCACAGTGATAACACTGACAAGGAAGAACCCCCAAAAGTCACAAAAATTGACTCTGACACCAAATACATAAAAAAAAAAAGAAGGTTGGAAGAGAATTGCCTGGTAGCAGGAAGGTCCCAGAGACAGTTACGGTTATCAAAAGCACATAGGGGCATGCTCCTCTGCCACCTCATCACCATGAGTTGGCTTAGTCAAACCAGAGATTCGGCTGAGCTCACAAGTATACATTAAGTCATCATCACTCAAGCACCAGGCATTTGTTGGCACACTGCTAATTATGAATGGTATTACCTGTAAAATATTTTGTTCCATGTGGGTAGAAAAACATAAATACCTATGTATTAAGAGATTATTTTTACAAATATACAGGAAATTAGAAACACATGGACAGTAAAATACTTCTTTGTATACAGTGTTTTCAATACAAGTTCCGTCAATTTCCTGGACTTTGCTGCTCAGTGAAATTCAGTACCAGGGAACTCGATTTTAGATAGTGCTTTCTTGGAATCAAAGCTAGCTAAAGCATTCATGTCACATCCAGATTTTCACTGATTTTGTTCAGTCTACTTTTCTTTAGTCAGTTTATTCACTTTATAAACAGCCTGGGATAATTTCAGAAGAGCAATAAATCAAGCAGCAGACTTATACAAGAGCTCAGTTCTGCATATCATGCTTATCCTGTAACTTATGCTCCTCTTAAGGAAGATTCAGAAGTATCTCACTTAAAATAGAATTGATCTCAGAGCAACACAGAGCCTGAAACGCCATGCTAGCTCCAAACCCCACATTTACTGATCTCAGTGAGACCATAAGCATCCTTAAATCAAAGCATCTTGCCTTCTGGATGCATCTTTTGTGAACACAGCACAAATGTGCAAAAAGGTCTTAAAGTTCTGTATCTGTACCTAGAGGATGTAGTAACGTGGGATGAACATCTGCCATTTTGGGAAGATCGCATTTTGCACTTCTACAAAATAATTTCCTGTGTCAGTGTGTTTCAAATGACTTATTGCAATGCTTCTGGACTCTTACGACCAAGGAGGGAGTCCATGTTCTCTTCACAAATAGAGCCTAGCCTAACCCAGCCCAGACAGGGCTTGATAGCAGGATTTTCAAACTGAGATTTGGCTACATTCCATACATTTGGAGGGGAAAAAAAAAAATTTGGATGCCATCAACCCAGGGATGTTTTGGAATGCACTAATAATCCCCAGCAGAAAGCAGCCAGGTTTGGCTTGTAGTGACTAATGAAGCTGTCATACATCATTCCTTCCTGCTGTTTAATAATACTTTCGAAAGAGCTCTTTATGGAGATGAATAGCATAGTAGTACTGCAGCTGAGGAACTGGCGTGCTGTCAAAGAAAATAGAGGCTAGTTTACTATGCATGGCACTGTATTTTTCATTATACTTCACAAAGCCTTGTTATAACTGAAAATGAATTCATCACTGGGGGATAGATATTATTTAATAAATAGTTCAATACTGTTTTGAGACTTTATTCCAATAGCCAGATTTCATTATAGCAGCAAAATTATTTGTAGTTGATACAATCTGTACTGTTTCTCAGATCCTGAATTTCAGGGGATTATATCAGACTTACCAGCAAAACTAATTGCGGTGGAAATGCAATCCATTCTTTCCACTTTCTCCTCAGTGACACACATATGCACACATGCTCTATATAGCATACAGTTAATTGAGGGGCAGTTCAGCCAACTGAATGATGAAAGTAACAGAGACATGACAGATCCTGTGTTCAGATCCAGATCACAGCTTCTACTCTGTCGGTGGAGTGATGTAATGTAGAGCTATACATGCTATTTTTGTATTCCTCACTGTTCTCATTGGTCATCTCAGGTAATCAAGGTGCACAGCAATACTACAGCTGTGCAGAATATTCATATCAAACATTACCTGCAGCTTGTAAAGACTTACTGGATGTTTTTTCCACTCAGGTGGAAGTTCACTAGCCTCCTACCTCACCACTGTGCCCAGGCCTGTTTGGATGAGTTCACCTGTTTAGGGATTCTTGGGAACTTCAGCAGCAACATCAAGTAGATGGGTTGCACCTCTACTCCCTTATTCTCTTACTGTGAAGCATCTTAGAAAATCTATTGCTCTCCATAGCCTTACAAGTATTCTTTACCACCTGCTCTCAGATGAAAAGCAGGGACACAAGACTGACATATCAGCTCTCCACACAGAGCTCCATCAGCATTAGCCAGAGCCCAAGACTGGGTTGCCATGCACGCACTAAATACAACTAAATCCCAGAAGTTGAAGTTAGGATCATGAGTCTTATCTATGAAGGGATTTTTTTATTAAATACCCCAGCTGGTTTGCTTTGAAGTACTGCAGGGTTGTACAAAACATACCATGATTTTTAACAATTGCCAGCATCAGAATTCATATTATATAGATCTAGCTTGTTGATTCTCAGTTCAGTGATGTAAAGGGGGGAAAACACCTCTGAGCTCCTTATGTTGGCATAACCCATGTTGTTCTGCATCTGGAGAGCTAACTACTGAGTGACCCAGGGAAGCATTGCATCCTGCATGAAGATTTACCCCCCCAGTTTTCTTTATTCTGCTTTACCTTACCCTTACAGAAAGGTATGGGGCTGAAGGACCAGAAGTCAGAAGGCCCATCCTTCTCTCATGGCATCCTCTTTTTGCTGCCATATTTAAGCCACTATCAGCCAGCCTAGAATTCCCACTGATAGAAACCAGACAGCTCTGTGTTTTAGGAGTCATATGGACAGATAAATTTGGCCTTGTGATTTCATGATGCTTTTGATGCTAAAACCAGCTAATTGGAGAGGAATAACAGGAAAACTGAAATCGGGCAAATACTTCTGTGAAACACCTTTCCAGCAACTTCTCATGAGTGTTATTTCTAGCTTACATCAACTGGCAAGTGGCAATTTAGAGTAACAAGACAGTATTTGAAAATATTTGACAATATTTTCTTCCTAGAAAACTCTAGGGGGAATAGAGCAGAACTGACCCCTCGAAAAGCCTTTAAAGTTGATGCCTTTTCTCCCAGACTCTGATACCTAGCAAGAGGATATCTTAAGGCCCGGGAAAAAGGAGCCCTGAATCTGTTTGACAGAAAAGGTCTGCATGCTCCTGAGTATCTGCAAAGTTTTTTAATTTGTTTTTAAAGTGGGCTGGAATCAAAACATGGGATCATTTTGCAACTTCCTGCACGTGTTGATGCATTTTGTCTCCAAATGCCAGTAAACAAAAACAAACAGAAAACATTCCTTAGATTACTGTCAGAAGGCAAAATGCTTAGTGCATTAGGTTTTGCAGTTTCATTTTTGGTCAAGAGAGCATTTGAGTAGTTCTGCTGTCTAATGAGTATTCACATAGGTGGACAGCCCACAGAGAAGATCATGAAAAACTAAGACCTAACAACACCAAACAGCAATGTCTGGTCCTTGAATTCTGCATATTATCTATCAACATCCCTGCAATACGTTACATTAATAACCCAGTTTATTTTATAATAGGGGTATCTGCTAACATTTTACAGAGTGCAGACAGCATCTTAGTAAAAAAACCCACTAGTTTGTGAGAGGCCTCCCATCACATTTGCACAAATAATTTCTCTATTCACAATCCCAGTACATCTTTTTGTCAACCAAAATAATGTCTTACACAGATAAGTAATATTTGGAAAGCATCTATAATTTTTCTATTTTTCTAATGCAGTCAACAGCTGGGAACAGGCAGCCAAGTCAGTTCCCAGCTGGTGGCCAAGAGAGGCGACCAGTGAGCGTTGCCCACCAGAACTTCAGGGTTGTTGATGTAGTGATCTCAGCAGCCGCTAACTAAATAGGGTGCTGCCGGAACAGGCATCCCCCAGAGGTTTGTAGGCATTGCTGAACACAGCCATTTCCCCAGATAAGCATTATTCCGTCTGCACAAGAGCCAAGCAACATGATGCAATGGTAGATGACACTGCTTTTGCAGGTGCAATCTTGGACTGAAGCTTAACCCATTGACTACTGAAAGCTGAGGTACACTGCTGGATAGGGCACCAGGCTGTTGTCTGTTCTGACTGAATTTCAACCTTGAGAACATGCTTTGGCATTGGAAATTTTATGGTATCAACATCAATAACTTCTCACAACACTCATGCAATATTCTGATAAACAGTGGAAAGCTCTTCTGTTAACAGTAGGTGAAGTCATCTAATTTTATCTCAGCTTCCTCTTACATTTGTGAGACTCAGCTAATGCCAAAACATTTGAATTTGATCTGGGAAAAAGAAACTGGGGGAACACAGTTCAGATTTTACAGGAATAGCCTAGAAAAGTCTACTGTTAAAAAAAGATAATTTCTTCTGTGGAAGCTTGGCTGGGATTTTTGAAATTACATCTATGTATTTTAGTGCATTAGAGTTTCTTCAGATCTACCTTCCCATCTGGAAGTTGCGCAAACAAACTAAGATGTGTTAGCTATTTTGTAACTAAAGCTAGATAACATTATATGAACAAATCAATAAGCTCACATACCCTTTCTGGCTAATTTGATAGGATATTAAAAAACATTTCAACAAAGTAAACATTGACAAACACCTATGCATGAATTGCTTGAAGAAATTAAAAAACAGGAAAACCTCATTCTATGTTTCTCAGTCTCAAAACTGCCATCACCATAGCTGTCAGCTCCCCTGTTGAGGTGCTATGCCTGGGAAGTCCATCTGAGCTGCTCCTTGCTTGTTCCCCAGTTCAGCAGTGTTAGTAATGCATCACGCACTTCAGTTTGAGGTCTCCAGGAAATTTCAGCTGGGGAACTGAGGACCAGAACCTCCTTTTCACTTTTCTACTGATGTAAGACAAGCAAGTTTGAGGTATCTAGAATTTCCATGACCATTTCATATATAAATCAAAGATCAGACAACTTCATACATTTTTTCCTAAGATGCACTTGAGCTCCTTTGCAAAACAAAATGGCAAACTCTTAAATAAGTGTCGGTTTCAATTTCCTCATTGAGCCACATACAGGACAGAATTCAGGGAACTTACCATACTATGGGAGGAAGCAATGCACCCTAGGTCTCAGAGGCAGCAAGTTGTCCCTGTCCCCTTGCTGTCCTCTTTGGGAACCAGGCAGCTACTATCATGTGCCTTCCCTATCCAGAAATTACTTCTGTTTGCAGTCACTGATCAGACAGGGATACTCTCAGAGAAGGCAGACTGCTGCTGTAGTATTACAGAGCTTAAGCTTCCCCTAGACCACATCTGGAGGGTATGCAATGGCCTTCTTAAATTGGTATTGCTGCACTGAAGCCTAGAGGCTCCACACCACCCATGGTTCTGACCCATTCATTATAAGGTGATTACACACACTGCCAGTGCTTAAGAGAACAGCTATACAAGTTTTCTACTAAAAGCATGCTTGTTATTTTTTCCTAGAAGATCATTGCTTTCAACTTTAGACCTTCTTAATCCCCTGACAGAAGCTTTAACCACAAGTTTGCTTTTATGCCGCAAGACATGCAAGTGACCACCAATTTCAGTTCCATCCCCAGAGTTTACATTATGGGCTGTTTGCCCACATTTGAAGGAGTGCCTGACATCAGGATTAAATCAGCTCCAAGGACTTCAGTAGCTGGCAAGTCCTTTCTGCTTCTCTTCTCCACTCATTTATCAGATCTGGCTCAAAGCCCACTCCTTCCCTCTTGTGATTCATATCCTGCCCATAGGTATACTCACAAGGGTTTTTTGATTCTTTGCTTGAAAGGAAAAAAAGTGTTAGTTAATTAGCATTGAAAGAAATTAAGTAAAGAGGAATAGTCCTAAAACTTTCAATGAAGCAACCCTACATTAATTTTTTTCCTCTTAGCTTTCTAAGGCAATATCAAACCCATGTTAGGGAAAGATAAGTTAATTCCATCTGAAGACAGGTCTACATCTCCAAAGGAGATAATTACTTTGCTGCTGAATTAGCCAGCACTGCTAATATGAGAGCTTTTCAGGCTTCAGGTATCACACCACTACAGCTCAGGATGATAATGAATGCCACCCTACACATTGCACAGATAAGGGCTGCAAAAGTTGGCAAAAGTGCAAGTGTCAGAAGGACTGATACAAGGATAAGCTGGCTTTGGATTTAAGTTTGCAAAAGTCACACAGTACTGCCCAGTGATTATGCATCACTACTTCATTTCAGACCTAAATAATATAGGTACAAAAGCAGCAAATGGACTGTGATGTAGAAACATGTATTTTGCAAATAAATCATTCTTCCTTCACTTACAAAACCTGCATCAGAGGATGAAAGCAGAGATACAGAGATTGCTTTTTCCTAAATGAATGGATTTATCTGTAAAGAAGTTTTGTAATCAGGATTAGCTACTTAATATCCATAAATCAAAGGATTGATTCCATGCAACATCAAATGACCAACTTTACATGATAGCTGCTGCAGAGTGCTTCACCATTTGAAATATTGTCTTCTCATAACATTTAACATCCATCCAGAGATTACAAAGTTTAAACTGCTCTAATTAACTCTGGAAACCCCATACTTTACATGGGAGGTTCAAGAGGAAGAGAACTTGAACCAGAATGACAGACAAAACTCATCCCAGCACAGGGGGCTCCATACCACTCTAGGCATTAACTTCCATTACAAATAAATGGAATTCAGCAAGTCACTAAGACAGGTGATATCCAGAAAACTTAAAGCATTATTAGATATGCCCCTCATTTTCAATTCCCAAGGTGACAAGATGACTGGGCTAGAGATGGAAAGTCAGAATCCAGAAGGGACTGTTCTTATCGCACAGATAAAATTTTGGGGGGAGGGAAGATCAGCAGTATGGGAATAAACAGTCAGTCTCCAAAAATTTTACTGTCATTTCTCCATTCAAATACTCCTTGAAAGTGTTTACAGCACAAAGTACTGCCTCTTCTGCAGCAAACAGTTTGCAAATTTACTTCCTAAAGCCCATACAGGTTATCCATGAGCAATATTCTAGGAGCAGTTACTTGGGTAAGCTGGGAGATCTGTAAGAAGCATGTCTCAAAGAAGATAGACGCTATCTGCCATATCTCCTTTTTTATTGGAATTGAGGGGACAGCTGCCTGTTATCTTCTGCACCCCAGGAAAAGCCTGGCTGCCAAAGAGCTCAGAGCCAGCAAGGGATTAGCACACAAACAGAATCCATGCACCTGGTAGCCACGCAGTTAGATATGCCATCTTCATGGGATACAATACTTAAATCTCATTTACAAAGAAACAAAACCAAACAGAAATTACTTCATGTCGCTGTAATTATGCTAATATTGGAATAATTTTGCAGTCTTAATACTACATTAAGTGGCTGTTGTTTTCCTTTAATTGCAGTAATTTGTTGAAAGACTTATATAACTGTCATAAATGTAACACTCCTGATTGCATGCATAAACTGTTCCTAAATAATGCAGGACTAATATCATTTTAAGTGACCAGAGCCCCAATGGCTCTACAGATTTCATGTGCTCTGTGCACTTTATTCACTTTGTTCCCTGATACCATTCAGAAGGCCAAGTTTCTGCACGGCAGCCCTTCCTCCTCCCACTACTGCCTTTATGCTTGATAGCTGCTGGAGAAGCTCCCTGCCCTTGGCTGTGCATGTTGGGCTGGATGGTGCTGGTTAATACTACTGTGTCCAGCTGGGGTACAAAGATGCTGGATGTCAGCCACCTCATAGGGCTGAGCATCACTCACCCATTCCATTGTCAGTGCCCACTGTGGAACCTCTGCCACCAAGCTGAACTGGAATCAGGCAAGCCTCAGTGTGCATCGGGGATTCAGACAGTCCAGAACAGATAACTTAAGGAGTTTTTCCTTCTATCTATGTATGTGCTCACTGTGCCAAGGCAAATGAGTTAGTAGAAGAATCATCAGAAAATTTAAGAATTCAAAAAAATGGTTCCCATCTGCAGTCTTATGTGCAAACATGACAAATGCTTAAGAAATTTCAGGAACAGATAGCCACAAACAAGGTCTGAGGTTGCTGAAGAAGAGCTGCCCCATCCTGGGAAATGAGAGCAGAGCCAAGCCAGACAGGGTACAGGAATTATCCTGACCATGGGTGGGAAAAGATAACTTTTACAATGGAGCCAACACTGACCCTTCAAGGCAGCATCTATATCGTCCATGCTAATATTATGTATCATGGGAACTCCTATGAACAGCAGAAAGCAAATTTCAACCAAAACCAAGAAACCTTTAAGCCTTCCCCAACACAGGCCACTGATGTCCCTTCGGTCACTGACCTGAAGAAAACCAGAAGCAGAAAACAGACTGTGATGGATCTACTGTGACTGTTTTGAAAAGGAGATATTGTGCAATCACAGTAATATCTTAATGTTTGGAAATGGAAGCTAACAGAGTGTTCTTTCCCCTATTTTCCTTTAGGGATTTGTGAGCCATAAAAAAAAAAGTTTGAGTATATCTGCATCATTTCAAATTTACAACTATTGTCCTAAATTAAGGAACTGCTATCTACTGGATCCAGTAGTTCACTGCATTACTGAAAAGCCAGGCCTAGAAATAAAGGTCTGCATTTTCTTAACAAGCCACCTGCTAACCTCTTCAGACTTCATCTTATCCCTTATCCTGAAAGAGGCTTCATCCACTCTCACCTGATATGTGATAACTGAAATGACAAATCTACAGAGAGCACAGCTCTGGAGCTGCACAGACCATCTCAGTCAGAGGCAGCCTTCTCCCTCATACAGAACTGGGAGGCTTTGGGGTCACAAGCTCACAGAGAGCCCATTAAAAGTACATTAATGTGTGTTGGCTTTCAGTAGAAGCTCTAGCAAGTGAAATGATTGGCAGTAATTTATGAAACTCCACCAGCCGCATTAGGATGTTAGGAGCAGCCTCCTCTTTTCGTGAATCCCATGTGTTCAATTCATTTCCAGTTTTCTCACCCAGACAAAACATTGAAAAAAACAAAACTTGAGTGTAAAAATAAGTTTCCCAGTCTCCCAATCCTGCTAAGCAGCTTCCTGACTGTGACCTCTTCTTCATGCAGTGTAGCACACCTAAAGCACACTCACTTCAGCACTCATAGGTAAAAAATGAAACAACGCTATTCTTATTCTTAAGTTAGACCTATTTTCAATGTAATATAGGTGTGTCATGCGGTTTCATCAGCTATCTAATACTCAGCTCTTAAAACAGTGTGACCACAAATCAGTGAAAGCAATAATTGCCTGAATGCTTTAGAAAAAGTGAAAGAATATTTCCCCTGACAAAATTCGTACAGAATACTCAGATTACTCCTTGTTCTCAAAGGAGACCCTCCACCAAAGCCACTATCACACTTTTTTTTTTTTAGTATTTTCCAAATATCATCACACACCATATCACCAACAGCTATGCAGAAGACCTCACACAAACTCATAGGCTTTCAGTACACTTTTTCCTTCCTTGGTTTCATTTTGTACAGTGTCTCTCAGGAAGCCTTGTGGGAAGAGAAGATTGACAGAAATCCTAAACTCATTAGAAATCAGCTCAAGCAGTGATTACAGGGTGCTGATCTGCCTACTAGCTTTCTATTAATTTTTCAGTTTCCAGCCAACAGCCGCCTGTACGACGCCTCTAAGCAAGAGCTGCAGACTGCATGAGTCACTGTGTTTGCATACAGTACTGATGAAGCCAAGACTCACCTTTCCCGAACCCATCACTCTTCTGCCCTGTTCTGTCACTGAAGTTATCTGAAGTAACATTTGTCTCTGAAAAACAAATACAAAACAAAAAACCCTAAGTAAATCAGTAATATATATACACCACAGTGAGGATCAGCTTTCTGAAGTTATGAATGCAATAAAATACAGAAATAGTCATAAAAATATGTCCACAACACAAGCCTCTTGCCACACGCAGCTCCATGTCTCTTTGCCTCATTAACCTTTTCTGTATTTCCTGAGAAACACTGAATTTTCTTCCATGCATTCTGAGATGCTGGAGGGCAAATAGAAACAGGCGCACCCTCTGCGAGTGGAATACGCGTATTTTTAACCCTCATTATGCACAAGGAGGATACATTAAGCAGAAGGAAATATGGAACTATGACACAAAGTAGTGCCACATTTTGGAAAACCATAGTTATTTTGTTCCCCTCCCTCCTCCTGTTTTATTTATGTTGTTTTTGTGATCATTGTGCTCCTAGATCTGGGTTTTGAAGGACTCCCAAGGCACATCAGGACAGAGAAGCCTGTGGTGTCTCTGCAGCAACTGGCCATGCAGCATCCCCCAGGACTGACAATAATTGAGACCAACGCCCTCATCTTGGAGTCACTCACTACCCTTTCCTGAACCAGCTATCATCCTCTCTCCCGCTCAATCTGCTTTTACAATCGCATCCACAACGGACACTAGTTCCTTTCTAAAGCTGCTAACAATCAAAATCTTTAGTCCTGAAACTGCTTGGGGAGAAATATCATAGCAACTGCAATCCTGGATGTCCTTCCATTAACTGTAGATGGCTTTCCAACACATTAATACGCTTCATGCTACTAGGCAGGAAACATCTGTTTCTCTGTGCTCAACCAAGTTTTCCTTATAAAGCAGTCCTCAGTATGCATCACTGGGTCAGTTTGGACAGAGACTAGCAGATGAGGTATTTTAATGTATTATATAAGTTGGAAGTGAATTATACTGGAATAACTTCAGGAGGTCCACCTAGAAATGGTTGTCTCGACACACATGGAAGTACTTTATCTCAAAAATAGGAGAATTAGTACTCTTTTTTTTTTTTTTTTTTAAAAAAAAAAAAAGGCTTTTGTCTGTATTATTCCCAAGTAGGAGTTTACTCAATAATTACTCACTGGTCAGATGTACACTATGCCTGAGAGCATGACTACTCGTGTTTTGATATTGGAGATTAATTCCCTTTTCTCCCCAGTGGTGAATTTGCCTAACATGTACAGAGCCATGTGTCTGGAGAAGGGAAACTTCTTCCTTCAAGATGCGCAGCTCGCACAGATGCATGGACAGTAGGTGTTCTAGCTATCCCTATGGAGTACTTCACCCTGTCATTATAGGTAAAACTAATATATAATCACTACTTTGTGCAGCACTGACAAACATTGGATAAATTTATAAGAGTTTTTTAAAAAGTATTTTATTACCTTGAACTTTAAACACAATTATATAATCAACTAGAAGAGAAGTGTGAGTGTTATGTTGTGAGCTACGTACATAATGCAGTGAAATTACCAATGTTTGCACCAACATCAGTACAGAAGAGACCAAAGTGTTGTGTTCAAATGATCCAGAATTGAAAGTGCTTCTTTTACAGATTTCTTTCATAGAAAACAGCCATTTATCCGCTGAACAATTAATTTTCCTTTACCATTTCAAGTAATATACAAATATTGAAGAGGAGTGAGTTACCCCACAGTGACTGAAGATGTTACCGGACAGCATTCACAATTGTTGGGGGAAGAACAAAGCATACTCTCGGGGATGTAGTTACATAATTCTTGTTTTCCCCCCTGTAATAAAGAAGAATAAGGCACTTGCTACACTGTCAGTCTGGCCATTTCTGGATCAATATACAAAGTCAGACAGTTGCTACTATTCCCAAAATGCAAAAGGTCTGCTCCTGCAAAAGTTTCTAGTACAAGAAATTACTGATACATCTACACAGCACACATCAGGAGTTAAAAACCATCTTGTTCTACTGTGGTTTAAAAAAATAATTACAGTCACAAGACAATAAGAATTCAAGGATCTGCAGAAAACACTACCTGATGAGGACAACTAAGTTCATACAGTAACTACTTACAGTCAACACAAGTATTTCTCAATATTCAGTATTTTAAGATAAAATATTTGTGTGTAAGGTACTTCGGGACTTCCTATATAAACACTTTCCACTTGGGAATACCTTTTCCACAGTAGATGAAGCAGTACACATGGGTATTAAAAGAGGAATAAAAGACTCCACAGACAAGAAGCTTCAGACAGCTTCAAAGAAAAGTTTCCTTTTTCCAGTAATGGAATTTCTTAATAAAATCGTTTCTATTCAAACTCAACCTTTGTTTTTCACTCTGACAACAACTGGGGTGCAGGTGACACACCAGAAGGGCAAGATGCCACCCAGAGAGACCTAGACAGGCTTGAACAGTGGACTCAGGTGAACCTCAACAAATCCAAGTGCAAGGGCATGTACCTGTGTCAAGGCAACATGCACTATCAATACAAGCTTGTGGATGAGAAGTTTCAATGCAGCTTTTCTGGAAAAGGCTGAGGGTACTGGTGGATGGCAAGCTGGACATGAGCCAGCAACACACCCTCACAGCCCAGAAAGCCAAACGTATCCTGGGCTGCATCAAAAGAACCATGGCCAGCAGGTAGAAGGTGATCCTGCTCCTCTACTCTGTGCTGGTGAGATCTCACCTGGAGTACTGCATACAGATATGGAGTCCTCAGTACAGAGAGACATGACCTCTTGAAACGCATGCAAAAGCCACAAAAATTATCTAAGGGATGGAACACCTCTGCTATCAGGACAGGCTGAAATTGCTGGGGCTGTTCAGCCTGGAGAGGCTCCAAGGTGACCTGATAGTGATGTTTCAGTATCTAAAGGGAAGCTACAGGAAAAAAGGGGACAGACTCTTTAGCCAGGTTTGTTGTGATAGAACAAGGCAAAATGGTTTCAAGCTTAAAGAAAGTAGCTTTAAGTTGGATGTAAGGAAAAAGCCTCTTACAGTGGGGATGGTGAGGCACTGTAACAGGTTGCCCAGAAATGTGGTGGATACCCCATACCTGCAGACTTTCAAGTCAAGACTGGACTAGGCCCTGGGCTACTTGATTTAGCTGTGCACACCCCTGTTCATTGCAGGGGAGTGTGGACTAGATGACCTTTAGAGGTTCCAACTCTAAGGATTCTACAGCTAAGATTTCTGCTGAGCAAAGGTACAGAGCCCTACAACAGATATTCTAAATTAGCAAAGGATGAGTCATTTCTCATGCAGAACCACTTAGAAGCTTTAATATGCCTATTGCATTCCATCTATATTTACAGCCTTGACTTTAGTCCCCTGGGATGCTGGCCTCCCAGTGCACAAAATGCAGTTTGCAGCAGTGCAGCAGAACTCCATGCTGCCAGGGACTGCTGTGAGTTACACAGAACAGAAAAGAAAAAAAAAAGCTGCTGAAGTTATGGTCAATGCTACTGAATGTTGCCTAGACCACTAGACATAAGTTCTACTCTAAAATCCTGACACGAAACAAAACATCACACAAAACAGCTTAAAGTACTTTTAGAAGCATTCAGAGCAAGAGTGAACTAGAAAGCAAACAGCATGCAACCACAAATCACTGTAGCTTCCAAGGTTTTTTGTCAATTATTGATTCCTTAGCATCAATCTAATGCAGATCTTTCAATTCACCTTTTATGCAACCTAAATCATAAAAGATATATTGATGATCAAGCAGCAATTTCTACTGTTTTATTCAGATGGAGTTCAGTTGCTTCTTCTTTGCTGTCTCTACACCATGATCAAAAGTTTGCAAAAGCAAGTTGAATGATAAGAACATTTTCAAGTTAACTCCTAATGAATGTAGCATATGTGTCTAATTACAAGTTAGCATTACGCTTGATAATAAAAGCTGTACCTTCAACGTCTGCTGCAGGCATGAAGAGTCTCTTCCTATGAAAGAAGCAGCACTTAGCACCAAAGTATTTTCACCCTGTCAACATCTGTAAGAAGAGCAACCATAGTTTTGCTAGCAGGGATAAACTTGAGGTTAGAAATCAAGCACAGAACAGAAAAACCCTACCACTACATATTTGAAGTATCAGCCATCCCTGAAGCAGCTGTAGAAATGCCTGCAATTACCTCAGGAATGAGGAGCAGCTGAGTTCAGTTCCCAGTTTGCATTTATTGATCTAGTGGTTGTTAACCCTGTACATGTTGGGGGGTCTTTATGAGTCTTTAAGGTTCAGTCCAAAGTAAGCCATTCTATAATTTAGGAAGTAAACTAGGAGTGGGAGGATCTTAGGGTTTTACATCTTAGTAAATCTTAGTACAATCTTAGGTTTGGGGGCAGTGGGAGGGCAAGTGATGTGGGAGAAAGGTGTGTGTTTAAGCTGTATGTGTGACATTTGATCTATTTCTCTGAAAGGCCCTGTGATTAGTTGCTGAAGAGTTGGAGGAGAGTCTCCTTAAAACAAAACAAAAAAAAAACAAAAAAAAAAAACCCACGTGTGTGTCACCAGAGCAGAAGATGCTGCATTTGGACATGCAAGCCAGTGGTGGTTCCTTTGGGAGGTGCCAGCAGGGCCTGGTGATAGTCATGCCTCCAGAAAGCTGCTCTGGATGTGGGTCTGCATATCTTGTTTATTCCATTTGCTTATCCAGGGCACCCTAGAGATGAAGGATAAGAAAAGATCAGAGGAATTTTTTCTACCTGCCCTTTATCTTTCCAGTGCACTGTCATATATCTGTAGTTGCCATGCACACTGCTAATACTGGAGCTTAGAAGAAAGAGAATGCCTTAAGATGAAAAGAATCACTTAGCAAAGTGTTATGAATGTTCATCTCCTCATCTTTCTGTCTCTTGGCTAGGTGGAGGGAGTGATCTTGCCTGAATAATATCTCCTTTGCAAGTTTGACACTGGAAATATCACTTGTACAAAGAACATTTGTACAGTTGCATGCACACTTCTGTGGGAAGTCTGACCAGAAATTGTAAAACCACTGCAAGCTCACAGCACGCTGAGCCATTCAGGACCATATGTTACCACAGCCATTTATGTGCAGGTAACAGTGGAATTGCCCTCTTAAAAGTGAAGAGTATTTCTCCCTTTTATTTTATAATATTTAGTAGACAATTCTGCATGTCCTTTGTACTTTACTAGCGGTAAGTGTGCACTCTTCACTGTGAATATGCTTTCACAAGGAGAATTAATCTTTAGGAGTCATTTAACAAAGCAGATTACATGAAGCTGTTTTCTTAAGGGAGAAGACAAGTAATTTCCTGTTTCACAGAAAATGAATGGAGAAAAATAATATCACAGCCAAGAGACAGAGAGAATCAAATCTCAGTTTGTGTGTATGATTCACGATCCCTTCTTGTGATGAATGAAGCAGCATACATTTTGATACGGAGTCCTTTCACCATGCCCTTGGTTTCGTATCATTTGCAGAGTAAAAACAATTAAAAAGTACTTCACCCCCATGCTCCCTGCAGGAATTCAGATGCTCAAGTCACTCTGTCCTTTCTGGAACACATTAGTTTCACAACAGGTAAGCAGGAAGTAAAGACACTGAGTAATTTAGGAAGCAATGCAATACCTCTCAGAGCTGAATGGGATGTATGGCCTTGATTTGAAAAGGAAATTCTACCTTTCTGTCCAAAGCTGTTTTCTTAATGTTGCACATGTATCTTTGCAAGAGTTAAAGGACAGTCGTAAACGTCTCACAGTAATTATTTAGTGTTTACTAGGAAGAGAAAGCTAAAGATCATATGGTCTGTAATGGGTAATTTTCCTAACTTTTATCTTACAAAGTACTCCTCGTTTTCACTAGCTAAGGAAAGAATATCCATCTGCCAGTATGTTCTATGGATGCACTCTATAATTGGAGTTTTTAAACTAAAATCAGATGTATAGCATATTTTACAAAGAGACAGGGAGGTATATGAAGATCTAACCCAAGTGTCTTCATTTAAAACAGCACTGCCAAATGCAGGTCATTTGGTCCTTCATGGAAGAAGATGAACTTAGATCTATTTTCCATTCTTTGTCCCGATACAGCTGTTAGTGCTGTATCTTTGAAGATAAGCTGTCCACATGTCCTTCCAAGGGAAGCCAGATGGTCACAACACATCACTGATGCACAACTGCAGTGTTAGTACAGGCTGAGTGGAACTAACGAGTGGAGTGTGGGTGGGAAGCTCAATGACTTAAACATTTGTTTCTTTTTCCTTCTTTAGATGATGCTGGTGGTCCGTGCAGCCTAGTAACCTTTTGGTTCAATTAAGGTTGTAGGTGGATGATTCACACATTATTTTTTCTTAATGTCTGGACACTAATGAAAGCACTCTTCTCACCATATTGTACATCAATATCAGATATGCCATACTCATAATCACCTAAACTACATCTAAAATGATATTTTGTACTTCACACAATGCTGAAGTAAGCCAAGATTTCTCATATAGTAAATTTAGTACTGTTATGAAGTTATTTTAGAGAGTAGATGTTGATCTTTCCCAGACAACATTGCAAAATATCCTTTAACACGGATATACTGAACACTGATCTAAAGCAACTCTGCATTTTATCTTACTGGTTAGCTGGCTATGCAATTAGGAAATTCTGTGCTCCTTGGAACGTTACTGGTTCATATCTGACTTTGCTGCAAGCGCTACTTCGTCTCTTTTGTTTTTTTCTGAATAAAGTTGTTGTGCTTAATGCAGCTTTTGTAAAGGTGATGACAACAGCTTGAGAGACAGCAATAGGTAAGAGGAGGAAAGAGTTCTTGCAGGAGGGTGAGAGCACAGTGAAAGAAGTGAACAAGAGCCCAACTACTCCAGCTTACTGCTGGAGATATGCTAAAGCTGACTCCTCCAGAGAAAACAAACCCAACCTTTCTATTCCTCCAGTTTTTCTGACTTTTCTATACAAGATCTGGTCATGTAACATAATGCTTCATGACAGGAAAAAAAAGTAATCCTTAACACTGGTTGAGGCCAATTAATTCTATAAAAAAATCACAGAAACATAGAATCCTTAAGGTTGGAAAAGACCACTGAGGTCATCAAGTTCAAAAACTGTCTCTTTCTGTGCTCTTTTCAGACATATATAATTTATGTCTTAAGTTCTTTATAACTTTAGTTCCTCTTTTCAGCTTAGCACTTCAAGACTGTGTTCTACAAACTATTATTTTAAATATATAAATATAAAAATACTTATTTAGGAGATACTTTGGGGTTATCCATATTTATTTTGCTTAAAATTGAACTATAAATGAAGTTACACATTTTGTACTTTTCTTGGTATTTCGTACTCTTCTTTTATTCTGCATTTAACCATTGTCAACACAAAAAAAAAATAGGAGAAGTTAGCCTGATTTCCTAGAACAAGCCATGCACAGTCACAGTACATCTCCCTTGGCTTTTGGCCTAAACCACAAGGATTATACTCTTCGTTGCCACTCATAACTTCTAGTTTATGCTTTCCAGAGCTAAATTCCTGAATTAGACACCATATTTCCTGCAGAAAATAGTCTAACACATTGTAAAGAGAGAGTTAGGAGTACCTGAACAGAGTTTGCAGCCGCCAGCACAGTGACCAGAGAGAAACCGAAGGCAGCACTGTCGGAACGCTGAAGTAATGCAGACCCCTCTGGGACTCCTCTGCACAGCTTGAGGCCATCTCCCCTCCTTGAGGCTGGAGCTCACAGTCTGGAAATCCTCCTCTGGACAGTGGCACCTGCCCTGGGCAACGTTTTTCATTCAGAGTTTGGCAGAAGAGAAGCAGTGGGAAGCAGCTTTTCTTTCCTCCCCCAAGGGACATAGATGCAGTCATATGGTTTAAGCTGGTTTCTGAAAAGTAGTTTTCCACCTTGACTCCACTCCTTTGCATGCGTGCCCACCTTCTGTGTACAGAACTTGATTTATCAGAGCTGAGGCTGTGTACTAGCTGCCCTTTTGGCTCACCTCTATTCACACACTGAGCACAGAGTAAACACAGATCCCTCTGTTACGGCCCCCAAAATGATCCCCAGCAGCATGTGTTGTCACCTTCAACTGCTGTAGTAATAACAGCATTCATCATTAGCATTGTTAATTGGTAAACTGCTAGTAATGTTTGTCTTCTGTCTGTTGCCAAGCCCTTATATTCAGTATAAGGAATATGGTGAAAGTATCTAATACATTTACATGAGCAGAATCTCCATTTCGCTGTTTTTCTAACTCTGAAGCCAAAATATCTTCCAAATCATTGACACAAAGAAGACGGGAAGCCTTTAAACCTTCAAAAATTAATATTTTTCTAAAGCTTTTGTTCTTAAATGAACTGTGCTGAAATACTGGATTATTAACAAGATCTTCAGAAATACAAAATCAAAGCTGTCATCATTTTTTACTTAGTTTGGGACAAAAATTGACTACAAACCACTGTAGTGTACCTTTCAGGTGCCAGTGTGAGCCTGCAGGGAAATCAGAGCATCCCTGTAAACCAGGAATTCCCCTGCCCACCCTCCAATGTGAACAGTGGTTCCTGATGTCTACAGAGGCCAGCAGCTCACCTATACCTGTTCAGAAGATATAGATCCCACAATCAGAAAAGGAGCTCAGCCTGAAGATCTGAGACACAGAAGTCTCTAGGATTTTACATTTCTTCTTATGATTTCTGCTGAAGTTCCCAGTTTTTTTAATGGAAACTTCATCAAATTCACTCTCCTGGGATCATCTTGATGTCAAAGGCATTAAAGAATGAATAATTTCGGTCCTGAGAACAAATGCAGCATTGGACCTGAGTTATTCTGTGTACTAATGGAATTTATGAGTTCCTAGGCATGCAGCTAGGTTAGAGTCTTACTCATAAAATATCTGAAATCGATCAATCAGCTTATCTTTCATCCATTAAAACAAGAAAAACTGGACATCTACAAAAACACGCAGCCTTTCTATAGTTTTTCCAAGTCATGCTATGATAATCAGTAGCTGTGAAAATGAAGTCCCTACACACACATACAGAATCATATCATAGAACAATAGTATGGCTTCAGTTGGAAATGACCCTAAAGCCCACCCAGTTTCAACCCCCTGCTGTGGGCAGGGCTGCCACTCACCATCTCAGGCTGCCCAGGGCCCCATCTAACCTGGCCTTGATTGCCTCCAGGCATGGGGCACCCACAGCTTCTCTGGGCAGCTGTGTCAGTGCCTCTGCACCCTCTGAGTAGAGAGTTTTTTCCTAACATCTATCCTAAATTTCCCCTCTTTCAATTTGAAGCCATTCTCCCTTCTCCTATCACTATTAGACTGTGTAAAAAGTCACTCTCCTGAAGGGAACTATAGAAGGTATCTCTCTTGACAGTGGTTCCTGAGATGGGAATCGGGAGTCATCATGGGTTGGAATGCAAACTCTGAGCTGCACAATAGCGTACTTGTGCCCCAGTCCTGGGGAAGGGTGGGTGCAGCACCCGGGCTTTAAACAAGGGCCTGTGAGTGGAGCCAAGATGCTGAAAGCCATCATTATAGAGTCTGAGACAAAATGGAACAATAAAAACAAACAGTTGGGTAACCTTTTTGAAGTGGATGTGCTCTTCTTTCACTGTTTTCTGAATCTTCTTAAATTTTGATTGGCTTTAGATTAGAAAGCAATTGGCAGATACTCAAAATTTAAAATTGATGAAGCACAATCAGTCTGTTCATGGGCCTCTTGGAAAAGAAAATAATGATCTCTCAGACAAAACTGTTCAGAGGAAGCTAAGCCACAATGTCAACACGTCAGAAAGCAAACAGTGGCACTAAAATGGCTGGAGCAAACAGTATTTAAAAGAAGGATTTGTCCTGGAGGAGTTGTGGCAGAGGTAGAGAGTTTTGTGCTTGGCGATCTGCAGGACACTCCTTTATGCTTCCAGGACATGCTGGCAGCCCAGGGTCACAATTCATTTGCAGAAATCACATTAGTTCAGAGGTGTGACCTGCAAAAATATGGTTCATGACATGAAGGAGTGGTACGGCTGGACTGATCCAAGAATTAAAAAAATGTCAGCCCCATGGAGTGTCATCTAAAAAGGTAACCCCAAACAAGAGCTCCTAACACACTTGAGGTAGCTGTGACCCATGGTTAAATTTTTTTTTTTTGCTAAGAAGGCATATGAAATACATGTGCTAGCCTCTCCTCAATAGGAGTGTGGCAGTGCTAAATCACTGTGAGTCCATCACTTACTCTCACTTCTTCCTGCACAAAAAGCAGCAAATGCCATGGGACAGCCTGCTGGGTCCTGACTCTGAATATCCTTAGGACTCCAGGGCAGCCTGTGGGATTCTGATCGAGCTCATGAGTTCAGCAGTTCTAAAGCTCAGCATTTGATTTGTGTATCAAATTTGATCTACTTTTACATCTGTGTGCCTGAGTGATGTGTCACTGTTGACTTGAGACTAGAAAAAGCTACAAGAGACAGATAAAGGAAAGGTTTGAAACAGCGTCACTCAAATTTGAAGACGTGGAAACTCCTCCAGACAACTGTGAAGATGATGAGATTTGGCAGTCAACCAGACAAAACTCCTATAATGGCATTGTGGTACATTACAGAGAAGAGTTTGGGATGTGCGGTTGCTTCTCTTCAGCAAATCAGGCCTCTTTATGGGTATCTGTCAGGTAATATGTGAAAATATCAGTAATAGCTTTCTTTTCCTTCATGCCAAGAGGTGTGGTTGCAGGTAGAGGGCTTAAATATGTAAGTGTGCCCAGAAGAAATGATGTTCCTTCCGGTCAACCAAGCAGCAGGTTGCGCCTAGACTGTAGCCGGACTTTTTGGTGTGTGAAGGATCAGGGATGGGACTAAGTGAAGGATCTCTTCTTATGGGTTTACCAGTTGTCTGCAGGGGTAGTTTGAACATTTGGGGCAGGAGAGGGAGGGCAGTGGGCTGTGTGTGTATGTGTGTGTGAGGAGCTGGGGAGGGGATAGAAAATCTGTAACTAATAGGCACCTTTTCATCTTTCTTTCTCTGTTTTCCTTCCAGTGGTGCCCAGATACAGGACAAATCTTCCCATAAACAGTAATCCTTTAGAAAGTGCTCAAGTACTGCTATTACTTAACTTCCTGATTATTAGCAGTCACCACCTGCTACTCCTGCTCCTCATTGTCCGGCATAATGGAAGTGTTCATTTCCCCTGGCTGTGAAAAGGTAATGGGAGGGGAGTCCCTCTTCTCTGCTTTGGCAAAAAGAGCAACAGGCCCTCCTTTTCTCCTGTAACTAATCCCAGACCATATTTATCCAAGAAAATAAAATTCTGTTTCTGCCAACAAATAGCTGGATAGGGAAGATTATGAACACTTTTGGAAAACAAAACACCACACAAAAGCAATCATTCTGATCACTTTGAACTAAATCAAGGATTCCTGCTGCAGGGCTCTTTTATTGCCTGACCGTGGCTTTGAGATCCCAAAGGAAAGACAATATATTCAATATTTTTGACACCTCAGACATGCAAAGACTTCTGTTTTCTTCTGAACTTAATAGCTGAAGCTGCCAAGAGAGCTGCACATGCTGCCTTGAAAGACAGCTGTTAAAATAGTCTCCTTTGATCAAAATTCTTTCACATTTATAGTTAGAGCAGATAGAATATTACAGGAAATTTCTTAGCACGGACAGAAAATCATAAAAAGAATGGAAGATGCAAAACCCAAAAACTGCATCTGTCATGAGCGGGCATAACTTTTGAAATGTCAGTTAAAAGGAGACAACCCCTGAATAGACATTGAGGATTCTCAGACTTTCTATTTCCCTAAAGTCCCCTATTGTTTTACACCAAGAGTGGTGCTGTCTCTTCCTAGGGAAGCACAGGCGGGCAGTAGATTAGTCCTTATTTAGATGGTAAGTTCCAGCCTATTTGAATTGTATTAAGCATTCTCCTTCCTTCTGTGGGATTTGTCATAAATCTTGAGTAAATATACTTAGCGCAATCTCAAAGACTGAAGTTTTGATTTCTCAGAGGGCTCAAATCCTTAAGCCTTAAAACTTCTCTTGTTTAAGGGAGATAAAGCAAAAGAATCTACTTGTCAAAACAAACACGGGGAAAAAAAGCCTCCCTACAACCCTAGACATTATCTCAATGGGAAGTGGCACTCATTCGAGGCTTTTTGCTAGCATTCTTTGCTCAGGAGTGAAATCTATTATAGGAATTAGTACTGCCCCTTAAAACGGTAGCATCGCTAAGAAGCAAATGAATCTTACTCTCCTTCCCTCTGTTTTCCTATCCATTCTCCTTCTTCTAAACAGTATTCAAAGGTTTCTTCAAAGGTCTTCATCCTATCTTTGTTGCCATGGTCTCTCACGGAGTTGAATCAACATTTTCAAAACTAATGCCCGCTCTAAATGCATTGTTGTTGGGATGCTGAGTCAGTTCTCTGCTGACTATGGAGAAAGAAAAAAAGGATCTTTGAAAATCAGTTTTAACATTCAACTAACCTGAATGGGGAAAAGCAAGAGATCTGTACTCTGCTAGAAAGAAGCAAAACTTTTGGAAGCAAGGAGTGAAATGCCTTGCTTTTGGAGAAGAAAAACAAACTGTCCTGAGCTTTTTGTGCCAGCTGTTCTGTCTTTTTCCTCTTTCACTTTATTCATACTAGACCTGAGAAAGATAATTGCTTCTTAGAAGGAAAAAGAAAAAAAAAAAAAAAGAAAAGAGAAAACAAAAAGCCACCGCAGAAAGATCCTGTTGATTAACACACAGATCCCAAAGTAAAACCCTTGCTGTGAGGGTGACAGGGATGCTTGGTATGCAGTAGCAGTGACAGGCAAAGCTAGCTTTGACACACTTGAAGCAAGCAGGGGCAAATGGTGAAGAAGCATCATTATTTTAAGGAAACTGACAGGATACCATGCTTGTATAAGGTGTTGTTTGCCTCTCTTGTTTAACTACTTGCACATTCTTTGGAACAAGGTCCAACTCTAACACATGTATTTGTACAACACACAGAAAAATGTTTGCTAGCCTAATTTGAACTTCTCGGCTTTGCTCTATAAATAAGAACCTCTATTTGCTGTGTAAATGAGAGCATCAGGCGCTTCGTAGTTGAATTACAAGTAGAGACAAGTTCTTTGTCACAGGTGAAGCTGCATCAGTTTTAAGCTGCCTTTAGCTGCCCAGCCCCAGCTCTTTTAGATCCTTTGAACAACTGTCCTGAGCCAGTGCTCTGACATGGCACGCTAAATTCTGTATATTTGTTCATTATTCCTAGGGGAGAAATCCGCATGAAAATTCTGTTGGTGTAATTATATGCCTCAGCTAGAGAAAATATTCATCTGTCTGCAACAGATTTCACCTTCGTGTAACAGATGATGACTTTGCCAGAGACTTTCTGGACATTGTAGCAACCGCAGGTTTTACAGCATGTATTTGTAATATGGGTCATAAACTGAAAGAAAGGAAAAAAATCCAAAAGTGATTAGATCCTTACAGTGTGTTCGAAAACAGCCCTTCATCCTCAAGGAAAATCACAGTTTAATGGGGAAAGTTGTTAAGAGCAGCTTAGAAAATGTAAATGCAGTCCCTTTACCCTACTGCCATTCTATTTCCCAACGTTAGGGAATCTAGGCAGCGAATGAAGAAATGCCAGACAAGGATCTGAAAACAGCACAGGAATGTGCTGTGGGTCTTGATTGCTGAGATAGATGAGACACAATATCTGATACACTTCATGGTGACAAGATTCCCATAACTTAAAAAAAAAAAAAAAAAAAAGGTGTCTATGTGAAGTACATTCATTAATTGGGAGTAATAACGATTATCCCTATTTTTCCTATAAAATGAACACTTTGAAACACAGACTGTGATGACTGTCTTCAAAGTTTCCAAAGCTATGTTTTGAAGGCTTAAAGATATTCCCAAAGAGATCGTACACAAATTGTACGTTGTTACTCACGAAGAGAGACCATGCTTCATTTTTTGCCCTTTTCTCTGTGACGATGTCGCTTTTCTCCCCATGGTTTTAACTCACATAACTCTCCCCATTTCACCTCTAAATCCTTTTCTTTCTGGTCTTTGGAATTTCCTCTTTACTTTTTTTTTTTTTTTATCCTTTGTGTGTGTATGCTATTTGTCTTCCCTCACTCAAAATCCACTGATTTTCACTACCCTTCAATTTACATGCTCTCCCTAAATTCCAGCCTCCCCAAACTTTCTTGTTCCCCCTTTCTATTCTGTTCTTCACTTTACAGACTATTTTAGCACTGTTTGTTGCTGGAGCTTCCACAGCCTTTTTAGATTTCTTGAATTTATTTCCACTCTCTGACCAGCCCTGTCAACCCATCAATCCTACAGCTCAACGTACTGCGATCACTTGCATTGCAACAAAATACCTCATCACTTGAAATCCATTTCTCCAACTAATGCCTTTTGTTGGATAGCAGTGCACCTGCATTCTTACTGTGACTTTCCGACTTTTGGATTCCCCCAGGCTCATTTATTTTCTGTCCAACAAGCATTTCTTCTAATGAGTAAATTCTCAGAGCTACAACATTTCACAATGTTTTCTGTTATCCCTGATTTGGTCTCAGATGCACTGCCCTTTTTGTGCCAACTGATGTCAACCAAAATCTCCCTCCTTTCCATGTCCATTTCAGTGCCATCAGCAATTGTGATGAAAAGAGTGGAGAGACCTCCCCGTGTGCCCACTTGTGCTTCCTTCCTTGCAGCATGTAGCCTCTCCATGGAAAAGATACACCAGCATTCAATGCCACGCTGGTGGGTTTTCCCACCCCACAGGCAGAACAGAAGAGGGATGAGTACTGCCCTCCTCTCTTTCCTCACTCCACACCATTGGCTTCATTTTCATCCCCTCCTTGGGCAGATTCACTGAGGGCTCTGACATCATATCTGGGGACCTGGACCTCCCCAACGCTTGCCAAGCAAACAAGACTGTCTGCCTCTTCTCAGTAAGGGCCAAGAATGAGAATAGCAAGGGTATTTCAGGTCAGGCCTGAGGCAAATTATCAGACAAGTTGCAAAGCTCACACAACATGTGGCCACATTATGTGTGGCTCCAGTCAGCACTAACAGCTTTCATTGAGCTCCATGTTTAAACAATTTGAGCAAACAGGAAATACAGAAGATAGGAGTGGGGAAAAAGCCTTCAAGGAATTGGAAAGATCACACTGCTTGGTATACTTGGTAAGCAAACATTGCAGCAGTGAGGAGGGCAGATACCCAAGGGATAGACAGAGATGTGCCCAACTTCCTACCGTGCAAAACCAAACGTACATAAAGAAGTCATTCCATTTGAAAAAGTCAGCCAGCGATTTTCAGAGTTGCATAGGAAACTGATTGCTGGTTTAGGCTGTGCTTGATCATGTGAATTATCTGGGAGAAAAAAAATATGGTTTTGGTTTAGCAGCAAGGAAACCAAAAGGGGGGGGAAAGGAGGAAAAAGAAAAACAAGTCTTAGTAGTAACAAAGTAAAATTCAACCACACCAATATAAATAACATCGATACCAGTGTTGGGAAGTAAATATAAAAACATTTTAAAATAGAACTTAGAAACCATATTGTATTGTTTAGTATGGAAATAATAGGCTTTCAAGGCAGTACTATTAGAGAATGTATTTAATCCAGAGCAGAATTGGCTATGAAACCGTCCACTCTACCATGGGAATGCTTAGCTCAGTATCTGGTAGGTTGCCAGCCATTTAAAATGTTTTTGTGTTGGTTTAATGATTGTTCCCATGAGCACTGATGGTAAGGGTTGACATTAATTAAAATACTAAGTCATCAGAGCTTGCATTGTGGGGAAAGGGAGAATGGGCTGGATCCGATTGTCTTCAAGGTTTCTTTGGCCTTCCACATTACTTTTTTTTTCTTAGATGCATCATACATGCCAAGTATCCTCTTAGCTGAGGTAGAACAATGTAAACAGACTGTCTCCGCAAATATAAAGTAATCTTTTTAGGTTTTCCACACATTCGTTTAACTGATTAGAGGACACTCATTAAAATCAGCTAATCATGTAATGTGGCTGTGTTCTGAATGCTAAACAAAATGCCTAAATGAAAGAGGATTTTAAAACATTGTCTGCCTCTCTTAATTTATTTCTACTGTATACTCAATGGCACACAATACAGTAGGAATGCTGGGCCCTATACTCATTAACCTCAAAACTCATTATCTCATATAAAATCCAGCCTTTTACATAGAGTGTATTGGAAAAGGTATGGAAAAGGATATGAAAGACAATGTCTTTAGGGATAGATTCTTGGAACACTACAAAGGATTTCACTTTGAACTGTGATGCTAATATAAAACAGCACAAAATTGCAAGTATGATGCTATGCTGAAACAACACTTGCAGAATTTGGATACAGTAGCTATCATTATGTCTTTCACTGTCATTTCATTAACTATCCAAGATTGCCCAGAGAGGTTGTGGATGCTCCATCCCCAAAGGCATTCAAGGCCAGGCTGGATGTGGCTCTGGGCAGCCTGGTCTGGTGGTTGGCGACCCTGCACATAGCAGGGGGGTTGAAACTAGATGATCTTTGAGGTCTTTTTCAACTCAGGCCATCCTATGATTCTGTGATCAGGTTTTCGTGGGCACACAAGCAGAACTCATTTAATACATAGAGTTCTCTAAAGGCCAAATACAGGAGTCAAGGCTGCACTTTTCTGCTACCACCACCTAGCCAGTAAATCAGCAGAGAAGCACTACCCAAATGAGGTGTTCAAATCAGCTACCATCCCCGCTCTGGTACTGGCACAAGGGATGGGGCTTCCTGTGACACTGTGATGCTGTGCAGTAGAGTCCTTATCTCTAAATACCCGCAGCTCAGCCACCGCTGCTTTGGCAAACACAGACATCGCTCAGCCAAGGCCCTTCACGCAGCCGTGGCACCCTGACATCGGGTGGGGCTGAGGTCACCACAGGCTGGAGACTTATGCTTGGGAGGGATGGGCATACTTGTTGGCTTCTGGATGGGAATCTTCAGCCTCCTCGTATGCAAAACGACCAGGTCTTTGAGTCCCGCCACGTAACATGGAAAAAGGAGAGCATTCGAGGAGGCCTCGTCCACGCACGCAGGGGCGGTAGGTCTGATGCCCTCCTGGGGCCGTTCTCCAGCAGAACCACCTCCGAGCACGAAGGAAGCTTGTCGTCGGGGAAGGGGGAACGGCTTGCTTTTGTTTTTGTTGAAAACCGTTTTTTGTCTAAGCGCTGGGAGAGACGCGTCCGATGCGCGATTCCCCCCGCCCCTTCCCCTCGCGCTGGGTGCGGAGCCGGAGAAGCCCGCAGCGCTTCCGCAGGGCCGGGGCCCCGCTCCCCATCGGCGGGGCGCTGGGAAGGGGCCGGGGGGCCCCGCTTTGTGGCCGCCCGCCGGCCCCGCCGTGGTCGGAAGCGGCAGGGTAATCCGGGGAGCCCTCCGCAGCGAGTGGGTGGTCCGCGGGGACGAGGCACGGGCTCGGCGCTGCCCGGCCGCTGGCCTGAGCCAGCTCCTGCAGCTGGGCCGAAGGCGGCCGCAGACCGCTCTCGGCACATTTCTTCATTTCTCACTTGAGTGCCCTTCTTTAGTTCCCTTTCAACTGCCCACTTTATATCGGCTTCATTACACCACCGCTCCATTTGTAATGTAAATCGGGAAACTCAGGGAAGTTTTTCTTTTGGCCTTGTCTACGGAAGAATACCGAGAGGTATTCAAAACGTATTAACACAAATCAATGGCACCAATAAAAGCAAAATCTCCTTAGCAACATAATCTTGATTGCAAAAGGAGAACTGAGAGCATTTAGCAGAACAGTGGCCCACATGGAATACGCATTTGTCTAGAAGAATGCAGCACAAAGCCTAAAAGAGAGATGCTGAAAAAATCCAAAATTAACTCACACCGAACAGTTACTCTTTTTTTCAAAAGTACACAATTGGCTACATTAAATCTATCGTGCGCTTTTCTGCTCAGCAACATTGTATCATACCGCTTTGCAAGGCGAAATTACAACACGGAATGCTTCACAGCCCCTGGCCGAGCACCCTCCCGCACGCACTGGGTTTGATGCGCGCTGCGTTGGCACAGACACGCAGATAAATCACACACACACACATCACACATGCACGGTACGAGGAAGCTGCTAAGATTTCTACACTCGAATAACCCAAGAGCTGTAAAGTGTTCCACACGCAGGAGAAAAAAGTAGCTCCTTGTACACCACACTGAGCCGCACACCCCCAGCAGCGCAGGATGCGTTCTGTTTGCTGGGTTCGGGTCTGCCTGCATCTCGTGTCGGAGCCCTACACATACTGGAATTACATGGATGGAGTGATTCCCTTGTGAATAAACGCTGTCTGCCTTAACGAGATGGGAAGTACATATAGAAAAAACTAGCACGTTAAAAGTGAAGCGAACGGCTTCAAAATTATCACCCAACCATAAGGTAACATACACAACTGAGCTTACTGGCATTAGGATGTGAAAAGCTTGAATAACTCCAAACGCAGACTCGATGCTTGCCTGAAAATTTTAAGACAGGCAATTCCTCTAAGTTTGGTGACTCTTGGACTAGAATTAAATTACCGTTTTCCTTTCTTATTCCCCCACCCCCCCCAATCCATCCAAACATTGACTAGAAATGAGGAGAAAACGCTGTGTAAATTTCTGAGGTATTTCTTTTTTTTCTTATTCTTTCCCCTCCCCCCAAAATACTACATAGGCAAAAAATAGTAAGGCTTAGCAGATAAGTTAACAAACATTTTATTAGTTTGTAATACAGACAACTTAAGAAACGCTTTAAAAAAATCATATTGGAGTCCATTCCAATTCTGGGTCAGGTCAGGAAAAACAATGCTGATGTATTAAATAATGTTCTATAATTCAACAATAGATTAATCGTAATTCAGTAATTTAGCAGTCGTGGTTAAATATTCTTAAATATGTGTATTTACAATTGTGCAGCCTTAAAAAAGAAGTCCCTTTCTTCCTACCTTCTCTCCCCAAAGCCCTGTGCCCTGTGAACACAGCGCTGGCCTCCGAGCTTTCAGACTCTCATCCAGACTTAAAATATTTGAAGAGGAATGTTACAGTAGCAAAAAATCACAATCCTATCTTCCTAAACTCTTCATCAAAGGGAATCCTCTGCAGGCTTTATCATCGAGTCCATATAAATAGCAGCTTTTTAATATCCAGTTCTATGTTAAATTATTGCTTATGCATTTTCTGCTTCATAGATCTAGCATAGATGCAAAATATTTATTTTATTTAAAAGTTTGCCATCTTGAAAGCTACCACCCCTTAAGTGACTCACTTTCTGCTACTGCTTTTTATGTTTAAGAAGTTCTTCCTAAGCACAGTCCGTGACCTTTTAAAACAAAATGAATTACATTGGGCTAGCACACAACATTTAGGCACCATTTTCTAGTTTACTGTTCTTTTTGTGTTTGGAATTAGTTGCGTATTCTCTTTGCCATATTCTGTCTCCTATAGAAAGAATCAAGTTACACTTTCCAAATCTCTAACTGCCCTGCATTCCTCATTACCTCACTGAACCAAACCACTCACGGCAAAACTACCACACAGTTAACACACTGAATATCCCAACAAGTTAGAAAGCCTGTTGCAAACACAGAGGAGCACAGAGATTTACAGTTGATGAGTGAGACGTGTGCACTGGTACAGTTAAATCAGTTTAAACAGAGCCACTAAAAATATCAGTTATATTGCATCTGGATATCTGACTTCTGTTTAATTTCTAAGCGTGATCATAAAAAAATGGATTCACAAACCTAAAGCACTGTAACAGAAAAAAAATAATCAGTTAATTACTAAGTCTAGTTTCCAGCATGAGGCAAAGAAACTATCAATGATGTAAACGAGGAAAAAAAGCGTGTTTTGACAGAGCATTGAAGATCCACCCTCCAAAAATGAGGATTTGTTAATGGTTCCCTTCTTCACAGAACTAAAAAATAACTACAAATGTCTCTTTTAGTTACCTGAACTTAAGCTATCCTAACTGGATGCCACTCCTGGCACTCAGATATACTGTCACATGACAGGAGCTGCCTGGACAAGAAAAGAATTTTCTTTGGGAACAATCAGCCGTGCATTACAGGCCCCAGCCTAGGAAAAGACTGGTCTGTAATCTGTGCAGCTCTCAGTGATTCCTTTCTGGTCTGGATATTTTTAATTGAAAGATGCTGAGTCACAAAGTACGCTTATCTCCCTATCTGTTTAACTTGCTATAACAAAATTACAGTAGAAATGAAGACACTCCACATAATTATTGAAACAGACTGTTAGCCTTCACTTAACTTTCATTATTTAATATCATTTCATATGATTCAAAACTGTTTTCCAATACACAGAAAATTTCAAATTTAAACCTCGAGTTCACTCTTTCATGTGTTGCTCCTTCTAATTTCTGTTTCATTAAATTTCTCCTAATGGTCTGTTGTATTTTCAAGAGACAAGCACTTATTAATCTCTTTTGAGATTATAAATTTTAATGAAATATTAACGAGCTAATTGAAAAGAAAATTTTAGATAAATACAACATTTGGTTAATAAGAGATGTATTATCCAAATGCCATGTGATAGAGATGCACATATCAGAACAAGTGTCAAGAAAGTTTCATACAAGGACTCCTATTTAAAAATTTGCAATGCTGACTGAAACACCATTATGAAATAAGTTTTAAAAAAAAAAAAAATCAATGAACTACGAAACGCTGTAACCAACAAAACAACCTGAATGGATATCTGTAACAAATCTGTAACGAAGAACAAATGCAGAGGTTTTGTTTTTTTGGTGGTTTTTTTTTTTTTTTTTCCTCCAGTGAAAGCATTGCTTTCCAGTACTCCTCTCCTTGAAATGTTTCCCTAGGAATAACACAGTTTCCTCATTACCTCCTGATTCATCCAACCTGAAGAGAGAACCTGATACAAGGAACAAACACAGTAACGAAGAAGGTAGCACCGTTAGAAATAATCACTCTGTCCAAATCAGCAAAAAAAAAAGTTCATTTATCCTTATTCAACATACTTTGACATTCAGCAGCCTAGTAATACAGGGTAAATAGAGCTCTCATTGCCATATATTGGTAACATTCACAATGGTCATGCATAATACAATCAGAAGTTTTCTGGGGTGGCGTTTGCAAGTAAGCCTTCATGCAGATAGGCATTCAGCTCATAAACTCCATTTTCCTATTTCCTATAAGTCCCTGAGTAGTTAATATTTCTACCTACAATATGGCTATTAAAGGCATTATAACCACCATTACACTTAGTTGATCGTAACGGAAATGCAATGTGGCTTTAGGAAGAAGCAGCACAGAAATTACAGCAAATTAGTGGTGACAAATACAGATTGCATTTTTAAAATGCTTTGTTTTTGTAAGCAATGTAGCTGAAGAGCAACAAATTATTTTAGTCATGGGTACAAACTAGCCAGCTCCTCTTACTCTTCATTAGTAAGTCGCTACTGTGAATCCAGAGATCCGGGGCTCTGAGACCTCTCTAATTGAGCATTTCCTTTACACAAAATCATCTAGATTTTGACCAAATGTAGGGTCACCGTGATCCTTCTTTTAATTACCCAACAGCAGTGCTTAAAGAACTTAAAAGAACCAGGAATCTTCTTTGCTTAACAAGTATTTTCCTCTTCAATTAAAGTGATCTCTAAATTATTCAGAATTCATACGGTGGTTTTTTGGTGGACAAATTGCATTATTGCCAGCTGCTCAAAAACTATAAGCTAGGGCTCCCAAAACAGGGGGACTGATTTAAAATTAAGACTCTGGGATGGGGGGGCTGGGAGCAGGGAATGAAGACAAGTTCTTTCCCTTTGACTTCTGCCTTCCAAGCAGTTACAGATTGCATTTTAAAGCTCTCCCCTGCAACCTTCAGGGCTAGGTAATGACTTAAAAAAAAAAAAAAATGAAAACTGACTTTTAAGTAAGCACGCAACTCAAAAATATGTATTTTTTCAGCACATGGTCTTGACAGTTACAAAATAAAAGTATCACTTAACAAATGAATTTCCAGATTTAGCTTATGTCTTAGTACTGTAAATAAGTTCCTATAATATACTTCACCTGATTTTGTGAATCATAGGAAGTTTTTTTTATTTACTACAGATGTTTTTGGATTTGCATACACAGTGTATTAAAACTATTACACAACGTAACTTATTCCCAAACATTTTAATTTCTGGTGAAATTTGCTAATTCCAGTTTAAACTTCACATTATAATTATTTATCAAGAGATAAACTCTACAGAATTCTTATATATGGTCAGAAAGAAAGCCCTTCTGCCTCAAAACTTATTTCTAGCTATCACTAAAAGAATAAAAATATATTTTTTAATATTATGTTACAGAATAACTCTTAAATGACTAGCTGAAGGCCACTATACCTACAAACAATAATTAGCTTTGACAGAGAGTCAATGATGCCTCTACCAGTAGTTATTCAGGCTAAAGGTGAAACAGACATAATTAGCAACAATCATTTGTTAAATGATTAATATCAAGTGGCTACCTAAATTTCACTGTTCAAGGAAATTGGGAATACACAAGATCTGTAGGAATTGCTGAGTTACTAGAAGCTGAATAGGTTACTCTAATGTAATAATTATTTTAGCAAAGAACAGCCTATGTCTTATAAGTTCTACTACAGCTTCTGAACTGCTCAAACAATTTCAACCCTGGTCAATTGGACAAAAACAAGGTAATGTATGTATTCTTACTGGCATACAAAATAAAATCTAAATACTTTAGAAAAAAACAAAGAAAAATCCCGTTGACTGCTGCAGGCTTTAAGTAGGAGATTTACTGAAGTTTTTCTTCAGTTCAATTTTTGTTACTATAATTACTGTATGGAAAGGGATTGTGCTAAAATGCTTGCTAACATTCTTACTAGACAAGTGTACTAACTCAACAAGGAGTAACGCTTTTGAGCTAAACTCATTGATATATAAATGCACTTTTTCAAGTTTTCTGGGTAGTGTGCTCAGTCAGAGATAATAATAAGATAAGAAATGTTTTAAAAGGCAACTAGTCTACCACCTTACTGTGGGGTTTAGGCTTTTATTTGCTCAAAGCCCTACTTTGGACCCTCTACAAATAGAATTCTCAGGGAGTAAGTGATAGGGAAAAATACAGAAATACCTAACAGCAGATGAACCTAAAATAGATGAGTTCTTAGAAAGCATTACTACTTATGTGGTATTTTTACTAACAAGATGTTCTCTGCAAATCTTAAAGTCGGACTGCATTCGCTGCACTTGTTTCAGCACATATCAATCTCAAAGTAGCTTTAAAAATCAGAAGATTTGACAAGGTAGTTACAGTGTCACAGAATATAGTTTGGGAAGCTTGGGGAGCAAACTAAGGTCACCAGCTGACACTAAGCTCACTACTGCTATGAGTGTATTACAAGCCATTGCCAACTTACACCTCTGAACTAAAGAACTACCAGTAAAAACCTGCATCCACACAATAGATCTGCCTGCACTGTCAACTGAGAACATTGATAATAAAATCTAGGCATGGCATATTCAATATTCGTTTTATTGAAAACTGAGACTTTGAGAAATCAATATGCATTTCTGGTCACCAATATTAAACACTAGTTAATATTTCAGTTCATTTTCAACCTCATCCCTGCAACTCCCAACCTCCAGAACCTCAGCTGCCATCAACTTTAAGCTTCTGTCCTCCTTCACAGGCTGAAATTGGTCCAAGATTACAACAATACTTCTGGGTGTGAAGAGTGCTGCAGACCAGATTTGTATTAAAGAAGAGGCTGTAACTGATTTTAAATGAAAATAGAAATGAACATTGAAACTAGTTTCTTTGGAGAGAAACCATTGTGGGCCCCAGAAGACCTAGACAGCACAAAAGTGATACTTGTTGATTAAAAAAGTCATCTTCAGTCAAATCAAAGAAACACTTGTAGGCTGTATGAAAAGCACAGCTGAGCTATTTTCAAAGTAAACAGCAGGAATTCACACACAAAAGCTGAGCAATGGATGGTTTTAAGGAGCTGATACAGGGATATGAATTTAAGAAAACTTAAAACTTCCTAGACCACTCCCACTATCAAACATTTAGGAACATAATACTCACTGGAGAATATTTTACTGAGAATAAATATTTTGAAGACATAGAAAAATAGTTCACAGCATCAAGGTACCTGTAATATATTACCTTGAAATAAAACTTGTATTTAAAAGATTAAAAAGAGAAAATTACTCTTGTAGTGGTATCAACTTCTCATTCATACAAATATTAAGCAGAGTATATCTGTTTTTCATATATTCACATTATTGCTTGCTACCACAACTGTACAAGGAAGAAGGAAGATATTCATAGCTTACATTAATGTTCATGTACAGTAATTTTAGATACATAAAGCAAACCTTAAAATATAGGTAGCAATTTAGAAAAGCTATGCATGAAGATATGTACAACTAAGATACAAGCAGAAGAAATAAAATACAACTGGCCTGACCCAAGCATACATCATATATCCAGTTCAAAAAAAAGTCTTTATACTGTGCAGAAAGTAAGCTTTGTAAACCAAAAGCAGACAATGAGCAGAAGCAAGGGTGCAGTACATAATTATATAACATAATTAAATTCACACTGCTGACCAGCATACCTTATTTTGATAACTTCTGACATATGGCACCTGCATTTATATCCAGAATTGTACTATTCAAGATTAACCCAATAACTTTCTTCCGCTTATGTGGCTTAAAATAAAATCAAAAATGAAAAAAAAAAAAACAACCCCAAAAGGTCAGCTTGGAGAAAAAAATTAGTAAAACAATTCCTTCTGCACCCCTGTACACTGTATCTGGTAAACAATACAAATAAAATGATACATGGCATTAGCCTGAATTAAAACTGCTACATTATAAACCAATATAAAATATTGGTTTATATACTAATATATTGTTGAAATCTTGAATTCTACTAATCAGATGCATGCAATTCGTTCAACAGTTTTCTAATGTGAGTAAAGTAATTCTATTTTGCTTTTTTCTTCTAAGTTTAGAACTTCTTCAGAACCAGCTGACAGGACTTCTTCATGAAAAGCACAGAGATTCCTATTAATGCAATGGCATATGGGTTCCAAAAAGCACAATTTCAAAAGGAACTTTATTACCCCCTTTTTGAAGAAGCTAGCCAATATCCAAAAAGAAATAAAAATATTTACAACTGACTAGTCACTGACAAAAGTTTAGGTAGATCTTCGATGGTATTTCAGCACATAAACTAATAATCAAAAGGACTTACACAATGTACAATCAAACGGTTTTTATCATTTTGGGGTAAAAAAAATACCTGCTCACTTGTAGAACATTTTCAGCTGTGTATTTATAGTAATATATGTACACACGCGCGCACACAAAAGACTCTCTGGAAATCAAGATACATTAACAAACAGAAATAGTAAAAGTAATAACTTAAGTAGTAGTTAACATTTGCATGAAATGACTTTGCAGAGTTTGACCAAATGCACTTAGAACATGCTCTTATTAAAACAAATGAACAAACAAAAACAAAACAAAAAAAAGAATGGAAACACCACAAGAGTCTGTAGAACCAATGCTATGTCACCACCAGGAGAGCACCAAGCAAGGCACCATTGGAAAGACAACATACTTGAATAAGTCTCTTAAAAATAAATCAAATGCTAATCTGGTCGAAAAATCGGTGTCTTTGGTAAAAATTCTATAAGGATGACCTGCACAAAAAGAAAAAAAACAATATTAAATGGCAGTAACAACCCTATTACTTATCACAATCATAATGCACTTTTTTTGTTGGTTTTGTTTTATTTTGAAGTCCATCAGGTAATAGTATTTTCAACAGGTACAGAAATCATGTTAAACAGAATGCTTTGGAGGAAGAAAACCGTAACTAGTAAAGAACCAAGAGGAAACAAAAAAGTTTGTCTGCTAATATTAAACACATCTGAAACTGGAAGAAATGTATGCAACATCCACTTGCAATTACATACGCAATTCTCTTGGAAACTGTTTCCACTCAGCATAGGATTCTAAAAACAAGCCTACACTTTAAAACTCATACAGAAATTTGTATCAACTACAGAAAAATTTGCATACCAAACAAACCTGCAAGTAGTTAACAGGAAACTTAACTAATGTTTCTGTATGATTATGTTTCAGGTCGCTATTCAAATTTTAACTACACAGATCCAGTATTGTAAGGTCAAGAATGCAATTCAAGTAGTTATCTTGTTTTATATTTAAACAGGAAGCTTCAAGAAAATATTTAAGTGTGCACTTTCATTCTTCATGAAACTACCAAATAGCATGATGGTTGTATTAGTAAAAAAATAAACACATTTGGTAATATAACTAAAGATTTCATTTACTTGTAAGGGGAGCTTGGTCTTCTATAGAGTTAAAAAGAATTTCTAACCTTTTTTTTAATCAAAAAGAATAATAGAATTTGCTGCTTAGGGTATAAATAAATGCTCCCATCTAATAAATGATCCCATATAAATAAATGATCCCATACCGAACACAAGAAAAGAAAAAGTATCTCTGATATGACTTATGAGGCCAACTCTTTTGAGAAAATTGAATGGTATATAAATAATTTTAGAAACACTCAGAAGTGGTTTGATATCCTGAGAGCAGAATGCAATGCAAGCAGCTCAAAACCCACTGATGGCTGACGTGAGATGACCGCTGGATGCTGGAGAGCTCCCAGGGCTTCTGATAATCAGGCAATGTTTAAAAAGAGCAATTAGAAAAGCTGGAAGTCTGTGTTTATGCCAAGGAAGTATTACCACCTTACACAGTTTAGCATCTCCAACAGTGGGTGTAGAATGTGAGGCAAACAAGGCTGCATATTTTGTGTACAGGAACCTAATTTGAAGTACTTGTTTTGAAAAAATATATACATTTAAAATTAAATCAGAATACAACATTTCAGGTAGGTTTTTTTAAGAGACCAGCAAATTAGTTAACCAAAACTGAGGAAATGATATAAGGAAGTTTTTAAAATCTGATTAAATATATCCATAGATTGCATATTCGATGTTTCGTTTCACAAACTGAAAATAAAATCTTAGACCATCACCCTGTAAAGCTCTACATCCATTCTTGCATATTAATGCAAATAGTTCCTATCATTTTAAACTGAATTTGACATGAGAAATGATCATCTTAAAATGCTGCTAAGCCACAGTATTTAAAAACTATCTGTGCATGTGTCGTTTTTTGTTGTACTTATTAAATTGAATCTGCAAAACATTGGATGGACGAACTTATTCTTTAGAAAAATAAATCAGTGAAATATAATTCTTAATTAAGGAGAAACTTGAATTTACTTTTGTGAAGTTTGCTTTATGCAAACCTATCTAAATTAACAAGTTTTGTGGAAAAGGTATATGAAGTCCCTACTTATTCAGTGAACTGAGTAGAGCTATTCTGCAAAAGAAAAAGGAACTTGAAAATCCTATGTTTCAGGCTAGACATCAGATCCAGTGTAGAAATAGGGAAATAGAAAAGGCTAAAGGGAAAAAGTTAATATAATTTCCTACTATTTAATCAGGTTTTAAATCAATTTTACATGCCTGATAGCTTTGTTGTTTCAAAAAATAGACAAAGTATCATACAATGAAAGATCATAGATAAGTTAGAACTAATACAGTAGATATTTCTCAAAGATTATTTTTTAAAAAAGTTAACTCCTCCTGTCACCTACTTCCCAGAGGGTTAAATGAAATTCTGCAAATTCAAATAAATCTTACATTTTAGCAGCTTAATTTCACCCTCTCTAGTACCCTCTGTGCATCTCCAAGAGATTTCCAAAATGGAAGCATAAACAGCATCAAGAACAAGTAAGAATGCCGCCAGCTAAACAAACTGAAATCTCACACAGGACATTATGTATTATACATGTAAGTTATCACTGTGCATTTCTTAGAAAGGCTTATGTGGTCTCAGCCAAAGACTGGAATTCTGATTTTAAATGCTAAACTTAAAAATATTTAGTGATGTCAGTTTGATATAAATATACTTTCAAGACATTTGAGATAAGGGGCAGTTAAAACCCAAGAAGGCTAATAAAGGTTTCTTAAGCTCCAGCAGCTTAATAGAAAGGTCTTCTTCCATACTTTTAGACTTGATTAGCATCATATAAAACAGCCATATCTGACTTGCTGCGTAACCAAAGTTGTGATTATTCTTTATACAGCATCTAAAATTTCACACTCCATCAGCACATGTTCGAGCTATTTTATCTTGGCAATTAATTTATTATTTTTTAGAACACAGTGAAGCCTTGTTTTCAAGTCATTCATAACTTTATAAATCAGTCCTGCACATGAAACCATGCATCTGTGAACCGTAGAAAATCCTTGCACTCAGGCGATTAAGCTCCTGACACCTTTACTGATTAATAATCACGAAAAGAATAAGATCAGAAGCAAAATAAATGATCATTTAATAGAGAAACTCACAAAACAGCCCTTTAACTTACATATTCCATCATGTTATTCGTTTCACATTTCCTTTTGCTTAGTCTCCAATGCAAGCACAGCTAGACAAGGAGGAAAGAAAAAGAAGAAAAATGAGCTGTATTTTATTGCAGCACACAGACTGGCCCATTTGTCCACCTTTCATATTTTTCGTTCAACAAAAGCATCTGTTTCCATACTGTGCAATTCAAACTCCAACAGTACGAAGCTGCTCCCTGCGGCACTCACCTTGTGGTATAACCTATTGTTTTCCCATTCTAATAACTTCTCAATCGATCTTCGTGTCTGGAAGACAAATGAGAAAGAATTTTACTCTTGAGTGGTTTTAGAAAAACTTTGTTTTGCAGCTGCTTTTGTGTGAAAAGGAGAGAGGTACAGGACAGTGACTGAGTACAGGGTGGTCTGCAGCACTACCAAAACTTCCCTCGTTTTAAAAAGTAACCAGTGGAGAAAACTGCTTTTTATGACAAGCAAATAACTATTGTCAAAACAGTGTAGAAAGATACAAACAGCTTGGAACAAAATCTGTTCACATACATACACCTCCATAGCAGTTACAGCTTCAAAACCTATTACAGAAACTTTAACATGACCTAAGTCTAAATGCAGGAGCATAGCTCAGTAGTACCAGTGGTCTAAACTTCACTTCTTAGAAGGTCAGTATTTCAGCAGACAAAAATTGCAAACGGTATTTTACAAAGTCATAGGTTGAGTACAAACACTCAGTAGTCTATTTGAGTAAACAAAAAAGGAGTTGTTACATTTATGCTCAGATTTTAGGGAGCAAATCCAAAATGCAAAAAGTTCCAGTAACTCACAGAAGCAAATTTTAGAAAACCTATGATTTGTATAAAGAGCAAACCCAGTATTTAGGATTCTAAAGCCAAGTTTGAATGCCTGTCTTTTCCACAGTTGACACTTCAGATAGAGAATTCTGAAATCTGTTTCTTCACAGCTTTTTCAAACCACACACACAAGCATTAAAGGACTTTCTGCACTGTAAAGTTTCACGGCATTTTGAATATAATTATTCTGTTGTATTTACATTTGAGAAATACATTCTGACATTTATGGTCATTTGACTGCCAGAATATATACTGCTTAGCTCTAAATGGGATTTGCTACTGACTATGAATAAATAGAGGATAATTCATGGTGCCAGGTGTTAAGATGAGACCAACAGAGCTGCAGGTGCAAAAGGACGGAGCAATGACAAGGATCAAATACAACTTAGTGCAGCTGCAGCTTCCTTACAAGGCACAGAGGGGTGAGGGGAAGGGATGAGAAAGCATCTTGCTGCTGTTACTGCAAAATACAAGTACTGTAAATGAACCTTAACAAATCAAGCTAAATGCAGTCCTGGCAAAAAAGAATGTCTGAACAAAATAAGAATTAGACAACAAATTATTCATTTCCCATCAAATTCTAACATTTTCTGCTTTTAAAACTCCAGTTACTCTCCAGCATAATATTGTGGTGGCTACAGGGAAGCACGTCTAAGCATGGACTGCGGTCACGTGATTAAAAATTAGATCACTGCCATCCATAAATACCCATTAAACTGAATTTTTATTATTCTATATTTTCAAAAGCGTAAGTCAAGGAATTATCCAAAGGTGGAGGTGCCAGCGACTAATTTATCACTTCAGTTTGGAACTGAGCGTTTTGGGGGTTATTGTTATTATTATGTTTTTAAAGACAGTGCCCTTTAACAATAATCAGTAGACCTCACTTGTTTCTTTGTAAAGATAGCCTTTTAGAGTCTGCTCTCCTTTTAAATGAAAATAGGGCAGCAGTTATGGTCACACTTTTGTTAATTTAGTTGCCAGTCAGCTCCAAATCAAAAGAAAATAAGGCTGCAGAGTGTAATTAACATTCAGTTCAGTCGTTTTGTCCCTTGTCTAGCCCCCAAGCTTTGTTAAAATTGCCATCTGAATGCTGAAGGCTGTAGGGAAATCGATTTGATTCTAATCGCACCATGAAAAGAACATGATCTAACTGCTTTCAGCCCTCCGTAAATCTGTACTAGGTCTTTAGCACAATGCAACTTCCAATTTAAAAAGCACTGAATGTCTCGTCAATGACTTTGTGAAGAAAAAAGAACAAGGAGCAGACATAAAAATTCCAATAGTTGTTTAAGCATTAAAGTTCATTTGCATCACAGCAAACCTGAAAAGGGCTGACCTCTCAAACCGCCTCTCAGGTCTATGAAGTTGTAGCCTTGACAAGCTCACATTGACAGAGCTCATTGACTCTGAAAGGCTACTCTATCAATGGTGAAAAATGGCAATAGGTTCTACTCTGAGCAGGCATCTGCCTGCCCACCCGCTGCTAAACCAATGGCAAAACCGATTCAAAACCTGAATCTACCTTGTAATCTTCCTTGCTGGGACCTCTTAATAATAGATTAAGATCACTATACAATTTAATTTCATTGTTTGCCCAAAAGAGTGTGAAAAACATCTAAGCTTTTCAAATTCCAATAAAATTACAAATATATTACAACGCATACACATAAATAAGAAACTGATAGGTAGTTATGTAGTATTAATTGGTTGTCTTAAATAGGAACCCAGTTTAAAGTCATTTGACCAGCATTAGATAAAAACACATGCAGCCTTGTGACCGTGACCATTTGAGTTCCCAAGGATGTACATCCAAACCCTCCTTAGTATAACTTGGGATATTCACAGCTCCCAAATCACACCACATTATATATACTAAAACGTTAATGAAAATTAGACTGTAAATTATTTCTGCAAATCTCAGAGCTTGGAATAAAAAGAAATGAATTAAGCAGCATCACACAATTCACTATAGTAAGTTTTCTTCCTACTTGACAGGTGAAAAAAAGCACTTGCACGTGCAGCTTAATTAATCACTGCTCTTGACAACTCAATGATTTACAGTGAGGAGCAGGTGAGGATATACAAAACCAGAAAGGAGCACTTGATTTGAGTGTAGCATTTCCAGCACACCAGGATGACAAGCTTATATATTCTGTCAATGGTATACAGAAAAACCCATACAGCAAATTATTTGTTAGCCACAACAAAAGCACAAATTAAGTGGAAGAGAGATTTGCTTATTAGAAAGATCTAACACTATCCAGCTTCTGCATTTTTTTCTTACAAAACATATTAATATTTGAGTAAAGCTGAAACCGCAATTTAAATATAGTTTTTAGTATACCAATGATATGAAAATGTACTTTGAAAGTGTACCCTTCAATCTAGATGCAACCTTTAATGAAAGAATTTCTACAAAATGACTTTAAAGATGTTTAAAGATGTTAATTTAAGACTGTATTCTTTGGATATTCAGACTACCAAAAAAGACCAAATCAAAATGCATATTTACCAATTCGTGTTACTCTCAATTAGTTACAGTTTTGCCCTGAACATGAAAAACATTAGAAAGACTAACCATGAACTCTTCACACAGAAAAAAGGCAGTAATTATTACAAATAGAGTGCCACTTGTACTATCAACCACAAGAGCTTTCTCCTATGTCTTCACAGTGTCTAGTCAAGTTAGGTTGCAGTTCCAGATGCAGTTATGATCTGGCCTGCAAGGCTGTACAGACATAAGGCTCCTTCCAGTGCGTAATCTGGAATGTACACACTGCATCAAGTAGTACTAGCAAATGAGCCAAAGCTCCTTCACCTCATGCTGTAACCCAATGAATGACTAACGTAATATAAAACAAAAGGTCTTACGCGATACTCAAAGTTGTGCTCATTTGAGTAACTCCCTATGTTTTAAGTGGAGAAACAATACAGACAGTTACAACGCTATTCATCATAACCAATTTTATTCATGGCTGTCTGGAAACAGAAGAAGAATCTCCCCTTACAGGCATTTGATCTGAATCTGAAAACTTCCAACATTTATGCAAATGTAGTGTTATGCTAGCCCCATCTCCCCACAAGGAGATTTTCAAATAGAAAACCTTACCACAATTCAAGTATTAATAATCTCAAATATCGCTTTGAAAAATAAACATACTTTATGCTCAAATTCCACAATACAAGGAGACTGATTCAAGAAACTTTTTGTAATGGTTATACAGCTCAAATTTCAAATACATCTCAAGGAAAATAAGCTGAAAATCCTATCAGAACTCTGACCTCCACCATCTCCTTTCATTCAAAGAAAAAAAAAAAAAAGATGGAAGTAGGAATGAATCCCTGTTAACTTTCCAGACAAAGAAAGATATACCGGTCTACAAAATTCACACCCAAGTAATTTAGTTATCACCCCTAATAGTGACCTAAATTACAAGTTAACCAAGTCACACAGTTGTATGCTCACTTTCAACACGCCAGAACATCCCTAAACTACCTCTGTCACATACAAATGCTTTCAGAGATTTAATTCTTTCACAAAGAGTTTGGAAAAAAAAAGCCACACATTAAAAGTGTGGGAATATAGTCAGGCAATATCAAGTATCAATTAATCATATTTGTGTGAGAAATGTAAAAACATACTGTAGGCGGAGCTTAGATGGAGGAGGTCTTGATATGTTGTCACACAGCATGTTGCTTCTAGTATTAAAATGCTTTCTGTAGAGTTTGTAACGTGTGGACTGTGAAAGAAGTCTAAACAGCTCTAAGTTCTATATTAGTGGCATGAAAACAACAATACTGTAATCAAAACATACATAACTGAACTACAAGTATCTTGATAGATGTTTGAAAAGCTGTCTGTTAGTGCCCATTAGTGCATTTTGCACAACCTTTCCCATTAGCAGCCAGGATGCTTCTTACAAGCTTAAGAGTGTGTGCTCATATCAGAAGACACTGCAGCAAGAAAGTGAGTGAAACAAGATACTACATATATTGAATAATATCTGGAAACAAATGAAGCATTTCTGGTGGAAACTTCCTGCTATGGAGAAAACTTATAGTGAAAAATCTTGACTTTAGCAGTATTCTCTTGACTGAGAAGGCCTAACTGTGAAGTGGATAAACACACTTCCTGGACAGACATATATTGACTCAATCCCTGAAGCATCAAGATGATAACTAATATTGTTACTCCAAACTTGAATTGGTAAATAAGGACTTTTAATTCTTTCATTCCCAGATGAAATTCCAGCTCTGAATCGGTCATTAAACCCACAAATCTCCTTCCCTCCAAATACATTTAATTCTGGGCATGATAAAGGCATTCACCTCCTGCTGAAGGACACCCTCACAGAAAGGGCCACACGGAACATGGAAGGTAGAATTGACCACAGCAGGGATGAGAATAGAGCAGAATCTACCGAATAACTAATCTGGTGTTGTCCACTGTGAGAAGTTATAAAGTGAGTGCAGATTATTAAAATTCTACCTCCATCTCTCCTTTCAAGATTACTAAGATGTCAGTTTGGATCTTGATCATTTATTTCCAAAGTATCTAATAACATGCTACAGAATATAGTTCAGGGCCAGTGTAGGTGGAGAAACTCAATGATCTCAGGTTACAACTGTATTAGGAAATGAAGCTGTGCCCAGAAACTTTCCCATTCAGTTGAAGCCAGCTGGCAGGGAAGAGCTGACATCTCCATTAGTAAGTTTTCATAACCTCCAAACCACCCATAGTTTGGAGCACCCTGATAATGCCTAGAAATTGTTACACAACACAGGACAAACAGCTGCTGCGGATCTTCCTACAAGTTATAAAGCTCCAATTCCTAGGAACACTCCAGGTTTCATTTATTAATAGGAAGCCTTTGATTCGTGCTGTTAGAATTATCTAAGGGCAGGGACAAAGAACGGAAGAGAAGCTACATGAAAGGCAGCACAAAGCAGCAATACAACTTCAGAAGGTCCTGCAAAATCCAGCACTTCACTAGCATGCACACTGAAGATCCTTCTCAAAGGAACAGTCTCTAGCATCCTGCCTCTCTAGGACTGAACCAGAAGATCACAGAATCCTAGGTGTGCTGATCCTGTAGATCATCAATTAGCTGGGAAAAAATAAATGTTGCCACATTAAAATTAAGATTTTCCATCATTATCACCATTGTTCCAAATTCAAAAAATAAGTTAATAGGGAACAAAATGAACAGTAACTTGCCACTTTCCACATGCATTTGGTACAGTGGAAGATTTACGATCTCCTGCAGTCTTCTCTTTGTAGGAGAGCTGTCTCATCCTTCAGAACCAATACCAAAAAGGAGATGATTTGAAAAAACTGTATATTAGGTGCATACAAATTCTTCTTTAAAAGTTTCACTATTGGCTAGACCCAAAATAAATTTTGCATGTTTTCTGCTTAGAATAAACAAGGAGGTTACAACTTCCCAGAATTTTCCAAATTAAATTACAATGTAAGCTTATAAGAAAAAAGATTCTAAATATAAAAAAAGCAGCACCTTTTGTTTTATATGATTGTCCCCTGGAACTGTTTGGAAAAGTATTATCATATCAGAGCATCTCTAGTGCCAAGTTCCTGGCAGGTATGCAAAGAAGAAAATCTTTTTTTCCTTCAATTTTGAAAATAAATGAAATGTATTAATAGCAGCAATAAACAGAACTAACGTGCTTTATCACTATCACCCATAAATTTAATCCTGCGTCTCTACTGCATGTTTAATTTAATCAGCAGTTTGGAAGTTGTAATTAGCTTATGTTTATACAGCACTCTGAAGATGTAAATTGCTATGCAAGTGACAATTAATAACAGGGTTTAAGCAGCATTCATCAGCTTTGTTTGAACTCAAAAACAAACAAGCAGCTCTTGAAAGTATTAGTACAGATTGCTCTTAAATATCTCATTCTATTCATTTTAAGAGACTGCCTATGAACATTCTGAAACATGCAATTTACATGCAGAATACTAACTATTAAGAAATCTAGAGGTATGGTAATTTTATCATAGCTTTCACTGTTACTGTTTCTGTTGAAATCATTTACCCCATTTACACATTGAGAACAACAGCACTTAGTACTGAAATGACTGTCAATTAATTTGAAAAAGTGGCTTCAGATGGGCACCTCAGCCTGCAGGGATTTTTGAATTATAACTCACTATGTCATTCTTTTTATTTAAAAAAAAAACCTCAAAGACTTATCGTCCATCTGTACAACCTGGAACTTGTCCCAGGAAGGATGGTACAATCTGTGTATAACTGCTGAAGATCATTGACAATCTAGATCTGCAAATAAGGGACTGTACTTCCTGCAATTTTCTTGCAGCTTTTATTCATCTAAATCCAATCAAGACCACATTAAAGGAAAGAGGCAATAAGATACTGAATCAAATTAAACATTTATGCTACTGGTGAAGAGTACCAGGCTCTCTCTCTAATACCTCACTGCAAAAGAAGAAAGGAAACAATACTATACAAAGACTTCCAGAACCTACACTGAACAAAGTAATGACAAAAAAAAAAAAACCACAGTGAAGGGAAAGCTTTCATTGTAATGGAAATACATTAAAGTGATAAAATTAACAATCAGGCTTGCAAATGCCTGAGATTTAAAAAATTCCTAGTTTGAAGGACTTGCTGATTTAACGAGACAAATCCATAACTTAATTTTCACACAAATGCACAAAAATAAGCATATATTCCCATTATACAAACAATCAATAAAAGTGTGTAGCTTCAAAATAATTTACATTTGTGATAGCAATCACATATTAGAATTCAAAAAATTATTGCAAGCAATAAGGAAAAAGAGAATTACTGTGACTAATTCAAAACTCTGATGAAAGTGCCGTTTTCATTTCATCGAGTCTTTCTCAGCCAGCTCCAGAATTAAGAGTTTCAATTTGGGAAAGCACTCCTGTATTAGTCAGTTAATTAATTCTCCTCTATATTTTAGTCATCAACTCACCCAACTGAGTTTCCAGTTCTTCACCCTCTGAACAGACATCTATATGCTGTGTTGCTGATACAGACAAATGATGTTGCCACAACATCTGACTTAAAGGATTTTCATTCCACAGCAATAATCAAACAGCCTGAACACATGTATTCAGCGCTATCAAAAAGGCTGTAGGCATCATGTCTAGTGCCACTATGCCACTAACAGTGGCACAACACAGTGTTCAGGCAGCTGAGACATACCTTTAATTTCACCAGGTTCTAAGCTTGTAAGTCCAGCACTGAATCACCCATCTTCAGAAAAGCTGTAGAATTCCTTAAGTAATTTCTTCTGAACAGTGTATCCATGCCTTTTTTCCAGATTTATCCTTCTGGAAGAGAGCTTACCATAACTCCCATCCCAACTAACCTCAACTGAAGTACTCCTCCGTTGCTTCACTAGGTTCCTACACCGAACCTCTTTCCTCATACTGCAACTCTGTTTCCTGGGCCCAGATACTATGAGTCCTTACTTTTTTTTCTGACTCTGTTAAACAATGCATTAAGAAGTTGATTACTAGTGACTTTCAGTACTGAATTAAGAGACATCAACCTCCTCCTCCCAAAAGCAACATTACTTTATATCACCAGGTTACATTCTGCTAAAACACCACATTACACGAGAAGAGGAATCAAATTTAAGAACACCAGAAGCTTCCTCCTTTGAAAGTTAAGCATGAACAGTAGGGATGCGAGTTTCCCTTGTGTTTTTAAGGAACAGAGCTAGACTTGGAATAGAAAATAGTTATCTCTGCAAGCTGGTTAGGTCACCAATCTATCTGTTGAAGTAATCAGCTGATTTCCTGCAGCAGACTTTCAGGATATAGATATACAGTCATCCTAAAGGAAACTCACTAGTTCATAACAGCTTAAAGGTACAAAAACAAGGGCTTGAAATAATTCAAACTGACAATAACCGTATCTTTCCAAGGATTCCAATATTACCAGCAGGTTATTCTGCATACAGTTAAAACAAGTTTAAAGTAATCCCTCCAAGAGAATACTCATTAAGATTTACACAAAAAATTAGACAAAAGAAATGTGCACTGGTTTTATTATGCTCTATTCTTCTTGCTTGTTTGCTTTCAGTACCTGGGGGTTTCAGGAGTTCAAACATAGCTTTTACAGTATATAATGGTACTATCAACACTGAAACTACAAAACCAGCTTACACAACTTCTGGTTTTAGCAGCACCACATGCTTCAGCAGGTGTGCATTTGTGCAGAAGCCTCCATCTGAAAATGCTTGATCAATATTGAAAAGATGAGCAATAAAATTATAAGCTCACATTGCAGAAGCATACAATCACTGTCAACCTCAGAGCACTGATTTACTGACTGTAAAATGAGGTCCGCAGTAAAGAAAAGCACGATAGTGCTCAATGTACAGTACAGTGATTTGCAGCATTAACAGGTATTACACAAGATGGAATACACACAAGTGTCATCTTGAACTGGAAAGCATTACAGCACCAATATAGGGAGAGGATGGTGATGTACAGAGACTTCTTGCAAAGAAGTGAAATCAGATTAGCCAAATTTTTACACGTGAAAACAGAAGAGATGGGGAGGGTTGCAAAATTACCTGCAATGGAATAAGGGAGTGGAAAAAATCAGACACATGCAAGAAGCTTCTGTTGTGAACAATACACTAGGAGACACAGACAAAACACTAATTTCTAGCTGTTGATGCAAGAAGAAATATCTTATTCATCTACAGCTTGGAAGGAAGATAAAACAATCTTTAAAAAATTCATTTGTAAATGCAAGCATATGGCTACTTAGGTCACAGTATAATTAGAAACTCCTCACATACTCTTCACAACAAACAATGCCCAATTCTGATAATCCCAAACAGAGTATGACAGAGAAGCTATTAAAAGTGCTCAGAGTTATTACTATAACAGTAAGTGCTGTAAAGTACACGGCTCTAGAAGAGAGACTGCTAAACTACGAGTCACTGAGTTGTAAGCTCAGCATTCTGACCAGTGTCTATTTTAAGTGGTATGACAGACAACAGGGAATAAAATGTATGAAATCAAACTCATCTACGTAAGCAGTAGTATGCTTTATTAAAACTGACAAGGAAAAAAAGAGGACATGAGAAATAAGAGAAAAAAAAGAACAAAGCCAATTCAATTCTGACTACCAAAAATAAGAATAGTTCAACTTACTCTTTTACTGAGGCAGATAACTGGCCACATACTACAACCTAAAGTGCAGCAGCAGCAAAGGCATCCACAAAGTAGCCATCGTACATTAACTGGAAGGTTCTTCTTAAGACAACTGTTAACTCTACTGATGCTGGCTTTAAATTCTTCGGGTGCAACCTACGAGAAAAAACAAACTACCTATTACCACAAGTGTGATTTATTACTCTTTGAGTGGATCACAACTTAAGCTTTTGCTTTTTTAATAGCAAAAGTCTTAAATCAAATTTTAGTGTTTTTTTTTTTTTTTTTTTAATTCACAGATACTCACCTTTCCAGTTAAGGATGAAGGAAATTCTGCTTCAAATTTGTTGCTTAGTCCAAACCTGAAAAAACAAAATGATACTCATACCAGAATCATAAATAACCCCAACCTATGACACAGGCTATGAGCACCTGATATGAACCCAAAGAACAGCATCGATTTATGGAAAAAATTATTTCCTAAAGGTAATTACTAATGCTATCCTGACAGGCAGAAACACACAATCACAAGCAGTCTGGAATTCATCTTGCCTCCAACCTCTTTTGAAGTTCTGCTGACGCTGTTGACTCTTCCTTAAACTCAGCAAAATCTTTATAAGCAACAGTATCAAATAGGAAAAATGAGAGGTATTTAAGAGGAGAGTGAGGTAAGGCCATAGTGCAAATCCTCCCACTCCACCCCATACAGATGCATCTTGAAGAAAAGGTCATTTAGCAGGATCTAAGTGGAGTAACACCAAACTGTCCTAAGCATAAAAATGGGTTCAATAACACCTTGCTTATTCAGAAAAAAAAATTTACTGGTTTCCTGAATTGTATTTTCTGTTCTCAAACTTACTAAACATAGTTTAAATGCTAACTTGAAACAAACAAACATCCATATAAATTGAGAACGGAAAGCTATGAAATAGTCTGAGATGGACTAGAATTACTGGCTGTCCTGAGTCATGGAAGATCTCAAGATTATGAGCTTTACCTTGTCTTAGAAAATAAAAAGACAGAAAAGCTTGTTTGTTTTCTATCTTACAGTTGGCTGACTGAGTTCATGAATAGAAACATCTCAAAGAAAACTCGAATGCTTTCTGGCATCCAGTCTGGTTGTAGCTTAGGGACTATACAGCCCAAAAAAGCCGATAACAAAACTGTATGACAAAATACTAATTTGGAAAACTACACTCAAGTCAAAATTTTATTTGCAATTAACAACTTCCTGAATACAAACCAATGCAGACTTACCACCAAAACTACAAACTAAATCAGAAATTAAACTACTCAAGACTTCAGTGTTGAAAACAAGACCAATTATACAGCTCAGTTGTGCTCGAGCTAACTTGAGCCCTGACAGTTTACTATTTTAAAGAAATTTTTTGAGAATACATTCACTGAGCAGCTGGGTATTCCTCAGACAATCTTTTTCTTACTAAACCGAGTGCTCTGCTTGCCAGTGGACAATGGACAGTTAAGTGCTGCACCACTGGAAAGGCACTGCAGACACACCTCACAAAACCAAGTGGAGAAAAAGTGGCACGTGAACTTAAATAAGAGATTCTGAATCTTGGGAAAGCTAATGCAAACTATGCTTATATGATGCTCAGCTTAGTTCAGCAGCTGCATTTCTCAAGGCATGATTCTCTTAAAACATGAACTCAATAGCAGCAGCCATGAAAAGTAGCAAGGAAAGACTAGGAACCATTAGCTAGACAATTAAGACCGCAACATAGGGCATCATTTTGACTCTCCATAAAACCCTTGTATGTCCACATGTTCAGTACTGGTTGTTCTTCTGACATCCACATCTCATGGGGAACTTGGAGTTGAGAGAAATCAGAGAGAAGGAAGACTGATATAACTAAGGGAGTGAAACAGGTGCCTTATAAGACTATGAGGCTGACATTAACTTGGAAAACAGAAGGCTGAGGGGGGTTATGGGACCAAAGTCCAAAGATTCAGGAAGGGAGTGGTTAAGGTGAATGATCAACTGTTAATCATCAAATCCCACAACAGAGGGCTGAAGCTGGCACGAGACTGGTTTTTAACAGATAAGACAAGAGCTTCTTTAAACTGCAAGTAGCAAATTTCTGGGTTTATTTTCACTTGAGATTATAGAGGCAGACTGTGCCAACAGATTTTAAGACAGATTAGACAAGTTCCCAGTCAAACAAGCACTAAAGGAAAAAGATGTTAAAGTATACATTAGCACTACACAGCTGCAGATGCCAGAGACTATAGGGCAAACACATGCCAGGAACAACTAGAGTTTCACACAGCTTCTAAGCAGCAATGTCCATTGCCACAGTTTGCAAAAGCATGCCAGGATAGATAGCTTATCCATTTGATGCCACAGGTAACCCCTACATATGTTCTTCAGAAGTTAAATAAGTCATACTCCTGCCACTTGACAGAATACAGTACTTTACTCACACCTAAGGCATCTAACACAGTGGAATATTTTAAGTAGAATGGCAGCTCTGCAATTCCTATAAATCCCTCAAAACTGAGGAATTAAATTGAAACTTAACTAGAGAAATGTAAGGCAAGTTTACTACTTCAACACAGAACACACACACAAATTCTTACTGGAAATACAACTCCACAACTGAAAATTCTGTGGAACACTATGTCAGGAAGACCTTCTACATTTCCCCAAAATCTTAAGTGAAACCAAGTACCCAGGCAAAGGTTATGTCAGAAGCATCACGCCCTATCAATTAAGCTACTTAAAATTGACAGGAGGCTGAAAATGAAACCAAGTGCTGAAAAAAATCTCACGTATCCACACATATTTCATATGCAGCCAAGCCTGGTAACACCATTCTAATACATAATAAGTCCATCCACTCAACAGAGACATGTTCTAAAACAACTCATCTTCAAAGAATGAATCACAAAGCAATCTTCACGTACATGATACTTCAACACCCAGAAAAGATTAAATATGAACTCAAACAATAGAGGAGTGGCCAGCTGTAAGGATAATTCCATTCAAAGCAACTCTTGTTCCCCAAACAGAAGCGAGGCTGAGACTTGCACCAAGAGATGCTAAGGAAAGTCTTTACCTTGAGGCACAAGCAGGCAAAGCAAAAGCTCAAGTCCTCCTGTTCCCAGTGAAATCATGAAACAACAATTGCAGTCTCATGCTGAAGTTTGGTTGGGAAAACAGCAGAACAGAAACCAGGCTTTTTTGTAAATGCACAATCCAGAAGTATTTAAATACTGACAGCTTCAAACATTACAGCATCATGCCTGACAAAGACAACCCAACTCAAAAGTTCCAGAGTTATCTGAGTCTTTTAGAATAAAACACCAGTATCTAAAGTAGACAAAATATTTTTTCCCCATTCTCCCATTTGGAAACAGTCATGTTGCCTCAGTGTGTCTGTAAATTACTTCAAATGCAGCTTTCTAGCATGGAAACTTCCGACCAATACAGATGCTCTTTGATAAAGCTACAAGAAAATGAAACTAACCTTCAGTATTCCAGATTTGTGGCAATGTTTAATACATGTTGGGACAGCTAAACTGAAACATCAAAGCTAACCAGCTACCAATAGCATTCTAAGCTTTCTATTTTACAGTTGCCACACGTAGGTGGTGAAAATGATGACTCCATACTTCAAATGCTTTGGTAAGTAAATGATATGATCCCAGTGTTATTGCCGTTGACTGCATGCTATAATTTGGAAATTAAAAGATTAGGAACTACACATAACACTGCTACAGTTTCACTGTAACGATACAGGAGCTCTGGAAAAAGCAGCAAAAAATGTCTTAAAATCACTTGAAATAAAATTCCGGAGCTGCATTTCCTCGGACAGCTGTCCTCATTTAGCACTAGATGTCTTTTGTACAATGCCCCATTCTCAGTAAAGCATACATCTCTCTGCTTGCTCTATGCCCTTTCTTATTTCATACCATGACCTCCAAGTTTTCAATATATCCATGCTCTCCTTATGCATGAGCACTTCCTTTAACCTTCCTGGAACCTGAAAAAGTGTTTCTTGAACATGTCTCTGCTTGAAAGGCATAGCTGAGTTCCTCCCTTGTTTACACTGGGGAGAAAGAAATGGTGAGAGGTGCAATCTTCAAAGGAAAAAAACTACAGTATAGGACTCAGCCAACATGCAACTTTTTCTCAGGCTGCAGCTCTGATTTTCCTAACACATAAAACTGATAGGCATTATCTTCCTCCTCTTTGTCATCTCTTATTGAGACACTAAACCATTTTTTCCATTCTTCTCATCTATCATAGAATCATAGTTGGAAGGGACCCTTAAAGGTCACGCAGTCCATGCAATGAACAAGGACACCTACACAGCTAGATCAGATTGCTCAGAGCCCCATCCAGCCTGACCTTGAGTGTCCCCAAGGATGGGGCATCCACATCTCTGGGCAACCTGTTCCACTACTCCACTACCCTTATTGTAGAAAACTTCTTCCTTATATCCAATCTACATCTTCCCCCCTTTTAATTTGAAACCGTTTCCCCTTGTCCTATCACAACAGACCCTGCTAGAGAGTCTGTCCCCTTCTTTCTCATAGATTCCCTTTAGATAATGAAAGGCCACTATCAGGTCACTCCAGAGCCTTCTCTTCTCCAGGCTGAACAGCTCCAACTCTCTCAGCCTGTCCTCACAGGGGAGGTGTTCCATCCCTCGGATCAATTTTGTGGCCCTTCTCTGGACACACTCCAGGTCCATGTCTCTCCTGTACTGAAGACTCCACATCTGGACACAGTACTCCAAGAGAGGTCTCACGAGCACAGAGCAGAGGGGCAGGATCACCACCTTCTACCTGCTGGCCGCACTCCTTTTGATGCAGCTCAGAATAAGGTTGGCTTTCTGGGCTGTGAGGGCGTATTGCTGGCACATGTCCAACCTGTTATCCACAAGTTCCAGCAAGTCCTTTTTGGGCTTCCACATGTTCGCAACTCTTATAAATACACACAGATTCCACACATCTTAACACTCTCCCATGCATGATTCTTCCATTATCCTTTTTCACTCCCATGAAAATATATTTTTGAAGGTTTTGCCCTGCCACGATGCCCCTAACAGTTATCTTGCATCAACACAAGAAGCACTAAGATGCACAGCATAGAAAGGCATTCAGAAGAGCATCACAACAGCTCTCTATCAGTCTGGTGCTGCAGAAGACAACTAAACCCAACCTTACTAGCTAATACAGCCTGGGATAAGGCATGTATGTCTCAGCTGATAAAGGAACAGGGAAGCCCAGAAAAAGTCACTGAAAATACAGTAAGATCTATCACAAACATTCTCTTAGCGATTTCAGACTCATCCTGAGCCTCTCCATCCACCCTAACAAGATTTTAGGAAAAAAAAGTGTGAAATACCCTGGATTTTTCAATTCAGTTAACTAATGTAAATAATATTCTGTATTCTCTCAGCTCTCAAGGTTCTTGCCACTAGAAGAGATCTCCTCAAGAAAACAAATGCCACCTCAAATACTACTACTGAGTACCAAGATACCTAAATGTTGCTGGTGTGAAAATGACTTACCTGAATATTTAAAAAACAATGCTTTTTTAAAAATATATAGAATTGTTTGCAGCATGCTCCAAATAGTGAGTTTAACGAGGATTACTCTTAGCATCAAACAAAAGTCCCAAAATTGAAGGCAAAGCCTTCATACGTTTTATCTGGATAATATTTACCTGAATTCTTTTGACCCTCTTTTAACTACTTAGCTTAGAAAGGACTTACACACATTTCCACTGTCTGTTGGATGAAATCAAGTAATAGTAAATGCCTTTCTGACATTAATCTGTAGTCATGGAAATGACATATTTCAAACAAAACATTATGACTCCTATAGAAGATCAGAGGATATAACAGAAGACAGTGAAAAAGAGAGCATCTATTTAAATACACACACAGCAAAAGCAGTCAGCACCTCTTTAAACAACAGAGTCAGAGACAGATCAATCCAGTATTTGCTTTATTTAACCACTGATTTTTTTTTTTTTTTTGGCCAGGCCTTCAAAGCACATATATGCTTTTACACCACGCAAAACAAACTAATTAGACACGTACACTTCGACCTATTTCTTAAATTCAAGAAGCGAGTGTCCTGACAGTGATCTAAGTACTAGTAAGTACTAAGCTTCTCATCACTAGGAAAAATGTCATAGGCTGCAGAAAGGTGAAAGTGGCTAATACTATTCAGGGAACTGTTTGTGCACCCTGTACAATAAACAAAGTACATTAAGATCCAATTGCATCATTTTGGAGGTCCATGCTCACATTCATTACTCATCCAGAAGCTACAGAACTAATATTTTGAGGAAGGTATTACAGCTATAATGAGCTAGTGATCATTAATAAGCAATTAATGAGGCAGCTATCCTTCAGCCACAAAGTCCATACCAGTCACAGACACGGTATGCAAGTTTCTTCATGGTTTTATTAACGGATCTCACACAACTTGTCTTTGTGTACTGGAGAAGAAACTAGTGTTTGCCTCAATTTCAGTTCTTGATACATTTCGATCCGTCAGTAAGACAACCATCCATGCTCTTGATCTGCTCACCAGAAAAAGATCAAGGCTATCAGCTTATTTTCACAGATGGCAAACAGCCACTGGCTGACAAAAACTTCCTGATCTCAACAGACTGAAATACAAAGTCATACACTGAATATTTTGGATATGTTTTCCTTCAGAGGGCTTCACAGCCTCCTGCCCACTCCACACCCTCCCAAGCTTCTAAACCTCTCTGTCTATCACATCTTGTTTCCTGTTTATAGCCAGCTGGCAATCTGCACCATCTCGTTGTCAGCATTTCATAATATCAATCAATTATAGCAGTGATGAATCAAAGCACCACCAATCTATTCCAAAGTTAAACCCAGATTTCTGGACAGGGCGGTATATGGAAATCAGCAGCGGTCAGGGGAGTCAGAGGAGTAGAACACAATACCTTCAACTTTGATGCTTCTGCTGCAAGGCTAGTCCTGCCGAACAGTTGAAATATACTTTTTTTAATGCATATGTATATATACACAAACAAGCATAAGTATTTACACAAAGTTTGCTGTGCGATGCTTTGTCTTTAGGTTGTTATTTCAGTATCTGGAGTTGAAGACAACCCCACGCTTCAGCAGGGCGAGCCCGATGGAACCAACTGGAGGAAAGTCACCCTCACCTGTTTAATTATTGAGAAGCCCCACACCAACTCACGGCGCTAGCGCCAGGGATATTTGCAAACCAAAACTCGCAGCAGCTCCCGCGTCAGACAAAGTGAAACCACGTGCACCCACCGCAACCCAACCCGACCGCAGGGACACCCGCGCGTCCCAGGGGCTCCTCCCGCCCCCCGAGAGCCCTCGGGGCGGCCCACGTGGCCGCGGCCGGGCAGCGGGCAGGCAGACAGCCCCGCGGCACGTTCCCGATCCCACACACGGCCCCACGCACCTGACTTCCTGACACCTCACCGCTCCGGACCCGCGCTTCGCATTCCTCTCTTACTCACAGCCCCGCATCCTCCTCGCCGCCCCGCAGCTCCCCGCTCACCTGCGAGCCCCGGGCGACCCCAGCCGGCCCCAAGCCGACACCGGGGCAGCGGCTCCGGCCGCCGTTCCCAGCCCGGCCCGCCGCCCGTCCCCCGCCCGCCCCGGCCTCCCGTCCCCTCACTTCCCGCCCCGGCGCCCAGCGCGCAGGCCCCGGCGCGGCCCTTACACGGTGACATGGCCGGAGCCGCGCACCACCACCGGGTCGGGAGAATACTTGAGGAGCTGCTCCTCCAGCGCCCGTTCCTCGTCCTCCTCCTCTTCGTAGATCTCGTCGAAGTCCGCCATGGCCGGGCCCGGGAGGGGGAGGTCGAAACGAGGAGCCGAGGCGGCGGGCCCCGCGGGAGGGCGGGGGGGGGGGGCGGCGGGAGGCCCGGGTCCCGGGGCCGGAGCGGGCGGCAGCAGGGCCGCGGACAGGCAGCGGCTGCGAGACGGCGGCTCCGGGCGAGGAAGCGCCCGTCACCCTCCGCGGGGGGAGGGGGCGAGGGGCGGGGCAGGAACAACAACAACAACATCCGGCCGGAGGGACGCCCCGCCCCGCGCCGCACGGGAAGCGCGGATGGGCGGCGGGGGCGGGCGCTGCGCCGTGCGGTGTCGTTGGGCAGCTGGGAGTGTTACGGCGCCGTGGGTTTGTGTGGGTGTTGGTGCCTTGTCTTTGCTCTGCGCTCTCTTCTGGGGCGGGCTGGGGGCCTGCTGTCAGCCGACGGGTGTCTCGTAGGCCTTCTGGCTTAGCTTGAGGGCTCTATGAGGGAAGCGGTTTCCAGCACTCCTGTTCTGCCTCTCGGATGCGGGCTGTGCGGAGCGTGTGTCTGTCCGTTGGTGCGCTCAGTGTGTCTGAGTACTGCAGCCTTCTGGCAGCCTGCCCGGTCCTCTGTGCGTGGAGGGCAAAGCAGAGAAATTGCAGGGGAACGGTCGTTATGTGAGTTAAAATGAACCATGGAGCCCTGAAAGCGACTGAAATGCTCATTCTCCCCGCAGTTTGTAGAATCGTTAAGGTTGGAAATGACCTCTAAAAGCGTCTGGTCCGACTCTCAGCCCATCGTCACCGTGCCCGCTAACCATGTCTGTAAATGCCACATCTGCACGTTCCCTGAACACCTCCAGGGGCGGTGACTCCACCACCTCCCTGGGCAGCCTGTGCCAATACATCACCACTCTTTCTGAGAATTATTCTTTCCCGGCGTCCAACCTGAACTTTTCCTTGTGCTCCAGACCCTTCACAGCTTTGTGGCCATTCTCTGAACGCACTCCAGGGCCTGTCTTCTCTGTAGTGAGGAGCTCAAAACTGAACACAGTACTCAAGGTGTGGCCTCACCAGTGCTGAGTACAAAAAAATGATCACCCCTCTTCTCCTGCTGGCTGCACTACTTCTGATACAAGCCAGGATGCCACTGGTCTCCTTGGGTACCTGAGCATACTGCTGGCTCATGCTCAACCAGCTGTCAGCTAACACCCCTGGATCCTTTTCCTCCGTGCTGCTTTCCAGCCACTCTGCCCCAAGCCTGAAACAGTGCATGCCACTGTTGTGATCTAAGTGAGGGACTCTGCCTGTGGGCTTGCTGAATCTCATGCAATTGGCCTCAGCCCATTGATCCAGTCTACACAGATCCCTTTATAGAGCCTTCCTACCCTCAGGTGGATCCTAACTTCCTCCCAGCTTGGTGTTGTCTGCAAGCTACTGAGGGCGCATCCAGATCACCAATGAAGATATTAAACAGGACCAGACCTTATACTGACTCCAGAACCAAAAGTAAAGGCTAGAAAATGCCAGTGAGTGTGTAACAGCACAAACAACAGGTGAGCTCTTGGCTGCTATGAAGGCAGAGGAAGGCAGCACTGAGTAGTATTCAGCTAGGCGAGGTTTTAAAAGAGAGAAAAGATAATACAGTTATGAGGACATGGAAAACTTCTCCAGAAACTTTCTGGGGATGAACCTAGTTTGGTTGTTTTTGTTTTTTGCTTGTTTGTTTGTTTTTAAGTGAAGAGAGAACTCCACGTTCCCCCTTTTTTTCCTTTTTTTTTTCCAGCTGCATTTATCTTAATCACATTAACCTCTTCCTCATATTAAAAGTCTTCACTGTTTGATAACCTCTAAAACCTACTGTTCTTTTTCCTTTTCTCTTATGTACCAATCAGCTTATTTTCTGAAAGACTATGTTGGCACTTGATTTCCGTTACTCATAAAGATGTTCATGGTGTATTTCTCAAGAATAATGTCTATAAAAATATGTAATGGTGCCTACTCCTAGTAGAAGCAATATACTTGTGAAATATTCTATGACGCTGTCTTTGTCATAGAGGGAAAAAAAGCATTATCTGTCACTATCACACTGGAAAACTGTATTTCTATGTCATGACCTACTTGTGACAGGTTTCACTTACCAAATAACAAGATTCTGCAGAATAGCACAAATTTCCCACTGAGTAATATCTCGCTTTCATAATAGTATGCTTATGTATGTGTTGTTTTGTTGTTTGTGTTCTATTTTTTTTACCCAGTGAATGTTCTTGCATGTGTCTCGCGCATAGAAACTGGAGTTTGTGATACTGATGACTAATTGCTCCTACCTAAAGTCCTAAAATTGGGAAAATTGACCAAACTTAATATTGGCAAAAGCTAGTAAAAACCCACTGGTTTCAGTGAAGTTTCTTATGCAAGTTCATTCCACAAATGAATTTGGTAACCTTTTTTTTTCTTTTCAAATGGTTGTTTCACTGTACCAGCCAGATAACTGGAGTCAGTGCTGTGCAGCACCATGCTGGAAATGGTTTTGCAAGAGTGGATTTACAACACTATGTATGAGTTCTTATAGCAGAGCTGCACAAGCCAGCTATCCTGTTTGAGGTCTGCGATCCCTGTGTTGCATGTTGTGGCAAGCTTAGTTTGCTGTCTTGATAGGTTTGAGATAAGACCAGTAAAAAAATAGTCTGAGGATTCTTGATTATTATGTGAGGTATACATTCCCTGTTTTCTATGGTTACCTTATCAGAGAGAGAGCTGTGACAAATATCGAACTGAAGTATCAAGTTCCTAGGCTGAGATGGCCATGATGTTTCAGCACACTGCGTCCTGTAGCACTTGACCTGCTCAGGGCTGTGTGACTAATGGGTGTAGTGAGTACCAGCTACTTCAGCATCTCACAAAGTGCATACAGCTAGCAACCACCTCTGCAAAGTTCAGCATAAGGAACTTTTTCATCATCTCACGTTGGAACAGTTAGCCTAAATTTAGGCAGTTAGGCAGAAATTATATGCCTTAACCACAAGGTTGCTATGTTTCTTTGTCTCATTTGACAAAAATCTTTCCCAGTCACCTTATGTACTGCCTTTAGAGGCAGCAAATTCCATGGTTTGTGCTCTTGGTGTCCCACCGCATACTGCAGAAGGTCTTACCTTGGGCCTCTCCTGTCTTTCAGTGGATATCACACAAGTAGTCAAAACCTGCACTGCTGTCACCTGGACCCCTGGCAGCCACTTGCTGTCAGCTGTGAGACACTTGCTCAGCCAGAACAGAGCTTGTCTGTGTCTTCATATCACCACATTTGCTTGCCCAAAATGGTGGGACACCTCTCTTATCAACAATGCATTGTCCTTTCACCAGGAACAATATGAATAACGCCAGTCTTGTACTGATTGTATTTTTAAGCCACTTATGCTCCTTATATCTAAATAAAAGATGGTGGGTTCAGCTCAAAAAGTGTTTTGCTGTTGTTTAAGGAGGATTTCCCTGACCCATTAATTAGTTTTATGCACCTGCTTCAGTGGGATAGAACTGGTGCCACACACAACTGCCTTTGACCAAGGTACTAACTGCTCTCGAGAGCTGCCCTGTAAGAACCATGTACTGCAACCTAAGAGGACTCTAAACTATTGCCACTTTTGTTGTTGTTTTTGTTTTGGTAGCTCATTATACCAGCTCCCTCTCTTTGTCTTTTTCTGCCTGATATATTTATTTCCCTCTCCTTCCTTTACGGCTTCTTCCTCTCCTGACTCTGTGCTTTTTTCCCAGTTCCCCCTTTGTCATTTTTCCTTCCCTCCATTTCCCTCTAACATCTCTGTTTCTTGCCTCATTCCTGCCAAACACGTTGGCTTGTTTCTCCCTGTCTTTTCCTTTGTTAATTAGTGCGGTGTTCAGGTCCTGAAGGAAACTCTTTCACTCAACAGTGAAAAATCAAAGAAAGAGCAGCAGGTGCAGTGGTAACCTTGTTCTTTGAACTCCTACCAGCAAAGCTGACAGGAGCAGCTTCTCTTTTTCTTTCCCTGATTAATTAAGAGAAGAGAGACAGAAAGAGGGAAAACAAGAGTGGACAGTGATAGTAAGGGAAGAGAGCAAGCAGGCGAGGGCAGGGCATTAAGTCAGAGATAAGAAGGTAGAAATAATAGACTATAGTTAACAACACTTAATGCTGCAAAGGGAGTTGAGAAAAGTTATAGGACTGTAGCAGACTTCTGACCATGCTCACTTCACTTTGTGCTCTACTTTTTTTCATGTAGATCGCCTCTCACCAGTTTTTCCCTTGCCATACAGCCTCTCATCTCTGAGTTGGCTCTTCTGTCCTGCATAACCGTCCCTTTGCTACCCACAAACCTGACTGATAATGAATGCTTATGGTATCAGTCACGTTGACCCCTGGAGTTCCAATGAAATGAGTATCAGATTTCTGTTACATTATGGAAGCATCACTTTTGGAGCAGCCTACATATAACAAAGTGAATAGTTGGGTTCTTGCAGTTTCAAGTCTGCTAAAACTGTGGAGAGGGGCAGCTGAATGCTTCTGCTCCTTCAAGAAATACATGACAGCACATTATCAAAGGCAGAATTTCCTAACCCAAGAAGAATTTGGAATATTCTGAAGTTAAAGACTTTCTTATGTTCGCATAACCTGCAGCCAAGATAAGTTCTTGAATATTTTTAGACATTAGTTTTTTTATTTTTTTTAATCTTCAGTAGAACTTGCTGATGTAGGCAACGTGTGTGGTCATGTTTCATCCCTTCCCATCAATAGGAAAATCTAGTGGAGCACTATCCTTATTGGTTATTTATTTATTTATGCATCTGTTGATAATAATCACATCAGGTAAGCAGAAACACACAAAGTCTTCATCTGTCACTTGGTGAGATGGATGTAGCATTGAAATTGATGGCATATTTTCACACAGCAGGTACAAAAGTGTGAAGTGCACTAAATACAAACAGAGCAAATCCATTTAGAAGTATGAACAGTCCAGAAAGATCAAGGTTTTTAAGATGTACAAATGGCAAATGTACAGTACTTAACTTTTCTTCTGAACATCGGCTTTAAGAACAATATTGTTGGCACTGTTGAACACAAGTTCCAAGGATTACTGAGGGCCAGATTCTCTACACTGTAAGAAATACAGATGCTGTTATATGAGTAAAGGTGCAGTTGACTTTTAAGTTAAAAAAACAAAACAAAACAGACAAAAAAAAAAACAGAAAAGGCAAAGACAAAGTTGAGGATTTTCTAGCTGTTAATGATGTGATTACTCATATCCCCTTGAATATCATCTTTATTTTACCTTGTTTTACTGGTTTTACCTCCCTTAAAGCCTCACCTGACAGCTTGTATTTATTTCAAGGACATTATTTTTCTCTTAGTACACATGACTGAATGCCTAAGATGTTTACTCACCATCTCAAAGAGTCAGTGTCTGGCTGGGATGAGTAGCGATGAATACCTAACTAATGCAAGTGAGCTGTAAATCTTCACTATAACATCATGAAGATCCAAAAACCAGATATACTAATCTGTTGTTAAGATGAAATGCTTTATTGTAACTATTTGAGAGAGTTAGATAATGACTCTGCCCACTTTTGCTTGAAAATACAAAGTGCCAAAATTTTTATCCTGCTTAAGGGCAAATACCTTCTGCTATGCCACCCACATCTACCCAATCAGTCGGAAAACTAGAACTACATATTCTTTTAGGATTGAGAACATAATTCTTTGCCTGTCAGATTATTCTGACAAATTACACTATAATTACTTTCTCATTAATTACAGTGACAAATGTTGATCTAAAGAGAATGAGGAAGGATGGCTTTCATGTAAAGTCCTCAAAACATGAACAATGAAGATTTTTAGTAAGCACTTTAATGTTCACTGATATTTGGATATACTAACATGTTCACACTTCTGCATACAAGCAAAGACATATTCCTAGCATGTCTGTTTTAGATAGAACAATGTTATTTCTGATCATCTTTGAATACTATCTTTTCTGCTTCCAAGGAAATATTTTTTCTCTCTGATACTAACAGTTTTGACCAATAATAGCTCTAAAACCATGGGAAAAAAAAAAATAGATGTTCTTGTTCTTGGAACTATTTAAAGTATGGCAAAAGTACTTATAGTGGAACACATTACATTCCTAGAGTATGAGGTCCTCAAGGGAAATTGGAAGAATTATCCAACCTCTATGGTAAAGCATGAGAGTTGGGAATAACTTGCAACTCCAAAAGAAAACTATTTTCCTTTCAGAGCAAGAGAGATATTGGAAACATAATTGCCTGTCTTTGAGATCTTGTTCTTTCTTTGGCTCCAGTTCATTTTTGGCTGCTGGCAGCCTGGCACTGTCCATCAAGCCTGATGTAGCAGTCATACTTTCTTGATGAATGTGTGAAAGAATAGAAGAGTGAATAATTGTCCATGTGATTCAGAGGCAGTTTGTAATCAGATTTGTAAATCTTGTTGCAGATTGGTATAACACTGAAACAGAGTTGTTTTCTCTCCTTGAAAAGAGGAGAGTAACAATTCCTGCCTGCAGTAGAGAGTAAAAAAACGATACGTTTGGGTACTGATCACTTTGTACTCGATGAATAACTTGTACCAGAATCTACCTGAGAGCAAAATAGCCTGTAGAAAAGCTTACCCACAAAGGAAGGGGGAAGCTGCATTAGGTTTCCTTTACGTTAACAGTTTTTAGAGTGTAATCAATCAGGTTCAACAGACTTTGTGGTTCCGAAAAGACCACTTGTGATGCACTGTTACTTACTGCAAGATCCTGAAAGATAAGAGACGTTGGGTCTAATCGCAGTGCAGCAATGATCTTATTCTGGGACCTTGGACAAAATCGATTGTTTGAATCTGTACAAGTTGGTTGCACTGGGTGAATTTCTGGCAGAGCTCTCACTGAGCAGAGTGCTCCCGGGGTTTTCTTCATCGGACAACACCTTAATGTACAAGTCTTGTTTCTATGCATGTATCTAGGAAATGTGGTTGTGGCTTTTATTTTTATTTATTTGGTACCCTTGAAAGACCTTTTGTATATCTGGAGAACGAGCTGACCTCTTTCATTCTCTTCACCTGAAAAAGGTTGTACTTTAACTAACCTTTGAAAACACCGGGTCAAATTCTACTCCCGCTGCACTATTCAGCATAGCTGCTGAGTAGCTCCGTCTTACAGCTACATAACTGTATTATTTTGCCCAAATCTTTCTACCTTCTGATTCATTACAAATCTATGTCTCCATGCTTGAGGATACATACAGCCATACCTCTTACATGAGATAGCATTAGCTGTATGCTGTACATACAGGTATCTAACAGGAATGTTTGTTGTTTGGCTAAGCTGCAGTGAAGCACGGAAGACATGGAAATGTTTGAGGCTGAGATGTTCCTCAAGCTTCAGACATATTCTTAGTTGATTTTTTTCATCTGGTCAATCTATAATGGTAATTATATTTGTTTGCATTTTAAAATCATGGCTTATACCCCTCCTAGTTACATCTTCCTATGGTTTAGGTTCCAGTATTTCTTCTATTTCTTCCTTTTTTAGAAGCTTCATACTACATATTTTTCCATTTCAGTCTCTTTTCTTACCACTAAGGCAGAGCTTTGGATCTCATAAACTTCTGCCACTCTTTTTCCATTAGGTTTTGTTACCACCTCAATACTATAGCAGAATAAACAATTTTTGATCTAGTATACTTACAGAAAATCTTACATTTTCTGAAAATTCTTTATTTCTAGGGTTTTTTAAAGAAAAGACTGAGTACAAGCTTGGAAAATATATTTCTTATAAATAAAAAGAGACAAGCTGTGCAAAACTTTCCCATGTTGTTTTAATAAAAATCTGAATCTGGGTTCCATTTCCACACATTCATATTGTGCACTTCTGTAAGATGTCCCTATTTTCCTTGCAGTGAGAAGCTGAGTGCCTCTAGCCTGTACTTCACTAAGACTCTGCTTCATGTAACACATGTTTTTGTTCCTTTTTCAAACTGAGAATACAAATACATCTAAAAGGATGAAACTGTAAAAGGGTTGCCTCCAGCTGCTACCAATAGAGATTTGTTTTCACATAAAAGCTGCCTGGGCAAAGTTCTATTGTGAAAAGTGAGCTGAAGAAATGAGATGGTAGGTTTTTTCTCATAAAGGTATCTAGTTCATGTCAAAATTCAGACCAATGTTTAATTCAACACCTGAAAAAAACACACCACTTTAGCACATGGTTCTGTCTTTCATTGTCTTAACAAAAATGTAAAAAGAGAAAGGAAGGAAGGGAGGGAGGAAGGAAGGGAGAAAATAAACCAAAACATCACTTCATATTGGACTAGAGGCTGTATCCAGAACACTAATCAAGTAAACGAACATACATGGTACAGAATAGAGAAAGGGAAGATGCTGTAAGGTGCACCCCTGCTCTAGCTGCTCAGTGGACCTTAGTTTCTGGGAATACCAATCCAGAAAAAAACTCTTAGAAAATACATTCTCTCAAATAATCCACAGCTTCCTCAGCTGTACATCAATACTGACTATGTCAAAATGGCTCTTCAGCAGTCTTTGTGTTTGTCTTTCCTGCAGAGGGTATTTTCAGGTACTTTTATGTAACTCTGATCAGAAATGTGTCAGATGTTCTCTCAAACCTTCTCCATTTCATATTACCACCAGTAATTCCACAAGTTTCAAAAGTACACTTCCCTCATACTTAAAAGCTTTTTTTTTTTTTTTTTTTTTAGATTTCTAGGCTAAATTCATGTACATCCAGAGTACATTCACTTGTTCTTGTGGTGATACCTTTCTTCAGATGGAATAGTTCTTCTCCCTCATGAGTACATACCTCGCTGAAGTAAGCAAAAAGCACACCTTCTCCAAGCCTTCATTTTCCTAAATAATCCATTCTCTGTGCTTCTTGAGGGCTCACATTCCACTCATACTCCTCATGCTATTCTCTAGACTTGTTCTCATTTAGTCCTTTCTGAGCATGGACATCCAAAGCCGTACCCTCTGACAGACAAGGCTTTCCCACACAGTGACTTCAGTGGAATGATCTTGCTGCTTATGCTATGCAATTGCATTCACACGTCATTTAACCGTGCCACAACGATGTTTCATAACCTTGGATTAATGTGCCAATGGTTGCATTCACTTTGTAATTGCACTTCTATCCCTTCTCTATCATATCACTCTTCTCCTTCATTCCAGTACAGTGTACCATCCCCCATAGATTCTGTCTTCTCCTAACAACGAGCAATGTAAAGCAAAGAGTATAGCCAAGACTATGAGTATGACTAGTTCTATTCTTTGTTGTGAATACAGTAGTCCTACTGGTCACAGCAAGAATTAGGACTAATTCAACTGCCTCTGAGAGTAGCATTCAAGGACATCCATCGTTTTTTGTGTTTCCCTCTACATACTGTGCCTACTGTGTAGGGGTAGCACCATATCACCTTTAGGAACTTCTTCCATTGCTTTGCAGTTCTTGGACTACCCCTCAGCCACACTTTCATTCCAGAGGAATGCAAAACAAAACAAAACAAAACAACAACAACAAAAACCAAAAAACCCACACCCCACACCATTTTATTTGTTCAGTGTGGGTAGGTTGAACTCAACATTCAGTCTGCGGAAAGGCATATCCCACACTACTGTAATAAGTTCTATGACCTCAATATTTCTCACAATCCACGCCTAATGCCTATTCCTGCCAATATATCTAAGAAAAGTGGCATTACTTCTGGTAGAAAATTCAGAAGACCACTTTTTCATCACTCTCAAGCAGAATGCTTCAATCTAAGCATGACTTCCAAGGGTTGAAATGCTTGAGGGTGTAATTTCAAGAGCAAAAATGAAATGGGATAATTAACATTACACGGAAGCTTATATTCTTTGTCCCTATTACTATGAAGTGTAGCACTCCTGTGTTACTTTGTAATACATCAGTGTAAAAAACAATTCCATCATGGTTGGTGTGTTCAGTCATCTGTGGTAGGTAACAATTTTAGCTGCAAGAGCTCTAAATAAGGACTCAAGACTGAAGTCTGGCCTGAGGTTGCCCCATGTACTTAGGGACATGGCAAAGCCTCTCAAGTCCAAGATGAAAATCACAGAACTGTAGAATCATAGAATGGCCAGGGTTTGAAGAGACTTAAGCTCACCCAATTCCATCTCCTTGCTGCGGATGGGGCTGCTACCCCATCAGGTCAGATTGCCCAGTGCCCCATTCAGCCTGGCCTTGAATGCCTCCAGGGAGGGGCAGCCACAGCTTCCCTGGACAGCTGTATCACTGCCTCACACCCTAAGTAAAGAATTTTCTCCTAATATCTAATCTAATTTTTCCCTCTTTTAGTTTAAAACCATCTTGTCCTATCACTATCAGACAGTGTAAAAAGTCGGTCTTCATTTTCTTTATAAGCTCCCCTTAAGTACTTAATGAAAGTTACCAGTAATAATAACAACAATAATAATAATAATAAACTGCGGGAGAACAAAGTCATTAAGTTAAAGAAAGTTATCTGCAGTTAGCCCTGCAGGCAAAGAAGGGAAGGGCGCTGGAAGAGCAAGGGCCGCATCTGTGGGCCAATGGGGATAACGGGCTACCTTTGCTCCATGGGCAGCTCCCCGGCACCGGGCGGGGACATGCGAGAGCCTGGAGGTGGGGCAGAGTTTGAGGGGTCTCAGCCTGGTGAGCTCCCGACCCCAAGTGCAGTTTCTCCCATTCACCGCCTCCTGTCCCTGAGATCCTTTGAAACCCTCAAAAATAAAGGGGGGCGGGGGGGGAGTTTTCAATGTTACACCCCTCTCTTTGGAAGGAGTGCGGTTTTCTGGCCGCGGCGACATCCCTCGTTAAACAATCAGCTCCCGAGCCCTGAAAGGAGAGGCATTGCACCCTTCTTGCTGAATGCACTCCTTAGTGCATATAACGCCAGGGCCTTTTGATGTCTCACAATGCGTGTTACGCCCCAAGATTGTCTCTTTGGACAGATCTACAACGCTTGGCTTCATGTTTGGAAGTTAAATGGCCAGCGAAGTTGTCGAAACTCCCACGTCTGGAGCTGCGCGGCGCTCCGGCCGCTCCGATCCCGCCTGCCGCCGAGGCCGTGGTGCTGCGGGGCGGCGGTGGGGCCGGGCCCTGGCCGGCTTCGGGGAAAGGGGAAAGCGGCCCGACCCCGAGTTTTTCTCTTTTTTCTTTTCTCCACTTTATTCTTCGGCAGCCTTAAAAAAGAGGCCGTTTGCAAAGCGTCCTCCCCGTGTAGGTGGCTTGTGTCTCGAAGCCGCTGGCAATGCTGCCGCTCCATGAAATCAAAATTTATGATTATTCAAATGTTGGGGAGTGTGAAAAGAGAGGAAGAAAGAAGGAAAATTAATATTGCAGCTGTTCTTCTGATTAATGAGAGATAATTGCTCATGAAAAGTCACCCCTGTGGCATTTTGTTGTCTCCTGGATCTTTGTTCTTTTCCACTATTATTGAGGACTTTCTTGAAGACTAAGCGGTTCTTTTCAATTTTTGGTATTCAGAAAGTGTTGCTTGGTTACAGATAATGGAGAAATCTCGGGCTATATCGGGTAAGATGTGCCACAGACAGCAATATCACAATGCCACTCTCAGAAAAGGATGGATACAAGTTAACGATGCGCTTTCAACAAAACATTAATAGACTTGTTCACGCTTTTATAATGACCTCGTTAATGGGAGCTGTGGGCAAGCCCTGTCTTTTTTTGCCTGCGCTCCCTTCACACAGCCCGGCTCCGAGATGGCCAGTGGCTTTGGGAGCTGATCCCAAATCGATGTTAGACGGGGAAAGAAGCGCTCTCCCAGCTCAAGGACTGGCGGTCCCTCGGCCACACGGGGATTTATTGGAGCGGGGGCCGCGCCCGCCCAGATCCCTCTTCGGGTCACGTTCGCCCCGAAAACTTATTTTTTTTCCCCTTTTTTTCTCCTCAAAACGCGGCCTCGAGGTGCGGCTCTCTCTGCCGGGTTTGCACCGGGCGGTCAGTGCCTCTCTGCAGCCGGGGCTGGGGGAGGGAGGGGAGAGAGCCGCTTTTGTCGCATAAGCCGTGAATCTCCCCGACATAAAGGTGTTGGAGACATCTGGGAGAAAGGAGGGACCTGCGCCCAGCGCTGCGCTCCGCGGGCCGGGGGAGCGGCTCTGATGTTCTTTTTGAACTGCTCCACTTTCAAAAGGGGGCAATTTCGTTACATTCTCATTTGTTACACTGCCTTGAACTAAAGGCAGACAAAGCTATACTCTGTCACCCCGAGCAGAATGAAGGGAATCAAAGGATTTTCCCTTAAAAGGACTAATTTTCTCCTTGAATTATGAAAGTAATGGCTAGGTAACAGCCTGTGCTCTGTACCCAACCGCTTAATACCTTCTAAATCCTTCCACGTGGCTCTCCCAGTCGTAGCAATTAGAGCTCATTATAGGCTCATAAGAGCTCTCATTTCGGGGATTACTTAATGGACAATGAAATTTTATCGGACAGAATTATTGAAAAATAAAATCGTAACGAGGCCGATGTGATGTGGGCGCACGCCTTACATCATTCCGCCTGGTTTGGGATATCTCTGCTCTCAAATGACTTCTTTTCTTGCTCCTGCTTTCAGGGCTGAGATTTGCTTTGTGCTATTTTTTTTTTTTTCCTCCTTTCTTTTATCACCGCGCTTGCTTTATTATAACAATTAGAAATCGCAACTTTGATCCGACTCTCGCTGTCCGCCCCACTTACAACAGCCCCCCCCTCGCAGCCCCTTTCCATCGCTGCACACTGAGGTTTTCCACGCACACCGGACGCCCTTCTTTCTAAGTAGCTTCTCCTAAAAAAAAAAAGAAAGAAAGAAAAGAAAAAAGAAAAAGAAAAACAAACAAACAAACAAAAAGACAGAAAAGACAAAACTGCATTTTAACCGAAGAAAGCCGAGCAAGCCCACTGCGTTCGCCCTGGGACCGTAACTACAGAGCCTCGGGAAGGGCTCCGGCCGCCTCAAAGCCTCGGCAGCGGTTTGGGGAGAGCTAGGTGAGGTCGGAGTTGACCCACCGAAAGCCGCCGGTCCCTAATTGTTGTCACAAGACGCGGGATTAGCGCATTGCTGGAATAGCTGTCTGTTTACACTCCGGAGCCCCGCCGGCCGGTAAACACTTTCTAATTGAATTCTAATCACATTCAAATAGCTCCATAACCAGCCTCAGCTGCAATTCATAAAACTTTAATTGCCATCCATAAATCCTCAGTTCGCGGCTGCGGAGCGTCCCTAAAACTCTGCGGCATCGCGGCCGTCGAGGGGAGCCAGGGCCGCCCGCGTCCCCTCTGACGGGGCTGGGGCAAAGCGCTGAGCCCCGGGCCGACGGAGAACCATCCCGATCGGAGGGCGGGCAGTGGTATCGGTGTCTCTGGTGGTGTTTTTCTCGATTTAAAGAGTGAAGGGGTAAGGGGGATGTCCGCGTCCCTGCTCTGTGCGCGCCTAAAGGCGTGAAGGCTGCCGATTTCTCTCGGGCCGCACTCCGGCAATCAGCCGTACTCTGCGTTTTCTGCCTTAGAGCACAATTGTCGCTACCCTGCGCCAGCCGAGCGGCGCGGGATGCGCGGCCGCTTCCAAATGCCGCGTCGTATCTGCCCAACAGGAGTGCGATCGCCCTTCCTCCGCCGAGGACTCTTCTTAAACTCCCATAAAACAGGTCATTGGAAAATCGCGTAATATGCCGCAAATACCTCGGCCCTTTAATGCAATCTGAAATGCTCGGGAGCCACCGACCGTATTTAGCTGTTTATCCAATTTTACTTTGAATGATTGCTTCAGCACACTCTGTGCACATCAAAGCGGCCCCAGCACAGCCGCCTTTCAGCAGCGCTGCGCGCCGGTCCCGGAGCGGCCGGGCACTTCGCGGGGCATTGGCGTTGTGGTAGCACTTGGCCGAGACGTGTGCCGGTGGGGAAGGCTTTGTCCGCCGCGCTCTGTGCCAATTTGGAGAAAGCTTCGGATGGGGTGAGAAGAGTGAAAATAATAATAGCAATAACAACCAACGCCAAACCCTGCGAGCAGAAGGGTTGATGGACACATATAGGTGCACCCCACCCGAATTCCCTACCTATATCCACAGCAGCGACCCGAGCTCCTCCGCTCGGAAGCGGCCTCCCGGTGCCCCAGGGGAGCCCCGGTCCAGCCGCGAGGGCAGCGCTGCCGTTTTGTCCCTACGCATCCCCGGCTCTCCCCTCGCTCTCTCCGTGCGGGATGCGGAGGTGCAGCCGGGCAGATCCCAGCACAGTTTTTCACGCAAGTTTATCTCCCCTCCGGCTCTGCTGCTGGACGGATGCGAGGTCACCGCTCCCACCCCCCTTTCCCCCGGCTCCCACGCTCTCACAATCTGTCTGGGACGAAGGCGAAGACTGAAGCCATCGGGCAGCGAAAAAGCACGCGCGCACACTTGGTGCCCCCCTCCCCTCTCCGTTCTTCTCCCCTCCCCCTCCCTTCGCCGCCTCTCCCGCCGGCCTGAGAAGCTGGGCAGATTTAGGTCCGAGAGGCTTTCAGCCATCACGTGTTTAAATAGTTGATATAAAACCCCAGCGCAGGGGATCCAGGCGGGGGGACTTTAAGACCAGCCCTCTCCGGGGACCCTTTTGTTCGCCTCTCCAACATAAGCACCTTCTCGCCTCGCCAGGACTTCAGTGGCAACCCGGTCGGCAGCAGCGCAGCCCGCCGCGATGTCGCGCTCCTTCTATGTGGACTCCTTAATCATCAAGGACTCCTCGAGGCCGCTGCCGGCCCTGCCCGAGCACCACCATCACCACGGCCAGGACTTCTTCATCCCCCTCGGCGTGCCGTCCCCCCTCGTCATGTCGGTGGCGGGCCCGGGATGCCCGTCCCGCAAGAGCGGGGCCTTCTGCGTCTGCCCGCTCTGTGTCACCTCGCACCTGCACTCCTCCCGCGGGGGGGGCGGCGGCGGCGGCGGTGGCGGCGGGGCCATCCCGCTGCTCAAGGGCCAGTTTCCCCCCGCCGCAGCCGCCGCCGCCGGCGAGGCCCAGTGCTGCCCGCGGGGCAGCCCCGCCGCCCCCCCTCCGCAGCCCCCGCCGCCCGCCGTGCCCGCCGCTGCCCTGGGGCACCCGCCGCATCACCCCCCCGCCTGCGCGGCCACCGCCTACAGCGTCAGCGACACGCGGAGGTTCCACTGCCTCGGCATGGGTAGGAGCCAGCGGCCGGGGGACGGGGAGGCTGAAGCGGGTTTCCTTCCTCGGGTGTCCTTCTTCTCTCTTTTTTTCCTTTCCCCCCGTTTAACTTGTCTCTTGCCTCCCAAGGAGGGTCCGATTCCAGCCAGATCCAGAACGGGAAGAGGATGCGGACGGCGTTCACCAGCACGCAGCTCCTCGAGCTAGAGCGGGAGTTCTCGACCAACATGTACCTGTCCCGGCTGCGCCGCATCGAGATAGCCACGTACCTGAACCTTTCCGAGAAGCAGGTGAAGATCTGGTTCCAGAACCGCCGCGTCAAGCACAAGAAGGAAGGCAAAGGCGCCCCGCGGAGCTCTCACGGCGGCTGCAAGTGCAGCACGAGCCAGGGCCACTTCCCCAGGTCAGAGGACGAGGAGTCCCTGTCCCCATCCTCGGCCACCGAGGAGAAGGAGATCTCCCCGCTCTGAACCGTCGGGGGCACCTCGAGCACCGCTGTCGGAGCCCGCGGGCGGAGGCTGTCGGTGCGCTTAGCCGTGGGAGCTCAGCCACGGCGCTGTGTTCGGACCCCTGGACGGGCACCTGTCTTGCCCAGCTCGGAGCGCGGACCCGGCCAGGGGGTCCTCCCCACTTCTCCCCAGAGCGGTCTGAAGGAAGAAAAAGCCGCCCGAACTTTTTTCGGACATAAAACCGAGACTTTAAAACCTTGAAAGAACTCGTAGGCTGAGAACCTCCTGGACGAACTTTCTGAAAGTGAATAAGGAAGGCAGTAAAGCACCAGTCGCTTGGGTTCGGGCCGTCGGTTTGTTTGTGAATAGTTTTATATAAAAGTTCTATTTATATTTATTTAAATAAATGAGATTGGATGAGAATTTCTTTTTCTTCTTCCTCTTCTTTATTTCTTTTGCCCGGGCGAAGGCACAGTAGCGGCCGGGGCAGTGCGCGCTGCTGCTTGTGGGCACAGCGCGTCTCCGTGTGCCCCAACTCCGCTATAACCCAGCTGAGCTCCGCCGCCAGCATCCGAGCGGCTCTCCGCTACCCACGGCTCGGGCGGGGCGGGGTAGGGGGCTCCGGCAGCAGGGTGGAGCCGAGTGTACGGACGAGGCCGGGAAAGCACGGCCCGAGACCGGCCGCAGCTCTCTGCCGTCGGGGAAGGGAAACGGGGACGGGGGCAGACAGCTGCTCCTGTCCCGAGTCCGCCGGTGCCGGCGCGGGGCTGTGCGCCGGGACACTGAGTTTCTGCCCTCTCGAAGGGGCTGCCTGCACGCAGCGACCTCGCTACTTTTACCCCGTGCTCAGCTGGGTGTTGACAATCAGAGATCAGATTATTTAAAACAACTTTTTTTTTTTTACTTCTTTTTCTGTGGAGGGGGGAGCTGCTCGGTCCCAACTGCGCCCCTTTATAACTTCTTCTTGGTTCCTCTTGTCCCAGAGGACAAGTGTGCCTCTCTCCTGCTGTGCTGTTCCCCACTCACACCTTTCCCAGTGTGGGTTTTCCACTGACTCCATCTATACTTCTGACTTCAGCCCCTGAATCCAGTGCAGAGCCCTTAGGAAAATAATACTCCAAACGCTTTTTGTGCTTGATCCATAGCCTCAGAAGTTCAGCTCAAAGCTCCAATTCCAAGTGCTTGCCTTGCTTTTAATCAGAAAACGAGGAACAAGACCTCACGCAGCTCAGCAGGAACTGCCCAGTGCAGGGTGTAACTGCTGAGGGCAGGAGGAGAGGGCCCAGGGTGGACTGCTCACAGCTCACAGCCTGTGCCAGCTGAGGGGTCTGGGGTAGCGCTGTGATCCTGTCGGGAAGGGGTGACAACCAGCCTGGGATTGGGAAACAAGTGCAGAACCTCAATCCAGAGCTTCACAGACGAGGGCCTGCTCAGAGGTCGGCACCCAGCTGAACGGGGGGACACACTGTTTCCCCAGAGGCTTTCCCTTCACTGCCCAGGCCATTCTCTTATGTCATAAAAATGTAACATCATTAACTCTGGAAAAAGCCTTTTAAACTATCCAGCCCAACTGTGTCCTCTCATAGCCCTTATGATTTCCTCACAGAGGACCTCCTGGCTCCTAAAGTCACACTGAGCCTTTCCTACCTGGAAGCTGTGAGAGGAGAAACTGACACTGTGGGTATCACAGTGGTGTCACTGGTGTTCCAAAGCAGAAGGAGCTCCAGGCCTGAGGATCGTTACACCCTTCGGCATCAGAGTGATGCTGTCACTAGAGCTGCAGGGATGCTGCTTGTGTGTGTGTCTGTCCTCAGTGTAGCTCTGTGGAAGTAATTCAGGGAACAAGTGGGTATTTCTGTCTCTTTCTAAAGTTCAGCACCAGAAATGTAGGAATATTTCCTTGAAGTATTTAACAATTTCTTAAAAATGAGAGGGAAAAGAAACGAGCTGTTACCTGCAGTGTGAATGATAATGTATACTGTTCAAGGACTGAAAGGAAACAGTGACACTGTAGGTCACAGGACCTCAGTGTGCAAGCTGTGCCACTGAAGCAGCTGCTGCCATCACCAGACTTGTTTGATTTCAAAGTGAGCATCGGATGTGGGAAGAGCTCTCCCCATTCCCATACAGGAACAGAGCTACAGGTGTGCCCTGACGCATCCTGAAAGGCCGTTACAAAGGGAAACAGCGTTGCCAGGGCAGCCGAAGGCAGGGACGGCAGCAGAGGGGATGCAGGAGCTGTGGGGATGGCTGAAGGGCCGCGGGACAGAACTCAGACAGCAGGTTTTTCCCTCCTTGATTCCGTGCTATTCCATCCTCGTTGCAACCGCGGTGAACGAACAGCAAACTCTGCCCTCTTACTTTGGCACTCGTCACGGCGGTGTTTGGAGGAGCTGCAAACGCGGCCGGATTTAGCGCTCCCGCGGGAGCAATCCATCAACTGCTCTTTAGGAGCCCGTGACGGAAGGAAGGCTCAGCGAAACGCGCACGGCCGCTGCCGCAGCGGCACCGGCACCGCGCGGCTCAGCAGCACCGCCGGGGACAGCCGCCGGCCGCGTCCCGGTACCCCGGGTACGGGCGGTGACCCGGGGGTGGTGACCCGACGGGCACCGGGCGGAGCGGAGCGCCGCGGGGGGAAAGCGGGAGCTTCGCCCGGGGGAGGAAACACTGCACCGCCCTTCTCCGGGGCCCGAGGGGGCGGACAGAGTGCTCCTGCCGCGGGTGACAGCCCCGCATTATGGTACGGCCCGAAGCAGCCCTGCGGGCTTAGGCTGCTGCAGGCGAACCCAAAGGGACCGGCAGCGTGTGCTGCGCGCTCTGGCAAAAGGACTGCTTGCAGATTAATGAAGGAGTGACAATTTCAAGGCTAACGTTGGCACTGCCCAAGCCAGAGCGTGGGGAGCTCGCCAGGCTTTGCTGTATATTGTCTGCTTTTCTGAAGAGCAGACAAAGATGGATAGAGGGACATTGAAAAGCGGGAGGCGTATTTCAAGCGGTCCCATAAAGGGGGTTGTCACTTAAAGACAAGAACCATAGTGCTTTGATGACTTTGTATTAGCCTCACCGCTTCACAGAAGTGACTCCGCTCCCTTCAGGGAATTCACCGACTTTCAGCAGATGACACGTCGGTGCGACAGCTTAGGGCAGTGACCGCAGCCCCTCGCCGCAGGGCAAAACTCCGCCCGGGACTTATTTTCTCGCTCCGGGGCTCGCTTTGCTTTCCGTCCCCAGACCGAGTGACCTCTATAAAAAGGTTTGCAGTATATGAGGACCTTCAGTGCAAACCGCGTGCGCGCAGCCCTCGCGGCTCCGGGAGGCCCCCGGCACTCTCCGTCCCTCGTGTCAGCTTGTCCCCGTGTCCTCCAGTCCTCAAGCCCCCGGCTCCCCACGTCCCTCTGTTCCCGTGTCCCCAGGGCGCCACCCGAGACGCACCCGCCGGTCCCAGTCTCCCGTTCGTGTGCGGCGGGGCGGGAGGGCTGTGCGGCCGAGCAGGGTTCTCTGCCAAAACCGAGCATTTCTTCTTTTTTCTTTCTTTCTTTCATTCTTTTTTTTTTTTTTTTTTTTTCCCCCTCCTCTTTCCTAAGACAGGGACCCCCGACCGCTGCAGCCCCACAGGCTTTGAAGGCACAGCGAAAGGGCTTCGCTGTGAGTTTGAGCGAACCATTTAGTCACTGTTTCATTAGGCGCTATTTGAACCTTGCAACATGTGGTAATTTCTGGGGCAAGCTGAAAAGGGGGGATTACGGAGGAGGGACACAAGGAAATTAGCCAACGGTTAATTTAACTCGTTTTCTGGTAGAATTTTCGATACATTCCTAATTGACGGAGGAGGCAGGTGAAGTCTTCGGCTCCCGGCAGACTCATTCACGGTGAGAATAAATGGCTCTTTTTAACTCACACTGCTCACAATATATCATCGGGGAAAAGACATGCAATGAATATGTTGATTTTATTATTATTATTATTAATGGAATTACACCCTGCCACGCAGGTGTGAGGGTAACAACCCACACCGCGACGGAATCAGATTAACGATGAAATGAGAATTTTATTGGCTTTCTATATCTCATAGACCTGGATTCAAACTGTCAAAACAAGAGACAAGAGGGGCAGAGAGATACTGTGAAGGAAGTGGTGCCGATCAGCAAGCAGAGGCAGCGGTATCCAAATCTTGCTATCCAAATAATAATTAGCTGTAATTCGCAGTGAATATCCACAGCCCACATTCCACTCTGTTTATACCTCCCGTAGGACGTACTATTAGCCTATAACGGCCAATCTCTCTGCCATTAACCCCAACCACCTCTCTTTGCTACGAAACCCGCTCGCGGGGTCCCCCATATATCACCCCGTGTGGGATAGCAGAGGGGTTCCTGGGCTGGGATCGGTCCCCCCGCGGGCGCTACCTGAGCGATGCGGGGCCGCCCGCCCGCCGCCACCTCTGCTGGGGCCCCTTTGGAACCTGCTATAGAAAAGGGAGGTACTCTGCATGACAAAGCACAATTAAGCTCGCTATTCAGGAGCGCTGCAGCTGGTAGCCCATTGGGAGAGTGGGAGGAAACGCGAATATATTAATTATGCGAAGGGGAGGTGGAAAAAAAAAAAGCCAACAACAACGCAACAACAACAAAACCAACAACAAACGTAGGTATGGGCTGGGTGGCTTGGCTGATGTATGTGTGCCAGCTTCTGTTATTTGTTGAATATCTGACGGCACAGCCCCAGCCCTCGGCTGGGGTAACTCGGCTATAGGTAACTGATATCCACCAGCCAAAACTCGTGTATTCCACCAGCAGCAGGTCCACAAAGACAGGAGCACTCAGTAGAAGGAGACAGCAACGGAGAAATTCAAAGATGTTTTCAGTGCTCCTGACCTTCTCAAATAGTGTGAAGCATAGGCCAGAACTGGCCATACACACGTGCAGTTGATGCAGGTTGCTTTGAGCTAAGAAACCTTTGAACTAAAGTTTGTTACTCTAGCTATTCACCAGTATGTCAGCTTTTAACTAACCTATCACTGCTGTTCCATTCTACAGAGCAATATCAGAGCAGTCACAGTTTCAGACTCTCAGCGTGACTACAGAAAATCTCACCTCCAATCCAGGTACTGCAAGGGGGGTGTTCTGTAGTTCAGCTCCCTAGAAGACTCAGCCTAGCCTATAGTACATATTCTGGAATGAATAGACAAGAATCCTGCACCGGCTTTCATTAAGCTAACAATCATAGTAAAGACACCATGACATTTTTAGACACATGAGTGACTTCAGTGAGTACAGAGGAACTCCGATCATAAGTCAGTTCTGCTTGTGCAGAAACCTCAGTACCTCTAAGGGGTTGTAATGAGATAATGGGGAGCAATCAGAAGTTCCTATTTTTTTCCAGGTATCAGTACCTACCAGTCTTTCACAGGTAAAAGATACGATCTCAAAAATCATTGTATTAACATGCCATTAAGGAAAGGTCATAAGACAGGAGGCATTTTGCTATGTTTATCATTAAGTTTCCTCCTGATAAAAAGCCATTTTCACAGCCAGATTTATCTTCTGTAATTACTGCAAGACTGAGTGAGCTTAGGCAATGTGTGATGTAATAGACTGTGGCAGTTCAGCCCACTGGGTTTTCATTGAGAGTTGTCAAATTGCAGTGAAGTTGTCAGAGCATTTTTTTCCCTTTCACAATTGCTGTTAAATGTGAGTGAATGACTGAGCGCACAGAAAGTAGCTCTAAAGTTTTGGATTTTCCTAAACCAGGCACTGAGTTCTTTGATTGAGCCTTGATTTGTGGCTTCAAGTTCTTTGAATACTCAGGAACAAGACTGAGGAAGTCATTTTGATGCTTGGAGTGTGCCTGTGTGGCAAATGCCATCAGAATGCACAGGGGAGCAGATGCGTCCCCATATGGCCCTACCAGGATGCTGCTGGGCTGAGAACAGCAGCATTGGAGCTCCTCATCCTGAGGGCACTGCCAGGAAAACAGAGGGGAATGTGCTGCTTTTCATTTTGAGGGAAATCCTGTGACAGTGAATTGCAAGAAACATAGGCTACCAGGCTGGTGTGTATCAGCCTTGTTTGTGCTGGAGGGTCACGAAAGAAGACAGCAGAGTTGCTGGAAAAGATAGAATCATACAGAACAGCTTAGGTTGGAAGGAATCTCAAAGATCATCTAGTTAAAAAGATGGCATTTGCCTCCTGCCATTGCACATCTCTTGTTTTCTGGCCTGTCCCTTCCTTTACTCCTCTTTATTTCATACTGAAACTTGTGCCCTTGCCTTCATCCCATTTCCTGAGAAGGACAAGAAAGCAGAGGGTACAACCAAGTCATCCTGTTTACAGCTCTGCCCCTGCAGGGAGGATAGGGCATGAGTACATCCTTCAGAACTCTGCTCCTTTCCTGACTGACACTGGCTCATGGTCCCCAGAACTGCTGAGCTGAGTGGATGGGACAAGTCTGGGACACAGACAGGGAGGGACTGGCAGACTGCTCTCATCCATTTCATCTCCCTGGAAAATGCAGTATTACAGCTGCTGGCAGAAGCTGCACTCCCAGAGTTGCTGGATCAAAGTTGAAATTGTTTTAAAAATCGTCAGTGCAATTGCAGCCTTTGTAGGAGGCATTTCTTGCAGGAAGAGTGCTGCAGGTGCTGGGGACAGCAGTATCAGCAGCACCAAGTTGTTCTCAGAGCCACAGAATGACAGACCTGGGGTCCTTACAGCTGGGGGTCTGACCTGAAGAGAAAAAGCTTCCATAAAGCCTCAGGAAGAGGAAAAAGTAAACATAGTGTGTATTCAGAGCAAAGGGCAGCACAGACATGTTGTTTTCATAATTGGTTTTTCCCCTCTTAACTTTGTGCTGAGTTCTTCCTACAACTCTGAATGGAAGTGGAAGGGTTCTACTGTTTTTCCTTATGTCTGCATTTCTCCCCCTAGGCAAACCCAAGGGCGTATGAAGAAATCCGATCCTCAAAATTAGAGAGTAATTTCTGTTTCAAAAGTCAACACGAGAAACAAATATTTGAAAGTTATTTCTGCTTTACATTCATTTTCAGCATTCAGATTCAGCCTCCCTAGTGCTGGGGCAGAAAGCAGTCCTCACCAGGGCAGTCCATACACTCACATCTCCCATTTCTATTTATCATGCAGGGACCTGGGAATCTCCTTGATCATCTTTTGTAGGAAGGAAAAATACAGGTTATCTATGATTCTATGTTTTTTTAACATCCTTTTCCTTTTTCTTTCTCTTTTTCTTTCTCTTCTTCTTTCTCTTTCTCTTTTTCTTTTTCTTTCTCTTTTTCTTTTTCTTTTTCTTTTTCTTTTTCTTTTTCTTTTTCTTTTTCTTTTTCTTTTTCTTTTTCTTTTTCTTTTTCTTTTTCTTTTTCTTTTTCTTTCTCTTTCTCTTTCTCTTTCTCTTTTTCTTTTTCTTTTTCTTTTTCTTTCTCTTTCTCTTTCTCTTTCTCTTTCTCTTTCTCTTTCTCTTTCTCTTTCTCTTTTTCTTTTTCTTTTTCTTTTTCTTTTTCTTTTTCTTTTTCTTTTTCTTTTTCTTTTTCTTTTTCTTTTTCTTTTTCTTTTTCTTTTTCTTTTTCTTTTTCTTTTTCTTTTTCTTTTTCTTTTTCTTTTTCTTTTTCTTTTTCTTTTTCTTTTTCGTCTCTTCCTCTTTCTCTTCCTCTTTCTTCCTCTTTCTTCCTCTTTCTTCCCTTTTCCCTTTCCCTTTCCATTCCCTTTTCTCTCAGAAGAAAGCTGACTGTATTATACCCTGGATTTTCTGCTACATCTTTTTACTGTAAAGAACCCAACTGCATTTTTGGACAAAAAAAATGTTTTGAATGATTTGCTTTTTTTTCCCCTTGCTGTTTCAGGATTCATTAAGGAAGGAGATAAGGAAAGACTTGCTTCCCTCTTACTTTCTGACATCTTTACCCTTTGAAGCAAGCAGAATAATGTTGGACACTGGTTTATAATTAATGGTTGGCTTTGTACACATATTTTCAGTTAAACACAGAAGTACATGCACTGTTTTTTCTATGCACTGAAAGTTCTAGAATATCGCAGAAAATTGTGTTCTTTAAAAGACTGATCACACACACACAGAATATTTGCAAATTGTTGCAAGGTTTTGGCAGGGGATGCTGGCAGGCCTGCAGAGCTCGCAGCGCTGGGGGTGGAAGCCGTGCAGGAGCGGAGCGAGGAGAGCGCCAGGAGGCTGCTGGGGGCTGTGTGCAGTACAAGAGGGAACCGGAGCGAATGCCACCTAATGGAGAGACCCAACCACGGCCAGCCAGGAGGTCAGCACTCAGGATCAGGCAGGGAAGCTGCAGCCGGTCCCTGTAAAGCCTCTCTGGAAGGTGTGGGGAAGGCAAAAGGCAAGATTTGTAAGGGCAAATGGAGAACAAAAGCTTGCCCGCCAAAAGGGATATTCTGATTCTCTGTCAAATTTACTGTTCTGCTGCCAAGCTATAAAAGGGGAAAGGGAATGACAGTCAAATTAAAAAGCAGACAGGGATTTAAAAACTTCATTCTGATTGTAGTCAGGACAGAAAATGGCACAACGTGAATCCATTCTAGTCGCAATGATTGTAAATGAGAAAGGGACTGGCACAAAGGTAACCCCTTACAGCCTTAACAAGGTGCCCTTGTGTGGTCCCAACACCCTTTGGCTCTTTATATTGTGGAATTTGCTGGTTTCTTTGCTAGACTGACTGTATGCTTACAGCACCGGAACTCTGCATTAACAAATAGGTATTCATCTTTGAGGAGCAGGAGCTTCCACTTTAATTACATCGATGCCGATCAATTAACATCTTCATACTGTTCCATAGCATCACAAAAGTGATGTCACAGTAGTTAAGAATACGTTTGCCATAGCAGCCTATCCTGGTCACTTTGAGTGCTGCAAAAAGCAGATTTCTGTCTAAAATGTGCTGTGCTTATTTTCAGCAGAAAAAGTCAAGAGACAAATATTTCAAACTGCGTGCCTTGGCTAGGACACAGACAAACAACTGTACCCATGAGCAAACGACCCATGCAGTCTGCATGCAGGCGTGCATTTGCACATACAAAATGGGATTCGTGTGTGTAAACAAGAGTCTGCTTACACACACTGATTAGCCGCAGCAGAAAACAGTGGGAAAACATTGCTTTAATTGTTTTAGAAAGTGAAACAGGATGGTAATATTTGCCTGGAACATTTCATGCTGTTATCCACTTCCCACTCTCCTGGGAAAGAGCTGGGAAGGGTTCGTTGGGCTGCAGATAGAGCTCGCTTGTTTTGCATCCAGCTGGAAGAGAAGTGGGACGCAGATCCAGGGATGAGTGACAGCGAGAGTCAGACGGGTCTGTGCAGAAAGGCTCCCAGGGACTGCTTGGGGGCTGCTGAGCCTCCAAGCCAAGGGTGGAGTGGTTCTGGAGCAGTACTGGGGGAGAGCAGGGGCAGGATGGGGGCCAAGGCTCTCCAATTAGGTGATGCTCTAACTCTTTGTGGTGTATTTCTGTATCACGTCCAAATTTGCAAGGCAAACTTGTTAGAATTAAAATCTACGTGATTCCTGTAGGTGTGCTTGGCACCTAATCCAAACACTTTGGGAATCCTAGCATGAAGTGCCATTTAGCAAAAACATGACAAATTCCAGAGATAATTATGGGGGAAGTATGCCCAGATTAAATTTATACAGTATCACGTGTAGTTTTAATAAAATATTAATACTATAAATAAGAAAATGGGGTGGGTGATGGCTTCATATTTAAGGTTGAATTAGGCTTTCCATCTAACACATAAGATACTTTTATAAATGTGTTTTAATTATCCATGCCAAAGGCGTTAGCTATTTTCCTTCATTTGCATTTTTCAATATTTCTTGCTGCTTCATAAACAACAAATGCTCCTTTTTTTAGGATGCTATTGTCCTTCTGCTGGTGTGGTATTGGGAAACCACCCACCACGTACATACAGTCAGTGATCTCATCTTAAATCTATTATCAGTATTCTGAGGAAAAAGAATAGATTTGGAATAAAAGGAAGAAAATGCATCTGTTCATTTGAAAAAAAAATCATAATGCACTCACACATTTCAACAACATTAGGGAAAAATAGTTTTCCATACACAGATTATAAAATGTCTGGACGTGTCAAGTTCTTGCCTAACCAAAATGGCTTCTCTGTGAGGTTTGTATTTGAATGCAAATTTGAAGAGGCTGATGTTTGCACTGCTTTTAGATACCTGTAGGACAAGGAGATCAGTGCTATCAGGGCACGTCCTCAGTACTGCTGTGGGCAACCCAACAATATAAACAATGCAGGAGATTTTACACCACCTTCCTTTTTCTGTTCTGCCAAGTTTTTCCTAAGCCAGTGTTAATTGTTTGTCAGAGCTTTCACTGGCCCAATGCTTGGAGAAGAGCTATCAGCATGCTTAGTTCCTATGTTGGGTGATGGGGAATGAAGGAGCACCAGTACAGACTGATGACCAAAGGCCACATTTTGGAACTGCTGTTGGATGTGTTACTCTCTGCTCAAGATCATCCCAGTTCTGAAGGCCTGCTGTGCATTTATCTGTATCCTTGATCTGTTTCCATTTCTGCATTTAACAAATTGCCACTTTCAGATTTAACAGATTGTCTTCCAGTCTTCCACATCTTCCTCTGAGTACCTAAATGAATATGGTTATCTGAAACCAGTGACAAGGATCTCTTTTGGTTTCATGTGCTGCAGGCTCACATCCTAAGGCAACATTGACTGACATAAGAACATTTGACATATGCAGTCTGGACTGCAGTTGCACAGAAATCAGCTATTCTTGTGATCCTCTTCAGTGCATTCAAAAGTATTTTTCCACGAATGCTTAACCTCTTCAGACTGAAGACTTTTTTTCTGCTCTTCAAACAATGGAGTGAACGTACTCTACTAAATTCTCTCAGCGAGAAAATTTTTACATCAAATTGCTGTCACAGAGGTTGTCCCATGTGACCAGCAGATCATTGCGTTTGGAATCCAGGAACACTACAAAGCCTTAATGCACATTCAGCAGATCACCACTTTTCTCGTATTTGTGATGAAATCTTGCAGCCTTTGTTCTGAAGATGATGAGGCACTATGACCAGTGAAAAACAATTATAAATATGGGAAGCACTAACAAAGCTTTACATTGTAAGGCAAAAATTTCATTCTTATCTATTCTGTTTTGTCTGTTTGTTTTCCAGTGGAAATATGTACATGGATTTTTTTTTTTTTAATATATACTAAACGGTAAAAATTAAAATACACATTTGAAAACAATTTTGTTGAAAGCATTGTCACTCAAGGACAGTGAAATAACATATACAAAATACAGTTTGAGGTCACTTCAGCTCACTTCTTCCCAGCCTGTATACACAAATAGCCCACACTGCGTGCCTGAAGTAAGGCAATATGGATTCCTCCCTGGCCAGAAGAAAACAAAAGTTCAAGAATTGGCTACGCTATATATTTTACAAGGTGTCAGAGCTTCCTGTTTTTTCACATTTACCCAGTCTACAGAAATGTGAGACTCGTGAAAGACCCCTCTGCCCTAAAGAATGATTGTAAAATGTTGTTAAGTATGCCTAGGCATTTGTACTTATCTTACAAATGTATATATATACACATATGTAAGTTATATATGTATATTTATGTGATGAAATTAAGTACAAAACATTGTCAAGGAACTTTTTTTTTTTTTTTTTTTTTGTGCCTAGAACACCTGGAATACCCAGAAATGTGCTTAAACTCTTTGAGAAACATGATCATTATGCTGCATAGAGATTTCACCTTGAAGTACTCAAAAAAGAGAGAGGGAAACACCATACACACACTCTACTATAAACAAACGTTTTTCTGTAGTGTTTCAAGTGAAACATTAGTAGACTCAGTGCTGCTGTTGCTAACTTCCCTCATCAGTCTACAAGGATTTCCCCTTGGGAACAAATCCAACACGACTTTGAACCAGAAGACTTCCTGATTTGACTTTCCAGAGCCAATTCTGCCTCCCCACAGTGAGATGTCCTCCTGCCTCTTTTGCAGTAGTCCAGATGCAGGCTGTGCCTAGCAGAAGGCACTGCATGCAAGCACTCTCAAGAAATCTTGCAGAGAATTTACATCATAAGGGAAGACTAAATTGATGCTCGTAGTACTTTGTACTGTTTGTTGTTTTTGTCTCTTGTCACTGTGGCTGTATGCTGGATAAGTATCCAGGATTTAATTAGAAAATTCAATACACACTTCAAAGGTTAAGTATGTAGTGAAGTATTTCCCCAACTCACTTTCTCCACCTCAGCTCAAGAACTTTTATGGTTCTCCCTGGGAAAGATTATTCCTTAGAGTGGATGGTATCCTCTCAAAGGAGGTTTATTTTGAATAAGGGGGTCTAACAGATGTGCTTCAGAGCAAGCTCATAGAGCAGTTCATGCTTGGCTGCAGGTGTGATGGAAGAGGAGTAGGTGGGATTTTCTGCTTTCCCTGTCAAGGAATCAAGAGCAGCCTTGGCAATGGGGCCAGGACTGGGCTGAAACCAAAGAGATTTGATTTATAACTACCATATTATTTTGACAGCTTTATAAGGAGAAAAAAAGAGGGGGTAGTACTGTAATAATATAATATTTTAACTGCACATTAACTTCTGTGTGGTTTTATCTGGAAGAATATTCCCATATGATAGAGAGCATTTCTAGATGGAAATAGGGCACACGGCATAAAATGCTAAATGTAGTTTTATTGAGGACATTACTTTTTTACATCCATGTCGACTTCAGGGTAACATCATCTCTGTAAGTTTCTGTATTGTGCCCCAGAGTTATTCCACTGGTGTGTTTTCCAGACCAGGTAGATTTCTTAGCGTTCTTTGCTTCCTGTTCCTAAACACTACTAATTCATGTAGCACATTTGCTTACCAGAACCCAACCGGGGTTGGGAAACCCACACTGTGCATGAGAAATCAGGGCTGGAATGACGGGAGAACTTGGAATGGTTAAGAGAGATTGATGACTTTTTAAACAGAAAGGAAACTGTATTTTAGTATGCTGAACACATACACATGCCTATAGATACACAATAGGATAAACGTATAGAACATAAATTCCTCATACCTTTTTTCCCCAGGAAAGTAAAACTATTCCTTGATTTCAGTGGTGCAGAATCTGGCCTACCAAGACATCAGTGTAGTTCTCAGGTGGCTTACCCCATTTTCAGATTTATGGGGTTAACTCCCTTACAGTTTGATTTAAAATACTGTTATAATAGGCCGTGTGAATGTTTCAAATGATTCATTATTGGAGTAATACTTCTTTCTGCAGTAAAAAGACCAACTGTTATTTCCATTCCTCCAGAGTACTGAAGAGTTATAGTCTCCTGGCATAATTTGGAAAATTGTGTCAATTCGCTTCACTTTAAAAGCAGTTTTAATGTATGATGGGAAAATGTCACATACTACATCTCCTTTTGTTGAAATTGCAATTGCTGTCTTTTAATATTATGAAAGCACAACACTAGAAATGATGCAGTCATAGCCTTTATTTTTGCATAATCAGTTGTCTTGAGAGGGAATGATAAACCGAAGTCTGGAAAAATGTGTTGTTGTCCTTGTACATGATGAAGGAAAATTTTAATTTTAAAGCCAGAACCAGGTGGAACAATTGACTCTTCTACGTTTGCTATCTCTTCGGTAAAAATTAATGAATAACAAAAGAAGACAGGAAAGGATTCTTCAATTTTTCTTTGTTTCATTTGCAGTTGATACCTGCTTATTGATTTCAGGCTGAATCTCAGATTCCTGACATCAGCCTGAGCTGCAGCTCTTCTCCAGAGCAGAAGAGTAGTGCCTCTATCTGAGGGTTTCATAGAATCACAGAATCATCAAGGATGGAAAAGATTCCTACCATCATCTAGTCCAACTGTCAGCCCACCACCACCATGCCCATTAAACCATGTCCATATAACTCAAAGCATGTCTGAGTTAGACTGAGCTGCAACAGCGTGCTAGAATAAGATACTCAGGATTTGGTGCTGCGCTTCTATCTGTACCTGAAGCTGCTCCTACTTTACATAGTCAGCCCTTCATGTTACATAGTCAGGAGAGATGGACCAGGTTAACTTAATCACTTCAAAGAACAGAATTTTTCTAAGCTGACCTATTTTGTGGATAACATCAGAACCCTACAAACAGTTCAGCAGATAGGACAGAAACTGGTGAGGTCTTCATGCGGAAATGGGAACATAAGAGTTGAGAAACTATAAAGGCCAAGCTGCTCTGATGCTAACAAGCTCTGCTGCTCAGCAGGTCTTACTAGCCTGGGCACAGTGCCATGCAGCTGAAGAACAGCATGCAGGCTGCAGTGCCCCTGGGAGACCTGTATCGTGCCCCACCACTTGGTGTCTGTGTCTACTTTGTTTTCTTCACACCTCTCATGCTAGAACTGTTTTTAAGAGGCTAAAAAGCCTCAGAGCTGACAAGGTATACAGAGCTGAAGTCTGAAATGAAATCATTACTTCATCCAAAGTGTGCTCCCATATATCTCAGGATACTAAATTTCACCTTTTTATTTTCTACAGCCTGGAACTGGCCCAAAGCCGACTGAAGCCCTTGGAAGTATTCCAGCCAATTCAATGGGTTCTGATTCAGGCTTTGAATTGAGCCTTAACTTTATACATTTTTGATTATTGAAAAGACTCTAATTCCCTCCTGCCTCTATGTGTGCTGATACAGAGACCTCATTTTCCATTGGTCCACACTAGAATTTGTCACTCCACAGGAAACATGCAACACTTTAAATTGTTGCAGCCAGTCAATGTACTTTTCTAATGGACTTTGGGAGGTGTTAGTGGAGCTGTGCAATGCAGACTGAGGACACAGTTGACATAAATTATTTCTAACCTTCACAGAACTGTGAGGTTGGAAATAGGAATATTGTCCTTCAACTTCAAAGTACATGAACCCCCATGAGCCACCTGTGGGGAGAGAGTCACACACCCACAGATGTCAACCAGCATCCCTCTGCTGGCACCAAAGCTTTACAAAAACTTAGCTGCCTGATTGCTAGAGCAAAGAAAAGTGGATGCCTCCATTGCAGCATTAGAAAAATAACAGAGGAGAGCAGAAAGTCTGGGCCAAGGCAAAATGTTTTGATTTCTGGATGCAGCAGAGAAAGAGGAGATTGGAGAGACAAGAATGTAAATGCACAGAGAGGCGGTGGCATTTGCTCTGGGAGTCTGAGCAAACAGGGAAATACTTACCAGCACCTTGTAGAAATCTGGGTTTTGTGTCTCTCAGCAACCAAGAAGCAACAAGTACACATGAGTGAGAGGAGACTGGCACAGTATCAGCCCCTAGATACTCTTATTTGGAGAAATGTAGATGTGAGTGCTGAGGAGCAAGAAAGCCCCGAGAGCAAGTAATGATGGCAGCTACATACAGAATTACCTATGAAATATCCACAGATGTAGTTTCACTGTATTATTTTTAGAATAAAACACGGCTGATGTGTTGAAAGAAGAGAGCAACAGTTAATCACTTTACAGATACAAACAACATGAGGTCCAGATCACTCTGAGAATACAGCTTCCAGCTATGCCTGCTTTAATATCTTCCCTTTACTCCTGGCGGTGCAATAAGGCAATTCAGCACACAGCCAAGGTATTTTGTGATACGCTGTCATCTCCAGCCAACTTCTGAAAGGCTGTGTGGTGAGAAGGGAGGATTCACAAGCTGATACCCTAATACTGCTGAGCTGCTCTCAGAGAAGCGTGCCAGCTCACAGTGGAGTTACCAGGTCGCAGCCTTGGTTTCAATCCTGTTGTTTTTTTGCCCCATTCTCCAGACTTTCTGATGACCTACTCAGTAAATGAGGAAATCCTGACCGAATGCTGAACTTCAACAAGCCAACTGATGAATCAGCAGCATCACTGCTTCTTTCCCTTTATTTAAGACAATTAAACATCAAGATAAAGAGATTCCTTTCTCTCCACACAATGACTTTTATTCTTTCCTTTCTCTGCTGTAAATTCCTGTCCCAAGAAATCCTATTATCTGTTTGCCTTCTCTTCTGGCCTTCACACATCTCAGAGCTCAAAGTTATGCTGTGAATCTACAATCTTTCTTCTTCCACAGCAAAAACTTTTAACAGTCCACTGTGATATTGTGACCTTGCACTTTCTTATCATGGATTATATCTATATCTTGTCATTAAGTTCCTCTTTTTGCTGCTGTCCGAGTCCTCCTGCCTTTCAATCAGTGTCAATACACAAGTCTTTGAGAGACTTTTGGGACTGTGTGTTGTTGCTGGCTGCTCAGCTCCTCTAATATTGAGTTTGGTCACAGCTTTTAGATAGGCAACATCTGGAACTGGCAACTTAACTGCTTGTAAACTCTAATTTCTTCTGACATATTCATCTGCAAGAAGATCTCATATTTCTTAAAGGAAGTAAGCAAGTCCAGGGCAGGCATATTTTCACATTTCTGATGATAGATGTGGATGAAGGGAAACTATTTAGTTCCTCAGCAATTTATTTATTTTGAGTATTCCCTTCTGTCCCTCATGAACCAGTGGGCCCTCAGATCTTTCAGTGAGACCCTCTTTCTGATATAGGTGAAGAATCTCTTACTGTATTAAAATTTCTGTACTTTTCTTTATAAAATTTATAATTAACCTTCATATTAATTTCCTTATTTATTGCCTGCTGTGGTTTATGCTTCTCTTTAGTGGCATCCCTAAAGCTTTATTTCCTCATTTTGACTTTGTATTTGAGCCTCTCCAACCTTGCTGGTAACAGCTTTGCTGTCAGCAGTAATCATTTCTCCAGAATATCTTTGTTCAGTAGCACTCAACCCTTATCCAAAACAAGGGCCAGAGCAGCTTTGTTTCTGCACAGTGACTGATACAGACCTGAACTCTACTAAATTCTTCTGGGACTGAGGGCTGAGACAGAAGCAAGGGGAGCACGTGTCTGCAGGCTTTGGGTTCTATCTGCAGGCTCTATCTATCCATACATCTATCTATCCATCCATCCAACAATCCACCCATCCAACAATCCATCCATCTGTGGGTGTGAGTGTGTGTGTGTCCATGCAAAGCATCCATCACTATAGAGCCCCAGCCTTGGTACCTTACTGTGCTAAAAGTAAATGACAAAATATTAGTGGTAAATAAGATTGTTGGAAACGAACAAATAAATGCAGGACAAATCTAAATGAAAACCTAGAGAAATTAAGAAAGTTGCTGAAATAAGTATGCTTGGACATTAAGAAAGTTGCTGAAAAAAGTATGCTTGGACAAAGTGTTATAATAGTAATATAACTGACCTGTGAATGTAGCTGACTCATACAGTTCTCTATGTTTTGTTTTTTTTTTTCTCATTCATTTATTCTGCAGCCAATTAATTGGCTTTTGACACTTCTTGGATTAATTAGAGGAGGAAATAATGGATGATGGTAATCTTTCTCTAGAAGAGATGCCTTGCGAAGTTACCTACATTGCTCCAGAAATGATGCAACGCCCTTCTGTTCTGAAAAAGATCTGTGCTAAGGGATGGCAGTGCAGAAGCATTGCACAACATCTCTAGTTCATGGGAATCTGGCAGGTCATGTTAATTCAGTAGCGTTCTTGAAATCAAAGTCTAAGGTTACACCGCCAACTGGAAATTATACCTGTTCCTGCAAAATACATCATCATCAAAGGGGCAGGTAATGTATAGTACACTACACAGACTGGGTACATGCATTTTTTCTCTGAGGTTGCTACTCAGATTTTTCTTCACTAAGATGACCCTTATTAGAATACAAAGCTCACAGATTAGGAAAATAAACTAGTAAAAGCAAATAGTGCGACAAAAATATTTCAAAGAGATTTCAAAATAAATCCCAGAGATAATGTTTCAAAACTGTGCTGCTGGGACTTGGTTTTCTTTTTAAAGTTTTTCTGTGATAGGAATCATAACAGGCTGATAGTGATTAAAGTTGGTAATGAAGCAAATCTGATGCCATGATATAGCTTTTTATCTATAGCACCACACCCAAACCCTTAACTAACCTCTGCACCTCAAAACTTTGATACAAGCATAGGAAATGAAAGATCTTTCCAAAATGCTGATTTCTGTTCAAAGTGGCTGTCAAATAAAATAAAAATCAACTTAAGTTTCTGGTATAGTCACATTCTTCTAAGTTTTTCTTGTATGACTGTTATCTGATTTACTGGAAATACTGCATATCTCATTTTCTTGAGGCAGCATGCTGCACACCTCTCAGTACTGTAAGGAAATTAAGGTACTTTGTTATTGTTGTTGTTCATTTTTCTTTTTCCAGAGTTTCCTCCCTTTTGATATCCTTTGGATCACTTGGGATTACAGTCCCTACCTGTTGAGCCCTTGTCCTACACCTCAGCTTTAACCAGATGAGGAAGTGACAGAGGAGGGAGGAACAGGAAAGGAGCTGCTCGCATTTCTTTAGATCTGTTTCTGCATTTCACCATTTCCTGTTTTCAGAACTACTTAGAGAAGTTTTGGACCCATACATCAACCAAACCCACCTTCTACTGTCACAGATGTGAACACCTGTCTCAGTGTAGCATCCCGTATGTGGCCCACCTGTGTCCCCAGAACAGCTTGAAGACTTGGCATTTTCTCTGGACCTAATTTCCTCTGTTCCTGCTCCAACAAGTGGGAACATGTTTCAGCCTAAGAGAAGACAGGCAGAGGGAGCATGACAAGAGGCAGCTGTTGCAACAGCTTGATGGAAAGCCAGCAGGCTGCATCATTGCATAAAGGAGTAAACAAGGACAGCTCAAGCACATAGCTGGTGCTAGCAGGACAGGCAACCTTTAAAGGGGACTTCTACATTTCTCCTTTCTTTCTTCCTTTTTCTTTTCTTTCTTCTGCATGTCCTGGGTAAAAATGGAGAAAAAGAAACTCATTAAGAATTGCAGAAGATGAGAGCGTTTAAAATAGGTTTTTCTATTTTAAGGATTTGAGTCTGAACAAAAAAAAAAAAAAAAAAAAAAAAGAGAGATTTCTTGGAGAAAACTTAAAACTTCCACTAAAGCCTTTTTAAAATTTCCAGGAGTGATCTGTTTTGGCTAGTTGAAGTTTTTCCATTTCTGTGAGCAGCTCCAAGGGGCCTGATGTGAGCAGTGATTTTGTAGCATTTAGCCACAGAGGGATGTTGGATGGGAGCCTCCTGCCAAACTGCACTCACTGCCTGAGTTCCTTCCACAGGTGTGCAGAAAGGGGACCTCTAACATCAGGTGGTGCATGCATGCATGCACTGCGCTGAAGTTCTTTACTCACCTTGTAGAGTGTTTGGGAACATGGATATTAACCCAGTCACGGGTGCTATGGCCAAGCAGAAAGGCCTTTATATACTAGGCACAGTTCTAGACAAAACACTTATACAATCCTCGATTTACTCTCATGTTACACTATTCTGTCTAACTGCTTTTTCAAGACTAAAAGCTACTACACTACCTCTGAGTACTATTACTGATTGTTCACTACATAAATATCTCAGCAACTTCAGAAAATATTCAGTAAATTAATATAATATTTAGTATATTACAGCTTTTTTTGGTGATTTTCTTTTAAATCTGACATCTGTAGAAACTAAGAGGAACCCCACAGACTTCAGCATGCTTTACTCCTTGTTATGCTACAGTCCTGCACTCTGGGACATCACTATCAGCAGAGTTTGGTGACATGAAGGAAAAGCAGCACAGGTAGTGTACATCAGGCATAAGGATCCTACTAAATGTGAGGTTTCAGTTGACCTTATTTTCCTCTGGATCAGAATCTCTACACTTTAATAGCTGTCTGGCTTCTGCACAAGTCCCTCAATTCACATCCTTCCTCCACATGACAGCATCTCCACCAGATGCAGCCTATAACCTCTTTGAAGAGCATCAGATGTCGCTGGTGCTGCATGCTGGGAGAGAGTCATCCCCTTTATTCTGCCCAGCCAGTCTCTCCCTCTGCAACACCCACATATGTTGAGCAGTAGGAAACATCAAAATGGATCATCTCGCTGAATGCATTGTTCAGTCTGTGTCAGTGCATGGGAGCTTCACATCACTGCCCAGTGCTAGGGATAAGGCATAGAGCTGATCTGTAGGCAGAACAGGTTATAGAGTTGCTCACTTGGCATCACTTAATATTACCTTTCCTACAGATGCCCTGGACCAAGAAGAAAACCTAGCAGGATTTGATAGTGAGGCATTCATTGTGTCACAGAGCATTTAGATCTACACAGGAGACATCTGCTCCAGACAAGAGAGTTTCTACATGTTTCTGGGAGGATGCATGCTAGAGGGGTGGGATGCCCTGTGCATTGAAAGTAGTGCTACGGAAGATGCTATCAAGAGGAATGAAAAAAACAATAACTGATAGCACCATGGAAGGATTTCACAAGTCTTCTTTATAAGCCCACTGCCCTGCAGGATTGTGACCTAGAGTGTTGGCATGAGTTCCAATAGGATTTCCTGTCCCCTCTGGGAGATGGGCCTATACAGGTGTTGTGCCATACCTATGCCATAGGATCCAGATACTTTCCTCTCAGAGGCACCTTTATGTCTCCATGGGCAGGGGTTTGGATGGCATACAAGGGCGCACAAAATGCCTGGGGAGAGCACTCTGCTCTGCTGTGAGAGGCCACAGAATCTGAGCGGGCAGTCAGCTCCTGGAGATGAAGGAAACAGTCTGCTACTTAGGCTAGAGCAAAAGCAAATGTTGCTGGAATGGCAGATGAGGACGGTGTGCTTCACTTCCTGGAATTTAGGGCTGGCAAAGACATAATCATTTTAATTTGCATCATATCAAGGTTTTCTGCACATTACTTGTGAATAGGAGATGCTGGAAGTGGAAAGTTGGCTCTGTTTTTCATGCACTTCCAAAGCAAAGCCTTGTCGGTAGTATTCTTAACACAGACCAAATGAGTGAAATGAAAACAAAAGAAACTTTTCTTTGAGCCCCACCTTTCAGACATGGATTTTTCTCAGAGACATCTAGCAGACCCTTGTAGATAACAGCTTGTTATGTGTAACATCCTTACAGATTCTCCGTTTCCCTACTTCAGCTTTCCAAATGTGAAAAACATGGTAGCTGATCACTGTGACCTCAAGGAAAACATCCCCATCTTCTTGATCACCTCTCCACACTAACGTGGTGCTGCTGTAACTTCAAGGATTTCAAGAGTTCCCCTTCCTTTACATCAGTAAATTCACTGCACTGTGAAGCCTTCCGTTTTCTTTTCCAATACAGCTAGCACCAAACACCAGCTGACTTGTTTCATTCATCTGATTAATGTTTATAAATATCTAAAGGGAGATGGGAGGCAAATGGATGAGGCTCTCCTCAATGGTGTATGGGAATAGGACAAGGAGTAATGGCCTAAAACTTGAACATAGGAAGTTCCATACTAACATGTGAAAGAACTTCAAGGTGACTTCAAGGGTGACAGAGCACTGGAACAAGTTGCCCAGAGAGATTGTGGACTCTCCTTCTATGGAGATATCCAAGACCCATCTGGATGCATACCTGTGCAACCTATTGTAGGGAGCCTTCTTTAGTGGGGTGTTGGACTTGATGATCTCTTGAGGTTCCTTCCAACTCCTGCAATTCTGTGATTCATTCAGCCTAATCTAGTATCTTGAACTGAGTCTCTAAGACAGCTCAAAGATTTTCCACAAATGGCAAGTAGTTTAAACCTGCACCTCTGTAGCTGTTCTGGAGAACTTCTGAGTGCATGATTAACTTTAATCCCAGAGAGAGAACACAAACACTGCCTATGCTTTCTCAACACAATTAGTTCTTCCTTCTACCCTGAATTTTCTCTGCTCTGACAAACTCATCCTCCTAATGCTGACAATTCCTATCTGCTCTAATTGTCAGCAAGAGTACTCTTCATCTGTCCAAAAAGTTTGAGGACTGACAACACATAACAGTCAGTCTAGAGACCCATCACCTCTGCTGTAAAGAGCAAGTGAGTGCAAGTTCTGCCTGTGCCCCCAACATGGGGCATCTCCCATACTGTGTTCCTGACCAGATTCCAGGTACCTATGTAAGTCAGGAGACCAGACTGAGCCCAGATCTCTCCAACAGAGCTGGCCTGATCTTTAGCACTGAGGACATCCTGCAAGTTCTGGAAGCGGGCAAAGCTCTAAATAGCAATGAGCACAGCAAAAAGGGAGAGAGATGCTTTTCATTTCATCACCAGCACACCCCCCTCACTTACACTCAGTCCCTCTTCAGCAAAAGATGTTAGAGGGAAACAAAGCATTCTTGGCCGTTTTTGAGCTTCTGTTGCTCATTATGTTGACATACCCATGTATTGCATTCAAGCTCTGACGTCAGGGTGACATCAGATCTATCTCAGTGCTGACTGCTTGCCAAAGAGAGCCACAAAGCCAGGATGCTTTTGGCTCCACCACCTGCTTTTAGAATCAAATCAAAGTCAAAGCAGTCATTCCTGGTGTGCTTTAACGTTTGTGAAACTCTAGAAATGCACTGCTATGGAGGACACCTTGCTGTGGGACATTTGGGCCTGGTTTTGTGGTACCTCTGTGCTGCCACAGCTCCTGGCAATGCTGCAGGCTGAAGCAAAGTGAAGCCCAGGCAGCCTGCAGGGCCATACTCAGCCTCTGCTGCTTTATTTTTGCTTCTGGGTGGGAATCCAGCAGTTGGTTTTAATCCTGCTTTGAAGGCATCTCTCTCAGAATCTGGCTGTCTTTGTGCAGCGCAGAGATATTCCGGGACACTCTTACAAACCATGGCAGAGCTGCATTCCCAGAGGCTAGAGTAAGGGTGTTTTTCCATGCAGGCCCACATGTTTGAGTGATCCCAGCTGGGAAATCCACTCTCCCTGGTGGCCCAGTGGAGCTTATTGCCCTTCCTAAAGCCATGCCCCCTTAGCAGAGAGCCCCATGGCCTCCTCCCAGCCAGGCACCCTGGGATCCCTGTGCTGGACAGAGCAGCACGGGGCAGGGGGTGGCACTTGAGGTGGTGTGAGGACATGACCAACCTGTCCATGGCAACGGGCTTTGCTCAGACTCTAGCAGTCCCCTCAAAGGATCCAGCATGCGTTTTTGAAGACAGCTTTGTTACTTCTTTAATGCCAAGTAATCCCTGCTGCTGAGATGAGAGTTAAACATTCTCAGCTGTGATTCCACTCCTTTCCAACTCCAAATAATCGAGGGGCTACACTGATACAAGTAAGTGTATGTACACACTTAATCTTACACTTACACTCCTGGTTTCTTGCAACCCTACCACCATTCAGATGCTAATGGAGTTTAAGCCAATGTTTGTGATTTGAGGCCTAAAGCAAAGTGAGGCAGAAGGTCTGTAGGCAGCGTAGAGCTGGCTGCTTCTAACTCTCCTCCTTCCCTAAGTCAATATTGGGACAAGCAGCAATGAAAAAGGCTTCAAATGCCTTCTCCATATGTCAGCTGGGAGAGCTTCAGAAGCCACTGGAACAAGCAGCCCTACAGGGCAGAGGGCAGCAGGGGCACCGGCAGGTGCTAAGTGGGCTGTGAGGCCATTTGTCTCCCAGAAAAAAAGGCACTCAACTCCTTAGCTATTTACAATGGCTTCTGTCCACCCGAGCTGTCTCACCGCTCATATATTTTAACCTCCTACGAGCAGGGCCGCATGCTGCTGACTTCCTGTTCATGGCGGAGGACATGGCCACGCTTTCCAGCACCGATCTGACCAGCCCCTGGCTGCACAGCTGCTGATGTTCTGGAGGAAAGCATTTCCTCAAAGCCTTCCTGTTGTCATCTTGACTAAATCCTACTGCTTTGGAAAAGAATAATCTTGCAGGCATCCTAGATTCATTTGGATCTCCTGCCTTCTTAATGAGATGTTCCCAACAAAGTTTTGTAGAGGTATGGATTTAAAGAACGGTTTTTGTAATAGAAATATAACACAAATGAAGAGAAAAATAGCTTAGAATAAGAAACGCGGGTTTGGTGACGGATAGGAATTTCAAGAATTTATTTGGATTTGCTTTGGCACCACAAATGTTTTCTCCTGTCACAAAAAGAGAAGAAATGGAAATTCTGAATTCTCTTGACACTGAGGAAAACACGCTTCTATTCCCCCTGACTGTAAAAATAGAAAATAGGGATGAAGCAACCTGTTCCTACCCAACTCTTTTTCTGCAGTGCCCTTGATTGACAAAGAGAGCCAGCAAAGAACATTGCTTTGATTTAGACATTTTTTGTATCCTTACTATGTAGGTCATTCCAAAAGTAATGCCTTCTATTTATTTCAATGGGAACTACAGCAAACACAAAGAGTACAATGACGCTGTTTGATAGAGCAAATTCTCAGCTACAAAACACCTTTTTTCAACGTAGTCACCACCACAGAGCCCACGTCATCCCAGCGTCCGAGTTCATAGATTCAGAGAGAATTTCTCTGGCCAGAACAGGGTGGACAAGTCTCCATGTTCCTGTGCTTTTGAAATAAGATTTAACTCCCCCTACTTCTCCATCTGACTTAATAAGCTAAAAAACCACCATGCTGTGTTCTTTAGATGCCACAAAGAACCCAAGTCAGGCAAAGCTGATGCAATTTTCCACTCTTTTCTTCCACATCTTGAAGAATGTTCTTATTAATCTCTGGTGAATATCCAGGACCACTAAAAGCAGCATCAAACCTTGTGATTTCATTAGGGCTGAATGGCAGACCTGGGACACTCATCCAGCTACACAAAGCAGCAGCGCCCTCTCAGCAATTGCAATCAAATGACAGTGAAGTCATTTCGACTGGGGACATGGGTCTAATAAATGAGGTGGCAGTGGACACAATGACCATTAAAGGACATCTTGCCACGTGGTTCATGAGAGCTAGAAAAATCCTCAGTAATTTATGGATCTTCAGTTTTTCAGCATTCCTTTAGGACTCCATTTAGGTTTGTTTCCCAGAAATACTCAACAACTGCCTTCTGAAAGTTGCTCCACCTCAGTAGGGAGTTTAACATTCAGATAAAGTCTTCACCATGAAAAAAAAAACAAAAACAGACCCCATTGACAAGCAAGTATAAATTTAGAGCCATTGCAATGCCTGAATTTCTTTGGGTAGGATAGTGAAATGCATGGCTTTATCCTCAGAGAGAGGCTTGCTATGGCAACAATTTTAACACTTCCAGTGATTTTTTGAAATAATTTGGAGAAAGTCCTGCGAAGTGATGTTTGTGTACATAAGGCATTTTAGCCACACGTGGTTTTCAAGGGTTAACCCAGATTGTGGAACCAAAGTGAAAGTTTTAAAATACTGCTGCCATGGAGAACAAATGCCTTCAAAGAGCCTATAGCGTATGTTATTTAAAAGAGCACTGAAACAATGTTCTGGTTTGAATTATTTTTCTTCACAGTACTTCTCTAACTTTATTGCCAAAGAAAAGACTTCCAGAGCCAGTTTTTAATCTTAATTATACCAGATTCAATCTGGAGTATTTTCCTTGAAGTTGGAGTTACACCAGATTTACACAATGCAGAATCTGTCCCAGTTTTCCCATTAGACACTTCATGTTTGTTTCCAAAAGATATTTGAGACTAAAACCAGAGATACGTGACCAGAACAGCCACCAGTTTGAGGGTCAAAGCCTACCTAGATGCTCCCACTGCCTCATTCTTGAGTGTCCCCTGAGCCGTCGCTTCCCATCCTGGTTGGGGGAGAGTGGGGCTGTGCCTGCTTTTTCCTCATCTCACTTTCTCATTTCTCCCTCTGAAACCGCCCCACTCAAGTGAAGTGCAAACAACTAAGCACCCTAAAGGACTCTCGACAATGGACAGGCAAATAAACACGTAACTGGAGCAGCAAGTACTCCCTAGAGAATGAGATGAGGGACAGGCTAAAACCTGTTGACCTCAGACAAAAGGAAAAGCCTCATTACTCATTTATCGAACTGACAGTAAAGAGAGAAAGGATTTTCTCTACTTTTAAGTGTGTCAGTCCCTCCTACCTAAAGAAAGCCTCTGACCACCTCCTGGAACTGCTCTAGATACAAATTCTTGATTTCCTCTGTCTCAGATCAGGGTTATAAGAATAACCTCAGTGTCACATCTGAGAGCAGGAAAAGCACAGCACTGCAAGAATGGCAGCTCCTGCTGACGCACCTCCAGCACAGCCTCAGTGCTGCAGCAAAGAAGCAGCTCAATTCATTTCCCTGCCTGGAGCTTTTGCTGCGTGTCAGCACAGATGTTTATTATTCCAATCCCAAATGGCTGAACTAGTTTTGAAGAGCACTGGGTGAAACTTGCAGCTTAGGAATCCCAGTTTTGCAAGCTTTTAGTAGGCGCTCAGGGCTTTCCCTCCTCTTCACCCACAGGAGGGATGAGACCCATACTCAGAATCTCCCCATATCACATAAAAGGAAGGACAGTGCTTGTTTGCCATAGTACTCAAGAGCAGAAAACGTCCGGGGGAGAGAAAGATCCTTTCTGAAAGTCATTTGCTACTCAGAAACTGTGGCTTTAGCCTCAGATATGCTACAGCAGATTGTTCCGAAGAGATGAGTACCTGAGGAAGAGTTACCATGGAATGGTGCCCTCCAGAGCTGGGCACCTGACAGTGCTCAGTTGCCGCAGTCCTTCCTTGCCCATGCACATGGTAGACATGGGCAGTCCAGGCACATCTAAGGGCCCAAACCCAGGCTAAGTGTGTCCAGCATAAGGGCAGCATTGCCTCAGGCAGCTCCTCTGGGCACACCTGAAGGCCCTGAGCACAGCAGCCTGGAGGCATAAAGTCCACCCCAATCGGAGCCAGAAACAGAGCAGCCTGGCTCAGCTGTACCTGTACCCTACTACAAACCTTTAATTGCTACACTTTCAAAGAACAAAAGCAAAAATAATGGTCTGGGGACCTACGGATCAAAACCAAACCCGGGCTGAATGAGCGGAGGATGTCCTTTGATTACGGAGGGAAAACACCTCATTTGCAGCGGGGCAGAGACTGCTCTTGTAGCTTTGCTTGCCGCTTCCCAACAACCCGGGAGCTGCGCAGGGCCGGACCCGCAGGGATAACCAAGACCAGCAAAACCAAGCAAACACCACCTCTCTAAACCTTGCTTAAGCGGGTGCTATTTAAGAGATGAGTTAATCAGCCCCAGCTGCGAGCCACAGGCGCGCACCCAGCGCTGCCCCCTCCGTAATGCGGGGGGCAGGGGGCTGCCCGTGCCCGCTCTCCCGGCTGGGTCGGGCCGTTCCTCTCGCGGGCTGCGGTGCCCCCTAGCGTCCTGCTGCACCTCTCCGCCGCATTGCCTCACCCTGAGCCGGGCTGGGACCGGAGCAGCCTGTTTATTCTGCCCCAGCCTGAACGCCAGGGCGGGAGCAGAAGGAAAAACAAAGCCTGTTTCTTTTCTCTCTCTCTCTCTTTTTTTTTTCTTCATCACAATGAATAAAGCCTTCCCGGCTGTTTTGGCAACTTCTAATGTCGAAAGCCAAATGTAACACTGAAAGCAAAACAACTCGACGTCGCGGCAGCAGCGGCCTTAGTGGGAGCACGGCGGGCACAGGGAGCTACCTTAAACACCAAAATAAAGGTGGGGAGGGGAGGTTGGGGCCGGGGAGCTGCCTTTAGCTTCTTTTCTCCGGCTACTGCCCGCCCGGAGATACCGAATCTCCGCTATGCAGATCCAGATGATGCTCGAACAAACAGAATGGGGGAATTGTGGAAAGAGTGAAAAGAGCAGCCCCGATGGGGCCGACGCATCCCTGCGCCTTGCTCCCGTTTGCCCCAGGCGGCCCTGGCGGCTGCGTTTTCCTTTCTCCGTGATAGATGTGAGCACAGATTGGTAGTGACAACCGAGGAGAGGCCGCTCGGCTTTCTCCCTCTCTGGAGGTCTGACGGCTCTCTGCGCCAGGTTGGAGCTGCCCTACACAGTACTGGGGTTCTCGCTTTGGTGAATGTTTTGTTAGGGCGGGACTGGAGCGGGCCGCCCCGTCGGGGCCCATGGGCGCTGCGAGGCCGGAGAGAGACCCTGGGTGCGGGGCGGGGACGCAGACAGAGGAAGCGGCCCCAGCGCGGGCGCCACGGTGCTGTTCGGAACGTGCAGCTCCCATCTGTTGCCACATAAACACACGCTCCGGGATGCCTGATGTGGCAGCACGTCGGGGGAGGAGGGGAAAGCAGAGGGGGCTGCCGTGCTGAGAATCCCCCCGCCCCCAGCCTGTCCTCTCGGTAACCCCGCGCCTCCTGGACGGGACCCCCCTGCGCCTCACGGGGCGGGAGGCAGCGCTCGGGAGCCGTCCTCGGGGGTTTGTGTTAACTAATGCCATGGCCCTCCTGCGCGGGACCAACCCGTAGGCACCGCCGCCAAACGGACGGGACCGAGGCGGGCGGTGGAGGGTCTCTCCCGCGGTCAGGGCCCTCGCCCCTTTTCTCTGCGGTGGTGGATGTGGGGGAGCCCCGTCGGGGGAAGGGGAGAAGGGGCACGGCCGGCCCCGGCCCGGCCCCGCGGACCACTTTGTCAGACCCAAATTCCTTTTTTTTTTTTTTTTTTCTCGCTCTTGTGAGATCCCACATGGAAGCCGTTAACGAATGCTCGATAATGATCACGACAAAGGTATTATTCAAATGAGGCAGGTAATTGCAACCAGAAGGCGCCTTCTCCCCTTCCTTTTGCTCTTTCCTTTACCAAGAGCGTCCTTCGCATCGCATCCGATCCCGGCGATGCTCCATCGGGGATCGCCCCACCCGCACGTCCGCGGGGTTTTCGCGGGGCTCCCAGGCGCTGCCCACGGCCGCATCCTCGCGGTGCTCGAAGCCCTCGGCTCCACAGATGGGACTTTTCCAACTCAAATTCCAGGGTCGGGGCTGTTCGCCCCCAGGCAGAGAATCTCCGGGTGTACTGGTTTGTTTTTCTCCTTATTTTCCCCCTATGCTTTTGATTCACTCGCAGCGTTGTTTATTCACAAGCATTCCGGTATCCTGTTAGCATTCCGAGCAGAAGCCGCTCGCAGATCCGACTCCGATGGTTTCCTGCAGAAACATGTGGAACCAATAGCGGGGACGTGAGCTCCCCCAAGCCGGGGAAGCCCCGGAGCGGAGCGTGCCTGAGGCCGGCACCCCTTGAGCCGCACCGGGGTGCTCAGCCCCAGCCCCCGCGCACACGTCGGGGATGGCGGCCTCGGTTTTGCTCTCGCTACATTCGGGGCATCTTCGCTTCGGAGGCTGAGCCTTAGGATAGGACAGACAAAACCCGCCTAGCATCCTGTCTCTGGAAATTGAGGACCAAATTTTGTTTAATGTTAAGCGGGAAAAAAGAGGTGTCAGACGGAGAGCAAGAGGCGGGCGAAGATACGGGCTCAGCTCCGATGCCCTCCGTCCCCGGGGAGGCCGGGAAGCGCCGTGCTCGGGGCAGCACTGCCCTCTGCCCGCGGCCGCCGCACCGCCGCGCTCAGTGCCCGCGGGAGGAGCGGCTCCCGCTTATCGCTAGCAGATAGCGGTTCGGCGGTACCCGGCGGGGATCAAAGCTCGCCCCGAGCGGCCTCAGACGGGACGGGCTCTGTTGGCGAAGAGCGAACCAAAGACGGAGAGAAGAGCTGTCCCGGTCCCGTCGGAACAGCAGGGCTCGGGACGTCCCGGCGGCGGTTACCTCTCGTTGCGGTTCTCTCTCATACCCACGAGGGCTCCGTCTCGCCCCCCGTGTGTCAGTGCCTCATGCTCCCGTGCCTCGCACCGTCCGCCCGCTCCGTCCCGAACCCCCGCTCTGCCGCATACAAAGGACACGAGGAAGCCGCCAATTCGTTTCCAGCTCAAACCGCCCGGCCGCAGCCTCACACGGTGCCCGCGGCCACCGGGCCCGCCCCGCCGTCCTGGAGGATGCGAGGAGGAAAGCTCATTCATGACATGGGGAGCACTCGGAGTTTACATGTAACTATTTTTTTTTTTCTTATAGATTTTTTTTTTTCCCCCCACAGTGCAAAACGCTCAGATTCCCCCTTCCCTCCCCCTCGCCTCTGCCATATGGCGGCCGCCCCCTCCCCTGCGAGGCCGGGGAAGGCTGGAGGCTGAGGCTGTCCCCCTGCCTGCGTAAGAGCCTCCGCCCGCGGGGCCGGGGGCGCGGGCCGAGCCGGGGCGGCTCTTATTGTGAAGGGGCCGGAGGGGGCTTCATTTCCTGACAGCTATTTACTTAAAGCAAATGATTAGTTTTGGAAGGATGGACTATAACATTGAATCAATTACGGGACGCGGGTTGTGAGACCATTGCAGTCGGAGCCGGAGGGAGGGCGAGCGGGAGGGAGCGCGCCTGAGCGGGGAGAGTCACAAAAGCCGTGGACATATTTTGGATATTTTACAATCTGCAGGACGGAATCTGCGCGATATAAAGGAGGAGGTAAGAGGTGAGGAGCAGTTTTCCCACCTTTTGTTTTGTTTTGTTTTTGTTTTCCTTTCTCAGTATATATATTTTTTCTCTCTCTCTCTCTTTTCTTTTTTTTTTTTTGTTCTCCCCACGCGTTTATGTGTTGGTGTTTCATTTTTCCCCGACGCTTTGTCCAAGCGAGGCTGAGTCGGGCGCCTTCCGCGGATCTGCGGGCGCTGCCGGCTCCGGGACCGCGGGCCGTCGGGGCGCGGCGGCGGCTGCGGCGGGGCGAGCGGCGCGGGCAGCATTAATGACAAACACATTGGGACACGCGGCGGGGCCACCGCGCCGCATTCCTGCCGCCGCGGCTCCGCGGGCAGCGGCTGTGCGAGCCTCGGGGGGTCGGGGGGACGCGTCCCGAAGTGAGGCGGGGGCGCGCTCAGAGTTCTCCCGCTTCTGGCATCTGCACCTCTGCCCTCGCTTCCTTCACCCGCTCCCTTCCCCCACCCTTTGTTTTTCACTACCTCGGATCACCCTTTCCCCACCTCACTCCCCGGCCCATTCCCCGATTCCCCCGACGGGACGTGCACGTCTCCAACCGCCCCGTCCCCGCGCGCCCCGTCTTTTTTACACGTCTCAGCGGAAGGGAAGATGCTGAATTCGGGCAGGACGGGTACCTGGAGCCCTTCCAGCTTCCATTCCGCTCTCGCAACGGAACCGCCGCCGCCCCGCTGGACGGCCGGAGCCCATCGCCCCTAACTCCGGGGGTTCGAAGTCTTTGCGGCCACCGTTTGGATTTTTGGAGCGCGGAGCTGCGGAGCTGCCAGCCGCTGCCAGGCTGGAGTTCCCTGGAAAAGTCCTGGGAGCGAGTAGGAAATGGCTTTTTGGCTGGCTGCGGCGTTGCTCAACATTTTTGGACGGATACCCAGCAGCCCAGGAGCCGTTCCAGAGAACAGGACTCGGACTGCTTTTTCTGGAGCGAGCAGCGACAGACCCAGCGAGGCGGCAGCAGCACCCGCCGCGGGAGGTTCCCTCTGCCCCAGCCCCCTTCCAGCGCCCCTCGACGGCATTTTCGGCGCAATTCTCGCAAACGCTCCGGCGTCAGGAGCCCGCTGCTGCACGGCCCGAGCACATCTTCGGGACGGGCGGGGACAGGCGGAGCCGTCCCTGGACCGCGGGCGCGTTTCTCCGGGCCGCGGCACAGAGCCCGTCCCCCGGGGCACAGGGGGTCCGTGCTTCTCCTGACAGCGGAGAGGAGCGCAGCACACCTCGGGGGCAGGAAAACACGGCTCTGTTTGCTCCTCTCCTTACCCTCCCGTCCTGCTTTGCTTTTTTCTAGTTACCTCGTGAAAAAAAAAAAAAAAAAAAAAAATTGCTCGGGTTGGCAAAGGCTTTCCTATTGTTTCCTGAATAAACAGCACAGTGTCCTGGAGTTACCATATTTGCAAGGTCCGCTCGGTGTCCCGGCAGCCTTTGATCCGCAGCAGCTTCAGCGGAGAGCGGGGAGCTCAGGAAGCTCGGCGGCACCCTGCTACCCGCCCCCTCGGGGACCACTCGAGCTCCCTGCGGGCAGAGGGAGAGGAAGTCCCGAGAATGGGGGCTGGAAAGTATGAACCCACCTCGTCCTGTCCGGCTGAGTGTCCCCGCTGCCTCCCCACTGGGGGACGGTGGGCGGTCGGTTATTCCACGTCTCGCTGGTGTTGCCTACTCTCGCTACAGCTCCCTCAATTGATACGGCTCAGGGGAGTGGGGACACCGTGCGGCACCCCGGAAAAAAGGAGGATACCCTCAGCATCTCTCTGTGCTGGTGTGGAGCTCAGCAATGGCCTGGATGGGGCCAGAGACAGGATCAAAACGAGTAGAAGAGCATCAGTGGTCCCTCTCTCATTGGTGAATCAAGATCCCAACTGTGGAGATCTGATTTTTAACTTCGGATCTAGCAGTGATAGAGCAAGATCTCCCAGCAAGGCTCTTCTATTTTAGTTTCCAGTTAACAAAGAGCATTGTAGAGCCCTCAGCTAAACAGCAGTTTAGCCAACCTCGACGCAAGAAAAAAAAGTTTGAAAAAAAACGAGACTGCACAAAGCAGTGGGAATTAGAAGTCGGCAAGCAAAGCAGCTCTCCCAGCCTGCAGGCGGGCTCCCCTGTTGCAGAATGAGCCTGTTGTCCCAGTGCTGCCCCAAGGCACACGGGCAGAAGCTTCGTGGTGTGGCACCGGGGCCATCTTTGCTATTTGTTGGTGTATTGGAAACCTTCATGTAGCTGTGAGAGGAATATGTGGATATTGGGTTTCAGGAAAGCAGAAAGCAATAAATATTTTAAATGAATACATCTCCATGGTACCGCAGCATCAAGCTGGGATTTGAGTACCATTTATACAGATAGAAAAAGGCTTGTGTAGCTCAGATCTCATTGCTTATTTCCAGTGGTACCAATTGCTCTAAAAATGGGTGAAACGGATAACCTTACAGAAACCTCCCCTCTCTTGTATCTTTAGGTCATCATGGCCAAAATGGCATCACTCTTGTATATCAATACTGCAAATTTTGTTGGGACATATTTGTTTCCCTCATTTTAAAGGCTAAGGTATAGTTTTTGAATGGTCATTTTTCTGGTGCTGGCAAAAATTGCTGGTAATTTCAAAGAAGCAAGCAAGTAAGCAAGCTGTCCTGTCTCTCCCTCTTGCCTTGCTCTCCTGCTTGACTCATCTCTTGCATGTCAGTAAGGCTTTGCATGGACGCCCAACGGAAAAGCTTGCAATGGTGAGGCTTCCCAGCTTCTGTGGTGGACAGAAATTGATTGGTTTTTCCATGCAGTGCTTCGAAGCACCTACATTGTGATCTGAGGGTTCTCTGAAGTTCCTGAACCTGAAAATCTAAGTGAGATGCATTCCTTGGAAGTGCCTGTCACGTCTATCTGCTGGGACCAACTAGAAAGTCCTCTTCGTGAATTCATATGTCGTGAATTGCTCTCCACTGTCATTTCCTAGTCTGGTGGGGTCTGTCCCAATGGATTAGGCTGAAGGGTTGGGGCTGACCAGGAGTCTCACAGGGTTCCAGCACTCTCTAGGTATCCTGCATAGCACTAAGATGCTGTAGGAGCCCAACAGGGGCTCAGCTTGGTGTGTGGTTGTTCCCGTGTAGCTCAGAAGAGATGTGCAGGTTATGCTAGAGGCAAACATTTGCAGAGGGTTGTGAAAGGAACCTCGCTTGAGGAGAACATTTATGTCAGATTTTTCAAATGAGAAATGTTCTTGCACTGCTTGTGTCTTTCCCCAGCGAAACCTTCAGATCCTCCTGTTTGCACTGCAGGGCTTCTCTGTTCTTGCAGAGAACTGAGTTTGTAATTTGGGAACTGCAAACCAAGAAAACTTTCAGGAGGTCCCGACTGAATATTTACATTCAATCAGTGGTATATGCCACAGGGAGGAAACATTCTCCTCTTTTCCTGGGCTGGCCGTGGCTCCTGCTGGAAAAGATTTCCCAGAAGGACAGATTGCCACTCAGGCAAAATCTCCCCTGAAATTACCCAGCCATCTCACAACAAGGATAATCACATCATTACATGCCAAGATATGCAATTCACTTACCATCGTATAATTTACGTAAATACGAGCAATAAAAACTTTTTTTCCCAAAGAAGAAAAATCGTCAAATTCTCATGAAATTAAGATATAAGAAATTTTATTTTAAGCTGCTGTAGGAAACCTGGTTTGGGTTCCAGCTGCTGAGCTGGAGACCAGCGTCTCCTTCTGCTGGACGGGTGATTTGGTTTGTCAACGTGGATCAACATTGCCATCGTGTGGCGAAGAGGATGAGCTGCAGCGATTCGGTAGCGGACGGGAAATGAGTTTTGTCGTCTCCAGGCTCCCGGTAAATGGGATGGCTTTCTGACCTGAATGAGCTCTTTGTTTGATTTACTGCAGTATAAAAAAATATATACTGCTGGGTCTTTTTATTTCACCATCATGCTTTCCCTCTAGGTCAAGCAGAAGAATCGCCTAGGAGTATCATCATCTTTTAAACACACAGTTTCCATCAGCTTTCTGGATATTGATTTTACTTTGTCTTCTGCTTGGCAGTCAGTGAAATCCTTCCTGGCAGAAAGCCAGCACTTGGCAGTGAGGATTCGGAAGATTGACTCCTTGCTGATAAAAGTTCTTCTGATGTTCTTTTCCTGACTTTCTTTTATCGTTAAGCGTACAACAAAGATACCAGCTTTACAGCCAGTTCCTTCTGAAGCCCAGTGATTAGGGCAGATGTGGTGATTGCTTTACCCTGGGCAATCAGCCTCCACTCCTGTGAGCATGGCAAACCCCTCATGGCATCACTGCGCTTTCATTGTGTGCTCCCATGTTTTCTATTTTAACATGTTCAAGCTATGCACAGAATCAAGGTTGGCTCAAACTTACATTGCATGGGCACTGAGAACACTTCCATAAATTTATGGCTTCACCAAGATGACAGCAACTCATGGTTTGATGCTAGAAATGGACCCTGGTGTGTCTACTTGGGGCTGAGATGTGGGTAATTTGGGACAAGGAGGGTTTTCCTGCCAGGAAGAAGGTAAAAAAGCCAAATAAGTGCAGAAAAAATAAAAAAGGTGTTGGTAGATATCATAAAATGCTAAGCATCTTTGCCTGAAGTGGGAATGAGGAAACTCTCATTTGCCCGAAACAGAGGTGTTAATTGTGCCTATGCTAAATCATGATTTTGGCATGTGTGACTCTGATGCACAAGGTAATTTAATCCAGGTCAAACAGATGTTGAGTATGGATGATGATGAGTCCTTAATAGGCTATTCTGTCTTTCACAGTGAATAAATATTGCACTGGGTTTTGCTGGGTTTTGCTAGATTAACAGGTCGTTAGGGCAAGATCAAAACTATGGATTCAGAAAGAATAGCCTGCTGGGAAATGCAAATTCAGTAAATTCTTGTGTTATTTTAAGCTGCAAGGGTAGACTGAGGCACTCAGGTCTTACTGAACACTATGGCAATCCAGCTAAGACCTTAGATACCAAGTAGCACATTGGAAATGCCATCACCTGTCCTTAAACCAGGTTAGTCACAGAGCTGCAGTCCTCGTACAGCTTTACAGCAGAGTAAGTCTGCTTAAGCAAAGCTTCTGCAGGTTTGTGTGTCAAAGACGAGTTAGTTTTTTTCTCTCCCTGTACTGCTTCCCCTGCATTGAATAGCCTGGAAAAACATTACAACTTGGGAGAGAGATCTGCTCTTTTCTGACAGAAAGGGCAGAAGGAGAACTGGCAGACAGTGGGGTAACATTGTCTTGTGGATCTTGCTTGGGAGCTTAGGAATCAGATCAGTAAGGCTGACTACAGGAATTCTTTAAAGATTTACAGATTTATCGGAAAAAATACTGCAATACATAAATGTGATAAAAAATAAGTAAAGAGGCTGAAACGAAGGAACTTCTTTGATGTCAGAGGATCTGCTATCAATGGGAGGCAGATACATAAACACATGGCAATTATTGCTAATTGAAGAATGGGGCAAAACAGCTTGTCTCTGTTGGAATGTTGTCAGCTGAATTTCCGAGGTTGTTTCTACGTGTTTAGGGGACTGGTATTTTGTAACTCTTCTAATTCTGCTCCTGAGACTTTTCAGTTTGATCAGTGTCAGATACTTTTTGCTTTGCAAAGGAGCACCGCCTGCACCACACGTTGCAGGAAGAAAGAAGGGCTCGTTCAGAAACACTCCTTGGCATGCTGCAATCATTTTGCTCCCATATGGTGTTGGCACTGCTTTAATGACTGAATGCACCTATGTGCTTTCCTGTCTCAGAACTGTGGAGCAGAAAACCAGAGGATGAATTAAAATTCTCTGGGACCTTTGAAAAGTCATCTTTATTTTGACGCATCATCCTTTATTTTACTCCTTTGTCCATGTTTCAGGTTAGGGGCTCTGTACAGTCTTTTTTAAGTGCATGTTGGATTTGGGCCAAATCCAGTTACTATTAAAATCGACAGAAATCTCCATTGATCTCAATGGGAGAAGGGGTTGTAGGAGATGCTTCTTTGCAAAACATCCAGCAGTCTGCTTGAGGGCTTTGAGTAGAAATAGGTTCAGACTGCACAAAAAATTACAGTGGTGCTTGATGTCATTGTTGTCTCTTCACAACCGATGCTTTATGACTATTTGTTTGAAAGCTGAATTATCACGTATGATGTATGGCTCTTCACACTACAGAGGAGAAGAGCTGCTCAGTGATGGCAGTGCAGGCCTGCAGTTCATTGGGTAGTTATTCCATCCGAAAATGTTGGCACATGTTTTAAATAGCATGTCTCTCAATCAAGGGAATTCTTGCTAAATAAGCAATAAACACTATTGTCTTGTATTGTATTCAGTAAGCTATATATATACATGTGTACAATGGTAAGACAAAAATATCACAACTGCGAGATTTATAATAAAAGTAGGTCTTAATGCTATACATTTTCTCCCCCCAAAAAAGCTGCAAGCAGCAAAAATTCAGATGCATACAGCACACAGCCATCGTACTCTCACCAGCTTCGACCCTGCATCAGGGCAGGGTGTTTCTTTGGGCTCTGTGCCGGATGCCGTGGCAGCAGGCTGTGTGCAGGCTGTTTGCTGCGAGTGCCAGCTCTGGGCTCTGTTTCCAGAATTCAGGAGTGGGGTGGGCCAGAATGGGTGAGGAGCAGCAGTCGTGGTTCCTTGGCCATATCACCAGTACCACGTAGCCGCATGCACCACACCAAGCTGCGTGTGCAAGTGGGGTCCCAGGGATGTGCCTGCCTTTAGCAGCGAGGGATCCTGCAAGCTGCTGTAGATATTAACTGGCTCCCTGTTGCCTTCTTTCTGTTTCAGTTGTCGCTAGCTATGGGTACTCCCCCAAGGACGTTCCTGATCCTGGGATGTTTTCTCACAGGTAATATCCCTCACTGCTCTAAGCCATCCCTGCTCCTTCATAAATCCACGTTTAAATTCCCCTTCGCTACGTCTACACTAACGCACACCAAATGGCTGGCCAGCCGCCTCCAGCTTCTATTTCCCTGCCCTTCCCATTGGTAGGCCAAGAGAAGGCAGAGCTCCAGCTGCCAGCCCTGCCATGCCGGAGCACCTCAGCACAGGCCAGGCTGCCTGTGTGGGCCCGGCACCCCCGTCCCCACCACAGAGCTGCCCGCATCTGCAGGACGCATGGCGCTGGGAGGGGAGGGCAAGGCTTGCCACAGGGCTGCCAAATATAGAACAGGCCCTGCAGGCTCAGATAACACATGCAGATGTGGGAAACTGGTTTCAAAGAACGTCTGGGCTCCCAGCGTTGGTTTGTTGTGCAGAGCTCACTTTCACACTGCTTCCCCGGTGAATTCCCCTTTCTTTTCCTTCAGGAACTGTGGGTATAGACCTCATTTTCCTTCTGGGACTTGGCCCTGCACCAGCCCACCTACAAATTATGCTTGCAGATCTGATCACATGAACATAGATTGCATCTGAAAAGAGGTGCCATCTACGACATCTAGTTCAGCAAAATACAGTTTTATTTGGCTGTAAACCCTCTGTACGCTTTGGCTAGAGGTAGACCTGATGCACAAACTTTGGATCCAAGCCCCTGCTCCATCCCTCTGCAGAAATAGATGCCAGATGTAAAACACAGGTGTTGGCTTTGGGAAGTGGTTTCTAACTTTCGATTGCGAGCTTACTCGAAAATTGTCTGACTGCTGACTTCCCGACCGTGTTGCACGGAGCGGCCGTACAGCCCTGCAATGCCCACAAACCAGCAGCCAGGGCAAAAAAGCAGCGCCCACATCTGGGCAGGAAGCCGAGGTGTGGATTGGGAGCCTTCTCTAACCTCGCCCTCTGTCTTTCACCTCTGGATTTGCCAAACAACGCTGCAAGCAAACACCCCTTGCTTAGCATTTCAAAGGGAGGCCATTTGCCCTCCGCTGGGAACAGCTCTGGCTTTTAACAAGGGCAAATTTCCTGGGGTGTCAGCACGTCTGAAATGGCCATAAAGGTGCCTGCTCCGGGTCCGCAATGCCTCCTCTCCCATCCCCGTGCTGAGGATGGGCTGCGTGCTCATGTGTTCTTTATTTGCGTCTTTTTCCAGGACCGTTCCTAACACTTTGCCAGCTTCCTCTGCCGACTATTGTTCCCAACAGAAATGAGATGGTTGTGCAGCTGAATTCCAATTTCACACTCAAATGCTCTGGAGACAGCGAAGTGAGCTGGCAGTACCCGGTGACAGAGGGAAGCCACAGGATAGACATCAGACACGAGGAGAACAACAGTGGCCTCTTCGTGACAGTGCTCGAAGTCGGAAATGCCTCAGCCGCTCACACGGGCATGTATGTTTGCTATTATAACCACACGCAAGTGGAGGATGGGGAAGTTGAGGGGAAGGACATCTACATCTATGTGCCTGGTAAGTGGGGATGCCACAGCTCCTCAGGGGTGGGTGGGAGGGCTGCCCTGTAGGTATTCGTGGGAGGCGTATTGCTGGGGGCAGCTTGCCCAGTGAGGGAAAGGAAATGACCTCTGAGCTGCTCCCTAACATGTAAATTGAGACCAGCACCTCTGAGTCTAAAGACACATTCTTCTTTCTTTATACTGGTTTTCACATTTTTGGTTGAAGCTTCAGTTCTCAAGAAGGATGAATTTGGAGTCATACAGCGTAATTGGTCCATTCATAGGTGACTTTGTTGGATGTTCTGGGATTTGTGCTGGCCAAACTAGTGCCATGCCAGACATTGAAGCAGTCACCACCTGGGGAAGGCCATTTCTTGTTCTTCACTTAATTTAAATTGAGAATAAGGAGAAGCTCACACATGCACAGGGCCCACGAAGCGTAAAGCAGCAGAGATGTCTTGCGGTGGCTGTTTCAAGAGAGGCAGAAGCAAGAAATGTTGCTGCTGGCCAGCAATCTTGCTGAGGCAAGATTAAAAATACGGTATTTCCATACAGCATTTCATGCAGTACCTGGTAATTTTCATGGCAACCACAGCCTTCCTAGTCCCTGTGCCACTATTCTCTGTAGTGGAGGAAAATCTGTTGGACCCAGAAGATATGGCATTCTTTCTTTTCAGAATTTCCTATCATCAGCTATGCCCTTCCACTCCCTTCTTCTGGTTGGAAATTCCTTTGAAGGATTTCCACGCTACCCATCAAATAAAAATGATAGGATTTTTTTTTTCTTTTTCTTTTTTTCTTTTTCCTGTGATTGTGGTAGGCACTGCAGACAGCTGCAGCTGGCTGCCTGGCAAAGCACTGAGTATTTCCTCGGTGTGCAGAGGATGAGTGGCAGAAGAGCAGGGCCAGAGGAGTCCAAGCTATGATGTTTGCAGTAAATAGTTTGAGCAGGAAATGAAGGAGAAAAGAAGGAATTGTAGATAATCCTGCAAAACTTATTTAAGTTTTAGAGGAGATGATGTCTGAAACTGTAAGGAGAATTGTGGAAGGGGAAAAGGGCAGGAAAGTACAATGAGGCTTTTTTAAAGGCTATTTTGAAGTGGTATTAAGTTTTTACAGTTCATGATGTGTGATTTGAATGCAGTGATTCTTCCAAGACTTTCTCTACATTTCCCACAATAAACTTAAAACATTTGTATTCATTTTTGAAGTAGTAAGAGGTTTCAGGCTTTGGCACATGCATTTCAATTTCCATCGAGGTCTACCCATATCACCAAAAGATTTTGTTGTTAAGTAGGCTTATAATTCACCTAGTAAAAGGATACAGAGGCAAGAGACAGAAGATTTCCTCAAGAAGAAATTTTTTGGTTTGATTTTGAAGAGCGTGTAGATTTCAGCCTACCACATTATGCAAGGCAGAGACGCCCTGTAATTTTTTCCACTCACCAAACATGAAGATGTCATAAATGCAGAAACATATCCTTTTCTCAAATTACAGAGAATTGTTCTGTTTCCACTATAAACTGTATTTACAGTTACAATTGTTTTTCCTGCAATGAATTAGGAGGGCAATGGGTGGCAGCAACCCACTTTGGCCAAGGAAGATTACTTTGAGACTTCACACAATATCCTAGTTTCACTAAAAGTGCAGAGAAAACTAAACTAGGTGAATCTTGTTTCTGTTTCAAATTAAGTTGGGAAAATGAATACATGGATTTGGCAGGGTGTTTGGGATAGAGGGCTGTGTTTGGACTATTGTTACAAAGAGCCTGCCAGTGCAGCATAAATACTATTGTTGGAGGGATTTGTATTGCTGTTTATTAAATTTCATTAGAAAGCTTCGCACAGAAGCTTCAGGCTAGCAGGGATTATTTGTTTATTCCAAATGGCCAAGCGCAGATAATATGAGGGCTCTGCTTTTTATGTTTGATATGTTATGCAATTATGTTTTGAACTCAGTCTTTGGACTGGCCGGATAGGAAAGCTGGCATGTATTTTGTTGACTTTAAAAGAACTAAAATTACCAGGTGTTTGTTTGCTTTTTTATGGTTGGATGCCATAGTCTGAAAACCACACACTGTGACCATAATTAACTATGTCTCATGAATGCAATGTTAGATATGTTAGAAACGCATGAAGAGATGCACCCTGAAGTATTTTTGATGAAGTTGTGACTTTAATGGCGTTAGCCATATAAGCAACACCAAAACTGATTTCTACTGTACTAATTTCAGTTAAGTCCTATACATAGTCATTGACATCCAATTCCTCTACGTGGACTTTAAAAAAACAAGGCGATGTAAACTTACTTCTTATTTCTTACAGACCCAGACATGCCTTTTGTTCCTTCCTTACCAGAAGACCAGTTCATCCTAGTAGAAGAAGGTGATCCCACCGTTATCCCTTGTCGGACAAGTGACCCAAGTGCTGAAGTGACTTTGGTTAACAGTTTAGACAAGCCTGTCTATGCTTTCTATGACAGCAAACAAGGCTTCGTAGGGAACTTCCTTGCAGGACCGTACACATGCAAAACAATGGTTAAAGGCATGGAGTTCAAGTCCGATGAGTTCCTCATCTATATTTTAAGAGGTATTTATTTATTTTCATTTGGAAAAAAAAAAGAAATAACAACCTGAGAAATAACGTGTAGGCCAGTTTCTTTCTCATATATAAGAGCTATATTAGCACCAGCATCATGGGATTATATCATATAATTCTCTGATACTCCTTGCTCCTGCAGGTATTTTGATAGTCATTTTTAGTTCCTAACTCGCTTAGCAATTGCATAACTTTAAACTAAATTTGCACTCTCTCTCTTCTCTTAGCTACTTCACAGCTGCCAGTTGAAATTGAAGCTCTGAAAACTGTCTACAAAACAGGCGAGACCATCGTAGTAACTTGTGTGGTCTTTGACAATGAGGTGGTTAATTTACAGTGGAATTATCCCGGGAAAGTGGTAAATCTCTCTCTATTTTTTTTTTTGTTTGTTTGTTTGGATGTTTATAGTTACTTATTAGGAAGAAGGTGGGGTTGGAAATAATCTCTGCTCTGAGGAAAGAAAAACAGAGTAATTTATTTTACTTTCAGGGTACCACAGAAGAAAGCAGTATCAAAAGTTAGAGTGTTGTTAGCAAGTATGCAAAGCACGAGAGGAAGGTGAGGTGTGACTGGGAGCCCATGCGCAGAGGGAGGAATGCTGTCTCTCAGGTCTTGCGGTAGCTCAGAAAAAGAAATATTGTGGAAATAGAAAGATCTAGGAATGTGTCAGACATCTGCACCTACTGCTGAGGGTGTGAATCTCTAAAATAGCTCTCTTAAATCCTGGATTCTTCAGCATAATATAGTATGGTGGGGAATCAAGTTCAGAGCCTTAGTTGCATCTTGTGCCAGCGTAAATTAAATGACTCTTACAGTCAGGGTAATTACTCACTAAAGAGAACTTTCGAACAAAAAAAGAACATATGAGAAAAATGTTGTAAGAAAGTCTTAAAACTTTGAGACAACCTCGGAACTCTTCAAACCTGCTTAACATCTTTATTCAGTGAAATTCGGTTAGTGTCCCTATCAATTCCACGGCATCCCATATAAAAATCTGGTCATTCAGGGCATGGAGCAGTAGAAATGACTCGTGATCCCAAATAGCAGCTTGAATTTAAGTCAATTAAGATCCAAAAAGAAAAAAGGATTTTAGATTTTGTTCTGTTTTCTACATTAAACATTGAAGCCTCTGCTATATGCCATCTTTCAAAACGATCTGCAAAATGTTTTTTATTCTAGCCTCTTGTGGTTGACCATTCTCCCCATCCTTACTCTTGCAGGATTCTTCTCTTACAAATAAATTATTCTTGTTTTGAGAACAGGGAGGACAAAGCATCTAATAAATGGTTACTTTTTGTCTGGTGGAGAGGATAAAACTTCACCCTTCTTTAGGGAAACTAAAGAAGGAAAATTCAAAAAATGTCCTTCAGCTTTTCTGAGGAGAAGGTAGCAGAATCAGTGAAATGCACTTTCAGGCTGCTCACCCAAAGTTTGCATGATGTTTTGTTTCATATTAACAAAATATGAGCTCTAAATCTCCTCATTGGTCTGTGGCTGCCCCCAGAAGGACATTGTTTTTATAGACAGACTTTTTATGCCTGTGGCTTCAAGATATATCCCTGATTGGATAAACAATTCTTCTGACCTACAAGGTTTAGATGGTTGCTCTTGCTCCAGTGGCATCATAAATCCTCAATTTTCAGCTTATTTACTTAAGTAAGGTTTTTTTTTTCCTTCTCCAAACTACAGAAAGAAAAAGGTCTGATAAAACTTGATGATATCAAAGTCCCATCGCAGAAGTTGGTTTACACGTTGACCATTCCTGACGCATCAGTGAAAGACACAGGGGATTATGAATGTACTGCTCGACATGCAACCAAGGAGGTTAAGGAAAATAAGAAAGTAGTCATTACAGTTCATGGTATAGTCTGATTTCAGTGTCCAAAAATTATTTATGTGTTAGAAAACACTCTTCTTGAAAAATGCTGCACAGCATTGTTCATGCATGGCTTTTTCATTTACAGACAAAGGGTTCATTCATCTAGAGCCTCAGTTTAGCCCTTTGGAAGCTGTCAATCTACATGAAGTCAAAAATTTTGTCGTCGATGTGCAGGCGTACCCCGCTCCAAAAATGTACTGGTTGAAGGATAATGTGACTCTGATTGAAAATCTTACTGAGATTGTTACTAGTTCAAACAGGGTCCAGGAAACACGGTAAAAATACTCTTATGAATCTTTCTTTGCCACATTGGCTTGAGAAACCCTAGAAACCTGAGAACTTCTGCTTTCTCTTTCCACTGCAGTTTGTTGCTTCTTCCTCAATAACATTTAAAAATCCTGTGTTTTCTGCTCTAAAGGTTAATGCTTAATAGCATTAACATCTCCAAACCATACAAATCTTGGATTCTGGGTACTAACCCTCTTCAGTCCCTCAAAAAAATCTTCACTCCAATAATCTTTTGCTATTTCCAGAAAAATCAAAGTCTTCGTTGGAGCTAAGCAGAATATAATAATGCCTACTTCTTTCTTGGTTGTGTTTTGGTAACTATTTACTGTTTGAACAATGATTTTAGTGCAAAGGCATGCCAGAAATGCTGAGTGTCAGCACATTATAATATCCACGTATCCAGATTACATGTTGCATTGAAGTAGATTTTTTATGCCTGCTCTAAACATACAAACAAAATACAAACATACAAAAATACAAATCAGAACTCCCATTTCTGCAGGTTTCAAAGTGTACTAAAATTGATTCGGGCCAAGGAAGAAGACAGTGGGTACTATACTTTGGTTGCTGAAAATGAAGATGAGATTAAGAGATACACCTTCTCGTTACTAATACAAGGTAAGGGCTTCCAAAGCCTTGCTCACCAGAACCAATGGGCCACAGCACAAACTTGATCCACTTACTCAACGACGAGTACTGGATTGCCTGAGCTATGGAGATAAGAGAAGTGTGAACTGGGGTTTCTGGAGCAGTGCATGTGTGCTGAGTCCTCACAGCTCTTGTACTCTAATCCTGGCTTTGACTTCTGCACTGGCCTTGTGCCAGAAAGAAACTTTATCCTCCCGTCTAAGTTATTCCAGCTGACAGCGGGAACGATAACTCATTTAGCATGACATGAGGACGTGGCATACACACAGCACTTTCTTTTCATGGCTCCAGCCTGGGATACCCCATGTTCCTCAGCAGACAGGGACCTCCTGGCCAAGTGGCTCTAGCTGCCACTAAGCTGTCAGACAAACAATACCTGCCCTGCTTTGTTTGAGATTCCAGGCTGCTTTTTTAGACTCTGTTGAATGTTTTAACAAATTCCTGACTCCTTTCCAGTTCCAGCCTTGATCTTAGACCTCATGGACGACCACCAAGGCTCTGCTGGCAGGCAGACAGTGAGGTGCTTGGCTGAAGGAACCCCACTTCCTGATGTGGAATGGCTGGTTTGCAAGGACATTAAAAAGTAAGAAGAGGAGCTCTGTTATCTAAAACATGACTGCTTTGTTCTTGGCTAGCTTAACATTATTAGTTATTGTACCATGTTTTCCTCAACAAGGGTCAGTAAGCCATAATTCTAATGTTTTTTCAGAGACACGTTGCTTATACTTTGAGAGGTTTTCAGCACCCTTCCTAGTGATGATGTGCAATAGAAGAATACACAGTGCATCCATTTAACTTTGATGAAAGCTCTGTGTTCATTAATTGAATGTACTAGATCTTAAAGTTCATTAATTGAATGTAGTAGATCTTAAAGGTACCTATCCCTCCATTCTGAGGGCTCCTGCTACTTCACAGGTAGTTCAGATGCCTCATTAACACTCTTGCATGCTTCTAAATTTTCAATTGAACAATTTCCCCCCAGATTATAATTGTCACCTTCGAAGTGTTCTAGACATATGTAGTAATCGCTCCTGGCTTTGCTGGTTCTAGGCTATTTCCTTCTGTAGCTGCTGGGAGCTGTTGAGCTCTCTCTGGGAGGCTGAGTATGCCAAGGAGAAGGAGATTAAACATAGAAGGAGTCTAGGAGCCCTGGGACCTCCCACCTGTGCTCCACTCCCATTGCACTAAAATCTCCTCCTGCCACCTGGGACAGTCATCCTCTTAGTCCTGCCCCAGGAAGCCTTGTATGGCATGAAGGATTCAGGTAGAAGTAGAGATCTACCCACTGCTATAACTCTACAGGATACCTAGCATCACCAAGATCAATCTCTGCTGAACCCACTGGGCTGCATTATCAAATTTTCAAAGTGTCAGCAATAGTTAGGACCAGAAGGCTGATAATTCCAATGGGAGAACGATGCAGGCTTTTCACAGAGGTGGTGTTAAGCATTCCTGGTCTTTAAAATTATAATTAATAGAAAAAACGCATGGGAAAAGATGATTCCTATTGTGGTGACTCTTTATCCACACCTACACCCAACAAGTGTTTCCACTGTTACTCTCTGCAGATGCAGCAATGACACTTCCTGGACTCTTCTGACTAACAATATCTCTGATATACACATGGAAGCCCACCTGGATGAGAGGAATATGGTGAAAAGCCAGGTCACCTTCCAGAAGGTAGAGGAAACCCTGGCTGTGAGATGTGTAGCAAGAAACGACCTTGGTGCTGTTACTCGGGAACTGAAAGTTGTGGCTCCCAGTGAGTTTGCTTTGTCCTTCTGTAAGATTACAGCAGTTAGCTTGACCTCTCACTAACACGCCTTATTTTAGTCTATAAGAAAGTTTAGTAGATAAAAACATAAACTGCTGCAAATAAAAATAAATGAAAATGGATTTTATCCACCCAGGAACATCTGAGAATGAGACATTTTACAAGCCTTTATGGAATATCTGATTCATTTTATCATTTTATCATGAGTGGCTGTTCTTCTAAACAGAGACTGTAGCTCTGAGAGGCTCAGAGAGACTTAACAGTCACCAGCCCAAGTGCTATTTCCACATCTGTAGGACATGGGAACTACAGAGGTGTGGGAGATGGGTGTCTTGTACATGTGTCATGCTTTCATGGCTCAGGAGGAAAATATGGCTTGTCTTTTTACTCCACAGCCTTGAGATCAGAACTGACGGTGGCTGCTGCCGTCTTAGTACTGTTGGTGATTGTGATAATTTCACTGATTGTCCTGGTCATCATCTGGAAACAGGTAATCTAGAAAGAAATATTTCAGTTTGGATGCTGAGCCCAGTTGGGTTTTGATCTCAAGTCAGACATAAGACTAATGATTATATTCAATATGCTTTGCAGAAGCCAAGGTATGAGATAAGATGGAGAGTCATTGAATCTATCAGCCCTGATGGGCACGAATACATTTATGTGGACCCAATGCAGCTACCTTATGACTCCAGATGGGAGTTTCCTCGAGATGGGTTAGTGCTTGGTAAGTTTCCTCATGGCCATGAAGGCCAGAGTCTCTCTTTATCTGTTTTCCATTGTTCTCCTTCCACATCCCCTTCTTCTGCATTGGTGTCAGCCTGGAGCAACTCGTGTTAGTGTTCTCTACACCTTCATTCCAGCACTGCAGTGCTCCAGGTGTGCAGTGCCCATCTCAGCATGACTTGAGTGGTCCTTGCCAGGGTTAAATTCCAGCTCCAACAGTCACTGCTGCTAAGACACTCACAAGAAGTGAATCAGTATTTTTAATTTGCAGGACATTTATGTTTATGTGGAGAGGCCAAGGGAAACCTGCAAGTAGTTATATAATTTTATTAGAAATATTTTTTAAATTATTAATCCATGATGCGCATGTATAATTGCTGAGTAACTGCATAATGTGTTTTTGTGGCTAGTGCCCTACTTCCTTCCGCCTTTGCTTTCTTGTTTTGTTGTCCCTGCATTAGAGTTCATACAGAATTCAGCTAACTGGCCTGATTTGTCATTTGTATCAGTTGAAACTGTAGTGACTATAAGCAATTTTAATGTTCTATCCAGAGAGTGCTTTAAGTGCACAAATCAGCCCTCTGTTGGAGGTGTCCGTGCATCAAGCTGCATATAAAAAATGCAGAAGAGTACTGAAGGGAGAGTTTTTGTTCAATGCTGTTTACAGAATGCATTCCCCTGCTGTTGTTCTCCTTGCCCCACAATAGGGAAAGAATTGATGCTAATTCTTAAAAGAAGAGGCACAATTTTTTCTGGTTCAGGAATGACTTCCTTTGATTAAATTCATGTTGCTAATTGAAAACTAGGAGAGGGTGAATATTTAATGGAATTATTTTATTACAATTCAGACTTTAATTGTCTGCCTAAATAAGGTTTGTCAGATCTGAGTTAACAGACCACCGCTGTGACTTTGTCTACCTCTGACTCATGTGCACCAGTCTCCTTCAGTGTTTTCCTGTTTTCAAGTACATTCATGACAGTCAGAGCTTTAAACTTGGTTGCTACTTGTTCTGCTAGCAAACAGGACTGCTCAAGCATTCTTCTTGACATGGTTAACATTTCTCTGCTGGCAGTTCTGCCTTTTTAAATGTTTCCTATCAGGCTGATGAGGACCTGTTTTGTTTCTAAATCTGGTAATTCTGGTCTATGTGGGTTTTCCCTTGTTGAAGTGGAAGATGGCAGCAAAGGAATCACACCTTTAACTCAAAGAGGCTCTGAAGGAGGATGAAAAAACATTTAGGCTCATTCAGATGAGTGCTTCCCACTCTAGCTGAGTAAGCCAGCTGGTGTCTACTTGTGTGTATGGTTTTTCTTCTTTCTTTTTTTTCCAGCTAGTAGTGCCTGGAGTGTAGAGCAGCATTAAATGCCAACTCTGAATGTTGGCTGGCTGGAGTTACCATTAATAAATTAGAGTTACATTGCACATTTCCCTTTGCTATCTCCTCTCCACTATGTGTGTAACGCTCTGCTATTTAAAACGCCCAGCAGCCAGCACAGGACTAGGGGATGTGCAACAGCAAGAAATTGGATAATGCAGTGAGCTGCTTGTGTGCCATTCTCCCTGGCACTGCTGAGAAGCAGTGAAGTTCCCTGCAGGACATCCTCCTTCAGCTGGGGAGGCAGAGGCTAGGGCCCTTTGAGGAGAGGGACCTGAGTGCTGTGGGATCTCAGGGTTCTGGGATGGCAGTAGAGGCTGCAGAGTTGCTCCCATCACTTCCTAACAACCCTCCCTTTTGTCACAGTAGACTTCATAAAATGAAATGCTGGTCTAATAGAATCAGACCCATCTCCATTTGCAGCTTGCAAAAGGCAAGTTAAGGTTCAAGGTTTATCGCATTTAGGGATGTGGTACCTAATTTCTCATGAGTCTGGAAGCCAGGTATAGGTTATAAAGCTTGTTTGGCTTTTGGTATTTGTCAAGAAAGTTAGGTTCAGTATGGGGTGAATACAAGTTTAATTTTAGCCAAAGAACAGTCTGGTCAAGAAAACCGTGTTTGGGACTTCATCTCTGTAGGTGGGTCCTCTAGATCAGAAATATGGCACCTCTGCGCTGGTCTCAGCAGACATTGCAGACCTGGGCAGAGGTTGGACTGAAATTAGCTCTCTCCCGGAGTACAGTTCCTCTAGAGGCTTCAGGAGCTTGGAAGTGATGCTGTCTGCACAGTCCCTCTGTCACAGAGAAGCAGTCCTGTTCCTCCAGCAGGCAGATCCCAGTCGTGCCTTTATACTAAGAATAATAAATACACAATTTAATTTTGGTCTCTGCTGAAGGCCTTGACATCCAGAATGTGATGGAGCTGGTTGCATTACAGATGCCTCCAACTTGTAAGCAGTCAGCTCCCACCTGGCTCTGAATTTCAAGTGCAGAACAGATGGGATGTGCGTGGAGAGGGGTGAAAAGGGGAATAGCAGCAATAGCTCCCTGCCACTCCGGAAGCACTCCCCCTGCCTCTGAATGCACTCAGGCTGGGCTGAGGGACGGGAGGGAGATATGTGTCTCATGATTTGGGGAGGAATTGGCTCGTGAAGACAAGAAGATCAAGGAGCATCAGCAAATGCGATCACTTTCTGAAGGGCTGCATCCTGCCATGTGGCTCCCAGATTTTCAGGCTGAAAAATTTCAGGGGCTGAATTTCAGGTTGTTTGAATTAGTCTGAAATTTAGTGGGAAGATTTCTCACATCCTGACTGACTGGAAAGAATAACTTGGAGCACAGGAATCTTGAGAAGAAACAGCATGGTTTTTGTGTGCATGACAAACTACACTGTCATGATCTTGGAGAAGTTCTTAGTTGTAACTCATCTAAGCACACACCATTTCTTGTGTTTGCTAATGATGTAGATATTTATTTTTGGCTGGAACCTTTTTCCCTATAGAGTGTATACAATAAAAGTATGGGCTGTAGCCTTAGGATAACAGAAACATGTGGTATTGCATGCCATATAACACCTTCAGATGCGTAAAAGGCAGAAAGTTCAAACTGCAAGTGAACATCATAGACAAAATGCCATTTATCTCCATAGTAAAAAGCCTTATATAGTCTCCTCATGTTGGAAGTTAAAAAAAAAAAGAAAGAAATGAAAGAGCTCATTGGGAATATGAAAATGTCCTGGCATCTGGAGCTCATATAGGGGTTTGTTCACCGAATAAACGTTGCCTTAATGAACTTGCTGTCCAATATGGAATCAATGAATTATAGTGTTTTGGATTATGTTTGTGCACTTCATACTTCTCTAGAATTCTACTCAATCTATGCACAGTTTTTCTGCATGCTGCATCCATAATAGAAGACAGGATATAATAATCAAAACTTTTTGTCTAAATTGATTTGTGGGAAGAGTAAATATGTATAAACATTAGCTGTTTCATCATAGCACTTGGAAATTTGCAATGAAATTTATTCGACCAGATGAAACACACTTGTACATTAAACTTCAGAGGAGTTTCCCTCATATGTGATCAATATGTATTTCAGCTTCCTTCAGATTACTGATGGTCCCGCTTGTCTATTTCTAAATGTTCTGCTGATTCCCTTCAGCCTGTCTTGTTGCTAGCTGTATCAGAATCAATATAGCAGCCTAAAACCACAGCTGGAGAGCCTAGTTCAGATGTGAAGTGAAGGCCACAACTGTGCTGTAGTCGGATACCGACTGAGGCAAGTTTAGGCATAGCAAGTTCAATGCTTAGGGAGGGTGAGGGTGGAATGGCAGAATAAGGGACAAATGAACTGCACTGTTTGTCAGAGCTCTTCTCCTACAAGATCCCACATGTAGATGTACTTCTAATGCTTGCTTGCTTGCTTTTATTTAGGAACTGTACTTAATTTCTTTAAAATATATTTGCATTTTCTGTTTAACAACATGACATATTATTATTATTATTACTATTATTATTATTATTATTAACATCAGTGTTCTGTCTAAGTGAGTAAACTCATAGCCTGAAGAGGAACAGCAGCAGAAAATGAGGCTAATTGCTGTTACACACTGGAATTAATAATGCTCTATCTTGTGTTCAGGTCGAATCCTTGGTTCTGGTGCATTTGGAAAAGTGGTGGAAGGGACAGCATATGGACTGAGTCGTTCTCAACCAGTGATGAAAGTAGCTGTGAAAATGCTGAAACGTAAGTTATCACCATTCCATTTTCCATTCTAGTTGGTGCACGTTCCCATTACGTTATTTGAGCACTGCTTCTGTATAAATAGCTTCTCTATATCTGAACCTTCAAATCTACCTTCAGTGTGGATGCAGCTGGTTTGTACCAGTTGCTCAAGAACTATGAGGAACTTTCTAGTGCTGAAAAAAGCAGCTTGCAAAATGCCTCTGTGCTACGTAGGCAATCTAATGTACCCCTGGGAAAGGGCAAACAGACTGGGTCAGCTCTAGAGATAGATCAAATAAGTCCTCTTTTCTGATGGATATCTGAAGCCCTCTTGTTACTTACAATGCTTCTCAACCAGGACATTTTATTTTCCTCCTCCTACCTTTTGTATCTTCTGCTCCATTTGTATTTTCTGCTCCATCAGCAGAGCTGATGGTCATTCATTAGGTATTCAAGAATCATGGAGGGGTGGTACGTAGGGATATGGTTTAGTGGGCAAAATTGATAGTAAATGGATGGTTGGGCTAGATGATCTTAGAGGTCTTTTTCAACCTTAATGATTCTATGATTCTATGACTTATGACTCTTCTCCAAGTCTTAAGATGTCCTATTGTCAAGAAAAGGACACAGTCTTCTTCAAGAAATCATTTTAGAAATGCTCTTCTGAGGCAAGCAAAGAGAGATCAATTGTTATTGTGAAGATGGTGCTTGCTCTCACTCAGTGGCGGGTGTACTTTTTCAACAGCTACAGCTAGATCCAGTGAAAAACAGGCACTCATGTCTGAACTGAAGATAATGACACATCTTGGGCCCCACCTGAATATTGTGAACCTGCTTGGAGCTTGTACAAAATCAGGTGAGTTTGGCTGATTAAATGGAAGCTTGTTGTGGAGTTGTCATTCACTATTTAACAATCACACAAATATCAAATGTGATTGACGTTAACATTAAATATAAATAAATATGAGATTTCACAAGCCTACTTGTTACTTGGCAGTAGTTACAGTCATAACTTAATAAATTGAAATGTACTAACTCCTAGTAATCTCCATGTTTTATATTTGATTTTCTGTTGTCTTTGGGGGCTGTCATTTTTGAAAGATGCATTATTTTGCCTTATTTCATCAGGTCCTATTTACATAATCACTGAATACTGCTTTTATGGTGATTTGGTGAACTATCTGCACAAGAACAGGGACAACTTCCTCAGCCGACATCCAGAGAAACCAAAGAAAGATCTGGATATTTTTGGGATGAACCCAGCTGATGAAAGCACAAGAAGGTGGGAAAGAGGGGGAAAAAATGTATGACCTACAGCGTAAGGAATAGCATTACTAACTCTTATTCCTTTTCTTTCATTCCTTGATTTGGAGCTCTCCCTAATACATCTCAATGGGCTTTTGTTTATCAGTAATGTTAGATCTAAAAAGATTTCAGTGGCTTCTGTTCAATACACCTGACATGCATCCTAGATCCATGTTTCTTCTGTGCAGATGCCCACAGCCCCAGGACCACTCCGTGTTCTCCATAGACACAGCTGCTTACAGTCTTCCTTCTAAATAAGATACACGGGAGAACACAACACACAAACAGATTTGCAGACCTTTTAAACAAATTTCACTCTGCTCAAAGTAGTGTGAGAGATATACGGATTTAGAGGAAAAACCATTATCTTTACAGGACAACAGTAACCCTGCACCTGCCTTATTCCAGCATTTCTGGAGCACACAGTCAATGTCATCTCCCCATTCCCTCTTCCCTATCTGACCCTGAGGTCCCAAAGCATGTTTCCATTAAGAAAGCACAGCCTAGTGTTCCTCCTTTCTATATAGATGTCCTTTTGTCTCTGTCCATCCAAGTATTACAGATAGAGCTCAGCTATCTGATTTCCTTGTTTCCTGTTCAGGAATTTTTCACTGTTTAAAACTCCTTTCCTTCAAATAATGCAACAGAGCTTGCTATCTGTGTTCAAGCATCCTCCTTTATCTACCAAGGGTCTAGCTAGTCTCAGTGTATTGTTTCGAGCAGCTTTTGCCAGATGATGGTGGAGGAAGCTTGTCATTATGCATTAAGCAATCAAGCAATGTCATAACATCAGCCAGGTTTAAGAAGGGGTCAGAAATTCCTTCAAAAAGCCACACTAGCAAATAGACCAACTGACTCAGTAGCTAAGTCCATCTGGGACTGTTCTTCTAAGCATGGGCTTGCTCAGCTTGACTGGGTTTGATGCAAACTGTGTGAGTGAATAAATTGATCTGTCTTTTTTAACTCATTGAACTAAACACCCTATGTAGTAATAGCTGAGTTCAGTGAGTCTGCTGGAAGTTAGGCAAGATATGCCTATATACCTGACTGATGACAAAAGGACAAGTTTGAGGCACTTGTATAGGTTCGACTACTATAGTCTGTGGTAATGTGTGTGTGGTAATACATCGCTGCGTTGTAATGCAGGATTATTATGTGTGTTCCCTATCAATAAATCAGCTCTTAAACCCTTGTATTTCTTAGCAATGCAACTGTGTGTCCTAAGAACTATCAGAACATAGGATGCTATGGCAGGGAAGCCACCTTCCTTGATAGCTGATACTGATAGCTGATACAGCTGTTTTTTTTTTTTTTTAATTTCAGCTATGTGATTTTATCATTTGAAAACACTGGAGAATACATGGACATGAAACAAGCTGATACAACTCAGTATGTGCCAATGCTGGAAAGGAAAGAGGGATCTAAATACTCTGATATTCAGAGATCTGTATATGATCGACCTGCTTCATATAAGAAGAAATCTTTGTCAGGTAACGTAGAGTTGTCCTATTTGCATGCATCACTAACACAAATAAACATGTCTGATTTTTGCCACTTATGACATGGCTGTAAATTACTCAACTGTGTTCTGCATATGAGTATCAACTATAAGCTAAAAGCTGTTTCCTTGTGATTCTGTGATTCTGTGACTGTCAGTGTGCTCTGGTGGCACTGCGTGCTGCTGGGGCAATTTGTTTGCTTTTGTACTGAAGTGCTTAGGGGCCATATTCTGCAGTGGGGCTGCAGACATTCTTTGGAGGCAGTGGTTTCATTAGTCTTGTAGTCTGCAAGATTTTGAGCAGTAGGAATGAACAACAATAATGGTAATTTATATTGCTCTGTTTCCACTTACATTTCACATTAACTGACACCAAATGCGCAACAATCCCAAATACTTTCCTGGATTATGTAATGAGGATAATGAATACATCCTATTCCCTGTTCCTTTTCTCAGAATCTAAATATGCTTTACTTAAAAATAGGCACAGTCACTTTTGGCTCTAGGCCCCAGGAACTGAAGCATAGCCAGCCCCAGATTTACATGGCAGACTAATGTACTCATATTGTGCTCTAGGACAGCAGGGATAAATTAATCACAGAATCATGACTATTTTTCTGCCGACATCTTTCATAAAAATATAAGATTAGTTGCCATAGAATTTCTGATCGTTTTTGCTGGTATTGGATCTGTTCCAATGAATACTCGTTGGGAAATACAGCAGTGTTCAGAATGCGTAAGTGGATAAGAATGTATGTGTATGCAAAAAAACCTGGTGAATGTTTTTGAACCACACACTGAGTATTAAAACAACCTGTGTAACACGTCAGTGAGCCTTTTAATTTTCTTTTTTTCCTGCAATTTTGTGGGAAAAAAAATACAGACAGGAGAAAAAAACAAAAGTTATATTTAACACTAAAAGCAACATATGTCAGCAACTGATGCAAACATCATCATTGGTTAGTTATTGTGAAGACTGTTTTGGTCATGGCAGCCTGCTAAAGTCATCAGCTCAGAATCATGACAGGTAGAGGAAATGGATGCTGCTTTCACACCTTGCAGCACAAATGTATATATACTTTTCTCTGTTTTTCAATAGAATCAGAAGTAAAAAACCTTCTTTCAGATGACAGTTCGGAGGGTCTGAGCCTACTGGATTTGCTAAGCTTCACCTACCAGGTTGCACGGGGAATGGAATTCTTGGCTTCTAAAAATGTAAGTAAATAAAACAGTAAGTAAAAATGCAAGAAATGTCCAAATGTCTCAACTATGGGTTTCAGTTTAGATTCTGAAGACAAATACAATATAATTGTGTTCTGGGGTTCTAGCCAGCTTTTTAACTTACCTGGAGACTGAGATTGCCATGATTTGAGAAATCAAAGCAACATCCTCTTCCTTGTTTTCAGCCTGTGTCACTGGTAAAGTCATGGTCATAGGTCAGTGGTGGATCTCAGCTGGGTCTAGGTGGAGCATCCATTCAAGCACAGGCCAGTGTGGTGCAAGCACAAACTATCATTAGCACACCATGGGTGGAGAGGACAGGCATCACTTTTGCATCCTTCCCACTGTTGTAAATGCACACGAGCCCCCTCTGTTTCTGAGGACTCATGACTCCATGACTCTGTTAGAGGACAGTATCGGTGCCTGTGCAGTAGAAGAAGGTTAAGAACTGTAGAAGAAGTTAAGACTGTGCCCAGAAAGCCAACATGATCTGGGTGTTTTCAGAGAGTTTTGGAAGTGAAACAGCCCTCTAGGAATTAGCACTTCCTTGAAAGACTTAATTTCTCTCCATGCAGTGTGTACACCGTGACTTGGCAGCTCGTAATGTCCTTCTGGCTCAAGGCAAAATCGTGAAGATCTGTGACTTTGGGTTGGCTAGAGACATCATGCATGATTCCAACTACGTCTCCAAGGGCAGCGTATGTATTTCTTAATCTCCTGAGATTTGCTTAAACTGCAATGAGAAATGTCAGCCTTAAATGCTTGTTAGCAGTATTGGTTACACTAATTAACTGCTGAGATGAGCGCTCTTGAGAACAATTTTTCTTCAGTTCATTAATTCTTGTGACTTTCCTAAGATTGCTTGAAAGCTGGAAAGTTCTTTGGCCTCACTTAGTGCTTCACAGGCTTACACTTTAACTGGCAAGTTTTGTGAGTGGATAAATTAAGGATCTGTCACTATGTAGAGTAGTAACACATTCATCAATGACAGATCAGATCTAGGTCATCAGTACCACCCTTTGCATTATACCTCCAATCAGCCTAGTCATTTACTAGTGAGAAAATGAATACAGTTGTAGTTTAATAAACTCTTGTGGGGATCAGAGTAAGGTTGCTTCTAATCCTGATATCTCCTTGTGAAATGGAATTAAAAATATTTACTAGCCACATTCACAAGTTTTTCTTACTAAAGAGAAGCTAATCCGACTGTCAAACAACAGCTGCAACAGGAAGCATTTCTTTAATGACTAATCTATGTGGTTTGGGGTTTATTTCTTTCTGCTGCAGACTTTCCTTCCAGTAAAATGGATGGCACCTGAAAGCATTTTTGACAATCTGTACACAACGTTAAGTGATGTCTGGTCTTATGGTATTCTGCTGTGGGAAATATTTTCTCTTGGTATGTACTGTGAACACTTTCTTACATGTTGTAATTTATTTTTTTCAGTCCAGGCTGTTCTACATACAGTGTTTCAAATTTTACAGTAGGAATATAGGTGTGAAATCAACTTTTAGTTTCTTCTACATGAGGTTTCAAGTCCCAGCATTAAGTTTGAAGAAGTCCCTATTCTCCAAAAGATTTGGTTTTATTTATTTATTTATTTATTTTGCAAGTTTTTTGTTGTTGTTGTTGTTTTTGTTTGTTTTGAGACAGAAAATTGAAAGCAGAGAGTGAAAAGCTTTTGTGGAAAAGTATTGGTGCCAGGATGGAATTTCTGGCCAAATTGTGGAGGAATGAACTTCCTCATGCATTAGGGTGCCTTGGCTGCATCTCAGCCAAGTGGCTATTTAGAAGCAATCTCTTTGTATATGTTTCAAAAGATCCCATCTAAACCCCATTACAGAGTGAAAACAAAATGTCAATCTTCTGGGACACTGATTTCTCATTTCCAGGTCAGCACCATTCTCACAGTTGGTTTATGGCAGCGTAAAGTGGTTATGACAGTGTTTAGCAGTTACAGACAATATACATTTCCCAGCTGGGAGCAGCCTGGCTCTCGACTCAGGCTGATTAATTAGCCTCCTGGGCGGGTGGCTGGCCTGCTTCAGTAAGTGTGCTTTGCCCAGATTTACTTTGAGCAGAATTAGTCACGCCTGTATGTATCTGCTACTGCCCCATGGCAACCCCAAGCCTAACGTTATTTTCTAGAATAAGTTGTTATAGAGCTGCTTCTAAAAAACAGCATTTGCACTGCTATTTATAGTATTGATAACTGCAATTTCTGGGCATCACAGGACCCTATAAATATCCATTCACAAGCATCACTGGGGTCACAGAAGTACTATTTAGATGGGGAATTGAAGCACAACTAAGTCTGTGCTTATTGTCTTACTTGTAAGGTAGGGTCTGAAGCCTATTTTTAGGTAAAAACCTTGCTTTTGAAAAGGATGTCTTTGGAGTAAACATTACAGCATGCATGCCTGCACCTGAGAAAGCCCACTCTTTCTTGAAAAGTGAAGCATACACAAGCAAGTGACTTGCTCAAAATAGTGTGGGAAGACAGTGGCAGAGCATGACCTCAAGTTTGCCAGATGCAGGCTGACCACTTGATCTGGGTATCATGCAACCTCTGTGCTCAGTCACTATTCTTCAGAAACACTGAAAAGGGATTTTTTAAGTGGTACCAGCCTCAGTCTTTTCTAGACAATGTTTCACTTCAGAGGATACCAGAAATACCTTGCAGCTGACGCAATACAATGTACTTCATTTATTTTTGTCAGCTTCAGTTTAGTTTCATTAATTTTGATGTCATGTCAAACTTTGGTCTGAGGAGCTAGTAAGTATTTGGGGACGCTATCTGAGGACCATTCCCCAATGAAATGTCAATATTTCAATTTTATGATCAGGTTCCACTTTAGAGCCACTTGACGTTGCAAGCAGTGAATTGCAAAGCTCCAGTTCTGTACAAGTAACCCCTCATTGAGAGGAAAGAATATTTCATATATGAAGGCACACATGCCTGCCAACAACTTCCGGGCTTGTTTAATACTGCTTTTAAAGTTCTTATCTCACACCACAAAACATAAAATGATCAATAACTGGAATAACTATATGAGCCTCTGAACAGTTCTCAAAAAGATTTTAAAAACCACTCGCATCTTACCCTCCTAGGCTCATAGGCATCCTCAACACTCTCTGGAATTTAAAATATATCCCAGCGGAGTATTAACCAGACAATTGAATTGTCTCTTTTCTCCAAGTCAGCATCTTTATTTAGTTCAGCAAACACTAGCTAGTTGGTATTTGTGGATTTGCAAACATTTTTATTATCATAAGCTGTGGTTTATTTCAAGGCTACAAGTATTAACACAATGTAAAATAATATTTTTAAATTCAGTTTTATATAGTATTTTTTTCTTCTGTTTTATCTGTAGGTGGCACACCATATCCTGGCATGATGGTTGACTCCACTTTCTACAATAAGATAAAGAGTGGCTACCGAATGGCAAAGCCTGATCATGCAACCAATGAAGTGTACGTGCGTATTTGGCTTTCCCATGTCTGGCCAGCTTCTGGACAATTTTGCCTTTTGTTTTTGCCTGATAGCTTGTTTTCCTTCCCAGTTGATTAAATTGTTTTCCATCTTATCTGTAGGTATGAGATCATGGTAAAGTGCTGGAACAGTGAACCAGAGAAAAGACCTTCATTTTACCATTTGAGTGAAATCGTGGAGAGCTTGTTGCCTGGAGAGTACAAAAAGGTCTGTATTTTGTGCGTGTTTTTAGAGAGAAATGTGACTGTTGCTCCAGCCATCAGAGCCATGAACACTGGACTGACACATCCTAACCTGTATGAGTTACATGGTGCAGGCAGGGGCATTACATGTTCTGGGGAAAGGAAGCTGAGGTTATCAAGAAAAGCAATTTTGCAGTTTTATTCAGTGATACCCTACCAATTCCATGTTTCTAGCAAAGAATGTTTTTCTTATTATATTTTCACAGAATTTTTTAGGCAGTGAAAGTGTTCCAGAAAAGGAACTATATATTGCCCATATGTAGAATTTCTCTCCCTCCCTCTTCCAACAGAAGTTTGAGTATGGATTCAAATTTCTACTGCTTCTGGAAAAGCTTTGCCTGCTACATCATTTGCTGTTACATTTCCCAGTCTGCCCTTCCTTCTTTCTCTACCCCTGTGTCACATCTATTTGTCTACTCTGTGCTGCCACACTCATTCCTGTATCTTCTAAAACCAACTTGTCACTTACAACTCTCAGTAACTTGGTGGTGCTGGGCTTTTACATCCAATGTTGCAGATTCATTGAGCAAATGTTTTGGGGGTTAATGAATCATAGCTACTCAGCTGAAGAAAGGTTGTCTTAGAGAATAACATCTAATGAGGTTTTTGAAATGTATATTTTCAGAGCTACGAGAAGATTCACCTGGACTTCCTGAAAAGTGATCACCCGGCTGTCACTCGAATGAGAGGGGACTGTGACAATGCTTACATTGGTGTCACCTACAAGAATGAAGACAAGTTAAAGGATAGAGAGAGCGGATTTGATGAGCAGAGGCTGAGTGCTGACAGTGGGTACATCATCCCCCTGCCTGACATTGACCCTGTTTCTGAAGATGAGCTTGGCAAAAGGAACAGGCACAGGTGAGTACAGTTTGCAAATCAGGTAGCCCATGGTCACCTTTCGGGGTCGCATTTGGTGACATGCATTAATACGTTTTAGAATCCTACTCCACAATTCATTTCCTAGGCTCTGTTGGAGTTATGCATTAGGAAGGTTCTGTACAGTATGGCAGCGTTACTGGCCATAATGTTTCCAATGTGAAATACCTCATTTTGGCTCTTCTGTGACTGCCAGAGGAAGGCAACTGCTAACTTGGCCAAGTCATAGCAACTGTCTGATGGCTCAGTTGGCACTTTTTACATCACATTTTACATCACATTTGCCTCTACAGCTCAATGACTTTGAACCAGGGGAGGTTTAGATTGGATATCAGGAAAAGCTTATTTACAGAAAGGGTTGTTAAGCACTGGAATAGGCTCCCTGGGGAGCCTATTGTCCACCCCTGGACTTGTTTATAAGCCGTTTGGATGTGGTGCTCAGGGCATGATTTAGCAGAGGGTTGTTTGTTAGGGTAGTATGGTTTGGTTGCGGTTGGATTTGATGGTCTTTAAAGTCTTTTCCAATCTGAGCAATTCTATGATTCTATGATTCTTTGATTCAAGTTTCAAGGGACTGAAGTTCACCAGCTTTAAAATTCAGGATAAGTTTCTTTTCATTATCATCTGTAATATTTTTTTCATAACAGTATATCCAGAAATTTTTATTGCTTCCTTATCAGCTTATATGAATGATTTCACCAAAGCACAACTGCATATAACCTCCACTGTAAATGGCAGTGGCTTAATTCAGTACTTCCTTTCCAGCAGCATTATACATAGGTCACTCCAAAAGTAATGCCTCCTATTTATTTCCACGGAAACTACAATAGATACAAAGAGAACAATATCACTACTTGATACAGCACATTCTCAGCTGCAAAACACTGTTTTTCAACATAGTTATCACCATTAACACGCATTTTTGTCAGCAATGAAGAAGAGCTTGCATGCCACACATTGGAAATTTTTGCACTATTTTGAATAGTGTGACAAACGACGTTTCTAAGGATCACTAACCAGATTAAGATTTATTACCTTTATCTGTAATTCTTCGTATTATCTTAGTGTCTACTGCTTTTATTGTTATCTGTTGTCACCCAACCTAATCTATTGTCCCGGCATTTCATAATGATATTTTTCTAATGAGTCAGAAAGTGCTTGGAGGTACATATGAACAACTTCCTCCTTTGAATTTCAAGGTGGTTCATTACCCTTGAGATACAAGATGTATTGGATCCTAGGAAACATGGTCAGAGTAAGATTATGTCATGCATCAGAAAGCAAGTGTAAGTGTGGTGTTCAGTTCAGTTCATAAATTGGGGTATTTATTTGGTGCCTTTTAATGTGTATTTTAGCTTTGAGATCTTTGTCTCTTCCAGTTCACAGACATCTGAAGAAAGTGCCATTGAAACTGGTTCCAGTAGCTCTACTTTTATCAAGAGAGAGGACGAGACCATTGAGGACATTGACATGATGGATGACATTGGGATTGACTCCTCGGATCTGGTAGAGGACAGCTTCCTGTAAACCCGACACCTTCTAACTGCACATGGGGAAGCTTACCGTGCTGTCTACAGACTTCTGCTACACAGATAAAACCACTTCATTGCAATGTCAAGGATGTGAAGAGAAGATGGATTTGTACGGAGAGATGTCCAATGATGGGCAAAGGAATCAGCCTGAGAATGAAAGAGGGAGAACTGTCAAAGATGAATTTTTTTAGTGTTGCTTCTTGCAGTACTTTATGAGCATCTCAGCATTGTTTGCCATTCCAACTGGTAGAGGACGACGGAAAGGCCATAAACAGACTAGTTTTGTGTTTCAAGGGCATTCCTATGACTTTGATGGATAGAATTTCCACTGCAGCAATACTTCATCATTGTAATTATGTAAATAACTATCAGCTCAAGGATCTTTTGAGGTGCACACTGAACACACTCATGGATTTTAGAAGAGATCACCCATGAATTTTTGTGCACTTTTTCCCTCAATCTCAGTGTCAGCTGCTGTTGAACTATCATGTGAATCGAAGAACATGCAAAAACCACTTTTGGACCAAGAAGGTCTGAAACCACAAAAAACTGACCGGTACTACAAAACACGTTACTTTTTAACATTAATGCAAGGGGAATAATAATAATAATAATAATTAAAACCAGTCTATAATAGGTGTTAGAAACCTAGTAAGTCTTTATTAACTATAGAAGATAGCTGTTTTCATGATAATACTACTACTGTTTTCTGTAACACTAAGCCTATATTTTATAATTCATTGTCCTTCAGTAAAAGTACAGTCACAAGAAACATTATTAAGTACAAGGAAAAAAATTACGACCTGAAAATTTGATGAAACAACATTTATCAGGCCCTGTAGAGTATGATAATTACTCTGACTAGCTAAAATGACTTTAATATGGAGAAGAACTACATCCCGTAATACACTAAGATTTAGTTTTCTATTTTGAATAGAGCAACTTTTTAAATCAGATGTACTAGAAGCAATTATTGTCCTCCAATTAAATGAACTTCTAAGCATTCAAAAATTTTTTTTAAAATTTAAATTTATGCCAGATTTCCAGGATTTTGTAGGGTGGAAGATTATGATATACCACCAGCAACATCCTACTGTTAGTGTTCCAAAGTTTCTCAAATCTTATTCCACGTTTAGGTATGAAAAATCAATTTTATTTTTGAACAGCTCAAGGAAAAAAAACATCTCTCCCAGGCTTGAACTCCAGATTATGAAAAGCAGAAATAGTTCTGCAACAAGTATCCTTGTCTTAGTTTTGAAATTTAAACAGGAGCAGAAAACTGACTATTATCTTTGCAAACTCTAACTACAAATAATAATTGCCTTCAAGTGTGCTTTCTGGATGAAGGTGCATGAAAACAAACCTGTTCTCAGCTTGCAATAGTCATTTTTTGACACCACTTACAAGAGCAAAGTATTATGATTACTGCTATCACTGTTATTGATATTTTATGTTTTGGAAGACTTACACGTGAAAGAAAGGTACATCACTGCAAAAGGGCTCCATCCTTTCTGGTGCTCATCTTTTGAACTTAACTCTGATTCAGTGCGATGAGTGCCTAACAAGACGCGCTCAGCATCTGGTATGGCAGAACCAATGCAAATGTGGTACAAACTCGTTCCTGCATTGCAGTATTCTTCCTAGGAAGTATGAAAGATGGACCAGCAGCAATTGACAACACACACTACCTGGATCTGAATAACAAACTAAACTTTACCTTGAAATGCCGCTAAGGAAAACTGCACAACTCCCATCACTTCATTTGTGGATGGTTGTGGATTGAAGAAAAATAAATGCAGTACTGTCATTTCTACAGGCAACTAATTTTGGCTCTGAGTTTCAAAAATGTCACCTGGCTGCGGCCATATACAAATGTCCTGCAGATGTGGAAACGTGACCTGAAGTGAGGCACCTGCATTTTCAGCCCTGGTGATGTTTGACAATCATAACAAACCATGAGAATGACATGTCCTCCTTTCTCTGCAGTCAACAGACCAATACCGAGTGTCTTTCTGAGCTCCGTATGGGGACAACTGTGAAATATAAAGACTCTTGATATAGCCTGGACACACGAGATGGTGTAAAGTCCCCTTCCAGTTATGAACTATAAATTGAGGAAACACAAATTGTCTATTGGATATCCCAGATATCTGAATGGCCATTTGAGACCACACATGCCTTAATTTGCATGTGTAGTCATTACAACTGCATGCTCAAATTAGGCAAGCGATTTCACCTGCATTTTTGCACATGGCCCAGTGTTCTTTGGAGTTTGAAAATCAGGCCTGGCATGTTTTACCATACCAGTTACTGGAATACAAGGACATTTTCCCATGGTCTCCCCTTCCCCTCACTGATTTCATTCTGTATTGCACAACATACTTTGGGGCTAGTCCCAAACGGTGGATGTGAACCAGAGCCTTCTCTGAGTGATGATGAGTGGTAGAGTTAATTTTCTATCCGCTCATGAGTGTTTGTGTACCTGTGGCAAGAGTCTAGCCAAATCCAGTTCATTTCAGGGTGGAATCCAATAAACTCGCCTATAAACTGGAATGAGAGGCAGAGACAGAGTGGGGTTTATTAGAGAGGGAGAAGTGGGAGGATATGATTCCTTCAGTTTTACAGTATTTTCAGTATTACCAACATTTTAGTTTACGGCTTAATTTTTGAGAAGCCACTGGAAAACATATTCCCAAATCTTACTCTAGGGTAATTGTATAATGACAATCAGTGTTAGCCTATCACAGCATTTGATTTGGAATGGCCAACCAATTCCTTACAGTGTGGTCTGCAGCTTGTACAAAATGGTCCTAATACATGGAGAAGGACGTGAGATATGGTGATGTTATACATCAATATGTATATAAGTATTTTTATATAGACTTTTAGAATACTGCCAAAACATTTATGACAGCTATATCACTGCCTTTGTTTATATTTTTTTTTTACTGTGATATATTCCACAGGCACGTTAACTGTTGCACTTTGAATGTCCAAAAGTTATATTTTAGAATAATAAAAAAGGAAGTGTTTCCAAAATGGTGGCTGTTGTGAAATATTTGAAGAAGGGCAAACTAGCCTGAGTGATGGTAGGCACAAAATGTATTACAAAATGCCCCTGTTGATATTTTGTCTTTGAAAAATCAAATCCTGTAAATTAAGATCTCTATATTTCAATAAATGATATATAATTTAAGGATATGTGAGGGGTCTATAATCACTTATTGAAAGATTGTTATAAGAGATCAGTCTTGCTTGCTTTTTTTTTTTTTCCTGCCTGAGATCTTGGGTTGGTAGAGTGCTCTGCCAAGTCATCAGGCAGCAAGGACAGTTCCCTGAGCCCTTCTGGTGTGCACAGTGAGGAACTGCCAATGAGCAGGTAACTTAACTAATGAATTCTGTCCATGTGAAGCCCCTTTGACCCCAAATTGTGGTAGGTTTAGTACTCCAGTGACTGATGTCTGAGCTCTCCAGAAAAGATAAAATCCTTCTGGTTTCAGCACTGGTAGGTGTTCTGATAGGTTCAATGCTACCTGTCTGCATGTGCTGGGTAAAGGGGTGCATGGGATGCAAAAGGCAGCACTGTGTCATGTATCTCCTATATATGTTTTGCTTCTTCTGATACAAATGTGTAAGAGGTTTTATGCAGAGGTTGTTTTTTAACAACGGACTAAAGCTGCCTTATGTCAGCCTTTAGTCTAAAGCTCTTGATGAACATAGAGGATGGATGAATCCAACTTCAAATTGCCATAGTTTCTCTACTTGTGTGCCCAGGTGGCCAAGAGGGCCAATGGCATCCTGGCCTGCATTAGAAATAGCGTGGCCAGCAGGAGCAGGGAGATAATCATCCCTCTGTACTCAGCACTGGTGAGGTTGCACCTCAAGTACTGTGTTCAGTTTTGGGTCCCTCACTACAAAAAAGATGTTGAGGCCCTGGAGCGTGTCCAGAGAAGGGTAATGAAACTGGTGAGGGGTCTGGAGCACATGTCATATGAGGAGCGGCTGAGGGAGCTGGGATTGTTTAGTCCGGAGAAGAGGAGGCTCAGAGGAGACCTTATTGCACTCCACAACTTCCTCAAGGGAGGTTGTGATGAGGAGGGGTTTGGCCTCTTCTCCCAGGCAACAAACAGGACCCAAGGAAATGGCTGCAAGTTGTACCAGAAGAGGTTTAGGAAGAACTTTTTCTCTCAAAGAGTGGTCAGGCACTGGAATGGCCTGCCAAGGGAGGTGGCGGAGTCGCCATCTCTGGCAGTGTTCAAGAGGCGTCTGGATGAAGAGCTATGAGATATGGTTTAGAGGCTTATGGTAGCAATGGTAATGGGAGGACGGTTGGATTAATCTTGTAGGTCGTTTCCAACCTTACAATTCTATGATTCTATGATTCTTCTGGCCATAGATGCAGGTATTTTTTTAAACCTGTGCTGAACTGAGCTTCTTTATGTACCAAACCAGATTTTGCTCTATGATGCTGTACTCCCACAGTAGTTTATATAACTGAACATGAACTTGAGAAGAATTAAATAGTATCAGTCTGAAAACAGTATAAATGTTGTCAGATGGATTTTCTGCTCTGAAAACTGCCTCTTTTTGCCAGCAGAAAACAGGAAAGTGAGAAATCCTTGTTGTGGGAAAATCCTGTGAATGGGCAAGTTAGTAAACTCCTGTCCAGGGAGTAGTCACTTCTATTTTAATATTTTTGGGGTGAACCCTCCATCTAACATCTCCTTCTTCACGGCTTCTCCAAAAAGCAGAACTCCTCCTTGCATCAATCACAGTACAGCAGCCTGGGCTCTTGCCTTAGGTAAGGAATTACAGCAGGTTTCCTCTCCTTTGCACTCTTGTCAAAGAGGATTTCTTCTCCCACAAAGCTATGTGGACATACAACCCTTCCCACCACTTCAGGTGCTGTGGAAGCAGTCATGGCGTTGTTGTGCCCTTATGTTTGTCTCTCTCAGCTTTGCTTTCTGGAGGGCCAGCACCCGTGAAGGGAGCGACAGATTCATTAATCCTCAAGCCATGATTAAGGGGGTAATATCAAAATCCCTCCCTACATAAGAGCCTGCAGCTGGATGCAGAGCTCAGGTTCAGCTCTCACTCTTCCTTTTTGCAGAACAGGAATACATTCTCCACTGCATAGGGTGTGACTGCATGTGTGTGAGTGTGTCCACTCAAGGAACCCTCCTGTTGAAGCAGACCCATCCTGCACAATAGCCCCATTCCTCACTGCACTGGAGACATCAACCAAGATGCTTATGACCCTGCTCCGTTCCTCAAGGCTTCAGCAAATATTTGGCTACCAAGGGAGCCTGCAGGTTTGTGGAAGAGGCATTTGCCCAAGAGGCTGGAGCTGTGGTGAGGGCAGCATTGTGCCCTGTGCAGCAGACAGGGGTGGACTTCTGGCTGGGATGGGAAGGGAAAATTAATGAATCATGTTATAGGTGGGCCTTAGGCAGGACACTTCAGTGTATACTGGTGAGCAGACCTTTGGCTAACATTCTTGCTTGCTATGAGCCATGCCAAAGGGAATATTTCTTCAGGTGGAAATTAGCTGTCCAGCCACCCTGAGAAGTTTCTGATGGCACCTAAGGCATGGTGACCTTGTACCTGTCCCAGTGAGAAGCCTATATCCCATCACCTTTGGGTATGGGAGCTGTGTGCTGGGATAACCCTTGGGAAAGATCAGAGAAAATAGAAGGTAAGCATTTCATATGTTCAAGAATGATGAAGAAGGAAAGTTATCTTGCCGATAGGGCTGTCTCGTGAAGCTGATAGCTGGATGAGAGTCTACATCATGTGAGTTCTGGCATTGATTTCACAGCAAGAAAAGAGCCAGGCTTGGCACCCATGGCCTCATCAGCCCAGTCCTGTCTGTGCCCTTTGTCCTTTGGCACTGTTAGCTCTCCTGAGTTCAAAACATAGCAGGTGATGGAGAAGGAACCCAGACCTTCCTCTGACAGCATTTGGTTCCTTCAAAATGCAAAACACAATTGTAACTCATCCCCTTTCATGTAACTAGAGGAAATGTTTGGGACATCTTTACAAGCTTTAATGTTTGCTTGCATTAGTTAACACCTTAACTGAAAAAGCAGGCTGAAGTTTTCTTTTCTGAGTTGGCCACAAGATGGAAGCATCAGACAAAAATCTGTTTAATAGTTCCTCTTTTCCTCATCTTTTTTTTCCTCTTTTGGTTTCAGCAGAAGCACAGACATGCTTCCACTGCAGAGACAGAGTAACTGGAGCCTTTAGGGAAATAGGAGGTAAAGTAATACTTATGTTGCCCATCAGCTCCAAATGTTCGACTTGGAAGTACTTTGAATTTGTGTACAACAATCATAACATAAGACCTGTGGAAGATGCTCATGTCTAAGAATAAAATATGTGCTTGAGTTTACTTGTACCAAGAAAAACTGGAACTGCACCATGGAAGACAAGGAAATTGCCAGGTATATATTTGGCCATAGTTATCCATTTTACGTTACAACAAAAAAAACTCAGCAAAGCTGGAAGCTTTACTGGCTGCTGCTACGCTATCTCACTGCTCTGGTAGCTGTGTGGTGCATTCTCACTTTTGTCTCAAAAAAAAAAAAAAAAAACAAACTAGTGGAATCATTCTAATGCATGGAGCCAGAGCCTCCAAACTCCCAACAGGAGTTCAGGTTCAAATTCATATTGAGTTTATAAATTATTCCAAATTCAGCAATAATCTCATGTATCACACATTTCAGTATCCTGCCTGCCAATAGCAGTGCTGCATTCCGCCAGCAGGAGCTTCACCTGCTCCATCATTTCTCCATGAAAGGGATCTAAGTTTTGGACGAACAGGGATGTGATTTGTTAGACCAGCTGATGTAGCCAATAAAAAATCAGAAGTAATTCACGCTGGGACTTGAGGTCATATTTAGTATCTAAAGCTGGACTGTACTTTCCAGCTGCACAAAATAATCTAATAAAAGACATCACTGGACCATCAGAACATTCTCTTTTCACATTTTGAATTGAAAGACCACACTGTACACTTACTTCTGGGTGTCTGAGACAAGAGCCATCATGTTGCCAGCAGCAGCATGCGTCAGCTGATGCTTGAATCTGAGAAATGCCAATTGAAAGCAAGTTTTAAGCTTTGAAGTCAGAGCCACCTTGCTGAAGGTAAGCCAAGGATGGATGTACTATCAGTGATGGCAACTACTAATAAGTGTATTTGGGTGTGCTTGTATTTATACAAAGCGCACTGGTGAGCTCTTTGATTGATGGCTTTAAAAGGTAGAATTTTATTTTGCTCACAGTCTATTTGGCATGCAAAATGAAGGGTGCCTTGGTAGGTAAGATTGCTCCTGTCTTGATGTGGGAATGATGGCAATAATTTAAAGCCAATCTTCCATGATAAAAAAAGAGTCTGCTGTCATCATTTAACCTGGCATGCTCTACGACACAGACCAGAGGGTTTTCCCAAATTAATTCCCATTTGAACCAGAGGCTGTCATCTAGAAAATAAAAGCAGTCTTTTCTCATCTCTGTGAATCCTTCTGTAAATATCAGGTTTTGCAGCTGCTTACATGTGAGACAAGTGCTATTAGTTCAACACTCTGGGCATAAACCAAACCACGACTTACATTTCCATGCTGTTTGCTCAGAGGAGCTCAGAAACCTGTTAGCCATCCTTCAGAGTCTGGCTGGATGAGCGGGGGAGTGGGATTTCATCAACACATTGCCATCACTTTCAGTTTAGCTCCTCATTGCTATCTTTGGCAGTTTTGGCTACGTGTGTATAATACTCTGATGCTCTGTATATACAACAGGAGCTCCTCTAGTTGAAAGTTAGCAGAGGAGGAAAGATGCCTGTAGCCAAAAAAATGGTATGACATTTTGACCCTGAGTGAACTCAGTGAAACATGAAGGTTTTCCCTTTTTTTCCTAAGAGCCCCTGAGTCTTCTCTGAGCTGTGCCATCCAATTGCACTGAGCAGAGCAGGAGGGATTCTGCTTGGTGTTTGTCTTTCATATGTGCAAATGCAGTAATAATAAAATCATAGAATGGCTTTGGTTGGAACAGACTTCAAAGCCCATCCAACTGGCCTTGAGCACCTGCAGGGATGGGGCATCCACAACCTTTCCAGGCAGCTTGTGCCAGCATGAGTAATGGATGGAGGATGTTCATTACACCAATCCCCTATTCTCATCCCCTGGACTGGCTGGGATAGGATCTCTCTGGCTGCAAGGTGGCTGAGGAGATGCTGTGGTATGGCTTATTCCACTTTTTCTCCTGTCTTGCAAAGTCAGGGTGCACAGGGCTCCAAGCACTGCTTGAAGTCACTCCCAAGAATCAGCAGAGCTAATGCATTCCCACAGCCCTTTCCTGGCTCCTTGGCTATTCCTCTCACAGTAAGAAGCCCTCAGAATTAAATACCATGAAAAGCGTTATTGAAAATGTTCAGTGAAACAGCATTTGAAAGAAAATGAGTCTGAAAATGTCAGCATTCTGTAAAAGAAGAAGAAAAAAAATAGTGCGAATATATGTTGCTTTACTGTCAAAAACTGAGCAGCCCAAACCTGTCCTAAGCTGCCAAAATTAAAAACTTCATATTTTGGCTTGAATATTTTGGTATTCAAATTTTCTCCTGAAAATGCCATGCTCGCTATGGAAAACGTAAGCACAAAGATTTTTTTTTTCCCCAATGAAATCCACTCTTCGCCCCTTTTTCCAGAAAAGATCCCTCTTTCCCTTCTCCTGCTGGAAGCTGCTCACCTGCTTTAACACCTTGTGCCAGGACTGAGCCCACACCACTGCAGGGACTGGTGGTAGGAACGGCTGCCAGAGGCTGCCTAAACAGGAATGCTCCTGGAACACATAGAGGGACAAAGGGACAACTGAGCATTTTGTCTTGAGGAAACCACCAGAACTTCAGAAAACTGTAAAAGCATCCACTTTGTCCCAGCTCTGCTCTCAGGGGCTCTTACAGGACTCAGAAGGTTTTTTGTTCTGTCTTGATGTTGCTCAGTTCTAGATGTGTCTAAAGACACCCTTGTTGGGATTTGTGCATTGATATCTCTCTTCTAGGAAGCAGTCTGAGGGATTTTATGGTCCTGTCTGGAAGTAAGAGTGATGAATAGTCTAAAAATATCAGATTAGTTCACTGCCCCATTACATATAAGCCAAACAGCTGTCAGGTGGCAATGGCGACTCCATTACTATCTTTATTTTTGTTGGCAACCTGGGCTGGATTTGAGTGGCTGACAACTTATCCTCCTATCAACACTCAAAAAACACTTCTCCCATTTGGCTAATTTTACGTCAAGTAGACATGCAGTAGCTAAAATATCAACAAATTATGATTTTATTTCATTCTTATGTTGTTGCAACTAAAGTGGAGACAATGCCCTGAGATTAGATTGTTTATGTTTCTGAAAGCATATATGTACCAGTATCTTCTTCTCTCTTTGAATGGTCAAGCACTCCAGATATTGGTTATTTTCTGCATTGAAATATATACTCTTCATCCTTTTGATTATTTTCTATTTCCTTAAAATATCCACCAGAAAGTCCTATGTGACCCAGAGCCTGAGCCTAGATCAAATCATTTTCATAGTCTTGAAGATACGCCTTTTTCAATGACCTTCTGATTTTTTCCAGCTTTAGCATTTCTGTGATTGAAAGTGCTCAGAGGATGAACTAAAAGCATAAGAAAATGTTAGTTTATTGCAAAATTTATACATCTTCCAAACTTTTCAATATATCAATATGACTATGTCGAAAGGATTTGCTGAAATTTTGTCTAAAATCTAGACATGTGGTGTCAGCATACCAACCTTTGCATGTGGTTTCTTTTGTAAGTCATTCTGTAGGACAGATTCTGATAAATACATATACGTATAACCATACATACACTCGTGTCTTTTCAAAAGGGGCAGTTTCTCTCTTGAGAAATGATTCTATTTTTGTGGAATTTGAAGCTATTGCATTGGATGAAGCAGTAGAAGCAAAGGATGTGAGGTAATACAAGGGCCTTAGGGGAGCAAGAGGAGCAGGATCTATCTGTGCAGTGGTTGCGATGTCTGTGTTCTCCCATCAGTGTGTTCTGTCCCAGGATAACGCTCCAGGTTAGGATTCAACAAGCTCTCTTCTTTTTTTTTTTTGTAAAGAGAATGGCGGAAAGGTCCTCTAGCGTGCAACAAACTGAAAGTGGCAGCTGGTAAATAATTACGTTCCCTGCTTCCCTCCCTTTTAACTCTGCAAACATATAATTAGGGAAGACATGAAAAGCTGTGCCTTTCTCCTCTCTTGTCCTTCCCCTCACTGAAGGCTGCATCACCCCTCTGTATGTCAGTGGTCAGTACTTTGGAAAATCAGTCTGACTCCTCTTCCGCCCCTGCAGGTGCTGTAACTCATTCACATTGCTCTGAAAGACACCGAGGCTTTGCTCTGTGCTCACTGCAGTGTTTTGAATCACAGCTTGGTCTTGGGTTTGGAACCTGCAGATTCTGAAGTGACACGAAGTGAGTGATTGTACAGAAACACAGGTAGGTCCCCTCTTTAAAATGTGTTTGATATAAAGGCTACCCACTGGAGAAGAGAAATAAAAAAATAGAAAAAACAGTGTAATAAAAACAATATGTACCTGCACCCTGATACCGTCTCCAGGTCCTGAATCCATCACTCTGCAGTTCTTTGTAAATGAGAGTCCATTTTCTTCTTAGCTTCCAGTATAGACTGTCCTCCAAGGCATGATCTAACAACAACACAGAACAAGCTGGATTCTTTCTGCGTTCTGCGTGGTCAATTTTTGTGTTGTGTTTGCTTCACGTAACGATATTCATTTGCAACCAAGAGAGTGAGGAACACTCTGAATGGAAGTGAAAATGCAGTGATTCCAGCAGCTGGGGCTGTATCACCCACCGCAAAGCCATGGCAGAGCAGAGTGATGCAGCACATTGCCCTGGCAGTCCAACTCTTCTGCCAGCACAGCAGTTCCACAGGAGTTCATAGAAGATTAGGGACTCCTTCTCTAAGACTTTATTCTCTGGGAAAAATACCAGCAATCAGATGATTTAGTATCATTGTGTGCGCAGCTATGTGCTTTGGCAGGAACAAAATTTCCTTCCTCTCATCTTTTTCAGTCTGGTAGTAACTCTTTAAGACATGTTGCTAAATAATCATATATTTTATGATTCTTGGATAATCATCTTCAATAATTATCAATAATTAGACTAAACTGAAGAAAAGTCCAAGGGTTGTATGCAAAAGAGATCCAGGCACTGCCTTCAGTCTCAAGCACTCACGTCCATACGACAGGGAAACAACTCCTACTGGTCTCCCCCATTTTCGCAGAGGCCAGGTTTATACTCTGGCTCATGTGCCGTCATTAGCATGCAATAATGTAAATATCCAGGCTGCCTTATCGAGTTGAGCTTCTCATCTGCTTTTTGTCTCCTGCGGGTTCAAAGAGCTGTGTGTACACAATCACAGGTGTACATGCAGGGTTTGTTTGGGATTTGGCACTTCCTCTTCCACCTTATCCATTCCTCGGGAGGCAGAATGGAGCATTTTGTATCTCTGAAGTCCATTTCCTCTGGCTGCTCCTTGTCATTTCCCAGTGGGATATGCCTGCGTATGTGAGCACACATCTGGGGAGAGGGTGAGGAGCAGCATTTGAGTGGGACCTCAAGTTCTTTCCAGGATACAGATCCTCCCTGGTTTAAATTTGGTACTTCCAGGAATAACAGTTTTCTGATTGCTTTCACTATTTGTCTCTTGGGAAAAAAAAAAAAAAAAAAGAGAAATAGAGAACTGTCTCAGGCTAATTAGAAAAGGTAGGAGAAGAGTGGGGATGAATCTCTAGGTGGAGAAGATGCTGGAGATGAACTAAAGTCAAGCTTGACCCAAAGTCTGCAGTAAAGGAGCAGCTGAAGGTAAGGAAATGGCAAAGCTGATGCCAAACAGCAGCTGCCAAACCAAGGGCATATACTAATAGACCTGCTTCAGTTTGTACCACACCATAACTGCCATTTAACAATAATGTTAAATGACACTGAAAATTGAATTAAAAACATACTTTTCTAAACTGATTTTACAAAAAATGGCCACCTGAGCTGTGATAAAGCTGGAACTCTCCATTTTGCAACAGAATGGGGTTGGGTCTCCTTGCTCCCTCCAGGAAGACCACGCCTTGCCATGAGGCTCTGCAGCTTTGCATGCTAGTGGGATGCTGTCAAAACGATACCTGCTTATTTCCTGAAATGAGTTAAAAGTAGCTTGAGGATTACACCTGTCTTTGCCAATATCTGTCATTAGACAATTTCCTGTCTCCAGCTTTGTGCTTTATTTCCTGCTGGTGTCTAAAGGATGCATGCTGACAGCAGAAGACAGCGGCTGTTGTGAAACATGGGTGCTGCCTGTGGGGCTGTGTGCAGCGGGACAGACTGGTGATCCCTGGTGAGACTGCTGCCTTTGCTTCAATCAGTTGTGCAGCGTGAGAACACAGTGGTGATGGCTGGTTTGGCCTTGCTCACTAATTGGACTGAATGTGCAGACTGACTAAAGCATGTGCTGAAGGTTTGGGAGAGGCATGTTGAATACCGCCGTCTGCTTGAAGCCACGTTTTCTGGCAGGTGCAGAGCCTCCCATGCTGAAGCTGTTACACTCTGCATGCAAATATTAAATATTTATGACAGCTGATGGTCCCCTGTGTCCCAGCTCCCACCTGGGAACCCTGATTGCTGCAATGTTCTCCCTAGAGCAATCTGTGTTTGAAAGCAACACAGAGTGAAGCTGGATCAAGAGGAAAGCCTGCAGAAGCCTCCCTGTACCACGTATTTTACAAGGCTGTGGACAATTTTCTGGGGAAGGGATGCAGGAATAAACCTATTTGTACAGGGTAAAGCAGGCCAGAACTGGCATTACCTTTGGCCTTAAGACATGCCAAGTCCAGGGCACTATGAGGTTCTCCTTTGGGCATAGAGATTTCTCCAACCCTGAGCTACGTAAAGGGTGGTGAAAAGAAGCCTAACCTGCAGTGGAGATGTTAAAACCTCTGTAGCAAGTTTCTAACATGGCAAATATGGGGGGGTTCAGTAGATCAAAAGAGCTGGAAACAAATAAAGGAAATGATTTTGTAGAGGGGGTGCAACAACCAATAGAAAGGGATGATTAGAAATAGATGCCTTTGTGGCTTTTATCTGCTCAGGTGAGAAGTGCTAAAGAATTCTGAGGTCTAGAGATAGCCACAATCAACAAAGCAACTGCAGAATCGGGTCCTTCCTTTAAAAGTTCACAGGCACAGTGGTAAATATAGTTCAGACACAAATATGTTTTTAGATTAAGAGTTTTCTTTTAAATCCTTTCCCCCCCCTCTCCTTATGAGAGTGCCAAGTAGTGCCAGTTTGGAAGTAATTTCTGAAATGTGGACATCTGTCTTCTGGGATTTGTACTGAAAACACCATATTTTTTCATATGGCTCACCAAACAAGCCATTCATTAGTAACTAGTTTCAATCTATAATGACTTTGAGTGTGATTCATCCTTGCAACTCTTGAGTGTTGTACCGTCAGTGGGGCTTGCATGAGCATACATCTGAGGTGCAGAAGTGAATGTGGTCCTGTTTCTGGTCAGACTAATGATTCTCATGTGATGTTTCACATCTCTTCATCGATCCTCTGAGCCATTCCAATGTCTGAGAAAAAGCTGCAGAAACACATCCACACCATAACACTGCTCTAAAAATAACAGTTAATCTCCTGTTTGAGATGTTAATTTATAGAAGGAAAGGCTGTGGAAAAAGCCCCAAATCTTGTAATTATGTGAGTGGCTTTTTTTTCTTGAGATATATAACCAATTCTTCTGTTCTTAGCTTAGAAACCATGTGCTATGTGCTACCCCCAGATCTTTTTAGCACTAGCTACAAGGTATTTTGCACTAGTCTACAAGTAAGAAAAAGCTTTTCATCAGTCTGAGGTAAGGTATAAACAACCTCAGGAAGTTTGGGATATGTTGTTAAAACTGTTCTGCAGTATCCTTTTTGCAGGGAGTTTTGGCACTGCAGACTTGCACAAGCTTATTATGAAATTCACTCATTGGCTAGCCTCTGATCTGTCCCGTGATCTCCCACCAGAAGATCACTACTTTTATAAGCAGGGTATGAAAAGAGAGAGTATGCATTGCTGTTCATCTAAAGATTCATCCCTCTTGCTTTCCTCTTATTCTAAACCTCTCCTTTTTCCCTAATTCAAGCTGCTGCGCCTTGGTACACCTGCACCCAAATTCATCCAGGCTGGCTTTGGGCACCTCCCTGAGCACCACGTCAGGACTGTGCTGGCTTTTGGGCCGCGTTATCTTTAACGGGAAGGCTGAAGCACCCACTGCAGGGGGTGGGTGGGTGGGTGGGTGTGTGTGTGATGAGCACAAAAACTGGCAGAAAAATACAGGTACTCTATCATTAAGTTTGGAAAAAACTACTATGATCATCACTGAGCTATTCTCACCATGCCCAATGATGACGTCCCTTAGTGCCACATCCACACAGTTTTGAACATCTCCAGGGACAGTGACTCCACCATCTCCCACAGCAGCCTGTTCCAAGGCCTCACAACACTTTCTGAAAAAAAACTTCTCATAACAGTATGAAAGAGGAGCTCCTTGGCTCCCCATTAAAGGGGAGCTGCAATTCCTGAGGACATGGCCCTCTTCCAGCCCTGTGGGTGGCCATCTTCATGTCTCAAGAAGAGAGGACTAAACTCCAAGAAAAACTAGGAAGTGCTTAAGTGCCAAAAAGGGAAAATCAGGCACTCAGATGTTTCTAGCTTCTACTACTTGATTTCTCTTACTTTACATTTGACACGCTAAAATGAAGCAAGTCACAGGCAGCCCAGTGCCTGGAGGAGTTTGAAGGTCAACCAAGATGTCAGTCTTGGAAAATAGTCCTAGGCCTCATAGCTGTGGATGTAACAAGAACAGGATTTATTATTGCCAAGGAGGTATAAGTATATGCGGTTACAGGAACACATGAAACTATGGAAACATGAATATGAACATTCATAGTGTTACATGAGGAAAAGCGTCAGGTACTCATTTTCTCTCACAGCAAAACTCTAACTGACTAGGTCAGTATGTTCCTAGTACGGCATCTGTCCCACTACTGCCCTCAGAGTGGTCTTCAGATTCTTCAGGCTTTTGTCAGAGGGCTCCAGCTGTAGTCACCCATCTCTTTAAAAGCCCCTTTCCCTTGCCCTTTTATCAGACATGCTCATCAGGTTGAATGGAGCAAAGGTCATGAATCACCCCACAGACACAATAACAGGGATGAATGCAGCCATGCACAGAAGTGCATTGCCAGCACCACAACTAAATTTGGCTCAGGCATCCAGTGACATTATCTGACGTGGCCAGGAGTCCCATGGCCATACAAACTGGCCTTCATCACACCTTCCTGAACTGCCTATCAGTCTGTCAGGCAGCAGTGGAGTCACAGAAGAAGGAGAAGAGGGGAAAGACACACATTTTAAAAAAATGCAGGTCTGGACTTACTTATTTTCTTATCTGAATAGCTTTTTTTTTTTTTTTTGCTTCTATTGCTATAAATTTCCCAGGAAACCACCCTGCAAAGCCTTCATAGGAATTCAAACCTTTTTGGCTGATGGCACCATAAATAACAAATTTCTTCAAGGTCAGATACATTGCTTTTAAAATAGCTTGCTTAGTGCTAAATCAAAAGTATTTTCTAGTCTTGGGTTGCATGAAAGGCTTGAGCTACAAGCCTTATTCCTATTTATTTTAATCAGACACTCCTTCAGTTTGGCTCCCATCACTTCCTGGTTTTGCTTGCTTTGGTGGAAATCAACTTGCACAATGTCCTAAGGTGCACCTACAGTACAACACTAACCTTCCTTGAACAAGTAATCCTCACTCACCCATTGCAGGTAGCAGATATTACAGCAGATGTGGTAGCAACAGGAAGGGAGGACTCTGACAAGCTCAGGTGCAGTCAGGTAAAGACATCTGAGGGACTTCCTCTTCTCCTGGGACAGCAGGGTGGTTCTCAAGTGGCCATAATACCATGTAGCAATATGTCTTTTCCAAGGAAAACATTTTGCCCCAGTCTGAGTGCATTTCATTAATACCTTATTATCCACATGCTTGGTAACAAGGTGTTTCAGGGTTTAATTACTGCCATGTGGTGCAGATGGTTTTCCACAAGTAATTATCACCATAATGTATATCTCCTGCATGCAAAGAGCAAGCAGCCCTTTGCAGAACCCCCAACTTGGATCTTGTAACATCTTAGCTCAAAATGTCATTTTGGAGTGTAGAAGGGTGAGGGCAAGCAGGTGAGGTGGCAAATGACAGAGGTGTGCTGGTGTAGCACAGTTTCTCCCAGAAGATCCCACAGCCCCCTGAGCTGGAGAGCTCACTGGAGGAGGAAAGGGTCTGGCTTGACTCTCAGGTTGGTGTTTACAGGGCAGGCAGAGGAAAAGTGGATGTTTCACTTGAAATGTTATGAAAAAGGTTGAGAAATAATGCCTGCAGAAGTTAGTTCTCAGAGTCTCTTTCTGTTCGTCTGTGATGAAAAGGCCGGCAACAGAATCAAAAATTCTGCAAATCCATTTCCTTTTACTATATCGTTGCATGGTTCATGAACTGAAAAAAGGAATTTGAGAAATGCAACTCAGTTTCTAAGTGCAATTATTAGGTTTAACTATTTTTTTCTACTCAAACAAATAGGGTATTTTTAATTTTTTTTTTTTTTTTTTTTTTTTTTTTTTTTTTTTTTTTTTTTTTTTTTTTTTTTTTTTTTTAGGATAAGCTGAATTTTTCCCTCTTTAAAACAATCATCAAACTCAATACTCATTTGCTTGGCTAAGAGATTCATAGGAGCGGAATCTAAAAATACAAAAGATAGAAACCAGATTTTGTTATCTAAAATATACATCCTCTCCTGTCGTGCTGGTAACTTAAGTTCACACAGTGTAAACACAGAACTAACAAGCTCTGGTATTGTCATTTGGGTTACAGCTTTTAAATATAAACTAGCTCCAAGCAGCTCACAAGGCTCTTCAAGAGATCAGGTACATAGATTTCAACACATCTTCAAGTCCATGAGTGTTTGATTGATATAGTACAGTACTCCTGTTCATGTAAATATTTGAATTTGGAGAAACCTTCTGTTTTAAATTCTGTTAAAAAAAGCCAGTTTAAGCTAACTTCCCACAGCAGAGCAGTTCTTACACACACACAGATACATGTGCTGCTCTGTTTCTTATACGCAAATCCATCTGCGAACATGGATTTTGCTTCTAACCACCCTTTGCTGTCAGGAAGGCAGCAGGGCCTGATCCCCAGGATGCTGAGGAGCTCCAACTGTCTTAGGAGATCACTGGATAGATGTAGCTGCAGTGCTCACAAGGGACCCATCGCTTTCTGAGTTTTGTGTAATCATTTCCAGGGAACTCGGCCATTGTAAGGTGACTGCCATTCCAACAGAGACCTCACTGGGCCTGAACACTTGCATGTTCAACTCACGTGGCAGCATTCTTGTTACTCTCACTGCTTTCTAAAAACATAGGGTCATGTTTTTTTATCTCGTTTTTATAAAGCAGGGATGATGCTGTTTCTGACTAGAGATGGCCTTCATAAATGAACATCTGAAAGACAGGAAATGAGGACCCTGCTCAGATTCTTGTCATCCCGGGGCATGGGCAGAAGCTTCAAGTAAGAAAATCCAGAAGATAATTGCCAGCAAAATAAGAATTGCAGCTGATGTTAACAAAGGATTTCTGAGATGCCTGGTTTGACAAATTCAGAACTGAGAACCATGTGTAAGGAGCTGCAAACAAAGAAAAGATTGTCTAAATGTCACAAAAATCAAGAGGCTGATCTGTAATCATTGCCAGCAAAAGACACAGCAGAGTAGAAGGTATGAGACAAAACTGAGCACAAATGTTCTGGAATACTCTTGTCCTCAGGTTTGTACTTTTTCTTGTAGCTCCATATGTTCTGCATTAGGATGCTCCTATGGCCACCCCTTAGAAGTGAGAATGCCTTCTGGCCACCTGCAGATCCTACCACAGCACTCAGCTGTCTCAGATGGCTGCAGAGGTGCTCCAAACCCACTCTTCTAAGGACCTCATACTTGAGGTGAAAAAATCCAAGCAATGGCAGAAGTGAGAGGTGGTTTTTCAGACTCAGAACAGTGTGATGCTGGTGTAGTGATGCTGCGTTCAACACAGCGAGGAGATGCTCAGGAACATCACCACCACCTGTTGCATGTCTTCTACTTCTGTGCAGTCATAGTCCCCTGCCAGAGTGATTTGCAGGTCTCCTCAGCCCTGTACCCTCATGCCAGCCACCACTTTTTCTAGGAGAAATTACTTTGGGGACAGAAAATCTCAGGAAGGAGTAAGAGGGTCAGAAGAATTGAGCTCTAAAGCTTATGCAGAGGTTGTGTGCCTCCTGACATTTGGAATCAAAAATAAGTGCAAAGTTTGTGAAGGGAAGCTGTCTGCTCCTGCTTCGTGATTTTTTTGTTTGTTTGTTGTTTTGGTTTGGTTTAAATCTCATTTATATAGGTGGAGACAGTCGATGAATTGACTTATTCCTTTCTGCCTGTGGCTTAGTTGTTTAGGTAGTTGAGGCGTGTATTTTAAGATCGTTTTCCTTCACAGGAAATGGGAAGCTGTGGAAAGCAAAATATCATTTTAGTAAAAATAATACTGCCTAACAAAACTCGAATGATTTAGCGTGTGTGTAAAATAGCAGATATACCAGAGAGACTCTCTTGGAAATGGTATTTGGTGAATAAACTTTTTTTCCACACTGCATTATTTAAAGTTAGGTGGATCCATCCAGAGAGGCTGACATCCAGAGTAGGCGGTTTGTTGCTCATCACTTATTTCTCAGCCGTTGCTCCAAGCATACACAAAACACAAACAAATCCTGCACCAGTGTCCCCAGCATCCCTTCCACATCCAGCAGAGCCAACTGTGAGCTATCTCTGCAGGGTTTTACTCTATATAATATTGAATTGGCGTGGGCAGCATGAAGCCTAAGGAAAGCAAGCAGCTCCTTATCCTCAGGGACAAGTCACAGGTGGCCAAAAAGCAAATCGGAATGTATTAGGTATTCATTATTCACTGCTGAGAATTTTTTCCTTTTCATATGATAGGAAACTGTTTCTTTTAGCAGTGTATTCAGGCAGGCGGTAGAGAAGGCAATCTGTAGATTTTCTAATTACCCAGAAAGCAGGCTGCTTCAGTGAAGGTGGTTGGCCATGTGTAGGTGTCCCATCAGCTTGCTTCTGTGTCCTGCTCTGTTTCCCCACACCTGTGCAGAGCCTAACAAAAGCAGGGAAGCAGTCTGCAAGCTGATCATCCATTTATGTTGGAATTAACACAGCAAACTCTCTTGTATGGTTAATTCCCACCCAAGCAATGAGTTTGCATTCGGACTGCAGGAATGTACCCAGACTTCACAGCACTGAATTTTGGACACACAGATCAATTAGAAAAAGTGCATTAAGTGACGTACGCTTTAGTTTGTGTGTTGCAGAACCTTCCCTTGACAGATAGGATTACTTTCATGTGCTGTAGTAGGGTGACACTGCTCTGGTGCACACTGCGCACTGTAGCACTGTCAGAGTGACTTTAAGGCACAGACAGGGACAGGCGAGCAGCCGGTGCTGTGCAGGGCTGTGACTATTCCTTGGAGCCCCGAGGCTCTGCCTTGCTTGCCAGGGAAATGAGAGGGGAAGCACTGAATTGCATGGTGCCACGGCAGAAAAGGAATAATAAAGAAGCTGTGAATCCGCTGACAAGCCAGGTAACTACACTGAGCATATCTCTGCGATGCAGCTGTCCTAATTTGGGGAAAATATTTACATTCAATCCACATGAAATATATAAAGCACACTGTTGTTTCTTTAGTAGAAAGAGGATGATAATTTTAATAGTGTAGGTGTGAGAGATAACTTCTTTTTTTATTAACAATTTTTCTACACAAAATCTTATAATAATACACTGGTGGAAAAACAGAGCATTACTACTGCAGGTTGTCCCTCATTCTGGCCAAAGCCTCAGACAAATACAGCTGCCTATGGGAGCACTTGGCTTACGATTTTGTTTCTCCTGGACATCAACTTAATGTTTTGAAAGAGGAAAAAAACATTTGCCTGCTGTTGTCTCATGGATGCCTCATGCCTATTCATTTCATTTTGTTGTTTGTCGTATTCCAAAGTAAATGCATTCTTCCTGACAGCACTTGATTCTTTTCACGCACTGGAAAAAAAGATGACTGACGGCTGGTGCCTTCTCTTTCCTTGAAAAGGAGCCCAAACCTGCAAAGCTTTATGCCTGTGAGTAATACTCAAAAACAAATGCGACATAGCACAGGAATTATGGCATGAGTAATGATTGCAAAGTCATTATGCCCTTATGAGAATACTCCAGGATCTGAGCAGGAAATGGCAAAAACAAAAGTTGAAAGAAGAAAACACAAAGAAAGAGAAACCCTGAATGCCAGACCTTCAAGTCTGAAAGTCTACCTACTGCATAAAATTTGAAGGTAAATGGATTGCAGGCATAAATGTTACGCCTGCAATCAAATGCTGAAGAGTTAATTCCATTTAGCCACTTTAGTGTTTGTTTTGTGGGTATCACCAGATGATTGATGGTTGCATTATTTCAGTTGTAACTGGGAATAAGCACCGTGAAAATTGTATTTGGTGTTTAAAACGCTGAAAGCAAAGGAGATGTAGATATAAGGATGGTGAGTAGCCATGCCATGGTTATTTCAGAGTTACAAGTGAAAAATGCCGCATGAGTGCCAGTTTGTTGCTTGCAGCAGATGTGGATCATTATCATAATCACTGAGAGGAGGACACTGTAAAGAGAAGCACCCAAACATGGACCAAAGCTTCAAAGTGACTCATCAAGGGGTTGGAACTAGGTGATCTTTAAGAACCTTTCCAACCCAAGCCATTCTATGATTCTACTATACCTACTGTCAGAAGCTTCGCGTAAAACCTGCTGCTTCCACTGAGATACAGTAAAATCTCACACCATGATCACTAATAGAAGGACGGGATCCAAAACCTGCAGTCAAGACTACTAAAAGCCATGCGAATGTTGTAGGAGTGATCTCTGGAGTCCTGTGCTGTACACGCAGAGCGTGCTGCTTGGTGTCAGTGGGCATGCAGCCCTGCTCTGGACAGGGCTAGCTCTACTCTTGTTAAATGAGTGCCAGGTAAACTTCTACTCACCTGCTGAGCTCCCTGTATTTTCATGAGGGTATCAGTGGGGTATCAGTTTGAATAATTAAATTTCTCATTTTACTCATGAGCAAAATAAAAGTTTTTTTAAAACAGAATCCACAAGGGTAGATGTCAGCTTTCCAGTAGCCTTTATTTAGCATTACCAAGCTGTTCAGATTCCACTTTCCATCTATTTGCAATGTCTTTTTAGTTATTCAATGCCAGGTCTTTGTTTAAAGCAAAGTGGGAAAACAAAATAATTAGATTTACCCTTTACTAATCCTTCTGAATGGAAGTGATAGAGGATCCCACACGCTTTTTAAATTTTCATTAAAAATATGAATACAGAAATGTCAATAGCCTTTTATCTTGGCTTCTCTGCTTCGGCTGAGAGATGTGTGCAGAGAACCTGGAAGATGTGGGAGGGTTGGACCAGATTGGAGCTTTCCTTCCTCTCCTTCCCAGGACCTCTTCTCCCACTTCAACCTGTTGGTTCTGAGCTATCAGGCTCAGGTACCACATAGGTGAAAACGGGCTCTTTCCAGAATAAGACTTGTTGCCCTCAGGTCCTCTGCTACCACAGTGAGATATAATAATAGACTTCTTGCCTTGGGTTCAGCAGCAAAAAACAGGAACAGGAGATATGCCTGAGTTTGGGTCTCTGGAACAGAGAATTGGAAACACTTTTTTTTAGCTAGAAAAGGTTTTAATGGAAATTTTATTCAGTGTAAAGCAATCTCCCAGAAGAAAAACAGCTTTGACACTCTAACCGCCTGTGTCTTTATTCCACCACAAAATGTATTATTTTGATATGCACACCAATTTCCATACCTGTAATTGGTATTTCTTATTCTTACTATTCAAGGAATCTATCTGTTGCTTTATTCGTGCAATTCAGTCGCAGTGTAAAACTAAGTTTACGGTGCAAGGGTGCAGGGTTTTTCCTTGCCTGTGCTCAGTTCTGTTTCCTGGTATGGAAGTCTCTGTACCTGATATGTATGTATGAAAAGTGCTGCTATGGAACATTCAATTTGTTGAAAAGCATAGCCATTGATTTGTGACTCTTTTCTTCTGCCATAGTCTCACCCATTGTATTAATGCAAATCAAATCACTTTCTTAGTGAAACAATAGCTTTTGTACACGTGTATGGCACTGTTATTACAGCTGCATTTCACAGAAAGTATGGATTTACTTTAGAAATTCATCTTCCATGCTTTTTTTTCTTCAGTAATGAAGAGTTTAGCCCCAAACAAATATCTTTTAAAACTAATTCTTGTTAACCCTGAATAGTCCTGATTGCTTAAGTATTAGATAATGAGAAATTTTTGTTCACAGGAGTGCTTCTGCCAGTGCTGGTGACATTTGGTATGGGTCATTGGGAAACTTGGAGGGAAGTTGTTGGCGATATCAGTCTGTGAATAGATGTACTAGGGAATTAATTAAAATAGACTTGTTCCTATAGTTTGGTGTAAATTCCAAATTTATAGAGCTTCGCTTTCAAAAAATATCCTTCTTGCTGTTTAATGACTGCCAGCCCCTGAATCCCTCTCCTTTAGGCTGGCTCCAAAGTTTCCATGACACCCGATTACAGTACCTGAAGAAGAATGCCTTGCAGATTCAATTAAAGCGTGAGGGAAGAAAGGTGAATAAGATGGAACTTGCAATCGCCGAGAGAAAAGCTTCCGTGCTTAAAGAGAATCCAGAATAATATACTTAGCAAAGGAGGATTTTTACCGTAAATACAAAATAAATAAATATAAATAAAATATGAAATGGAATAGCAGTTGACTGAGAACGAAGTCATTGTGTATTCTCTTCTGTGTGTCATTCCAATAGAGTGTATCTTTTTCAGAAGCCAGTTAGAGCTGAGATGATAATTTGCATGTCAAGCAAACTGTCTTAATTTCCTCATTCTTGCTTCACTTCTAAGATGTCTCTGGTGGGTATGTGTTCTAACAAACATGTTTGTCAATGAAGAAATCACAGCAAATGCTTGAGTTAATGACAGTGTTCGCTGTTAGTTTGGCACTCTTCTCTGACTCCATTGGCAGATTTGTCTATAATGATAGCCAGGAACAGGCAAACTAAGGAGCTTGCTTAACAGAGGGACATAACAAGCAGGCTCAGAGGATGCATGGAATACTGCGAAGTTCGATATTCCTACCCACTGTCAAATAAATTCTGAATTTGAAGCAATTTAATATTAGCAGTTCTGATATGTGCTCTGTACCTGCAAGCACTGCTGGTCAGAAATGCATACAAAACCCAGTCATATGGCTCTAACTTAAATCAACTTGTAGCATTAGCCATTATTCTGCGAAACCTAAATGCATTGCATTTATAATAAATCCACTAAGCTTTTCTAGCCCATTAAAAATAAAAATGAGAAAAAAGAAGTTCCTCCCTTTTCCCCCTTCCCCAGAGGGTGAAGGGTTTTTGAATCGGGGGACAAATTTACATTGTAGGAGCTTCAGGTGGTAATGTTAATGACTTTATTGCTTCTGCTCAATAGCATCCTGTCATTGCAAATGTAAAAAAAGTGAAAACAGACTGATCTACAATGAGTAACACCACAGTGGTAAGTAAATACATTTGCCAAGAACAATTTTAATTACAGGTACACTGGAATTGTTCAAATGAAGAAAATCTGAAGTAATGAATCACAGAATCATAGAATCATAGAATCAAGGTTGGAAAAGAAAAAAAAGCAAGTTCAAAAAGAGAAGAAAAGATTTATAAGGGAAAGAAGGGCAGCAGTTTCAGAAAGCGATTGTAAACCAGGTAATACCTTCCCATTTCAGGGTTCAGTGGAGTTAATAATCTCATACGTTCTGCTCATTTCTGGATCTTCATGGTCAAGTAGCAAATATCTAAACAAGGCTCTTTGATGTGAAACAACATTAAAATGCATTCTATGCACCAGTATTAATACTACATCTCACCTATGGCTCCAAAGTCTCGGTCACATTTTTGTGCATGTGTCTACAATGTCCTGGCTGATTTGCCATGCTATTTAGGCACAAAGCTCTTATCTGTATCAGAAAATGCCTCTTACGGATGGGCTTTTGTTTTAATTAAAACAGGTGAATGAGACCTTCGTGAATTTTGAGAATTTATTTTGACAATATCAATCTTCTGCATTGCTCAGATTTGAAAAAATGGCTAGGGTGAGAGGTCAAGCATAGCTCTGTCTACGTGTACTTCCAGGCTAAAACTTTGCATGTTTATGGAAACGTAGTTTTTATGTAGCATGATGCTTGTATCAACAAAGGCAGAACTTTGCAAATGATACAGGTGAGTTGTACAACTCTGTTCCCTGTCCAGTAAGATTCTGCCAAAGATCACCAAAGTAAGCCAGGCCCACTTCAGCCAAGTGTGGTCCAAATGCGTATCTGGCTCCCTATGTGCAAAATGATTTTCCTTGAGCCTATGGAAGTGTGAAAGTCTTGAGAGGCTTAGTGTGTGCAACTCTGCATTTTCTGTACAAAACTCAGTGGTATTTTGAGTCCTACTTGGATATATATCTAGATCATCACGAACAGCACCCCTCAGATACCGACCTGACTCTGAGTTTGAGATAGGTCCAGTCAGAGACAGGCACTGTGAGTTCACTTCCACTCAGTTCAAAAGTTAAAAGTGCATCAAAACATGCTTATTTCAACCAACAAGTTTGGGTTTTTTTCAGTTTCAGAAACCAGACACGTGGTGTAAGTCAAATGCTCCTGCTCCCATGTCTGGGCAGTTTCTCCATTTTTCATCCAGTTGCATCAGCTTTTTCTGCTTAGAGCTTGGTTCAGCATTCCCAGGGAGGGAAAATCACTGCAAGAGTTGCTTCAGCAGCTCAGTTTCATATCCCTTCAAAGCTTCACCAGAAGGCACCTCTTTCGTGGCTTACTTCATAGGGCATGCTTAACCATCAAGATACTTACAATAATGGTGTGTTACAAGGAAACCCCCTTCCAGTGAAGAGAAGACAATGGGTTTCAATTGTTATGTCATGTTTCATGTAGCAAAAAGGCCTGATGTAAAGCATTACACAGGTTCTTAGCCTTGGTATGCATTTACTAGAATGCACCAAATGCTTGACGAATAGCTATTACTGTTGAAAAGACCAATGTACTTTGAGATAGAGTTTCATAAGATTTACTGGGGGGGAAAAAAAGCAAAAGGCTGTCCACTTAATGTAGGTAGGCAATGCATATAGCTTTGAATAATTCCTGTAGCGGTTACTCTAACTCCCGCTTCCATGAAAACTCCAGCAAAACTAAGCATCCCATCCTTCTCCACATGATTCTACTAAAAACTAAAAGGCACTGGAAGAATTAATTATAGATGAAAAGGATATATCTATGAAAGTATTGGGTGCTGAGCAAACATGCCACATATTTTATTTATTTAAAATAGCAAGATCCCATGTCCCTGAGGGCGATAATAAATATTTCACCACACAGACTTTAGGTGAAATTGAAATGCTCTAATTGAAAGTCGCAGAGGACATATCTATTGAAAATTCACCTTCCTAGAGAGTAGCAATGGGTTTCCATAGTGTGGAAACTCAATTTTGAAATGTTCTATTCCCAAAAGATACTTATAAAGAAAAACCTGTCCTGCAGTCAATCACCACTTTTTTTCCCTTCAAAATCTTAATTTTGTACACATCTGTAATGGTGCGGATGTACATCAGCAATTACAGTCACTAGCAGCTGTGTGCTTTATAGTGCGTTGTAAAGATTTTTTTTCCTAAAGGCCCTTTGCTCTGCAGCTTGCTTCAGTCAAACTGAATGAATCTCTCAGTGTCGTACTGGGCTCAGCCATTGAGAGTGAAGGCTCTTCCTCTGCCTTTACCGATGCTTGTGCATGGAGCATTGTTGCTTCATTTCCATCTTCCACAGATGGATTGCTAGGAAATGTGTGAAACTGCCTTGGGCACCAAGAAAACAGGGGCATCAAGCCAGGACATTATGAGAGTATTTCCAACAGATGCAGCTGCAACATGCTTTGCTCCACACTGATTCTCCTGCCCTGGCCGGGTCAGCTCTCCATCAAAAAAACAGGACACATTTCAAGTATGAGCAAATTGGGAAATAACAGTAAAAATGCAAAATGTAATCTCCTTTAAAGCATATTCAGATTCTTTGCTCGGTGTTGAGGACCTGTGTTTTCCCACTTTTGAGATGAGCATTTCCATCAGATCCTTCCAAGTTAATGCAGAAGAGGTGAGAAGGCCAAGTACAAAAACCAAAACCAAACAGAGACCGGAAATGGATTTTTTAAAATCCACATTAATTCTTCCTATTTTTCACTTTTTATTTCTCATCATTTGACTAGAGTGATGTTTGTTGATACACTCTGAGAGGAGAAATTGGAACAGAACAGATGAGCCAGTGTAGCATCATGCTGCAAGGAATAGAAAGGAATTACCCATGCAATCTCAGTGCTCAGCAGACCTGAGGCACCTTGCAAACAGAAGAAACCATCCAAATTTGGCTCTAAATTAGAAGTGTGGGAGGCTGCAATCCCTACTAATAGCAGGCTCTTAGAGTTGTACCTTCCCTGGAGGAAACAGAGCTGTCTGGGGAATAAAAGAAACCTCACAAAACTGGAGATAACTGACAAAATTACAAACACTCTTAGGGTTTTAAAGGAATTCTTAAAAAAAAAAAAAGACAAAAAAATAAATATCTACTACCCAATGCCAAGAGAATTACATAAATGCAATCTACTGCAGTGTAAATCATACCGTAACAAGTTCAGGACATCATTTGTCTGTTTTACAATATCATCATCACTGTATTCTCTGCGTATTACAATTCATGTCACCATTCTGCATCTGGAATGAAAAAAAAGCCAAGATAACAATATGGAAACAGATGGTATTTCCTCCACCTAGATGAATATTTACATTTCTAGCAACTTTATCTTGAAGAAATACAGGAGAAATGGAAGGGGTATAGGGAACTGACAAAATGAGAGGAGAATGGGGAAAAGTGCCCTGATAAGCAAGCTGGGCAAGGGGAAGAAAAAAATAAGGAAAATAAACTGGTAAGTCCTGTTTTGTATTACGAGGAAAAGAGAGGGAGCCAATGGAACTGAAAATCAGTAATCACAAACCTAATTAAATCACCATGCTTTGTCTTTACACAATGCATAATTAATCTATGTCACAGATGTTCTAGAGTCAAGAGAGATTAGATGATTATATACATAACATGAACATCTGCAGCTATGTGATATAGGATGGAAGCCCTCACACCATATGGCACCAACCAGGTACTTGCTGCTGGAGTTTGGATCAAACTTCTGTTATTAACAGGTTATTTTATATCTCCTCTGAAATGAGCCTGCAGTATCTTCTAATTAGATGGCAGACAGCCACCACACCAAGTTCCTGAAGTGCTAAACTATTTGGCCTTTGCTGACTTATACTGCTTATTACACTCTGATTTAATGAGAAACATCAACTTCACATACTAAAGTATTTTCCTGAAAGAAAATTAAATATAACTTACTTCTTCATGTGGTTCAATGCAAAGATTGCACTTAAAATGCTTTGATTAAAAATATACGTTAATTCTGCATATATTATACAGATCTAATCATATGGATGCACATCTCTTCCCGCGGAAGGCTGCCTGCCTTTAAGCAGCTTCTGCCTTTGAAAGCTTCTAACTCTGGATGTGACAAAATCATTAGTTAGTATTTTAAAAGAATTACAATGAACACTAAAGAGAGACCCCCACTTCCCACATACAAACTTTCTAGTGATAAAGAGCCTTTTCAGACTGTATAATCCTATTTACTGTTCTTAACTGGAGAACTGTGTTTGTCAAAAAGTACAGAAGTCTTCAGTGGTTTGAAAGTGAGACTGGCTCATCAGCTCCCAAGGGAAGAAAAGGTCTATTTATTTTAACCGTTGAGCCTAAATGCAAACTGCACAATAAATCTGTCTATCCAAATACTGACCTATTTCATGCAATGTCGGGGTGAGGTTGGCCTTGCTGTATGAGGCTATTGTTGCCGACAAAAAAAGCAAGTCCTGTTTGGGCAGCCGCTTGCAACTCCCAAGATGGGGATGTATGCTCACCCACCCACCCCCAGCCTGAAAAAGTCTGGAAAGGAACCTCAGTTACCCAGCTCCATCTAGTGTCTGGGAAGGAAATCACTCTTCGCAATCTGCCCTCAGCCTTGAGATGAGATGCCGCTGGTTTTCTGTCCTGTTCTGCCTGGCAGCCATGGGAAAACCCATCCTTGCATCATTTCTCTCTTGGAGAAGCTCACCTTGGGCAGTGGTGTTCTGCTCTGGTCTGTGGTCCCTTAGGTATCACTAAAGTATTTCCAAGTTGACCAGGTTGCTCATATGAGGTGGTTATGGACCTGAGCATGCTCTGTTTGTTGAGACATCTGTGCCTCCAATGAAAAATATCACCAACAGAAAGGCACTGTGCCACGTCCAAAGGTGTTGTAAGTAGGAGATGGTTTGGGAACTCCTCAGAAATGCACCAAGGTATGATCTCTAAGAGGAAAGTGCCTGTTGGGCTTCTAGAAAAAAATGTCCGAGGTCATTTTCTCTATCTTCCCAAAACGAGACTGACCTACAGATAGCAGAACCCAGAGAAAATGCATGAGAAAATTATTCTCCAGGCCCCAAGGTATCCTTTCTGAAGTGCAGGTAGTTCCCCTCTGTAGTTCCCCTGGCTCACAGGTGATGTCTCTGTGACAGCCACTAACAGAATTCCTGAGAAATATGCAAGAGCTCGGCTGCCAGTCACATTTCTGCAGTTTGACATATTTCAACTGTATATCTTCATGTAGAAACAATTTAGGAAAAAGAAATCCATGCCACAACCCTGTCTGAGCATTTTGAATTGAGCTGAGATAGAGCTGCTTAAATAAACAACACAGCACTTTTCAAGAATGAACCAACAATGAGAAGATTTCAGGTAATACTTGTAAAATTTCATTAAAAATTTCTGCTTGGAGTCAGCTAGTTTTCTTTCTGTCCAGCTCAGAATTTTCATCCTATTTTTCTCCTTAATACCTCTAAGTGTCTCGATTCTCAGTGCGCTCCTGCCAAATTTCCTGGGATACTGGGGACCTGGTTCAGCAGAACCATTGCTGTCCCTGCTCTAACACTGCAGATGGGCATTGATATCTCCACATCGAGCCGACTTTCTTCTGCATCTTCTCCTTCAGCTGCCATCAGCTAACCTTGCCTTCTGACAGCTCTTTCCTCGACTCCTAACAGCAGTTGTAACCCCAAAGCAGCAGTTGTGGAGGAGACCTTTGCTTCAGGGTATTCAATTTGCATCATAGCTGGAGAGATGGTTATTGTGGGAAAAACAGGCTGTATGCAAATCCCTGAAATGCAAGAAGCCAACGGCCCTGAGAACCAATTACAGACAAGTGAGTTGAGTAACTGCTGCATATGTAATACTTTAGGGGTATGTTGCCAGTGAATTATTTTAGGGTGGTACCGCTCCAGGTCACCAAGTCTCCATCCACTTTCAAGGGCCTCGCTCCTCACACTGTTTGGGGACACTCAAAGAAGTCCACATGAAGGAACCTCTCCACTCCAATTCCCAGTGACTGAAAGGTTCCAAACGCCCCATCCTCAACTCCATGCCATACTGCAGGCCTTCAAATGCACAGTCTTTCTGTCACGGCAATGATATGCAGCACCTTCTCCTTCAGCCCACGTACTCTCCCATTGCCTCCTTCTCTAAAAGTCTCCCTTAATTAGCCCACAGCTAATCCTGTCTATGTCTACGTAAAACTAAGGTGGGATAAGCTGCTTAGATTCACTTAAAGTCCCATACCTTGTCCTCCCAGTTTCCTCCAAAACTATCTCAGCTGAAAGTTAATTCTCCTGAAGATGATCCATAAAACAAAGTTCTTATGTAGCCCATCTTTGCACATTTCCAGAGCTAACAGTATGCCTCTTAAACATGAAAATCAAAAGGGAACATTCTTTAAAACCATAATTTTGCACTCCTTTTCTTTTCCTCTCTGGGATTAAGCTAGCAGACAATATTTAGTCTGCTGAGACAGTAGCATGGGACATTTCAACAAGGAATTTTTTGGCAGAGAATATGGAAGGAATTTGCAGATTTTGGCAGCTTTTGCATTTAGCCATGGACTGACCTACCATGAGCTTATCAATGCACAGCTGAGGGCAGTCAGCATTACTAAGCTTTTCTAACTATTGTCTCTGAAGAGATGAACATCAGTATATTCCTTTATCTAGCAAGCTACTGTAGGTATCATGAGACTTATTGACTCATGATCAGTCACAAACCCACAGTCACATTTATCTCTAGTAAAACATTTTGCCATCTATGCTATCAAAATACTGCAGAAGTCAAAAGAAATATGCACATTTTTATCAGAATCTAAAATGTTTAGTAGTAATTACAGCTAAGTGAAAACCAGATTGGAAAAAGGCTTACAGTTCTTAAGACGTTTGAAGTCAACTTGCTTACAGCAAAGATTGTTTTAACAAAGAGTATTATCATTTTTTTTATTCTGAGTTTTCTTGAGGATAAGGTTCTTCAAATTTGAAAATGATTATGAAAAACAAAACTATTGGTTGGAGTAATGAGGGAATTGGTTTGAGCCTTTGACCAAAGCACGCTCAGAACAATTTTGTCTTTACTGGTCCGATACTACAATTTTTTCATTTCTAACCTTCCTGGTTTTGAGTAGCAATGAAAGGGGCATTCTGAAAGGGAAGAGAAGTGGCTTTTATGGTCTTCTGTTCAGAACAAATGAGGAAGTGTCAGAAATCTAGATAAAATTAAAGTCAGAATGTAGGAGATTTCCAGACAGATTTCTCAAGTATGAATTTTCAGATCAGTGTGGCTACCCTTAAGATGAATATTTCAGTTTGTTTAAATTCTCTAACCCGTGCCATTAAAACTGAATGGAGCTTTTGGACATAGTTTGGATTGGGCTCTAGATCAGAGAATAGCTGCTAGAAAAACAATTTAGCTTTTCTAAACACCATGAAGGGCACACTTATTGCTATTTTAATAGCATTTCCCTGCTTTTGCATAAAAGAATGTTGAGATAATGCATTATTCGAAATGATTAAACAGAACATAGTATTTGTGTGCTAATGAGAAAAGTGAAATATTGCTGTGGCTGTCCATGTGCCAGCAATCTAGGAGCTTCTAGAAACCCTTAGGATCTCAGTCATATTACTAGTATCCTTCATGTAAATCCATCAAAATCAGGAATATGGCACCATTTCCCAGGTAGCTTCTTCAAGCAGACAGGAGGAGAATCCACAGCTCTTATTCACTCCTTGTCAAGAAAACTCACATCTGGAGATCAGAAAGAGCATCTCCAAGGATGGGAAATAGCATTCCAATAACATCTGGAGGTTAAAGAGAAGAGCAGTTGAATGAATGAGAGAAGTAGTGGCAAACATTGGATGATGTTTTACTTCTGACAGCCAAAAGCTCGAGCTGTAGGTCTGATGCCTGACATTCCCTGGGTGAGTACCAAAAGCAGATGATGGGAAGAAGATTTCTGCTGTGTCTGGGAGAAGGATTCACATCTGATGCCAGAAGGGCAGGAAGAGACCTCACCAAATTTCCGAGGGCTCAACCTCTGACTCTGTAGCATTGCATCTCTTTTCCTCAGATACGTTCTCCTGGCTAGTCTAGGAAATTACTGAAGCAGAATGTGGTTGAGAAGCCATGGGAGAGTGCTGTGCTCTCATCATGCAGCAGAAAATAGATGGAGTGTTAGGTACTGCTGCTCCTAAACTGCGTCAGAATGAAGCACTTCAGAGAAAACTGTAGGTAGAGTCTTTTACATTGCCAATAAATCTGGGAGTCCATGGGTAAGAAAAAGATATTACTCAGCACAGTCCAGACTTTCTAATGAAAGGCTGAATACAGTTTGAAAGGCTAAACTGCACAGGCCTTGACAGGAGGTCTATCTGTTAAAAAAAAATATTTGGTCAACTGCTCACAACAGAGTTCCCTTTCCCTTAGTCTCCCACTTTCTCCATCGGGATGTTTCAGAACTTCACCAGAATTTCATAGTCCTTCAGCCCTGCTGCAAGTGGTGAAGGGTGAAAACAAGCACTCCGGCATATGTTTGTGCACCTGAGGATAAGCAGGTGTTTGCACATTGCAGTATTGTAGCACATTCATTTTGTCCTGCTTCATTATTCCTGCAATGAGATGCTGACCCCGCTAAATGCTCAAGGTTCAGGATGTGACTTCGGGATGCTACAAGGAAATTGGGGGTGTCTCCGATGTGTTGATTATAATATCTGCCTTCTGAATTTTGCATAATACATGTGAGAGAACTACAGAAGAGGAAGTCAATAGATTTGGATCAATTTGTATGCAAAAAGCCAGGTGATGCATGACTGCTGCAATTACAAAGATTTGTACAAGACAAGGGAATCATGGTGCAAAACTGGGCTTGTTCTTCTACATATATTTTCAGACCAGCGCTGGGGAACTGGAGCTAGACGAATGAAATTAATGTTACATTTGGTTTTAAATATGGAAGAAGAAAAAAAAGAAAAAAAGTGAGGAACTAATTATATGTTGCTGGCTGGATCTGTGCTTTACAAATTTGCGTTTATGAATTTTTTTCTCGTGATTAGCAATTTCTATTTGAAAGGGTGAGGAAGTGCTTGGAAGAGTGAGTTTCTGTTCACCACTGCTGCCAAGTTTCATGTTTTAATTTCAAGTTTCATGATTTTTGATGCATTTCTTAGAACTTACACTCTTGGAATAAAGACTCTGTAACACTTCCAGCTTTTTTAAAATGTAAAACATGAAGCAATTTCACCTAGAAGTTCTAAAAGGCAAATAAAAAAATTTCAAAATGTGTTACTTGAAGCATACTTCATGATTTTAGGACAGTTTGATGAGATCTGGAAAGCATGATTCCTGAGGTTTTAAGGAAATTCTGTGCTTTATTCATGTGAAAAATGGTATGTCATTTATACAGGTACTTTTTCAAAGCCAGCTGCAATAGCTAACAAAAGAGAAACATTTGCAATGACGGGTACAACAGAGCTGCTGTTTGTTTTACATTTTCATACAGTCCATTTCAGTTAGCTCTCAATTTTCCTTCTCTTCAGTATGATAAGCTGTATGGAGGAAGGGATCTGGGATGGGGAGAGAACTGCAGTTCAACAAATATGGCTCTTTACTTTGTCTGTGGACAGGTGATTTTGGACAGATTAATGTTGCGGACAAGTTATTAAGAAATCTTTGGAATTCTGGAAGTTTTCGTTCTGTCAGCATTACTCAGCCAGTTCCCCATTGTCTGCCTCAAGCTCTGCATTCTTACAAATGTGTCCTGTTCAGAGAAACACTTTTGGTCAGAGCTCATCCAGTTGAGGCACAGACAAGAATTATGATTTTGTTTTCCTTGGATTTGAGATTTCTTTTCTTCTTCTGCTACAGCTTCAATTTGCCTATGCCAACCAAGTCTCTTGGCCAGTGATTACTATAATGTATCAGCCATTACAGTGTAACAGAAAAAATTAATGCAGATTAAGAAGTTTATTGATGCAGAAATAGTCCATTCAGTTCTGCAAAGGCTAAGTTAATGTAATAGAAAAAGCATTTTCAGGTCATTCCCTATTTCTTGCCATTCCCTTTCCCATTTCATTAAAGGTAGAAGTGCATTTAGAGTGCAACATGCAAGCATGCCAAAGGAGACATCTGCAAAAAGTGAGATGAAAGGAAAGAATTAAAGGGAAGAAAGAAGAAGGGTAGAATGTTCTTTTATCTGGGTTGTCTGTGTGCTGTGTTTTAAGTCAAATGACTGTTAGGGTTGCAAATATCTCCACTGCATGTCAGGTTGAGGTCAGTCCTTGGTTTCTCACTGTTGTTTTTCTTTAGGTCGCTGTTGATTCATCATGCAAACAAGCTCAGATTTTCTTTTATTTTATTCTTAAAGGTCAGATTTAGATATGGTATGCTTTGCTTCCCCACGTTCTCAGTATAAAATGAGGCTATTCTACTCCCTCCCCTTTCACATATATTTCAGCAAGCTCTTCCTCTAACTTTCTGACATTTTTTTCCATAGCAATAGTGGTGTGCTAGCCCTCAAGCTGGATGCTGTGCAAGTATTTGATATAACGTGATCCCAAGAGCTTGCAGTGTTCATGAAGCAGGATTATGATACAAGAAAGGCAGTTGGCAAGTACTTACAAGAAAGCAAAATCCAAGTTCTTCTTCATTGAGGGGTGATTGAAGCAAAAAATATCTTATGTGGATAGATGTGGGCCCTGCCACAAACCTCTCTTCTTGCTGCTTCTCTTCTGAAGACTCAGAAGAGAGGTCACTTACTGTTGAAAGGGTTTTATTTTGCCACACTCTCAGGCATGTCCAGAAGGGCACTGACTCTGAGGGTTTTTTGAAAATATAGCCGTGATCTTTGAAATTTGGGACTTGAAAGAAAGACTATACTGATGTGATAAGAAAATGTGGTAAAACTGTATAAATTCTGAGGTCAGGACGTGTAAAGTTCATGATCACACAAAGAGAAAGATTGCTCCCCTTGCACTAGGCACAGGGGTTTCTGCAGCGTCTGCAGGATCACCAAACCTGGGCTCTTACTTGAAACAGAACTGAACTCAAAGCTAATTAAAGACTCGTGTCAAGAAGACTAGAAATATTAAAGTAAAATAGTCAAGTGTGTTGTTTTCTCACCTCTGTTAAATTACAAGGCTTTATGTTTTCAGTTCTTTATGATATCTTTTCAGTTCCCCTCTTTGTTGTGTGGATGACCCACGCAGAGCAACAGGGGAAAACATGCCAGATAGCAGATATACAAATGACACTATCTGATGCGCAGATCTGAAAAATAATATTTTTATATCATTTCTCAGAACAACCTAAGCTCCATGCAGCCGAGTGGGGTTTCTGAGAAGTCACAGGAGCTCTGTGAGGGCAGCCAAAGCAGAGCTCTCCTGCTGTCCTCTCACCAGGAATGAGGCTAATGCAGATTCCCAAGGCATTCCCCTGGTTTCTGAGCTTCTGCAGCAGCCCTGCAAAGACAGGTGAAGGAAAGAGAGTGAATACAATATGATACTGCCAATGGAGAGTTTATAAAGACAATTCAAAAACAGATCACAGAATAGAGAAATTAAAAAGAATTAAATCTTTACAATGACATCCTCAGACTCCATGTTCTGTGACTTTGGGCTGCCGCCTTTTTCATCTGCAGCAAAGTTATCCATGTTACACCTTACCTTGTTCAGTGTGTAAATACCATGGCAACCACAAGTAGGGATTTTTAACAGAACTGGTTAGGAACTGAACATTTTTCTCTTTTCAGCCTTGTTGTGTGTATGTGCTGGGGTACGCGCTATACTTTTTTGATAGGGAGGGGGAGATCACATGCAAGAGATTGCCTTTCTTGTTTACACTGATATTCTTGCCCACAGTTTACTTTATGTTGGGCTGCAATATCTACAGCTGAACTTAAAGGTCACTGCACAAAAAATAAAACAAAAGACCAGCCCAACTCTGAAGATCACACAGTCTAAACACACAAGACAACCACAGCATGGGAGGATGAATGTGCCGTCATTACTCAAATCACATAAGCACGCTTCCGGAGAACACATTTCCAAACCACTGAATTTCAGAACATGGTATTTCTTGCTTCAGAATTTCATAGAATCATAGAATCAGCAAATTGTTTGAGCTGAGAGGGACCCTTAACAACCACCTAGCCAAACTCTCTTGTAATGTGCGGGGACACCTACAGCTAGACCAAGTTTCTCAGAGCCCCATCCAGTCTGACCTTTTATCTCCAAGGACAGGACTTCCACTGTCTCTTTGGGCAGAGTTCCAGTGAGTAATCATCTTTATTGTAAAAAAAATATTTTCCTCATATATGGATTTATTTGACCCCTTTTTTTTTCAAAGTGGTTGGAAATGTAGGGCGTGTCTCCACTGGAGTACTCACATAGAGATATCATAAGAAAACCTGGTAGCTGTGGTTAGAGTGGTGTGAATATTCCTCCAGGTAAGCATCTGGAATTGCTTGGCCTGTCTCACCAGCTTTTCTGATATCTCCAGCACTGGATATACTTCTCTCATACCAGTTGCTACTGATGGTATTAACACTTCACTGAGCTGAGCAAGATTCACCTCTCACTTTGGCCTTTACTATGCTTTCAAGGTGTTGCCAGCATGCCATCAAATAGTAATGTGAAAGAAATAATCAGATTGTAACAGGGTTTGGAGACCAAATGCACAAAGCTGTCCAGCTAAGTCCATTGAAATTAGATGAGAACATCGTTGTTTTCCAGATAAGGCCTTAGCATTGTTTCTGTCTGCACATTCTCACGTGTTAGCTAAGTAAGGCATGCCAAAGCATATTTCTGAAAAACCTCAAAATAATATTAAAATCAAGATTGTAGAATACTAAGGAATTTCATTGGGAGTCCTTAAATCTTCTGACTGTGCTGTGAGCTTTCGAGCTTTCAGTTTTCTTGCAGTATCTGCCTAGTCTTCTTTGGACAGTAAATCTCATCCCTCAGAGATTACATCACAGAGCATATTCATCAGATGGGAATGGAATTGCAGGTACCTGTGCAACTTTGGCATTGCCATTTTGTATCTTTTGTGTGTTTTCACTTGTCCTCTAGGCTTCCAGAAATATTTCCTCTTCTCCATCACTGCAAGAAGTGCCTATTCAAGGGTGAATTTCTACCCCAAATAAACAAAAAATCCCCAACCCAGCACAAAGCAGGACGCAGAAATTGCCTATTTATGATTTCAAAGCCCTGCTATATGAAGATGACTGGGCTGCCTGAAAATGCCACGTCTGCTGCTTTCTGCATGCAGGCAAGCATTTCCTCAGATCACACACTTCTGATTTGTCAGCCATTTCCCCAAAATTGGACTGAGACCCCAAGAGGCAAAAAACTTGAAACTAAGCAGGAATGACTGAAACAGAGAAATGAGAGTGGCATCACTGTGGCTAGGGATCCCTGGCTGTAGTTACACAGCGGTTTATTGGATGACTCTGTTTTCAGGGCTCAAATATAATTTGAATGGGGAAATACAGGTACCTAAACATAATGCCTCTGTAGATGACCGCAGTTGCTGGAGCCATCTAACTGTGTTGGCAGCTCTGACACAGGATTTATGGGAGGATCTATGCCCTGCTGGAGCAGCAGCTGCAAGCCAGATGGGCTCCTCAGAGCATCTCCAATGACATTAGACAGCTCTTACGCTTAGGCACCTGAATCTCTCTAAATGTTCCTTTCTTGGAAATAAATGTTTTAGAATCCATTCAGCGCTGCTTCTAAGTTACAGGAATGGTAAAATTGTATAATCAAATACAGACTGGAAAATGACTGAGAAGAGTCACCTCAGGCAGTCTGACACAGCTTCTTGCAGCACGGATCAGGACACAGTCCTTATAAGAGCATACAATTTTTCCTGCAAAACCCATCTCTCATTTGATCTTTGGAAGCTGGAAAATTATACAAACTTTTCCCTCTTTTAATTACTGTGTACCTTTCAGCCTTTGCAGTGAATATGAAATTATTAATTTCCTCACAGAAAATTATTAATTAATACTAATGAACACAACCTTACAGCATCTCTCCATACAAAAAAAAGTTCTCGGTTCCCAATTACTGTAGTAGCTGTGATGTCAAAATCCTTGAACTGAAAACAGGAACCAGGTAGCATGAGCAGAACACGTGTGGATGTGCTGCACAGGACCTCTAGCATGCTGAGAAGTTCACAGAGTCACCAAGGCTGCAAAAGACCTTCAAGATCAACATTGATTAACAAGTTTGACCTACTAATTTTCTTCACAGCCACATGCTGTATGCTATGGTAAATTAATGAAGGTTTCAAAGGGTGTGTTATGTCACCTTATCCTAGAAAGGAATACTAATAGAAGGGGTTATGAAGTTCAAATCATTACATTTGCACTGTAAGCAAATTAGGAGCAGGAAGACGAAATAATGCGATATGGGAGCTAGGATGTAGATAAATGATTCAGCTGAGAAGAGGTGGGCAAGGAGAAGGGACAACAGGAGATGGATGGCTGTGGGAACACTCACTGCTCACAACCAGGACAGTGAGCAGTATCAGTGAGACACGCTGAAATGTCACAGAGCCTTCTGAAGTGCAGAACACTCTGTGTTTAACATTTTATTTGATCCTGGAATCTCTGTTTTTGATATTAACGTGATTAGTCCTAAAAGCCAAGTCCAAAGTGTGCCTTATACTTAAAAGGCTGGGTGAGCCTCTGGGAAGCTGGAGATGATGGGGTGCAGTGTCTCATCAGCAGTGAATCAGCAGGAGGAGGGAGCTGAAGTGCCCACTCTGCAGCCCAGCAGAAGGGACTGGGAGAGAGGTCTGAGTGGTGATGATATGCAGTGAAGCTGGTAGAGATCTGTGCTGGCAGAACAGGAGATTCTGCCAGGGAAAGATGTCCCACACTGCCTCCAAGGCCACGGAGATATTCTGCAAGGCCCTGAGTAAACTTGAGTTGTTACAAGCATCAGGTCTGGAGCGAATGGGCGATGTTAGTCATTAGAGATGTCCACTCTAAGACACATCCTCCATGGTTTTTCTGAGCCTTTACTCTTTTGCTAAAATTTGCTGTGGCCACAGTGCAGATCCTGCCACCCTCAGCAACTGAGCTGAGAGCCTGGCAGGAGGCTGCAGCTCAACCAGACATCACAGTGCTGCACAGAACAAGCTCACATCCTTTGTAGAACAAGCCCCAGTCCTCTAGGGCAACATTCTATCAGTATTCTACTGATACACGTCTGCCCCTTTTTCCTGCAAACTGCTGTCTCCTCCACAGTACCTCCTTCCAGGATCTTCAATAATGAAATGGATTCCATGGGGTAAAAAAGAAAGTGCTGTAGAGACCAAGATATGAAAATATGAAGTACGTGTATAGAGTCAGTCAAATGAAGACTGTCCAGGATCTCTTAATTTTGCCATTTCCTAATTTCTTCATTTAACTTTCTTGTAAAGCAGTATTTAGAAAAAAAGTAATTTCCTATTTTCCTTCAAAAAAAAAAGGTAAAACAAAAAACAAAAAATTATCCAGACAAATCACAGAAAAAATTAATTTCGTGATGTGACTCTGTCTTGACTCATAGTAGTAGGGTTGGGACTTTTTGTCTACCATATGCATTTTTGTTTTTATGTTAAGGTGAAGAAAGTCATGCTGCTTCTGCCCTCTGTACACCTCCAAGCCAGGAAGGACATGTGGTCTAATGGACATAGGATCTCTGTATCTCATCATCCTCTTTGTCTCCTCTACCATTCCTGCATTCTGCTTTCCCCCATTCCTTTTTAGCTCTTTTTATAGCCTTTTCCAATGACTTTCTGGTTCTATTTTTTTGCTTGTCCCATTCATATCACTTTCTTTTTGCCTTCCATTCCACGAAGCTGCAAAGTCCCAGTTATGCAAGAGCAGCTTCACTTTGAATATGCAGGTGGAGTTCAGTCTCCATAAATGCAAAATTTTCTGTATAAAAAGGAAATCTTCGCTTTGCAAAGATGAAGCAATGAGCATTGTGGCAGCATGTGTGGGTAATGTAATGGAAGCAGATAAATAAGAGATAGGATGAAAAGTGTTTGGGTTAATGTTGTTCCTGCTTAAATTGCTATAATAAATTTTGTTGCATGCATGAGGTAAGATTTTATGCCATGTGTTGAGAAAAGACTGTTAGATTTCTGTTTTCTTTACAGTGTTGTGCTGTTGGCTTGGCAAGAAGATCACTGTGTTTGTTCCAGAAGCACATTTCCTGTGGCAAATTTAATATTGAATGAACTAGGAGCTAAATCCACAGAGAACGAAGCTCCACAATTTTCAATGACTAGTCAAATCCTAGCCCTCTCTGAGACCCAGAACAAGAGTCTGAACTGTTATTGCAGCCTCTTGGACCAAGCAATTTGGTAATGCTTTCAGTGGGTGCTACATCCAAGAGGGCCAGGATCTGCTAAACCTCCTCCCAGAACTCATCTCAGTACTGCAGTATGCATAAAGTGTGAGTTGCAGCTGCAAGTCCTGGCATGCACAGCCCTGAGCAGTTGCAGGAAACATGCTTTATTGCATCCTTAAGTCTAGGACCTGAGCCAGGTTCCTTGCTGTGGGTTGCATCTTTATCACAGGCTGCACATGCTTGTGTCAAAATTATAGTTGTTTTGCTGGATAAGCCAAGCCTGCTGCAGCAACCCTTTACTTCTGGTTTGTGTGGGAGAAGTGGGTTCGTGTCTCTTTCTCATCCCAGGTAAGGTGGGGATTTGAAGCTATTGCCTCACTGCCACAGTGGTTTGTCCACTAGTATCTTACAAGTGAAGATGTTCCTTGCTATCTTCTATTTAAGGGTTACTCATGCCCTCAATTTAAAGGCAAGGTAGGAGAGACTGTGCAGGAACTCTTGTTGGGACTTTGCCTTGAAGTAGTGTTGATTCTGAGCATCTTATGGAAAACTGTACATGGTCACTGGGAAACAGGGCTCTTGCAAAAGCTCACTGTGGCTTTCAGCAGACTTCAAACTAATAGATACATATGTAGTAAGATCCAGATGCAGTAAATCTATGATCAGCTCGGTGAGCTTTGAAATATGCAGACTTTTAAAGATGAAAGTGGTTAACTACCCTGTCATATCTGGTGGATCCAATCTTAAGAATTATTATTATTTTTGACAAAAGGTACCAGTTTTCTGAAACTGTTGCTCTAGTCCAAGCAAGAACTGACTTGAAAACATTTGGCAGTTGGTCTGGTAGGTTATACGAGACACCAGACTAGCTGATCACAACTGACCTTTGTTACTCTACTATTAATGGAGAGAATACCTAGCTATCATCTGGATACTTATATTTACATTGGTTAGACAGGTTCTCCTTTGCACTCTGCGTGCTGTTATATGAACCTGTAAATATGTGATGTCATGCTTCTATTTTTCTGAAAATCTTTCAGCTTTTCCTTTTGAATATCCTTCCCTGAAGGTAGATGTCTTTCACCTGCAACCAATTACAACATACACGTCTGATTCAGTTCTTACTGGTTGAAGTTGTTTGCATTTAATTACAACAGAGGAAGATTTTCTCTCTTGCTTCAACATATCTAGCTTACTCCGTTTCCTCAAATTCAATTCCAGTTTACTCAAATCCTGTTATATAATATGTTTCTTCCTTCAATATGAAGTCACAAAATACATTATTGAAGAGCTCGTGGAAGTCTTTAATTGAATAAAAACTGTAGGCAGATTTTCAAATGTAATATGCTGCCCACTTTTCTATTTCTTTCCTCAGCTGTTTACTGAAACATCTATGTGAGTACAGGTAACTGTGTTGTAGCTGAATATGCTACAAATTAACTGATCAGGAGTCCATGCGTCATCATAGGAGTCTGCAAGGATTTTCCTGAATATGAAAGATATCATATCAGCCCATATTTATCATTTTAGTGAAATCTGACTGTGATATTTTTAGATGCTCTTTTTTTTTTTGTTATATAATCCTGAAGTTCGTTGCATGAAACATTATTTTTTTTCCTCTTCAATTCCACAAATGACACACTTCCTCACATTATAAACCATCCTGCCCATTTCCACATTATTCATTCAAGTTTTTTTCTCTACATGCTGTGGTACAGTTCCAGGTGATGTGATAGCCTCTGCAGACACCTATTCAAAGCCATATCTCCATCGGAATGCTATTCGCTTGATCCAAATTGTTAATTACGACATGTTAAAGCAGAGTTTAGGAACTAGATCAAATCCACAGTTCAAAGTCAGAAATCCTGGCTGGTGTATAGAAAAAACAATGAAAATCTCCAGCAGATAATAATGAAGTAACAAACTCATCTTATTAGTTCTCACTACTTGGTGTTGTTATGAATTGCAGTGCTGGACACAGAGTAGGAAGGGATGCCTGAATCATTTAATTAGCTTTCTGACAATGACACAATCACATCCAGAAAAGAACAGAGTTCCATCTTGAAATCATTTTCCTCTTTCTCAGCAGCTCAGCTGCTTCTTCATCTCTTTTAGCATTTTCACTGGGCATGTTCACTCCAGGTCTAGAGAAATTGCAGAGTTTGATATGAAGTCTCTGATTGTTCTCATTTACTTTATGTTACTTGGTTTCCTACTGGGGTTTTGATGCCTGAAGAGCCTGTTCTTCCATGTACATGACCTGCAGGCTGGAGCTGCCTTGAGATGCCATGATCACTGTCTCTCTCCAAATGTCTTCTATCTGCATAGTAGATATGAGTGCATTTCCTGGACCAAACCCTGAGTGCACAGGGTTTGGTCCAGGAAATGTTGAGGAGCCAATCTTGATCTTTGCTTTCCTGTCACAACTTTCTTTCTTACCTGTTCCACTTTCTCCCAGGCAGCTAGAAAATATTTTCCTGTTTCTTTTAATATCCTCTGCAGGTCTGACTCAGCTTGACTTTTGGCAATACTCCTTTTATTGAACACAGATTTCATTGCTGATCAAATCTTTTTGCAATACTTCTGACCTCTCTGCTGGTCTTAATATGACTTCTGAGATGCTGACTCAGTTTGCTTAGTCTGGAGTCCTTCCTAAAAGATTTTCTTTTACTTAGGATAAAAGTTCCAGATAGTACAGCAACTTTGGCTAAAATACATTTCTTTCCATTCATGTCATCTACTTCTTCAGATGGTTGAATTCGTTTCATTACATGAGTGCCCTTTCATAATCGAAAAACTTTTAAGTCTTTCACTGAATTTAAGCTGAGTCAGGTTGCAATCGTGAACCATTTTATAACTAGAAAATATAGAGCATATACTACATTTTTTGATAACTTCTCTATTATCTAAGCACCATTACTGAGCAAAACTCTATGATATCCCTAGAGCCCCATTTCTCCCTTCCTTGCCCCATTATCAGAGGCCAAGACTCCCTGCATTGCACTCCTCAAAGGCATCCTGCGACTCCTCTCTGCTTTTCCCAGAAAACCCTGCCCACATGCCTGACCACAAAATCTGGTGAAGAGTCTGCTGTACCTCCCTCTAGCCATAAACTGGTAGCATTTGGTCTCTAATATACACGTAGGAAATCAGGTAGCACATTTCCCAGATGCATGAGCCATCCACACCTGCTTGCTGTGACTCATACATACTGACCTGAGTGTGCTAGGCTTGTAATACGAAGTTACTGGAACAACCTTTTTCTCCCAGTAAACATCCCCACAAATGCCCAAGCATCCCCTTATCCAGGTTTTTCTTGCTTATTTCCCACAGCCCAGTCACTTGGTTGTACATACACTCAGGCACAGCCTTTCCCATCTAAGCATGGTTGAAACCCAGGCTGGGAATGAGTGCTCTAGCTGCTAGACAATGCAGAAGGGTGCAGTGTTTTTATCTTATTTCCTGATGCATCTAGTAAGTCCCTACGGAAGATTGTGATTCCGAAGATGATGTCTCATCATTAGCAAATTAGATGCTATAATCTGCTTCTAAATGAATCTTCTTAGGAGGGCATTATTCAGGGTCAGATTAAAATTAAGCAAGGGAAAGACTGATTAAAATGTAAGGTGAGCTTCCGTTATGTGCCTTTGGTGGGTGCAACACAAAACCCTTGAAAGGGTAAAGGCGATTTTAATCTACTTTATTTATTTATTTATTTTTAAATGTGTCAGTTCGGTTTGCTCTGCAACTGCCTCTAAATTACAAAGCCTTACAGATCCTACGGTGAGTGCATCTCCTTCCCTCCTCCAGGCCCCAACTCTTGGGCCTGTGGGAGACAAGGAATTTCTTCTGCTGTTTGAGATTGTGCCTAGAGCAGAAACAGATCTTAATAACTGCAGGAGGGGTTGACGGCTGTTGCAAGCACTTGTCCTGGGGCTACAATAAGCATAAAGAGCCTTTCTTATGCTCTTCCAGCCACACTACCACTATCATGCAAGGTTATGGGAATCTGGGCTAGCCAAAGGTTTGGGCTGCATTGGTGGTGTTTCTTTTAAAATACAACATCCCAAGTTAGATGACACATTCTTGAACAAGGTCTTATTAGCCTATTTGTTGAGTCTTGGCCTGGCTTCTGAGATGGAAACAAGCCAAGCTAGATCAAAGAGTCTTCTAGAGGCTGGTTGAACTTCACCAGAGACCCAGCCTCTTGTCCAGGGGCATCACATGACCACTTCTGTGCTCCTTGACCCTGATCAACCTCTATTTATCTTTTATAATCTTGGATTAACTCTGTCTGGATGCAGATGACCGGGATGCCATGCTGATGCTGTTAGGGTAATATGAAACACTATAAATGGGCCAGTAAAATAGTATTTGCTTTTCATTTTGACTGAAATAAATGACTTAGTGAGCCATTGCATTTCAAAGCCTTGCTACAGCAGATCAAAACCATCCTGTTAATTAACTGCCATGTTAATTAATTAGACGTGTTTGGCTGCAGAGTATTTATTTTTCTCATGCTTTACAAATGGCATTAGCATTTCTAGTTCCTTGTCTCATATCTGCTATGAATGAGCATGAAGGGAGTTTTCAATAAATAGCACTTTAAACCATTCTTTCACACACTCCTTTCTGCTCCTGCCCCATCCACTAGCTTGTTAGCTTCTCCTCCATGACCTCCATCCACACAACCCCAAGGCCACTGAGACAGCCTCACATATACGGCCAAACAGCCCTTCCCCACATCTTGAAAACATTCTCCTTTATATGGGATTGTTTGCAAAACTGCTCTCATATTGGTCACTATGCAGTGAATACTGCAAAGCAGAGGGACCAGCCTTCTTTTTTCAAGTGGGTAAACTGAGGCATGGAGTAGTTGCCTGTGATTATACAGCAGAGAACGTTTGCCACCATAAAGAGCTGTTACTTTCTCCCTCAACACAACAACCTGTGAGGCACTAATTCCCATCTCAGCACTAAACTCTATGCTTTGGTTTTACTGTTTCTGTTACATCCCAAAAGATCCTCCATAGTCTTGGTAACTGGAGAGGAAGTTGCTCTTCCTCACCATCAGGGCTCCCTGAGCCAATTAGTGGCGTCTTCTTGAAAGGCCTCCTAATCTAATTAGGTGTCTCTCATGAACCTACCAACAACAAAGGCCACATGGACTTGCACAAAACAAAGACCATTTGGTTATTTTCCTGTTCAGGGTTTCTGATTTCAGAGCTCCAGATCTGTTGGGTGATACATGACATTTTTATGCCAGCGAAGCATGATCCAATTCCTACTACAGTCCATAAAAAGGCCCCTGCTGACATTTGGCTTTGACTCAAGGCCTACAGCTTTATCAGAAAGCCCTGCTGTCTGCCCAGTTTTGGAGTCTAATTCACATACTCAAACACAGGGACAGCTACAAGACACTAATGAAATCAGACAGGTATATCAATAATCCAGATTAGGTCTTTTTAGACAAATCTTTGGCACAATGGGGTGTACCACAATAGATTCTTTCCTTTTCTCTGTACACTCTAGAAAACAGGTTTAAATTATGGCTGATTTTGTAGACATTATAACAGCATTAGCGTTTATTTTCAGGCTTTCCAGAATAATTTGGTCTCCAGGCTGGTCTGGTAGTGAAATGAGGTGTTGGTAAGCAAAAGCAAGGTCTCACCAGGAAATGCTGACTGTTACTCATGGTGCAGTATTTTCTTCTCAGAGTCTGCTGGAAGTATTTTACCTGCGCTGGGAGGTCACAATATCTTCTGCTGTTTCTCCTGTCTTGCTTTTAAGTGTAGATTTGAATTAGATAGAAATTTATTGTGTTCGTAAAAGTCATTATGTAGGGTAAGATATATAAGTAGTAGATGTAATGTGCATGCATGTATCAGAAACTTCTCTATAGAACTATTTGAAGCATAAAATTAAAAAAACCACAGGGATATTAACTAGCAGGATAGATGAAGACAGTTTCAGTTGAGCCTCATGATAGCAACAAACAAATGGAGAGGGACAAAGCAGGCTGAACACAATCAGAACCTTGAGACAGTAGGAATTACAGACTTCTGAAGGACACGCTTTAGGCAGACTGTAAACCAACTCCAGGAATACACAGCTATATTCTGTCAGCTAAGTGAAAAATGGCTGGTGTGTCAAAAGCTTTTTTTGGATACATTTTCATGATATATTTTTGTGAATATATGGAAGAAGTCAATTGCAGAAGACAGGAAGACATCTTTCATGATCAGTTAATAAAAGGTCCAGGATGAACAAGCTTTCTTTGGTAAACAACTGGTAGAAGTTATGGGCTACTCTACTTTGATCTCCAATAGTATAAAGTGCAAATAACTCCATTAATGTCATGTAATGGGCTAAATTAGCATGAATGTAAGAATTAGTGCTTTGAGAATGATTCTCTTTTCAAGTCCTACTATACTTCATTAGGGCTTCAGGATCTAGTGAGATGAAATGAGCAGCATGGATGTAGATGTGTCTTGGTATTAAGTACCTGATAATTTTATTCAGGAAAAATAACCCTTGCTTCTCTTAGTCCAACTGTGATTTGCATAATCTCAGCTAAGTGAATAAGAAGTGTCTTTTAAGAAAAAGACTATACCATAAAGAACTGAGAACAGGAAAGGGCATTAAATTATTCTGAATTGCCAGGTGCTTTTGTTTATATTTCCTCTTTCCAGGGACATCTCACTACAGCTTGGTGAAAGAAATAGAGGGAGGGGGGAAGATGAAGAAACAAGAAGCAAGTAGTATGTTTGAAGGAGAAATAGCACAAACAAAGACTGAAGAACTACAAGGAAAAAAAAAACAACAACAACAAAAAAGAAATAGCCCTAAGAGCAAGTACTGCTTACAGAAAAGTGACATTTATGGCATCATAGTTGGATAGAGAACTTTTTTTCTAGGAAAAACAAAATTATTTAAGCCCCACTGTAAAGCCATATTTTTGTTAAGATGTGTATCCTGGTTTGCAGAGCGTTAGTGCCCTTCTATCATCCTACTATGCTCTGTCTCTTTCTCTAAGATGTGGTCACTAGCAGCAAGCAAAACTACACAGGTACTAGAAACTGTCAGAAAAAAAGAAACTTGAAATCAAGGACTGTACTCACCCTGCCTTGACTTCACTGAAGTCAGAATAATCCAGGAAATAAAACTACTGAACAAAGCACAACCCTTCACATACCTTTGGTGCTCATACATCAGCAAGGTTGTTTTCTCTAGAATTTACATATGGCAGAATATCTACAAGAAGCAGGGAGAAGAAAATTAGCTAGTTTCAAAGTATTTGAGGTTGAGGTGAAAAGGAGTGCCCCTATCTCAAGGCTGCAAATAAGAGCAGCTGTTCCTTCAGCAGCAGGTGATTTTCACCATCACCAGCAAACAATTTTTTTGTTAACAAAATGTTGCTATTTCTCTTTTGCCTGCATTCTCTTAAAAGGTAAATGCAGGGTATATTAGGAAGTTGTACTCTCATTCAGTCATAACAAGCCCATCTTTAAAGAACCTAGATATCTTGCTTCCTTATTCCAGTGTGTTCTACAGCATCTGAGAATAAGAACTCTCTAATCCTAATTCTCACTCAAAGTTCATTATCACTATACTCCCATTTGCCTTTGTGCCAGTGTTTCCATCTTCTTAAATGTTTCTTTATTTTTTTAATCAATACCTGGTGATTAGCCATTTAACAGATTCACACAGAGCAATCATACTCCCATTTTCTAGCCTAAGTCACCCATACTCTTTTATTCTGTTCTTGTGAGATGAGTACTCCATTTACTTTTTTTTTTTTTTTTTAAATAACCATTCTTTGTACTTCTCCCTCTTAGAATTCACAGTTTTTTAGAATGGAGAAGTGCAGATCAGATTGTTACAGTCAGCTGTACAACAGTATAAGCAAGTCTCAAACAGTGAGATGACGCACCCTACAGTTGCTTCTGTATTTTCTGGCTATATCTGATAGATCCCACTGATCCCATGACTGCCTAAATACTCAGAATGTCCTTTTGCTCCTCTCTTTAGCCTGGCAGTTTTGCTTTTGTGTATCCAGTCATTTCATCAAGGATGACATGAGGTGTAAGCATACTGTGTGCAGACATTGAGTTAGCTCCTTTCATCCCACTCATCTGCCAGGCTCATCAGTCCAGCCTGAGGAGAAGTTGACCATGGAATTAGGCATTTCCTTTGTGGCTGTACTTCTCACAAAGGTCACAGACAGCTCCCATTTCCCAGAGCCATACACAGAGGGATCACATGTGAGAAGGCAATTTTTTGTAGTGCTATCCACGTGAAGCAATGCCAAACATGAGTTTTAGGGAAGACAATGAGCATGTTGGGAAAGTCATTTTGAAAGGAACTTGTGGATGGAAAAGGCCATTTATGACATCTAAAGTACCTGCCAGATCAGAAATGAGTCCATTGGTGTGGACTCAGATCAAATGTAGATGTTCACAGAGATAATATCTGTATCTGAGCTGGTTGTTTAGTATATTCATTGGAAGAAAAGAAGTAGGGTGTATGATTCATTTGATCCAAAAGCAGATGTCTACAATACAGATGAATTATCCTCTAAAAATGCAGTTTCTCTCTATTGACTCTTAGACATTCTTAAACTGGTAGTCAGGAGGTACACATCTGTATCGTAGATACAAAGACGTATGAGATGATCTTATCCAGGTGCTTGTAGCTCAGTAACAGTTTGGGAAACCTGGAATAGTTACTGCTGTTTAACAAATAATCCTTTGTACTGTCTATCTTGTGAACAATAAGACTATGGGACTTGTGCAGGATCTTTCCTGTTCCACCTTTTCCCATAAAGGGATAGATGTATCACTGAGGCATAATGGGAAAGATAATCCACCACAAGAAAAATCCAAGCTGAAAAAAATACAAGCTGTAGGTGAACAAGTGTCCAAATGGTACATACATGTACATGCTTTTATCACAGGCATGGAAAAGGAAGCCACTACTGTGAACAAATTGGAGTTCAAGGAGACAAACTAACTCCAGCATCCTCAACCCTACAAAGGATCCATGCTCATAAGTCCAGAGGTAGGATCTAGGTCCTGGTATTTCTAGTATGGGCACTTTCTTTCATAGTTGCAGCAGACCCTGAAGGTGTGACCACTCTTGGTTTCCATGCGCTACCTATTGAGGACAGAACTCCGAAACTGGGGGCTCACAAATAATCTGCTGAAAACAGACAAACTAACACTGATCTACTAGCAGCTATGAAAACATAGGGTTCCTGTTATTTACTATCCTCTTTTTTCTGCTCTTTGAGGCTTGTAGTATATGCGTGGCACATATTTAAGCTTTTATCTACAGCCATTAGGACTGCAACTTTTTAAAATGAATGCTGAGATTTTCACATAATGACAAGAGCTGGGGAAAACATCAAATATCATGAGACATGTGAAAAACATCTTAAGTTGGCAGCACTGCACATAAAAAGAGAGTGCTCTTGCCTTGAAGAGCTACAGTCCAAACACATGAGACAGAGTGGTAGAAAGTAGCATTACCACAATTTTACAGACACAGCAAGATTAAAGAAGAACTTGTCAAAGGTGAAACTGAGCACAAATCTGTCTATCTAAAGGCTAGAGCCCTTGCTATAGGGATACGTTTCTTCTTTGCTATAGTTTTAGTTGTCATAGAGAAAATAAAATATTTTGAATGCTGCCAGAGGACTGTTTTCCTTGCTAAAGCAGGCAAATTATGTTATTGTTGTGACAAATCATACTAACATATTGCTTCAGTGGGCCATAAGCTTCATAAATAGAAATTCTTGCAGTATGGGGTATTCATACTTTTCAGTGAAACCAATGAAAGCAACGTTATAGCACCCAGTGAAAGTAATTTCGAAATAGACCCAGTGCATAATTCTCAGATTATTTGTGTGGGTATATAAAAAACAAACAAACAAAATCATATGCCCTGCAATGCCTCAAAGCATCAGAAAGGTGACAAGCCGTGAACCTTCTTCTCGCACTGCTCTGCAGAATATGGTCTAAACACTGAGCAGAGCAATGCACGCAACAAGCCATTTTTACCCACTGAAGTGACAGCATCATTTTCCCTGAGGGGTTAATTCCTTTCAGTTTGCCGGATTATTTTAATCAGAAACTTAGCCAGTTCTCAGCTGTAGCTTATTTTGACAGACAGTGACAACACAGTGTTCCTTCAAGTTGTGGGAACATTGATTATGGTGACTATAGAGATGAGATAAAGCTATATGTACTTGTTCTGTACGTATAATACTGTATTATTTAATGAGTCATTGAAATTAATAACTGTCGTGTTCTTATCTTGCATTGCAGTTGAGAAGCACATTGGTTACAGCCAACCGTAAGTTGAAAAGCTGGTTGTTTTGTTAATAGATCTGTTGCACTTGTGAGCTTTACAGTCATCACTCAGACCCTGGAATTTTACTGTCCTTGTATTCTTAAACAATCTTGTAATACCCAGAGGCTATTTTTTAATTACTTGATTATACCCTACTTCAAGCTAATAGAAGTGAATATTTCTGTGTTAGTATTAACATAATTCAATTAATCATATTTTAATTTATTTGGTGGTAGTTGCATGGAATAATAATTGATTAGCATGGCAGCATATGCCATTTTTGTCAATGACTGACTTGAAAAATAAAACCAATACTGAAGTGAGACTTTATGCTTTAATTCTTATACAATCTCACAACATTTTATTGATTAATGGTATTAAAATAAAGCTACTGAATTAAACACAACTTAACTCTAATTATACTGTAGCACCTCCTGGCACTTATTGCTTTGGTTTTTGTCCCTCCCTGACCCCATTCCATTTAAGATTTTATTTTAAGTACAAAATGATGAGTGTGTGAACTAGTTGATAATTGAGTGTGAAAACTACTTGATAATTTCATTATTCTGCTTTTTCTTTGTTCCTCCTGTAAAATTGTCTCCAAAATCTCAGGGTGACCGTGGAAGAAACAGTGCTGGTAGCACACAGCATGAGATCTAGAGGACCTGGAATCTACCAAGTACTTGATCTTGGTGACACTTAGTTTGCTTCGCTGGCTTTATTCAAGGAAAGCAGATCTTTTGAAGCATGCCATTGCCATATCTGTCTTTTACTCATGAATCACAGAATCACAGAAACACCAAGGTTGGAAAAGACCTACCATTAGCAGGACCCATGACTCTACACTACATTCCCTGATAAAAGCGCGTGCAGAAAGACTTTAAAAATAATAGAGCATTTTTAAGTTCTTTTTGAGGTTGGATTTGTCTTTTTTTTTTTCAAACTTAATGGCTAAATGCCTTCGCAAATCACTTGTTCAGTTGCCATAGATAAATATCATAAAAACGTTCATAGGTATATGGATGTTTCACACCAGTTTTCACTTCCCTCCTAATTTTCTCAGCTCAGAACTATTTCCATCTCTCTGTCCCCCAAGCAACACTCCGGTCAGTCAGGAAATCTCATTGTTACAAAGTAGGCCAAAGAATTCACTTCCCTCAAGAAGTCAATCTGATTGATTTTTCTTTCTGCGTTTATTGATTACAAACTTCAAAGAACATTGCTATTGTCATAGTTGCCTCAATAAGAGAAAACAGAAGGGAGATATAATAACTGTCTGTATATAATAACAGGTATGTAAGAAGGACAAACTTCTCATCCCTGGTGGATGAGGGAGAAAGGTTTAAGAGGCTAAACTGCAACAATAGCAATTTATGTTCATAGAATCATAGAATGGCCTGGGTTGAAAAGGACCACAATGCTCATCTAGTTTCAAACCCCCTGCTATGTGCAGGGTTGCCAACCACCAGACCAGGTTGCCCAGAGCCACATCCAGCCTGGCCTTGAATGCCTCCAGGGATGGGGCATCCACAACCTCCTTGGGCAACCTGTTCCACTGTGTCACCACCTTCCATGTGAAAAACTTCCTTCTAATAATACTCATCCTAACAAAACTTCCTCCTAATGTTGGGCAACAGGAAAACTGTTCTCGGTGATGAAACGCTTGAAGACATTGCTAATGGAAATAAAGGTTCCTTAGGTCTGGTGATCTTCAAAATGCATCTGCACAAATGTCTCTGGCAGTTTAGAGGCTGCTGACATTGCTGGGCACAGGCAGGGCGGTTAAGTTACCTTCCTGTACTGGTGAGTGCTATAAGTGAAAAAAACAACACTTTTAGATGATTCAGTGTACTGCAAATAAATATCATGAGTTAATGAAATGATAAAACTAATTATGTTAATTAAGCAGTACCAGTCAGTGCAACTTTTCCCAAAGGAGACTTTTGCCCACAGCATGAAACAGAGCATTTTCAAATGCAGCATCTTCCTATCAAGTCGCACGGTTACAGGACAAGGAATCTAATGAAAGTCCCCTTTCATGTTCTGCCAGATAAGAGCAATGCCACTTCCCATGCCCATCCCAATCCTGCATGACCCCAGAGCCCTTTCTGTCTTCTTCACATTGCACTGGAAAGACCTCGTACCTACGTGTTTTGTGGCATCCACGCAGCTTCATGGGCAGCCTTAGCCTGGTCCTTCTTCCAAGCCAAGCACAGAGCTTTCCCACAACTCCAGCATCCAGACTGATATTTTTCTGTGTTACACCACAGGTTGAACGTCTTCATATTCAAGGTGTCCCAGTGCTGACAGTAAAAGCAGCTGAGACTCAGGCGGTTTGGTGGCTGTTGTCAGACGTCTCAGCACTGCGTGCTGAAATGACATCTCGTCATCACATGCAGACAGGAAGCAGCAAGCAGGCGAAAGAGAAAATATAACAAAAAGGATTTATGTGCCTGCCAAGGGAACAGTCCATGTGCAAAATCCTGGCTGCTGAAAAGGTAGGCAGCAGAATCAGAAATGACAGCTTGGGATTTTCAGTACTCTCCTTTAATCTAAATTTTCATGATGTATCTATTAACTAATAAAACGTAGGTGAATGCAGACGTCACATGAATATCCTTACAGGTTTCCACCAATTAGCTTTTTCTATCTGGCAATTTGCACATCTACTTCTGCATTCATGCATCTAGATTTCAGCAAGCTCTATCACACTGCAAGCACATCATATTTTCTCTCTGTTTTTCAATGGATTTTTTTTTTCAACAAGAAAGTTAAAATGTGCAAATTAAAATTAACTCCCTTTTTAGCTTACAAGTGGAATAAAAATTATCAACATTGTTCTCCATTCGTTTCACCTCTGGATCTAAATTCACACTCTTTTGCTCTTAAAAGAAAAATTCCATACATTTATTTTGTGACAGTTGTAGTAAACTGTAGCACTTAAAGAAGACCTTCTGTGTTCTTTTTTAACATAGATCCTGTTCCCAGTAAGAGTTACGTGTAAGCAAAATGGAAGTCATGATAGATTTTGTAGTTAAAAATTCCTTCAGATTTTAAGCACTAAATTGATCATAGGCTGAAAACGACAAAAATGAAAATCTCACAAGTGTTATCAAACTTAGAGCTTTCCAAAAAATGTTGCCTTCTTTTGAAGCAGCCAATCTTTGAAAAAAAAATTCAATGTAAAATTCCATTTTCCTGACGAGAAGGATTTGGAATTTTATATTTGTCACCCGCCTAATCGGTTCCTTAGGCAAATTAGGAAATAATTGCTTTTAGTCACAGATGCTGGGAAGTTTGGGGAGGAAACTTTCCCGCAGAAAGCACTCTATGCACTGTGACTCAAGACTTCTCTCTGAGGAATGCTTTGTGGTGTTTCATTGCTTTCTCCTGTATCTCTTATTTTACTTTGGGATGCTTTTCATTCACAGTAATTAATCTATGTGAACATGCAGGTCCTTCGGTAACAGCTGGAAGACAGAAACTCTAATACTATTTTATACAGAGACCTTTAGAGAAAATGAGCACATCAAACTAGTGTGGGACCATGGGCATGCCTACAGCAGCAACAATGTACTGCGCTATAGGTGAAGGGCAATGCAAAGGTGCAGAGGGGCTGACATTCATAATACAGTTATGGAGGTTTTACTTCAGACTAGTTCTGATCTGGTCCATTCCCTCTTCTGTAGCTGGGTTCCAAGTGGTGTGTTTCTGTCCCAAAGGAAACAAGTCTGTGCTCTCCAACACTGCTACAGAAAGCATGTTAAACTGATAAGTTCAGCTCTAAAGGGCACTCCAGGTATGAATGGAAACAGTTGCTTGGCAGCACCCTGAACCTGACTTGGTAACCTCAATGAAGAAGTCATTACACCATAATAGAATCATAAAATCATTCAGGTTTGAAAGACCATTAAGATCATCTAGTCCATCCATCAACCCATCACTGCCATACTGCTCAACCATGTCACTCAGCGCCACATCTAGCTTCTTCTTGAAAGACTCCAGCTTTCCACTTCCACCACTTCCAAAGAGTCCTGTGGCAATATATGCCATCTTGGCTAAAGTCCTCCTTTTTCCAGTCTAAGTTGAGCGTTGCTGGAGTTGACTAGTGCATTTATCCTGGCTGTTACAGTACAGGTACACTAAGTGATCTCTCCCTGGCATAATTAAGGGCTTATCTACAGTGGTTTGGCTTCATCTCCAGTCTCCAGTGACACTCATCCAAGTCAGTACGAAGCAGGTGTCAAAGTATCTTCACAGACCTCAGATGTGGACCTCTTCAGTGGGATAGGTGGCAGCAGGCAGTGGTTAGAGTACTGGAGATATGATTGCCCTAAACCTGGGCTTTTCAGGCCTGTGGAAAGTGGAATCAACTTCACATTTTCAACATTCATTGTGGCAACTCTCAGCCAAGGAGCAACAACTTTTTACAGTGTGATTATCTGATTATTCCTGTTCTTTGGACTGTGGTTATTTCTCATGGGATCACACTAGGAAAAATAGGCATTCAGCTGAGGTGGAGTGCTCCATTTGCCAATGAATGAAATTAGCAAGCAGTAAGACCAATTTTCTTTCACATGGAAATGTCTGTACAGGATTCTAACAGGGATTCCTTCACCTTTTCTTAATTTGCAGGTCTGATGACCCTACATCTCCATGAATGCACATGCAGGCTTATTCCCATCCCCTTCAGTACCAGTGTGACTGCACCAATCTGCTCTGCTTTCTCTCACAGTGGGGAAATGCAGCCCTTCTGCCTCAAATTAAATGCATCCTTCATAGATAAAGCAGCCACTGCAGCTTCCTGCATGGAAACCAAAATTTTCATCCTATTTAATAATCAGATACTGTAAAATGGCATTTTAAATGTATTCACAGCTTTCAAACATCTGGTGTACATTACTGATGTGCAGTAGACGACTAAGTTCTATTTATTTTGGAGCATAATGCCACAGCCTGGCTATTTAAGAGAGAATATATCACAAAGAACATCCCAAACAAAGGCTTATTGGTGAACTTACCTGCCACTGCCCTTTATTCATCTGTTGAAACAGTATGTGTACGTTTGCATTACTTGAGCTACTCAGCAGCAATCAAAGCCATCAGCATCCTGCTATCACTGGTTTTTGCCTCATTTATTAAAAAAAAATAAATAAATTACATGGGTATGCAATACAGAACTTTCTTGTGTTTCAAAACTGCTGGCAAAGGAGAGGTTTTGTCAGAAGCATTTAGTCATTTTTGAACCTAATAACTATTTACATATATTTTGGCTAAACAATTTAAATACTTACTTTTTTCAGTTTCAGTCTGAACATAAAATATTTAATGCTTAACAGTTTATGGAAAAATAATGGTACCGTGTCTTCTCCCTTTGTTTTAATTGATTTTGTAATTGATTATTTCAATTTGTGTGTGTTTTAAAGATGTATTTTAATCTGAGTGGGCATTTCAGTGAGCAGGTACTAGGTCTATGGATGTCTGCATTTGGGGGTTGAGATGAAAGAGTTTGCTTATATCAGAAACCCAGCCTTCATGCCATACAGAAAGGTGAACACATAGAGCCTTGAAAACAATAATAATCTGTAAGTCATCATTCATACCTTCACTACTAGAAGAATCTCAAACAAGAAAAAAACAGAAACAACTTCAATAAAAGATAAAAAACTGCTTGTGTGGTATCAGATCATAAGAATAGACATACAGTTTGAGCATGCAACAATGATCAGTAGTCTTGTTTCACAAAGTCATTATTTAAATTTGACAGATTTGTTTTCCATAAACTTATTTGGATTGAAATCAGTTTTATTTCTATCCTTAAAAATCAAGTCCTATGCTCCTGATCCAACAATGTTTTGCTGATTTGTGCACATTTGTAATATCTAAGCTTCCTGCTACAAGTTTTTAAAATACTGACACACCATTTACTTTCTTCCAGTCTTCTGGAAATGACTGGAAGTTTTCCAGCACACTTAAAATCACTATTTCTGCTCCCCATTTCTCTTCAGTCAGCTGCCTTAAAAATCACAGGTGCAGTTACCCAGACCTGCTGATTTTAGATGTTTAATCTTTGTAGCTGCTGTTTAACTTCTTCTGGCTCCATGCTTGGAATGACAGTCCACACACAGAGCTGCAGTATCACTACATTTAAAATAGTACAAATTTGTACACACACTGGACCAAAGCTTTATCAGTTGTAGCCCAGTAGAAGGATTAGCACTATATCTGAGAGCTTAGACTGGGCTAATACACTGATCTACAGCATATACATACATCCTAAAAAGTGAGCTTGTCTTTCATTTTTATGAAAAATAAGCTTTTTGCTGTGAAAGCTGAAAGAAAATCCTATGAATGCGAAATGGATGTGTGCCTGAAGGGAGCCATGGACAGCTGCTTGGAGAAGCTGGGGGTGCTTCAGTCCATCAATCAGATATGAGCTCTGATGGTGAGGGAGGCTAATCCTTATCTCACATTGGGTAATGACCTTGCCCTGGAAGAGGAGACCACTTTACTTTTGTCATTGTGTTACAACAACTATCCCCCTGATGTATTCCATGAAAATAAGCCACAGGAGAGTCATGGCCCTACCATACCCTGACCCCAAGCCCTGTGGCCCAAAGACTGATCCCTCTGTGATGTCTCCACACCTATCACTGACACCTTGACTCTGAGCAGACAGAGCTGAACAATTTCAAATGTCACTTAAATGCAAATTAAAATGGAAAAAAACTGATTTGATCTGCAGGGGACACCTCACTGTCCTCTGACCTAATTAATGGTGTTGTTTCCACCCTCTCTTCCCATTTGCCTTTATAGGTATGTTTTACTCCTTAGTGATGACATGAGTAACCTTGCACAATGTTGTCTTTGCCTCTCTAGTCACACTGGCCATGTCTCTATTTGCAATACCAATTAGGAGCCAGAAAATATCCAGAGCAAGGGATGTATTCAGATTTCTAGACAGAGCCAAATAGCTTCTGCCCTGTCACTGCTCAAATACACCTGCAAGCTGGCATTTCAACAGCTAACACCCCTCCCAAGCACTGCTTTATCTGCAAGCAAGCAAGAAGAATTATTACAGACAGCCAACACTTTGTTGATACCACAGTTTAGGATGAGAAAAAAAAGTAAGACCACTCTGGGTCACAGTTCAGGTAACGATGAAAGTTGCATACTGTCAGTAGTATTTTAGTTTAATGTGGTTTACTTCAAATACTTAGTGCTGGGCACTACGTGTTGCATACAAAACCAAAAAATAGCTCCTTTTAATATTCAAGACAAGACATCTGACTTAAAAATTTCCCAACATACAGGTCATGCCATAGCATTTGCCTTTGAAGTGGAACATAACTACATCTGATAGGGAATCCTTTGGTGGAGCAGTTTCTCATGAGAAAACGCAGACTCATAAGCATAGATATTTTTCATGGAAATGTATAGGGTAAGAAAACAGTTTCTGACCAGGAGAGAAATTCTGGGACAGAGGCAGACCCTCAAATATGAGTGAAGGGCTGGGGTGGTAGGGGTGAGTGTCTCTCTGGTGGTATCAGTGATGTATCTCAGGCAATGAAGAAAAGTCAAGTGCTCATTTGGAGATTGAAAATGACAGTTACATTGTTAGACACAGGTAAAGTTTTTCAGTACAGAACTGGCTGTAGGCGTTACCAATCAGGAGTGGGTAAATTTCTGGGTCTGACAAATGAATTCTGATGACAGTAAGTATTATCAAGCTTCCACAGTGGATAAGCTGTTGGTCTTTTCCTGGCTAAGAAAATTTACCATGCTGAATTATGTTTGTCACTTGCAATAAAGGAGTAATGTTTTTCTTGACCACATTTGCAAGTTACTCAACCACATGCCACTGCAGCAGAAAGAGGCTGTTCATTACAGAGCTTGAGAGTCTTAGACCAGAAGCATTGGGGTTGTGACTGAAGGTGTTTGTGAAGAGACCTAAAATTTAACATCACCAAAGGGGCTGTGGGAAAGCGGCAAGAACAAATATGCTATGATATTGTCACGGCTCATGAGAGAAAGTTTCTCCTCCAGCCAAGCTGCCCTCACACACTGGTTCAGCCATGCATGTGGCTGAGCCCTGGCAGCATAGCCTGGGCTGCATCTGAGTGAATGAGACTATGAACAGCCTAGCAGACATGCTGAATGATCTCTGAGAGATGGGGGTTATATCCTGCCAGCTCTGGGTGCTGGCACAGCTAAAGTGACAGCGCCCTCACCAAGCTGGCAAGCCCGCAAATCATCATTAAATGGCACCTGTGTAATAAGTCCCTTCCGATAAGTGCTAGATCCATGGAAAAATCTGTCTGCAGACAGATTTGCCTTTTTTCAATCAAAGGTATTTGGAAAAAGAACATAAGTTTGCAACTATACTGAATCTTGATCCTGACAACTCTCATTCGTGATAAAATCAGAGGTAAAACATTGCTAATTTCTCTCATAGACAGTTCTAATTTCATTGCTTAAGAAATTTCAGACAGAGGTACTGATAAATGTTTATCTACATTCAAAAATCACCCAGTCACAGAAAACTCTCCCTAATCCCTGAGACATTCCTGAGCATTATCCCTAATTAGAGCAGTGCATGTTGGCTTGCAGTGAAGTCACCAGGTAGGCTGAGGGGCACATGATGCTCCATGTCCTTCTACATCAAACTTGTCAAGTATCTAAATGAGGAGCCCTCAGATGTGCTAAAAACTCTGAATTGCTACTGGAGGTCAAAGAGTCAGTCCCAAGTTTCAGAAACGGTTGACCCCTTTGGCCTTTGTGCTTTACAATACAAGGGCAAAGGTATCCTTCCCTTAGCTTTCTTTCTCCTCTTTTTTTCTGGGAGGACACTTGTATAGAAGCACAATGTTTGTTTTCTTATCTCTACAGACAAAGTGATGAACCTTTTCCTCTAGATAAACCTCCTTAATTGCAGGTAGCTAGCATCAATCATTGCACCTCTATTAGAAGCAACTTGCCCTTTACCTGGCACTGGGAAGACTTGCACTGTTGTACCCAACAGTACCATCCCAGACTGTCAACCATTTTTATAACCTCTTGCCTTGTTTATTTACACTACAGAAGGAATGAATTAATTCTTCAAACATTTAAATGGTGAGGAATCTCTCTTTTATTCACATAATGATTGCTGCACTGCAATATGTTGCTGTCCAAAACAACTACACCTGAAAATACGTCTAATTTGACATATGTTCACAATGAAGTGCACATAACTACAAATCCATATATGTCTGAAGATACAGCTGTTACTGGAGGAATATCCAAGCCTTATCGCCACAGACTCCAGGGATCTAGAAAATGCTCAGTTGTACGGTGACATAATAGTGATTAATAATACCTGCATTCTAAACACTTTAACACACTTCAAAGGGGGCAGCAAGAAAGGTCCTTTCGTTGAAAATTAGATTTCCTTTTCAGACATGTAGACAAAAACAGAGAAGTGTATGTCTAAAAACTTGGCACTTTGTGCATATTATTTATTTATTTGCTTGTACCATAAGTGATATCAACAAGAGTTCACACAGAATCAAGTAGACTAATCTGATGTGGGGGATCTTGAGAGGGCAAGAAAAACAAATGAAAATAAGGCATGTGTCAATCAGAGACTTGACGATGTTCCAAATAACAGAATCCCTGTAAGTCTAGATCTCCCAAAAGGTCAGGCAGTATCAACATGGTTGAATAGCAAACCATATTGCAATTGCTTGTATTGAACACTTACGGACTCTGTAAGCTTTAGAAAAGCCTTGAGCTCTTGTGTCAGGACTCCAGCTCTACAACCAAGGAATGATCATTTCAGAAAGTTTTCTCCATGGAGGAGGAAAGGCCTTTTGGTTGTGAAAACACTAAAAATGTCCAGTTTGGTTATGCTTTAGCCTTTCAGTTTTCAATTTGTATAGCAATTTTTATGTCCAAGTCAATTTGGATTCATTTTGAGAGTAAGACTTTGTAAGGTGCTCCATCAAATGTTGTTGTTATTTTAATTCAAATCACAAACTACTATGTTTTCCTCAGTGGCTTGTTTATCAAAACAATTAAGAACCACAGAAGAAAAGCTATTGAGTTCCCCAAGTGAGTTTTGATTTGTATGAGAAAATGCTTGCAAAACTGCATTGTTATTAAGCGCTGCTGAACATGAAAAGGTAATGAAAAATTAGGTGACGTCTTCCTGATTTCAAATGTGTAACTCAGTGACGAAGGGCACTTTGAGGACACATCATGCAGACATTGGAGCTGTGAGCTTGACATTAATCGTATTTTTTTCTGTCATGCTTCACGCCTGCTATATTGCTACATTATTTGCATTATGCAGTAAGCCACAGTCATAAACAAATGTATCTGAAAATCTGTATAGAGAAGGCTTCAGGAGCTCCTTGAAGACATAATTCATACCGCAACACTTAGAGGCATTGGAAAACTGCTGGTAACTGTTGGAAACACTTTTAACATTGCAGAAATTTCACTCTTCTCTCACCTTTTCCTTCACAACCACTTTCCTTTAATTGAAAGTCTTATTATTTTAGAGTTGCCTGTAAAAAGCATTCTGCAAAACCACATTAGAAACGTTTCCTCCAAAACTTTGTCTGCCAGAGACACACAACATATGCAGAGGGAAAGTTAATAAAATATTGCATATCTGAATCCAAAGGTTCACGTTTCTTTATGTATATATATTTTTTTTCTGCAGGAAATACGATTTTCAGAATCTACCAGCCCCAGATGTATGACAGCTTAATAAGCAGGAAAATGTAGGAACCTGGAAGCTAACCAGACTCCCCTCAGGCCCTCATTTTTGTTGGAATGATTGCTGGGCTGAGAGCTGGCTGCCTTTCTTTCAGAGCTTGGAGGGCCAGGGCCAGCCTTGTGCAGCACAACACAGAGTGACCTGCACTGAGCTCTGAGAGGGGCTGCTGGAAAGGGTCTCACCTCTCCAGTTTCTAAGCAGGAATTATGGAAATTCTCTCAAAATGTGGCCTTTGTGGTGCAGGAGTTAAGAGAAAAGTGAGAAAAGAGCCTGTGCAGTTTACACACACGAGGTCATTACTGCTGCCCTTTCACATATGGATCTATGCTCCTGTCACTGCCCGCAGTCCTGTTCTTTAAAATGACCCCATAAAGCTCCAATCCACTTGAATAAATGGGATTCAAGCAATACACCTGCCCACAGGCTCCTCTATTTCACCTGGAGGAATACATGCAGTTACTTGCTTCCTTTCTTCCAGCCCTAAAGCAGCAGTGCAAGAGGTGAGGACAGATAACAGTGGCTCATTTATAGCTGCTTTCCAGGCTTGAGTGAGCTCATAGCAGCTCTTTGCAGGGTCATCACGCCTCGCAGAAACTCAGCTGTTTTTGCTAATATTTGAGGTTGCAGTGGGATTCTCATGGGGGAGCTCCTGCTGCTCCATCCCATGATATTAACAATGAAACAATGCTGCCAAAGTACATCAGCCAGAAGAGGATCTGCTAGAATCATTATTTCTATAATCTTGACATCAGTTTTAGTAAACTTTGTCTGTCTAATGTGCCCAGTGGGATTCTGCAGAGGTTAAATCCTTCTCACATACAACTGTGGCCTTGGCTTTTGTTTGCAATTTATAAAAATGTGACTAATACCACAGCTTCTTACTTAACAATCTCCTAAAAACGTGAGCAGGAATACCACCACTTTTCATATATATTATATTGATGTAATTGTAATGTATGTCATACTACTAAATTATCCGCTCTTCTTTTCATCTGATTTGTGTGTCGTCACTTCAAAATGTGTGCCAATTATTAGCATGCAGCTTAATCTTTAGCACATTATCTGTGAGATTTAAACACCATGCATGCTCTTTTAATTTTGGTTATAGCTTCTGCGACATTTATACTTACTTTCCCTTTTTCCTATGCTTATAAGTTAACAATGCCCCCAAGCACTCTGCAGTTTATGTCTATGTGTTTGTTTCCATGGAATTACACATCATGTGTTACAAGGAAATATATTTATCTGGAGACTTAATAGCTGCTTTGTTTTGGTTTTTGGTTTTGTTTTTTATTTTTATCTTGCAGATATCAGTAAAACCAAATCTCTCCATTTCCCTTTTACATTAAAAAAAAAAAAAGCAACTCCCTTTCTGCTAATGATCATTTTTAGTGGTGTTTTCCATCCCTCAATTTAATAGTCACCTCCTGTGTTTACAACTCCTTCCTCACAGAACAAAGCATCTCATCTAGGCTGAGTCTATGACAGATTGTCCCTTTGCTAATGGGGGCTCTAGATATATGGCTGAAACATTTGCTTCAGAAATGGATTGCCTGAACCTAAATTCTTCCCACTTCAAAGCCTGGGGGTGACCAGATCAGTTCACAAATATATCTTCCTTTTTTTCATTTCCTTACTGTGTCATCATCACATGAAACTTTTAAAGGGTTAGATCAGAAATAATTAGGAAAATCTTGTTTATAATGGAGTAGAGAAGAAAAAAAAAAAAATCCTGAAAAAACCCCAACAACCAAGAGATGAAAGAAACCAAAAGCAAATGGGTGAAGTTTCCTCTGCTTAAAGGATAAGGAACAGGTCAAACAAAGCAGGCAATTCATGTGTGCCTGGGAAAGTTTTCCTAGGGTTTGCAGAGATGCAGATTTGCTAGGAATATTGCAAACAAGTTACCAGTTACTTTCTCCAAGTTGGATGTACACCACAAGTCACTCTGGGGAGCAGTTCCTGCCATTCAGTTCTCAGGAGCATCCCATCCTGAATGCCCACAGACCTGTTCTTTTTTCTCAGTAGATGTAATAACCTGGGTAAAGCCATCATTGCTTTTAGCTTTTGACAGTTATTAATGAAGACACTGATTTTGATGCTGGTGGCTGATGACTACAGCATGATGACTTTTAGGGGCAAAAACGAGGTATCTTTGTGACCAGACTGCTTATACCTACTCTTGTCTAAATTAAATCAGGCCTTGGTCCCAGGCATGGGCCAGTCCTTAGTGTGTCCAGCAACCCAAGACAGATCTGGGAAGAGAGATATTTTGGCAGTAGAAGCTGCAGAGACCCCAGGTTCTGCAAGACCTGCAGTAATGTAAGAGGGAGTTGAATGATCCTGTGAGCCTTCCCATGAGTCACGGCTCATATTAAAGGTAAAGATCTAAGGCTTAATTTTAGACTCTAAACATCTAACTCCTTCTGTAGCTAACCAAGCACAACCACGTGCCTCTCATTTAGCTCACATGCAGTCTTTAATCAGTGCTGACTACTGCCAGAGACATCAAAGTCCCAGATACTGTAGCCTTCCTCTGGGTCATAAGTAATGCTCCAGTTCTTTAACACCATGTGGGGGAGGAATTCAACACTGAATTTGGTATGTGGACCTTAACATCTTAGCATCATTCTGAAGACAATACTTTCACAGGGGATGAATTTTTGACCTGGGTAATCAATGGTTGAGGAATCTTTCACAAAAAATTTTGGGAGGGTTTTTAGGTAAATGCTATATAGCTAAATGGTTTTTAGCATTCTATGCTAGCGGAGTGGGAAAACTGTAGTGCTGTTTACAGCAAGAGACACTGGTCATATGTTGTTTTTTTGTCTAGGAAACCCAAGAAGTTGCTTTTCAAATCTTCAATTTTGCCACAGGCTGTGTTCTCAGAGAACAACGATGTATTTGAAGGAAAGTTATATACATGCAATGTGTAGGCCAGTAAAGGCATACTGTAAAGGAGTTTAGGCCCAGCACATAGTTTTGCAAAAGCAACTGGAACATCAGTCTGTCTACAAACTTAATATTTTAAAAGGAAAAAAAATATTGTTGCTCATTTTCTGCATACTTTTTCCATTTGTAAAAATGAAATGTGACTTATAATTCTGTTGGTTTAAGCTCTTAATCACATTGTTTATCTGGGTCCAAAATTTTCACGGTAATAATAATGTCAAGGAGAGGTGAATAACACACAGGTCTCAGCAGCACAGTCATGCTAGCAAAGGCTGCTCGGATATCCTTTGTTCTTGGTATTGCAGCATTGTTCAACAAAGTGGAATAAGCTCTATTGGGAAATCATTTATTTTGGTGCAAGGGTTGGGTTTGTTTTTTTTTTTTTTTTTTGGCACATCTCTGCCAAAAAAAAGGCACTTCTGAGGTAGACGAAGACTTTGCAGTGAATTCATTTCTCACAGAGATGTCTTACAATTCTGCATTGTACTTGCATGTCTTGATTCTAATGACATTCTAGTTAAAAGAAAAAACATTCCCTGCTGCCTGGTTTGATTTAGCACAGAAATTAGATACAGTTTGTTTAAAAAAGAGCTTTTAATTGTAGCTCAAAATAAAGTGAAATGGCATAAAAACTGATGTCATGGTCCAAAAATACGATTCTATTTTGAACATCTAAACGGTATCTTTTCTTATAAATGTTTAGATTATCATAAAAGTAAAAGAGAATCAGAAGAACAGTGAAACTGCTCTTTTATAGATTGGGAGAAATCTATAATAATTTGCTTAACAAAAAGATGCCCTCTAAAGATACACTTGCTTGTTAAAATTGAAATACCTCTTGTATCTGTTGCATTTTTGTCTAAAAAGGAGTTAGCAAACATTTTCCTTTTTATCCAGCTGCATTCAATCAAATAGTTCAAGAAGGCTATAAATGAATATAAATTAAAGTTGTCTGTGGAAAACTTAGGCTGTGAATATGAATTAAAGTTATCTGGAGAAAATGTAATATGTAAGTCGAGGATTTTCAAAAATACTATACCTGAAAATATACTAATGTCTACCAGCTCAGATGATGCATTTCCAAGACAGTTTTACTTATGATGCTACTTAACGTAGCACCACATAAGCAGATCATAGAGCTGAGGGAACGGCTTTCTGCTAATATCCCCTACAAGGGTGGCCACGCAGACAAGGCACAAGCAGCATCGAGCCAGCTGTTACGGGTTCTTTGGCGTATGTTGGAGCACAGTCAACAGCCAGCGCCAGGAAGAAATTGTTTTTGAAACATTTAATGCTGCCTGCCTGTTGTGCAGAGCTTTCTGAAGCCAGACCCTAGCTGCAGCTGTAGGAAAGGTAATCCAGTAGTGTTTCTAACTGCTAGGGGAGCCATCTCCATATCCTCCTGTTGTCCTGCCCCAAAGGGCAAAAAGCTGGGGAACTCTATGCACCATTGGCCATAGGTTATTCAGCGCAGATGAGATGGGAAGAACGTTCCCTGTGTCTGCCTTCTCTGATAAAATTCCTGTGAAAAAGAAGCTGAAATTTATCTCAGACATCTTCAGTAGAAGGAAATTAAAAAGTCTGCGTGGGACCACAGTCTTACTGAAGGAACTGAAAACTTTATCAGAGGCAGTGGCCAGATGCTGTCATATAGGGCATTTGTGGAAATGGCATGAGAGGACCTCTGCTACCCACAGACTGTGTGCTATGTTCTCCAGTTGGGCAGTACGGGGTGCTCCTAAATCCCAGTGCCATATGGTAACTGCAAGGCCCTTTTCATGTCCCACTGAGCAAGGGAACCCACAAAGCTGCACAAGGCTGTGCCATCCACAGCTGAAACATGTGAAGTGTTATGGAGGCCATGCAGCCAGTACTGGTGCAAGACTTGCAATGAATCCACGTCTAAATATTTTGTTATCACCACTTCATATTTATACACAGGGGAAGCTCCTTGTTGATCAACATTGTCCGCCTTACTGTTCCACTTAAAGAACTGTTAACTCCTGAGACCAAACAACGTATGCAACTTCCATCTCATTTCAGCCCCCTACAAGTGAGGTATTATCAAAACCAGCTGTTTAATTCCCTCTGTGAAGAAAGACATCTCTAGACGATGGTTTGTTCCCTGCTGCAAGTTGAGTAACTATCACTGCAGAAGTACCTGCATTTCTGCATTGGATACAGAGAGCCCCTAGCAGACACCCAAGCAAACCTCAGTCCCAGCTGGCTCATTGCGAAGGGAACCCAATGTAGCTGACCACACAGCAGTATGACATGAATACGGAACAAATGGGCATTTAACACACTGATCCAGGTCCCTGTTATCACTCTGGACATAGGCTGCAGCTTTCTATTTTACCAAGGCAGATAGTATCAGCCAACTATTAAAACAAGGGCTGAGGGGTGTTGCTAGCTCTGGATATCTCCAGTATTTGTTTGTGGAAGGATTTCTGAAGTGTTTGGAAAGGAACTTGAGATGCTAGCATTCTTCCAGGCTTTCAGGGGTCAAAATGGCACATGTTTCATCATATGATCATGTAAGAGAAACTGAGAGACCATCTGTGAAAGAAGATGAAAGAGGAATTCTAAATATTGTTTACCACATTTTCTGTGCATTTCTGGTTTTCAGCTGTACAGTGGTTGCACAGGGAGAATTATTAACACGGCATCAAAGTTCTTTATATGAAATGCCCCAAGATTTAACCCCGGGTTGATACCCTGACTCATATTTAGCAAACAGCATCTGTTAAATTTGTCTTTGAAAAGAGCAATCCTACCATGTTATTTGACTTCTTATCACCATCGTAAATCCTGTGCACGTCGTCATGGACTAATGAGTGGACATTTACCTCCACCACATCCTAATTGCTATACTAATTTCATCCCCGAGACTCCAAACAAATAATCCTCTTTCTGACACATGAACTCAGGCAGAAGCTGGGGGGAAGGTCTTGGCTCTCTGAGGTGTAGCTGGAAATGCAGGCTGCTCCTGAGCTGACATCTGTGTTAACAAAGGACCATATGTGGCCTGCACAGAGAGGTGGATGACAGCAGAGACCACACACTTCACAGATTGCACCTACATCTCACGTACCAGTGAATATAGGGATAAATGCAGACGGCAGCGGCCTGAAGCAACTGACCAACTGATATGCTGCAGGGGAGACAGCTCCATGAAAAACAAGAGGTACAGCCTGAGGAGAAGGGATTGCCCCTGCTAAGTGCTCTGGCTGCTCGGGTGTCCACCTGAAATGGGGAAGTCTCCTGTAAATACCTTCATGCCTGACTTCAGACAGGGACATTGTGGCATCTCCTTTGGTATTAGCAGACTCAGTCCTGTGGAATAAAAAGGATTTACCCATGTGTGGGGCCAGATCCGGCAGCAAGCCAGCCCATGTTACTCCTCACTGCTTGTTCTCATTACTTGTACTCCCTCACTGTGGCAGCAGAAGTGTTTGCAAAAGCCACATAGCAAAACAGATCATGGGCTAGATTAAGGGCAAAAAGTAACCTTTTCTGTGGTTCCTTAGAATGGCTGTAGCAGCAAAACAAAGAACAAACAAACTGAAGTGCCATAGTAGGGACAGAAAGAGGGACAGAAAGGTCAGAACCTACTTACGCCCACTTTTGCAGCCAGTGTCTCACAAACCAATGTGACAAATACAGGTCTGAATGACACAGGTGTGGTTCAGAAAAGAGGCAAAGGCAGTTACTGTGCTATGAACTGTGCATGTTGGCTTCCAGGGGAGGCACATCCCCTCAGCAAGAAAGAGTAAAAGGCTCCTGAGGTGAAACAAAACCTGACTTTTACATATGTGTCATTTACAACCAGGAGCAGATGTCAAAGGATGCCCTGTATTTCTGTGTGAACTCCAAGGAACCCCAAACCTCAGCTTTACCAAGATACTTTCCTGTCTCATACCAGTCCTGTGTACTGCCAGGTGACATGTGCTTCCTTCCGAGTGGCAGAGCACTCTACATCCACTTTATAAGGAGTTTTGGCACCTAGGGTAGGGGAGGGAGGCTAGTTGGTAAAAATTCCTGCAAGTTTTAAGAGAGGTAGAAGGGAAGACAGGGCTTTTATGCTGCAAGAACTAAGACCTGGTGAACTCTGAGGATGCACCTTGGTCTAAGCTCTGAGAATCATGTCCTGGTACAGTATCCTTCGAGCACACGAAACTGCACACAGGCAGGGATCTGGTCTCATACAGCCACTAACAGGAATGAGGGGTATGCCCAGCAGTGCTCTTGAATCTGGGAGCAGAAACAACATCAAGAGAAAACAAGATGAACATATCAGGAAAAATAGATGTGGTCTTAAGAAGATATCTTTTATACTAATCTGGTTGTTTATGTCAGATACATACAGAAAAAAATGTGCAGAAACATCTGGATAAACATTGCACACTTGGTTACCCATCATTTCAATATCGACTTCCAAAAAGAACTGAGATAAAATAGGAGATGTATCCTAAAACTCTTTTGACTGAATTTAAGTATACTAAACTGTTACGGCCCCTCTAAATCTTCTTAAATTCAGAACAGGAGGAGAAAAACGAAGAAGCAGCCATCCCATTTGACAGAATATTGCTTCCTAAGGTTCAAATTCACAAGCTTTCTAAGACTAGATGATTTCATTAATATCAGCAGGCTTCACAACACCTGTCTCACAGTGACAAATAACATTTTGATTTCTGGCCATCTTCATTAACAGAGTTTTTATTTCTGGTTATCCAGCCTGAACAAACTAAGCCATCACAATGCAAATTCATCAAGTGACAATTCCAGGCATCCTTCCCAGGATACCGGAATAGCCAACAGCCAATGAGGAGGTGATCAAAGTTTCCTGCAAAAACTCACTTGCATTGAATAACAGGCTGCACGTGGAAATTTGTGAAGATGATGGAATCATTTCAATTTGAAAACTCTTATATATATAAAAAAGACTGAAAAACAGTTCTCCAGTTGGAAAAATTTAAATTGAGGACTGGATGACAAATGTGGAGGGCATGACCTTCCAAATGGGGATGTACCCTCAGCTGCCCCTTAGTCCACCTGTGGCATGTATGTTTTTCTTGACATTTATCAGCACTGGGAGCTTGGATCATAATATATACTGCATTAGCAAAAATACATAGCTGACAAAAAGCTCCAAAGGCCTCTGGCAGTACAAGATAGCTGTATGAAAATGAAATAAGACTGATAGGAAAATAATCTCTTAGAGACTTTTGGTTACCAAGAACTGTGAAGCTAGATTGCAACGAAAACATAAATATGTGGAAACATGTTGCACAGTGCTCTAGGACACTGAGGCACTGCCTTGCTATGAGTTGAGCACAGAAGAGTGACAGTGACTCTGGGATATCCCTAAAGTATTTTAATTTCATAGGAGTTAGAAAAGTTTCAACTTTCAGAAAAGTTGTGGAGGTGGAACAGAGAGAGGTAATGGAGAAGCTGCTTGCTCTGCGGATCCTTCATGCCACCACCTCAAAGACCAATATGGTAACTGAAAAGTACAGTGGTTTCTAATAAGCTCAGTTGTCCATGACTGTCTTGGGAACTTAAAAAAAACAGCAGAAATTGTTCAGCTCTGTAGAGAAAGCAGATAGGAAAAAGCTTCTTGGTCTGTGAGAAATATTGAGCCAGTCACATGAACCAGCACTCTACTATTTTGAGATCTTCCTTCTGCAAAAGGCTTTGATGCTAAATAAATACCCGTTGTTTTTAGGGACAAACACTGATACTGTTGTTCCAGACAAGTGGTAGAGTGGTGACAAATCTGCCTTGGTGTGCCCATTATGCCTGGCAGGGCCAACGCTGGGGTAGGATGGAGGCTTCCATGAGCCTCCCCTTGCTAGAGTTGAGGCCTGAAGGCCAGGTACGTGAGAGAAGCACAGGCTGAGGGAACTGAGCCCTGGGGTACAGCCTAGGTTTTGAACTCGTAAAGGTGAGCAAAGGGCAGCCGACACATTTCCCTAAACTGCAAGGGGATGTAAACAAAGTGAGACCTTTTGAACTTCGAAGATGCCTGACAAGGCTCAAAAGGATCCAAACAAGGTCTGACACAGCTCAATAGTGATAAATTAAAATATGGTAAATAAAGATACTTTGAGAAGTGATGCAACAAGCAAGCGATAAAACAAGCAAGCTTCTCAGTCCATCTACACAGGGAATGCAGAAATGACACCCTCCCTGTTCCCCAATGCACACATTTTGACACATGCAATTGCAACCAAATGAGTCTTATTCTTCTTTCTAGGTCTGCATGCAGGTGGATGTGGCTTCTTACTCAACTCCCAAATTCATACAAAACACTGCAGTTTAGCGAAAATGTCAAGGGAGTCAACTGGACCTCATGTGGCTTTAATGACCTCAGAAATGCCTGACAGAGCTTCTCTACAGCCATTTATTTAGATTTCAGATACAGCTGAGAACTTTGAGAGAACATAGAAGGATTCTTTATGAACTGCAAAGCAAAGTTAGTTCTTGTCACAAGATGCAGAGCCTGGATACATTTCCAGCAACCGAGAAATTAATATCCTGTTTGAAACAGGCAGAGGGGGCAAGGAAAAGGCTCCTTGGGTTTGCAGATCCTGCTGCCACTAATAGAAGGATGAGCAAGGACAGAGAGCAGCTAGATGGGAAAGAAGGCGGCTTTCAGGGAAAACAAACCACAGAATCATGGAATCATGGAATCGCAGAATGGCTTGAGTTGGAAGGGATATTAAAGTTCATCCAGTTTCAACTCCCTGTCATGGGTGGGGTTGCCATCCACCAGCTCAGGCTTCCCAGGGCCCATCCAACCTGACCCTTCTCTGGGCAGCTGGTGCTTCACTGCACCCTGAGTAAAAAATTTCCACTGAAGTTCTAATCTAAATCTCCCCTCTTCTCATTTAAAACCATCCCTCTGTTTTCTATGAGACATTTCTCTACAATTGTTTTGATACGTTAAGCTCACTCAAAAAAACATACCAGAAGCAAAATGAAATAAGACAAGAAAATGCTTGAGAAGACAGAGACACAGAATTGAAGAGATTGAAAGAGATCTCTGGAGATCATCCAGCTCAACCCTCCACTAAAGCAGGTTCCCTACAGCAGGTTGCACAGGAAAGCTTCTAGGCGGCATTTGAGTATCTTCAGAGAGGGAGACTCCATAACCTCTCTGGGCAGTCTGTTTCAGTGCTCTGTCACTCTCAAAGTAAAGAATTTTTTCCTCATGTACATATGGAACTTCCTACATTCCATTTTGTTTCCATTGCCCTTTTACCATTGCTGGATACCACTAAAAAGAGCCTGGTCCCATACAGTTCACACCCACCATTTTAGATATTTATAAGCATGGGTCCCCTCTCAGACCTTTCAAACTAAATTATTGCATGGAGTAACAGTACTTTTACAAACAAATGATGTAGTTGTAGCTCTCAGCAGTGGCCTAGGCAAGTAAAGCAGTAAGTGATAAAGGCAATAACCGTGCTTTGCAGTTCACAAAGACAAATCTCTTTTCTCAGTAAGACTGTGGGCTATAAAGTAACAAAAAATGTTATCAAGAAGATTAGAGCTTTTATTTTCCACTTAAGCTTATACTGATAAGACAGCTTTTACAATAGTGTGTTATGCATGTGATAATACAAGTTGTCTTTTAAAACAGAATATATTTCAAGCTTCAATGATGATTATATCTTGGTTCTTGACATTTCATGCTGGAAAACTCCTTAATTAATTGGGATAGCAGTGCTGATTTAAGATCATGGGCACAATGGGATTTAGTGAGCATTTTACAAAATTGGATTAAAAGAGAATAAGAGATACTTCCCACTTCAAGTAAGACCCAATGCACTCAGTCTGAAGGCTCATATTCCTGAGGGGTATGAGATAAGGTGTCCACTTCATCTGCATTAATTTTAGAGTAATTCCTGCTAAAAATAACAGAAATTTATTCAGTTAAACTGCATGGAAGACATTAAAATCCTACTACACAGAGAAAGTCGAAGTCTAAAGGTACATGCCTGTCAACTCATCCCAGTTCTCTGCATACGCCCAACCTTGTGTTCCAGTGTGAAGATGTAGAAGGCTGGAGTTCAATAAAACTGAAGGCAATAGGACATCCAGAAACCTCTAGCCTTCTAGAAAATCATTCCAGCTTGAATACACCTTGCTGTGCTAACAAGATAGACAGCAGCCTTCACACTATATTTTTAATTAATAAAAAAAGTCTTCGAAAATTCAGTTACATTTTTGTAGGTTAACATTAAGATACAGCAGAGTAATGAGTGCAGATGGCTGCACCATGGTCATATGACATCCCTGACAGCCAGGTTTCAGAACTGCTGTTCTGAGCACAAGAAGCAGAAATTGAACGGCTTTTCACTTTAAACAAGTTTAACAAACTTTTACACCAATGATTAGACAGCTTTTACAACAGCATTGGTAAATCGATAGACATTTCTCATAATTTCTCAAAGCCTGCAGGAATCACCGATGAGTTAATTCTGGAACTGCCTGCTTTGCTGGACCTTCCACTTTATACAGAATAGCAGTGCTGCAGACTAAGATCTATTAATCTGCAATTTAGAGACAGAAAAGTATAGCCTTTATAGAATAACTCATTATCACTGAGTTTATCAGGTGGGATTCAAGCTGGCATCAATTGACTGTATCAGAAGGGCTTTCTCCTCTCTTCTCGTCGGATATGTCATGTTGTAGATAAAATAAATCCCACAGATTATTTATGCTATAAGGGTTTAGAATAAAAAGATTTTCATAGCCCTGCAAATAAACTGCTCGAAGCCACTGCACTAGTTAATTTCCAAATGGATTTTCATTCAGATACAAAGATAATGCAAGTCCTTCATTAGGTCACCAGTTGTTCAATGACACTAGCTTAATCTCACCGATAGAATCGATCTATGCGATGTTTATCTCAGTGAGCAGCAACAGGGATATGTAAAAGCAATCCTGGGAATTGACTAGTTGGAGGATCTGGTCCCCAAACGTTCTATTACTTCAAGGATTTTAAACTGAAGTGAGCTTTCCAAAAAAGGGTTTCATATATTTCTCCAAGTTTACAATTTTTATCCACATCTGTGTCCATTCTCTGCACAGTTTGCAAATCTCTGTTCTTTCTCTAGCATGTCCACCTACTGCAAGCCGGTTCCAAGCAGGTAATGAGATGAGATGGTGCTCCCCCTCCTGACACACAGCCACAGCGTGTCTGAATGACTGAAGAGAGGAAGATGTGAGGCCAGCTGCAAATGCAGGCAAGACCCATGTTGCCTTCAACCCACATACTTTGGACAGGAGTAGAAAACAGACATAAGAAAGCCCTCCACTGTTTAAAAAACTTCCTTTTTCTTCTATGATGCAAGTAGAATACGGACGAGAATTTATATCTTTCAGTGCAATACACTGGGGTGATGGAAAGGTTGACTACATTATCGTTATGATTATTAAAAAGAAATGAAGTGGCAAGTTTAAAGCCGATCCACCTATGTCTCCCTCTTACTATAGCTATTTGTAGCCAGGCAAAATAGGTGGAGAATACTGCTGCCATTCTCATCTTTAGACATCTAACTTTCAGCTGATGCTCGTGAAAATGAGGCACATGATGCAGGGCCACACAAGCGGGGCTTCATGTGATCGGCGATGTGCAGGACTGCAAGGCAGGCCACTAACTGAAACAGCACTAATCAAGCAGAGCAGGGAGAAACCTGTCAGGAAAACAACACCACGTGCTCCTTGATAATGCTTCAGTGGAAACCTCTTGTAGCATATTCTGCACTGCTTTTGCACCCACAAGAAATTAAACTATAAATGCCCTGAGAATTTATTAAAAGAAAAAAAAAAAAAATCCCATTTTTTTCCCCTCTTACAAAAAGAAACCTGGAAAATCCAGAAAGCACTCAGATTTTAAGTATTTTGGTCATTCTGTTTTCACTGCTCATTATTAATTGGATGAAGCAAGTACCTAGTGAGAAAGACGAGTTTAAAATGATGTTTGATTTTGAAATTGTCAGAGTGCTAACAAAAATGCACTCCATTTTGCAGTGAGGGGAGGATTCACCCATCAAAAAAGACTGCTGTCAGAGATGAAAGAGAGCAAAGAAATGGAGAGAACCATTTTAAACATATAAGACAAGACTTTCATCTAATGGGGGACCATATGGGACTATGCTATTAACCTTGAAAAAAATCTGACAATAGTGAAAAAGGAAAGAAGTTGAAGAGAAACAACACAAAAAAGGAATCATTTGCCTTCAATAACTTTTCTGATCTGTATTGCCACGTTTCACAACATCTACATTTATGTTTTTCCATGGGTAAAGGCTGTGTCATGTGTCCACTCCATCCTCCTGTACGCTGGAGGTGTGACAGCCTGCATGATCCATCCTCGCTTGTGCTTGCACATTTGAGCAGTGCACACCTGGGCAGCACACACCACATTTGTGGCACTGACAGACACAGCAGAGCCAAGGCACACGTTGCTGCAATTTGTAGGGTTTCTGCCTGCAGAGCTCTGCCTCTCTAGCTGCATATGCAGGCGCTCCTGGATCCTTCCTGACAGTTGTCTCACCCGTACTTAAAAAACTCCCTCTCCGGGATTCCACCACCTCCTCTGCTCAATGCATTTGTAGACTAAATTCTCCTTACTCTTTGCAAGTGCTTTCCTAACATTTAAGCTATTTCTTTTTCTTTTTGCTGGGAACTAAATGGATTACTTTTATCTTGCCCTTGAGGGACGTGAAAAACAATTGCTCGCAATCCTCTCTGTAAGAACCTTTTCCACGTTTGAGCTCCCTGTCAGCTTTCCCTTTTCCATACCAGTTCCTTCCATCTTTCCTTTTGTGTCACAGGACATGCCCTGCATCTCACTTCTGCACTCTGTCCGGTCCATAGCTCTGGGTCAGCACCAGGCGGGTCAAGTTCGCGATCCCGGCCGGGCAGAAACACCGTTTTGTACTCACACGTCCACCGAGGCTCTGAGTGACACATAAACCGCTCTGCACCCACCCTTTGGGGGATATTTCCTTCTCCCCGAGCCCTGCGCCCACCCCCACGCACCACGAAGCCTCCTCCCTTCTTTAAATATTTTTTTATTTGGGTGCGTGGGTGTGTGCGCGGGTGGTTGGCGGGGGGGAGGTAGGATTAGGTTCTTTCTTTTCACCGCCCCCCCGCCCCGCTCACCACCCCTTCGGGGGGCAGCTCCTCACCTGCGCCCATCCCGGCGCGGCGGGGCGAGGGCCGCTCGGCGCGGCGCGGGGCGGGCGGCGGAGGCGGGGCCGCTGGTGGCGGCGGGGCCGGCTGTACTCCGCAGCCTCCCGCGGAGCTCGGGCATCTCTGCGCGCCGGGTGGTGCGAGAGGCAGCCGCGGCGCGGCGGGTTCGGGGGGGCGGCATGGAGGGCGCGCACCTCGCCTGGGAGCTGGCGCACGCCGTACTGCTGCTGAGCCTCATCCTCGCAGGTGGGAGCCGCGGGCGGGCGCGGGGCAGCGGGGCAGCGGGGCAGGGGGAGGCTGCAGGGAGCGGCGGCGGGCTGGGGGGCGGCAGCCGGTTTCGCTGGACGCCCCGCGAGAAAAAAAAAAAAAAAAAAAAAGGGAAGAAAGAAAAAAGAAAAAAAGAAAAAAGAAAGTCCTTTGTTTGTATGGCGCGGGGCTGGAGGGGGATCGGAAAGGTGCACACCCCCAGCTCTCCGAGCCGGGCTGTTTTGACAATAAACTATCTCTTAATCTGTACAAAATGTCCCCGTGGTGAAGTGCTGCTGGAACAATAGGCGGAGGGCGGCCGCCGCTGTCAGGTGTCCGCGCTGCCCGGCGGGGCCGAAGCGTGCCCGGGGCGCCGCGGGAGGACGCGGGCTCAGTCCCGGCTCGAAGCGGAGCCGCGTCGCTTCAGCAGCGTCGCTTCCAGGAGAAGGGCCCCCCGTTCCTAACGGGGCACTGTGGGCAAAAAGTTTGGTGTGTCGGGTAATGGACCCGGGGGTTCCCTTCCCTGCAGCCGGAGTTTCCCGCTCCTGAGTTCATTAAATGCAGCACGGGGCTGCGGCGCTGGACGGCTTCGCACATGGCTTTTGGAGCAGCCGTGCCGCCGGTGGCACAGTGGCACCCGAGGAGCGCACGCAGCGCGTCAGAGCGGAGGACGCGCAAGGTGTATTTCTGTGCTGTTAGCTCAGCGAGAGCTCAGGAGGTGCGGAGGGATGCCGGGCGACGGGACCGCTCTGGCCACGTTGCAGAGCTCAGCGCCGAGAGCCGACAGCGGCCGGCTTTGGTGTGTGCACTATGCCTGGGATGCGAGGCATTCGTGGAGCTATCAGCGTTTCTGTGAATATTTTGTTTGGGTATTCTGTTTTGCTTCCCTTTGTTTGTTGATGCTCACAGTTACAGCGTGATTGCTGACGGTTTGGGCTTTCCTGTTCAGAGTACCCACATGCAACTGCAACATGCTGTTTGGCCACAGCGAAGGAAATACCCATCAGTGGGTTATTCCTTGACATTTCTCTCTGGAATGTACTGCTTTTGCTTATTAATACTCACCAACTTTCCTTACTTCAGGTACTTCTAGCTTGTGCATGAAGGTTTCCCTTCCTCTCAAGGTTGCCAGCGGGAAGGAAAACTTGGGCAACTGTCTGTGTCCTGGAAGTCATGGGAGTATGCAGGGGCAAGGAGGGACCTTTCTCTCCATCCTTCCTCTGGTTCTGGGTCAGAACCTGTGGGAGATGTGCCACCTTGCAGCCATGTCAGACAAAGTGGTGTAGACAAAAATACATGGTGCTGCAGGTGGAGGGACTTGCAGAAGACAAGTGCTTCTGGGTAGATGCATGTAACATCTGTTTATCACACAGGTGTAGGATACTAGGTAGCTTTGAGCTGCAGGAAGCATCACAGCGGATGCTTGTGTCCTGTTGGAGGACATCAGAAGTGACAGGCAGGGCAGAGCTGTGGGACTGCTCCTGTGTGTCCTTGCAGACACTTGGACTGGGTGAGCTCTCTCTGTCCTGTTGTTTACACATATGCAAACTTATATTAAGTATCTTTTTTTGGCTTTTAGTCAAGAGCTTCTTCCTTTGGTTACAGATAGGAAAGGAGGATGTAGAAAACAAAGCTTTAAGTAACTTCTCAGCGAGTAAACCATTCATCTCCTCTGTCCACAGCTCCTTCCTATTTTTTGTTTTCCTTGCATGTGCTCCCATCTTTCCTTCCATTTAGGGATGCAGTTTTCTGAAATGATCTCTTCTGCATTCCTCTCCTGTCCCCTCAGGGCTCTCCCTGTCCCCAGTGCTCCACCAGAGGCTGTGCGGTGTTTCCACCCGATGGCCATGGAAGGCTGAGCACGGTTGCTTTCAGCATCCATCAATCTCCCCTTTTTGCAGTTAGCTGTAGAGTAGCAAGAGGCTCTCTCTGTGCCCAGAGGGAAGAATGTCTGTTTCCATAATGTTTCCCATACCTGGCAGCTGGGAGGGAAGAGGACTGATGGAGGAAGATGGAACCTGGTGCGGGTTCTGATTGCTGTTGCTCAGTCACCACCCTGACCCCCTCAGACTATCAAAAATCCTGCCTTCCCTGCTCCCCCATTTCTATCTACCTTCCTCTCTCTCCTGCACATAAATGTGGCCTAAGGCCACTGCCAAGAGTAGAATGGCGATTTCAAGGATTGCTCAATACTTGACTTTTTTCCTTCTGTTACAACCAGGAACCTTCTCCAAGCAAGTGCCTAAGTGATTTTCTCTTAAGGCTTCATAACAAAGAGTGTGTTAAATTTGGCAAGGATTGAGGCACACATTTGTATTCGAAGTACCATTTGCAGGGACTGAAGGCATTCCCTGTGCTCTGTTTGAAGGTAGAGCCTCTTGCTGCCAGATGTACGCAGCTGCACGTTGCTTGGGTAGTGCTGGCTCACCGCGGGCTTTCCACCAGAAACTGATTGATTGTTGCCTTCTGGAACAACAGTGCGGCTTTGCAGGTGTGGATCGAATGAAGGATCCTTACTCACCTCCATTAGGGACATATTGCGCCAGGACACAGGTGGAATCATAAAGGATATGTCTTAAGCACATGTAAAGAAGAACCTCTGAGTCACAGTCAGGAGTTTCTCATAGTTGCAACTTGCCCTTTCTCTGTGTATTGTGAGAGGCTCTGATGATACCTCTGCGTTCTCTGCATTTCAGCCTGCTGTTTTCTTAAATGCTTTGTTAGTGCAAGCTATTACAAAGATTTCTAAGGCATAGCTGTGGTTGTTGAGCTACATACCAAATATTGTGCGCTTGTAGTTTGAAGGAAAGCTTCTTTCCAGCCTGAACTTTCAGTGAACACTCTGGTGTAATCTGAAGGCAAGAAATAACAGATTCTGGATGAAACAAGTACTGCACAGTACCAGATTGTTTCAACAACATATATGTTTATCTACAATACATGACAACTGATCTAATCTGATAGCAATCTTGTAGAAGAGAGGCAGTAATTGCTCAAGGTTAAGGCACTTTTCAGCTGTTTTCTCTCTGTGCTCGTGAAGATGGATGCCTCAGCAGAGATCAAGCGCTGCACATTGTCTTGCTCCACGTATGTGACACGCATTACTTTACAGATGTTGTTTTCTTTTTGGTGTAGTACAAACATCTTCCAGGATTTTGACTCATTTCCTTAAGTCTCTTTCAGCTGTTCAAAGAATGGCTGGAGGAAATGAGGTCTAATGCCCTAATGCATTGCATTTACTGTAAGAACCCTCTCCGTTTAAGTATAAAACATTGTCTTTTTGTAATTTCTTAATGCCCTTCTGAATATTCCCCTGCACAGGAAAAAAACTATACTTGTTTCTGACCTTCAGAAACTCAGTGCCTGCTGTTGAGTCTCTGACCTTAGAGCCTAAGGTGTTTGCTGTGTGTTATGTGAAAGAGGAGATCTGATGCTAAAGAGCGAGATTATTAGAAAGTGGTGATCCATATTCAGTATGTTACATCTTTGGGACATTTATTAAAGCAAGTCTGAAGAGAATACGCACGCACAAGAAGAACTTGAACACCAAATTTTCTTCTACGTTACCTTACTGCAGAAGTGTTGTGCTTTGTTTTTTCAGTGAATTTTAGGAAACAAGAAGAGGTTCTCCAAAAGGTGCAACCTGCAAACAGGCACAAACGAGCCCAGTTTCAGACATGTGAGCAGTCCTGCTGGCTTGTTTCCAGGCACAGTGGCAACTGAAGTGCATTGTTTGTCCACTGGCCAAGATTGCTGCAGTTAGTGATAAAGGCACAAGAGGAGTGTAGACATCTGTGTTTGAAGGGAGAAAGAGACTCCTGTTTTCTAGGCTATTCCAATTAGAAAGCACAGTAACTGTTAATCTCTTACTGGATTTACTCATGAGGATTGCATTGATTTATTCTGTAAACATAGGTTTTCAGATATAACTTTAAATGGATTTTTAATGTTCATTTTAATGTCACAACAGAATTGTTTTGTAGAGCATGTAGGGTCCTTGGTTATGTTATCTTTTACAGAAAAGGGGCACACAAATAACAGATGAGTTTTTAACACTGCTACCATGCCATGCAACTCCAAGGCTTCTCTGTACAGATCTTTCCTGGAAACCGTAACTAAAATAAAGCATCATCTAGTAGCGTTATCAGCGACAGGGAGTTTTGTCATTGGGGGGATGACAACATTAAAAGTCTATGATTTGATATGTCATCTGACAGCTGAGTCCTTAATCATGTAATACAATCATTAAATATCTGATCGGAGAGGAACTCTAAGTCAGCTAGGCACTGACAGCTGTAAATCTGAGTGATAAAGAGGACACATGGGCTGATTTAAAGTAAGAAGATGTGAAAACTCAAGGGAAATCAGATAGACAGACGTAACACATCCCTTATAGGTTCCTTGGAACCCTGACAACTGCCAGGTTAGTCCTGTATTTCCTTTCCTTTTCCATCTGTCATTAACTTACGCCAAGAGTGCGCCTCCACTCTCACTGGGTGACTGCGCTTCACGTCACGGAGTGGACTTGCAGGAAAAGCTTTGTACAAAGCCACTCTGGAAGAAGAAATTAAACTAGCTGAGTAGGAAGGACACTTTGCAAATATCTCTGTCATGCAAAGCCTAGATGTTTGTGAGGGGGAGAAGCAATCTGAGTCAGTTGTGTGATAAGTCAGCACTGTTTCAAGCATTCACATACCTAGGCCATTCAGAACCAAGGCTCCTGCTGAACAGCGTTTTGAGACTGAGAACTAGCACTTGGCTCTCTTAATCTGTTTCTTTGTTCAGGATTTAATGGGTGCACCGATTTCACGGATGGAAGCCTTTGTCTTCAGCCCTCAGGACTGGAAACTTCATTCTTTGCTGGATAAACTCTGCGCATTACATCACATTAACCTAACGCCAGCAATTGGGTTTCTAAGAAACAGAGCAGGTACTAGAAATCCCTGCAGAGCTGTAAGAGTGAGGCTGGAGGGGCTGCAGAGATCATCTGGTCGTCCCTGCTCTTTGCTGGGCTCAGATATGGTACATCTTGCCAGGAAGGCTCCAGGCAGGCTCACCTGCTCTAAGAGAAACTTATGGTAAAGATTTTCCCACCTGTTTTTGCTGCTGCTTAACTGATTGTTGAGGTTCAGAGCTTTTCTGCTGTCTAACCTCTCCTTCCTTGCTATTGCTTAATTCCTTTTCCTTCTCTCCTCTCCTCTCCTCTCCTCTCCTCTCCTCTCCTCTCCTCTCCTCTCCTCTCCTCTCCTCTCCTCTCCTCTCCTCTCCTCTCCTCTCCTCTCCTCTCCTCTCCTCTCCTCTCCTCTCCTCTCCTCTCCTCTCCTCTCCTCTTCTTTTTTTTCCATTTTCTGGTAGACACAATGAACTCCTCATCACCTTCCTCTGAATAACACCGTTTCACATATTGACAACTGATGTAACTTCTTTGATTTTTCTACAGTAATCAAGTACAGCTTTTTTTGCCTCTTTTTTTTTAATCTTCTTTTAGTACAGCTTCTGTAGCCCATCCTCCTCCTGTTGTCTTCAGCCTTCTTTAACTTGCTTGCATGTCCCCCATAGAGGATTTGTAAAGTCAGTGTCTGATGCCAAATGAGCCATGAGTGCTTCCAGGTTTAACAAGGTGGTTACCTCCCCTGAAGCATGCTGCCATTTGATTCAAAGCATTACAAAGCAGATTTTAATCATGATTTAAATCAGCCCACAGTAAGCCTCGTTTTAACTGTTTTGCATTTGTACTTAATCATTTTGCAAAGAAAGGATTAACCTCCTTTATTACCACTGAGAGAGTTTTAATTAAATATTGCCTTTGCACTTAATGTTATACTCAGTTTGATTAATCACTGTGCATGTATTTAAGCAATTATGTAGCTTGTTGCATATACACGCATTCTGATTCTTCACGTGTATGTTTTAGTATGAAGACAGAAAGTGTTGACATTTCTTATGTATTAGATAATTGATTTTTTACTTACGATTTGCATTGATTACAATGGAGGAGAACAGAATTCTGAAATGTTCTTCTGTTGAGATAAATAGCAGCACTTAGAAGCCAGCCAATTCCAAAGAAAAAACTCATTGAGAAATGTTTTGAAATAAAGAATTAATGTCTGAAAGCCCTATCTGTAGTCAAAACTGGCGGTCCCTAATCACTACTCTGCAAAAATTTCAAAACTAGTCGATCTCAGCCTTTTTATACTTAGAATGGAAATGGGAAGAAGCATTCATGTTTATTTTTCAGCAGCTCATCCATGAATGGACAAGTTGCTTAATTGAGTTGTACTGCATGAACTGAAGTAAGGAAAATAGTTTCTCTGCACCTGCTAGGAAACTCTGGATGCCAAAGGCTGCTTGGTTTGTCACTGCAGCACAACCTGCCTGGAGGTGCTCAGCTGCTTGCTCCCATCAGTTCAGTTATCTGATTATCTTTAAAATGTTGGTGGCAGATGTAAAGCTTGAGTAATATTTTGCCTTTATTTTTTTTTAATAGAACGTGTAAGTTGTAGTTTGTAGATTCAAAATTTGTTTAGAATATTTTTGATTTTAAAAGGAAAATATGCACTATAAAATACTGCACTTTTAATGGAGTATTAAGATACATATGCATTGTAATGTGCTGATTCTGATGGAAATGAGTCTGTTTGCCTTAGAACTGTAGATGCTCCTCTGCACTAGCAGCTGGTGCTAATGCCTTCTGTTTCTGCTTAGTGACTGCCCAGTTCTTTCCACTACTTTTGCTGCTCAACTCTCTGTTTGCCATTTTATACAGCACAAAAGTGCTTTCTGGGCCTGGATGAGCATTACTTTTTAACATCGAAAAGAAATCACATTATCTTCAACAAAATAAAAGCTTCCTTCCAGCAGTGTTCATAGTAGCACAACCTGTTGAAGTTTCCTATTCCATAGCACGTCTGACTTCCAGGTATTATATATAAAATTACTGATTAAGCAGTAATGCTACTGCCATCACACCTAGGAGCTGGGGTGTGCAGCACAATAAAAGAGGTCGGATTGAAGGAGCAGAAGTAAACTCTGTTTTTCTCTTCTCCTCCCATAAACTAAATACCATCAAAAAAGATGTCAAAATGGGATTCCCTGCTTAAGCAGGTGCTCAGAGCATACTCACAGCAGGATGCTATTTCGTCCATCAGTCTCTTCAAGAGCAGGAAGGAGGACAACTTCTTCAGTAAGTACCTATCCACGTGTGTGCCATGTGTCTGCAGTCTGTAGTAGGGCTGTGTTAGTAACTAGGAAAGAAAGTACAAATAGCAGGCAGGATATATGTAAGACTTCTGCTGACGTTGGAGATAAAGTTAAATGGCTGAGTAACACATCCCTCCATCTCCTTGCCAGAAGAAGACTTGAGAAATGAAACTGGATTGTCAGAAATATATCCTAATCTCTGTACTCAAGGCACTTCCAAGACATTGTCACTGACAGATCTCGCTGCATGTCAGCGTGATTACCCAGGGCTGGATTAGTTCATCCTGGAGATTCTGAAGAACCTGCCAAGGAATCATAGAATCATTTGAGATGGAAGGGACCCCTAAAGGTCATCTAGTCCAACGCCGATCCTCCAGAAATCTTCTGAACTGCAGTATGTGTACATGAAAAATATCTGTGCCTTTTCTATAAATTTGGTGGACACGTTTATTAGTCTGAAATTCTTATTTATTGCTGTAATTTCTAGGAAAAAGTACTGAACTAAATATTTAGAGAAAGTAAAAAGCAGTGCTTCTCTTTGTGGTATTTAATGTGGTCCATCATAAGAACAGTGATAACAGAATTATGCAATTATTGGTAAGTTTTCCTCCCTAGAGGCCTTATGTAGATGATTACCAGGGCACCTTTTAATGAAATTGCTACTATTTGATAAAATTACTGCCAAGATTTGAAATAATTATAATTCTCATTGCCAAAAGTCTTACATCTCCTTCCTCAATTGAGCCTTTTCCAAATAGGCATTAGTTCAGATTGCAAAATGATTCGTTTTTCTTCAGTTTCTCATTTATCTCCATTAAAACCACCTTTTCGATGGATTTCAAAAAACACGCTTTCAAACCCATGTTGTTCATTACAAGGAACATTCATTCAAAATGGAAGTTGAAAGATACTGCACCTTTTAACGTAAATGTCAGCAAAAAGAAGTGAGAAGGAAAAGCTATTAAAGAAATAGGCTGGATGAGTGACAGTTGCATTTGAATACCCTGTGCATTAGTGCACTTCTTTTAATTGTTCTCTGTATGTACCTTATGATTTGTTTATTTATTTATCTAACAGCTGCAAAACTGTAGGAACAGCTGTTTAATAAGTTGCTCTGGAAATTAGAGGGGTAAAAGGAAATACTTCTGTAGAAGAATCAGTCTAAATGTTGTTTAAATCTCTGAGCTGACAAGTGTTGAGGCAAGCAATTACTCTTTTTTTTTCCCCCTGTAAATTCTACTTAAATGTGTGTACATACACTTTTATTTATCTTTCCTCTATAATTTTACTTTGAACAAAAATTAGCAGGTAGTTGTTCTAAGCTCGGCCCATTCTTTTTGTTTAGAAAACTGAACTCTGGTTTTGTTCATGAGCACATTGCCTGTAGCTTCCTTCTGTGGTAGGAGGTTTGGCTGCAGGAGGCCACAGAGTGTCAGAATAAGTCGTTGCCAATAGCACGGCAAGATGAGTGACCAGAGTGCTGTAGCGCATACGGGGCTCTTACAGACAGAAAAAAGCCCAAACCCATGACTTCTCAGAAAAACTATTAAGGCGTTGTCGTTTGCACCTATGGGAGGAGCTTGGTGTTTGGTGCTGCTGTGGTTTTTTGTATGTGTGCTGAACTAGAGTTGTGTTTAGCTTCGTGTCTGCCTTTGCAAAAATGCCTTTTTTGATTGCATTAGCAGAGTAAATCATGTCAGTCAGAAAGGGCATGCTGCTTGGTGTCCTTTTTGCATGGCTTGAGTTTCCTCACTCCAGCAAGGAAAAACAAAGCTGGGGAAGAGGAAGGTTCATCTCCTGTCTCTGGAAGGTGCAGGTACTTCCTCCTCAAGCAAGGATGCATTAGCTTCTAAACCAACTCTTGGACGTTCGTGCTGTGGGTCATGTGCAGCACTTCGTCTGCTCAGCCTGCTTCTGAAATGAGAAAACCAAGTGCAGTTAGGTGCATTTGCTAATTGCTGACCCTACAGCAGGACCTGCTGCCTTCTACCCACTTGCACTTATCCTGCCTGAAGCTCCAGTGAATGTTTCTCTTGGAGATTGGGATCTGCAGGGCTTAGGGGGTGAACTGGCCTGGTGTTCTTCCCTGCCATGTGTTGCCACCTTGCCTCATGCTTTCTGTTTCTGCTTAACAGATGTGTCATTCTGTTTGACTGTAGCTGTCTGAGCTGTTCTCAACGTTTTTATTTAACCTATGGAGCACCTTCACAGGACATGAGATATTTGGGGATGCAGATCTGTGTAAGAGCAATACCAAGACACAGAGCTGACACCTTCCTGTGGAATGTCACTGCAGACGGAGGTGGCATGTCTGAGTATTCCCCAGCCTAGACCCCTGTGCTTCTATGATTCCTCACACTCCAGCCTCCATGGATGATAAAGACAACCTTTGTTCCAGGCTCTGTTTCCTCTCTGGAGTTTGCCTTAGGTGAAAGTGGCTGGCTCTGCACTTGCTCTTTGTGTTGGGAGATACCCATTTCTCTGTCATGCTGCCTGTAGAAGTCTTTTTTGGTGGCTGCTTTGAGCACTAGAGAGGCAAGCTCCAAACTCCAGCCGTCTCCAGTTCTCCACTGCTGCTCCCTTCTCCTTGGGACTGAGGGCCTGGGGCAGTGGGAACGCTATGTGAGGAGGCAGTGATTGCCCTCATGCAGCTGGGTAAACATCAAAGTCCCCACTCATATTCTCCTGTGCTTTTCTGCTTCTTAACTTGGAGCCTCAGATGATCCAAAGCTTCAGTGAGTATTTCCACACTGGAAATGTGGAGTATTCAAGAGAGTTTGGTGGTCTGCAGATGGCACTAACTCTGTCAGATGGGTTATAAGTAAAACACTTGGGTCTGCAGGGCAGTTTAATCAGTCTAGACCCTAAAATACATGCTTGGTGACTGTTAAGTTAGCTTTCAGTCTCCAAGATGAAGATGGGGCAGGTCAGCATTTCTGTCAGCTAGGAGTTGTGTTCACATATGCTGAGATTCATATATATATATGCAGGGAACAGTTGTGTCTTTGGTCTTTTTTGATCTATGTCTTTGAGGACACTAGCCTGGGTGTTGGCATGGATGGTTTCTTCTGCAAAGAGGCCATACTGCTGGCCTTGTTTTTCCCTGCAGCATAGCTGCAGTGGTGTATGGTGTAGCTTTCAGATCAAATCATTGAAAATTGACATTTGCCGTTGCTAAACTTTACATCTAGCATAAGGGAGATTGTCTGTTTAGTGAAGTGGAACAAAACAAGTAAGCATATGATAGCATCTCTCCTTTGAAAAATCTGGGAGATTTATATACACCAGAGTAAATTAAATTTGCTTCAGTGTGATTAACATATAAGTTTTACACTTTGGTTTCTTTGGAGCATAAAATGAAAGGACAAAACAAATCTAATTGAAAAGGTCTTAAATTCAGCTTCACAATAGCACGTGTCAAAAGTGGAGCAGCTTTCACAAATAAGAAACAGAGTTGGACAGCAGTACTCTTCAGTTAGACAAACTGGTACTGCATAGAAAACATGGACAGCCTTGTCTGTGACTTCAGCATGTGAGTTTGAATTGCTTTTGCTTCAGCTTGTCTTTCAGACCTGAAGGAGACTTGTGTATCTGAAAACATGCTCATTGTTGCAGCAGCACTGGGCATGCTGAAAGAGGATATTACCTCTCTGCAAGCCATGCCTTGCTGATATCCCTAGACCACTGCATCTTTGACAGTGCTACTACTTTAACTGATAAAGCCTATCTCTTGTTTCTGTTCTCTTGTGCTGTTGCAGATGAGAAACTGAAAAATGCGGTGAGTAAGGTCTGTGTGATATCCCTTGAAACAAAGTCAGTGCCCAGAAAGATCAGGCATGAAAAAAAGTAGTGCAATTGCATCCAGGCTCTGCAATCTTACACAAAAGTCACTTTGTCCTTGAAGTTTAGATCCTCAGTGTGTTTGTCATGCAAAAACGTTAACTGGCACAGAAGTGAGGGCACTGTGTTCACTGGGCGATATTTGTACAACTTATGGGGGACAACCAGTGACTGTAGAGGTTGTGGAGGGCCACGTGGGGAAGAGGCAGAAGGCTAAGCACCCCTGTGCCTTTGCAGTGCCTCCAGCCCTGGGAAAAGCTGGGAGAAGGAATCTGCTCATGTGGGGTAGCAGTGAAAACACTGGCAGGTCATTGCCTGTGTTCTGGGCTTGACAGATCGGATGAGATGGGACGTGGATGGCAGGGGGGACCTGCCATCTCTGGTTTTCTTTGTGTCCAGGAAGCTTTGAGGGGTAGATATGGACGGTTGGGAGCAGAGGACCCCAAGCTAGGGCATGCCTTGGCACACATCATCATGGTGATTGGAACAGCTTGGTCCATGCAGGGCCACCATGAGCCCATGGAGACTGGCTGAGTCCCCAGGTCAGTGTGGTGGCTCCTTAGCCAACAACCATCATGAAAATAGAAACGTAAAGAGAGACCCTTATAGTTAGGTGTTGATATATGGTGGCTGTACTGTGAAGCTGTGTTGGGCTGCGAAGCCCAAGTCCTGGAAGGTGTTGGAGATAAATTTGAAGTGGAACGGAGTGGGGCAAGGCACGTTTGGTGGTTGGTTTTTTTGGTTGTTGTTTGTTTTTTTGCTTATTTGTTTTGATTTTTTTTGCTCTGAATGCAACTTGTTGTGTTATAGAGATACTACAAACTTCTTGTTTTTCTTAATGTTTAGATAAGAGTTGAAAAAGGAAGCAGGGACTAAGCTACTGGCCTAAGGTTATGGTAGAACTGGGAATAAAATCCACACCACTTGACTTTTCATCTTATCCCATGGCAGTCCCATGTCCTTTGTTTGCTCAGCAGCTGGAGACGATCTCCAGTCATTTATGAACATGGTGGAGTTGTGCACCTGATGTGCCTTTCCCTGCTATAGCAGTGTTGTGGCTGAGGCCAAGAAAACTCCCAAATAAACCACTTTTTTCCAGGATGGTACACTCCTTAGCCAAAGCTTTTTTGTTTGCACATCCCTTAATTGTTACAGGAGCATTCTGCTGTCCTTAATCATATCCCTGCAATTTGACCTGAATTTCCTATCAGTATTATCTAGAGCTTTTTCATTTCTAACTCCTCCAGCCTGTTCTCCAGATGTTCTTTCTGTATGCCAAAGTCACTAGTGCTACACTCCCCCTCATTTCTCATTCTCCCTCCTTTTTCAGGACTTAGGAAGCTTCTTGTAATATATTTATATATTCTGCTTCTTTTTTTCAGTTACACAGCCTGGTTCACAAGTGATCCCAGCATTGTAGTTTTCAACTCAAATTTGTTAGTTTATAAAGAGAAGCTGGCCATCAAAAGAAGTGACTTTTTCTAGTTGTAGGACACAGATTTAGAACTTCCAAAATGAGTCTTGGGCTGTCCAACTCTGAGTTCTGTGATTTATTTTATGGGTAATTACTTTTACTTTGCAAATTATTAAGTATTTGCTATCATATTGTAATTACCTGCTGATTGCTCCTAAGGACAACTCCGGAGGACCATCCGGAGCCCTTCTGTGGTATTCTGGCTATGCAGCACATGGGGAGAGTTGTATGTTTCATGGTGGGACCATGGCCAACAGCGCAGTCATTTGCTCCCCCTAGCCCACAGAAGCCATGGGGGTTGGGGGCAGAATGCCTAATTTCTTCTTGTCCTGCAGGGTCCCTGTGGTAAGGTGGGCTTCTCTGAGGCTGGGACACTCAGCTGAATAGTGGGATTGTAGTTCATGTCCTGTTTCAATACATAAGAAAGTAATGAGAGAGCAGAGGCATGCCAGGATACATCCTCAGTCTGTGTCTGCCCCACACCTGGAAATCTTCAATTGAAACACAGCTTTGAGTTCCTTTATCTTGTTGCTCTGACAGTTGGCAGTCCCAAGCACCCTCATGCTTCAGGTGTGGTGCAAGTGGAGCAGTCTTAGACTGAGGCATTAGCAATCTGAGAAAGATCAAGAAATGGCAGATGGACATCTGTTCTGGGGATTAATACGTTGGATTACAAGTTGTTGGTTAAACTCCCTACTGCTACAGATTTCTGCTACTTAATTATTCCTCCAAATGGAAGATACAAAGTCATTCCCATCTTCCCAAGCACCTCTTTAATTCTCTTTTAAACATGGACAATATTTAGGAACACAACAATAATGCATCTGATGGTCCTTCCTTTTGCCACCTTTTGTTCTTAACTCTGCTGTATTTGCTTTTTTTGAAGATACCTTGTTTTTGGAAGGTGACTTTGGACTGTGGAAATATTTTTGCAGAAAGCATTAGTTAAATTTGTAAATTGTTTTGCAGAGAAAATGCAGGCTGCATAAAAAGGCCCATAAAAGTTTTTCTTGAAATGTGTGTGGTGGCTTCGACTGAAATACCATGGCTTTTATTTTTGGAATGCTACAGTGTGCTTAATCTGTTTCTTAACTTTCTTTCACCAATTCCAGTGTGTAGTGTATTTCTTGTGTCTCCAGACAGTGTTATGCTTTGCTTTGTTGTTCACAACCTGTAAAAAGTACCCACCAACTTGCTTAGATGGTCCTGGTAATAAAAGTTGGAAAATTTGAACTCTTAACCTGAATAGTGATTAATGCTGAGGAAAAGAGTAGATAAAAGTAACAAATGTTACATGAAAGTATGAAATAATGTGGTTTTTTTTTTTAATCTTTCTGGCAAATATTATTTCTAGAATGTTTGTTTATATATTCAGTTGTAGTTTGTGTAGAGGATTAGTGGACCTCATGTGGAAAATTTCTGGTGATGCTGGAAAAACAGGCACTGATGGACTGCCTGCCCTGGACGTCAGGGGGAAGTTCTTTACAGAGAGAATGGTGAGGTACTGGAACAGGCTGCCCAGAGAGATTGTGGATGCCCCATCCCTGGAGGTGTTCAAGGCCAGATTGGATGGGGCCCTGGGCAGCCTGGTCTAGCATTAGGTGGGAAGGTTGGTGGCCCTGCATGTGGCAGGGGGGTTGGAGATTCATGATCCTTGAGGTCCCTTCCAACCCTGGCCATTCTGTGATTCTGTGATTCTGTAAGGTTGTAAGTAAATACGTACATGAGAGGGAGATGGGGAGAGAACAAGGACTCCCCCCAAAGCTCAGACCACAAAGGAATTAGACTGTAGTGGTCTGACCTTCCTTTGTTTCCTCGGATTTGTCAGGAAAAGGGGCAGCTACCTGAGCTGATCTCATCCAGTATGCACCTTAAGAACAACTAAAGCTGTGAGATAAGTGAATTAAGTCTGAACTACATAATCTTGTCCCAAGTAATTATCCGATTGTTCTGCTTGTGAGTCTGTTGTGGGCAGAAATTCAGCCTCTGAAATGAGCCCTAGAGAGTATTTAAAGACTCAAGTGGTGATGTTTTTTGAGAAATGTTTCTTTCAGACGTGGATATCATGCATCAGGTCCAACTGTGCAATATTCTGTTACATATTAGAAGGCCATGAGGTCATGGTTACTGGTAGGATTAAAGAGCTGGTCTTTGGAAGGGGCAGGTTTGTTGCTGTGGCACACCTTGGCATTTGTGCCCATCACAGTGAGCATGTAGTTTAGGCAGATCCACACTGCTTTTGTAGATTGGTTAAGACTTCATTCTGTGCAACACCTGCCTGTAGTCTGTCCCTTACCTCTGTGAACCTGTGGATTAAGTCTTACATTTCACCCTTATGCCCTAGGGCAGTGGGTTTGGGAAGGAGGAAAGCCCCAATTTCTGGCTGCACAGCACATTGTATTACAGGCAGGTTGTGTGCGGACTGTTTGGAGCCTGCAATCATTGCATGTTCTTAATCTGCTGTATAAATACTCTTGGGAGAAGCGGAAGCAGAGAGAGCAGTTCAGCAAGCCAAGCTGGCTCAGTGTTTCCTCAGGGGCAAGTAAATGAGCTTATTCTCCATATAGTTCTCGAATTCCTTAAATATAGTTATCACTTGCTCCACTGAGTGTGCTTCTCCACTAACATGTGGGAAATGCAGAGGTTGCAGTGAGGCCCAGTGAGGGAGCATCACTTGCGTGCACAGACATTTGGCTGCAGTGTTTCTGCTGCTGCAAGTGCATCTCTATTCACATGGCCATGGTGTCACGTTGAGATGGTAGTTGTTGACTGGGGAGTGTTGGGTGGAGATCCTAGTGGCCATCCCTGTGTGTTTTCTGAGAGGCTTCCAGTGGGTTTCTCCCAGCTCATTTGATGAGTGGTGCTAGGAGTGGGTGATAGGCAGCCGCCATATCAACCCTGGTGCTTGTGAAGGAGGGCTGCCTTTGCATGGTGTGAATGGGTGAAGCATTGGTGTTTGCATCACAGCTGCAGCAAGAGGATGTTGTGCCAGAGAGGCCATACAGCACTGCACTTTGGCTGCTTTGCACAGCTTGTGTCATCTGTCACTGGAGTACCCAATGCCCTGTGGGATACATCAGGGAAGTCTTCTAAGGGAATTCCCATGAAGCACGTTTGCAGTGTTTCATCAGACCTTCTAAGAGGTCTTTGCCCTCTGCCTTTTCAGGTGCTGTTTGTTGCTCTCAGTTCCCCTCTCATCTGAGGGGTGTGCAAGCCAGAGGTCTTCATGCCTCTGTCTGCGTCAGGCTGCTCTGCCCAGGGCAGTGGGTTCTTCCTGCTTTCCTGCCTGCAAAGTCACTGGTGGCTCAGGACTGTTGCTCTGGAGGTGCTGGACTTTCATATTCCTTGGTCTGGCTGTTGCATAACAGCTCACAGCTGCACTTTGAGATGGCAGATTTGAAATTAAAAGTGGTGGATTATTTTTACCCTTCTTTCTGACAATTATTATTTTTAAGATGCTTGTTTGTACATTCAGTTGCAGAAATGTACATGCAGGATTAGTGGACTTCACATGGAAAAGTTGTGGTGGCGCTGGAAAAATAACTGCCTGTTGGGTTGAGCACAAATAAACAAATTCTAATCAGAAGAAGGTGAAAAGAGAATGAGGGAACCCTCCAAAACCCAGACCATGAAGGAATTAGATTGTGTTGGTCTAATCATCCTTTGCTTCCCACTCTGCTCTGGCTACTGGGATTACCAGGAAGGGGGGCAGTTACCTGAGTTGGTCTCAGTGCAGTATGCACTCTAAGAGCAACTAAAGCTGTGAGATAATTGAATTAAGTCTGGACTACATAATCTCATCCCAACTTATTATCTGATTGTTTTGCTTGAATATCTGTTGTCAACTGTGTAGGCAGGAAAATTCAGCCTCTGAAATGAGCCCTAGATAATGCTTTTGAATTCAGCTTGTGTTTTCAGTGACTTAACTCTATTGCTACATAGGGAGGTTGTACAGTTTTGCACAGTTGTACTTCACATGAGAGGGACATTAGCTGTACTTATTGTAAACTAAGGGTCATTTGTAGGACTAAAGAGCTGCTCTTGAATGGGAAAGGCTTGTTCATTAACACTACCTCAATATTTGTTTACATCATTGTGACGTTTATGCAGGTCCATGCCAGTAAGAATTTATCTGATTTTTCAGCTGTGAACTCTGTTTTGTAGCTTTCCTATCAGGGTATGCTAACACAGCAAACCCTTTTGATGGATCTAAATAATGGAGCCAGAGAAGCCTGGAAATGCTTCTTTCTCCAGGTACACATTGTAATCTGGGAGGTGACTGGGAGCTGTGAGTTGAGGCTAATTTTACACAGATTTATTTCCAGAGAACTTTTATAAAGTTGTGTTACTGTATATTCAGAGAAAGACGTGGTAAGAGCTCACAGCTTTGATGGCTAGAAGATTGGTGCCTCAGTGACAGTAATTCAGCAGAATTGGTATGGAACACTAATGAAGGAAATTTTGCATGGTTTGTTTGTTTGTTTGTTTGTCTGTTTAATAAATGAGAAATTACTACCTCCACAAAAGAAATAAGCAAGTGTGGAAAGTATGTGGCAGTGCCTTCATTAAAGTGGACATTTCTAATTGAGTGGAGCTTCTGAGTGCATGAGAGAGCAGCTAGAAATGATAACTGTTGAGCATGGAAAGTTTAGTTCTTGGCAACATACTGAGTAAATGACAAAGAATGATTAAAAGTGCTGCCATGTAGAATCAGGCTCATATGTTCTTGAATTTAATTTTTAAATAGCTTGGGTCTGTTCCCATTCAGAAGCCAAACCATTGCAGAAACCGATACATAGTTTTTTAAAGACCACTTTCCATCTGCAGTGGTTATTTAATGTGTGTGCAGAAGGTCGTACAATGCAAAAGGGATCTGTAGAATTGTACAGAATACCCTTGCAGCTTATTATTTTTAAAAATCAACTCCAAATATATTAACTATGTGTATATAAATAGCAATTTCATTGCAGAAAAAAAAAAAAAAAACAGAGAAAGCATTGTGTTGACAGACATTGTATTTTCTGCTTTTGGTTTTTTTTAGGAGGTTCGGCGCCTCATGAAGAATCCTCACTGGTTGTGAATAAGGGAGAGGAATTAAGGCTGAAGTGCAATGAGGAAGGACCCGTGACTTGGAATTTCCAGAACTCGGATCCATCAGCAAAAACAAGGATTTCCAATGAGAAAGAGTGGCACACCAAAAACGCAACGATCAGAGACATAGGCAGATATGAGTGCAAAAGCAAAGGGAGTATTGTGAACTCTTTTTACGTTTTTGTTAAAGGTAAATATTAATGATTATTTTTGCTTCTCCCACCCTTTCTCATTCCCAAAGTAACAGGACAATAAATGCTGGAACAGGAAATGAATTTGAGGCAGAGAACACATCTGATAGGAGAAAACTTCTTCCCTGTCCAGCGGACAAAAAAGTCATTGCTTGCAGTGGCTTTTTCATTTGTTCAAAGTTCTGGAGGAGTTTTGTTTTACATCACTGTTGTTTTGTGCTGAGATATAATACCAGAGCTCTTGATCTAGAAGTCAGTCAAGAGACCTAAGTCAGTTGTGTGTGTCAGTTATACTGTGAGGAAACAAGCAGTACGTATGGAAATGTCTTTTTTAATTCCATGCCATCCATCAGTATGGAGTCATGTGAGGTTTGACCCCAGGTTTTTGATTTATTGAGGCAGCTAAGAGATTTGGCTTTTTGAGGCTGCACTCTCAGGGTTAAGCAAGCAGGTAACAAATAATACCTCTGCCTCTAGCTCCTGATCTATCTTCTGTCTGCTCAGAAATGTTTTGGGGAAAAATGTCTCTGCTCTGACGTGCTTTTCCACTCCTTCATTACCCTTCCTTTTTGTCCAGCATTTTAGTCAGGTTTCTTCTGCACTTTTGTTGGCTCTTGATCTGTAGCTTCATCAGCTGTCCTCAAGCTGTCAATTTCCTGACAGCTCAGCATTCCTGGCTTCCCTTTTTCTTTCTAAGGAAGACAGTTGTTTTGTATCTGTTTGACCTAGCTCTGGAAATGTTGAGGGAAAGAAGTTCTACAGGTTCCACCTGCTCAGAGATAGCATTCCTCATCAAACAGCATTTACCTCAGAGAGCTTCCCTTGAACCTGCCAGTCCTTTAGCAATTCCTGCAAAGCTATTCTTCAAGGCAGGGAGATACAAACATAGCATGCTGAAGAGTGTCTTCTCAAGGAGAGATATCTGACATACTGAGCATACAACTTACATAACCCCTGAGTTGTCCAAATAACCATGCAGCTACCATGGATGATTTTTCTTGACCTTCTCTGTTTCTCTTAGACTATGACCAAAGGAAATCTGGCATATATTTTACCCATACATGACATATGTTGTTGACTTTATCTTCCATGGCTGTTTTATGAAGGTCATGGTAATTATACCAGACAGCTGTGATCATAGATACATTTGTGTCTTCCATTATGCCAGTGACTCCTTCACCTTAGCATAGCAGGCAGCCCTCCCACTGAGCATGATTTACCAAAGCATCAGAGAAGCTGTGTAGTCCTCATGCAGCTCGTTAACTTCTTTGTCTTAATGGTATGAAAGATGTTCAAGCTTCACTTTGTCGGGTTCTTGACAGTAGATAGGATGGCCATTGTAGTGGTGGTTCAGTGATATCTCAGGACACCTTGAAGGTGGTGCCATGAGCTCAGATACTTGTGAGGCTCTATAAGCATCCCATATGCTTTGTGCTTGTAAAGCTGAAAATGAAGAGGAAACAGGACCAAGAGTAAAGCTCTAGAAGGAGATCTCCTTCTAAAGATCTAGAAGGAGAGCCTCAGTCCTGCACAGCCCCAAGTGACACAGAAGATGGTGGCAGGTCTTTATTCATACGCTGATCTAGATCTATTTGATCATAAGGATGATACAGTGTTGACAGACTGTAGGCACATACCTCTTTCACCTCTCTGCTTCGGCAGAAAGTGGCTGTATTGCATCTACAGTAGCAGTTTGTGTACCTGTCCAAGTAAGTTCAGTGAAGATCCAGTTAGTTAAATGCTTTCATAAGAGATCAGGTCATATATTCTTGATTTCACGTCTTTTCAGACATGGGCAATGTCTTACATGATAAATGTGTAAGCACTTCCACATCTTGTGCTGGAAATCTGAGGTAAGCAAAGAAGGCACACACATCCCAAAGTATGCTTTGGGTGGTAAGCTGTGAAGAAAGAACATGAATACAAGCAGCCTTATTTGTACCAGGATTCCCTATGGAGAATCCTTTCATGTCTTCTGAATGTGAGATTTCCCTTCCAGGAGGGGATAGAAGATGGAAAGAGAACTTCTCAGTGAATCTGCTTAACCACACAAAGCCTTTTCTGAAGTTCCAGCCGTCTTTGTTGCAGTGTTCTGTGTTCAGGAACACATGCTTTTTTCCCCTAGGGAGCCATGCTTTCCATAGAGTGAAGATATCTTGGCTCTGTACTGGGAAGGAAGTGGACTCCGAAGAAAGCAATCAGTTATGTCTCTGTGAGGAGGGACATCTAGAAGAACCTTCTAGTCCATGGTGCACAAGCTTAGGAGTTACAGCTATTCACAGCTTGTCGCTGTGTAACCCGGAGTACAGAGTGTGACACTTCAGATCTGCTCAGACAGGCTTTACGTTTCCATTGCTATTTGTGGTCTGAATTCTCTAGCTCTAGACTAATGCTTCAAAGATTTTAGTGCGTTCTTCCAATATCAAAAGAGGCTAAATCTACATCCTCGTTCTCCTAGAAAACAGCTTTTGTAGTTAACAAACTTTACCTAAACACAGTGTGTTTTGTATTCAACCTGACACTTCTTGTCTCAAACCAGATTAATATTGTTTGCCATCTGAACTCGCTTCTCTAAGTCTTTTCAGTTAAATCATGGCTTGTTTGATCTGTAGCCACTCAAGATGTACAAGGCCAGTTTTGTAAAAACAAAAACTTTTTCCTCTGTTTCTACAGTTCTAATTTGTGCTACCTTGTAGGGAGGGCAGATGAGAGCTGAAATACGCTTTTACAGAGTGTTTGTCATCTCATCATCGTTTTTTGTTGTGTTTGCTATTAATGGTCAGGTTCTTAGCATCTCAAGGTCATCAGCTGTGTGGTTGGCCAAGATGAAATGCTTTAGAGAAGTTATCTTGGGAAGAATTACCTGACGATTTTTCAGTCAGATATGCTGTTTGTATGTCTAGGTTCTTCTGCAGAGGCTAAAAATAGCCCTGGTTTAAGGAGGAGAGAGAGAGAAATTGTTTGGTGCTTCCTCTGGTAGCAATGTGTGTTGATTTAGATTATGTATTTTACAGAAGTGAAAACCATAATTTTGGTGTTTTTCAACTTCCATTTGCTCATAAATTTCTTTGGAATCCTCTTGTGGGTATGAAACTTTACAGCTCTGCCACAAGCTAAAAGCAAATTACTTTTAATGGTCTGTGAAAATCTGTTTACTGTTGGTGAGGGTGGACGGTGGGGGTTTGGAGCTAAACAAGGCAAAAAAAAAAATTTCCATCTCCAAACAAAGAAGCAGTGGGATTATTTTTAGTGTACATTATTCTTTAGTGTGTCTGGTACTGAACGCTACTGCACATCTCCTGTTGTGCTGCTCTTTTAAGACAAAAGTTAATGTCTCTTGGAAAACTTGAATTAGGTAATACTGAGTTTTATTGGCTGAATGTAAAACTTTCTTTGAAGAAAGCGCCCAGTTGCAGTGTTACGATGATCAGAAATACCCTCTACAATGTCAGCTTTTCTAACAGGTCTTTGTGTTTCCTCACAGATCCAAATGTGCTCTTCCTTGTTGATTCTCTGATATATGGGAAAGAAGACAGTGACATCCTGCTGGTGTGCCCACTAACAGATCCAGATGTTTTAAATTTCACCCTGAGAAAATGTGATGGCAAACCTCTCCCCAAAAACATGATGTTCATTCCCAATCCACAGAAGGGTATCATTATAAAGAATGTACAGAGATCATTCAAGGGCTGCTACCAGTGCTTGGCAAAGCATAATGGAGTTGAGAAAATATCAGAGCACATTTTCCTGAATGTGAGACCAGGTAACACTGGAGTTTTTTCTTCTTGTAGAGCGCCTGATTTTCACCTTCCCTTCTTAGAAGCTGAAGGGAGGTGCTCTGATGAGAAACTTCCCTGTGTGTACTGACTTTCCCATGGGTGGCAATTCTTCTAGAGACTTACAGAGTCTTCTACTCAAAGCCTAATGAGCTTCTGCACCAAGCGATGGCTATGTGGCATGTCTGACTGCTGCAGGCAGCAGCTGTGTGATGGCACATGCTGTCTTGTGAGACTTGGGTTGTAGCTGCTCTGAGCATGTTTGGCTAGAGTCACTCCTACCTTAGTTTAAGGTGATTTCCAGATGTTCTTTTCACCATTTAAGAAATGTGGGTTGTGCTGTTTAACTTGGAGGACAAACCAGTGCCCTGAGGTTTGAACAGGCTTGTGCAGGCAAAGTGGAGGTTTTTATGCCTGACTCATACGTCTGTTGCCCACAAGTGGCAGCATGAAGAACCTGATGGCACTGGAGAAGAGAGATTCAGCAGAGGAAGAGCTTGAGGGAACACAGGGACGTTGTTTATCTCCATCTTCATGGTCATGACAGCAACCGTGTTCCCAGATCATGAGTGGATTGTGTTGGCTGCTAGATGTACCACTGATCTCTGCAGACCTGTAGATTAAGCCTTACATTTCACCTTTGCACACCCCGGGAGAGAGGGTTTGGGAAGGAGGAAATCCCTGTACTGTGCTGCAGAGTGTGTTGCAGATAGGCTTTGTGTGGAGAGTTTGGAGCTTGCAATCACGCTATGTGTTTTTAATCTACTGTGTAAATACTCCCAGGGGAAGCAGAGGGAGTGGTTCAGTAAGCCAGGCTGGATCAACTACATGAGTTTACTCTCCATGTAGTTCTTGAGCTCCTTAAATAACGTTATTACTTGCTCCAGCTGAGCATGCATCTTCGTTGACGTGTGGGAGATGCAGAGGCTGCAGTGAGGTCTAGTGAGGAAGCATTGCTTGTGTGCACAGACGTTTGTTGCGCTGCTTCTGCTGCTGCAAGTCCATTTCTGTTCACGTGGCCATGGTGTCACATTGAGATAGTAGTTGTTGAACGGGGAGTGTTAAGTGCAGATCCTGGTGACCATCCCTGTGTTTTCTGTGAGGCTTCCAGTGGGTTTCTGCTAGCTCATTTGATGAGTGGTGCTAGAAGTGGGTGATGGGCAACTGCTGTGAGTATCAACCCTGGTGCTTAGGAATGAGGGCTGTCATTCCAGCAGTGAGAGGAGGGGACATGGAGTCGTTTGCTTCATGGCTGTGGTGGTTTGACCTGCTTGGACCTGTGTTCCTCAGCTGTGGAATGGGCAGTGGGGGCTGTCTGAAGCCTGCACTTTGATATGTCAAATTGAAGAAGCCTTTTTCCTGGTTATTTGGAAATGAATACTGAGAATTTGAATGGATTTTAATGACTAAGAAAAGATTTTAATTGAAGAGAACAAAAGTTTTGTCTGTGCAGGCATCTCTGGCATTCTCCTTTTACTTAAAAAAAGTCAGGTCCATTCTTGCTATCTCTGGTGTTTGTTCTGTAACAAGTTTTTTTTCTGTTTTTTCAGGGATGGCCAAAGAAAAAACCAGTTGATTGACACAACTGACATGTCTCTGACATGGTAGAATGCAAGTTGTCCTATTGGTATATTTCACTTTTATGGGCTAGAAGCCTGCACTTGCTGGATCTAGTGGTGACTTCAGACAGCAGTGTGCTGCCTTGGCGTCTGTTGCTGGCAGCCATCTAATGGTGCACAGCAGTAGGTGGCCTGCAGGACCCAGGCACTGTGTTCTCCTTCTGGGAAGAAGTGTTTAGTGAATGGAAGCATCTGCTGAAGGCCACCAGTAGCAAAACAGTGCCATGGTGTTGTCATCCTCACTGTTGTCATTATTGTGCTGTAATGCCAAATCCATAACAGTGAGAAGTCCCACTTTATTCTTATCTAAAGTTTTCACTTTTAGTAGGCAGTGCTTTTGTAGTCATAACCATGACGTTTACAGCCCCCAGCCTGAGTTTCTGGTGCTGAACGACAGGAGGGGGGCCCATGGAGCAGGGTACTGTGCTGCGTACTCAGACATACACTACCCTGTTACTCTGACACAGGGAGTGCTTACATCTAGCTCTTTTCTAAACAAGAGGGGCTTTATGGCTTTTTTTTTTGGTCCTTAGATGTTGCTGGCGGGTGAGAACACAGCATGCATTCTGCACTGGCTTCCTCATGTCCCTTGGATACTGCTGGGGGGTGATTTTTTTATGTGGGCATTTATATCTCAAGAGAGCAAACGTGGTTCTTTGTTCCCTCCCAGTACTGCTTGCAGCAATATGAGGAAAACATTATTGTTAAAACATGAATGGACGCAAAACATGGCATTTTTCTAAGTTTTATATAATTTACTTAATACAACTACAAAGTCTGTGTCGGAGGCAGGAAGAGAGTCTGGAATGCCTTATCTGATACATTGCAGTCACAATTTAAAAGTGAGTCTTCCTGCCTAAAAGCCACAGCACAAGCCTGGAGTTTCACAAGTGAGAAAAACTTAAAGTATTAAGAAAAGTAAATTGTAGAAGATCCAAAGAGGTAAAGAGCTTTACTGGGATAAGAGATACGTAGTTCTCAAGTATACCTGAGTTATGACTGGGGTATAGCTAGCCCACAGGGCTGCAGATCTGTGACATTTTCCCGAACAGACCCAAGTTGCATAAGCACCTACCTTTCAGGTGACTGAGGTGTCAGTGACCATGGCTCTAGCTACCCCTGCTTCTGTGAATGCTCATTGTGAGCAGAGATCATGGTGCTGACAGAGGCAGGTGTGCTGAAAGCCTTGAGCTGCATGTGCCCTGCCTGGGTACGGAAGCTTTCAAGCAGGTCTGCCAGGTGCTTGCTACGGACCTGGCAGACAGTGCTTTGTGTCAGCTGCTCTATTTTCAGTTTCAAAGCTGCAGTTAGTATAAGGCTGTGGTTTTTCGGTGACTGATCTTCACTGCGTTTTTAGATTACAACATTTTAATTGCTGTCAAAGAATGAGTTGTCTCACTGATGGTTCAACATTTTCAAGTTTATCATGCAAGCTACTAAGCTCTAACAAGTATTACCTAACTTTAAATTTAATTTGAAGGGAGATTGAAGCAGAAATGTGCTTGTTGTGAAGAAACAAGTGTGTAATATGTTAAAGAAATTTGAATGCCTCTTGGAGGCCTGAAATTTTATTGGAAAGTTAATGACTGTTGATTTTTATCCCCCCTTGGAAACTCTGAAGCTAATGAAAAGTAATGCACTTCTAAATTGTTTTCCAGTTCACAAAGCTCTTCCAGTCATTACCTTATCCAAAAGCTATGAGCTTCTCAAAGAAGGGGAAGAGTTTGAAGTTACATGCATAATTATGGATGTGGATAGCAGCGTACAAGCTAGTTGGATTTCTGGCAAAAATGGGGTGAGTGCCTTTAGCCACATCTTGTATGCTTCAGTGCATTACACAAACTGTGAATGTTCATACGCTTGCCTTGCATCAGTGGCATGCAGTGGATTTGGATTTGCTGCCTTCCTGAAGGGACACATCCTACAGAGTGGTGAGGGTTCAGTGACTGTCCCATGCCCATGTGGGCCTTCATGATCACTAAGCATTGTTAGAGGGCTATCATCAGCACTGGCTTCTCTTCACAAACAGAAGCTAAAGTTTTGCTCTTCAATGTGAAGTTTAGGTGACCTCTGTTGAGCTGCCTAAATACGGAAGCGCGGGGTGCCTACACATCACATTGCAATCAATGGGAGCTGCAAATATTAACACATGGACTGCAAATTACATATTCTAGTCGTTATCATTAACAGTAAAATACCTGCTAATTAGCATGGGATTGTATGTGACAGGAATAGTAGTAAGCAGTCACAGGAATGATTAATTCATTTAAATTATATGGTGTGCCTCACTAATTAGGAAAGTCCTGAAAAATGAACTAGTGAACTGCCTGTAGTGATCACTGAAGTTGCTGCTGACATGATGGAATTAAATTATTGACAACTTAAATATGCCAGAAAGTTGGCTGCTGGCAGGACAGCTCTGCTGAAGACCATCAACAGTGAAGTCCCCTCCTCTGGTCATCTTGATGCTTGAAACATGGGGCTGGGTTTCGAAAAACTATCTGTAAGAGAGTGCCCAGGAATCAGCAGGCGCTGGTTTGTGCTTAAGGGCACCTTCTACTCTTCTGGGTATACCCCAAAATTTAAACGAATTAAAAGCCCTTGTGAAGACCTGTTGGTAACTCCTGCCATATATGTTCCCATGCTAATTGGCTGGACCTTTACTGTTAATACCAGTGACTAGAATACATCATTTTTATTCTACACGTGCATGAAAAAAAAAAAAAGGCTTCTGTGATTGTGTGATGTTTGGATAAATAACATGACCTCAGGCAGATTATGAGGCTTACTCCCTGGGGCCACGTATCTGGCACAGCTTCTCTCGCTAAGTGCTTGTGGCTCTAGAAATCCCATCACCCAGCTCCAGGAGCTAGGGGGGCACTAAGTGAACCAAAGGTAGAGTGGGACCTGCAGATGGGGCTTCTGGTTCTGTGCCAAGGTCAACCGCAAGTCTTTCATTTAAGGATTGTGCTTCTTTTCTTGCTCATCTCTCCAGCTTTTTGTGTTAGAATGTGGTGAAACTGGAGTCTTACTTCAAGTTTTCATGCTCTTTTATTTTATGAGTAAAAGCTACAAGAAAAATATTTTTGGCTAAAAAAGTTTGATCTTTCTGTTCCTTCTGGTAAACAACAGGGGATACTATTGTTTAAATACTGACTATCATCACATTAAATTTGGTACAGAAACAGAATACAGAATAAAACTCACGTATGAAGAATTTTTCCTGAATAGGTTAAAGGAAAGAAATTGAAAGGAGTTATCACCACTTTTGAAAACTGGGGACTTGCTGTAAGCGAACACTTCCACACAGAAAGATTTCTATTGGTGGTTCGTATAGCTTGGAAGGAATCAAAACTGTATAGAGAAAATAAAACTCAAACCATACTGTGTGATTCTGTGATTTGTTTGTACAAATAAAACCTTCTGTCAGTTCCTCACCTTCATCATCATTAAAAGTCCAGCCAGAGTGAGCTGGATCTGGCTTGGGAATGACAACCTTTTCTCCACAGGACTGAAATATTTAAAGAAATCAGGCTTTCAGTTCTGTGTTTTGGGCTGCTCTCTCTCAGGTGGGTTCTCCGGGTCTTTCTGGGACTGGAAGCACTCTGTCTTGAAACATCAGATGGAAAAGCACTGAAGTACAGCACACTGAAGTGTGCCCTAGAGTGGGGTTTGGAGATGGGAAGAACGGGGGGAAGGGGTAGAACTTGGGAAAGGACATTGTCTCTCAAAGGCAGCTTGTTTTGCGTGGAGAGATTCTAGTGACAGGATTGTCGTGATGGCTTATTATTCTGGTTTAAAGTTATGAATATTAATATAGTGAAGTCATAATTACTTCTATTTTTAATTTATTGAGGAAAGATGCTGCATACACAGTGTTTTAGATGTTAATTGTTTTTTTACCGACAGATTGTTACAAGCAAAAGCAGAAATGTGGGTGATTACGGATACGAAAGGAAATTAACATTGAACATCCGTTCGGTGGGAGTTAATGATTCTGGAGAATTCACTTGCCAAGCAGAGAACCCTTTTGGAAAAACCAATGCCACGGTAACCTTGAAAGCACTAGGTAAATAGTTCCCGTAGAAATCTTAACATTTCTATCTGTGGAAAGTGGAAAGTGAAGATACCCAGTATCTTTTCCTTCCTTTTGTCTTCTTTTCCCCAAACCTGAATGTGTAAGTTACTTCATTAAAAGGTTAATGCAGACTTGGTGCCATATGGGGGTGGTTCAGGAAGGTCTATGGAGTGTGCAGCTACTTTAATTTCTGCAGGCCTGTGCATGTTATTGGATTGCATATTAGAACAACCACCCAACAGTGTACCCATCTCTCTGTTTTTTTCTTTCCTGGTTTAATTTAAAATTTAATCCAGTCTTAATGAAACAAGTAATTTACCTTTGCCTACTACTTTTCCTACGCTTTAGTAATTTGGCAGCACAAGTAGAAAGCATATCTTCAGTACCTTTCTTCCAAGCATGGGGAATTTCACTGACATTGGCATGTCAATGTGTTTTTTATTCAGGAGAAGCTATATATGTATTTGTATTTAAAATAATGCTGTGGGGAACATTGAAATGTGTATAGGCAGCATGAAATGTCTCTGGAGCTCACCACCATGGTAAATCCAGCATCCATCACTTCCCTAGGTTTGGGGATCATATCCCTTAATAGTGAGCAAACTCCCCTCCTCCCATTGTTTAACAGAGTCAGTTAGACCTCTGCTGCTCTGTATTAGCTCATATAATATACAGTGTGATTCAAATTTTAAAGCTGCCAAAAAATACTAACTTGATCAACTAATTAAGGACATACGCTTGACAATTCTGACCAAGTCTTGTAGTTGGTTAAAATAATTTCAGTTCCTTTAAAGTCAAGACAACCAAGGGCAACTGAGACTGTAGCTGTGTGCCAGGCCATGTATTCTCTTTCGCAGTAAATCTATTTTTCTGGAGACAAATACCCCCATAACATTGCTTGATTTGCTTTCCCAAGTAGCCTAAAGAAAACAGAAGCACTTGACTTCTGTGGATAGATCTCCAGCCTAGCTGCAGAAGTCTGACTGCAGTTAACCTTGCTATACCATTTGAGGGGGTAGGGCTCATTACACATTTTTCTCTTTTTTTTTTTTTTTTTAATATAAGAGACTAGATTCATATGTAAAAGAGGGAAACTGTATTAAGTATGAAAGAAAATCTTTTCCCCGAGGAGAATAATGTGAAAGCTTTTGTTATAAGAGAAGGGAAGTTCTTACTTAGGACTACTATGCATGCAAATATGGTTTTAAAAAGGATTGACTTCAGGAAGTCTGAAGACTAAAATAAAGCATAGCATTGTAGAAAGTAGAAAATAAACCAACAAGTTTGTATTTAGTAAAATATAAAGTTTGTGCTTAATAAAAAATAACAGAGAAAAGCTGGAATATTTCATTTTTGAGATACTTTTCTCCCCTAGACCTCTCAAATTTGTCGTAAAATAAAATAAACTCTGTCTCCTGGTTTCCTTTCACCATTCATTGTCAATTTAGCTGTATCTTTCTAAACCGTGCCAGCTCCCAGCATCATGGGAAGTGATCTGTAGAACAAATGGGAGGGACCCTGGGATTGTGTCGGAATCTAAATCACTGTGGCTTTAGTGTAAGCCAAAAGGTTTCAGATAAATAAGGTTATGTTGGTACATTTCCTGGTTACTTTTTTAAATGATTGGTTTATTTAACCATAAACAGTTTCTAGAACAGTGTTTTGGACATTGACAGAATGATAATAAATTTTTTTTGCAGGCTCTTGGATACAGTTTTGAATATGTGATTGTACAGAAAATAGAAAAAAGGTCTCAAAGGGAATAAAAATCTTCAGTTTCCAGATTTAAAACCACCTCTCTCTCCCCCTCTTTCTCTCTCCCCTTTTTTTTTTTTTTTTTAATAATAGAGACTTTTATATCATACCTGCTTGCTGTGAGTATACATCTTCCTTTCTTAGAAACATCTGTCAAGTGCTCTGTCAGCTCCATATGGTTTCACCAAGACCTGTTGCCTTCAGTTTTCATGAGCTCAGGTGCCCAGCTGGCCACAGCAGTTTGATCACCAGAAAATGGGAAGAGGCAGAGATCTGAGATTGACTTGAGGCTAAATCCAAGCTTTCCCAGCTTTTTCAGGCTTTTTTCCTTGTTATTGCAGTCTGTCTGTCAGACTGATAATTCCCATATGAATTTGTGTAATAGGACTGAAAAAAATTGTCTTTCAAAGTGAGTAATCCTGAAGCTGATGAGTTCGTTAATGAAATTATAACCACTGCAGTTATAAGGATGCTGCTCCATGTGATATTTTGGAATGGAACTACACGGTGATGAATGGTATCCGCCAAAGAAAAGATTAAGACCCAGCAGTAGATGAACAGGAATGCCTTAGCTTAAGACAATTGCTATCCAGGCCTCTGGACTTAGTGATTTTCTCTAATTACAGTCTTTAATAGCTTCATTTGTAATGTCATTCTTAATTATACTTGAGAAAGAATCACTGAGTATTCTACTATGTTGTCATAAGTGATCAATTTATCTTGCTCTTTTTTAGTGTTTCTTTTGTGCCATACTGTTAGTGACTCTGAGTTTTTGAAAAATGTAAACACTGGAGTAGGATCAAGCACGTTTGCATTCTTCCAGAAGCATTTAAAGGCTATTTATCACCAAGAGATGGAATCCTTTATGTTAAAGCATGTGAGGTTGCTTTGTTCTGTGCCTCATTGTTACATATATAGCTAGTGGTCTTAGTTTCAGCAGGTGAGGGCTCAAGTTCTGCTTAGTAGATCAGGTTTCCTGTTTCACAGTTGAATGTGTGATCACTGATCTTGAAGAAGCGTAAGTGTGGTTAAAGTGCCAGCAATCTCCTAAATGGCCCTGAAATTGTTTTTGTTTTCCTATTATGGCTATCAGCTAAAGGATTTGTCCGTTTGTTTGCAACAATGAATACCACAATTGACATAAATGCAGGACAAAATGGAAATTTAACAGTTGAGTATGAGGCGTATCCAAAACCGAAGGAAGAAGTCTGGATGTACATGAACGAAACATTACAGAATTCATCGGACCATTATGTCAAGTTCAAGACTGTGGGCAATAACAGGTAATAAGAATGGCTTTAAGTGCTATTGATTTCTCTTTGAAACAGCAAACTAGAGTCCGCTCCAATAAGATGAAAGTGGAGATGGCAAGAAAATTGTTTCTGAAAGGTCTTGCCAAAATGAGGCTTACTGCAGTACCTGGTGTGAAGTCTGCCAGCCGAGGTGTGGAGTAGTGCTGAGCTGAGTGCACCATCTGAGGGACCAACATGCCTCTCAGCTCACCTACATGATGCCATTGCTGCCTGTAAGCTAAAGTAAGAATTCAGTTTGAACGCGGAGGCCCTGCACCACCACGCAGTGTATGCAGAAGATGGTACACTGCTAATTTCTATCTTGGCTTTTTGTGCAGCAATTGATGGCAAGTTCTGAGCATCGCTAATGCTTTTTTTTTCTCTACAGTTATACAAGCGAACTTCACCTTACCCGATTAAAAGGAACAGAGGGAGGCATTTACACATTTTTTGTGTCCAACTCAGATGCCAGCTCCTCTGTAACATTTAATGTCTATGTGAAAAGTAAGTGAACAGTCTGAAATATTTCATTATCACAGTAATTGTATTTTATACAACATAATGTATGCACAAGATGTCACAGTGTGGTTCAGCATATGAGAGGCTTTCTGAAGTGAAGCACATGCTGCAAAACTATTTAAATGTCAAGATATAAAAGTGCAGAGTACTTACACAAATCCACCTACTATCCAGTGTGACCTTACGTTCTGGCAAACATCCTCCAGAGGTTACTGGAGAGCAAACAGATAATTTATACAGAAACAAAAAATACTAGCACCTGGAAAGATGGTCTCAAAAATGAGACCATAAACCTTTGATAATTTAAGGTGGAGCAGGAGGTAGAAGGATTGCATACATATAATTTGCATTTTTGGCTGCCAAGTTAAGCTACTAATTTTCTTCAAGTTGTTTGAGTTGGATGTACAATTTGAAAATTGTAAGCAGAACTATTCATTTGTGCCTTTTGGCATCTAAATACTTCTGCATCATAATATAGATTTCCATTGTTTTAGAGAAATCTGCATAGCTTTACCAGTGTACATGCTGTTATCTTTATGTACTTGTAAAAAAAAGGGATCAACCTCAGTTCCAAGTAGTATTCTTCAAGACAAAGGGTAAACTTGAAAATGAGTTAAGTGAAACCTTCAGGAAACTGTCCTTTATGGCAGAGCCATCCTGTTAGAGAATCTCTTACTCTCAGATATTGGCAGCTGCTAACGGTAAAGATTAAGGACGGTAGGCAAACTGGAGAAACTAATGCAAGGTAGATAGTGATGCATTCAAGCCTGGGACAACAAAAAGTATAGGAAGTGCATTATATGCTGCAAATATGTTGTTGCAGTGCTTTAGCAGTAATAGGTCTTTCTCTAGGCATGGGCTCATGCGGAGGACCATTGAGACTTCCACATATGCACAAAATCATAGATTAATTTCTGAATTCTTCCCATTTGACAGTGAATGTCAGCATCTGAAGCATCAGTGATGTATTTACAGTGCTGTGGCGTAGGTCTAGAAATGTCATTTGTACTCCTTTTGGAACATGGCATTTCTTCAGTTCTCCATAAAGGCAGTCATTTGTTTTGTGCATTTCACTTCCCTAGCTGTGATTTTTGAGGTGAGGGCACTGGCAACCTCAGCTATCCTTTGCCATGTTGAATGAGTGTGGATCACAGTCAGAAGGGGGAATTTGACTGTTGTAGATATTAATGGAGCTAAGTGCTTTGCTAGATGTTTACTTTCTGGGTAGGAATGGAAGAAATCACAGGCTGTCTGGGGAGCCATCAGTTCCCATGAGGCTGGGTGATATTTCCCAACCTGCAGCATCATATATGTGCTGGAAGCAGGACACTGTGGACTCTTCTGGCTGCTCAGGAGCAATTTGGGCAAAATAACTTTAAAAAACGGCAGCAGTTTTGTCATCATCAGATGTCAGTTCTCAGTGCAGTTGATAAAGGCTGAAACCTCTGCACATCGTGGTTAGGGAACCACACTAGGAACGGCATGGTGAAGCATTATGGCCGTGGCAGGAGAGAGTGTGCCTGACTTAGTTTTGAAAGGCTTGCCTGTGCCAGCAGCATTCAAGTATCATTCATTCTTGTTTCAACATGGAACTTATCAACTTGGAAGTCTTGGAAGCAGTAAGATCAATCTTGGGATAAAATGAAGAGATCGAAGCCACCTCAGCAGAGCCTTGGTTATAATGTGCGGCTCTGGGTGGGCTACCAACATTGCTGAAACGGATGGATTTGATGCACTTGGCTCAGGAGGAGTTTGTTTTGGTGTTTTGACTCAACTACTGCAAATATTTTTTCCTTTTGAAAAGGGAAGTTGAAGCAGATTGATCCCTCTAAGGGTATGTTTTTAAGAAAAATAACCTCCTCTTTTTAGTAGCATGTAAGATCCTCATCATTTAGGTATGAAACACAAACTGCACAACAACATAATATTATTTCAAATAGCAGAGTAACTGCAAAAGGTTAGTCAGGTGTGAGTGGGACAGATGCTGATCTAATCATGTGTCCTGCTTTGGCCTTGTCACTGGGAACTTTGCATAAAAAGCTGGGATCTAGCTTCTGCTGTTTACAAGTCTGGCTCAGGCATGTAATCAGCAGAAAGCAATCAAACAGGTAAAACAGGATTCATAATCAGGGGGATATCTTCATGTAAACACAAATCGATGCTGAAGCATTTGCTGAAGGATGTGAAAAGCCCTGTGCAGAAAGACTTCAGATTTAAACACATGTAGCAATTGCATATGCTAATCTGAAACAACACTAAATTGCTAAAATAAAATGTAGGCAGTCATAGAGAGTGCTACACAAAGTAGGGAAGGAAGGAAGGAGCTCTGAAATTAGGAGCCAAAGGGAAAATTACAACTTGACAAGCAGTATGCTGAACTGAGCTACAATTAAAAAATTGTACAAATCTCCAGAGTGGCAAGTTACCATGCATCTAGCAATTAGTGGAGGAATCTTCAAGCTGGTATCTGCGTTTAATGCAAAATAATATCTGGATATAATTATAGTCAGCAAAATGCTATCTGTGCAGTTGGGGATCATGCTGCAGAGAAAAAACTGGTCACGACATTAGAGGTCACGTGAAGCTTGGCTTTTTTCCTGTCGTATAGCTATATGCACTGAACAAATGAGGAGTCACTGTGGTGCTGTAGAAAGATTCGGTCCAGTCCAGAAAATGTGGCTGCGGAAGAAAATCTCTCTCTGTGCTGATAGAAAATACCTATTAAATGTTAGTTTTTAAACATCTGCTTTCCTGTGCTAATTATGAAGAAATTGGTAATAAAAAGCAACTGAACCCACAGTGCTGTTATTCAGAGCGCTGAGCTGAAAGAGAATTGACTTCTTTCAAATCTTTGCTATGTTCAGAATCAACACTGATAAGAGCTGAAAATCAGTTCAAAAATGAGAAGTTTGGGGCATCTTTAAGAGAGGACTGCAGGTGCTGGGACATAACAGAGTTTTGTGGTGTTGTGACACATTACCTGGCACACATCTTATATGTAAGCCCACAGTTACAATTTCACAATTCAATCTTGTTGATAGGGGATAGGAAAGCTGAATTTCATATAATCCATGAATACTAAGACTGATACTGCCTGCTATCAAAAAAGTTCTGCTCCAAATGAGTAATGTTGAAAACCCGTCTCAACATTTTGCAGCAGTGTTTGGTTCTGGGTGTTTTGCATAAGACACAGCATGCGGATTTAGAAATGAAAGAACATTTGGTTCTTGTAACATGACTCATGGGGAAATGCTACATTATTGAGAGTATATGTGTGTTTTATTGCCTCCAATTTAATCAGCAAGTAGAATATTCATTAAAAACGGTGTGCAGTCTTGTCACATGGATTTTATCTGAAATAAATTGCTTTTTTCCACAGTTGTCCATACAGTCTCACAAGTTCCTACATTATTAGAAACTCAGATTTCTGTAAAGTTATATTAACGGTTAATAGACTATTAACTTGTGCCAAGTGAGCAACGTCTTTGGCATATAGTCTGGCTTTGCCATTATTGTCTTTTTTATTTTTTTTAATTTGCAAGGAAGCTAATGTAGCTGTGGCTTCTAATTCTAGTTCTCCAAGAAATAAATCTTTCTAATATTTGCCATAGTCATGCAGGTGCTGTCCTTGCCTGAAGGCCTGTGACATTGGGCTAACGACTGCAAAGTCCACCTAATTGCTTTGCTTTCCCATCATAGTTAACACAGCAGCTCTGAGCTGCATGCAGCACCAGCCCCAGTGCAGAGACAAGGAGTGCAGCGTCATAGCATAGGGCACCAGCTGGCTGTCTTGCTTTGTAAACTACCAGAGCAATCAGAAGTTACAGCGTGGGCAGCTAATATAGCCAGTCAAATATTAGCTTCCTCTACATGCGGCATTTCAGATGGTGAGCCTGTTAGGCCAGTGTTGTACTGGGATGCGTGCCCTTTGTGGGACAGGGATCGGCATTGGTTGTATTGTGCTGCAGTTTCTTTTCTGACTGTGGTGGTAATGTTTAATGGAGGGCAGATGCAGGAGAGGTGGAGTTCGACAGATGTAGCACACACGGCTGTGGATAAACTGTCCTTGTTAGAAGCTGGTAAAGTTCCTCTGCAGGAACTGGAACTGCCTTCTTGTTTAAAACATATACTTTGTTCTGTACAGCTCGTGACTTTGCTTGTGAAGGATCTTTCATCTGATCAAAAACATAGAAGAGGTAAAGTGCTCTGAAATCCAGTGGAGGCATTCAGTGTAACCACAGAGATTTTCACAGCTGGTCAGTGCTGCAGGACCATGGGGAGCTCAGTTCCCCTGACTCTATGGGTAGTAACACACACAAGTTACTGGGGTGATGAGCATGTGGCAATGCAGATTCTGTGTTCCTTTAATGTGAGACTCTCATTTGTGTGTGTTGCAGCAAAACCAGAGATCCTTACCTTGGATATACTCAGCAATGGCATTCTTCAGTGTGTGGCAGCTGGATTCCCAGCCCCTACCATTTACTGGTATTTTTGCCCAGGAACTGAACAGAGGTGAGTTAAGTAACCAGAATCTCCAAAACCTATTCTAGATACAACACACGCTAATAAACAATTAAAAATTAAGACTGAAAAATGACTTGGTAGCTGTTACATTGCATCACTGTTTTCATCACTTTAGGTATTGCATTATTTGCAGTGGTTTGAGGGGAAGGGAGCAGTACATTTCAATACTCCTCTTTGCATCCCCCCTTTGCATCCCATCCTTGAAGGGGGGATAATCAACATTTTCTGCTGTGGAAAAGTTAAAGCCGAACTTTCTCTCTGCTGCGGGCTAACTAACTGTTTATATTAGTTTGGCCCCAAATGACACACATTCTTTATCCAATTTCACAGAATGACAGTCACAGAATCACTTGTGAATACAGCTGTTATCTTCTGTCTTATTGTGTAATGATATAATTTTTCAAGACATAAAGTAATTAGATTTCTATTCACATGAAGCGTCTGACAAGTAAACAAGTCTGACGTTATTATGTGTAAAACCTGATGCCTAGTTACCACATCTCCAAAATGCCTGCAGAGTTCCACTGTGAAGTGAGCATCTGTGAAGCACATTTTCAGATTTTTGTTGGCTTGCACTGTGGTTGCAAATCTTACGCTAGCAAGTCATGGATCTCCCACTGCATCGTTTCACTGGAACAGGTTGCCCAATGAAATTGTGGTAGCCCCTTGCTGAAAGCATTCAAGGCCAGACTGCACACGGCTTTGAGCAACCTGATCTAGTGCGAGGTGTCCCTGCCTATAGTAGGGGGTTTGGAATTAGGTGATCTTAAAGGTCCCTTCCAACCCAAAGCATTCTATGATTCCATGATTCTATGCAGGTTTAATGGTTACAAAACTCACGGTGGACTTAAGAGTATGTACCCCTAGCCAGCAGCAAGTGCAGACCTCAGGGTGTCTGTACAGCTTGTTCTGTCAATTTCACCCACATGGAAGATAAGAAGGCACTGTGGGTGGGATAAGCTTTTAGGATAAGATCTTCAGCTGAGTCTCATTGTGAAGCCGTGTTGTTTGAGTTGCTGGTGATCTGCCTTTGACTGCCTGCCTTCCCAGCAATGAATGACAGGTGCTGCTGGGAAGGCAGTCTTCAGCAGGTGATTGACAACATTGTTCTTCCCAGGTGTTTTGACTCACCAACGATATCCCCCATGGATGTGAAAGTCAGTTACACAAATTCATCGGTGCCATCCTTTGAGCGGATCCTGGTCGAGAGCACTGTTAATGCCAGCATGTTGAGGAGCACTGGTACCATCTGCTGTGAGGCATCCAGCAATGGTGACAAGAGTTCTGCTTTCTTCAACTTTGCTATAAAAGGTAATGTTTGGAGTGAGTGCCGGTGCTGTCCACCTCTTGCTGTCTTGCAGGAATTCATCTTTGAAGTGTGTTGCCTTTGCCACAATAAATTTTATGGTTGCGTGGCTGAATGTATGATATTACAATACGAGTTCTGCCTGTAAAATCATCATCACCTTCTCCTTTCAGTTAATATTTGTGGTAACATCTTCAGAACTGCAGAGCAATAGTTAGCTGGTTTTATTCTGCCTGTGCAGTGTGATCTAGACCAGGGACACACCACCTGCAGCATGGCACTGGTCTGCCTTCTCTCTATCATTTCTTCTTCTCCTGTCTTTGTTTTGACTGTCTAGGTCCTAAACTCTAGGCCATGATCTCTTTCAAGATAAGACTGCATTTTTGTCTGGCTTTTATCACGTTTCAGGAAAATGTGGTCTCAGCATTGACTGGAGTGTAAGGGCTCTGCTTTTGTAAAGGGAGTAACATACTGTAAAAGTGGTTACGAGCTTTGTAGCAGTACTGGTGGGTTTGTAGGGAAAAAAAAAAAAAAAACACTAGAGCACAGATGACTCAAAATGTGTTTGTAAATCTCTGCTTGCTTTGGAAAAATTGCATGTTCTGCTGATGCTTTTTTTCTCTACTAGTCAGATACAACATACAAATAAGCTACAGTCAGGGTCAAGCCATATTCCTTCACTATCCTGTACAACCTCTGCTTTCTAAGGCTGGGTTGTAGAGATTGTTCTCGGGGGAGGAAAAGAGAAATTAGGATTTAGGAAAAGTCTCCTAACTAAGCTTCCTTCTTTGACTGTAACCACATACTAGCTGATCTCAGTGTCATGCCTAGAGCTAAGGCTCAAGGGAAGCAAAGGATGTGGATTCTGTGTATATCCTAAAGATGGACTCTGATGGACTGAGAGCACTTCTGGGAAAGTGGAAACCTCAACCGATGTTACACAAGGAAGACACAAGGAAAGCTTTTTCACTTGATTGTTTTTAGAGTATTTTTTCCTTTTCAGTATTTAGGCAGGATTTTGTCTGTTTTTTTTTTCTAGAACAAATCCGTACGCACACCCTTTTCACACCTTTACTGATTGCATTCGGGGTGGCCGCTGGACTGATGTGCATCATAGTCATGATCCTGGTGTACATATATTTGCAGGTAAAATCAAAAGCTTCTCAAGTCGAGGTAGGAAAGAGTGGGAGCTGCCTGGGGGAGCATCAGTACTGACAGCTGTTCTCTTTCCTTCCCAGAAACCCAAATACGAAGTCCAGTGGAAAGTTGTTGAAGAAATAAATGGAAACAACTATGTTTACATAGACCCAACCCAACTTCCTTATGATCACAAATGGGAGTTTCCTAGAAACCGGTTGAGTTTTGGTTAGTTTATATTAATTTAATTTTGTCTGTCGGGTGAAACCTGCAGGTCTCATATGAGACCTTGGTCAAACATAGCAGGGTTTTGTCAAAAAGATGTTGTGCAGGAATGCAAATAGTGATAATTGCTCATATTTACCTTGGGACACAAAGCAAGCAGATGTATCTACACTACCTTCCCTAATACCATGAAACAAAAGTCTAATCCGTTCCCAAAAAAGTGCTTCAATTTGCTACATGGCGTATTGTTTTACTTTATTAGGTAAAACCCTTGGTGCTGGAGCTTTTGGAAAGGTTGTTGAAGCCACTGCTTATGGCCTATTTAAATCTGATGCCGCTATGACAGTAGCAGTGAAAATGTTGAAACGTAAGTGGCTGTCATCTGCTGCCCAGTTTTTTCTATCTTCCTTCTGGTAGGTGCTATTTACTGAGCATTGCATTTTGCCTTGCAGCAAGTGCCCATTTAACTGAAAGAGAAGCCTTGATGTCAGAGCTAAAAGTTCTCAGTTACCTTGGTAACCACATTAATATTGTGAATCTACTTGGAGCTTGCACTATTGGAGGTACAGTATCAGCAGATTATTGATTATTTCTGCTTTTTTTTTATTGTTGGAAGGAATAACCTTGCAAAGGAGAACCATTGCTGCTAAGTATAAAATTCTCAAATATATGTATTGCCTAGGCAGGTTGCAGATCATCACAACTGTCATCTGTGAGTTACTAAATCTAGGTTTAAGGCTCATCCTAAGAACAATGATGAGACTGCTGTAGCTGCAGCTGAAAATGAAGGCTGTTGTTATTCTCCTTGTGAGCCATTGTGTGTTTTTTTCGGAGAGACTACAAAACATAAGGTATTTTTTCTGCACCGCTCTGTTTCTCATGAATGAGAAGAGATATTTGAACTTGCTGATATCCAGGGTGTGCAATCAGCAGCCCTGCTGCATGCAGCGTTCCAGTCTATGTGGGTTGCAAGTATATCTGTTAAGGTATCACCAGAGTCACAAAAAGTCTGAAAGGTAGAAAGCTGAGAAAAAGGATTTCCCAAATAAACCCAAGTGTTTTGTATTTAATGTTAACTTCAAAAATAAATATAAAAATAAGAAACTTTAAAAAGTTTATTTTCATATATAATAAAAGATACCAAGCAGTTGCAGTGCCTGATACAAAGTGACGCTGTCCCATATTTTTAACTTAGGTGCTTTCAAGTATGAAAGTTGGTGGTGTTTCTTGCACAGATATTTGCTCTTTACGTTTTTTTTCTTCATTTTTCAAAGAAAATGAGCTTGTAAGAATTTGTAGCTTTAGGTAGATGCGAAATGTTTCTTACCTTCACTTATAATGATTTAAAAATAGGCTGAAGCGGTTTCAAGTAGTCGACAAAGTAGAGCTGCTGGCCTGAGTGCACATCTCTGACAGCTGAAGGAATGTGGTCTGGGAGCAAATCCTGCCACAAGAGCTGTATTCTCTATTATAAAAGCTGTAATTATTAACTGCAGAAAAATGGAAATAAACTGTTGAGGTTAAGAAATGGTGGTGCAGAATAACCTTACAGATGAAATAACACACAGCGTGATTACACATTCAAGGGCCATAGCTGCAGTCATTCACTCAGAAAACATATATTTGATCTATAAACATCCGTGCTGGAGATGACTTGATTCTCCTTTCCGATTTCATTTTAATATTCTAAGACCTTGTGCAGTGTAGTTTTCTGTCTCAGCAGGCTGTTCTATTTGAATGATTTTTCTTATTATACTAAGGAATATAACACTCTACATCATTTCCAAAACATTACTGAAGGAGTGTGAAGCTCTACTGTAAACAGAAGTGAATCAAAAGGATTAATGTTTGAAGCCTGAATTACTCGAACGTTTGGAACAAATAACTTCCTTCAGGAAGTGAGCAAAATCAAACAGATGTGTCTGGCCAGAAACATTATCACAAGAAGAAAGAGAAAAAGACTTATTTGTTTAATTTTTTGTACAATGCAATACTACTGGGGAGGGTGGAAATTAATTGGGAGTGACACAGCTTTCGCTGGACAATAGCTACTTGCCTGTGAAAGAGAAGAAGCTGGGTCGCTTGTCTTAACTTTTCATGTCTAGTCAGTGTAAGGCGTTGTGATTGTTAATAGACAAGTCTGTGTGCTTTGCTGAATGGTATCTTTATGTAAGGTTTTCTGCTTTGGAAATAATGCCCACCTGCTTTCTCGACCTCGTGTACTTCTACAGGGCCCACACTGGTCATTACAGAATATTGCTGCTATGGTGATCTCTTAAATTTTCTGAGGCGGAAGCGAGATTCATTCATTTGTCCAAAGCATGAAGAGCACACAGAAGCAGCCGTTTATGAGAACCTTTTGCGCCAGGCAGAGCCCACAGCGTAAGTGTGACCTGCTGAAGTGTGTGTGTGTTCAGGAGATTGAGAAGGAGGGGATGCTGAGGTTCATTAGGGATGAGAAATTGGGAGGACCCTTTCATGCATCAGGCTTTGAAGGTTCTTTGCTGCATAAGGAAACAATTTAGTTAAAGAGATGATTTGTATAGTGGGTGGCTTATTCTAACAGAGCTCAATTCATTGTATACACTCTGTGTTTTACTTCTTTGTCAAATTTCCTGTAGTTATTTCATGCAGCTCCTTGGCTCTGATCTTCATATCTGTTTGTGTTTATCATTACTGTTAAACATTGGCAGTGCTCATTTAGCATCTTGAATAACAATCCCCCCAGTGTTGTGGTGTTAGTATTCTGGGTTCTTGCAAGTTCCTGCCTTCAGAAATGACTTTCTACAACCCAGACAGTGTCCTCCTGTGTTTTAAGCAAGCTGCCTCTGGTAGCCCATTAGGTTGTGTGATGCCCTAGGCCGTGTCACCATTCGCTCTTGTGCTTTTATTTTTCAGTTACTTCATCTGTATATTTTAAGCTCTTCTGTTTTAGATACAAGTCTAAGTTCTTTCTGAGTACATTTCCAAGCAAAGTTCCTGCTAACTCCTTTCTTTTGCAAAGTGAGGGATACGTAATTTACCAACCTGGGGGTTGTGACAATACCTATCCATTTTTATTTTCTGTCTGTTGTTCCCCGCCCCAGTGGGCCCATCACTCTTGATTAGCAGGCACAAAAGAACCAGGAAGCCTCTCAGGAGGTGTTAAAGTCATTTCTTACAGCTAGGGCTAATGCTGGTGAAGCTGTTTGTGACAATGTATGGATAACTGGTGATGCCAGGGGCATTGGTGCCAAAGTAACCATGAACAGACAAATTTGAGTTGCTACAGGATGTGTGTCCTCTTCTCAGTGTAGGAATCCCGCTGCTTGAGCATGTTTTGTAAACTGAGGTATTAACTAGAAGGTATCGTCCAAATTTTTTTGTTAGTATTCACTGCAACGTTGCAGCTGCTGAATGCTTCAGATTTGTTTGTGGCTTAGTGGAGACTAAAGCTGTTAGTGATCTCATCGCTACTTTCCATGTTAGCTATGTGGCTGCGTTTATTGTTCATAAACTTGAGGATCAAGGACCATATGTGTGAGTTCTAATGGCAATGAAGTGAACTATGCTGACATGCATCCATCATTTCCAAAGGGGCATACGTATGTATGTATAAAGTGTATAGCATGAAAGTATATACATTTGAATTATACATAACAATAAGAAGACCTAAAAAATGGAGCAGATAACTGTCTCAGGCCTCATGTGATTCTTTGTAATATTTATGAATCCCCTCTGGGAGCTCAGGAAGATCCAAACTAAGTATTTTTTACCATTCATCTTCTGCATTTCAATTACCACCTCATTTGCAGGTGATAGAAGCTGATAGAAGCCAGCCTAAGCAGAAGAAGGAAGCATTAACAGGTCCCGCGAAACATCTGGTCATTCATTTATAGACTGAAGGCTATATGAACAGTATAGATACAAAAGATTTTGTTTGCTTTCCTGAGCCAAACTCCTAACATTGAGGTGTTAACTGTGCTGATAAACCTCTCTCTCTGTACTAGCCTTTTCTTATCTTTGTTACATGCCCATGGATTCTCCAATCATTTATAAAGCATTATATTCAGAAGGTTGGTGCAACATCAGCTTTTTCTTCGGATGGCTTTTGAGATCCTTTTCCCCTAAATCATGTTTCATTTCATCTGCTGCCTCTGTAGGGATGCTGTCAATGAGTACATGGACATGAAGCCAGGAGTGTCATATGCAGTTCCCCCAAAAGCTGATAAAAAAAGGCCAGTGAAATCTGGTGAGTACAACGATGAGAAATTGTTTTCTTCTGGGAGCGTAGAGAGGAAGGTTTTATGAATATTTTCAGATGAAACTTTGCTATGGTGGATGGGGACAATTAAAACTCATGAAGTGGTATGAGAAGGCTTAAAAAAGAACAGTATGGTAAATTACAGTGTAATCTATTTTTCCACACTTAATTGGAGTGTAAGGATTACATTTTCTTTTTGGCAGTGGGCTATTTATGTGGCTCTAGTCTAGTACTTTCTCAAATGGCTGATGTGTTTAATGTAAGATAAATCTGTTTCTAGAAGATGATACCTGGTCCACTCAAAAGCTGTTGGTGTTTATATTGCATAGGATCCTATACCGGTCAGGATGTTACCCTTTCCATGTTGGAAGATGATGAACTTGCTCTAGATGTTGAAGATCTATTAAGCTTCTCTTACCAGGTGGCAAAGGGCATGAGCTTCCTTGCCTCTAAAAACGTAAGTTCCTTTTTTATGTTAGCAGGTAGCGTACGAACCCTTCTGATCCTGGGTGGTGCCTCCTAGGGCTTGATCTTCAGCCCTTCACTTTCTGGAGCACACAGATAGTTTCATAAGAACTCCTGATGGCTTTGGAGACACTGACGCCCATGGGAACTTTAAGGAGCTATTTTTTTCAGGCTTCTCAGCTGTATGGCAATTGGATGTAATGCATGGCAGAACCAGAAAAGCCTAAGATGTGGACATCTTCAGAAACAATTAAATCTTAAGACTTTAAGATTTGTTCTCTGCACTGCTGGAGAGTTTACTAACTAAAGAACAGTGAAAAGACAGCTGAAAAGCTATCTGTTTGCTTAAAAGTGTCTCGAGTATCTGTACAGTTTTAAACAAAGCTGCACTTGTTACTTCTCACAGTACCTTAAACAGTGGAGTTATCACACCATGTGCTGGTTGTTTTTAGCATTGTGGCTTAATGTACGTGATACGTCTTATTTTTAATTTTCTGAAAAGAGAATCAGCCTACAGACCCACAGATGATCTTCTTTGGCTACAGGGAGCATAGCAGACACTTTCTGGGTTCTTAGGAGAGGTACTGCCTAACAGAAAGGGTCTGATTAAATGATTAATGAATATGATCTTCCTACAGTATTTCCTACATTTTACTTTCAAAATATTACTAACCATGTGAACATTGTGACAGGATTGTACAGGTGCACCTTTGATAACGTGCAAAAAACCCAACATTTGAGCAATTTAAGGTAGTCCTGTGATTCTGCATTGATGTTGGGAATTCTCATCCACAGAAAATCTATGTTGAAAATTGCACTTCATTTTTTTTCCCTCCCCATTGTTTTTTCCTTCAAACCCTTTACAGTTGTTGTTGCTGCTGTTGTTGTTTCCAGTCTATGGCCAACTTCAGAACAGTCCCAGTAGACAGATTTTAATGGTCTTTACCAGACTGCTGCATCCTGCACTTTTCAGGGCATCCAGTGCATAGCGCACATATTCTTTCCTTCATTTTCCTACAGAACAGCCCTAGGAGTCACTATGCCTCATTCCCAGTGATGGTTTTTGTTATATTTTTTCCACTGATACAAATAGGCACTGAGTAGCAGAGGCAGTAATGAATATAACACCACAGCCCTAAGATCTTGGGAAGTAACACACAGTATTTGTTTGGCAATGCAGAATTACTGGCTTTGTTACAGCATTAAGTTACAGTGTGCTAACAGGTTACTGCACTTGCTCTTCTTTGGTCACTGTTAGCTAGGCTGGATGGGGCCATGGGCAGCCTGATCTGGTGCGTGGCAGTGCTGCTCACAGAAGGGGATTGGAACTGAATGGACTTTTAGGCCCCTCTGAACCCAAACCATTCTATGATTGTGTGCATACAGGCTCTTAGCTTTAGCTAGGGAGCGCAGAGTGGCTTGGACTGATGGATAAAATGCTTCACATTGCCTCGTGCCCTCAGGGATGGTGGTACTCAAAGCCCAGCATCATGGAGTGTACCCAGCTTTCTTCTACAAATCGATTGTATATCCAAGCTCAGATGCATAAAAGTGCCTCTGTGAGGGAGTGGGGATTGGAGTCTGTCCTGGGGTTATAAGTGTTTTATTGAGCACACGATGCCTTGATCACAAGACAGTTCCTCCTCCAATGGACAAAGCCTTTATTCAGTGCCAGTTGCACTGCTTTGGGAGGAGTCAGGCAGAGAAACTGGACATTTGGCCATTTCTGCACTTCACTGCTTCAGTGCAGTTGCTCTCTCAGCTTTACATACGCAAAGTGAAGATACTGGAGGGCAGTGTGGATGAGAATCCCTTAGAACAGTAATCGTCCTTAAAATTAGTTTCTTGTGTAAGCATACCAGGGGGACAGAGATTCAGTTGCATATGTGACCTGCAGCTATTGTTTTGTGAGTATGATTTTCTTAACTCTACAGATATTTTTATAATATATATATTTGGTAGGGAATTCCACAAGTTTTGTATTTCAAGGGGAAAAAAAAATGCAGAGAAAAATGGAACCATCTTCAGCTATTTTTTAGACAGCTGTGCCTGCAGATTGTGTACCGTCAGCACAGCAGGAGCTTAGCACTGTCCTTTCTAGATGGAAAAAGAGATTATTTCATTAGAGAAACACCTCAGTTCTCTGGCAAATACAGATGGGCTCTGGCTACTTACTAAGAAAACATGACTGCTGGAAAACTCAGCCACCCCTCTGGAGCTGCAGCTACAAACACACACACACACAAATGAGTGCTGGAGCATAACCTAGCAAGGTCATTGAATATGTGGCTGTTTCTAGAAAGATTCTGACATGAAGACTGCCACTGTTTTCAAATATTTAGGCCTGCGTATAAAATTCTCCTAGGTACTTAATACCTTATGCTTTCCAGAGTATGTTTGAAGTGGGATTCAGTTTTCTAACTTGTCTACCTTGAAATTGTTACCATAATTTTCTCAATTTTCAGCTTTTCAGCGCTTTCCCCTCCATCACAATGGCTTCTTTATAAAAGATTACTTCAGAGAGAAGCCACATTCTCTCCTTACTCGTTTTGTGTTAGGAAACAGGCCAATGACTTCTTGATAAAAAGCTGGAGAAAAAAAACTCTGTCCCTGGCATAGTACAAGTGTGTTAAAATTTAGCTGCATGAATTGTACGTGGCTTCATTATGACTTTCAGCTTGCCACAAAATGCTCAATGTAGTAAGTTTATGCTAAGAAAGCACGTAACTGAGCAACAGGCTGTCATGAATATTAAGAAATAACTTTGTTTGTTTGTCATTTTGTTATTTAGTGCATTCATAGGGATCTGGCAGCAAGAAATATTCTTCTCACTCATGGTCGAATAACAAAAATCTGTGACTTTGGCCTGGCAAGAGATATAAGGAATGACTCAAATTACGTGGTTAAAGGCAATGTAAGTACGTGGTACTTCATCCTCTGGGTTTACATTTGGAACATTCCTATTGACTTGACTCGCAAAGAGTCTCTTTCTTATACAGAGATCTAGATTTCCCAGTTCTGCTGTAGATTTATTCTGGTCAGTAGTGTAAAAGGGGGCAATAGCTGATGGAGATTTGTGTACTAATACATACATGTCGTTACCCTGGATAAAACAACCAAAAGTACGTGTCATAATGGAGGAGACATTTTTGCTGCATCAGTGAAAATGCACCATCTTCCTGTTAGATACAAACATGTAAGCTAAAGCTCTCTTAGAAACTACAGGCCTTACTGTTGCGATATTCTTGTAGGCCAGTCTTAAAAATAATTATTTTACAACTTTTACTATACTTGTACATTACTGAAATATCTAAGTAATCAGGGTTTGCATCTTGATTTTTGCTAAAAAACATAACTCAGAAACTGGATTATAAAGTCTGAATTTACTGATTGGAGCACAGTGGGAGGCAAAATTTCATACACAGATCTTAACCTCATGTAGGTAAAAAATACAGTTTTAATTTGCAGCTATAGGTCAAGCCCTTTAACAGAGCCAGAACAAGACAACGCAAGAAAAATACTTAAAACCTATACAGATGAGTACCCATTCCATTAGTACCTGCCAGCCCTCTGCAGAGGTACAAAGAAACACTGAAGTGATGCAGACTGCATTGGCAGAATTTGAAGTCCCCTTTTAAGTTCTAGAGTAGTAAATGAGCCTTGCTACAGAAGAAAATCTAGTCTGACTGAAACTGGAGCAGCGTGCTATGAAGTACAGGCCTTCTGCATCTCAAACTGATTTTTGCTGCCTGGATGAAAGTTTTAAGTCTGCATCAGATACATGCAGCCATCCATTGCCTTCAAGGTACACACATTTTTCACTTGCACCATTTTTACCATTTTTCAAATAAAAAAAGGTCCTCCCTGCCCCAGCTGTCTCCATCAGCTGCTAGGGACATGAAGCATGGCCAGCCAGGTTTTCAGCACACTGCTGAAGAGATTAAATTCCACCCCTCAGTATTTTTTGCTCAGCCTCTCAGTTTCTGGCACCTTAGGTGTCTCAAGTATCTCTCCTGTTCTGCTCTCAGCCTGCAATCCTCTGAAGTCCTGGGTACCTACAGTTGTAGGCTGCAGGAGAGAGGGCTTTGTTTGTTGCATTCAAAAACAATGTTCATACCAGCTGCTGGGTGCCTGACGGTTGAGGTTAGGGAACAACAGGAGCCCAAAGAATTCAGGAGTGGCTGTCCTGGCAAAATGTGGAGTGGCATTTAGTGAAAGAAAGCTGCTTTTGGGTTCAGGGTCAGACCAAGAGCTGCTTGATCAGCCAAGGCTGCTCAGAGTGGGAGGTGCAGACCAGCAGCTTAGGAGGGAAGTGAGCAGTAAGTAATTAAGTTTTATGCGTCTGGGCTACACTTTAAGTTTTCTGAGTCATCTGACAACAGGATTTTACTTAGCCTGAAAGGGTCAAAGGAGGATAGGCTACATCTGCCCGGCAGAGGAAGCAGTGGCTGCGGGAGGTGTCTGGGTGCAGCTGGCTCGATCTTAACGCAGAGGAAGGCAATTAGGGCAGGGCAGATCTTAAGGGCAGGAGCCTGGTTGGCTCCCACAGGCAAAGCAGAGAGTGGAAAGACAATTTGTGTGTGTTCCCATACAAACATGTGAAAAATGTCAGTATATATTTCATGCAAATTTTTGCTGAGAAGCTAAAACAGATGTCTTAACTGTTGACTAAAGCTTTGAAGCATCTTGGGGATGGTAGCCAGTCCACAGAAGACTTGTGTGTTTGCCTAAGGAACTATGCCATGTACATGTAGATTATTTTACTCTCACTTCCTGCCATCCCTTGTAAATCAGAGGGATTCACACAGCATACAAAAAATCAGAATACAAGGAACTGCACAAGTTCGATAGACCTGCAGGGAGGTGAATCCATAGCAGTGCAGCATGTGGAGACTCTGAAATGCAGGGATTTCCGTCTTTAGTCGAATCCTTCTTTTGATTTAGCATGTATTGAAAGTACATAATAGGTTTAAAAGGTTGATTCTGTGTTGCCCATTGTCTTAATTTAATCCCTTTTCCCTGGACAGGCCCGTCTCCCTGTGAAGTGGATGGCACCTGAAAGCATTTTCAACTGCGTTTACACCTTCGAGAGTGATGTCTGGTCTTATGGAATATTGCTTTGGGAACTCTTCTCTTTAGGTAAGCGCCATCAAAATCTGTACTTTGAGGGGTTTTTGTTTCACCTTGGCTTTACTCCATCTGTGTCTCACCTGCTCTCTCAACAGGAAGCAGCCCTTACCCAGGGATGCCTGTGGACTCCAAGTTCTATAAAATGATCAAGGAGGGATATCGAATGTTCAGCCCCGAGTGCTCACCCCCCGAAATGTAAGTGAGCAACCCCTACTCACCAGACATAAGCAAAGATGCAAAGAAAGGGAAGCTTCTACATTCACGTGAAGACTTCTTGTATTCACCGTCTTTTAAAATTTCTCTGTGTCTTAAATAACAAATCTAACTAGTGTAGTAGATGTCGTAGTTAAAAGCAGTGTGACACACTCATGCCTCGTAGAATCTGATCACTTTATCATGGTATGTGCTCCGTGTAAGTAAATTATTGACAGATCGCAGCACATACTGCACATATTTAATTCTGATAAAGCACTCGTTGGCTGTACGTTTGTGCTGTGCTTCCCGACGGCAAGGGGACTGGCTCCTTATCTCCGTCATGATCTGTCTCCAGTTCTCTATGCTGGAAATGGCTCGGCACTTAGCAAGCTGTCAAAGAAAGCTGTGTCCAGATATTCTCATTAGCACTGAGCCTTTGTTGTCACAAGCACGGCTGTTAGCAGCACTATTCTTTTCTTAAAACTCATTTAAGGAAGCTAAACTGTGCAAGTGGGTCACATTTTTCTGTCAAATAATAATGCTGGTGGGATAAAAGCTCTCAGGCTGTCCTTCTCGGCAGTACCTAATTGCAGTATCTTCGCAGGTACGACATAATGAAGAGTTGCTGGGATGCCGATCCCTTGCAGAGACCCACATTCAAACAAATCGTGCAGCTGATAGAACAGCAGCTTTCAGATAATGCCCCCCGGGTAAGTTTGGCCTCTATATGGGTCAGCAGTTCTTTGGAGTCAAAGCTGTTTCACCTAAAACATTAGACCAGAGGTAGGAGAAGCAAAGATCTTCCATTAATTTTCCAATATCCATTATCATTTATGCATCTTTGGATGGTAAATTTAGGTGATAGGAGGGACCAGCTAGACAAGGCTCTTTGCACAGTTGGTGTTTCTCACTTAAAATATACTTGACAAGAATTTTGATGTTACAGAACACAGTGGTGCTACCTAGATTCATCTAAACTATGAAAAAGAAATCTATTAGTCTGAGAAGAATCTCAGACATTAAGTATGCTTAGCTTTGGTTAGAAAAGCTTTCTGGAGGAAGATGTTGAGCTTTTGATGTCCTCCTCCCTCTTACCACTTACTTCATGTAGCTGTATTTATTTAACTTGTGAGGTGTATTGTGATCAAGTGTATATTCATGGTTCTTTCCACCATTCTCTAGTAATAGCCTGTCCAGAGGGTAACCGGACAAAAGAGTTCAAAGAGAAAGTGGATCCATCAGACTTGGATTTTTTCTCACAGTAACACTGTGTGCAGCTGAGTTTTATAAAAGCAAATTTAATATCTGGTTTAAAAATAAGGCTTCCTTTCACCTTCTAGATGTCATGTTTGGGTAGAGTTTAAGGCTTCCTGACAATTTGAGAAAGAGGAAACTGAAAGCTGCTGGTGTTCGATTGCATCCTGTAGCATATTTTTAGCAGGTGCAGGCATCGTTAAAACAAAAACAAAGACTGTGAAGTAAACATTAAAGAAGTTTTTGGGGGCATTTTAGGAATAATCGGAGCAGTATTTTTCAAGCTTGGTTTAAATTTAGCATGCAATTGTAAGATGAAGTGTTTTTAGTAAGTGAGAATAAGATTCTTAACTCTTAAAAGAGCTGTTGAGCCCACAACATGTTGAAGCAACATGTTTAGGTTTGTCAAGAATTCCCTGAGTTGGGTGCCATTCATGTCAGGTAGCACAGAGAGGAAGATGGCTCACTGAGGTGCGAAGGAATGGGGAGTCTGCAGGGTATTGACAGCAGTGTTTGGCTTCTGTAGGTGTATGCAAACTTTTCCACTCCGCCTTCCAGTCAAGCTACAGATCATTCGGTGAGGATTAACTCAGTGGGTAGCAGCGCTTCATCTACTCAGCCCCTCCTGGTACGTGAAGATGTTTGAGTGGCATCTGGAAGAAGAGGAGCCCAGCTACACTTGCTGTTTGTATTGTATAGGGGGTGAGAGAGGGAGAACTTCTATTTCTTTTACTTTTACTCACTACTACCACTGTGTAGCTGAAATGTTGTTGTAATACTGTCCTTTACCACACACTGTTACACATAAACTTAATGTGCTGAGCACGGTTACAGGCATCATTGCAGTGTTAACTGAAGCTGTATATATTTTGCTATATTGTGTGTATTTGCAGTAGAGAGCCAGATCTGAAGAAGAAAAACAACAGAAAACACAAAAGAAACCCTGGGCCAGGGTGATGAATGAGATGACTACAGATCAAACCAAATCTGCAGCGGTCCTCTTCTGGATCCATGCTTGGAAAGCGTGTAGTCATTTTCTAATTAATCTTGTTTTGTTGAATTTCAGAAATAAACAGATATAAAGCAAAGTACTTCGCAAACCCCTTTCCATATCCAGCCACACCTGAGAGGCTTTCCCTGCCAGAAACTGCAGGTTGAAGGCCAGAAGGGACAGCACATCCCTGGGCAAGAAGTGAGCAGCCAAGGGATGGACATGGGCAGCACAAGAGAGAATTTCCAGAGGCTCTGGGGTATGAAGCAGATCTGGAAGGGAAAGACCTCAGTCTTTATTTCCTACCTGGGCTGTCAGCAGTGCAGAGCAGTCAGTAGGTTTCTGTGGGTACCTGTACCGCATCCCGCTGACATTCCACCACGTAACATCCTCTGCAGTCAGAATCGCAGGGATGAGATGCTTGGTTTGCTTAGAGCCATGTCGAAAAGCATGGTGGGCTCTGCTGAGCTGGTCAAATGATAGGAGAAGGGTTGCTTATAGTAAATGGAGCGTCAGAGGAGCAGAGGCCGTTTAACGAGACATCTTATCTTGGCAGGAGCAGAAGCAAAAAATTCTGTCCTGAGGGCCCTTTTCTTATCTTGTCATATGCAGGTGAATATTTCCCACAGGCTGGCTTGGATAATGCTCTCAGGAAAGGGCTATTCTTCCCACAAGTCATTTTATCTTTCTATCTCTGTGGTGGTGCTGAGATCTCGAAGAAGAACTTAACTGGGAAGCACCGAATTTTTAAATGGAATAGAACAATGTATACCTTCGGTCTTGTTTGGTGGCACATATGAAGCTGTGGGGTCAGTTTCTGTTGGGCCTGGGATTGTGCTTAAGTATAACTCCTTTTCTTTCTGTTGGAAAAACTGTTGGTTCTTTTTTTTTCTTAACCTTTGTTCTGTTACCTTTAAATTAGTAAATGCGACAAGAGAAGCATTTTTCAGACAGAGAGTACTAGTGAAGTACCTATTTATTTACATTGCACTTAAGCACTCTGTAACTTATATTTTACCAGGATTTTGGTTGAGTTTACATGCATTTTAAATGTGTAACTAACTGCCCAAAATGCAAGACAATTGTAAATACACACACTGGTAGTACATTTTAGGTAGTGTTGAATACCACACTCTTTATATGCCTGTGCATTTGGTTTATTGTTACAGGAACTCATCTTTCAGAATTAGTCAAGAAGTAGGCATTTGCACTGATCTTACTTAGGCTGTTGCACCTTTCCAAAGTTAGCCAGTTGTTTGGAGGCACTCTTATGCATACTTATTGTTGAGCATTTTCAGTTTAATGCTATAAAAGCTCTTTCGTAGTGTGTTGGCTTTCAGAGCAACTGTAGACAAACTAGTTTTATAATCATAGATGTCTTGGTACTTTATGGACATTTAGCTGAAAAAAAGTTAGGGTTTTTTCTTTCTTAAAATTTATATTTTTATAATTTGGGGGGGTTTGAAACTTATTTTGCAATGGCTTAGTGTTTAAATGGTTTTATGCATTGTTTTTGTAAATATGGAAATGTAGCAATAATGTCCTTTTGACTATTCTCAGTCCTTGAGTCTCAAAAATATTTTTATATATATATATATGCAAAAACTATATGTATAAATATGTAAGTGTTCAAAAGTTTATGAAACACTTATGGATATGTTGCTTGGTTGTAGAATTGCAGTTCAGAAGACTTCGAATAAATCTGTAAATATGTATTCAGATGTGTACTATGTTAAGATGGAATATTTTCATGTAAGTCTTAATAAATTCTTGGGTTGAAGCAAAATACTGATGTCAGGCCACACAGAGGTCAGGTTGGGTATTCTAAAATATTTTTCAGATGTGTACCAGAAAACCTTAATGGTTTCTCGTTAGGAAAGTTCTTTACTTGTATAATATGGGTATATGGTATATGGGACAGTTGCATGGATACTTGGATGCAGCTTTACGCTGGAAAAATCTGCAACTAGAAGATTGATCCCGTAGACTGTTGATACAGTGTATATGTCATGAATAATATTATTTAAAATTGAACAAAAACATCTCAAAAAATCTCCCTTATTCAAAGTATGGTTGTAAGTTGGAGCCCCTTTGTATACACTTCCTGCACACTTGGGCTGGACTGGCCATACTCAGTGTCTCAGGGAGAACACACTGTTTGGTTAATTATCTTCTTTAATGAGTCAGTTCCATTGTACCATGTTGTTTTCCCAGTAGTACTGGATGTAATTAATGACCTGCATTTTGTGATGTCTATCTTAGTGAAATCAGAACTGGACAAATGTCCATTAAACTGAAAAAATGAATGGCAACTGCATTATATACATAGAACTGTCTGGATTTGGAAGCCATAAAAAGGGAACGTAATCCTTCCCTTGCTGGGCCAAGTACGACATTCCTAAGGGGAAACCCTCTGCTTTAGTTACTGCAGTACTGAAATCTTTGAGTCCAGACCTGGCCCTGTGCTGGTGTACGTTTTGCATCAGCATGGTTTGTACATGATTTAATTGCAAAGCAGTGTTTAGAGCTGTCCTACCAAGAGCCCTGATAACTCCTGTGAGAGATAGACCTCAACCATTTTGGTCCCTGAACATTTCTGTTCCGTCTGTAGACCTCCTTGAAGAGCACTACTTCTTGAGTTTCCCTTTTAAATTTTCTTTTTATTTTTTCCAACCAGGTCGTAGCTCTGTTTGTTAAAACTTATTACAGAAATCAAAGAATAATGTTCTCAGGAGCCAGATTGCCAGCTTCACTGCTACCAGCTTTGACATAATGTTTTAATAATGCTTCAGAAGTTACCAAGATTATGACTGAATTTGAACCATTGCTTTCCTGTCTAACCTGCTCCCATGTTCAAGCAAAGTAGAATTCACACCAAGACATCCCCATTGCTAAATAGGTAGAAAGAATTCATGAATTCTCTTTCAGCATCTTCCAAGGAGCTATTTCATGTGTTTATTGGGTAAGCATGTCATCACTTTCATTTTCCTGAAATGTTTTTCTGAAGCAACCTAAAACACAGCAGCTCTGCTTTTTGAAAAAAAAAAAAGTTATATTTTCTTTTACTACAAGGCTTGCAATGATTACTGCCTCAGTTCTTGTTCATGGTCACACAGACTATTTTCTGCTATATAATTTTCCTATGCCAATTTTAAGCAATTGCTTACACAGAAAGGCACATTAGGAAGGTATATAATGGGTATTATATTTGTCCTTCAAAGTATTATTGTACCCAGATAGAAAGATCCATATTACCGGCATGGATCATCAAATGCTGGAAGGGAACTTGTAAAGGGAGTGTAGCCAGCCTCTTCTCACTAGTGCCTGGTGTCAGGATAAATGGCACAAAGTGAAATGCAGGTGGTTCCCTCTGAACATCAGGAAACATGTTTTAATTTTGAAGGTGCACTGGCACAGGCTGCCCAGAGGCTGTGGTTTTTCTTCCCTGAAGATCTTCCAAAGCCACCTGGACATAGTCCTGGGCACCTGCTCTGGGTGTCCCTGCTTGAACAGGAATGGGACCAGATGGGCCTGGATGTTCCTGTCAATCTCGGCTATTCTGTGGTTCTGCAATCAGCAAGGGCACTGGGAAATCTTGGCTGCAACATTCACTGCGCTAGAAGTCAAAAACAAAATCCCACTCATGCCGAACTGGAGAGCAACTCCTCCTCCATTCACATTACTAGCTTAAGAAGAAAACAGTTATAGGATGATCCATGAGAGAGATGAATAAACATCATGGAGACATTTACAATATATATGGAGGTTTTCACCAGTGTCATATGCATCTCCACCATCAGTCCTGCAATTGCCAAGCTAGACACAGATGCAGCTGAGTGATAATAACTGAGTGCTGACTATATATAATTCATATAGTCCTTGTTTAGCAAAAGCAGTTGAGATAATGAAGAATCCGTGACCAGTTATGGTTGGAATCTATTTCATACTTCAGAGCTCTGAAAATGAAATAATCAGTTAACCTATGCATCCTGAGCCTACAAGTCAGAAATAACTATCAAATTATTCTTGCCCATAACTGAATATATAAGGCAAATAGAAGGCTGTCTGCTTGTGGGCTCTGACAGCAAAATGTAGAAATTATGCTGGGGAAGGAAGCCAACAAGTGGTGCTGGATTTATGAACAAACTGACAAAGCCATGCCAAAAGAGAAAAAGAACAACAAGGATAGATGAATGATAGCTAAGGGTTAGCTTAGTGAAGGGGGCTAAGGGTCAGGCCACAAGCTATGATCATTGTGAAAGTCAAGATTTTTTTTTTCTGGTTCTCTTTCACATCATTAACCCATATAGGTCTTTGGGAGAATTGTCTGTAAATGGAGATACGATGCTGCTAGCGAAGTCACTGGAGAATGACCTGTCACACCCTGGAAACATTCACAGCAATCACTGGAAAGGTTAGACAGCAGAATCCTTAATTCTACTGTGTCATAGCTGAAATGGAAAAAGTGGAACGTTTCCCTCTTCCTGCACATGGATTAGGAAACTTCCTACTTGTCCTGTGGAGAGGTCTGTGTCCCAGCAGAAGACGAGGATCAGTTGCATAGATTTTTTAGTCCCTGGTTTAGGACTGAGAATGTAGTATAATAGAAATATGAACAATTACTCTGCAGTTCTATTGTGATTTCCACCTTCAATTGCCATGCTTCCTGAGCACTAATTTCTTAAGAGATTACTCCATAACTAAGAAGCTTTTGTCTAAAAATTGCTGTGAGGATATTTTTTTCTGAAATATTGTCTGTATTTCTTCAGTTGATTATCAGTCACTCTTTCTGATGGTAACTATTATCTGTCAGCTGCCAGTCAGGCAGCAGAGATTATTTACTAGCAGCAATTTCTTCAATGCCATGATTTTTCTATCTGTGTCCTGCAAATAATTTCAGTAGACTTGTGATGGGGAGCAGAAATCAGCTGACCCAAAGGCCCTGTGTATGGTGGGTTTTGTGCTGCCTAGTCACAAGGGAATAGTTTCTGCAATAGATCAGTGTAAATCAGTGTGAGCTGCAAGTTATTCCAGTATTTTCTTTAGTTGCTGAAAGTGCAAAATAATCTTTGGCTTCTCCTAAATATATATTCTGAGAAACGCAAGCAGCTTTGTTTGTTATACTGCTCTGGGCTGGTCTACATGTCCTTACCAAGCTGAGGGGCTTCCTGTAGATGCGGCTGTGGTTTGTTTTGGGGTTGTTGTCAAAAAAGAAGTTGGCTTGGTGGGACAGCTAGGCTGTCTGGGTGGCAGAGGAAACATGTGACATCTGGCTTGCAAACTCAGGGTAAGGAATGCTGAGCATGGCAGCCAGCACGCTCATCCTGACTGGTGGACTGGGGGTGAAGGGAGTGAAAAACTTCCCTTATGCCTCTGGGGCAATAATAACCCTTTGAATGCTGAGTTTTTCATTTCTCTTCAGAGTTAGGAGAGCAAAAGAATTCAAACTCATTTATGAGATGAAAACGTTTTTGTGTTCCACCTTCAGTCATTGTTCATTCAAAATCTGTTTGCGATATACTTCTTCTGCAGGAAGGCAGTAACCAAACATTGCCTTGTCACGTTGCTCTAGAACTAGGTTTTTCTTGGACATGTCCAGAGCTCCTATCCAACTTGTTTTAGTTTTTGGCTCACTCTGGCAGACAGAACTTCACCAAAGCAAAACTCTGATTTGCATGCCAACCTGGGTGGGGAACAACAGATAGAAAGACAGCAGTTGTTCCACCAAAATCAGTAAGAAGTCACAGAGCCATGTGCCTGCCTGAGGACATTCGTTAGATGCTGCATGGTGAAGAGCAGCAGAGGAGCTGCTGGAGGCACGGCCTGCACTTCTACTGCTGGGAACCATTTCCTTCACCCCTTCCCTGCTTACACCCATAGAGATGTCCTTGCTTATCCCTTCTTTGCACGTGGCTTCAGTTTGAGGGACGGGAGGATTAGTCATACATTCCCCATGACTACTCTTCCTCTCCTCTCTCTTGTCCCCCCTTCTTTCAGAGATGATAGGTTTCATAAATAATTTGCTTATTTGTGTTTGTATTTCCTAGCCAAGCAGCAGTTCTTCTTGTACTGAGCAGCTACTTTCCTGTGTGCAACTCCACTGGCCGGTGTAAAGCCACCAAGTGCATAAAGTTTGCAGACCTTAGATTTTTAGGTCACTCACTGTGGCAAGAAAAGTCTTGGGCAGCAGACTTGGGAGGTAATTCTTTAACCATGTATAATGCCCAGAAGTAAAAGAAAACTTTCAGCATTTTAGTTCTTAATCCAATAAAAAATAATAGCCAGCTTCCCTCCCACCATTTGTCCTGAAAGCTTTGAAATCACTACAAGAGCAAAACTGGTGAATAAATATTCAAGCTGAGAGAAATAAGATAGCAAAGGTGGGAAGTAAATAGGTTTTAAAATACTTCCTGTTTAAAAAAAATACAAATTAATAGAAATAATAGAATAGAAATAAATGTTTATACAGTGTGTTTGTTAGTATCCCTTGAACTGTCTTGATGAGTCTAAGTAGGGTAAAATCAAATTTCTTCGTCTCAATTAGTTATCTCACTCATTTTGGAAGTTTCATTCTCTTCTTTTTGAGCTTCTAACCTTTATGGGAATGGAGATTTATACAAATATGAGCAGTATTGATACAGATCCCCTTAGGAAATTACTAGGATCCTGGGGTTTTAATTGCTTTCCAGAAGCCCCTTGGGATATCATAGGGCCGGGAGCACTGCCTGGGGATGCTGAACTGCCATGCAGCACATTTGGGTTGCAGGGAGGCAGCTCCCACGGCAGCCAGGGGACATGGCTGAGTGCTGCAGAGCAGTGTCTTCCTGCAGTCCATGCCATTCACCATCAGCTCTCTGGAGGCTCCTCAGGCTTCTCAGGTTTCTTTGATTGATTAGCAGCTGCTGTTTGGGTTTCACTTCTAAAGCTGCAACAGAAAGATCCAAGCTGATTTTGGCTGCATAAGCAAAAGCAAAACAAAACAAACCCCTGATATGTGTTGTCATAAAAATACCACTGCAAGGTCCTTCTAGTGACTGGTGGTCTTGTTACACTGCCTGGACTCTGCAGGACAGCAGGAGTGCTGGGGCCCTGGCATGGGGAAGGCCATCTCTGCAGCACTGACCCCAAGCTTCCTTGTCAGTTTGCCTCTGGGGCTGCCTGCCCCAAAGGTCCAGGTGCCCACATGGCATTTCACCAGCCACTATCAGGGAAGCCACCAGCACATGATGGGAGACACATGTTTCTCCAGGACTGGTAGGCGTTAACCCAGTGGATTTACTCTGCTCCTCTGCCAGTTAATCCCGACAGGAAGCGCATTACCTGCTTCCTTACAGGTTCTGTCCCAAATAACTGGGAAAAGAAAAAAATAACTATCTGTAATTCTTTCCCTTTTCTTTCTTTTTCTTTCTTTTTTTCTTTCTTTCTTTCTTATTTTTTTTTTTTTTAACTACTGTTTAACCAAGCTGCCTCATAAGCCTCAGATCTCGCTGTGTTTAATATTTTTTATTTTTCTATTAAGGCCCAGCTATGCAACCCTGGGGAAGATACTGTTTTTAGGCAAACTCTTCAGTGCCTCTCTAACAGCCAGAAAGTTCCACCTCCCTCCTCGTGCTAGGTTATTTTGCTTCTTAATGTACCGCAGCTGCAGAAAGCACCATCCCACAGGCAACTGCTGAAGGAACAAATCCTCCTTTAATCGTCTTTCTCAACTGTTGTGATTGCATAGGGTTCCTGGGCCGTGTGATCATCATGTTTGCTGCTCACCACCTGGGATCTTTCATAATCACAAGTGATAGATGGATCCACCCCTTGGGATGAAAGCAGCTTTGCCCTGGGCAAGGCATTTATGGATGGCCACATGACAGTGGTTTGGACCTGCTCTAATCTTTCACTCAAAGTAAAGAGCACTTAAAACATCAGTTCCTGACGAAAAGAAGGGAGGAGGAAGGCAGCGGGAGAACAGTGTTTTGTCCCATTTGTCACTGCAGAAAATGATTCAGAACTAAACACAATTCACCTGTTTTTTCACACACTGCTCTTAGTTCAGAGACGGAGAGAAAAATGGGGGGTACTGAGAGAAGTTCGAAGTGTTTTGCATTGCACAGTGCAGAGCCATTATCAATGAAATCACAAACAGTGAGGGAAATAACTGCTAGCCAGCTAAGAAGAAAGAATTTCACAAACCATCCTTACTGTCTAGGGTCTGGACAGCCAGCAGGGCCACTTAAGTTATGTAACAATCATGTTAACAAACAGCACAGCAGTGTAGGTGAGGCCATTTTCTGACCTGCTGCAGAACAGCACATGGATGGGGTCTTTTCCAGATTTCCTTTTGTGATACAGATAGCCTCTTTAGAGAAGAGCCCACTTTTCATAAGATCCATGGATATGCACAATTAGAGTTGTGGACAGGGATCAGCATACATAGAATCATAGAATCACTAAGGTTGGAAAAGACCTCTAAGATCATTTAGTCCAACTATCCATCTACCACCAATATTGCGCACTAAATTTTACTTGCAATGCACAGGAAGTGCACAAAAGCTGCACAAGCTTTACACTTGTGCTTGACCAGTGCAAAAGCCAAAAAGGTGTCACAGTTAACTGTGGACTCCACTTGTGCCATGCAGAGTGATCATTACAGTCATAAGACAAGCTCTCTAGGTTGTTTGACACCCAAATTGTGATCTGTGGTTACGTACAGCCTAACCACAGTGATACCTACAAACATGGTTCAAGCTGATCTACAACGTATCAGCTGGAGAAGGAAATGTCTCTGCTCCTTTGCACAAGGAACTTGAACAAAAACTGTTTTGTTTCTCCCTCTGTGACAGAATATAGCCTCTGGGGTTCAGTGGAAGTTTTTGAAAACAGTCTAAAAACAGCTTTCCTGTACTGAAGCATTATTATACTCTAGGATGGACACTTCTCCAGCTGCAACTACTAAATAGCCCAACCCCCATCAGATAGATGGTTAATTTGTATTAAAAAGAGTAATTTTTTTCTAGTGGCAGATGAAGCTTGAATTATACACTGACACATTTGTCCAGACTGAAATTCATGTGAAAATATGAAATCATAAAAGATGTGAAGAAGAGGGAAGAAGAGGAGGAAAGCCAAGCTTTTCAACACATGGGATGGATTGCTGGGCTGGGTTGACCTAAGAGTGAGCAGCGGGGCTCTTTCTTGGGGACTGGCAGTTGGCAGGCCAGATAAACATCCAGTGCCAGTGCGGGTGTGTGTCTTGTAAAACCAGCATTGGTGAATGTCATTTCCACCACTGTGGGGAAAGGAGGGCAACTTCTTGTGAACATATGTGGAAGGGAAAGCCACACAGCAGCACCTTGCAGGAGGGAAGGAGCCCCACACAAAGGTCCTTGTATTATGACAGAGTTGTGAGGGTGGTACTGAGAGTGGGGTCTGTTAAGCTGAACACCCAAAAAAAGCCAAATACCTGGGGAGAATGAGCCTCAACACTTATCATCTGTGTTGACAGATTACATCAGTCATAGGGGGCTATAAAGCAAGCTCACATGGAAGCAAAAAGTCTTTCCCAGCATCCGGAAGAAAATCAAGGCTCTTATGCTCTGGACTCTGCTGTATCTGTCCTCCAGGGTGGTCACAGGGCTGAATTTGACATTTATACAGCCAGACACAGCTGTAGAAAGTTACTAGGAATTAGAGACTCAAAGGCACTCTGAGGGCGAGGGCTCCTTCCTGGCTGTATCCTACTGCTCCTTGCAATGGGCTTGGCACCACAATCTGGTGCTTTTTGCTTGTCCTTGTCCCTGGTAACTCTTGACAGTGACAGAAACTTGCGGGGATTGCTCATTTGGCTGCTGACTCCAGCACTCTACAATGCAAAATGTGTAAGAGATGGGCACTGTCTTGAATGCTGGATCTTGGGATAATTACCCCTGTCTGCATCCCTGGCTGGCAAGGCAGGATGGCTGCATCATTTAACACCGTGAAACTTTTATAGCAGCATGTGAAACTCCAGACATTCTCTTGGAAGAATGAATGATGTCTTTCAGTGCTGCAGACTTGGGCAGCAACCGCATCAGCTGCTCCAGGGGAGGCTGGGCACAAGTCACCCATCACACACACCCTGGGAAGAGCTGCCTTATGGAGGGCTCCTTGACCCAGGCATCAAGTGATGGTTAGCACCCTGCAGCATGAGGCTGGATCGTTTGAGCTTTCCATCCTGCCCCGTGGTTCTGTGGTTCTTTGTGATGGATATGTTCCGTGAACTTTCTCTTTGAAGAGACCAAAAGTAAGCAAGGCCTCTTTCAAAACAAAACTAGTCCAATATTCTCCCACTTCCCTGAGCAGTTTTGTGCAGATTGTATGCAGTTGGTAATGAGGTTCCAGGTCATTTCTTATTTTGGGTACCATCTGCTGCAGTGAGAAATAACCAAATGTATTTTATAAACACCATACGGATATGGTTCATTTTGCCTAATAACGTCAAAATCCTCTCTCACGGCAAAGTATATTTGAACTTGAAAAGACCATTCCTGAACGTCAGTACAGTTCCAGAAAGTCTATCACTTCCAAGCAGACACATTCAATATAATTCTTTTGCAATATATTTTAACATTTTACCCAGAGTGTAGAAAGTGGGCTGTACAGGGCTGCTATGACAGCTGACTATGAGACTATGAATTATAACTTATGCATATCATGCATATTATGACATGACTATGCATGGCAGCCTTACTGTGGAGACTACAAAAAAAGAAATGCTTCAGAATTCCCATTGTTTTCCTACTTAGCGTTTGTGCAACATTTTTCACCGTGGTGTCCAGAGGCTTTTGTCATGAAAAAAGATGTGATTATTTTTGAGCAGCGTTTTGAGAGAATCATGTACCCAAATGCCCACAGATGTGGCAGAGAGCCTTGCTAGACAATCCATTTGCCTCCGAGGATGCTCTCAGGTACCAGAATAGTTCCTGCTGACACATTCTCTTCGTTACATCCTCAACAGGCTTCCCAGCACCCACTTCCCATCCTTGTACATCTGCTCCCTTCCCCATGCCTTGCTGCTCACCAGTGGGCAGGTGGAGAGGGTGCAAACAGTGGTGGGCTGCAAGGGAAGACTGTATGTGACTGAGGTGTTTGGAGGTGTGCAGTGAGACTACTACAATTCTCAGAGCAATTCTGGGTAATTGCAATGGCAGTTTTGGCTGGAAGGAAAAATGTCTTCCTGGCAAAGAAGAAGTTGGCTTTAACTACTGGCAGCAGCATATTAACGTACCTTCCAGTTTAGTTTTTTTTTTTTCTTTTTTTCTTTCTTTCCTGCAACTGTAATTAATTGATTCCTTTGTAAAATTCTAGATCATGAATAATGAAATACATTAAATAAAGCCTTGTCTAACACTGATGCCTATGCCATTTCATTAAAGACCTTACTGAAACAGATAGCTGCTACTACATTTTGTTTAGAGAAGCTTTCAGTTTATGAGGCAGTGCTTATATGCAACATGGTCTAACACCCGCCCTGTGCAGAGGCAGGATGAGAAAGAGGCAGGAGGTTATGCCCAAAAGTAGGAGCAGCCTGGCTTGGGAGCAACACCTCTTCTCCTCCACCCAAAATGTCATTTTTGAGCACCAGCGTTTTCCACCAGGCGTGAACCAATTCTCTTTTTGATGCTCTTATCTTCACTCTGCATGCCCTGACTGACCACACCTTTTGGGGTATTTGCTTCTCCTTTTCCAGCCCAAGTTCCTGTTTAGAAAGAGATCTTAAGTAGCCTCTTGCTAATCTTCTCGCGACCACTTCTTTCTTGCAGTCCCCCCCCTTCCAACACAACATTGCATTTTTTCCATTTCTGTGAGATATACAAAAAAGAAAGTAAAAAAAAAATCCCAGAACAAGATCATTCTCCCTCTCTTAGTCTCAGACATTACTTCATCTAATTGCAACTGAATGAAGATCTAGGCATAATCCTCAACATAAGTGGAGTGGAGGGGAAGGGAATACATTTAAGCTGCCTGCTACATCTGCTTACCACACTGTTTCCGAAGTGCCTCCACCTTCAGATTTGTCCATGGTGAAGATACACTGGGATAGGTAAGCAGTCAAGGGAAATAGCTTAATCATAGCTATGCAAAAGCTGAAGCAGTTTACTGCTTGTGTGAAAAAGTTAAAATCGGACAGGAATTGTCACAACTAAATAAAGAAATCAATGGACTGTGGTGTAGTCTGGTTTCTAAATTACCTTCTTAAACGCTCTCTTGAAGGAGTGATGTCCCAGCATTGGAGAGCTGCATGGCACCAGGTCAGGAGGGAAGAGCTTCACTCTTGAATTCAGGCAGTGAAAATACAAGGGAGCACTGAAAATGAAAGCTGGTCTAGACAAGGCTTTCTTTACGGAGAGTTGTTTTTTTGATACCAAAGCACGTGGAAATAGCAAGGTGGTGACTTTGGAAACCTCAGGCAGAGAATCCCTATAACAGCCCCAAAAGTGTAGCAGATAAGCTAACCAGCTGTAGCTTTGTTCTGCTTCCTGCTGCTGAATTTTTCCCTGATCTTTAGGAGAAAAATCAAGAAAGATGAATTTCTCTTTTTTCTTCTTTATTAAGCACTTGCTTATCCCCAGATACAGATATAGATTGTTCCCATTTTGGAGGCCAGCCTTTGAGTAGCCCGTTAGTTTTCAAATCATTGCCCAAAAATGTTTTCAGATGTTAGTGTAGTCAGGATCATAATTTGTGTTTATTTACCTAAGCAAAATAGGCACATACTTAAAAAATATGCATACAACACCATCATGCTGGAGCATAGAATCAGAATCAACATTTTAAAAGATTTGAAAGGCAGTATGTGTGCTCATGTATGCATACAAATGTGTGCTCTCTGGGAGCATGATTTCTCCTTTTTGGTATGGTGTGATGCTAATTGCAGTGTGCTGAGTTCTCTGAGTGTGGACTTTGTGTGGGGATTTTCCCCTCCTGAGTATAAGACCATTTAGACTGCGTGAGTTTCTAAAGTAAAATTAGATACCTGCGGAAAGTTTACAGTAATTCACTTTCAATTTAGAGCTGGCTTTTGAACCAGAGCAAATGCAGATGAGCATTTGCTGCCATGAAAATTATACAAAATGTAGACACCATGCAAAAATCAAACATCTCTGAAAATGATTATTTTGGCTACATAATCAAGCAAGCAATTATTGCATTATCTACAAAGTATGATCATACATTATTAATACATTTTCAGAGAAAAAGGTTTTAGTAAATGCAGTTTTTCTGGCTTTTATGATACTTGAGGCCCAAACGTAATTCTAACTGATTGAAAAGACTTCACAGCTTGTCATTTCCCAGTTTAAGATTCAATTTGGTTAGGCATGACAGTAAAGAAGGAGCAGGAAGAGCAGAAGGATATGGGCATTTGTGCAAATGATTACAGACATCCTTCCTATGTGTCATGCATATCCCAGGCTGAAGAGCCAATTTTCCAGTGAAAGAGGATTTAATGAATGCAAACAGTATAGTATGCTGTGCTATATACAGTGCTATATACAGTGCATTGTATTCACAAGTTCAGATATAGAACCAGGCATGCATTTTTCACCAACTACTAGAGTTTCATGTGATGCAAGCAGAATAGGGGGACCATTTTCAAAACTGGGAAAAGAGCTTAAGTTAGGTGCTTGTTGACCTTTGAAATTCTGGGCTGCAGCAACTTTACAAGATAATTCCCATCTTCAAAAGCATCTTAAAGTGGGATTAATTGCAGTTCATTTCAGCTGTCTGAAAGTTAGGCATCCCATCCATGTCTCCCCAGATTATTTCTGCAGCTAACAGAGAGAAGCTACTTTACCTGTCTTGGGTGCTTACCCTGTGACTGGATGAATCACTCAAGCCTAGAAATCTAGCATTTATGCCACCAAAGTTATGGGACAGGGATTCTTTAGTCATTAACAGTTTCAACGAGTTTGCAAATGACTTCTGAAAATGGAAACTTGTTGTTTAATTAATTTGGGAAAGTGGATGTTACCTCAAACTTAACCTGAGCTAGCCAAGCTAGCCACACATGCTGCTCACTGAGCTGCATTAGCTAATGCCAACAATGGGAAGAACCATTTGCAGCCCAGGTTTGAGGCAGGATCCTTCTGGGTCCCACTCTACTTCCTTTTCTAAAATGTGCTTGGAAACATATCCTAAAATGCCAGCAGGAAATACTTGCGCCTTACGGACACATGGCCCAGACTGCTTGGGGACTCATTAGTCAAGATAGTTTTAAAGATTAACTTTTTTAAAAGAAAACATGAGCAAAAACAAGCTGTGAAAGAGTTGACCCAAACTTCTACCAGTGCCAGGAAGTCTACTAGAAAAATGTAAATGTTGTGTGTGCATGTGTGGAAACATTGGCAGGCAGGCATCACAAGAATTAGTTATACAAATTGCCACTAATGGGTGACAGTACCAAATGCCATGGGATAAATTCATCCTTGGCATGAGGAGGGGTAATTAAGTCTAAATGTACCCTTGTGATATAGGTAAGCATTATTACTCTGGTTTGACAGGCGGAGAGAGGTGATGTTTTGCCCTAGGCAATTCAGCTTTACAGAAGACTGACAAACATAATTTATGGTGAAGGATGATGCTATGCTCTTCAGATGGGATTTCTGGTAACATCATCACATTATCCCATAAAGAGATGGCGTGAGGTAGTTAGTGATTTTGGAAAGCTTATCCTCAGACAGAAAACTCAGAAAGCATGCTCATGATGTATGTGGTGTTATCTGAAAAACCTTTACAAACACAACACTGTTGTGTATGTTCTGACGCTAATGCTGCTGTAAGGAAAACTTGCTCTTTGGGGAACTCAGTGACTGTCAGCTCACAGTGCTCCCAATAGAGTGCTGCTAGGCACGTACCTCTTGATGGATCTCCCAAAGGAGGGAACATTTTAAATCCATGGCTCCAAAGGTGCATTGCCCATAGAATGAAGAGACTTAAGCCGCATTCTAAATATTTAGCATATAAAAGTTTCAACATACAGCAACTTCCAGCTGGAAAGGCAGATTGTATGGGGAAGGGATTTCCAACACAGTGAGCCCCCAAGCTACTTGTCTGAATTTTCTGTAAGTTTTCATCTAGTGAAAATAATTCTAAATGATAATAATAGGCTTCTAGGACATACAAATCTTCCTTGACTGAGAATGAAGCTTGGAAGCAAAAAGATCAAACACTAATTTGACAGGAATGTAAGCAGTACTTTTGGTATATGTTTCCAATGTTAGGAAATGTTGTGGAAAGAATAGATGTTATTACAAGAAAAAAAAAAAAAAAAAAAACAAAAAAAAACAACCACAAAGAGCCTGAATTATGGCTGCATAACCTTTTCTCAATTACAGAGGAAAAAATAGTCTTTTTAATTTTTTTTTTTCTACTCACGGTTCAACTTTTAACTATTTCAGTTCGATAGTACCGTCTTGTCAATCTTGTCTCAGTTGTCTGCAGGGCTCTTTGCAGCCTCAATAGCAAAGGCTCTGAAAATGCTGGGGTTTCATCCATACTCAGAGCAAACAGGGATGTGAGCCACCTGAACGGCTGCAGCATCTAGGGAAAGCAAAGAACTGGACAGGCATTACCCCTTTCTAAGGGCCTCTGAGTAAAGCTGGAGCACAGTTTTGCACTGAAGAAAAAATAAACACCTACAAATTCTAAATTGCACTAGATTTCAAACAAGGAAAGGATGATGTAGGAACGAGACTACATTTTCTCAGGATTAGTTACTGTTGCAAAGCAAAACACTGCTATGTGTTGGTATTCCTACAAGCACATATATGAGAGGGAGGAAAACTCCCCAATCCGGGCAGTTTCAGTTTAGCCCCCCACAACCATTGCAAAATGTAGGTGGTTGGTTATATTTTTGTCTCTGCAGAAAGGAAGCCAGAAGGCCTTTGCCAGGCAGGCTGTGGGGCCCGCCGATCCCGTGAGCTACAGATGCTCAGGAAGCTGAGCGCCCATGCAGCTTGTGCATAGGAAGCGGTGCCCGCCAGCTGCCTCCCGTGGGGCCCTGTTAGTCCTGGCCTCGTCCCCGTCTCCAGCTCGTGTCACCACGCTAACCCCCACTGCTTATCTAAGGTAGGGCCAGCTTCCTCACTCTTGCCTGGCATGTGGCAACCTGCCGCTGTGTCATTGCACAACCCCACAGTTACATAAGAGGGTCTTAAGAAAGGGTGGGATGAAGAGAAGTGAGTAACTGCCATGGCATGTTCTGACAATCTGAACCTGGATAGTAGTTGTGAGGGGAAAACAGCAATGAGAGGATCTGTTTCCTGTGATGGCGCATGGGTGATTTAAGTCTCGTGTCATTTCTCCCAGCCGAAGTCCATACCTGTGTTAGGGCAGTCCAAAACTGGCATTTAATCATTTGGCTGCTTCAGGAATCATTCTCTGATCTTCAGAGATGGGCATTTATCTAATGATGGGTTATCATTCCTCAGCCCAAGCTGTGTGAAATTAGGCAGGTGAGTCTGCAGGCAGTCACATGGCAGTTACAAACCCCAGGACAGAGTGATGCTAGAGATCAGAACATACCTTGAATTTGGGCATTCATAAAGACTAATCCAGTACTATGTTTCAGTACTTTCAATTTTCAAAGAACAAAATATTTCTCACTGCAGAAAGCAGCCTGGCTCCTAGCATCAAGGAGTTGCATGGTTACTGATATCTCTGTGGCTATTGATAATCCCAGCTGACTTGTACACAAAGAAGAAATGTTCATTTCTGCTGACAAAGTGTGAGACTTTGGAGAGGAGTGCTCAATGGAGTAGACTGATAGGAACCCAAAAAAGTTCAACTTGGGAAGCCAAAAGCAGATTTCAGTCAAGAGCCTTCTGACACTACATTGCTGGGTTTGTGTTTTGCATGAAGCAGGTGCATCCCATGGCAGGAGAGAAAAGCCAGCCTCAGCTGCTCACCACTTTGGAGAGTTACCCCTTTCCTTCCCACAGGGTTTCCAGCATCAGCCCACAGCATTTGTCACCTGGCATAGGACCAGGTAGGACATTTGGGACCCTTCTTCAGTCTTCAGGGAACGATGGAGTGAATTCCATAGAAAACTGATTCAGGATACTGCCCTAATCTCAGCACGAGGGGCAAGTGGTCAGTTTCCATGGGCAGGATGAGTAATCTATCCTGGTTATCGTAAGGTAGCATTCAGGCATATAAAGAAAACCTCTGTTATTCATCATCTGTAATAAAATGGCATTAAACCAAAGCCTATTATTAACTCTTTAGTGGCTGAACACAGATTTTTCCAGCATGAGCTACCCACTAATGCAAAGTGCATTATGCTTTTATGGTAAAATCCCAACAGCACCAAGAGGTTAATTAAACTAGAGAGAGGAAAATAAAGAGGCTTTTAAAATGAATTATTCAGGAGATCAAAAAAAATCAGGCACACATGAGAAGCATGATACTTAGAAATCCTAAATGTAAACATGCATTCATGGATTAATGTAAGATTAAGAAAATAAATACTAGTTATCTTGCATTACTGCTATATATTGTTAAACAGCACAGTCTGCCTGCACACTTTGAAGAAATGCTATTAATTGTGATCAACATTATTGATGAGGAAGACTAAGAAGGGTTAAATAGATGCTGCAAGGGAAGCAGTATCAAAACAGAATGCACCCTGGTATGGCTGATAGCTAGGTCATTCCTCCTTGTGGACATCTTCCTCCTCGCTCCAGGTAACACACACTGGACCCTAACTAACTCTGAGGAGGTGATGCCAAGCATGGTGGCCCTGCCCACCTTTGCCCATGGTGCACTTCCCTTGTGATCTGTTGGTTGTGCAGTCTGAGATGCTTGTGCAGCTCCATGGCACTCAGGTGGGGATCCATCCACCTGCTCCTTGAGTGAGAAAAATAAATCATGCGAAAGCTCTCTCTTTCTTGCAGGAGGCAAAGGAATACAGCCACCATCTCCCACAGAAATAGCTCGTTTGGCAGGGCCTTAACAAGGGAACTGTCTTGCCTCTCATCTGGCTACTACTGGAGCTGGTTTTGCCAAAATGTGCAGTTTGACTCCACACCAGTGCCCCCGTGGGGGAGTTACTCCCCAGCCACCAGATGCATGAAAGGTCTCAGACATAGATCCTTTTTCTCTGAGAAAGCTTTTTTGGACATGCTGGGGAGATCAGCAGACCCACCAAGATGGGTCTGTATGGTATTTTCTGAACACTGGGTGCTTTATTTGTCTCATCTTATGAAGCCACAGTGCTATCATTGGGATTTTCAGCTGCTTGACTGCCATTTTACACTCTGAAGAAACAACAAATGCCTGAATTAATATGAACTTTCTGGGCCTAATTCTCACACTTAGCAAGCCTCCACTAGGCACAATAAAACATGAGGTACAATATTATTGTATTCAGGTTGAAATGCAATTAGAGAACAGGGCTTAGGGATCCCAAGGTTATTATGAACTCTTGTCCTTACATGGCAGGTCAAAATGACAAATACTTTGCAAGTTCAGGCACCTACATCAAGTTTCTGCCATCTCCAGGGAGGCATTCTTGTCAGGTTAGCAACTGTCATGAGATGTTTGCTGCGATCTTCCCTCCTAAACAGATTAGTGTAGTCACTTCCTCAGCCTGGATTCAGCCTGGGTAAGAAGCCAGAGGGATGAGCTTCTAGGAGAAGCCTGAGTCCATGTCTCCAATGCAAGGTTTAAGGTTTTAGGGGCTAGTCTTCTCTGATATATGGTTGTGCTTTTTGATGTTTCACAAAATCTGTACTCTCCAGAAGAATAACTATGATCTACTAGGGACAGTCAAGCTAGGGACACAAACTTTTAGTTTGGAAAAGTCATCTTTTTTGATCACCTTTTCTGATTTAACCTGTGATTTGCAAGGCAAACCTTGTTTCTGGAGTCAGAATCAGAATCCTTTTAGTTGGAGGAGACCCTCAAAGGTAACCCAGTCCAGCTCCTCTGCAGTGAACAGGGACATCTACAGTTAAATCAGAATGCTCAGTGCACCATCCAGCCTGACCTTGAACATCTCCCAGGACACGGACTTCCACTGCCTGTCTAGGCATCCTTCTCCACTGCCTCACCTCCCTTATCATAAAACATATTCTTCTTGCAGCCAATCTAAATATCTTTCTAGTTTGAAACTGTTTCTCCTTGTTATATCACCACAGCCCCTGATAATGCATCTATTCCCTTCTTTCTTACAAACCCCCTTTAGATACTGAAGGACTGCTATCAGGTCACCTCGGAGCCTTCTCTTCTCCAGGATGAACAGTTTCAGCTCCCCCAGCCTATCCTCATAGGAGAGGTATTCTGTCTCCTGGATCTCTTGGTGGCCCTCCTCTCGATATGCTCCAACGGGTCCATGTCTCTCCTGCACAGAGGGCTCCACATCTGGATGCAGTACTCTAGGTGAGATCTCACCAGCGCAGAGCAGAGAGGCAGGATCACCTCCCTCAGTGTGTTGGCCACACTTTGAATGCAGCCCAGGATATGGTTCACTTTCTGGGCACGTTGCTCGCTCATGTCCAGCTTTCCATCCACTAGTAAGATCTTTTTCAGCAGGGCCAAGCTCTGTCCCCTCTCAGGCCCCAGCTTCTATTGGTAGTGTGGGTTGCCACAACCCAGATGCAAAATCTTGCGCTTGGCTTTGTTGAATCTCATGAGGTTCTCCACTTGATTTGCTTGACCAGTCAGGTGGCACACAGTCCCTGCCATACTGACCAGTACAATGACCTAGAGATGTGATCTGCAAGGCAAACCATGACATGCCAAGGATTTCTTTAGAAATCATCTCTGATCTCTGATCTAGAAAGGGCAGGGCACAAAACACTCAGTAAAAATACATCCTCAATTTTAATTTTTTAAGTGCACAGCCTTCTACGTTCCCTGTCATTGTGGCTTTAAACGCAGCTGTCTCACCAATGTGCAGAATCTTTTTGCTCTTCAGTTGAAGAAAATAAGGCAAGTGACACGACATGTGCTGTGTGCCAGGGTTTGTTCTAGGGGAAATGATGGGGACATGTGCCAGGACAAGGTGTCATCATTTAAATAACTTTTCTGAATATTCAAGTGAAGCTGGTGGCACAGCAGCTCTCTGTTCACTCTTGGCATGGAGCTGGTCTGCTCAGTAGCTCCCTATCTTTTGCTTGTTTGCTGTCGAGTCGTCTAAGCTCATTCATCCCATCAAGGTGGCATGAGACATGCTCACGCTGATTTTTCTGTTGAGACCAGAAATGTTCAAATGAGATCTTAAAAAAGTGAAAAAAAAAAACCACCACAAAACCAACAGCATTTCAGCTATTTATTTTCAATAGTGCCAATTGTTAGCACAGTTAGCTCCGAAATTTCAAGAGCCTCACACATTTGTGCTGCAGCGTTTCACCGTATGGTAGAAAGTATGGAATAAAGTTTAACTTCAGTTTGTTTCACTGACATTTCTTGTCCTAATCATAAGGCATTTGGAGAGTACTTTTGTTATGGTAAATTTTCCAATTATCTTTTTGGCATTTGTTTGCTACTTAACTAAGCTAACTAAGAAGTCTTCCTTGAAGAAGTACAGCTATAACCAGTGTGCCCATATGATAATGTAGCCAGTACAATTCTGGGGGAGCTGGGCTTGTTGCATTTCAGTTGGGAAAGACTCTGAATGATTTTTCTGCTGTTCCCGCATTAACTTGTCTGGTTTCAGACTGGTGATCAGTCTGAAATAGCCTTTGGAAAAAAAACCAAAACCAACAAAACAACACGTAACCACTCAACCCTTTCTGTGCTAGACAAGAGCATGGTGCTTGCCTTGGATCCTGGTCCTGACAGGTTGCTCTCTCTGTTTCCTTTTTGGTGATGTTCTTTGTATAGCAGTTAAGTTGACACAACTTCTTTTAAGGAAATTAGCAACTCAGGCAAGCAGTAGTCAGCCAAAAGATGAATTATGAGTAGAGGCCAATGTGTACGGTAATCTTCAGCCAGCTGCCAGGCTGGTGATATGTCAGGAGGGCAGGGGAAGGGGAAGAAGGTTGCCAGAGGTTACAGTGCCTGCTGATTGCTAAAGAAGATAGTTGATAGCAGTTGAATACAAGGAGCCTTGAGGATGCAGAAATGCCTCAAAGAATCTGGCAGCTGAGGTTCATCTCTCCCTAGGCTATCACCAGTGTGAATCCAGAATAGCTTCGAAAGAAATTGTGCTGACCTTGGTAGAAACCAAGCTCTTAAAATAGTGAATGACCTTCTTGATGTAGATACCTGTAATTTCAAAATAAATTGTTCCTCCATGGCATTGCGTGGGCTTGTGCAAGGAACACAAAGGCCTAATATTATATTTGTAATGATGACATAAAGGGATGTCCAGAACACTACAGAACAAGATGGAGAAGGCTCATCTCCTCTTTTTCACAATTTGTTACTGGATTAAAAAATATTTAAGTAATGAGAAAAAAGGTTGCTAAGCAAGACGTGGCACCTGCAGAGAAAGAGAACACAAACCTGACTATATGGTCACATCTCAGTATGCTGAGGACTCCTGCCAAGATATTTTGTGATAGTTCTAGCATTTCTAGTCTTTTGGGAGTATAAGTCTGAAGTCTGAATAATTTCATGAGCAGTGGTGGGTGGTTTCAAAGCACAAAGGTAATAAGTTTTCTTGAGGGACAGTTCTTTTTTTTTCCTTTTTTTTTTTTTTTTTCCCTCCCAGGACTGAAAAGGTAATTTGTATACTGGGAGATTCATGATATATATATTTTTAATAATACTTATGATGGTGGATGTCTGTACTGTAGAACACCGGAATAGATTGATTTTTAATAACTAGCTACTGATTACCTCCCATGCCTTACATATCTATGTAATAGGAGCATTAAAACAGTAATATCCTGTTACATTTCGACCTTACACTCTTTTGAAGAACAGTTTGCAGTCATAGCTTTTCCAAAGTGCTGCACAAAATTAAGCCTCTGGGCTATGTGTTGTACACAAACCCCCAAAGTAGCTGATATAATTGTTCCTCGTCAGTTTGAGAGAGGGAGCCAAGAGAGAAATGCTCTACCTTAATAAATATTTCAATGCATGCTTTAATTAGTATACAACTTTGCAAATAGCACATGAAATATTTTTGAATATCTTTGAAGTAGAAACCTTGAAGTAGTAAGCACCACTGTTTCTTCATGTCAGCCTCTCCTTCTCTTCTCTCCTTTGTTAAGATCATAGATACAGAATACAAGATCTTAACACAATATTTACATTCCGATTCTTAAACATAGAAATGGAGACTTTTCCAGAAACCAAGCTTCATAGTTTCCTGAGTTTCAGACAAGGATCCTGCTCATGCACCTCACTTACTGAGTCCATCCTTATGAGAGCTGCACAGCCGGATCCCCAGAGGAAGTGCTGTCTGAGACTCAAGAGGGTTAAACACGTTGCAGAATACAGGTGCCTGTATTAGGATTTTGTTAGGAGAAGTTGACTTTTTGGAGTCTTTCTGAATTCTTGAAAAGAGCAAATAAAATGGGGAGCCTTCCCTGTGAAAAACTCCATTCGTGTTTTATGTGTTCTACGAGACGCAATGCATGTCTGTGCATAGAAGCATGAGGTAGACACAGAAAAGAAATTTGGTGCTCCTTCTCAGGAGAATCTCTAAACACCACAGAATCCCTTTTGTAAGTAAGGAGGGGAGCAGCAAATACAGCTAAATGAGCCCTTTTGCTGCTCATGAATCAGAAATCCGAAACAGAGCAATGCAGAAGTGCTAAGTCCCAAACTGCATATATTTTTACAGATTCTTTTTGATGGGCTGAAGCTATTAACTAAAAGAGCAGAAGATATACTCACATTAACAGGATGTTAGGAAGGCTCTGCTTTATTTGAGTCCAGGCCAATAGGAGTGATGGTGAATAAGCTGTGTGCTGCAGGAAAGCTACAGAGCATCTTCAATTCCTTTTTGTTCTCTTTAGAGCATATCTTACATTTGACTGTATTTATAAATCTCTGCTTTAAAAATAGCTGGTTTCCTTCCTGACTGGGACATATTAGCCACATATATTGGCTATCCTGCATGTTCTACATTTTTCTCCAGTCACGTTCACAGCATGTAAACATGTACATATAAGGTGGCAGTGATCACTTCCAGAGGGAACATGCATGTGTGTCTGGGAATACATTTATTCATATGTCAGTGCACTCACTTGTGTGTGAACAATACATATTTGTATATATAAAAAGCTCTTCTCAAATATCTGTACACAGAAATATTTTCATGAAAGCCAGTGAAAAGGAAGGAAGCATGGCATATTGAATCATGAATCCTTGGATAATGAGTTTTCCATCAACCACCTAACACAATTTACTAAATTCTTTGAGAAGTTTGTCTCAATGCGCTGGGTACTGCTACACAACATGTCCACCTATCACGTAGTCACACATCACCACCCTCTAACTACCATTCTTTGGCACCATTTCAGCGGTATTCCTGCACCACACAAAGAGCAGGGAGTAACCATCAGTACAGTCCAACAGTAGGTGGCAGCTTCAACTGACTTCTCTGCAGAATACTTTGATCTTCGTTATTTCCTGCTCACAGAGAGATGCAATCAGTGTAAACCTCTATCGAGCTGCTTAGGATCACCAAAGCATACTGTTGCCTCTGTGGAAAGTGGGGTACATATGGTACCACCATCACCTGCAATAGACTCTCTGGGAGCTCCAGACTGTCTCCAGTGGGAACAGCTCTATGGCTAGCCGTAACTGGGAGAGTTGTTCAGCCCAAGAATGTACAAAAGCATTATTTTAATTTCCCTTACACCGATCTCAGTCAGAAGCAAATATTTTAATTACTGATCTTGATTTTTCAACATTGTGGATACTGCACACTCTTTTACTTCCCAAGCAAAATGTGCATATCATGCTTCTAATCTTACCTGATTATTCACTGTTTTATTACTTCTAGGAGAGGAAGACAGTTAAGGAGGATGAGTAGAATGACAGTATATGAGTTAGCAGAGAAATGTCACTTCAGTTTCGATTAACTAAAATTCAGTCCAGGCACAAACTGTGCCTAAAATTTGAAAGGAGTGCAAAAAGACTTACAGTAGTTCCTTATCATTGCAGAAAAAAGCATTCCACTAACTCAAGATCAGGGAACAGGTTTGGCTGTGCCCTTGATAGAGTGGTACTGATATCTACTATTCCAACCTTAGATTTCTCATTAGAAAATCTGACACATATCAGGAAACATAAGCAACTGCAATGAATAGTGTTTCATTGTCTGTGGCATTATAGGAGCAAAAGAGAATTGCTATGGATTCAGTACAATTTGAATTAAAAAGCAAGATGAAGCCTCACAGGCCTTTCAAACTGATAGCTAATCTCTGCGAAAAAGGGCTATGAAATTAAATGATAGTTTCAGGGCTAGTTCTGTTTGCTTACTTAACCCAAATGCCTTGTTAATGCCTATTAAAAAGAAATCCAGGGAACAACAGGCTCTCATATATGGGCTGTCAAATTCATTTCCATATAGCTGTGCTGTCTTCCTTCTTGTTGTTGGCCAAGGGTTAATTCACTGCAGGAAAAAGTGCAACAAAATACATCACTTTAATCCCTTTCTTCTGTGAAGATGAAGCAATAGAAAAGGAAAAGTAACAACTGGGAAAATGTAAGATCCGGAATTTTTTATATAAACTCATCAGCCATTCTTGACGTCCGCAGAAATAAACACTCTGCAATAAACAGTGAGGGCTTTTCTTAAACCTTTCATACGTAACAACTTTGAGAGAGGAAAAAAAAAATGTTCAAAGGCTTTTTTCTGAGTGTATTTGCATTTCCAGGCTTTGTTATGTTATCTACCTAAAATGAAGCAGTTGCTCTTTTGCTGCTTAACCCTTCGCAGCGCACTCTCTAGCACTGAAACAAACTTCCATGGCTGAGCTTGTCAGAAGCTGTCAGAAATTAAAATAATCTGACTGCTAAAATCCTGATCTTTTTTTGTCCCCAAACCTTCTCAGATTCCTCGAGCCTGTGTTTCATCCTCCATTTATTTCCTCAACCCCTGCAGCCTTTTTCTCCTGAACTCCTGTGCTCTGTGCTGAGCTCAGTAAGCCAGCATTTCCAAGACTCGCCATTACTTATCCCCTCAATAATCGCAGAACTGAGCATCCTATGGTCCTCTCCTTTACTAAATCTTGTTGGTCTCAATATGCTTTCAGACCCTGTGTGGTTCTTGTCTTCTGAGAGCACATCCTACTGAGTGAAAGGCAAAAGACCTCTATACCAACATTTGCTTTATTTATTACTGAGAAAGGCTGCTAATGCTCGGGCAGGTTTTTCACCAAATAAACCAAATGAATGAATGAAATATTCAGAGGCCAGATGTTTTCAGAATAAGATGGGGGTGTTCAGTTCACACAATTGTTCTGCTTTTTTTGTTTTCCTGCACAGTTCTTTCCTGTGGAGTGTAGGATATATTAACTTGCAGCCACAGAGCACTTGAAACGCATCTACTGGCTCAGCCCAGCACATCAGTGAGAGATGGCTAACAGTCTTCCTTTTCCTGTGCAGCTGTTGTTTGCAGAAAGGGATAATTTTTAAGTTGATTTATTTACCTTGAGCATTTTTTTTTCTCTCTTAATCAGTGACCATCAGCATGCTAATTGTTACTAGTGGCTTTGAAACAATGAATAAGCCTCATTGATACAATTATGAACGTAATAGAAAAACATCCTTGACTTGCAGGTGGAAAGCTAAGAACTTTTGTCTTCAGGAATGTTGATATCATAGAGTTCCCAGGTAAAATAAATAAATAAATAAAAATAATTAAAATGAGCAAAGACCCATATATTCAGCTGAAAGAAGTCAGTAAGTCTTCAACTTGGTCTCTCAATGTAAGGTACAAAATTCATATATCGTTATTGCGTTTTTAGTAAACCCCTACCTGCTGTAAATTGTTGCTTATGCACTCGGTGATAAAATAGAATGTTTTCCACTGGGATGATCCTCTAATTGCAGCAAGTGTGCTCCGGAATCCCCTGAGCCATTCAGTGAGGGCACAGCAACCCACTGCTCTCCCTGTCAGCTGCCTCAGACACACCATCGTTTCACACCTGTCTTCCCAGATTTGAGAAAGTGCACCCTGTTACTGCATGTGGAACACCTGGATGAAATGCTAGCTCCATCCACAGCACAAAGCACAGGTGCAGAGGTGCTTTGGGAACAGATTAGGCAAAGACTCACAGCCCAACCATATTCACCCTACTCTCCCATTTACTGGTGCTTCAGTTCCTTTTTCTCATTCACTGCATCTTTTTTTCTATCTTACTGGCAGAGGCTGCCTCTCTGTGGCAAGAGCTTGTATGCAAGAAGGTTTTGAAATCCTCCTGCCCAGAGCTTGAGGTGTGTGAGGGAATTAGTGCACTCTGGGGACGTTTTTCATGAACTTGCAACTGAACCTTGGAAACCACCTTAGAAATTCCCCTCCCAGATGCTGTGCTTTGAGGAACTGAGGGCTTGCACATCACACACTCATTAACCATGCAGAACCAGTCTGCATTGTTCTTGCCACAAAGACACAGAGAAATACACATGGATTTTATCATTATAAGAGGAATCAAGACACAAGTGGCATTGAAAGCAAACAGAACAGAGGGAACAGTGTGTCTGAGTTTAGTCTCTCCAGCAACTTTGGGAAAATGTTTCACGTGAAAGCAGGAGAATAGCTTTGATCTGTTTGCAGACTGAGGATAGATGCAGGAACACTGCATAGCCATGGTGAATCCACCCCAGGAATGGAGCCTTGGTGAAGGCAAACATCGCTCTGATGCATAGCCTGCTAACGCATAGGATTGATATAAGTTGGCTTAGCAATAGTGATCAATATATTAGCTTGAGGACCAATATATTAGTTTAGCAAAAGGAATCAATATGTGCTAGTTTTAAAGCTTTTCAGTTTAGCTTTGCCTGGTATGTGAACAGACTTGTTTTTTTCAGTGATCTCATAACAGGATGGAAGCGCAAGGAGCAGATGCAGACACCTATGCAGCTTTTTGTGAATAGGAAGAGTGAGGTGCAAACCCAGAACAAGCATACACAGGCTGGGAATCAAAATTTCCATAGCAAGCTTCCTCCCCAGTGATTAAAGTCCCTCCAAACTTTGCTTTGAGCATTTCAATCTTTCTTTCATTGTAGCCTCAGTCTTCTCTGGGATTATAAAACTGATAATTTTTTTTGGCTGCAATGGAACACTGAACACGCTGATGCTATGGGGAAGGATAGGGGCCTCCTATCTACATCCATTACAGTGTATTTTACCAGCTGAAGAGTTCAGAGCAGCCAAATCATCAAAGGGTTTTGCCCTTGCAATAAAAACTATCTCTGCCAAATGAAGCTTTTTGGTGTTTAACCTTCATCTGCCTTATAGAGATGAATATGGCTGTACAAAAAGTTTATCAAGTTTCCACTGAAGTGTCTTGTGTGGGAAAGTGCTAGAATATCAAGATGGAAGACCTTCTCAGGAAATGTGTCCATTCTGCCATCTCACTTTTTCAGAGCTGTACCACATCTTGCTGCTGGTCTCATGTACTCCCACAGCAGCAGGACAGACAGGCCCTCTCTATCTTTAGTTTCAAATATCTTTAATTATCAATTACAGTGGCTGGCTATCAGGGTACTATCAGGGGATGGGAAAGAAGGCTAAGTCAAACAAAATATATTATTGGTCTGCTTTTCAATGCTCTTCATTGATTGTAATTGACATGACACAGCTAACATAACCGTTAGGTTCTCCCACAAGGCTGTTTTTATAATTTCAAAAGGAAAAGTGGGAAGAGCAATTGTTAATTCTTGTCTGATCATGAATGGAGGCTGTGAAAGGCAGGGCTGTCTGCAGCACACTGGGATGAGGACTTGGCACAGGAGTCACTAGGGCTCTTTATCTGTTTTCCCCACTCGGAAGAAGGAAAGCTTCTTTTTTTCCCTTTCCTGTTTCTTTGCTTGGAGAAATCTGTTGCTTCCCCTGAGATTTACATCCTGACCTATGTAAATCTTTTAACTGTTCTCTGTAATATTTCACTCCAGGAACCTCCTTGCTGAGAAATGAGGCTTCAAGAGCACGGGACAGCATTATTTATTCATCTGACATTAGTAACCTATCAGGCAGGATTAATTGAAGAATTGCTAAAGTCTGTCAGTCCTATAATCATGCAATGTTCCTCACAATATTGGGTAATTTTCTTTAATTAAATCTCTTGATATTGTTTAAAACATATGCTAATTTAGGTCTAGTTTCACTTATTCTTAAAAAAATTTTGGACAGAACTGAATACAGTTTTAAGTATATTTTAAAATGCATATCCTAGACATAAATGGTAGATAGACGTATATATGTGCATTCTGTGCGGGCCAGTAGTGATTATACTGTCCTTCCTGGACCGTAGAAAGTCACTATGGATGTTTAAATTATTCACTGCTGGAATGCAAAAAAAAATTCAGGAGGGAAAACAGAGGAAGAGTATTTCCAGATTTAGAACATGCACACAAACACACATAGATAATTTGTGATATTATACATATAAAATTTGTGGCCCTTGGTTAATTTAATTCTGTACAGTTAACAAATGTACAGTTAGAAGAGTGGTGTGGTTAGGATAGTAATTTACAGGTTTAGAGTTAGAAAGATTATTGTGGTGGAAAGAAACAACCAAAAATGAAATGCTTCCCCATATCCTAGGCTCACAGTAGAAAACCCCAAAAGAAGGAATCTCCAGGAAGAGATCCTTCCCTAGTGGCAGTCAGCCCTTAAATGGGTTCTAGGAGAGGTGCAGCCAGACTCCACTCCTTCTGGTCACACAGGTGATTCACCTCCACTTGTGCTCCCACGGCTGACTCAGTGCTTGCCTCAGGTGATCAATCAGTGGTTCAGGCCGTGACTCAACAGATCCTACACAAGTTCAGCTGTAAATAATACAGCCTTTTTGTTTAAAGAAGGGCACAAATGAGAAGCACATAAGAAAAGAATTGAGGGTTTTTTTTGTTCTTTTTTTTTTAATCTCAAAGAAGATTTGTCCTCTGCTCATGACCACAGAGCATCTCTATTTCAGATCTCGTGTCAGTCCCACCATCAGCAGAGCAGAAAGGAAAGGGATTCCTGAGAAGGGCCAGCAGGAATTCATAGAATCATTAAGGCTGGAAAAGATTTCTGAGATCATTGAATCCAATCATCAACCTATCCCCACTATGCCCACTAAAATATGCCCCTCAGTGCCATCTCTGTACAGTTCTTGAACACCTCAAGGACAGTAATTGACCCCACCACCTAAGCAACCTGTTCCAGTAAAAAACTACTCCCAGATGGCTTCTGAGTAGTGCAAGTTTGCAAAATGTACACGACTCAGCCCAGCAAAAAGAGCAACTGTAAATCTTCTTTGAGCCAGCATTTTCTCCACGAGTTTCTCTTGGAGAAAATCCATGGGGCAGGGCCAACACAAGCAATTGGCCTTAACAAGCCTTCACCAAGGCCAAAAAAGCTCTGTCAGCATGCTTCCTGATGATCTGAAAGCCAACACCTGAAAGCCCTATGAAAGGAAAGTCTAAGCAAAGAAAGGATGAGCTTCAGTTGGTAAACAACTGAGAACAGTACAGCCCCAAGGAAAGAAAAGCATAATGTAGCATGGATTGAAATGGAGCATGTCCAGAGAAGGGCAGCGAAGCTGGGAGGAGTCAGGAGCACAAGTCTTATTGGGAGTGGAGAAGAGAAGGCTTAAAGGACACCTTATTGTTCTCTACAATGACCTGAAAGGAGGTTGTGTTGAGATGGGGGTCAGCCTCTTCTCTGAGGTAATGGTGATAGGACTATTTGGGAATGGGCTCAGGTTGTGCCAGGGGAGATTCAGGTTGAATATTAGGAAGAACTTGTTCTCAGAAAGAGTGGGGATGTATTGGAATGGGCTGCCCAGAGTGTTGGTGGGGTATGGAGAGGCTTAAGAAAAGGGTCGATGTAAAGCTTAGAGACATGGTTTAGTTGCAGTACTGGAGGTGGGTGAACAGTTGAACTAGGTGATCTTAGGAGTCTTTTCTAGCCTTACTGATTCTATGAGTCTGTGGTTGCTCTTTACTGTTAATGAGGATTCTTGTCTTCATGTTGATGCAGCTGCTCCTGGGATGCAAGCAGAACAGCCACAAGTGTATTTTGGGCAGTGCCAAGTCAGATCTAGTCCACTTGGGCTAGAATACTTGCTCTCTCTGCCTTATTGACTGTACTGACTGAAGGGTGCTTGGGCACTAAGCTACAACAGATGTGCCTCAGAGACACCTAAAGTTAGGTGTAAGCTATCTTTCTGTTGTGACCCTGTGGCATGTAACTGTCACCTGACTGCTGACACAAATACTTTAAAATCAGTGCTTTTATTTACTCAAGTTTGCTTAAAAGAAAGGGAAATCTGCTTGCTTAAATATGTTCAAATGCAGTGTTATACCTACAGGTTTGTAATGTGGGAGAAGCAGCAGCAGTCCCATGCCAGTTCCCTAGTTTCAGCAGTTCTGTGATGCTGCTCAGTCCCACTTCATTCTGTTATTCTAAAACTTACAAAATGCATTACTGTATGTGGGAAAGATGTCAGAGACTCCTAAGACTTGTGTTTATCTCCCTGCTGCAGAATGGCAGCTCAAAATCTTCAGAAGAAAGGCAAACTTGCTGACAATGAGTCTTTATTAATTCAGAAAGGCTTGAGGCTTTGATTGCACGTGCTTATTCAGAAACAATCACTTAACTTCAGTGTACTGGGACAAATGAGCACCCATTGCTCATGCACTAGCTGTTGACATTGTTTGAAAAACAAAAGACATAACTTGCAATGTGCTGAGCTTTTTACTAAAAATGAGCAGTGATCTGCTATCATATCCTTTCTGTTGCTATCTACAGCATACCCTGTGGAGGGCAGGAGGAGAGTCTGTAACCCACATAGCCCAGACATTGTTTCTTTTTCATGGGAAACAAAACTTGTCAATCAGCCAAATGGCATTTGGTCATCTCGTATAACCTAACCAGGCTTCCGTGTGTCACGTGGCTGTGACTAGCCCTCAGGTGCAGACAAAAGTGCACAATCCCATATCTCGGGGATGTATGCAGGAGGGTGAATTGCAGCCTTGGCTACATTACCTCACACCTCTGCAGAAATGTACAATGTTGGGTGTGATAACTGTGCCTTGATGAAAAAAGGGAAATGGAGCTGACTCATGGGGCACTATGAAATAAAACAACCATTAAGCTTGCAGCTGATGTGACTATAAGGATCCCATATGGGACCAAGTATATTTTGCTTGCAAACTGAAGTTGATTCCTGGGGACGGGACTCCCAGAGCCTCATAATAATAGATTGGCATGGATTTTTTGTGATGAATTAATTTTTGGGCTCTTCCCTTTCAAGTGCTGTTTCCTGAGAGGAAACTACTTGGAGACATGAAGGTAAACATCAAACAGGGGAAAATGCAGCATAGGCTTACTGAAAGGCGAACAGTACCACCCTAACCTGATATCTTCCTTTGACAAGACAGCTGATTCCCTGCAGATTTGTTCTGTTTTGATTTCAGTGAAGCATGTGACATGGTGCCATGCAATAAATATCTATTAAGATAGGAGCTGTATCGGAACTGTTGTAAGTGAGAATTAAGTTCATGACCACCTGAATAACATAAGCGTATGGGTCTAGATGAGGTGCATCCCAGAGTACTGAGGGAATTGGCTGACATAGTCACCAAACCACTCTCAATGACTGTTGTAAAGTCAGGTAAAGTCCCTGGTGCCTGGAAAGAAGGCAGTATAATGCCCATTTTTAAGAAGAGTAGAAAGGATCACTCTGGGAAGACCTGTCAGCCTCACCTCAGTGCCGGGGGAGATCATGGAGCAGATCCTCCTGGATGCTATGCTAAGGCACAAGAGGGAGGTGATTTGGAATAAGGGTTTTGATGTTTGTATGCTATATATAGAATTACAGAACCCTCTGAGGTGGGAAGCTGCTTTAAAGGTCATCTAGTCTAATTCCCCTGCAGTGAACACTGACAGCTAGATCAGGTTGCTCAGACTCCTGCCTGGTGTGACCTAGAGTGTCTCCAGGGACAGGGCTTCCACCACCTCTCTGGGCAACCTGTGCCAGTGCCTCACCACACTTAGTGAAAAAAAATGTTTTCCTTGTATCCAGTCTAAATCACCCCTCTTTTAGTTTGAAACCGTTTCCCCTTGTCCTGTCACAACAGACCCTGTTAAAGAACCTGTCCCCTTCTTTCCTACAGCCCCCTTTAGATACTGAAGGGAAAGGATACCGAAATAGGATGTGCAGAAATATAAATTTTACATTGTTTACTTACTCTTCCCTCCAGATTTGTCACAGGATAGAAAAGAATAGGGGTGAAAATAGTGTTTGTTGTTGTTGTTATCTTCTTGCAACAATCCATACACTCCTCTCACACAACTCTTCGTGTACATTTTACAGATAATAGCCCCGCAGTTTAACCTCATTTTGTGGTCTTGAAGTTTGCTTTCTGGTCTTTCTTCAGCAGTAGGTTAAAGTTAGGCTCAGGAAAAAGAGAATATAATAATGCGTTCTCTACCTCAACCTGACCAGATGAGACATGAATCCACAAAAACAGGCAAAAACACCAAACCTGCAAGGCAGGGAGATGAAGTATTGAAAGATAGAGTTTGATAGAGTGCTTACTCGCACTGAAGACTGTTATTGTAGTGACAGCTTTAATGACATTTGTTTTCCAACAAAAAAAAAAAAATAGGACTGCACCAATTTTCTGTGTCCTGTTCAGCTCAGCTTTGCCTGTGCCACGGATCAGCCTGTGGCAAAACTGACATATCTATTGTGTATGTTTTGTTGTCACATGCATGCAATGTGTTATACTGCTGCTCACCATCTCTTCTTTAAATCAAAGTGCTACAGAAATGTTTTTCAGTGAGGGGAAAAAAAGGAGAAAAGAGGAGAATTAAAGAGAAGTGGTCAATTAAAGAGAAGTGACCAAGGGAGAAGTATCTGGGAAATGGTAGAGAAAAGATAGAGAAAAAAGCACTTTACACATATAAGGGACCAGCTTCTGCTGTGGTAGGTTCCCAAACACAGCTGTTCTACTCACCTGAAGAGGCATCCTCTTTGCTCAGAAAAACAAGGAAACAAGGAATGTTCAGATGATAAAGGTCGTTTGCAAGTATAACACATAACAGTACAGAAAAACAGATGCTCCATTAGCAGCAGTATTTTTTCCACTTCTTTGTAGTGTTTGTTAATGGAGGTGTTTTATTCAGGGGCATGGTTTCTTTTCTCTATTTCTTCCATATCATATTTATAAGGTAGAGTTTTGTAATATGACCAATCCTTTGTGAAAAGGTTCACCAAGAAATATAAGTCTGAAAGATAATCTTACTGTTGGGCAAATACAATGCCAAACAACCTTAGCAAAGTTTGGGTAGATTTGAACAGGAATTATTTTTGTTCATTCCACGTTTTGTCCATTGCAACAAATTCAGTGTCGTGGAAATGAAAATCAGCTCCAAAACTCTGTATGAACATGACTCCTAGCCCTCTGTTGCTACCATGAGTACTCCTTTTGCCTTTGGCTTGCTGCTTCTTATGCCAGAAAGCTGGTGATGTGAGTTTCCCCAAATCCAGCACTCCTGCTGATCTTTGACTGCTGCAGCAGTGGTCTCACCACGCATCAAGAGAGTCCTCCAGTGGACATATGTGCAAAACACCATGGTTTTGCCCATTTCTGTGCTCTGCTGAGGCAGTTCTCCATCTTGAAATGATATTTTATTTAAAAAAGAAATGTCATTTGGTAGAATAGTGGAGTAAGCAGATTTCTTATTTACATCACTGCATGGGATCTAACAACATTTGGAGACTCAAATGTTTTCAAAACTTCCTAAATAAGTACTGCCAAAGAATGGGCTGTTGGTGTACAAAACGTATTAAACTTTGAGGAAGTATCTGAAAGGGCAGTAGTGCAAATCACAGGCATTATCTTGGAAACCCTTCCTGATGCAAAGCAGCCATGGCTCTGGCCAGCAGTGCTGGGACTGGTGAGAGAGTATGATATTAGTTGTATGTTTTCAGAAGGGATTCAGAAAAGAATGAAAGAGGGAGAAAGTAAGAGAAGGTGAAATGAATGTTTAGGTAACCCTCCGATAGCATGCTACCACAAACACTGAACTGACAAAACTTAGCTTCCTGCCAAGTGTATGTCCAGCATCTTCCATTCACCAGCAACAGTGACAGTCATTCATACTCCTATGTGCAAATCTTCTGCCTTCCAGTGCCATCATCTCTATGCTGTCACCCTGGCCAGCAGCTGGACAAAGATGATCCGATATAGCAGTGCTGTGCTGTGACTGGATCTACAGTGGGTACGCGCTTGTTTATTTACTGGCTGTCCCACACCTACATACTTCTTGTAATCCAAACATAACAAGAATAGCCTCCTTCATCAGATGACTTGTCTCTCCACAAGAATATTCACTTAGTTCTCTTTCTACTATCCACTGACTGACTTTCATGAAACTATATTTGCAAATTTCTGGCCTTCCATCAAAACTGACCAGCTTCAGAAGTGGTTATTAGTGGGAGGCAGACAGTGGGATCACACATACTTTATTTCTTAAGAAATCAGCCTAAAAATAAACCATTTCTGTGGAAATCAGAGTTACCCACCTTCTGCCAGATTGTCTTTCAAAATCCTGTTGAATCTGGTATTTCCAGATACATACAAAAGAATGAGTGATAAATGTTGCTCTTTATTTAACATGGATATTCATATGCATATGTAACTGTGTGCATCCTGTCTTTTGGCCCTTTCAGCTCTGTATGTTTGCCCTGTTTTTGCCTACTTCCTTTACTTCCTCATCGCTTCCAAAGTGCATTTCTGAAACCTAATCTATCTGAAATTGATATCAAAGTCATCTCTTTGACACCCTGTCTTGCTTAAAATAGAGCTATATCTCTGTTGCAGATCATGCTGAATAACATACAGCACCATACATACAAACAAAACACATTATCAGTAATGCAGGTTTGAAATAAGGATGTTTTCCAGCTCCACACTTCTCATTATTCTTCAAGTGAAATTTTATAGATCCAATAAACAGAAAAAGCAAAGGAGAAGGCATCTCCACTGTTTGATAAAAGTTACTGTAAGACAGCTTTTATCAATTTTTTCTGCAGTTAGCAGGGTAGGGAACAAAACCTACCAATACATAAATTTACAAGAAACAAGCAGAAGCCAGACTGCAGAGAAAATTGTCCAAGTGAAAATGAATAAGCACAAGGGAAAATGTGTCCAGAGAGAGCATGAAACTCTTACATTTGGAACAGGGCTGTTCTGGCTGTTGTAGGACAGAACAAAATCTAGTATCAGATGTCCTATCTACAGTCTACTCCTTAGATACTGCAGAATGTTAGAAAAGAGAAGGATCTTAGCTCAGCTCCATCTCTTTATTTTCCTGTTTTCTGTTTCTCCAGCTTTTATATTCTGAAGAAGAAACCAATAGAGAAAATATGAAGTTGAATGTACCATAATTTTTTACCAAGGATGAGGCAGTCAGTATGGTCAGGCAGTTCTTTCACACCCAAAGACTTGTAAAGGCTAAAAAAGAAGGAAGAGAAAAGAAGGTAGCATAGAGAACAGAAGCGACCCTAGAAACTGTGATAAAATCTTTAACAAATGGAATAGGGAAATGATTGTAGAATCAAGAATAAATGGAACATATGTATAGAAAAATTTTCAGACACTAGATGGCTCTGCAACTCCGAGAAAAGCCTACTGTGCTGGAGCTGCTTCCTTTTCCTTTGTTTCACTAGAGTTGAAGTGCAGGGATGACTTGGAACTCATGGCACTGCTTATACAGCATTGAAAGAAGGTAACATTTAAGTAAGAGGCACTGATGTGATTTCAGTTCGGTGAACTAGCAGTGAGCTGATGTGGTACAAGAAAATTAGGGAAGTTGAATATAGTCCGAGTGTAGAGAACATAAGTGTGTTCATATCAGAGAGGCTGAAGGAGATCTATTGAATTCAGAGAGCTTTCTTTTTTTTTTCTGTAGTACAGCATCAGTGCTCAGAAATCTGTTAACATGAAGGTAGCAGGTTATCAGAGGAGAAGAGCTAGCAAGGAGCTCAGATTGAGGATTTGGTTTCACTTGGCACAGAGATTGCTCCTCTTATCTCAGCAAGTTTCAGTAAACCGTTAAAAAATAGTCATTTTTTGTGTCACTTTCCAGTTGCCTTTCCATATTTCTGTTGGTTTCCCAGTAGGAACTACGTCTTTATCAATCTATGCTGAAAACTGCTGGTAGAAAAGATCACTTTCCCTTACACTCTTTTTCCTTTGTTATTTCTCTATGAGAGCTGTCATTGGTTTCTCTTTTTTGGTGCCCTATATCTAATCTGTTTTCCCATTTTCAGGGGCTTCATACTGTGTATCAGAGAGAAGAAAAGGCCTAATAAAAGACCAGGAGAAATGTGAGTGAAGAAGGAGGCTGTACAAAGCTTGGTGGGAGAGCAGTGTGCAATAGCGTCAAACTGTTGCAACTGCTTCATAGTATTGTTCAGCATCATAAACATGGATTTGAGGAGAGAGAGTACTTCATTTATTCCCCTCTCTTCTTGTCTGACAATTCTCTTTAAGTAGGTACTTGCTTACATTTGTCACCTCCTATCCACCTACCATCTCCTGTTTTTGCATTACCAGCTGGGAAATCCCTGCTGAGAGTACCAGATTCTAGTCTGTATAGAGCATGCTCTTGTGGGGGATGTGATAGGAGGGAGTACTCATAGAATGATTCTATGATTCTATGATTAGTACTCTCTACAATGCTGTTGTTCAAAGATTCCACTAGTTAATAAATATCCAGTACCTCTTCCTTGGATCTCAGCTGTAGTCCTATATACAGCACTAAGAACTTCTTCCTGCATCAGGAAATAGTTCTATATATCTAGAAATAGTATATAGCTATACATTTCCTGGAGTACTTAGTTAGTTTCTTGTGCTATCCTGTGAAACTGCAGTTTTGTCACTACAGGATAAAGGCCCAGCCCATTCCCCTTGATGCTGTGGAATAAAACTGTGAAGCAGATGATAGAGAGTTGTTGGTCCCATTTATTAGCCTCAACTTTACTATTTTGCATTTACGTGTCAATGCTTAGAAGCAGGGTAGGATCACTTAGCAGAAAGTAAACACTGTACATAATGGCAAGTGAGACACAATCCCTACATCCAAAAGCTGTACACTGGCCTGTTTGCATATCAATATAGAATCACAGAATCATAGGATGGTTTGGGTTGGAAGGGACCTTAAAGCCCACCCAGTTCCAATCCCCTGCCATGTGCTGGGTGTCACCCATCAGATCAGGCTGCCCATGGCTCCATCCAGTCAGATCTTGAGCACCTCCAGACATCCACAGCTCCTCTGGGCAATCTGTTCCAGTGCCTCACCACCCTCTGAGTAAAGAATATCCCTCTAACATCTAATCTAATTTTTCTTTCTTTTAGTTGAAAGCCATTCCCTCTTGTCCTATCACTATTACCATACAAAAGGTTGGTTCCCCTCCTGTTTATAGGCTCCCTTCAAGTACTGAAAGGCCACAACGAAGTCTTCCTGGAGCCTTCCCTTCTCCAAGCAAAACAAGCCCAACTCCCTCATCCTTTCTTCAAAGGAGATGTGCTCCAGCATTGTGATTGTCTTTGTGGCCCTTCTCTGGACCTGCTCTAGCATGTCTGCATCCTTCTTCTGCTGCAGGACCCAGGACTGGACACAGTACTCCGCAGGGCATAGCAGAGACATCATCAGATGAAAGTATGTTTGTTACTAGCCTTTTTTTTAATTTCCATGAGCTGAAAACAACATAATTGACAAGACCCTGCTTTGCTACCTTGGGCTTAGATTATTCAGTTCCCCGGAATGGATTTCACCTGAGAATATAAGACCTGCAGAAGATCTTTGAAGGCAGCAGGTAAAAGGTGGTTTGGTTATGTTGGTTATGCTGAATTTACCTTTATAGGGAGAAAAATCTAGGGCCCAGAAGCAGAGCGAGAGCAGAAGCTCTGATACATGATGTTCTTATACATACATCGAATTACCACAGTGAGGGAATTATCCTCTCTGGCTCTTTAGCAGAGCCAGGCTGGTTGCAGTGGAATTATCAGAAATCCATGGGACACCATAGTCATTGTTTCTTGCCAAGTAGGCAAGGATGTCAGTTGGACAGAGAGTTTATGTGATGTTGCTTTGTCATCTCTATCCAGGCTGAACTGGACACTGTGCTCTTCATTCCATGGGATGGAGGAGCATTCAGTTGAGTGAGAAAGGGAGATTGTTCTGTATCTGGAGCTAACCACCAAACTTGCGTTTTCCTTACTCTTGCTGCTATACTTGTGCCTGAAATGTGGCCAAAATATCTCAGTTTGAATTTTCTTTTGATTAAGTAACAGCTGTTACTTACTGTTATTTCTCCCCTTCTTTTTTTTTTTTTGAATAACAAACTTTCCAGCACCTCCACATTTGAGAGCTGACCCAGCTGCAGACCCAACTGAAGGCCAAGTGGCTATGAACAACCTAATTCTGTGCTGCAGTTTGAGGAAGAAGAAACACAGTGAGCTTGGTCTGGTTTATAAAGCTGCATGAACTTTCACATTATATTGTTTGTTTTCAAAATTTACCACAGATGTTTTACTTTGGGTTTTTTTCCCCCTGTTCGAGTCACCTATTATTCAGGCCAGATCTGGGCAACTCAAACAGGAATCACAATGAAGAATTCTCCAAAAACTCTTCAGTTTTTTTGATTTTTAGTCATCTTCTGTACATACCTAAAAAGATAAGGAAAAAAACACAATATCTACTAATGACATTATATAAAATCTGGGAAGCAATGGATTCTATCCGAACCATTTGTGTTCCCCATGACTGAGTCACTGAGGATGCTTAAGAACTGAATTTTGCCCACGGCTTGCATCTTGTCTTTAAATTTTGTCTTCTGTTCTTGCTTCAAAAGGGTGGAGGAGACTTAAAAGCTTTAGAGACAACTTTTGATCCTAATAATGTTTCTTCAGCCCTTTTGAGCAAGTGGGATCCCATCAAGCAAATGAAGTCAGAAACATTATGTAAACTGTCAAGATGACAAATGGCAAATGAACAGACACATGATCTGAAAAACATCACGTGCCCCAGCAGGACATGGAGAAACCCCTTACATATCCTTTTGGAAAAAAATAGTCAGATATTCTGTGACAAAACAGATCTCTCTCCCTTCAAAGACAACAGGTTACTGCAGCATCCTTTGGACAAGATATCAGTGTGCAGAAAAAAAGAGTTAATGACAAGAATTAATGTCACCCTTGTTCAGTAGCCTGCTGAGTCCTTCCTAGAAGAGAGAGCAGATATCTGGCTACAGAGTGCTATTTGAGAGTACTGTCTCTCAGTCCATTCAGATCAAATGTTTCCATCCAAATACATCCACAGATTTTTTACTGCGTGCTTAGTATGTTTGTTTTCGAAGAGCTTTGTAATAATACATCCAGATCCCCAGAATATATGTTGAAGTTTTAACAGAGCATTGTCCTTGGAAAGTTTTCAAAGTGTTTCTGTATGTTTGCAGTATCTGTAGTCAGCACGCTCAAAGACAGGGTGATTCATTTCCTGCCCAGTGGTCATTTGTTGTTTTGTGTATTTTTTTTCTTGGCTGCACCTTTACAAATTATAATGGAAAAATCACTATTTGCTGGTAATGAAAGTGAAGGAACTAAAGTTAATACAGCAGAGAATGCCAGCCACAAACACTAGTAAATGCCAGTGCAGAGCAGTACTTTGTATTAACCTGCCATGGTGAGTGCCTGCATCTTTGCAAGTTTGGGAGTCAGCGTTTGGTATTGGCTGGAGGGTTGGCTTGTATCTACAATATAAGATCCTGAGCAGTGAAAAGAAGAAACACAGGTTATTGCTTAATAGCTCATATATTTCAGTATATTTTAGTTTGGAATGCGCCTGCACTGTCCAGTAATGTTTTGTGTACCTAGTGGTTGGTGATTTCTTGTTTGAAAGTACAGTATCTCTGGAAGTTGTTAGGTGCTACACACACAGGTGAGCTCTGGAGAATAGAACACTGCCTGTGACATCTGAGTCTTTTTAAGTCCAAAGTTTCTCAAGCCCTGGTCCATGATAGTAAGGTACATCTTATTACATGTTGGACAACTTCCCTGACTTTTTTTCCTTGAAGAAAAACCTAAAGATGATATTAAGCTTTTCTAGGCAGTTCAGTTGAAGAAGCCATTGCCCAAAACAAGAGGTGACAGAAGCATTTAACCAAAGCATTCTTTTTTTTTTTCCCTATGGCTCACCTTGTATGTTTGCTCCCGGGTCCTAGGCAATCATTGCTTGTTTGAACTGATACTGGGAGAAAAGCAGCAGAATGGTAAGAGGTTCTTAAAATGAGAGTATGGGAATAGTAAACACTGTGCTTTCATGTTAGTGCCCTCAGAATTCAAGCTGAGAGGAAGCACGGTTGGACTAGATGATCTTAGTGGTCCTTCCAACCTTAACGTTTCTATGATACATTTGAGGAAGGACTTCTGAGTAAAAGAACTTCCTTCCGATATTAATTAAGGAAAGGAAAAAACAGGAAAAAGAAATAAAGCATTTGTTAAGATGAGACAAAACTGTAGCTAATTCCTGACTTCATCCCCTGATTTTGTCTTTCTGGGGAGCCCTGAACCTCAGCAGCTATTAACCAGTGTCAAAGATTGTGACTGGTTTCTCGTGGAAAGTTTACATGACCTGGTCATCCTCTTGAATCAAGAATGAAAAAGAGGTCCTTAGATACCTTAAAATTAGTCCATGATGTACAAATGTAAAGAATAACCCAAATAATCACTGGATGTTTAGTGAAAGTGCTTTGAACTGTATCTGAAGGCTTCACAAAAATAGCAGAGAAAAGGTATTTTCTTTTACCTCAGATAGGCAATATGTGCAGTGTAGGGCAACAGCAGGGAATGAAGACAAAGGCATGGAGGCTTTGGGTTGGGAGGTTAAACAGATGACTCTACCTGAACTGTTGGAGGATAAGAAATCTACCAAGGATTTCCAGCATAAACTGGCAATGAACCGATTTACAGGCATTCAGCTGTCTTCAACCTGTGGACCAAGGTCAGTGGACGGAAGCCAAACAGTTCAGAATGGCTCTGGAATTTGCCATCTTACATTATTTTTTGGTTGTAGTGGTGCACCAGAAAAGGAAGCAGGTGTTAGCAAGGAAGATGGGTGCAGATCACTGAGTTTAGTAACTTCAGTTCTGCATCTTGCTGAGAATCAGCTGTTCTAGTATGACTTACTACATAATACGAAGAACCAAAGAACAATTAAATTCAGTTTGTGAAACTAATGAAATCAATCACAATTGCCTGGACGAGGGCACTCATTCAGTTTCAAAAATAAAGAAATTGTCACAAAAACAGATACAAACCAGATGAGAATGGAATATTGCAAATACAGCTCATTCTCTGAGGTGAGTAAGGGAAGGGACATTGAGCAGAAACAGAAGCATCTAAGAATATGAAAATCATTTTTATGGTTAAGTCTCGATGCATAAGGAACAATTTTAGTAATTTAAATACTAAGCACATAATGTACAGAAATAGCAAACACTATAATTATAAGACAAGACACGCGAGGCTGTGTGGAGACTAAGAGATATCAAAAACCAAACCATCTTTTGCATTTAAAATAGATAAGAAATGTATCTTGTTTCAGAAACAGGGGGAAAAAAAAAGAGGGGGAGGGGGGCTGAAAACCAGACCTCTCACTGCACAGAGAAGACACACACAACAAATCCATTCAGACAGCGCTCCAGCTTCTGAATTTGTGGTAACAGCCAGGAGAAGTATAATGCACTGGCAAGTCCAAAGGCAGTAACTATTTTTACAACACAGTTTGTGTAGCGTCTGAGCAATTTTCAGCTAAACTATTTAACCTCTTTTCAGAAATGACTGTGATGTCTGCTCCCTGTGAAAGGTACTGTGCAGAGCAAAATCAGGGAATGACCAAGCCATGCTCTGGCACCAGCAAGCTGGCTAGTTTCACCTTTTAAAGTTCTTATGGAACTGAAAGAGGGAATGTGATTTTCTTGTAGATATTTAGTGTCCCACAAAAGCAATCAGCTCCATCACTGGGTTTTCCTCCTAGTATACGCTGGACCCATGCATTGACGAGCCACCTGTCCCAGAAAATATTCTACATGTAGCCATGCACGTAACCACTGCTCCCTGCTCCCAGGGCCCCGCACACTGTGCTGCAGCTGCCACGTAAAACCTGGGGAAGTCTCTCTGGAGACACCCTGCATGGGGCAGCAGTCTGGACAAGAATCTGAAAAGGATGTTCTTGCTATATTACAAGCATATTTACCAGGTCATGCCTAGACTGTGTTTACACTGCTTTTTGCTGTGTGAAAAAAAAAAAAAAAAAAATTGTTTATCGCTGATCTCGGTTGGAGCCATTTGATGGTTTCTTTCTGAGCTCACTTTGCGTCCAATTCAATAAGAACTAAAAATAATAACATGGATAATCTAATTGAAGATCAGTAGATATCCTGACCGCAGTCTTGGAACATACATCCCACGTACACTGGGTGCACAGCAGTGCGCAGGCCTTCTAGCAGCGGTAGCTTTTCACCTAGAACAAGGGTGACTCTGGTGAACCACAAAGCATATCAGCGTTGTCCTGCCCCGTTGATGTAGTGCAGAGACTTTCTTAAAATAAATAACAAATGTTGATCTCTCTCCCTGATTGCATACCGTGTCCAAGGAAAAAATAAATGTTTAAACCCTTGAATTTCACAGGCACTGGAGAAATCTTGGCCAAAAGAAAACAGGAAAGCATTTGTAATATTAAAAATAGATTGCTTCCTGGAAGTAAGAATCCTGATGGTCTTGTTGACTTGTTTTTTCACACTAAATGCCATATCACGCAGAGAAACAACCAGCCAGCTCCCGATGTGATTTGAAATTTACCTGAAAAACAAAACTTAAACAATATAATTTATAATGTGTTTTGATTTTTTAAATATTTATTTTTCTTTAATATGTTTCAATGCAAAAGCTTCAGAAAAAAACCCACAGCTACAGCCCATGATGTGGATTTAGAGCCCACAGATGAGTACTGTAGCGTGTAAGCAAGAACAAGGCAAATATTCCTGTAGATAATTAATGTCCAGGCAAGGAAGTGTTACTCTGAAGAGCTGGGATTTTACAGGGGGCTCCCCATTAGGAATATTACTGGAATGGGCAGAGATTTAAAACAAACAAACAAACACACCAAACAACTTTAAATGTACCTACAGGCTACAGTCCTGTCTAAAACATGCATGAGCAATATACATCCACCTTCATACAGCAACCTCATTTATGATAGTTTTACTGTCATGATATTTTTTCAGTCACGATCATCTTACGGTCTGACACCCCTGCTGCCAGAAGCAGTTGAGACCACAGCACCATCACATTCCACAGCTGTTCATTAGCATAACTTCTATACAGCAGATGAATACTGTGTGAACCTGCTATAAAATAAGACAATCAGTATTGCGTGAGGACTTGCACGCCAGCAGGTGAATGAATACCCAATGAGCAGCAGTCACCTAAATGCTCCTGGGTGCACTGATACCTCCTTATCCTTATTTTTGTGTGTCCATCTTTCAAAACTTATAACCTAAAACAGAGTAGATAGAGGCAAAATCTGGAAGTGGCTTTTGGTCTTGATTCTCATCAGCTTCTGCTGATACTCTGAAAAGATTGAGATAGAAAAGACATTTTTCCAGTTGATATCTCTTCACAAATAAGCTTACATCTTAAATACACTTTTTGTCTAAAAATCACAGTAGATGTTATTAATGCTGCTGTACTTTGCTTCTTACGAAAGACTGAATTGAGGGATGTTTTCCTCTTAAAGAGATACTGTTGCAATGAGAATCTCTTTAGAATTTCCTTCAAGAAATAATTCTAGTTGAAACATTTCTTCTTTCAGTTTCCACTCAAATCCTTCTCTCAGGTTTTTTAAGGCAAGGAAAGCAAGTTTTCTAAGTTTCCTTCTGGTCACTGAGGGACTGTGGGCTCTCTTTCTCCCAGTGATATCCCAGTACAAAATGAATGCTTTCAAAACAGTGAGGAAACAGAGACATTTCTCATGAAGCTTTTTCTGAGTGCACGGTTTTTTCACTGCTGGAGAAGACAATGGTTGCTCCAGTGTGTTCCAGCCTAAAAAATCTGACATTCTGCAACTGTCACTAAAAATGTAGTGAATATTGGCATGTGGGAGTCTTCTCACTCCATCACTGAGGTACATCTAGTTCTGGACATACCTGGAGGCTCAGCTGCCAGAACAGCCGTGTGCTCGTTCTGTCACTTCAGATTTCCCCCCTGTAAAATGAGGAGAGGACAATCTCAAACCCTCCCAGGAACAGCTTCACATGAGCCTGCACAAGTACAGATTATTCCTTTTTTGCTGTTGTGGTTTGGCTTTTGTTTTGTTTTTGTTTTGTTATTACCTCATCTGTTTTCTGGTATTATTGCAAATAAAAAAGCTTCTATCACAGTGGAAGAAATAGCTGTAGAAATAAATACTGTGAGTAACATTGCATATCCTACTTAAACTTTTGCCAACATTTTTGAGATCCAATGCCAGTTTGAAGCCCATTGTGCCTTACTGCCCCTGTTGTTCCCTGAGATATGGACTCACTCCCCAGGAAATTAAGCGTTTATATACACCTAAATTGCGTCCTCATACTTTGGCTTGGATAAACACTAACCAAAGTGGTTTATATGCTGAGGTTGTTTTTCTTCAGAAAGATGATCCCTAAACTAACTTCAATCAAGAGAAGTGCAAAGATGAATGGTGATTTTCTTTTTCCAAGGGTCTTTCAACAGATCGGTTTAAAGTGACATTCTTAAGTCATGCTGAAGTGTTAGATGAGTGAATCATTTGTTTATTACTGCTAATAACAAGCTTTTATTGGTCAAATTTATTTTTCTGTGAAAATATTAAACACCTCAAGATAAGAGCAATTCCAGTCACTTCTATTAACTGGATAAACACAATATGTTTTTTTAAATGCATACAGCTTGATTCTGGGACAGATGAGGTGAATGCAAATGGCATCCAACTGGTGATGGTAAAAATGGTTTGTCTACATGCAGTTCAAACTTTATCCCTCCAAGCACATCTCACTTCATGCCCTTCAGCCTCTGCAACCCGTCCCTGCTGATTAGGAGGAGAGCCCTGGCTAGCCTTTGCTATTTCCATTGCAGTTGTCCTTCTCTGCTTATTCTACGTAAGAAAAGAAAATAAAGACACAGAAAAAAAAAAAAAAGAAAAAAAAACAAAGTGAGATTTCCAGCCATCCAATTAAGCTGGAGGAGAGGAAGACTCTCCTACATTTTTTTAATCTCTTCTCAAGCCTCTTGAAGAGATTGTCCCAACCACAGCATTCGTCTTGGCCAGTGTAACAAGACAGCCCTCTCATTACTGTTATTTTGGACTCCTTTTCACTGCACTTCTCCTCTCTGGATGGTAGGGCCAGCTGGGCAGAAACGTATCTGCTACACATGCTTATCTTTACCTGTCCTCGCTTTATCCAGGAGCTGAAGGACATCATTCTCATGGTCAGATTTCTCTCCATCTCTGAGCTTATGGTTGGTGGCTTTTCAGTCTCACTTAGCAGGGGGAGAGAAGTGAATGTTTAAGCATGATTTCAAACTCTCTTACACTACTGTAAATGTGAACTGGGTTATTGCAAAACATGTCTCCCTTATGTTCACTCATAAAATCTTGAAAAAAGCAATCAAAATAAATCAAGATTAACACCAAGAGTAAAAACGCAACAGGAGTTTGGCTTAAAAAAAAAAAAATGGAAGAAAAATCAGCTCATTGGATGGATACAAGTGAGCAAGAGCAGAAAAAGAAGCAATCATCTGTTTTACTCCATGAGGAACACCAAGTGTTGGAATCAAGATTAACTATTAGAGATCCAGTGCCTTGCACAAAACCTAAGGATGGTCAGATTGACTAGCTTACAAATAACTGAGTTCATCTTTTCTTTGAAGGATGGTTTCCTGGACTGTTGGCAGTTGATGCAAAAGAAGATCCTATTACTTTGAATAATGTCACCAAAGGCTTTGAAAAGGGCACTTGTCAGAGCTTCCTAATCAGAAGGAAAAACGTTCTGATGAAAATTTTTTTGAATTATGAAGCAGAAAAAGTTTCTGCTGTAGTCTGGGGCACATCTCTTTTATCGTTCAGGCAACACAGAGATCAGAATGGAAGCAATCAATGATAACAATAAATACTTTCTGTCTGGAACAAAAACACAGGTGGCTTCTGTGTGAGGCAACATTTTTGGTGAGATACATTTTAGCATTTCTGTGAGTTAGTATATAATAGGATATCTATTATCCTGTCTTCTCAGGAAAAAAAAAGAAAGTAAAAATTTGCAGAAACTATTCCAAAATTTGTGGATTTGGATACACCAGCAAGACCTTATCAAAAGTACTTGAAAATACAGACTTTGTTCATTTTCCTAATAGTTTAATGTTTTAATGGAAAACATACCTTATTATGGTATGAATTTATAAAATATTTATAGTTACACAGATAATGTAGCAACCAAAATAATATAACCCATCTCAATTTGGAGTAGTTCAAAAAGCTTACCTTGCCATTTATTATGATGGGAAGACTTGTGCTTACCTGATATACTACCTGATGGAAGAGCAAAGAAGTTTTAGAAAGGTAAGCAGTAGTAATAATGATTGTAATGGTAGCAATCAGAAGCCAATAAAACACATCTGATGCTGACCTCAATTAACACTAACACACACTCTCATTTTAGCAGCAGTATCAGGTGACCTCTACAACATAGTTATAGCCCGGAGCTCTGATTTCAAGGGATGCTGGTGACAGTTCTGTTTTGAAAGCAAACAATTAGAGGCCACAAATCAGGATATCAAGTTGAAATGTGGCCTCCTGAGGATCTCGCAATCCTGAGCTTGAGTATTCAGATAAACAGAGGACTGCTACAGAGAGAGTCACATTGCTTTTCTCATTCCAGATGATAAACAGGTGTAACCTGCAATGTTAAAACCCCACCAGGAATTGAGCAAGTATCTATAGTTGGGCTGACACAGGCCCTCTTCCAGTTTATAAAGACAGATAATATAAGACACTCACTGAGTAGCAGGCTTAACCTTTGAGGTTAAAATGTTCTAACCAATTTGTTGAGAAAACCTAAAGGCTTACATTAACAAGTCTCAGGAAGGATCTGGGCAGAGAGTGGAGACTAGCAGTGATATAGAGACTCCTACAGAAAAGAGCAGTATTTATACTGGACAACTCTGGCTACACCTACATCTGTCCTTCCCAGGATGACAGCTCACATAAAAGGAAAATGGTTCTCAGAAATCGTCTGGGACCAAGCCAAACGCTGACATATCTCTTCTCTTGATCTCAGCTGGACATAGCAGCTTAAGTATTTCCAAGGATCCAGGCATCTGTTTTGAGATTTCCAAGGATCTAAATAAGAAATTCCATTTACTGATCTCCAACATCTGAAAAGCAATAGATATATAATATTTTAGTATATGTAAGGGTGTAATAGTGGCCTCTGGCTGGGCTGGCTGCTACTTTCTGCAATAACTGCAGCAGAAAGCTTGCAAGAGCCAGAGCAAGAACAGTGCAGAGTCCAATCTTGCAGTGCACCTAATCCAAGAATCATGGTCAGTGCAAGAAAGTAATGAATAATTCAGAACCAATTGTTACAGTCATCTATGGATGGAAAGGATTTATTTGCACCAAGCTACTATCTAAATTATTGAGCAACTAGTCTCATTGAACATTTGGGTTATAAGTAGCCATATTCCTTTATTGGTGTATCTTACTTGCTCCCCAAATATCCCTACTATAGACCAAGGCATATTTCCTGTTCCATTGAGTCATGCAGCTTTCCTCCAGGTTTTAGTGTTGACCCAAAGGAGACAACAATTTTAATCCAGTATCTAGAAAGAAAAATAAAACTTAAGAACCAAATATCACTTATAATTTGATTCTCTAAGCCTGCAGAGTCTCACTTTGACTTCTGGAGAAATCATGAGGCAATTTCTTTTGGAAATACTTCTGGGCATATAAGGGAATGAAGATTTTTGGGAGCAGTCAGCATGGATTTACCAAGGGTGAGTCATGCTTGACCAATCTGATTGTCTTCTCTGATGAAATAACTGTGTTTGCAGATGAGAGAAGATACCGTTTACCTTGATTTTAATGAGGCCTTCATGACTCTCACAGTATTATTTTTTTCCTGTTTAGGAAATTAAGGTCTGACTGTGTGAATAAATACCATGTGACTAAAAAATTCATTGAATGATCGGGCTTAGAAGGTTAATGGGTCATTCTCAGAGGGTGAATGGGCAGGTAACAAGTGGAATAACACAGGGATCTATCTTGGGACCTCTTGTGTTTATCAGTGACCCAGAGGAGATAGTGGAGTACACTCTCATCTGATCTCAGAGCTGGACGTGCTTAAGTGGGAGACAGAGCTAGAGGTCTTCTACAGTGCCTTCCAACATGAGTTACCCTGTGATCCTGTGAGAATGCATTAAATGAAGCCTATGCTGTTCCTACAAAGGCTACTGGTATTTGAAATGCAATACATATCAGCATTCTTTGTACTACATTACAGTGTATGCTGCAAGCTGCATTCCTTCCTCTTTTTCTATGCTATAGGTTTGTTAATCACAGAAAAGAGTGGGTCAGATTACTCCATTGAAGACCTCATGCTGAAGCAGAGTTTTCTTTCTGTTCTTATTCAAGCAATGAACTTCAATGTTCAGCTTTTACTTCGTATATTCTAGCTATCAGTCTGGGCTCAAAGGAGTTAAAAAGAGGAGAAATATTCCAGAACTTATGAGTCAAGTACTGCAGTCAAAAAAGGACTGTATGTCCTGAAATAGACGGGAGAGGAGCAGTGCTGTAACCAAGTTTCCGTGTGAACCTCTGACTTTTCTAAATACCAGAAAATCTTTCCTCTCAATCCCAAGTTTACCTTCCTCATTGGGCTTGTTGCTTCCTTTAACTGCCCTGGGAGGGGACAGTTGCTTTGTAGGGTGAAATCCAGGTTATTGTTGTCCAATTTGCCTTGTTGTTCTTTTCCACAGACACTGTCCCATGGGCTTCAAAAACTGTGAGACCAGTGAAATGTGACTTTTGTATGCACAGTTTGTGAGATCTTGCAGAGAGAGCAATGAGTAAAATCTTGGCTGGATTAAAATGAAAGGTGAAACAATCAAATTCCTATGAGGACAGAGTTTCACCCAGTTCCTTTTACAAGATGATATTCCTTGCTGAGAGAAGGCCTGACTGAGAACAAGAATGAAGTGAACTTCACAGAAAACACTGAATGTTTCCTTGAACTCTATAAGAATATATTAAGTAGTGGCATGTTGTGTATCAAAGTTCTGGCATTCAATCTTTTGCATAACATTGATGATTCAGGCAGATCCCAGCCAGGAGATTGTTCTAAGATTATCTCTTTGTCCTCCTTTATTTCTCCTAACAGTAAATTTAATTTTATTGGCTATTTAAATACATTAGCTTTGCATTTTCTTTTATTTTATGTATATTTCAGTGTTGGAGAAGGGCTTCAAGCAGAGTTTGACTTAATGGGCACTAAGAAACATGATCTCAAGGGGCCATTCTGTGCTCAGGGGGCAGACAAGATGGCACTCCTGATAAGGGATCACCCACACCAGCCATCCTGAGGACCTATAGCTCAAACTTCATATATGTGAGGAGGAGGAGGAAGAGGAGGACTGAAGGAAAGCAATCTCTCAGAGCTCTGACAATTCCAATCACAGCCTCTCTGTTCATCTATCCCCAGCAATAAAGAAAAGACGAAATTCATACAAACCGTGCTTTAAGGACTGTGGGTGGGTGACTGAAATATTGAGATGCCAGTGAGCATGTGAAACAAGGGGGTAAGAAAGGAGAAAGCTTTTTAAATATATAACATTTAAGGGCAAATCTTAAACTCTGAAAACATAGTCTTTGTAAAGAGAGCTAAAATAAGTTTTTTTTCCCTGAAATTTCTGTACAGGAATATTTGCAGAGAAAGCCTGTAAAAACTGTTTATTTCTTTCACACAAGAGAATATTTACAGTGAGACATTGGGTTGCCAAATGGACATTACAGAGTGCAGTGTTATAAGAGTTATAAGCCTTATAAGGGTTTCTTCAGCCTCATGGAAGTGGTTTGGAAGGAGTCAGACAAGGTGACTGCTGCACTGGAGTCCTGTGAAGATCTAGCCAGCATGCATGGCACAAAATTGATACAATACCTATCCACATCTTCTCACTTGAACCATGTCCTGTGTGTAGAGTGGCAGAGCTGTAGCACCAGCAGAGTGGTGCTCAAAGCTTTAAATATCAGACCTCACATCTGAGGGCCTTTCTGCTCTAACATGTATTCTAGGTGGTCATTTTTCTGCAGAGGAACTGTGGATGTGGGAATCCCAGCATCTCCAGGGTTGAGAACGCTTCATTTAGCTGTGTCTTGTCACTGGACCTCATGACAAAAGTATCTGAACATCTCATAAAGGTTAACATAGCAGAGGAACATCATGACACAGAAGTAAATACCATTCATATCTCACTGACCTTCAGAAGTTGTTTGCAACCTCCATGCTTTTATCTCCAGGAAGATTTTCCTTATAAAATTACTACCTGCATATATTTCCCCAGTGATGTCAATGACTTTTTTTTTCCTCTTTGCATTGCTGAGCAGTCTGGTTTAGTGTTTAGTGAACTTTAAACTAGAGGTATGGAGTGTTAAGAAAAACGTAATTTAGTTTTTCCTTGATAAATTACATTGTTACATTCATCTTATGTGTGTTGGTTTTTTTTTTTTTTTTTTTTTCTATCTTAAAAAAAGAGAAAACATGTCAACTTGTTTGCCAAGATTGTGTGGAAATGCAGGATATATATATTTAGCACTAGTCACTCTGTTCAGAATGAATAGGAAACCCATCAGTTCCTGAGACTGTGGAAGATTTCCTCTGCACAACCTGTCATCAGCCTGCCAGAGCTGAGGATATTCTTTCTATGTACTTGAAATATCAGGAATGCATTGTTTATTTGCAGCCAAAGGGCTGAAAATCTGGGCTTAGAGTCTCTTTTCCAAAAGTTGCACAACCTGTGCACAAGCTGCACAGTCTGTGCCATTGGTCCTTACTGCACTGAAGCAGCTCTGGGAGCAAACTGCAGGCTGCACTCAATGGAAAAGGCACAGTGTATGAACCAGTGCCTGTTCATTCTCTTTTTGGAGACACACTGATTTTCCAAAGGCTCAGAATCACCTACAACACTTACAGAATTCCCTTTATTAAGCAAAACCGTGCTCAGAGCAGAGCATTTTAGCCAAGTGTCACTGCTTTAGTGTATGTTGGAAGGACCCCATTAGAATCTTTCATGTGCAGCTTGAGAGATGTAACTCATGCAGGGAATTACTGTGTAAAGCCAATATTTTGCTTAACTTACCAAACCCACAGGATACCAGAAACCATTCTGGGAAATTTAGCAGTCAACAGTGGAAGTCCAAGGAAGAGTCAAAGAGCCGGATAAGCACACAGAGAAACTTCTCCCAAACATCCTGTCCTGGTTGTCCAAGATTTGTAGCTCAGAGATTTCTTGATTTTGAATTTGCGTTTTTACATCTAGTTCAAGGGAATTGAGTGCACCCTCAGTAAATTTGCAAATGACACCAAGTTGGGGGGAAGACTCTACTCAGAAGGACCAAGTTCATCTTGGTTTTTTTTTACCAGGCAAAAAGTTATGATACTTAAGCTCTGATCATTCTCGTAAGCCCAGACCTTTAAAAAGCCCTTAAAGAAAGAGGAGAAAACAACATGTAATAAAAAAACACAAGCATTCCATGAAGTCAGATGGTAAATCTTTCACAAGAGCTAGTGTAACCAACAGTTCTGCACCTCAAGTCAGTGAATTTGTTTAATGGATGACAAATGTGCTTATGACATATGAAAGCTTTGCAGTGATCAGGAATATGAATGAATATATCAATTAATCAACAGCAGTCAGAGAGTGGGAAATATGTTTAAACATACAGCAACAATTTTCTGTGATCTATTTGTAAAACTGTCACTCACGTTCAAATATTCAAGATTAAGGGTACATTTTCCAATCCTTTCCAAGGCATCTCCTCATCATGCAAAGCTCAATTCTGGCAGAATTATAAAGATTCCTCCTTAAATTTACTTTAAAGCTGATCCCATAACAGACTCAACAAACTGTGTAGTCATTAGGGGACTCTACATTATACAATATTGATTTCTCTAATATCCATATAATTATTTTGAGAAGTAAATTGCTAATAAAACTTAATAATCTTCCTGAAAAATTAGCAACATTAGCCTGAGACCAAGCTTGAAAGCCCTAAAGCTATTGTTTTGATAGCATTCCCAAACCATATGCTAATAATTGTACCTCTTTATCTGCGCTCTCCCTGCTGTTTTAGTACTTAACTAAACTGTAATGTTAAATAGTTATTTTCAACTGAAGAAGTTTATCAGAAAACATAAAGATGTCTTTGCAATTGTAATCTAAATCTGCATGTAAGTGCACCCAGAAAGTTCCACTTGTGAAGTTATCTCCTCAGGGCTCCATTTATGGGTACTGCCCTGAGTTTAAAGAGAGTTTTTATATCCTCAAGTCTTAACTCTCTAAGTCACTGATAAGATAGGCCATACTTTCACTCCGTTCTGTTAGCTCGCATCAGTAAGTGCTGCCCCTGCTTGTGCAGTGTTGGAGCAATACAGCCTCTGCTTCCGCACCTTATCCCTCCCTGGAGCCAGACAGAAGCTGCACAAACAGCCTGGGAATGGGTCTGGATGTGCAGGAGATGAGTCCAGCCCAGCCCCTGGAAGTCTCTCATCAGCCCAAAATAGCAAAGTGGAGACAATGCCAGCAAGATGGATCTTGATGTTGTCTGATGCCGGGAAGGCTGGGGTGTATCCATCATGCAAATCGCTGGAGTTGCTCCATTCCTGCTGACCAGCCCACAGCCTTCTTCCTTCTCTAGGGAGCTCTGAATATTTCATGAAGACGCACTGGGCATCCTGCCAAGGCTGGCACTTCTCACCATGAGGCCTTCCTTATAGGTGCTGGAGACGCAGAGTTTTTACTACTTTTGCAAATATTGAGGCCATTAGGGTGATGATGCAGGGGAATAGCTGTTCATCAAATCCTAATGCCATGGAGAAAATGAGAAGGGAATAGTTGGCCAGCACACTGGACAACAGCTGACACCACCAAGTCCAACTTAAAGAAAATTTGAACATAGAGGACAGAAAAATAAACAATGGGCTGCTTGCAATTTTGCAAGGGAATCACTGTGATAAAGAGGCCCTGTTTCTGCATGAAATACAAATGAAAAAGCAGTCTTCAGACAGCAATAAGTGATGCTGGTGTTCCAGTCCAGTGATGCATCCATAGCGAGTAAAATCCCTTTGCTCTTCCTTGGTTCCTGGTGCTAAAGTAAAATTCTCCAAGATAGGGACAGATGTATATTCCAAAAGAATATATGCAATAACCATAACTTCTTTCAGCCTTTTGCTTCTCTCCTGTCTCCTGCCCTATGCCAGTGCAACACTGCTGAGTATGGGCAGGGTCAGACCCAAGGCCACTGCTGCCCATCAGCCCCATTGGCTGCAGTGTGCAGACAGCAGGGATCAGTGCACTAGGAACAAATGATGGAAAACAAACAGCAGTCTTCAGCCTGAAATAGGTCTGGTGAGAGCTGCTGAGAATGGTATTACAAAACTACAAAAATGACCCATCACATATAGTCTTTGTTGCCATGGTGCATGGCACAGATACAGCCATGTGTTCGTGCAGTACACCCAGAAGTGCAAGAAGCTCCAGTCATCAAATGTTACTTGCACACCTGCGGTTATTAGCAAAAGTGAACACACTGCAGCTGACGGTGGGACTATGGCACACATAGAGGTGTACAAGGCAGCCAGCTTTCTGCTCATGAGCTTGGTCTGCTAAGCTCCCATTGGAATTGATGCTTAAATTGGCAGGATTTAAACTATCTTAGGTATTTCTATAAAATGTTGAGTCAGAATTCCAATTGCATTGGGAAAGCAGACCAAGAGAAATAAAACTAATAGTAGCTTCATTTCCACTCACTTTTGTGAAACCATTGCTAGAGCTTGGAAGCCACTTAGCATGATTACACAAGAGAGAGCAGCATGGAGTCCAGAGAAGCAGCTCTGTGGGATGCTGAATATCTCCAGCTCTCCCTGTGAAAGAGAATTAAGCTTCATGAGCTTCAGTTCACATATTCCACCCCTAAAAAATTCCGTTTTTGATGAAGACTCAGGAAACGACATGACACTGACATTTTTACTGGCACCAGAGCCTGTGTCTGGAGCTGGGCCTAGAAATTATATTAATTTGCATTTTTTTTTCGCTCTTCTTAAATCTACAAAGCATCCATCATTCACCATAACATGTCATTCTAACAAGCTGCAAGGCAGAGATAGTTTGCCTTTGAACCAACTGGTAGCAGTCAGTGAATAACATCTAGGTAACCAGAACACCCTTCATCATGAACCTGATACCTTTAACAGCTAATTAAATCTGTGTAGGGATTAGGCTTTACATTGTATAGTTTTATGGTAACAAAACCCCAGCTTCCTAAGATTACTCTGAGCAGCTCCTTATCTCTGATGCTGAGATGTTTATCAGCAACATATGTTTAGAGCTCCTGCTATGTTTCCCAGTGACCTTCGGGGACTTAATCAGCCCAAGTGTCAGGGGTTCAGGAGATGAAGACATATATTATGACACAGCGTTCAGCCAGGCAGAATAAAAATTTAGGGCTAGAGTCCAAAGAAAAGGTCTCTGTTGCTTAACTTCTGTCCCTAATAAATTTGTCAATTAGTAAGAACAAACGTTAACTTTGTTTTCCTTGCCCTCGCTGTTGCTTTGTTAGGTCCCATGCTGCGAGGTAATGCAGGGTGTGTACTCAAGTATCAGTGATGAGGGGAAACCTCAGATGATTCATGATTTGGGAATGTTTCACATAAAAATAGCAAATTCCAGTTTTATATATGGAGGCTACCCGTGATATCCAAGCATGTTTTCCAGACACAGAACCACCAAAGAGAGATCCAAGTAGGGGGAAATTTCCATCCCTAGTTTCAGTGGCTCTAGGACTGTAGCCTTTTTCACTTACATGCTGCTTTTAGAATCAATGAGCAGTTGGTCCCAAAAGTCCAGCATGGTATGTGGGGACAATCACATCAGAAGAAGGATCAGCTTAAGACTTGCATGTCTTTATGTGTGTACAAAATACAATTATACAATTGCTATGAGTACGAAAAGTTTAGGCAGGGCCAAAACATGTTCATGAAAAGAGTAAGATCTTTTTTACACTGCCCGTTGCATGAAGAAGGACCTAGCTATCATGTTTGAGTGCCCTTGCATTCTCCAGATATGCTGTGTTTCCGCTGATGAGACCTAACACAGAGCCATCTCCAAGCTCCAAAACTTCCTATTTCAGGTGTTACTCTGCTTGCTTTCCCACATTCAAGTGCAGCAGCAATTCCAGTTCATTCTAGTAGTTCTTCTGAAAAGGAGGAGTCAACCCCATCAAAGCTTTTCTTCACTCCTACTTAGCTGCTTATACTAATATGTTTATCCCTAATCTCACAAATGTCTCTTTAGCTTGCAGCTTACAGGGCTCAAATCCATGGAATCTCCCATGTGCTTCATGAGTAAGGATACTGAACCATGCTGCATAACTGCAGAATGGGGATAAAGCCAAGAATATGTTTGTGAAGCATTTGCAGATTTGCACCATGTCTGCTGCTTCACTGAAAATAGCCATTTTGGAATGTAAAACATCCACTAGGACAGATGTAGCCTGACTGGAGTTTAGCTGAATGTGCTGTATTCAGAATACAACAAAAAGTCCAGGTGTTTTCAAGGATGTAAAAGCCATGGTCTAAGAAAAGAATTGTGGAACAGGGTGCCAAATACACAAATATATTTATAGAAGCTTTGCTTGCTCTTGAAACTATATATATGATTTTTTTTTTTTTTAAATTTAAGCTAATTTCCTCTCCTAAACCAGGTGTGTGCCTGTTCCCAGATTTCCCAGGCACTGTAAATGAAAGCTCATTAAGCGGAATGGCTCTATTGCAACTTCATCAGTCTGCATTACGGTGGATATGTTTTACACTGCAAACACACAGGGAAGCACGTAATTATGTACATGTGGCATGTATCATGAGTTGCACCATCCTAGAGAGAAACCCAAACTAAAAAATTTAAATGTCTAAGCTGATAATTTCAAACTTTGGGGGAGCTTCAGATCTAGAGCAGATGAACATTGATGACTGTCTCCATTTGTGTTCCTGTGCCAGGAATTTCCATCATGTAGTTAAATCAGCATATAATAACCGACAGAAGAAAAAATGTTGAAGAGTACTGGGGGGGGAGAGAGAGAGGATGTTGAGGAATGCAACTTTTCCTATCAAGTGTAGTCTACTGGCCAGAATATTGCCTGGCAATGAAAACAAATGTCAAATACATACACAAAAACTTACATCCTTCCTAGGAGCCCTCACAGCAAAACTGAGAAGCATCTCACTTATTTTGCTGTCTGATCTCCCAGCTCTTGTTTTCTCAGCTGTAAAATGCTTTAGCTTCAAGGGGAGTAATGGAGAAACACCTGAATCTGGATGCCCACAGCTATGTAGTTGGGGCAATCATCTAATACAAAGAAGGTATTTGCTCTGGATTCAGCCCTGGTAGAGTTTACTGGTGATATCTCCCACTTGCTGGGAAAGTGATCTCATTATGCAATAGTCTACAAAGATCATATTTCAAACTGCAATGAAAAGATGAAGAGTTCAAGTCTGATGCTGTCGCTTAATTTCTCTTGCGCATTTCTTAACATAAACTGTTATGATTCTTGGAGAACTAGTACCTTAACAGTGGTCAAACTGAGAATGCAGATGTGCACAGAACAGAAAAGAAAGTCAAAAAGTAGAAAACAGAGTGAAAAGACAGCAGGTTTAAGTATGGATTCAAAATAAAATGATGCATGGTTACATAAGAGTGAGGGCCAACATTTCAACTGTAAGTGGGATGGAAGAAAGACAAGTAGGAAAAAAACAAATAAGGCTTTAAGGAAAACTGCTACTCCTCGGGCAAAAGTCACAATACAATTGGATTAACCACTCCCTAAGTGAGCTCTATAAACTCAGAGAAGATTCAGTCTTCTCCTATGAGCCATTCTTTAAATGCAATTACTTCCAACCCTTAAAAATTACTCAAGTTTCTTTAGTATAGGTACCCTCAGAAATGCTCATGGATTCCATGGTAGAAACATCTAGATTTGTTAAGTGGCACTTACAGTAACTAGTATTTGATAAGTTTCCCTGTCAGTAGACAGGATATAAGTAAACACAGGCAAGAGAAGATTTACCTATAACCCACTCCCCTCTAAGTTTCCAGTCTCTTTATCTATTAAAAATGTTGTGACCCTCATAAGGCTACAGAACATTGATATAAAATGTGAATAGTACAATATCCATTATATAATATATATTTATATTTTAATATATTACATTTATTTCTACATAAGGAGGCTATAAATACTGTATATGCCTTATATTCATGGTTCCCAGCATCTGATTTTATAGTAAGAACAAACAAACAAAACAACCCAACAGTATAAAAATACAAAAAAGAACTCAGTAGAAATAGCTTTACATTTTAAAACCTTGCAGTCTGCATTGTGTCTATCAGTAGAGCTCTGGGACTACAAGAGCACAGTAAGAACTTGTCCAACAACTACGATCTCACCATTTGGAGAAGATTGGAGCTGCCATGAAACCATTCACAAATTCCCAAGACTACATAAATCACAATTTCTGCTGGTGCAAACAAACTTTGAGTTTGTCAGTGACAGATGTGACCTACACCTGGGGAAGAGGGATGAGAAGAGAAGGCAGAATGCCTTTCGGATAACCCATCAAGACCACAGGGTGGTCTATGGTCCCAAAGTAAATTAACCCTCCCTCTCTATCTCTGCCCCAGTGGCAGTTCAGAGGGGAATTTTCTGCAGCACTCCTGACTAGCTCACAGGTGATCAGGTGCCTGGCAAGGGCTGAGGGTGCTGGGGAAGGTGTGGGCAGAGACATCACCATGGTAGACATGCCCCATGCACCCATGTTCCATCATCACACTGCTCCTCCTAATTAATCTCACCAAGTACATCTTCCCCAAGGAAATGGAGATCATGAGGTTCAGTACAGCAACATTTTTCTCCACAAAGGACAGAGATCACCTCCCCCACCTATATTTAGCCCATGTTTAGCCTTAGGCTATTGGTGAGTGCCAGAGCCTTGAGCTGGAGGTTCCCTTTTTTGTTTGTGGAGGTGCAGGCACGGGATAACTCTGAGAAACAAGAAGCCAGCGCTATGCTGTTTCCTTCCTGGAGTCCAGCCGGGAAAAACAAAAGGGCAGGGCTGTCTTTATTTCGTACAATTAGAAACAGTTGAGCTGAACGCCATGACACTGTCCGTGTTGGGCTCAGCCTGTCACCAAGGTCCTAAAGGCCATCACGCTGCTTTTGCCATAGAGTTGGAACTGCACCCACACACCACAGCCACAGCTTCGTGTCCTCAGTCACAAGTGTCTCTGGAGGATAGCACCCCACAGCCTGGCACTGCCTTTGGGCTGCAAGATGCTTCTGTATCCTCTTCCTGAAAAAATAAACGTCTTTCCCTAGGCCCACGGCCACAGTCTCTGTACACACCAAATGTGAATACCACCAGCCAAGGCAAGGAAGGCACATCCCAGGGGATCTGGAGCCACTGGTTTCAGCCTAGAGTGGTGGGGACGCAAGAGGTGAAGGGCTGTCATATGCCAGGCCATGTGCACGGGGCAGCACAGGGGAGGCCTCCTGGGCACACAAGAGTTCGGTGTCCTCACTGGAACAGACCATGGTGTCCATGTCGTCTGAGTGGTACCCCGACTGGTAGCCACTTGTCTGGTTGGATGCTTCGGACATGACAGACTCGTTGCTCTTGCTGGGCGCTAGTGTGCTGCAAAAATACCAGATAGGTCAAGTCAGAGAGAAACAGATTTATCTTCTGGAGGACAAGTGGGTGACTCCTGTGGGCAACTGCTTCACTTCACAGCAACAATAAAAGCAAAACAGTTCAATTCAACAAAACTGGCTTTAAGCCCTTTTAAATGTGTGTTTGATTACAAGGAGAGATATTTTTATATATCCTAACTAACCCTAATGAATGAAAAATATTTAATTTTATGATAGTAGGGAGTTGGATTGCAACTGTAGATGAGAAAATTTTGATATGTTTTGTACAGTATAGCCACAGTGCAGTCATAACTGCTATACACCTTTGTTTATACGAAATAATTCTTTTGAGAAGCTCTCAAAAAGCATAAGTCAGATGAATGCCAATGTATTTCCTGCTAACTGCACAATCGAATCCCTGTACAATGCTCTGAAAATACACCCAGGTACATCCTGAAAACTTGAGAGCTGGTTTCAGAAGAAAGAAAGAAAGAATAACAAAAATAAGAGCTCTTTGTCATCCCAGTTGTGTGTACTGGCTCCGTTCCTTCAAGGGGTGGCTGATGCTTTTGCAGCTGGTAAATACAAGTCCCTTCTGTGTTGTGCTACCGTCCCTCTCTTGGTATCAAATGCAGATGACCAGACATACAATAAACAACTTTTCTTTGTGTGGTTTTAGAGAAACAGTAAGTAAAGTTTTTGTGTTTTAATAAAATCTGCAAACCTATCAGTGCTCTGAATTACTGCAAGAAAAATTGCGTATTCAATCCTATTTGCAGCCTGAACCTTACCTGAAGGGTATTTTGACTTGTTTATCTTGCTCTTCCAGTGTCTTCAGCTCTTCAGACGCAAGAACCATCCCACTGTCTGTCTGGTTTTCCTGTAAAAGTGGTAAAAATGCATTAAATGGAAAAGGGCTTAAAAAAAAGAAAAAAATAAACACACTTATCAATAAAAGGAAAAGATATACAAAGAGCAGACAGTCTCACCTCCTGAACAACTTTTACAGTGGTTACCAATGGGATATCTTCAAACGTTTTCACACTCACAGGTCGGCTTTTTCTTTTGCTACCTTGTCGGTACTGACTGAAAAGAAAACAAAAACAATCACTGTGTCCACTATCCACAACTTGGCTGAAAACAGCACAGTGATATCAGAATCCTTTTATCTCTCTACAGAGAAATTAATCCTTTTGTCAAAACATGTTTTGCAAACCTCAAAATATCCATTTATTGAAAAGGACAAACTGCCTAGCAAGTGACAAGTTTCTGACCTTCTGCTCCTGAGAACCTTGATCTCTGAACAAATTCTAAGAAACAGATTTGAGAAAACAGCTCCTTTCCTCAGTTACGCTGGAGGGCTTCACTTCCTGCAAGTTTTGCTCAGAAGTATAATAAACAGAGGAGACTGGAACAAAGACATGTGTCTCTTTCTTTGGGTTGAACTTCTGGGACCCCTGCCTGGACCCAGGACAACAACAGCAGACTCAGCAGACTGACGCCTTTAAACCATGGGGATCGGCACATCTCTCCTGAAGGCTCTTCTCCAAAAGAAGCCCTCTGGTCAGGATGACATCCATAAAAAATATTAGACCAAAAAATAACAAATAGAAAAACTGGAGTTTCATGGAGGTACTAATAAAGCAAACACAACAGCCTTCTCTCTAAGTGAATCTGGAATAAAATGAATGCTGTCTCAGTTAAATAGCTCCAATTTATGTTCCTGACAGCTAATGAGAGAAAAACACTCTGGGCAGTATGGATTTAGAATAGAAATCTGCATATACCTGTGCAAAGCTGGAAGCAATACAACTCATCACTCATCCTATTTCCCAGCTTTGACTTTAGTTATGCCAAGTCCTGCCAGTCTCCTATCGATTTTAATTTGCTTCAAGTATTCTCCAATATTCTTTGTTTTCCCTATGCTTGCCTCTCCTCCTCCAGTTTTGATTCAAAGTCTGCTCCTCAAAGCTACCATTTTTGTGGAGAGTGAAAGAGACATTACTGAACAGATCAATCTTCTCTACTACATGAACAGTAAGAGCCATGTCTACAAAATTATTTTTCGGATAACAGAAGAACAAAGACTCAATACAAGTCTTATGTTCCCCATTTTGCTTCTCCTAGCACAGTTTCCACAAGTGCTTTCTCATTACTTGTCGCACTGTAGAAAAAGAGGTGCTAAGTCTCTTCAAAAGTTTGATGGAGAGATTTTACATCTGTTCATAACAAGAAGTAGAGATCAGGAACAGCCATGTAAGAAGTGTCAGAAGTGGAAAATAAGTGTGACATTTTCAGTGTTAAATCACAATTCAGGTCTTTTAAAAGTTTATATTTTGGAGTGCAACGCTACTAAAACGTAGGGCTTAGGGTTCAGCTCTAGGACCATCAGTTCAGCTGAAGTATGAAATGCACTGTGACTACCTAGTCTTTTCCAGGACCACATAAAAATGTGATCTTGCAGTACCCCAAATTACTAGGAACCCTGTCTGTTTTTGATGAGTGTAACACAAACAGTGGGCTCAGACAGCACCTTGAGGAACACACGTGAAGCCTGCCAGCAGTGTCCTTCTCTCTGCTGATGGTTGGATCCATCTCCTGCCCTCTTCCTTCTTCCTACGCTACAGCAAGCACCCCAGGGCGCTCAGCATCTAAGCTGCTTCATTTGCTCTGAAGCAGCATTTGATGAGAAAAATACATTCTCCCTTACATACTATGGAATGAAACCTCCACAAAAGTCCTATGTCCAAAGTTCTCACAAGATCCAGCATAAGCCCCCGCTTAAGTGCATTACTATAAATTCGTTACCGGGGGACTCACCCCTGTGAGGATACCCAACAACTATCTCTACAGGTCTACTGTGGATGCTCCTGCAGCACAACAGATGTAAGCAGTGGACAAATCCCAGTGACAACACTGTTTGCCTCACATTCCCCTTAGCTATTAGTTCATGAGCTATTTACCAACATTCCAATTCAGGAGGAGAAATGCCAGGCAGGATTCCAGCCAAGATTGGAAAAGATCATCCAGTCCAACAAGTCTTAATGATAGATCTATTACTGTTCGTATTTGAGGGTGCTGCAATACCAGTGCTTGAGCACACCTGATTTCGGACAGCACAACTTTGTTCTATTTCTTAAAAACTAACAATACTCTTCAATACTCTTGCTTTTTTTCTTTTTCTTTTTCTTTTTTCTTTCTTTCTTTCTTTTTTTTTTTTTTTTTAATGAGAATGAAATCTAAAGGTTATCGTTAGCATTTGGGGGAAGTAAGAAACTAGTTTTTGCCTACTGAAATTCTACAGATTCATTTATATCCCTATGGAGGAGGTTAAATATGGACCAGAGCAGCTGAAGTCTCTTCCTTTCATTTTCCCTGCCCCCAGCATGAACAAAACCTGCCCGAAGGCCCAGTAGGATGTCGATCATATAAAATACCTAATTCCTGCTGTGTTGTCATAATGGAATTTAGGATCACAGACTTCCTCTTCCTCCTTACAGGAAGCAGGTGAAGTTGGGAGAGAGAGGCCCGAATCCTCTTCCATATTCAGCGATACTGACAAAGGAAGGACAACGTAGTCTTTACCATCCTGTAGAATGCAGTGAAAAAAATATAAAAATGAAAAATGCCAAAATGCCATAGAGAAACACAGTTTCACACACATACATGGAGAATGCATCAATCCAGGAGAGAGATGTTGGCTGTTTTATTGAATTGTGAGAATTATATTGCCTCTGTAGGAGTAGATACACTAAAAAAAAAGAAAGGAAATGTAAAGATCTACTGCCAAGTTGTTTCTGATTAAAAAAATGAGAAGTTTATATGATGTACTATAAAATACGTGTAAATAGAATTTTTTCTTGATGTCTTTGAAACATAATTTTTAGTAATTTTTGAATCCCAATAACATGAAGTGCATGAATCTGAAAGAAAAACAACCTTAAATTGAAGATGAGATCGAACTACAGCATATAAGGACTAAGTTATGCATAAGAAGTAAACAAAAAAAGAATGGGATTGCAAAAACAATGTTTTCTATATATGTATATACATACTTCAGCATCTCAACTGATACGAATAAGTAGGCTAATATTTTTTAAACTTTCTTCTATTTGCTTAAATTTCTGCTCTTAAATGTGAAGAGAAAATGGGATTATGTATCCTTTGGTACTGTATATCTGTTTATAGTCCTATAAGAAGTCCTTTAATAGATTACAACTCTTCTCTAATTTTTTTCATCCATTTCTTTTGATCCATTTACATGACACATACACAACAGCAAAGTAGCAATACCAGTGGCAACGTGAGAAACCCTTTCTGGCCAGGCAATGTGCATTTTGGTCATCTTGACAGACGTCACTGATCTTTTCCTTCTACCCATTCTTCTCTGCCAGTTGTTCCAGTTGCTGGCTAGGAGAAGTGGAAGAATGGGTTCTCCCACAGTTCTAGTACTCATCCATGGCATTTTGTGGTAGCTAGTGAGACAGATGGGGTTGGTTGGTAGTTTTAGTAATCAGAGAATTTCACATACCTGACGGACGTTGGCTTGCAATAAATTGCCCAGGTGCTCTACCAGCTCTGAAAAAGTTGGTCTCTGCTTAGGATCTCCGTGCCAGCAATCCAACATAGTTTGGTACCTAGAAGGACAAGCCCAGTGAAATACCAGCGTAAAGAAAACAGAAACTACTACTTTCTTAAATATCAGCTATTACTGTGAAATAACTCTGGCAGCTGAAATTATGCTTTCTTACATTTCTGGTGTTGTATAGTCTGGTGCTCTCATTCTTGTTCCTTCCTTCAGTCTTCTGCAAAATTCCTCATCAATTTTCACTCCAGGATACGGTGATGCACCTAAAATGAGAGCAATGGTAATTTTAATGCATTAGATTCTTAATTTCTGGAATTAATTTTCTAACATATAATTCATTGTGGCTTGAGTTAATAAGGTAGTTCAGTACATTTGGATGTGCAAACAAATTATATTTACAATGGCAGAAGCAAGTGAATGAGTAAATGAGGCACATAATCACATACTGAAATCGCAAGAAGATGCATTTAAGTCCATGTTAACATTTGCATTTTAAAGAAATTTAAGTATTTCACTTTGATGGAGAAAATAAACAGGAAATCTTCAAGAAGTAAAAAATACAGAAGGGAATCCAAGAATATATTGACTGTTTTCTTCAACAGACTGTTGCTTAGATTTTAAGATAGTCAATGAAATTAAAGTGACTCACCTAATGAAAATATTTCCCACAGCAGAACTCCAAATGACCACACATCACTCTGAATGGTATATACTCTGTCAAAAATGGTTTCTGGTGCCATCCATTTTAGTGGTAGCCTAGCCTGAAAACATTTAATTTAAAAACATATATACATCACAGTTCAGTAAAAGACTGATTTTCTAAACACCCATTTAAGGGTGTTTAGTTCTGACTTCACATTAACTCTCTCTCAATTAGAGTGTCTGACACTTACATCTCCTTTTCTGACGTAATCTGGGTCTTTGTAGATGTCTCGAGCCAAGCCAAAATCACAGATTTTGACCACGTTATTGTCTGACAAGAGGATATTACGAGCAGCCAGGTCCCTGTGGATGCACTGCAAAGAGAAGTAAACAACTTCAAGCGCTGCCTGTTGTCACAGCTCTGTCCGTGGGGCTGATCTCTTTCACATATGTGCTCTCCTACCCCCAAAGGGCAGATAGTTCTTAAAACCTCTCAAGAAAAAGAAACCTCAGCATTAACAATTACTGATTTAAAGTGTTTTTTTGATGGTCACAACTGATTTGGCTCAGGAATACTTGTGTTTCCAAGTCCAAACATACATCTATGCAAAGAGGTCCTTTGAAGTTATCTAATTATTTATCCCAAGAAGCTGACACAAAGCAGGTTCAGATCTGATTATCTTCAGGTTTTCTAAAGTTCGCTAAAATCTCTATATACCATTCTCTCTCTGAAAAACATACTATTCTAAGATGCCAATTTGATTCCAACACAAACTAACACTGCTTGGAGAAAGAAAAGTCTGTGCTTTTACCTATGCAGAATGAGAACTTAACCAAAAACCCAAGGACTTTAAAATTCAAGCCTCGATAGCTAAAAATAAAAAAAAAAAAAGCTATGTTCTGAAAGTGGCTGCAGATTTGCTTCTAGAATGGACTAGAAAAACAGTTTGAGGAAAGGCGTTATTTTACATATATATACCAACCAGGATATATAAAAGTATATAGAAAAATGTTTTTTAGAAAAGGCTCTGATGTCTGCCTTGCATACCTAGAGCAGTGTTATATTCCCTTCTTCTATTTCCTTTCCTCATTTCTAAGTAACTTTGTTTCTATAACACTATAATCAATTCCTCACTCTTACTGGCATTTGCATCCTTTGAAACATGTACTATATATATTTAGGATCAAATCAAAGACATGGACTTACATAAGGCTGAAGCGCAATTGAGGTGCTATTAGCCCCCAGGTATTGTTTGCTAAGAGACTCATCAAAGAGACATCCACAAATTTTCATAGATGAGCATCCTCTCTCCTGGCACCATCCTTCCAATCCTAATGCACAAGTCACAGGCAACTTCCTCAGAGCGAGATCTTTTACTCTAGCTTAGTGCCGTTTTCCAGGGATTTGTCCTTAATTCCTTCAGTCATCCTCATATGCCAGTTTCCTTCCACCAACTACTTAATCATTCTTCTATGAATCAGTGACCCACAAACCTTACACAGGTCACTAACATTTGTGTCAATAAACATATGGGCTGTTTCACTTTGTAATATTTATGATTCGGATATCTCTTAGGGCAAAAAGAAAATGTTGCGGATGACTGCCAGTCCAAAGATGAACACACTGTTTCCTTCTACAGACCTAAAGCACTATTTCCTACAGTCAAATAAATAACATGCCATTCTTCCTGAGAAGTTCCTTACTTTGCGTGAAGCCAAGAACTCCATTCCTCTCGCCACCTGGAAGCTATAACAGATGAGGTCCTCCATGGTCAAAGGGTTCTTGCAAAGGTCTTCAGAACCAGCTGCAAAGAATCAGACAACAGTCAAGCATGCCCTTTGTCACTGAATTTACCCATGACTGCTTCTTAGGTAAATGTTCATCTTAATTGCATGTCACTGTAAACTGGAAGAGCAAAACAAGCCCTTCTTTTTTGGCTGTATAATCAACACGAGCAACCAAACTAGACCTGTGCAAATTTAACTTTTAGATGATGATTTTTACCCCAGACTTCCTTGCGTACTTGCAGAATTCTCACCAGTAGAAAGATTTGTGAAAAAATCACAAAAGAAAAACAACCAAAACCCCTAGCTCACAAACTCCTAGGACAGGAAAGGCCTGCTATGGTTTCAGCAGATGACTTTGGAAACCGATGAGAAGACCCCACCTAGTCCTTATGGGGGAGTAATATGCCACAGGGAGAAAGACTCAAGTTTGGCAAAAAGCACTGCTAATTTCGGGTAGAAGAAACCTAACCTCATTTCTAGTGACCCTGAGAAATAACATACTTAAGAATCTAATGAAGATACCTCAGCACTTAGTTCCTGCTGATAGAAATATTTCAAGTTCCTTGCAGAGCTCTAAATTTTTAGAAGAAACCTGCCACAAACTACAACTTGCTGGCTAAAACCCTCATCTCAAGGCCTTCTTTAGGCCTAGACACTTCTACAACATTTCAGCTCATAAAGTTTAGTGTTCGCTCCAGAGATGTCTGAAAAGGACCAAAATGATGTAGAAATGCATAATGAAGTGCAGACTGATATTTTACTTTGCACTACATGACTTTCAGTATCAGTTGAGACACAGACAGTTGAGCTATGGCTTCCCTCCTGAGCGGTCTGATTCCACTACTTGCTGAAGTCAGTGCTCTCAGAAACACTTGGGCAGCACTGAGCACTCTGCACTATCGCAGCCAAAGGAGAACATGGTAAATGTGAAGCTGTTGCAGAGAGTATGTATAACCAAGGGAGGCTTTGAATGAGCGGAAAATTTAAGTTTCCTGTTCCTGGTGGACCACCTGCACATAGGGAATGCAAACCAACTTCTCTGTGAATAAAAAAGCAAAGCAGATGGTTTTTCATGGTATTTAACTTCTGGGTAAACATTGAGGAAATTCATTTAGCTTTCTGGCGCATCCTTTCTACACTGCCTTTGGAGGTTGTGTCCCTTGATTTTTCCTGAAGACACTGGGATACTAAATAGGCAGATGTCCAGAAGGCAGTGCGTTAAAAATGCTTCTTTTCTATCCTGGAATGGGAATAGGCTGAGGGGTCTGAGATGTTGAACTACAATGATCCACAGCTCAACAACTTTGGTCATCCAAGAAATATTTTGCACACAGCATTGAGGGATATTTGGGAAACACCCTGTCCCTGATGCCCCTTATCAGCCTCTACCAATGAGAGCTGTTCCAAAACCAGGAGAAGACATATCCTACCATCCTCCTCTTCCACATCGCTCAGGGACCGCTCTTCCACAAACCCAGAGCTTGTAGAGCTCTGGCTGCTCGTGATGCTGTCCAACCGTTGCTTCAGGTCTGTGGAGATGTCTCCAATGTAGTTCTCCTTACCTTGCCTAAACCTGGCACTTTTAGTCTAGAAAGGACAGAGAAAGAGGGAGAAATCAGAAACAGAAAATACATCAGAAGTTTCTCCGAGAGAGGCAACAAAGTTCTCTATAGTCCACGTCACGAGTATCCCCTCACAGCACCACAATGGCCTGCTCCCATGGCCTCCCAGCTGCCCCTCACTGTCACCTCTACACTGTTTAGAAGAAACCTACTCTGACAGGTTTCAGGAATCCGGCTTTCACAGCCTCCTACCATGTCCTTGGTCCCCACAAATCACAAAGCAATGTGCTGCTGAATCTCCTCACAAACCATTGAGCATCTCTACTGCATTAATTTCTGTTGCTGCAAAGGCCCTTTGACTAAGCTTCAACACCCATGCCAAAACCCTAGCTGCCCTCAAAATCTGATTTATTACCTTCTTCCACAGAGCCACCAAATTACCCTGGATAAGATCCAGACCTGCAGTCTTCCTACATTACAGTTCCGTTTTCTCAGTCTGGTTCCGCCTGGTTACTTTGCTCCCATGGCAGTGCTGCATTTTCCTGTTGCTGATTCCCATCCCCATCACTTCGGTGAGCAAGGGTTATCACTCTTGTGAAACCTTGCCTCTTTCCTCAAGTTTCCTTAGATATTTATCTTTTTTACTTCGCAAAAGGATGCAGCAAGCTGCCTTTGCCAATATGAAATAGTAAACAATGACTCCAAGGATGAAGGAAAATAACCCTCTGGAGAACTGACAAACGGATTAAAGAAGCTCTGATCTAAACACAGCAGCTGCAAGAAGGCTGAGGAACAGGTCTATCAGCAATGCAGAGCACTGAGCGGCCTTTCTCTTGGCTGTGAGTGAAAAAGGGTAGAGTCCCAGGCATGCTCTTCAGCACTGGACACCTACAGCCATGCTGTTCAGCTGGCATCTGACCCTCAGAGTGGATGGATCCTACGTCCCTTCCCAGAAATCAGACCTCCTTGCAGAGGTGTCCAGAAATGATCCTGCGAATGCCAACCTCCATCTTCCCCATCCTTTAAAACAGGATGCAAATACGAAGCATTGTGATGAGAGCTCTCCTTTCCAAATGATTTGGGAGGTGAAAACCTCAGCAAAAACTCATGGGATACATCATCTATACAACATGATTAACAGCACAAAATATGGATAGTCTGGTTCAGCAATGAGGCAAGGGGAAAGTGGGAAGGATTACGCGATAAAAGATATCAATGGATATGATGGATATATACACTAAGCAGGGAGTGCAGTTATTTAAGGTGGTCTGGAGCCTAACTAAGAAAGGAAAAAATTCAGGCTGATAATCAGAAAAAAACTTCCTGACAGATACAGCCAAGCGTAGAACAATCTGCCAAGGGAAATACTGGAAGCCCAGTTCCTTTGCACATTTTAAGCTAACAATAACAAAATAGCAACATTTCAGGGGTCAGGGGAAAAACCAGATGACCTCTGATGTCTTTGTCATTTCTCATTCCCATGAGAAGCACTGAACAGCCAGCACCCAGAAGAACTGCCATAACATTCCCCTCAAGAAACAGAAAAATTGTGTATGGAGAAAAAACACCTTATCAACCATTATACTGCACCTTGTATGGGACAAATTCACCCCTCTTGCTCCGAAGGTATGCTGAGAGATTTCCAAACTTGCAGTATTCCACAATCACCATGAGTGGGCCTGCATAACATACAAAGCAATTACTTAGAATGATCAGTTATAGAATCATAGAATCACAGAATCATAGCATGGTTTGGGTAGGAGGGGGCATTTATGATCATCTAGTTTTTATCTAGGTAGTTTAAATTCTAACAACTTAAATCAGGAACTGAATTTCAAATATAGATGCTTTAATCTACAATCAAAATGTGGTATTTTGTGCTCACATAAGCATTTATTACTATGACAGATTTTCACCCTAAGTTCCAAATATTGCACATATCAATTTTCTTGTGTGATAAACAAAGAAAGAAATATTTATGCGTTATGTTTCCTTCAACTACTGCACTTTTTCACAGAACTTCACAAATTAAATTCTGATCGCACGGTAAATCACAGTTCAGCTTTCCTGAAAAATTATTACCGACCTACTCCACACTGAATTTCTTCCAAATTAGCATTCAGTGCTGAATTTGCTAAATGAAACATCTGTCCTAGATTATAAAGTCAAATAGGTTCATCCACCCAGAGCTGGACTACAAAATGCAATCTCCCCTCCCACTCACACACAGATGTACCCACCCCCTGTCCAAAGCCAAGAAGGGAAGCCATTACTTGCAGTTGCACTGTAGCCAGTGGAGAGAATAAGACCAATTTGTGAAATCTCCTACTAGACTCAGACCCAGAGCCTGTTATATGCAAGGCATCCACTGTGAAAGTGGATATGAGGTACTGAAAAGTGAAGTGAGAGAACAGGGGTGTTGAAGGCTTCACAAAAGTGAACAAGGGATGGAGCTATACATACTACACAAGGTTTGAGCTCTTATCCCATCTCTGAATCTGCCACATTTACCAGGAATTAAAAAAAAAAAAAAAAAAGGTAATTTCTTCTAACCTTAATTTTGAAACTCAACATTCTCAGCAGTAGAAACATCAGAAATAGGGGTTTAGTTAGTACTTTCCCACTCACTGAGAAGTTACTCACCTCCTGGCTTTGTGCAGGCTCCAAGTAAATTGACAACATTGAGATGATGACCAATGTGAATGAGGATCTTCAGTTCAGACATAAGTGCTCTGTGCTCACTGTGGGTTGCACCCTCTGCAGAGGTAAAACAATGCAAGTCAGGAGCATCACAGACAGGAAGGTTCTCCTCTTCTCTATCTTCTCTACCATTATTTTTCCAGCTCATTTAGTGAGAAGTCTTGTTGGCTGGCTGCCTGGATCAGCTCTGCTGTAGGACACTGATGGAGACTAGCCATATGCATTACAAGGTTGGTTTTGCTTTGCTTTTGAACAAAATTTGCCAAGGGCAGCATATTAGACCAGAGACACAAGCAATATTGTTAAATACTACCCTTTTTTCCCCACAGAGCTTTTGAACAACTTGTACTCTGCCATTTGACCCTAGCAGCCAGCCCATACAGCTGACTAAAGCTAGAAACTGTGCAACTGCTCACACTGTACTGTCAGAAGCCTGCCAGCTTTCCCATCCACCTCCATCACAGCAGAGGGTAGGATACAGCCCCTGGATTCCCTGCATCCCATTTTGTTGTCCCAGCTTCTCAAAACTGCTCCCATTTTGAAACATGTCTGAAGCCTGCAGAAAGCCACCCAGTCAAATATGGACGTGTGAAAATTGCTTGCCGGTGCAAGTTTATCTTATTGATGTGGGTAAGTCTAAAAAGCAATGGCTAGAAAACCACAGTTGCGTTACTCCGATTATTGATAAAGTAAAGGTATGTGTTTTACACCAATTGTTAAGATAAATTTTAATACATTATTGGTATGAATGCTTTGATTGTTTTTGGTTCATTTTTATCCCTGCTGGTTACAGGATTGGCAATATTTATACATTCAGCATTCAAGGTGAAGTCTTAGACATCTTTTTTACCTTTAAGCATTTTGACTGCCACAGTTCTGCAGGTAGCAGTTTTGTCAATCCCAAAGGCATCAGCTTCTATGACTTGGCCAAAAGCTCCACGCCCAAGAGGTTTACCTTGAAGTGAGAAGAACAGACTGATTCATTTGCCTGGTACAGTGATCAAAAGATACAGAATAAACGGCAAACTGAACTTCTATATGAGAAATTAACAGAGGACTGACAGTGGGGAGAGGCTGTGTTATATCCTATGGGACTTTGGAGCGCTCCCTGCTCCTGCTGGCTGTGCATCAGGGCAGTCCCACCACCCACCCTGAAGCCGCTCCTGGAGCAGGGCTGGCTGCAGGTCACATAATGGCCTGTGCATGGAAAACACACCTAGCTTCAGTCGGTCTCTGGGAAACTCCCACTTGCTGGCATCATATGGAAGCCGCTCGCAGTGCTCATCTATGGGGACTTCATCAGGATCCATGATGATTGACAAGTACCCAGTCTTCATGTCACCTCCATTGGCCTGGAAAATGGCATTAGTTGTAAATGCATAGGTTTTTTGGTGGAGATGTGCAAAGTGCCAGTTTCTCACTCTGAAGTGTTCTGCTGTTTCCCAGAAATGCCTGGCTACCATTCCCCTACATGGTGTCATTGGGAGTTTGATCATCGTTAATTACTTGCACTTTTTTTTTTTAATAAACAAAAACAGCTGAAGAACTTTTTCTCTCATGAAGGCCTGTTCAATTAAAAACAAATTTCTGTGCCCTCAGTTCCAGGCAAGAATGTTACAGCATGGAGAGAAAAAAATGTGTCTGTTGATTTAAGAACAATGGAAAGAAACAACACAAAAGGATTCAAGTCAGGTTTCATTTGTCATGCAAGACCAGTGCTGATAGGACAGTACAAGAATTTTTTCATTACCCGCTTAACGGTCCGAAGGATGATTACAAGGAGCAACCAGAAGAACATGGCAATGACTGCAGTGCCAACAAGGATAATGAGCTCCAGATTTGTTTTCTCTTCAGCGCCTGGGAAGAAATAAATGAATATCTGAGTGATAGCTGGAAGCGTATTGGTTTTGTTCATTCATTAAATCACAGAATGGAGGTTCTTGTTCTAAAGGTTCATTTTAAAAGCACAACATGGAGCAAGGAAACGAAAGCAAAATGAAACAAAAAGCTTGGGTTTAATGTTGGAATATTATGCTTATTTCAGTGTGGTTTTAAACGCCACACAATTTCTTAGCATAGCTTTGTTCCATGGGCAGAATCTGGATATTTAGTAACCAATATAAAGCGAAATTTCATATTTTAAAAATAAATGGTTGTTTCAGAATACCCCAAATGAAAAATTATTTGTTAAGAAAAAGTAAATGAAGTGTTGAGAATGACCAAGGGAGCACTCTCTCTCTTGTCTCTAGACATGCTTCAGCTGGGTCATAAAAAATATGGTTCTACAGCAACACATGAAAACGAGGACTTATAACAATACTTGAATATCTAATTATGTACAGCAGTAGCTCTCTTTTCCTCAGTTCCTGTTCCACACATCATGGTCTTGTGTGTCACCCCTTGCACCATACTCATTTTCTTACACAGTAGCACACTCCACCTCAAGATCCCAACTGCACTATACATTACTTGAAGAGAAACATGCAATACACAGATTTCCAACTTTTACAGACCTTTAAATCATTCCCCAGCTACGTTTACCAACTCAGCTAAAATTATCATCATCTGCAGATAACATCCCACATAAATGTTATTGCCCTTAAAACATCTTAATATCCTAATGAGAGCTATGAAAATACAGGATAGTGCTTTAATTACCTTAACGTAATAGGAAGACAATCATCCTAACTTATAAGACAGAGATTACTGAATTATTCAGTAACTACTTATCATAAATATACCAGTATCAAAAACTTGATACTTGAAGGTCTCTACTTGCAGAATCCTAACCCTTGATGCAAAGTCCATCATAATTCCAATTACTCAAACTGCAGACTAACCTCTTGTTAGGTTTTATTATTTCCTATTGCAAGCTGCATTTTGGTGGGCTACAGTAGGACTGATACAAATGAGAAATGGGTCTCACAAACACTTTTAGAGCTTGGTGGACAAAGCCTGGAGTTTCCTAACCCGAAACACTACCCGTTCCTATCAACAAAATGGGACAGCAGACACAATAGAGTGCACAAAGACTTCACTCTTTTTCCTATTTTGATGACCATAACAAGTTCATGCACGAACGGAAAATAAACAGATACCGACCTTGCACTGAAAAAAAAGCCTCTGCTTTTTTGCATCCAAGAATATTGCAGGCAAGGCAGGTGTACAGCCCACCATCTTCTTTCCTCACTCTACGTATTGTTAGTGTTTTGTTTCCATCTTTCAAAACAATACCTAGAAAAAAAAGATCATACTTAATTTGGTTGTTTTTATGTTGGTTTGTGATAACAATGCAAAATGAAGCTTTCTGAGATGAAAATTAAAAGTTAACCCTAGGAATCAAAGCTCTTGAGTGACAGAAAATCTGTAACAAAAGAGAAGTTCCTCACCTGAATCTTCAAAAAGCATTTCACTATTTTTAAACCATGTGATGTTTGGAGGAGGAATGCCATTTACTGTGCATGACACTTCTATGGTTTCACCAATGTTTGTTGTTTGATTTTCCAAATTTCCCACAAGTGTGGGTGCCATGGGCTCTGTTGGTATGGAAACAAGGTTAGATCAGTGAAAGTTTAAAAAAGCATCTACTTTTGCAGAAATAGCTGTTGATGCTCTACACATTTGACTCAGTAATGAAGTCTCAATTTTTTCAATAAAATCAATAGCTGCAGAGTTCAAATTAAAATCATAGTTAATATTCCACATGATGCAAGATGATCGTAGTATCTAAGAAAATTTTAGCATTTTTAGATCATTTAATTTGTAACTACTTGGGCTGCAACGCAAAGAGGGAGAGGTGAGAAATTGCTTCCCTCCCACTTCTGTGTCTGGCTCATTATGAGAATGCTTACATTGTCTGTCCATCAGGCATTCATTCAAGACAGCCAATAAACATGCATAGGTATTTTCCTGAATCAACGCCACAATTACTTAATGAGACCAGACATCTAGGCCCTCAAACAAAGTCATCATTATTTGTGTGAAAAGCTAATTGATTACTAGCTTTTATTGCTCGCACCTGAATTCCAGTGTTATTTCATGACAGTTTTAAATTATAGACACTACTTCCAACCCAAGATTCAGTGACAAAATGCAGTAGCACTAATGCCATAAATACACACAGGCACTTACAACTGTAGAGACAAAAGTGTTGGGAAAAGTAAAGCTGAGAAGTTATTAAGCTAAATACATGTCATCATTTGTGCAAAAGCAAAACTTATCACCTTGCAGAGCTCAGTGCTACCATCAGTGTTTCCTCACTTGTACAGATGAAGTGGTCAGTCCTTTCTATCTGGATAAGACCCAGACCTGCGGTCAGCAGATATCAGCATCTCCAACTAACCTCCCCTTTGTTTACAACAAATAGTCTAAATCTACTTAACAAATTGAATGCACATATACAAGGCAGGCAGACACCAAAACCTTGTGCTCCTGGAGTTGTTTTCTTCTACAGCCCCTCATCATAGCTCACAGCAAGAGATCCATACCTTGAACAGTGAGGTGCTTCACCAGGCAGTGCTGTGTTTTAGCCTTTTTGTCCTGAGCAATGCAAACATAGTCACCTCCATCCTGGAGGGAGATGTTACGGAGGATGAGTTCTAAGGTGACATTTTCACCATTGGTATTTGAAATAGTTGCATTCAGCTTCTGAAGAGCATCAAGGTTCTTGCAAACAGGCATGGGCAGCCCTCCGAAGGGTGTCTGTGAGGCATGAGCACTGAGTTTGTACCACGATAGCTTCTCAAATGTGAATTTATCAGCTGTGCACTGTAAGGACGTGTTATCCTTCTCTGTCAGTTGACCCCGAGGCTGGAGATTAATTTCAAGACCTCCTGCACGTTAAAAAAAATAAAAAGGAAATAAATTCCTATCAGGTTGTATATTTATTTCATTGCCAACACGAACTTGAAAAGCCTTTTTACAAATATAGCATTATCCTCATCTTGTCTATTTTTAAATGAAGGAACAAATCACTGAAAAATCAATTAATCATTTAGGTAAAGAGCACAATCTCATTAAAAGCAATATATTTATTTGGATAAAAGAAAGGCTTGTCTAATTAATACAGTTCCTCTTTCTACAAAAACTTCTGGCAAGCAATGATGATTCTTAGCATTATCTTATAGCTCCTTTTTTGGTATGGATTTAAATATTATTTCACGTGAATACGGAAACAAATTTTCAAGAAGACAGAAGCTCTTTGCAATCAGTTTTGAAAATTTTAGCCTTAGCTTTCATAGCACATCATTACTCCTTCTGTGAAACTACATAAATTTCTCTCAAGCTCTTCCAAAAGACTGCAAAAAGCCAACAGCAATCACTCTCTGGATATTGGTACCCACTTCTTATTATTTTCATGGGACCGCCACTCCACTGGCGCCAGCAGAACTAATGTCTTGGTTGAAGTTAGTTGGTGACTTTAAGAACTGCTTTAGGAAAACCTTCAGTAAGATTAAAAGATTTTATGAAAGACAGGAATCAGATAATAGAAACACATCTAAGTAGTGAGAAATACAAAATAACATTAATTTAACATGACTCCTCAGAAAGGTATACTTACTGGTCACGTGAAAGGAGATAACTCTTTCACTTGATCCAGCTCTGTTAGCAGCCATACATCTGTACAAAGCAGATACATTTGCTGCTTGAATCACAAGGGTGCTCACAGTCTACAAGAGAACAAACAAGAAACTTCATACCACATCAGTGTTAAGGTTCCTTGAGTCTGACCACCACAACAGCTCAGCAAATTGCTATGCAAACTGAAACACCCTCCATAGCATAGTGGCTATACGGTCCCTTACTGATATTCACATGCATAAGTGCCTGACAATCAGATGAAAAGAAAACAACAAAAAGCAGGCTACAGTGTTCGTGTCCATAAATACTGTACCCACTGTTTTTCTGCTCTTCAGTTTTCCTAGCTTTTCCTTATTAACTGACAAAAATAACTCACCTAATTCAGACCCCTTAAAGAAAAGTAATGAAATGTAAGCAAGCTTCACAATGAAGAATCACTTTGGGGAGATGTCTAAAGACTTAAGTGTCCATCTCTACCTATTAGCTTCAATAGGAGTTTATATGACAAGAGACCAGATCCCCCAGTTTAACACTAGGTTAAGACTCTCATCTCTAGTGATACACTTCTGATATGTGGACTGCTGAACAGAGCTAATCGTTCCCAACCAACAGAAAAAAAAAAATCTGCTCACCTTTGTTTTCCCAGCAATAGTAACAACTCGCTGTTTGATTTCAACCTGATTCCCACCCTTTCTCTCTGAGATCACTTTCCATTTTCTGCATGCATATGGACTGGCTCCCAAGCGAACTTTTCTGAAACAAGAAGAAAAAAGATGTATTAGCCCACAGGAAACATTAGCCCTTTCCTAGTGTGTTTTTCTGTCTTCTCTGTAATATGAAGATGCCAGTCAACAAATCACACGGATCACTGGCTACAGCCTACATTTCGGAGGGAAAAAGTATGTTTCTTGAAATATTTCTATTAAATTGAACCCCATAACCTTCTGAAACCTTTGTGCTTTGTAAAATAAGAAGCCCCCAAGCTGAAAGGTGAATTCCCTAATTAATCTGCCTGTGTCAGCTCCACCAGGATGCTTGGAGGGAAGCAGCTATTCTGGGAACAAACCTCCATTCATAAATGCAAGATTCAAGTTAATTTAGTTCAAAGGAAGACAGAGAGACATAGAAATCACTGAACTCCCTACAAGAATTTCTTGAGGACAGTAGCCATTGTGTAGGAAGCAACCAGGCACCAAAGGAAGAAACTTGTGGAAATCACTTTAAAAACAACAACAGGAAAGAAGAATGCTTTTTTTTTTTCTTGACTTTTTTTTTTTTTTTTTTTTTTTTTTTTTAAAGGAAATCTGGGCTTATGGAAGGCCCAGATAAGGGAAGCTGCGTGAATCTCAGTCAGGCACTCTCTCTATCTTTCCCCAACATCAATCAGTACACTTCCTTTGAGATACACTTTCACACAGATAAAGTGCACTGTCACACTCAGCACTCGAGCATAAGGAGAAAAAAACAACAACCACAAAGGTCTGCAATTAGCATAAACAGCAAGTTTCCTGTGTTTGGGACTGAGCCCAATCGGAGAGCTGACAGGGGTGGGGGGTCACAAAAATAGCTGTATTTGAAACCCATCATGGGTCAAGATGCCCTTGAAGAAGGCTTTAAGATAACAAGCCAGCAATGCCAGCTCCTCACCACAGGTGGCCCTTGTTTCTCAACTCCCTGCCCATGAGTCAGCAGAGCCTGACTACCTGCTGAGTACAACAATCTTCTTTGTTGGCAACTGAAGTCATTTTGAGGCCTACAGTTGCCATCAGCAAAAGCTCTCTCATGGCTTAAGAGGGAGCAAAACCAAATCCTAGAGCGGAACCCTTCTGTGTCCACCACTCTCTGTCCAGCATGTATTTGGGATGCCCCAAACCACCAGCCCAGCTCAGCTGAGTTCACCTCAAAGCCCAGACACAAAGCAACACCACAATGAGCACCCAGCCCCACCACTGCCACTCACTGGGGGCTGAAGGTGCACTCCTCCTCCAGCTGCCAGTACCAAAGGACAGCGGCGGGTGGTGGGACGGCATAGATGGTGCAGGTAAGTGCCTGTGTTGAGCCATACTTGTAGGAGTCAACAGGGGCCATCAGCGCGTTCTCACCAATCTGGGGGGGCACTGGAGGAGAGAGCAGAATATTACACCTTCCTCAAGGCTTCCCAATGGCACTGTGTACACACACCCCATGTCACTTTGTCCCTATAGAAGCTGGGGACATCTGAGTGAATAGCAGAGCACCTCCAAGGAACAATATGCATTGGAAAGTATTGAACCTGCCCAATGCCTTGAGGATCAAGATCTCAAGATGCAATGCTTAATATCTCCATTGAGATCTCCCTTCACTATGCTCATGTTTAAAAGGTAGCCCTTGAGGTCTTGCCCCTATCCCCAGCTATTAAATGTTACACCCCAGAATTTAACCTTGCTGCCCTTTCCAAGACCCACTGTTTTCAAAGCACAGGAGGAAGGCTGTTTCCTGGGAAGCAGAGGAGAGGAAGAGGAGGAGGGCGGCTGTGTAGGGCAGGGCAGAAGATGAGGGACAGCTGGCATAGAGCAGGAAGGATGGGCGAGGCAGACCAGGGTCAGGATGGAGCGGAGTGGGGGAGGCACTGGGGAGCAAGGAGGACAGGAAAAGGACAGGACACAGAGGCAAAGAAATAATATGCAGAAAACAAAAACACACCCACCATGTAGAACCACAACAACAACAGGAGCCTGCAGCCTCCCTACCAGAACATCCTAAGGCAGGGCCCGAGAGAGATGGTCCAGCTTTGCATCATCCCAGCTAAGCATAAAGTGCTCTGATCTAAGCCCCCGCCCCTGTTTAAAGCTTCATAGCTCAGATGTGAAATTAATCCTAAGAACAGTAACACATGATGTCTACACATGGCAGGGTGGAATCCCTGCACATCACTTACCATTCACAAGCAGGGTGAATGTATGTCTCCTCTGCATTTTGTTGGTAGGGTTTGTAAGGACAACAGTGTAATTCCCAGCATCCTTCTCAGTTGCTTCAGTGATTACTAATGCGTAGCCAAGCTTAACTGTATGATTTGCATTCATGACTTTTCCATTTTTGTACCTACAGAAAAAACACAGTGCTCTGAATACTTTAGAAATTTACCTAAACCAACAATAGCTCAGCTTTTCAAACTCATTTTGTCCAGATTCTTACCATTTTGCCTCTGGAGAAGGATATCCTTTAAACTTCACAGGAATACTGACTGTATCGCCTAACTTCATCTCAACCACATTCTCCATTTTCTCTAGATGAATAAAAGGACTTTCTGCAAAACAAATAAATAAATAAAGAATACAGTGGTTTTTCTGCAGAGGCAAAAGTTGCAAGTGGTCTCCACTTGGGTTAACATCTAACTTCAGATGACCAGAGGCTGGTGACAGGAATGCACCATTAAAGCACAGTAATCTCTAAACTGGCTTCTGAAGAAGCACAAAAACCAAGTCCTTTCCCTTGCACAGAGGAACTGACCAGTTCCCTCTTGGGGAGCTTGGAGAAGCAGAGACCAGAGGGACCTCAGCAAGCCAACATTCAGACCCAGTGGTCTATTGAGCCACTATGCAATGGAACAATTCTGGGCAGTGTTCAGCTGCATAGCATCCCCTTTTTAGCCTTCTCAGTATTTCTATATATATAGTGTAAAACTGGCTTGAGGGACTCATTCTAGGAAAAAAGAGTATTTAAAACTACAATGTCATAGTTACACTCTTGAGAAGAAGCTGCAGTTGCAGAATACTATGAAATGCTTTACTACTTTAAATTTGCGTTCAGACTAAAACAGCAACAAGCTTCTTGGCTAAGACTTTATCAATTTGGTACCTACTGTGCTCAGAATAACAAATGATCTGGTTTTGGCTCCTCAAGAGAAATAGAAAAAATCTAAGAGAAAGTTAAGAGTATCTTGAAGCACTATGCCATATAGTAATTTTGAATGTTTATATATTTGAATGGAAAACCAGCCTCCTTTGAAATACAAAGTCCTTTGTTTGACTGAGTGATAAAAAAGGGCCATTCTCCTGCTGGCAGTTTTTTTTTCTAGAAGTAAGCCAGTGGAGTCACTATGGCTGTGCCCAAGAGGGGCTTGAAAAAAAGGCTGTCAGAATGTGGCCTCATACTTATCTATGCAGGTAGTCAAAGTTGTTTCCTTTGCATTGTATCTGTATGACCAGAACTCAGTTTGATTCAGCTCCTTGTAACTTGGAAGCCAAAAGTTTTCTTTGCCTTGCTTCATTTAAGCTGACCTAGAATCTTGTCCTACAGAGCCACCAGAACCTCACTTACATTCACCTGGCATGAGAACAAGTAGCTCTTACACAAAGTCATCTGTGCAAACCCAGCTTTGTAGGACCTTGAGGTCATCATAGAAGAGCACAAGGGGTTTACCTTAGTTAAGTATCCATTTCCCTATAGGATTTTACAGCTTTCAATAACAATTAATTATTCTTTAAAAACATGTTAGATAAGCTTGTGGTATAAAACTACTCAAGAACATGCTAATGGGTGCAAGAGAGCAGCCGCAGCTTCACGTTGGTTCATTTCATCATACAGTTCATCACCATGATGCCTCCTGTGTCCCAGTTACCCACCCCAAAGCCAGAACAACCAACAGAACTGAAGTGGAAGATGCCGTACCATGGATTATGAAGTAGCTGCTGTTCTTCATGTTCATGCGACCACTGGATGCTGCACACGTGTATCGACCTTTGTCACTTAAGTTCACACTGTCAATGGTAAGAGTGCTTATAAACGTCTTTATTTCTCCTGCAGTGGTTTTTAAATCTCTTATGGTTGCACGCTTTTCCTGTAATAGAAGAGACAAGTGTTTGGGAATTTTAATTTATTCTTCCTCACACCCATAAATACTACCATTTTCTTTCTGTATTATCAGCTGTCTTGTGAACTTTCCTAAATGCAGAGTAACACTGTAACAAAACCAAATTCTGCTGCACCTTTCAGTTAATATGATTTTACCTTGATGGAAGGGTAGTCCCACTTAAAATCAATTCCCACGTTCAGCTCTGTCCTTACAGTACAATTGAGAACTAGTTTTTCTCCTACTGCCAGCTCAACTTGATAGTGTGGGTTCATTGTTAGATCATAAATCCGATAACCTGGAGAAAGAAAAAGGCATACATTGGGTTACAGCACTCAGTACCAACTTTCCCAGCTGAATTCATGAAAACTCCCACCAAACCCACTGCTACGAAGAGGCATCTCAATGCTCCAGCACAGCATGATGACTAGCATGCAGAGGAACCTGGACGGAAGGGCTCTGCTAGTCCCAAGCATTTCCCGCATGTGACGTGAGAGCCATGTAAGACAGTGTCACAACAGGCTGTATGTGCTTGTTCAGATCCTCCCGGATGTTGGGTGCAGGCAGGAGATGGTGACCTACATGGTCTTTTCCAGGGAGTGACAAGTGAGGTCCACTCACCCCCACGTGGCTAGAAGCCAGGCAGCCCCCAGAAATACAGCATTGAATCTGAGCAGATATGTCCTGCATCTCAGCACAGAAAGGAAACAGCTCCAAATGAGGAGAGGAGAAATTCAATGAGCAGCCATCACATTGTAACAGCACAAGGACAAATCCTGCTGCCCAACACAGCACTACAGCATTTCTGGGCTTTGCTGAACAACTGACAGCATATACCAAGAGAGCACAAATTCCCTTCAGAGTGAGGATGTCAGTCTGAAGTGAGACAAGACAACCCAATTCCTCATATGACCTTCCGATCACCCATTCCCTCAGTACACCTCAGAGCAATTTCTTTCCATCTGCTGCTGATGGGCGCCTGCCTCTAGTTCCCTTCAACAATGACTTGGATCCTAGATAAGCAAATTAAGTACAGAAGGGAGTGATTTGGGGAAGAAAGGCTTGCATTGTTGGGAAGAAAAATGCCTGGCATCTATATTAAACTAAAAATAGAAGCCCTTAACCCAGTGATCAACTAGAAAGAACACAATACATTGTATTTAACAGAAAAGTAATGCTTATCACAACAGCCATTTTGCATTAGCTACATCGTCAGTACTGAGTAATCCACAGCCCAATCAAATGTAATTGTGTCAGCATGCTGTTGAAGCAAAATAACATCAGCTATACAGAAGAAACTTGGGCTTACCTACAACTGCGACTATGTATATCACAGACTGGTAGCTTTCATTATCTATTTTAGCTTCGCAGAAGACCATGCCTGCGTAGTTGATTAGATGACTGGGTATAGTGAAGCCTTTTTTATTATCCCACGAAATTGATTTACCATCAGGAACAAATACCTTTTCTGGATATTTCTGTTTGAAATAGTGACAAAATGCATCGTCAGGTTTCAAAAGCAAACAACTTTGGATTTTCAAGTGCAACATCTTCCATATCAGCCAGAAGCCAGTTTTAGCAGCTCAGCTCAGGCACTTCTCCCTTTGTGGGCAATCACCCCATACTTCCAAAGCACAGGACCACGGTGACACACAGTCACAGCACTCACGACAGGCTGCAAAGTTCCCAACAAGGGAAAGGTGTTTTCAAGAAACACGTTTATACTTCAGGCAAAATATTTACATCACAGTGATTTCAATTAACTCTTAAAATAATAACAAGCATTTTCCTTACCGCATGTAGAGATACATTGAGATTTGACACAGTTCCAAGGCATGGTACTACCACAGTTTTATTCTTAGTGATGTACACAATGCCAAGCTGATCACCAACTGAAGTCACAAATGGAGATCGGTAATCTAGAAGAATATTTGGTTGGTAAGTGGATATAATTAGTCGTGTGATTACCAAGAAAACTTTATTTAAAATTATCTTTCCCTATTTATTTCTTCTCAAGTCAGTTTTGTTCTTTTCTACTTGGTTAAACACTTAAGCGACGAGACTGAAAAGGAAGGACATGTTTTGAGAATAATGATACTGCCAATCTGGGGGGCTGTCAAAACATTTATCGGCAGCAGTACACACTTTGGAGAACAGTTTCCTGCCACCACAGTCTGCGTGCCGACACAAATCTTGATTTACACCAGTGTAACTTTTCTTGCATAAGTATTACAGGAAATACCAGTTGAAAGCAGTGACATGCTACGCTGGCTCCCCCAATGGCAGCATCCTTTTTGGAATCAGTCAAAAAATGAAAGTTCCCAAGCTTATAAAACAAGCCACGTGAGCACTTACCTTGAACGTAGACATAAATGGTTGTAGCTGCCTGGCTGTCTCCATAAAGGCACCTGTAGTCCCCAGTGTCATTGCCTATGACTCTGAGGAGGGTGAGGGTCTTGCAGAAAGGGCCATCGCTGCAGCCCGTCACAGCAAGGCGCTTCTCAGCACTGCTCTGGTTATTGGGCCAGGACCAGTACACGGCTCTCTGACCACTGGAAGGCAAGCATTCAAAAGGGGTAAGTGCTAATCTCTGCAGGTTCCCTAGAGAACTGCTTTCTCCCACCTTATGAAGCATCAGGATGAATTCACATAAATTGACCTGTTGCTCGTATCCCAAAGGAAGCTACTTGAGAACAAAGTTGCACCGAATCTGTCACACAGCACCCAGCTCCCTCCCACGCCATCCTACGCTTGCTTTGCTTTGGCTGCCCTGCTGATTGCTTTTCTTCAGCAGTCTTTCCTTGCAAACTTAGAGACTGTTTCAAAACTTTGCCAGGAAAAATCAGATGAGGGGTGCAAAGGAAGGGGGGGAAACAAGCACTACTGGAGAGAAACAGAACCACCTGAAGCTCTGTCCAAAAACTCACTGCATAAATTACTCCTATCAAAATGAATGTACAAATTGGCCCTTACCTGCATGTAATATTCAGAGTATCATTTGTGGTTATGGTGAGGACACTTTTTTGGATGCTAAGGGTTGGCTGATCCATAGAAATAAACAAACCTGCAAAAACTGATATAAAAAAAACCTATCAGACAAATACAATAACGAAAGGAAATGCTACTCGACCAGAACAGCATTGTAGGAAAGCATACGTGGTGTGCTTTAAGCAGACACCTTCACATCATCTACTTAACAGTGAAAGGTAAATAATGACTTTTCACACATCACAGAAAGGTCAAAAACTCTGTCATAACAGGAAAGCCAGGCAGATGGTCAGGAGCTGGCTGCAGAGCACGACAATTCAGCCGGCCAGGGTGGAGTTCCTGTTTCATTGTGCTGCCAACTTCAAGGTCTAACAAGAGGATGTGGAACATTGAAATAAAGCGAACCTACATCTGATGATCTCACTCCCTGGGGAAAGAGATTACAAGCTTCTCTCATAATAAACCAAATACACTCATACTCTTTGAGACTGTTGATCAATGAATTCTGTGAAGAAACTACTTTACACATTTTGGCACAAATCTCAGATCCCAGGAGCTTAGCATCACTTTCCTTTATACTGCTTTCCCCTTTCTACCCAAGCAGTGTGACACAAACCTGCTGCTACCAGCTCACCCCGGGCCACCTGTCCGAGGGCCACATGCCGGTGCCAGCGCTGCTCTTAGGCAAGTGAAGGGCATTGGCAAAGCCTTCCCATCTGCCCAAGCACTCCGTCGTGCCGCGAACAGCTCCGCATCACGGCGAGCACCCAGCCCGGCCGGCACAGCGCAGTTAGATGGGGCGAGTAACGGGACAGCGAGGCCGGAGTAGAGCTTTCCCCCCTTTATCCCGCTATTTCCCGGGGAACCCCGGGGGATCCCGTGCTGCAGCCACGGGCATCCTGATGACGGCTTTCCTTCAGCCAAGCTCTGCTCAGCTCTGGGAAGCGGCAGGATCCCAGCGAGCTGGAGGTGATGCCGCACCGAGCCGCTCTGCCCGCCCCGACAGCCCTCAGGAAAGCGGGTACCGCCACCCGCTCACCGGGACCGCGCCGGTGCCGCAGTCGGACCCGAGCATAGCCCTCCCTGACGGCTCCCCGACGGCTTACCGGGAGTCAGACACAGCAGCACCGTCAGCACCCGCAGCGGCCCCAGCTCCATCCCGGAGCGCGAAGCCGAGCCGAGCCGAGCCGCACCGTACCGAATGCAGGGATGCGGGATCCCGAGGGCAGCACCGCCCTCTTGTTCCCGGGGAGGGACCCACCGCTACGCCCCGCCCAGCCGACCGAAGTCCCGCCCCGCGCCCCGCCCTACTCGCAGCGAAAGCTGGATTTATCCCCAAACAATTCCGATCCAACCCCCCACTATAATGCACTTTTAGGTAAAATTGTCGAGCAACAAGGGAAGCAAACATAGGTCAAAGTTTTGTGCATGCACATGATGCCCCTGTTGGAAATAAATAGACGTGCATGGATGGAGGTATGCACGGGCAGGTGGATGATAACGGGGATGGAGCAACACACTGTACTCAGAGCTGTGCCTGTGTGTGCATACATGCGCTGCTCTGGGCTGCCTTCCCCCGCACGTGTCCACTGATGACTTCAGTTAATGAAGGAGCGATTTTATTTTCCACATTACGCAATTCTAGCTGTTTTGCTGGGCTGGGGATGAGTGTAATTCCATTTGAAACAACAGTCCTGTTGCTTGCAGAAAGATAAAGGAGTGGAAGAAGCCATGTTTCTCTGCTGATTTTTCCCAGAGATCCGATAAATCCCATGATATCTCACAGAGGACTTGTGTGGTTCAAAGTTGTGAGTTGGCACCATGCAAACAACACGTACTCTTGTTATTCTTATGAGCTCCATAACCAGAAAATCGGTATTTTCCCACCTCCGCTATGCTGTATGTTGGCCCAGTGGTATTTCTAAATGATTTGGCTGTGATTGCTCAGCTGACTCTGACATGGCTGCATGAGAGGTTTGCCTGCGGCACTGAGAAGCATCAAACCTACCTGTTGCTAAAGAGCGGCTTTCGATAACTGTATTTATGGTTTATTATTATATCTTATTGTTTTCTTGGTGTTTTTTTCTAACTACAAAGAACAAATTCTAATAGGGAAAGGCATGCATGCAAGTACTGTTGCCCTCCAGAGCAGTTCAGCTGGCCAACAAAGCTGAAAAAGTGCCACTTGAAAGCGCTGTAGGAGCCCAAAAACACAGTGCAGTCACTGCTAGCTCAATTCAGTGCTTTCTGCACTCCAGCTACAGCTTCCACAATTACTATCCGCAGATAATATACCACTATATTGGCCTTAACAAATAGCTTTTCCAAAATTCTGTCAGATGATGCACAACAATAGCTTGCTGTAATTTTATTTACACTCTGTGTTTTCATGTAGAGTTATTGCTCTTAAGTTAGGAGGGGGCAGTTGGTTTTGTCACTAAAAATTATTTTGGTTCCTAAGCTTCATAGGAATAAATACCCACAGCTTGACTTAAGCAGATCTGAGCAAAGACACATGAATTCTTCTTCACACAGTGCCACATCTGCTTTTCCAAACCGCGTGTTGTTAAGTCACACACCCAAAGGGGCACAAAGGTGAATAAAATGTGCCTTTCCTCCAGGACTCAGAGAGAGAAGGAGCCCTCAGACACAGTCAACATCAGGAGAATGCAGACTGAGTGCAAGGCATCCTCTGGGAAGGACACAGCTCAGAGCCACACAGCACTTTTGCTTCCCCCAGTGATCCTATTGAGATCTTAATCTTTATACTATGCTTCCCAATTGGGACACAATCGTTCAGTCCTTTGCTGCCAGTGTAATCTTGTTAACCAGAATAATGCTGCGGGCAGTGCTGCTTCGCTGCACAAATCTCTGTCCCCATTGCACCAGGGATGGTTGAGGCACCAATGAGAAAATGAGAAGATAGGTTTTTTACACTCCAGATACTCAAATGAGGTCCTGTAAATATCAAAGCACAAGAACAACTTCAATTTGGAGTCATTCCGTGTATGTGGGGCTGAATCAAAGTACTTATGGGCATAGTGATTGTGGGACGAGTCTTCTGGTAAGGTCAAGCAAAATCACTGGAAGTGCTGATATATGTGAAAGCTGGAAAGTATGCAAAGTTTTTACTGACACAACGGATATGGTACAGTATGTGCTTTGCAACACTGATTTTTCTGGTTTGAGCCTTGATGTGGCTGCCTCAAGTGGTTTGTCACCGGAAGGTACTGTGGGAAACATCTGGGAGGAAAACCAACCTGAGCACAGACGACAATCACCTGAACTTCAGATGAAAGACTCATCTAAGTGCACTGCTGTTGTAGTGGCTACAGGACATTGAACCACAGATGTCTGTGAGGCTGAGGAGCAAAGGGATAGAAGTTACAAAGCCCAAACCGCAGAGATTTGAGTGTTGGTAGCTTTCTTATCCAATTTTAGGCTACCATCTCTGCACAGCTTTGGTGTCTTTCCTTAGACCTGCAGAGCACCTTGCACAGCACAGCTCTCTCTGGGGTTGTTTTCCTCCCTCCCTGCACCTATCTCTGCCTCAGCCTCTGTGCGGGGAAACAACCGCTGCGGACGGAGTGGGCACTCAGTCCCGCCGTGGCCAAACTTTTATTTACACATCCGTGTCTCCGACTTGCTAAAGCTCACTGAAAACAAGGCACAAAGAAAAGCAGCCCCCTTCCTTCTCCATCCCGACTTGTCACGACTCCCCCGGGCCCTCCGGCTCTGTCACCACCTCCGGGCAGCGGCCAGGAGCCCAGCCAGAACAGCGCGGCCGCCTTTTGTTTGCTCAATTATTCAATTAACAGCCAGGGCAGATAAGGACAGCACTACGTGCTTTCTTGCTCACAGAGCTGAGCGAGCCTGTGAGTGGTCCTTTGCAGCCTCAAGTGTGCAGCTGCTCAGGGAAATGCCTTCTTTCAGATTAGAGCACTGAGAGCACCTTTAAGATTATTCCAATCCCCAAATTCTCTCTCTCTATATGTATACACGAATGTACATAACAAATGATGCACAAGGAATTGCTTACCACCCCCCGCCCAATGCCCAGCTAGCCCCCTGAGCATCAGAAGAGAGAAAAATGAATTCCCACTCCCTTCAAAACTCTTTCTACTTGATGTCATATGGTATGGAATATCCCTTTGACCAGTGTAACTCAACTAATTCTGTTCCCTTCCAGCTCTTTAGGCCCTTCACTGAGGATGGCTTTTGTTCTGTACAACACTGCATAGCAGCAATTATAAACATCGGTGTGTTATCAACATTGTTTTTCTCCTAGAACCAAACATAGCCTAGTACCAGACACTCTGAAGAAAAGAATTCCATCCCAGCTGAAACTAAGACAGCATGTCACTTGTGTTTGGCCGTGTCCAGGGAAGATGTGAGTGCGGTGTGTGTGTGGAAACTTCGAGGCTGGCTGGATACAGGTTCCAACAAACCTGGAGGATTGGGTTTATTGCTCCAAGTCCCATATGAGGCTAACTCACCTTGACTATGTGTCACCACTTGTTGGCACCTTGTTATGGCAGGAGGCCCGTGGCATTTTAGGACACAACTTTCAAAAATTCCATTTTTTCAGTGCTTGCTTGTTTGCCCCATCATGTCCTAAATATCCATTCTGCATATCAATAGCTGCTCATGCCAGGACTGCAGCCCTTCATTTGCCCAGGTGCCATTCAAGGCACTGAGTACACTGGCCTCCCACAGGGCAATTTATTTAGAGATGGAAGTCCAACAGCTTGAAAAACTGCCTACCAAAAAGATGTGTTACTGGCTTTTTAGGAAATAAAGATTATGAACATATCTCACTGGGAGCCAGCCTGCTCATCACAGTCTTATAATAAATGGTTGCATTAGGAATAACAGCAACATGCCTCAGCTTCCAGTGGGCTTGTGTCCCACATATCCCACAAGGAACAATCTCCAGGGTTTTGTTATGGATGGGGCATCTATAGCTTCTTTCTGCAAAAGGGGTTCCTCAGTGTCTAGTAAGGATTTTATTGCGCTGTAGCCTTTCCCTGGTGACAGCTTTATTAAAACATCTCTCCTATATCCAACCACTTTTAAAATTACATGTACATGGGCTGCTGTCATATTTGCTGGAAGAAGTTAAAAAATTATAAGTCAATAGAAAAAATGAATAGGCAGGCATAAAACGTGGTTAGGCAAGTCCCATTTCCTTAGGAAATCAGCCTAAAAGTTACAGATCGTATCCACAAGAAAAATGAGGCAGCACTTCATAGAGAAGGATTAGAACCTAAAATTATTCTGACAGAGATAAGAATTGTCTCAAACGAGTAAGACAACATTTGCTAAAAACAACTGAAAAACAACAGACTGCTTTTGAGTATCAAATGCATTAAGTAAGTATTTAGCAAGCAAGTAAATGCAAATCAAGGAAGAGCTGATCAGTCACTGCAGAAAGAGTCCATGTGCTGCAGTGGGAAGATGCTAAAGGCATCACTGTGCAATGCCATTAACTGTATATGTAAACTCTGGAGATGATTATTTGACACTGATGAGGAAGAAGACGTCTGTGAGCATCATGTTTTTGGAGAGAACAAGACAAACTGGAGGCAACACAAAAGAGAGCAAAGCACTGTCAGAAATAAAAATCCAGCCTGTGAGGAAAAGCTGAAAGAATTGAGCCTGCTCAATCCTGAAGAAGAGATCATGCAGAATGGTTTGAAATCGAGGGGATCCCTGGTGGTCATTTGTTCCAAACAGACAGATGGGTATGATAACAGCCTTCCAGTGTTATTACCTGATCAATTACCTTTATAATCACCAGGGGTAGGAAAGGAAACAATCCATCTAACTTTCTGGACAGGAGATTTATCTCAGGCAGTGTGGAACATTTTCTGACTTTCCTGGCAGTTCAGCATTGAAAAATGTTTGAAGAGCCTGGGACTGGCATCAGTGAGGACTTTAAGTCTGACAGATCTCTGTCAGGGTGAAATGCAATTCTGGTTTACAACAGAAGTAGAGATTACGTAGTCTTCTCAGATTTACTCAAGTCCACGAATTCATGACTGATAGGAATATAATTTGTGGTTTCCTGGACTTTAATAAAACAACCTGAAAATGAAGCACTTTGTTGGGTCAAGAAATATTTCATCCAGCATATTTTGTATTTGGCACAATATTTATGCCATCATATTTCATCAGTCTGAGCTGATACCTTTTCTGCTTCTTTCTGGGGGGAGGCATCTCAGAAGAAGTGCTTTTGTTGTTATTTTGTTTTTATTTGGTGAGTGTGTGTTCAGCAACTAAATTGTCAAAAGACATGGCAATGCCCAAACAATTGTTCACGTAGCCGTAGTACCAGGTAGGAGTTTCTGAGATAGGAAAAATGCAGAAGTTGATGGGGACTTCTGGAACATGTCAGTAGCTGCCAAAATACAAGCACTGATGGTTTGAAGTGATATAGAACATCTTTCCCAGATGAGCACAAATGGCTGTGCATAGTACACACATCAAAAGCACACGATGACTTCTTTCTCAGCTAATACTTGCTGGTCCATCTAGGCAGCTCTTGGGGAAATGTCCAAACTGCCTTCTTCCAGGTAATTAATTTTCTTTGCAAATATTTTCACAGCCAGTAGAAGTGGAACTGAATAGCCTTTCCCAGACAGAGGAGCTATAGCTCTCATGGGACATAACGTAGGGTCCCTACAATGTAAGAATACATGAAGAAAAGGGCAGAACAAGGGCTCCCTCCTAAAGACAGAGGAGGTATCTCCATCACTCTACCACCCTCCTGAAGACTTTTTAGGGTATGGGCATGCTTGGCTACCACAGTTCCTCCAAAGAGCTATTTTTACCCCAAAACTGAGGAAGCTTTATTTCAAATATGCTACAATCAATATTTGTTTGCACAGCTGATACCTCAAAAGTGATGAATCACTAAAATTGTAAAGCATAAATTAGTTTTTAAAACCTCATGTCCCAATAGCCTTTTTCTTACGAAGCACAAAAGTTCGTAAAAAAGCATTGCCTACTTCCCGGTTAATATTTTTTACTTCATAGCCAGTTCTATCAGATATTGGTCATAATTTGTCCCAAAGTAGAGAACTCTTCCACTAGTTACATGTTCTGTTTCTCTCCAGACTCCCTTTCAAGGAAGCAAATCAATCAGGTTTGGAGAAGAGCTAGATCCTCATTTCAGGGTGAATATCTCAGTTCAATTGCTGATCAAAATTCTCAGTTTCTCTAGCAAAAAATCAGCTTTCTGCAGTCTGGGGAAGCAGAGTACTTCTTTTCTAACAACCAGACAACAAACCCAGAAAGTCTAACCCCAAAGCTTGTTCTTAACATACTTCTGCCTTTGTGAAAAAGTTGAATGATCATTAGATTATGTGGCTTTTTTTTGTAAATATCTGACTATTTTCTCACACTTCTCATCCAAGCAAAAGTGTCATAAAAAATACAATATCAAGATTTCACTGCTTTCTGAACTTTTAGCACCTGATGAGTGGCAGTGTGGCTTCAAGAAGGAAAGCACTAACAGGAAAGGAAGTGAGTACTTGTTGTACATTGAGTTTGACTCATCTATCAGACAAAGAGAAAAATACATATCAGTTTGTTTTCTGGAGGGAGATGTCAGCATGAAATGCGCAAAATTCAGAAAATCAGAAAATAAAAAAAAAAGAAAATATCACATGTAGTTTGACCCTTAAATATAGGGAGCCTGTTGGCTCCTGCTGTTACTTATGTACAAATTCTGCTAGGACTACCAGTAGCAAGAGTCTAACTAAAGTTAGAGACAGACAGGGTATAGTTTGGGAAAGGGTCAGGGCCTGCATGTTATCCAGGAGAATTTAGGGATCATATATAGTAACAACCTTAGCACTCTACTGAATTAGCTGTAAAAAGACAACAGTAACTGTACAGTAACATACTTATGGGGAAGTATTATATATATATATGTACACATGTGTATATATACATGCACATATACACGTATACCTGTACTCCATGGGAATTCAGGAAGAGTTCTGGAATTCCACTAGTGTAACATTTACTAATAACATAGTTGATGTATAAACATTTTGAAATTATTTCATTTCACTGAATTGCTGTCAGTGTTTCAGTGTTTGCAAGAAGTGCATCAGCACCCTGGCCCTTTCAGCTGGTGGGAATAACCAAGAGGACCCTTCCCTGAAGCACTGTCAGCAAGCAACAAGGAGGGAGAACTGGCACTACTTTCCTCCTGCCCAGACTCAGAGACTGCTGGTAAAGGTTGACACCACCAAGGAAGTTCTCAGAAAAGCCCAGACCCTTGGGAGGGGCTGGATGTTTCCTAGAGACCCATCCTGCAGCCAAGGGAGAACGCCCAGCTCTGTTCCTTTCTATCATCAGGATCACATTTTCCGGAGAAGCCCTGGATGCAAAGCACCAGGACAACTGATACATGAGAGGCACATGATGGAGAGCTGCCAGGCTGCCAGGGGTGTTGCTCTCTCTGCAAAGGCTGTGTTTTGCTAGTTCTTTCCACTGGACCCAGGCAGAATAGTGTTGGGTAACAAGGGAGGTGATGGGGAACTGGGTATCCAAGAATTACAGGCAGACAGAGAGAATGCAAACTGAACATGTGCAAAAGCAGGCAGAGATGCCAAATCCACAAGGCTGAGTTGGTAGGAAGAATTTTCTCCTGAAGCCACAGCTATCGCCACTAAGAAATGAGTGTTGAGATCAGCTGCATAGAGTGAAAATTTTGTACGATTCTCACTACCTCAGATTCTCCATTTTTTGGACTTTTATCCATAATATGCCACAGAGCAAAAGTCAGCAGAAATTCTCTATATAGCTGAAATTAGAGTCTTTATTGCAGAAAACACTATGCCAGCACTGAAACGTTGGCACCAAGCTGTTCCTTATTCTTTGACATCTGCTGACTGTCGTGTGCCAAGAAAAAGGTAACTGAGCAGCACAAGGAAGGAAGACATTGAGCTCAGCGTCACTGCTACCTGCCAACAAGACTTATTTTATTGCCGATGACTGAGAAATACAGGAAGACTTGTTTTATATGGAGCATAGTATTTGAGATTTTCTAAATTCTTAAAAATCACAATCACTTTCTTCCTTTTTACTTCAAAAATGTAGCAACTGAAACCAGTGAAAAAGGAATCTCTCTAACATGCACAGATGTGTGAACATTCACCACATTAACAATGCTCTGTCTGCTCATGGCTTTCCCTCTGACTCATTCATAATGTCATTTACCATATGCACAGAGTCTAACTGTGGATTTTTCTATCCTCTTGTCACTGTTTCAATCACTAGGTGTTTTTCTTGTGTGAACCTGTGAAAATATTTTGATTGAAGTGGTGCAAAAATATATCAGGCAACCCCAAGGTATGAATGTCAAAATATACTAGGAGAATAACACACCTACAGGTACATAATAATATTACCCAGTTAATAAAGGAAGCGAGTGGGAAAATGTAGGTATATGGTTTCCAGCCAATAGGAAAAAAAAAGAAAGAAAAGTAGGTCCTGATTAAAAGCTGTTAAAAGACTTTACATTCTACCTCCCTGCCTCAGCCTATTTGACCCACTGAGCATGGCCCCAGCCAGCACAGCACAGCCGTGCTCTGGGGCACATTGATGCATAGGGAGGTTTGCCATACTATCCTGGTGCAGACAGAGAAAGTTGCTTGCCGAAGCCTCTAGCCTTCCTCTTGGACATGCATGTAATCAGGAAAGCTGAGTCTGGGCTCACTACTTTCTCTTCCGCCCCTGGGGTTCCACATGTTTCCTGACCCCTGGCTCCTCTTCCAAGAGGGCTTGCCACCTGCACACCAGCTCTGGGATCACAGTGACATCCTGTACCTTCTCCATGTCCAGTATTCATTATTTTCACCAGCCCACAAGGATGGTTGTGTGATGGGGATGTGTTTGGTTTCAAATCGCTTTTGCAACTGGAAAACAAAGCAATGTTTCATCATGATGTGTGCCACATCAGCTGGGTGGTAGAGAAGGGACCAAAAACCACCTTGCATTGTGCTGGCTGCCTTTTTGGGTAGGCTGATAAATGCTTCATGGGAAAGAGGACCTTAGCCTTTGCAAAATGCCTCACAGAGGTGACAGTATGCATGAAAAAAACAGAGCACTGTTCCTCCAAATGCTTCTGTCCTCACCTTCCTACAGATGCACTGTTGTGAGTGCAAGAAAAAAGTAATTTGCACTTTCTCCTATATTCTCATTCCAAGCCTCTCCTTCCAGGATAAGAGTCTCTTCTGAGATGCTTCTCAGAAAACAGAAGAAAATAGCCCCAGCTGAAAGGGCCAAGGAGGCAGTTGGACAGAGCCTAAAAAAAGCTTAAAAGCAGAGGTAGGTGGAAAAATGTATCTGTACCCAAAAGTTCAATCTTGGAAGAAAAAGTAGCCTGTTCAGTCCCCTCAGAATTCAACATGCTTTTTTTTTTATTACCTTGATTGATCTAACTCATGGAACAGAGTCTGTAGTGGTGCTAACACAAGTGATGTTCTGCACTCACCATGCAATGATGGTGACCAAGCAGATAAGTGCTTCAAGGGGAGCACCCACTGCTACATCCCTCAGAACAGAGCAACACAACAGCATCTCACTGCATGCTGGCTTGGAAAGCCACAGGAGCTCAGAACATATTGATGAGTGATTCACCACAAAGCACTCCTTTGTTGAGAAATATGTGGTCTACTCTGAAAGTAATGCCTCCTATTTTATTATGTTAGCCCACAACATCAGAGGCGGGTGGTGGTGGTATGGCAGAAGAGGTTGAACCTTCCCACCAATCATTACATTTTGTTACTGTGTGACGGATGGTAGCAGAGGGGCAGTCTGTATGTGCCATCAAAAAGGTTTTTGAAGCAAATAAAATTCTGCATCTCTTCTGGGCCAGATAGGAACAGGGAACTTTTAGCCAAGTCTCTCTGTTCTGATTGTGAAATCCTACTGCCCACAGTTGGATCTGTCCCCAGAACAGGACTGGTAATGATCTAGGATGTGCTGGCTTGCTGCTTCTTCCATACCCAAATGAAAAAGGGAAACAATTAAAATAGCTCAGCCTCTTGGGAGAAATTTCCACCCTTATGGACTCTGTTGTCCAAAGGAAATAAACTGTGCCATGGCATTGTTTGTCCATGTGTAAGCCCCACTCTCTTTACGAGCTTTTTAATTCAGTGGCCAAATTCTGTTTAAGTTGAAAGAGGGTTAGAAATAGCACAGATAATTATGTTTGTGGAAACTGGCAGCTAAGCAAAGAAGAAAGACTCAGTTCACTCTCCATAGGGGAGCAGGTAATCTCTTTGACAGCGGCTAGATAGATAGTAAAGGGTACACAGACATCATCCTGCCTGCCAGTTTGTTCCTAGCTCAGACTTCCCCCAGCTCAAGTACAGCTTCAGCCCGGGGGCAGGGAGCTGGGTTACATATTCCTGAAAGGATACAATCTATGGAAAATAAGCTTTGCTAGTTCTGCTGCTCAAAGCCCAATGTGTTTATGCATTGATATGTTCAGATGTAATTCAGGTGCCAAATGCCAGAGCATTTATCTCACATCATAACCAGATGAAAGGCCAGTGCCTTCCAAACAGAAATAACTATATATCCAAAGGAACTATGGGTATGTGAGTCCAGTTCTGCTCTCCTTTGCTCTGATACAAACTGGAAAACTCCACATGAAAATACTTCAATGGTTACTGTTAGCATGTCTTAAAATGTCACTTAAAACTATGTCCTGCTGACAGCGCCAAAGAAAAAACCCTGTACTTTTCTCATAGGCTCATTCTGCTGTATCATTCTTTGGACAGTAACCCAAATTCAGTAACCCTTAATTTCTCTGTTTCAGCATGATGAAAGAAACACCAAGTAATTCTTCATCTGAAATATGACCTTCTGGTTGCAATATTTGGAGTCCTCTCTTGGACACTTCCACCAACTAGTAGAAAGAATTTCACCATGAGCTGGTATCAGACATGTTTCCTTAAAAAGCAATCCTGAATATTATGTGTGAGAAAGGATCTATGTAAAGGAGGGCTCTGACTTTCATCTGTCATGAGATGTTTGCAGAGCAGGTAGAAATCTACTGTGTTTATAAAAAGAAGAACCAGAATTTGTAAAGTTGGGTTCTCAGCACAGGGGCAATACTTGGAATTCAGAGCAGGTTAGACACTATTCTTCTTGAATGGCTTTCATCAAATACCCTCCTAAAATCAATATTTTTTATCAACTGAAGCAGAGAAAACTTATGCCTTCACTGTAAATATGGGAGTACTTTTATGTAGTGAGAGTAGAGAGACCAATTTCTTCCACATGACTCTCAATCTGCAGAGATAGACAGATGAATTTCTGATGCAGGAAAATCCTTGTCTCACATTTTGCATTTCCAGCAAGGGAGCTGAATGTGGCATGGCATAACTGCAAGTCAGGCAGCTCCACACTTTACTCATCCAACGGAAGGTTTAGCACATCCTCTACTTCCAGGGGTAGATTAAACCTTTAGCTCCACCACTGCAATCATCATTAGTGCTAGCCATAATAGCACTTGAAAAATGTACCCTTTGGGCCTCAGAGGAATTGTAATGGACTGTACGAGGAAGAGCTTTCCCCTTAATGTCAGGCATCAGGAAGAGCTCTGCAAAGTGAACTGGGATGAATGTTGGAAATCTCTGAGTTTGGTACATTAGTGGTAGAAAAAAACTAGTTGTGAGGAAAAAATATTATGGTGGGAAAACAACCCCATATCTGAACAGTTAAACTACTTTCTGGACACATCAGTGGGAAAAATATCTCATGAGCTCTCACCGTATTGACAAAAGTCATAGAGGCATGGAAATTTTTCCTTCCATGAAACTCTTCTCAAAATGCTACTTGTCAATCAAGAGGTCACATTCTCTAAATATTTAGGTTTTTCTAAGGTTCAGTTCACTCCTGACAGCTATAATCCAGTATTAGGAGCTGCAGTTTTGAATTGTCATTGATGAGAAACGGCATAAAACCCAAGCCTCCCACTTATTGGATATGTGAATTTACTCCTGTGCACATATACTCCTGCATACATAAAACAGGCTGTCATGGGCAGATGTTTCAAAAACAAAGATTCTCTGATGATGTTTTATAATTGTTCAATGCAATGAGAATGGGTTAAGAACAGAGGCACCTTGCCTAGCTTCTGAATCGTGCTGAAGGAGGTGAATGTGGAACTGCTGAAGCCTCCAACCTAGAGACAATGCTGTGCAGTAGAAGTTTTTTTAGATCTCAGCCTTGGATAGAGAGTCCACATAAATCCCATTGGAGGTGAATAAATCCTTTTTAGGGTCCTGGTCCTTTGATGCACACGGGATGTAAAGAGCAGCTGTGTATTTCTTTTACAACGCATTCAGCGTGTATACTACTGAATGATAAGATGGTTTATCTGTAGTTTGCTTAATCTTTTCCTGTCATTCCTGGAGATTAAGCACCATTTTCACTGTAAACATTCTCTCTGCTCCCCTCAGGATTCCCTAAGGACAAACCAGTTCAAATATCTTTTCAAATAACAAACAGGCAAAGACTAATATATATTCCACAAATAAAAGGAATATTGTAAAAAAGGCTCTGATAGACTCCTTCCTTTGAGGGGATATTTCCAATTGATTTTTATTTCTTGAATCCTTTCTGAAAATTCAGAGTGGAATATGAATTTCCAGTGAAAGTGGCAAATATACCCACAACCAGATGGACAAAAACAATAGAAAAACATACTGCCAGAGAGCAGAGCTCTTATTTTGCACCCACAGTTCCACTTCATCCCATTTCCCTTAGTGCACTTTAGAGAAGGAGCTGCTTTATACTCCAGCTCCATGAAGATTACTGTAAACTTGTCCTTTATCATCTACAGCACACTGCGCTTCCAAGTCTGAAGATTATGGGGAAAGTGAAAACATAATTTATAGTGAAGTTTCTTTATTTATCAACACTGGATAAGAGGGTTCATATAGTTTTCTCTCAGCTGAACTTTCATTAACAGTTGCCAGCAATTTATTAATAAGGCACAATGGAAGTGAAAGCATCTTAGGGCTCTAATGCAGAACCAGACTTATAGAAAATACCAGGCTCTTTACATATAATCCAGCACCAATAATCCGGTACATGATAAATTTTGTCAATCACTTACAGATAGGCTCAATTCTGCTCGTGCTGAAAGAAGATGAAAGCTCACCTTTGATTTCACTGGTTTTGATACATTCCTAATGCCGAGTCCAGGCAGCTCTGCTATTTTTAAGTTGCATTCTGAAGTTCTGCTTCCTTTATTTTGTCTATGACCCAAACATTCGCTGTTTGAGGGGAAAAAGAAAGATAAAGTTCTATATATATAAACATTTGATTCCTCCTTAACAAATTTCTTTCAGTACCTTTGTCTGAAGGATGCTAGACCACAAATGTCCACAAATTTTATGTCTCTTATTTTAAAAGAAATGTGAATTGTTAAGAAAACAGGAAAGCAGTAGTTTTATTTTGATGGAAGGTCTGATTCATGACCTGGAAAAAAATCACAGTGATTTCTGTCACCTTTTCCTTCAAAGTTGCTGCTTTTGCTGTAGGAAATCTCATCAGCTTCTGAATCACTGCCATTTACAATCCAGCAAAATAAGAGAATTCAAAATGAATGCCTATTTTATGGATACAAATACAAATGGCAGTGGATTCAGTAACAGTAAAGGCAAGATCCTATGTGGAAGAGAAGACTGTGTACAGACCTGGGCGCTTAAATCTCCTGATGCCATGGCTTGATCCTTAATCTTCCTTGTATTTAATACACAAGATCTTGAATATACATTTTACTAGTATCGTTCATCTTATCTGGGCACAGAAGCTTTCACATGCATTGCTAACAAATGTACACTCAAGCTCTAAAGGTGTATCTTGATCAATGGGATGAGCTAGGGTTTCTTCTGAGAAGGATGGACCCAGCCTCAGCCATGCATCCCTATGGCTTTCTTTGAGTCAACATTAGTGCTGCAGCTCTATGGGAAACACAGTTTTCTCCCACCCCCAAATCTGTAGTGGTTTTAGGGCAGATCTGATCACTGCTGGTCCATCTGATGGCTCATATATAGCCCCTGAAAGTGAAGCTGAGTATGTCTCCTGTTCCAGCATGATCTAACTGCACTGAAAGGGGTGAACCCTATACCACGTTCACAGCCATGGGTTGTCATTGATCCTCCTTACAGCCATAACTTGTTACAGTGAGTCATTCCACAGAGCTGGTCTGGCAGAAAATGAACACACTTCCAGGAAACAGATCAGCCTAATACACCAATTCCCTTATAACTATGTCATTGCTAGAGGGTAGGGAATGTACGACAAAAAGTGCAAAAGAAGAGTACCTCTTGTTGGCAGCAAGCAGCTAGGTCTAGATCATCTAAAGCATGAAATCATATCATAATTCTGCTGTCCCAACCAAGGCTGGTGTTTGATGTACACTGCACCAGCTACCTGTTTTGCAAAAATTCATCTCCAGAACTTGCATCAGCAGCAGTGTCACTTTTCTTAGGGGATTCAGATCCATTTATTTACTGTTCCCTCTCTGCACTCTCCTTTGCCTTCCTGAGGGCACAGTTTCTGGAGGACCATCCTGCATACTCACAAGTATTTGATCAAAATGGGTTCACATGCAACTAAAAAGCAAAGTCCTGACTGAAGGAATTGTTCTTTAAGAGCATTTTGACTACTAGCAAGCACCTCACTCCAGTGACCTGATGCAGAGTGCAGGCAAGCTTTGAAACAAAGAGCTTTCAGCAAGGTGTGTGGGTGGGAAGGGCAGATGGGGAAAGAGACAACTCTGGGTCTCCTGGCCTGTCCTCTGGAAATGAAGTAACATCAGCAAATTTGTAAGAGCTGACTGAGACCTTTTTCAGAGAAGTACAACAGCTGCAGGGCTGACTTTGAGGCTGTCATCCTGTGCTGTGCAGTGCACTTTGACCACACTCTCACAAACACTGAGTTCTGATTAGGGGCAGGCTGAGGCACTGGACTAGGAGAAAATACCAGGTGAAGTGATACCTACATGAGCACAGCAAAACACCCAGTCAGCATGTAACAGCTAGCAGTGAGCAGACCCACAGTAAAAGTGCTAGTGATGGAATGACTGAAACAACTAACAAAAATAGCATGACAGTGAAGGAGGAATCATAGAATCACTAAGGTTGGAAAAAACTACTAGGATCATTTAATCCAACTGCCAACTCATCACTCCATGCCCACTAACCATGTCCCTCAGTGCCACATCTTCATGTTCCCTGAATAGCTCCTGGGTGATGACTGCACCGCTTCTCTGGTCAACTTCATCACTATTTTAGAGAAGAAATTTTTCTTAATATCCAACTTGAACCTCCTCTGGTGCAACTTGAGGCAGTCTTACAATCTTTGAGCTGTTTTTCTTCCCCTGAAGTACTGAGAAAGGTCATCAAATGCAATAGGGTTCATCGACAAAAATCCCTAAAGAAGGGAGCTGAATAACAGGAGCCATATTCTGACTGCAGGGCCAGTTACTAATGGCTTGGCTCACCTTGGTCCTGCTACTCTCAAGAGAAGCACTCAGTATAAAGCACAACTGTCTCCTGTGCCTTGCACAAATGGAGAAGAGCTTTGGAGCTGAGGTAGATGCTGGCAGGCACTGTGGGACTGGGGCTGGGACACTCAGATGAGGCACACTGTGAGACTGAGCCTCACTTTGTTAAAAGCTGTTGTCCTCTCATAGGGTCTCACTGCGCTCATGGAGTTAACACCAGGCTGCATGTCATTTGGAGAAGCATATCTCAAGGAGTGATTTATTTTGCTGCATTCTACAGCTTCCATTACAGTGCTTTAGTTCAAGTACTGCTCCTTGCCTCAGGGACTATTTTCCCACTCTCCAGTTGTTTATAATAATGAAAAAGCTGGTCTTGATTTGGAAAGAGCAGTGTGTGCAGATAAGATAAAATTTGTACTAAGGAACTAAGAGCAGCTCTTTCTTTGCATTACCGCCTGTGCAGGGCCTGCACTCCAGTACCAGCCTCTCTCTATCTCACAGCCCACAGCAGAGCCTTGCGCTGTCGATGCCGTTCCATCAGCTTCCCAGACATCAGGAAATGAGTACTTTGACAACTTAGCCAAAATAACAAAATACTAAAGTGAACAGGATAGCAGCTGTGAGAACATATTTCTCACATGGGGCTTGACCACAACTGTTGTTGCATGCTGAGGTGGACTGGTGGGACCTCAAGCTGACACTTAATTTTATGTATTTATTAATAGAAATAGCTTTAGCAGAAGGGGGTGAGATGACAGTTGTGAAGTTTAGAATCTGAAGCCCTCTGATTCCTAACAGAAAAAAGGGCAGCTTTTCTGTATTGCAGTGCCAGTGTTTCCAGACATCATCCCAGGGACCACTTCCAGAAAGGGAAGGCTCAGTTCCGCTGCAAGATTAGCTTAGTTCTAAGGCTCAAGCCTTAAGCTCTAAGACTTAAGTTCTTTACAGAGAGAATGGGGAGGTGCTGGAACAGGCTGCCCAAAGAGGCTGTGGATGCCCTGTCCCTAGAGGTGTTCAAGGTCAGATTGGATGGGGCTCTGGGCAACCTGGTCTAGTATTAAATGGGGAGGCTGGTGGCCATGCATGTGACAGAGGGGTTGGAGATTCATGATCCTTGAGGTCCCTTCCAACCCTGGCCATTCTGTGATTCTGTGATTCTGTGATTCTGTGATTCAAGGTCCTACTGAGAGGTTTTTTTAGATACAAATTTCATAAATGCTTTCCTGCAAAATGTACAAAAATTGCTTACGTTATCCAAAATCTTTCCTGCGAGAGGGAAGAAGGTGGGTGTACCTGCTGTTTGATTAGTTTATTTTGAAAAGGGGACAAATAGGAAATGGGGATGTCTCCTACACAAGTCATGGTCCTGCTGCATTGTTCCAACCCACTGCGGGAGGCAGGAGCCTTCCTGGAACAGGAAGAAGATCCATACATACACAGCACCACCAGGTGTGACCACTGTTCCTACAGAAAACAAACAGGGGATGAATCAGGGCAGCGGGGAGTTTTGCCCCTGAGTAGAACATTAGGTTGCAGGAGGTCAGCCTACAGCTCTGGTATTACAAGTCACACATAGCAGTCAGGGAGCATTTGGCATCTTGGAGCTGTGTGATGGGTGAAATAAGGTGCAAAATGCTCCAGACCGCCTCCTGATGAGCAGATCCTTAAAGGAAAACATGGACCCTTCAAAATAAGTTGTTGTTTGATATTTTTCTTCCACCAATTCCAGGAAAATAAGGTTGTGTTTTGTGTTATGAACATCAGCTAGAGAGTGGTGGTCTATTATAGGTCTACTATAAACAGAGTTCTTTTTACCACCACCGTGTGCCCTTTTCTTTGCATTGGTGTGAGAACAAAGTTCTTCCCAAATGTTGCAAAACTCAGTGTCCATTTGGTCTCCTGCTTTCTCCTTTCCTTGGACCACCACACCTCAGAGCTTTATTCTCAAAGTCACAGATTTCTCTCTAAAGGCAGGCTGGTAAAGGATGCTTTGCTAGAAGTAAAATGTAGCCAGCATTTTCAAACATGCATCCAATAAGAGGCTTTTTATGAGGACTTGAGAAGCACTGGGCATCTTTCTGAGATCAGTCTGTAGTAATTATCTAATTTAATAAAAAATGGAAGTCTGTTATATTTTCAGGACAAAGAAAGGACACACATTTTTTCATGATCATATAATCCTAAACCAACTTTATTGCTTTTTCTCTTACACGTGCTCCAATTAACTTTGGCCCGACTTCTGGGGAACTAATCTTGTCCTTAAAGTTAAGCACAGGTATGAGTGGCTTTTTGGAGAAGGGACAGTCCACTAAGTCCCTGGCAGGATCAACTGCACACTATAAACTATCTCAGAAAGCAAATATGGATTTTTGCACGCAAGAATTTCTTCAAGAAACCTAATTCTAGTAGTTACATTCATCTAGCCAAGGAATTTCTCATGCACCCCACAGCAAAACACATCAAATCTCCAATATTAAATAAAAACTATTCACAAATGGTCTGCAGCCAAAAATTATCTGCCGAAATCACTCAACTAAGAATTTATGGCAAATAAATCTGCTTACTACTCCTTTCTCCTGGAAATATGAGGCCAAGTTCAACAAGTTTTCCCTATGAATTTGCCTAGCTTTATTTCTGAGCAAAAGCTGTTTGCTGTCATCGTGGGCGTTCATGGTGGGAATGCCTGCAGCAGCCTGCAGAGCACACCTTGCACAGATGCAGGATGAGCCAGAAGTGTGGTGGGCCTGAAGGAGGATTTTCACTGAAACCATTGGAAATGGAGGAAAGTCATGATGAGAAGGACAGACTTGGAGCAATGAAATAAGTTGGGGTTTTCCTTACTCACTCACTGTGACAAAAGAACAGCATTTTATTGAGCTGACTGTAACCAAACAAACTGCGGTGATTCCAACTAGGCTATGACCCTAACACATATTCTACCTAAAGACACCCAGCTATGCAGAGGCACGGGCTTGCCCACAGGCACCTCATGTCACTTCTTCAAAGCACCATTTACAGCAGCCCAGAGGTCCTGCCTTCCTCCCCATGGACTCCTAGCTTCCTCCTTACCACATCTCTGAGTCTTGCTTTCTTCCCAGAGCTACTTCCGTCTCACGGTGACAGCCAGTCCATATCTGCTCCCGTCTGCAGGAAAAGAGGCCCCCAAGATTCAGTGTGGGCCCATTAAGCACTTAGCAAGATGATATTCTCAAGGCATGGTTCTCATAATCTTGCTTTCATTTTACTAAGTGAGAGCAACCAATGCTTCCATGCTCAACCCATACTGAGGTGACTGGTGCTGGGTCGTTCACACCCGGGGTAAGGGAGCAGCCAGGGGCCGTGCAACAGTCTGATGCACGTTGACACATGCAAGTCCCATGTGAGGCATGAACTGGAACAGCCACGAAGAGCCTGGGTCAAACACAAAACTGCTATCTCCAGCAGGTCGCAAGGCCAGAGCAGAAAGCAGTGGTTGTTTTTTCCAGACCATAATTTGAAATGCAGCTGTGGCACAGCTGCATGGGAGGCATGTGGAGTTGTAATCGAATACCAAACAGCCTCGTTGCACTTCACCAGTATGTTGTTGCCCTCATAATCATTTATCCCTTCTTGCAACATGACAGGAGATATTAGTAAATCTGTATAATTTCATTGTCTTTCTCAGCTGCTATCCTTAGCTTTAGTGCATGTCCAGTGCAGGTAGCTTTGCTACTGAGTGCTTGTTTAGTCCATCACTTTAATGATAGTGACAGGAAAGTGCTATTGTTCCTGTGCTTCCTCGTCGATAACAGGAGTTCCTGAGTTTATACTTGTCGTAAATTAAAAAAAAAAAAAAAAAAAAAAAAAAGCACCTCTGAAGAAAACATTTGGTTCTGATTTGCAACTGTCAATGTTTTCTGATTTCATCCTATGTGGATTGGATTGATTTTTGAATTCATAGTCCCTGAAGCAGAAAGAGGAATTTAAGCACATCTCTTTGGGCAGGGCTATGGTGCACCTCACAAAAAGAAAAATGCCCCAACTGTAGCAACCAGCACAACCCACACTGCTGCCTGGAGCACCCTTTGGTTCCCAGAGGTGCAGCTTCATAAACACAATAGCTGTCTGGTTCAACATAGTACGGAGCACAAACCAATCACTTGTCAGTACCCCTTCAGCACATCAGTATGGTTTATGATGCTAATATATCTAGCATTATTTAACATCATATATGTATCTATAATGCTACATATAGCATTATATACCATTTGCTAGCAAAGAAAGAGGTTGCATCTTCTGGAAATGAGTACAGAGCAACAAACTCTAGATAGAATGCTGGGGAGGCATAACTAAAAAACTCAAAAGAAATTATTAGATTTGATGGGAATCTGAAAAGGCTGTTAAAGAACGAGACATTTTTAATAAAGCAGAGTTTCATGTGATACCATATTTTATAAAGAATTTTTCTGCAGGCTATGTCCTAAGTATACAGTAGCTTTCTTTATCTGGTTGACCCTAGATACATGGAATTTCACTAGTTAAATATGCTTAGATAACAAGAGTTTCGCACATAAGTGCTGCTCCCTAATAGATGTGTCCTTCACTGACATAATGAGAGATTTTGGATAAACGATGGGTGTGCTGTACTGACTTTGAAGACTTAAGCTTCATTAAACAATTCTGCAGACTGAAACTAATCTACTCTCCTAATAATTGCACGTCTCCAGGAGCATTTCAATAGGTAAGTGCAACTGTAACAGCTGAAAGCTGTTTGGCTGTTAAAAATAAGATCTACATGACAGCTGCACAAAACAACTGACTCACAGACATTCATGTCAAGCAAAACACTACAGTAATGTCATAAACAAGCATCAGGACCTTGTGTATTTTCACTGACATAAGTTAGCAACTCCGTTCAGGAGTGAGGATAGTACTATTGTCTGGGTTTGTTGTGTTAAGTCTTTTAGAGCCCCAGATCATGGTTCTAACTGTATTTTCATCCCAGACAGATAAATGAGCATCTGTACAGCACTGCATATACCAATGAACAGCACAGCACAGCACAACAGTGCTGGCTCACGCAGCACAATCCATTCGTACGTGTGCAATGGCCATTCTCTCAGACAACAATCAGCCTGGACCCCCAAGCATCCGGAAGCATGGCAGATCACTGCAAAAATACAGGAAAAGACATATCCCATATGCTTGTCCTACAGCACATGGGATTTGACCATGCAGAACAGGAAATCCTATGCAATATAAGCAGTCCAGCACTGCTGGCGGTTCTGGGCTGCTACCCTGTGTGCTCACATTTGGTGAGGGCCACCTGGGATCTGGTCACAGCAGAGCCCAGCATCCTGCTGCCTGAGCCTGCAGCTTACCACACCACTCCCTCTGGCTTGCAAGAAGCTACTCACATGCTTAAAATTAGCCCTGGACCTGGGCCAGACTTCTCAGCACATTATGGGACAGAGCTGTTGACAGATGATCTTAACTCTCTGGCCTGTGAGAATTTGCTGCATGCATTCTGCCGAGCTGTGAGCCCGAGGTCTTTTCATGGGAATTAAGACATCAGTCTCATCAGTCAGCTCAGCTCGGATGCCATCACAATTAAAACCCCCTGAATAGGCTTCAGCTTGCATCACACTGCACAGAACTCATCCCACACTCATCCTGCCACTGCCTTCCCTAGTCCCAGCAGCTGGGCTTTGCAACAGCCTGTCAGCCATCTCTCTACATACCAAAAAGTAACAGAGAGGAGAAGAGAGGAAAGGAGAGGAGAGGAGAGGAGAGGAGAGGAGAGGAGAGGAGAGGAGAGGAGAGGAGAGGAGAGGAGAGGAGAGGAGAGGAGAGGAGAGGAGAGGAGAGGAGAGGAGAGGAGAGGAGAGGAGAGGAGAGGAGAGGAGAGGAGAGGAGAGGAGAAGAGAGGAGAGGAGAGGAGAGGAGAGGAGATGCCAGGTTCACAGAATCATAGAATCACTGAGGTTAGAAAAGACCACTAAGTTAATCTAGTTCAACCATCAATCCATCACCCATGCCCACTAACCACGTTCTCCATTGCCACAACCACATATTTCACGAACACCTCAGGGATGGTATTTCCACCACCTCCCTGGGCAGCCTGTTTCAAAGCCTCACCACTCTTTTTGAGAATAAATTTTTCCTAATATCCAACCTGAACCTCCCTGGCATGCAAGCAGACAGAAAGTATTAAAAATTTAAGTTTTAAGTGAGAAATATAGCAATGAAAAGAAGCAAAGACAGAAAAGCCTGTAGCAGAAAACAGGAGCCATTGCGTCAAGTGTAGGAGGTAGTTGTAGCCTCTGGGGACAGGTGGGCTCATGTCCTTTGAGCAGGAGTCAGAGAATTGAACATCCTGGCTGTATGAGCTCAAGACTGTCATCGCCCATGGTGCTACGCAGAGTCCACAGTGTTGCACTCTAGTTAAGAAAGAAGAGCAAAGGAAGGAAGACAAAATGCAGGGCCTCCAAAAGGCAGCACCTTGCCACCTTTTCAAATCCACTGCAGATGCATACCTAGGCAGACACACCACTACAAAAAACAAGGCTGCCTCAAGTATGCTTCACTTCCTGGCTAGTGTCTTATCAGTGTCTTCCCTGGGTTTTTGATCTACGGATGAGTGGGCTGGGAAGTGGCTGAAGATTCCCCTTTTGCCTCACGTGTGGAAATGTTCTAATTATAGGTTGCATCAACAGGCTCCCACTCCTGTTGTGGTGCTCCATGTTGTTTATGTCACTGAAACAAAAGAGAGAACCCACCTCCCCAAACCAGCCAAATAACGAGAAACAAAATGCACTCTTTTATCTTTCTGTCAAGTGAGGAGAGTTCATTATCTGCACCAGCCTGTGGCTGGGATCAGGTCTCCCCCAGGGCAGCGGTTTACAGGCTGATTAGTGTATAGCTTCCTGCAGTAAATGGCTGGCAGGAACCAGGACACAGGAGGAAGAATGGAAATTCAGGGATAAGATTTAAGCTTGGGGCTTAGTTTTTATTGCTTTTGCTGTATGTCAATACATATTTACCTGATAAGCCATACGCACTATGCATTTGTACACACATACCTACAAACAGTGGTAAACCAGGAAGGACTGAACCAACTGAATGTGTAACAAGGAACCTCTGCAGCATGGTCTGAGTTTTCTGCTTGTCCCATTGGCAAGGCTGGTAGAATCACAGAATCACAGAATCACAGAAATGCCAGACAAGTCTGTAGGACAGTACCGGAGCTGTGCAGAGCTGCATGTTTCAAGTCTGAAAAACCTCGGAGTCAGTGCAGTTGGAAAGAGTTCCTGCTGCACTGAAAACAATTATTTTACCTTCTTGCAAAGTAATTATGCAACTTTGAATTTGTAAAGGATTTCCTTTAATAATCTTGTTACTAAACTGTTAGAAATGTCTGTCAGAAAATGCAAAGGTACAACCATATACAAATGTGTAGCAACAGGAAGAATCTCTTTAACAGCTACGAATCTTTGAGGGATCACTTCAAAATGATATTCAATGCCAGTACTGACTTTTTGGAGCCCAATAGCACTGTAGTAGGACAACCCCTATTACAGATGAGCAAAACAGTTGCATTGTTACCTAAAAAACTTTCTGAAGATGTCTTAGCAATGGAGAAAAGTGACTGGAAGAGTAACTTTGAGCAGCTTACATCTTTCTGTATGAGCCAGTGCAAAGCACACTGCAATGAGAACCATTTTTGTGGATGAAGATTCTGTGAAGGTTTAGCAGGAAGAGCTTTTCTTCACTGAAGATTCTAGATGTGATTTTATTAGATGCTTTGATTCGGATTTAAAGATACACTTCAGTTGAATTTTGTAACAGGAATTTAAATTTAGATTTTAATTTAGAGCCCAGAACTCTACTCCCTTTTAGCCACTTATTGTTAGCATCCCTTTGTGTTCTCTTTGCTCAAGTTTAAATCTTTCTTCCAGATAAATGGGATAAAGATGGAGAACCATGGTAATGATACTGTGTGCACTAATGCTGTGCACTGTGTAACTCTGATTTATTTCAGATGTTTCTATACCATCTTTTCTGAGACTGTCACAGAAATAAACTATGTTGGTTTCCCAGCCAAAGGTGAGTTAGTGTTACTCTCATTATCCAGCTGAAGCCAGTAGGCCACAAGGAGCAAAAAGAAGACAGCACAGATGCAGACCTCGGATCAACTCCCAGGGCTCTCCTCTCCCCACGAGGCGCTGAGAGGTGTTGCCTTTCCAGACGGAGATAAATGAAAAAAAGCAGCCAGACAGCAGGGGAGACAGTTGCATTCCCTCACCATCTCCATGAGCTACAATGTCTAGTGACTCAGCAGTATTTGGGCGTGCAAACCTTTCGCACACACAGAAAGGAATTACAGATCAGACAAACAACTGTTGGTGGAAAGGAAGTTGTCTCAGATGAGCTGTTTCAGCTGTTTTTATAAGGAGGAGCTGCTGTGGATGCTGCAGCTCTGGCAGGTAGTTGGACTGAACACTGCCTTCATGTTCATTATTATAAGTCTTAAACTACTATTCATATTTTTCATACAGGACAAATCCAGGTGGTTTTTTTTTAGCTTATGATACTCCCCACTAGATTTTCCTGAATGTTCCCCAGACATCCTGGCTACTGCTAGTTCCATAGTGTGGGCACATGTACTCCCAGCTATGGTGTGTCACAGAGAAAGCAAGTTTAAAATATGGCCAAGGCACAATACCAACCAGCTTTACCATGGGAGGGTACTCTCACCCTGTAGTAATCCCAAAATAGGATGTTACTTTTGCTTACTGTAGAGACAAAGCATGAGCACGAAAAACTTTTGCAGGGCAGCTGGTACACTGTTTTCTTGAGATAACTTGCCTGCAGTTGGCCTTCACTCAGTTCTCTGCCAGAGACAGCAGACTCAAAGAGAACAATTTTCCCAGCTTTTTTTTAATTTTAATTCTTTTTCTTTCTGGAATTTTAATTCTTTTCTTTCTTTTTCTCCTAGCTCCTCTTTAAATTAGGTGGGATAGCAGCAGAGATAGAAGTGACTACACAAGTCACAAATCCTCTGCACGTGTTAGATCTGCCTCAGATGTAAAGACAAGTCACAGAGTGGCACTAGGAGAGGATTCGCAGCAGGCTTTCCTCAGCTGAACTCACTCCTCATGCATCTGGAAAAATGGAGTCCATAATACATAATTCCATGGTTGCTTTTTGTTTTTGTTTTTGTTTCATTTTGTTTTGCACAGGAAGAAGGTCAGCTTGCAATGTGATAATCTATGGTGAATGGTGAGTATTGGTTTTACAGGCTTGGAAATTCAAGGGCTTCACTTACAAATGCATAGAGGGATTCTTTTTCTACCTGGCGATATTGCCAGGGCGTATGACTCAAATTTGTTTTTTACCCAGTAGAGATACAGAGATTTATCTTGGAAGCAGGCTTTTCTCAAATGGCTATGTTCTGCATTCAACCCCAAACAGTGGCTGGTCCCAAAACCCAAGTGCTTCAGCACAACATGGAATGAATTTTGCTCAGGAATTTTTTTCATTTTTTGTAGCTTCCTCATGTTCCCCAACCTTCTTCCACATAGAAAATGTTTTATATTCAGCAGGCAGCTTGTCTTTAAAAATACCTAAAATACCTAAAAATGTCTTTGCCTGGGGGAAATGTTCATGTGCCTGAAGTCTGGTCAGCTGAACTGTTTAGCTCATGGAATGGTGTCTTTCTTACAGGAACAATTTACTGACTTAACTTGTTGCTTCATTATGTGCAGTAGATCTCAATTAAAAAAAAAAAAAACATAAAACTTATTTTTTGTTTTGTGGCTGTGAGATGTCAGAGCACAGTGAAGTAGAGATGTTCCATGGAGAGTGCAAAACCAACCACAGCAGCTTAGCCTGAGTCAGAGTCTTCATCTCAGCACAGGGGCTGGAAACACTGAGCTTTAGATAGCACTGCACAGTGAATGACATTGCAATCCATCTCCTTCCTACTCCACATGCTGCAACCATGTCATGAAGCTCCATGGAGAGGGTATCTGCCTAGCAGAATGCATTTTATGGTTTGTTGCCTCTGATGGAACACACAGCCCCCAGTGATAGTTTGAGAACAAATCTGTGTTCAGAAATGCATACTTTTTTCCCAGGTGCTTACATTGGCAGCTATCAAGGCTGCAGTTAAGTGCCACTGGCATCTCTACACTATGGTTTCATCTCTGTGCCATACTCAATTTGGATTAGAAACTAGCAGTATTTTCTCAAGAAAATGCTCAAATCTCCTTTGAGATTTCTGTGTTTTATGTGAGCTGCCTGTATGTTTGGATCTGATGATGGGAAGCATACAGAATTCTTCTCTTTTCAAAACAAGATTAATTTAAGTCCAGCAGGAAGAGCTTAACTATGGAAGATTCTATATATAGAATATTTTTCTTTTGTGTACAGCTGAACATATTTCCAGATCCTCTTAGTGACTGTCATGCTGCAGATAAACACAAAGCATCACCTTGAAAGTCCAATGATCACAAAACTTGAGAAGAAGTCTCTTCCTTCCTCTCAATGCAAATATTCATTGTTTGATAGCACAATTGTTGATATACTCACAGTATTTTGTTGTGACTGTTCAAACCAGCTCACAGATGCTCAGAAGCACTGAATAACTTAAGTTAGAAGTGACCTGGAGATCGCCTGAACTCAGAACAGGGTCAGCTTTTCAGTTAGATCACATTGCTCAGGGTATTGTCTAGTCCAGGTTTAAATATTTCAAGTACAGAAGTGTACTTGACCTTTCTGGCAACTTGCTTGAGTGACTGACTAGCCAAAAAGTGAAAAACTGCTTGAACTAGGCATAAGAAAGACTGATTTAAATATAAATAAACCATTTGATGCCAAATGGAAAATAAGTGTTTACCACCTCAAAAATGCAGGATTGTCAAAAACCTCAAATAAGAAATTTAGTGTTGTCAGCAGCATAGAACTACAGATTTTATAATTTAAAAGATAAAAAGTTCATTCAGCACCTTCTCAAGTTTCTCTTCTTGACTGCTTTCCTTTGATCCAGTCAAATAGTTGTAGAAAATTAAATTTACAGTCTCCACTAGTAATATTTTAAAGATTGAAATCACCTTAACATATCTTTAACAGAAAAAAAATTGACTTTCTAAAGAGATATTCCATAAAAAAACAAAACAGTTCAATTTTTGCTTAACTGAGTGAGTACCCAGGTTCACGCCTTGTGCACACTGCTTGGTGGAGAAATAGTTTATGTTAGCATTATTGTAATTATGTCAAAAAATATGCTTGCTAATTAAATACACACTTAATGAATGTAGTTAATAAGCCACTGACCAATGTCTGACATTTTGCACAGATAACAACGAGCTCAGGTTGAGTAAGTAATTGAATTCCCATTTCTAATGTGATAGTGTGCAAAGGGTCTAAGCAGGGATTAAATCCTCTTTCAGCAAGGTATTGTGCAAACAAATAGCAGAAAGAGAATCACTCTCCTAAGTCCACCACCTCAAGCAGTGCATTGCCAACAACAGTAACATCTACAGCCAGAGTTGGCCACATTTTCTGTATTAACGTGCAGGGAAGCTTATTTAACTGTATTCAGTATTAGCTGAATTTCATGAGACTCAGGAAACTGGCACTTAGGAGGGAAGTCCAACCAGAAGGAAGACATGAGGGATCTCTTAATCCTGGTGATGATAGGAATGCTTTTGTCTTGACTCATTGAGATGTGCTGCAAGGGGCACAGTGGAGACATATCACACTGCCTGTCCTCCCCTTGGTCTTTGTCTAAGGGCCTTCAGCTCTATGCCCTAAGTCTACCAGTTCAAGACTGCTGGATAAAAAAACAGATTCAGTGCCCCATAAAATGAAGGCATCTGAGCCAAATCTTTAACAAAGCTGGCTCATTCCTTTAGTCCTGTGTCAGATTTACCATTTCAACTATTTAAACCATTGCCACTATTTAAACATCTAATATTTTAAGGGAATATTTTATGGAATACAAGCTCCCAAATACGGTCAGACTGCTACCACTTTCAGTTACCATAAAGCCACGGAGGTTTGTTGAGCCGAGGACCCAACTTGTTGGAAGACACAGACGAGAGATGGTGTGGGAGTGATAACGTCACAGAAACAGCACATGAAAAGCATGAAGTAGGTTCACAAGTAATCTAGAGAGCATTTTTTACACTTATCAGATTAACAACAAACAAAGGTCGGGAGATGACTGGAACAATCCCTCCCTGTTCTCTGCGTGTCCCCCAGTGAGCTTTAAGGCACGCGCTGGGACACGCAGCCTCACAAACCCTTCCTTGCTGGGAAGGTGGAATCAATTAGCATGCGGGATATGGGCTTAAGGAGCAAATCCTCACTGCTTGCACCCTGCGAGTGAGGCATTGGCAGGGCTGTTTGCTCACATGGAGCCTGTTAGTTACACAAACACAGCCAGGGAAGATAGTGTTACAGGTGAAATCCTGCAGCTCTTCTAATGAAAGTGAATGTGTCCGCCTTCCTGTTTTTCCTGCGTACCCCTGTGAGCCGGCCCTTGTTGCACATCAGCTGGTCAAACGCCAGTCTGCTCCCTTCCATTCGGCTCACTACATTTCCTATCTCTCATGCTGATTTTAACACAAAAAAACTGCAAAAGAAATATTTTGATTTTTCTTGGGAGTAACACCTAAGGCAGCTCTTTGATGCAGATGAGGTCTGCTTGGAGAAACAGCTGGGGAAAAGAAACCCTGCAAAAACAAGTCAAAAATGGCAATTTTGGAAAGAAAAGCATGCTTTTTTAATTTGTTTTTTCTAATGATCTTTGACCTTCCCATTTACATTTATCTTCTTGAGTTTAAGAAGGAAGCAGTGTTACTGACACTGAAAAAGTAAAACTCTTCAAACAAAGCCCTGAAAGCATTAACCTCTTTGGGGAAGAAGAATGCTTTACTGACAAAACGTATAACCTGCACAGTGAGCACTCATCTTAATGCAAAGCCTAGGAATTAAATGCTCTTCTCCAGCACAGGATCTTGTGATGAATAAATACTAATTCTCTCTGTGATTTGGTGACACCCCTAAGCACTACTCAGTCTGTGCAAGAAGAGGCAGACAAAGTCTGAATTCTGATGGAAGGATGGAGTCTGTGGGCAAGAGAGATCCTCTTGACCTTGCTGGGAGCAGCAGTTTTCCTTCTTCAGACAGCTGTTGTAATTCTTAAGATTCACAAGCCAGCAGTAGTGGTCCTGGGCACACTGTACCATGACTCCCAAGGGCCACTGGTGTTGGGTGGAGATGGTCTGTGCCAACACAGGGGCAGCTCAAGGAGGAAAAGCTCCTCTGAGAACTTGCTTATAAATCCCAGATCAAATTTGCAGGTCATGGCAATGAGATACTTTTTCACAAAATTTGCTTTAAAATGTGCAGATTTTTTTCTGGGGGGGGACCAATATACATCTTAAATTTTAGTCTTTACCAAGTTATGAGTGACAATTTTCCAAGCAAAACTCAGCATTTTCAGATTGGAAGTAAGTATATTGTTTTTGTAGGCTTGAAAACAACTAACCTGTTTCTAGCCCATCATTTTTTAAAAAAGTATCCTAAAGTGGGCAACCATCAGACGATATTGATTCCAAGAGTCGACATCTACAACAATAAATATTAAGTGACATTGAAAACGAATAGTACCAGGCAAGTAAAATTGTATTGCTCTAACCTGTTAAAGTCTGAGAGCAAGCAGAGTAGACAAATCCTGAAGTATTGCTCTCATCAGCAAAATTCTAAGACCAGCAACTTGCTTGCTCCCGTGTGTGTAAAGCTCTGCAAAGCCTGCCATAATAGGAAGACTCTAAAAGATTTTTTCTGAGTTACAGCGTAAGTGACATTGACCTTAATATCACTGCATTTAAGCTTCAGTCTTTCAGGAAGAACAGAGAAAGAGAAGAGTTTCTTGAATAGTAATGAAGAATTGAAACCTTCAGTGTAGAAGATGAATCTGTTGAAGAGTACATTAAACAAAGAGTTTTAACACAATCTCTTTTTATCCCTTCAGCTTCATGACACACAGATAAGCTGAGACGTGGGTGAAATCAAACTGAAGGGGGTGTGTCCCTCTCCTTTGCACATAGTAAATGTGTAAAATATTCAGGCTCATGAAGGATGAGAACAGGTTTAAAACAGAGAGCATCCCTTAAAATGTGGGTATACTGCAAGGACTGGGATGGAGCTGCATGATCACGGAGTTGTGCTGAGAGCTGAAAACAGAGAAGAAAATTGCTGAGTTTTGTTTTGTTTGGGGCGGGGGCAGCTTATATTTAAGCAAGCATCTAAAAAAAGTGATAAAAAGAATGGATTGATCAAAACTAACAGAAGTCAGAGCCACAGTAGTGTCTCTTGTCTGAAAACTCTTGTTGTTTCACAGGGTGTGGACTCCAAAGTGGGAGTGCAAGTCTCTGCAGTAAATAAAATTTCAACTAATGACCCTACTTCAAATGTATTTGCCTTTACTGACAGATCTTAGGTTGTGAAAATGAAAAAAAAGTCTTCCCCTTCCTCCCAGACCTATACTATCCACTAGATGAAAACATGAAAATAAAAGCTGTGTTCTTCATATGATAATGGAGAAAAAAAAAGGAAATGAAAAAATAATATCAACTCAGCACCGTCATTTCAGAACATTTTGTCATGTTTTATTATTTCCTGTTAACCACCCTTCTTCCTTCTTATCTTGTGTATGGGCCTGTCTGCAATGATGGTTTAAATGAAAAGCTTTTTACTGAGCCAACTGCACCTTTCTCTAGGGAGTTCCCACTGAAATTCCTGATAACACCAAACAATGGGACTTTTTTTTCAGAGTAACAGAACATAATGAAAATGACATAAATTATCATGTAGAAATGGCATCCCTTTGAATACATTTTTCCTTCATTATTCATAGACAATGTTTTTCTAGAACAACAAGCCATGATAGACCTTTCTACACAGCAACTTCATTAAGCCAAAATATTAGCAGTAGAGTAAGGATCCCTCAACTAATATCAACTTATAAAACAAGGAGTTTGGAAGCTGAGCAACTCAGGACCAAATTCTTCACAGCATTCAGAAAGGCACAGTTTGAGTTACTGCAGGCTTGACTCAGCTGTTTATAAATGGCATTTAGTACCTCTGGAGATACTCTAAAGTATACCAGTAGTCTTCTCCAGATGGTGGTCAACCTTTTGAAGGCCGAGTGTCACAGTTGCCCACCTACAGGAATGCTCTTTGTACTGCAAAGCATTTCAAAAGGCATCTTCTACCTGAGGATAGGAAACTCAGTCGAGACCTTAGTGTCCATGTTAAGAGCATAATTTTAGGCAGGTAAAGATATAACGAAGGAATATGTTTTAATCTGAAGTCTAGCTGTTAAGATCTGCAAAATGTTAGACTTCATCATTATGAATACAGAAGATTAAAATGATGTAGAAACTGGTGTCAAAGTATGAAGGTGATATTCCTCCTACATGTAAGTGTGGATTTATGTATACTTGGAAATATACTTGTGTCACTTGTGTTCACTTTCTTCATTCAGGCATACGAGAAATGGAGAACTGTAATTACTCTAGCCCATTTCTGGCCTTCCTTCAAAGCTGTGTCATGTATGAGGGATGCTGCTGGAAAGCCCAAGGAGACAAAGGGGGGATCACTGAAGCCAAAGAACTCATGTGTACTTCGGAAAGCATGTGCACCTGGCAGACAGTGGTTTCAGACCAGGTTTGGTGTCCACTCCTCTGCCAGAATGACGGGGATGTCCCCGTCTGGATGCGGGCAGAGAGGCTCTGCTTTCCTTCAGGCTGAGGCAGGCACATTCCCCTTGTGTGAGGGGTTCTCCAGCAATTTGATTATTTCATAAGGGGATAGGGCTAAAAGCATGGCTGTGGATTGTTAACACGGTGCTTATGATTTCTGGCTTCAGAAGACAGATTAGTCCATCCAAGAGAGTAGGATCAGTGTGGGATTTAGACAGACCGAACCCTACCCCAGGTCTTACATTATTTCTATTTCTTTAGTCTCCTGCCAGGCCTATACACAGATCTGCAGGAATCCCTTTTCGTCCAGCTTCACACGCTCTCACGAATGCCAAAATTAACAAATCAAGATTGCAGTTAATTCCAGAAGAGCACATCTGAAATGCTCCATCTTATGATAATATTTTGCTTTTTTTTTTTTTTCAGAAGAAAGACTTGCATTCTTAAACAACTAAGAAAAACACTTCAAAAGGAGTTTCTAGCTCATATCTCTTCTTGTGGGTCCAAGATTATGTGTGAGTTCCCCCCATCACTCCTCAGTCTATGTCAGCTGGTACAAGGGGGAATTAAGGATCTTGATGTGTCAGGCAATGGAAGAAATGGACTGTGGGTCTCATATCCTATAGATTCTATAGACACTGCTGTCAGGAACAGAGAAGGAGAGAGGGAAGAAGCAAAGGAAGAGAAAGAAGGGAGAAATTTTTACCTTCTGAGTAAGGCTCCTGGTGTGTTCAGCAGGGCAACCTGCCTAGAAAAATGCTTTATATATTCAGAGCATACCTTCTGGGTGAGACTAGTGAAGAGAAATCTTTATTTTCTCAGCCTCACAAGTAAGACATGGGCATCATGGGCCTGCCAGGACTGAGTCCCTTTCCAGCACTTGCAGAAGGAGCCCTGTGGGCACTGGTGGGAGTGTGATGGTTGAAACTGGAGGTGCTTCAGAGATGAGCACTATGCTCCTGGGCATCGAGGCTGACAATCGTGTTAAGTCTTGTTAAGCCTTTCACGGGTTGAGTTCCTGTTTGTGGGTTCCATCAAGAATATAATATCACTCTTCAACGTTTTATTCAAATGCTTTCCCTATTTCCAGCCTTCCCTCTCCAACCATTACAAAGGAATAGCAAAGTAGGAACTGCGGAGTTTCTTAAAAATAACTCCCTTGTATCAGGGACTATGAGAAATGCTAGACAAATCACCAAGTGATGAAGACCTAAATCCCTCAGAGCTTATACATATACATTAAAAATAATGGTTTGAATATCAACATAAATAAATATAAAGCTGATTTTATGCTCCAGGATTATACTTGGGAGACCTCCTGTCTTAAACAACGTAACTTCAAAAGCAAACTCCCTGTGAAATGCCACTGGGTTTCTGCAGTAGATCAGACAACTCTGTTGGGCAGGACAAAGCTTTTTTCTGTTTGAGGGAGAAACTTCTTTTGGAAAATTTGGAAGCAGTTTCTGCTCTCAGTTTGCTAAGTGCAAATCAGGACAGTTTGTAACAACATACAGCTATTGAGATGCATGGAACTATTTACATAAGGTAAGCAGGATTTGGCCCAGCGCCATGAGCTGGGCAGATAGCATTGTCCTGTCAATTTTCACTCCCTACAGCAATGAAGCCAGATAAACCATTTCCTGCCATATGGTATCACCTTTTCACAAGGGACCTTGTGGACCTCACCACTGGCCTCTAGGTGCTTTGGAAGGAAGATACCACTTAGCTTTATAAGGTAAATTTTATCTATTTTTTTTTTTCCCAAATCTACTATGTAGTGTGAGTTCTGTGCTGAAATATATAAAGATGTCCTATGAGAGGGTACCAGGAAAAAGAAGTATTGCTTGCTAGCTGTGAGTTTCAGTGTCTCTGCTCTCACCGCTTGTCCACACAGAGCTCTACATGTGATCACTCGGGTTCATTATTGCCTCTTTCCAAAGGGCACAGATCTGTACATAGCAGTTTGAGCTATTTGGAATACCTTCAGTGGGAGCAGGAGCCATCCCAAGTCTTGAACAGCACATATCATTATAGGGCTTAGGCCAACAAATTTAAAAAGATCATTGATGACATTTTTTACCTGTTAGTCAGAGAAGATTTTCTTTGGTATTTCTCAGTCTGTGTTTTATCCAGGACACTTTCTCTTGCATTCTAACACCCTCAAATATAAATTAACTAGCTGTAATCTGTTTCATGGTCATATTGCATTAAAGTTCAGAGAAAATAAACGAAGTGGTATTATTCCAACTTGACTCAAGAGAAGAGCAAAGCTGTAAGGAAAGCACTTTTTTCCCTTTTATTTATGAAATAAAACTTGAGAGTTTCACCCCTAAGGGAAGGATCGCTTTATATCCTCACTGTACGTCAAATTTACCCTGCGAAGAAGCAGCTGATAAACTCAAATCTCTCCTCACAGCACGAGCTTCTTAATGCCTCAGCCTCATTTGTTCATCAGCACTTTATGAGAAAATAAACAAAAACACTGCCTGTTAGCCCACTGCCATCAAGGGCATCCCAACACTTCCTGCTGGGAGAGGTACTTGCACCACCCTTGGAGCAGAGGCGACAGCATCTTTCTTCTGCCTCTACATTTACAATGGCCAATCTACAAAGCTGGAATCCCAGGGAGCTTAATCAAAAGCCAGAGGACACCCCAGGGTACGTGTTATTGTCTAATAACAGTAAGCCATGCACATTGTTAGCACCAACTTTAGGCTAACATCAGCGTTTCTGCATGCTTGGGCATCCCTTGGAGGAATCGGGCTGCTCTTCCAGGACAGGAATTGCTACAGATGTAAAAGCATACTATTACAATAGTGCAAAGCATGATTTTTTAGGTGAAAAATTGAAACAGATCCTCAGTGTTCCCCTCTGGTAACAATTCCCTCTCTCACCAGATTGCAAAGAACATCTATATTTTGTTCAGCCCATCAACTGCTACAGAAGTCCAAAGCAACACTACTGCAAAATATCTCAGTCATGGCAGAGGAAGAGGATCACAGAGAGGTGTAGGATAAAACCCATAGGTTCTTGTATGAAGTGCACGAGCCAATGTTTTAATGTATTTTTTAAGCACACTTCTGTGGGATGCTCAGCACAGTTCCTACCACCCCTCAAAGACTATGCAGCAGCACACATGCAATTACTATATGATTAACATGGTGGATATTTCTTGAAGTACCTTCCTTTTCTCTTTCATGCTCTTTTGCAGTCTTTAATAGTTGTTTGTCATCACTCTCCCTCAAATTTTTGTTCCTTTTTTCTCTTCACTTGGTCCATTCTAGCAAGTTTCTAGTTTTTTCCTCATTTTTAGCTTTTTTTCTGGATGCATTTGGATTGTTTGATCCCACTTCCAAAGATGTTCATATGCATTCTGCACTCACCCTTTGCATTGATTAATTAATGAGAGGGTAACAGAGGGCACAGCAGAAAGAGATGGGCCCGTAACATGACAGTTCAACATCCTGGACAGACCTGTAACAATTATGTCAACAGTCATAGCTGAGTGCTGAGATGTGCATCCAGTAAATGTGTTATCTCATTTCTCTACCACTTTACTATAGTCACGGCATAAGAAGATATGCATTGACTGTTCTCATGCATTGTTTTACGTTGATACTGTCATACTTGTATATATACACACAGTTAGCAGGTTGAGGTGTTCTAGTCACATAGAACAGATGGGAAACAATTGGATGCAAAGAGCCCTCCACCCAGCAGACAGGTCAGGCCAAATTCTCCTGTAGAGAAGAGTTTCTTATCAATCATATATATTTTTTTTTTTAAAGGATTTTGCAGTGCATATCAGTGGGGAGCTGGCACTTCTATGCAGTTTTCGTTTTCCCTTTTTTGAAGTGTCGGTAGTCTGGTGCCAATAGATTTTTGCATTTTGATATTGAAAAAAAATCTTTGAACTTTAAAATTCTTCTTGCTACCACTTAAAAGCAGGCATATTTGTATGAAAATGCACAGATACACATATACACACAAAGATACAGGTATAAAAAATAGAGTACTAACAAAACTACCAAAAGGCAGACACTGCTCACTGATTCTTGCTAGCTTTGCTTCTTGTACTGCCAAAGACCATTTCAAAAGGCAAATCCTCATCAGATATTGGGGAGGGAGGGAAGGGAAGGAAATTCATGACAGATTGTGCTGTGAATTCCTAAGCCTGAAGTTTTGTTTGTGATTTATCATTGCTAAGCCTTATCAACCACTGATTGAGTCTTTCCTCTCTCAGCCCTTGAGGGTGGCAGGCTCTGGTCTCCTGTGGTTCCCTCCCGGCCCACCAGCTTCTCTAAATGCTAATCAGATGATATGGACCCTCCTGTGATCTTGTGAAGGGCTCTATCAGCAGTTTGGTAGAAACACCGTAATGTAAAAATGATACTCCCCTGTCATCCCCGATAGGTGTCTGCCAGGAAGTACAACATCAAATAGCTCGGATATTGTTAGCTCCTGCGGGTCTCTCTCTGTGATGTGTCAAGATGTGGACAAGCGCTTACCTAACACAGCTTTGCAAAGAAAACAAAGTTTTATAACTCATTAATTTTCTTTGCTTTTTTTTTCCCCCGACCTGAATTATTTTCAGTATATGATAATTCGTGATGATGATACATATGATGATATGATGATTCTGTGATATGTTGTTTCTATGTTGTTCAGGGCCAAGATCCCAGCAACCATAGTTTTCTCATGGAAGATACTGCAAGCATCTACAGGTAAGAGAGAGAGCAATTTCCTCTCACAAAAGCAGCAGCTACACACCCAGGCAGCTATTCCTCAGTGCAAATTGCCAAGCTAAGGGCAAATTTTGTCCTTTCAAGGGGCAAAGCAGCTTGTGCTGGGAATCTGGTTGGTTGGAAAGATAATAACACAACCCTTCCATGCCCAGTTGCTGTGAAGGCAGTCCTTGGAATAAAGCATGTCCAAAAGCTCTGTGTCTGCCCAGCATCTCTGCTGTGATGCATTCATGAAGAACTACCTTTATAGTGATAACACACAGAAGATGGATGGACTTGTCCAGGCACTGCTTTGAATGCATGTTCTGTGAGGACTTTTTGTGGTGGACATTTTCCAGGTGCCAGTCTCCAGCTTCTCCAACAGGCTGAGCCACTGCGTGCAGGTTTCCAAAGTTTTTGAAGATTTGGAATCCTCACCATGGAATCTGAAAAACTCTGCCTCTCTTTCAGACTTATTGAGAAACATGGCATATGCCAAGACTTCCCATGTCAGCTTTGGAGGAACGACCAATGGACAGGCTCAGAAATCTCTCACCCTTATTTCTGTCCTGTACAGAAACTCCTGCATTGCTGCTACCTGGCGGGGTGGCTACAGAGTATGGCCATGTATGCTTCCATATGGGAAATAACAGGTTCTTGGGGCTGGAAACCTCCAAGCTTGGAGGCCCACAGCTCCCAGCCACAGTTGAGTATTCTGACCATATTGGTTTAGCATCCATAGAACCAATATTCAAAATATCCAAAATATCAATATCTAAGACAATCTAAACGCTGAGTGCTGCCTGCCCTTCCCTTTGAGATGCCAGGGTACCCAGCCTGCCAGAGAAGCCTGATCATCTCCAGCCCTACAGAGGAAGGTTCTGGATTGCCCTCTGGAGATGACTGACTTCCTGGAGTAGTCCAGGGACAGAAGAAGGCACCTTCTTAGGAAGACTGGATCTTCCTCCAGAAAACTTCAGAGGTGACTGCATCTCTCAGCTTCCTATGAAGGCAATGTAGACAAAAGCAGGATTGCCTATATGGTTATTCCCTTATAAAAGAAGGAAAACTTCAGCAAGAACTTGTGCTATTCAAAGATTAAGGCATCTTTTCTGAGAGCGCAGTATTGGAAATGAAGCAACTTCAAAAAGGAGGTCCTGCAGAGGTGCAGGTAACCTATAGCTCACGGTGCAGGGGGTGCTATGGGAGAGGAGGACTCCCCAAGAGCAGGGCCTTGGACTTCAATTTTCCTCCAGAGGTGTAATGTACTAAAGGGGCTACAAGGGAAATGCCTTACCAGCTGTGTGATGCCAGTCTTCAGTCCAAATATAAAAATGTCAGAGCATGTAATTTATTCCTTTTTGGTTCTCCCATCTAGTTTAAAGGTAAGTTGGCTGGCTTCATTGCATATGCCAAAAGTTTTAGTCTGAGGTCAGTCAAAAATCATTTATTAATTCTAGTTTGTTCAGTTAGAAGACAGAAGTGCCCCTCTGTACATCAAAAAGTATTGTGAGTAATGTAACAGCCTTTGTTGGAGGAAAAAGTTCATCAACCTGTGTTCAAATATGCCCCATTCTCTCCCGCTTCCCCCCTCCACCTCCCCCCCAAAAAAACAGCCAAATTTAAGCTATCCAAGTTTTGTTAGCAGCAAAGCAGTTTCAGACATTAATTACTGCAGGCACTGCAGGGCCAAGTTCAGTTCCCTGAGCTTTATCCAGAAGAGTAGGAGACTATGGAGATACAACCCGATATGTTTATCTTTGTGAAGCACGCTCCCTGCCTCGGTCGTGTGCCAGATGTTGCCACAGCTGCAGGAAGTTGTTTATCTGCCCTCATGACCTTTCAGAAGTGTTGGGCGATGGTAAAATCATGTTTTTATAGAGCATCTCTTCTCTTTAACTGTAAACTTTCCATCGGCAGTTAAAATAGTTTTTAAATTCTATAAGGAAGCCAGGGATTGATGTTGTAGATATCCATAATCTAATTATATCCTTTACAGTGTGTGCAATGTATGAGTTTACTTTAGGGAGCTGGCTTGGAAAAACCTGGCCACTTGAACACCTGTGGTAACTACTGTTACTGCTACCTTTCTAAGCCTGCAAAGTCTGTATGTTTATTACTTTTTACATCTGTAGGCATTAGATTGGCCTATGACTGAGTTTTCCAGGACTCTGATGGCAACCCGTTGCTCAGCACTCATGGAGTTCTCCTTGGTCACTTAAAAATGTTGATCTCTACAGTGCTCCCAAGAAAAACAAGCATACTATGTGTTAGATAATTCTGCTGAAATAAATTCACAGCTGCAGATGACACATCAAGAGCATTTCTCAGCGGAGCTAGATACTAATACACACTGATTGATCAACAGTATGGTGTAAGTGATAGTTCTGAGCATGGGAGAAAAAGGATTAAGCAAAATACAAATGGTATGTATCCATCAACCTTATCATTCAGGAGAAAAAATAACAGTGTCATTAGCTAAGTTTCCAAAATAGCCCAGTTTCCTGCTTGAAAGCCAATCCTTCAGAAACAGGTTAAGCCTTCATTTTGTTATGACATGCCGGTAAAGTCACAAGGGTGTCTTTGGTCTTCTTCTGTCAACATTAATGTGCTAAGTGAAAATCATTGTTCAAATGAAAAATACTTAGTCAGCTTGTAATACATTAAAATTATCTCTGTTCATTTTTAGTCAGCAGTTGAATCACAGAAAGATCTTTCTTAACAAACAGATTAAGTAAATGAATTTAGTAATGCTTTATTTTTATTTTCTTTCATTCTACTTTTAATCATTTCGTTTGAGCTGACAGCATAAATTTTAGAAATTGTTTATCTTTTGCATTCTTTAGAATAAGCAATGAAATTAATAGTAATGTATTCACTTGAATATTAAATCTTTCACATAACATTAGAATCAGCGCACATTTATTGAGCCTGTTGGTGCTGTATTCAATTAGTGTCTTAGCTGGTAACCTCCAGACAATTGCAGTAGCAATGTTTAGACACTTTTACTATGTGCACATGACAAAACAACAGAGTCTTAGATGTTTTAAAGCTCTGAGCTTATCCCCATAAAGATGCGTCTGCTCCAAGAGTTTTTATGGTGAGTAGAGGTCAAATTTGAGAATTACATAATTCTTCACAACAATCTCCTTTTTTAGGGCCCATAGTTAATCTGTTTGCACTGGGACTAAGACTTGATTCTCTTTTAAGTTAATTTAGTATACTAGAAAAGGATCAGCTCCACAGAGTCAGGAGCAGATATCTTATTTAGCCACAGAGAAATGACAGCTCAGGTAGGAGCAGTGTAAGTTGCCCGTCTGTTCCTACCGAGGTGCCTATTTCCTGAGGGTCATTCTAATAGGAGTAGGTAGACAGATCTGTCTCTATACTCATGTTGGTCATGGAACACTTGCCTAACTTTTGGGAAAGGTGCTTTCTAGGAACAGCTGTGGTGACAGAACTGTGGTGTGGACACCTGCAGCATGAAGTTTAAAGAACTCATTTGACAGGAGACACCAAGTAACCATTAAATGGTCACTGACCTCATCAGTGATACCGTGAAGGAGTAAACCTACAATCAAGTTCCTCCTTCAAGACCCTCTAGTTCTTGAGTAAAAAGTTCCTCACAGTGGGAGACCAATATATAAGTAATTCCAGAGAGGGAGAAGCTGAAGCCACATACATTCAGTCTAGATAGTGCAAGCTCTTCACCTGTGAGTATAACCAATCTCTGGAACAACAAGAAGTTTTGAGAAATCTCCATCACTGGCAATTAACAAGTCAAGACTAAATCTCCTTTTATTACCTAAAAAATGTTCTAGTTCAAACTTCCAAGGAACTAGAATTTTTGCTGGAGAAGAAGTTGGCCTGAATGATCACAGGGCTTCAGAGTTCATGACGCTGTCAGAACAGAGGTAACAACTGAAGTCATTTTGAAATCACTTTGCACAGTCCTGCTGTGGGTACAAATCAGACCTTTCACTGTTGGTTTTCTCTGCCTCACAGGAAATAAGATTGATTTTAAAAGTTCTCCTTTCCAAAGTGGAATATTTTTTTTTTTTTAATTCTTCATTAAATTTTGTTTCAGAATGATAAGAACTTTTTGCTTTATTGAAATATAAACCCACCCGATCAGAGCTATTCTAAAATAAATACTATATGAAGGAAAAAAAAATCCACAGAAATTATCTATTTGTTCTTTCCTCCAATATCATGAAAGTGTACATATTTTCACTATATATTGCACATTAAATGAATCTAAGCAAGTGTTCCTAAAAATGAATCACTAGGAACTTTTTCTAGCTCTAGTTTCAAAAAAATATTTTGACCACTGTGCTCAGTGTTCCTTTTTCTGTACAAAAATAAGTTTGTATAGTTGAGGGGAATACAAACTGTGATGCTCCCAAAAACTCAGGGCTGGACTCTCTACATGCATTTCGACTCAAGCATAAAACAATAGAGGGGATATTTATATGCAGTATTACTGATGTTTAACAGCTTCTCTAAACATGAACAGTTTTAAAAAATGAGTGTTCTGATCTTTTTTGTTATTTTGTTTCATTAAGAAGCAGTTTAAAAGTTGAACAAACCCTTTTATGTCTCCTCCTGAGATTTATCTGTACACGTCCCAATGGTCTATATTTCTTTTGTTCACACCATAAATCTAGGTTCCAAGCCAGATATTTGTAATAAGCCTATAAAGAAAACAGAAAGAGGTGTGGTAAGTTTATCAGTTTGAACCACACATTTAAGTTTCTGGTGTACATAAAAATTCCAGACTTAAGTCTCTTGACTCTCCCTTACAAAACATTTCCTGCTCATTTAAACAAACAAAAAAAAAAAAGAAAAAGAAAAAAAGAAAAAAAGAGAGAGAGAAAAGAGAGAGAAAAGGAGAAGGGGTGGTGGGGGGGAAGAGAAAGGGGGAGGGATGTTTTGCATAGAAAAGAAATGAATTATAGTTCAATTAAAAAAAAAAAAAAAAAGATTTAGTAGCAGAATTCATCAGATCCCCAGTAAATGTGTGTTCACACCATCCCCAGTGAAGCCACAGGATGGTAGCAGGATCCACCACCACCATTTTATCTCTGCACTGTTAGTGAGCAGCAGCAGAGTGGCTCTGTGTTGGTCCCAAGCGGGGATCCAACACTGTGGGGTAGAAAAATGAGTGCTACAGAGAAACCCCTTTGTTCTTCCTCTCTGGCATCTCAGAAATCCTGTATCATAACAGCTTAGCACTAGCCACCAAGAGACTTGAGGAAATAACAGAGAACTTCACGGAGTTATTTTCATTTCCTCCTAAGTAGTCTCTTTTAACTCATCAGATCAGCTTCCAAGGCTCTTTAGATGTAAGTGAGAACAAATCCCACATCCAGATAAAAGGAAGGAAGTGAGTAGAGAAAAGCATCCACCAGCACTGCATCTTTAGGTGTGACAAACACCACAGCAGCCCCTCCAGTTCAGAAGGTAAAATGTCCAAGCAGGAATTTCAGAGGAGGCCTTCAAGCAGATGGAGGACTGAATTTAACAGAAGGTTAAAAATCCATAATCTGAAGACTTCCACCTGGCTCTCCAAGTATACCAGCAGGCAGAGGAGATGCTGCTAAGCCTGACTGGCAGAGGAAAGAAGGTCGCATTCGCTCCTATTTGGAGCTGTGACATGACATGCTCTGTTCAGCAATGCCCATAAACCTTGCCCAAGCACAGAGCTACCAAGCATAGTCATGTCCTCTCCCCTACAGCTCAGACAGGGAAGCAGGAGACAGGACTGCTCCATGCACCTGCCGCTGTGGTGTAAAAGGCTGGCAGTGCAGAAGAGCTCTTTATCACTTAGAATTGCAGAATCAGAGAATGTCCCAGGTTGAAAGAAACTCAGCAAGAACCACTGAGTCCAAATGTGGCTCCACATGGAATCACTCAAAATTAAAACTGTGTCTGAGAGCATTGTCCAAATGCTGCTTGAACTCTGGCAGCTTGGGGCTGTGACCACTTTTGTGACCAGTACCTGCCCCTCCACTCCCCTCTTGAGGAAGCCATGGGCTGCCATGAGGCTTCTCCTCAGCCTCCCCTTCTTTGGGCTGAACAAACCAAGGGACCTCAGTCTCTTTCCTCATACCTCTTGATCTGTAGACCCTTCACCACCTTTGTAGCCCTCCACTGAATGCACTGTAACAGTTTTATGACCTTCCATTTTGTCATGCAAACTGTACCAGCACCAAGTAGAACACTTGTTGTCCTGTGCTCTGAACACTGGTTCAGATCAGCCAGTGGAGAAAGTGTAGGGATCCTACTTTGGCCATTTTTTCTCACATCCATGATAGGAAAAGCTAAATGGTTTATACACTGGTACAAACTGCTGCCTTTTCATCTTTCTTTTTTTTTAATTCCTTTAACTATTTCAGAACTGAGAGTTATTTCAGTACAAATAATACTCTGTGTGTATAACAAAATGCTGCTGCTATTTATGCAATGCAGATAAGCACTACAGCGTAATAAACAGACTGATGTTAGGAGACTGAATGCTGAGGGTGGAGCTCTGCCCCTCATCCACCACATACCGTTGTTTCCAACACCTTTCTACAATGCCTAGGAGCAAGGAGATGCAGATTTATGAGTGGCTCTGAGCTCTCAACATGGAGGGCAAAGGTATGTGCACAAACAGCATGTCTACTGCTACGACAGTCTTCTTGTCACTCTCATTCCAAGTCCATCCTGAGAAGACTTCATTTTCTCAGCAAAGTCAGAGTGTGGAGAGAACAGCCTTATCTTCTCCTATGTAATAGAGCCAGCCCCACGTGACCTTAACTTTGTTTTGAGTCCAGACAATGTGAATATTTATTAACTGCTGTCTTGAGTGCTCTGGCTGCTGAACGGCACACAATGAATCTGGCAAGCTAGATGACATTAGCCAAAGCTGCTTGCAGTATCAGAGCACAAAGGCTGAGATTATTTATTGTTGGAGACCCTGCACGCCTCAATCATATCTGCTCATTCATATTGGTTTATTTTTCTAGCCTCTAGTTTAGAGAGCAACAGAGTAGTTTATGCCAGCGCAAAACTTTACACACAGCGCTACAAGTAATTAACTCACACATGACCTTTAATTTGCTTTTACCCCCTCCAGATTTTTTCTTTTTTAATCATTTTCCCAACAGCGCACTTAGATCTGAATGGAATGGGCACTGGCATCTGTGTCCAGATGTATCACAGGCAAACTTGAGTAGGAGGGCTACATGCGGCAGTGTCCCAGTTTCTTACGATTGCCTCTTAATTCTGTGCCCCAGCTCAGGAGTTAACCCTGAACTATCAACCTCAGCACCCCTAACTACAAACCATCACAGAGAAATTAATCATTGATAAGATGCCTCTGAACATGCTTGCAATATGCAGACACCACTTCTGCCATAGCAGGATGTATTTATCACACTTCTATGCAGGTTTGTAGTGGTAAGCCTCTAATAAATACTTACTGAGAAAATGATTGACATAACACTTTTTCTGATAAATATTTGCCACAGATATTTTATCAGGAAGCACACTGGAAAAGAAATTCTTTTAAGGGTTTGTTACAAAAAAAATCATATTTAAACTATATAATTTTAGGAACACAAATTATTTTCAACATCTGTTTTTACAGCTGTTAATTGTACTTAATAGTTTAAGACCTGCATTTCTTTCTAGTCACAAGTCATGGTGTTCATTGAGCCTCTCTATCTTTCCCAAGGCAGGACCACCGATAAGTATGAGTAGATATATGACTGAAACCTATGTCTTCATGTTATGGCATAATGCAACAAAACACTGACAGCATATGAATATATGTATATATACATCTGCATTCTGGAATAGGAAATGAGTCCAGCATTTTCAAACCTAGCAGTTTACTGCATTGAGGCAGGTAGTGTTTTTTCTGGAATGCAGGTACTTTTTTTAGCCTCCTGTACTATGGGATAAGTACCCACTCGGAATGGTGGTCATTAAAGAAACTGTTTCTGCTATTCCATAATAGCGTTCTCATAGCCCACAGTAAATGTGGGTGATGTTATTCAAATGTCTTGGTATGGGATTTCATGTACAGATTGGATACCTAAAAATGAATTCAGTTGCATTCCCAGGTCTCTGTGTTCACAGCTTTACAATACAAAATGGGGAACTGTCTCTCTCCAAACGAAGTCATATGGATATCTGAAATGCAACCAGTTCCTTGGCCTCTGTCTAGGTACACCACAGCATCGGGACTTCTTATTTTCTTTTTTTCCCCATGGGAGATGATGCCTCAAAGCTTGAACAAAGGCCCTTCATAATAAAGAGCCAATATATAACCAAGATCATTCTACAAAATGAGAAAAAACAAAAAAACAAAAAAACAAAAAACAAAACCAAAACAGTAGTTTTCTTTCCTTGTTGCTGTGAGTAACTCCCTTTAGCTAGTGAGTGATGGGAGAGCCGCTCCCAGAACTATGCTCTTCAAGACCTCTATGGACCATCTTGTAGACTCCTTGGGACAGCCTTTGCAGAGCTTCTCGAAGCTGTGTGAGTAGAATAAGCTGGCAGTCATGTGTAAGCACATTACAGCTTGGTGCTCCAGAGGGTTGCTGTATGTAGACTGAGCTTTCAGGTTCATCTCCTGAATGAAAAGAAGCATCAAAACTGAAAGGGTCTCACTCACACTGAGGAGTGGTCCTCAAGATGTGATGCAGACAAGTTCATTCTCTTCAAATTTTATTGAATCAGCTTTCATCCTTCTAGAACAACTTCTAGTATCCCTTTCTGTTTCTCAGCTAATTCTTATCAAATGGGCACTAGTATTAAATCACTTTTGATTCAAAGTCCTGGAGGGAGTAGGAAAGGGCCACTAAGGACAGCCGTTTCCACAGAGTTCATAAAGCAGAATGTAGAAGATCTTTCTTTCCTTGAGGAAATTTTGACCCTCCTCAATTGTAAGTTATTAATGTTGATAGTACCTTTCTCTTTGCCTGCCAGATATACTTGCAGCTTTCCCTTATCAGCTGACAGCCCTGTTAAAGCTAACTGCCCTCCCTTTTATCAACATTTATCTTTCTCCTTTGGTAAACAGTGTCCCTGAACTTTTGTACATGAATCTAAAAATTTCAACAGGAATGTCAAGGAAAAATCTTTAATTTTAAACCTGAGTCTGAATGCAGTCTGTCTGTTCCTCAAAAACCCTTATCATTTTGCAAGTACATACATTCCATCATTATTCTAAAATATGTAAAGCAATATGCAGAAGGTAGAGGCAGGTGAGTATGTCTTCCATCTATTCTTTGAGAATTTTTGTGCAGTAAAACAATCATTTGAACTCTTGCTACTATTCAGGGCCTGAATTCTGCTCCTCCTGTCCCTATCATGGACAGGTGCCCATTGGCAAAGAGTTTTAATGATGTTATGAAACCTCAAATACAGGTTTCTACAGCAAATGACAGCTTTCCCAGACTTAACCCTCACAGCATAAAACTAGCCCGTGACCAATACCATATCACACATCTTCAGAACAGGAATAAAGCTGATTTTATTCTCCAAGTTGAAACTCCAAACTACCTCTCAGTTTCCAAGCCTACTATGTTGGCAAGAAACTTACTAGCTGTGATCAGTGAAAGCTCAGCAAATAACAGAATAGAGAACAAATCCTGTATTTTAGTACCACAGCTCTGAAAGTTGTAGAAGTTACACCTTGAATTCCATGAATTTGTGCATATTAATTATGCATTGAGAGTCTTGTAAACATAACACTACAGCTATTTCCTTGTTCAGGAGTGACTGACTTTGATTTAGAGAAGACTATAGATGATGTGGAAGTGGCAGATTTTTCCACCTCTTCATGGTGCTTCTTGCACAGCATGCTGCCAATACTGCGTGATGTGGGTATGGCTTCCTGCCCTCCTGTAAGCCCAACACCAACGAGCATAGGACCTCTTGTCTTATCAGAGAGCAATTCCTGCTTTCCATCAGCTACTTTCTAATTGGAAAGTCAAGGACATGCAGTCATCCTTGAATTATGGGAAGTGCATTTTAGAGCAAGTTTCCCACATCTCCAAGCACCCTTTTTTTGTGCTCTGTGATTTATGTTTTCTTGGTCCCACTATCTAGGTATTATCTTCCAATGATTAAAACCAGTAGAGCACAGGCTAGTATTTTAAGTTTCAAAATTTTGACATCTGTTGGCTTTTCTGGTTTATTTTCCCACAAATCCCAGAAGTGGTGCTAATTAGATGAATCAAAGAACATTCTTACTAATTAAGATCCTCAGACCCTCTGGTACCAGCCAACTTAATTAACAGAGATTATTATGTCCTATAACTAAGTATCTAGATTTTAGGGTCTCCACTCACACTGTCTTTAAGCATGTTCATAAAAGTCTGAAAGAACGTGGCCTCAATTGGTACTTTCAAGGTTGCTCTTGTCCTAAATTCTAATCAAATTGTCTCCCATACAGACCACTGGGTACCGCCTATAGCCTATATTACCTATCACCTATATTACTCACAAAGCTTTTCAGACTTTGTTAGCAAGTTAAAATCTACCTTGGGAAAAAGATCTGAACAAACCAACCAGCAAAAAACTATCTGAGTAATTTCCTAATTTCCCTATTTACTCTTAATACATTATAAAATCAATTCAAATCATCACATAAAATGAATTGGTAGGTCTATCAAGTCCAGAGTTGCTGTGAAATCTGTTTTGGGCTGGCCAGTCAATGTTACTGATTTTTGTCTCTCAGCAGACAGATTCCTTTGAGTAATACAATGGCCCGAGCTGAAAAGCTCAGAAGCAAATCTCCACCCTCCCACCCCACAGGCATTTGACAAAACACTGTCATATGTAGTCTTGCTGTGGTCACATGAGTCCAGCTCAGCGGAACATAAAGGACATCTGCTCTCAGTCATCATCAGTACAGTTCAGTCAATGATTGGAACACTTGCCCAAGTTTTGCACAGCATCTCTTCAGACTCTGGCAAACAGTTTGCTGTAACTGATGTCTCACTGCAATCTATGGCTCACCCCAGCAGCCTTCTTTGACATTAAAGCAGGCAATACAAATAAAGCTGTAACATCTCAAGATAACTTTCCTGCATGCTCCACACCTTGCTGAAAATGTGTTGTGTTCTTCTAATCTCACTGCAAATCTTTTTGCATGAAACTCACTGAAACAACTCTGGTTCTAGGAGCATGAAGAACTGATAGGCATTTTTATTTTGAATCCTTCAGGATTCTATTTCCATTGGGAAGATAAGCACCAGGGAGGACCATGAGCTCCCGCGGGCAGCAGGACGAGGGCCAGTGGGCAGCTTACTCTGGCACTCGAGGAACCACAGAGTGCTGGTGCCACCTAGAGGGACCATCGCATAAAAAGAGTGGAAGTTACTGCACAGGGGTGCAATAACGTGCCTTAGATGCCAAGTGCTAAGGAAAAATCCTAAAAAGAGCAGTCCTTACCACTGTGCAAGAAGTATACACAATTGAAAGAAGCAGCAGACTTCAAGTTATACTGAAAAGGTATCATATTCCTCAGTATAACTTGCAAATATATAGAACATGTACTTTAAACAGCCAACCATCAGTTCCTCTTTCCTCCAAGCCATTTCCCAGCCTCACAGCTGTATTCCTTCCCTTTCTTCCTCCAGTTACCCAAGCCTTGAGGAAACAGCCAGCAACATGACCACATTTTGAGGTCAGATCCTGGTTCCCTGTGCTGCTCAAGGGAATGGCTTGGGCATGAAATCCCTGAAACAGATTTATGGTTCAGTTCTACTGAATTTGCAAGAACATTAGACTCAGTCCTGAAATTTGGCAAAAAAACATATAGACATAAGAATATTTGTTATTTCTTCACAAAGCAATATTATTGATGCCATGAGTGCTTCAGCTGATGTGCTGCCTTGCAGGATCTACTGTTAAGATGGACTAACACAATTATAAATGCATCCTCAAACTCATTTAGTCAAGGTTTATGCCTCTGTTTAGGAAAGGTCCAGGATAGAATTCAAAAATATGTTTGAATCAAGCTTGACCTACAGAAAAAAGAAAAAAACGAACTATAACAGCAACAACAAAACCCACACTTACTATGTGTGTTTAGGATTTGGTTGGAATGCAAATACAGTGCTTGTTATGACATAATTCAATCCAATACAGGAAATAAAGTACTGTTCTACTCTCACCTAAGCACTGTGGAGGTACAGCTGTGTTGACAAGAGTTCCTCTGAAAATACCTGTGTGTACTACAGACCTCAGTCTCAAGACAGTTGCCACTCCTTCATGCTCTTAAAATCTCCTGACTTCAGGATAGCTTGAAGTAGCACTAAAAACTAACAAAATCAGGTTGCTCTGTATTTAAAGAAGCCAGCAGGAGCAGGGAGGTGATCATCCCTCTGTATTCAGCTCTGCTGAGGCCTCACCTCATGTACTGTGTACAGTTTTGGGTCCCTCACTACAAGAAAGTCACCAAGACCTGGAGTGTGTCCAGAGAAGGGCAAGGAAGCTGTGAGGGGTCTGGAGCACAAGTCTTATGAGGAGCAGCTGAGGGAACTGGGATTGTTCAGTCTGGAGAAGAGGAGGCTCAGGGGAGGTTTAGGATCTCTACGATGACCTGAAAGGAGGCTGTGGAGAGGTGGAGGTCGACCTCTTCTTCCAGATAACTGTGATGTGATAAGAGGCAATGGCCTTAAGTTGCACGGGAGAGGTTCAGGTTGGATGTTAGGAACATTTCTCCCCATTAAGAGTGATGAGTCATTGGAACAGGCTTCCCAGGGAGGTGGTGGAGTCACTGTCCCTCCCTGGAGGTGTTCGAGGAATGTGTAGATGTGTCACTGAGACACATGGTTAGTGGGCACGATGTGATCGGCTGACGGCTGGACTCAATCTGAGCGGTCTTTTCTGTGATTCTATAAAGACTTTGAAATATTGTTCAGCTATTTTCTCCTGACTTTGGATGTAGTTTTACTCTAGACCGTAATAAGTGAAGGTCTGAACAGGACTCCTGCATGCGTAGAGGAGGGTAATATTAGGAAAAAAATGAAAAGTAGGTGTCCCAGGCTGTAGCAGCGCAGTTCACGGGTTGTCCCAGACACGAGGGTGCAGCTGGCAGGTTCCCCAGCGCTTTTCAGTGTGCCGCAGTGCCCAAGGCAGTGGCAGCTCCAAAAGAAAACATGAGAGAAACAGCGAACATGCCCGTTTGCACACAGAGAGAGGCACTAGATAACACTCCAAACACACACTTTATTTATCCCTAGCTCTTTTAGATCCGCAGAAATAAGAAAGCAAAGCAGCGACGGCAGTGAAAACCTCTCGCTCTGCAGACAGCGGCGCCGGCGCAGTCCGAGGCCGGCCGGCCCCCACGCGCCGTGCCGCGCCGTGCCGGTGGGCGGAGCGGGGCGGGCCTGTGGCGGGCGGTGCTCCGCAGGCGCCGCGCCGGGGCCATGCCGGCGGTGCTGGCCGCCGCCTGGGCTCTGCTGGCCGCCGCCTTCCTGGTGTTGCTGCTGCTACACCGGGCCCAGGCGCGGCGGCCCGGAGGAGGCACCGACATCGCCTCCGCCTTCTTCCAGGACCTCATCCGCTACGGGAAGACCAAGAGAGGCGGGCAGCAGGCTGCCTGGCTGCGGCACTTGCAGGTGCCAAAGAGGTGAGGGGGGGCCGAGAGGCGGCCGCGGCTGCGAGCTGAGGGCGTTGAAGGCCCTCTCAGGTGTTGTTTTGGTGCCCGTTCGGTGCCTGCGGATGTGTTCGGCTACCAGGAGGGTTGCACTGTTCTGGAATATTAATACTCAGTATATTACTAGCTTATTTGTGTGCTTTTCAGCCCCGCAGAGAAGCTGCCTGCTCTAGAGCTACGATATGGCTAAGTACATGGTTCCCGTGAGCTGCTGATTGTGAGGCTCTGATGTTCTTTACTCTTGAATCCCAGTCCCATGCAGTATCTGTGTAACAAGCCTTACAGCTTGGGTCTGGGACGTGGAAGGATGGACTCCTGAGTGTGAGTGTGCAAATATGCTGTGGGGTTGCTTTCTTAAATCAATTCTCACTCATAAAACAGAGTATCCTGAGTTTGAAGGGATCCGCATGGATCATTGATTCTGTCATTGTCTTCTTCCTTCTGAGTTCCTTTATAAAACGTGCCGCAGGGTGCTGATAATAGCATGTTAATACAAATATCTGGATACTGTGTGAACAGTCTCTAATGAGGCAAAAGAAATGTCCTGCTACCGAAGCACAGCTTTTTCTCTGAAATAGTTTCTGCAACAACCAAATTGCTGTGAAGACCTCTTCTTAATGGGTTATGCTCAATAGAATAAAAGAGGAATTAAAACTCTACAGCTTTTTATATGTTATGTGACCTTGTTGTTTTGTTCAGCTGAGATTTTTGGCTAGAACTGGCCTTTGACTTGAACACAGGTGTGACATGATCTTACAAGTCTGTCAAGACAGGATTAGGGTGCTATGTAACCCAAAGATTCAGTCATCTCTAATGAGGCAACCTATTACTATCACAGTTGTCAGCAATACAGTTTCTGTAAGTTGCTTCCAAAGAAGATGTTTTAATACTAATAATAATAATTGCGACACATATTAAAAGAGATGTTATCGTGTATTGCCTTTGTTATCAAGCTTCTGGCTCCAGTTTCCCAGGGATGCACTTAAGCTCTGCGGTAGCCGGAAGGAGGGTTCACAAAAGCATTGGCTTTCGCTGCAATGCATTACAGAATATTGTATTTTTGTGGTAGGGTTTCATCTGAATCAATCTTTCTCCGACAGGAGTTTCCCAGCACTTCTTAGGGAATATGCTAACCAAAGAATACGGCTTTCTCAGTGAATTGATATCAAGCTCTCAGAATGTATGAAACAGTTCTGTTACTGCAATGTTGAACCTGTAATCCTGCTAGCTGAGAAGATCCTGAAGCTAGCTGTTGAGACATTTTCTGTCCCTGCTCATCTGCATCTTGTTTCTGAACAAACATTGTATTTTCACAGCCCACACTTGTTTTTAACTCTGTTCTTCCATCTTGTCAAATGTTATGATTAATTTCAGGTTGGTTTGGCAAACACAGAGCATTTTCCTTGAAGGACATGTGCACTTAATGTAGTGCTGGATTGCTCTGTACATTACATGCATAATTGAGATTGTTGAAATCTCACAGGGCATTTCTCAGCTAAGCTGGCAGGGCTTGTTTATTTTTTTTGCTGTGACAAAAACCACTGCCTGTGGGGAAAGTTCTCCAGCAACTGATGGGACGTAAGTCTACCAAGTAATAGTTTGGGAGAGAAAGAGCTTGAAGCTTCAAGGCAGAGATATGGTTTTGTCTATATACAAATTCAGTTTGTCTTTTAAGCAGAAAATGGAGGAAGCTTTATTTTTTGCTGTTGCAAATCTGCAGAGCAAATGTCACTGTCTCTGGTTGGCAGGTGATGGAACTGAGGAGTGAACACCGAAAGAGGTTACTAACTGCTAATGGGCAAGCTGTGGTGGAGCGTGCATTTGAGTTTCTTACTTGGCCTCTTTATTGCTGTTGAGATGTACATGAGCTGTTCTTGGAGGGTGTTGTTTTATTTTGCTTCACTAACTAATGAAGTTGTCTTCTCACCTCCAGTTCTCCAAAAGAGAAGGTTTGAGTGTTCTAAGGAAATGTAATCTTGTTGATAGGTGAGCCAAAAAGGCATGTACTCACCATGAGACAAGCATGTCCTGCAGCTACATTTCCATCTAAAGAATGAGGAGAACATTAAGTTTAGTGGAAGTGCTTTTTGTTCCCACAGGTGGTTTATTCATTTTTATGTAGTTTCTATACTCTGGAATGGCTTTCTACTGATGAGGCTTTTTCAAGCTGAGTTCCTTGGAGCATCATTACCCCCGTGGATTCAGATCTTCCATAGTGCTTTTGGCAGAGATTTGGAGAACCAGAATACAGGTAGGTATTCCTTCTATTATGAAGCAGCCACATAAATATTACGGAACTGTTACCATCCTTGGCTTAATATGTATTCTTCTTATGCTACCTTGTAAGCTGTTCTTAAAATAGGCTCCAAGTGACTTTCCTGGAATACCAGTTCCCTTTGGCATTATTCAAGGTAGAAATCATTCTATGCTATGTATTTAGTAGCTTTCAGCAGTTCTTTTAGCAGGAACAACTATTAGCACCTTGTAGATGTCTTGCTCAGTCTCTGCAGTCAGCAGTGCATCAAATGTACAAATACTTTTGCCAGTGCTAGGTTAGTTTAGAAAGAGGGTAAGGATCTTGCTTTGGGGAGGGGAAAATTAGCTCTTTTGAAGTACTGTTGGGGTTAAATTGGTCCTATCTCTCCCTAAGTCACTATTTTTTATTTGTAAGCAGACAATGAATGCTTCTCTGCACTCTTGGTTCTCCTGCTCCTTTGGCTGCATAGCTTTCAAAGACTTGCAGAATGCCTGTATACCAGCGTGTTTTCCAATGGCGTCATCCACATTGTGCAGTATTGCTTTGGACTTGGTTATTATGTTGCTGTTGGCTCTACTGTGCTATGTCAAGTGCCTACTAATGTTAGGAATGGTAAGTACCTGCTTCATTGTTACCAAAGATGCTTTTTTTTTTTTTTTTTTCCCATTTCTTTCCATCAAGGCAAATGGCTCACTTGATTTCATGGAGGACTTGCATGAGAAGTGTGTTTATCATTGAGAAGTAATAATAACTTACTGGTATATTCCAAAGTAACATTTCAGTATGTTGCTTTATCAAGCAGTATTACAACACTCTCTTGCTTGTTTACTAATTTTTATCTTAAATCACCGCTATTATTCCCTGAAGTTCGCCGTTACTCCATCTCACTGTAAATACTCTTACAATTGTTTTGGATCAGTTTTCATTGAGATATATATGCTTTGTGAAGAAAAATAATAGTTGCCAGTTTCAAATATCTCTAGATAACTCCAGTTGTCAAATTGGAGATTGTTTTTTTGCTGTAGGCTTTCCTTTCACGTGAGCCTGCAGGACAGTCTTGGTCAGTTCCTTTGCCTTCCATTGACAACTCCCCACTTCTCTGCCTTATATCAGTCAGCCTCTTCTTTCTTTTGGTACTGTAATGTCTCCATTAATAAAGCAGAAATTTGAATTTTATGACCTGTTTCTGCCAGCACATTCCACTGAACTGTTGCTTGCTTTTCTGCAACACTTGAGCTGACTGTAGCATTTCTCCCATGACTGCTTTATGCCAAGTGGTCATTATCATTGCCATTATATTTGCCAAGTACATGACTTCAGCAAAGCTTTTAACCACTTTGAACCACATCAGGTCTAGTTTAATCAAGTTATTTTTAAAACAGCCTTCAGACTGTGTATGAGTTGGTAAAGCCTTTTAAATCTGGACCTGTTTTCTACTTACTGAGTATCTGCTGGATACTCAGAGGTGATATATCCACTTGTACATAGGGGAGACCATCCTCAATACAGAGTTTTTGCTGGGGTAAGTGGTTTATAGTGTGTATATATACCACTCCCTGTGAACAGAACAAACTGTACTTATGTGTTGACTTGAGACACAGCAGTGTCTTTCATTAGGATAGTAAGGATTATAAACAGAATTCAGGACTGAGATCTGGGACTGAATTATATATCAGTTGTATATAATAGTGTACCTAAAGATACTGGATCAAAAAACAAAGTAGCATCTTGTTACTCAAATTTTATAAGACATGTACAAAATATGTATGGACTGTTTTGGGACAGTGTTCAGAAAAAGATGAAACATATTTTAATGAAATGTATTTTATTCAGGAAAAGAACTTTCTGTGCAGATCTTCTGGTATCACATCATAGGCATTGTGATGTACGTTTGGGCCTCTCTTCACCAGCACAGATGTCTTGTGATTCTAGCTAATCTTAGAAAAAGTAAATCAGGTAAGGTGTTTCATTTCTGTGAACAATTTACTTAAGTAAATATTTGCTGTTGTTTCAATAGGCTTCTGTAGCTTCTAGCACCTTAAAAACACCAGTATTTTTTCATAGTGTGGCACTCTTAAGATTTTCAGTAGGTTAAATGAAATCATTTGGAAAAGAGATCGGACAGCTGAACGTTACATACATATGTATATTTTTTCAGAAGTTACACTGAAGGGTCTAGCTTCTGTCATCCTAAGGACAGACAAATAATAATGCTTTGGACTTGTACCACTCCTCTGAACCATCACTTCTTTCTCCATACAAATGGAGAAAAAAAATATGTAAAAATACATTTCCTTCTATGTATTTTCACAAACAGCCAGAGAGGGATGTCTTACTTCATTAAGACATGCAAAGTTGCCAGATCAGATGAAGTGAATGATGTGATCATTTTAATGAGTGTGTTGTTCTGTAATTCTGAGTAGTAAAGTTCATTTAATGCTTTGTTCTCGGTTACTTTCTTTCTGTTTGCTTGCAGGAGAAATCTTAAGTCTGAACCACAGTATACCTTTTGGAGACTGGTTTGAAAGAGTTTCTTGCCCTCATTATTTTGCAGAACTACTCATCTATATATCTATGGCCATCACATTTGGATTTCACAATGTGACGTGGTGGTTTGTAGTGATGTATGTTTTTTTTAACCAGATACTGGCTGCTGTTTTGTGTCATGAGTTCTATCAGGAAAAATTTACCTCCTACCCAAAGCATCGAAAAGCATTTATACCGTTTATTTTTTAGAATATGCCTTCTAAATTGTATTTAATGCAAACTGGGAAATGTTTTACTAAAGTCAAGGCAAAATTGCACACTTTCTCTATGCTAGAGAGGTTAAAAACTCATAATTTTTATCTCATCAGAGTTGCTAATTTATGTGGGGAAACGTAAGGTCTCTGTGTATCATACAAACAAAGAAAAAGTTTAATGAAGCCCTTAATTAGAACTGATGAGATGCTAACTGGGTCTTTTCCATGTTTATACTCCTGTTTTATGCAGAAAGCATTTACTGTTGTGCAGCAAGCCACAATACATATACATGAGAACTGAAGAGAAATGATAGTGCAGGGAATCATTTGAACTGTTGTATTTCATGCCTTGCCTAATACTTAAGCATATTTATACACATTCTCTTTTCTTTGCAACTCTTCAGAGGGAGGCAAAATGTCGCATTGGCTTTCTGTGCTTTCCTGGTGGCAATGAAAACCAGGCAACTGTGCAACTGTGAGCACAGAGGAGTGGTGGAGGAAGCTGTGCTGGAGGGGTGACTCACTCAGCAGCAGCGATAAGCGAAGCACAAAACACTCCTTGTTTATCCTTAATCTGGGAAAATCGTGGAAGGTTCTCTGTCTAGCGAATTTGCAGATTGCATCCTAAACTCAGGTCCTTGACATCCTTTGTGTTTCGTGGGGTGACAGCAGCCTGTCCTGGTCCTTACGGGGCCTGCGCGGGCAGGTGCGAGGAACTGCATGCAGCAGCCTGAAGCTCGGAGGTGCTGCCGCTCAGCACTGGGCGAGGTGGGTTTTGCATTGCACTCTTAGCAACTGGACGGCGTGTCCTTGTCGAGATCCGGGAGGGGCTGAGATCTGTGCGATGGAGCAGACGGCCGCTGGTGTTCCAGCGCGTTCTCGCTTCTTTGTGTATACTTAACAACATTTTGTATCTGACAAGAGTTTTTATGTACTTCGGTATATCTTATGACACAAAATATTTAATTAAAAGACGTTTGATACCTCCCGATCCCATTTCGTCCGATTTCTCGAAATCGCGGTAACTACACCCCAAAGCCTCGGCGCCTGCTCTCCTTGGACCCCGCAGCCCCGCCCCTTCCCGGCACCGAACCTCGCCGCTTTCCTTCCGAGGCAGCGCTCAGGCGGTCCCCCGGTGGCGCCGCGAGGCGACCCGCTCCATTCGCCGCCCTCCCGGGCGCCGTGGGCGGGCCGTGCCGCTGCCGTCACGGCGGGCGGGCCGGGTGGGCGAGCTGCGGCGCCGCCCCTCGCGCTCGGGCCGTGGCAGGAAGCGGTTGGGACGGGCGGCGCGCGGCGGCAGCTCCCCGGCGAGGGGCGATGACGCGGCGCCTGTGAGAGGCCCTCAGCGCCGCGCGGGCCGCCATGGGCTCCCCGCCGCTCTCCCCGCCGGAGCGCGGCCGCCGCGGCCCGGCCCCGCTGTCCGGGGCCGCCGCGCTGGCGCTGCTCGTGCTGCTGGCGGCGCCGGCCGGGCTGCGCGCCGCGCCGGAGGAAGAGCCCGGCAGGAACAAGGTGCCGGCGGCCGCGCCGCAGGGAGCGGGGCAGGGAGCCGAACCGCGGGCCGAGGTGAGGCGGGGCCGCGCGGCGCCGGCCTGCGGGAGGGAGCGCTTCCCTCCAGGCCCCGGGGCAGAGCGGGGGCCGGAGCGAGGGAGGGAGGGGCGGGGACGGGAACGTCGTCAAGGTGAACCGTACGGAGTGACCGCGTGTGCGCGCGAAGGCTGCGACGGAAGGAGGCTTCTCCAGCACGGGGGAGCGCGAGGGCAGGGAAACAGAGGAAGTGCAGAAGTAACGTTCTAGCAGATGGCACTGTAACGTTCGCCGGAGCGTTGCTTCTGGAGCCTCTGGGCAAGAGGAAGTGAAGCGGCGGTTATAGCGTTGCAGGTAACATGAGCGCTCCGGGCAGCGCGTATCCCGGCCCGAGCGCAACGCTGCGACGAGGGCGGTGGGAACGGAACGTGGAGGCGGCGGCGGGCTGCGTGTGGCCGCCCGGCCCTCACCTTGCAGCTCCGAGCAGCTTGCTGGGGCTGCCCGCCTTCCGAGCGCGACTCGAGGAGAGCGTGCATCGCGCTGTCAGACGTGGAGTTTGAATTGTGGGCGGTGAGGTGCTGGCACAGCTGCCAGCTAGGAGCTGTGGGTGCCCCATCCCTGGAGATGCTGAAGGCCGGGTTCGATGGGGCTCTGGGCAGCCTAAGCTGATGGGAGGGTAGCCCTGTCCGTGAGGGTGAAACTGGGAAGGCTTTAGAGTCCCTCCCAACCCAGACCAGGCTGTGATTCCATCCTCATAGGTCTCTCTTCCAGCTCAGGATGTTCTGTATGTGATTCTGTTGCGATGGCTGCTTTTGCTTTAGTCAAGCAAGCATCTCTATTGTCATCTGTGTTCAGGTTGGCCACCAGTGGTTGAGCTTTGGTGATTTTTAAAGGATGAAAAAAAGTTTGCCAAAGTGTTATTTTTCATTGCCCTTTTCTGTTCACCACTTTGTTGAAGAGCGCTCCACTGGCTGTAATGAAGTGATTGTAAGTTACTAAGGTTAAAGCTGGCAATGAATTTTGTCCTTTTTTTTTTATAATGTCAATAGGCATTATATTGATAAAGCTGGAGCAGAGAGATTTTTCTTAAGTAGTTTAATGTTTTCTGCTTCAGTTATACATGCCAAACAAAAGCGAGCCTTTTGGCAAGCTGAAGGTAGGCTGTGATTATCTGTTTTTTAATACTAAAAGAAAGGAATTAGGGAGTCTGTTACAAAAGAAAAAAAAAAGGTTTTGATTCATCATCTGGGAAGGAGTAATTGACAAACTCACTTATTGTAAGAAAAGAACTTGTTTTAGCAGCTTGTGTGTTTGCTTTCAGTAAACTATATTGGGGAGGTGGTACCTGATGCTGTGTTAGACAACGGAGCTTGGCCAAATGAGCTGATGTTTTTCAACAGATAAATATTTTTGTATTCAGCCCCCATCGCTTACAAGTTGATGTGGGGAAAGTGATTTTGTGCGTGTAAACAGAAGAAAGCCTATCTTGTTGCAGCTCAGGACTCTTCAGCTTTTATCAGTATTTAGGATTAGTTTCTTTGTATTCAAACTTTTAAAATTTTATTCTTGGTTAGGGGGTTCCATTGCCAAGTGTTCACATATAGAAAAAAAAGTTGTCAGCCTACTGCTTGATGCAAGATAGGAAGCATGAAAATTTCAAACATCAAACCTCAGACTTGCCAGCACTATTGAGGGAGTTCTGGCAAGTCTCCTGATGAAACAAGTTGCAATCTGTCTCTGTTCATGGAAGTGTTAACTTTCTTGGCCATCTCTGGTCAAGCACGTGAACAGCAGTTTTGTTGTTTTGGGTCTGCTTTTGATTATAGGTGTCTTAATCTTCATGAGAGTAAACAGTGATTGTTGAGGGAAATCTGGAATGTGCTGAGCTGGTTTGAGCAGTGGGGAGCCTTAGAGCTGGTGTTCAACAGTGTGTATAAAAAAAAGTGTTCATGAAAAGTTGCATAAAACTTTAATGGGGCTGAGATGCAAAGATTTTGCAAGGAAATCCTGACAGATTTTTAAAGGATTCCCTTTTCTCCTGAGTGCTCATAATCACTTAATTTCTGCTTGAAGATTTGAAGAGTTCTTAGTATTTCTATCATAAAATTGCTTGCTTGCTTGAGCGTCGTAATGTAAGCAGACAACAGCTGTAGCAATAGCAATATAAAGTTGCTTCTCCCCTGTCTGACTGTGGTAATGGTTCTCATGTTCCAGTAGTAGCATGAATAGTGGAATAGTATGAATAATAATCAGAGCAGCTGCTTCTTGTGAAGTGACCACCTATTAATTCGAGGTAGGTGGCAGCCAGTAACTAGTTAATAATAACTAATACCACCTGGAGGGTGAATAGTTAAAATGCCACGCTAGGCAATGCGATGTGACAGGAGAAACAGAGAGCTCGGTACTTCCAGGAATTACACGTTCAAGCCTAATTAATTGGTATTTGTTTTGTTTTGTCTTTTCCCCTGCTTACAGAAGGGGCCCTCGCCAGTTGCTCCAGTTCATCTTGTCAATGAAGAGTCAACTGACAAGACTAATTTGGGCTTTATTCATGCATTTGTGGCTGCTATATCAGTCATCATTGTATCAGAACTTGGAGATAAGACCTTCTTCATTGCAGCCATCATGGCAATGCGATACAACCGTTTGACTGTACTGGCTGGTGCTATGCTTGCCTTAGGACTGATGACATGCTTATCAGGTTAGCCCTCATGTTGTTTTGTTTTGTATGTTTAAATGTGCTGGATAAGTCTGTATTTATTAGTAAATCTTAACTGAAATTAAATTGAAGGTAGTGTGAAGACAGCAGGTGTGTGCAGTCTTCTGTTTTGTTGTAGATTTTGAAGGTTTTTTCTGGGGGCTGTGGCATTAGACTCTAAATTCCAATTAGGTGTTTACATTCCCTAGACATCTGTATGCTCTTAAGGAAAAGGAATTGAATTTGGAGAGCCCAAGCAATCCCTTAGCTTTTAGATCTCTTCCTTCCTTTTTATTTTTAGCTCCTGTTAAATTAGCGTACCTAAAGAGTGTAGGGCTGAGGTCTTTACCTTCCCAAAGTGAAAGATGCTTAATAGGATGTCACATTCCTCTTGACTGACTTGTGTCTTTGTATATGTATCTGGCTGTAAAAGTGGAAGATTACATTCAGTCATGAACCTTTGTGCAGAGCACACAGTACAGAGCAAAGAGCTGGAAGGGGAGCGAGGTGTCAGATGGCACGTGGGGAGCTGTAGCTTTGGGTGCTTATATAGCTGTAACCACAGAATGGAGCAGCTTTTAGGTACATCGGATGCAGCGTGTATTTGGTTGTATGTGTGCTCATTTCTTAACACACTCTCTATAGAAATACTTGAAATAATGTTCAGTGTTTTATATGTGCTGGAAACAGCCTCTTAACTGGTATCGGGTCTCAGTGCTGATCTGAGCATCTTCAGATGCGTAGCTTTTGTGAATGCATTGTTACAATTATTGTTGCAGTCTTACAGCAGTTTCCATTTGTGCTGTTCATTCTGATAGCATTGTAAAAGTTTCTTCCATTTCTTGCTTAATAACGTTAGTCTGTGAGACTTATTCCACTTTTGCACTGTGTGTTTCCTTTATTTAGTATCATAGGTAGGTGCACCCTGTGGCCTCTTTTCTACATCTGTCTGCCCATTACAGCTCTCCCTTTTTCTATGTAAAGTCAATGTATTCCCTAGGAAAGGAGCTGGGATTTGCCCTTTTTCTGCCCTTGTTTTCTAGAAACTGGGGTTACAACTTCCTGGAGTTTTTGTTTTTATTGTTCTCCAACCATGATTTCATGAATTCCTGCTCACTTAAATTCTCTATATCCAAATAATCAGTATGTGGGTGTTGGTTTTTTGGTGTTGTTTATTTTCAAGCTGTGTCCGGAAACATTTTTGCCCTTGTGATATAACAGAGTGACAATGCAGCTTGATTATTTCACTGTGTTTGTGCTTTGTACGTGGCAAATAATGCTAAGAACCATTCTGTATAATGCAGTATTTTCAATCTCTCAAACAAATTTTATATTCTTCTGTTTTATTTGGCTATGCAATAATATTGTTATTCTGCATGTGTACTGCCTAATTTTATTTTGATCTGAGAATCTTCCTTTGGTAGTGACAGTGTGGATGCAAGTAATGAAGGATGTATGCATATGTTAGCATGTTTCCACTTGGCTCATTGCACATGCAGTATGACAGTGTGGTCCAAACAGCTGAGAACATTAGGTGTGAGGTTTTAATCTCCTTGTATTTACACAGGCCTTTTATGTCCCTAACTGCAGTCTTTGTGGAGTAGTCAATCTTGGGTACATATTTCTTCTATTTGAGAGGTAGTGTTGGCTGAGTTTGATCACCTTCAAAACCCGTAAAAGTAGATACACTGTGGAAGTAGTTTTTTAGTCTTTGAGTGGGATTAATGCTTTGAAATTAAAGGAGGATTGAAGTTGGTGGAGTGTAGGAGAGAGAGAGAGGAATGGTGGCTTTCAGGTATTTGCACTCAGCCGAAGAAGAAAGTCATGAATTCAGGCAATTGGGTATGGGTGTGTCTAGAAAATTTATCTTGTAGAAAATCTCATTTTGCCTTTATCTGATGAAGAAGACAGATCTGAAATAAATGTAAAAAATGGTTGGAAGAAGATGTCATCCAACATACAGCCATGTAAATAAATAGACCGAATTGCTGTCATACGTCACAACCAATCTAACGTGATTATAGATGAAATCTCTCAGTGTGCTTGGGGAAGAGCAGGATTTGTGTAGACCTTGGGTGGAAAAATAAATTTGCTTGGACTGATATGGGAAAAATAATTATATTCATTCTTATTTTTGAAATTATGTATTTGTTTTCTTTGCAGTTTTGTTTGGCTATGCCACAACAGTTATTCCTCGTGTGTACACATACTATGTGTCGACTGCACTGTTTGCCATTTTTGGCATTAGAATGCTTCGAGAAGGCTTGAAAATGAGTCCGGATGAGGGCCAGGAAGAGCTGGAGGAAGTTCAGGCAGAAATTAAGAAAAAAGATGAGGAAGTAAGTCATAAACTCTCTCTGTGAATTACGGCTAATGAAACAATTACGGCTTTGAGGTTGCAGAGCAGTGCTATGTTTCATGTTTGGGATGTTCAGCCATGGCTACAATTAATAAGTCTAACACAACAAACGTGTGGTCAGCTGGACAGAAGTGGCCAATGGATGCTATTTCAACAGATGATTCCAGACCTGTGGCATATCCTACTTCTCTGGAGAAAAGGGGTTTTCCCCGTAGAATTTCTTTTTTTTTTTCTTTTTTTAATGGTGTGTACTAACAGACTTTATAAATGTTCAGGTCCATTTCTAAGGAATTTTATTCACTCTTTTTGAGAGCCACCACTTTCGAAGAGAGACTTCTGCTTTAGAATAGGTGGGAAGTAATCTGTCATTTGAAACTAGACATTGTTTCTGTTGTAACTGCTATGTGATTGCAAGATTTGAGACTACCAGCAATTGGAAATCAGAGGTGATATATTAAACATGATATATATGTAGTAAGCTTTAAAAAATGCCATTAATATAAATGATGTGTTTGTATGCACAGTCAGTGGCTGATAGCATTCTAGATCTTAAATTAACAGCTTTACAGTTTAAGTATTTCATTTGGATTGTTTAGTTGGCCTTCCTAATCTTATATTTGTTTTAATTCCCTTTGTCTTCTACAGCTTCAGAGAACTAAACTGTTAAATGGGCCTGGGGATGTGGAAACGGGATCAACTGCCACTATACCTCAGAAGAAATGGCTCCATTTTATTTCTCCCATCTTTGTACAAGCGTTTACTTTAACATTTTTAGCAGAGTGGGGTGATCGTTCCCAGTTAACAACCATCGTCTTGGCAGCCAGAGAGGTGAGTGCTGCAGAATGCCCCTTCTTGTACTCTCCTTGGGTTGTCTGCAGGTAGGTAAGAGTCAAAATATCCTTGCGTAAGGTGTTACATTCACACCTGCTGCTTTATAGTGCCTTACTTAATGTCACGACTGTGCAGAGAGTGAAAATAAATGCATGGAGGCTCTGCATGTTATTATAACTATGGTCACATGATTAGAATTGCATCGGCATTTCTGAAAAGAGTTGTTTGACATCATGTAGCTGAATACAATTATTTGATACGGTGTAAAGATAGGGATGTTACAGAACTACTTTTTCTTTGATCTGTGAGATAATACAGCTTTAACACAGCAGCTTTAAAAGGAGACCTTGATCCTAGCAAATTTGAAACGTTGATAAGATACTGCTTTTTTAAAAAATCTAAATGAATTTGTTAAAGTATGTAGAACTAAAATTCTGAACTGCTGTGCAGTAAGCAGTACCATAAATGAAATAATACTCAGTATGATGATCAGAGTGTATATAACTGTTATACATTTACAGGAAAATCAGGCTTATTAAAAGGCTGACTGTAAGCCTTCAGTAGTTGCCCTGTTTTTTTTTCTGTGCATTGAGATCATTTGCATCTTTTTCCTGAAGGACTCATGCTTCCTTCAGTGCACTCTCAGACCTTCCCCAGGGATAAATCAAGGCTGCATAATGAAGGAGGCTATAATCTGTAGGAACCTTTTGCCTTTATTACAGAGTAGGGAAGGAATTGAGAGCTAGAGAGGCAGGGAGCAGGTGAGAGAGGAGAATCTCATTGTTCAGTTAGCTACATGCCATCTTGGCAAACTAGAAATTATTACTACTGCCTCCGCAAAGATTTTGTATGGTTCTGAATAAGTTGCTTATGCCAATCCTATCACAGGTTGACTTCTCTTTTGCATTTTTCTGAGTGTCCCATTAAGAAATGTCCATCAGACTCTGTGGTATGGTCCATGAAGTACTGAGGATTGTAAAAGAAGACTGTGGATGTTAAGCTTTTAACATATGAAACATTTGTATAAGTGCTACAAAAGTACTACAAAAAATGGATTTGAGGTGTCTTGATCTTCTCTCATTGTATCTGTGGGATTATTTTATACTACTTACATAAAGTATTCAGGTACCTTACTAATTAAGTATTTCACAAAGACTAATTTACATAGCGAGAATATTACAGAAATACTTAGGAGAGAAATTTTACAGGGATTGTCAATAGTGTGGTAAGTCAACTGTGAACTTCAGTGAAAAGAAAATACTCTGACTTCTCATTAAGTGAATAGTATCCATCCTGTGACAGTGAATGAAACATGGTTTCTTTGGAGGAAAAAAAAGTAGCAGGCTTTCCATTGCGCTGATGTTTCCTTTCCCTTCTGTGTTTTCTCCTCAGGATCCTTATGGTGTGGCAGTAGGAGGAACGGTGGGACATTGTCTATGCACTGGTTTAGCAGTTATTGGAGGGAGAATGATAGCACAAAAAATTTCTGTTAGGACTGGTAAGTGAAAACTCATTCCAACTGAGAAATGCATTAATGCTGGTAATGTCTGTGATGTCAATGGTTGCATGTTTAGGAAGAATGTTTCTCAAGACTTCTTTAAGATCAGTTCAGTGTTTGGGTCTGTGTGTTTTCTGCAGTTTCAGAAAAGGAGGTGAAGGGGTAAATTTCAATGGAAAAGGTGAAATGCGTATTCTATCTTGTTTGTTAAGGCCATAGATTATGAGTTGCTAATCTAGCAATGATTTAATGTGCTATCAATAAGCCCAGCATGGATCTCTGGCAATAGGAATAACCTTAGGTTAGGTCAAAGATCCATCTAGCTTGTTAGCTCGTTTAGAGAAGAATGGGCCAAATGCAGTGATACTGCCCCAACTTCTAGCAGCCTCTGGCCGTTGCAAGCAGTTAATGGTTTTAATACGGGTTCATTCAGTGTAGTTTCCTGAACTGTGCTAGAATTGCTAATCTGCAGTGTCACTCCTAACTGATGACTTGCTTGATGATATTGTATCTTAATTTTTTTCCACGTAGCCAACAGTAGGCATCAACCTCAGCTTCACGCTAGCTGAAGTAATATGCACGGTCCTTCCTAAGGTCCAGAATATGTCTTTGTAGATGAGATTAAACAATGGGGTGGTGCATGGGCATCCTGACACTGAGCTAGAACTAGTGTCTACTGCTTCACTGTTTGCAGCATTAAGTTTTAAAAAGATTTTTCAGTAATCATACTTCTTAACAAACAAACAAGTAAATATCTTCCATGACGCATTATAAATTTATTTAACTTTCTCAATGTCTAATTCATTTTTGGTTTGTTTTTCCTTTCCAGTGACAATCATAGGAGGCATTGTCTTCTTAGCTTTTGCATTTTCTGCACTATTTATAAGTCCAGACTCTGGTTTTTAAATATTTTTCATCACTGCGAAAGGACAAGGATTGGAAGCATCTAGCAGCTATCCTTGTGTGGTTTTGTATATAAATGTACAGAATTAGATTTAAACAAGCACCGAAGAGGAGACACTGAACTTTTTATAGCAAATGATTGGTGGGATCGACACGTTTACGGACAGCTTCTGCGGTGGAGATCTGTTTGCTGTCTGGTTTGTATGTTCTGTGGCACCTGCTACTGTGGTAGGATTTGCGTGGTTTTCTTGTTAGCTGAACCTGGCTCAGCTGAGTTTTGAGAATCTACGTCCATAAATGTTGGAGCTTTCTTTTTTTTTTCCCCACTGTTACACATGGCTCCCTTTCCTGTTGCTTCAAGAGCTAATTCTTATGCCTTCTCTGAAGCAGACCAGAGTGTTTTGTTTCATAATGTTGAACAAAATATTAAAGAGAGAACGGTTGACTCCCACTTCCAAAGACTTTGGTTCCAGGACGTGCCTGAGGCTGGATAATGTAAGCAACAAAAAGCTGGGGAGCCGTTCATATACCATTTAGTTGCTGAGCCACCAACAGAGAATATTATAAATTTCATTTAGAGGGCAAACTTCTTAATCAGGGATTTTTATCAGGAAATTGTGTGCTGATTAACAGCCTACCGTGTTCAATGTGCAATCTGGAGCTAGTAGTATTTGACTTTTTTTTTCTTTTTTTATTTTCTTTTTTGACTTTCTAAACTTTATAAAGTATGTGGAAAGTAATAAAGTGGTCCAACTTAACGGTGTTTTATTCCCAGGACTGAACAATAATGGAATCCTTAGATTTAGATATGTTCATATTTTTCTTTTTAGGAATAGAAATGTAATCTGGAAGAGTATTAATAAAACATAGTGTCTCAATTTGAGTCATTTTCAGTATTGTTTTTTGGCAGTTCCATAATTCCTGCCACAGAGGTTAAAGTGATGATTTATTTAAACTTTACTAAATTTATTTTGGATACTGTTATAAATACCAGTTATAAAAACTTTGAAAATGTTGACAGCTTAAGATATGGGCTACTGAAACACGTGGTTCTCTGCTGTTTGGTAACTAGTAGATTCTGAACTAATAGCTTAAATAAGATGTTAAGAGCTATTCAGTAGCAGTTCTGTAAAGCAGAAGATGATAGAGTTTCTGATAGAATCTATCTACCTACTACTTCAGCCAGAAACTAAAGTAATATCAAGTGCTACAAATTTGATTGTCCAAATTGTTGCTTGAGAACAGAGGGTAGGAGGTCTCCTCTTGGATTTTGCTGCCAAGAGAAACCCCTTAATGCTGAGGTTCTCAAGCACCAAAGATTGCAGCCGCTGGATTCCTTTTATGCAGAGTGGTATGAAAACAGATTACAGCTCCAGGCCTAGATGTTCATGTCCTGACCTGCAGGAAGGGTGCTGCTGGCAGTACTGTTGTTAATTGCTGGGTTATGCACTGATTTGTTCAGTTTTGGAGCAAGCATTGTAACCAATTGCTGCAGCCTCTTCTTTCCACACCCTGTAAATGCCCTCTCTGTAGTGTGTTTAATCTTGTACCCTCAGGGGTGCATTACCTGGGTCACATTAAAAAAGAAAGAACGGGGATCCCAAAGCAGGGAAGAGTTTAAACTTTAACTGCTCACTGGAAACTGGTTTTTGTGTGGTGCTACTGCACAGTGTGTTCTCACACGTGTGCTAGGTAATGCTGGGTAATCACAGTGCTGCAGGCTGCCTGCCCTTCATCCTGATGAAAATTCTTGATCAAAAGCCAAACCAGTTGGCTGTGTCCTAAGGTAGAAACTTTCTGAACTTCCTATGCACTGCTTGAAACTGTTCTGGTATTAAAACAATTGTGATCAACAGAAAAAAATGAAGGTATTTACTATCTTTTTTTTTTTTTTTTTTTTAAGAGGTAAATATGAAGCTGCAGAACAAATCCATGCAACTCTCACATTTACATTCTGCCGTTACAAACTCATATGTGATGCAAACTACTGCTTTTGACCACTGCCTGGTCAAAAATAGGCAATGCATAGGCAGATATTCATTGAGTTAGAATAATGCTCCTACTGTTTTTGGTTGTTTAAAGCCAATGTTAACTTATGCTTGGAAATCTATTATAAAATGAGATAGGTTCTCAGATTTTAGCAAGAGTTTTAAAAGGTACTATAGCAGATACTACTAACTGTAGAGATTTAATGTTGTGAGTTGCCTGTTGGAATTTTTCACAGTTCCAAGGCTGGTGTAGTCCAGTCATTGTATAACTGAAGCCTGCTGAAGGTGATTGGAGACTCCCAATGTATTTTTAGCAGCACTGTATGCTGCCTTGCCTCTAGCAGAAACAGTGTCCTCCCAAATAGCCTTTTAGTGCCCAGTCTCTAGCTATCTGCTTTGTTGGCTCAGACAACTGCACATTGGCTGGTTCAGTGGCTGGGATTTTAGCAGCTTTCCTTACTGCATTCTCATACTACTGATGCGTTGCCTTTGGAGAGGTATGCCACTGATCAGCTTGAAATCCCTGTAGAGTTGGGATACAGGTTACTGCCATAAGATGTGTATATAGATGGACAGATATCGCACCTAAGGTGGCCTACCCTTATGGGCAGTCTGCATCCTAAGCTAATGCTTGCAGTGCTGGGAGAGTGAGCAGTAATTCCTTCTGCTCCCCCACTGTTCTTTCCCCATCCTCCCCTCTATCCTCAAATTTGGAAGAAGTTACTGACTTCTAATTAGAAAAATAAACTGTCACTGCCTCTCTATTTCTCCCTAAGCCAGAAACTGTATGGTGTGTGCTGTCTGAATGAGTGGTTCATTCATTGCACCTTTGTCCAATTTCCTCCATTGTACTCAGTGAGTTGTAATGTGTTCAGCAGTGGAGTTGAGCGTAGGAGAATGGAAAATGATGTCTTTTCAGCAGCTAACTCGCTGTTGCTCTTTGGAGATGCAGATGTAGGAAGTTGTTCGCCAACTTGCAGGAGTGTTCAGGCTGCAAGTTACAGCACTGAGAAGAGCAGAGGGGTGGGTAACCAGATGGGACTGACCTGAGATGTAATGTTGAAAGAGATGCACAAGCTGTGGAACTGTAGCTAAGCACTTGAGGAGTGTTGGGGAAAAAGTAGGGTAATGAATCACCTGACAGTACTATGACAGCATCCAAGTTGGCTTTCTGTCAGTTGCATGGAAGCAGTCAGTAATTAATGGTCAGTTCTAAAGTTGTCCAGAATGATTTGCTTTTGCCTTGTAAATAAGAATACTGATTAGCAGGAAATAAAAGCATGAAGAATAGCCAGAAGAGCCAGGTATGGGTGTGATTTAATGCTTTTGGCCATGTCAGCTTGCTCACAAGGATGAAATACAATGCTTGTCTAGTTCAGCAACTTTCAGCAACTGCAGCAACTTTCAGGTGGGGAGAAGGAGCCATTTTCAGGATCGGGAATTACAAAATCTCATATACCTTGGCTACAAGATGGCAGAGCAGGCTTGATGGCGTGCTGCTGGGACATGCCTGCCTGGGCTTACACATGCTTATGTCCTGGGGTGTAACTGCTGCTCAGAAGAAAATGGTATTTGGGGGGAAGGAGCTGCTTGTTGCATTAGCTAGTCAAGGCCCTGCTTTCCAGAAATGAAATGTATACAATTTAAATAATACTCTTCCTTTTAAATACTTCGAGTGCCTTGCAGGGTAGAATGAGAAACAGACTAAACAAGCTGAAACTTTTGATGGTTACCTGCTATTTTGTTTCCTTTTGTGGCTGGAGGATGTTAAATGCGATGAGTGGATACTTAGGCAGCAAAGATAAGGCTCTGCAAATCACCGTACCAGCAATATGAACATAAGCAATGATCCAGTACAGACTTTCCAACCCTACTGAAGTGGGATGCATTATCAGTTCCAGCAGACTTCCCTGCCAGTTCCAGGGGAATTTCCACATCAGCTTCTAAAGCAAGAATTTGCATCTCAGGCTGTGAACGCAGTGGAAACTTAAAAGTGCAAACCACCTACAACTACTCATTTCCAGGTTTGAACAGTGGAAACAAAATTAGATGGTATGAGCAGTTCTACAGGGATGGAAGAAAAACCTCTCGCCAGTCGAAGTTGCTTGAAATGAGGAAACTGGTGCTTGTTATTTTCAAGGTTCCTAACTGGTTCACAGCCCTCATTACACTGCATGTGGCAAAGTGCGCTAAGCAAAGATTAAGGTAAACTTGTAATCTTCAGTACAGAGTTTTTCAGAAGAAACCCAGTGAGCCAAAGTACAGGTTCGGCTCAAAAACCAGCCTGTGCTCAGAGGAGTGCAGGCAGGCCCGGGTCCCATGAGCTGCTGCTTGGAGGTGCGATAGGCAGATGCTACTTGTGGAAATCTGCAGGTTAATAAGTAAGTGGCTGTATCAGAGCTCTCTAAAAGGCCGCCTGCTGCTGTACAGCTTTCCTTTGCATCAAACAAATTGGTCCCTTGAATGAAGAGGATTGTGTGGTTTCATCCACATTTACCCACAGTTATCCTGAGGTATTTCCATGATACTGGATGCTGACGTGGCATTTTCTTGCAGCTCACCTTGCTGTGTCCCAGAAGCCAGTGCTCATGGCAGGCTGCCACTACAACCTTGGGCTGATGTTACTGCTAAGGTGCAAAGCAATGGTTGCATCCATCTGTGTGATGTGCTACAGAGGTATATCCTCTAATTAACTGATTTACACATACGTCCTATGTGAAAACAGAGTTGCCAATGGGGTTTGAAAGAGACTGTGTGCTATTGTGACTGCTTAAGATTGGAATTCTTGGTTGTTACCCACTGCCCTCTGACTGCTGAGGTCTGGAATTTGTATCGCTGACGCTGAGCGGGGTGCTGAGGTAGCTAACCTTTGGATTGCTAATCTTCCCAGTTACCTAACATTCTCCTGTAAGCAGAGCTCTTGTTTCTCAATATGCACAACAGTGAAGTGTCATTGAACAGCATTGCTTCAGGTGCTGCAGTAGTTATTTATAGTTATAGCTCTTCTTGATAAGTTTATGGAAAAATATATTGATATTTCTAAAGTTCAGATCTAAGAAAAGTGCTAATTGTGCTGCGTGCTATCAGCCTTACTATTGGTGGGTGTTGGCAGTTTTTAACGGGTGCTTCTGCACTTTTTGTTTCCTGTGGTATGTGGAGTTGCTCAGGGACTGGAGGTGGGACACAACTTGCACAAGGATGCTTTAATTCCCAAAGGCAAAAGATTAGTAGCTTAGATTAAGAGCATCTGCTGTGATGATGATACAGAGAGAGAATAGCAGACTGTAAAGAGTATTTATCACTTCCTCCAGGTATTCAGCTTCAACCGTGGGATTTCCTTCTCTCTCACCTTCCCTTAAACATTTGGTTAACTTCAAATTATTAAATTATTGCCCTTGGCATTCCCACTTTGCTCAGTGAGAGGATTAGAGCAGCCTGTAAGAGCGGCAGTGCAACCACACAAGCTGAAGGTCTCCAGCCATCAGCATGGGCCAGCAGTTTATGAAGAGATACAGAGAGCAGACAAAAAAGGAGTACAGTATGCATTTTTACTGAAGTCTCACAAGTCATTTCTCTGGGGAGGGAGAGAAGGTAAAATTGACATCAAGCAACTTCTCACACGTCAGTTATTGGGGGGCAGAGAGTGCTTTTGTTACATCTGTGGAAGGGGTATGAGAGCACTTCACTGTGAAACTCTTACCGAAGTGCCATTAAGGAACTCAGAAAAAAAATAAAATTCTAGAACCTTAGAAGCTACAAAAAGCAAAATTTTAAATGTTACATTTATTCAATTAAAAAAAAAAAAAAATTGACAGTTAGTAATGGTCACACGAACACCAGGGAACTGTATCTACATTTCCTGACATCAATATGAGCGGCATTAGGGGTTGTTGGTGAACAAATACAAAGCTAATGCCAGTTCAAAAAATACAAAACAAAACTGGAACCCGAGACACTGTGAAATCAACACTGCTTAAAAACTCAACATTCAATCTGATGTATTTTAAAATAAATAGTTTTTACCTTCCTTCTTAGAAAACACAACTCACCACCTGCTTTCAAAGCAGTAACACCTTTAAGACCATTCCCGAAAGTGTTTCATAAATAATTTACTCATTGATTGTCTGTTAATGCAGCATCTCTCAGTCATAGCTAGGGTCTCTGTATAGGCCACACAGTATTTTGTTCAGACACAGTGTTTTGTTTTGTGTTTTTTTTTCCCTCTTTTTTATTTAGGTACAATTTCTTTGAATAGAGCATATCATGCTGGCACAATTCATGCAGATGACACAGCATGAAGTATAACAGAGCTTAAATCACCTGGCTAAAAAAAAAAAAGACAAGGAATGTAGTGTTACAAATCATGATATTGAAAAAGCAACCATCCAGTCTCAGGACAACCACAATTTCAAATGTTCGCTCACAGTTGTCTCACCTACTGTAATTGGCTTAAATACGTCTTTTTTAATCCAAATTCATTTAACTCTTCAACTTTTTCCACCAGGGATAAGTAAAAAAATAAAAAGTTAATTATTAAAACTAGTCTCTCTTCTTTTAATCAAAATAACCATTTTTTTCCAGTCCTCTGACTGTACATCTAATTTCAATAATGATTTCAAATAGAGAAATTCATGACTGTGACGTCCGACATCTCCTGATGCCGTGACATCTACAACACTCATCACAATACCCGGGTTAAATTCTCTGAACATATGCATGGTTTTTGAATTGACTTCAACATCTGCAAAAGGCCACATCTTTAACCCTGCGGTACACTGTCACACACGTTATAATCCTAAGGGACACTTAGAATTACTGAGCAGGCAGGTGGGCCTCCAGATGAGTCTCTCTCATAGGCGACTGTGCAACGTAAAAGGTCTCCTCCCTAGGAAGCCATAATCCTTCATCCTTTCCCCACACCATGTAAAACATGAAGCCAATCAGTTCTATTAGCCTTTTTCATCTTGCACTTTGAGCCTCAAAGGATCACCATACTAAAGAAACATTTTCCAGAAATGTCTCTGTTTGACAGTTTTACACATTATTCCTTGATGTCCCCCCCCCCTTAACAGTTTCACTGACTAAAGAAATAAACTGGTTTTCAAATAGTCTTTTCAGTAAAGTGCTTCTTATTACTCCAAACAATAAAAATAAAATAAAAGATAGAAAGTGCTATTTGAATCTTAAGAGAATTTCTTTTTCCGTGAAAAACTGCCTGATATAGTTTTCTTTTAATTAGTTTTTTACATAAAGCTGAAATGAAACCTACCTGTTGTAAGGATACTGGGTTACTGATTTTGGTGTTTGGCAGCAGGCAGGATGCCCACACAAGTGGCGACACACCGGAACCATAGTGCAGAAGGTAAACCTTCTAGATGAAATGGAAGGCATATGGAGAGCTCTTACTAGAATCTTTTCATATTTATATACAAATATATATTAAATATAATATAAAAATAGCTATATATTCTTTTTCTCTGTAATTTTCCTAGAAGCTTTTCTTCAAATCCTCACCCATCGCTGGCAAACAATGTCTGTCTTCTAAACTCCATGCAACTCTGTTTCACTCCGTTCCGTACCACCAGACTGTGCCTTCACAAATACAACCCTCTCCTTAGCAGATTCCTTCCCTTCTGTCAGAGTCATTCTGTGACATCTGCACCCCAGAACCTGCAGCATCGCAGCATTCCTTATCATGCTATTGATTAGGATGTTGCAAATAATCTATGACTGTAGTAAATGAGTCAGGCAGAAGCAAAAGGCTGATTAAGAAAGAGGCGACAGCCTGGTCCTCTTCCCACTAAAATCAAGAACAGCTCAGCAACTGATTCAGCAAGGGGGAAGCCGCAGACACCTGAAATATACACCTTTGAGTCAGCAGCTGTGAAACAAAGCATTTGCATCCTTGCACAAAACACGGAACAAGTTCTACATACTTCTGTATAAAGTTTGCCTGATTCACGGTAGGAATATTTCAAATGGATGCTGTATTTTTCCAGTTTCTGTGAATTTCCCCACCTTCTATGCTTTGTCTATGCTGGTATCTCTATAAGTGAATGAGTTCTCCGAGGTTACAAAAAGCTTCTTGATCAAAGCATACATTTCTTTATTCTCTGTCAGCAGCCCTGCTATCGCTGTCATCTATTTTCTCTCACCTAGTTCAGCGTTTTACCAACAGTCCTATAGCAGCACACGAGAGTTTTGGGGAGAGGGGGAATGGGAAGAGAAGTTTAAATGGAGCTTCATATAAAAAGTTGCATCATTAACTGGCTGGCTGTTATCTCTATTTTTTGTAATTCTCAGTATAATAGCTTAATAAACCTATTTTACCACTATTCCATAGTTCTAACAGCACTATTAAAGCTCTCCCAGGTTTCTTTTTTAGTGCTCTGTTATTACTGTAAATGGTTAACAATTTTTCTCTAACCTACTTCCATTAAGCAGCAGTGCTGCTAGCACAGACCTCTGGTAATGCAGCTTATTTTAGAAACAGGTGGATGGTGCAGCAGCAGAGCAGAGCAAGGCAAATTTTGTTACAGGGAGTTCTACAGCAGCGGGCTTCTGACCCTTATCCCAGCTCAGAGAACAGCAGAAATCCTTTTAGAGAAGGGGAATTTGTCCTTGCTATGTCTGGCACTGGCACCTGGCTCCTTGCTGCGAGAGGCCTCTTGGAACAGAGCGCAATCTAACTCTCTTTGGTACTGTATTTCTCACACTCCTTCCTTGTTCACAACTGTGCTTTTTGGTACCAAACTCTTGCTTTGTAAGTGGGGAACAACAAAGATGCAATGGTGGGACCTGGAGAGGCAAAGGCCAGCCCCAAAATGCCATCAATGGCATGGAGCGCTCGCTGAACTGGTGCCACCCTCCTGCGGGTTTGGCTCACCCAGTAATACAATCAAACTGTTCCAGAGTACAAAACAGTCCGTCACCATTTGGTTACATTCATTCAACTCCTCCTCAGTATTCAAGATTAATCCAGCTTTCTCTCCCTACTACTAATTTTAACTGCTTTTGCTGTTTTATTTTAATTCTCAGATCTATCTGTGTTTGTTTATTTTCCTCTAAAGTTGTGGTTTTCTCAAACTAGTACCATAAAACCCTACCTAAAATAGCACATCGTATCTGTTGGAACTTTTTATTTTCTTTATAAAGTGAAGTTGCCTTCTGAAGTCTTAGTTCAGTGATATCTCCTAAATCGACCATGATCTCCCCCAAGACATACTCTAAACACTACAGAAATGGTTTTTGACTCTTATTATTTCAAATCAGGTTACCCTTCCTGCTCCCGCTAAAGGAGCACTCTCTGTTTTTACATCTTCAAGAACAATACCTTCAAGGTCTGAGATCGCTGAGACTCCTCAGTTTCTGACTTAGTGTTTGAGGGGGAGCAGCACTCAAAAACGCTCACGTTCTCAACTCAGATTGTTATTGAGATGATCACGATGCAGAAACAGCTATGAAGTAGATACACGAGTTTGGCTGACAATGTACTAAGACTTCAAAATTGAGAATGGTTACAGATTCGAGACACTGTAAGTCAAGATGTTCAACATTATCACCTGAATTAAAATCAAGGCACTATGGGTTTTTCTGTTGTTGTTAAAATGACCCTGAATTAGTTCTGACTAAAGAAAGATCTAATTTTTGAATGAGAATAAAAAGATTCCAACATATTTTAACAAGTTACAATTCTCACCACAGAGAAAGTGGTTAAAAAGTGCCCAAAAGGTTATTAAATGTAAATATATTTTTTGTGCAAATTACTCCTATAACTGAAACATTCTTGAAAATTACCGTCTTTTTTTTTTTTTTTTTTTTTTTAACATTTTACATAAATATTTCCAACTATGAACTATATCAAAAGATAGCTTTGGGGAATAAAATTCCAAACCATCCGCAAGGAAGCAGTGCAAATTCCTATTTTTTTTTTTTTTTTTCAAATAAAATGAATTAGGTATGAAACGATGGATGATACTCATGAAAATCTGAACACCCTGAACCCTGATGCACAATCACCAGTTCAAACGGCTTCGTCAATAATTTAACCTCGAGAAGTCAACTAACCAACACACCATACCTCACCGAACAGACTGTGACATCACAGACAAAGCACAAACGAGAGACCTGTGCCCACACTGAGGGTGAAAGTAACGATGCAGCATGTTGTAAACAAAGGGGCAGAACAAAGGAAAACATCAGTCTGAGTATGGCGTGAAAATTTAGGGAAACATATTCAAACCTACAAATAACAGATTACATTTCATGCATCATATAAAATATTTTGCTCTTTCTCCTTTTATGCAGACATATACACAATATTTTACAGCATCTGTACAACAGAGAACTGGATTTCACACAACATTTTCAAAATATTTACTGTCCCATAATCATCTGAAAAAATTAGATGTTTGTCGGACTATATTCCTGGCATTTTTTCTGCTAAATCAAACAATTGCTCTGCGTCCATTTTAATACTTTAAAAATGTACAGAACTGATAAAAAATACCAATATTTTCAGCATCCCTCTCATTTCAGTCACATTTTTTGATTTCACCTGGGCAAATTAACACATGGCAGCAAACCTTTTAGAGCACAGAAACTGGGACAACGATCAAAGTTGGCCACGTCCCTGCCATCACCTGGTGGTTTTCCTTAATTGATTCCAGAAGTTAGCTGTAGGTCTCAATACCGCAGAGCGTTAGAAAGGCTTTGTACTGCTACCTCTGCAACTTCAGTGCAAGTGGTTATGGAGCAGCCCCCTCCCGGTAGCTGACTTCCAGGAGAGGCAGAGCCCCCAGCTACTGCGGCTGCGCTTTGGAAGGATCCGTCATCTTGTCAGTTCTGTGCCGTGAGAGCTGCTGCTGCGATTGGTGCTGCTGGTGGTGGGACTGAGTAAAAGTGCTTTGCTGTAGTGGGAAAGCAGCAGAGAGGATAAGCTGAGCTGACTGATTCCCGTGAAGTAACCTGGATGTCTAAAACATGCAAACAGAAGAAAATTATGTTTTCTGCTGCTCTGAGAAGTGCAGGCCTGGCTGCTTTTTAACTTTGTGGAAGAATTCGGTCAAAATAAACTTCTGATTTGGTCACTGAAGCTGAACCAACAACGCAAAGATTAGTTGGCATTAATGGAGATACTCAGAGCATTTGATAAAAGCAGCTGGTCTTCGCGATTTCCTGTGACAATGGGTAGAGCACATGGCAATTTGTCCCCATTTCAAAACACAACAGCATAACGGGGCTTAAGGAATCTATTTTAACCATAAACATCTGTTACTGCAGTCACATAGAAAGCAGTGCCTTGGCATACCAAAGCATGACTTGGCACAGATCAAATTTATCCCTGGATAAAAATCCAAAGAAGAAAACCAAGGAAGCTGCCCCATTTGCAGACCCAAACATCTCCTTTGAAGGGGATTAACCATTACTGCAAATAACTGTTATCCTTAGAAACAAAAGATGATGGTGCTGAAGAAAAAGCAGTGAAGGATGGGTACAAAAGGAACTGGACATCTCAATCCAGAACAACTACATCGCTCTTGCACCTGCAGAATCAGACTGAGAGAAGGAGATCATAAACATGAGGGAAATCAACTTTTTACATGGGTAGGTAGTGATAGGACACAGAGGACTGGTTTTAAACTAAAGGAGGGAGGATTTAGATTAGATATCAGGGGGAAGATTTTTACTGAGAGGGTGGTGAATTGCTGGAAGAGGCCGTCCAGAGAGGCTGTGGATACTCCATCCCTGGAGGTGTTCAACACCGGGCTGGATCTTGTTTTGTTTTCAAAAGAATGAAGTCAAAACTGCATAAACATTTTAATTTAAAAGCAGGGACAGACACTACCTATCTCCTAAACAGCATGAACGAGTGCTGAAATTCAAATAACTAAGTATTCTTCGGTTCTCTTTTTGACCAGATTTCAGCTTGCAGCTAAAAAGCCTTTGCCTGATGAGAGGCTGAAATTCCATTTTCTTATGGAAAAGCTTTTTTAACAAGCTACTATTTTTTGCCACTGGCCCAGGTAAAGAAAATTTTACTCATCCATAAATGGAATCTTAACTATTCCTTGTCCATATATATTTAGATTGAGTTTCCAGCTACTTACTCCATTGTAGAAATTTCAACTCTATGCAGGAAACCTCTTCTATTGTAAAAGGAAGACTGCACATAGTAAGAAAGTTTGTTCAACAGGCTGCTCAGGGAGGTGGTGGAGTCACTATCCCTAGGGGTGTTCAAGAAATATGTAGATGTGGCAATGAGTGGGTATGGGATGATGGGTTGGCACTAGACTAGATGACCTTAGTGGTCATTCTAGATGGCCATGCACAGCTGTCACACCATGAAATGAAGAGTATCTCAATCAGCTCACCACATGAATCAGCAGATCATGACCAGGGAACTGTGTACAGAGCTGAAGTTCAGCTTCATTGCTTGGAAATGATGGTGGCAATGCTAGAATATTGCAAGGTTTGCGCCAGATGTGTCCCACGAATGCTCACATAACAGAAAGAGCACCTTATGCAAGCTTGTCAGGACCTACTGAACCAATATGATGCTGCAGTTTACTGGATTGCACCACTAGTGGTGATAAGACTCGGTGTCACTGCTATGAGCTAGAGTTAAAATGGCAGTCCACAGAATGGCAACACATGAATTTCCCACTGAAGAAAAAGTTCCAGACACAGCCCTCAGCAGGTAAAGTGATGTGCACTATCTTTTAGGATAAGAACAATGCAATCCTGGATTTCCTGGAACTTGGACAAACCATCAACTCTGACTGATGCAACACAACGCTGACTAAGCTGAAAATCCAAACCACCAGAGTAAGGCTAGAGAAGAAGATAATCTTTCTCTTGCAACACAGTAATGCATGGTGTCCCATATCAGCTCAAAGACCATAGAACACAAAGCCAGTCTTAACTGGACTGTTCTACCACACCCACCATATAGTCTGGATTTGCAACCTTCTGACTTCCATCTGTTTGGGCCAATGAAAGAGGGACTGCATGGGCAACATTTTTCTAGCAACAATACCATTATAGCAGCTATGAAACAGTGGGTCATCTCTATCGGTACGGATTTTTACAAGCATAGCATTCAGGCTCTTGTTCATTGCTGGTGAAAATGCATAGCTAATGGTACAGACTACGTTGAAAAACTGTTTTGTAGCTGAGACCTTGCTCAATCAAATAGTGTTACTGTGTTGTTCTCTGTATCAGCTGTAGTTTCCATGGAAATAAATACAAGACATTACTTTCATGGCAGCCTAAGAATATTAAGATAATTCTAAGATAAGCATGCTGAAAGTCTCAGGACTGACAAATTTCTAGAGAATGCTACATTACCTGTAGGAACTGTTGCGGGTGCTGGGTCAGCTGTGGCTGAGCTGGTTGTTGAACTGCAGTGAGCTGCTGCTGCTGCTGCTGCTGGTCTTGCTGACTTTGCTGCTGCTGCTGCTGCTGTTGCTGTGTTACTGGCAAAGTCTGTGGCTGCTGCTGTTGAGCAGCAAAAGTGGGATAAGCTGTCACCACCTGTCCCATAAACATAGTACTTGGTACCATTACCGCTCCACACGCTACTGGGGCTGTGACAAGTTTTGTTACAAGCTGCTGACCTTGAGAAAATCTGTCAACAGAAAAAGACATTTAGCATCACTTTAGGAAAAATGCATCAAGCATTAAATGCTCTTGACAAATGCAGATTTTGTCAGGCTCATACCTTGTTGTAACACTACTGATTATGTAAGCCTATGAACACACCGTTTTGGGTACAGTTTAGCTAAACAGCTGTGTGATTACAGTAACAAACAATATGGGTTTTATGCTACTTTTCCATACATGATATTATAAATGCTGTGGTTACATAGCTACTAGCCATCCCGATATGGTCTTGAAAATTTACCTGATTTGTCTATCTTGTGTAAAAGTAGTTACTGCAGCAGCATTCTGGTTATTGTTCTGTGGTAAGCTAGAAGGAACCTGAACCACATTTCCTGTTGTTGGCTGAGAAATGACCATAGTGTTATACAAAGGTGTTGAGACTGTGTTCTGTGACTGACTGGCAAGAGAAGATTGTTGACCGTGTCCACTAAGTACGTTTTGTTGATTATGCTGTAAAGGAAGAACATGTAATGAATCAGTCACTTGAAAATAGCCAGCTACTACAATCATCTTCCTCATTGTAATTACCCATGCTTTACAACTGCTAATGTTTTTCTATTACAAATGAATTCTTACTTTAAAGTAGACAGGTATTTCCTATCAATTGAGGATTTGGAGGTGGGACTGGCTCTAGGGCATCTGAAAATCTCTTAATCTCTTCTCCTCTTCAGAATATCTTTTTCCTTAATATTTCATCTGCTTGCATACTGTTTGTTCAAGATCCTGTCTTCCATTCCTTTAGCATCTCTGTGCCACATTAAAACACGCACATTACCTCAATCAATTTCATACTTCAAAGTCTGGAACTAACTTAATGCTAAAGTGATAAATTGTCCACCATTACTCTGTCTCATCACAAATTTTAAAAAGTAGTACGGGATTTGGAAAAAAGTAAAGAGGAGGATGACCACAGAGATTACAATTATAAGCACCCCCTCTATAAAACTGTCAAGCACATTAGAACTCCTCAGCTTGAGAAAAAGACTTGTATACATATGACAGAAGACTCTGAAATTATGCATGACGAAGAAGATGAAAAGTAACTACAGAGTGTATTTCCCAGTGTAAAAGCTAGGTGGCAGGTTTAAAAAACAAACATCAACAAATTTTGCAGGAGCTAAAGCTGTAGAACTCACTGCAAGATACTGTGGATTTCAGAAGTTTACATGCAATCAAAACAAACTGGATAAACTCATAGAAGAAAAATCCATCAAAGGATTTAAAATGCAAAAGGTATCACCTACAGCATCTAACTAAAATTGCTGAGGAGCAGAAAAATCAACTTCAGAATCATCAATATATGCTTTTCCTGTCCTTATGTTTTTCTAGGCATTTACTGTAGAGATCAGTGTCTGGACACCAGGTTTCAAGCTCAATTAGTACAAATGTTCTCATGCTGTACATTCTGTCAATAGAAAATTCATAAAAATTCACAAAAAGGGAGGCTAAATGTTTTCTTTATATTGATTTTTCCAAAAGGCATTTGGAATTATTTCCATTTGCAAATTGTAATTATTTATATTTGTAATTATTCACATTTCTAAGTTTTAAAATGAAAGCAAGGTGTGAAATTGCATTAGCAAGAATATAAGTACATTTCAATTGTAAAACTTTGAACATCAATAGATAAACTTGATTTGAAGGACAGTCACAAAAAATTTGGAGGGGGAGAAGTCAAAAAAGCTATTATTGCACTTCTCACTAGTGAGAATTTTACCTGTGACGCAGAGCTCTGCAAAGGCTGTTGCTGGATCATGTGTGGTGTACTTGTATGTCCTGTGTTCATCCCACTTTGGGTCTGATTAGTTTGAATAACCTGACCTTGCATGTTTGCTGGTGCAAGTTGCTGAACACTTGAAGAATTTCCAGATGTAAGCTGCACAGAACTGAAGTTTAGTCCAGAAGTAGACTGCTGCAAGAACATCTTAAAAAAAATCCTAAAATTAGCTCTTATGAAAAATCTGTTAATTGTTAAATATCTTAGACAAAAGCGAAAATTAATTTCTTCTGATATTAATACAAGATAAAGCTTCATTCCAGTTATTAGATGTTCAAACAGCAATGCAATTTCTATGAGCAAAGGGCTAACTCCCATATAGGATCTGTATTGAGAGACTCTACTATAACAGCCCTTAACACTGAGGTTTAATATGTTTTTAAATTAGAAGTAATATTTGTAGATTGATTTACAATGTAGGCTACAACTATCTAAAGATTAAATTCTTTAGAGATATTGCTTCTACTTGTCGAGCCTCTAGAAGTGAAACTAATTAAAAATCTCAGAATCAGTTGATACAGACATAGCACCAAGAAGGCAATCTTCCTTGGCAATTACAAAACCATACTGGTTATACTGAATTTTCCTCATTTCAATAAACTGGATTTACCATGAAAGTATTTTGAGTCTTTACAAAATGTTAGACTAAAAACTACAATGACTCGGTGTAATAACGTAGAATGTGCAGCACTTCAATTTTGTATTCTACTTTCCATTGTCCTAAATAAGGTCCCTCTGCAGTGCATGGAATGATAGCTGTGAATCTCTCCTTTCAAGCACCTACAAAGCAATCTACTGCTGGAAGGCTTTCATGAGATCACAGTAAAACACAAAAAAGCACGTCACAAACTCTTATTCCACAACAGAATGTAAGCAACATACTCAATACTACCAGGAAATATAGATTTTTTTACTCTTTATTCACAATGCACACTGAAAATATTTAGATTATTTTCTTATGATGTACTTTAGTTTTTTGTTTGTTTGTTTTGGCTTTTTTTTTTATTAAGCAAGAAAAGTCCAATCAATAATTTTTTTCTTCCCAAGATAGATGCTGAAAACAGAATGACAAAATTAAAAATCCATAAAATACATATGTTGGTTAAAATACAGAAATCAGGCAGTCAGGTCTTTGTTACTCTCAGCCGCTAGACTGGGTAATGCATAGAATCATAGAACCACTGAGGCTGGAAAAGACCTAAAGATCATCCAGTCCAACTGCCCACTTATCACCCACAGCTCTCACTAAACCACGTCCCTCAAGACAACATCTAAACATTCTTTGAACACCTCTGGGGTTGGTGACTCCACCACCTCCCTGGACAGCCCATTCCGGTGCCTGACCACTCTTTCAGAAAAGTAGTATTGTGTAACCTCCAGCCTGAATCTTCCCTGGCACAACTTGAGGCTATTCCCTCTAGTCCTCTAGACTTCCTGTCTTTGTGGCTGAATAACTACTTCAGAATGCCACACAATGTATAACCACCTCACTAGAAGAGTTTGTAAGAGGATGTAAGCCTGATAATTGGGACAATCTTTTAAGAGGCATGCATTCAACCAAGAGGCATGATTTTTACACCCCTGAGCTAAAAGGGGAAATAAATATATATTTTGCACATTTAGAATGAATATTCTAATGGCTGCAGAGCTATTCAAGAAGTAATAACCACTACAACACATTCTTTTACATTCAGGTAGCACAAGCCACTCAACATTGAAAGAATACACTGGGGCACTAGATACATTCAGAGCAAAATTATAAGTACCTCAGGAATGGTAACATTAGTTCTATGAATTTTGGGCACACAAGGTCCAGAAGACAGCTGACAAGGAGTACAGAGAATCCCATTTTGGAATGAAGTGCCCAAATCTCATTTTAGGTCTCTAAATTCTCTACAGATGAAATGTGTATGAGTTACACCTACTCACCTGAAGTCCTTGACCGTGGACAATCTGAAGCTGTTCTTGAATTTTCCGCAACTCTTCTTGCTGCCGATGAATATTTGCCTCTATCATGCGTGTTCTCTGCTCCAGCTGGTCCTTTAGGTGCTGCATAGCTCCTAATTGAGCTGAAAACTGAAAGACAGGCTGTAGTGCCGTGTATAAATTATAAGCTGAGCAAAAATAATCACATTTAATTCACAAGTAGTAAATACACTCCTCCAGACTAGCAAAGAAATCAAGCACTGGTTTTTAAACTGCTAGTAGTCATCAACCAAAGACAAAATCTTTAGTACAAAAATGTCACAGACTTCATGTCTACATGTTTAACTGATGCATGAGAATTAGTCTGCTTAGAACAAAACAAAAAAAACAAAACGAATAGCAGCAAAAGAAATTGATTGGCACTCAAATCAGTAAGACCCTATACAAACTTTAGTAATTCACATGGTACTGTTCTGTCAAACAGAAATTAGCTCATTTTGAGAAGAACACTGAAGGCAACTTTGACATCTAAGAACTCAGTTTTTGAAAGAGAAATTAACTTTATAGTTAGATCAAGACTGTTAAAGAAATAATAAAACAACTTAGCAAACCAACTTAATCCATACCTGGGACATGCTGGACTGGAGCTGTAAAGTAGCAGGCTGAGACATCGTTGGCTGTGTTACTGGTTGTCCAAGAGACTGGGAGCTTAAAGACTAGGATTTAAAAAAAAATTGTTCCATAACTAGAAAAGAATGGACTTCATACTTGACATGAAATATTTCCTTACGTAAATTCAATTCCAAAATGGCATCATCTGAATATATGAAAAAAACAAGTGTATTTCTTGAAATGCCTAAGCCTAAATATTAAAGAGTAAAAAACACACACACAAAAAAATTATAATATACATAATCTCTATATAGTTGTTTCCCTGCTAAAAATATATAAGAAGCAGCAGGTATAAAATAGGAAAAACAAGGCTGCTTTAAAATTCTTTTTTGCAATAATGGCAAAAACTTTCCAACAAGTTTGGAAGTTGACACTTCTGTTCTTAAACTAATACACAGCATATCAGCAGAATACATAATTTAATACACATTCTATTTTTGAAGTAAATGTGTTAGTTCATATATATAGTGCAATATGAGCACTAAGCACACGAAGCATTGTATTTTCTCATGTTACTAAGATTTCAGAAACCGTATTAAAGTATTTGCTGATATTCTTAAAGGTATAAGTCTATATGAATAACCTATAGGGACACACAGCATTATGTTGGCAATTATGTATATAGTTTTATATACACACACACAAAGATACATATAAAATGCAGAATCATATAAAGAAGTTAAGTGCGAGAGAAAGCACAGACTCAGATACACTCCTACGAATTCTGAAGCCCAAAACATAAATACCTACATGCTTAATTATTGCATTCCCTCAAAATGTAGTATACTAAAGGTGCATAGAAATGACAGCCAAATATCCCAAGTAAAAGTCTTACAGTTTAAACGTTTTGTTTTCAGAGGAAATAGAATGAAGGTTACATGAATTTCATAATACATTTTAAAGGAAAAATGCACTGATTTAAGAACAAAAATTTTTCTTCAAAGAGTTACCTGACTACTCAGAGATGATCTTCTTTGTGTAGACTTTTCATGAGCAGATAAACTTTGTCTTGGGGGAGTGCTAGTGTCCACTGTCATTTTAGTTGGTGTCGCTGACAAAGTTGTTACAAGAAAATGAAACATATTAATACTAATCTCAATTCTGCAATGCAATATTCAAATCACAGGAAGATCTTCCAAAATAGAAAATGCTTAGGGCTTGGATTCTATTTTTTTTTTTTTTTGCCTTGCATATCCAATAACAATGCAACCTGATGGACTGAAACAGGGCAATATAGGGGCTGCTACTGCAGTTTTAGAAGCAGAAACCATTACACAACGTCTGAAAATCTTAGTGGGAAATCTTAGAATATCTCTGACCCATCATAAAGGACATTCTCATCTGCACGCTCTTAATAAAATGATGATTAACTGCCAGAGATGGATTTAATTAAGTAACGCAGAGAAAGTCTTCATTAAGAAGGAAATTAGATATTCAGTAGTTGATGCTTACACGAATGATCTGATACTGCAGTATGTGAAGATTTTCTTGAACTCCTGGAGGAAGCGGAAGGTGTGGGACTGGTATCAAACCTTTCCAGAGCTTCTTTCAGGCTCACTGTGTTTATGTGATTATCAGATCCAGAGTCCTGACTCTGAAGAGACACACAGAAACAACACCTATTTTATCAGATTCAGCCCACATTGCACATTTCAGTAAGAAAATATCTGAGACCACACAGCTTCTCATCAATCCCTTTCATCGCTGACTCCACAGAAGTAGTATCCTGCTTTGCATCTGTAACTTCTACTCTTTTATAACATTTTTTATAACAAAACAAAACAACAGAAGCCTAGAAACCAAAATGCATGCAGACGTCCCAAAATGACTGCTGAGCTGACCTCCTTCTCCAGCGACTCAGTTAAGTCTGAACACCTGTGTTAGGAGTGAACTGCTTATCCTTTTGAAGAAGGAAAAGTTAATTTCACTAGGAGCACTGCCAAATGAAACTTTCTGAACTGCCAAGGGAAAAACACCATGGTGTATCTGCACAAGCTGGCTCAACTAAGACTTGCTGAGCTTCCAAGGATGTTCAATTGAAATGAATCTTCATGCATCTAAGAAGTAGAAGAGAGTCACATAAGGAAACAATTCCTACTTTCCAGTGAATTCCTTTACGTCACCTTTGTGTGCTGACCTTGTTCTTCCAAGTTACAGGTCCTTCCAGGAAGGAAGAATATTTATGTATGAACCTAACTGCAGAAATCAGATCATAGTAGAGACTTAGGGAAATTGACATGCTATAATTACAAGTATATAAACTGCTGAGAAGAGGAGGAGTGGAGTAACAGTTAAACATCCTCCCTAAACGTCTTTAATGACTTCAAATAGACATACTATTTAATGATCGAAATAATTACTTAAAAAGGACAAATAACTCTTGCTGCTAAGTATTTACTACATGTTATTATTACTATGAAATGAAGATGAAGTGAAACAAAATGTTTGTCACTCACTTTATCTGCTTTTATCTCTGGAAGAGACTCCTCAATACCAAGTTCTCGCCGCCTTTCTGCTCTGACTTCTGCATAACTAGAAGAACAAACCAAATATGACTGCTTAATCCCTAGATGATTTTAAAAATAAGAATCTCAGAAAACAAACTCCTCCAACGTATCTTGCTTACAAAGTACCTCAGGAAGTTTTCCAGTAATTCTTTACTATTTATTATTCTCTATCTTAAAAAAATACTAACTAGCAATACAGTTCCCATGTAATCTAAATATCTCTAACATGGATTTAGCAAGGAAAACTTACCTTACAACTGTGTGCGTACATACAATAAACTCTGGCCTGGAATTCCACTGGTGATACGTGATATAGTAATGTGTTTGCAGCCAAATCCATTGCTGTCCCTTTGTAAGGAATCTGTAATAACACGACTTCCCTTTCCCATATTGCATTACTGTAAAAGTGAGGAATAAAGTTTACTGTCTTTCCAGTCTATAAATACTTAAATTATATAATTAGCATTATTTCCCAACTCTTCATGTCCTGTGCCCATGTTCAATCTAATACTAAGGCTAGGAAGAGAATCAAAATTGTAGTTTTCTACCAGAAAGAATCTGCATTTTTCTGAGAAATGCAAAATTCAACTTACCATTTTTGTAGAGCTTTCATATATAGTGAAATACTCATATGCAAAAAAATTGAAGAAAATCATAGCTAAACAGAAAATTTATTCTATCACATGCCTAGACAGTTTTTGTATTTATTAAACATCACAGAGACTTTTAAATGCTATTAGAAGAACGGGAGAAGAATTAATCATAGTGCTGTGCACTCCAATTCACCACAACGAAAAATCTAAATTAAAAGTTGAATCTGTTTTCCAGTTCTGTACCAAAAGAAAAATATCAATATCAGTAGTATGATATCATCAAATGAACAGGAGTAGAGAAACTTCACTCATAAATACAAGAAAACTTCACTCAAACCACTTAACAAACTTTAAACTGAACATCTAGAAAGCAAATTAACTCAATTTAGCAACTTGGTCATACTCACAATGCTCATGACATTTTGCCAGATTATCTAGATCATCCACATGATAATAATCATAGCCTGATGTTCCCAAAACTTCAAATGGAAGATAGCCTATTATTGGAGGTGCCCTAATTAATAGAAAATTTACAGTCATTTTCTTTTCACAAGAAAAAAATTCATTATATACATTTTTTGCGGTTTTTTTTTGCATTTGTATTTTTTATTTTTCATTTTTCTCAGAAAAAAAAATTAAACCCAACATAAGCTATGATTAATTAATACTGATTAGTGAACTCTACATATTATAGCCATTTAAAAGCGATTTAGCTACTATTGCTGCTATATATAGAAAGAATCGCAGCACCTGTGATCCAAGAATAGGAACTTCCATTCTAAGCTATGTCTAGATGTGAACTCTTCATTGGGTTCTTCAACAGTGCACATTTCCTAAAAAGTGAAAAAAAAAATAATCTCTTTCAAAACTGCTCTACTCTAATTCATAAGTTCTTCTTAAATTCAGGCTTACCTGGAGTTAGTGGATAACCTTACAATAGGTACAGAATTTGTAAATTTCACTGAGATTTTTGGTTAGATGCATAGCACTGTGGTACAATCTAATATCAGCTATGCCAGGCTGAAACTCAGTTGATTTAAATGCAGCTAGTAAACTCATGCTCAGCATCTACAAGCACAGTAGTAAAAGCCATACGTGCTTATAATGAGTAAGAAGTACCATTAGGAAGATGGCCACCTCAGCTTTACAAACAGGATAGAGAGTACTCTAAATCTTTACTTCAGCTACTGCAGGAGCTTGCAACAGTACCCCATGGTAAGAAACATAGATATTTCCAGTTTCATATGACAGAATTCCTTATGACTTTCATCAATAATATCTGAAGTGCTATATGCATTTTCTCTAAAGTTTTCCTGTTCAGAGTACGGTTAAAATAATATAAAAGTGATATGATATAAATGTGCTTACCTTGATAAATTGAGGTGTAGCTAATCTAACTGTGGCTATAAAGCAAACTTTGTCTTCATATGAAGGTCGGTGCGACCGCTGAATAGTTCCTTCAAAACCATTGTGTGCTGAATTGGGAACTGAGGGAAGACAGAGAAGAGGTCAACAAAGGTTACAACACAGGCATGTCACATCACAAGACAAATGGATCAGTATTTATCTAATGTAGTTTCTTCAGAATTTGTCACCAATGTGAAAACTGCTACATAGAATACATACACGTACATACAAAGGAATAGTATTAATAAAAACAGAACCATAAAGAAATTTTCACCATTAAAATTTCATAATTTGATGACTGGTCAAAGCACTCTGGCCATGCTCAGTTTACCTTCCACAGTAACCACTTTTTCTAAAGGATTATTATTTAACTGTCTATAATCTCTTTTCTACTGTACAGTTGGTTATTCCTGAATGCAGCATTTTGCATTTGTTCTTAACAAATGTGCCTGTTTTTCTCCCCAAAACCAATTTATTTTCTCTACTTGCAGCATTTTGCATGTTCTTAGCATTCTTGCTTCATTGTATGACTGCAAACTATGTTCCCTTATTCATAATATAAATGAAAATACTGACAAAACCCAGGAAAAAAAATCAAAACTTCCATTTGACAGTGAATTGTGGTAACTTTTTCAACCTGTTCCTGCTGCTACTCCTAGCAATTTCAATTAACATGTGCTCCCTTACATGTTCATGGATATATACTATGATCATGGTCAAAAGCTGTCTCAAAGCATACAGTTTATTTTTCTTATCCACCCAGTGTGTTACTCTGGTAGAGAAAACTGAACGGATGTGAATGCTGTTTGTATCTGAAAAGTCCATAATGGCTGCTACTCCACTCCTTGTTAGCTTCCTGAGGCTCCTAGAAAGTTCAGCTATTTGTTTGGGAATATTTGATTCTATGATTCTATGATTTCCCAATCTTGAATTGCAACTTATAAGCCCACAGTTCTCCAGCTTCTTTTTCTGAGATTAACACCATATTTTATTTTTACAGACCTCTTTTTCTAGCTTTCTTACAGCACCAGATATTTGCTTTTGGCTTTAACACTCAACCTATCCCCATCCTATGAAAAAAGTCAGTTGATTTGCAAGACACAATATTTGATTATTTATTTATTTATTTATTTTTAAGATGCTCACAATCCACCTGTCTGACTAACCAAACAGATGTGCCTCTCAAGCAGCTGCTCAGCACAGGCTGCCCAAACAAACTTAAGATACTGCAGTACAAAAGTGGAAATAATGAAGAAAAATAAGTTTAGTGGATGAGAGAAGTCATTCAGTGCAGAAAAGCGAAATTCTATAATGGTCCATCCACTGATCTGAGTAGCAACTCTTGCAACTGAAAGTAGAAATGGGGGGGGGGGGGGAAGTGCAGAATGTGCATTTTTTCTTGTCAGCTCACTGCAAGAATAATGAGAACGGCAGATACCTAGTATCCTCAAGTTACTCAGTCACCTGTTTAAATATGGATTATACTTAAAGTAATTCAGGCTCTTACTTCGAAGCGTTGACTTAAATTTCTCTTACACTCCATTTAAGAATGTTTTGCAGTTTTCTTTAACTGAAAGACTTCATATTTTGCTTTCACATACACATATGTGTAATATCTGATGGGCAGTCTTTGTTTTCACTAAAACAACAAAAAATTGATGTAACTCTGTTTCAGGCTCTTCTTTTCAAAGACTGATTTTAGTTTTTCCTTATGTTTTGCATAATCATCCTAAGCCTGTTCAGGTATGAAGGTCCCAAAGTATTCCACTTTAATGTGACTGAAATTACTTACCATTATTCAAACACTTGAAATTTCCTATAAATTTTACATATTCATATGTAGGTTGCTCTTTTGGGTCTATTGTTCCTCGCAGCATATGGCAACAGAATTCTAGCTGATTTTTTGCTGAGAAAAGAACAAATTAAAAGATTGCGTGGTTGATGAAACACACAGGCAACTAGAAATGGAAAGCAGGAATAATTAAGTCGCGTACTTTACCGAGATACTGTAAATGTGGTGATTACAAATAGCTACAGCCTTTGTTTTTAACCAGCGTGATATCAGCTAAGCTAAAGAAAAGGAGAACTCATTTGGAATGTGTGTATGAAAGGACTGAATGCCAATGACATAGAGATCCCTTGAAAAAAAAAGAACTATTTTAAACACGCATCTGCCCAAAACATAACTTATGTCCTTCCAACACCCATGGCCTGTTTTCATTCTTGTCAGCTGCTAGAATGGTCTAAATAGAAGCCACGTAAACAAAGTCATTGAGTGAAATGCCATGCAATCCAAAATTACTTTTCAGGGAAAAGAGGAACAGCACAGCATGAAAGTGCTTCCATTCAAGTTGCACGTTTCATTCTGCACGCCTCATCCACACATTTCCACTTATACAGCACTGGAAAAAAGAACTCGCATGCGATATGAAGTGGATTGTTTTTAATGCAACTACTTACATTTTAAGTATTCCGGTGTCAATGAATCACTTTCCAGCAGATGAGAAGACAGAATTTTATAAATTTCTGAATGTTCCCCCTCTGGGATAAAATTAAATACGCTCTGATCCACAAGATCAGACTGAAAGAAAAATATTTAATACATTTTAAAATAATGCAAGACATACAAAATCACAAACGTTACTATTATAGTGCAAAACAATTCCACAGATCAGAAAAATATCACTAAAATATTAGCAACTCATTAACATCACTTGCTGGATTACATGCGAACACTTTGCAAGTAAAAAAATCCACCATTTTCACTTGTTCTGATACTGTGAATCGTTTAATGAAAATGCCATGAATGCATCAGATATGCATACACATTTAAGCACAGTGGAACTTCTCTTAATCTCTTTGGGAGGTAAATAAAGCAGCATTTAGATGAGAAATTATGTAACGGTGGTCTAGTGCATTGTAATCCATCAGTGGCAATCAGCACATCCAAACAGTATTTTGTAACAAAAAGCAACACCTCCCTACATCACATAGTTGGCAATATTTGCAATAATTATATCCAATTGGGAATGATTTACGAATGTGTTTTATCATCAGTTTCACAATTATACACACAGCACTAGGAGTATACAGATGAATTCAATTAAAATTAATGCATGTTTATATGCATAAATCTATTTGATTAAGTATTCAGAAAAGATCACAGGAATATATATTAAGAATATATAAATCACATCTAACAGAAACGGATAGCTATGCCTCTGAGAAGTAGGTAAACTATAAATTTTAAGAACCACAATTGTACAGCCTTCAAAATTTTTAAGCTGATATCATGCGTACCTTATAGGAATTTGTTTGGCAGAACCATTTTTAAAATATGTCACTCCACGTTCTGCTAAGTTCTCTTACCACTACAAGGCAACTAGCCTGTACCAGTAATTTGTCCCCCTCTTCCAGAAAAAGCTCTGTTCCACTCATCAACTGTACATTTTTGAGTACTAATGTTTCTCATTTCTTAGTAACGTTATTCAAAGGTAACTTCTAAAAACTAGAACATTTAATTTAGCAGCAAGCAATGCCACCAAAATTAAAGATGAGTGAATGTAATAAAATTCGAAGTATTCACCTAGCCTAAAAAGCAGAATCAGCAATAATGTATTTCTTATGAAAGTTCTTTGGCAAATAAGCAGAAAAAAATTAGTTTAAAAAAATCCAAGGTCCTGCTCTTCAGCAATACTCTTCAGATTCATGTAGAGGCCACGATAGGTGTGAAATATAGAGGATGTCCTACAGTGATATCTGTTGCTATAGTCATGTTGAAGAGAAAATGATGCTAGTCTAGTACTTCTTAATCTTGCATAAGAGACCACTGACTGCATTCTGCATATCCAAAGGAAATGTTTAACACAGGACACAAACCAGGAGTAAGGATTTGTGCAAAAGCATTAGAATATTGTACACATCTGCACTATAATGTCCAAAAGAACTGAAATTATTAGTACTGACAGTAAATTATTATCCACAGACAAACCGGCACATTACTGAAAGCAATTCATACTTACTGGCAAATGTTCAAGTAAAGGAGTTACACTTTCAGACACATATATTATATTTCCATCTGTCATAATTGCTAAAAAAAAACCATCAAGAGCCTGAAATTAAACATAATAGGCAGTTAAATAAAAAGAAACTGCATATTAAAAATGTTAAGCTATATGCAACATTGAAAAGAATTTAGACCAATTTTAACTGAATTGACAATGAGAATTCTGTATTAAAACTTCTCAGTCTTGCTTTTACACTGTGAGCACTACAATTTCCATATTGCTCTGTTCTCAAATAATCTACGATTTCACAGGCAAGATTCTGGTCCTGACGCATCTAGCTGTTGTTAAGTTGGCTCTGTGGCAGGCCATCTTGTCTGCTTGTTATTTTTAATTACATCATCATTTTAAACACCAGAAAGCTCAGGAAAATGAGCCAGCAGCAAAAGAAAGAAAAGGAGGAGAAAGGATAAAAAGAACAAATGAAAGAGGTGGTGAAATCAACGCATTTCAATATTTAAAGTCTCAATATCTCCAATTTCAATTAGAGAAACTTGTAGCAAGATCTTACTTAAGCTTAAATACTGTGAAACACACTTCTGACCGCTTTATCTTCTACTTAACTCAAACATATTTCTGCTGAAAAAACATGACAGACTTTTGGTAGAAAACTACCAAACGGAATTGCATTTCTAGATAGGAAATTTTAAAGGTCACATCTTCAAAAATCTTACATCATTTTCTTCTAACTGTAAGTCACTAGTTGTGAACACAAACTTTGTAAGAAGACTTGAGAAATACTAGAAACAGCTAGCAAAATCTTTAAAAACAGAAGCAACTATTTCACTACCATATACATTTAACGTACATAGAAAATTCAGCTGTTTACCTTCAAGAAAACATATAGATGGAATTAAAATATGCAAATGAGAGATAAGCCACCAAACAAAAAAATGTCACCATGGACTCATAGCTCCCTAGGAGGTAATATTCTACTTCCAGAAAAATAGAAATAACGTACCTCTAACATTAACTGTGTGAACTCTTCATTACTAAGGAATGTTGGTTTCCAGTCCTGTCGTATCTCACTGGCATCTGATTGTGCAGTAATTTCTACAATAAAACAAAAATACAATATAAGGACTCACACTCCTAGAAGCCACTGTTTTTTTCACTAAGTCACATATTAGCAGCAGGAAATAGCAAAAGCTTCTCCAGTCTCCTCTATGTGTGGATGTTGTTCATTTCTCAATTCTTCATTATTCTAGCATTTTCAAATTTTTCTGGTTTACAAATTCAAGGTATTCAAAGCAGCATTACAAAGTGAGAAGCTCTCAGTTGAGTAATTTCAGTGTGCTCAGCCTGCTGGTTTTCATTTGTTTATTTGTTTACAATAAGAAGCAGAATCCACTCTTGCCAATAAACAAATCAGATAGTTCATCTGGACCTGTTCCCAGTGTACCAAGATTAGTCAAAGTGGAAGTGGTTCAGAAAGAACCAGAAGCAACATACTTAATCTAAATCTGGTAGCTGAACACAGTAGGATTTTCAACAGAAAAGCAGGCAATCTTTGCTGAACAATTTATTCACTGCTAGAATAATATAATGAACAGATTCAAGGACCTCAGGAGGCAAAGCAAGCATCTGACCTTAGCCAACATTTTGTGCAAAATATTGTAATGTAAACCTGTGCAGAACAATGCTGGTAAGCACTGGCTGCCAGAGCTTTAGGTACCTTAATATGATAACTGCACTCACACAAATACTCTGTCCCATTAGGTCAAGGATAAATGCCCAAGGCCTTAAGACATATCCACTCCTACAGCTTTCTTTTATTCTCAAAACCAAAAACAACCAAAAACACACACTCAAAAAACAACAAAAAACAACAATAGAATGAAAACAGCAACAGAAAAAAAAGTAAGCTTAAGTTTATTCAATGGCACTATGCAGAACACATCTGGTGATGCTTGAACTGTGTTAATAATACTAAGGGAATATTTACCATATCTTAACATACCTTGAACTTACACACTGTGGGATAAACAAATACTTATTCACACACTTAACAGCCTACTTATTTTATTTTATAGCTAACTAATAGCTGCTTCCTTTGTGCTACAGCTTTCTAATTAGCATACAAGCTAAGAAATTACTCAAGGAAATGGCTTAACTAGGGAAAGAGTTTGTTTTCTTGAATTTCAATCTTGTTTTTGGCAGTGTGAACCACAAGGTGCCATATTAAGAACAAGTGTACATGCAGATATAGGGATTTGTCATTTATAGAAATATCAGCCATAAATAGTGTAGTCTTGGTAGAAGATGTTTTTTGTTTGGCTAAAAGAAAACAATCGGTAATGAATTTCAACATAACTCATCTTAATGTATCCCCCCCCTCCCCATCAGCTGATGCAAACAACCAGAGAAACAAAAGCACAGCAAAGATATCCAAAGATATTTCTAGGTTTGACATTTCACATTCAAATTTACAAAACATACACTCATTGCCTTATATACAAGTGGATACGTCTCGAAAATGAGAAAGCATTTATAGGTTTTCTCCCTTTTTTTCCCCTCAGTGCTACAGCTAGAAGCTAAAAAGAAAATGCCTGTGTTCCAGGTCTGCATTCCCACTTCCTTAAGGCATGCCACTCTCTCTCATCAAACAAACTAGCCCAATAAAGCCTGCTGTAGGACACAACGCTCTGTCATCCCAGTTAAAGCTGACAGCCATGTAGATGTCATATAGCAGAGAGAGAGCATTGATTTCCTTGGATTAGCTTTTTCAGTAATTCATCTTGCTTTATATGGAAGCAGGAGAGACAAACCAACTGTTCAAAGCACAATCTAAGTACCAAAATAAGTGCTTCCAACAAATACATTCACTAAAATGGATCAGCAGAGCTCTCTTGACAAGCAAAACTTTGACAGCTTGCACCTTATGAAGCAACTGTATAACAGAGGTCTCCATCAGCCCAGCTCAAACAACTTCAAGGTTATTTAGAAAATAAATGCTTCTCTTTATAAAACAGACTTGTTCAACAACTATGGGATTAAAAAAATATATATACTGATTTTGAAAAATACCGTCAAACATATAGTAATACATCTGGTACCTAAATTATGATCACATTAATATCTTTCTTCGGAGGCTTTTCAGATTTTTGACAATCCCCTTCAAGGAGCTGCACAAGTGTTAATGTTTTATGTACTTCGTGCATATCATAAATACTATCATAACTTACAAATGTATTCTTTCTTGTTACAATTACCTTTGTGCTTCCGTAAAAAGTCAATGCTCTTCTGTAGCACAGTGGATTTATCCATCTTCCGAGCATTACCTGGAAGCATGGAACCCAGCTCTTTGATAAGAACATTAAACTGATCTCGACGTTTCTTTTCAGACTTGTTTCTAGACACTCTGACAAATAAAACAGAAAAAGTTTTATAGCAATGATGAGGACTTATAATAAGATACATACTACAAACCCTCGCTGTAAGAACTGTCACACTTACTCCAAACCACAGGCAACATTTTGAAAGAATGGTATCCTTCTCAAGGAAGGGTACACTTGGGTCTTCGCAACAGACCCAGCTGGACAAAAATACAAATAAATACACCACAAATCTAGAGAATAACAGCAAGAGAAATGCTTGAATAATGTTGTAAAATGTGGTTACTTACAAAAGACTCAAGTTTTTTATTCCACTGAAAAATCTTGGTTCAAAGGTACAAGCATAGGATATTCTTAGAATTAGGTGAACTGAAAAATTACCTTTTTGCTTTATCTTTGTCATCTTCTTCCACCAGACCATCAAAAATGCTTCCATCATTTCTGAAAGAACCAAAAATAATGAGGGGAAAAGAAAAAAAAACAACAAAAGAGAGAGCTCATTATACATCATTTCCGTAAAATCAAGAAACTGAAGCACTGTTTTATTACTGCAATGTCTCACAAGGACCATCATCAATAACCCAAAGACAAGTCTGCTCTTTTTGTAGGCTGTTTATTTAGCAGACAGCATAGAGACTTACATTTCTGACACAGCCCAAACTAGTTTTAGGATATTTCTAATGCAAACTCAAATCTCTACACAAACATTTAATTAAGAATTATTTAATTCTATTTTTCCATCTTCTTAATTAATTAATTAATTAACCTTATCCTTTTGAAAACATCACAGGAGAAATTTGTTGCTTCGACTTTTTCATGACATCTATTACAATATTGGAAATACTTACAGTAAGAAAGTACTTGTTTTGCCTTAAATACATCAGTAATGGAAGAGAGCTCAGGAACATGCTATACTTCATCCATGCAAGTAATTTTATGCATATATAATTAACTCTAAACAGTAACACTAATTATTCATTATATTTTGTTCCTGAACAAGTATCACAGCTTTTACTCAACTTGAAAATTGTGCATGTATTGCTGAAGAGGTTTTAAGATATCAGAATGAGAACATTTTACTTTTAAGAAGCCTCAGTATACTTTATACAATACTTTGATTTCCTTTTAAAAGTGAAGCTGAAATTGTTCTTCTGTTTTCCAGAACTGCTGTATAATTGACTCATATTTTATTTCTCTCATTTCTTCTGTCTGCATTCAGTTTATTTAGTGTTGTCTACCCACTGGCTACTGCGTGTCCAACCTTAATTTTTTAACCTCCTGTTTCCTTCCCTTGAGGCAAGTAACTGTCCATTCAAAAAGCTTACTTCATTCCACTGATTTATAGCGATAAATCATCAAGTAATCATATATCATGACAAGCAGAGATGTTAGGAAGTAATTATCTTCTGTCACTACATTAACATGAAACTTTCAGAAAGAATTCACATATTCAAAATACTGAAGTTTCAGTGAGATTCGGCAAAACTTCACTAAAAAAAAAAAAGTCATAGAAGTATTTTAAAACATTTATCCTTTATATTCATTGGGTTTTATTCAGAATGGACTTAACTTTCTGTAAATTTTATGCAAGTCTCATTTCCTGAAATCTCAAAAATGGTAATAAGCAGTATATTTGGGACAAGATGTTCGCCCAAGCTGCTAAGGAAGTCTAGGGCACGGAATCAAGTAGAAACCATGCTCCAGCTATTACTTTTCCCTTGAAATAGGTTACCAGGTCACTTTACTTTCAAATGTAGCACCACTAATCATTTAAGTGTTTTTGTTTTCCTTAATCAAACACTGAAGTACTTTTTTAAAAAAAAATAATCAAGTAAGCATTAAAAATCAACTCAACTTGCACAGATGCTGGTCCATGTTTGAAAAAAAAAAAGACATACATTTTAAGATTCATCTCAAGCAAATAAAATAAACTATTTTCAATTATTACAACACAATACATTTAAAGACAACCAAAATAGTGGCCAAAAGTAACCAAAACCTCACCCCTCTTATTTTTTTGCATAAATTATCGTTCTCTGTATATTAACTGTAAGAATAAAATCAGTAAAGAAAATATTTAATAGTAATTCCCTCAAAGCTCACAGCTTCTATAAACATACCTGTCTGCAATGGAGCTCATTTTATGGGTGCTTATGGTAATAAACATAACATAGCACACTTTAGTCTTGTGGTAGACATTTGTACGTTTGCCTGTAGGAAAAGAAAAAAAATCAAAATGTAACTCCGGAGGAATAACCACATACTTCACTAGAGCATACTTGTTTTTATTTGTTCTTTAAACTGCTTTTAATCTCCTCTCAGTCTCCTGCTCTGTACTGCCATTTCTCTAATCTAGTCTCCATTACCATTACAACCTGAACTTTAATATTTTATTTTGCATGACAGAGTTTAAAAGAACACTGCTTCATTAAATGTCATAACCAATAAATTTGGACAAAGCCAATATAGGCCTTTTCCTGGCTCCAAATTTGGGAATTTAAAATTAAAGTAAGTATTTATTTCAACAAATACCTACTTGCTGGTACCCAAACATTACAGAACTACACAGGTGTACAGAAAGATTGAATGCCAAAGATAAAACAATGCAGTAAAATCTCTCTCTTTGACACAAAAAAGTCAGTAGTCAAAACTGCTTTTGGAGCAGCAGGACTGGAACGTAAGAGATTAAGGAACAACTGTGTGAAACAAAAAGTTTTCTGTAAGAGCTACGGTTGCAGATTTTCAAGTGTTTTTAAAATGCTATAAACTTAATATAAAACAGGAATTACATCTATTTCAAAGGAGCTCATTTTAGTCACTTCAGTAACTCACAATTTCTGAGAAGGAAGGATTTATTTGTTTCTGAAAGTGCCAAATCCAGCAGAACAGTGGTAATGCCACAAGAAATATGGCAGCTGCTACTTCATGATCCAATCAGTCAACAAAATGTTCCAGGAAAAGCTAATCCCAGTTTTTTTAACAGAAAGGGAAACCGAGGAAGAAAGCTTATGTTCAAATCAAACTTCAGAACTGAGCACAATGGGAAAAATAAATGAGAAAGCTGGGCTGCAGCACAGTCTCCTTCAAGGTACATAGCAGAGTGTGCATGCAACTTTGCCTAAGAGCCCTCTTAACCACTTCTTCAAGTAATAAGGTCCAGCTTTGTGTTGCATTTATTCTCCAAAGTCCAGTGCCCTGGAGAGACACTTGAAGTAAACCATTCTACTACTCAAATACTTCAAAATAGCAATTGTACTGGCCATTCCTACAAACTAAATTCCCTACATTTGTTGGCCAAGGTTTATAAAGTAACAAAGTTGTATTATTTGAAAACAAGGCAGAAATAGCAAGAGAAAAATAAATTTTGAAAGTTTTTGTTCAAATTTTTGTGAAAAGTAAGCAACAGCACAGAGGTTACATTGCTCAGCTGTAAAAGCAATCTACCATCACTAGCACAGAATTAAAGACGACTGGAATTCATTTAGATCATACAATACTAATAGAGGTATACACTAGTTACAATTTTAACCCTGCATCAATTTTTAAACAATTTGGGAACTCATACAGATCAAGAGTAACATGTAATTCCATTGGCTAAATGATACACTGTTCCATTAATATGCAAAAGAAAAATATATAGCTAAATGTATGTCACTAAATACAACTTGTGACATAACTGACATCTTCCTTATGCAGAATCAGAATTCAAGAGTCAATATTTTTCACTTCAACAAAGCACTCAGCTTCTAGTTTCCCTTTTTACAGCATACAGATCTTCTGTCAGAACTGGCAATTCGATTTGGCATCCAAGACAATTAAAGGAACTTAAAAACTATCTAAAATGTATACGTAGTGCATTTTTTTCTCTCTTTTCAAGGTCTGACCCTTTGCATCCAAAGTAGCAAGAAACTGTAACTGCCAGTGATCCCTGTCAGTGGATAAGACTGCAGAGATACATCCAATGAAATCAGGCAACTTTAAGCAAACAGCACAGAGATCAAGGACTATGTCTATTTCTAAAAATCAAATTCAGTCATGTTCTATAGTAAAAAAGACACTACTTTGCCACTGCCTTTAGTGTTGATGACAGAAAGGCAGAGAAATTTTATTAATTAAAAGAATACCTTTTATTTTACCTTTTATACTTTGGGACTTGTTAAAGTGTATGGTTTAGGGATGAAACACTGGTTCTTCTCAAGAATAACGTGGAGTATCCTCTTTTACAGAAAAGCATTAGATTTTCAACTGTAAAAAATCACAAAGGAGAGTTTTTAAGTCAATGAATTACAGAATTATTATTTTCTAAATAAAAAAGTATTCATGTGATTTATTAATGCCATATTCTGCCTACTTTCACTATCAGAATTCACCTTGCTTTAAAGCTCTCTTCCTTGTTAAACAGTATATCCTAAAACTATTTCTTCTCTGCTTCAAGCTGCTGTCACTTTATGTCTATCTTTAACCTTGACATCATTTTTACTTTTAAATGTGGTATCAAACACACCACCTACATCTTCGCTTTCATTTGCTACCTGCAAAGCAACTCTGTACACCATGATTTAAGCGTCTTCTGCTAAAACTCTTACTTGGCTCTCCGCTGTCTTTCTCACTGATGCCTTCTCTTCTTCAAACCCTCAGAATTGCTACTCTCAGGACTGCAGAATGTATAGAATGCTGCTGGTGACAAAGTCGTCCAGCCGCATTATTGATGCTGCCTCAGACAGACATTAAATTCTTCTTTCAAAATCCAGTTCAAAAACCATTCCAAAAACATATTCCAAACTAACCCCACAAATGCAGTATTTGCATTAAGAAAATCAGTCTAAATGATCCTCAATTTCTGATTCCTCTATACTATTACTTTTCATTGGAATGTATTTTTATAGTCTTTCCCTCACACCATGCTACTTCCTACATTTCTAAGTTACTTAAAATTGTTTTTTCTTCCTGCCTTTATCTCATTTCTCTCTGCCTTGCTTTCTGTTCTTAAAATAAAATGAATTCACTGAACAATGCGTTCATAAAACTTTCTACAAATCTTATTATAAAAAGCATTAAATTCAAAAACATGATCTAAAAACAGAGCTTATGCTACTCTCAAACTCATTAATGCTACTGAAAACATCAGAATTATTTCTGCACTTTTTAAAGTATTCAATTAGAAAAATTAGATTTCTCCTTCCAATGCACTTAGCAGAGGCTCTTAAGTGGTTAAAAACAAGACATAAATATTAACATAGGAAGTTAAAACACAGTAGAACAATCTGCCAAAAAGAGGAAAAACAATTACGACATGATTCAATGAAGCCACTCACTCTTTTCTGGCCAAATAACCTGCTGCCCCATTGACCTACTTTTTTAGGTGCTTACAGCCTCCTCTCCTCTCCTGTTTTGTTCCGTTTGACAAGTGCAAACATTAACAGTGACAAGGAGTCCCATGTAGGCTAGGTTACAGAGACTGCAACATGAAACCCATGTTTTTAAACTGCATGGAGTTGAAGAACTCTGCCAACTCTCACCCAGCTCCTAGCAGAGGAAAATTTTAGACTTCACCTCTGCAGCGTGCAGAAGTTTGGGGTTTTTTTGTTGCTTTTTTTTTTTTTTTTTGCTTTTGATTACCATTAACACCACAGACCTTAAGCACAGAACCCTATACATTAATGTCTAAAACAAAGCCAAACAAATACAACGTTTTTAAGGATATTTCAAAATGGGATTTCAAGATAAAGAGGACAAGAACATGTTTATGTTATAAAAGGACATAGGCAAGCTTAAACCAGACCAAAAGGAAAGCTAATCACAGTGGAAAAGCTTTTGTAACCAAAACCACATAGATCTCTAACTCAGTAGAAATGGCATGCATGTGAAAGCAAGCAGAAAGGTCTGGACGCCTACACACCAGCTCTTTCAGCCACAAGTGTTCAAAGGTCAGGAGTCTGTCTCTATAAATCATGAGGGCTGGGTTTTTTTTTTTGCTGTTGTTTTTGAAAATTATTTTTAATATGATCAATTTTGTTGTTGTTGTTTCTAGTTATTCTATCTTTCGCACACATCCAGTGCATGCTTTCAAATTTTTCTGTCCAATCAAGAAGAATAGCGACTTACTATTTTTAGGAAAACCTAAGTTCCTCAATCAAAAGCCTCAGCTGCTGCCATGGATATACAAATTATTAATACCCAACATTGCTCAATCTGTAGCAAAAGCAGGAAAGCTAGCAATACCGCAGCCTCTGTGCTGTGCTGACTTATCATTCTGAGAGTGACACACAGTTACTGGATAGCAAATCAGTGCACGGCCAAAGAAACACAGTTCTGAGTAAGCCCTATGGTAAAAAGCCACAATCCAACCTCAGGTAACAACAAAAAAATTTGCACCATCTGACAAAATGCTCCATGTTATAGGCTGAAGGAATTTCAGTAACCTCAGTCCAATTTTGTCACTGACTGGTCTGCATACTGACAGTATTAAATCTTAGAAACAAGTTCAAAAACTGGGAAAACTGTGAAATTACACCACAGTCTTGCTCATGACAAGTATTTTGTCAGGACTGGAACCGAAAAACAGACGAGGCAACAGCCAATTCTGTATATAGTCAGTGACTAAAGCTTTTATGTCTCCTCCGACACTTCAACAGTAACACTACTAAATATTTTTGAGAAAGAATCAATATTGTCTTTGTACTGTAAGAAAGAGGTATCTACGTACACCTTAATTTTATAAGTAATGTTTTCATCACTTTACAGATTACAGTTCTCAGATGGGATTACTAGAAGATGACAAGCACTATTAAGACAAATAATTTCAACCAGGAAAGATTTTACAAAAAATATAGGAAACAATTCAGTTGTCCAACAATACAGTGTCTGCATACTGAATCAGATTAGCATCCTTAATACAACTTGATCTCTATGCCATAATCCTATTTTGCCCGGGGAACAAACTAGTGATTATAATCACTGAGGATTAGCTTTAGAGATCTTGTTTAAAGAATCAAAATCACAGGACAAGAGTCTGTACTTCCACAGCAGCTGATGCCACAGAACAGCAGGACACTCCTGAGTTACAGAGCACAGTAAGCAAGCCAAGGAGCAGAAAAGTCACACCGTGAGTGAACAGTCAAACCAGTACCTGACTCTTAACACAAGCACAGCAACAAGAACTTATTTATTAAACAGACTCTGAAGATAATTACAAACCATCTTGATACTACTTTCCAAGAACAAAGGAACACTTATGTCTGCCAGTTTCCACTACAAACTTCTCAGATTTTACTCTAGTGAGACATCCCAACATAACAGGCCAACAGAGATCCATTTGTTTTCTTATGTCCAGAATACTGTTTCACCATCACTCACGCTTTCACTTCATTCTTTCCTGTTTCCCTCCTCAGTCCAATCATTTTTCTCTTCATCCTTTTTGGAGGAAGGAGTAGAGAAAAGAAGAGAAAGAATTTGCTTTGTTTAGTTTTAAGTAAGTATGGATTTCTGGAGAGAGCAAGAGAGCTTAAGATAGGTGAGTCACGACCTGTCCTCTAATCAGATTCCCATCTCTCCATGGTTATAGGAAGCACCTCTGTTCATCATTTCCCTGTTCCATACCAGTTGGACTGATCTCTTCTCAACCAGCTGATCTGCTGCCATCCTTCCACTTTTCTCTGGAGTCTGCTTCCCCTTTGCTACCTTCAGCATGAAGACTGGCACACAGCTTCCTGTCCTCTGGAGTTCCGCATCAAAGAGCTGGCCTGGAGCACAGTGCTGACTTCTCATCTGGGTTCAGGCTCTGACTTACCGGTTGGACTTCCCAGCTTGTTCTTAGACTTGACTTCATATCACAGAGTAATCAGACTCTTGCCTGAGCCTGATTACACCCTCTGATGAGCAGCCTGTCCTTTTGGCTTCCTGCAGTGGCTAGAAAGCTCAGCTAGTAGCTGCAAAGCTTCACACACAACTGGCCTTCAACAGTGAAGTCCTGAACACCTTCTTTAGCTTTCAAGTGCTTATCAGTCTTCTTTTCCTCCCCTCCATCTATTCCCAGGCTACTTGCATTATCTTTAACTTCTCAGATATGAATTAAAATTAACCACAATTAGAAATAATCTGTGTTGCTTATGCACCCTTTCATATCATTACCAAAGATATTAGAATAAGCTGATTATAATACAGATACTCAGAGTTTGTCAAAGGATCACAGAATAGCTGAGGATGGAAGGGGTCTCTGGGTGCCTCTGCTCCAGCAGTGACATCCAGAGCAAGGCACCCAAGCCCATGTGGCTCTGGAAGATCTCCAAGGAGGAAACTACAGAGCCTCCAGGCAGTGCTGGGTCACCCTCACAGTGAAGGGTTTCCTGATGTTTGTTTGCACCTACTGACCTGTCCCTGGACACCACCGGCTCCCTTCTCTTTTTGCATTCTCCCTTCAACACTTTACAGAAATTCCCCGACCCTTCTCTTTTGCATACAGAACAGTCCCAGCTGTCTCTTTTCATAAGAAAGGAGCTGCTCCATGCCTTCCCATCGTCTTCACAGCCTTTAAGCAGATTCTCTAACAGTTCCAAGTCTCTTTTGCACTGGGGAGCCCAGAACTAGACCCAGCAATCCAGGTATGGTCTCAGCAACGCTGAGTAGAAAGTTGAAGGACATCCTTCAACCTGCTGGCAGCGATCAAGGAAGAGTTCAAACCTAAGCAGACTTATACAATAAATTCAAAGGGCAGTGCTTAATGACTTGGCCATCAGGTCAATATTTTTCCATATTCTCATGTAAAATATCTTCTCATTCCTTTGCATTCACAGTTCCTTATGGGAGATCCTCTTCCCTCAATAATAAAGTCATGCAAGCATGACACAAATGCTGCCTGTAAATCCTGTGAAACTAGTTTGCACAAGAGGAGGCTGCAGCTACAGGTTTCAATTCCTCTTGCACCAGTTTTTATTTTATAAGGTTCCTCCCTGCCTCTCACCACTCTTATTGGACTTTCACTGGAGGTTTGCATCCTTTTGAGTCTGGCCACAGAAAAGTAGATTTGCAAAGTAATGTGTTTAAAAAGAGCTCACATATCACACTCATAGTTTTAAATACAACCTTTATTATTTTGTTCTTATTAAAAGCTGTGGCTCTACGTACCTTTGAAAATTTGCATAGCTGAGGAGGAGGAAACCATTAAGTAAATCTGTGACTGCTGTGTTTTTAACAGGAAACCAAGGGTTAAGTCTTCAGAGTATGTGTTGTTTTCTCACATCTGAAATCCAACTTTGCTCATAATAAAGCCCATCTGAAACACACAACTAGTACCTCCTTATAGAGTATTTAAAAACAGTACTTCACTGCATGAATTTTAATCAAGACAAGCTAACTTGTTAATGCTACAATTCAAAACTAGAAACCTTCACGTCCCTGAAAATCTCTACTTTAATGAGATTTGGGGCAGAAATAGCTTACACAGTCAGCTCAGTAACAGATTCTAAACTGATGTTAGCTGAGCTGAGAAGAAAGCGCTCTAAACTGTACCAAATCTTGACATTTTGCTGTTCTCACAAGAGGGATCTAAACTTGGTCTATTTTACAGAGAAAATTCCACCTTCATTCCTTTATTCTCTTAAAGACAACGGAGAATGCATGTAATTGACAGGTCAGGTGTTTTTTTTCAGAAGCTCGAAGAGGTAATAATACCATGTATGTGCTCAAAAACTGAAATTCCTACTGAAAATCATTAATTACTCCAGAAAATTATCTGTTTAGTACAAGATAGTTATTTTCTACAGAATAAAGTTACCAGACAAACAAAATAGTTCTTTTCACTTTATTACGATTAATAAAAATGCAATGAAAAAAGCTAATTAAAACACTGTTACTACACTGAGAAATGAGACAAATCAACAAGTTAAGCATTCTTCTTTCTCTGTCCCAAGAAACAACAGGGAATAATGTTTAGCAAGTAAAATACTTTTTGAAAACTGTTCTGGAAATCATCCACTATCAAAATCAACAGATGTAATTACTACACATTCAAAACAAGGTAGAGTAGATTAGGTTCTTCTTCCATTCCATAAAACAATTCTGCTCTGTTTTGATAGAAACCCATGTTTAAATGTAAAAAATGAGACCTTATAATTATTATTACTGCAACAAAAAACATTTGTCAGTGCACTACAATTAATCATGTCAGGTGAGCACATTACCTGCCAGACTTTTAGTAGCAGTGCATGTGTGTACTATGAAACGTGAAAGGTAGTTTAAAGCAATTATTGAAATGCATACAAATGAACCTTCTCAAAATTGTAGCCAAGACCAAAAAATTTAGTCCAAAGAATATTTAATACTTTAAATAATCCAAAAGAATGCTCATAGTTTGTACATGAAAAATCAGACCAACTAATAAAAAAAAACCCCAAATAAAAACCTTTGGTCAAAATTTCTTGCTCTGTTACTACTACCGCATTCTAAAACACTTTAGAGATCACTGAAGTCAATAAGATGGCCAAGAAGGCCTCTAAGAACTTATGCTGTGGAAGTTTAAGGATTTTGTTGTTGTTGTTGGCTTGTTTGTTTGTTTTTTTTTAATTGGAGACAAAGACTTATTCCTGCATAGGGCACTCATCTAGAATAAGGAGAGACAGACTCAGTACTCCTCCAGATCAGTGTATACATGAACATTACCACGCATAAGATAGCAGAAATAAGGTATGCATAGGCTCTGAAGATAAGGGCATGGCTACAGATACAAGTGACTTCATAGAGAAAGTATCTATTTCTAATCACCTTTACCAAATTCCTTTGTAAAGCTGAAAATTTTCAAGATAATGTTAGCTTTTTACAAATTATTATTTCTGTCACTTGTTTCTACAACTGTATTAAATTCCCTCTCTACTGCTGATCACACAGTTAACACAGCCTAAAGCCAAACCAGCCTAAGGGCAACCCAAACATTGTTTCATTCAGCTAAATCATCCACATTCACTTCACTGTACGGCTGCTCGGTGTGCCTGATGTTGGCAGGGGGGAAGGGGAAGCAGTCAATCACCAGGTTAGACATATTCTGGCAACAATGCCAGCTCATGATGTTCTACACCATGTGTTAAATTACAACCAAAAATTAGAAGGAATGAGATTTCAGTTTCTGCTCAGAAAAGACAGCGTTGAATTTCCTATTGGAGAAGTCTGCTCCATATTTAAACATTCGCACTCTCTCATGAATTGCTGTATCTCGTGTGACAACATGGAACAAATTAAATTTCAAAATGAGGCTTGCACACACATTATTTCAGAATAATGCAGAGTTTAGTTTCTTGATATAGAAAGAATTCCAGAACTCAGCTTTTTCAATAGGAAACTCATAAAATGCAAAGCACATACATATCTACACTTTATATTATACTTACGTACTCAATGAGATTATTCACCTGTAGCTACAGAAATTTAATGAAAGAATGACCTATACTAAGACCACAACTCTTAAAGTTGTGCAAGAGTACCAAATGGACAAATATAAAAAAACACAGACAGTTGAAAACAGCAACTCAAAAATAAATGACAGGTGCTGTAGAAAGCTAATATTTAATCTGAATCTTAATTATTCATCTCATTCAGAAATGCAAGCATAAATACAACACTTCAAAAATATTTAGTGATGGGCCTTTTTTTTTTTCCTAATTTGATTGCACAATCCTCAATCTGTACAGCTGTGCAACTGCTTCTGATGCTTAGATTTCCCAGCACACATGACTCATGCAAAACTAAATTATCCTGTAAAACATTTGGGAAGAGCAGACTGACTGCCTGTGGAGTGAAGTGGCAAAACACTTCATTGGAAACTGTCTTGGAAAAGAAAGAGGAACTAAAACTTCATGTTCGTGTTGCCATAAAATAAAAGAGAAGGAACACTTTTTGTTCAAATATTCAAGCAAAGTCCAAGTCAAAAATACCAAACAAGTAGCTTCTCCCTGCAGCTCCCTCTCTTCCCCTATATCTGTATTAGCACACAGTTCCTGCTATATTCATAAGATTAACGAGACTTAGCAAGGACTTCTCCATAATTCTGGTGTCTGCCAGTAAGTCCTTCAGTGTTTCCTCTCCACATTACAATTATCTGTTACAGAAAGAGTAAGTTCATACATTAAACAAAGTCTCAACACTGTAGTTACAGAATTCTGAACACCCGTATTGTTGTGCTCTCCTTCATCTCATCACACAAAATATTAGAGTTTGTCTTATGTTAGAACTTTCAGCATAACATTCCAGGCTCATCTGGAATCACAGTGATTGCAAAACCTGAGACACAGAACACATGCTTCATTACAATAGCAAGAAGTACCTTAACTGGATAGGGGAAAATAAAAAGGCAAAATAAATTAAAAAGCTTTACAATTTCTGCTCAGACAAAATATCTTAGGTGGAAAAAATAGACAAATCCAAGACAAAAGATGTTTCCTAGAAACCCCTGCAGAACAATCTGTAGCTACATTGGGGATAGAGTTTAAGGTATCCTTCAGCCACCTCAAATGCTATAAACAAGGACCAAAATGGAACATCACAACATTCAGCAAGTAGCATGACTTGCTCAGGCAGGAAAAACGATATATAAAAGAAAGAACAATACTGCACGAAGCATGCAGAAAGACAATACAGCAACAGTGTATAAATTCTAAATGTAACGTAATTTTACTGTAATCATTCCTTACATACACGGTAATAAATCTCTGCTTAAATGTTCAAATATTAGAGTACTGAGCACAACTAAATTTCTGAATGTTCAATTAATGCTATTAAAAGGAATGCCACTGCAATTTGAAGAAGCACTGCAACTTCTAAACAACTGTCTTTAGCCATTTATCTTTCTGATATCCTATCAGTTTATGGAGATGTCATGTTTGTTCAGTTTCTTTCTTCATGCTTCTGAGCAGCAGCAGCATGCACTCCTTTATGGCTCATGACAGACACAAGCAGAAACCTTCAGAACTTGTGCTTAGTATGTGGAGTTCAGAAATTCCACTCTCTCACCTTCTGGGGGTCACCAGAGAAGCACCAAAGCACCAACAAATTCCTTGCTCCCATTAACTACAATTACAACCAAAGCCTTGAGTCTGGTCTACTAAATTGAAAATTAGTTTGATAGATTATGACAACAGGATTCCTCTTCAAACATCAGGTATTTTTTTAATGAACATTTTTTGGAGCTTGCAGAGTAATTCAGCACTTGCAGCAGAACTAGTCTCAATCATTTTCCACTCTGCAGGCACTTTCAAAAATATTTTTAAAATCGTAATACGCACTGAAAGTCATAGAATATAACACAACTGTAGAATTTTTAACCCTAGTGTTTTTAAACTTTGCTGCTCAAATAAGAACTTTCAAAACGGTATGGGGAAAAGTAATTTTTTCAAATTAAATTCCTTTTGTATTTTCAGAAATTCAGATTCTATCCTGATACTTCTCTATACACTTTTAAGAGCTTTGTATGAGTGCTCCAAGTTATTTACATTAGAACCATTACTCTTTTGCATTGTCTATATTACTCAACATGAAATGATATCAGCTATTTGACACCACACACTATATCAGCATGATTCTTTAAGCACTTTTTAGGCTTCCATCAGCTTTATTTCTTTTGCAACTTCTCCAGCTTTTATTTTACAGAACAATAAGATGATGCTACTTCTGTTTACCTAAACCCAATTCAGCGTGCTTACTTCTTGCCCCCTCAAAGCCTTCTCTGCTCTCTCAAGTTCTCAACAACTCCCAAATTAGCATCACCGTGATTTACTCACAAACATTTACAACCTTCCCTTCCAGGTCATTCCTGAGGATACTAAAATTAGCAATGCTTAAAAGACTGCCATCTCAAATAGCAAGGAGGATCTAGTTAAAAATCAAGTTGCACTAGATGTGTCCTACAGTTAATAGCTGAAATCATAGCAAATGAGGTAGAACATTCCATTTAGGCTCTTTTCTCACTTTATTAACAGAATCTGATTCAGACTGAGTACTTAAGTCCTGAGAAGTAACATGAAGAAAGCATTTATAAAAGCATTAGAGATTCCTAGGATCTTGCTAGGTTCCTATTTAACACTGGTATCAATGAGTAGGATACCAGTAGTTTTCAGCATTCATAAGAAACACTGGAACTAATATAAATCAGATGTTGAGGCCACGTGCTAAAAGGCTAATGAATACAGCCATACTTAGGCATACGTTAAGGTTCGAAACAGTTTAGTTATGCCTAATGCATGAACTAATTTACAAACAGAGTGAGAATGAAATACAGAAAAGAGCAATATTCCAAAGACAAGGTTACTTAAACTAATGAGGACTCATCATAACTTGCTGGCTTACAATCTTCAAGTTTTGACTCTCAACAGTTGCCTTCATTTTAAAGGCTTGTTCTTGCCTCAATGAGGCCTCCTCTCGAGTCTGCTGGATGAAGCACCAGAGTATTAAATTTTGATTTTGACTTAATGTCTTGGGGTTTTTTTTGCTAGCTGAAGTCTCTGAAACATGTATGTAAGGATTTCTTTTAGAAAGGGTTATAGAGTTTGAACAGAGAGATGCTTTAGGCCTGGGAGAACAAAATATGACATCTAACATTTTCATGCTAGTTGTAATACGCAATAATGTTGTGAATATAACCAATTTTAATTACTCTGCAAATAACTTGGTTTGAAAAAAAAAAAAAAACAACCAACAAAAACCCACACCACATTTTATACAAAAAAAACCCCACACCCCCAAAATAACAACCAGAAGTTCTCCAAAATGGCGTGATATCTGTAGTGCTACAACTTTAGATTTGTTTAATGATCACATTAAAGAACTGATGCTCTCAATGGCAATCTGGCAATAATTCTGGGGAAAAAATTGCATCAAGAGCTGAAATGTGGAAAAATCTGATAAACAGAAAATGTAACTAATTTTATTCCTAATCACTGGCTTAGGCAGGCAGGATATCACCCTAGCATCAAGTGTTCACAAGTTCCTGGGACTTGGGAGAATTAAAGCTACATAGGCACAGATGGGGAGAACTCTGACAACTGTTAGTTCAAGATGAAGTGATTTTACACTGGCAACCAAATATTACTTAAATTTTCAAAGCATTAACAACTGCCATCCTTAACCTCAAACTGAGAAATGCACGAAAAAAAATCAGTATTGATTCTTGGCATCAATACATAGAAGAACAACAGAAACTGCAAACATTTGTGAAGACCACCTCTTTTTTTTTTGCCTTGCTCAGACTCAATGGCTGCAACAGAACTCTGGGCTTGTGTGCCTTTTTGTTTTATTTTTAAATCAACACCGATTAAAAATTCAAGGAAAGATCTGGAGTAGGAAGTACAAAAATTTCAGTATTGTACATAAAATTATAAAAAAATCATAAGACTCCTATTTTTCACAATTTAAGAATGTAAATAGGGAAGACAAACAGATTAAAGAATAATCAATTACAAAAGACAGCTGTGATATAAGTCATTTGATTTACTGTCATTTGCAGTTTTTCTTCCCTATTTCCTTGACAGTTTGTATAAAAAGAAGCTGCAAAGAAAACCTCAGCTTCTCACTAATAATCAAAGCTAACAACTTTGTCCATGTCACCACTAGCAAGTAAACTGGAGCAGTAGAATAGGATCAGTAGACCAAAGCAGCTCACGCGGACACTGCTCAAGCAGGTTTATTTTGGGTTAGATTTCATTTAGTCTCCAGAAGCAAACATTACCATCACACAGGCCACTCAAAGTTTCCCCACGGATTTAATAATTGATTCAGGCCTGTATGTTCCCAGTAGAAGAGCACCTCACACCTGCAGCAGAACTTAAAAGTTTGTTTTCTCAGATAGAAATGTAATTCAATCACAGTGAACCAGGAGGTACTAAGAGGAATTAGTTGAGAGATTCTGTTCAAGACCATATTAATGACACAAATCAAAATGGTAGTCTATATACTTCAATTGTATTCTTCCTTTCCAGAAAATAGGTATCATCTCACAAAACAGAACAGGCACGGATTCACCAAGAACTGAAGCTTTTGCTCTCAAGCGATCAGAGTGTTAAAAGCAAAACTAAACAGAAAACAGTATGTGCCAACCTATTGGCTATTTCTTTCAGATTTTGTGTCTCAGTAATTTATTTCCTCTTATTACCTGTGCTACTAAATACAGCAAGTGAAAACTGAAGTTGTTGGCATCTCTGAACTTTCAGACAAAGCTTGCAGTATTTTTCTCACTTTGCAATTCACACAGCTGAGACTAAAACAGGTCTATAAGCGCTACTACCAAAATTCAACTTGTCCCTAACAAACTAGATTTAAAAGAGCTGAAGATGAACATGTGCTTGCTTCTGTCATTCAAACTCATCTCAACATCGAGCAGTAAATGACTATGGGAATTTAGAAAGAAAACGGATTAATGATATAGCAATATTTGTTTATGCCTGACCCTAATAATCCCAGAGAGCAGCCACAGGAACACTGTGGCAGATATGCCAATGGAAATGAATCAAGAAACTTATGTTATAAAAGAACTGCATTACAAATATATTTGTACACAAGCAAAGGGAAAATCCAGGAATACACTGCATAACATTTACCTTTCTTTTTCTGAGCTACGTCATTTGCTTATCTAATAATTTAATCTTCTTGATTTTAAATTAAATGCCAGATTGTATCTTAGCACTGTAAGTTATAAACAGGATTTGGTCTCACATGATTAATTCATCCAGTTGCTTAGAACGATTAAAACATTCACAGAGACTCACCTAATTTCACCAACATTCAATATATAGCATCCAAATAACTTTCCAGAGGTTTCTGCAAATGAAGGAACGGGCTTCACACTGCATTTGCTGAAATTGAGATGAAAAGAAAACAATTTTCAAACAATGCCTAAAAAAAATTATCTGTAAGGAAGAAAAACTAAATACATACAAACTTCCTCGTAAGTTGAAATTTTAAGAGATGAGGTATTATGTGTATTTTAGAAGATTTATTCTGCGTGGGCCTGGGCTTCAAAGCAAAAAAGTGACTGATTATTACCTTATTACTCTTTTTCATCAACTGTAATAAAAATTCTGTTGAATGATTGTAAGCATCATTAAGCATCTGTGAAATACGAATGCTACATTCTTAATCTATAAAAATTGAAGCAGTAAGAAGTCATCCCATTTATTCCTATAGGGAACACAAATTTCATCTTCCTGTAACTCATCAACACCAGAAACCTTTGAGTCTGGTTCAACACAAAAAGTCCAAAATGTTGAAAAAAAGTTCAGTACCAACCTGTGATAAGCAAAAGGTGGGAGGGGAAGTGTTAAGACAGTCCTCAATGCTACACGGTCTGTCTTCAGCAAAACAAAGTAGAACTACAGCCTCCTGCCTGTCTTGCAAATCTGTATTACGTTGTTTCACAATTAGAATAATCTGACAAACAGAGCACGGCTCCTCTCCCTCCTTACTGCCTGCCCAGGACATAGCTTTGCTTTGGTCAGCAACTTTACTTCTTTAATTTCTGTCAACTCCTCTGATCCAAAGGTAAAACCTGGGATAAACTCTGAGCTTGCTCAGAAGCAATCTCTTTCTCTTTAAATCTTTTGGGTACCAAGAAACCATTTGCAGATCATTACCTCCCTAGAACCTACTAAATAAATTGAGATTTTTCTTCACTGTGATAGATAGAGCGGTCCAAAAATTATGAAAAAGAGAAACTACCTGCCCTGCAATGTTACATTTCCCATCTCCTATGGATGGGCTCCGATTGCACCACCATTCCTTCTTATGCTATGGAAGTACAGCAAGTAAGAACAAATCTAAATGATAGCGGTTTGACTTTTCTCCTGAGTAAAGGGGTTTTTCCACAAGTGGTGACACAGGCACATTTCCAGAAAAGCAGTGGCTGAACTGCATGCATTTACATATGCACACACATCAAGGAGAATTAACAACTTTCAAATCTCTGTTCTCTTCCTATTTCTGCAAATCAGCATTGAAAATACTTTCATCTCTACTTAGCCATTTGCTCACATGGAAAACATTAGGACAACATTTATGAATATTCTGGTTTTTATTTCATAAAGTAAATATATAAAAATACATTTGTAACTAACATTTATAGAGTAAATACAAAATGTTCTGTTGCTTAAGGACAGTTTTGAAAAAAAAGAAAGCCTATGAGAAAGTAACATTCTCATTTGTCCTTTCGTTTTTGTAAATGCAAAGGAAAACAGCCCATGGAGAGAAAAGTGGTAAATAAAGCTGAAGTATGCCTGGAAAATACAAATTCTTGATAAAACAAAACAAATCTTCATGGTCTGAAAAGGTTATTTTGAAAAAACAACATCTATGATATTTACACCATGTATAAGAAATCAGGATGCTCAAAAAATCCTCTGCTGTAAATTTATAAGCTTATGCAGCACACATTATTGCAAACAGTCCATTTTATTATGAATCTTTCTGAACACAAAAGCAGCAATAAATAATCATAATAAAGAAAATTTGAACCAAAAAAGCTAAATAATTATGTAAATATCCTACTGAAGGCGCGCTGCACAAATAGAATGAACACAATATTGGGGGTGTGCTAAGGAAAAGCACTGAGAGCACAGAGGAAAGTCTCCTTACTCAGTGCTTGTGCCTGACATTACAAAGGAGCAGAGCAGCTGAGGTCTGTTTACCTATCACAACCCAGCTAGAGTATGCTCACTTGCTCTGTCTGGTTATAAATAAAAGGACCTACCTCACCTGATTTCAACAGATGAAAAACAGATGTAGGCAGATCAATGAGCTGGGAGAAACGGTATTTTTCAGAAATCTATCATGCTGCCTCATGTAAGAGTGTGAGATGGCACAAAGCAAATAGCCCAATACTGCAATATAACTGTTCTAGTTTTCTCCTAAAATTTTACTCGTCTCCTAAGCACTTGAGTGCTTGCTCTAACATACGCAGGTCTTATATCTTCTCATTTCTAAGATGCAGCTCGAATCATGAAAACAGTACTGCCCTCCCCTTCTATCTCATCCTCAGAAACAAGCTGATTTTTGGTAAGGCTTGAACTGAAGCAACTTTTGGCCAAGTTTGAATAATAAAAAGAATTTCTGCTCATTAAATCCTGTTAAATTACCAAAAAAAAAAAAGAGGTCTTCGAACAGAAAGCCTAAAGCATCATTAACTATAAGCACACCAACCATCTCCAGTGCATGATAAAATATCAGGAATACAGAAAGGTTTTCTGTCAGCTGCTCACAAAAGGCTCCTCAAACTACCTGCCCAGTCTCGTGTACTCCTCTTTGCGTGACCATGAATATACAATCAGTAAACAGACTGCATGACAAGACATGAACGAATCCTGCAAAGATGGAAATCTGCTCCTCCTGGCCTGTCTTCAGCTGGATAGCACAGAGTATCAAATCAAGGCAGTGGGGAGATGCAACCCTTTCAGAAAGATGATGACAAGTGAACAGAGGGACTGCTAATTGGAACCTATTAAGATGCATTTGTTTGCTTTGTATGTAGTTGTACATTAATGGAGTATCACTACCACTTTTAACAAGAGCATCTGTGCAAGAAGACCCCAACAAGCTGTGAGCATAGCAGTACATACACTCATTCGCTGCAACACATCCCTGGAAGAGACACTAAGTCAGGCTCCTAAAACAGCAAGGCCACATTAGCATATGTCATTGCTAAGGACGGTGCCATCATGGGTTGCTCCTTTTCCTTCTGGTTTCTCAGGCACAACTGTTTTATTCTATGCTCCTGTCTACAGGATGGAAGCTTATTAAAAGCTTATTTGAAGTCTGTTCCGGCACCCACACAACATTAATTTCAATCTCAAATTGAAGGGGAATGTCTACCTTGCCTGAGGTTGAAAAAAAGATGCTTCTGTTTAAAGCAGTACTGTTTTAGGAGCAATAAAATCTACATACTTACTTAAATTACCTAGAAATCCATTATGCCTTGAAGAGTGGGTGGATAGCTTTAGTAGTCCAAATGTGATGTCATCTGAGCAAAAGTCTTTTTTGGCACAGTCTTCTGAAAAAACAAAACAAAACAAAAAACAGCTCTATGAAAATGAATCTAGTTGAAACAACTTGTGGATAAGCACTTGATTGCTGCCCCATTTCCTCTGCTACTATTACGGTCACTTTAGTTTCTAGCCATAAAGTGTTCACAACTTCACACTCCAACTCTCTACCCCACAAAATTAGAATACACGTGAGGAAGTAGAACTTCAGATGTACACCTCTTCCTTTACTCAGCTCTGAAGTCTGAACTTCCTCCAGCCTGAAATCCCAACCTTCAGCCTAACACAAAGGCCTAAGGGTAGCACCACAGTTACAGTTCTAACAGTGCCTACTAAATGTTACAATTGCTTTGCAGCAAGTTACGCCCTTCTTCCATAGCATCAGTAACACACCAGCCACATTTCTAGGAAAGAAGTACACCGATACAATCTTAACTTTGTATTATGGTTCAGACAGTAGGTGTTATCCACATCAGAACTCCTAGGGAACACAGCATATCACAGCACAAGAAAGAACAAAAGCCATCTTCCCCTCACTAAGGACAAATATAAACTTCAGTGAGTTCTGCTGAGTAGAAACTAACCATACCCCAAATATTTACGTAAGCAACACTACTTACTTCACAAAAACAACTCTGTTTCCTGCAAGTATCAGTGCAGTACTCCCACAAATAGGGAAGAATTATATATATATGGAACTGCTGACAATTCTGCAGGAAAAACCACTGCTAGTTATCACTGCTGATACCTTGCAGTGATATCTTGCATATGAGGCAAAGTATATCTGTTAAAGCATCAACACACCTACTTCCACCATACACAAGGAAAACAAATTTCTTTTGACGGAAGATACCTAAAAAAAGAACTTCAAAATCCCTATTCCTCCCCATCTTGTCCCCAGATACATACAACACAGCTGGAAGATGTCACAATAGAGACAAAGAATGCCAGAAAGTGAAGAAGGCTATTTCAAAAATATATTTAATTAGATAAGTCTAATGCGAGAAGAAGAAAAGCAGATTATCATATTTATCTACTTTTCTTTACAGGAGAACATTCTAATATTAGAAATCAATCTACTGAATCAAATCCCAGTATAACATATAGATAAGAAAGGACCAACTATGTTTGTTTTTTTTCTTTTTTTTTTTAATAGGCTTGGAAAAGTGTCTAGGTGACATTTTAAAAACATTCTATACAAATGTATGAGATTACTTCGCATTCCTGTATCAGCAAAGCAAACAAGATTCAAACAATGTAAACCAACCATATATTTAATTTTCCATTTAAAGGTCATACCAGTTTAAAATCATTTAGAAAAGCAATTTCAGATAACGTAGCAAAAAACACTTCGGATCCTTTTTGACTTATATTAAGCAGTAGTGCCCAAATCACCTCTGATGCCAAGTGCTTCTACAATCCCACCTCAGTGGTGCTGAAACTCATAAAGAAGTCCACCAGCTCATACAAAACCTGAGTAGAATGGGAGACAGCATCAGGAAAACATGCGTGCCTGAGTTTTCAGGCCCACTGCTGTTGTTCCACCACTCCTCTTAAAAGCAACTGAAATCGACAGCTAAATGTCAGGGTGGGGCAGGGGGTAAGGGAAAGTCTTAGCACTAGGATGTGTGTCCCAGCTTTCCTGCCAAACCGATTAAACCAGCACATTCCCCAACCCTTTTCCTGTCTCCTTCCTTTTTTTTTCTTTCTTTTCATAAAAGCCATAATTTAGAAGTTTCTTCTATGTTTTTCCTGTCTCCATTTCCTACCACATCCCCATTCCTCTTCATCTTGATTCTTCCTACTCTTCTGATGTTATGTTTTCCAAATCCTGCTCAGTAACATATTTTCCCTCTATTCCTTCAAATCTTTATACTATTTGGATATGCTTTATGCTGTCTTCTGCCTCTATATTCTCACCCTCTTCTGTGCTGGTACCTTACGCTGTTCTTAGAAATTACAACTTGTTTAAGTTGCTTGCTATGACTTACATTCATCTGAATCCTTGTCCCCTTTTCTGAGATCATTCTCCTCATTTTCTATATCACTGACATTTAGATCACAAGCTCTTCGAGGCTGGAACTGGGTCTCTATCTGGGAAACATCATGCAAACCTTTAGCGCAGCACAAAATGTTTAACACTGCTAGGCTGGCAAAAAAATATACAATCTGAAAAAAAACCTAAAAGCAACAAAAACATTTTCACCTGAAAATTTGCATTTACTGCAGCTAGATAAGGAAATGTATTTTAAGCAAGGTTACTGAGTTGATAACAAGCTACCATTGAAAGTAGCACACAAGTTCCAAACTCTACTTTCACCCTCAGCCACACGCTTGCTAACAGCAGCTTGATTACATATAATGAATGTTGCTGCTGTGGATGGCAAGAAAAGCTTTATTAAATCATACTACCTCATTAAAATTGACAGTGAGGAAAGTGTGTGAATAGGGGGAGAACGTGCATTCTTACTCTGACAGTTCTTGGAAGCCATGATTCATGCTGCCACTTGCTTTTCTACACACAGACAGAGGAAAAGCTGGTTTCCTTCAGAATACTTGTTACTATGAAAACTCCTTTAAAATAAGCACAAGTCAAAGCCTCATAACTATTTTACATCTATTACTCTGTAACTGACATATTGTAACAATCGAAGTTTCTGCATCCTACAAAATTTGTAAACATTACATCTGCCACAGAGGCTTGAAAAGAATATCTGGCATTACTGAGCAGAGAATTGTCCAGGAATTAAAAGCAAGCAAACTAATTCCAGTCAGAACAGTAATTCCTCAGTTAATGATCAAAATACCCATTAACAGACAGTAGGGCACAGTTCCTATAGTTCTACCTTTCATCAGCACTCCCCTGCCCTGCAGTAACAAGCATCCTACACACAATCACCTCCTGCAAAGCAGAGACCTGCACGTGCTAAAAAGCAAATCAGTGCCAAAACTTGCAGCGCGGTCTCTCTCTCAGGAAAGGGCACTGACAGGTTTCTCTCCACCCAGTTTGTTTATCTTCCCCAAAACTGTAGGAATGTGAGAGTCTGAGATCTCCGTCCTTCCTGCAATCATGGCTGCAACTGGTCTGTGACTTCAAAAGCTATTGGCAAATATGTAAGGAAAGAATGGGATAAACAGCATCAATCACTTTCCGTAGGAAATCGGGCTTAAAAGAAAAACAAAAAGCCACCTCCCTTGTTGCTTGTTTCCCGAGCCAAGCAGATTTTGGTGAAACGTTTCCTGATTTCTCACATCTTCAGATCTATGTTTCAAATATAAAACACACCCCTCGTGGACAAGGGGCTGGAAAAGTCCCTCCACACACCACCATTTTTCTCCCTAACACAGCCTGAAGCTTTTGGATGACCAAGGAAAACTAAGCCAGCCTAAGCCTCTGGCATTTCTCTGACAAGTTCCATGGGAAGAACTCCCAATCTCCCACCTGCTCACATCAGCATGAGCTTACCCTCTCAGAATTCACAACCACCTTCCTGCAAGCAGCCACCAAGCTGCTGGAACATTATTATTCCAGAACAGCTTTGCCAGAGTGCATGTGAGTAACATCCACTACTCGAAAGACCAACACCAGCCTCTGACACTGCATTAAACATGCAGTGAAACAGCCACCAAAAACATCAAATACTCTTAAATGCCAGCAACTAATATTTACTACACCAATAAAAGCTTTTATCATCCTGGATGTACTTCACAAAGTGTAAAAATGGTAACTTATGTTTTATTTACTACTGCAGCAGCAACGGAATTCTTGGAATTGGAAATATGAAGTTAGCTATATTAATGCAATTTATTTTAAAGTGTTCTTTCTTCCTTATGCATCTTACTATCTCATACTCAAATATGCTCCAAAATAATCATTTAATATGTAAAATTGTGTGCTTCTTCTCAGATTTTTGTTAATGCATATTAAGAAATGCACACATTACCATTCCTCTTTCTTCCAAGGGCTGCTTGTTACAGGGCTGTTCCTAATATGTTCACAAACACTCTTCCTGATGGTACTTATAAGGCAGTGCTGGAACTTGGGAAAAACTGTCAGGTCAGCAGTTAATGGGATGCTTATGGGATCAGCCACCTGAGATATTCTCACAACTTAGGGAGCTGCATGCTAAGAACTTTTAGATTTTCCCTACAATGTTAGTATTACATTGTAAACAATACTGTACCCCACTATTAAGCATCTAAAAGTTAGATGTGCTGAATGATCTCTGGGATTGTTCAGTCTGGAGAAGAGAAGGCTCAGGGGAGACCTTATTACTCTCTATAACTACCTGAGGGGAGGTTGTAGCGAGCTGGGGGTCGGCCTCTTCTCTCGTGTAACTGGTGATAGGACTAGGGGGAATGGTTTCAAGCTGCGCCAGGGAAGATTCAGGCTGGATATTAGGAAATACTACTTCTCTGAAAGAGTGGTCAAGCACTGGAATGGGCTGCCCAGGGAGGTGGTGGAATCACCGACCCTGGAGGTGTTCAAAGAACAATTGGATTTTGTGTTGAGGGATATAGTTTAGCAAGAACCATGGGTGATAGGTGGATGGTTGGACTGGATGATCTTATAGGTCTTTTCCAACCTTAGTGATTCTGTGATTCTGTGATTCTGTGAATGATAAGCCCACTCTCAGGCATTCCTCTTCTAGGTATCCCATAGCTCCACCATTACCACAAGATGTTAGTAATTCAGTTCTAACATCCAATCTGAACCCTCCCCCGGCACAACTTAAAGCTGTTACCTCTCATTCTGTCACTGTTACCTAACAGAAGAGGCTGACTCCCACCTCACTACAACCTCCTTTCAAGTGGTTGTAGAAAAAATAAGAACCAAAGCCAAGGACAGCTGCATTGCTCAGCAATGCTTCTAAAAAAGTTAGTAGATACAATGACATTAAAGGTAACTAGTAAACGCAAAACTAAGCCTTCAACATCATCTGTTTCTGAAGGACTAGAACACTGGTAAGGTTAGTATTCACAGTCCTGATGTATATAGCTAAGCTTTTCCCATCAAGACACACCAGAGAGAGGGAAAATAAGCGTTCTCATTTTTGTCCAGCAGCACAGTTACAACACAGTGAGCTAGAACAGAGAAATCACAGCCACTCTCCAGAGGGGTCCAGACCACAGCCTCTCTGCAGGTTCCATGCTGTGCTGGAAGCTGGATCAACTCCTGACCTCTCCTTCCAGCATCAGTCCTCAGAGCAAGTAAGCAAAACTGAGAAGCAAAAGGCTTGCTGAACAGCATGTAGACTCTCTGGGTCCCAACATGACAGAGAAGAGTTCTGGTTTCCAATCCCTAATGACATTTGAAGTTTTATATGGAAGAAAAGACTGAAGAGCTCTTGGAAGAGACCACAACACAGTTGCCTATCTCTTCATCTCCAACTCCAAGAAAACAAGCACCATAGTGTTTTTCTTTTTCCCAGTTAAACTTTAATCACCTTGTAAGCAGTGAAAAGTGGATTTTTAGTGTTTGGGTTTTTCGTTGTTGCTGGGAGCATCTGAGGTTTTTTTTTTTTTTTTTTTGGAAAGAGACATAAAAAAAAAAAATCAACCCTCTACCTCATCCCTCCTTTGTGCTTCTGAACCAAAGGGAGAGTCACCAGGTTGGCCCGAGTCCAATCCCATAGGTGTGACTCAGGTGCGGTTTGAACATGCCTTCGGACAAGTGAATGCCTAATTTACAGATTGCCTAATTTATGAATACTAAACAGGCAGAGGTGCCAAGATGCTCCGTTTTGACAAGAGCACGGAGGATCTGAGTGAGAACAAAGCTTCAAGGTGCCTGGAAAACTTTTACAGAGACCTGTAAAAACACAGCCAACATATGGCTAAAAGTTCATGCTGGACTAGATATTCATAACCCACCTAAATCACAGTTTTGACTCCTCTCTATTCCTTTTGGGTCTGGCCAGATACCAAAATAACATGCATCAAAACCTCCTCAGAAACACCTGCAAATATCTTTTTACATCTACAGAACCTCACAATGTTTACATTTCAGTATTTATTTTTAAATTCTCTTAAGATGGATCTTTCTCCAAGAACCGTTTCATTCTGCTTTAACATAAGGATATTACTCCAACGCCATTTGTCCTGTGGTAGCAGGCTGTCATAACGAGTCAAATGGTTTTAGCTCTAGAACTGAAGCTTTCTCACATACTTAGAGATTATTAAACACTGCTACAAGGACAAAGCATTTGTCACCACTCTTAAGCCTCACTTGGATACATCTTTATTGGGAAAATGGGGAATGCCCACAGTATCTCCTAAGCTTCATAAGATTCTACTGAAATAGCAGCCCTGACTCTTACACAGTGTATCTACTTTTAATGGATCTATATTGAATAAAATATTAATATTACTACAGCTGATTTTATGATATAGTCAGCATTGTTCCTCAGAACATCACTGCAGAGTAAGAAACCTAATTCAGTGATTTTAACAACAAAATGTAACAGCTGGAAAGAGTCCAAAGTAGGCAAACAGTAAGGTGACAGAAGACTCCATGAACAAAATCATGTTGCTTCCACTGAGTATTAAACGCATGGGAACTGCAAAGCACAGAAACTTTAAATATACGATTACATACTCAGAAAGCAGCTATATTTAAGAATTTATATTATACATTAAGACTACGGTAAGAGAACATTAAGGCCATAAAATTAAACACTCAGGCATGAGGTATGCCAAAATTAAAGTGGCCTCTGCATTACAAAGGCATTTTGTGGCAGCTGTAGGGGTTGAGAATTCAATCCTTCAGGGCAGCAGGCAGCTGCATTAACCATGAGTGTTCTTCCTCTCTTCCTTGCGTTTCAATCTTTAACTCCTGCAACAAATGAACCGGGGAACACCTAACAGTTTCAAACTACCACTGAAGCCCATTATCTGAACTAATAGAGCACCCAGCTGCAATTTTGAGCTGCTTTCCCCAGGTGAACCACAAAAAGAGAATGAGAGAGCCTCCCAGTCTGTGTTCCCCAGTTCCGAGGCACTGGAATCTTTCACTTCAGGCTCTGCCACATGACCAAAGGTGCACTTCTTACACATCCTTCTATTCTGAAGCACTACTGAATTCAGAAGAACAATTTCTCAGCACTAACAGAAAATAAGAGGCAGTCAAATATTTGCACCTGTATTCATCAACTGTGCAGCTCTGGACACAGTGCCCCTCTCTGAAGGAGGGGTGCAGAGCTAAAAAGGGGCTCCAAATGATGAAATTACTCACTGATTTAGATTCACAACTATTTTCAACACAAGTCTACTGCGTGTAGTAAAAAAATCAAGAACTCTACCCCAACACAACCACTTTGTATAAGGAACCCAGAGGGCAATGTTTCTATTGCTAATTTATTAATATTCCACCCAGAGTTTGACTAGCGCCAAAAAGCAGCAAAAGCTCAAAGCTTTTGAAAGCAGCAATTTCCTCAACCAGGCCAATCTATGAAGATTTATGACTTCAGTGAAATTCTATGCTAACAAGATAATTAACCAACACTACAAATTAAAGTAATTACAGCTCCATTTTTATATTGTTGAGCATAAAAACAGTAAAATTAGTTACAGGAAGGAGTTTGAGCTCTTTCAAGCATTTAAAAAAATACTCACTGCTTTACTCATATCCTTTATTTTACCTATGTAAGTTAAACCCTTTGAGGTAAGAATGTGATGCAGAAGAATTAAAAAACAAGGCATGCCTGAATAACATCTTAAAGTATCAAGCATCAAACCTGGGAGGCTTTCAGGTTTGTTTTTTAACCACGTGGACTGTTTCTTAGAGAGATAACTCTTCACAAAACTCTCACCTCTTCACAGCACCAGCACTCGCATTCAACCAAAAACCCCAACCCAAACATTCAGTATTTTATCTATCTGAAAGCAATGTCTTCAGCGCTTTCAATCTTGAGGACCTTGAATGGATACATACATGAAAATCAGTAGCAAGATTTGCAAAGCATGCACTCTATCGAGTAGAATTTCCCTACTAAAACAATCAAATGCTGCCCGATTTCAAACCCACAGATATCCATAGATAAAGCCAGTTTTACTCCTGTGTGATATGATGGAAGCGTGACCCAGCTGCTCACACAGCCCTGCCAGGACTGCCCCGGTCATGGTGTATTTCTCAAGCACTTCCCTCACTAGCGCATTTGCCCTAACAATCCTCTTGCCTTCTGGCACACCTGTCACCCAGAGCAATGAGCGAGGTTAAATATAACCACATCAAAAAAAAAAAAAAAAAAGTAGTTAATTTTAACTGGGATCGCTCCCGGCCTTCTGCAGGATGCAGCTCCACGCAGCGTGGTGCTGGTGGGGCTGAGGGCAGTGGGACACGAGGGCCGGCAGTTCCGGTCCGCAGCGCTACTTGTCAAACCGTGCCACGAGAACACACCTGCTGTCAGCATTTAGGAGATCGGTATCTGTGCTCGGCCACTACGCTTCTTAGCACCTCTGTGCGTCCCAGCACAGCTGAGCCTCGCTTCCCTTCTGTCTCTCCGCAGGTCAACGTCCAGCGCTTACAGGAGAGCCCAGCCCTTACGAAGATGTCAGTGTAAATACCCCCGGGGAGTTTACAAGCCTCGCTCCTCATGCAAACGGATTCCGAGTTTACGTCCCGGGCCCAAGGTACCGGGAGCCATTTGAAACCGAAACCAACCGGAACCCCACGGCAGCCTTAAGCGGGCTCGCGTGGAAAGCAGGGCGGCCGGGCTGCGCACCGACCCGCGGCACTTTCACTGCGCCCAGAGCCAGGGGAGCGCGGAACGGCGCTCAGCCTCAGCGCAGCGCGGCAGCGCTCGGGAGCGCACTTGCGGCCACCGCCGCCGAGTTTCTACGGGGAACGTCCGAAAGCACCGAAGGCTCGAGAGCCGCCTTCCCGCGAGGACCGCGGCCGCCCCACCTGCCGCAGGGCCGCCGCCCGCCGCCCCGCAGCGCCCCGGGCCCGGACGCGGCCTGCAACCGCCCGCCGCGCTGCCGGGAGCGGCCGGGCCGGGCCGGGCGGCGGGCCAGGCGGGCAGCGCTCCAAACGTGCCCGGGAGTTGTGACACGAGCAAAGTGGGTCACCGGGCCTAGCGGGCGCCCCGCGAGCGCCCCCCGGCCCCGCCGCCGCCCGCGCCCCGCTCAAGGGCGGCCGCCGCCCTCCCCGCGCCCCGCCGCCGCCCCGGCGTCGGGGGACCCGGCGGCGCCGTCAAACTTCGGCGGCCGCCCCGCGCCGTCCCCCGGCTCGCCCCCTCCTCGGGATCCGAACCCGTCGGAGCCGCCCGCCCCGCAGTCGCGCCTCGCTCCGCGCCCCGCTCCCGGCGCGGCCGCCACCGCCCGCCCGCCCGACCTCTCCCGGCGAGCGCCGCTCTCCGCGCGCAGCCCCTCGCCCGCCGCCGGCACGCAGCCTTCTCCGGCGGCAGCAGCGCCGGCAGCCGGGCCCGCCAATCCCCGCCACCGCGCCTGCGCCGCCGAGCCCACCGCCGGCAGCCGCGGCGCCTCGCGCCACCGCGCGTGCGTCACGGCGCACTGCAAGCCGCGGCACGGCGGCCCTTCGCTCCGGAGCGCCACGTCCGCGCGTGCGCGGAGGGGCGGCGGGCGAAGAGGCGAACTCTCGAGCTAGCAGGTCGCCCTTCCGCGCGTGCGCAAGATCGAGGAGCCGGGTGCGGGGTGCGGTGGGGGGGCCGCGCAGGCGCCGTGGGTGCCGAGCCGTCGTGACCCGGGTTCACCTCGCCTCGCCTCACCCCGCTCCGCCCGAGGAGGAAATGGCGGCGGGCGCTGTCTCGGCGGGGAGCGGGGATCCCGGCCCCGCAGCGCCACCTCTGCGGCTCGGAGCGCCAGGCCGGCGGCAGCCCGTGCGGGGGTGAGAGCGCCGGCGGGCGGCGTCCTGCCCGCGGAAAGGGCGCGCTGAGCGCTGCTGCCGCCGCGCGTCGGGGGGACCCGCGCCGTCCCGCTCCGCGGTTTCTGCCGTCGGTGTGGGTAAGCGGGCGGAGCTCGCGGGTCGGCCTTCAGCGTCTCCACGTCCGCGTTTAGCGCCGGTTTGCGAGGCAGTGTCATCCGTCAGGCATCGGGAGCGGCCCTGGCAGCATTGGAAATCCCGACGCCTATGGAAATCCTCCGTCTTGCGTGTTCAGAAAACGTGTTATATCAGCGCAGGAACGTGGGGCTGCGATTGGAGGCAGCAGGACTGTCTGATAATAAAAGTCAGCTTTCTCTTGTGTGCCTGCGTGTGCTTTTTAAAGCTTATATGAACTGCGGGATGTGATCGTGTCGTGCTGTGGAATACAGTTCAACGAACAGCCAAACACGGCCACCGTTAATCAGGTGCCTCCAGTGAGGGAAGGGACTTGATTTGGCTCCCAAATCTCAGAGATACTCATTTCTGGATTACTTTTCAGGTAGATTCGTTTCCCTGGTTGAGCTGCCTTGTGGCTGTACGCAGGCAGTGTGGGGAAGGAAGCCTTCTAGCAGTAACGCTGCCAAAAAGCTATCCACGAGCTTGTTGGGTTTGTGAAATTGTGAACAGCACGAGTAAGAATACTTGGAATATTTACAGATTTAAAATACTCCATTTCTAGCTTTTGGTTGTGGAAAATTGATATGAATAAAGTGATCATATCGTTACTTAGGTAAAGGGTAAAGCTGCTGTGAGGACATGCAGTAAAGGCGATAGGACGCAGCAGGAATGGAAGCTCCAGGAGTAGACACAGAAACATTTTCAACAAAAAGGTGTTATTGCCAGAATTAGGACGTGGCCAAGAAACCCGCAGGCTAAAGTTAGCATCTAGCTGCATGTATAGAATTTGACACAAGTAGTGCCAGTAGTAATCCTTCAGGAAAACATACTGGAGATACGTGCAGTCTCTCTTCCCTCAAAATACACCCTGCAGAGAGCAACATCAGCCTGCTGCAGTGCTGCAGTACCAAATCTCTCTTTGAAGTTTGCATGTCTTATGGTTGCAGATTTGTCAGGCCACGCAGATCACACGCCGCTGCACTTTCAGCCTGTTGTAGCCTAACTGAGGCAATGTTTTTTAATGTGTTACCTTGGAAAATATTTTAAGGATTTCTGAAGGAACAGGTAGTAGTTCTGTGAGGTTATTTCCACCTAGAAATGCTGTGTTCCTAACCCTTATTGTCAATGTGAGTTTGCTGTGATGGTTCAATAGGGGCAACGCAGTTTGTAGATGTCAGATGATGAGGGTGGGTACTGTGTTTGTGCTCCTCTAACACTGCAACCCCTTAATGCATAATGGAGGTTTGCTGTGAGGAGGAAGTGGGTGGCAGCACCCTTTTCATGGCAGTCACCTAAGGTGAATACCAGCGTTGCCTAGGGAATCATATCAGACATCGCTGATGACCTGTTTGCATTTAAAAACTAGAAAGGAACTAGTATAAGAGGCAGAGAAGCTATTTCTCTATAACTCTATAATACTAATATATACTAAATATAATACTAATATAATACTAAATACTATATAACTCTAAAATACATCTATCCATTCTATTTGAATCTGCAAACTATAAGCTTCCAGTAGTGATACCTGACAGCAGATATCTACTTATATCTACCTAACCCTCCTGGCTAAAAAGAAAACACCAATGTTCATTTTCTTGTTTTTCTGAGGTATCTTCGTGCCAAGTGTTAAGTGAACCATTTGTTTTGTTTCTGCATACTGATGCAATAAACCATGTCAAGTCTGTATAATCTTTAGCACACAGGGGTTGTTTTGTTTTGTTTTTTAATTGAGTCATTGGAAAAATTAACTATGAAATCCAATTTGGTTCACCGCTTGCAATAAATAAAAATGCCAAATCAGGAGTGTGGTCACTTTATTCACTGACATAGTTTTGTTTTGCTTATATACACATGGACCATAAACTATTCTGTGAAGCATGTCTTTATTTTTACTGGGAAGGAACAACTGATCCAACTATGTGCATTAGAAGAGTGCAGAGAGAATCCTTGACGCTAGTGAAAATTCTTGCATACCTATCAACCAAGCAAAACCATTGGTCATTACATTCAGGGCTAAATCCTGTTTTTATATCACTGTATGCATCGTTTTCTTCAGATTAGCTTTTCAATGGGGGGAACTAAGAAAGTATTTAGAGTAGAATCCCACTACAGTCATTTCACCGTGAATTAAAGGAGTCAAGCATGCACCTCTGATAGGTGCAAAGAGGAATAAATATGGGTTACAGCCTAAGTGCTAACAGCCTCCTCCCCCTCCTCTTCTATTTGAGCAATTTGTTTGAAAAGAAGAATGCAGGCTCTCAGTGTCCACAGGAGCAATCTCTGGGCAGGGCTTTAATTTACTATGTTAGTTCAAAACAAAATCAAAACAAAATAAAAAACAAAAATCAAGTGAAACAAAAGTCCTTTTTATTGTTTCAGACTTTCAAAAGCAATAGAAAGCTACAATTGTGCTAGTTTGATCTGAACAAGCTACCCACATGGAAAACTCATCCTCAAGTAATATGTGGTTTCAGTACATCACTGCTTTTTGTATTGATGTTTTCACGAACAGAAATGTTTTGCATTGATAATGTCATCATATTTATAATGTCCTTTTTGGGGTTTTCTTCCAAGTCACTTTCAATTGCTCCAACTTCTGCTAGCTTCCATTCAAGCTCTGTAACAACAAATGACAATTTACGCTGTTGATTGCAATACATTTTCACTTAAGGGCTTTTATAAACAACCAAGCTCTATCTCAACAGCAAGAAAAAGCTGTTAAATGTTAACTGTGTTAGTGTAAAATATCTATGCTTGCCAAAAAGTCTTAGCGCTGCAGGATTACATAAATTATTCTTTGCTTTTTGTTAACTTTCCTACAAAAATATTTTGATTTTTTTCATTTAGGCAGCAATCTTTAGATCTAACGATTACAAACAACATAATCCTTCTCTATAAAGTGAATTATTCAGAAGAATTTCTCTTACCTTCTTCTTTAAGATACATCCCGCCACATTCAGCTACCCCGATGAACCTGGCTTTTATTTCACCAGTTTTGTATACAAGTATTGTGGGTAAACACCTGTCATGGTAACTCTGGATGCAGCTGTTCACAGAGGCTTTGACAAACTTGGCTTCTGAAAACTTTCTGGCTAACTGGCTGAGATGTTGATTGACTAGCAGGCACATTGGGATGCTAGGGAAGGATAAGAGGGTACAGTCATATTTGCAGTGTAAATGATGCATAAAATAATTAACGTTACTAAAATTACACCTTTGATGAATAAAAGTGCATTTTGGCTTACTCTGTTTCTTCTTCGTGTTGCAGTTAGGTTTGCACCACAGATTTTATTTAGCTGCTTCTAGGATCACTTTGATTTGCCCAAGTAAAAACCTTCAATGCATGCAATCGGCACAGTTCCCAGAACACGTCAGTAAAGCTACCAGGTGCTTCAAGCAAGCATCGTACCTCAAGTTGGTTACGTGCAAAGATTTGAAAGCTCATCTTGTCCATTTATTGCAGGTTTAGATGAAATTTTAAGTCTATAATACATTTCGCTTGAATTCAGTTTAACATTTTTTTAGTGAAAGCTAAACGTCAGGGAAATCTTTGTACGGCCATATGACCACCACGGGGCTGCTCATTGCTTTCACAGTATCTGCGGTGCAATCGCCATGTCAGCCTCCGTGACGACAACAAAAAAAAGTGCGGTGGTTTTGTTTCCCTCCTGCCTGGTTACCGCTTACACGTCGGGAACTTGGCTGGCACGGACCGAAGCGCCAGTGGGTACAGCTTACAGGCCCCCCCTGGCGGCCAAAAGCACACGCGGTTACAGCTCGGGGATGGATTTGTTTATTCGCTACGCCTCAGATCTCATATTCAGTCCTAAGGAACTGAGTATGTTTCTCACAGTCTCGTCTGTATAACGAACAAGTCAAGAAGTGATTCTGCAGTAAGCAAAAACAACGGCAAGGAAGAAAAGACGCTTTTTTTAATTCTTCAGGTTTGTAAAGTTAAATTACTGTAATTTGAACAATTTCATTTGATAACCCTATTTGTTACTCCTGGAAATAATGCTCGATTCTTGGCAACTGAAAGGAATCAAATAAACTTCCTCCCAACGTGCTTAAAAAGAAGGAAAACAGAAAGCTGGTCTGAATCTAAACAAACATCCCATTCTAATTCACAGTGCTTCTGCAAAACACCTGATGGAGTTGCTTACACATGTTGAACTAATCATGGAAGCCCTTTGAAATTTCTGCTTCATTCTGTCACAACTTCTGTTACTATTACAGAACATATTGGGCAACGGTTGAACTAAGAAATTCCCTCAGCATTTCTGGATTTTCAGAATTGAGACTTTTCCAGTACTGCACTTTGCTATAGGAGAAACAGGAAAGTCCTGTGAGAGGCCTTCTGCTGAGCAGCGGGGCTTCAAAGGAAGTTCCCTTAGAACAGAAAGTAGATGACACCTTTTCAGTGAAATTTGGAATTCTCTGAGATTTAGTACATGTTGTATGCATATACAGCAAAAGGAATCTTTCAAACAAATTGATCAAAGCAAACTAATCTTAAAAGTGAATTAAAAAAATCAAGGAGGCCCCATGCTCAATGGAATCACTTCCATTGCCTCGAACGAACTGCTATTTTGACAGTCTGCTGTGTTTCATTTTTCTTGGTATTCCTGTGTAATCCCCAGCTGAATTCCCTGTTTTGATGTACTCAGTACTTTGAACTAGAAAGTAATTACCTTGACCGATAAAGATGAATTATGACCCAAACATCCTCAGGAGCATTTGTAACTTCCTTAACGTACTGCTCTCCACTGATTTCTCTCAGCTCCCCATACTTTTGTCTCCTCTGAAGACATTTCCATTCTTGCAAGCGTTGCTGCCTAATTAGAAGGCAGTAAGAAGAATAAGTATATTTGAAACATTTAAAACACTTTTTAAATAATATCTAGTACAGTATGCTCAATACCTTTTCAATAACCCATTTTGAGCAATTCTCTTGCTCAAGGCCTTCTAGTATCATTTCAGAGCTAGAAAGGTTTCTATGCTAATCTTATTGAATAAAGTTAATAAATAGTATATGAACATAAAACTAAGAAAGTTTCTATATCAGCATCAACTTTGGGAAATTTAAGAAACACACTGCAAAGCGCCTTAATCATCTGAGCAAAAGCACAACAATTGTACAGGTACAAATCATTTTCATCATTCTGAACATCAGTAATTTGAGCATGAACTACCAGTATTTATTGTGCGAATGCGATACGACACATTACAGTATTTCATGAAAATTGGAATGTGAAACCAGTAGATGGCAGCTTTCATCTATAAAAATAATTGCAGAGTAGAAAATGAAAATGCCTTCCTGAGATGTGTTGAACTACAAGAAGCTATTAATTTTACTGACTGAAAGCCACTGTTGGACTGGCAAGACTAAATGTACGCACAACATTATTATACTTCAGCAACAATACATCATAATTTATGTTCATAACTTTCCCTAAATGATGTGAATGATCAGCTTCCTACGTGAATACACTACTAAATGCACAGATTTTAGTTATTTCAACTAAATAAAAAAATAAAAATAAATATATAAATAAAAATAAGTAAATAAATAAACTAAATAAAAAGTGCAAAAGCAATAAGCATAGGTAGAATCTTAGATGAAATGTTTTGATCACATTCCCACTTTTATTCTGTCTGAACTGCTTATGTCTGATTTTTCTTAGTTACAGTGTTAAGTTCTGCAGAATATCACAGAGCACTCTGTAAAATACACATGTGAATGTCCGAGACAACTGAAATAATTATTAAGTCTCCAAACAAGCCACCCAAGTTCTCTGAACTCAAAGTCAGAAAATGTACCAACTCCTCACAGTATGATAAGCAGATTGGTATACCATTCAATAGCTGCATGAGAACTTGGTTTGTACTACAGTTATGCCTAGGAACAGTATATGTATGTCATGGAAACGACGTCTTCCTATATCTTACTACAACCTGTACATCTCAATAGCCTTCCTATCAGCCTCATCAAAGTCATCTTCAGCTTCTTTTAATTCTTGAAGACTCATCCTTTCATATGGTTTCACTAGAAACAAAACAAAACAAAAAAAAACAAAACAAAATACTAGTTTTGTTCTCTAAAGTGCTTGCACATTTTTATAAAAATTATTACACAGACGTGGAATTGACAAAAGTAAAAGATATGCTGATTTCAGAAGGTGTTCAAGGCCAGGCTAGACAGGGTTTGGACTAACCTGATCTAGTCCATGCCTGTGGCAGGCAGGGTGGAATTTAGATAATCTTTATGGTCCCTGCCAACCCAAATCATTCAACAACAGTAACTAAAATGATGCAGTATGCAGTGGTATGTCATGCTACCATATTTTTTATTATTTACGTCTATTTTAACTGTATTTTTATACAAACAATACCCTGATCAATGCTGCCTGCGAGAATTTGGCAGAAGCTACTACAGAAAACACAACCTTCTCTGCTCTGAAATAGTGAACAGAACTCAGCAGAATCTGAAAACTGAATGAGCTGTAACTTGCCTTTCAGCTCAACGGTAAAACTTGTCAGAAAGTGAAAATTACTACAGTACATTTAAGCAAGAGCCTTTGTTGCTCTATGCAAAAATGTTTGCCTGTAGGAAAGTAGTGGAAACCAAGAGGCACAGTTTGTAGTGCCACTTGCATTTCCTACGCCTTAATGCTTTCTATCCTTCAAATGGAAACTACAGAAAGTCAAGGCTAGAAAAAATCGGCCGGGTGGGATGGGATCCTGGGCAGCCTCATTTAATGGGCGGCAACCCTGCTCACAGCAGGGGGTTTTGAACTGGATCGTCTTGGATTGGTCCAACCCAAACCATTCTATGATTCTATGAAAGATGCAGTAATAATTTTGTAGTACTTTCAGGTATCTGCAAAGAAAGCAAAAATACATTTTTTTCATGCCCTCTGTGAAAAATCAGTTTTTAAAATTCCGATTAAATGAACATTTGCTCAGAATTGGATATTGATTCTGCTTTGAGGGAAAACAAGCTGGATTATATTCTTTCCATTCCTGTTTCCTTTTGATCTGTGGTCTATGAAGGCCTCTTAATTTTGACTGGAAGAGATAGCAAAGGATGGCCCTTGCAGCGGCAAAGATTCCCACCATGGAGATGAACCTCACACTACACACATCTGCGTTTCAAATGTTGCTATTCTAATAAGCATGTATTTTTAATTCGACTCGCCTTCTGCTTCTTTCTGCAAGCATAAAACCATTTCTTCAATTTCATCTTTTGGCTCTTCTTTTGGAGGAAGAATTCCAAATTTTCTTAATACGTCATTCCATTCGGTATCTTCATTTGGGTCCTGTATTATGGAAGAAAACTAAATTGACAAATCAGTCTTTTGATTGATTTTGATCAAGCACAGCCGTTTTTCACTTTGGTACATATTAAGGATGTAACAATTGGAAATCATTAATTAGAAACTGCAATTCTTTAATGGACCATTTTCTACCATGATTTTCCATTTGTCATTTTTCAGTTCTAAACAGAAATCAGCAAGAAAATGGGAGAGAAAAAAACCTCAAAATGTAGGCACAGACAAAGAAATCAGTATCCAAAAAACACCTGCTGAAGTTTTCTAGGAGATCCGTGGAAACCTGCTTCAGAAACTGAGAACCACCAATGGCTTACTTAAACAAATACTGCTAGATTTTTGTATTGGTATTTTTATGTTACTGCTGAGAATAAACTACTGACATCTTGTATAAACATACAAAAACATGCCTAGAATGAGGGGGGAAAAAGGACTTTTAAATTTTAAATGAATGATTATTGTTAATACATCAACATAACCTTATTTATAGCATATGACTTTTGTAGGCATTAAGCCTACCTTTGTAGTAATTTAATTAAGCCATTAAGAAAAAGGAACCACATCTATTTATAAGGTTGTATTTATTCTCAAATTATCACATTAAAAGGATCTTTATTTTAACTGAGCTGCAACACATAAGGACGTCTTTCACAAGGACTGGAAATGCTAGGCAGATTTTAAAACAGGTTGTTAATCACTGTGGCATTTTTTGCCTTGAAATACAGTCTGAAAACCTCTATGAAGAGATGCCTGACTAGATTTTTATATATCAGAAATATTTAATGGCATTAATAATAATAATAAAGCAGCATTAAATGAACAAACATTACATTACAAAAAGGTTACCTGAGGAAACATCCAGGATTTGCATTATATCATTACCATGCCTGCAAGTGATAGTTTGCCTTTCCAGCCAGCAGCTGCCTTGTTATCATTCAACAAATTACGGAATTTAGCATGAACATAACAACACAATTCTAATGATACCGCAAAGCAAATGCTAAGATATAAATGCTCCCAGGAATTCTGTAATGATAAAACAAGTTCATTTGCATCTTGGATGTAAAGAAATAGGAAACCCACTAAGACAGTAAAGAGCATCATGTTATTGCTCCCTGGGAAGCACAGTGGGTCTGCAAGAAGGCCTTTACCTCTGCCAGTTTCTTCTGGCATGGGTGAGGAAGTGATGCTCTGTAGGGCTGAAGCGGGAAGGGGGTGGCAGCAGCTCATGGCAGCTCCTGCACCAGTCCTGCATGGGCTCAGCAGGCACTGCTGAGCACTCTGGCCTTGCAAACATCTAATGCTTATTGCTGAGAGAAAGGGATTTTGTACTGGAATGTTTTAACTGATTCCTTCTGCAACGTTCAGACATCCATGCTCTGAACTAGGAACGCCAACTCCATTAAATAGTAAGCAGTCACGTTATTTGGAGAAGTATTTTCTGCAGCATTGTACTGCTGAGAAGCTGATTTTATTGCTAAGTCTTAAAAATGCACTAGTAAACTTAATTCTTTGCTTGCATTTTCATATGTGAATAAAGTTAAAGCAAGCAATGTTTGCTCATTCTTTGACTGAAAGAATGAAAAAGAGAAGCTCTATGTATAAAGTAATGAATCAGACGATCATGGGTCTAGAAAAACCCAAAGGAAGGTTTTGCTACAGCGTAATTCCCCAACAGTATAAAATATCCTTACAGTCAATCTCAGCGCAAGCTTTCAATCCTTCATCAGATACGAACTTTGACTCCAGCACAGTGAGGGTCGGAAAGACCCCATGTTGTGCAATAAGAGGCCCACCCCTCCACGGGAACGCAGCGCTGGCCGCCCGGCTCACACGGCTCACACCGCTCCCCCCGCCCCCGCGGTGCGGCACAGCCCGTCCCGGCAGCCTCTGTCCCGCCCTGCCCGTCCGGCGGCTCCCCGTTTCCCCCGGCTTCCCTCAGGCCCCCGGTCTCGCCCACCTGCATGGCTCCTCACGGCGGCGGTTGGGGCAGGACCTGGTTCTAACGGCCCCGCCTCCATGTGTCTCTATGGGAGGCAGCTGGTGCGGAGCGAGGTTCGCGGCGCACCGGTAACGGTGCGAAGTGCGTGTGAAAGCCAGAGCTCTGCCCTTCGGCTGCTCACCCAAGCGGCCGAGCAGGAGGGGTGCTGAGGTCTGCTCACCTGTGACCAGCCAGTGTCAACAGTAACCCTTGTCTGCACTGTTACTACATCGTTTGAGTCGGAAGGGACCCATAAAGGCCATTTAGTCCCCTTCTGCAACGAGCAGGGACACCTACAGCTCGATCAGCTGCTCAAAGCCCCGTCCAGCTGACTTTGGATGTCTCCAAGGACAGAGCATCCACCGCATCTCTGGGCAACCTGTTGCAGTGCCTCACCACCCTCATTGTAAAAAAACTGCTTCCTTATATCCAATCTACATCTCCCCTCTTTTAGTTTGAAACCATTTCCATTTGCCGTGTCACGGCAGCTGTTAATAAGAAGTCTGTCCCCTTCTTACAGCTCCCCATTGGTTACTTCAAATACAATTACATCCTCAAATATTTCTGCCCACCCCTGGTGTGAAAAGCTTAAAAGACTGAGAGGGTAACTTACTCTTTTGAGTAGAATTTTTTTTAAACTACATCAAAACCAGCTATGTTTTCAAATAGATCCTAATTCTGGAAGAACGTAAGTAATGCAGTTAAGTCTTCTGAATCACAGCCGTACTGTATCACTGCTCTTCAAAGGTAAAAACAAAACAAAACAAAAAAAACATCACACAAACTTTTAAAATGCTTTAGCTGAATTAAAATTAAGAATTTTCTCCAAGACATACAATTTATTCAGTTTCCTTTTGCTAAGAAAATGGAGCTGCTTTTTCTTTTTCTTTTTTTTTTTTTTTTTCTGCCAGTGAAACACTATTGAGACACGCTGAACAAAGTAAAGTATCACAAGAACTGGACTTAGTGCCAAACAGGCATTTGAAAGCTTACCTTCTTTATGTCTTTTCTGTAGGGTTGAGCTTACTCATACCAAGATAATGAAAGAACGTGCATTTTCAGTAAATATGAGAGCAAAATAATAATTTGCAAATGTAACACTTTGGCTACATAAATTTGCATCGTTATAAAAAAAATGCCCTCTCAAATACAAAATAAATTAAGCTGCCATTCTAAAGACTACATGAGAAATTTGAAGAATATTCAGAAAAAAAAAATGATAGTCTAGGTTGCAAACATTCTCATTAAAACAACTCTCAGTGCCTTTATTTGTACAGGCAAATAAATGTACATAGCAGTGTTGGTGGGGACAATATCTCTTGCATGCATACACTGAGGCTTTTTTATGGTTCCATTAGACACAGTTATAAACATCGTAACAGTAGGAAACAAATAATTTTAATATGCTTTTAATATAATCAAGGAAGTCAAGAAACATTTGAATTCTTCAGTGAATCTTACGTAAGAGCATTTACATTCCAGTGATTTTTAATTGTACATTAGTAAGGAATTATCTCTGTGAGGAGAACCCTATGTACTCAGCATTCCTGCAGCGTAAGTTCTACTTCAGGAATCTAAAATCCTGAAAAATAAGAAAAAGTTTTAGTTATAGATATGGTATAGAGCAAAATACTTAAAATATGTCAGAAGTGTAATATACATTAGAAAACAGAGCATCATAATATTAGCAGAGAATTATTTTTTTTTCTGTCCAAATAATTGAATGATTTTAAACTAAAACCTGAATTCCAAACTTAATTTCAATGTAAAGGTAGATCTTAGTTCAGAGTAAGAGCAGCAGGATTATGCGCAGGCTGTGGCAGGTTGTTGAGTTGGTACTTCTTGACACACACCTTTCATTTATCATTGATAACTTTTCAAACTGTCTATAGATCTGGGATCTTTTCCATGTCTTGCTTCCAGAAATACTTTGCTCTCTCTTCTAGGAACTGAGTATCTATAGCTTCTACTCACTTCAAACAAAGATATGTGGATTTAGCATATCTCAGAGAAGACTGTCTGCAGAACTCTAATCGTAAATACTGTGGCATATCTGTATAAAAAATAAAGTAATTTCAATACAGGTGATGATGAAAGCATTAAATAAATACCTCCTTAGTGAAAATCCACTGATCTCTTCCCATTACGTGGCTGAAAGACAAATATCCAATAAACACTGTAGAAAACTGGTTTCAGTAACAAAGTCCCACACAACCTGATACCACTAACCTTGTTTCAAGCCCTGTGTAGCCAGAGACATCTGTAAATCTCCATCAGTCTAGCACAATGGTTATATACTTCTAAAAAAATTATCTAAACACTTTGAAATTCTTATTTTGACATAAGATATCTTAGGATACTAGTTCAATACACTAAGAAGATCCTTTTACGGATCTAACTGAGGCAGGGTTTGTTTTTCAAGATTCTTAGTATTTACCATAGTGAAAAACATATCAGTAGTTGCCTGCATTTGAAAGATTCTAATCACATACAATCTCTTTTGATGTTTTTTTTTTTTTTTTTTTAATTCTTTTTTGATACTTCAGCATCACCAAGAAGTTTCAATCTGGTTCAGTAATCCTGATTACTTCACAAGCACATATTCTGTGCTATACAAAACGTAACTGAAGTCACTGGAAGTTGCATTTCTCATCTACTGCAAAGACAAACATTTCTAATGGAATCGCTTATGGCAGAAGACTCTTAACAGAAAAGTTTTCTCTGATACAGAGTTTTCATTTTATTCTACTAATTTCTCTACCTTTTGTTTGGTAACAGCCTAGAGAGAAAAAATAAAGGAAAAAATAGTAGAACCAACCATACCCTGAAGAAAAAGTATCCTCTACTTTGAATCCCTCCAGCTCCTTGAAGATCCTCCTTGAAAAAAAATAGTATTTTAGATGATACCTCTTGTGAATGAATCCCCTCAAAGAGATTGTTTATGTACTTATAATAGGCATTTCTTCAGTACTACTATACAGTCTTGCTGCTTAAAACGTACTATGTACATATTTCTCTATGCAGCTCATACTCTCATGTAGGAATTGTAGAAAACACATGAATGAAGGCCAAAGTCCATTCTAAGTTTTGACTCATTTTAGATTGTTTTAGAATTAGACTAGTCTTTGTTATTGACAGGTTTCATCACAAAAACACAACTGGTCCTATAGCCTTGGAGTCTCTATGCACAAAACAGTTTGTACTTCACAGAAGGACAACAATGGGGAAAAAACATGGAATTGCTCAGGTCAGAAAAGACCTTCAAGATCATCAAGTCCTCAAAGCTTAAAAAAAAATATTTGGGCTCAGCCAGGGGCTGAGGTCCCAGACTGATCCCAGAGGTACATCCTGACAACCCCTCTCAGAATAATTCCCAAAGAAAAGCCTAATACTTATGATACTCTATCCTATTCATGTCATACACATTGAGAAACAACTGCCTACTAATCTGTACAGCAAGGAGCAAAGAAAAGATCAGTGAAGAAAACAGTAAGTACAGAGAATGAAGTATCCAGCTGCTTTAATGAGACCTTCATTAGAAAACATACTAAGCTTAATCACAGTATTTTCATTGTCTGTCTGTCCTGTAGAGGGAAGGACAGACCAACTCAGAAATGAAGTATTTCAGATCTTGAGTTTAGTAGCACATAGAATTTAGATGGAATGTATTTACTGTATGCTCCCTTAATGACGATAGTATTTCTCAATTAAAAACTGAGCTTGTGTAATCTCCTGGGTTATGATCATAACCAGAGTAATCATAAAGAGAAATTGCTGCTTGCTCTATCCTAACGCTCTAAGAATTGTGTGCAGCAGCACGGCTCCCATCATTTACAAACACAGGAATAGCTTCAAGGAAACTTTCAAAGGAAGCAGGATTAAAACTGTACATCATTCTTCAGTGTCACTTTTAACTTTGACATCAGTTCATCAGGTATGTCATTACGCTCAGTTTCTTAGCTGTACATATAACATCTGTGTGATTTTTATTTATATTGTCAACTTCCTTCTCTCATGAGCTAGTTTTGAAATACCCGTCTCTTAAATATTATCAAATTTTGTTTTTTTTTTATCTTTTCAAGTACTTGAAGTGCCTTACATTTTACATATTTAATTATTTTTCTACCTATGTTATTTTTTCTTGGAAAATAATTACTTCCAGCCTTTCTCTTTGTCCCCAGGTTAGATTATGGGAAAAGAAAAAATATATTTTTGATTAATGAAGTTTCTGTGACACTAGATCAGCAGTCTCCACAAATCACAAGCTAGGAAATGGAAAGACCCAGAAGATCTGAGCAATATTAGACAGGACTATTTCTCCCTTTACAGGTCAAGGTGGACCAGAAACATTTAATAGGTGTAATAAAGAATTTCCAAAACAACTCACTGTTTCTTAATGAAAGATGGCTCTGTACCTCTTCTTATACAATGACAATAAAATGTACACTGTAGTGTGGTACTATGTCTGTGCAAAGCTTTCCTCACTGCAAAAACTAAGGAGTTTGCTGAACCCAGCTGGCATTGTTCCTTAATTATCTCACTAATTTGTTATGTGAGATTCAAAAAGATGATACTCTAAGCGATTCAATATACAACAATGAATAGTTGAAAGAGATAAGCTCTTAAGCTTCTGTCTTAACAAATCATGCAAGCAATTGTTTAGAAAAAACAAAAACACACAGGCTGCATGATTTTCTGAATGGTTCTTAAAAAAAAAAGAAAACCTCCTCTAATTTCATTGTAGCTCATCAACACCTCCTCACTGTTGAACTTTTCAAACCTTATCAAGTATCAAGATGAGAGACAGCATTTTACTAAGCAAAAAAAAATTTCCAATAAATTTTAATCACAAAGATGTTTTCTTCCTGTGTACTGCACGTGTATCTGAAAAGACAAAACATCTACAGAGGAACACACCCTCCACAATGCACCATACAGACTCCACTATGGACAATCAAATCTTGATAGGACCAATTCTGTATTCCACTTTTGTATTATGTCAGGAGAAGACAATAAGCATGAATAGTGGTCAAAATAACCAATAGTCTGCAGTGAATCTAAGGAAAAAACAACCTGAAGTTGATGTAAAACAGGATGTAGACCTTAGGTTTTGCTACACTTTATGTGAACTTTTGGAATTCTTCTAAAGATTCTTATTCTGCACTTTTCTATTCTTTTCATAGCTGTATTATAGAGATGAGCATTAATACCCATCTGTTTTTCATTTTTGAAATTTGAAAGTGCATTTGCAGAAAAAATACTGGAATATGATGATATTTTGGAAACAACAGTATTATTACACTGTATGTGAAAATTTTGCTCCCAAATAAGCTGTTTTTCTATGGAACATTAGTTTTACAGTGCCTCCAGATTTCAATAACACGTGAGCATGAAAGAGTTAAAATTTACTGAGCTGCTTAGCTGACTTCATGGGAGCATGAAGTTATTTTGCACCTTTTAAAATAGGGACCTGATTTTGTACTCGCTGGTAATAGAAAAATACCTTAAATTCAAAGCAAACTTTTGCTTTTCCATCTGCAAAACAGCCAGTGACTGCTCACTCTTTATTTTCAAACTGCAAACTCCAAAATAAGAAATGTTCCAAATTTTGTGTCCCTCTGATTACCACCTACTTAATCAAAAGTTTATTTCGGTATATTCTACTTGAAAGGAGAAGATGTATTCCTTTTCTCAAGTTTTGCTTCTGCTGATGCTAGATCAGGTCATAAAGTAATTCAACAGTACTTTAACATCCATTAAAGGATATGGGAATGAAAGAAAAATAAAGGCACCATAGAAAGAGAAGTCATTTTCTTCTCAAAAGACCCATTTCTGTTGCTTATTTTTCAGGAAACTGAGACACTGGGCAGAAACTGTAACAAAGAAAGGACTTTCTTATCTGCACCTTAACTTGAACAGTAATATTGCTTATACTTTTTTTGGAAATCCTTAGCTCTGTATGTCATAAATAACATATGTTTACAGAGTAAATGCGGTTTGAATTCCAAATGGGGAGGAAAAAAAAGAGCCCTTTCTACAAAGTACAACTGAACTTCAATATAATGTATGGATAATCTGAAAGTATTTTTCTTTTTATAAAGCAACTACCCAGTCCAGTTTGAATGTAGGCTCAGTGTTGAACCAATATTCTATGCTAAGCATTTATTACTTTATGTTTAAAATGTTAAGTATGTCCAGGATCATTTTTCACTAATTAAAGAATAGAAAAAAATGCACATTTCTAATGAAAACACATCAGCGTGACACCAAACACTGAAAATAAAAATGCTTTGAGTAGGAAAGTCTACAAGGACATTTTAGGTGTGCTAATGACTCGCCTAATGTGAGAATGCAAGCATGCATAGTTTAAGATTACATACGTCCACTTTGTATCTCTTCAGTCTTCTCTCATTAAGCTGGGGAACGAGTTGCAGCAAAGGATGCAGGACAGACGACTGAGAGGACATGAACATAGACACATGAGCAACAATGAAATTCTGATTTTGTGATGCAAAAATAATCTCTCTTCCTGCAGTAGTGGCTTACGGACCAGTGGGTACCAAGGACGGAAGATGTTATTTGAGAAACTTGATTTTGAACACTCTGCGTTGACAACAAACAGGAGCATACATTTATATTTGCATGGAATGTGGCTTGCACAGAGATGGAGGGACAAACTATGCATCCTCATCTTTATTCCCTGCCAGATCAGAACTGTTTACAGACCTCCCCAAGTAACTGCAGTTATTCAGGCCTTGATCAGCCTCTTCATGTGGTACAGAGAACTTTCACATCCACTATCCTTAGTTTCTTATGGTTAGCTGCTACAGAGGTTAACATCTTCAGTCTCTGTTGTACTGAAAATTCATTTTACTTTCACTTAAATCACAGAAAGAAAAATGATTTTTTTACTAGAAAACAGTTTGCAGGGGGGATCCATTCTGAAGTAAAATTTGTGACTGTGACACTGGTGATTCTCCATAATAGACAAGCTCCAATCCTGAAATCCCTGGTTCTTGATGAGATTTTGTATGCTCACACAGAGCCTGGGAAGCACAGTGGCAATGTGTGCAGCCTAAGTCCCCAGGCAGTGACTGGTAGCACAGAATCATGTGGGCTTGTGGAGAGAGCTTCAGGGTGGAGAGGAAGGGGAATGCAGTAACCTTTCAAGCAGGAGCAGGAATTGAAATACCTAATTTCCCAATGCCCTGATTACCATTAAAAGCTCCAGAGAAGCTCTGCTGTGAAAATATTGACCGCAACATCAGCAGTACTCTCAGGAGTCCTAGAAAACTGTATCACTTTCCAAGGAATATATAGCCTATTTCTGAAGGAATTTAACGAACAAGTCAACGATGGACATCAACGTGTAAAAATGATTGTTAAGAAATGAGCAAACACATGTATGTTTAACTTCCTCAAAATCCTACAGTGTACATAAAAAAATAAACAAATGTGCTGAAACAACAGATGATGACTGAAATTTAAAAGCAAGAGTGGATCACATGATTTGTTGGCTGCTGAGAATATTTTTATAGCAGAAATACTAGACTGCTTTTAAATCATGATGTTTCTCATAGTGTACTCCAAAATGTGAATACTCTTTTGCCTGATAGATATTTGTGATATGCACTAATAGATACATACCATTTAATTAATAATTAATAAACCATTTAATTAATTAATAAAAATGCTTCTTAAAATTTATGGTCATGTTCTCAACTTCAGTGAATCAGGACTGTTTCATTGTATATTACGTTCTATCACCAGAAGTGTTTTATCTTATTCTTAAATGTTGACTCTACAAGACTAAGATATTTGTTGTTTTCCATTTGGACAGCTGTACATCATCAGTGATTGTCTCCCATGTTATTAAAATACACTCTGTATATACAATTTGAAACCCTCCTATCTGAGCTGCGGAAACTACTGAGGAAGGGAACATCACCTTGGTGCTACTTAAAGGCACACGTGTATTCACATGGAGGTGCTAGGCCACTTACCCTGACATCTGAGTTTCCTGAGTCATGAGTCTTAGAATAATGGAATAAGAACTGTTGAAAAAAATTAAAAGTGAGGTTTTATTACAAAATAGGACAAAAGAGTTAGGATTTTCTTATTAATTTTAGAGTGATCATAAGACATACATAGAAATCTTACCCTTTTCATGTTGTCTTTTTCATCTAAATCCTGTGGGAATAATAATCAGTAGAGAGATTTTTAATTGTTAAAAAAGAAGTCATCGATGATTTTATTTCATAGAATCACAGGATACTCCAAGTTGGAAGGAACCTGCAAGCATCACCGAGTCCAAACCATGGCTCCATGCAGCACAACACAAAATTCAAAGACTATGTCTGAGAACACTGTCCAAATGTACCCAGAACTCCAGCAGCTCAGGGCTGTTATCACTGCCCTGAGGAGCCTGTGCCATGCCCACCACCCTCTGATGAAGAATCTTTTCCTAACACCCAGCTTGACCATACCCTGACTCAGCTTCATCCCATTCCCAACCTGTTCCTTTGAGTCCTGTTATTGTCACCAGGGAGCAGAGATCAGCATTGACCCTCCGCTCCCCCTGTGAGGAGGAGCTGTGGACTGCCATGAGACCACCCCTCAGGCTATTCTAAGATGAAATGATGTTTCAAATTTTTCAGTACGGGATTGAAATATCATCATTCTTCCTCGACAGATTTACTGTATGACTTTGCTTATCAATGTAATTACTTTTCTGAAACCCTGCGGAGAGCACTGATAATTCTCAATTAGAAGAATTGATGGGTCTAGTGGGTGCTTCTTGTTATCTTCCTGGCAGTGACAGCAGCAGACTCATCAGTAAATTTCTTACCCCATTCAGAGCTCATAAATTTTCTAATCTAGAGCAATAAAACCAGCCGAAACCTTGTATCCAAGCTGGACATCATTTTACAAATGGCGGAGTCTCCCAGTTGTCCTTAATAGGCACTGTATTAGGACACATAACATTTCAGAGTAAGAATTGGCATCCTACTTTCAGCACTGAGTGGCACGTGATTTACTGGGTCCTCAGAATCCACTGTAGGCACTGGCACACTGAGAGATCTTGCTTCAGAAATGCCAAGTAGTCTTTCATGTGTGTTACCTGTGGCTTCTGGAGAAATCCCATGACCAAAAAACAAAGTTCTTCCAGTGTACTGGACACCTAATGAAAAGAAAACATGAACTCAGGTATCACACTTTCATTCTTATCGTATAATAAATATCATAATTAGTAAAGCAACCTTTATTTGTCTCACCTGAGGCTGAGAATCTGCAGACATGTAAGTGGAACAGGCATCATCTATCTGTAAAAGTTCACACAGTCTTTTTTCATTAAGTCAGATTAATATAAACAAATTAAATAACTATATTCTTAAAAGTATTTTGGTTCAGCCAAAGGCATGGCAAGTTTGTCCTGCATCAAATTCCAGAAGGAATTCTTATAGGTATGTTCATGAAATATTTTGAATTCAAGGGGAAAAAAAGCAAACCACCAAATAAACAAATACGTATGTGCTTGATCTCAGCTATCACGTCTTCTATTCTCTTACACCACTTGTGTCCCTACTAAATCTGTTTCCAGCTAAGACGTGGTGTGAGTATCTGGGGCATGGACTATAAACTTCAATAACTTCTGTGATATCTTTGGATTATACAAAATGGCAAAGAAAATGACAAGGCTACTGCAAGTGATTCAAAGCTCAGTCCTCAAACACTCCTCTGCAAATTGCATTCCGGTATCCCTTCAGGTGTATGACCCACACATCTCTTGAGTGATGATGATATGTGCCAGCACTTCTTACGCATGCTACTCAATTTGTGTGAGTCACCAAGCATTTATATCTGAGGTTTGCAACAATTTCTTTGGCACATGAGGAGCCTTACAAGATTTTGTTTAAAACCATACCAAAACCCTCCTGGCTGTTTAGCTCTTTGTCTTATCCCTTCAAAAAGCCAAACTTTAGCACCTGAGGAAGAGCCTAAGAAGAGACCTGTGGTTTAGTAAATGCCATACTCTCCACCCAACAGCAAAATGTACTGCAAGTACTTAGAGTTGAATATAGGTGATATGTAATTAAGCTCAGAGGGTTTCTGTTCTGTGAATTTGACCAATCTCTCTCTGAACCACTGTAAACTTTTAGCATCTACAACACCCTATGGTAAGCTTTCCTAAACACTCCACAAAATACCATTTCTGTTTATCTTGGTCAGTCCTTCCAAAGCTCACTTCATTCAGCGCTATCATGATCTTTTCTTGGAAGAAGTAACAAAGAAGTGATTCCTACTCATCCTCTACCTGCTTTTCATATATTCTTTCTATATTCTTTTTTCCAAGATGAAAGCATCCCACTGTACCAAATCATTTATCAGTGCAGCTTTTAATCAGGGAAGGAGAAGAAGTGGAATAAAGTATACTTGAAATCGTGGAAGAAATTTTACCCCAGCTGAGAGCTCAAAGTATTCTGTAAGGAAGAGAAAATGTCTCCAGAACTCAAATAGAATCTGCACAGCTTAAAAATAATAGGGGGGGGGGGGGCGGGGGGGGGGGGGGGGGAGGAAAGCTTAACTTTTCATTATGTAAGTTTTAAATTGTATTTTTGGTGACCCATTTTATATGCACCAGTCTTTTTCCTTTGAATATTCATTATTGTTGTAGAGGTGCCATCATTGTCTTGTTCACAGACTGCATCAAAATGTTTTGTTATTTAATAAAGCGGGCAATGCAATGGGTCTTGTGATTTTTATTGTATGTAAAAGCCCTAAACAGCACTCTTTAGTGAAGAAAACACTCAATGAAAAAAGCAATAAACAAATAATGCATATCAGTACTTCAAGACAAGAGATGATGCATTTCTCTAGAGACAGGCTATGAAAAAGCATTTCAGATAGAGTGGAAAGCTAATAGCTCACAGGATTCCCCCCTCAAGTAGTTTTTGTTTGTAACACAACCTCCCTCGTCTCTTTTTCCTTCATCTTGCATTTGTTTGTCTCTGGTATATTAGTTCATCTTTATTACTTTCAGAGTAAAAAAAAGGAAAGGGAGAAATCTGCGGCGAAGAACATAAACCAAACTGAATTCATTTTGGAAGCCTAAGATAAAAAGGTGCTTTTTCTTCTCAGTGAGGGATTCTTTGTTGTTATTTATTTGTTGGTTTATCCACTTGATTTTTAGTTGGAGGGACCTATTAGCAATCACCATAATTCAACAGCAGGATAAGCCAGAGATTTCTTTGTATTCAATAAATACAAGGCAGTATATCTCTCAGCTAAAACCTGCATGGGAAAAGCAAGAGCTGAAGAAAAGCCACGGTTTGTGCTGATTTATTTTTAAAAATGCATATATAAATTTAATAATTCCTATCGCCTTTGATGCATCTTTTCAGAAATTTTCTGTCCTTCCTCAGAAATGTGGCCTAAGGTTGGGAGCGTGTGTGTTATTTGGTGCTGGTTAAATAACAAAGAAATTAAAGGATGTTAGAAAGTTCCACTATTTATGAACTCAGAATCATTCCTGGAAAATAGTAGTTTAATTTTGAGGCAGTGCTTCTGCTGCTGAATGATCAACTACTCAAATAACAAGCAGGGAAGAGGGAAGAATATTCCAAGGAACTCCAGTATGGATTTGTTGCCAGGCTGAGCAGAAGTATGTACCTATGCATCTAACTCTCTTTATTTAGACCTTAAGGCTCTCCTAGTCCTGTATTATTCTTGTTAAGCAGTATTTTACATCACTCATGTTACATAATTTTACACAGAATTTAGTGTCCATACGCATATATTTTGTTCACTGAAATCAACAGTAACTTTGCCTTTTCCTTCAGTAATCACTGACCTTAATCCAATGCTATAAATAACAAATCCCAATAATAAACAGCATATTTTCAGTCTGGAATTTACATAAATCATTTTCACAAACTCTTTGTAACCGTTAGGATGTTACTTCCCAAGAGATCACTTTTCTCCCAGGAGCAAGGTATCACCAGGGCTTGTTCAAGTGCCATGCTAGGAACATGACAATGGTTGAGTCAATACTTCCGAAATGCACTGACAGTAAGGAAGAAATTTACACTGTGCAGCTGTACCCAGGGTGAGTCACTTGCTTTCTAATGTTATCAGAAGCTACAAAATCAAATATCAACAGAATACTTGAAAAATTACAGCAATGGCAGGACACACAGCTTGCAAGCTGAACCCTCTCTCTGTATTATGCTCTGCTTCTCCATCTGCTCCAAAAGGGCACAAAAGAGTTCATGCCAACAAGTAATATCCTGGAGTAAATTTCAAAGATGAGAATTAAAGTTATAGCTGCAACTGGTAAAAAATGTTAGAAAGGCAAACTGCAATGGGATGTCACCCTCTACCTAGTGAATTAAAATGCTAAGATGTAATTGAATACTGTGTCCCAGCCCTGTCTGCAGAATGGAAGAAGCCAGAGACTGATTGAATGAGTTGAAATAGTTAGTGTCTATCATACACAAACTATAAATGTATCGACTGGGACACTGTACTGCTTCCAGGAACAGCAACCTCCTGGTAAATGACAGCTAGAGGATAACTGTCACCAAACATAGCTCTCCACTGAGCCAAAGCAGTCTGTTCCCTGAATGAAATCTCAACATCCAGTCTCTGGATACTATTCAGAAATCTGGAAAATTATGTATTTCACATCTTCACCAATGTCAGAACAGGTATGTGGGAGAAGTAGGACTGGAAGAGGAAGCACCTGAACACCATACAAGAGAAAGCATGAAGAGGAAAAGCATGACCACAGAAAAGACTGGAATAAGAAATAGTGTTAAACTTGTATCCCTGTCCTACCAGGGATAAGCTGGCAAAGACGCTCCCAGCCCCCACGCTAGAGCCACGGGTTTTCCACAGTTGGTAGAGACAGCCTGCCCGCAGAGCTCACCTCCTTCCACAGCTGCAGTTCCTGCTCTGCCTCCAACACTTGGGATGGCATCGGAACACCTGGAAGCACAAACACTGCTTAGCGATGCTGCGCAGCAGGGGTCATTCTTGTGAGTGTCCTATGGCGTGATGGAAATAAAAACACTCTGAACATGCTGTAATGCCCACTAACTGCAAAGCCTAGAAGCAGTGTGTCCCAAGGAAACTTGCTGCTCTGGGCATGGTAAGGTTTCCCAGGAGTTATCCAGTTTATCCCTGTGCCCAAGGTTCCTGCCTGTGACCATGCCCAGCAGGTTCATGCTCTATTTTTACTGATCTCTGGTGAGCAGAGATTTTACAGCCTCCCAGAAAGTCCATAGTTACCTGTGGTCAATTTTTTCTTTCCCCAAAGAACTGTACCAAATTAAGCAAATAAAAGGTGAAGGTAGTCTTAATGAGAATGGCCAGGTGAGCAGGATGTGAGCCCAATATCTCCAAGTACCACAGATAGCAACAGGAATAACTTCCAGGCATAAAAGTTGCAAAAGCTGTTTTTGGTATTGGTTTAAGATGTGTAATCAGCATGGATAGTGATAGAGGGGGGGGGTTAACTTTATACTGTGTAGAAACTGTTTATTTCAGAAAACTCTGCAAGGTTTATATGGCAGTAAAACTGCCTTTCAATGAAAACTGTGCTTTTTTGATGTGTGCTTTAGTTCAAGGAACAACTCCAAATAAATTAAAGGTGCTACAATTCTTGTCGTTGTTTTCTGTTCTTAATTCGGAGTGTTCATGTTGGAGTGTTTCCTGGGACTGGTGCCTTGGTAGCCATGAGTGCACCATGACGACCCTCAGTACTGTACCTTTGCCTGTCTGTCACTGCCCACAGCCTCTGGTTCCCCAGGCTTTCCAGGGGGAATCCAACAGCCTGTGGAGCAGGCTTTGTTTTTGTGAAACAAAGCTTTTGAACAGAGAAGATGCAATTATTTCACAACCTCATAGATTTCCTTCCCAGCTCACTCACAGAACTCTGAGGGCGGGTGCAGTCCCTCTGAGCTCCCAGCAGTGCTAAGCAGCATCCTTCCCTCACCCCATCCAGAACACTGTTGAACCTACACAGGGATTTCAGTAATTCACACAATGGCATGCACAGGGAAACTGTGTTTTCTGGTAAGATACGCAATGTAGTCATGGTGTGAGAAGAGTGCTCTTCAGGAAAGCAATCCTAATCAGAAAGAACATAGAAGAGGAACTCCTACAAGATTGATGCTGACCATTTGTTCAATTCTGCCAGCTGCTAAAAACCTCAACTTCTAGCAGGGAAGCAGGGTGTCAAGTGCACAATTTCAGTCATTTCTATCAGAACAATGTGGCATGCTGCTGCCATTCCTCACCCTCCTCAGCCCTCCCTCATCTCTCTCTCATCTCCAGAATTCATTTCTAACACAGTATGCGGTGTGTTAAAAATACCCAAAACAAAAAAAGTGACTGAAAGTGACTCGCTCATCCACAGTACACGCAAACAGGACTGCTCAGTGCACAGCAGCAGATGATGTAAAGTGCTTCACAAGGTGTAAGCATTCCGTGCATGCAGAGTGGGACAGCAGCACGGGCGAAGTGATAGGCAAGGCAGTATGTTCTGTTACAATGCCCATCAGCTGCTCTCACTTCACAGAGTGCTCCCTCGTATGAAAATAGCGGCTTCCAGGTGGAACACAGCATTCCCAATTAGGTCAAAGATAACCGGACTCCCTGTTTAGCTGATCAGCTTCATCCTTCCCCACTTAACTCTGCGATGACATCAGTTTAACCAACAGCCTTTTCCCCCTTTACCGGAGCGCAGTTTGGTCGGGACGGAGTTATCCCCAGGGCAGGTGGAGGAGCCCCCATCCGCACCCACCCCCTGTTCTGGGACGAGCCCCCTCCTGGCCTGGCCTCGGTACCTCCGCATACCCCGCGCGGATCCCACCCCGCTCCGCAGACGGAGCGCTGCGAGGCTTTGGGTTTCGCGGGGACCTCTGTCTCCCCTCGCGGGGATGCCGGGGTCATCCCTCCGCCCCCCAAATTTGCGGGGATGGGGCTGCGGGGAGATGCTCCTCACCTTTGCAGACACGCACGGAGGATGCGAGGAGGAAGAGAAGCAAGAGAAGCGGGGACCCCGGCAGCCACCCGCCGCTGCCCGGGCCGCGCGGGGGGATGGCCGCAGGGAGCTGCTGCTGGCAGAGCTGCGCCATGCCCGCGGTGCCCTGTTGTGCCTGCCCGCCGCTGTCCGTGCCCCGCTCCCTGCCCAAACTTTTTAAATCGCTCTGACACGTGGACGAGCATCACCCTGACTCACGGAGCACACGTCAGCCGCCCCGCCCGCCCCGCCGGCCTCCCCCCGCCCGGGGCAGACCCCCTCTGCACCGCCGGTGACTCAGCCCCGCTCCCGGCCCTGCATGTCCCCGCTCGGCCTCGGGACAGGCCCTTGCTTCTTCACCTCTCTCCTCGGGAAAAAAAAACATCTGCGCTTTAAAAGACGCGTGTTAACATCCACAGCGGCCTCACAATGAGCGCAAAGTGGCCGGCTGCCCCTTGCCGCTCATGGAGGGGGAGGGCGATGAGTTGGGGTGGTGGAGATGAGCTCAGGGCTCTGCCTGATGCTATAACTGGAACCCCACCTGGCAGCTGGAGAGGTGCGGGCAGCTCTGATCGAGAGGAGGATGAAGCCAGGTGGTAAAGAAGCCACCAGATGTGCCTACGTCTGACTCTGCTTCCCCATCCACGTGTGTTCCAGGGCAGAATTGTGATTCTTTCTAATAGGAAAAGAGAATTTGCTGCAAAGAGCAGTGCCGTTGCATTTAATCCCCAGCGTGAGGGTAAGGGAAACTCTGCACAGCCCAAACTGTAATGGAAACCAGCTTCCTATCTTGATACTGGGTGAGCCCTAGGACAGCAGAGAAGGCACACACATGCATGAAGCACCACACCAGGTAGCAGAACTCAGCAATATGGTGGTACAGCCACTTGAGGATTCAAGACTCAATGCAGTGCCACCAGCCCACAAGCAGTGCAGCAGGGTGTTGTGTTGGTGCCAGCTGCCCTGCATCTTTGTCATAGGAGGATCTTCTATATCACATTCAATAGCAAAGCTTTCCTTGATATGAATGAGGACAGAATTAATGCCTCTGTTGATGAGAAAGCTATTTATTGGATCAGAAAAGAAATCAAAAAAGCCTGTATTTTGTATTTATTATTGTACTTACATCTACCCGGTTAAAAGAGTTGTTTTAATCCAAAACAAGGATCTGCCTCTGGTTCAGATTTCTGTTAATAAAAACAGAAGATATTTATTTAGAAGACATCATCATAAACTGGAAGTCATTAGAGCTGAATGATATCTCCCTAATCTATCTCGATCCAAATACATAAATCAGCACCCTGAGCCTTGGCCTATGGAGGGATTTAATCTGTTGTGCATTTTGCTAATTAATGCCTTCTAATTAAAATGTTCAAAAAATGCTGGATGGGGCTGTGAGCAACCTGGTCTAGAGGGAAGTGTCCCTGCCTATCGCAGGGATTGGAACTATGTGACCCTAAAGTTCCCTTCAAACTCAAATCATTGTAAGATTGCTCAGAAAAATAAATTCCAATATTTTATAAATTTGAAAGTTTAATACCATTCAACATTCTTATCCTGCCTAGTGGTGCAAATAACATTTTATGTATTGCACAAAAATGATACCACTTGAATTAAACTTATTCTCGGATGAGTTCAGATTAGCGCAGAGGTTGCATTTGTAGGGGTTGAATTTATGTGATATCTGTTTTAAGATTGCAGACTGAACTATTATGCTGAATCCGTTTGCATGAAAACATTAAAACTGTCTTTTGTGATAGGACAAGGGGAAATGGCTTCTAATGAAAAAGAGGGGAGATTTAGATTGGATATAAGGAAAAAGCTTTTTTGATAAGGGTGGTGAGGCACCGTAACTCTGTTCAGAGAGGTGGTGGATGCTCTGTCCTTGGAGACATTCAAAGTCAGGCTGGATGGGACTCTGAGCACGTGGTCTAGCTGTAGGTATCCCTATTCATTGCAGAGGAGTGGGATTAAATGGCCTAAAGGATCCCTTCCAATTCAAACAATTCTATGATGTGAAATGCAAGTGAGCATTCTTGCAAACAGGAAAAAAAAATGCATTTTTGTGTATCATGTCTGCTTTTGTTTTGTTTAATTGCTTGATGAAATTAATGTTACACTATTGCAGGAACAAAGCACATCCTAAAAAATAGCCTAGAGGATGTTTTGGATGCTGTAATTAGCTGCTTTGAAATATTTATTTTCTTCCTAATGTTGCTCGAATAGATGTTAATTACAGACAGTGCAGAGGAAGTCAAACAGCTGAGTATGTGGAACCATCGGCTTCTCTGTCTTCGTAGAAGCCAAGGTCAGGAGGTACAACACTGAATGCACTCCCTTGCTGTGCACACGCACACACTGCCCGAAGTGAAAGTGCATGATTGTTTTTCTAAGACTTTAGATCTAATAAAAATTATGAGAAATCATTCCACCTACTACCTACCACCATCTACCTGGAAGAAAAAAAAAAGATTTTGAGCATGATGTCAGTTATTGGCACATAATTAATAAAATAGTGAAAACTCAGTATCACTTTCCGAATTAGCATGTTTCATAAATAAGATTACATTAAGCGTGAAAAAAAAGCAGTAAAGGTGACACTGCTAACACTGAGAAAATGTCATCCTGCTTCAAGACAGATGTGAGATGAGTTGGTCTTACACTGGGACCTTTTCTCTTAAGGAAAGACAAACCAATGCTGTGGCCTAGCAATAATTTAGTTTATTTCACTGACAATAGAAATCCAGCTAGGAGGAAAGCATCTTGGAAATGTTCCATAGAAGTTGCATGTAAGTATTGGCTTGGTAGTCTGAAGGGAAAGATTATGAGGAAATAAGCTGTTACCATGAGGAAATTCAAGCACAGGACCAGGCTGATGGGAGAAGTGATATCTCTGTCCTCAACATCCAACTGGACAAAGCCTTGAGCAAACTTAATTCAGTGTTGAGTGTCATCCTGCCTGAGTTGTTCTGTGGTTCTCAGTCTGAAGTGCTGGGCAGAGGAATCCAAACACTCTGCTGTCTTGGTGTCAATTTCTTCACTCTCCTCCCGAGAACAGAACGCTCAGTGGATGTCAATATTACTTAGAAATCAAATTTGTTAGTCCATCAGGCAAGAGATGAATAATAAATAGATTATGTTAAGTCAAAATAATGGTAAACAAAAATCAATTCTAGCAATCCTTTCATTCTTTTATCTCCCAGCTCTGGAAAGTTGCTCTTGCTATAAGTTCATCTGTGATGCAGCTTACCTGACAGGATGTAATGGATGTGACACAGGATATTGTATTCTAAACACAGGATGTTATTTCTAACATTTTTTTTAATTAAACTAAACACAAAATGCAGAAGAATGCCAAAAATAATCCACAGAATCTTTAGAACTGCTCTTCAAATATCAAAACTCAATAAATTCCCCTTTTCTTGGTTTGGAAGCCTGCAAGATTGCTCATTGTATCTCTGCAGTTTAAGAGGTAACATATTTCTCTGTGCAGAGTTGGACATTGGAAGCCAACTCTTCAATTCTCTTGAGATGAACAGCACTGCAGTCATTAATTTCATGGTGATGTCTTGAAAATAAACCATAATAAGAGTTTTGTAATGCATCTTACCTATCTGATCACAGACAGCATGATCTGCTACATGATCTTTTCGCTGACTTTAAAATGAAAACCTGAAACTTAGAAAAGAATAAAACCCTTGTATGCATCATCTCTTTGGTTATCTTAAAGCTGAGTAGCATTCTGTAGAGATTGCTCACCTCATGCTGTCACTAACTTCAGATCAACTTCAATCTTGCAAAATGTTCCACATTGATCATCATCCCGAGCTCCTTGGCACAACGAATCTGCAGTCATATTTCTGGTTCTACTGAAAACTGTAAATGTTGAATTAGTAAAGCTGCAGGATTAACTCCTTTTGGAAGTTCTTACATCTTGGAAGGCAAAAGTGACATTCGCTTAGCTGCATGACTATATAGCTATATGACATATAGTACTTATATAAGTGTATACATTTATATAATATACACTTATATTACACTTATATAAGTATATACACTTATACTACTTACAGTGTTTGAGTTGTAAAAATGACACCTCAGAGAACTCAAAGCACCACTAAGCCAAATGGAAACTCTGTGCAACTTTTCTGCTATGAAAAAATGGGGGCAGAAAACAACCAACTTTCTGAATCAGGCCCAAAGCTACATTCTGTAGTGCAGTTATCGGCACGGCAAAGTGCTTGCCTTGAGATGAAAGTCCTCAGTGATATTTTTCCGAGCAACAGCCATCCATGAAAAAGCAACAAGGCTTCTGTCAGGAAAGATCAAGCTAACACATGTGATCTGAATTCTACCACTCGGTGCTCAGGTGCTGGAACGGGCTGCCCATGAGGTGATGGAGCCACCGTCCTTGGAGGTGTTCAAGAAATGTGTACATGTTGTCCTAAGGGACATGGTTCAGTGGGGCAATATTGGTGATAGGTGAATGATCTTGGAGGTCTTTTCCAACCTTGGCAAATCTATGATTCTATGATTCACTTGTAAAGGAACTGAAGATCTCTTTATAGCCATTTTTGATGCAATCTTGTTTAAGGTTAAAACAACACTATGTCTGAGTTTGAATCACTATGTAAATTAACAAGCTCCATGAAAACAGAGGTTAAGATAACAGCACTCAGCGACATACAATCGTGTTTCTTTTATCCTTTCTGGACAATGCTGTAATAAGACCAAGAACATCAACACCATCAGAGAGACCACAAGTAGCTTCTGAGCTCTGCTTTTGCATTTGCTGTGGCAGATTTTTACTGTCAGATCAGCTGAATCTCATTACTTTGAGGAGTCATGCTTCAGGAAGTGAACACCTTGAAATGTCATGACCTTTCCTTGACAAGAAAACATGTCACTAAGGAAAAGGGAATAGAAGTAAGAGACTGAGAATCACAATTAATGAAAATATATTTATTTCAATATAGATAGTAATGGACTTTATAATGAAAATACAGTTGTCACCCCACTAGTTAAATTACTGAAATAGATAGAAAATATATGCACCACCAGTTTCAGTTGGTCAGGCCCTGGTAAAAAAAAAAAACAAAAGGAGTTTCTCTCTGATACTCTGGTTTGACACAGGTGAAGCAATTAAATTGATTTAGCATTAAATTAATAGTTGATGAAGCCCAATCAGTTATCAATATATTTAGTGTCTGGTTTGGAAATTTTTATTTTAAAGCTACCACTTCAGTATATTTTGGGCTTGAAGAGTTAACACTTCATTAGCCACACATGACCTGACAGATCCTGGCATTGATTCCTTGCAATGAAAGCACTGAATTTAGTGACAGCTTCTGACTTTTACAAATGTTTAAATGAGAAAAACTGTTCAGATGCCGCATTGGTCAGCAGTTATGCTGAAGAGAGGTATCTGTGGAATTACCTGAATGTTCACCAGCAGAAGTTTTGCTTTGGACAATCTCACTACCTAGTTGCTCAGGGCTGAAAAGTTATGCATAGAATATTGTATGTGCAATATAAATTGCATATCTATATAGCATATCATACATATATGCATATACACTGCATATTGTATATGCGATATTCTGTGCAACAGGAATTGGGATCAAACTACAAAGATCAGCCAAGCATGAGAAACAGGATTTGGGCAATGATGATGTGTACCTGAGGGAAGATTAGGAGCAGCCCTGTATAGATGCACAATTAGTTACACATCTGCCAGCTTTACAAACCTTATCAACAACTTATTACCTAAATAGGAGCTTGGTTTCAATTCAGATACACTCAGGGAATGAATAAGAACACACTGCCTTGCCTTGCTTCTTTTTCTAGACTGTATTCTTCTGACATTGCGTGTTTTCCAGTCCCATGGACAAACATTTGGTAAAGGATAGTACTCTTACAGAAACAAATATTTTTAAAAGTTCATTATTTCTAACATCTCCCAAAAAGATGAGCAGGGTATGTATTACCTATTTTTCACAAATATTGAGACCACATAGAATATTACATGTGTAGAAAATATTTCTTAGATGTCTGAAAGGACTGATGTCCTTGTTTGAATTCCCTCGTTCTTATTTCAGTACATGGAGGCATCTTCCCTTTCTCTGGTCACTGTGAAAAGAGGACGCTCACATTTTCACCGGCCATGGCTGAACTCCCTGTACCTACCACAGGACAGAAAGGCAGTAAATACACACTACTGGGGCACAGCTATAGCTGACAGACAGGGAGAAATGAGACAAGGGATGCTTAACTTCTTCCCTCCAACATTACCAGGCTCTATGTACATTCATGGGGCTCCTGACTTCCAACCTGATTTGAAGGGGAGGCACTTTTGGTAATATCAAGTGACGACTGCGCCCCAGCTGCTTATGCAGAATGACTGATCACAGTTATTTGCAATTTTCTCCTTTCAGATACCATTATTTCACGACTGTCAGTCTTAATTTTTTGGTCTGTTTAGGGACTGAAGTGTTGCTTTTTATATATATTTTTGAAGCTTGATTCACAAGAGGCAGTTTGGATATTATCTTCCATGAAAATTGATGCACTCCAGTCATTTTGAACTGATTTATATCACACTGTACATTTCCAGATTAGAGTTCTGAAAAATTGTAAGTGCTTCTGTACCTTATGCAGACTTAAAACATTTCCCAGCTGAAGAACACTTGCAAATTATTAATGCTCAAATGGGCTTAATTCCATATACTGTGGATGACTCAAACTCGTATTATTCTTTTCTTTTTTCTTTTTTTAAACCTATGTATTGATGACTGTCATAAAGCAACTGCAATGCCTGTGCAAAGAGTTGAGCACCTATGGCAAGGAGTACTGTGTTCTGATGTATTTATTCTTTGAGGAATAAAATGTTCTTTTACTGAGACGTTTTTTCCATTCCCAGCTTTCTCCCTGTCTTGGCAGCATCCATTTCTGTAATACCAAGTCTTCTCTTTGAGATTTCTTATGGAACGCCCACAGCTATGTAAAACAAATCGTGTCTGCTTGGTGATTTTTCCATTGACATTAATGCAACCTGGATTGCAGCTGAAGGTCCTTTTTTTTTTTTGCAAACTCACATCACAGTATACAAATTGCTGTGCTGCTCCATATGAGAAACAGTTTTAGGTTGCTGAGGAAAAGATCTGTCTGTTTTAATGGCAAATCTAAGTTCAGTCTTCTTAGAATTCACTATTAATGTGTTCATTTTATTAAAATGTTCGTGTTGAGAATATAGAAAGTCACAAAAGTCTCCTGAGCACTTCTAGTTTTGCACCTTTCTCTGTAAGCAGATCTATTTGTACCTGTATTGTATTTGGTACCTTGAAAAATGATCCTGACATGCAGTTAATTCACTAGCATGAAGTCAATCTTCTATAGTTGCAATTTTTTTCCCACATACTGTAGATGGCAGCTGTGAGAGATTCATGCAGCCTTTGTATGTGTTTTGGTTTACTGCTCCTGATTCATCCCTAATCATAATACATGTCTTTTTGTTTGTTTGTTTGTTTGTTTGTTTTTCTTCTTCCTAAAGAACAGCCTTAGAAATAAGCAACTGAAACAAAATGTTGTGTTTAAACCATGGGACCATGGGCCTGTGAGTGCAGGAGGGCTCTGAGTTGATGTTTTCAACTCCAGTTGTATTCTTAGATAGGTAAGTAAAATCATAGAATCCTTAGAGCTGGAAGGGACCTTTAAAGGCCATCTAGTCCAACTCCCCTGCAATGAATAGGGATATTCACATCTAGATCAGGTTGCCCAGAGCCTGGTGGAGCCTTGAAAGTCTCCAGCATCCACCATATCTCTAGGCAAGTAATACTTGTGGGGAAAAAAGCTGGAACTCAGTGTTATGATGGCACATGCATTTATACATTGTCAGAGAAATGTGATCTCCTTATTTCAGTCTAAAGAATTGTCCCTTCCCCCTTCACTCCTATTAAAAACAAGAATCTGTTTTCTTTCATATTCCCAGTATAGTCCTTTTTAACAATAATGTACCTGATGATATTTTTATTGCAAAATAAAATGTTTGTTTGGAATAAAAAAAAAAAATTAAGAAATATTATTCGCCTTTGTGGAAGAAGAAAAGAAGGAAAAATATGGGTTTATTTTGCAAAAGTTTGTGAACTTAGAACAATTCTACAAAATTCTCTGGAACTGGCTCCTAAATCAGGATGCTGTTAAAAACCTTTGTCTATCTTTACTGACTTCCATATATTGAAGTAACTGATGCATTTTAAGACATTAAGAAAACTGTGGCTTTGAATCAAACTGGTTTTTGGGTAACAATAGTTTCAGCAGCAGAGTATGAAAGTCTCCATCTTCAAAGAGGATTCATTGTTATTGGTAAGAAAAATCCTGGAGTGATAGTCTAAATAAATGAATGATATAAGTATGAATACCACAATATTTGCTCATACATCTTTAACCAGATCCAGATGCAGAGCAGAGTCAATGCAAAGGCTGCTTAATTCATACCATCCTGCAATCTTCCACTTTCAACCCAGATCATTTCCAAAGGCACCAGCCACTCTGGACTGCAGAAGATCAAACAAAACAAACTGGAACTGAATAACATAGGTACACATGATCTTGATTTTATGCTGGCAGCAGGAATTAGGCATAGGAAGAAATGCAGCATCTCTGCAACTAGATGAGTAAATTTGTTATTAAAAAGAAAACAATGAAGGCAGAAGAAGCTGCAAGGTGAAGCACTCTCTCTCTGCTTAGAAATGAAATGTCTGTGCTGGTCACCAGTAGAAGAGTAACATGGGTCAGCTCTGGTGATGCAGCAGAGAGGAGGCTGCCACACTTTTTCTGACACCTCACTCAGTACTGCAGTGGTTACTTCATGTTAACCACCATAGAAATGGTGGATGCTGAAGAGCATCAGCACACAACAGTATGCTGTGCTGACAAACAGTATTTCAAGAGGTGAATAACTCCGTCTTGCTGAAAGAGCCATCCTTGTTCCCTAGCAAAGCTTGTTTTCCATCTCTTTTCTAACAGAACTTCACAAAATTATATGCTGCAAACTGCAACTCTATTACAAAACTTCATGCTGTTTTTTGGTTGACTTCCAAGTTCCAACTTCCATTTGCTTTACCTTACTTAGCTAGGAGATCAAATTAGGTGCAGTAGCACAGACTTTGAAGTGTCTGTCAATATGGCTAATTTGTAGTTTTTATTAGTTCTACTAGATCTAAATAGAAGTAATAATCACTTTTAGCCTGCTTTTAATTCCTTTCCTTCCTAATATCAACAACACAATCACATTTTAACAATAAACAATTTACATTTTGAACCAGATAAGTTGTTAGGAGTTGGAACTGTAGGATACTTAAGAATATCTCAGGACTATCATTATGGGTCTACAGACTAATACTGTCCCCTTTTATCACACTGAACCAACCTGCTACATATTTAATGTTATCATGAGTAGGAGTATAGAATGGGTCAATTTAGTTTCTCTCCATTTGGCTAAGATGGTCTTTTTTTGTTACACAGTTGGTGGTAGCAGTTGTGTATCATTAACAAGGACAGCAGCTAAAAATTACATCTGCATATTAATTCCAGTAGCATATTTCCATATGTCTCTAAAGGCCAAGTTTCCTTCATACTGATTTCCCACATCAGTGACAATCAACATCAGGCAGACTTCAGTATTGTTTCTTTCTAATATTTCTCTGGGTTTTCTTTTTTCTTTTTTTCTTTTTTTTTTTTCCCCATCTACTTAAGTACTATTTGGCCTCAGAGACAACTAGATCATTACAAACCATCTTCCTGATATTCATCCCACAAGCACCATAGACCCAGGCTTTCAGTATTTCCCTCCTAAGCTGGCTGTCTCTGCAACATGCCAGGTTTAAGATGCCTACCTGCTCAATGTCCTGGCCCTGAATAAAACTCCCTTTGTCAAACAGAACTAGCTTCTCACAGTGAATGCACAGCCATGGAGCTGATAAATTTACTTCAATGTGTTTTTTAATACTTGTTTTATTTAAAACAAACTTCTGTCTAGTAACTTCTCTAAGGTCAAATCCTAGAGCTTCTACCTAGCACTACTCAAGTAAAAAGGTACAGCTAGTGGATGGGAGGCTTTCCAGAGCTAGACCTTGGCACCTGGACATCTTCTTGTATAAGGCTGACTTTATCTTGCTGCACACCATAGTCCTGGTCCTGGCTGTGGGACTGGAGCTCATTCTGTCCTCCCAGGCTACAGCCATGGCCCTTGAGGAACAGAAAGAAAAGGTGTAGGGCAAGGCAGGGTTTCCCTCCAGCACAGTTGGTGTGTGAACAGCCTTGTTTTTCTCAACAATTCTGCTTCACAGGAGCACTGGTAGTCACAATAGACTACTTTTATCTTTGCACAAAAAGTGCAAGGACTTCTTCCTTGAATTTCACCTATATTGTTTTGCAAGTTGCTCACTATGGCCTAAATAGCAATGGAAATTTGCCAAATTGGGGAAAAACAGCTAGAGGTCAGCCAAAAGTGTCTGTGATGAAGCTGATGATGGAAAAATGGGGAGAAAGTAAGAGGTTGTATGATCACCCTACATGCTACTTTGCATACCTAGAGGAAAATTAGCATACATTAATGAGTTCCTGGAAAAGAACGAAGCAGTGTATTGTGTATGTATGTCTTAATTGTTTAAATGCAGAACTTGAACTCTGAGAGATTGTGCTTGATTTGTCAGGTCACCCGGTACGTACTGTGAGGAATGAAGGAATGCTGTTTGGTGTTAAGAGAGTTTTCTTCACAAATTTCAGGTGACACCGAAATTTCACCTGGGAAGAATACAGGGATGCCGTCCAGACTTGCAGATGTGGGATCAGGAAAGTCAAGGCACAGGTGGAACTGAACTTGGCGAGGGATGTAAAAAACAATAGCAAGACTTTCTACAGGTACATTGGCCAGAAGAGACAGGTCAAAGCGAGTGTACCTCCTCTGGTAAATGTAAAAGGAGAACTGGCTTCAATGGACGGAGAGAAGGCTGAGGTACTGAATGAGTTCTTTGCTTCAGTCTTCACTGGCAGCCAGGATTCTAGTACTTCTCCCGTCCCTGAGCCCTGCATCCCTACACCTCTGGGTGGGGACCAGGGTGGTAAATTCTCCCCCGCTGTGAGGACAGAGCAGGTCTGAGACTGCTTCATGAGACTGGATGCGTACAAGTCTATGGGGCCAGATGGCGTGCATCCCAGGGTTCTGAAGGAGCTGGCTAAGGTGGTTGCCGAGCCGCTCTCCATCATATTTGAAAAGTTATGGCTGTCAGGTGTGGTCCCGGATGACTGGAGGAAGGGTCACGTCACTCCCATTTACAAGAAAGGGAGCAAGGAGGACCCCGGGAACTACAGGCCAGTGAGTCTCACTTCTGTGCCTGGGAAGATCATGGAACAGATCATCCTGGATGACATGCTTGATCACATGAGGAAAGCCAGCATGGCTTCACCACAGGAAGGTCATGCTTGACCAATCTGGTGGCCTTTTATGATGGAGTGACGGCATCGGTGGACAAGGGAAAGGCGACCGATGTCATTTACCTGGACTTGAGCAAGGCCTTTGACAAGGTCCCCCACCACATCCTTATCTCCAAACTGGAGGGATGTGGATTTGAGGGGGGGACCACTCAATGGATAAGAAACTGATTGAAAGGCCACAGATGGCTCTATGTCCAGGTGGAGGCCGGTAATGAGCGGCGTCCCCCAGGGGTCTGTCTTGGGACCGGTGCTCTTTAACATCTTTATCAATGACATTGATGATGGAATTGAGTGCACCCTCAGCAAGTTTGCTGACGACACCAAGCTGAGTGGTGCGGTCGACACGGTTGAAGGAAGGGATGCCATTCAGAGGGACCTCGAGAGGCTAGAAAGGTGGGCCCGCGTGAACCTGGTGAGGTTCAACACGGCAAAGTGCAGAGTTTTGCACTTCAGCCGAAGGAATCCCAGGCATCCATACAGACTGGAAGGAGCTGCCCTTGTCAGCAGCTCTGTGGAGAAGGACCTGGGGGTCTTGATAGATGAAAAACTTAATATGAGCCAGCAGTGTGCCCTTGCAGCTCAGAAGGCAAATACTATCCTGGGCTCCATCAAAAGAGGGGTAGCCAGCAGGGACAGGGAGGTGATTGTCCCCCTCTACTCTGCTCTTGTGAGGCCCCATCTGGAATACTGTGTCCAAGTGTGGAGCCCCCAGTACAAAAAAGACAGGGAGCTGTTGGAGAGGGTCCAGAGGAGGGTCACGAAGATGATCAGGGGACTGGAGCACCTCCCCTATGAGGTCAGGCTGAGGGAGCTGGGCTTGTTCAGCCTGGAGAAAAGAAGGCTGCGGGGTGACCTCATTGCAGCATTTCAATACCTAAAGGGAGCCTACGGAGGGGAGGGGAATCAACTCTTTGAAAGAGTGAGTGACAGCAGGATGAGGGGAAATGGTTTTAAGTTGAGGGAGGGGAGATTTAGGTTGGACATCAGGGGGAAATTCTTTACAGAGAGAGTGGTGAGGTACTGGAACAGGCTGCCCAGAGAGGTTGTGGATGCCCTGTCCCTGGAAGTGTTCAAGGCCAGATTGGATGGGGCCCTGGGCAGCCTGGTCTAGCATTAAATGAGGAGGTTGGTGGCCCTGCATGTTGCAGGGGGGTTGGAGTTTCATGATTCTTGGCCATTCTGTGATTCTGTGACATTTTTTGAGCAAAATGCTCATATTCTCTAGCATTTAAATGCATATCTGAGATGTTCATATTCACCCAAATTTCAAAAATTATAGGAATAGAGAAAAATTGTCTTCCCCATATACACATTGCAATTTGGGAGAGGAAACCACAGAGCTGAAAACCTGTTACTGGTTTAAGTTTACCCTAGACCCCCTCTCCTGAGGCACCCAAGCTCAGGAAGACAAGTAATTTGTACCTTAATTTCTTGGATCTTTGGTATTGTATCCTAAAAGATATAAAAAAATATTTTGCAGCAAATTAGACAGGTTTTCCAAGACTCTTTTAGAAGACAAACATTACTGTGAGAGCTGGACTTGCTATAACAAATCATGCCCTGGGCATGTTTGGGCTGTGGCAGTGAAGGATTCAGCCCTGCTCTGTGTCTGGTGAAAGGCATGAACTCACACCCATTGTGACAGAGTAGAAACTTCTCCCATCCCAAGCTGGAAGAGGCATTGTCCCAGACACAACCTTAATCTTCAGATTGCAGCAAAACTATAAGCATATGCAATACAAGAAGCCCCCAGATGATGAAATGACACACCTGCACCCTGACACAGGAGCAATCCATTGGGCTTTGTTCATACAAGACCCAACAACACCACACTGCATTCTGTATCCAAGGAGGAGCTCTGGGCTCTGCTGGCTGCCTGGACAGCAAGCCAGAGGTGCAGTGCCATCAGAAGCCCATTGTTCGGTGTCTTGTTCTGTCATTCCTCGGGCCAATTATACCACCCAGCTCTAGGAAACATGACTCTTACATGACATGTGGGAACTTTTGGTCTTGTCTCAGCTCACCTCTAACCTCACTCAGAGCTGTGTGTCAGCTTTCTGACAGTACTAAGTCCTGTGCAGGAGCCCAGGAAAAACAGCCTGCAAGAACCAACCTCACAGGCTGTGCTTTCCTCAATTCTTTGCTGACACAGGAGACAAGACAATAATCCCTACAATTACAGGATTGCTATAGCTTTGAAGAATGATTCCTATCCTTGTCCCAAAGATTTTGAAAATATTTTTGAATTTGTGAAACCATTTTTCCTCATCTCTGATCCTCACTGTTAATACAAACCCGAGCAGGAGTGAGTTGGCTGTAGGCTCAGTACATGAAAGAAAAGACAGAAGATCCACATCCCTGTAGAGATCTCAAGTGTCCCTACAGCTTGAGGGGCCCTACAGCTTGAAGCAGCCTCTCCAGCTGAATGAGGTCTGGGGACAAGTGGACGTCTGTCACTGCCTAGAGATGAGCAGTCTCGTGAGCTGATCTGGCAGCTCATCCAGCTCACGCTGCACCCAAACATGGTTGGCCAGTTCCTGTACCAGGCATTGGAAGAGGTTGAGCGGTTTGGACACTCAAAATCCTGGCACAAGACAATCTCTGCAGAAACTGCCTCATTTCCTATGAGGAATTGCTCCAGGCATTTCTCCTCCAGGCAGCAGTGCAGGTACCGCAAGATGTCATCCATCCTCTGCAGAAAGTGCCTTGCACACCACCGTTCCAAAGGGACAACCATCAGGAGGTGCATGACAGCCATCTCCACTTCATAGGCAGAGAACTTGTGTCTCACCAGGAGACACACCTATACATATCTGAAGTGGATACTGTCCTCCAAGGCATGACCAATTTCATCAGTGGTGGTTGGATGCCTTCCTGTCTTGCTCTTTTTTAGCAGATGTCTGAGTTGGTCAAAATAGCCTGCTGGATGAGTGCTTGTGATTGCTACTCTTCCTGTAGGTGGAAGTAGAAGGCCTCATCAGCCGGCTCTACTTGAGTAGCTGATCTGTAGCAGGAGCCTATTGGAAGGTTCCCATTTGCTGCCTCTAACTGCCACCTATAGGCATTCAGCTTGCTCATGAGCTGTTTTTATGAGACAGCTCTTCACATTCTATTCATTTCCTGATGTAGATAGATAGCAATTCTCCCTCCCCTCCTTCCTTGCTTGTCCTTTCTGTACATCTTGTAGCTGTCAATAGCCACACTCCAGTCATAGCAATCATCCCATCAGGTTTTGGTGATGGCAACTACATAGTGGTTTTCCAATAGTACAGTAACTCCCAGCTCCTCCTGTTTGTTTCCCGAGCTGTGTGCATTGGTACATTACTTTTAATCTTCCAGTAATTTTTGTTGATGAGGGATCCTTTGTACCAAGACACGGCACAAACATCAAACAAACAATGTCCATATTTGAAATGTTTACTATCAGAAAGGACAGCACTTTTTTGGTGTCTGGAATATTTACTTTTTTGGAAAGTGCTGGTTTGTCAAAAGCGAAAGGCTTCCATTTGGAAAGTGATCATTTGCAGAAACCATTCTAAAGGAACTTGATGAGAACAAGGGAGCTACAAAATAATTCTGTGACATAGTAATCACATAATATTAGCTCCACATCAACTTGCTTTCTACACACAATACATGTAATGTTAATGATTTAATGAGTATCATTTTATTTACAATTTTAGTCTCTTGTTAAAGTGATTGTTCTCAGCTATTTTGTAGTTAAAATCAGAGAATCACAGAATTGCTCAGGTTGGAAAAGATCTTAAAGATCATCAAGTCCAACTGCAACCCAACCATACTACCCTAACTCTAACAGCCCTCTGCTAAATCATGTCCCTGAGCACCACATCCAAATGGTTTTTAAACACATTCAGGGATGGTGACTCAACCACCTCCCTGGGAAGCCTATTCCAGCATTTAACAATCCTTCCTACACAGAAGTTTTTCCTGATATTCAACCTAAACCTCCCCTGGCGCAACTTGAGGCCATTTCCCCCCGTCCTGTCACCTGTCACCAGTGAGAAGAGACCAACCCTGCTCTCGCTGCAACTTTTAAAATATGGACTGTGTTACTAGCTTCCACTTCAGTCTCTGTCAACTGATCATATTTGTACGTGTGCTTGTGTATGTACCAATGCTATTAAGAAACTGTCTTTCAATAGTAAATATTAAGATTGCAGTCTCTTTTTTTTCATCTTCATACAGAATTATCTATCTCTGAAGGATTAAACAGCCATTCTCAGTTATATCAAGCAGCCAGAGCTCCATTTAACATCACTAGGCACTGTACATAGGCAGCATCTCTAAAAATCCGCCCATTATATTTGTTTTATTGAAACCAGTCATGATGACACACAAACAAAACAAAACAGTACAATCCACAGGTTAATGAAAAGCTGGGCGCTTAAAAACATTTTTTTTCCATTCCATTAATGAACGAAGAATTTTCCAAACTAATCTACCTAAATACATGTTGACAAGCTTCACGGGGAAAAACATTTCATTATTTTACTTCTCCACAAAGCAGAGATGCTTTGAGCCTAGAAATCCTACAAATGCTGGCTTACAGCCTTACAGCAATTTTGGTAGCATTCTAGAGGTTTGTAAAAATGCTGCACAATGGAATATACAAAGTCTGTTGGATAAAAACCACTGCTTTCAGAAACCTATGACTAACGTGATAATGTTAATAACCTTTGATCCACTTTGTAATTCAAACCTTGAATGTTCCTACAGCTCTAGCCTAGTACTACAACACTGCTCATTAGCTGTCTCTGTCCTCACATTCAAGCACAGCTCTGTGGGATTCTATGGAGAGAGCACAGTATGATTGCCATCAGAATAAAGTCTGATTGGGTGCTAGTCTGGTCTCTAAAGCTGTTCTTTTGATCTCTTGATTCTGAGAGCAGCTACTTTTTTGCACATAACTTCTGGTTAACTATCTGGTGAGGCACATCAAAAAGGCTCAAGTCATTTTAATTTGCCAGAAATTCCCATGCCCCAGGTGTACGGCATGGACAATGCAGGTTCTTCAGATCCCATTCATTATTACCTTGTATGTATCTTAGGAGGATATCCTCCCTGTTTTACTAAACAACGACAAAAGTTTTGTTTTTTCAATTTATAATTCCGGTACCAATTTGTTATTTTTATCTTGATTTTATCTTGAAAACATACACTATTCTTGTTCCTTATGCATTTGTATTATAAATACATGGCTTTGCTGCAGATCTGGATGCAGGAGATCTTCTTTGACAAATCTTTGTGCTTATAAAATTTAAATCCTTGTAAAAATAACCCCATGTAGACAAGTGATCAGAGTAGAATCTCCACCTAAACTGCCAATAAAACAGCCTAAAAGAGACTGTACAGTTTGACTGGTTAAAGGCAAATTTTATAATGCAATCAGAGAGCTTACAAATGGGCACAGGAAAGGAACCTCGTTATAGCAAAAAAGAAGTGACTGTTGGCTGCTCTGCATGGGAGAGTGACACGATGCTGCCATTGTTTGTTAAATCAATTGAGGAAGATGTTCAAGAAATAAAGTGCTTAAAATATTCATTAGTTTTAGAAGGACATACATCTTCTTCATTAGCTCTGCCATTGGATTGAGTAAACAAGATTTTAATGGCAGTTAACAAGTGATGCATTAATTAATTTAGGAAATGATTCATGCTCTCTGACTTTTTAAATTTGCTTCTAATCTGATAAATTCTGGCATGAGGTTTCCAATTATGCATAATGTCCTTGTATCACTCTGTGCAATACTGCATCTTGAACATCAGGATAGGATGAGTACATTCATGCAAAAAATTAGGGCAAGTAATTCCAAATGATCGTGTGACTCCTGAAGTCAAGGTTTTCTTTTCCAAGAATTTGCATTTGTTCAGTTTTGGCTAAAGATGTATCATTAACTTCAGTTCTTCCACACCAACCTAAGATATGCAGATACCAACTGATTAATGTTGTTCCTTAGACATCTGGTCACATGCAACATCAGCTATTAAATGGATAAATAAACAAGCAAATAAAAACCAATCATCATAATAAAGAGCAATTTTTTCAGCAGTACCAGACTAGACCATCTTCCTGACCAAATCAATCAAATTGCTTGCATTAGCACCAGGTTAGAGCTGAATAAAATGTCTGTTATAATTAGGTGCTTTATCAGCACTTATGTAGCAATATGCAAGAAGGTCATGCTAACTTTCTTTGAGTAATTTATAAAATACAAAACTGTATTATATATGGTTGAGATCCCAGTCTTTTTTGCATTTATGTTCCACACATCCTCATTCAAAAGTGACCACCATAGGCTCAGGAGCATCTCTGCCTACCCTGAGACAAGATAGAGGAGGAGAAAAACAACAAATTGAAATTATGTGCCTCGCTATGGCTTTACATCAACGCCTTCTAAGAACTTTTAAGAGAAAATCAACCCTAAATAAAGAACTGGGCACCCTTGAGTAGTCCCTTTAGAACTGTCATTCTGTGAGCAGCTGAATAAAAAGCCTTTAGAAGTTACCAGGCCAGAAAGCCTGACTGTATGGTAGAAGTCATGATTGTAATACTGAAGCTGATATGATCCATTCTCTTAAATGGACCCCAGAATGAGATTAAAAGAACACCATAATGAAATTCGGGAGGTTAGTTTTCTTTCATTTTATTAAGCTAAATCCCAAACTTGACAAGGAATTGTTCTGCTGGATGAACTGTGGGAATTCTCCTAATACCTGAAGGCATCCACACGGTTCTGCTTTAAGGAGTATGGATATATATACATATTTTTTTCAATGAATTAACTTGAGAAGAAAATAAAGATAACAAGAGCTACAGCATTAGCATATAAACACAAGAAATATATTGTGAAGTTGCTCTGATTACTCTGAATTTTCATGTTTGTAGAAAACAGCCTTTCCCATCCTCTGGGCTCTTTAATCAGCCTTTAATCAAAATGTAAAATCTCAGCCATAAGTCTTGGCTCCAGAAATATGCAGTGCTTCTCAGATGGCTCTTGAGGCACCATCAGTCATCTTTCCAGCCTTGAAAGTCTTCTTAGTTAACAAACCTCCAATGACTGATTATTGAGATGTTAAGACTACTTTCAATTTTCAGTGAGTGCTTCAAGCCTAAGTGACGAGGGGCAGCCATGTGCTGACACTTCTCCTGTGCACCTGTGGCTTTGTGTGTGGACAACTGAGCAAAAACCTGTATCCTGACTGCACAGAACTACACAGAGGCCGTGTTGAATGCAAGCACTAACATGCAAAAAGAGTGAGACCTTTTCAGCATAGGAAACATTTAACCTGTATCTCCTGCTATCTTGGAGAGCATCCAAATCCCAGTTTGTGGAGTAGTCTACACTACACGACTGATGGTTACCTGGATTTCAATCAACGATGCAATAATTAGTTGTACAGTTGAGGAGGGAGAGACAAAGGAGAAGGGCATCCCACTCACCCTGCATACACTCACTTGGACCAGCTGAGAGTTCAAGTAGCTGTAGGATTTTAGACCTACTGTAAAACAAAGCCACAGCTTTAAGACTCCGCATAGAGCAGAGTCCATGTATGCTTGAAAACAGAACAGAGATGCGCGGGCTTTGCCAGCTCTAGTTCATCACAAGAAGTTGATCTGATGCCTGAAATGAGTAGCAAATTCACCGCAATTCTCAGCATTCCCTATTGCCTTGTTCTCAGCCTGGAGCTTTGTGGTCATTTTTTAGGTACCTAATTTGCAGAATAGCTTGTGGAGAGATTTAGGACCTTACTATGGGGCTGAAGGCACCAAAAATGAAGTAAATTTGTAATTTGGCACCAAGACAATAGGCTCCTTTGAAATTTTCCCCTTGTGCATATTCAGGACATAAATTTCATGTAAAGAGAGCTAACTCACAGCTGAGACAGTCTGCAAAACATTTCTCATTTCCTGAATAAAATCTTTCCTGCGCTATTAGAACTGGCTACATTTGCATTAATTAACAAATTTTCTCTAGTTTTGCTGCATAAAAAGTATTCGTTTTAAATCTTTAGTTATGTTGCATTTTACTAGCAACAGTCTGTGATATGCCGGCAGGGAGCAGTGAGTGAGGAACTCTCTTTTGTTCAGATGACTCTGAAAAGGACGCAGTGAGTCTCTTGTTGAAAACCAAAACATGGCATTATGCTTGTTAATAAACCTCCTACCCTGATATGAAGCATTTAGGTGAAATTACATTTCTACTGAAATAGAAATGAATTTAAAATATTTGACTGGGGCCTTTAGGTCTTTCAACAGTACATAAAGCAGCTAACAAGGAAGGTGGCCTTGGCAGGACGAGAGCAAGGTATGTAGTGTGCTAACAAATACACAGAAATGAGGCCAAGCAGTTCCTGAAGTAGAAAAGAAGAAACCACCATTACTCTGCTCCTCTCCACGCAGCACTCAGGATGCTGATGGCTCCATGCAGCCACTCTTGTCATTGAAACACGTAAGGACAAATGGTAGGAAGTTGAGGAGAGCATCAGAGAAAGGGGAGACAGACAAAAGTTTGTGTGCATAATATGCTGCATTCCACTGGTGTGCATTTGATAAAACTATCTATTTTACCATAATTAAATCTCATAATTGCGTCACAGTAACATTCTGTATCTTAATAATTATATCAGTTTTCCATGTGACCTGCCCTTTTCCAAGCAAGCAGCAGTAACTGGAAATTAGAGTATAATCTGACAAATTTAAGGAGATCTGCAGAGGAAGGACCAATGTGCTCATGAGGTGCCTGATTCAATTTTTTTTAATGTCCAGAAGCCCTAAAAAATTAAATTTTTTTTAGGGTTTCTGTCCTGCAAAATCCAGACTATTTTTGTTTTAAATTGAATTGGACCAGGGAGAGGAAGAAAATCTCCCTGTAAAGATTAGACAGATATGGAATAACATTAGGAATGACCCAATAAATGCTTTATGAATCCTATTTTATGATACATCTGTCGCTTAATGAAGCAAAATTGGATTGCTTTGCAAAAAGATGACAACTCAATCTGTTAATTTTCCTGGTGTCATTCCTCCCAAACAACTTTTTCTAGATACAGGCCTGTGGAACAGAAAGGAATCATCAAAACCTGATGGCATGGCAATCTCCCTGCCATAGAAAGGATAGAAAGGGAGCCTCCAAGGAAAGGAATGAGCCTGTTTGGTTTTTCTTTAGGATCTTTTTAAGAAATATCAGGTGAGAGAAGCTTTCCTCCTTTCCAGTCAACTATTTTTCTCCCAATAGCAAGTTAAAATTGAGAGAGTAGGAAAGGACAAGTTGGCAGTTTTTTGCTTTGGAATGAAGAACTGCAAATGACTTTCAAATCATGCAGAAAGAGGTTGATTCTAGGCACCTTGCATGTGGTGGGATACAGACCCAGCCCAGGGGGAGACCATTGTGTCTGCCAGACTTCCAAAATGGAATAATTTTATGTTTGACTTTCATGGCCACTTCAGTAGTAAGGGGAGCAAGTGATAGAAAGTTCCTGATGTGAAAGAGTAGCTCAAGGCATACATTTATAACAAAATTCATTTTCTTTATACTACACACATATGCACACATGCATTTACCCTCTGTTTTTTTCTGTAACACAGAAATGAAATTGCATCCCATCTTATTCAGTTAGGCAAGTAACCACATCTATATGGAAGTTTGCACATGACTGATAAGCTTATGTGAGCTTACCCTGAAAGATCTTCCCAACTTCCAGCAAGGCAGCAGAATGCACAGTTGTGCTTGATGACAGCAGGGAGCCTGTAACACATCAGTGCCATCACAAACACTAAGGCTTTCTTCTCACTGTATTTGAACTCACTGACTTCTGCTAAGCAAACAGCAAATTCTGTTGGACAAGATGGGGAAATCTTCCATCATCCAGATCAGTATCCTGTATCAGGAAGCAACATATGTAATTTCAGTCATCAGCTTAACAAGTTCCATATGAATCAGAGCAAAGTCAGAAGGTTAGGGGGAGCTTGGCTGCTATCGTAAGGCTATTCCAGTACCTTCCCATTCACTACCTCAGGGCAATTCTATCCAGATGGGTGCAATGGTGCTTGCTTTGCCTGTGCTTCAAGCCAGTCATATGCAGACACCAGTCCAAAAGCTGCATAACTGCATTAGCTCTGACTGTGCCTGCAAGGGATACGTGCCCTCAAGCCCAGGGCTGTGCTGACACAGGCTGATACTGTCCTACAGAGGCAGAGCATGTCAGAGCAATGCAGAGGCTGTGCTGGGTAGGAAGAGCAAGTTCATATGTTAATTTCTGCAAACAAGCTCATTATTTTCTATTGCTAGATGTTCTACAGTTTATAACATTTTCATAGATACGAGTATGATGAACAGTTCAAAGTAATTCACAGAGCAATCAAGCATTGAGCTTCTTTCAAAATGATACGTATTCAATAGGCCGTATATCCATCAGGGAGTGATGCTTGCCCTTGGTCAGCTTTTATGTGTAAGTAAAGTTCTGCCTATGCACATAGTCAAGGATTTTATATCATCCTGTACAAATCACTAAAAATGCACTGATGTGACAGAGCATAACAATCATATGAGAGACTGGTTTATTTAGTTTTGACACTGTTAAATAAGCTACTGTGTGAAATCTTACACTGTAATATACATTAAATAACAGTGGGATGGGTATAAAAATATTACCGTAAATATACTCCTCAAAAAGTAGCAATAAAGAAAAGAATAGCAAAATAAATTTAATGATAAATAGTAATCATACTTGAGAATATAACCATGTACTTTTTGTACCTATTAGTTACACCTAGTAAAAGAATAATTGTACTCATTTTTAAAATCAAAGCCTTTTTCATTTAGAAATGAATTCCTTCTCAAATATTTAAAATGTTCAGATAATCGCCTAAGTTTATTTTATTTTTCATAATGAACATAAACTGCAATATGAAAACATATGCCCAGAGAAACTATGGTGAAAGACAGATAATCTGCAAAGCCAGGAGAGGACATTTTGAAGCGCAACACAGGGCACTCATTCCCCTGAATTAACTCCTTGTATATCAAGCAGACACCATGTACTAATTCACCTTGAATTTCCTTGAAAACTTTGGTCTCAGAGCATTGAAGATCATTTGTTAAAGAGAAGCATACTAAAGCCTTAGACTCCACGAGTGAATCATTGCCTTGCTGAGGCTGAAGTAAAACAGCTGAATTTGTTAGCTGGGAAATACTGTGCAAATAGCAAGAGTAATGCTGTCTCCTAGTGGCAGAGAATGAAATAGTCACAGGATGATGAAAGTCATTGATGCATTGCATAGAAGGAAAGTGAAGTGAGTGTGAGAGCGTTGAAAGCAAAAAGATACTGCTGAGAGTGTGAATAAATACGTTTCTGTGGTGACTGGCTAAGAAGAACAACATCTGAGAGAAACAAACTCCAACTAAAATGAATCTCTGATTTCAGCTTAGATAAATATCAACAGATTTACTTTCAAACTGAATTCAATTTTGTGAGATTTCCTCCTTGTTTGTTTGTTTGTTTGCTTTAGAAATAAACAACCTCACAAAAAAAATCAGAGTTATAGTGACATGTCTTAGGATATAAATGAAACTAATTCTTCATTTATTACAATATTTTCTCACATTTATTATGAAATGAAAATCAAGTTTTGGACAAGCAGTTATTAATCCTTAGGAGGCAGCAACACTCAAATAGATATGCCAGATGAAGAATGAAAACCACAGCCTTTTTGTTTGGTAGGCTTTAAAGGAAATGACTGCCTTTCATCTGGAATAAAGGTTTGACAAAAAAGAAGCATATAATGTCATGCCAATAGCTCATATTTTATGGGATACTGATAATTCTCTTCTAATCAAATCCTTCCTCTTTTTGTGTTTGTTGAAAACCACTAGGAACTCAAACTGCAGAAAAACGTTGGTGAAAGTAGATATGGACACAAAGAAAGTCAGAGCATGTAGCAATGGAGTCGAGAAAAGGTCAAAGAGTTTTTGAATGAAATGAAAATGTCTTTTCTCAGGAGAAAAAAAATAGCAATAAGGAGATGTCTTGGAAAAGACATCTTCCACTTCTCTGAAACAACAACAGCAACAACAAAAAGACCCATAAGCCTAGTTTAGTTGCTGAAAGATCACAAAACTTCCAAAGTTTTTCTATTCCTCTAAGGGGCCTTAATACACAAATAATTAAATCAAACACAGCTCAATAACTTGGCTTTTAGTGAGATGAATGAGGCTATCCAAGCCTTTTCAAACTGAAGCTTTGTTAAAACATTAAATCAGCATATGTTTGAAGCACAATGAACAGAAATGTGCAAGAGTGAAAATTTGAAAGGGAATGAATAGAAGGTCACTTCAGCTGACTTTCTTGGCATCTTCTTCAGGAAAAACGCTCATCAGAGACTGCCAAAAGTTCATCGTAAAACAGGAAAGGTGGTACTCCAGAGATGGAGTCCTCCAGATGGGACTTTCTTACCCTTCAGCATCACAGAGGGTGAAGCCTGAGTGGCAACCACAGTCTAATGGGTGCTCTTAGGCAGGTAACACAACACTAAAGGAATCAGAAGAGGTCTCATAGGTTGGTAAGAGTGCTTCAACTGAAACACTTTCAAAATTCAGAACAAACTCTGTCTAAAATAAGGAATTTTGTTGAGCTAGAAAGCACAGACATATCAGAACAGAATTGTGACCTAATGTGCATTTAGGGTTACTTCTACTTAAAGCTCAGGAGACAGGTTGTAACTACAGCAGTTGATTTATCACTAAATAGTTACTTTCTGTCGGTAATTAGAACACCATTCTCTCATTCTCAGCAAGCTAAGGAGCCACAGGCTTTTCTGACTCATGTTCTTGTAAGATTGTCATAGCATGTCAAATTAGTCAGCAACCTCATGCCAAGATCATATATTACACCAGACTTCCTTCAGCAACAACAGTGGTTTCTGCCAATAATATCTGTATTTAAATACATATTCATTAGGATTTAACAAGTTATCATACTGAAATGGATAAGTGATAAACACGTGATAAATTTTTATCACATGTGAGCCACATATTATTTTGGAAGGAAACAGCCTCCTAATAAAATATCAGTACTTTACTGCAGTTGTTAGATGTGAAATATAATACTGAGTATACATTGTTTTGTGCTAATACAATGTTTAAATATCTTAAAAATGCATTATTGGATATAGTTGCCATTTTTACTTACATTTTCAGCAGATTTATAACTATAGGTAAAAACAAGAGAAAACTGACAAAAGTTATTTGTTTATAAAGTGTCATATTTATTCTAATAGTTCACTTTAGCTATTACTTCAGGTACTGCTCCAATTTCTTGATTTTTTTTTTAAACGGCAATCCCTTTGGAAGGACCTCACCAAGTCAAATCAGACAGTTTTGCTCTTTTCTGCTGGGGCATGGGTCCATTAGGTATCACAAAGCATCTGATGGATGCTTTCCTATAGATTATTACATTACTATGTTGTTCACTGGGATTATGCGTTATGTTGATTCCCCTTCTTTTGTTGTAGTGTTTCTCTTTTGTATCATAAATATCAACAGACATAGAGCTCATGAACATCCCAGTCACACGCTGGGCCCCTAACAGAGCCCAAAACTCCTAAATGTGTATAAATGTTTGCTAGTTTGACAGGAGATGTATTTATGAAGAACTCTGTGCCGGATGTTACCCAGACATTCTACTAGCACGTATCAGTGTATTACCAAGCTCAGCCAAGCAGTGCCCACCTCAGCAGCTATGAACAACAGCTGCTGGTTATCTGCCCCCAGGGGATGAAATGCCTCATCCAAGCATTGCTAATCCTGTAATCTATTCTAGAGAAACTCAATCATCACCAAATACCAAATGACTGCTCACTAAATTCTTGCCAAGTTCATAGTTCTACATCTTGGGAGAAAGCAAAATGTTGTATTCCTCAGTCTCTTCACCCCTATGTTTGAGAAAAACTCTTTCTCATCTTTCTTGTCACTTAGGAAATCTCATTAACTGTCTCTCCACAGTGCTAGGTTAAAGTTATATGCCAAAAGAGCCAAAATTATAGATGATTTGGAAGAATCTTCCAGAGATTAGAAGTGTATGACCACAGTTCTTGCATTAATATGACCATAAATCAAGCTTTGGGAGAGTGGAAAAGCTTTTGTTGCCACCTCATCTGAGGAAGTATCATGCCAGTAAGGTGAAAACAGCAAACTTCTTAACACAGTGGTAACACTGAAAAAAAAGGGAATGAAGAAAAAACATTCTCTCTCTCATTCCTTGCATTGTGGAGATGGGAAAACCAATTCGCTACACATGGATAATAACACTGGCAACACACCTGTAAACAGAAGAAATTTGGACAGGATTACATGCGTCAATAACAATAGCAGTTCCATGTGGCATCTCTCTCCGAGTCTCCTTCAACGCTTATACCCAGAATGGTATATCCCAAGAATGAACTTATAAAGGTTCTTCTTCAAAAAATCTTGCATCTAATACAGAATGTGCATTTTTATGACATTATGTGCATGAAACAGAAGTATTATTATTTGACCTAGTCTTTTGTCTTTAAAAAGTAATATTAAATAAACAAGTTCAGTCATAACCTACTGTGAAAAGTACCTGACTCACGTTAGTCTTATTAAAGAAAAAGTTAAACTTTTGAGAAAAATAATATAATAGAAAAAATCTAAAAATAGGTTTCATCACCTCACATTTACATAAGCAGTCTCCAGAACATATTCTTTTCTCTCAGCCAAGGCTGACAGAGTTGCCTTAAAAAATAAGTCCACATCACAGTGGGGTTCCAACTACATGTATATATTAATAATGTGCGTAAACCTAAAACTAAAAATAAACAGCAAATGTGGTAATGGTACATTAAGCATTATGGATGCACATGGTTTACCCTCCTCACCTGCCACATTTCCCTCTGAGGTTTCCAAAATCCCTAAAACATATTTTGAAATTTAACAAGGCTGAAAGAAAGTCAGTAAAATCAAATCAAAAAGAGAAGGCAGAATCAGGAAAAAGAAAATAATCAAGAAACAGTTACTGACTCACAGAATCCATCTACACCTTTATAATTTCTTCAGAAAAAATAGTATTTCTTGGATTTTTTTCCATATTATACATATCTACACATTTCTGTAATGTCTTATTTTACTATACAAGATGATTTAGACGTCAGATCAGTATTTGTCTCTTACGCAACAGTCAGTGCTCAAATAGTAGTAAATACTTAGTACAAGTAGTAAATAATATAGCATGAGAAATCACTACATATCTCCTTTAAGCTAATTTTCTATCATCTATTGTTTAGCATATTAAAAAACAAAACAAAACAAAACCAAAAAAACATAAAGAAAGACTCAAATGCTTTCCAAAACATAAGAAACATACCACTGTTACATTAAAATGACTGAAACTGTGAGAAGCCAATATCTCTGCTGGAATGAGAATGATGAGAAAGGCTAAGAAACTTCTATGCAGCAATCCACGCCATAAACCCAAACCCTTCTGCTCAAACGACTCTGGATGAACCAGCAGAGACAAAGTTGATGTACTTTCTGGTGTTCTGGACTACATGATACCACAGAGACCAAACACTGGGTAGCCACCATCCACAAACTAGATGTAGGTAGGAAAGGCTTGTAAGAAATCAGTTTTCCCAAGGAAAAGACACCAATTACTTCCTTTTACAGAAGGTGGAACAGACATACAGGGCTAAAAGGCTTGCTAAGGATGATCGTATAATGGCAGGATTCAAGTTGAAGTTCCTGGACATCCAGTCCCCTTTCAGTCTGTTTTGCTAATTTTCTGCCTTATTTCATTCGTAATCATAGTTCTTTATACGCTTTTACCTTTGGCACAAAATTGTACTGATCACTGACTGATACAATAAAATGTAACTACATTTCTGCTCACAGCTTTTATAAAAAAGCACCCAAGTAAGAGAAAGGGCTTACACACGTGTTTTAGAGTTTGTGTGCAAGGATGCTGTAACCAGAACATGTGATTGTATCTTGCTGGTGAAAGTCTGTGTGTGGTCACTCTCCCTGGAGTTGGAAGACTACCTTTTCCAAACAGGAGGGGCACTGATCCTTGCTAGCAGACCACTGTACACGAATGTTAGTAATCCACATAGTGTTAATGTGAGCTGGTAGCTGAACTGCTGCACCCAGGCTGTGCTGTGAGGCACGTATCCTTGGGCTGCAGGAAAACTCCAGCCAGCACCTGGCTTTCACACAGCTCCCTCACAGTACCAGCAATTGCTTCAACCGCATGGCTTTGCTTTCCTCTAAAAGTCCAGAAAGAAGTTGTCATGTGATAATCCTCTTTGGAAAGTGCTGTTATCTTGTAAGACAATCTTGTAACAGTTTGAAGGACCAGGAAGGAAGAACCTCACACCACAGAGGGAACTGTGCAACAAGCTGTAGGAAAATCCATCTGGTGTCCATCTAATGTTGCGCAAATGTGAGGAGACCAACATCTGAAAGTGACTTATTCATGTTCTATAGTCTCCTTTTTGTTATATGTCTATCTCATTAAGCCTTTTGTTGTGAGGTCAGTTTTTTACCGAGATCCAGAAAGAAAGCTGCACCATTTCTCTCCTACCTTTTCACCTGCACAGGTGCAGAATTGAGGAGTTATAAATGAGTTTGCACCGATTAGAGTGAAATTATAAATTAATGTGTATTTTTGGTCTCAACTTGTGTCAACAATTCTTTAACTCAGTTTTTACCTCTGAATCTGATATCTAACTCATTTCACCTTCCACTACCCCTTTGTTCCATCTAATGAGAGGAATATCCAGCTACCTCCCAAAATGGTATAGTGAAGAAAATTCCCAAGACTGCAAATGTGAGGCACTATGAAGCCTTGAAAATACCTAGGACACACATGTTAGTCTGGAAATTGCTGATCAACAACCTAATGAAACAAAAAGTGAAGGATCATGCTGCCTCCAGAAGTGCTAGAGCCAACTCTAAGGCTTTGAAAGACCCATCAAACCGCTCACACTTAGCTTGCTTTTCCAGTTATAAACTTATTCAAATAAAACACAGCCTACAAGTAAAAGCACTGGGCAGACTAATTAAAGAACAAGAACTGGGAAACAAAGAAAAAACAAGTGGAAACTCCTCTACCTCTGCCTTGACAGCCTGCGCTCCTGGCAGCAAGGCATGCCTTTAGTAAGACAGAACCTTTACTTTAAATATGTGCCATCAGGTCTATTAGAGAAAGCATCAATAATTAAAGTTAATGCCTGGAAACTGGCATCAGCTACGGGCATGATGACTCAACCTCTTGGAGATCCATTCATTACATTCAACTACAAAAGCAAGAAGTTATAAAAAATGCATGAATAAATCCTTTAAGTATTAACACGCTGCTTCTTTAAATGTTTGTCCTGACCCAGGTGGCACTGCTCTGACTTTTTTCACTTAAATGACCTTAGATTATTGCAACTGTCTCCTGGGATTAAACAAATTACTCTCTAAAAATGTGTTATTGAAGGTTCGTACTTTGTAAGAGAGACAATGCTCTCTGGCCTCCTGTTTTCAAACTCATCACAAAATGTTAGATTTCAGAGCAAAGAATATACTCTTAGATTTAAGTATTTTGAACTAGATATCTAAGTTGCTAACTTCACATCTAGGCTGGGTAGAACAAAGTAAGAGCAGCCCAAGAACTACAGAAGAGTCCCTGTTTGGTGTCCATAAATTCCACCAAGCTGAAACTGGTAGACCCGGTTCCACAGCAGATTTTTCAGCCAGGGGTGCTAGTGCTCAAATGTCTTCAACACTAAATCAACAGCAGTAATAAATAAAAACAATTTTATGGATAATAAAAAAAAAAAAAGTAATTGAAATAGTCACAGCTCTCTTCTATTACTCAATCCAAGCTAAAAGTTGAAATCTGGATATTAAAGGAAATACATATTTTGGATTAGGAGGTACATAACACAACTCTCACTTCTAAAACTTGTCACCATCCTTAAACACTGCTACCAAGTTTTGTGTCCAGTTCACACACTGTTGCTGTTGTCCTAGATGTTAAAGACCACCCACATATTACACATCTCAAGCACAAGAATTCCCAATGGCCATTATCCTACCAGCTATATGTTGTAGGATATTTTTTGTTTTCAGTTATTCCATTCATTATTACAGTTTATACAGGTGTTTTTTTTTGAAACGTGTATATAATGCTTTGGATTTTTAAATGCCATTTAAGTCTTTCTCTGCAAAATTACAAAGCTGAATCCTGTGATACTTGGAGATAGGCGTGCCAGCTCTGTAAGCACTGAATTCTCAGCTCCCACTGAAACAAATGATGGCTGAAACGTACTGATCACATTTTTCCCTCATAGAGTCAGGCCCCAAAAGAAGGGGGAATTCCTTTACCACAAGCAGGCAGCAGAGCATATAACCAAAGGGGTCCTATGGTGATTTAATAATCCACTTCTTCTGGTAACAGCAAGAATTGCATCAGAGTTAATTTTAACTAAGGCGAGTGTAGCAATATGCACTTGATGAAAGTGCATTACTGCAGCACTTCCAGCAAATAAAAAAGTGTAGCTATTGCCAGAAGAGTGGCTATGCAAGAAAGACACTTTTGTACCCCTAACATTCGTTTTATGTACTAACTCAGGCATTTCCAACCCACTGCTCACAGCCCTCACACTGCCCGGCCCCACCTGCCCTGCAGCCACTCCTTGCCCCACGCCATCATGGCAGCAGCTTTTCCTGCCAACCAGTCCAGCCTGGCCCTGGGTGTGCACCCATCGCTCAGCAGCAGCCATTGCACTATCAACACTGCCTGGGCTGAAACTAGGGCACAAGGTAGACACAGTGTGGTGCTAACTTGTGTGATGCATGTGCATTTTGATACATTTTCTAAACACAGTCCTGTGAACAGCAAATAATGGGATTTGAGAACAGGTTTCAAGAGTGCCAAAAAAATCATCAATTTTTTTTATTTACGACTATATTTTCAGTTGACATAAATACATTACCTCCACATTTTCAAAAGGAATATGTAGACTTGCAATCAAAAATCTGACCATGTCTCCTTACCAGACTTCTATAAGCCCTCTTTTACCAGGGAGAAGTATTCCTTGCTTCATAGTCATGCCTCATTCACATCACTGCTCTTTGGCAATACGTACATTTATGAACAACTGTTCTCAAGGATGAAGCACAGAAAGAGTAAAATTTCATCAGAAATCTCTGATGAGAGCCTTGAGAGGTCACTGAGGATTGTTACCACTGCCAATCGAACCTGCTTGATGCGCTAGTTTCACCTAAGCAAGATCACATATCCCCATCGGTTTTATGGTTTTGTTGCCTTCTTTTTTGTTTTGTTTTAATTAAAAAAGAAAGAAGTTTTGTTACTTATGTACATTAATTATATTGCATATTTTATAAAGGGTGCTCCAAAAGTAATGCCTTCTGTTTTATTATATTGGCCAACAATATTAGAGGCAGATGTTGGTGGTATGGCAGTAGAGGTGGAATCTTCCCACCAGTATCCCATTCCATTTTGTTGCCATGTGACAGATGGCAGCAGAAGAGGAGTCTGACATAATGATGTCTGACGTGGAAGTGAATATGAGGCAAAGCTGTGTCACTGAATTCCTCCACACGGAAAGAATGGCACCCACTGACATTCACTGATGCTTGTTGAGTGTTAATGGAGACCTAACAGTGGATGTGAGCACAGTGAGGTGGTGGGTGATACATTTCCACAGTGGTGACAATGACAGTGAGTTACTTCTGCTGGTGCAGATTTTTATAAGCATGGCATGGTAACTGTGCTCTTTGTATCAGTTGTAATTTCCATATAAATAATTATGAGTCATTACTTTCGGAGCAACTTTCATAGATGCAGCCCAAGACAATTCCTTCTCAATCATGCCACTAATAAATTTGTGAAGAAAATTTATGATGAGGCAGAATAAAGACCACAGACATGAAGAAACCAGTCCCTCAACAGTTGCTTAGCATTTATTTACAAACCATTTGAAGCTATATAGCATCATTTTATTTAGCATAATGGTGCACATACTGTTTTCTCAAATGGAGATTTTTAGTCAGCCTTGCTAGTGAAAAGTGGAACATAACTATACACAGATTAATCTATTATATTATGTGAAAAAGAGCAACTATATAATGATGGTAGGATATCAAACTTTGTATAATTTTGTTTCACAAAGTCTTAGTATAAAAGAACCCAAATTAGACCCAAATTAGGCTGATGATTATGTAGCAAAATACTTCAAAATGGAGAATTTACAGTAAATGACATTGCTTCGGGATATTGGAATCCTTCTTTTGATCCTAACTCCCATCACTAATATATTGCCTGTGGCGTTCATTTCTGGTGTTTATTCATGCAAGAGGTGAGAAAAGAAAGCACTTACCAGATTCTCCAAATCCCAAGAGCTGAAAAGGTTTTTAGACATTTCTTCTGTATTCCATTACTTATTTTACCGTAAATAAACAAATTCTCACAGAGTTTAAATGCCTATCTCTTTATGAAACAAACCACAAGTACTGCTGACTCTATCATGTTAATAATACATAAAAAGCTAGATGGACATCTACCATGCGAGAGGAAGATATTACATTCTGCTTTGGAGGGCATTTCCACAGTCAGAATATGCATAATGAAACTCGTAAGGAGCAAAGAAAATGAGGAACATCCTTTTAAAATGGCTGAGCTACTGCTGTCTAGCTATGGACATATAAAACATCTTGAAAATATAACAGAAAGTGGTATTGTGAAAGTGTGGGGTTTTTTTTCATATATTAGTCAACACTGTGGGAGATACAAAGAAGACTGAAGATAGGCTTCAAGGTTCTGGAGAATTTTCACTGTCCCAGAGCGAGTCTCCTAGTACACAGATGTCTTTTAAACACAGAATGAAATAACGGTGTGATTAGGAAGGGATAGAGATGTTGAGGAGATGGGTTAGCTTCTCATTATAGTTAGAGTGAAGATGTATCTTTTAGTTAGCTATTGAGACACATGTTCCAAACATAAAAATGTACTTTGTCCTTTCAGGAAACTGATTTCCACGTGGAACAATATCTTTTGAGCTACTGTGTGGCTCTCAAACTCAAGGTAGCTTCCTCCTGAGAGCTATAATATTGTAAGATAGGTGAAAGATTGTAGATGCAATGAGCCTCTAGCTATTTCAGTGTTAATAGTGGTGCACTGTATGAGAGCAGATGCCTATCCTTTCATCTGTAAAGGAAAGCTGGGTGAATACTCGTCTTCCAGATTATTATCTCGTTCACACTACCCAGGTTTCCAAGGTATTTGATGTTTCTTTCCATGGATGATCACATAAAGATTTTGACACTCCAATCATACAACCAGAAATGCTACTCACCTTTTAAATAGCTAATACTAGGGGAGTTGATCCATAACTGTGTGATTCTTTATCTCAGAAGACAGGATGCTCTCTCCTAGTCATTCTTATTACATGATTAAATGGGATGATACTTCATCCTCTGTTTCTTTGAGATGTTCTGTCTCAAACAGCCCTTTAAAATCAGAAATTAATCCAACAACTTTGAATCTTAGAGTAAAACAGTGAAGAGGTTCAGTAACTATGATATTATCTGAAATTCAAATTTATTTTTTTAAAAAGGGGGGAGGGAAGGAAAAAGACAGTTTATGTGGTTTGCGCCTCAAAGTCTTTGCAGACTTTCCATGATCTCTACTGGGTTTTCCTCAAGTTTTTTCTCTGCCTGGATGGAGTTTATTCTTTTGTTTCTGCATTTATTTGTTTCTTTCCTTCCCATACATATACATACACACAAGAACTAACAGCACTGAAAAATGTGAACGCTAATGAATAAGATGAAAAGTGAAAACAGAAGGAACGTGCACTGAGTGGCTATACAAACCATTACTTCCTAGGGATACTGTAGTCTCACAGTATATAAAACATGAAGTCCGTATATGCAGTACTAACTCTTTGCACCTATAAATACCCACTGAAATCCAGAGCAAATCTTTCGAATAATAAAACTGTCTAGGAAATGGCAGACATAACTCACATCAGCACCATTTCATTCATTGTCTTCACTAGCAGTAGAATATCCTCCATAGTGAAGAAAAGTCAGTGGATCAGTTTTGTTTCCTCTCCTCCATTCCTGCCTAAAATATTTATATATGAAACAACACTTATTTTTTTTGTCTGTGGAGTACTCTGCAGCTCAGGAGATTATCATAGAACATACACTACTTCCACAGTTTTTGCAACAAGAAGAAACTAGATTTCTGTGTTCTGAAAATAATGAACACATTGCTAAAACATGCAGAATATTTCATTTGACATTTACAAATTGAGATGCATTATTGTAATGTAGCTTGGCCATTACTTGGAGCTTGATTTATCTTCGCATATATTAAATATTGACTTTTATTTGCTTAGTATTGACAAAAGAGTCCAATTCAAAATACTTAACCTTTTATACCCATCTAGAACCACTATTTGATTCCATTAAATAATTCTGTGAAGTCTCTCCTTGCCTTCCTGTGCATGTCATTAAACACACCAATAACCAAATGTACTTCTGGGCTATCACTGAATACCACAAAGTGTCCTACAGATACTCTGCAATGTTCTAATAGGGTCAGTAAGTTCCCCCATTTCTCCATTGTCAATACAGATGAATCAGGTTTCTTACTTCAAAGTTCCCTACAGAGAACATAATCGATTATCTCTGGTACCTGGCACGTCATGATATAAAAACTACAGCTTTCATTAGAACAAGAATACGGTTGGTAAACAGCATCAGAAATTTACTTAGAGGGACTTCTGTCCTCAGGGACTCATCCTTTGGTTGAAGACTAAGTGATTTAGAAATAGAGAAAGAATCATAGAATGGACAGTATGACTTGTTCCTTATTTGTAATATATATATAAAAGAATATATATAAAATCTTTTTCCTTACCTCTAAAAAGACTTCCATGTCAAATTGTAGTGCAGTTGTCACACAAACTAGATCTTAGATTGTCTGCTATAACACAGTCATTTATATATTTACATAGTGTTTTATAATAAACAGAGTGGAAGGTCTTGTGGGAGAGGGCAGAATACACGAAGCTACCTCAAGGTACATTGTGAAGATGGTGAATTTAAACCCTGCCTGCAGGCACTTACTGGCAAAAAAAAGAATCCAAACAAACTTTTTTTTTTTTTTTTTTGGCACAGCACCATTTGACTTCCAGTGCAGTGTAAGAGTCAGTTGGTGTTCATTCAGCACCATTTTTTTTCCCCATTGTTAGATCAGCCACTGCACAAGGAAGTAAATTTGCTTAAAAATCTCATTTGCCACATTTTCCTTCACTTCCCTTTTCCTTCACTTTCCTCCCACTACCCCCTATGTGTCCTATCACTCTAAACCCACCATTGAGTTTGTTCATCTTTGACCATCCCTGATACAGGTCCCCACTGAGGGTTTCTCTCACATCTGAAGCAAAAGGAGTGGGGGGACTGGGCTGTATCATCTGCTGCTACACTCACTTCATTGTCTTCTGGCCTGCAATTTGCTACACCTCATTTAGACCATTTCATTCATAGTAAAGTGGTAAGAAGAGTGTCTGTGTCTCCAAAAATCTAAATGGTCCCTAAGAGCAACCTACCACTAACTGAGTTAGCTGAACTGGAAATTACCACATCAGTGTGAGCTCACAATGGACAATGAACGCATTTGTAAGCTTAAGAAAGGCTTGGTAGAACAGTCAGTTGCATGTACTGAAGGAAAAATGGCTTGGAAAACTCTTTACTTGTGCATAATGGAAGTGATTTTTAGTTTGTCGTTCATTCTTCTGATGAGTGACAGTGCTACAATCTCTTAAAGGAAGCATCAGTACTTATCGAATAATATACAGCAAGCTCATGCTTACAGAAAAGTTTTATCCTGTTTGTGGGTTATCCTGTTTATCATGTTTTAGGATCTAAAATGCCTGCTTGCTTTGTATCCACTAAAAAAATAGAATCTAGATTTCTTTGCTCGTCATTCTATAAGAAGATCAGGAGTTGGATTCAATGATTGTTATGGGACCCTTCCAATTCAAGAAGTCCCATGATTCTATGATTCTAAGTTTGCTCCTTTTAAATTAAGATATTAAAACACTAAATAATGCAGAAAAATATCTTGTCTTGGCATGTTCTTCTTGCCCTGCCTAAATGGGAGAAAATACTCAGCAACCCTCTGGAGACTGTCTTTGAATTAATTTGAAACTCTAAAAACCCCTCATGTATTCTAAAATAAATCTTCTGTCTTGAATGTTCATTGCCCTGAAATCAAGCAACTGTTTTCATACATGCTTAATTACATCATTTCATCTTTGCTTTTCCTGTTCCCCCTCTGCAGAATGTTTTTCCCATTAAAACAGGAGCAAACACTCAACCTGCTTTGCTACTTCAATATAAGTAGTCACAGTTATCTCAACGTACCAACATATTTTAGTTCTGCAGTATTTATGCTTGATAATATATACTGAAGTGCCAAGTTTCCCCTGCGTACCCATATTGCCAGTGATCAATACTGTCATCTGCTCTTCTTTCATACCACAACAAAGACTGCCAAGTGCAGGTCCCTCAAGATCAGGAAACTGGTCTCAGCCAGATTAGTACTCCTACACTCAAGGCAGGAGTGACAGCTTCAAGTGAAATAGTCTGAAATGTCAGAGCAATTATTAATGTTGTACACTACAAACAAAAGCTCTTTCTTCTTCTAAACGATATTTGCATAAATGCCATGGTTATGAATATCAGTATTATCAGATAAATTATTTATCAGCAGAAATCTATTTTACTTACCTGCTTGCAGTCTTGCTGGCTTCTTTGCTCAAAGCAACTATTCAGTAAATAATAAAGCTTTTCAAAATCTTCGTTCAGAAACAAACAGAATATGCAAATATTGCCCACACATTTTTGTGGACTATATCTCACCTCTTTAAGTGCTCCTCTGAGCACTTAAAGATTCTACAGCAATTGTGGGGAAATATATTAAATATGAACTTTGCTTCAGAAAAAATACTGAAATACATCTTAATTTATAGAACAGATTCTTTATAAAATACTGTGATGTACACGTGACACATAAAAGAATTTTATCAAATGTCTTCTTCAACAAATAATAATAGCCAGCACCTACAACTTTCCACTATAAGCATCTGCTTTGTACAGGAGCTGATTTGCTCTCTGCTTGGTCTACTGCAGAGTTCAGGTCTTGTTCAGTGAACAAGGAGAAACAGCCAGTTGAGACAATCTCTTTTTTTTCCCCTTTGTAGTAGAGGTAGTAAAACTCCTGTCTTAGACTAATAGAGGCATTGCATTTTCAATATCCCTAACTGAAAATTGGTTTCCACAAACTGTGTTACTGATTCACCATCATTGAATTCTACAACAATAAATCATTTTAAATAGGATGAAGATAGTCATTTTACAGTGCTATAAATTCTCACTGGGAATTCAATAACAATTATTTGGAGTTATTTTCTTTATGAAATATATTGTTATGAAATATTCTGCAGGACTTTTTTATTTCAAGGATATAGAACAAGGTAAGAAGAATGTGATATAATCTATCCAGGCAGGGAGCAAAAGGTAGAAGTAAATGGTCAGTTTTTGTAGTGAAAAATGCTAGGTCAGGTCTATCGGGGATCAGCATTGTGACATGAGCTCTCCAAAATAAGGACAAATGTACTGCAAAAAAGGGAGTCAATAATGAGGTAGCAAAATGCATTGACGAAACAAACAATTGGTCAAACCTAGAGCTGATGGTGAGTGACAAACAGATGGAATTTTGCTGTACTGCTATGCTCATTAGAGAAGCAGAAAAAGAAAATAAAAGTTGAAAGAAATGTGGCAATGTGGCAAGACTGATCACTGACATAATAAGAGGAGGTTAAACAGATTAGGGTCTTCCAGTTTGCAGATTAAATGATTAAGAGGCAGAATAAAAACCTAGAAAATCCCAAACAGACTGGAATCAGAACATAACTATTTTTATTTCTTATAATATAAAAACTAGGGGTTATCCAAAGATACTATCAGACGGAAGGTTTAAAATGAACATGAGGGAATACTCTTTTTATCTGACTTATTAACTGAATTACAGAACTCACTGCCACAGGATGGTATGGAGGACAAAAGTATAAATCATTTTTAAATGAAATTAGATAATTTCATTGAAGACAAGTCTAGTGATGGCTACAGAATGTAATGGATTGAATACAGTCTCGGTCTTAGAAAGTCCTTAAGACACTGACTGCCAGGAGCTACAGCTTAGAAAAGACCATTCTACACAGGAGTGTAGTGTAGAAAACAATGTAAGCTTTTAGATTATTTTTTGGTGATAATACTCTATGCCGCAAAGAAAGCAGGATACTATAAATCAGGGGAAATCTCAGTTTTGGTCTAATCTGGCTGTTCTATCTTTTTGGTATCAGAGCTAGTGATACCATGTACTATGCATTCTTACTATGCAGAAGACCTAGACATTACAAATATCAACCAGGTTACCTGTAAAATAGTCACTGGTATTGAAAATAGATCTCTTCAAGAATGAAACAATCTAAGTTGAACATTGCCCAGCTCACTTCTGGACTCCAACCAATGTATACCGAAAAGAAAAGGTGTACAAGAATACTTGAATGGAAAAAAAAAAAAAGCTTCAAAAAGGCTTGAACATTTTTGTGTGTGCTACATTTTAAATATGAGAACAGTTAATCCAATGAGATTGTTCGTATTCTTCAAGGATAGGCAGCTGGAGGGGACTGAAGCAAAGCAATGAAAAACGCCAAGGAAGCAGCAGCACACGTGTTGCAGTGCGTACATTATTTAAAGCATACATTTATTATTTAAAACATCATAATAATCTGAAACATTATAGCCTCAGAAACACGACATCTATGCTTGCACATAATGCAAGGATGGAAGTGTACACAATCACTATTCTCACATATCTAATTTTTTCATCTCTTGGTTAACATTGCTGAAAACCGTTGCAAAGCAGCTGCCCCCAGTGGGCACTGAGCAACTCAAAATTCATGAAAACAGGCTGCTAAAGACATAAGTGGTCCCCTGGAGGAAATATGCAGGCAAATATTCTAGCCACTTGAAAATCTACACAACAGAGAATGCACCCACACAAGTAAGAGCAATAGTTTGAGCTTTATCAGAGTGCTGCTCCAGAAGAAATAAAACCGAGGTGTGGATTCTCTGGTGTCCAATAAGGCATTAATTACAATCACAACTTTTCCTGTGGTGAGGACATTCACAGTAGCTTTCACAGGCTTGGTCTGATGTCTGAGCAGGGAATAGCTCCCACACGTCCGGAGTGCAACTCTGCTACAGAATGAACCAGACACCAGACAGAAGCTCTCTGGAAACTAAGTTTAATTAGTTCCAGAATTAATTAATTATTTAATTAGTTCAATGGAACAACTTGATTCTGAAATGTTTTTAGATCTGGCAGACACAGTGACACTTCATTATCCCGTTGCAATATACTTCAATCATGTAAGGGGAGAATGTATTTGTTACTTTTATTGAGTGTTGTTTCCAGACAATTAAGAAAATGTTCCAAAAAAAAAAAGAAAAAAAAAAGACAGTCTCTAGCTTGGATTGACTAAACAATCAATTCGAATTTGAATTAATCTTCTAATCAAAATGACAAATTTGTGGAAATGTTGCACCTTCTGACCAATGTAAATAATGCTTTTTTTTTTGTTGTTCCTCATGAAGACTACTTCTGTCTTTTCTAAATTTTGAAAAAAGTGTGCTGGAATGAAAGATATTGTTTGGCTGAAAATATTTTTACCTTTCTTTTAATATCTTAACATTCTTTGCTGTAAATATTTTTAAATGTGATAAATTTGAAGCGCTGTGTGTCCCAAGAAGTAAAATAACAAAAACTGTATTTATATCATTATTGTATTATGGATACAAGTTTTGCTACCTATTTTTCTGTACCAATTACAAAATATGGTCACAATACTTGGACTTTGTGATTCAATCTTTGTTTTTTAAACAATAAAACATTAGTCATTTATTTACAGTTTTCATACATGTGTCATTTTGCACATATGTTTTCAACTTGAAAGACCTATAGCTATTGTTAATAACTTATTGAAAAATTTCATGTAAATTAGTATTTCCATAAATCCAGGTACAGCATATACTGCATGTGATAGAAATAGAGGTGTCATTGCCACTTAACAGTACAGCACCTGGATTTCCCACTGCCAGCGTAATCAACATAAGCCTATGCTTGTTTTATGATGCTGCATATAGAGGAGCAAGTGTAAAAGTGCAGAATCTTTTCAAGCTCTAATTTTCCCATACTAGAAAGGGAAACACTTGATTTCAGTAATCATTAAGTCTGCAATATAAAATAATTTTACCCGTGTTATTCTGCATGACTGGCTTTAGAAAACAAACCAGAGTACATTAGCCATGATATTAATAAATATGAATCTGAATCAGTTAACATATGACCTCAATGAGGCATGTACACAGCAAGGAGAAAAGCTAGAAAGCCAGACAGTTTTTCAGACTAATGTGACTAAGAACTCCGCACTCATCCTTAACAATGATATTCATTTGATCATACTTGAAATAAACACTGTGGAACTGAAGTAACTATTTAACTACAGAATTAGCAGGCTTCTTACAAAAAAGAGGGCCTTGTTTGTTTCTAATTTTAACTATTACAGATATATATATTCTAATGGAAGCAAAATAATTACAGCATAATTAACTTCCCTGCAGATGCTACATGAAAGCATCAGTGTGCTTTTAAGACCTCTCTTAGTGAAAACAAATGAAAAAGGGTTCAAATATCTTTGCTGAAGAATTTTGAACTTGAATATAGCTACCTGACAGTATGGTTCCTGAAGGTCAGATCTTGAAAACTTTCTATCTCCACTACTACAGCAACTTTTCTACTAGCAGCTTAAAATATGTTCGGTGAAGACAATTTTATCCTTAAAGAGTGACTCTACAGATTCATCTATTTTTGCACAGCAAATGCTGCAGATGCGATAGACTTCCAATGGACAGAACTTGTGATTTTCTCCTCACAAATCACCAGGTCAGCAGTAGTCAACTGATTTGGTTCTATGCCTTCTGCAGTGTTCACTCACTGGCAGAGATCAACACGACAAACCATGTGCAGGGTCCTGCTCTTCATGTCTATGGAGCAAGGATATTCATGTCTTCATCTAGATCTTTACCAAGATGCTAACGGGAATAAAAATAATTATTGACGTTGTGATATCTGTCTACAGAAGGAGAGAAAAGGGAACTATGAAACGTAGTTACAGAAAAATGCTCACTATACATGTAAGTAACATTTGCTCACTGAAAAGTATTACTCAGAGTCAAGACTCTTCCCTGCCATGAGAAGGGAAGTGGGGACAGGTGAAGTTAGTGTGGTCTGGATTATGAATTGAATTATGGACTTAAGTAGGTTGGACTATACTTTTCCAATCTTTTTGCCATCATTTCTAGTTCTATATCAAAATTCTGACAAGAAAAAAAAATACACTGTAGTTTTATTTTATTGAATTTAGCATTAGCATGCAACTTTTTAAATTCAGGGGTGAAATGTAAGAATTAAATGAAGACTAAGGTAAATGTTACTGCGCTCCCAAGTCAAAAATCTCAGAACTTTGCCCTGGATACCTATTCTTTTCTCAGTGCAGCTAGAGAACTCTAAAGAGCTCAGGTTTGCAAAGAGTCAAACAGCAGTGGCAAAGAGTTCTTCTAGTGCTGCAATTTGCAGTGAGAGATATAAGATCTTAAGAAACCATTGAAGAAGTTGTAGCTGCAATTAAGAGCAGACCAAGGCCTAGATAGGATTGATCCTGCCTTAAGAAAGACAAATGACCTACTGTCCCTGTGAGATTTCTTTCAGATCCAAGTTGTTTCTTCCATGCTCAGGACTCCCATGAAACTGAACTATTCAGAACTGCCTCTTGCCTTAATTATCACAAAACGTTTTGGTTCCACAAAGTTTAAGATCAGATTGTGCAATCTGTAATTGCTGAATCATTACGTTTGTGTTAATCATCCTTAGACTGAAAGCCTATAGTTATAACTGATTAGAGTTACTCTTTTACAATGCCGGCCACCTCTGAAAGCATTTGGAGTTGTGTCCATCATTCCCTTACCAAGGTTTTGTGTGATGAATTGAATTCACTCTCAACAATGTTGTATTATATTTCTCTTCTAAGTGTATTTGACATCAACCTTTTTGAGTAACTGACACTATAAGAATTTATAAATATCTGTGTAGAATAAAATGTGTTTTATGCCACACAGCTGTCAAATATGTGCTCATCCCCTAAATACAATATCCATACAAATTATGTAGCTGTACAGATTCCCAGCTCTTTATGAATTTTTTAAAAATGGATTAGATATCCAGCAGAAGTTTATAGTGTTTTAAGAGTGCTTTGCATCACATTGGTGCATTGATTTTAAATATAAATCCACATTAATCTGAAGTAATTGACTATCTACATTAATAATAATGTTCAATTTTCATGAGGGAAGAGAATGGCTCTTGTGCCAAGACAAATGAAATTTATTACTAGAGACAACAGAAGTTGGGATGAAAATCATTATTAAAAAGTATGAAAAAGCTTTTGAAAGAATATCTGTTGAAGTTGCCCTGGGTAACTCTTCAAGAAAAACTGTTAGTTAAAAAAATACAAGTAAATAAGAACATAAAAGAGCAGTTGGGTTGGCTGCACAGCCTAATTTGTTTCAAACATATTTATCAAGATACTTATTGATTCTTGGTCAGTGCAACCCTCTGCTGGGCTTTTTTCCTCTATATTTTTATAAAACATGCAACAAAGACACAGATGTCAAAATCCTGAACTAAGCTCTCAAAAGCTTCCAGCTGTGTAAAAACTAACAATTACTTGTATGCCTAGAGTGGCCTAAGATTATTTTTAATTTCCTTAACTACCCTTTTTTTTTCACTGCTAGCTTGAGGATTTTACACTCACAAAGAAAATTGTATGATGTTGAAAGCAGATAACAAAATGCTGAATCCATCACGCCAGGATTTTATGCTGTTAATTAAATATGCCGCCATCACTGCATTGTTATGTACTTTCCTGAACACAAACCTAAACTCTTACTATATGTGTTAACTTACTGGAGGTCCTCATTTTTTTTAGTTCATAAATATGTACTATTCAACATGTGTAAATTTTTCACAGAATTACTGCTTATGTGTATTTTAGGTTTCAACTCATGTTTTTAAATTTCATCCGTAAAATAGCATCTATTTACTATTCTATGAAAAACTGGTTTAAAAGAAAGCTTTTGGTGGAACTTTGGCATATTGTATTGTTTTCCAAATAACAGTCTTGACTACATTTTCAGAATGATGAATTACAGTGCTCTGTATAAATTTGACAAATTAGAGCTTTAGTTAAATAAAATCTCAAACTCTTTCTCCTTCTTTTCAATAAAAGAGAATAATACTACCTTTTTGTTTTTTTTTTTTTTTAATTGAATAGTTACATCACTAAGGAAAACAATTATATTTGAGTTTTAATGCTATTTATCAGAATTGATGAAATCTTAAGTCATCCTCTGCTTGAGCATCCACATATCCTGAAGTTAGTACAGCACTCTTTTAATGGGATCACAAAAGGAATTCAGGAGAAAAGCAGTAAATTTAACCAACTGATATCTTCCCATGTGTGTGTCTATGCTTCTACTTTAAAACTGAATGGGTAACTTTAGCTGTACATCACTGAATAACATTCCTGCATGAAACAGTGTTACCTCTTTTGCTTCTTACAGTTTTTTGTACAACTTAACTACTTCTATGCTTCACTGCACAGAGATCCAAGTTTTCTGGCTGTTAAAACATATGAATAAGTAGACATAGCTTGGAGTCAAATCTTCTATGTAAACATCAATGGGAAAACAAGCCTGAGAAAAGCAAATCATTGAAAAAAGGGGAAAAAAGTAATGATCATTCAGAATTTATATATATATATATATATTTAGTATGCCTCAGAAATCTCTCTACACAACCATATTCATGAATATCTTTCATATTTCCATTTCATACTCTAAAACTTCATTTAAGATGTTAAATACGCAGTCCAGAGCCCTGAAGATGTGAAGAATGCTTTTAGACAACAAACTGAGTGCTGGCTGAGAAACCACACCTGGCTGAAACCTCAAACACAAATAGCTAGAGCAATATAAATCCTAATCTAAATAAAATGGTAAATAAGGTTTTTCAGCCTATATTTTTTTTCCTTCTTTCCTTTTGTTTGGTAACACTGTCAAGTAAGGAGCATTGCTCCAGTGAACGCTGCTTTATAAGGGTGTGGTACTTGCTGGGAATTTAAGCTGTGAGAACAAATGTACACCCTTCAGAGTGCTTCATCATGCAGAACACAGCAAATTCCCACCTGTTTTGAGCAGAACAATTGATATTTTTTTCATGCCTTACTGCAGTCAGCAGGACGTGGTCAATGTGCTTATTTTTAATACGGAAATGTCACTCTCAGCTCCTGAGTTGCCTTTCCTGGGGAAGACAGCCCCTCTGCTACTGATATGTAAGGATTCTTTTCCTTAGTAAAAGGTAGCAAATTGGTCTTTTCTTGTCTTATTTGCAGTCATTATTTGCTTCTTAAGATTGTTTTCGTAAGTGCTAGAAGTTTACTCATTAAAAACAATTGCAAACATCATTGGTAATCCTTTCATTTTTGCAAATAGAAAACATGGTGACTGTTGTGCTGCTCAACTAATGGCTACCCTGAAACCCACCAAAATTAAAGGAAATCTTATTACTGACCTAATGGGTTTTGGACCAAGCCCCAGGGTAATCATTTAGATGTATACACTAATGCACATCAGTAGATACAAAGGAATATAAAGACTCATCATAAAAACTGCTTCTGAAGCTGTTGAATTGCTTTTTCCCAGAACAGTGCATCTGAGAAATAACAAAGATTAAACATGGTGAGATTTATCCTATTAGGATTTGCTACTACAGCTATTAAAATTAATGTCCTGGATACAGTAAGGAAAAAATGTAAGTTTGCATGGAAATGGCAGGGCACAGAAAGGAACAGGAATAATTAATATTTGGCAGAAAGGCCTAATACAATTCCCTGGTGAATATTTCATTTTGTAGAGAGGCCCTTTATAGTTCACAGTTAGACTGTGGTTTGAGGTATGCAACTTCCACAAATATCTGTGGTGTTGACAGTTAAAAAAAAAAAAAAAACACATTAAATTGGATTTAAGTTTGTTTATGGCATTGGTAACAAAAAGTTTTATTTGTTCTATCTGTAAATATATGGGAAGAGCTCGGGTGGAGGGCTGATAGGGGTGCTTGATGCCAGGAGCGGAGCCAGGTCCTGGACTACCATTTATGTGCCCTTGCTGGCTGGGTAAGTTACTGACTAACTGCTGGCTATGAATTGTTTTGAAGTGTCAGGATTTTGACTTACAGTACTATGGCTGAGGTGGAACCGAAACCTCATAGATCAAAATATCTGCTTATATTCTATAAGACTGTGGCAGTGTGGCTTTTTCTACTCAGTAAATAATGACACCAGCAAGAAGGCATATGAAGGTGAAAGCTCTTACTGACAGTTTCTGAGTAGTGTTAAATTTAAGTCAAATGAGAAAGTTTCAATTTGCAGAACAGAAGGATTTCCTACAGTAGCATGATTTGTGTATGCTTCTTCATACATGCTTATGGCTGTACTCACCTGCTTTCAGCTAAACCCCAGTTTATGTGTGAAATAAGAGGGATTGCATGAGTCATAAAAAGATCCTCTAAGTCCTTAAGAGTTGTATGTTTCTGAATATGAGTGGGGAAAAAAAAGAGAAAGAAGAGAAATAACACCAGAAGAAAAGCAACAGGAAGAAACAGAACGAGGAAACAAAAGCAACAGAAGAATGTGTAAGCAGGGAAGAAGTACTGTACAGACATTGCAGATGCTCTTTACCTTCTGTAAGAATCATCCTACAAGATCTGTAATATGCTGGTAACTAGACATGGAAACATAAGAGCTGCCTTTGTGCATGCTGTATAGGGAGAATTCCTAAGCCCACTAAGCCTTACTTCCCTTCCATCCAAGTCAGTAAAATAGCAGAGAAATTGGAAGAAAAAAGTTATTTTGTGAGTCACCTCCAAAATAGGGCAGATGTTTCTCCATAATGTAATGTCATTGAGAATAAAATCATAGAGAAAAAAAAATATAAAGCATACAAAAGATATGAAAAAAATGTTGACTGTCATTGTCCAAATGACTACAGGCCATCCCACTGTCAGCTCACCAGAGCTGTCCTGCTGTGTTCTCATCAAGAACAACACTGAATTACAGATTTTCCTGTTTCTTATTAAAATATTCAACATTAAAATCATCACTGTAACATCTCTTTACATACTCAGTGTGGTCATTTAGTGTCCTGGTGTAGCATTTGAGAATGTATTAAAGCATACTGCAGAAGTAATTTAATTTCTTTAATATTTTTTTTGAAATGTAATTTGATTTAAGAGGAAATACAAAGAAAACAGTTACATCACATCATAAGGTCTTCCAAGCACTTCTGCCTATACAAGAATGAGGAAGATAAAACAGCAGCTGTGCACCCATCAGTACTGATCAGATAGCAGCTGAACAGCCCTGTCCCAAACGGCCAGACAGCTTTCAGTACAGAGCAGCTAAGGTACATGCTGATACCAGGCATACACTGTTGACCAGAGCAGCTTAACATCAATATTGCAGAATATCCCCAAAGACAAAAATAATGCTTATGCATCAAATCAAAAAACACTCCTGTGAAAAACCGAGGCAAAATGACTTAGAATTTGATCGGATTGTAAAAAAAATAAAGCCTAATTCAAAATGTCTCCCTGATAATCTGAGGAACGTCCAAGAGGGGAAGAGCAGAGCTCCACATAACCATTACCTCAGCTCTTCAGTCACTTCCAGGATGGCAGTACCATGTCACTCACCATCCTGGCAGTTTTGCTGCCATCAGCTGAATCTCTCACAAGGGAAAACTGATAAATAATTCTACCAGAACTGAAGATACTTTTCTGAAGGTACTTTAGCATCTCTACATCTGTTGCTTCAAACCTGCACAAGAACAACCAAGTACCAGAGATGCAATGTGAGCTACAGACTGAGGGAAAACCAGGTTCCTAATGAGGTCTCTGGCACTTAGTATCAGCACTGACCCCTCTGACTGTGATGCTGGTAACACTGCTGGTGAGGAACCAAAGTCTGCAGGCTTATGTTTCATGATAACATACACCCCAAACCTAAAGCTTAGAGCAATATTACTTTCTCAAAGCAGGGATGAAAATTCATCAATAGATTCAAGAACCACAACTATCTTTTCCAAATACATGGGACCAAAAAGCCTATGCAATACACTTAGTGTTGACAAGACAGGGTTATTCTCCCCAGTTTCACACCTACACAATGGAGGAGCAGTTAGTTGCTTTCATGTCACTTCATACCAGCAAAGCACCATGGAATTCTCTGGCACTGATCTATTCTAATAATATTGGAAAAACCTCATTATTGTTCTTTTCTTTTTTTTCATTCATTCAACTTTTACATGCAGCCAGGAGTTAAAACACTAAAACAGGCTATTGCAGATCCATAAATTAGAGAAATAAAAGTACACCAGATGCTACCCACCCACATGCAGCATGGCAGAATTGCTACCATTTCCAAAAATGCTCCCATTGATGTATTCAGCCTCTCACACACGGAACACACCTGCGTCCCCTGACTGCACCCGCCCTCTGAACACTCCTGTTGCACGGGTCTTTATGCCTGCTCATTTGCCATTTGTAAAGAGCAGCACGCGGTAATTTCCCCCCTAGCTGCAAACAGCTGCACCGCCGCTCGTCCAAGGGCCGTCCCGCGGCGGGGGAGGAGAGCGGGCAGAGGCGGGGCGATGTGATGTGCCACCCGGCCGCTCCCGTGCCACAGGCTCGCGGCTCTCCCAGGGCTGCGGGCCGGCAGCGGGGCCCCTCGGGGCTGCGCCCGGCGATGTCCCCCTCGGTGGCAGCCTGGGCGGCCCGCGGCGCGTCGCTCGCTGCCGGGCGGGTGCGATGTCCTCGCTGCTGAAGGAGGACCTGGCCAAGAGGCTCTTCGGGCCGCGGCGGCTGCGGCTGCAAGAGTTCATCGAGGTGGAAGGCTCGGGCGCGGAGCGCTGCTACCTGTGCGCCGCAGGTACCGGGCTGCCCGCGGTGGGTGCGGGGCGCGGGGTGCGGGGTGCCGGCCGGCTCCGCGCTGCCCGGCGGCGGCTGTCCGGGCTGCTGTTTCCTACGCTTTTCTGAGAGCATGAGCGCTCCAACCAGCGGGGAGACTCGAGGATCTCTGCACAGATGTTGCCAATGTGCGGGACGTGGCAGCGCTCGGAGTGATTGTTGGAAAGAGCAATGCTCTCTCCTCTACTAGGAGTTTGTTGGTTTGGTTTTTTGTAAAACAAAGCGTAACAATACATCCGCTTTGCAGGAAGCGTTTGTTTCAGAGCTTTCGTGCTATATCTTGTCATACTTCAAAGTCCTGCATACTGCCCGGTTACTTAAGTAACAATTGACTGGGCTTCTGGCTTAAACAAATACATGTTTGAATTAGTAATTAGCAAGAACCATGATTAAAGCAAGATTGTGTGACAAAATTAATTATCTGGCTTTTTACTGAATTTGATTTCAAGTGCATGTGTTTCTTAGTGACTTTAGAACATGGTTCTAGGGCTGCTTGCATTATGTTTTTAATTATTATTTTCATAATAGCGGAAGCTGATGGAAAAGAGGAAAAATTCTCATGCATCTTGTGTTCAGGGAACATTCAGCTGTTGTACCAAGGGACATGATTTAGTGGGAAATATTGGTGATAGGTGGGTGGGTGGATTGGATGATCTTGGAGGTCTTTTCCAACCGTGGTGATTCTATGATATAAGGAGTTGGGTTGAAGGGAATGCGTTTTGCAGTCTGTTTCCTCTTGATGATCAAAACACGCAGGGCAGATAGAAATCATTTCTGTACTTCAGAATTTTTTTGGCCAGTAAGGGATGATGACAACCATATTCTGTGATGCTTATGTTTGTAAACATCTGGTGAATAATTGTATTTTACAGATTAATGGACATACTGAGCAAGATCTGTTCCTAGCAGCCACATGATTTTAGTAGAAGCAATTTTGTACTTTAGAACTGCAAAAATAGTCTTCTTTTAAGACATGGATTCCTGAGTATTACAGAGCTTCTAAATGTACAAAAATACCAACCTGATTCATAGTTTATAAAACAATTTGGTAGAAGCGTGATTAGATTTGTGCAGTAGAACTAAACAGTTTGGTGTTAGGAAACTTCCAAACAGGAGAAAAAACATTTGCTATTTATACAATTTTAACTAAAAATTTCTTCTAAGGTAGAGAAAAACAAGCCATTAATGAAAGCCTCTAATCAGTTTGACTGATTGTCACTGAAGACATAAAGGAAAATGTATATAGAGTATCCAATATTAAAGTCTCTTAATATATTCAGGTATAGTTAAGTGAGTAGTAAGTAGAGTAGCACTCTAATTCTGAACAGTGGGTTGCATTCATCTGCCAGCAGTTACTGTAATCTGCTTGATTCTGTATTCTCTCTCAAATCTTATCCCCACAATACATCTTCACTGTATTCCTTTTATTTCAAATTAACATAACAGAAAACAAACAAACAAACAAAAAACCCCAAACCCTAGTCAAACTACATGGAGGCAAATGTTTAGAAGTTTATACCTTTTCAAATCTTTATTAAAATAAATTCTTGGCATGGATAACTGAACAGTCTTATTTTTGTGCCATATGCACAACCTTATTTCCCTTCTTTTTTTCAAAAAAGCAAATCTAGGTTTTTGTATGAAGACAAGAGTATCCTTTCATTAAATGCTTTCTTTGTAAGCCCTGGAAGAATGCAAAGCTGAAATGCAGCCACGTTCAGGAACTTTCACAAGTCTGCATCGGTCTGCCTGAGAACAATGGCAGGGCTAACATCAGACTATCCAATGGAAATCCAGAAAAGTCTTCAATCCATGGAATCAGTAAGGGATAATTTGTGCTCTTGAGGGCACTGTCATAACCATTCCTGCCACAAGAAAATCTTTGAGAGTGAAATGGTAGATCTGAGCTCGTTTTATTTATCAAAAATAAAGTTGTCTTTAAGTATGTCAACTGAATTCAGGACCCAGTGATGTATCTAAAATGCAGGAAAATTAAGATTTTATAGATTAAAACTGTCCACCCAGATTTCACCACTGAGCAGAACGTGCTCCTGGCTTCGTTATTCTTCTTACTAGAGCAGCTTGTTAAACACATCTGCCTCTATCCTTATTTTGAATAATTTCTGTTCATACATGAGCGATAGAGAAAGCTAGTCTATGGGTCTCAGAGGTGCCTAGGACATCTATTTCTGAAAAAGACTGTGGGCTTTTGGATTTAGATTTCTTTTCTTTTAATTCTGGGGGAGACAACATACTCCTTCACAGGGCAGCAAACAAAATGGGAGAAAATCAAAGTGAGAAAAGAACTTTCTATGAGAAGCCTACTAGATGCATAAATGAAAATATTGTTCACAGAAAGTAATACACCAGTGATCTTTTGATTAAAAATCATTGCACAACTGTGACTGTTAGAAGCAAGGGAAAAAAAAGCTAGTGATGTATTTCACAGCAGGCTGTTTGAGAAGCCATGGGCTGAGGGAATTACAATTACTTTAAACATTTTCCTCTTTTTTAATTTGCAGTGGAAAGAAGCTAGATAATCCTTTGTTTGTCTTTATTTTGTAACCATCTTATAAAAAAGCCAGAAGCAAAGCATGTTTTAACATAAATAAGATAAATTTAGTTGAGTTTCAGAATGGATTTTCAAAATTCCAGGCAGAATTTAGATAAGAAAGAATCTTGGTCCTTCATCTGCAGCATCACATTATGATGTCAAAGGTGACGGCTACGTTAATCTACAAGGTGGCTTGGGGAAGTGCTCTGCCCAGCAGCTGCTGTGCGGGATGTGCAGGAGTTGTTTCAGGCTCCAGTGCTTTTCACGCTAATTGTTTCATGTTAAAGAAGTCTGATCTTCTACACAGCACTCAATGTAATCAATTAATAATGGTAGTTATTACAAGGAATGTCTTCACGCTCTTTTTATTCTCATTTCCTGTTTAGGTCAGAAAATAGTAATTCCTACAAAGATAGCACTGAGCAATATGGGGCTTTAAGAAGTATTTTCAGTGTTACTTCGATTAAGTGACATAATTACATATTTGATAGGGAAGTAAGGGTTTTGTTTACAAAAGTAATAATGCTGTAAGAGAACTTCATCCTCAGAACAGAAAGCAGTCATACTCACAAGAGCCTTGGTAGTGATTTGGCAATTTTCTGACTTTAGTACCCCCAAGGATTCACTGTCAAAGTAACCAGGATACGTGGATTATCCACACATCTCCAGTGCTGGAGTTGGGTCTTTACTGCACTGTTGGTGAGTTCAAAGCGGAGGCTTTTGCAATGATAAGATTGCCTTTTCAGGATAGGGATAGGTAAGCTAAACACTTAATCTCTTTAAGAAAGATAGATTTCATAGGCTGAGAACACTGGCCTATTTCTACTAACATTGTCATTTAAATTATTATTTTAAATGAAGTTTATGGAGTTTATAAAATGAAGTATTTTATTATTAGAACTTTTGGGAAGTATTTGCTTGCATATCATAACTGTTTTTGTCTTGCAGTGTCTAAAAGTGAAGAAGTAGAAATATGTATGGTAAAACACTTTCGAGATCGAGAAGAGAAATATGAAGTAGTTGAAAAGTGGTTTTTAAAAGATCTGGAGATGATTGATGGAAAAGAAGCAGATACTGTAAGTGTTATGTATTATTAAATACACAGAATATAATTCTATTGTGTTGCAAGTTGGAACACAAGTATTGAAATGCAATTGAAGGACATTATCTGATTTTTTTTTTTAACAAAACAAAAAACCTCCATGTTTTTTTGAGCTTACTGCATGTGAGGGGGTCTAGATTGCATTTATATTGCCTGGGGTGTAGGGAGAAAGAGAAATATTCTTGTTTATTTTAATTTTCATCTCTCCTGTTGAGACCTGAGGGACAATCTGGATGTTTTCTCATTTGTTCATTGTAACTGGGTACAAAAATTCACAACACGCAATTCCTGGTGTAAACTTGAATTAAGATCAGTGTATTTGAAAATACATTTTTGGAGACTCTACTCCTTCCATTTGAATTTAGGATCCTGTTCTTTGTACAACAAAGAGAATTTGTATCAATACGTAAAACATCATCTTTCACATAATTTAAATTGCATTCACATTACTTGCATCAGTTGAATAACTGACTAAAACAGCTTTGGTTAGCTATGACTGATATTACTGCTAAAAAAGTCATAATCTCTCAGATTCGATTACAGAAGAGTAAATGAGGCTGCAATACAATATACAATTTTATACAAAACACCAAAGGTAGAATTAAATTCTATTTTACGGAAGCTATTAGAGTGCTTTGAAGATAATGTCTTACTGTAGGAAAAGTGTTATAACAGGCATCCATGCATATAGAATGTAGTTTTGGAGAAAATTACTTTTTTACCTTTCATGTTTCAAGTGAATGTGAAATAGAATTCAGATTATATTATCCTGATGACATAGAAATCAAGAGCCGACAAAAGGGGTTTCAGAGCCTTGATTCAAGGAAAATGACAGACTCCAGTTGTACTCACTCCATCCTGACAACTGTTCCCTTTTCAAAAAGTCTTCCACAGCTCCTGCATGGGCAGTCAGCCACGATCTCTGCAGCTGTCTGCAGTCCCTTGTGCGTTGCTCTCAACTCTAAAACTAGGAACCTAAGAGACTGTGGAGGTGAGATCAGATTCAGAGTATCCACGAATCACGTGAAATCTTTGCAGTTTAAGCCAGAAGGGAAAATAGCCAAAGCTAATAATATTTTATGTACTCTCCAAGTTATCTTGGAGCTGGAAATGTTCCTATCCCTTTACCAGATAAGGCAGCCAGAAGATTACCTTATTGTTTGCCTACATGGAGTCATTAACTTTCAACTTTTTTAAAAAAGTTTTTTGTTGTTTGTTTGTTTGTTTGTTTGTTTGTTTTAAACTAAAATACACTTCAGAAATTATTCAGCCTTCCACAACTTGGATGTTCAAAATCTTATTTTTGGTTACAGAAAAGCATAAATGAGCATCAAACTCCTCATTACACAGTGATTAGCACTGATATAAATATTCATCATATTGCTATTCATATCCATAGAATTTAGTAGAACTTAGCTGTTGCTAGTATTAGTTGTGCCAAGGAGCTTGAAAGCACACAAAATTACAGTTTGGGTAGGAAGAGCAATCAATATTCTTCTTCTGACAGGCACATATAGTCCAAGGCAAGTGTGTTTTAGGCAACATGACAAATTGGTTCACTTCAAAACAGCATTGTATAATCACAATAAAGTGCAGTGTCTTCCTTGGACAAACTCCGAAAGTTTTACTTAGGCAAAACTCCTAATGGCAAAGAAGGGCAGCTACTTATAAACTGTTAATTAGTAAAATTTTACAAGACTCTTTAATAGGAATAGCAGAAATATACAAAGTCCATAGTTAATACTTTTTGGAATCCATAAAACTGAGAAAAACAAAGCTTAAAAGTAGGTAAACAGAAAACAAGAAATTGCCATTCTGATGTCTATAATGCATGTAATAATTTTGTTCTCATTTTTTTCTAGGATAATCCATATTTTGATATGCACTTCCACAAAGTCTACAGTATGGAGGCATACAGTTGTGCATCTAAATATACCTTTGCTCGAACGCTAAGCAATCTGAATGAAACGTATCTTAAAAAGGACTTGAAGATTGTGAACTTTGATAGCACCTACCTAAACGATGATTCGATCTGGTCATCCAACAATAGGGATTGCTTAGTACTTATGAGAATATGCTTCTATGCTTCCAACCTTTTATGTCTCTCTTTGTGTCCTTTGTCCTGAAGATGTATTTTATAACATTAAGGGGACTGGTTGATTTTTCTAACCAGCATTTTATAAATTATCTGATGAAAATGACAATAAGTGATATGCGATACCTGCTTTTTAATTTTACCTTAAGTCCAAAGAGGGAACCTCTTTCTTTGATGTCCAACTGACCATTAATTTATATGTATTAGAAGGGCCTCACTCTGACAAATAGAAATATACAAGGCTTTCAAAAAAAAGGACAGTGATCCTTAAGTTCAGTGGTGGTTATCAGTGTAAGATAAGTTGAGCATTTGCTGTATGTTTATAGAGGTATAAATCATTTTTCATGAATAGCTAGAAATATTTTAAAATATTTTAAGAGCATTAGCAGTTCATTTACATCCTAGGAGTGGAAAAATAAAGCAAAAAAAAGAATTTTGCACAAGAATGATGCATGTTTTCATTTTTCAAATGTGATGAAATACAGAACTCAGTTAAAGAGATCACACCTACATAAACACATGAATCAAATGCTCATCCTGATGAACTGGAGTTTTGCATTTATGTACTGTGGGACCAGTTTTTACCTATGCACTTATAGTGATTTTTCGTCCTGAATATCAAGTGCTCCCTTTGATCTTTCCATTACTTATGATATTGTCTTAGAAACATAAAATGGATATTTTCAAGCAGAATTATTTTATTTGACAGATCTTTGAAAACTTTTTTTTTTTAATATCACTAATGTCTCTTTCTTGCAACTTGTTTATGTGCATGAACAGGCCTGGTTAGGGAACGGAAACTGTGTATGTCTCTTCTCTGCCTCAGGACCAAGAATTAACAACATACTACTGGAAATCCTAAACAGTAGTTTTTGACAGTTATTTACAATTACTTTGTAGGTGACTGATGGACTTCTCAAAAATCATAGAATTAGAATTATCAGAATAACTTTCACCAGTGTCTAGCTATGTTAGCATATTCAGTGCACTACATAAATGTGTATTAATACTTACATTTGCATTGAATGTGGAGTGGATTCTACTGAGTGATTGGGAAGATCTCACCCATAACAGAAAAATAACAGCTGGACTTGTGACAGTATAATATTACAGTAGAAATACAGGATGAATTAAAGCTGTATTGACCAAGAGTTGAAGAGGAACAATTTCAACAAGAGGCACAGTGATATTTCTTGGTGTAAGCTAGCTGGCTACTCACCCCATAGTCAACAGAGAAAGCAGTGCCATCCCAAAAGGTGATTCAGGGAAGCTTTTGATCAGAACTTCCTGCAGGAGAAAAATCATTTTCTCTATTGGCAGTCTAGAGAGTACAGAGAGAGTAGCTCTAGACTAAGCCAGCTAAGTACCAAAGTTGATAAATGTAAATAGTTCCCAGATTATCAAAAGCTGGTAAATGTCCTCTCTGAGTAACTGCCATCATGGCTTTTTGTGGAAGGACATCATGACTTGGTCTTCACTGTTGCCTTTCACATGGACTCCCACCTTTGAATACATTTGTACAAATGTACTTTGGATTCAAAGCTGAAATAAAATCGAATAAATGAGGGTATATTTGAAAAACTGTATAAAATGTACAGCTTTCTACTTTTCTTTTAAAATGTTAACCTACTGCTTGTATATAAAAAGGCCATATATTTGATTATCTTAATAAGTTACATATTTATTCCAGACTTATCTTGTAAATTACACACAAAACTTAATAATTGTGTATACCTTGACAGTTGTGAAGGCAGTTTATATGGATTAACACCAATTTTCAGCAATTTTTGAAAATTTACAGTTTACATTTGTCACCTAAATACTGTTAGAGAGAAGGATTGTATTTATAATTATGGTTTATGAAATGCAGTTGTTCTTATCAGAATGTCTTTGAGATAACTCAGTCCAGCATTTGATCCATCACTACAAAAAGTATTTGCCCAACATCCAGGCTGTACAAAGACATTTTACAATAGCATGTATAAAGCAGAATATAGTTATATATTGTGCCACGTTGTCTTGCTTGAATATATTATTGTAAAGTTAACAGTGTTTTCTGTGAAGTCAACAAATTCTTTGCTTACTAGGCACAAGGAATTATTTTATGGATGAAAGAATCGTTCATATGGTAATAAAAAAAGTAGAATCTCTAATAATTGATACAGCATTGTTTTGAAATACAGTTGCAGTTGATGACTTCCTGATCTATTGGTGCTATATTTGTCTTTTTTCTCCATACTTGAAAAATAAGATTCCTGCAGATCCATGCTACAAACAAACAAAAAAACCTCAACAACCAACCAACCAAACAAAAAAGCATTTTTAATATCATTCACATAATATATCTCCATATCAAAAAGTGGTGTGTCAAAAAATACACCATTTAGGCACCGTTTAGGAGTTCATGAACTTCAGATAATTTTCACCAAGACTGTCTTGTCCCAAGCAGAGGCAAGGGTCTACCCCCCCCCAGCCTGCTTGTGTTTATCCTCAGTTCAGCATGCTTATCATCCTCCCCTGGCTGGGCCCAAAGACAGGGCTGTCTGTCTGCCCATGCAACCGTATGATACCAATGTCAATTTCCTTCTCTGACTGCTGCATGTGTCTCAGCCTGGCATCCTCTTCTCTCAGCTCAACTGCTGGTCAACTGCTCAAGAAGATCAACCAGTTGGGCACATCTGCACCCATGATACCCCTCATCTACCTCGGTCCCATGGGTGGCCCCCATATTTCAGAGCTCCCTACAGTCAAAGGTTTGGACAGCCCTCTTGCTCCTTGGGAAGCTCATCTGGGTGCAGAAGACATCCCAAAGACGTTGTGGGCTCTTGGTCTACGTTTCTGCTTCTGGCTGTCTGCTACACTGGGTGCTCCAACTGCCCATGCAAAATGCTGCACCACACTCTCCTAACATAGCACACCCTCCTGACATTCCACATGCTCCTAAAGGCCCACACTCTCTTAACGTACCACATCCTCCTAACATACCACGTCCTGTTTGCTCCACACCATACTGGCCATTTCAAAACATGCAGGATGTGATCCTGCTGCTGCTCCTGGCCCAGGCCTCTTTACTTTCCAGGTCTAAAGCTTGCCACAGAATACAGTGTTTCTGCTCAGATTTCTGTGCAGTGGTATCTTCAATGCCATGGCAGGCCTGCAGTGTGACTTGGGCAAGAATTGGGTCCAAAAACAACTGAGATCCAGCTTGATGAATACTTCACAGTAATAGCATGGGCAGTTCTTTTTGGAGGCTTATTGACCCAATTTGATTTTGAAGGCAGCCCCTTCTCAAAGACGTTGTATTGAGTGACATGGACAGCTATAGCTTTGGCAGATGGATGATGACTGTTCCCTCCTACATCAGCAGTTGTGCTATTGACAGGTGTGATCATTTTGATCTCCTTCTAGGGGCTGGGAGGAGATCTGCAGCTGAGAAGGAAACCCCAGGAGTGCTACAGAACATGAGCTGGCACTAATCACAGAATCACATAATCGTAGAGATTGGAAGGAACCTCTGGAGATCATCCAATCCAACTAAAGCAGGTTCCCCACAGTAGGTTTGTACAGGGAAGCATTCAGGTGGGTTTTGAATATCTTCAGAGGAAGAGAGTCCACAAGCTCCATGGGTAACACTTTCCTGTACTGTCACCCTCAAAGGAAAGAAGGTTTCCCTTATTTTGGTATGGAACTTCCTCATATGATGCAAACATTAACAAAGGAGCTATAACATGATACGAGGGCTCACCCCCTCTCACTTTGGCTGGAGATTTACAAATTGAAACAAGCAGCTCAGGCTTTTCAAAGAAATCCACTGGCTTCTCTTTAGGGAGACTGTCACTGTTTGGAGGTGAATGTAACAAGCAGAGTGTAAATGAAACACTCGCAATATCCCGCTGAATCTGTGATCCAACTTCCCTTTTCTCTTGCTGATCCTAAGGCAATAGAAGCTCAGAGGAGCCTTTTTTTCCACTTCCAAACGTGTTTTCAATTACATTATGCCTGTCCTATGCTGTCGGGGCTTAATGCCATTTTAGAGGCAAAGATTTCAATCCAATTCCTGTCCATACTTCCATTTGGTGCTCTTACACTGACTGTTCGGCATTTGATAAGTACTGTAGTTTTATTCTAACAATTAAAAACTGTGTAAAGAAAGACATTTCAGTTTTAGAAGGGATACAAAACCGTTTACATAAAGAACAAATTCCCCTACCTTGGGCCAGCTCACTCCAGCATCACGCATGGGGGAACTCGAGGCTGTCCCACTAGCAGCAGAAGCTGCTGTTTGAAGATCAGCTCTGCAGACCATGGCACTTTGTGGAGTGGGACCACGTGTTCATTTGCATGCTGTCTGTCTTCATGCACAGCTAGAAGTAAATGGTTCCCCATGATTGCACACCAGAGCATCATCAGCCTTTCACTCCTTGAAAACAAAAACATCTATTCAACAACTAAATAGCTGCCATCCAATGCTTCCAAAAATAAAACTGAAGTGAAAAAGAGCCTTGTGCATCTCTCCAGCTGTTCTCCAGTTTGATCTTGCTCTGAAGTTCCATACTACGTACTATTCACTAATCACGCTTTCTCTTGGGTGGCTGTTTACCATCACCTGGATGTGATAATGGTTTTTCTAGGAATTATTTGTTAGTAATAGAAGTGCACTCATCTGCTTCAATAATCTGAAGAAGAATTAAAAGGAATAAAAAAAAAACAAAACAAAAACAAAACGGTGGTAGCTTCTAAGCAATACAAAAATAAGGGGAGATCTCATCGCTGTTCACAACGACCTGAAAGGAGGTTGTGGCGAGGAGGGGATCGACCTCTTCTCGCAGGATGAGAGGTAACGCTTAAGTTGCACCGGGGGAGGTTCAGGTTGGATGTCAGCAAACAGTTCTGCTCAGAAAGAGTGGTGATGCATTGGAACGGGCTGCCCAGGGAGGCGGTGGAGTCACCGTCCCTCCCTGGAGGTGTTCAAGGATCGTGCAGATGTTGCATTTATTAGGGACGCGGTTAGCAGGCACTGCGGGGACGGCTCGTGGATTGAAGCAGCTCTCAGAGGTCTTTCCCAACCGTAATGATTGATCTGCGATTCTACGACTCACACCGCGCGGCCGCCCCGCCCCTGCCCGCGCCGCTCTGGGCTCGCTCCCCCCTCCCTCTCTTGCGCCCCCTTTGCGGCCATTGCGCCCCCGCGCCGGAAGGGGGCGCGCGCCTCAGCCGAGCAGCCGTGCTGCGTGGTCACGTGGGCGGAAGTGAAGGTAGGCCGGGGCTGCTGCGAGCAGCACGGAGCGGTGCCGTCTCGTCGCCACGACCGGACGGTCAGCTACGGCGCTGCGGTGAGAGCGAGGCGGTACCGGCGTTCCCCGTCGTTTCCCCACCCCTCCCCGCGCTGCGTGCTTGGGGCGCTCCCCGCGGGCCTGGCCTCTCTCGTCGGCTCAGGGCGCTCGGCTGTGCCTGCGGCCCGCGGGGAGCGGTGGCGGAGCCGGAGGGTCGGGGCCTGGCGCGATGCCGTGTGTGATGAGTGTCACGTATAAGTGGCCTTGTTTGTACCGCCACTAAAGAGAGAAAGATACAGCAGTGTCTAAGGGCGTTTCTTAGAAACTGGCTTGGTTACTGTTATCCTAGAGCGTTGTTTTGAGGAAGCAGTTTCACCTCCGGCTTATTCCGTGTTCCTTTGGGACAGCGCTACTCGGGTATAAAGAATGTGGTGGTGCTTCATCCCGGCTCCGTGTGAAGGCTCTGGTGGCAGTGGCTCGGCGTTAAGCTTGCAGCAAAGGTTGGGCTGTAAGTCAGAGCACGTTGTGGGTGTCGGTGCTGAAACGGCAGGGTCTGCTACAGCAACCTGTGGTTTAGAACAGGAGGTAAAATCCTAATTCAGGAAGGAGAAGTGATGTTTCTGAAATGTGTAAGGTCGTCAGTACTTTGCGTGTTCGTGTTTGGGCTCCTGCTGATGAGTAAGAAAAGCATAACCTGATGCAGTTTGGAAACAGAAGCTTGGCCTGGCGCTTGACGAAGGGGAAGGAATGTAGGAACGCTGTTGGCTAGCAGCTGACAAGAGTATTGCAGTGGCATAGGGGTGTCACGAACAGCATTGGTTCAAATGTTGTGAATTCTGTATTCTTGGCAGCCAGCTTGGCATGTTGGCCTCTGTTTTCTCAAAGCCTTTGGTTAGTGATCTTAAAAATTGCCAAATTCCCTAAGCTGAGAGGTGTGGTGGGACATAAAAGACTGTAGGCAGTAAAGGCTGTGTCTTTTCTATTTCAGTTGCTATGGAAGCCCTTTTTTGTTTGCTACTTGTTTGTTAGAGAGTGCAACTTATGTATCTCTAAGAGAAAAACAACCTAAAATGTAACTGCAGCCTTATGATGAAACAGTACAGTATGTGTTGTTCATGTTCTTAGCACACTAGAATTTTAGGGTGCGAGCTATATTGCAACTCTTTTTAGCTAAAACCATTGAAACGTGTTTGTGTTGCCCTTCTTACTCCACCTGGAGCAATCTGTAATGTGAGAACCTGTTCTGAATCAGATGAAGGGTATTAATTCCTTAATAATAAATAAGTTCCAAAAAAGTGTATTTTCCTTCTCCCTCAGATTCTCTAGACTCTTGTGCCTGCTTTGCTGGAGAACCACCTGTTTATACTGAGGTCTCTTCCATAATTTTATGACTTTCTCGGGATTTTATTCTTGTTTAATGCATATTTAGTTAAATGTCATAAATGAATTTGCTAGAAGAGCAAATGTTTCTTCTGATCATGTTGCATGCATACTTCAAGTCACTGCCAAAGAAAATCAGAGCTACTAGTGAATATTGTGTTTTTAAAGTGGAGAAGAAAAAAAAAAAAAGCAACCAAACAAAAGCTGTTGATGCGTCCCACACATCTGAACAGCTTGTTTTTCCTACTTCTCCTTCTTCTAACCATTTTCCTTTTTCCCATTGCTGTTTTTGCAAGAGTGATTCATTTGTGTGTTGGGGCAAGGAATGGGGGTGAACCCTTTGAACAGCCTCTAGTGTCACCTTCTTCCCCACCCTATCTCTCTGCGTTTCTATGTGCCCCACATCAGCCCAGAACCCTGTTCTTACAAAGTAAACTTCGTAGTGTTGTTAGGACTGTGAGTGGCAGTGCACTTTGTGGGCAGCACGATAGTCTGGTTTTGTATGTGACTACACCACTAATGTTAAGCTGTATCTGCTGCTGCACAGAAAGGTGTAAATGGCACTCCTTCATCTCCTTGTACACTCTCCTGCGTTCATTGCTGCAGGCTGTGAGAATGAGTAAATGATGGCTGTTTGGTACCTGTCAGCAGAAGTCTTTTTTTTTTATTAGAACTTAGTTGGAGTATAAGGTTCAAGATAGCCATCTGATTCCTGAAAGAAATCTCTTTGTTTTTTTTTTTTTCCTATGTATACATGCTTGCTTTCTTTTTCTCTTTGTGAAATATCCTTTTGCTCCCTTTGAGGAACACCATAGATAAAAACCAAAATGTTTTCCGTTTCTGAGCTTTGTCCATATACCAAAGGAAAGGTAGCAAACTAGTCAAAGATCATAGGCTTTGTTTTTTTTCTTGTTGTTTTTTGACCTAGGTCTTCAAATGGAACTTTCTGCCAGATACAATGATGCACTTTATTCTGCACTGCTGTAAGAATTGATAGGCCCTTATGTGAGGACAGAGGGGAATGAGAACTGCCTGCTCCATTTAGTAGCATGTTCTGGCAAGAGCACTGAAACGGGTCTTTGCAAAACTTTAAAAACAGAACAAAGAAACCCAAAGCCCCATTTCTAGAGTTTAAGAGGTGTTTTGCATTAGGTGTGTTGAATGTGTCTGAATATGTTATGTCTTCATAAAATCTTTCAGTTGAGAGAAAATGACTGCAATCAAGCATGCTTTACAGAGGGATATTTTCACTCCCAATGATGAACGCTTACTGAGCATTGTGAACGTATGCAAAGCAGGCAAAAAGAAGAGAAATTGCTTTTTGTGTGCCACAGGTATGTAGCAATGCCACACTGTATTGCGTATCTTTGCCTTTTTTATTCAGTTACGTTTCCCTTAGTTTTATTTACAACACATTACAGCATTAATTTTTGCCCTGTATAAATAGTGCCCCATTTTTAATGGAGAAAATCAATTGTAGTTTACAATTGTATTATTGCTTCTATTAAGAAAGAAGGAGAGCTCTGTACTTTTACTCCTAGATCTCCATATAATTTGGAATTAAAGATTAAAAACTATTTATGTGAGACTGGTGAGCTGCTGAAGCAGGCTTTATTTAGTGCTCAGAAGGGACATCTGATAGACTTCTAGGCTGATCAACGTAAATGAAGTACAGCAAGGAGTGCTGATTAGAATTCAAGGTAGAGGGCTCTGAAAAAGCATAGGAACTGAACTCCCCTACAAGTAATTCTATTTGGAATTTGAAATACAGCAGAAATTGTTGTTACCTTTCTGCATTTTGAATTTACTCTTGTACTTCACTTAACAGTGACAACAGAACGACCGGTGCAAGTAAATGTGGTAAAAGTGAAAAAATCTGACAAAGGAGATTTCTACAAACGGCAGACTGCATGGGCACTTCGAGACCTTGCTGTTGTTGATGCCAAAGATGCTGTTAAAGTACGTGTAACTATTTTTTGGCTTAGTGCTTGGTTCAGAACATCCTTTTGGTTCCAAGGCAGTGCTAGCTTCCCTGAAACCAATTGCTCTAAAACTTAGTTTAATAACATGTTTTTTGGGGGATTAAGATCATACATTCCTGTGGTGATTATACCTGCATTTTCTTCCAGGCTTCTCAAGAATATAACCCTGGTAAACTGAGTAAGTCTAGATATGCCCCAACAGCAATACTCTGATCATCTGCTTGGTTTACTATAGTGGTCTCCCAGTGATTGTACAGTGTTTTTGCTAAGAACCAATATGCTTTTCTTTTTTCTACCTCATGTCTTACATAAAATACTATTCCGTTCTTAGTTGTCCCTTAAATTATGATCACCTTGCTATTGATACTGGGCTACAAGAATGCAGAAACGTTTTTAATGAGCAGTATATAGGTTTGCAGGTGAGCTCTTAAAGCTTCTAGATCGTGAAATTGGAAGCTTGTTGAAAGTGTATAGTCCTGATGTGTTAATAAGCTTCTCCTTGCCTACACCCTGAGTCTCCTTGAGTTATGTTTTGTGTTGTCAATAACTCCAGCTACCCTTTTTGGCATTAGAAGGCAGTTTAGTCATTTTGAGGACCGTGTTTCTGGGCAGGCAATGCTGTCAAATGTTTCTTTAAACTCTCACTGTTTTGTATTCTTGTTACCTCATCTTCCTTGAGAATATACTGTATTCATTACTTGTATTTTGTTTCTTTTTTTTTTCATTAAGGCACATCAAGGTGCCAATATTGGTACATCAGCTCAAGGTTGGCATATTTATAGTTTCATTTTATCCTGTCATCTCAGAAATTAAATGAAGAAACAATCTCTGCAGCTCAGAGAATTGTTTGATTGTTGATCCTGTAACATATCTTGTCTTTTGCAGGAGAATCCTGAATTTGATTTGCATTTTGACAAAGTATACAAATGGGTTGCAAGCAGCACAGTGGAAAAGAACACTTTCATTTCATGTATCTGGAAACTCAATCAGAGATACCTTAGAAAAAAAATTGACTTTATTAATGTTAGTTCACAACTTTTGGAAGGTAAATTTCTATAATATCTGCATGTTAAGTGTAAATTTTAATACTAATATGAAGTGGATGTATTAAAAAAAAAATAATTCTAACCCTTACTTCTTTCCTATTCAATTTTATTTCTTTGTGGTTTTGAAGTTTTAACATAAGCATAAGAAAACTAGATAACAGATTTTCCAACAGAAAACTAGATACTGTAAATCTGTTAACTGGGTCAAAATAGTTAATTAATGAAATCCTAATATTGATGAGTTTATTGTATTTCTAAGACATCATTTTTCTGAAGAGAATAAAATCAACCTGTGAGGCTTGGTAGCTGTGTGTAAAAAAAATCTTCTTTTCTTCCAGTTCTAACTTGTTGTGAATTATGAAAATGCTTTTAAAAGTGGTGCTTAGGTAGCATGCTAAAATTCAGATGAGGTTTTTCATCTGGTTTCTAAATACACATTGTGACTCATGTTAAATTCTGCTGGATCCTATCACATCTGAGTGACTGGATGCCAAAAAGGCTTTTCATTATTTGCTCGTGTTGTATTTGGTGTTTTTATATTCACTAGCTTTTAATAGTTAAATTTCTGTTAAAATCTAGTGAGTAGATGTGTTTTGCATCACTTCTGTCACAGCTGGCTAAGCTGAAGATTGATGTTAAATACTAGACTAATTTGAGTAGAGGAATGTGAATTAGAAGTGTAAAACAGGATAGCATTTCTATATTTTGGTGTTGTCAGAAACTTTTTTATCGCTGACCTCTACCTCTTCAAGTTCTCGTGATATTAAACCATTTAAACTTACTTCCACTTAGAAATACACACACTGTTCATGCTTTGCCTAGCTAACATTCTCTGCTTCCTTTCCCTCTGCTTTTCCATACCTTTTAATACTCCAGAACTGCCTAAAGTCACAGAAGGTGCGTAACACCTTTTTCCTTTATTCTGCTGTGTAAGCATTTTTTTCTTGAATAATGTGCTTTTTTTCTCTTACTCTCTTTAAAAACAGGGCTTTAAATAACTAATGAACTTAGTAGAGATAAGGGATGCTTCACATTGCCTACATAGTCCAGACAGAAACTACGTTAACATTGTATACAACATTTTTCAGTCATTAGATGACTATTTAAATTAAATCCTACAATGAGATTTTTTTTTCTTCAAAGGCACCATTATGTAACTTTCACTTCAGTACTGCTTTTCCTGCTGCACAGCTTATCTTTGGATACAAATTGTCTTGATGCTAAAGATGTATTTAACTTTAGTATATTTCCTTATGTTCAGTCTGCCAAAAGAGTCAAATTTCTACCAGTGTTTTGCTTGCAATTGTAGAATAATACTATTAGGTATGATGTTGATAACCAGCATATGAGGTGAATGAACAGAGACACTATGCCCTTTTTTTAACATGCGGTAAAGGAAGCTGACTATTTGTATTTTACTTATGTTGCGTGATTTGAGAACCAGTTCTGGAAATCTTAATGAAACCCATGGAAGACTTGAAAAAAGTGTGCTTGTTATGAAAGTGATTTGATAGATTCATTTATTTAAATATAGTTGAATGTACGTCAGTGCACTTAAAATACTTTTGACTTTTGACTTTCTGCTTTTGGTAACGTACTTTACTTTCCTTCTCTACACAAGAATCAGTTCCAAGCGGAGAGAATCAAAGTGTAGCAGGAGGTGATGAAGAGGCGGTGGATGAATACCAGGAATTAAATGCAAGAGAAGAACAGGATATTGAAATAATGATGGAAGGGTGTGAATGTGCTATCTCTAATGCTGAAGCCTTTGCAGAGAAGTTGTCTAGAGAGCTGCAAGTTCTAGATGGGGTAAACATTTCCTCTGATGTACAATGTGTCAGCATGACAAACTGTTTTCGTTGGTACTGACTATGTAGTGTTTTCTGAAAAGGTAGCTAATGTTTTGCTATGTATTTAAACATACATCTTCTTTTAAGCAGAACTATAACCTGTATGTTATTATTCACATTCCAGACCTTCTGAAATAAATTGCAAAGTTTCACATAAACAGGAGAGAAGATAAAAAGGATATACTCCATATATAGCTTTCATGAAGGTGGAAATGCAGGGAGAATAGGCATTCATATTTATGTTCGTAGGTTTAGATAGAAGAGTCTATCAAAATGCTTTTGTGGTGCAAAACTGCCTGAATCCGATGATATAATTTTCTGTACAGGCAAATATCCAGTCAATTATGGCCTCCGAGAAACAGGTGAATATTTTGATGAAGTTGCTGGACGAAGCTCTAAAGGAAGTTGACCAAATTGAGATAAAATTAAGCAGTTATGAAGAAATGCTTCAGAGTGTAAAAGAGCAAATGGATCAAATTTCAGAAAGTAATCACCTAATCCATCTCAGCAACACAAACAATGTGAAGCTACTGTCAGAGATAGAGTACTTAGTGGTAAGCAATTTTATGGTGTTTACTGTGTCTGTTCAGATTTGGTATAAGTTTCTTCTAAGTCGCTACCCTCTTTGATATCTGTATGTTCTTTAAATTAGCATCAGTTTGTTTCTGCTTTATTACTGCACTCACTTCAGTAAAGTTTTGTAATAGAGGAGTTGCATTTATTGTTGTTGGTTTAGCAAGATAGCAAGTTATAACCTATTTTTGCTGAAGGAAATCTATTACTTTGTAGAATCACATGGATTTGGCTAAAGGTCATATAAAGGCCCTTCAGGAAGGGGATCTGACATCTTCTCGAGGCATTGAGGCCTGCACTAATGCAGCAGATGCCCTTCTGCAGTGTATGAATGTAGCTCTTCATCCAGGTAATGTTAGACTACTAGCTAACAAATTTTATCGTGGTAGTGCTTTTATTCTGTGTGCTTTTCCAGCCAGTCTCAGATGTTGTTTCCAAACACAGAAGGAACCTGCTGGTTCCCACATACAGTATATTACTATATATGTTTGTACTCTGTGAATTCTTTTTGTTCTTAGGACATGATATGCTTCATGCAGTCAAACAGCAACAGCAGCGATTTAGTGACTTGCGTGAGCAGTTTGCACGGAGACTTACCAACCATTTGAACAGCGTATTTGTTCAGCAGGTATCATTTCTTGTTATTTTATATGAAATTGTCAATCCTGAACTTCTCCTGAAAAGGAATACAACTTTTCCACCATAAAATGGGTGTATTTTGTGATCCTAACCAGCAACTGAATGGACTTCTGAGGTACGTTGGACAGTGGTATTACTAAATCACATCAAACTATAGTGACTACAGAAGTCTCTTACAAAAATAGTTCTCTGTAGTGGATTCAGTGTCTGAGTTAAGCAAATGTGTCATACATAAGGATTTATTTTAACTTTAAGGTTTGACTAATTGAAAAAAAGCATTAGCTTTCATGGGTTGTGGAGGATGCAAAGATCAGAGTTCTTGCTCTCTGAACTTCAAGGGCTAAAAAAGAAGAAAGGAAATGTTTAAACCCAGGTTTTTGAGCCTTTACTTAAAATATTCAGAGATCACTGTCCTGAGTTTTGTTTCCTAAGGGCTGGATGTCTTTTCTATCTTTTTTCAATCTTTTTATTGCTTTATTGTTTCTTTTATCTCCAATTAGTTTACTCAGACCCTCCTTCAACTCTATAACAAGTCTTCCAATCTTTCAGTTCCAGTGAGTACATCAGCTTTCATACAAGCTTCTCCAACTAATTTTTTTGAGCTTGACTTACCCAACTAGTGGCTGCATCTTTGTATTTACAACAAGAAATCCTTACTGAACGCAGAATATCAGACTTGCATCCTCTCTCAGTTCCAGTGCTTTTACCACCAGTGTTTATTTTCTTGATAGATAAACATTTTTCTGATCTCCAAAGTTTGCAGAGACACATTTACTTTCAGAAAATTGTAGTATGTGTGTAACTGTACAGTGATCTGAAACAGTAATAGCTGTAAACAAAAAGTTAACTCAGTTTTTCTACATATTAATGCAATTGAACTTTTGGTTTTTGTTTATTAGTCTGCAGGAGATAGAATAGAGTTATGCTGGAAAATTGCATAGAAAATGGCATTTGAGAGTACTAGTCTGTTTTTCTTTTAGTGGTAGAAAAGCATTTTCTACATTTTCTTCTGCAGAGAAATCAGAGTTCTAAAAGATGTTAAAATTTTTATCTTTAGCTCTGTTCTTAAGAAAGTACATTTATCCCATGACTTGTTGTATTTTGAAAAACTGAGTGCAGGCCATCTGTCCTGGCCTTTAAATGATGATCAGGTGGAAATTATCCAGTGCAAAGGCAATCACAAATGAAATCTGAATCTTAGATTTGCAAATGAAAGTGGTTTTTGAACAGAATATCTTTTCTGATGATCTGCACCAAGGATTTTATTATTAAAAATGGTAAGAGATTACTATTTCAGTGTAATACTATGTGTATTAGATGAACTACTATCAAAGAGATTACCAGTGCTATTAAGAATGAGTAACATTGCAAATTTACAGTTGTAAAAAATGTGCATTTTAAATTCTGGTACTAACTTTGACCTCATATTGTCTTCTGTATAAACTTACCCTTTGTGACTTTGCTGCTAATCAAGTATTAATCAGCAGTTAAAAAAAAAAAACACTGCAAGATTAGGCTGGAATAGTTAAATGTGATAGACGAGCCTCTGCATTAAACTTTTTGAAGAGGAAAAAAAAACTGGGTGCCTTGTTCAGAGGCATGGATTCAAGTGTTGCAGATGTAACAATTTTTTTATTTTCATTACAACAATATTGTTCTGTTAATCTGATGAACAGCCTGTAGCTATTTCTCAGTCCCTGTGGTTTTGAAACATCTAAGCAGAATTCAGTGGCACTCCTTTGCTTCATTTGTACTTCCATGTCAGATGCCATTTTGTCAGACTGACCCCTCTGTTGCCATCTGTCACATAACATACAATAGAATATTGGCAGGAAGGTTCAACTTCTACTGTCATACACCTGATTCTGCCTCTGATGTTATGAGCCAACAGAATAAAATAGGAAGCATTACTTTCAGAACAGCCTTAATATTTTGGTCTTTTTCTGTTTCTCTGAATGGGATGCTCTCTTTTTTTGAGGTTTTGAACCTCTGTAGTACATCTGTATTGTGCTTCTAGAATTACTTTAATACTTTCTCTTATTCAAGGGTCACGATCAGAGTTCTACTCTTGCCCAGCACTCTGTTGAACTGACACTACCCAATCACCATCCGTTTCATAGAGATTTGCTTCGCTATGCAAAACTCATGGAGTGGCTCAAGAACACAGATTATGGAAAATATGAAGGGTTAACAAAGGTATGTGAAGTGCTCATTAATGCTACAGAATTTACACAGTAGACTGTTTTGAAATTTAAATGAATTATCGGTGATTGTGTGTGTACTCTTAATATTCCTTCATGCTACATTCACTGTTCTCTTGTTTCTCTTCGGAATAAGAAATGTCATGTTTGATATTTGTTGTATCCTGTATTCTTTTTTCCAAGATGCTATGTCTGTTTTGAAGTATCATTTGACACTAACCTTTGTGTAAAGCAAGTTTACCACTTTACAATCTACTAAGATAAATAATTAAGCGGTTTTCATGTTGATGTGCTTGTTCACCTTTATGACATTTTATCTTAACAGACTTTATTCTCTTCATTTCATTTGACTATCAAAAACATCAGAGGTTTCTTGTAAAGTAGATCAAATAGAAACATTTTGGCTTTGTCTTGCATAAAACTGAGAATAAAGTGGAAAACATGTTTAGATAGAGGTCAGTGGAAAGTTGTTCCTTAGCAGAACGAGTGTTCTTTTATTGAAGTACTGTCATTCTTGAAATTTCAATGCTAGAAGATTTAAGTCAGACTCCTAGAATCTTTTAAGTAGCTGTTTTTTTAGTTTCAGTTTAAGGAAGATGTTAAATAGGTGACTGACATCTTTATGGACTTCTTAAAAAATAAAAAAGTTAGAATGTTTTTATGTATTATACATGCTAAGAAAATTCTGAAGTAAATAGGAGAAAAACATACTGGGTCGTATTTGTCCATGAATAAGAAATTATAACCTTTGTACCAAAAGATCTAAACAACAGAAAACATTCAAACTTATTTCAGTTGTTGTGCCAATTGCTGTCTTAAAATTCAAGCTTTTTTTTTTTTTTTTTTGGCAGTGTTACAAACATAAATTTTGAGTCTTACAGTAAGGACACACAGATTGCGCATCCTGAATTTTTTGGGTCTTTTGTTTTTGTGCTGAAGGTGTAATTAAGGAGGACAAAGGAAGCTGTTTAGGGGTGGCATCCTACATTGAGTCTGTGAACAATGAAGTCGAATTCCCCCCCCCATTCTACTCTTGAATTAAATTCCATAATGCTCTTCCACGTGTAATCCTATTTGTATGTATCATATTATAAATGGTTTCTTGCAGAGGAGCAGTAGTGGTTTGTGGGGCCATGTTACATACATCTGTAAGGTCCAAAACAGTTAATAGTTCCTCAGTAGAACTTACAGTCACACTGTTTTGTTTTATTTTAAGATCTATTTAACTGTAATCAAAACAAGTAAGTATATATTCCTGTTAACTAACTTTACATTTTTCATTTAAGAATTACATGGATTATTTATCACGTCTATATGAAAGGGAAATAAAAGATTTCTTTGAAGTTGCCAAGATCAAGATGACAGGCACAACCAAAGAAGGAAAAAAGTTTGGTAAGCTTTTAGGAGGCGTATATCTTTCTTTGATTTTTGTTATTTACTTAAAAAATACTCACTGTAACGTCTTGGGGCAATTTTATAATGGTCTAAAATTGTTCATATTTTGCAAGGTGAAAGTTGGGTAAGAAATGATTTATATTCTTCTAACTTCCCCAAGGCCAAAGAATTACAACTGAATTATTGTGAAATGGAGCAAGTTGGAAGGATAAGAAATGATATTTCTCAAATTTTAAATTTACACTTAAGTTTTTAATAAATTATCACTCAATTTTATTACTGTAACTATCCTATTTCATTACTGTAACAAATTTGGAAAATCAGCTCTTGGAGTTAAAGAAAGACTGAGTAGCGCGTGTGTTTATATATGTTTCTTCTACTATTCTGCTTTTATTAAGACTTCAGGTAGATTTTGAAGAAGCTATTTTTAATGCTGATTCTACATGAGCAAACTTGTATGAAATTTGCTATGTAGTCATAAACTAGATATCATACTTAGTAACTTGTAGGTCTTCCTATTTGAAGGAGTATGTGTTCCTCATAAAGTAACTTGTCTAATATGAGTATAGAAGTGAAGCTTTAAAACAAAACTGAGTAAGTAGGAACAACAGTATAGAAATATATATAAATTGACTATATATTTTCAAATGAACAGGTTCAAAACGTTTAAGATATTTATATATGTCACAGTTTGCCTGTTTCCAAACTCTAAATTCAAAAGTGAGGTGCAGCTCGAACTAATAAGTTATTTCAAGTCTATTTTGTGTTCTGTTGATGTTGGAGAACAGAGAAAAGTAATGAGAGTAAGGAAATGGGATAGTGGTGAGGCTTTGAGTAAGGGGGGGAGGGCAGCTGGAAGGATTAGTCTTGGTGAGCTGTTGGACATGGAGGACAAATGGTACCATAATGTGTCATTGTCACAACAGTTTAATTTCTAAAGCCTGGAAAGCTATCTTACTGGTAGAACTGAACACTTTTATAAACATAACCTAATATAAATTGACTTTTAAAACATTATATCCTAGCACTTCATTTGTGATCTGTGTTTGTGATGAAATGGTTTTTGTAGCAGTTATATTCCTGATGTCTGTAAATGTTGTGATCTGGCATTTCGGAGAAAGTAGTCCTTCAATTCGCCAGTGCAAGAGCTGTACTTGAGAAGGCTTCTGTTGTGTGTTTGTGCAAATTTCAAGCATGTTTGAACTTTGCACAGAATAGTCTAAGAAGAGAGTAGCAAACGATATTTTAACCAGTTCTCTTGGTTTGATTTCTTTTGTAATGTTAAACATTCAGTCATACAAAGCTGTCTGCTTGTTTGAGTTTTGCTGGAGACTGGCTCACATAGAAAACTTGGCCCAAGTGTGCAGTCCTGTGAAAACTGGTTGGAACCAATCACAAAGCCAAAACTAAAAGTGAGGACTCTCCCAGAATTCTAATACTATGAATGGCAATTATGCTATTAAAATGGCTAGCAGTGGCCACGTACTTGAGGCAACAAGCTAATTTGATATTGTATTATACCAATAAAACGTCAGTCCTCAGAACAAATCGTGCTTTTATTGGTATCACTTGCAAAGATGGAAAAACAAATTATCTATGTTTAAAAAGGTGTTATATGAATACGATTTCATTTAATTATCAAATTATGTATTTAGTTTGTAACAGCTTAATGATGTATAATTTCAAAGCATTCCATGTTGAACATAATGATTGCAATGCTACTGGTTGTGCATTAATTCAAAATATATTACTTATTAGCAAACTTTTAAGAAATAGTGTAGGGTATAATGCTCAGTTGTGCTCAGACACTGAGGATGACCTGTTTCCAAGCTGTGTTGGTGTGTGTTCCTGCTTTTTTTTTCCTTGTGCTTTGGGAATAGCACTACTCTTTGAATCCCTCAAACGCAGTGGGGATGCTGGGAGAATTCTGGCATTCTGTGCTAATGCAAGGTTCTTTGTCTGCATTTTTATGGCAAAAAAAAAAAAAAAAAAAATCAGTCATGAGCATTCACACTTGTCTTAAGTAGTCTTTTTTTTTTTTTTCTGATGAAGCCAAGACTTTGATACCTAAATACCACTAAATCAAGCGTGGGAAAATGTGCCACTATTTTTATATGTTTACATTGTGTGGCTTCTCAAAATGCCTCTGATTGTCCTGGGCCTGATCTTTGCCTATAGGTTCTTCATGTTCTGTCTTATGGTCCCATGCATTTAGAAATTGGGGACAATGAAGAACAGGGACAAATGCATGGCATATGCATAAGCTAAATATATGTAACCTACACTTCTTTATTCAAAAACTGCCCCAAACTCAAGATTTAAAAACTAGACTGGAATTAACTTTGATTTTGACATTAAAACTGTCAATGGTGTTGGCTACTTGAGAACATCTGTTATTTAAGACGTGTTTGTTGCTCATTCTATCACAGTAGGTTCTGTTGGCTGCTCCATTTTGGGGATCCATCCTCATCAAAATCTTCCTAATACCACATACTGCTTTTAGTGTATGTATGCAAACGCCTTTTACTGGTTAGGGATTGTCTATGTACTCTACAGGTGTAAGGAAATTTTTGCCTTGCCCATTTACTGTTAATTTCTTTTTGAATTTCACTTGAAGGAAGTGTTTTATTTGGCATAAACCAGGAAAAAAAACAAAAACTTGCTATGTTTAGTATAATTACACTGTTTTCATCCTCTTCAAATTTGAAGTCATCAGTTTTTGATGCAACGTGAATACAGAGATGTATTCTCAATGTAAGCACCCTGATTTGCTAACAACAGAAATAGTTAACCAGTCCTACTACAGGTACAAATGGTTTTTGCAGTACTGTGTTTCTGTTATTTTAATTTTTTAAATTGAAGAGGTGGAAAATTATTTCTGACTCAGTGCAAAACGACATCAATGCATTTAAATTTATTTGTCTGGTATCAGTATGATGATTGATCTTGAAAACTGAGTCTTATGCAATATTTACTCTTATAAATCCCTAATTCAATGGACTTCTCAATTTGGGAGAACTTAAAGAATATTTTTAGCAATATGTATGTAAATACACAGTATAGGAAAAAGTTTAATACTTAAAGTGTACTGTTTTCCATGTAGCTTAGATTCTCAATTTCTAGGATAGTATCTCTCCAACTAAATGTGTTTGCCATGTAGTTACTTGCTGCTTATAGTTCTTTGCATGTTTCTTTCCAGTTAGAGCTTAACTTGCATCTTGTGCATGGTTTGTGCAAACTGCATTTTAACTTGTCTTTGTCTTTGATGCTTGCAACCTAATCCATCCCAGCTACACTGCCTCGAAAAGAAAGTGCTGTCAAACAGGAAACTGAGAGTGAGTATGACTAGTTGCATTAGTTGGTATTGTCAGTGCATGTGTGTCAATGTAAAGATGTAGTGCTGCATCATGGGAAAACCTACCAAATGCCTAAAGCATTCTGTTCTGAATGAAATAAGCATTAGCAGAGTCATTGTTCTTGCAAGGCAAAAATTAAGGGCAGCCAGAATCGCCCAAGATAGAAATAGAGAAGTATTGCATGTAAAGACTGTCTCTCTTACTTTTCCCATGCTAGTAGCTGATCTAAAAGAAGTGTTTGTGCCCAAGAGGTTGTCTTAGTTTCAAACTCTCTCAGCTTTTATTGAATATATAGACTTGCATATGCCCCCTAGATCAGAAAAGTCATGTCAAGATGCTAATATAGCAATTCAATGAAATGTGCACGATTGCTTTCAAGCTTCTTTATGGTTGAAGTGTGAGAAGTTTACATTTGGGTCAAATATTGATGACTTCTTGTGGTTTTGTGTTTGTTGTTATTTGTTTGTTTTGCATTGTTTTTGTTACTGGCTTTCTTCATCCTGTTTCAGCATTTCAGAAAACTTCAAACAGCAACAGAAAAATACACCTCACCCAAGGGAAAGCTCTAGAATATCAGGGAGAAACATCTGAACACTAATTTTGCTCATAGGGGTGGGAGTAACAGCAAAGTTCATCTGGGATTGTAGGTCAGACAAAATAGCTATGTAGCGGAAAAAAAAAAGAAAAAAAAATCAAGTTAAAAAGTGGAAAGTGCCTGTAAAATTTTTGATTTTTATTTTTTCCCCTCTTTTGAATAAAATATTATTCTTACGGCAGTTTTGCCCAAAGTATGCATTCACAAGGATCATAACTGATCTTTGCTTCCCAGCTTTCAAGGATAATACCCTAGTATTCCTGTATTTGACTTTTATATCTGTTAGAAAAATCCTTTTATACCTCTTTCATAATTTACAATATGGGATTAGATATCTGAATTGTAGTAAACTTTGAAACTTGCTGAAGTATTTCACTTACTTTGTAATGAGAAAATAACTGATTTATAGGTAGAGCATTATCAGCCTAGAATAAAGTGAGTTGTCTGATTTTCAACATAGAAGATCAGAAGTTGCTAGTAGTCCTACATTTGGTAATGAACCTGTTCTTGAGGATTTTGTTCTACCTTTGCATCCCTCTTTCATGTTTTTTTTAATTTAACAGGTCTTCATGGAAGCTCTGGAAAATTGACTGGATCCACTTCTAGCCTAAATAAGCTCTCTGTTCAGAGTTCAGGAAATCGTAGGTCTCAGTCATCCTCACTGTTAGATATGGGAAACATGTCTGCTTCTGATCTTGATGTAGCTGATAGAACAAAATTTGATAAGGTAAAGCAAAAATGTTGCATAGGAATTCTGCTTACCTGTGTATTAGAACTGTGTTCCATATCAATTTCAGTTATTTAAAAAAAAGTATATATTTTTTGAATGGGGTCAGTGTGCATTTTTAAGCAAATAGGAACTCAACTGATTCTTTGACTTTTTCTCAGTACAAGTGTTCAGGAGTTCGGTTCCATTTTGGCAGTAACCACAAGTAAAAGATAAGAAGGTGTAATCCGATTTTAGGCAGGACTTGAGCATGGTCCTGAAGTCTTATTTATACTGGTTTCGCAGGAAGGTCATTGTCAGTTTTCAGCTTTAACCAATTAACCAATTACACTAAATTGTTCCTGGAGTGTCTTCAGCATCTATTGTGTCCACAGCATCTATTTTTTCATCATTATTTTTTTATTTTTTAAAATTTTCCTGACCCTTTTGAAGACACAAAACTCACTTAGTGGAATTAACACCTCAGCATGAGGGGGAAGGGAAGGAAGAGTACCCATTCTGAAAGAGAGATTCTTTATTTTATTTTTAATGAAAATTCTTTTTTTTTTTTCTCACTCTCTTCAAATCCTTGCTCTTTTTTCCACCTGAAAGGAAATATTGTAAGTGTTTAATGTTTTTAAATATAAATGAGGACAACAGTAGCAGCATTTTTTTCTAGAATTAAAGCAAAAGGTTTTTTTTAAACAGTCTTGTACAAGTGTTATGACTTTTTTTCACCTTTTGGAAAAATGTGAACGTGGCTAATATATAGAGCGTTGCAAGCTATTGAGTAAACATAGTGATTTTTTCAGTTACCTTTTTTAGCTGAATTTCCAGAAGAGATTTACCATTGGATTTACTTGTGTAAATTATTCTATGTCTTGATCCTTAAATATTTGTGAAGAAATATTTATGTTAGGTAAACACTATAGACTGTTCATGTCTAACACCTGAGATTTTCCATAGCCCATACTAATTAAGATTAATTATTTCCAAAGTTAATCACAGTGAATACTCTTATTTCAGTGCAAGATGTTTCTGTAGCAGTTAACTACAAACTTTTTCTACAGAACAGTTACCTTTTACTTGTTTTCTTCAGTGAGAGATTTTTACTTTTTGTCTTCTTAGCAAACGGGGACAAAAAATGGTGGCAGAACCTATTGCTTGTTGTTAAAATTCTAAGGTGTTCACTACAGCACAAAAATCTGTTCTTAGGCTAAGAAACTTTCAGTTGTGGGAAAGTACTGATTATTCCGTCATCCATTTAAAATAGGAAGGGGAATAACGTTAAGATGCAGGTAACACTCCTAGAGATAAAAGCTCAAAGCTGTTTGCATTTTTATTAAGTGAAAATTGGCCTTCTAACACTTACTGAAGACAGACAGTAAAAAAAAAAATAGTGGTTATATAAATAATATTTAATAATAATTAAACATAGTATTTGTAATGGTTTAAATTAGTCAATGTGTTAATTAAAATATTTGATTTCTTTAGATTTTTGAGCAAGTATTAAGTGAACTAGAGCCCCTGTGTCTGGCAGAACAGGACTTCATAAGTAAATTTTTCAAACTACAGCAACATCAGAGCGTCTCAGGAACAACAACGGTATGACTCTTTCTTCAGTGGCAGAACTTAAAAGTACTGAGCAAGTCTCATAAGAGACCCATTTAAAAGTTAACTTTGGAATTTATCTGGCAACTAAGTGATCTGGGTGATGAGTAGCTTTTTCTCTACTAGCTAGCACAACCTTTGGATTTTGGCTGTCTGTACAAAAGTTATTTAAGAAAGAACTGGTGTGTTTCTTTTGCCATGCCCTAATTTCCCTATAAGTTCACACTAAACATGCTGTTTCGTGATATTATGCAGGAAGGCAATGGAGAGTAATTGCATATAGTGCTGGGGAACGTGACTGGGGATCTTATACCATGCCAACCATTGTATTTACTTTGCGGGGAAAATTAAAAAAGCTGATAATTTTATTGCTTTCATCAGACTTGTCAGTTGAATATAGAATTTGAGACAAACTTTCAACTTCCTATACATATACTCCTTGTTCTTACAGAATGAAACAGAAGAAATGGATGGAGGAAATTTATCTCGTTCATACATGTCTGGTGTTCCACAGACAGTATCATCTGAGTATGTGCTGATGCTGTTTATTCTTTAAGTCTACATGTGAATTTCTTTAGATTGTAAAATTCTATAACAAATTGTTCCTCTTTAGTGAAAATGAATGGTGAACTCTAAATTTGTAAGTAGTCAGTTTAATACAACGGCAAATATTAAAAAAAAAATCTTGTACACAGAATGAATGTTTCTGTCTACAGTAGAATAAATATATAACTGCAAAGTGAAACTAGACTCCATAATATATAAAATTCACGTAGCAAAATTCTGAATTTAAGTGTGTGGCAGCTTTCACACAGAAGATGTTTTGTTGGAATATTTCATACCTGTGACTGTTGATTTTTACAGTGAGACAGCTTTCTGAAAATCATGAGACATGCTGGTTGCAAATGAGACTGTTATAGGCAATAAATTTATCCTAAAAACATGTATCAAAGAACACTTCAAATAATCCAGTAAACTGTCAGACTAATATTTTTCTTTTGTATTTTTCCTAGGAAGGACATGATCCGACAAATGATGACAAAAATATTTCGCTGTATTGAACCTGAGCTGAACAATCTTATAGCACTGGGGGACAAAATTGATAGCTTTAATTCCCTTTATATGTTAGTTAAGATGAGCCATCATGTATGGACTGCACAAAATGTGGACCCAGCTTCCTTTCTCAGCACAACTCTTGGAAATGTTTTGGTGACTGTCAAAAGGAACTTTGATAAATGCATTGTAAGTTCTTTAGTTTTTCTATTTAAGCTAACTATACTATTATAGGAAGCCTGCTCCTTTTCAGTTTGATTTTAGGATTTTATAGTTAAGACTTTTTGCTTTAATTTGAAGTGAAAATGACTGCCTTTGTTGCTATTGTATTGGCCAAACTTTTTTTTATTGAAAAAAAAGTAATTAGCAGTTGTTTCTCTCTTCCCTCTCCATTCCAGTTTTCTTGAATAATGAGCTATTTTTAAGAAATACATCCTCTTGTTCTCAAAATTTCAATTCTGTGAGCTAGCTGACTCTTGTAGTAGTTTTAAACTTTTACGGAAGTTGATCAAGTAAAAAATAATAGTACTCTGGCTTTTTTACATTTCAAAAAAAAAAACAAAAAAAAAACCAAAAAAAACCTCACAGACTTGAGGGAAAATCAAAATTTTTATAATATGCTGAATAGACATCTAGTCCATGTGTTCAGGTATTTTTTATCATTAAACAAAACACAGAGTTTTGTTAAACATTAAGATTTCTCTCCTACCGGTGAAAGATTTGCCAGCTTCTGCCACCAAGGAAGTTTGCTATTGTTAATAAGGCAACCTTAGTACAAATACTTGTTTGTGTTACTGTTGCTTTTGTTTTTATTGTTGTAAGTGTAATTTGACTCCAGGCCAGTGTGGTAACACTGATCATTCACTGTCAGTGCAATGCTTGAGGTACTTTGAAGTTAGTGTGGGTTTTTTGTTTGTTTTTGTTTTTGGTTTGGTTTTGTTTGTTTTAGCTTATACTTATTAAAAAATTTCAACAGAAGATTAAAAGAGGCTTTCTATGGCAGAATAAATTGTTTGCTGGGTTGATGCTGAAAAGTGGAATGGAAGTCTTAAATATCACTTCTTAATTGCTTCTGGGGGATAAGTTGTGGATTAGTTTCTGTTTTTTTCTTAATGCTAAATAAGCAAGCAAAGGAAGATAAAAGCTGGAAGATCTTTTCTTTCTTCACAGTTTTTACTGTTAACAAATTTGTGAAGATTAAAAAGGAAAGAAAAAACAGTAGATACTATAATTAAAAGAAAAATGATCTCCCTGATTAAATATGTTACTTTCTATATGTTTATTTTTTCTCTTACTAGTTATTATATGGTCCGGAGTTGTATTGTAGAGACTAACTTGTGTGTTTCTTTCCTTTTAATTTAAGAGCAATCAAATGAAACAGATGGATGAAGTAAAAATCTCAAAGAAAAGTAAAGTTGGGATCCTTCCATTTGTTGCTGAATTTGAAGAGTTTGCAGCCCTTGCTGAGTCAATTTTCAAAAATGCAGAACGACGAGGAGATCTGGATAAAGCATACATAAAACTTATTCGAGCTGTTTTTATCAGCGGTAGGTCTTCTCATTTGGTAATACTTACTAAATTCATTTCTCCTATGTAGGTATGTTTTGCTCCATTTAATTGATAATATTTTGTTTTCTTTTTAAGACTGTATTGTAAAGCACATGACCAGCATTGTACTGATTTAAAAAACAAAAACAAAAAACCCTAATTTACAGAAGCAAGTTGAAACATTTTGATAAAATGTAATCTTTAAAAGCAAACCATAGATATTTCCCTTAATACATATATGTAAAGTAGCTTTTGGTTATGACAGGGGAAGTGATTCAGGACTCGGGAAGGAGAGGGGAAATGACTGCAATACTGTAGGCTCAGTGTGAAGTGATTTTCTGGCTTTTCTTCACCAGTGTGGCTTAAATGAGGAGCTGAGACAGGGGTGGAATCCCTGTCATTTGGATCTAATGCTGTTCAGCTTCTCAGTGCTGTGTTGTATTGTTCAGTCCTTATGTAGCCTTGTGTTCTGGCTAGCAATTTGACCATTTCATACCAGATGAGGTCCTGTGTGTCTTAGCCTGACACAGTAGAATGTCTCTCTTAACCCTCCCTGTTTTCCCAATTCTGATCTGGAAAACCAGAATAGTCTTGTTCTCCTGTTTTATTCATTTATTTTGTTATTAACAAAAAAAAGAAAAAGCTGGAGGTGAAGTAACAGAAATGAAACTCCAGAAAAGTTGTCCTTTTAAACAACAGGGAGACCTCTCCATGCCGATTTGTGTACATACCTTGAGACAACTCTGTCTATAGTGCTTTCCAACCACTGAGACTTACCTCTTTTTCAGAAGGAGGCTGAGGAAGAAGAAAGTTCTAGCAATAAAGTTTGTTTGAGGAAATTGTAGCACAGGAGTTCTGAACATATTAGGAGGTTGTGAAGATGCGTCATTTCACAATATAGTGGACTACAGTTCATAAAGAGTCAGTAGAAATTGATAGGACAGTGAATTTTAAAAACATTGGTTGTAGCTAATTATTCAGTACTTTAGAATTTACTGTTCAAGTGATGAAACCAGGCAGACACTAATAGTCAAACCATACACAAAACGTACACATAGAATTACTACTGTAGGAAGAATTCAGGAAAGTATATTTTAAAAGAGATTTAAAAGAATTTCAGTTGAACTTAGAAAAAAAATTCACTGCATGAACTTTAACAAGTTTTTATGGTGGGGGGAGTATAAGGGATAGAAATAAATAATGGAGATAAAACAATATCAAAATGACACGCAAAGTTAATGCAAGCAGTATGTTTAATGCAGCATGATAGTTAATTCACAAGTAGTTTTGAAACAAGTCAGACAAATGTAGTACTTCACAGAGAATTAAAAATTGCAAAAAGAAAACAAGCCAAAACCACACTGTGGTTTTTATCACTATGATAAAATCCCATATTTTTTCTCTGTTCATCAGTTATGTTTTTCTGAATTTGGTTGTCCTTTGGGAGTTCTAAACACTTTGTTTCCCATATCTTTCAGTTGAAAAAGTAGCTAATGAAAGCCAGAAAACACCCAGGGATGTGGTAATGATGGAGAATTTCCATCATATATTTGCAACACTTTCTCGGTTGAAAATTTCTTGTCTTGAAGCTGAGAAAAAAGAAGCCAAACTGAAATACACTGAACATCTTCAGTCTTATGTAGTCTACTCGCTTGGACAGCCTCTTGAGAAATTAAATGTAAGTATACTTCAGTCTAGCTATATACTACCCTACACAATTTAAAAGTATGTATATAACTTTCCCTTATATTGTTAATTTGCAATGTCTGATCTATTTATCATAATCCCTGTCTTACTGTTTTAGACTCAAGCATGGCTGCCTAAAGTGCTCTACTTTTCCCCTCACTTTTTTCCTTCCTCAAAACTGTTTATTTAATGAACAATTAATTATGTAGTCAGCACTGTACGTTGCCATGAAAAATCTAGTTGTTTTCATCCACAGCTGTTACCTTGAGCAGCAGTCGGGAGCTTTGGACCGATCTCCCCCACCTCAGCTGCAGAGACTATTACTGTCCTTTCTGATTCATATAACCGTAAGAAAAATTTTAGGAAATTTCTGTATGTCCTAAGATGAGCTATGCATTCAACTTTAAGAAAAAAAAAAAAAAAGAATCAGTTCTGCTCTCTGTTTCCCATTTTTCAATTGCTTTTTTTCAATAAGCAGGACTCCAGGCTTTTGCAGTTTACAGCCATTTATTTTTGGAATAGTCTAAGATGTATTCTTTTTTTTGAAAATTAAGATGCTTATGACCACTTCTAACTTTCTGTGGGTTGACCTGTCTCTGAACAACAGCCACCCTTGAGGACAAACATCTGCTCCACTTCCTCTGGCTGCACTTTTTATTGCTGAGCATTATGTTATATGCTAGAGAATACACTTAGGCCAGCTTCTCAGCTGCCCCAGCTGTGTCCCCTCCTAGCTTCTTGCCCATTGCCAGTCTACCGTGGAAGGAGACAAGAGGAGGACAGGATGTGTGTGGAAAGTCTTGATGCAGTGCATGCACTCTTAAGCTATAGCAAAATGTTGTGGTGTTATCAACACTGATTCAGCCACAAGTCCAAAGCACAGCACCATTTAGGCTGCTGTGAAGAAAATTAATTCCATCCTGTCCAGAGCCAGTGCAAATGATGTTACAGTTCTACATGCACACTCATAAGCATATTTCTTTCCATTTTTATTATTGATCAACATGGTGAGGAATCTTGAGAAAAGAGGGCAATAATGAACCAATATTGCTCTTGTTTAATTTTGATTTAAGTAGAAAATTTCCAATTCAAATGCTTTGTCAGTTTATCTGAAAGACCCAATGCTTTCCCAAGCTGTGGTCTCAAATAACTGAGGAGTTTGAGACTGGTTCAGTATTAGTTATGAGGTGGTAACTGAAAGCTTGATTGCTTCCATAGATGATTAATTTCAGTTTTACCTTATTACTTACTTAGTACTGCATTGGTTTGCCGTTCCTTAATATTTATGACCGAGCACAACTTCTGTTAAAATGAACAGCTGTTGTGTGTTCCCCACGTTTTTGTTGAAGATGCAGTTTGATCAGAATTTTTGCAGTTAATTAGTTTGGATTTATGACAATCAGTAATAGTATTATTGTTTGTTAGCATTTTTTTGAAGGTGTTGAAGCTCGTGTGGCCCAAGGTATACGAGAAGAAGAAGTAAGCTATCAACTGGCTTTTAATAAACAAGAGCTTCGTAAGGTTATAAAGGAGTATCCTGGCAAAGAAGTCAAGAAGGGGTTGGATAATCTTTACAAGAAGGTAGATAAACATCTCTGTGAAGAAGAAAACTTACTTCAGGTAAACTAATTCATGGCTTAAAAAACTCTTGCAGAAAGGTCTTTATTTTTTCTTTCGTATGCGTATTCTGGGAGATGTGTCTATCTACAGCAAAATTCTGAAAATCCCTGAATTTTGAAATGTTTTGTGGTGGTTTGTTTGTTTTTAATAATCCTTCTCTGATTTTCTTTATCATAACAGATTGGTTTCAAGTATAGTAATAGATTTCTGAAAGAAATTTCTGAAAGAAAATCTCTTTATGATTCCTTAGCTGTTCATTAGTGAGTGATCTCTATTCTGCAAAATAAGATAGAAATAGAAGGAACTAGACTGAAATGAACCATTAACTTAACATGAAATTTGGCTTGTACACTGCAGTAGAATATAGTTATTTTTCTGATAGTGTATTATTTAGATCTTGTATTTATGTAAATTTTCTTGCTGTTGTAAATGATGAGTTAAGTGTGCCTTAAGCTTTTAAGAGTGTGAATATGAAAACAGGTCTGGTTTGGGTTGCTTTCTTTGAAGCAACCTCTTCAAGAGTGACCTCATTATTATTTTTTTTCTATTTTGTAATACAATTGGTAGGAGTGATGTAAATATTAATGATATTTAAAAAATTTGATAGGTAAAAAACTTTGAGAATTTTTAATGCAGTAGCTCACTTTACTGAACTTTGCTTTTGACAAGCTTTAGTTTTATGTCCCCTTAACTGAGAATGAATTAATGAGCTGATGTGTCCTGTAGTTCACATTTAGTATATTGTACCAGTTGTCATTTCCTAAAATTTGCTTTTGTTGGCAGGTTGTGTGGCATTCAATGCAAGATGAGTTCATACGACAGTACAAGCACTTTGAAGGGCTGATAGCTCGCTGCTATCCTGGATCAGGAATTACTATGGAATTCACTATACAGGATATTTTAGACTACTGCTCCAGTATTGCACAATCTCATTAAGGCTCTAAAGAGGGACAGAGAAGCTAGCGAAGTCTGTGCCTGTATGATAAGGGAATCAAACACTATAGATGCTGTTCCTTTTTAAAAAGTGTATTTCAGTATATATGTATAGCTAACTGTTGTGTATGTATATGCTTAACCTGTTTTTCGGCAAAGTGAAACCTTTGGTCATTTGTTGCTCTTCTACTGCAATGAAATACTGTTTGAAAGCATTAATTCTGTGAAACACTTGTATACGTTTTTCCCCTCCCCTAATGTTCAGATACTTTTATTTATAACCCCTTTTTTGCTAAAAGCAGCAAGCACTACACGTGTAGTACACAAACGGGTACTACCATCCCTACTAGTACTTCGCATCTTGGAGATTACACAAGCATTAAAGACTGCCCCATCTCTTCCCATCCTCGTTCCAAAACATAGGCAGTGGGAATATGAATTCGTGTTCAGATGGCTGTCATTCTTGATTAAAATCTGTCCATCGCATTCTTTATGTCTCTGAGGCGTGTTATTTCAGAACGGCGGCAATGCAGAGCTGCTCCTGGGGTGATGTCACTGGGTACTGACGGAGCGCTATTCTATTTCTCAATTGCTTTTTTCCTTCCTTTTAGTAGGTGTGATATAGCATCACTATAGGCCTCGTTAAGCAGCAGGGAGGGCGGGGTTATGCGCAGCAGACGTTCCCCTCGCCCAGCCCGGGCAGGCTTGACGAAGCCCGTAGGCACAGCCAGGCCCCTCAAGGCGGAGCCGGCTCCGCCCCCGCCTCCCGCCCCGCTCCCCAGCGCGAGGGCTGCTGGTCGCGCGACAAGGGGCGGGGCGAGGCGGCAGGCGCGGGCAGCGGTTGGCTGGGCCGGCGGCGCGTGCCGCGTTGCTGTGGTGACGGGGCGGAAGTGGTTGCTGCGCCGCGCGCCATTTTCAAACCGGCGGCGGGGCCGGGGCCGGGCCTTCCAGCGGGCTGCTGGGGCTCCTGCCGCGGAACCGGCGGCTGCCGCCCGATGCACTCTGACCGCGAGAAGCGCGGATTAGCCCGGCAGCCGCTGGGCTCCAGTTCCCTCCGTGCTCTGCCGATGCCTAGGTGACGCGTCTCGGCGTCTGCTCCGTGGTTTGCCCTGGAAGAATTTACCTTCAGCAGCGTGTCGGTAAGGCTGAGCCGGAGGGAGGGCGGGCAGGTGGGCGCGCAGCGGGCTGGCAGCCGCGCCGTGTTCGTGTGCCGCCGTGCGCTTACACGGCCTGGCGCCTCGTTACACGGCGGTCTGATCCTGCAGCTCGCGCTTCTTGTAAACGCGATCGCTATCAGAGGCACGGGATGCTGAGTTGGGTTGAGCTCAGGCTGTACTGAAGCCGTACTGCCGTTCTTACGCGCGTTTGGTATCTCCAGAAAACCCTGTTTTCCTGATGGAGAGGTCATTGAAGGCTTTGTGATGTGATAACCTCTAGCAACAGGCCTTGAGTTTAGGATGTGAGATTTGTGCTGTGGTTATCTGTAAGGGCTGGGTCTGGAATTACTGGTGCATAATGTCTTTCCGATTCCACTCTCCTGTGCGAAAGACTGCACAAAGATTAGTGTCCTTAAAGAACCCAGGGTCTGGTGAGCACTCTGAAGCAACAACCCCCAGCTCTTCTGGTTATTTTAATTTCTTTACATCTTTTGGACCTACACCACAAATTACCTAACCCATTTCTTGGACTAATTTTGTTATCAGATGTGGCTCTAACGAATGTAAGATAATACTTTCTCTTGTTTAATTAAGGTAATAAGAATGAATTGATATGAATTTCTCAATCTTAAGAAAGGAGAAGGGCATGACAGTGATTCATCCTAAAAGTTCTCGGTCTCTCTTAATCCTAGACTACATTTAGGAATGACACCTCACTTAAATGTTGGTTTCAGTGATTTAACAAGATCCTGTATCCACTTCTTGGTCATACTGGAGCACAAACAAACATTGTTACTGTACAGAAACCTTTATTCCCTTACTTGCTATAAAGCAGTTTTGTTCTTGCTGTTACTGTGAAACTCTCTCAAGGTGATTAGTAGAAAAATCCTTTTTCTTTCCAAAACATATGCACTTAAATCAAGCCTGATGAACAGCTGTAATTAATCTTTTTAACTCATCTAGTTCTTATGGAGAAGATGGGCTCAAGAGTTATTACCTTACTACTGCGATTTAGATGTGAAAGATAAAAAGCATACTGTTTTTTTGGGAACAGTCTGGATTATGAAAGATGCTACTCTGATGGCTGATTCAAGAAATCAGAATCTACTTCTTTGTCATCTTTATAGAAAGATCTTTTTACAGTGCAGTTCTGGAAAGAAAACTCGTGTGTTTGTACTCTTAAAATCATAGACTCGTGGAATGGCTTATGTTAGAAGGGGCCTGAAGGTTCATACAGTTCAACCCCCCTATGTGCAGGGTTGCCAGGCACTAAATCACACTCCCCATTCAACCTGGCCTTGAATGCTTTCTGATGTTAGGAAATGCTCAGAGATAAACAATTAATTGGCAAGGCAAATATTTTAAAAAATATATGTAAGTATGTTGAAAACTTTTTGGTTGCCTTATGATTCTGTTTTAGTTTACCTAAATTTTCAGAATACGCTTATGTATTATACAATAAATTACTTTTCCATTACTAGTTTCTGTGTTACTCCTGCTTTAAGGGACAAGTGCTGTGACAGATGATATTTTGCAGCTGTCCTTTTTTTCCTCAGTGTTACAAAAGCCACTTTGGAGCTGTGTTTACAATGACGACAGCAGCGGAGCGGAAGTTTGTTAACCTCAGGAAACGTCTGGATCAGCTGGGCTATCGGCAGCCCTTGGGAGTGGAGAGTTTACCTTTGGTGGAAAAGCTTTTTAGGTATTCCAAAGGAGATTCTTTATTGATTAAAAAAAAAATTAAAAAACACATTGTATTCGTATAGTAGGTATTGTTTGATTTTTGTTTTATTTTTTTATGTGAGGGAAATAGTTAGCCTAAAGATTATTTTCCAACAATCTTATTTCAAGGCTAACATTTGGTTTCAGCATATGATGAGTCAAGTGGGTTTGCTTAAGTTATAAGAACATCTTAAGATTTATTTTAAATCAGTTATATCGTTAAGATAGTCTCTAAAGATCTACAATCAAGGGAAAATTTAATTTTCTAACCTTACCACTTAGCCAAAACAGTTGTTGCTGTTATGCTGATAATTAGAAGGCACGCTTATAGCTGGTTGTATAATAATCCCCATTGTCTCTACTGTATCTGAGCATAAAGCATTCACAACTTCATTGTTTGTTATTCTATTTGGAGAAGTTTAAGTTTGCTGTCTTTGCTGTTGCGCAGGGTAATAATAGAAGAAGAACAAACTTTCTTGTCAGCTTCTTAACTTCTCTGATGTTTCATGGCTTTGATGCAATAGGAACATAATAATTTCCATAGTAATCTAGTCATATCTGACTAAACATGCAAAAAAAATTTGGTTCTAGTAATAGTTAACATTTAATGCATATAGAAGCAAGTGAGCTTATTGAATTATCGGTTGTAAATTTTTCCATATCCTTGTTTTGTGTATTTGTCCCATCCTTTCCTATATACTTTTTTTTAAGCGAATGATTTCTATCTTTGCATTTTTCTTACATTAATGTTCTCTTTGTTTTTCTTGCAACTTATGTGTTCTACATTTAAAATGGTCTGGTTTTGTTTCTAAGGTTTTAATAAATATTTGAAGCAATGGTTTAATGGCTGATAACGTTCTGATCTTGTCTGCTGGTCCTTGATTCTAGTGACCTTGTTCATACAACAGAGAGCCTGCGCAGTGCCAAGTTATCTGCTGGAAAAATTGAAAAAGAATGCAGCAATTATGATGCTATTATAGAACCGTATAAAACTGAGAATGCAAAACTTACCAGGGAAAATAATGAGCTGCATTTGGAAATATTAAAACTGAAAGAGCAATCTGATCATCATATTAAAGGTAATATAAAAATTATGAGACTTCTTAAGAGTTCTTCAGTGTCAAAAGTGTGGACAAATCTGCAGACTCATTTATTTGTAGTTCTACTTGTAAGTGGTCGTTAATTTTGGTGCCTTTAATTAAGGCTCATGTGAAGGTATTACTTTTGTAATTAAAAAACAATATATTAGTGCTTATGTGTACATCTGTAGGTATATGTAAACTTACCAATGGGTATTTGGAAACTTTCCATTATGAAAAAAGAATATAAGCATTGTTTTAATACCCATTTTAGTGAATAAAAAAGATAAAATTGCTCTTTCTCTCCCTTGAAGACTTGAAAGCCAGCTTAAGGAGTGTTGAAAATGAAGCAGCTGACTTGAAATTCCTGAATAACCAATACGTGCATAAAATTAAACTGCTGGAAAAAGAGAGCAAAGCCAAGACTGAAAAAATTCAGCAGCTTCAGGAGAAGAATCTGCAAGCAGTTGTGCAAACTCCTGGTGAGTGAAAATAATCCCAGGTAATGTTTCTCTTGGCTTTTTTTTTCTTTCTTTTTTTGGCTCTTCAGAATATACATATATTTTTTCCAGATAGGAAGAGAAATTACTGAAGTAAAATGACAACGTCTAATAGAATGACATTAGCTTTCGAAACTTTGGGCTCTGAATTCAGTCTTTCTCGGTATGGAAGAAATTTGATCAGTTGTGCTGTGAACAAATTTGTATACAAACTTGAATTCATTAGAATTAGAGCATTTATTAATATAAAGCATGGCTGAAAGGCACTGTTGCTCAGTGGCTTTTATTTCCATTTTTTAATACTACTCCTAATCTAGTCCTTTTTTTTAATGTATACTCGAGTGTTTTGATAGCTAACTGATGCTATGTAAGTGAATAATTAGGATTTTTATTAACCAAGATCAAAAAGTACCAAGATGCAAAATATGTCTGCAGACAAATGGTCCAACCCTCTGAAAGCTTACAGCTTTAAAAGATTTTTTTTTTTTTTTTTTTAACTAACTTAAGATGCTAAGGATATTACTGTTGGATTAATTACTTCTTCCACTGTTTCAATTTTTCTTCATTTTGTTTCAAATTACGGACAATAACAGAAAGTGTACTGTAAAATTAATTCTTTCCTTCAAAGTCATTTGATTTGACCCATCTTTTTGGCATCTGAGGGAAATAATAATGTAGTGGGGTGAAATAAAAATCATACTTTTTCATACCTTTCTATATTCTATGTTCTTTGCCTCAAAGATGCTGTTACACTTCTGTCTGTCTTCCCTCATACTTAACTACTTGTCCACAACTCTTATAAGATTTTTCCATACTATAGCATCAAAAACTAAACATACTTATTTGTTTGCTGGAGAGTAATTCTTCCCTCTGTAAAATATATTTTGCTTTTTTAAAATATAATGCTGTCATGCAAGCAAATAACCTACTTTGCTCGATATGTTTATGATACAAATGATAGTAGGATAAAAGGAAAAAGAATACTTGTAGACTTGTTAAGTTAGTAATGAAATGGCTCTTAAATTTGAAAACAAAATGTTTTTTGTGATCTTTTACCTTAGCTTTTTTAGTTGTTTTCCTTAACTGCTAGGGGAACTGGTTAACAGTGCCAAATGACTGCTGCTTCTGTATCCTTTCTTTTGTTAGTAAATCTGTTCCTGTCCTTTGCTCCTTAATTCTCCTGTTTTCTGTCTTCTTGCTTTCTCTCTCTGTTGCTGAATGCACATTTGTTTTCTTCAAAGAGCCAAAGGCTTTATTTGTGCCATTATTATTAAAGACTCTTAATGCATATAGATAGTGTTTAAGCTGGAAGGAAGGTAAATCGGTTACAGATTCAGCAGGTTCAAGCTGTAGACTATTTTGAGACTTAAGCATTAGAGCAATTGACTTGTACTAGACTTCGCCTATTTCCTTATTTTAAAACTGAACTTCAGCAAAACCAATGCTATCTGCAGGAATTATGTCTGGATTGTACAAATTTTATTAACTTATTTCACTCAGATTAAAATGATGCTTTATGTCAGTTCAGAAGCAGTGGAATAAATATAGAATCGCACTTTGTATAAAAGGTGAAGACTCTCTTGCTTTAACATCATGTAATAGCTATTTGACTTTGGCTTTTTCAGGTGGCAGAAAAAGAAACATCCCATTCAGGCGTCAACGCATGCAGATAGACCAGCCTGTCCCTCCATCAGCTGTTAGTGCCTATCCAGTGCCACAGCCAGAGGACCCGTACATTGCAGACCTTCTTCAGGTGGCTGATAATCGGTAATCTAAAGAATTTTGAAATGTTAAAGTTAGGTGTTAAATATCTGCTGCTGTGACTTCAACACCTCCTTCTGCCTTTCAAGTTTGCCTGAGGAAAAAGGTTTCGTGATGTTTTGAGAACTTTATAGTTCTTAAATGGGATTTTACTTAGTGACTGACCTTGCTGCTTCAGTTGAAATTGCAATGATATTTAATATGCTACTTATATCCTTAAAGGATTTCTGTTAAGATTTCTATACAGGATTTACTCTTGCACTGAATGTTAAGCAAGGGATTCTGGAAAAAAACTAGACATAACATTTTGTGCAGGAAGAAACTGATCTTTTGTGTTTATAGTGGAAGGCTAGCATATTCTCATTTATGCAATACTATTTTTGGCTTAGAAACATACAAAAAACATTACAAAAGGTTCAATACAATTTTTCTAATTCTGAATATGCCTGTAAGTGGATTTACTTGATAAAGTTTTGTTAGGGAGGAAGCTGCAGGGGAGGCCTTTGTGAGAGGAGATCAAGGACTGTCCTGTACCAGACACAGCTGACTTCTTCAGCTGGCTCCAAAATGAGCCCACCGATAACCAGAGCTGAGCCCAGCAGCCAAACTAATGGTGCTTCTGTGAACTACTTGAGAACAAGTTTGGAAAAAAAAAAAAAAAAAAACAGAAAATAGAGGGAGGAGTGAGAAAACACCTGAACAAGTGGATATGCTCTGAAGGAGGCTGCAGTCTGTGGAAAGAAAAGCCACATTGGAACAGGCTCCTGGCAGGACCTGTGGCCCATAGAGAGGAGCCCATACTAGGGCAGATTTTATGGCAGGAACTGTGAGAGGTGGGGCGCACATGCTGCAGCTGTCTGTTTTAGGTGGACTGTAACCCTTGGAAAGGATGATGCTGAAACAGTTTTTAAAGAATGATGTCCTGTTTTTTGCTGGGATGGAATGAATTTTCTTAGTAGTCACTAGAATGGTGCTGTCTTCTGGATTTAGGATGAGAACAGTGTTGGTAACACCATTGCTTTAGTTGTTGCTAAAGAGCAACAGGACGTATCAGCTTCCTGTGCTGCACTGCCAGCAAGGAGCTGGGAGGGGACAGCACTAGGATAGCTGATCCATACTGGCCAAAGGGTTGTCCCATATTGTTCAGCATGTCACCACAGGATAAAGCTTGGGGATTTGGCTGTGGGGGGCAACTTCTTGAGGACAGGAGGTAGAATAGTGGGGAATGAAGGTTGAGCCTAGGAAATGGAGGTGGGTGGAAGATGGTCTTGATTTGTCTTTGTTTCTTATCATCCTACTCAATTGCTAACAAATTAATCTTCCTCAAGTCTTTATCCCACTTTCCTTTTCAGGAGATGGAGTGAAAGGACGAGTGAGGGTCTGACAGCCAGGCAAGATTGGCCTGCCACAGTATCTCAAACAATAGCTTCTATATTAATATTTTGTATCAGCAAATCAGTTTTCTTTTTGGTGAAATATTTCCATTCAGGAGCAAAGAGAAAATGACAGTATTGAACTATTGTGCATGGAGGGCTCATTCATGAATCTACATAAACAGAATATTGCTATGTTTCAGAATACAAGAACTTCAGTCAGAAGTGACACAGTTACAGGAAAAACTAGAGATATCAGAAAACGGAAAGAAGAATTACAGCAAGCAGGTATGTTTACATTTATTTCACTATTTTGTTTTCTTTTTTTGTTTTAATTAATTGTAATAGCCTTGATTTTAATTTTATTTTTATTTTAACCTTGTAGGTGTTATAAAATACAATTATTTTATTTTTACTTTAGCCATTGTAGGTGTTATAAAATATAATTATTCTAATTCTTTCTTTCCTCTGTGCTGTTTTGAATTTGTAGCTTTGAAGACAGCAGCAACATTAAAATGCTATCCCACCTCCTTTGCTTATAGATTTATCTTCTTAAAAGTTACACTAAATAAATGGTAGTTGATGATTATAAGCTCAATTTTTTGTACATCTAGGGTTTTTTAGTGTAGAAATATCCACCTGTTAAAATTAATTTGATCTACAGGTACATTAGGATAATTTTTTTATTGTTTGGACTGGTTATATTTCGTTTTTATTTTTCAGAGGTTAATTCATGGACAGCAGATCTTACAGCTCTTTAATTAGATTGGATCAAAAAGACAATACAATACATACAAATGAAGGAATTGCATCAGGTGTTTGTATCTTGATGTATCTTTCAATATCTGAGGGGTAGTGGACCCAAACCCAAACATCATTTTTTCAGTCATATCTTGGTGAATTAAATTCTTTGGTTGCACTCCAAGAAAATAATCTGCTAGGACTTGTTCCATGTTGTTGGTGGTTCTTTTCTCTCCCATAAATTTTATTTGTTTAGTTTTATTTCAGAGAAATCACTTTGTTCAGAAAAATGCGGAATTCAAGAAAATTGAATACTAAATTTAAAAATGTAATTGTTAGAGACATCTCTTCTTACTGAGCATTACATAGGAGCGTATCAGAATAAAGGTACTGTTAAATGCTATAGAAGATGATGAAGGTTTTCTTTCTTCAAAGGTTGAGCTTAGAGACAAAGAAATAGAACGCCTAATGCTAGCATTGGATGGTGGTCGTTCTCATGAAGTTGTATCTCTGGAGTCAAGAAGTAAAAGTAATGAGAAACTTATTGCTCAATTAAATATGCAGGTAATGAATGAATTGCTGTTGATTAGTCAAAATGAGAAATACTAGCAATTTAAAAAAACAATCCACAAACAACTTTTAGATCTTCTTTCAAAAAGAAAATTCAGTATTAGATAAAAATCAACAAATTTAACTTACTTTGCTTTTTAGGTGGTATAGTTTCTTGTCTAAAGAAATTTCTTGTTTTAAGAGCCTGTTTTTTGTAAAGAATTTAATGTATGCACATCTGTGTATACTAAACAGAGTATTCAGGAAATTTCTGCATGATACAGTGTTTTGACTTAGTTTGAAATCACTTATTTTATTTTGTAAATGTATATGTGTACATTTTATTTATGCCTTTGGAACTAACTGATATATATACTTACCAAGAGGTCTGCAGGTAATCTCATCACATAGTGGGAAATCCTCTTAATTCCAATGGTCCTCACCTTTACTGCAACACAGACTTGCAAGAAAATAATAAGCTTAGGAATAAGGATGTTGTGTTTACTGTGCATGTTGGCATGCATACATTATTGGTCTTAGATTTCTGAATCTAATATAAGGCAGACTGGAGTACAGATGAAGTATAGCCTATCTCTGAATTTATACTATGTATTTACTGTCTGGATACTGATTGTGTATCATATACAGGGTCACAGAGAGCCAGGCTGCAGAGCTCATTAGCTTAGCTTCAGTGATGCAAAAATATGGTATGAGCTATGACTTGGAAGCAGTACTGCTGTTTTCAGTGATCCTGAATTAGTAAGTTGTGTTGAAGATAAATTGATTATACAGAGTGAACCCAGGCTTCTATACTATATTTTCAGAGCTGCATAAAGCAGATTTGGGCCATCAAGGCTATTTATTCAGGCTTAGTGCCAATCTACCACTTTTAATCTCTGACAGTAAATGGATCGATTCTATATAGTAGCATTTACAACCATGAAAAGACTCACATTGTGTTCCGTGCCTAGAACTGAACTTCTTTCTGGAGTACTCAGGAAAGTTATGTGGAGTTGAAGTGCAGCACCTCTGATAGGTTGAGATATTTATTTATTTTTATTCCTACTCTGCCTCTCTTAGCTGTACTTGCATGGAATAGCATAATGGTAAAAACAGTGTCTCTAGAACAGGATTTCTGGAATGTTGTGTTTAAGATGCTGATATGCTGAAGGCAAGATAGGTCTTGGGAATGTGATCTGTAAAGCTTCCTTTTCTGTGAAAGAGTTAACAGTGAATCCAAGCCTTGCAAATATACTGGATAGATAGATGGAAGGAACTGTCTTCGAATCTTGTGAAATCTGGGGAAACACTGAGTGCACTGGGTTTACTGGACTGGTGCCCAAGACAGGTTTTTGTACAGATATCTGCTTTTCAGTGCTTTGTTTTCAGGAAAAACCTTGGATTTTTGAGCCTATGTAAAGATCAGTGTAGTAATTAATTCTTTCGCCGTGCACATTTGTAAAAATAATATTTTTGTATGTTGATATTTATTGTTTTCTAAGAATGGAAGTCTAGACATTATTAACAGGATATCACTTTTAATATATAGATATAGAGATAGCAGCCACTCTTCCTTATCTTCTAAAATATACTACCTAGTTAAATAATATATATTAAAGCTGTAATGAAAAATATCTTTTAGGTTGAATATCTTCAGCAGTCAAACAAAGAACTTGAAAATCGCATTCAAGACCTCTTGGATACAAAAAAAAATGTGACTAGTGAGGTAGTGCACTTAAGCAATAAAAATGAAGAACTCTGTCAAGAACTGAATGAAATAGACCATTTGGCACAGCAGTTGGAGAGACATAAGGAAATTGTGCTCGAAACTGCAGATAAAGAAATAGGAGAAGCAAAGGTAATCACTAGTGTTTTACGGGTAGGATCTTCTAAGCTCTTAGGTTAAATTTCTCTAATTTGCCTCAATTTTGGCTTTTTTAGCTGCAACAGGATACCTAAAGGAACATTGAAAATATTTTTTCTGGTTTACTTAGTCATATACGGAATTTCTCACTAAAAGATTAATTACAGCAGTTATGTCTTGTTACTGTGTTAGGTGAAATTAATTCAGTTAGGCAGTCCGTCTTCCTTCTTCTGTTAGCTCAGTATAAAACAAAATTCAGAGCTATTTAAACTATTGATACGTAATAGATGTTTGCAACAGTGAGGCGTGTATGGGTAGTTTTTTATGAGGAGTCACGGTGTGATTCATTTAGTATTTTGTTCAAAATGAATGTTTATGGTTAAAGTGTTATGCACATGCAATTAATAGGAGCTTTAATGAATGTGTGAACCTAAAATTTTACGGTTTACAAGAAACTAATTATACTTTGTTTCTTAAAAAAATCCGATTTCCTTAATTTTTATAACAAAGGAATTGGTGTTTTGAATATGTAACTTGAAAAATGAATTTTTTTTTGTTTGACAGAAGGAAATTGAAAGAAAGGACAGTGAAATACAGGATCTTGAAGACAAAATAACGAGGCTGAAATCAGTAAGTAAAAATTCTTCCAGCTTAAATCTTCTTTGTAATACTTTTATCATACTGTCGTTCACATTTCTTTCATAAAAATTAGCAGCGCTTCATTATTTTTTAAATGAAACTTCTGTAGTATCTCAAAATTCTATCAAACTAATGTAATACATGTACGAGCTGAAGAAGCTACATCACATTGAGAAAATAAGCAGAAAGAAATCTCTTTAGGCAGCATGCTTTACTATCCTTGCTATACACTTTGTTATTATTCTTGCTATCGGAAGTTTAATTGCCATGACACGATCATTTTTACTAAAATTTAATAATGATATCGAAGGTGCTTTATATAGGATCTACTTTGTCTCTTAATATGTGAATAGTTGCACATTACTTTCCTAGTCAGAAACAAAGCTTAATAGCCCAGATGAAAGATGTCAGTATGACCCATTCCTAAAACATCTATTTTCAGTTGTGTACTGGTCGCATGCAGTGTTTTGTTTTAGTGTTTCTAGTGAACTTGAAAATATGAAAATATTTTCAGAGCACCAAATTATAGGAAATACTAAACACCAGCTGCATTAAATAGCTGCAGGATTGAATTGATTGAGATACAGCATTGTGATCTAGCTTAACACCAACAATATTACTAAGTTCCGTTTAAAAATATTTCTTGATTTAGTTATTACTTTTTCCCATGTTTACATCTCACTGTACTTCTGGTTTGGTTTCTTGGAGTAGCAGCTGGATTAAACAAATGTGAGTCTTGCTTGTTTCACTGCTGATTGCAAACTGTGTCAGGAGTAATGCCTAGAACCAATAATATTCACTTAAAACAAATGTTACATAAAACATCAGGATTACATGAAAGCAAACAGCGTTGAATATTAGTAGCTTAACAAAATGTTAGGTAATTAACTTTTCTTCCAATATCTCTATTGGCACTTCTAAATTTTTGTAATATTTGTTACTTCAGGAGTTGTGCTCATGTCGTCGACAGAATGAGAGGCTGAATGAAGAACTCTTTGGAAAAGCAGATGATAAAGAGAATCTCGAACTATTGCTAAACCAGCTTGAACAAGAGAAACAGAGGCTGACAGAAAAAACAGAGAACTTTGAAATAAAAGGTAAACGATAAAATGTAGATTCCTGTAAATTATCTTCCTTTAATTTTTGAAATAGAATGCCTTATATGTTTAAGATGCAATTAATAACACCAAAGGACTAAAAACACTAATAGATAAATGAAAAAAATAGTCTGTAGGTCTTCAATCATTATTTAAGTGAAATATTTTATCTCAAAAGCATGTTTGAAAATTCAGCTTTCACAGTTGAATTGTAGTTCCACGGGGCATCCTAATAGTAATAAGGCGTTTCTTACAAAGTAATTTCTTTTATCTCATACTGTTTTTATTCAGTCTTTCTGAGCGAGTGACTTCAGATTGTTTCTTAAGACTTTTGTCCAAACCTTAAAAACCTCCATGGGCAGAGATTCCTCAGTCTTGTTAGGCAACTACTTCCAAAATTTGTTTATGCTCAGAGTTTTCTTTCTATTGCTTGTAAAAATAGCTTGTTTATAGCTTGTTGATAGATTGTTTTCCTGTAGCAGTTTACTACTCTTGTTTCTTGTTTACTCACATTTGTGAAGAAACTGGTTCCATCTTGCCTATAAACTCCTCTTGGTATTGTCTGCAGCTCTTAAGGCCCTCATGAGCTGTTTTATAGGCTGAACAAACCCTGTTCCCTCAGCCATTCCTCACAGGGCAAGTATTCTGCTACTAGACTAGTTCGGAGGCCCTTCCTGCACTCACCCAAGTTTATCTAGATCCTTCCTGTACTACAAGGAACAAAACTGGGTACAGTATTGTAAAGGTGACTTAATAAGCCCTAAGTAAAAGGAAATGATCACATCCCTTGATCTCCATCTCCACTGAGGCAGTCCACTCTACTGCTAGGCCTTAGCTGGTTCCAAAGCACACTGCTGATTAATGTGTAGGCAATGGTGATCCAGGACCCCTGCATTGTTTTCAGCAGATCCTGTGCCCAGGCAGTTACTGGATGTTAGTCCATTCCTAATGCAAATGTCTCTGATGAAATTAAGCTTTCTTTGCAGTTGTTTTTATTTCTCTTTCTGCAGAACGGGAACTTGTCCTAGAAATAGAAAGAATGAGATTAGAATATGGTATAGCTCTAGGAGACAAATCTCCATCTCGTCTAGATGCATTTGTCAAAACTTTAGAAGATGACAGAGATTATTATAAAAGAGAATTAGAGTATCTTCAAAAAATGATAAAACGAAGACCTAGCCCAAGTCGTAGGACTCCAGAGAAGGTAACGTTCCTATTGTCAATACAGGCTGGAAAAATTATGGAGTTACTGTAGATTGATTTAAGGAGCTATCAAATATATTTTCAATAGCAATAGATGTTTTCTACTTTTTTAGATTGCATTCTTAGCATAAAAATTAACTGAGAATAACTTCAGGGAGTTTGCTTTTTGTTTCTCTACTCGCATTTTACAGTAGTGTTGATTTATATATTGATCAATTTGTGTAAAATAAATAGAATTAGATATTAAAGAAACAAAGTTTGAAGTATTATTGTTAGCTGGTTTGCTTTTTCTGGTTAACAGTTTGTTCTCATGGTTAAATTATACTAGTAATGCCACGTTTCTTGGAATTAAAATGTATTGGGTATGTTTTTTGTATATTCCTAATCATGTGAGTTCTTTCTTGTAACACTTAAGTGTCCAATTATCTAATTAGTATATTTTAACCTCAATTTTATTAATCACTTTGCAGAGTGAAGATCTGAGATTGATCACTAGAGAAAGAGATGAGCTACAGTCCATGTTAGACAGATTTGAAAAGCATATGATAGAAATTCAATCCAGCGTCAAGCTATTGACTGCAGAAAGAGACAGATTAAATATTCTTTATGAGCAGGTACAAAGAGCTTTATAATTGGCATTGAAATATCCAATTCAAACTTACTTTACTATTGCTTGTTCAAAAAGAAGGAGCTCCACATTATAATGGAAATTGAGTATAGACTTATTAGAAAATATGAAGATAATAAAATATATACTTACATATACTTTTTTTTTTTCTTTTTAACTTGCTAATAAAATTGTGTGTTTTGACATTCATATATTAACTTCAGAGTCATTATAACATGCTACTGGCATTTGGAAATGATAAAGATCAGGAGAAAATAAAAAGAAAGCATAAGAAAGTTGGGTAGAGATACAGGCTAGGTAGAAGTTGTAACTAAATTATGAGAAAACAAAGTGAAGTTAGTCTATGCTTGGAACAGCAGGATTCCAAGTATGTCGGCAGTATAAGTTGTTGTGCTCCTGTGTGATTTTAAATGTGTTTTAGTTATCTAGAGAAATAGACTATAATAGCACTTTTGTTGTGATAATGGCATTGGAACTTTCTTTTTGTCAGTGTATACACTGTATTAATTGCAATCCACAAATGCTAACAAGTAAAAACTTTTTAAAGTCTCAAAGTGAATTAAACAGGCTGAGAAGAGAAGCAAAGCATCATTTAGTTTCTCAAAGTCACATGGGAGAAGATGGAGATGTTGCACTGGCAGACTTTAGAAGACTGATGACAGAAAAGGAAAGTCTAAGAGAAAAGTTAAAGGTGAGACTTTTTTAGCTGCATTGCTTTACAGTGAGAAAAAGCTTTTAAATGCTACCATATTTGTGTATGACTGTCTGTCAGTTCCACTTCTGAATAACTTCTATACCTGTCTGATTTCAAATTCACTTAGCAGAATTGATGAATTGTCTGAATTATCCTGATAATCTCGGTTCCTAGGTAGGGTGACAGTAGAGGAAAGGGTTGAAGTGTTAGAAGGCAAGTACACACTTTGTGTGTAGAGTGCAGATATCACAGAATATTTTTATATGCACTTCTTTGTGATAGAAAAACCATCTTCAAAACTCTACATGCTACATTCTTATGACCTTTCTATTGCCTTGTATCTCTGTAATGTTTCTGCAACAACTCACAAATATTAATTAAATTAGAGCCAAATATAAATTTGCATTGTAATTAACCAAACTTTAAATTTATTATTTTTAAAATCTTGTGTGTGTATATATAACTGCAGTGGTGTATTTTCAGCTATTACTTAAATTATGCGTAGTGAAAATCCGGATCTTATTTATTACATGTAAAACCAATGCTTTTACCTTAGATTCAGCAAGAAGCGGCTAACCTTGAAAAATCAAAGATGCAGCATGACATTTCAGAACTGGAAAATAATATTCAACAAGTAAGTCCCTTTTCAACAAACAAGTTTTTATTCTAGAATAGGATAGATTTTTTTCCAGCAATTTGTTTTTTTCATTTCTTTTCAACTTTGATTTACTTAAAAGCCAAGTTGTGGTAGTTTTCTTCAACAGTAATGTCTTTTTATTTTTTTAATTGCAGTTTGAGTTGGAAAGGTGTGAACTAAAGAGTACAGTCTCTATCTTGAAAGAAAGAATAAAGTCTTTGGAAAATGAATTAAAACTGAAATCCAGTAAACTTATGCAGACATCTGATGATTCTTCTCAATTTAAAGCTGAACTTTGCTCACTTCAGTAAGTCTAATACAAAATACTATCATCTTTCAGTGACAGTAACATAATTTTACTCTACAAACATAGCAGATATAAGGTCTTTGGAAGGACCTTAGGATAGTTGAAAAAAAATCACTTGATACATTATTTATCTTAAGGAAATGTAAATATGAATAAGGAAAAAATACTGGTTTAGCTTTTCATACCAAACTCCTCCTGAATGTATTTAATGACCAGAAATATTGATGCTTGTTATGGCAAACTGTGAATGAAAAGTTTCTCCTTCTAGAACAGTTTCTTCCAAGAACCATGTTTTCTGTTTATGAATGTAGCAGAACAGAAAGTTCTAAAAGGACTTAGAAATGCGGTTTGCTAAAATGAAGACAGATGTGTTTGCAAACTGTAGGAGTAGGACGAAATTGTGCTAGTTTTACACAGGTGTAAATAATACTGAAGATTTTGTTAAGCATCATTGATACTTGACAGGTGAGTAGTTCTTGGAGAGCTGTTCTGTAATGGCATCTTGTTTGAGCTGTTTTTCTTGTGTCTCTTTTATATGCTAGTACTATCCAAAGCTTACTACATTTTTTGCATGTTGGCATCTTATGATCCTTAGGTCCAGTCAGAAGGGTTTTTATTTGCTCGGAAGTGAAGGATTAAGTATACCTATATGTTTTGGAGGCCTACTTAAACTTGAAGGATCACTGCTGGTCTTTCAAATTGTTTCAGAGCTTCCATCAGGTATTTCATTCAGAGACAAGAAGAGGCCTTACAGAATGTGGAAATAGAAATTTGAATAAATCTGGGCAGACATTTGAAAATCTTGCATTTGATTTAGGTAAAAATGAGAGCTTTGGATGCCAGGTTATGCTGTTAGATTAGATGTTTTGGATGTTTTACAAATGAAACCAGTGTCTGTCTCCACACTACAACATACCCTCCCACCCCCTTCGAAAAAAAAACCAAAAATATATAAGACAAAACAGTACTATTCTGTACTATATAACTGTAAAGAGCTGAAGCTCAGAAGCAATCCTCAGAGTTTATATAATACTCGAAATTACTCAAAAGCTATTTGTTGGTAAAACCATTAGTGTATTTGTTTCTAAAATTGTGACATAATTCATAGAGCTGGAATATCTTGTGAGACTCCTTACAATTTTAGTAGAAAGCATCATTACCTATAAAAAGCAGGAGATAAGGAAAAGGGCTGTAGTAATGTTAGCGCTTGGTTCCACTTTGTTATTGCTCTGTTTAGAGCACCTTTTTGTCCTCTGAAGTTTCATCCTAAATAGAGTAAAAGTAACTTTTACCTGCAGCTACGTTGTATTCTGGACTGAAAAAATAGAAAGCTTTTCTAGTAAGAAAAATCAGAGTACGTGAATGTTTCAGTTTACCACGGTAGTTTCACAGAGGTTCCATGGCTCCATTTTGAAATGGTGTTAAGGTGGATTTGCTGCAGGGGTCCAAAGCAAGGAAGTGGTATTGGTCTCAGCAATCTTTAATTGCTATCATACAGTCCCACCATGAGGTTATGCTGGCTGGCACTGTTACAGAATTTTAAGCAGTTCAAGAGACACAAGTTGAAGAACCCAAAATAAGAGTTCCCAATTTTTTTTCAATTGTGTACTGATTTTCCAGCCTCTTAAATGAACAACTCCAGAGGACTGTGGAAGACTTACAGCACCGATTGTCCCTCAAAAAGGATGAACTTCAGTCAGCTCAAGAAGAAATTGTAAAGCTAGAGGAGAAAATAGGTGATCACTAGTTATTTTTACCTTTGTTTCCTATTTTAAAGACAAGGATACTTACTGTGATATTTATAGATAGGTTAAACCAGAAGAGCACTTCACAGGATGAGGCAGTCAATGTGCTTAGAAGTACTATTACTGTTTTGGACAAAGAAAAGGATAATCTTCAAGAAACTGTAGATGAAAAAACAGAAAGAATTGCGTGCTTAGATGACAACATAGCTAATAAGGTATGTGCAGTGAAAATACTACTCTACCCTCTTATCTTGGGATTTTCAAAGCTGTTAAGTTTCAGGGAGGCATTTTGCCTTGAAGGCAAGATAGCCGGTAGAACTCTAGGCACCACATGAGCTCCATGTTTAGACCTAGGCAATACAAAGTCTTTGCCAACTTAATAAAGTTTTAATTATTAATGTTGACGTGTTCCCTTCAAGAAAGTAAAAATATTTTTCCCTCTTTGCAGTTCAAGATATATCTTGAGATCCCATCTTTTTTTGATGACATGACAAGCCTTTCTCAATAAAGAAAAAAACCTGAAAATTTGAATGTGCAAAGATGCAGTTACTTACTGATGAGAGTTAAAATAAAGATTTAAATATAAAGCTTTTTAGCTTGAGCTATCCTAGAATGTTGCAGTCATACTAGGACAATTTTTGCTTTTATTTTCATAGGAAAAGACAATTACTCACTTACGGCTAACGCTCTCTGAGCTGGAGTCATCAACAGAGTAAGTAAAAACTTTCTTTAGACAGTTTCTTCGGTGGTTTGGCTTTCTCCAATAAGTGTCTTCAGTGGCCTTAAAGTGAAAGTAGATGATAATTTTAATTACTTCAGTGAAAAGAATTTAATTCTGTTTAAGACAAGTAAATGAGCATATGCAATAGAGTAAAATGTATGTAACTTTTAAAGAGACTCCTCGTGCAATTAAATGTCAGGGTGCTGGGTTACTGTTAAGACAGCAATTACAAATTAGCAATTGTTTGTCTATTCTTATTTTTCCAAATCGGTAACATTTCTTTCTTCTCAATTAAGAACTGGCTTTTTAGTATTCCAAATACTCCATCAGGTATTATTAGATTATTAGATTTACCCAGTAAAAACTCAGGTGCTGATCTCTAATTTTGGTAAGTTAATTCTTCAAGCTTAAGCTACAAGTATAGTCTGTAATAAAATATATTTATTTAGTTTTTAGCTGTTTCATCTGATCTTTCCACCTTGTCTATTTTTAAGCATCATTTTTATTATTTGTATATCTTAATGCCACACACTGAAGTTACTTTTATGCTTAGCTTATGCTTGTTTGTCATTTGTTATTTGCGTCTTTGCAGAGCGAGAATTGTACCATTTACAAAGAAAAGAAGGAAACCACTACAAAAAACTTTCTGTGTATATAAAATCCATGTTTGATAATTTTCAGCAGTATGCAGTATTGTGTGAGTAGGGGCATCTTAAATAAGATTTTCAAAAATCTCTCACTCAATAGCCAGCTGAAGGACCTCTTGAGCAGCAGAGACCGTGAGATATCTAGCTTGCGTCGCCAACTTGATGCGTCCCACACGGAGATTGCAGAAACAGGAAGAGTAAAGGAAATAGCTCTGAAAGAAAATAGACGACTACAAGATGATCTAGCTACAGTGACCAGAGAAAACCAGGTATGAAGATAGTATATACTGCTGAAGTATTGAATTATTGCTTGCTTTTTGTACATGACTACTGCTGCATCTTGAGTTTGATTTATTATAATTAATTGTTGGCATTTCTTGAATGCTGGTGTAGTAACAGTTACTGGGCAGAAAATACAAAAGCAATTAAGCCAGGAATTTATAAATGCATAGTCAGTACAATAAGAGATACATAAACAAACCCTCTGTTTAGTCAATCTTCCCCAAATTAAAAAAGAAGTCTAAATAAAATAAATTGAGGACATAATTGCTTTTCTTATAATGAAATTTTCTTACTTGATTATATTGCTTCATAGTTGCCAGTTATTGCTTAAAAAAAAAAAAAAAAAGAATAATAGGTAGTTATTAAAAGATTATATATAGGGAGGAAAAAAGAAGGTTGTTAGTTCGTCAGAATACATTCTAGTGCATAGTGATTATTTAGTTTTATCCATCACCTTCCTGAAGCATTGGATGTATTTGGTGAATTATGCTGCATTTTGAAATCAGGGTGTTTTGAATGTAGATATTAATGTTTATTTTCTAAGAAACTTGATAATGGTGGCTGTAAAGAAGCATTGGCTGATGCTTAATGTCCTGCCAATGGTCAGTTTCTTTTTTTTTTTTTTTTTTTTTTTGTTTCTCTACAAGAGGTCTGCTCTACTGATTAATTGGGAAAGATTAATTCTGGGGAGAAAATAGAATAGAGTTTAAAGATTACAAGTTAGATTAAAGAAAACTTATTTTATGATATGACAGTCTTGAATAGTCTGAATTTGTTTCCTGGTTTCAGGAATGGATAAGGATGCACAGTTGATAAGAAATAGTAGAGGTTCCCTTTCCATTGTGTCAAAGTAGTGTGGGGTTTTTAGATGATGAATTCAAAGGTGCCTGGAGAAAACATTCTTATTGGATTGTCTTTGCTTTGGTAAGGTAGGTGTCTTGGTGAGGTAGTATCTTAGAATTTAGCTGTATATTGCAGCTTTTCTGGGAATGTGTTTCTTATGTGAGTGTGTATGTTGGATTTCTTTTTCTAATTTGTTTTGGTGGAGATTCCATTCAGGTACTTTATTTGACTGCAGAACTTTATCTTTTATTTTTGTTATGTACTTTTATATTATTTAATTTTTCCTTAATAATTTAATCTTTCCTCTAGTAGTTCAGAGTCCTAGCTGCTTGGTAGCAGCTAGCCAGTCAGTAGCTTTAGGCTAAAAAGTAAGTGGGAAGTGGTTTATGATTGCCTGGAGGACTCAGAGTGTTAGTTCCTGTGTATTTGTGATCAATCTTCCAGCAGAGAGGCATACAATTTCTTTCGGTTGCTGATGACTGAACATTTTCCTTATAAGGTGCATGCTACTAGTACATAGATTAAATTTCTATCAGTTATAAAATTAAAGGTAAAATGAAATCTTTAATGTCTTGAGGGATTACCTGTTTTCTTAGAGTATCCTAATTTATTTTGTTGAAAGATGAACTACTTCAAGTTGATAGTTTAGGTTAAATAAAAACTCAAACAGAGGTGGTTCCCAGTTCCAAATGCATGAAGTGGATGTCACCATGCAAGAGAATGTGCATATTAACCATTTCTAAAAAAATACCCAGTGTTTTTAGGGTAAGTAATATTTCATCAGGTTAAATATTAGAAAAGGTAGTTAGTAAGTTAGTATGCAAATTTGCTTTACAGAGCTTGCCTGAAGTTTTGTTGCAACTTTTCACTGCCCATTGAGTTGTGTAACAATACAGCCATTGCTGCTCATCCTGAGGTTCAAATACTTCGTACAATTTTGGTGCTGAGGTACAAATACTTATTTGAAATCACTGTAAATGCCTTGTCTGTTAAATCATGTTTTTCCATTCAATCAACTCTACTGAGTCTGGAGCTAAAATGTGTATTATAGAAAGATGTTCTAAGTGATGTAGTACTCTGATCGTTTCTGTAATCCTGTGTTACAGTATACAGGTATGTGGGTGTATTATTGAAATTAGAAATGCCTCCACAGGCATCTAATAAGATGAAGTGTTAAATATCAAACTTCAATGACTAAATCTTTCCCAGGTAGATGGGAAGCAGCCTGAATTAAGCATATTGTAAGTAAGACACACAGAAAGGCTGTTAATATTAACATACTGTGAAAAGAAGCATATTTGATAGTCAAGATAAAATGTAGGTGTCTTTTTAGCTCTCACAGCATGAGGACACAAAGCTGAACCTCAGAGAGGGCCAGAGTTAGCAGTTCCTATATCTCAAGTAAATTCCCTGGAGCATTTTTGATGTTTAAATACAGTCTTAATAATACATTTAGTTAATTTACCTTGCAATTTGACTTTAAAGTAATGTTCTTTTGTTACAAAGTTGGTTTTTGTGGTGTTTCGGCACACAAAACCTTCCTGTATCAGGAATGATTTATTTTGTAGCTAAAAAAATTTCCAGCTCCCATACATGCATATATCAAGTTTTCCAAACAGCAATAAACTGTGCTACAGTACTACTGCCTACAGTAGAAAAGCTGTAGATTTTATGAATTGATATGATATTCATTGTTCCGCATTGTTCTGTGTTTAGTCTTTCCTGGAAAGCATTCTGTTATAGCTAAGGCAATAGGGGATATTTTTGAACCCTACTGATGCCAAAGGATTTTGATTAACTACTTAGAAGTTTAAGAATAACAACTAGGGCATATGTACTTATTTTGATTGTCTGATACAGTAATATAAAGTGATAAATTTCCTGTAATGCACTATTTTGCCTTAATGTAATCATTTTAGGCTGTCAGTTCTGAGCTTCAAGATGCAATACGTGAAAAGGAAGAAATGAAAACAAGAGTTCATAATTATATAACTGAAGTTTCCAGATTTGAGAGTCTGATAGCTTCAAAGGTAAAGATGCAATCTGTAGGCACACATTGCTGTTTTTGGTAACGTCTTTAGGTTTAGCATATAACACAGTTTTGTTAGGATATTATAAACTAATTAAGAAATGTGGAATTTTGTGTCCTGTTCTCTCCTTACTTACTACCCCTCCTTTTTCTTCTTCTTTTTCTTTTTTTTTTCCCCTGCTTTATCTACAATACTTTTTTAGTAGTGAATTCATATAAAACTTTGATTGAATTGTGGTGCATCAGAATTTCATTGATGTTTCAGTTCTCCATGACACTGGTGAATGACAAACAAATATTTGAATGTTGTTTTACTTTTTGAGTTTTGAGAGTTTTAACAAGTCAACAAATAAAATATCTTTTACTGTATTATGATTATAGACAACAAGCAAGCATGAATTATAGTTTTTAATATTTGAAAAAAAAGTTAAAAGAGAAATTGTAGGTGTAATTCTTCTGTAAGACATTGTAAAAATAGCATATTGGAATGTTTTCTCCACGGTTGATAAGATTTCAATCTTTGTGCTGTCCTGACAAAACAGTGCTCTTGCTAAATGTATTTTATTCTCATACTTTTATTCAAAAGTGTGAAATGTGTGAACTAAATCTTATAAGTATTTAAAATAAGTGGGCTAATTTTCTTGATTCTATATGAATCAATACTGAATAAGTAGTCAAGACAACATGAACTGGCAAATTAATGTGAAATGGGCTATAAAAGAATGAGTTTTGATCTGACTTCAATTTGCATAGGCTAGGTGAATGTCTGTAAATTCAAACACATTTTACAAGTATGAACTGAAGCACAGAGGAAAACTAAAGGTTAGTAGCTTTGAACCTTCAATTTAAAACTTGTAGCTTAGATAAGAGTGTTTATAACAATATGTCATTATGTCCAAAGCTACAAATGTGGTGAAAGGGAATCCAGTCATTCAACTCAAGTACTAAGAAACAGTAGAACTTAATTCGCCAGTTATGAAAGGTTAGTTTCAGGGATTTGTCACAACATGTGAATGTTGTCTGCAGAAACAAGAATTTACTTTTCTGCATAGTCTTCAGGTGCTTGATTGTGAGTTTCTGAATCCAAATGCCCCTGTTTTTGTCTGTACCTTCCAAATTGTGCTGGAAATACAGAAGAATTTCATAAACAATGGCTTTCCTCACTAGATAAATCTGATTCCTACTAGCAGTATGCATCCTGTGCACGAATGAACAGGAGAAAAAAGGAATGGTGCTAAATAAAGAAGAAAAGTTAAGCATTGTCTTATAATGTACATTTGCAGTTGGGCAAAATTAAAATTTTTGGGCAGTAGTTATTCTGTCACTGCATATCTTATAAGCACTAAAGTTTGCAATTTTGTAATTTCATTATAGGCTGTTTATGCCCAGATGGGTTACCAGTCTTTCAAGTGTTGCTGTAATATGCACATTAATAAGAGTACGATAGGGAAAAGGGCCAAAAATGGTCTTCAGATGGAATTTCATGGATAAACTAATGTGATGAGTACATATCTGTAATGTGACCCTTGACAACACAAAGAGGTTCAAAAGAACCCCTAACTTGGGAGCCTTAAAACTTACTAGTAACAGCTAAATGTCAGTACTTCTATTTAATAAAACAGTGCTATCAGCATTTATTTGCCATTTGGTCTTGTAAAAGGAATGATGCCCTTTAGTAATTGGCAAGATAAGAGGAGTAAGATGATGGAGAATGTTTCTACTTTCTGATGAAAATTCTACGGGGAGTATTTCATAGGTGTGAAAAAAGACCAAGCTCCCTGAAGGTATGTTGATGATTGCAGAGCGTTTTACTGCTTTGCCTAGGAAAAAGAAAACCAAGAATTGTTAGAGAAGTTCCGAATGCTCCATACACAAGCTGAGGACTGGGAAATCAAGGCTCATCAAGCTGAAGGGGAAAGCAGCTCAATACGGCTTGAACTCCTTTCTGTAGATACGGATCGGAGACATCTTCGAAAGAGAGTAGAACTTCTGGAAAAAGAGATTCAAGAGGTAATAACCTACACAGTGCAATTCTGTCAAGAAAGTGAGGTCTCAACATACTTTTTCTATTCTTGAACATAAATTAATTCTTATATATAATTGCTTCAGTTATGGATGGTGAGCTTTTGAAACAGCAACTGATTCTCATCAGATACTTTTTCCTTCTCTAACCTCCCTCCCCTAGCTTCCCAAAATTAGACTCTCATCATGTATTTTAAGATCTCTTCTGTAGGGTGGTCATTGTTATTGTCTCTGTAATAAACTTTTATTTAGTTGCTTCAAAATATCTCCATCTATCTTTGTGAGTATTCTGTGAGTTTAGTTCTCGATTTTATCTGTAGCTTTGAATGAAATATTTGCAGCACTGATGGCTAGGTTAAATGCACAAATCTGATAGTGTTTAATAAGTAGTAGACTGAATTCCAGAATCAGGTTTACAAAGTGCAGTAACCTAAAGCAATGGTTTTAGAATAATGAGGTTTATATTCCAGAAACAGTAACTTCATGGAGATCAAGGAAGTTTTGGAATATATAAATAGTTCTGGACTGACCATATTTTGTTTCATGCTTTTAATTAGCCAAAAGCAGAATAAGAGACTTAATGATGTAAGATGACTAAAGAAATTAATTGTATTTTGAAGTTTGAAACTTTTAATTCTGTTCTGAATTCCAGCCTCCTTTCACTTCTGTCCAGTACATGTATAATTCTTTGAGATGGTGATTTAAAAATGCAGAGACTATTTATCAGTTGTTCTTAGCTGTGATTTAGAAAGAGAAAAGAAAAATAATGTAATCTAAAGTTAATTTTTTAGGGAAGTTAATTTTTGAAGGCTAGAGGAAGTATTAGATAAAAATCTGTTAATTGGGAGATAACTCTTAATATTCCTGAAAAGGTATCCATATTTGTTTTTGTTTAGCATATGATTGCACATCAAGCTTATGAATCTCAGATCTCCTCCATTACAAAAAATATGTCTAAATTGGAAGAGGACGTTAAACGTGAACATCAGGATAAGTCCTCTGTGTTGGCTGACCTGACTTCTGTGAGAGAACTTTGTGTTAAACTTGAAGCTAGCAAAGACCTTTTATCTCGACAGCTTGCGTCTAAAAGCATGGATTATGAAAGGGTAAGCAGCAAAAGCAAGTTTAATTTTTACAATAAAAAATCTTTTGCTTTTAATTTTTTTGCTTTTAATGGTTTTTTAAGAAAAAGAATACATTGCTTCAGAGAGCAAAATCTGTTAATTTACATCAGTTGTTTTTCTGGTTATTGCACAAATCAGTGTTTTTACTTAGTGATTATATTAGGCTTTCTCCTACTGGATTATTCAAGACCTTGAGAACTCTAGGTCTCATCCCCACAGAATTTCTTTATATTGATAAAATTAATGACAAAAACTAACAATTCTACAATTTCAGCAAAAATTAGGAAACTAACTGAGCCAGCCTAGTCAAATAAAATCAAGTATAGTATCTACTGTTTTTGTACCTGTGCAAATGCCTACACTACCAACTCAATAATCCAGTTCCCAGTAAAACTTCTTAACAGATATTTGAAAATTTCTTAATTAAGTATAGTTTTAAATATTTCTCTGCCTTACTGTGTTTTTTGAGCTCAGTTTCCTTTTCACTTTTATGAAACTTCCAATCATGTTGTTTTTTACAGCTCTTCAGGAAAGAGAGCTGTGTGTGTGTGTTTGTAAACCAGTGTATTAATTATGAATAAAATTTGTGCCCTAGGTTCTAGGTGAATTAGAAGATGTTAAATCAGAAGCAGAGTTGCTGAAAAAGCAGTTATCCAGTGAGAGACTTACAATTCAGAATCTTGAAACATTGCTGGCTACCAGTAGAGATAAAGAATTTCAGAACCATTTAACTTCTCATGAAAAAGACTCAGAAATTCAGTTACTGAAAGACAAGCTAACACTTGCTGAGGGGAAACTGTAAGTCTTAAGTTATATGTGTTATGTGGGTTACAAAGAGACATTTTTTCTTTATTCTGGCACTCATAGTCAAATTCTTGATGTTCAGTGTGGCTGAGTGGATTTTTGCAGATAGACCTTTTGGCCAATTGTGGCATTGTTTAGTGAAAAATTTCTATTTGGATCTTTCATATCGCTTTAATTAATAAATCTGGTGGAATTCAGCTTAGCACTAGCAGTGAATTCAAATGAGAGTTTTAAAACAAACCTTCTCTAAAAGGAAGGTACATCTTGCTAAGTTTGTTTTCACAGTCTTGAGAATAAGCAGAAATTTCTCTCGCCATTCACAGTGTTTACTTCAAAATGTTTACTTTACTTTCTCTGCTGGTCATCATTCTTTCTCACATCAGACTCTTTTTTTCATGTCAAAGTCAGGTAGGTTATACATTTCCTTAAATTTATTTGTCTGATATAACTCTCCCATCTTTTCAGTGCAATCACTAAAATCCTTTCCTCCGAGATCAAGGGAAGTGGTCCTTCCCCTCTACCCAGCACTGGTGAGGCCCCACCTGGAGCTCTGTGTCCAGTTCTGGGCTCCCCAGTACAAGAGTGACATGGACTTAATGGATTGAGTCCAATGAAGGGCCATGAAGATGATTAAGGGACTGGAGCATCTCTCCTATGAGGAAAAGGCTGAGAGAGCTCAGGCTGCTTATCTTGGAGACCAGAAGGCTCTGGAGAGGATCTTATCAGTGTATGTAAATAACTGAACAGGAGGCAAGACAGAGCCAGTGTCTGTTCTGTGGTGCCCAGTGACAGGGACAATGGGCAATGAACACCAGTGGGAACACGAGATTCCTTCTAAATGAGCATTTTTTGACTCTGCCAGTGTCGTGGTTTTATGATTTTTGTTGTCAGTATTCCATAACATCATGTAGAGTACTGGGAGTTAAAGAGTTAATACTCCAGTTCCATGGATTGAATACTGATACTGATTGCACAGAGAGCTTGGGGAGTCTCCCTCTTTGGAGACAGTCAAAAGCCAAAAGAACTGAAATCAATACCTACACTGAATGTGGACAGTGCTTTCATTATTATTCTTTATGTAAAATTTCAGTAAACTAAGTTTTGAAGTTTTCATTTTAGGTCTCATCATGACATGGTAACACCATTTATTCTTGTGGGGATACATTAGCCAGTGATTGTAGTGGTAACTTTGCACTGAATAGCAAGATGGTGAAATAGTGGCTGAGTGTAGATGAAGATGAAGCCAGAAGTCAAACTAAATTTCAGAAGAGAATAAAAGAACTAATAGACCCAGTTAATAAACATTCAGTAGGTTGAGAAGGGAAATATGCAGAAAGTAAAAGGGCAGATAATGCTTCCCTGTTATAAGAAGTAGAATATAACATACCTGAATTGTCAAAAGCTATCTGTGATGACACAAATGTGCAAGAAAATCAGTTTGGATTGATGTGTGTAAAGGCTTACTACTGACAATTGATGCCATACATCAAATAACGGTGATCTCAGTAAAGGTATGGAGGATGATTGTATTGATCACTTCTGCGCATCTCATTGCTTCATGTTTTAGATTTGCTGAATTTTGTTTACTTGAGAAAAAAAGAATTTTAATCACTTACAAAGAATATAAACTAATGGAATGTCCTGACTGTGAAATAAAACATGGAAATTACAAAACAAGGAAAGAATGAGGTTTTCATTTAACATAAATTTAGCTTCTTGCATGCAAAACATACAAAGCTTTATTTCAATCGCTTCATAGTATTTCTTTCAAAAGATTTCTTCTGAATGCATATTAAGGTTCCTTTCTTCTTTATTGCAAATGTCAATACTCTGTTTATACTGGACGTTCTTCGTCTTGCCAGGCTAGCGTTCAGGTATAAGAACTAGTTGCATATGCTTCCATTTTCTGCTATTCAGTTTGTAGTACTCAGAGTCTAGAGGACAGAAGCTTTAAATACTCACAACTGTAATTGAAGTATGTAAGAGTTGCAGTTGTGTTTTGTGAAAAATGCAGTGAACTTGTCAGCTAGAACTGAAGCTTTGCAGAAGTCGTGCATCAATATTTTTGAACATTATTTACATTTTTGATGCTATTGTGCCAGTGCTTCCACTCTTTATAAAATAGTACTGATACAGCCTCTGACTTCAGAAGGATTCTCAAAAGAAAGTATAGCTTTGAAGCTCTTCGCTGCCATAATATTGAACTCTGTGAAGAGTGAATAGTTGTATTACTCAAAATACTTTTTTCATAATGGGGTGAATGAGTTACTGAGACTGCAATCATCATGTACTAAATAAACAGCATATTCAGTAGCTAAATTACTTGATGCTAGCTGGAGATATTCACTGTGGAAAGGCCAGATGTGACGTGAAAAATACTGAATCACCATGTAATTTTATTATAGGATGATTGCTGTGATAGGGGTTCCAAAATTCTGTTGTTCTTAATCTTCCTTAATTTTTGAGTGACTTAACTCATCATCTCTAATTTTGTTTCAATGTTATTTACATGTACTAACCTCAGAATTTGCAAAACTGCTTTCTTTCTTTATCTTACAATAATGATTTTGGGCTCTGAGTTCTTATCTTCATCCTGGAAATACATGCCAATTTCTGAAGTACTTTGAATAATATACAGAAACCTTCTGCAACTATTTTGCAATATGCTAGATCAGAATTGCTATAGGAATTTTATTGATGAATATGGAAGACAAGGAAAAATGTTCTGCGTTTCTGGGGGCTCCCATCTCTTGAGTATTTTGCATCTCCCTGGAGTCAGAGACCAATGGGTGCCCAGACATGAAGTCTGATACTAAGCTAGGAAAGGAACTTGTTTTCTCAGGATTGCAGTTCAGTGCTTACACAATGAGCTACTACATCTTTCCCTTTCCACAACTGACTTCTCAACACTCAGCTTCATAATGGCTTTGAAAACATTATGGAATAATATAGCTGTTTAGATGACTCCTTTTACACTCAAGGAGCGACTTTTTTTTTTTTTGTTCTGTAATGCAATTTGGAGTGTTTTGCAACCAACCGTTGAATTGTCCAGATCGGTGATTTGCTGAGAAACATTTTTAATTATGTCACTTAAGATTTTCAGGGCTGCTTTTCTTTTTGATCCTTGTAGTTGAAACAATTGACCCCAAACTCAGGAGTGTACTTGGCAAACCTGCAGATTTTGCTGGTCTGAGCTTGTATTAATACCAGTTTTATTTAGATGTCATTCAGTTATGTTCCCTTCTAGACTGATACACTTTTTACTGCAGCCATATCAGTTATGTTTGTACTTTTTGTGAATGGCTACTATTTTTTTCTTTTTCACTGTACACATAAAAACGATTTAATATTGCAACAGAAGACAGTAAATCAGTAGAATGGTAATGTAATTATGTTGTCTGCTTTTGTAGAACATCACTGCTTACCTTTGCCTGAAAAAGAATATAGCGTGTTGTAGTAAAGATGTAATGAGAGACTTACCAGCTTCTCACATCTTTCTCACCTTAGGTTCTTCCACAAACATGCCATTGAATTGGCTTGGCTTTCCCTACTTCTAATCTGTCTCTGTGATTTGGTCTGTGTGAAACAGCGTGTTGAGTTTCTGTTTTTGTTTTGTTGACTTGCTCTAATTCCTCTGAGCTCCTATCTATCGGTGTTCAAAGAAAACGTTGCTTCTGATGGTTTTTTTTAGAAGCAGTCATAATAGAGAGGTTTCCATACTTCGAAGTAAAGTTGCGCAGCTGCAGACTGACTATGATGTTTTAAAAAGACAGCTAACAACTGAAAGATTTGAACGGTAAGAGGCTGTTTTCTTCATATTGAGGTGCTTCTCTTTTCATTTTTAAAACTTGCTTTTGTTAACATGGAAACACAGTTTATATGGAAAATTGTGTTCCTGTTGTTATGAAAAATCTAATTTTCTCATGATCTGATGTCAAAGTAATTACTTGAAAATTGTTTAATTAAAAAAGAAAAAGATGTGATTTCTGATTTCCTTCCTACATTTTGTGACTTTACTATTGCATTAAAAAAAAATCCATTATCATAAATGTGAGAAGAAAATTACAAGAAAACAAGACTCTTTGCAAACTATTGCGATAATCGCCAAAGTAAAATATAAAGCATTTTTTTGCTCTGACATCCTGCAGTAGTGAAGTCTTTTATAACTGAAATTGCTGTCTGTTGGTAGAGAGCGTGCAATTCAGGAAATGCGTCGACATGGTCTCTCTACGTCGTCATTACGTGCTTCACCTCCTCTCAGTTCTACATTAAGATCTCCCTCACGTTCTCCAGATCATGCAGTTGTAAGGACAGCTGATCAAGCAGCAGCTGAAAAGTAAGTGATTTGATTTTGTCACTTTGTTTCCATCTAAGTTAAATGGTTTCTAAATAATACTTTTTTAATTATATGAAGTTCTTCAACACTTTAGGTGGTGCTTAGTTCTTCTTTTGTTGTCTCCTATTATAAAATATTGATTGGAAACAGTAGATGCAAAGTGCTCTCCAAAGACCATATAATGGATTCCCATTCCTATTTTTGTTAATGGTCTGGCATCAGCTGACAGCTCCCAAATATATATTGCCTGCTTACTACTGTTATTAATTATGTCCATATATATATGTTGCCAATTTATTACTGTTAATATTTATCTCCAAATGACAAACGCTTCATATTATGAGAAATAAAATTCAAGAGACACTATGTAGGAAAAAGTCCAACAAGAACGAATTTGATCCCAACATGGTAGATAAAATAGTATCTAAAAGTGCATAAAAATTATTACTGTATTTTGCACTAACATGCTTAAAGGCTATGAATATCTAAGAACATGATCATCAGAGTCCAGAAAAAAAAAAGAGGTCTTGATCAGTTTGTTCATTTTTCACTGTCATTTTTATTCTTCTACAGAGTATTGTTTTAGATGATGTCTGTTATATGTTACAGGTTTCACCAACTTCATGTCCTGTCTTTCCCATATTATGTAATACATTGCAGTGAAGAATGGAAAGACAGGGAGAGAAAAGCAGAGATTATTTTGGTAAATAGCCTATTAAGCAATAAGCTTATGAATGTAACTATTTGTATGCTAGCTTCGAAAAGCAGAATTCCAAACTGACAAGAGTTTAAACTATTTATGTTGGTAAATACATATGTCCTGTCCTTAGGCTTGCTTTTGTTAATAAAACATAGGTTTCCTGAGAACTGAGGTCAGTGTGGCCTGATCCACATTGCCAGCAATTTTTCTTCTACAAGTTTTTGACAGTGAATCTGAGAAACAAAAATAAAATGTTAATGAGGAGGACAACACAGCAGTTGTCTTTTTTTTTCTTTTGCTTCACTGGTGAGTCATTAGGCAAACCTTGTTACATATTAAATCAACATTTTGCCTAGTAGTCTGTTGATCATTTTTGTATTGTTCTTAAGATAATGATAAGTAATATATTTCTTAGAATGAACCTAATTAGTAGAGTATTGTCCTTATTCTTTCTTGCTTTATAGAGGAATGCAATGTAGGCTGGTTGATATACTTGAAGAATACCATGTAGTGAAATATTTTATCCTTCTACTTTTCCTACTTAGTTTTTATGAGAACTCATTATCAGATCCTATCAGCAAATATCCCAATTTCACAAAGTATGAGTTTTGAAAGAAAGTATTTTTTAATTCATATGCAAGCTAATTTACTGTCATACCTTATAAATGTATTTGTGGATAAGTACATTAGAATAACCTGCATGTCTATCATCATCTTTCAGTCTATCTACTTATTCCTTCCTGGGAACTTAATACAGTAAAGTGTATGCTATAATTACATTGTTCTGTAACTGTATTTCTGTGATCTGATTTAATCCTCTCAAGAATTTGTCTTCCTCCTCAGCTCAAATTTACTTTGTTAAGTACTTGAGCAATAAGTCAGTGAAGTGAATAGAGAGTTTTAGATAGTATCCTAATATTTAGGAATAACAGAAGAGACCACAGGGAGGCTAATTAGTACTACTACTTTATCTTAATTTTCATTAATTTTCATTAAAATGTACTAGCATTATTTTGAAATTTCTTTTCTCTCCCCTAGAAACGTGAGCTTCAAGGAGTAACCAGTACTTGAGCATTCAAACATAACATTTCTGTGTTATAAGGACTTATTATTGAAAATTATGAAGGATGACTTTGTATTCTACCTCTGTTTTCTTCAAATCAGTGATTACTTTTGTGAAATCTCTGAAAATGTGTGAAGTAACCAACTCTGCAAAATTCTGCCCTCCCAACTGTCTGGGATTTTTTTGTGGGTTGTTTTGATGGGGTTGGTATCAAGTCTGGCTAGGTTTTGTGACTTCTGCAAACATAATATAGTTATATGAAAGAAACGAGTATATGATACGATTATCTCGTTTTCTATTATTAATTAATTTCTAGTTGCTTCTCTTACGTGGTTACAGAAGTTTGTCTATTTTATTGTGAGCTAACAGGAGAATAACATACATGATTGCCTTAAAAGTGCTGAGCCAGTGTACGTTTTATACTGATGATGATAACCTATGTGTTTGGATTTTTAACAAGTGTTTTCTCAATACTTCAAATATTGTGAAGAATGTCTATATATTTTATGAATGTATTTTGCTTACTGAACGTTTTTCTTAATAAAGAATATCAGTTGTTCTTTATTGTTTTTGTCATTTAACTACTCATCTCCTTTGGTTAGTGTTTATGTACAATTTAAATATTATCCCAATATTAAATAAAAAGCGAAACTGTTATTTTAAAAGGTGTATTGAGGTAAATATTATAAAACTAATAAAAAAGTATATTCTGATTTCCAAATCATATTGGGAGATTAAAAAAAGTTTTTTTAAAGGGCAAAACATCAGGAATCCTTCACACAGCTCAAGCTGTTAGAGAGGTGACACGGATCTTTATATTATGACTCATTAGATAAAAGTAGAGAGAGCTAATCTTTAAAATATTTAGTGTATTTAGCAGACGAGCTACAAATTTAGACTTTGAGGTGTGCTATCAGAATCTTATGGTATTCTCTTAATGTCCATCTATGCAACTTATTGTATATCAGATCACTGTTCTACTCCAGAATGTATGGCAGTTGAGGTTGATGTGGTGTGTATTCACAGGTGTCACGCGGAGGACTGAAAGTGGGAGAGTTGACTGTTGCACATCTTTCCATTAACCAACAGGTGGGGCTATGACTGCTTAATGTTTTGAATAATAATTTAAAAAAATGTGATTACCAGCTAATATTGAAATCATCCCTAAAGTATAAGTAAACAACGTATTAAATAACAAGAAAAACTTTTTTTTTTTGCTTTTAGAATTTGTCTATTTTGCATTACGATTGTTACAGTTGTAAATTATACAGATTATTGAGTTAACTGGAAATATTGTCTCATATCATTGTAGATAAATGCTAATTGCAAGCTAAATTGATATATTTTAATTTTACATATTGTATTTTGTCGGTTCTATTATTTAATGTGCCTTGTGTATGTATTATATTTTACTAATTAAAAACAACTTAGAACACATTCAGGAGTATCTGAAAATGCTTGTATCAGATTAGGCTTCTGAGCCACTGGAAGGAATTGTTTATTTTAAAATGTATGCATCCATACTTTTTACTTTTGACATCTCTCATTTGCCAGTTACAGAAATAGAGGAGGTTGTTGTCTCTTATGGTTTATCACCATTTGTAAATAAGTCAATAGTTTTTTTGATGCTAATTCATTTTCTGCTCTCAGTTCTTTCAGCAGTGGCTTCTAAACACCTTATTTTGCATATAAAGCCTTCAAATTGGAATCTAAATTAAAAAGACAAATGTTCCATTTTATTGATAAATGTTTATTCCCACACGAAATTTATACTTTGCCTTTTTTATTAAAGCCATAACACATTAATAACCCTTCTTACATGACTGTCAACTGTAAAAATTAGCGGATCATGGAGCACAACAGGTATAATAAAGCTAGTGTCATTGCAGTGACTAAAGCCTGTGCAGCTTTCTGAAACAAAAACAATGCTGATATTCAGACATTATTTTACCTTCTGCTGCTATTAATTTGAATACATTTTTGTAAGCAACTACAATAAAAGAAAAATAAGAATTAAACAACTTTGCATTAAAATATTTTATATTTGAAAGTACAAAACAAGCCAAAATTTGTAGAAGATTTAAATCAGTGGACTGTCATATATGAAAGAAATCAAATGTAAATCAGGGATATGATCATCTTTGCTGGGCTTCGTTCAAAGAATCTTCTGTGCTGTTCTCAACTGCTGAAAGACCAAAAAATCATGGCATCCTCATGACCTGTTTTAATCATCATCTGGGGTTAGTAGAAAGCAGAGTAGGGCAGACATTAAATCTTACTTCATCTGTTTTCTGTTGTTTTCTACAGTTGGGAATGGAGGAAAAGTATTAGAAGAATAATAAAGGTGAGGCTGTAATTATTGGGGCTGCTTTTTCTACAAGGCAAGTGTATTATCAAAAATGGAGAGAATAAAAGGATAGTTTTTATGAACTTATTAAAACTTGAAGTGCTTGATTAAACTTTCTGTGTTTTTTTTTTTTTTTTTGAATGCTGCTTAATTTTTTGCGTCCTACTACTGTAGCTGAAATGCTAAGTCATGACTTGAAACAGTGATTGAGCAGCTGGTGGGAAGGCAGGGCCAACCCAGGGGAGCTCAGGTGCAAGCAGTGCATCTGAGTGACCAGAAGGAGTGGAGCCAGGATCCACCCCTTCCCAGACCTCATTTAAGGGTTGGCAGTGGAGGTAAGGGTATCTTACTGGAGATCCCTGACGCCTTCCAAAGGTAAGCAGAGATTTTTTTTCCTTTGTTTCTCTGTCCACAGTTGCTGCTTGTCCTCATTTGCTGCAGCCAAAGACCTTGCCATCTTGCTATTGTTGCTGTACTTTCTATCACGTTATGGTGTTACAAATGTTGTCCCTAAACTTTAATTTAGATTAACAATGTTAAAGAGCAATTATAGAGTTCATTTGAAAATGCATTTCTTCTATTTTTTTCTTACCCCAAATCTGAAAACAGTGATATTTCTATGTGATGCTAATTAAAGAGGGCTAAGTTTAGGGTTTCCATCTTTTCATGTAAAATGCTTCATGCAAAAATGGTGCGTGTGTGGGAAGGCTGACCTATTTAAATGCCACTTCTTAAATGAATCTGTATGACCCCAGCTGGAGTGCTGGAATCAAGCCTGGGGCACTAAGGTGCAACAGTCTTGACTTACCCCAGGTCACTACCTCCTGTAGTGAGAGGCTCTGCAAGGCTCTCAGTACCTCAGAGGGCTTGGTGTCACCAGCAAAGAACCACCAAAATGATGAAGTAGTTGGAATATCTCTCACATAAGGAGAGGCTGACTGAGCTGGGGGTGTTCAGCCTGGGGAAGAAAACGCTTTGGAGGAAATGTGTATATAAATGCCAAATGGGGGTGAGACAGCCTTAGTGATAAGGAAAGGGCAGAAGTCAGTGGGCACAAATGAAAATATAGGAAACTCCATTTAAATCTAACAATGCATTTGTTGTTGTTTTGTCTTCTGTGAGAGTGGTCAAATGGTGTAACGGGCTGCTGGGTGAGGTTGTGGAGTTTCCCTGTCCATGGAGATATTCAAAACCTGCCAGGCTGCAGTCCTGGACAACTTGCTGTAGCTGGACCTCCTTTGTCTAGTGCAACCCTCTCCTCAGTTGTTCCTACAGGCTCACAGCTGCAGCTGATTTGGTGACTGATATTTTCCTGACAACAGTGTGATTAGTTTAGTTTGTCCACCTGTTGTTTGGAGGAGTGGCTGATGCATCAGAGGGCTGTGCTACCATCCATTAGGACCAGGAAGGCTAGAAAGATGGGTGGAAAACCTTATGAGGTTTAACAAGAGCAAGTGTAAAGTCCTACACCTGGGGAAGAATAACTGCATGCATCAGTACAGGTTAGGGGAGGAGCTCTGCAGGGAAGGACCTGGGTGTTCTGGTGAATAACAGGTTGGCCATGTGTATCTGCGTGGCCAAGAAGGTCAATGTATCTTGAGGTGGATTAAAAAGAGCATGGCCAGAAGGTCAAGAGAGGTGATCTTCCACCTCTATTCTGCCCTGGTGAAGGCACATCTGCAGTCCTGTGTCCAGTTCTCAGCTCCCTACTTCAAAGATGAGCAGGGGCTTGGAGCGTCTCCAATCTGAGGCTGTTCAGCTTGGAGGAGACTGAGAGAGGATCTTATCAATGCTTTCAAATATCTAAAAGGTGGGTGTAAAGTGGATTGTGCCAGGTTCTTTCCAGCCTGTGCCCACTGACTTTTGTCCTTTCCCTGGATGTGATCTAGCGACAGGACAAGGGGCAATGGAAACAAACTAGAACAAAGTTCCATATGAATGCGAGAAAGAAAGCCTTTTTTACTTTGAGGGTGACAGGGTACAGGGGCATGTTACTTACAGAGATTGCAAAGTCTCCTCTGAAGATATTCAAAACCTGCCTGGAAGCTTTCCTGCGCAACCTGCTGTAGGGAACCTGCTTTAGCAGGTGGTTGGACTTGGATGATTTCCAGCGGTCCCTTCCAGACTCTATTGTCCTGTGCTTGTCATATATAGTGAAATTATGCTTTATTTTCCATGTTATTTTTGACTTTTAAAAATTATGAGTATAAAAATAATTTCTATTGCTTTTTTTTTTCCCTCAATATTAGATTAATCTACATTTGAACTGAGGGTAGATGGTGACTTTTAGTATTGATCACGTTGTATTTCCCTCTCCTGTGCAGAGGACTAGGTGAGCACAGTCTGAGCAGAGCTGCTCCACCACAGGCTTGCCAGTGGTGCCTCCATCGCGTCAAGGTGATGGGGCAGGAATTAGACTATTTGTTTATATCAACAACAGCAGCATGGTGATAAAGGGGGAGGGTGGGGAGTCTGTGGATGCCAGTGGCTCTTTCTACTTAGTTTCAATACGGTTGTGTATTTTTTTTTTTTTTTAGTACAAACAGAAATGAGTGGCAGTGTGGTTATTGCCACTTGTAAACAAAGCTCTGAAGGAAGTTTTGCACTGAGATTTTACTTATGTTGACATCAGATTGTTTTATCTGACATGTCGGTTACTGGACTAAAGCTGCATGTGCAGTCAGTCTACCTGTACTCATTTTCTTTGCATAAATATAACTTGAAGAGCAGTAGACTCCCCCTATCACAGCTGTTCTTTGCTTTTCTGTGGTGTGTTTATGCCATCTAGTGGACGTCTGTCTTTTCTCACGATCATAGCACACCGCAGATCCGGTTATTCCATGGAAACTCAATACATCCACTAAATTCGCAGTGAAACAATTATTTAGAAAGCCATGTGATTCTGCTAACATCGCTTTGCCGGAGAGGTTTACAGCTGCGATCGCTTTGCAGAAAGAGCTTGTTCTTAAGAAAAAAATAAGGAAATCTCAATTCAGCTTATAGCTTCTCTTCCATGAAAGCACAAACACTGACTTTATCAGCAAAAATCTCATATAACTGAGCAAATTGATAGATCTGAAGGCTGAATTTACCTCTGTTCTAGTAACTACCACTGAATTTCTGGACTCTACTGTCTAAAATGTTTAAGTTCTGCAAGGGCAGCAAAGCAGAACAGTAAAAAACCTGAATCCCTGAAAGGAGTGGTACAAAATTCAGCTCTGATAATTGAGGTGGTTTGTAGCCACATGTTTTGGATGCAAATATGTATGTGTAATTGCTAATGTAAAGATAGCACTCAGTATACTTTTCTGTCCTCCAAATAACATATCTGGTACAGAAACTTCATACGGTATATACTATGACTGAGTTATGAAGGGAATGAAAAGAGAATGGACAACTCTCTTGAGGTGTACAACTCCAGATTATTGCAAATGAAGAAGTGAGTTAGCACTTATTCCAGAGTTGTACGATTTATTTTTTAATCCATTTCCCAATGTCCGTAATACTTCTGACTCTGTAATTTGCTGATCTGCAGATCATTAAAGAGTCTAAAACTATATTCTCCCTTTAAATTATCCCAGTATTGGACACAGAAGAATGTGCATGATAGCTCTTTGGTTCAACCCAGCATGGGTGTTACTTCTCCATAAGATCCTGCTCTCTTCAACAAGAGCAGAAGGGGCACTTTTGCCTGGGCCAGAAAGTTAAGGAACAGACTGGCTCTAAAGCAGTACGTGCGCCCCCTGTTTCTGTAGGTGACCACACAAACGTTATGTCTGGGAGCAGGGTCCAAACATACCCTGAACTCCAGCCTGGGGCCATGCCCACTACCCTCTGGTAGGTGCAGAACCTTTCCCTGACAGAGCTCCATGCCGTTCCCTCGGGCCGTGTTGCTGTAACCAGAGAGCAGAGATCACTCCCTTGTGGAAGTGGGGGCTGCCATGAGGCCTCCCCTCAGCATCCACAGCAGCAGTTTTGCCGCGTGCTCCTTGGGAAGGTTGGGATGCCAGCAGTAGTAAAACCTTGCTGACTTGCAGCCTTGATGGCTGAACTGCGGGAGTGGGACCCCGACAGAGGTGACAGAAGGATGGCTGTAAGGATGCAGAAGAGAGGGAAGGCTGTTTTCCCGCATTGTTGTGTTGGGGCTGACAGCTGCGTTTTTTGCGTTATTTTTTTGTAGTTCCCTCACACTTCGTGGTAAATTAGACAGTGGTTTGCATGTCACACCAGGCAAGCTCTGCGCTCAGACTTGGGTCTCGCTATGGGACGTGAACAAATCAGCATCCTGAGCCCGGGCACAGCTCAGGCAGCTCCGGTCTCACCCGTTTTCCCTTTCTGCCGCCCAAGGTGCCCAACAGCCCGTCTCCCCGCCCGCGGCCGCGCTGCCCTGGGGCGGCTCCCGGGGCTGGGCGGTGCGGTGCAGCCTGGCGGCGCTCCTCCCGCCGCCGCCCCTCGCAGGGCGGGCCGGGCCGGGCAGGTATCGGCGCAGCCTCCGGGCCTTGACGCCGGCTCGCGCCCTGCGACCGGGCTGCCCGCTGCTGTGGGCGGGCGCGTGAGCGCGTGCGGCGTCGCATCGCGCTGGGAGGCGGCACGTGGCGCCGCGCCCCGTAAGGCGGAGGGACGGCGGCGGCGGTGTCTGCGGCGGGGGCACGGCGGGGCGAGCCGGCGCAGCCGGCGAGTCGGTAAGTGGCTGCCTGCCGCCGTGACCGCCTTTGTGCGACGGACGGAGGCGAGCGGGGGTTTCGGGAGGCGCTGCCGGCGGTTCCGTAGCTCTCGCATCCCTCCCGGCCGCCCTTTGTTAGCGTTTCCCGGCGCGTCCGCGTGCTTTGGGCTCCGCTGAAAAGCAGAACCCGTCAGGAGGATGGCTCGGTCTCACCCGGCGCCTGTCAGAGCGGCACCGCTTTGTCTGAGCACCGTGAGCCGTTTGTCACGGCGCTGCCATCGCGTTCCGGTGGGCGACCGAACCCGGCGCTCGTCGGGTGTGAGCGGCGTGCGGGCTGCGGGCTGCCCCCGCCCCTCCCCGGGAGCCCCTTCCCCAGGTGAGCCGGGGTGGGGCTGTTCTGCGTGGGAAACCGTCCTCTTCCCCTTGGGAAACGTGTGTTCTAGAGAGAGCAGTGCGAGCTGCGCGTCTTTCCTTCTGTATGTCATTAACATATGTCGCTTTCTTGGCGACCGGGGTGTTAACATCAGTAAATGACAAATCCGCATCTCTCCGGTTGCGGTCCGGTCGTAGTTCTGCCGCTGCTCTGTCGTTTCGGGGTAACCCGCCCCGCTAGGAGCGTACGGTGCCGGCTGTGGGCAGCGACCTGGAAACCACAGCCGTGCGCCTGAAAAATTAATGCTCCGACAATGGTGGCACGGAAAGCGATCCGCTGCTCCGGGGGGGCTGGAGGGGGGGGGCACGGACAGCCGCGGTACTGCCGGACGGTACTGAAAGCCGCTGCACACCCGAACGTTGTGTGCCATCCCCACATAGCATGCAGCCGTTGTGCAGGGAGAAAGAGCTCTTTCCCTAGAAACAGAGCCCTTTATGCTGCCCAATGGCAGCCGTGTGTGGCAGGTGCTCTGTTTTGGCAGATTGAAGACAATACATTGGGGTCAGAACCGATTTTTTAATTTGACGTGGAGTAACGCAGGCTGAAGAGATTCTAATTGCCGAAATAATTGTAAGCACACCGTGCATCGATGGTTGGGTCTGGATTAGAGCATGAATCAGTAGGCATGTTATGGTGAGACTCTGTAACAAAGCCACCAGTATATTGTAACGCAGCAGTAATTGCTAGTTCTGCTTGTAATGTGCTCTGTGCCGTTTGAATCCAAGTCAGGAACTCATCGTATTCATAAAACCAGCTCTTCCCTGGCTAGTATTGGTCCGTAGGTCTGGAGGTTGTGTTTGGGTTGGGATATTTCATTCCAACAATGATCCTTTATGGAACGCTCTGAGTTTATTGAAACTTTACGCAAAATTGCTTGGTATATTTATTTATGTCCAAGTTTTATGAGAATTATTCAGAAATCTTTATTAATAAATATGGCACATAGCAAAGAGATTGCTCCCAATTGCCATTGGGTCTTTCTTTTCCAATAGGAAAACATATCTCAGGGCATCCCCTCCTCAAATTAAGGGGTCTTTTCAAATACCCACTTGGACAATCCTGCATTTTAGAGAGAGTTGATTCACACTGGTTGAGCAACAACAATTATTTTTTTTATTTCATGAGCTATATAATGTCATTTGTAAGACCGCAGTGATGACAGACCCACTTGGTCCAAAACAGGAATGTCCTGCAATGTTCTGTTATAAGGCATCACCTTTGCTCATTTTTGACTTGTTTCTTACAGGTGACTTTGGTTTGTGGTCTTGTGTGGGTTACGCAGGTGGTAGTGGGGCTGAGCTGATAATCCATTTGGTGAAATCAACATTTTTTTTTAGTATCTACATCCTGCAAACTGAAATAGAACAGGTTTAATTTCAAAAGTGATTGTTACCGTGGCAGTAATGTGTCATTTTAATTGCAGATGGTAAAAAGCTGCATTTCTAGTTTCCCACTTCTGATAATAGCAATGAGAATGCTGAACTTCTGAGGTTTTCTCCTGCTTAGCCACACAGTTGTTCTGAATATTGCTTTGCCAGTTATCTCAGTCACTGAAAATTGATATATCCTTGTGAACAACAGTGCTCAACCTTATTTCAGTATCTACTGACTGTAGATGCCAGGAAAGGTCTTTTAAAATATGAAATTGCTGACATAATAAGCATTGGGTGAAATGTGATGATCAGTTCATGAACATGAATATATTTTGTTGTTGTTTTACATGGAATTTTTATGTAGAGAGCATCTGCTTAAATGTCTTCAACGTGACTTTTTTTTTCTCATAAGCCAGGACAAGAATTTTCTTCAGATTCTGAATGATTTATATTTGAAAATAGCTGACACAGATTGCTAGGAGGAATTTTTTTTTCCTCACACAAAATCAGCGCGCGGCCTTTGTTCTGTAAAGGCGCAAATAAGAGAATTGTAGCAAATACAGACAAGCCTACCACTGGCATTTAGAAAAGTACGGTCAATTCCTTTGGCATCAGCAGCCTCAGGGCAGCGTGGTTGTGTGGAGCTGCCTTTAGTGTGGTGTAGAATTGCTCTGAACATAGATGCTTTCATTGATGTACGTGTTTGAGCAGGATTTAATAAAGTGGTCTGAAATGCATGTTAGAATAGAATTCGTTGGTTTCACATAATGTGATAGAATGCCACATAACGTTGCAGCATGAACTGTAATCACGTTAGTGCTACCACTGGACAGGCCAAATTCTGTTTTTTATCTGTTCAGTCAGAGTTGGATAAGAAGTGTTTGTTTCCACAGAGATCCTGTGAGTTCTGTCTTTAAGAAACAATGATTGCTGTGTCAACCTTGTGCTTATTGTTTCATACCACTTCCTGGATGCACTCCTCTTGCTTCTCTGCCTTGCATATTACACAATTTCTTTGTTTAAGAACAAAAATACGTTTTGTCAGAAGCGTAAGACATTTGCACTTAGTTTACTTTCAGCATTTACATTTCTGATTTCCTACAGAGGAATAAAACTGGCTTGCTACATATCAATTTTAATTAATAATATTCAAGAGCCAGTGTGTTACATGGGTTGAATTGTGGTGATTTGTTTAATTAACTCTGGGGGGAAGAAAAATATAAGGATCTTGCTGTGTATTATTCTGGGTATATGGCTTATGCTGCGGTTGTACCATACATGTTAAATGAATGTAATTCAAATGGCAGATGATAAACGTGTGATCTACATTCATGCACTTTTAAAGACATTTTAAATTCTCCTTTGTGCGGATGCCACTTGCCAAATTACAGAAATACCAGTTTCATACCTCGAAGAAGCCCATTTAAGAACATACTCTCAGCTGAGTTCAAGGGACCAGGTGTTGTAGCTAAGCTATTGTAATTATCACTTCTCTGCTGATCACTTTCAGCTGTGGTAACTAACTCTTAGAGAGCGAAATCATTAAAGTCAAGCTCTTCGCATCTCCGAAATTGCCAACTCTCGTTTTAGTTATAACAACTACCTAGCTTAATTTTCTTCAACTATATTGCCTTCAGAAAACCTATTTATTCAGGTCATTTTCATGTAAAAGCTTTCCTGGTGCTTTAGTGCTCAGATGGACAAAATGCAGCACATGCATTATTGACCTGCTTGCACATGTTTTTTCATTGCTCAGCTTTTTCTGAAAGCCAGCAGTCAGAGCTGGGCAGCTCGTTAAACCTGGTGATGGGTGGCAAGGCTGCTGTGGCAAATGAATTGAGCTGTACAGGCTACTTTCATGTGGCTCTTCATAGCAAGCTGATTTTGTTCAAAGTAACATGCAGTCTTTCCCTATGACCTTTAATAAATTCACGTGTGAAACTGTTTAGCGGAGAAAAATGAAGATGCAAAGTGAGCTATGGAGCAGTTTGACATAATGTAGAAGAGAAAGAAAAATACTGATTGAAACCCTTGTAAATCTGTGAGTGTATTTTGGTGTACAGGTGATATAGCTTGGTTGTGGGACCATCTGCTAACAAAAATAAACTATCTCCCCTCTAATAAAGCTTGTTTACTGTGAAACTTTGTCAGGTCTTAATTGTGTAAGCTGTAGGTAGTGACCTCTTCTGAAAGGTCTGCATTTTTACCATCTTCAGAAATCCTGCACAAATTTTTGGTGTTATGTCCTCTGAATATTGTAGTTTTCACACATTCGCCTGTGAAAACTTTAGCAAATAAAGTGAGACATTCCGTGTTTCTCATTAACACTCACTACAGCATTTGTATTGGAGACTTTGGTGGTGGTTTCTGCGTATGCAGTTGGCATGTAGTTGGAGGGGGACTGTGAATATTCTAGATACAGAATTGAAGCTAACTGATTTGATAGGACAGAGACACTGTGGTTGTAATCAACAGGGATTAGGTGGTAGTTCTTCAGAAGATCTGTGGTTTGTGATGAGCTGTGGAGCTAAATAAACAAAGTCATGCTACTGCGGTGAAGACAAGCCTGGAATTGTGATGTGCAAATAGGAGACCTGCATGAAGGATGTGAGAAGTGATGTTTCCAGCCTTGCAATAATCCTCTTCACCTATATCATTGTATCCAGTTGGAGTGAACATTTCAAGAAAGATCAGACACATTGGAGAGAATCCAGAGGAGAGGAATTAAAACAATAGGAGACTTAGAAAATGCGGGCTTTGAAGGTTGAAAGAAGTTGGCGTTGTTTCAGCTCCAAGCAAAAAAGAGTGGCAGGGTGAGCACAACATGATAACCTTCAAATGTCACAGAGCTGCTGTGAAGCAGTATTTTCCACACCTGTGCTGGCTCAGGTGATATGTGACAGGTTCAGCATTAGTGAAATTGAGCAAAGGGATTGGTCACTGGATTGGGGTTCTGAGGATTTTAGAACTGTGAACTGTTGGAATGTTGGTTAGGAACAGTGTAAATGTATTTGATTCTTTCAGGAGAAGAGTAGTGGGATAGATTATGCTTTGAGGTCACCTCTAGGCCTGTGAAACCCCAACGCTTTTCTGCCTGGTGTTGACCACAATGTGACTTGTCCCCTCACAAATGCTGTTATTGAACAGATTGGCTGTATGCAATGTTCTCCAAAGAGAGCTGGTGTGTGAGCAGAGATGACCAAACTTATAATCTCTCTTTTAGGGCCAAATCTCATATCCACTCCTTTTTGCCCAGGCACCAGATGAGGTGCCTTCTACGAAGGAAGAAAGTGTGAAGGACTGAATGCTTTGGGAGGAACCTAACCTGAGATCTGGGTAGCAAAAGGAAAGTGACAGGAATTGGAGAGCATTGGTACAAATTTCACAAGACAAAGGACTGTGTGATGAGTAGGATAGTACATAGAACACAAGACATGAAGAAAGGGAAAGGGGAATTTAGGCTTTGGGGCAGATGACAAGAACTTGGCATGGAATAAAAAGAAAGTGCAAGAACTCAAGTTTCCTCATAAAGATTTTGACTCTTTTTATGTATCTATTTTAACTTTACTGATGTTACTGATTTTTGTTTTACCCATCTAACTCAAGCTCTAATGGGTGCACACGGTGGATCTGCCCAGAAACAAGATAGGACGCAGGGGCAATAAACTGGAACGCAATAGGTTCCCTCAGAATATGAGGAAAAACAACTTTACTGTGCGAGTCATGGAGCACTGGCACAGGCTGCCCAGAGGCTGTGGAGTCTCCTCCTTGGAGATCTTCAGAAACTGCCTGCATGTGGCTCTGAGCACCTGTTCTGGGTGTCCCTGCTGGAGCGAGGGTGGGACCAGATGGACTCAGTGGGCTCTGCCAACCTCAGCCATCCTGTGTGACTGTGTGCATGTTCTCAATAGGAGACAGAAGCTGTGGTCTCTGGCATCTGCGTCATTTACTGCAGAATCAGGAAGACATCTGAAGAAACTGAGTTAGAAGGTCGCTTAATTAAAGCATTTTCATTCACTTGAATGATAAGCTTAGCTAAAGGCACTGAAAACTAATTAAGGGTTGCTATTGCGATTCTGACTTTTTCAAACATTTGTGTGTAAGGGTTTTTTTTTTTTTGCTTCTTTTTCTTTTTTAAACTTTGGAGAGTAACAGGGATAGTGATGTAGATAAAGACCAGACTCTAATTCTCACCTAGCTTAATGTGAAGCATTAGTTATTTAATTTGCCCTGCAAATGACATGAAACGGAGCAGCCTCTTACGACAAGAAGATAAAAAAAAAAAGCCTTCAAAAAAGTTTCCTACTTCTAGTGGCAAATAAGGCACATTTTCATACCTTTCTTTAGAAGAAATCATTTTACCAGCTTTCACAAAGCTGTCAGAGCATCAGGAGTTGCTAAGAAAGAAAAAATGTGATTGATTTTTTTCCTTTTCTTTCAAAAATCCTGTTCCAAGCCTGCAGATACTCAGCAGTAGCCTGTGTTGCCCTGTCTGGGGACTGTGATGATGCACTCAGAAGCTTTGGCACTCACTGCTGCTTGTGTTTGGAAGAGTGAATGGCATGCTCATCTTGTACATCCGGGTTTGGTATTATTTCTAACCACCCTGTTCCATCTCTCCTTGCTGCCAATGTAAGGGTGGATTGTACTAAGCAACTCTGCTGTATTTTTGTTCTGGCAATTAGTCTTTCAAGTGCCCACACAGCCTGCTGAACACTATCACAAGTTACTAGGTTCTGTATCCTGATACCAGCACCTGATATTTAATAAACTTTGTGCTTCAGGTGATTGTGTTTCCTGAGATGGGATGGAGGGCCTACTGGCTCCCCGGTTTAGGTTACAGACCGCTGTGGATGCAGGAGGAGCAGCACTGGTGTACCGGCAATGGTCAAAAAGTGAGATGAGGTTTGTGGAGATAAGGTAGTAGATTTTGCCATATCTACTAGTACAGCTGAAAAACAAAAAGTAGGTAACCTTTGGAGCACCTCAGTGCTGTGATATGTTAAAGGCATTCCTCTGCAGCCCTTCCAACTAGAGGCTACATACCAGAGAAATTATTTAAATATCTTTTTTTCACCACCTAAATGTTTTTTGTGGAGCTATTTTATATTGTCAAAAGGAGCAAAAGAGGTGGCAAAGGTTCATTAGTAATTCCAAGGGAAGTTGAATGTTTTGGTTTGTCAGACTGAATGGTGACTGTGGCTGGGTCCTGTTCTGCACAGTTATCTGTAGACTACTTATTTTCAAGTTGTAGTTTCTCTGTTTTGAGATATTGCCTTCAATTTGGCGTAGACTGAAAATGAGGACAGGCCATTTCAACTGTAGGTGGCTCTGAGATTTTCTTGTAGGGTATTTGGAGGAGTAGTTGTCCATTTCTGGGAGAACAACGTGGCTCTTTAGACTTACAGCAATGACTGCTCAGTGAAGGACAATCCTGAGGTGGAACAGGTCTTTCTGCAGCAACTCTGCAAAGCTTTGATCCCTTGGATGTCATGCTGAATGTAATGAAAGGCTCATCTAACAATGTGTTGCAAGACAGAATGTGCGAGTATTGTCCTAGATTTGTGAATTGGCAGATGATCCAGAGATGTTTCTGCGGAGGACTGGAGGTCCTAGTTGGCTTACACTTGACATTTTGCTAGCTCTGGAGCAGACAGGAATCTATACAGAAGTGAACGACTGCATATGTAGGTAAAACTTATAATGCATACACAGACTCTATACTGCTGCATTTGGCTTTGTACTGTTTTAAAACTTAAAGACCTTTGTGACCCTTGATCGCAATTCTGTGGTCACATCTGAACTTTGGTTATGGGAATCCCTATGCAGCATTTCAGTGGAAACGCTTTTTTATCTGACTCACATTTGGGCAGTAGTTGTGCTCCCTTGGTCAAAAGCAGAGCTTGTTGTGTTGCTGTAGGATCACTGTGGGAGTACCTGCTGCACAATATGCCTGGGTTGCACCATTCTGTTTCCTAACAAGTATGTGTGTTCAATTTCTGGCGGACATTGGCACTGCATTGTGTGCGTATGTGAAAAACATCTCTTCTTTTTGCCGATAAATGCTGCTGTGATGGTGTCATTGCTAGGAAGGTGTTGCCCATGCAGTCTTTCTTTCATTTCTTTCACTTCCATGCCAGACACCATTTTGTCAGAGTGCCCCTCTGCTGCCATCTGTTGCAGGGCAACAAAATGTAATGGAATGCTGGCGGGAATGGTTAACCTCTACTGCCATACCATCACCATCTGCCTCTGACATCATGGGCCAGTGTGTAATAAAATAGGAGGCGTTACTTTCTGAGCAGCTCTTATCCAGCAGTATGTCTGTTAACTGTGCTGTACCATCACAAACAGAAGGACAAATGTAGAAGGACAAATGTGCTTTGGGGCTAGAGCTGGGAAAGGCTCTGGTAGTGTCTTTTTTCAAACTGCTATCTGGTGACCTTCATGCATGCCACTCTGTATGTGTTTGCTTTGGGTCTTTGTGCTCCATGGATGGAGCTTGTGTTGAATTCTGCATCTGCAGGGACAGCAGCACCAGCTTTGCTTTTCTCAACAATTATTTGCAATTACCCACAGTCTCTTATCACTTAAGTTTCAGCTCTTTCTTGCGATTTCAACCTGTCAGTCTGCAAAGAGCCTACTTTAAGTTCTGTTTTATGCCCTTTCCTGACTGTGAGTGTAACTTTCCAAGCCTAGAGCATCTCCAACGTAGGGCTGTTCAGCCTGGAAAAGAGGAGACTGAGAGGGGATCTTACCAATGCTAACAAGAATATAAGGGATGGGTGTAAAGTGGATGGGGCCAGGCTCTTTTAAGTGGTGCCAAGTTACAGGAGAAGGGGCAATGGGCACAAACTGGAACACAGGAAGTTCCACATGAATATGAATTTTGCCCTCTTTGAGGGTGACTAAGTACAGGAACAGGCTGTGAGATGGGTAAGCAGGTAACTAATGTGGCTGTTTTCCTGGGCAAATAAAAAGCTGAAGACATTTATTTAATTAATGAAAAATGTATTCAGGATTTTTTATCTAATAACCTCTTGGTATGCGGAGATCGGATGGTTTTGTCTCCATAAAAACACATGGACTGAAAGACCAATGGCTGTTTTCAGGCCTTTTATTGGGTGACAGAATGAGTACACTATTTGCTGGCACTTTATAATTGTCTGGAGTTTGTAAATGAATTAAGTGAGCTCTTCATTTAATGCTCAGAGGTTACCCTCCAAAAACACACTGGCAATGTTTGCCTTTTAAATTTCTGTAAAATACCACATGAGAGTCTCTGCAACGTAGGACACAGATACAGCTGGCTACAAACAGAGTAATACCTGCAGTACCTGGTATCAAGCCCTGAATTCCCTATAAGCACATATTTGCTACAGACATGCGAAATGCACGTAGTTCACAATAAAGGAAGTGACAGCTGTCTTTCTTACTTAAATGGCAAAAAAATCTGGTGTACATATAATGAACAAGTTATGGTCTTGTCCTTGTGGGCACTCCTGGTCTAGCGGCACACAGTTGTGAACCCAGTTCCCTGATACGCTTCCTGAGAGCAAGTGAAGCACAGCTGAGCTTGAGAGAATGTTGCTGCTGGAGCTGCTCCACTGGTCACTGGGTTTTATCTTTGCTGTAAAACGCTTTGTTAAGTTCATGAAAGATTGAGGAGAAGCAGCGCTTTGCCATGCATATATTTGGTTTCTTGTCAGCAACCTATGCTCAACTCCCCTTGCCCTCATGCTTTTGGCCTTCCTCCAAGTTGATGCCATTTTTGCAACTTGTGTCTAATTTTTTTCCTTTTCTGATAATGGAATTCCTAAGATGTTGCTGAGGTGCGATAAGCGTGGCATGATTATTTCTGTTTTCATACATCATGATCTTATTTGGCGTAGAATTTTCTTGAAAAATAATTAATATTCATATTCTTATTTTATCAATTGCAAACTGCGCTCATGTTTTTCATTTTTTTCCTGGGACTCCAGTGTCATGGTGTTCAACCTCATTTAGTATATATATTTTTTTATTTACCAACAAATAAAAGAAATATGCCTCATTTGCCTTGCAAAAGATTTCTTTTTTTCTTTCTTTTCTTTTTTTTAATACTTAAGGAACTAACTTTCATCACCATTCCCCAAATCTTCCATAGGATCCTGCCCAATAGCACGCTGTATTGCCGATGTGTCCATCTGCTCTGTGCCTAGGAACAGGGACTGATGTAAAACCCACTCATTCCTCAGCAGAGGGAACTTTGGTACTGACTGTGTGAGACCAGGGCTCGCTGCCTGCTGTACGTTGTAGTGCGGCTGCCCCTTCCCAGGCTGCACGGCATGCCTGGGGCCATCCCAAGCACTTGAAATATCCACTGTGAACAGTCATCTTTTTAGTTTTTTTGTAAACCATACCTGAAGGGGGAATGTGGAGCTGGTTCACAGTGGGAGATGTTTGCACGGCATAGATTAGCTGTTCTTCTTCACACAAGAACACAGTAAAAGATAGTGTAATCAAGTATAATGAATGCCTAAGCCAATTTGAGCTCTAATTCGTTACCTGTCTGGTACCTGGATTTCTGCTCCGCTATTACTTAATGCATTAATAATCTTAGTATTAATTATATTATATTACATATATTATAATAAAATTATATTATATTTTATTATTATAATATATTGTTATTGCTAATTATATATTATATACTTAATATACTGGTGCCACAACTGCTTCTTATTTTAACAAGAAATGGTTTGCTACAGTAGTTTGACATTTCTAACTCCAGCATTTTACATCAAATAACACTGTAGTAGAGAAGAGTATTTTCCTTTAGGAAAAGTTTCTTTTTCTATAAATTCTGATGTCTGCCAGGGGGCAACTAACTTTATATCTCTGTTTTAATATTTCATGTGTTGTGACAGCTCTCCTGTTCATAAAGCCAATTACGGCCAATCCTTGGCACACTGTTTTTATACATGAAAGGCATTCTCTGGTCAACACGGGCTATTTAAGACACAGGCTGGGCTTCAGCAGCCTCATATAGTTGTCAGGATAACATATAACAGACTTGCTCTCCAAAGGCACTGTTCAGCATTGCTTTATGTGAGTAGTATCCTCATCAGCCACGCTATTACTGTCTTGTAAAATAAGTAAACATATATAGCATTTTATGTGTTTAGGTGTGCCTGTTTTTTCAGATCTGTTTCCCACTTATGACAATGTTTTTTTCTGCTAAGGTTCATAAATTTTATTCAAAAATCAAGTAAATTCTAGATATTCAGATTTCTGCCCCCCCCCCCCCCCCCCCGCTTTTTTTTCTAAAAGAAACAGATGGTTTGTTTGCTTTTTGCTTCTCTTCCTACATCTATGTCTGTTTTTAACTATGAACACTTTAACATAGCATTAGTGTCATGCCAGTCACTGTCATCATGCAAAATAAGAAACAGTATATGAATGTTACCCCAGGAAATCTAAACTAGAGTGTCACTGCTTGCAGTGGCAAGGGGATAATTTAACCTTTGAGATTTTCTGCATTTTCAGTGTGAACTTCAGCTACTCTCCAAGTTAGCAGGGCAGGTGAAAAAGTCATAGTCCAAAAAACTGTGTCACTGCTTTGAAACATTCCTCAGGTCCTGTGCTTGCTCTACTGCTGCATGCACCGTGCTAAAGGAAAACTCAATTTCCTCATTGCTGACTGGCTACCCCTGAGTATGGGTGACTGTGAACAGCCCTTTGCTTTGAGGAATATAAGCTTGCATGTACTTTTTGCAACTAACCTGCTCTGGGTTGTGAGCAGGTGAGCGTTTCCTCAGCATGGGGGATCTTTTCTGCTAATGGCTGAAGCATTGCAAAGAGTAATGCTCCCCTGAAGTCTATCTCCTTCTTTAGAAAAAGGCTTTTAGGAAGTTTGTGACAGCTGGATCTGAGAAGATTTTTTAAGCTTGACTTAATTGAAAGGCATCATGAATATTTTTCATTTCTGTTTTACTCAGCCTATTTAAGTTGTTTGGTAAATGATCTAGGTCAAATCAAAATTGAAGTCTATGCACTATTTATTGCATTTTTCCCTTTCATGCAGACAAAACTTATCTATGTGTAGAAAAGTAGTGCGAAGTGATTTAATGCCCAGTGTGGGATGTAAAATGACTCAGGGCATTAAGTTGGCAGAGGAGGAATACTGGATTGGCTGTGGCCACAGGCTGCCCAAAGGTAGAACTGCGGGTCTAATGCCTTTGTGGCACTGGCTTTCACACCTGCTGTAACTTCGGGCTGAGGAATTAACCACTGTCTTCCTTAGCTTGATTGTCTGTGCAATATATGCAGCATTTCTTCATCTGCTAATTTGACAGTATGGTTACTATGTTGTTTGGTGCTTTTGTGCTTCTGGACTGAACAAAGGGATATGTCTGTGGTACATAACTGGAGTTCACAGGGAATATGTTTGTCTTGAGTACACAAATAAAAACGGAGAAGATTTTGAAGATGTTCTCGCATCTTTCATGATATGTGTGCATATGCTAGTCTGTGCTTGTGCTTAATATATGTGGCACATGTACTGTGCTTGTGTCCCAAGGCAGCAGGGCCAGTGGCAGCAGTGAGGCTGCCAGGCCAGCAAACAGCAAGTTCTTCCACTTTACATGGAAGATAAGGAGGTTTGACGGCAATAGTTGTGGTTTTGCAGATGAAGAGAGATCAGATCCTTGCTAGCACCTGCAAGAATTTATGGCTTAGTTATGACAGCTCCAAAGAGATGTCAAATTTGCTGCCTAAAATAAATCAGAGATCACAGTGATATGCCTCAGAATGAGGTCAGCTTAAGTTGTGTGGACTCCAGGCTGACTTTGCACAAAGAGGGAACAGAAGAAGAGCCAGGGCTCCACAGGATCTCTTCTCTCACCATTCTGAAGGATTCATGAGCTGGGCAAACAGATCTGGATTAAGGCAAAAACCCTGGAGAACCACTTTTGGGCTTTCAGTTCAGAAGAGCATCAGGATTTGCAAAAACAAGTCCCTAGCTGACTTATTCATTAATTTGCATGTGGAAGTTGGCATCTCCTCTTCGTATCTTCATAAGAGCAGATACGTTTTCTTGCCTGTACAAGATTCTCTCATACTTTAAGGATCAGCAAGCCTTGCCTTGGACTTTTAAAGCAAACAACAGCAATTAAAAAAAATGAAATAAAATATTTCGCTTAAGAATTTTCAGTTGCTCGAAGATTAATGCAAACATTATGCTTTAGCTTGATCTCCAGAGGCTTCACTCTGCTCTGAGATGGACTGCGATGCTCCCCATAGCTTCAGCAGAGCAGCACTGCTGTCAGGTTAGGGGGATGATTTTCACAGGTGCTGGGCACCCAGTGGTGCAGGACCAGGGAAATTCTGATTTGTGTTTTCTAATACATGAGGCAATCCTCTCATTATGTCATGAATAAGGCAAAAGTATAAGAAGAAAAATAGTGCAAGACAGCAAATGAGCAGAGTTGCATAATATTGGCTGAGTGTGGCAGATGAAGAGCTTTCAAAACAGCAGGGAGAATCAGTAGACCATGTACCTTGCATCGTAAGCTGCTGTTGATTTTATTGGTTTTACATGGCATTTCTTATATTTCAGCAGTTTGCTGCGTGCTATAGATTAGACGTGATGAACTCCAAAATTGGCAGTGAATCTGTGACCCAGCTGTCCAAGGTAGATTTGCCATCAGGCAGCTCCAGTTTGCTGTGCCTGCTTTCCATCATATCATGTTGGTTATTTGCAAATGGAGTTGACAATACATAATGTCAGAAAACGTTTTCTGTGCTGAAAGCAGCTATTGTGCTACACCTTATGACAGAGTACGTTGCTCTGGGTCACAAGATCCTGCACTGCACAACAAGCTGGGATCCAGCTCAGGGTATTCAGGTATTCCTGCCAAGGAAACAGTCACTGTGCTGTTTATCCTGGCTGCTCTCAGGAGTGGGGTATCAGTGCAAACATCAAACATGTCTGATGTGGAAGCACTCATTCTGCTCTTGGTAGACAGGTGTTTGCCTAACAGCTCTTTAAAGGGTGTTTAGCCTGTTTTTTTAGTCAGTGTCTTCAGTTTTCTATCCAGATAAGTGAGAGACAATTTTCATCCATTGTTTTTTAACTATTACATTCGCATATAGACAAATAGGCTGAAATGGCTGCTCTTCCAAAGAACTTTTAAAGAAGGAAGCATGCTGGCTATTTTGCTGTGGATCTGACATCTTAGAGTCCTGCTGGAAATGCACTCCTCTGTCACGAAAAGGAAATGTCCTCAGTGTAGAGTTAATGCCTACATATAGTGCCTGGCACCTGGGGAGGGAGTCGGAGAGTCCCACCATCAAGTCTTCTGTAGCGTATTTATATGAAGAAAAAAAAGAGTAAGCTGGGTGCCTTGGGCTGTGGTGTCACATGGAGATGCATAATGAAAATCTGGTAGTTGAAATAAAATCTTTCTTGCCTTTTTGCTTGAGTATGCTCAAACCTAGACAGCACAGGCATGAGAGTGAGGAGTGCCTTCAGTAGCCATGGTGCAGCTGATGGAGCTTTGTAAGATTGTGCTCCTGCTTTGCACGGAGTGCAGGAGAACCCCTCAAATGAGAAGGTCCTTGGAAATTATTTGTTTTCTTTGTAGTTTGGGCAGATCTGATGCTTTTAGAATTACTGTCTAGTCCAGCTGGATGTAGTGGTTGGTGACACTGCACATAGCAGGGAGGTTGAAACTAGATGATCATTGTGGTCCTTTTCAACCCAGGCCATTCTATGATTCTACGACATCAAGGCTGTGCTGAGTTTCCAGAGGTCTATTTAGAACAGTGATACAAGTGATGTTCCTATTGCTGGCCATGAGGGACAGCAGTTGCAGATGCTTTCAGGGAGAAAATTAGATCATAAAGTGATATACATATCAAATTTCTCAGAATTTTATCTTCTAAACCTTAGCATTTTTGGAATTCTTAAATGAGTCTGTGAATACATTTCCCCAATTGTGAATTGTGTGGTGTGTGTTTGTTTTAAGCACCAGATTTATAAACAAGAAACGTTCAGAGCAGCGAAACTGATAATACAACACAAAGCAATTGTAGAACAAGTAAAGCTGGGTAAAGGGGAAAAAAAAATGTAGGGGGGGAGGGCTCATTTTTGCTGCAAATATATACCATATTGCATAATAGAGCTCTCTTCAGATGAAGCACTATTCACGTTATGAATAGCCTTTTCAAGCGAACGTGGCTCACTGGCATGAGCACTGAGAGCTGCTATGGCTGTCAGCATCTGTTCTTTTATCCCTGAAACAATTTTTACATCAACCGTCAGAGGCCACAAGGATTTTTAACCATAGCGTAGCACTACACTGTAATTTTCCTAATACAGTTTGGCAATGAAAGATTTTCATTAAGACAGTAAAACAAGTGCGGTTGTTTGTATGAATCCAGCTTGACAGAGCTCTTCCTCCACACCACTGTTAGCACAGAAAGCATTCATTTTGTGGAATGACAGACAGTTTTTATGTAAATAGTGGGCAGTTTCTTCAGATGTTTGAATCTTAATGAAACTACTTTCTCACCCTAAAAACTGACGATCCGAATAACTGCCTTACTGTGATCACCATTTAAAATACAGCATTCTGTTAACTCTGTTTTAAAGGAAAACCCTTCTTTTGTATGTAATTTTCAACAAGCACGCCCATCCCTTGTGCTTTGTTCTGGCCTCTGTGTGAGGTTCCTCATGGAAGTGTCACTGTTGTGCCTGGGAAGAGGCTCTGCACATGTGGCTCAGCCCTGAGGATGCACGGTTCTGCTTCACAGCTCTGCTCTGGCTCATGGCCCCCAGCAAGGAGAGGATGCAGCCTTCCCAGACATTGGCATCCCTCCCTAAGGATGGGTGGCTGTGTGCTCAAAGCATTCAGAGCAATTGGGTATTTGTGCTGTGGTTCTCCATGTCAGCTGCGGGTTATGGATGTGCAGGCATGGAGCAGGTGGTGGTATGGTGAGAAGGAAGGATGCAGGAACCATCACCCACAGCAAGAAAAGTCACTTCATAGCATTTTATTAGCCATGCCCCTTTCCATCGGCAGAGCATTTAGCAGTGTCAAGTAGCAGTGGAAGAAAGCAGCGCCAGTGTTTCACCGATTTTATCCTTGTTTTTACTACTATTTGTATTGATTTATTTGTTTTAGCAGAGCAAGTGGGCTTTAAATCTTCCACAGCAGTTGCCTCCTGCACTTTCCTTTAGTCCCAGCCTACTCAATGCTGACTGTGTTAAAGTGATTTCTAATGGCGCTTTAGCCGGAAGAAAAATGGATTGCTCAGCATCCTGCCTGTAGTCCTGTTCTATTGCATCTGCTTTCTATTTTGAAGAATGTTAATCCTTTATTACAAGGATTAATAATCCTCTTAAAAACAAAACAACAACCAAAAAAACCAATAGCAGCAGCGACAACAAAATGATGTTATGTAAGTGATAAATGGTGAACCCTTAGTATGCTATCATGGGTGGGAATGTTTCATCACGAATACTTTGTCCACATATTCACTAGTAAGAGGGACTCAAATCACTTTGCTGAATATTGCAGCATGTTCCCTCCTTGCTGATAAGTAGTGATTTGTTTCTACTGGCATTAATGTGTCTGCAGGGGGTAAATTTTCAAAGAAAGGCTTTGTAAGTTCAGTATCTGTCTAGTTTCAAAACTGAAATGCTAATGCTCCTGAAAAAACTTTTTTTTCCTTATGCTTGAGACATGGTAGGGTTTACTAGCTCCAGGTAACGCTGGTGCAGACTTCTTAAATGCATGGTAAAACAATGATCCTTACAGAAATACCTTGTTTCTTCATCATATTAATTGTGGTATCAGAGTGATGCTCCTCCAGCACAATAAGCTACTGAAAATTTGTAAAAGCTTTAAATCTCCTTAAGGTATGCAAATATGCAACAGAATTATGGAGTTTGCATCTTGCTTTGTGCTGATTGTGTGTCCTAACCCATCCTAGTGTTTGGTCAGTTCTAATACAGCCTCATGTGCACACAAACAATTTCAAGTAGGAAAACCTTTATTTAAATAAGTACTGTGTGGGTATTTTGGTCTTTTGGATTAGAAAAAGCGGATTATCTTTGATTCTGTAGGGATATATGTCTTTTGAGGATTTATGAATTTGTTATTATCTTGTCCAAAATCATATCTGACTTTGTCTCCAAATGTGAAATGTAATTATTAGAGTGATGGGTCCTTGCCACAATAATAACTACACACAGGACATCATGCTACTTGGTAGCATCACACTGTTAGTTTCAATTACCTGCAACAGTAGTCATGATTTATGTTTGCACTGTGTAGGACACAGAGCAAACCTGGATGTTCACAGGTTTAGAGATTTAGTGATGCTGGCCTATGTGCAGAGGAATCCATCTGTTTGTAATTTGAAACGTTTAAATTTGCAGCATTGTTCCCTGTTCTGAAAGTGGAGGCTTACAGTAGTAATGATTATAGGAAGGTCAGTAAATTATCCAGAAGTTCCTTTTTCCCGAACACGACTATATTCTAAAGTCCTGATTTGAAGATTACGAACATTTGCTCATGAACATTTAACACCTCATTGCTTTTCCCCAAATGTCTCTTAAATGAAAGAGTGATGACTCAGGAGGGAGATGCAGTTTCTGCTGGGCTTGCTAAGCTGGTGGTTTTCATAATCTAATTATAGTTAAGTTGTTAGGAGATATATTGGAGGCCTTAGCAAAGCTCACCTGCCGAGCTTGCTTGGTAGCAGGCTTTGGTCTTCTTTCCTGCTCACAGGATCCTAGTTCTCAACTTTCCTGTAAATCAGAGCCAAGCGCGCCATTCTCCCCAATTTCTTTTGCCTTCTCACCCTAGAGCAGTAGGAAACCCCAGCAACCCCTGATTCTGATTTCAGATAGAGATGATCCCATCCAGTCTCCTCCCATGGTGCTGGAAGACCTGGCTAACACAGCAACTGTAACCCACTAGATCCAAACCCCACCCCCATGCCACTAGCTACAGACTAGCCTTTAATTAAGTATTATATCTAAATATAATTGTAGCTTGAGAAGCAGTCGCTCCCAGAAGTTATCTTCCTGTTGAAAGTGGCACGAGGTCTTTATACATTCTGACATGACCCAGCTGTCCCTGGGGGGCGGTTTCTGTCACTGGGGGAGGTGGCAATATCCCACACCTTGGGATCGTCATGTCAGGCTAAATGGGACTGCCTATTAACGGTGGCTCTGTGTCATGTTTAATACGTGAAGGCCTCCTCTTTTCTGGCTGTTAAGCTTCAGAAATGCAGGCTGAAGTGATGGACCCATCCTATGTCTGCCCTTGGGTCTGGATGAAAGGAGCTGCCAAGCGCCCATCAAGGCTGACTGAGAAGTGCAGCTGGGCACTGCCAATGTCCAGCCCACAGTCCTCCAAATTGAAGCAGATTTTCCACCTAAGTATGTGTCTTCTACATTTGCGTGCCATCTAAACCCACCATGGCACTTGGTGCCATGTGGTGCTTGTGTGATCTGTGCAATATCAAAAAGAGCAAGCAGAAAAGCAGTTTTTTCCCTGCCGCTGAACTTTTAAGAGCCTCACCTCGCTCTGAGTTAACATGCTTTGTATGCTCCTCTAGAGCTAAATGGCATGTTACCGGAGATGGAGAAATGGATGCCAAATTCTACTTTACAGTGGTTCAGATGTGCTGCAACTGCTGAAAACTGAGTTGTTTATTCTCACTTATCCTGGATAGTTGTTTTTTTCCTAAATTCCTGTGTAGCTCATGAAGGCTGGTATAACCATTAGTCAAACAAGTGTCGGTGCTTCTGTTCTCTCTGCACCCTTCTGCACCTCCTTGGCAGTCAGAGCTGTAGAGCTAGCCGTTAGTTTGGTCTGCTGTGCTTTCCCTGAACACAGGACTTCCTTCTTCTCCATTGCTTCTTAATGGACAAAACTTCAACTTTTTCTAGCCTCTAGTCTCTGCACTCGTAGGTATGCTGGAAAATGGGCACAGTGCCTTGCAAGAGCAGCAAATTACCATGTTTCACAATTTATTTGCTGCACTAGGTTTTTGTTGTTGTTGTTGTTTTTGTTTTTTGTTTTTTTCTTTTTTTTTTTTTTTTACAAGTTTCCCAAAGCTTTGGAGAAAAGGATGCCATGGGCACTCTATAGAACTGTTATCTGTGCGAAAAGTTCTGTACTTAACAAATATTTTGGTTGTAACTTTCCTGCTTAATTATTCAGTGTGAACACAAGACTTGCATTTCTTCTTCCCAGTGCAAAGAGAATTGAAATGAAACATATATTTAAACAAAACTAGGAATGTGTTTTTCAGGGAATAAAGTAAGTATGTTCAACCACAAGTTAATGAGCCACTTATTTCTCTCACAGCAGTACAAGTAAAATTAGCGTTAGACAAATAGGAAAATTAAAATAAAACCCATCAACATTAATATTTAAAGAAAGGAAATAGTCTTAGCCATGTGTCTGTCAGTTGGATTAATGACAGGGATTTGATATTTCTGTGATCATAACTCAACTGTTCAAAGCATTCAGCTGGCCTCTAACATGTGTCTATTCTCTGTGGAGAAATTTCTGGACTCAGAAATTTCTGAACTTAGCCCAGTCAACCAGTTATTAATCATGTTGCTGGGATCTAACTAACTGTTATTTTTTTGTCAATTCTGCAAAATGTCTTTTTTGATGCATTGCGCGTACGTAACTCATCAATATCAACAGTCTGTATATAATCTTGCTTACTACTTGTAAAGAAATGAATGTGTTTCTTACTAAAGTCTTTTGCATTAGAGAAGATCAGTGCAAAATCACCTCCTCAAAGTCTACAGCTCCTACGGTGTATAAAAATTTGCATTACTGGAAAATTGTATCATTTGAGTTTCTCATCCACCTAAGAAAAAGACTATACAATCACATAATTGCCAGAGCTATAGAAAAGGAGAAAAATACAGGGTTATCCTCTATAGCACATCTGTTTCTTTGAGGCGAGCAATGTGAGTGGAAATGTGCTGCATTTTATATAATTGTAATCATCACATTTCTATGTGTATTCAGGTAGGTAACTGGGACAAAGAGCAACTCAGTACTTTCTTGCATACTGCATTGTGCTCAGGGCCTGTGCTACACTGTGCACTGTATCAGAATACATTACTCTCTAAAGAGTATATATATTTGATCTAAATGCTATTTAATGGTTGGTAGAGTTATTTATTTCATCCAAGCATAAGAGTTTTATGCCTGTTCTGGAAGGAGCCATTTGAAGTAAACAGGCATTAGTAATGATTGAATTAATCTTCATTGCAAGAAAGATAGCTCTGAAGCCAAAAGAGCTAAAAGCTCATAAAAAATGTTAACTTCTGCAAAATATGGTTCCCTGAGTTCCTAGTCCACCCCTTCCTAGGCCACCCATTTCTCATGCTTTTAAGATGTTTTAAAATTCTGCTATCTTGAGTGAGAATGGTATGTAGCCTGCATTATTTTCCTCTGCAACTGCAAAGGCGTCAGTATGCATGCCCACGATTTGTTTTTCGGTACCCATCTGCTGAGCGAATATGAAAAATACAACACTGACTGTGGTTGTAGAACCGCTGTGTGATGCGGGCAGACTTGAGACAAAGTGGTCTCTTTGGGTCTTCCCCAGATATATGCTGGGAAGGTCATTGCTGGGGCTGGATGGTCATAGAGCAGAGGAAATGCTGGGCTGGGATTAGTCTTGTCTTAAGGGGAGCTACTGACTGCTTTGAGATAATATAGGATAGTAAATGTTTGGTCTGTCCTGGCATCTTCTGCTGAACATTGTCGGTTGTAATTAAATTGCCTTAATTGAGCTGAGCGACAACTTTGGGAATGAAGTGACTAAATTTAACATTCCAACTGTTTATCTAAACTTAAGTAAGCTTAATATTCTTTAACTTAGCTTTTTGATCATGGAACTTACATAACTGAAAGCCTGGATTTGAGAGTCTGAATTCTTGGTGTTTTTTTTTTTTTTTGTACAAGATTTCTTCTGTTGGAAGGTTGCATCGAAAAGCTGCCATTCCTTTGAGCATCAGAGCAGATAGTGTCTTTCTCCATCTGCCGTATTGTCATCCTACAACCTTAGGGTCTTGCTCTACAAAATTCAGAATTCATCAGTTTTCACAGCATTCCTAAGCTTGAGTCTTCAGTAAAAGGCTGTGTGTGTGTGTTTTGAGGAACACACTTGCTAAATGAAGAGTGTTCCAGAAAGATTTAATTGGGCACAGAACTGATGTGCATGAAGCATATGAATGGTTGGAGGCAGTGGGTCTCCTGTTTTGGGCATAAACAGCTGTGGAAGTTTGCAGGTTTTTGGTAAGATAAAGTAAAAATAGGGTGAAATGGTTTCTGTTTGCTGAGAATGCATCCATGAAGGTGATAGGTCTTGCATTGGATATGCCTGGGAGGTGAAAATCAGAGACTGGAGTTAGATGCATTTTAAGTTTATATCTTTATTATTTACAATTGAAGAGAATTGAAAAGCTTTTAGTCCTGGATTTTCAGCAGGACTGAATCAAATTTATGACAGCTTGAAACACGCAAATGTTACCAACTTAAGTAGCTATATTAGATTGTTTTGACTGAAATTTGTAATGAGTATGAGAATACATCTGGCTCCTAGCCAATAATTCTGAAATATTTCCTGCATTAAAGATAGAAGACTTATGTATTTTTATGCTGCAGATTCCCTCTCTAATTATATCTGCTTAACATAATTTAATAGATAACAAGTTAAGATTGTAGGAAGCATTTATTTTATATTTTCCCCCTCCAGTAAAGGCTTTTCTAAACTTTTAGGATATCCCTACCCCACCAGTTTCTCAGCATCTTTTTAAAACTTTCACCAACTACTAGAAATATGTGATGTGTCCTTATAACAAGTTCTGGTTTGCTTGGGAGGCTCACAGAAGGATAGTGTATGGTAGGAAAGACAGCATCCCATAGGGTTTTTAAGGATTTTTTTTTTTTCTTTTTTCTTTTTTTCCCCTGGAGAAAGAGCAATTTTCCAAAAGCCTGAGGGAATCTGGTTAGAGCCAACCCAACTGGAGTGGAGCAGCCCAGGAGCTGCTGCCTCTTGTAGCTCCTCTTGGAGCTACAGAAGCAGGTGATGGAGGAGCCTGTCCTCAGGAAATCAGCAGTGCCTTCCTAGGTGATTGGGCCACTGTCAGCAGAGCTCAAAGCCAGTGGGAGCTGTAGTGACGGAGCACAGCTGCCTGCCTGAGTTGACGGATGGTGGGAAGCCAGCCCTGGGATCAGCAGGATGTGCAATATTTAAATGGTATGGTAACTCAGGTTGCATTTCATTGGAAATATTTAGCATTGAAATGCTAAATAAATAGATAATAATTATCCAGAATGAAAATTGCATGTGTCCTTCTATCATTAAAGTTACCGTTGCATACAGATACTACTGCTGCTGGATATAGGTCTGGCTTGCAGGGCATCAAACTCCCCGACAGACATTTATTGTAAGTAAGCAGAAATGTAGTTCTGGTTTTCAGGTGCCCTCCAGTCCTAGAAGCCAGGGTGCAATGAATGTGGAAAAGCTGTAGCCAGCTGTGAGAACCTGTTAGGGTTACAAGATCTCTATCTATGGCGTGTGTGAGTGAGCATGCTTCCTTCTTTAAATATCTTCCCTAGGAAGTCGACAGATGTGTATGAAGACTTTTGTTACTTTTTGTCTCCAAGAAATATTAGGATTTGGTAATTTATAGGCTTAGAGTGATAATGGTGTAGTGAGTTGTTAAGGTTGTTTGGCTCCTCCTCATCAGTAAAACAATGTTCATCCATTTTCTCCTCCATAAACAGAATTATAATGCTACTTTGATATCAAATCTTGTTTCAAAGTCAATCAACCCCCACTGTTTCAAATACTGTGTCACTACTTCTAGCTTGCATTGTGGCATTTTAAAAGAAGTAAAAGTATTTCTATCTTTCTGCTTTTTTAGCTGTGATTAAACATTTAATTTAATAGTCTTATATTCATGCTTATTCTTGTTTATTATCTAACATTCCTGAATCTTAGAATCGCTCAGGTTGGAAAAGACCTTAAAGGTCATTGAGTCCCACCAAGACCTAACCATACTATCCTGACTAACAACCCTCTGCTAAATCACATCCCTGAGCACCACATCCAAATGGTTTTTAAACGCATTCAGGGATGGTGACTCAACCACCTCCTTAGGGAACCTATTCCAGTGCCTAATATAATCTTATATAATCATTTCAGTTTTCTTTAAATTACTATATGAGGGGCCATGCACTGATATAAATACTGAATTATTAAAGAAAATCTCCCAACTAGAAACATGAATAATACAAATGATTCTGTTACATTGGTCACTCTTTTAAAGAGTTACAAATTATTGGACCTTGTTAACATAGTTCTTCAAACAGTCTGCTGACTGCGTTAAAAAAAAAAACAAATGAGACTTTACATGGCACGACTGTACGGATCAGCTCAACTTTTGTTTGGGGCTCTAAATAACTCTGAAGTACTTAGCTTTATCTTGGTACAGAACTAGTTGGAACCCAGCTGGCTTCAATTGTGTTTTACCATTTTACCATTTTAAGTTGTGAATAAAATTAAGAGTAAAAGAAAGAGTTTGAAGTTGGCAGTACTTCAAAATCACTTAAGTCTCTATCTTTAGGGTCTCAATTTTTGGGGGTGGGAGGATGATGGGGCTGTTAACTTCCAGTGAACTAACATTAAATCATTTACAATTATTCTTACATGCCTAATGCCTGCATCCCAAAGAATTTCCTTTAAAGTACTAGTGATCTTTAGAAACAAAAAGCTGTAGTAGTTGGTGGAAACAACTTTGGAAATTGAGATTTAAGTGAATACCATGAAATACATAGAGTGTTGAGCAAGTCTATATAAAAGTAAGTGCATAATAAGTTCATCTTGAAACTTCATCATCAACTTGATTCTTGTATTCATAGGCTAAATAAATTTTGGTTTTCCTCTTCTTCCATCACTTCAGGGTTGAGTTATCAGTGTTTTGGTCTTAATGCAGCTGGACCATAAGTAAAGGTCTATCCTGTTTCAGAAATGTTTGGGGAATAAATGCCTGAGTAGCTCCTCCTTCCCTCTCCCCTTCAAATTGCTTATATGTGGTTGAAATAGAAGTCTTTTTCCACAAAATATTTCCTTTTTAATTTCAAAGAGTGGAAGAGGTGTTCTTTTTATTTTCCTCTGACAGGGAATATCTAGTTATCAAAGAGAACAGAGCATTTGAGCCTTTGTAAATTATTCAGAACTGCCATATATTTTACATGAGAAGATATTCTTGTGTAGCTTGATTAAGCATAGGAAGCTGGTCTAATATAGTATGCATTAATTTGCAGAATGTAGGATCTTAAAAAGGCTTGTGGAACGTATATGACTCTCTATATATACATTCACAGAGGATATAAATAAATACGAAGTTTATTTAGATGAAGGGATTATTACTGTAGAGGGAGCAAAATACTGGACACTTCTTATTTCCATGATTGCAAATGAATTTTCTGATACTATAAGCATCACCTAAACTATGTGAAGACAACTACTTGCAGGGAAATGTGATGCTGAAATATAAAACTAGAAGGAAAATTATCAAGCAGCAATTTTAATTAAACATGCTCATGGAAATATCTCTGTTTAACTCAGCTTCAACTTTGTCTCTCAAGGAAAACATTTTGAGCTGGACTTTAGCTGTCCTGTTGAGGGAAAATTCATTTGTTTTTGGGCTTTGGCAAGGAAGTAAAAAAATAAATAAAAATCAGTAAATGTGTACGCTTAGTGCAGAAAAACCCTAAATGAAAATATTTAATACATGACTACTGAAAATTAATGTAATTAACATCTGTATGTGTTTGATGACATACATATGTTCCAGCTCCTCATACTTAATAGGCAATGGGAGGCAGATTCAACAAGAGATTCCCCATCGATGCCTATGGATCCTTGTCATTATGTTAAAAGCATTTTTGGATTTTTTTGACTTAAAACAGGAATTGCAAATCTTTATTTGAAAGAAAATTACTGCAAAGAAAAGTCATATTACTCATAAAATCTTAGCATATATATTTATTTTTTTTTCTTTGAGGGAAATTATTGATGGGTAGTTGTTTGATGTTCATTTGATAGTTATTTTTCTCTTCTCTGAAAAAAAAATCACTGAATTGTTTTTTTAGAAAGTGGCAGTGTCGTAAAGGGATGAACATAACATTTTTTTCACACTGTACTTTTGCAATAGGTGTGCAGTGTTGTGGCCACAATTTCTAACTTCTCTCCTTCCCTGAAAGCACAGTTGAAGTGTGATCATCTGATAGGTCTACTGAAATCTGACTGCTGTTACCACTCTGTGTGGTGATGCTCTCATGTCTCTATTCAGAATAAAACAGAAGAAAATATGTGGCCACCCACTGCTGTGAGAAAGGGTTTCATTATGAATAATTTGAGAATCACCAGTTTAAACTTGATGTCTTTGGATTTCACCAATGGCAGAAATCTAATCCTGCAGGTAGAGTGGAAAATGGAATTGATTTGCATCTAAAACTATCCAGAACAGCCTTATTTCAAAGCAATCGTTCTGGTGTGAATACACTTCTAAATTTGTGTGTGCATGCACACATACATTTAAGTGGCTCCTACCTAACTTCTAGTATAAACAGCAAAACAAATTAAGTAGTCTCTATGTTTGGCCATAAACCATAATGGACTGCAGAGGGCACAGGTTTCTGTCTTTATCTGTTTACTGTGGTATAAAAAAGACAATTTTGTGCCAGCTTGGCTGTGCCTGACTGTCACCAGGCACCAACAGGATTGGCTTTCTGGAAATGGTGACACTGCATGAGAAGCCTGCACTGGCATCTCCCTCGTGATGCTTCTGAGCATTTTCTGCGTAAATAAAATCAGTTTAAATGACCTGAAAAAACGTCAAGCATTATTATTTAGCAAAGTGTTTATTGTGAAAACTTTGCTGGTTTACTGTAGCATATATAACTTGATTTTTTAGACTGTGGTCCTTTGATATGTGGGTGTCTGTGTGTACGTTTAAAAAAAATATATAACCAGTAGCACAGTATACCAATTGTTCAATTTAGCAAGTTTTCACAGAAGTTCATGCATTGCTGACAGTTAATAAGATATTATATTACACCAGGAAAGGACTTTTCTTTGTATTATGGCCATACTTTGGACTTGACTAAAATAAGTTGTCTGTTCCTTTCACCATACATATGGTAGAATAATTCTCCATCCTGAGGTATGCAGAAGACACAGCACAGTAAAGAAATGTACTGTTTGTTTTCTTTCTGTCCAGCTGGAATATTTCTTCAGTGGTTCATAATGCTAATTTTATTGTTTCTGTAGAAAGAAAAAAAAAGATCTCTTGCTCACCAACATAGCTATAGCCAATGCAGAACCTGCGCATGGACCAGGAATGTGAAATGTTCTCACTGGGGTATGTTGGTTGAAATCCTGCCTTCGTTTAAACTGGTGGGAGTTTTGCCACCTTCATCGGTTGGACCAGGATTTTTCTCAGCATGTGCCATTTAAAGAATACAGAAAAATTTGGAGCAGTTTTGGTGGACCAGATGGTTATGTGTAAACCTCTGATGGTACAAAAGTAATTCGTTTAACTTTTTGGCGCGAGGCCCATGTCTTCTCAAACTGGAAATAATTTATAGAGTTAAAGCCTTAACTATTATAGTAAAATGGAGAAAGTGGACTAATACAGAAACATAATGATGTTAAATTGGAAATTATTATCTACTTCAAAAAGCAGTGACAATTCACAGTGACAGTCAGGTTTTCATCCCCAGTGCTGTGCTGTTTGCCACTGACAGACAAATCAAGTTGGCAGATCATTTTATGGGGCAACCAATTTAGCATTTCCAAAGTATGTTGGGTTTTGTTTGTTTGTTTTGTTTTTTATTTTTAATAAAAACATGGATTGCAAGGTGATGTCAATTGCTTGACTGTAATGGGTTCAGAAAGTAACGTTCTGTACTGAAACAATACCTAAAGGTATAAGGTCAATACTGTGTAATGCTCAGGACAAACTTAAACATTCTTTAAGACATACAACAACTTTTAATGAATTTTTCCTTTCTGCGTTTATTTTAATTTTACTATCCTAGAGGAGCTACTTTCTAATGCAATAAAATGCACGAGGACTGCTGATTCTTAAGTGTAATCATCTTGTAAAAATAAGGCACGTATCCAGGATTTGTTTCAAATCCTTTACCAAGTGGCAGAAGTTTAACCTCAAGCAGTGACTGTGAAGGCTGTCATTGAATCTCTTTGTCCCCACAAGCTCCGTGGTTAATTTAAAAAAAAAATATATGTACACATGTATGTATGTATGTATGTATGTATATGTAGTAGTGGAGTACAGAGTGACTTACAGAGTTAGTCTGCAGAAGCCTGGGAGCGCAGAGCCTCATCCTGCCAGCACAGGGATGTGCTGCTATGAGCACTGGGATGTGAGACATCAGAGTTTCTCTCAAGAAGTACTTCAGCAAAATGCATAAAAGGAAGTTTGGGTAGCTTCTTTCCAGTCTCCACAAAGAACTACAGCAGCAGTCATCCCATCTCAGATTATCTATAGTTGATGTTGTTTTTATGTTAACTGCAATAAAACGTATTTTGTTTGTGTCAGGACCAACTAGCTTAAAATCAATGTAAAATGCTCGTGATACTCTGCTCAGTATACAAAAATCACATAGAAGCCAAGCCAGTAGTGATGTACCTCGCTTAATTGGGGCATGCTTAATAAGAAAATCTGTTTAATTGGGCTGTCTTCCAGAGAAGCTGCTCAGGCTGAGCCTGAGCGGAAACAACTGCTGCTTTAATGGAACATTATGAACAAAAAAATAATTTAAATAGGAGTGCGATTGGCTCTAGGGACTGTGTAACAATAATTAACTGGGTGATTAATTAGATATGAAGCTTAGGACTCTCGTTCTTAAATAAAGATCCTGAAAAATACAGGCTCCGCCCTCTTGAGGCTCTGCCCTGAAAACTCTTGGGCTTGTGTAAGTCTTGAAGTCTTCATTTCCCTGCGGCATTCCTGGCCAGCACTCTTTTGCTCACAAGGCTATACTGTGATGTCTTCAGCCAAGTCATGTTCATTGCACCTCTGTCTATGGGGCTTTGATCCCGTTTACTGTGTCTTAGGCTGCTTCAGAGCTTTTACACAGCTCTGTTCTGGCAGATGTCCTGCAGTTTACTTCAGTGGTAATGAAAACAAGCAGATGATGAACAAGTAACCTTTTTAACTTGCATTGAGTTTCTGTTTAAATCCGGCACTTCTTATCTGTCTACAGAGGTGCATTTTATAAATGCATGTATCTCAGTGGCAGGTTCCTTTCCTGCTTCTCAAGGAAGTTATTCCGGAATGTGCTGCATTTCCTGTGCTGAACACTGGGTCTCTTTAGTAGATTATAATTGTCCCCAAAACACTGATCTCTCTGAACTGCAAAATGAATCTGTGTATCTTACTTGAGAACGTAATTTTGTTGGCCTCAACCCCATATTAAGACACGGGATTTTGCCTGTCTTGAGATACTGCCTTCTTTTTCTTAATGTCCTACTTCTTTTTCGTCCAGTGTGCTGTGGACTTCCAGGAATCGGAGAAGGGGATCTCTATATGTAAGCTGGCACATGAGGTTTTCTTTAGGCAGGCAAACAAAGGGAGATCTGTGCTGAAGCAGATGGGAAATGTAGCGCAGAGGTTCAATAATGGGGAAGCTGAGCAGCAAACAGTGATGGGTGTGTAGGCATTGCCCAGGGTGTTGTCCAGCTCTGCTGTGCTGGAGGGTGCTGTCTGGATTCATTATGGCCTTTGAGATGGGATTGAAGACTAAATGGCTGCTCTTCTTTTCCAAGAAGGGAAGAATTTCTTGATTCATAGAAAGAATTTTGAGGAAGTAGTGTTACAAAAATTCTTCACATAGATCTTTCAGTGTCCTTTAGATGCTTGCAGTAGTGGCCTGGAACAATCTGCAGTTGTTTGCTACTGACCCTATAGAAAGGAAAGAATATGTTACTGGATCTGTTCATAGGTGCACTCTCTTAAAATTCACGTAGCAAACCAATTTTTACCACCCTTCAAAAAAAAAAAATATATATATATATATATATACAAATTAAGAGGATACTGCATGGTGTTTTATCCTTGTAATAACAATTGATGTTATTTGCTTATGTCTTAACTGATGTTTGCATTATTTTCAAGCCTTCTTTTTAACCATAGAGTATGTTTAAGAAGCATGAGGTCCGTCAGGTCCAGGCTGAGGCACCATTCCAAGATGTTAGATTTTAATAAACACATCAAATGCTTGAGTTTGTCCTGCCCCAAGCTTGGATTCCCCAGTGACAGTGCATAGCTGTGAGTCTGAAAGCCAACGTTTTATTCTGCTCCTGAGCAGTTTCAAATTACATGAAGACAGAAGGTCCCAGAAAAAGAAAAGAGAACATATTGTTCTTGACTGCAGGGCAGGGATTTTGATGACGCTAAAAGGTGAATATAAAAGTTGAGATCTATGAAACTGAGAAACAGAAACTGGTTTGTGCTTATCAGTAGACTTCTTTTATAAAGAAAACTTTTAGGTAAAGATTGTTATCTCCAGTATTGAAGTCAATTACGTAACATTAACATTTGGTTTCTTTTGCATGATCTGGAATCTCTATAAATAGCTGTTGGGTTTTTTACTTTTTAGTAAAGCATCACTGTCAGAGAGTTGTGTTTTCCTTCTTGAAATGAATGTGGGTGTATGTGAATATGTAATGCAATTGATTACCCACAGTGGATGACATTTCGTTTCTTTACAGTGCTGAAATAGAAGTCAATTATCAATCTAAAATAGCTTGATGTTCTAGCCTTCAAGCAAATGTAGAACAATGTAGATTTTGTGTGTGATGACTGTACTCTGTGAAATTCTCCTGTATGTGCTTCCTCTCTTTCATGTTATTGCAGCAAGTAATAGAATACTATTGGGAATAATACACTGGCTTGATACATAGCCCCAGGAGATGGAAGTAGTCTAGTTTCCCTGAACAGGTTCTGGAGGAGGAGCAAAGAATTGTATTTCTTAGCTTATTAGGTAGCAGAAGAAGAGAAAAACTGGCTGAATTAGTTACTTTTGTGGTTCATTGTTTCCGAGCAAGATTAACCCTAAACATTCTATATTGCAGTGAGTGTGCATGCATAGAATGTGAATTGTTTTAGTATTATGCAGGCAATGGTGAAAGTCTGCAGCCAGAGTGGTCAGCTATAGAAGGGCTTTCCTTGCTGTTTATGGAGGCGTTTGGCTGCAGAAGAGTTTTAGCCTTGTGTGCTGCACACAAGGCATGACTGGCATCACGATCCACCATTGTTTCAGTCTTGGAGTGCTTGCCAACTAAAGTGTTTATCCAATAGATTGTGGTGATTCTGTTAGGAGGCTGTTCAAATTCCAGCCTTTACTAGAAGGTGTTTATACTTGTGTTATTGTTTTTTTTTTTTTTTTTTCTTCCAGTTTTCAATACGTGGCTTATGTGCTACTATGTACTAATAATTTAGGTTTCAATATGTGTGGCATTTTGCCTTCCTTAGCTTTTGAATTTTTGACCTCATTTGTGATGGTCAATTGTGCTGTATATCATTTTCATAAACTTATCATATTGAATCTTTGAAAATGGTCATAGACATTTTGCTTCGTGTTATGGAGTATTTCTGGCTTTTTTTGTGTGTACATGCATTTTTGTTGTTCCTCCCCCAACTCAAATTGCTACTCTTTTACAGGCTGGTGGATGTGGTAAGGGAAAGTTTTGGCTTCACTTTCCCTTCAACCATTGGATCCTACCAACCACTGGGTAACTAAGGATTCTCATTCAACACGTGCCCATTGTCTTATCTTCTTATTTACATCTCTGATGTATTTCTAGAGAAAGCTCCTTCCTATTTGCTTTAGTTTAATTACTTTGCAGTATCTGGAATTTTTGTGCTGTTGTCCCACAGTGTGCAGAACAGGCACGTACACAGTAATTTTGGCTGGCATTGGGTTTTCCTGCTCCAGAACCTAAAGCAGCAGCTCTGTACCTCAGCTGACAAGCCTTGCTGAAAGCATATGGTCGTTGCTAATGCAACTGCACTGCTTTTAGGATGTGAGATGGTGTCTGTGTGATGGAGACAAAGTAGTAGCATAAGGATGTATTTGCAATGAAAATGATTAGGGCCGCTAATACAAAGATGTTTGCTTCTTTTCTTGCTACATTGTCTTTTAAATGCCAAGGTACACTGTGGTTATTAATCTTTCCCTGCAGTTTAAGGAGTAGGGGTATGGCCAAACTGGTGTTTCATAGCTGAATCTGGACTCCCAGTAACTGAAGTAGTTCACTAAGGAATGCCTGAACTGTGAGCAAACAGCAGTTAAAGTTGCCTCACAGATCACATCCAATGCATTCTTGCTCCTCATGACAACATATATAAGCAGAACATCTTTAACTGCCACGAGATCACTCTGTTCTTTTCCAAAGCAGAGGCTTGTGTTGTTTGTGTACTGCCACCCACTCAGTTAGGAATCTGTTCCTCCGTTGTTGTTTTCTCCTTCTTTCTCTTTTAAAATATAGTGTCTGCCACTTCTGAGGATGCCCAGTCGAGGGCTGTTTCAACACAGCTTAACAGTTGAAACTCTCAGCTAGGGGTGCCTGCTTAAGGGACAGATGAAGTTTGATCCAAGGTTTTGATTTGTTCCCAATTTCTGGATCATAGTCTTTGATTCCTATTATGAGCAAAACCCAGACCCTCAGGCCTCCCACAGCTTGGGGCATTCAGCTTCTGTAATAGATGCAGCTGACAGCTGAAAATTTCCTGGAGTTTATTCATTTGGACAGTAAAAATGCTTAGGATAGCCTTACTTCACACTGTTCAGAATTCCAGGAATCAAAGAAAGTACGTTATTCTTCTAAAGAGTTGTTCATTGCATGAGACGTGGGTTTGGCTTCGTTTGCTCACAGACTTGACGCAGATCAGAGGGAATGTGCAGAATCTATTTAAAATGTGCTCAAGAGAGTAAAGGAGAACAAAATCGAATGCATGAAAAAAACAAATAAAGATGCGTAACGATCTTTCTGCTTGAGAGGTTACTTAGATTCTTTACTGGATTTTAATGTGGATTTTAGTGTTCTCTAGCCAACTGCAATATTGTGAGACCTCAGGCTCTCGATAAGTCTTGGGAAAGTCAGGAAAGGATGGCTTCAATATCTCAGTGTGCTAGATTGATTTATGTGGAAAAACACAGATCTGCTATGTCAGATTTATATGCTATTATAGTAAGAAATACTGATAAAATATTTTTCTAAGGGATTTTAGAAAGTCACATAGTCGCTACAGAGTATTCTAAGCTATTGTTATTGAATGCTAAATAAAATGTCCTCGTGTATAGCGGGCTGTGGCAAGGCATGGAATCAACATAATTCCCAGGGCATTTTATTTTCACATTGCTTGTGAAGGGGAAAATAGGTGATGTTATCAAGTGTTTCATTGAAAAGCTGGAAGTGCTGACATAGACTTAAAAAAGGACTGTAAGTCGCTGTCTTGTGAGCAAAGAAACTCAGTATTGCTAAACTTTCTCTATATATTTCTTGTCACCATTTATTTACCGTCAACAACTTTCTTTGGCCACAGGTATCATTAGAAGGCTGTTGCCCAGGGACCACTACTTGGAAACATTATTGTACCTTGAAAAAATGTTAATACATGACTCTAGATGAAAATATATATGGGAGTGCAGACATTTGCTAGGTGTTAGTATAGAAATAGTATTATGTATTAAATTTGTAATGACACTGAAAATCTGTTGTTATTCTAACTATTGGCGAAAGATGGTATGCTAGTTTTAAGATTTAATGAGTCAATCACATTATGGTTTACCAAAAAGTAGCAATTCTGAGCATCATCTTAAGATGTGGAGACCTGGGTGTAATGCTTCTTTTGATGTCTTCTAGGCAAGTCATTAAAAACATGTTCAGTGTTCTGAAAAAGCCTTACCATTTTGAAATGTTATTTTCCTGATCTTCACATGGCCTATTTCTGGCTGCTAGCCACTGAGACAGTTAAGAATCCTCTTTGAGCATAGCAGATCTGTTGCATTTATTTTGCTGTTATCAAACAATATGTAGGTGATTGGAAACTAGTAGGGAATATGTTTTTGCCTTGCCACCCCTCCCCCTCAATTTAACAGCAGTACTACAGCAAGACAAAGCTTTAGCTGTACAGTATTACAGTCTGGAGAAGTAGATTTTTTTTTTTTCTTAGAAATGTCAGATTTCACAATGCAGATATAACCTAAAATGCAGAATCTAGTTGAAGAATATTTTTTCTCTTATGCACTGTGATAGAACTATTAATGGTAGCTGTTCTACTTTAATTTGTGTGATGCTCTGGTAGAATTGTGGTTTGCTGACTCATACAGAAGATTTACTTTCACCTTAAAGAAAGTGCTAAATCTTTGATAGTTATTAAAAAATCAGAAGAATATGGTTTACTGCTGAAATGCCTAGGCATTCTTGTACAAAATAATTATTAACCTATATATCATACTGAAGGCATCTAAGGTGACTCACTACATTCTAGTACTCTTTTAATATTTAATGCTAAAGGGTTAAAGGTTTGTCATTCTAGTTCTGTTTGGGTAACAGACAGTTCGGACAGCGGAGGTTCTACGGAGTATTAAGAGGAGAAATAGCAGGCTGAAGTCTACACTCATCAGAGGTTCAGCAACTTCAATGCAATGTAGCTTCCCAAGTTTTTTTTACCTTACAGAAGCTTTTGAAAAGTACTGAAGTTCTCATATTTTTATCTCCATGCTTCACTTTTTGCACTACTGAGACTGCGTCCTACCTCCATCATGATGCACACCATCATCCTCTTTGGTCCTTGACATTGTGCTGTTATCATTCAGTGTCTCACACAAGCTGTGTCACTCCAGAGTAATGAACCAGTCATCCATCAGAGCAGCCCAGAGGCATGTGTAAGATTAGTTTCCATGCTCACAAGCAACTTTTCAGTTGATCTTCTCACTTTTGAAATAGCCTCATGCAGCAGTTGCTAATGTCACATCTTGGAATCTGGGGACAATTCTTGATCATGACCCTCTTAGGAAGAATGTGCAAGTGCCCTGGGAAGGTGCAAGGTGTTGTTATTTCTCAAGCAGGCTCCACCAAAGTTGAAAGGCATTTTGTTCTGTTTTCCACAGTGTTACACTGGAGGTGATTAAGTTAATGCCCTGTTTTTGTCTGAGCTAGGCAAGATCACATTAGTAATGAAAATAGGAGAGTGATTTATTTCAGTTGCAGAAAGAACCAACTTTCTTATCATAACCAAGATTTACAGTAACCTAGAAATCATATCCTAGCTATTTACCTGCTATCTTTTTCATGTTGGTAATTTCAATTACAGCACACAGTTATTTGATTGGTTTTTGACACGCCGTTTAAAGCTAAGTTTCCTCAGAGGTTAAATCCAAACCCTTCCGAGAGCAGCGCAGCCCACACTGCATCATGATGAGAAGGACAGACTAGAAACGCTTGTGAGAGCAGATGGCTCAGTGGGCTGTATTCGATTTGTAGGCATGCAGCTCATGTGAGCATGAAGTATTTATTTCACTCAGGAGCTATTCTTGTTTAAATACTCTTACATAGGTATCATTTTTAAGTGCTGCAGTTCCTATCACATTTCCAGTAATAACCATGAATCTGATTGTGCAAAACCCTTAAACTCATTAGTACAATTGGGGATTTCTGCTCAGAGAGCTGTTTTCAGGCACGGCTATTATGATAGCTAAAATTAATTCAGATAAAGTGACAGTAGTGCCTTGCTAGTGGCCCAGATTAGGAGCATTGATATCTCCTCCTGCCAAGGTGAGCTTGTAACCATTAGATCTGAAGTCACTAAAACTCTAGGGAAATGCTTTGTATGAAAAATTTAATTACTCTTAGAACTGGAAATAAGTCAAACTTAAAGCACTGAGGGAAGGAAAACTGTAGAATAGTAAATATTTTAGCAACAGTAAATGTTTTGGAAAAGATTTAGCTCAGAAGGCAGAAAAAGGTTCATCTAATGTCGGTGGATACAGACAGTTTCACCTCTAGTGTAATGGGAACTTTACCATGACCTTCCCTCCCCACCAATCTCCAAGCATTAGTTAAAATGGAATACAGATCTAGGTTTGAGTTTTTCCAAAAAAGTGTAGAAAATAAAATCCTATTCTAACTTTGTCTCTTCATTTCAAAATTTAGAGAGATTATGACAGAGCTTTGATATAGTTTGGTTACGTTAACTAAGTATCAGTTGCAAGTCCTAAACCCATTTCTTGTCTTCCTGGAAGTTTGGAATATTCTGTTTTTCCCTAATGGGTATGCAGTTAATTTAGCACAAACTGTCATAACAGAAAGTTTCACACAGCTTTGTTGCTCACAAGGGTTGACGTTTTCCACCCAACCTGATCAATCTGAGCATTATTTTGGAATGTTTCAGAAGCGATTCAGTTTTGAATTTTGGTGAATTAAATGGAGGAAAGGGGAGGAATAAGCTTTTCCATTTATTATTATTAAGTTATGCATGTGACAAACCACTGGAACTGAGAGATCTTAGCAGAGCTTACTCCCCAAACTTCCCTGTGGTCTTCAAATGTGCTTCTGACATCCTACCAACTGTTTTGTCCTACCGTTTTTCAGACTGTAGTCCATATACAAAGGATTTTTAATAGCATTTTATTACCAAGTTTACAAAGTTATTCTGATGTTAGCTATTCAATAATTGATTGATTGACTGATTCTTATGAGGAGCACTACGGGCAAATTTACAATGAATGAATCTGGAAAAATGATTAATTTTCTCTACAGTGGTTTCTATGAGTGATATACAACCACTATACTGAATAATAGCAAAAAAAAAAAAAAAAAATCACTTTAAAACAAGCACCCTTCATGTTAGAATCAATGATCTGCATTGATCAGATCTTAACGGTGTGATATAGCTTTGGACAATGGTGCTCCTCTGAAAAGACTGTGACTGCTTGAGGCTCCTTTATGTCCTCATCAAACATCAAACCTCCTTCCTCATCTACAAATGACACGTTCCCTAAACTGTATCTATGGAACTGCTCATCTCTTTGTCTTATTCATCTGCTAAGAAACAACATAAGTCTCCAATTAAATGAGAGTTGTTCAGTTTGCCTTGTAAGCACTGTGGTATCCAGTTTGAAGGAAAGGCTGAAGAAGGTGTTGAAAAATTGAATGTTCTCATCTGTGTGCTCCTTTCTGCCCAGCAGCTTGTTGCTGTGCTGTGCTGGAAGTTTTCTACCTGCTTGGTCAAACAGCTAGTGGGAGGCATCGAGTCTACCAGAGCAAGAGTGAGCACCTGTAGAGGGAGAAGAGAATGGACCCATTAAAGGAAAGAAAAGAGTAGACAATTATAATTTACCAAAATTAGGTAATAACTGAACTACTTCATAACAACCAGGGTTAGGTACATGCAACTATTTGTTCTCGTATAACTTGCCTTGTTCAGAGTTATTTCATTGCACTCTGAAAAGCATCCATAATTTGTAATTAGTAAGATAAAATAATAAAAAAGTCTAATATAACTAGCCTTAGCAAAGGTCTTTTCCTTTTAGCTTGCTGATGTTTGAGACTTGTTCAAGTCTCACAGATTGGCAGTTCCAAATCTTGCTTTGCTTATAGGATCCAAATTTCTAAATCTAGCTGTGTCAGAATTAAAATTCTGTATGAAGCTGAAGTAATTTGGCAAGAAGGGATCTATCACAGCCTGTTATTGTTGAGTAGAGGTGATAACACCTCCCTTGCAGTTTCACACGTTCTCTTTGTTTTAGTGGTGAACTTTCCAAAATGAGATGGCTAATTCTGACAAGGGGAAAAGCTTTTCTGGCACAGGAAACTTGAACTGAAATACTCTGGCTGCAGCTAAATTATTTGGAAAGATTATGGTTATTTTTAGAGAAACACTTGATTCCCTTCTTAATGCATTTGATCGCTGTAATTCCATAGAAGTTTCCAGGGGTGAGGAAGCTTTCTAATGCACTTCTTCAAAGTCCGTTCTTTTAATATTTATGTGCCAAGATAAGATTCCACGCAACCAGGAGGTTGCAAATTTTAAATTAAAGACAACTAAGGAAAATTTTTAACTTTTTATTCTATTAAAATATACAGCTGTGTACCTGGCCTTTGTGAACATTTTGAATGCTTTCTCTTTTATGTCAATAGCAGAAAGTGCATGAGAGATGTTTTTGGTAGAGTTTTTAACCAACATAAGACTAAAACTGAGCACTTACATATTAATATAACTAGCTAGGTTTATAGTATATATGTAGCTAGGTATAAATTGTTGGCATATCATTACTTTGCAATATGGAGTCATCACTCCTTGCAAGATAGTCACTAAGGTTAAAGAAGACTTTTGAATTGAATTGCATGTATGAGATGAGAAGACCCAGATTTCTTGTGTGCATGAAGGATTCTGCTGCTGCTATCTATGTCATGTTCATTTTTTGAAATAACTTTCAACCATCAAGATTCAGATTCATTTTTTTTTTCATTTTTCGTATTCATTAATCACAATATTGACATAATTGAACAGAAAATCCCTAATAATATGAGCAGGAATGGTAAAAAGTGAAGATGAATACTGTTATCCTACATAGAAGGAAGTGTGATTACTTCAGTTTTCTCCATGCATGTAAAACGTGCCTGTCCTGCCTGTGATTAGCTCATGGCAAATGCATTGGTTCAATTTAAACTAAATTACTGAAGTGTAATTGCAATTTTACACATTATAACACAATTTAATGCAATGTAATTTGGCTCCAAAGAAAATTAAGGCAGTAAATTTGGCCAGAGGGTTACAATTCTATCATCTTCCAGTATGTTACAAGTTGTAACATTTGTCAATAATAATAAAGCATATAGGGTTTCTTATATAAACTAATGTATTTTTTTCCATACTGTGTAAAACAATGCTATCTATTTTAATATATAATAAGGCATGGACAAATTTTAAGGCTTTTCAGTTCGTAAGTAGAAAACAGCCAAGCTGACCATTGGGGAAAGCTGTATTTTTCATTTATCAGCATAATCTCCTCTTTATATGTGCTGTTGTTAGAAATAATCAGATGAAGAACCCATGGAAACTTAGCAGTGTTCAGATGGTTTTTTGTTTCAAATAAATCAACTTTCCTCCCTCTCAAGCTGTCTTTTGATAATGTTTTGAGTGCCTTCCAGTGTTTGCTCTTTTTAGCATAGGGAATCATTTCTTCTAGTATCAAGGGAAGATGGACTTGTCAAAGAGATGAAGGTGCGTTTGTCATAGACGTGCGTACTAGACTGGTTGTTTAGGCTCACTGAACCTTAAACATAGAATAAGCTAGAAACATTTGCAGTATGCTTCCACGTGAATTTTTTTTGGAATTCTATTCTGAGATTCTGGCAGCAATGCTCTGGGACAAACATTTCTGGTAGTATTTTGGTATTTCTTGGAAATTGAAATAGAGATTACAGAAATCTTGTGAAAGCTTCTTAGGTGTTTTATTTAAAAAGAAAAGAACATTCCCAGTTTTAGCCAAATGATTCATCTGCTTGAAGTGGGGTATCAGCACCAGTACTCTGTTTGCTCACCTGCTTATGCTTTCATAGCTGAGCCTCATGTTTTCTGGTGCTGACATGTAGCTCTCCTTAGTTTTGCCTTCTTTGTATTTCCTTTTTTTTTTTTTTTTAAAAAAAAACATTTTTTCTAACTAAAACGTAACTGCTTCCATCAACTAAATTTCTTAGTTCCTGGTGGCATCGTGAGCACTCGGTCATTCCAGCACCACTGAAAAGTGTTTTTATTTACTGTTGAGCAATATACTGAAATACTGAAGTGAAATAATGCTGGAAGTTATTGCAACAACTTTTATTTTTTGATCTGTGGGAGTACAGATATCACAGATACCAAGCTGAGGAACTGTTTCTAACAGTGATTCCTATTTTGTTGTGTCGACCCCAGATGTTAGATGCGGATTTTGGTGGTATGGCAGTAGAGGTTGACCCTTCCTGCCCATATCCCATTCCATGTTGTTGCCGTGTGATAGGGGGCAGCAGAGGGGCAGTCTGACACAACAGCATCTGACATGGAAGAATGCGTGGAGCAAAGGTATAAAAATGGCATTCATCAATGCTTGTGTTTATGGAGACCAAGCCATGGATGTGAAGCGGTGGGTGGTGCATTTCAGCAACAAAGCTGTCACAGCAGCTGTGAAACAGCAGGCCACCTCTGCTGGTGCAATTTTTATGCATGTAGCATGCAGACTCTTGTTCATTGCTGGCGAAAATGCATAGCTAATGGTGATGACTATGTTGGAAAACAGTCTTTTGTAGCTGAGAATTTGCTCTACCAAACAGTGTTTTTGCACTTTTTGTAACTGTTGTAGTTTCCATGAAAATGAATAAGAGGCGTTACTTTCAGAGCTACCTACACACAGTTTCCCAAAGGTGCCGCTAGCATGGCTGTGGGGTTCAGACGCACCTGGTGGTGCTGCCCTCAGAACCAGCTGTGTCCAGCACCAGGCGGCCCCAGCCTCTCCTCACAGGCAGCACTGGACTAACACCTGGGCCAATGGGAGAACCTGCTCCTCCGCAGAAGATGTTTGCTTTTTTTCTTTGTGCTGCTTTTTTGTGTGTGTGTGTGTGTTTCTGGAAATGACACTTAGAGCACAAATGCCCACAGAAATACCACAGCAGTCTTTGTTCCCATCCCCCTGTTGTGCGTTACTTTCATCTTCCCCATGGGGCATGCTGTAGGAACCTGCTTTATTTCACGTTTCTGGCTGTTTTCTTGCTCTAGGCATCTTCTTGCTGAGAGAAAGTGGGTGCATTTAAGTGTTTCTGTGACTGACAGTTGACATATTTATTTTCTGCTACCTTGCTGCTGAAGATGCCCTTTTAAGGTTGTTGCAGATAATAATAAAAAAATAGCACCGCTCTATAGGATTGTCAGTAGTTGTTATTTGGCAGCATGGCCAAACGCGCTGGATGCATCTCCAGCTTACAGAATGACTCAATGCTTGTACAGGAGAACGCAGGAGAACAGGAGAAATCATCTGACTGGTGCAATTATATACTGGAAATTAAATAAAAATAGCACTGGAGGAATTTATCATCTGTCCTTCTTTTGATGTGGAGATAGAAAACACAAAGGTTTCCAGGTGAGTGAAAATATCTGCTGGCGTGAAAACTTGCACAGTATTGCAAAATACAAAAACAAAGACAGGCATGTACTGCTATTGCTGTACATATGTCGTCGTTCCTCTCTCCATATATTTTCTGTTTATTGTGGTGGTGGTGATGGATGGCACAACCAGGTCTACCTGAATAGGGATATCTAAACTGCTTAAAAAGTCACTCACGTTAGGCAACGTGCAGTGTTTGCCACAACTTTCATACAGAGGAATGTTTCTAAAAGTTTATCATTAAAAAAAAAAAATCCAATAAGAATTCATGAAATATTACAATAAAGAGTTTATTAATACATTTGTATCAAACAAAAGTTCATTTTAGAATTTTTTTTTTTTTTTTTTTAAAGGCTTCAACATCTAATATGTATTCCTTTTGGCAAGGAACAGCTTCTGCAAAACATGCATTTTCTGATTTGAAAAATAAACACAGTAAAGATATTCCTTTGCTGCTTCAATTTATTGGAAGACAGAGCTGTTAAAGTGAACAGAAAGTATGATGCTGAAAAACAAGAACCACGCATTAATCTTTCCCAGGAGAGGGAGTTGCAGCCAATCAGAGTTATCAAAGGATGACTTTTTGAATAACTACATAAAATTCAGTGTGTTCCCTGGAGGTGAAAAACAGCTTAGCAAGGAGGCCTTACAGTTCAAACAAAACAAAACAGTAAAGGTTTTAAACTTATATTTTGTTTATTTGGCAAACCTGCATATGCCAAATTGGCATTTTTTTCAATGTTCTGAGATGTCTCTCCTACTTAGATGGAGGGGATAAAAGATGGAATTTCTAAAAGAGTTATAATTTCTTTTTAAGTCCCCACAGATATAGACATTATTTAGTTTTAACCTGTATAAAGGATATTTTGCTCTATTAGTGATCCATTTAATTCTCCTGGCTAGTGCTGAGATTAATTTGTATTTATTTTCAGCTTAGATCAAGTTGGGTTAGACAAGTAAAATTCTTTAAATTTTGAAGCTTTCGTTAATGCATTATAAGAACCTGAAGACTGTGTGTGTGGGTGTGCCTGAGTGGGTGTATAGGTATCTATTTATAAGCATGTATCTGTTTTACCTTTGATGTTACTTAACAGTGCTGCTAGGAGGCTTAGGAACTTGGCTGCTGCTAAGAGGTAGTTCTACCCGTCAGATGGACATATATTAATGTGCTTGTTGGAAAAGTTATAGATTTTGTTCCTGGAAAAGTTGTGAAATTGAAAGAAAAATTATTCTGTAGTGCATTGTGCGAGTTGTTTCAAGAGGAGGGTAAACTGAAGAGTCATGATACATGCCAATAAGAAGAATACAATTACTGCTCTCAAGTCCTTGTCAGTGACGTTTTTACTTTGTTTGATGCTTTGGCTTTTATTATATGAGGTTTGCTCCAAAAGTAATGCCTCCTATTTTGTTATCTTGGCCCACAAAGGCAGAAATGGATGTTGCTGATAAGGTGGTAGAGGTTGAACCTTCCCACCAGTATTCCATTACATTTTGTTGCTGCGTGACAGATAAAGCAGAGAAACAGTCTAACAAAATGACATCTGACATAGAAGTGCATGAAGCAAAGGTATGTCATTAAATTCTTCTACTTGAAAAAAAATATGGCACCCATTGACATTCATCAACAATTGTTGGATGTTTATGGAGAGCAGGCAGTGCATGTGAGCACACTGAGGCGGAGGGCAGTGCATTTCAACAGTAGTGGCAGTGACAGTAGGTCATCTCTGCTAGTGCAGATTTTTACAGGCATGGCACGCAGATTTTTGTTCATCGCTAGTGAAAATGTGTAGTTCATGGTGTTGACTATGTTGAAAAGCAGTGTTTCATATTGAGAATTTGCTTTATCAAATAGTGTTGTAGTTCTCTTTGTATCTATTGTTTTTTTCATGGAAATACATACGAGGTGTTACTTTCAGAGGTCTGTGCAGGATAATTTGAAGAAATTGAGGAAACTATTTTATCTTTCAATTTTCTACCTTCTGTCTTATGTAAAGTGAGAAGATTTTGAAGGTTAAATGCTTCAGGGATAGAACTATCGATTATAACTAGTATTAATCTTGTCTGGATAACAACTTTTTGCATACAGATTTCTTGCAGGGGGAGAGAGTGCTAAGTCTCTGCAACCTTATTTCTTAGTTTCAAGATAACGGTTTTACAAGAGGAGAAAAGTACAAACCCTTCTGCACCATTTGCTACCATCTAAGCAGTGATATATCAAATGAGAGAGTAGATGTGAATCTAGGTGATAAGCAAGCAAAAGCATCCATTAGGATAAAGGTAATGGGCTGCCTGTAACCCACAGCCACAGTTTGAGGGTCGAATTATCTTATTAGAACAGACTGAAAAACTGTCTGAGGCCAGTTGGAACAATACTATGTTTAATTTGCTTGTATAGCTAGTTAGAATACAAATTCTTAAATGCAAAGCAAAAGAGGCAGCTTAGTCTGGTTGTTAGCTAAAAAGATTTCCAAGAGCTGGTGTGATACTCAGCTCTGAGTTTCCTTGCTGTGTACAGCTATTAGGAGGACAGGACTGCCAGTGTAGTGCTCCTCTGTCACTTCTCTCTACAGAGAGAAGAAAACTCAGCCTAGCATGGCATTCACAGAGCCTCTGACCCCACAGAATTGTCCAGAGAAGCACTGGCTTATTACAGTCACTTTACCAGAGGTGTTTCTTCTGCTTTGCCAGATTTAGAAACACTTTATTTATTTGTTGCATTTGTTTCCCTCTGTTTTAGAGCTTGTGCATTGAGCAACCTCACTGGTCTTGCAGAGTCACCATTCTGTCCTCACCATTCTGTCCTCATTTAAACTCCTCTTAAAGAACTGCTGTCTTCATGATGCCATTAAGTAACTTGTAATTGTCAGGACAATTTAGAGGAACTGAATTTTTCTATCAATGACTGAAAATATCTCTGTCAAGCACGACAACCTTGAATTCACAGGGCCTGCCATCTGGGAACTCTGTCTACATTCACACCTGATGAAAGTAGTTCTCATGGGTTGGCAGGGCTGAAGGAGTTGGATAGTTGCTTGAGAAGTGTTTGATGGAACATTTGGTCCCCTTCTTCCCTAGGATCGTAGTGAAAGCCACAAGTTGCAGTCTGCATTAACAGGTTTGCGTCATTTAGCATCTTGCACATAATCACTACTTTTGTGCTGTTGACTGTAGCAAAATGTATTTTCACTCCTGTCAAGTGCTTCATTTCTGGCAAGCCTTTGAAATGTAGAGATGAGGCAGGGATCTCCTCTTAATTATTGAATCATTCACTGGTTTGTCCTCAGAAGTCTTTGCTTTTTGCCACCGATATGATGGTTGAGATAAAAACACAAAGCCTGTCAAAAGGAATCTGCTTCAGCATCATGAGGATGGATGCTCGTGTTTGCTGCCTGCTGGTGCGTGGCATTGCCAGCTAGAAGACTTTCTACTTCTGGAGTGTTGTATTTGTGCCTCTCTAGTCACCCAAGGGTGAGGTCACTCAGTTCATTAATGATTTATATTTATATAGTGCATTCTTCAGAGGGCTTCCAAGGCTGCTGGCAAATTTATTTCTGCACCAGAAACTAACTGAAACAGATTGTTAGTGATTTCTCTATAGATTCAGGAGGTCATTGCAAGAAACTTCTCTCTTCCTGCTCTGTGTTTGGGTATATGTTAGAGTTAGGCATAATTAATCCATGAGGTTTGTGCTCCCTGCGCACTCTGCACGTCTGAGATTCCTCAGAAAAGAGTTTCTCAGTCTTTCCTGTGCCCATTTTTTTCTTCCACTTTTAAGTTCTGTTGACTGTTTTGCAAATAAGTAGCAAGTATTTTATGCGTGTGGAGCAGGATCCTACTCCACAGGAAATTTTATAGCTTTATCTAAGTCAGCCTGGAGTGCAGAATTCAATTTAGATTAAATAAAGTTGATTGAATCTGGTCACATAGTAGAAGTAACAATTTTTCTAATTGTTTGGAAATATTGTGTGTATATACTCAGGAACTGTTTTTTAAGCCATCAGTGTTTTTATTTGCATTTTAAATGAGTAGAAAAGAAGAAATATTACCTTCAAAATCTATGGGGAAAAAAAAAAAATCCTGCAGCAACTGATGACCTGCCTTATCATTTTAAAGTACTGCAAGAGAATCTGTAATGTATTTTCTTTTGGACATTAGAATTCTAATTTGCACAGTGTAGAGAATTTAAGAAATCAGTCTTGGTAATGAAATGAAGAAACATGAAATGTTTTACTTTTCACTTCCAGAGTGTGTTAAAAACATTTCTAGTTGAAGAAGTTTGTGGTCCTTGGGAAAGAATGTGTTATGCTGTTTTAAAAGAAAAAAAAAAACACCTGTGCATAGAAGCTATGCAGAATAGAGGCTTCAGCCTCTCAGGGATAGGTTGAATTCTCCTTAATTTCTTTAATTTATTTCTTAAATTCTGCCAGCGTAAGTATAGCTGAGCACTTCAATGAAGCGTACTTTGATTCACACTTAAGTAACCTCCCCTGGCTGAGGCTAGCTAAGTGTGAAGAGCTCTGCTGGAGGGTTAGTCTCCTAGAGGAGTTCTTTCTAACATTTGTAGCACACTATATCACAGGTAAAACCATGGTTTTATTTTGATTTAACTGCTGTTAAACATCAGTTAAGGTAAAACTGCAGCATGCTCTGCTTATACTACGTCATTGCTGTACATTAATGCTTTGCAAAAAGGTACCCATTCGTTAATGTACTTGTTCCTCACTGCAATGCCATCAAGCTCCACTACACCCAGCTACGTTTTCCCTTCTTTGTGCCTCATCAGCAGTCAGGTTGCGTAGACCAAACAGTCTCATTTACCCATCTGCATGTCCCCATGTCTTTAGATGCTGTGGTGCTGCTTTCTTGTGCAAATGGAATTAACCTTCACTGCCCCTCACTGTGCTGCAGTGAATTGAGTGAGCGCAGAGGTGAGCAGGGCACGCAGCTGCCAAGTGTGCACAAGCAGGGGGTTGTTAGTCTGCAAAATCTATGTTTTTCATATTAAGGCCCGACAAGGTTTTCTGAGAAGGCTGTTCCTGCTCCTGTTTGGGAGACCAAACTGCCTTCTTACACTGCCTGTTGCAAGCATTTGAATTTTACGTATATGACCTTTACTGGGGAGATAACTTGTTAATGGTGTCTGACTCAGTATTATGTCAGTGGCAATGGTTCTGCAGGTCCAACAAGTTTAATTCAGTTTTGTCGTATTTACTCATGTCATTTATTGGCTTGTTATAAAATAGGGCTATACTTGAGAAAAAACAGGATGTTTTTCCTGGTTTTATTTCCTAAGCATGCATGTTACCTTCTGGATTTGTTCTCTTCCATTTTCACAAAATCACTGTGTGACTAAGGTTGACAGGGACCTCAGGGTCCATCTGGTCACCTCTCCGTTCAAGCAGGGACACTCAGAGCAGGTGCCCAGGCCCATGTCCATGTGTCTTATGGAGATCTCCAAGGAGGAGTCTCCACAGCATGTGGGTAGCCTGTGCTAATGCTTGGTCACCTTCACAGTCAAAAATCATTTCCTAATATTTGTAGGGAGCCTCCCGTGTTCCAGTTTGTGCCCACTGCCTCTTGTCCTCTCATTGAGCACCACAGAAAAGAGCCTGGCTTCATCTTAATATTATTTTTTCTAGATTATTATGTGTCCTTGTAGATATTATTGAGCCATACTGGCTTGTGGAATATGACTGAAAGTCAGCTCAGATCTTCTTTGTGTTTTGTTTGTTTTTTTTTTCCTTCTTAGTTTTCTTATGTGGGTTTGCACTTCAGAAGAGGGTTTCTTGCAAGGCAAAGCAAGGAGATCTGGGATCATCCCCCCCTCTGACCAATACTGGTATTGAAAACTGACAATTGACCATTTTTGCTGCTTATATTTTTTCCCAATCTCCTAGCAGTTACATGAATTAAATTATATTTTATGACGTCTTATAATTTCAGGACATGATACATACCGATGATAACAGATGTGCTAAGTTGCCCAAGCAGCTTATCCCAGGATTCATGTGCTCTTCTCTGGGAGATGATTTATTAACCATGACTTTTACATTTTCTGCTATTCAGAGTGCTTTTAAATACTAGTTCTGAACCTTTGGGTTCTTGCTTGTCTTTCAAGAAAGTGCATAAAGATGTAATTTTGGCTTAGAAGGGAGAGCACAGGTTGTCCAGCCTGTTTGGTTGTTATTTCCTACATGTGTAGCAAGGGCATGATTTGCCATCTACATTTGGATGGAAAGGAGAGGTACACCCATTAGTATGATGGTAGCTCCTTTTGAAGTAGAATTCGCTTTGATGATTTTCAAAAGCGTTTTGTTAATAACCTAGGTATCTTGCAGAAAACTAGAAAAGGGCAGCTCAGATCATATCTGTTGGCTATTATTTTCTTTAAATGCACCATGATATTTGGAGTAAGGAGATTGCTTGCACTCAAATAGTTCAAACCCCAGACTCAGGGAAGAAAACAAAGTTAGATGAACTGAACCTGGTATTTCATCCCTTATAGGGAAAATGTATGCTGCTAGATTGAGCAAGTATTTCTGCACCTCTATCTGTGTATTTGCACATGCTTACATGAATGTCTGGGGCTTGTGTTCTTTCAGGAATTGGCCTGAGAGAGACTGGAGAGTCAAACTCAAGTTTGGGTTGGTGATAAAAATGGAAATAGGATCTCAAGAAGCTGTTTGTTCTCTTAGCTATTAGCATTTGCAAATGCTAAAAGATGCATTATCAGAGACAGGAATACAAAGCAATGAAATAGTGTGATGTGCAACACAAAGACATCTCAGTTTCAAAAGTAGAGAAATAAATGTATTGGCCACCAAGGAAATGTGTGACGTTCTTCAGTTTTGTTTTTAGTTTACAAACTAAATTTAGTATCAAAATTTATTACAAGTTATTAGTAAAGCTTGTATCTTATTACTAACTTGTTTCCTAAATCTGACTATGCCAGAAATGCTTTTCTGAACTCTGCTGCTTTTCATAGCTAACAACTCATGGCAAGATTTCATGGATTAAGTAGTCTGAAAAAATAGATTGATTTTTCTATATTTTTATAGGTGTGTAAAATAATTTGTGTGATAGTTATTTTATTAAAATTGATTTGAGAAACCACAGTTTTTAAATGGGCTAACACTGTTTCTAGTGTAGAATGATCTTCCAGGTTCTACAGAAAACATGCACTTCTTAGAGAGATTATCTTCCTTGAGATAAGAAACACAGACTCACAGCTTTCACTATTTAAACTGAAAGATATCTGTATTCTACTGCTTTTTTTTTTTTTTTTTTTAAGGAGTTGTTAATATTGGCGTTCTCTGTTTGATGATAAATATATATTTTTTTTATTCTCCTTTAAATTAGAAGCTGCTTTTGCATTGGAAAGGAAGTAGTGTGAGTAAGGACAGTTATATTTACCTAGTGATGCTATTATTTTCCTCTTGGAATAAATAGCTTTACTCAGCTATGCTGAGAAGTAGGAATATGCTCTTAATAAAACAGAATTTGTTGATATGAATGGGTATTTATAGACAGGGGTGGAAGATAGAGGAGAGCCCTTTGCTGATATGAATATTTGATGGCTTGACATGCTGATTTGCCTACTAGTCTTGTGCTGCATGGCAAAATAACAGCTCTCTGGACTATGAACAACTATTGTCTGAGAAACTGTAAAACCAGTCAATCAATTTACCACTTGTAATTCTAGTACTATGGTAGCTATTTTCAGGGAACTGCTTTTATAATGGCCTTGTTCTGTTCTGTAGTTTTGTACTATTGTTATTTCTTGAGGTAAAGTGTAGATTGTAAAATGAGAATATAATGTTCACTGACCTCCAACAACAGCTTGAGAAACAGAAGCAACTTTTTCTTTCCTGATTTCCATTTGGTTAGAGTTTTCGTGGATGCTGACGCCTGACCTCGTTGCTGTTGGGTGCTACTTATTACTGTGGGATGCAGTGATTTTTTCTTAACTTTATGCAGAGTATGCATCTACTTAACTTTCTATGCTAGAAATATGTATTTCTAACATTGCACAGAATTTTACTACTGCTTTAGAAAGATGTGAGTAGAATAGTTTCCTGAAATAATCTTTCAAGGACCAAGTCTTCCCTTCTAGACTGCCTGCTGGAATTTCCTTTTCATCAAAATGTTTCTGTATATACCTGTATCCCTGTATTCTTCCCCTGAGAGGATAAAAGAATGCTATTAAACATAAGGACATAAGGAAGATTTTTTTTTTTTTTTTAATCTGCTGGAATGCTTCATGAGCTTGCTAGCAAATATCTTTTTTTTTTCTTTTCCTTTAACCTTGAGCAGTAGAAGTCTATATTAACCCTAGGAGTTCAGAGTACTCCAGATTCTGATTTTCAAGAACAATAAACTAGTTCAGAGACTGGTCTGTTGCTCACATCCCTCAAAACCTTAACCAACTGAATGAAAACTGACTCCATGTTATGCCAGCCATTTATAGATTTACTGCTCCCCTTGAGATGCATACAAAGTAGTGAACCCACAGCCTCTTGCTTACTGCAGGTGCATTGGCCTCCTGGGGTCTGTTGTGCCACAGCCATCAGCATAAATAAGTCAGTTGCAGGAAGGTCAGGGAAACATGAAATTAGCAGCCAGCTCCACTGAAAGCCTATCTACTGCAGCAGCTACATTATGTCTGCAGGATAGGGGTGTTGGAGAGTCTGCTCTGGAAATGGATTTTGGTCGCATGCAGGATTTACAGATAAAAACTAGCAGAAGTCTTTGCGTTGACAATTAATTATTGGTGAGAAGGAAGTATTTTCTGATGAAAAATGAGTAGATTTCTGCCTGTTTTGCTGGAACAATGTTGGCCTGATATCTCTTGCAGGTCACAAACTTTCCATGCTCAAACTGTTGTGTGTTCTCTTCTCATGTCAACGGTTTACGGGCTGGTTTGGCCCACTTCTGAGACTAGCGGGGTGGAGGGATTTTGCAAAATCCATGCCTCTGGAAAAAGGGAATAGGGAACCCCAAAATAATTAAAAACAGCGGCATTGATCTGAGGAGAAACAAACTAATTGACTAAATATAGTATGGGAATGCAAGATAACACACTATAATACAATATAATTAGAATTGAAGCTAGTAAATCAAATATAGTGAGAGAGAGAATGTCCGAAAGGTGGATAGGTCTCACCATAACACTGAGGTGAGATGCGCAGTCCAGTTGCAGTTGAGCAGCAGGGAGACAGGAGGAGAGCCGATGAAGAAGAGTGATCAGGTGACCTTGCCAGGAGTTATATCTCCTCTCTGTGACTGCAAAGTCCCCTGGGGAATGTAGTTCTTCTCTTCCAGGCAGGTGCCCAGAACTTGAGCATTAACAGTTAAACTCCCAGTGCCCCACATGATGTTATGATGTGGAATACCGAAAACCAAAAATCACAAAACCATGACATCTCATTACTGCATTTTGTGTCCGTAAACAAGAGAGCAGTTCTGATTCACTGTGTGGAACTTATATCTGAAGTTGATGTGCATATATTAGATTTTTAACATTTGGAGTTCCTGGTTATTCACAGCTATCAGCAGATTGAGACTTTTGCAGTTTGTCACAGCATATGAGTACTTTTTAATTTTAATTTGGACTGATGAGCTCAGGATGTTTTCATGATGTTTTTTCATGTTCCATTCACACCTTGAATACATCTTGAATGTTACGAATAGTGTAGAGTCAGTCAACAGAGCACTAATGTGTCATTTCTCAGCTTGAGCTGACCTTGCCTCCACCTTCACATACATTTTCTATAGGATCAGCACTGATTTCCAGTACTCATGTCCTGGCATCCTGAGAGCATCCACTTGCACACTCAGCCTTGTGAACTTCAGCAGTAGCTGAATACTGAGGCTAAGAATCCCACAGTTTGATGCTCACAAGCTGTTGGCAAGCTCTTCTGTTTGAGTTGCTGCAGCCCTGTCTCATGAATCGGAGCATCATTCTTGTGGCTAAGAAGGCCAATGGTATTCTGGGGTGCATTAAAAAGAGTGTGGCCAGCAGGTCGAGGGAGGCAATTCTCCCCATCTACTCTGCCCTGCTGAGGCCATTTAGACTACTGTGTTCTGTTCTGAGCTCCCCAGTTCAAAAAAGACAGGGATCTCCTAGAAGGTGTCCAGTGGAGGGCCACAAAGATGATAAAGGGCCTGGAGCATCTCCTGTATGAGGAAAGACTGAGTAACCTGGGTCTGTTCAGCTTAGGGAAAAGAAGATTGAGAGAGGATCTGATAAATGTTTATAAATATCTAAAGGGAGGTGGGAGGCAAATGGATGAGGCTGCTCTTGGTGATGTGTAGCAATATGACAAACAGTAATGGCCTAAAACTTGAACGTAGGAAATTCCATATTAACATGTGACAGAACTGCCTTATGGTAAGGGTGATGGAGAACTGGAACAGGTGGTCCAGAGAGGTTGTGGGATCTCTTTCTGTGAAGATATTCAAGATCCATCTGGACGCCTACTTGAGTGACCTATTGTAGGGTATCTGGTTTAGCAAGGGAGCTGAACTCGAGAATCTCTTGAGGTCTTCCAACCCCTGCAGTTCTATGATTCTGTGATTTTCTTAACATGTTGTTCCTACAAAATACTCTTATTTGTAGCTGCCTGAGGATACAAGTGATTGTGTGAATGAATATAAGAAATACTATTTAATTCGGTATAAGAATAGGGTAGATGCTACAAAACGTCTGTCTGATACTCAGTTATTTTTAGTTGTATGCAAATAGAAGCTAACAATCACAGAACGGCTTGGTTTGGAAGGGACCTCAAGGATCATCAAGTTCCAACCCCCTTGCCACAGGCAGGATTGCCAGCTGCTAGATTAAGTACAATATCAGATTGCCCAGAGCCCCATCCAACCTGGCCTTAACACTTCCAGGGACTGGGCATCTATAACGTCTCTGGGCAGCCTGTTCTAGCACCACACTAAGTAAAAAAAGAATTCCCTGTGCCATCTAATCTAAATCTTCTTTTCTTTAGTTTAAAACCATTCCCCCTTATCCTATCCCTGTAAAAAGTTGATTTCCCTCGTGTTCATAAACTCCCTTTAAATATTGGAAGGCTGCAACGAAGTCTTCCCACAGCCTTCTCTTTTCTAGGCTGAACAAACCTGGTTCCTTCAGCCTGTCTTCACAGGGGAGGTGCTGCAGCCCTTGGATCATCTTCATGGCCCTCCTCTGGACCCTCTTCAAAAGCTCCACAACTTTCCTGTGCTGGGGGCCCCAGACTTGAACACAGTATTCCAGCTGGGGCCTCATGAGAGCAGATGTAATTTAGGATACTATTGACCTTCCTAGCTGCAGGCATGCACTGCTGGCTCATGCTTAGTTTTTCTTCGACCAGGACCTTTAAGTCCTCTTCAGCAGAGCTACTCTTAAGGAGTTCTTCTCCCAATTTGCATACATAACTGGGATTACTGTGATTCAAGTGCAAAACCTTGCACTATGCTTTGTTGAACCTCGATAGGTACAGAAGGGCCCACTTTTTGAGTTAATCGAGGTGCCTCTGGATGGCATTCCTTTCTTCTGCTTTGTCAACTGCACCACTCAGCTTGGTGTCATCAGCAAACTCAATGAGGGTACACTGAATGCATTCAATCCCATCATCTATGTCATTGATAAAGATGTTAAAGAGTACTGGTCCCAAGATGGACCCCTGAGGGACACCACTCATAATCAGCCTCCACCTGGACACAGAGCCATTGACCACAACACTCTGACTGTGACCTTTCAACGAATTCTTTATTGACTGAATAGTCCACCCTTCAAATCCATCTCTCTCCAATTTAGAGATAAGGATATGGTGGGGGACCACATAAAAGGCCTTGTGGAAGTCCAGGTACATGACCTTAGTTGCCTTCTGTTTGTCTACCAGTGCTGTCACTCCATCATAGAAGGCCACCAGATTGTTTAGGCACAACCTTCCCTTGGTGAAGCCATATTGGCTGTCTCAGATCACCCACTTGTCCCTCATGTGCCTTAATGTGTCTTCCAAAAGGATCTGTTCCATGATCTTCCCAGGCACAGAGGTGAGGCCCACCAGCCTGTAGTTCCCTGGGTTCTCCTTCCTCCTCTTCTTGTAGATAGGAGTGATGTTTCCCTTTCTACAGTCCTTGGGAACTTCATCTGACAGCAACAATGCCCTAATAAAAGCCAAAATACTTCTAAGAAAACTTCAACAGCATGGTTTTACTTAAAATTAAAAAGTTAGTTTCAAACTTTTTCAGTGCAAAACTAAAAGCCTAGTGAAAACAAAATAAAAATTTGTTAAAATAATAGTCCAGCTTTGTGCAATTTTACAATTTCTGCTAATCTGTTTAAATTTTTCTTCTTTTACATAATAGATTACTGTATTGAACAGATTACTATAGTTTGATTATTTTGTAGTAAGAAATTTTTTTGTTAAAAAAGTATTCCATACTTTTTACTGGAAGAGTATTTAAAACTCATTTGACATACTGTAGTTGGATGAAAATCAAAGTTACAGTAAGTTCTCATTTTAATTTTTGGAAGTTGCTAGTTCCTCAAAAGGAATAACTGGAGTCAAATACCACATTTTTATTTCAGCCAAAACTACAGTAAAACCATTGTCATATTTTTCATGAAAAATAATTGAGTTAGAATCGCAGTTTATGACTGTTTGGGAGGAAACGTAAGAAAGTTGCTATTTCAGCACTTAGAAAGGGTAAAGAGAACATTTTGTATGAAACTCTCAGAGGGAAATCTGAAACTAATAAAAATTTCTCTCATTGCAATATCTTTCTGTCTTTCTCTGGTTTGGTTGTTTTTGTTTTGTTTTTGACTGCAACATCTCAGACTGTTTACAAAAGACATGGCAGGCAGGAAATGCTCAGATTATAAGAACTCCTAAATGAGAGAAAGCAAAAAAAGTCTGATCTCAAAAACGTGAATTAACATTCTTTCTTTCCCCCTTTTACCTAGACAGTGTGGGAGAAGAATGTTAACCACATGTCCTTAGCAGCGTATTCTGCTTTCTGATCGCTTTCATTAAAGAAAAATCCCTATTTGAGAGAAGAAGGAAGACTGTGAAAATATAGTGTCACACCCCATCTTAAAAGGTAAGGGAACATTTTTCTGCTGATCCTTTAGTGTTGTTTTTTTTTTTTTTCCCAGCAGATTTTGTGCTGATTACTGTAAGTGATGTCTTCAGTTAACATTAAATTGAAGTGAAAATGCAGATAATAATTGAATACTGAAGTTTGTATTTTAACCTGTGTGCTCTAACTTATACAGCAGAAAAAGAACATTACATTCTTCCTTTAATATGATAATGTATGTGTTACTGTACTCCGAACTATTCTCTGTGCACTTTTTGTGCATTTTTTTAGGGGAAAGCAAACAAACACCCACTGCACGCAACAGCAAATATTTAATTTCAATCACTGAAGTCATGCAAAGATATACATAGTCTCCAGTCTACTAAGCAGCTCTCATTTTGCCAAGAGAGATGTTTTGGGAAATACAGCGTGTTTGCAGAGTGCTACCACTGGGAATTAGTGCATTTAGGCTTTTACCAGAACAGATCTGTACTATTTTAATTTCTGCAAGATTTCTGATTGATCGGTTATTTGTGAAATATTTACAATTTGGCTTCCTTAGATGCTTCAGTTCTTAAGAGTACAGGAAGATGCTGAAAACATACTGAATTGTGCATGTTTCTTCTGAAAGTGGAACAACAGCAACAAAGGGTTTGTCCATTCAGATTATTGTCATTATTATTATAATCATTTTATTTTTATTTGCATTATTATTTGATTTGATTTGATTTTTTTACCTCGGAAGAATTTTGGAATTGTGAATGATAGGTAATGACTTCTTCCTAGAGCATTCACTTTGGAATGTGGGGCAAACATAATCATCAGTAACTTCATCTGTTGAGTCAGTGTGAAGATAAGGCAGTACAAAAGCTATTGTGGTCTTACTCTAGCTGTAGAGGCAGCTCCGGTCAAAATTTTGTTGCAAAATTCTGTCTAGCATTTAGCATGTACTGTTCATGCACTCTGCATTTCTGTAAAACTGGGTTCAGTGTTTATCTGATACAGAGATGCTATATTTGTTTTTTTTTTTATGAAAAATGTTGACTCTGTTGTTCGCAGTTACGTTACTTGGAAAATCTGTCCTGTCTAACCAATATTATTATATAAATTGAAAAAGATTCTTGTCCTGACTTACTTGTGAATGTTATGCTAAAATGTATGTTTGACTGGTGTGGTATGTGGAAAGAGCATGAATGATAGGCAGATTTCATTGGCAGCTTTCCTTAAATGGTCAGCTGTTTTCTGTTAATGTAACATAGGTAGGGTATTTTCTTACTTTTTCAAAACAGGAAGATGTAAAGTGTGCTACTCTGTCAATGCAGGATGCTTCCTGCCTGCTCATGTTTGCATGATGGAGGCTAGGTTCTGAGCTACCTTCTGTTCCCTTCCGATAGACTTAATTTATGCATGCAATACAGCAGTTCTCAAAAAGCACATTTTTCACTTTGCTAAGCCTTGGTACAATACACATTGCTTAACAAATGAGTATTTGAAGAGCAGTATGAGAGTGGTCAGTTATAGCACCATCTTCAGATTGGCTAATGTGAATTTTGTAAATTAAGTATGCAAGACATACATTTCTGTATAGTATTTGCACATATTTTTTATTCTAAGAGAAGTAAAGCTAGCTTTTTTTTTTCCCTCCAGTCTATCAGTGTTCTTTTATAACCTACACCCACATGTCCTGTGTTAGAATATTTTTTTTTGCCACAGAAAACAGAATCAAAACTTTAATAGGAAATAATTTGTAGTATGAGTAGTAGTGATTTTTGCTTATTCATATAGCTTGTTTTTGTTGTAAATGATTTGTAAATGTGTTAGTCAATTTTTTAACAAGTTTATTGAATTAAAATACTTCATTAAACACATAGGTTGCTCCAAAAGTAATGCTCTGTGGAAACTACAACAGATACGAAGAGAACAACAACACTATTTGATACAGCAAATTCTCAGCTGCAAAACACTCTTTTTCAACGTAGTCACCACCGTTAGTTGTGTGTTTTTGCTCCAGTGAACAGCAGTCTGCATGCTACGTTCATAAAGACCTGCAGCAGCAGAAGTGATACACTATTGCAAATGGTGAAATGTAGCACCCAGCGCATCGCCATGCTAACATCATCAACTCATAGAATGGCTTGGGTTGTGAGGGACTTTAAAGATCTTCTAGTTCCAATTAGATGTCAAGTTACTTTTGTTTTAGAACAACTGCTCATTTCCTTTGTCCACTTTGTCGCATTCATTCATATGGGATTTAACATCTACTAATTGGCCTCCATAAAAACATTCAAAAAGCGTTGATGAATGTCAATGGGTGCATTTTTTTTTCCACATGGAAGGAATTCAGTGACACACCTTTGCTTCACATGCACTTCCATGTCAGACGCCATTTTGTCAGACTTCTCCTCTGCTGCCATCTGTCACACAGCAACAGAATGTAATGGGATATTGGTTGGAAGGTTCAACCTCTGCTGCCATATCACCTGCACCTACCTCTAACGTTGTGGGCCCACATAGCGAAATAGGAGGCATTACTTTTGAAGCAACCCTTGTACATACTATTTCACTAGCTCCTTCTGTGTTTTCACATTTTCCAGGTTAAAATGTTAATCTTCAGACTAATTCTTATTGTTAATTCTCTCCTGGCTCTCCAAAGGCTTCAGTTTTTCTTCAAGATGTGGCTTTTTTATTTTCATCTTTCAAATAACTAGGAGAATAGAAAAACCTATGTTCTTTTTTTGCTCTATGAAATTTTCTGATTTCATTTGTATCATTCAAAGCTGGTTTTTTTTTTCCTTTATTCTGTTAATTTGTTATCTGTATTTTGCATTCCTCATTCTTCTTGTTTACCCAATAAAGATTTCTTTCTTACAGTAACTGATGACTGTGGTTGCAGTCAACTGTGGACTTTAAGTCACTTCAGTGAAAGTACAAACTACAGTGATTTAATTAAATGAATCACTATGAGCTGTGCAAATAATTTATTTCCTCGTTTTAGTAAAGAGGTCCTACCAAGAAGACAGACACCTTGGTGTGGTCAGCATAATGTTGTAGCATTTTTCATGATTCATTTTCTGTATTTCTGGACTTACAATTGCAATGAATTTGAGCGGTAATTGGAACAAGCTTCAATTTGAAAATCTGCGAAATGCGAATGAATTGGTTGTCTTCTCAAATTTAATATTACAAGATAGATTCCCACACAAGCCCCCTGTGGCCATCCAGCTTCCATCTGAGTGAATTTCTCAGTTGGAATGCAACTCAGAGACTTGCATGACTTCTGTGGAGCTGTCCATGCATCTTTTGCTATTTTTACTTTGTTTCACTGCACACCATGTTCTTCCTAGAGATTTGCACTGTCCTGAACTGGCAGTAGGCAGAGGTGTCTTTGAGGCAAGTTCTTTCTTCAGCTCCACTGTCTTTAAGCATTTAAGCAGTAAGGGCAGCTGAACTCTCCTAGTATGGCTGGTTAATGTTTTTCATTGAAGGGTCCTGCTCAGATTGCTGATTTTTGATGATGTAGTGGAGAGTAAATCTATAATATAGTGCTAGTTTGAGTCCTAATCTTTTTTTTTTTTTTTCCTCATGGAGCATTGATATTGTGTAAAGAAAGATTTATTCCTCAAAAAGAAATGATTCTGGAGATGACGTGAAAGTAAGAAATGTTCAGTTCTCAGGCAAGTTTCGCTAGAAAAGCTTTTCAGGATGTTTTTAAGCTGTTATTTTGGTTTGACTATATATTTTTCAGAAGGACAATGCTGCAATTTTTAATGATTTTTTTGTTAGATCTGGAAGGTATAATCGACTATTATAACATTCCTATATAACATAGACAGTAAAAGTGTCTCTGATTGAGCATGTTAATGTAGTGGTTTACTACTTGATGAAACTTAAAGTATAGAAAACACCCAACAAGAGGATGTAATTTGAAGAAAATAATTTTTTTAAAAAAGGTTTTCTTTCAGTTTTACAGGATTTAGGTAGTTAATGCAGAGTTTTATGCTATAATACTCTTCAACACTATTACACTTTAATTTAGTATTCGTGTACAGCGCTGTTTTTATTTGTTGTGCTAAATAGAAATTCTGGATATACTGTTTAAAATATTTCTTATAATAGAAGTAATATTACATATATATATATAAATATATAACCGTTAGCTGTTCCAATTAGTGGTCAAAGGAAGAAATGCAGACAGGTGGAAAATGTATTCTGTACAATGTGGCTCTCTTATTACAGAACTATGATTCACTGGAGGTGCAACTTATTAGTCCTGCTATAACTGTAATCTTCATTTATTAAAGATTTAATCATGTAATAACTCCTGTACCCTCACAATTTTACTAATGCTGCCTAATTCTAAAGAAGCCTAAAATACAAGGCATTTTATTGCAAGAACATTGATTTAAAAATAAGAAAAGCTTAAATTCTTGCTTGATTTCATGAACTTAGTGGTTATGCAAATGAATCACAGAATGGCCAGGGTTGGAAGGGACCTCAAGGATCATGAATCTCCAACCCCTCTGCCACATGCAGGGCCACCAACCTCCACATTTAATACTAGACCAGGCTGCCCAGGGCTCCATCCAGTCTGGCCTTAAATGAGTTGTGCTGTACTTATTCTTTCAGTAATATTTGAAAAAAGACAAACAAAAACAAAAAACTTAGAAAAGCATGGCTACAGCTGAAAGGGATACTGACCAAATGTTCACCCTGAGATAATGGGTATTGATGATTCAAGTACTGTAAAAGTTATTTGGTGTTTTGGTTGACAATTAATACATTGTCATTTTATTTACAGAGGAAACCAGTTTCTTCCTCATAAGTTATCACAAATAATCTGTTTCTGCCTGTGTCTGAAAGTCATAGAGCTGACCAGGCTAATCCTGCAAATTCTCCTTAATCCAGGTGACTCTCCCAATGTCTTAGACTATTTGGAGTATATTTGATTGCTTGACCTGTCAAGTTCCAAGTACATTTAAAGGAAATCTGAATTACAAGTTTTTTATTAGCAGGATTTGAGTTAGTAATGTGTCCCTTGCTTTCCTTTCTTGAAAAGATTGTCACAGCAAAATAAAGAGCTACAGTTTATTAACTTCTAATTCATATTAAGTATTATAGGAAATTACATAGGCTTTGTGATATCTTTACAAAGTTGTAAATGGAAGAAAATACAGTTTATTTGGTTGAGAGTATGAATTTGAATGAATGAAGGAATACTGAACATTCTTGGGGAAATTTTAATTTGAAAAAATAAAATTAAAAATACCTGAAAGGATTGAAATGCCTTTCAATCTGCAAAGAAATCTGATCCGTGTTGAGCATTAATTACAAAAGCGGAAATAAGTGCTTTTTGTGGCTTTAAAGCGTTTGTAATCTATGTCATCTAATTAACAATTCGGTAGGTTGGTAAAGACCATTTCTACCAATGATGTTTATCCTATTAGTACAAAAGGACAGGCTCAAGCTATTGACCTTTTTTAGGAGTGTCTGGCTCTTTTGGCTCAGTGTATAAATAGTAAATGATTTTGAAAAAAAAAATCTTCTTATTGTATTAAAAGAGATGGTTGATAATTCTGAAATGGAAGCAGGGGATTTTTAGATACCTGCAATAAATGACAGTTACAGTTTCAAGAAGCCTGAAAGAATATGTAATGGCAAATGAAAGAGTAGAAAGTTGCTCCTTTAAATGTCATCATATGAGCTCATGAACTTCCTGCCTTCTGCTAATTTCATGACCTTGACTTTCACAAGTCCCCAGTTCCACAAGGTAGTGATATTAATCTTTATTTAGGATTCATGTCTAACTAATCTTGTTTGAATCCCCCCTGCCTCCTTATTTTTCTCCTCCACCAGCTTTTCGTTCTTTGTCAGTTTGCTGTAAAATCCCAGAGAGGATGAGTCAGTGATTCCAATCTGTTCCTACTTAGAAACCAATTCCCTTTTAGGGATAGCAGTGTCATGCTTTAACAGTAGGCGGTCGTGCTTTCTGAGAGATTTTGACACTTAGAACTTTCTTTTATTAGATATTGACTGCTTCACTTTTCATTTCAGAAAAGCATGGTCTCTGGTCTTTTCACTTTCCCTTCCCCTCCCCCCCCCAAATCCCACTCCTCTTATTTTTTTTTGCACATCTATTACCAATCCCACAGAGGTCCAACCAGGTTTAATCTTATGCAGATCCCTCAGTTTTCTTTCCTCTTCCTTTCTTGTCTCCTTGTCAGTTGTTCATGCTCAGACATGTGAATATCTACCTTCTTCCTTCCTGCATCCCACCACCGTTCTCCTCTACACTCCCATGAATTCCTGACACTGGCACTGCTGGACCTTATGGCACTGCATTGCTACTTTTAGGTAGCTTGACAGGCTTCTAAGAAGATAATACCGTATCTCTTCCTTGCTAAATAAAGAAGAGACCGTAGATAGATGGAGTAAGAAAAGGTAATGCCTGAAGAGAAGGGGATCTTTTGTGCTGTCTCTACAGCAATGACTGGCTGGCTCTGTGAGCAGGTGAAGAGAGGCATGATGAGGTTTCTGAAGTACCACAAATGTGGTTGTTCCATGATCTGGAGCTGCAACCACACGTTTGGATGAAGGGTCTTTGCCTTGGAGGAGTGAAGAGGGAAGGAACATTTCTCTCCCTTTTAAATTCTATTTTAATCTATGAAACCAGAAGGGAACCAGAAGAGTAACACATGATAGTATTGGTTTCTGTTCTTTTTTTTCCTAACTGGTCAAAATATTGAAGTTGCTTCTGTCTCTTTAAAATGGTATGGGAGTTTATGCTGAGGCTATTACTGAACTTGTAGTTATTTGAGTGAATAGAATAACTTCATATGTGTTGAGCTATGAGGTGACCTCATTATTCCTAAATCTGTTCCTGTTTTGAAGCACTATTTATTCAGTTCTACTCTTTCATTGCTCTAGTGTCTTTATTTCTCCTCTAGTTGTGTACCAGAATCTTTTGAAAATTCAAAATCATGGCAACATGACTTAGTTGAGATTTAGCTGCTCATCAGTAAGATAATACTGCTGAAATATTAAACAAAGTTTGTGGCTTACTGAGGTAAGAAGCAACACTTACAACCTTTACTTACGTATAAGGATGTTGATTATTATCAAATAACCAAAGAAGATTATTAAATTATCAAAAGAAGGGATACTTCTTTTCCATTGAGGGTTGTGATATTCTATTTCAAATATTATCAAATTTCTTACATTGACTTGAGTTTTTCCATTTGGACTTCCAGCAATTAAGGGACAAATAAAAGACAAGATTGCAACTATGTTCTCCAGAACTCTCTTTGTTACCTGACAGTAGTTCCCACGGGGTATGTATTGTCTAAATAATACGCCCCCCATTTTATGTCATTCACCACCATTCAGAAACTTTCCTGGCATCCGGTGAAGTGATTTTGCCTGGTTCATTGTCTGTGACTTTCTTTTGCTAGATTTCACTTTCTTGCTCCACTGTTCTCCACTGACTGCATGTAGCTTGAAACATTGGACTGAGTTGGTAAAATAGGTTTCTGTATAACCATCGGGTAAGCTTTCTGTTTCATAAGTTAAAGGTCTAGTGCCTGTGTCAAATCTAAGGTTGCATTAATACTCTTTATTTAAGGTAGTATATAACAGAAGACAGCAAGATGCACAATTTTTTGCAATAAAGCAAGAAATAAAAAATCAGTATCTGCAGTTACTTATGGCAGAGTTTTAGCAAACCAACTGCCTTAATTTCTTGTTGCATCCAAAATAAGTAAAGATGCAATATGAAGACAGATAAGCCCATGAGAGGGAGCCAAAATTTTAGTTTGCCATCAATGAATGGCATTACTGCTAATTCAGTGATGTGCATTATTTAATTTTTCTCCACAAAAGAAAATGTAAAAACAAAACATCTATAGGACATAAAATCTTCTTGCATTTGACATGAATTGAATTGTCTGGGGAATAACTGAGACCTTTTAAATGTCTACTGCATTACATTCTTCAACTATTAAAACCTGCTTTCATGTAAGTTAATGGAAAAAAAAACTTTAAACAGGAAAATGAACTTTGTGCAGAGTTTAGTTTTGTCACTTCATCTTTCAATCCTCTTGCATTTAATGTTTTGATATATAAGAAAAGCTTGTGTTTCAGTTTTTCTAGCTGCTTAAACACCTAGATGGGAAAGGCTGTGACATTGGTGGCAGGTAGTTTGGATGTGGCTGAGATAATTCTGATGTTAGGGTGAGTAGTTTCTATTTTTGTAGGATTGTTCTCTGCTTGCCTTCATGGTGGTTGTCTGAGTGATGCTGTTCCTCAGCTGCTGTTCCAGAAAGTCTTCTGGTAAACTAGTGGGATGATTAAATACTGTGCTAATTATCCTTGGCCAGGAGATTGTTTCGTGGTTATTCATGCATCTCCAAATTTGATGCCAGATTCAAAAGTCATTCTGAGAGCTACCTCTTGATGCCTGGACTTTTCGGTATCTTTCACGTTTCAGTATTTTCATCTGTTGGTCTTCAAGCTGGATCTCAGTCATGGTGTATGAAATAATAAAATTGCAAAGGATTTGCATAGCTGCAGAACACATCCAAGGGTGTTGACTTCAGTTGTGACCTGTGAAGTGATTGCTCAGGCAGTCATGTAACCTTTCTGATGATCCATAACCTTATTGTGAGCTCAGTGAATTAATTCTGGCTTGCTGGCTACTAAGCAGCATGCTTGATAGGATGTAGTGCCAGGGGAGAAAGGCTTGAGTGGGCTAGGTGAAGTGATGTGTTTGCTTCAGGGAATCTTGTGACACGCTGGAGTGCAGGAAGCGACCCTTTTCAGATGGGTCAAAAAGTCATGCATTTTGTTAGACCAAAGCTGTTTTCTTTTCTCTCTCTTTTTTTCAGCTCTTATTAATTAAAAATGAAATTGGTTGAAAGTCATTCTCCTGGTTCCTGAAAATGTTTCATTAATGAAATAAAACGTGTCCCTAAACAAAACAAAACAAAACCCAAAAATAACCCCACTAAAGCCATTGTTACACGTAAGTCTTTATATATCTCCTGACAAGATGCCTCAGAAGAGAGGCACAAGGAAGATATTGCTACAGCCTTTTTATCTTCTCTCAGTTTTAGTTCAGTTTCATTTGTATACCTGTGCTTTGGGAAAATGATTATCTATGTGTCTGTATTTTCACTGCTTACCAAAATGTGGATGCTAAGCAGCTTGGGATTCTTAAATGTTTCTTCAAATAAATGAATAATTTGTGTTTAATTGAATTTACAGAGAGAGATTTAATAAATCAGATTTTGTTGAATGCAATGTGTTCAATCATTTAAATTCTCTGCTGAAGACTTTGTTACTGATCTCAAAAGCCTTTGCTATTGATACGAAAGTGCTAAGAACCACTGTTTAAAACAGAAAATGACCATAAACTTATTTGGTTTTACAGCGAGAAAGTACAATCTTTCTCTAGATGGTGAATTTTAGGTGAAGCACTTTTTGGTCTGAACTCCTCTGGGATGTGAACTGCTTACCATCGCTGATCTTTGGGTAAAGATTTTAAGCCATGATTTTGAACAAACCTCATGTAAGAACTTAAAAGACTATACTAAACAGGAATTTTCTGCAGATAGTTTTACTGCACTTGAAGTCACCTTGGGTGCTAGGAGATTTGAAAATTAGACCACCTATGTTTATGACAAATTATGTATCTGAGAACCTGGCCTTATGATGCTGATTTTTGCTTAAATCCTAGTTGTAAAGATTTGTAAGACTGGCACCTCTGCAAAAGGAGCCATACAAAGTTTTATCCAGAATACAGAGAAGTATTGTAGTAGTCTTGACTTAGACAGTATTGATTGAGAACTATGTAATGAAGTCTTTTTAGGTCTTATATTCAAGATTTTATTGCTTTCCAGGAGGGATCTGCGTCATTGTTGCTTCCTTTATGACAATATTATAGACTTGTATCTGTTTCATGGTATTAACAGGATGCTTGAGAAAATACTAGTGTCTAGCACAATTTTTTTTTTGGAAAAATGCAGCCTCCAGGTTTCATGGTAGATTTTGACATTTAATTGTTCTTGTAAAGCTGAAAACACAGGGTAATTTCTGACTTATTAAAAACTGCTGGTGTTACAGCACCCATAAAGAGTTGCATAGTGTTCTGGATCTACCTTTCTGCCCTTGCAGAAAAAGTAAGCTATTTTTGGCTTTGTAGCTGGGGAGGTTTGAGCAAAAAGCAGTTGTATAAACTAATGTAGCAAGTGCATTTTGCGTGAAAGATCGGTCAGGAGGTCCTAGCCAAAAATCTAAAATCACTTTGGCTCTTGCTAGTTTAAACCTCCAAGAAAAAACTATTTCCACTATTTTCCACTATTTGAGAATGACTTTAAAGTAGGGAAAATATATAGTAAAAATAATGCTGAAATATGTGCTCTACTTGATTTGCAGGGCTGTTCTACACGCTTTCCCTCATGTTCAATTTGTCCTTCAATTCTCTTAAAAATAAACAAAAAATGCCAAACCCTTCCCTCTGGTGATTTCACGGCTTTTGTTTCTTCCTCAGAGAAGATCAAGTCTGGAGTTTCTCTGACTTCATCTGAAATTGTAGGGATGATCAATTTATTTAAGAGACCTTGTAAGTACTTCGCTGGTTCTGTAGATTATGGAGCACATGGTGTCCTGTCATTCAAAAGCTCACTGTTAGTTTTTTGGTTTTTTTTTTTTGTGGCTTAGTCTGAAGTACTTTCTTTGGGGAGCTGGCTGAGGGGATGATGTGTTGTGCTTATTGTTTTTAAGCAGGGGCTGCTGCTAATGTATGTGCTGCTTTTGTCCATTTTTTGGCAGGCATAACGAATAGCATGTGTATGCAGTGGAGTCAAATCCAAACCTCAGAGGTTATCCTGTTTTTGTATTTTTGCAGGTAATTCCCTGTAGCATCACTGGGAACTATCTGCACTACAGTGACAAACTTGACTCCCCCATTTTATGTTATGTCAGATGCTGTGCTTTACCTTAACTTTTAAGATGGTCCTAATTTATGAAAGTTATGAATTTATCGATTTAAATTTTGAACTTAATAGAAAAATGTGTTCATTGAGGATCATCCTGATTCCTTTGCAAAGTTGTCAAAAAGGTTGCTGTTTTTAAAGTTTGCTACTATAGCTGTAATTTCAATAATTTTTATCTGTATTAGTTGTCATATTGTCATCTTCCAGTTGTACTGATATTGACTTATGCTATTTCATTTTATTTCTTGCATTGGATTTGCAATGATTATTTGACGTATTCAGAGTTTGAGTTAAATGATGTAAATGGACTGAAGCAGTATTAAATCTGTATGTATGTGTAAATACCAAGCATGCTCTGAAGCAGTTGATGGTGCTGGATCAATGTGGTGTCCTTCTGTTCACCTCTTTGTTGGCTGTGTTTTGGGGGTTTTTGGTGATGGGGAGAGGGGTTGTCCAAATATTTATAATGAACAGCATTTGTTTTTAACTTGAGCCAATGGTTAACATCTTAACATGACAAAAGCTTTAGTCTGTTTTCAGGTTTTGTGTTTGTATATGTTTCTATTCAGAAGTAACTAATATCTGTTTCCGTTGGACTGCGTGATGCTCTGCATGAGCTTGCACTACTGGAAAGTATTAAATGGGAGAAAGGAAAAATGTTTTCTACCAGGAAAAGAAAAGAGAGAGGAAGGAATGTACAATCATTTTTACTCCTTGAAAAGCTATTTGATTAGTGCTAATTATGGATTTAAAGTATGAAAGAAGTAAAACATATTTTGCAATCACAATTAGGGAATTCACATAGGATGAATAGATAAAAGTGTTTGAAATACCTGGCTAGCTCTCTGTTGACATCTGTTAATAATTCACACAGCCATTTCATTTATATTTTGTTGAGAAAAACAGAGTGGGCTTGAAATATAAAGAAGCTCTTAACTTCCTTTGTGAATGAGTGGGAATACAGTGTCGATTCAGTGCAAGGAAAAGAATTTATTTGTGTGAAGCTTTCAAACTTCTTTAGTTTTCCTTCTGACAAACATAGTTGTTTAGACCAAAGGCATTCATATATGTGTTTGATAAAATTTATTCCTAGTGCTTGTTCAGACAGGTTGGAATGCATGGTCTGACTACCTGTCCCCATGGGTCATGACTGAATTTCAAATTTCTTCTCTGTAGTTTGAGCAGACTCACTGCGGTCAGAAACATGACGCTCACCTAGGTGCAGTTCTTGTCTGAATCAACCTTGCCAAGCCTGTAGTAATTTTTCTAATTAAAAGCAACTTGCACTTAATGACATGCCATTAATGAGCACCTTTTTCTTTGGTACATGAATAAACTTCTATTTCAGTAAAATGCTTTATGAACTAATTAAAGATCTCTGCCCAGTGTTGTTTGGAAACTTCTTGACTTGTTCTTTATACAACAGTGAGATAAAAATCTCATTTCCATACTCCAAATATGCAGCCTCTTCATGTTTTTGATCCCACAGCAAACTGCATTTAATTCTTACTCTGGAATGCTGTTTCTCTAAATGACATGTTCTCTCTAGCCTAAAGGGTAGAGTGTATGTCCCATTTTCTAATACAGCCTAAAGCAGGAATGACCCAGCTAGTTCAGGCACTGGAGAATAACCAGAATGACAGAGGATGCTTGGGATAACCTGGAGAACAGGTACAGACAAACATTACTGGTCTGATGGCATGGTCCAGGAAGGCAGGGCAGAGAAACACAGCTATTTACAGAAAGGTCATGTCCTCAGAACACATTAGCTACAGCACAAAGCCTGTATCAGTCTTTGGAGGCTCTGCCCTTGTCCTTCAGCACCTTGAGGAGCTTACAACCATCTTACTTTTAACCACAGCAGATAGTTAAAAGCTAAGATGTTTTTAGTTTATTAAACAAAGAAACAAAAAAACCACAAAAAGACTCCAACCAAATAACAACAAAAATAAGTCTGCACTCTCCCTTCTCCAATTTTGAGTTCATTCTGTTAGAGTACAAGTGATGCTGCTGAATCTTCTGCATTAGTTACCCATGACTGGTATCTTTGGAGCTTCTATTTGGGATTCCTATCCTGCTGTGAGGTATGCATTGTGTTTTCACCCAGGCTGCAAAGGGTGATGCTGTCTTTAGGAGAATTTGCCTCATTTGAGGTTTCTGCTTCTAGTCTTTCCATTTCACTCTAAATGATTTATTTAAATAAAATTGGAACAAACACTTTGCCTTGAGGTTTAATCAAAGTCTATGAAGAAAAATATTGAAGAAAAAGTTGTCCTGCACTGACTGGCATTAAAGTGTGTTCCTGCATCACAGCTGGCAAGAATAATTTTTCTTTCTTCCATATAACGTGAAAAATTGAGGGGCAAAGAGTTTGGAGAAACATAAGATTGACTTGAACATTGCAAAAAGATGCCTTGTATTACTGACAGTGCTGTCATTTTGTATCTATAAATTAAATGCTTTTTTTCTCCTGGCTGTGCTTGATGAGTGTTACTGCTCATATGGCCTTGGGACTTTCACTTTGCAGTTTAAGCAAGTGTCAAGATTAGCATAGGCATGTATAGCATCAGTATTTTTCTGAAAATGCATTGGAAATAGGGCATCTGACAGCAGGCCAGCACAGAGCACTGGGATGATTATGCTCTTGGGTTAGGACTTCTTGCTGTAAAAGTTAGTTTTCTCATTCTATATTTAGTAATGCAAAGCAACAACTACTATTGTTGCCATGCTTGCATCTGACAAATCATTCAGAAACTGTGGTCCTATGCTGAAGATTTCAGGAAGTTCAGCCTGGATTTGCTTTTAGATGACTTACAGTATCTCAGCTTCAAAATGGATAAGGCAGAGGTGCTAGTTGGTTATGTTACAGAAACTCATTATTTTTATAAACTTTTGTTGTTTTTTGTTTTTTGTTGTTTTTTTTTTTTTAATTTTTGTTCTGTTAATCAACTGAGTTAATCAGTGCCTGTACCCACAGCACTTCTGTTTCAAGCTCTTGTTCCCATATTCAAATGGCTGGAGAATACCTGGTCTGCCAGAAGGCACCCTGTGTAAGTGATATTTTCTGGGATGACGCTGTAGCACATTGCTGCAGGTGACTGGTACGCTGGGCTTTGATGACTGCTGTACCTTTTCAGAGTAGGACAGGCACTACCAGCACTGCTAGTGTGCTTCTGAAGCTTATAAATCACCCATCTGAATATTTGTCAATCTATATTCCGTACTTATGTCATATCCTTTATAGACAATGCATTAATTTCCCTTGGCAGTAATGCCTTTAATTGCCCTCCCCAGAAAAGGAGGACCATTTGAGTACCTTCTATTTTATTTGATTCTGGGACATTGTTAATGATAAGTAAATTCCAGTCTGGGCAAGTGGCTTTGAAGAAAAGGTATTGTCTCTTTTGTCAGTGAAATTAAATTATGTTCAACTTCTATGGCCACATTTGCTGTATCTCAGCAGTTCAGTGGTGATAATGGTTTGTGATCTCACCACTGTGAGACAGCATGTGATAAGCATTGTTAGTCACAGTGGCAAATCCTGGCCTGGAATCAAACCAGCATGAAAATAGGAAATAGTTGGTTGGTTTTTTTTCTTTATTCTCTCTGCCTAAAGGAAGGAAAACCCAAAGAGAGATTTTTGAAAGAAAAGTCTGGTTGCTGTAGTTTAGGGAGGAGTTGCTCATTCACTCAAATACCTTTCTATAAATAAATTATTTAAGATATTTTTTAAAAATGCTTAGCTTTATAAATGCTTGAGTGTCTCTCTTTATGGCTATTCCTCTTCTCTTCAATTTTTTTCTTCACAAGCAATTAATTTTTTTGTCATAAAATGGAATGGGTAAAGGAAAGGGAGATTTCACTGAACATCGCAGTAGTAGCTGGCCTGTTCTTTTTTTTCCATTTTGATGGTACAGATCTTAGGAAGAATACTTTATTGATATTTCATTTTGTAGTGTATATACAGAGACCTTATTTGGCTAACGTTTAAAATTACTACTACTTACTAGTATTTTATATTAATATAGTCACAGCAATGACCAAATAAATTTGGTTACAAAGTGCCTCTATCTGAGTATTTTATGAGATCAGTGATGTTAGTTTTACAAAGAAGAAAAATATCCAGGAAGTTTTATTTGTATAATATTTGTAAAATCGTATCAGATGTTTCTGAAGTTACTAGTCAATAAGTGTTTCAAGTGATATCCTATTTTTCTACTTTGATTTTGAAAACCAAAGGCAAACCATGACCACCTTAATCTTTCAGCTGCCTCCAAACTGCAAGAATTCTACCGAAGACATGCCAGTCAGGTACTGCTTTTGATCTGTGCTCCAAGCTTTCCTTTCTTCCTTAATAAATAACAGTGATATTTATGTATTTATGTTTTTTGTATATTTTATTATGACAAGATGAGGAGTTGAGTCCATTTTAAGCTCCCTCTGGCCCAACATTTGGGATCTCATGCATTCAGGACACTGCTTAGTAATAGCTGTCAGGAGCATGCTGTTGGCATTTGTGATTTTTGTGCTGACAAAGTTTGGTCTACAACTTTCATGCTTTCTCCATGAAAGTTAACATATTGTAAACCAGTGAGGAAGAAATGCTTCTTTCTTAGTTGTGGAAAAAATGGAAGAAGAGTTTTTTTTACTGGTTCAATACAGGATTTGTACTTGGGGATGGCGAGGCAGAGAAAAAAATGTTGTATAACATAATGCCCTGATGAAATGATCTTAATGGATACTCAGGTATAAATGACTGCTGGAGGCTGGGCAGGGGCAGCAAGGATCTGGCCACATCAGATGAGTTCTGTGCACTTTGGGCTGCACTGCAGCCTGGCCTTAGGCAGCTCACATCGCCTTTGGGAGGCTCTTGCTCTTTGCAGCTGGCCAGTAGTTCAGATTTAAATAGTTTCAAGCAGGAGTTGTCTCATTTAAAAAATGAATCTGCTGAGGAAATCCCATGTTCATTAGAATTTTTTTTACTAAGAAGGAAACAATAAGCCAACATATCTACTATGTTGACATCAAGTGTTTAATGCATATCAAGAAACCTTGGATAAAACCTAGAATACTGACAGGATCTTCCGTGAACAGCTTTGGTTTATAAGCCTTGCCCTAGTAGAATTAGATTTTCTCCCTACTGTTATGTAATGAATGAATGCTTTGTTGGTGTCTCAGAAGCCATTACAGTGTCTGCCTAAGTGTCTGCCTTGATCAGGGAGGAGCTGCATCTTCCTGGCCCTAAAGGTGCTGCACAAAGCTGACTGATGGGGCAAGGTGGCAGGATGTCAGTATCAGAACGGAGGGGCAGGAAGAATGTGAAGCTTTCTGACCTCCAGCAGTGCTCATTGGGATTCTTAGTAAAACTGTGAGCACAAAAATGATACAAATGGCTGGAAAGTCTTTATAGGTAGGGAAAGGAGGAACATGGGAGTTCACAAATGGAGAGAGGTGAGACTCCTGCCAGAGTAAAGGGGCAAAGTGGAAAGGAGCAGCATCTACTTGGTTCATCTTCATAACGTCATGTAAATACAAGCACTGCTCTTCGCTGTCCTCCTTTAATATCTCTTCTTTGCTGATAATGATATGGCAATTCTTATGCAGCAGAAACTAAGTTCTTTTACTTTGAATTATATAATGTAAGAACTATACAGGTTTTACTTTTCCCGTTATTTCATTGTGTAGAGAGCAGTGTTGAAGTTGCTCTTTTCTTGGTCTGGAAGATAAAGTATATTTTATGGTGTTTGTTTAAACTTTAATAGAATCTGTTATGCTGATTCATGTTTCCTTACGTCTGTTTCAGCTATGTATGATTTCTCTGGAAGGTACAGTCTTCAGGAGAAAGGAAATCACATTATGATCTGTTGTTTATGGAAATGTTCTTGCTTCTGCAGGTGGCAAGGGAAAGGAGATGTTTCTGGAAAGCAAGATTTGTTCTTGCTGTGTTAAGGATGCTTTAGGAAGTACTGCTTATTTATATCATGTAATCCAAGAATGCCTCATCTTCTCTGTGGAATAAAGTTTGCAAGAAATAATATCTCTTGTAAGATCATTTGATACTCTTGGAAAAACAGACAAGTATTGGCAGGCTGTTTTTTCATTAGTTGTACCTATGTGTTTTAGGAAACCATTGTGCCTGCACCACTTTGTTGCCTTATCCCTTCCAATCTTGTTTGCATTTACTGTTTCTCAAGAATCAATTTCATATTGGGTTACATTATCATATCTTAGCATGGAACTGTTGCTTACTGTCTTCTTTATGAGTTTTATGCTGTGATGCTAGATGTCTCACACAGCTGGACTTGAATTCTTTGCTGGGAAGTTATATCACCGAATCTGAATCCCAGCCCTTATCTTCAGTTCATCTTTATTTCCCCCTCTGTTAGCTTACACGTTTCCTCAAGCTCTGTGGTGTTAGTGTTTGTGCATTTTGGATGTGTCCATCTATCACCCTCAGTTGTTGAGGTTTTTTATTGTTTGTTTTTCTTGTGTGTGAATGTGCACCGGCTGCCCTTGTTACAATGCAACTGGACACTGCATGGCTGTATGAAGCTGATAAGTTATATGACAGGTTAAAGATTATTCCAATCTGCTCAGCTACTCTTCTGGAATAAGCTGAGAAGGCAGCATCTACCGTATGTGTCATATTATTCTAGTTAGTATCCACCATTGTTTATCTGTCACCTTCACACCCTGTGAGGGTTTGTTTTTTTTTTTTTTTTGTGATTCAGAACTGATTTACTGGTAACTGTTTACAGTAATTTGAACAAGAGAGTCAGGCAGAGAAAAAGGTTTAATTACTGATTTCCAGTGTTCTGCTGGGGCTGGATTTGCAGAATTGCTGTTTGCATGGTTAAGGAGAGAAAGAAATGGGCCACATAAGCTTTCCTGGCTATTTCAGTTATTTCAGATACAAGTTAACAGCATTGGGTACCCCAACTGTCTGCCTTATCTATCCCATTTTTTCCTTTTGCAGTGTAGGTTGGCAAGAAGGCTGAGCCATATTTTAGTTGTAGCATCAGACTGGCTTTTGGAATGGCTTTTGCACAGGTCGTTATCTGCTAGACTGCAAATATTTTCATTCCCATTTTTGTAATTTTTCTACTGTTACAGGAAGGATTTTACGCTCTAGGTGATATCAACCCATGTTTTCCTCTGTAAAGTCTGACGACAGGTTTACATACTAGACTTTGCCTTAGCATTTAGAGTTGAGTACTCCTTATGCCTGTAACACCAGGATCAGGAAGGTTGTGTGCAGCCTGTGCAGGGAAGTGCACTTGCTGGTTTTGCAGTGACTCACAAAGCCTGAATTCAAAGTAATGTGGCTGTTGTGATGATGCTGGGTGGAGCAGGAATCAGCTAAGGGACATGTTAAATCACATGGGGACAAACAGACGTTGGCTGAATGTATAATCACGTTGGCTTTCATTCATTTTGAAATGAAAGCTGTGTTGATCTGTCTTACCTGTTCAAAACTTGGAATGAATGCAGCTTGAAGCTGATGAGGCAGTGCAGTTTTATCCATGGACTTCTAGACGAGGAGGAGACAAGGATGATGTGGATATGTAACACGGTGAGAACATTTAAAAAATGCTGCAGTCAAATTGATTTATGCAGCAAATTACACTACCAGCAGAACTGGGCGCTTTCAAAGAAGGTTGAGGAGGCAGGCAATGTGGGAACCATGTTAAAGCAGCTCTTTCACCCAGTCTCATGTCTGGTGCTGATGTTTCTCTCCTGCTTAATCTGCCAGTTGTTTTATGAGTTTTCACAGACAGTCTCTGAAGTGGGTGAAGGGCTTGGGACACCTGTGGGCTAAGGCAAAAAATCTTTCTCTTTGCCTGATTGCTTGGTACTGACTCAGTGTAACAACACATTTCTCTGAAGTTAGAATGGAGCAGCAGGTGGTTGATCTGGCTGGAGACGTTAGTTGGTTGGCACACAGAAAGCAGATCTCAGGAATACAGAGAAGCAGATGTATGTCACCTGATAGTCCAGCAGTTCATCTTTCTGTCTTTCCACAGCTACTGGGACGCGGTGTTGTCTTAACAAAGTTGCACAAATGCCATGAATCTTAACTCTTGAATGAGAAGGATGATACCTGTGTAAAAATCTTGAAGATTTCTAAAGGAAATTTGCTGTTATGATGTATTGCATCTTTGGTTTATTTAAATCTAGGTTTCCTGCTTCATCCATGATCGGGTATAGATGTGCTCAGATTGACAAGGATTCTGTTACAGCTTTCCTGCTCTTTGTATGAGTTTGTTCCCTCCCCTGGGTTCAGCTCAGGCCACCTGGCACCCTGCTCTTTGGAAACTACTGGTTGTTGGAGGTAGCCAGATCCCAGTGTGCTCATGCATGTTTTCTCTCATTACATACTCCATCATCATGCCTTCTGCAGCTGCAGTGAGTGTTACTTAGGTGTGGCTTTGTCATACACAGGTATAACAAAGTGGAACATAAAACCCATTGTGGTACTGAAGAATGCTGTTGCACTACAGAGATGTTTTCGTACTTCCTGGTCAAATGTTCTTACAGAAGTCTTGTATTTTAAAACCAAACTGCTGCTTCCTGCTGAGCAAAAGCTCTTAGGGAAGAGCAGAGTGTGCACATAGGCAGTGCCTCTGCACACAGTCTGAGAGAAAAGCACATAGAGGGATTTAAATAGCTTACACAGCTATTTGTCACCAGTACAACACGATGCTTCTCAAACTGGATTAGGACAAGAGATTAAAAGTTGTCTCAGTCCACTCACCTGAGGCTCAAAGTTGTCTTAAAACAACCCGCTGGCTTGTTTTAAGTAGATTCAGTGCAAAATTGCATACAGGTAGAGAAGAACTCAAACTTTGACAGTACAGTGCTCTAGCAGTTCCTCAGTGCAATCTAGCCCAGATAAGTTAATCTCTTTTTGGCAATGTTTAACAAGAAACTCCTGGTGATTTTTATTTAATAAACATTGAAGGAAGAAGTCATTTGAAGCTATATTTATTTTATTCTTTTTGGGAAAAATAAAAATCACTTCTTGTTAACTTTTAAAATATTTTGTTCTTGTCTTCATGTCTGCTTTGTCTTTTTGCTGTGTCCTTTTTGGTGAAGTTTTTAAAAAGTATCTCAAGGAAGAGATGCTTGGTTAAATTCTGTACTCTGTTACTTTAGGGGAAAGAAATGGTCAGAAGAATATGTATTAAGTAGTTCATTAGCAAAGTAACAGAACTTTGTTCGTGTTCTCTTTGCTCATTTGCAAATTGGCATGCCTGTCTAGTTATGAGGCTGCAAAAGGAAAGTCCAGCAAGTGATTTTCAAATTCTTTCAGTTCAAGACAAAAGATCCTGCACCTACGGTATTGGGGTAATCAAAAAGGTGCTTGTCTTTTGGTGAAAAGAACAAAATGTAAGCATGGTACAAAGCCTAAAAATGAGCCCCAAAATTATGTTCTGGCCTTGCAAAATTATCCTTTTTCCCTTATTCCAATAATCAGCTGATACCTACGAGTGGATCCCTAAATCCAAGAACAGATGTTTTAATGCTCTTACTTTTGCTTTGTCAATACTGTACGTCAGCAGGGAATTGCAGCCCAGCATTTACATTGCAAGTGCCAGGCTGCTCCGGGCTGCTGCTTTGCTCTTTGACCGTGTTCCTCCTTTGAAGACACTAACCCTGCTTGCTGGTGAGTTGTGCTGGGTGCTGCTGCCCTCAGCCCTGCATGTGTTTGTCTTGTCATCTGCAGACAAGAAAAAAGCAGGCAAGTTCCAGCCTTTCAAGAAGTTATTTGGGAAACGGAAGAAAAGGGAGCCTGTGTCAGATTGTGAGGAAACCAAACTGAAGCCGAGCCACTCCTTTGGAAACGTCTGCAATGGTACCTTCTCCTCTGATGAAGAGCCAAACACTGGGCTGAGGTAAGTGTGTGTGGGTCGGTGGAGCAGCCTATGCAAACACAAAGCTTCTTGCCTCTGCTTTTGGGCAGTGCTTAATGGCAGACGGTTGTGTGCTGGTTGTTAGGAAGCAGGTGCACCTCTTTGAACTTGACACGTGCTGCTGCAGAAACTGAGATCTCACTTCTTGCATGCAGTAACTTGCTGTGCAGGTATACAAACAAGAAATCCCAGGGTTAAGCAGAAGTGAATTTGAATCCAGCTTCATGATTTAGAGTGTCTGAGTAGTAATATTATTGGCACCCCTTGCTTTTAGAATTGGGGGAAGGGAACTTCGAGCTGGTGGCTGTAGAAATTTTATTGCATTCTTTTTCCTGTAAGGTGGTATCTCTGGTTCAAATTAGAAATATCCTCTTTGAATCCATCCCTCTATGGTTTTTGCATTGTAATTAAACATATTGCTTTTATTCTGCTCCTATATGAATACAGAGTAGACGAAGGAAGTGTGGGGAGAGAGATACCTGGTAATCAGATTCTATTCCAGTGGCAAGATGGAATAGAAAGAGAGCTTGAGAATTTGCAGCAGAAATAGTGGGAGGGAGAGCGTTAATAAAGTTCTCCACAGAAACTGCATGGAATTAATAAGTCATCAATCTCTAACTAGGTAGAAAAATGGCATAAAGAGCAACAACAACAAAACTACAGGCAAACACAAAAACAAACCAACAACAGCAACAAAACAAAAGCAGTAGCAACAACAAAACAAGATGCACAAACTAAGTGGGTTCATGTTTCATTTTCTAACTGAGATGTTCAGTTGTTCATTCCTGGTCAAAACCTGTTTCTTTGGAAAAAGAGAAACTGCAGTGGGGAGTGTGAGCATCTGAAAGTAGCAAAAGATCTGAGATCATCAAGAAGCTGCACCAAATTGCCCTTCTCAAGAAATAAAAATGTGTATCAGAAATATGGCCTGCACATTATTTTCAGTGGTGCAGAATCACAGTTGTGAAAATGTGATATTTAGGTATATATCCCATTTATCTAACTATCTATAAGGAGAAATATTTTGTTTTATTCTGTAAATTCTTGGTTTCCCTGTTGGTTTCTGCAGTGCAATCTTCTATGCCTCTTTGGCCTGTCTGAACTTTTTAGTAAATCAAGTCTGAAGGTAGCTCGCATTGTAGATGGGAGATTTGGCTGACAGTTGTGGCGTTGCATTACTGTATGCAGGATGCCAAGTGACTGTAAGAAGTTACACTACCCTTTTACCTCAAGAGTGAGCTAGTAATCATAGAGTCATAGAATTGTTTGAATTGGAAGGAACCCTTAAAGGTCATCTTGTCCAATTCCCCTGCAATAAACAAGGACATTTACAGCTAGATTAGGTTGTTCAGAGCCCTGTCCAACCTGACCTTGAATGTCTCCAGGGATGAAACATCTACCACCTCTCTGGGCAACCTGTTCCAGTGCTTCGCTATCCTCATTATAAAAAACGTTTTTTCTTATATCCAGTCTAAATCTCCACCTTTTTAGTTTGAAACCATTTCCCTTTGTCCTATCACACTACAACCCTGCTTAAAGAGTCTATCCCTTTCTTCCTTATAGTTCCCTGTTAGATACTGAAAGATGCATATCAGGTCTCTCCAGAGAATTCTCTTTTCCAGGCTGAACAGCCCCAGTTCTCTCAGTCTGCCTTTGTAGGCAAGTGTTTCATCCCTTTGATCGTTTTTGTGCCCCTCCTATGGATGCGTTCCAACAGGTCTGCATCTCTCCTGTACTGAGGACTCCACATCTGGATGCAGTTCTCCAGGTGAGATCTCATCAGTGCAGAGGGGCAGGATCACCTCCCTTGACCTGCTGGCTACACTTCTTTTGATGCAGCCAGATATGACTGGCTTTCTGAGCTGTGAGGGCACATTGCTGACTCTTGTCCAGCTTTCTGTCCACCAGTACTCCTAGTGGTATACCAAAACTCCTTTTTGGCAGGACTGTGCTCTATCCTAACATTTCCTAACATTTGTGTATTGGTAGTGGTAGCTTGCTCATGTGCAAGCCTTGTGCTTGGCTTTGTTAAATCTCATGAGATTCTCCTGGGTCCGCTGCTTGAGCCTGTCTAGGTCTCTATGTTTGGCATCCCATCTGTCAGACATGTCTACTACACTGCACAGCTTGTGTCATCTGCAAACTTGCTGAGGGTGCATTTGATACCACTGTCAATGTCATTGATGAAGATACTAAAGAAGATTAGTCCCAGTACCGACCCTGAGGGACACTTGTCACTGTCATATGTCATTGATCTCTATCCAGACATTGAGCCATTGACCTCTACTCTCTGGATATGATCTTGCAACCAGTTCTAATAATCAGTATAATTTCAGATGTTTGAATTAAATGCAGAAATGAGCTATTTAAATAATCTAACACACACAGCTATTTATAAGCCTTTGCCACTAAGCACATTTTCGTACTTTTCATTATTCATATAGAAATCAACCAAATCAAATACAAGTAACTAGTAGTATAGTTATATAGCTAAGTTCTGGAGTAGTTTCTAAATCCATTTGCTTCAAGCTCTAAGAATGTGAAAAGATGGCATATTTTAAAAAGTTTAGTACAAATTCCAATTCTGAAAAAAAAGTAAAAGTTCCTTTACTTGGACTCTCTGAATGCAATATTTCAAAGGACGTGGCATTAAACCCGACAAGTCTTTAAAACACAAGTGTGACAACATTGGTTTTCCAGGGAAAGTCTCTCAGGAAACATCAGTCTATTGAGTGTGCTGTCCATGAAATGGGGTCTTTTTATTTGTAAATCCTCATCCAGTTCTCCATAATCCTCATAAAACCTCAGATCACCTTCATAAAATCATCTTCATTAAGAGGAAATTACCTAAAGATTGTAATTCTTTCTCCATGCTATGAATGCTGCCTATGAAGATGTGAGATTTATGATCTTGTAAACAACTTTGCTTAGTATTTGCTGTAACTTTGTCAGCGTGAGCTGCTGTTAAGACTGGCCCTGATACACCCAGCTCTTTGCCCTCATTGAGCTGTGCCAGACTGTGCAGCAGATACTTCTCACTTAAGGAATTCAGCTTCTTTTCCACTTATGCAGACTGCATGCATGAGCGGTGTGATTCCCCAGAACACATTAGTTCTAAGCTATTTGCTTTTCAAGCTGTATCCCTGTTGCACTTGGTCAGATAATTTGTGAGATTGTATAAATGCATTGTTTAATTTTGATTATTGCAGAAGCCAGAAGCATTCCCTTGCAATTACGACAGTCGTATCACTAAAACTTCAACGTTATCTTCCTTTGAGCACTGACATCTTGCCAGGAGACATCAATTCTAGAGATATAAACTGGATACTTGCAGAATTGAAGCAAAATCTTTGTAATATTTACCCAATGTCTGCACTTAAAGACATACTTCATGTGAATTTAAGACATAGGATGAGTATTTTGCACATTCTCATAATTAGACTATATAGATTAGCAAAATAAGGAGTAAACAGTTTATGGACCAGAGTTGAGGCAGGGTGCACAGCACGTTCTCAAGCTGTGTCAGTTTTATTGCTTGTGACTGGAAGTTCCCAGGAGAGCCACCCTGGGGTGGTGAATGCAGACACAGCAGCAAACAAATCAGACCACACATGCACAAAGCTGCAAGCTGCGTGAGCAGCAGGCTCCTGAAAAAAAAAGAAGTCTCCTACTTTGCCACTGCTGGCCTTTTTCAAAATAGTTTTTGGAGAGAAAATAGTATGATAAAGATTATCATTTACTTAAGAGTTATTTGACCTTTAAATTTTAATATTGCATTACTTTTGAATTTCATGTCTGAATGAGCAAAAAGTGTGCAAGCACAAATTTTCAAGCAGAGAAAGGGCAGGAAGCATAAATAACAACATAGTTAAAACACTATTTCTCTAATGGTCTGAAATTTGAGAAAGAAGTCTACAGAAAGTGGAAACAAATGGTGAATTGCAGGGATGTAAAGGATAAGGAAGAGTCCTTTTCAGTTACTTACAGGTGGGAGGACTAAGCAAAGAGTTCCTTCCACTGTAAGTGAGGAGGAAATGATAGCAACAAGCGATTGTAATGAAAGCCACGATTTCAGTCCCTTTTTAACTTTCATCTTCAGTACAAAAAAAAAAAAAAGGGAAAAAACACACATGCCCTAGTTGTATTTTTCAGTATTGTGTCTATGTTTAGTCTATGTGAACTTTGTTCCTATGAGTGCAGCTTATATTGAGTTTATGCATACGTGGGTAGGAGTGTCACAGTTTTGAAGGGACATGTTTTCCAAAGAAAACGCTGTTATTTCTGGCAGGTACAGAAGGAGACCTGTATTCTTGTACTTGTTTTCACAGAAGCTAGAGGTAGCAGAGGTTTGTTGTGTGCTCATCCACCCTTTGTGTGACTGTTCCCAGATGAGCATGTACTTCAGAAAACAATGATTCTCTAAACAGTGCGTTCAACTTGGAAATTTCTGCAGGTAATTGTGGTCTTTTCCTCCTCCAGTAACAGCGTATTATGTTAGGTCTAGGAAGTGATACCATTTACTCATTATACTCATCTCTTTTATCTTCATTTTAGCTTTTGAATATTTCATTTTCATTTTGCATTTCATATTAATGAGGACCTGCTCATCTGTGTCAAATATGGCCTTTGTTAACTAACTGCTGATCAATGGCATTCAGCCCCACTGTCATAGAGACTGACCTGAAAAATGAATGCAGTTATATTTTTGTCATTTCTCGGGTGACTCTTTTTATTGCTATGGTAATTTCTTGATGTGTATCTTAAAAGAATGTGTGGTGATTGGTTAAACAAGGTAAAAGATAATAATAGGAGAAACTGCTCAGTCTCTTTCTGGACTTCACATTGCCTTCTGAGCAAACCCAGTCCCTACTGTGATGGCATGTTCTCCTTGCTGCTCACATTTCCTTGCCAGTTGCATGGGTGATATAGTTCATGTGAACAGCCTCTCTCATGTTACTTTGAGAGGGATAGTGAAAAGAGTAGGACAAGTGTTAAGGTTGTCTTTCCTTAGTGTTGACCTGAATTACCTGTACATACCAGATTTGGTGCAGATCACAGTGAGCAGGATATGAGGATTTATATTTCTGCTCCATGCCACCCCACAGATTTCATTTAAGGTTTGATCCCAAGATACAGGAAGTCTGTTTTCAGTATCTCATTTAGATAGACTGTTAAAAAGCAGACATATCAAAATACCTGTTGGCATGCAGTCTTTCCTAAAATTTCTAGAAGCAGCTCATTTTATTTTTAAGTCTTTTTAAAATGAAGTTTTGTTTCTACTTTCAACTCAAACTTGGAAGCCTAATACATAAACTTTTAATGTTTGTATTTATATATATATTTCTTTTCTGCATGACTATTAGAGCATTTGATCTCATGAAAGTGATTCACCAACAGCTCAGCTGTTGAGTTTCTAAATTTGAGAGTGGGGAGGAGGAAAATCAACCACCTATAAGTTACAATTTTTGGAAAACTGCTTTGTCAAAATAGGAAGAATAAGAAAACTTTTATTTAATGTATTTTTTCCCCTTGTGAATGCCTGCCTTCATTGGGAATGCCTTAGATCAGTAGTGCTTGGTGTGCATCTTTTCCTGGAGCCTTCATATTAGCAGCACGCTGGTTGAATTAACCTTCAGTCTTAAGCAAAGTGATGCATAGCCCTTTTAAGGCTTTTAGAAACAAAGCATGCTTGAATTTTCCTCACTTGTGTTAGCAAAAACAGATCTGTGTTGAACAAGTTTCTTATTTCTGGGTTATGAGGCATATCATGGGAATGAAGGGATGTTCCAGGACCGAGAAAATTGTGGCAAAGAGCTTTGCTCTCACCAGTCCACTTGCATGTATTCTTCATTACGTGTGGTGGTGAAACTAGGGTTGTTCCTCCTTTTCTCTAATTTATGTTGCAGCCGAGCAGCACAAGAATAGGATCCACAACTGCTTTACGAGTGGCTATTTCTAATCTGTACTGAGTGGTAGGAAGATTGCAGGAAGCCTTCCTGAAACAGTTTCAGGTGTCTTTACTGAACATAAGACATAAGTCTAACATCATGCTTAGCATTTTTCTTGGCACTTCAGCTCTTATTTTTCTCCTCCTTTGTTATTAACTTTGTTAAGCCTTTCTTTGTACTTTGGAAGCTTCGTTCTCAAGTATGACTTTCTATCTCCTGTTGCAATTTTATCACTTATTAGTAATTTGCATGCAATATCTTTATTGTTTTTTTAGCCATCAGATATAAAGCTGGTTAATTATGTACACCATCATTTGTATATGATTTTGAAATCTCTTCATTACACTTCCTCAGTTACTCAGTGTTCAACAACACACATAGTGGATTCCCAGGTGAAGTGTAATATCCAGACCATTTGGAGTTCTGCTCTTTTCTCCACTTTGTGATATTTCTGTGATAGCTAGTGAGTTGTTTGCAATCCTCAAGTTACGTTATTTGCTGAATTACTGGAAACCAGAGTGCTGCCTTTCTTTGCACTGTGAACTGCCACTTGGAGGATTTGGTAAATAGTTATATAAAACTCATGTCAAGAATTATCTTGTACTATGTCATTATCTTCCCACCAGGGAGCAGCAACAGTTGGGCTGCTCCCTGAAGGAAGGCAGATTTGACACTGAGGCAATCTCACAACAGTGTAGGGGCCTTGCTGCTCAGAGTCCAGTCCCACAGTACAAGGATAGGGTAGAAAAACAAGGATAGTAGGGACAGATCCAAGTCCAATCACGTGCACAGATAAGACAATATCTGGATGATAAAGCAGTCCTAGGCTGAGCAAGATCAATCTGTAGGTCAGGGTTAGGATCAGGTCCACAGTGAGAATACTGGGCAAGCTAAGAAGCCGATCTGCTGACTGGGGTCTGGATTTAGAACTAAAACTCACATTCCAGCACTGTGTAAACAGATGAAAGAAAATAGATACAAATGCATCTCAGAATTACAGTCCACTCTAATCTATTAAAGTATTAATGTAACTTTGGAATGAATAGATAACACAATTTTTGTTTTTCATCTCTAGCTGCCCTGAGGACATTCACAGGAGAGGAAGAGAGTTGGAATCAGATTTCTTTTTTTAAACAAATTAAGTAAAGGCAAGCTATCTCTGTACCTGCCATTTCCCTGCAGCACTATTCTGGCAGGTGACTCTCAGATGTTTTTGAAGGGATTATAGAAAGGGTCAATGCATGGCTAAAACACGTTTGTTCTTGCATTGCATACTTAATGAATTTTTCAGTGTTAAAAATGGCTGAATCTTAAAAAGTTGGCTGTTCCTGATTGGTTTTATAGAATTGGTTTCTATTATAAATTTAGAGGAGTGGAAGTCATGAGACTGTTTTTCATGTGGTTGTTTTTTTGAGTCTGAACATGAAAGAACAGAACAACGCCTTCTTTTCCTTTATTTTCCATTTTCTATTTCTAACTCTTTAATATCAGAGTGGGAGGAACAGTTATGAGACTCTGAAGAGGCAATTGGTGGTGTGAGATTTCTGTACGACAGTAATTCATCAGTGCAGGATTATGCAAGAGCTGAGAGCTGAGTGTTAACCTGCTGGCAAAACTTTCTCTTTTTGAGGACATCATGTTTGTCTTTGAGAGGAAAAGTAGCTCAGGAGGAAATTAGGTAAACTTAGCCTTGTATTCTGTGTAGTGTCACCCCTGTACCTACTGTGGTTTACTTACAGGTGCAGTCCCACAGTAGTATAACTGGATCAAAGTCCAGACTGCAGTTGTCAGACTCTTTCCTGCAGCTCTCTGGATGTGTGTTCCAGCCCTCTTCTGCAGCTGGCACGGGTGCTCATGCCAGTCTCCTCTCAGCCAGACCGGGAAGATGTGGGTTTTATTTTTTCCAAGTTAGTTATTTACCTGAATAAGTTCCCTCAGTTGTTTCACGTGAACCATTAAGCAGATATAAAAGAAGTGACAGGAACACGTGGGAAGGAGGATAAGGCAAGAAAGGGTAATACCTCACCCACTCATAATATGGAGTAGCTAGAGCTGATAAAAGACCCCATGCTATACAGACACAGTGCATAGTCATAGATGACTGATGGGGATCCAAAGAACAATATTCCTGTTTGCTCTTGTTCTTATTTTTTTTTATGCAAAAAAAAATTATTCTTGTATTTGGGGATCTACACTGAGATGAAAGTAGAGCAAAGAAAGCTCAAAGAATTCATGGAATTTAAATTTACCTTTGCTCCAACTGTAAAATAATAATAATAATAATTTTGAAAATTTGTGTACTGAAAGTGAAACTGGAACAGAATACTTGGGTAACAACACATCTTCAGAGATAAGATCTTTAAGGGTTTGCCCTAAGTGCTGTGTGTTTTGGAGTAGCACATCCATAATTCATTTAATTCAGTTAGGTTTCTAGAAGTGAGTCACATTATGATTCAATTATTTTCAGCACAGCCTCTGAAGTGTCATTGCCAGTATTACCTGCAGAAATACTTAGCAGTTGATGCTGATGTTTTCCTAGATCTGAGCCACAACTTCAACCGTGGCTACATCTGTAACCCATTTCCCTGACACACCCTGAATCTAATCAAAGCTGTTCCTGGTGCCCACATGCCCTTTAATTGAGGAGAGGGTTTTCTGAAACACTCTGTAGATGTGAACCGGGAGGATTCTACTGTGTAAAGGTTTCTGAGAAAATCTTCAGCTGTAAGAATGGCAGTAGAAATAAAGGAGAATCAATTATTCCTACTGTATTATGACTTGAAAGAAATTCAGTCTTTCTAAAAGTAGAACTCAAGGAGAGTGAAAAAAGGGGTGGAAAAAGAACCTTTGTGATATAATCTGTCAGACTCACAGCTGGAGAGACTTGAAAGAATCCAAATGAGTAAAATAAGTGATAGTCTGAAGATCGCCTTACATGCTTTTTAAACTCACCTGTAAAAGAAACAAAGTTACTACAAAGTCTGAATATGCTTTTTCTGGTGTACTTTAGCCTAGAAAGATGTTTAAGAAGAAAAGTTAAACCATTTTTAGTGAGTATTGGACATGGGACTTTCAGAATTTCTCAGTCATGCAGTGCTGAAATGTCCAGTGTATCTGAATCATGTTTTGAGGGGATACAGAAGAGAGAGGTCCCAGATTAATTCACTGCAGGGTTTCATGCAAATGTTTCATGTTCTGACCATTTTTATTATGCTTCTTTTGGTCGGAAGTTAAAAAACAGAAGTTTTCAAAATGCAGGTTTGTCCTCAGCTCTATAAAACAAAAACAAGCAATGTTGTTTTCGTTCTTCTTCATCTTGTAATAAGGTGGAGCCTAAAATTAAAGCAGTGGGTGTATGGGAGAATATCAGAGAGATGCTGTAGATGCTCAGCATGGTCCTAACCAGCCAGTGTGGCCACTTGTCAGAGATAAGGTACTGAGACTTTTCGTCTTAAAGTTCCTATCATTTCAGGTCACAAAGTTACCAAGCCCTTTCACATGATCTGATGTCCCAAAGGAGGCTTTCAGTGACGTTTTACTAAGCCTGATCACGCTAGTCATAAACACAGATTTGCATATAGCCAAATCTCAGTGTATTGTGCATCACCAATAGGAGATTTTTTTAGATGAGCTCACAGGCAGGAGGTGAGATCTGACCACCAAGGGTTTCCTCAACAGAACAAGAAAGCGCTGTGCCCACAGTTGTGAGCCACACAGTCCACTGGCACTGACCTCAACAGTCTTTCTTCTTTTCCATTTTGGGGGTCACGTTACTGGGAACTTCCCGTAGTTGGCAGTTCCTGCTCCTGGACAGCTGAAGCTTTGGGATTTGGGCTGCTAGTGAACCCTTTCGGTTCAGAAGTTGCAGGCTGGCTTTTCCCCACTTAGATATTAACAGATGCATTAGTAAGGTCAAGCACCATTGGCAAACAAATGACTGGACTCTTTTGGTGCCTGAATTGCAGTCATTGCCTCCTAATTAGTTGTGGTGAGCAAAAGGATAGGGATAAACATGAGACATTAAATGTTACTTGTACAGCAACAAAAATTCAGTGTAAAGGGAACATCAGTGCCATGGGCACAATGAATAGCTGTGAGACAAAGCTGTGTCTGAACCATGGTATTGATAGAAGAATCTGTGAGAGAGGATCCTCTTTGGAGCATAGTGTAATTGTACGTCTTCAGCAGATGTCTCGGCTTAAAGGTAAAATTTGAACTGTAAATTCAGAAGTCACTGTCCTTGCCTTCTGCGCTTGCTGCCATTTCGCATATTCAACCAATCAATATTCAATTGAAGGAGTGGTTAGCATGGGCTGATTCATCAAATTTTGCATATTCCCCTCAATTTTGGTCACAGGCAAAGGTCTGTGAGTACATAGACTTTTGTATTACCTTTGTTGAATGTAATGCTGGAGCTTTTAGTTCAAACTCATCTGAATGTTTAAATTAAAAAAAACAGCTTTCACTGAGCTTCGTGTCACAACCCTCATTTTGCAAGCCAGACCTGCTGTGATTTTTGTTTCCATTTAGGGGACGTTTCTGAAACTATAGTTCATGGTCTGGTGCTTGGATGGCCAAGGAAGGTAGCTTTCTGTCAAAGCCGCACCGTTCCACCACAGCTCTGTGTACAGGCTGAGTCATGATGATTCAGTACAGAACCCCTTTTGGAAGAGAGTTTAAAAATATACTTTTATGGTTTCTCTAATAGAAGGTTTCTAAAAGAAGGCATATTACCCTTGGCAGCCAAAGGCAATCAAGTTGAGGCTTCTATTTTAAAAAAATCTAGAATAGTATATAGCATCAGTTAAATGCTCCCCCTCTTTGATGGCTAAAAATGCTGTGGAATATCAAACAACTCTTTGCTTGATTGCATGCTAATTTGTTTCAAATGAAGCATGTTGTTCAAATAGTAATCTTGGTTTAAAAAAAATAGTTTTCCAGTTTTTCTGTGCTTAAACGCAAAGTGGGCTGATACAGTGAGCTCTGTGCATGTGCATCCCAAAAGCTTGGATGATATATTTAATGAACACAGATGTATTCTATATATAAAAAACAGTTGTGGGAGGCCATTTTCCCATTATTTTCAGGCAATCCGTACAAAATCTTGTAATAAATGTCACAAACACCTTATGCAAAGGCTACTCTGCAAGTAATGCCTCCTACTTTATTATCTTGGTCTGTGAGGTGGATGTTGGTGATATGACAGTAGAGGTTGATCCTTTCCACCAATATTCAGTTACATTCTGTTGCTGTGTGACAGATGGCAGCAGAGGGGCAGTCTGACAAAATGGTGTCTGACGTGCATGTGAAGTAAAGGTATGTCACTGAATTCCTCCACGTGGAAAACAGTGGCGCTCAGAAACATTTGTTGGTACTTGCCAAACATTTATGGAGACCAGGCAGTGGATGTGAGCACAGTGAGGAGGTGGATGGTGTGTTTCAGCAGTGATGGTAGTGACAGTGGGTCACCTTTGCTGATGCTGATTTTTACAAGTGAGGTGAGCAGGATCTTGTTTGTGGCTGGTGAAAATAGATAGCTTTGGTGATGACTGTGTTGTAAAATGGTATTTTGTAGCTGAGAATTTGCTCTATCAAGGAGTGTTATTGTTTTCTTTGTATCAATTGTATTTTCTACGGAAATAAATAGGAGGCATTACTTTCAGAGCATCCTACATAATATAATCAGTGTTAATTTAACCTTTCATAGCATCTCTACTTGTGAGAAAATATTATGATTATTATTTTAAAAACTGATGACCATATCCTAGGGGACAGAACGCAAATTAACAAGTTGAATACATCCCATAATACATGAATAGGACTATGTTGTGTGCTATTAAACCAGCACATTTTTAGAGGGAGAAAAAGAGAGTATATGGTTTTTCTTAAGTATATAAGGGTTTAATTTTTTTTGTTTGTTTTTTTACTTATCTCTCTCTAGAAGGATCTGCCTTCCTTGCTTTTGCTATTTGTTTATATTGTTCTCTACTACATCTAGAAGGTTATGTTGGTTAGATTGGTGTAAAAAAGTTGTTAGGTGGTTTTGTTTTTTTTCCCCAAAGTTTATAAGTTTGCTGAAGCTGTAAATGGATTCAGTAGAGTTGAAAACAGGTTAGTAAACTGAAAGGTTTAGGAACTCTCACAAACGTTTTTTTTTTAATTCTCAGTTCTCCTGAAGAACCTTTTGGTTTAATCTCTTTCCCGTTGGTTTACAGCAGGCATGTAAGGTTGTCCCTGATGCACTCCCTACCTTTGCAACTGTGTCAAGTTTAACAGTAACATATGGGCGTCTCTCTCTGTTTGTTGCTAATAAAACGCACGTGGGATGGTCTGACATCCTTCATATCAGTTTAATAACATTTTATTGTCAGTGTGATTATACTCAAGGTGATAGAAATGGTTAAGTAATGAGTGTGACAAGGTTGTTCTTTAAAAGTAGACTAGTATGGTGTATTACCTCTGTCTGTGTTAGTCCTACCTTTACTTTGGACCTCCTGTCTTTCTTTTTGAACAACTTCTGGCTAAGCATGAAAGCAGGCTTTTTAAGTATGCAGTCTGTTAATGTATGCATCATCATCATCTACTCTGTATCCCAAAAGTAGCGTTTAGATCTGAGGCTTCTAAGGAAAATTGATTTAACCTTTCAGCATTTCTATTAAAAACCTTCCTACTTTACATCCTCCAAAGAAGGGAAACTGTATGAGTAGGAATCATGAGTAGGAATCATGAGTAGCCTTTTGGTAACAGAGATTTGGATACCTCTTTTCTGAGAATGCTTTCATATAGAGGACAGATGGGAGAAAAAAATCTATGCAGCAACAGAGTTATGATATGAAGAGATGCTCTCATAAATTAATTGCTGTACTTTTTAACTGTTTTCCAGGTCTTCCCATTATTCTATGGGCAGTCGAGCTTTTTCCCATGACAGTATTTTTATACCTGATGGGAGAACAGAAAGTGAACAGGCCATCCAAGCAATGTCACAGGAGAACGTTTTAGGAAAAGTTAAAACTCTTCAGGTAAGAAATTGCAAGTGGGAAAAATATTTAAAATGTGGTGGAAAATGGTTTCTGGAGCTCCAGAATATATTAAGCGTGAATAAAAGTGGTTTGCTTTCTGGGCCTGGGGGCTGTTTCTCAGCTGTGTGAATTATCTGGCCAAAAGCTGTGTTAACAGTTTGGATAGTTTGCAGGAGGTCTGGGTTTTGGTCTTGAAAGGTGCAGCAGTGATGTTGCAAGCATGAAACTGCGTGGGTGTCTGCATCTTGTGGAATTCATATGAATTGAACTTGTGGGATTGACGTCTCCTGATCCTTATGCTTTGGTTGCAGATGTGGTGGGGAAAAAAAAAACGGGGCTCAGAGTGTCAGCAAATGGCCTACAGAGTGAAAATTCTTTACAAAGCTCATTTCAGTATCGTTTTGTACTTATTACATTTCTTTTGCAATCTTTTTCTCTCTGTTCTTTGGGCAGTGCTTACAGAAGGCAGATATGTGTAACTCTCCATAACAAGAAGTACATCAGTAATTACATAGCCAATTCAGTTGGATATTTGCTTTGAAAGAGCTTTACATGAACCTGCTCTCCCTTCCTTTCCAGAATTGTATCCCATTCCTGCTCTACCTAAGTTTTTCTTTACTTTTTGTGTATCCGTAGAATTCAAAGCTTATGCTTATCTCTGTGCTTATCTAGACCTTGAAAGAGCTGTTCTTCCGAAGCATATATCAGTTTATTGCTGAGAATTGCCGGCATGTTCTGTCCAATGCTGGTAAATTTTTAATGCTGTGTAGGTGCCACTACCCTGTAGATGACTAGTAAAATACCAGTGATTTCTTTTACCTCCAAACTGCTAACTGGAGTTCAGCTTTTCCGGTGAGTGAAATAACAAGCAAAATTTCAGGATGTAATTGTTCCTTTTTTTCCTGTACAGTGCTGTCAGCAAACATAGCATCTGAATGGCATTGACTATGCTGACTACAGATAAACTTTGAAGTAGAAACCATGCTAGAACAGCTCCAATTTCTCTGTGCTGTTTTTTCAGCTTAAATTTCCCTGTGTCATTTAGTTTTAATGCATTTTACTTGCTAGGCTAGAAGTCATATTTAAAATGGTTACTGGCTCTGGGCAAAGATGTGAGTAGTTGGACCTCACTTGCAGAATGCTTTAGTGTCCTTTGTATGCAAAGCCCACTGATTTCAGCAGGGAGCTGTGCCCTCCTTGCCTGTTGTACCTTGTCTTGGCTTCAGTACGTTAGCTTCTCTCTTAATATCTTTTCTTTTTGAACTTTTGCCCCTTCTATATCTGAACACCCTACAGTTTCCATGAAAATTATTGCCTTCAATATAGTGAATGCCCATCCCTGGAAGTATTCAAGGCCTGGTTAGAAGACAGAACCCGATCTAGTAGATGGCAACCTTTTTCAAAGCAGGGGTGTTGGAACTAGACTTTGAGATCTTTAAGGCCCCTTCCAGCACAAGCCATTCTGTGTCTCTATGATTAAACTTAGAGAAACGCTCAAAATTAAGAGTTACTGTATTTACTAATAACCATCTTCATTAAGCAAACTCAAGAAACTTAAAATAAAAATAGTCATTCTTGAAAGGTACAGCGAGAATATCTAGTGATATACAGTTTTGTTCATTTGAATTTTGCATAAGCTTTTGTTTTTGGTGGTTACTGACATGTATTTTAGGGAGAGTATTGTTTTGGCTGCCTCATTACAAAAGTGTGCTTATTTTATTTAAAGTCAAAAGACAGGTAGTTCATTCTTAGCATTTTAACATAGCTGCAGCCCAGCCTGTAACAGCATCCCTGATTCAGCTTTTCCTGTTCTACTGGTGATGGTGACATCCAGAGCAACCCATTCAAACAGAAAGAAAATGGATAAAAAATTTTAATGACATTTTAAACTATTTGCATCTTTTTGCAGATATTACATATCCATACAAATGTCTATGGATTTTTTTCATAACCCAAAATGAAGGCTCCTTATAATGAACTTGGGGCTACCTCTCACCTCTGCAAAACTTGCTGTCCAGGACATGACTGTCCCCATTTCCATAGCCATGATTTCCACAGCTGTTTCCTGAGTTTTAGGACAAGATCATGCCAAAAATCTCATTGCACATTTTTAGGTGGACCTTAGAATTGGATCCAAGGTCTGACCAGTTATTCAGACTACCTTCCTTTCTGAAGGTTTTATGCAGTTATCACTTTGCAGTCCTTCCTTTTTTTCTGATGTAGTATTCAAAAAGGTTAATTTTCTTTGCTGTGTGATTTTTCAGTCACAGAAAACACTGATACCCTTTCTCCAGTATCAGAACTTTTTGTGTTGAAATCCCTTTCTGCAAGCTCAGTCCCACTGGGAATGTCTGTACTGTTTTGAGTTGTAGAATCATCTAGGTTGGAAAATACCTTCAAGATCATCAAATTCAGCCATCAAACTGACCTTTCAAGTCCCATCACTAAGCTGTATTCCTTATTGCCAAGTCTACATATCTCTTAAATACCTGCTGGAATGGGAACTCCACCAGTTCTCTGAGCAGCCCATTACTACACTTGACAAGAGCAAGATCAAAGTAGAGCAGTCAGAAGTCAGTCATCTCTTCTAAAACACCTCCAGTTTCTGCTTGCATGGCAAGGTGCTGCTTAGCATGGGAGTAATGCTAGAATTCAGAGCTCTGTGCTGACTCTGAACTTACTGTGCTCCAAGTGGAGATGGAAACCTCTGCAGATTTTAACAATCCTCAGGAAATTGTGGGTGATGACACAGTAAACATTCATGCAAAACTTAAATCTTTGTTGAAAAAGACATTGTGCTGACAAGCCCAACTGATAATATTATGGGAAGGGTTTTGAAATCAGGGTAGTGACACAAGCAATTTAATACTGATGATGCTGGATCTCATTCCACTGACCACCAAAGTGTTTCCCATTCTCATCTGGCATTTCATCTGCTTTTGAAATGTTGATGAACTCACAAAAAGAGCTGTGTAATGATGCAGGACTGATGCAACTGGTTTAGTTTCTTATTGTAGAAATTCTTTCTTTTGGTTGTATGTTCAAGGTAAAATAGTTCTTTCTGGCACAGCTCTCATTTATTTTTATTGATTTTCAGATTAGCAGAATTTATCTTATCAGGCTTTCCATAAATGGATTTGGTCATGTTCTAAGGTTTTAATGTGTGCTAGAATTTGAACTGAGAAAAGCATGACTTCTTGTTAACCTCAGGTAGGCTTTGTTGTATCCCGAAGCTGTTATTTTTGTGCTAGTTCAAGCCATCTACTATTGTAAAAACAGTCATTTCTTTGTCCTTTGGATCTGCCAAGATTTATCATTACCTAGTTTTTAAGATGAAGTGTGAAAGTCTATTCTGAATCTGCTTCCACCAAAAACTCTTGTTACTCTTAATGCTGAACTCATTTAATTAATCAGGGTCTGGTGCTTTACTTATGCAAGACTCTGAATGAGAACTAAGGAGTGTTTAAAGCCTAAATCCAGCAGTGTATCAGAACAAGCCAGAAAGAGATTCTGGAAGTATATCTTTATAGACTTGCCTTTCAAAGATAGGGGTTTTTTTTGTCCTTTCTTGAAAGTATCTTAGATCAATCTCCTCCTGTTTTGCAGCTGTGATTGTAGATCTTATTGATGATATTTGCCAGCAAAGGTTAACAAAAGAGCAAAAGATGGTTTCTTTCAGACCCACAGAAACTTTAGTAAGTAAAATGAAAACCTGTTTTCAGTGTTAGTATCTTGGTGCACCTATGCCACTGTCTCTCCTTTTCTGTGAGAATACCATGGTGTGGCACTGCTCTACCCCCCGCAAGCAGGACAGCTTGTTCACTGCCTCTTGCCTTCACTGAATGTAACTCTGGAATCCCTCAGGCAGTGGCAGTAAGCTGCAAGAAATATTAATGGTTGAGTATGTCTTTGAGTTTACTGCATCTAGGAACTTCTGGGTAAATGTTTTCAGTTTATGTGGATGTACAGTTTAAAGCATCATTTATTACAGTGATTCATTATGATAAAAACATATTCTGGAGATCTGGGCTTCTTGATCAAATTCTAAGGAACCAAATTTTAAATTCAAATGTTACTGGCTTTGTACTGATGAATGTACTAGTAATATTTTTGTTCTTGTTGTCAGACTAATCAGTTTTGGTATCCATTTCTTTTAGTCATTAACATTTATAGCTAATGATCAAGTCAGGACTTCCCCTGCTCTGCACTGCACATGTGTATTCGTCCAACCTGTTCCCCATTGCTCTTTGTATTTGCTATTGTCCAGACCTCAGCAAGGTTGTAAAGGCTGTTCGTTAAACCTCAGAGCTATTATCTTTTAACTTGATGCTCTTCTTTTTATAGAACTGGGGAGTGAGTTTTCACTAAATGATTGCCCAGCTTTATATTTTCTTAAATCACTTCTTTACTGCCAATATTTCTAGTGCCAGTGAAACCTAATTTTTTTCTTTACATTTGACAATTTCTACTTTATAAACTGGATTTATTGCTTTTTCCAAATCATTCTAGCACTTCTGGGACTTATCCCCCTATTCTCTCTTTCTCCTTTCTATGTATAAAAGCTCAAAAAGCAATTAAACATTCATAAAAGGTTCCAAATTGCTGTTGACTCCAGAAGTGCTCAGACGCCACAAATCCTAGGAGCGTTTATGATGGTATTCATAGTGTGGTCTCACCCTTTTCTTATACATTCTTGAGTCGTTTGATTTTTTGATTGCTGTGAGAAACTGCAGGGCCAAGTGGGATTTCAGTGGTAAGGCTGTTTTTAGGGCATGTATTATTGATGAATTAGTGATTTTACAATAATATAAAACTAGAAAGCGTAATTTATTTATATAGGTGGGCAAACAGGCATGAAAAATAGGTATTTGAGTTGAAGGCAAAATATTACCAGCAATTCTTCTGAGAATTGTTCAAAGAGGATCAGCCAGAATAATGCTCTCTATTTTAATGATTTAGAGCTGAACAGAGAAAGTAGCTCTGTGGATCCGGGTTGGATTCACTCCAGACACAGAGCCATAAGAGTGATGTGGTTTCCAAGGTCTGCATCCAGCATGCATGCAGGCAGGCATGTACACAGAAGAATAGCCAAATTTGAGTGAAAGGGATGTGCAACCTGTGCAGGAGATGTTCATCTGGGCTCACTGCTGGTTAATACGGAAGGTTTGTTCTGTGGCATTTCCTATATGAACACAAAGAATGTTTTCAAAGTTAAAGCTTTTTAATTCACCACAGGTGCCAAATAATGCAGAGCAATTTCACTTTGGAGTTTTATTTTTGAAGCTATTAATGTTAAGCTGCTATAAAGATGTTGGTTCAGTAGTATCATGTTCTAACAGATTATTTTTTGGTCTGGACCATGGTCATTGCTGTGGAAGATTTTCAAAAATGGAATGAGTGCAAAAGTATAAACTTTTTTCTAAGTTCTCAATATTTCTTTGGCTTTATTTAACTAAATGAATGATTAACAACCACAGTACAGAATATCTTAAATAAAGCAGTGGGATTATGACTCCAAGGTTGTGTTTTGGTAAGTGCAGTACTGTACACAACCATCTTGGAGGTGGACCTCCTGCACCTTGCAGCATGCAAGGGCAGAGTGAAGGTACATGGCCAAGGCCACAGCTCCTTCCAGTGAAGCCAGCTGTTGGGCACAGGTGAGCAAGAAGAGATGAGGGTGCAGATCCCCTACGTAGAGAGCAGCCCAGTGTGGTTGGCTCCTCTTCCTCTAGAGGTGAGGTGGAGGCAGCTGTGACTTCCCATCACAGCTTTGCCCCATGCTGAATGGCACCTTGCTCACAGCTACCTGCTTTGGGTGTGAACAGACACGCTTATGCATCACTTGAATCACAGAAAATGTGGCCATGAGGTAAGCTGCGGCTGCAGCCCATGCTCCAGCTTAGTGGTCCAATTCAGAAGCTCCCATATGTGGGCCCACTGGCCGTTGTTTCATGGTCAAGTGTGGTAGCAGTTTGTCGCTGCTGATGTTTTATAATGTCTGTGCAAAAATACCTGTCTGCAAACTGAGGGATGAAGAAACTGCACTGGAGTTGGAATGACTGGAAGTGGAAGGTACAGGCTGGAGATGTTCAGCTGTTTCTAGCTGAGAATGAGACTTTGTTGCAAGGTGGTAATTTCTGACTGCTAAATTAAAAGCCTTTTTGCACAAACCAAAAGAAACCAGGTGCATTTAACTGAGATCAGTATTCATCTGTGGATATTTCTGCAGGGTATTTAAGCATCCTGTGCGTGACTGCACAATCGTGGAACAGCAAAATGTCACGCCTGCAATTTCTAATGACTGGAATTGCAAATAATCCTCCTTAGGCAACTGTCGCCCACGTGCTGTCAGCACAGGGTTTATAGATGTGTCCTGGAATATTTGTCTAAGACAAACATTTAAGAAATTCAAAGCAGATGCTTCTTTTCAGGGAATATGGTCTCTTTTCAGTGCACTTGAAGCTTAAATAAATGTATCTCTCCTTCTCTGGGTTGCGCTACCTGAATGTGTTCCTCCAAGTCAAACCTGTGGATTTTGTCTTTTCATTCAGGGATGGTGCACTCTTGGAGTTCTTATGACTGACCAGGTACAGAATGTATTTGTATGAATTTATAAGAAAATAGTTGCAATTTGGTTGGAGTATGCACACATTTTCAGAAAAGAGTAAGGAACAGATTTTATGTTGTTTTGTGAAAGCAATAAGAATAAATTTGCTTAGTGGTAACAATAAGCTGTTTGAGATTTAGAAGTAGAGAAACACATTGAATAGAATTGAATAGAAGCTGTGTTCTACTGGTATCGGAGGAGGTGGGAGCAGAGCACAAGTACAGCCTTCACAGTGTTTGATCTCTCTGACTGCCTTTTGCACAGTGGACACCTGTAACATTTCAAGTCAGAGAGCTATATTTGTAACACAGAAATCTGGAAGGATTTTGTGGAGCCCTTGCTGTTTGACATTGGATACACTAACAGTAATCTAAGTGGAAATAAACCTCTGCCGTTCAAAACTGCCTACTATTTCAACATGCTGTACTAGATGAATTGCATTATTTTCTGTCAAAATTCACATGCATGAATATTTACCAGATTTCTGTATCAAACTGTTCGATAGTGTTCTGCAGATGGTATAGGTAAATTTAGGCAAGAATGTTGTCCACTGAGCAATGATGAAAGGAAGGCTGATCTGACTTTAATCCTTTTAGAGGTCTACCCTGTGCTACTAAAGGATTCCTTCCCTTGACAGCTGTTCACCTGAGCCATGTTCATGATTTTGTGGTATAGGAAAAAGATACACTCTTTTTCTATGTGATACCTACTCTATGCTTCTGTATTTCTAAGTGAAACTCATATTGGGGTCCATATAGGAACCAGATACTGAGCAGTTTGAATTTAGGTCGTGATCTTACCATTTCTTTGTGATGGTAAGTCTTGGTAATTAATAAACAGTCTTAATCTAGGACATAGATTATGAAACTAGATGGAAAATTGCAAAATTCACAATAAATTTTCAACACTGATGAAAACTGAAGCTAATCACCCCAAACCAGAACTTAGGCAGTGAATTCCTGTTCCTGGTCACTTTGAGGGGGAGGGAATAGAGAGGAAAGGGCCACCATACTGCAGCAACACGTGCCTCAGGATGGTATTTTTGTCTGGAGCCAGAAATTGTCCTGAGTGTTTCTGTGCCACTTCCATGTGGAGAAGGGGAACATTTGGGGGATTTGGATTGTTTTGCTCAGAATCTAAATACCTTTTTTTTTTTTTTTTTCCTCCCTCTTTTTGTTTTTCAGCAACAGTTGGCCAAGAATATAAAATTTGGACAGCCTCCGCAAATGACAATTTCTGGGAGGACAATGGGGGAGGCAGCTGCTAGTCTAGAAGAGGATGTGTTTCTCGGTAGCCTCATGGAGATTGACTCTCAGCAGGACACGGTGCTCTCAGAGAGCAGTAATAAAGTAAGCACTTTAAATTGATGTTTTCATGGCTTTATAGTGATAATAAACCAGTAAAGTTCACCAGGGCATAACAGATGTCTCCAGCAAGGCTGAGCCAGGCTCAGCGGCTGCTGAATGTGAGTGGGATTGCACAGCTCATGCATCTTGGACTGGTGAGAAGTGTGTGCTCTTGGCTTCCTGAGTTAGGTCCCATAGTCTTGCCAATCTGATCATCTGCTCTGAACCTCCAGCAAAGCATGTGTTACTCACAGGGTAGCCAGCAGACCGGATTTTTAACTGCAACTGAATATGTCTTGAAATATGGTTATCCTAGCACAGAAAGCTGTGTGCTGCATCTGTGGCAAAACTGAAAATCATTGCAAAATGAGAGAGGTATGGAGACTAAATCCCCAAGATCCGTGATCTTGGGGTAAACACCCATATTCCTCTTGGACAGGAATTGAAGACATATAAGGTGGTGAAACATTTGGAGAATGGTTTATAAACCCAAATGTGCAGTGTGATTCAAATAATGATTTGGATTCTCTACAGAGACTTTGATACCAGGAACTGTGGAGGCGGGTATCTAGAAGGGGCTTGTTCTCATGCTGAAGAAACACATCAAGGGATGGAATCTCTCTGGAAATTCTCTGCTGTGATGCTTGTTCTGGAAGTTGCTGTAAAGGTTGAAGGGAATGTGGCAGACAAATGGTCAGTCTTCCCTGCCTGAAGAAAGCTGACATTGTGCCAGGGTACCCCTGCAGAAGGCACACAGCAACCCCACCATGCATGTGCAGCCCATAAAATCCTGGAGGGGAACTAGGCTCATGAGTGCTAAAGCCAGCACTATGAAAGGCAATGAATGTCCTCTGCAGGCCATGCCTATGTTAAGATAAATGTACAGAAGAGATTTATGGCTGAGGTGGCCCAGTCTTCATCCGCCTCAAGAGGCAGCATAACTCTCTATTACTGCTTGCTTCATAGCAGTAGTTGGAGCTGTCAGGGAGCTAAGCACTTGGGTAGGAACTGCACACTCACACTTGTCCCTCAGCAGTCCAGAAATGCAGTTAGAAGTAAGGTGTATTTCTTCTGCTTCACAAATAATCTCTATTGAAGGAATTAGTTTAGAACATCCTTTGTGCCTCAAAACACAGTGGGGCTGTGGCAGGTTTTGGCTACATAGCCTGGAACTGGGAGAAGGCTTCAACACCACCTCTGCAGATGGTCTTCGTGCTTTGGGAGACCAGAACATCACCACCTGGTAACCTCCAGCTGGAAAGAAGAAAGAATCACAAAAAAATCACGGAAGTACCCTTGTGTAATAGAGAGAGGTTCGGGCCTCTCTTTCAAATACTATGCTCTGAAAACAGAATTAATGCTGCCTTGCATAGTTCTTTCTCATAAAACAGAAGGAGTGAACATTGGTATTCCCAGGAGATCACGGTTCCAAGTACATAAGTAGATACCAATAAGTCAGTGCTGAGTTGCCAGAGTGCTCAGCACTTTGCTTTATGCTGCTGAGCACTGCTCGCTGCCTGCTTTATCAGAGACTTTTGCTGCATGGCACCTTGCAGCAAGGTTTCAGTTCCAGTCTCTTCTGCTGGTCTTGCAGCAGCTCCATGTGCTTATCTGCGTGGGTCTGGGGGAGCTGGTGGCTGGGACCATGTAGCACTGTAGCGCTTCAAGGTTCCCATGCTGACTTGTGACTTCTGATTTTCCTAAATTGGATTGATGGCAAGACTTATATTTAAGCTGTATTTTTAAGCTTTGTTTTGTTAATGTGTTCAGAAGGAAAAACTGTACTTTTTCATGTGCACTTAGTGTAATGGGATCCAAACGTTCATTAAGTGATAAAGTAATACTGTGATATAACAATTAAAAAATATTTCTGGATGCAATTAATGCTGCTTCTACCCGTGTGCTTTAGAATCCCCCTATGCGAGCTGGCCTCAAGCAGGACAATACCTATGGAGCTCTGGTAGGCTCAGGTCACTCTGTGAAGTGTTATTGAGAATCTTGAGCTGCAGTTCTGTGCAGCAGAACTGATGCCTGACTGGACACAGACCAGGTTCTTAGTTTTCACTGGGCCTAGATCAGGAGAAAATAAAGGTCTTAAGAGCTGCCTGAAATTCTGAAAAGTTGTGCTCTTTCATTTGAATCTAGTTATCTCATTGAGGAAGTGTGTTTCGCCTTCTGTAGTGTCCAGTAGCAGCAATTGCTTCTTGTTGACAGTGGTGACTGAAGGAACAACGAGAAAATGATAGTATTTAGAAACAAGAATTGTTTATCCAGCAGTCCTGCAGTGATAGGAAATAAGACTTGAGAAAACTGAATCTACTGTAACTGAATGATTTCACAAGTTCCTTGAATCATATTTATTAGATTCTGTAGTTTTAATATCCAGCTGTGCTAATCTTCTTTTTTAGTCAGCAGACACTCCAGATCTGTTGAGACCAATGAATTTTCCTGGAACAGGACAAATGGAAGAAAAGGTAACGAAACTTTTGAGTTAGTTTCCAGTTTTAGCTATTAGAAGCCTAACAGTTGATTTTTGCTTTAATACACATTTCTTTGTTTCATGATGGTCATCCAAGATCTTGTGAATATTGCATGGTTTGGGGATAGTAAATCAGCAATCACTAAGATTGTGAAATCTGTTTCTGTAGTGAGAGTTGATTGCAGGAAACAGCAGAACTCTCTCTCTGCCGGTCCTACAGCATTTCTGCTTTTGATGTATTAGTCACAGAGCCATGATTTTCCTAAGTACTTCTACTACTTTGTTATGTCTACATGTAATTCAATAAGCGTATGTAAAATGTTCCATCAGCTTTAAGTAATTGGTTCCCTAATTAGCATATGCTTAACCTCAGAAAATTGTAGGGCTGTCTTGAAAACAAGAGATGCGACTTTGTTTCCTTACAGAAAATGTTTTCTCCCTTTTTTTCTGTCTTCTTTTTCCACTGGGGTTGTGCCAAACACAGGTCTTGGGATGATGGCTCAGTGTTTTACAGAAGAAGCTGTGGTTCCAGGCTCACTCTTACACGTGTAGGCGTCCAGTTCCACTGTACTCATGCCCCTTGTCTCACTAAATCACTTTGCTTGTATTTGCAGTTTCTGAACCAAAACATTTGAACGAAAAGCACCAAAGTCAGTATTCTCATACCTCATTTTTTGTCGTTGCTTGGTGCTTGTGGTTGCTTTGACATCTCCACATGGCTGTGGAGAGAGGCTTGTCTGGAGGCTCTTGGACCCCATAGCTTAGTCATCTACCACACAGGCAGTACCTCTCTGTAGCTGCTCTGTCATAATGCTTAGATAAGTCATTCTCATTTACTCTTCCTGAAGCATCCCATCTAAATTATTTAAAGATGCACATGTTTTTCAATAAGCAAACTTTAAAATGTCCTAAGGGACGCTGCTGAAAACTCTGCCTTTGCCCTTGTTGTTCTCAACAGCTTATGAGCAGAGCTGACATTTTTTTGTGAAAAAAAAGAATATTCTGAGTAATATTTAAGTGAAAGGTATGAAAATGTGTGCAGTTCTGAAAACAGAAAAATGTTACAGCTGTACAAAGTTCACAATTTCTGTAATGGAAAAACAGGGCTTGAGATAACAAATTGTTAGTTATAAGCCAATAGTTCCTTTGAATTCAAAACTGCCAGGTTTTGTTGTATGTGTGTGTATTTGTTACAATGTTTTTAAATCGAATGAGCAACTTAATAGAGACTTCTTTTGTTTGTGATACAAACAGGTAACTCCAGTCAAGTCATCCCGGCCAAAAAGACAATTTTCCTGTTCTGGCACAATTGAAACAATCAATCTGGATGCAGTTCCTCAGGCTGTTGCTCGTCTAGACAACAGTGCAGCTAAACACAAGCTGTCCGTAAAGCCAAAAAAGCAGAGAATGTCCAGAAAGCACAAGAGATTAACAAAGGTATTGAACATTCAGTGAAATAACAAGAGGATATTGCTTTTGAAGCTGTGTACAAAATAGCCATAACAGAGTGCACCAGGAGTAGCAGAAGACTGTCTTAAAATGTAATTAATATTAATTGGAGACAACTAGAGAAAGCTTGGACAAATCTTGTGTCTTCAGGCCAAAACAAAATAGATGATTGTTTTATTTTGTTTTGAAATCAAAACCTAAAGATGAAACCCTACCTGGAGATAAGATGCAACAAAGTTTTAACATTGCTAGCTGAAACAAATGCTATTTAAATCTGAGGTACATCCACTAGCAGTCTAGACTCAAAATAACTTTCTGATTCTAGCTAATCTAGATAAAAAAGTAATAATAAAAATTAGGACATAATGGTCTGAAGCTTCTGCAAGAATGGTGTAGGTTCTGACAGTGCTGACATCACTGTCTTACAGGAAAGAGAAAGACATGAGTAATGCAGCTCTTTCTACAGCTTTGAGAGCAAGATAACGAATCCTAGCTCTAATATGCTTTCTGCATGTTACTTTGGTTTTTATCCTGACATCTTATCAGTATTTATCAATGGAACTGTTCAACTAATATAACATACAGGAGAAGACACTGATCCTTCTTATCCACTCTTGCAATGAAGATATTAAATCTAAGCATTTAGTTTCTTTCTGTTTAACTGGAGCCAAATAACAACTGTACAGATGAGAGCTGGGCGGGGCATTAACCAAACTGTTTTCCTCATGAAAAGTGCTGGGGAGCACTGTTCAGGTGCAGCTCATCTTTGTTATAGAGATAAGAAGTAAGCTGTGAAAAAGCCTTCTGTTTATTGCAGGCACTGCACCTACTTGGCAGTGCTGTGGGGCAAACACACAGAACCAGGCAGTAGTTAACATGTGCCTTGGAACAGTATAGCATTGCTGGGCAGCCCTTAGAAACAGAGACTCAGTTAGCTGTGGCTAGGCTTTGAGAAAAGCAACCAAATTCAGTTTCCCTGAGCACTGTTCTCTCCTGATTAGCATTGCAGTGCTTCTTTATGTTAACATTAGATTTGTCACAGAAGAGCTGGCAAAACAAATGCCCTGAGGCAGGTGCTAATTATTTCAAGCTTTATGAACAGAGTTCTAAGTAATAGAACGGAGTATGAAACTTCATATTTCTCAGCCTTCTGAAATGGCAGATCTCAGCCTGGATTAACTCGTACTTCTCATAGCAACTGTTAACTTAACACTGTAGTTATCACTGTCTTAAAAAGGCTATCATCTGTACAGGTGAGAGGCCATGGTATTTGTGAAGAAATTAACTATAAATTGAAATGTGTTGGCTCCAGATCTGAGTCATTATCTTTAAAGAAAATACATTATTTTGCATTTGCAAGCTATAGTTTTTTCACTGTAAAAAATAACAAGCCAGTAGGCAATGTTAAGTAACTTCATACTTGTCTCCCTATTTCAGGGATCACAAAGCTTAACAATAACAGAATTTGAGCCAGAGGATCTAGAGACTGAGCTGTTTGTAGACAGATACCCAGGTTATAATGGACACATCACTGCAAACAAACTAATCCAGAACAGACATGAGCCAAAGCAGTTTCAGCTGGCAGAGGAGAAAAGAATTGAAGATCACTGGGGGATCCTTGAAGCCGAAAAGATAAGGCAGATTGTAGAAATGGAAGAACAGAGAGAACTGGAAGAACAAAGGTGCCAAGAGCTAGAGGAGCAGATGCAAAAAGAGCAAGAGAGAAAGGACAATGAAAAAGAGAGTAGTCAGTATCTCCTCGAAGGAGAGATATCTTTGAAAACTGAAGTACAAACCTGCCAGGAAGAGGAGAGAAAACTGCTGGAGGCAGAGAAAAGGCAAGTGCTGGAGGACCAGACATGCCAGGAACTGGAAGAGCAGAGAGAGAAGGAGTTGGAGGAGCAACAGAGAGAAGAACTGGAGCAGCAGAAGTGCGAGGACTGGAACAAGCAGCAGAGACAGGAACTGGAAGAACATAAGAACCAGGAATGGGAAAAACAACAGAGACAGGAGCTGGAGGAGCAGAAGCACAGGGCATGGGACGAACAGCAGAGTCAGGGTATGGAGGAACAGAAGTGTCAGGAACACAGACAAGAGCTGGAGAAGCACTGGGAACAGGAGGAGCAACAAAGACAAGAGCTGGAGGAGCAGAAATGCCAGGAACAGGAACAACAGAGACAGAAGCTGGAGGAACAGAGGCGCTGGGAACTGGAGGAGCGGAAGAAGCAAGAGCCAGAGGAGCAGAAACACCAGGAATGGGAAGAGCAGAGGCACAAGGAGCTGGAGGAGCAACAGAGAAACGAGCTGGAGGAGCAGGAGAGGCTAGAGTTGGAAGAACTGAGGCAACATGAGACTGAGAAATGGTGTCAGGAGGAAGAGGAAAGAAATCAGATGGAGGAACAAAAAGAACTAATGGAACAAAATAAGGAAGAAAAACAGAGACGAGAACTAGAAGAGAAAGAGCTTCCAGAAGCTGAAATAAAACTGAAGCAAGAGAAAGAGTTTGAGGGCCCCAGCCAACAGAAGAAAGAGGAGGAAGAAAGACAGCATTTGAAGGAGAGAGAAAAGACAGAGGAAGAGCAACCCCAGCAGCTACTGGAGAAGAAACAGAGGCGGGAAGAGCCGAGAAAACATAAACTCACCAAACAAATGCACTTGGAAAGTACAGACATTGTGCAACAAGATGAACTGAAGCAGCAAAAGGAACAAGAGTGGAACAAGCTGGAAGAGCAGAAAATAGACACAGGAGGGCAAAATCATCATCAAAAGCAACAGGAAAAATCCTTGGAGCTGCAAAATGACAAGAATGAGCTGTGTTCTGGGGGGTCTGATAGGAATCCAGCGGATGACAAGCTCCAGGAAAAACCAAGACCCCAAAAAATCAAACAGCCAGAAAAAGGGAGTAAAACAGCAGAAGAAATCCTGGCCCAGAAACTGAAGAGAGAAGTTGATGCTCAAGAACAAAAGCGAATAGGGGAAGAACTTAGGTGGCAGGAGGTAGATGAAAGACAAACTGCATCCAGACCCTTCACGTTTCAAGTGTCTTCTGGAGATAAACAGATCATATTTCAGAAAGTAAATCTGAGTCCAGTCATGCCTGCCAAAGGAGCAGGACTATCTTCTCCATCTGTCAAAGACAGCATGATGCACACCTCCAGCAAGGGCTCTCATACGCTCCCATCATCTGTGTGTGTACCCCATACAGCTATTCTAGTTACTGGAGCACAGCTGTGTGGCACAGCAGTTAACCTGAACCAGATAAAGGACACGGCTTGTAAATCACTGCTTGGCTTAACAGAAGAGAAAAAAAATGTGGATATTCCTTCACCAGAAAAGGCCCAGAAAAAATCTTCAGGTCCCAAACCCAGCAACAGTAAAATGAAATACGCACAAGAGGCGTTGGACCAAGCCACGTTAGCTGAGTGGGCCTCTATCCGTTCTAGAATCTTAAAGAATAAAGAAAATGGCAAATACAATGAGAAAGACAGAGTAAGTGCCTGCAGACACAGTGATGACTGGACGTCCCGAGGACGAGGTTCTCCACATGGTAACTTGAGGAAAACCCTATCTGCAAATGCAAAATTCTCAATAACACCAGCGTGGCAGAAATTTTCAGAAGCTTCCAAAACCAATTCAGGCAGTGAGAATGTAAGTGCAGCAAAAGGCAATGAAAAAGTGTCTGTGGGAAGAAACATTGGCTCGTCCACTGATGCAAATGAGGATGTAGTATCCACTTTAAAGGATAACTTCTCTGAAATGGCTAAAGAGAAAATAGAAACACACAGTGAAATTACAGACAACACAGAAGGTTGTAAATTTGCAAAAGATCTTCCGTCTTTCCTTGTTCCCAGTTTTCCTCGTTCTCCAGGCAAGGAGTTACCCCAGTCCGAACTTCCAGGTGCTCTGGAAAATCAGCAGAATAACAGCACCAAAAAAACAGATAAACCAGCACCGAATGGAGAAGAAAACGTTTCTCCCTTTGGGATAAAGTTACGGAGGACGAACTATTCTTTACGTTTCCATTATGATCAACAGGCAGAGCAGAGGAAAAAGAAAAGATACAGTGCAGGAGACAGTTTTGATGGTGTGCCTGACCCACTACTCACAGCTGAAGGTGAACAGGAATCTGCTGTTTTTGCTCCACAGGAGAGTACATCCCCTGGTATAGGGAAAGCAAATGTCCACGGGAATTTAAAAGACTCAAAAGATTCTTCAGTTACTGCGTTGGAGATTTCACAACAAGTGGGCACACCACTGCCAGCCACCAGCCAGAGCACTTTACCTCCTCATGAGAAACCAGCATGCAAGTCGCTGTTCCCACAGAAACCTGCTTTAGCTCCGAAGCCTGCCAGCCAAACACCTCCATCGTCTCCTCTCTCCAAAATGAACCGATCACACCTGGCTGATACACTGGGGCAGAGGTTTGTTAAGGCTGAATCGGATGGGGGCTGGAGAAAAGATGACAGAGCAGTGCCTCCTGTGGCACTGAACGAGAGCAAAAATGAAGAGGAAGAAATCAGAGAAAAGAAGTCATTTTTCCCATCTCTAAGTATTCCCTGGAGAGAAAAAAATGACAAAAAGCCTGAGCCACTGAAGAAAGGTATGTACTTAAAAGTCATTTAGCGATTGTCTGCAATTCCAAAATGAGATACTGAAGTCCAGAGGAAGAAATCTGGTCTTAAGCTATAATTTTTACCTGACATTTTATGTGTGAAGTGCCACCGCTTTGCATTGGGCTGTATGAATGAATGAGACTTCCTAACACCACAGGTTAATTCAGATACGCATAAACTCAATGCAGCCAGTATGTCCTGCTTTGGAAAGTGAATTTCAAGGTGACAGAAGTGAGTTTTTCTTGATAGAGATGTTACCTAGTTAGACAAATACAGACTTGCGTTCTATGTGTAATGGTGCCATCAGAGTGGAGGGAGTCAGTTTTATAATTTGCATCATATTGTGTCTATTCTGGGGCGAATAGTATTTAGTTTAAAAAGATCTTAAGAAAGGAAATAAGATCTAGCTGCCCTTGTAGTAGTTGATCTGGGCATATTCTCTATCAATCTACAGCAGAGCATGAGTCTGCATTTCAGCAGCATCTTCAGTAGCACAAGTACTTACATTGGCCCTAGTGCTCTTCAGAGGAAGGTTGAAAGCCCCTGGGTCCTGAAAGAGTGCTCAGTATGATTGGAAAAAGTACCTTGTCAGCATAGGGCACTCAGAGGAGTGAGGCCAAGAATTCAGCAGTTTATTTGGGAAATCCCTTCTTTCCCCCATTCTTGACTTCTGTAAACATCAAGACTTCCAAAATTGCATCTCAGCGAACTACTTACAGTTTCTGTGAACACAGATAGACTTTTTCCTTTCATTTTTAAATGAGGATTTTGGAAACTAGTTAGAGGCACAGCTGTGCTCTAGGAGAGCAGGGCCTTGTGCCCTTTGAGGGTTTCTGTGTTCTGCAGGAGAACCTTTGCATCCACAGTGCTGCTCACAGTCACCCTCAGTGCCGTACACAGCTCTATACTGACTACATGATCCAATTTTGTACAAGATGCTTGCTGTTGAGATGTTTTTAGCCTCAAATACTTTTTTGCAAACACGAGCGTAGATATTTAAAGTTAGTTATGTGGTATCAGAGTTACAGGTGCTTTGGCTACTAGTTTCAATGAAGCTTCTCAAGTAATTGCTTAAATAATGCCTGATTTGTTTCTGGGAATAGCCAAAGGCAACAAGAGAGTAATTCAGGCAGTAATTTGCTGTCTCTGAACCAGTTCAGTGGAGATATAAGATAGCTTTGGAAAATTCAGAAAGCTCTTGTGCTGCAGAAGAAAAGGTTACATCCACCTTTTGTTGCTCTTGAATCACCACACTGAATGAGAAATCAACTAATGCTCAAATAGCAATTTAAAAAAATATTAAGAGTGCATTTATCAGAGTATAGAACTTTCAACTTGGCTGAAGTACTAGAGTGTTGAATTAGGTCTTATTCTTGAGGCATTAAAAACTCATTCAGAATCTGACAGTTCCTGAAGGTCTGTGAATGGCACAGAAGTCCACGAGCTTAGCTGTAGAGTTTCACAAGGTTACTTGAGACAATGGATATCCCTTATCCAACCATTTTCATGTTTTCTTTCAGAAAAACCAGTCCTGCAGAGCAGACACTCTTTGGATGGCTCTAAAGTGATGGAAAAAGTTGAAACTTCACAACCACTGTGGATTACACTAGCGCTGCAAAAACAGAAGGGATTTCGTGAGCAGCAAGCTACTAGGGAAGAGAGGAGACAAGCCAGAGAGGCAAAGCAAGCAGAGAAGCTGGCTAAAGAAAATGTAAATATCTTTAGAAACACCGATAATACCATTAGAAGTATTCACCAGTTGTTATTATGTGAAGTGTTTACATGTGCACTTGGTTTGTTAAGACTTCATAAAAACTAAGATGACAGTGGGTAAAACGCAGCCTTTTGCTCCATTAGAAAGTAATGTGCAACATTGTGACAGTCATAGTATAAACTCTGATGCTTTAATATCCGGGGGAGTTAGTGGTAATCGTAAGTCTGCCCACTGGGCAGCTGGTGCAGCAGAAAATTGAAAGAAACATATTGCGTACCAAAGCTTGAGTACTGCTATATTCATTTATAGGTGAACATTAATGTTTGAATTCACTTCTGTCATAATACTTGGATACAATATGGATGAATGAAAGAAATGAACTGTCATTCAAAACTTTCAAATGCTTAAAACAGGCTATACAAGCAGTGATGCTGTATCTAGATACTATGGATGGTAAAAAGGAAAGCTGTGTGGGTAACTGTATATTTTAATGTCTGTGATGAGACCTACATTTCTCAGACAGATCTATAGTCAGAAACATATATAACTGGTGGAAGAAAACAGCAGTGGGTGTGAAGTCACCCCGTTCTTCTGTCCTCTGTGTAACAGGTAAGGTGGTTCATACTGTTCAATGTTTTGACTGAAATGACAAATTGGAAAAATTAATTCTGCTGCTTTCTTTTACAAGCTTTAATAACTATTACTTTTAGAAGTATCAGAGTGTTTGGATTCTTTGCCTGAAAGGAAAGCAGAGGAAAGGACAAGCAATGAATGAAAGCATCAAGTGCGACACCTCTGTCTTGTGGTTGCCTTGTGACACATTGTTTCTCATTTACCACTTTTCCTCTGTTCTAGGCTGCTGTAAGCAATCAATCAGATAATAAAAGCAGCAGCAGCAAAACGAGCACACTGCAGAAATCTACACCTCAAGAAGGGGAGAAGAAAATTGAGACGGCTGTGTCAAGACTAGAACGAAGGGAGCAGCTGAAGAAGTCTAACACCCTTCCAACTTCTGTGACAGGTGCAGTGGAAGATTCACCTTTACTCAAGCAGTAATGTAGTTTCAGAAGTGGTATTGCATGTTTCTGAGAAAGTGAATGATTTTTTTCTCTCTCGTATTTACCCCTACAATTATAAATGCATTTGCATTCAGCATAACTTGCTGCAGTCTCATGAGCTGCCAGTACATCGTTTTAACTTGGTTCTCCAAGTTATTCAAGTTTTTCAGGATTGCCCCAGATTAACTTAAAAATAATTAAAAAAACCAACCACCAAGACATCAGGCTCTCTCCCCACACCATACGCAACAAATATTTCTGGTGAACTTAAGGGAACTTGACTTGCTGTAAATTGCAACTGCAGTATTGTTTTGCCTTTAGTTCGAGGGTTAGCTCCCAGTGCAAATGGTGCTGAATCTCTACTAAATGCATCTGTGTGGCAAATAAGACACATCATGTTCCCATACATCCCCAGCTGAAGAGGAGAAAAACTCCCCCTGTAATGTCTTTGATGAGAAATTTGAGTACTCATTTCATTCAAAAATATAAATATCAATTCAATGAAATTGAGGGTACCCTGTCATTTTGGAATTTAGGATTTTTCTCTCTCCCAGCCAAGTACCTGGTCTGGACAGCTGGAGCCAGGATTGACTTACTCCTTTACTTGTCGCTTAGATAAATAGAAATAATTGTACATTCAAAAGGCAGGAACAGTAAAACAGATACATGAAATACCATGACCTTTGGGAAGTAACTGTTGTAGTGATAGTTCTAGGCAAAACGCTTTGGAGAGGAGTACAGATAGGTAAAGATTAAACCTTTTTATAAGCTGCACTGTAAATAATGTAGGCTTCTCTGAAAGTAAATGCAGGTATCAGCTGAATTTCAGGAGGAAATTCAGGAGGAATCACAGATTTTGAATTTCCTTAAAGGGAAAGCATAGAACTGTGTTGGTCGTAAAGGAAACAGTGACTGGATATCCATGTGATCACTGTCTACCGTTGGAGTCAGGCAGCCATTATCAACAGCACAAATATAATACAAGCCAGTATTTCTACACTATGGATGATGACACGCTGATTTGGGTTTCCCACAGTTAGTAGAGCAGTATAAGCAGAAGACCAGGCTAGAAAAATGTTTAAAATAGGTTTGCTGAATTCTCCTCTAATGGCTTAATATATATATATATATATATATATATATATAAATGTGATCTATTTCAGACTTGCACTTGAATCTTCTGCAACAGGAACTGCTAAGAATGTACAGCCTTTAAAACAGCATAAATTACTGCAACCTTTCAAATTACTGAATTTTCAAAGCGTCTGCCTACAGCAGTAGCTCCTGCTACTGTTCATTTACTACTTACAGTTAATAATGCATCATTAAAATTGCTCTAAAAGAGCAATTTTTGCCATCTAGGCAATTTTAAAACTTTTTAAAATAGTCAAAATGTGAAAATGCATCTAAAAGTAATTTGGACTGAGAACATTTAACAAAGCTTCTGAAAAAGGAAATTCTGCTCCTTCTTTATCTGATTATTTTGCAAGTAAGTAAGATTTAACTAACAGAGTTAAATAAGTTTAAATTTAGTATTATAGTTATATTAAATAGTTAAATAAGTATTGTGTTAAATCAGAACACCTTTACAGAAATTAAATCTCTGAAATTCTCCAACAAAGTATGGGGTTCAACTAAAGCTTATTTTGTTTCCTCCTCCCCACAGTGGAAATTTCAGATTCTGTTCCACCAACACCGCTGGCAAAAGAGGTGGCCAAGAGATTCTCCACACCTGATGCGAACCCCGTGTCAACAGAACCAGCCTGGCTTGCACTGGCTAAGAGGAAAGCAAAAGCCTGGAGTGACTGTCCACAGATCATAAAGTAAACTGTAAAATTATATCTCTGTTGCTGCCTATTAACTGCTTTCTTTTTATTTATTCAGCTTTTAAACACATGACAAAACTGAAAATGCATGTATTGGAGGACTGGAAACTGAATCAATTACCATTTTGCTCCAGCTCACTGTAAAGCCTATTCAAGTCATATATTCCATTGCTTTGACAAACAGCTAAGTGAGGTCACAAATTTCAGAGCCAGTCTCTCTCCAAAATTCAACAATGCTCAGATACTGGATGTAAATTTTAGCCAGTACCATAACAAGGGGCAGAACTTCAGCAGCTCCTTAAATTCTCTTGAGTTTGGTTCTGGAGTTTTAGATCTCTTCCGGTAAATGGAGATCTCAGAAAAGTTTTTCAACAGTCCATTGTTGAAAATTAATGCAAGATGCATGTTCCCTTCTCTTACTTCTAAATTTTCTCAAGTGTTAAACTGTATGATCTGTCAGTAGTTCTACCTGCTATTTAAAAGTGTCTTACCTAATGAAGAACATTGGTAGACTTCTGTCCACCTGCAAATAATAAGAAGGTGGTTCAAATGCTGAGGTAATTTTTTTTATCGTAGGGTTATTGTGTTAATATTCCCTTAGTCCTAAGAAGAAAACAATTCATCCAACTTTACAAAAAAAATTACTAGTTAAGCCGAAGTCAGCAAGTTTTTAGAAAGAAGCCTCTGCTCTGCAGCTACCTGAAAGGAGGTGGCAGCAAGGAATGTCACTCTCTTTTCTCGGGTGACAAGTGGTAGGACGTGACACAGCAGTCTCAAGGTGCGCTGGGGAGGCTTAGCTTGGATTTTAGGAAGAATATTGTCACAGAATGGGCTGTGCTGGGAAGTGGTGGAGTTCCTGCTGCCAGAGCCATCTAAGGGATGTGTGCACATGGCAGTAAGTGACGTGGCTTGGTGATGGGCCTTTGTAGGTCAGGCTGATGGTTGGACTTGCTGGTCTTGAACGCTGTTTCCAATCTATGTGATTCTATAAGCCAGGGAGTCAGTATTTACTGTAGTCATTTAAGTGCATCACTGTGTGCTTGGCCATGTTTAACATGCAGAGAAACAGCAATTGCAGATTAAAACTTTAAATTGTGTGACTGGAGCTAAAGTAAGTAAAACTATTCCTGTGCTCCTATACTTACAGAGTTGGTCTCAGGAAGTTCCCACAGGAGCAAGACCACATAACTGAAGTTAAAGTTAACTGAGACCTGAAAGCTAGGTCAATGAGCATCTCTAGAGCTTCAGCTCTGCATTTCTCCTGGTTTTACTTCACATGCAACTTTGGGTATTTCAGGTAAATTCCTGTACTTTGACCAATACAGACAACACACTTTGAAAGGGTTTACTTACCCTCCTTAAGTGAGCATTGACTTACTGCCCACAATTCACTTACCCACTGTGGCAGATACTTTATTACTTCTCTATACCCCAAATAGTGGGTACACTCCCTTCCTCTTGCAAAAAAAAGGATAAAGTCCATAATATAATAAAAATTTTATTATCCTTAATATCCCACAGAAATAGCTATGTCTATATTTTTAAAAGTCACTCTAGTTAACAAACCTGTAACATGCCCAACAAGGTTTTACAAGGTCATATTTAATAAATTTGATGATCTCTTAGTAATGGTAAGGCTCAGAGGCACGTGAGGCCTAAAGCACGATAAAGGGTGATAATTTTGATGGAAAGAAGTTGTATTGTTATAGAATGATGCCACGTGCATTTCATGGAAATACTTTAGCCAAACTGCTGTATGCAGCATGAGCAGTAGCACTTTAAATTATGCAGAAAACAGAATGAAATCTGCCACGAATTCCCATCCCAAGAATCAAAAAGGGCTCGACAGTAAAATCATTACTGAATACCCTGTTTCCCATCAAAAAGAAAGCAAAGGTTTGCTATTGTGGTTACAACAGCACAAACATGCAGGACATGGTAGATGGAAATGAGAACAGCAGCAAGATGGGTTTTTTTGAGCCTCCTAAGCCATCACTTTTGCTCATTTTCATATTTAAAACCCAAACCTGTGAAGTAACATTTTTTCCATTAATGTAAGTATTTAGAATGTTTTATACAGAGGTGAGGCAATGCTGTTCTTAAATATTTGGAAAAAAATACTGCTACATAGTAACATTTTTGCGAAGAATTTTCTGAGGAAAGAATTTGGCCCATAATTATTTCTGCTCTGCTAGCATCATGAATTAGTACTTCTTAAATCTATTGTTTCTGTGAATTTTGTAAGCCTGCAATATGTATTTGTAGTTACAAGAACTAAACTGCCTGAAATCTGTCTTTAGGATTATTCCTTGGGATAGGGATACAAGTTTAATACAGAGAAGGTGAAGTAAATCAGGATTAAAGTATTCCAGAAAGCATAGCATAATGAGGTGCTGTTGTGCATGACATAACGATGCAATTTTCCAATACAATACACTTATAGCACATAGAACAGAGCTTTTGTTAATGAAGGTCTTAAGCTAAAGCTTCAAACCAGATTGTTTTTTCAACCATAAAGGTATCTAGTGTAATAATGGAATCTGTATTATGTACAGAACTTGATGGAAACATTTCTAAAAAGTACATGTTCAACAGTGACATTTCATGATAAACTAACAAAAATTTGCACTAAATACCAATGAAGTGTTACTTTGCTTTAGCTTTGTTGCAGCTGTTTCTGATAAAGTGTTGGAAATCTGTTTAAAAAAAAAAACAACAACGAATAAAACCCAACCAACACAAACCATTACTTCTGACTTTAAAACACAAAAATGTTTTAAAAACCAAACAAACCACTATGTAGTATATTGTCTCAATTTTTGTAACTTATACACATTAATAGCATTTCTTCTGACCAGGTTATATATGATTAACCTCTATGTTCATATAGTAATGTATAAAAAACTATAAGATGTATAATTGTGGGGTATTTGTTGTGTACTTTTTTAATTTTTCAAATGTTTTAAAGTGCAATTGTTTATTATACTAATGTCATTTTAATTCTAATTAAACTATAACCCAGTCAAAATTATCTTATCAGGGATGTATCAATTCTGTGTCTCTTTTTGCTGTCTGTGTACTTCAGGTTTGCTTTATAACGGAACTTCTGCTGCCACAAGTGTGTTGCCTGTGCATGTCTCATAACAGTAAAATGGATGAACAAGACATGTAACGTAGCCTCTGCAACTTCTATTTACTTTTTTAACTAATTCAGAATGTTAGAATTTGAAGTAAGTGGTTCACAAGGAGAGAGATGACTAATAGCTTCTACAATAGTTCTTTAAGAAGGCTTGTAATCAGGCAGATACTCTTGAGTTAAAGAGTACTTCTGTCTGCAAATCTTTGCTTTGCATTACTGACAGTAATTCTTTTTAAGGTGTTTATGACAACAACAAAAAAAACCTATACAATCCCTTATGAATAGTACTCTATAAACACTATAGCTATAACATTATTAATTGAAATTTCTTCAAAAATAATTTGGCAAGCTTTGATTTGAACACTACCCATCTCATCTAGGAACTCATCTAGGAATTGTCATTGACATTTAATAGACACTTTAGAATACAGTAAGTGACTGGTACTGACTTCCACAGAGAAAAATATAGACTTAGCTGAAGTGAAGCCAGGAAGGGCCCCAATGTGCTATAGATTATTAATATTAATTATGTACACAGAATGCAGGCTACATCCTCAGAAATCAATTAAAGTTAAACTGAACAAAGAATGTTGGCTACCTTAGCATCTAATGGAATTCCAATCAAACTAGATAAACAGTAGTCCAATACCTGCAAGAGGCAGGCATAGGCTAGGCTGGATTCACAGAAAGGAATACATTCCTCCCTCGGGGAGACGAGAATGTTAATTCCAGTTGCACAGTGTGGCATCTTACCAGAGTTTCTTCCAGCTATACAAGTACTTAAAGCCAAACTACTGACTTCCATTTTCCTGCTGCACAGGTAAAAGCACAACACACAGATCCAAATGATTTGAAACACTCTTTCTTTCATCAGTCTGAGCAGGGAAATGAGGGAGGGACAGTGAAACTTGTGGCTAGTGCTGAGCAGTCATCCTTCAGTCAGTACAGCAAGTCAACAAACATCACTTACCTGCATTTGCAGTGGTGCAAAATGCTGAGAAACTGCACAAAGCAGCTCTTGCCTAAAGCAAAATAGGCAGAGAGGTAGACAATGCCTTCAAGTTCTTCATTTAAAAATGTAAACAATTAAGCAGCAGCAGTCTAACATCCTTCTTGTTCCTTTTTTCCTGTTATGTACAAATCTAGGCAATAAACATAATCATTTCTACAGCCAACAACGAGCTTTGTTCCCCATACTACAGGTGATGAGAAAACTTCTCCTGGAAGCGTATCTATTCCTTCTGCTGTTCCACTCCTGGCATTCAGGATCCACACTTTGCCATCTGTAGATACTGCTGCCAAAAGAACTTTGTTCTTTGAGTCATTACTTTGGAAAACAAATGGCGTTCCATATACACTCGAGGTGGCTTTGAATTTCCATAGTAAATCACCCTCTGTATTACAACAGTAAATAAAGTGATCATGGGATCCAAAGAATACTTCTTGCTTAGTTAAGCTTGAGATGCACGGAGATGAAAACACTGGTCCATTAGTGGAAAACTGCCAAACCTACAGAAATAACATAACCACCCATTATCACAGGCTGATCACATTTTCAGTATGATAGCAACAATAAATTTTTAATACTTAGTAGTTGATGGAAGCACATATAATTTCAAAATCATACAAGATTTCAGTGTAGGCTGGTAAATACTTTCCAAATTACAAGTTAAGTTTTACAAAGCACAGTGCGTGAGAAAATAGATATGCTGGAAGAGTTAATGTCTTCTGAGAGGCCCACGCAGAGATAGCCAACTTGGGAAAAGAATGTTTTGGGGTCATCACAACACAACTAGTAATGAACTTTAAGGATTTTGTTCTGATGCCATTCTTTTCCACAAAGATGAAGTCTCATTAGTGCTACAGTTTTTCTCTCCTCAAGCTAATGATGGATAGAAAGAACCCTCTTCAAGTGTGTATGAGCTCTAACCACTGCTGCAAGGAGACAGAGGGCAGGGCACAGACTAAGACACTGAATAATGAAAAAAAGCTTTGGAATTGCCATGTATGTTGCACCTGAGGCAAACAGAAATAAATAGTATCATTTATTTTAATAAACCGTATTCATCATGGCAGAACAAAACTATATTTAATTCTATGCTGAGTTATTTTGCCAGAACTATCATCTGCAACATCTTTGCCACGATGACGGTATTTAATAAATGACTAAACACTCTAAGAAACCTTTACTTCTCAACAGCCACCCTCTATGAAGAGATGGCTTTAAACATTCTCGAAAAAACTTGAAACCCAAAAGTATTCATTTGTTGGCACAACTCTGGCACTACCGTTTGCTCTGAGTATAAGCTCTACTACAATTTCTGTTACTACATCGAGCAACTTGGGACTCAGTGGCTTATTTCTGGTTTGGCACGGACTGAATGTACTACAGTTCCTCTTTTGCCTCTGTATAATACATGCTTCTATCTGGTTCACAAAAAGGTGTATGTTAATCATTAAGCCTCAGAAAACAGTATTAATAAAGCATGTTATACAGTGTTTGGGAATGAACAACAACAAAAAAACACCCCCACCATCACAACAGTTTTTACCTTTTCTCCACAATGAGTGTAACAATATAAGTTTCCATCCACACATCCAATACAAACACACTTCTCATTGCAGTGAGGAGAAGAGAAAAGTGGTTTTCCCAGGAAACTCTTCCAAATCTTATTCCCTGTCACCTGTCAATGGAGGTTGCACAAAAAGGTTCTTCCTTTACAACTTGACCCAGCCGTGCATACCAGAAGCAAACCTAACTCTTCAAATGTTATTCCAACAAAATAGTATACACTGGCATACTCGTTGCCTCTATTCTACCTTTCTCTTCCTTCCCCTAGGCAAAATAATTAATAACAAGCAGTAGTAGAACTTTCAAGAAGGACATTAATTCTTAATTCCGTTCTCAGCTCCTCAGAATGTGAACAGGGTCAGTGAAGTAGAGAATCTTTTGAAAATTAGTATTATGTCTTTATAATAAATACCATACTAAATGCTTCAACCCACAATCTATGATTGCCACAGTAAGCTCCTTTGTTATAAATAATCACATGGAGCTATGGCTGGAGTTTTCAACTGCCTGTTACTCAGAATTATGAAAACAAACAAACAAAAAAACCCACACAACAAAACTTTTTTCTTATCCACAGCTCATAGAGCTGCAAAACCATATACTTAACCTTATCATACTAGACACAGACAGAAGTAGTATTTGGGCACTACTGAGGAAATCTGTAGTGGGTGGAACATAAGGAAAGTGAGGACTAATGTTGGGTCGTGAGTGGTGTGCAACACGAGTATCTGCTCCAAGTAACTGTTTCTTCCATCAGGCAGGACCAGCTGCAAGCCAAAACTGCCTCAGAAAAATTAGAAAACTGCACCACATTTATCATGAATGCCACTCTCTTGGTGCTGAGAACAGAGCAGTAGTCCAAGATGACAATGGGCAGCTCTTAAATGACTACGAGAAGGGGGACACTAAGAGAAATAAAGGAGCTTCTTTCCTTATTCTGCTCTAATTTCAGTACATTCTGTATATTTTTTTTTTCCAAATCTTACTGTCAAAAGGACGGAGGAAAGAAAACAAAATCTACAGGCATACTCTCACATACCAATTTAACTGATAAAATAAGTATGTTGAAATTGAAAGATGCTGATTCCTACTTTGGTCTACAGTTATACCATATAAATTCAAGCAAGTCACTTAAATTCTATCACCAGAAATTATTATAGTGACCTTGTGTACAACAATGAGGCTCTTAAGTGAAAAAGATTTTATAGTAACACATGATCGCATAATTTCTTCCATTGATAAAGTGCTCTTAATTTCAGAAATGCATTTTGGTTTAATCTAAATCTGACACTGAGATCAAAGACAAGTTGGCAATGGTACATACCGGGTTGATAGCCAGTAACAATCCTCCTAGCGTAGCAACATAAACATGATGTGGAAAAGAGCTCAGACAAGGAGACGAAAACACAGCTCCACCTTCGCAATGCAATTTCCATACGCACATCTTTTCCTGTAAGAACAACAACAATTTACAATTCTAGTTCAAGCTCAGAATTTTAAAAAGATCTTTTAATGTCAAAGCTTATCAAACAGTGCATTTAACTAATAAACGTTCGTTAGTAAAATTAAGATATAATTCACATAGTGTTATAGAAACTCATGTCAGTGGCACTTTCCAGTAAATGTACAAAATTCTGCTAAACAACCAGCAGCATCTGGCCCCCTAGTTTGCAATCTTCCCTCATCTATTCTTTCGAAATGTAAGACTCTCTTCTCACCACTAAGCCATTATGTCACTTCTGGATGGGCACCCTATTCTGCAATACCCACAGGATATTCAGTAACTGAGAAGCTTATGATCTTTCTTCACCCAGAACTAGGAGCATGAGAACACCACTAGAACTATCTATTAGAACATAATCCTAACCCATTCAAGGAAGCACAACTATCTCAAAAGTTTTATGGCAGACTTCTGAGAATACCAACACTAACCAATAGTAACCAACATAGCTTCATCTGGTGTACTACAGATAGGGTCTAATTTGGATATTGGTTCTTGTATACATAAAAGTTAGCCAGTGCTCTTACATAAATATCCAAAGCATACACATGTTGGTCATGTGATCCTATGTAGACTAGTCCACTGGAAGGATCTACCGCTGCAGAGCTTTTCACAGTGTCTTCTGTGGCAAATGTCCAGTATGTTTCTCCATCAGTGCTTTGGAGCACATACACTAAGCCATCATAACAACCTGTAGGAAACAAAACACAACAGTGGAAATAAAAAAAGAAATATCTGTATTTATGGTGTGTTTTATGCTGTTAGCTGTGTCACTACTGGAAGGAATTTAATTGACTAAGGAGGTACAGCTTCAAAACCTTTTCCAAAGCTGCTCCTCCTCTTTTAGCACCAAGTCTTTGCAGTTAGTTTATACATTCTTAGTTGTTAATTCTGTGTGTGTTCTTTACTAACTTGTCCTAGCTGACAGAGTGTATATAAAGTCAGTGCTATATATCAACATACAGCAGTCTTTAAAATTCCTGTACTATGATGGATTAAAAACTTCCTTTCCAAAACTTATGTTTAAAGATAAAAAACAATCCAAACATTAATATGTAGTTTATAAATATATAGTCAAAGGAAACTACACTATTTTTCACAGAGTTTGATTATCTGAGGTACCACATCCTAACTGCTGTCTCTATCAATTTTTAATGACATTTTAACACTCCATAATCAGCCTTCCATACTTCTTTAAAAAACACCTTAAGGGTCACACCTCAATCAACCACTGAAAATTACCTGTACCCATGATTTACTCCTTAATAAGGCCGTAATGAACTGGCATAAAATCAATCACAACTGCATAATATATCAATCTCTATCATAATGTATCATGACATTTAAATTACTTATTGCTTCTGATTCTGTTTTACAATAAATTCATTTTGAAGCAGATATGGAAGTTTATGGATAAGTGTAGATGGGAACATTCAGAGGTAAGAAATATAAAAAAAAATAATCTGAGGTGAAAGCTAAAACAAAAGACATACCGACAACAATGAAATTTCCACACTTCGATACACAGGCAGAAGATTCAATACGATCTCCAAGGTTCTTCTCCCATTTCACTTCTCCTGTATCTAGATCAATAGCCTGCATTGCGTGAGAGTGAGAGCCAACAAACACAGACGCAGATTCTTCATTTTTAGATGATATTACAATCAATGGTGATGCATCAACACATTTTCTTGTATTTGACTTCCATCTTGTGCATAATGTCAACTCTGCTGTTGTTACATGATTGCATTCTGCACAGATTTGCTGCACAGAGCAGCAGTCAGTTTTATTTTCTTTGTTGGTAATTGTTAAAATTCTGTTCTCCTTTTCATGCCCTTGCATGCGGCTTTTTGTTATACTTGGATTCACGGCATGCAAAAAGGATGGTTGTTGTGATTCCCCTCCCACCTGTATTGTACTACCGGGTTGCATAAAAGAGTTGGTGAAATCCATAGAAAAAAAATGATTTCCTCTTCTCAGCGCTATAAATGAAATTAATCCTGGAGCAACCTTAAGAAATCCTTCAGATTTCAGTTTAGCATATTTTCTGTGAATTTCCTCTCCACTGTTTTTACTTAGTTTTCTTTTCAAAACATTGTCATCATTTATTAGCTGATCTTCATCTGGAAACAGAGTTTTAAGAATATGCTTATAAACCTCCTCAATTGAGCGGCTGAGAATAACTTCAAGGAGCCCAGGCACACCTCTGCCTACTAGAATCTCAATTTCATCATAAAACTGTAGTGCTTTTAAAGAGTCTCCACCACTGTACAAAAATACTGCATCTTTAGAAATTCCACTTGAATCATCTAGGAGATCCAGAACAGACTAGAAAAAAGAAGGAAACAGAGAACAGTCCGTAAGTGTTACACCGTATCACACCCACACAAAAATTTGAGTAAAATCCTAACCGATATCCAGAATTCCACTAAAAATTAACAGGAACTGAGGAAACTTGCTCTGAAACTGCGCCAATAAGAAGAGCTGAGGAGGAATACAGAGACACTACAATATTTTTCGTTAATTTATTTCCAATTTTTTCCAATTAAGGAATTAAGGCAAATTCTGACGTGTTTTTTGGCCTTTTTCAATCTCAATACTGTTCATTAATGATATCTACACAATCTGTCAGTTAAGATATTGACGCCTGTCCTGGTTTTTGCCAGAATAGTTAATTCTCTTCCTAGTAGCCAGTATGGTTCTGTGTTTTGGATTTAGTATGAGAACAGTGTTGACAGCACACTGATGTTTTAGTTGTTGCTGAGCAGCACTTACACAGATAAAAGGATGTTTCAAATTCTCATGCTGTGGAGGACGGAGGGTGCAGAAGGAGCTGGGAGGGGACAGCACCAGAGAGCTGATGGCTGCCCCATACAATGTGGCATCACACCGAACAAGAAAACCGGAGGGGCTTGCTGTGGGGGAACTGCTGCTGCTTACTGCCTGGCTGGGCTTAAGTTGGTAGGCAGTGAGCAACTACACTGCGTTCACTCATTTTGTATATTCTTTTATTAAATTCCCTTCATTTTCTGTCCTATAAAACTGTCTTGATCTCAACTCACATTTTTGTTTGGTTCACTATCCCATCCCACTGGGTGGGAGTGAGCAAATGGCTGTGTGGTGCTTGGCTGCCTGCTGGGTTAAACTACAAATCGTTTTGATAAAATTGGTTGAAATGTTTCATTTTATTAATAAAATTTATATAAAGCAGTATGTTCTGCTTTTGAATGATTTAAGCAACTTACTTCTCTATCTACTTTTGAAGCTACAAGCCCTTTCAATTTGTGAAGGATTCTGGATTGAGCACTGTTATTACAATAAGGAACAATTAATACAATCTCCTGTCATTGCACTCTCTGTTCTTTAAGTCTGGTTATAGAGTCCCAAATCCTCTGGTTTTGGAAGCTGCTTTCTACAGTTCAAACTCAGTCTAGGGGACATCCCATCCAATTGGTTATAATTTCTATAGCCACCAACACAGCTCAGTATCAGTACAAGAAAAGCCAATTACTTCACCAACTTCCTTCTACCTTTATTTATTCAAGTCCTACCTGGAGCAAATCCCACTTTCAGGTGAAAATTAAAAGTGTACCTTTGAAAAAAATATTATTATAGTTTGGTATTATATTTAGATAGTTTGAAAAACAAGACTTCAGCACAGAAATTTAGAAACAATACAACCAAACAGCTCAAGAGACAATTACACAACTGTGCCACCTATTTAAAAAAAATAAAAAAGACTCTCCAATTCACAGTTATTTTTAGCAATTAGAAACTCTACTGACACAGTAGCTATTTTGTACAAAATTTCCACGTCCCAGTTCCCTGCTTCCCTTAGGGATACCTTACTTGGTAAGTGAAGCAGCATACAAAAAGCTACTGACAGATTACAGCTTTCCTCTGCTAATTTCTTATACCTTCATACTCTGCAGTTTTATCTGATACAGAAACAAAAAATTACTCCCTGCTGACCATTACTGAGCACTGTATTTAAGTATTAACTGAACAGAAGGAGCTGTAATACTTGAATGTATAGGCAGCTAGAATGTTCTGGTTGCATTAGTCATACTTCTTAAACTGTTTAATTCCTGACACATGTATAATGATGCACTTGCAAAGATAAAAAGGCAGCTCAAAATACTACCTTCCATAAATACTGCAATCTTTCCCACAGTTCCTCTGCGCCACTCAGCTTACTGTCACGCCTTCTGGAGTTTAGACGATAGTGGTAAATCTTGTTCAGTTCAGATATATCAACTTTGCCTTTGTGGAAAATAGAGTGTGATTTTTTTATTGCTCTTCTGCATTTACATTTCCAAAATTCTCTTACCCAAATAGTCATCTTAGTCTTTTACTGGCTTCCTTATTAATGCACAACTGCACTTTTTTTTAATCCAGTCAATCAAATATGCTCAACAGAATCCAATAAGGTTTTTGAACATTCACCCTAGCCTCCCACTTTCAGTTCCTCATCTTTCTCCAAGTGAAGTCAGGGTTCTGTTGCAGACTGTGACAGTAGCAACGGAGAAAATAAATGTGCAATTTTAATACTAAATTTATTTTGCTGCTTCTTTTTGAATCTTGAATGAAACATTATCAAAAACAGATAACATATGGCCATGATTTCCTAAGAGAAGTTAGTTATCTCATTTGTGTGTTTAAAAAGCATGACTGGATTTTGGTCAATTTAAAAAAAAAAAAAAAACAAGAAAACAAAAAAAACAAGAACAGAATGGAATGACAATCATTAAAGTAAGTAGCAAGGCTATTTAAAGTGTCATTTACCGTGTGATGTTAAGGGCAAAGTTTTGATCTGTACAAGTTCATCAGGAATTCCGTGAGTTGGCAGACGTTTCTGGAGTTCACGAAGAATTTCTCTCTCTTCCAAATCACCCCTGGGAACCACAAATAGGATAAGTTTTTCCTGCTGATACCAGGTCACTGCACAAGCTTCTACCTGACAAAGATCTTCAGCAGCCTGTAATTAAAAATATACATATATTTTGAAATGTAGTTCATCTGAGCACAAGGAGTAAAAAACACAAATTACTTTAAAAAATTACCCATTTAAAATTTGTATTTTTCTCCACTTGTGTTAACTTAGACAGAAATGATTGTTGTCAGACACTATAAAGAATGAATGAAGAAAAACCAGCAGAGCTACTTTACAGTGTACTTCTCAGTTATCTAAACAACTTTCCTGAGTAAGAGCCTGAAAGAAATGCTTTCTTCCTGGTCAATAAAGATAGAGAACATGTTTCTGAAGTGTAGACACTTTAATAAACACAAAACCATCAATTTTTAACAAAAATACTATTAGATGATAACAGCTACATAGGGGTTACATTTTTGCCTGTGTCTTACATGAGTCAAAATTCCATCTAGTTACACATTACTTAAAAAAGGATGGCTTTAATAAAATTAAAAAAAAAAAGATAAAAATGAAATTGTAAGCAATCAGTGAAAATTAAAAAAAATATATTTTAAAGTTTATTCCTATTTAGAAACTAATCCTCAAAACAAATGATTTGGATGCAGAAACTGAATGCATGCTGAGTATGTTTGCTCATAATACTAAAAGTGGGAGGAGCTGCTGACTCCTTCATGGAGCTCTGCAGTGAGATATGACATTCAGTCCTGTGGAACAATGACTATATGAGCATGGAAACACAGCATGCAGTATTTTTCAGATCTATAAAGAGATCTCAATTCTATTGGAATAAAGCCCATGATAAGACAGATTTATAAGAACTCAGAGTCAAACTTTTCGATTTTAAGTACATACATTAAGTGATCACAGTACTGATAATACAATCTATAAACTTCCTTAAGACTCCAAAAGATCTTCTGAAAATGAATACATACTGATTTTTGATGATAACTATTTGTACATTATCCCGGCTCTTTCATACTGGCATACTCTGTTCATAAGATGCTCTGTTACCTGCTGCAAACATTCAATATTAAAACGTTTGCCGTGACGTTTAATCTGATTGTCTTTCCGACCCAAAAAGAATATCTTTGCATTCTGCACTTTTACGAAATCCCCTGTTTCTCTCATTGTGCCCTGTGGTACCATTATCTCATCGTCAAGAAAGCAGATTCGTTCTTTACCACCTACAAAGAAAAGATTGTGGTCATTATTAGATGTCTATCTGTAAATGAAGTAATTAATGAAATACTAAGTATTTTATCAGAAGTTTCTTATCAATGTCTAGACTTCTACAATGTACAAATTAGGCAATAGAGTCAATTCAATTAACACATATAAACTACTTCAGCTGACTCAAAATGCAAGAAGGAAAAAAAGAAAATTAGTACAGTGAAACCAGTCTGCAGCTAAAATGGTGATTATTTCCTGTTCATCATTCCAACAACCTAAAATACCATCAGAAGATCCCCAGCCCAATGGGAATTTACAGTGTTACTCTAATCTGTTTAGTAGAGGCAGGCACCAAGAAAAATCAAACAAACAAGAAAAACCAACACATTATTAAAACTCAATTAGGAAAAATATCTTAGAAGAATAAAAAAATATAAAGTAACCTATAAATATTTGTCCCTCGCCTTCTAGAACAGCAGAACCATTGGCATCTCTGATCTCAACTGTTGTTCCAAGGAGCGGTGATCCCAAAGGGACAGGGAAATCAGTTCTAAGTATAATAGAGAGAAACAGTACAAATCTTTCCTTTCTGAACACAAATGATTGAACACAAGAATGATTTCATATATAATCTTCTAAAAGGAAAGCATTAGAGCGAAAGTAGACAGCTGAGTCTTCTTTCTACAAATACTCTCAAAAACTCTCTATTTGTTCAAAATGAAAAATCTTGTCAACACACGTGGGTTTCATGTTCATGTACAAAAAAAACCCACACCTAACAAAAACCCAACAAAACCCATTCCAAAGAATGATAGAAAATAAGGCTTAAATGGATCCAAAAATCCCATAAGAGTACCCAGTTTTTAAGCCTCTGAGGTTAAATCTCTAACGATTTTTTTCAGTAAAGCAAAATTTAAGAAAAACTAATTTCAAACAACTTTGCAAATACATGAAGTTAGGCACGGGTTCTAGATCAACTTTGATCATAAAGTCTCTTACATCAACCTAATAGCTCTTGCTCAAACCCTGTTATTTAGGCAGTTGAAACCTCTCCTTCTCTGCTCAGTCAGTGAATTCTTTATCCCATGTTGAGCTAAATGCAGCCAAATTTTTTATTTTTGCCACGTGAGAAGCTTGAGAAAGCATCCCTGATATTCAGTATGTTTACCCCACACCACAGGAAAGTCCTGCCAGAAACGCAATACTAGAAGAGAAATTTTTTTTTTACATCTACAACAAATAAGAACAAGATTCCTAAATTTTTATAAAAGAGGAAAAACAGAAGACAAACAGCACCTCACTTGAACATTATTATTAAGAGTCTTGGGATTAGACATTTAATTTTGCTAAATAGATAGAAAAAAGGGCAGTGGTGCAGAGCAGGGCAGACTAATAACGTGCTAACTTTTCTGCTTATCTTTTGATTTTCTAGTGTTCTTTAGAAATTGCACCAGTTTTCATCATACAGATAGCAAAAATAACAATGCGCTATGCTCCAATTGTCCTACCGATACTAAGAAGTAAAGAAGACATAAAACCACGTGTCCTGGTTTTGGTTTTTGACTGCTTACTTGCCTACCCCTTAGAGGGAGCAGGCTGTGATGTGAAAAGTGGGAGATAAAAATCACAGACTACAGGAGTTTTCAAATGTTCTAATTCTACCTTACTTTGAACAGAAAAACAATACATTATCTCTGCAGCACAGACAAGTAAAAAAAAAAAACACAACAGCTTCAGAGAGGAGAAAGTAACATTTGAACTCAAAGAGATCAGAACATAATACTAGAATCAGAAACTGTCAGTGCTGCAGAAGACCTCACATTTTCTGCATAGCATATATTTAATAACAGGACATGGTACATTTCTTCCACAGAAAACTCCTTGTTTATTTACAAGGAGTTTTGCAGGAAAATTCGAGAACAGTTTCTGGCTATCTACCATTTTCAGTCTTCAACAGTTGAAGTACCTGGCTAAAATATACATCACTTGTTCTATAAAATGGGATGTTTCAGACATGCCTACCTCAATTCACGCTTATAACTGTCATGCCAAGGAATAATTACACATTTCAGGAAGCAAATGAAACACTGAGCTAACTGGCCTCAACACTTGTTCAACTCTCTTTACGAAATACAATGAACAAAGTCTTTAGTAGAGTGAAGACGGCAGAGTGTTAAATGATGAAAAGAAATTACTTCTCAAAGTCCATGTAAAATGACTGTGAGATCTTATGTCTCACTTTGTACAATTTCAGTACTTGGTACTTGCCAAGTAACATCATTGGGATCATTTGCTGCAGTACATTATCCAATGTCAGAAAAAATAAAAATCAGTAACTAGTCTCCAACTCTTCATTTCTGGAGTTTTAAAAAACCATAGGTAAAAACCCTGTATCTCTAAGAAACACACTTAGAATCACAGAATTGTAGGGTTTGGAAAGAACCTTTGGAGATGACATCAAATCCAACTCTCTGCTTTAGCAATTCCCTACAGTAAGTCACACACGAGAGTGTCCAGACAGGTCTTGAATGTCTCCAGAGCAGTCTCCACAACATCTCCAGGCAGCCTGTTCCAGTGCTCTGTTATATTCAAAGTAAAGTTTTTCTTTCTGTTTGTATGGAACTTTCTGTGTTTCCGTTTGTGCCTGTTGACCCTTGTCCTTTCACTGGGCTCCACTGAAGAGAGTCCAATTCCAAAGTCCTCCTTTGCTTATTTTTGCTTCAAATAAGTAAATCTCAGAAGTAACATTTTGAACTTGACAGACCTAAGCTACAAGCAGAGTTTCATTCTAAGCCTATGATTAAGTCTAAGGGCTTCATTTTTTTTTTTTTTTTTTTTTTTTTAAACTCCCGCTAATAGTTCTGCTAAGCTTCCTCTATTTGAATATGCAAGATCTCACTGGAAAAGCTTCCTGATGAGCAAGAGTAGGACTACCTGAAATTATGGCTAGCAAATACCAGAAGAATCACACCCCAACCTAAGCTTGTTCAGGCTCAGCACGTGGGAACACAGGCTGGAAAGAGGAAGAGGTCTACATACAGATGACTGGAACAGAGACCACCATGAAATACTGTGCAAAAAACCCAGTGCTACAAGTATGAAGGCTCTCAGACTGAAGTTTTATGGTTCAAGAATCACCCAACAACTTCTTCTTGAAGGGGCTGTATTAGAGCAAAAAATCAGTGGATTGATTGAAATACAAGTACATAAATGTAACTTCCACCAACATAAACACCTGTGAGGACTCTGTAGCCCTAGACAGGTTCTATTCTGTTGATTTTCATCATTTACACACCAAACCATGAAAACTGAAATTTCCTACCTAAAATCAGCACTAAAAACCTCTTCAGGAATCCTGTAGCAAGTGGCCCAGCTTGAAACCTCAGTTATACCATACAGATTAAAAATACTTGTTTTGTTCTCCCTGTGCTTCCAACTCTTCCAGAGATTCAGTATGGGAAATGCTTCACCACCAAGGGCTAAAATTCGGAGTGAAGTGTTTGCAGACAATACTGTTGATTTAATAATGTGAGTTCCAAATCTTCTGAGAAGTGTTGGTGTTGCCTAGATGACACATATTCAAAAACAAAACAGAGAAAACACTGTACATTATTTCAGTATGTACTTACTCTTTCTCTAGCTTTATCGTATCTACTATCTTACCTATACTGCAGATCTACCTAACCACAGATGACATCAACCATCAGATGTCAGTTTAGATCATGCTGGTGTTTTGTGAGATTGCATGAAGTTTTTAATGAATGCCATCAGCCCCTATGTTCTTCTGTAGAGGGAAATGGACACCATCAAGATTTATAGCAATTTAATAAATCAAAACAAAAGCAAGGAATAAGGTCACAGCATATTCACATTTTTATTTCTGCTGTGGTGTCCTCGGCAAATTATTCATTAATTGTGTATTTAAAGCCTACAATCTCAACTATCACCATTCTTTAAAAAGGAAACCTGTCTACAAGTATTTCAGAATTACGTTAATGACAAAGCAAGACTTTGGGGATTGATTTATCAGAATTAATAGATTAGTTAAACTACACTAATTTTGTCCAAAGCCAGTTACAAGTGAGATCTGTTTTAGCCACTCTTCCCCCAAGCCCTGATTTAATCTTCTGTTATCAATTAATATTTTTATGATATACCTTTCTACACTGGGCTTATTTGGCCAAGTTGAATACTCATACACTCAGGTAAATTTTCCAAAAATTAACTTTAAAGTTTTTACAACTGTGATCACATAGGACAAGACCTATTCCGAAAGAGAAGGGGCAAATAACACCTCATATAAGCAGGTGGCCTGAAAACAAGAAGTGTTGCTGGGGAATCAGTGATTCTTCTTCTCTCAGTATTTTAAAAACAACGAATGTTTTAACAACCAATAGATAGCATTGTTTTAGTTGTTGTATTTTTAGTATAGATACTGCTATTAAAACGTGAGGCTCAAAGAGGAAACCCATTATAAGATGCTAAATAAATGTAGATGTTTTTAACAGGCTACTCTGTAATTTAATTATTCTTAAGAACTAATGGATTCTTAAGATGAATGCTGGTTTTATCTTCAGTTCACTGCTTTACGTTGCAAGATGTTTGAGGCTTTGATCAGAAGGTAATTTTCTGAACAGTTAACATTTTACTGCAAATAGGATAGCACAATCTGCTTCTTCAGAAAGAAACCAATGTCATTATTGTTAAGACTGATGAAACAAGTAACGCACATTAGCAAAAGCGAGAAGTGAGACACAGCAAACAGTCACTCAGGTGTTGCTTACCTGCAACACTGTCACATGGTGATGGCTAAACAGGGCAGTAGACAGCTCCACAGGCATCATTTTAACAGCATTTGGTACTATAAGAATAGAGGCTCCACTTGTCAGAGCAATGAACAATTCAACCACAGATGGGTCAAACGTTAGAGGAGAAGCCAAGAACAGCACATCATCCTGGGTGATCTCAAAAATTGATCTAAAAACAGAAAGTCAGGAATTACAAATATGATGCACCCTGATGAAAAAAAAAATCAACTCCAAACTAGAAGAGCAGAGTGGAATGAAATAGATGCCTCACTTTAGCAATACTAAGGGATTACAAACTACAGTAAATATTTAAGCATATTCTGCCTTAATATGCAGACCAGACAATTTAAGCAAAAGATCCTGTATCAAGACATGAACTACTGATTAAACTAACAAAGCCTCTTTACAAATATATACAAATAGCCTACAATTGAATTAGGCTTTAAAAACCATAAAACACATTAAATTTAACTGTGAATAATTAATACTGTTATCTACTTCTTTTAAGCAGCAAATCAGCAGTAAAATACTTAAAACAACAGTATAATATGATTTGAAGTACACCCTTCAAAAATTCAGGTAAAGCACCATTTAAATATTAAACAAAGCATTATGAGAAACAAGGTCTTATGATGCTATTTTGATGCAACAGAAACAAACACAAAGAAATCAGAAAAGCGAGGGAAGGAGGAAGTGAAGCAGTGTCAGGAAAAAATGCACACCTCTCTTTAGTGTTTAAAAGAGACCCCGAATTTCAAATTTGTAGAAACATTTAAAGGAAAACATAGAAACCACACTTACTTAAGATGCTGAATATTTGGCACTATACACGTATGAGGCACTCTGACTACTTTGGGAGTACCCGTAGTTCCTGATGTATGCAAGATGTATGCTAAAGAGCATTTCTGGCCAACATCCTTGTGTCCTTCTTCTGATGTTTTTATTCTGAGATGCTCTGGGCAGACAGTATTTCCTAGCTGTGAGTTACCCATAATTTTGAAAGCTTCAGATTTACTTTTCACATTGTCTGCTTGCAAATTAACATCAGTATTGCCCCAACCCATTTGGAAGAGAGTTAAACCAATATGTTCTATTGTGGAAGAACTGTGGGACAACCAACCGACATGGGATGCCTGGAATTGCTGTAAAAGAAAATGAACAGTTTAAACAGCCGAACTCAGACTGCACTGTTGCTCTACTGTTGTAATAAAATACCAAACATTTTTCACAAATCTGCCTCTCTACTTTTGGAGAACATACACCAAGCAGTTTTAAGCTCATATATACTTACATATTAAATGAACACAAAATTCATAAATGAGAAATCAATTATCTGAGCAAACAATGAAAAATGAAAACATACAAAAGAATTTCAGAGAAGACAAAGCACCCCACATTACAATTGTATGGTCCAGTCCTGTCTATTCCCTTAGCAATACGTCAGGGTACTGGATTGGAGAGAAGATGAAGAAAAGGAAACTAAACCATTACATGCAGCAATTGTTTTCAACTGTTGTGAAGATTTCTAACTCCTAATCTTGACATATGGAGAAACAAGAGTGGAGAAGTCTTTGAAAGTCACTGCCTAACAAGTTTACCTGGACAGTACTGTAAAAACAAACAGGTAATTTTTTTGAATGAAGGAAGAATACTTTCTGCTTCTAATCTTGAAGATGTTCTGACTTAAAGACTTTTGTCATGAAGGAATTAAACAAGCTCAACAAAGCTTATATGAACATAGTACAATCTGAATAGCTATACATTTCTAAACTGTGCTCCAATGCTTTCACTGGAAGTCTGAACACTCACTTTTATTTTGTCATTTTCAACAAGAATATATTGAAGACTGCTTTTCCTCATGAAGTAAGTAGATAATAGTGGTGGGGCATCTGGATCAATAGGACAGTAAGCAGCCGGAACCTGAAGGATTCTAACAAGACAAAATTTAAAAGGTTTTAAATAAATCAAAAAATAATAATAAAACTAAGAAAAATCCACTTACATTTCACTCAGATTTTTTTTTTCCCTGTAAATAGTTCCCAGAGTCAGAAAATGTAGTTATAACATGACTTTCAAATATTTTTTAGAAATACAATATTACAATATGAAGCAAATCAGTATTGCCTTTTCTCATTTTACAGTGAGGAAAAAGATTCGAGCTAGACAAAAACATCCAAAATTCTTTCTGCCAAGCAGGTCGGTGGTGACAGAGGTAGCAGTGACATCAACAGCACCACAATTTCAAAGCTTTTGCTATTGACTGTGAACAGAAATACAAACATTCATTTGTATGTGTACAACAGCACACTGAGTACAATTTCTATTCTCACTAAACAGTCTGGCGTGAGAAAATTCTGAGTATGTACCAGAACTTTTTTCCTAATGAACAGAGGAACACTGAGTACCATTCTGCTATTATTCACTTGTCCCTTTTTTCCCCAACAGTTGTATACTGCAATCACTCCCTCTAGTGGCTCACTTTGATAAAGGCAAGCATTTGAATTTATTACTCTACAAAACAAAACGGTAACTAAAACAGGAACAGCTCCCATAAATTGTAGCATTTCCTCTAAGGCTGGGTTCCCATGTCCAATTAGATATATTTTCTCGTGCAAATGATTCATCATTGTAATGATGACAAGATACTGAATGAAGGCTTGGAAACTGCAGCATTCTGCATACTTGAATAGTGCCTGGAATCAATAAGCACTTAGGCCTGCCCTGTACTATATACAGCAGTTAATTACTCAGCAATTAGAGCTCTAAATAAATGAATCGATAAACCGAAGTGCCTCGTCAGTTTCCAGTCACATTACAAAAGATATCTGTGTGGCTGCTCAGAGCATTGGGACAGAGGGTAAGGAAGGAAGGACGGGACCTGAGGCAACCTCAAGCTGGACCAGCTGTGAGAGCAGGCCATACTGTGCAGGACTTGCTTCAGTCAGACCCTGAAAGTCTCAGTGGATGGAGCCTGTACAACTTCTCTGAGAAGTTCTGCTACCACACTGGGAAAGAAGGGTTTCCCTTAGTAGTGAAGCAGTTCATCAGCACACCTGGAAGGTTTATTATTACAGCACTCCTTTCACTGAGATCTCAGTAGTCAGCTTTGATGTATGCTCTTTCTTTTTGCACATTTCAGGTGCAATGTGACAGCAGGAAAATACAGACACAGAACTAAGAGAAGCATGGATGCTGCTTCATCCGCTGAAGAAAATGTGCTCGTGGTGACGAGGTACTGTACTACATTGTAAGTGTAATAGGTACAAGGATACAACTATTATTATTCATTAGCAAACTAAGATTTAAAAATTGCTGAATTAACATTGAGATCACAAACATTTCCATTTCCTTCCCATTAAATAATCAATGTTTCTTTAGTGCTGCATTGCTAATTACTTTCTCCGACAACCTTCCTGTAATAGAACTGCATCTGTAAACTCATTTAACTTGAAGCATGAGATTTCTTTTCATATATTTTGCTAGCAAGACAAGAGGAATACATTACAAAGCCGCATATTTGTTTTGCGCTGGATATTTATCTGTTAAATCAACTCCATTTTAAAACAAGAATAAAGATACTGGTCATTAATAATTGTTCATATTTCTATAAACATACTTAACCACACATTAAAAAAAAGTTACATTTTAGATCAATGAACTTAAGATTCAAAAACCTCTGGCACTGACTTTTCAAAGACTGATTTGTGATATCACAATCTTTTCATAAGAATCTGAGACTCCAGTGCCTCTAGACTGTTAAGGAATGCAACAAAGGCAAAAAAAAAAACAAACATCAACTGTAGCATTTCAGCAGTACCAAAGACAACTAGCAGTTACTGCCAGTGGTATTACAATAGTATTACAGCATTTTGTTGATATAAAAAACATTAAACTTGCAGTTTGCTTTAATGGAGATGACCATTAAAAATACAACACAGAATGCAGGTATTCAAACCATTACCCTAAGATCCAAGATGGTAAGTTTATTCCAGGACAGCAGTAAAGGCCTATTTCACACCTGCCTTGAGGATCACAGTACTTCTGAAGGAAAGCTGTTAATTCCATGGCACGTTTAATCACTGTTGCATACGTGTAGAAAGTTGGAGGTCCATCATTGCATTGATCAAACCAAACAGCTTTTCTACCTGAGTGCAGGCTGGCTGCCTGAGCCACCATATCATGGAGAGTCATCTCTGCTGCACTTCTTCAGTTCCCCTTGAAAGATTAACATAGAGTGCATTGTCATCTCCTGGTTTATAATATTTTAATAAAATGACTTAAGTATACAAAACACTGCCAAGCAGGAAAAAAAAATAATTCAAAAAACAACCCCTGAATAGAAAGCACAATCCTTTATCACAATGCCTTACACCACTGGAATGCAAAACCTCATACTTTTATCATTTACAACAGCTCCCATGCTAAGGGCTAGAAGTAACTTGCTAATTTACAGGTGTCCAACCTTTTGGCTTGCCTGGGCTGCACCGAGTGAAGTGGGATTGTCGTGGGCCGCTATATGTAGGTTGCCTGGAAAGTAATGCCTCCCATTTATTTCCAAACTATAACCGATACAAAGAGCATGATAACATTTATTAACAGAGCAAATTTTCAACTACAAAACATCGGTTTTTTTACAACAACCACCCTGTCTGCAGCAGGAGGGTTAGAACTAGACAATCTTTGAGATTCCTTCCAACCAAAGCCATTCTATGATTCTATCTAAAGTCACCATGAGCTATGCATCTTTCCAGCAATGAATAAGAGTCTGCATGCCACACTCATAAAAATCTGTGCCAGCAGAGATGATGACCACTGTCACCATCGCCACTGCTGAAACACACCACCCACTGCCCCACTGTGCTCACGTTGACTGTCTGGTCTCCATCAACATTCACCAAGTGTCAATGGGTGTCATTTTTTCTGTATGGAGAAATTTAATTCTAACCCTTTTCTTCCTATGCACTTCTATGTCAGATGTCATTTTGACAGACTACCCCTCTGCCACCAACTGCCACAAGGCAACAAAATGGAACAGGATAGCAGAGGGAAGGTTCAGCCTCTACTGCCATACCACCAATGTCTGACTGTGACACTGTGAGACATCATCATAAAATAGGAGGCGTTACTTTCTGAGCAGCCCTCATATAACATAGTTAACATATGTAAGTAACAAAACTCATCTTAATCTTTAATATTTTTTATTAAAACAAACAAAAAGAAGGAGGCAACTAAACCATAAGAACAGCGGGATAATGGGATCTTGTTTTTTGTGAAGGTAGTGCATCAGGCAGGTTCAATGACAGTGCTAACAATTCTCAGTGAGCTCTCAAGGTGCTCATCAGAGATTTTTGATGAAATTTTACCCTTCCTGTGCTTCACCTTTGAGAACAGTTGTTCACAAACATATGTAGTGCTAAAGAACAACGACACAAATAAGGCACAACTGTGAAGCAAGGGATGTTTTTTCTCTGGTAAGAGAGGGCTTACAGAAGTCTGGTAAAAAGACACGGTCAGATTTTTGACTACAAGTCTACATGTTTTATTCGAAAACGCACCTATATAAACTGAAAATGAAGCCACAAAAAAAAAAAAAAAAAAAAAAAAAAAGATGATTTTTTCGGCACTCTTGAAACCCATTCTCAAATTCCTTTATCAGAATGGAAAGCATAGCTGCACGTTTTTCGCTATTCACAGGACTGCGTTTAGCCAACGTATCAAACTGCACACGCTCAGAGGCAGCAGCTTCAGCTACCCCGTGCGGAGGTTTCAGCCCACGCTGCGTTAACAGCGCAATGGCTGCCATGACGGCGGGGGGCGGCAGCGGGTTGGAAATGCCTGTAGTGACCCGTAGTGACTGACTGCAGAGGGTGCTCATCGCTACGCTTCTGTTTTTGAAGCTGGACGCAACCAAATTAAGAATTTCGGTAACACAGATCAACTAATAGCTTTCTCTTTAGTAGTACTGCGAGATAACCTTATTTTCTTTGCAAGTGGAAAATCCACCGCGCCGATGACGGGGTGGTTTTGTCAGTACCGCTCCCTGCACCGCGGGGCCCTCCTGACCGCCCGCACCGCTCCAGCACCCGAGTCGCGAGGCAGAAAAGCTCCGCGCTCACCCCCGCCACGCTCCAAGCCCTCCCCGTCTCCAGGCGCCGCAGGCACAGCCCTGCACGTCCCGGGGCACTCGGCCGCGCCGGGACAACGGGCGCCATCAGCACGGCCCGGATACCACGAGACCCACCTCTGACGGGGCCCTCCAGCAACACCCAGCGCCATCCGTTCACCGTCTCCCAGCAACCAAACAACAGCGCTCCCGATTGGTGGAATCTCTTTTACCCCTGGCCCGCTCTCTAGTAACGCGTGCGTTCATTGGTCAACACCTGTCGCGCTATTGGTGCATCAACAAGCGGCGCCCGGATCTCAATGGCGGGTGTGCGTGATGCCATTGTAGCCGGGGGGAGAAGACGAGGGGGAGTGCTATAGCCACGCCAGCCAGAGGGGAGAAAACAAATGCAAGGTCCTGCCTCGCCGCGCGCGCCACGCCACTCACTCCCCTCACCCCCCTCACCCAGGAAGACGGTACGGAGCGCCGTAGGGGTCCTGCGGCCTTGGGTAGCGCTCGGCTCTTGGGCTGAAACGCTGCCGCGAGGAGGGGGTTTAACGTAGGACCCGAATGGATTTACCCCACGCCCGAGGGCTGTTTCAGGGTGATTTTATTAAAGATATCTCCGAGGCATGCTGCCAGCAAAAACAGTGTAGAGACATTCCAAGAAAACAGCTGACCATTTTTAATGTTGCACGTGGTAGCAGTGCCTAGAAGCTGAGGAATTCTTCCCTTTGAAGTGTTGACAGCACGTGTGCATCCTGCTGTGTGTCATACACGAGAAGCCCGGTAACCTCCTCACTGCTCAGCGAATAAGGTGGCGCTCGAAAAGCATTCTCTACGTTTAAAACATACATCTTTAAAATGAGGCATGCAGCATAACTAAAAGTTATGGGGCATACGATGGCAGCCCTTCTGTAATGTCGTGCGTTTCATGGAAAAAAATGGGATTATGACTCTCACTGAAATCAGATTTATGCCACCTGATGCTCAAATCACATTTAAACAGTTCTTCCCACACGTAAAAATAGCACTTTTGTTAAAAATTATTTGCGTAAGTTTCAATCTGTTCTACAAGATAACTTCAAATGGATTGAATTCTGCTTGCATTTTTATTAAACTGTGCAACTGGTTTCATCTCCTCACATGCATCTAATACGAGAGCTTGATTTATCCTTTCAAAAATGTTTGCTTTTTTGAAGGCAGGAAAGAAGGGGGAAAAAAAAAAAAAAAAGTTTCTCAGTTTTCTCAGTTTTCTCACACTTCTCCCTTCTAGTATGGAAGAGCGGAGGTCAGAGAGATTGCATCCAGTTCCTTTTTTGCTCATTTTGCTGTCCAGGTAATGGGACTATTAAAAAACAAAAACACTTGCTAAATAGAAGAGTTCCATATACCTCTCCCAGTAAGCAGATCTGGACTTCCACAAAGAGTGCAATTCTCAAGATAAAGTAGATTTTCCCATTAGCTTGACTGCAAGGAGGTTCTGACTCCACAGAGACCCTCCACAAGGCTCAGTCTTGTGAAAGTATTTACATCCTTTCTTGAATTGAGACTTTTGTGATCATGTATCAGGCACAATTGCTACAAATTCCACCTAAGTAAGCTCAATTGTTAATATAATGACCAGTGCTGTATTTCTCAACTATGTGCAAGATGGGGAAGAAAAAAGCTCTTAAACTTTTATTTTTCTCTGTTTTTGTAGCGGTGTCACATGCAATTGTAAGGCCAAAATACACAATATTAAATAGATAATCTAAAATTAAATTGCTGGTACTTTGTGAAAAAACACAGGTATACAAAATATTTTTTACAATTGTGCATTCATTTGCAGTAGTTTCAAAAGGTGCTTTTCTGTTTCAGCTAGTGGTTCATTTTGAGGCGATCTTTATGTATACAAGTAACTAACTGTGACCAATTAAAAAATATAATGCTAATACAATTAAGAAGTTCAATACTAATGGTTCTTCAAAACTCCTTCTTTTAAAACATTACATTTATTTTAACAGCAGTGATGTGTAAAAATAAAGAGTCTGGCCAAAACAACACAATCTGCAGCTGTTATATCATGCTTACAGTTAAGAAAGAAACTATTTTTGAATGAAGTTTGGACATTAACATAGAAAGAGCACACTGAGTAATAGCTCACACTGCAGAAATTGTCAGGACTTGTTCTGAAGAAAACAAGATGTGAAACAAAAAATAAAAAAAGGCAGTGCCAAGTGTTTTTCTCCTTCCACATCCTATTGGCCACTGGAAAACACCTGAAGATTTGCGTTAGACTTCGGAAAAGAATTTTGAAGTTACAAACACAGAAAGCTTTTGGCTTAGCATCTCCCTGAGTGTTCATTCTTAAAATCATGTACCAGACATTATGTTCATGGAATCTGGACACTTAGAAAGGGCTTGATTTATAATGGCTATTTAGCTTATATGCTATTTAGCTATACATATAAATGGCTATTTAGTAAGATATATTTTTTTTAAATCTAAGCAAAAACTGTCGAGGAAGCAATTTGACTCTTCAGATTTTTTCCAAAATAGAGAAGCAAGCTTCACATTCCTTGTAATGATTTTGATAATTTGAAATTACACCATATGATTTATAATTTGTACTTCAACTTTGTAATAAATCTGACACAGATATCTCACATTCAGGGCAAGACTGAAACAAAAAGCTTTAGGACTGGTAAATAATTATAAACACTTTGGTTTTTACAATATTTTATGAGAAAATAGAAAGCACAACTGTGCTTCACAACTATATGATTTTATATTTTAATTTGCTTAGATAGTTTTTGTCAGCACAGACTTTATCTAAGCCATTACCATAAAGATGTAGTTAGTAACAGTAATCAGTTAGCTCTGGTAAGCTTTACCTAAACGTAAGAAGGCTACTAGCAAGAAGGCATCTTTGAAACAGGTACATTCATCAATGGATGAACCAATGTCCATCCACTAAAAATTCACCACTCTAGCTCTACAGGATACTCTCCAGTGAGACATGCTGTGCAGTGACCAATCTTTCCAACACGTGATTTCTGGGTTTTAAGACTGTTCTCATTCTCTTTTCTTGCTTTGATGCTTTCTTGCACAGACGATACAAGCCCTTCCACAGAAAGATAAACAACACTGTCGGCCCCTAGAGGAAATAAAGAATTCATCAGTTAAAAGCTGCAATTTCGTTCCAAATGCAATGCTCTTACACAATGTGGGTGCACTATTGTATTAATTACAATACAAGGTGGATCACCTCACATGAAGTCAATAGTCATGAAAAATTATCAGATCATAACAAGTTATTTGTACAGGGAGCAGAATCACTGAAATCTAGACAGGAGGTTCTGAATTGAGATCTGAAAAAACTGAAATGGAATCCAGGGTATGTAGTAAGTCTGTCTAAACTCTGAACAGTTTCACAGAGTTATTCTGCATTTCAGCTCCGGAAGTAGGTGTAACATGTGACTCAATTCCCAAACTAAACATCTTACCAATAACACCCTTTCTGGAACTTGGAGGAGCAGAAGAACATCATGTTAAAAAAAAATCAGTATTCAGTTCATGAAAATGTTGTAGCGGTAGAAGAGTTTGACAGGCTTTTCACATAATCACTTTTTCATTTACACTCACTATTTTATGAAAAAATGCTTCTTAAATACGAGATCCTACAAACTTGAAATATTTCAACATGCCTTCATGATGATTTTGGAGAAAGGAATTAATTTTAAGATTAGACAGTATTTATACAAGAAATCTGAGTTTAAAGTTTTCTAATCACAGCTATATTCTTAAATCATTTTTAAAATACTCTGCAGCACAATAAGCCATATACTAGATTTTCTCACTCACAGACCTTCACACCATTTCTATTACTGCTATCTCTATGATGAGCACATTATTTACTACATCACAAGCAACATTAAGTTATTGGTTCTTTGTTCTGCTGTAAACATGACTTGTTCTAGAGATCTTAAAATACATTTAATTAAAATTCTTTGATTAATTTCAAATGTCATTTCTTTCAAAGTGACGCAATTTACAAGAACTTAAATTTGTAGAAAAATCAGTGGGTGTTTATAAATTCAGGATATATTTTTATGAATGTCAAGAAAGTGAAACTACATTAGTTTTTCATTACACAACAGATTTTCATCACTTATTTTCTTTCTCATATTTGCCCACAGCAACACCATGTGGTAAAGTGTTTCCCAGAAGGAATTCAAAGTACTGGAAACGTGTTATTAGCCTTTATTTGTAACTTATGAATTATTCTAATGCTTTACATTGGTCATATATATAATATAAGAAATATAATTCATTAACTGAATCATAAAATATGCAACTAAATTGGTTTGAACCATAGGAAACACACAATATTTAGTGTGTCAACTTTTATGATTTTTTTGTCAGTTTTGCCATTCGTGCCTTGAGGTGTTCTTTATTTTGATGCAGGCAGTAAATACCTTACAGGTGAAAACCATCTTTCAAAGAAACCCCACATTTACCTATATAGTTCGCAAGATCATGAAATTCAGGTCTGTTGGCAATCAGTTCTTCTTTCGTTGGAATGTTTATTCCCATGTAACACGGAAATCTTATGGGAGGTGAAGCCACACGAATGTGCACCTGAATAAAAACACAATTTCAAAACAGTGCTATGAGATGAAGCTCAGCAGAGCATAATAAAATATCAAAGTCCAAATTCTGCAAAATAATAATGAAGAAAGGAACACAGCATTTGATCAAAGTCGTGGAATGGTTAAATGTAATATAACTTTCAGATTTGAAGACAAGAAGAAAGATAAAGATAATTTTAGAATTTATCATTACAATATTTCATAATGTTCCATGAGGTTCGGTCTTGATTTTGCTTCTCTTCTATAGCATTCAATCCTTGATGCAGGTGTTTCAGTTTACAAAGTCAAACATCATACGAAACACTTCTGCTTCACTGAAAAACTTGCTTACTGTTTCAGTTAAAAAATTCGAATCAATTAAAAAAATGTGCTGTGATGACTTAAAGCACATGCCTATTTACTGCAGTATGTGAATGTATTTAATGCATGTGGCAGTTAACATCACACCAATACTTTTTTTCCTCATCTTACCTAATCTGTTTTCTATTCTAGTTGTCAGTTAGCACTTTATAAATGGAGACACGTTCCTCTCCCCTTAATCTCCCAAAAATCAAAGCCAAAGAAACAAAATAAACTTTTCAACAGACCATGACAAAAACACACAACAGCCTTCTTTTTTTTTTTTTTTTTTTTTTTTTTTTGGCACACTTGCACTTTTAAATAATGGAAAAATGCATAGTACAAATAAAGTCACAACCCAGTGCTTTACCCTCCCATCAATCTTGTATTTAAATGTGTACTGTTCAGACTAAAAACGAACTTACCTCTTTAGCTCCTGATTCCCTTAGTAGTTTTATTATGGGAGAAATAGTATTGCCCCTCACAATTGAATCATCAATGATAACAACTCGCTTGCCTTTAAAATTGTCAGATAGAACACCAAACTTCTTTGCAACACCAAGTTGCCGTAACCTCATATTTGGCTGGATAAAAGTTCTTCCTACATAGCGATTTTTACAGAGTACTTCAACATATGGCAGTCCACACTATAAACAGGAGACATTAAACAGAGTTAGTATCTATAAAACTGGTTATTCTCAGTTACTGTGCTTTAAAGAAACCTTAGGATTCAGTATGATTTCACAATAATCAAATATCTTTGAAATACCTTAATAGAGTGGAATAATGACAAAAACCAAACAAGTGATGCAGATGACTCAGAAGGTGAGGCCACTCTAGTAGCCTGTGCTGAAATGCACCACTACAAAAAAATGGTATGTGTAGATATACTTGAGAAAAGAAAGCAAATTAACACAAACCTTTTGAGCATAACCCAGAGCTGCTGGGGTTGCAGACTCTGGAACAGTGCTGACCAGGTCTGCCTCCACAGGTGCTTCAATAGCAAGTTGCTGGCCACATCTCCTCCTGACTGAATACACCATTTGACCTAAGAACAGCAATAAGTGTTTTTCCTGGTATGCATAATTCAGATTTCCTCTCAGATTGCTGTACAAATGTCTGTGGTAAGTTGCAGGCATAGAAGTCAGTGAGAAAAATTTTGGAGTTAATAAGCAGTCATTCACATGAGCTCATATTTTATTTCCACCCATAATGTCATATTCTAACATTCACAACTCTATCACTACACAGAGAATTAAAACCCAGTCTGCCCTAATCAGGTAACTAAACTTCCTGTGGATGTTACAAAATCTACTAACAGGAGCAAAGAAGAAGAAATTATGCCTGCATATTCACAATATGCATATTCTATTTTTAGTGTGTTTTCCTAAGCAGACAAAGTTTGTGCAATCATCCTGTCTGCCCCTATCCACTTACTAATTTTGAATCAGTTGGCTATATTTACCCCCCATTCATTAAGGCAAGAAAAGGCCTCGAGAGCTTTGAAGGTCCTAAAAGTTTGGAACTAGAAGAGGAAACTGGAAGTACTGTGGTAGGGTAGGCAAGGTAAAGGTACAGAGGACAGTACTAGGGAATATGAGAGAAGTGGGGACAGTGCTAGGTATGAATGTCCTGGCAAATATAGCATCTCTAAGACAATTTTCAGAAGCTTCTACTGAAATAAAGACATTAGACTGACAGCCCCAAATACTTAGATAATTCACAGATTTCGAAGTTGTATTAAAAGCGTTTTCCTGAAGTAACAATTTCTTCCAACAAAAATACTAAGATAAAGTTGTTTTGCAGATCCTTTTTCATAGCTCTAATTATTTAAAAGGTTTTCTAAGAACTAATACAGTTCTTAAGGCTCTTGCTTTGAAGGGATATTTTCACTACTTTAATCATGTTTGTGGGTTTTTTTGTCCTTTCCATGAGGCTATGCAGGCAGGCTGACAGAGGCAATATACAACACAGACAAGAACAGGAAAGTGATGTTACATGTTTCTCCTGAGTCTTATATCCTCAAGAACTGTGCCAGCCCATTCTGTGCCAGCCCTGTTGTGAAAGCTCACACTCACTGCCACCCTGCAATGATCCCAGATCCTCTCTAGAGTCAGTTGTCCTCCAGAATATAACCTCCCATTATTTCGGGAGGCAGAGGCTTTGTGCATTACATCTTCTCACCTTCAAAGATACTGTCTGGTCTTGCAAAATAAACATATTCAAAGATGCAGAATGCTGACGGATCTCCTTCCGGTCTTGGTACAACATCCAATGTTTGGACATCGTACCTGGATATTTTCACAATCTCTCCAGGAAGTACCTCACGATAGTACCTTGAAAGAGAAATACACAGCATTTAGAATGATAGTTTTAAAACATAAAACCTATTGGTGGGAAAATCACTTTAGAACATGATATTTTTCTTGTTTTAGGACTTGACCTGATTTACGACCAACATGGTAAGAGAAGTGACCTTTACTAAAATGGTCTGAATTAGCACCTAATAGCAATAAATTAATACTGTGATACCACAGAATTCCTCCCATATATGGGATGTAATGCAGTACAAAGAACACAGAAAAACACACCCACAAGAATACTATACAGAAGGGAATAAAAGACTACTAAAGTGATTACATTCTTTCTTGGTTTTGCTTTACTTTCTTTTTACTTAGTAGTGTGTTACCCAAATGCATATTTTTGTAATCTCTGATTAAGAAATTAAATAGAACTGCTCTTTTTTTTTTTTTTTTTTTTGACGTCTCCTAATGAGCCTTCAATCTCTTTTTGTTTCAAGAAAGTGTCCCACTTTTCTTTTTACAGTGTCTTAGGTAGGGAGGGAATGTGAATCTCACATATTGGCTTTAATGGGTCTAACGTGTTTGCACCTATGGAAATAGTTTCAAGTGCCCGTCACTTTTTTGAAACAAGGAGGCTGGCTGATAAGCAGCATATGCTATTGCTCAAGTTAGCTACCATAAGCTACCACTTAAGCTACCCGTAAGCTACCACTGCAACCTCTCCCGTAGCACTACTTTATAATACGAATAATATGAATTTAATTGCTAACAAGCCTAAAATTAAAATTGATAAGGATATCCAGATTTAAAGCAACAAGAGGCATTCTTGAGGTTGTCTTGACTCTTATTTTATGAATACATAATTATTTAACTTCCTATACATTAACTCAATCAAAAAAATAAACTCTCAAAAGTCAGAATTGGCAAAAAAAACAAAACAAACAAACAAAAAATCCCTCCAAACAGTCAACAAACTAATCCTTCATGTCTTCACATTGTTAGAGATTACAGTATTTGGCAATTTGAGGCTTAATGTTTAATTATTGCTTGAGGAGAGCTTTCAGATCAAGTGAGAACCAGAACACTTACTCAGCACCAATAGATAAAAAGCTACAGGATTCAGAGGAGACTACCCATCCTTCTGTTTCACTGTTATCTTTTCCTGAAATAAAAGATTTCTGTTATAGTTAGATTCCACAATTTTTGATACCACAATGCATATCTAATACAGTACTTGTCTTGCTATGTCCTAGTTTGCCAAATGCTCAAATTTAAATTTGCAATGGTTAGCATTCCAAAATTTCTATAATATCATTTAAAAAAATGTAAGCACCGTAAAGTAGTTCTAGGCACAACTGGTAGTAACAGCATCATATTCCTGGTTCAGAAATGTTGTCTCCACACTATTTCAGATTTTTCCATTTATATTTGAATTGCTCTAGATATACATAATTACTTTCGTTTAGACAAGAAATTCCTTATTTTTTTCCTATGTTAATTGTGTCAAGAGCCTTTTGACTACAGTGAATACTGGATTGAACTCCAATAAAGATAGTACAGGCACAGAACAGATCAAACCGAATGTCTGTATGCTTTAAAAATCTTGAGTTTTTTCTTGTGCTCAAAGGACTTTATTCCCATCAGTTGATGCGAGCATTGGAAAGCAGAAATACACTGTCTGTAATCCAACACCTTTTGACTGTCTTATCACAAAAGAAAGGGAGAAAACTGACATTTTTTCTGGACTGGATATAGTCCTGGATAAATGGCTCCAAGTGGATCTGCTTGAGTGAGCAGGATGGAGCAGATGACCTCCAGAAGTCCCTTCCAACCTCAGCTGTGATTCTGTTCATCCTTGCTTTCCTATTTTGATGATAAGAACTTAGTTTCATTTTCAGAAATACTCTATTACAGTTGGGCTGCCTAATTCTGACACTGTCATCAGGCAGGATTCACTTTTGTTGAAAACAGAAACAATGTTTGCAGACTTCTTACAAATTACCTTTTCCTTACACCACTACTGTTAGGAATTTACAAAACTGACTTTTGCATTACATGTTCCCATCTCTACTTCAGTAAATGCAGCTGTAATTACTTAAATTAATGGCTTCATGTATATATATATATATATAGGCGTATGAATATTAGTATATACTTATGATTTACCTTTTCCATTCATGTCCCCTACTGGAATAAGGCGACCAATGCAGAGTGGGCGATTCCCATATGGATCACGTACTGCATAGATTATGTCTTTATGCATAATTAGCAATGAATATGAAGTTGGAGTTTCATTCATTAAATTTTTAATTCTGCAATGAGACAGAGGTGAACATAATCATGTGTTGCACACCATGCTGAGAATATATTGCTGTTTTCTTGATTCTGAAACCTGTAATCCTCACCTTGCTACCCAGTCAGCAGTGTCGTCATTTTCTAGAGGAGGTGTGAAAGCCAGCAGCTGGGTGATCAATTCACTGTCAGAACTGGTTGACAATCCTACACCATGCCGCATAAGCTTAAAAGACACACACAAAAAAGGGTTACCAGTAGTAAAGTACTTATCTTGTCATATCTTTGCCTTGCTTCAATGGAGGAGTAGATCCTATAGATTTTGGATGGAATTTAATAGCACAGATTTCACAATGAAACATCTGCTAAATTTTAAGCAGGTTCTTTAAAACGTACTCTTCCAGCCAAATAGATTATAAAATCTGTCATTTGATGATCTCCTTATGTTTTTGTCCTGACAGTGCTCATGATGAATTTTGCATGCCAGAAATACAAATAAAGATAATATTCCAAACAAGAACACTTCATATTACGATTACCTCACCTAATTATTATGTCTCTCTTAACTCTAAACATATGATCATTAGGAATTAGTTTTTGCACTTGACATACAGAAGTGTGAAAAATAGTCTAGAGGACTAATGAGTTATGCCCTATAGCAATTACAAATGTCTACTCTTTTTTTCCTCCTCCCCAAGGCTATTTTGATTATGATGCTCTTTCACAACATACAGTAGTTTGTCATTAAGTACTCATCATAGCAAACTTTTTGCTCATTTCTGTTTCATACTCAGAAATGAACGATACTGGATTATCCCAGGAGATACTGACCTTCCTCCTCAGTCGTACAGCATTTGTTAGTTCCCCGTTGTGTGCCACAGCAATCTTTCCATGAAGAGTTTCTACAACAAAAGGCTGGCAGTTCTGCAGCTCAGAGATCCCCGAGGTAGAGTACCTGGTGTGCCCGATACCAAGGTTTGAAACATATAGCTTCTTCAGGCTGTCTGCATTGAACACGTGATTTATAAGACCCATTCCCTTCAGGAGAAAAGGAAAAAAATTGTTGTTCTGTTGTTTTGTTTTATTGGCAGTGTGCTCATTTCTCCTTGTGCTTGTTCCTGGTAATAAATATTTTGCTTGTTCCTGGTAATTAATACTTTGCTAGAAAGGGAAATAACCTGAAATCCACAGGAAAGAAAGAAGCTGATTAGGTGTCACAATGATATGCCAGATTCCATTTCTCCTATTTTTAGACAAAACATTATACATTTTTGTTCTGAGGATTTCCACTGAACAATCTGTTTTCTGACTAAAAATGCATCCTTCAAAAAACACAACCAAAGTGCTAAGGCATTTAAAAATTTAAGAAAAAAGAATGTCCAAAGGGAAGGAAAAAAGGAAAAAAGTTGCAGGATTCTCTACTTAGGATATACTATTGGCAAGTTAGTGATATATATGATTTACTTTTATACTGGTCCATGACAACATTTATCAGATTGCAGTCATTCCCATTTATCAGGCTGCACTCAATGTCAGAAGCAAAACTTTTTTTCTAGAGGATTTTCCTGTTTACTTAAAACAAACATTTCATACATCCAGGTTGCCTTCTATTTAAAGCAGAAATGCGTCAAAGCGTTTTAGTCAGCTGTCAGGAGCTTCTTACGGCAACAAGCGCTATGTGGAGACAAATTAACAGCAAGAATAGCCTGAAAAAAAAAACCTGCACACAGTAGAAATTAAGACTGGATTCCAAACCCTCCTACCACTCCAGCTTCTTATGCTGCCTGTGGAAAATGTTTACGTACTTCTAAGCCCCTGTTTCCTTATCATGTATGGTAACTGTGATGTACACGAAATCACACATGATATAACACTCTTCTAGGATCTGTAAAGTCACATGAGAGAGACTGAAAAGTCTTGATTGCTTTATGGCCTGTGCTGTGGATACATTAACAACACAGTGGGGTAACATAGGGAGGAAGGAAATATGGTGAATCGTTTGCAGAACTCAACCAAAGCACATTAAAGAAAGTCAAGGTTTAGAGTATTCTGTTCCTTGTCTGGATAGAGTCAAAATACAAAAAGACTGGTTGCACATATGGTTTTAGGATACTTGCTGTCATGTTAAAAAGTTTCTGCCTCAAGCATTCAAAGTACTGCTTTTGCTTTAATGGTTCAGCAAACTATATGCCCAATCAAATGTCTCCTATTGTCTTACAGATTACATGAAGTCTGTACCATGTGCAGAAATGCAATTGTGCTCTTGTTTTACTTAGGCCTACTTATCCCTACAGGAGATCTGGCCAGTGTTAATGGATGTGGCTATGTGAAGCATTGCAATAGCTTAAACAAGCAATGCTATGTCAAAACACATTTGGTGACACAAGAACATAATCTCTACTATGCATAGTGAAATATTTTGCTGATTTAGATTGTGTCAGTGGGACAATGAATGTGAATTACACCAGTATAAAAAAATTCCTAGTGAATGCAATCTTATTTCTGTATGTCCCAGGTCTGGCATATACCAGAAAAATGATAATATATCTACTTTAATATAGATTTTTCTGCATATTTAAGCATGCAACAGTAAGACAAAGCTCTCCTGCTACTGGTGTCACTACATCTATATAAGAGATGTAAATTTTTCCACATCCTGTGCTAGTACAGCTATGACACTAATTTTTTCTTGCACAAAGTTGGCTGAAAGGCTCTAACAGACAAATCTGGATGAGTCTTCTGGGAGAGTTTAAAACAAAGGATTAAAAACCTTTGTCAGGGGCTATTAATCCACCTTCAAAGGTTGGTAACAATCAGAAAGGAACACATATCCATGCCTTAGGTGGTCCAGTTTGTACTCTAATCTATTGGCTTAATCTGTTGACAAAGGTGAGCTTGCACTAATGCACAGTGTTGTAAATCGATGCAATGAGCAGCAGGCAGCTTTTCCCTTCTGCTTTTTTCTGCTATGAAGAATGCCAGCTGGTGTCTGGAGGACAAATGGACACAGCAGCATCTTCACTGCTGAGATTTTGTCACGGTGTAGCTGAAAGTCAGAATCCTAAATGTATTTTCACCACGGTAACAGACCCAAATGTTCCTTACATTAGCATGATTTCCAGGATTATACAAGTCAAATCTGCTGTACTGCACAGGCTGTTTATTACACTTTAGTTACTACGTTTTTTATAAGTGTTGAATCCAAGAAAGGCATTTCAAGGATAAGAGTAAACATCACATGCGTTGCAACTCTTAAAATATCAAAGCTGATACAATGAGAAAGTCAATTAAACTCTTAGCATGACAGTTAAGTATGTCAACTCAGTAAAATGGAAAATCTACAGATTATTCTATTGCCTGCTAGAATTTCATTCTGATAAGTAATTTTTACTGCAGGATTTATTTATTTATTTTTAAATCTCACTTTAAAAGAAAGTTGTAATTCCAGTAAACCTTAAGGTAAGTTGAAACCCAAGCAGAAGCAGGAAGGAAGAACAGATAACACATTGTGGAATTTGAGAAAATAGGCATTTAGAAGTGTGTAGGGGGCAGGATGAGGTTGTAAGTAACAGATAGGAAGGGGGGAAATTCCAGAAAAGGTGACAAACACAATGCTCAAGAGATGAGACTGTGCACGAGGCATGGAGCAGTCATGCAGGTATGCATGCTGCTGCAGCAAAACAGTTCTTACTCTTAAACTGATTTGAACAGCTTAATTAATCTTCCTCAGAGATGCCTAAACATAAAGATGAACTACCTTCTAACGGTGGTCAGAGAGCACACTCATATCAAGTGTGCTCCACAGTTTTGTTTGCTGAAATAGTTTCATTTCCAGTCCTCTGCTCTTCCAGGATTTAATAGGATGATGATTATATTTTTCTGGATGAGCAAAACCAATCCCTGAGCGTGCAGAGATTCTCCTGGCATATTACTTGAGGTTGTGGTCATTTAATGGCTTTTGACTTCCCTTGGGATTTTCTCAGCGTGAGAAAGACTGGGTGACCTTCTCAGATCTCCACTCAATCATTTACGTTTACCTGTAGGTGAAGTAGCTGCCACTTCCTTGATTCTCACTAAGCTAAGAATTAGTTGGCCATGTGGACAGGCTAAGGGGGCTGGGCTTGTTCGGCCTGGAGAAAAGAAGGCTGCAGGGTGACCTCATTGCAGCCTTTCAGTACCTAAAGGGAGCCTACAAACAGGAGGGGAATCAACTCTTTGAAAGAGTTGATAACTGCAGGATAAGGGGAAATGGTTTCAAGTTGAGGGAGGGGAGATTTAGGTTGGATGTCAGGGGGAAATTCTTTACAGAGAGAGTGGTGAGGTACTGGAACAGGCTGCCCAGAGAGGTTGTGGATGCCCCATCCCTGGAGGTTTTCAAGGCCAGACTGGATGGGGTCCTGGGCAGCCTGATCTAGTATTAAATGAGGAGGTTGGTGGCCCTGCATGTGGCAGGGGGGTTAGAGATTCATGATCCTTGAGGTCCCTTCCAATCCTGGCCATTCTGTGATTCTGTGATTCTGTGCTTCTGCAGAACTTGTACCTATTTTTCTTTTCTCAAGTTGCATTGGTGTACTCTTCCACATCTCTGGAGTTAAAACTTTAGGTGCAGGTGGAGTTTGGAAAGCACTTTTTAAGGTAACAATAGCCTGACTTGGATACTTCTTTGTGTCTACTACTGTGTATGTGACTACACCCAGAAGGGATAACATTGGCAGATTTGCTTTAAACATGAGTTTAAACAGACAGAAATCATCCAAATAACACCATTAGATGCTATCACTCTGACAGTGCCAAAACAGCAAATGAAACCATGCTGCTTCCCCTCTTTCTAATTATTATTGCTGAAAAATGCATCTCACTTGGGCATCAGCAAAACATTTACATTCTACCTTGTGCACTTTGAATGCTTGGGATGACTCTCCATCACTTGTCACAATTCCAGCACTCTCTTGGCCCCTGTGGACAAAATACAAATAAATATAAAGGACGGAAATACTTAGAATGAAACACCATACTATGCTATGGATTAGTGGTTTTTCATCTGTTCTTTATAACATGAAATTTTAATGTAAATTTATTTGTTGTTTCATTTTACCCACTTGTATTCAAAACAGCAGTTTCTTGCCCATGTTGTGCTCTTTTTTTCAAAACAGTCACATAAGGTTTGTGCCTAAGCTCACTGAATTCAGTGGAAATCTTTCCATTAATAAGTACTGGCTCAGCCTCTTACTGCAGTCCAATTTCAGTGTAGGCATAAAATAACAGCAGATGTTCAATCCGAAAAGCCACTTTGCAGTGCTAGTACTCTAGCTAGCACTGCATCTATTTCTGTTGGGGTTTGTCTTAAGAAACTGCTGGTTTTGATTAAAGGAATGCATTTTTTCTCCCACTGATCACCTACACAAATTTTTTGCACTCTTGCACTTAAGCAATCAAACTAGCATTTACACCACTAACTGTTGTGTGAACCCTCTGGCAAAGTGCTTGAGAACATAAACCTAAGCTTCTGAACCATAGCAAAACAGTTCTGGTGTACGGTGTCACTGAAAATGGAAATGGTTCCACAATGGCAGACCAGTCTCACGCTGGCAGCTGTGTTTTGCTAAGCAGAAGAGCACTACCAGATAAATGACAGCCTTGTCCCTTGCCTGCTGCTTTTCCTCCCAGCTGTCTTCCCTGACTCTGTGCAGGGCCCATCTGGCCTGCTCAGATCCCTCTGCATTCTAGTACATAATAGGGAGTAAAAGGGAAAGATGTTTTTCTTAGAAAATGAACCACTTAAAATATTTTTAGAATACTAGAAGCTGCTATTCATCCATTGGACTGGTTTAACTCAACTGAGGAACTATCTAGTATAAGCGGTAATAAAAGTAGCTGCAAACCTACATAACAGATTCTAATCTACAACTGAAGTTTTACTTTAAGCCCTAAAACCCTTATATTTGTCGCTAGACCCACTTACGTGTACAGCAACATTTAAAGAACATTTACTCAAAGAAAGCAGAACAAAACAAACTTCACACATATCTGAATGAATTTACTCTACAACTGACTTGAAAGATCCCTGAGGAAAAAAAAATCAGAGATAAGAAAACCCTTAAGTACATTTATTTTAACTCAGGAAAATGTCCTGTCTATTAACATAATGACTGGCAATAAGATTAAGGTTCATACACCACGTTCAGCAACTTTTAATTCAAATTTCAATATTATAGATGATTTCCAGTTCAATATTGATTCCTTAAAACATCAGCAAAATCAAATAGAGGGAGAGAAGCAAATATCCTGAATAAAAGGCCTTTGCAAGTAGTGGGCTTACATCTTTTATGTAGTGCTAATAGCAGAAGAGTAAGCAGAAGCAAAAAGGAAGCAAGGAGCTTATGCCATTTTACTGATTTAGTGATCTTTAAGTAAGCAAGCATTTAATTAACTCATCACCGACAGTAAATGGACAGTAAAAATGCATTCAGAAATGCATACAAGTGCCCACCAATTTTACAGCAAATGCCACTTGGCCACGCAATGGTGAGACTGTGCATCATGCCCACGTTGCTGCCACACTGCCCACACCGCCTCGCAGCCCACACAGCGGCCGGCAGCAGCTTCACGTTGCTGGCGGAGAGGAGCTGCCGCGGCGCTCACACACAGCACCCACGCACCGCGTCCACACAGCCTGTCCCCAGCATGGGGTGGGTGCAAGCACAGCCTGCTTTCTGCACCCGTGTTTTTCTTGCTCAAGGCAGCAAGCCAGCCCAAGCGGCTTTGTTGCCCTGATGGCAGCGCGGTGGTGACATCAGCACCATTTTCCATACGGGGGGCTGAGAGGCCACTTCAGGGGCCGGACAGAGAGTCGGCTGATGGCAATGTGGCTGCCGAGGGCCCGCTGGGGCTCTGGGTGCCGGTGCAGAGCTCAGGGCGGCCTGCAGCCCGCGGTGCTCGGGGCGGTGCACGGAGCCGCTGAGAAGCAGGCGCCTGGTTGCCTAGGGAACCAGATCTTGGCTAGAAATAGTGAATCATTTCCAGGTCACTCTCAACATGGAGAGTGGAGCGGGGAAGCACTGGACTGAGGAGGAGGTTAAAGCTTTGCTAAGCATCTGGTCGGAGAAGAGCATCAAGAAGCAGCTCCACGGCACCCTGAGGAATAAAGGAATATTCATCTACATTGCCAAAAGGCTGCAGGAGTTAGGAGTTTGTAGAGATTGGAAACAGTGCCGGGCAAAGTACAAAAACCTGAAGTATGAATACAGAACGGTTAAATACGCCCGCAACTCCGGGGATGCCACTAAAACCATGAAGTTTTTTCATGACCTGGATGCCATACTGCGATGTGAACCTGTCGCACACTTGGCTGCCGAGGGGAACGCCAGGTGCTCCACCACCGATGCACGGCTCAACACCAGTCCCACCGCAGACAGCAGCCAAGGTAAAACTCTTTCTGCTTCTATATCCTCCCTTTGTTTAAAAACTACCAACGAAAAGCCCCCAGCTCCAGGCAAACAAGCCCACAGCCTAAGTTTGCCGGCTCTGCACTGAGGCTGCCCAGCCTGGCAGTGCTGTAGAGCAGCCCCAGACAGGATGCGCTCCGGCACAGGGCAGGACATGTTAGCACCCACCAGTGTTGAAGCCTGCAAATACAGTGTAATTCTCACCAAATCACACTAACTGCTTGCAGTAAAGCCTCTGTAAGTACTCTGGTGTCAAGGCTCCTGCATGGAGCTCAGGCGTTAAATTAAGGAAAGATGGTTGTGTGTATTGCTTTTTTTTTCCCTTTAATTTCATTTGCGATACTTTGGAACCATGACTATTAGAGCTCCAGTTCTAAACTTAAAGAAAACTGAATGTAGATGTGGGAAATGTCATGATTATTTCAAAAACTGTTACTTGTGACACAACTGAAATTTCTAGTTTTTATTTTTATTTCTCTGTAATTGGAATTTCAGCTATGATGGCCAAAGGTAAATTAAATTATTCTATTAGAGATTAATTTCATTTTTTTTGAGAAACAGAGGGATGTTTAATAATTTCCTATTAAAAATTGCAATGTGCCAAGGAAAAGTAAAAATCATCATGTTTGTCTGAATATTCTGAGGCAAAACATGTAACTACAACTGCTCTTATTCTGAAGGGTTTTTTTTTTTTTTTTTACCAAATTAGTTGCATTCCTTGTTTGATTCAGCCCTCTTTACATACACATTTAAGCTGTGCTTAACATTTCATTAGAGTCAATCTGCTATTTGACAGCACTCAAACCTCCTCATCACATTTTGAATGTCACTGAAGCACAAGCTCCAGTAATAGTTATAAGTATCAAAATAATATGGCTACAAAGAGAAATTCAAAGATAAGCTCCATTTGTTTCGTTCGTATATACCAATTTACATTAATTAAGACTGTGGATCTTTTTAAAGAAAACAATAAACCCTCTAAAATAGTGTTAGAGGAGATTGCCAATGGCACAGAGATGCTGGACATATAGCTTACCACTGTACTCTTCTACAATGCTGTCTGACAAAAAGGAATTAACATTTCTCTTGCCACTGTTTACCTTAGCTGAAAGCTCAGCCTTAATTTGTCATCATTAGCAGAAAGCCTCTAATCTGTCACAAATCACTTAAAAATAAAATGCCAATTTCATGATATTTTAACATGTGCTGTCTGCACAATGTATTGCTATTACAATCCATTTTTATTTTTAAATATGCAGAACTGAGAGCCAAATCTGTGGCTGATATAAGCTGTTAAATCCTGAGGAGTGCACAAAGCTAAATCAGAGTCCCTCCTCTCAGGATCTGAACTTAGGTTATCCTCTGTGTTTTGATGCAGTTTGCACCGATTGTTAATCCCAATTCTCATCTGCTTTCGGCCTCTTGCAAGTTTAAATCAGGAAGGGTTGACTGCAGTTATGAATCCCAAATTGGAAAAAAACACAAAAAATAAAATAAAAAATTTTTGTCCCCGAGGTGAGACGCTTCATTTTGAAGTATTGGCACAATCTGGTTTTAAAGGTGGTACAGTGAAATATACCTCTGAAATGCACAAGCATTTCTACTACTTCCTTTACAAGGAAAAAAAAAAACAAACCTATTTTATAAATACAAAGTAAATGAAACTGTAATAGTAACTGTAAAACTGTAAAATAACTGTAATTGTAATAATGTAACACAAGTGGTAACAATTTAAATGCAAAGATTCCCACAGCCATAATTCAGCCACAATGGAAGCTCGTTAAGGAATGAATGTGTCCTGCAGCTATGCAGCACACACACATCTGCACCATGGACACAGCGAATAGCCGTGACAGCATCAACTTCCTTCATTTAAGGACAAAAGCCAAGTTAACAGCGCTGCTGCAGGGACAGTCTTTTCCCATTGCCATCAGAGTTGTGGTGGCTATGAAAGGAGGAGTTGCCAAGCTCAGTGTTTCAAAATTCAGTTGTAAGGCTGAAGTGGCATTTGTGGCTGTGCTGCTGCTGGTCAGAAGTGTCTCGTGGGTGCAGATGTGAATGTGGCACTCTCACAGATGGCAGCGTGAGTTTGCACAGCCCGCTGTGCCTATCCACCATGAACCTCACAGCTCCTCTGCGGCCTTCGGGAAGAAAGGGACTGTTTCATACAAGTATCTCCTGTTAAGATCTGTGTACATCTGTGTCCTTGCAGGTGTCCTCCTGAACTTCTGTTTAGCCTCTGAAAGCTACAGGAGCGGAGGGAGGCATGGTCCTACCCCCCTCTTTTTCAAAAGGGGCTGAGAAGCTTTATTTTAACAGTTGGAGGAACCCAAGGCTTCTGCCTTGCATAGGAGGAGCAACAACAACAAAAGGCTATCAGAAAACTAAAACCTGTGCCAAATAATCTTGGCACAGATCTTGAGATCTGGAGAACTTAGGTGTCATAAAGTGTTATTTAAAATGCACGACATGGACTCTTACCATTCTCCTTAGTCTCAGTTTAAACATTCATACTCTTCCTACAAGCTACAAAGTTTTGTTTGATTATTTCAACTACGAGGGTACTGCTGAGGAGGGGAAGGAAGGAAAAGAAGGGAAAAAAAGAAGTCTAATTCTATGGGACTGAATGATGTTTCTGCAGTGTTTTTCTGATTTTATTTTTCATATCTTATAAAGTCAGTTTCCTTTAGAAAGTAATTTAGATAAGCTAATAGTTAAAATCACAATCAAATCTAAGAGAGAGGTGTCTGAGGACAAACTCACTTTCCTTGCCCTTTGCTTTACAACAGCAAATGTAGAAAAAAATCTAATTTCAGTTCAGTCAGAACAGAAATGTATCAGCAAGGAAATTGTTATCATATGCACTCAACTTAGACAGCTACTAGAAATACAAAAAGATCCTATGGAAATGCAACCTGCAAATGCCACGCATATGTTGTTTTCCAAGTCTGGACTTTAACATTAAACTTAGCATTCACAAATATTCTATATACATAGCTTTATTAAAAAGAGAATGCAATACATACATGTAAACTTTTTTACTCATCAAATACTTTTTTTCCATCAAATATCCTTTCTTTCAAATACAACATATTTCGTGTTTGCTGTTCTTATTTGCTTATGATATTAAGCAGTTTATTTTTAAAGTGTACCTTCTAAATAAAGCTTGTTTATCCCACTGCCCATACGTGGCCCATTCAGTGGGGATCCAACAAAGAGCTTGTTTCCCTCTCCTCAGTTTGCTTTGCAGTTCTCAGGCAGATAAAGCACAAGGCCTGGCACTAGGGGTGGAGGCGGGAGCACACCTTTCTTCCTGTCAAGCCAGTTGCAGGGGATTACAGCTTTTGCCAGAGAAACAAGGTGGACAGCTGGCAGCAGTTAGAGATGAGGCCACAATATCTATGAGTCATTTTGGGTCTTGCTGAAAGTCGGGAAGGATTTAAGATAATGTTTTCAAACAAATCTAGATGTAGTTTTCAATTTCACCTACGTCAGGGATGCCACATTCCATCAGGACTGCACCTCGTCACTGCTCGCTGTTATTACTGCAATAGTGCTGTGCAGGTAGCTTTGATCGATGTGACCTACCTGGTGGGCAATGACAGCAGCTCACTCAGCATAACTGCAAAATCATCATTTCAAACTTCCTGTCAACACAGTGTGTTGAATACAGCACAATTTAAAAGTCTGTCCTCTGTGAAAGTTAAGCTGACTCATAATTTGAGCTACATGTGCTGCTTTCCAACTGCATGTAGCAATTGCTATAATGCTGCTTGTTAAAGAAATGTAGGAATGCAATACTTTAAAAGCTAGATTGAATCCAGTCGGCTACAAGTATGTCCGTGCTCTACTCAAAGTATTTTCCCACATTCCCTGTGCCATTAATCCCTAGATTTCCACAACTCTTTGCTGAACATCATTATCTTCTTCCTATTCTTCTCTAAATGTTCTTTTTGGAAATTTTTGTTTGATTATATAAATGGATTCATGTTTATCTGAATCCACATGCAAAGTCTACTTTTTTGTACATCTTTACATTCTCTGTTTCCAAACTATAGTTTTAACGTGCAACCTCAAATCAGAACGTTTTAACGTGCAACCTAGAATCAGAAAAGTATATGGGTCACTAGAATGAAGTCAGTTTCTACAAGAATTTTAGAATAAAATATATTTCTAACAGGCATTGTATGTAGATGTAAAGTAATTTAATTTAACTCCTGTAACTCCCGTCCTTTTATGGGGACAGGCCAAATGAGTTTAATTTAAATACAAATTAAGTGTGGAGATTACAAAGTTACTGATTTCATTGTGTATGGACATTTTCACTTAAACTAATTTCTAATTTTGTCCATACCTATTTTTCATCTGAAAACTCTTTCCTTCCCAGGTGAATTATCAGTTTCTTTAGAAGACGATGAGGATGCACCAGGAGATCCACTACTTTTTATGTCACATGTCAGACCAGTTCAACTAGGTATAGTATGATGGAGCAGTGACCCAAAATTAAATGCATAGCTTTCTGAGCTTTCAGAGCATTTTCAATAGCTTGAATATGCCATCACTGTCTGATCAACAAAGCTTTAAAATAATCACTGCATGTGATATGCCTCCTGCTCGACCACCACTCCCACTCAAAAGACATCCCATGTTATAGCTCAATCATATTAACCATATTAGTTTTGTTAAATGCTAGTGGAAAGCATGCCAAATGGTAGTGTGTGATCCACATGTCAACTTGTGGATTTTCTCCAACTCATGTAACTTTTGCTTTAAGTAGTATTAGTGAATGGCCTGAGCCAGGACAGCAGTGCAGAAATCTGTCCTCTGCTACTAAGTAATCCAGGTTCACAATAGTCTTCACAGCAACTGTGTCCTCTCTTCAAGCAAAGGGTGGTAAACAATGTTTTAGTCCAACAGTACAACTTGAAACTGGCCAGTAGCACTCCTATAAGAGTTTTGCTAAGGAAAGTCATCACAGAGCACAAGTACAAACCTGGCAAGCTTTAAGGAAGGTGAATATCCTAGATGTGACTCCCTTCAAGGGGCTGCTGAAGACAACAGAGAGACCTGAACTCATTTTGGGGAGAATCAGAGAGAACTGATGAGCTCATTCCTTTCCTGGATGAACAAGCAGCACTGTCCTGACTCTCCCCAAGTGCTTTCATTTCTGACAAGCCCTTTATGCCCTAGTGTACATCCCAGTCCAGGCTCAACTTTCATTACATAATCTCCAAGGTGCAATATTCTGAGAGAAAATAGGGCCCCAGCTAAACCTACCGCTTTTAATAGCTACACTACACTCCTTCTGCTGGGAATAACAAGAAATCAAGGATGAGACAAGAATACCACATGCAACTGTATACATATATACATGTAAAACCAAAACTTTTATTGCCATATCCGAAACAAAGTTTACAGGAATAGGTCTGTGTTATTCATCAGTGCTCTTACAGCATACTGCCAAGCAGATTTGTTTGGCCTGCTGTATGGGAACTGTTGAGTCACAGCCTGAACCACTGATTGATCACCCGAGGCAAGCACTGAGTCAGTCATGGGAGCACAGGTGAAGGCGATTCACCTGAGTGACCACAAGGGATGGAGCCTGGCTCTATTTCTCTTAGACCTCATTTAAAGGCTGACTGCCACTAGGGAATGATCTCTTTCTGGACATTCCTCCTTTTGGAGTTTTCTATTGTGAATCTAAGAGCATTTCATTTTTGATTGTCTCTTTCCACCACAATAATCATTCTAACTATAAACCTGTAAAATACTATCCTAACTACGCTATTCTTCTAGCTGTACATTTGTTAATTGTACACCCTCTAAATAACTTAAGTTCTGGAAAAATTGCTTTCTATGAAGACATCCCAATAATTTAAATTGCATAGGCTCTCAAGTATGTGAGACTAAAAAGTCTTCTCTAGTGCCACCCTTAATCTTTAGATTTCAGACAGTGGTTCAGACACTGCTGAAAAAAAATATCGAGCCCTTCATACCCATGTTGCTTAATATTTTGGTTTCATTTCAGCAGATTCTTCACTTTTTTTCATGTTGAAGAAGCTGAGAAAAAAAACAAATATGGCACATACACCTTTCTGATTAAAAAACATTTGGATATCCTGCATTAATAATTTCACAATCATTTTTAAACAAATTTGAGCTGAAATGAAGTTAAGACATTAAAGAAAAATAGTGACTATAACCGCTTTGTCTGATTAAGGGTAAAATATTGTTGTTTTTTTTTTAAAGGTAATGAGGAACCAAACAAGCAACTTTCTATTCTGCTCTACTTGCTCTGCATATAGTAGAACAGATGAGCAATCCACTGATCACTAGAACTCATTCAAACTAACGTTTATAACTGAAAGTGAGCTCAGTTGCAAATGAACTTCATAATGAGAAACACTCGACTATACGAGAACTAAAGAAACCTTTTTCCTCTCAAACTGCCATATACTGTATGGGTTTGACTGAGAAATGCAGAGCCAACAGAGGGCTGTTTTTCCCCTGGGGCTTTTTACTCTGGTGTTCACAGTGCTCTCTGACAGTGAAGAATGAACGACTTTGGAAACGCAGATAGGTGAAATACTCCCAGTAATACTAAGTAGAGACTACATCAAGCTTATCTGCTGCTGACAGTCGACAACCATGGCAATTCCTATGGTTGCATTCACATGTAAGCTAGCATTTTCCTTCACGAAGAAATGAAGAAGGCATATGTCACCTGAAAACTACACTTCCCAATAAAACATCAGTCAGTTGGCTGCTGCGGAGTTCCAGTTATCACAGAGCTAACAGGAAAAATATTGGTATTTCTTAGTACAGCTTTCTCACAACTAGAATGAATTACAGAGCAAATAATGCCTGCATCTAGGACAAGGTTGTCCCCAGACAGGTTATTATACTCAACTACATTCCACTTCTGCTGTCTGTGCAAGCAAAGGTCAGATATTTTTGCCATCACACAAAGCCCACTGACTATAACGTATCCAACCCCTGTATTCTGGCTTGCCCTGTTAGAATAAGCCACTTGCAAAAGCATTTATGACTTCAGAATGACTGCAAAAAAACAAAACAAAACACACAAAAAAACAGTTATTGTTGTGGGCTTTCAGTTTTGCTGTCTTTGATAAAACACTGGGATTTTTGTTTTTTAAGTTATTTTTTGAAAAGATTTGTAAAATGCATGAGATACAACTTCCCAAACTAATTCAATAATCAATCAAAAATGAAGTCTTTAAGCAAATTCATGATTACAAATAAGGATTTCTTTTTCAATGCAAGAGATCATATTTCAGTGTTTACAGTGATTGTATGGTATCTCCTTTATTTCCAAATGCTAAAAAAAAAAGAAAAAAGCTGGAGACTAGAGAGAGTACTAATACATAATACTAATACAGTTCTACAAAATAAGACACTCAAATTGTCATTTTTCATTTAAAAATATGTATTTTTTTGATCACTGAAATCTTGATATTTATGCTGACCTGCACTGAGAAAGGGAGCAGTTTTGTACCAGGAGATCCAGGCTCATTATCACAAAATGGCAAAATTCTCCACTTGTCCACTTCCCTCAAAAGGGGTGCTTTGTTTGGAGTTAAGAATTGGATTCTGCAGATCCTTGCCCAATTTGAACTTCTGCATGTACGTAAAACCAGAAGCATGAGATGAAAGCAGGAAGTTAAGTCTTTATGCTAGAAAAATCATTAGGAACTAGCATACTTCATCCTCATTCTCTCTGTCCTTTCCCTATCCTGCCTACCTAATGCAGGTAATCTGTGTCTGTGTCTCTCCCCTACCCCACATGATGCAGGTAATCCACCACCAGCAGTAGAGACTTCTAAAACACCGGCTTTCATTCCAACAGTAGCAAATGAAGGAGGAAAACACTGGACTGTTAATGAAGTCAGAGCTCTGATACACATATGGTCAGACAAAAATATCCAGCAACAACTGGAGGGGACAGTGAGAAATAAAAGAATATTTGAACAGGTTGCTGCTAGACTTCAAAAGTTCGGAATTGACAGGGACTGGAAGCAGTGCAGGACAAAATATAAAAATCTGAAACATGAATACAAGAGCATAAAAAATGGCCAAGACTCAGGGAGTACAAGTAGAAGCATGAAATTTTTTAATGAACTGGATGCCATTCTGGGGCATGGTACCATGGAACGAGCAAGTAAATCAGATAATGAGGAAAGTGAGAGGCCTCCAGAGTGGACAGAAGCAAAATCAGGAAAGGACTCCATAGGTAAGTAATACAGCTACCCACATATTATTTAAAATTTTTAGTTTTAAATTTTTTGCAACAGCAATCTTAAAAATGAATCACAAAAAAACAAGCAGGTAGGTGAACCAATTTGCTGGGTGGGGTGGTGAAGGAACCCAGAGTAGAAGTCCACTGTTTTGTCCAGTAGTTCACTTAATATTATTCAGTGATTTCCTCCAAGTGTTTTCTATAGAACTAGGAAACAAAAAAAGGAAAACAAGATGAAAAGAAAGAGACACAGAGACAACTGTAATCAAAATCAAGTCTGAATAGACTGTTTGCAGCTTAGCTAAGAAAGGATCAGACTGCTACTGGAGCAATGAACCTACAGTGCATAAGAGTTAATTTTTTTTGTTATGTGTGTACATGCAGGAAGAGGCATGTTGTTTAAAAACAAAATTAAAGTAATTTATTAAACAGTAAGAATTCTACATGATGGATGACTTTACGGCCAAAAATATAAGCTTAGCAAGTTAATGGAAGAATTCAATGAAGAAAAATGTAATGCAAAGATGAGTGGATAGTCTGATCAAAAACTATGAGAGCATTTTGGGAGAAGTTTCACTCTTCAGTTGCTTTTTCTAAATTCTTTGTTTATGCATCTACTAATGACTGCTGGCATAAAGTGGATCAATAGTTTGGATGGCTCATCTGACTTGACACAGCACAGCTGTTCTTCTGTGGAACACAAATGCAATGCCCTAATTAACATAGCATTATTTACACAGAAATACCTGGAGACACAGGTGAAGAGGACTCTGTTAGTAATTTGTCTGAAGACCTACAGGTTGCAGATGTAAAGAAAGTTTCTGATTCAGGTAAACTGAAAAGTCTGCTTTTTTATATAAATTCCTAAATTTAGTAACCTTGGATGGATTTCTAAAAGAAGTATGCATTGCAACAACAGTCAGAAAATGTAGAAGTCTTCAAAACAAAAGATATCACAGTAATAACCATACTTCTAATAATTACAGGCACACATGCACATTTACAGAGCCCTGCTGAATTTGACAAAAACAGTCTATTAAATAACCCTTTTGAAGATTCAGGACCCACAAAATAAAGAAGCTGTTCATTTAAGGAAGTTGAGCATAATGTATTACTACATTTACTTAAGCAGTATATCCTCAAGGCACATAATTATTCATCTCCTGTGCACAGTCTAATACACAGTTCTCAATTCCACAATATGATTTGGTCAGTATTTAACAGAATTCTGTCAACACTCGTGCCAGGGGTGAGAATTTCATTTTCAGATATCACTTTCTAGCTCGTGGCGGCCACTGAAAATGAAAGTCATACGCTCTTTACAAAGAAACATTACAGCTTACTTCTGAAAGCATAACTTCCGGGGGAAGTGGGAGTTCAGCACTGAGCTAAGGGCATGTATGAAAGCCTGGAAGGCTGAAGGATGCGTCTTCCCTTGAGAAGGAGGACCTAATGGTCTCCTTCAGTAGCACAAGGTAGAATGTGCTCATAAATAAGGTGTTAAGGAGTACTTTAATAGAATTTAAAATGGTCTAAAGTGAACTTGAAAGGTTTTGATGTCAAATTAAAAATCTTCTGTCAGATAATTTTACTGTAAATACTTCTCCAGAGAATCTGGCAGCTTTTCATATAAGGAAAGAAACAGCTATGACAAGTAAGTAAAGAGACAGTTGATGATGAAATGTAATTTGAAGTATTCTGGGCATTAGCATTCTTGCTTCACCACTCAAGTGTAATTAGATTTATTAATTTAAGTTTACTCACAAAGAAATATGCAACTAGCCTTTTACCAGATTACCACGGACACCTGAGGCATTCATTAGGGAAAAAATAGGTTGTCACAGAAAGTACGTTTTCTAAACAGACAAAATTTATAAGAAATCATAACCATTATTTAGTGAGATCTACTCAAGACAATTTGTAAAATGCATCAAACTCCATTTTCCCCCATCAACAGGTAAAATCACTACATTGTAATAATACGTAGGCTCAGCAGTGCTACTAGACTGTCATAAGGCTTAGTTTTCAAATGCTTGCTGTGTTAATATTGTAACCTTTTGGATTGCAAGCTTCTGAACTAGTTAAGAGAAATTTAACTGTATATTTCCGGGACAGTTCTGAGCACTCATTTTTAACTTTTTAACATTCCTTTAGGATACATGTAGTAGTTAGGCAGCTATAGCTTACCATGGTTACCATTTCCCTTTCCAAATATATGTATTTTAATGGCATTTTTTCTTTGTTTCTGGGTAATTGCAATTGCAGTCTCATTTTGTAGGCAAAAAATAAAATTGCAAGTATTTCACTACGTTTCTCTAGCTTAGCCTATTCACTCTAAAGACTACTGTTCCAACTTCTGTGGGGAAAAACAGGCAAGAAACAGCACCCTCTCTTGATAAGATGCCGTTTCATTTTCCAAAATCCTTTTCTCCATTCCCAAATGAACAATACAGGATCAAATTATTTTATTACAGGTGGTAAAAACTACTTCATGTTTAATGTTATTTATGGTACAATCATTAGGTATTATATAAAGCGGAGAACAGAAGTTTGCTTCTTACATCACAATATCGTGGGCACTCTATTCTCTAAGTTTTGGTACTAGCCTTTCCTTGATAGTTCAAGTGAATTTAGAGTGAGAAACGGTTAAATAAAGAGTATGTGGCTTTGTATTCATAAACTCATATAATGATAAATAGTGAAAAAGGCAAGCAGCAGCAGGGATACCATGTTAAGGGGCTCTTCGGTATCAACAGAATTCCAGTGATCCATAGCTTTTAGGATGCGATCTCTATTACCTATTCAGCAGAGCTTCCACAGAAAACCTCAACAAATATATGATTATAATCTATATATACTCATTTATTTTTGTTTTAAAGAATTATAAAATAAATAAATAAATGGGCATAAATATGAATTCAGAAATTCAGTTAACCTTGCTCTGCATTTTCATGTTGGGGCATCTTCCAAATTTGTACATAGAGACAGCAGGTGGAATTAAGTGCACATTTGTTTCTATGAACTAGAGACATCTGCTTTCTGGCAACTGCAGTAGCATAAAAGTGCAGAGGTGTATAAGATTCCTCTGCAGTGCGTGTGCTTCTCATGATCTTATGTATGCATCTGAGTTAAAAACCATAGTGACATTATCACCCACTGCCAATCATTATAAACAGTCCAGTCAGGTATGCCAGGCTCCAGCAAGGAAAAAGATTAAGATAGTATTAGTCAAAAGACAAACCCACCAGTCTGGGGCAAGTGCTCAGTTATTTGATGTTTCATTATTTTTTCACCACTGCACAAACATATTTGTCACTTAAAGAGTAGCAAATGTCCACCTGGGAAGGAATAGATAGAGGTAAATAAATCCTTACACATTCTTTGACAGACTGCAACTGTACTGCAGTCTCTCAATGCATTGTGCTCGAAGAGCTTTCAGTAACTGGCCAGCAGAGAGCACCAGAGCCTTGTATCAGTCACAAAACCATTCTCCGGTCAAAAACAGGTGAAGAAAGCCTTTTCCTGCCCTGATAACAGTTATCCATATTAAGTCAATCTGGAAATAAAACCATATGTAGTCACTTTTACTACTGTTTCATTAAACATGAGATTGCTTTTAAGGGCAGGTAATTCCAGAAATCTGTTTAGAAGAGCCAATTCAAAGTCTGCATATGTAAGCACACATTCCAAATGTGTTACTTTGCCTCATGACCACAGACTGTGTACAGGTATTTGATTAAATCTAAAGTAACACAGGAAACAACAATGAAGATAAAGACAAGACTCTAAGGAATGCCAGCAGACTGATGCAAAAACATCTATGTGTTTTTCTCTTGACATAATTTTTGTTTTTCTATGATGTGCTGCTTACTTTACTATATGTCTCTCTAAGGACAAATTTGTGATAAGCTGTGACACTACCATTGTTAAGAAAACACTTATTTGAAATGATTGTTTAAAGGTCTTAAGGTCTTAAGTCAGAACATACTCAAGGCATTTATGTTGGCTTCTCTTGAATATTGTCTGTTGTGTGAATAGAATTTTTAAATGTACAGTCAAAAGAGAATGTTTTAATGCATATGTCTTAGGCTGGAATGAAGTGGGTGTACTTTTGTATCATACATGACACAGATGAGGGTAAGGATTAGGATACATTACTAATCTTGCCTCGTGAGCCAGAACACAAGATATACAGAGTACAGTACTGTAAGAGAACATAGCTTGTTATCAGTCTGAGGAAGTAAATGGGAAGACTGCTACAGTATTGCTCAGGTGGCTTTGTAAGCAATACTCCAAATACAAAGTAGAGATTAAGCACATTTGCTGGCAATTGTCTATGGCTTGACAAAACAATGTGGATGAAGCCAGTGTCTTTTATACATGCCAGAAACCAATGATGGTTTGTTCTGTTTGGTTCAGTCGTGCTCTCCTCATGCCCTCCCCCAGAAACTCAGACAAGTGGCTTAGAAAAAAAGGCAGGCTATCTACCCACACATTCTTGGCTCACAAGAAAAAAGAAGGAAGGAAAAGCACATGATGCTGGTCACATCATAAAGAATGTCTGATGCAAACAAGTCTGTATTGATTCAGGGGGTAATTTTTAATAAAATGGCTATGGATCGTGTGCTATTGCTCAATGTTTGTGGGCAATATTCTTGAATGGGCTGAGCAGCTGCTGTCATTGATCTGCAGTGTGGCCTTCAGCATGTAATCTCTGTATACCGGTTTCCTCACCTAGAAATGATGATTGGAGAGACCACTTGCATCATCTGCCAACTTGTCTGAGGGCAGAGGGGTGGAGTTCCCCATTAAACACAGGAGAACCAATGACAGAGGTGCAGAGCTCTCCTCCCCATGGAGGAGAGCCCATGGACCCACTGTCAGTGTGCCTAGAGCCTGGGCCCCAACAGTGTGAGGTAAGCGCTGCCACAAATGCAGCAGGGGGGGATGCTCTGAGGACAGGAATGTAATACTTTGTCTCTATCAAGCAAGCAATCAGTCCTGCAGATCAATTATCCAGGCAGAGCACCCTCATGTCAATGAAAGGACTCTTGCTCAGGCTGAGGCTAATTCAGTGACTCTTGGCATCAGTCACCTGGGAGTCTTTCAATATTTCAGTGGGTACTGAAACACCCCTACAAAAGTCAGTATGTTACTTACAATGATGATAAGAGAACAATTCTAAGCATTCTGATCCAGATTTTACTAACACAAGAGTTTGTACATTTCATCCATAAACTTACCTGACAAGTTGTTACATGGTGTTCTGGAGTTATTTTATAATTGCTTACACTAGGCTTTTAAGCCTAGCGTTGTCAAGAAGTGACAGTCTTAAATTAAGTGATGAAATCTCTAGCAATAATTATCATTACAGACACTCTTAAGGACTGTTTAGTTAATAAGCACTCTAAATCTTTGTTGCAGAAATCCTTGAAGATGAGGAGGACTTTAGCAATTCCACCCTGGCAGCTCTGGAAGCTACACAAATAAAGAAGGAGACAATTGATATAGGTAAGTGAAGACTGTGTCCTGATATTTATAACAGTTCTACTTTAATGGGAACTGCAGATCCCTAAGATTCATGTTACTCCTACATATACTCATTCTACTTCTAGGTTATGATAAAACCTGTTCTTGTTTGATTTCATAGTGGAAAAAAAAATGCATAAACAGTTACCTCTCCTTCCCTCCATTAAAAAAAGATTGTATTTCACCTGACAACATACTTCTTATGCTACATGTGATAAATATATGCTTGTTTCTGACACAAATACAGTTCTTTTTTTTTTGTACACAGCTACTAGAGGGTGACCTGGAAGACTAAATAGCTGTCTCATAAACACTAAATGTTTTATGCCTTGTGTGTCTTTTCCAACTATTTCAAGACAGTCCATTAAATTTCAGACTGTTCACTATCCAACAGTTTGCATAAATATTCTGCATTATCTTACCTGTAAAACTGAAATCAGAGTTGAATACGTTCAACAAGTTATTCAGGAAACATATTAAAATCACTTAAAATTGACATTAAAGTGCATGTGGGATATTAACCTTCTGGAAGAACTGAACATAGAAGCTATGGATGGCCATGGAAGAAAGGCATTAGAGAAAAATAGCAATGACATTGAAATCTACTATCCTGACATCCTGAATCAAATCCTACTTTTACAGTATTACTGTTTATACCCAAAATTTAAATGAAAGAATAAAAAAACTCAACGCAGTGATTTTGGAATGAAAATTCTTTGCCCTCTTAGACTGAAAGAATATTTCCATTGTATGCATCACTATTTCTGCAGTCCAGGCAAGGAGCTGTCCTTGGCAATTATGTTATCTGATATTGGTTGTTCAGACCTCCTGTCCAGCACAGCTTTTACAACTGTTTACATAACTGTAAGGAATATGACACTGAGGACAACACCAGAGCAATGCCATCACAGCAACGACACTGAAAACGCAAATTACATTAAGGATAAAGTAAGACCGTGTCCCTGAAAGTTCAGGGGCATAGTAAGGCCACCCGAATGCAAAGAGTTCATGCACAGTGAAACAGAATACAAATGATTGCTTTAGTCACACCAATTCCCTTTTCTTGTACATAATATCCATTGAAGATAGCAATCATTTAGGTCAGAAGTCCACAAATGCCACTGACAAAAGCACAATGAGATTAGAATGCACGGTTGAAAGAATGAACATGAAAGGAAAGCCATCTTTCCTGGGTCACAGTTTAAAAAAGAAAATAATAATAATAATCACTCAAGAGCCCAGGAATAGAATCACAGAATGCTTTCGGTTGGAAGGGACATTTAAGATCATCTAGTTCTAACCCCCCTGCTATAGGCAGGGATATATGCCTCTAGACCAGGTGTGCTAATGCTCCCTTTGGGTTCAAGGTTGTATTTCCAACAGCTGAAAATGCAAGTATTTTCTGAAGAATTATGGGGTACCTAGTCATGAAATAGATGTTTATGAAACAATTTTTCTTGCTGTCATCCCAAGTTAACCACACGCACTTTTTTTTTTTTAAAAAGAATGTAATTTCTGATTCTAATTTTCAAGAAGTTCAATCCCTACTAGGTATGAGTGAATCTGCAGGAGCATGCCTGTACAAATGGCACCCAAAAATGGGTGGCAGTGCCAGTGAATGCGCAGAAACATGTTATGCAAATCAACCTATGTGAGAGATACAAACATCGATGTACACCTACACATTTAATTAAGTATTTAAATTTGTGTGCAGCATCCACAGCTACCTTTTGGGGAACACGGCAGCAGAAACAAAGATAAGGCTTATGAGATACGCTAACAGATAATTTGATTTGGGGAGGCATGTAGCAAAAGACTTATTAAAGCCCTCTACAACTAATGGGTTACGACATTTTTAATTAAGACAGGTGTTACCTGCAGAAAATGAGAATAATCTCTGTGATTAATGTGCCTTTGTCCACTTTCTTTAAACCTGTGTGTTCCTGTAGATGATGATTCTATAAGCTCTACCTCAGAAGACAGATCATGTACACCGCTAGCAAAACAGACAGTTGGGACAGGTGAGTATTAATTTCCATGCATTTACTCTGAAACAAAATTGCATTGTAATTTCAGGACCAAAGCTGGATCAATCAAATCTCTACCATAAACGCTACTTTAATTTATTTGTTTTTGTCTCCTGTCTAGTCTTAGCGCTACACCCAAAGTTTAGTTTCTTATCTTTATTCCCTGTCATTAGCAAAACTTGTATTAATATTTTAGTGAAGTTTTGTATTTATTGTATAAACACCATCTGCTTTCTTCTAAATATCCACATAGTAAGATTTTTTTTTTCTTGTATTCAATCCCTGGAAGCACTGTCATTTGAATAATATTTCTTCTTGCCATTCTAATCTGACAAAGCACTGGAAAACCAATTTCTTACAACCGCTGATAAATTGTTGCTTTTAAAGCTTTAAGCCTATTGCTGTCCTGCACATAGCATTCAGACACATCTGTCTTTAGTTTGACAACAGCAACAAAATAAGAGAGAAAAAATGTTGAATTTTCGGTGGTTACCAAGGACAGGAGATTATATATATCTTGCACACTTAGAAAGATGTAAGACATATGGATATTAATATTGCAAAACTAAAAGATTTTTGCAACCAGAGAATTATTATAAATGTTAATTAATCCTTCAGCTTGTTACTTAACCATTAACTACAATTACACTTCAATGTGTGTATAACTCAGCAGTATTCGGTTACTTCATTATATTTTCAGATAATCATATCCCTTTGGAAGAAGCACAAAATCACTTTAAAGTTATCACAGTTAATGATACTGGAGCAGGAAAACACTGGAGTGACAATGAAGTCAGAGCTCTGATAAATATATGGTCAGATGAAAAGATACAGCAAATGCTTGAAGGGGCAACAAGAAATAAAGAAATATTTGAGGAAATTGCCAGAAGGTTAATGAAATGTGGAATAGACAGAGACTGGAAACAATGTCGCACGAAGTACAAGAACCTAAAATATGAATATCGTGCACTGCAGAAAGAAAATGAACATCTTGGTAATCCCAGGAGAAAAATGAGATTTTACGATGAAGTTGACTGTATCTTAAGAAGACAGCCTCTAGGTCCATCAGGCTGGGGATGTGAAAGTTCAAGCCTCCTGTCAGGTACTAAAAACTTCCATAATGAGATAAAGCAATTACACAGAATGTTACAGTTGCCTGTTTGACCCATGTTCTAGGAGTGAAGTACATGGTCATAATGAGGAGGGAAAATAACTAAAGAACATGTATCTGGACTTGATTCTCTTTGTGGGTGTCCTCCAGCTCAGGATATTCTATGATATTATGATTATTTGATTCTATGCACAGTCAAATAGGCAATACTCAAAGAATAGCACTGGTTTTTGGAGGAGTTTAGAATTAATAAAATTACCAAAAAGTACAAACGTGAAATATTCAGTGTTACTGGAGAGTCCTTGTGCTTAGGGAATCTTAAGTGACATACAGTGAAATGGTGCTAGAAAAATATGGCAGGTTTCAAAGGTGATCCAAGAGGCATGTAAAGCACTTATGGATAGAGAGCTGCAAGCTGATACCAAGTGCAAGGGCTCCAAACATACAAACTTCATTAATTCAATTCACACCAGCCAGGAGAGGAAAAAATCCAGGGCGGTGATATATATTTCAGCACTAGTAATTACTACCTGCCTGGAGCAGAGGCAGGTGCCCCTGAGAGTCAAAGCAGTGAGGTAGATCAGATTCATGTAGAAGCAAGTTTGCCAAACCATCTTAGAGCTCAGTGAATTATGGTAAACTAGAACTATGATTTTTGTCAACATATTAGATAATAATTTGCAATGTTGCAAATATTATTTGAGGACTTGAACCAGTTTGGTAGCAGATGTCACAAGGACAGCTTGAGTAGAGATGGCTGAAGCCATCCTTACTGACATCCTTAAGTAAGCTGTACTCACTCACGAATCAGAGCCCTAGTGAGGTGTCCAGTGGCACCATCTTGTAGTGCCATCAGTTGTGGTTGGAATTAAGTCCACACAGTTATGAGATGACACTGTTTCTTCCCAGCTCCCTCGTTCTTACTCTAAATGATATTCTTAAAACTTTCATTTTCTTCCAAATCTAGAAACTGCAGAAAGTATCACTCATTTCTAGCCTTTTTAAATAGATTTTTTCAGCACCAAAAATATTTGAGCCAAATTGGTTGCTTTATATTTTTTTATGCTAGAAAAGGGCTGTGTAACCTGTGCTGTGAATACAGCTGCAGAATAAAGGAAAACAACAGCCATTCATAAAAGATGCTGTAATTGTTAGCTTTGCTAAGGCATCTGCCAAGCAAACATACATGTGTCCACCTTCATTTTGTGTGCCAGTCCAGTGCCTAACTTTTCTAGGAGACTCTTACTGCTCCAAGTCACTTGTCACAGTGCATTTGCTTTTACAGTATTAAGGCATTTTGGTTTGTGACTATGTTTTTAGAATCTCTGCAAAATACTTAGTCAACTTACTTCTCTCTTAAGTTTCAGTGGGAGATGTTACAGCAAATACAGGATCCTTGGGTATCAAGAGAAAAACATGGAATGATGGTAAGAGCCTCTGACTTTTTAAAGCATCTATACATTACTGTTAATTGTAAGTCATATACTAGTTTACACTTAAGAAAAAAAGCAATCCTAGAACTTAATACCAACCCCCAAACTAACATTCTTCTTGTACCATCAACAATCTGTAAAAAGAAAACTCCAGATTAAAATGTGAACCAGAGGGAAAAAAGTGCAATTCCTTTGAGTCCTCATCTGTGATAAAAATGAGGAAAACATCAGGAAGTAATTCTTTGATTTAAAAAAATCAAACATAAGGAAAAAAAATTAAAAAGAGGAAGCTGTTTTAATAACCTGTGCTGCTCAGAGGAAAATAATGACGATATCACAGTCATGGTTGTGGTTTCTTCATATTATATTGTGTGGTCAGTAAATGAGAAATTTTGTGCCTAAAACTGCACAAGAGAAAAGCAAGTTAAGTCAGCTATTCTCAAAGAAATATGTTATAGAATCACTGTGAGAGAAAAATGAAGGGATGGACAAAAATACATGATATGCAATCTGATATAGGAAAGTTGAGGAGCTATTTTCATTCCTGCCAAAATTGGCAAGCCCTAAATGATCAAAAACTCCAACAATGAGGAATAAGAAAACTAGTTTTTGGGAGGTTCCCCCTTAATGTCTGTCTGCAGGCAAATGAACACAAACAGGTCCAAACACTACAAAATTTTTGAATTCAAGCTGCTCAGTGCACTGTTACAAACTGCCCCAAAAAGACTAATTTTATGTGATTAAATACATTTCATTTATTGTCACCTAGATAACTATGTCTTGCAGAAGGCAATGGGTAAAACTAAAATTTTCAAATACAAGTGAGCAAAATGATGATTTTCACAAAGTCTACTTCTTTCCTACTAGTCATCATACAGCGTCCCCTTATGCAACACTAGGTAATGCTTGCCAAAAGAGGGTACTCAAAGGCCAGTATTAGGAAAATCTAAACTTCAGAGTCAGCAGTTCATTGACTTGTGCACTCTAACTAAATACTTTGCTTTTGTCCACAGAGATGTCTCCGATTCCACTTAAGAAAAGTGCTTCTGAAAACACCATATTCCAGTTTCAAAAACTATTAACAGAGAGAGTGAACACAGTAACAGAAGGCAAAAAGTTACTATTAGAAAGGCTTTGTAAGCGGGAAGAAATGCAAGACCTCAACAGAACACAGCTGTATGCACATCCTTCAGCCGTGCAACAGGTTGGTTTAATAAACTTTCTACCAAATTAGCATGCAAAAAATTCTCTCGGATGGTAAGAAGTTAAACACTTTTTTGTGAGAGAAGGTCACCCACATGAGTACATGGTTGCTCCCTTTTGATTTTTTCATCTTCAGTTATTTAAACTGAAAAAGTTATGAGTTTCTATTACAATCCTTAACAGTGACATTTTAGAAGTGGCATCAGTCTAATAAAAGATATAACTTCTCCCTGTATGCCTTAGCTCACCTACATGCACAAATAACAGGCTTAACTGAAAGCAAATATCACTCTGATCAAATAAAACATCTACACTTAACATTTCAACCCATCAAATATGTTAGCAAGTCAGAAATTTTTATGATAATTATACCATTCCATGACTGCAGGCTAACGCTGCATAAACAAACTGAAGCTGATTTGAGAACTCACTGCAACAAGATCCACTCTTTATTCTCACTGGATCCCGTATAAATCAGTTCAGTTTGCTAATATGAAATGAGAACTAGCCCAGCTGAAAAAAAAAGAAAAAAAAAAGAAAAATCAAACTATATTGTGTGTAGGTAGTGAACAGAAGCAGCCTAGCAAGTTCTCAACTGTGCTAGCCCTAACTTGGAGCAGCTCAAATGTTAGATTTGTCATACTGTATCTGCCCTCACAGAAGAAAGGGCGACTTTAGGAAGGCTGTATGACAAAGAAGACAAACTTCACTTAAAATTCTGAGTAATGCACTCTGAGGATTGCAGTCCTTCCAAAGCTTTGCTATCATTCAGTACAGCAACCCCACCTGCACCCTAAATCCTTTCTCCTCTCCCAGAAAATAAAAAATACATTTATTTTATTCATTAGAATACGCAGATCTTTCAAGAAACAAGTATTTAAATGGTATTGTTCAGGTAAGAACTGCGCAAAAGCATGGAGGCAAATGACTGTCCGAATTCTCAGCAGCTCAGAGCAGGTAATCGGAGAATGTATTTGCAATCTATATAAGGAAACTGTTCATATCAGCACTTGAGGGAAGGCACAAAGCAAGAACTGACAGGAAAAAAAAAAAAAAAAAAAAAAGGAGCACGTGGCTTTCTAACAAAAAGGTGTTGTTTTTTTCCCCTCAGAAAACATGTCTGCACGTGTCATAGAGCAGGATTTACCTAACAAACAAATGTGCAAAGAAGGTGGATCTGCTTTTGTGTGTTCTGCTTTGTGACTACAAAGCATAGCTTGTTTTTTAAAATTGTTTTAACATTCTTTATCATTCTTTCTTGCCATTCACATTTATTCTCAGTCAGTACTGCTATGAGATCAAATGTATAGGGGCATTTGGCATCATCTAATATTTACTTGCTAATCCCACTTATTCGTTACAATTAATTTGAATATATAGGAAGATTAGACAGATAATTCCAAGTGGCATAAGGATCAAGTCCTTCTTCATTGCAGCTGTGGTTATGATTCAACATCACTGTTCGGTTAGAGACAAAATAACATGAATGTTGCATTTAGAATTCCAGTTGTCAAGAGCTATGGTCTGTCTCCTTTAGACAGTATCACAAGGGTAGTGACAATGGGCCAAATCAAGTATCACCAAAATGAAGGATTTCTCAAAAAAGTCCCTTGAAATTAGCAATTACTTAGGCCAATATTCTCATCCTATGAGAGTATTTTTGCATCCACTTGAGCTTGTGCTGTGGCTCTGCTCTGCTTTAAACTTGTAATAGTCACACAATACGTAGTCTATGCACACGTACAAACAAGTTGAATGGAACCCGGGGTACTGACACATGCTAAATGTTTGGTGTGAGAGCACTGCAGGAAAGTGGCCTGGGAAGTACAGCTGCTTAGAATCACATTCTTAGGAACCACAGTATGGCTCCTGTTAAGCAGCACGGCTAGACAAAGTTGTTCACATATAACTGCTCCTGATAATCTAATATAAACTACTTCATAGAAATGATCCAGCTGAAAAATCAAAACCAACATCAAGGAATGATGGGAGTAACAGCAATCCTATAAAAAAAAAAAAAAAAAAAGAGATCTTTGCTCTTCTCCCTTCTCAAATATCCATGCTTTTGCCAGAGGACCATTCAGACTAGTGTAAGGACAAATCTGTTTCCTCCCCAATTTGCAAATTACAGAATCACAGAATGGCCAGGGTTGGAATGGACCTCAAGGATCATGAATCTCCAGCCCCCCTGCTACATGCAGGGCCACCAACCTCCACGTTTAATACTAGATCAGGCTGCCCAGGGCCCCATCCAATCTGGCCTTGAACACCTCCAGGGAAGGGGAATCCACAACCTCTCTGGGCAGCCTGTTCCAGTACCTCACCACTCTCTCTGTAAAGAATTTCCCACTGACATCCAACCTAAATCTCCCCTCCCTCAACTTGAAACCAGTTACCCTTATCCAACCCTTTCAAAGAGTTGATTCCCCTCCTGTTTGTAGAATCCCTTTAGGTACTGAAAGGCTGCACAGAAGCCCCACAGCTTTCTTCAAATGAGGATATTGATTTTTTTGAGGTATAGCAGATAAACATCACAATCACCACTCTGATCTATATTAAACGTTAATTCACCTCTAACACACACTTATTCTCTGATAAGAATGACTCATTTTATGTGCCTTTAATAGGGCTATTACTCTGCAAGGTCCTCTGAATGCCCCATTTAGATTTCCTGGTAGACCAAACTACATTTGGGACAAATGCATGGAGAAGTCTTCACTGAGCAGAAGTACTCACATTCTTGGTGGATCCACAATCACCACTGTTGCTTAAAAGGCACTCTCCTCCAGACTCCCACCTCTCTTCTGCAGCAAAGTAACCTTTGTGTTGGGAAGCACTCGTGCTCAAGTGAGTTGTCCAACCATAAGTTCTAACCTGATAAAAAGCCCTTCCAAACAACTCGGTGTTGTTGGTTTTGTTGTTGTTGCTGCTGCTTTTTTTTTCCCCTTAAGATCAACATCTGGAGTGCAAGACGTGGCAGAAAGAGCAGCCAAGATAGTCTGTTTGACCCAAACCTCCTGTGTCATGTACAAGCCTCCCTCCATCCATTAGGGTCTATTGTGAAGTATGGGAAGTCAAGCCAACTAAGAGCAATCCTGTGAAAAGAACTGGAGAGCTGTATCATACCTGCATGGATGACTTAACTAAAGTCAACGACAAGAAAAATTAACAGTTTCACTCTCACTCCATGGCTAGGTTAACGTGATGGAATTAAACTCCATTGGTCACAATGAACATAACAGCTGTTCTGAAAGATCTTCCTTTAATAAACATTTCAGCACCACTTCCCTCCTGTTTTTCCCACTGCTTACGTTATCTCATTCCAATTGCTTACTCCAGAAATAAGGCCTAAGCTGAGCTGCATTTTCTGAAATAAGCACTAGATTTCAGTGATTTTAACTTACAACATAAACCTGCTTTCATTTTCCGAAAATCACCATGCAGGAAGTTATATAAAAGCAGAGCAGAGCAACAGCTCACCACACTCAGAGGCCTCCATCTTCCTCTTCCTGCAGTAGTGAGGGTTGGAGCATAAAACTGAACAGGACTGTCCACATCTAGCTGCACAGAATGGCCTATAAGCTTACACCAATCTTAACTGAAGATTAAGTGTTAGTACATCTACATGCAGTATGTGTCTCTGAAAGTACTCAGGAATGTTTAACCAGCACATGCAGCATAAATTTGCTGTAAAATATCACAAAGGCTCAAATAATTACTAGACAAATATCTTTCTCAGTATATTCCACAGGTAATGTATATAGAAATATGATTAATTAAAAAAAACCTGGCATTTAGACAATTAAAACATTAACGATACTACTCTCACCTCTGAGGATGGAGGATCTGCTTAAGTTAGATATACTGAAAGTTAAATATACTACATAGCAAATTATAAGGATCACTACCTGTAACATATCCATGCTCCTCAGAAAATTCCCATTCAAATACTGCTGAGTCCAATTTGCTCCAGTAAGACTCACAGTGTAAGACAGGATACCAACAGCTTGCTAAAAAGCCTTTAAAAATCTATCTTGCAGTGAACAGGATGCATACAAATGGTAGATAATGATATTTGATATGCTATATTGATTACAGATATTAGAAAGAGTGGCTAATTGGAAGCAACAAGTAATTCCACTGGAGAGAAAATGAAGTAAAAATTCTAAACATATAACGGTGATTGTTTTGGCAATACTGCGTGAGTTTTAATAGTGGACAGTAAGAGGGAAGGTATTAGAAAAGCATGTCTTCTTCTCCATTTACTTTCATTCTTCTAACAAATCCCATACACAGACTCAGCTGAACTGGGACAGGCAGGATTCCCTTACATAACCAAGCTTCTACCTGCACAGAAGAGGACTTTCAAAGACCTTGTTAAAAAATCAGTTTCAGTACATGGCATTACTGCCAAAAATATTTTCCAGAGAATTTTGCAAAAAGTTAACAGAAATCACACTTGTTCCAAGATTAATGTTGCAAATTTGTCCCGGTCAAGGACTTCAATGACGTTTAATAGATTTGCAACTCAAAGTACTCCTCCTCCCTCTCTCACTGCCCCCAAGAAAATTTTCTCCTTACCAATATCCTTTAACTTGATTTTGGCCCGCTGTTGGTGGATTTTTACAGTGACTTTGTTCTCTAGCTTACTTTTCATAAAGATGACTTAGAATACCTGTTTTTAAGTTTTCTTAGTGTTAAATCCAAAGTAACAGCTTTAACTTTAACAGCCTTAAAGTTTCATGCATAATGAGAATTCACTGCTAACACAGCTATAGAATGTGCCAAGATCAGATGAAAAGTGCTGAAAAATGGTCTTAAGTTTAATTGGGACTGTGTTCTTAGTGCAGGGAAGGCCTTGATTAGTGTGCAAGTTTTTGTTTCAGTTCACAGTACATGACTATAAAGTAAAAGCCAACAAAAAGCCATATTTTGCCTTCTGCTATAAAGAAGTGCAAATTTAAGCTCCAAATTCAGGCAGCTGTTTTTTCATTACAGAGGGAAAAAAAAAAAAAAAAAAAAAGCTTTGAAGTTGTTGCTCACGTCAATGCAGTGAGATCCTAAGTCTGTCTTTCATGGTGTGCCTGCTTGTGGGCCCACTGCAGAACCCAGCTGACACATACACCTGACTTCATGCGGATGAGTTTCAGTGGCAGAAAGAGCACCATTCAAATACATGCATTTGAACTCATGCTAAAATATTTTCCTGGAGCAATCCAGTGTACTGAGTTTCAAGATTTCAGTTGCAAATATCCTCACTGAAGTAAATCTCTCCAGTGTCTGACTATCTTTCTAACACTGTAAAAATCTCACCTCATTTTAGGCCACTTAGCACAAAAAGCAAAGCCCTTCACATTGCTGAAAACAACTGTATCAGGACATAAAGCACAAAGAATTCATGCCACGTGTTCTTGTGTCATGTAACAAAAACTCTATGTTTATGCATACAGATATGATTTCAAAGACCAGAAATTATAACAACTTCCCAATGGCTTTCTCTTCTTGTGTGAGTCATCTCAAGAATGCCTGAATATCCTAATTTTTAAAATCCAAGATCAATTAAAGGATAATTTCTGATGTGTAGAGCACAGGAATAATCAGCAATGTAGAAGAATTGTGACTGCACCCATCTCAAGCCAGTAGTCATTACCTAAACATCCCTACTAATTTCAATGTGAGGCCTACAGACTATATCTTCCATTGGACAACGAAACCTCTGTTAGTCGCTCAGGGCATGGTTGGGACTATCCATTAATATTTACCACATCTCTCTTTTGTATTTAACCCCCTCAAAAGGAATATGGCTAAGAGACACTTCTTAGCTTTTCAGTTTGAAAGAACAGACTTAACAAAATTTACCAATGCAGTTAATGCTATATGTATATATATGCTATATATCTATATCTATATATCTATATCTTATTCTTGGTTTTCAAGAGATGTTCCAAAGAGAAGTAAGAACAAATTTGGTACCCTATTACTTCCAGAAAGGGGGTGGCACCTTTCGCAGGATGCTAAGGAGAAATACAGAGGGGACGGACAGAAATGGTATAGAAGGGGAAAGTTAACATCTCAGCTATACAACACTTTTATTGACTGCTTGTAAATGTGTGTCAAGTTGCATGGACTTTCACTTTACAGTGAAAGTAAACAAGTTTCCTTTTACATATGCATCAAAGTTTATGTCTCCAAGAAAGCATCCTTTAAAATCTTTGACTTATATTGAGCTAAGAGATCAGAATCAGAGGCAGAGGCTGTATGCCTTTAGAAGCTTATTCTATAGTTTTGTATAACTTGCAAATTGCTTACAGCTTCAGCCACAACATTAGTATTACTATCATAAAAGATGCCACAGAAGATATTTGATATTAAAGAGCTCGTGGAAATCAAATAGAGCTGTCAAGTGTCCATTAGAAAAAGAGAGGAAAAAAACTATTTTTTGGAAATCATGAAACAAGGTTGCAGTAAAAATTTAGAGAGTAAGTTGCAAAGTGATGAAAATACACCATTTCATTTCCAACTAAGAAACTTCATCCAAGTCCAGCACTGTGACTATAAGCATAAATGAACTCTTCATAGAAAAATGAGTCAACCAAAAATGAGGCCACTGATCACATGGCTTCATTCCTTGCATCCTGTAGCTTTATCATTCCCAATAAAAATGATTTTGATGGACACTGACAAACATGTATAGTTCACAAATGATACACCTGCAACCCAAAAAAACTGTTAGGATGTAAGCGTGACATAGGGGTGCAGCATTTTACCTGTAACGTATATGAGACTCAGCTCTAACAGAAAAACTGATTGTATTTTCTACCGTTGATCCAAAACAAATTCGGAGCAACCCTCACATGTTTGTGACCTCAAAAATGTAGAGACCAAATCTGTGCATGTGTACTTAGAGCAGCACGCCTTCCCGAGTTGCAGTGCATGTGAATGTTGCCTAGAGTCCAGCAGGAGGAAGTTAAGCAATATTGCGCAGGTGTTCGTAGGCCAGCGGCCAGATGCAGCATGTGTGAGTGAGCCTGCGTGGGTGCTCCCACGAGGAGGTCGCACTTTCCACAATGAATCGCAGTAAACGCAGTTTCCTTTACACAGCCATACGTATCTCAGGCAGACGGCGAGTTTTATTTTATTATTATGATACATCTGAACGGTTACGCCTCAGAGGAGCTTAAAACTCCTCGAGAACCGTTCTGTTTCTGTAGATTCAGGTCGGCGGGACTGCATTTAGGCACGAGCATCTCGCACAACGCCGGGCATGGCAGCGCACGGCAGGGCATGGCAGCGCATGGCAGGGCAGCGGGTCGCTGAGGCAGCCGCGGGGCTGCCGGGCCGGGCACATCCCTGCCTCCCTCCCGCGCGGCCCAGGGTCGGGAGGAGCGCACAGCCGGGCCGGGCGATGCCGCTTCGCTGGCTGCAGGCGAAGTCCGAAGCGCGCCCGGGAGCTGCTCCTGAGGGCCCGGAGAGGCTGCCCGGCGGGCGCGGGACGGGACGGGACGGGACGGGCCGAGCCGGGCAGGCCCCCGGCCGCACCGCTCCCTCCTCCGCCGTCGGTAGGACGGCCCGGCCCGGTGCCCGGCCCCGCGCTAAGTTCCCCCCTCAGGGTCGGCGCCGTCCGAGCGGCCGCGTCCCCCTTACCTGTGCTGCAGCCCCACCAGCCCCAGCGTGATCACATGGGGCACGTCCAGCTCGGTGGGCCACACGCCGGAGGCGATGCAGCCGAACACGCCGCATTCTTCGCGGATGCCCAGCTCCTCCAGCTCCATGGCGGCACGTGGCGGCGGGACCCGGCCCGGCCCGCTGCGGCGGATCCCTCCCGCGCGCTCCTACGGGCGCCGCGCGCAGCCAACAGCGCCGCGCCGCGCGGAGCCGCGGATCCCCTGCCGGGCGGCCTCCTCATTTACATGCCGGGGGGGCCCCTCTCCGCTCTCCGCCCTCCACCCCCCGCCCCGCCGCCGGACGGGGCAGCGCTCGCTCGGGGGGTGGGGATGGAGGGGCGCGGGTCGGCCCCGCCGCGATTGGCGCGCGGGCTCCGCCGCCCCGCCTGCCCGCCCCTTCCGCCGGGCCCTTCTTACTCCCGCGGCGGGCCGGCCGCGTGCGCTCAGCTCTTCTCCTGTGCCCTAGGTGCCCGCCGCCGCCGCAGTCGCCGCCATGGCCCCCGCCGCCTCAGGTAACGCGCGCCGCGACCACCGGGTGCCGATGGGGTGGCGGTCGTGGGAAGGAGGGCGCGGGAGCGGGAGTCGGAGCCGCGCTGCCGCGTGGCCGTGCTTCGCGTTGGCGGTCTGCGGAAAAGTTTCTCTTTGCGACGCCGTCTTCCAACCGTTTCTGGTTCCCTCTCCCCGCGGGCGGAGATGCCGCTGTCCGCGACCCAGAGGCTGAGCGCGGGCGGTGAGCCCCGCGGCTCCCGGAGCCGAAATGCTCCGCGCCTCGCTCCCGTCGCGGTCGGAGCGCCGCGGGGCGTGACGCTCAGCTGCGCTTCTAGGCTTCGGCGTCTGGAAAACAGCGAGAAAGTTGTGAAAGGGGCTCCCGCCGTGCCGAGCCCTCCAGGCAGCGCCCGCAGCCCCGGGCTGCGTGAGGAGATGGCGCTGGGGCTGGTCGGCGCGGAGCCCCTCGCGCGTGCTGACGTACGCGACCAAAACTCTTCGCGTCTGAAACGTTCTTAATTTTATTTTTTTCTCTAGAACTGAAACTTGGTAAGAAAGTTAACGAAGGTAAAACGAAAGAAGTGTATGAGCTGCCGGATATCCCGGGATGCGTCCTGATGCAGTCCAAGGACCAAATAACGGCGGGGAATGCTGCCAGGAAGGACCGGATGGAGGGGAAGGCTGCCATCTCCAACACCACCACCAGCTGCGTGTTCCAGCTGCTGCAGGAAGCAGGTTTGTATTGCAGAGGTAGAATTAACGCCTGCATGCTGCGCATGTTGTTATCCAACACCGCCGATTCCGTGCTCCTCAGCCTCCCTGAAGGCTCTGATATGTTTTGTTCAGACTTAATTTTTAGTTCAGCTTTTCCTCTGCTACTACAGAGCTGGGTGGGTGGCCCAGTCATTTGGAACACTAGAGTATATATGACATAATCTTCTGACCACATATATCACTGGTACAGGTTCTCCCCTAGTCTGGGAGACCTCCCTTCTGCTGCTCAGTCCCAGCTGATCTAAAAACTGTATAATCTATTATAAAAAGTAATAGATTATAGTCAGTCAGCAAAGTCATAGCTACTATGTTCCATGTGTGAGAAAGAGAAAGAAGGCCTCTGTAGAATTACATCTATTTCTGTACAAGTAGTTCTTAAAGCATTAGCAGAAATCGAGGTCTTCTGCAAAAAGATTGGTGAAGAGGAGTGTGTGAATGGGTTATTTGGTATAACCTCCACCTGCTGGCTTCCCTGGGAAGCCTGTTCTTGATCCATGAATTAAATATCTTGCTTAAGTCTATGTGGCCAGTAATTAACCTAATAATTTAAACATCCAATAGCCTATGGGTATAGTATGAATTTTAAATGCTAAGAAGGTGCCTCAAAGATTTTTAAGTGGCTTTTACTTGGTAGTTTCTGGCACAATAAATTCCAGTTGCGTTTTAAAGCAACAAAAGAATTTCCAGGATTCTTTCTATTCTGGTTTGATTATTTGAGGGCATAAATTGCAGATAACATGAATGCCTTATTGTAGAAGTTTGTTTGCTTTTCGCAACTCTTCTTAACCTTAACTTCTTCAAAGGTGGTAGTTCAACAAATTCTGTTAAAGTTTTTCTTTCCTTTATAATGGAACCAATGTGAGCCTTTGAAAAGCACACATACAGGGGGGGAAAAAAAAAAGCCTTTTCTTAGGCTTAAAATACCCTAAAAAGATTTGCTGCCTTCTTGAAGTACAGAGAAGTGCAAGATTTGGTTGTGCTTAAAGTTCCTTGTGATTCTTGATTCAACTGTGGAGTTTGCCTACTAATGAAACTAAGCTGCCATCCTTCTATTTAGGAATCAAAACAGCTTTTGTCAGGAAACAGAGTGACACAGCTTTCATAGCAGCTCACTGTGAAATGATCCCAATTGAATGGGTCTGCAGAAGAATTGCTACTGGCTCTTTCCTCAAAAGAAACCCTGGTGTCAAAGAAGGCTATAAGTTTTACCCACCTAAAATTGAGATGTTTTACAAGGTAAGTTGCTCTCCTGTGGTGAGAATCAAACTTAGAGATAGAAAGAATAACAAGCCAAAGTGTATAAAGTAGATAACTCAAAAAAAAAAAAAAGTGCTTTTGAAAATGCTGAATGGTAAAGAGCATATTTAATGATGCTTTTTTTTTTTTTTAAAAAAAAAAAAGAAAAATAGTTATTTTCCAATGGCTAATTTTCCGTTATAGCAACTGAACTTGCATGCTTTATCTGTTTGGTTCTGTAACAGGATGATGCTAATAATGATCCACAGTGGTCTGAAGAACAGCTAATTGAAGCAAAATTCTCTTTTGCTGGACTTACTATTGGCAAGACTGAAGTGGATATTATGGCTCATTCTACTCAAGCTATTTTTGAGATCCTGGAAAAATCATGGCAGCCCCAAAACTGCACTCTGGTGGACCTGAAAGTATGAAAATCTGATTTCCCATGATCCTAATTTTGACAGGAAATATATCTCTATAGTTCTTACAGAAGCTTCTTATTGTTTTTATAGATTGAATTTGGTGTTAATATTTTGACCAAAGAAATCGTTCTTGCTGATGTTATTGATAATGATTCATGGAGACTGTGGCCATCAGGAGACAGAAGCCAACAGAAGGACAAACAGGTAACATTTTAGTCTTTCAATTTTAAGTCAGCAGGAAAGGAGAAGGATTAAGAAAAATAACGTTTCTCCCTATAGTTAAGCATCTGTTTTTTAGAGTGACTTTATTATAGATACTTACATTGTTACAGAGTAGCTAATAAGATATTTAGCATCTGATTCTGTTTTCTTTAAATTGTGGGGAAGAGTAGGGAAGAAGGGGTGTTACTTCATGATCATCAGACTTAAAGCAGTTCTGCTCTCTGATTTATTGTATTGTTGAATGAATCATGTAGTGGCATCCTCAAGTGAATTGCTCTGAATGTACTTGATTGTTCATCTTCCTAAAATAAAGTACATGATAACATCATGCAGAACCTTGGTTGGCTAGTGCAGTGCTGCTGCAGGCAATCAAATCACTGCAAATTCCAACTTCAAATTAGTTGTTTCCCTAAGCTTGCTCACTGGGAAGCTATTGAAACCTTGATAGCCCTGTGGCAAAAAGCCTTCCATGTTACAAATGGCCATGAATTCTAATGTAGTTTTTTTTTTTTTAATGGAGAGTGTACTTTTTTTTTTCCTTGCTTCCATATCCATGTTTAAAAGAAGTAATCACATCCACTCAAACTCTTGTTTTTGTAGAATTAAAGACTTTGCTCTTTCCATTTCCTTTTCTATGTAAAGAAAAAAGACTCACTTTAGAATCTCTCCTGTAACTGTACCAATGTCAGCTTATCTTCTTTCCTTGAAATGGCATAAATACCTCAGTTGGGATATTTATGCCACTGGTGGTAGCAAAATGAATTGCTTTGTGCACCTGAAGCAAAAGTTCAGCTTTAACACTTGCTTTTTTTTTTTTTCCTTTTCAGTCCTATCGAGACCTGAAGGAAGTGACTCCTGAAGCACTGCAGATGGTTAAGAGAAACTTTGAATGGGTTGCAGAAAGAGTAGAGGTATTTTCTGGTGGCTTTTTTCTTCTAATGAACAATGTATGTGGTCTTTGATAACTGTCTTCAGTCCTGTTGACTGGTTTTTTTTTTTTCTTTCCTCTCCTTTTTTTCCTCCTGTCTTCTCCCTTAATTCTTCCCTGTAGTTGCTTCTGAAAACGAAGAGCCAAGGTAGAGTTGTGGTATTGATGGGATCTACTTCTGACCTTGGCCACTGTGAGAAAATAAAGAAGGCATGTGCAACCTTTGGAATTCCTTGTGAGTTAAGAGTAACCTCTGCTCACAAAGGGCCAGATGAAACTCTGAGGATCAAAGCAGAATATGAAGGTATGTGTCAAAGAACTAATGAATGAGAATGAGCAGTATCATGTACAAAAATGACTTGTCAACTTAAGGATCTCTGTAGGCTTTTTTTTTTCCAGAATTTTTTGCTTGTTAAACACAGCAATAAACTGTTACTATGCAATTAACAAGAGTAGAACTGCATTATGATAGATGGTAGACTGCACTAAGCAATATGAAGTAGCATATTGTCTCAGAACTTCCATTACTCAAAAGCTTGAACTCTGATTATATCTCAGTACTGAACTTCTTTGCCCAAGCCTTGATTCTGCTAACACCTGCATCAGTAGGAAGATACTACAGTAAATGTATTTCTGAAACGGAATAATGGTGGTTTCCTCCAGCTGACTATAAATGTTCTTTGGTTACCTACAACACAGATGATGCTGCCATCATCCTACCCATTTGTTGAAAATGTTCAATCATTTTCTTATGCGATGAGAGAAACACTTGATTTTAATTCAGATTTTTACCAAGAAAACTTGACTTTTCTTTGAAACGGTTTATAGGCTAGTAGAGAAGAGATTAAAATTAATTTGTAGGAGTATTTCTTACACAAAGGAAAAAAATTGTCATTTAGGGACAGGAGGAAGCAGTTATACAGGCTCAAAAGTACAAACGTGGTAATCACAGCTGAGAGATTCACTTGTTTTGAGATGAATTAAGACTTTAGAAAAAAGAACTATAGTTTAACACTTCAGCTAGAACTTAGCTGACTAAATCTCTCATTTTTAAATGTTGCTCTTTCCGAAAGCTAAGCAGTACCCATTCCTCTGATACTTTCTCTGAAGCAGAGGCAGAATTAAGACATGCTAACTTGTTTGGTTATGGTAAATAGTATCCAGGTTTTAAGGCTGTAAGATCAGTTGTTTCTACAAAGGGGAAAATTCAACATAAATTTTAGTGCTGTGTAACAGAATGAAAGAAATTAATTGCAAACTGAAGAACTGTATACTCAGATAGAACTCCAGAAAAGAAAGTGGGAGGAAACAAGATGGACTGCCTATCATTTTCTTTTTTTTTTTTCCCTTTAAGGAGATGGAATCCCAACTGTGTTTGTTGCAGTAGCTGGCAGAAGCAATGGTTTAGGACCAGTAATGTCTGGTAACACTGCTTACCCTGTTGTCAACTGTCCTCCCCTCTCATCTGACTGGGGTGCTCAGGATGTGTGGTCTTCTCTGAGACTGCCCAGTGGTAAGATGACCTTCAGCATGTGCAATTGTACAGACCTAGCTATAGTTATTTTATCATAAACATGTATATGCACTGTTTGGAACAGTGGTTTGAGCAGTACTGAACAGTCTCTAGAAATCTTCTGCATGCAGTCTTTGGGCTTTTTGCAGCTTGAGAAGTCAAAGAGATTATGTACAAATACACTTCAGAAAGACATGATCCTTTGCTTATCCTTGCTAAATATTTGAGTTTGAAAAAGGAGTTAGTAATAATGGGAAGCTGTTGTTTCTGCTTATAGTACTCCATTTTACTTTGGTAAATTTACTGTGATGAAAGGTCAAATAATATCTTTCTCTACAACTAGCTTGACTCTTCTACAGCAGTGTATTGCTACTATATGAATTCTCATCAGTTAGTGACTAGAAGAGCTATTTGGCAACTTACAGGCCCAGAAGCCTGTTACCTCTTTCCTCGTAAACTTACTGTTATGCTGTCTTTGGTTTTCAAATGCCATGGTGAGAGAAGTATTGAGACGTTTGATGCTTCAGTAGCTTTAAAACTAAATCATGTGGCTCTTGAGGGCTGAAACAAGCACTGTCTTTACACAGTTATTTAGAGGCAATGTTTTGCTTGTGCTTAAAATGTTTTTTGAAAGTATCGTTCTGCTTTCTTTGCAGGTCTTGGCTGTCCTACTACTTTGTCACCTGAAGGAGCTGCTCAGTTTGCTGCCCAGATATTTGGGTTAAATAACCACTTGGTATGGGCCAAATTGCGATCAAACATGTTAAATACATGGATCTCCTTGAAACAGGCTGACAAAAAATTGCGGGAGTGCACCTTGTAAGTCCAACAAGTAAATCCTACTAGCTACACAAAGATAGTGGCGTGGATTTGCAGTTGTACGATGTGAGAAATCTTTTCATACAGAAGGAAGCATCTTCAGAGAAGCAGATAAGTCTGCTATGTCCTCATCCCTCTCTTGTGTATGTTTTTTTTTTTTAGTATAACCACTTAGTAAAAGATGACAATCTAATATTTTAGATATCTTTCTGTTGTTCCGAAATAGTGCTGTTCTGCTCTTCATTGTATACTGTTAACTACTGATGATGGTTATGTCAGCATAATGATTTGGTGTGATTTAAATAAAATCCATTTTTTTCTGTAAAAGTAACATTCTTCCATAGTAATAATGTCCTGAAGCTTATTAACTCAATGGGACTGCTAACTAAAACTAGTGCTGATACTGTTCTGCTTGTAATAATAGTATGCTTTCTTTTTAGCAATAAAATGGCAACATGCTGTATTAATAAGAAAATAAGCTAAGAATTGAGTAAGAGCCTGAAAGAAATAATTGCCTTATTTAAAAAAAACATATATTTTTTCATGTGTACATGTGTATGTATATACACCCCATCAATAACTTTATTACATAATTTGAGAAGTTAACACTTCTCTTGTTTGTGACAAACTCTAATTTTGAATGGAACCATAACTAGGCTTGTTGCCTACTTGCTGTATGACTCTTGACTAGTCCAGTCTTTGCCCTTCAAATATTAGGCAGATCTACTGTGGATGTATGTGATGCTGTCAAATTATCCTCATACACATCAACATATCTATATTTCCTCACTCTGTTTATATGGGAGATATACTGAACTGAAGGTGGGAACAAATAGTAAAGCAACAGAATACCAGGGGCAAGCCTAAGCATGACTGTCTTGTCTTTGCACACATTCTTCAAAGTAGGTACTGATTCCAAGAAATATGCAATTACTCAATGTATGTACAATTTATGCTTTTATAATTAAATAAACTATTTAATTCAAAGTTGCTTCATGGAGACTTGATACTCATACACTAAGTCATCAGCTCTTAAGATACAGTAAGCACTTGTAAAAGAACCTTATGTATTAAAGCAGCATAAAGTAGTAGATAATGTTGCTTACTGTTAGAGAAAGCCCTGTTGCTTTTTCATAAAATATAGTTTTATTATTGTGTAGCTCATATTTGCTTAATGAGGGTAAACTGGATTGATTTCTGCTGCTGTTGGCCCTCACGTGAAGGGCCACATCTTCTGTGTAGCTGTAGCAGAGCTCCAAGTAGTACTGTCTTTCAGAGTTGAGTGCAGCCTTCTTAAATTGATCAAAGCCTACACTGAAGCAAAACAACTCTACCTCTTTGTGTAGTTTTGAGGGCAATTTGCTTTTTTTTTTTTTAAACAAAAGCATAAAAAAACTAGCAATACTTAGTGACAAAAAGGTTGAAATTTCATGGTAAGATGTCATCATTGCAGTAAAAACTAGTAGTAGGGCCATGTTCTGTGCAGTGGCTCATTTCTTATATCAAATCACTTTCACCCTGATTATACTAACTTCATTTGTAAACACTGCCAATCTATGTTAGGCATGAGCATGTTAAGTGCTTTAGTTGCCATGGAGAAGGTCATTCTTCAGTTTTTGAGTGTTTTTCCTTTCTTTCTTGCAGTCTGTACTAAATCCTCAGAAGTGAGGCCCCATTTGTGAAGTTGCCTTGCAAAAAGTACTCACTGTAGTTAGCACTGATGGTATATTGCTGAAATCAACAGAAAAAACCTGCACTGTTTGTCAGTTGCTGGGATATTAAGATTGCCCTAGAATGCAGCAAATCGGCTGTTTAATACAAAATTCTTCCTCAAGTTCTTGCTATGAAGGGCAAGCACTTCCCCTTGGTTAAAAACAAACAAAAACCCAATACCTTGTTAAGTGCTTGTATCTTTGTAAAACCAAAAAAAAAAACCTAAAATGGAGAGGTTACTCAAGTTTATTTGCATTTTTTTTGAGTTGGAATACCCATAGTAAAAATCTGCGAAACTTCAGACTCTCCATGAGATCATGTCATCTTCAGCAGAGTTACCTGTTCTACTGCAGTAGTTCTTAAAAGATAGCAGCAAGCAGAGGAAAGTACTGACAGCAGGATTTGTATTACATCCTTGGCTGCTTCAGGTACAGGTAGGTGGCACCTGGTCCTTAGTCTTTAACAACAAATTCACTTCCAATAATAACCCCAAGCCCCACTCTGTAAAAACATTCAAAGGGAAAAAAGGCAATGATGAGTAGCATCTATATAGATAGAATATAGATAGAATTGTAAGGAGTAAGTTGATGTGCTTGGGGCAATGACCTCGCTTTTATGGGGATGGCATAAAGGCATACTGGTTTTTATACTTTTTTCCTCCTGAAAGCTACTTGATCAGTTCATTCCCAAAGAAAAACTACATCTGTTCCCTCACCAGAGGGAGCACATAGATGATTGATTTACAAAAACAAACCCTATATATAAAGCTCCTGCATAGTTCAAGTGCCCCTAGAACTGAGTTCCAGCCCCCAGCTCCATATTTCATTTCAAATTTAAATACTTGCAGGATTATGCAATTGCTGCGTAATCTGACAGGGACCTGAAGCCTTTGGGCCTGGTTTTGGTAGCTAAGTTTCCCTACCACTTGAGCATCTGCTGTTGTGCTTGTGCAGAAGCATTTTAAGTCTCTACAGGGCAGAACAGCTAAGCTTGCTCATTTAAAGCACATCAGGATACACAAAATCACTACTACAGACAAGTTATCAAAGCATACCTACCCATTCAAAATATGAGACACATCCTACATGTCAGAACAGTCATGTGTGTTATAAGCAAATAAATCCCTTCTCTACTGGGAAGAAAAAAGTTCAGCTTTGTTCCATCTTAGAAGGGTACTTTATGACAAGCATTTGGGAGACCTGCACTAAAGCAAGATCTTCTTTTCCTCTTCTAGCACTGTTTCTATTTGTTTCTTTAAAAACTGCAATAGAGGTTGAACATCACAGTGCTGTGGCTACCTGTAGAGCTTTGCATTTCTTCTTCAGCCTTCGCCTTCTCTTTTATTATCTTACTTCTGTATCTGTTTCTGTATGGAAAAGATTAGGACTTGGAAATACCTGGAGTTTTCTGAAAGACTTAATTCCAAAAACACCACATTTCTCTCCCTCCCTCTCTTCTGATGACAGATATCATCAACAGCAGGGGAATACCTGAGAGAAAAATAATACAGCAAAACTGCTGCCAAAAGCTCAACAAATGCTTGAGAATATCAAGCACCGGATTTGAGTCTTTTCAAGGATCAAGTCTTCAACAGAAAGGAAGAGGTTGGCATTTATGGGAACTTGGAGCTTCTAAAATCCCAGAATTTCAACCAACAGAGGGCAGTAGGTTGGAACATTTGCTAAGTATACAACAGAGAATGGACAATGGTAGCCCCAACAAGTATTCCTAACAAAATGCTGTCTGATGAAAGGAAGATGAAGAAAAAAGAACAGGAAAAAAGGGAAACCAGAACATACAACACTGTCAAGGGAAAAGCCACTTTGCCAAGCCCACTGTATGGCTGTGTTAAGAAAAATGTTTTCCTAGCTGACAGATTAGAAAGTTTTGAATACAAGGAACCAACTCTCACACAACAAAAAAGTTTTTCAAGATGTCAAATTCTAAAGTTCTATTTGGGTTTAACAGTGACTGTATTTGTCTTAATATAGCACAGATCCCTGTCCTGAATTTTCCCTTGAAATTGATCATTTCATTTTTAATGCACCTAAACATCTAGCAAATGGCTACCTTCCTAGCTACTACAAGTTCATTTTCAGCCTTAATATATTATTAACACAAAACATTCTTTCATCTTAACAAAACACAAGTTGTCAACTGGAAGTATGAAGTCATCTTCATCTACTTTTTCCTATCTGTCCTACCTAGACATGCCTATTGTGTTATGGCAAGCTCTCTGACTGCACTAGAACTATATCACTTGTGATTATCACTGATGTAATTGTATTTTCAAATTCATGGTGCTATCATTTTGTTGGCCTTTATTTGTGAAAGCAGTTACTGTCAGCAGCATGTGGGAAAGTACACCTTCAACAAAAATCAAGACTGAGATCTCACTGGACACTTTGCTTTGGTAAAGGCTTTAGAACAAGTTACATCCTAGCACTGAACATTTTGCATCTTTTTTTATTTTTATTTTCCCTCCCAGTTGTAGAAAAACACTTTAAATAAGAGAGTTATGAAGAGATTTCAGCATGGATCAAACAATCCTTAAAAAGATACCTTTTATCTACTCACTTGCTGGAACAGCCTCTCTCTCATGTTCTCAAGATGGAGCAAAAAATATAAAAAAAAATAAGGACAAGCTTCCCAAATTCAAAACACTACACACAAAGTGCAACATAGTACATATCATTAAGATACACACTGAAATGTCTATGCCAATCTTCAGTCCATCTTGCTTGTCCGCTCCATTCTAACTGCAAAGTGACAAAGTCTGATCCACAAACACCTGAGTTCTCAAAAATCTTTTTTCTTTCTGTTCTCAATTTCTTATCATTTCCAATGGCAACCATGGTGATGATGTTTGTGGAATAGCAATTAGACAGTAATACTTAAAGTCTTAATGCAGTACACATTGATCTGAGTAACTTCATTTTTTTTGTTGCTATTTCTTCAAATTTTCTCTTATCTTTTTCCCAATTACAGAGATAGAACTTATACAAGTACAGGACAGTGCCAGCCAACTGACACTTTCCTTATCTGCTCTTAGCAGAATTTTTATTTCATTAAAAACTCATGGGAATTAATAAGAACATCTGGAAACCACATCTTCTGTCAGGTTTGGGAACACACTGTTTGAAAACTAAGGCTCTTTGCACAAAAAAAAAAAAAAAAAAAAAAACACACACAAAAAACCCCATAAATCTACCACTAGATTTTCCTAAACAAACAAAAAAAAAAATATCACCTGCATTCCTAAGGAGATCATGGTAATACAGAGATTAAGCTTCTAAGATTGTTAAGATACCAAGCCATAGGAATCAAAGATCCTCCTTCTTCTTCCATTAATGCAAATAAACCTTTCCCAAACATTAAACCGAACTTAACCTGGATTGAAACCCATGTCACAACAACTAAATTCAGCAGACTCTCAGTTGCCTGTGGTATCTCAAAACTTACACACCAGAAGAGAACAAAGCCAAAACACCTGGTTAGCAAACTTGTGAAATGTTCTGCAAGAACAGTTTGCCATGACTTTCAAATTCTGTGAAATGAAAACTTTACACTTCAAGTTGAGTAAATACAACAGTACAACCGAAAGACCCCAGCAACAAACTTGACTACCAGTGATCAGTAAGAGAGGTACTGTAAGTAGAAATACATACTACTAAACATCATGAAGTGCCCACAACCCTGAGTTGAACAGCTGCTCCTGGCAGCTGTACCTGGCAAAAGCTTCTCAACAGAAGAATATGGAAAATGAGAGTTAGCTTTAGTTTCTGATAAAGTTAAAATATTACAAACTTTTAGCTTTTATTGAAAATTAAATATATTAGCAAAAGCAAGATTTAAGAAATATTTTACAAATCATTTACATACAAGAAAGCCAGTATCAGACATATTCACAAATATGCAAACCTTTACAAAAAGTACTTAATGGCAGCATGATGCTTACCTTGCCACTGCAGTGTGCTCTACTATTGATATAAGGCATAGAACTCACATTTGCACCAACTTAAAGAGTTCAAATAAAACTTTAAGCTTTTAAATCCTGGATGCACAATCCCAAATACACACACACACACACTCTAAGACTTCTCCTTAAAAGCTCTATAAACTAAGTGTGTGCTCTGGAAGAACAGCCAGCCTGAAAAGCCCAGTAGAAATATAACTGGTACTAGTGTTTAGTTTTCAGTTTCCTCTTTAACATGTACAGGCCTAGGTATGTAAACCATATTCACAGTTTAATTATTTTTAGACAGAAGTACCTTTTTTTTTTTTTGCATTTGATCCTTAAAATTGGCTCTCAGTTCAGCATACAGTTCGTAACGTCACGTTTTGTGATGCATACATTTACAAGATAACTTAAAAATCTGTGCCATATTCATGGTCAAGATAATTCAACAAGAATAGTAATATCCAACAGTGATATTCAACACTATATTTCAAATATTTGTGCAAACAGCAAAAGAACAGTTGTATGAGGCAAACTTATTTGCAAAACCTTTAATACCTGTTCTATGTTGTAAACTCAGACTGTCAGCCTTAAGTCCTGCACTTCCCACAGCTTTAAAAAGTCAGTGGCTAAAATTATCAAGTCTCAAAAACGTTCTCTTCTACATAGTGCAAATTGTAAAACAGATCATGTGAAAAACATATCTAGCTGGATTGACTCTGTGCAATCATCAGTGGTCTTCTCTCATAGTTGAAGAAAGTGTGCATTCAAAGAACCATATGGTTCAAGAAGCTGGGCAGGTGGGAAGGAGAGAGAAAAAGCAGTTCCATTACACTTCTCAAACCAGTGCTAGATGTGCAAAGGCAGCAAAAATTCCAGCTGCTACTACAACCAGAACAGATTTACTTTTTAGGAAGACCCAGGCAGTTAGTCACTTGGACTGGTCCCGAGAAAAATATGTAAGTATATGTTGGATTTTTATCAGACGGTCTTTTAATGACATCATAGAGAGAACTGACAGCTGATATCTGGGGTCTACTGGAAGAACAGCTAGAAGCCACCAACACCAAGCAGGACCATTGGGCATTGCCTAAAAGTAAGAGAAACGTCGGTTACTTATGAACAATGCTGACTAATACAATGAAGACATCAAAAGACAAATGAGTCAAAAATGAGCACTGGTTTGAATTTTGGTATCAACTAGAGGATTACAGATCTGTAAGATCAAGAGAGTTCTGAATTGATCTATTCTGATCCCTCTTCACCACAGAAGTCTATAAATAAAGTGCACTTATGTTTGATAAAGCAATCAATTGTTTTCAAGACAACACAGGCATCTCAGTTTCCTTAGGAAAGGACGGCTAAGTATAGGACAGTCACCTAATAAATGTCCTTGATGCAAACTAACTTCATATCTGTCACATTACTCTTCAGATTTGAATATTCTTGATGCCTAACATAGATTACATTTATCTGTTGCTGTATGTGAAGGACTCCTCTATTACTACTACTCCATTCCACTCACATCTCGTTATCTTCTAGACAGAGCAGGACTATTTAGCTTGTTTATTCTAATTTTATAAAACATACTTTCTAATTTTTCCCTATACTTAATTCAATTCCCAACACAGAGCCTGAGACATCATGTCCAGGACACAATACTTCTCAGTGATGATGTATCACTGCAGGGCAGACTTACCTCAGTTTCTTCACATACTTGCAAAAACAGTCTTGGCAGTGGTGCACTCCTGTATGAAATTTCCTCTCTTTCATCTTTATCACACAGTTGACATTTAATGTTCTAAGTCTCAGGCACATACCTTCAGTCTTGCTGCCCAGGCTAGTTACTCTGTTTGAGTGCTCTTACTCCTCTTTGCTAATATATGTTGTTTTAAACCAGTCTTTAATTAAAATGTCATTTCTTAAATGATACACTGGCCTCCAAAGTATTTACAGTCTTCCAAGATCAGTAGATATGGTCTCAAAAATATGTAGCAGATAGGAGATTACTTTTTCCAGCCTCCCACTCTTTGAGGATCTCTCTGATCTTCATCAATTGTTTATAATCACCACTGAAATATATGGCTGAAGCTAGTTCCTAAAAGTTAACATAAATATTTGCCAAATCCTAACATCTGCAGCAATTTACAGCACTAGCTCAGAAAGGAGGAAAGTGTTATTTGTGATTATCTCCGTCCCAGATTACTGCCTTTAGACATCACAGGAAAGAAAATACTAAAACATTCCCCATTTTTCTCCATTTGTATTCTAACAGCTTTACACAAACCAATAGTTCAAAACATTTCTATAACTGAAAGTGTAATCAGTACATTATATATAAAATAACATATCATCCTTTATTGCAGAAAAAAAATTGCCAATTGTCTTTTGCTGCTCTCCATAAGAGAAGCAAGATGAAGTCCTGCTTCCTTTTAAGTCAAGGAAAAAAGTATTTTCCTTTTAATGTTTAGCAGCTTTTTAACAATTGGATTTTGGTTTTCCTCACCTACCTTCCCCCAGTAAAAAACAGGCACTCAACATTTGATATTAAATGATGTCTCACCTGTATATTTTCCTCCCTGTCAGGCATTGGCCCGAAATGCTGAAGAATTTGAGTGCGGAATTTGTTTCTTAAGTTTTGGAACCAACTGCAAGCCTGACTGTAAACAAAGTTGTGAAGCTCTCTCAGTTTCTTCAGCTCTTCTTCATCGGCAACCTAGCAGAAGAACATTATGAAAACACCATTACAGATGAAGAGAATTGCCATAGTTTTTAAGCTAACATAAAAAAGACATTTAATTTCAACTCTATTTAGCTAAGTTTTTGCAGTCTCCTAAGCCATGGTTGCTAGTGGCAAAGAAATCCTCTGATAATTAAGAAGAATTGGAGCTTCACAAACTATTGTTCAAATAAAAAGCAAAATATTGCTTTCTTATTTAATAATAATAAAAAAAACTATCTTCTATGTCTTCCTTATACTGACAATGAATCCTCCACGGTTCTGTGGACCTAAAAATTTGACAGAGCCCTCAAAACAAATCAAGGAAAAGTCTTAAGATATCAGCTAAAAGTAGAAGGACTTGGACAGCATTCTGGATACCTTAACATCTTCCAAATACTCAATGTCTGCAGTGCAATAACCATCTTTCATTCCTCTCTGTAAAACTCGAAATCTCTTTCCACCAACTGTATCAACAACCGACCGTCCATCAGGCAGAAAATGAACGTTCCTAATTTGCAGCATGCAACCATAATCTGCAAAACTAGAAAAGAGACTTTATCAGTAATGTAATTACACAGTTCTAGGATGACAGTTGGGTTAATTTAAAAAAGACAAAAAAAAGAAGCTTACTATTAAGAACGTAAAACCTACCCATTTTGAGAATCACTTATACACATCCCAAACTGTTTAGTCCCAGTTTCCATACTTCTGCGAATCATTAGTCGGTATCTTGGCTCAAACACGTGTAGAGGGCAAGGCACAGTAGGATATGCCATAGTGCAAACAAACATTGGAACATTCTTGGTCAAGCTTCAAAAGAACAACAAAAGAAATACACAGCTTAAAATGTAATTACTGAGCAATGCCGAGACTTTTTTTTTTTTTTTTACAGTATGCGTTTGAGGTCATAGAACACCTGTTACAAACTTCAATAATAACCACATTACAATAATGTCCATAATCAGTCACTGAACACTTATGTACTGATTTGAATATGTTAACAGCAGTGAGCTGAAATGTCTAGTCAGTGACTATAGGACTTGTCACGAGAGCAAGAGTGTTTCTTGTTTTCTCCCTTTTTGGTTTAGTTGATGCCACAATAACTGCATAGTAACCAGCTCACCATTTAGATTAAGTTCAACGATGCAACCCAAGCTACGGTTTTTACACTTGCAATGTCTCAGCAAGGCCTAGTAATTGAAGAAACTAAGCAGAAGCTAGGAGTAATCATTAACGGGAACATTTATCTAGAAATTTTTCCCCTGGAAGCGCATACTCCCAGGAGCTTTTCAGCACAGCTGTGCTCTATCCTTTCAGCCCCAGCTTGTACTGACAGCAGGAGATGCCACAACCCAGTTGCAAGACCTTTCACTTGGATCTATTGAACCTCATGAGGTTCAGCTGGGCCCACTGCTCATGCCTGTCTAGGTCAAATACCATTCTGATACTAATTTCTCAGGTTTTCTAAGTAAAAGGCGTGAAGCTTACTTTGAGTGTTCAGCAGTTTCTTCAGCATGAATTCTTTTTCTCTCATACAGCTCATCAGACAAATATTTCATTATTAATTCCTCTAGTAGCTCTGTGATGCTGTATTTTCTGCTTGCAAGGTACTGTAAGCAATTTAAAACAAAATGTTTCTTTATTGATATATTAATAGAAGAAATGAGTCATATCAGTTTTTTAAAAGCATGATACATGAAATATGTGACAAATTAGATTTATGTCCATGAAAACTTGAAGATATGAAGAGCTCTGAAATTCCTATATTTCTTAATCCCCACCATTAATATCTGAAAATTCTGTTTTGGTTCTTACAGTCCAACAACTCTGGTGTCTAATTCAGTATATATTTCTATAGTTACCAGAATTTATTTTCCACATTACAAAGCCACACAAATATGGAAAGCGTATAGAAACCACAGAAAAGTCTTACTGAATAGTTATCAGTTTACTAATAATCAGGATTTAATTATATCATAAAGTAGGTGACCACAGAAACTTAAAACCTCTAAGACTCTGAGGCAAACCTAGTCAATTTGTATTGATATTTACCTCAAGTTTTTTCTTTCTAGGAGCAATCTATAATCATAATTCTTTGCATTTTAAGAAGCCATTATAATGATAAAATGTTTGTCTATCTGAGTTCTACCAATCAACAGTACCTCCTTTAAACTCTCCTTACACAGTGGACACTGAGGAGCATGGTCTAAACACCGTTCCAAGCAACCTTTGCAAAAAGTGTGTCCACAAGGTGTTGTCACTGGCTCAAAGAACAGCCTGAAACAAAGTTATTAAAAATTAAGATACTGTGGCACATTTGTGTCTTGCTTAATAAAGAAAACAAACAAAAAACTCAGCGATCAACCTTTTTAATTTTTTTCCCCCACTAATTATTATCTAAAGCAGAGAACATTAATCCCATGTGTCCTTATGCTCCATTTTCTTCTATGAAGTTTGTTTGCATTCATCACTGCACTTGTTTTGTGCACTTTATGATCAATCCAAACACATCTCTATGCTCTAAATATTTAAACCTTCACTCCAATATACAAAGATTTTGATCCTACTATATAGGTATTCAAAATATACAAAATGAAGTAATTAAAGAGCAGTTTTGCACACTATTAAGATAACTATAGACAATCTAGCATATAGACTATGTTTTAAGATTTCTATTCTAGAACAGAAGAAGACTCGATAAGAACTTATATCCACCAACTGCATCTAGTAGATTGTCATTCTGAAGTCATTTCCTTGATCTGAAATGCACAGGTAATCCTTCTAGGCACTGGACCTCCCATATGAACAAATTCACTAGTCTTACTGGCTGAAAAACAACTCTAATAGTGTAGCACAGAAGATCCTCTCCTTTTTGAGCTACCAGCTGACAGCACCAAATTTGACAGGCAACTTGATTACAATTATGATGTAACACATTTAAATAAGCATTTAAATACTGGGATATAGGAAAGGCTGAAAATGTCAGTTTCTTAACTGACATTAGACCTCATCACAACCTATAAACATCTCAATTAACATGTGACAAAGATACACAGTCAAACACCTGTAATGAAAATACTGAACCAATGAGAAAAATCTTACCTCATACATAAAGAGCACTCAAAATCTGATACGTCAATCAAATTCCCTGGAACTGTTCCATAAGCCAGTTTCATGTCCCTGTTTGTATTTTCTAAAGAAAGACAAAACAAAACATACCTTTCAAAGAAAGGCACAAGACAATAAATACTTCAGATTTTCAAATGAAGTGATCACTTACCTCCTTGCTTTTTGTGTTTGTTTCTTCCATCTTCACACACAACTGTATCCTGCTCTGAAAATGAAAGCTTTCTTTTCAACAAAGCACCTTTTTCTTGGCCAGAGAGAAGAGGTTCAGAAGATACTCTCTTTAAGCCATCTTCCTTGGCAAGGGCTTTTGTTGAGTTAAGAGCATGGGCAGATTGTGCACGATTTAGGCTTCCAATCACAGGCTCCAGTACCTCTGATCTTCCTAAACTCTACATAAGACAAAAGAACTGTACATAAGGGATAACACAAATATAAGAATATAAAATGTAAACATGCAAAAATGCTTAATCCGAACTGATACGCAGTTAGCTGATCAGTTAACTGGAAGAATTTGCTAAGTCAAGACAACACTCAGATTTACTTATCATTAACAATTAAAAAAATATATTTATCTTAAAGAGAAGAAAAACTAAACTTTTTGCTTTGAAGCTATACTAAAAAACAAATATAAATATATTATTAATAATAATATCAAAAAGTACTTTTTGCTTTGAAACTAATATAACATCTCGGTGGTTTCTAGTAAGTAGTTAACTTGAATGAGGTATATAATAATCCAAATGAGAAGATACCGCTCCCAAATCATAATTCTTCTAATTTAACCAATTGCAGAGAGCCAGCATTTACATTAGAGAATAAGCATGACAAATAAGGATATAAGGATGCCTGATACTTGCATATTAGCAAGTTTTAAGTATTAGAACAAATTATGATTACCTGCTCAGGACAAAGCTGTAAATTGCAGTAAGGCTCAGTCACCTCAGAACCAAGCACAAAAGATTTATTTCGAGTATGTGGTGAACTCCAAGCAGATTCCTTCAAATTCTCTCCTAGCTTCTCTGGTGACAGTACATCACGCAATGTCTGGAAAACAAACAGCTAACTGTTCCTAACAATGAAAGGAGGATCTGGGTATAGCTTCATTATAAACCTACACACCAAAACCAACAATTCAACTTATATGAAGTTACTCCCCAAATAAAGCCTTACTTAAGTACAGTTAGGAATAAGCAGAAATCTATATTCCTGTATAACTAAGCATGGAATCATTTCCACCAGAACTGGATGATCTCTACGAACATTTAGACATTATCAATTAAATATTATACAGTTTTTGCAATGCAGTTTGTATTATTAAGGAAAGCACATCTAGAAATTCTTCTGCTAGAAGTAAGCAACCTCTTCAGAGTCAGACATTACCAATTCAATACCACGCATTTTTCTGCGCAGGTTTTCATTACTGAAGAAAAGCTGCTGTCATCTACGCATTAAATAATTTGATTTACCATATTCAAGTTACCATTCCCTTTGTAGTCACCCACAAGCAAATTCAAAAGCAAAAGTACTTTGAGGCATGTGCCCTCAAAACCTGTGTGTTAGGACTCTCCAACACAGCATGGTACATCTTGAAAGGATTTAAACCATCAGTTCAACCCTCTCTGTATGCATGACAGATATTTTGATGGTCAATTGTCTACCACAACAGGAACTTTATAAAGGAATCAAAACAGAGGTAGTAATCCAGTTTGATATATCAAATTACCTTTTCTACTTCTAGCTTGGCTGGAAGAAAATCCTCATCAAGGGCTAAGCACTGTAGAAACAGTTGTAAGGCATCGCCTACAAAGCCAGAGTCATGCAGCACTTTTCCTTTCCGGAAGTAGACCTGAGAAACAGAAAACATGTTTACACTTCTGGTGAATATATAGAGCTGTAGTATTCACCTTACAGGCCTTACAACAGAGTTAGAACAAGAACCCTCAATGACAAAGAAATGTACCTCTTCAGCAACCTTCAGCCATGCAGAGCATGTCTGACACATGTCTTGCTAACATAAGTCCCCTGCACTGAAAATAACTATGGCATAGGCTGGTGTTCACATCCTTCCAGTTAATTTGCTCTGGCTTAGGTAAAAGCCAGACTTTTAAACAGACTTAAAATCCTGACTAGTGCTGAATTCACACAAGGCCTTAATTTCACTATTCTGTGAGGTTTTGGAAATGGAGAAGAGGGAAATACAATGAAAATTATTACATATCCTTGTGAAACAGCTTTCACTGGACACCTTTTTTGCTGTTTTGTTGGAAGTCTTATAGCTTTAACCTGCATAAAAAGACAATCCACACAACCATGCATTCCTTACATTTATCTTATTATAGATTCCTAATCCAAAACAATGAACTTCTGGAATTGCTTCCTCCAACTACATTTTCAACACTAAATAAAAAAATGCTTACTATTTTATATAGGGTAGAAGGGAAAGAAAAAGAAGAGACTACTGAATGTTGATGAACTTATAAAAATACAATGTTGGACCCAACTCACATGAATTAAAAAAGTTGCATTTGCAGTAATATAAACAGAACCTCAATAAAAAAAAAAACTAAACTAGATTTTGGATAATGGACAAGAAAACTGAACCAGAAAAAGAAAAGCAAACAAGCAAAACACTGAAAGCAGTTTCTATAGACTGCCAATATGAAACAGTAATCTTAAACAAGGCTGTCAGATGAGGGCATGCATTTTCTCTGATGGATTTGGGCATTTCATTAAGAAGGAAAGCACGCTAATCCTCCTCTTACAGGTACTTCATCTCCTTACACAGATAATAATTTTAATCTATCAAACCAAGCTCAGTTAAATGAAGTCTGAGAAACAAAGAAAGGCACAATGCTCTCTGAATTTGCAGCAGTCGTGAAATTGCACAACACAGGAGAAAACAAGAGTGAAGCAGTTATCTGTCCGTGTGCACCAAGATCTTGCTGCTCCTGCTGTGCTGAGTTCAGATGCTGCTGCAACAAGCAATATTTAAGTAGTAACAGTTCCGAAGGCCAATGACTCTCCAGATGCCTGCACTGTTTGCAGAATTCGGTTTCCAATGAGTTTCACCGTGCTTTTCAAAGAAAAGCTTTCCCAGCTCATACAGCAAGTTTTCTTCAGCAGACAAACAAAAAAAGGCAACTGCAAGAAGTTACATCACCACAAACTATACCAATTCCAAGTACTGAAGCCGGTAACAAAGGCCCCAAACAAACATATTTTACTACTGCAAATAATATTGCAAAAGAATTTAATGCTCTCTCTACATGTTTGTTTGTTTTAACTGATAGCAATTGCAACAGAAAACTGTGTTGTCCTATTAGTATTCTTTTTTTTTCCGTAATCAGTGAGACTCAAAAAAAACCATGAGAAATGTTGACTCAACATAGAGCCAAAAATCTTAATCTGCGCTGGCAACAATGCTCACTCATCTCACATGATATTCAGAGAACAAATAGCGCTTAAAATGCTCTCAAATCTGGGAAATACAGTCAAAGTAAAAACACTTCAGGGAAATGCAGAGCTTTAAAAGGACCAACTTTTATATAGTGTAAGAAATTTCAAATCTCAGTTACATCAATGAGCCAAACACCTATGGCTCAGAAATTCTGCTTTGAAGTCGTTAAAGCTGGCTGCATGACTTCAGCCAGCCACCCACTCAAATAGCATTCAGCTGAATTTAAGTCTGTAAATATTTTAGAACTTTTCTTAAAAGAATTGATAAAAGCATTGCTCTTAAAAAAAAAAAAAAAAAGAAAGAAGCACTAACAAGCAACTGTAAACAGCACAAAAGTTCTTCGTAGTACTTCTCAACAAATCAGTTCTGCTCCACATCGCCCTTCATCCAGCATCACTATTGCATGTTGCAATGGGAAATAAAAGCACCTGAAGTTGTTGATGAAAGCTGAACAGTTCCAACTTACAGCACTGACCAGTTGCCTGTCTCACATATAAGTAACTATTTTAAGAAACTTTTGAGTACTTTGCATGTACTTACAAAGAAAAACAAGAAAACCAAGTGTTTAAGGCAGCTGACCTTGCTTCATTTGATGAAAAGATTATGTAAAATACGTTATGTTTATAGATAAACACAGATTTTGAAAAATTAGGAGTTTAAATCAACTTACCTCTGGCCAATTTGGCATTTTAGAAATAACAAAGTTTAGATCTTCTATGGCTGTTTTATACTCTTGGAGGCCAGCGTATGACTCAGCTCTGTAGATTCTTAGCATCAAGTTACTGGAATCTGAAGATAAAATTAAATAACATCTTTAATAATTTGGAATGTTGTAATTTTTTAATTAGATGTTTTATAGTGATATGTCAAAGCCTTACTGTACAAAAACATTTAATACACTCTTCTGTACTGTATCTTCTAACAACTGAGGTATCTCCTTCCTGCCTTTTCACCAGTATTTGGATTTAAAAAAAAAAAAGTGACAACAGAAGTAGAGAACAGAGCTGATTTTAGTTTTATGGTACACTCATGCAAAACCACACAAATCTGTCATTTTTCAAGCACAGTGAATCTCAAGTATTAAAAAGTCTAAGTATTAGAAAGCTTACTTTCAAACATTTGACTTTTTATTTAGACTATCCTTTGTTCTGATAATGCCCAGTCCCTGCCAACTACAGACAGTGTTAGCACCTGATGATTTATCAGAGATAGTCTACACCCCTACATGGACTGAAAAGATAGCCAACACCAGAAAGCCACTGATGCCAGCTGGCAGCCTTGCTCTAAGTAGTTGTGTTAGAATCACCTCCACAGAGGAAAAACATTCATGTGTGTTCTTTAAAGACAAATTCTCATGTCCCAAATGCAGCATTTTGGACTTTCAGCAGAGGAATCTCAAAATAGGAAATCTCCACGTCATTTAAACTATGACTTTCATAACACAGCTAACTGCACACCTGTGCTTTTCACCAAAATAAATAAGTTAAACATTAATGTAATGTAAACAATACTCAAATTAAGTTCTGTAAGCTTGTTGGAACAAGATTCCCTTGGAAGGGTGCAGAGAAATCATTTCAATTTTATATTCTGTCTTTAGTCTACCCTAAATGCCTAGTTTAAGTTCCCGCAATTTCCAACATTAGCTTGTTTTACACATAAGTCTGCTTTAGCAGCAAGCCAGATCAGTCAATGAACCAAAATATTTTAACATACTGTTTTATATTTAGCTATCACAGGTAAAGACTTTAACAAAAAAGAAATGGTAAGTGAACAAAAACTGTCAACAGATTTCACGGATGAAAATGAAGTGTGTGATTCAGCTATAGTTCAGTTTTCCTTAAAATACATATACTCCTAAATCTGTTTCTCTGTTTTAGACAGTTGACAGAAATCGGTGAAATTGTCTAACTTAACGCGTAACCCTACAGGTGTAAGAACACTGATGCCTGTTTTCTTGTGGCTTTGTGACTATTGTAGCCTCCTAAGACAGGAGCTCAGTTCTTTTCTGTTGTTTGACTTTTTGGTGTCCAGCAGAGCCAATATTGACCTAAATTCCTTTCTTCAGAGGCAGCAGTGAGTGGGGGTCTTTGTTCTGTAATAAACTAGCAGCCCGTTTGCACTTGATCAGAAGGATTTTATTTTTTCCAGACTTTCAAGTGTAGAAGATGATCTCAAGAGCCCCAAGCTTTCCTCAGGAAGGTGGGGTTAGGGGTAGTATGAAGATAAAAATATAAGTTAGGTCTAGAGCTGGTAGATAGTTTGTTCTTCATCAAAGAGAAAAGCATGGTTCGAACTGAACTGCTACTAAATTAAGGTCTAAGTCAAGGAGTTTAACTAGATCCCAGCTCTGCTGCTACACAAAAACTGCCAATGAATCACAGAATATCCCAAGTTGGAAGGGGCCCATGTGGATCATCAAGTTCAACACCTGGCTCCACGGAGGACCACCCAAAAATTAAACCCTATGTCTGAGAGTATTTTAAAATGAAAATTTAATTCCTAGGCTTTGTATTGTGGGAAAAAAAAGTTTTACAATGTTGCAGAATGCATTTTGATGCTTGCCACTTAACAAGACGACGTAAAACTATATGGATTGCTTCAAAAGTAATGCCTATTGATTTCCATGGAAGCTACAACACTCACAACAAGTACAATAACAGTATAGAACAAATTTTCAGCTGCAGAACACTATTTTTTTTTTGACACAGTCGCCACCATTAGCTATGCATTTTCCAAACAAGAGCCTGTATGCTACACTCTTAAAAATCTCCATGGCCATCCAGAATGGAGTTTGTCTTTCATATTGCTGATGTCATTTGCTGAAATGCACCACCTACTGCCTCACTGTGCTGACATCCAATGTTTGGTCTCTATAAACATTCAGCAAGCTCTGTCACCTGTTGCATGGCAACAAAATGCAATTGAGTATTGGTGGGATGGTTCAATCTCTACTGCCATATCATTGTCTGCCTCTGATATCATGGGCCAACATAGTAAAATAGAAGGCAGTACTTTTGGAGCAGCCCTCATATTTCACAATTCCTTATATCAGATATTAAACAAATCAGAAATACTTTGTTTGAACAGTCAATTTTAACAGTCTAATATATTATATAGAAACCACTCCCTCCTAGCATACCAATACAAATTATTGCAATTAAAAACAAAAGGGTACTGAATATCTTCAGTGCTGAAATGCGTGCACCAGATATTACTGCACACAAATAGAAAACTGTACAAAAGTTTACATACAAAAAACACCAGGTAAGCATTCATTTCTTTACGCTACTCTCAAAGCATCTGCTTCTGCCTACTGTCAGCATGAGAACATCATAAATGGATTGCTTCTGCTCTGGTCCTACATGATTTTCACCTGGTTGCCTAGTTTTACCTGGTAAAAGATGCACTCTGCACCAGTGTTCAAAAGAACTGCAGGATGCAGTATTTATGAATGCAGTACGACAGGGTCATTCCAATGGTGAAGGATGCAAACACCTGAGAAGAGGCTGAGCTCACTGGTCTTGTTTAGTGAGGAAACACTGGAGGCAGCAAAAGAATCCAAGAGCCTCCTGAAATCCCAGAAGAGGCTGCCTAGATCACAGACGCTGACGTGCACGGCAGGAAAAGCAAGTGACAGTGGTTATAAACCAGAACAACGGTAGTTTTGCCTTTACGCAAACAGAAAATATTTCACTATGATGGTAATTGACCGTTCAACAGGTTGTCCTGAGCAGCAGCGGAATCTTCGCCCTGGTGGCGTTTTCATGGTCCAACAGGACAAAGCCTCCAGCAAACTGCTCTAACTCAGCGTTTGCTCTGCTCTGAACACAGAGTTGGTCAACAGACCTCCTACGGCTCCTCCAGCAGGAACGGGTTTGTGGCTGCACCAATCTCGGGTCAGAGAGCTGGGTGTGTTGGGATTAAAGCCTTCCTTTACATAAGGTAATTCCTTCCAACGCCTGCATAGCACGCGTTATCTGTACTAGTGTTACCATTCCTCTCGTGTTTCTCAAAAGCAACTCCTTTCACGTGTTTCAAGAAATTTCCTTATGACCCACGTAAGTCAACGCTGTACTTCAGAACACGCCACAACAACAACAACAAGAAATCAACCTCTTCCAACAGTTCCAATATCTACAATAGGAAATGGGACCTGCGGGGCTGCCGAAGCGCTAAAAACCCACAGCTGCGCAAAACCAACACAGCGGGTCGCTGTGCCAGCGCCACCCAGGTGTATCCGCCCCCGGGCCGAGCCCCGCAGGGCGCACAAAGCCACGGCCGTACCGCGGTCCGCCCGGCGGTCCCGCCCGCCCCCCGCAGCCTCGCCCGGCACCAGACGGGGCGCGGCTCCGCCCGCCATGATGTCACCGCCGTTACACAACCTGTCCCCGCCGTGCCTCGCGCTTATGCAACCGGGCCCGGCCCTCCGGAGCGGCGCGGTGACACTGGAAACAGGTCTCTGTCAGGAAACGGGGTTACACGCGGCAACGCGGGCGCGGCCGCCACGGGACGCACCGAGCCCGGTCAGCGCGGCGAGAAGGAGGCACCGGAGCGCACCTCAGCCCACGGGGAGGCTCCCTGGGCCCTAGCGACAAACTTGGAAAACTTCGGAGCGCTGCGACGCGGCGCGCCGGGCGCATCCTTCCTTCCCCGTCCCTCCCGCAGGAGACGGGACGCCGCCTCCCCCCCTCCGCCCCCGGCTCACCTGCCCGCAGCGCCTGCCCGGCGGCGCCCAGCGCCTCTCGGAAGCGGCCCTGCGCCAGCAGCTCCTCCAGGCGCCCGCCGGCCCGCGCCCGCTCGCACTCTCTCGGGAACCACTTCTCGGCCAGCTGGCTGAGCACCACGCTGGTGCGCAGAGGGGCGGCGGCCGCGCCGGTGCCCCCCGCCGGCAGCAGCCGGTCCCGGCAGCGGCGGCAGCGGGCCCGCAGCTCCCTCCGCAGACAGCGGCGGCAGTAGGTGTGCCCGCACGGGACGGTCACCGGCTCGCTCAGGAAGCGCCCGCAGCCGCAGCACCGCAGCGGGCTCTCGGCCGCGCCTTCGGCGCCGCGCTCCCGGCCGCGGCCCGGCCCCTGCCGCAGGCGGTAGTTGAGCACCAGGCACTCCACCAGGGTCCCGAAGCGCCGCGGGCCGGCGAGCGGTCCGAGGCACAGCGACGCCAGCGAGGAGCCCGCCGCTTCCTTCAGGCGGCCCCTCCGCTCCCCGTCCGCCTCCTCGCCGAGCCGCCCGCCGCCTCCCGGCTCCGGCGACGCGTCCGAGCCCACGGCCACGGGAGAGAACGCCATCGGCTGCCGGCTCGGCCGAGGGGGGTGTGGCGCTGCCGCTCCGGCCGCCGGGCCCGGCGCTGCGCAAGGCGCTGAGGCACTGGCGGCGCGGGGCGGGGGAGGAAGCGAGGCACACTCCGCGCGGGGCGGGGGGGCGTGTCACGTGCGCGCCTCCGCGCGCGCGACCCGGGGCAGAAGGGGGTGCGGGTACGTGTGCGCTCCCCCTGCCCCACCCCGCTCCCGCCCCTTTCAAACGTCTCCGCGCGCCCTCGCCCCGCCGCTTACATAAAGGACCGCGTCAGCCGGTGGCCGGGCCGGCTCGCCATTGGTGGGCGCTCCAGGGGCGGGAGCGAGGCGGTTACAAAACGCCGCGCCGCGCGCGCGTTCCGTAACAGGGTGGGAGGGGCGGGGCTGGCGCCGGGTGGACTGGGCGTGAGTCGAGCGGGGGGCGGGCTCGCGTGGGTGGGCGCGTGCGGCCGTTAGGGAGCGAGCGTTGGGTATTGCCCGTAGCTCTGCTCCCTCTCGGAGGGGAGCGGGATGGGGGGGCAGGGGGACGGCTGCTGGGGAAGGGGTCCGTCCCGCGGCTTCGGGTTGCGGCTCCTATGGGCGCTGCCGCTCCTCGGAGCGTCTCCAGCTCCGGTGAGGGTCGGGCGCTAGCAGTGCTGCTGGGGGCGGTGCGACGGGAAGCAGCCGATTTTCTCGAACGTTTTTTGTTCGCTGTGTATCGTGCCTGTAGGGGGGGGCTGATGCGGTCGCTGGTCAGATAATGCCGGAACTGCCGGTCGGTGCAGAGCATCTCCAGTTTTTCGGGGGCGTAAAATAGCGAGCCCGGTGCTTTTGGGCAGTCCCTGATCTCTGCCTAAAGCGTAACCGCTGCCCGTTTTGATGGGGGAATGTTTTGGGTTTCTACGTGTTTGTAGCCTCTAAAGAAAGCGTGCAGTCCGTGGCGTGGCGTCCGGCTGTGTTGTCGGAACTCATTCCCTCTCAAGCCCATCCTTTGCGTTTACGGTGCCTTTCTGCTTCCTGAACTCAAATGCAAAAGATGCTTTGGGAGTTGAAATATCAAGGGAGAACGTGGACGGCTTCTAAATGCGGAGAGATAGCAGTCTTAACGTGATTGTTCATTAAAATGGTCGACGTGAGTTAGGAAGTGACAGCCTAAGGGAAGATCAAAGTAAAAGGTGCTTGGAGCGTGGACTTGAATGGTGGTGGAATAAGCTGGAATGGTTTGGATCATCATGGATAGTTCCAGTGGTTTTGGGTCCTTTTTCAAGCTTGTGAGGAAATGTGAGGGCAAAGTTTCAGGGAGACTAGAAGAGATTTCAAACAAAACTCTTTAGGAAATAGGGTGAATTGTCATCAAAGAGAGCGGCACTTTGTATTTCATTTCAGATTAGATTGCCCATGGAAACAGAAAAACAGGGCAACATTCAGGGGGTTGTGGAAATTCATTGAAAAGCTGGAGTTAGGAAGATAATAAAGTAGAAATACAACCCCCCTCTCACCATTTCCAATGAATTTTTTGAAAGTTCTCATGTTAACATTCATACTGGTCATTTGAACAGTATTGTCAGCTTCAAATCAGCTCTTTTTTTTTTTTTTTTTATTCCCAGATTACAAGAATAAAATAGACCTTTGCTAACTGGGGTGTCTTAGAGCAGAAGAGCAGAGGTTTATCCCATTGTCCTCCACTTCAAATCAATTAAAAACAGTGAGAGACGAGAGTTTGCGCTGGATGGATGAATGGGTTGATAGGGAGCCTGACACTCTCCTGCTCCCACCAGTTTTAGAAACCTATCTTTAGTATCTTCCTTCACAGCTTATTCTTTATGTGAGTAGAACTTACTGTCACTGTAAGCCTTTACTGTCTGCTCATGTTTGTGACACATTCTGTTCTACATTCGTAGTTGTCCTCATTTCTCTTGGAAATTCAGGATTTCGTGCATCCAAAAAACATTGTCTAGATTTAGATAGAAAAAGTTTTTTTCTTGTCCTGTGTGATTGCAGAAAGGCACTGAAGCATTTCACTAAAGACTTCAAATATGTTGTTAAATACATCAGCACTGTGTTGCAGGTAGGGAAGCCTCTGGATATCAGAAAATTTTGGAGCATGGCGCATTAGGGTTGGGCTCAAGATGTGTTGAAAGAAGTTCATAGTAAAGAATCTCTTACATAAAATTGATCACTTCCTTGTCAGGAAACTCCCAGGACACGGATCTCTGGAATGTGGCATATTACAGATTTGACTGTATGTTCACCTTGTCCTAATTTTTAGATGCACATTTTTGATCACTCTTGGAAGCGGGATACTAGGCCTTGTTAAACCATGCTATTATCGAGTGTGGTTATACTTACATATTTAAGTTACGTTTGTTCCTTCAAGCCTAGTTTTGGGTGCAGTATTCTATCACTGGCATGCCTAACTGAACAAGAAAAAACTCAGTTTTCTCATATTTCACTGCATTACTATCAGAATGTGATGGTTATGTAAGAGGGGAATAAAAGATCTGCAGCTTTTTACTAGATTAGATAACACACATAGTTCCACCAACACTTGATTAAAAATAACACATGCGAGGTTTTTTTTTTTTTTCCTACTGTAGGATGAGATAAATAATACTTTCAGACAACAACACATATCCCTGCAGTTGCACAGTTTGTGTGGGCTGTTCTAAGAAGGACTCCAGGGATTGTCCTTCCCCTGCCTTCTGTAGAGCAGAATTCTACAACTGCTTGTGTAAGTCTTGGTTGTCCTCATTCAGGAGGGCACCTACAAAATGTTATGCCTTCAGTACAGTGAGGTAGAAGTACATTGCTTATGATTTTAAGCTATTGATTTGATGTTTCTGTAAGCAATTCCCTGTACACGTAGCGTGTGCAGTCTGATTAAATATAAGATGACCATATGATAGTGTTTTAATTTGTCTTTAATTATGCCTCTTGTAAATTATATAAAATAATCTTTTCAGATTTTTTTTTCAGAAATAAACAGCACTGTAAACAAAATGAAGCAAAACCAACACAGGCTGAGGGAACAGGCAGTAGCAGGCAGTGGGCCTGAAGCTTAATGCCTGGAAATCCAGAGCTGTGTCTGACAGTCTCTCTTGACGTTTATCCCAAGAAAAAAGTAGTTAATCCAAGGAAAGTTGCTCTGTCTCATCAGAAATGTGGTAATTGCTTTCCAGCTATTTTCTCTCTATTTCTTTAAAGGTAGCTACCTATCCAGCTGTTGTAAATTTTGCTAGTGTACAGAAAATAAAACTAGTTGGAGATTCAATTAGGTAAAATAATGTTCATACTTTTTAAATTTTTAAATGTTACTGTTCCTAAGAGTGAATTGTTCTGCTAAGAAACTATTAATGCCTTTTCTTAAAAAAAAAAAAAAAAAAGAAAGAAAAAAGTAAATATAAGAAAGAATATATCGAACTATACTTAAAAAAATCTTGAACTTCTGAAGACCTTAGTGATCTTTGAATCACTTCAGATGTGGCTAAGAAATAATGAATCCTTAGATGCAACTCAGTTTTGTTTCAGTTTGTTCTTTGTTGCTTGGCAGACTTTTTGGAGCTTTAATAACGTAGCTCTGGCAGGCAGAATTCTAAGTGCAAAAAAGCTCAGCATTTCTGCGGTGAAGCAAGTACTGACCTTTGTGCAGTACAGCCTTTAGTAGAAGTATGTTTTTTAAACGCTTTTTTTAGGCATGAGCTGCAACAAAGTTGCTTTTGCAGCTGGGCCTTCAATGTTAAGGTCAGCTTATCAGATCTAGACAGCTATAGCTATCTCTGGCATTTTTGTGCAGTACAGCAGTGTGGGTTTTTCAAGAAATTCTAACTCTCTTCTAACTAACTTCTGAAATAGGGCACTCATGAAGTCATTTAATTACACTTACTAATTATGATAGCACTATCGAATAGAAAAAAAGCCACTACAGATGGGATAAATGGTTAACTACATGTTAGGTAAGGATTCCATGAAAAATAAAAGGAAGGCAAAGCATAACAGAGCTGAAAATACCAGCAAAAGACATATACAGATGCACAGAGAGAGAGTTTATTGGTGAGATCCAATAAAGGACTTGCATACCTAAAGCAAGCTTTAAGAGGAATTTAAGTACCGAGGTTCTAAAAAAGAGCTCTAAGAAATCTCACACAGCTGCTGCCTAACTGAGAAGATGCCTGAAGTCAGAAGACCTTTTAATTTATATCCCTAGATTGTCTAGGGATTTACTTCTGCAGCAGCTAGAACAGTTCAGCACTTACTCTTCAACCAGTACAGTCTTCAACTGAGTTGTCAAAGCGACTCTACTTTGTCAGTGTTTTCAGGCCCCACCAAACCTGCTATTGTATTCAGAGGTTCTTAAAGTTAGGTGTATCTGCTTGCTTTTCATGTTTATGTGAAGGATGGTGAGATGGAGTAACTTTTTATTTAACAACCTATCTTCAATACGTGTCTGAGCTGGAAGATTCAGTGTGGTTCTATCTGAGAGTTATCGAACTTGTCTCATCTCTCCAAGTAATTTATCCTGAAGTGTGACAGCATGAATTTAAATTGTCTTGGGAGTATGAATTAGAGATGAGAATGTCACTTCCTTCTGAATGCCCTATTCTTTGGGATAAATCTCACATGTTATTTCTGCCCCTATAGACTTTGAATCCTTTTCTTCTCAGTGGCACAACTTTAACAGGAACAGAGCAGAGTCATCTTTGTTTTTAATATCCTATCTCTTGTTGGGTAGAATCGCTTTTCTGACATATATTGATTTAAATCTTTTTGGTTTAATAGGGGCATGTAATGGCAATGGGTTGCTGTATGAGAGGTGTTTTTCTTCCTTCTGTTACCTCGGCCACGATTTAACAGATGATAGTTGGAGCCTACAGTTAGAGAGGACTGTGGAGAGGACACATCAGTGTCTTGTCCTGAGTTAAGTTTCTAAGGGCTTGCAGTAGCACTGCTGCCCTTTCTGCAGGCTGGCGTTAGGTGGCTGTGATGCCTTGGGGTGCTACCACCTCCTCATATGTACTAAGTGGCATAGCTGGGTATTTCATGTGGATTTCTAAACTTTTATTGGGAAAGGAAAATGGAAAAATAAGAAAAAATTTGGAATTGCATAATTTTTGTGTCCAGATAACTCATTCCTTTAGTGGTGCTGGGATTAAATGTATTCCCATCAAAAATGATAGTCATCACACTTAACTATTGATATAGGTGTGTATGTGTATGTTTTTATATATATTAGCATCAATTGCTGTTGATGAGCAAGATTCAATAATCTGATCTGATGATTAGATTTTGGAGTTGTGAAAATACAGTGACTACCTTGAAGACACCAATTTGAATTGCTTGTTTCCCTGTTCTCGTGTTCATTTTTTCCCCCATGTGTGATATCCAGTATAGAGCTATAAAGGTATGCATTTCAAAAGATAGCAGAATTTTTCTGCACTTGCAGGACAATACAATTCTAAATGTGATCAAGAAGTTTTTATTCTAGGCTTCTCTGGTTTGAAAACCTTGTTTAGCTCCAGGTATGATACAATTAATGTTTGTCTTCTCTTTAGGAAGAGAATCCTTGGACTGGTTGGACTTCTTCCTTCTGCTATTGTTGCCTGGTAGGAGATTCACTTAATCAATAGATTAATAAAATAGCTAAATTTGAAGTGGAAAAGCTTGTTTTTGCTCCTATCAATATAGACTGGAGTATATTGTAACAATTCAAATTGTCATGACTTGACAGCTTTAAATACTGAATTTAAATAGATATAGAGCACTGTCTAGTGACATTTATTCTTGATGTTCAAGTGCTTTTAATACAGAACTGCAAACTGAATAATGAACAAAAAGCAGGATAGTTGAAATAGAACTAAAAAGGCTTTCATTAAGGAAGGAATTGCTTTTACAAAAATGTTTCACTAAGAAAGTATGCAAGACAAGTAACTCAGCCAGCATTTATTTTCAGTTTATCAGCATGTTTTCTGCTAGCTGAAAGTTACTGACTTATGATTTTATTGAAGATACTAAAGTTTTTTGTTGTTGTTTTTTTTTTTAGTATTAATGATTCACAGCAAAGAAAAAGGATAAGCTGGTTATTTATAAATGAATATAGAGCAAAAGCTCAAGATAATGATTGGGATTTGTGTCCTGTGCTACAATTTGATATTTAAACAACAATTGATTCTGATATCTTTTTAAATATTATCTGTTTCTTGTTATATATGTTCTTGTTATATATGTTCTCTAATACATCCTTGTTGTCAAGTTGGGTGCTTTGCATCTACTTATGATCATCCTCTGAGATACTTAGTTTTGAATATATATTGTCAAATAAAGTTCTTTTGATTTCTAATAATTATTGATGTTCATTCTTATACCCTTAAAGAAAAAAGAATTGCTGTCATTATATTGTATTTGTATTAAAAATACACCAGTGCTATACAGGATTTTTTTCTTTCCATCTTAAGAGTGATACTTGTTATACTTAATATCTCAAAAGGAAAAAAAAATCTATCTTTTTTGGGTAGTCAGTAATAGTTGTGGAAGTAATTTCAATCTATCTGTGTACTGATTTTAAGAAATGCACATAGAAATTACTTTGCAGCCTACTCACAATGCTAAGTGGCAAAGACCCCACATTTCTTATTACCACTGTATTGTACCTCAGCCTGGGATATGGTATAAAATGAGACTGTCAATTACCTCTACCTCCAGTGTAAGCTGGTTGTGCTAATTCTAGATAAATCATTGGATTTCGAGATAGTTAATGATAAAGTAACCTGTCTTTGAAAATTAAAAAGTAGTTAATACAGGTACAAAACTTGGATTTACTTATTCTCTTTAGATTAACTGTTTAGGCTCAAAGGAGTATGCTCCTTGTCTTAAATATTTATTAACTGTTTTTTTAATAGAGTTTATATGTATCTTTTTATCATCTAATGAGTGCCCCTTCTTCAGAAATTCTGTAATGCTAGGCAACTGTTTCTGGTCAATAAGAATAGAATATTCTTCAAAGACTATGAATAATAATCTTTACTGAATCTAGTGTTGTATGAAGAAAATGAGCTGAATGAAAATTGATTAATTTAAACTTAAGGTGCAAAAAAACCATTTATGCAAATAGATGTTCTGTTTGGCAATAGTTTGCCCCTTAGCAGCAAGGTGAATTTTCTTGTTTATTTTGATTCTTTGGTATTCTGTTTCTACTTTGACTTGTATCTCTTTTCTATGTCCTCCATACTTCTTGAACATTAGTAGCATCACACAGCGCATTGTACACTGTAAGCTGAGTTATTACATACATTTTGTCAGTCTTTTGTACAATGTGGTGCGGGAAATGTTATCCTCTGTATCACTTCTGACAAAGGTGGTTGTTTGCAGGCTTGAATTCAGAGTCTATCTATTTTTTTTTGTTTGTTTGTTTTTCCAACAGAGCACTACATCATACAGCAGAAAAGTGAGCAAGCTAAAACGAGTAAATGAAACGTGAGCTGAGTAAAGAACATTTACTATTTCAGTTTTTCTCCTCCCTACCTTTTTGTTGTTTTTTTTTTTTTTTCTGCTGTATTTTTACAGTGAGATAAAACAATTTCTGGGCTCAGGCTGTTGCCCACAAATGATCGATGTAGAGACAAAAGAGTACTTCATTTTCTAACTAGATTCGATTCAGTAACAAAATCAAAGAACATGGATATTTTTTGTTTTTATTTTTGTTTTTTTTTTTTCCAGTATGTATTTGTGCAAATCTGTCTATGCAATGGTACGAAGTTTCAGGGATATGAATTGAAGCTGGTCACATTTTCTCAAAGGTATCTCTGTAGTGAAAGTAGCCCATCCAAAATTATCTTCATTGTATCTTCAGTCCTTGTCACACATTACAGAAGCATTAAATTTTAGGGATCACACTTAAGGATCTATGTCCTTCAACTCCTTATTGTCCAAAAGTTATATGGAAACAGCTGAAAGATCATGATATGCCCATGTGTGTGAGTGTATCTTTTAAAGCACATTGCTTGATATTTTATTGGTCTTTGTACTTCTATCTCTAATTTTAAAAGAAAGAAAATCCTACAAAAAAATCCCACAATCCTTTAAGTGAGCAGCTTATCTTTTTGTTTTTTCAGGGGTTTGTTGGCACTCTGTGTCCATTTCCTGTTTGCTTTTCTCTGAACTCCAGTTATGTTAGGTCATTACAGAAGAAATATTTAAAATCAAACATAATTATAGTGTAAGTTTACCAATATGTCATATTTACTTACAGTGTTTATGTAAATATTGTTTGATGTTACTATCACATTTCAATTTATTATCTTCCATAGAGTAACATCTGATGACTGAACTATGTACTTCACTGCTTCAGTATTTTATCCCTGTAATATTAGCCAGTTTGGGTAGGAATGCAGTGTAGCTTTATTATAGTGTTTCCATTTAGTGAACTGTTCTGAGAACAAGCCTGGGCAAAATACCAACCTAACAGGGCCACACTGCTTCTGTTACTTGCGCTAACGTGTTACCTGAGTTACCTGTTCATTTATGTGAATGGTGTACTTTATAATCATCTCTTTTATTCTCAGCTCAGGAATAATAATTTAAAGTTTGTTTGTCTACAGCAGTAAAAAGAAGAGATATATTGAAGATTTTGCAAAACCTAAAACTGAACAGGATCAAGCTTTTTCCTTGCTTATTCCCTGCAGAAGTATAATTTTTGTGCTTTTTTTTTATTGTATACCTTCGCAATGTTTCTTCTAGACAGTTGATTTTATATGCTGTATATGAAAGAAGACAAAGGAAAGGAAACAAGGACTTTTTTTTGAAGCAGGAATAAGTAGTTATATTCTTATACTTACCTTTTTTTTTTTTTTTTTTTTCCCCTGAAATTTTGAGAATCCAGTCAAGAGAACTTGGGTCATTTAAGTATTTGTGGTTAACACACTGAAAGTTCAGATCTGTTTATGCAAGTAAATACTGTCTGAATAAAAAATTATTTTCAGAATCATACATTTTCCATACTTACAATATACAGTTTTCAAAGAGGATCCCACACTGTATCTATGCAAACAGTAATTTAAAAGGATCGTCAAATCCCAATTAAAATATTTGAACGTCAGTTGAGTTAATGTTTCATTGAATTAATTTTGTGTTAAAGTAACTGAATTAAAACAGTATCTTCAAGATGTGGATAGCTCTAATTTTGAGTGAATGGTAAGAGATGCCTGTTTAGCCTACTGAAGCAATTTAAAACTAAATAATATGTTACCTCCATGCAGGTACTTCATTATTCACTGTTTTTCATGTATGTCTCTTCTAATGGCATGCAATCAGATTGTCTTTTCTGTAGGTCAGAAAAAGGGTGATATTTTGCTAATAGTATTTAATGTCTCTTACCCAAATAACTATGGTGTTGTCATTATGGTTTAACTAATTACTTGTTTAATAGAAAGTACATTCAGGTTTCAGTTATTTGAAAATGGCGAGATAACTCAGGATTTACAAAAACGTGTCATACACAAAGTAACTATATGCAAATCTATAAGCATATGCTTGCTGAGGAGCAAAGAGCAATGGCTTTGCTGACCAAGTGATGTATCTCACTGTGTTGCTTTATGCAAGCCAGCCTCCATAAGCATTAATCTTAATTCATCAGTTTTCTCTGTATTCCTACAGAAGACTAGGATACACTGAATAAAAATTTTTCTATCTCTTTTAAAGCATAATATGTCTGATGCCCAGACAACAAGAAATTCGTAATACCTAAATATGATACTACAGTGATAAATGTAGGCACTAGATTGAGGTTTCAGTCCTCCTGTAAAAACTGTTTTCAACTAAGAAGCAAATACAGCTAAGTTCTCACATTCAATCATCATATCTGTTCTCTGCTACAAATTAGATACTATATTAGAGTATCTGAAAGCATCTTATAGTAGTTTTCTGAGCACTTATGTTAGATAAGTTAACATTAGTGTGTTTTTTGAATGAGTGAACTGAAGTTTGTAGAAGCTGGTTGGTTTTGTTCTTTTTGTTGCTTTTTGTTTTTGTTTTTTTTTTTGCTGTACAGTAAATTTAGCAATAGCTTATTATTTGAACTGCTGACATACTAGATGGTAGACTCATGTCTGGCAGTGGAACTCTGTTGACACAGAAGTTACAGCATGTTCTGATTTCAGATTTGTAAGACACCTAGGGCTAGTATTATAGAGCCCTACCTCTCACTCACTGCATTCATGCTCTTCACTAAAGAGCTGAAAAAGCTGACAAGCTGTTGTCATCGTTTTCCTTTGTGATGCATTGCAGTGTCTTGTTATGAAGTACTTGGTTGTGTTTTGGGGCTCTCAACCGTGAAGATTTGATGTAGGATTTAATGTGCCAACATTCATCACTCCTGTAATATTTCTTCCTCCCACTTGTACTGCTTTAACACCTTAATTCCTTAGCCATAAATCTAAGCCAAAACAACATACACTAGATGTAAATATTAATTCTTAATTGTAGAAATAAAAGTTGCAATATGATTTTATTTAAACATTTATTTAAAAATACTTTGGGATGTTTTTTGATACCTGGATTACCTTGATAAAATTGTAAGCAGAATAATCCGATGTTTGCAGTACCAATGCCTAAAGACTAAAGGGACTAAAAGACTTTCAGAATGCATGTGGTTTGCAACGTCATTAACAAGATTAATAGTCAGGCCAGTAATTGATTTCTACTCATACTACTGGGACTGAGCTGTTCCTATTCTCACTGAAATCACCTCTCTCCAGGTAATATGAGCAGTAATGTGCTATAGTAAAGGTGAAACAAATCTCTAGTCTTGATAATGTTTCATTTTAAGACAATGACTATCTTTCTTAGGTCTCAGTAGAAAGCCATAATGCTTTTATCTGTTCTTACTGTAAATAATCTGGAATGAATGTTTTAAGCAATCTTGCTCAATGTAACAACTAATTATCATTGCTTTTAAATAAGCATTTTCATTTATACAATATAATTGACTTAAACGTTCTAGTTAGTTGATCTATTTGAAAATTGTGTATTTCAGTACATTGGATTTTACTGTAGGTGCTATTGTTTTCACTGGATACTTCATTTCTACAATTCTTGCATCATAAATACTGACATTAAAATATACGTACCTGCAATCACAACATTTACAGCTCTTCACTGATGATCAGGCTCCCCATGCCTGCCAGGATGCTGAACCTCTAGGTGTGGGTGAGAGGAGTGGATTCTGTCCCACTGTAACAGTGGAACATGTCCAAGATGTCTCCTCGTGAAACTGAATGTGTATAAGTCCATGGAGCCAGATGACATGCATTCAAGGGTTCTGAGAGAGATGGGTGATGTGGTTGCTGAGCACCCCTCCTGTGAGGAAGGGTTGAGGGAAGTGGGCTTGTTTAGCTCGGAGAAGACACTAGGGAAACTTCATTGTGGCCTTCCAATATTTGAAGGGAGCATATAAGCAGGAGGGGGAATGACTGTTTGCATGGGTTGACAGTGGTAGGACAATGGGGAATGGTTTTAAACTAAGATGGGAGATTTAGGTTAGATTTTAGGAGGAAGTTTTTCACTCAAAGGGTGGTAATGCACTGGAACAAGTTGTCCAAGATGGTTGTGGATGCCCCAACCATGGAGGCATTCAAGGCCAGGCTGGATATGGCTTTGGGCAGCCTGGTCTGGTGGTTGGTGACCCTGCACATAGCAGGGGGGTTGAACTAGATGATCATTGTGGTCCTTTTCAACCCAGGCCATTCTATGATAAGTGGGGGCTGCCTGTTGCAGTGAGCTGGCTGAGTTTATCCTGCAGCTAAGAGGTGCGTGCAACACAGGCTTAAAGGCCAAACTGCATGTAGCATGGAATAACTGCTATGTGGATTGCTAACTCCAGGACCATGTACAGTGGTCAAGATCACTATAGCTTAATACAGGTTAAAGGAAATAAATACATCTTTTGAACTGTTCATAATATATTTGAACTTTTCTCCTAAGAAAATGGTATTAGTTTCATTTGTAAGACTTGGCTATGTGTTCTTGTATACCTGCTTTACTTCGTTCTGCAAACTGCCAGCACCACTCAAAATGTATATATTGCTTTGAGAAGCTGCTGCTATTTCTCTGGTAGCAGAGGCACTATCTTGTACAGAATACAGGATCCTATACAAGTTTCTATTTGTTCCTTGGAGTTAGGAGCAGGGCTTATGCAAAACTCTCTGAAGATGCTTCAGACATGTATATAAGGAAAAAGTTTTTTGCTATAAGCGTAGTGAGGCACTGGAACAGGTTCTCTAGACCAACAGGTCTAGACAAATGTTGGATGCCCTGTCCCTGGAGACATTCAAGATTGGGCTAGAAGGGGCTGTGAGCAACCTGATTAAGCTCTAGGTGTCCCTCTCTGTTGACTGCAGGGGAGTGGGACTATATGATCTTTAAGGGTCCCTTCCCACTCAAACAATTCTATGGTTCTGTGCTCAAGAGCAGTTTAAAAAATGTGAAGCAAATTTCATGATACGAATTAAAAAGTTCTGTTGTTATTTGTGGAAGGTAGCAAGTAGTGCTGAATGAAAATAGAAGGATTTTTGTGGTGCAGATTCATACACAAGCACATATCCCTATTTTATTTTTTTATAGACAATTATACTTCCATGTAGATTCAACTCTCAGCATTTTCCATTTTGTATCATTACCTAACATTACATAAGAATTTTAGAGGGCTTGAAATGCCTATTCTGCTACAGAAGCTTAATTCTCTGGCTAGAAATACTTCTCATGATGCTGAAGAAAATACACATTTCTCCAGCCAGATGTTGTTTTTCTGCAGACTTGGCCCTTAAAAGGAATAGAACTTTGAATTTTGGCTAAAATTAGTAAATCCGCTGACATGAAGATGCATTCAGTGCTTGGTAAACAAGTTTGAAACAATGTTTTATATCAGATGAAGAAAGCAATGTAGTTTGAAATTGTTTTGCTTTCCCATTAGAAAATTGACATTTAACAAACTGCTTTATACATCAAAATACCTTTCAGGTAAGGAACTGAAGTCAGTTCTGTTTGCATTAAATAGATAGTCCAGGATTTTAAGTAATTTTCTAATTACTTATCACACAATGCATACCAGAAGGAATATACGTGTGTAAGATAACTGCGCTTCCAGAAAAAGAAAGATAAATATGGAAACTGCTGCCAATCTTCAAAATTATTTAGTCTTGTAAGTTCAGCAGTTAAGTCTTAAAAACTGTTTTTTTTTTTTTTAATTGACAGAGTTCCCTTTTCAGTGGAATGGTGTAGATATTAAAATTAAGAAAAAATTAGTAACAGAAGAAGGTTATTTTTAAAATGTTTTCTTTCAATTATATGCAACTATTTTCATTAGGAATTTTTTTAAAAAATAACTAGAGCTAAATATTTCATTCAATTTGATTTGTTGTCAGTTTGAATTTTGTGCATACCGCAGCATTGTTCCCATGCTGAAGCTGCATAATCTCTATGGAAGCCAGCTGAGTTCTCAGTCACCAAAGCTTCATTCTTGTTAGAGATTGTGAGCATGTCAAGCAAGAGTATAGAATCATTTGTGCTCACACAGAGAAGTGTTCCTGTAGTTGTACTTACTTATTGGTGACTGACTTTTCTCCTTACATATCCTCTCCTTTGGAGACCTCCAGTAATATTGTGTCAAAATCAAAGGGGTTGAGAGAGCAACAGGAGTCCTTGTGCTTTTTGTTCTTTTTGCTTGCCTCTTGCCTCATCTGGTATATCTGCTTAGGTGCTAGAACAGTGAAAATGCTGGGCATAGCCGCTGGCTTCCAGTAGGTTTTTTATTAGAGAAGTTTCCATTAAAAGCTGTTTTGGGGCATAAGCAAAGTAAGCAGATGCCAAAGGTATGAGTCTGTTAGGAGAGTGTGTGTTACTTGGGTCATAACCTATGCAGCAGAGTTGGCTTAGGGCAGAGTGGTTGGAAAGCGGTCTGGCAGGAAAGGACCTATGGGTTCTGATTGGCAGCTGTCTGAACAAGAGCCAGCAGTGTGCCTTGGAAGCAAACAAGGCCAACAGCAGCCTGACCTGCATCAGAAATAGTGTGACCAAGGGGAGTGTGGAAGTGGTTGTACCCTTGAATGCAGCGCTGGTGAGACCACCTTGAATATTGTGTTTAGTTTTTAGAGGCCTCTCACTATAAGGATATTGGATTGCCTGACTGTGTGCAGAGAACAGAATGAAGTGCATGAATGGAGTAGAAGACAAGAGTTATGAGGAGTTATGTGGATTCTTTAGTCTGGAGAAGCAGAGTCTGAGGGAGATCTCATCATTCTCTGGAAGTACCTGAAAGGAGTTTACAGTGAGGAGGGTGTCAGTCTCTTTTCTCAGGTAACAAGGGGTAGAAAACAGCCTCGTTGCATTTCAGGAGATTTAGATTTGAAGTCATGATTAATTTCTTCACAGAGGGTGGCAGTCAAGCATTGATGTGAGCTTCAAAGGGGAGTGATGGAGTAGGTAACATAGCTTAGTGATGGGACTCAGTAAAGTCAAGTTGATGGCTGGACTTGATCTTGAAGGTCTTTTCCAACCTAGATGATTCTGTGATCTGTGCTGGAGTTGGAGGAGTGTGTGCAGCATGCAGCCCCCTCTTCTTGCTGCTTTGCTTATATTGAGGCAGGAGTGTTAGAGAGCACAAAATGATAGTTGCTAGCAGACTTGTCAGTCAGTGGTTCTTCCCTGACACTAATTTTAAGCTGTTCTAAGAAGACCACGCAATAATACATTTTAAAATGCACAGGAAGTAGTAATTCCATGGTGTATTGTTTTGGTTTCTTGCAATTTGTTGTTCAGAGCTTTCTTAATTTATTCTGTTGTCACATCAGCAACCCTTAATTATTACAAAGGATATAAGTGTAAATTACACACACGCACACAAAAAACAAAAAAATCCAAAAAAAACAGACACCAGCGTCATCACTAATGAATAGCTCCAGTTATGCAGTCAGCAAGAAAAATATTTTTGAGTACTAATGAGACAGATTTTGGTACCTTTGAAGCCTGTAGTTAAAAATTCCATTGCCTTCATGAGGCTAGGGATTTGATCCATTTAATTTTATATCTGACATACATATAAGCTAAAGCAAATAGAATAGGCTAGTTGTATATCTGAGCTTTCTATAAAAATAAAACTTATAGTAACGGGAAGCTCATGTTACTGTTGTGCCCAAACATCAGGCAGCTAGCTATCTCTGGTCTGCTGTGTGCAGAGTGTAACAGTTACTGTGTGCTAACTACGTGAGTTACTTGCTGGCATGATGATCCATCTGTTTGGCAAGAGCTGTGAAGCTTTACTATTTTTCTGTAGAAAGACTTATAAATGTGTGGAAGCAGCCTGCAAGTGCTCAGCTGAGTGATGGGCCCTTTTATGACAAGCTACACTTTATACTGTACAAATAGATTTCTTTTAATTTCTGATGTTTGAGAGCGGAAATTATTCTCCTGTTTGATAAATCAAACTTTATAAGCATTTAAATAATTGACTAAACACATTTGCTCACTGAAGGGATAGTTTCATGAGAAGAGGATTAAAATTCCTGGAAAATCAACAGGGCAGCTACAAGTGTCAGGTGATTATATGGTCTTATGTAAGTGCAGTGTTTGGTGTCTAGCCAAGTATTTCTAAAACTTATAGGGCAACTTCTGTTCATATTCAGACCAGCATAAATCTGAAAGCACTTCAAAAAATCAGAGAGCGTGTTTGCACTTATGTTACAGCTTCTTTTGGAAAAGAGTATCACATCTTTGTTGTAAGAAATGTCTTTACTACGGGAATTTTCTACATGGGACTTACAACAAACTAGTTTTATTCCTACCTTTCCTGTTGATCTCCTTTACTGTATGGGTCAAGCCATCCTTATGGCTCGATTCCTTTCTTAATCATAGCAAATATGTTGTGGTTGTCTGATATTCAGTCAGTACAATGTTGGTGGGGTGGTTAGTTGGTACATTAAATATTTGTTTTACGGCCTGGAGATGTAGCATCATAAAATAATTTTGTTAGTTTTTTTTTTTTTTTTCTTGGAGAAAACTTGTTGAAACTAACTAAGAGAAAGTCTTTGTAAATTTTTTTAAGGTAGAATTTTCTTTCAGTGGCACTTTTGAAGTGAATCATCTTAAATAGAAAATTTATTTCTATGGTTGGATAGGTTTTTAAATGTGTAATAATCTTTCAAACACTTTTTTTTTTCCAAGATAGTATCTGAAATAAAGTATTTTCTTGCACATCCACTCTTTTTATCTCTTGCTTAGTTTTTCTGCAGTTTATATCAGACTGCTTCTACATTTCAGGTTTGAAACATCTTTAAACTTGGTGAGAGACATAATGTTGTTGAATAATTCTCTTTGACTCATGGAAATCTTTACATATTCAGAATTGGAAAAGCAAGGTCTTACTCCAAGCAATGTTCTATTAATGTGCTGTAGATGCCTGGCTAAATCTGGTGAATACTAATTAGGTAGAATTTGTGAGTCTGTCAATCAATCAGTCTTAGAGAAATTTTCCTGATCACATACTGAACATATCCAAAGCAAGATAGTAGATATAGTGAGTTCAACAACTGTTTTCAGGATTATTTTTCTTTTAAAAGAGGTTTATGATCTGATGTACAAACAGAAGCATAAAATGTTTCCAGATGACAGTAAAATGGAAGATGTCACAGATCTCAGGAAAGGAAGTCAGAATTTGCAAGAATGCATTAAGAAATGTGTTAGCCTTTACTCAAAGCAGGAATTTGAACATCAGAAAAGTACTGGAATGCCAGCTAGGCTTTGCTCATTGTCCCCACTAGGCTTTTAGCACTCTAGTTGCCTACCACAGTACCAGATGAATCATGAAAAACAGACAATTCTAGTTGAGGGAAAAATATAGTATATGAACCCTTGCTGAGACAATCCAAATGCCATCTGTATGTTTTTTCTGATGAATGGCTTTATCATATGTTTTTGTGCTAAATGAGTAAACCATTTTCACAAGTCTACCTCTGTCTATTCCAGCACATTATTTTGCAAACAACTAAGCACGAATTTCAGGATGATCTTTGCGGAGTGAATTCATTGTAACTGTTGGATGAGGCATATAGGAGAATGTTATGCAAGAGCATTTCGGAGAAGAATTGAGAGATAATAAAGGGAAGAATTAAGATGTTGTGGTATACCTAGTGTTTTATGGGAACCTTTGCATCTAACCTACTTTTAGTAAGAAAAATAGCCTTATTTGTTTACAGTGTTTGAGTAATATGTATATTCTGTTCTTCTAGTAAGAACTTCTTAGTCTATGTATAATCTCTATGAAACATAAGTATACTTTATCATAATAAAGCAGTAATCATAACTAAGCTATTTTTCAAGGATTTTCATATTGCTAAGGCCTAGAGATACATATTCTCAAAAAGCATTCACTACTTCAGGTGTAGTAACTCACATTTTTCCTCACTGAGTAATGTTTCTTTCTGCTTAAAAAAAAAAAAGAAAGAAAGAAAAAAAGCCAGTTCATGATTTTCCCTGCAGGCTGTAGAAAACTATAACCCAGTCTTAGGATGCCTAAAGCTTTGCTGCAAATCCAGTTTCTGTACTTCGTGCTTATGCCCTGAGAGAAGCTCTGTGGGAAGCAAATAATCACGGGAAAACTTCAGCTTTTCATGTACACTAAAATGAAAGTTGTTTATAGCAACAGAAAACAAATACAGCCAGAGTTCACATTATGAGCACATGATGGAAACAAAATGATGTATTTGGTAACAATCCTTCCTGATCTTCATGATGTTAGGTGTTTCTTGCTTCTCCTGAACAGCCCTTTTTAGTACTATTGCTTTCAAAAATAGAAGATATCAAATGGTATTAGTACATTCTCTCTTCATAACACTGTTAAGCGGAATACTGAAAAATTCTGCCTCTACAAAGCAATAAAATACTATGCAGAAAATATATTTCAAAATATATTTGTTACATCGCATAATACAATGGTCCTGATACAAAGACAAAAATTATTTCTATTGACTTTCATATGTAAGTCTCTCAGAGTATCCAAGCCACAGTTTTTCAATCTCTCAGTTCAACTCATGCATTATTTACTGTAAAGAAGTCATTATACAGCTTTCAGCAATAGTGCAAAAGGACTATCTGAAATTGCATTGGTACAACCTGGTTAAATTTTTGAAGATGTAGCCAGTACTTTCATAGAATCTCAGAATCATAGAATGGTTTGGGTTAGAAGAGGCCTTTGAGATCATCTACTTCCACCCCCTGCCTCCCGCTATAGGCAGGGATTCCTCCTGTTAGAGAGTTGATTAAGCTTTGGTTATGCTTGTATCAGTACACACAGGACACTGTTGACTAAAAGTTACACTTCTTTTTATTATTCCTTTCAGATCTTGCAATTTTTTTCTGTATCTTTCATCTCAAAATATATTTATAAATAATTTATGAAGCACTGGATGTACTTTGCCCTGCTTTTGTGTGGGCAAAGCTGGTCTGTGGCTGCAGTATGTCTTGTTAGGGCAGGAAGAACAATGTCTAACTGATATTCCATTGCAAATCTTTGAGAGGGAAAAACAAAATCTTTGCATGATATTCACCTCTTGACATTGGAATTCATTAAAACTTACACAATTTGTCAGAATGAGCATCTCTCTCTCATGCTGCTTTCTGAAATATTATTTTAGTGGTAATATCCTAATTGTGATCAGAGTTTACATGTTGAATTACTTATGTCACTTTCTGCCACACATGCTAGCTTCTTTAGTTAGATACATGATGAACTATTTAACTGTGAAAAATAAGTAAGCAATGAACAAGATTACAAGTTGCAAATTTAAAATGTATAGACATTTGAACAATTTGAAGTGTAATCGGATTTATAACAAGTAAAACTGACAATATTTTAGCATTTCAGACTCATAATGCAGTGATTTGTGTCTTGGGAAGAGGGAACTTTCTAAAAACGTTTCCTCATAGTATCTGCCAAATTGCTAAGTGATTTACTGAGTGTTTTCAAGGCTTGGTAATTGTACAGTTCTTCAATAATAATATATCACTTTTTTTAATCTGGAATGAAATCACTGTGGAAATTATTTCTCTTGGTATTTTCTTGAAATCAGTAATATTTATTTTTTTCTTATGACATCTGAATTCCATGAAGATTATTTAAGTGTTTTTAATTTTTTTGAAGATCTGAAATCATTTCCACTTCATTTCTTTGTCTTTCACAAAGGCCTTTATATTAGCAGTAGCAGTACTTTTTCTGTGTCATTCCTTGCCCTATCAGTGACATCATTTGCTCTGCCTTGCTAAGAGTAACCACCTTTCCTTTCACATTGCCTAATTTTTAGGCAACTGGGATCAGTTTGTTCAAACTTGCCCTTATCCTGAAACTTATGTTTCTATTTCAAATTGAAAAAATAATTGTGTACCTTTTTTTTTTTTTTCCAACTACGTCAGGTGGTCTTTTAGAAGATGATACTTTCCAACAAACCTTACCTTATTTACCTCTCAAGTAATCTGCATTTACCAATCCTTGGGTGAAACATAAATGTGTTCGAAAAAGCAATGTGACTAAAAGAACTAGTTAAGAGTTTATTTGAATTCTCTGTTAAACTTAGAGGATGAGTGGCAGTTTATATCCAGTAGCTCTCTTCTATACAGTTATGGGAGACAAGTTTTGGTGAAAAAAAAAAGTTCAAGACAATGTAAAAGGCATCAGTAAGAATTCGTAGTTTTGGTTTGCTGTTAATTCTCCAAAATGTCTACCACGCTGTTGACAGAGAGTAGCTTTCAGAGAAGAACAGGATCTCAGTCATCATACTTACATAGGAATATATATTTTTAAACAAGCGTTTTGTTGATTTTTCAGTCCTCTGACGGCTTCAGTTGTTCTCATAACCTTTGTAACATTTGATTAAGAAGTGCTACAAATAAGAAAGCCTACGTGTTAATGAAACTTAGTTTATTTGTATTAGAAATTTAAAATGTGGCTGATGCTTCCCAAATAATCGTGTTACTGGATAATGTTACAGCACTGAGAAAGTTGACACACAGCAGTAAAACAAAGCAGAACAAATATGTAAATAAGTATTCCCAAAACTCCGATTACAATTTATGATACATCAGCTTTTTTAATTTGTCAGAAAAGGATGTTATTCCTTTTTCACATCATGAGCACATGAGTCTGTTTATCACATGCCTCTGTAAATAAGTGTATTTGCAGATGTTTTCTCTTCGTTGAAAATACTTTTGATCCCCTCAGGCCATGCAACACTATTAAATGAAACTATGAATTTCCTTGCTTACTACAGAAAATGCTTAGAACACTGTGACAGGCATTCCACATAGCAGGCATAACTTTTTAATATCAATTTTAAGAACTATCTAAGGATTATTTCAGAAGTCTAACGTGTATTTTATCTGATATAGCTTTTTATTATCAATTTTAAGAACTTCTTATAGTTTATTTCAGTGCTATATCTTGTTAATCAGAAAGATTGGATAATTTCATTGGTAGTGATGTATCAGATGGTACCTTAAATACTGTTAATTCCATTGCCTGCTAAATGGTCTGCATCTCTTAGGCTAATTTCATTACTATCCTAATAACTATTTAATTCTTTGCCCAGCCTGTCTATACATCCTGTCTCTGCAATTCCCATTTTTTTAATTTTGCAGTTCAGATTTACAGTTCTTGCTAATTTGAAGTATTATGTTGACAACATTATCTCAGTTAGTCCATCTATTAAAGACTATTCTTCAAAGGCAGAATAAATACAATCACAAAACTATTTTTCAAGAGGATTTGTGAAGCTCAAAAGAGGAAAAGATGAATGAATGAATGAAAAGTCAGGAGTTACTGTGCAGTATAGAAAAAAAAAAGCCTTAAATAACAATAAACTGATACATTCCCTCTTATTTTATATTTTAACCTGAGGGAATTCATTATTCCTATCTTTTACGGTGAAATATTGAGATCACTTGGAAACTTAACAATTATTAAAGAATAATAATGGCTTTCATTTGGATGATCTGTTTAAATGTTGTACCTGCTGAATTCTGAGTAATATAATTTAGCTATATTTTATTAAGTAAAATGTTACAATTTAGCTCTGCTAATTAAATTTGTACCTGGAGTGTACCTACAATTCTAAAATATCTTTGCTTTCCAGTCAAGGTTAGCCTGTACTGATGCTAGCTAAAGTTAAGCAGTTTTCATTTAAGTACAGCTATCTGGCCTTAGCATGCACTATAAATTACTTTGGACTCTTTCTGAAGAAATGTTCTTTGGCATAGTTTCCATATTAGAACAGTGTAGGGAAATTAGGCACAAAACCACAAGAGGTGATAGAGAGCTCTAAAGAATAGCTTTATGTTTTGTTAATGTCTGTGAAACCTTTTCTTACATGATAGAATGGAAAAGATATAAGAACACATTGTAAAGTTGCAAAGGCTGTGTAGTACCATAACAAGCTCTTTCCAGCCACTCCTTCGTGCAGTGGCAAATAATATAGATGCCTTTTGCAAAGAAATAACCAAAGGTGTTATGTCATCATACAGCATTCAACTCTGGTCTGTAGTCTTAGTTTGAACCAGCATGGGGAAAGGAAGGAACGTTAGGCATGTATTTAGTTGTGATAAGTTATTAGTGCTCATGCAACACTGACATCCTTCAGACACTCTGTAGGGCTGGAATGCAGTAGTTCTGCTGTGAGGAAGTTTATTTTGGATGAGCCTGTGCTAATGAGTGTGATTTTCACCATTTTAATGATGCCACTACAGTATCTCCAGTAGTGAGCTGCATTTCAACTTTACTGCCACATGCTGTGACTCGAACACTTTTCACATGTGAGTTTGCTTTCTGTATCTATAGTAACTAACAGCTGACATTTTCACTAAGTGCTGTGCATAAGTTGAAGGTACATGAATGTTGTTATTGTCTACTTTACAACTTATGCCAGAAGGCAATGTAGTGTACAGTACCTAAATTAGCTTGAAATAAAACAGTTCATGATCTGAAGTGCTCCAGCTGTGGGAACAGATATGCTCAAAAGGCTTAATTCACCCTGTCAGAAGTAAACTTCAGAGTATCTAGAGATATCTTTGTGCATCGGTAGTTTAACCTTTTTGATCTGTGTACAGATAAACTAGAGTGGCTAAGTGGCTGTCGTGTTCCTTCCTCCTACCACTTTCCTGTGTGCTAGATATGCCTTTTAGTTGGTGATACAGCAGTGGCTGCGAGAATTCATATTCTCTTTAAAACTTGGCTTCTAATTAAAATACTCAACTTATAACAGATGTCCTCCTCTGCTGAACTGCTTCTGTTCAACTCATAAACATTATTTTGCACATTATATAGCACTAAATGTAATGACAATTACATGTAGGTCAGTCTGAAAGTAATGCCTCCCACTTATTTCCTTAGAAACTACAGTAGGTACAAAGAACACAATAACACTATTTGATAGAGCAAATTCTCAGCTACAGAAAAGTATTGTTCAATGTAGTCACCATTGTTAGCCATGCATTTTCACCAGCAACAAACAAGAGCCTGCGTACTGTGATCATAAAAATCTGCATAGCTGTCCAGAACATGTCCTTCATGTTGCTGTCACCACTGCTGAAATGCACCACCCGCTGCCTCTCTGTGCTGACATCCACTGCTCAGTCCCCATAAATGTTCAGCAAGTGTTGATGAATGTCAGTGGGTGCCATTTTTTTCTGCACAAAAGTATTCAGTGATACACCTTTGCTTTGCTTCATATACACTTTCATGTCAGTCACCACTTTGTTGGACTGCCCCTCTGCTGCCATCTGCCACATGACAACAGTGTGAAATGGAATATTGGTGGGAAGGTTCATTCTCTACTCCCTTACCACCATCTGCCTCTGACATTGTAGGTCAGTATAATAAAATAAGAGGGATCAGTTTTGGAGCAGCTGACACACATAGTGAAGAACTACTATAACGCAGAAGAATTACTCTATTATGACAGCATCTTGCCTATATTTGGAAGGCCAGAGGTTTTATGAGTGTTAAATTCCCTGTAGAACAGAGTTTCTTAATGATAAATCTAAAGAAATTGGTTTGAAAGGAAAAGCTGCAAATAAAGTATCAGAAAGCAAAGTGATGACATTTTATTTCCAAGTAGCCTACTTCAAAACTTGTTGACCTGTCAATTCTGGCTTGTGCTACTATACCAGTTCCCTTCCACCCAGCTGTGATGGCTTAGGGGCTGTTGCAGCTGTTCATTTCCTCTTGATTTTTGTCCAACTCCTCCTTTGGTTTGGGGCTAAAACATGAATGGGCTTGGGAGTAAAAACTGTGGGGGAATTACTGTTACTTTTATCAGTATTACTCTGATGATATCTTTGTATCAGCCTTATCATGTGATAATAATTATGAAGAAAATCTGTTTCTCATGTTTCATGTCACCTTCTCTTAGGGCACAAGTTAGGTTCCATACAGTTTCTTCAGGCATGTGTTGAGAACTGTCGTAATGTAAAATATTTTGTTGCCTTGTAAATGGACAATTTTAGAAGAACTCTCATTCTGTTATTCTGAAGTCAAACTTAAATTAATTTTATATTGCTTTTAAGATGTAGTAGTTTTAAAACTGCAGTTGACAGCTTGATTTGACATTAGTACTCCAGAATGAGTTCTGAGTTTCAGAACAGGGCAGTATGTTCTGTGTCACACTGAAAGTTAAAAGCACAGCAGTAGACACTGGGAAGTTCCTGCCAGACTACACAGTATGTATTAAATCATTCAAACCTTTATCTTGATACTTTGCTGCAGTGGTGCTTTGCTGTGTTCTGCCCTGTGTTGAGATAGTTAACAAAGATTTGTCCTTGCAAGAGAAAGTAATTAGGCTGAACAGGGTCACTGAGTCACTGTAAAATAGGCAAACAAAGCAATGGGAGGGAAATCCACAGTTTTTCTAATCCATTTTTGTGATCTTCAGCTTTCCATCTCTACTTTTAAGAAGAGAGCACCTCATCACCCGTACACATAACGTGCATATGTGCAAGTTTTTCTATGTTTATCACTTTAGAACTTTTGAAGTGTCAAGATTCATTCGCACCTCTAAATATATTAATTGTGAAATTCCTTTTGACTATTTAAAATTGGTCTCCACCAAAACATTCACAAGTAATGATGGTTAATTTTTGTTGTCGTTGTAAAATGGCAGATGAAAAATGATCAGACAAGTACTGCAATATTTTTGCTGTAATTATTTCCTTTATCTGATAAATGATAAAGTAGGGCTTAGGTTTATTGTACATTAGCTGCTTGGCTGCAAAACCTGCTTGTACAGATAAGCCTTGGTTAGTTTGTTCCTCCTTACTGCTCACAAAATTCCTTAGATGCTATTAACTATAGGGTAAGAGTTACATAAGGTTTAACAGCTGGCTTTTTAGAAATTCATACTTTAGATTTTGTACAGGTAATGCTTTGGAGTTAAGATATCAAGCATTTGTCTGTTTTTCAAACTTGCCAAAACTCAGAGCATAAAACTCACAATTCTCAAAGGCTTGATGACAAGGCATAAATGTAAAGTGAAGAGGCAAGAAAACACGAATCTGCAAATTAATAACGTCTAGCTCCTCCCAAAGTTTAGCTGCTTTCCTAGTAGACCTGTGAAGCAAGCTGAAAGAATTTCCTTCCTCTAGGCACTAGGCAGCAGTTTCCAAGTCAGATTGCTCCACAATACCTGCAGAAACTTGGTGAAAACAGCAGATTGTATCTTGCCTGGGGATTGTAGCCTGCTGCCTGAAAGGATGGTGGTGACAATCTGTTCCCTATTAAAAATGTAGTAGTACAGCTTACATAATCATCTACTATGTGGACTGTAATAGAGCTCTACAAAACACATCTCTACTTTTCATATAAGCAGGGACAATACCCTTAGGGTTTATCTAAAAAGCATCTGAAGAACAAATATTGCTCTTTGGCTCACCACTGTTGCTTTTTCATTCACCTTTCTATGTCAAATATACAAGTTGAAAAGCATATATTCTGACAACTTATCCCCCTTGCACTTGTGATTGCACTGACTTCTGCTTGAAAAAAATATATATATTTCTAGTCTTCACAGAATAGATGTTCTTTGCTATATAGGTGCATTGCTGGCTGATGGTCAGCTTCTTATCCACTCCAAGGGCCTTCTCTGCAGAACTGCTTTCCAGCTGCTCAGCCCTCAATGCATTCCGGTACCTGGAGTTGTTCCTCTCCAGGTTTAGGGCTTCACATTCCCCATATTTAAGGTCCACTGGAATGACAACACAATTGTGTAGTGCACCAGCCACTCCTTCTGGTATATATGATCTTGCTCAGGTGTACTCCATCACATTGCCTAGTTCATTAATAAAGGTGTTAATCAATATTAGTGGCAACCCAAGTGGCAACCTCTGGGTTACACCACTAACCTCTAGCTGGATTTTGATTCAACCTTTCTTGCTGTGTAATTATATTAGCTTGTCTGTGAGGGTGTTGTGGGCCAGCTATGCTAAAGTCGAGGTAAACATCATCAGCTGCTTTCCCTTCGCCCAGTAAGTTAGTCAGTTCTCTGTTACATATATCAGATTGGCTTGGCATGATTTCCCCTTTGTAAATGCATGCTGACTACTCCCCATCATCTTCTTACCCTTCATGTTTTTGGATCAGTACTGGGACTGGTATTCCTTAGCATATTCATTACTGACATCAACAGTGAGGTTGAGTGCACTCCCAGCTAGTTTGTGAATGACACCAAGTTGTGTGGTACAGTCAACACACCCAAGGGATGGGCTGCCGTCCAAAGAGACCTAGACAGATATGAGAAGTGGGCCCAGGTGAGCATCATGAGGTTTAACAAATTCAAGTGCAAGGCCTTACACCTGGGTAGTGGGAACTATCAAGACAAGCTGCTAAAAAGCTCTGGGGTATACAGATGGATGGCAAGCTAGATATGAGCCAGCAGTGTGCCCTTACAGCACAGAAAGCCAACTGTATCTTGGACTGCATCAAAAGAAGAGCGGTCAGTGGATTGAGGTAGGTGATCCTGCCCCTCTGTTCTGTACTGGTGAGGCCTTACCTGGATTACTGCATCCTCTTGTAGAGTCCTTGGTATAGGAGAGATGTAGACTTCTTGGAGCATGTCCAGAGGGGGGCCACAAAAATGATCAAAGGGATGGAACACAGGCTGACAGAGCTGGGGCTGTTCAGCCTGGAGAAGAGAAGGCTCTGGGGAAACCTAATAGCTGCCTTTCAGTATCTGAAGGAGGACTGTAAGGAAGGAGACAGATTCTAGCAGAGTCTGTTGTGATAAGACAAGGGTATAATGAGGAAGCTTTTTACTATAATTGTGCTGAGGTACTGGAACAGGTTGCCCAAGTAAGTGGTGGATGCTCTGTCCTTGGAGACATTCAAGTTCAGGGTGGATGGGGCTTTGAGCAACCTGGTCTAGCTGTAGATGTCTCTGTTCATTGCAGGGGAATTGAACTAGAAGACCTTTAAGAGTCCCTTCCAAATCAAATGATTATACAATCTATGAAATGGTTTCCAGAGAGATTTTCTTGATTGCATTCCTAGGGCTGTGAATTGTTGCTATGTAGCTCATCTGCAGTTGCAAAGCTCAATTAATAGGTTTGATAGGTAGGTGATCCCATACATTTTATTTTAGAATCACCTGAATTCTGAAATTTCTAATGTCTGAAATTTTACACAATATCTCTGAGTAAATTTCATGGAGGTTAAATTGAAATGTATCTTGCAGTGAGGGAATGCGAGGATGGAGAGAAGATAAAATAAATAAAAATTCTCCTAGACTATTGCAAGCAATGAGGCTTGGAGGGACTGAGGAAAGAATTTGTTTGGGAATCATACAAAGACATTATGCTTGGAATGAATGTAAGACTGTTTTTCTAGTTTGCATAGAATTTTCTCCTGTAAGAGCAATGCCACGCTGCTGTAAGAAGGATGTTAAACATTCCTGGTTAATGCTTAATTGATTTTATTTAAATATTTATCTTTGATGAGTAACAAAACACTGATGGGTGACACAAAACCAATGGCTGTACAAAAGTATGGGTAGACTGCATAAGACTTTGTTCTTTGAAGTTATTTACTTCTACTTTGGTTTATCGAGAGTATGGATAGACCACAGGAATGTGGGTGGCTATTTCTTTTCAGTGGAACAACTCCTTACCAGGAGTTGATCTGGAGGGCATGCTGTTGGTTCTGTGTGGGCAGCTGACTGCCAGAGAAAGAAATTGAAAATCTTTCTGAGGATGCCTCAAAGCAATGCTTGCTCTGTTAAATAATTCTCATTTGCTTGCTGATCAAGGAGGACAAAGTAATTAATGCAACATAGATACTTGTGAGCTGTTTTTTTCCTTCAAATCTTTCTTCTCTTTTTAGATATGGGGAAATCAGACAAGAATCTAGGTAGGCAAAATGGAAATAATGTATAGGTAATGCTATTCTATTGTTTTTATCTACTGAATAAACTCAGAAGTTGTGATTCTATGTAGCATCTGTAAAATCCGATGTCGTGTGTCACCTGAGACTGCTAGTTTGTTTTCAGTCTCTGTATGAAACTCCGTGCTTAACAGAAAATGCCTGAAACACAGTCTGGTTTTACTACTTTTATTTATGCTCACTGATGCTACTATGAGAGTGTTTTTAGGGAGTTTGTATTAGACACTAGCTAGATGATATACAAAGTCTGTAGTGTGAGGAATCAGCAGAAGTTGTGTGTTATATTGCATTTTTGTTGTTGTTAATATGTTTGAAACAGGCATACCATGTAGACATTGCTTAATTCTGTTTTTTAGGAAGCCTAGCTATCTTCATTCAGTGCAGTCCTACTATTGTCACAATTACCATGCCTGCACACCTCTAATTTAATGCATCTCTTAAGGAAATCTATCATATTTGTTTCACGTGGTTAATTGTTGCTTTTATTCTAGCAACAGAAGAAAGAATCATTGCTTCGTGATGACAGGACAAGAGATTGCTTTAATTCTTTCTCCAGTGTCCATAAACCTAAGAGTAATTTTGAAAATCTCATTCCAGTTTAAGAGCCATCTCTGCTGATTCTCATCTTGTAATGATGCTTAATATTTTGATTGCTCAATATCTCGGTAAAGAACCCACTGTATGTATGTATGTATGTATTAGGATATAATGTACTCTTCTAACTGTTGAACATCCAGATTTCTGATTTCAGTTTTGATGGGTAGTTTAATTATCTGCTTTGGCTTGGTAGCATTGGTACTTCTGTGGAAAGATTTTTGTCTCAGAGTTTTATAATCAGTTGTGTTTTGGCATCCAATTTGTATTTTTCCAAGAGACGTGGTTTGTACTGATCACACATCATGAGTGAAAGAAAACTCAAAGTACATTTTGAGCTTCTGTGGGATGCTTATACAAGCAGACTGTTTTTTTGTTTTGTTTTGTTTTTTTCTTGAAGGCATTTTTGGTACAACATATCACTTACTGGACAAAACCTTTAGCTGTCACTACTTGTAATGCTCTCAGTATTATCTTGTTTTTTTTCTTTCTTTTTTTTTTTTTTCATTAAATGTTACTGCCTCCTTTCTGGATCCCTATGTATTTCTGCTCTTTTTGGGAGGTGCTGTTTCTAGGTGTTCTGGAATATTTTTCTCTTGTATCTGAGCATCCTCAGAGGATGGTGTTTCTTCATAGTGACTCCAGAGAATCATGCTACCGTCTATCTCTAGTGTACTAGATCACTGGGGAATTTTTGTAATAATTGCTTATCCCTTAGCCCAGTGTGCTATCTTGTTTATGTTAATACTTCTTTTCATCATCTCTTAATCACAGTTTAGGATTTGACTGTACAAGGCTGCTCTGAAACTATTTGCTAATTTACCTTTGTTTTGCTGTGTGAGTGAAATTCTGTGTTCTCAAAAAATATACCGTGGTGTGGTGTGATGCTAACTTTTTATTGAAAAGTTATGTAAGCAGCTGTAAGGCTTCTGGAATGGATTATGCCCTCTCATGCACATCCCATTAGATACACCAGCGTATTCCTTTGTCTTTTATTGTTGATCTAAAGCAGATGTAATCACTAGGATTTGCTCATCCAGCATGATCATCACTAAATAGAGGTTAGCTAACATAGCTATTTCAGTTGTTGCTGCAAAGTGTTTGGCAGAAGTGATGTTAATCTTGAAGAAGTGATGTTAATCTTGATGCCTACTGCTGAGTCTGGCCCTGACAACATACCCATGCTTACTGCTTGTTGCATCCTTGATTTGCTTGTTTGTCTCTATTTTCTCCTGTTCCTTTTTGATAGAATGTTTGTTCTCATTTGTAATATCAAATGAGATTAGAGACTCGAGTCACTATTAATTCACTCTGAGCAGTTCACTATTCACAATTAAGGTTTTTAATTCTTCCTTTGGAAACCTAATTCATAAATGACTTGGATTTAACCCACATATAACAAAATGAAAGGAAAAAGCGAGCTTAACTACCACTGCTTTTCCCATTTGGTAGTTTTGGTTTCCCTCAAAGCATGGCTACCCAATTCATTCAGTGGCAGTGGAACTCCTTGTAAAGCCAATATGCAGATGGGAGAAAATGTTATCAGTGGAAAAGATACACACTGAAGTTAGACGTTGGCTTCCTCTTCTTTCTTTGAATCTGACTGTTTGCCATACTTTCTGCTATTGTTTTGGGGGTTTTCTATTAGTGTTTATCTATTTTTTTTTTTCCTATCAAAAGAAAGCCCTGCCTTTGACACAGATAGAGTCAGGATTTTATTGCATGTTTCAGAAAATCATACCCAGCAAGTGCATGTGGCCTTACTATTTGAATATTTCCTTTCTATTTAGGTGAAAAAAAGGATATGTAATTTGTCCAGCTGATTAGCCTTGCCATCAAGATCATGCTCTAGGGATAAGCAGGGCTTAGGAAAGGCCACAGGGGAGTGTTTGTGCAAGAGCTACTTTTTAATATGTAGATGATGTGTCGCAGAAGGATTCATTTTGGGCAGGAGCTAACTGAGAGCTTGATATACTAGCTAATCTTTGATGTTAAGCTCTAATCTAAACTAAATCTCTCAATGTTTTGAGGTTCACTAATTTCTGGAATAGTATTTATTGCTTTTTAGAATGTTTGAATGAATACACTAATAAAGATTTAATAGAGGAAGTGATAGGTTTTTTTAAAACTTTATGCACAGTATAGTTGAACTATGATGTTAGCTTTCAGTACCTTGACAACTTCATAATTATGCTTTCTTTGGCATTTAAATCTTACATCTTATGTCTTGCATATTAACTGCTAACAAGGATGTGACAGTGAAATCCAGAGCATATCTGAATTAAATTTGGCATTGCTGCAACAGGAAGGAACCAGTTAATGTCCTTGCATAATGCTTGTGTAATAGATAAGATTCTCTGCCTGACTATTCTAGTTGTCTCTGCTGGTATATAAAAAGCTTGCCACCTTGCTAGTATTCAATTAGCTCATTCACCACTAGTAAACTAGTTTTCCAGCTTACAGTAGGAAAGCACTTCCAATCTTCTAATTGGTTTATGCATATAATCTTTTCCACACACTAACAGTGCAAAAGTTGACTGGCTAACAGAATCAGAGAATTAAACTGGATGGGGGAGAGGGGTGCGTGGAAAAAACATGAATAAATATTAAATTCAAGCTATCTGGAAAACATGTATGGTAATAGTACCCTGTATTACTCCTTTGGTTCTTTTCAGTTATTTAAGAAAACAGGTAAACTTCAGTATAAACGATAAGCGATTCTAATCAAGTAATGGATAACTTTTTTTTTTTGAGGTGTACAATTGCTTTCAAACTATCAAAGCAACTGTGTTGTGTATGACATTAATATTTTACCTTATGTTATTTGCAATGTTTTTAAAGGATTCAAATAGGCATTAGTTATTACTCGTTATCTGTTTTTAATAGGAAGTTACATAATTTATAAAATTCATAACTTCTGTTAAGGAGGAAATACTAATCTATCTTCGGAAAGCACACTTAATGACAGCACAACAATGCTCAGTTCAGGATCAGTGAGAAAATATTTTGTGTATCCTCTTTTACGTCACTGATGATGATAACCCTTCAGGATTCTTTTCTGGAAGAAAAACATAAACAGCACAGTCCTTTTTATGGACTTACTACACAGGAATTCTAGAAAGAGACTTTCTTCAGGCCTTTAGTGGTCACTGTCAAAGCAGAGCCAAGACTACTGGGTCTGTTTTTATTGCATGGGTCCTCTCAGTGCAGAAGCTGCGAATGTTAGTGGCAGAAGCAATGTGTCTGACAAAGAATATCCTGAGACAGGATGTATACCTTCCAAGCCTCAGCTGTTTCTCCAGCCTTTCTTACTAGTCTTTATGACAACAAAAAATTCAGCAATACCTCTTCAGGTATTAACCAGAACTACATTATTCTCAATTTTGAATTCTGTTTTATAGCCACTTGCCTGACTTCCTGCCCATTAAGTGTTCAACCATGAATAAAAGTGGGCAACTTACATAACTCTGACTTCTTGGTTTGTCATACTCTCCCAGTTAACGAGGCTGTCAGAGAACATCATTGGTTGGCTGCTCTGTACTGGGAGGTAAGCCAGAAGCTGAACATGGTAGCAATGTCAGACAGGCTGGCAGTGATGAAGTAAGGCTGTGTGTTAGAGTCCTAACATGGCTGCTGGCCAGGTGCAGCCATAATTACAATGTGATGGGATCCATAGCTCATCTGGGAGACAGACAAATGGTAGTGGTTCAGCTTAAAAGCAGCTTTGGGAAGGGAAGGCAGCCTGGTGGCAGTCTCCCCACAGCTGTGTCTGGAGGTCACCCTTGGCCACACTACCTGAATTGGCCCCTAACTGAGGCAACCTCTGAGAAAGGAGTATGTCCTCGGGACCCTTTCAGAGAGATGTAAATGTGCGTGTAGTAGAACGTTTCCAATGATTGATATGCTTTTTTTTTTTTTTGTGCAGAACAGTTCAGCAATTTTCAGCATGAATTCCATGTTCAGTTCATGTTTGTAAAACACTGAGGTAGATTTCTGGATGTGATGGGGTATGAAGATTAGGAGAACAATGAACTCCTGAGTGACTAGCAGTTCAGTTCCGCTGATAAATATGGAAGAAGGTATTTGATAGATCATTTTCCTCAAACTGTTAGTCTGAAGCTGACAGCAGAATCTGAAGCTTTATGTATTAGCAACCAAAAAGCTTTCTAGAAATAAGCCACCCTTATGCAGTCATTCATATCAGATATTAGGAAAGATTAAATGTCCTGCAGTGCAAAAGTGAGTCATGAATTCTTTTTTAAGGTCACACCTTGCTCCATCTGATACTACTGTACAAAATATTGCCAGTATAATAGATCTTGAAATGCGTACATCTTTCATAATACTTGTCATAAGGAAGAGGTCAGATGGGATTTTATGAGTCTGTATTCTGCCAAGCGTGAAGATCTCTTCAAACTGATAGGAAAACTTTTGGTCTGCCAAATCTTTTTGGAAGATTCCAAATCCTCTTGTACTGTCATAGTTATTCTTGATTTATCATAGTTTAGCAGACTTTCTTCTTTCAAGAATGCATACTTATGTTTCAAACATGAAAATTTGTTAAAATTGTACATTAAATTTTATATAAATATTAATTGAAATTAGTGCTAGAAAAACAATAAGTTTGCAAATTCATGATGCAGAAAATTCTGCAATTCTTTCATATTGTACAGAATGACAATCTTTCTGGATTTTTATTCTGCGTTATCATGCTGTTGTCATTTTTCAGACATTTGCTTGGATGCAAGTCAAAATAGAAACACATGGATATCTGTCATTTAATGTCTGTACCCTGAAGAAAGAGATTGGCACCCATGATGTTTTTCAGAGTCTCTTGAGAAGGAGTAACTTAGAGTGTCTTTTATGAAGAGAAATTGTAACTGTGGGCATAAAAGTAGCTACTGTTTGTGACAAGCAGAGATTTGCTTGAGATTCTTTATGGAATCCTAATGAAGAATTTCAAGAAAAATTCAACATATCACAAATAGAAACCAAAAGAAAATTAAGGCTTACTGGATCTTATGAGAAGGTGGATTTTTCTCTGAAAAAGTACATACTTCAAAACTTATATGATTTCTTACTATTAACCAGATAAGCAGGTTTTATTTGAATGAAGGTTTCTATAACAAGCTGCCATCAAATGTGGCAAAGAAATTACATCTTTGCTTGATACTCAGTCCTTTAAATTGCCCCATGAGAGTCTAACCAATTAATTATTTGCCTCTTCTCTTGTGCTTCTTTCATCTCCTCTTCTCCCTCTTCTATCATATGCAAACATGGTAAAATGTGGCTAAAAACCACTGTACGTGTATGTGAAACAATCTGTCAACCAGTCTCAAGTTCCTTTATGACTAGCCATTATTAGATTTCTTGAGAGTGAGAAAAGAAATGTTTTGATAAAACTGACTTTGGATGTCAGTGACTTATTTTGCACAGATTGTCACATTTCTCAGGTCTTTGTGGAAGAATAGTAAAAAATGGTCACCAATGCTTCTGGCTTGCTCAGTGGTCACTTTTGGATCTGCAGTATCTGTTCCATTGCACACAAACTTTCATTTCTTTGCGTATCTAAAACTTTTAACTTCCATCCAAATCCTCTTAACCTCATGTATACTTAAGAGGAACTCATTACAGTCTGTAAAGAATTTTTGACTCTTTTCCTCTTCCTCTTTCAGTTTTAATGTTTGGGTGGCTAACTGCATTCTTAACAAGGTGTTTGTAGATTCACAAGGCCCTGTGCAGACTTAGTATACTGCAGTTAGAGCATCAAATCAAATTCGTGATGTTGAAGGCTTTATTAAGCTGAACTTGTCAATAGACTTTCTAGCTGTGAGTTTGGTGTATGTTCAGATAAGTAACTATCTAATTAATAAGTAACTAATTAAACTATTTTTTATATAATTACTTAATTTTTAGTGTGTCACAATGAGCTTGAGTTGCATATGTAAGAAAATAGCTTTAATCACACTTGAAAATAAATTAGTTGTAGATTCAATGCTTCAGATATTTTTAGAAGGGCCAGGGCACGTTTATGGTGCAAAGGAAGTATTTCTCTTAAGACGGTTTAGCTTGATAGTGATTAAAGGATTACAAATGCTTAGAAATACGTACAAACGACATATTCTGTCGACAGAACGTGTTTCAAATTTTAGTCTAAATTAAAAGTGTGTGTGTATATATATATGTGTGTGTGTATATATATATGCATTTAAATGTTTCCTGGAATTTGAACAGTGAAATACTTAATTTTGTACTTTTTATTTGCTTATACTGAAACAATTTACACTATGTATTTAACCAATACCATTAAGTTAAAAATAACGGCTACTGAATCTGCTGACCCTACTAGAAATTTGTATGTTGCTCTAACTTTTCAGGCGCAACATAGTAGATCTCTCTTGGGAAATAATATTGACTTGTCTATTTTGTTTGCAAGGTAAATAGCAACAGGTTCACTTCAACACAATGAAAATACCTTTTGCTGAGGTATGTCTTTTCTCCTTCTCCCCCTGACTTAGGAGATGTTGCCCGGTAACTGAAAACATGACTTTCGTAATGCTACTCAAAGTATTTTGTGCTGATTCCAGATTGTTACAGGGTTAGTTTTCTTAGTCAAGAAAAAAAAAAGTAAGCTTTTGGTTAATCTGCGTGCACAGATGTGCATCTTATGCATTTCCTGCTGGAACTTCAGAAGGAGAGAACCTTATAACGAACTTAATGTGCCTTGATTGTGGCAATTATGCCAGAAGCTGGAATCCCGTTCGCTGCCATAAACAGAGCTCCGTGTTTCCAGTTTCTGTGCCGGTGCTGCCATCCGCTGGCGTTCGGAGGTCAGAGGCGATTGTCTTAGAAATGTGTACAAACAACACATTCTGTGTCTGTTTCAAATTTTATTCTAAATTAAATGTGTGTATATATATGCATTTAAGTGTTTCCTGCTAGAGCTCCACCTCTAGACTGTGCTTTACTACCTTTTTTGACTGTGTTATATATTTGTGCTTATGATGTTTCATTTGCAAAATGCTTATTATTCAAATTCGTTCATTTCATTTAAATGGTATTTTATATTTACACATCTGTGTGAAAAGCCTATTAGTTGCTGTATATTTACACAGTATCAAGAAATCCACCCTGGAGCATAGCACAATACCAGGCAGACCTGAGGTTTCTCCAGCTGCTTGGGATATTGTTCTGCCTTCCTCACCAAGCTGCCTTAATCTTTCTAAACTCTAGAGCAAACATGAGTTTGAAAGCAAATAATGGGAGGTAACATGTTCCCAAACTGAGTGAAAGTATTGGAAAATCAGGGTACGTTAGTACAGATCATCCTGCCAGTGTTTCCCACTGTTTGGAGGCTGAATGAGATCTGGCTGGGCACTGGCCTCAATGCAGCTCAGGGACACTTAGAAACACTTTAGGCCTTAACTGTGCCCGAGGATTTTGGTTAGGGTGCAAATGATTTAATACTATGATGCGCTTCTTTTTTAATTTCAGCATGTAGGAGTTTTTACAGTTTATCTACTACATATCACTTTCTTTTTTAAAAGTATCTAGGCTAAGGTACAAGCTATACTGAAGCATGAAGTACTAAATGTCATAATAATTAACAGCCAGGATTTAATTAGAAATCTTCTACCTTATTCCGTTCAGTGTTTCAGCTGTTGTGCCTTTATCAAATTTCAGAGTCATACCCTCTGTCTCAGACGCAGGCTTATGTTACAAGACCGTAGAACTCCCTTGTTATATGAATTGTTACAGGAAGAGGCAGTCATAAAGACATACAGTAGATTTTTTCTGGAAACTAAGAGGGAATATTTCTATACAAGTAAAGAATAAGAAATCTAATTCTCTGCAGAATGACTATTTTCTCTGAAGCTTTGATCTAATAGGGAATAGAATGACGATGGGATATAATTCAGTTTAGCTATCTGTGTGAGTGAGTCCTTTTTTCTTGAAGGAGCTTGCTGCAGAAATGAGGTTACTGTCCTTTATCTTCATTTCTGGAAGCTAACTAAAGTAGAGGTGAAGGCTTGTGGATAAATTATTGAATTTTTCATTTGATGGAAATTACATTTTCAGTTTCTACTGAAATGAGCTCTTTGGCCTCATTTCAGTGTATCATAGCAAGAGTTCTGAATTTTCCCAGAGTAAGGAGAGTATGTGATGAGTGGATTCCAACTTGCTGCTCCCCAAAAGAAAAGCTTCAGGTTCTGGGTTTTGTAATGTGTTGCATCTCAGTAGGAAAGACTGGAACTTCTATAATCACACAAAGTGCTGCTGATAGAACAAAGACTTCTCACGTAGTTTTATGGTGTGTACTGCTGTAGCTGGTGCAGAGATGTGATGGAGATGGGGACAGGAGGGGTTGGCAGTCGCCAGGCCAACTGCAGATGTACCAGCAGGAAAGGGCAGCCAAGAAGCCGCATGCATATCAGAGGGTATTTTGGGGTGCTGGGTCACACCATACCCCTAACGCAAGCTGTGGTTGGAAGACAGACAGATTCAGTATGTCTTGAACAGATGTAGGCTTGTTATTTAAGAAAGGAAGAAGCCACTCACAGGAAATAAGAGACAAAATAAAATTAACAGCTGCGAGCTCTTCAGTTTGCTGATGGGAAAACTGCAGTTCGGCATTTCTTCCACGGTGTGGTGCTGGGAAAGCCACTGACTGAAATGATGTGGGATCCCTCCGATGACACAGGCTGAAAGGGCAGAGACCCATCTCGAGTGGCGCTGCTGGTGGTGGTCATTGCTCTGCTGCATTGCGACTTACCCTTCTCCGAGGTCTGATAATATAGCCATGAATAGGCTACCAAAAAAAAAAAAAAAAAAAAAAATCATTTTTTTTTACTATTCTTTTTGCTTGAGCATTGTCTTCTGCAAAAGATTATTCAGTTATGTTACAAGTCTCTGGGAAAAGGCTGGTTGGTCACAATGCTAATGTGTTGGTTTTTTTCTCTCCTTTTTTCTCTCTCTTTTTTTCATATAAACAATAAATCTAAACTAGGAAGAGTTTAAAAGTTGCAGGATATTGGCTTAAGTGTTTCTGGCAGCTTTACCACTTTATGATCTTTTTTTCCCCCTCTTTTTTCTTTTTCCCCTTTCAGTAACAGTGACATTTTCTGGCTGCTGCCATCTGGTTTGCTCTCCATCAGCTGGAGGCTGTGGCTTTACACATGGCTTTACCTGTTGCTGATCTAGATACCAGTCCTGATGCCCTCTCAGCCTGGCATTACCACCTCCTTGCTGACAGTGACCACCCTAATTGTTTATTTTGCTATGATAGCAATTTACTTGATGGCTCTGTATGTTAAAATTTTGTAATTAAGATGATCTATTTAATGATAGGTTTTACTGTACATTCTTTGTGCCACTCTCCTTCTTTCAAATTTGGGATAATTCATAGAATCATGAAACATCTGAAATTGGAAGGGACACACAAGGATTATCCAAGTCCAACTTCTGGCTTTGTGCAGGACCACCCAAAATTCAGACTGAGAAAACTGAGAAAATTCTGACAATGGTGTTCAGATGATACTTGGCAGATCTGTTTTAGAGAGTGGCAAAACAAGCAGTCATACTGAGCAGAACTGAGATAATCTAACTTCAGCGGCAGGCTGAAGGGCTGATTACATAGTAATTGACAATATGAGACCCTATATTGTATATTTCTTATGCATTTACTACATATGACTTCTTTTTTTCCCATACCATAATTCTGTTCTACCTAAGGCTAACTTTTGACAAAGGAACATTACAGCTCTTTACAGGAATTTGTTCACTGTTGGAGTGTCAGAGTTGACATTTGTTTGGTGCCAGAAGTTGCCATCCATGCAGGACATTTTGTGGTGTTCCCAGCTCTGCAGCCTTGTGGGCTGGGTATTTGAATAATTTCTGACTGCAGAAAACAGAGGCTCTCTAAGCACATCATAGTGCTGATGCACTGGTATTGTCTTTGAGGAACAAAAGCAGACTACTATTTACAGCTTTGTAATGTTTGATATCTTTTCGTCTCATGCATGCAACAAATAGAATTTGAATATGGACTGCTGATATTTGACATCAAGGTAGAGAGTTGTGATTAGGAAAAAATGCACCAAGAACAGTTATGTAAGGTAGCATAATATTCTTTCCCTGCTCTGCCCCATGCTTATCTCTCACATTCTTTATTCAACCTCATAAATTTTCTCAGAAAGAATAGTAGAAATACTAGTACACATAATAACTTTTAACTCGTTTGTAGACATTCCTACCTCCTTTCCAGACTAAGGAATAACCAGAATGTTTGCCCCAGTTTGTGTAGAATTCCCAGGACATTACATGAGTGCTCTGAACAAACTCCAGAAACTTTTGTACATTTCCAGGACTTGTTTTTTTTTTTATTTTTCTTTTGAGAACATGCTTGTTGTAGGCTCAGAATATCAGATCTGGGAATCCAAAAGAATATTACTGAGAGAATGAGGATTCATTTGCAGATCAGCATGGTGACTGGATTCTGTAAAACAGAAGTGCCTTTCTGATAAAACTTGAGTCGATGTAAGATGTATCTCATTGATACAAGTTTCAACCAGTAGTACCATTTTATTGTAACATTACAGTGTAATCTAACTGCAGATATACTGCATTTGTAACTTACAAGATAGTTTTGTCTTAACTAATTTAGCAGAATCTAAGTCACAAATATGACTAGGTTACCTATTTTTCCAAGCATTTTAAAAATCATCTGTCATGCTTTCTGATTGATTTACACCTGTTGTTTAGCTATAAGAACATGTATGTCTTTCAAGTTAGCTAAATACAGCATGAAAATACTGACTCATCTTCATCCTATCACTGACAAATGCATTACTGCCCAAAATAGCATGTGCTCATAACAGCGTTTGATCATTAGTATGAAATTCAGAAGAATACATCTATCAGAATACCTGATAACAAATGTTGACAATTTTTATTGCTTTCTAACATTTTTCTTTTGAACGTTTGATTTGCACAGTCTGTTCCAGAGCTCAGTAACAATGCTGGAACTGGAACAGGTTAGCTGCTGATCTGATTGCCACTACAATATTCTAAAGTTGATTGAGCACTAAAGCAATTTCATACTTTTCAGGCTTCTTTGACTGTCACAGAGAGCAATATTTTTTCTTCATGCTTTGCCATTCTTCCACTTTTTCATAATAGACTCAAAATAGATTGAATGTCATATGGGCTTTTGTCTCTCTCTCTTTTTTTTTTTTTGTTTGCTTTTTGTTGGTGTTTTTTCCCTTTTTTTAAAAAAAAAAATTAAATATATACTTAATATATACTTAAGGTAAATTATTTTTTTAGTCAATTATCTTTTCAGCCTGGTAGGTCAAATATTGCATCAGATATATGCTTTCAGCTGTTTTAATATCAGGAGAGGAAAAATTGCTGTTGATTAGGAAGTATGAATTCTGTAAATGCTTTCAGAGTTTAATAATGATCTTAAAGTATTTCCAGTTGGTCTTTTGGCACTTGAGTTGCTTTGGAATCCTGCCAGTATTTCAGAGCTTCAATGATTCTGAGCAATTCAATGTTACGGGCCAGTTTTAACATTTAAAAGTTACTGTGAGTGGCTTGTTCATCTTTATGTGCAAATTCAAGTGATATGCCATGTCCTGAATGTTTTCCTTCAGTATAATAAAAACTAGAAACCTCTACAGTAGCTTTTTAACATTGATTAAAATTCATGTTAGTAGCCATAGCAGGGCTATGTTAAGTTTTGTCTGCTAGACTAGAACTACTACCAAATTATTCCTGGGCCATTCTGTCTTTCTGCAGATATACTTCCTTTTAAGGATGATGCTTCAACAGTAATTGCCTTACTTTATTTACTTACTACTTTTGCTATCCCCAAGCTAATTGGGCATTAGATAGCTCTTCATCTTGAACACTACTTGGAAGGAAGTACAGGTTGGATCAGGGCATGGTGGGTTTAAACCAATCAAGTAAACTGATCAAATACATCCAGTGGGAAACAGCATGTGATAAAGCAAACATATTTGTTTGCTGCAGATTATATTATTCTTTCACTAAAATTAAAAAAAAAAAAATCTTGTCACAAGAAAAATATTGATGCTGTTGGTACATTATTATTTTCTGTTTCAACTAAAAACAACTTCTCACAGTGACAGGAGCAATCGTTCTTTTAGGTGAACACTTTTCCTGATCATAGAATCATAGAATGGCTTGGGTTGGAAGGGACCCCAAGCATCATCAAGTCCAACCCCCACCACCCTGGACAACCCATTCCAGCACCTGGCCACTCTTTCAAAGAAGAAGATTTTCCTAACTTCCAACCTGAATCTCCCCTGGTGCAGCTTGAGGCCATTCCTTCTATTCCTATTACTAGTTAATCTTGAGCAAAGGGGGGTAGTCTGCTCCTATACCTTTAAGACCTCCTTCTTGAGGAGCAGACAGCCTTCCTGGACCCCTTTACTCTTCAGGACTGAATCCCAAGGGACTCTTCCTAACAGTGTCCTGAACAGTTAAGTCCAACCTCCCAAAGTCCAAGTTATGGTTTTGCTGGTCCCCCTTCTGACTGCACCAAGAATAGAGAACTCTACTGTTTAGTGGTTACTCTGTCCAAATCAGCTCCCAACATCCACACCTCCCACCATTCTTTTCTGTTTGTGAACAGCAGGTCTAGCGGGGCACATCCCCTGGTTGGCTCTCTTACCAGCTGCATCAGGAAGTTATCCTCCATGCACCCCAGAAATTTCCTAGACTGCTTCTTTTGTGCTGTATGTATTTTCAGCAGATATATCAGGGAAATTGAAATTCCCCCTGAGAACAAAGGCTGGCAATCATGCAGCTTCTGCCAGCTGTTTGTAGAATGCTTCTTTTGTCTTTTCATCCTATTTAGGCCATCTATAACAGATTCCCACCAAGATGTCTGTCTGTTTGGTCCTCCCCCTGATCTTTACTCATACAGGTCTGACCTTATTCCCAGCTCTGAGCTCAACAACGTCAAAACACTCTCTAACACAAAGAGCCATGCCATCACCCCTCCTTTCTTGCCTGTCTCTTCTGAAGAGCTTATAACCATCTATAGCAGCACTCCAGTCATGGGACCAATCCCACCATGTTTGCATAATGGCAGCTAAGTCATAGTTTGCCTGCTGCACAGCAGCTTCCAGCTTTTCCTGCTTGTTGCCCATGCTGTGTGCATTGGTGTAAATGCACTTCAGCTGAGCCCCTTGCCTCACCTCCAGTCCTGTCATTGCTCTCTTGGGTTCAACTCTAGTGGGCCTGGTTTTATTCCCTTCCTCCTGTTTTTTTTTTTTTTTTTTTTTTTTTTCTTTAAGGAGATCCCAATACTCCTGAGAATTAAAAACAGTAATAATTTTGTCAGCAAAACTGTCATTCATAGTGGCATTAGAAACATGAAAGTGAGTAGTATCAGGAACAAAATCTTGAGCATTCTGGAAATAGGGGCTATTCTTAATAATAAGTTATCATGATCTTGAAAATACTTAAATGTAAACTGTGTTACAATAGGTACGTTATTCTGTACAAGATAACAAATACATACGTTGACTATTTGCAGTTAAGCTGGCTTTGGGCCTTTCTGTTTGGAAAGCTGTGATTTATTTTGTTGATTTTTAGTGCTGCTGACTGGTTTTGGTCATCATGCTAACAGAAAATATAATTTAAACTGAGACACTGATTGCTTTACTAAGCTGATATAAGGATCAGTATCTTATACTAAAGCCTATTAAAAGGCTTTAAATTTATGGGCAGCATCTACAAATTCCATGTAAAACCAATAACGAGAAGAGTGATGTTGAGTAAACTGACACAGGAACGGTGCTAAAACTTTCTAGCATGTTCTTCATGCCAAAGGTTTCTGTGTTGCACTTAGAAATGAGTTATACTATTTTTCCAGTTCTAGAGTTGCAATTATAGCTTCACTTTAGTTTTCTGTGCTATGTTTCTATTTTTGAAATATTTACATATATGCTCCTGAAATGGTTCAGTTATGTGTGATATAGACATATGCAGAAAAGGAAAGCTGCTTCTCTTATTCTCTTTGAAGTTATCTGTAAAATAAGGTTTTTTGTTTTTTTTTTTTTGTGCTTCTTCAGTCATAGAATAATAGAATTGGTTGGGTTGAAGAGAACCACAATGATCATCTAGTTTCAATCCTCCTGCTATATGCAGGGTCTCCAACCACTAGACCAGGCTGCCCAGACCCACATCCAGCCTGGCCTTGAATGCCTCCAGGGATGGGGCATCCACAACCTCCTTGGGCAACCTGTTCCAGTGTGTCACCACCCTTTGTGTGAAAAAACTTCCTTCTAATATCTAATCTAAATCTTCCCTGTCTTAGTTTAAAACCATTTCACCTTGTCCTATCACTATCCACCCTTGTAATCAGCTATCCTCCCTCTTGTTTATATACTGCTTTAAAATACTGGAAGACCACAATGAGGTCTCCTCAGAGTCTTTTCTTCTCCAAACTAGACAAGCCCAGTTTCCTCAACATTTCTTCACAGGAAAGGTGCTCTAGCCCTCTGATCATCTTAATCGTTCTCCTCTGGATCTGTTCCAAGAGCTCTGCATCTTTCTTGTGCTGGAGGCCCAGGTCTGGACACGGTACTCCAGATGGGGCATCACAAGAGCTGAGTAGAGGGGGACAATCACCTCCCTCTCCCTGCTGGCCACCCCTTTTTTAATGCAGCCCAGAACACAGTTGGCCTTCTGGGCTGCAAGCACACATTGCTGGCTCATGTCCAGCTTCTCATCCACTGGGATCCCCAAATCCTTCTCCGCAGGGCTGCTCTCAAGGGTTTCTTCTTCCAGTCTGTATAAACACCTGGGATTGTCCTGACCCAAGAGCAGCACCCTGCACTTGGCCTTGTTGAACCTCATTAGCTTTTCATGGGCCCACTTCTCCAGCTTGTCCAGGTCCCTCTGGATGGCTTCCCTTCCCTCCAATGTATCGACTGCACTGCTCAGCAGATTGTTTTGCACTGTTTTATTTTGCAGAATATACTGAAAATTGCAATCAACAAAGCTATACATTGTAGATAGTACAGAACTACTTTTTTTATGAAATGTTTAAGATCATCCCTTACAGGTTAAGTTCATTTAGGCATAGACTGTAATTCATAAAATACACCATGCTCTGTGGAAAATAAGGTTCCTCTGCGTATTGGATACTGTGCTAAAAGCAGGCAAATAAGAAGTTGATGCATCAAACGTTATCAGCTTTTACCTTATTTTGAAGCAAAATTCAGGCCATGCATATCATCTCTGTCAAGAAAAATGCAATCATATTTGTTAAGAATAATCTCCCCATTTATTGACAGTAGAGGGGAAAACAAATCTGTTTTCTTCTACATAAGAAGAAAAACTCATTTTTGATACTAAGAATTTCAGTCAGTACACTGAAAAAATGTCATTTGTTATGATAATCCAGTAAAAGCAGTTTTAGAGGAATTGGCAGCTGGGGGCAGCAGAAACAAGGCAGGATTGGAATTGCAATTTGCATGCTGTTATGAATGCATTTTGATGTTACCTATCCTTAAAATTCTAGAGCAGTGTTCTTCTTTCCTATTTTTCTCTCACAGAAGTAATATCTGGAAGGGACTCCTTAATTTAATGAATTTTACCATAACATACCCGTGTGCTTTTATCAAAGACCGATTCCTCTCTGCTAGGATTACCATTGCCTTTCACAGAAAAGGGCCTGTTTTTCAGTAGGGACTACAGTCTTCCAGTACCTACTGTTCAGACTCATTGATCTGCCAAAAGAGGGCATCTCTCATTTCCAGCTGTACCTTGCAAAATTAAGTGTATTCATACTAGAGGAGGAAAAAATAGATTTAAATATGTTACATGATAACATCTCTGGAAGAGAATAAAAAATAGTGAATATGGTGTTAATGATAGTATGGTAGTTTTCAATGACAAGACGGTTCATATCCACATAGAAAAACATTAATTCTGAATCTGACTGTCTACAGGTGGTGTATTTCTGGGCTTTTCGTGCTTTTTCTACTAAAAGTGTGTGCCATCATGTATATGTCATAGCTGCTAGAGTGACATGTTTGTAAGATGATGCCTGCGTTATGTACTATATGCATGGAACACAATATGTAAGGACAGTAGAAATGAATTCAAGGTCTACTGAGGATGAGTCTATTGGAATAGTGTTAGAGGACTGTATGGAAGAAACAGTCCTGGTGTACTGTAAGCAGATGCATGCTGTATGAGTAATCAAAGGATAAGCTGAGTCCCTATATTGTTTGATCAGTTTAATCGATCAATTGATCGATGATATTAAGGAACTTCATGTACTCTTCCAATTTTCCATTATGCATACATTTGAACTGTGAGAAATATCTCTAGTATCTTCTTAATATGTGGGTGCAAGGGTGATTAATAACAAATACCTGACAGAATAACACACATTTTCATGAAGAGTAGGATATTTAAAAAAAAAAAACAAAACCAACAATCACATATATACATATATGCATAGGGAATATTTGGAAAGATCAAAAACTTGCTTTCCTCATAATGCTGTTGGGTGCTGAAATTGAAGCGATATATTTTGCGTCAAAATATCACACTGGCTCATTGCAGCATGAGTGGAAAAAAAAATCTGATTTACAGCAGAGTTGCTGGCCTGCAAACTGTCTAATCTGAAGGAGTTATCCTTCCAACCTGATGGATAAATTTGTCTCAGACCTCTATAACTTTGATCACTTCAGTTATGCTGGCTGCTTATTTCTGCAAGTTACTGCTGAGACTATCAATTTCCAGTAAATTATAAACTTGATTTTAGGAGTCCCAAAACTCATAGCAAGCCACAGTTCTTAAAATATTATACAGTCTTGATTTAGAAAATATACAATGTAGCAGCAGCTTTTGCGTTTATGTGGAAATAATATAAAACAGAATAATCAACTCTTCAGTACACCGAGTTGCCATATTATATCATGTTATAATATAAATTTTGGCGATCCTACCCATGGCACGGGGTTTGAAACTAGGTTATCTTTGATTCCATGATCATATTCTATGATTCTGTGATAAATCATATTAGGCTATGATAACTTCCACTAACTTGTATGTATTTGTAGTAGAGTATGATAAAAAATAAACAAAAAAGAATTAAGTATAAGCATAAAATAATCAGTTTTTACATAACATTTTAATTTTATTTAATAGGAAGTATTGAGAATACTCAGATTTACTCTGAATTAGAATGTGGTCAGATTTTTTATATGCTTTCATTTCCTGTGAAGTGGAAATGTGAAGTGCTGATCAGCTCTATTTTTAGGAGAACTTTGTAACCAATTAGATCTCAGACAAATTAGTAGATCCTGTTTTCAAAAAAAAAATCAGAAAAGGAAGCTGTGACCGTATTTCTGTAACTAGTTTCTGTATATGTTTGTACATATTTGTAATCAATTTTCTCTTGTCAATCATATTTATGCATATGCAAATTTGTTTTTCTTGATTACTTCCTCCCCCCCTCTTTTCCTCATAGATAGTAAGTATAAAAAATTTTATTTTCATGCTTACCATGATTTGTGCAGGAGTAACCATGCTAAAACTGAAGTCAGAATCCTGAGCTATTGGGTTGAAATTACTTTGAATTTCTATGTAATGCACAAGTGTACATGTGACTATCTGAACATTATTCTGTTAAAACCTTCTGTTCTGAATGATTACCTGATTAGCCTGCAAATGATTTACAAGGTTTGACCTTTCTGCTTCAGCTTAGATAATTATATTGAAAAAGATGTGACTGTGCAGTTTCCTTCTTATTATAGGCAATGTCAGAATGAGTTAGGAGATTCCTGCTTACCTGCTTTCAAATTCTTATTAGAGGGAATGTAAGTCTCATAAAACTTCCAACTAATATTTCAAATTATAATTTAACTTTATCTCTAATATAAAATGATAACAGCACCTTAGTCCTATAAAGTAAAGGCATGTCTGATGAGTGTTTTTACATTAGTTCAGTAAACATGAACCTATGAACTAATGCAAAAACACCCATAGGCTCGCCTCTTGCTATTGCTATTACACTGAAAGAGTAATATGAGCTCCAAAAGGAGCACTGCATGAAATATAGCCAATGGAAATGGAACTTGGCTATACTTGCAGTGTTCTATATAGATTAAAAAAAAAATGCCAGTGCTCTGAGGATTTATTAACTATCATTTGTTGCCAACAGAGAAGTCATACTTTTTCATCTCCCTCAAGCCAAATAGGACAACCCTTTGTCTTCATCTGACAAACCATGGTATTCTGGTATAATCTATGGTAGTGTGTTTTACTCAATGTAATTTCTGCTGGTGTTTTTGTCTTCTCCAGATCTGTGCTGTACGTTTGTTTTTTAAAACCTCTTGGACAGACATAAAGAACATGTCAGTTGATTAACAACTTGGAAGCGTATCAAGAACATCCATTTTTCATACACGGGGTAAACTCTTGCCAGGAAAATTTAATAAAGTAATTTGAATCTGCTGAAGCAAAAGAATGCTGATAATGTTGGATACATAATCATTTCATTGGCATTTCTAGCCAATGTATAACACTGGCAGCTTGTTCTTTTTTCTAGATAAAACAGAAGATTTGGACTTAAGTGTTTAAATGTTTTATATGTGCCTACATTTATGGAAAAAGAAAAAAGAGGAAAAACACTGAAAAAAATCTCTCACGACCAGCCTGTTAATTTTCTTTTTTTTTTTTTTTTTTTTGTTTCTCTGCTTATTAGTTTTAAGACATCACATGATGATTAAAAAGAAATTGATCCCTACGGTATCTTGCAATGCATCTTAGAAGTTTTTGTTCGCATCCTGTTATTCTCTATTTTCTTCTGCAATAACAGAACTACATTACAGAAATTTCCTGTCATATAGAATTCTCTGGCAAATGCTTTATCACCAGATAATACTAACTCATAAAATCAAAAGCTTTTTCTGAAAGAGGATTGTACTACTGCATTGTTTTCTAGACTTGTTAAATTTTCAATTCCTTTACAATATTACTGCTATGGAAAGTGATTTTATATTATAATCAAAAATGGTCAAGCCTCAGAAGTTTATTTTAAGATTAAAACCACTTTCAGGATTAGCTTGAGGTTTCCAATTGGTCTGATGGATTTAGCTATGTACCTTGCTGGTCACGAAACTGTCAATGAAATTATTGTCATAGTCATATTTCTGTTTTAGCCATTCTTGCACCTCTGCAGTAATGATTTGGTTGAGGAATGGTGTATATAAATGTTTTCAATGAAGCTTTGTTGTAAAGGTCCAGTAGAATCATGGCAGTTAGGATGTTTGACAACCATGAACAATGAAGAAGAATAAGCTTAGACCTACTAAATTTTCACAACTGATGTGAGAGTCAGTGGCCAGCAGGGACAGGGAGGTGATTGTCCCTCTCTACTCTGCCCTCATAAGGCCCTGTCTGGAGTACTGTGTCCAACTCTGGGGCCCCCAATACAAGTAAGACAGATGTTGGAGAGGGTCCAGAGGAGGGCCACAAAGATGAACAGAGGGCTGGAGCACCTCCCCTATGAGGACAGGCTGAAGGCACTGGGCTTGTTCAGCCTGGAGAAAAGAAGGCTGCAGGGTGACCTCATTGCAGCCTTTCAGTACCTAAAGAGAGCCTACAAACAGGAGGGGAGTCAACTCTTTGAAAGGGTAGATAACAGCAGGACAAGGGGAAGTGGTTTTAAGTTGAAGAAGGGAAGATTTAAGTTGGATGTCAGGGGGAAGCTCTTTACTATGAGAGTGGTAAGGTGCTGGAACAGGCTGCCCAGAGAGGTTGTGGATGCCCCATCTCTGGAGGTGTTCAAGGCCAGGTTGGATGGGGCCTTGGGCAGCCTGATCTAAGTATTAAATGGGGAGGTTGGTGGCCCTGCATGTGGTGGGGGGGGATTGAAGAGTCAGGATTCTTGAGGTCCATTCCAACCTGGGCAATTCTGTGAGTCAGTCAGATATTCAGATGATATTAATGAGCAGCTATGTTGATTTACTTGGCATGTACTGGCATTACATGAATATCTCAAAGGACAACAATATCTTAAAATTCCACTCACTGCTATGAGTAGTAACTAATAAACAGCTTTTTCTGATCTAAGGTGAGTACGTTTGAGCAGCTGCTGCCAATAATATACTAATCTGAATGCTGTGCTAACTGCTGGAAGTTCTGTAGTGATATTATGATGGTGTGTGTTTTTCTTTGGACATGAGCAAGCTGTAAAGCCTCACACCTCAGATCTATTTGGTCTTGCGTACAGATTTTGTCTGGTAAGGCTAAATTAAGTGCGGGAACTGTTCAGAAAGCAAAATGAGGTATGATGTTTTCATCACATCCTTTCCAATGAAAAATATGTTCAGAAATGTAGGAATTGGCCATACAGGAGAAATTTACAGTTGTCTGTTCATGCTCTTTAATATATACTTTCCTTTGTGTAGACAAGCAGCTGAAATGTATGGAGTTTTGCCTTGGGATGGGTGATGGGCCAGTTGAGAGTTTATAGGTGAAGATTAGAAGACAGAGCAATGTGGATGGCACTCTGGTGGGAGTCTGCTAGAGACCACCTGGTCAGGAAGAAGGAGTAAATAAGATTTTCTTTAGGTAACTGGAAAAAGCTTCATGTTTTCAGGCCCAATGAGATCATCTGGAAGAAGGTTGCGTAGCAGCGTACAAGCAATACTGGGGGTTTCTGGAATAAATTGACAACAACTTCCTAGTAGAACTGATTGAGGTGAACATGGGGGAAGGTGCTTTGCTAAGGATCATACTTACCAAAAAGGAAAGACTAGACAGAGATGTGAAATTTGGGAACAGCCTTGGGAAAAGTGAACACAAAATGATGAAGCTCAAAATCATGAGGAAAGGAAGCAAGGGAAGTAACAAGAACACATACTTGGACTTCAGAAAAACTGATTTTGACTGATTTTCAGGGACTTGCTTGGAAAAATTCCTTGGGTTTTGGAGAGAAGACAGGTCCAGTACAGAAGGATTGGTTTTGGGAGTATTTAAACTGCTTGGGTGTACAGTATATGGAAACTCATAGGATGCATTTTAAAGTGCTGAGGGATCTGGCCAGTGTCACTGTTTGGAATCTTAGGGTGATCTGAGGATATTCCTGAGGAGAGAGAGAAAGGAAACACCACTATTCTCTTCAAGAAGAGCAAGAGAATTGACTTCAGCTCAGTTCCTGGGAAGATTATGGAACTCCTAACCCAGGAAACCATTTCTGAGTTAAAATAAGGACAAGAAGGTGACTAGGAGTAGCTAGCATGGCTTTACAAAGTAGGAAGCATACCTGACAAAACTCATAGCATTCTATAACAGAATGACTAGCTCAGAGGACAAAGAGAGAGCAGTGAATCTTGTTTATCTTTACTTTATCAAGACTTTGGGACTGTCTCCCGTAATATCCTTATAATGAAGCTTATGAAATATGGACTCAGTAAGTGGAAAGTTATGTGGACTAAAAACTGGCTGAACTGTCGAGGTCATCAGTGGCACAAAACCTGACTAGAGGCCAATTGTTCATGATATAAGCCAGGAGTTGATTCTGAGGCTAATACTGTTTTAATATCTTCATTTCTGGAGGATATGACAGAACACACCTAATCAAGTTTACATGCAAACAAACCTGACATGAATGTCTGAAATACCATATGGTTGTGCTGCTGTTCAGATGGACCACACTAGCTTGGAGAAATGAACCTAGAGGAATCATCTGAAGTTCATTAAAGGGAAATGTAAAACCTTAGACCTGGAGTGGAATAACTCCAAGTGCCAGTATGCACCAGGGGACTGACCAGCTAGAAAGGCCCTTGTGGTCCCAGTGGACAAGAAGCTGAGCATGAACCACTAATCTCAGGCTTTATTACAAAGAGAATTGTCCACAAGTCAAGGGAGGCTATTCTTCCCTTCTGCTGAACACTAGTGAGGCCACACCTGGAGTACTGTGTCCAGTTTTGGGCTCACCAGTATAGGAGAGACATGGAACTACTGGAGAGAGTACAACAAAAGACTGTGACTATGATGAAGGGGCTGATACATCTCTTTTCCAAGCACAGACTGAGAAAGCTGGAAATGTTTAGCACTTGAACAGATTGCCTAGAGATGGTGTGCGTTCTTATTTGATGAGATATTTGAAATGGAACTGGACTCAATCCTGAGTAAGCTGCTCTAGCTGACCCTACTTTGGCAGGGATGTTGGACTAGACGGTCTCTTGAGGTCCCTTCCAACTGCAAGAATTTTGTTATTCTGTGATAGTTCTGCTACTGGAAGTGGGTACCAGAGCACTGTACAGTCACATGAAGTGTGAATGCGTTATTAGATATTTTAAATCTGAATATTGGCTGCTTCACTGTTCTAGAACTTTAACACGTTTCCAGCCTTGTATCTTTAACCCAGAACTCTCCTCTGGGAGACAAATTGTAACAAACTTAGTGTGCAGAGTCTTCCAGCAGTGTTTGAATTCTTACCAGCCTCAGGAACCCTGGTCTCATTGATGGTCTTTCAGAGTTGCTCTTTATTTCTTAGAATGTCAGTGTAGTAGTATGTAAAAAGTAGTATGTAAAAAGTAGTATGTAAAAAGTAGTATGTAAAAGTAGTATGTAAAAAATATTTGCAACCACTTTCCTCTCTACTAGCTGGAAAAGCCCAGAAGAGAAAAAAAGTCCAGTCTGATAATACTCCTTTTTGGTCTCTCTGTGAATTTTTCACAGGCTGGATTATTTCCTAACGACAAAACTCTTCTTAGAGAGGCAGTAATAGTTTATGTGGGATCAAATAGTCCTGGTACAGTGTTATGCTTAGATACCTTATACTGCATTTCATCTAGCTAGGTGTGTCTGCTCTGTTGTGCTGCACAAAAACATCCAGGAATTGATATAGAAAGAGAACACCTGTGAAATTTTTTCCAAATTGTGATACATTAAGAGTAATAAAAATGAATGCTGAGTTGATTTTTTGCTTGCATGGTCCTTTTACTTCGTAGGCTTGGTAGAGGCAAGAAAATGACCCAACTACTTGTATTTGATAAAACTTATTTGTAGTTATGTCAGTAGAATCCAACTGAAAAGAAAGAGATGCAGATGCTTTAACAGCTAATCTCTACCTCCCAACGGTCTTAAAATCCTGTTAAGATGAAATTACTTGCCCTAACCTGTGGGTCCAGATTTTGCCACTGAATGAAACTCTTCTTTCTGTATCTATTTTCTTCATTTATTTTCCATTTTGGGGGTAATTAGAGCTAGGTGGTTTGTAGATAAAGTTTTCAGGCATCTCTGGGAAAGGTAATGTTATAGAGACTTGACTGCAGTCTGGCAGTGAGTTTTTGCAGTGACTCAGCATAAGAGGTCAGCATGATTACCATGTTTTGAAAATTTTAATTACTGAGACATTAGAACAACCATTGATGATAAAAACCCAGATATCATATTCTAGGAATTAATGTCTTTCCTTCACAACTTGAAGTTAACACAGCGTTCAGAAACAGTGCTATATGAATATTTCATTAAAGAAAATAGAATGAGAAATACAAACTTTTTTTTCTCTCTTGGACAACATCATATTTCAGTTTCGATTTAAATATTTTTCTTCAGATGCATGTTATATGGATCTAAACTAGTCACCATCTCTATGTTTGTTACACCTCCAGTTAAGCCAACTTAGCTGTTTCATTTGCTGAAACTGCTACATTCATAATTTATGAGAGAAGGCTGTTTCCCACAGCGCAGCCAGTGAGAGGAAGTTTTACACTGTGAAATGCTTGTGTGGTGATGTCAAAACATGAAATAACCTCATAACTACTGGCATAGATTAAATTTAAATATAACTCAGCATGACTGAAAAATCTTCTCAGTGTCCTAGATTTGCACTTTAGGTTTCAATTTATGCTAGGCGTGAGTAAGAGTTGTTAGCTGCATGAATAATACATCGTTTTCTTCAGCTCAGATCATTCTCTTCACATGTTTATTCATTTATGCTGCTTAAATGAACAGAAATGCTTATATCAGTATTCAGTGGTATTCTGATAAGCTACAGGATAGATCAGTTTCCTCAGGCTTAAAAAATAAAAGCCCAGAACTACTTACTCAGATGCAATCTTTTAAAATGATGTTCTATATCTTGTTGTCATCTGCATTTGATTACAGAAACCACCTTTCACACTTCTGTATTGTTATTTTGAATAAAATGCTTGCATACATTTCTATACATAGAAGTATACAAGTGTATATTTATATTTGTGTATTTGTATTTAAAAATGTATTTATTGTACCAAAAATATTCTTTCTGGTGATTTTACAATAGAATCCAAATACATTCAGAGTTTGAGACCCAAGGGTACATTTTTCTCTTAGGTACACAATAAATCCACACCTTTTCAGAGCTCATTGAGGCCACATGTAAGCAAGTTACTAGGTCAACTGGAAGGGGACAAAGACCTGAATTTCTGAAGCTCAAATGTTAAATGAGCTGCGCAGTTCAGTTTGTGTCTATTTACGAAAATGAATTTGTGCCAAAAAGCAGTTTTATATGTGAGTAGCAAGAGGTTAGTTTTACTTCTCCACTGGACATCTGTTTTATCATTCTGCAGTTTGTGTCACAAGTCTTGTTATGTTTATGCCAGTCATTTAAACTTGTGTGGGATACATAAGTTATTACTTCTATGAGCACTGCTTTGGAAGTAACATCTCTTTTATCACGTTGGCCTACAGCATCAAAGGTGGATGTTGGTGGTATGGCAGTAGAGGTTGAACCTTCCCACCGCTATTGCATTACATTTTGTTCCCACGTGACAGATGGCAGCAGAGGGGCAGTCTGACAAAATGGTGTCTGACATGGAAGTGTGTATGAAGTCAAGTTTTGTCACTGAATTTCTCCATGCAGAAAAAAGATGCGCTCATTGACATTTATTGACACTTCCTGAGTGTTAGTGGAGACCAAACAGTGAAAGTGAGCACAGTGATGTGATGGGAGATGCACTTCAGCAATGGAACCAGCAACAGTGGGTCATCTCTGCAGCATTCAGGCTCTTGTTCATTGCTGGCAAAAATTCATAGCTAATAATGGTGACTGTCATGAAAAATACTGTTTTGTAGCTGAGAATTTACTCTATCTAACAGTACTGTTGTGCTCTTCATATCTGTTGTAATTCCCATGGAAAGAAATATGCAGCATTACTTTTGGGGTGACCTATGTGTATGATAAGGCTTAGTACTGTGTGTTAAAGTAGCGCATTTCTATTATGCTGAAAGCATACATTCAACCAAAAAGTGACCTTTTTAAAGATATTAATAATAACTATGCCACACAGCCATCAACTTTTGTATAGATATTTCCTCTTTCTCAGATTCATGAATGTATTTCCCTCATCCTGTTGCTTATGTCATTTGTTACATATTAGGTACTTAGGAATAAAGTTGCACACAATCACACAAGAAAACCTATGATAGGAAGGGGACTGAATTCTTACTACTTGAATCCAAATTGTTGCCTGGATACTACAGTACTACTTATTAATTTTATCAACATTTCTATCTTTGAAAACAATCTCTAAGTTATAACTTACTAGGTAATGGAGTTATCCAAATGAAAAAGATAAGAAGAATCTACTTCTATTTAAATTTCATCCTCGATTCCTGCTTTCATTAATCTTCTGTATCCCACAGATTCCTCTCTGTACAAGAATGCAGTGCTTACTTATCTTTTAAAGCGTGACATGATAAGAAATCAGCCATTCCATATTTATGGAATAGTAACTCAACGTGAAATAGTAAGGCATTGAGAACACCAAGTGTTTGGGAACTGTTAGTGGCTGTTAGTTTAAGAAGACTTTCTCAGAAATAGATTTTCTATCAGTACAAAATACAGATTTTTTCATCAACACAGTACAAATAGAAGTACTGGGAATTTTCACAAAAAAGGAAAACATATTTAATATGCAAAATGAAATAGTAAAAAGGTCTTTAAAACTCATGTACAATTCAGTGAAATGACACTAAGTGATAAAACCTGCTTTGGCAGGGGGGTTGGACTCGATGATCTCTGGAGGTCCCTTCCAACCCCTACAATTATGTGATTCTGTGATTCTGTGATAGTAGATTCTGGAGGTAGAATCCCACAGATTTTCCCATTTTTTGTGGCTTAGCTCTCTTGTCATCCTTGGCTTAGGAACACGTTTTCCCAACTGTTTTACTTCAAGAGGAGTAAAAAGGGGATGGTTAGTCCATTGTGATAGTATCTTGCATGATCTGGATCGATCCCTGTACTTTGGAAATAACTCATCTGAAGTCAATACCTGGCCACATCTGGATTACAGCAGAGCCTCTGAGTGACAGCAGCTTTTAGTTACTGTTAGCCAGTGTTGGATCCTAAACAAACATTCTTGGAAAAGTGTGCTTCGCTAACCTGCCTACGTAAAGTGCTCTATTTTCTAGTCTCATTAGCATTCTCAGATGTCAGAAGTGTTGCGTTTCTCCTTCCTCCACACACGTGCTGCTTTTTTAAAAGCGCTGCACACATTGCATAGAGTGTGTGGTGAAAAACAGCTGTCTGAGATAACTGGCTGCATAGTAGTTGGAAATGAACTGATATTAAAATAAGAACGTTGGACAAAGAAATCCATGAAAACAAAGGAAGGCTGACCTTCATGAAATAGTATCTGTATGAAAATACAACAAAAATGGTTCTCATGACTGCTCTGATATAAACTTACTGGAATGGAATTTCTTCATAATGACTATGCAGCATATACCCATCTTCTGTAGCCTTATCATTCTTTTTAAGGCTGAATTCCTCAGCTTTTCAAATGCATTATTCACAAGCTCATCTTTAGGTTTTCTGTGAGAGCACCCACCTTCAAGTATCTCTACTCCTTAATGTGTCTTCCAGGGCTTCGTGTGCTCATGATCTGTATTCCTAAAATGCTTTCACTTAGAATGTCCAGTCTTCTAGCACCTGCCTCAGCCATCCACACGTGCACCAGTGCCCATATTCTTTCACACAATTATGCTTCTTTGTCAGTAGGGAAGAACAGGAGAGTGCTGCAGCAATGCCCAGAATGGAAAGAGACAATGACTGTGTCCTATATATATGATTTTTAACAGCTTATGTAGACTGTAATATTAAAGTGCTGTAACTTGAGCATGGCAATAGCAGATGCCATCGTGTCTTAGCAATATTTAACGGTGTAATGAATTCTTAAGAAAAAATGAGATAACTGTGAGAAAGCAATGATAATGATATTGAGTAAGTATAACAATTTATGAAATGAGTGTGATGATGGCAGTAGATATAGCTATAAGAAACATTATCAGCATTAGTAACTGAGCCATTAACAGTGTAGTGTTATGGTTATGGCAGCAAATTCCTGAGCTGCCCCAGTCTGTGAAGGTCCTCAGTACTCCTCTCTTGGCCCTAGAAACCCACACTTCTGTCATGAGGTTCCCAGTTATGCCTAGCCTGCTACACTGAGAAGGTCTAGATGTCTGTTCATTTCTGCAAGAGTAGATTCTTAGGTGCTGGGATCTTCAACACTGATCTTTTTTTCATCCCACCTTCGTAGTCTTTAAGTTGTCTTTGTTTCTCCTCAGGATGCTATCATATACTATAGTTTGCATCCTCAGAGAGCTTGTTCATTATTTCTGTTAATTCAATTTACAGGCAACTGGTCACTGTGTTGTTTGGTCAGCATATCTTCATCTTGCAGCTGTTTCCTTCCCTACAGTGCTAACTCCATCCCTTTGTCCTCATTCCACAGCTGTTTTAATGGCACCACTATTGCAATATTTTCCTGTAATTTATTAATGGCATAATGTCAGTAATTATATTAATTGATTTATTTTAGTTCATCAATTTCTCTTTGGTTTTGTAATAATACTAAGGTCTCATAGTAATGACCAGCCATTTGATTAGTCCTTGTATTGTCACAAGTGATGCCAAAAATGTTTGTGTAGGGCCAGAAAGTTGTGCTAAGGCCTGTCTTGACATATCAGCTAACTATACTTTACTATGTGATGGGCTGGCCATGGCCTGCAGCCAGACATCCACGTAGACCCTCACTCGCTGTGCTCCCCCACCTTTAGCAGAATAAAGTGAGAAAGCACAGCAGGAAGAAGAAAGGTTGTGGGTCAAAATAAATTCAGGGAAATCACTTGCCAAGTGATTTAAACATTCACCAATGATTTATTTTTCCATGTGTCTAACCAGTACTTTCCTTTCTGTTACTTGTTGCTACTGCCTTCTGTTGTTTCACTGTGCATCTCTGAGAAAAGACTGTCTCTCCCATTGTCTAGTTGAGGACAGCAATGAGACCTCCCTTAGCCTTCTTGAAGCTGAGCTAACATTGCTCTCTGTCTTTCCCTGTCTGTCAGGTATTCCAACACCCTAACTACTTTTGCCGGACCAATTGCTGGAGTTGCCAATGTCTTTTCTCCATCAGGAATATCCTTTTGGGTGCATTACTATATGCGCAATCTCACAAATGGCAGGTTGCAGAGAATAACTACTTCCCTTACACTCTGGCCACATTATTAAGGCATAATTATTTTAGTAACATTTGTTGTTGCAAGGCTATACTGCTTTTTTAATTCAACTTCTTGTCAACCAGGATCTCCAGTTCTTACAGTGCAAAGCTACTTTTCACCTGGCTGGCCCCTAGGTTGTTCTTATCCAGGAGATATTCCTCTTCAGGTGAGGAATTTTTTCTGTTGAACTCCATGAGATGTTCATTCCTCAGGACAATGAGTGTGGCCTCTTACAGTTAGATATGGCTCAATAGATGCTATTCCTCATTTGGAGGATGATAATGGTCCCACCAGTGAGTGCTGGTGATTCAGCATCAGAACCACTATACCATACCTTTGGGATGGAGTGGCCTGCACGAGGCTGCAGCTGCAATGTGCTAAAACAATTGTGACAGTCCAGCCCAAGAGCATCCTCCACAGCGCTGCAGAGGCAGATGCTCATCACCACAATATCACCACCAGCCCATACAAAGAAGCCTTGTTTTTTCACTGAAAATTAATAATGTAGTGAGATTACCCCATGTTATTATGTTATTTTGTAATTAATTAATATAAAATTGTATAGAATAATGTTATTGCGTACTATTTGTACTATTGTTACATAATCATGGCCAACATAAAAAAATCAGCATAATGTTACAAAATCTTGAAAGTCATTATTAAATCATTGGAGGCATACTAATCAAGGATAAATATAAGGCTCTGTCCTACTCCAGTGAGAGCTGTCTTGGAAAGTAATTTATAAATAACACTCCTAATAGAACTTGCTTATTCATCAACCATTAATAAAACTCTCATTTTCACCTTTTAAGTGCATAAAAAATTAAAAGTGATGTTTGCATAATGTAGAAACTGTGGAAGTAAATTCATTATTTTGCAGCCACAGTGGTTACTAAGGAAGTGTGAAGATACTGTATTTGATATATTGTTTATCCCATATATTTATAGATCTATTGATCCTAACATTTCTTTTACACACAAGAAGAGACTTGAGTGAAAAATAACTCTACAAATAATAAAAAAACCCCACCTTCAAATGGGAGTTATTTCATTGATCTGATTTGTCATGTCAGCTCACAAACAGCTGTTCTTGTATAGTGATTTGGGCAAAGTGGGGACAGCTTAGGTTTGCACTGATAGAAAAAGGTACATGGAATTAGTTGGCACTTCTGTGTTAATTTGCTAAGTCATAATTGTGTAATACTAAGGCTCCTATTCACCAAAACTCTTGAATGTATAATTTCACTACTGGCACACAGCAGTCACTTATGGTTTATTTCACTCTTATGTATATGACTGTCTTCACAGCCTGCTCTTCATGTTTTAATGAAAATGTCTTTAATTAAATGATTTTTTTGCTGCCATGCTTTAAGCAGAATAGCATTGTGCCAAAGCAAAAATTATGATTGAGCAGCTAAGGTTTTTTGATCAAATTGAAGTGGAACAAATGAACCAATGTTGCATAGGACAACAAAAAAAAACGAAATTCATTTTTCAAATGCTTATGCGTTAATGAATGGTGGCAGCTAGAGGAGCAGATGTTAATGTTTTGCATTCATTTAATGTACCAGTAATAATTTGTAAACATTAGGTTGTATAGTTCTGTCATCAACACTCATCAGGCATCTCTCGTTTTTCAGCTTTTACATTCTTCAGAGAAGGATGTGTTTGCTTCATGCCTAGCACAAAAGGGCTCTCGAACTTAATTGGGCCCCTTGGCTTCTATGACAGTCTTATCTAATAGGGAAGAGCAGCCTTACATGTCTGATGGGAGCATCAGCATGGACATTTAAAAATGTCACTGATGTCAGTTAATGTTAATGTATCATCTGTTACTATTATTAGTATGAAGCTAAAAACAAAAGTAGCGAGATATTATTAAGCTTGTAAATATCCTTTGCTTTTGTGGGCTAGGATTTTAATATCAGCAAGTTACGGTCTGGATTCTCTTGATAAAATATTTGATAGTAACTTAGTAGAAGTGTGTGTGTCTAATGTCACTTCTTTTTATGCTTTTCATCACCAGTGACCTGCAAACTCTAAATGTATAATCCTCTAGGGGATTCACATTTCAGCATGAAATAATTCTTGATGTGTGGAGTCACTGTGAAGCTTATTGAGATTTTTCAGCATTCTTTTGCTGTTGCAGTGATAAAATTTCTGCTGAGGTTGAAAATGATGATAGTCTTCCTGGTTGTTATTATAAAAAGCAGAAAGTCAGCAAACTTTGGTAAGAGTTATTTTTTCTTACTACCTCCTTTCTGGCTTAGAGATTTAATGTGTCTGTTTGTAAAAGTCAGTTTCACTATAAAGAAAAATTATGTAATCGTGCTTCTAGGAAGAATCATAAGCTCAGAATGGCCAGAGTCATACCTGTAGCAGGTAAATGAAACAGCGATATTGCTTTTTAGCTTCTTCTGCATCACTTTTTTTTTCCCCAGGAAGTCTGGTAGCAGGTTGTCAGATTTGTTGTTATCTAATCTGCTCTTTATATCTAGAGACTATTATTAAGACAAAGGCAAAATATTATTCTTACAATGAGTGAGCAGCCAAATGCAGTGCTGTTAGGATCACATTCTGTGTGCTTTATTTCTTATTCTTGAGCTACAGGAAAATCTCTAAGATCATCAGCACTGTAGCTGATAATTCAATGTGATATGGGCAGCACAATGCTCATACAGATCAGAAAAAGAAAACAAATGTATATTAAAAGCTAATGATAGCAAGTAAACAATAATGGTATAAAGATTGTTTTCAAATAACGATTAATCGGTTTTTATAGGCATATGCCATTCTGTGTTCTTACTTATTTTATGCCTGAATACCTTTGCTAAGGTCTTGTCTACACAAAACACTCTCAATACTATTTAATTTATTCCAATGGAACTATATAAAGCAGGCTAAAAGATGCTCACTTTACCTAAAAATATGCAAACTCTCCAACAACCTACTCATCATTTTTTCCAAATAGATAAGTAAGTTCTCATATCACTGATCTAACTTACCAGGTAAGGTCCCTGAGCACAGCAGTGTGAAAGAACATAGGATGTTCCCATAGGAAATAAATTGTGAGGATACAATCATATGTGCAAGATCTTAAAACAAGAAATCTGTTAACAGACTAGCCGTATCCTGGGACTCAGGGGTATGCTGGGAGCTTCTTTCATTCGATTTTTCAGTGATCTTGATTCCATATCTCCTGGTGTGCTGTCCTTTATACTTAGAAGAGTTTTCCTCCAACTTCCTTTCTAAGTTTTACTCATATCTCTTCTCCTTCAAATCCATCTTGAAACACACTTGTCTGAGGATCATTTCTTCTTGGGAGAATTCTTGTTGAGTGCATTTTCAGTAACAATGCTTCATCTTGAAATAATTACATTTTTTTCTTCCATTCTTTGTTTATTCTCTTTTGTAAGGAGGAATTGTATCGTAATTAGTTAAAAAATATGATGTAAAGAAGTGGTACTATATGAAAGAAAGATCAGCCAGTTGGCTACACCTGTGACATCACATCATTCTGCAGCCCTCATTTCCTACCCTCTGGGCCCCATTTTACTTTTAATGACATATGACCATGCCCCATGCCAGCATAAATGCAATTCTGTGATAGCTATAACTTATGAATTAGTGTACCTACTCAATAGGAACAAATGTCCAGACTTAGACCTCTTCAGTGACTGCAAGACCTAAATTTGTTTCCTAGATTTAGAGCAGCACTGGCTTGTGCAATGCAGCTCATTTCAGTGCTTGATTTATTTAAGCTAGCTTAATGAGGAATGCCCTGTGAAGATTAATATTGTACTTCTTGTTCTTGTTTTGTTTAATGCATCACTCAGAGGCATATTCAGAAATCACGTAAATTTGATAATGAGGAATTGGATTATTTTTTTCTCCTTGATACTCCAGATAAAACAGCTATGAACATAGAGATGTTATTTCTAATTTAGGAAATGAAGAAGAATTTTGATCTTTATAGTAAAATAACATAAAAGAAATGAAATGTTGTTTAACTAGAGGTTTAGGCAGAGCTCATAACTGTGGTATTTGAATTTGTGTTTAACATTGAAGGCTGCCTTGAAAATAGAAGATCCTCTTGTAATGGTTTACAATATAGTAAAGGAGTTGTTTCTTACTAAAAACAGATGATAGCATGAACAGTAAAACCCTAGCACACAACTCAGCTCAACAGACTAGCTTGGATTTTGCAGTGCTCACATATTCACAGGTTATGTTCCTGTTAAAATGGTATTAACTCAGAGTAAACAAGCGAAGGTGTTAACTTTGAGAATAGATCTCTGAAAGTGCCATTGCATGTGGTATTTTATTTAGTGTACTCAAAGGTATGTGAAAGAGTCTCAACAGAATGATGAACTAGACTATGAAGGTTATCTTTTCAAGCAGATTGAAATTTAGGGCATCTGTAGGACAACTAAAACATTGCCATCTTTTTTACTGCCTTGTGAAATTCATTCAGAGAGTTTTCTGATCTAATCAGCTTCCCCAAAAATGTTCTTTGTCATCAAATTTAAAGGAAGGTAAAAGAGGTTATAATTAATAATCTTATTTCAGGAAGTAGCTCTAACCATTAGAAGTATTGGTGCCATATCCTTAAAAGCAATTAATAATAATCTGGCATGATTTTCAGACAAGTTATCAGTATGTCACCAAGATTTACTCACCATTGTTTACAATATATCCTGAGAGATAAGCATAATCCTTTCAAGTTGTTTGAGGCATAGCATTAATATGATAAATGATAAAAGAGATTAATTAAGTTAATGTATATTAAGAACACTGTAATTGTTTCTATCTCTTACATAAATTTATATACATGATGGTTTTACAGCCTGTGTTGCAGAAAATAGAAATGAACTCTGTCCAAACAATTATAGCACATAGAAGCAATTAATTTAAAAAATTATGTATTCTTGCAGGTTAAGTTATCATTCTTAAGGAAAACAGAAGAAACTTTCGCAGCAATTCTTTGTATCTAAAGGATGCTGGTAACAGACCAGTTTTGCTAAAATTATTTAGGGGAATTACATAAGATTACATATCCAAGAATTCAGTGGAGATCTGTCATTAGTCGTAGACCTTTTGACCTGAAGCAGGGAGTTTGTAGCTTACAGGTAAAGGCAGTATTTCAGCTTAGATGGAATGGTCCAAGGGTGGACTGATACTAAATGCCAGAATCTTCTGAACATGTGCTTTTCTTAGCTGGGTGTTGGAAGGAACAATGAATGCATGATACTTGCCTAAAAGAGGAAAAATTGCTTTATGTGCCAAGTTATATGTTTCCTATGATTGAAACATCCTTGTTAAATACATTCATTTAGCAACTCTTATTTTGGCTTACAGAGGTTAATGTCTTTCTCCTGCCTGTATATGTAGAAAAAAAATGATGGAACTCAGTTACTTCAAGACTGATACTGGATGATAGTGTGTATAAATCCAGTCTAGAGAGTTCTTTTGAGACTATGTAACAAGAAGCAAAGTTACAGGAACACAGGATTACATCATTGGTTAGCACTGACAATTTTTATGGAGCAAAATGGCAGTTCTATTTGAGACTAATAAAGTATTCTTGCAGGAGAGAAACAAAATAAAGAGAAGAATTGTATATTTTCAGATGCCTGTAACAAATGCAATTTAGTCCCCAGAGACTACACTTTTAGTCAGCAGAGTTCACACCAACTGCCAATATGTTTGATGAATGATTTTCTATTACGCACACCAAACACTGTACTCCAGAGGTGTCATTTTAATATTTATACAGATATGACTTCATTGTTTCCAAGGCAATTTCCTCTAGATCTTTGTTCAGTCTTCAGGGCCATGCCCTGAAGGATGCTTGGAAAATCCTAGCAGCAATCTAATTTCTTAGTGCCAGAATTCATGTCTTGGGAAAACATGTCCTGTTTTAAGAAAAGATATAACACCCTCTCTTAGGTGTACTAAGATAGAAAAAAAGAGACATGTTTTAAGGTTTTACAAAATTCATTAAAACTTCTCAAGATACAGAGAAGCAATGTATTTTCCCAGAATTAATTTTGAGATATTTTTACTTATTTATATACTTATCACTCAATCATCTATGACAGGTGATGTAGAATAGGAGAGGTGTCTGAAAACTGGAGGGACACCGTTGTCATTCCAGTCCTCAAAAACTGGAAACTTGGAAACTGAAGGCCAGTTGGCCTCACCTCTGTCCCTGGGAAGATGATGGAACAACTTATTCTGGATGTCATCTCCAAGCAAGTGTAAGAAAAATAGGTTATCAAGAGTAACACCATAGGGTCATCAAGGGGAAATCATACTTGACCAATCTGGTAGCCTTCTACGATGTCATGTCTGGCTGAGTAGATAAGGAGAGAAAAGTGGATGTTATCTACTTTGACTTGAGAAAGGCTTTTCACACTGTCTCTCATAATATCCTTTTAGGTAAGCTTAAGAAATGCGAGACAGATGAGTGGCCAGGTAGAGAACTGGCTGACTGGCAGAGCACAGAGGGTTGTGATCAGCAGTGCAGTCTAGTTGGAGGCCTGTAGCTAGCAGTGCTCCCCAGGGGTTGGTACTGAATATGGTCTTGTTTAACATCTTCATCAATGACTTGGATTAAGGGATAGAGCAATTTTGCTGATGATACAAAGCTGGCAGAAGTGGCTGACACCAGAAGGCTATGCTGCCATTCAGTGTGATCTTCTCAGGCATGAGAGTTGGGTGGAGAGGAACCTGCTGAAGTTCAGCAAGTGCAAGTGTAGAGTCCTACACCTGGGGAGGAATAACCACATGCATTTGTGCAGGTTGACATGCTGGAAATGAGCTCTGCAGAGAAGGACTAAGATGTCTTGGTGAACAAGTTGACCATGTGTCAACAGTGTGTCCCTGTGGCTAAGAAGGCGAATGGTATCTTGAGGTGCATTTAAAAAAAGCATGGTCATCAGGTTGACGGAGGTTCTCCTCCCCCTCTACTCTGCCCTTGTGAAGACACTTCTGCAGTACTGTGTCCTATCTAACTTCAAAACAGACAGGGAACTTCTAGAGAGTCCATCAGAGGACTACAAATATTGGTAGAGGTTGAAGCATCTCCCTTATGAGGAAAAGTGGAGAGACCTGTGGCAGTTTAGCTTAGAGAAGAGGAGACAGAGAGGGGATCCTATCAATGCTTATAATTATTGAAAGGGCAGGTGCCACGTGGATGGGGCCAAGCTCATGTTGGTGATGCCCTGTGATAGCACAAGAGGCAATAGGTACAAACTGGAACACAGGATTTTCCATCTGTAACACGACAAACAATTTTTCTTTGTGAGCGACTGAGTTGGACAAGAAGTCTAGAGAGGTTGCAGAGTCCCCTTCTCTGGAGATATTCAATAGGGAACCTGCTTTAGGAGAAGGCTGGACTGGATTATCTCCATAACTCCCTTCCAACCCCCATGACTCTGTGAAGGGAAATGAACCATTCTAGATGAAGAAACTGAGAGGTGAATTGGCAATTATTTTATGTCTAGTGGAGAATAAATAAATAAATAATGTATAAATATGCAATTAAAAACTCCCTCCTGATTTGGAGCCAGTACTATACTGCTCTTGAAAAGCTAATAGAGTAACCATTGTGGGAAGAACACCAAGAAAGAAGGGATTGGCAAGTAGCCAGCTAACACATGTAACATTTGTAGTGTTTGTGATGAAACACTAGAACTATCTTGTATTAATCCTAAAGCAGCTGTTACCTTGACAACGGCAGGTAATGGATGGTTGTGATGTTCATTTCTACAGATTCACTTTTAAAAATTTAGGACACCTTGTCTTTTAAATGGCTTCCCAATGATTAGCTGTTCGAGCTATTAATCTGTTTTTGTGTGTGACAATTTTGCAGATAAATATGAATTTGGGCAACCTGACACATAGCAAATGTAACCTGCTATGTATAATATCATCTCACTTTGTGGTGCAGTGGGAAAATCTGTATATCAGAGAAAAGAAACATATTCCATTTCTATACTGTATTTTAAATGCAAGTGTTCAGCCTGTGCCTGAGCCTAGTCTCCTCTTACACACCTGCCAGTCTCACTTCAGTGCCTGGAAAAATTATGGAGAATATTTTTGAGGGGAGATATTAAAAAACACCTGAAAGACAATGCAGTCACAGATCACAGCCAACACGGATTCATGAGGGGAAAGTCCTATTTAACAAACAGAATTCCTTTTCATGACAAGATTACTCACCTAGTTGACCAAGGAAAATCATTTGATATAATCTTTTCGGATTTCTGCAAAGCTTTCAATACTGTTAAACAAATATTCCTGTGAGCCATTTAGTATATTTTCCTTTATGGAAAAGAATTGTTAGGTACAGTAGTTATTTCTATCACACAATAATATATATTTTTATTTTTATCTTCTGTAGCACAGAAGTACTTTATTTTCAGCAGATGTACACCCAATTATTTTGCAGTAGAATTCCATTTTTTTCTATATTAATCACATTATTGGAAAGTGAGAACAGGGAAGTTTAGTATTGATACTGAGAAGTTTATTCTGATCAGTAGCACCTTACCTCTGGCTGCTGTGATATCTGGTGTAGCCTCAGGATATGAACTCTACAGAGCTGTTCTCAGAAAATTATGTAACCAGTTGCTCACTTCTGGTAACTCTGGCTTTTGTCCAGAATATATCAAATTCTTCAGGTTTTGTGTACTTTGCATGTGTATATTTCATTTTTTTTTTAATAGGAAAACTTTTGCAATTCCCCCCTTTTTACCAATACAAAAAAAGTATTCAAGATTCAGGCCTGTGAGATTACTTAAAAGCTTACTCTTGGCAATGAAATGAAATTATGTAAGTAAACATTGCTGGCATATTCATCAGTTTGTTTTGTTCCTCTAAGACTTTGTACCACCAGAAAGGCTTCAATATCTTTTGTATATTTAGTACTGCAGCTGTTACTAGTTAGGAGAACATGACATGGAGGGTTATCCAAAGTGACCAACCAAAAATACAATAGTGTTTCAAAATGGCCAACAAGATAACTGGCAGAGAAGCTGCTTCTCTCCTTCTGTCTGCCACTCAGCAACTTTTATCTGGCCTTCCAGGACCACCAGCTTTCTTACTAGTAGTTCAGAGATTTGATTACATGGGTGATATCAGCATCTGTGGGGATGGAACTGAGAAAATCTGGACATATGCTGAATGTCAGTTTGCAGGCAAGTGGGATCAAAACCAGCAAGTCTTATTCTGTGTCATAGCAAGTGTTGACAAGCTTAATGCAGTTAGAAATATATACAGTTAGAGATACGACATCACATCTTTAAATACAGAGCAACAAAAGGAAGAAATCTGCCTCTCCATTACAATACAATGGAATCTATGTAAAGTTTTTAACAATTTATTTTTCAGATAGAAAAACAGGGAAAGTACTTACAGTATTTCAACTGGCCTCAGTTCAAGATGGAAATAAAGAGAATTAGCATTACCTACTCTGTCAGGTCACTGCAGAAGGCTCTTTGGCACTCTAGCGAGAGCAGTTTGGTTGCCAGGAAACGATAAGTTAATTTTGGAAGGTAATGCCCTCTGAGCAAGTAATGCCATCGTTCTAGATCAGAGTAAAATCTAATGCTCCATAGCCACATGCTTATCTTTTAAAAGGATTTGCCCGTCTACCTTACTGGAATAAACAAAGCATGCTGCTGAATTGTCTATTACTGACAAAATCCAAAAAAGTAAAGTTTTAGGGCACTGTTAAAAACAGCATAGAAATAATGTTCCAGCAGGCTCTTTCAGGTTAGGCCATCTGCTAGTTACGCTGGTACATATGTCAAAAGGCAGATCGCCAAAACAGTTTTCCCTGACCTTAAAATAAGAGTGATACCAGTGAAATGTTATAAGGACATATTCAAAGCAAGTCTTCAACTGTGCAGCATTTATTTCACAATTAATTTCACAACTGAGGCACAGAATAGTTCTCATAAGTTGATAAGTTACCTAGCTCCCTTTGCAGAATATGAAGCCAATGTTTCTACTGATATTTTCTTTAGATAGTACATGTGTAAAAAACAAGATGTGGAAGGATTTCTGAAATTAAAATATTCCCAGCCCTAAGAAAACTTCAGAGTCCAACACGCGGGCAGTGAACCTGGAACATTTTGCAGTAAAGCAGCAGAGAATTACACAGCTTCCATTCACCATTTCAGATAAGCCTGGAAAGGCTTTTGCTGTGTTAAACCCTAACTCTAAGCAAGCAGAGACAATCACAAGAGTGCAAGTTCTTCAGAAAATTAGCTTTGAACAGGCTATAGGGAAAGGCAGTAGGAGGGGGATGTCATCAGATACTTGGTTGATGGGTACTGGTGATTTTTTTTGGTATTTTTCCAGTTGTCTTGCCATGTAATGTGTAAGTCAAGCCTTGTCATCATCATGAGATGTAAAGAAGGGGAAGGATGAGGTTCAGTCTCTGCTTGCTTTGCTATATGGAACTGTACAACATAGGAGAAGGAGATGGAAGAATCAAAGAGTGTGAGGATAATGGGAGAAGAAGAGAGCTTCAGAAAATAAAAAGGAAACAGAAACATGAAAAGTGTTTAAAAGGTAGGGAGGAAAAGATAATGAATGTGGGGGGTAGTGGAACAGGGAAAAATGATCTTTTGAAATGGAATTTTAGTACAAAAGCATTACTTTCCTCAATTGCCTATGAGCATTGCAGGAGAACAAGAGTAACTTCCTCCTCCTGCTTATCCGCACTCCATGTTTTCCATTTTGCATACTGATGCTCTTAGCAAAGATACAGTACCTTGTACTTTAGCCTTATTTTCTGCTTACCTCATTTTATTAAAGTTTACTAAAAGCCTAGGGGAACAAAATGTGTATCACAGCCTGCCTTTCATGCGTTTTCTGCTTTTGTACAATGTGACAAAGCTGTATATTTTAAAAATGCCTCTCAGAATACATCTTCAAAGCTACTTTACCCAACCTTATTAGCCTATCTTGATGCAATTTTTGTTCAAAATAGAAGAGTTTTGGATTTCATTGTCAGCATATGATTTCATATAATTTCATACGTCTTTTCAGCTGATATGTGGGACCAAAATGGATCCACTGTGACTTGTAAATCAAGACATTCTCAGCTGTGATAAGTTCATAAATTGGTAGAAAAGACTGAAATACATTCCATAGGACTGAGAAGCATCTTATTTATTTATGTAAATTCCAGTTATTGCTGTGTTTTTCTGATGGGGCCAGTTTGACAGGAAATCTGTAACCTGGGAGGACTAAATTGGGGTAAACTGGAAAAAGAATTTTCATGACATATAGCCCAAAATGCAATAGTAATTGTAATGATCATCTACAAATAAGAGTTTTCAGGTTATCTGTTCAATAGGAAGTCCTGGGGAGGATAACAGAAGCAATGGCAGGTGAAGGATCCCTGCTGTGCTGAACGGTGGCAATGGAGCAACCTGCATCAGCTACTACCTAAATACTGTTGAAGGAGCTGGTTTTTTAGGAAGAAATTCTCTTCCTCAAAAGCAACATAATGTGAACAGAGCAATTGTCTAAAAGTGACTTGCTGTGGGAAGGAGGGAGAGAGAATTTTTAGACTACATATGTTTTAAAATGATCATAGGATTGTGTGGAACTTCCTAAGGGCTGTTTAGGGCAAAGATTGAATGTATGGAAACAGTGATCAAGTGAGGCTGGAGAGGAACTGTTGGCCAAGTGAGGCTGTTGGGCTGGTCTAGGAGTAATCACCCGAATCATGAAGCTCACTGGATTCAGCTACCTCTAGCAGCAATCATGAGTAGTTCTGTTCCTGTTATGTTGTGACTACTCAATATTATCATAAATGTTGTGCAAATTAATTCTGATGAAGCTAGCGGATATCACAATAATTAATATATACCCATCTGAATTATTTTCTCAAGAAGGCTATTCAAGAAAAATAAATGTTTTAAATCACAAAATGCAAGATCATACATATGGGTAAAAACAGTGCAGGCATTTTCTAGACCATGGCAGTGTGAGAAATAGCAACTCCTAAAAAGATGTAGTAGAAAAGCAATACAATGTATGCCTTAATTCTGACACTGTACAAAAGGACTACTGGTAGTTTTGGAGTGTTAAACTAGTGAGTAGGAATAGAGAGTTGATCTGGCTTCTGTATGTGACATTTGTTACTTTCCACAAAGGAAAGAGGGATTTGAATTCTGTGTAAGCACTCTTGGTCATGACTGCTTCTTCCTGAGGAGTATTCATAATGAAGAACTTATGTCCAGCCTGACTTCCACCAACTTAATGTTAGTCAGTTATGTTATCTTAATATTCCTTTGGATTTGATCAGTTGCACATATATTATTTTGTTTATTTGCAACAAATTTTTATTATTTCAGAGTAGTTCATAACAGTTGCTCAGTCAGAGATTCATGCAGTAGCTGAGAAAATTCACATAGAAAAAGTCAATAAGTCTGCCTGTCAGGCAAAACAATTATAAACTGATAACGGAATTACTGTGTTTCCGTGGAAAAAAATAGTGAAGCCCCAGGGAAGATCTACAAAAGTTATTTGAAAATTAGAGAAAATGCCTTATAACGGAGTAATTAAAGAACTTAAGATAATGGAAAGGTGACTTGATTATGGCATATTACTGCCAGGAAAACATCATCAGTTAGTTATGCTCTTTCAGCCTAACAAAACAAAAAACATTTGGGAATGAAAAGTAAGCAAAACTGCAATCAGATGTAAAAGCACATTTTTATTTTTTACAGTGCGGTTAATTAACTGTTGGAACAAGAACTGGATGCTTTATGAAGTGTGAGCTTTGTGAAACACAGGAAAATGAGCTTCTTAGAAAGATAGAGTCAGAATTATTTAGCCTGTGATGGATACGAGAGTAAGATCAGATTATTTCTAGTGATGTTTAAACACTATGTCACAAAAGATTTCTGAAGATTTTCACGCTTCAGATGAAAAACTGTAAGGATCCATACACCCAGGGAGGATGAAAGCTGTTGGACAGGATGTTGAAGAGAGGCAAGTTCAGAGTGAGTTAATATCTTTTATTAAAAATAGGAAAGTACGGTTGTGTTTATTTATCATAATTGTACTGCATAGTGTAAAATATTTGTTTTACCTTCAAAATCTCAAAGCCTGAGTAACTAAATTTTCCCACTTAAAAATTGATAACAATTTTCATTAAAATTGCCATATCTTGGCAGGTTATGAAATGTGGTATTAAGCCTTATACAGTTACTCAAAATTCTTCTGAGGTGGATCTATAGTTTCAAAAACATTAAAATAAGTAAGAAAACATCAGATTTATATTTTTCATTGTTTCATGGTTTTTCTGCTTGTGATTTTTAAGCCAACGTAACCATGATGATTATTCCTATATTAGTCTCAGGGCATGACAACAGGCATTGCTAAGATACTCTGTCGAATGTACATTTTGTGTGGTCTCTTACACAAGAGCTGCAAACCCAGGTGATTTTTTGAAGACATAAGGAGTTTTACATCTGTTACTCTCTAAATCAAATTAAAAACCATCAATTTCAGAGTCTTCCCATAATAAAGCTTAAAGAAAAACCATTGCTGAATATACAAGCATCTGTTTCTCCTTGTTCTTCCAGAATGGAGAGAAATTATTTAGGAAAGGTGATAGGAGAACTAAGATTACATGAAAGTCCTACAAGAGTTCATGATGGACTTAAAGGTGGCTTGCAGTGGATTTTGTTTTAAAATTGAGCTTGCCTCTTTCTTGCTGGGGTGCTTTTAAGTTGAGAAGAGACAATCATGTGATAAATGGTGTTACAGACTGTGCTTTGTGTGAAACAATCTGGTCCTAGGTTGCTGGTACATTCTCAGCTAATGCAGATATCATCAGTTCTCACACTTGAACACACTCTCACACTTGACTTGTGATACTACAACAAAATGCCCATGATGTTCTGATGTCAAAAGGATACTAGCTAAATCTCTCTGTCTCTCCAGTTTTTCAGCTCTTTACTTTCAACATTTGTATCTTAATTATTTCTTCAACTGTTAAGGTTCTTAAAGGCTGAACATGTCTTGCAATTTCAATGCCAAAGGCAAGTCCCCTATGTTTTTAATCACCTTTTCATAATGTTAAATAGACACAATCAGGCATAATTTCATCTTTGTTTTGAGTTCACTCTGAGGTATGTAAATGTGATATTTATTTGGTCTTCTCTTTTTTGATTATCATGCCCACAGTAATTTGAGGTATCTTTCTCTCACTTCTTACAAGCTGCTGCAGAACAGAAAAAAACAGTTGAATGTTCAGAACATATTATTTGTGATCTTTGAATATTTTAAATGATAAATTGATATATAAAAGCATATAAGTCAAAGGCCAAACTGATTTTGAGTGTAAGCGTTCTCTAAGGTGTATAACTATATTAAGAGGAATTACTATGATTTTACTTGCCATGCCCTGCATGTTGGGCTAAAGTCAGTGTCCTTTAAAATCAAATTACAGTTTACTCCAATGCAGACAGGAACTCATCCATTATTTACAGAAAATTTAATACTGACTGTAAGATTTTCCATAGGCATCTAGGGCACCTCAAAAATCTGCAATGGACAGGAATTGACAGAATGATTTCAAAATATAAAATAAGTTGCTGGTACTAGCATTTGGAAGCCCAAATTATCTCCTCAACTCAGGTGTGACATGATCTAAACTAAAAGGAGAAATTAAACTCTTCGTGGCAGCATGTGCATTTCTCATGAAAAGCTATGTTAAATAATTAGAAAGTATGTAGAATCTTGAATATATAAAGCAGCTTCCTGTTTGGTAGTCATCCCACATGATTTGTGACATGAAAGTAGTTTCGTGATGGAAAAGGATAGTTTCAGGAATTTTTTGACCAGCAGAATTTTCCAGTAGAACAGTAAAGTTAGAAGGGATTATTTCATTATGATTTTTAATTTATTCTTTAATTTGCCTGTATTTAAGTTTATTTAAGTGAATGTAAAGTGAAGCCTATCAGAAGAAAACAATTAGGCACAGTCACTAAGAGCCTCACTGTTTAAGGAGGAAGGAGCCTTCCTCAGCCAGAATGAAATAAAGCTAGATTATCACTCCTGTTAGCTCATTCTTATAAGCTGTTTGCAAAAACTGCATGTTATTTTGAGTTCTACTTGATGATTACTGTATTTACAGATATATCAATATTATCACATATAAAAACTAAAAACAGAGACACCTTGAGGATTTCAAGTATTTGTAACAATTATCAAAAATTCTTAGGGACATCAATAAAAATAACCGAATAATTCACTAGTAGAAGAACTGAAAACAGTTTGCTTTCTGTCAGCTTCAGTATAGAAATTGCTGTACACTGGGTGCCTTTTGACATTTTCTTCCTTTGGATTTCAGGGCATTTTAAGTTGATAGTAGCTCATAAATAGCAGCATTTATTCATCTACCATTCAAAAAATATATTTGTGCAAATTTTATTCAGTAATTTGACAAAGGCAAAATACCTGGGGAGCAGTAGATATAGATTTTTTTTTTTTTTTTCCCCAGAATTAAATTCTTACTTAACCTTACAGTTGTGGAAATTCATATTCTTATTCTTATTCTAGCCCCACTGGTCTCAGCGCAGTTCCCTCTGGTTTACAGTGACATAGGTAGAGATTCAGGTGCTATAGACACAAGAGCAATTTATGAGGATATGAGGTATTAGTCTTTACTTCTGAGTATTTGGAGACCTAAGGTAATGATGAGGATATAATGAGATCAAAGCCCCCAGATAATTTTGAGGTGCTTGAATACTTCCATTTCAAAATGTTTATCTGTTTTTATTAAAGTAGATGCAATATACAGTTTTGTTGATAATAACAGCACTGAGCCCTGAAATTAAGCATCATGGCTAAAACAAAACATTTTTCAGGCCTGTAAGTAGACATTGGATACTCCCTCTTACCTTAATCTTTTAAGTATTGCCATCTAAATTGAAATTTTATATAACTGAGTAGAATACTGGGTATTTTTAAAACTTGTGTGGGAGAATTGCTAGTAACTTTGAGATACTTATAGTTATTGTGCAAGACTCACCTTTTCCCCTGTGCAAGCAGCAGTAATCATCATGCAGCCCTTAGAAATATATTAAAATGTTTCTTAGCAAATATCACCTGCAGCTCTTGGTCTCATGACTCATTTTTATAATACTTTTACTATCTTCTTGTAATATCATTTATGTTTTCCAGAGCACTGAAGATAAAGTCATGGAGGAATAGTCTGCTAATCATGCGAATAACCATTCACACAGCTGCTTAACAAAGATTTTAACAGGAGATACTTCTTCAATATGCTGTCTCAGTAAACTGGAATTCTGCAAAATGTACAGACATGAAAATCTTTATGCACATCATTTGCTTCACTGGAACAGTGATTATTATTCAACAATTAAAAAGCTTTATTTCTTTAAAGTTGGTAGTTATTTCTTCAGCGTTGGTAGTTATGAATTCACGGGTTTTTGAAGAGGAATAGAGAGTAAATCTAGACTTTCAAAGTTTAATTTTATTCCTTAAATACTTTCAAATACAAAAGCAGCGAAATATCTGTTGATGTATTTTGACTTTGGAATGTACTGTTTTCCTCTTATCTCTAAATGTGGCTTTCAATCCAGACTGTAGGACTGCAATATATTTATCAGGAACACAGACTAATGTCTCAGAGAAGTAGTGGGAAGGAAGTTGATGCCTCCTGTCCACTTCTGAATGAAGGCATTCTGAAGCCTGAAATAGTATTTCATTTCAGTTTGTGAATTTCCTCTTTTTGACTGAGCCTCTTGTGCTCAGCAGCTCCGATTACAAGGACCCCTGTAGGGTCAGGGCTCAGCAGCCTCTGGCAAAGCAACGGCTGAGCTCAGCAAGTCAGGCTCCCTCTCAAGTCAGGTGGCGGTCACACGGGTCGCTGGGTGCATGCTGGTGGGCGTTGTGGGTGCACGGGGATTTGTGGCAGCGAGGAGGGGACTCATTGCAATTTGGGGAGGGGTTGGCGAGGGCAACGGAACTCAACTACAACTAGAGTTAAGGCTACAGCCCTTCACCTGCTGTCCAAATCCTCTTCTTCAAGGTGTAGCCGTCCACTTTTAACTCAGAAGCACAGAAATAGCCATAAACACATCTTGCTTCTGGTCTGTGAGCCACTTATATTTTAAACTATAAGGAATGTCTTTTCTTGGATCAGTGGGAGGAAGCAGTACTCTGTGATATGCACATTTCTGAGAGAGGTCATAAGAGTCTACTGTATGTATATGAGTGAGTCTAGATACAATCCCTGAAATCCCTGAATCCTATAAGGTAGCTTGAGGCCAATTTTTTTTTTTTTTTTGGTAAAGAACATATACGTCAGAAACACGACGGTAGGTAGTCAAGGTGGCACGGTGCATTACAGTTGAATCTGTTATTCACTGGCAGATTGGCTTTCTGTATATCTGTGCAAGTGCTTTAGCTAAGATGCCTGTCACAGGAGTCCGCTGTTCTTCAAAGCACAGCTCATCTGCAGGAGTGCAGACACTTTCCACTTGGAATAGTGGCTGAGCAGTGAAGTGTGGTTCTATGCTTTTCAAAAACCTATTCAAAGACAGATAAACTGGGAGATGCAGCACAGAGACACAAAGATGCTTTTGAACAAAAGCAGCCTGGCTTCAGCTTAGCTTATTGCTAGAGCTGGTCTTCATAAGCATGCCTACATGGTTTTGGACAGTGACAGCCTGGAAGATGAGAGAGGGACAGGGCTAAAATTGTGGTTCTCCAGAGAGAAAGGAAATGGCAATCTATTTTTTTCTGTTTTTTGTGTTTTAGTTTAAAATGTGACACACAGAGCAGGCTTGAAGTAGCACTGTGGCCCAGTCAGGGAGCATGCTGGGAAATACAATGGAAGACTGCACAGTGATTCTACAGCTCTGACTTTGTATGTCACTCATGCACATCTTTCCCATATCCTGAATTCCTGAAAGCACTCAGGCACTTCCCTACATAGGTAAGGAATAAAAGGTGATTAAAGCGGCAATAATACTAAAGCAACTAGGAAAAAGTGTTTGCTGGTTATGTTGTTTGTGGAACAGAATAAAACATAAATTTTGTTCTTTTTAAGCACAGTATATTAAGTTTGAGAAAGTAAAACTGTCTTCTGTGTAATGATTGTGTGGGAGACCTTTTCTTCTCATGAATCTAGCTACCAAAATCAATGGCATTAGAAGATATGGTAACAACATTGTTCTTGAGTTTCCTTACATTTTCAGAGTCTGGAAAAATGCAAATGATCACTGAAGATCTAACACATAGCTGTTACGTATTCTTCTTGCTACTTAGCTTGAGCACTGCCAAAGTTTCCTTCAGGACTTTCACTAAACCTCTAGGGCATGTTGTAAAAAAAAAAAAAAAATTATAAGAACCCATTAGTAATTTTCTGCCAACTTCCAAAGGGAGCCATAAGATTTCTTAACATCGAAGTATTGCACAGAGAAGAGGATGATATACTGTAAAATGTCTTTGAAATACCACCAAGAACATTAAGATTCAAAAAAATCTTACATCTGAGCTAAACTGACCTCCTTCTTTCTTGGTGTGACATATTTTCATATAAGAATTGACTTGTAGTCTTCACTGCTTGCAAGATTCCACAGATCATCAGTTGCCAAGAAACAGGAATCTCATACCTGAGATATGGCATAGATACTGAGACCTCCTCTTTTCCTGCTAAATTTATAGCCTTCTTTACCTCCTTGCTCTCTAACTCATATTCAAAGGACTTCAGGGACATAGCCTCTGAGTCTCTGCCCCTCCGTTTCAGAAGCAGCTGCTGCATTTATTTAGTAAACGTCATACTTGTTATCAAGAAGTTTTTGAATGTCTCTAAAAGAGGCTGTTCTCATTGCTGGTATACAAAAACATAGTGTATTGCTATTAAAATTTTCCTCACTGCTTCTCTTGTATGAAAAATGTTGTGTATTCAGTAGGTAAGTTATAAAGAAAAATTAGTCAGATTAGGAATTCTATCTGCTTTGGTTGAGACTAAGCAAAGAAAATTCTGGCTTGAGTGACAGATGAAGAATAAGATACGATTTTTTATTTTGCTTAAGGAAAATAAATCACAGAGTTCCATTAGCCCATCCATTCCAGGATAGTCTCATAAAAAATCTAAAGGTTTTCAACTCTTCTGCAATGAATTACTTATTTAAGTTAAAATCTGTTGAAAATTAAGAAAAACAAACCAAAAAAGCAAGAGGATTTATTAAGAATGTTGGATTCTGTTCAAAACAACTTCATCACAGTGGTAACAATTAGATTACTCTCTTGCATGCCAAATCAATCAGACAAGCCTGAAAAACAATCAAACACATTTTTAAAAAATTATTCTTTGCTGAATTTAGAAAGATTCTTTAAATAGAAAACTCTGCATAAGAGTTTTTCTAGACTTCTTTTCATGCAGCCCAGTTACATTAAATAGGCGACATACAATAGCTATTTATTTTTGTAAAGTACTACCAGAGCACTCAAAGTCAGACAATATAATTAGCATTTCTTATTCCCTGGACACTTAGTAAGGTTGTTTCTAACTTTGATAATATAATGGAGAATGAGTCAGGTACACTGTTAGATAATTTTCCATTGTAATTATATGCCTAAATTCTAGCATAAAACAAGGCAGATAATTAATGCTTACTATTTTATTTAAAATATTTTAATCTTATTATCCCTTTCAAATACTTTTACAGAAACGGCTAAATGAGACTGAAATGTAGAATTGATTTCTGGATATAAATTATAGAAAGATGTATCTTTATCTAAGAAGCTGAAGTAAGCTTTAAGTCACAGGAAGCTTATATAACAGGGAAAGACAGGAAATTTAGACTAATCCTCTTGCAAAGAGTGGTATGAAATCAAGACAGAAGGCAATGTCCCTTAACAAATTGACTTTGGCTAAGAATACAGATGGATCGCTTCCTCGAGGCAGATGTAGGTGTTGCAGTACTCGTCACTGAAAGTCCCGCTCCTTCAGACATTCATCTGTCTGTTGGCATTAACAGCATGGCCTCTGCCAAAGCTCATCCATATGGTAAGATTTAAGCACATAAGGACGGTATTTGTAGCACGTATATCTTGTCTTCAGCTAACTATCAGAATACTTGAGTTATGTTTCAGAGAAACATTTACTTTTCTATAGGAGTTACTTCACTAAGTCTGAACTATTTGGCTCTTTATCCATGTACAATTCCTGGAATTGTACCTTAGTCCCTTTGTTTCAAAACTTTCAGCCTCATATTCAGCGAAGCTAATTTTCAGTGCTCTCCTTGGCCACTGCAAGCTGGAAAGAAACCATTGTGGCTATGTCTATAAAGCCATCTGAAGATTAGTGCAAAATTATCTAGACTAGGATTTATCTGAACTAACTCAAGTGTTGACTGTGGTATATCTGTGAATGTGAATCTTTGGAAGGTAAATTAAGACCCTTGTGCTGAAATTCTGCTGAAGATGATTAACAAAGATATCAGAGCCATTAGGGAACTGCAAATGTATTTACAGGCAGGCAAGACAAAAATAAATATATCTCAACAGCAGTAAGCGATCCTGAAAATGCAACTTCGTGCATTTGTGGTGGTAGGAGGCAGGGGTTGAAGAAAGCAGCCTGAGAACATAGAACGAGATTGTCCCTCAGAAGCCAGGAGAGAGAGGGGAAGTTAGAACAGAGCTGTCCGAGTCTAAACTGAGATGTTTTTACCTACAACTGAAATTGGTCCTGTTTCTAGAAACACTGCTGAAAACTCCTAGAAAACTCCTAGGGAATTGTGGGAAATTGATAAAAGATGAAAACTCATGCAGTTTTCTTGTTCTCTATCACTGTTGCTTTTGTACTTAATGAACATAACTGTCTAGATTGAAATTGCTCTTGCATTTTTATGTAGCTTTACAGGTGACATCTTTCTCACTAAGCTGCTTTGAACAATGATGACCAAAGAAAGTGAAACTTCTGCATATACCTTTTCTTTATAAACAGAAAAATCTGTTGGTCGCACTCTTTCCTTTCCAGCAAAGGAATGGGGTAAACTTGCATATGAACAGCAACGACAGCAAAGACTGATATTTGAGTCAGGCAACAGCATTATTCTTACTGTGTATAAAAAGAACTTCTGTCTAGCTGATATGGTTGATAGATTTTCAGTTTTAAAATTATCCTTCCTAAGAAGTGTATATGTCAAACCATAAATTTTTTTGAAAGAGCAGAGCCAGCTCTTCCAGATCTTTAAAGAGACTTAGTTTACAAAGGCACACAGTTTATCTTATCTCAAAGTTCTGAAAATTTCTTATTGATCTTAAGGACAAATCGGTCAGAGATGTCATGTGTTATTGTAAATGGTTAACGAACCCCAGGTTTTAATGGCACATTAAAAATTCATTTGAACATTACATTAAAATTACATAAAATTAAAACTAGCTGAAACACTTGTTAAGGCTTTTAAACAGGCATCTATATAGCTCTGTATACAGTAAGGAAGACTGGGGACTTGTGTCCAGATAATCAGATGTCCAGATAACTCAGAGTCTAAATTTGGTCCTTGGATAAGTACTTTGATCTCTCCCCTTAATCATCCAAAGACAAAGAATGCCAGTAATTTATGTTCACTCACAAACAGCTTGATTTTGCTTGACTTACTTACACTGAATTTCTTCAAGTAGGTTTGAGCTGGTAGCCAGTAACTAGTTAGGAAACAGAAAGCACCGCTGAATAGTAGTGGTAGTGAAATCTGGCTGCGTTTGCTCTTTGCTGTCCTTCAGGTTTAGGAAGAAGTATAATATAACACAGTAGTCTAGCTCTTAATCATTTCTTTTAGTTGAATCACATTGCTTTATTGGGGCTGTATTCCTCTTAGATGATCAAAGCTGCCAAGCATTATATATGTACTCCAATTTAGTCTGATAAATTAGTCTATTAGCAGATAGTAGTAGGCAATTATGAAATGCAAATCATTCCAGCTTTTTTAGAACAGGACACATTTCCCTGTGGAGTTAGCTGTCTATCTCTCTGTCTCTTTTCTATATGCACTGTGAAACTGGGGTGCTAGGTACAAAACACCACCCAGTCTGACAAGTAGCTTTAGGTACCAAGTGAATGCAGTCAGAGCCATCAGAGACACTAGCTTTTTCACGGAGAAATAAAATAGGAATGAATAGAATCCTACTTTATTATAATAACAATATATTTTGACAAATAAACAGCTAAGAAAATAATTAGCTGGTATTCAGTTAAAATCATAGTAAGTTAAAATTATTGACAGAATAAACAGAAGATGCTATTAATCAATTAAAACTTATCAAGATGGCAAATCAAATATCTTTTGATGTGCTATTGTTGGATTTAATTTGCTGAAATCACTTCTCTGAGTTTCCTGGAATGAGAAGGCTAAGAAACATTATGTTTTCATGTTGCTGAAAGGAATGGTCTTTTAATATTAGACTTGAAAATTGGTGTGGTATGGATAGAGAAAAACATGAAGGGTTAGATTTTCTTCATTATATTTAAATTTGGAATTCTAAGGAGCGAGTCTTCAAATGTAGAGATGTTATAGTTTTGAAAAACTGAGAAAGAAAAACAAAATTATTTGCAAACAAGGCTTTCTTACAAATGAGAGAGAAAGCAGTGTGTAATGTATGTGTAATGTATATGTGCATATATATATATTTTGCCAGACTTCGTACAAAATATGAAATATTCAGAGTTTTTTTAATTAATTGTTTAGCTGATTTCAGATGGTAAGGAGTTGCTTCTTGTTGTAGAAGTGAACATAATCATCACAAGTGTGTGCATTATAAGAAGAAAGGAATGAACTCAGTTCTGTAGTACAATTTTATACTTCATTCGTCCTTGATTGCATGCTGATTTAAGGCATCCCATGCTAAAAAGTGGCTGCTTCTGTAAGATGAAGATACATACAGATGCAGGTGTCAGATATTGCACCTTGGAGAAGATGCTGTGGGTATTATGGGAATGGTAGTTATCCTCCTAGCTGATGATCTTGTGCTTTTCCTCTGTCATCTTCCTCTCTGTGGAGTCCAGTTATCTCTGACAGGAGGCTTAGCACTTTCACCTAGATTTCCTTTGTGGAAGGAAGGTAATCAGTAAGGGCAAGCAGCACAGCAGTGGTATATTGCTAGCTAAAGAGTGACTAGATGGATAAAACTTCCCAATGGCTAGAATCAAAATTTGTTAGCTGCAGCATCCTTTATGAGGACATTATAAAGGCTACAATGTTGATTAGAAGGGCTGTTCTGTGATTCAGATGGTTAATCAATGAGGTTGAAAATCTGCTTAGAATAGAAAAACAAAGTGAAATGAACAAGGAAGCCACATAAAAACAAAAAATATTTATTTGCAACAAAACCAAACAGAAACTAGGCAAAATACCATAATGTGGGGAGAAAAGCACTGATAATTTCTGATGTGTGTTCCAATTATAAATTAACAAATGGTATAAAGCAAACTGTGCAGTAACACAACCAAACTAATAATGCTGTAGTAGAGATGGCTACAATTGTACTTATCCCCAACAAATTACATGCTTCCACAAGTATTTAAATTTAATCTATATGTAGTACAGTGAAGAAAGCAAATCAAATTTCTAGCTGGGACTCTTGTGTTTATTACAGCTGTGTAAAAATCTCAGTGAATACCCCACATTAGTAATATGTGCAAACTTGGGGACTGTGTCTAGTCTTGAGATTCTTACCATACCTATATTTTTCATTTGATCTGCACTCTGAACTTCAGCTGAACAGGTCTGAATAGATCTCTTATTGATTAAGAAGATCTTAAGATACTCACTCAAATGAAGACACAAGGGCTCAGCTGAAAGGTCTAAATTTAGTGTCATAACGTTATTGCCATGTGTGGCGATCATGGGGATCCTGGTGGGCCTCCACAGGCTGCTACAGATGGACAAAAATCTTGTATAGTTCCTGCACTGTATTTTTCAGTGTTCTGGGGATACTTCAGGTGCAGAGGCTTTTGGGGATTACATTCTAACCACTTCTTTTTACCTCTAATTTCAGGTGCTTTTCATGCTAGTGGTTGCTCTGTCATGGCCTAAAAGCTCCATGCGTGACCCAAAGAGAATAATGTTGATTTCTCCTGTGTGATGACACTGAGCAGAACATTTTGCTTCAAAAGAGATGTCTGAAAGTCTTCAGAAAGTGAGTTGCATGGGTAAGTTTCAAATGGCTGACAACTTCAAAGTCTCTCAAAATTTTGTTATGCATTTTGGGAGATCATGCTGGTATTCAGACATGTAAGGGAAGTGAAAGTACAACTTTAGTAAACTAATTAGTTAGCATTAGTAAACTAATGAATGTAAATTTTCAAGATCCCTATCTGGAACAGAGACTATCACAGTGCTTACATCTAGAATATACACACAAGACTCATTTCCTACCTGTCATGCAGTTGGGATAGGAGGGTCTAACTGGAGTGTGTTGCATATATTTTCTGCTCCTTGATGGCAGGAGGAATTCAGCGAGGCTAACCCCACTCCCATCACTAAAATATGCTGATGGGTGGAAATCAGAGCCCATGTGTTGGGTTGGGATGAGCGTTTTTGTTTGTTCCTGATAACTGCGATATTTGGTACATATGGAAAGGAGTCCCAGGGAGTAAGAAGAAAAGAAGGAAGACAACGCTTCTAGGAAAATGGTTTCACTGGGAGCTCAGGGCACCAGAAGTAGCAAAGGAGTCTGTCATATTTACAATACTTCTGGTAGATAGTTCAGCCCAGCATGTATATTCTGAACTTCCTCTCCCACAGAATTTTTGTCTATATAAAAAGTCCTTCAAAATTTAGAAAAAGTCTCATATTCATAAATGGAAATCCACTCTCAAAGTTTATGTACAGTATAGGAAAAGACATCTAAGTTTTAAGAAGAAAAATAGCATAAATTATTGCTCTTTTCTTACTTTCTACCTTGTTTCCATTGAACTAACATTAAGAAGGTTTACAGCTTCTATCTATAAGAAAATTTAAATAGTTGGTAGTGAAAAGTTATTTGACTCCTCTCAAGAATTTCTTATATTTTCCTGTTGGAGTGGTCCTGTGAAGATAGAAGAATTATACCCTTAGCACTAAGAAGGCAACTTTTTTTGGATGTAGAGCAGCAAGAGATGACTTGATGTACCAGCCTCAAATGTAGTGATCCATCATACCTAATTTTATTCTGATAATTACCACAATTTTCTAAATGAAGCAAGACTAGTAATGCAGCTACAGTAAGTGTGATTTCATAAACATTTTAGAAAACCTACTTTAGTTTGATCTTAGCAATTTGTTTACCTTTTCTGGTCAATTGTTTACCTTTTCTGGGCAAAGATTTGTTTATAATTTTCATTCAGAAACTCCAGTGTTTGCTAACAAATACTTTTAAAAACAAGCATTCATTGTTTCTTTTTGGCTTAGTGGATGGTACAATGAGAACATAAATTAGTAAGCGGACAAAACACCATATTTATTCCTGTAGCATATTTGAACAGTAAAATTCCTCATAAATGTCAGCTTACCAGAAATGACTTCATTTCTGTTGTGTATACTAGATACTGGTTTTAAGCAGCATTCAAAATCACTTGTTTATGGTTCTGTTTTTGCAGTGTTTCAGTATTGCTCAGTATACTAAAATCACGTGAAAACTGAGCTACATACAACTACTTCCAAACTGTAAGTGTCAGCGCTGTGTATTAAATTGATAGCAGTCATTCTATCTTTCAAACCCAGTAGCTAGGCATCAAAAAGACCTATCTGTATTTTGTTCAAATTCTAACTAGATTTGTAATGTACCTGGTAAATTCCTGCCCATTCAGAAACACAATAATTTCACTGCTGCCAAAATGAGCATTAAGAATACTAATATAGGTCAAGCAGTTTGCTATTAGTATGAGCAACAGCATAAATAACCCATAATTTGCATCCAAAATGAATGAATAGCTGCCATTGTATGATTTAAAACTCTATAAATAAAAGAGAAGGCAATAAGGAAATCCAAGAAAAAGGTTCTTGAGAGACAAAAGAAAGTAATATTACAGCTGAGTTGCTTTTCTTGCCTCAGCTGTGACAATGAGGTTGAAGAATAACTGCGGAAGTGAGTAGAGGACTGGAAGGAACTGGAAAGAAGGACATAGAGGACTGGAAAACTGAGTCTGAATCAGAACAAAGAACCCCTAAAACTCTTGGGACTCTTGAGTTTTAGGAGCTGAGTCTGAATAAGGTTTATAATCTCTATTTTCCCTCATCACCTGGGATATCTGGACAAAGGACTGATAAGATCCTGGTAACAAAGCACGTAGAGTGAAATTTGCCATCCTACATAGCCAGTTTTTTCTATAAACAATGTACACCTACAGTTCAAATCTACTCTAAGCTATTACTAGATGGAATGTCTAAAGGGGATCGGGACTGATGTCTAGAAAGTTAAGATGAGCTCTGGATTTTTCATGGACTTTTTGTGTGTTTGGGGACAAATAATTTAACTCCTGTGACACAAAGGCTGTAAATATCTAAATACAGGTAGCAAAGTTTGTTTTTCAAAGAGAAGTAGATGCATTCGAGGCCTGCAACTTTCTCCACCCGGGAAAGGGCAAGAATCACAGAAACACCAAGGTTGGAAAAGACCTACAAGATCATCCAGTCCAACCATCCACCTAATACCAATAGTTCTTACTAAACCATATCCCTAAACACATGCATCTGCTTTAGTACTGCATTTTTCACTCTCTTTTTGCACCTTCTTACCTTTACTTCTCTCTGATACTGAATTTCAGTTAATACTTGAACATTCACTGAAATGAATTTTTATTATATACTTCAATTCAGATCAAAATGTCAAAATGCTGCAGGAAAGTAATCTTTATTCTTAGCCACAGAGAGGAAATGTAAATGCTTGAAAATCATGTCTTTGTGGAATGCCTGCATCATTTTTTGCAGAGGCAAGAAATTTAAGTACTGAGGCCTTTGTCCTGCATGGAGACTGCCAATGAATAGTAATTAGTCCTTGTAAGATAAATAAATCCAAATCTCCTTCCTTGCATGCCAAATAGGGTTTTATTGCTTCAGGATATTGGGATGCTGCTCAGTCTCTGACAATATGCCACCCTAACATCTATAGTGCATTGATGCCAGCAGTCCTGAAACAATTGTGTTCATCTGTGTTCAAGGTAGTTAGGCACCAAATTATTTCATGCTGTTTATGCTTGACGTTATCTTATTAAGAAACGCTCTGTCCCTTTGATACTGCAAAAACAAGAGGAAACTCAACAAACCAAGTGAAAAAAACCTTCCACAACAAGCAGACAACCAAGTAATAACCTCAAAATCCATCCAAGTATATTTCTTTAACTTCTACTTCTGAAAATTGACACTGTAAAACAAGGAAGAGAAAAGATGACACTGAAACAAAATTTAACAAAAAAACTGTCAAAGAAGGTGTTCTCAATCTAATTGATAGACAAGTTTTTCTGTGTTTCAGAACTTTTACTTAACTAGTTTTTACTTGATTTAAGTCAAACCTAAAATATGCATGAAGTACAACTTACCAGTGCATAGATTTTGCCCATTCTTGGAAACATTTCAGTGATTATCACTGAATATCACTGAATATCTGAATATCACAACATTGACATCAGTGTTGTATTCGATCCATCTATGCATTTGGGGTCTGAATTGTGTTTCCTGGAAAACATCAGTTTACTTGGTTAAGATGTTTTCATATCCCAGGAAAAAGAATATCGAATAGTTACTGCTTTAGTTGCTTTCAGGCTAAAAATTTCCTATGAAGTGAAAATACAACTTTAACTTCACAGTAATAATGTTAACTTTGTACATCTGATAACGTCACAAATGCCATTGTTAGCTCTACTGGAAAACTTTTAAAAACTATTATCATTTGAATGTAACTACAATCACGTGAATAATGTGTAATTACAATCACGTGAAGACCAAATTCACCAAGCAAAGGTGTAAGTTATTAACTCATGACTGCTCCATTAAAAAGAATCTTCCAAAAAATGAAAAGTCTTTCTAATACCTGGCTCAGAAAAGAAAGTGATTTTGATTGGCAAGGCATAAATAAAGAAAACCAGACAGCAACTACAGTTTTCGTCACAAATTAGAACAAAAGTTCCTCAATTTTTCAGAATGTCTATAGAGTCAATGCAGAATTATTTATATTCCCTTCAAGACATAAGGGAAATGAATGCCTTCCTTTTGCTTTCATCTCCTGTCTTCTCTGTAAAGCTGGCAATTTGAGAGCTGGTCCTTTGTAAGAAAGAAGCTCTATGACTTGTGAAGACTGACCTCAATTTCTTATTTCCTTTCTGCTACAATGTGGAAACTTTTATTTCCCTACTTTTTACTGTTTTATCCTTTGTTTTCCTTCCTTTTGTCGTCTTCTTTTTTTCTTTTTTTTTTCTTTCTTTTTTCCTTTTTTTTTTTTTTTTTTTTCATCTTTGGAGGAAAATGACAACCTTGGAAGGAATAATTAGAATTCTCTGTGACCCTAAGGTAAAAATTGTTGTCTGATTTACTATTAAATTGCTTATCTAAGGTTATCTGAGTTTCAGGCAGATCTGGCAAAGAGGAGTTTCCACATGAGAGATGACAAGGGATAAGCAGAAAAGAGACCCTAGAAAGCAAAGGAATAAATGGATGAAACACAGAAGGAGACCTAATTAGCCAGTCTCACATGCTTGCCACTACACAATTTCAAATTCTCCAAGTGGAGCCTGGTATTCTGCAGACAAGCTCATAATTAAGTACAGAGTTGCAAAGCGCACGCACAAGAGGGCTGAATTAAGGTTTCATGGGTAGCCTTCTGGCTTTCCCAACCTTTGGTCACTTAATTTAGTGACTTAAATCTTTTTTTAATACAGAAAAATTGTTTTTGATGAGGTCTTTTAATTGTTTAGAGAGGAGGAGTTGTTAAGGAGTGCAATTTATTATACAATTACAGATGCCTAGCACTTCAAAGGAAAAAGTATTCTATTTTTATTCTGCATAAATTTGTAAATCATGCTGAGTCCATAATACCTGTGTGGATGTTTTTTTCTTCTTTTTTTCTTTTTTCTTTTTCTTTTTGCCCTAAAGCCCATTAGGCTACATGATTATCATCTACTTCAAATGCATCTGAAGGAGGAAGTTGCCAGAGTTTATAGGACTGTCTATCTTGGCTGTAGAGTACCCAAAAAAGATTAGATTCTAAGGGAAAGGCTGAATGAATTCACTACGGAGTTTTAGGAGAGTCTACATCAGAATCTTTTTCTAAGAGGCAGTTTTTTCAAGCTGAAGAGATTTTAAAACAAACCAATAATGTTGTCAATACATAAATTGGACCAGATGGTATTCACACGTTAGTGATTTTTTAGGAAACTTAGGTATGAAGTTACTGGGGGTGCTGAACTACGCAGCCTTTTCCTGGAATCAGCTTTGGTGCCTGAGGACAGAAATGCAGTAGATTTAATGGCATCTTGGGAAAGAAAAAAAAAAAAAAGGTTTCTGAGAGCACTGGGAATTATCAGACCCTAGTTTGTACCAGACAATTACCTGACATTGACTTACAGAACAAAATTAGCAGATGCATGTGGAAGAATGGAATAACAGGATACATGTCAACACAATCTTTGTAAAGCTCAGTTGTGTCTTATAAATCAGTCAAAGCTCTTTGAAGAAGTTAAGAAGGTTAATTGTGAGTTAGCCAATAGTTCTGACTGTTGGATGTCTTCATAATAAAGATCAAGGGCTTCAGCATTTCTCCAGGGCTTTGATATACTTAACAGGATATTAGCTTCATATGTCTCCAGTGTAGTTTTTCTCAGCCTGTTCTTCTCTTCCAGTATTACTGTTGTTTTTTGCTTTAGGTGGGCTTGTCAGACTAAAAGCAGTGCATGTTCTTGAGTCACTTCAGCAATTTTGAAAACCCTATTGATACACAGTCATGTTCCCACTATTCCCTTTTAATCCTGTCTCCAGGTACCTTTAAAGCTGATTTGAGGCCACACAGAACGTTTAATAGTTCAGCACCTCCAGAGCCATCAGTGCAATGCTGTGCTGAGTTCCGTGCCTGTAACATGAGCTTGTGTTGCTTTTTCATGCTTCTCTCTGTATTTATTAACCTCATATGTAAACCATAAGCTCCTGGAACAGGACAAACGATGTGCTGTGTTTATGCAACCCTAAAACTCTTGGGGTCCCTGCTCACTATTCTGAGTGTGAAATGGCTAAACGTGTGAAAGTATAGAAACAACCTGCCATTTTCCAGCTCCCATCACAAGCACTGGGAGGACGCTCGTGCTGCAAAACCTGGCAGGCACCCACAAAGGTCAGTGCGAGCTTAACCTTTACACGAGGGTTAATCCCCCCTCCTCCATGGAAGCTTCCCCCTCTTCCCATCAGCAGCTCCAGCAGCATTCATCCTTCCCTTTTTTCCGTTGCAGGATGCGACGGGGGTAAGGAAAAGAGTTAACATTTGGCATTCCGGGGGGCGGGGAAGGGGGGACCGGGGCCGTGCCAAAGGGGGGGGCGCCCTCAGCAGAGGGCCAAACCCTCTTCTCTTCCATCCGCTGAGGGCCCCCCCTTGGCACGGCCCGGCACGGCACGGCACGGCCAAGCGCCGCCTCCGCGCCGGGATGCAGCCGCCGCCGCCCCGCTGGTGCAGGTAAGGAGCGGGGCGGGCCGCCGGGTGGGATGCTCGGAGCACAGAAATCCCCGCTGCCATCCCCTCCGCAGCCCTTCGCCCCAAGAGCTGGTTTTTGGGGGAAGGGAAGGGAGGATGGAGGAAAAAAAAATAATAATACAAAAGCCGAAAAATTAGAAATGAAAAATAGCAAAATAGCGTCCTGATTGCTGGCAGCTCGATGTCGGAGAACGGAGGTGACCCTCCGCCGCCGAGCTGCTGACCCTCCCCGGGACGAAAGGATTTCGAGATTTCGAGATTTAACTTCTCCCCCCACCCTCCATGCTCCCCGTGTAACGGAGCGGGGCCGCGGTGCAGGCAGCTCTAGCATCTAGCAGCGTTGTTGGCGCTGGGCTTGGCAGCAGCACTTGGAAAGGGTAGTTTTTAGGAGACGTGCGGGGAATTTACAACAGAAATAACAAGTTTCTCTGTGATTGCATAGCTAATTAAAAATGAAGCATGCACTGTGAATTGGCAAACGGTCCTAAGCGATGATCTCGAGAAATTCTGAGTCTTAATAGTTTAACATATTTTACTCTCCCAGAATATTCAAAATACCTAAACATTGCTCTTGTAAATGCATGCAGAGACCTCGCTGTTACTGAGTGTTCCGTGCTTACTGAATGTTTGTAAAGGGATTTCATTCCCACTGAGTTCTGGTAGGAGCAGCGGGTGTTCAGAGAGTCGGGGTCATCCACTCCTGCTCTCCGGCAAAGACATAAGGAGTAGAATTCTTACAGCAATACAGCTGTGTGGTTGTGATACACAGGATGACATTCCCTGCTGATGGAACTGCTTGAGTGTTGTGTGGTTCTGGAGTTTGTGATTTGGAGCATGAAACTTGAGAAAGAGATAAGGAAAATATGCATCAATCTCTGCATGACCAACCAAGAGGGTCCTCTCAGAACTTTTTAATGCCCTGTAATAGAGCCAGTGGGGGGATCGGGTTTCATTTTGGTAGTTTATTTTCAATCTGGTGTATAATGCTATATTTATGTCTGTCTATATGCTATTTATAAAGTGCTTGCCTCTCTGAAGGAGTGCTTTTTTATTTACTGTGTTCTCTCTCACATTGTGTTCTTGTAATGGACTGTACACTGAGATGTTTCTGTGGTGCTGCTATTGTGTAGCTTACAGAGATGTGTGTTTTGGGAAAAATATGCAGGTAGCTGTGGCTCTCTGCATTTTAATATTGCCTTTGGAGATGTTCAAAGGGGTAAAACAATGTCAAATGTACATATAATGCTAAACTGAATTTGGTGTGAAGAAAAGTCACTCTTCAGCATTTTCTGAAATAAAACAAACATAAATCCGTACCTGAAGCTATAATGTCTGTCCAAAGATTGAAATCAGCCCTGAGCCAAGAGACAGATGACAAACACCTCCCATACAAACATTCTGGTTTGCGGGTATTCTGCCATCCATTCTGGATGGATGACCCAGAAGAATAATATGGGATGGCACAAACAGCATGAGGCTCAGTTCTGCAGAAAGTTATTTGCACATTCTTACCTTCAGCCATTGTTAATAACATACCTGAGGTCAGCGAGATGACTGTGGTGCACAAAGTTAAGCAGTTATCTGTGTCTTTGTAGTACCAGGATCTGTGTTGCCATGTTTATAGCTAATAATAGTTACAGAATAATCCCATGTGGTAGAAAACCATGGCTGGAGGTCTGCATGGCTCTCTAATTTGTAGAGATTTAAGACATTGAAAAAATACTTCTGACTTTTATGTGCTTGCCAAGTTAATTTTAATCATTTTTAAAATGGAAAATGAACTTCTTTTGTTTAAAAATACTTAGGAGTGGAGACACTAGCTCTTCATAAAACTTACGTATCTCCTCATAAGAGGAGACAAAAGTATTAAGTGAATTACCAGGAGAAACGAAGTCTAATTATTGAAAAACTGAGTAAATATTCATATCATAACTAGGCCTTATGTAACTGACTGAAATTCATGGACAGTCCTGCATGTTTTTTTTTTTTTTTTCCCCCTGGAAAACTTCAGATGTAATTTATTTGGGCCAGGCATTGTACATTTTGATTTGTGCTTTGTTACTGAAAAGTATTTATTTTTGAATATTTGTATATTAATATACACGTAGTCATTTCAGAAAAATAATTTATTTGAAGACTGAAGTTCTTATAAGAAAATATTTCTAATGGTGTTACATTGTTTTTTGTAGATATTAACTCTTGTTCTCCATCATAGAATAGTTTCCTAAAAAAATAATTATTAAAAAAAAAATCATTTGCATCTGTAAAGACAATGGTATTCAAAATTTTCCTAATGGAAAACTTTACAGTCTGTATAGGGAATTGCAGCTCCCTCGGGGATCACCACAGCATTTCCTTTCCTTACTGAATAGGAAAAAATTCTTAGTGTAAAGGCCTTTCCTTGCATTCAAATGGAAGGCTTAGAAACACCAAGCTGGATAAAACAGTACAATTATAACATAAAGTCTTTAAAATGGAAAAATACTCCAGAAGAAACTCTGGGGAGTTAAGAAAAGGAAGGCTCTTTTCTAGGGAATTTGGTGGTGGGACGCTAAGCTTCACACTGCCCGGCCCGCTATGGCTATTAGTGAAAGAGCCCGTGTCTGCAACAGTGCCCAGGCACCTTGTGGGAGGGTGCACAAAGCAATCATCAGTTGGATTTTTGAGCGTTATGGTAAAGAAAGAAGTGTGGTGCTGTCTTTGCTCTCATTCTGATGGTCATGAGCTAGGAATAACTTAATAACTAAAACTCTTTCTGCCACAAGACCTGTTCTTTTGAAACTTTAATTAGACAGCATAGTGAACACTGAATGCATTTATGTAGTGAATATGAACATTTAAAAACATGAAATCATATTTTCAGCTGTAATAAACTAGCAATTATCAGGAGTGGTTTATAAAAAAATATTGAAATAATCCACATAGCTATTCTGTAATTACTGTAATTGATTATGCAATATTTTATATTTAATTTTAGGATCAAAGGTAACCATTAATGGCTTTAGTTGGGGATCCAGTTTGGCAGTGTGCTGCTTATCTTTCTAGGATGTCACTAAGATATTAAGATTCAGCGAAAGATGTATCTCCAAGTAACTGAATGTCTTACTTAAATTGGTTTGTAAAATTGTTTTAATTTGAGAGGCTTAGTATGTGGCACCAAGAACAATTTAAATACCAACAGTGATGAGCGTTATGAATGGGAGAAAAAGGAGAATTATACTGAATAAATTAAAACTAATCTATCTGGAAATAGTACTCAAAATACCAACCCAAATTCTGTAGAAGCATGAGGAATTTAAAAGGCTATAATTCTAGAACTATAGGATGACACTGGGGAATCAAATGTTCTAAATATAGCTTGGCATGAAGAATAGGGACATATGGATAGGAGACAGAGGATGACAACAGTACTCATAAAAGACCACCGAGATTGATTCATCACAAAGGGTGAAAAGTATTAAATATTTATTGCTTGGTTAATTGCTGGTAAATAAGGGACAGAAGACAAGATAACTTTAAAAATATATGAAGTGTTACACTGACCAAGGAGAAAATTTAACTACGCTTAAAAGCTTGTAAGTAGTGTAGTACAAGGACCTTGAGATATTGATGCAGAGCTCTTAAGAAACAAACAAACCAACTGTAACTGTAGCTGTTTCCAAGGGGAAATTAGCTCATTATCTTTAGTAATTTAGCTTCAAAATCAACCTCCATGTTAAAGAGTAGTAAATACATGCGAAACACACTTTTGGCTTTTAATTATTGTTGGTTTTTTTTTTTCTATATCAGTTAACTGAAATCTTGCTTATAAATTGAAAAATTCAAGTTTTATTCTTACATTCATAGACAAACAGACTCACAAAGCTTAATGTTGAGGCATCTAATTGTCTCCTCCAAAGCTGCATCAACCATATCAATGTGTTTCCTGGCAGATGCCTGGGTAACTTATATTTTTCAGAACTTATTGATGGAGGCTCCATGACCTACTCACTCCAGAATAATTTTCAGTGATTTCTATCCTTTTCATGTCTTTTTAAATGTCTCATTTGTATCTTCCTTGCCATAGTTTAAGGGCACTATTTTTTGTCTGCTCTTTGCTGTGGAAAACATCTTTTTTTACTGCTTTCCTAGTCCATTCTTATTGATGAATCAGTATGAAAAGGCTAAGGAGCAATAGAAGATTTGCCTAGAAAAGCATTGGCACCTAGCTTTTGCAACTTATGTGTGTTGCAGTTCATTAATGTAAACAGCTATCAACAGACTTAACAAGTGTGGACTATGCAGATTATTATATTAGTTATTTGTAAAAGTGTTCTTCGGTCCATAGTATTTGTTACTACAGGAGAGATAGCTGATGTACTTCTGTTTCATAGCTAATCATGGACAGAGATACATCCATAAGCAAAGAGAGCTTGCAAGGCGATTGACACTCAACCTCACAGTAAAATAGTACAGGCTTGGTACATCATACACTCTTCTGCACAATTACAGTGAACTGAAAATGATTCCAAGATTCATTTTCCAAGCTACAATTCTTTTATCAGCTGTTTTTCCTCCAATTTAACCCTTTTCTTCGTACTGTTCTCATTACTTTGGTCTGTGGCTGTTGAAAAGCTGGATTGCCATAGGCAAGAGGGACTGTGCTCTCCAGACGGGGAGCATGTTGTGTACTGATGTGCCCTGGAAGGTCTGAAGATTACATCAGTGCAAGTCTAGCATCAGGGATTTTTGACTTTTTGAGAACCTTGTAGAAAGGTACCTTCTTTGCCTGGAGATGGGATGTGTATTTTCGGGTAGTAGAAGAGATGAACTAGCATTTAGTAGCACTTCTACATGATTATGCACCTTCTTTCAGTGTTATAAATAGCAAAGGATTTGTGTTTATGCATTGTTGTCTTTGCTGAATGTTATTTGTCTATAGAATGGAGTTTGTACCTAATGAAATAAATCTGCTTACAATGCAACCTTTCAGCTGTGTACATTATGACCCTAGATGCAAAAGTGCAAGGGAAATATTAAATGATTGACTGAACAAAGAATAGGATGTGTGAATAGTACTAGGTGTTGACTGGAGAATAAAACTAACAGAAAATAAATGTGATGGTAAATGGTTGCCACTTGGAATAACGGGAATTTGAGTCATAAACTTTTTCTTTAGTTCAGGACCTTGAAAGAACAGTCTCTCTGCTTTCAGTCTTTCATAAGAGCAAGATTCTATTTATCAGTAAGAAAAAAAGTATGATTATAGTGATTTTATTTCAAATAAGTTATTTTAAAATTCTAGCTTCACACGGAGCATTTTGAGTAACAGTGATTCTAAGCTTGTCTCAAATCTTTGTTTTTCACTTCAGTTTGCCAAATTTTACTGGAACAATGCTACTGAATCAGGAGTTCAGTTCAGTAAGGTTTTAAACACACTGCATGGCCTTCCTCTTGCTCTGTTTTCACACTGTGCATTTTCATGGGATTGTTGCTGTTCATGCGTGGGTGAACTTAATTACCAGAGTTGTTAGCCTTAAGAAAACTGTCTTCTACTGTAACCTTTTGCTTAACTTGGATTGCATCTCGTTTAACAATTCACAGCAGGATTCCTTTTATTCTGTTTCATTATCCTTTATTTACTTGTAAGCCTGTTTTATGTAATGATTCATATCTAAAATCACACTCCTATTTGTTGCCTTTATTAATGAAATAAAACACTGTAAATCAGAATGGACATTATTACTGTGATTTATAAAATCAGTCTTAAGCGTGGGCAAAGCATGTCAAAGAAAACTGGTCAGGTTTTGAGAAGAAGTGTTACGATGTTTTGCATTTGTTTCTTACCATTGCCTGTACATGTAGCTTTTCCATTGCTACATATATTTGGATGAAAAGACTGGTAAGTTGTAAGCAAGCTGGCGGTTAACTGGAAGTACTGCTCACCGCTGTAGACAGTTCTCCCCGTCCTGTAGGTGGGGGGACAGAAAGCAGTAGGACTTTCTCACTCTTTATCCGATTAGTATTGGCTATAGCTGCTCTTGTTGTTGCTGGAGAGCAGAGTAGTGTGGGAAATAGATCTGCCCTTGTGGCTATACTGTTCTATATTTAAAGTTATTATTTAAATTATTACATCCATAGCTGCAGTTGCATGCGTAACCAAGATTTGAGTTGCTGTAGCAACCTGAAGAGACAACTGTGCTGAATTTCACAGATCTTTGAAGTAGGAGGTCTCATAATCCAAAATGGGATTGAGAATTCCCATCAGTGTGTGAAGAGCTTAGCTAAGAGGAGCCCTCATTAAGAGACCAAAATATTTCATATCTGACACTCAGGCTGAATTGAGTAAGTTCCTGCTGTTCATCAAAGGGATAGAGAAAACAGGCGGCTGCAATAGAGAGAAGTAAAGGAATCAAATTATTCAAGAGCAATTGATTTGAAGAGAAATAGAAGGGATGCAGGATTTGATGCCTAGCATGAAAATCACATGATGCTTCCGAGAGGCCACTGACAAGAAGTTTGTAGCATCTGGATATTGTGACTGGCCTGGCCATAGGGGCAGTCACAGGGACAACTGAGCGTGAGCCAATTGAAGACTTCAAGTGTTATGCATCAATTTTAAATAGTGGTGGTGAAATAACATGTGGTAAGGTAGACAGAGGATGATGTGAAAATCTTTGGCTTAAATGGAATTTGAAGTGAATGGCAGAGTTTTTGGACTGAACACTACCACCTGCATTTCAATGTTAGGGCACCCCTTGTATTTGAGGGGCAACGACTGTTTTGACCTCTTGAGGCAAAGATATTTAATACAATTAGCCAAATCACTTCCAACCCTCCACTCCCACCCCCCAAAAAAAAAAGAAAAAAAGAAAAAAAAGACTAGGAAAAGAAAATCAAAAAGAAAAGAAAATTTGACTTTTTAAAATGTTGTAAGTTGGGATTATTAATTTTCTATGTTTTCATTTCAAGGTCACGTATTTAAATGCTTCAGCAGTGATAGAATAAGTCCAAGCAACATGACTTTCCTTGAAGGCATACCCTTGAAAAGTCAATTGTTTAAACAGTTTCAAAATGTTAATGGGAAAGGAAGAAAGTAGATTCCCTTGGACTCAGAAAACTTTTAGAGATATGTGTAGCTATAAAAATATATGGTGTGTTAGTACAATTATTTCTAAACCCTGTGAAGTTGTCATTTTTAGTTTTTTTTTTTTTTTAATTTATTTTGCTTTTACTTGTTTTAATAAAGAAAAACAAACCAGCTCTATAGGACAGTCAAAGAACCTGTTTAATTTCTGTCATTTTTGTTCATATGCCACAGTTCCATGTGATGGACTGATGATCCATTTCCCCACAAGATCAACAAGAACTACACTGCAGCTTCCATCTACTATTTTCATTTCATAGATCATATACAACAAGGGCCTGTTGTAGTCTTGTGAGCAAACATAGATGAACCAGGAGGCAGTGGCAGAGGAGAAAATCCTACTCTTCATCTGTTATCCAAACAGTTTGTTGGAGTCCCATGTTTCTAGAACTGCCTCCCTATTTTGGGGACTTCCTGCAGTCACTAAGCAACTGGCTGCCAGTTCATAGTACCCTACATGCTCTTGCACCTAGTCTCTGCAAGAGCTCTTTGGCAGCTGTATGAGCTACCACACAAGAAAATAAAGAATTGAGGAAAGCGTACGCACTAATCACCTTCTTCTGCTCTTCTTTTCTCTGGCTAATTGGATAGCTTCCAGGTAACCTGAGCAGAGCAGATGCTGAAGCAGTGGGATTTCTGGAAATCTTACATTTTCATTACCTCCTTTGCAAAACAGACATTCCCATCATCCTGGAAGTCACAAGATAGGATTTGGATGAACTGAACATTTTCTACGGTTTATCTGCAGCAGAGACTTTGTCTGATATTTTTAAGGCAAAAGGGTTGCAATGATTGGTTTTGATTACAAGGAAAAATTGAGGTACTGTCTCTGGCTTGCATAATTAGGTAGTTCTAAGCTTTACATCTTCAGTGACATCAGGCTTGTACTGATACAGCTGTAGGCCAAGTCTGTCTCCACAGGTTTCTTGCCTTCTGTAAACAGTGAAATGAAGAGGTTTGTTGCTAGGGCGTTTCCCTGCCGTGCTGCAAAATGAAGCCTGACAGAGTTAAGGGATTTGACTGGAAAGCCAAACTGGCAAGTCTGATTTCATCATGTGACTTAATTGTCTGCAAAATATATGTAATCAACAGGAATGGAATAAAATGGTACATGAAATTATTTGCATTTTGGTAGAATACTGTTATTCTAAGATTATAGCCAAGTCATTATCTTGATAGTGTTTATGGAATGTATCCAAAAATAATAACCTCTAATACAGTGCTGTGGTACTTTCCCACATGTCCAGTATAGAAGGGTCAGTAGCAGTCTCAGTGAATGAGAAAGTTAAGGCAAAAATGTAATGGGCTTGTGATTCTGTAGAAAACAAAGCTGAATTTCAGCCTATATTGAGATTAAATAAAGACATTTCATGAAAAATGTAGTAGAATATTGCATCAATAGGGAACTTCTTAACATCTTCTATGTCATGTCCAATTTGGCTTTTGTATTTAACATATCCAAATTAAGCTTCGGTTCAGGCAGCTATTTCTGTAGTTGTCATAAACTGAAATTTCTGTAGCATTTGAAAATAACTATGAATTGTTGAAAATATCCTCCGTTGCTTTCTTTTTTTTTTTAAAGAACTGCAAAGATTGAGCAAACAGCTTCAAGTAGGAAGATAAAAACACTTGTAAACACTGAACCACATAGTAACCAAACATGAAATATAAACTGGAGCAAGAAGCATACAAAATGACAAAAGAAGATAAATAATTGTTAGTCTTTGGAATTTCTACATATAAATAGAGGATTTCTGGGCAACTGAGCAATAAAATAGAGTACGTTTCAAGATAGAGAAGAAAGATAACTGCAAACATGAAACATGATCTGTTTTATTTAAGAGTCAAATAAGAAAAAAAAAAAAAAACGGGCTTTAGATTCTAAGCAGTAATTGTTTGAAATTGCTGCAACTAACCCATCCTATTTGACAACATAGCTTGAAATAGAACTCTGAGAAAAATTCTGAGTTACTTCTGTCACGTGATATCATTTCAAGTCTGTATTTCCAATAGTATCTGCTTTTCTTGTTCAGTCTGTTATAGTTTTATGCTCCTCAGGGTAACACTGAAGTTTTGGCTACTGGGAATTTGCTAAACTGTTACTGATTTTTTCTCACATGTATTTATATACACATATATAAAAACACACACATACATATATATATTTAGCTAGTAAATTTTATGATGCTAATGCATCATAAAAGAAAACTGTGGATCAGGCCAGAAAAATGAAAATAGGTGTTGTAAAGACACTGAGCATGAATGTTTTGAAGAGAGCTATTAAATAGGTATAATATATAGGTACGGTCTGAATAGACCACTGGGACAATTTGGTCTGACATAGCAGAGCACATAAAACCAGCAAGATGGATAAATACTATTCTTATAAGTGTTCACATACACTTAATGTAAAGCACATAAAAACTTTCTTTGTGGTCACTGGAATTAATTCCCATTTTATAAATTAAGAAGATAGTGTTTGTAGGATAGGCGTTTTGAATGAAATGAAGATGGTTAAGCAAGGGTAAAGAAATCCTGATATTTTTTTTACCCGTGTAAATCTCAGCCATTTCATCATTGAAGCCAAAGTCTACAGACCCTCTTTCAGGGTCCAGGCTATATTTGAAAAACACCATAATAAGAGTTTGCTTATCTACTCGCTGGAGAGTCTATTCTTAACTTCCTGGTTCTTTGCTCCTGCTGAATACATGCTCTGTTTTGGCAGCAGATAAGCCTTTATGCACTGGTCAAATTACTGAGGAATATGCATATTGTTGAACAGTACATGCAGTTGTATAATGCTTCTGAAGGAAGATGATAAATTCAAAATTTTTCTTAAAGTTTATGAAAAAAAACCCAGATCCTTTGGTTAAAAAATGTATTGTAAATATGATGGCTATTAGATGTTTGTAATGATTTTATAAAAATAAGCTTACAAGTTCAGGAATTATACGTGTCTATAAAATATAGTCTACAACAGTTCACGTTTCATTGTATATAATCTTCATTATGTTTTCAGGATGGAACATGAGGCTACCCAGCTAGAAAAGCAGCATGTGCATAGTGTGTATGAAAATACAGCTGCCTACTTTAATGATTTGCAGAGCAAAGCATGGCCTCGTGTAAGAAACTTTCTGTTGGAGCAAAAGCCTGGCAGTCTCGTTGCTGACATAGGTAAGCCATTCCCTGGGACAGCATGAAATATTGTTCATAAACTTTAGTAGTTTATACATTAATCACATATATTTGCTAGAGAAAAATTTATTTAGAGATTGCTTTTTTAAAAACCGTATTAGATGCCATATACCATTTATTTTATTTTTGATGGTGTATCCTGCAGCAAGTAAGTAAAATTTTTTACCTTATTTTGATGGACCTAAGCTTTAATCTACAAGTTTCCTCACAGACTTAGTGGTCAGTCACTTCCCTGTACCTTTTTTTCTTTTTTCTAATTGTATCAATATAATTCAATTATTTCGTGTTTCAGTTTTTTTCAGACTCTTTGTTTAAACACTGCTGGTCTGCAATTTGTTACTTTTCATTTATTCCAAAACTCCTCCTATCATGGCTTCATATTTATATTTTGATGTGTCCATTTTTAAAAACAACAACAACCACAGAAAGTTATGAGAATCCCCCTGTGCTCCTAAATATGGATACTGAAACCTTAATTTTCTACTATGGCCTTGTCTTTTCTACATGTTTAGTTTATATCTTCATTTTCTGTTGCACTTACAGATATTGTAAGGTTTACCAGGTCCTCAAGTTTGCTTTGTGTTTGTGTTATAAATTCAGTCCTATACACCACATCATTGCAAACTAGTTGCTCCTTTGCATCATTGGATTTTCCTCATTTCTGGTAAAATGAATTTACACTGCATGGTGCAGTATACAAAATAAATTCTAAATCTGCCTGATCCTGTCAGAGAAAAATATCTTTGAAGATTTTGTCTACCATAATCAAAAGATCAGTTCTGCTGATGTCAAACAGTCCTCAAAACAAAACAAAACAAAACAAAACAAAACAAAACAAAACCCTAGGCTCGTATTATTTTGGATATGTATCTTTTATACATCTGCACCATTTTCACTAATAATCTCAGGAAATATCCTATGGCATCCACTCATTTGACAGTTGGCTTAACATGGTATTTCTCAGCCAAAATTTTTTGTCATGTTGATAAAAGTCATTGAAACCTTTGCTGAAGTTCTTTGAGGCTTTATCAGCAAGCGTCACGACTGTAGCTGAAACCTAAAGATCGCCCTATTACGGTCTCAGCTGAAATAATTTAAATGCAGGTGAAGCATCTGGTCAGAAGGCAAATGCTTACAGTTGCCAATAGAAGTATTCCCATCAAGGCACACAAGATTCCCTCTTAAGGGATTTAATAAGACCTCCAGGAATCTGACAGCAGTGTTTATTTTTAGCATGTATTTTGAGAGGAGGGATACACAGTAGCACCAACATTTTCAAAATAAGCTATTCAACTGATAATTTTTTTTTCTGTTTAATACCACCTTTTATGAAAATATTTTTGTTTGCCACGAAGAATGGTAACAGTAGCAGAATGAAATATTATTTTGTAGAACTGCCTTATTATTGTTCATTCATCAGAATAAATGGCAATAGCGTGGCTGTTGTTAACAGCTTCATGAAAGAATCCACCCTCTTGATGACTCATTTAAAAGTGAATCTCCTGCAAATGTAGATTTTTAGAGTACTGGCAGTGTTACCACTCTATGGCTTCATTCCAGAGCAGACCATGTACTTCAGAAAACACTGTGATTAAAAAGCACTCCACCAAAAAACATGTATGTAGCAACTGAATCTTCAAAATGAATACAAATTTGACTTAATGTGTTCCTTCTACAAAAACGCTTGATTTTGCTCTTTTTTCAGGATGGAAGCATTGTGCTCTTCTCCAGCAGTTTCTGTGCTGTCTCTCCAGATAATGGTGCACATTAACATCAATGACAGCAGCAGTGCTGCAAGAAGCAGTGACGTTTCTAAAGATAACTCCAGGCCTTTAAATTGAATTACCAGTACAGAGATAGGTCTCTTTGCCAAGCTGCTACCCTGTTGCTTGGCTGTCAACTTCCAGAAATTATTTTTCACTACTGACCTGTAACTGCAGTGAATGTTTTCTAATATAATTTTGAAAAATGTCTGTTATGCATATGGTAGTGGAGAACACTCTGAAAAATTTCAACTTAGTATAGCACAGTCTTTTAGTAGACATACTTGTATGTGGAAAATATTCTAGGACTGTTCATTACATTTACATATTACACTGCAACAAAACAAAGACAGAAAGAGAACATGCCCTCAGTGTGTCAAGAATTGTTAAGAATCAAGTATTGTCAAGACTGTATCTCAAGTTGCAATGCTCCTCCTTGCCTTGTGCCAGTTACAGATATGGTTTCGGATTTCTTGCAGATAAAATCTTTCTTCTGCCATTCAGTCAGAGACCTTTCTGGCCATCAAGTTCCTCCTTCTGCCTGGCTTCCTTTGAGTGAGATGTGCTGGAGAGGTACTGGGTGGGATTTAGCAGAGTCTACGGAAGTATTCGGCAGAGAGATTTATTGTAGGTCACTAAAAAGACGTTGCTCTGAGATACGCAGCGGTGGCTGCAGAGGACCGCTCATTCGTCCTCTCACCTGCATGTAGCTTTCCTCCCTAGTAAACTGCATGTAGCGTAGTATAGCACAGGGCTATGCAATGAATATTTTTATTTGTGATAGTTGTACTGTTAAATTCCTAATGGTGTGAACAAATAATTTCAAACAGTCCAAATGAGTCTTGCAGGAGTTAGGCTAGTAGAAGCAAACACACATTTTCAGGAAATCTTAGAACCAGAGAAGAAAACTCACCCCCAGCATCACTCCCCATTATTTTCACTGTTTTGGGAGGAACAGATAGCGTCCATAACACACAGCTTCTGATCTACTAAAGACTATTCTTTTCTTTAGGTTGTGGAACTGGAAAATATCTCAGTGTCAACAGTCAGGTGTACAATCTCGGCTGTGATTACTGTGGACCATTGGTAGAAATTGCAAGGAAGAGAGGTGAAGAAGTCCTGGTTTGTGACAACCTTAACCTTCCCTTTAGGGACCAGTGCTTTAATGCAGTCATTTCCATTGGAGGTAAGACAGCATACACTCATTCTGTTTCACTGCAAATACATATTTTGATATGTATTTTGATATGCTTTTGATCATTTTCTTTCCGAGTGTCTTTGCTTCAGTTAAATGTCTTTTCAAAAAGTTCCCTAAGAATCACAGCATGTATCACTGAAATTAATGCAGTAAAAGTTAAAAAAAATTGGTCCATTGCAAAGATATGCTGTTGACCAGGGAAATATGTAGATCATTTTTTTTTAATATGTGGTCTTGATCACTCTGTGAGAAAAGATTTCCTTCCAACATGCACTTTAAACAAGTAAAAATTAATATAGAATCATAGAATGAATCATAGAATGGCTTGGATTGGAAGAACCTATATGATCATCTAGTTCCAACTCCCCTGCTATAGGCAGGGACACCTCACTCTAGACCAGGTTGCTCAAAGCCCCAGCTTTCCTGCAGTTCCCCTTCAGGTACTGGAAGGAAAAATATAGACATGGCCATTTGTAGTTTAAATACATTACATGGTCAAGATACACTTGTTTCTTCCTTAAAATCTGTTTTGACTGGCAAATACATTGAAAGGGAAAAAAACTTGTAAGAAAGCAAGAACTTGAAACTTATATTGACTATTATGTATTAGGAATACAAATTTCTCTTTGAATAGACACAAAATCAAAATTCAGAATTATTCAAACACCTGTTGTCTGAGGGAAGAATCTTAACATCTTATCTCCTCTGACTTCTATTTTTGAAAATATTGCTCATAATTTGAGAAACAAAACTTGGAAAAGGGTGGATGAAGAGCAATAGTCAGAGTACCCAGTTACAGTCTAGGTTTTTTAGTTCAGTGCTAGCTTGAACTTCCTTCAGGCTGTTTCGCAGCATGAGCAAAAATACAAAATGGGAAAATTATTATTGGTAGTAATCAACAGTACTTGGTCTATTACTGAAAAGTATTTTTAAATATATAGTATATGTAAGTGTGACATTTTAAAGGGAAGAAATGTTGACCAATATGTGACTGATATGTATATTTATTTGCTTTTGTATTAACTATTCACTATAGTTGTCAGGTCTATCCAAATATCAAGTCTTGTGGCATGATTTCGATGCTACCAGATCAGCTGACTTTGTAGGAGAGCCTACTTATTTAATATTTATACCAGTTAAAGGCCTGACAATATTAAAAGTTCATGTGGTATTTTTGTACTTCCAGCAGTAATGGATTTTAATCCCTCCTGAACAGAGACATGATATGTCTGTGTCCATCTAATTATAAATAAAGTGGTTTTTATCCCATTTCAGTTAATGGCAAGTATTTGTGTGCAGAATCAAATACTCTACTTCGCTTTGCTGGAATTCTCCTCTTTATAGGATTTCTATTTCTGTAGAAGTACCAGAATGATTATGTAATTTGAACCACAAAGAATATTTAATCTGTTGAATGAATTGCTTAGATAGAGCTTGCTGATTAGCCCTTTATTCTGGTGAACTAAGCTCACATTCTTATGCTGTCAGTTTGATACCGTTTTACAGGAGGTTCAGTGGTGACGTATAACTTACCTCCATTATGAGAGAAAATATCAGTTTCTTTCTCTCCATCTTATTTAATAGTGTTCATTTTTTTTTCCAGTTAGGAGGAGCTGGAAAAAAACATTGACCATATGGAAAACTCTTCTCAGAGTTTTCTGTCATATGCTTCTGAGGGCCTAGTTAATATCAACTGCCAAGAAAGTTTTCTTTGGCCTATGGTAAAAAAAGTTCATTTTTCCCCTTGGTAACGTAATCATCATTTAGAATTAAATCAGGGCTATCTGGACACCCTTTTCATAACTGCAACATTGAAATAATCTTTCTACAAGAATTGTCTACTGTCAAGCAGCACACATAATCTAATTTTTCTGAAGGTATGAAGATGACCTGAGGTGAGAACATATATATTGTGATATATGGGTAGATTGAATGGTTGTGTGAAGTAGCTGCTTACAGGTCCATCTGAACTGAACTGTGGAATCAGTCCATATGTCATTGATTTGAATTACATATCGCAATCTGATGATATAAAGAATAACGTCACCAACATGACTGATCTCAGCCCAAGTTAATGCTTTTGAGCGGTTAGAGAGCAAACAGCTGACTTAGCTATTCTCTGGCTGTTAAAATGGTTCCTTCAGGTGAGCTGGAATCTATAAACAATGCGGAAATCTTGAAACACGGTTCATTTCATGTTATAGTGAAATTTGGAAATTATCCTGGAAAGAAAATTCAACCATAGTGATCAATAGTTTTACTTTGACTTTGATTTTTTTTTTCAGTACCTTTCTCAGGAATGAAAACAAAGACTGAGACACTTTTCATCTTTCTTCCTCCAAAATAAATATTCAATAAAGGAAATACTTTTCCACAGAATTAATGCACTGGAAAAAAAATCTGTTTAATTTTTCTGACTAGCTCACTGACATGAAAAGCACACTGACATGAAAAACTTTTTCTTTTCACCAATATTACTTTTTGATGTATTTGTTACATGATAAAAAGAATTTTCCTGTTTCCTGTTTCCTGTGTTTCCTGTTAAGATAAATCTCAAGTGTGTTCCAAACCCTAAAGTCGAACTTAATATTACCTAACTCAACCAAAGGCCAGGCATTTTAGTGAAAGCTAGTCATACTGTTTTCTTTTATGGGTGATGCAGAGAAACAGAAACTCTGTCTTATGTGCCTGACTTATCTCAAAACTCTATTTTGTGTTCGGATGAATGTCCTCCTTTGGGATTTGCCTGTTTTTTTAATACACTGAATGTGAACATAAAGTAGGTAAACTTGTTCTGCAGTACCAATAAATTCTGCAGCATTGCTGACTTGCATGGGTGATGATTGTGATATGGCAACAAAAATGATTTAACACATAGAACAAGTTGAAAAAAAAATGCTCTGCCCTTACTCATATTCAATACATAATGTCTTTCCTATTTCATAGTGATCCATCATTTCTCAACTAAACAAAGAAGAATCAAAGCAATAAAGGAAATGGCGAGAGTACTGATGCCTGGAGGCCAGATGATGGTTTATGTTTGGGCTATGGAACAAAAGAATCGTCACTTTGAGAAACAAGATGTATTTGTTCCCTGGAACAAGGCTTTGTGCTCACGGCATTTTTCAGAATCGAATCAATCTGGAGATAAGGGAGAGTTTGTGCATGCAGTAAAAAGCCAAGATATGTACCCTGCAGAGGTACTGAGCTCTGATTACAGCTACCAAACCAATCTACAACCAGAAACTGATTCAAAACAACCCCACAGTACGGACCATTGCTTATCCAGAGCCTGCTGCATGAAAATTTCTGAAGAAGAAAATAGATTTTACAGTGCTCTCGGAAGATCTTTCCGCTCATGGTTTTTCTCCAGATCCCTTGATGAATCAGCCCTCAGAAAGCAAACTGAAAAGTTGAGGCCTCTGAAGAATGAAGGAGAATGGACAAACAGTACTGTGCCTATTCAGCAGTCGCGACACTGCAGTTTGGATTTAGGTCACCACAGGGCACTGCTAAAAGAACAATGTTTAGATGATGATGATGTGTTTGTAGAAAGCTCACCCGTCAAAAAACTGCCATGGTCACAAGCCATACATGCACTGAAGGATGTGAGTTTAAATGGAGGACACCAAAGTGCAGCTCGGAGCAAGGATGAAGAAGCTGCATTTATAAATGGCCCAGTGGAAGACAAGGACCACAGCTGCAGCTGTAATAAAGATGATGCTGTTAAGTCTAATGCCAGCAAGTTTTTCAAAAGAACTTCAACAACTGACTCCACTGACTCTGCTTTGGATTCAGCAGTGTCTGTTGGGGACCAAAGTGATGACACACTGGATACAAAAGCCTTCATGCGCTATTATCATGTTTTTCGGGAAGGGGAGCTTTGCTCTCTGATAGAAGAGAATGTGCCTGAGCTTCTGATACTTTCTTCCTGCTATGACCATGGAAACTGGTGCATTATTGCAGAGAAAAGAGGACAATAGCTGTAAAAAGGACGAAACAATGTAGTGACTGAGGATTTTAAGCTGCTCCTTGTGTTCCTGTAACTGTACAGTGTGACATGGAATTTGAATCCCTTGTAGTCATGTGCCATTAATTCCTGAGTTTATTACATATGTAAATATCTAATGCAAAGCCTGTATATAGGAATGTAAGTGGCAAACGATATTTATCGTTTTGTTAAACTTTTATGAAGTTAAAAATGAAGAGTTTTATATTGCTTTTAGAAAACAATTGTGTTTTTAAATATACTTTTCTATTGAAAAATAAAACTTTTTTATAAGACAAGGAAAGGATCAGGACATCTTTTATGAGAAATATCATCTCAGTAGAACATTCAGGTTTTGTTCTTGAAATGCTGAAAATAGATGACATTATTCCCTGTTCTTGAAGTCATATGAATAGAGACTTGAAAAACACTTGAGTATATGCTGCTTGAGTGCATGCTGCAGAACTGGGAGCAAGCATGGTCCCAGTGCTACTTAGTTTGGAGTAGCGTTGTTAGTGGGCAATACTATGTACAGAGCAAGCTCGGCAGCTTCTGTCATTTGTGACTGATATTTCAGAATAAATGGCAGAATAAATTTTGAACAACAGTTTGGATTTTTGTTTTGAAAATAATTTAATTTCTGCCTCAGTCGTAAGTTTAGTTTTGCATGTTGGCTCTCACTAATTTCCTGTGCTGCGGGTTTTCACTGGTTATATGTATATACAAGTCAGAGGGATTAGTGAGAGTATCAGTACTAGATAAAGGTTACCAAATCTCAAATATTTGAGATGCATATCTCTTTTTTATAGGCTTGACTAGTTAAGATAAATAACACTTGGTATAATTAATAAGATCCCAGTGCACATCCAGTCAGCTCTCATATTAACTCTCATCATTCACTGACATGAGAATATATACTAAATGATGTCTTAATCAATGTAAATAGGAAGAGGATACAAGTCAAATTTTATATCTAAAATACAACTTTTCCAGTCCATGTTGAGTAAGTAGATGAGTTTTGGATTGGATTTTGACTTGGATGGATTTTTAACTGGGTGGATTTTGAGTTGATCGGTAGAAATCCCTGGTGGACTGGCTATTTTTAGATGTAGCTGCCCAGGAGTAATTACTGCATGGTAATGTATTATATATCTATTTACTGACGTAATGCCTGTAGAAGAATCATCTTTGTCTTCCTCTTAGTTTAGGATCCTTGTACTTTATATTTCCCAGGTCTGTACCAAGTGCCAGATGCAAATCCTTACATTCCTTACTGCCTTTTGAAAATAAAAACTATCCATCTGAAACTTCTGAAATATTATTCCGCTGTGTCTGAGCCTTACCTCGGAGCATAGGCAGTATTCCCTATGTGACTGGGTGCAGCTGCTCTCTGCTCAGGGGCTGCTCCAACTGCATCCTCCATCTCTAGCTTCTGAAGCACAGTGCATAGAAGCCTGTGGTGGTAAATTGCAAAGTCGATGGGGGTCATGATCACCTCCACACCTCATCTGCAATGTTGTCATGTCTGACCAGAAAGGCTTACCTCATTTCCTGAGAATTTCTGGAGAAGCCTGAGGAGTTAGAACCAAACTCAGTTTTTTCCAGACAAATATGTTAGGGTATATTCAGCACCTCTAGAAATTGTGCCGTGTGTATGAAGGAGACTATTTATTTATCATCCTATATCCAATCTTGAAAGTTTGTTCATAAAGTCCAGCATGCAGAAACTCCATTGCACATACATTAAAATATTCATTAAAAGTATGAATCTCTTGAAAACTTTATAACAAATAATGAATAAATAAATAAAATCCAGTTTCCCCTGCATTCTCAGTCATGCCCAGTCTACGAGATCTGGTTGCTGTAAGGTTAAAGGTAAATATGTTGTATTTCTTGTCTGACTTAGAGGCAAAATTGTCACCCTGGTTTTGCCAATATCAAATTTGATACTGACCTCAGTACATCTGCTCATAAGTGGCACATGGAGATGTCTCGATTGCGCAAGAAAACAAGCCCCATTTTTTACAATTTAATTTACTGGAATCATTGTTGGTCTGAACTGGCTGAACAAATGCTGCTACTGTGTTAACTCTTAGTAACCGTAATCAGAAGGCACAACTGTGATAAAATGGATGCAATTGAACAGATCTATTTCTGTAGGACTAATACAATTGTAACCTTTGATAAATAGCATTTTGTCTTCTTATTTTTTTAACACAAAGAATATTTATATTAGAAGTGCAGAAAAATCTTTCTTTTTCTGCTAATTTACCTTCTTCCAAACTCGTGCAGGAACTTTAAAAGCACAGGTGAGGTATGAAAGCTGTAAGTAAGCCAACAAATCTTTTTCTGGCACATATTTATATATGAGTTACTTATGCCTGCACTATAAAATCATGCTGAATGGAGAGCAGTATGTTCCACACCAGCAGAACTTTTTAAGCAAACTACCTTGCTGGATTATGAAGAGAGATGGTGGCTCTAAGCGTGTAACATTCCTGCCATATCAAGCTGCATTCATGCCTCTGTGGGGCTCTGTTGGTATTGACATTGTGTTGAACCCATTGGTCTAACCATTTTCTTGTTCAACTCTTTGACAGGAGTTGTGGCTATTTTAGCGCTCCATGAAAATGAAGTGAGTCAGTGTTAAATACATACAGTTTTGTCTTTATCCTGTCCATTCAGCATTTCCTATTCTTATAATATATTAATTCTGGCAGATATCCATGATTTTATCTTCCACTCTGCTGATCACAGCCATGCTTAGGTACTGCTCTGTAATCAGTTCTTTGTCTGTACGTAGAACCTATTATCTAATATTTGACAGAAAATAAATCTTACTTGGATAAAATATGATTTCATACAGAACTTCTGTGCTTTAGGATTAGTTAATAAATACATTAGCTACTGGGAACTGTGTATGGGTAAGTTCTTGATGAGTGTTTTTGAGAAGACTGTTAGTGCCATTTGCTCAGTGAGACCACATAGCACAATGCAGAGCAGGTGAGCAGCCTGATTTTCTATGAAGCCAGAAAGTCTGTCTTTACTTTAGACTCTCTATAAATGTGTTCATTTGAACTAGGTAAATAAAGGTGATGACAAGTGATTTTCAACCACATCATGTACTATGTGTCATGCTGATGATAGAAAAGGGTGTAGCTGATGGTCCAGCAGGATTATCTGCTACTGAGCTTCATTTCTGAGCCCCTTCTGAAATATTTACTGTGCTCCAGGACTAAGCACTGCAGCATAAGATAACATTGAAATATTTCTTCGGCTCTGTTCACAGTCTTTTTGCACCAATTTAAGTCAGAATAAAAAAACCATTGTAATTAAAATTATTCAATTTCCAGGTGAGATTACAGCTATACTCAATTAGAAGTGTTTTTACAGTTAAAGTGATCATCAGTTGTGCTTTTACAATTACACTGATCGCTTCTTATTATGCTGATAAATTTATCACAGTAGTGAATAAGGACCTAGAAGTAATTAAGCACCATCCAGGTGAGTATATCTGGTAGAAAAGATCATGTAGCTCTTTGGATTTTAGTATAAAGCATGTAGCATTTAGATAATGGGAAAGTAATATGAAAACAGATTGGGTATTGGTAACAAATGTAATTGTAGGTGGATATGGATTGGTCCTTGTGAAGAGAGAATGAATGAAATTTGATGCAGAGTTGAGAGAGGCTAAGGAAAAAGAGCAAAGATAGGAAGTATACAGGGAAATGAAGGGGAATGGCAAAGGTGAGAGCAGTCACAGCAGAGAAATCACAGTCGGCTCTGCTGGATATTTATACTTTTCAGAGGGTCTAAGTAATGCCGTCCTGCTCTCTTCATTGCACATGCAGAGGGAAGAATGCACCTTTTTAAGTTTGTACTTTCCTGTGCACTTCCAAGGCCTAGGCATATACAGATGAAGATTGATAGGATTAACAATTTTTCCTTCCTTTTTACTTCACTGTAGCTTGTAGTGTTTTGATTCCTTTTATTCTTGTTGAGTGCTTCAGTTTATCCTGGTCAACATGACCTTGCACAGAGGAGCTTCCTCTTCTACCAGTATAGTGAAACTGGTACAAGGTTTGCTTGTAGAAAGGATTGTAGAAACAGATTAAAAGAATATTAAGGCACTAAAAGGTGCGTATTTTCAGCTGTTAAGAGATATCATTTCTTGCTCTTACTTTCTGTATAGTTACAGAATGTTATCCAGAGTGAAGAAAACACTGCTCTGAGACTCTCCCTTAGTGCAAAATGTAGGAGTGTGATGTCGAAAACTATATCAAACCTGTGTGGGCATCTTGGATGCTTAGTTTTTGAAATGTGCTATGAGTGAACATGGGGCCATTCAGCTGGAGAAGAGAAGGCACCACAGAATCACAGAATTGCCGGGGTTGGAAGGGACCTCAAGGATCATGAATCTCCAACCCCCTTGCCACACGCAGGGCTACCAAGGAAGACCTGAATGCGGTCTTTCAATATCTTAAGGGGGACTGTAAGAAAAGGGGACAGATTCCTCATCAGGGTATGTTGTGATAGGACAAGGGGAAACAGTTTCAAACTGAAAGAGGGGAAATTTAGAATGGATGTAAGGAAGTTTTTTTAAATCAGGGTGGTAAAGCACTGAAACAGGCTGCCTACAGAGGTGAATGTCCCATCCCTGAAAACATCCAAGGTCAGGCTGGACTGGGCTCTGAGCAACCTGTTCTAGCTGCAGGTGTCCCTGTTCACTGCAGGGCAGTTGAACTAGATGACCTTTAAAGGTCCCTTCCAACTCAAAAGATTCTATGATGATTCTACAGTGAATTTCTAGATGCTTGGTTTGCTACTACAGTTGTATATATATTTAGCATTTTGCATTCAGATGCAAGTGATTGTGCAACCCCCCTTGACAGACTAATTACCAAAAGCTCCATTACTCCTAATAATTTCATTTCTATTTCTTTCTAACCTCATTCGTTTTCTTCTTTCTGAGCATTTCCTTCCATGTATTTCTCATTTTTTGCCCTTTATGATGACACTTTCAGGGTATTCCATACTTCTACCTCTGACAGTTGAAGATGAAATTGAGACAATAACTTCTTAAATCCTCAAAGCACTATAACAAATCTTACAACAATGACTAATTTACAGAATTAAGGACACTTTACATCTACAGTAGTGCAACAAATAATGGTATCATCTATACATCAGTCTCTCTCTTTGTTTTTTATGTCAGCTGTTTTTTATTCATCATTGTCTATTTTTGGGTGCCTTTTGAGCCCATTAGGTTATTCTCACGTTTTCCTTCAGGCATACCTGAAGACAGCATGTGCCTGCAATGCTGCTGTGTCAATTGTAGGCAAACCAGCAACACCTGAACCCACCCTGACTGCCTTCTTTAAACTCATCAGTTCTCCTACAGAGAAAGGTTACCTTAAGTTGAAGTCAAATCATCTGATGAAACAACAGCAAATCTAGTAGGAGGGACCTCAGCAGTTACGATCAAACTGAACTAGGAATATTGAAGAAAAAACAGGTAAGGACACTCCTGACTTTAGAAATATTTTTAGATATAATTTGCCCTATTCATCTCTGTTGATGGGATGCAATGCTCGGTTTTGCAAACCAGTTGGTGGATGGGATAAGAAACATGAGAACAGTGAGATGGTGTTAGGTTGCCCTCTTCTGTCATGATGAAGTATGTTGATTTCTGTGCAACACTGGCTGCTTTTTACTGTTTATTTAACATCTAAAATGCAATTTTCTAAATTAAGAAAAGTGCTCCATGACTCTCAGTTACTTCAAATTTTTCATGAGTAAAAGAAAGAAATAAGAACGAACAGAAGCAAGCAGATACTTACTATCTAGCTGAAAACGTCACCTTGATATCAATACGCCAACAAAAGTGCCTATGTGCAGTCAGGTTAAAAACTGATGTCTTCTTCCATAAGATAAACAAGTCTCCCATTCATGGGAATCTTTACAGTAAAAGCAGCAGCAAGCCTTTTCTGTGTCTCTTTCTGTATCTTTACAGAAGAGACTATACTATGTCAGAACTACGGGGAACACAGTGAGCCATTACTGGTCTGTTTCCTTACCATAAGGCTGACAGGAACAGACAGATTTAATTATGAACATCTGGGGAGGGCAAATCAATGTTTCCTCTTTGGAAAGGAAGGAGTTAGCCTCCTGAAAAGAACAAATGCTTTAGTGCAGAGAAAGTACAGTATTTCAGACTGTATTAAACTTTTCTATTCAGAAGGAGGAAAAGCAGAGTGTTTTCTAAATCACTGGTCAAAAACACTTTCCAACATACATAAGAGAATGCTAGAAGTGAGGTGGTGGTAACATTAATAGAGGTCAGGTCTCACAGCATCCCTAGGCTGTTTAAAATTGATGTTCTAGTCAATGACATGGCCTTGAGAAGGCACTGCCTGTACTGAGCAGTAGCAGCTCTTATCAATATTAATAATGGTCAGAGTGCTCACAGCCTCCTGGGACTTGCCCTATCCATTTTAGGAAGATCAGCTGTTTCACCAGTGACTTTTGGACTACTTAAAAAGTCACTCTAACTCCTGATGACACACCTAATTCTTCCATGCTTTTTTTTTTTTTTTTGGGGGGGGGGGGGGGGGGGGTGCGAAGGAGGGGGTTAATGCGAATGGAGATGGGGAAATGTTTTGCCTACACTACAGTGAAACTAGTGCTTGGTGCAGTTTCTGAGAGGTAAACAAACCATTTGAAAACAAGGAAGAAAGGATTATATGCTATGGGCACAGATGAGTGCCCAGCCATGGGCATTCATGTTTGGATGGAAGTAGAAGGAAAGGAGGAGGCCCTAGGAGAGCCACATGTATAAAAAAGAAAATTGCTTGGGCCTGGAGAGTCTGATCTGGGAGTAATTGTACCAAAATCTGACCCAAATGCTTCTGGTGGCTTCCTTGATCTGGAACAACCTTGGCTGTTCTCAGAAATAACTATTTACCCTGGAACTTTTCTTTCACTGATTTGGAGGAGAAAAAAGATCCCTGGGAGGTTTAATTACTGCTTAAATGTCTGGTCAGCCTAAGACAAGAGCAAACACCTGAATGAGGTTGTGCAGCTGTCATTGGCTATGGCTGGCAGATCCAGGTGGTGTGTCCAAAGGGGTACAAGGTTGTGGAGCTTGCACCTACCTCCTGAGTACCTTTGGGAAGGGAGCCATTGGCACTTCCAGCTCTTTCTCCTTCCAGCCTTTGTATGAGACCAACCAGAGTGGGGCTGTGACATATTCTGATCTTTCATTTACCTGTTTGAAAGACAAGCACCTTGCATTCATAGCTTAGTTACCATGAAAAATCTCAAAAGCTCAGCCAGAGATGCCAAATCAAAGAGTAAAAGGAAATGTGTTAAGTTTAACAATAAAAAAAAAGTGATTTTTTTTGTGCCTGAATTTGCTTTAAGTTACATCCATTGGCTTTGCTGATGCTGGGTAAAGTCCTAAATGGGGAATTCTGAGACAGAGAGCATGTGGCTGCTGTTGAGGTTCAGAGATTTTTCTGGCCAGTACAGGGTAAGGTCTGTATGCAGTTCTGTGCGTCCCAGATTCATCGTTGCTTTTCACTTCACATGGAGACTTCACTGGAAACATGAAGTGATTTAGTGCTTTGTGAAGAAATCTTTCAAATATGAACTGAATTTATAATTCATGTCTTCATGAAATATTAAACAAAGCATTAGTCTGTCTGGGCAGTTCACCCACATGAGCACACAAATCTGTGTTGGCTCATGTCTCTGTGATAACTTACTAGGCTTTTGCTTATTGAGAGAAAAGAAGCATAAATGAGAGCTCACTGAAGACAAGCTATGAAAAAAACATCTAAGTGAACAAATTTCCAGGAAGATATTTAATAATGAGGTTACACAAACAATTCTAACACTCCTACAATGAAGTTTGAAATAAAGTCATGTGCAGCAATACCCACCTGATATAATAAATATTGAGATGTCAAAGGGGATTGCAGAATACTGGCAGGTAGAATAGTTGTAAGGGGAGGTTGTGCCTCTGTGCTTGGGTCAGAAGAATTGTTCCCCATTTGGAACAGGCTATAGGAGATCATGAGATGGAAGGAGGGTCAAGCATGGGGAGAAAACATGTACCTTCCTAAATACTAGCAATTGCAAGGGGCGCTGTTCAGGAGCTGTGTGACAGCCTCAAAGACCAACAGATGTTCTCTGAAACAAGAAAGTAGTTCATGAAAAAACTTCATGAAAAAGATATGGAGATGTCAATGGTTTTTACTGTATATTTTCTCTGTAATTATTGTTTTAAATAACCAGTAGTACACTCAGGAAAAATGTCTTTGAGTTGTGGTTAATTTTGTCATTGTCCTTAGCAGGAAATCAACCTGTGGATTTTGGTTTCAGTGCAGCATTGGGGGATGTTAGCAGTGAATTGTAGCAGGGCAGCAGCCTGGACTCCTGGGCAGGTTGTGTGGGCCTTCACTGTGAGATGCTTGGCCTCTGGCTCTCAGACTATGGCACCGCATGAAGGGAGTTCTGCTGCTGGGCACTTTGGGAAATTGCTTTTTCTAGGAGCCTCAGTGTGCCTGAGCTGGGCTGGCCACCAGTGAGCCCTGCCTATGCCATGACACTTAAGACTCATTTCCAACATAAGTGGACCAAAAAACCCCAAGTAAACAATGGTCTCTCCCAAGCATGACTCACTAGGCGTGCCTAGAGAGATGTCACTCTTGGTGGATGCCACAGATCTGAGACACTCACAGTCCCCTTCTTGTTTCCAGAGGAATAAAGTAGTTAATGATGTCTGTGCTCAGTCATTGGCATGGTCCAAAGCTGAGTTGCATCCTTGCAAGTAATATTTGGTAGTCTGGGCTTTTTCAGAGTGTTAGCTCACTGAAGGACCACGTTGGCTAGCTTCGGTTCACAGTAAAAGCCATTTCTGTGGCCTTTAGTATCTACAGAGCTGTGTGGTTGGTAGTTGTTTTTCTTTTCCTAAATACAAGCAGATTATAAAGGTAACGTTCAGTAAAATATCAGCACACAGTCTGGGATAAGTTTCAGCTGGTTTGATCCCTTCAGTTTGCATGGACCAAAACTGACTTTCCCTATGCTGGTTGGATGTGCAGAGAACAGCATGATGTTACATTTTCCTGCTGATGCCAAGGTCATTGTGAGCAACTTCATAGCAGTCTCCTGCATTTGTGTGCCAACTTCCTGGAGAGCAAATGCAAAGGTTTGAACGAGTGTATCAGAAGAATTCAGAAACTGAAAACTGAGTGAGAAGAGATGGCAAAACAACAAATAGCAATATTTCTAACAGTTCTGGAAAACCTCACAATTGAAGGGGAAAAGAATAAAATTGAACTATTTTTTAAAAAGGAATTAGGGGAGAGGAATAAAAAGTATGAATATGGAATATAAGACAGTGTTTTTCCAGTATAAACTGGCCAAAAGGCTGTACAAGGGACCACAGGAAGTTTGTCAAGATTTTTTTTTAAAGTGAGAACTAAAAGCTCAACAAATAGATGTAGTTTCACTGAAGCCTGGTCTAAAGACACTACAGTGCCTAAGGGGATTAAGAGGATAATCAAAAACATTTTGTGGTCTCTGCTGTTCCCAGAGAACAAAACTAGGGACAGAGGAAAATCAGTTCATAAATGAGCCAAACTGAAAAAATCCCATAACCCTGTAGAAAAAGATGATTTTCCCATATCCAGCTAGAAGCCAACTTAAAAGTAGCTAAGTATTATGAAAGACAGAACACAAACACAGGTTCTACAGCTATGTTCTAAAGTCCTTGGTTTCATTTGTAGAAGCAGAGACATTTGGAAGTGTTTAATGCTTATTAAAAATGTAATTGTTACTTAATACATTCAAAGAGATGTAGAGTTATATTTATCTCAAATTGGAATGAGAATGTAAAATTGATTCTGTAATGTGATTAATTACTTTAACAGGCAAAATTAGAAGATCTAGGTCACTATGGTTTTAGAGCAGAAGGTTTTGGGGGTCAGTAGGACTTTTTGGGGGGGATTAGGTAGGAAATCAGCTTTTTGGGTAGTAGTGCCATAAAGAGGATTGGCTTGTAAATCAGATCTCAGAAGTTAACTATATATTAATGTATTAATATCTGATTATTCAAATCAGTTTGTAAAATTTTGTGTGTTGGTTCCCTCAAGATCACTGTACCAAACCTAATATTCACACCTCTGGGATTTGAGCGGCATTACTGGTGGTTATCAAGCTGTATTCTCAGCTACTTACAATAAGGTCTGGGCTTCTTCAACAATTGCATGGAAGATTATGTCTAAACACACTCATCCCCCTTGGCTGAGACAGAGGGATCAAGTCATAGGAATGTGGATTTTCTATGCCAGGAGCTGACAGTTTAGATAAGTTTGAATCGTGCGGACAGAGGTGCTAGAAGAATGAAAGTGCTGTTCTAAGGAAGTGAATACAAAAGTCTCTCAGTGCCATGGAATTATATTTAGAGATCTTGTCTGCAAAAGAATCCCCACTATTTAATTCTAGTCCAGCTGGACCTTGTAAAGCAATTGCTCAGCAGGGCTTGTAAAGCACAGCACTGCACCAATCAAATCTATTAGTCACGAGAACATAGGGGTGATGCTACCTACATCAGTCTGTGGGAACTCTGCAGTCAGCTCAGCTGCATTTGGCATTTGTCTTGTATTGCAAAATCCCTTCACAGATGCTGAACATTAAGCAACTACTGAGATGGAATTCTGAAGCATGTATAAACCTAAGGACAAGGCAAAATCATCTTTGCATTTTTATCATTAGTTGGAATAAATAACACCATATGGTGAACTTAAAAACAAACAAACAAACAAAAACTTCCAAAATTTTGGAAGAAAATGCCTCTCAGTTCTTAAGTATTTGACATAAGACATTAACTGGGGAATCAATAATTTACTAGGAGCAACAACTCCAGAAGATCAACTGTTTTGAGGATAAATTTGTTTGTAAGCACTGCAGGGGCTCCCAGATCTCCCATTTCTATAATAATAGTAATATGGATGCAGTCTATGTAAACACTGCCTTAAAAAGTGCTGCTCAACAGAATCTGGGGAAGGAAAGCCTCAATTTTCCACTAGGTGTCAGTTAATCTCTGTCTTTGGTGAAGTAAGATCTATCTGCAAACAAAAACTGAGAGCAAAATGCAGAAACGATCCAAACAGTTATTTCTGTGTGCGCCAACAAGAAATATTTTGAAAGACAGACTGAATAAACAGTTTTGTATTCAACTTTGGCCTCTGTTTTCTTATTTGCTTTACATTTTCCATTTACCAGACATTGAGAGGAAACCCTACACGCTCCAAGCCTGGTACAGTCCATCCATGAGCAAGAAGTTCTGGAGAAAACTGGAAGCAAGGGCAGGCAGGGCTGGTCTGCTGAGCCACCATTTTGTAATTTAATGTCAGTCCTGGGCCAGTGTTTGATCCCACTAAGGGGAGGGTGCCTCAGCTACTGCTTGCTGCAATGGAAAGCTGAATCCAGCATCTTTCAGAGAAGCTTAAAGTGTTGAGCCTTTGAATTGCCACCTTATTTAAAATAAAGTGATGCCTTTTCAGTCAGTGAAAGGCGGGAAGAGGTTCTTGGGGAAAAATGAGAGTGCAGCAGCATAAACCAGGAAATTATCGACAAAGGGAGGAGAGAAGAAAAGATGGATGCATCGAGAGGAGTGTATCAATATGGATTTGAAAAGGCACAACTTTTCCTGATGGTGTCCTTGGCCCTGCATCACTGCCTGTAATGGTTGTTGAATGTGATTGATCCGCTGCTCTGTGTACCAGAACTCCCAGTTCAATGGCCTGAGAAAATCTGATGAAGGGACACAATGCGAAAACCAGAGGTATCTTTTAAGATTAATGGTAGAGAAGCTATTTAAATGTATTTTAATATAAACCCTCTGAAACCCTGAATAATTAACTTATTATATTTGTTACTACATTACATATTGTTTTGTTACCAAGCGTTGTTATCCAGCCTGCCTATGTACAACAGAGAAATAACAGTATTTTTTTGGTGGGTCTATTGGTACAGCTTTGCAAGATGCACAGAATAGACAAACTCAAGAACAGCAGATCTCCCCTGCAGATTTCTTGCTTTGATCTTTCTTCTGAAATACCTCCAGCTGTATTTCCCTCACACAGTGTGTGAGATACTGTCTTCACTCATCTTCATTCTTCTCAGTTTTCCAACCTGTAAAATGAGAATAAAACTAGCTCCTATCTTTGCAATGGGCTTTCAAGCCCTGACACTGGAAGCCTTGCAAAGTAACTTCAAGGAATTGATGATGGTATAGCTGATGCTTTGGAGGCCACTGGGAACTGGCTTCTGCCAGTTGAGTCTCAGATAGCGATGTGAATAGCTCAGCTGTGAGCTGCTCTCTGGAACCTGAGTGGTGTGTGTCTCCTAGGGAAGACTCTTCTGTATGTGCTGTAGACTCTAGTTCAGCACTACCTTTCCATACATCCCCCATTAATTTAGTTATGTGGAGCTGAACTACTCAGTTAAATACCTCTTGTTCAAGTCTCAGGATTCTTTTCCTGCTTTTCCTGTAGTCTGATGTGTTTAAAATCACACCCAGACAGGTTTGTCACCGGAAAGTTTCTAGAGCTCATTTATATAGGGACGTTGCTTTGTGGTGCTATAGGGCTGGAGGATGTGGCTGATGTTCTCAGTTTGAGCCAGGAGAGCGCACAGGGGCATCGTGACTACCTTCTCACATGCAGCTTTAATCTGTGACAAACCAATGTGAACCAAAACTCAACAAAACTGATTGGTGGTGCTAAAACTTGAATTCTAATCAAGACCGATGTCTTTGGTGCTGGATTCTGTGCTGTTCTTAGATTTTGCTCTCCTCCTGCTGTTCGCGAACATCCATGGTTTCTAGTTAATCTATTTTCTTCCTAGCCGACAGAAACCTTGATTGTTTTATATGGGAATAAAACTTAGGATCTACTGAAGTCAGTTTTGATTTGCTCTTCAAATTCCCATCCCTTTGTAATCATTTCAGAAAAATGCTTGTATTTATTGTATTTTATTTATTTGATATTTCTATAACACATACTTCAGAGATTTAAAAACCCTCCTTTGTTTTCTTGCATGTATCCAGCTTGTTACCAAGAAATGGAGTATACTCCTCTGAAATGGAGGGATGAGGGAACTGCTGGTTCCTGCTGCATGCCCTTGTTTTAAGCAGATGGAATCAGTGGCTTTCCATTAGCATCTGCGGAGCTGTGTAAGTAAAACTATTTCCTATTGAGATCTTCAGGGCAAGCACTTTCCCCTGTTGAGATGCTGAAATGGAATTGCGTGCTGGCTGTTCTCCTTTGACAGCTTTCTAGTAGCTGATTTCCAGTGGGCATCTGAAATGCCAAGTGGCTGAAAACCAACCTCATGTCTCATCCTGTAGGGAGTATTGGCTACAGAACTGAATTCCCAATCCTTAATTACTGTATCTGTATAGATGATGAGCTGCCTGGAGCCATAAACAGGTAGAAAAAGGCTCTAAAACAAATCTATAGAGCACGTTCTATATTTATGTATAGCCTCGATGATTATTCAGACATATTAGTACAAGTTGTTAATAATAATACCACAATACTTTTATCACATGATAAATGTATTAGTGATTATTGGGGTTTCTGGACATGGCCCTAGAGCTTCAGAAACAAGAAGTTATTTCAGCTGTCTGGTTGCATTTAACAGTGAATTTCAGACTTGCAGTTCTGTGGTGAAAAGAACTCAGTGTACTTAAGGAGAAAGAAGGGGTTTTTTTGTTTTTTTTTTTTGTTTGTTTGTTTTTTAACTGCACTGATTTAGAATCTGTAATCCCCTGAGGAATCATGTGTCAGCTATAAATACCCTCTGAGACAGCACAGTAGGTTATCTGCACTGGGATTATCTTATAGGTGTTGCATTTGACTCTCTTGGGGACATTTTTATTATTCTCTGTGGAATAACAATGAGGAAAAATGACCAAAGGGGAGAGTTTGAGATATCTTTAATGAGAAACTTCCTCCATGGCTAATTCTGCTCTCCAGGGTGAGCCTGCAGCTGTCCTGGAGCTGGCAGCCCAAGGACAGCTGGCCTCGTTGGGGCAAAGTGTCACCTGGGAGCTGCAGGGAGAGCAGGAGTGGAAGCAACAGCTAAGCTTATCTCATAGAATCTTCTTTTGAGTTGAAAAGGACTGTTAGAGATATAGTCCAAATCCCCTGCAATGATCAGGGACACATACAGCTAGATCAGGTTGCTTGAAGCCCGGTCCAGCCTGAATGCCTCCAAGCATGTGGGGTATCCACCACTCTCTGGGCAAGCTGTGCCAGGACCTCACCACTCTGATTGTATTAAAAAAAAATTAAATTGAATATAATTTTTTTTTTTTTTTTTTTTAAATTTCCTCTCTTTTAGTCTGAAACCATTTCCCTTTGTCCACTGCAATAGACTCTGCTGAGGGACGTGATTTAGAGGAGGGTTGTTAGAGTTAGGGTAGAATGGTGTGGTTGCAGTTGGACTTTAAGTTCTTTTTCAACCTGAGCAATTTTATGATTCTATGAAAGGCTGCTACCAGGTCTCCCTAGAGCTTTCTCTTCTCCAGCCTGAACAGCTCCATCTCTCAGCTTCTCCTCACAGGGGAGGCGTTCCATCCCTTGAATCACATCTCTGGATGTGCTCTAACAGGTTCACATCTCTTTTGTACCAAGGACTCCACACCTTGATGCAATACTCAAAGTGAGGCTTCACCAGTGCAGGGGAAGGATCACCTCCCTTACCTGCTGGTCATGCTTCTTTTGATGCAGCCCAGGATAAGGTTGGCTCTCTGTACTGTGAAGGCACACTGCTGGCTCATGTCCAGCTTGTCATCCACCAGTACCTCCAAGTCCTTTTCAACTAGGCCATGCTCTACTCTTGTATCCCCCAGCTTGTATTAGTGGGGGTTGCCTCAACCCAGGTGTAAGACTTTGCACTTGAATCTATTGAACCTCATAGTGTTCATATGACCCCACTGCTTGAGCCTGTCTAGGTCTCTCTGGATGGCATCCTGTCTCTTGGGAATGCCTACCACATCACACAGTCTGGTGTCATCTGCAAACTTCCTGAGGAATGACAGTGCTTTGCCTGAGTGGGTCTCAATTAACTAGGAGCAGCTGAGACTTGGTGTAGGGCACATCAGCTAAAAGTTTTGTTTGCTTTTGGACAAAAATAGTCAAATATTTTAAAACACCTTTTGATGATCCTGAGCTTGTGGGTGCCTTGTTTGGTGATTTAAATCTCTGTGTTTGAAAACAACACAGGCAAGGCTAAATTACTTCTGATCTTGTCACAGAAAGGAAAACACCTGGACAATCCTCCCCTCACAGAAACCCATGCATTTCTGGAGAAAGGATGGTTATTCAGAATTCAGCTTTCCAAGAGGCTGATGACAAGCCCTTTACCTCTAAGTACTGCTAAAGATGATGTAATCTATAAGCAAATGAGGCCACCTAGCCTGAGCTGCTTGTGGAAGGTTTTTCATCACATCAAGGCAGAAGAAGGAAGTGAGGTATCAAGGCTGAGCCTGGAGTAGCTGCAGTGCTGGCCCTGAGAGGATGGAGTGACCACTGCCATCAAGTAGAGCACAAAAGCAGTGGGAAAGTGCCCTACAAGACAGCCTGCTGGCTCTAATGGGGAGGGTTGCAGAACGAAAAGTACCACTATAAGAGACAGTAGGGCTACAGCAGGAAATGATTCCTGAAACTGCTGCTGCTCAGCCTCCTGTCTGCTCCTGCAGTGTTTCAGAGAGTAACCAGAGAATCTTATTTGCACTTGAAAAGCATTTATGGATTTTTGGTGCTTTAGTGAAGCGTTCATGTCTAAATCACACTAAGTATGCTTGATTAACAATTGACTGAAGAAAGAGAATAGTATTTATAGGATGGTGAGCCGTAAAGAATGGCAGCCTAGGAAATATTTCCTTACAAAGTGTATCTTGTAGCCATGAAACAAACAGACTTGAAGCAGTTTTGAGCCGTATGTATCTTCATTTTATGCCAGTTGATGAACTTCTGGAGCATGATAGGTATAAAACAAAAACAAAAAAATCTGATTTGCTTAAAAACATTTTTTTTTTCTTTTTTTTTCCCCCAGTAATACTGATCGGGGCACAACTGATAACAAATTACTGAGTGTTATCTCCTCCGGGAGCTGGCTGGATGTGGTGCTATCCATCAGCCGTGGTTAATGGATGCTGCTCAGGCAGAAGCACAAATAGTGCTGTCGGTTGTGACACCCACCAGGCTTCATCCTGCATTCTGTCTGCTGTGCTGTGCAGTGCTATCAGAGTGATGAGCAGAACAGGGCAAGGCTCTCAACAAATCCTTGCAAATTCTAGGGCAGCTTTTCTGTGTGTTCCTCCAACAAACTTCAAGAAAAGTTGAGAAGTCTATGAGACTGCAGGCAGGACAGTGCCCTTGTAGCAAGGTGTTTACAGTGAGGTTTCCCTTCCTTTGGCCAGGCTGGGGCCAATGGCTGTTGATGAGCAGCCCTGAGGGTCAGCGTGCTGCTGGCAAGCAGGGGGAACCCAAAGGTGCTGGGCACCCTGGCTCTGCTTCTGCTGTGGCCTCAGGGTTGTAACTACTCTGAGGTTACTGTCCAACTGGGATTTCAGCAAGCTGAGACTACAATCAGTGTAATTTACCAGAGAAATGTGGAAATATTTCAAAAATAATCCTTGTAATCCTTTAAATTACTGTTATTTTTATGTGTTGTTGTGTTTGTTTTCTTCTTTGCCCCAGTTAAAGCATTATTTAAGCAAAGCTTGTCAGTTCTGATGTGTTAAAATTCGTTTCCATGATCACCATGCAGTACTGAGTCTGGTTTTCAAACACTGTAGTAGCATCTCTAGTTCCAAAATCTTTATCTTTATGCTCTCCTCCATAAAGTGAGGTTAGTAACACATCTGTTTCATCTCTTGTCTATCAAAAGTAATTTGATTTGAAATTCCTTTGGAGCTGCGGGTTAAAAAGAGGCAGCTCAAACAGGAACTTGTTCTCAGCTTGGCCTCTAGGTGTTTGTCTCAGGGGTTTTGTGTATATATATATATAACCTATATATATAACCTATATATATATGTATAACCTATATATATATTAACTTTATATATCTATAGGAGAAACCTGGGGAATAGGCTTAGCCAGGCTATTGGGCATGGTTTCTGAAGGAACTGGGTAGCAGACAAGGATAGAGGAGAGTGAGCCTGTTTGTTTAGCCACACAGTGTGGCCTTTATTTCCCTGCATCTTTTCTAAGGGCCATGACAACACTTCCTTCCTAGTGCATTTGTGTCACTGCCTGAAAGGGATGTGCCTAAATAGAGGTCAGAGCGGCTGCGGGTGGGTTTCTTGTTTGTTAAACAATATGGGAAGAAAACAGAGGCTATGAAGGATACTTCCCGCCCCTCTGTGCCCCAGGGAACATTCTTTATAAAATTTGGCAGCAGCTCTTTCATCAGAAGTCAGTAAATGGCTGCACAGAGCTGCTGGGTCTGGAAAATGTTTTGACCATTTACCAGTGGAGGAAGAGGAGGCACAGGAAAGGAACTTAAAGGAGATAGTGCAAAGTCTCATATAAAAACTCCAAATGGGTAAGATAAGGTGGTTAACTCTAAAAAAAAAAACAACAAACCAAAACACCACACATAACTAATATATATATGAAACATATTTATGTATAAATATAAATAAATATAATATTATATATATGTTGTAAGCAAGAGATTACAAGGAGAAGCGCATTACACTCCAAACAGGAGCACCACTGCAGAGCTCTTTGGAGCACAGCTCAGGGAATATCCTGTGGCCTCTTTTGAAAAATATATTCACAGGTAAGCCCAGCAAATCAGTAGCTTGTGTAGAAATCGAAGCATGCAAAAATAGTAGTTCTGTAAGCATGCTTCTCTCCAAGCTCTTAAAGAAAAAAGACACAAGAAAAGCACTTCTGAAGACTTAAATAATGAATTACAAGTGTTAATGATATACTGAGAAGTTACTACTTTTATAGAGCTGATGGCTGACCTTTCCAGAAGTCAGGATGTGCTGTCTTTGTTTCTGAGGCATCTTAGTGCAGCTCTCTGTGCTTCTCTGCTCCAAGCACTAACCCAGATACAGCTCTATCCAAGCCTGGAACTTCAGACACTTCTAGCGCCCTAAGGCCTGCCTGTGGCTGGAGTTTCTAGCAGAGAAACACCTAACAGCCTGGTAGCCATGGCTGACTGGCTGACCTGCTGAGATTTCTCTAAGTAACCCTAAGCTGTAGGGCCTCTTAACCCAATTGTCATCAATGGGTCATTCATTCCTTCTTTGTCTGCCTTGTCTTACCAGGCGAGATGTTTGGGGTACAGCACTTCCTCTGTCCCCAGTCCAATAACTGAACTGACTTTAGTTTGATAACTCTTCTCCTGGTCTGGTTTTAACTAATGCTGTGAGGTCTGTTTTGCCTTGATGTTTGGATGCTATTACTATATAGAAATATTAGTTCTTGTTGTAGGTTGGAAGGGGGAAGAGATCAAACTCAATTTTATTTATTTAGTCTATGATTCAGTCATTCAGCTAGAAGCTAGAAAATCTCTACTTTCTTTGCTTGCTCAATGTCATTCTTAAAAAACTGTGCATAGAGGCCTTTTTGTTTGCTGAGGCCTCCAAACCCAAATCAGGGAGACAGAAGAGCAAGCAGAGTGTAATATCAATGCTGCTGAGCCCTCTGTGACAGTCCTGGAATCCATGCATAAGTGGTTATGTCCCCTTCTAAATGTGGTTTATTTCCACTTTAATCGAATACTATGCCAAAGTTAATAGGACTATGTTTCTATGCTGCATGTGGCGTTTGATCTGATAAGGAGCATGGAACAGAGAAGGAATGCCCTTGAGGATGATAATTGCTGTTTTCACTGTGTATGACTGAGCATTCTCTGATTTGGTTTGCTTCTCTCCTTTCTGGAAGGTGGATGCCTCACCACTGCTGTAGCCACAGAACTAGAATTCTGCATTTTCAGCACCTGGTATCTGTTCTTCCCAGGCTTCAGGTTCTAGAACATAGTGCCTATGTAGAGGAACAGCAGGTGCTGTCTTCCAGACAGGGTAACCTAATGGAGCTCCTTTTGTTTTTAAAAAGACTAGCAAGGAAGGCCTTCAAAACTGTTTTTCTGTATATCCTTTTTGACAGTAAGGACAAAGACTGCAGAACTGCTGAAAAATTTTCTCTGTTTTGACAAAAAAAAGCCCACCAACATTCCTATAGACCAGTGAAATCCTCATAGGTGCTCTGTAGAGATTCAGCTGTACTGCTGTGATGCTGGCAAATACTTGGAAAATGAAATGAGAAAAGTAAATACTGCTGGAGATGACTGACACAAAATGAGGATTTGGGTGTCTCTGTGTTCCTTTTCAAATGTGTAAAGGGACTACTTAAAATATGCTCCATTGTACAGATATCTCAAGTAGGGAACAAGGTGGCCTACAAGGGACTTTGCTAGCTGTGCAGCTAGTGAGGGTTAGTTAAACTATGTTTTAGGTGAAGATTATATGTTTAATCAGTTGACAACCGTACCCTGACCTAAATATATTTTCTTTGAACTGTTTACTTGACACAATAGAGAATTCTGATGAAGTGACCTTTTGGTTTGTTGTGAATAAATATTCCAGAATGCTCTGCCACTTACTGGGATGCTGGAAGTGTCAGAAATGTTTAGCCAGCTGGCTCCTCATCTTTCCAGCAGAATCTCTCTGCTGATGCTGTCACCCTGCACTCCATCTTCTTCTGAACTGTGCTGTGAACACAATCACTTTCTGCTTCTAGCTGGTGTACTTAAAAGATAACAGTTGTCTCAAGCGACATTCAAACGATTTAACTGGAAGCACGCTTTTTTGAAGTTACCCTTTCATTTACTGGAAGTCTTCCAGCAGCTCTAATGATGAGGCACAAGCACCCCCAAACCTTATCCCTCTCTTCTATGCTGTCCTGAATTTATGCTTAAAATGGGCTTATCTCAACAAATTGTGGGGGCTGGCAGTCATACCGTGGAAAATGTTATTTAATTTAGCTCCCTGGAATGTGTGTAATGTAATTCAATTGCACTAGACTTTTAGCACTCTACTTTTTGAATATTTTTTATATATATATTTTTAATAGTAATACTCTTTCACCACAGGCATTGCATGAACAAAGCATGCTAACAGACCTTCCTAATTGGGATAGACTTTTAGTAAATGTTAGAAAACCAAAAGATTGTCAGGTAATGTGCCTATAGAATAATCTAGGATGAAAAAGACCTTGAAAAGATCATCAAGTCCAACCATCAACCTGACCAACTGAGTCCTATGCTGATCTTTATGTTCCTGGCATGTAGAACAGAGGCACTGTATCTTCATTCTTAAACAAAAATCCACTTCTGCAAAACATGAGCTGCAAGAAAGATGTGCTCATTAGCAACTTCCAGAATAAATGTTACATCAAAGTGACTTTATTATTGACGCTGTTATTTCTTACTCAGGGGAATAGCATTACTCTACACTTACAGATGAAAACTGGTGGTCTGCAAATGCTGTAATCATGTCAAATAATGGTCAGATGATCTCTCTTAGGCCTTCATAATGCTTTATGGAAGTCAGTGAAGGAATGATTCCAGAGTTTTAGACTGCACAGTTTTAGATGACTTATGCTCTTGCTTCTCAGGGAAAGATTGTCCCACAGCCTCAAAGACCTCTTGCTGTGTGGAAAATGTCTTTTCCTTTTCTCTTGCTTCAGATTTTCCATTAACAATTTTTTTTTTATCCCAACTTATACACCCACTCAGGCAGTCTGAACTCTTCTTCTGTGTTTTTATGACCTTCCAGTGCTAGTAGACATTTACTACCTCTTGTCTAGTGGCCAGATTATGTATATTGAATCTTTCTGCATAAACGTATCCCTTCAGTGTCCTAATTTCTTTTCATGGGATCTTCTTCTGCTTTGAATTCTTTCCCATCCTACAATGCACTTTACAGTTCCTGGCCTCAGCTTGGAAATTCATTTCTTACAAGAACTCAGGAAGCCTCTGGCAATCAGGGTAGTGGGGAGGGGGAAGTGAGCAAGCCTCCAGTTTTAGACAGTGCTCTTATGCAAAATAAGAATAGTTGCAAGTTTTCTATTATCATCAATAATAAGAACAGCACTTCACTTTCAGTGCTATACTAGTTAGCATTTTAGATGCTTGTTAATACTTTTATCCTAGAGAAATGACATAATTCTGCACTGACAGACGAGAAACATCTGAAAGCAATTTTTCAGAAATATTAGTATCTCACTGTAGAGGTATCGTAGAAAGGATATAGCCAATAGCTGTATTGACAAAATATGTTTTATAACATGTTAAAAGTGATCAGCATTTTGTCTTTGCAAATTAAATGCATTGGTAAATTAAACCATTATCTTTATTTCATTCTCAGTAATTGGGAACCTGTGTTTCTGGCACTGAGGAGGAACATCTATGTATAACATTTTTCAGATATATTAAGCAGAAAGTGTCTTAGCCTGAGTTATGGATACTACTTGCAGGCTAACAATCCCCTCAGATAAAATGGTGTGAAGGTATAGCAGGTCCTGCTCTCACCAGGGATTTGTTGGTACTGTTCTGAATCATTTACCAGTCTTGCTTTGGTGCCCTGACTATGTGTCAGTGACGTGGCTTTCTGGACGTAAGATGAAGGCCAGTGATTATTTATATACTTGAAGAATGATAGTTTAAAAAAAAAAAAAAAAAGACTTCTACTCTCCTACTTAAATTTTTTAGAAGGCAGTACTGAATTTTGACATTATGAAGCACATATCAAACTGGCTCTATTCAGCATGGGGTTACCATTAATAAGGGATGGAGATGGCTGTTGTGTACCTCAAATTGATTTGATGTTGGATGAATATAGCCAATAATTTGAATTGTACGATGTCAATTACTACACAGTACTGCATGTCATCATCACTATGGTTATTAGATGCCTTGGTCACAGCATTACAGTAAGAACCACTCAGCTTAAAAAAAAAAAAGTTCCGATAGAACTAGAATTAGCTTCAGCATGCAGTAAACCAACACTGAATCATCCCTTGCGTACTGAAGGACGGCTGGGACGGAGGGAGTCCAAACAACACCATGACCAATTTACATGGATGTCCCATAGACTATGGTAATGGTGCGTGTGTTTGTAGACAAGAAAGACAGGTGATGGTGATTAGCTGGGACTTTCAAAGCTGGGGAACTGGAAGGGGGAAAGGAGAACTTTCAGCTGATCCCATGCCCCAGAAAGCAGGAGTTCAAATGGCTGGAGAAATCAGTGAGGGTGTTGATTCAGCTTGCAGAAATAGGCTCTAGGCAAGAGGAGAAAAAAGGATGTGGAAAATAATAAAAGTGTTACAAGTATCTTTTTTAAACATTTAATAGTGCACTTACTGGATATATTCTGTACAGACATCTATAGCAAGTTAAACATTTTCCTTTCTCTCACTTAGATCATAGTTGTTGTAAAGCACATTTACAATAGAAAACATACTTGAGGTACAAAAACCCAAAAAGAATATCTGAGGTATAAATACAGGTATATTTTAAATAATCTTTACCATGCTTTATCTATGTTTGACAGTACACTGTGGGCAAGTATACATGTTTACAATAGAATGGTATGTACAACATACAATTTTACAAATTCAGAAGTGTTTGTTGTAGAAGAATATACAAGGTTTTCCTACTCATGAGGAACACTATTACTGGAAATACTACATTATTTGCCATAATTAATTAAAAAAATCTTCATCAGAAAGCTTAAAATAATACTGACAATGGTAACAAAGTCTCAGTCAAAATTCCATCTTTCCACTCATTCATACTCTTGCCACAAAATACATTTATCACTTAATACTGCACCTCACCTTTACACTAACACCTACTGAGTAACATCTTTCTGGAGGACCTCAACACTTCCTACAGTTCATATACTTTGATTGTTAGGGGTGTGTGTGGGGGGATATCCCAAAGGAATTAAAAGCAAATAAAACCCAAGACAAAATCCCGCCCTTCTCTCTGCCCCCAACTGTACCCCTCTAAATTGCTCACATTCAGGTTCTGTTCATGTTAGCGTGCAGGTTTTAAGAAAACAGGCAAAGGAGAGAGAGAGAGAAAGGGAGCAAACTCTTACAAAAGTCTTCTACCCAACTCACTCCATCTGCTGCTGCAAGAGTCCTGTGACTCCAGTATTTAATTTTTCCTCTTGAGCTATTAGAAGATGGTAAAATATTTAATGGCTCATTAAAACACATACATATAATTAATGAGGGTAAAACCTACAAATATTTTTTGGCAATATAACAATTGACACTACCAGCTCTCTTGCTTGTTAAGTAGGCATTTCATTTCTAAGCTGCTATGTTGTTTCAAAGTATATTTATTTACTTAAAGTTGCTATAGAATTGCCTTCACTCTCAAAAGATCATTTGGATAAGGAGTGAACAGAAGCTAGAGCAAGCCTACTGTAACATCTGCATAAGGGTTTTAACAGCTTTTGAGCTCAGCAGAATGGACAAATGGGAAGGATGGCTACTCCTGGTCCACAGGAGAGGCAACTGTATCCAGTATACTAAAATCCATCCTGGCTGCCTATCAGTGTACCAGACACATTTCAAGTTCAACTTCTACTATCCTTTCAACCATCAATACACTCATTCACTCTTTAATCTCTGTGCAGACCATTCTCTGCTTATCTCAGTGAGAACACATTGAAGAGTACCAACTATTCCAGTGGATACATAAGTCCCTCAACACACTACAAATAAAATGACATGGGTATGTACATAAAGCCAAGCATTTCACATGGGAATGATGAGCCTTCACCATATTTTGCATCTAAAGAATTTTGCTTCTCAGAAGCAATTCAAACCACCTAATAGTACAATACTTTTTTTTTTTTTTTTTTTTTTTTTTTACAGTCCTCCTATGTATTCCAGTCAAGGCCTACACTATAGACCTTAAACAGACAGGAAGCAGCTTTAAAGTGTATGGTACGGCCACAGTCAATGCTCACAGTCAAGTTCTCATGCTGTCATCCCTTCATGACATGATTTGCAGATGGTCTGCAGCAGATGAGCCTCTGTTTTGGGTAACATCTATGTTGCTGAGGTCTGGAGTGCGCAGCTGTTCCTCTTCTTCAGTAGTCACCTGGATTTTATTTCCTTGTTCTCAAGACTCTGGTGAGTGAAAGAGTCTCGTATCTTAACTACTTCAGATGCACACAAGTGTCCAAAACACTTGGTGTACCAGTCTGGCATGTGACCCCTAATGGATGGGGAAAAAATACAATGAAAAAAGTATCAGCAACATTGCACACATTTTTCTTAGTCAGAATCAAATACAGATGTAGCTGGTTTAACATCTGACTGTGAAATCTCCATATTACCGCTTACTTGCTCAGCTCAGCCTTGCTAACACATAGATTTGCTCTAAAATGAATTTGCTGCAGTGAGCAAAAAGTTATTTTAAGTTTTGTGAGAGTTTGGTCTGCTTCATTAATTTACTTAACATTAACATGTCCTTGCATTCAAATAAATACACCTGGCAGATAAAGTGGTGGGATTATATACCAACAGCTATGTTGAAACAAATTGGGGGTTTGTAATGTAACAAACCCTCCTTGCTGTTAGACATGTACAAAGGACAATATTCTGTGACCTCTCAGAGTCCTACGTGCATGCACTACAGACTAAGCTGCAGCCTGCTGCACTGCCTAAATTTTGCACAATAAAATACATGTTAGCAGAACAAAAGGACAAAGTAGAAATCCATACCTTAAATCAATTCTGCACATGTAGGTAAGTTTAGATTTTCCTGACCCGCAGGGCTCAATCAGATACCTAGACAGGAGCACATTGACTCTGACACCCGCCAATGGAGCACGGTCATGATCCACTGAAGTTGCTAAAAGCACACAAGCTCCTTTGGGGAAGTTTGTCCTCCATGTTCTATGAAAAAGGAAGAAGAAATATCTTGTCTTTGACCAACATCTAACAAACATACTTCAAACTGTACATAAACAGGTTTTTTTAATTATATAACATGCTTTCTACAGAAATTCTGTTGACAAGGCTTGTGTGTGTGGAATATTATGGCTACAGCATAAAAATCTCTTACCTTAAGATGACAAAGTCCCTGGCTGGGTGCGGAGCCATGCTGTTCTGGACATACTGGTATATATCTGTCTGACTATCCAAAGGTTCAATTACTTTTGAGTCTATAAGATCTTCATCCCAAAGATGCTGCTCTTTTAGTAAACGATTTAAAACTTCCTCTGGTGTAGCAGCAATTTCAATGGTAGTTTTCCATAATCGGAGTGGGGGACCTTCACATGCCTGGGGAAAATGAGCATAGTCCTCAGTTTTACATTTTCTTTTTATTTTATACTATTGGATAAATACAGCAAATTAAATATACACACACAAATGCACACACACATACTGTACTAAGGTTACTGGAAGTTCAGACTGATGTTGTTTTCCTACGAGCAAAAGGCATTTGCATGCTGACTTCCAAATGATTTTTAAGTTATAGTTATGTCCTCTCATATGAACTACTGTTAAATTGTGGTGCTACAAAAAAATACCCTAACTTTCCCAGTTCATTTTTCTTAAAATATCCTAGCTCAAATCTGATTGAAACATATCTCCATCTGCTAGCTCCGAGCTGTGCAAGATCAGAGCAGAGAAACTTTGTTCCCACTGCCTGCATAACAAAAGTCAGCCTGTCAAGGCTTTGCGCAAGTGAGTGAGGGTGTGTAAATGCAATGCAGTGAACATTCCTGAGCTATATAAACACAAGAACTCCATTCAATGCATGTTCACTGACTACTGCTGAAAGACAAGTTGTTTATAGATGGTGTGCAATTGTGTCAAAAGATTATTATTTTTTCTCAAATCTATCCACAAAATAAAGGTGTGCACTGAACCGTCTGTTATATCTATACCGAAAGCTAGCTTGTATTAGAGATGATGCACTAAAAAGCAGAGGGTGGAGCGAGTTAGTGTGCATACCTTCTTGTAAGCCAGATCTGCTTGCTCTGAGGTGGAACAGCTGACCCAGCCCTTAAACTTCTCCTTCATTTCCTTCAGCAAGTCGTCCATGCAGTCCTGGAGGTAGCAGTGGTAGTCAGAGGGCTCCATGGTGCTGCTGCTGCCCCGGAGCTCTTCCAGGCTGAGGGGACGGAGGTCCTGCTCCGTGTACGAGTTCCGGCCCTGGCTCATTTCTTCAGGTATCTGAAGGGTGAGAAGGACAAATCATCTTCTTGCAGCTCTCTCCCTAAATCCCAGAGTTAGTGTTGCAGCTTCACAGTCACCAAAGGATGGGTGCGCATCATCTTCTGTTGATAAGATGCTCACTATTCCATTCACTCTAAAGTTGGCAGTAGTCACACACTGTGGTTGAAAGTGAGATGCCTAGAGAGGTTTTTGTGTAAGTATGTGTATGTAATTATATCTGCAAATTACCTGAGCTAGCATACCAACTGTATTCTAAAAGATATATTTGTCAGGTCTAGAACTCAATGTGAAGAAATACCGAACTTAAGTTTGTGTCTCTGTAACCTTGATTTGATGCAAATTAGTCTCTCAATTACAGGGTGTCTCTTTTTTTTTTTTTCCCCCTGTGGAGTATCCCTTCTTTGCAACACAACTCAGACTCAACCCCACAGCAAAGTTTACCCTGCAGACCGGCTGAAGGAGGGGCAATAGTCAGCTATAAGAGGAGAGACAGGCATGCCTTCAGTTGTGGGCTTTGAAAAGGTTTGATGACAGTGAGGAAAACCAGAACGCAGACTTGTCTAGTTCTCCATGCTGGGCCCCAGAGGGAGCATGCCTTAGTTGTTACAGACCTTCCAACCGGTGGTCTGAGAGTGTTACAGTTTAGAATGCTTTTGTGGCCTAGACTTGCTCTCTCTTGGGAATTTAAATACAAAGCAAACACTGGAACTCTTGGAAATAGCTTTGTGCTTTGTAATTAGAGCTGAAGCTCACAGACCCTCATGGCCACACAATAAAAACTGGAAGACCTGGTTCAAATGAAGCCTTCATGTAACAAAAATGTCCCGGATCTCAAAACTGTCTTGTGTTTATTAAGCACCCATGTCAGCAAAACAACTTTCCTGGCATTCCTTCAAATTCACACGTGCACTCAGATCAGGATGCAAAGTTTTTTAGAAGGTTATTTATCACATACTAATCCTCATTAAAATAAAGAAACATTTGTAACTTTCCATTATACAGCAGACCTAAGCCATATCGGCCATTGCACCTATAGGTTTTGCAGATGTGTTTTACCTGGAAAAGCTTCTTGCATTCAGCAATCATATGGGCTAGCCCTTGGGTTGCAGCCAAATTTTCATTTAGGTCTTTTTGGTCAGGTTTTCCCAGACTTGGTTTTCTTTGCATCACCCTTCACAGAAAGAAGAACATACATACACAAGTCCAGTTATTTAATGCAGAGCAAGAGAGATATTTGATAAGAAAATAGCCACATTCCAGAATTTCCTTATGGTTTAGAGCAGTGCTGCTTAGGACTAGATTTTGGCATGCTGTTATTGACTTCTCTTGCTATTCCCACTAAACTTTGCTTTTGGCAACCCTCAGTTACTACCCTTTTGTGAAATTGCTAGTATTTTACCACACCTGTAAAAAAAGTAGGGTCACAGGACTGTTCTACATCTGATGCCTTCTGAGGCGTTTAAGGTGATCAAAAGGGTCAACAGGACTGGAAGCAACAAGCTGTGCTCTCCAGAAACGTACCTTGGGGAGGAATTCTCTCTTTTGAGAGTGTTTAAATGGAAGAGGGAAGGTGCTAAGCACACCGCCAGGTTTGTTGGTGTCATCTGGTTCTCCTTCACAGCAGCTGTGACATCACTCAGGAAATAGAGAAGAATCTGTAGGACCTCCCTGTTCTCGTCAGGTAAAAGCATAATGGCAGCCTTGATAGCCTGGAGACGCTGATCCTTTGGCACATCTGCAGAACATTAGTATTTCTCTCATCAGCCCATTGATTTTCCACACACACAGCATGAATATATCCCAAAGCAAACTCCAGCTTCAAATATTTAACTCAAGTTTGAAGCGATTTCCTTCAGGATGCATACCATTCATAGGAAACATGAAGGAATTTTTTTTAACCCACTAGTTTAACTACCCTCAGTAATTTCCTGCCTCACAAGAAATGCAAGCAAGAAGTTGTGCCTAGGCCAGAGTTAATTTTAGATTTAATTTCCACAGCTACTTGCTCCCACAGATGCACTAAAATGACAGAATCCTGGACTCGGGCAGTGAACAAGCAAACAGTCCAGCCGATTTAAAAATTCTTTGGCTTTTAAAGAAATTAAAAACATTAACGCATTTTAGAAAAAGTGAATTAATTGAATAAATTGGCTAGTAAACCTTTCTAACAATGATGTCATGAAATAGCCAGAAAGTGCTTTACCAAACACACTGGGTTGCTTTATCAAGCAAATCATTCAAAGTCATGCAGTGGAAAAAGAAAGTCAATGCTGTGGAGCCCCATACCATTAAACAGCTCCTTGGTTACTAACAACAAACATCCATTGGAAAAATTTGATGTGTGTTTTTATATAAGGCCTTCTCCTCCAAACTTGGAGGGAACAAATAATGAAATAACCCAGACCAGATCTGCTTCTTACAAAGGGATTTCCAACAAGCCATCCATTCCCAAAGACAACATGAGAGTCTGAGTCCTGGAGCACTTGTATCATCATTAGCACCACACTGCCCTGACTGCACGCCCATAATACGTGCATTGCTAACCAGATATTTAATTGACATTTGCTTCGGGCTTCAGCAATTTCATAAGGCTGGCAATTGAGTTTAGAAAGCAATTTTAAGCAAAAATTGACTGTTCTACATTCTGTCTCCTAAATCAGCTCAAAACACATTTAAGCCATGTATGGGCAATTCCAGAGTGCAGCCTGGTGCATAACTCTAAAGGAAAGAGAAAAATTGTCCTTTGTAGGAAAGCAAAATTTACAGTTGCTTTAAGGCATTTTGCTTTGCACAGAGAGAATACTTCCCGACCACCTCTAGGGACTGCTCAGACCTACTGTGAAAGGAAAGGAACAGATACTTCTGCGATTCTGTGTCAAGCTTTTTCTGGCACTAACCAGAAAGAGTTGCTGCTTAATATGCACGGAAGTGGAGAGTCTGATTCGACTTTTCCATAAACTTTCCTGGGAATTGAAACAACACCAACACAAAAGTGTGCTCTGAACTAACAATATGTATGTGTATGTTTTTATTTTAAACTGTCACCTCCACCTCCGGAGGTCTGAGGGAAGTTCCTGGATGATATAAACCATTTGCACCATCATCATAGGGGAAGGCACAAAATACTGTAGTGGCTCAAGGAAAGTGTTTTTGCAGTGAGCTGTGTTGTAACTAGGCTACCATAGGAAGAATACATGTGGAGAGAGCTGGATTGGCCTTAGAAAAAGAAACGGGATCAGCAAAGTGCCTGCACTGCATCAGTTTGGTCTCCATGAATATTTCAGGAAGCTTTGGGGTCCTGGTCACCAAACATTAATTCATCTTTGGCCATTTTATAAAATGCTTTTTAAAAAGCATTTCAAGTATCCTTATAATGTAACAACTTTGAAATAGCATTTGAAGGGCAGTGTGTTGTTTGGAAAGCTTGAAACAGTCATCTATACATAACCTGATTTATTTAACTCACAATAGAGAATGTCTCTCTTGCTGGAACTGGATCTGTCATCCCAGAGAGATGAATAATTTCAGGTGTGCTGATAAATACATGTTTTGATGCCATTTATTCTAAGAACATTCTGTTTATAGTACCCATCGGTAAAGTAGCTAAAAATTAGTAACAGAAAAGCTTTCAATTTAAAAGATTGTTTCAAAAAATGATGGTGAAGAACAAGTACAAATTAAAAGAAAACAGACTATTATGGCAATCTCGCTCTGAGAAAAATAACAAAAAAACAACTCAAAAGCTCCAGATTGTTAATTACTCTTTGCACATCTCCTCTACTTAGCCACATTAGATACAGTTTGAAAATATACTGTAATCTCAAGGAAACTCAAAAAAGAAAGTCTACAGCAAGCAATGGAGAATTTATTTGTTCAACAGAGAAAGGTGAAATGAAAAGAACTTCTCCAGTAAATCATTACACAAACAGAATATAAAATTAGTTCCTTATGTGGTAGCCTGTAATTCAATAGCTACTACAAAAAGACAAAAGATCAACATACATAACATGTGTAGTGCCCAGAAATTTCTACCCTTGCTACACAAATGACAATTTGTCATCTAGCTTTAGAAATCTCAGTACTTACACTGGTATATCTGTAAGAAGGTTTCAGAGAGCTTGTTGGTCATAAGAGGCTCGGGCAGGTCACGGAAGAATTGCTTTAACATGTCTGCTACATCGTAGGCAGACTGGCCTTCATAGTTGACACTGTCTGTTGAACTCTCATTCATTTGACGCAAAGCCTGAATTCTTGATTTTACTCCAGACTTCCTAAATAGTCCAACCTAAACATATTTGTATATGGAAAAATAAATACATTTACATTGAATCTGGCAAATTTAAGTATGTTCTTTAACCTCTTATGTATGCGTTGTCATTTCATGGAAAGCTTTTTCTTGAATTGCTCATTTTATTCTGAGTCAACTTTTTCAGTCTAACCAAAGAACTAGAAAAACTGACAGAACATTAGGAATGGGTGCTGAATGTGTGTAGGAGATAGCAGAGCAAAACCCACCTGATCCAGGCAGTGGTTACGGAGGTACCGCATGGCCTGCTGAATGCTCTGTGGAAGGGGCTGCCCAGTGCGCTGGACGTTGACTTGCAGCGGTACTCCAAATACATTTCGGTCTCTATAGTCTGGCACCTTTATCCTTTTCATAAATTTTGGTACTGCCCTATTAAGTAAAAGAAATTACAAAATTGAATTAAGCCTCTGTCAACCATTTATCTCATGGATTTCCAGTAATTTGGAAAGTAAGTGAAATAAGTGAAACATCTTAGTATGTTGAATAATATGAAAAGTATTGAGAATATAAATAAGCTAATTCATTCAGGTATTGGAATAGGGAAAGTACAGAAAACACAGTTTCTCTAAGAGAAAGGCTTGAAATTCAGGGCAGTATTCTGCCCGTAAGTATTAATGTGGTGCTACTCTACCAATATTAGTAGGACAAAAGCTACAGGGTAAAACTGCAGGGGCCAGACTGAACTGCAAAGGAGTCAAAATAAATCCTGTAGTCAGTGACCCCTTATAACACTGCTTCTTTAGGTTTCAAGAAAGATGGACATTTATACAATGAGCTTTTGTATGTCAACTACTTGTTCTGCAAAGTCCTCATACTGGGTCCATCACCCCCAGAGTGCATAACAGCAGAAACTGATGTAATACATTTGAGTTCATTAGCTAAAAACTTCAGCTCTATAAACAACCCCTTTGAGGGACTTCTCTCCTTGTCAGGGAGTAGTAACTGTTGTTACTCCTACTTCCTACTCCAGTTTCAATGACAGGCCTTTCCATTTGCTTTTGACTCCAAGGAAAAAGTTACTAAGTACAAAAGAATAATTTATCCCTACGTTCCCAAGTGTTGCTTTCATAAAGGAAAAAATCCAAAAACTATTAAAACGTGAGAATATTGAGTTCGTTTTCCTAAACAAACAGAAAACTTAATGTATGGTACAACAGCTAATAGGGCATGGTAACCATGGTGAACAGGGAGACCTATTTAATATTTCAAAACACAGTACAGCTATACAAACACTGCATTATATTTACAGCTGACTAATCTGTTACATAGGAAAACAGAACCAATTTGTATTGCCATACAGTTAAGTTTAGGGCATTATTGATATATGTATGAATAATACTTGCTTTGTCAAAAAACATGCCAAAGGAATGTGAAAAAACACATTGCGATCTCCACTGAGAATCTGAAGCATGCAGGGATAACTGGTCAATACTTATTTCTGTCTTTCAGAACAAACAACTTCTGTATTTAGAAAGGCTGACATAATAACAGTCTTTGAACAGGAGGTACTTTGATGCTGAAGCTAAATACTCTCTATGACTCCTGGGGAAGGGAGGAGGCTGGCCTGTGGTAGGGAGAAGAAAAATTTTATTGCGTCTTTTGCAGCCTGAAGGTTACACAGGCTATACTACAGATAGAATAATAAAAGAGCTTTCTATTTCATTCTTTCAACACACAAAAACCAAAAACCCACACTCAACTTGGTTACAAATACCTGGACACAGCAGAAAGGGCTTGCTACCCCAAAAAAAATCTTAATGATTCTCCCAAACTATATTTTTTTCTCCCTCATCTTTTTTTGAACATTAACAGGATTATTAGAACCCAATTTATTGTGCTTTGAAGAGAACAGATAGTTGCTGGATAATAAGATAACAAGGCACTCACTAAGTGTCTCAATACACCATCAGGCCTTCTTTTGCTATGGAAAGCAGACATCTTCCTGCACAGAAAGCTGGCCTCTGCCTCACTGCTATTATTCTTTCATATGCTCCTATGAGCATGCTTCTCAATCCTAATGAGATTAGCCCTATCTAAAGGGTTTATGATATTAGTACTGTCTAAGGAAACCACAGATCACTGTCAGCATAGGCTGGAAGAAGACAGGCAAATATAGAAGAAGTGCGACAGAGGGACTTGTTGTATGTTTCCAGAAGTTGCCTAGGACTAGTGAAACTGTTGTGCTCAGACAGATGGCCTGTCAACACATGGCACTGTGCCCTTACCAGCTGAAGCCATGCTTGTTGGAAGGCGTGTACTTCTCCAGGAGAGCAGTTAACTTCAGCAGTGAGTACTTCTGCAGCAGGTTCATCTGTGCCACAGACTGGCAATTGATCTGCAGTGAGGCTGAACTGAGGCTGGGCCGATGAGAGCTCTGGAAGCTGTGCCACCTTAGCCTGTGCCTGTGGAGATGATGGAGAACAGAGTAAGGACTAGTCATCAGGATGTCTGCCTCACCCACTGCAATGTGTGTGGATGGGAACACATGCGTTGAGCTATACTACATAAACTGGCCCTATCAGATATCCTCAAAGGGCTCAAATAATGTTGATTTTTTTTCCCCCCAGAATACCTTTCAGCATTAAGAGAGTCAAAATCAAACAACTCCTTGAAGAATAAAAGGCCCCAGACTTCAAGACACGTCAAATGGAAAACTAAAAGCTCTTCTAAAGGTCTCATTAAATTTATACATGCAACTGTAAGCGACTAAATGACAGCAGAAACCATGCCCTAAATTATTTGCACAAACAAACAAAGCTAGAAAGAGTTCAGCACCTTGCTCTATTTACAATACAGCCTTCCATCCCATGGTGAAGATCCCAACAGGAGCCTAGGGGCCTCTGGAGCTTCCTCAAACTCCCACAGTGCTGCAGCGATCAAAAGAAACTAAACACTCTCCATCTTCCTCACAGATTTAATGCCCAGGCATGTTATTAGGAAACAGCCTGCTACTGAAAAGTGCAATTTTTTTAGTCAGTCTAAAGGTTTTTACTACATGCTGACAAGAAACAGATCATACTTCCACTGTCTCTCCTACCCCATTTAAAAAGCGAATAATCCTACTTGAGATCCCTCACCTTCCCACACACCATTTCAGCTTGAAGAATTACCATCCCCCCCCAAACTGCCTTAACACTGACTTGCTGAGCAAGCTGTTTTTCAAGGACGACTCAAGCTGAACATATAAACATATAGCTATGAAGTGTGGGAATCACTTTTCTAGAAGTGTTGTACAAATACTTTCCATGGTTCTAATAGTTTTTGGAGGCAATGGGAACAGCATGTATATGCTTTAGTGGCCTGGTATTGCATGAAGGCCTTAAATAAGCACAGCGCAGCTATTACGAAGGCATCTGGTCCAACAGGGACCTCACTGGGGCCACCCTAAGTCCCACAAGCTCACCTGCTGGACCGTGTCAGTGATGCCCCCACTCCAGAGTCCCTTCTGTCCTGCATCCCCGAGGGTTCTTCTGTTTCATTCAGTGAATTCCCTGTGCTGTCAAGGTCACTTGGTGTTGTTCGATCATTATCTACATCAAGATGGATCTGCTTTGGGGAGGAGGGACATGGGGAGATGGAGTCGAGCGCTGAGTCAGAGTCTCCTTCATCCGAGAACTTCTCTGACCACTGATTTACTATTCTTTGCATCCCTTTTACGTGGTACAAGATGTCATCTAGTTCTGGGAATATGTCTTCATTTTCCAGATCAGCCAGGTCACTTGTACTGGAATACAGGATTGAGCCTGGCACATTGTCGTAAATGCTCAGGCGGCTGCTCAGTGAGCTAGCGGAGTTGCGCCTTTTCCCCATGCTCAGCTCTTTGGAGCTATCTCCACTGTTTTCCCTCTGAAGAGTGAGATGGCCATGTCCATGGAAACTCCCCGTCCTCCAGTTCACAGAAGCATTGCTTTCTGTCGGGGAGAAGTTGCCATTGGAGAGTGCTTTGGGAAAAGTGCCAGGCTTATGATCTTCTGGAATAAAAAAAACAGTGTCTTCTGCAAAGCTTCCCCTGTTCTTGAAATTCTGCTCCATCACATCACTGAATGTTGACTGGTTGAAGGGGTCAAAGCCTTCCAGGTACATGCCCACCCTTTTATTGTATGCACTGAGGCTGCGTGTGCGCGTGACAGGGCTGGGTGTGCTGACAGCGCTGCTCGTCTCCGACTGACTGCTGCTGCTACTTGTCTGGGTAGAATTGGAGACACTCCTTTTTCGTACCATGGGAAGGCTGATGTGATTGCCATTGAGGGCAGAAATCTCCACGCAGTTAAGTTGTTTCAGTTTATCTTCATCCATGCCCTCCTGCAGGATGGGCCCACTAATAATAAGGCCAAGCTTTGAAGGAGCTTTGTTCTTGCCATGGTGAGAGCTCTTGATTTTCAGACTCTCCATCCTCTTGAGCAGGCTCTTAGTTTTAGATTTAGTGTTCTTCTCATTTGCCTTTGTGCTGAAGCTGAAGCTATTCAACTCCCTGGGCAAAGGCAGGCTGCTGAACGAATCATCGTTTGCTATGAAATTGCTGGATGAACAAATGCTGACAACTGAGTTTGTCCTGGTGCTAGAGGCCTCGCTCTGCAGGGTTGGCTGGTGGCTGCTGGTGCTGCTGGTGCTGAGAATAGAGGCCACCTCCTGCCGCTCGCTGAGATCGGTGAGCACGCTCTCGCAGCTGGCCGCACTTGGAAGGAGAGGAGCCTCTGGGGAGGAGGAGGTGTTAACATCCGGCTTTGGAGGGAACACATCGAACTCTTCAAGCCTTGACCACCTCTTGCTGTCCCTCTGAAAAGTCCATTTGCCGCTTATTGCACATGGTTCGTCTTCATCTGAATCTTCACTCTGCAAAGAAGAACAGCCCTGAAAGTGCTGCTTGCAAACTTACAAACAGCGAATTGCATTTAAATATAGTGCCCACTAAACTGACTTAAGCATGACCTTGTTCTCACCAAATTTAAAGCAAAAACAGTCTCTTGCTTCAGGGAGAAGAAGATTAAACCATAAAGCCCATTACAGGAAAAGATTACACGAGACAGACAATTTATCTTAACAGTTTTTAAAATACAAAGGATTTATGCTTTGTAAAAAGAAACAAACAAGGCAATCTGCTTTAACTTGCTCTTTTCTGAAAACTTTAGTATCCACAGGCTTTTAATTAATTGGTCACAGTGGATAGCCTTCAGATCAATGGAAATTCCTGGCATGCATAAAATTTTAAACTGGAGTCAGTCCGGGGTTGGGGTCCCCCTGGACTCTCTCCAATTACACTCTGTTGATAGCGGCTCTATGTTTATACTCCTTTTTGCAATTAAGAGATGTTTCTCATATGTTGTGAATTGTAGCAGCTTAATTCTTTACCTATTCAGGAAGTTTAAAGTCTCCACACTGTAACTAATGAGACAGCAAAAGAAACTCTTGCTCTGCTACAGTTTGATGTCTCCAGGCTCCTACCTGGTCCACTCTTCCTCCCACAGGCTAGCAGCTAACATTTTAAGAATGTCTTGCAAAGTTTCTTTCTACTTCAGTCTTGCTCCGGGCAGACTTTAACACTCACAGATAGCAAGCAGCAAAAGCTTGCTTGCTGCATAGCACGTAAGTAAATTGTAAATAGCATCTCCACTGATTATGTTTGATGTACGAGTAATGCCTGAGGGCACACTTACACGCACATCACTTATGCCTCAATCTTTTCATCTAAATCCTGAAAGGGAGTGATCCTGAGACTGACATATTTGGCCTTCCAAGTATCTGGAAAATTTTAAGTTGCATGCAGTTGGGAGAATAAAACCAATGTGAGATATTTTAATGTGACACCATGAAACCACAAAATAACCTTTGGTGTAAAAAGTAGGCACGACTAATTGCCACACTGTTCCATGACTGCTGAAGCTTCACATGATTTGTTTAGACTGTTTTAATTTAAAAACAAATATTCAAGAATGGCCCAAACTGTAACTATTTGTGTGTCAGGAATGTAAACATTTATAGTTTGACAAACAAGTAAATTATTCATATTTCTAGTATTTTACTTCTGAATACTTCAGCTCCTCATTCTCTTCTACTGTTGTTTTCCTTCCTTTCATTGCACATTTCATCAGCTCAGGAAAGTAAGTGAAACACCATATTTATTTTTTTATAACCAAAACCATAAGTGAAACAGAGAAGTGTCATTCTCTTTGCTTCCCAACTACTACAACCAGTGCTTCTATCCATGACTCAAGACAAAAACCTAAGAAGACTGGATTGCTTATTTAAAGTTTTCGAGAGGAAAAATGTCACCTAAAGCTGTCAATGGATGATTATGATGGTTTGATGGTTAATGTGGTTTGGCTGGAAAAAAGGAGCAGTAAAGTAATCATAATTTGCAAAGAGGTCAGTACAAACATAAGGAATCATGTATTTCTGTCGGCACAATTTTTTCCTTAGCGTTTAAGTTTTAATGAAAGCAACAACAAAAGGGAACAGAATCTAAGACCATCTGCCAGAACACAAGAGGTGAATGAAAATCAGGAGCACCCAGACTCCGGAAGATCTGGGGTCTGGACCTGAAGTCAGGTCTGGTCTGACATCTAACAGCAATACTGATCATTCCATAGTTAACGACATTCAGAAAGGAGGAGGAGAATTCTTCTGGTGGTTATGAAGAGCAAGCCAATGGTCTACCCCTTTTTTTAAGGAGTTCCTATATACGCTGCCTCAGAGTGTTATCTTCTGGAGCTAGGGTGCTGTTTCCAGCATACCACAGATAGGGAAAGAGGGGATTAATTCCTGGTAAACAATCCTAGAGCATTTGTATGCATTCTTGTTAAGGGCAGGGCAGCATTGTATAGCCTTAGTTTAGTCATCTTTATCTGCAGTCTGAATATCCCAGGGGATGGTATCAACTACTGATTCCTCCTAGGAACACACAGTTTTAAGACAGCTCTCAAGTGGTACCTTACTAACAAAATCTGGCAACTCAGCTTTCTGTCAGCACTGCCTTGCTGAAGTTATAGGAGGTGCTCCCTTCCTTCTTACCATGCTCCAAAAGGATCATGAAGATGCAAGAAACCCTTTAAACTCCTGCGAAACTCCCTGGAGATGTGCAAACTTCTAAAATAGGTATTCAATGCATTTTGTAAAAATTTTGCTTCAATTCTGAGCTATAATTCTGTGCAGTCCAAGCACAGTCAAATTGATTCTGCCTGTACTATAAGAAAAGAATACAATTCCAGTGCGATGGTAAAGAATCAGAACTGTGAAGATTACACCAAGGACAATGTTCTAACAGCCAGCTCATTGTGGCTGATCAGGATCCTATCCATCGTGCCTACTTCACAATCCTGCCTGGTAGTAAGCTACAACACAGCCTTGCTGGCAGGCAGAGAAGCCCAGTGCTTTTCAGACTGAGAACAGCATCTCATGGAAGAGCTAGCTAGACAAATAACCTTTATCTGTGGCCAAGCCCTTCAGTTCTCACTAAGTGACAACACAAAATGAAATGTAAGCAGAGTTTTTAACAGTGTGTCACTGGCAGGTTCTATTCAGTTGTCATTCTACAGCTAAACAATCCTCTAGTTTTTGCTGTTGTTTTTTTTTTTAAAATTTTAAGTTTTATTAATATACAATACCGTAACAGAAAATGTCAAAGGTACTTACCCTTTTCCTGTGGGGACTGATTTCTAGCTTCATCACTGCACATTTGTTTAAAGTATTTAAGCGCCTGCAAAGCAAAGGAAACCATATTAAGAGAAAACTCCAGAGTTTTGGCACAAGCTATTGCAGTTCAAAAGCTTTTGTGAAGGCTATCCCTAAACTGCTTTGCATACAAATAGCCAACAGCAGGGTTTCACTTAGAGCCCTAATTATACTTAACCATTAACCCATTACATTTGGCTGTATTCTAACTTCAGAGGGAGGGAGGAACTGATGACTATTTGTCACTATTACCTCAATCAAAGTCAATAGAAGTAAAAAGAAACTTAGAATACTTGAGAAGTGCATTGTGACCGATGAATTGTAATAATTACATTTATATAAATATGAAAGATTCAAACACTGAAACAATAAATCTCGACAGACTGCAAGTACAGGAAAAGGCTTCTTACTGACTCTGCACATACATGTCTATGTGAAACAGTGTGTCATTTTAAAATTGCACTTTACAGTCTGAAAGCTCACACAGGAAAACTTAATTTTCCATTTACTAGGGGCCCATTTTGATTGTGAGAAGTATGTAATTATTTTCAATATAGTCCTGGGACCACAGTTTTTAAAAAGCCCTGTACCTGATTTTTCTTTCCTAAACCGAAAGTTTATTTTATACAGAATATTTTACTCTAAGACTAAAATTAAAACAACAAAAATAAACTGCTGCAGCAACAAGAGTTAACCACCCTCCCTGTGAGCAGTCTGCATGCACATCTTAAAGTGCTGCATGAATGTACATAAGCATCCCTTTATTCTCTGATGAGCTAACAATCTAACATCCCCCAAACAAAATAAGCTCTCTTTCTTATCCAGTTCCCCAGAACACCAGTGTGGCTTGGCAGTCGTGAGAGGCATCACGTCCTCCTTGCCCTCCTCCTGCTTCCCTCATGGTAAGCCTCTGCTTGCAAAGCTGCACCATGAGCTAGGAGAGCTGCAAACTCATCTTTCACTCCTCAGTGGGTTGAATTTCACCCATAATAGCATGTGAAGGAGGCAGGCAGAGGAGCAGAACTGCCTCATTCATGCAACTTCAACAGGGGTAAGGCTGAGCTTTAAAAAGCCTGCTTCATTCTGAAGGAAGTGGTAGAATTTATACCTAATTCCTTCTAGCAAAATGTAAATGGAAGCTTTGCAAAACTTGAAAAAAAAAAAAAAATTAAAAATGCTGACTTGTCACGTTGCTTCAGATGAGTCTTTTCAGATTCCTGAAACTTGTAACTTGAATCTAGAAAATGTGTGCACAGGAAGGATTACTAGTTTCCTTTTTCCTCTCCCCTTTTATGCGCAGGATTGGTTGCAGATGGTATTTACACAGGGCTTGATCCTGAGGCCATCAAAGAAAATGGAAAAGCTCCTACTGGTGCTTTTGCTGCAGTCATGGGGTAAAAAAGGACAGTTTGATCTATAATTAGACCCAGCCACAACACAGCAGAAAAGAAGAGAAACAGGAAGAATTGCCATGGGTCAGATGCTAGGCCAGTGGCAGGTTAGGAAAGTTGTCCAGATCTCTCAATTTCCATCTTTGCTCTGACCTAACACAGCAGGCACAGATCTTCCCACTGTGGAGTGGGTATGTGACCTTACAGCAGTTGTGTTTATGGCATGGATGCCTGTCCCACCTACACGTGTGCAAGGATTTTGTTTCTCTTCTCTTGCTTTATAGTTGTTCTTTTTCCAAACTCCAGGACCTCAATACCAGGGAGTACTGAGTTGGTTTCAGTCCTATACTGTGTAATAATTTACAAATTTCACAGTGTGACAACCTTTGCCTTACGTGGGAAGAGACTACCACTGAATTCATATATCAGGTTTTATCTAGCTCTGACCTGTCTAATAGCTGATAAAGACTATCTTTGATTTCACAAAGATTACATCCAGAGATTTCTCTCCTACTCAAATTAAAATCCTGAAATAGGTAAAAAAAAAAAAAAAAAAAAAAAAGATGGATCTCTGTTTCCAGAGAAGTATTAAAAAATATATATGTAAAATACCCCAGTGCACACCTCACAAAAATGACTATGGGGGCAAGATAAGGTAACCCCCAGTGTGCAGGGTTAAACACAAAAGCAATGAGGCAAACAAAGGCTCTGTTACACACCTGACATGATTTCACCACAAAAACAGTTTCCCTTTTAAAACCTAAATGATCTGTAGTGATTACCTCAGGTCATCCCACAAACTGCTTTAGCTTTTATTTGAGTTCAACAGCACCCAGTTCTTTGAGCTACAGTATACCAAAATCACAGTATGGCATTCAGAGCCAGAATCACAGAACCATAGAATCAGAATCACAGAATTGGAAGGGACCTCAAAGATCATCTAGTTCCAGCACGTCTGCTACTGGCAACAAGCCACTGAGTCTGCAAGTCACTGAGCAGGCAAGGTCCAGGCTTTGTCTGGATGAGAGTTATCTATATAACTTCTATTAACATTCACTGTGCATACTGAAATACTTCTTAAGCCCATAAGAGTACACATTCATTTTCTGCAGATCTCATCAAATTGATGCTGGGTAATGAACCTCAATTTTTTTCTCTTCTGACTCTGGACACTCTCTCTCACTAAGTCCACTCCTGGGTATAAATCTTATCGCTTCTCCACTGACAGGCAACAGGTCACGTCTCATTCTTTAGATCCATCTTATTTTGCCCTAATCTATCTCAGTGGCATCTTCATATGAACTCTGTGGAGACAGCGGGACAGAGCAGGACTGATGTAGACAGCGGCTGCAGCCAGTTACACCATCTTGCTATCTCAACCTTAATCACTACAAGGCCTCCTACCCCCAGCTTCTGTCTCTCTGGATGACAAGATAATATTCTTTCCCATTCTTCAAGTAATTGCCTTTGGGTCAGCCTTCTTTATGCAGGACTTCATTTCCAGAGAGACTTCACTACAGGAGAGCTCCGTATCTACCTGGTCCCTTCTCCTCATCCAACAGAATGCAGAAGAACCCTTACCTGGGCTTGCAGCCTCCTTCATCTTTGTTTGTAAAGCCCTTCTTCCTAACCAAGACCATTGTGACAGTGTCTGCCTTTCAGTCCCAGTCCTTGTACTGGCTGGCCCCAATAAACAAGGTACTGGAGCTTCTCTAGGAAATGATGCACACAATCTGCTCTTCCCAGTCATCCTATCAAAAATAGCCAAGCTAGCTAAGCTTGAACTTCTTTTAAGAAAGACATCCCAAATAAGGCACACACCAACAAAAATGTCAACTTGCATGACTAACTTCAGCTTATACATTAAAATACGGCCTCATAATACAAAGTCTTTGTTAATCTAAATACCAGTCAGTCCTACATCAGCTCTAATCACTGCCACTTCATTCCCCTCTCCTCAAAAGGAGAAAATTTTCATCCCATAAAGTCAAGAAAAGTGAAAGCAACACAGTGTAGGAGATACAAGCATTTTAAACTAGAATTTTCCAGCTCAATAAATGTACGATCTAGCTGTAAGCTTCAGTTTAAAATATTTTCTTAATGGATTTAAATACTTTGTTCCTCATTGCAGGGCAAATTCCAGCTCCATTATACCTGCAGCTAACTGATGACACAGGAGCTTTACTGTCTCGCCTCACTGGACAGTCCATACCTTGTTCCCAGAGCTCATCTGCATGTTATAACCTGCAATAGATGCCAGCTCTCCACCAATCAGACTGCACAAGCAGCAAATGCTGCTCACTTTAATCCACTGCAATCAATTTCTTGGATGAGAAATCCGGATGGTACAAGATTTACAAAACCTCTTGCGCAGATAGCGTGGCAGTTTTCTGGTTATGTGTAAGGAGATTAAATAGGATTTTCATCACAGCTTGCTATGTAATTCGTGCTTAGCAACCACAGCCTTTAGGACAAGCGTGTTTCAGTACTTAGTTTCATGAGCGCATTATGTGGGCAGTTACCCTCTGAAGATAAATTCCTGATCATTAATCTACATAGAGTCTTACAAAACCACGGCCAACAGCACAATCACTACATAAAGCAACCTAACAAATTAAAGCAGAATCATGACTCCGAGGTTTTTAACCCTACATTTCATGATAAATTCACAAAATGACATTTACTGATCATTTATGTTCTACTGTTACCAAGTACCATATGCTATCTCTGTAATTCAAATCTTAACTCACTTTTCACTTAGAGATTTTCAAGAAAATCATTAATGGAGTGGCTATTGAAACTTTTCCCATTTATAAAGGAATTTTATAAAATATTAGGAAACTGTTATTAAAGTTATGTTATTTTTCATGCTTCAATTAATAAGGTTATTAAACAACAATTGACAGTACAGTTCAGATGTAAACTATAATTTAAAATGCTTCAAGCTTAAAAAGTATACAGCATTTATTTATCTCTGTGCTGAAAATGCAAATAATTCCAGAACTACTCTGATTTTCAGTAAAGAAACAATGATAGACTTATGGCTATGAAACAAGTCTAAGTTCTTTAATGAGTAAGATCCTTTACTAGTTACACACCAACCATGAGTGTGTATGAGTTGGCATGAGCCAAAATAAAACTGGGTTTGAGGAAGAAACAGCATTCCAAATGATGTACCCTCACCATGCTTTATAAAATTAAGCAGGGAGGTGTCAACAACAACAACAACAACAACAAAAAAAAAAAGAACAACACACACACAAAAAAAAAACAACAAAAGAAACCCAAACAAACCCAAAGGTAGAAATGCTGTGATAATGTACTGCTTTTGTCTAACACACATTACAAAGGGTCAAATTGAGTTGTCCAAGGTGGTTAACTGAATTACTTCTGTTTTATTTTAAATTGGGATTTGAAAGCTTCTGCAGAAATGTTAGCTTCAGTTTTAAAGCTATGTTGTAAGAGATACCTGTGATATATAAATCAGAGACTTCAGAATGATGTAGCTCAGCCTTTAAAATCAGTCCCAAGCTGCACAAACACCTGTAGCCTCTTATGCCTGTTACACATATATAACAGTTTGAAGATGGAAGCAAACAGACTATTTTACAATTAGCAGATTTGTGAAGGACTGCCTAGTTTCACAAGATATATGTTTACTCACATCATTCTGACTCAAAAAATAAGATCTCATTCTTAAGACAGAGAACTTCTGCTGGTCTCTAAGTTCGGAAAAAGTAGTAACTGCTTTTATTGTTTACATTTGCAGCAAGTCTCAAAGAGATAAAGAAGACACATTCTTACTTTTAACAGTGAGAAACAACCTGCTGCCTTTTCCCTTCCATCTAAATAAATAAGCCCAGGTTTAAAAGTATTTTTGCAGGAGAACAGTAGATCCAAAATATGCTGGCTTGACTATATTTTGTTTTCCTGGCGAGGGAAGACCATTCTTCTGGGAAACAGCATTTATTCACATTGCTGTACTTTCTGTTCAATCATTTCACAAGTTCCAGAGCACACAAATAAGCAGACTGATGTATCACATTTTAATTTTGATGGATTTGGTGCCTTCCCCTGCATCCACAATGTGAATTTAACATTAGTGAAGTTTTTCCTTTCCCAATGACTGGACAAATCTGTTTTCTTAGTTGGAAAATCCTGCAGATATTTCTGAGCAGCTACAAAATTCCAGTTTCTCTCTTTCCCTTCCAAGTATGGCACTGATGGCAAAAGAACACTATAAATGTAAACCCTTTCTTAAAAGGGTTTTGTAATTCATTAGAGTTACTGACATTTAGAGCTGTGGCCATTGTGCATACAGAATCAAAAAGTATTCATTCTGAAGACAATTTGGAAAGCTGCCAGAAGCGATGCAATAGCTGCACTCACAGATGGCTGTCGCCTGCACAGTTCTGCTTCACCCTGGCTTGCTAACTTGAGAATAATAAGAGCAAGTAAAGAATAACAGTAAAGACATACCTATGAAATAGGTACAAAGACTCTTGTCACTAATACTCCAGCCATTTTCCTTCCAACTTGGTTTTAAATAAGATCCCCAAGCATTTCTTTGCCTAATATTCAATTTCAATTGAATTTCAATTAAAAATGCATAGGGATAGTTGATAATAAAAAAGTCTTACAACGATGGCTATGCCAATAATAAATATTTGACTTGTGGCTATGCATTTCCCAGATTATACCTTCCTATTATACAGGAAGAGTTTAGTTTCAAGATGCAGTATGATTTCTTTCCACCTACCTGCATAGGGCCTCAATGGCATCTCTGTCCAGGAAGTCATGCTCTCGCTTGACAAGAGCAATGTCAATTGGAAAGAGGAGATCTGTAGGAATAGAGACAGAGGAACCACATAATAGAGAAACCACAAAATCTCTTTTTTTCTAGTGGTACTTCAAGCCCACCAGCTGCCTTCAGATGAGCTAATCAAGATGAGACTGATTCCCACATAAAGAAAAATCAGCTCAAATGCCAGAGATGTTCACTGTCCATGTACTAACTTTTACGTGCAGCTTTGATAACTGAAAACTGATACATACAGAGGGAAAAAAAGAGCAAAGCAAAGATGAAACAACAGGAAAGGAAAGGAGGCAAACATGAGCTCCCTATCCGATACCAGAAGCTAGTTCAGAACTAGATCAGGCTAGATTCATTTAAAATAAATATACAAGTGATGCTCCAAAAGTAATGCCTCCTATTTTGTTATCTTGGCCCACAATGTCAGAGGTGGATGGTATGTAGAAGTTGTATGGCAATAGAGGTTGACCATTCTGGCTAATATTCCATTACATTTTGTTGCCATATGGCAGGTGGCAGCAGAAGGATAGTGACAAAATTGCATCTACAAGTGCATGGAAGCGCATATGAAGCAAAGATATACCACTGAATTCCTCCATGGAGAAAAAATTTGCACCAACGTTCATCAGCACTTGTTGAAAACTTATGGAGATGAACCAGGGGATGCAAGCAGAGTGAGGTGTTGGGTGGTGATTTCAGCAGTGGCAACAGCAACATGAAGAATAAGCCATGTTCTGGATGGTCATGCATATACAGAGTAAATAGCATCTTCAGTGCACTGGGAATGATGGTAGCAACATTGAAATATTGCAAAGTTTGTGTCAGATGCATTCCACAGGGTAACACAGGAGCCAGGTCCAGGTGGATCAAAGAGGAACAGAAAGAACACATATGCAAGCTTGTTAGGACCTGTAGAACCAAAATGAGGCTGAAGGTGACAGTTTCCTGGATCGTATTATTATGGGTGATGAGATGTGGCATCACTACTATGAGCCAGAGTCAAAATAGCAGTCCATAGAGTGGTATTGTGAATTCCCTATAAAAGAAAATATTTAAGGTGCAGCCCTCAGCAGGTAAAGCGATATGTACTGTCTTTTCGGATAGGAAAGGGATGATTCTTCTGAATTTCCTGGAACCTGGAGGAACTATCAACTCTGACGACTACAATGTGAAGCTGACTAAGCTGAAGACTTGAACTTCCAAAGTCATGCTGGAAGAAGAAAGAAAACAGTCTTTCTCTTGCAACACAGTAACACCACGCCCAATAACAGTCTGAAGATTGTGGAGCACATTGCTAATCTTGGCTGGACTGTCCTACCACATCCACCACATAGTCCAGATTTGGCACCTTCTGACTTCCATTTGTTCAGGTCGATGAAAGATGGACTGTAAGGGCAATGTTTTCCCAGAAGTGATGCTGTCACAGCAGCTGTGAAACAGTGGGTCGCTTCCACTGGTGCAGATTTTGAGAGAAGTGTGATATGCAGGCTCTCATTCATCACTGGTAAAAATGCAGTTAATGGCGGTGACAATGTTGAGAAATACAGTTTTCTAGCTGAGAATATGCTCTGTGAAACAGTGTTACTGTGCTCACTGTATGCGTTGTAGTTTTCATGGAAATAAGGAGGAGGCATTGCTTTTGGAGCAACCTCCATCTAAGTACTAGTGTCTCACAATATAGGAAAAAGGTCAGTAAAAACCAAATCGCTGGAATGAAAAACAGAATCTCATAAGCTGTACATCAAGCAGTTTAAGTATTTGTTACAACATTAATGAGATAGAGGCTGAAAAGAAAGAATGCCAGGCTGCATAGAGCCCATACTATATTCTTTCCTTAAAAGATTATTTAGATAAACAACTGGGAGAGTGAGGAGGAGGAGACAATGCTGTCAGAAAGCCATAAATTTACTACAGCTCTGAAGCAGCAACAAGATATATATTATTTACTGTCCTCCACGGATTCCTGACTGTCATTTAGGTCCTGATTCAGCATTCCTTGCACAGCTATACCTTCCACCAAAGCCACTTAGTGTTAAATACATACAATAATACAAGGACTAAGGTACTGCTGCAGTTGCATACAACTTTGTGTGCCCACAAGAAAATATATGACAGAACATAAAGATAGAGGGGTGACTAGAAGTTGATGGTCTTCATAAGTCCTTTTTTTATTACACCTAACTTATGCTGATGCTGTTTTTGTTGGTGTTGCTGCTAACAAAGGGGCCTGCAAAGGACAATGGCACATTGTTTTCACATGTCCTTTCAATAGGTATTGTTGGCCTTGCTTTCACATCTTGATCTCACTCTCTGCAGTCCCTTTGATGTTGGACAAGAAACTGATTCTAAATGGGAAACTGTATATAAACTTGGAGTCTCTAAATTTGACAACTGTAGCCATGGGTAGGTCATGTTTTCCAAACGCAAGTTATTTTTTAGATTTACAGCTCACTACAGCATGAAACCCACAAGACCATATTTTAACAAAGATTGGAATTAAAATCTCAGGTCTGCATCCCAAGAAAATCCTGGCATTCCTGGCATCACCAACAATAAATAAATAAATAAATAAATAGAAGAGTAGTAACAAAAGGAAATTTAACTTCTGAATAGGCAAAGGAAATTTCTGCCACGTGCTGCTTTTGAAAGTACTATTATCATCTCATATTGCTAATACAGCTGCAAATTAAAGTTCAGCTAGATCATTTTTCAAGGTCAGCTCAGCATCTGCTGTAATTTCCAAGTTATCTGCTATAAATAATGGACTTTCTATGCTCATTCTTACAAGCTGGAATTTACTTTATAAAATGGAGATGGATAAGAAAGTGCAGAATAGCAACAATGCAAGCAATTTCATGGGATAGGGTAGGGAAGGGAAACAACTCTGAACAATAATAGACGTTAAGAAGGATATTTAGGATGTCCCTCTTTAAATCAGACTTCTGTACATCATTCTGCATCAGAGCAGGAAAGGTAAAACAGTTGGGTAAATCTGCAAGTTTCTACCATGTCAGCATGTCAGAGAGAATAAAGATATGAGAGCTCTACTTGAGAAAAACCTTTGCAGAAATGGTAAAAAAAATAAAATAATAATAATAAAAAAATAATAATAATAATAAGATAAAAGCAGAAATATGAAGCAAATTTAAAACTCCAAAAGTGTTTCAGAGTCACACCATTTTTGGTATGCCTGTGTGTGTGGAGTGCAGCAGAAAGCAACCTGGTCTTTAGAATTTCTACGGGCTGGCATTTCAGTCATACCCCTGGCCCTTCTGTAATGGTGGATATTACAATACAATTGTCCCAAAACAAAGCTACATGCTTGCTCTGTATCAATGCCACGAAGAGTTACCCTGCAAGCCCAGGTGCCTACCTTCATAGAGCTGTGCATACTGCGGGAAGCCAGCAGCTCGCAGCCAGTCACAAGCTTCCTTGGCCTCAATTTCTGGAAGAGGACAGAAACAGAGCACACTCACATTAGTTACAGAATCACAGAGTCATTAAAGTTGGAAAAGACAACTAAGATAATCTAGTCCAAACATCACCACACCCACTAAACCATGTCATCTGCAAAGCAAAATCCTCCTCCCTAGCACTTTTGTTGTTCATGTCACAAAGTAAGCGTAAAGATGCAATCACCATTCAGTAACTTTGAGCTGAAACTCGTCTGCTTATATGAACTTCCTTCTCTTCACATTACCAAATATATCCTAGAATTCACCTGCGATTTATCAAAAGGTCGTCATTCTAGCAGTTAGAGAAACAGGAACAGATGAAAACTACAGGAATTACAGATTATTCTGCACAGGTTTTGTAAACACTAGAGAAAGCAGCATTACAGTCAACATGTGGTTTTATTCCACAAATCTTATGATCCTCATGGTATAATTATTCTGTCTTCCTCATAGAGCCTTGTGCTTTAACATCTTATAGATAGTACTGTCAGTCCAGGAACAACTGACTCACTGTATTACAGCAGGTATTTACTGCCCAGCAAGAACTTAGTTTCACTGGAGGGCTTCAAGGCATTTGTGAGTGCCTTGGTCTATTATAGGAAATTCAGCAAACCTTTCCCTCTCACTGCCCAAAACAGCATGCTGCAAAATGAAATTATTCACATACATAACACCAAAAGAAACATTCTGAATATAGGCTATATAAGGCTATGAATAAATTGTACATGAATTTGTTACCTAATAGACACATAAATAAAGAAAATATTATCTCATTAGCTCACAAAACAGGAAAACATACAGGGCATTTAGGGTATTTGCAGATGTTGAGGAAAGTGATTGGGTTCATTCTGTTCTAAAAATTCAAGAAAGTGCTCCTGGGAATTTAGTTCCCTGTTTAGATCTAGCAGACAGCGAACAATCAGAAACTCTATGTTCATCTGGCTTTGATTATATTCACTCTTCCTGATGAGCCAAGAAAGAAAAGCTTCATTATGTCCAACTGAGTAGACAATTTTGCCACCTACTTGGAGAGGTTATCATTGCTACCTGCTGCAGAAACTTTGCACAGAGTTCAGTACAATTACTCAGAATACATGCTACTGCATATAGGTAAAGAGCCAAACACAACATAAGCAAAACAACTTGACTTCTTGGAATGTTATGAAATATTCCCTGTGAGATACAGGTATACAAAATTAAAATCAGATGAAAGAGCAAACACATTTTAGGGTCCTCAAAAAAGACTGCAGTGCCCCCCTGATTTTTCAAACAGCTACAACAGGATAAAATATTTGTGCTTTGCCAGACTGCTTTACTAAGATACACATCCAAATCAAGGGGTTAAAGTGAGCCAAAGCATCACATTCTATATAAACAGTTAAAAACCTACTCTCGCTGGAGTCAGGACAAGCAGATATTTGTGTAACTTGTGTTTGCTTCACCTTTGGGTTATAGAACCACATGAGAACAAGCATGTACAGACATATTGACTTAGCTGCTCATTAAGAAAAAGCATTCTTCAACTCCAGTTGCAAGGAATTGTAAAGCTTTGCTTAAAGTTGTATTTTAATTTTAGCATCTTTGGGAAGTACATGGGAAAGATAGCTAAGGTAAAAAAAAAAACAACTAAAATTTATTTAAAACATGTACAGCAAGTACAGGTAACAATATTGCTGTATCAGATGAAATGAAAACATTAAAGTAAAAAAAAAAGATTAATTTTTAAGACTGTCTAGAATAAAACATGGTCTTTTACAGGTCACATTTTGCAGAAGTAACTAGATTGAAAGAGAATTTCACTTGATTAAAAATGCAGCTATATGTTTATAGCGCAAATGAAAGAAGTGTCAGATTCCTTACTACTACAGCAGCTCTTTCATGTGTTTAAATATTTGTTCATAGGTCATTTAACAAGCACCTCACAAATAGGATTTGGAAAGTATATCTAAAGCTAAAAAGGTAAGAATATGCATTTATCAGACTTTTTTTTTTTTTTTTTAACTTATCTTTGTAGAACCTCTATCTTTTCCCCAAATACAAATGCAAGTTAGGTGGAAGTCATATTTAATGGTTGCCCAGGTATCAGGTGCCTTTGGAATTTTCAAGGCATATTTGATTCCAAATGCCTTTGACAATCCCCCAGGAAGTCTATCTAGGCAATGAAATTACACAGGCTCCCCCTACCTGGCCACAAGAGTTGCAGAGTAATAAAGCACCAGTGCATCTGTCCATTGCTAGGCTAGGTAAACATAATTTCCCATGACAAGCATATTTCTTGAGCACCTATCACTGATAGTGATAGGACAAAGGGGAATGTTTTCAAACTAAAAGATGGGAGAATTTGTTTAGATATTAGGAGAAAAACCTTTACTCAGAAGCTGGTGAGGCGCTGGCACAGGCTGCCCAGGGAAGATGTGAACATCCCATTCCTGGAGCTGTTCAAGGCCAGGTTGGAAGGGGCCCTGGGAAGCCCAGTCTAAGTGGACAGCAACCCTAACCATGCCAGGGGAGTTGGAATTAGATTGTCTTGAAGGTCCCTTCCAACCTAGGCCATGCTATGATTCAGATGAAGACGTGAAAGTTTTCATCTGAAGATGTAAGCTGACATAGCTTGCTACGGGCAAGGGCCTGGTCTCACTCCTTCCTCTCCAGCCCAGCAGGGCCACTTCCCATCTACTGCTGGCCATGACAACAAAATCAAACACCCACGTCATTTAAAAGCTTTACAATAACCAACAATTCAGTATACATTCCACACAAGAAATGTCCACGCAGCTTTTCAGACGTATGTCCTGTCCTGCCTCCTGCCTCCAACAACAGGAGGTTCTTGTACAAAGAAATGCTGTCAAGAAAGAAACTGCACTATTTCTAAATGTTCTGATACACAAGAAATTCTCTTAGAAAGTAAAACAAAACAACAAAAAGAGGAATACAATGAAGTCTTTATTCTCAGTGTTGTGTAAGCAAACAGCAGCCAAACGTGTTAAAGAGGAAACAGGAAATTTTTATTGGAAACAGCTTTATTTGCTAGCCCACTTCACAAAGCTGACCTCCATGTTCAAATCAAGGGTTGGAGTTCCTTTTGTGTGTGCTTGGGAACCATCAGTCCTTATTTACCCACTTCCTGGGTGATTAGGATGATCCAATTCTTCCCCAAAGAGTGAAAATGGGAACTTCAAACTTCTTTTCGTTAATTTTGTTTTCCAACACTGCAAATGTGCAGATTCAAAGTTTTATAGCAAAAGTAACTCAATTCACACTTGGTTTTACACAGCAACTGTAGAAGAGAAAAATCTAAGGTGTGTATCATCTTATTGGATGATATCTCCCTTGTCACTGAAAACAAAAAAAAAGTATAGTTTGATGGTATCATGTCCTTTCAGGAGAAAAAAGAAAAAAAAAAAAATCACAGCAGTATAGCTTGGACTAGGAAGATCGAGACCCAAGTTAGAAGGGTGTTTTATTTTCCTGTTCTTACTTGCTTTTTGCTTCCATGAAACAACACGCAACTTAAGCAACAGCTCTTTCAGTGTCTTGAAGAAAAGGTGCAAACCAGATGCATCTTTGTACAGTCATGAATGGGCTTCATTTTCACCTAAGTGCTAAGCATCATATGAACAGTTCTTTCAAGCAGATGGTTTTCTCTTGCCTCAACTCAGACACCTTTATGGCTATACTGACACCTCCACAAATCTGTTCTATTCATCTCACCTTTTGGCTCTTTTAAGAGAGTGGATTGTAAAAGTCTCTAGTTAGATTGGTCAAATCAATACTGGTAAAATAAAATCTAAGCTAAAATGGACTTCCACTGCTGAAGGTCCCTCTTCAATGCCATACCTAAGAACCAGTTTGTCTGGCATTCTTCTTGGTCTTAAATTTTGACCAGGCCATTCTAACCGAAATTCACTTTTTAATACTTTCTTTCAGAATGAAATAAAAAAGAAAGCAAAATTTGAATACAAAAACATTTTCTTGTACTAGCTTGCATAAGTGATTCTCTCCTATGCAGTGCAGACAATTTGATTTCTTACCACAAATGATGAAACCACTTGCTCCTTGCTGCAATGCAAAAATGTCCAACTGCACGCCTGTTTCCCAATGTTCCCATTTAATGGCTGCAAAAGGGCTTATAGTCTTTTTTCTGTTCAATCAGAAACTGTCCTGACATACTGTGTCCCTCTGAAATTGATGGTCAATTCTGAAACACTATCTTGAGTGAGCTATCAAGAAGCCCAAGACCACCCAGTATCATATTTAAGGCCAGCTGTAGCTCAGATATGAGAAATTTTCTTATTTGTGTAGAATTCCATTGCTCAAATACAAGCAGTCATTTTTCCAAGTGCTTGAATTGCATCCCTGACATGCAAACTAAATTTCCAGCACCAGACTTGATCAAACTATTCCAACCACTCAGTTAACGTGACTGAGTGATACATGAACTTGGATGCAAAATCTGGGACAAACCTGGAACAAACACTGTGGCAACTGTCCGCAAACAAAAGTGGTTTAACTTGTCATATGCCTGCACCTCTTTAAATGAGGACAGTACGACTTCTAAAGACTTAGCCTGTTATGAATCCATGACCCCAGACGACTTTCATTTTGAAGATGCACTACTGTAGCTTGATAATAATTAAATGCCTTTTCACAAGAGTTTCTTCTCAGAGCTATACAGTTAAATATTCCTTAGGCAGTATTAAGTTACTGCTCCACACCTTTCAAGAAACCAGCACTTCACTGAAGAAAGCAAATATTTAATTAAAGAAAGACAGCATCTTATAAGCATAATGCCCTCAAACACTGTAATTTGGTAAGTTAGTAAATAAATATTCCACATCTGAAATCTAGAGAATTCTGAGAATCGCATTAAAAGTTTTTGCCAAGCTTCTAACACATTTGGAATCTCCTTATTCTACATGATTACTTACATTACTATTCTAAAATATTATTCAGACACATTCAATCCATGAAGGATTAATCTCTTAAAGAACCAGCAAGTCATAGAAAATATACGAGGCATGGATTTTGTAGTGATGATGATCTTGTAGGTTTTGAATCACAAGCTAACCACTTTCCTAAGAGGGTGTCTTTCTTCTTTTCACCTTTAAAGCTCAAAAGGCCCCTTTGCAGTAGTGACCACCTGTTGTGGTATGCTCCTGTACATCTTCATGCTTCAATTCATCTTCTATAGCCGAATGACATGCGCTGTAATCTCCACTTTTTACCTCAATAATCAATTCAAGTGAATACGGATGCATACAATTTTAAAAAAATATTTCTTACCAAGAAGTTTCTGGGAGGAAAAAAACAACTTCTTGAAAAAAACCATATATGGCACCAAATGTATGCACTGCTTTCTAGTCATAAAAGTCCTGGAAAGAAGTGGTGGTGGGGAATGTTACTCAAATATCTCTTAGCTATGGATGATCATCGAAGAAACACTCTCCTTGTGCTACTGCTGGCTTTGGGTTAAACATGAGAATGACTTTTTTAAGTTAGAGAGCCTTGCAGCAAAACAGTAACTATGCTGCTGATGTTATGTATAAACCACAGGACACTGGGAGAAGAAACAGAATATGTTTGGAATTTGTGTGGGAACAGATGAAGAAGGAGTAAGGAAACAGATGTTTAAGATCATATATTGATATTTGCTTTGAAAAAAAATCAGGAAGCTTGAACAATTTTTTTCAGCTGAGCCTTCTGAAAGAGCAAATGTCTTAACTCTACTTACGGAGTTCAAAGTTTGTTTATTCACTTAAACTGACTTAAAATATATATATGTTTTTTGTATATCTGTGTGACTGGTTTCCAAAATGCATAGGTGTCTGTTGGCTGCATTTAATTTTCCTTCCTACCAACTGCAGCAGTTTACATAACATAGTAGCTTTTATTGCACATCAATCTTCTCAGCAAGCCCAGGAAACACAATGCTGCTTTTGTGAGTCAAAACCTTATTAACTTGAATCTCCTTTTCATAGTCTTCAGCATATTGAAATAAGGTTCACAGTCCTTTTAATTATTTTCAACAATAACTAAATATCTAAAATGAGACTTCTTTCTCAAAGTCCCATCAGTTACCCCCCCAGACCAAGGAGGTCTTTATTGCAACCAGAGGAATTGCAGTGCATCATGGCACTTACCATCAAGTACGCTGTAAACCAGAACTGTAAATCAGCATCACCATTTATTTTAAATGATTTTTACATATAAAGAAAGATTAAAAATTAACTTTGTTTAAACAAAACAAAAGTTTTCCTGCCAAAGAACAATTCTTTTTATAGATTAAAGATGGTCTTTCCTCATTCATCTTTAAAAGGTTCAGAAATGAAGAAGAATAAGATGTTAAGTGACTTAAAAAAAAACTCCTAAGAAATAATTGGGCACGTGGGTTATTTATCTGGCCTGATTAACACAGGGTGGTCTTGGAGGAGGATTATTTGGGGCAGAGAAAGCATTTAGCCAAATCCTCCAAAGGAGGTTATGTTGACAGATTCCAGAGTGAGAAAAGAATCCTCCTCCAAAGATTGGGAAACAGTAGATGACTTTAACCTCCCATTCCCTCAGAGATGACTTGATGAGAATGGCCTTTGAATAGGGATAGAAGGGTAGACATTAACCACTGTGACTCCCAGGCACAGCACCAGCACCCTCCTGGAGTCTGGGCCACCTTTCCAGATCTAGGAAAAAATAGTGGCTATGAGGGCAGATATGAGCTGTTCACAGTAGGCTTTCTTCAGTTTCTTTCAAATTGATAAAACTCAATCTCAAAATCATCAGCATGCATAAGAAGGACAATCCGGGAAAAGGACCTCTTTAATGTATAATATATAACATAAATATATTTAAAACCAAGCCTAAGGAATTCTGTACCATTTTGGACTTAAAAAAAAAAAAAAATTCACCACCAGGAATAAGTGGGTCATCACATTGTGTCATTATTAAGAGACAGGCTGGATAACATTGTGCCTGATCCTGTCCAATCTAGTACAGCACTTCTCAAGGGAAACAAATGCCAGTATTTGAAACAACTTCCCCCTCAGCATGCTCTCTCAAAGAAGAAGAGCTGCTTCAGAAAAGTGTGTAGTATTATCAGTAACTGCCAGATAATGAAAACCAGAGAATTACAGCTAACTGGTCAACTCAAGAATGACTTCACTGCTGCCAGTTATGTCAAGTGGCATCATACTGTGTTAACAAACCTATGGATTTCAAAGGTTTGCTGTGCATGTAAGGGTATTCAGCAAGCATGGCCAAGTAAGAGTCCTGTGAAAAGAACCAGAAAGTTCCAACCATGCCCCTTTAATGAACTTACTCATGGTGGTTACTTTTTCCTTTAAACCAGGAGAAAGGGGAGGATGGAAACAAAAGAAAAAGTAAAAAGGAAAGGAAAAATTTAGAAATACACCTGGAAATGCTGAAATTACCAGAATTACTGAAGATTGGCACCCACTGAACAGCAAGAGATGATACAGTGTTCTACAATTCATGAAACACTGAGAACTGCAAAATATGCCAAACAGTATGATACCCAGTAAAGGTGTATGAATTATATGGGAGTATCATCTCCTAACTTAGCGGAGATCAAACCAGCAAGTTTTCCGTGAACTGCAAATCATTTGATTGCTGTATTTCTGTAATATGCACAGGAAGGAAAGGGAAACATCTGAAGTTATTTTTATTTCCCCAAGTCTTCTGGTTATACTGTATGAATGCGAGGGTGGGTCTGGCATTGTCTGAAACATGTCAGGGTCCTTTTGCATAGCCTCATTTCCTTCTTCCTGTTGCTAGGAAGGATAGTTAAGCATGAAAAGTGCTTGTTTACAGTACAGGACCATCCTGTTAAGCACATGAGCTCTCCTCCTCCATCTCCTTTTCACCAGACAAGGGTGCAGTTGTGTTTATACTGAAACCAATAGCAAAATTCCAATCTAAGGGGACTTACAAGAGTAATTTGAATCTCTGAAGAAACCGAAATATAACACACTAGGGTATTCTGACTAGAAAAGGAAAAAAAAACAACAAACCACCAAAACAACAAAAAAGGTTATCATGCAAACTGCATCTCTAAATATTTGCAGAACTCAAATTCTCATGCCTGAAACAAATCATTGCCTAGAATGTAATGGATTAAAAAAAACAGAACAGTAAAATCAAATCACCTCTCATCCCCTAAGAACCCCAACATAAACAGACAAGATTAGTCCATAAGGACAACCTCAGTTCTTTCTTCCCAGCCTCACAAAGCAAGGTCCCTGGGGTGGCTCTGTGCCCAGCATTTGCCCTTCCTTGGGCCCAGCAGCACGGGCTGGAGAGATCCTGGCTTGAAAATTAACAAATCCTAGACTGTTCTACGCAACAGATTCAGAAAAACAAAAAAGATGGCAAGATATTCTTGCTTTTAACTACTATTTAGAAATGGAATTTAACAAAAACTCCATTCAGTTAAAAAAAAAAAAAAAAAGTAGCTGTATTTCCCTTTCTTAATAACTTGATTAACAAACCAGTAACTTTAAAGGAAGATAAAGAGATCAGAGGTCCTAGAGGTTACAAAGGTAGTGCCAAATGCTTTGATTCCTTGACCTTGTAGATGAAAGGATTTCTCCCAAACAGCATCTACATCTTCCTTTGACTCTGCTCTGCTCCACAATCAAAGAGCTTCAGCCCTAATCAGGATTTTGCAGACAAACTGGAGCAGTAACACGAACCCATAAGTTACAGCAGGACACAGCCCTGCTTTCCAGACACTTGGATCCCTTTGGGCACAACAGGATACTGCCAAGGGCACATGGAAGGGAGGCAGTGTGGCAGAAACACCATGTGCCCAATGGGTGCTTCATCATCTGACACAGACCTGATTCATGCTCAAGGGCTCATGGGGACTGTGCCCGGACATTGTCTGCCTTTCTACAGATCACTAGGAAAACCATTAAAATATAACCTGACCAGAGTAGTGCCACTGGTCTGATCCTGAGAACTTCAAACATATCACACTTAATCTTGGAAAAATGAAAACCATCTTTGACTGATGAGTAAGATAGAAATACATTCCTTGGTTTTTTAATTCATATTTCCTATGACACATCAGACAGACACTTCGGACCCAGCCACAGATATTGCTCTCATGCAATTATTTCTTCAATACTTTTATTTTCCCAAGGAGAACAGAGGGGTGGGGGAATGGCAGGGAAGAGAGGGGGGAGTTAACTGTAGTACCACGTACACATCTATAGGTAAGTGTTCTTGACTGGAAAAAGCACTCAGTGGCCTAATGGCAACTCATCGCTCAACAGTTTCACAGCGGCAGTGGAAATCAAATCACTGCCAGCTGAAATGGGGGTGAGGCTGCAGCCGCTCCCGGCTCGGGCCTTCTGCTGCCCGGGTGGCCTGGGGTGATGCTCCCCGTGGATCGAAGACCCAGCAGACCGTGGGACGGGCTGCGGGCGGCCACTGGGCTCCTGGCGGCCAGGGGACTCGTGTGACGCACGGCTTCAAAGGCAGCACAGCACTTCCCGGCTCGTAAGCACGTCCAGAAAGAAAAGCTTTTTTAAAAAATGTAAAGGAAAAAGAAAAAAAGAGAGAGAGAGATAGAGAGAGAAAGAAAAAGAAAATAAAAGGAAAGCAAAAGAAAAGAAAAAGCATCAAAGGGGAGAGAGAAGCATGGAAAGCGAGACTTCATTACCGCTGTGCTGCCTTGAGAGGGGACACCTCTCACCTCCAAACCCCACCGCATTGCCCCAGCCCAGCCCCGTCCCGATAGCACCCCATCACCCCTCCGAGCTTACGAGTGAGGATCATGGTATCCCGCCCGCCGCGGAACCTCCACGGGCACCAAACTCCCTCGCTGCTGTCTCCGCGGCGGCTGGCAGCTGGCACCGCCGCCCGGCCCCGCACCGCCCCCGCCCCCGCCCCCGCCCCCGCCCCGCTCCGCCCCGTCCCGCTCCTCGGGGGCTGCCCCACCGCTTCTGTCGTGATCGATGCTTGCGGCAGAAAGCAAACGCAAATCTGCACGGCGACTTCTAAGCGCCTGCGAAACTATCAGCGTGGAGAAGAGTGCCGTGAGATTTTGGGGAATATCTGAGTCCCGTCGAAGATTGCGATTGGTTCATTTTCCTCCAAGACAACTGCATATTTTACACTCTCTGCTGTTATTCCAAGTTTCAGTTATTGATTCTGTGCTATGATCTGTCAGATACAGAGTATGTATGGTGTGGTGCCTTAGCAGACAATTTTCCTGAGAATAACCATCTCCCCCTCCTATGGGCCATAGCAGTGTTGTTTCTGGAAACCCCTACACAGCTCCAGGTCATTAATTTACTTAATAACCCTGAAGAAGATGAAGCTGTACTATATCTTCAAGCCTGACTTTACATACTTTACCCACTCAATCCATCACCTCTTCATATCTGAGCTTCAGCTCCTTTTGGCACCGCCAGGCTTACCTGAGTGCCTGTTGTAGGCAACAGTTATGTGCTGACAAGGTTGGTGGGGCTCGTGCAATGGGAATTCTTGGATAACAGGGAGGGCAGGCACATGCTGAGCTCCAGCTGTCTAACAGACAGGGTAATCCCACCTAATTGGCTTTGAGGCTGCACTCATTGTCTCCACTCTTAGGCACTTGGTAGACTGGGAAGTGACGGAATAGTAATGCAAGGGATGGAGAAGGCTGGTTGTGGATTGTGTGTGGGGTTTGAACTTCAGGAAAGAGAGAAATTCACATGCTTCTCCTATAATCATCCTCAAAAGGAAGAAAAACCAGAACACCACCAAGCTGCCCAAAACATGGGAAAGCAATGCAGGTACAGAGGTGCTTCCATCACAGTGATGGTGCTAGATGCAGAAGCCCTCAACACATCGACTTAATATTCATGGTAAAAAGCAGAGCTGTTGCTGTAAACACTGCTTCCTGGCCCAAGTCTGCATCCTTGCATGGGAAGCTGCTACACAGAACCCAGAGGAAGCTTCTGCAGGAGAGAATGGACATTTACTCTGCAGCAAAAATAAATGGGAAGGGTTTAGAGGACTTGGTAGTGTGCAAGGGAACTGAAAACTGAAAGCAGGAGAGTGTGAGGATGAGCACACAGATGGTGAGTACAGTCAAATGTTGTGCAGGTACTGGGAGAAGGGAAGCTGTCAGGAATTCAGCCCAGGGTTATCAGCCTCAACTTCACCATTTTGTGAAGTTGCAAATGAATGGCGATGATGCCAGAACACCATGTGCTCTCCTGTTCTGCATGTAGAGCTAAGCAGCTCCCCCAGCTAAAAGGGAACTTCCATCCTTGTGTGGAGTCTGAGGATGTTCTCAAAACTGCTGGAGCTGGGGAGCCTTCTGATGGAGTGGTGTCTGTGGGATATGGCTCGATAGACGCCGGAGGATTATCACTGACCTGGATTAGATTCTTGCTGCTAATCTGAAAGAGAAATGCTTTGATTCTAGTTCGTTATCAACTCCTGAAGACATTCAGTCTCTCTGGCTTGCATTTTAACTCAGGATTCTATGGGGCTGCTTAAGCAGGCATGTTCTCAACTGAAAAGCAAGGCACTGCTCTGGCATTCACTGTAAAATGTACTCAGAGGAGCATTTCACCTGAGGCATGGGTGTTAGCGGGTGGCAGCCACCGCAATCACTCACTGAGCTGCAAGGAGCATTGTGAAATCAACACAGCTTTGGTCTGTAATTTCTTTAGTTCTCAAACTCTTCAGTCAGCAGGCAGATTCCTGACAGAGATGGGACCCCATAGGCAGCCTGCCTAGGAAGATTGTTTCTGTGCAGCATTGTTAGCCTTAATACAGTCAATAAGCTTGTGCTGGATGCTAAAGCAATTGTAAAGGCTTGCCCGACAGGCACAATTATTCATATATTATTCTGTAAAAGGTGAATTCTCCTTCTGTTGTAACTGTGTAAGGGAATGATTGGTAGGACAGTATCTCATAAGAAGGGCCTGATTGTCTTTTTTTTCCCTTCAAGGCCCGGATGCCTCAATAGCTGACTGTGCCCTCCTCCCAGCAGCTGGCACACAGCGGGCAGCCCTGGTACAAGTGCGGGATTGTCAGACAAGCAGTGGCCATTCCGAGCTGCTGTGAATGTCCTCTGAGCAGCAGCATGATGGATTACAGCACGTTCTGGTTTCCAGGCCTCTGGCTCTGGACTGGGACTCACTGGGGTGTTTGTGTGCAGCATTTCCACAGCCCCAAGGATGTCCCTGTTTCAGCTATTGCCTAGGAAATAATTAAGTTTGCATTTTGTAGCACTTGACTTTACTGAAAAGTAATTATTTAAAGGAGTCTTTAATTGTTCAGACCTCTTGACAAAGAGTGTTTGCGTTATCACTTCTTAGAGATAAGCAGTGTTACTGCTCCTTGCTCTTCATGGAAGAAAGCTATTGTTTCACATTAGAATTATTCCCAATTCATCATGTGTGGGGAGCTGTTATTTGTACTGATCCCAGAAAATACTTCTTTTTTTCTTTATTTTACCGGTAATAAATAAATAAATAAATATTTTCCTACCCTTTATAATACATGTAACTGACTAAAGAGGGTGATCAGTGAGCCTTGTATTTTTATCTCTTCTGAATACTCTAGAGTAACACAAGTTCAACAGTTCCGGCTGAAAATGAAATTAGCAGGTTCACACTTTACTGAAGAAAGGCTCTATTATATGGATGCACAAAAGGATAAGAAATAAAAATTACACCAATTATATAGTTCAATAAAGAGATATAATTTGGTAAAGTATAAATACAGAGAAACTGAAAACTGAGGAAGAGCGAAAATAAATACTTTTATTTTATTTAAGATATGGAGGGTAAGCTCCTTAGCCTACAAGGAATACTGCTGGTTTACGGGAATTAGTAGAGATAAAGGATATCTTTTCCATATTGTTTTTAAGACATGTTGGTGATTATTTTTTGAAGTCTGAAGGATTTCTACTGCTGATGAGTCTGCCTTCAATTAAAGATTAGTTTAAAAGACTGTTAATTTAGTGATAAAGGTAGCATTTGTAATTGATCACTGCTGAACCTGAAATAATCAGGACTTAAACCTAAGGAATAAAATCTTGATTTCCAGCCACCTCTACATGCATGTGGTGGAAGTAGTCATACCAGTGAGTCCTAGTGGGCATGCAGGTCACAGGGGACCTGCCCTAACAGATGGCTGTAACACAACTTTTTCTCTGCTGAGGCATCATCCCTAAGTGACATTTACCTTGGTGGCCCTGTGGCAGCAGAGCTCCATAGCACCAGGAGCTCTCAGTGACATTTCAATGGTAAGAACCACTTATTCTACTTCATTCTGTGCTCATGCGTGACATCCAGTCTGATCAAGAAAAAAGGTAAACTTTTACAGAAATAACAGCACCCTCCATGAAAACAAGATGTATGATGCAAGTTTCCCACTAAAATAGATGAAAACAGAAAGACCGTTGCCTTAAATATGTCAAATTTTTAAAAATTTGTTTATGAAGCAGCTGTGCTGTTACAATATAAATGAGATGTACTGATGAGATTGACTTTTCAACAGAACCCCCTGAGCAGGTGATGTCAGCCACTCAGTGTTCAACGGGGGCTGCAAGGAGTAGGAATGAAATTTTTCTTTTCTTTTTTTCTTCTTTTGTTTTTTCTTTTTTTCTTCCCTCCCTCCCTTTCTTCCTTCTTTCCTTCCTTCCTTCCACACAGTAACTAGAAACATTATCCAAGGCTTTTTAGCTAAATGAACTTAATATTAATTAAACTTATTTCCTCTGGAGGAAATAGTCACATGCATCCACCTGGACCAGTTGACCCATTATGTGAAAGACTGCTGCTGTTTTAGCCTGGGGGAATCTCCAGGACTCAGGAAATCATTTTAAACCCATGACTCAATAAAGCACGATAACTGTGGCAACTGGAATACATACACTGTGATGCCTAATTGCTCCTCAGTGTTCATCAGGGGAGGTACTGGGTTGATACTATAGCCTAGAGAGTGGCTATTGTTAATGTAATGTGAAGCTACTGAGACAGGGAAGAGAGAAAACACATGTTACAAAGACCAGTGAACAACCTCGGGCCTGGTGTAAGTCAGGACAGGTTGTAATCCTTCTCAGTCCTGCTCGTGAGAGCATGCTGGACTGAGACTCAAAGCATCTGCAGTCTTGTCCTGTTTCAATTTCTGGGGCAAACTTGGTCTCTCCATTTGCTTTCTCATACTTAATTTTTCCCGTAGACAAATTGGGAGAATAATACATACTTCTTATGCACAGTCCTTAAGTTGCACTGTGGAAAGTGCTGTATGAGGTTATTATGCTGATACTGTGCTTAACAAAAATTGTCTTGCAGATTGCCAGTTTGATGGCTTCTTTTATTGCATGCACTCAAGTTCTTGCTTATTGTAACTGAAAAACAGCTTACAGCAGCAATTACCTTGAGTTTTACAGGGAGTGAGGTGGATGCACACATGCAGACAGTTATTTAAGGGCACCTTAAGTAACTCACTGGAGTGTCAACACCCATAATGATATGAGAGGAAAGACGAGAGAAGTGGAGGGGGAAGCTAGCTGTCTTGCCAGTAAGAACAAACTGAGTTGGACAAGATTTATTAGGTGTATATTACCCAGATGAATGTGATTCTGACTTGACTAAGAGCCAGCAATAGCAAGGGGAGAGGGTCAGACAGAAAGAAGTGGCTGTTTGGCCTTCATCAACAGATTGGAGACCTGGCAGGGATTAGGAGGAGGAGTAGAATTGGGTGCTCATTCTTCACTCAAAAATTTAGCATTATGAACTCTAAATGGATGGCCAGCTGAAAAACGCTTCTTCCTCCCTCTCCATGCTATATTTCTCTTTCTATGCCAATGTGTTACAGAGACTGAGAGTATGATACTGTTTGTGCACATGATATGATGCATAGAAGTCACTCAGGCTAATGGGAGCTTGCACGTTTTCAAAAATAAAGACACATTCTGTTACATGAACACAAGAAAAAGAAACATGGAAGGCAGTCAGTTTGCTTTAAAATTTCAGCAATATCAAGGTATGAAGGGCTACATTTTTAGCTTGCTTATTTTTGAGGTTTTAGTTTTGCCTTCATATCATTTTATAAAGAGACATGGTAAAATGAGTTTGTTCCTGAGAGAGCAATCTCTTTATATCTAACCCTACCACGAACAAATTTTAAATATTTAATGTCCAAAAAAGTCTTAAAAAAAAAGAAAAAGATTTTTACTGGGAAGATACTAAAGAGCTTAATTTTTACTAAAACAAAACAAAACAAAAGTTAGTTCTCTAGTACTCTGAAATGCTGTATTTTTTTCATCAGACTTCAAATTGCAAAAACAGGTAGTAGTGACTGGAGGATGCTTTCACTCTTTGCCCAGTGCATCTGACAATTTGAGTTCACCTATTTTTTTTTATTTTTTATTTTTTAACTTTTAACTTTTTTAACAGTTATGTCACTAAAGCAACAATGAACTTCCTATTATTTTAAACTCAAAATGCAATGAAGAAGATTCTCTGCTGCTGTAGATGGACATTTTTAAAACTTGTGTTTGCACAGCAATATGCAAGAGCCAAGAATCTGATTTGTAACTCTTTAAAACACAATTTATTCCAGACTGCAAGCTTACTCATACTGTGGCAAGCTATTCAGCTTCATATAGAACCTTCAATACATTAACAAATGCTCTCTAAAGAATCCACTTCTCTTTCCATCACTAAGTGTCCAGCTGCCTTGTGAATGGGAAGTGACCCCCTGGGATCTGACATATGGCACACAGGGAAGAGATACAGCTCTGATGTTTTCCAAACAAATATGCAATTGGATTATTTGAATCTTTTGTTTCTGACAGTTTGACTGAAGTTTTATTAACATATACAATGCATAGTACAAAACACAGAGTGCGCCTTATGGTCAGCTTTAAATTGATATAGAACTTCATTATTTCTTCATGAATCCCACCTAAAATGTATGAACAGCTTCATTTATAGGATGTGGTGCCAACAAAGGTATGGATCCTTTCTGGTCATGTGCTTCTAACATGACAAAGTTCTCAAATTAACACAGGAAAAAAAAAAGTCTGATTCAGCTAACCTGCTTTTTGTTTGATCACGGCTTCAGAGAGTTCAAGGCAGCTGGGGCATACCTGCACTACGATCAATGAGGCAAGTGATTAACAGTGAAAGGACACTGCACCTTTCATGCTCAAACAAGGACTTTCTCTCCTTTGAAACAAGAACCTTTACATCTCTCAGAAGAATTACAGTTCTTGTCAGCAGCACTAGAGTATAGAAGTATTTTTGAATTTCTTCGTGATAAATCTTTTTTTTTTCCAGATACAGAAGTTGTATTAAATCTCAAGATTAACAGTATTGCTTGCATCTGATTTTTAGTAAGGAAGTATAAACAATGACTTGAAAGGTGTATGTGCAGAATTTTCCATTTGATTTACCAGTAGCTTGTTAGAATCTGTCATGCATGTCATATTGACCTTATAAACTTAATTACCTAGGTTCTAAGAATCCATATGCTTGCCTCTCAGCTCCTTAATGTAAATCAGTAGCAGCACTAAGAAGAAACCCTGCAAGATAACACAAAACACCCAGAAAATTTAGATCCAACAGGTCATAATGTGAAACTTCTTAGCTAATAAAGTGTCTAGGATTATTTGCAAACAGTTTAGAAATAAAAGCCTTATTCCACTTGGCCCAGGGTGCAAATAACATCTGGATATTGTGAATCTCACGCTGAAAACTGTAAGCCAGGTACTCCAAAAGAATATAGGCTATACCTTGAAAACAGTAAGTTTTGAGCATTTTTTATTCATTAGTTTTGAATCAAATGCATGAATTTTATGTGATTGCCAATATGAAAAAACTGAGTAAAACCCAAGAACTGCCCAAGAACTCTTAGACAGGTGTCTGAGGAGTTCAGTTGCTCTTACTGCTATTTCCACCACTTTTCAGGAAGTTACCTGACTTTATTATGAGATTTGGGCCACATGGGAAACTTCCTGCCTACTGTACAGAATGAGAGCAAGAATAATCCAGCTGCAGCCTTGCTCTGGAGGCAAGAAGATATTGCCCACTAATGCCCACTGCATGCTTTTAGCTAACCAGGGTTCTAGGTGCTCCCTCTGTTCCTTCTGATAACACCTATTTTTCCCATAAGCCTTGTAAAGAGCCGTGAACATGTAATAATAGGAGTTTCTAATCTTTATAGCACCTGCATTGGGTATTTATCTCAGTTTCTTCCATTCATTTTTCCTTCTTTCTTTTCCATGTAACTGGGTGCTACCATTAGCAATTACAAGGGGTAGAAGTGCCCTCCTTAGTTTCTTTTTCTTGTCTTCTCTTCCTTTGCCCAGTGTATGTAAAGAACAGGTGGAACATTAGATCAAGGGCTGTTGAACAATGTTCTCCAAAGAAAGAAGGAAAAGCACACAGGCCAAAAGAAAAAAGGTAGTTCTTAGGAGAAACTGGAACTATATGACTTAAAAGAGAAATATCAGAAAATACTGAGAGATGTGAGGTCACTGGTAGACTAAGTGAACTGGGACTCAGTCATTCATGTCTGCATTTGTACAGCTAATATGAACTTAACAATTAATTTGATTGTTCCAGGGAGCTCGTTGATACTCAGTACTCAGAATCTTTGGATATGAGCAGACACAGGAAACAGAATGGGCTCCTAGCATCCCGCTGAATCTCTGCAAGAACTGCTTTATAAAACAATTAGTTATTTTAGTGGAAATTGTCACAGAGCACACAGAGCATAATATAAAGAAATTTGAGAGCCATTTTGTAGCTACTACGAAACATAATGCAGAGCATAATGGAAAGCTCAGACAATTAGGATGCTTACTTGTCTTAAAATAGTATTTCTCATCTTGCATGATCTTGTTTCTAGATTAGAAAGGGTTTTGTTTACTTCAGGATAAAATGGAATTTAACCCTTGTTTCTATAAATTAATGTATGCCATTCTTTTAGGCTTGAAGGGTACACAGAAATTTGAGTACATAAATGCTTTCAAGAACAAGGTCTTATTTTCTTGATGATGGAATTTCAGGCTCTTTCACAGATCATTTTTATGATCTCAACCACACTCCATTTGAAACTTTTATACCTATTCCATTAAGAATAGCTTCACAAGAATGAAAAACTGGTGCTTTATCCTCTGCCCACTTGTACCTACTATTTCTGATGTGGCTGACAATGCCAGAAATCAAAGTACAGATTCTCAGAACAGCAAGGCTTTTCATTATGGTCTCTCTGCATGAAAAGTCCATGTGTCAGCTAGGAAAATGAATTTCTAATAATACTTGGCACTGAATGACTGGCTTGTCTCAAAGGAATACACCAAACACTGTTTATTTGATCGTTGTAAGACTGAATTAGGTTTAACCTATTTGAATCATCTTTGTCTTAGCCATCTTCATATCAAGAAGCTTATACTGGATACGATAATCTGAAAAATCAATGCAGTGATTCTTCTTTTTAATTAAAGAAATAAAAACACTAGTGAAATTGGAATTGCTGTTCTAAATAGTTTCTCTTTGTTATATAGTGAACAAAATCTTCTGGAGAATTTTCAAATTTATTTATTTTCAAAATTTTCAAAATTAAGAATCGCTTTCTTAAGACAGGTAAATATTACTGAACTTTCTCTTTGCACAAAGTTAGTGTATGTTTGTGAAGATATTATCTAAAAGCATGATTTGTCCATTCCATTCTAAATTTAATTACCTGGTATCATTTTCTGAACATGCTACTATGCAAACTCTATGTTTGATCTTATAAATTCAGTGTGAATGTCGCTTTGCAATTTGCAGTATTAACAAATAAAAGGTCTCAGATTTCATTGTAGTAGTAGTAACACAGAGTGTAAAGAAACAGATATATACAATAAGATCAATTTAGAAATGAGTATCTGTATTTTGCTTTAGATTTGAAATTGTAATCTTACAAAATAAATGCATGCATTGAAAGGCTAATTCATTTTTCTTGGTTCATATGGCAGCAGTTTTAAAAAGTCAAGCATTCCTTCACAGGCTGAAGATGAATCAAAGTTCTCTGATTCCTGTACAAATGTGTGCCTCTATGCTCATAGTTTGTTCTGGATCAATTCCAGTGCATTGTGACTGTGGGAGCTAGAAAGGAAAACTCAAGGGAGTATTTTTAATCACTTTTACCTCTATTAACAATGTGATGCTATTTCCATTGTTCCTGTTATAAAAATAAGTAGCTGACATGTTCCCCAGAATTGATTACTGTGTTTCAGTCAACAGATCAGCCAGCAAGAAATTGCAGTCTATCAGGAAAGGGAGTGGAAAGGAGCAGACAGAGAAACCTCAAAGGAAAGGACAAGACACTGTGTCTTTTGTCCTTTGTTCCAAGATGGAAATAAACTGTCTCCACTTTTGATAAGCTCGTCTTTTGATCTTTGCTTGCAATAATTAGGGTTAGACACTAAGTTATTTTATGAACTCTTTAAGGTTTAGGCCTCTCTAAGTTAACATGAATATAGAATCATAGTTATGAGTTATTTGTCTTCTGCAAACAATTTAAGGGGATTATATTATATGCATATTATATGCAAATGAACTAAATATGGATGGACTTGGAGATGAGAGGTAATTTCTTCCTGTAGAATTCATTTTGCTTCATTTTATAATTATGTGAATACATAAAAATAAATACATACAAAAATATATAGGTCTATATATCTGTGACCATGTCAGAAACAGATCATGTCGCTCTGTGCAACAGCTACCCTTTTCTTAAAAAGCCTACCACCACCTCGCTACAACCCCTATCCAGATCCCTCTGGAGGGCTTTCATATCCTCAGGTTGATCAACACTTCCTCCCAACTTGGTGTCATCTGCAAACTTACTGAGGATGCACTCAATCCCCTCATTCAAGTCACGAACAAAGATATTGAATAGGACAGGCCTTAATACCAACCCTTGGGGAATATCACCCATGACTGGTTGCTAGCTGGATTTAACTCCATTCACCACCAATCTCTGGGACCAGCCATCCAACCAGTTCTTTACCCAGCAAAGAGTACCTGTCCAAGACACAGGCTGCTAGCTTCTCCAGGAAGATGCTGTGGGAGACAGTGCCAAAGGCTTTGCTGAAGTGTAGGTAGACTACATCAACAGCCTTTCCCTTATCTATCAGTAAGGTCACTAGATCATAGAAGGAGATCAGATTGGTCAAGCAGGACCTGCCTTTAATGAACCCATGCTGGTTGGGCCTGATGCCCTGGATGGCCAGTTATACCATATGATCTCATTCAAGATGATCTGCTCCATAACCTTTCCTGGCATTGAGGTCAGGCTGACTGGCCTGTAGTTCCCTGGATCCTCCTTAAAACCATGTCTTTAGATGGGAATCACTGTATCATACATTCACAGAATTACTGAATGGCTTAGGTTGGAAAGGACCTTAAAGACCATCTAGTCCCAGCTAGATCAACTGTTCCAACTAGTTCAAGCTGTGACCCAGCTTGAAAGAGCAGGAGCTGATAGCAGTCCTCCAGTTTTATCACCACTTCTACCTGATAGCCACTTCCTGATGTCCCAAATGCAGGCTTCAACCAGGCAGCAGTGCTCTCATGAGAGATTATCTGGGCAGCAAAAGTGTGCCTCAGTGCCCCTTTTGATATTTTCATGCCACTGTCTGCCAACTCAGTATTCTTAAGATCGTGATGAAGCTGGCACTGTAATAAGAATTACAAGATTAAGAGCTTCAACATACATCCTACTGCCAAGGACAAGATATTACCTTTGATTTGTTGAGATGCATCTTTGTAGTGGCATATTTTTTTTTTTACCTGTAGAATTGAAAAATGTAATTCTTAGTAACTTCCTGAAGAATGCAAAGGTATAATCATTTATTTGAAAATACAGAATTCTCCTCTTAAGTGATCTAATTGCAGAATTCTTGTATCTCCAATGGAATATATTCTGCTCTTATCAGCTGAATAAGTGATGCAGTCTAAACAGAGGGTAATAATGCTCAACTGGAATTCCAGGAAAGGAAGCTTAATGAGAACTTCCTGATTTAAATCTTACAAAAATAGAAAGGTTGATAGGATAAATGAATCACTCGGAAGAACAGATTTTGCTTCAGTTAACTGAAACAGAACATAAAAATGTCAAAGTAACCCTTTGTTATATTTAACAGCAAAACTCACAAAACTATGTAGAGCATCATTTTCACGCATAAGATCGAGAAGGATCCAAGAAACAACTCAATTTTCTGAAAACTTATATGAAGTTTCTTCTCATTTTCTGGTCTGGAAATCACAGTGATATCTACACAGACATTTCTCATGCAATTTCCTGTAGCTTCTGCTTTCAGTGGACCAGGAAAAGAGTATTTTCAGAAGTAAATTTGGAACTTCTGCTCCTGGAAGATATCAGCAAGTCAGAGATGCATGGAAATTAAAGAAAAACAAAACAAATGAACTATTTTGAGTACTAAGAAAACATTTGGTTCAATTTGAGTTCACTTTGACTTCCTGACAGGGATAGTCACTTAAGTGTGAATAAACCCACAGAGAAAGTGGAACTTACTTCTTGGGTAAGGTACCTGGTAAGTTAGTTATAAGTGAGCAAGAGAAATGGTCCTGTGCCACTAGGAGAATGGAAAGGAAAACATCAGAAGTCTTTCCTATATCTAGTTTCCACAAATTTGTCACCCATAAACACTTTTGCATTTAAGGTACTTTTCATATTGGCTACATTCAAGTCAGGCAAGTGATACATTGTGACTGCCTCCTTCTTGCCTCCTAACAAGACAGAAGGAAAATAAGTTAAAAATGCGCATGTGCTATCATCGCCCTCATAGCAGCAGCAAGCAGAATATCCAAAGCGCTGCCAGAGGCCATCCATACCAGAGGAACAACTGCTATGCACTTCCCAAGGCCTGGCCTATGCTCCATCCATCAGCTACTCTTGCCTTGGGTACAATATGTTTGTTTTACATTTGAACATAGACATTTCATCTTCAATTCAACTTTTTTGCACCAGTCTAATAATTTGCATCTTCTGAGTATTTCCAGAATAGAGCTCTATTCCATGGTAAAGTAGTGGATAGGAGCCTTTTTCCTCTCATGCTAAGGTTTGGCATAATTATTGGCATTTTTTTCCTGATTTTTTTGATCCCAAGTTTTTGCTTTTAGCTTTTAGTTTTTTAGTTTATTTTTACCAGTTTTTACTATCTTCTGGCTTGTTAATTTCTTTTATTTTCTTTGTGCAGCTGTAGATTTTTCAGCTTTTCTTTATGAGGATATGAAGTTGCTAACAATGAGAGAGAAGATAGACACTTCAGGGAATAGGACTGCTGTGTGCTTTTATGATTGATCCAAGTGATGCCAGAGGAAAATAAGAGGCAGAGCTGGTGAAGTATCGCATCTGTACATGTAAAAGCTTTGGTTATGAAACTGTCCAGGAGTGGTTACAAATAATTGATAGCATCTGCAGCTAGAAGACAATCAGCTCCAGATAATATTTAACTAGCTAACATTCACCTCTATTTTATTCATTGCCGATTCTACAGACAATTTCAAGACAGTTTTAACTAGCTTATTGTAAACATTTGATTTTTCACAACACCAAGAATTAATGCATAATGTGGTAAAGATAGAAGAAATGAAAAGCAGCATTCCAAACCACGCGGATGATCTTCCCTTGTTTGGGTATTGATTCTGAGATAGTAAATGTGAGAGAATACCTCTCACATTTAAAAGGCAATAATCCTGAATTACACTAGAAATCGGGTCAGTACAAGTGAATATAGAAAACAGACATCAACAGAAGCAAACTTATAGTGACCAGCAAAGAACGTGATCTTCTCACTCCCCACTGTGCCTGAAATATCTGGGTGTTTCATACAGCTGTGAGAGATGAAGCACTTGTCTGTGATGAGCTAAGGATGAGATGAGAACCTGACAGTTGAAATGGAATTGCCTACTTTGGACTAGAAATGTATTTTATGGGAGGGTGTGCTTTGACTGCCAACTATCTGTTTTGTTTTGGTACTTGAAATTGTTCTTAGATAACTCCCTTTGGAGGTTTAGCTACAACTACAGCTATGTTTCAGAAGATTCTTCCATTTCATAGAAAAAAATAAAAGGAACGTGTTCATTATGTACAGCATTGCAAGATATATTTTTCATATGTAGTAGTTTGGGTAACTATTTTCTTAATGAGGAGACTTGTTGAAACACATTATGGTGTTTTCACATCACCTCTGTTTTTCCCAGAAGTTTTTGATTACTGATTAAAAGTGAATGTTTTTCTATATCTTATAGTTATTGCAAGTAATTTCTCAAAGGTCATTAACCGTCAAACTACTATAATCTACCTAAGTATTTTACAGGTTCCCTAGGAAAAAGAAAAATTCAAACCAAAAACCTATTTTGGTTTATAGCTATTATTTGAGATAGAAAAAATGGAGTAGCTCTGTATTTGAGTGTAAATTATGAATTCAAAGCTAAACAATGAAAGAGGCTATGTCAATCTGTGCAATTACTAGATTACAGAGCCTACGAATCTGCTATGAAGAAACACATTTGGCTGCATTACTGTGATACTTTTCAGTGGAGGTTTGCAGAGCATGCCACAAACAATGTATTTGGTCTCCAAGTAATGTTAACATGTAGGCTTTCACTTCACAGTAAGAGAAACTGAAGCAAATGAAGAGGAGAGGCATTTCCACAGTTACATTCTGAACTGGCTGAGAAAACTGTGAATAAAACCTGGAAACCATTTTCCCTTTCTTGGAATTTACCTTTAGGCACCACTCATATGGACCTATAACTCTCCAAGACACACCTGGTTCATACCTTTTTTCATTCAGTTGTCACAGATGGAGAAAGAACAAGAAGTCCCAGAACATATTGCATTTGATTTTGTATATGGTATGTACTCAGGTATGCATCCCATGTAGTTTACTTTTGCCTTATCAGTTATCACCTTATTCATAGTCTTATTGTCTGAGAATAACTTTTGCAGTTATGTTATTTGAAGTTCTTGGTGTGGGATGTAATCTTGCCGGTGTAGGTATACCATTCTGTACCACCTTACCAAAGTAATTAAGTATTCAAGGATATGTATTTATTTGTCATTCTAATACTATAGTTATCTGCAGCTTGCATGCACTGCTAACAGATGTTTTGTTCTTTGCGTCCAACATTATGCAATAAGACAGCAAGTCCCCAGAACTCCATGTGTCAGGAACACAAAGTACTCTAAGATAGTTCACTTTCATATTTTCTGGCATTTAGTGATGAGTAAACCTCCAAATGGTTTATAGGTCAATTTAGCTTAGGCTAACTATCCAAAAATCTGATTCCTAGAACCCAGTTTGCTCAAATTACAAAACCAGGCTAGTTACATAATTAGAGTAGTGGTACCATTGACCAAGTGAGAGAGACAAAACTTCTTCATATTTTCCAGAACCACCTGGTTCAGTTTGAAATCAACAGAAAGCGTGCTTTATTTTTCCTTTTCCTTTCTCTAACTAGTATTTCACCCTTTGTATTTCCTACTGTTTTCATATTTGGGATGAAGTTTTATCTCAGCTAACTCCACATAACAACTCTGACTACAGCTGAAAGATGCATCTTTTATATATATATATATATATATATATATATATATATATATATATATATATACATACGTGTATATATATCTGAATGAGTACTTTGATGCAAAAGCTTTTTTGGAAATAAAATAAGGATTGTCTGAGACATACAGATTTCAAATTTATTCTGATCATAATATTTCTTGAGATGACAATTGAATAGGAGGGACTTCATTTGGAGTCTGCTTAAAGAAGCATTTGAAGTCACAAAAAAACTTCCTGGGATGTACTGTTTACAGATATCAATTGGGAGAAACACATGCTGCAAAAACAGATTTTTTTTTGTCACAACTTCAGCAGTATCAAATATTAGGAAAATTCAGTTTTGCAAGAGTGGGACAGCAAAAAAAATTTAATCTGTTTTAAATGACTTTATCTCCTTTGCACATTATACCTTTTTGAAGGGCTAAGCATAGGTAAGTTGGTACTTCAGCACAGGTGTATGAATGTACAATTGATGCTCAGAAAAAAAATCTTTATTGAGGCAATTATATTTGAAATGCTGCATAGCAGATTTTTTTTCTCCTAATGGGATATAATTGAACACTATTAAATCACTATTTGTTCATAATTTTGCAATGGTAATATTTTGCAGCCAGTGTCATTTGCTTTTTGCAGCTGTTATTTTGTTCAAGGAGTCCATGTATGACTCGATTTTCTGTGAGGTTTCCAGAGAGAACCACTTTTATTTCCTTCAGTGCTCTCCAAGATTTGGCAAAGGCAGTCTCATGAGAGCAAATCAGTGAAGAAATTGCATAAATTTCAGTGAAGTCACAAATAATTAATTTTTCTTGGACCTGAACTCATACAAAAAAAAAAAAACATCAAGAAGCACAGAGAAACAAATGGAAGTAGCCGCCTAACATGGTGATGAAACATAAATACACAAATCAGAGCAAAAACTGCAGAAACTTTGCAGGCTAAAGACACGATGGAAACAATAGATGGCATTTTAGATGGGGGTTCATAGGATGTTAGAAAGCTCACATAGCACTTCCTGTAGCACGAGCAGAGGCTTCCTATCTCAGTTGCACTGCCTGTGGAGACTGCTTGTGAGGGGCATCCATGAGATCAGTCACACACATCGACTGCACAGTACGTTCTTGGGGCAGACACCTGCACCAAAAACATTCATGCAGCTTGTAGAAGAAAAAGCCACTGGGGTTACAAGCAGCCACAGGTTACAAGCAGTGTCTGTTTTCACCTGTTATTGTTAGGTGTACTACAGGCACATGTGGTGTAAGCTCAGATAGAGAGGAGTTTCTTTGCTAACCCTTTCACTCCACCTTCAAATTCTGGAGAGAGTAAGTAGTTCTGCCCCCATTACCTCCATCATTCACTGAGATCTAGCTTTTAATTGCTCCAAACTCAAACTTCCCTGCCTCTAGGCCGTGCTTGCCACCTGCTTAGAAAATCTTCTCTCTTTCTTTCTGGACTTTTCCTTTGTCAGAGAAAGAGTGACTGACTCACACTTTCCCAAGCAGGTTCATTGACAACCTACAGTTCCCACAGAGGGGCCTGTAGCATTGCTATGGGTCCTGCAAGCCATGCAGCTGGCTGAGTGCTCAGGTAACAACACTGTGGCCAACAGGCTGCATATCGAGGGAAAGATGCTGCACAGCTGACTGATTTACTGAGCCTGGCATTAACAGTCTTGGAGCCATACCTTCTAACTTTCTGTTACAGTTGGTGTTACAGTTGGAAAGATTATCATGGTGAAAGCAGGAAAAGAAACAAATAGGGAAGGAATGCTCACCTGTATCTGAAGATCTAGGTTTGCAGGAAATACTCCACAGAGGAGAGATCTCCAGAAAGAGATTCTTCCCCAGGGGCAATCAGCCCTTAAATGGGGTGAATTGCCTTCACCTGTGCTCCCATGGCTGACTCAGTCCTTTCCTCAAGTGATCAATCAGTGGTTCAGGCCATGACTCAACAGTTCTCATACACTTTCACTCTCCATCCTCCCAAAACTTGGTTTGTAGAAGGAATACTTTTCTTCTTTACTGTGTATGTGCTCAAGGTTATATTTGAGGCCATGCAGTTTCCATGAAGTCATTTTGTGGAATGTAGCTAAATGCTTTTTTAAAATGCTGCCTTCTGCTTAAGGAGAGAACAAAATTAAGAACTCTCTCCCGGGACTGGTGCACAGCTGGGCTTGTGTGGAAGCTGATCCGTGAAAATCAATACATCTGCGTCTGTTCTCCAATTGGATTTAGCAGGAGAAGGCATATGCATAACAGTCAGAAAAGGCACAGTGAATATAACACATGCTGCTATTATTCAGGTGTTCAGTGCAGCGCTCCTTGTTCTGCCTCTGAATGGTTCTACTCCACTCACTCCTAAGTACAATTGAAATTAGAGGGGAGCAGGGAAGGGCTACTGAACTCTTGTCACAGGCAGGGAGATGGCCAAAAGCTAGGAACTGAATGGCAATGGATCAGGGAAGGAGAAAAAATCCCCTGCAACCAGTTTTGTTGCTGAATCACACTGATGTGGGCGTCTGGTGGCTAAAGCAAAATGCATGTGGGCTTGTTAATAGCTGTAATTTATCTTAATAAATCCAGAAGTAAGGGATTTAGATTTATTTCCCTTTATTTTTCATTGATTTGAAAGAAGATCTAGCTCATGCTGTTTTTACTTGCCTCAGGAAGAGAAATTCATGCAATTGCTAATGGAAAAGGTTGACCTTAATATTATGCTGTAGCCTATGCTTAGTTTTACTATTTTTACAAGACCAAACAGAAATATTTAGCAGGAACAGACAAACAAACATGAATTTATTTTTCTGGAATAAAGATTCCAGAGAGAAAACAAGGAACTGTTTTAATGAAGAACTGAGATGGGAAGTGCTTCAGCACATATCCCTTTTTCACAGCACTGCTTTCTTATCTTATGAAACAGACAGACGCTGGAAAAAGTGAAATGAAAATGAGTTGCTGAAGAGATGTGCCAGCCTATTCCTTGCTGATGTATTGGTAAGCGCTTCAGAGGAAGCAGAGCCCAGTTCTCCTGTTTTTACAGCCAAATTATTACAGAAAAGCCAACGACTCTCTCCTTTTATTTACTGGGAAAAATAAGTAGGCCATGAGTATTTTCCAGACAAGCTTTAGCCATGAACACATATAATTTAGAGAAGCTGAAAAGAGTATGCTTGCAAATGAATATGCAAGTTGTCAATATACCCTCTGGAAAATCTGCTGCAGCTGGCTGATATTCTTACAAATAAGTGTGGGGTTATTATTTCACTGTGTTTAAGTCACTTTTGGACACAACATACTGAAGAGGCAAACATTAGCCATATTATATTAAGCAATGAACTTTCCATATGTTGGAAATAGCGTCATGAAAAGAAAGAGGGAGTGCTTAGATCATCACCAGTGATCCTGCCCAGCAGAGATTCTCAGACTCAGCCTGTTACCATGCTGCCTGATCTCAAAAAGGAGAGGGATGTTATTTCTCTCAAAGAAATAAAAAATAAAAATAGACCATCCATCAACTAAAACCAAGACAAGTATTTCTTTCTCACTGTTGAAATGGGATATTATTATTCCCATGGGGATTAATCAGCGTAGCTGGAGGAGACTGGCCCTTTGGGAGGTCAATTGAGGAATGCTTATGACTAATATTTTGGTCCATGGTCTATCTCTATGCCAAGTTAATAAAGCTGTGTCATCTTTTACTCTCTTTTATTAATATAACATTAAAATTCTACTAACATTGATGTTGCAGATTGCCCTTGGCTCTGAGAAGTAAAATAATACTTTATGGAAAAGATTTTACTGTACAAATAAGCAGATTTAACATCCCAGTTCGTTCCCAGCTCTCAGATGTCAGCATTGCCTGTAATTAGCTGTGAGCTGGAATGTGTTGCCATGCAGTAACCACACCAAGCATCTTCCTTCACATCTTGATTTCCTATTTCAAATATCCCTGTCAAGTTTAGAAAATGACTTGTTGAAGCAAAAGGAAGCAAAAGAAAGCAAAAGAGAGGAGAGTCTGGACCAGCGCTTAAGGTTAGCCCAGCATAGAATCAGCCTATTAAATAAATACTTAAAAAATAATAAAAAAAAAAGAAAAGTAGCTTTACAAAAAATAGAAAACTTTGTAGGAAAGCATTTCTTAAACAAATAGATGCCTTGAAAAAAAATAACCACAGGTATTCAGCAGTTAAAATTATGTTTCAAAGTACAGTTTCCATTATGAAATTCAAAGCTCTCAAAATGAATGACTAGAGATTACAGTGGCACATTTGCAGATGCTTTGATTTTTTATAATCAAGATTAGAGGTCTGTGAAAAACAAATGCCTACAAAGTCCACACAAAGCCATTTCCTCCCAACAGGTATGGGGAGGGTATGTTAACTTCCCCAGAAAACCCAGTCCTAACCAGTCATTATCATGGGCTGCCAGAAATAGATTCTGCTATTTGAAGCAAATGTAGGCTGCCATACTCTACTGACTTCCACTGAGATGCTCATACTGGCTTTTGAGCAGAGCCAGTTTCCCTTTAACATTTTGATGCTGGCAACAAAAATGACAGCTGCTGAGGTCTGTAAACATGAGAGATCTGCTGTTTTAAGTCCCAGTTTTATTCTGCTACAAATAAATGCATTTGCTGTCTATAGAGAACTGTGAACAATACTGTGCTGTGTCTTTCATTAGTTTCTGATTTTGTTTTCCAAGTGGCAGAAATGTATTCCACAAATTTCAACTAGCCTGGAGAGCAGCTCTGTGGTTTCTACATGATTTCTGTGTGCAACTGGAAGTGTACATTTAACCTCTGTGGTTTTAATTGCTGTGACACTGGATATCCCAAACACTAGCACTTCTGTTAGATAGAACTGTTACTTTTCACAGAAATTAAGAGAGAGACAGTAATAACCATTGCATTTAGTCATATGGGAGCTGTAGGGAAAGAGTTTTCCATAAAGGTGTCTTCCTTTCCTGGCTGTCAAGAGCTTGGACACTTTTTGAGATATTTCTGCAAAACCCATAGGTTCTTCCAAACTTTGATGGGAGATTTAAAGAAAAGGTGAAGGGGAGGGAAGAAAGAGGTGCACATATATTTTCTCCAAACTCTCTGTTCAGTTGGACCAATACATCCTCAGATTGCTAAAAAGTATGTATTTTCTAAAACAGAAATACATCATAAAGTAAAAACATTAATGTTGCATCCTAATATACTCCTATAAATGTCCAATAATGCAAATTATTTGGGAGAAAAAAAAATGGTAACCAAGAAGCAACTAGTAAGATTACAAACGCCATGATGTTAAATACTAAAGCAAGCAACTCTGGGATAAAAGTTGCAAAAGTGTTCAAAATGTACTGGGAAAGACACGTGTTTTCCATAATGAGTTAGGGGTTGCAAGCCAAGCATCCAGTGACTTTCTCAGGAAAAATCACTGTTTGAGGGGTTCCTGCTTTTGCAATCCCCAAAACCTTCCCCCCACAAAAGCTGCATTAGACATGAGTGACTAAACGTGGGTAACAATTACATGGTTATGAATTGTCCACTTGCTTTCAAACAGCTCTCCCTTGATTGTGATGTGAAAGCAACACTTTGCATTCCCATGCAGATTGCTCTGCCTGACAGCAGTGCTCAGTCCCAGGATAGCCATGGAGCTGTTTCACCCTGCGTTACAGGGTTGGAGTGAGGCCAACATTTCTCCTCATGCTTCTCAGAGACTGAGTCAACACACCTGCTTCTGAGAATCTGGTGCAGCCAGCAGCCAGCGATGTCATCTTTGGCTAGGGTGCTAGAACTTGATCTGAATTATGTTCTTTAATTCAGTTTTAACACTTCTAATGCAAGATACTAGAGGAATTTTCATGACCTACAACTTTTTCTTTTCCCAAAAGATGTGCAGAAAGAAAGTAAAACCCTTCTTGATTTAACTAAACCTTTGATTTTTCTTGTGAAAAATATAATGAATATTACTTTTAAAATACAAATAAACTCTTTTACTTTGAGAGGCAAGAAACATACTTTTAATTATTATTATTTTTTTTAATTAGCAGTATTTTCTCAACAACAGTGTAGCCATATTCTGTGAATGAGTTCACATGACTAATTCAATGAAGGTAAGGAAGGAACTCACGTGAATAATGGTTTGAAGGGCCTAAGCTCATGGGATTTTTTTGAATGATTTCTTAATAGACACAAACCAAAAAGAGAGTTTTAATTGAGGAACTTACTTTTACTCCACAACAAGGAATCAAAATGACCACAACATTGTGTAGGTTTTCTGACTTCAAAATAAAATTGCTGCCAATCTCTACAGAAGTAGGATAGTACAGACTATGGTGCAGTAACACTAGCAAAGTTAGCATACAGGTAGTATAAACTCATCTGAAATCTTTATTGCAGTATCTAGGAATGGGCAGCATCATACATGTGCAAATCATCACAACCCACTGCAGAGCTATGATCTAGTTATTACCAGCAGATATTTGTGTTGCAAGCAGGTTTGGAATTGGTGAGCTCCATGTGCTTCCACAGCCAACCAAAATAAACTTTAGTTTATTGGCATACTTTTTCTAAGATTTTCCAATTTTCTCCTCATTCAAAGAGAGAGACTGCCAAATAAGCTTTGCCCAGTGCCTGAAGGAAACTGCTCAAGGAATCTCCATATCTTCCTGCTGTGTGTCCTCCCACTTATTTGGTCACAATAGAAACTAGATCAATATGCTGATGGAGTTCTCCATATTGCAAAGCCAATAGAGAATTTGGAGCTTTTCATAGAATCATAGAATGGTTTGGGTTGTAAGGGACCTTTAAGATCATCTAGTCCTAACACCCCTGCTATAGCCAGGGACAACTTCTTCTAGACTAGGCTGCTGAAAGCTCCATCCAGCCTGGCCTTGAATGCATCCAGAGAGGGGGCATCTACAACCTCTCTGGGCAACCCGTTCCAATGTCTCCCATCCTCACAGTAAAGAATTTCTTCCTAAAAAGAAATTCTATCTAAATCTACCCTCTTCCTGTTCAAAGACATTTTCCCTCATCCTGTCACGACATGACCTCATAAGAAATCCCTCCCCAGCTTTCCTGGGGTGCCCTTCAGGTACTGGAAGGCTGCTATAACGTCCTCTCGGAGTCTTCTCTTCTCTAGGCTGAAAAGTCCCAACTCTCTCAGCTTGTCCTCACTGGATAGGTGGTCTAGCCCTCTGATACTCTTTGTGGCTGTCCTCTGGACCAACTCCAACAGCTCAATGCCCTTCCTGTGCAGGGAGACCCAGAACTAGACATAGCACTCCATATGGAGTACTCATGACAGCAGAGTAGAGAAGCAGAATCACTTCCCTTGACATTTTGTCACACTTCTCTTGATGCAATCCAGGATATGGTTGGCCCTCTGGGCTGCAAGTGCACATTGCTGGCTCATGTTGAGATTTTCATCAACCACCAATCCCAAATTCTTCTCCTCGGGGCTGCTTTCAAACTGTATTTATATTTGGGATTGCCCTGACCCAGGTGCAGGACCTTGCACTTGGTATTCTTGAACTTCATGAGGTTGGCATGGGCCCAAGCCTGTCCAGGTCCCTCTGGATAGCATCCCTTCTCTCTAGCATGTCAGCTGCACCACTCACTTTGGTGTCATCTGCAAACTTGCTGAGGGTGCACTCAATCCCACTCTCCATGTCGCCTACAAAGAGGTTAAATAACATTGGTCCTAGCACCAATCCCTGAGGAACACCACTCATCACTGGTCTCTTCTTGGACATTGAGCTATTGATCACAGATCTCTTAGTGCAACTCTCTTCATGAATGCCGTCTACTATTTAATGCTGCAAAACATAAATAATTTAAAAATAGAGCAAACTGATATCACAGATACGGAAAAGGATCACTTACTTATCCAAAATAATACAATGCTGCTCCTTAAAAATAGAAATCTAACTTTGCTTTAGATTTCTAGAGAAACTTCCCACAGCTTCTATGGGGTTTATTCAAAGGCAGTATTGGCCATGCTATTTCCTATGAAACATTTTAAACAAGCTGATAAAGATTTCTAATTCTCTAAGACTACTACATATCTGATATGTTATCATACAAAAAAAAAAAACAGAAAAATGCGCTGTGAAAGTCCTCTAGCGTACTATCAGTTAGGCTTGAATTCAATATATCATTGAGAAATATGGATTCTCTGGTACTATAGGGATGGTTTTATCTAGAACAATATTTAAATATATTACATGCCAGCATAGATATGTTTAAATTGAAGTCACTATAGTAACTGTGATTCATGTGGGCATTCTTAAGTAAGCTTTAAAGTAGCGAGCTCAGGCATTTCAAACTATGTAGTCGTGCAGTACCAAAGGAAGAACTGAAAATTCCCAGAAGAGAAGTTGGGTTCAGAGGGAGGCCAAAGATATTTGCCTTCATTACTCTTTTTGGACACAGCAAAAGATTGTGAGAAAATGAGGAAGGGAGAAAAACTGAGATAGGAGGATGAAGGAAGGTTGAAAGAGAGAGAGACTAAATGACAGCAGTGTCCACAGCACTGTGAGGTTTGGCTTCTCTTTCTATCTCACCCCAGGAATAATGTGTAACTTTGAGAGAGTTATGGCATTGCATCATTTCTCTTTTTCATTGTCTTGCCTAGCTAAGCTCTTTGGAACAGGAAACATTTCTTAATGTTTGTAAATAACCTGCCAAAATAGACTATAATTTTCAATGGATACCACAACAAAGAATAGAAGGCTAATATAGAGAGAGAAGGCATGTCTGAAAATAAAAGTCAAACACTGTCTTTTTAAATATAGAAAACAATGGACATACAAAATGAATGTAAGCTGTGAGCTTAATATCCTACAAGTTAAAATATAGTTGTATGCCTCTTAACCACTGTGTCAAGATTTTCTTCGTATCTTGCTTAAAACTCCCCTAAGATCTTGTCCTGTCTTTGGTTTGCTATGCACTAAACCCACATACTCCTTGCAGAATAGTTCATGTATGCTCTGGAAGCCTTTCATCCAAGTGCTGGCCCTAAACCTGACCAGATCCCTGAATGAATGTGCATGGTGAATGCAAACAGACAATTCAGAGATATCACGTGAACCTGACAGTGGAAAAAATCTTTGGCAATGCTGCTCCCAGACTGGCCATGGAAGAGGTCCAGAATTTCTAATACAGCCTAGAGTACTCACTTAGCCAAATTCCTCATTTAGCCCTTCTAATCCTGTAGGGAGACATCAGTAAAGAAATTGTATGCATGTATACAATAGAGGGACAAAAGGAAAGGATGGGATATAAAGCAGTGCCAGTTTCTGCAACCTCATCTTTGAAAGCATTTTGTTCTTTTGTTTAACCAATCCTCACCTGGTTAAGCTTGATACCAACACTAATGTACCTGCATATGAAGACCTGTCCTTGATATACAAATGCAACTAGACCAAATTAATTGCTAGTTGTGGCAATATGTATCTTTAGAGAACTATGTATTTCATGTCAGCTAACACAAACCCACTGAACATCTGCTTCCTCTCTACTTCCATTTACCTCAGTTTGCTTCTAACCACCCAGGGAACAGACAGCACCCATTTTGGCCAGCCATCAAGCAAAGGCTGCTGCTCAACTCATGCTATAGATTTTTCATTTGTGGATACATGTTTGAGACTACTCTATAAAACTGTTTTTTCTTCTTTTTTTCCTTTTTTTTTTTTTTTTTCATAAGGCTTAAAGAGTCTCCTCTAGTATTTCAGAAATGTCTGCCCTATAATCCAGTTCTGTTAAAGATGGGAGGAAAGGGCACAGATGAATAAATTAAGGGACAATATTAAGTCATTAGCTTCATTCCGTTAGAGAAATGGATTAACAAATTATATGCCTAGTATTTCCATTTGCAATCACAATATTCTGTCCAAAGAACAGGTTGACTAAATCTTAATGGTGTTTTTGCTGCCGTAACATACCACGAAATTCCTACTCGTTTTTGCAGCCAGATTAACTGGTTTTATTTAGTATACTTTGTATAAGTAGCATGCAAAATAAGCTTGAGAACATTTCATAATTGCTATTATTGTTTGAAAGGAATATATCTAGTATTAAAATCCATGTAATTGAGACAAAACCTTTCAAAATTTCATCCCAGACTTTCAAGCCACATCATAAGCTAACAAATAAATAAATTGAACACAAATCTCAACCACTCATCTTTTCTTTATTTAATACTGATTAGCAGCTGGTTTGGGCTTTTGTGGAAATGAGTTAACAAGCTTAAAACAAGCGTTTCCACTGCTGATTTGCAGTGTAAGTTGTCCTCTGTAATTTAACAGCCACATCAACAAAATGAACACTAGCAAAATAGCATCAGAAAATACATTTTTTCTCAGACTGCTGGATCAGGGAATCTTCAGGTTAAGGGTCCTAAGAGAAATCCAAGCCAAATTAATAGTTCTTCCAAGTGAATCACAAGCATGTTCTTCACTGAACAGAGAATCAAGCTTTTTCAGAGGAAAAGTAAGCCTCATACAGTTTTCTTTGTTTCACAAATAACTATATCATTATGTATCAGTAGGAATTAAAACAGAAAATAACAGTTAAATAAGCGTGGTGAGGCTGTTTAGAAATTTCAAATTTTCCTCCACAGCTTCAAAGGTCTCCTCAGGTATCAAACCCTCCTTTGCCTTCACCATTTCTCAGTCAGCTGCTTCCTGTTTTGGCCAGAGGCAACACGACTTTTGCATGTATGAGAAGCACAGAGATGTCGTCATACGTTATGCGCTGTCATCAGCAGCTAATGCTAACTAAGGGATTGCTATAATGAGTGAGGTCTATAGGATGTTATGGATGATTAGAAACAGGACATTGTACTCTTAAATTAGACCTAACGTGTGCAGAAAAGTTTATGCTGCAGCTGAGAGGATTATGGAAATGATAGTAGGGCTCTGAAAAAGAAATGAAAACTCCAAAAATATTCAATGTGTCATTAATTTGTGATGAGTTTATTGTATACTAAGATGAACCAGGATTAATGAGAAATTTTTATTTTATTCTGCCTCTGATTTTGCTTCCTTTAAAGAAAACATGTTTTCCTTCCTCACTCTCTTTTTTTCTTTATTAATTCTAGAACTTTTAAATTTTGCAAACAGTTAAGTGTATTATATAGGTGCTGACTTTTTGTTACAAAAGTACTCACCACAAAGAATCACTACATTCTATGTATTTCTCAAGTAAAGAATCAGTGTTACTAATTTGTAATTACTAATTTGTACCCCAACTCTGAAACCCTTGCCCTTAATCTTTCATCCAGTTGCATAATGCCTGGATACTAACTCATTCTTTATCAAGATAACCACAATTTTGGAGGATTTCATTCTTCTAGTCATTACTAGTCTTCGATAGCAAATCTACAATGACTGTAATGAGCAGCAAGACTGGGACCAAAGAGAGATCTGTATAGTTGAGACTGCTAGATTGTGTGTTCTGTACTTTTCCCCATAGCTCAATTCAAAATAAAGATCTCACAAATCTAGTCAATAAATCAGCAAGAGAAGCAGATGGACAACATATCTGACATTTAGACTTTTAAGCAGCAAATGACTCCAGGATGTTTGCTCATTGTGTACATTTCCCCTCTTTTTTTTTTTAATGTGTAATTGTCATGAAAAAACTCCCACAGAAACCAACGTGATGCAAAGCTCATTGCTGAATGAGTGGTCTATTAATTAGATATCGTTAGAAAAAAAGCCTGCTCTATGATCATCAGATTAAGCTGAGCCCTTGAGATATTTGAAGTTTGTTCTGTCACTATCAGATAAATACAACAGAACATGCTGACCTGCAGAGGTTCATGACTAAACTGTTTGCAAGGTTAAAAAGAAAGGGAGAGGAAAAGCCTTGTTAATCTTCTTCATTCCTAATTTTAATAAAAAGTAAATATTTTTGTAAAAACATTTCAAAAGTTTCCACTTTCAGCTATGTGGCAGGTCGAGATTAGGGAAAACCCAAGCAGCTCCTAAGGTTAAATACACTATTTGTCTCTGTCTTTCAAATTACATCTGAGTATATTTTGCAGATAAGTTTAGATAGGGTAGAGCTCAAACTCCTTTCCTTTGACTTTTTACCCAGTAAGTTCAGAGAAATATTTTCCTCTCATTGCAGATACTCAGCTCAGTTCTTAGAAGCAATAAAATATTTTATTACAAAAAAGGTGTAATGATTTGAAGGTCCTATTCCATTATTGATACAAAATTTTACAACTAAAATAACTGTTCTAGTAAATGGCATTTCAGAAAATTGAGAAGACTTCAAAGCACTATTTTAGGTATGCTTTGTGGATTCTATATTGTTTACCACATGAAGTCATTCAGATATTAACTCATTTATCAGCCTCAGTGAAAAGTGGGACATTTTACTTGACATCTGGTAGATAATTTGCTTAGTGTACTTTTATTCTGAGATAGGTAAACTACTATGACGATTTGCATTATGTTATGGAAATTCAGCTTTTTAACTATGATTGGGAACACAACATTGTAATAAAGGCAAAGGTCATCCATTCAAAGACTGAAGATAACTTTTCACTTTTCAGTCTTGTGCTTGAATAGTTCCTCTCAGGTAGATATGGTGACAGTGGAATTAAATTTCATTTTCCTTATTAGCACTGTATTTATTTATCAGGCAGGAAGAATCTATAATGTCACACAAGAAAAATAGTATTTACAACTTTTTTAGATAAATCCCTTCTAGACAACAGAGGACTAACTTCCTGCAACACCTCTCTCCCACCTGATTTTTAACATATTCAGAATTAATAATTTTGTATTTTAAAATCTCAGCCTGGGAAAAGACTGTGTAAACAACTGAATCTGTCTTGAGTAGTAGGCTAACATCTCAGCTGCTGTGAGCTGACAGAACTCCAACATCATTAAAAAATATATATATATTTATAAAGATTGACTTTCTGAGCCAGAAAATCTTTGATTTCCTTCACCAGCAAAAGAAACAATATAGAAAGATGTAATGGGGAGAGAAGATCTCAACAAAGGCTTCTTCCATGAAAAGTTGCAAGGCTGATGGCCAGCTGTCCCCTCTTCCTGGGGGCTCCCAAGAACCACCAAGCCAGACACTCTCCTGGTATGGTCATTGCCACCACATCAAAGTGGATTTTAGATGACAAAATAGAAAACAACACCAACTACCGAAGACAGTGTTTCCCTGTGATGTGAAGGGAATAAATATCTCCTGCTGCCTCCCAGCTCCAAGACGACCAGCAGCATTTGCTGTCCCTTCTTTCTGCAAGGAAAGGCAGCACAGATGGCTGGTGGACCTCAGGAAATGATCTGGCCATACAACCCAGGAATGTGGTTAGCAGATGTCAGAGAGTCGAGTGCCCCACAGATGGCTCACACATGTTTTCCAGTTCCATGCCCTAGTACTGTGCTGTAGTTGGCTTGCCACTGCATTGTCTGAGCAAATAGAACAAGCAGGGGTTTAAAAAGAAGAATAAAGAAGGAAATATTGCACTCTACAGGTGCAAACACTACAGCAAGGGTAAGATTTGAGAATATTATCAGAGAAATTGTGTCAGTTCATTTGGGCAGGGTATATGCTGCCACAAAGACTGCTCTCTGCAAGGATTGTTGTCTGGTCCTGCAGTCAGTACATGGCTTGAAAAAGTGATTCCATCCCTTTATCCAGATAAATGTTTCCACTGACATTATTTAAGCCTGGACTTCAGAAGAAAGTGTTTGCTACTAGCCCCTGGCAAGAAGACTTAGAACTTATTTCCAGTCTTTGCAGAAATCTTTTTTTCTTTCCTATTGTACCACCATCCTTCTGGGAAGTAGAAAGTGGGAATAGCAGTTAATCCTGACTGTAGGAGAAAGCAGATTCGACAGCTTGGTTTTTTTTTTTTTTTTTTTTTTTTTTTTTTTTTTTTAGGTAAGCTTAATTTAGGAATAGTTCTATCCTGCAGAAGTTGGCAAAATGTTACATTCAGTAGGTAACTGATATTGTATATGGTTCTCAACTCGTAGGATGTAGTTATATCCTGCCACAGTGTGGTCAGGAAAGATGTCTATTCCTTTTATCCAAAAGCTTAAAATTGAAAGCTATTTGTCACCAACATGACAGCTGTGTCTCTTTCTGAATGGAAAATAAAAGTTGAGTCTGCATTTTTTAAAACTTCATATAAATCTATATGAACTTCTGGCAGGGAAAATAATCCTGTATGTATGTCAGCATTCCACAGCAGGGTTTTAACAAAGATCACATGTTGCACACTGGAAAGCCAAAACACAGAAATGCTGCAGTTAAAAACAAAAAGCCCTGAATGCAGCTTAACGATTATTGATCTAAACAGCTGTCCTGTGCATGATAGGCAGTAAGGGACTAGCTCACTCAAATAAAACATAAAATACAAAACCTGCTACAAGAATATGTTTAACTAAACAGGTCTTTGTTTTTGCACAATGTACATTGTTCCTGATCATAGCATATAGATTATTCCATAACGTCAACTTTTTTACATTGCTAAAGTGGTTAATACAGTGCACCCCCAACACTCAACTGCAAAATTAGTATTATCACCAATGACGAAATTACCTATGAAACTTGACTATGGAGAATTTTAGTCTAGTCGTTATTTGATTATACTGTACCAGATTTACAGAATACACTTGCCAGAGCATATCACTATGTTCCCATTATCACACGTGTAAGAAATGCTATTACTGATTCACAGAATGACAGTATTTTAATTCATAATGATAAGGAACTTTTTGAAAGATCAGATGATGTGCTAGGGTGATACATGAAGAGAACAATAATTAAAACCATGTTGTCTTTTTTTTAAAATTTTTTTTTACTGATTGTGAAATTTCTAGAGAGCTTTGGTATCTAAATTTCTGTATTTGTTGACAGGAGGGGAAAAGCAGAGACAATAGCTGTGCATGTTTGTTCAAAATGCCTTGCAAATACCATCTTTTTGATGAGTTTGGCAGTAATTCAGTTTGCTGATTCATACCTTTTCAGCCAATTAGTGCCTGTTCTGGCAGTAGGTAGATGTTGCAATGTGCATGCCAAACTGTTAGAATGGAATCTGACAACATAGATATTAATTCACAGCCATGATCAAAATCCAATTCATTTTGTATTTCAGTTTTTCATTATAACACATTTGCCCATAAAACACAAAAAGCTGAAAGCAGTCAAAATACTTGATCTCCTCCCTCCTCAGGATAAAAGATACAAGTCCACTAATAGACTGGATGATCTGGCAAAGCAAGTGACCCAGATACTGGAATCTGGCACATTTATGCCTTGTGGCTGCGAACTTCAAGTTTGTGAAAAGAGCTTGGCTTTAATTTCACTGCTTTTAGGAGATTGCTTATATTTTGTGTCTTTTCTTGTGTAATTCTATATAGAAGTACAAGAATTTGTAAAGTTTGATTTTTAGAAAAATGCAGTTATGGAAATAAATAGTTAAATTCTGAAAGCTTTACTCATTACTTAACCTCAATTAATTAAGAGAGAGTTCTGACTGAACAAAATCTGCATAAGGATTTGGGAATTTGGGTTCTTAGCATTTTCCCTCAAATTTCTCTGAATATCTTTTGTTCATGTTTGGATATTTAGTGAACATCTGTGTTTGGAGGTTTGTTTTGGTGAAGAGTTTTTTTTTAAATACAGTTAAACGTAAGTAGCATAGAGATAAATAACATTCCTGCTCAGTTAAAATACTCTTCTATTGCTTCTGTACGTGACTTGGCCCAGGACTGATAATTATTCCCTCTGCATCACAGAAGTGTGTAGCAGATATTTTATGGCTGCTTAGAACTGGCAAAAAAAAGGAAAAGGGTGGGGAAGGAAGGACAACAACATCTTTTTGTGACTTGGCCCTCGAGGGTTTGCCCTGACTTGGATGCCCTTTGAGAGTATCCACACAACACATTCATATGAAGAATCCCTGTGCTAGTTAGTCATTTAGTGGAATTAGAGCCACATTTAAGCCAACAATGAAAGTAATGCCACTCAAAGGAACAAAGGCTTTATAAGGAGCTAAGTATGGGAGCAACAGATTGGGAACTGAGGAATAAGCCAGTAAGTAGACGACCAAACTCTAGGTAGAGCTTTATTTATTCATGAGACACAGAACAAACCTAGAGATTGCTACTTGCCCAGTATCCATTTTGAAAGAAAAATAATCAGCCTTAACATAAAATAGTGAAGTTACAGCACAGCAGTTACAGCTGCTATGCAGACTCCCTGCAAACAAAAATCATAGACCCCCTGAAGTTACTAAGTTGAGTAAAAAAAAAAAAAAGAGCTGTGTTTTAGTCCTCCACATTTCAGGAAAGATATTTAATCCATATTTTGCACTGTGCATTAAGAAACTGCAACTTAGCAATACTCATCTGCAACCATCTGCACTTACAATAGATGTGGCCTGACCATGTATCAGCTCGCTTATTCATACCTTCCTCTGTGCCACCTGATGGGGTTTGAACCTGTGCCTTTCAGGACTAACACTGATTGAGCTTGAGTTTTCCCACTGGAGATTTTCCATACGAAGACTAAACTTGCATTAAACATGTAAAAGCTTGTTAGCTGTGAAGTGCTATCACCCAACTGTGTGCTACCCAATAGGTTGCGAGTCCAGTGAAGTTGGAAGGGAGGTGGCACAGAGGTGTGAGTAGTGCTGTCCTGAGCTGCTTTACATATGTGGTACAGTGCAAGAAACAGTATGCTTGTCTGAATTATCTTGGATTAATACCATAACTGCTTGGGAACTCTGCAGTAACACCACTGCTGTCTCCTGTTCTGCTTTCTCCCTAGAACTGATGACTAAAAAGAAGGCTTACTAGCATGGTTAAAAAAGTCTACACCAGAAGAAAAAATATTTCCTAATTCAAAGTGAATAAAGATTTTCTGTTTTAGTGTAAAATATATATTTCTCCCCAGACTCTTACTTTGCTTCATTCAAAATCCATTCCCTTGCTACTTTGCTTTGATGGTTAAAAATTATAGTCTTCAAAGTCTTCAAGGTTGTGGGAAACTCTGAAAAAATTGTTGTGGGATGATTTTAGGCCAGGCATGAGAAGAACAGTGTAGGACAAAGACTTCACAATAGCATATGCTATTTTTTAGCAGTTATTTGGGGGTAAAAGAAAATACTACATTGGATACAGGATGAGTTCCACCACGGTGTCACTCCCATACTTAGATGAAATGAATTTGAGAAATTTTGATCATCATATCTTTTTTACCCCTCTGAGTCAGAGCTTCATTCCTAGCCAGAGTACACAGCTGACATTCCCATGTGAAATCAATTTAAACTCCTAAATGTTTTCTAGCATCCAGTGAATGAAACCAAATGTTGATATTTTATTTTGGCTGATCTTTTCAAGTATTTCAGAACTCAGTGTAGCAGCACAGACGAAAAAAGGCAAATTGTTTAGGTAATCAATAAAAATTTCCTATTAGAATCAAAAATAAAATCTGAAACATTTCCTATTCACTTCTCTTGGAAACGTGTGCAAACAGATGAGAAATAAGTGGAGTTAGACCTTGCTAATTAAAATCATGGTTTAGTTTTTATCTAACTAATTAAGCCTTAAAGAATAAAGGGACAAACTCTGCAAGCTAAATGAAGCTAACTTTCATTTTCATGAAGTCTGCAGCGCAACTCTGTGGCTTGGTTGTATCTTTTAGCCAAAAATATATTAATAGAATGTCTTTCCATAGTGCAACAGGCCAATACACATTCAAGATGCATACAAAAGCAGAGATCGCCATTAACTAGTATTTTATACTGCAGCTTCTGGAATAAATCCTGTTTCTGATATTCATTGCTTTATTCACTGAGCTTTAAAGTGGGATGTATTCCCTTTGAATGAGATCCTCAGTCATCATCTTTATGGTCATTTTCTTATTTCATGCTTGACTCTTCCTAGCCACAAAGCCGAAGTCATTTTTTCACAGAGAACAGAAGATGTGGGACAAAATTCTTTCCTAACTTCAAAGTAGTCAGCTATGGTTTTGAGGGCTACAAACCTGGACAGAATTCTGGTCAGACCTCTTCAGAGCAGGGAAACAAAGCAGCCATTCATGCCCCAGAAAGCCTTTTGTCCCACTACCAGGAAGAGACAGGGCATACAGACAAATGATGGAGGCATGATTTGGGCTTGCATGACAGCAGTAAAACTGTGAAAGTCAGTCAGGAAACCAGAAGCCTGCAGAAGGGAAATGGTTTGCACTGGTGTTACAGTAATTAGTGGAAACCCTGCACTGCTCAGACGATCAGTACAGATGATCTCTTCTGGCTCCTCTACAACAGCCAGAGAGGCAGTGCTTATAGAGAAGCTGTATTTGGCCACCAAAACTCAAACCAGTGCTGCAAGGAGGGGAACACCAACTCAGGAGTTTGTTTCTGGCCCTTTTCTCACTAGTGTGGAAGACAGCTCACACAGGACTTGCTGTTGCGCTGGCAAACTGACCCTCTGCTAACTGAGTCTGTCCCTCAGAACATGCCTGTAGCATGCTAAGCTGCAGGAGCAGAGAAGAATAAATCATTTCAGAAGGAGTCGCTGTGGCCTGATGGAGAGGCTGATAAACAAATCCTGTTCCGTTCAGCAGTTTAGTGTGCAGACATACTTTTTGTATGCCTCAGGCTATGGGATGCATTGTTAATAATAACTTCAAAGTCCTCTACGGACATTTCAAATCGTTGTCTGTTTGCAACCATTTCTTTGGTCTTTTGGACACTTTTGAAGTTCTGGCCAGTGGTATGCCAGCAGTGCCAGCAATACAATCTCTGCTATTGTTGCATGGCACTGCCACCATGTCCCAAATACTCCTGCCTCCTGTCTTGGCATATCAAGTGCATTTGTTTGTGTGTGTTTACTGAATCAAAAGTTCCCTCTGCTGCTTGGTGTGCCTTGGAAGAACATCTTTGGCAACAGTTTCTCTAATATAAGCACAGAATTCTTGTGTACCAGACAAATGATTAATGGCCACTTTTGGGAGGTGGGGATTGTAATTATGAGTACTTTGTTTTGTAGCTAATTACATCATCCTTTTTGCCTGGCAAATTATCTTAAAAATGGCTTATGAGGAGTCTCAAAGGGAAAGGAGTTACTTGTTTTGCTTATTTGAGAAAGAACATTTTGAAGCATAGATCATATTAAAAAAATCCTAGGTTCATCTGACTGGGTTTATAGCTGCCTGACAGTAGGTCTCAGATATTATAGTACATTACAAAATCTATTGTGAAGAGCTTTGCAATAGAACTACCAACATACACTTCAGATATTTTAACTGCGAGGCAGAGTAATTGTGGATCAGCTTGCAGTGTAAACTTTATTTTGTATAATAGAGGTGCTAAGCAATGTATTTACACAGACAACAAGAATGAAGAAAATGATATGGAGAACAGGAGCATATGCTCCTTCATTATAACAAATACTGCTGCTGACCCACTGGCAGCAGGGAAGGGAAGAGATATTTCCTTTGTACTTCTGACCAGATACTTTAACATCTCAGTGGTGCTCATGTCCTGAGCATTTTTTTTTCCTACCTGTGTAGAGGCGGATGTGGTTTCTTGGCCATTTAAAGCTGATATAAATGAGATCTGGAATCAAAATGTTGCCTCCTTCCTCTGCTTTCCATCCCCACCTATGTACTCCCATTCCTGCCTTTGTTCTTCCACAGAAGTTCACAAGGCCACACAATGACTTGGATCAGGAATCACCAGGGCTGAAAACTAATCTGCTAACAAACAAATAAACAAAAAGCCAACTCAACTCTGTCTCCAAAAACCTGCACCATTTTTCAGTGAACTCATTTTCCTGCTCCAGCTCAGCACTTGGCAGCACGAACACTGCAGCAGCACAAAGGCAGGGATGGGAAGGATGCAGACTTGATTTACCACTCTTACTGATCTTCCAAGTCAATGGACTCTGAAGAAGCACAGCACGTCGACTTTGGGTGAGTTATAGGCCATTTCTCCACTTTCCTGCTCCTCCAGCTAATATTAGCCAAGAAAGCATGTGAATTTGCAACAATAAAACTGCCCTGGATTATGTTTATCAGCTAAGATCTTCTTTAACAACTTCTGCATATCTGTTCACTGGTAAAGCGATCTACTTAACCCCCCACACTTAGACTTTACGCTGTTTTAGAAACACATCTTTCCTCTTTCTGTCATGAAAAGTTTCTTGATGAACATAAAGATGTAAGATTCTCCTTTCTCTTCTCTCCTTATCTAAGCTAGCATCTCCACTTCTTTTGTTACAAAAGCTATCTCCATATGACAATGGTCATTAGAAAATATTAGGATGTAATTCAAGAGACTGTCATTGCTCACCTTTTGCTTAAACATGCTTGATTAATATTTTTAATTAATCTGCATATCTATTCCTGACTATCTAGTTCATTTTATGTCCTAATACAAAAGTAGTTATTAAATTGTGCCATTCCCTCAAAAACCTGTAATTCTGTATTTTAATAGGTTTCTCAAAAGAGCCATACTCAAATAAAGCACAGAATACTGTATCTTACAGGAATGCCCACCATCATTACAGTATTTATTGTAGGTGTAACAAAATAAGTATCTGTTGATAATGTGAAAGCCTCTGTCTCAAAATACATAAACATACGCCTCTTTGTTTCAGTCAACATCTTTCAAGATTAAGCAGCCTGATTTCATACCAGCTGCTTCTATTAGTATCTTCTCTCACCCACAGAAGGAACCAGGAAGTGTCTTGGCTGCAGGTCAGGCAGATAGTGACTTACCTGCGCAACAACACATGTGCACTGGTGTGCCATTTTCAGCTGCCAGATCTGGCCTTATCATCAAAGTTCATTCAGCAGGAATAACAATTTCTAATCTGTGCTGAAGGGAGGAGTACACAAATATCCAGGCAGGCTTTTAGGAAGGGAAGTCTGAGGAAACATTAGGCAAGACTGGTCATTCTGACTAGTGGGATGAAGTAGTTGGCACTTATTAAAGGAAATATTTTAAAGGAAAAGTCAAAATCTGGTTATGTGAAACAATACAAGAGTAGCAGGAATAATAAACGGGAAAATGCACAGCTGCATTTTCTGGATTACTTTTGAGCACACATTTGACAACCTGATAGAATTTTTAGTAAACTTTGGTGTGAAGTGTACTAATTCTTCCTGGAATTATGAGGTACAACTCAACAGAAAATTAATAGTAGCATGATAGTTAAGATAAAAATATATATTAAGAGTTCTTGAGACTAGAAGTTGCACATCACTGAGGACAATAGATCAATAAGACAGCCATAGTTGCAATAGGAAGAGTGGGTAGGTTTGGGAACAGGCATTTGGTAACTCAGAGATGTTGGATGTAAATGAAGAGGGACATCTCCACATTCTAGGGGGCAAACCTCACAAAGGGGAAACAGATGAGCCTTTGGAGGAGTGTCTCTGCCTCTCCACTGGGTAAGGGGCACTGAGAATACCAGCTTTGTAAGTTAACTGATTGAACAGCCTAAAGATGTAATATTACACTGAAACTTATAACCTTTTATTTCTTCTATTTGTACTAAAATCATCAAATATAGTAAATATTCAGATTTGCAGCTGTGCATTGGCCATTTCTAGGCACCTCCAAAATCAGAAACATCTCTCAGTACCATTGTACAGAATTTTTGAAGTTTCAGTATTCTTCACTTTTTTCTCCCCATAGCGATGATACAGGAAAGGCATCCTGCATTCTTTAAATAGGCTATTTAATTTGTGAGCAATTCAATATGAACACTGCATGCAGGTATGAGTTTTCTGATCAACTTCCAATGATTATATTACTAAACGTCTTTCAAAAATGCAGAAAGGCTAAAGTAATAATAAAAAAAGGACAGACAGTGGTGTCTGCTAGTACTTCTCAAGCTGATCAGTGAGGCTGGGTGTGTGAGAGAATGCAGCTGCTAACTGACATTCAAGTGACTGCGAGGAAGGTGTGCCGGACAGTGTCAGCAAGACCAAAAGGAAGTTGAGTGCTGAAATGCAGAAACATGTGGGAAGGTGATGGCTGATTACTGTGTAAGCCTAATAGAGAGCTCTGTATCAGGGCACAAATGTCACAGAAGAAACTGCAGTGAGTGTCTTTTGTTTTTTCAGTCCCACACATGAAGAATACAAACAGAAGATGTTTCAAAATAGCTTAAGTGTTCAGCAACCTGACATAAAGAAATTCCCCGAAAGCACAGGTCTTTGTAAAACCATTAATTCTTCTTATAGAGCATTATGAAAAATAAAATTATATTTTATATATTCCTATGATGGTGTAGGTAGGATGAGATCTGGTCAAAATAAGAGTGTGGTGGGAAGAGGATCTCCTCCTCATGAGGAGTGGCTGAGAGAGCTGGGATTGTATAGCCTGGAGAAGAGGAAGATCAGTGGTGACATTATTGTTCTTTACAACTACCTAAAGAGAGGTTGCGGTAAGGTGGGGTTGACCTCTTCTCCCATGTAGCTAGCGATAGGACTAGAGGAAATGACTTCAAGTTGCACCAGGGGAGATTAAGTTTAGATATTAGGAAGTACTTCTCCGAGAGAGTGGTCAGGTGCTGGAATGGGCTATCCAGGGAGGTAATGGAGTCATCAGCTCTGGGGGTGTTCAGAAACATTCAGATGTACTGAGGGGGATGGTTTAGTGGAAAATAATGGTGATATGTGGACAGTTGGACTAGATGATCTTGGAGGTCTTTTCCAAGTTGGTATTTCTATGATTCTATGATTCCATTTTATGATTCATACAGTTACAGCTGAGGAGTGTGCTGGCATTTCTTTTACATTAAGCAAACCTCAGCCTACACTACAGAAAACAATAGAGTGACAGCTAAACTCATGACCAGTATATGTTATGATTAGGCTCAGCCTGTTTTCAGAGAAATATATTAAAAATTCTGGAAAACATTAGATTTTCCAAGCACTAGTTTCTAGAAAATTACGCACGAATCACCTGTTCTATCTATAGAAGGAGAATGCAGCTTTCTATGAAAAAAAAAATGAAATCAAGAATCAGGAATTATAAAGGGACTTACTAATCTCTGTAGTAGAGCTTTTACGAAATGTAGACCAAAACCTTATCCAATGATTTCTGTATCAGGCCTACATTCTAGTAACTTGTTTAGATAGTAATTATGCACTCTCCTTTAGCAGATGGTGTGCTGCTGTGGAAAGCTTACTCATGTTCATCACTGGGTATTCTGCTGACCCAAGGTAAAAATCTCTACCACATTGAAAACAGTTTTTCAGACTAGCTTTTTCCTGACTGTTTAGTATCTGGGACATCTATGATATAGATTTAAACCTGGTTCTCACTTTTCTAATCAAAACTGGAGGAAGTTGTATGTTTGACTCTTAGCTGAAATACTAAGGGCACAATGGCATAGGCTGTTTTTGTGTCAGTTCACCTATACAAACTGACACCTTGAGCATCTATTCCGTTCTTTAAAAACCTTTTCAAAGCGTTTGGTAAATCACTTTGAAAAAACCTTTTTTTAGTTGTTCTTTTCATGAGAATCCAAAATATTGAAAATGATGTTAGGCATCTGTAGTTTCTGTAACAAATAAAGATATTGAATATTTACTGTAGTTAAAAGGTTGATACTCATGCAAAATCTGTAATTTTTTAAACTTTTCTGACCATTTCAGAATATTTCAGACTATGTCTGTTCTTTCTGTAGTCATAGCCTGTTCTTTATTATATAGTACAATGGACAAAAAATGGAAAGATCTCCCATAAAATGTTGAGACTGTCTGAAGAAATCAACCCTTCTAAGAAGATGCTCTTCATGCAGTATGATCAAGAAGAAATTTTCTTTTATTTTCACTGCTTTATCTTGAATTTCCATTATCTGATTAGGCTGCAGGCTGTGAAGGCTATGAATTCTTTGATACATGAAAACTACCTTATGTTGCAAACATGTTAGGGAGGGTGAAGTCTGGCCATTCACAAAGACTGAGAAAAATGTTACTTTCAGAAATTGTTTAAATCTACTAAAACACAATTTTTATAAAAATATCATGTTTTTATACAGGAAAGATTTAAAATGCAGACGTGTTTTTGTCTTAGAAGATAAGAAGCTACATAAATCAGCATGCTCCCCATGCTTTGGTGTTTGTGCCTAAATCTCTTCCTTCTGTTTAGAAAAAACTGTCCATGAAACAGTCATTTACAATCCCAGAGGTATGGAATATTTTTTTCTTGTTGAGGAATGTGACATTCTTTGCAAAGTAGAAACAAATGGTGCACATTCATCTGCTTAATAAGGACTGGGAATCTGAAGGGAGTCTGAGAATGTTGCAAATGCCAGTGCATTTTAGAAATATATTTTTAGAGCAAGCTGAGCAAGCTTGATGTGTTTTGTTGTGTGATATTGGTAGTGGGATGGTATCATGATGTGGTCTAGGTTAATTCTAAACTTGGAATTCTTTTGGTTTGTTTTCCGCATTCATTTTCTTCCTTCCTCAGTGAAGCTATTTCCTTCCAAATGGTGTTTAAATTGGTATAGACTAGCCAGAGCACGGTCTGGGCTGGTTATCAGCAGGCCTCACAACTGGAACGAGTGTCTCTAGATTTCCTTATCCACCTCCCCAGCAGTTACTGTCATCAAAGCAACTGATCCTGGGACACAGATGAATAGTTGCTCTTAGAATAGAAATCTGCAGCAAGGTCAATGGTGTTCAAAACAATCTGACCAACAGCAGGAAATTCCCTCCAAGATTGCTAAATCTTGTTTACAAGAGATGTCTTTCTGCAGGATATACCCGACCCAACACTCTGCTAAGAATGTCATGTGACATAGCACATTTTCATGGGTAGTCTCAGAAAACAGATAGGATGAAGTCCTGGCAAAATTCCCACTTCCTTCAATGCAACAGGGTTTCACACAAAGTGTTTCATTAGAGAAAGGGAAAAAAAATCAATATTGAAAATCAGTACTGTCAGGTGTTGTCAAGGCTGGCAGATGTGCAGAAGCAGAAGGTGGCTTACAGAGCATCCTTTTATGAGAACAGGTTGTAGTTAAACCACACTGGGCAGACAGATATAAAATAAATCCTGAACTAAACTATCTTGGAATAATATTCCCCAGAGAAGGCTGAGTGAGGGCTAGAGCACTGGAATAGCCACATGCTTTTGTAGGAAGGCCAGCACAATAGTTAATCACTCATTTCTTGTTGGAAAGAAATTACTTATTCACAAGTTATGAGACTAAGAAACCTGGAGGCTATCAAAAGGCTGTCAAAAGCCTTCCAGAAATAATTATGTTTCAGAAAGTCATTATTTGGTCATGACTATTTTGCAAATAAAAACAAGACAAAAATCAACAGATGATTTATCATTTATACATATCCACTGTATACTATATACTGGTAATAATTTTCATCTACTAAAAAAAATTAATTATGTTTCAAGAAACAGTGAATAAAACCTTTTTTTTTTATGCATTCAATATGTAAAATAGTATTTTATCTCTCCAAAATCCAATTGATAATTCTGAATTCCCACAGCTCAGTTAAGTCACTTACACTTTTCATGTTTTCAAGAGTCATTGAAATGCCTAGCAGAAAGCACTGACAAGCATGCTCTGTTTATAACCACCAACATACACTTTAGCAAGTCATAAATGCTTGACACAATTTTCTCATTGCCTGAACTTTTAAAGGTCTTGCTGTTCACATCCATTTAATGTAGGTGTTATAGCTCTGGATGTTAGTGTGGCAGCATGGGTAAGAAGTTACTTAATGTCTGAAAGTCTATTAAATGAAACATAATCAAATTCTTCTCTGCCATAACCACTGCATATTCTCAATGTTTGGTTTACATCCTCAGCAAAAATCTGTAAAAGAATTATCCTTTATCTTAAGGGATAAACACATTGAGGTTCAATGAATCAAATGGAAAGAGGACCACAGGTGATGGACTGCTAAACTGATACTTTTTCTCGACTCTCTCAAAACATACACACAATCACCAAATTTATAAGTACATGGCTTAGGATCCTCCTTAGATTTGATTCTTGTTTTGCAACATCAGTCTCATAAGAAGAAAGGAAATCTCCAAAACAGGAATTCCCAAGCTGTGCCGTAAGTACAAACACTGAAATGCAAACTCTTTAGAGTATTATTCAAGTTCTACCCCAGACATCTTGCACATGCACACATCTTTTTGCTCTGCAGTATGGTTTTAGGAAAAATCAACTTAGTGGCATTTGCAAAGTCCTACTCTATTATGAACATGTTGCTTTCTTTTTATTTGGAATAACAAGAGACATAAGATAGTATTTATATATTACAGACTGCATCTAACAGAGGAGTTGTGAGTTGCCAAAGGTCAGTCTGATTCACCTTTTGTTTCTAATTTATGATTACATTGCTCTTCAGCACGCACTGTTAATGTGTCATGGAGATTAGTAGACTAAATTGCATAAAAAACAATGATATCAAAAGTCTCATGACAAGAATGTCTTCCTATTTGTTAGTCTAAGGACAAAATGTCCATTAGTGCCATTTTATAAGTTTAAATAAAAATGATCATTTTTGAAAAAAAGTGTAGATTACAGAAGTGTTATGGATTTAATGAAGTACTCATTATATATCTGAAAAGAAACAACTTGGGTGAAATAGATTGTTAACTGTATACTTTCAATGTATACATGACCAATTGACTTCCTCTCATGCCTTCAGTTTCCGGCCTGATTCTGCCAACAAATTTAATTTCACTGTTTGTGATCAGCACTTAAATCTAGGGCATGCTCAAATTTATTTGTAGGACAAGTTTTGTGCTTGTAAGGAATTACCCTAGATTCTGTATTCAGATTCACATAGCCCAGCCCCTTCTGTACTCATTAAATGACAGACATAAAATGAGATACAGTTAGAGTCACTGCTTGCAAAATGTAAGCTTTTATACTTGTAGCTTCAATTCTTGAATCGTATTGTGAAGAATAAATCCTGTAAGAGTTACAGTTTTCCTTTAGGAAGGTCTTTGGCTGTTATTTCTATCTTTGGAAGGAAAATTCAACTTGATGTATACACAATCATTCTACTAACCAAAGTCAGCACTAATCGAATGACTGTAATTTGCTTGAATGTGTGAAGCACTGCATATATGAACAAAAAAGAGCAAAATAAAGAAATGAGCATTCTTCATGCATCTATTTGCCTTGAACATTTTAGTAAGTGTTTATGCTATTTCTAGACTGTTCACAGGTTGTACTTATGGCATACAATATGTAACATTTGCTATTGGTCTAAAGCCCTTAGCTTGTCTTGTGTACTTTGTAACTGAATTGGATGACCTGACCTTCATAAATAAGAACGAATAAGGATATCTTTCAAACAAGGATAGGGTGGAGAACACTTTAGGGAATGATATGGATAAGAGGAAACAAGGAGACCTATTTAAAGTCACTGCTTGTCCTCTTTAGCTGAAGAAATATATCAGGTTACAAATAGAAACACTAGAATTAAAATTATCTGTTTTCCTTCCTGAGTAGAAAGAAGGGTTTCTTGACGTGTTTTACATAGAGATTTATTTTTCTCAAGATATGAAGATTTCTCCTGTATTCTCAGAAATAAGTGTCTTTTTTTTTTTTTTTTTTTTTTTTTTTTTTGGTGAGTGCTGCAATTATTCAGAAATAAATGCACTGCAAAGCCTGACCATGAGATCCTGGAGCAGCGCTGACTCAGAAATGGGCAGCATTTCGCCTGTACATACTGCTGAATCTACCAGCCGGACTGCAGCGGGCACTGGGTGATACCAACATCAGGCACTGAGCACCATCATTAATCACATATGTTCAGTGCTACGTAAAAATATGTAGCACTTTTCACTGCATTTCATTTACTGCCTCAGTTCTGCATACCAGATGGGAGGTGAGGAAAGAGTTCAAAGGACTCCTGTTATTGTCCTCTCAGGCAGAGTTACGCTTGATGTATTGCAAGCTGAGCTACTTTCTCATTTCCCATCACTGCTCATTACAAACAGAAGTGGTCTTACAGTTCTGATGGCTTCTCAGTCACAGGCGTGCAGTCACTTTCAGTACTAAAAGATTTGCCCACAAAATATCTTCTGGTATCTTGCTAAGTAGTCAGCCTACTACCTTGTGGCAGTCTGTGTTAATGGCATATGGGCAGTAAGTGCTGAGGCAAAGATTCCTCCTGTGCTTCAAACATCTGCCCGGTCTTGTTCCTTCCTACTGATACCCATGGCAATGCTGTATCTATCTAGACACTTACATGAGACTCTGATTTCTTAGCTTTTCAAAACTTCTTTCTCCATGCACCTGGGTGCACATGCACAGAAGACATCTTATTGCAATTAATGTATTAACATAGGAGTTGTCCTGAGTAAAGACCAAAATACCATATTTAAAGGGGAAAAAAATATATTACAAAATATAATGTGGAACAATATACATACAAGAGTAGGAATGGTGCTAGATAGGCACCATTGGAGTTTTAATTCAGTACCATAATGTTTTTCCTATCTGAAAAAACAAAGCTAGCAAAAAAAGCACTTTTTTAAACGTTTTTGTTTGTTTGTTTGTTTGTTTTTAAAGAACATTATTTTTTGAAAAAAAAAATTCAGTATTTAAATTGGATGTCTTGGTTCCAGACAGCAGAAATCAATGATTTGGTCCCAGCTAATGATGATCTCGCAAAATGATGATTTTGTTTATTTATTTTTAACTGCAGAAAAATTATGACCTTCTTTACAATTTAGTTTTCTTTTTTAAAAGTGAGAGAAAACCTACTGTTGTAACAGCAGATCCACTCCTGGGCTTGTTTGCAGTTGGGCAAAGTTGTGAAACACACCAGCTTTTGGTGTTATTTTGAAGGAAAGTTAACCCTAGCGCAGTGCTATCTGATCTTTTTATTTACATCTAGTATAGAGAGATAAGGAGCATTCCATCTCTCAACATCCTGGTTAAACTTAGACACAGTTTATATCAATCAAACTGGTAACTGCATGTTAAAAACCTTTAAATGTTTTTAGACAAAGGTTGAAAACTGAAGTCAGCGTGTATTAGAAAAATAATAATAGCAAAAAGCTTTGTTGTTGTTAACCAGAAAGCTTAATCGCACATTCAATATAAAGAAAACAGATGTGCAGACACTGCTCAAGGAAACAGGGCACCTTTGATCTGCTGCCTTCTGCTGCTCACTCACAAAGGACAGTTGCTTCCATTAATGAGGCTTTTCTAGTTTATTAGGTTCACTGATTTCATGTGCCCAGAGCAGGAGGGAAATAGCACTACTCTGTAAGAAACCACTTTGATATCTTGTAAATAGAGCCATAAAGCACTCATGACACTTAATGCTATAAGTAGAATACGTTTGTAAATAGCTGGTATGAATGCTTGGTGGTATTTAAAGCCTGTGAATGGTGAGAAGGAACAAAGGTAATGAGTTGTTTGATGAGCTGATATTTGTTTATCTGTAAGGAATGAACTCAGGTGAAAGAAGAAAGAAAGAATTCTTCTGAATGAGTCCAGGTTCATCAGAACCACTGCAGAAAACTAAGCATAATTCTACCTAAGTGAATATGATTTCTGGTATACATTTACATAATCATAAAAAATCAGAAAAGATGGTTGAATAATGATATTTGAAGAAGTCAGGAGGTTCCTATATATTCCTACTACACTTACGAGATCAGCATAGCATGTATTTAGCTCACCTGGTTGTACAATTCAAGAACTATACTGTTTGCACACAGTATCTCGTATTTGTGACAGTCCATAAAAAATGTTTTTTGGAGAAAAAATGCCTAAATTCTGATAATTTTAAAATCCAGATTTCAGAAAGATGCTTGTAGAGCTTTAAAGGCCAGTTTCTCATCTGTGTTATTTACTGTAGCACTGGTAAGAATCTATGAACAGGTGTGCCAAAAACAAGTAGAATAAAATTAATTTGCATTGCTGTTTGCCTAATTTGTTAGCTACAGCTGAAATACTGTATTTAGGTTCTCAGTTTTATTGTTAATTCACAAGACTTCACAGAAATTAAGAATTTAAAAAGTGAGCTCTTTTCACTGTCCTCCAATAAATGCCACACTTTACCACTTTGTTAAAGTGCCTTGCATACCTGTGCATGCAATTTTCAGTTTCTCCCTTTAATTTCCCTCTATATTCCCATGTAGCTGTCAGCTAAATACATATACAGTTTGTACATTTCTTTATTTACCTGCCATGACATTTCAGTTTGCTATAATTTCTCTAACACAGCAGAAATGTCTAAAGCATGCCTTCAGTTCAAATTAATCCACAAATGGCAAAGAGGATATATAACTCAAAAAACTGATCTTGAATCTCTAGGAAGTTTATTGTGTTGCTATATAACAGAATTCAGACCTGATCTTCAATGCTGCTCTACTTTTTTATGTAAGGTTGTTTCCCATCCTTAATTTCTCATCTTTACTCACACCCATTAGAATGTGAGTGTACACATTTGGGTCTAAGAAATTCAGTGCTCTGCTCATGCTGAGTTTGTGGGGTAACCTGGAAACCCCCACCTTCAAAAAGATGTAGGCAAAAAAATCAGAGCTAAGTTTGTTGCGGTGCTTGCTGCTAGCTTGGCTAGGGTAGGCTTCGCAGTTGCTCTCTCTTCTTGAAAACAGACACCCTGTCCAAAGTGTGGTGGTTAGCAGCATGTCCCTGCCCACTGCTACCACTGCAGAACTTGATACCACCTTGGGCAAGGTGGTTTCTAGAGCAGCGTGGAGTTTTACTGCTGTTTATACCATTCCATTGAAGTTAAAGGGACTTCAAATGAGCTGAATCTTACCAAGGCACTGTTAAAAGACTCAACTGCAAGTAAGAATAATGTCAGAAACCTTTTATTATCATAAACTCACACATATAAATATAGATATAAAATGAAAAATTTCTCTGAATCAGCTTGTGAACTGCCACTGAATAAGGACTGAATTAGAGAAAGATGTTAAGAAAATTTCCTCTACCTCTATCCTAGACCATGCTCAGATACTGTGTGCCTTCACCAGGAGCTGGGAGAACTTTCCTGGGACAATGTTACTGCACATGCATGTTGCTGAAAAGCAGGAAGAAGGAAGATCCTGCTCTCCTACATGAGCAGCATGGTGATTGCAAGTAAGGCTTTTCTGGAAAGGTCAGCTTGATGTTAGCTTTAGGAGGTCAAAACTGCTGGCTGTACAGATTTTTCTTCTTTGCCTTTCCATGGACAGTTGCATATCAAAGTTGAGATTGTTTTTTCTGTGCACATATGCAGAGTACTGGAACAGCAGCAGAAAAACACATGGAGCTTCAAACATGAAAGAACTTTCTATTTTTGATTCTGAAACACAGATGAGGAGAACTTCTCACGTATTTTCCTAATGTTATCATTCATCTCTACTAATGAATATTTGGTGCAACTTCACTAAAATGAATGATGCTCTCTTTGCTGAAAATTTCAGTTCGTTCAGTACAGCTTATAGCATGTGCCAGACTGTGTGTGAGAGAAAATGAAAAATATTTTGGAGTAAGACATCTCTGCAACACCCAGTACAATATATTAGGATGCTTGGTGTTCTCACCATCAGTTCAATTGTGAATTATACTAATATCTCCTTATTTTTGAAGAAAAATTCTAATATGATTGAAATTTTTGTCTTGTTTATGAAAAGGCTGTTTTAATCATATTTTCTGCCTACTGTAATTCTCCAGTTTCAGGCAGTCATTGTCCCATATCCATAAAATCACTGCCTTGATATAATTTATCAGGCCTTTGGATAGAAAAAAATGCATCTTGTAAACAAAATTAACACTGAAAAGAGAAGAAAAAAAAAGGGAATACTTTCTGGATAAAAATTAGTTCCAGTACACTGCTTTAGTTTAGTCAGAAGTAAGGTTTACAGGAACACTTATATTCCTCTAAGACCATAGTTTTTTGAGAGGTTGCAAATGCTTCATGAGAATTGTTTTGAAAAGTTTTGGTTAAATGCAAGAGTTTATCTTACTCAGGCAGATGAGAACCAGTTTCAGTTGTAGAAATTTTATTTCCTTTATCCTTCTGAGAGAGTCCTTAGTCTTAGGTTGTTCGTCTGGCTTCCTTCACAAAGCTGTGCTATGGCACCTTCCAACTAAAGCATCAAGCTTTTGCCACAGCCCAGCAGTTTTTCATGCTGTCAGAGGACTTTTAATGCACAGTAAGAGACAGCTGATGGCAATTAACAACCTGAAATTTGCAAATACAGTTTTATGGGTTTTCCCGTAAGAGTGATCACAAGCCTTCTTGCTTTCTGCTTTAAGAGCATGTGCTCCAAAGTGCATTTTCATTCTGCTTTTAAATTAATTATATGCCAGTGTTCACACAAATGCATAGAGAATGACAACAAATCCACATGGACACGTTATTTCTGTTGCCTAATGCAACAGAATGGGGGAAGCCAAAAACCAGCTCTGATGGTGATTTACAAATACTCACTTATTGGATGTAAAATGTAGACTGTTCTTCAAGAACTGAAGTAAATTTGTTCTGGTTTTATGAAATAATTCCTGGTTGTTTTTTGTTTGTTTGCTTACTTTTCTATTTTCCTCCTTTTTTTTTTTTTTTTCCCTGAATAATAAATTATTATAGTGCTCCATGCTTCCTACTAAGCATTTAAGATGAATTCAGCAGATACACATTCTATCCTAATCTGCTTTGATAATACAGGAAAATATCAGTGGAAACTCTGTTATACTCCCATAGGCAGTTAGACAGACATCCCTGCTTCCCTTTGTTTCCATCCAAGCCCTTTTAATTCAATGAACTGTGACCAGTAAAAAAAGCAAGAGAAAAATAAATAATAGAGAAGTATAAGATGTACAGTATACCCATGGAAATAGAACGCATTAAATACCGTTGTTGCTAGCATTTTAAAAAGATAATTTGCTTAAAAATACTCTTTTTCAAGATAGATTTTCCTGCTGATAATTCTTATATCTTGTTTATAACACATTGTACAGTGTAAAATATTTCTCCTATTCAGGAAAAAAGTTATCTTTGCTCATTGCTATTAATCCTATTTTCTCAAATAAGTCCTCATCCACAGCACTGTCACTGCATGCAGAGCCTCATTAGAGGGGTGCTCAGCACCTGTTCCAGGCACTGCATGAATGCATGGCTGTTGCCAGTCCTTGTCTTAAATAAATTTGTGCCTAATACTGTGAATAGGCTGCTAGCAGAAAACAAAAATGATAGGAATGAAATGGTGTGAAGCACTGAGGACAAAAGGAGCAATGGAGTGAATGATTTTAAATGTAAGGGGCAGAGAAGAGTTAAATCCCTGTGGAGATTTCCCCAGGTGGTGGATACTGAAACCTCATGTTTGAAATTACATCTTGCTGTGGTAGCTCCAAAGAAATGGAACCAGATGTGATCATCATTACCCATCAGGCCACCATGGCAAGCTAATTTTGCCAAATAGCCCAAATATACACAAAGCTGTAATGACCTTTAATTCCTAACAGCTTCAGTAGATCTTATTAAAAGCAGTGGTGGGCTCAGGGATCAGAAACTACCAGTTTCAACTTTCAAATGGACTGTCTAAGGATGCTAACCTTGGTGACATTATAAGATGTCTCATGAGCACTATATAAGATGAAACAATATAAGATGTCTCATGAGCAAAATAAGTATTATAAATAGTACTAATTAAAATATGGAAGAAGACTATAAACTTATGAAAAGAGAATTAAAGCTTCTTGTTAATCATTTTTGCTTTTTATAGTCCGAGGAACAAATGATAAAAGGAGATTGTTGTTATTTCTGTTTTTAAACACACAGATCTGATGGAGTGATAGCGAGAACAATATAGGAATTCAGATGATGGGACACCAGGTAAAGAATTCGATTTTATGGTCACCCATAAACTTCACAGTGACAGTTCAGTGCAAGGATACAAGTTACAAGCTTCTTATGTAGGCTTGCTGTATTATTTCTACTCATGGTAGTTGCACAGACTAAGAAATGTTGACTATCTTTTTATCGACCTCTGAAATCTCATGAAAATGTCTGTCTTGTTCATATTCTGCTGGACAACATTCTTTCCTTAGTGAAGTTACTACTGCATTCACATCAGCAAAATTCTTTGTTTCTAATAGGACATGAGCTATTTAAATTTGCTGCAATTAGAAAGTATTTCCATTTGAGATTATCTAACTTTATTACTTCATGTCCAGTAGGATGTTACAAAATAATTAGAACATTTTCTATGCTAATTTCAAGTTAACAATATCTATTATTAAAGAAAAAAAGTCAAGATGGTTAATTTCTAATCTCTTTTTTTCTCAGTTTCACTGGCTGTCCACCATTTCAACTGTTTGGCCTATCTGTCAAAGAAAAAAAAAAATCTTCAGATGATTATATCATCTATGGTTAGCTTCAATAAGTTCAAAACATCACGAAACAGAACCATGCATATACTTTGTGACACTTCTGAATTTCTTATAAGTACTGAAGACATTTTCTTTTGTAATGAGAAAGAGAAGATATTTAATGTTTTACTATGTCAGACCATGTGTTTAAAGCACATAGATGACAAAATATGGCAATAAGAAATGGAACAAATTTTACCAAGTACTTTCAATGAAATCAAATTGGAAAGTGGCTTCAAGTTCTCTTTAAACTGCCATGACTGGGAAATAAGCCAAGGAGTCTGTGTTCCTATAATACTTGTGCTGATGCCAGTGATAAATATTTGTGCAGTCCTGCTTGAAATATCTAAGTGCTTACTTGAGGGTCCCAGCTGACCACAGAAAATTTTATCTTCAAAATAAAAAAAATCACATTATTGAAGCTATTACTGGTGTATGAAGATTCAGAAAACAAACATCTAAACTCTTTAAATAAAAATCAAACATACAGATTTCTCAAAAAATGTGCAAGTCATTGTGTGAGTTTTTAGGACATTTAAAATGCAAAAGGCTAAATTTGATTATAATAATCTTTCTGGCATTAGAAAAGGAATGGTTGTTCCATTAAATCTCAGACACAAAAAGACGAACTTGCAGTCCACCAATGAAGAGCTCTCAGTGGACTCTGGACTGATCTCCAAACTAAATCTAACGGTAAAGGAAGAAGCATCAGTAGAGAACCTTAAAAATTCCAACAACAGAATGACTTTTGCTTAATAGTGCTTCTTATTGCATTCACTTCAACTCATTTTTGAAACCAAAAGTCTGATCAACAAAGCATACATATACTTGTGTAAGTTTATTGTATATATTTATATATATTATATATGACAACATATTTTACATTGAGAAAAAAAAAAAACACAGAAAAATCATTTTCCATTTCTTAACTGATATAACTTTAAGAAAAATCTCTGATGCTAGCTACAAGACTGAATGTCAGGATCTTATCAATAGTGTAAATCTCATTAGGTTCTTAGGTTTCTAAAATATGTGGTGTATAGCTGTATGTCACCAGCATTTTCATATTAAAGAACTAGAATGTGTGATTCTGTGTGAATGTCAATACGTGCATTCAGCAAATTTTTAAAGCACAAAAACCAAACAAGTTCATCAATGTAAATGCCTGATTGCAATCTGGTTTCCTCTGGTTCTGCAGAAAAAGAGATTTTTAGGAACAAGTTTACAGTTTTTCCTCTTCAGATCTGTTACATGAATCTCAACTACTGCTTTACTGATCAAAAGAAGCAGGAGACAAAATAGTGTTCTGTATGATATTTGCAACTGCCTCAAAATCTCTGTCAGAGGCTTCTTTACTGTTTCCAAAAGCAGAAAACTTTCAGTTGAGTCTGTCCTCTATTCCTTTCCACAGGATCACTTAAAATTCTTTTTTTTTTTTTTTTCTTTTTTTTTTTTTCTTTCAAATTACTGATTACTCTTCAACAACTTAGTTCAGGACAAAATAAACCACTCCTTGTCACCATGCTCAGGAAAAAGAGATGTTTTTATTTGTGCTGAAAAATATCATACTACCTAATCACTTTAGTACATGGTTATGTATGCCAGGACTCACGGGGGTCCAACTCTGGTGCTCAGCAGAAACCAGAAATACTTACTGAACTACTGATCAGCAGCAACACTGTGGCAGATGAATTTCACATGTTTGAAGCTTTAATTTATCATCTTTTAGTGAAAAAAATTAGGATGAACAGAAGGAGGCATGGCTTGAGCTGTCATATCACGGCAAACACAATGTACCAGGAAGCTGTGTGCATGTCTGAGGGCAAAATGTTTGACAAATTATAGATATTCAGGGTAAACAAAGACGGAGGCCAGGCTGCATTTGCAAATACTTCACATTCACATCTCTGTCCCCTCTGAACAATGACTGCAAAGATGTGCAAATAGCACTGCATCACACAGGTGTGCATAAGAAAACATGTCAAGTAAAAATGATGACTGGAGCAAAACTCCTTGAGCTAGCATTTCAAAGTGAAACTCTCTTTTACAAATATCAAGGATTCAGTTGCCCTGAAGAACATCAGATTAATGAAGCAAGCAAAAGCCAACAGGAGTATATCCTACATATTTAATATTTAACATATTTACTATGTTAACATTTAACATATTTAATGTTATACAAAGTATACACTGGATTACAGAAATTTCCACTTTCCTCAGTTCTGCAGACCAGAGTTGATTCAATGCCTGCAGATTTTCTGCTGTGATTGGCAGCAACATGCAATGGTATGCGCCAAACCCTTCTTGTCTGTGGCTTACCAAGGCAGGCTGGTTGTTACTTCAGCTTGGGTGGCAGGTACTTTGCCTTCTTAGGGTGGCTGCCAATGTTCAGCTTCAGAGCATCAAGTAGCAAGAATAATATGTCACAGACTCTGAAAGGATGCTGTGACGTTTTGACATGAGCTTCTCAGATACAGACTAGAAGGCTTTTGGAGCACCCTCAGTGAAAGAGACAACCTAAGCTAAACATATGGAGTATGGTGTTGGTTCTCTTACCTCCTCTGACAAATGAAGCTGCATTGGTGTCTGATAGAGACTTTAAAAAGTGAAAGCACAAGAGAAACACAGAATGTAGACTTTCCTTAGTCTCTATACGTTTCCATTGGGTAAGTTCCCTCAAAGGAACGTGAAAAACTCTCATCCCTTCCTGTCAGAAACTACAAAATATAAAATGCTCTAGTTTATATTACATTGCTATTCAAAAGTTTCAACAGGGGATGGGCTCTATTCCATTATCATGCAGGAGAACATGAGATGCAACTAAAGTCAAAGTTAAGGAGTAAAGAAGTAGGATGAACTCAGAAAAGTCATATGCTGCAGCCTCTATGCACATTTGGTGACAACTTTGTAACACATTACGTTGCAAATTCCTTCTTAGATCTTACTACCAAATAGTGCTACACTAGTATTTTTTTCTAACTAACTGGCTGGCTAGCTGCTTTCCATTACTTACTTTGTTCATTCCTTTTTGGATGTTTGATTTAACATTTGGAAGCAGAATCTGCCTAAACATTCCTCTCCCGTTATTTTTACTAGAAGCCTTTGTGTAAGTCTGACACAGGTATGTGCACACTGAGCAATCTCAAACACAGCCATAATTCAAAAATAAGTTATACTTGCTAAATTAACTTCTCACACTCTGTAGATAGTGACACCAACAAGCAGCCTCTAGGAGATGTTTGCTGTGTAAGGAGAATTTGGCCCATTTTGTCCCTCCTCTATTCCTACCAGAGCCCCGATCAAAATGATAACTTGGGCACTGCTGGAGAAACTTTAGGTCTGGCAAGTTCTCTGCCTGTGCTGATCTGAGTAACCATGGCATGCTTCATGCAAATAATAAATACTTTTGTATAGGTTCTGAATTTATCTCCTCCCACTGAGCCCTAGCACTGATTGTTTCACAGATTATAATCCCTTCAAAACAGGACTTTCTTGATCTCATTTTCTCACACACTGCTGAAGATGCTACAAAGTTTAGTGCATAATAGTGTCAATCAATATACTTTGATATGTCTCTCCCTTTCACTCCTTCCACCAGACTTGAACTGTGCAGCTACATAAAATGCAAAATGCATGTTGTGAGACAGGCTTTAAAAATGTGACTCAGCCTCTTAATGAGATGTGAACTATCAGGGAAGCTGTTCTGCCAGCAAGAAGTCTGTTTTCAGTGGGAAAAAGCTGATGGTACTAACCTTTGAAAATTGTTGAAATTCTTCAAGATGGAATTCTATCATATAAAATTAGCAAACATATAAAACATTTATTGCCATAGAGATGCTATACAGATGGTTGGATGTGTGCTTTTTTTTGTACTCTGTTTATTGCCAACATTTCCTTAAAAGAAGTATTCAACTATTTCCTAGTATGCAACCTACACTGTAACTGGGCTCCCCCCTGTGTCTACTGCAATAGTGGCATTCCTTCAGAGTAATAAATATTCTCTACATGGCAATTAGGTCTAGGCATGATTGTAAATGTAAAGTTCAGAAGCTTGTTGTTAATATTATCTTATGTTCTTATTTCCTGTTGTCTTTAGCTTAACATGTTTACTGCTAAATTGGAACATAATTAGCAATCATATAGCTCATTTTTTACTGAAAATAGCAACTCGGCAAAATGTTTCCTAACGTCTGGGGCTGACCTTCCCACAGGCTGCATATCCTGGAACAGCACATGGTAATAAGAGAAATCAGTTACCTTGGGTCTTTGCCAAGCACTAATTTCATTTCTCTGGCTGCTCCCCTCCTTTCTAGCTCTTCTCCCTGCTCTCCCCCCAGTAACGCTCACATATGTGAGTTGGAGTCAAGAAGTTGCAGTTGGTAAACAAAACAAAGACAAAGCTGCTAAGAAGTTAATGAAAACATCAGTAAGTCATGGCATCTGGATCTCATCATCCCCCTCTGACGTCAGAAAGATGTCCAGATGCTAACAGAACTGGAGCAGTTGAAATATTTTTTGAGCAAGGCTCTTCCAAACAGTCAGATGCAAAGCAGTTCAGCACTTTCAGCAGTTTTTAAGGAACGTTTCAAAAGTATAATGATCTTTCAGATGTGTGAAACGTATGCTTTGTGCTGAAATAAGATAGAGTTTGGGGTGCTGTGTCTGGGACTCAGAAGCCTTCACTTTTGGGAGTTGGAGACAGGCAGCTGCTTGGTCGTCTGTCACCAGAAGATACTTCTAGGAGGGACACAGTGCTCGTCACACGGCACACAACGCTTAACAGAAGAGCTTAAACTATCCACAATGATGAATTATGGAACTGGGCCCTGAGAGAGCAGATCATAATTTTCATCTTTCTCACTCATTTTTAATCCCTGTCTGACAATCTATACCTCATGCAAGCCTTGCACGCTGAAAGGTATAAATGATGAGGCTGGTCTCCTAACAGGTGGCTGCCAGGTGTATTGCTTTTTGCTTTCCCCTCATGTTCAAGCAGACTGTTGACATTTTCCACATTTGGATACTCTTCTGCTTACAGAGAAATATTGCTGCTCAGTTCCTCTCAGACACGTTTTGTGGGCTGCTAAGACTGTGTTCCCTGCTCCTTGGTCAGTGCTTATAAAGAATCCACTTGGAGTTCCTGAGAAAGTAACAAGGTTATTTCTAAAAATTCCTAATTGCTGAAGTGTCCTAGGACTGAATTCCTCCCTTACACATCCCTAACATCTCAGGCACAGGACAGGATACAGAGTTGCTGGCTATTCACAGCAGTCCTAGAAATGGCTAAGATGACTGTGGAAAAACAGAATGTTGAGAAAGGGTATATTTCCACAATCCCCTCCAGCTGTTGCAACTTGAATGCATGAGGATTTTGTAGCAACCACTTTCACAATAAGCTTAGGATACTGTGTACTTGTTATTGTAAACTTGGACAAAATAGTGCCATTGTTGCATTCTGATTCCAGAAATGACAGTGGAACTCCATGAAATAAATTTTTTAAGTTTCACTAATGGAAGTGAAATGTGAAAGTAAAAAAAAAATCTTTCTGGTTGCCCAGTCCACCACGACTGTAACTGAGTGCTGCCATAAGAAAATGTCCATTAAAAATACAAAACAATAGACAAATGTATATTATATATGAAGGTTATTATTTCAGATTATATTTCCATGTCTTCATTTGAAAAATGTAAAGAATCTTAAATCACATCAATGAAATTGATATTTTCTCTTAAACTTGCTCATACTATAAGCTTGTTAAATAATTCCACAGATAATAACAAAGCTTTTGAGTACAATCAAAATGAGGAAATTTTACTGTGATAAAAATTATTTAACCATTTAATCAGAATAAATGATTGCTGTGTTTTGCACTGTATATGCTATGCCTGCTTTATTATACAAATGACTTCTGTTATAATTCCTGTATGTTCACTTTCTGTAAATTACAGTCTATTTAAAAGAAATCACATCAGTACTCAATCATAGCCTATTTCATGGCAAGTGGCTGTTTTGAATATTTATATAATAGCCTGAAAGAAACATCAGACCTATATGAAGTTATCTCCAGATTAGGCATCAGTCTTTTCCTAAAAATGTTTTTATAGCCAAAATATCCTATCTAAGGCTATATATCAAGTGGTCTCAGGTTTTGCAATGTATAAATCTTCTACAAAATTATTTCACCTACACACACTGTAAATCAGTTTCTCCATTCTTAGAACAAAACAAACACTTAAGGCAGTAATTTGTCTTCTCCATGAGTATCAATTTTATGGATACATGAAATGTAGTGCAGAAAATTTTTCTTCAGTCTGGGGCTTTAATAGCTTCCCTCAGATGAACTCTCCTTTATTTATTTCCTTTATATCCTATATACATCTGTACATCTATATATCTATTTCTATATAACTGTGAACATATATATGTATATATATATATATATATGTATATAAGCCTGGAAGTATAAACAATAGCTGGGAGTTGTTTTAGAATGAGGAATTTCCATTCCCATAGATTTTGCAACCCAGAAAAGGGCATAATTTAATGTATCATAGTTAACATGAAAGTATAAATGAAAGCAGTAAGTACTGAACAAAAGTAAGTACAGAAATACTTTTAATGAAAAACAAATTATGCAATTGAGAGAAACAGAAGATAGTGTATTAGGTGATCCCAATGAATGTAAACAAGATATGCAAAGAATGCCATGGCCAATAACAGGAAAAACTATATGATGATATAATGCTAAGCAATTATCATAAATTAAAAAATAAAAGGTCTGCTCAAAGGAGTCTGCCAACAAGGTCTTCATAAGTAAATTCAAAAGTAAGCCAGTCTTTATTAGACGCACGAAGCTTAGATGAAAGCTGTCTGATTGCCTTCTGAGAGGAATCTAAATGGAACATAATTTAATGGAATTACTTTTCTGCAGTCCCAGAGTTCTCTTTATTTCTATATCTTAAGCAAGAACTTGAAAGGACAAAAATAATCTTTCCAGATTATTAAAACTCTGCTAAAGTAGGGCATAATGAGAAGCAGTCTGTAACAGACCTTTGCAAATGATTGATTTTTCATTCTTCTGGCATTTGACACAACACAAAACAATGAAGAATGACAAAACCTCACTTCATATTTACTTTAGTCTAAAATGAAAATATTCTAGAGAATGAATAGTTGAAAAATTAATTATGAGGTTAATGACATATTGTGAGCTTTCATTGAACTTTAAGAATGACATAAAAAGCATAAACGGTAAGTAGCTAAATAAATAATTTCAAATAGAAAAGTTGCAGGCTTACTTTTTAAAATGTCAAATAAGTGATTTTTTTTTTGGGGGGGGGACTTTGATTGACTAAGCTAATAGAGCAAAACTGGCAATAATTCAAGAAACGCTAGACTATCAATATATTATTTTTGTTTGTAACATTAGATATTTCAGAAGACGATTTAGCTTTCTCATCAAGAAAAGTATAGAAATAATCGGTTGTGCTCAGCAGCTGATTGTGATTCCTAAAAAATGCTGGTGAAAATGCAAAAAACCCCAGGATCATGTCATGTGATAGACATAATAGGTCTTAGTAAAGTGCAGAGAAATGCTATACCAGGTGACCTACAATCTATCATGCAGATAATTCAGCCAACAGTGGAGGCACCGGGAGAAGTCTGGCTACAATATTTTGAAGTATGATTCTAAGATGAGAGCTCTGGGGAAGCTCACCCAATGCTGCTTTCCTTCTTGTACAGCCAGCCCTGGTCTGTACTGGGAGGTCTGTCTACTAAATGAACCAGTGTGCTTCTCTTCCTTGCTGAGAATGTGGTCTGACATCAGTAAGGGGAATAAGCTGCATTTGGAATTCCAAGGACATGTTTCTATTTCTCACACATATAATCACAGGCAACACTGTGATTTTTGTATCATTCATTTAGAGAGCCTAGCAACTTGAGTCTCATTAATTCATTGTTGCTCATTCCTTTGCCCCAAATTATACCCCATCTCTACTGGGTATTTCTGATGTCCCTGCAATTGAAATGCTTCCATTGTGTTTAGTGATTTATTTAATATTCATTTTCCACATTTTAAGATCACCAGACATGACTGTAAACATGTGTCTAGATTCTTGTCTGTGCAAACTAAGGGAGAGAACAAAAGACACTGAGTGGGAAACCATGAGTTGCAATTAAAAGCCTGACCATGATATGACCACACTGAACTGCAACTCACTGCTGATCAGAAGAGGCATTTTGCATGCTACTCCACTACAACGCCTTACATTTATACAAGTGTTCTTGGTTGGTCATGTGTTGCTGAGCCATGGGCCATTTTGCCACATGAAGAGAGGAACATGCAGCTTCTCAGCCTTTATATTAAGGTTCAGAACCAATGTGAGGGTGTTGACTGTATTACTCCATCATGGGCCATTGTGGGACAGCATGCAGAGAGGACCTGAGAAGACAGTCCCTGTTCATTTGCATTCCTTTACCACATCAGCTCAAAACCAAGAGGTCTTCAGCTACAGTCTTCTAGTTTCATGCAACATTAATAACCTTTTGAATATTTTTTTGTCCAAGGATAGTGTTCTTTCATTTTGTTGTTCAGACTACATGATCTAATGCAAAAGACATATTAGAAAAATTTTGATGATGTTTTCCCAGAGTACTCATAGGGGCTAGATGCCTCTATATAGATCATCAAACTGCCTGTTTGATGATTATATCAGATTATATTGCATGATTTGCTATCCTTCTGAGCAGACTACCAGATTGTTTCCAAAGGCAAAACACTTTTTGAATTACTTTTACTTGAATATTCTACAAAGAATGCATACTTCACATTTTCTCATTTCTTCTGCACATATCGAGTTCTTTATTTAAAGGTGTGTCCTGATAACACAAATTGCTGATCTAAGTGGATTTCTTAATTCAGAGTCATGACACTTTGCCATTTTTCGGTTGTCAGCAGTTTAAACTGCTGATATTCTGGAGAGTAAACAGAACAGCAACATGGTTTATTGCTGTTTTGTTTCTCTTCCTGAATCTCTGTTGTTTATGAAGTACTTTCAGGAATACACCCTGATATCTGCACTCTAATTGCCTACTGCGCTGCTTATTGGGTGTTCAGCATGATTTTCTGACTTTCTGACTAACAGCAGCCCAAATATACTAAGGGCCTGACAGCCCTACATCACTGGCAGAGTCTGGAAAATGGAACTGTCACTACTCTAAGAGTCCTCTAACATCTAAGCCTTGTTTGATAAAAACTGTGATGGCTTATAACCATCTGCCAAGCAGAATAAAAACATGCCAACCCTTATCAGCACAGTTAAAGAGGCTAAAGGGTTCATGTTCACTCCTCATTTCTAGGAATGTGACAGTCTCAAGAAATATAATTAGCCATTGTCTATCCCCCAAATACTGAAGGTTAAATAGATATGTTTATTAAGGACTTTTTATACCGTGATAAAACCTATGTATTTCCATATATGGGTCATGTATAGTGGGTATAAATTACATATCACTGTATGCTTTTGTATGTGAGCCAGCGAGAGGAAAACAACTTTGCAAAGACAGTTGGTGGTAGTAGCTGTCTTCTGTGGACATAGGCCAGAGGCGCAGGGAATCCATTGTTGTCAATGCCATCCTGAGCTTAACCATAAATTTAAAAAGTTTATTTCAAAGCACCCATATAAACATCTCAAGCAGGTGGAATGGAAGCACATACCAGGGAAAACAACTGTCCGGCTGACCAGGCAACACACAGGTTGAACAAGGGCCCCACCAGCTTCCCTTTTATAGATTTCTGCAACATCCATTCCTTCTTACAAAGACTTTCTTCTCACTGCTCCTTCCATTGAAGGTTCAGCAGCATCCCAAATATCAGGGCCTGTGCTATGACTGCTGCTCCATGTCATGCAGTCTTTGAACTACCAAAAAGCCCCATTTTAAGAGCCCCATTTTTTAACTTTAACACACCTCTGAGATACAAAACATCTGTCCGGTCCAGCTTGTCATGGAAGAGGTTAATGTCTGCCACTTTCAAAGCACTGGCACCTTGGTGATGAACTGCTGAGCACTGGAGTAAATGTGTTGTCCTCATCTCTAACACGTGTACACGAGGTCTTATTGTAAGAGCACGAGGCCTTACTGTCAGAGCAGCAAAGCTGAGGTCCTCAGTCCAGAAAAGTCATTATCCCTGATTGCGAACAAAAAGCATCTTGCCACAAGCACACTGCAGAGCACATTTCACTGTTTCAAAGCATGTTTCTGACACTGTTTCTATTTATTGTTTATGGTCACTAACTCTAACCTCCTGTAACCAGTTCTGTATTCAGCATGCTATCACCAGCACCTGTGACATACCTAGCTGCTCTCATTCCTCCAAAACGTAAAGTGCAAGAGCATGACATAAAAGTTGAGTTTACATCTGTGAGCCACAAAATCTGCTCTCGGTCATCTCATCCTGATCTTATCATTGCTCACATTTCTCCTTCCTCCTCCCCCGCTGTAAGTACACAAACAAACCACAGCAGTCCCTCTGGCAGGTCACACCCATTGTGCAGCTCTACTGCCCTGCTCTGAATCCTCCCAAAGCCATGACAGTAAAAGTAACAGCCCCAGCAGGGTGAATGAGAAGCACTCGATCTAATAGACAGGCAACAACAGCAAAGGAAAATGAAATGAGTTAAATTATCATCTCCTCCAGCCCTCTGCTGTAGTTTGCCTCGGGCTTTTGGGTCAAAATAAAAATCTGAACTGTGACCATGTAGTTGGTGCTTAATTTCTGTCTCAGCAGCCTGTCTCTGGTATATCTGAGGCTCACTTGGAGCTTGCAGCACTAGCAGTCCTGCCAGAGGAAATACCAGCCACGGCTCAGTGCATGGCCCCGCTACTCTGACTGACACACTGCTTGGCTCTGGAATGGAACGCGCTGAGGTACAGCACAGCCTCAGAGCGCTGGCTCTGACTTAGCAGCAAAATAAAATGCTTCGGCATTCTTCAGGTCTGGGGACCCATATTCTTTTCTTTTAGCTGCTCTTTATCTTGCCTACTTAGAGCAGTGCAAACAGCTCCTGCTGTAGGCGTAACACAGAAGTAACATGACACAGAAGCAAAACATTGGAGAAACGACACCAATTCATTATGCAAATGATACGGCTAATTATCATTATTGATTACAGTCCCTTGTGAATCTTAAAGCATGCTTATTTCAATGCCCTTCTCACCTGCCAGACGTCTGTCTCTTGTGTTTTTCCAGATAACATCCAAGGCTCTAGCAGTGGAGTCCCTGATATGATCACTGAACGATCTTCTCAGAGGGGCTTTTGCGGGGTGATTCATAATGCAGATCGATCACTCATCTGCAGGTGAACAGCTGCAGCTTGGCCCCAGAAGAAAGGGCATCCTTTGCTCTGGGCTCTGTCTGAATTTCTCTCCAGCAGGCAGGCAGGTTACTTCATGGAATTTTTTGTCAGTCCTACGGAGCTTTCCCTTGAAGAGTCAGGCATTGCAGTTCTCACTGCGGATGCAGGAAAGCTTAGACTGCAGCCAGCCTACTGGAAAGCTGCCAAAATCTTACATCTGGAACAGTTTACAAATGAGCTAACGATACAGTCATTTAGATTTGGAGCTTTATTTGTGGATATCTATAGGATTCTAGCTTCCTGTTTAATCAAATAACTTACTGGACACATACTCACATGCTCATTTATTAGGATAATATTTCTCTGCTTAACTGATATTTCAGGTAATCTTTCATGTTTTGACATGCAAAAGGTAAATTATAGGAAAGAGCTATAGTTATGTTAAGTATCTATGGTTCTGGCATTTTATATTTTAATCACATTTTTCCAGCATATCACCCTATTTGTGGCACAAAATTGGGCCTGATTCTCATTATGTAGTACTTTATGTAGTAATGAAGGGATAGAAATGCAAAATCTGGAGGAAAAGTGGGAAGGCAAAAAGGAAGAGGGAACTAGGCATCTGCATCTCTGTCAAAGATAAGATTCTGTTTGTAAATTTATGCATGTAAATCAGATGAATAGTCACAGTAAAAAGCCATTTGCCCTTGCTTATTTTGACCTTTTTAATTGATTACTGTCCTGTGACTTCCCTGAGGGAAGAAGAACGGAATAAGAGGGTAGATGAGATTCTTTTTTCCTTCCTAATATGTATGAGATGCCTGTCGTAACATGTGAAGAGGTGAGAGATCCCACCCTGAAAACCTAATTCCATTTGACATCAATGAGAGAAAGGACTGTAGAATAAAGTTGTCCTCCTGTTAATTCAAGGTGAAGTCCTTTATTTTTACAGCAGCAACTGCAGTTTAAAGTTGGATACCATTATTTTCTTGTGAAGGGTTATGTTTTCATTAAACTGATTGATTAACTTCTCACAAGTTTGGCAAACACTGATTAAGTTCAGAATAGCGAGTTCCAGCCTGTGGATTTACATTCCCTATCAACTCATTCTTAATAACAAAAATGTTTTTTCTTTTAATTCTGTAATAGGTAATATATTTCACATTTTCTTACTTATTGCAACTTTTCCTGTGCCTTCTCAATTACCTGTGTTTTTGCTAGTTCTCATTTCCTCTAAGACAAATCACAATCTCCTTTTGCAAGTGTAAAGAATGTACATGATCTGAAACTGTAACTGAGAGAAGAACCCTCTTATCATCTGCTTAATGCAGATCATAGTTTCTTCCCATCTAGACCTTTGTCTTTTATCTTTGCAGAGTATCTGCAACTACTAATATCATAAGTACCTTTGAACAAAACTAATAGCATCAAGGGATCTCCAGGTTACTTTCTCCATTAACCCCTCCTACTTTTTGAGGCCTGATGGGGAAAGAAGCAGCCAACTTTCTGGAGAAATTACACACTCTTGAAATACATTTTTATTTTATTTTTTCTATTCTGGCAAAATTTCTTTGTACAGTAAGTGACAATGCTTGCATAAGCAAATAAAGACATTATGGCCTCAATGTAATCTGTCTACTTGGAAACTTAGAAAACAAAGACACCATGCTCAGGTGACACCTGTTATTGTTTCTGTTAGTGACTAGCTTGGAAGAGTACTTAGTTCATTTTTAAATGAGGATGCAATAAGCTGGAAGAAAAGAATGATCTAAATCTGGAACTCAATAGGTATAACTGTATTTCAGTTGAATACCACTGTCAGAGGACAACAGAAGGCAATTAGGAGCAACTAAAAACCTGCTGAGAAGCCCTTCTTCATCTACATAACTAGCAATGCATCCCACAATGAGTGAATTTATACAGTAAAAAAAATGGTACCCAGTTTCTGACACATCTCGAGGGGGGTTACTTTGAACAAAGTCTCCCTGTGTCTCATGGAATGAGTGAATCCTCATTAAGAGCTCACTGGTGAATTAGCAGGTTACATCTTCTGACTCAGCTTCAACTGAAAGCAGCTAAGCTCCCCATGCTCTGAGACTGCTTGGAGATATGAACCAAAGGGAAGTGTTGGAAGATTCTTGTCAAAGGCATACTCCTGATCCAGATTAAAATGCCAATAGGTGTTTTACCTTCAAGAGTATTCATTTTAGCAGCTAGGCCCACTGAACTGTGTATGGAGTTTAACATTGGGTCAGTGCACTGGAAATGATGGTGTCAATGTTGGAATATCACACAGTTTGTGCCAAGCGGGTCCCATGAATGTTCACACCGGAGCTGAAAGAACTAATGCGAGTCTGAAGGTGACAGTTTCCTGGATTACATCATTACTGGTGATGAGACATGTCACTGCTATGAGCTGGAATCAAACTGGCAGTCTATGAATTGGTGACATGCAAATTCCCCATCAAAGAAAAAGTTCAAGACACAGTGGGGAAAGTGATGTGCACTGTCTTTTGGGATAGGAGTGGGGTTATCATTCTAAACCGGGTCAAACAATCACCTCTGCAATGCTGACTAAGCTGAAAACTCAAACTGCCAGAATGAGGCCAGAGAAGAAGACAACTTTTATCTTGCAACATGATAATGCCTGGCCCCATATCAATTTGAAGATCTTGTAATACATTGTGAATCTCGTCTGGATTGTTGTACTACACCCAATGTATAGTCCAGATTTGGTGCTTTCTGACTTCAATCTGCTCATGCCGACTAAAAATAGACTGTGTGAGCAACATTTTCCTAGCAATGATGCCATCATAGCAGCTGCAAAACAGTGGGTTAGCTCCGCTGATGCAGATTTTAATGAGCATGTCATGCAGGCTCTTTTCCATTGCTGCTGAAAATGTGTAGCTAATGGTGGTGACTGCTGAAAAATAGTTTTGTAGTTGAGAATTCACTCCATCAAACAATGTTACTGTGCTCTTTGTATCTGTTGTAGTTTCCATGGAAATAAATAGGAGGCATTACTTTTGAGTAATCTACGTATATTGCAGATTAGGGTTTAATTCTTTGAGCACTTTTGTGGGTTTTGTTACATATGTCAGCATGTTGTAGCTCAAAATATTTAAAATCGTCTGTACAACCAGTCCAGTGAAATCATAGAATTATAGAATCATAGAATCGCTCGGGTTGGAAAAGACCTGAAAGATCATTGAATCCAACGACAACCTAACCAAACCACCCTAGCAATCCTCCACTAAATCATGTCCCTGAGCACCACATCCAGTTTTTAAGCACATCCAGGGATGGTGACTAAGCTACCTCCCAGAAGAGCCTATGCCATTGTTTAACAACCCTTTCTGTAAAGAAGTTTTTCCTGATATCCAACCTAAACTTACCCTGGCACAACTTAAGGCCATTTCCCCTCGTCCTGTCACCTATCACCAGTGAGAAGAGACCAATCCTGCTCTCGTTGTAAGCACCTTTCAGAAACTGGAAGAGAGCAATAAGGTCTCCCCTCAGCCTCCTTTTCCCTACACAGACCCAGTTCCTTTAGTCTCTCCTCATAGGGAATATTTTCCAAGTCCTTCACAAGCCTTGTTGCCCTTCTTTGGACCTGCTCCAGCACCTCAATGTCCTTTCTGTACTGAGATGCCCAAAACTGAACACAGTACTCAACGTGAGGCCTCACCAATGCTGAGTACAGGGGCAGGATGACTTCCCTAGTCCTGCTCACCACAACATTCCTGATCCAAGTCAGGATGCCATTGGCCTTCTTGGCCACCTGGGTACACTGCTGGCTCATATTCAACTGACTGCCCATCAGTACACCGAGGTCCCCTTCCATCAGACAGCTTTCCAGCCACTCTTCCCCAAGCCTGTAGGGTTGCCTGGGGTTGTTGTGACTAAAACAAAAAACCTGACACTTGGCTCTATCGAAACTCATACGTTAACCTTGGATAACAGTCCTAAATGGACTGGAAAATGTCAGAATAACCCAACAAAGGACAAAAGAGGAGTGAATATAAACTGTAACAAATCAGAGGAAGATGGCTAAGGGAATCTGAGAAGTTTGTTGCTACTTCACATGCAAATGGATAACTTAGGAATTTAATTATATGTCAGAAAATTCTTAATGAACCATATACCTGAAAACAATTAGATATAAATAGGCTAAAGGTATAGGTAGAAAATAAAAGGGCATTCATTTTAGAAAAGACTGATAGGTATAGCAGGGAAGATAGCTAAAATGATTTTTGTACAATCAAAGAAGGAAATTTGAGATGCATGACATTCACTGTGGTCATAAAATGGTGACTAAGGCTGAGAGATTGCTGTACAATATGAAAGCCTAAAATGGCTTTTAAATCCTGTTAGAAGGATGCATCAAAGCAGAGCTGCATCTCAGTCTGTATTGTTGCATTATTTAAGGAACACCCCTCGGGGAACAATGCACTCAGTTTTGGTCTGGACCTCTTGATATCAAAAGATGCTGAAATGAAATCCACAAAACCATATACTCTTGGGTACCAGAAGTTGGTGGCAGAATGGCCATGATGGCAGGGAGTCTTAGTTCTGCACTGGGAAACATGTGCATGTAGAGGAAAGCTGACAAGCTGCCCCTGCTGCTGTGCTGTTATCCAACAAGACCCTCCACACTGCATTCCCAAATGTGACTCTGTCTTTGGAGAAAAGCTACTGAAATTGCTCAATGCCAGATTCTGTTCAAATAATAATTGCCTATGTAGATATTTTTCCCTTCAGCTCAGAAATATTCCCTTTCTCCTCACAAATACAGCTGTTTGTAGGGAGACATCTGCCCAAATCACATGCCTGTAATAAACTCAGGCATGTTTGGGTGGAAGAGCTTACCCCATTACTCTTGTGGTCTTATGCTAACAGCCTGAACTGAGAGAGGATGTTACTGCTGCCAAGAGTACGTGTACAGAACTTGGCTAGTGAATCTCTGATGGAGGTCAACATGAACGTATTAGATTAATTTATGATGAAAACTGTTAATCCAAGCAGTTAAGCTGAAGCACTGGGAATGACATGAAAGAAGAAAGGTTTTAATGGTGAAATTGACAGAGTGGCAAAGAAAAAGTATTCAGAGGAAATGGCTAGAAGTCTGGCTGTTATATTCAAGAAAGTACAGGGGAATATCTGGAAAACAAATCTCCTCCTTTAGCTGAGAAATAGCTTATGCACCCTGCTGCATGTCACATCCAAAATTCAATTATCTATACACAAGTACAACAACAAAATGCAAAAATAAGGATCTAATCCCACAACCAGCATCTGTGTAAAATGTATGATACAGTCCTATCTTTTTGTCTGGAAATTCAAGACCAACAGCAGTCACAGATTTTTTAATTGAGTAGTGTTTATGGTGATCATAGTACAGTTAGTACTCCAACTATCCTATGGAATTACTTTTTACTTGATGAAATAAAATGTAAAATATGAAGAAATATTTAACAGTCAAAAGGTAAACTGGATGGGCCAGAAAAGATATGTGCTGAATTGAAAATAATATGAAGGGAATCTGAAGGAGAGTGGTCTGTTGCTGACAAGAGAGGAATGTGTTAGCCAGTGTTCGGGGGAGGAAGGCCTGGTGGAGGGAGATGGCAGAACACATGAGCAGAGAAGCATGCGTGCCTGAGAACAGCTTCTGTAGAATTTCAGAGGCAAATATTTATACAGACAGAATCCTACCTGCTTTCTGGCTCTCCAGCCAGTACGGCTGCACCACTGCTTACAGTACAGAATCCTCTTCTCACCCAGACCAGTCTGCCTCTAGACTGCAGACACCAGGCTGCTTCCACTTTTCAGGAATCTCTTTGGAAATGGTTTTCATAATAAAGACAAAGTTGTGCCTCTCTAATTTTGTTCTTGAGGCTGGATCTAAGTTGTAAAATGCTGCTCATTGTTCTTGAACACATCATCCACAAACCAACTGAGGCCACAAGGCAGAAGTTAATATCTTACAACTTAACAGTTCAATCTGGAGGATCTTAGCTTGCCAAACATACTTCTTTTTCTTTGCTCCTTTAGTGGTTCTGACCTTACTTTAGTCTGCAAAAATAATATTAAAAATCCTTTCTATTCTTAGGGCAAAGAGCAGATGAAGATGCATCAGGTACTGGGGGTGGACTGGGATGGTGACCTCATTTTTGAGTTTGGCAACATCCAGTTTCTAGGAAGTATGCAGTTGTGCAAGCCTTACTCTCCTCAGATTTGTTCAGAGTGTATCAACTTCCCCTTCTATGTGTTTATGAATGGGCAGATTCTTACATTTATCTCTGGTTCATTCTGGCCTCTTGAAGAATGTATGCTTCCAAAATATTTTTAAGCATGTTACCAGTTTGAGCTTTTCTGTAACTTCAGTACTGCCTGCAACAAATGATATGGCAAATTCAGACCATCTTCCTTGGATGGTCTGTGCAGCTTCCCTGAACTGAAGCACAAAACCAGCTTTTTCCATGTTACAGAATCAAAAATATAAAGCCACAACTCTCTAAAAGTATCACAAAACAAAAGAATGGTCAAGAATCCAAATTTTGGGTCTAATGAAAATGCCTGCTGGGCACGTGTCATTGTTTTATTGCTCAGCAGATGTCTCCAAATGCTATCTAGGAGACCAAACTGGGAAAGAAGCCCTCTGAATCTGGGCTTTTACACATATTGCTTTTCAAAAGAAAATCTAGTACTGCAACACATACAATATCTAGGAGATCTGATACATATTAGATCTTTGGACAAGCAGCAGTTACCCATCATAGCAGACTATAAAGATTTAGAAAAATTTCTACAGAAAGATATGCAATAAAAAATATTTTCTTGAAACAGAAAAGTTTCTTTCAAGAGAAGTTTGATAAATCTCAATAAAATGCTCCATATGACGAAGACACACCTTTTCTCAGTTTCCTTTATTTTTTTCTTTAGATTTTTTTCTTCCATCAGAGAAGGCAAAAATATTTAGAAGTTTCATTTAGCATATAAACATCTTTTTGTAAGGATGAAAACTGCTGGGCAACTTATCTGTCTCATGGGCAGCTTGTCTGTGCTCAGCTTTCCTCATGCCTTCTTAGGAAGCAGACAAGGCAACAGACCACATGTGGGAGCTTGTCATCCTAATTTCCTCCCCCCATCATTGGTAGGAGGAGGGAGGTATGCAATACTATGGTATTTCCAAACAGAAATTTTAATGAAATGATCCATTAGAATGTCAGAAGGATTTTCATCATTTCTTATGCTAGGAGTGAAAAACAGCGTATTATGGAAGCCCAGGCCTCCAGACACGTAAGAAAGGGCAGAAGGGGAGGAGAAAGAAAGAGAGCAAGGAAATGAATTTAGGGATTATAGTGAGGAACATTCTTCTGTCCTCCCATGCGTCAGCTTCCTACTTCTGTGGTGCTGATGGAGAACACTAGGATTCTTTCTTGCATCAAGAGATACTGCATGTTATAAATAAAAGAAAGTTAAAACGAAGTTTAGTTGTTGAAGGAAAAAAGAATTGAACAGACTGTCTGCCTTTCTACTCAACACACTTGATTTTTCTGCTGATTTGAGCATGATGTTCTCTTCTTTGCACCTTCTACATTTCTTTTCCTCCTTTCCAAGTACCCATACAAGATACTCCTCACTGCTGTTTTTCTCTTTTGCCTTCTAAATCCTGCTCTGCCATGATTTGTACAGTGTCCTCCCCATCCCTGTCCTGGCAATGTTCCTCTCCATCATTTGGTCCATCATGACCTCTGGTTCCTATTAATGGCTGCTCTGCTCTGTGTTGCTCCCTCCACTCCTTGGTGGGATGGGTGAGTGTTTCCTACCAATGGGAGCTTTTCTGCACTGGACATGACAGGTGGGAGTTGCTCAGTGCCCTGAGCTCACTTAGAGCTGCACCTGAGATAACAGCAAATGTTTGGGTGGTGCTTACTGCAAAGGTGCTGACAATGGGAGAACACAGCTCACCCTCATATTATCGCATGTTCAACAGAGATATTTGGCTCTCAGAACAGTGCTCAGTGCCATGTGTCAACACCCCGTAGTTAACCTTTGAGCAGCCTAGAAGCTAAATGGATGTTGTCTGGAGATGAGATAATAAACCACACAACTGTTAGTTTCCTGAGCTGCCTCCTTGGACAGGACCGCACACTACTTGCTTCTCCAAGGCAGCAGAGTCATGGGGAAGCCCTCAACTTGCTCTTCTCCAGGTGGCAGTCATCTGTATGCATTGCTTTTGTGAGCCAGGTTTAGTACCCTCATACCATGGTCCAGATCTGTATTTTTGAACAACAGATATATTTGAGTAGTTGGGAAGGAAGTGCCCCAAATCCACCTACACCAGCAACAGTCCATGATGCTGACCACAACAATCATCAGTCTTGCCATCATGGATTTTTCAGTGTCTAAACAATTTGACTTATTTTGTTGAAACATTGAGACCTTGTCAAAATATCCACCATTGTTATCTTTTGTTGTCCTACAAGTACATGCTGGTAGTTCTATGAAAACTTGGTAGAGTAGCTTAAGTCTTCCATTATATTTCTATGAGTTTCAAACTGAACATGATCCCAAATAAACACTATTTAAGAGGGCTGCTCTATTAAACAGTGTTATTGTGATTTCTGTTGTAGCTTCCGTGGAAACAAATATAAAGAATTACTTCTGGAGTGAAACTATATAGTGAACTTAACAGTGTGATAAGGGCCCTGCTTTACAAACAATCCCATGAGCTTAACTGAACTCTTCTGCACTTCAAAGTGTAAGCTTATCTGTCCATTTCTGGAGTGTGATTTCACTATCACTTTATGCTCCAGAAATAGTAAATATTCCAATGCAGGAAAACAGAAGACATTTCTAATCACAGCAATAAATACAAAATAATATGAAATTACTGAATAACATGAAAGAAGATACACATATACATTGTACATAGTTCCATATTAATATCATTTTTTAAATGTAACTAGTTATAACCTACCCTTATGTTATCAGAAAAATCCAGCCCTGTCTCTGGTGCCAACTGTTTTTTCAAATACTGTATATTATTGAGAAAAAATGGTACATTTAATGACTACTGTGCCATAGTTTAAGATTCAGATCATAAAGGAAGTATGAAAGTCTCATTGTGTTTAGCCATATGTGAGGCACCTGTCTTGGGAAGTTCATGAAAGTATTACTCTATAGAGGTGCCCAAACACCTCCAGTTACCTGACTGTAGGTGCCAATACAGAATAGTAGAAGTCAATAGGCTGTGAACAAGGACAATTTTTCAGCATTAACCATCTGTTATGCCTTACCAAATCAAAATAGTATCAAATAGCATTGTTTCTTCCTCCATCACAGAGATCTGAGATGCAAATGGGCCATACCATGATATCTTTTTGCCAGCTGAGTAATGCACTGCAGCTTGACAGGATGATAAAGTCTCACAGAAGAAGATACATGACCTAAGGTACTTCTTTCTTTCCCTTGGAAATGAAAATATATCAATATGCATAATACTGATAATACTTATAGTGCAATAATAGTAAATCATGAATCCCACAAAAGTAAAGAAAAAAAAAAAGATAAAAGCCCAGACAGCTCAATACTTCCCAAACAAATCCTTATTGCTATTTTCTATTATAATTGGTCTCTGTAGTCTTCTTTCACAATTAGCTGCTTTTATTCCTGGTCTTATGTTTTTGTTTCTCTTTCTTGTTCACATCTACTGCGTCATATGAAGTTGGTGAGCTCCCTGGGTTAAATGATTTCCTGTTTAGAGATCCCTTGCACAAAATGATACAATATAAAAAAGATGTAAAAGCAATAAAATCAGTGAGCTGGTCTGCAGTTACCAACACAAACACTGATTGTGAATAAAGCCAATTTTCTTGTAAAACACAGTTCAGTAAGTTTAAAATGCTGTAGCAGCAGCAGCTGGCTGTTGTCTGGGTGCATAGCATGGGGAGTGTTACCCGAGCCAGATTAATCTCAGCCAGGGGGTAAGCAGGGAGGTGATTCAGGCTGCGGATGGAGATCATCCCAAGCAGAGTGATCAGGGATGCAAGAAATTTTTTAACCAAATAAAAAGTCCCAGTGCTTGCAGGGTAAGATGGAAAAGTCTCATTCTTGAGAAGATTTAGTGAGGTTTAGGGGACTCATATAAGCCTTCTTCCTTAGTACTCCCCGTGTAACGTGTTTTGTTAAGCGATGGAAAGAGGCTGAGCTGTTCTCCTTGCTTCTCATTCCTGCTGCTGCCACTGCGGCACTGTGAAACATGATCTGTGCAGAAGCTGTTTGTCACGTGAAGACAGGCAGAGTGTAACCCTGCTTGAACATTTATGGCTTCTAGGATGGAGAAAATGGGAGAAAGATCAGAGATCTTCATAGGAAGTGAGAAAGTAGGATCCCAACTGAATCTAAGCTTTCTGATATGCACTACACAGACTCTCAGTAGATTTTGAGATTTCACTAATTAAAGCACTGAGTTTGGACAGTTTGTGAATGGTAATTTTGCTCAAATTTTTATGCAAGATAGGTGATTTATTTTTGACATGGTCTCAGTTTCTCAGACTCCTTAGTTCAGCTACTTCTATGCCATGCTTTGTGACATAACTTCTTTGACATACTTTGTGTGTTTATTTTAAATCCAGTTCTTAGAGGAAAATGAAAGAAAAAATATGCTAGTTTCCCAATAAGTATCATATTATGATTTGGTACAGGAATTTGCTCTTTTGCAGAGGTAGACCTTTTTCCTTCTATCTGAAAGTCTATTTGGCATAACAATTGACAAGCCACTGAGAAACTATTTCACAGCAGCATTGGATGCTGGCTGCCAACAAAGCAGAAGATATTTTTCTCACCTGGGATACGTACAGCCTGGGAACTCTTTGCAAGCACAGTCCTGGGCTGCTGCCAGCCCTCCGCAGGGTTACAAGCAAGAGAACTCATCTCATCCGGGCTTTTACCAACCCCAGTGCTTCATTTCACTGCAGGGTGGAAAACGATTTAATACTGCCTGAGAAAGTTGTGCTGGGGTTGGTATGCACAGATTTGTGAAACAGAAGCAGGATAGAGAGAAAGGCAATGGAAGGAGAGGGTGAATGTATATGTTAGCTACTGTAGTTCTACTTGCATGACTTCGTTTGACAATTAACATTCTGCTGCTACATAGCTGATGAGAGCTTTTCTTATGTACTGCTCTGGTGGATTTGAACAGGCTACTTTAAGCGGTTTTCCTCTTTGCTCTGAACAGATCACACATTCTTGGGGTCTTTTTTACTGTTGATTTTCTTTTCAGGGCATTGGCTGCAATTCTATTATTATTTAAAAAATGACTAGGTATCTCTATGTCTATACCAAAAAGAATTGTTGCATGGTACTTTGTTGGATATTTTTCTTCTGGGGTTTGTTATTTCAACTGATGCCTTGCAGTAACTGCTGATTGCAAGTTCTAATGCCTAATCTTTCAGAGATAAAGATTCTAGTGTTTCACTTCACCTTTTGTAAGCTTAATATATCACAGACATAAGTTAAAGCTTTGTGGGTAGTGTCAAACATAATTATCCTGAAGATTAAAGCAGTCATCATATCAACAGAAAGATACATTTTGTTATCCATAATAAAGCTTTTGTGAATAATGAATGTACACAGTATACCTCAAACACTTATGGAGGAAATCTAAAACTGCAGCTAATATTCTTATTAGATATGAATGTTTCCTACTTAGTCTATGAGGTTAACACCACTATTAAATGAGGTTTTAATGACATGGTCTGGTTTGCTATTCTAGGAATTGGATTTCTTCATAACTTTCCTTAATTTACTTTACAGCTAATCAGATAAAATTGCTTTTGCATACACTTTGTTGTTCCTGCTGGCATCTGGTTTCAGACAAGGCATATCTACACTTTGCAGCATCACAAATGCTCCATGGAAAATCCTCACTTAGGTTTAAGTTACTGCAGTGGCACTGTGGGCTGTCTAAGGAAGAATAGCAAGCCATGTAAGGTATTTCTTCTTTACTATTCTTGATATTTTAATCATAATACTAATTTTTTTTTTGTTCATTTATTAATAGAAAGAACAACAATTTACACTCTCAATATGTTCATAAGGAACAAGCAGATATATTTGGTGCAAATGAATCCCTTCAAAATGCAGCATGTAGTTTTAGCCTTTCCAGTACCACAGATACGTCAACAAGCTTTGAAGGAATTCAGATAACAGCAACATAAATGATTAAGGGGCTGGAGAATTTGATTTATGAAGAAAGATTAAAACATGTTCTGCTTAGCCAAATGACAGCTTGTAACGCAAGGGGAGAGTAACGATAACAGCCTACAAGTATTTGGAGTGTGAGCACACCAAGAAAAAGGTGAAGTGTTAAAGTTTCAAAATACTGAACTTACACTGAAGACTGCTGTGTTTTCTTATACAAAGCTCCGCAAAATAAAATACATGACTACAAAATCAAGGGGAAAAAGAGGGGCAAAAAGGAAAGAGTTATGCACTTGTCAGCTATGGCACAAATCTTCAACACAGAAAGTATTTAAACATTCAAGTTATCAAAATTAAAATTGAAAGAGGAAGATAGAATATGCTAAACAAACAGAAAATACTACTATAAAAAGCATGTATCAGTATAACAGTTCGTTCTACCTTTAGAAAGAACTGACCCTGAAAGTAAGCCTGCTTTGTTCAGTAAGTTTCACAACTTCTTGATGATCTTCTACCCCTTTACATAATATTCCAGCCTGTGGAAAATGACCTTTTATTCAGATGACAAATTTGTCATATTGAAACTTCAGATGAACACCTGAAATAGGTTTAGATATGGTACCCTCTAACCCTAAATATCAGTACTCACATAGCAGTGTGTTTATGGGCCAGTGTGTTTACGGTTAAATGCAGATATTCCTTGTGCAAAATAAACCACAGAAAAAGACAGCAGATACCCACTGCATGCTTTTTCATGGATTGAATGAGCTCAATTCTATTGGCACATGTTGGTAGTTTTCTGAAGGCACTACTATGGAATGAATGTGTCCTCAGGTGACATCCGCAGGGAAAGCCAGGAGATTTTTCCTTAGTCAGAGATGCTCTTCAACAATTTTTGTGTAAGGAATGAAATAAAAGGGAAATATTAAAGTTCTTTTAAAACGATGGTATTTTTACAAGGGTAATGACAATTTTTTCAAGCCAAGTATATTTTTAGTCAAATGCTAGAAAAGATTACATGCATAAGCCAAAATAAAATACTTCTTTAAGTTCAGTGAAAATTTCGACCACAGTTTATATGAGAAAATGTACTCTCATGCAAGTATACTTGGTACAAACTACAAACTGCTTGTTTGATGATAATGAATCAGATAATGAATCAGAGCTTGGCTAACTGGTCATAAAATTCATAAATGAAATGGAATTTTTAAAGGTTAAAACTTAAATTTACATTTTTTAAGAAAGCACATATGGAAAACCAGGCTTTAATGTAAGTTCTTTGACATTAAAAATGATTTGAAAGGCTCTGTTCCCACAAAGTCATGACAGCTCTGAGTTTCAATTAATGGGATTAGAGTCAGCTACATAATTAACCTCATTTCAGCTGGAATAACCTAATTCTTTGATGTTGAAAACTTAAAAAATATATAGCAAAACTATTCTTCTCTCTGGAAAATTTCAGTATCTGGACAATAACATGAATAAATACCAAATTTGGGCAGATAGAATTAATAGTGATGTTGAATTTTAATTGAACTTCCAAAGAAAATATCAGTTATGGTCTTGTCAGATACTGAAGACTAATTTAGAAACACATGAGTTAGATCAAGGGTTTTCATTAGTTCATTAGTCTCCACCTAGGGAATACCCTCCCTCTACTCTGCTCTTCCCCCTCTACTCTGCTCTTGTGAGGCCCCATCTGGAGTACTGCATCCAGGTCTGGAGCACCCAGTACAAGAAGGACAGGGAGCTATTGGAGAGGGTCCAGAGGAGGGCCACAAAGATGATCAGGGGACTGGAGCACCTCCCCTATGAGGACAGGCTGAGGGAGCTGGGCTTGTTCAGCCTGGAGAAAAGAAGGCTGTGGGGTGACCTCATTGCAGCATTTCAATACCTAAAGGGAGCCTACAAACAGGAGGGGAATCAACTCTTTGGAAGGGTTGATAACTGCAAGACAAGGGAAAATGGTTTTAAGTTGAGAGAGGGGAGATTTAGGTTGAACGTCAGGGGGAAATTCTTTACAGAGAGAGTGGTGAGGTACTGGAACAGGCTGCCCAGAGAGGTTGTGGATGCCCCATCCCTGGAGGTGTTCAAGGCCAGATTGGATGGGGCCCTGGGCAGCCTGGTCTAGTATTAAATGTGGAGGTTGGTGGCCCTGCCTGTGGCAGGGGGATTGGAAACTCATGATTCTTGACGTCCCTTCCAACCCTGGCCATTCTGTGATTCAGTGATTCTGTGAATACAAACCCCTTTTTAAAGCTTACCAAGTGTTGGAAGTAAGAAGACTACTGAAAAAGTCTTTATACTTTCAATCTGAGATCTTTATGGGCATCTGTGCACATGTTCTTGCTACGCTTTCTTCAGTAAAGTACTACAAATGACCAACCAAAACACAGAATATATATTGTTCTCATATATATCTCACAAAAATTCTCTGTATATTTTGATACTCAGCAGCCATGTCCTTTTTTTTCTAAGAGGCAATGCAAAGTAAACTTAAATAGATCTCATACTATATCTTTATTATTTTAACAAGAAATTCTGGGTTATCTCCTGTTTTCTGACTATCATAATTTCTTAAAATCCTTCCATACAATGTCCTGTTCACTTGTCATGTCTATACTCATGTTTGTTGCAATGTTTTATATTCCACAGAAGATTAGATGATTTTGTGTCATTTTATGGAAAAGGGACTTTTTCTAACTTTCACACTGTTGCCCATGTGTAAAGGTAAGAATGAATGTGTGTAATACAGTGAGAATCGTGGACACATTTGAAGTTGCACTATTCTGTTTATCAATGAAAATCATTCCATAAAAGAGCTCTCAGAAAAAATAGTGGGAATAGTATGTGCAGGAAGAAGCTGGAATTGTGTATGCCCACAAAACCCAGCAAGCTTGTGATGACCTTAGATTCATTCTGCTTGCCGTTGCCTAAAAAACAACGTGCTGGATTCCTCTTTGACAATGAAAAAAGATAACTGAAAATGATGTTCTGCATTACTGTATACATGTGCTACTCTTACAGTTACAAGCAGGGCTCCTTCTTCACTGAGGTTACATGATCTTTATACTCCTGGCAGGAAAAAAAAAATGGTAACAGTGGGGACTTCTGTTAGGAACAGAGGGCCTTAGCAAGAAGAGGAAAGACTAGATCGTGGTGATGTACCAACAGTCTATGTAAATATATGATTTGCATAGAGCTTATGTGACATATTTTTGAAAATGCTAAATGATCTACAAAAAATTTAGTCTAGCCAGGAAAGTTCAGGGTACTCATGCAATGGACATTGCACAGCTGAGAGAGTTCCAAATAGAAGCAGAAATGAAGTGAGTCATGTGCCTTGTATCAGGGAAATACAGATAGGGATGGGTATGTGGAGGCTACCTTATGTGTGTGCAACCATAGCAAACACAAAGGTGGAAAAGGAGCTGCCTAGTCTGTAAATGGACAGTCTGTAACAGTCTCAATCTCTAGAGGGAGTCCATAGTTGCTTTTAAATATCAAAAACTGTTGTAGCAGCTTTTGAATAGCTATGTGGCTACCTTAAGACTTAATTCTAGGTCAGTTAGAATTACACCTTCTTAGCATTTATGTGCATTTTCTATGCCAAATTCTCTGTGCCTGTCTGCATGTTGTGCAGTCTTCATAAGAGATTTATTTCTTAAGACACTAGGAGCAGAAAGCTGCTGCAAGTTGTGTCTCGCTTCTTTCTTTGTAGTTTTTTTTTTTGGCTGTGTCCCTTATTACACTTCACTCTCTCGCTTTGAAATGAGGCAATCATTTGCACAGTTCACTGAAAGCCAGTATGCTAAAACAGCATAGGTCAAAAAATAGATGGACTTGGTGTGAATAATTTCAGTGATCCAGCAGCAAACCCTTAGATTTCTTGGAAAGAAATCTAAGAACTTGGAAGGCAGTGAACAACAACTTAGAAGGCTTGATGCAGCAGTACAAAGGCTCACTTCCAACACAAGGTAATTCCAGCCTTCAGTCTAATTGTGCAACTGTGGATCACAAGCTGGCCAACAGAATACGTAAAGAAAGAGATAACTTTTGCAAGCATAGCAGATTTGTGTATAATGAAAAACAGAAATTATTACCTGTAAGCTGGGCTATAAATCACCTTTAAAAACTGACATAATGTATTTGAACATAAATCCACCTGAGGTCTCCAGCTAAACAATCTCTAAAACTTCTAGGGATTCACACCGCTCTCTCAATATTTCAGGCAGGTAGATTTCATACAGGTGGCTGAGCATATGACAGCTGACTGCTGTAATGCTAGGAAATAAAAAATGAAGTATAGACACAATAAGAATGTGGTGAAACTACTCAATTCCCATTGAAGGCTTGCTTTGTTCTGCAATTGGATAGCTTTTTTTTACAAAATATGAGACAATTGATGATGTTCTCCTACGGTTAAATGTGAACAAACTCTTTAAAAGAATAAGGAAAAAATACCCTAAAAGCATGCAAATGAGAAAGACGAGGGATGCAAGTATATAGCACTAAGACATACAGTTTACAAGAAACAGTATAATTTACTAGCTAATATATAACATACGTGCACATGGAATATGCACATGGTTTGTTGGTGCTGTAGGTGCTACTGAATATGGCAGTTTGATGACAGATTGTAATTGCTTTTTGGTCAGCTCCTGTGGTGTGGATAGTTTGAGAAATAGCTTTGCAAGAACAATATTTCCTTCCTATTTATGAGGAAAAGGCTTGAGAAATGAAATTTATCTAAAAGGAACAATGAAGGAAACAAATTACTGAATAAGAGTCAAGGAAGTTTTAGGAGGAGATGGTAGCAATAGACTTGCTTTGACATCTTGTGGATTGAGTCATCACATTTTGCTGATCATGCTAGTGAATAGGAAAATGCTGGACAGACTCCCCCATTCAAGTAACATAAAATGGCCCGCATTAAGAACTTATGGCATCCAAGACCAAAATGACAAAACTTGAGGCAGAACTACATACCAGAACAGTGAGGAAACCGATGCATGAAAAAGAGTGCTGTATTAGTTATTTTTGTGTTTGTCATGTAATAAAGCAGAAAGAAATATTATTTAAAAAATCCATGCACTATGTAAAACTGCTTAGCTTTAAAAAAAAATTAAATAAAGTGCCTTAGAAGAATTAAACTGTATCTTGGAACGAAGGCAAAATTTGATGACCAGTTTCTTTAGCATGAAGATCAGAATACACCTTTCTAAACACTGTAATTCCTTAAAATGCTGAAATGTTTTAAAAATTGTAAAGGAAGGTGTACACAGGAAAGAGGACATCCCATATTTCTATGATAAAAGTGTACTCTGAAATTTGTACTATTTACACCATAAAACAGAGTTGCTCAGTAACATACTTTCCTCATTTCTTCAAGTACTTTTTTTACTAATCAGCAAGTATCTAATGGCTGCAGGCTCAGGAAAATATTAGGCCTTTGAGTTCACTTAACTGAATCAATGAAATCTGTTGCTCCTTATCAGCCCAATATGCTGTTCAAAGTCTATTGGGAATGAAAGCAAATCCTGTCTCCCGATGTGTGAGTACATCAATAGGGCAATACTTGCTCACCTTGGATAGGTTTGGGATGTTAATTCAAGAGAAAACCAGTCCTGCTTAATGTGGAACCTAGCTCCTGAGGTTCTTTATTCTCTCATATAGGTGTGAGGTTTTCACCAGTTCCATTAGTTTGTATCTAGGTTGCCTATAAAGTGAGCATGAGTATAGATAACTTGGTGTTCATGCTACAGTGACTTCCATTTACCCTTACTAATAACTTGGCAGACCATACAAAATATATTTGTTCTTGATACATTAGCAGCAGAGTATTAGTAGTGGCTTGGCATTGTTCTGCTCACACCAAAGGTTGGACCAAGAGAAGAAAGAGCTCCGAGGAAGCGACATCTGGTACAAAAAGCTGCTATGCCAAGCATAAGGAGCTGCTTCTCAGGAAGAACAGTCTGGGCCCAGCCCTTCTTGTCTAACAGAACAAGTTCTGCCACACCTCTGCTCTACAGCTAAGCCCAGAGATTGCCTAGCTGTGGAATTTAAGGAAGCATCAAAGCATCCGAAAGTCATCAATATCTCATGCCTCAGCTATATGCATAATAGAGCAGCTGGACAGCTAATTTTTTTTGTCTGTTTTTCCTTTTTTCTCCTGCATTAATTACTGTTGAATGATGTTAAATAACTAAATGGAAAAAGTGCAGAGTCGCTGGGCCTGTTTGCAACCAAAATAATTATCAGAATCCCCTTATTAGTAAATCTTGAAATAAACTGGAAGATTATTTGTCATAAAGAAGGAAAGTGAAGGAAAAAATTAGGTGAAAGCAGTACAAATAGTTGTGCTAGAATGCTTAGTGAGCAAATTAACCATTTATGACAGGGTATATTGCTTTTCTCCAACCTTATCCAGAAGAAACTAGGCTAAAGTTGTTACCACTGAGAAAGTTATTTGCTTCATAATTTCATATTTGAATCCTTCAAGCAAGGATAAACACTGAAGAAACCAGTGATAGACAAAGGATTTCAAAATGAATTAATGTGATTGGTCCTTTAGATCAAGATTATGCAATGATAGCAACTCATTACAACTCCTTCCACTGCTGGTTTCAAATGGTCCCTGGTCCACGCTATCTTTGAGAGCGTTCAGAGGGTTTGTCTAAAGAATGCTGGATGACCTGGGATAAAACTGCAACAGCATGTCTTAAGCCCATGTCCTGCCTTGTTCAGAGGCTGCTATATGACATGAGGACATCTTCAATCAGATGCCCTTTTGTCTTTGTGACTGACTGCTGGATATATGCACTCTAAGTTAGATAATTACTTAGCTTATATGTTACTCAGGCAATCCAAATGAAATGGATCTATGTGACTCAAACTAGAACTTTTTTGTTTAAGAATGGAAAATTCCCAGTTTTAGGAAGTACTTTGTCTATCCATCTCCTAGATTTCCAAATGGAGAAGGAAAGAGCATTAGTAAGCAATTGCATAGCAATTGTATAGGAAGCTAATATAAAGGAATATTGGAGGCCAGCCTCACCTGGTTGACTTCACTGCTCTGTGAGTACAAGCTATGTTAGTTTGGCCAATATGGTTCACATTTCAAGAAATGCTGCTCCTGTATGACAGAGAGGCAGCTTTGGTGCTGAAAGTTCTCCCTCACCCAGCAGTATTGTACTTGTTGCTGCTCGTTGAGCACTGCTGGAATTCTACAATAACAATATATTTGCTTGTCTGTTGTCTTTCACAATTACAATTCTCCATCTCACTTTGACCTATTGAAACCTTTGTCCATGTGGCAGAATATTACATGAGAACTTATTTTTGTCTTATTTTATGTTGCTTTATTTTTTAAGATGCTTTATTAAAGGAACACAGGTAAGGGAGCTTAAATAAGTTTTTTTTTTTTTTTTTTTTCTCCTCAGGAAGAGAAAAGATATCTATGTCTTTAGTTGAACTGGAATGCACGTAAACAACACAGTTTTCTGTTATGAAAATAAGACAGAGGCTTAAGTTAGAGTGATGGGAACTGGTGAATAAAGCACCAAAAAGCATGAAACCCCAACACAGATGTAGCAAAGGCTTTCCAGATGTGAAACTCTTTCTATGGATCAGTAGTTAGCTTAATTTGCATCAACTATAAGGATTATTCCAGAAAAAAAAAAAGATCTAAGTTTCATTTTTTTTATCCATCAGTCTTTTAATATAACTAAATACAATTTACTCCGCTGAAGATTTTAATCTAGATTTGCTTTATGAAAAAGTAACTGTTTCTTATTCCTCTTAGTTTATCTATGGTGGCATACATTCTCTGGAAATGCCTTTGAAATGTACTGCAAAAGTTATGTAGCAGCTTCTGAGACTGGAACGTTTTCTTAGCTAGTTTTTCTAACTACCAGCTATACTTCCACATCAAAAACAAAATGATACCAAAGTTTTGCTTGCAACTGTAATACATACATCTTTACAGTTGTTAGTATGGCTTCTGGTAATATTTGTGTTTTATATTCTTATGAGAAATGCCCTTTTATATTTTGTATTTTCCTGTCTATTCTGCTGGGGAATTTCCTCCATTTTCTGCATTCTGGTCTTTGATTAATGTCTGCAGCTACTGCTAGTTGCTGTGTAAGTTATACAGTATCCTAAATTTGATGATGAATGACTGGTATTGTTTCCTGGAGGAAAATATATACCTTTTAGAAAATAGAAGAAACACTCACATAACAAAATTACATTCAGTGTAACTACTTGGGCTTAATATTCAGTACACTTTTACTACCAAAAATGCTTCTGATACATTAAAAATAATCCAAATTTGAATAGTGACTTACCCATTGAACGTGTTGCAACACTAATTTGACACCTTGCCCAAGGTTTGAATTGGTATGTTAGAGTGTTCACTGATCTGTGAAAATCAGTGGTAGGACTATCATTAATTTCAGTGAGGGAAGGATTTTACTGATTAATTTCTTTGTCAGTAGTTTGCCTAGACAACTTCTGAAGCCCTGTAAACCTTTAGCATCCACAATATCCTCAGGCAAGGAACCCTGTAGTATACTTCTAGAAATGCTTCACACTTTCATTTGAGTTCCTCTCTATGAAGAGACAAGTAATTGTATCTAAACAACAAGTGGTTATCAACATAGAGTAATCAAGCATGGAAAACTACTGTCCAGGAAGATGATATAATAATAAAAAAACTGCAAAAACTTATACTAATCTAACCTGTGCACCAAAAACCACTGTTCTTCTTGATCCATTGCTATATCCTAATCCTGTAATAGCTCTCTTAATGGCTGATAAAAGGCATTTTTCCTACCAATGCTAGTCTGGTCTATGCTTCAAAACATGGCATCAGTATTATAGTGAAGTTGTAAGGCTGATCTATATAAAAACACAAGTCTGAGATCTTGCTCTAAATGGGTGCATTTTAGGAAAAAGTTTTAGAAAAATAGTTTTTTTCCCCATGAGTTTCTTTCAACTTTCTAATCATTTTCCAGACACACATGCCTTGATAATGACAAAATTATACTTGATAAAATTAAGTATGATAAAAACTTCCATGTTTTGTCAGATCAGGTATGAATGTGAGATAGAATCAGGCTAAACATACACTTGTGCAGAAATAAAAATAGTTTTTTTGGACGAGAAGTCTTACTCCACTCAAAGAGCTAGTAAAATCCATGCTGCCAAAATAAACCCCTGGCATTCTGAACTCTTTGAGACCCTCCCCTCATAACTACAAGAGCAAAATCTTTTTAATGTAGAGATTATCTTTGTTCAATAAACAGTGCACTGCTTAAATAAATTCACAGATAGATAAAGTCTTGACAAAAATCTTAGTCTTTTTCTCTTTTTGCAACATGAAAAGATACTTATTTCAGGATGACACTGTAAGTTAGGCAACCTAACTTGAGGAAACAGTGGTCTGTTTATTTCTTCCCTTCCTTTTAACAGATGATTTGACTACAAGTGATCATACATCAGTTCTGTGGTATCTACCATATGCCAAAGAATCACTATTTGATTTATTAACACTTCTTGATATTTGCAAAAAAAATTAAAAAAAAATATACATTTACATGAGTATTTGCAAAAGTGATGAGAATACCTAAATTTGATGACTAGATGCCATAAAGTATTTCAAAATCTACAAGATAGTGGAAATACTTTTAATGAGATGTATGGTGTCTCCGAGTTTATAGACAATAAATGATCTAATTTCTTAGGCTGGCCATACTACTACATCTGCATAGAGTAATTCCCACAGGCATTACTTGCTATGCTAGAAGCAATGCAGAGCACAGATCAACAACTCTTAAAAAAAAAAAAAGCATGAGCAGCCTGTGCTGCTGCAGTTGCATAAGGCCGTATACCACTGCACTACTCAGGACAGTTTCACATCAGAAAAACACTTCATCCCCAGGCATGACTAATCCAAGGTGTGCTTTTTGGTGTTTCTCACCTGAGTTTTCAGCATGTCAGAGGAATGTAATTAAGCATGACTTCTCATCCAGCATCAAAGAGCCCTTTCTTTTCCCTAAGGACTTGTGAAATTGAGCTTTTATTCTAATAAGACAAGAGTTTCAAGTGTGCATGTAAATCCCAAAAATATAAACAGCATAACTCAGTACTGGCTTTGTGGAGTAAATAAAACTCATGTTCCAGGTGATCTGGGACTGAAAGCGTTTCTTGATCTTTAGCTTTAACTGATGCTAGAAGGGAAAAGTTATTTTCTTGAACTTTCTTAAATGCTTTAAGATCTTCATATTAAAGATGATCTAAAATTGTCCAGTTCTCGCATTCATCTTCAACTCCAAAACAACTCAGAATCTCAAGTTTTATTTTCAAATGGGAGCACAATATGATCTGAGGGATGTTTTGAATGTTGTCTAGGAACTCAGAGTGCTAAATAAAAGCTTATCAATTTTTCAGACATTACTAGCTATCTTCCATAACTGTGCTTTGTACAGATTTTATTACCCACAGATAACCTCTACAGCAGATCATTGTCCAATAACAGGTGTCATAACAGAAAGTTTGTTTTTCATCTTCATGTGCCTAAATAACTATGAAAATGTAGCCAACGGTTAATCTTAAAATTTGCTTCTGGGCATCTCAGCTGTTCAGAACAGTGTTTTTGGACACTGAAAAATCAAGCTGATCATTTAATTCCCAAATCACTGATCACATCCCTGTTTTGGAAACAATGACCTAATGATTACTTGTCAGTATCAGTTAGGTTGCAGTGAACTAGCTTATGTTTCATATGAATCAACACAACCCAGTCAGAACAAAATTAAGACCAGAAATAACTTGATTAATTAGCTATCACCTTTCTCTGTTATTCTTACTGTAGTAAAAAAAAAAAAAAAAAAAAAAAAAAAAATGGAAGAAAGAGCAAATTGTTCCTGTTTTGTTTGATTTAAAAGCTATTTTTAGCCAAGGACTCTCGCAGCATTCAATACAACAAGAAACCACTATTTGAGCTGGATAACATAATATTGAACTACTGTGTAGTGGATAACTAACTCTATACAGAAGCAACTAAATTAGGATCAAACACACTACACAAACCAAAATACAGTATATGTCAGTTTGCGGTCTGCTTGATGGTGTCTGTATTTAAGTAATAGGTGATGAAGTGTTATATTCTTATAGGCTATCAATTTAATGAAACTTGTATTTATGAATAAATATGCATAAGTTTCCAACATCAATATTTGTTTTTTGTTTGTTTTTTTTTTTCTAATTTCATAATTTCTTGGAAAAAATAACTCACGATGACAAGGAATGTATGCATTCAATGTATACACTAAATTGGACAGCAAAAGGACAGCTAAAAGATTTAGCACAATGGCTGATTGCAGTGATCACTCAGCTAGTGATCACTCACTACTTTTTTTTATTCTCAGTGGGGAAATATCGTGATTAGAATAAGATATTATATGATAGAGCTTTTAAAAAAAACACATCCAAAAAACCTGGGAAAATGATAAAGAAATCAACAGGAATATAAAGCCACTGCTGGCTTCCCCTTAAAGTATCATCATGCCACCTGAGCCTACACTGCACCCCTTATGATTCAAGAAAATAATATGTAACAGATAACCCTGAGGAGTTTTAGGGCCCACACTGTTTCCATTAACTTTAGAATGGTTTAAAATGATTTTTATAGGAAAGACCTGTTCCCAGATCTACCTCCAAAACATGACAGAAATTGTCATGACACCTTAAGATTAATGAGCTTTTGGTTTTGTGGACACTGGTACAAGCATTTTAAAGTCTATGTGCTTATACCCACATGCACATCCTGAGCAGGATATGCATAATTTAAAAGTAAAGTAATTGATTCAGTGTAACAACTACAGTAGCAGGCAACTAATAAACCACTAAGAATCAGCTTCAAAAGATCATGACACCTGCTATTTTGCTATAAATAGAAAAATAAAGAAAATCCAACAACTAAACTTGATCAGAAATCTGAGAAGGAAATGCCAACTTTCTGTATACATTAGTATCATTAACCTTTTTCTAGTAATGAAATAAGGGACAGTGGAATAGAAATATATCTATCGGCATGTTAGAGTTTGGCAGATGTCCATGTATATTCTGGCAGCATTTCTGTAGCTGTTTTTCAGTATGACAGATTGAAGCATGAAAGCTCACCTGACATTTTTATTTAGAAACTAAACATTCAGCTAGAACAATTCATATAACTGTTTCAACATCAACAGTAAAAGAACAATCATAGATCATAGAATGGAATCATAAAATAGAATCATAGAATCACTTAGCTGAGAACAGGCACTCCATATTAAGGTCTCAGGAAAACAGTAATTAATAAAAAATTGTTCTACTAAAACCAGATACAATACTTACAAAAAGGAAAAACATCTTTTTGCACTTTATTTTATTCTAAGAATATTGGCTGGAGATATTGTAAATTAGCCAGAAGACTAATAACTGTGACAGCTGACTTGTGTTTCTCTCCTCTTTGTATGGAAACTGGTATCCCACGGCCAATAAGTTTGATCTGGGTTTGAAGTAAGTTATGTAAAGATGAACCTTAATGAATTTATGAAAACAGAGCATCCAGTGGGTGCTGCTGATAAGAGAATTTTGTGTACCTTAGGAAAAAAATAACACAACAATACTGTTAAAAACTTCATCTGTGTATAGGAGGAGACAAAAATATAAAATAAAATTGTACTCTCAATCACAGTCAGCTGCGAGTGAGTAAAACCAGTCTCTGAATATAGAGCTTGTTTATAAAATCTAGTAGAGATTTTAGCTTTTTCCTTTTTCATTAGAGCTATAGTTAAATTAAATATCTCTACTAGCGTGCCAAACAGTTGGTCCTTTACACACTTTGTTTACTGACAGTGAACGTGTCGCTACTGAATTTCCCTGGTCTTCCTGCTGCGAGTTCTCACAGACAGGCCTGAGCCATCTTGTCATCACTCCATCACGCTATGCTCTGCAGCTCCGCTCACTATGTGGTCAACACCAAGTGTCCTCTGCTGCCTGACACTGACAGTTAGAGTCTGCCAGAGGAAACACCCCGCAGTTAAAGGCCCTTTTATCATCTGTGTATTTTTCTTCCTTGCAAATCAAAGGGAAATGAACAGCAAAAAACACCGGATCTATACTTTATTAAATAGGATCATTACCAGAAATCTAAAGGGGATGCAGAAAAATAAATGAATCTTGTTCACTGCTAGGCCCATATTAAAACACTAACGCCAATAAACTTTCAAATTCTTCACATCAGACAGAGATTTCATGTCGCTGCCGTCTTTAGTGATGGTTAATACTTTGTCCTCTTGCTTGCTTGTTGACCATGGAATGGGCTGTCAAATCTGTTCTAACTAACCTCAAAGACTGACACTTTTATTTTTGTCAGGGTAGACCTCCCTATGCTAGAAGTGCTGAGGTGAAGGAACCACATGGTAATATTCACCTGAACAACCTGTGCACTTTTTCCAGAATACATCTTAAAAGAAAGAGGGAGTACATTGGTAGGATCAGTAGACCTAGTAGTGTCTTGCTGTTCTGCTATGAATTTTTTACTGCTAGAAATGAGTAGTGTTAATTGCACTTTTACGAAATTTACATATTCTGCATTCTTACACTGATCCAATTTTATATTTAAGAGTTAAACTTAATGACTTCAAAGAGCTTATTTTGTTTTAATATGCTAAAAATCTGTTCCACCAGAACACCACAGGGCACTTGTTTTATGCACAGGAAAAATTTGTTATAATACTGAATATCATGGACCTGTGGCGTTAATGTTTATTTAGGGCTAGACTAAACCTTCTGCCTTGTTTATGTGATAGCACACAGTTTTACCACCTCAAGAGAAATAAGCTGTGTTCAGTCTCTAACCAGATGTGTATATTCACCCTGTTCCTCCTGCTGGCTCTGTTAGAACAGTAATGATTGTAAGTCACAACAGAGTTCATTATTCTCTTCAAATATTTGAGAATAAATTGGGAAATCATGAAGTAGGTCCACAAAGAGACACAGACAAGGCAACATGTACAGTCTATTCACCTTTGGGAACATGGTTCCAGAAAATGAAGTTAGCCCTGAATAGGGTCTCAGGGTGGTAATTCATGGTAAATGAATATTGGTATCTGTTGCAGGACCCATCCTGACTATCCAGCTAGTGTAGAACCAGCAGACACCATTCACGTAGTTTAAAGTGTGAGTCACATCAATGACGCAAATGCTGATATTCAGCCAGGTGAACCAAGGGTTTCTATGATTATTATTTTTATAGGCTACAAATCAAGCCAAGACCACTACCACTGACACAGACACTCTAATTATAGACAGGTGCAATGAAACCTCCCTCTCTCAAATTTCATCATAGCTTGCAGACAGAATTTGAGAATAAAAATTACAACAGTAATTTGTAAACAAGGTAAGCAAAGGTACGGGAATACATAAATTATCCAAAATAAAGAGATGCATCAGAAAGAAACAGTGTTTTGAACTTGGTTGCTGGCGCACAACTTTGATTTAGGTGCTAATAGTTCTAGCCCTGAGTCATCTTTTGGCTTGAACCATCATTTTCCCTGACTGTGCTTGTTGCTTGATCTTCTACTTTAAAAGAGTTGTTTTGAAGGATTGATTTTTTTCCACTATTGCCAGAGGTGTTATAATGTTGATGCTTTTTTAAGAAGTCTTTCTGAAAAATATCTGATGTACATCATTTGCAATGCCCCAATTCACACAACTTGAGCAATAACGTTAGGCATGACTGATGTTCTGCTCAATACTCTAGTCATTTATAGATTTTTGCCAAGGGGATTCTGCAATTGCAGATTTTACTGCACTTTCCATGGAGGAAAAAAATGCCAGTTAAGTCATGCAACTCTTGAATTACTAATTGACAAAAGTAGCAAAGTTGTTGGTTTTTGAGGTTTGGGTGGTTTTTTTTTTCCCCCTGAAAATTTGCATTTGATGTAGCCTAAATTTAGTGTAGGGTGGAAAATGCATAGTATTGAGAAAATACTTTATTTCAAGGATTAAAAATTACCATAAAATAGTCAATAATGTGTGAAGTAAGTTGCTTAAGCAGACTGGTCCACTTAAGGGTTTAAAGGTTGGCTGCCTATTGGAAAAGCATTGAAAGCCATCTGAAATTTATAGAATAGGAAGCCTTGTGAAAACAGGTATTCATTTGTATATCTAGAATTTCAGAACCAGAAACACTGAGATAGTAGACTTTCTACTTTTTTGAATTTCTCATTCCTGTCCTAGATGAAACCAAACTGTATTAGATAGAAGGAGAAAACAAGTAATTGCTAACTACATTAAATCCTCAAAATCAGAGATGATGTTCAACTTGACATTTTGGATGCACTTTAAAACCAATAATAATAAAACACAATCCAATTTACCTTTGAGGTCTTTGCATTGTCAATAGTGAAATAAACCAGCCTTTTCTTTTTGTTCTGCAATTTTCTTTAGTTAGTTTGTAATAATATAAACTAAAAAGAGTTCAATTGCACATGTTTTCAAATATCAAAAAAAGTACTTGTTTTGTTCTCTTACAGGAGAATATGTCACTATTTTGTGAACGTCTTCACACCTTACTTATGGCTTGGTCTTTTGTGAATTCTGTGTAATATCATTTATTTGGTGAACTACAAGCAGCAGTGATCAAAGGCTATTTAGATCACAAAACATGAGAAATGAACATTTGAGTCTTGATCTGATTGCATTTGACAAAAATAGCATAAGAGCTACCACCAGACATGTGATTTCAGTCAGTAAATCTGATCTAAATAATTACTTCCCTAATGCATGTTCAATATTTCCAAAAAACATCATAATCTCATAACTCCTGAGCTGCAAGGGGTCAGCGTGTGGGGGGGGGGGGAGGGGGGAATCCCAAACCGGTTTAAAAAAAAAACAATCACATTTCCATTTAAAGTCCAGTTTGTGCTCAAGTACAGGGAAATGTCAGCAAGCTGATTCCATATGACATTATGTTCTATTTGCTTGCAATATTCAGTATAACAAAAACATTTTATCAGTGAGGTAAAAAATAATACCATCTGTGAAATCTACATAGGAAATGATTCCTAAACATTGATCACAGTTTCGGAACTGTTTATGAAATTCAACAGCTAAATTAGCAGCTTCCCAATCAGACAGCTCCATAGCTTTTACAGTGAAATTCTCTCCAAAACTTTTTTTAACTTACTCCTTCCATTTTATAAGCCAAATAAAATAAATTATACGAACGAGGATAACATGAGAAAATATAATCAACAAAAATAATAGAAAACCCCAGCATGTTGGGTGCTATTTGAATATTTTGAGGTAATGCAGAGACTCCAATTGCAAACTGTCAATTAAAACGCATGGTGAAGAAACCAACAGAAGCTACAGAGGTCCAAAGAAGCTGAAGCATTCTTGAGTGTCTATCACAACACCACATCCATTCAACAATGCCAGCTTTTATTTTTCACTAAGCTCGCTAATATATTTCACATATCAACACCAAAGTACAGTGTTCGCAGAATACATATAACATACAGGAATAGAAAATTGGCCTTTTAATACTGTGAAAAATTTTGCCAAAATAAAAATTCTTATCTCCAGTGAAGTACTTCAGAAAAACAGAATTTCATGCCATTCTTACAGACAGATAGCAAAGTTCAAACTAAATCATCCAATCCCACTAACTTGAACCAACACATTGGCATCTGTGTTTGCTAATCAAAACACCAAATAAGTCAGAATAGCATCTAAAATATGAATGACATGTAAGGTATAGCTACAATTCAATAATGTACTTTGCAAGATAACATCAAACACAGATGATACCTCTGTGATATCTCACAGAAATCTGAACACTTTTCAGAAAGAGAAATGCCCAACTCAGGAAACAATAAATAACGCTTACACATATTTAACAGATCTCTAAACCTGTACATTCAAAATCCCATAGATAAAGACATTATTTTCCCAGTTAGTTAAAAAATACTATATTTCAGAAAGCAAACACAAGGACATTAAGAAATAGCAAACATTTACTCACCAGCCTTCTCCTTTTCTGAGATAACTGGCATAGCCTGGAAGGAGAAAAGAAAAAAAAAAAGGAAAAAAATGCCACTGTTAAAAAAATAAGGAATTTAGGGAAAACATTATAAAATATTAATGTACAATTTGAGTGTCCAGAAAGTCTGAAAACAACAGAAGTCTCAATGTAAGAAATATTTAGAAACATACAGTTGCCATTTGAATGACTTTCCATTATGAAACTAATAACTGCTTACAAAATAAATAAATAAATGGATGAGGACAGAAGGGAGGAGATGGAGTTAACATGATATTCCAGTGATTTCATTGTGAAATAATCATCCTAGGAACCATGCCCACAAAATTCCAGAATACTGAATAGACCTGAAAGAGTGAAGATAGAAAACTGTAGCTGAAGATGAGATAAAACACATCTTTCTACTTAAGAAGTCTAGAATAATTCTACCATTGAATTCATGAAATCAGAGCTTGGACTCAAATACACTTGCAAAGCATGCTGATTTCTTTTATTTATCTTTTATTTCTTTTTCTTTTATTAATTTATCTTTTGTTTAACATATCTTTTCAAAGGAAAGTGATAGAAATTTTTTCACATTGCTGTAATTGTTATTGGCATTAGACTTTTTTCACATTAAAAGAAAAGCATGCTATATTTTTCTTAAATAGTTTATAGGCTGAATTAATAGCACAATGGAATTTATATGGTACACATTGAATTAAAGAATGCACAATTATGATTGAAGTAAGAAAGGCCATATAAAATATGGGAATGGGTGTGCAATGTATACAGAACTGCCATGGGAATCAAAGTATTGTGAACATTGCTCTGAAAGTAATGCCTCCTAATTTGCTATGTTGGCCCACGATGTCAGAAGTGGATGCTAGTGGTACAGCAGTAGAGGCTGAATTTTCCTCCAATATTCTGTTACGTTTTGTTGCTGTGTGATAGATGGCAGCCGAAGGGAGGCCTGCAAAATGGAGTCTGGTAGGGAAGTACATATGGAGTAAAGATGCATCATCAAATTCCTACATATGGAAAAAATGGCACCTGTTGCTTACTGATACTTACTGAATGGTTATGGAGCCCAAAGAGTGAACATCAGCATAGTGAGGTTGAGGGCTTCAGCAGAGATGATAGTGATGTGAAAGACAAGCCACATTCCAGATAGCCATATAGCCATACAGATTTTTATGAGTGTGACACACAGGCTCTTTCATTGCTGGTGAGAATGCATAGCTAGCGGTGGTATCTATGTTAAAAAGTAATGCTTTGTAGCTGCGAATTTGCTCTATCAAATAATGTTATTGTGTTCTTCATTGAATTTTCTATGGAAGTAAATACAAGGCATTACTTTCAAAGGGGCCTTTGCATTTTTACAACCCTGTTGCTCATGGCATTTTATTCAGTAAAATTTTCCTACTCCTGACACCAGAGGAAAAGAAAGAGGGGAGTGATGGACAGAAATCACAAGACAGTTTCAGACTTCTTGAGATAATTTTTGAAAAAATTTGTTTTAAGATCTGTTTTGTCCTGCTCTATAGAATGGTTTATAACATTTAGAAAAATAAAATAAACAATATACAGTAATAAATACTTCACAGAGAGACATGACGTGGCAATAAGAACTGTCAGCTCTGAAATCATAAGCTGTGTCATGGAAAGAGGCAATGGATTGATTGGGGAGGCCTTTTGAAGGTCAAAAGTTCAAGGTCAGGATGAAAGGCTTTAATTCAGTGGACTTAGGTGAAGCAGGTGTAGGACTCCATGAGGATATGAAAGAGTGATGAGCAAGAAAGGTAATTTCTATGGTAGCTTTGTGACAAACTTCATGGATTGTAATAATGTTGCCTGTAGCTGTAATGCAAGTTACTGGCAGGGTCTCTGATCTGAAAGAGCACTTCTAAACAGCTATAGCCACAAAAAACAAAGTAGATAAAGTAATAACCTGCATCATTATTTTCATTTATTAAACTTCAATTTATCATGTAGTAAATTTCAATTTTAAAACACTATTAACCTTATCAGTTGTTGCTTTTCCCCCAAATATTGTTTTTTTTTTCTTTTCTTAATTGATGAATCCCAAAACATATTGATTTACAGCCAGAAATATAGTATAGTAAATTTGTTAGATGCTAGGCCTAAGAGTTGATATAGATTTTAAGTGGGTGTAGCCTAGGTAAGTCGTAGCAGGAAATACACAGAACTATCATGCCTCAGAACAATTGTGTCTGTCACAAAATTAGTGTTTCTGTTACTTAGAATGAAGAAACACTTTAAGTTGCAGTTAATGTAAAAACTGATTGAGGTTTGCACATGAAAGTAATTCCTATGTTAACTACGGTAAACTTGTAGCAAGACTGATGGTACAGAGACCAATGTGGAATACATAACCTAACAAAAGCAAGAATTTTAAAATGGAGTCATATGGATGGATAGGAAAAAAAAAAAAAAAAAAAAAAAAACAACTAGAACACTTATATAAAGAAATATATTCAAAATGGTAGCATTGCAAAGTATGTTTTCATAAAATAATTATGAGAAGGACCTCATACAGTGGTCCAGTGGTCCAGTATAGTATACAGCACAGTATAGTACAGTACTTATGACTTCCACTTTTCACTACTCCAGAACCACAACAATGCATTACATACATAAAGATGTATTATTGCCTCATTTTTCTTCTTGATATCAGATTTGGTCCTCTTCCCCCCCCGCCCCCAGCTAAACATGGTTCCAATTCCTTCATGTGCTTATGTGTTGCCAAGCACTAGATACATAATAGATCAGATTGCCCAGGACCCCACCCAACCTGGCACTGACGCTTCCAGGGATGGGGCAACCACAGCCTCTCCAGAACAGCCTGTTTCAGCACCACGCCATACTTTCAGTGAAAAACTTCCCCCTAGCATCTAATCTAAGTCTTTCTGGCTTTAGTTTAAAACCATTCCCCCTTTTATCACTGTCTACAATTGAAAAAGTTGATTTCCTTTCTGTTTACCATCTCCCTTTAAATATTGGAAGGTCAGCAAAACTTGTTTTCTCTGATTTGGTCTTACTGACCAAAGAAGTGAGTTACTTACTTGTACACAGCACATAATGCAATATTTTCCAGGATCCAAATACATTCTCAAATTCTTGTGAATACAAATAAAAAAAACCAACCAACCAAGAAAACCACCACCACTAACAAAAAGGCTCTAAAAAATTTACTGCAGCAGCAAAAGTAATGAAAATAAAATATTTTCCTTAAAACAGAATAGAAAGCAATTTTTTCAAAGGAATATCAGCATCCTTTCAATCATAAAGACTGCAAGTAACAGGATTGTTTATCTTAGAACATGGTATGGTGGTAAACTTATAAATTCTGAATCCATTAAAACAGTTATGAAAGATGAAAAATTTTCTCCTGAAGTCAAGACTATAAATAAGCAAGTCTTTCTCATTAATTCTTTAGAATTTAACTCATGTCATTGTTTTAGTCAAGGATTTAGATTTAAGGATTTTTTTAGTCAGAGATTTAGATTTGCTTAGCTTAGAGAAAAATGGTAAATCTTCCTATTTTATTAAAAAAAATACAGTAAAAATAAAGGCCCAGATTTTTTTAAATCTTTATCCACAAAGTACTTTCAGTTATGTGTGTTTTCTAAACAGAGTGTAAATCTACTGAATCAAGATGCTTTGCTTTTTTTATTCTTGGAAAAGAAATAAAATGAGCTGAAAATTGTCAGAAAGTTCTTTTGTTACTTAAAAGCTGAGAACAAAACCCTAAATGAACATAGCATTTCTTGAAACTTTTAAATAATGTAAACAGTAAGGAGGGCTGGCTCAACATCATCACAGACAGTACTATTATTGGTTTAATTTTTTTGTTAGTACAGCTACATATACTGCTTACATGCTGTCCAGTGGGAAAACATGGTTGTTACTTATGAGAAGTACTCTCATCTCCAGTACACTTTTGAATTCATTTGGGACCTTCTTCCAACGAGTTCCATATGGTCCAAATGAATTGCATTCCCGGGAAGTGATTTAACATTTCTGGCAATGGAACAACTAAGCCAGATTTTCTTGCTTGGCCAGATGGGTTCACTATAACTTCGCATTATTTCTCACTTCTCACAAGTTGTAGAACTTGACTAACAATTTCTACAATATTGGGTCATTTAAAAACAAACAACAAAGAAAAAAAGAAAAGAAAAGAAAAGAAAAGAAAAGAAAAGAAAAGAAAAGAAAAGAAAAGAAAAGAAAAGAAAAGAAAAGAAAAGAAAAGAAAAGAAAAGAAAAGAGAAAAGAAAAGAAAAGAAAAGAAAAGAAAAGAAAAGAAAAGAAAAGAAAAGAAAAGAAAAGAAAAGAAAAAAGAAAAGGAAAGAAAGAAAGAAAGAAAGAAAGAAAGAAAGAAAGAAAGAAAGAAAGAAAGAAAGAAAGAAAGAAAGAAAGAAAGAAAGAAAGAAAGAAAGAAAGAAAGAAAGAAAGAAAGAAAGAAAGAAAGAAAAGAAGAAACAAACAAACCATTAAAGTCCTTTCCCACCCAAAACCAAAAGCCCTGGCATATTATCTTCTTACATCCCCTCACAGATACCAATACTGCCTAATGTCAGACTTTTTAACAGTATGTGCCCTTAGCAGCTGGGGGAGGAAATCCCTGTGGAAAGATAACCAGCAATGACTTGCCTATCAGCTCATTGCCGAAACATATCATAGACTTTTATATATATATATATATATATATATATATATATATATATATTTACACTAAAAAGTAGGATTTTATCCTAGGAAGAGATTACCTCAAATGTCATATCTATATTTCTGTAAGCACTCTTGCTGTTTTGCAACTGATCCCATTTAAATACACTCTGCAAATACAAATGTAAAGTACACATAAACAACTATATTGATGGGATATTTTTATTTTAAGTTGCAGTTGCTCTGCACAAATATAAGTAATTATATGCAATATTGGATTAGATAACAATTTCCTTTGATTTTTATTAGAAGTTAGGTGGAGGACTGTCTTCTGATTAGAAACAAAATAGCATAAATCTTTGGTAAATCAAAACTTAAAGTTTATTAAAGTTTTATTTGATTGAAGCCAGAATATCTAAATTTTTGAAGCTTTTAAGAGTATTTTAACAGGAAAGATATGTAAATATATAAAAAGGCCCAGAATTTCAAGTGACAACCATGAGAGATTCATTATGGGCATGTTGACACACAAAAAGAATTTTCATATGCTTTCAAAGTGTGGGAGGGGAGACCTGGGATACTGGATTCTTGAGCAAATAGTTCTGTGTAGTAACACAGACTGTATCTGACATTCATTTACTGAAAAAGGAAAGAAAAAATCCCTGCCACATTAGTTTCCTTCTATAACATAGTCAAAATTCAGATATTTTGTCTTTGAGTAGGGCAAAATAATTAGCACCGTAGCTCTTCTGAACAGGAGCAGTACAGCTAGATACTAAATGAATACAATGCCTTGGTTATTAATGAGGAATACATTATCAAAGCGTGAGCATATTTAGGAGCAATTTATCTCTTCCTGTAGTACAAAAATATATTTTTTCATACTGATCCCAAACCTGCAGATTAAACCATTATGAATTGAGATAGCTAACTTTTTGTTTCCTTGCACTCACAAAACATAAAAAGCTCTGTCATGACTGACTCTTTTGCAAAGGGCTGTAATAGACAGGAAACTTCTGTATAACCTGGAAAAGTTACTGTAGAGGACCACACAATATGTAATTTCTGAAAAAAGTATCTACTGATATCTTTCTGCTTTTGGTACTATCTGATAAACCAATTGGAGTGAGTCTATATGTCAGTTTTCCAAACACAAGATAGCTCATCTTTATTTTCAAGACAATAAATGTTCACTTTTCCCCTCATCCACGTATTTTTCCCCAGAATAATATTTGAGGCTTTTTTAATTTTTGTTTTTATTTTTTATTGCAGAAGATAAAGTACATCTGGCACCACATGAATCATATTTTCAGTTTTGCCAAATATTCATGATGAATATTTGACAAGGCCTTTCAGAACACTGTCAGCTCTCCAGCCGTTCAGGTATGCATTTGAATAGGCATGCTGAGAAGATCTGATAAATCTTGATCTAAAACTGTTTCTCTATTTTAATGCTGAATTAATTATTTTTCAGTTTTTGGTGTTTTTTTTTTTTTTTTTTTTTTTTTTTGGCTTATTTTGTTGATGAATGCAAACTGCTGCCATGCTCACACATTTTCCATTATTTTCTGATACTCTTACTCTCTCTTTTTTTTTTTTTTCCCCTTTGGTAATATATCTAAATTGAGAAAAGCTACAATTAGGTAGAACTTAATAATCTGTTTCCTGACAACTTATCAACAGTCAGTGAAAGGCTTAGGTCCAAAAACGATCTCAAAGACTTATAGATTCTCTCAAATAAAACACAAGTAGGCAGTGATTACAAACAGTGGAAGAATTATCTTCTACTGCTCAGAGTGAAAGGAAGACTCCAGGGTAACTGTTAGTATACTAGGATGGGAAAACTCAACTTCATATAACTGTGGGCCAGTGTCTTTTCCTGAGCTCAGGCTCTTGATAAGATAAGCCCTCATCTTATCTTTTGGAAGCAATTCTACATCAATCACCTTTTACTGCTGCAATTAAAAATCACGGTCTAAATTTTCACTTTACTGGATGTTTTAGTTGCAAAAAAGCTCTTTATGCAAAAGTTTTAAACAGAACTATATTTTTCACTGAAATGATTTACTTTAAAATCAAATTACCATTTCAATTTCTAGAAAATCTGTAATTGTATATTAAGGAGCAGAAAAGACCAGTCTTCAAAATTTGTAAGCAAAAATGACTTCTATTTAGTGTTTAAATAGGACTGTTGATTCTGAGATCAGAAACCAATATGTATATTTAATTACATCTGTTGCCTTCCTTCTGCGTAAACAACCACTCAGACGAATGAAAACCTCTAAAGAAGAATGATCTACTTAGTTTCTGACAAGAAAGAATACAAATACAATTTCCAAAGAAGTACTAATGCACCAAGTGACAAAACTCTGTACTCTGTTAAACAATGGCCACAGTAAAAACTGATGTCATCATTACTCAGACAGAGAAGAGACTTGAGGAATTTTAAAATTTCTCAAACTGTACATTTTATATCCTCAGGAGTACTTAAATAAGCATTTTCTGTTACTTAGAAGCTATGCACTAGTTTCCTTAATTTGCACAAGTTAATATTAACTGGGTTATTTTACGGAATAAAAATCAATGATCACTCAGATGGCTTGAAATTAGGGAAATACTGCAGTTCATAATCTGGAATTTCCTCAGTGATAACCTCATTACATGGTGCTGACTTAATATCTCCATTGAAACTAAATTCTTTGTTACTAATGAAACAGGTCTAGAAAGTAAATATCTAAAAAAAGCCTTTTTAAAAACTAATCACTTAAGAAGTCATCTTTTGGTACTGAACTGAATCAGTATTTGGTATTGAACTGAAATGATAGCAATAACGTAAGAGAAAAGCCAAGGAAGATTGATATAATTATTTTGAATTAATTACAAAAAATATTTTATTAAACTCAAATTTTTAAAGTTGTATGCTTGCCATAGTTTTTCAAATTTCGATTTTTTTTTCTTATAGGTTAAGAAATAAGGAAAAACAACAAATTTCTTGATAGGTGAACTTTAGAAGTGGAATTCAGCTACGTCTTTTTTGTAGTCATTCATTTTACTGAAGATTGCAATTACTAATAGTAGAGCAGAAGGAAGGCAATAGATATAATTGAATATACATATTGGTTTCTGGTCTCAGAATCAACAATCCTATTTAAACACTAAATAGAAGTCATTTTTGCTTACAAAATCCACCCAACAATAAAGTTTCATCAATTAATTAACTGTATTTAAAAATTAACCAACATCACATTCAGAGGCCTCTAATTAGACTTTGACTAGACTACAAATTTCTGTTCTGGTGAAAGTACAAAGCTGTATGCTTGCCTGCATATGTTCTTCTTCAAGCTGCTGTATGTCTCTCCCCAACCACTTTGTTTGCTGGCCAGATATTTCTGTTTGTTCGAGTCTCTTCATGCCACTGAAGTCATGCACAGAGACCCCATCTAGCCAGTGTAAAACAGTTGGCAGTCCTCTCCCCTTGAGTTTCTTGCGAAGAGCATGCACTAGGATAACTTCCTACACCTTCATCATTCAGCTGTCACATTGCTACCCTTATGAAAGTACAAAAACAAAGATTTGGGATCATTCTCTTTTACCACATTGGTGTTACTATGGACTTGCCGTAGATCAGGATAAGCTTCCAGTGCTCTGAATTCTGTCAGCATCACATCGACTTATATGACAGGTAATGGAAATGGTTTATTTGCAGCTTCTTCTCCATTAAGGAAAATTTAGCTACAGTATAGAATTAAGTCCTTATTCTTTAAGGGTATTTCTAGAGACTTTAGTCTTCAAAACAGCAGCTGTGAGCAGCTCAAAAACCTGAGAGTTACCATCACACTTTTTGGGAAATGTATTTAGTAATGACTATGATTCTTTTTGACTAGCAGCTGTCAGACCTCACATTATTTGTATATCAGAACTTGGAATAAAAACAAACATGTAAAATAATGTTAGTTCTGATACTTCGAGTAGTTCCCCAGATAAATAATTCTGCTTCCACTTGACCTACTCTTTAATTGCTAGACAGGATTTACAGCTTCAAAAGAGGAATCAGATAAATTTTAATGTTAAGGAACATTTGTATAGCTTATGACAGTAACATAACGTGCTTCATCCAGTTCCGCTAGCCTCTTCCCTGAAGGAAGATTTAGCAGAGCGTTGTTGGAGTTGGGGTAATATGGTTAGGTTGCGGTTGGACTCGATGATCTTTAAGGTCTTTTCCAACCTGAGCAATTCTATGATTCTATGATAACTTGAATGTTAGTACCAAACCAGAGATATGACACTACCTAGAACTGGAACAGTTCCAAGAGTGCTCATGCTTTTCATCAACTAGCAGAGGTTCTATTAGGGTTCATTTACACATACAGAGCTTTTTCCCAAGCTCAGAAGTCATTTATTTAGCTAGCGTTTATCTTATAAAACCTTTTACAATAACAAATGCATCAATAAACCCCAAGACATAGGCAAATGTGAACTATTTAGGAATGAAAGGGCACCCAGCTCTAGGGCAACAGTAAAAGATAATTAAAATCTCATGTTTCTTATTTGTTCCCACATCATGTAATGTGTACAAATGTGATTTTGCCTTAAAGGTCTTAAATCTGGGGACTGCTTCTGTATGGCTGACAGAAATCCCAGGTGATCTCAGTCTTCTCATCTCTTTATATGCAAAACTTGCAACCTTAGAATCACTCCACGTTTCACGTAAATAAAAAATTCTTTCAATCATGTGATGATAGAAAATCAAATATTACATGACAACTATAAGTTACCTAATACCTTTGAGCATCTTCTTCCAGAGTAAAAGGGGAAATTATAAACAACACTATCATTTCTGGCCCCCTCCAAGAAAACAAAGAAGCAATTCCTACTCTTTATCCCAAGAAAAGCAAGTCATTCTTACTAATTTTGAAGGCTGTAGATACGAAAATCAGGAAGCTTGTCTCATTCCTGCATGTGCCAGTCTACTGGAATGCAGAAGTTGAGAAAGATTAGCGATATAAATCATCATATATGTAAATGAGCCATCTGATTCTAATGCTCTTTCCATGACGTCAGCCCAAATCTATTAATTGATTGCTATCTACAGTTTTAAGTTTTGCTAGTATTCATCTCCTGGATCTCTCTGGGGTCAAAAGAAATAAAATCGTATTCAAATTTCTTGATTTTTAGATATACAGGATTGGTATTTATACTACTTGAGGAAGATGTTACTGTGTCCAGCTTTATATCATGAAAAAAAAATTGGATGTAGAGCATTGCAATAACTGACTGATACCAAGAGAGAAGTGACACCTACTCACACTCCTGTGTGAAACCTGATCTTGAACTTTATCAAGGTATAGAAGAACAGATTACTATAAATGCTGCACCTCCTCTCTAACAGCTAAACCCCTGCTTTCTAGAGAAGATTGCAATTCATCACTCTAGAAGATGAAGAGTCACATAATAATTATGCTAATAACAGAATGATGGAAAAAAGAGGGGAATAGCATGCCAGACACAATCAGTGGTAAGTCTTTAAGAGTCACTTTAATGTCAAGTAAAGAATATCTTATTTTTACGGGTGTTGGAGGAGATCAGAAGATTGTAAGTGTAAAATTAATACATTCCAGTTAGTTAACACTGAGTCAGCTTGATGTTATAGTTATCATATGTCTCTCTGGTTTATTAAAGCAAAGCAGATCAATATAAATGACCCTATTTGCTTCGGCAATGAGAAAACAAATGACCAGAAGCATAAGCACACAGGACAGTAGCTTGGGAAAGAGGAGGAAGTTGAAGGAAGAGAGCAAATACTGAAATATACTGTCTGGATCTTGTTTGCCTGTTTGACCATATCTCTTTGTTTGTGCTTCAACTCATAGCAAATATGAATTTAAAAATCACCAAACACTACTGTGACTTTGTAGTATTTCTCTAGTTCATACAAGAGAACAGATGAAAATGGATGTTTTCTTGGGCACTGCATAGGCAGCATGCAAACTTTTAAGCATTTGTAAAGGTTGTAGGTCACAGAGAGTAATTAAAAAAAAGAAAAGGTGAAAAAGAAAAAGCTATTTTTAATCCATTGAAGAACTTCTTTCTTTCAAAAGAATTTATTGGTGGGTTTTTGGTTTTTTTTAAATAGGAAACACATTATTTATATGAAAAAACTCCACCCCTTTTTCCATTAAGGAAGGGGGAAAATAAAAAAAAAAAAGACTTAGAAATACACAACAAGGAAAGATGAGATGTTCCTTATCACTGAGAAAAGAAACGGGAGCTTTACCTCCTAAAAGGGCTGAAGGAGACGACGTGCAGAAGTATTTTTAATCCAAATATAACAACCTAAGTTCTAAAAAGTATCCAAAGCCCTTGAAAAACCTCTTTGGAAAGCAAAACATTAATCTGCACAGCTGTTTTATGGTAAAATGTTTATAACCAATTTCTCTTTTTTTTTGTTTCAGAAAAAGAATAAAAATTTCTACTTTAATACCTAAATTCTGGCTTGGTTCCTTCAACTAATAAACCAGATAAATACATATTTCATCTGCCATATAGTTTCTTCATCTGGAATTACTGCCAGTATGAACACTACTCCAGGCCTGGTGTACATTTCTTCTCCTATTACACTTCTTTATGATCTTTCATCTCCTTGCTTAACTTGGTATTGCCTAGGATAAGTTTCTGTAGCATATACTACATGAATTGACACACACGTTACATGATTCCCATCTCTGTGCAGTAATGCCATCTTATTCCCAGGTACTATATGTCAAGCTAGCATCTTTGATGTCATAAAAATCCAGAAACAATCAGAAATACTCATATATCTGTCAAGTTTCTCATGCTGCTGACATATTTTACACCTGGGAGATGTTTTGCAGTTGACTTCAGTGAACTCAAGGTTCCACTCACCACCTTAAGCTTCAACCATAAAGGTGACACTGTATTTTTTTCCAAATTGCCAGATACAATCTTTTTATATTCAGACAATAGTTAACAACAGCTTGTGAAGGATATATATTGTCTGTATAAATCTTTTATCTTATAAATTTTTATAGGACACTTAAAAGTTGAGGTATTCAATATTGGAATTCACTTATCTAAAATAAGTTCTGAACATTATCATTTTCTATAGAATTCCCATTTTGATGATATATTTCTAATTGATGGGGGAAAAAAATGGTACTGTTATAGAATTCTGCTGAAATCAGTTGAATGTTTGCCAAGTACTCCAGTATGGAAAGGCTCAATTTGACACTGTCTGACTCAGAACCTTCCCCTTTATGCTGTGCCCATTTCCCTCTAAGAGACACAGTTCTGTATGTGTGTATTCTATGTGCTACTGTTAAAATCCAGAACTTTCAAATCTTTTACTAATTGCTACTTTTACTACTAATACAGTCTTTTTAAGATCATTCCTTTTCCAGAAATCTCATAATTAGTCCTCTTTCAAGATCATTTTTAAATTTTGTTTTGAATTTTATTTTTGTTTTCTGCAGGCATTCAGCAAAGAAATATCTCCTCAACGTTTGTGTTCCCATGCTATTTCCATAAAAATCTCATCTAGGCTTGCGAACAGATGCACTGCAGATCCTGAGAGCAGTAAGTAGGTTCAATTCTGTGAAGTGCTGGGCATTTGTTGTATTTCCCCAGGATCATGCCCTAATAGAACAGTTTCTTTCTAAATTGTTACATCCTTCCCAAAGTTTGTGTGGCATATTACAAAAAAAATACAGTTCATGGTTTCTAAGCTTTCAAAAGTTTCCTGCGGGAAACAGCACGCAAGAGTCCAAGTACACTCTTGGCTTTCATACCAATACCAGTCCCCTGGGGAAGAGTTTGACTTATTCCATATTTTAGTTAAGAGACACTCATTACAAGTATGAAACATTTTCTGCAATAACACTTTTGACTGAATCTCATGTTCACACTCTACTCTCCTAGAACCAATATTTCACAAGCATTTAAAAATTTTCCTCTCCATGAAGAACTGTGCAAAGTAATCTAAAAAGCCACAAATCCTACAAAAGTGGGCTTTTTCTTTTCTTTTTTTTTTTTTTTTTTTTGAAAGTGGGTAGTCTGCAGACTGGCAAAGCAGATTTCTGACAAAATTGCTGCAGTTTGAATGAAAAAAAAGGATTTTGGGATATAAGTACATGAATATGATAAAGTTTAAATTTATCTACACTACTCCTTAGTTTTATATAGTTTGAATTACAAAGTTGCCACGGGAAGGGTAGATTTATTTATTTATTTAATGAATTAGTTTCTTGTGTCTTGGAAGCTAAGCAAACAGAAATAGGATTTAGTGAAAATCAACAAACAAAATAAAAACACTGTAGCAATCCTTCTACCATGAAACTGGTGCCTGTTTTTCATTGGAAAGAATACAACTTTTTTTTTCCATTGGAAACAACACAACAACCCTTGACCACCCATGCATTTCAGTCATCGTAAATGCAATGTTTGTATGCTGAACTTGATGAGCAAAGAATATATTGTTAGCACAAAGTTACAAAAAAGTCTCTTGTGACAGAAGTTTAGAATTAAAATTATATTTTACATTTGCCTGAGTTTTGATTGGAGAATAAAAGTAATGATAGGAGTAGAAGATAGTCATTACCTTGTGGCCACTGAAAGAGAAAACATTTATTAGCTGGTGCCAAGGAGAGCAAAGGAAATAAATAAGTTGAACTACAAATAGATTAGTTCAAGACTTTTCAGTCTGCCTTTTTATGTTCATTTCTTAGTTTGCACTTTATTAGTTTGCACTTCTAGTCTTGAGATCATCTGATTCACTTTTGATAGGCAAATCCTACTCCTCACCATCTGAGTTTAGCATGATTTAGAAAGAGAGGGAATGGAGAAGTGGGGACTCAACAGCCAAGAGACTAGTAATAGAAGTTGGATGCCTTTCAACCTGTGAGACTAAATGAAATCTGCCCAACCACGCTGTATGAGATGATTCATGTGACAGCAAAACCACTAACATCTGTGAAAAATCAGGACACTGATGGCTGGCAAAAGACATGCCCCATGTCCTAAAGAGGCAAAGATGAAAAGATTTTTAATCTTTCCATCTCACCTCTGCCCCAAAAAGATTATGGAGCACACCTTGGAATCAGAACACAAGTAACAGGAAGGCAATGCTTTCTATTTTTTAGCTTCTTATATAAACCTATATAAAATCTGTTGAAACAACAATTTCAAGCTACTGTTGAAAATCTCTATGTTATAATCACTAATTACACAATACTGAAAATTATTTCTTGCTCTTGCAAGTTGCCTAACATACTTAAATACTCTACATTAAAATATACACTAATGTAGTTATCTTTTATATTGTCATTTTCTTTTTACTTTTTTTTTTAATGAAAATGTTGAAAATCATGATTTCCACCTGAGTATTTTTCACCTTTTATGTGAATGAACCTAATATTACAGAAATTTCATATGACAAAGTAAAACTGAGCAGCTAGTCTGATTTCTGTGTTTTATAGGCAACTACCTATCATCTACTTCAAATAAGTAATCTTCAGGAGACTAAACTATTCAGGAGAGAGTCAAGCTACATGTCATAGGTGTTCTAGAAGTAATTTAAGTTAATATATTAACTGAAATAACCCAGGTAGGAAAAAAAAAAGTATATTTTGTTGGGCACCTTGTGAGGAAGGGAAAAAATATCAGTATCTTGTTCTAGAGATTTTTCCTGAAAATTGGTTTAGCATAGGAATATATGTAAACAGGACAGGAAAAAAGGTCCACACTACCATTGGTCATCTCTACTCTGCATGTTATCTCCATTTGAGATTAATGCTTCAGAAAAATGTACAGCAGGTCCTTGGTTCTCACACTATCCATTGCCAGTCAGGGAACATCACTCAGTTCTGATGCTAGGGGTAATCAAATTAAATGTTGGGTTATATTTTACTATATTTTATTTCTTGTTTTGTTGAAGAACTAAACCAGAAATGTTTCAGGCAACCAGTCTGAGGGCAAATTATCTTCCCATAACCCAGTAAAGAAATGACTGTGCAAGGAGACTACTGAAGTGATAGAGACCTCTGCAACCATGTCACTCCTTTCCTAGGACAAGCAGGAGGAATGGATTCAACCTTGTTAACTAGGCATTAAGTTGTTTTAAAGACTTAATTCAAATCAATGTCATCTAGTAAAACACATCAACAACTATCAACTATTCTTTTACCGTGAAAGTTAAAGTTGTTAACGTTAACTTCAGTTGTATTCTATTGCAAATGAATCCTCTTCTGCCTTTGCTGGCAAGACTTAAAAGCCATCCACTCTTTGATATCTTTTCTACATTCCTATTTAGAGCTATCAAACCACTCATTACCCTTTGGGCTGATTCCTAAGTGCTTACCAGGAACTGAAGATATGATATGCTATCAAAGTACTCACTTCTAGCCAAGTCTGACACTTCAGGAGAAGTGACAAAATTAACCCCAATTCCACATGTTTGCACATTTAATTTGAGTTACATGCAGATAAATGATGTTTTGCTGGAGTAAGCACCAAGCATGATCTCTGAACACCGTTACAGCTCTGCTACAAGAAATTTGGTAAAAATAAACACCAATAATACACGTGACAAATCAATGGAAAGCCTTCCTTGACACTGGCAAGCACTGAATTGCATCCTACATCAACCAAGACTATACTTTCACCTGACCTCTTCTGACTTCAAACACTAAGACACTTGATATTGCTTTGGACAATTCAATCTCATTTTTGTGAGATACTTTAGTTGCCTTCTCAGCTTTGCAATCTACAGATGAGAGAATGCTTGAGAGAGTTGCTACCTAGGACTTAACTGAGCACACCACCTTAAAGGTGATCCCATTGTAGCTATGCTGTATGGTATTGCCCATAGGAGGGAGGGGAGCTGTTGAGGTACCTCATGCTCAGCAGGTCTTCTGTCACCTAGTTCATAAATCAATATGACAACACAAAGCCCATGCCTTGCTGGACTCAGAAAACAATTACCCTCCACTACTCTCCAGGTAGTAAATGTAAAATATTAGGGGTCAAGACTTCTGATTTATCCTGTAGTGTTTAGTTAGAGAAGCCATATAAAAGGGAATATTGAAATTTTGTTTAAAATGTCTTCTGACACAATTCAGCCTATGATAACTAAATTATTTATTATTCAACTCAGTACCGCGATTCTTGAAAATAATTTTCTCAAAGTTACTTAAGATATTGTTACAGGGAATTACTTTATCACTTATCCAGATTTCTAGATTAACAGCTTAATTATTACCCACTTTAAAGACAATAAAAATCTTTTAAAATTTCTTAGGCTGTAGAGCAATGTTGCTACAAAGAAATACTCCGTTAGTCTATCTCATTTGGATGAGTTCATCACATAGGTGAAGAGCAGCCCTTTAATGCAGTTGGAACAGCTTTAATGAAAAGCAGATCATGCAAAGACTTAGAGGAGTCACAGACGGAACTAGCACAATTTTCCTTATGAACTGTCATTTAGTGGAAGGACAGCTGCAAGCCACATTTGAGTGGAAGTCAGTTCCAGAACACCCAGAATCTGATGGTCAGAACAGATCTACTTGATGCAGTGGTAGAAATACAAATGCTATATAAACACCAGAGCTCCCAGTGATGAATGCGATGGTTGAACTGCACTGATGCTTGCAACAGTGGAAACTTCATACATACACGGACAGAGCCCATAAGACACAAACATAAAAACAGCATAATTGGTAGTTTGAGGAGCTGAGCTACTAGAACTTCAGTGAAAACAAGGAGAGATCTAACAGCTAGAATTGCTTCTGTGGGAACTTCAGATAACCACATGGAATTCAGTGGGAAAAAGGAAAGAATTTCCCATGCATTTTATGGAACAAGTTATATATTCCACGCGGGTTCAGACAGTATGGTGACTGAGTGCTTGGAAAAACTGAGTTCCTTTCTTATTTTGGAGAGTGATACTGATGGTGATTTTTTGGGGGTAGAATTGGCTAATAATACTGTCAGATTACAAGACAGCAAGAAATATAAAAACAGCCAATATTTTGCAGTAAACCTTAAAGATTATCTGCTAGTACATGACAATGATGTGAAACAGAAGTAGAACATAAGAATAACAAACAAAAAAGTAAAACAATAAAAATTTAGTATTTAGGAGAGAGAAAAATCCTTACAAAGAAAGATCAAATTAGACAAAAACAAATATATGCAGACTTTTTTTTTTTTTAATTCCCTCAGTCTGTTTTGTATCAAAAATAATGGCTTTTATTTGAATTCCCTACTTGATTCCTCATTGAAGCTTCCGTTCTACAGTGTCCCCTATATTTTCCTGGCCTAGAGTAACACTTTTGCAAACCATTTTCCTTATTTCAAAAACAATGTACTTATCGCATTTGCTGTCTGAAACTCTTCATCTTTATCTGTGAAGACAGTTAAGACTCATGAATTTCAGATCATTTATTATCATCAGATTCTACATAGTGTTGTCCAAAGCAGTATTTCCATTTCTATTGTTTCATTCCTTGCTTCTGATCTATACTCTGACAGTGATTTTGATCCTATCACAATTTGTTACTTTCCAGTTTTTTTTTCCTGGATGACTGTAATATGATGGCAAGCATAGGAATGACAGGGTAGCAGACAAGTCCTAGGCTGCAGCAGGTGATAGGAAACTGAAATGAGGCAACTGTGGACACAGAAATAAAGGAACAGTCTGTTTATAATTGGAAGGCCTCAGGCACACAGGAATCTCCAGAAAAATACCATTGCCTCCACTGCCAACTCTTAAATGAGGTCCAGGAAGGGGGGGAGCCAGGATCCACTCCTTTTGGTCACTCAGGTTTATTGCATGCACCTGAGCTCCCCTGGGTTGGCCCTGCCTTCCCACCAGGTGCTCAATCACTATTTCAGGCCGTGACTTAGCATTTCCACTGCAATGACAAAAATGCTGACAGTACTTTGTCCATGAGCTTTTTCATGTCTCCCTCTATTGATATAGAATCAAGTAGAATCCTGGTTTGTTAATTATTCAGTTTTCTCTGAATTGCTCTGTTTCCCCCAACACTTATAAGTTTCTCTTAAAATCCTGTTCCTAGTTTGCTGTTGTTTGAAGTAAGACAATAAGAAAATATTTTACTTGTTAATCATTCTTCAAAATAATAATGGTGATAGTAGTAACTTGTTAGTATCTTTGCTTTAATTCTCATAAGGTTAGCCAGCTTACACTTTACAAACCTATTTTTAAGTGGTGACAACAGTATTTGCATTACTAAAGCACTCAAAACCCACACACTTGGACCACAACCTCACTGTGCAAGATCCCATACAATCAGGGCAAAAGAATTACCCATACACCTAAAAGAATGCAACTAGTCTAAAGCAAGAATCGTTATGCAGACTGATGTGGAAGTATGAGTGTTTTGAGTAGTCTGAGAACACTCTGATCTTGACTGATTTCAAACTTTTTCAGAAACCCTAGCTAAAGAGTACACTAAAGAAAGCACTGGACTAGTGAAGATAGCTTTTTTGATGTATGTGGGAAGAGTCCTTGGGAGGAAAAAATTTGAAGGCATCCAGTCTCCTGTAGTCCAAGTTTACCTCAAATTGTGAATTTTATCCTATAAGTATTTTTCTGAAGCACTTAAAATCACAGAATCACAGAATGGCCAGGGTTGGAAGGGACCTCAAAGATCATGAACCCCCCTGCCACATGCAGGTCCACCAATCTCCTCATTTAATACTAGACCAGGCTGCCCAGAGCCCCATCCAATCTGGCCTTGAACACCTCTAGGGATGGGGTTTCCACAGCCTCTCTGGGCAGCCTGTTCCAGCACCTCACCACTCTCATAATCCTAAATATCTATGGAATTTAGAATATTCTTAATCTAGAATATTTTTAGAGAAAAAATCCAAAGAAAGATTTTATAAAAAAATCTAAAAATGTGACCACATTATTTTCTTTGTGAACAATTTTCCCATTTGCCACGAAGCATGAGCTGTCTTGATCCTTTCCATTTCTTCTACTTCCAGCTACCTGTCCAAGAAGACCATCCAGTTCTGAAGGTTCCCAAATGCTCAGCCCCTGTGGCACACAGCTGCTCCAGACGCCAATATGCTCTTATGACTCCTGTCCCCTTTGCCTGCCTCTTAGCTAAGAGGATTATGAGAAACACTGATAATTCTGGAACTTCTGAAGACTGTTCCAGAATTCACAAAACACATTAATGTATTTCACATGCTGCAAGGGCTATACTCAAATGCCTCTATAGTGTGTAAGGATAAGATAACTGCTAAATCTCTGTCATTGCCATAAACTGACATATCAGAATTTCTGAGCTGCCCAGATCCATGACACAGCCCATAAATTATGCATTAAAGATTTTATTACACCATGAATAGCATCACCTCTAAATTAATGTTCCTTAATAGCTATTACTCTTTATGAGTAATGGATCACGTGACTGAAGCATGTTTATGTCAGTGCATGCTTACATTTTGAATTTGTTGCCAGATTAGGGTCTGAAATGCTATTTATTTCTCCACACCAACCTTTCTCACTACAACTTTGCAGCAGTCTAGCATACTCATAGCAACTAGGTCATTAAAGATAATACTAATGGTCAAGGGAGACTTCACAAGAAAAAGGAATTTCTTGAAAACTTTATCATGGTGACAACAGCAACAACAAAAATTATTTAAAACTTAAACCACAAAAACAACTGCTTACACTTATATCAAATAATGACATAACACGCACTGAAAGCGTAAAAGGGGTGCCAACTTGAAGGAGTTTTCTTCATATGCTGTGATAAACTCCACCTTCTTCATTTACAAGGCATTAAGGAAGTCTGGAATTAGCAAACACAAGCATTACACAAGTATGGCAGCCAAAAGAGCATGCTGATGGGCAGGCACCCCTGAAACACTGCTCTGGAATCCTTGCTTCCCTGGTCACACTGCTGTTAGCAGCCTGAGAGCAGCAGGGGAGATCTGATCACACTCACGTTCTTCAGGGCCCTGTTGCAGAACCACTGATGACCCCAAGTGATTAGAGGTCAGCAAACTTCAGCCTGAAGCAACTTTGCTCTGAACTTTGGCACATTCTGAGTTGACTCCTGCTGGTTTGTTGCCTTTGGCTCTTATCTTGGAGTTTAGCAAGGATTGTGAAATTCTGAATAAAGTTACAAGACAGATTGGTTCTGTCTCTATGACTCAAGGTCTCCCTCTTCAAATGTCCTCAGTCTTCAAAATTCCTCTGGCAAATCATCTCATCTATCAGCTAACATTTTCCAATAGGTGTGTCAAGGGTCCAACAACAAAAAAATGCTATAAATGTTACATGCTGTACAGAAACATTATCAGAGATTCTTTAAGGTAGCACTTGGACAAAACTACCTGCATTCTAACAGTCTGTGCAAGTATACACTTTAACCTGTAAATGAGAAAGCTCTGCTTTGAATTTAGTACTATGTGATGCTTTCAGGTGAGAAGAAGGGAAGAAATATTTCAGAAAAGTGCATCTTTGGAATATAGGAATAAATGTAAGAGAGAAACTTTTTGCAAAAGTTAGTAAGACTTATAAGTCTAACTTCACTGACTCCCAAATATCCAAGTTGCCCATGAAATAGAGCTTTATGTTACTTAGACTTCTGAAAACTTTCTGTGAATTTCACTTGTGGGGACAAACTTAGAACTTTGACAAGAGTCATAATTTCTTCGCCCTTGAAAGTACAATTGAAAAGTATCTTAACTCATTGGACTCCATTTTTCTTGTCAGTTTTTTCTGTCACTGAGGTGGTCTCAGAGTGCTGTAAAGGAATACTTAATGAAATAAAAAGATCTTCAGTGATAAAGTGGCAGGTAGACATGGGAAGATATGTAAATAATAATTAAAGTATTTTGGCATCCATTCTCCCCTCCCTCTCTTCCTACCCCTTTTCTGAGCTCTCAGAACCAAGTAAGAAAATGATTACAGAAATTTCATCCTTTTGCCTTCTTGCTTCATTAGTTGAAGCAATTACTGGAGAACTTATTCTAGAAAGGAGCTTTGAACTGCTCTCAGGCTAAGATTTTCAGCATCTACAATCTGATTATGGATACGTACACAAGACATAATCAAGGCATTTTCAAATGTAATTCAGGAACAGAAAACCACAATTCAGCTACAGAGGTAGCACAAGCAGAGATAGCAAAAGTTTCCCTTCCTGAAAATCAGCATAGTCCCTGGGGTCACATAAGATGCAATTTACAGTATTCAATGGCATGTAGGTCTCTCATTTTTGTTCAGCTCAGCAGATGTCTACTTGTATCTAAAAGCTTTTTAAAATATCTGCACTTCAGGTAGTTTTCAGAAATTGTAAAATAATGGTTCAATTAAGAAAAAAATTCTGAATAATTCAGGACCTCCTGAATGTCTTCTTCAGCATGAAGGAAGAAGGATGGCTTCTTGGTAACTAGAATTTCTGATTTTTACAAATATTTCTTCTCTCTCTCTTTTTTTTTTTTTCTTTAAACATGCAGTCTAACAAATCACATGCTCTAATTTTTCTTTCTTACAATTTCTGTAATTCCAAAAGACTTTGCAGGATATTCTAAATGATGAGATACTGTTTTTTCTCCTAAGAATAGAGAGGCCTCAAAATACTCTGAAATCCCTATGCATGTTGAAACATCACTCGGTGTTGGCAACTGCAAACTGGATCTTTCTTGAACAAGTACAGTTGGCAAAGTAGCAAAAGAAGAATTAGAAAGAAAAATTGCATGTGACTGTGTAGCAAAGCTTCACAAACAGCCAGCATAGTTCAGTTTTAACAACTTGTAAGCTGGAAATAAAATTGGCTGTATTACTCTTACTCTTTGTCACATTTTTTGGTATCTGCTTTATTCCTATCACACCATTAATTTGCCCTGGAAATAATGAATTCCTGATTTTTTGTTCATTCAACATATTAACCATGTAAGTCTGTGAAAATAAATTCATTGCTTCTGTCCAGATGAAAGTCTTATATTTAATTTTATTTTTCTAGACAAACCCATGTCATTTCCAAAAAATACTGAATTTTAAATATTGACAGCTTCAGGTTTTCAAGATGTACCTTTGCCAATCATTTGAGGCTCTTTGAAACTCAGACATTTTAAAGAAGCAGACTATTAACCTCACATTTATCTAATTTTGTATCTACTAATCAATATTCATAAGGTGTCTTGAATACTCCTAAGAACATCCAATTACAATATAGAATATTGTTTGAGAGCTAAAGCTTTACAAAGACAGTGCTAGCATTCTGCACTCTGAGTTTCTGGGAGATTGTTATCTACTCCTCCCCTCCTCTCCCTTCTCTTAAATGGAATCCTACTTCAGTCTCATTGGCTTGAAAATCCTCACTGGCTGCTTCTCACGTGCAGTTTTTGTTCACCTAACAAATACTACAGAACAACAAACTTAGTCCAGCACTAAATATTGTCTACTCAGAGCAGGAACTTCAGAATGACTCTGGGAGACTGGAGAATCTCTTCTCTTTCACTTTTGAGCAGCATCTGACATTCTGTATTGCAATACAATAAATTCTATGCATTAATCTGTATGTAATGCGTGCAATTTTATTTAATTTAATCGTATTATTTCAGTATTTAATGCAAGGTAACATACAGAGATTCCTATGCAGATGTACTGATATTGGTTGTGTTTTATTTTTCTTTTAAAATGTGATAATAGCAAAACCACATATAGACGTCTTAGTAAATGAAGGTAAATAGAACAAAAATTCAGAGAGTAAGCTATACTTCAGGTGAAAAATAAATTCCAAAACTTCGTTAATCTCAAAATTAGAACATGAAAAGGTTTAAAACATGGCAGTAAATCTCAAAAAAAAAAAAAAAAAAAAAAAAAGTGGCATCAGACTGGAATGTATGGTTTCTATATACAGAAAGCACAACAAAATTGAAGGCCATGCCATTCAATTAACAACACCTTCCTTGTATAGTGCATTGCAGAAAATGGCAGGCTGTTTCATTTCTGTATTTCCAGACGCATGTCATTTCCAACCCCATATTTAATAGTGTGTAACTGCCTGAAGGGGAGAGATCAGAATGTGTGGCATGTCTCACTGGGAGGAATTTTGTGCATTAAAAAACCCCAAACCAAACTCTTTCAACTATTAAACAGAGACGCTAACCAACTCCCTTCCAGCTTCCACTCTGGCTTTGAAGAAAAAAATTAAAAAAAGAGAGAGAGAGAGAGAAAGAAGAAAGAAAAAGAGACAGAAAGCACAAAGCAAGACACGGAAGAGAGACAGAAAGAGAAAGAGACAAAGAAAGTACAGGAGTAAGTGAATTCCTTATGAGAAAGGCTCATGTAAAGGGCAAAAAGAAATGGTTTTCCATGATGTCACTCACAGCATTTCTGTGTCTGGAAAAGTGCTTGAAAAGGCAGACATGGATTTCTTCCATTCCAGTAATGCAAACTATTCCTGCCACGTTTTCAAACCATGTTCCAGGAGTAAAGAATACCGTGTGTGCAGCATGAAAGAAGATAACCTAGATATTTATTCACTACCACCAACCAGATAAGCTGACAGCTTATGTCCTACCATTTCCTCTTTACCTTTTAAAACCCATTTTTTCCAATTTTCTCCCACTTCGTAATTTTCTCCTCCCCTTACTTTTTTCTCCTACATTTCTCACCCCCTTCAAGAAGTTAATGCAAAGATCTTTTCCTACTTCTACACTGGCATGCTTCTACTTTTCTATGCTCTCCTTCTACTCCTGAGAGATCAAGCTGTTGTCGCTACTGTTTCAGGTCAAATTCTGTGTCTTTGTCCCCTCATTCTGTGCTCCTTTGCTTGTCTTGGATCCGAGCCTGAAATTCTTTCTTAGATAAAACTCACAGGAAATTCTCACCAAAAGGCTTATTTACATATGACATTGTTTCTTTCCCCTTTCGTACTGTTTTTCTTTCTTGGGATTTTGCATATTCTCTCTTTGGCTCAATGCATATTATTTCAGAAATCACAAATCCAAAAAAAAAAAAAACCAAAAAACCACCAAATCCAAAACAACATTAAACTGATAGTGCAGTTAAATAGCCACAGCTGAAAGCAGAGAAACAGATTCATGGGGGCTGAATTCAGTCTTAACAAGTCTTTATCACTGATTTACTTTGCCATAAAAGCCACAGATCTTTGGTACATGGCCTGAAAAACATCAAATATCTATATTAGCTATAAACACAGACAATTTTTCCACCTTCTTCAAGTCATAGGCAACCATGTTATTCAGAGGAAGAGAAAAAATTTGAAAGCTTAGAGAGAAAGGCAAAACTGTGTCTGCACAACTATGCCAGTCATGTTGCTGGGACTGCTGGAAGAGCTACAAGCCATGGGGAAAGCATAATGTACTGGAGGGCAGTGTGCATGATTTGGTGTTAATAATTCTACAGACTTTAACACAGAACACAGCTCCACAATAAAAGAAGGGTGGGCAAGTCAAAGAAAAAAGAAAGAAAAGAAAAAAGAAAAGGATATTAAAAAAAAAAAAAAAAGAGAGACACAAAAAGTATGAAAAGATTGAACAAAAAAGAAACCAAAGATGAAAAAAAATAGAAAAAAAAAGTAACAAAAAAAGAGAAAGGAAAAGAAAAAGCCTGAAAGAAAGACCACTTCAAAGATTCATAGCTAAGCTAAAGCAAAGCATCATTTTAAAAGTCATGCTGTTCTTTCCTGTTTTTATATACACAGTTCTACCAAAGGCATTCAATTCTCATAACATCCCAACATGGGTCACATCTCATCAACCACTGAACTTTTGCATATGTATACAAGGAGATTAGTTGAAAACAGTTTTACATTAAGTAACACCACTGTATAATAAATAGACCGCTCCCAATCGTCCTGTGTGACTTACTGTAGAGAAACTGCTTTAGTGGCAGGGTGATTTCTAGAGTCCCCTTCCAACTCCTACAGTTCTATGATTCTGCAGAATGGTAAAGGTCTTGCAGCTCTCAGTCCACAGGATGATTTTCAGCTTGTGCTATTTAGTTTGACTTTTGCAGATCCATGACACTTATTCCTTGCAAGATATAATGAGCACACACAGTTGTTCCTAGCTACCGGTCTTGTGCTGCACTGTTGGAATGAATAAAATTGCAGCCTTTATCACCTATTGGTCTTCTACTAGCAAAAATTACAAGTTCTTTCACAACTTTGAAGCTCTTTAGTCTCCGTTCCCAGGAAATCTGAAACCCAACTTTCTGCATCAAGTCTTCAAGTAGCTCTCTCCATTTCCACTGCATCATACTGTCTAAGAATTGGGACCTACTAACAACTTCTGGAACCCTTTCTTCTTTTCTGGACATTTTGAAATACATTGTTACTACTGGACGGAAACAGTCATCAGTCCATGAATATATCTATTTTAATGTTGTTTATTATGCTTTTATGGAGAACATATTCTGCTCAATTCAAATCGATTGACATTATTAAAAATCCTTATGCTCCTACTCAAAATGCTCCTCCAACATGGTCTCCAGTTATTTCCTTTTCACGACAGCATTCTAAAAATGGTGAGATATATAAATGCAGTAACTCATGCAACACATCTTTTGTTTTAAGAGGAGATTTCAGATTCCATCTTTTTTAGCAGTTTCCCAGTAAAGTTTAATATTTATTACTTGTTCCGAAACCATGAATAAAGCAGAGATGGCATGTTTCACTAGGACAAGTTATACTGAGATAAAGAGCTAGACAGAAGAAATAGCTTCCACATAAGAGAAACAACTCATGTAACACCTTTCACCCATAGTATGCTTACGGTTGTACTAGATCAGTCTAGATTAGATTTTTCAACCTGACACTTGCAGTAGATTACAGAACATGTATAAGCATAGCATTCCCAATGGCAGCGGAAGGGAATGTATGTTGTACAAACACTAGGCCATGGGTGTCCAACCAGTTGGCTTGCAGGGGCCACAGTGAGCAAACAGGAACTGTCTGGAGTGCACATAAAATATTTAATAATTTTTTTTATACTTACATTATGTTTTATTAAAACATAAAAAGAGAACAACTTAAAACATAAAACTAGTGGGATGTTTGACTTTGTTTTTGTGAAATTAATGCATCAGACAGATGGAAGTGACTTCAATTCTCAGTGAGCTCTCAAGGTGTTCATTGGCATTTTGATGAAGCATTACTCTTCCTGTGCTCCATCCTGGACAGTAAGTGTTCACAAATGTACATATTGCCAAAAAGCAATGACATGAATAAGGTGTGACTGTGAAATGAGGGACACTTTTCTCTGGTATGAGAAGCCTTATAAAAGTTTAGTAAAAAGAAACTTGACTAAAATTCTCTTTGTGTTGAATGTCTGATTGCAACCCTATATATTACATTTGAAAATTCAAAGGTAATGTATTTGTCTGTTGAAAATGGAGTTGCAAATATACCAGAAAACTGATGATTTTTTTTTATTTTATTTTTTAGAAATCTTGAAATCTATTCTCAAATCCCTTTATCAAAGTGGAAAGCATGGCTGCATATTTTTCACAGGACTGTGTTCAGCCATTGTATCAAAATGCATGCAATAGCTTGCCTTAACTCTAGCTGCCATAATTTAAGTTTCATTTTAAATGCTGTTATTGTCTGAAACATAACACAGATAAGCTGATTTTCACATTGAAGATGCATATTTAATTCAAGTGAGCAGTTGAATCCCCTAAAAATCTGAGGCATTTTTAATCTTCACGTTCTGGCACAAATTTTCTTTTGAGTTCCATAAAGAACTTGATTTCACTTTACATAGTCTATTTAGCATTTTATCCCAACTTAGCAACCTTCCTTCAGAAAAGTAAATGACAACTCCTTAATCAGCATCCATACTTTCAAGGTACTCCTAGAACTGTATATGATTCCATCCCCTAAATTTTGTGAAATTCACAGCTCTGATGATTTACATGACATCATCCATTTTTAAAATTTTCACACATGGATCTTCTTGATGTCCAATGCAGTGATATTTAATCAAATGTGAGTTGCAGGTGATTTTTTTTGTTTGTTTGTTTCTCTATTTCGTCTTTACAGAGCATTCCTTGATATGCATTAAATTTGGCGGCAAGTTTTTGCACGTCTTCTCAAACTGTAATCTTTGAAAACTGACATGATTCCCTTGCAAATTAAGCATAGAGCCATATTATTTGTCAGCACTGCACTGTGTCCTTCCAGTGTCTTGAGGCTAGGCTGTTATGCTTGGCATGGCAGTAGAGAACAGAGATTGCAGTGCAAGCTGTGCCGGGGTTGCAGGCTGAGTGTGCCTATGCTAGGCCATGCAGAAGGGGCCAGTAATCTGTGGCCCCTGAGTCAAATGTACCTCCCATGATTTCATTCTATGAATGACAGATAGAAGCTTCTGCCTGTTTCCTTCACAGTCTATCTGTTGCTGAACATATTTTGATGGGTTATAAATACTTCCATAAAGATATCCAAGCGCTTTTTGAGACCAGTTTACTTTTACCTTTGAAAATAGCAAGTTCCATAAAAACAACCTTTAAAGAAGATTAGCCCATTGTTTTATGAAGTGCTAAGTAATTGCATCGTATTTTAACTCACCTATAGCAAAACTCATGCAACACCATTCAAATGTATAAACGATAGCAATTGAAACAAATTAAACTGTGTTTAATACCTTGAATCGAAGTGCATTTGTTTTTGTGCGTGAAGGGAGTCATAGAAAGGCTTGGGTTGGAAGGGACCTCAAAGATCATCTAGCTCCAATGCCTCTGCCACCTACAAAGTTGCAAACCACTAAATCAAGTACTAGATGAGGTTGGCCAGAGCCCCATACAATCTGGAACTTTTTCTTGCCACCAGTCAAAGTTACCATTACTAGTTTTTACATGGTACAAATAATTTTACTGTTTTTTCCACTACAAACTTCTGAAAGTGATTTTGAATAATTACCCATATTTTCTCATGTATGCAACAGTAATTTTGAGCTGAATTATGAGACACATTCTTTAATGCAGAGATGCACTACATGAATGACATGCCAACAGATAATTTATGCTTGCTTTCGTTTAAATGCTACTAAACGTCATAAAAGATTTTCTTAGCTAATTCTGAAGAGTTAAAATTTCATACTGACATATAACTAAACATACTCAAGCAACTTCAAGAATTAAAACTTGGCAACGATTAAACTCAGATCTCAGTGGAAGAGCACAGAACAGAGACTCACACTAAAACTTCTCAAGGTACAAAACTGAAGAACAATGGAAACATTTCACAGTGTCTGACATTCACAACACAATGCCATGAAAAATAAAGTCCAGCAAGTTCTCAAAAATTCAAACTCAACCAGTTCTACAGTAAAATTATATAAGTTAAAAAAGACATTAATATCCTGACATTCTATTAAACATAACATTTCTGAATGGTTAGAGAACGTGGGACTACTCCTACTGATTTCATGTAAAAGATGCACTTGTGAAGAATTACATTTTAACATTTTAGATAAACTTAACAAGACTTTTTTTCTTTTAATTGTAAACCTATGAAGTTTACACAAAATGCACTTCTACTCGCTTCCTTCACAGATTTATGTCTGATAAAGCAGACTGAATATTTGCTAGTCTGGAAAATCAGCTCATAACAGATAAAACAATATTCAACATAGTGTCAGCGCCAGCCTAAAATCTATCCTTTACTGCGTTGTGAAATTCCCTGTGGGAAAAGTGGCATAAGACAGTACATGGCATCTAAAAGGAGTATTTTTTTGTCCTTGTGTTAGTTTGTTCTAATCAGTAAACATTTTAGCTCTGTCACAGGCCTTAATTCTGCAAAAATGTATTCATACATACATTTGTATGTCATTTCTGACATACATGGTTTTGTTGATTTAAACAAGCTTAATCCTCTGAGAAAATACACAATTGGTTGTAGAGTGAGATTTAAAGACACAAACTGAGTCTGAAATTTTAAATTGTATGACTTTGTGTGATTCACATGACTGAAGTTCAAATTATTTGCTCTTAGAGAACCTGGGAAGCTTTTCTCTTCATCTGCTTATGGATCATCTAAGAACACACATGAATTCCTACTTTAAATCTTGAGTATTGAAGTTTTAAGCTACATAGATATGGTCCTGAGAGCAACACAGTAAAATTCATTCCGTTACAGATTTCAGTTTCCATTTGTCAAACTTAGGCACAGCAGAACTAATAAACACATTGCTGATGTGCAGAAACATATTTGGTTCCAAGCATCAGTAAGCCAGGCTTGCATTGAAGTAGGAGTGCAAAACATGAGTTACCCTTCTTTTCTGAAGGGCCTGGGAATTCTCTTTCCCAGACCCAAATGCAAATAGTATGTCAGAGAGCCCAGACTGCAGTTTCTACATTCCCTGCCACAGCAACATTTCCATACGTGACCAGAAATAATAATGCTCTCATTTTTCTTTGCTCATGTAAAAAAGATGTATGTTGTGATCACAGATCTGAGAAGCTCTTGTATTTAGCCTTTTTGCCATTACATTACAGACTGACATAACCATGATACACTGACTGTAAAACATTTAGGCGTGACATCTTCCTGTGAAAATATACCCTTGCTCATGCTCTTATTCTGAGCTACTTCAGTATTGAAAGCTTCAGGGATGATCAGTTTTTACCTGAGTGTAAATTTTTTTAAAGAAAAGTAAGTTTCCTTTTTTCAAACACATGAGGTTTGAATAAAGTGAGAAAAATGAAAAACATTCAGGATTTTGCAAAACAAGTAGAGACTATTTTCTGGGAAGGCTGTGCAATGTTCAGTATTTTTTCCTCACAGTTGGGTGTGCTCTAAGCAATAAGCAACATGCCAAAGAACCATAGCACTCTAGCATAATGCTCTCAAACCCACATGCCTCCTATAGTGAGACACATGCAGATATGATATTACATTGTGTCAGTTATTATGCAGCAGGCTTAAAACAGGACATGATTTTTATGGATACCAGCACTTAATGTGTAAATATAAATGACTGTATGTGTGAATATAAAATGAAGAACTCCTAATGTGAAACTTAAAATTCACCTAAAAATCTCCCCCAGCATCTTATGCCTACAGCTTTTAAGAGCTGTAGTTTTTAGAAAACTTCATAGAAAAAAAAAAAAGCACCTCTGCCATTCACAATTTACTTCTTTCTTTAGAAAAAGTAAAATACGTTTGGAGTCAACTGGAAGTTCTATATCTTATGCCTATTAAAATATGTTTTTTCCTCTTTAATTGTAAATTCAATTCTAATTAGAACAGAGGGGAATTTAATATATATATATATTTCTAAAAGTATCTCTACACATTATAACATCTGTTGAAATTTCCCTCCCACGGAAAAGCATCCACCTTTAGTTTATTATGTCTCATAAGTAGTTAGATTACTTCTGTACACGATGGAAAGCTTATGAAACACGGCACAGTCGACATGCTCATGCACTACTCTATTCAGTCTGATTGCTTGAAACGGGGTTAGTGTCTGATGCCCCCACTGTAGTGCATTTACAAGATGTAGGCAGCAGATGGCAGCACAGTGAAAAAAAATTAAGAGGTATAAGAAAAGTACAATTAACGAAGTTACTGATTTAGTCATAAACTTTTCCTTCCGTTCATAGGAAAAAAAAAAACAGCCACCAAGCCCAAACAGTTATTGTACATAATTAGATAGATACACTGTTGAAAACAATGTCAGAAACACTCCAGAAAGGAGGAAGACACAAGGGAAAAATACCTATGTATAAAAATAGTTTCTACAAACAGGTTGCAAGGAAAGACAAATGCAGACACTCATCCTGATATCATGGGAAAAACTCAGAAGTAATAAAGCTTAGCAACTCACAAGATGGGTATTTAGTTAAGATTCTTAATGTTGTGTTGGGACTGAATTTGGAAACAAAAGCCCAATATAAGCTGGGTCATATTGTAACTACATAAAAAACCCCAAAATTTTTCACTGCAGTAACAAATTCTCATACACCTTAGTCACTCAGGAATCACAACTGAGGAATGGTGAAAGAAACTGTCCCTGACCAGTGCAACTATAGAGGATATCATAACTGGAATCAGTATTTTTGGTTTAAATTCTGGAAGCATCTAACTCACACTGCAAGAAGTGTTAATGCAGCTTTTAAGAGCTGTAGTTTTTAGAAAACTTCATAGAAAAAAAAGCACCTCTGCCACTCACAATTTACTTCTTTCTTTAGAAAAAGTAAAATATATTTGGAGTCAACATTGGAAGTTCTACAGATATGGAATACAGACAATGGGGATCAACCTGGAGTCAAAGAAAAATGTTTTGAGAGAAATGAAAGCTGACAAGCAATACTAACTTAACAGGATCAGATCCTGAAACATTTTCTTAATCTGTTCATGAAAAGTCACAATTTTTAAAGGAATAATATTTTAACTAATGTTTCAGAGTATAAGTTTCTCTCCCAGACATCTACAAGAGTGAATTCTAGTTTTGTCTTAAGGACTAAAAGAAGAACACAAGAAGCACCATAGTTAAAAGTTCAGTATACAAAAAACAAATCTATGATTCAGTGGGATCAAAATCTATCACCTTTCTTGCAGCATGACCCACTGTGAAAAGGGTCCATGCATGAGTTTGCTGAAATATTCTAGACATTGTTACTTAACTATAGTTCACTGAATGTAGTAAAAAAGAATAAATAACGCATAGAAGATGCGGACATTTCAAGCAGTGGCTTCCCTAATAATTCTTCTTTATGAATATGCGATTCTGAAGTCAAGGTTTCCTAGTACTTCTAAATTTTAGCTTAATTTCATAAGTTGTAAAGCCATGCAGTAAAATAGCAAGGAACTTCAACTCTATTTTTTAAATATATAGAGCTACAAAATATTATTCACAGAATGAAACGTCTTTCCCTAAATATCTGAGGTTTTAAAATATAATAAAAATCAAAAGCATATGTGAAAGGCAAAATTATTTAAATACATATAAATGATTCAGTTTGCAATACTACCACCTAAATAACAGAAGCTTCCTTCTCAGTCCAGTAATAACGCTTGTGAGAGTGGATTTACAAGCTCATCCAAGCCTCCAAGGAAATCAGTAGCTGCAACTGAATCCCATTCTAGTGCTTAAACCAGACCAGGTCATTTTGTACTTGTGGGTACAACTGGTGCCTAAAATAATTTTGAGAAATGAACGCATTTTAAGTGAGCCATTACAGCTAATCTGAAAAACAAACTCCTACCAGTTATTCTGGGAATAATAGATTTCTGATTACCACTGCATGGTGTGATTAAGGCTAGGTTGAAAAATACTGAAGTAAGAGAGATAGGACAGCTAAGAAAAGCAGCAGGAAATAATCACAGCTGTTTGTTGTTTTTTTTGTTGTTGCTCTTCCCCCCTCCCCCCAAACAGAAAAACAAATAGACTTTGAAGAGCAGATGTTCAAGGACAAAAAATTGACTACAACTTCTAGGCTTTTCTTGCTATTGACCTTTGTTTTATATTTAGGAAACAAAAAAAAGACAGTTATGATTGACTCAAGCTTTCCCTAACTAAATAACTTTTAAATGCACACCGGAAAAGGCTACTGTAATTAATCTCATTATTAAAATATTTAAGTTTCCTAGCTACATATTTTTTTCATAATAATCAAGATAATTTCAAATTCAGTTATTTCTGGTCTTAATTGCTGCACAGCGTTATTAAGTATCCAGATGTGTGGCATTAGTTATAGAAAGCAATAACATGTTTGCATTCCCTGCTCTCCAAATGCAGACCAGACACTCAGTGTTTTTCAGCATCTCTCATGACCACTGGGGCAAAAGCATGTTGATATCCTATATATACTTTTTCTTTTTAAAGGTGATTTACAACTACCATGTGACACATGCTTGCTGAATCTAAAGTTAATGTTCAAAACTCACTGTTTATTTTGGAGACTGATAAAAAAATCCAGAACATAGTGATGTGCTAGTTACAGAAACATTAACATTCCTTCCTGTGTAAATATAAGTAACATAAAGATGGCACTAATGTTTCTTAATGACCTAATTATGTGGCTATGTACCTATACTCCATCACATGGATCCATGTTTCACAAGGCTGCCCACTCATGCACCCAGACACAGTTTTTACATCATCAGTAGAGAGTGGTCAACTGTATCAAACCTTTATTATAAAATATAACAGTTCCAGATTCTTAAACTTAGGGGGAATGACATTCAAACATACTTCTCATGTATATAGTAATGGCGCTCATGCTACATCCTACAGAATCCTTTCCATATAAATAACATTTCTAAAATGCTGTGGAGAGAATTCTGTTTTTCCTTGTCACACCTCTGTATAAGGAGTAAGGAACACTGTGCGCCCACATACGTATGCTTATATGTTTGTGTTATGTACACACATACTCCAGTGACAAGCATGGATATGACTAGTTGTCAGTGCATTTTTATGCAGTGCCAAATAACTTGTGTATGTATACACATACACAGACATATTTCTTGAAAAATAATATTTATTAATCTACTAATGAATTTGCAAAGAAATTTTTAATTCATACTGAATTTTAAGTACTGGAAATGTTGCTGAATATTTCATAAAATCTGACAAAAATTTTAAGTGTCCTGGTTTTCCATTAATCAGCGAGTCATTTCCACCAAGATTATCACATCAAAGTCCAGAATAGCATGGCATTATTAGATTTTATTTTTAAATACATATGGATCTTAGTCTTGAATGTATAGTCTTTAAACAATTTTCCTATCTATTAAAGTCCTGTGAGGTTATCATCTTCTGAGTTCTTCAGGAACTAGAACTTGAATCCCTACCTGTCTTGTAACGCCCATCCTCACCACCCTCTGTCTGGACAAGATATGTTGCTTTAATTGTGCATTGTTCCTGATGCAGTCATGAGTTCAATACAGTTTGTTTAAAATACTGCATATCATTACAAAATATAACTAATTGCAGTTGTACTCTTGTTTACATATTAATACACACAACAAAATAAGTTGTCATTGGAGACCGAGCATCTCGAATCCTTGACAATCTGCAGTTACACACAGCAAAAAGGAAGTGAAAATCATCAAAACAGTCCCTCAGGATTATAAAGTAGATTGCTGCATAAGCTACTCCAATAAAAAAGGAAAATTATGACAAGAGTCTCCCTTACAGAGAGAACACCACATCTGAGGATTTTCTTGGGTGATCTCTACATGGAAATCAACAGATATCAGAGGTAACCCTAACATCTTTTCTGGGCAGAGTTCCCCAGTGATGCTATTTACCCTTTTTAAAATACCATCCTGAATAGAATCCAGTGCTAAACAAGACAAGAAGAATATGAGAGCCCCTTCTCTACCAGCATGAGATGACAGTCTAGCACCAAACAGGAGGCTGTCTAGCTGCACAGACCATATGAGCAACAGCAATAGTAATGCCCAAGGTTAAGGACTGAGAATTGTTTTCACCTAGTGCATTCAAAAGAAACATATGCTTTCAAACATAGCTCACAGGTAGGGAGGCAGCTAATGTTTTGCAGACTTTGATCTTCAACACATACTAGCACTCAGTTTGTGGATCTGTAGGGTACAGACATAAAAAGATCTAAAAGGAATAGAAGATATCCGAACCCAGTCTTCACGAGAGCTACACTCAAGTAAAAACGATACAAATTTTTACACTCAATTTTGTTGTGGTAAAAATGAGAATATGGTCTTTTTCTGAACAAACTTAATAAATAAATTCCATCCCCAAATCCCACTATAGAGTATAGTAAGCTGCAGCAAGCAAAACTTTAGGAAAGGAAGATGCTTGGAGAAAGTTTAGATTCGCTTATCATAAATGTTAACAAAACAGGACTCTGAATTGTAGCTCTACAACCCACACAATATTTAGAGTTACTTCACAAATTAAAAAAAACATTTATTTACAATCACATACATTAAAATATATGTCATAAAATAATAGCCCTGTATACGTTTAGCATAATATATTCAGCACAGTGAAAAAAATAGTTATTTAAGGAGAATTAACACATACTGTCCAACTTCAAGGAAAATAATCCACACCTCTGCAAAGCCAGGAGTAAGACTTTCCCAAATATCCACAGAGACGCCCAAATTTAAAAAGGGATGTTTAATACCTCAGAGAGTGTCTTCTCTCTTCTCAGGATCTGGAAAATGGGATATCACCTTCCAGCACGACATATGTACTTATTTGAGAATTTGTGCTGCATTGTATGCAGTGACGGAGTGCAGAGCACTGTATTTGCTATAGTTATGCACTGATGATGAATTACAAGTGAATTTATTTTTGTACAAGTGAACAATCCTAAATGTAAATGTTTATTAGAACTTTTGTTACTGCCTCAGTCAAAGGCATTCATTAACTTGCTATTATTGCAATGTAGTAAGTGACAGTTTGCCTTTATTTTACTTTCTATAAACATATATATTTATGCTAATCACACTTCATATTTTAATGTTTTATCCTGGAGTTTCTGCTGGTCCAGTTACCAGCAGTGGTAGTACTGATGAACAGATAGAGCATTCATTATGCGAAGACTTCTCAGCTAAAGTTCTCTCTGACTGTAAGATAGTGGAAAGAGTAAGCACAAATGGAAGCAGAAATATGCCAGGAGTTTCTGCAGTATTCAAGTTTTTCTGCACAAGTGAGTGTTATGAAGAAGGATTTTCCAGTTGATGGACAATGGCAAAAGATAGAAGCATTCTTCTTTGAGAGCTATTAATGGATACAGAAAGCTGAGAACTTCATTACCTACAATCTGAGTAAACTATACAGCAGAGCGCCTGAGAAATCAGCAAATCCTTCACTATATGAGTGGTGTAAAATACAGGAAAGCACATTAAATATATAGAGAAAGAGTGCATACAAGCAACCCCTCTAGCTGCTTAGAAGAATTTCTCTTAAAAGGTGGAAATAGTGCCTGGATACCTGCCTGTATACTATACAAAAGGAATACCTCATTTTGAGTATGTTGCTCAAGGCTGGCACAAGTCCCTACAAAAGGGTGCTCTAGCATTTTTGAAACTGCTTGACAGAAGTTCTTTGCCATCTAAACTCCCAAATTTGTAGCTCAGGAAGTGTAATTCCAGCTTGAGCACACTGACACCTGCAGGAAAGCTTCCCCCTGCTCAGAGGCTTCCCTCCAATCCCAAGTGTATGCAACCGCTCACCAAATTTGTCCTTGGAATGACATTTTCCCTTCAGCAGGGTAATACCTCTTCTTGCAGTACACAACAATTTAGCCTTTCAAGAGGACAATGAGGACAGAGTTTGAGAATCATAAATCAAGCTATGAGATTCAATTGTCTTTTTTCCCCCCTTCTATCTCCATACTTCAAGAGATTTAGGAACTGTTCCAAGAGACTCCACTACAGGAAACATTATCTTCCAGAGTAAAATAGAATAGCTCTATTAAGCTAGTTTCTCAAAAGAAATATTCAGCTTATTATAATCAACACCCAATAATAGCATGTTCTTAAATGTCAAACTTCCAATTTGCCCAAGGATTCTCTGCCACTCAGAAAGCACCTTGAAACAGTTGGCATTGGTAGTCCTTTGTCTTCAGTGTCACGTGCATAACTCTGTTTGACCAGTGTAATTTTATACTATTCCCTATTTCATTTCCAGCTTAAAGCTGTGTGTAATGTCAAAAACAATCTTTGTACTCACCCCAGCCTTTGGTTTAGCTCCAGAAGTGGCTGCTGAACAGAATGATGTTTGATCAAGAGTATGGATGTTAGGAGACAAGCTTGTTTGAGAATGTCTTACATCTGCTCCAATTTCAGAACCAGATTCACCATCCTAGTAAAAGTTACAAGTCTCTTCAGTAATATGAAATAAAAGTTTATCTTTTAAATAATGTGTATATTTACATAGAATCACTCAAATTTATATGCTTAGTTCCCTGTATAACTGTAATTCCACCTGTTCTTTTCTATCACTTAAACATTCTCTTGCTTTCCTATTCAACGTGGTAGTTTGCATTAACTACTGTTATGAAATTATAAATCACCACTAACATCAAAGCTAGAACTCCCCTAAACAGTAGAACACAGGGTAAGAATATCAGACTTCTGCAGCTCTGAACTGACATTTTACTCTAATGTTCAGCATTTCCTGTGTGCTCCCACCTTCTGTCTCCCACTACGCTGCAAGCTCAGTAAACATCTGTAAGCCATTACACAGCTGAAATGACATCATTGTACCACAGTTCATACTATTCAGAGGTACAGCTCCCTATTTTTTTGCGCTCAGTAAGCACTTATCAGCTACTTGTAAGACTATTTTAACTAGAAATAACTTTTAATGACACTGGTTACTTTTTTTTTTGAGAATAAAAAGAAGAAATAATGTTTTATTTTTGAGGAAATAAAAAGAAGAGAATGTTTGATTTAGTGTACAGAATAAGGACAGGCGCTTGTATTGCTTGCGGATGCATTGCAACACTTAACAAGCACTGAGCAGGCCATGTCAAGGAACTGTACTATACTGGCCAGATTATTAGCCGAAAAGCAGCCTGTGAATATAGTGCTTGCAAAAGAGCCTGAACTATTAACCCCAGCCAACACTGTGCAGATAAAGCCACAGTTTCCTAATATCATGTTCCTAGAGTAGCTGAAATAAGGAGCAGAAATATCTCAGAAGCTCCTGAACTGGAAATAAGTGGCAGTCCTTTGATTCATTAATTCCAGTTAAGGGCCTGTCAAAAAGAAGCTGCTGATTAAACAGATGCCTCTGTACCTTTTTCTGGTGGGCTTCTTTGCAGCTTGAAAACAGGCACCACCTCTGATTGTCTCACAGGCTTACTTACATGGATTGTTCCAACTCCCTATTTTGTTATATGAAGTTACCTACAATGCTGACATTTATTAGCAAGATGCGTCATATTTGAGTTTTCCTCTTCCATCAGTGCCCAAGGAGATGATGTGAATACATTGAAATGCAAAGGGAAAATTTTAACTATTAAAAGGTATATTTATGTAATATTCTATAAAAATGATTATTTTTATCTTCCAAAACCACTGAAACCGAAATACAGCTTTCCTCATCTATAGACCACTCACTAGACTACATTAAAATAATGAAGTCTGGCTTTAATGGGAAAAGCCTCTCATATTTTAGAAGAAAATATCACCAGTAAAAACAAACAATCTGAATATTAGCCTAGACATTTTGAGGCAGTATTTCTCAGGTTTCTTAAATTGAAAAACAGCTGCTACACATGTGGATAAAATTAACAGGAAGCCTGCATGAGAACACCTTGGATCAGTCATTTCAGGTTCTTCACAGCTACATGTGTAAACATTTTTCAGGAAAAAAGAACACATCCATCACGCTTGTGTCCCACACAGTCTCTTCTGTCTTCTCTCAGAAAGGAATTTTATTTATTTAAATACATCATTTAAACAAAGAAAATCATCTTAAAAATTTAGATAACTTGTATGATATTGACCAGAATTTTATTTTAAGTGATGGAGGATTTCATAAGTACATTTCTGCCAAAAATTTCCAGGACCATTCAATGAACAGAAAAGATAGACCTGTAGCTCATAATTACTTTCAAATCAAACTATTTAATGTCAAGTGACACATAAACATGTGCTCTGAGACTGGGGGTGATCCTGACTCTGTGTTGCATTTATAATAAGTTATAAAAAAAGAGAGCCAGGCATTTTCTCAATCTGTGGTCCTTATTTTTCATCTGGGGAACTTTCACAATGTTCCTTAATGAAAATATGCTAAAAGAAAATTCCAGATGCCACTTCTGCTGCCTTCAAAACACACAAAAGAAAAAACAACTAAACAAGACAAATTATTTACAAACACAGCTTTAGTTATGAAACCAATAAGCTGATAAATGTGAGGAGTATAATTCTTTTTTTTTTTTTTTTTTAAAGATAAAGTTAGAAAAGATTTTACTTAGAAAAATAATAAAGATATCAGCTTACAGGTATATGCCTCCGTTTGTACGTTGGAGTGCTGGATGGGGAAGAACCTGCACTGAGAGCATTTTCAATATCCTGATCCAGCTGGTCCAGTTTCATAATTAACAGCACCATTGAATCTAGCCGTGATCGATCCCGATCTCCTGTTATTTCCTAAGAAACAGAACATAAAATTGCTAAATTTGAAAGAGTTCCTTATAAAAATTAATATTAAAAAAATTATAATATTTTTTAAATTATTTAATGTATTTTCACATCAAATTAAGAAATAACTTTGTTTGTTTTAAGTAATGAATGTTTATTCTTTTCAGTTAATACTATTTTATTTATTTATTGGGGAGGAGGGGGTTGGGACTCCATTGTATTATAAATTCACTGAGAATTGATTTATTGCTAGGAAAACAATTTATATTATCTTTAATATATATTCAGCAAATAAATTTAACAGATGTGCACACTTAATACAAATCCATTGTAGCTATTTCTGTAGCGCACCTCCTCTTTAAAGAGCTACTGATTCCAAACACTACTCCAAAAATCCACCCAAGTTAATTAATTTGATTGTACAAATTCAAATGTTAAAAGTTATGTATGATTGAAATGGAGGAGAAGAAAGTTAAAAGAAGCCGTTCTATAGTTGAGGATAACTGTAAGCATTCCTCGTGAAGATCATCAGCATAACAGTGTTTCAGTTCTTGCTGTTTTCTGTCTTGGTTGGAAATGTCTGATACAGATGAGATACATTAACAGTATGATAAACATAGCATAGTAGATGCTCTGTTTGGAAAGAGAGAAAGTTGAAGGATGTTAAATTCCACTCATTTACTTGAAATAATATTTTTACAATTTTTTTTTTCTCCTCAAGAAATGGAAAAAAAAAAAAAGTGTTATAATTGCTTCACTGTGGCTAAGCAATAGGGAATGTAAATGCACAGATTAGCCAGTTCTGATAGTCACCCAACTGTTTTTCAGCCAAACATATTTCCTCATTTAGTTAGGATTCTGTTAGTTTTATTATAGACTGCTTCAAAGATTTTGTTAAACATGAATTAAATAACCTCCATTCAAACTCCATTCAAATTAGAGGAACTATAGGAATAAGATGTTCATATAAGATATAGCCTACACAGTATGTATGTGAAGACAGAGCTGACCTTACTTTAAAAAAAAATCTTAGAAAAGCAGATACACAAATATATCAAGTCCACAGTAGAGTTTTGTACAGTATTTGTAGCAAAATACCCAAATGAAGACAGCTGTACTTCATTTCATATTAGAGCATGATATTTTGGACTGGCTTGCTGAAAAAGCTTATGAATTTGCAGGACCTCCTGATGAACCTAAACTGAGGTTAGAATGATCCTACGATAATATTACCTCAAAACAACGTATCAATCAGTGACTTGGATTAAGTTTCATCTTCAAAAGGAATATAAGTGTCCTAAGCAATTTAAAATTATTTATTGAAATTTCATGCACCATCATTCTAACTCATTCAGCCCACTGCCTACAGCCCACACACTATCCAGTCCTGTCCACCCTGCAGCTGCCCCCTACCATCATAGCATCAGCTCTTCCCACCAGGTGGCCTGGCCCCAGGTACAAAGCCATAGCTCAGCAACAGCCAAACACTGCGGTGCTATTAACACTGATCAGTTTTTTGGTATATTTGAGACTCTATTTTCAGTTGCCATAAATACATTATCTGCACATTTTCAAATGGAACATATAGAGTTACAATCAGATAGTCAATCAAATATCCAACTGTCTCTTTACTACACTTCTACATACCCTCCCTGTATAATCAATGAAAATTATATACAGGAATATTATATAATCAAATAATATTAAGATGTTATAATTATGAAATAAGCAAGAGAGTTAGGCACAGCAAGACAAAGAGAATACAAAGAGAATAGATAGAATGCTTACCTGTATTGCAGGCACGCTTAGGAAACTCCAGTGGAGTGGATCTCCAGAAGAGAGAGATCCTTCCCCACTGGTAGTCAGCTCTTAAATGGGTCTAGGAGAGGTGGAGCCAGGCTCCACCCCTTCCTGCAGCACAGGTGAATTGCTTTCACCTGTGCTCCCAGGGCTGATTCATTGCTCGCCTCAGGTGATTAATCAGAGGTTCAGGCCGTGATTCAGCAGTTCCCATGCACCTCCCTTACTAGAGAAGGATATCCCTTGCTTCACAGTCATGCCTTATTCATATCACTCCTTCTTGGCAGTATGTACAATTATTGTCAAGAATGAAACACAAAGAGAGTAAAATTTCATCAAAAAAAAATCTGATAACACTATGATAGGTCACTGAGAACTGCAACCACTTGTTTCAGGCCCTGTTTCACAAAAACAAGGTCAAATATTCCACTAGATTTATGTTTTTGTTGCTCTTTCTTTTTTAAAATTATTAAAACAGAAGAAGTTGTAATATTGCTAATATACATAAATAACATTTTCCATATATGGTCCAAGACAATTTATCCTCACTAAATGGGGCGCAAGCAAGGCAAAAGTTTGAGCACCCAATCTCTAACTGATTTTAAATTGTAGTTCAAAGTCTGTAAAATAATTTCAGTTATTTCATCTGACCTGCATGATTGCAGAAAGCACAGCAGAGGAAGAGTCTGTCAGTAAAACAGACGTGGCCTTCTTTATGTTGTGAGGTTACATTCACAATTCTGGTGATGTACTTGCCAGTTTAGTCATGTTGTAAAGAATGCACAGCAAAATCTTCATCTAGAGGGAACTAGTGCTTCTGTTAACACGAGCCTTAAACATTGCTCCCCAACACAACTTAGACATTTATTTCTATTAAGTTTACTGGAAAATATCTCATGGCAAAAGCTAATCAGCATAAAATTCATAACTGAATGATAGAAAAAAAAATGAAGTGACTTGCCCTAGCACAACAAAATGAGTGCTAGTGAATGGGTGGGATTATTTCTTGTTCTCCTAACTTGGAGAAACAATAGACATTTTACATGAAGAAAATAACAAACAAACATTAATAAAATAATAGACAAAACTGGAATTTTCTTTAAGCAAATGTTAGACTTTTCCTGGCAGACACTTCAGTTTGTATTTGCAGACTGACATTGTTTAATAGTTGTCCCTACAGCACTGCCAATCTGCGCAGAGAACACCTGCCAAATTCTGAATATAAAGTTCTTTGTGCATAAACGTTCTATTCTTGATTTTGAATGTTTCATGGACAAAAAGCTAACATTGGACAAAGGCAGTATTAATATTTTATTTCTAAAAATATAAAGTATCTGCTTTTTTATTATTTAGATTGCAACTTTTATACTCCTGTTACCAATACCTTATGATTTGAACCTACTCAGAAAGAAAAGAAAATAGCCAAGTAGTACAACATTGATTAGTTTTTGAGCTGTCTTGTAAGGGCAAGGTGAAGTAGCAACTGTATAATAACTCACATAATCATTTTCCTATTGTAGGTCTCTTTTCACACATACCTTTTTTTGATAGAATAGACCTGAAGTTTAGATTTGAAAAGAAGTGTGTTCACTTGAATGTAAAATCTATATTAGTCTCACAATTTTTTTTTTTTTTTTTTAGATATACAGAACCAGTACATAAAACATTCTACTTTCTCTCAGTACACCCATATTCTCTTGTAAGGACTTCTTTTTGAAGCACTTGCTGGTTTCCTGCACAGAGCAGACACCCCATTGTGCTCACAGTCACCTGTGGCTAAGAAAGGCAAAGATGACCTGCATCAAATAGTCCTGAGCCAGGATCACCAGGGCACCTCCTGTCCTTGACCATTTCTTGGGACTTGCATGCAGAAGTGCTCATAACTTCTTTGAAGAGAAGACCTTGGTTTTCAGAGGTAATTCTACTGCAGCACTAGAAAGATCATCTATGCATTTTAGACAGCATTAAATTACTGATTCTTGTTTTTCTTTGCTAAAAATACCTTTTATGAAAAATAGAACATTAATAAATTGCCAGTTTTATGCTGTAAAGGTGTTTAACTGAATTGAAAGCAAGTACTAAAATTAATGTTATTTTAAAATACTATTGATTTTTACTATCAGATGTATAAGTCAGATGCGCAATTTTAATCTTTCTACATTGCACTTTACAGTCAAAAACCTTGGAAACTGTCTAAAGAAAGAATCTTCATCTAAATTTTTAGTGTCACACTGTGCAATTCCATATTGGAGTTCTATTTTTCATCATATTAAAGAATTGCTACAAGGGGAAAATATTAAAATAAAAGGAAAAAACTTAAGCACTCCATTCCATTTTGGCATAAGATACAAGGCCAAAGACCAGCAAAGATCACAATAAGGTTACTATTATAAATGACATTCTGAACTAATGTTTAGAATAGACTGAATACAGAACAAATAAAATAAACATACACTGGTGTGCACATGCACAGAAATGCAGATATGCTCATGCATTCAAATGTCCACATACATTCACACATGCATCGGGGAAAGAAAATTTTTTTCTGATTGTTAAGAAAATTTAAATAGCTAAATCTTACCAAGTAAATTGTACTCTATAGCACTAGGTTACAGTTCCTTCAGTAACGCAATGGAAAGCACAGCAATAACAGCACAGCAACAAGGTCCTAGACTACAGAAAGTATGAAATAAATCATTGAAAATCATATGTAAACAGTGATTTTATTTTAATTATCAGAAATTAAACTTGAGTCACTGATATTATAAATTCTTGCTAGAATATATATTGTATTCAAAAAATTTGTATGTGTATTAAAAAAAAAAAAAACCAACCACCATCAACAACAAAACATCAGAAAATTTAAGTAAATTAATCACAAATCGTGAATCTCTATTAGTTTATCTATTTTTTAAAATTTTTTATATACTTTTAAATTGGTATATCAGAATTTTTTATTATCTGTATGAATGTTTAAAAAGTGAAGATTTTCATAAGACTTCAATTTTCATAGTATTATAAATTAATTTCTTCAGTTTGTCTTTTTCTCACAAACTATGAATTAACATTAATTAACTGTTACAAATATTTCAAGGAAAAATTATAAAAGTGTACAGGATAAACTGTCAACTCAGTCTTTAAAGATAAGATATTTGTTCTTTAATATGAGTGTGATTTCAGTGAATGAAAAAAGCTGATTAAAACAAATGAACATACACAACACAATACTAACAATAGGCAGAACAAATAAGGTATTATTTGTGTGTGTGGAGGGGAAGTTTCCATTCAGTGTACACAGTCCTAGCAACAGAACATGTTGCAGAATATTTTCCATATTTGCTTTTATTTCTTGAGCAAAATGCACTAGAAGGCACTATGGAAGAAATGTGCTGTTATATTAAAAACAATAACAAATTATCATATAAGAGGAGCAGTTTTAACTAGTTACTTAATCTTGTAAAGTTTGCCATAAGGGCTTGCTTAAAGAAATCCAAGTTATCATTCATATTTTTGGGGGGGAGGGGAGCAATATAAATATTTAACTGCTTCCGACTTTTATTTTAGTTTCTTGTTATTCATCCAAGTTCCTTGTGTCTATTTATCTTTGTATATAGTCACATAAACACACACACGCACCCATGCATACTCTCTGATTTGCACAGCAAAGAAACTTCATGCACTGATGATAGGTTTAAATTTGGAATTCACTTCTAAATATAGAAGCAAATAGTATAATTATTTACCTGAAGAGGCTATTAAAAACTATAGATTACATTAGCTTATTATATCAAATTTGCCACAGAATTTTTATAACTTGAATGGCAAAATGTAGGAACATTTTGTAATAACCTGCAGCTCATTGAAACAAACCCAGTACTTATGGCATCTGAGTATCCAGTCATCTATTTAGAAATCTAAATAGAGACAAAAAGAGTCCACATTTATCATTCTCTTTTCTGTAATCTTCCTCATGTTAGCAATTTACATGGGAAATTCATTAGTCCTGTCCACCAAACACAGATTGAAATCCTTTCTGTTTCTGTAGAATGCCACTAGGAAAGAAACAATTGAGTAAAACTAAGATAAGGTGTGTCCAGCAACAAATACTTTCTTCCCTTGTATCCAGGAGCATGACTAGATTGTGGAGACCTCTGAAGAGCTTGGAAAGACTGAGGTGAGGGAATCATTGTGGAGAGAACAGCTCAGCCTCTTGCACAGAAAGGTATATGATGTAGACAGGTATGGATCGACCACAGTGACTCTCAGGATTTCAGGAAACCCTGTATCTGAAAGGACACCCAGGACTAAGGTACAGCAAGTGTGAAACTAAATGCATGAGATCAACTTTAAATGGATCACTAGATATTCTGCTGTGATGCAGAATGGACTTTATTTATGCAACAGTATCACAGCATCACAGAGCAATCAAATCCTGTAAGCCATATTCTACTATCTTCTTTCAGGTGAAAAATAAAAATGTGTTAAATAATTAAAATGCTAATGTATCAAAACAAGAATTTTAAGGATGCCAATTAAACCAGGTGATGTAATTTGGGATACTCTGCCTTGAGGAGACCAGCTTACAGTCCTATTGCCAAGATAGACAAAACCAAAGACATTCAATGTTTCTCCATCTGATTGCTATTTGGCAGTAGTAAAGATCAGATACACCTGCAGGAAAAAAAAAAAAAAAATGAGGGAATAAATTAGTGCCATTAGAGTGAGAAAAGTATTAAAAATGTAAGGCAGTTAGTAAAAGACCAGGAAATATTAATGCTTTTTCAAAAAGGATTCTTGTGGTACAGAAAACAAAAAAAAAGTTAAGGTAGAGTTACTTTCTGCAAATGTAGAAGAGCAAATGTCATAGAAGTTTTGCCATATACAAAACTTTTCCTGTGCTGTTAATATTTCATCTTTATTAATATCTCTTCTATGCAAAGTTGTTTGGATATCTCTTTGAAATATTTTGTTGTTGCTTCTGGTTCATCTCATAAGAAAAAAAAATGTATTTACTGAAGATTTTGAAAGTCATGCAAGTGACCTGAAAGAATTATATAAAGATATTCTTAGGCTTACTTTTATGGCAGATGTAGCAGTAGAACAAAGTTCCAGAAGTTGTAACAGTCATGTTTTTCCAGTACAGGAAATTCATGACGAGTAGTGGAGGAAAGCTGAGAATTTAAACTCTTATCCAGTAAGACTGAATTTGTTTAGAAATACTGAACTTCAAAATATCACTGTTTCTTTTAGAGGTAATATGTTTTCCGCTACAAAAACAATGGAACAGATTCTCAGAATGCTACTTATGGTTGCACGTGACATGCGTGACAGAGAAAAACATTTTTAAAACTGAATGAGCTTTTAACTACAGGGCTTAAGCAATGTGAAATCCCATAAAATCATTATAACAATGAGAGTATTTATTATGAGACATGTATCTGCCAGAATTGTTTCTTCCTACAATTAAGAACTATATTAAAAAAAAAATTAAAGATTTGTGGTCAAAAACTATTTGAAAGCCCCAAAAGTCGAAGATCTGCTAGCCTGTCTCTGTTTTTTGCCTTTCCACAGTGCTGCAAGACTGATGCTTTACTGTAAATCCATTTGTTCCACTTAGCTTCTCTGTATTTTCCATCTGAAAACTGATCATCCTGTGTTGAAGTATGTACATGCACTTGATCTTGACTCTAGCAATGAGATGGCTGAACCTTTCCGTGGGTCACAGAGACTGTTCATCTCTTTCTTTTTTTATTTTGAAGTAATCTTCAGAATCATAGAATCATAGAATCACTAAGGTTGGAAAAGACCCACAGGATCATCCAGTCCAACCATTCACCCATCACCAATGGTTCTCACTAAACCATGTCCCTCAACACAAAATCCAAACGTTCCTTGAACACCTCCAGGGTCGGTGACTCCACCACCTCTCTGGGCAGCCCATTCCAGTGCCCGATCCTTTCAGAGAAGTAGTATTTCCTAACGTCCAGCCTGAACCTTCCCTGGTGCAGCTTGAAGCCATTCCCTCTAGTCCTACCAGAGTCACATCAGAGAAGAGACTGACCCCCAGCTCACTACAGCCTCCCTTCAGGTAGTTATAGAGAGCAATGAGGTCTCCCCTGAGCCTCCTCTTCTCCAGATTGAAAAGTCTCAGCTCCCTCAGCCGCTCCTCGTAAAACCTGTGCTCCAGACCCCTCACCAGCTTAGTTGCCCTTCTCTGAACACTCTCCAGGGTTTCAATGTCTTTCTTATAGCAAGGGGCCCAGAACTGGACACAGAACTCGAGGTGCGGCCTCACCAGTGCTGAGTACAGGGGGACAATTACTTCCCTATTCCTGCTGGTCACACTATTTCTGATACAAGCCAGGATGCCATTGGCCTTCTTGGATGGCTCACGTTCAGTCTAGCATCAATCAACACCCCCAGATCCATTTCCTCTACACAGTCTTCCAGCTATTCTGCCCCAAGCCTGTAGCGTTGCCTGGGGTTGTTGTGGCCAAAGTGCAGGACCCAGCATTTGGTCTTGTTGAATCTCATTCCATTGGCTTTAGCCCAGCTATCCAGCCTATCCCTCTGTAGGGCCTCGCTACCCTCAGGCAGATTGACACTTCCAGCCAGTTTGGTGTCATCTGCAAACTTACTGAGGGTGCACTCAATGCCCTCATCCAGATCATCAATAAAGACATTAAACAGGCTATTTAAGGACTACTTTGAGTACCAAGACAAACTCTAATGGATTTTTACCATTAAATCCACTGCTAAATCTTGCAATAATATCAGTGATATAAAATATATTTTTGTTCTATATTATATTTTACCATACATGATATTAATAACAGGTCAGTATTTCAAGACTCAGATATATCAGTGTGTTAAGAACTAACTTAAGTACTTCTGTTTGTAGCTCTGCCTGAAGCTTAGTTTTATAAAACCAATATCTGAATTACAATCTGACGATATGTTATGGTTGTTTTATTTTTTTCTGAAGTTCATGATTTTACTGCAAGTTACAGTTTCCCCATTTGTTCTCCCTGGCCACCCCTCACTTCATGCCAGCACAAGTCTCCAGTAGTGAGCCAGCAGAGATCCAGCTGAACACAGACCATAGAAAAGGGACATTGCTGAGCAGAATCCACTCACTAGTGTGGACCCCTGTATCATCATGCAGATTCAATCAGTGCTGGCCAGGGAAGCGGGAGGAAAAGCCATACAGATCTTTCTCTTTTTTTGCAAGTCTAGATTTATGTTGGTGCAAAGCGACCATATTACTGTAAACTTATTTTTACAGATAGGGTTATGCTAATTTCAAAGGCATTGTAGAATCTGTTTTTCTTCAGGACACCACTACAAAGAACTTATGGGAATCTAAATATTTCTAGGAGAGCTGAAATAATGGAGTATTGTCAAAAAAGAGCAGTCAGCTGGTGTCCCCTATCCCTCAATGCACACATGCATCCTTCTTTAGTTTTGCAAATCTACACATATAATGAAAAGCTAGAGATACTTTTTTTAATGTGCACGTCTGTAAGAGAATATGATAGCATGAGAAAATCCATTGCTAATTTTTTTATACTCACTGAAAGTTTTAAGTATTTTGTTTCCTTGGAAAAGATCTCATTCTTTCCCACGTGAAAATTGGACTGACTTGATAACAATTACTTTCTTATTAAATTACTTCTGCATAATAAAATTTGAATTAGGGGTAGTTCTGTGTCACAACCAGCTGCACATTTTTAAGAACTATGGTTAGTGACTGAAGAGCTGTAGATAAAAATTTAGATGTTTAAGACAGGTAAATTTTGTGAATAAAACAGAACAAAGAATTCAGATTTGGTTAATACCCAACACTTCTGAATATTCAGAACTCCAGCAAAACCATTTCAGTGAAAAGAATACAAAATCAGGTGCTGATACTGAATTTCATGTCTTAACCATATGAAACTCCAGTCGTAAATCAAGACCCCTAAACCATCACTGGGACCAAATATTTGGGGAGAGGAAACTTCATCAAAGGAACAGTTATTCCTTGTCAGCCACATCAAGAAAAATTCTAGATGGCTCTAAAAGTCTTTATCTAGCATACTTTCTCTTAAAATTTGAGTTCTTAGAAAACAGTAATAAATGGCAATCAGAGGTTTTGAAAAATTACAGAATTAAGGGAAGCTGGGCCAACCATGTCTTATAACTAAGATATCTCCTGCATTATATAGCCAAGTTGCTGCAGTCAAGTTTCTCTGAAATTCTACAGCAATTACGAGATTCCTTCTGCAGGGCTCCTGATTGAGTTAAAGCAACCTAAAAAAAATCTTTGTTTACCTCAGACATCACTGAATAGCATCTGCCTTCTACATATTGCCGTCTGAAATTCATCAAAGCTAAATGTCTGATCATGTGGTAAGTGGTTGACTGGAATTTTGTAGAAGTCTGTGGTTCAGACAAGTTGTTCAGCTTTTCTTTATAACGTATTCAGCTATTTCATGTATGCCTTTGAAATATGTTTATGCACACTAGAATTATTCTAGCTGTTAAATATTTCTTAATGGGATTGATGTGTGGACAGTGCAAGGCATTGAAAACTTGCTTAGACACGCACACTGGCCTGTAAAACAGCCCCTAGGGTGGGATGTCCATTCACATCAAAGGACATAAGCCATGTAACACAACCGGAAGACAAAGTTACTCTGAACAGTCTTATTCCTCTTTATTCTTTTTTATTCGCCCCTTAGAAGTTTCTTAGATTTTTCTCTGCCATCCACTTTAAGTACTTGTTTTCTCTCAGAACTTCTATCCAAACTCCTAAAATGCACACCCGAAGATGAAGTTCATAACAGCTGCTAAAGCAATTTTCCATAAGCATTTAAATGAATAAGTTCTGCATACTTAGATTTAAACTGCTTTTTTGATACTAAGTTCGGCATCCCAATTCTAGTGATTATTTTTATCTGGAGCCATCAACAAAATAGATCCCAAATGCATTAAATATTACACAATATTAAACATTACACATTCATATACGCTATTAATGAGTTAACAATAGCAAGTCACAAATTCATAATAAAAAAAACAAAAACCTGGAAAAGATCTTGAAATGTCATGTCATCTGTCTGTCTCTCAATGACAGCACTGTCATATCTGACAGATGGTTATCCAGCTCTTCTTCAAATCACCACAACTGCCCCCAAGCAAAAAAGGTTTTATTACTGTTACCTTTCTCAGCACTAAAAAAAAAAAAAAAAAAAAAGTTCTAATGTAGAATCACAATCTTTTTTAGCTTGAACTCATTAATTCTTATTTTTGCCAATTTTCACTCTTCATGACAGTTTTTTTTTTTTTCTTTTTCTTGGAGATGGTATGACATTCTCCCTCATCTCTCGTTTATGCTGATTACTCACCTGCCACTCAGCAATGACAGAAGCTGCTTCTCCCGTTTCTTACCACTCTCCCCTCAGCCTCTCTGGGACCCTCCTCCTGATGAGTGACTTGCAAAACTATCAGCCTTCTAGATACATTTCACCTGCAGTGAAAATTCATCACTAGGAATGGAAAAGACCAATATGCTCAAGGGTACAGTATTCAGAGCACTGCTCTGTAGTTGCAAATAAATGTCATTTGATGCCATTTCAACTACCCAGCACTTGTGAGGTGAAAAAATATTGGCAGCAGACTGAGATCTCCAGGCAACAAGAAGCGGGTGAGATGAATGCTTGTCAAGAACAGCTGAAATACAGCTAATCTCCCAGGCCGTGAGCCTCACAGGAAACTATCAATCCCCAGAGTCCTGCTAGTCCTCAGACTACCTTCACAGCAGTCCCTGAAATGAAAAGGGCAGAGACGATGCCTTTGTAAAGGTGCATGAGAGCAGGACAAGGAGCAAGGGACTGAAGTTCAAGGAAGAGAAGATCAGGATGAACAAAAAGTAAAACTGTTTTCTCTGGGATAAGCTGGCAGTAGAGCAGGCCACCGGGAGATACTGCATGTCCTCAGGTTTCAAGACTCTGATTCTGAGTGACCTGGTCTGACCTCAGATCTGGCCCTACTTGGGCAGGAGATTGGACTAGAGACCACCTAAGTTCCCTTCCAACCAATTATTAAGGCTGCCCCTATTTTTTCCATTACTGTATGGGAACTAATTAAAATATTATCTACAAAAATCACTGGTAATGCAAGACTAGGTAGAAAGATTTGTTATTATTGGAGGATATAGCTAAGCATTGTGTTCAATCATTTACCTCTTTACTGTATTTCACTTACTCTTCGTACTGCTATTTGATATGTATTCCCACTGTTCTGTATAGCCTCGTGTAAAATGCTTGCTAGTAATATCCTGGAATCATGTCCACCCCCAAACTAATTACTATCTATCATATGATAACTATTCTTTTTTAGAAAGTAAGACAAATAGCTTTGAAACTAAATAGCCCTCTTTTTAGAAACACCCGTAATTTACTGCAACTGAAGTGAAAATTCAGCTCCAATAGTATTCTACTGGGTATTGTATGACCTATACCATGTCTGGCTCAGGACTCTTGCTTTCACTTTATTCCTAAATTACATGCAAAGGTATTAGATGGAAAACCAGATCTAGATTTTATTCTTCTGTGAATCATATCTGAATTCTCAATACATTTACCTAAAAAATACAGGCTGTGTTTATACTGAAAATCAAGACAGTAGTAAGCAATAAACAAGCTAAAACCTGAGCCTCTTAACACCCAGTGAAGAGGTAACAAGCAATGCATTAGCAGGACTTGAGCCCAGTCAGGCCAGACTTAATGGAAGTAGCTGCTTCTTTTGTTTCTCAGAGTTTCAGCTAGGCTGCAGCAGGTAACAACGTCAATATAGAGATCTGACAGTCAGGATCAAGAGGAAGGACAAGCATGATGCTCTGTAATGGTCCCAGCAGAAAGACAAGCTCTTACCTCTCAGCTCAGCCTGCAGTGTAATTACATGTCTGCACATCTCCGTTTTGGGAAGCTGATGACTGACAGCTTTCCTTTGCAGCTGCTGTCTCGCAGGAATAGAAGGAGAGAAGAGCTTATCTCTCAGAAACAACTGATGATGCTCAAATCAAGTTCAGTTGGTCAGTCAGTGTCAGCATATACATCCACAAAATGTCCAGTAGACAACAGTTAGGAACCTGGCAGTCTGAATCCAGGTGAACTCAGTTTATCTACATTGTAAATATGATCATAGTGATGCATGCTATTCAGATGGACCCGGACAGGCTTGAGAGGTGGGCCCATGCCAGCCTCATGAATTTCAACAAGGCCGAGTACAAGGTCCTACTCCTGGGTCACAGCAATCCCAAGCACACATACAGGCTGGGTGGAGAATGGCTTGAAAGCAGCCCTGAAGAGAAGGATTTGAGGGCTATCGGCTCTTTAGAAGAGATAGGCTAGGTAGGAAGGGTGGGGGAGTAGCCCTCTATGTCAAAGAGTGGATAGACTGTGAGGAGCTTCCTCTGAGAAACAGTCATGATCAGGTTGAGAGCCTGTGGGTTAGGATTAGCGATGGGTCAAACAAAGGCCAGCTGGTGATAGGAGTATACTACAGGCCACCTGATCAAGGGGAGGCTGTTGACAAGGCTTTCTTGCTTTAGATGCAGGAGGCTTCGTGCTCACGGGCTCTTGGCCTGATGGGAGACTTCAACCATCCGGATATCTCCTGGATAGACCACACGGCAAGTTGCAAGAGGTCCAGGAGGCTCCTAGAATGTGTTGACGATAGCTTTCTGGTCCAGGTGTTGGACAGACCGACCAGAGGTGAAGCGTTGCTGGACCTGCTGCTCACCATTGTGGAGGAAATAATTAATGGTGTTAAGGTTGGAGGCAGCCTGCGTTGCAGTGACCACGCTCTGGTTGAGTTTGTGATCTCGAGAGATGTGGGCCTGGTGAAGAGTGGTGTCAGGACCCTGAACTTTGGGAGAGCAAACTTTAAGCTGTTCAATGGACTGTTGGCCGAGATCCCCTGGGATGCTTTCTTTAAAAACAAAAATGCTGAGGAGAGCTGGTTACTCTTCAAGGATGCCCTCCTAAGAGCGCAAGAACTCTCTGTCCCTTTGAACAAGAAAGCAGGCAGAGGAGGGCGGAAGCCAGTGTGGCTCAGTAAGGACATGCTGAGAGTGCTGAGGGCGAAGAAAGGTGTGTACAAACTCTGGAAACAAGGGCATGCCACCTGGGAAGAATACAGGGATGTCGTCCGGACTTGCAGATGTGGAATCAGGAAAGCCAAGGCGCAGGTGGAACTGAACTTGGTGAGGGATGTGAAAAACAACAGGAAGACTTTCCATAGGTACATTGGCCAGAAGAGACAGGCCAAAGCGAGTGTACCTCCTTTGGTAAATGTAAAAGGAGAACTGGCTTCAATGGATGGAGAGAAAGCTGAGGTACTGAATGAGTTCTTTGCCTCGGTCTTCACTGGCTGCCAGGACTCCAGTACTTCTCCCGTCCCTGAGCCCTACACCTCTGGGTGGGGACTGGGGTGGTAAATCCCCTCCCGCTGTGAGGATAGAGCAGGTCCGAGACCGCCTCATGAGACTGAATGTGTACAAGTCTATGGGGCCGGATGGCGTGCATCCCAGGGTTCTGAAGGAGCTGGCTGAGGTGGTTGCCGAGTCGCTCTCCACCATACTTGAGAAGTCGTGGCTGTCAGGTGTAGTCCCGGATGACTAGAGGAAAGGTCACATCACTCCCATTTACAAGAAAGGGAGCAAGGAGGACCCCGGGAACTACAGGCCAGTGAGTCTCACTTCTGTGCCTGGGAAGATCATGGAACAGATCATCCTGGATGACATGCTTGACCACATGAGGAAAGGGCGTGTGATCCATGACAGCCAGCACAGCTTCACCAGAGGAAGGTCATGTTTGACCAATCTGGTGGCCTTTTATGATGGAGTGACGGCATCGGTGGACAAGGGAAAGGCAACCAATGTCATTTACCTGGATTTGAGCAAGGCCTTTGACACGGTCCCCCACCACATCCTTATCTCCAAACTGGAGGGATGTGGATTTGATGGGTGGACCACTCAATGGATAAGAAACTGGTTGAAAGGCCGCAGACAGAGGGTGGTCATCAATGGCTCTATGTCCAGGTTGAGGCCGGTAACGAGTGGCGTCCCCCAGGGGTCTGTCTTGGGACCGGTGCTCTTTAATATCTTTATCAATGACATCGATGATGGAATTGAGTGCACCCTCAGCAAGTTTGCTGATGACACCAAGCTGAGTTGGTGCGGTCGACACAGTTGAAGGAAGGGATGCCATTCAGAGGGACCTCGAGAGGCTAGAAAGGTGGGCCCGGGTGAACCTGATGAGGTTCAACACGGCAAAGTGCAGAGTTTTGCACTTGGGCTGGAGGAATCCCACACATCCATACTGGAAGGAGCGGTCCTTGACAGCAGCCCTGTGGAGAAGGACCTGGGGGTCTTGATAGATGAAAAACTTAACATGAGCCAGCAGTGTGCCCTTGCGGCTTGGAAGGCAAATGGTATCCTGGGCTCCATCAGAAGAGGGGTGGCCAGCAGGGACAGGGAGGTGATTGTTCCCCTCTACTCTGCTCTTGTGTGGCCCCATCTGGAGTACTGCGTCCAAGTCTGGAGCCCTCAGTACAAGAAAGACAGGGAACTGTTGGAGAGGGTCCAGAGGAGGGCCACAAAGATGATCAGGGGACTGGAGCACCTCCCCTATGAGGACAGGCTGAAGGAACTGGGCTTGTTCAGCCTGGAGAAAAGAAGGCTGCAGGGTGACCTCATTGCAGCCTTTCAGTACCTAAAGGGAGCCTACAAACAGGAGGGGAATCAACTCTTTGAAAGGGTGAGCGACAGCAGGACAAGGGGAAATGGTTTTAAGTTGAGGGAAGGGAGATTTAGGTTGGACGTCAGGGGGAAATTCTTTACAGAGCGAGTGGTGAGGTACTGAACAGCTGCCCAGAGAGGTTGTGGATGCCCCATCCCTGGAGGTGTTCAAGGACAGATTGGATGGGGCCCTGGGCAGCCTGGTCTAGCATTAGGTGGGAAGGTTGGTGGCCCTGCATGTGGCAGGGCGGTTGGAGATTCATGATCCTTGAGGTCCCTTCCAACCCTGGCAATTCTGTGATTCTGTGATTTGGGAGCGTCAGCTGATAAAAGATTCAGCATAAGCCAGCAATGTGTGCTTGCAGCCCCTAAGGCCAACCAAATCCTGAATTGAATCCAGGGAGGTCAAGGGACCTCTGCCCCTCTGCTCTGCTCTCATGAGACCTCCACATGGAGTATTGCATCCAGTTCCAGAGCCTCTGACACAAGAAGGACATGGAGTTATTAGAGAAAGTCCAGAAGAGGGCCATGAAGATGATCAGAGAGCTAGAGCACCTCCTGTACGGGGACAGGCTGAGGTAGTTGGGACTCTTCAGCATGGAGAAGGGAAGGCTCTGAGGAGACATTATAGCAGTCCTCCAGTACCTGAAAGGGACCTACAGGAAAGCTGGGGAGGAACTTTTTAGAAGAGCCTGTAGTGACAGGACAAGGAGAAATGGTTTTAAACTGGAAGAGGGTAGATTTAGACTAGGTATTAGAAAGAAATTATTTACTGTGAGTGTGGTGTAACACTGGAACAGGTTGCCCAGTGAGGCTGTGAATACCCCCTCCCTGGAAGCAATCAAGGACAGGCTGTATGGGGTTCTGAGCAACTTGGTCTAGATGGAGGTGTCTCTGTCTATAGCAGACAGGTTGGAACCAGACGACCTTAAGGTTCCCTTCCAACCCAAACCATTATATGATTCTATGATATGATATATATGTGTACATACATATATACACACAGGGAAAATAATGGATTCAAATTTAATATTAGTCCCACATGTGGCTCTACCAAATCACAGGTTTAAGTTAGAGTTCTCTCAAAGAGCAGGCAGAATAAAATATACAAAAATTACAGGTCTAGGGAAAAAAAAAATAAATGCTTTAACTAAAGTTCAACAAACCTGGATTACACTCATTGGGGTAAATACAATGTTACTCTTAAAAAATTCTGAAAATACTTTAAATGATTTAATTGTAAAGTTTTAATTTCTTTTCATTTTTTTCCCCTCACCTAAATACATACTTTTTGCTAGTAGACAAGATTTCATTACCTGGAGAATTACAATAATTACAGCTAGAAATATTACCAAATCTCAGAAAACAAAATCTAGAAAATTTTGAAACTAAATGTAACATTTGCAACTATGCTATATTTGCAGTAAAAGCTTATGTTGAAAAGACTATTTTTGAATGAAAATGTGAAAACAAACCCTGGCAAACCATTAGTTTGTATGAAATGTGAAAAAGAACACATGAAAGAAACCTCATTATCATTACGAATGAGAAAAAGATCTGAAAGGAAAGAAAAAAATTCACAGTTTCTCACATCAGAAAAAAGCAACAGTGTTGTCAAGGAGCACCTTTCTATGATCTTGGTACAATGTTCCTGGTAGATTTTAACTGGACAGAAACACAACTACAAACACTCAAGGAGGATGTCACTAACACTGAAAAAAACTGCACTGTTAAAAAAAAAAAAAAAAAAAGGAGATGGAATAAAACTGGCGCAGGCCAAGAAAATAGGATGCAAATGGCATCGAAGAAAGTAGTGTTTTGGACAGGAAAAACAGAAAACTACAACAATAACAAAACCAAGAAACAACTCCAAAGAGACCGCAAAATTGAGATTCTTGGGTTTTCTGTTCTTCACAAGTTGCCTGAAGTTTCATGTGGTTAATGGAGTGTAAGAAGTTTGGGTATGAATAGCACACATAAGGAATATTTAAAAAGTGTTGATCGTTACCATTTTGAGAAGGTATTTGAAAAGGCTGTTAGCTTGTATATGTGATGTAGAAACTTATTCGTCCAGATTTAATTGAATCTTTTCAGGAAAATCAGCTATTCATTCATGGTATGAGAGCCACATCAACAGTCCAGCTTCAAAAGAATCACACAAATCAAATTACCTATTTTTTAAAGTATTTTTTAAAAAGTTAGCTTGCACAATGCTTAATTCACCCTGGCAGGTCACCAGAAAAATCAGAACCAATGTTTGTGGCTATGAAATGGGCTTACCTGACATAAGCCACTTCAGTTAATTCTTTTGACTTTGGGTCACAAAATGGGTCATTAATAATCCACACAATTTTGCAGTAATATAAATTCTAAGATCTAGGGTTGAGGCAGTGATCACAAATCATAGTTCTCTAATTCAACCTACCTACACTTAACTGAATTTTTAAGAAAGAGATAAGGACTGAGAATGGCATAATAAAGTTTCCTTTAACGTTTCAGCTTGAAATATTAAAGTTATTTTCTGAAAAATAAATGTGTATCTAAGCATATTTTTATCTCTTCAAATTTGGAGACAACAGTTTTCAGGAGTGTTGGATTTTTTTCTACATTCTTTTTTTTTTTTTTTAATCTGTCTCTTTGAGCCACAAGTACCTAATTTTTCTGCTGCGTTATGTGGTATGTTAGTATGTATTTTGTCAATGAAAATACAATTTTGACATTTGTGGTTTATTAATGATTGAGTTAAAAAGAAAAAAATCAGTATTGTAAGCACATTTGCAATGAACAATAAGTAAATATTGAGGAAGCAGGGAAATAGAACAGCGCCTTTCAACATGTTGATTATGGCTCTGCATATTTGATTAAAAAATATATATATATAAGCATAAGAAAATCAAGAACATAAGCTATTAAAACTGTAAAAATATTAATAATCAAGCAGTATAGAGCACCTGGTTATAACCACTATGCCACAGTAAGACCAGAGAACAAAGTCAGTGTTCCCCATGACACAACTGTGGCTGCAGATGATACATAGTTTGTGAAATAACTGGAAGTGAAATAGCTGCCTAAACTAAATAAATAAATGTGTCTTTTCAATGATGCCACCTCATCTTGATGTAGAATTTCTGTCAAAGAAAAAAAGAAATAGCTCAAATTTCCCAAGATTTGCCAGTGCCATTTGGGTAGCATAAGAGGAATTTAATCTCTGCAACTCCCTTGAATTGCCCCCAACCAGTCTTCAGAGGCTAGCCCATCAGGTCCTGCAAGTAGGATGACATATAATCCATGCTCAGTACTTCTCATTGGACGAGGAATAGTAGGAGAGTCTGGAGGAGGGATCTATCTGATTAACATCTCATGCTAATGAAGAGTCGCTTCTCATTCAATGGCAAATTAATGCAAGGATGCTGGGGAAAACAAAGGGAGGTTTAAAAAAAAATTGTAATGAAATGGTAGAAAACAGTGAGATTAGAAAAGCTCATTCAGATAATAATTTTAGCAAACACAAAAGTTATCTAATAACACTGAGCCTAAGGATTAATAGTGGCCTGACAGTCTTGAGAACCAAAGAGCAAGAAGAGCAAGGAATGATCAAAGTGGAGCTACCAGTGTGTGAAGACAACTGCAAAACTGAGAGAAGCATGGGGACAATTAGCAGGACAGACTGTTTAACATTATCCACAGACGGGACGAGTGGACTTTACCAGGAAATAAATGTGGTCATTGGAGACACTGAATGAAAATTATTGCCAAGTCCTATCAGCCTTATTCAGACCTGTTGAATAAGTCGTAGCTGTAATGCATCTGAAAGTTAGTTTCTGATTTAAGCCTCACTCAAAAGATGGAGTGGAAAATTAGTAAGTAGAGCTGTGGTAAGGGCTATCGTATAGTTGGTCCAGCAAACAGGATATTTAGCAAAATATTATAGATTGTTGCAGTACAACCTCAGTTTCAAATAATGAAAAAGTTACTGCAATCTTTAACAACAAAGGAACAGATTATAGTAAGTGCTACATAGATCACCCTGAAAGTAATGATCCTGTTTATTTCCACAGAAACTACAGCAGATATAAAGAGCACAGCAACACTTTTAGAGCAAATTCTCAGCTACAAAACACTTTTTTCAATGCAGTCACCACCATTAGCTACACATTTTTGCCAGCAATGAAAAAGAGCCTAAGTGCTGCTGTTGTAAAAACCTGTACCAGAGGAGATGACCCACTGTCACTGTCACCACTGCTGAAATGTGCCATCCACCACCTCACTGTGCTCATATCCACTGTTTAGTGAATGCTTATGGAGACCAAGTGTTGATGAACGTCAATGGTTGACATTTTTTCCACAAGTAATTCAATTCCACACCTTTGCTTTATATTCACTTCCATGTCAGATGCCATTTTGTCAGACTGTCCCTCTGCTGCCATCAGTCACACGGCAATAAATGTAATGGAATATTGGTGAGAAAGTTCAACCTGGAAAAACAGGAACCAGGCAAAGTTCTGGTAGTGGTTTTCTGCCTGGTGATCTTGTTTACCCTCTAGGTGCATAACCTGCAGCAGTTGTGTTTCTGGGAGAGCCAATAAACCTGACTGAGCCCCTCCTGATCATGGCCTAAACTGATATCAATAGTCCAATTCAGCAACTTCTGCCTGAATGTAGTGCTACTCTGTGGTCGTGTTGTTTTGTATCAAAGTCGTGTTGCACCAAGACAAAAACAGGGGGCAGATCCACAGATGTGGTTCTGTGGCTCTAAGCTTAAGCAACAGAAGTATAACCAACTTCTGTAGGACTCTGGAGAGGTCTTCCTTGCTCTTCTGTGAAGCAGGCTGCACATAGGTTCTCAGACTAGCTGTATAGCAGAAGCATCATGCACTGTAGCAATTAAGTAACAGTATCAGGCTGAGACCAGATGCTAGCAGTATAAATGCAATGCAGAGACCTCTATCGACTGAGACCCCCCCACACCACGTGCACTGACACCCAGACCAACATCATACATCAGGTTGTATCATACTCCCTAACAATACCTAGAGATCTCCCTTCTTGCCTGGAGATTTGGTTATAGTCCTCTCAAGGAATTTGGTCTAATACCATGCCTTGGGGGAATCAGCAGACTCTATTACCTGGCAATTCATGGAGTGTGGTATGTACTTTCGGAGTTCCCATGAGTTATCTAATGCTTTTGTGGGGAGCCAGAGATGTGCATCAAATTCTGCACGCTCCTTTCCCCTTTAGTAAGTTATTTGTTGTATGCTTTGCCAAGACCATTTGTTTATTAGAGTCTGTTTGGAATTGTTATCTGTTGAGCATTTGCTAACTGAGATTGTAATTTCTTAAGGTCACTGTATTAAATAAATATCTAGTTAACCAACTGACTTATGGTCAGTGAAGTGTGTTAACTGAACACTGTGCAACACCACTGACTTTAACATAGGGAATGGTGAACAGTAGAAAATCTGTGCAACTGCTGACCACTGTGCATGACAGGCCGACGTTGTGGTATCATACAATAACAATGATGGTGCTGTAGAAATTCAATGCATTTAGAGAATAGTGCTAACAGAAATTGGTAAAACTCGTGATTCTCATTTATCAGTAAGATTAAGGATTGTGCCTTCTGGACTCCTGATTATTTATATCAAGAGTCTGATACCCTAATTTAATTTATGAGATTGGAGTATAAAGAGAAAGCCCAGAAATCAGCTTTATTTAATTTTCACAAATCCTCACTTTTGTTCAGGATGCATTTTCAGTAGTTCAAGCTTTCAAGTTAATAGAGTAAAATAATTAACTTTCCCTTTCTACTAAATTGGTGTTATTGAATCTCTGAATATTGTGTGGTAAATTAAGATTGGTGGAATCAATCAGGTAAGAAGCAAGATGGTAGGTACCAAGACGTTCTGCGTAAATATAAAGTCACGGAATGGTTTGGGCTGGTAGGGACTGCAAAGACTTCCTAGTTCCATCCCAACCTGTCGTGATCAGGTTGCTTTCACTAGATCAGGTTGCCCAAAGCTCCATCCAAGCTGGCCTTGAACAATTCCAGGGATCAGGCATCCACAACTTCTCTGGGCAACCTGTTCCAGGGCCTCACATACTTCAAAAGAAAGAGTTTCTTTATAATGTCTAATCTAAATCTACCTTTTAGTTTAAAGCCATAATCACTCCTTGTCCTATTGCTACATTTCCTGATAGAGTCCCTCCTCATCTTTCCTGTATGCACTCTCATATAGATAACACTTATTTATAGGGCTGGGAAAAAAAAAAGAAAGAAAAAAAAAAAAGCAAAAATGTCAAGATTCAGTGAGTGCTGGTAAACTGGATAACCAATGAATAATTAATAATTAGAAAGAAATAGAAAACAGACTGTATGTGTTAATGTTTCCCATGCAGATGTCTGCATTTCAGTTTATCTGGATTCCAGTAAAGCACAATTTAAATGCTAAATCTTTTAAGCAATATGTTACTCATATAAATAAATGAGTCCCAAATTCTAGTTGTTCTTTTGTATGAAAAAGTCTAATAATCCTAAGTTTTTCAGTCTCTTAAGATGCATAAGTACATGCCATTATAATTATCAACCTTTTTTTTTTCTTATAATAGTAATGATAATAATGATAATAACAACAACAACAATAATAATAATAATTTTTTTCACACTTTCATTTCATCTGGACTATCTCCATAGTTTCCAGCTGGGCAGGCTTCTTTTCCAGGTGACTCATTCCCCTTTGCGACTATGCAATACATATCCTAATGGTATGTTACCAAAAAGAATTGTTTGCTTACATATACAGAAAAGAAGCCTAATTAATCATGAAACAATGATGTAGTAACAACAGCATGTCCCCAAGCAAAAGGTATAAAACCACCAAAGAATCAAGTAAAAATGTTTCTTTCAAAATCTGCACTAAATGGAAGCATTAGTATATTTTTTACACTTAAATTCCTCTTTCATAAATTAAGGTGGGTTTTTTTGTTTGTTTGTTTGGGTTTCTTGCTAGCAACAAAATGAATTACAAATTTTCATTTTAGATCCTTTGCTTTTCAGGATTAAAATCTGACTATTTTTACTATGATTCATATTTCAGAAGTTATTTATCTTGGAAGACACACCCAGTGCAACACAGTGACTTTTGGTAATGGGACATTTTTTGAAAATATCTTTTTTTTTTTTTTTTTCCAGACATAACTGTATGCATACATACTTAAAAATATTGCCTTGCTCTCACACAACACAGTGTGAGCAATATGAATTATTAGCTGGAAATCCAAACACAGAGCTTCTAAAATTCAGGTTATTTACTCGTGCCAAAGCACATTAAACAAGCAAAAATAATACTGTATTATATAAATCTTTGGGAAATATATAATATAATCTTTGGGAAAATAATGTCTGTTGAATTTATTTTATTTAATTGTGTAAGGAAATAGGGCAACATGCTTCTATGCTTGTTATTTCTAGACGCCTTCTAAGAAAAACCATAGTCATCCTCTCCATTTAATAGGCAAACATGGCAAGGAGTTAAATGATTGAAGCTTTACCGTGTTCTTTAAAAATAATAGTTCATCTTCTCTATGGTGAAACAGTAATAACAGTAGACCTTCCTCTTTATGTCTTAGAACGACCGTACAACTGTATAATTATTCAAATACATAAGGATGTGAATAAGATGTTTTGCTACACTTTTAAAAAACTTTTAGATGTTGGTTTTCCTAATATCAAAATAAATAAACACTGTCACCACATCTTGTGACAAAAGCCTAAACCATCTTTAAAGGTCAGCATAACTTTTGCATGAAATATGTCTGCAGAGGAAAAAAAAATGCTTGAGGGGGGAGAATGAGACTTTTGGAATAGTTAACTACAGAGCAGCTGGCACAGATTAGCCTATGTCCTCATTCAATCAAAATGTTTCTATTAGAGAACTTGAGATAACTAGCTTGAGAGCATTTAAGTGTACTCCAGTATGTTTTTTCAATTTAATCAAGCATTATCTCTTGAGATATGACTGCATTATCCCCATAGAATTTAAGAATTACCAAGCCTACACAATTACATACATGTTGGTTGTTGGGCTTGATTTTTAATCAGAGGTGTATGCCAACTTCTATCAGTTTAATAGAAGACACAACCATGATGGAATCAGGAAAGAAAGTAACATCATATGAAAGCTTTAGCTACTGCTTAATGGGCGAAGCATGAAACTACAGCCTCAAGCAAAGAACGTGGGGAAAAAACCCAACCCAATCTCTAGCCACTGCCAAGGAAAGCTGCAGTGAATTTATTGTCAACATCAACTGTCCTCCCCAAGGAAGAACAGCACCAAGAACACTTCAGTACTGAAGAGCATTTGGGCATATTGTAGCAAGCAGTGCTGAGTTTGAAGAATAGGACATTTGGAATCTCAGTCCTTCTTACAGAGTTGAAATTTATTGTTAAAATGAACATTACTGATATCAAACATCTCTTTCTATGCGTGGAAGAAAGAGAAATGCATAGCTATTCTAAAAATTTTCTGTAAAATATTTATAAATTCTAGTCCCGTTGTTACCCATTGTTATTTGATTTGAATCCTGCTTCCTCTGAGTCATCAGTGGGACACAGAAATACCAATATGTCTGTTTTGCTAAGCGTGTTTATTAATGAGTAAAATACCATTTGGCTCTTTTTCATTTAAAAAAAAAAGTTAATATAGTTTATCATCAGGCCCAGATTACTAGATGACTGGAGATGAAATCTGAGGCCTTTTTAAGTAGCTGGGAATTTTCTAGCCATAAAACTTGGATTTCAGCAAACTGATTGCAGTCTATCTGCTATGCATATCATCTATGGCAAGCATACCCAGGAGAGGCTTTTTCATTCTCAGAATTTCTGTTTTTCCAGGGCTCATTTTCCCATTCTAAAGGAATGTTTCTGACTCCATTGCCACTGGAGATGTTTACGCCTAGGAAGATAAATGCTTCTAAATAAGAGGTTCTGTTCAATCATCATATAGGTACTTACATACCCTCAGAAATTGCTGGACTTTTAGGCAATTCCTGAAAAGAGACTGATAGAGATAAAAGAAACATTTACTTATGGAGAAGAATGACAGGAAAAGGCACTGGGAAAAGTGTCATGAATTTTCATCAAACTGCTGTTTGGAGACCTCAGAAAACATGCAGTAATGAGCAAGAGCACACCTAAAAATTGCTTTGCATGGAGCTGTGCAAGCATCAGAAATTCATTTAAATACAATCTGATTCCCAGCAGCTGGAAAAAACAACAGCAACAACCAAACAAACAGAGATAGGCAGGATGCTTCTCCCAAGGCTAAAGAAGGACTTGAAGCTAAGCAACAGTGCTGGTCACCAGACTAAGCTCCCTCTGTTTTTAACTCCACTTCTCTGATGCATCCCTGGAGTGCTAACATTTGGAAGTGCATTGAATGCTCTGGTTAGTGGAGTAATGACCATGTTTGCTATGATTGTGTCTGCTGGGGTATGTTTCATTGCTGGTTCTCATGTTTCAGGCTGAGTTCTGACAGCATAATCAAACTGGAAAAAATGTAAATCAGAGTGTTCGTGATGTTTGTTGAATGCATACACTGTCTTTCTGCATTTAACAAGAGGATTTATTTATTTATTTTAAATGTTCCACCCCCACCTCCCTTCATCTCCAGAGATTTTCAAAGTAGCTCTGTGTAGTTTTATGTTTATCATAATTTCTTCTTCTTTTCCTCTCTGAGACAGGAAGCTGAGGGTTTTGACCTCATCTGGATCTTTCCCAGTGTCAGGAGGTGGTCTGTTCAAAAAGATTCCACAACACTGATCTCTTCCTGATTTATCAGATAGTTAGGTCAATTAATAAGGTCTCTACTGTTTTTTTCCACAGCTGTAAAACAACCAGTGGACTCCTCTGAGGGCTAATTATCAAATCTTTTGAATTTTTCTTTCAAGGAACAAGCAGTATCTTTCCGGTTAGTAAATTCCACTGCAGCATTAACTAAGCAAAGATTGTCTAATTGTAGGAGCCCTGGCTCACATAAAGCAGTTCATGTAAGTTAATGTCAGAGACCTGTTTCTTGCTTATCATCTTCTCTGTCCTGCTACCAGTATATTTTCTCATAGTCACTTTGTTTATAAGAGGATGATATGTCAGTTGTTACACACAAACAGTCCAGCATGTAACAAAGAATAGGGTTCTTCTGTATAACTTCTGTGGGCATGGATAGAGAGGATATAGTCGCAAGTGACAGATAAATGAGCAATATTCCTGATTTGTCATTTTCTCTGTCTGTATCATCCGTCAGTATATCCAACCTTTGCGCTACCATTGCCCCATTGGACTGGCCATATCTTGTCCAAGGTAAGGCTGTTCATTTCACAGTAAATACAACTCAGCAAAAATGTCTCATTGCTAGTGAGAAAGCATCTTTTCTCACATTCAGTGAAATCAAAGAAATGTGGGTGACTCTGGTGACTACCAAGATAATTCCCTTAAAGCATTTATCAGAAGTAAAAGTAATCAGAGCATTCTTAAAAGATTTTATGTCCCGATCTGAACGGAGTACTTCTGTTTTATTCCAGAAGAAACATTTAATTTTTTAAAAAGTAATTAGATGGTTATTTCTTAACAGATTTCACAGAAATTTCAGAATTTCTGGCTACCAGAGATCAGTCAATAGGCTGAAGCTTGCAAAAAATCCCCAGATACTTTTTCTACTGTCTTTCTTTTTCTTAACGTCTTAGATTCAGTACGTTATGTTATTAAAACTAGGATATTCCTTTTGTAAGTTTTTTATTTAATAGGATTCAATTAGTTACTGAAAACATGCATAATGAAATGCTTGTTTTGCCTGCATGGCACACCCTCACAATTTAATGATGTATTGGGATTCAAGGAACTCCACAGCTGTAATACCAGCTCTGCTCTTGACTCAGAATAAATGACTTCTCTGTTTTGATTTATTCACACTTGCTCTGATGTTGCTATCATTAACTCTTCTCACAGTGTGCCAACTTTGTGCTACCCTCTAAACAATAACTCAACAAGGCAAGATTTTTACTGTAAATTATGCAATAAATATTATATACTGTTTTTAACAGAAAGTTTCAATAATGAGTATTTCTAGAAATTCTCATACTTCCTTTTAAAGCACAAGAAATACACAGATGGAGATCATTTCTAGAGGACAAACTGAACTAGAACAAATGAATGCTTATCTTATTTCCCTATAGAGTGCAAAGTGATATAATCACAAAGCAACTGTTCCACACTCTGCCAAAAATTATCAAAACTACTGCCATGTAATACATCTGCACACAGCACGAAGATTCACAGAAAAAGGTAGAAGACTTTATGCTTTGGTCATGGTAGAGAAGAAAAATCTCACTATTTCTCACTGAGTAATGGGAACCATTCACGCACATAATGCCCAACAATGTAACAAAGTAGATGCCGCACATCCCTCCCTACATGGAGCTTCCTTGTGCATTACAGTCAATCTTTTCTGTGCTTGCTGGTATAATGATCCGGGTGTAAGTCTATGACAGTGTTAAATAAAAGAGAGCACCGAAGCTACATATATAACCCAAATTCAAAATATTCATTATAAATTATACTTACTATTACACAATTCTATGCACAGAGGATGTTTCCCCCTACCTGAATGGAATTATATTTCAAACTGGATCCAACCACTGCATACCACTGAGTCAAATGTTGGAGTTCACACTAAACAGTTTAAAATAAACTGCAGACAAACACTTTCTTTGCATTTTTTATATCAAGTGTAAAATGAAAGCCTAGGGATGACCATGAGAGAGTAATAATCTCTAGTGGCTGAATTTCTTGTTTGTCTTGAAAATCCTGGGATAACACCAGAGGAAAAGCCATCTCTATTTTCATCTCCCTTAATACTTGGTGTTTAATCAGCCTTTTTTTTTTTTCCCTCTCTGTTTCCCTTGTACAACAAAGCCTCACGAAGCCTCACCTTTTTAGCACACAATTCTTTACCAAGGACTGGAGCTAATCTTAATGGCAGTGGTGGGGGATATTAACTACTTTACTACAGGGTCCTACCACCTAAGGCCAATAGACAAGTAAATAGTTTCTTTCTGCTGCAGGCAGTAATTAAGAAAGTAAAGTAATTAAGAAAGTAAAAGAAAGCTAATTATGTCAGAGACAAAAAATCCTAGTATAAAAGACATAGCCTCACTTTAATTTCATTTCAGACACACATTAAGAGTAGTAGTCTTTATACCATGTAGTATTTGCTACTTCTCTCATCACTTTTTCACTGAAGACTGAAGTTTGATTATGCTTGCATTGTGTCTCCTGTCTAGATCTCCACCATATATAGTTTAGTTTTCAAAAAAGTTTTAAGTTGAAGTGGAATAGGACACTGACTTGTAATGCTCTGGGAAACACACATCAGAAGGATGCATTCATGGAGAGCTGAACAGCTGGCCAACAGAATGAACAAATTACCACAAAACTATTGGGAATTAGTGAGAAAACTAGAAAGCACAAGTATGGGAGGAAAATGTTCTTCTCTAGTTTTACATTTTGATGTACATACAGTCTGATATATCTCAGGCAGCTGAAACAAAAAAGCAGTCTAAAAATTTCAAGAGTCAAGTTTGCTTAGGAGTTAAATTTTGATCTTAAGACAGGAACCCATATTTCCTACCAGGGAATATTTATCAAATACGCCTAAGAGGAAACTGCAGCATTCTGACTTTTTTTTTTAAAACCTGTCTTGAGAAGATTTGTTGGTAGTAACTCTGTCCAGTCACAACAGTTACATGTCTTGCAGTCAGTTTTCCAGGGTTAGGGAAAGTTTGGAAAGCCCTTCTTGTCCTCACATTGCAAATGATTGAGTTGTACAATGCTATGACCTATGCTGAAAATGGAGCAGAGCTTTCAGATTTCCTTCTTTTAATCCACACCTTTTGAAGAGTGCAGACACGAATCTGCTTCTTTTTGAAGCACTTCATTGCAATCTATCAAATCAGCCATGAAGATAAAGAAAGATGCAGTGTGGACTACCAAAAAGAATCCAGTTTGCACGCTTTGTCTCTGCTCCACAGTGTCACTTTTCACCCTTAATGTTACATTAATCAGAAAACTCATCTAAAAAAACACAACACACTCCTTGCCTAATGTAAAATACTACAATAGAAATGTGTCTTAACCCACCAGCACAAACCTTGCAGAAAACAATGGAAAAAAATTCTGATTCTCTGGGAACTGCAAAATATGCTTGAAGATTGTAGTTCCTGAATAATATGTGTTGTTGCATGATGAAAATATAGATTTTCATTTCCTCATTTTGGTATGGTAAATTACTTATCAGCAACAAGAAAGAACACAGAATGGCTTACAATTCACATATGTACATTTTCACAATTGTATGATGAATTTTCTCATATATAACATACCTTGCTATGTACAGACAAATAGGAATGTAATACAAACATCCAAAAATAGAATGCAGTTTAAAATACAGATAAAAACTGTTAGATTATAGGGTTCCACAATACATGTCATGAAAGCAACGTCACATCTCATACACTTTTACTAGTTCAAAGACTCAGAATAATGAGAGCAAAAGCATCTGTCATGGACCAGTATAGGATAAGCCCCTTCAGCCAGAAAAAATGAGCACTGGGGAAAGTAAAAATAGATAAGGAAGAAAAAAGTGTGCTAATAATAAGAATGGCAGATAGTTTATTCTTTAGCAAATCAGCATGCTGGACTTCACAGAGAAAGGTTTGACATCTGCCTTTCACACCAAGCTTGTTCCTCACACGTGTATTATTTCAGCAGATGGGACCAAAAAACACATCTGAGACAGCAATAAGAATCAGACACTGGTTCTTGTGGATCCTCTGCGTGCATGAAAGCAAAAGTAAAGTGTACCCACAAGAATACACAAAAGGGAAAAAAAAAAAGAAAAAAAGCCCCAACCTCAAAACAAACAAACAAAAAAACCCAAAAAACCCAGGAACTACAAACAAAAGCAGCACTTATGTACTCTGACATTCTGAATAACTTCCTCTTTTTTTTCTCAGAGGAATTGCTTGCGTTGTTTTCTGGCTTGTGTATTAATGTGATTACTTAGAAGTGATATGCTGAGTTAAAAATAGGCAGGCAGGTTTCTCCCCATTTTAAGGGATGGGTTACTTCTGGGTTCATTATTTTTGTTTTAATCTTTTCTTTTTCCTCCTATAGTTGCAGAACTATGAGATTAAGGAAGTGCATACATACTCACGTGAAAACATTTCACAAATGACTTTTTTTTAGGAGTCAGTGTTGTAACTGATTAAAATAGCTGTAACAGTAATTAAAACAAGAACATACTTTCAGCTACTAGCTCTATGAAATCCTCCTTTCCCACCTCCAAGTGCCATGCTTCAGCAACAGTGAGGTGACATCATAGATATCACAAGCAGAAGCTCAGAGTTTAACAGATTGGTTATAATTGTGTTACCCCACTTTGGTCAAAACAAAATTTTCGTAAGTTTTTAAAACAGCACTCTTATAGCAGAGGCTGGTAGAAAGCATAGGGATGGAAAATCTGTTTCTATTTCAGTTGTGTATCTGGTAGGACGGAAAATTTTTCAAGTCTACACAGATGGTAAATAAATTTCTGCTACATGAGGCAGTTCCTGGAATAAAAAAATTTCTCAAATAATAAGTGCCAATTTTTTTTATTTATTTTTTTATTTTTTTAAGTTAAGGCTTATTTTTAACTTTCCCAGGGACATGTTGAGAGAACTGCAGAAGTGTCCTTTCACCTCCAGAATTCAGTCTAAATCCAGAAATAGCCTCTAACACTGCTCTCAGCATAGCTGAGTTTTCTTTACACTTTAAAAGATGTTTCAAAGCAAAGATCAAAGCTTCACAATTACACTTTGCTGCTGGTAAACATTCCTGCTGAATGTCACAGTTAGAAAATAAAAAACATCTTTTTGAATCCTGAGACAATCATCAATGACTAACTCTGCTGACATTTAAGCTGTCATTATTATGCTCCATGAGGCAGTGCTTTTGCTTCACAGAGGATAGGCTTTCTTTGTCATTTTCTCAGGGTTCAAGCTGTTAAAAAGTGAAATGGAAGGGACTAGGAGAGGAAGCACAGAACCAGGGACAAAGGCACTGTATGCTATATCAGCTGACCAAGTTATGAGAAGTTATTTTATATATACACACACACATATTTTGTCAGATAGACTTTTAAAAGGATTTGAGCAGAGGTTTTACCCAACTACAGAAATGAGGCTGGATAACGGGACTATGAATGTGTTGGTGTTTAGAACAGAACTCTCTTGTCACAAAAAAAAGTTTAGAATAGTCATGGAAATCTCTCATCCTTTCTCCAACAACTTCATATTCCCTTCCTAACCTTTTCATTGAGTGTAACGCTCTGTTTGGCTCCTGCATTAAGCCCGAAATGAAATCCTATGAAGTGATGATATTCACAAGCAAAGAAATGCACAACACGCTTAAATCACTAAGTGATCTTTTCCTTACACAAAAATGAGAAGAAATAAGTGTAAGAAATTTAATACTGCCACACTGAGCTTAATGCGTGAAATAAGGAAAAAATAATCACATAATTTCTGGAAAGGCAGGAATGAAGGGGAAGAATTAGTAATTTTTAACAAGCTCACAAAGAGAATACGTATAAGATGAATTTTTTTTGTCTGAGGGTGTGGCTGACACTAAAGAAAAGAAAAAGAAAATATATTCTAATTTGAAGTTTCTGTTCCCAGGAGAGTAGAATTCAGAACCATAAGCTTTTCTTCTGAATTGGATTAAAGCTGCTTCAACACCAGTTGTAACTATTCATGGGCTTTAGTTTGCAAATGTGCAATTGATTCACGTAAAACACACATTGCAAAAGAACCTGCAGTAAGCAATGCAAAATGATTTTCCCAAAAGCTTATTAGGACGTTTGGGGAATTTGCTAAATTACAAGTCCTGCAGAATATCATCCACAAGAATGTTAATCAAGGAACAGTATGGAGAAATGTCTCCCAAAATTGTCCTTGAATTTTACCATCAGTAGTGAGGGATGCTTGGAAACTGTTCATTTAGGAGTTGTTTCTGTGAGCTGAGAAAGCTTTGTGTGATTTAGAGTTGAATAATCACACAACATGGAAAATAAACAGATTTTCTCCAATTTATTTTCCAATTTTCTCCCACCTATGTGACAGTCTCTCAATATTTCTGTCCTGTTTGTCCTATTTCATTCTCTTATCTAATTCTTTGCTGTTTTTACCTCCTATATAAGTGTAAAGCCTAAACAGGGTACTGCTCATCTGCAACATCAAATTATCACCTAGCAAATAGTAGAGAATTTTTGTAACCAGATGAGTTTACAGTACATGAATAAATTCAGTGGATGTAGTGAAGTGTCATGCAAGGATACAGTCACTACTGAATTTCCACGTGACAAATACAGCTCAACATTTAACAGAATAAAGGAGAGTATTTTAAAAAAAATCCGGATGTAGGGAAGTAGCACAGTTTATGATCCCAAATTTTTGCTTGTGGTCACACTTTTTCACTTTCAGCATAGTGAAAGATAACAGCTTTTAACATATTTTGGAACAAAAATTTTGTGCTTAACAAGCCATAATCTTTAACATCACCGAATTTTTTCATGCATTTCTTCTCTTCATTCCAAATAACCATGAATCATTTCAATGATTATCAGTGCATGTAAACCATTTTTTTTTTTAAAGATAACAATAATAACACCCAAGATATGAAAACCTATAGTACAAGAACAGAATCAACTTCTTAAGAGGTTTTTTGTTGTTGTTGTTGCTGTTATTAGTGGATATATTGAGAAATATATTTTATGCTAAAGAAAAACTATCCAAGTGAGTGAGATAACAACCTTTGTTTAACCGAATCTGTTTTGTGCAAAATATTTGGGAAGGAGGCATCCCACAGGAAACAAGTTTCCATTTAACATAAATATTTCACATATTGCATTTGCTATTTTAAGTCTCACATAAAGTGAGACTGCAAAAACAATATGAAACTCAAGATAAGAAAGTTATTACTGTAATAGGGCACATTATCAAAGGACATCCTTGGGTTACAGAGAGCCAATTTTTCATTAACAGAGCACGCATAAGCCAAATTCCTTGTATTCTACCATTGTAGAAGTGTGAGACATCAGCTATAACAGACTAATGAAGGAGACTAAGGATCTGGTTTACATTTGTCATACATTTACCCCAGCGCGCACACACACACACACACACACACAGAGTTGCACTGTTGCTCAGATTTTTTTCCTTGGGGAAAGAATATCCTTCTAAATTTGAATTCATAACCATTTTAGGCTATATCCTCTGGAGCTTGGAATGCTTTTTGGCAGCAGAAGCAGTATTATTTCATTTTGCAAAGCAATGTTCAATACACCCTATCTGTGACATAGACCATCTCGTCACCACAAACCTCTTACATTGCCATTGCAAGAGAGAGAGCTGCACAAGGACATGAGCGTGACCAACACATTTTTAGGTAGCTTTCAACAAGTACTGCCATGTTTGGAAGTAAGCATAAAAAAAGCTGTGAAAAACATTTTGCAGATTGCTCCCACCCTGCTACAGTTAAGCTCTTTGAGGCCTCAGTTACTTTCTATACTTTTCATTATTGGAATTGGTCAGATACCTGTGGACTTACCCACCAGTGTACTACTATGGCCAAACACTCCTTAACAGCCATGGTAAAGTTGTTACTACTGCAAAGTCTTAGCCACAAAAATGCAGTGCATTTTCTATTCTTATGCCATTTTAGGAAGTCAGTCATTGGTCCACTTACCATGATCTAGAAATAACAATTTATAGACTACAAACAGCAAAAAAATTGTCCTTTTCCAATCAGAACTTCCTAAAGATTTGTTTTAAAAGCAACCAAAAATGTTTCACAAGTTTCATTTCTATCAATTATTTTAAACTCAGGCAAAATCAGAAATTTCTCAGTATTAACTGTGCGAAATGGATTGATTGTGGAAGTGTCTAATATCACTTTGGTGGAACGATCATGTGTGACTATGAACCATGTATAAATACAAATACTTTCATGACCATTTTAGGTAGCTGAAATCCAACTAATGCACAACTTGATGTGCAACAGTCTCTCGGTTTATAGTCTAGACAACTCTGGCAGCCTCTAAAATTTATTGCGGAGCACTGTCACAAAAATGTGCCAAAGTAAAATTTGCATAAAGGTTATACTGTAATGGCCTGGCAATCATCCCATCCTGTTCTGAGCTTGTTTTAAATACTTTTCAGATTGTTTGAAATACATCATACTTCAGTCCAAACACAAAGGAAGTCTGTGGGAAAGCATTCTTTAGCTTCCCAGATGGAGACAATATTTATAATACATATTTTTGTGAGAGTGATAGAGAAAATTCATAGTCATCTAATCACATTAATAGGAATGTTTTATGATCACTACTTCCACTAATTACCATAGCTAATATGCACGATTAAAAAAAAAAATTAAAACCAGTTGTTTTAGATAATTTATATTTTTTGTATTACATCCTCCTTGTTAAATGGTAAATTTAGGAAGTAAATTTTCAGTGCAGAAAAGAGAAATATTTGTGACAGCCTAGATGGTTTAAGTTTTTCTTTTGTTTTCATCTATTTGTTTTTGTTATTAAAGAAATCATACTACTCATTTTGCTTTACTTACAGCTATTGCCAGATTCTTCCTGGTGCCTTTAAAATTATGACCGCTTAGTAGCAATGTGCAAATGCAGCAAATTCTTTGTGGTGAAGCAACTGTTGATCTCTGTAGCCCACTGTACTAATACTACAGACTAGTTCTGAGACATGAGTTGCAACTAACCTTCCAAAAGCAGTTGTGGCTTCAGGTCTCTCATCAGTTTTAGATAGTGTTCGTATTAACATTACGAGTTTGAAAAAGCAGATCTATATTCTTTCCTAAAATGTTTAGAAACTGAGTCTGAAAATGAAAAGAGATTCGGATGCAGAACAAAACCATGAGAAAACATTCCAACTGTTTGGATGGTCATCTTTAAAAAGAGATTATCAAATTTCCAATATTTGCGTTCACTGTTGTCCTTCACAAAATCATTCCCTAGATGCCAAGATGGTATTATTCATTCTTGTGTATGAAAACAAAGCAATTCTGGCATAAGAGCTGGCCTGAATCATGCAGGAAATAGAGTAAAAGAACCATATGATTCAAATGCAATTTTGCTGTGATGTGTGCTTCTACAGTTATTAACTTCTGTTCCAAGGTTGTAACACCCAAGTTCAGCAAGGCACTTAAACATACTCAAAAAAACCCACAGTCATTCCACTGACTGCATTAATTCTTTCCTGATGTCTGTATTTAAGTCATGAAGCCTTGGTCTCTCCTATGACCACTGTTCATATTTTTGGAATTTCTGATAGCCTTCATAATCTGAGAATGTAGGAGATCACATTCTGCTTGTTGAATTGCACTAGAATATTTGCAAGATAATTTTTTTTTAGAAAATACATAATGGGAAAACAAACTACAAAATGCATACATTATTTTATTTTATTTTTTTTGTGGGGAAGGGGACAAATTAAATAAAATCACTAATTTTACAGATATAGAATCATAGAATCCTTATAGTTGGAAGGGTCTCTGAAGGTCATCTAGTCCAACTCCCCAGCAATGAACAGGGACAACACAGCCAGACCAGGCTGTCCAATGCCTTATCCATCCTCACCTTGAAAGTCTCCATGGACAGGGCACCAACCAAATCTCTAGGTTACCTAGGGTTACATTACAGTGCCTCACCACCCCTACTGTAAAAGATTGTTTCCTTATATCTAACCTAAATCTATGCTCCTGAGTGAAGCTTGAGGTGATAGAAAAAAGGGAAATGGTTTCAGACTCCACTTAAGAGTCTGTCCCCTTCTTTCCTGTAGTTCCATTTTAAATCATAGTGCTCTAGCTGACCCACATCTGCACGTTAAAGCTTAGGATAAAGTAAATTCAATTATCTATAGCCAAATCAGGATATAGCAAAATCAACGTTCCAATTTTTAATTGTTTCTGCATTTTCTTGTTATTTATTTCTGTACTTTCACCTTTTGTGCTGTCACGTTTTCAAGTCAGGACGTGCTTAAGTTGACCTGAGCTTGTTAGAATGCAACTCCAGCTAGTTTGCAAGTTCGCATCAGCCATTATTGCTTACGTAGCAATAATTTAACCTAGAACATCAATAAAACAATTTCCATACAGAAATACACTCTAATAGCTATGCTAAATTATAACTTAAAAACTAATTGAAAATGGAAGTACCATTAAATTATCCCAGTTCAACAAAGACAGGATTGTGGCAAACGGAGATTAAGAATTCGGAAAGACATACTTTGTGACAATCCTGGAAACTCGTGTCTGGTATTTTTACAACAATACAACAAGAAATAGATCTAAAATGTTGGATACTATTGTTCACAACAGGTCCACGCTACTTTTAAAAGAAGAATCTAATGCTTTCTAACTCACCATAAGAAGAAACATGTGAGTCTTACAAAACAGAATTTACTACAGATTATAACAGAAGAGAGTCAGTCTTCACACCTCACAAACTCAAGTAGCAAATATGGACAGAAAGGTCTGAATTCAACTAACAAAACTTTTCTTTTTCAAATATTAATATAATAGTAATTGATGAAATAATGAAACAAACTGTATTGCATCAGTACAGAAAATGCAAAACCACATTTCAGAGCTCACAGTTTTAGCGTGGGGAAAAGGCACTACTTTATAGAACTTGGTCATCCTTTTCTACCCAGGCTTCTTTCTTCAATTACTGTCATTCTTTTGATTATCTTTTTCTTAAATTAATTTGCATCTTATTGATAATGGCTTATCTTGGTCATATCCCTAAGTATCCTTTGCAAATCACAGAGCATATAGTCTAGAAATCTGGATTAAAACAGCATCAATAATAAAAAGCACTAGGAAATAGCCCTGATTGTTATACTCTTTAGTCTTGTAAAAATGTCTTAGACATAACATCGACAACTTGAAACTGGAAAGCTTTTCAGTAGGCCACCACAAAGAATTAGAAGTAGTAAATATAAAATGGAAGTTTGATAAAAGAACAACAAGGAAATCATATTCTGAAATTGTTGCTAATTTTCAGAATCACATAAGCAAAATCTTCTAATGAAACTTAAATGCAGTCTAGGATTACACATGAAGAGAACCTGATAAAAATACACCAAATATACTTCAATTAGTTTGACATTTCAATTAGTTCTTCCTAAAGTAATATCCTGAATACATATTCTTGGAAGGAATAGAACTGACATAAACTCCAAATCACCAGGCACAATATATCAACTACCTTTCCTGAAACCAATCATATATTGATTTATTTCCTTTCACTTTCTTTGCAATAAATATACCCACACTCTTTCACTGCTCATCTTACAAAATTTATTAATTTTTTATCAAATTAATTGTTTAAGTTTATCAAATATCTGCATAGCAAAACAATATACAAACAGTACCTCTATTTTATAGGCCACAGAGAACACGCACTCCATACAGTCAATAAGCCCACATTCAAAATAGATAAGCTGCACAACAAATGTCACTGGCAAATCCTGAGAGAAAAATCTGATCTAACAAAGAGAACAGGCAGGAGTGGCAATAAAAACAGGTACACTCAGAGCTCCGTTGTACATACCCAGACTCAGGGAACCTCACTCCTCCAGTAAAATCTCCCTCCACCTCGTGCCACCAGGCTCAACACAGAGAGTGCACAGGTGAAAACCAAGACTTCCTCCAGGACAGTCAGGATACACAGGTGAGCAGCTGGCCTCTCTGAAAGATTCCCCAAATGGGCGGAGATGGGTGTGCTAATGTGTGCCAATGCCTGGTCTGGATATGAAGAGCACCTGGGAGAATACTACAGCTTGCAACACCATAGCTGTCAGCGATTTTGATAGGAAGTGAGAATTTATTGTGAAACCTTACTACTTTGTGTTGAAAAATGGTTTCAACTAGTATGTTACAGTTCTGATGCACTTGTGCACCAACTCAGTAGTCCTCAGTGGGGATTTTGCTGGTTATCTCTAAAACTGACGAACTATGCAACTTGGAGGGCATAAGAAAATAATCACAAGATTCTTTATAGAGTAATGGCCATTGTCCTCCACTTTTTTTTTTTTTTTTTTTTTTTGTAGTATTCACTTGAGAATAAATAATGGTTTCTGGTTTTACATAGTATTTTTCTCTAATACTTCCACTGCACTATGCATGAACATACTGCAAGCCATTGGGATTTCTGAGAATTAAAAACATTACAGAGCAGTCATTAGTTTCAAAGATTATTCCAGTTTTTTGGAAACTAAGAACTTACGATTATAACTTTTCTAAATCTAAAATATATTTAACCAACAACAGCACGCAGTAGATACTAATTGCTGTAACCACATTCAACAAATTCATTTATGCTTTGCTATTCTGCACTATTAATTACCATTGGTTTTATGTAGTGGATAAACAGAATTGGTTTTCAGTCAAGAGAGAAGGTGGAAAGCTTGATTATTGCAGTATCTTTCATTTAGACCTAACATCATTATCTTGTCACAATTATATTCATGCCTTTCCTACTTCGGAAACCTAGGAAGTCTTCTTCAGAAAGCAAAGGAGAAGAGGGTACTATGCATCAACCATATGAATGCTAGCAACTTGAAAGAATGCTGTAACAGCTGGACCTGTTTGCAAAAAGCATCTGCAGTGTCAGCACATCCATCAATACTAAAGCAATCTTCAGCAGTAGAGCTATCGTTGGTCAAAGGTACTAAACTTTAAGACCTTAAGCCCTCAAAATAACATTCATCTGCAAAGCAAGCTCCACAGATCCGTGCTATCTCAACTCAGCTTTAGTCTGAAAGCAGCAGATCTAAAGATAAGAGGAGAGGTCATGCTCTGTTTCCACAATTAAAAGCAGTTTAAAATATGTTAACGAGGAACAGGTTTTCAGAAGAATTTGTTACCAGGAAGAGCAGAATGATCTCTACTCAGAGGTCCTAAGATCTTAGCTGTCACTGAGGTACCTGATATCCAGCACTTTTCTGTGATCCTGCAAGGCACCATCTCAAGGTGCAAGTGCCAAATATCTCTAGCACTTTATCTCCATATTCTTCTTCCAGTATTCTGACCCTTCTGAATATATATTTAGGTGCAAAAATAATTGATGCTGAGCATTAATCAGACAGTGGTACATTTTAGGCCTTGACCGTACTGTTTGAACTGCTGACCTTGAGAGAAAAGGTTTTATATATCATTCCCAATTCCTTAAGTCTTCCTGTCACTGCAAAGCAAATACTTGACTTTTATGGATGGATTCAGTTTCAAGTCAGTTGTTTTTCTGATGTCTTGTTAAAGTTACAAAAGTGGCTTTCAGAGAGCATTTGTAAACATAGACACATTTTTCATTACAGATCATTACCAGCACAGACAGGCCTTTTTGTAATATAACGTATGATTAGCTATAAGTCATAAAATCCCACAAATAGGAGCATAGTTCGTAGAAGTGTCCTGCAGACTTAGAGATAAATAACATCAGAAGCAACAGCATATCACAGCTTTCCTCTTTTTGGTAGAGTTCTTTAACCACAGTGTTACAAGACAGATCCTCCAGATCTCTAGACTCTGTCCCCTTGACCATGAGCTCAGCTTTGCAGTTGCTGCAGCCATGCAACTCTCATCCCTCCCCAAAGAAACAACTTATTTTGCTTCTTTCTATGATTAATTTACTTTCTTAGCTATTCTCATTGGAACCTTTACATTCTATATAAATACTTAAAGGCACAAACACAAAGCACAAATATGTTCTCAATTTTAAGATACACAGTAACTACAATTTTCAAAGCTATTAAAAATACATTACAATGGAAGTTATTGTGGACAGAGTCGTGATGTATCTGTACACAACAAATAGAAGTTAAACCCATATTTTCATATTTTCAGAGTTTGAAACTACACTATAAAAATGAAACCTGCTAACAGTAGGAAAAGTATGCCAGAATGTGAACAAATACGCTTAGTAAAAAAGAAAAATAAATGCAGAAAGCACAGTTGAGAATATATTTATATAGTTATCAAATATGGTATAAATTGGAACTGTTATCTACCCATTAGTTAAGTTCAGCTTTTCTGGTCCTTCTATGTGGTTCATCCTGTTTTATAATTGTAACAGTCATAGCTGCTGCAGTCAGTTGAAGAGCTACTGCATTAACAGATTGCGTGAACTACTAAAGGAAAACTGGCATTCTGAGCTTCTGAAATCTTTTGCAACTGTTCAGCTTTCAATCATGTAACTTGAGTGTTAATTTTACCACAGGGGTGCAGTGGCCAGCAACTCAGGATACTATGTTGGAGTACAGTACTTTAGATATGTGAGTTTGTGCTCTGAAAGTTGCAGTTCTACTGAGATGCTATAGCTGATGGAAAAAAACAACCAGAATTAATAGAAACCTGATTGACAAAAAAAAAAAAAAAAACAGTCAAAAAAGGCTGAATGATATAAAATTAAAAAAAAAAGAGAGAGAGGAGGAAGGAGTAAACAATTAGACACTGATTATTAGCAAGAATTAGCAGCATAGCTGGGAAAGCCAGATTTCAGGATGAATCCTGTAGTGCCACAGCCAGCAAAACTCCTTCCACAAAAGCCAATGGAAGTTTTATTACAGGAAAATCTGTCCATTAAAAGCTTTAGAATTATGCTCCTTTTTACTTTGTGTGGAAAGGGAAACTCTCTGGCTGCTTTAAAATTACAAAATATTGTTTCAAACTTCTTTTTGTAAGAACATTTTCTCACAGGGCTTAGCTGAAAACCAAAGAATTTCAATTTTTTTTCCTTTTTCTTCCCCCTCCCCCCACCCATTTCTGTTCTCCCTTTTAAAGTTTAGTTCCACTTTTTCACTGTCCCTCCACCCTCTTTTTTAAAACAAGACTTCCATGCCACTGGACACAATTTCTTTTGTAAGATAACTAATTACACCTGATAGTAGCAGAAAAAAAAACAACCAAAACCCAAATCCATTGAAGGTGCTTATTCATTTAGCTGTGATGAACACATAAAAAACATATAAAACCACATATATGTATAACAAAGTGGATACAAAGTGCTTTTCAAATTCACAGTTCAGCCATTTTTAAACCTTAAAAAGAGTTCTCGAAACTAAGTTGTTGTATAGTCACATTTTTCTCACTATTTGAAGAAAAAGCTGAGAACATAATGAAAAAGGCTGGAAAAAAAATATCTCCAAACAATATGATACAGAATCACCTTTGTAAGAAATTGAGAGAAAACATTAGAAAGAACCTCTGTACTTTATGAGCATCCTACCTTTTTTTTGCGCAGTTTCACTTGACTGTCTGAATATTCTTGTGTGGTCAAATCAATCCTTAAATGTAAACACTGAGTGTCTTCTGCTGAACTGACATTTGAAAGGCATTTGTTTTCAGGGGCCACTTGAGGTTCAGTGAAACCACTTTCATCCAGACCATTTTCCACTGCCGGAACATGAGAGCAAGGAGAAGATTGCATAAGGCACTCACTGGGTTCCACCACTGAGCATGGCTGTCTATCACTGCTGGGGCATGAATTAGAAGAAATCCCACTCTGTACCACATTACATTCAGACTTTCCAAGGTTGTCTTTAAAAGCATCAGATTTCCTGCGCTGTTGTGCAATTACAGCAGTATGAAGCAGCTGTTTCCCAGGCATAATAATTTCTTTCACATTTGGAGAATTAAAAAGATTTTCTTTCTCTACTTGTACTACCTCATTTAAGGCTTCATAACTACAAAGCTCCAGGCTTTGGCCAATATTGCCACAAATATCTCCTTCCATCTTCTCTTTAGGAACTGTGTCACCATCTCCAATTATACCAGCTGTTTCAGCTTCCTCATTACACTCTGTTTTTTGTACAACCTGTCTTAAGGAGCCTGCTCCATTTAAACTCTCTTCTTCATCTTTTAGTTCCCTTCCAACAGCAGTGATGTGGTGATTAACACCGTTCAGGTTGAGTGCAGGATAGTCATCGTCATCATCATCATCATTATCAGACACATGGACTAGAGTTTCTGTGCTGGCCTCCAGAAAATGCTCTTCTTCATGGTTTTCGTTTTCATCCAATTCCTTTGACACATTTCCAAGCTGCTTCGCAGGAAAGCCAGTTGGCTCTCCACCATGACAACACTCTGGAAATGAAGCACATTTTTCTTTCCGGTCCACACTCAAAATTTCATCTTTTTCCATACTTATCTGCAAGTTATCAGCTACGAGTCCATGACGACATGCTGTATTATACTCCACAGATTCCAAAGCCAATCCCATCCACTGGGTCACATGCTCTTCCCAGCTTTTCTTTCTGATTGCTAGAGACATGTCATAACAGTTCAGCAGCGGGCTGCAGCATACCTTCCACAGTGGAGCAGAGGTGTCATGGCTGCTGTGCACTGCTCCAGAGGGAGAGAGTGCTTCATCATTTTAACATCTGCAAAAATGAAAAAACAAAAACAAACAAACAAACAAAAAAACCAAGGTTATTGAGTCAACTCCAAACATTAAAAAAAAAAGAGAAAAGAAGAAACAGTTTAAACAAAAGTGTAAAAGCAAGATAAGGACGTGGGACCAGAAGGACAGGAATTCAGAAGACTGTTTTGTTTAAAGTTTTAATAGTATTCATACAAAACTTGACAGTTCTCATAATTCAGTAGAAGTTTTTTTCTAATTACTCTCCATTATCATGTAAACAAAAATATTATAAACATGCACATGGATAGGCAAGTAGCTCAAGAACCAAAATTTGACAATAAGTCTCTCTTCACTGTTTGTGTCATAAGATATTTATTTCAATGGATATAAATTCCATTATGTCTTATGACTTCTTTGCACATACAGTTATTTTGTATTTCTTTTTCATCCAGAGATACCCCTGAGCACAGCACTTTGGCAATTTCTCAACGAAGTAAAGCAGAACTTGAGGGTTATTCTGAATCTTGCCAAAGTTATAAACCATTTCTCTTACAAGTAGATTTGGTCTAGACTTTTTGCCATTCAGTGGCTCTTATTTCTCTGATTGCTTTCTTCTCATTAGGACTATTAGTTATAGTTATAAGCATCATATGAAAATGCAGGGAGAATCAGTTGTTGTGTGGTATAAAGAAATACAGTAGTACAAAAATTAATTTAAGTTTTTGGTATAGTTCTTAAAAAAAAATCATAAAACTTGAAACCCAAAACCAAAGCAAGCAAACAAGCAAGCAAGCAAACAAAAAAAATCACACCCGAGACTTTGGTGAATTCCCTCAAGATCTAGTAACATAAAGAAGGGACAAAGCCTTTGCGTAGGGTTCTACAGAAGGTTAACTTGTCAGCAATAACTGCATGTGTCATCTGAATTTCCAGGATCTGCCCCATCCTACTGTCACCCCCTACCTACCCATACAGGTATCTTTCACTGGTGGTTGTTATTCGGCCTTCTGCATAACAGCATTTGAGATACATTAATCTCACTACGTTGCTTGTATGGAATCAGCACAAAGAAAATATCTCATAAAGATTTACTCATTATAAAACAAAAAAAACAGGTTCTTCATCAAATATCAAAACAGAACTTATGGCCCAAAAAACATCAGAGGTTGAAGGAGCAGGTGCTACAATTTACACTCCATACATAAGAACTGTCAGTACTTAGGATGGATCTACTTATAGATTTCAGCAATAATGAAGATTAAGCACTAAGTTTCTTCTGGGTCACTTCAGTCCAAAAAGACAAATTCACCAGGGCACAGAACTGTCTTGGCAAATCACATGCCCAAAGGTAAAAAAAAAAAAAAAGTATTCATCTTCAAGGAAATACAGAACTATGCCATGCAACCAAACCTCAGTAAATTATGTCTTGACAAAGTGACTATTAGGATAGAGTTGTACATGCTCCTAGATCTTTAACCTTCTTAGTTGATGGCAAGCTTCATTTCATGTTCACATTTTCCACCTCCATTGAGACTGTGATTCAAAAGAAAATATGTTCATACGGTAAAAGAATTCCATGCACAAGTCATTAGCGTGTGGGAGGCAGAGGAAAATGGAAAATAAGACATGCAGCCAGGCCAAAAAAAATGATCTACTTTCAGAGGCAAAATTTGGTGGTAAGAAGTTAATTCAGCTTTAAGTTTCTCTTTTCTTTCCTGGTTGAATATGAGAGCAAGCTTAATCGTTAAAGTGTAAAGTCAAATTACTGCATAAATTTCCAGTGTATTTGCACTATTTTGCTGGCTTCATTTCAGATCCATAGTTTCCTACCATTTCTAAGTGTGCACACCTCAAAATTACAATGAGGTGGAAATCAATAAAGACAATGCTATTACTGTCTCTTGCATCTTGTAGATCCTAAAGTACTTTGTAAAAAAATGAATTACATTACAACACCACAACATTTTGTTTTGACTTCTGAATAGGGGACGCTTTACTAAGAGGGGGTCTTTTGTTTCTGCTGTCCTGAATTACTGCTAGAAGTTGCAGCAATACATTTCCCTCTGTCTTCTTTCTGTCCCCTTCCTAGAAAACTCTGTTTAAGCTCTCTCTCTTTTACAAAAAGTTAAAAATGGTTGCTGCAGCCATACATGAGAATTCAAAAAAACAGAAGAAAAAAAAAGGAAAAAAAAAAAAAAAAGAAAAAAGAGCCAAGTGAAGAGCTAAAAAGATGTAGCTTCTAAATGGAATTCATGCATCCCCCTATCTCAGCTTTAGGCAGCTGGTGGTGTGCAGCATGCAAGCATTCAAGGAGTTAATGGGTGCGTGTTAATCTTGCTGCTGTTAAATGGAGTTACACGTGTGCCGAAAGGGGAGAACAGACCCCTTACTGTTTTTCATTTTTTGGATGTGGAGCGTTATATTTCATGGGGGATGAAAAACAAATAAATTTTACTTGAGGAACCCTTCTGTTTTACTGGCACTATCACTAGTTTTGGCTGCTTAGTAGACTGCAGAAAAAAAAAAAAAAAGATTAAACAGGTGAATACCAAATATTTTGCTTGAAATACAAGACAAAAAAATACATGACAAGGGAATTTTCATTGTTTTCTAAAATACAAGCTTGCATTAGCACTGTGTATAAAATATTTACCTTACAGATGCTTGCAATCTGGGCAGCCTCAGTTCCCTGAAGTCCCCTCTGGCATGTGATGTCTTCCATCAACCAGTCTGATGGAAGCTCACTTTCCTTCCTCTTCCTCTCCCCAAAGACTGCATTATCTGCTACAATTCAGCTCAGAAATTCTTTCTCTGCTATAGTGATAGTCATAGGCCAACAAGCAGCTTTCCTCTCTTTTCCACCTCCACGTGCAGGGTCACCTCTTTACTTTGTACTCACATCTGCTGTGCTTGGGAAAATCCCTTGCTCCAACCTCTGAATAGGATCCATAACCATGTTCCTTTCTCCTTGAGAGATTAAAGTGTGCTGCTACTTTTTTTCTGCTATTGCTGCCTTCCTTTTTCTTGATGTGCAGCATCTTCTGACATCTGAGAAATACTGCTCTCAAGTCCATTTGTACTCCACCAAGGGAAGACACAACCCCTTTCTCCCGTTCACTACCATACCACTAGATAACTTTAAATCAGTTTTTTTTTTTTTTTTTTTTTTTGTTTTTTTAAGTCAAGCAGAGGAAGATTAGCAGTCTAATTCACTTAATTTCTTTAAACAGGTTTAACTAATTTTCAGTCACTGACCAGCTCTACGGCCTTTCAGATCCAGAGAGTGATAAGTGGCAATGAATTTAGATTTTCTTTTGCTAGCAAGAGTCAGCGTTACTAAGTTTTCAAACAGACCAAAAGAATAAAAGAAACATCAGTAGGAAAACAATTCTGAAAAGACTGATTTTGTTCATTTTAATTTTGTAGATCGTTAAGTATACACTCAATGCCTGTTTGTCACGAAGGATTTTGAAAAACCTGAAAATTTTCAATAGAACTGTTGTTCTGACCACTAAAAGATACCAGTTTTTCATTGTAATTCCAGTTTCCAAATTTTAATAAAAAGTACTCATTTTCTAATAAGTATTTATGTACACTTATAAATGTTTACTTGAGTATTTATAAAACTTAAAGTCTTTCTTGAAATGCTTTATTGAGTGAAAATACCTTTTCTTCTGGTCAAAGCATACCATTGGGATACAGCTGCTGCAATAATTCATGCTCATGTTTGGCTTTTATTTTTCTGTTCCACTAAGTTTTATACTACTTAGTACTACTAATTTCCTGAAGAATAAAGTTTGAAATAAAATATAAAAGATAAAGACTTCTCCTGGAGAAAGTTTCTTGTTCTGTGGTATGATTTAAAGAAGATTCATAATATTGATGCAGTAGGCAATGCTTGACCAAAGAAAATGGCAGGGGGTGGTGACACTGAAGCAGAATCCCCTTTGAGCACCCTTTGAGATTGTTCTCAGTGCTTAGAAAACAAGATGTTAGTTTTGACAGATTTTCTAATAAATTACCGCTGATCTCTGTTCAGTGTGAGCTACAATGGAAATGAAAAATAGGACAAGCCTTTATGCTTGTTTATGTTTGGAAGTTTTGCATAAACTCTCGTGGAAGAAATAGTTACTTTGCAGCAGAAAACCTTTATGAGATGAACTGGCTGGCTATCCTATAATTAGATTGTCTAACACATTCCTTAAAGGAGGATTCCTGTGATTTTTCCTCAGTAGCTCAAATTAAAGAGTTTTCAGTGAGGCTTTCAAAATTCAGACAGAGAAGTATCCTCTCTTTATCCCATGAAATACCACTTACATTGAGGTGTGTTGATCATTTTTTAAAATGCCTTTTCCTTTCCCTTCTCAAGGAAGCCTAGAGAAGCATTTTTAAAGAAACAGACACAGAACCTAGACTTGATAGCCTGCTGCAGCAGCAAGACCTTGAAGTTGGAGCTGGAGTGAAAATGGGAAGGGAAGGAAGTAAACTTTCTCCAAAAGTCTGTATCTGAGTGCACCAAGACCTGTCAGAGACCCAGCTCCCCTTCTTGGAACCACAATAGGAAACTGAAACTTTCTGGTTTCAAGAGTGGGGCACAAAACGAGTGCTCTCTGGTCCACACAGGAGTGGAGCACACCCTGTTTTTTCCATGGTGGATAAAGAGATGAGAGGAGAAGTGTGGAATCCAGCAGCTGCGACCACCCCACAAGATGGGGAAGCACAACCAACAGAGCCACAGGACATAGGGAGTGATACAGTGAGAACAGGCACAGTGAGCATGGCCATGCACAGAGCACCCCAGCAGCATCCCCAGCAGTACAACCCTTACCATCCCAAGTGAAATGCAGTTTTTGCTAATACTTTGCATGGGATGCAAATCTTATTTGGAAAAGAATAAGGTAAAAGCATTCACTTATGAAGTTACGCTGAGATGAAAGAATGTTTCATTACATTTTTTATGTAGTGGGCATACTTAAGCAACTGAGATCAAGCAGAAATATTTGTTATCATTATTTTATCTTTGTAGGTCTCTGACTCTAGTCAGCAAGCTTTGTTTAAGGAAGTCTGAGCGAATGGGATCTGTTTCCTATAAACTCATCTCACATCTTCCTGTTCTGGCTTACATTCAGCTCTTTCAGTAATTCCATATCAAGCTCTGAGACAGAATGTTGTTTACAAATAATTTGAGATAAAACATAAGCCTCTAGATCTTTGCATAGCTAGTTATTTTAAATTGCCTGTTTTAGAATTTGCAGTCCTTCCTTTTCTTATTTCCTGGACACAAACCACTCTTTAGATTTAACTGAAGTAGGGGGCTCACCTTGTCTGCAGTTTTTATATAAACAGGTTTTTACAGTACATTTGTATGGATCATTCTACACCCTGATGTTTAGGAACAGAAACATAAGGAATTTTTGCTGCAGGACTGAGTACATGTTGTGCTTTCCCTAATTTCTTTTAAATGTAAAAGATAATAATATACTGGCATTTTCATCCATGAATTAGTGGATAGTAATAGAAGTAGCTTTTGTGTACCAGTGAAAGGTTCTAAGGAAGTAATACTCCATAGCCTACATCCTGTCGGCTAAAACAAAAAAATCTGGGCTTTTGTGAAGGTGTGTGATGCATACTCTTTTTTTTTTTTTCTCTCCTAAAAAGCTGAAGATATCTTGCCTAGACTACAATAAACAAGGATATCAGTACTAACAGGTACACTACCTATACATCTCCTCTTTAAAAATTAATTTTAGAAAACTCAAATCAGTGCCAATGTATGTGAGTCTAGAGAAAGCATAGCTTATTAGACACTGTCCACCTAATTGTTTTTCCTTTCTGCATCATTCTGCAGACTTTTTTAAAATAAAAGCTATTAAAAGTGAAAATGCCAAAAAATAAAAAAATTAATTTCCCTCTTTCCTTTTTTTTTTTTTAATATATATTTTTTAAATAAATTAGTGCTAACAGCAATGTTGCAGACATAACATTTAGAACCACAGTGTGTCTCAGAAACCTTAAAGAGGTTGCTGCAAGATAATAGATATGAATTCTGCTAAGAATAAGTTGTTTGTCTTGACAAGAATAATCTGAATGGAAAATTTTCAGTGACTCTGATGCATATAAAGCCAGACAGATTGGGAAAGATTCTGATGTATTTATAATACAGTGGTTGGCGCATATGTACTGACTGATTGCATTCTTTAGGATTAGTGAAAGCCATAGGCTTTTAATCTAATAACAAAAAATGACGTATTTTAATCTCATAACAAATGCCAATCCTAAAATATTTCTAAAATAGTGAGAATTTTTATTCCCCAGTTTCTGACCAAATGCTTGAAGAGAACCATGAGCAATATTAATAACAAAACAAAACAAAAAAACCCAATCTCAAACACTAATATTGGAACTATATTGCACTGTGCTTTTAATATGCAGTGAAAAGACGCTTGGTCAGTGTGGTTTTAGTATTGATATTCGTTACAGACAAATGATCCAAGTGCTAGACATGATTATTCCTATCAGCTCATACCTTATAATACAGTGTTTTAGAAGTAGGCTGTTTGAATGCACTACCAACTTCTGGCCACCTTAAGATCATAAAAAAAAAAGGTGAGAACAGATCACAACCTTAAGATCAAAAGATAACAAGACTCAGGTTAAAACATCAGTGAGAACATTTTTCAGAACAAGAAATCAAAGTGATCAGGAATGAAATGGTTGGATTGAGTAACGGCTCAAATGAGAAATTGTGGAATTTGTAACTTTGATAGTTGCTCACAAGATACATGGGAATTGTAAGGGGAGAGAAATGATGCCTGAAAGTCTCAAGGGGTTAAAGTGAGAAACTGATCCTTCCAAGCTAAAGGCCAATGAGTTTGGAACCAGATACGTGTTTTATGTGAGAAAGGAGATGCACAGAGTCGGAAGGGATCCTGACTGGGGCTCAGGTATGAGAAGTACAGCCTTTCTGGGTCACCCTTGTTCCACTCTTTTTCTTGATGATCTTGGAGAAGAAGGGGAAGCAGAGGCAGGTTGGGCCTAGAAATCTCCATCTTCTCACTAAAACTCCTGGGGTTATCCCCTCAAAATAAGAAAATGTATAAGATAAGATTTTATAAGATCTTATAAGATTTATAAGATAAGATAAAATAAGAAAATAAGAAAACAGGAGGAATTTCAACCTTGGGCTGCTGGGAAAAATGGAAACCTCTTTTCAAAATCCAATCAAATCCATTTGGTCCTGAGCTATATATTTATAAATGTTTCTATTCTTTGTATATAGTAAATTGGCTGAAAATCTAATGAAGAATGAAAAAGGAAAAGAAGAAAAAAACAAAAAACCCACAGAAATCCAAAAGTGAGAATAAATAGATGAGCTTTGTTTTGTTTTAAATAAGGAGGGAAATTTGCAAAGATTGCTATTAGAGTATTTGCTATTTATTTTATTCAGAAGGAGAAAAGATATGACAGTTTGTTAATTTAATGTTTATTTGGAAATCTAACTGAAGAATTAGAGAGAGACCGATTGCAGCAACCATCTAGGAGATAAAATTGTGTGTAAACTTCCCTGTCAATAAATACAACTGAATGCAGATGGGAAAAAATAACTCCAACTATAAATGTATAATAATAGTCTCCATGTTATCTGTTAGTAGCCAGAATAAAATAAGTAAATATGGCTGTGGTTGGTAATCTAGAACCAAATTTCAAGCTCAGTCAAAATTAGAAAGTACACAGCACAGTAGGAGGTTACATTTAAGGCTATTTAAATCCTTGATGTAAATGATATTTAGCATATTACAGAAACTGTTGTACTGTCCAGCAGTATAATAAGAACTCAATACATTAGCTGCCTCAAACTATAACATAAGATTAACAAATTGCTCATTCAGACACTTCCAAAGTCTTGCTTGTTTAGTACAAATATTATTAATTCATAAGATCTGAACCCAAGATTTGCCAATGTGCCTTAATTTGTTGTTAGAAAATGTAAAACAGCATTAGCTATTTTTACTTTCTATTGCTCCTCTAAAAAGTGCTCATCATCATTACAAAGAAGGGCTTTTACTTGTAGCCAGCATGTGATTACACTGAGCTTTGACCTGATTACATTTATATTTTATTTCCAACTTTTAGCTTCAGATCAGCTGATTCTCTTCCTCAAGGATGAGAAAGGGGAAATGACAGGATCCAAACTGATCCACAGTTATACAGCTTACTTAAGATCTATATTATTTACACCCCATTTAATTATCAAATCAAAACCAATTTAAATAACAATAAACATATCCAACTTCGTATTTTTGTACTATTTGACACTGATGAATAGTTAAGGAAACAGAAATAATATTTTTAAAAGTGTCATGGTGTAATTATTCTTCTTTAATGTAATCCTTAATGATATTTTATTATATTAATGATGCACATTGAATTCTTATTAGCCAATATGATAATTGAATGTTCTCCATCGCCTTCACCATAGCATCATTTCAGAATGACAACAGCCATCAAGTATATAACAATCCGCTAGAGAAATAGGAAGCCTTAATACAGAAATTCCTTTTTCAAGAATAAGACCTCTTAAAAGGGAATTTATTTTTGTGCTTTTGTGTCTGTCTCACCAATCCTGCCTCCAAACTCTTTCTGCTCTCTACTTCTGCAGAACAGAAAAAATAATTTCATTGGCCAATTCCATACACTTTCCTTCCTCTTCCCCTTGACTGGGAGCAACTTTACACAAAAGTAAAAAAAGGCTGTCCCGTAGGACATGTCAAACCAGAAGACTGTGACTATTACTTTTAGTCCTAAATTAGAATAACTTTTTCCCAAATCTCTCTTTCTCTCTCTCTTTTTTTTTTTTTTTCCTAAATTTCTCATGGTGGAAGAAATGCCATTTTCTAGCCAACTCTAGTAAAATACTAATTTTCTAGCTACAGGAAGTTCTTTGGAAAACAATATAAACTAACCAGATTGTTTTCCTGCTGCCTTTTATATTTAAGGTTCTAATAGAGTGTTTCCATTTAAAGATGAGTTGCTGGAGCTTGTTATAGACATGAACTGTGAAGCCCAAGGCACTATGGGCAATGACTGCTGGTAACCATTGCCCTCACGGAGTAAACCACAAGCATGTATTCATTGCTGGTGAGCACAGGAATAAAAATTAATTTTGATGCTAGTACGTGTATACTTCACACATAAGACATTGAAATTCATTTTACAGAGTGGCCTGAATTCCAGACTCATCAGCTGATCTCTCAGTTTTGTGATGCTTTTCTCCTATTCAGTATCTGTAGCCTGCCTGGGAATACTCATTCAACTCTGCAAACTACTGTTTCTGTATACAAAAAATAAAACACATTACCCTTCCTCAGTCTGAAAACTACTTGGATCAAATTTCTTTACCACCTACCAGTTTGTACGATATGAAAAAGCTTTTAAAAATCTTTACTTATATTTCCAATGGAGTTGACGCTGGTTCTGGGTTTGGAAGTTGCCATGAAAGCATTGACATCTCCTACAGACAGGTGTTTAATCCAACACTACAACTTTCAGTGTGTTGAACCTCTCGGGCCTCTCAGGGCTGATCAGAAGTGGAGAGTTCACTGCTGTGGACTGAACCAGTGAATCCAAAGTAATTCCTCACATGCCTGTTACACATTTTTGTCTTGCAAGAGAAAATGCAAGAAAGTAGCTTTACATGTTCCTATTAAAGATTGTAATGCAAACTTGAGGTCGTTAGATGTTTATGACACTGCAGTTATGCAGCTTTACTAAAAATATGAAAGTAGTTAGAATAGGTGAGTATATTGCTGGTTTATCTCGCCTCTTCCATTTTTATTTAGTTCTCTAAGCAGAATAATATTTTTTAATAATCTTCTCTTCTACTCTAGATCTCTCCCATCTCCTAGTATAATTACGCTGTAATTTTGAATCTCCCTTACGCAAAATAAAACTTTGGATCACAGTGGAAACTTTCCATAAGTATAGTTACATTTAACTTGGAAGATTTATGCATTAAGGAACATTTGTCACAGATGAGGTAAAGTGAATCAGACTACAGAATTCTTAGTAATATGGCATAGTAACTACCCTGGAAAGCCTAGAACTGATAGAAAGCTAGAGGAAAGGAGAAGAACTTAGGATTCAGTGGTAACAGAATTTTCCTGAAAATGCCTTTTCAAAGGCATTTTAATCTAAGCCTACTGGAATTTGAGACAAGATATAAAAAAATACCAAACAGAAAATATCACAAATCAGAATGAAAAAAAGGAGAGCCCAGAGAAAAGTGAAGACTAGAAGACTATATGTGAGTTAAATAAGTCTTCATGCAGATATATAGAGCACAGGGTAAACCTCTGTGTTCAGTGGATAATGTACAATACATCAGAGATAAAAGTCCAGGCATTTGTAATAATTTCAACGTAAGAGATTTTCCTCATTCAACAGAAACAAGTAATTATGGTAACAATGGATTTAAAATTCTCTACCAAAAGACTGCATTTAAAATCTAGAAACATCAACAAATACCAGTGGGGAATGAAGAAACAGAAAAACATCTTGAAATACAGTCAGGAGCCCAATGTAGTATTTAAATTCAATAGAGTTAATTAATTTAAAACATCATGGACACAGTCTTATTTATATAGGATTTGCATGCAAAAATGCTTTATGCATTTGGTTTGGGGAATACTTTTATACATACAGGTATATATACAGGTATACATGTTTACCTGTACACACATACTCATTAAAAACAACAACAACAAAAAAAAACCAACAGTGTATACCTGTGTAGATAGCTAAATTTAAAATCCTTACTAAGTACTGAAACTGATAAACGTGTTTGGAGACATTCAAAACTCAAGTAGACAAAGCCCAGAGCAGCCTGATTTGAATGAGGAGTAGAATCAAAAACCTCCAGAATCTACATCCAATCTCCTGATTTTAGGAAGGAGATCAGGGTCTAGCTCTTCTGGCTATGCTACTTCAATTACACTTTTTTTTTTTTTTTAATTCCTTTTTTCCTCCCTTTTCCTTTTGTAAAAGGAATAGAATAGAATCTTTTAAGATTTTTTTTTTAATCCAAACAACGGAAAATGGATCCAGATGGCTACAAGAAAAAAGAATGTTCAGAAGTATATATATATCGTTTTTATTTAAAAAAATAAAATAAAATTGATAAAATTGTTCATAAGTTCTCTTCCTGCTTCTGCTACAGCCCTCCTCAAGGAAGCTTCGTACCAAAGTTGGTAATTTTCAGCAACAAAATTCATTTTAAGAACAACAAAAAAATATATTATAAATTTTTATATTTTTATAAATATATAAAAATATATTATAAAATTCAGCATACAATTTCAGACAATTAAGAAAATAAAAAAGAATAAAATTTTGAGATTTATAAAAAAAGACAAAATGGACATCCTTCTATTTTTCCACCACATTAAAACAAAATGTAAAAGTATATTTTACATTATTCATATTCAGCGGTTCATAAGAATTACCGTAAGACTTGCCTACTCAAAAATTGCCTACCCAAACAGTTATTTTTGTTTTTTGCTTTCTTTTCCAAGGAATTAAATTTTGCTTTTTGTCACAAAGATCTTCATGAATTAGGCCCAAATATTCCAATTTATTTTGTTTAGGTGTTCTGATTACAGAATTTAACATTGAAGTCAACAGATACAAGATGCAAGAGTTTGCAAGGATATAAATTCATGCCAAAGGAGAGCTCTTTGAATCTTTTCTCTTGTAAGAACTTGATCCCTTGCATTAGTTTTGCTCAAGGCTGCAGATATTAATTATTTTGCTTTATTGTTCAAATTAATCATCTTATGTATTGGCTTTATGTGTGTTTCAAGTTAAAAGATATCAGCATTTTGGAGTGAACAGAACAGGTCAAAAGCTATAGATGCTCACTGTTAGATTGTATCCTATCTTTTCACTACTCCTTTTGCAGGCATTTGTTTGTTTGTTTAATAACAATATCTAAGAAAACAGTATAGTATAACACAAAACTTAGATTAAGCAGGACCAGGACCTGAATAGCAACAGGAATTTGTCTTCAGAACTATTCAATAAACATTCTAAATGAGAGTGTAGGGCACTTATGTGCGTTATATTTTCTTATGGCCTGTGAGAAACTTCAGAGTTAAATGAGAAAGTATTTTCTGGAGTTTATCCCATTGTCTACCCTGTAGCTCAACTGTCTCAGGTACTTTTATTTGCAAGTGAGGTCAAGTGAGGTCATTCATTATATCCTTTAAAAGACAGAAGAAGATGCTACTGAAGATGCCCCTTGATGTGGAATAGTTGTTTTAATCATTTTATATTTTCTCCTCTGTTTAAACACAGACCTGACTGAGTATCTACATGCACAATTGCAAGGGCAAGTATGGTAACAGAGTGAACTGAAAGACACTAATATTAAGTCCCTTGGCAAATCAAAGTTCCAGCATGAACTTCGTAGGAGTGACACATAGACTCAGCTGGTCAGATTCTTTTCTGAACTTTATCTCACCATGGACCTACCACAGCTCTCCCAGCTCAGGACTAAGAACTTTGGAAGTTGTGACTACTACTCTGACGTTCACCCTAGGGCATATCCTGGAGTAACTTGCTGCCTACCAGATGTTTCCTTCCCCCTTGAGACCCATGCTCTTTATGGCCCAGAGCTTCGAACAGCATGGAGGACATTCTTCTACAAAATGGGTTGGGCAGTAAAGCACAGTTCTCAGTCGATTATAACAGAGAAGATACTGGACACCATTCCAGGGTTCTTACTGCTCCTTCCCTTCCCTTCAAGTCACAAAATCATTTGATTAGTCACCAATTATTTCAAAACAGTATTTAGTAAAAATACAAATAAAAAACTTCCTAAAATTCTCTTCAATGTATGTGAACAGATGACTCCTGTTACCGAACAAGACAATAAATATATGAAGCCTTAATGATGCAAGAAAAAATCTCTTACATTACTTAAAATAACAGCTATCCTTTTAGATATTCAGAATGACAAAGGATACTACATAAGAAACCATATATACAGATGTGAAAAATGCTTAAATCACCACTATAATAGCTGCAGCTCTGTTCATACAGTCAAAAATGATATCCTGAGTTTCCCCCTAAACACTTAAGCAGTGGATTGTTTTTACTTTTAATAGTTAAACCTTAACTAGGTTGAAAAAAAGAATTCATACATCTTCACCAAAGTTATCTAGTCAGCTGACATTCACTGAATCCTGCTTTCCTTCTAAAAGTTAGCACAGTGCACCCCAAACTGCATATCTAATTAAAGGTTACTAAAAATAACCTGTTTTAGCTAACAAGGAGAAGGATACCTTGAAATTACATATTTAGAGTGGACACATTTAGGACTGTATTGTCAGTTATACTGCAAACTTCATTTATGACTAAGTAAAAGCTAGACAACAAAACCATTAGAACTATAACTGATATATCTACCTAAATCTCTTCTCATCGTCATTACTGCCGGAGGGGAAGGGAAGAGAAGGGAGGAGAAGGTGGGGAAAGAGAAAAAAACATAGCCCTAAATGCCCTCCCTGTTGGCAAATGAGGTGAAAAAGGATATCATTCACACTTCTAGCTTTCTTATTTCATGCCTATTAAAAACATGCAGGCAAGACCATGCAGTTCTATTTATATATGAATGCAAATAAACAAAGTTCAGCATATCAAGCATATTTTTAAAAGATTAAGCAAAATGAACAAGAAGATTTTGTTATAACTCTGGCACATTTTGATTAACAGGATTAGCAGCATACAACTAAATTTACATTTTTAATGATACTTATTTATTTACCTCCAGTTTTAGTGCTGGAATCCTAAACGCTGAAAGCCCCAGTAGTGCTGGATCTGCTTGTTTCTTTCCTGTTTTTTCTTTTCTTTCACTTAAAAAACAAAAAAAAAGAAAAAAAAGAAAAAAGAAAAAAGTAAAGAAAAAATATTTTGTCTTATTTTAAAGTATAGGAAGATTCTGAGACAGCTTTACGAGAATGAAGAGAATGTCAGTCAGACTTGGACATGACCTTCTTAAAATCTTTGGTTAAAAAAAAAAAAAGAAAAGAAAGAAAAAAAAAGATAGGAAAAAAAAAGTCCTTAAAAAAAAAGGGATAAAAAAAAAACAACAAACAAAAGAACCCAGTCCCAGTTAGCTCCTGCTAGCATAAAAGTTCAGATTTCACTTCTGAGATCCTTGCTCTATTCTAAGCAGTTTTCCTCAATGTGTGATTCTAACAAAAACACCCTCTGCAGCTGGAGGGAGCCTTAGCTAAGCACGAGCCTGTCAAGCTTTTCCCAGTGACTTCTGTCTACTAAATTCAGACTGATGTTTTGTGAAAGGGGCCTCAACAACCAGGCCCAGATTGCCTGAAAAGTATTTCCTGCCTTTGAGAGAGGGAGAGAGAGACAGAGAGGGAGAGCGTGTGTGTGCGTGCGCGAGGCAGAGAGAAAGGGAGCGAGCGCGCAGAGAGGGAAAAGGGAAAAAGACGCCCAGACTGAAAATTTCAAGACATTCAGCTTAACACACTGCTGAGGTATTTCTGTCAAACTGGAAGGTCTCTGCTACAGTTACATAATGCAAACATGTTTTAACCTCCCCCCCCCCCGATGTTTTCTTTTCTTTTAAAATATACATACATTTTGCACATCTCCAGGGTTCATGCAAAGATGACAGTCAACCCAGGGGGGAATGTCTCCAAAATGTCTCATCTTTGTACCAGGTAGTAGAAAAAAGGAAGAGAACAATACAATTTAAATTTAGCCTACAAAGGCTCTTGTACTATTCTGATCAGCACGTACGATCAGTTCGATAGATACCATGCACATGCATATGCCAATAAAATTGCATTCCTACTCAAGAGAATTATCTGGATCCGAGAAAATGAATGCTGTGGTTTAAATGCAGTCATATAGCAGGCAATGGTATATGTTGCTTTACCTCTTCTGAGAATCCTCCAGAGTCACACAAATCCAGCTCTGCGAAAGCAAAAGGACAGACTCCATCTTGATCATATTAGTATTTTGCTGACATAAAACACTTGTAACTACTTCGTTCCAATTTGACAGAGTGCCTGAATCACGTCTTCAGAGTAACCCACAGCATCTACATCCTCTGCTCTGCACAAATTTAGTGAATATCATCTGTTTATCTTTTCTGCTTTCTTTTGTCTCCTCTGAATGACTTCCTCTTAGCCGTTCCAGACTGAGAACTTGGATTACCATTTGGTTTTGATTAAAACCAGACGGACAGCTCTGGAGAAGTTTGAGTAAGCTAATGGAAATGACTAGTATGGCTTTAATTAGGGTATCAATTAATAAAAAATGCTAGCTGTTCATGCAATAACAAAAGCTAATAATAAAAACACAAAAATTACTGGTCTCATATTTAGGTGAAATAATTTAACAAAATTTTATTTAATTTAATTCAGCATGAATCATAATGGTAATGACCATACATAATTTCCAAACTGCTGGGTGAGGTCAACAATTTTTTGCCTCTTCTTTAATGAAAGAAGTGGTGTTGGTAACTTTGTCTTTCAGGGTGGGTCAGTCTTGCATCTACGTTCTGGCAACTCCTTCTGCTGTTGCAAAATCACTTTAATAATTATCAATCTGATTAATTTGATTTACTGTTTCTGTTCAGATTATTGATTGGCAGGTTTAGTCTTTGTCTGACCTTAAAACAGAGCTGGAGATATAGTGGAAGACATCACACATACTCTCCACAAAATAGTACCTGAAATAGTGACAGGAAGTTCTCCGTTCAGCAGATCTATCACAACTAGAACAGGATATTTATTCTGAAATGAGATAGGAAACCTTCATAATTACTAACTGCTGATATTTGAGCTTATTACCAGCCTCCAGCAACTGCCTTTTAACTGTTTATATAATACCTTCATTAGCTGGAATGAATCTTCTTGAGGGCATTTCTTCAGTTAAAAAGCCAGCTCTGTAAGGCTGTCTCCAGCTCTCTCTAATATGGTCATATCTGTAGTTAATTTGTTAAGATTCAGTTCCTCAGCATGTGGAACTTTGTGCTAAAGTCTGCTAAATTTGTCGAATGTGGTCTTCATTGTCGTCCATGTAATTTTATATATGCATTTTTCAGCCTTAAAATTACAGTATTAAATTTGAAAGTTAGTTGCAAACTTATGCAGGCCCAAATGGAAGTGGGTTTGATTTTTTTCCTAGTAGCTTTTATGTGTATGGGTAGAGAAGGTAGTCAGCCCTAAGAGGAATGGCTTACCAGTCTAACCTCTGCAACTTCAAAGAGAGAGGTCTTTGAAGCCTATGCAAGGAAATGGCATATGTGGTGGTTCTCAGTCATAAGTATAGCTAGAGGTAAATAACTGCAGAATGATTTTTAGCTATATTAGCAGAGATACAAATACAAATCTTTTACTCCACTCCAAATTGTGATTCATATTATTTTCATGAAGGATTTCCAGATTGGAATTCAATTCCAGTTGGAATTACAGGCTATAAAGAGACACATTTTGTTTGTAATTATGCAGTTGCACAAATTGCACAATTTTGAAATTTGTCTTCATGGGAATCAAAATGAAAACAAAAAACTGTTGGTTTTTAACTGTTAGTTAAAATTTACTCAGAATGTTGTTTCAGATAATAGCAAAATAGGGATTAAAAACTGTAATGCAATATTCCAAAACAATAAACAGATACTTCAGGGCAAACTATTAATCAAAATGTTTATTTTCTAATTACTTTTCTTGAGCCAAATATCACTTGACATTCCATCAGGAAGTTCTGTTTTCAAAAATTTGCTTCTACATTTACAGAAGGGGAAGAATAATTGTAGTATGAATATTTTGCTTAATAAATATAAGAAAAAAAAAGTTTGCCTAAATTCAACCAGATACTGCCAAATGTATAAGACAGATGCATTATTAAACATTTATTAAAGATGCATTATTTATAAACATTTATTATTAAACATTTTCAAAGTTTCAAAATTTGTTTTTCCTTCACAGTAGAACCACCAGATTTCATAAAGTATTTCATACTTCTACATCTCATACTGAATGTACCAGTATTAGTTCATGAATATGCTCTTTTCCTTGTGTTGGAGCATTAAGAAAAATTCATGACAAAAAATTTAAGTGTACGTAAGTGTACAAATACTGCCGTGTCCTTGGAAATAAAAGTAGTCAGGATCTACAGCTTCTAGATTAGCAACAGTAAAAGTTCACCAAGACACTGCAAAGCTAATAGCTTGATACAGTTACATGATTATGTAAACTGAAGGTAAGCCATAGTTTCAAGAACTAATCAAAGAATAAGTGGTTACAGTCTCACTAAACTATCTTATCCAGATTTTGGCCTTGCTTCTACCTTTTATTTATCCATCATCGTACATGTCATAACTTGGAAAGAAACTCAGAATGTTGGTATTGTTGTTTCCTGTTGTAAGAACTCTGCCTTTTATTTTGGGGATGTCTTTCAAACACTTACGAATTTCCAAATCAAGCCACAGTTCTTGTTTCATAGACTTTAAATTTCAAGTAAAAGTGAATCATAAAGATCTGTTTTCAAGTACTGTAGAAAGTTACTGTGGTCACAAAGAAAATTAAAATGATTGCATGGATGTGGGTGGCATATTTTATTTCTGTGGAACTTAGATACTGATATGGCAAGGTACAAGCTTACATATGGTAGATGTTAAAGGTAATACCATTAAATATTGCATATGAGTAGACAATATACAGTCAGGTTCTTCAACAGTCTTCAACTGTGGGTGAAGACAATTCTTTCTTTAAATCTCTTTTATTAAATGAATGTTCTTGAAAGGACACTGAAGAACATTTACTAGAAAAGTCACATTTTGCTGCTGTCATGTTCTTGCAATATGATCTAAGTAGCTGCAATAATCTCAGGGGAGATACTTCGATTTGCAACTGTTTAGAATGCGGTCCATTTTTTGTTCCAGACTTTTGCAACTTACTTGTATTCAGCCTTCCTAATTGCTTTCAGACCTGTGGAATGATGCAGCCTCACAATGGCCGAGTCTGTTCAGCATAACCTATACAAGATCTTCTTAAAACAATCTTTTCCTTATTGTTTTGTCTGGTCTGCGTTTTTATATTTAATAATTTATTTATTTATTGTTCACTCATTTGAAGTGGAATCTAAGAACATAAAATCTGTTGATCCACTTTCTAAACCCTCTGTCTGAGGCTGGATCCACAAGGGCATTCAATAACAAGCTGGCAGCTTATCTTCTTTTCTTAGTGTAGTAATGTGTAACTACGCACTGGATGGAGAAACTGCCCTAAACTTCCTGTAGTCCTTGCAGTGAGAAACTGTCAGTGGACTTCCTCCAATTCATGTAAAAAATCAACCTGTAGCCTTTTGCAAATGAATTTCTAAATGAGGCAGAAATACAACTATTTCCAGAAATAGAAAAATAAGGACCAAAAGTTTTATATGTGACTGCAGCTCTTGACTTGATCCTTGTCATACTGAAAATACAAGACACTCTTCTAGCTGTTGCCAGTGTAACATATGACTTAATGAAATATAAAACATCAAGAAATTGGGTCATAATTGTAATTTCTAGATTATTCAGTTATTGCATGCCTACCTGCGTATATCCTAAAAATGTCATGTCACATACAATACACACAAGTCTAGCTTTGACCAAATGTGTGTGGTGGGCATGATATATGGAGTTAGCACTGCTCTTTACCCTCTCCTCCACATCTTTCTGCTGTTGCCTGTGCAGTTCATGTTCGAACTATGTGCAGTCAACTCATGGAAAATATCACTAAAAATCACATAAAAATGCTGAAACCTTATGATCTTGTGGGGCCACATTACTAACTGTTCATGTAGTTTGCAGGCTGGACACAAGCTATATAGCATAAAATGACAAGGCCCTGTTTGTTTTGCATTTGGTTATGTAAACAGTGTTCAACATTCCTACAGAATCTGTAAAAGTTTGTGCAAACTCTGCCTTTATTTTCTCTTTAAAAGATACCCTAAAAATTTACTCTTAAGTATCATATTTCATACCATTACTAATCAATTTTGTCTTCAGAATAAACAAGAAAATACTTATAGTATTACTGTGTTTGTTCTTAAAACAAATCGAGCAAGGCTGTTTGTCTGTTTCCTGAGAAAATACTTGGGAGACATAAATATATAATTATCACCGTTTTCTTTTAGAAACCAATGATTACTCAAACTAAATGCAACCTTCCAAAACGATAGGGAATTATTGGATTATCTCAGATAGATTCCTTCCTTGTGTCATTTTATTTAGTGTCATTACCCTTAGTTGTGCAGTACTGGCTTAAAGCAGTTTGTGTAATAATCATAAGAAATACAACATTTGATTAGTGGTCATTTGAATGCCACTATATATCATCATATATGATGACAGAACAATCAATCTGTACAAATCGCAGCATTCATTCAGCTCAAAATTGAGAACAGCAAGAATCGTATGGGTACATTCAGCAAGAGACACAGTACGAGATAAACTTACATTCCGGAAATACATTCAATTCAGGCTAAATACATTTATAGCTATAATATATTAATAGCTTTTAATGATATCCTTACAAAATCTTTCAAAAGATAAGAAGTAGCTCTCAAGGTATCAGAAAACAGACTTGCAAAGATATTAGCATCCAAAATAAATTTTGTGAAATACATTCACATAACACCAATATTATGGTCTAGAAAGAGTCACAGAAATTTTCTGCCTAGTTTTAAAGTAGCTTAGAGCTAAGAGACAGAATGTTTCTGGGAGGGTTCACGCATACTGATGATCTTTTGCCATGATATATAATTCAGCCACTGTTATATTTGACAGACTCTTTAAAGCACCTTCACTACTATAAATTTCCTTCAGAATTTTAGAAAGCGGCAGAAGAGTAAAGAATAATTTGATCACCTAGACTGTGATTCTGTCTTGCCCTGTTCTTTTCCCCTCAGCACAAGGCTCCTCAGAGAGCTCAGAAAAAAACAGCTTTCCATCCTTCAGAGACTTGATATGATTTTGGAAAATTTGGTCTAGATCAGAATATAAAAGAAACTAGCCAGTGAGCTCAGAAACCAAAAATAACTTAGGCATTTCAGACATCAATTTGGATAGCATTTTAGACTCCATAATGTATGCTTTCTAATCTTTAAGTTATGCTCAATTATGGCTCTGATGAGGGATGGTCACTTCTTTGGTAACATTGATTTTTTACATTTTATTTTATGTGGGAGTTTTTACTTACATAAAAGAGGCAGAAAAAGAATTTTGCTTTAGAATTTGCTTTAACATGAAACTTTGGGAAGAATACAAATATGAAAATTCCAAACATATGGAATATATGGACATATATGATAGTCTCAGAAATGACATTTAATTCTCTATTGAAAATTTTATTATTTGTTTTTATGAGTATTTTTACAGTATTCCATAACTTACTACTTATGTTTTCCAATAAAGAAAATCCAAATCAACAACCATGTAAATCAGCACAGGTTTGTTTCCAAGAATTGCTATTCTCTATAGATTGGAGTTTCCCAGCTGGATATATAATTGCTCTCAGCACCACACAAAATGTTGAGATCATACCAATTACAAAACATAGAGAAAGACTGACATTCTACAAGATACGAGATAGATTCCTGACAGGAAATAGCATCTGGTGTATTCAGAAAATTACTGAAAAAATAAGCATGATGTAGGTGCATGCTTTTCATTTCTACTAAGAATTCCATGGGTGCAGATAAAATGCCAAAAAAAAAAAAAAAAAAAACCAAACAAAGAACAAAAAAACCCTGTAGGAAATAGTACCTACAAAGATGTATATATTTTTTTGATAGAACCACATTAATATAATACATTATTGATATTATTGACAAAAAAAATTCCAGGATGTAAGCAAGATATAATGAAGACACTTAAAGAAATTGGAGAGCTAAAGCACACTACCAGAGGAATCCTTCTTGTGGAATGGTTCTATTCTTAGGTTCTTTTCTGACTTGCCACTTACTGCTCATATCCAATGAGACAGGGTATTGAGACAAATGTGCTTGATCATTTGACCTTGTTTTGTTATTCTTACATCATTTTTTCTTATCACTGCCTCCTGCCTATACACAATCTCTGCATATATGCATAGTTGAAGAAAAATCAACATTTTGACAGCACTTTCCACAGCGTTTTGTTGTTGTTGTTGTTTCTTGATTGGTTGGTTTTTATACTCATTGGAGAGAGAGGAGAAAAGCAATTTTTATTATAATTTCAGTTGAGCCTCAATTTATTAACACTATGTAGTTAGATCTTTCTGAAAACATATGTACAGGAACTCAAAAAATAGATTGATCTACAGGCAAATGTGCACACTGCTATGAGCTGCGCAAAAGGCTTGGGGGCAGGAATGTGATTGGGCACTCCAGTGGCTCAGCTGTTATTAAAGGACTCTGTCCATTACCACATCCCAAACAGGATAGCCTGACCCATCATGGATGTAAGGAAGGTAATTCCTCCTGCCTCTTTCACTATGGGATTCACTATGGGAATTCACTATGGGAATTCAGAGTTTTTACCTCCAAAGGACCCATGACACTTTCTGAGGAAGGATTTCCCTAGACTTGTCTTGAGGTATCCTGATCTGTTCAAGACCCCATGGATAAGCTGGATGATGCTGAAATAAAAATATCTGGCTTTTTTCTTTTTCTTCTCTTAACTTTAGCGGGTATTAAACTGCAGCTGACTAAAGAAACACCTCACATTCATGGCAACTTACTGTTAATACTGAAAGCTGAGAGTGATGAGCATCCAAACCTGTTTGCCTCACATATACCACCATCTCCCTACAGCACTGTGTGAGATAAACTGTGATAAAGACAGCTAAGAGCAATTTCAAAATCCAAGTTTGCACATATTACATCACAAGTACAGCATGCAATGACTCAAATGTGAAAATATTTTTATGATAATCCTTCTAGTTACCCAGATGGTAATTTGAAGGATGCTGTGATGAAACAAAGGCCATCAATAACTGTAGCAGTTTTGTGTTTTTTTGTCAATATGTCTTCCATCCAGGAATTGGATAGGAGTCTATGGGGACAGAACAATCAGTTAATGAAGACTTTGTTAGAGGATTGGGGTGTATGCTCACTATTACAGATATGAACATCGACATATCAGCAACATGAATGTTATTTGGGTTGGGAGATTACAACCGTACATTGCATACGAGTACAATCACATTGCATGCATCTCAGCATATGCTACGTATTTCTTAGATAAGCATTTTAAAAACAAGCGAACAAAAAGATTAAATTAAAATTGGAGAAATTGGTGGTTTCCATGTTAACCTGCCCCTAGAACTCTGAATGAAAATAAAATGCAGATAATGCCTTAATAAGCCAAAATGAAATATCTGAGATATAACTGCTGAAGAAAGGGTGCTGATAATTTAGAATTAAATATTTCATTTTTGCATAGCTTTTAGCAAGTTCACGAATTCTCATAAATGGCAAATTGTTCTATGAACAACAGGGATAATTAAGCCTGGTTTCCTGCTCTCACACCCTCCCCACCCCCCACATTCCCTTTTTTCTTATAGTTAGACTTTCAATGTGAAAGATTTGAGCTGCCATAGAGTCCTCTCTCAGTACCATTTACTCTTCTTCAACTTACTTTGAGGCTAGTATTTCTAAACTGATAGCTTTCAAAAGTTACAGAGTTATTCAAGAGTTTTATACATCTTGTTTACTTAAGAAAAAGAGCTTAAAAAGAAAAGAGCTTGAAGAAAGATATTTCTGAAAAACAATAAAGATTAAACAAAGAAATGCACTGATAATTTTAATAAAACTGGAAAAAACAGCTGAAAGAATGTTTTCTAAATGCTTTTCTAAACTCAGTGTTTCAAGTTCCTTTACTCCAAATGGCTTATTTTTAAAGCATCTTTCCTTATTACTTAGCTATGTTTTCTTAACTACAAAGAGTTATGTGCAGACAAGTCCTCAACCCTGTTTTAAAAAAAAAAAAATTAAAATAAAAACCCTGCCACTGAGCTAAGACCATCAGCTATTCACTGAGCTTTTCATGCAGCACTTGCTGTACCACTGTCTACTTGATCCTATGGTCTATTTAGTCTGATCTTGGACTGCAGTACTTACGAATACATTGGTAAGTAGTGCTGACCAATAAAAGTAAACCTGTGAAGGAAAATAGCTGAGAAAGTGAGGTTTACATTACATGCTTTTCAGAGGTTTGCTTCTAAGAACTAATGCTGTTCAGGTGCCCTAGACTGAATGAATTAGTATGTAATTTTTTTTCATTATTGACAACATCATTATTGCCACCCCCAAGACAGAGAAGCTCCTTGAGACTGCTCTGTAATGCAACCCAAAATTTAGTAAATAGGGATGACTGGAAGATTTGCATCAAATTACATTCCTGTTTGCACTTACTTGCTAATGCAGAAGCTCTACGGGCATTTGATGCCTGGGAAGAAAGTTCAAGAACCTCAGTAAGGAAGTTTCTGAAACAAACTGTCTCAAGTGAAGTTTTTTGCTTGTAAGGGAAGAGATTAGCTGTTGTTGATCTTGATTAGGCATTACGGTGATTTGCTGATCTGACTTTCAAGATGCAATTTACTGAATCCATTATAATTAACATTATCACAGTTGTTCCCCTAAAAGTGCAATGCTGGTTTTGTGTAGAAAATGAGATCACACACTGCTTTCATCTTGAAGGGTTTCCGTTTTTTTTTTTTTGCAGAATAAATATTCTATTCATCCTTTGCTGATGCTTTCTTCCTCTTTCCATTCTTGATATTTTCATTGGCAATATTTGATTCTTGCATGGCATTTTAAAATAGAGTACATTTCTCCAGATTTAGTTTAGTAAGACATTTATTTCCTCTCTCTCTGATTTCCTACTTTTCTTACTGTGACTACTATGATTGTTCAGAGTTTCCCAGCTGCTAGTCCTAGAAATGGCAAAACTGTCAATGATAAAGACTGTTTTTACAGCTTTCATTTTTAAGACTGTATGTTTAGCTTAAGCAAAACAAGGATAAGCACAATGGCAGCCTTTGAGTTTCAGTAATATTGGAGAAAAAAATGATTGTTTCTCAGACAGGATTGATCTCAAAGTACAAGGGACAGAATAAATAAAACATATAGTAAATAATAGCATCATCTCCAATTTGTTTCTCATTATGAGAATCATAAAGTTACAGAATGACTTGGGTTGGATGAGAACCTAAGTATCATCAGCTTTCAACCCTCTTGCCACAGGCAGGGCCACCAACCTGCATATCTGGTACTAGATCAGGTTGCCCATGGCCCCATCCAACCCCACTTCCAGGGACAGAGCATGCACAACCACTCTGGGCAGCCTGTTCCAGCACCTCAGCACTCGGTAAAGAAATTCCCCCTGACATCCAATCTAAACCTTCCCTCCTTGAGCTTAAAACCATTCCCCCCCCCCATTCAGTCTCATAAGTCAGTCTTGAACTTGCTCTGGCCTTACAGCAGAGGGGAATTTACTCCCCCAGTTCCCACCTAGAGGGCCAGGGATGTAAGCTTCAGGGACATGAGAGATACAAGAATCCTGGCTGCCAGAGAAGACCAAGGCAAAAAAGCTCATTTAGTACCTCAGCCTTCTCCATAGCTGTTGTAGAAAGTTCTCCTTTTTCATGTACCAAAGGAGGCACGCTCTTCTTTGGCCTGCCTCTTTTAGTCAGTGTATGGATAGAATCCCTTCTCATTGTTTTTAACATCCCTCATTCAGTTTCATCTATGCCTTGGCTTTCCTAATCCCCTCTCTGCAAGTCTGCACAGCATCCCTGTATTCTCCCCAGGTGACATACCCGTATTTCCACAGCTGGTACAATCTCTTCTTTTCCTTCAGTCTGGCTAGGAGGTCCTTGCCAACCCATGCTGGTTTCCTGCCTCCCCTCCCCTCCCCCTTTTCTTATTCTGAAAGCAACAGAAACCAGATAAATGGGAACAAAAAACTGTTTTATTTGTATTTCATCATTTATAAGAGTAAGTCCAATTTGTTTTTCTATAATAAACATGAATGTTTAACTTGCAAGAAACTTCCCACCTGACCTAAACAAGTAATTGCAGAATATGGTCTTTCAAACAACAGTTTATGCTTATAAAACAGTCCAGATTCAGAACATCGGCACAAAATGCAACTCAGCATTGCTTGTAAAACCCTATTTTATATAGCCTACAATTAGTAACTATCGTAAGTAGATTTCTCTAACGGACAAAGTAGCAAGGCAACTATAGAAAAGGAAAAGGCATCATGCAGCCAAAGTGGGTAAATAATAGCAAAAGAATATTGTATCCTGTGGCCTGGGAGGTGCCTGAGAAATGATAAAGAGCTGCTGATAACTTGAAGGAAGATCAAAGACTAGAAATACATTGCAAAAAAGATATACATTATATGTCTTTAAAAAGAAGCAAGACACTGGTTAGATGGAAAGAAAGGGAAAAAGTATATTCTGTACTAAGATCTGATGTTTTCAGCAGGAGCTGTGCCCACCTAAAGCTGGTCTGAAGCCAACCTGAAGATTTAACTGATAACCTGTTCAAGATAAAGCAAAGAAGCTGTTTTCGTTCTGCCTCCCACTGAGGGGTAAAAGAAACAGTAGCAATGTAATGCACTTTCCCAAGAGTTAAACCAAAAGTAGAATTTTAGATAACAGTTTTTGTCAACTAAGTAGTTAAAGAATAATGCAATTGATAGGAGCCCTACTTTCACACCCTTCATGCTGTACTGAATTTTAAAATTAGCTGAAATCTAATAGCATAGTTCCTTACTGAAATGAAAAATTAGCTAAAATGCATCTAAAAATAAAAGTAAAGCACTCAGCATGGATAAGTTTGTATACAATTAATATAATTTGATGTGATTTATAAGGTAATTTAAGTCTTGCAAATGACATAAATATTTTATCAACATAAAAGCGTAATAGTAATGAACTGCTCACTTCAGTTAACTCTAAGCTGTCTTGGACATCCTTTTTATATTCCCATGCTTCCTAACTGAACTTCAAGAAAGAAAGGAAGAAAATTATAATTCTAAAGAACTAAAAGGAAGATGTGCAAACAATCATAGCGAAGTCTGATGCAGAACTCTCTCACTACCAAAACAGTGTTCCTGCTGGAGAACAACCAGGAAAAAAAAAAGATCCGTTCTAACTTAACAACTTAAATATTGCAGCTTCTTGCTAAACACAATCTACATTTAACGTTTTACATTTTGCTTTGTATTCAACTCCAGTGTTTATCATAAAACACTAACATTTTAATTGTTAAAATGTTTTCTAAAATATAAAATTGTGTAATTCAAAGAAAATTGACAAATCAAATACTTCTATTTTTTTGAGAGGTAAGCATTCTAAATAACACATTTCTCAATCTTAGGACTTCACGCAATATTTCTCAGTAAGGGAGAAATAGAAAAACGTTCATACAAGTCATGTGACTTACATCATAGTTAGAAATTAATGCAGTGATTTATAGGGGCTACTAAAAATGCTTAAAAAACCAAACGTTTTTCCCTGTGAAGTAGACCTATTCAGTTAACAACACATAAATGATTTCACCTTCTGCACCTACGTACAGTTCAGAAATTTAAACTCAAACAGAAGGAAGCAGTTGTATATCACATTGGAGGTGAGACAGCTTGAATATTGAGTTGATCTGAGGATGAAAAAATTTGGAACTGATTTGTTACAAGCTCCGTGTCTGAGTCCAAACAATTTCCCAGTTCATGAGCACTGCAGTAGAATTTTCTGATTCCAGCAAAATTCAAAACTGAAATCAGCACGTATAAAGGCAATCTATCATGGGCAATTTCTGGGAGAACTGGAGATTCATCCTGACAGATATATAAAAGTTTAAATGAACTTCTAATATTTTGCCTTGACAAATGGCAATTCTGGGGTTCCCACATTGATCTGTCTTTCTTCATAGATTTCCAGGTACCACTATTCACATTTTGGAAGATTAAGTCTCTGCTTCTTCTAAAAATTGAAGTTTATTCATGAAGTACTTTGCAGCTTGCTTCCTTTAACCAGTTCAAATAAGCCCCTATTCTCTCCTGCCTGTCATAAGTCAAAGCTACTAGTTAAAAGCCCCTGGTGGTACCCCGTTCTTGCTGTCCAACCTGTACATGCAGGCTGAGACCAGAATAGATGGAGGTCTTTCTCCATCAGTGAAGGACTTCTACAGACTGACAAAGCAAGATAGTGGGTCAACATAATGGTCAAGCAGAACAAGGGAGCGGTAGTGAAGCCCCTCAAATCCTCAGACTTAATTAGCAATAAAGGGGCAGAGATAGAAGCTTTGCTCTTTACAGACACTCCAAGGATTAATGACACACTGTAGAGGATAGGTCATGGGGGCAATCACCTATCAGATGAGCTTGCAGATTATAAGTTCCTGTAGTCATTTATACTACTTTATACAGCAGATATAGATGGAGAAGGAGAGAAGACCATAATTATCAGCAACATATATCAGGCCAATTTCCCCTCACTATGGCCTTTTATCCATCTAACACAGTCATGCTTTGAAATTATCGATTTAATCTAAGATCCAAACTGCATAAGGGTACAACGTGCCGCCTTCCCCTATCTTAAATCTTGGGTGCTGTAATTTTCTAGCAGGTCTCACAGATATTCAGAAATTATGTAGAGTTACAGTGGATTACTCCCAATAATAAATACAATGGAATTTTTTAAATTAAATGAGATAAAAACCCTGAGCCTAAGCTTTCAGCTGTGATTCAGGGCCTAGTTTGGTGCAGTACAGCTGGCTCAGTTTTACTGAAGAAATTGCTATGAAAGTGCAAGTAAGCAGGAGTTGTATGAGAAAGTGCATAAATTGGAGACATGCAAGATAAGAAAAATATAAACTCAGAAGCATAACTGTTACGCTACTTAGCAGCTTGAGGACTGAAGAGGAGAAATACTGACCTAAAAATGAATAAAACCCTACAGGAAATAAAGAATCAGAAGGTGATCATCTCAGGAACACAGAATCAACCTGTTAAATAAGCAGAAACCAACACTTCCCCATCGTTGCCTAATAACTGCCTTGTTTGAAGAGGATCATCAGGTTTCTTATCTGGGACGTGACCACCAGACTAACAAAATTATTTAACATGTACTGCCTACCTCACATGTCAATGGAAAAAAGCACTCCATTATACTCTTAATTTGCAAATATTCTTCTTGCAAGGTCTCTAGTGGCTAGCAAAGGATGTTTTAGAGTGATTGAGTGACACTGGCACTGAGGCTTACGAATTGTTATAGAAGCAATTTGCCAAATTGGGGTATGCATGCAGCAGCAGATGTGGTGATGTAACATTCAAGATGAATGAAACTACAGAAAACAATGAGTTACAATAATTGAATATTATATTATGCACTTTAACCCATCACTGCATGGTTCACACTTGCGCCACATCTTAAAATATATTTTCACAATATTTTTACAAAGCCCTCAGTTATGAACATAGATTAGAGAGTAAGACATTATTACCATTTTCAGAGTGAAACAAAATCTACAGAGCTCAGTGATTGCACAGTCTTCAATGTCTTGTTCAGCTTCATAGTCTATTCTATTACTGGAACTTTTAGATAAGTAAGAGCAATAAGCACGTAGATTCTGATGCTGTTAGTAATGATTCAGGCCTAATAAGGTAATTTTAATGGAAATATTTTCCTATCATAAAGTTTAATTATGCTGAAGATACATAGCAGAATTTTCATGCCCTTCCATACTAAATTAAAATTTTCTGGGGAAAAGATACATTCCTGTGCCACTTAGTAATATAAAGTATTAGTGGAAGCAAAAGGACATTCATAGTCAAATTAACTAAAAATTTGTATCTTATTAAGCGATCTCCATGACCTGTGCTTTTTATTAAACAAAAACAAAAAAGTACACAGTACAAAAATGGGCACATTGTTTGGAATAAGGTTCTGTATGTCTGACTCATGAGTTAGGGCTTAGTATTTGATGAGTTTCTTGGAAAAGACAGGAAGGTTTGGTGATCGAGATCTGTGACTGTAGGATTCAGTGATTCCTAAGTGAAACTCACATAGTGTTAATTGATATTTCTGCGTATTAAGGAGGCATGAGATTTTGGTGAGAAAATGATTTGATAAAAGTGCCAGAAGAAAACAGCAGAAACAGTACAGGCAGTCACAAGAATGAAAAAAGCTAAACTGAGCAAGCACATGCTAGGCAAAAGTAGGTTTTCAGGAGAGATCACTGGCTGATTTGAAGTCTCTCTTACTAGATTGAAGGTCGTCTTCTCTCTTGGATTCCCATATCTATCAAAGAAACTTGACTCAAGAAGCAGGAGTCAAAGACACCTGCACAAGGTTGCAAAGAAACAACAGTGTAATAAATGCTTGGTTATATCCTTATTACCTAATGAATTCTCTCTGTCAGTTCCAAACACATATTACTAACATCTGCACCAACTAGTACCAAAAGAGTACTAATACTAGAAATACAGGCTACTCATATTGAACTCTGCTATGTTTTTCAGGTTATTCAGGATGAATTCCTATGAACAATGTTCACATCCAATACAAAGGTAAATAACCCTGGAATGACATATATCACATTGCTTACACTTAACTAGCATTGTGTAAGAGAGTTTTGATGCATCACCACCAATCATTGAAATGACTACAAAAGGATTAATATGACATTTACTAATTTTGTCAGCTTTAATTGAACAACTGAGTTGTGGTGCAAGGCTAGTGATGAGATTTTAGCATTACGATTAAAAGTAGTTTCTATCAGACATGCACGGCTGATAAGAAAAAGAAAAAAAAAACCAACATGTGCAACAATACACACACAAAAATCCACTGCCCATCTTCACTAGCACATTTATTCCAAGAAAAGCTTAATATTAAATACCCACCCTTTAACTATGCCACTGTGGTTTTGTGGTTTAATATACTACAGTATGTGAAAGGTAAAATAGAGCTATGGCAAATATTTGTCCGTATGCTCACAAAAAGTTAAACATACCTAAATATAACTACTTCAGTAAATCTTTCCAAAGCCCATCACTGAAAAATACTGGATGATGAGCTCATTCACAAATTAATGTTATATATATTCCTCTCCCTCTACTAAAAAAATTTGGACTACAAAAATACAAAAAGGTCTTGCACAAGCAAAATGTGGGCACAGCCACCACGAAGCAGCTCATACATCTGTGAGTAACATCCAGGTCACTCTGTTTGTTGGATGCAAGACAATAAAAATGGTAGGTGAACTTTAAAGAATTTTGTTGAGGATTTGTGTGTAGCCAGTCAGTATGATTAAGATATATGCAGTTCCTAGCTCATTCAAAGAGATTCTAACTGGTCAGAGTCCCAGGTGGGCAGCATAGAAGAAGTGGGGAAAAAAAAGATCTTAAGCATGTTCCTGAATAGTTTATTTTCAATAACCCTTCTCGAAAGTCTTACAACCAAAGCAATGGAGAATAGAATTATGAGGACTGCTCTGGAAGTAGTGCTTCCTATTTTATGAGTCAACCCACAGTGTCAGAGGTGGATGTCAGTGGTATAGTGATGGAGGTTGAACCTTCCTTCCAATTCTCTGTTGCCATGTGACAGAGGGCAGGCTGGAAAATGGTGTCTCACATAGAAGTGTGTATGAAGCAAAGCTGTGTCATTGAATTGCTCCAAGCAGAAAAAATGGCTCCTATTGACATTCACTGGTGCTTTCTGAAGGCTTATAGAGACCAAATGGAGGATGTCATCACACTGGGGCATTGTGTGATACATTTCAGCAATGGCCACAGTGATGTGAGAGACAAGCCGTGCTTTAGATGTCTATGAATAGCTGTCACACCAAGAAATGAAGGGTGTTCTCAATCAACTCATCCACGTGAATCATAGAATCTTAGAATGGCTTGTGTTGGAAATCATCAAGTTCCAACCCCCCTGACACAGGCAGGGGCACCAACATCCAGACCTGGCACTAGATTTGGCCCCATTTAAGCTGGTTTTGAACACTTCCAGGGATAGAGTGTCCACAACCTTTCTGGGCAGCCTGTTCCAACACCTCACCACTTTCTCTGTAAAGAACTTCAAGAATCATCAGATTAAAACCAAGGAACTTGTATGGGGCTGAGTATCAGCTTCAGTGAAATACAAAGAATGGTGGCAATGTTAGAATATTGTAAAGTTCAGTCCAGGTAGGCCCCACAAACTCTCACACAGAAAGAGAAAGAACACTGTATGCAAATTTGTCAGGACTAGGCTGAAGGCTAGCTTCCAGAGTCAAGCCGGAGGAGATAAATTTCCTCTTGTAACACAATAACACCAGGCCCCATACCAGTAGGACCGTCCTATCACACCCACAGTGCAGTCCAGATTTGGCACCTTCTGTCTTCCATCTGTTTGAGCTGATGAAAGATGAATTGTATGGACAATATTTTTGCTAGCACTGATGATTTCATAGCAACTGTGAAACAGTGGGTGATCTCCACCAGTGCAGATTTTTATTTATTTATTTATTTTTACGAGCACAGCACACAGGTTCTTATTCATCACTGGTAAAAATACATATATAATGGTGGTGACTATGTTGAGAAGTAGTGTTTTGTAGCTGAGAATTTGCTCTAATCAAATACCATTGTTCCACTTTTGTATCTGCTATAGTTTCCGTGTAAATAAATATGAGGCATTACTTTCAGAGCAACCTACATATTTTAGCGTGTGTCTAAAAATTGTTAATGAATTAAAGGGAGTCCAGAAAAAAAAGGGGACTGGACATATAAAGAGAAAATAAGAGCTAAACATGTATCTTTGCTACATGAGAACCGTATCAATAACATCAATGTCTATAAACTCTAGCTACAAAAAGCTGAGATAGCATATCGTAAAGGACTACTGCACAGTCATTTAGTTTCTGACAATCAATTTATTATTAAGGATGAGAAACTCAAGAAATATGAAAGCCAGGAATAGAAAGGCAGACACCTATCACAAATAGATAAAACAGAAAATTCAAAGCTGCATCTTGAACCTAGATAGTCCATCATGACATGTCATAGTTAATACCACTGTAAGGAAGCAATTTAGATTTGAAGGTGGGTTAACTTGAGCTCAGCAAAAAGCTCAAACTGATTCTTTAACTTGTATTATACATTTCATCTGCTCCGCAAGTACATCCCACTACTACAACACAAAATCACATGTGAAAAGTATTCCAATGTTTTAAACTAACAAGATTTAAATAGCTTTGTGCCACCCAGGTTATACTCATTTCAGACATCACACAGTTTTAATATCTATTAGTAAGTCTATTCAGCTGAGAAATTTCAATTTTACTGCATGTGAAATCAATGGGCACTTATGTTTGTACCTACTGCAACTGTCTTCCAATAATTCTTTCCATCCCTTTGAAGTGGATTAATCTGTGTACCAACATAGTCTTTGCTGTTTGGGAAACAGTATTTGGATGTCACATGTTTTTTTACATGTTTATCTACAGTCAAGACAAAAAAAAAAAAACCAAAAACAATAAGTGTACCTCTAAAAGAGAGCATTATGCTTCAGATTACTCTGTAGCTGTAGTTTGTATACTTAACTGCAAATAAATTTCCACACAGTCTAAGAACAGTCAGATTCACTAAGCTCCTGAAATGAAGCAGAACAACCAGAATGGATTGAAAGAACTGTGAAAAGGATGGGGTCACAACTCGGTTATAATTTTATTGTCAAATCAAAAGCAATGAGTTAAAGAAAGATGAGATTCTAGCCTTAAAAATGTTCACACAACATTAAGATTTTGCTGCGAGACAGACTGCAGGTTGAGGTTTGAGCAGATATTACCAATTTAGGCAAAGGAAGAAAAGACAAAGACAACCGCTGCTGACTCTGAAGAGGAAAAATTGACCACATGCCAATACTTCTTCTCTGTGCATAAGATGTACCATATAGCCCAAAGTGGATATGACTACCCAGTTTCCTGGATGTGTCAGCTAGTAGCTATTTATCTTTTGATTTAATAAATTTTACTGTAAGTAGGTGGCAGCCTCTGCTAAGGGAATGCCGCTTATTTACTTTTCCGGTTTATACTTTGGAAACAGCCACATCAGATTCCACAAGGTAAAAATAGTAACTAGATTCTAGAATTTATATGGAAATGTGCTCTTCCTGTGCACACCAAGTTCTCTACCTGAAACAAAACAGTCAGCTTTATAGAACTCTCTAATCTTGTCACTTCTACAGCAACTCACTACTCCTTTCCCGCTTTCTCAAAATTTCATATCCTACCCATCCATTTCTCCTTATCATCAAGCACATAGGTTTTGCCTTGTCTTTGTTGCATCTACTCAAACTGAGGAACACAAAACATACTTTGTTCAGAGCACAAACCAATTTTATGAAGTGGGTTTGTAGACTAATGTTTGACAGTATACTATAAGCATAACAGAATATATTTAAACATTATTTTCTCTGCGTGCTATAATTTCAGCATTTCAGCTCTAAGATAATATTCTCCCCATAGAGTATAGCAATTGCACCACACTGTACCTTTAATAAAACACTGCTTAAAAAAACTGTTTACAAAAGATCTGATTGTACAAAATTCCAACTGTCTGAAATAAGATGGTTCAAATATTGCTCTCAAATGTCACCAATGTAACTTTGTGATTGTTATGATGCATATAAACTTATGCATGTAAACACAAAAAGCACAAACAGCATGTTACAGAATATGTATGTTTTTAAATGCTTCAAAAATAGACTGTGATTCTGTCCAAAACACATAAAACCATAAAACCATTAGTAGAACCTACTGTCTACTTCAAAACTCCTGAAGACTTCTGTTCAACTTGAACTACTTGGTGAAATAGCTCTGTTTCTCTCAACCTGAGTTTGCCAAAAAAAGTACAAAATCCATTCCCTATTTTCGTTTCCCAGAACAAAATTCTTGCCAATGAAAAATTAGGCAATGCAGGCAAACTATCTAGCTGACAAAGATAGTCAGACTACGCACAGAATTTACTGCATCAGAGATTGAAAGCATATGGAAAGCAACATATTGCTTGGAGTCTCTCTCACAGGTAGGAAATTGCTGCGTGACATCTTCAGGCTGAGGAGAAAATTGTTAAACTGAGAATAATTCATGGTGATTATTTTATCACCTTGCATCGGATCAGCACCAAGGTAGCTCTTTCTGCCTTAGCTTTCATCTCTATTTGGCAATGTAGGGCATCTTTACATAAAGCAGATGTTAGAGAATTACTTTATCAAGGAAGAGCCATCCATCATATCTATTATTGCCCCTCATACATAAAGTAGCATAGAACTCCCAGTTCATTCCACATTAGGAAACTCTGCAGCTTCTGTCAGCCCTCCTCCCCAGAATGTTACCAGCTACTTATATTTTTCAAGTGTAACTTAAGGAAAAAAAAAGAAAAAGAAAAAAAAAGGGAAAAAAAGGAAGCAATAAAACCAAAAAAACCTCCTGTTGTGAGCCTGGCTGAGTTGTTTTTCTTCATAGCCATCTTAATATTGGTGCATTCTGGTTTTGTGACTAAAATTGAGTTAACACAGTATTTTTGTTGTTGTTGTTGCTGAGCAGTGCTTGCACAGCACTGAGGTTCTCTCTTTTTCCCACTCTGCCTTGAAACTGAATAAGCTGAAGGTGTGCAAACATTTGGGAGGGAATATAGCTGGGACATCTGCCCTGGCCATGCTATACGATGTGCTCAGGACTTAGGGAAAGGAGAAGGAAGGGTGGACTTTTGTGGTTATGGTGTTTTTCTTCCCAAATAAACTGTATGAGTGCCAAGGCTCTGCTTTCCAGGAAGTGGCTGAACATCTGCCTACTGATGGGAATTAATAAATGAATTCCTTGTTTTGCTTTGCTTGTGCACTCAGCCTTGCTTATTGTTTTTATCTCAGCTCACAAGTTTTCTCATTTTTGTCCTTCCAGTTCTCTCCCCATGCTGCTAGGGAGCAGAATAGCCCACTTGGTTTTGCTTGAATTCTTAGCTTAGCCACACAAATAAAGTGCTAATGGAGTAAGAAACGTCGCCTTTATTTTGTTGTTCAACAAATACTAATGCTGAAGTGACTTCATCAACCGCATCTCCTCACTCAGAATTTGTGCAGGTACAGCCAGAACTGTAGCATGGCAGATATTCCATAGAATGATGCTGTCCATGTATAGAAAGTACAGCAAAAATACATACAAAATATTGTTTAAAGTGCTTTGTTTTCTCCTGTGTTATTTCCTATTGGTTATTATATCAATCACCTGGAGCATAAATCTGTCATCTTCTCCATCTGTTCCTTCTTCTAAAGCAACTCCCCACTGCCCTTGGCTGTTTTTCTTGTATACAATTCTTTATCAAACCTAATTGGAAACAGCATTGAAATCAATACCCATCATCTTTCCAGGCATGCTGCTTAACCCTTCTGCATCCAGAACAGTGCTGAACACTGCATCCAATGGTGCAAAGGATTTTCCCCTCAAACGCTGAACCAAACACCTGCTCACCACTGAGACTACAGTTATTTTTAAACATACCATGATGAAAATAAACTTAAAATTTCAAATTTTCCAGGCTGCCAGCTATGAACAGAGACAGAAACATGAGATCATGTGAGGTCTTAGAGAGATGAGAAGAGCAGAATTTGGTCTTTTATACCACAGTATAATGTTTACCATTATGACAGATGTAGATGCCGAGAGAATTGTAGAAATACCTTGCAAATATTAAAAAAAAAAATGTTCAGCAAGTAGGGCTTCTAACTACAGAGGCTGATTCCAGTCCAGGCACAGCATCTCTCCTCCCATTTTATTTCTAGCACTGTTGTTAAGAATGGCAACATCACAAGGAAAAAATAATTCATGCTTTACAACAAATAAAAAGAACACAGTAAGAGGATATATTTTACACAAAACCTGGAGTTTAATGCTTGGAAATAATGACTGATTCACTGGATGCACTGCAGAGCACAAAGGAAGCATGAAGTCTTTCATTTCCAGACATTACCAGTTTGTTTTCATTTGTGCCAGTGATGATATATCTAAATGTTTTAAAACTTTGGATTTTGAACAGCTGAAGCACTAAACACTGTATTTAAAGAAGTTTCACAGACCTTTAAAGCAGATGTTTTACTGTAGGAGTACAATAAGGTGATTCTCTGCACAGAACATACAACCTTTGTAAATGAAAAAACAAAAACCTTTAATTTCTTGATTAGTTTAAAGGTCTGACAGTATATTATCATAATGCTTTACTTCTTTTGTTAGTACAAAGAAATCCTATTTTTATAACATCAAAAACAGATGTTTTAAGGCTACATATTACATTATCAATCCATAAAATAGTAAATAAGAATTGCTAAAGAAAGCAGACTGTTCTCTTACAGAAAAATCAGTCAGTAAAATTTAAATTCACTTTCATACAAATACGAAGTGCCCTAAAAATGACTCATAAAAACCAACCAGCTTTTTAAAGTCAACATTAAATGTATTCTTAAACCACAACTGTGGATAAGTCTATGACAATATCCTCCAGCAATTTATAATTTCCTTCAACTCATGCATTACATCAGCTTTAAGATATTCCTATAGGAGTTTAAAGTTTAACTAATGACCAGAAAAAGTTATTCACTTTCTTCAAATCATGTATTTCTGCTTAAATCCCAAATGCCAGATATTCTGAATGGCAAAAATATTTTTAACTCAAAGCAAATATATGAGACAGAACAGAACACAAATACACAGATTCTTAGTTTACTGTTCTAATTGTTAGGCTGTTCCTAGGAGTGGTAAGATTATGACTTCACCAGTTATACTTTAAACCCAACTGTGATAGCTCCTCCTGAACAAATTTCTTAAATATTTAAATATCTATTTCAAGGAGTTTAACACCAGATCTTGAGTTCTACCCACATATCTGCAAGGTTACATCTTTTGGTCTCTGCTTACATCACAGAGTAGAATGGTTTGGGTTGAAAGAGACCCTTAAGATAATCTTGTTGCAATCCACCTGCTATAGATAGGGACACCTCCCTCTACATCAGGTTTCCCAAAGCCCCATCCAGCCTGGCCATGAATGGTTCCAGGGAGGGGGCATTCACAACCTCACTGGGAAACACGTTCCAGTATCTCACCACCCTCACAATAAAGAATTTCTTCCTAACATCTAGCCTAAATCTACTCTTTTCCAGTTTAAAACCAGTTCCCCTTGTCCTGTTGCTACATGCGCTCCTATAAATTCCCTCCCCAGCTTTCCTTCAGGCCCCCTTCAGGTACTGGAAGGCTGCTATAACGTCTCCTCAGAGCCTTCTCTTCTTGACGTTGAAGAGTGCCAGTTCTTTCAGCCTGTCTTCACAGGGGAGATAGTCTAGCATGCTTCTGTTCCTTTACCAAGTCAAAATACTCTTCATAAAAACATAAGTTATTATTTTTTGTTACAAATTTCAGATATTTTGTCAAAACCATGAATACAATTTTGTGACTAAAAGCAAGGACCAACTAATTGATTTACATCAGTGATTTACATTCATTAGTTACAGGATCCAATTGCATTCTGCCCACCAACCTGTAGAAGTATCTACAAGGACCCCTTTAACTGCTAGTTGTTTGAATCCCCTTTACATGGGGAAGAGTCTCTTTGGTATGCTTGCAAATTTATTTCTACAATTTCAATTAAAATTTAAGGGAACAGATAAAAAGTATGCAAGCAACATGACATTAGTATCTATATAACCAGTTGTCTTATTTTTTAATAGTATTTTTCATGTTTCTTCTTCAGTGTGCAGGTTGTTTAGGTTAAAAGCACTTTTGGACAATATTTTTGTCTGTTTCCTAGTTAGAACCTGTTATATCACTTTCTAAACTTGATAAATAATGCATAGCAAAGCAAGATTATGGTGAGTGAATATTAATGGCAGGGATGAGAGCACAGAAACTAATCTACAGTCAAAGAACACTAAAGCACAGAGTACTAAGTGACATAAGTAGGCTAATTGGATGCTTTTTACAGGAACTGCTTTTCTGCAAACTTGAGATTTACCTGACAGAGATTTACTTGATGACTCTTGGCATGAGAAAGAAAAGAAAAAAATCCTTCTCTTTTTTGTCAGATCTGTGTTTGACATCAAGGGGGATACATAAATATCCACCCAGTACCTTAATGGCAATTTTTTTTTCCTTCTTTATTTATTTCAATAATACTGTTTTACTCATCTCAAAATCCTTTTCCTACTCTTGAAGTACACAACTCAGTTAAATGTTATCTTCTTATTCCATCATACAAGAAAATAACTACAGAAGTTCCTCCCAGCTCTTTTTCAGTGGTTGCAAAATGCTAGGTGCTCTAGAGTCTTAGGACAATTTAGATATCAAGAATTCCAAATTCAAAGGCTGGAATCTGCTTCTGACTTGATGAATTATTAATATATAAATATTTCTTAATGAAATTGATAGTCATATATTTTTCAGCCAGAGGTACGATAGAAATAGAGATCAGTACTAGTTACTAGCCTACTCCACAGATGGCAATCTTAGGATTCATAGGAGAGACAGGCATTCAACGGGGCAGAGTACTTGAAGTTCGTGCTTAGGTGAGAAAAGGAAAACGGGAGTGTCTGCAAGAGCAGACAGTCTACCAAAAATATTTCTTAAGTAATGGTCATAAATACCTATGTAACACTGGGAATTTACCTGCCTGCCCAAACTATCACTCAGCCTGATCAAAGTCCGGAACCAAATTGAGCCAGCAGAAAAACTTTGAAGGAAGATCTGAGTACTAAAATGTCAATGTAAGAAAGTGCCAGCAGTAATCCTGTATTATGCTATAGATCTCTCAAACTAAAATCCAGTAACTGTGGTAGATAAAACTCATAAATAATATCACTGTCAAATGCCAAATATCTAAATTATATGTAAATTATACCACAATATTTTTAAACCACAAACTCCTAATCTTATACATAGCTACATCCTCTGTAGAAGTCAAGATTGTTGTTCTACAGTATGTTCAACAAGTATTACAGAGAGTGGAAATTGTAAGCTTTGTTTACATTGATACTTTTGGAGGCTTTTCTTTTAAAAATCTACATAAAATAGGAAACTGTGGTTGAGGCACAGTGCCACCTGAATTTTTGAATAAAGCTGGCAGATGTGTTAATTTACTGAAAACCTCTCACGGTCCATTTGCTTACACCTAGGTATCTACTGCTCTTCTCAAGGCGAAACACACAGCAAATACATAAAATACATCATTATATACATAATGAATAGCTACTTAATGCTCCTGCATGCATCAATACAGAATGTGATACATTATTTAACTACTCTTTCAAAAGAACATACTTCTAAAGTGTCACTGAAGTAGAACGGCATTTCAGAGATATCTTCACATTTCAAAAGACTACAGAATAATTCTTACCTTATGTAAACACATATACCAATATTATCATACAGATATGTAGTTCTGAAAGTATTGTCTCCTATGTATTTCCATGAAAACTACAGATACAAAGAGCATAACACCATTTGATAGATCAAATTCTTAGCTACAAAACACTTTTCCAGCAGAATAACTATCATGAGCTATGCATTTTTGCCAGCCGTGAACAAAAGTCTGTCTGTCGCACTTGTACAAATCTGCACCAGCAGAGGTGATCCACCATTGCTGTCACCACTGCTAAAACACACTACCCACTGCCTTACTATGTTGACATCCACTGGCTGGTCTCCATAACCATTCAGCAAGCATCGATGAATGTCAATGGTTGCCATTTATTCCACATGGAAGAATTCAAATCCACACCTATTCTTCATCCGCACTTCCATGCAAGATACCATTTTGTCAGACTGCCCCTCTGCTGCACATGGCAGTAAAAAGAAAAGGAATACTATCAGGAGGCTCTACTGCCATACTGCCAACATCCACCTCTGACAGCAGGTGCCAACATAATAAAATATGAGACATTACCTGATAGTTAATAAATTTTCCATGGAAGTATGTATTGATATCCAAATCATCGAATGGCTAGGGTTGGAAAAGACCATCAAGTTTCTACCCTCCTGTCGCAGGCAGAGTTGCTACCAAATAGATCAGACTGCTCAGGGTCCCGTCCAACCGGGTCTCGAATGCCTTCAAGGAGATATCTGAAATTCATAGCTTTATACTTTTTGCTAAACTAAAATTTACATTGTGAAAACAAACTAGAAATCTCCTTACATTTGTGTAAGTTTTTAATAGCATACAACTAATTCTAAGCCTGCAAAGGCATGTCAGTTTATACATCTGTGTTACCTACAAGGATTAATAAAACTTGGGATATAAGTATCTTATTAGCTTGCAGATGATTATTAAGAAAATCAAATTTTAAATCTTCTTGCAAATCACATTTTCCTGGTCAATTAATTTTCAGTGAAAATAAATCCATATATAATGGAAGAATTAGCCATGCCATCTGAGTGTAAGAAAAGATTTTCTTTGGTTGTAATTGTTAGACCCTAAGCAATATGTTGAGCCTCAATCTGTGCACACATTTGTATCATATTAATGGTTTTATGACAGGAGAGAGTTTGCTTACGGGGAAATATTTCAGTTCTGTTACTTCAGACTAACTAGTATGAAGTTATTTGTTAGACAAGGATAAGTACAAGGAGGTGCCTGCTATAAGAGGAAATTTGGTGAAATCTCTTTTGTTGGTTTTGTTTTTGTTTTTTTTTTTCCCCCCACTACTATTTTCTGCTCATTTATGGTTCTGCATGCAATAGTAAATTACATAAACATATTTTATCGCAAATTTTCACTTTCAAAAAAGATTTCCCCAAATTATGCTTCAACTACATGTTGTGCTACTATTCCATGCTCTTCTATGTTACAACTCATATTATGGCATTATGAGACATTTCTTATTTGAGAAACTCCATTGCATTTCAAAGGTAGAATCTGTTTCAAACTTAAAAGACAATCAGGCATGGGAAAACAAACAAACAAAAAAATGACAAAACACTCTGCACTGAAGTGACAGTAATCGAGTAAATGCAGTTGTGCAGATTTACTTGACGTTAGCTACTAGCTGGCTAGAGACTTCCAGACCAAATTATTGCATTTACAAGTAATATCATTTCTAATATATGCAATTGTATTATAGTCTTTCTAAAGATGAAGTGAAGTGAAGGATAAGGTTCGCAAACAGTAAATTGGAGCAGGATGATGTTCCAAAAGGAATTGTTTTATAAATAGATATAATTTTTTTTTTTTTTTTTAATTAGAAAATAATACCAGGATAATCCTAATTTAATTTCCTTACAACAGTTGAGTCCTGGGAAATGCTTGTACTGTAATTTCAGAAATATAAATGGCAATTCAGAATATTCTGAAAAACAAATGGATTTTTTAGTCTGGAATAAACTTATTTGCCAGGCTAAATATCAGTATGAGAGTCCCCTCATTCACTGAGCTGCCTTTATCAGTGTCAGGAAGTTAAAAGCGTTGTGAGCCATCAGCTAATCAGTTTGGTAACAGTAAGTAGAAATGTGTTAAGAAGATACTATCAATATAATGCATGAAGACTGCCTGCCCTCAGGACTCCGCACATCAGTTACATCAGAGTATCAATAAAATCTGTATTCCTGTAATTTCCCTATCAGCTCTGCTTTTCATCAAACAAGACTAGCAACAGGTTATTTCTTACCAAGCATGGAAATGATTTTTCTCCCCCCATACACAGCATCTACATTCTGCATTCTTCTCATGAAGCTACAGAACTCATCTTTTCACTACACAGCGAGACTGCTTTTTGGCTGGAGCAAAGGATAGGGGAGGATGTGGAAGAACACATATAGGAAATAAAGTTTTAACTACAAAAAATAAGTATTAATATGTGGGATAACTTCATTTATGAATACAAAAGAAAGACTCTTCCTTTGCTTTTGTTTTTTCTCCCCTTCTGTTCCCCACTCTGGAAACCCCCTTCTAGTTCAAACCATGCAAGGCTGCACTTGTGTGTAGTCTGTTTTGTTCCACAGGGAAGAGTGGAAAAAATAAGAGAACAAAGCAAACGATGTGAAAACTTTTCACAACTTTTGGATATGGATGACATCCAAGTATGGAAAGTAAACAATGGGTCATTGTTCATTGTCATCTTTCCAGGGAAGAAATTTTCATTCCACTACATTGTCACGAGATAAATATTCCCAACACCCTTTCTCCCAAGATACAGGAATGGAGAAAAACTGTTCAATTCACAGCTATGTTAAGCACTGGAGCACAGGAGAACGAGCTACAGTGCGCCCAGGGACGAGAAGCTCTTGGAAAAATACAACAATATTTCCAATGGACAAAGCACATGGGATAAAGTCTGCTAAAGCTATCAGACAGCCATATCAGTGTTGAATATGCCAAAAACTGTATAATTAAGAAATCAAAAGAACCAGTTGTTTAATATACTAAGAGATAGCCTAGTTACTGTCAAATAACAGAGGAGAATGAGGTACATATTACTATGTGATTCAGTACCTCTCTGAAACTAAGTAGCTCAAACACAACAGGACCCTGATCGTGAACCTATGAGATGAGAGCCAGATTCGGCAATTGTAATATTGAGTTGAATATTTTTAATTACTATTTTTTAAAACCTTAAATTCATACACCCCCCAAAACAGTCAAATTTCCAGTGCTAATAACCATGTTCTGAACTGAACTTGGTTACTGGATGTTGCAAGAGAAACAGTTACTAAGACCTCATCAACATCTTCCTTCCTATTGAATGTTTAAACTGATAAAGCAAATGGTTTATCAAAGAGCCATACCATACAACACTTTTAGTGGACATGGATGAACTGTTTTCTGTTTTTAGCATAAATGAGCCCTGAAACCCACAAGCAGCAAAGCCTATCAGCACATGCTTTACTCCACTGCAAATTCTGAACCACAACACGTTCAGGTTGATATGGAAGAGGTGTAGAGCTTCAAGGGTGAAGCTAAGGCTGTCAAGATTGCACTGATTGCTGCAAAGTGTGGTTGCCACCAAGACAATCTCCATCATGATTTCAAGAGACACCGAGGAAAAATGCTGAAAGCATTGTAATTAACTTGTACCCAAGACTGCGTCGTCAGGAAAGAGCCCATGGTATCACAACAGTATCGTCAACTTTTAACTCCTGTAAATGCATCCAAATTTAACACAACCTCTATGCAATTCTGGAGCTTTACTGCTTTCTGATGCAAGTGACTGCTTCATTCTAGGCAGTTCAAATCTATTTCTTAGTCTTATTCAGATATCTCTATATTAAAGTTGTACCTGTTTGATATTCACATTATGAATAGCAAGACATTCACATATGAATTAACTTCTTCATTATCAACCACCTGAGACAGAAGTTAATTCATGCCAAATGCCTATTCAGCTTTGCATAACAAATGGGGCTGGACCACCAGCAGCATGCAGTTTCTTTCTATCTCTCATTTGTATAATTTTGCATTTCTCCAGACACTTGCGTTACCATTTGAACAGGAATCACTGACTCCATCTATAGAGCAGTCTTTGCTGAATATTTGTTTCCTTCCTTTCTCCACTCTGAGAAAAAGTTAAATTTAGACTTTCAGAATGCTTGCTGCTGGAGGAGCAATGAAGAAACAGGACATGGGCCAAAACTGTGAGACAGATATGGGCTCCTACTAATTCGTGAGCAAACAGGGTTAGCAGCTGAAAATGAAGATGCTCCTAATCACTGCTCTCAGAAATGGAGCAGTTGGAGAAGTACAAGAAAAGCAGTTCTTCCAAACTTTTTGGAGACATGGATCACATGAACATTAATAACTTTGCATGTCTGAGTCATAATAATAAAATTGACTTATACATGCCTAGATTTCATTACATAGACTTCCATATGTATCTGTCAATGAAGTAATTTATGCTGCAGCTGATTATATACATAAAAAAACCAGTCTGACAAAATTAAATTGCTATATTACCTTACAACAGCAAGCACTACCCAAAGCATGGAATACATTTCATAGACTGAGATTTCCCAGCACTCTCTAAACTCAGCTTTCAGAATTTTTCAGTAGGGGAACATTTTGAGTGCAGGTTAAAATGATTTTTTATTCGCTTACAGTTACAAATAGGTGCTCTATACATCATATCGACAACGTAAACCTCCAAAGTATAAAAGTCAAAGACCTTTGCCCTGTCTAAAAGCAACATGCTAGGTAAAACCATGGAATTTCAATTAAGGATGAACGTGCAATTACTTTAGGGAAGAATAATACCAAGCTATCCATTCAAAATATATGAGCAGCTGTTTAAGAAAAAAATGCTGTGTGATCATTCAATTAGCTCACAACCTTGAAGGCCACAGATCATTTCATTTGTCACCACATGGATTAGGCAGCTCCACATTTTGAGGGCTGTTTGCCATTAGGTTATTAGATCCAGATATTTATTTTTTTAGTTTTACATGAATACATCCTACATTAGTTAATTAAGAAAGTTAGAAAATTTGTATCAACCCTTATTATTATTACTATTCTCAAAACACAGACAGATATTATATGTATTTCTTCAAGGTAAATTATGAGTAAGGACTTAAAACTGAAAATTGTCATCTCCATTCTGTTAACTATGTAACTACAAGATAGAAATAAATACTGAGGAAGCAATACTAAACAGGAAAATCTTAAGTACTCTCTCAAAATCATAAAAATCAACATGTGAAGAACAAAAGCCATTTCTAGTATTTTTACATGTCTTTGAACCCTCCTCTTTCCAACAGTAAAATAACCTTCACATCTATCAGTAGTTTGAATTGGAAATATACTAATTCTAGCAAGATTTTCTTTTTAAGTAAAGGTAGTTATACAGTTTTTAAAACACCTTTTTTTTTTTTTTTTCATAGAAGCAGAACTGTCACTGTAATATCTGAAGTAATTTTATTTAAAGGAAAATTAACTAGACATGCTTTCTTGTTTTGTTATAAGGTGTATAAAAGATCATTCTCCTACCTTAGTAAAAGATGCCTGCTTCTGACTGGAGCAATTTTACTTGCATGCTTGTAAACTCTTGAGCAGTAATCCTGTTACGTGTCTACAGCAGTTTCACAGGGGTGGGACTTCTGTCTGATAATGAATTCACCAGGGAATCTTCCTGTTCAAAGAACACTGCTGCAGAAAAGGCACTCTACATTTGCTGTCACAAGGTTTTAGATGATTAGATTAAGACACAGGAGTAAGTACACTTACATATATTCAGTGATACAGAATCAAATATTTTCTACATGGTAACACTTGGACAAAAAGACTGAAAATTGCATTATGCTTTGCAGGAGAATTGTAAATGTGTGTGTATACACACATTAAAGAAAATAAATATAAGAAAATCACTTGTCTGTATGGGTGTAGCATACTTGCATAACTGGTATGATGAGTAATTTTAAGCATCTAATCTGAGAAGTAGAAAATCGAAATCATATTTTAAAATGGAGATTCATACTTTAAACTCAAAATTGTACTTCGGAGTACAGATTCACTCTTTAAAACTTATATTTTATTTTATCCTTCATAAATGATGAGCTGCCCATAAAGCAGATGCACATCCGCCCACTGGCAACCATTAATTTCCCCTGAGCAGTAGCAGCACAGATCTAATGAAGGAACCCTGTAATATGTTAACTAACTCAATAACAACAAAACTAGCTTCCTACAAGCTCTGTGATTGAGAATGGTGATGCTTATGGTGATTATTAAGATCTACGAGAAAAAAAAAAACAAAAAACTGGAGAGTATATGCGGTCACATAAAGCAGACAAACATATGAGAGCAGATTTACATAGCTACCGAAAGAGACATTTCTGACAATGTTACAGCACTGAATGTGACAAAGGCTGAATAAGTGTTCCACTGTTCAACCAACCACTTTAGTGAAGCTAAATCATCCAGCATTTTTCTCATCCTGTTTGTAGATTATAAAAAGCAAAATAAAGCACAGCTTATGTCTAGATCTAAAAATCAACAAAACCAAGTTAAAAATAGAACTTGATGGATTTTAAGAAACCCAAATTGAAAACAATCGACAGCCTCAATTTTTGCTAATGTCTAAATCAGGAAAACCTCTAAAGAATCAACGTAGTGTAAAGAGAACTATATGCTTCTAGAATTGCTTCTTTACTTGTTCACAGATGTTCAATTGAGGACAGGATTGAGAATGTTCCTAGCTAGCTCTTTCAAAATGTGAAATTGGGCCAAGAAAAGAGATGGTTCCTTCCCTAAAATATTGAAGTGACTTTCAACTCTTCTTACTTGCTGCATCACTACAGGTACTGAGAGTCACACCTTTCTCTATGAATTCCTCTGGTTCAGCATTGATTCAGGGTATGGAAGACAAATCAGCTCCTCTGCCTTTGATTTCATTTCCCAACTGTATGCAAGTGCCCTAATCAGCAAGTCACAAAGTAGTCTACATGCTTACTACATCTTCTTTTCTAACTGTTTCAATGAGGATACAATACAAGAATGTGAGGTACTTAAAAGACAAACCAAAATAAACAGCATACTAGAAAGTTCAAACATGAACGTAACCTGAATAGCAATCAGGTAACGACCTTTATCTATTTTTTACCTAGAGTAGAATTTTAGAATTTTATTTCAAGAGAAGTAGAAAGAATGTACAGTTACTTAAAGGGCAGAAGTAATAGCAGAGAGAGATGAGCTAGTCAAAAGCCAGAACAGAAAAAAAGGAAAACAATAATAAAAAATGGTTTTACATTGGCTAAATGAAGTGGTCTGCTGGTGTGTACAGAGCTTTCATTACAAGTTCGATATATAGAGCATGCAAAAATGAAGAATAGTTCTATCAGAAATCATTTTATTTGTAGTACTTCTCTAACTGAAAAGGAAAGGTTCAGAAGTACTGATTATATTCACAGAAGTATAAGTTTAACCTTTCTGATAAAAATCTGAAAAGAAATATGACACGTTTATAATTTTACTCTTACTTTAAAACAGCCAAAAAATGCAAGCTCTTTACCTAAATTAACCTTGTTCTTTTCTCAATTATACATAGAAACTTCAATACTACTTCCCATAGCTCTGAGAATAAAATCTTCCCATCAGTACTTTGATTCTGCTCTTCATATATAGTAATTGCACCCCAGTAGATCTGAGAACTTAATTATTCTGACTTAACAGACTGATTTTACTTAAGACCTGCTTTTATTGATTTACTATGCAGTTGAAATACTATTTCACCTTCTTTCTTGTGCATTGCTTGTATTAAATTACTAACCGTTTTTCATCCACTTTATAGATTACTCTGTAGAAACGTAACCTCAGAAAGCACAGCTATTGTTTCTTAAGAAAAAAATTTCATGCAGCTCCCTTGTTACTGTTGGATAGCCAAACTTCCAGTAACACTTTTGATCTTTGATAGCTAGTGGGTAACCAATACAAGTCTCCTTGTATAGATGTTCTTTAATCACACAAAGTTGTAGCACTTTGTAAATGGAATGTATTCTTTGATAGAGGAAATTAAATTTTGTAGAATATTTTTCTGTGAACGTTGGTTTGATTTACAGGTATTGTGTTGCAGAAACATAACCAGTGTTTAACAATATCTGCAACAGCATGAAAACAGTGAATACTTCAGTTAATGACAAAAAATACTGAACTTATTGGAAAGTGCAATCTGCAAGATGTAAAAAGAGACTAACTTTGTGAAACAAATTTGAGCAGAATCATTATTCAGTGGCATTTAAGTATTCTCTTCCCTTTTAGTCAAAAGAGGAGTTACATATGCATCTATATAAAAACATGCAAAATGTTTGACAGTTTTCTTTATTTTCCAAGCTGAAATACATCAGACAGTGTGGAAGACTTGAATCCTAGGAACTGCCACAGACTTTATTTCAATAGAATATTGATGGCATGTTGGCTGTCATTGTCTGTCACTCTGTTTTAGTGATGTATATATAGGTTTTGTAGGGTCAGTTCTTCTGCTTCTCTGGAGAAGAAAGTACTGGTATTTCTGAGGAGCCCGCTTCAGACTTTATTGTACGAAGGGCTTTCGAATAAGAAACATGGAGTGTCTGTCCAACCACCTTGTGTTTCTAATTAAAGAGTTTGCAGAATCACACAGAAGAGCCTTTTTGAGAAAGTCTATTCAAGATATACTATTCTGTTCCATAGTGTATTTAAAAACTATATTTTAATTGCAGAAAGGTATTTTAATTTCAGCAAGTTGTAGATTTATAGGGAAGAAAATGAAAAAAGTGCAGGACAAGGATGCTCACTATAACTACACTTGAATACATCGAAGACTGGATAACAATATTATACAGGGAAACAGTTAACAGTATCACTGTGCATACCTATTCCATGAAGGGCTGAGTCTTTGTAATGTCTTCTAAATTAAAAGCAAACTCTAAAGCTATATTATGACAACATTTGAATTTAAGAAATAAAAGATTGCAGTGAGAAAAGCTGTTGCAGAGAAGGTTGGCAAAGTCTTCAGTACTTTACAGATGACTTGCACAAAAGACTGCACATAATTATTAGTTAGCCTAATATTCTAGTCAGCCTAGGACACTTCAAGTTTAAGATTTGCTTTCTACAGTTTTCTTCTGGAGATGCATCACTGCACTAGTATACTACTTCAAACAATCTACTTCCCTCACTTCTACTCTACACATAGTTTTAAGTCTCAGACTTTGCAGTTTATGCCAATACAATTCTTAATGCATTCCTGTTGCTATGATCATTTTGTTTACAACTCGCAGATGCAGTCGCTCATTCATATTTTTGAGAATATTCTGGGATTTTTCATTGACTAAATAGTAACTTTTAACCTTCTTGCCCTACATGCGTGGGCAGTACTTCCTCTGTGTGCATCATGTGTTGTACTTGAATGGCAGCATTAGTTTTTGCCAGCATCAAAAGCATTGTACTGGCATTCTATCTGTACTGCAAATAAAATTAATAATTGCATCCATTCTCTTCTGAAGGCTAGGCACTGATATGAAAGGCACTCAATACACTTTACTGAAATTTCTTTGTATAGGGGAGTAAAATCTAATGCGTTAGAGGAAATTCAGAACAGCATTCCCTATGTTTAATTAACAGGTGTAATACTATTCAATAGTCATGAAAATGAAGAGGACAGCTTTTCTTCAAGTGCAAATTTCCACAGAAATAATCTTTTCTTCCCAACCCAAGAGAAAGCATCTTACTTTTCTACTAGTATGAAACCTAAGAGAAAACACCACTATTTCTTAAGTATCATAGTGCAAAAATCTAATTGATAAAGTGTTGAAAATAATGCAGTAGATAAAAATACTGGAAATATTTGCTGGTTCAGTTGCTTGCATTATTTTTTGCATTGTTTTCTTATAGAAACACAAACACAAAAAAACCAAAAGCTCCTGTTTTTCCCCCCCACCTGTAACAAAAATCCAACACCTGGGGCACAGATGATCAGAATAATTTTCTCATGGATTAAACTTAACCCATAAGTGGCTGTGGTAACTGTGGTAACCCATAAGTAACTGTGGTAGAAGTGAGTGCAGACTACAGTTTTGCTCTCTTACTTCTAAGACACTGGAAAGTGTTCCTCACACTTGATAGTGCATATTTATTGCACTTCTCATGGATAACTGGATTATAAATACTTTCAATTTGATATTCATAGTCTGATATCAAAATATTGTAACATTTCCTCAGTTTCCTGTTTCCCACGACTTCCATTTGCAGTCTTTTTAGTGACCTTTAAGACAGACTTTTTCTTTTTTTTTTTTTGTTTGTTTCTCTCATGGTTTCTGTGAAAATGAATGTAGCCTAAAACAGACTTAAGACTAACATTTAGAAACCATTTTGTTCTTCTTTCATTTCTCACCCCCACTTTTTTCCCTTACTTATGAAAAAGATAACAAAAATAATTCACAAATATTTGGATGCACTCTTTGTCTTGTTTAGAAGTCAAGGTTTTACAAATATTTGGAGAGATTCATACAAAAAGAGTAATTACGATGGCCTAGATTACTTGTCTTTAGCTGTCTCCTCTCCAGCTATTAAATTGAAATATATGAGACTTGGCTGGAAAGTTGAGTGCATTCCTCATGAGGAAAAAGAAAAAAGGATATTTCACATGGTTATTCTAAGAGCTGGGAGATCCACTTGAATTTAGCCATACAAAGTTAACACAGAACATCAAAATCACTGAACATTAGTTAAATGATGTATGTAAACTAATTGGTAAAATAATACTTCTCTGGTGTTTTTTGTTTTCTTCCAAGTAACAGTAACATATCATCAGAAAAAATATATATTTATATTAAAAAAAAAATCATACTTCAAGACACTGCAGACTGACAAAGCTGTGACAGATGATGCCTGTTTTTCATCATGCCATGGACTTGATCTCAGAGAAAACACAAAAATTGGACTAAAAATAATAGGGAAATGCATCATAAACTTAAGTGTTCAATGATGCAGTATCTAAATGGTAAAGTTAAAGGACCGAAAGAAGCCCGATCTATTTGCCTACAGCAAGAGAAGGCCAGGATAACTTCTTCATAGTCAAGTATTTTCAAAAGTACTCTGCAAGTATTCTGAATGTATTGCAGATTAACTTTTTATAAAAGAAATAAAATATCAACCACTCGGGTGGAGGGGACTACTGTGTCCCATAGCCTCGAGCATTGGAAGTTAGTAAGTCAATATCTTTAAGCTCAAAAAAGATAGTCATCCTGTGCTCCACCTGAGGCCTTCATTTGCCACATAGGAGGGCGCTTCTACCTGCAAACTCCTTCTTGCTTTGAGGAGATTGCAACATGCCAGAAGTCAGGACGAGCAGTAAATGCAAGAGTACCACAGAAGTATTTCAACTTTTCTTCCCCTAGTAAAAAAAAAAAAAAAAAAAAAAAAAAAGATGGGTTCAAAACAAATACAGAAGTAAAATCCTCAGACACCTTTTAAAATAAGATTTTATACTTGTTTTCAAAAACTGCTGCTTAGAAATTTTTTGCGTACAATTTCCCTTGACTTAGAGCTTCCCTTTACAACTTGCTCTTTTAAGCAGGAACTTCCTGGATTTCTTAAACAAGATGGTTATTTACATACAACAAATCTCCCAGCATAAAGGCAGTGTCTCTGAGATATGTACTGTGTCAAATAAACAGATAAACACATATAAGAACACGTTTACTTCAAAAAGACTTTTTTATGCTAAGTGGTTCTCTCAAAGAGAAAGAATGTTCAGGTTTTCAGAAACAGCAACCACTGTAAAGTTTAACAACTGACAATAGTTTCTACACAACATTCCTTATCTTGGCACCCTACTAAGAAATAATCTTACTGGTTACTGATGTCAGACTAGAAAAATTCAACCCCATTTCTATATACCAGGAACAGAGAATTCTCCTTAACATGTAGGATTCACTTTTACTTTGAAGAGGGTGTGGGAAAACAAAAATTCCATTCAATACTTAAAGGTGACATTTAGTAAACAATATGGTTTTAGCTGATGTTGGCAGTCACTTCCAATGGCTTCACCAATAAAAATGGAATAATGCTATCCTTCCTTATCACAGAGGGAGGACTGAAGAATGACCAAGTTTGTTCAGCAATTGACAACATTAATAACTTAGATAAGTATTTTTAATCAAAACTGCAACACTAAGTTTTCCTTGTAAGGAACTGACATCAAAGTAACACAGAAGATCAAGGATAGTATTGGCATAATTACTTTGAAACAAGAAGAAAACAAAAGCCTAGGACCCAAGTTACTCTATACATAGATAATAAAACTAGAGATAAAGTTGTAAGAGATCTTCATGCTACACACATTCACCAGTCAAGACAGAAGTGTAAGTGGGTTTTCACCACATTGTCTTTTATAGTTAAAAGAAACAAATATTCCGGAAGGAAATTAACTCAATAAGTAGAGAGAAAATATATTGTTATGGCAGAGACATGTAGCAAGCTATCACTTCTGTCTTTAACTTTTGGGGAGAGATAAGATGGAGGAAGGAATAGGTCAAAAATTTCATACATATTTGTCCAATCACACAAATATCTTATTAAAAAAAAACGCAAAAAAACCCTAAAATATCAACTTGGTTTTTCTGACAAATGGAAGGGCAGAAGAGGAGGCAGGGAAGTTATACCCACAAAAAGAGAACTTTCATCATGAAAACCTGCATCTCAAACAACAAGAACTACATTAAAAATAATGTATGAATGACCAATTTATTTTCCTCTGTTCTCCCCTCCACACCCACTTGCTTGCAGGCATGGAAACTTCATAAATTTTAGTTCTTCCTTTGAACTCCATTACAAAAAAAAAAAAAAAAAAAGAAGAAGAAAAAAGAAATCAATGTTATTTTTTTCCTGAAACTAAGAAGAAACAACAACAACAAAAAAATATATCTCATGAGGCTGATATTCAAGATCACATCTTTCATTATTTCTTATCATACTGAGAGGCTGAACAGAGGCTTTGTGCCTCCACATGTAGAAATATGAAAGATCCTGACATATCCACTCCTATTCCAAAGCTGCAAAGGGCACATAAGACAGAATGTGCATAAGCACCACACAGAAATGAATTTTGCAGTTTCTTCCTTCCATTCATTTTACAAATGGGAAGAGACAGAGCAATAGCATACATTAGTTACAGCTAGCCACAAATAGATAGCTCATAAGTATAGGACTCCCATATCACGTTTGCCATTCATTCTGTTATTTAAATAGGTAAATATTTTATTACGAACTCAAAATGAAATTTAGATTTCTCTTATATGCTTGGGATTAGAAATTAGAGGTTTGGTGTTTCCTTGTTTATCTTTTTACTCCTTCTTGTCTTCAGTATTCAATCATTTCACAGCAATACACAGAAGAATTATCCTTTTTTTTAAGGTACAATTTCACGTGCTCAAAGGTGAGCTATATGATAAAGCAACATCATAACTTCAGATCTTGTGAGACTAAGACAATAGATGAAGCAGGATAAATAGCATAAGTGGTGCATAGAAAGAAAAGGAAATATTTTTATTCAGGAACAAGAATTGTAATAAGCTCGACTCAGCATTTATTTGGCCTACATATTCTAATTATAATTTACTAAGAGATTTGTGTTGCAAATGCACATCTGGACTTTGTCCATTCAACCACATTGTTACTTGTCCTGCTATTTATTCCAAATCTATTTTCACATAGCTCTACAGAGAGCTTCCTTTTCCCAGAGGATTTGCTTCTACCAGATGGTATTCACATGTACGTATTATATCTAGATTTCACAACTCTGTTTTTAAGTAACAGAAAATATCACCATACAGTTATGCCTCTGTTAGAGAATTCTGAGGGAATGAAGTTACTGCAGTGCAATGAGGTTTCTAATAGGGGAAATATATGTTGAAGTGGAAAGATTTGTTCTGTTTCATGTGCTCCTTGTGATAATACTTCTAGGTATTTTCAGTTTTCATCCCAGGTTTTATACCCTACCTTTTTTTTTTTTTAGAAAATATTTTTCTGTGTAACAGCATTATACGTCCCAAGATCAGAACTAAAGATCAGAAATATATGGTCTTTCAAGTCTATAAACACTGACACACAGGCTGAAAAATATTATATTTAAAAAAAAAAAAAGACAAAAAAAAAACAACTATGAAAGTCAGAATAGATTAGAAGACTACTAATTAATGTTGTTAATTTAGCTTCCTTAAAATTTAACTACTGTAAACATGTTACCCTGAAGGATAGAGGTTTGTTTTAAGAACAAATGCAGAAAGCATTTTTAGCAGTAATTTTAAGATAATTCAGCTGTTGGATATTTTATTTATTTATTTAATGTTATATGCATCCTGTCTAGTACCTAAGATTTATCTTGCATAATTTTCATGTATCAGTACAAGGATATTAATTTATGGTTACACTGAATATTAGTGAAAATCATCCATACTGGAATGCAGTTTAATAGGACCCAAATCTTCAGCTCTCTTGGTAACACAATATTCCAACATGACATTTTAATCTTATGCTTCACTTTGCAGCAAGTATTTCCTTTATCCTATCAATTTCCTTCTTAGATAGAAGTCATTCATTACACAAGAAATAACATTTTTCTTGCTCAAATCTATAAAACTTCACTAGGTAATAGTGCTGTCCAACTGATATTTTAAGATGCATCTACAGCACGTTATGAGAAGACAGTAAAAATATTAACCATGTGTATTAAACACATTGAAAAGCCACTCAAGGAAACTGGATAAAAGAGCCATCTATACAGATAATAACAAGCATTACAACACTGGGACAGGCTCCAGCAACCTATAAAAGACTTAAAAATCATGCAGAGACATTAAAATATTCTTTTACAATACTATAATAAGAAAAAACAAGCCACGAAGATATTTTCCTTATGCCCAGCTTTGCTGTAGCACCTTGTCTGCATTCCCACACAACAGCCTAAATCCTCCAGGCCTGTGAATAGTGAGAAGAAAACCAATACCAGGTGTTTAGTGAACAGTTTAACCACTGTTCTTTGTTTCAAAACACAAAGAACATTTTCAACACACCCATCAACACCTGACAGATGCAAGAACTGATATACAAGAAGTAGACAGTATCTAACATTCCGGGTCCCAGAAACAGGTCTCCAGCCCTTCTATGAGTAGCCTTGCTTCCAGTCAGACTGGTCATTTTCACAGCTTCCCTTCTTAAAACATTTATTTACAGCTATTGAAAAATCACCAAAAACAAAAAATACCAATCACGGCAGCTAATCATCTTTCTTACATTAGCATTTACAGTATTGGACACACTCATGTTCTGTTAATCTTTTGATACTGGGCAGACAGCTTTGTTACTTGAAAACTAGCTTAACCATCCTTTGCCAGCCACCAGCTGTATCAAACTAAAACCAGCAATCATGCAAGTAATAACTACCAGAAAAATCAAGCAATTACGATTTAAAATTGTCAACATTCTGGTAAATATTTAGAGATATACATATTTGATAAATTATAAGGGAACATTCGAGCTAAGCTAACCTCAGCATCCACCCCTGAAAGATTGCTTGTGATCAAAACTCTAAAATGCCTAGGAGAAGGCAAGAGCAGAGATGAGACTCTTCCTCTGCAGCACAAGACTGAAGTAACATAAGTAGACAAGACATCATTTAGTGTTTTGCTCCATCAGTAGTGCTATCAGAGAAATAAAGAAGCTGGTGACCATAAAAACATAGTGTGACCAACCTCCCTTCCATTAAGAGCTGTTATATCTGCAGTTATACACAGGGATGAAGTTAAAATGGGAATAGTTAAAAGCAAAGTTAAAACATAAGTTTGTACTTTCCATCCTCATCAGAAACAAGAGAAACTACTCTTGGAAGAACAATTCCATCTTATCTCTCTAAAGATGAAGTCATGAGCGTCTTCTAAAAAGATGTTTTTTTCTCCCAACAATGCAATGCTTGTTTCTTGCATTTCAATTGGCACCACTTCATACCGTTGTGTTCTGAAGAACAATAGAGCCAGTTGTAGAAATGAAATGAGTCACAAACAACACATGACTTGGGGCATGTAAGGTAGAACTGACTATATCATTTTGTTTCAGTTGCCAAACTGTGTAACAAAATCATATTTGTTTCTTAGTTTAATCCAGAGTTCTGTTGTTGATCTAAGTACAATTTTTAAAAATAGCATTACATAACATTCAGAATTGCTCATAAACATCACTACTAAGTTAGAGTTCTTATAGCCCTGATGCTTGCGTGATACAAGACAACAGTCTTATATTTTTTTACCATCCCACAATACGAAAGTGAGAAATATCCCTGGCAAGAGCAGCAGGTGCAAATTAGCTCTTGCATGCAAAATCAAGTTGGCTATTATGAGAAGATAGTTTTATGATTCTAAACATATTACATCCAGATCAAAACTGCATTTCTCCCCCTCTCCTAGAAGAAGGATCAGAAGGCCCTTAGATAGATAAGCAGATGGCTGGAAAAATTTGTTTTTATTGAATTTCCTTTCTTGTTGATCTTTTAATTCTTTTTCAGAAAGTTATTCAGGAAATAAGTAACTGTTCTCATATTGTTCTCATCTGCTGGAGTCAAAAGATTATCATCTTCTAACTATTTCTAGGCTCACAGCTCTTAAGTAAGAGAACAGATTCCTACTGCACAGTGGTGTTCTGAGGCATTCCTACTGTTTGGGTACAGGATTAGGAATATATATATATATATATATATTCTTTAACTATTGCACTGGAATCTGATTGCTCAGGAGAAAGGAAATAAGTTGTATGAACAGAACTTAAAAGGTAAAGTAGCAGGATATGCCCACAACTTTCTCACAGAGTTGAGGCTTCTATCCCAAATGGAACAGCGCTTGCAACTGTTTCTTCCAGTACTACCCATTTAAAGTGTTTTGTTGTTGTTGTTGTTGTTTTTTTAATTCAGTCCCAGAAGGATTTTAAGAGAAGTCAGAACTGCAGGTCTTTATACTCAAAGAATTCTAGCACAAAACTTTCTCAGCTTTGGCAGTCAAAGAATTAAACAGAATTAAAATGATGTTTGCATAGGTCTTTATCAAGCTCTAGTTAAAATGAAGGTATTTGTGCAGAAAAGGTATTCTGTACCAGAAGACATCTGGAAATCAACTACCATTGTTGTTATTTCATACTAGCAATATCAGAAATGAACTACAAATTTCATAATCTTTCCTTGGCTAAAAGAAACACGTTTTTGAAGTTATCAAAAGTCCAAAGGCTCAGTTTTCATTGTGAAGTAGTATTACAGAAAAAAATTTTCCATGATGCAGATTTGAATTCACAGCAGGATGCCTTTCAGTTCAAACCACTCAGATTGTTGCATTGAGAATGTAACTTCAAATCTCCTGCTTTGAAATACAAAAGCAGGACACTAAGCTAATGAGTCACATTTTGAAGGCTGGGTAGTCTACAGACATCCAGAGTGGTGGACGTTTAGTGGGTAGATACTTAGTAAGAGGCATTAATGTAGATCTGTAACATATGACCAAACTGAAGCTGACAGTAATAATATATTTAATTCTCTATAACAGTGATTCTTCATGTTTTACATATTTTTCATATTATCCATCATGAATATAGTCCTATACAAATAAGTTATTTGTATTTATAATTACTACAAAATGTTACCTCAGGAAATTTTACAGGCGGTCAATTTGATCACACACTTAGGACAAAGTAGTTGATAAATTAGCTGCACGGATGTATAGTCCAAGAGATTAAAAGGGATTTTTTTCTACTTAAGTTTGTTTTAGCATCAGATACAGGTGCTAACCTATGACTTGTCCTTGTTCTGAAGAAACAACTACTTTCAGAATGCTCCTGCATGTGGAACTTGTAGCGGGGATTCACTGCTGAATGGCTTTAAAACCTTCTTTCCTCATAAGACAGTATTCTGCTAAAAAGCCTCATAAGTAAAGTAACTCCATTTAGGTTGAAAAAAATCAAATCAAACAATATAACATACATTCAGTTCTACCAAGATTCAGTATTTCTTGACTGACAAGAGTATAGCAGTTAACATGATATAGAGGTTCTCAGAGTAAAGAAATAATAACAGTTATAATACTAACACATATAGTTATGAAGCTCTAGATTTTGATTATTTAATTAAGGCTCAAGGCTTTGATTGTATTAATATCACTAGAGTATGAAAGCTTAAAAAAAAACAGATGGGAGCTATTAGGTTCCCCCATACAAGTAGTTTCTCTACACACTTCCTTTCTCTAGATAAGAGATAACTAGACAGACACAAACTGTAGGAACATATTTGTTTTTACAAACGTTTATTTAAAGGAATAGCTGCTTAAACTTCTGAAGAAGTAAAAATGTTTTAGTTATTAATGATCACAAATCGTTTAAGCTATATTTGTCATCTAAGAAACAGCAGAACGTTTGCCATTTTTATCTTCTCGGCCAACAGCACAGACTTACAGGTAACGCAGGATGAACCTGTTTCCAAATGCCAGTTATCTGTTACATCAGAGGAGTTCAATATTACCTAGCAATGTAATTTTGCATACTGATTTCCATGTAAATAAGATGACTGTGTGCCATCTAGTCATTGTAGACTATTCAGAAACAGACAAAAGATAGTGGATTTAGAAGAAAGATCTGTATTGTTGCTCTGCATAGGATCATAGACAACTGTGTTCCTGACACTTCAGATGGACAGGAAAATGAGAGAAAAAAAATGCTCCTTCCTTCCCTACAGATTTATCTGTGTCTGCCATCCTTATTGTTGCACACCACTTGAGAATAACTCATACTGTAAGTGGCAGGGATGTACTTCAAGAGACAAATCAACACTTATGTTAACAGTACCATAAGAAAAGTAGAACAGTGACATCAAGTGACAGGATTCCTACAATACACTTCTGAGTGTACAAGAAACGTCTGCAACAAACCCCGTTAGAAATTCCAGTTCTTAAATATTAATAACTATGGATATTTAAAGCAGTATAACTAAAGTGTAAACACTACTCTTGGTCTCACTTGTGCTTGAATATACAGCTTTTCATTTAAAGTATTCTTAAGTGAGGTTAAAAGAATTTAAAACACTGTGGTTAAGATCAGTAACTTAAGGTTTAAACAGCAACTTTAAAAAGACAAAACCAGAAAATCCAGCCAGTATTTGAAGCACTTATAAGGCCTTCTCATATGAAAAGATAACAACATCTTTGAAGTCATGGAAAAGTTATTTTTGTGTTTTTATATATATATTATAATATATATAATATAATATATAATATTTTATATATATATATATATATATAATATAATATAATATATAATATATATATATAATATATATATATAGGCAAAATCAAATCCTGCTTCCACTCTTAGGGCAGTACCAGTGAGTTGAAGTTCTACAGATTTTAAGTGTGGTTAATTGTCTCTCCCTTTCAGCCCTGGAGAAAAGTCTTCTTCAAATGAAACCATTATTAATAAAGCTCAAAAGTCTGTGAACAGTGTTTAGCACTGCTCTAAGCTTAGTCATAAAACACACATGCTGAACTACCTTACGAAGACTGACCTATTCTTTAGACAGTTATCTGTGAAATGAGATACAGATTTATTATTTTTATTCTGGTTTCTTTCAAGAAAATACTCCAGAGTTAACAGCTTCTAGTCTTCTGTCAGATACTGTGACCACATGACAAATGCCATATTGATAGCTTGAAACCTCCTAGAACATCATAATACCCAAGTGTGTTGTTACTGACTTCCTAGACAGATGAAAGATATCTCATACTTCCTACAATTGCAGCATCATTTAGTGTCTAGTGAATGGTAACACGTGGGGGATTTTTGTTATTTCACAGCACAGGAGAAGGAAAGGTGCTTATTCATTAAGCCCACAGGTCTTAGACAATATATGCAGCTGGATTCTGACAATGTTGGAAAAAAAAAAAAAAAAATTGCTAGTGTGGAGCTCTTCTCTCCACAGTATTACCATTTTTTACTGGATATAAGCTATGAAGTTTAATCTGAGCTTTCTAAAGGGTACATACACAAGGCATCTAAAATAAACACTTCACCGAGCACCAGATTGGTCAAGGGAAACAAATGAAAGTTAAAGAAAGTTGAAATATATTAATGAAAATGTGATATTACCAGACAGAGTCTTCACTCTAGAAAGTTATGTCATTTTGCATGATGGAATGCTATGCTTTTAAGTATTTATCCATCTAATACCCTTAGAGAATTCATATACAGCATGAAACAAATAAAATACTCCTAGGTTCCAACCAGCTATACTGTCCATAGAATCATTTCTTCTCTACAGTGATATTTTCTCCTACAGATTTGGTGATCACATATTACACAGATACCTAAATGTCTTGCATTCTTAGTTTTTGCAAATTCTAGTTAGTCCTTCCTTCCTGCAGCTCACTACTGTGTAATAAGGGCTCCTAGGACAGACAAGACTGTCAATGCTAAGCTTCATTTGATTTCCTAATTATTGTGTCAAAGTAATCAGAAGAGAAACAAAGAAAATAAACTTTATTTCACTTTACTTCTGTCAGGTTTCTGTAGCTCAAGAAACACAGAAGAAAAACTCAGTTGATCCAAACAGGGTTAGCTTTGGTTTTGTTCGTTTTTTCCCTCCCTGTGATACTTAATTCTCATTGTCATATGATGGTGCCATGCCAGGGAGCTGCCAAGCCAGGCACCACAGGCAGAATGGACAACACTGTTGTTCAGGAATAGTGATACTCTCTGAGAATGAAGCATATACTAACAACTTGTTAAAGGGAATTCAGGAAAAAGAATATTGGACGCCTCTAAATTCTAGAATTATTTGTCTTTTATGCAATTAATATACATTGTAAGTAAGACTTTTGGCATTCAAATTAGCATCCTGAATAAAAAACATCAGATGGTTGTGTTAGCAATGGTATGTTCAAAACAGAGGTTAAACAGATACTGGTATGCACAGTAATTCTGAAAACATTAAAAGGATTCTAGCAATTCTAGTAAGTCATGACCTAAACTGAGCAAGACATACTCAAATTCTTGCATATATTAAGCAGACTGTCTCTTCACACAAGATATGAAAGAACACTGAAGACTTCCTTTATCTTTTTCATAGAAATTTTTTGAAGTGACAAGCTTAAAGCCTCCAGGGTAACAGGTCTTCACAAAACTGAACTGTTTCATACATTTTTATATTTCTGCTGTGAGAGTTTCAGTATCTGAAGGTACAAATTCATCTATATCTGAAATCCATACCATAAGAAATTCACATATTTTTTTATTGAGATATCACATCTTTATATCTGGGCAGGATAAGACGCTCATTTTGCACTGACCTTCTCATTCGTTATTTTTTGCAAGGCAGATACTAAGTGTTAATCATACCATACGGACCAGCTGTTTCACATCTATCTGTTTTCTTATCTGTATTCTGATCTAAGCATTGCATATGCTTGGAAAGACTTGTACATACTACATATATAGTATTCAGTTTTGTCCCAAATTTCATCCTTCTTGGAACATTTCTCACAGCAGAGTACACAGTGGGAAGCCAGCTGAAAACAACCAGACTTAAGTTTGACCTCTCAGCCCTTTACAGATTTCCCATGACTTTTCTGTTGTACTAAAGTTTTCTTCCTTTACACAAACTAGCTTCAATTTTGGACAACTGTCAGCACTAAAGCACCAGTCCATAGATCACAGACAACCAATCAACAGTTAATAGAAATATTCTCAACATCACAACTTCAGGAAGAAATAACTTCTTAAATTCAACTATCTTTAAAAGCACCACTGGCAACTTAAACATTAAGAGAAATACCAATACCTACCTTTTGTCACATCCCACCCTCAAGAGCAACCAACATAATTCCAGCAATATTACATAAGACATGAATTGCAGAATTGCAGCAGTTTCAATAGCAAGCATATCTAGATCCGCTCAAGGAAAACTCACCTTATGTCTCACGAGAGCTGAGCATCACAAAACAGAGTCCTTCCCATAATAGCCACTCATGAACAGCTGTTTTCTTCTCCTAACAACCGTGGAGCCAAGCTGACTTTTCACACTGAAGTTTTTCCTCCGACAGGAATTCTGATGCCTCATACCAGCTCTTCAACAGCAGATAAAGAGTTCAGCAACTTCATTTCTCTCTCCTCAGAGTCCTCACAGGAAAATCTTTATTTTTTCCTAGTATCTAAACCATAAATTCAGGCTTAGGTTCAGACTCAAAGATGCCTTCACAAACAAAATGCATCCTCCCACAAGTTTTACAGTTTCTCTGAGGTACATCCAAGATATTTTCCTGCTCAGTAATGCTCTAATACGACCTTATCACTAACACAAACATTATTATCACTCCTACAACTTTCTACAGCACTATTAACAATGAAAAAACAACCAGCAAGTCACTCTCCCCTCTTTTCTTGTCATTCGGGCCTTCTATGGGGACTCAAGACTTTGCTTTCACCCAAAGCCCAAAACCACTCACAGCTGAGGCCTAACTGTAATTGGGGATCATTAATTACTTACTTGCTTTAGGTGTCTGGTTAACTTATCCAAGTCTAGGAATGTTTGCATCCTCCTCTCTAAAGCTATACAGCAAAACATCTTGTGTTGCTTTCAGCATGGATTGAGAAAAGGATCTGTGTAGAGAATGTATTTGCAAAAAATTCACAGTATAATTACAAAAATGTGAAATAGAAAATACTGAGTATAAAATATTTTGCAGAACATAAGGGGTAAAAAAAAAAAGCTTCTAATGTTGCAATAGTAGCTGCTGAAAAAAAGGAAGACTTGTAACCTATATCAGTGTGCTCCAGAAATCCAAACATAGTCTAAAATCCAAAGCAAGAAAACAAAAAATATATATGTATATATTTACGAAACTATGTAAATAATTTCTCTGTAAAATAATCCAGATGATATGAATTACTCCGCAAAATAAGACCCCATTTTAATGATACCATTAATTTGCTAATTATGTGTTCTTTTCATAAAATAGGTTACTGTGTTACCCACTTGTCTTCATTTGCTTTGGCTAATGGATAACAACTGCCTTATCACTTGTTTTATATTGCTTAATTTTGAAGATTTCATTAGAGATATTACTGCTTTGCCCTGTTATAAATGTGATCTAAATCATACTATTTTTATCTCTATGGTTTACATGCTGCTCTCTTTTTTCTGCCATTAGATCAAAAATCTATTCTCTCAAAAAGAAAAGAAAACATCTGCTCAATGTTTGATTTTCTCACTGGCAATTTAGTAAGAGCTGTATTTGCATCTTTCCTGATATAAAAATTAGGATGGCTGATCTTTTCTACTACATTCTTTTGTATATCTCCTCTATTCAGAGCTCAATTCTGTTCTTAGTGCAATAGTTAAGAGATGGTATAAGGCCAAGTTAAGTTATGTACTGGTATTTAAATTATTTCATTACTTTTTTTTTATGCTTTGGCTAACAATCTCATTCATGGTTAATTGCCTCAGAATCCCCTTCAATATTATGGTTTACTTACAGCCTAGATCCAATAGAACAAATAAAACAAAAGCTCTTATCATGTGCCTGTAGGCCCACTGAAATAACTGAAGACATTTAATTTCTCCTGTATTCATCATCCTCCTCCAGCCTGCCTGGAATATAACAAATAAGGCTTGCATTTCCCCCCTGTCCCCTCTAACAAAATCTGATCTGCCATGTACAAGCCTTAGTTTCAATTCTCTTCAAAGAAACATTCAGAGCTCTGCTTCTCTTTATTTACTTTAATGTGATACATCTACAATGTCACTGCTGCTCTGAGTTTCACCAACTGGACTAGCTCTGCAGCTTCACGTGGACATGAATTTGCACACCAGGAAGACTTTCCCCTGTTCTTGTCAAGCACGTTTAGTATTTTCTGGCATACTGTTACAGCAAATATAGCCTGCAATGACAAGGACCATTAGGTCTGTATTTAAAAATTGACAACACAAAAGAATAAATACCTCAACAATTTATTATTTTTCATGATACTAGAAAAGTCTATTGAACATTCAGAAGTCCTGAATTTATGCTTGTTTCAAAAACTGAACTCAACCTGTTCATCACATTTGCATTAGGTGATGGGATTCATGTTGGGACTGGCTGTTCTTCAGAAGACTGTGGGAATAAACTCATGGATTTGTCTGTAGCAGCAGTTTTGCATCTTGCAGGAAAAAAAAATAAAAATTCCCATTTCTTTTTTCTCCTCTGGGAGTCCTAAGAACTTCCCTGGAAATTTACCACAGATGTTATACATACTAACAAATATGATATCAAGAGAAAGAAAAAACTAAGGATATACATGAGTATATACAGCACTACAAACTAAAATAATTGAAGTATGTTTTCGCATAGAAAAAAAAAAAAAAAACAGAAAATATCCTGAAATTCATTTTCCAAAAGCCTTATAATTGATAAGGCTTTTATTTTTTTTTTAAATCTCAAATAATCCTGGGAGTGCCTTCTAAATTAATTTTTATTCTGCTATGTGTCTCAAAAATGTACAGGAAAATCATACCACTTCATACAACCTTAAAACATAAAAATGCCCAGGTATGTGATTGACATTTAAGGTATGCTGCATAATAGATTGTCTTTATATGTTCCTGATTATTTGAGAAAATTTTATACAGTTACAGTTTATATAGTTAATGTCAGAAGCATTACCTCTTACATTTGACTAATAGTGAATATCAAAGAGTTTGTTGAAACTGTGAAGCTAGAAGAACAAAAGTTAATAAAACATTAATTTTCAATTTTTCACTTTGTTTTCATCATCTTTTCTGCTGTTTGACTTGAATGTGTATTATCAATGTAGGGTTTTTTTTGTTGGTTTTTTTTTGAATACACACTGAGTGGATATTTAATACCCACCTGCCATCCACATTAGGAAGTCTGGGATCAGAATGCAGAGTAAAATCAATGAAAACTCTCTTAAACAGGCAGTAATTTATTTCTACTCAAGATTGTCCTTTCTGCACAGGCTTTGTTCCCTCTTTCCTGAGACTGTATGCTTTAAGTTTGCATCCCCTTTGGTATCTAGGATGTCACCTTTAGGAAAGGTAAAGCATGCAAGCATGGAGAGAGTAAAGTCTCATTTACCTTTCCAAAACAATGGCACAGCCATCATTGCATTGATTCTTTAAAAGCTGCTTATCCATCTTTACTGCCTTTCTCTGGATGTTTGTTTTCCATTAGTTGTCTTCTTTGGCTTGCATCCTGACAGTCATACTGTTTATAGTGAGCAGATAAACTGATGGGGAACATAACATTTACAAAAATGGGGTCTCTAAGTACTGCATTCTTCAAGCTCCCATACAAAATCGCTTCAGTAATTACAGCTCAAGGCTTCTCTACTTCTTCATTTCTTTTACACGGCAATGTAAACAATGATCTACTTCATTTCTGTGGCATGATATGTTGATGTTCCTTCCATTGCCTTTATTTGTCAAATTCTTCAATTCTTCATAATTTCGCTCTGCAGTTGAAAATCTTTTTTTTTTTTTTTCCTGAAAATGCCTGCAGTTTCTGCAGTGCTGTTTGTTATTCTGATTTCACTTGTTCTTTCAGGCTGTTATATTTAAGACTGATGAGGCATTCATGCTCTGGCAATAAGCTTTTTAAAAGTACACTGAGTTGTATAGGTAAATTAATTACCACAATTAAATGCTTGTATATGTTTAGGAATGATTGTTGACTTTCTCCCCTAAACACATTGTCTTTAATCAAAGACTGCAGAGCTGAATATAATCAATTACTTGCTGCCTCCTTCTACTAAAAATATCCTAATTTCACAGACAGGTTAGCTGACTGACTACAAGATAACTTACTGTGCACACAATAGGTAAGCAGAAAAAAGCCACAAACTCATGCTGAAAAAAGAAGTTTATGGTAATTTCAGATCTTTTCTCAAATGCAAAAAAGAGCTCATAAAGGGAGAATTTTATAGATTTAGAGTTACTAGATTGCCAGCTGCTTTTTAATCTGTAGCACGCAATACTATGCACCTGAGAGTGACTATCATCACAACTTAAAAAGCATCTCTCTGCTTCAGAGTTTTAAATAAAATTAGAATATTGGATTATTTAAATAATAGCCTGAAAACTAGACTGTCTTGGGAGTTATTGTGTTGCAGCTACTAGACTGTCTGAACTCAGTATGGGAATTTCTATTCCAAAATGCAGTATTGAAATGCCTTCAGCATGGAAAATGCTATCAAAGAATTTCATTGAAAAAAGTGTATTTAACAGAACAAAACCAGACACAGAAAATTAAACAAAGAAACAGAACCAGGAAGCAAAAAATCTGGAAATCTGGGCATCAAAAGAGGATATTTGCTTAATTTTTATTACAGTTGTTAACTCATTGATAAGATGACATATCTTTCTCTGGACTAAAGTTGTGTCAATAGCTTGTGAAAAAAGAGGGGAAAAAAGAAACTGTAAAAACTTATAATCAAACTAATAATGTTTCTACTACCCGTTACTGCTTTTTTTTTTTTTTTTTTTTTTTTTTGGTAAGAATTACTCGGCAACATAACACAACCCTATTATGTAATATTGCACCAGGGAGATGTAGTTAATGCATATCATCTTTGCTTAGCAGATAAAAACCTACCTAAGGAGATATGACAAAACACTATAAAGGAAAGCTGCTGAAGGGAGCTGATATAGCATTACAGTATCTAAGAAAAAAAAAATCTACTAGCCTACTGCAAAGGCTGAAGACAGGTCATGAATATTTACCTTGGTCACAAGACTACTTTTTCTGAAGTGAACATAATGAAGGGAGAGGAGAAAAAGAGAGAAAGAGAAGAGAGCTAGACCATGCTGTGCCAGCCAATGTCCTTGTCCTCCTCCCTGGCCCAGCCCACCTGTGTCACACAGGTGACCCAGATCAGTTTGGTTTCTGTGGAATGGCCTTGCTACAGAACCCACACACTGACAAGACAGCTGGCCTACTTTCTGCCCACTGTGAGACTGTGCAGTGCCTGTGAAGCTTTTTGCAAGATGTCTCAGTAATAATCTCAATGTACTTCCTCAGTTATATGCAGCAATGCACCATCTGCTCTAGGGCAGGACACAGAGCAACGTGCTCATCTGTTCAGAAGATCTGTACTAGCAGCTGGAGGCTTGTTAGATTTGAACCAAACAGGAGGAGGGGCAATTAGTGTGTTCAAATATAGGTTTTTCTCCAACAGGAGCTTTCCGATTTTCACTGTTCATTTAATTCTGAACTATGATTTCTGTAGTAGCTTAAGGAAACCTGTGAAGTTCTTTGTTTTTGTTTTTTAATCTTGGTAAGATTAACTATGCTACCTTATTTCAGTGGATTCATAACATTTGTTTTGATACTCACTAAAACTTCCTCAGTGATGGACTGTATAAGAGATATGAAGCCAAAATACACAATAGCTAGGAAGACAGTGTATTGTTCCATGATTCCTCTAACTGACTTCACTATTCCTGGTAATACGATGCAACTTGTCACCCTATAAACCAAAATCATGCTTCATAATATCAAGTTTAACCTCTCTTTTGAACAAAACACATGTAAATAACTCTTGCTCCTAAAGGACTGAAAAATCTCACTTTTCTATAGCTCTGGTTAAAGAAGCTAAGTACTGGTCATGGTGTCATGACTAATTACTTTAAAACTTATGTGTTTATAAAATCTAGTACAGTAGCAGTTCTAAGCTGAAACATTCCTCTAGGTATCCAAACACACCTTCCAGGCCTGTTGTGATTTCTTGGCAGACTAGAATCTCTAGGAAAAGAGAATCAAATGAGGCTCCAGAATAGAGGTCTGCAATGGAACCAGGTTGTGCCTGGGATGAATCCCCACAACTGGAAACTGAGCCCAGGTAATCTAGGTAGAGCACTTGGAAACTGCGTTTTAACTTCTCTCCTCTGAGAGTGCCAGGCATTTTCAAACTTTGTGTCTTGATTAATCAAGAGAAAGGTGGGACACATTACTTCACAAATTCTGCCTTTCTCTTCATTAAGAAGATCATAAACTAGCTTACGGAAGATTTATTTTTCTTTAAGGCAGTCTTTACACACTTTATGGCACTCTTTACAGACTAAGAGTATTTGTTCAGGCTGCAGTTTAAGAGACTGATTCTTACCTCTGTGCTTTTCTGATCTGTGAAGGATTTCTTCAAGAAGCTGACTGAAACACTTGGCTGCAAATATTTACCCTGCAAAGTACACATTGATGACTGGGAAAAGGGTATGGTGGGATAGATTAGTTGGGTTTAGCATTAAAACACAGTAATAATTTGAAAGGTTTGGAAGTGATTTAAGATTTAGTTCTGCTGCTTCTGCTGAGAAGAGTGAAAAAAAAAAAAAACAAAAGTGTGATAAGAGTAGGTCTTGTTGGGTCTCACACTGGTACTGCCAACTTCAGGAATATTGAATAATTGACTTCATAAAATAAAAAAAGAATTTCTCATCCATATCTATGGTCATGATTCTACAAGGTGCTAGGCATTTGATAGTTTCCTTAATGCTTTGGGTACAACTGTCCACAAAGCAAAAGCCCTATAATTTGTAGTGTATGCTGTCTTCATCAACTTCTGGAGATGCTATTGGGTAAATTTCTTGCAGTCATAATGCAGAGCTTTTGTAGTTGTTAAAATAAATTGTATTGAATAATAGATGATTCTATATATAGCTTCCTCATGCTGGTAAATGGAATGGAACTTTTAGCTGTTTTACAGTGCCTTAGGGAGAATATTTTCAGTAGATTCAACATTATTTTTTGCTGATTCAGAGAATAATAGCCCCACACATGACAAGTACCAGAGAGGAGGATTTTTTTTCCTTTTAAAGATATTATATCTAGCATGCACTTTCTGTTTTCAAGTCATTTAAATTCATATATTTTGACATCCATAGCTTATACTACAATCTTTATGAAATTAAAATACAAACCAAACATAACCTATGCTCTCAATATTTCCTTAAGAGAAAAAGAAGTCCAGACTCCCAGCAGGTGGCAGTGGCAGCCAACTCTAAATTTTAATGTTGAAATGAGCTCTCTGCAGAGTATCAGTGATAAAATCTAGAGCATAAATGATGTAGAAATAAGAAGTGCTTTAAGAAGCAATTTCACATGCTTATTGTCCTATCTGTAGGTTTTGAATCTTATAACATTTAGAATTTATTTTTAAAAGTGATGGCAAGTTCTCTTGGGTTTTGGTGACAAAATTTTTCTTCTTTAACCCATGACAGTTTAATACTGTTCTATTATTAAGATCTATTAGCTCTATTCTGAGGAAAATATAACCTGTATTTTGCCTGAAAAATGCTCATGTTATAAGTTTAGAAAAAAAAAAATCTCAACTTACTGATCATGTAGAACAAGTACTAAAATAAATCTACTTACCTTTCCAAAAGACTCTAAAATAATAATCTAACATTATTTTAAATATACTTGGAAATCATTATAGATTTTTTGGGGTCAAAATTGTTTTAAAGCATAAGGCAAGTACCCTTACCAGATAAAGACTGAGCAGAATGAGTAGGTTCAGCCTAAAGAAGGAAGTTATGTGCATCACATCCAATAATACAATGACTGAAATCTACTTTGCTGCTAAATTATTTGGGCCACTGTACAAAACTTATTTTTCGGTAATACTATCATCACATGTCACAAAAATAAGCTGATTATTCAGGACACAACAAGTATTACATTAGAACAACCACAGAATCAAATAGTCCATGCCAAAATATATACATTTGATTAATCTATTATTGAAAGTTGCTAGAAACTACTTATTTTTGGCCAAAATGGAAGTTCTATGTATATACAATGTCATCAGAAAGACTGCAATTCTCCTGCATACACAATGCCAGTCACCCAGTTAAGCCTACCCAGCTAAGAGGCTGTTGTCTTAGGCAAGAGAAAAGATTGCAGGTGGCTGAGAGGGAGCATATTTTCCAGTCTATCCTGAAAAGACTGCTCCTGGATCTGGTCAGAAAATGGCTTTCAGTCTTCATTACTTAATGTCCTTGCCCATATTTCCAGGGCCAACCCCAGAGCACTTGGGGACAGAGCCAGAGAACGAGCATATCAGAGCCAGTTAGGCAAAAGCATATGTTTGATGAGAGGAAAAAACATATGCCTGTGCAGCTTCTGACTGCAAAATTGTGATTGATTTCTTCAGGAGATTCACTTCTTGCCCTCCATGTAGAGGGATGCTAGTACATCAGGATGTGAATGCCATTTTTTAATTAGCAAGGTGCACTGTATTTAGTGCCTACTGTGACCCCAGATTTTGAAAAGATTCCCTAGTGCATAGTCACACCCAAATATTTGAGCTTTGTACCTGTTCTAGCTTTTCAGCATTATCATATAAAACAAAATTGAATCAATTCTCGTGCTTCCAGAGGAGAAGTTTTAAGAGGAAGAACATGCCAGTGTCCAGTTTGACTGTGATCAGAATTAAATCTAGATGCTAGATTTATTCTAATTTGTTTAAATTAATATACAACTAAATCTGAAACTGTGCAAAGATGAGCTAAAATACTTCTGTGGTTATAGCTCTCCAGTTTGGTTTCTGTGAATGACTACTAGTTTTGGAGCATTACTGCCTACATTTTATTTAAAGGAGAAGGACAATTTCAAGGCTGTCCCTATGAAGCTAGTGCAGGTGAACAATCAGAATTACCTTTTTGAAAGTCTCCATTTTACACTTGAAAGATTTTTTTTTCTCTACAGTTTTACTGGATCCTTGAATATCCACCAATCACTTAAGTATCTCATATACTTTTCACCAGATCTTTTCTATTTGCTTTATAACAACAACAAAACTGAAAATCTTTCCAGTACTTCCTGGAGTCCTTATGTGATTAAATATCCTCTCTTCAAAGGTGTGTTTGGAGATGGGAGTTTATCTGATCTCAAACATGAATTTACATTACAGCGATTACAATTTATTTCTCTCAAATTGCTATGTTTTTGCATAATCCTACATAAAATGTCAAAAGACCTGAAAGCAGCACATGATGAACAGTGCATCAGAAGCAACAGACTAAGAATCTGTGCACTATGTTCTAGGCTAATAAGGCACCAGACTTTCTTACATGAATGTTTAAAATGACTGAAATCACTTTAAAAATTCAAAATCTGAAAAAATAAATGTGCTTTCTGTTAGAAGTTTAAGATTATTTAATACAAAATAGTCTAATATTACAGCCTAATAACAGGAGGGGAATCAACTCTTTGAAAGGGTGAGTGACAGCAGGACAAGGGGAAATGGTTTTAAGTTGAGGGAAGGGAGATTTAGGTTGAACGTCAGGGGGAAATTCTTTACAGAGAGAGTGGTGAGGCACTGGAACAGACTGCCCAGAGAGGCTGTGGATGCCCCATCCCTGGAGGTGTTCAAGGCCAGATTGGATGGGGCCCTGGGCAGCCTGGTGTAGCATTAGGTGGGAAGGTTGGTGGCCCTGCATGTGGCAGGGGGGTTGGAGATTCATGATCCTTGAGGTCCCTTCCAACCCTGGCAATTCTGTGATTCTGTGATTACTCTTGCTTATTTGTCATGAAGCAGTTATAAATTCTTTTTCCTTTTAGTAATACTTGACAACACTGCAGCATAAGACAGTGGTTTCTGAGCTGAATAATGCACAGATAGTTGTGAAAACAGAAGTGAGCTGCACCTTTAGTATAACCATCAAATAAATGTTTTATCATGTTCTGTAAATTATTTGGTATCCTGCCATTTCTCAGCCTTACAGTTCACATTTAAAACTGATAAGTATAAAAATATTTTGGTGTTCCTCAACCAATTGAAATAATTCAAAGTCCCACGAGCTTTATTGATGAGCTTGCCTCTGTATCTATGAAGCTTCATGTTGTACAGTTTTTCTGTATTACAGTTGAATCAGGTTTTTTCTCTTTAAATAATAAGCTAGATATTTTTCTACAGTTTAGAGCATGAAAATATCCAAGTCAGTTTTCTCCTTTGTAAATTCCTTATGAAATGATACAAGAGTCAGTCTTTGGTTTAAGACTTCAAAATCTGGGAAGTGTTTTAACATACAAAGTATCATACTCAATTAGCTGTTGATTTTTCAAGTGTTACCTTGTGATAATTTTTTTTTTATGAACAACACATGCAATTGCAGATGCTATGACTTTTTATAACAGTGATCAATGTAAATAAATTAATTTTACAAAGAGCCAAGAAGTCGGAACCTCCAGGAAATCAATTGAACTCTGTGTTTGGTGAGAAGTAGATTCCCAGCAGCTGATACTCTTAGATTTGAATACTAATCCAAAAAGTGATGTCAAATTCAGAATGTGGGGCAGAGGAGTGCATGGGATATAAAGGAACCTGCTAGTGGTAGTAGCAAGAACTAATATGTCAGATTTTCTAAGGAATTTAATAAGGAAAGTAGTGCCATATGTTTATAAGATGGCTGAAACTATAAACCGAGAAGTAAATATTATCTGGTTTTTAAAAAATCATTACAGAAGCATAGTAGGTTTTCTTGTGTACTAAGAGAAACTCCAAAAATGCAGTGATCTAAGAGAAATGACATCTGACAGATGCATTTCAATGGAGTTTCTTTGCCTGTATCTTTAGATTAATCCAATACTGAACCATCCATGTAACTTTTTCCTAAAGTTAATTACTTATACCACTATGTAGAAAGTCTATCAGAGCTTCTGAGGACTGTGAGTAGGCTCTTGCATTGAAGACAATATTTTTTCAAATAGAATAAATATAAAGGATCGCTCTAGATGGGTCTGAATTAGAAGCTACTTTGTCTTATTGTTGCATAGACATGAGGAGATAAAACTTTGAAATTTTGAATACACTGATTTATCTCTTCCTTAGTTCGCTTATCACAGATCTAAGGCATAGCTATATGTGATACATCTATCTTCATGAGTATATAGACGTACTTACACAAACACTGTAATGTTGCATAAACTATAAAAATGTCAACTAATATATTATCTGCAATTGCTTATATGCATTATATTTAGTCTGATTTATCTTTTTTTGCCCTTTTTTTTTTTTTCCCCACAGAATTTTCCCCACAGAAATCCTGTTTGACTCCCATTTCTCAAATTTAAGTGCAACTAAAAACATCCACCTTTAGGACCTGATCCTGTTTTCCCATTACAGCACTGATATAGTTGCTGCTCAAGTGAAACATAACATAAAATTACAAAATTAAAGAACAAACACACAAATAAGAATTATGGTTTATGCTTGAATTCCTCTTGAGTCTAATAGTTATATGTATATTTATAATTATCAAATATTTCATTATAATACATTTTTCTGTCTATGGGTGAAATACAATATACATTCTGGAACAAACAGGAATTTTTTTCTAATTCAGTGCTAGGTCATTATGCATTCAACTTTTTTTTAAAAATGGGTAATTGGCATTCCTTAAAATATTGGTTGTGGTGTGTATGTTTCCAAATTAAAAGATTTGGCGTGACAGCTTCTGGAGAGACCAGAATACAACTTAGCCATCGTGGCAGATGTACTTACAGAACACGTCTGAGTTCTGGGCAATTCATCTAGTAATAATCCACAATTACGAACTGAAGTGTGAGCTGTCCCTTTTTGCACTGTCTTTCCCTGGAACTCAGGCACCATGGCTGAGATGCCTTTCTGCAAGTTTGTCTTGTGGTTCAGGTGAATTTTACCTTATTTGCATATGTGCCCCTGGGCTTACTTATAAATGTAATTGTTTACCTTGTTTTCTAATTTTTGAATGTGCATGATTATGCATAAACTGTGGTTATCTTTCTGCTAGACTTCAGTAATGTGAGAAAAAAAACAACAAATAAAAATTTGTTGTTCCACTCCTTTGCTTCTATTCTGAAAGAGTACTTCCCTTTTCATATATATTTATTTTGCAAGCTTTTTAGCACTGGGATGGGAGTGTCTCAAACACACAAGTTCTCAGCTACAATATGGATTCCCAGACAAGGACTGCAGGCCAGCGGAGGTAGACAGCAACTGCATTATTTATGAAGCCAGCAGGGTTGCTACTTACATTTCTCCACAAGAGACAGGTTGTATTTGCAGACTAGTTGATGCTTTGAATGCCTTTTATGCTATAGGTTCGAGCATGTTTTCAGCCAGCTGCTGGCACCACAAAACAAATCCTGCCATCTCCTCCTCATCCTTACTCTCCTCATAGTATCACAGTGCAAATACTTGGCCCCACAGCGAACCAGGCTAGCGAAAGGACTCCTAAAAAATCCCCAAACACACCTGAATGGATTATTTAATAGCTTCATTTCTGAACTATGTTTACTGTGCACCGAAACATTCACTCTGGTAACATCTGGGAAAGGCTATATAGGCTGGGAGTGGCAGGAGGTCTGGCTGAAATTTTGGGTGGCATTTCAGTCCTAGGAGGGCTTGAAGAGTCTGTTGAATGCAGAGCTTGTGTTTTCAGGGTACAGATGTTATAAAATTCACCAAGAGAAAGCTGTACCCCCAAGGAACTGACCTGCAGACTTACAATCCCAGGAGCTAGGCTTTCCTGATCATGATCAGTGCAGCTTCTGAACTCTACAACAACTATCAAAGTTTATAAAAATTATGCATGCAGTTCACAGTTTTTCCAAATCATTAGGAAAACATCCTAAATCAGTTGCATGTATTGAATTTAATCACAAACTATCTCCTACCTGAGAGTAGGCTATCCCAATCTGAATTTCTTTCTCATTTGTAGCAAGGCCACAGACACCTCCTTCAGTACCCGGCTGCGCTTTATCCTTTGTAAAGAACACATCTTGATCAACCAATACAGTCGAATAGAGAGAATTGCAATCCAGTGCTCATGTGCCTCCACAGTCTTGTCTGTGCAATGTACAATAATTCTAACATTAGCTTATATTATAAAACCGTAATTGCTGCATTAGAACCATTGCTACCCTCTTAACTTACATGAAAACCTGGAGTAGTGAGCTACTTTCCTATATGCTGCAAGGGACTTGGTTTCATTTTGCAGAGTAGCCAAAGGTTTAACTTGGCAAAAATCCACATTAGTCAATGGCAAATAAGGTTTTAATATTATTTATGCTTGTTCATACAATTTTAAAAGTGCATTTTTGAAAATTCATTATTTTCATTAAAATATTTTAAAATGTATTTCCTCAATTTATTAAATAGGAAAGAACTTCAGCCACAGTATTCTTGGTAACAATTACTCATCATTCTAACAATCATGATAGAAGTGTTAATTTCTATTTATCGTTTGTATGCCTAGGCAGTTTTTAGTTATTATGTTTAACTAAAATATTACCTGCTAAGATAGCATACTGATTTAGCTTATGATAAGGCCTTTATTTCCCCAAACAAATTATTCCACTTTGTTCTTGATTTTATTCATTTCGAATCCTTGTTCAGAAAAGGAGTCATCTGATTTCCCAACACACTTGGGGTTAAATCAGAAAGTAGTTTTCTCTTTCAAGGAAACAAATTGTTTGAGCTTGTTCTATATTCTATATTCTCATATATATACTCATATATATTCTATATATGAGTAGAGTGACCACAAGAAAATTTTGTTAAACATGTCTGTATCATTTTGTTCTAAATTCTGCCTTAGTTCTTCTCATGTCTATCATTTCTATTCAGGACAAAAAATGAGGGAAAGGAGAAAGGAAATACATCAACTCCTTAATAATGTGCTGAAAAATCCTCCCTGAACTACCTAGACGCATGCCCAGATACAAATCTTGCAGACCTAGTTTTTCTGTGAAATTATCTTGTTTCTAATATATACTAGGGAGGACACTGGAGAAGCTGTTTAAGTAAGATGTTAACATTAGAAGGAAGTACTGTTCATTTAAAAAAAAAAAAAAAAGTGAAATAGAAGGGAAACCCTACAACTTTCAAAACATTCAAAAAAATTTTAAAAAACATGCTTAAAACTGTTATTTTCTGCATTCACAGATTCTGGCATGAGAGGCAACTATGAAAAATTCGCAAGCAAGGATGCTGTCATGGTATTTCTACCTTAACAAGAAAAAGATTTGATAGACATCTTAAGATGCTTTGTTTTCATTCTGGCTCTTTTCAGCAGTACTCCTTTACCTAGCAAAATACTTAAATTATTATTTTATTCTATCTTATGATAGAACAGGGAGGGATGTCTCAAGAATATCTAGTCCATACGTTCATATATCATCCCCTCTGGGTGTTTATGCATGATACACTTTAACAGCACCAGAATGGTCAAAGAAGAGGACTGTTGCAGTTAGAAAGCTTGCCTTAAAAATACAAATGATTAATTAATATACATTTCCTTTATCGTAGAATCATAGAATGGCTTGGGTTGAAAGGGACTTCCAGGATCATCAAGCTCCAACCGCCCTACTGTAGGCAGGGCCACCATCCTCCATATCTAATACTAGACCTGGCTGCCTCATCCAACCTGGCCTTGAATACTTCCAGGGATGAGGCATAACCTCTCTGGGCAGCCTGTTCCAGCACCTCACCACTCTCTCTGTAAAGAATTTCCCCCTGATATCCAACCTAAATCTTGCCTCCTTCAACTTAAAACAATTTTCCCCCTTGTCTTGCTATTATCTACACTTTCATAGAGTTGGCTCCCCTTCTGTTTATAGGCTCTCTTTAGGCACTGGTAGTCTGCAATTAGGTCACCCCCAGCCTTCTCTTCTCCAGGCTGAACAAGCCCAGCTCCCTCAGCCTGTCTTCATAGGGGAAGACATTAAAATACTTTAAAATAAGTCTTTTTTTTCCCCTCCCTTTGTATTTAACACATGATGAACAATAGTTTATATATAGTTATATATTGAATGGTTTGTATCTTCTTTGTAACCACTTTGCAGATTAGAAGCTTTTTGATACATCGTGCACTTTCTTAGGATTCTCTTTTCTATTAAAAAAGAGTCAACGGAGTGAATTGCTCTGCTTGGTACTGAATTTGACCATTGACATTTTTACACAATTTGCTCACTTTGTCAAGAACATTTAGATTTCTTATTCTGTCCTCCAAAGAGCTTGCAAATATTCCTAGCTTGCTGTCACCATTAAATTTAATAAGTGTACTCTCAATTCTGTGATCCAGGTTGTTAACACTAATCTTATGAACATGTCATGTGGAACAGTGTCAAAAGCCTTACTGATGTCAAGGTATAACATAACCATGAATTCCCTTTTATCTGCTAGGTCAGCTATCTTGTCAAAGAAAGAAATTGGAATAGTTTTTGACAGGATCCATTCCTGACAGGTCCACGCTCACAGAATTTTGTCTCACTGCTAGATACTCACAAATGGGTTGTTTTATAATCTTGTGTTCTTCCTCACACAAAGCTTGGCTGAGTGGAATAGGCTTTTCCACAACTTCCTCCCCTCAAACTTGCTGTTCTTTACAGAGATATTGCTGTATTATTGTCCCCTTCTGCTACTGCTAATGGCAGCTTAGTGTAGCTAAACAGCTGTAACCAGTTCCTGTTGTATTATCAGATGAATGCATCAGGCCCTTTGAAGTAAAACATCTCTAATTTTTCTAAATGTTCTCCTACCTCCTGTTTCCATTTTCTGATCCATGCTTCTATTCTATTCTGAAAATGTCATTTTATTGATAAATAACCATTTTACTAACAGAGGAAAAAACTCTTCTTTGTTAAACAAACTTACTTACACTTCTGTCTGCCAAAGTAAAGAATTGATGCTTCTGTTTCTTCTAACACTACATACATGTGTGTAGAGAAGCAAACATAACATTTCTTATTTCCATTCTATGTTATTTTGTAATGGTAAGTGATCTTGCAGCTTTAACTTCTAAAATTTATCAGTGTTTTTGTGCTATTCCCACTGTTAATTTCCCTAAATGTTTGGTCATGAAGGACATTACAGATGTGTCTGTCTACTTCTAATCTTCATACTATGCATTTTGGCTGTTCATATGTTCACAAGCTTCTCCTTTAGAAGTTGTCAGATCTTCTATACTCTTACTTTTGCCTCTGAAATTTTTTTCAAGAGGCCTATCCATCACATTTCCAAAAGCCTACTATTCTAATAATTCTCTTTCTGTAAAACTTGTTTCTTAATGGTTCACACAGACTGCTTACTAACTTACTTCAAATATTCACCTTTCTTTACTGTATGCATTAAAATCAAATTTGCTTTTAACTTCAAGCATAATATTGTACAGGAATATTTCAAGAAGGTTTGACTGCTCTACTATGTCAAACACTCTCAAAGTGTTAGACTGAAATATATTCATCTATGTTCTTTGAATGCCACCGTTTTTTTTGAAGCAAATAATGATGTCTTCATTTTATTATAATTTTCAAAAAGCTTATGAAATTTTGAAGAGGAAAAAGAATAGAAAATTCTATCTCAGTCTTCAAATTTAGTTCATAACATAACACGTGCATGTATTTTGTCTGTGCTTTCCAGTAAGGATTTTTAAAGTGGTCCAATGACTCTATATATAATAAAGAATGTTTTTATATTAGGAAACAGCATGATCCTACCGTGATCTAGTTCTGCACTGAAGCAGGGGGATTATTTACCTTTTCTGAGTGACCTTTATCTATCTACCAATTCATAGCTGTACAGTTACAGTAATCCCCAGAAGAGTTTTCCTGTCTTAAAGTTGCTAGTGATGTTGGAACACAGATATAATATAGCTTCAGAGAATAGCTAACAAAATACTTTCCAATGCACCATGTTAGAGCAAAGTATGAATTTGACATGCCACATACATCTGTAAATCAACAAGTCTGTGGAGTTGTAGGTGGACAATTTATATTCCTTTCTCTCTGATTTCTGTAGTTGTATTGAAAAATGAAGAAGTATAAAGTATGGTCTCCATGGCTCCTGCTCAGTCCATTCACTTTTTTTTTTTTTTTTTTTTCCTGGTCTGTCTCCACATCATTCTCACTTTTCTTGTAATCCCATTTATATCTGGATTCTGAATAAAGATTAGTTACCCTGCATAATAAATAGAATTGCAAATTTCTGGAAAGGTACCTCCAGAAAAGAAGCTCTGTGCTTCAATACAAAATATAATCTGTCCCCTTTTCATATCAGCCTCCACAGCCTAGGGTTAATTATTGCAGATCTTGTTATGCAATATCTAAAGGGTTTCAAGGCATCAGATTAGTCTTACTACAGAGCAAAAAACTGCCTAAAGAAATTCAAAGAAATAATAAAGTGATTTTATCTTACAAGTCTGCATTTGTGAGAACTACAGTCTGTATTTTGTCCTGAGGTTAGTTTCCCAAGCTTAGTTATTGAAATATAAAGAAGCAGTCACTCATCTCTTTCCAGATATTATGTTGGAGACACTAGTCTTTATTAAATATATATATATATATATTTTTAAAACCTATTGCTGTAGACTCTACTGGCATTTGAGAATGTGCACCAGATCTAAACATCCTAAAAATACCAGATATTTAAAATCCATGCAAAACAAAGCTCTGAAAATAGATAGCATCAAAACATACTAACACAGAACACTGCTGCCTTATACAAATCAGATTCCCTCCATCACTTCTGTAAATATTAAGTCCTCCTCAGGTCATGGCAAAAGTGATAGAATCATATCAAACTGACACCACAGTTTTAGCAACCTACAATATGCAATATAGACTTTATATTCTGTGTTATTTCCTCCCAAAGCTGTATACTTAACTGTGTAAAGCTGTGTAAAAAAAATTATTTGGTTGAATGATTAAGCTGGAAGAACAGGTGTGCAAAGATAAGCTAAGAAAAAGGGAGAGAATGCAAAGATGAAATGTGATCTTAATATTATTCACAGGAAGTCTCAGAGTCTATGAGTGGATTGTAAAGAACATTAAACAGCTGTCATTTGCCAGGCTGTCTAAATGTACTGATCTAGTTTTACCAGACATGGGAGTATCTCTGTAAACCACATGATTTATGCTAGGGGAAAATTGTCTTCTCAATCACTATTATACAGTTCCTGCTTTTGTATCATCATAGGACATTCAAAGGACATAGATTTCTATATAATCTGTAGTTGGTAAAGACAAAATTCCCTAGGCTTCTGCAGATAACACTAAGCTGGCAAAGCCAACTTGCTATCCCTGTGAATGTGCTAGCAAGATGTCTTACAAAATTTCTTTTTATTGAGGGTTTTGTTGTGAGGCTTTGAAGAGAGATTTATGGTAACAGAGGAATCAGTAATAGATATACTAAATATAACCATTAGAGGGAGCTGATTTATGACACATTTAAAGTATGTGACTGTATGAATATTAGTACAATATTTATGAGCAGCATAGGCTACCTTCTTCATTACAGTTCCTTGCAAGATTATTAATTATCTCTGATCACAACTGTTAATATGCTGTTAGAATTAGTATTACAATTAATTTTAAAATTGTTGAGATTTCTTTATCAAAGTTGCTATAAGTGAAAGATTTTGAGAGAGTCCTTAAAGGCACAGAAAATGAATTTTTTCAAATAACAGCATACGCATAGCAAAAGCTGAAAAAGATCAAATCATATTTCATACTCTTTCTGAATCAGCAATCATGCCTGCCCTTGATTTTGAAAATGTCTTAGTGAAAGAAGACTCTAAGTTTAATGCATTTGCATTGTCTATCAAATGAAATTAAAACAATTAAAAGAACAGATTAAGAATGTATGTTCTCTAAGTGCTTATAAAATAAATTTATAAATAAATAATAATAACAGTTGATTTTGTATAAAGCATGCAATCAAGATACTTCAGAAACTAAAAGTTATTTTTTCTGATGACTATTAAGCACAGGGCCTATAAATAAAAATAGAATATATATTTATGTAGTTATGTACATATATACACTATATATGGACCTGTCAGAAGAAATGGGAAGAAAATTATACATGTAGGACTGGGTTGGGAAAGTGTTATTTTTAAAATAGAGATTAATAGTTAAAAGAAAAGGAAATGAGGCATGGAGCAAGGTTTTAAGAATGGAAAACAGAAAGGAAAACATGAAAATATTTACACAGAAATTAAGATATTTCCAAAAATATAATGCAAAAGAAACAAACTTAGTAAAGAGAAAACTGAAAGAAAATAAATTGTTACATTTTTATGAGCTTAATGAAGCATCAGTTTCTGGTATAGAAATGAATCAAGTTTACCCTTACAGAAAGAAAGGGAAAGGCAAACTGCATTTTGAGAAAGTGAAATAAAGATAGGCGCTTCCAAAACTACAACCCTGAAAACAAGGTGAAAGGGAAAAAACAGGCAAAGAAAAAGATGGTGAACTGTTGAGACCGTACCTGTGTCAGGAAGTAAAGCTGTGGTGGTGACTGGCAGAAATAAGGAGTGAAGGCCATGAGTAAGGGCAATAACACTGGGGAAATAGACTGAATTTTGGTATTTTGCTCAAAGATCAAATTATGTGGAAAATCATTTGATTTAACTTTAATGTGCAACAGCAGGTTAAGAATATAAATTAATATTAAAAATATATACTTTGGATGTAAATATATTTATATAAATTGCATTAATGAAAAATTAACACAAATATATTAATAACATAAATATAAAAATCCATGCTTATGTAAATATGATGAATTAGAGTTTACTGTAGCTTTAACAACTGATTCCACAAGACTTCTGTATTGTGAATTAGGGAATCTTCTTAAGTTACTATGGTTTTTTTTTCCATTTTTTTCTATGTAATGTTTACAGTATGTCTACTACGGGTGTCAAATTATTCATTTAAGTTTCCTGAAAAGGTTCCTGGCTGTAGAGTAATTTAACACTTTTAATTGCTTACCACCAGAAATCTGGCACTGTGCATCTAGCTGGATAATACTATCTCTGTGGCAAAGGTTCTTGTTCATAACATCATTTATGGAGCATCAGCACCCTTCACATGTACATACTCTGGAGCACTCAAGCTTTTTAGAATCTCTTATGCCTTCAGATGCTGCAGTGGCAGATTTGTTCATTGTGATGCCAGCTGGAAACAAATTTTTGTTTGGGGTTCGGCAAAGAAAGATCATTTGATCATTTGTTCTCCTGCCTGGATTGTACAATTCAGGTTTGAGGAACCTGTGAGCAGCCAGTAGCTATTTCTTAAGATCTGGTGAGAAAATCTCCAGATCCATGAGATTCTGTTCCAAGAGCTCTCCTGACAGTGGTTGCTTTTTCACCTGTATGTAAAGTAATACTAATTGGTTAAGTAAGGTTCGGTGGTCTCTGAGTCCCAAGGGAAATGTAATTGAGGCATTTGCCAGGGAAACAAACAAACGTGTATATTCTGTATTTCATCAGCACCTGGGATTTCACACAGAACGTCTTTCAACTCTACTCTCTCCATGCTGTTTTCTTTTTGATTTAGAGTTGTAATCTTCCCTTCCCACTTTTCTAGTTGGTAAGATGATAGCTCCCTTTTTGATGAGGTCAGGCTATGGTAATCCCTTTCTTCTCCATGATTTGTTACTCATGATGAAAACCTTTGAACCTAAAGTTTTATATTCAGGGAGAGCTCTTTTTTTCTGCTGGTTCCTGTACTCTCAGACTTCTCCTGTCTCTGTGCAGTGGCAGCTGGTAGCAGCCCTGGGTCTTCCTTGTCACATCTGTCTTGGGCAGAGATCCCAGCTTGATTCTTTGCCTAAATTTTATATTGACTGATCCTTTTATTTGAACACGAGGAGTTATTTTCTGGGTTTTTTTTTTTTTTTTTTCCTTTCTATCTATCTGCAATAAATATAAAGAACTGGATAGAAATGAAACTGAAAAACAGCAATATTTTGAGAATGGTTTTACCTCTCCAAATCAAAGTTTCTATGCTAGATAAAGGGAAATACTTTGAGTTCAAGGCCTACATATGGCAGTTGTGAAAAGCAGATATCATGTATAATTTAAAAAAAAAAATAAAAGTAACATAATAGCTGCCTAGCTGTAAATGTAGAAATTATGAAATGCAGACAATTGGCTCTCAAACAAAAACCATAGATCAAATACAAACATTTAAAGAGACGAATGCATATAACTTCTGAAGAGTCCTGAAAGGAGATATATTACAGTGTTCCACTTTAGAAGGGAAAAAAGAAAAGCACAGCCTAAACAAACAGCCTAAACTAAATATTATTTGGCTTCTGTTTAAGGATAGCTAGAACAAATTGCTGAAATTTGATGCTATAGAAGACACTTTCTATTTAGGGAAAAGTAGGAATGATCTGCTATTAGAACAAGCTTCCAAGAACTTTTATTTCTTCAACTTGGCTGATCTTCTAAAAGATTCTTTTGGTCAAGACCAAACCAATTCTTGGGTTCTGACATATGAGATTTAAACAGTCTAAGGTACAAAAATCCTAACTGGTTGATCTACAAAAGTCTTAATCTTTCTGCACCTGTGACTGTAATATTTTGAAAGTAGAATGTAGCTAGAGAGGTAGAAAATGTAAACCATCTTGCCCTCCCAACTTAGCAAGCTTTTAAGCTTAACTATGGCCAAAATTCTGAGGACAGCCTTTGTGCCCTGGACACGCATAAGAGCACAGTCAGGACATGATCATGGTTATGCCATGAAAAATAAGTGATTTGGCATAGGTGAGATTATAGAAATCTTGCCCACCCTTCTCCTCACAGTTTACACAACATCTGATTTGCTTCCCATCTCCTGGCATTAAATTTACAGTCTAGGGGCCAACATTCTGCTTTCTAGCATAATTGCTTAGTTTCACTGCTGAATGTTAGACCTACTTACACTTTAAGCCAGGTTTCTTTAACAGCCTTGTATGACACTGTCCTTCCTTTGCTAATTCTTAGTTTGAAGAAAAGAATGAAATAAAGAAAGCTTTTCTTCTTCTACTTCCCAGCAAATAGTTTTCTACACTTTTATTTCCTCCTCATTGTGCTTGTGGCATTAAACATCTTCTGGCATGATCATGTGATACAGAGACTGAAAGAGTAAGTGGAAGTTGCAGTCACTCAGGCATTCATCTGCTTGCAGTAGAAACAAATGCTTTACTGTAAGTCCTCCTGGAAGTACATTTGATCCAGCACTACTCTTTCATATAATAAATCTTAGAAATGTGAACTTGAAATTGTCTATCAGCACAGAAGTAACTCTCAGGAACTATTCCATTTACAGAGGAAATACAAAAGCATATTAACCTAGCTATATTTCACAAAATCCAAAGTATGTATTTTAATACAAACTAGAATAACAGCTTCTCACAGTAAGTGTATATGAAGCAAAAGAAGAACTTTATAAACAATTATTATTATTTATAAAAAAGTGCTCCAAATTAGTAAAATATTTTCCAAAATTCATAAATGTAAGAGGATCTCTCCCAGAATATATTTTACTTTTGCATCTCTCTATACCTACTGAATTTTTTGAAGATCCAAGACAATTTATATGCAAATGGCTAAAATTCATGTCTTAACAGTAGTATGCTGTTCATATGTACCCATGAGGTACACCCATATTGTTATACTGACTTAATATCATTTTATTCTTTATTCTGGAAACTAAAACTTAAGCTGACTTCCATTAAAAATTTATTATTGATTCCATTTCATTAATCTTCTACATAAATATTCAGAGTAAATTATGAATCAGGAATATTAGTGTTAAAATTTAATTAGAAAAATACTGAATAATTTTGTTTTTTTTTTCCATCTTTATGCTTTTTTATTAAATAAAACAGAAGTGTTACCTGTAATCTGTCACTCTGAAGAACACAGATTTTGTTGAAAACAAACAACTTTGATTCCCAAAAAACAGTCCACTGTAAAACTTTTTTTTAATAAAAATATATTAAAAAATAAAATTTCAGTTTCCTTTCATATAAGTTACTATTTACCATGCCAATGCTGACTGCCTCTACATTTTCTAGCCTTGCCAGGATATTTGTTCTATTTAATGAAAGTATTTAGCACTAGATAACCAACTTTAGATCACAAAAGTCCTTTTTTAATTTTAAACTATATTCACATTAGAGATGCTAACTTACAAGCAAATGTGTATACGGCAAGAATATTGTTTGAAGACAGCAGAAATAATAATAGTAATAGAAAAGCACTACAATAATTAGTAAAAAGACAGTACTTCAAAAACTTAGGCCACTGTTATTTAATTATTGTTTTTTGTTATATTGAAATAGAAAGCCATTGATGCTGAGGAATGCAAAGTGGCCATAATTCTGTAATCCAGACAAGATTTTTCTGATTAACACTGTACACTTCCCAGTTGTGATCATGATGTATTAAAAAGGCAATAGGTTTAACAAATTATCCAACAAGAACTGTAGAGGGAATATTTAATTATAATTGATATTCATACAACTCACAATGAAAGTGCTTTAGTGATAAAATGGCTTAGAAATACAGAAGGCTAGAGACACTGGCCCTATCAACAAGCCTCCTTAATCTTTCAATTGCTCCTAGATCTGCACTGAGCTGTAGAATCTGTACAAAGTGATAAATTACAAACAGTACTGAAACGAACAGTAGAATTACAAACTAAAAAAGTTATTCTTCTGGTAACGAAGTTTCCCATTCCAATTGAAAATTTTGATGTATCATTACTTCTGTAGACTATTCCTGTCCTTTTAAAAGTCCTGGCAACAGAGACATTAAAGATACTCCAGACAGGAAGACTTAACCATATTTCATTCTGTTTATCTAAAAACAACCTTTACTCCTGTCTCCAGAGTTCTCTGAAAGCACCGGATTTCTGATTTTAAAATTACTTTTATCTTTTATGTGGTGAATTTTAGATACTTTTGCTTCCTTCCACGTATAACTCTTGTATTTATGCACAGGTTATTCACCTTTACTGAATTATTATTCCCCATGCAAACCTACACCACTTCACATCAAAAATGAATTAGTTATATTTCTGCAGTTGTTCTGTAGCATAATTCTTCACTGTATTGACAGAATAGCCAATGTCTGTCATTATCTGTGAGTGTTCTGCTTCTGTCACACAGACATACCTTGGAGAAAACTTTTTGAAGAAATACAGTCATATGTGAATTTGTAAAGCTTTTTGGTCTGCAAAGCGATTAAATTAAAGACAGAGAAATATTAAGATAAAGAAATCTTTCAGATGAAATGTTCTATACACCTGAAAATACTCAGTATTTGCCCTGGATCTGCAACCATTACACTGAATAGACACTTCGCCTGTTGCAAACCCACATGACACGCTATGCCAGATTTGATCTGCTCTCAATTCTGGACAGTTTTATTAAAATACTGTAACTTTTTTCCCAAAAAAAGAAAAAAAATGCATTACAGTTGATATTTAATAGATCATTCATTGACACTGCATAGAATATCTTTTGCATGAAAATTTATGAAATGTGATTCTGTGACTGTTCTTAATATGAAGCAGCCTAATCAAGATTAAATGTTAGAATCTTTAATGTTTAAAATCTTTAAAATATTTTTACACACACTTTTTATTTGAACATGTAATGCAAATAAGTACATTAACTAATCTTCATAACTAGCAAGGAGTGGTTCAAGTTATTGTAGCCAAATCAACAGAATAAAAACATTTTTTTTTATTATTCTGTGTTGCAGAACTGTTGTTTATTTGCTTTAAAAAACTAACTGAGTTTCTCAACTTTATCTATCCACTGTCATTGACTGTCTACACAAATAATATCTCCTAACATTTATTATTATTAGTGGTAGTAGCATTAATATTAAATAAAATGTAATCTCACTCAAAACAAGCCCTATGTTAACAATATTCATTTATATGAGTACCCTTGACTTATTCCTAAAGGGTTTCTATCTTTCTCCTTTTAAATTCTGGATAACAAAGTATAGCAGCTTAATTTTACTTTGGTGTTCCCCTTGCACAATCATCAAGCCTACTGCAAAGTGAATGTAATAAATAGCTTTTCATTTTGAAAAATGGACAAGCTAGAGAAAAGCTGCTTCTTTTTTTAGATATGCATAAATATAAATGCCAACTTCCTCAAGCAATACTCATTAAATAACCAAGTCTCTTTGTATAAAATAAATTTGTAAAATATATGTGCTTCTTGAAAATGGCAGACCTAAACCCTGCACTTAAATTTTGCTTGAACAAGGGCTGCAGCCTGAGTTTTGGTCTCTGACTCTATTCAGACCTTTATTACATCCTGAGAACCAGGCAATTTTTAGCCTACAGGTTTGTCATCGCTGTCTTTGGCAGACAGACCTGCCCTTGTTCCACTGTCCCTTTCATCTGGCTGGATGCCCACTATTTCCAACCCAAAAGCACTTTGCTCTCAGCAGGGATTATGGTATTAGCTCATGCATGCTGCCTTCAGATTATCACTGGTGTTTGTTTATTTACCTTTGAGACCAGGAGGAGCAAGAGCAAGTCAGTCTCCAAAAATCGTGTAAAAAATCCGTAAGCTTCTGCAAAGGTTGTACTTCCAGCCTGAAAGAGAAATTTGGAAAATAAATATTCTGGAGGAAACAGTGTTTAGTTGAGACTGAATGCATATTGTCTGGCTTTGCTTATTCAAGGAAGCCTGTACATATTTTGCAATGGAAAATGAACACTGGGTTTTGAAAGCAGCTCATTTTGTCCCTTTGAAATATGAAGCGCTTAAATATTATGCTTGTTTTATCATCGAGCTGTCAGGCATGATGTTCAGAAGTACCTACTGCAATCTATATCATTGCACTTCACAAGTAAAGATGCAGACCTGAGGGGACCACCAAACTGTACTTAAGAAGTATAATAAAAAGTGGTGTTTAGTAGGAGTTCATCAAGAATCTCTTTAAAAGCAGTACTGGGTCATCTGTTAAAAAGCTTTCTGGGAATATCTAATACAAGACTATTTTCTGTCTCATTATACCAGTATTACACCCATTCAACTGATTTTATTTTCAGTTATAGTACAATTGTATAAAATAAAAAAAATCCCATTCAAGAATGAATTTAGCTCACAGAGGTAGGACAGACCTCAGTCTTTGTTTAGCATATTAAACAGTTTATTCTCTCCTCAGTTACTGCTGAGTACTTATAACAAATATTTAATATGTTAAACATAATAAATCCAGGATTAAAAAACAACAACAACAAAAAAAAAAAAACAAAAAAAACCCCACATTTTAACTAAAAACATACAGGTAGCTATGTCTCATTCTCTTAAGGAAATATGTGCAATCCTTATTATACAGCAGTCATTAAGAAAAAAAAACAACATACTAAAAGAAAACCAGAAAGACATACAAATTCTCATTCACCATCGTCTGAAACAGAATCATCATAGAATGGCTTAGGTTGGAAGGGACCTTGAAGATCATCTACTTCCAACCCCCTGCCATGGACTGACTACCACCCACCAGCTCAGACTGCCCAGGGCGCCGTCTAACCTGGCCTCGAATGCCTCCAGAGATGGGTCATCCACAGCTTCTCTGGGCAGCCTGTGCCTGCACCTCACCCTCCTCTGAGTGCAGAATTTCTTTCTAACATCTTATCTATTTCCTTTACCTTAGTTTAAAACCATTGTCCCTTGCTTTATCACAATTATACCATGTAAAAAGTCACTTTTCCTTCTCTTTAGAAGCTCCCTTTAAGTACTAGAAGACTGCAACGAGGTCCCTTCAAACCCTTCTCTTCTCCAAGCTGAATAAGCCCACCTCCCTCTGCCTTTCTCTGTAAGAAAGGTGCTTCATTTCTCTGATCATCTTTGTGGCCTTCCTATTCCATATCTTTTGTGTGCTGGGGACCCCAGGCCTAGATGCAGTACTCCAGATGGGGCCTTAGAAGGTTAGTGTAGAGGGGGACAGGAGTCATGGAGGCAGATAGTATCAGCTGAACAACAACAACAACAAATTTAAATGAGAAATATATAGACAACAACAGATAATAAATGAAACTTGTAGCCAATTGAACAAGGGAGCATGAGGAGAATAACCTTTATTATCAGATGTTCTCCTTAAATTGCATTTTCCCTTTCACTGTTGGAGGCAGAACAGCAAAGGCAATGGACTACCAGACTTGCCAATAGGGCAAGTCTTTTATGCCATTACAATTTGGCATTGGTTTCAGATTCTGCACAGAACGTGCAAGAACAACACTTAGATCAGGACAAAGTCTGGGCTGCTCATGGTGGTCAAGCTGTCACTAGTGATGGAAGGAGAGTACACAAAACTGGCTGCTTCTGGAACCAGACCAAAGCTGAGCACTAGGATTCACCACAATAAGCGTTTTCTGTTGTACAGCTACAGTCTGCAATCACGTTCTCTGTGAAAATGCTGAATGATGTTACAGTAATTTGTTAAAATGGTTTGCTCCTTCCATCAGGTTCAGACACAAAAGGATGTGTGACTCCTGTGTGTGCTCGTGTGTGAAGTTGGAGCTTAATCATAATTTTATAAATTATAAGCATCTGCAACAGTAATAAGCCAATATAATGCTGAAACAAAACTAGAGGGAATGCATGCCTTGCCTTTTCCTTTGTCCATTTGAAACTCATTAAATTAAACTATCTAATTTTAAGAGATGCCTGGCAGCATTACTGATAATGACAGGTGCTCTGCCACTGTGATGTTAGAGCATTGTGTCACATTTATACAAAGAATTGAAAGTAAAAAGAGAAACTTCTCCACAGAATCTACTTTGACAGCTGTTTAGCATAGCAACTGCGTTGTACAATCTATCACTCCCAAGCTAGACGTGAACAAGGAAGTCTGCAAATCTAGTAGCAGTACAGATAACTTAGCTCCATGCTTTACCTACTAATTAGCTTTGCTTTGAAAGTTTTCCCAGTAGGGCTAATTAGTCTCCATTCTTTTATCTCCCATGTAAACCAGTGTGGGTCTCCCAGAGGCTACAGCAGAGTGGGCATCCAGGGAAGGAGTGCCTGTTGGGTGACCTTGGATGATTCATCTGCTCTTTTAAGTAGGTTGTCAAAGTCAGCCTTACACTATATGGTCAGCCTCTATTTCTGCCACATTTCTCCCTCTCTCTCTTTTTTATTTTTTTCCTTTGGAGTAATTTGCAAATAATTTACTGTAACTTTGGACTGCAAAGGTGAAAAATCTTATGTTAGTAAACATCAGTATTACGATACCATACTCAGTGTAGTTCTGCCTTATTGCATGTCTCTTTTGGAATAAAACAGAAATAAAACCATGTTGAAATATATTAACTCACAATTTTCTAGAAAACTCTGTCCATCAGACCATTAAACAGCTCCATTAATTGTTGGTGAATTTCCTGTATTTTTTGCATTTACTTATTTATTTATTTATTCTATTGGGGGGGGGGACAAATATGACTTTTTTTTTTTTTTTTTTTTTTTTAAGCTAGGATCATATACTGGTTTGTAAAACAATTTTTTTCATTAGAAGTACATATGTCCATGAAGGTTATACTCAATTTAGCTTTACAATCAAGTTAGCATTATGTCTTATAATGAAACAGTTTAGCCAGTGAATTAAATCTGAGACTTTTCGCAGACTGGCACATTATTTCAGTTTAAACAATCACTAAAATCTTAGCATTTTTAGATTTCACCTGGTTTTGTTGTTGTTGTTGTTGTTGTTGTTTTTTAATTTGTATCTTCCTAATGTTTATTAGGTATTTAGAAGTAGTTGAAACTGTAGACAAAAAGGGATTCTGTACAGCATAATTTCTGGCTTGTCAATGTCTTCTTTACCACCACTAACAGACTACTGCATTATTTGGTTTTTAATGCATTCTCTGTCACCCCTTGTCTGTTTTAAAATTGTCTCTCATTCTGCCTGACCTTGGACGCAGTCAAGAGGCAAAAAATAAAAATAAAGTGAAAGAACTGGTGGAAATAAAATAAATAGAGAAAGAAGAAAACAAGTAAGAATTTCTTTTCTTATTTTCTTTCCTTTTTTTAAAAAAAAATGCTGCACTGGAATTTGCCACATCCATAAATGATAGTACTATAATTATTTGCATCTCATCACTGATCATCTGTAACCAAGGTCTGTTTTAACAGATAGCAAAAAAATCTGTTAGTCATCTAGTGTTTATTTGTCCCTTAAAAGGAAATACTTGCATGATGCAAAAACAGTTTATATTGCAAACTTGTTTTATTTAACAAAGTGCAGTGACTTCAGCTGTACTTGAGAACTTTAGAAACAAAATCAAAACTAGAACATTCAACATACCAATACTTAGTTAGCTTTGGTCTTACTCTGATTATACATCTCCTTTTCTAGTGGCATAATATGATAATCAAGCTTATTTCTGAGATACAATGGGTAACAAATTCAAGAGAAAGACAGAAACTGTAGGAACAAAACCACTTAGAAAATTAGATGCAAAGTAAGAAGATATCAGCATCTTCCCTTAGGTGAGTAGTTTCCACATATGGCATAGAGAAATGGTCCATTGTGTCTGCCTAGGCCACAGATGATCAAGTTCAATGGGAACTTACTGCAAAAGCACTGAACTTTCCAGGCCCATGAATCCTAGTCCTTTCCAAGAGCTGAGCACCTGCAGGGAGTGGCATGGAGACACGTCCTGTCATGAATATAGGAACATCATCTTTACTCTGGACTAGAAGGCAGTAGCCACAGTATATTGCCAGTGCACCTACTGGGCATCTAGAAAATACCATACAGTGATTAGTTGTTGAGTTACAGTGATTCAGTTATCCAGGGTTTACACTGTTTTTTTAAAATGCTTCTGGAAAATTTTTTTGCATTCAACAATAACATAGGAGTTACTCAGATATTATAAATATTTGAAATATATGACATGTATATATTTGTTTTTACAATACAGGAAACAAACGCAAGCAGCATTATAGAAACAGGCTCTTTGATGTCTGTGGAAATTTTGTGGCTTTTTTTTTTCCCCTCAAAAAATAATTTAAATGTCTGTACTTTAAAAATAGATGGAATTCTTTTTTGAACGAGGCAGTAAATTACCGAAGCTGAGCTGTTTTCCTATTTCTATGTGCTCTTGTAGATATCACAGTGCCTCAGTAATCTCAAAAATAAACTTTATTTATCTACTTCATTGAAAACAAGATCTGGAAAATTCTGACAGATTATCCAGTACACGAGCAATGAAGCAACAGGTATAAAACCAGCTGCTCAAAACAATAAAATTCTCACGTACAGTACTTGTTGTTGCATTAGGTACCGTATATGTGTTAAATTAAACATTACCTACTTCAAAATTGAGAGCACAGCTCAATTTTAAAACTCTTACTATTTGGCAAGTTTCATATTTTTGAATTTCAGATCTCAAGGCAATCTACATATAAAGCATTGTACTTGTGACATGCAATTATTATGCTATAACTAACAAAATAAGTTGGCTCTGCAACTGTTGTAAGAATAATATGGTACAACACTCAGAGCTTCCTACTGAAGAAAACAAATAAAAAAATAGAGTGCTATTCCTGCAATTCATTTCTAGACAGAACAAGTGCTATATTTTAAAAATTGCAGTTACTTGAAGCTTTGTACAGCATGTTATCAGCTTTAGTAGAATTCATTTTTTGAGGGTAAGTGATAAAATACTACTATTGCTACCTTAAAACAATAACTCTAAGACAATAAACCTGCTGGATGAAAATTTCATATCTTTGGACCTAAATTTTCTTTCCTTAATAAAAATCCCCAAACCTTTCAACTATGAATTTTCCGGCTCTTGCAGCATGAGGTACAGAGGTTTTAGCTCAGCAGGGAGTAACAGTGAAAGTATATTAACAGTTCACTAAAAACTGCTGATGTACTTCAAGGTTTCACACTAAAAAATGTAATAATACTCATTTGATGCTAGTGTCATTATAGAAGACTTTGTACGATGTATAAATGTACATGAATATGTACATTTATGTGTAATACCTGTCATCTATCTGTGAGAAAGATGTATTCACATTGGAGATAAGGATTAGTTAGACAGAATTGGTTAAGCAGGGCCCTTAGGGGTTATTTAACCTAGTAAAACTCAAAATAAGTCAGAAATTAAAGGTTTAAGTTAGAAAAATATTAATGTTTAGGAAATATATTGAGAAAAAATGCAAGTGATAATGAGAATGAATAAAACACATTGCAAAATGCAGAAGTAATTGGATTTCTGATATAGTTTTGCAGTAGAAATAATGAGGAAAACAATCACAGTTTTAAACTTAAATTTTAAGTAAACATTGACTTTTTAATGTGAGGGATGATGTAACTTGCTTTTCTATACGCCTGTGAGATTTGATTCTGTCACCACATTAACAGTTGTGCCTCTATATGTTGAATCAAATCTCCAGATGTTTTCAAATGAAACATCTAGTCCTGGATAAATTCCTTGATGAGGAGTTACAGAACCAATTATTTTCAATCAAATAAGTTATCCTGTCCACTGTCAGCAATATCAGACTGTTTCTGCAGCAACTGCAGCAATTGCTTACTGGGGGGAGGGGGCTGGAAAAAAAAAAACTTAGTGAGTATTCACGTGATGTGAACACAGTATAGTGATTAACAAGTAGTCTTATCTGCACACGTAAACAAAAGAGGATCTCTGCTGCAGAAGATCTTGATATGTTATTTGGTCACTGTACTGTTTAAGAAATAATATGCAACAGAATTCTGCCAGCAGATACTGCTTACCAGCTGAAACTGGCAGAGGAGAAAGATATGTATATTTTATATGAGAGTTAGTTTGAGCTCTGACATTTATTTGATCTTTGGCTTTGGTTTTTCTACAAAGCAGTTGTGTGCAAGCAAAGAACAGACAGTTTCAGTGTTGTAACAGTAAAGTACAAACTAACGTTTGCTGCCTACAGAAAGGTTTTGCTTGTTAATGTCATTTCAAAGGGAATAAAACTCCAATAATTTTTGTGTAGTTCTAATTGAAGACTACTTTGTTAGGCTTCTGTACTCTTTCAAAACTCAGATTGTAATTGGAAGCTTTCAAATTTCATGAGTTTCTTCATCATTAAACATATGGTTATGCACTATGCTTAATACCATTATGACTTCATATACTAGGTTTTCCTCTCAGAAGTGCATTTCAGAGAATTTCTCTGTCTATATTTTCTAGTCTTATATTTTGTCTTTTTTTTTCCCCTTCAGATTTACAAATATACAAATGTATAAAATGCGTTTTAAGGGTTAGTAGTGTTATTGGAAACATAGGGCTGGATATTCCCAGCATCTTAGCAATTATTATGATTTTAATATGATACACATATTTTTCAAGATAAGTCATTTATTCCAAACTCTAGTATAATACACCAGAAATTCTGAAAGAGAAAATAAATTGTTCACCTTGGCACCCATGGAAATCCAAGATGTTTTATGTACATAAAGCTTTGATCTAGGAGGAGAAGAGGATGGATAAAATACAGTTCCTACCTCACATTAATTTTGATTAAATTGTAAAAATTATTGCAGCTTTCTTGGAGACAAAAAACTTCACTGCTGTATAAAAACTGATTATAATGAGCTTCTCCTATATTGCGTAGATCAACTAACCCTGAGTTCTACAATATGCTAAAAATTGGATAAATCTACATTATTTTGCTTGAAGCATATATATATATATTGCCATATACACACCCATAATTTTTCATGCACAGACATACAATTTGTTATGTTGATTTCAGTTAAATAGAGATCCATTTCAAAATTTGGCTATTATAGATGTAGGCAGTTCTTTGTAATACTTATATATTTTCAAATACAAATAAGTCTGAGCAGTAAATGTCTCCAAGACTATCATAGCTTCAGAAGTAAATCAAGGTGCAAGATGCAAGTCATAAACCAAGTGAAATATTGGGTTGTCTGTTTTTTACTATTAGGATGTTAATAACCTTTCATATTTACTGCCTTTCTGCTTAAAGAATTTATCTTCTTGTCTCACTTAGTAATGTTTGCAAACTTAAAGATTTTTTATATTATTTTATCAGAGTGGAGAAGGACTTGTTTATCTATGGCAAAAACACAGTAAGTGACCTATGAACATAGAAAGATTTCAACTTATGAAGATTGCTGCCACTAGGAAACTAAATCTACTCTAATGGTTTTTTATCTCTTTACTAGAAGAAAATATACTCAAAAATTCGTAGCATCAGAATTTGCATAATACATTTTGGTTAATGAAAGGATTTGACCCCAAACTGCTGAAGTATTAATGAAATTAGAAATAATTAGCCACGAAGTTTGAATACTAATTGAAATCACAGTTTCAAATCAAGGAAAATATAAAACAGAATAGTAAGCAGCATGGAAAATCAGTATTGCAGTTAGAACTGCTATCTATAAGAATTATATGATGGATTTTCATTGCATATGAATGATGTACGAAAACAAGAAATTCAGAAATAAGATTTAAATTTAGAGGTCATGCGGTCAGGAAAAACTGTGATTTCTGCTATGAAATGATCTACACCAACTGATAAAGATTGTGTATCGTAGTCAATCAGAGAGCATTGCTGAGACATTCATATGATGATGACAAAAATGGCTAAGGTGGAATAGATGCATAAAGCTTCAGTCATTTCAGATAGCAATACTCTGTGATGCTGACTCAGAAAGAAGTTTAAAAAATCATCTATTGAACAATCTACTTTAATCTACCTTAAAATTGAAGGCTAAAATACACTTATTTTGGTTATTCCAGCAAAACTAAGACCTGAAACAAAGATGACAATCTAAAGGTATGTCATCTTCAAATCTATAGCATTGAGCAATACAGAAATTATCCTTTAATTTTAGATATAATCTTAATATAGAAATATTTTTACATAATATTAATAGTATATATAATATTAACATACTAATATTTACATTCTGGCTGAGTATATATGGAAAAACATATATTAGCTGTCACAAAGCAATGAACAAATTACTAAGATTTGGGTATAAGAAACATTGTCAAACACTTGACCCTGCACTGAATCTAATAGTCATTATTTTCATTGATTACTGTACAATACAGTCTCATAGTCTAAGTAGAAACTAGAACTGACTAGATTTAGTCAGATGAAAATATATCTGAGGCTCCAGGGAGATCACATTGCAGACTTCCAGTACTTAAGGAGCTTATAAACAGGAGGGAGACTGACAAATAGTGATAGGACAAGGGGAATTATTTTAAATTGAAAGAAGGGAGACTTACATTAAATGTTAGGAGGACATTTTTTACTCTAAGGGTGGTGAGGCACTGGCACAGGCTGTTCAGATAAATGTCCCCATTCCGGGAGGCATCCCAGACCAGGTTGGATGGGGCACTGGGCAGCCTGATCCTGTGAGTGGAAACCCTGCCCAAAACAGGAGGTTGGAACTAGATGATCCTTAAGGTCCCTTTCATCCAAAACCATTCTATGCTTTGATGAACATTCAAAAGGTCACTTCTGAGTGTCAAGATAAGATATAAGGGACTTAAACCTGTGTAATTACAGAAGCTTCTATATTTAAAAACAAATCAATTTCTTGATTTTCAGGGCAGAAGAGTGCTTACCCAATGCCCATAAGCAATATAATATTATTGGAGATTAAAAAAATTACTGTGAAGATATTTCTTTGCAGTTTGCCGCCCATAGAATTATTGGAGTTTCTGAAATAAGTCTAGAAACATTTAAAAAAAATAATAAATATTCATATTAAAAACAAAACAAAGATGTATGCATATGCTTTCCAGAAAGAGAAAAAAAAAAAATACACACACACACAAAAACCCCATACTTTTCCTGAAGAAGTCTTGGGTGTCTGGGAAACAAAGGAGAGAATTAACATTATATACTTTGAAAAAAATTTTTTCTGCAGCACCTACTTCAAGATGTTGCATAAAGCACTTCATTGTCACTATGGAAGCAATCAGAGGGATTTACTGTGCTGCTGGATTGCCTTTTTTTTTCTGTGTATAGTGTGTTAAATGTACACCTGATGTTTGGGAAGGAGTTATTTGGTCATATATTGAATAAAATACTGCAAACATGGTCATATATTTGCTCTTGCAGGTGTAGCAAAGGGAAACATTCCAGTATAAATGATTAAGCCTATACTTCCATTTCTATGCTTTTATTTAAAGTATAAAAACTTCTTTTTATGAACTGTTGTGCTCCACTGTAAGACAGCAAATTTACACTGTACATTTTTGTTTTCTACATCACAGCACATGGCACACAGTTGGTGAACCAGAACATAATAAAATCACCTTCAGTGTTATCTGGAATCAGAAGGCATATTTACGTTGTCAATTTTTTTTCTTTCTTTTTTACATAACTTTCAACAGAAGCATAATTATATTTCGAAACGAGAACAGCACTCAAGAAGTCATGAATATGGAAGAACAATGCTTTCTAGCCCCATTTATACATCTGTTGGGCAGAAAGAAACATAAAAACATTGTAGATGAGTTTTGTGGATGCATCTGAACTCCACATTTAATGCTTAGTTCAAGCAAACCTTTTGCATACTGGAAGTCAGCAACACTACTACAGTAGAAACTTCTGCTTGCCTTTGACAGTTCTAGTTCCTCTTATTCTTCCTTCTTCCCTTTGAAGCTAATACTTGAGTTCTAATTCTCAGAATAGGATTACGATAGGATCTAGTTTCTTAGTATCCAAGATGCTTGAATTGAAATGGCAAAGCACTCAAGCGATTACCTAAGTTCCAGACAGAATAATTTACATATACAGTCTCACCTGTTCACTTACATTATCTGCTAGTGAAGGAAACTCATGCTGTAACAATTTCAATAATAAAACATGTAAGTTAAAAATTGCATAATCTTATCATCTTTCCTGATGTGGGATCAGGAAAGCCAAGGCGCAGGCAGAACTGAACTTGGTGAGGGACGTGAAAAACAACAGGAAGACTTTCTATAGGTACATTGGCCAGAAGAGACAGGCCAAAGCGAGTGTACCTCCTTTGGTAAATGTAAAAGGAGAACTGGCTTCAACGGATGGAGAGAAGGCTGAGGTACTGAATGAGTTCTTTGCCTCGGTCTTCACTGGTGGCCAGGATTCCAGTACTTCTCCCGTCCCTGAGCCCTGCATCCCTACACCTCTGGGTGGGGACCAGGGTGGTAAATCCCCCCCCTCCCCCGGTGTGAGGACAGAGCAGGTCCGAGACTGCCTCATGAGACTGAATGTGTACAAGTCTATGGGGCCGGATGGCTGCATCCCAGGGTTCTGAAGGAGCTGGCTGAGGTGGTTGCCGAGCCGCTCTCCATCATATTTGAAAAGTCATGGCTGTCAGGTGTGGTCCTGAATGACTAGAGGAAGGGTCACGTCACTCCCATTTACAAGAAAGGAAGCAAGGAGGACCCCGGGAACTACAGGCCAGTGAGTCTCACTTCTGTGCCTGGGAAGATCATGGAACAGATCATCCTGGATGACATGCTTGACCACATGAGGAAAGGGCGTGTGATCCGTGACAGCCAGCACAGCTTCACCAGAGGAAGGTCATGTTTGACCAATCTGGTGGCCTTTTATGATGGAGTGACGGCATCGGTGGACAAGGGAAAGGCAACCAATGTCATTTACCTGGACTTGAGCAAGGCCTTTGACAAGGTCCCCCACCACATCCTTATCTCCAAACTGGAGGGATGTGGATTTGATGGGTGGACCACTCGATGGATAAGAAACTGGTTGAAAGGCCGCAGGCAGAGGGTGGTCATCAATGGCTCTATGTCCAGGTGGAGGCCGGTAACGAGCGGCGTCCCCCAGGGGTCTGTCTTGGGACCGGTGCTCTTTAACATCTTTATCAATGACATCGATGACAGAATTGAGTGCACCCTCAGCAAGTTTGCTGACGACGCCAAGCTGAGTGGTGCGGTCGACACGGTTGAAGGAAGGGATGCCATTCAGAGGGACCTCGAGAGGCTAGAAAGGTAGGCCCGCGTGAACCTGGTGAGGTTCAACACGGCAAAGTGCAGAGTTTTGCACTTGGGCCGGAGGAATCCCACACATCCATACAGACTGGAAGGAGCGGTCCTTGAGAGCAGCTCTGTGGAGAAGGACCTGGGGGTCCTGATAGATGAAAAACTTAATATGAGCCAGCAGTGTGCCCTTGCAGCTCGGAAGGCAAATGGTATCCTGGGCTCCATCAACAGAGGGGTGGCCAGCAGGGACAGGGAGGTGATTATTCCCCTCTACTCTGCTCTTGTGAGGCCCCATTTGGAATACTGCATCCAAGTGTGAAGCCCCCAGTACAAAAAAGACAAAAATGAACAAAGGGAGCTGTTAGAGAGGGTCCAGAGGAAGGCCACAAAGATGATCAGGGGACTGGAGCACCTCCCCTATGAGGACAGGCTGAGGGAGCTGGGCTTGTTCAGCCTGGAGAAAAGAAAGCTGCGGGGTGACCTCATTGCAGCCTTTCAGTACCTGAAGGGAGCCTACAAACAGGAGGGGAATCAACTCTTTGAAAGGGTAGATAACTGCAGGACGAGGGGAAATGGTTTTAAGTTGAGGTTAAGTTGAAGTTACATCAATAATGTAAAGCACACCTCTAAGTAACTGGTTTCCTACAATAACAACTTGCAATGAGTAATCTATGTCACATTAATTTTTTTGGTTTCTCCTAAGCATTCACACTTCCCATTCCATTACACAAGAGGACTTGAAGACATTAAAAACTATGAATAATCAAGCTTGCAATTAATTTAAACATCTATTCTCTCCTTTTATGAGCTCAATGAAGGACTGATAATCTGAAAACTGTATTGATTTAAATTGGATGGAGGGAATGATGAAGCAAACTGTAGTTAATAACATTTTACATGGTTTACTGAGGAAAGAATGTGAAGGTAGGTGACAGAAATGGAGGGCAGACCTCCTCAGAGACCCCAGGCTGTCAGCAGCAAAAAAAAAAAAAAAAAAAAAAGCTATATCATTCCATTAAATTAAATTAATCTTCTAATTCATAAATTTCATCTTAGAGTAAACAATATGGTTATTAATGAATCTACTCTGGATGAAGTTATTTTTTTGAGTAGAATGATCTGACATAGGATCAAGTTAGAATTGTGGGATCAAGTAGGTAATCACAAATACCACAGAGAAACATAATGGTGTTTTATAAAAATCTAGCTATAAGCTGTATAGTGAACAAAAATTCTAACAGCATATATGGCTAAGAACACAGTCAAAATGGCTGCACACATTGCAGATCGAGTTTCTTCCAGAATTTTCTGCAACTTAGCTTAAGCACATTAGAGAATTATAGTACAAACAGGCATTGCTCATAACAAATCTACATATACAGCTGAAAAATTAATGCTTCCTATTTATTTCTATGGAAACTACAACAAAGAGCACAATAACACTTCTAGATGGAGCAAATTCTCAGCCACAAAAAATTATTTTTTCAACATATTTACCTCTCCTAATTATGCATTTTTACCAGCAATAAAGATCTTGCATGTGGTGCTGGTAAAAATCTACACCAGTGTAGATGAGCCACTGTCACTGTCACCACAGCTGAAAAGCACCACCCACCACTTCACTGTGCTCACATTCATTGCTTAGCCTACATAAAAATTCAGCAGTATTGATAAGTGTCAATGGGTGCAATTTTTTGCACATGGACGAATTCAATGACACACGTTTGCTTCATATGATTTTCCATGTCAGACACCATTTTGTCAGAATGTTTCTCTGCTGCCATCTCTCACGCAGCAACAAAATGTAATGGCAGAAAAGTGTAACCTCTGCTGCCATACTGCCAACATTGCCTCTGACGTCATGGGCCAACATAATAAAATAGGAAGCATTACTTTTGAAGCAGCCCTCATATGTCACTATAAATGGAACCCATAAAGAAATCTGTCCCCTCCCATTCCCTTGCACTTGAATAGTCTGTTAGCTACCTATTCAGAGAACAGCTGATTTAGAGAGAATTTTATACCATAAGAAATCCTAACTCTTCAGCTTCTCTTTTTTATTATTTTTTCCGCCTTAAGGAAAATCGACACAAAACATTCTTACACAAAGCAGAGACTGAGTTCAGAAGAGCCAACACAATTTTGATCTATTCTGAGATTTTTTTCTTTTTTATTCCCTGCTCTTTCAGTTTTTTCTCATAGAGGCTTAAAAAAAAAAAAAAAAAAAAAAAAAGAACTTTGATTATTCTCAATTTCTTCTAGATGTTCCCAGCAGGTTCATGTCTTCACTGGAAGTGCAGTGCCCTGCACTGGACAGAATGTACTAGCTGGAGCTCAACAAAGAGTAAGAGAACAAAAAGCATTATTTTATGTAGCTTGCAACTCTGATCTACTTCGTGTATTTTATCCCAGAATGTCTGCTAAATAGAGGTTTTTTTTGTTGCTGGTGGTGCTATTCATGATAAGATCTAGGGGATAAACTAAAAAAAAAAAAAGACCATAAAATCCAATCTTTCTCAAACCAAAAAAAAACAAACAAAAAATAACCCCCACACTAATATTTTATTGCTACAAGAAGCATGTATCGGGAAGTCATTTTCTCTCAGTATTTTTTGTTTCTTTCTTTTCCTTCTTTCAAAAGAAGGATGTTCCAGAGGAACTTAGAGTTGAGTTTTATCCCTCAGCTGCATAAGGATGTAGTCTGTTCCTTCAATGTAATGGCAATATAAAATGATATATTTTTTTTTAACACGCTTAAGTATACACAGAAAGCCATAAAAATAAGATAAAAATAGATATTACCAGGTATAACTGATTTTATGTAGAGTTCTGCAAAGTACCTTTTCATTGTAAAACTGGTGTATCGCCTAATGTTGTCTTCAGGAATTCTGGTGGTATGGATGACAGGCTAGTTTACAGTATCAGCAAGTGTTACATTTGAAGTGTTAAAGCTACCACTGTGATAAACAAGAGAGAAGCATACGCCTCTTTTAACAATATGTCTCTCAACCTACATTTTCAATATAAATATAGCTCTGCTTCTTTACAAAGTGTAGCACACAAAAGCTTTTTCATGTTCAGCTTATTGTTTCTGCAGAACGTAAGAGGTAGAAGCAAGCCAACAGCAAAGCCTTATAAGATGCTATGAAAACTAATGATTTGTTAAAGAAAGATGCTTTGGGAGCTGAAAGAAAAAACAGAATTATAGAGAGACAGCAGGATATTGTATTGATATGGGGGCTTCTGCATTCCTGAGATACTTGCATTGTCATTGGATACAAAAAAACTGTAATTGTGCCATCTCAAAATCCTCATAATAGAGATTTTTTTTCCCCAAAAAAACCTATCAGATTGTTTTCAGATTTTTGCAGCACTTTAAAATTAAATTCAACACTAGGCAAAATACATACTGAATATCTGCTTTCAACATGAAGAAAAGCTTTGCTGATCGCTGAAACATTCACTGCCTCAGTGTTGCCATCTGAGATATTAAGATAAACAAAGCATACATGTACTTCCAAAACACTTAGAAATAAGGAAAAGACATTAGGACAAAGCAACACTGCTCTTGAGGTATTGTCAACTAAACAGATGTAGGTATATTTTTTTCCTTCCTGACAGCCACCGTTCAGTGCACTGAAGTACCTGCATTAACTAGATGATGCATACGCAGGTTTGGTGTTCATATGTAGTTTTAGTTTATAATAATCGCTCTCAACATTTACCTGCTCTTTGCTGGCATCTTGAGGCTGTCAAATTACTCAGTTCTTTAAGGTGTGTCTATCTGGGTTCCATCAATTTTCTTTTCATCTTGTTTGAATATCCTCTAAAACAAATACTTCTGAACAGTGATGTGTTGAATTAATGGGTCTTGTTATTATTTAAAGAGATAAATAATAACAACAACAACAACAAAATCCCAACATTTTTATTTGAATCTCAGGGAGCTCTGAATGTATGCTTGGCTTTTTCAGCTTCCAGCGATTATCACTGACTTATCCATTGGTCAGGATAACAAGTGCAAATATCAAAACTCCCTGCAGTTCTTCAGCTGAATTTTGCCCAATTTCCAGAATACTGGTGTGTATTTGGGGACGTCCCATATGCCATACTTATCATAGCTACAGGGATCCCTAGCATTTCTAGTTCTTTCCATGGTTTTCCCTGATGACTCTAAAGAAAAGACTTTTTCTAATTCAGAACATTCTCAAGGTGGATAAGGTAAAACAGATAAGTCGGTTGAGCTTGGGATTATTTATTTGTTTGTTTTTAATAAAAATACATGAAGGAGACTATAATGACTACTTCTATTCAAGGTAATGGTACTTTGTAGGCCATCATCTCTTCCCTAAGAAAGATTTCACTCATTCTTAAAATCTATCAGTATACAAAGTTTCATGATTAATTCCCAATTTTGTTCCCAATAATGTATGAAAAATGCATCTGAGCTGTATATAGAAATTTCATTTGAATGAAAATCATTATAATGAATTCAGCAGGTAATAACTTGTCCATGTCTTGTCAGTCAGATGACTGACATGGCAATGTTATTTATTTGTTGATGCATCCTATAATTAAGCTTTAATGATAGTTTAACATTTTTTATTATTATTTATTGCTCAAAAATAATTCTGAAAGATTTTCATTACCTGAATCATAACTGACAATGTAATTTAACTTTCTTTTAAGAAAACAATTACTAAACATTACAGTGACCAAATCTAAATAGTTTGTATTAATATTTGCATTACATCAATCTACTTCTATTCCTGTTTTACAGATGTATTTTTGTTGCAATTTCTTTGACAGCAGATAGTGAGGACATAAACAGCTGTAATTCAAGCAATCAACATTTTCCTCCATGTTTCATGGTGTACTACAATTTCACAAGACTAAAACACCCAAGAACTAGCCTTTAGATATAGAAATTAGAAGTAACGGGTAGAGAGCAAGATATGATGCAATGAATATCTGGGAACTGAGCTTGGTGGAATACGAATCATTAATGGCACTGAAAATCTTAAAATGAATGGCAAATTGTGAAAACAGAGCAGTGAGTATCCTTTGCATACACAGCAGAAATCTATGCCATCGAAGTTAGTGTCGCATGCTAAAGATCGAGTTTGGTATGATATTCATAGCTCTCTATCATGGTATGTGCAGTTCTGCGGTGTCCGTAGATATTTAAGGAAAAGAATAAAATTCAGATAATTAAAAATTTCCCCCGAAGTTTGGAAGAAAATAAAAAGCAAAAAAAGTGTAGGAAAAAATATATTAAATTCTTCCATTAAGCAAAATGTTTTCTAAGGAAAATATTACCAGCCAAGCTACTAAAGACTTACTATGCAGATTTACTTCTTGTTATAACCAAATCAAACAAAATGTTCTTACTGACAATGAAAGTAAGGGAAGCTTTTTTTTAATCAATTAGCAGCATTCAAGGATTTCAGACAGGTAGCTCTATGTAAGTGTGGGAGTTAATATGATGTCACTGTCTGGAACTAGTCGTGCCAACTACAAAAAAACGAAGAATTTTGCACCTAATGACAAAGCCTAAGTAAATCACAGGATCTCAAAAAAGTATATAAATCTCTAGTGCGTGTGTACTGTTCTGATGCATTCAAAAGAAAATACTTTGTCCATCTCTAGTAATATCATATTCTCTACAACACATCTAAATTACTTCATTTCACAATTATTTAAATACAGAGATAGTGTTTAAACATTTTTTTAAAAATTTTTCCAGAAGAAAAGTTTTGCAACATTTTCTACAATACTTGAAAGAAACATTGACAGAGAGTTAAAGCAAAATATTTGAAAAAAATATGTATTTCTTCTGTTTTCAAGCTATTTTTCAGATCCCTGTGGAACAACATTCCTCAGTCTGAAAGGTCACAACTGCAGATAAATTAAGACTGCCAACAGATAGAGCATCATGCTGCTATAAGGAGTAAAACAATTCGTGGACTTGTACTTCTCACAACAAACCTTTGTCAGGTGGTCATCTGTCTATCTTCAAACACATCTTTGTGGAATATCATTTTACCTTGCTTCTGTTGTGAGAATACCTTCTAAGTGTCCATTATGAAGTTTACAACAGGTATTGAAACAATAAATCATGTTTGGACCATTTTTGATTGAGATAATCTTTCATGGTGGTTACCCATGTATTTCACTGTCATTTCAACAATGTCAGGTGAAAAAAAAATGTGTTTTTACTTTAGTAACTGATATAGGCATTGATAGTTGTTATATTTTATAAAATGTTTATAACCGAAAATTTCATAGAGAGGCTGTGAGGAAAAAGATAAATTAATCTGTGAATGAACAGTGCCAATAAAGCAAAAATTCTTATTATTTTTCTAATTATACATTAGCATAGCATAGATGTTTTCACTTTCTTAGCTTTTTCCTCTCATCTATCTTTACTTCTAAGTTTCAGTTTTTTCCTACAAAAATAGATTTTGTTATTTAAAATTTCTATTTGTTACCAACATGCCCATTCTATTTTCACAAGTAAAAAGACATTGTAGACTGATGACTAACAAGATTATTTAAAGCAACTTCTCTAGTGTGGTTTTCTCCAATATTCATAACAAAAAATATTTTTTTAGTAGTGCTTCCTTTCCTAGAAGCAGAATTTGTTCTATAAAAACATCTTTTTTGTAAGGATTTTGTGATAAAACACACTACAAATTGTGGTAGGTTATAATTATTCAAAGTATTTCACAGTCATAATGAACAGATGGTTTCAGGATCAAAGTGATAGCTTCTTTTTCTGAATGTTCTATAACACCTTTACAATTCTCAACACTTCTACAGTTCCTCATGGCTAAGTTGAGCAGAAACAAACTCAGATTCCAGTATAACTAATCCACTTCTAATATTCTAGACACAAGCTAAATACTGCAGGCAGACACGTAGATCTCTCCAAGAGTAATGCCTGCTACTATATTTCCATGGAAACTATAACAGATAGAAAGAGCACAACAACACTATTTGATAAACAATTTCTCAGCTACAAAACACAACTTTTCAACATAGTCACCACTGATAGCTGTGCATTTTCACCAGTGATGAACAAGAGCCTTCATGTTGCACCTGTGAAAAATCTGCACCAGTGGACGTGACCACTGCTATGACACCATTGTTGCAAGGAAAAAATTGCCCACATTATCATACACAACAAAACATAATAGAATACTGTTAGGAAGGTTCAACTTCTATTACCATGCCACCAAATAAGCCCCTGATGTTGTAAGCCAACATCATGAAAGAGGAGGCATTATTTTTGGATCAGCCCTCATGCAAATCTAATAATCATAGAATCACCCAGGTTGGAAAAGACCTTAAAGAACATTGAGTCTAACCATGATAATATAATGTATTTCTGCTTGCTTTGACAATAGCTATAGTGGTGCTTGTTACATTACAGTCTAACTCTTTTTATTGATGTACAATTTTAGTATGTCTCAAGAGTTGACATAAAGTCTTTCAGACGGGATAACTAGAAATCCGTAAATATTTCATGTTATGCTCCCTACAATGTTATTTTGTTTTATAACAATAAACATATGAAATCTTTTGCAAACTCTTAGATTAATTGGATGCTGAAATCCATAGTATAGACAGTCTATGTGAGTATAATTGACTTCCAGGGGACAATGCAATAACAACTTTTGAATCTAACAGTATTGGACTTAACTGTTCTAAAGAAGACTGCCTCCAACGTGAACCCCTTCATGACTCCAGGAAATGGATTTGCTGCAAATGCTGATTTATTTTAGCAGGAGTGCAGTCTGCCTTCTGACTACAACCTCAGATGAGATACATTCAGACATCAGAAATTCTGATGAAGTGAATGAACCAAACATCCAAAGAAAGACCAGGTCAAGATATCTCTTGGATCTGATCTTAGTGAAATTTAGCTAATTACAGAGGGTTTCTCTGCTTGTGCTTTTTTTATTTAAAAAAAAAAAAAACAAAAAACAAAAAAAACACCACCTCCTCTGAAGATTTGTTGTTGGGTTTATTCTGCTGCTTAAAAATTGAAGTTTTTATATATTTGTAATCTAACTTGACTTAAGCATGATTTTACATGGACTTACACAAGCTGTTCCTTACTCAAAAGTAAGGCTAACCTGTAAATCTCATTAAATGCCCAAATATTCCAGCAGCCCCCATAGAAGCTGTGCTTTCCAGGTTTATGAGCTTCCATCACAAGGAATTGCAGAGGGAAAAATTTTGCTTTGGTGACTCTAAAAAGCCAGGAAAGCAATGGACAGGGTGGTCAGAAGCATACCCGGACTTCGACAGCCTTGAGGGATTTTGTGACACACAAGACTAAAAATAATGCAAATGAGTCAATAAGATTTTGCAGTACCTTGTCTATTCAAAGGTCTCTTATACCTCACCAAATATTATTTAATGCAAAACTGCAAGAGCTGTTGTGCTTTCTTTGTACAACAGCCAGGAAATATTGCTAGAAATTTAAAGGCAGATTCAGACTGAATGATTCCATTGGCTTTAGACTGGAAGCCATACTACATCAGCCTGTTTTTTTGGCTTTACAAACATTTGTTCCAACCTGTGTTGGACACAATTCTGGGCAATCTGTGCTGGGTGCCCCCGTTTGAGCAAGAGTGGGTGAGTGACCACATGACCTCCAGGGACCCCTTCTAACCTTAACAATCCTATAATTCTTTGTGAAGATGTGTCATAATCATATTAACAACTGCTGAGTAAGCTTTACATTTCTGCCAGTAAAACAAAAATACTTTTCTATCTTCCTGACTTCTTTTGGGCAACCCTGGTCAGTCGTGCTGAACTGTTGTCTGGTTCATTGCTGTGAAAAAAGAGATGTTATTTCTTCCCAGCTCTGCCTTTACGGAAAACAAATCCTAAGGGTAGAGTTAAAACATACTGATTTCTATGCATGTTAAAGTGTGATATAGATATGAATGATCTGTAATAAGATTTTAAACTGATGAAAAGAAATAACATCTCATGATAGTCTTTACAATGTTTTAAAAATCATTCATCTTTATATTGAAAAGCTTAGTTACTGGATATTTCTTTTGAATCCTCTTTAATGTTAGCATTGATGTTAAAAGATTTAGCTTGTAGCTTTTAACATGATTTTGCTGAATATGCTGTAGGCTAGAAGGCTTTATAGGGCTGTATTTCACTTTAGAGTATTCTTTCAGATGCAGTTAATGATTAAACAGGCTATTAAAAACAGAGTCAGAATATAATAAAAATAGAAGGTAAAAGTTGAAGCAGTAATTTACTAAAAAATTTTGATTATAAGTTACCTTACCATATATTCCTCTCATTTTCAAATGATGATAACTTGAAAACAGTTCTAAGTAAAAAATATGTTAAGACACGGTTTGTTTTGTCTTTTTGTCTTTACTTTTCCAGTAGAAATCAGTTAAGTATATGAAATTCAATATAAAAAAAGAATTTTGTTTTCTATAAATGTGGTCAGACAGACATTAGTATATTACGCAAGAACTATAAAAAGAAGTTCTATAGAGTGCGGCCAGGTCCTACAATTTAAGTAGAATTGCTTTCTCTGAGAATTACTGATACTCACAATGCCGATTTAATGCATATTTTAAGAATAGCAATCATTTCAGCACTTCCAAAGGTAAAGGTCTTATTACATTTTTTTTTTTTTTTGAAGAAACAGCTACCAATGTTTTTAACATCATACTGCAGAGGTTTTGTAGCTTTACTGGCAATTAAAATCATTATGATACTGTACATAAAGATTTAATGCACTACTATTTGCATTTTGTGAGCAAAATATTTTGCAAAAATATTTAACGCTAAATGTTTAAGAAATTGAACTACTTTTGCCATTGGCATACTCAGAACTAAAGAAGACATTAAGAGCTTCTGAAATTCTCAACTTCAAAGGGCTTGTGTTACTGTATTTGTATTGTATTCTTTCTTCATCATTCATATATCCAAATAGGAGAGTTCATTGCTAATAAAGTACTTAGAATCATAGAACTGATCAGGTTGGAAAAGACCTTAAAGATCGAGTCCATCGCAGCCTAACCATACTACCCTAACTCCAACAACCCCATACTAAATCATGCCCCTGAGCACCATGTCCAAACAGTTTTTAAACACATCCAGGGATGGTAACTCAAACACCTCCCCGGTGACCCTATTCCAGTGCTTAACCACTCTTTCTATAAATAAGTTTTTCCTGATATCCAACCTAAACTTACCCTAGCGCAACTTAAGGCCATTTCCCCTCATCCTGTCACCTGTCATCAGTGAGAAGAGACCAACCCCACTCTTGCTGCAATCACCTTTCAGATATTTAAAGATAGCAATAAGGACTCACTTCAGCCTTCTCTTCACCAGACTAAACAGCTCCAGTTCGCGGTGTTCTACCAATCCTTTGTTGTATTGTAGTCTACTCACAATTTTCTGTAATAGCTGTATTTCAAACATGGATTTCACATTCAATGTTTATTTATACTCTTAGACAAATCTTCAGACTTTTTGAGGAATCATGCACTTGAACTATAAACATAGTGAGATGGGGCCTCCTGCTACAGACTGCAATAAATAAATGTATTTGAGGAACATTTTAAGAAGAAACAGACTTAACAATTAAAAAAAAAAAATCAAGCAAGAAACACACGATGGTGTTATCTGCTATACTTAGAATTACAAACAGAATACTTATATTTGCCATTTTACTATATATAGCCAAATGAGACAATATCAAAGAAAATTAAATCAGTTTTTTCATTGGGTGATGGAACTGAGCAGAACAAAAGTAGTCTAGACTGCTAAGGTTGCATCCTATTGTACTCAGATCAATTAACCTTATCCAGCAGGCCCAGTCAATGAATTTGAAAACAACATTTATATCACATTTTCCTATAAATCTATGGCTGCCACAACTCAGACATGAGAGAAATACAGGGACCAATTAAAGCCAAAATGGTACAACAGTCAATTCATACCTTAGTAAAAGATAACAGTAAAAATGTCATATGTAATATTTTAAACTCCCCAAAAAATCAACAGTTTACCATTTCTTCTCTGTGTCTGAGACAGATATTTAAATTATTTCATCTCAAGTTTTCCTTATTTTAGAGGACTATGAATTACTATTGCTCCCAAGAGTTTGCTGTCTGGCTTCACGCTCTTAAGTTTGTCCACAAAAGCTAGCACCCAGAACGGCCTGGTATAGCAAAACTTGATTAAAGTACAAAAGCTAATACATTGTTACTGATTTTAAAATTTAAAACATACCGTAAGCATTCCTCACATATTCTGGTTAACACATTATCTACATCTTAGTGGATATACAATCACTTCAGAACTCTTCAGATGTGTGCTAACACTTATTCTATCACAACTAAATTATTTTTGCAACATTAACTTTGCATGGGACTTACAAGTCAAAGAGAATCTAGTTTAATGGAAATAGTGCTTATGCATTGTAGCTCAATCAGCAAATTAAGTTACTAGAACTTTCCCATAAAATAAGCGTATCAGTTCGCTTACTCTCAGTAAGTGATAAATGTGTTTGAAGAACTGTCTAGACCAAGAGATGTAGCTTTTAGTTTGAATTTAATATACCTGCATTCCATTCACATTTTCTTTTCACCAAACCATTTGATTTTTCCCCACCACCTTTAGAAATTTTGTTTGAACTTATCTTACAAATCAGACCTGATTTCAGCTGAGGGTTTTAAACCACACAGTCACGTGTATGAAGGTGGTTACTGTACGACCCTTGTGAAATGCCCTTTTTGTAAGGCATCATTTACCAAAACAACAACAACAATAACAACAACAAAAAAACAAAAACAAAAAAAAACCTACAAAGAAAAAACCAAACAACTAATACTAATGTTTACATTTCACTCACCTGTTTCAGGACATGATAGGATAGAAATAGGGAGGTCGTATCTTAGAAAATTAGGGATGAATATAGCAAGGAATGGCTAATTCCCTAAAATATGAAAAAACCCTCTTCTTATCCCCCCCCCCCTTCTCTTCTTGCCATCATTTGATGGTAAGGACCCTCACATCTAAGACAGGAAAAGGACAAGCAATTGCTTGCCTTTGCCAGCTTGATTTACAAAAAATGCATCAGCTGTTTCCTGAGAATTGGAAGCTACTAGGCCCCAAGCTAGGGCCAGCTGTAGCTAATTTAAGGAGTCATGAGTGCTAAAAAATAGGAACTGCTGCCGTGAATGGTAGGCACGTGGAATTCAAGTCTCAGACAATGAAATTAACAGGGCTTCACTGTTGAATACTCTTCACTGACTTCAGGTCTTTTTTTACTTTTTTCAGTAATGAACTTGTCCCAGACTGCCTCAGAGCTTCTGAAATGTGTGAAACCATAAGCTATGATTACTTTTTCATCAATAAATTTCTGTTTATGCCTTCTGTTCCTTGTGTCACTTTGTATGCCTATCTCAGTTGGCTGGTGACGTTATAGGCAAGACAATTTCCCAGCAACTTCATTGCATAGCAGATCAGTTTATTTGCATTTGCAAATAAATTTGCAGTTTATGTCATATGAACAATTCAAGTTTGAGCTTGGATTCAACATCAAGCTTAGTAGAGTACAACACACTGACAGATTATTTCAGTGTTTGCATATCAAATTTACAAAGTTTGTCTTTGAAAATTTGAGAATATCCTTTTTCACCTTGCATTGATCAATCTGATCTCATCTAAATTTTTTCAGTGTCTATGTTTTTAAAATAATCCATGTTTTATAAAAAAAGGCCTTCTGACATATATTCTTATTCCTCTGTAACATTTGTTCAAACTCATTTTAAATCACATCTAAGCTGTGAGAACTCTTTCTTTACTTGTAACTCTCAGTATAAAATGGAATTTTATTTTTAACCTTGTGAGAAGCTTTCAGTCTGGATGACACTTTATTCACTGATCTGCAGCAAAAAAGCCTTTCCTGTAGTTCTCAGAAGTATGACATTTCATCCTTTCATTGCCTGGTATCCACTGACAGGCTGCTAAATGCTCACAACCATGACCTGGCCAAATAAAACCAGTCTACCTGTAATGGGACAAGAGCAGAAGGTCAAACACTATTTTAGCTGTGAAATGACATTAATGAATTATTAGCTACTCAAAAAATATGCATCACTGGGAACCATAAAGGTAACCCTGACTTTAAATGACATTATTAGCACTGCTCTGCTTTTGGAAACTTGCCTAAAAAACATTATCCAATAATAATTCCTCCATGTAATTACTAAAGTGCAGTGATGGGTAAGCATATGTTGATTTACACCTACATCTTTGATTCATACACTTCTGTAGTCATACATGAGGAGAAAAAAATTCAAGTTTTCAATAAAAGATTTTGAACAGTAAAAGAAAATACTTTTGTTTTCTTATGAGCTTATGCATAGTATTATCCTTATCTGGCATTTCTAATAGACTAGTGTGCAAGCCATTGAAAAACATTCTGCAGTGCATTTGATTTATAACTTCTTTACATTACAAGGCTGAAATCATTATACTTTTGGCTCCTATATGTCTTGAATTGCATAACACAACCTACAAAGTCTCATGCTGTTGGTAGTCAGAAACTTGAAGAATCTTGACTTGCAGTGGTTTGCTAGTGTGCATGTGAAGGTGGCTAGATATAGTTCGAAGTATGAAGTGTATGCAAGATACAGTGCAATCACATGCAGGAATACTGCAAGCACTGGTAAGGGGTTATAACCTAACCCCCAGGGAGTACCTGTGCAGTACTACATTGGTGAAGCTATCTTTTGTTCAGTGCCGTAGTTATCAAACAACCAGCTGTCTTGTATCTCTCTTTGACACATTATTTTGGACAGTGACTGGCATCAGAATCCTATGAAACAATTTTTCCATCTTCATCACTGACTGAATCACAAATTGAATAACAACTAGGTGAGAAGTTGAAATACATTCAAAGATAAAGATAATAAAATAAAAACAGAAAAACAGCTCATCTTAGTCAGATGCGCAGGACTGAGTGACTACTATTTTCCCCAGGTCAATTAGTGCTTTGTCAGACAGTTCCTGTGTACAATTTAGGAATTAGCAGGTTGATTCTTCTGAATTGCTCAATGTCCAAATGGAGACAGGTGACGAGTGGTATTCCTCAGGGATCAGTGTTGGGCATGGTGTTATTTAACATCTTGTAGGTATTTTGGACAGTGGAATTGAGTGCACTCTCAGCAAGTTTACAGATGACACGCTAGAGAGAAGGGATGCTATCCAGAGGGACAAAGACAGTCTTGAGAGATGGACCCAAGTCAACCTCATGAAGTTCAAAAAGGCCAAGTGTAAGGTCCTGAACCTGGGTCAGGGCAATCTCAAGCACAGATACAGGTTGGATAGAGAATGGCTGGAGAGCAGCCCTGAGGAGAAGGATTTAGGAGAGTCAGTTGATGAAAGATTTAACGTGAGCCAGCAATGTGTGCTTGCAGCTCAGAAAGCCAACAGTATCATGGGTTGCATCAAGACGAGTGTGACCAGCAGTTTGAGGGAAGTGATTCTGTCCCTTTACTCTGCTCATGTGTGACACCCCACATGGAGTACTGTGTCCAGTTCTGGAGCCCTCAACACAAGAAGGACATGGAGCTGTTGGAGCAGGTCCAGAGTAGGGCAGTGAAAATGACCAGAGAGCTCGACCACCTCCCCTACAAGAACAGGCTGAGAGAGCTGAGGCTCTTCAATCTCAAGAAGAGAAGGCTCTAAGGAGATGTTATAACAGCTTTCCAGTACCTGAAGTAGGCGTACAGGAAAGCTGGAGAGGGAATTTATAGAAGGGCATGTAGCAACAGGACAAGGGGAAATGGTTTTAAACTGGAAGAGAGTAGATTTAGACTAGATATTAGGAAGAAATTCTTTCCTGTGAGGGTAGTGAGGAACTAAAACATGTTGCCCAGCAAGGTCATGAATGCACACCCCTGGAAGCATTCACAGCCAGGCTGGATAGGGCTTTGAGAAACCTGGTGTAGAGAGAGGTGTCCCTACCTATAGCAGGGGGCTTGGAACTAGATTATTTTAAGGGTCCTTTCCAACTCAAACCATCTATAGTTCTATGAATTATCTGTTTTGGAGAGCGAGAGATAGAGGTAGGATGAATTTGTCAAGATCATGTCATCTGGTCTCCGGTTTAGTAAGATGTTTCTGACATGCACTAGTACATATTGATGCAGTTGCTGCATCCACCACTACCACTTTTTTTCTTGTCAACTTTTTGCAGTTACATTAGTGGAAAAACATAAGACACCCACAAATGCCAGCACTGTAGTTCAGTAAGCTGAGATCCCACACCAGTGGGATCACCAGGGCTTGAGGGACGCTGTAACTCCTTGGTTTGTTGATTGTTTGTTACATGCTGCTGAAAATCCTCTGTTGAAAAAAATATATACAGACATATACACGTATACATATGGATGTTTCTGGGTGGAGAGGGCAAAGTTTTGTGGTCATAACCTTTACTTTGATAAGGCAGAAGAGGGAGAATTTATGCCTGAAATTTGTGGGTCCTCTCATTTACAAACCATTCAGGAATTGCATTCTCTTTTGGTAAACCTGTTTTCTTCTCTGCTTCCTGAGCTGCTGTATTTTTGTTTGTCTTCTAGTGAATTGAAGCTTGAAGATCTGGAAATTTTTTTAAGAAGATGATGCAGTTTTCTGCAAAGCTGTGATAAAAAATGAGAGTTTTCCAGACAAGCAAAAATTTAAAAAAATAAATAAATAAAAATAAAATCCATCCCTGTTTAAAACTGAGCTCTTAGTGACCTCTAGGAACCATGTTAATTAAAATTTCCATTTGAACAGCATCAGTAGATACAATCTGTTTTTATTTTTGTGCTGCAAATGACTTTAAGAGATGATATATTTTTTCCCATTTGATGAATATCAAGAAGATACTAATCTTGTAATCACTTCACAGAGAAAGAGGCGTCCTGAGTCTCCATTCCATTTCTGTAGGTTAGGATAAGATTCATTCTATTGGACCTTGCAAAAACAAGACAGTTGCTGAAAAACATTCCAATTGTTTTTATGTACAACTGATTAATTCTAAAAATGAACAGAAAAAGATTAAGCAATCATGTGAAAATTTCAGGGAACTGTTATTTTGTTTAGAGCACTGCAGTGCTCTTCAGAGCTGTTCTCTTCATAGTGGTATGCACCCCCAGCCCTGCTACTAACCCTAGCTTGCTGCTGCATCCTGAGATACTGAAGAAAGTTCACTGCACTCCCAAATATGGTACTAAATAAATAACTGTCCATCACAGACGTCATCTCAGTCTGATTAAAGTCTATTAGAGAATCAAAGCCCCTGGAGACTTAAACTCCTTAAACAACTCTTTAAAGTACTTCTGAAACATGGAACTATATTGTCATTTATCTCAGCAATACACTAAAAGACAGGTTCATAATTTGTTTTACTGAATTTTGTTGAATAGGCTACACACGTGACCTTCTGTAATTCATAAAGCCAGCCCATTCCTTTGATTCACTGGAGAAATATATTTGGAGCAAAGTTCATCAAATGACAAAGAAGAATTAAAAACAAAATAAAACCCACCCAAAAAAACAAGAGATCTATTTTTTAGCACAGTTAATCTTACAGGTTGAGAAGATGAGAATAATTTTCTCATTTAAATAATGGACAGTTAACCAGGCAAAGCGGAGAGATTTTTATTGCCAGCTCCCCCAACCTCCCATGACCTCATGCCTTAAAAATGCCTCAATGCAGTCAATAGTTGTTCATAAACCTGAGTAATTTCTCCCATAGCGTATGTAGACTTGCAATATAAAGTTCTATAATATATACAGTATCACATCTGAATGGAAAACATTATTCTTACAGGTTAAATTAGTGACTACCACATCATTTCTGTAGTTCTGTGTGGTCTAAGATTTCCTCTTTACTCAGAAACTCAAATACTTTTTTTTTTTTTTTTTTTTTTTTTTTTTTTTTTTTGTGGATGATCTTTATGCAACTGTTATACCTCCTGCAAATCCTAGAGCTTTTATCCAGCTTTTGTTTTGCCTTCCATTCTAGCCTGACACCTTTAACTGTGAGCTGTCTTCCATGATCCAGCGGGTTCCCACAGGACCATTCAATGACAAGTAAAAAGCTGAACTGTGAAGTGACCTCTAGGCCACTTCTTCATTTTCCTGCTTGTTAGCAGGTTGTTCGTGAACAGTTTGATGTCAGAGAGAACGCATTGCTGTAGATCTATTTTGTGCTTTGCTTTAGTCCCCAAGTGGCACCATTTTTCTATTATTTTCAAAAAAAAAAGAAATTGTGCTCTAACAGTACATAGGAAATGAAAAACTTGCCTGGAAATGTGTGTGAATTATATATATATCATGGAAACACAGAAATTATATTGACAGATCATACTGGGGAGAGAGAAGATAGATGATAAGATTTCTTAACAAGTAAAAGAATGCCATTCTTATTTCATTATTGGTTACATATATATTTTTCTATTCTTATATATAACCCTTTTTTTCCTATTCTTTTACACACACACACGCATGCGTGCTAATCGAGATTGGATATATATATATTTTTTAACCTAGGTTAGGTCAAAATACAAATGAAGTGAAGATGGATTTTGCCTTTGAGAGAGAAGTAATAGAGCTCCATATTGCTGTTATTTCCAGGTGGCTCATATACACTTAAGTAACAGTTTGTTTTTTTTTTTTCTCCACTGCTCTTACACTGGAATATTTCAATAATCATCAGTTTAAAATTCCAGCTTAGTATAAGACTATTCTGCATAGAAAACTTTGCTCTCAGGAGCTCTGTGAGACAGAGCTGTAGTTTGAAGTAGCTTTCAATTTTTTATCTTTCAAAAATTTGAAGATACAACATGTCTGATTTTTTTTAGAATTTGAATTGGCTGTTCTGCCTCTTTACACTACCAGAAATAAACATTTCTTAATAGGAGCTTGTTTCTAACAAAATACACTGCAAAAACAATTCAGTAATTTATCATCAAGAGATTTTCTTCCAAATTTTCAAGCCAGCAATATTTTGTTTTTTAATGGGGAATGAAGTGAAAACAGACTTGGTTATGAGCCTGTGCTTATTAAGTTGTCACTGAAGAAAAAGAAGATCTGGGTCAGATTTTCACAATCACTTTTTTTGCAGTAGTGAACAGAGTTTAAGAGAGCCACAAAACCTAAAACAATGGAAAGTAGTTCAAGGAAAAAATGAAGAACAAAAAGTAACTTAGTCAGTTTAGTGACAGAAAAGGTAAAAAGTAATTTATTTCTTGCCTATATATTCCCTAAAAGAGATACAATGTAGATTACTCTGAATTTTTACTTAGAACGCTGACAGGAGTGAACATTGCATGCCGAAGCTGAACTACTCTATAATAACTACATAAATACTTTTTTTTTTTTTTGCATTAAAATGTTACTAAGCCCATAGTCATTTTTCCCCATCAGCAGAACTCTTTAAATAAAGATTTAAATAATTTATAAAATTAAATTATTAAACAAAAGCACGTAGTTACATGAGGTCTCATCTCAAATTCTATTCACATACACAATATTTTACTGCAAAAGTATTCAAAACACCTATTTTGACTGAATCTACTTTTTTTTTTTTGCTACATTTGTTACTTTTTCACTTTCAGTTTTGATTTAGATATTATACCCTGAAATAAAAGTTTTATATTTAGTCAAATGAAAACTAACCCACAAACTTTCACACAGCTTCGATAGTCTTGAAGCAAGCTTCTTGATTTTTTTCGTTGCACATTTCTTTTCAGCTAGGCTGAAATACAGTGGCACAAATCTCAGGAGAGATCATTCACCTGCCCTCCTGTCAAATTACATTGCAGAGTCAACAGTAGCCAATGAAGTGTGATATCTCATGCTAGACTTGCAGTTCCTGATAAATCTGGTCTGTATCTCTTGCAACTCAAAGCACTTTAAACAATTAGATATTTAAATACTAAAAAAAGAAGTTGAGAACATGAACTTAATAGGATCATAGTCAGTTAGATTGTTTATATTATTTCAAGATTCCTTATTATACTTCAAGATTGATTTTAAGAACAACATAGTGAAAAGAAGTTGAGAATTCACAAGTAAATCTGCTGGACTTCCATCAGAAAAATACAGATACTGTTCTTGACTCTGTACCTAGTTCCTCTTGCTAATCCACTATTACTTTAATAAGATAATTTGTGCAAACACAGCAAAACCAGTATTCTCTGAAATGAAGTAGCAGAATTAAAATTATGTCTGTCTGTAGTCACACAAAGACCAAGATCTTGGAAATTCCTAGGGTATCTACATTCATTTGCCTAAGCAGCAACCTAAAACACTGTGGCAGCAACTTTAACATTGTGCGTTTTCAGGTACACTAATAGCTTTACTACTTGCTGTACACAAATGTACAGCATGTCTAAACATGATGAGAACTAAAATCTGTGGGTATTGTAATTTCATCTAAAATAATACTAGAAGCTCAAGATTCCCATATTCAAAGAATGCCAACATGTTTATAAAATACATTCTCTTTATTTATTATTACTATTAACAATTTATTTTATAATGTTGCAAATCTCATTTTAGAGATTAGTAAAGTTAGTTTGTAGTATTTCCACAGCTGCAATTAGGTTAATTTTCAGATATTTAATAGCTATGTAATTTAATTCTGTAGAGAAGCTTTTTTTTTTTTTTTTTTTTTTTTTTTTTTTAGCGATTAGATTATAATTTGTGAACTGACAGTCAAGTACTGAGGAGGCTGAGCAGTCATCTTAATGGAAGTGTGCAGTAGCAGAAAATTAGAAGAAAACAATTTGATAGGAAGAGTATTTGAGAAACACTAGCCTAAAGCACTGCAGCACAAATAAATTCAAGATTGAATTCGCTTACTCTGTTGACTTAAGCTTGTTTTCAAAAGTAACAGGTTTATCAGGTTCAGCGACTTCTTTTTCTAGGCTTTGTGTGCCTAGAAATTTGAGACTGCAGAGCACACTTCCCATAGCTCATCTGCTATTCTCCTCATTCTATCTTGAAATTGGAAATGAGGAGTTACCCCGCAATCAATATTTGTTGCATGAGAAGACAAACTATTCACCTAGATAAAATTTTTTATTTCCAAAACACATATTTTCTAATACTTCCTCAACCTCTTCTAGAGGGAGTTGTTTCATCTTCTCTCAATGAGAAATTCCTGTTTAGTGGAGAAGGATGTCAGACATAAGCAAGGAAAAAACAGATGAACAATGCATTATAATTTAAAAATGTATTACAAACTAACCTGAAAAGGTGAAAGACATTCTGGGAGTCCTTCATACAGTTTTGTTGTTGTTTTTTGTCTGTACCAGTGTGTCAATGGTTTAAGGGTTGGTTTGGCCCAGTTCTGTAACTAATTGGAGCGGAGGGACCCACAGATCCATGCTCTTGGAAAGGAGTAAGGGAAAAAAGGGGAAAAGGTAACAAGATGGGCCTAAAAACAAGACAGCAGCAATGAGCTAAGGGAGAAACTAATTTACTAAATATTATAGTAGAATGCAAGATAATACAATATAATTGGAATTTAAGCTAATAAATTTTAAAAAATGAGAGAGATTGCATCCAAAACCAAAGACCTCACTGTAATGCTGAAGGCAAGATGGCTAGGCAGCACACCACAGAGATGAGCAGTAAAAGAAGGGAAGTCTTGTGACTTGCAAGAAGTTTTATGTTTCCCTTTACACAGAAAAGGGAAACAGAACAGTGAAAGTTTTCTGGCATATGTAGTTGTTCTCTTCTGAGAACCAGGTACCTGGAAATATCAACTGCCCACAGAACTGAAGCACCAGCTGTTTAACTCTTAGTGCCTTTCATGATATTATGATGTGGAATACTGATAACAAAAAGAAAAATAATCATAAAACCATGACACAGTGACAAAGAAAAAGTAGAAAAAAAAGTAGAAGTTAGTTAAGTTTTCCTGTCCCAAACTGGTTATTTGGAAATTCATCTGAGGGAGAAGTCATCTGCCCACAACTGATGGGCAGCCATGAATGAATGAAAGGGCAGCCTCAGCTGAATGAATTTAGACTAGCAAAATGCACACCTTTGAAAAGAGCTTCAGTAAGAGGCACCAGCTTGTTGTAGTCTAACTATATAACAGTTAGGAAATAGCTATTTCTCAGCTGATTTTTCAATCCACTTTTTGCTGTGAGGTATAGCCTATCTTAAACTGCAGCTCCCTCAATTGTGATTTGCAATATACAAAACAGATTAGGAACGGATAATAAAGAATGAGTAAACTGTAATTCGTATTCATCTGCACACATATCTGAATGTGTGAAAATTAAGTTTTATTCATTTATTAATGAATGCTGTAAAACACTGTGCAGTTTTCTGTCAAAATACCTGCTAACAGCAAGAGATTCACAGCAGCAACACTGCAGTTATTCTGACTGGATTGAAAAATCTGCAATGGTTGTCAATGTTGGGAAGCCTGCAGTGTAATAACTAATTCAGTGAGAAAACATGAGTTAAATTTTGTAATTTACAAAGATAAAAAATGAACATTGACAGAAAAAAGTAGGAATAAGGTTATATTTCAGAATAGAAAATTTCCACATATTTGAGAAGTCAGACGCTTATGACTGCAGTTCTACTTAATTGCAGACTTCTATTAACCAGAAGGAAAATAAAAAATAATGCTATTATGAGATGAAAAGTAAGGAAAGAATGCAAAACAACTTTCTAATTATGATAAAGATGTTCCAGAATGGACAGCTGATTTTAAAAGTGAACAGAAATACTTAGCAGCTTAGCTAATGTGAAAAGGAATAACATAAGAATAAATAAGGAAGCTACATTTCTAATACACAGAAACGTGAATAGAAGAGGACAGAAGACAGGGTTCATGGCAAACATTCTGAGACAGTCAGAGGAAAAAAAAAAATGTATTTCTAAGCCAACAAGAAGGGATGGTTACATATACCCAAAGGTGGTAAAAAAAAGTAAAAGATTTTTTTCTTGTTGCAATTTATATAGAACATGACCGGAAGGTTCACAATCATTTGAAGTTAATTCATAAAGCTGGTATTTCAAAATGATTCTTATCATCAATCTGGTTATATTCAAGCTGTTCCTATTTGTCATGGAACATGAAAAATTAACTTCTGCGTCCCTGTACTGCTAATGGAGAGAATAAAAAGAAGTTGAGATGCAGGGGTGTTTTATGCGAGGCTTTTTCTGTATAATTGAGTAAGGATGGGCAGTTGGATGAAAGGAGTTAGTTTATTTCTATCTCTAGTCAGCCATCCAGTCCTCAGAACAGTAACTACACTGCCCTGTAGCTAGACTGCTGCAGAGCTAAGTTTGTGCCAATGCAGGTTGCAGCAACTACATACAGGCTGAGAGAAGTGAGAGCAAGTAGGAGGATCTAAAAAAATGAATGGGCAATGCTGGAGGCTTTTAAGAGAAAACAGACACATAGTGGCAAGAGAGACTGGGAGAGGAACTTATTTGAATGCACTTGAAATAACATGTAATTTTTGACCAACCCATCAATGTACACATTTGACACCAGGTAATTAATACACATGAAAGAAATGCCCTGCTATTGAAAGAAAAGAAGGCCTAGATAATTTATATTATGTTCTTCCAGGCAGAAAATCTACACAAATAAGAGATTTTTGAAATTTTTACTATTAATTCTTAGAGGGAAGGGGAAGTTCAGAAAGTAAAAAATGTAAACAAAACTGAAAACGTTCTTAGATTAAGCACATCTGATAACTTTTTATGTAAAGGATATGGGAATATTTTTATTTCATTAGAAGTTTTGTTTATGAAGGCTACAAACCTTGTGTTTTGTAAGAAATATAATTTTGAACACATCTATTTTTGCATAGAAAATGCTGACATGAAAAGTGAAAAACCTTTAAGGCAGAACAATATGGCAGAACTTGAACATTTCTGGAAAGCTGCCCATTATGTTAATGTGGTGCTATTTTCATGAGTGAAAACTATCAAATCAATTCCAACAGGTCTAGTGAGAGACGATTCCTTTGATCCTGAAGTATCTAGGGAATTACAATGGAGCAAAATAAATGGGACAAATTAAATTCCACTGCTGTCTAAGGAAATGTTGGGATTAAGAAACAAGCACAGCTTCCAGAGAGTTTAAGCATTTGTTCTATGCCAAACTGGTGAAACTGATCACATCCAAAATTAAGAAGGGAATATTTTTAGCATAGGCTACCTATAGTGAAACAACTATCAAAAAGAGCTGTAGTGCTAGATTAGGTGCAAGTAAAATCCAGCATGTGCGTGGCAGGTTTATAGCACTTCAGAGGCAAAGCAAAACACAAAGAAAGAAAGGGTAAAAATAATGAGTTATATACGTGGTTTCAGTGTTAAACATATAGTGGAATTTTGGAGGCAAAAGAACTCTTTTGTTATGTACTTAGGGAGAATAACCTGAATGGGCAAACTCTGGTTGCCATGGGAGCCATTGGTATGCAAGAGAACGCACAGAAAACATTTATTGAAAAAGTCTAATGAATTTGGACTTGATTATAAGGGATGGCACTGGATTACTTCTCGAGGGGAAGAATTAAATCTGAGCTTTGTTATTGGTGCAAAATAATTGGGACTAATATAAAGGTATCTTCTATGCCTTTTTATCTCACTTTTTGTCAGGCTTTGGTGTGTGCATAGCAGAGACCTTCACAGAATTTTCTACATAAAATGTGTTAGAAAAGATACTTCGCTGGTGAAGGATAACAGGGCAAGGAGAACACCTTCTAAAAAAAGAAAAAAAATGAAAAAAGCAAGAGTTGAAGATGGACAGAAAGCTCTTCTAGTTACAGTAATGTAATGCATGGATTTTAATATCTGCCAAAGAATAATTCCCAGCTGCAGACTGCCATCCTTAGAAGACCATAAAGACAATGTCAGCATTCAGGATAGCCTAAGCAGCAGGTTGTATAGCATGTAGATTCCTATTTCTCTTAGTAATAAGATCAGTTAAATTTGCTCCATGTTTCAACACAGAAAATCAGATGTATGTCAGATTTATGACGGTGAGGACGTTGCCTCTTTTCTAGGACAGTGAAATGGAGTAAGGTCATCTTACAAGTATTCATAAGTATTAACACATGCTATAGGTCTCACAGCTGACCTGGGGGATCCTACTGCCAGAAACACCAGCCCGAAAGGAATGGTTGTGCAGTAGTCTACCACTGCATAAAATGCTGTAGGCTTTAATTAATAAAACATATTGTTACCACTTTCCCTCACATTCTGAGTGAACTTGAAAAAGCAATATATGTTTTCTTGACTATAAGATGGATTTAACTCTGGAAAAGGAGACTGCTCTTATATGAGCTAGATAGTCATGTATGAGAATGAGGGAAATAGGATTTAATTCACCTGTCAGATCATGCAAACATCAGCATCAGAGATAAAGGAATAAGAGGGAATAAACAGCTTTTCCTGAGGAGATGCCCTTAGCTCCATTCCCAAATGGAACAGCATAAGGGTAATCCTTTATGTCCATTGTACTAATATTGGGATAAAAATTTTAAAGTTATTACCTATACATACCTCAGCATTAGGTGCTCTGACAAGCAGGGACAATTAGCAACACAGACGCGCTCTAACTTACATGTCTGTACTATAAAATAGGGGACTATGTCATCTCATTGTCATGCCTAGATTTCTTGCTACTTCCTCTGACGCTTAAATTTATCCTGCTTAGATAGCAACTGCAACATGAGGATGCTTAAATGTTTCATGTTGTAAGCATCACAGTTAGATGATCTACTCCAGAAATAGCAATACTGCAGCTAACTGTCAAGTGATTTCAGATAAATAGATGAGTGTTGGAGTAAGGACAGTTGTTCAACTCCCTGACTTCACCAGCGAGGCACAGACCAAAGTTGTAAAATCTGGGACTTCCATGCCAGCAGAAAGCTGCATGCTCCAGGCAGCTTTCAGCTGAAGTGCAGCAAAGATAAGTGCCATCTTCAGAGAAAACCATCTACACACTACAGTGGGCAGCACTCCCTGCTTGGCCCGCTACCTGCAGCTGCTGCCCTCAGAAAGATGAGGGGGAATAAGAACGAGTACATATAAGAGTTTCACACAGGATTAGACTGAAGGGAGGCTTGCTCAAGGCAGTAGTTGTACAGTGGGAGGCTGCAACCCACACCAAGCATTCTTCACCCTTCAATCTGAGAAGGGTTAAGTCAACAATACCTTTTTATAAATCCCATGAAGCTGCATCCTCCCAGATCAATCCTCCCTTGTCTATCATTCACTTCATGCCCTACTCAGTCTGGAGTAGTTTCTTTTACAATAAGCAGCTTTGGTTAAAAAAAAAAAAAAAAAAATCCACAAGTTTTTTACTGTTTTCAGTAGCATTGCCACTGACATCAAAACAGGATGGTATGTGTTTCTGCTTGTAATTTATGTGACCAGCACCTGTATATTAAATATTGGGGCAGAAACAGCTATTTCATGCAAATCAGGTGCACTTCTTATTCACCTCACGAGATGGATGACTCCTTCATTAGATAAGAAGTGCTCAGACTTTTCTCACCATATAATGAAGTGCTAAAAGTCAAACACAAATAAAGCTTATCATTAGAAAGAGAAAGCTGTATGAAACAAACAGCAAAGGAAGTTTTGAGAAACAGAGCGCAGCTAGAAAGCTCAAGCAAATCTATATTTTAAAGAACAACATCTGCTACAATAATCAAAAGCAAATCCCCAAGGCAGGATTCTGTGAACCTACGCTGTGAGTGCATCACTTTTTTGCCAGAATGGAAAAGGGGTAAAGAAGAAAACGATGAGCAAATAGATATTATCAGAGTGCTACTGCTAACGGCAATAACACAAGCAAGAGAAGAAAAAAAATGTTTCCACTATGTTCCCCAAAGGAAGGGATTTCTTGATTAAAAACATGAAATCTCTCAAAGATCTCTCAACATTTCTCATAACTGCTCTAGCATTAAAAAAAAAAAAAAGAAAAAGAAAAAAAAAGACAGGGCACTCCAAATGCTGGTGAGATTTCTGGCTAAATAAGAATTTTTGAATTTTAATAGCATAACTAAAAAATTGTCAGAAGTGGCTCAGAAAAAAATGTAAGAGTTTAGAAAACCATTGTCATAGTTTCTTATTTGATAACTTACATATAAAGTCTATTCTTTAAAGTATCTTTTTCTATATAAATGGTAGTTTCAGAAAACATTTCATGAATTGTAAGTTATTACATTCCTATGTTCTTTTATATTACAGTTTTAATTAAAAATTTTCTGATGTTTGATCCTCACTCAAGTAGAAGCAATCAAAGCACACACTGAGCTTTTCTACATATAACACACTCCAACTGAAGACAAGAAAGAGCTTCTGAGAACAAACTATCCATACAGATTCTCAAAAGAGAATCTGCAGAGGGGAGCAAGGCAAGGAATAAAGCTGTGGGATTCTATCAGCAATATACACTGAAATGAAAGAAAAAATTATTCACACATCGTCGCAGGCCAAAACAGTCTTGGAAAGTTTTTGCTTAATTCACTGCAAATTTAAAAATAAAATAATTGATTCAGGTATAGACAGAAATAGAACCTAAACAATCCAACACAAGTAAATCTTCTTTCCTTTCCTTCCACAGACTCAAGCCAAACACATTCCTAGCATCACCTTCCCCAGTGTTTAGCACTCAACAACTCTCTGAGAAGAGCAAGTGCAAAGGGAGGTGCTGCTCATTCCCTTCACCAGGAGAGTGGTTGAACACTGGAACAGATTTCTTAGAGAGGTGGCTGGTTGACCCTATGGCTGTCAGTATTCAATAGGCGTGTTGAAGAGAGCGCTCTAACTAAGAGAGGGCCTCTAACTACAAAACACTCCTCAAGAAAACACCTTCATCCAGGAGACATTCTCATTTTGGAGGCTACCCGTTAAATGAGGCCAGGAAGGGGCAGACCTTGGGCTTCACCTCTTCCTGTTACATGGGATGCACAGGTGAATTTCTTGCACCTGTGTTTCCTGGGCCAGCCACCGCTATCACCAGATGCTCAATTATCAGTTCAGGCCATGACATGAGTTCTCTTACACCTACCAAAATTGAATTAAAATATATATATATAGGGTTTTCCTGAGGATGAAGCTCTAATCTTGATGAGAATGTCCTTCTTTCTCCTCTGAGCTTGAAACGAATTGTTGCTCTTTTACTGTAGTTTGTGTAATGTAAAACAACGTGATCTCTTAATATGAGATTTTACTATCCTCTTTAAGCAGTGCTTTACAGAATGGAATTACTGTATGTTCAAATTTTTGAATCTTCACAATAGCTCTTAATTAAAGACATGATACTGTCTGCCTTCAGGAGGCTTTTTCCCAAGTATGTATGCCAAATTAATTTTGAATCAAGCTGAAACATAAACATTTCTCTTATAAGTCTCAAGGATTTCTGTGGTAAATTTCTTGGTAGGATTTCAAAAAATTCCTTACCACAGAAGATTTCTCTGACAGAGGAAGTAGAATAAGCTGTTCCCAACAGTAACAGCATAAAAAAGTATTATTTTAGATAAAATGAATGATAAAATTATTATCCAATAATGTACACAGAATATTTTATGATTCATAAAAATCTTTAATCTCATCAGTCATGAAAAGTGAGGATCCAGGATCTATATTTGGGCACTCAAAATAGATTCATAGAGTTTAAAAACAATATTCATGAAGAGAAAAATTGTTTTTGGTTCATAACCATATAAGTGTCTGGTAGACTGGCTAATTTAGAAGCATAGAATCCCTGGAGTCAGAAGGAACCCTTAAAGGTCATTCACAGCTAGATCAGGTTGCTCAGAGCCTGGTCCAGGATGAATCTATCTCTGGGGGTGGGGTTTCCACTCCATCTCTGGGCAACCTGTGACTCAACACCCTCACTGTAAAAGACTTTTTCATTATATCCAACCTATTTCTTATCCTCCAAAAGCTAGTCCAAGATAATAAATGAATTGACTGAATATGTCATAGCTACAGATCATGGATGGATCAACTTTTAAAGAAAATGCTAAAGTTATCTCCATATAGTTATGAACATGAAGAATTTACTGGATCACTAGGTGCCCCATATATAATAGTATCTAAACAAATAAAGCTATAATTTTCTATGTAGACTGAATAAAATTGGAGTAATAGTTCTTTGGAAAAACAGCAAAAATTATTCATAAGTAATATGGGTAAGCCTTTTAATTGTTTGTACCTGAACATTAATATTAAAAAGATGCATGTTTTTATGTTTTACACTGGAACTATGATTTCATAAAAGATAAACAAAACAAAGCTTACATAAAACACAGTAAGATCTATCTCAAAAATTTAGGCAACTTCCACTGTTGTTTTTTCATAAATTATTCATAATCCCTATGAAATTAAAAATCTCCATGGTGTTTTCTGTGATGTCTCCATAATTCTGCTTGAAAAAAAAAGATTTTCTACACAGTTCTGAGCATATGTAGAATCACTTATTCCCTTAGATTGTAAAAACCTTTGCTACATGCCAATAAAATCAGGTATTGAATATGAAGAGAGGGAAGACTTCAAGGAAAAAACAACATCCATTTCCCATGCCAAACCTATTCAAGGTTCTATGGTATAGAGGCAATTTATGATTGAATGCAAAGAGGAAAAGAATTATATTTTAACTAATATTTGAAAGGCTGTGCGTGTGTACTTAGCAGAGAGAAGGGGTAATTACCTGGACACAATTACTTACTGTAGGAAATTTCTTATTGCTCTCCTTATGAAGATGTAATAGGTAAGGAACAAAGATTGATGTTGTGAAATATCATGTTCTTCAAGAAGGAACACTGTAGAAATTGTAGATTAGCGCTTCTGTGCATGTTTTGTTCCGGTGATTTTCTAGCTACATTCAAACTATTCATAAACAGTGCGTGACTGTACAGCACAACTTGTTCTCTAGCTACAATACTCAAGCTCTTTTATCATTTGACCTTCTGATGTGACTTACATACTCTTTAAATAGACTAAGGAAAACAAAATTCAGTAGCTTTGCAGTTATTTTGAAAGTTCAACATTATGTAGAGTTGGTTGAAAAGTTGGATGTTGTGAGGTGCAAAGTGATATTGTCCTTGTATACAACTGAAATAGAAATTATGTTCCCCTATAAATAGAAATTTCCCTCTAAATTGAGAAATAACAGAAAAGAACTAGACAAATCTTTTTTCAGGTGGTTTTAAGGTACTACACTGTCAAAAGGTAAGCACTTAGGGCACCACACAAAACTGATTTTTAGTCTGCTTTACAGACTATAGCACAGTTTGCTTTCTACTTACATAGTAGTAAAAAAACACCCCTTATCTGCATGTTTTGTAGCATATGAAGAAGTCAGAGCATTAGTTTCATTTGCATTGCAATGATTCAGCATTAGCAGTGGACATACTAGGGCCAAGAACAAGAGGAGGGTCAAGCACTCAGGTTGCAGCCTGTTCCACAGAGTAAACTTTGCCTCCTTACCCAATGTTTCTTAAATGAAATCTATCACTTATAAAGAATTGCATACATCTATATTAGCAACATTTCTGGCTGGATTTTTGCTATCATATCCTTCCTGGTTTTTTTTCCTTTCCACAATGGATTTAAAAGAATATTTATATTCTCTATTTACATTTACATGCAGACTGTTATCTCCTGTCTGTTCATTCTTAGGCAAAGACTTCTAGACTGAACAACTTCATTTATTTTGCTCTTTCTACAGGTTATATTCTCTAGGTATTTAATTGTCATACTTCTATCTCCAATTGTGCTTACCATTGTTGAATTGTGTCCATTTTTTACAACTCAAAATTGCTTTCAGTTATATCTTCTGTACTTTTAGCCCTCTTTTGCTTCACATTCCCTGTAACTTTTCTTTCTCTTGCTGAACACTGAATACTAGTGAACACCAGACATAATATCCCTCAGAAATCCCCAAAATGTTGCCCACACTGAACTTCTATAAATGGAGACATACAAAAAGTTCTTCACTGATTTTCTGTGCAGCTTATGCCAGTTTATATGTAAGTATACTGTATCTATATAGATATCTGCTTTAATGAGGAAATCTTTATTTGGTTGAATAAAACATATATAAAAACTGTATTCAACTTTTTTTAAAATATAGAAACTATATGAAATCACATCAGCAATATATATAGAACCCTTTATCCACTGAAAATACAGTCCTTCTCTGATCCTTGTCTTACTACAAAATTTGAGGGGTTAAAGAAGCAGAAGAAATGTTATACAGCACGATAGTTTGGGACCATCTGAATCTACACCACATTCAAGAAGAAACTAAAGAACTCTAGAAATCTGTTAAGCAGAGTGTGCTGCCCAGCAGCAGGCAAAGGAGGTAAGGAGGTAAATCTTGTTAGTGTCAATGGAAACTGATAGCTACATTTGCCACATTACATTAATAGCACTCCTGGCTTATAACTTTACCAACGGAACAAAGAGAGAGAGGCGTGACTTGCTTGTTCATTATTGTGGTAATATATCTTTAAGTGAGACTTCAAATGAAACCTGTCACATTGGTCTTTGCTGAGCGAAGCTTGAAATTGAAGAGGTGGGGTAAAGAAGAAAGAGGAGAATAAAAATGTATTTACAGTGACAAATCTTTTTGTGGCCATATCTCTCGCTTTCTAAATCTCCATGGCTTCCTCCTTTGTTGTTATAAATTGTCTTCAAACAGATGGCAATAAAGCTTTGTCTCTGCTCTAATTTCCTACAAAGTATGGTGGTCTGACAGATGTTATCTCTTTTCTTTTTTTCATTCTTTATTATGACAGAAGCTTTCAATTCATATCTTATAACTGACTGCTGGAAGACTTTCCAAAAATATATGGTTTTGGAAACTTAAAGTAAAATTTACATTTCTCAGTGATTAAGCAGTTATAGTCAATTCCCTAGTATATCGATCTCATCTCAGTGCTCACAAACATTCCCAGCATATAAAACTGTGCATTTAGATAAATATATATATATATATATATATATAAAGGACATATGTAGATAATGCCAGTGAATTCAGGCAGAAGCTAGTATAAGGAATGTAAATTTACCAAAGACAAACTGAAATCAAATGAGCATTTTCTAAGGACAAGCAGATTAATTTTGAGACAGAATAGCAGGTGTTTACCAACAGAATTGTGAGAAACCAGCAAACAGCAGGTACATTATGTAGTGTTGTACAGTCATAAATTACCATAGCTTCAGAAAAAAAAAAAAATAGCGCTGCCAACTGCTACTGACTTTTTGAGCAAGTAGTTCAAGAGTTCTGAGGAGAACAATTAATGAAAGCTACAATTTCATCTAACAAGATAAATTCCATTGGTATGCATCAAGATTTTAAGCATTGCATTCATAATTTGTTTGCAAAACACATATATAAGACATATTTAATTCAGTGAGACAGAAAAGAATTCTGATTTCTGTGATGGTTGTAAATCTAAAATATATCTGCTAGTGTTGTCTACTTCACAATGCAAACATTGTTTCTTTCGTCTAGCTGCTCCTCTCCAGTCTGAAGAATGACTAAGGTATTTTATTCATCTTTGTCTCTACTGCAATCCCAAGTGATATTACAAAACACAGCCAAAATTTTCTCAAAATTTTTGCTGAAGTATGTTAATAAGATATTAAAAATAGAGGTTAGGTTAATGATTAAATTAAGATCAAGAAGTCAGTTTTCTTAGCCTTATTTTCCTTCCTCTTCCTTCTAGAAGAATGGAGACATATAGACTAATTACTCAGTGTCCTTTAAAAGACTGCAGTATTCAGCCCTTCTTTTTCAGAACAAATCAGTACTAAGTAATTGCTTAAAAAAAAAAAAAAAAAAGTGTGTGGGTGGGTGTGTTAAGATACCTCATGATGGGATTAATTCTTCATTTTCAGTGCAGCAGACCAAAACAATTAGATGAACATGGTGCCATAACACAGCTGACTGTATTTATGCTGTATTCAATGGAACAACAGCTATAATTCTGAGTCATTGCAGCTTGGTCATATGGAAATCAATACTACCATCACCATATCTACTGGGACAAATAATATGAGATGAATTTTCTGTTTATCAGAAAGTCAAGCTATTGTTGCCTTTTTTAAACAGTTTAGCTATTTAGTTTGTTGGCAGAGGGATGAGCTAGCTAGAAACATCTTTAATTACTTTTGCTGTCATTTGACAAATCTGATTATTATCAAGGGAAATTAGACATTCAAAAGTAATAAAAGAAAGGAGGACTTTCTATTCTAAGCTATGTCAGAGGTCTTCTATACAACAAGAATAAGTGAAAAGACTTATCAGATGGTTTCTAATTGAAGAGGAAAAAAACAGAATACAGTTTAATAAAAGACGTGCATGCTTTAAGCACACCTGTTATTTTTTCATATCATACCTGAGGCATTAATTTTATTCAATTTGCCTCTAGTAATGGGGCACAGGAATACCATTTCACAGAAATCATCATTTTTTAATCCATTATATTTCTGAAGTGAGTAGAATGCTAGCATGCTGCAACAATGCCTTACATTTAGTTTCAATAGCATTAGCAAGATTGAAAGTTCTTACTCAGGCTTCAGTAAAAAATAAATTCATGAAATTAAAATCACCATAGTTCCATTGCTTCTTAGCTACACCTTCAGACCACCCAAGGAGAAAAACAGTCTTTGTTTATCAACCCATTTCCTTCTTTTCATATCCAAAAAAGTAATTTGTCAATCAATGACGAAATAACTGCTGGGATACTAAAAAAATATAAAGTTAATAGGTGAATAAATTAATTGCAAATCTGCCAAAGAACAAAATATTAGACAAGACCAAAACTTGTACATTGCCCAATAACTGGGCCATGCTCATCCACACCAAGATCATTTTCAAGGCAGAATTAATTTAATACTTTTCTGGTTCTTTGTTTTCCTCTTATCTTTTCTGTTTATTGTGGGAAGCACTGTTTCATGCACTATTTCCGAGACTAGGGTGAAGCCCAGAAACAAGATACTGCATTTCTGCATTATTTAATATATTTTGTTTAAAAGTCCATTTATTATGTATCTACCTTCATTAGCAGGCATTTACTAGGCCAGGATGGAATACCCATGCATTTTCCTCAAGTTCCCACTTATACTTTTTATTGGAAGATAGGTTTAAAAATCTGTACGAAAGTACAGATTTCAGACACAGAGGTGGTGGGTAGCACTAGCAGATTGCATGTATTAATAATGTGGCTTTAAATAATGTGTTGACACTCTGGGTCAGCTGACAGGAGAGTTCTCAAAATATTGTAATGGTAGCTCCAAAGAATCAGGAACAGACTGTAATATTATCAACTAAGATTATATAGCAAAGTGATTGGAACGGAGCACCAGAACCAATATTTGGTCATGCCAAACACTGCTTATAAAAGTAGACAAAGGTAAATGAATGAGACTAATAAAACAGCAAAGGTGAAGAAGAAAGATTGATTCTTCTACAATTTTTTTTTCTACAAAATTGCAATGTATAAATTTCTCTTAGAAATATTTAAGCTCTCCAACGTGGAGTGCATTTGAAAACATTATCATTGTTTTCAGCAGTCATGTTCTTACTTTGCAAGCAACACAATTTATACAAAACAGATCCCACTTTTAATAAATAAATAAAATCATGCTAATGACAAAGCCTCTGTTAGTAACTGAGGTAGTTCATACCTTGATATTACCAGAAAGTATCACCGTATCTTTTTTGATTCAGTGTAGAAATAAACATTATAATAATTTAGAGCTTATTCTGTCTTTCCTCTAAAGAAAAATCTGTTCAAAACTGTTGGAAAGAATGACACAATACTTAGTCCTAAACAAATGTGTTTCTTTTCTCCTGATTGTACATATTTCACAACCTGCATCTCAAAGTCCCATGATGCATGTGCAAATAGAGAAGGAATTTGGTTAACAGCAGAGCTTTGTTTCGTTTTGGGAGGTCACAAAAAAACTCAGCAAGATGACCCAGTCTCCCAGTCAGATCTGTTATCTTCCTGATTGTGCTCTTAGCTCCTTGTAAGCTGTGGAACTTGAATTGGCTTGGTTTAAATACAGTAAGCATAGCTCATAAACCTGATTTTGATGCTGACTCTATCTACAGATCAATATGATCTTTATCTTCAGTTTTAGTCTGAGAAAGGCTAGATCTCCAAGCACATTTCAAGCCTAAACAATCACAAAAAACAAAACAAAACCTATGAAACATTAATTTAAAATAAATAGAAATTCCTGTGTTACGCTCTAATCTTCTCTCATCCTCTCTCTCTCAAAAACAACAAAAAAGACAAAAATAAAACAACAAACAAAATAAAAACAACCAAACAAGATGACCTACCAAAAAATAGTGTAATTCACTCATGAAGTTGCAAGATACTCTTTGAATCCACAGTCCTCCATGTTTCATATGTCATTGTTTATATGTCCTTATTGGTTTTCAGGCTACGTTGCTACTAAGCTTATTTGAAAGAGTCACTGGAATTTAGTGCATAACAGAGAAAGTCTCCCAGATGCTCACCCAATTGAATATGATTTCAGGGACAGTATCTATCCTTGGGACAATTATTCCAAGTCAGAGGCAGAAGCTGAAGGAAGGGCTGACATCTACATTCTGTTTCTCAGTCTTTTGGTATCATGCTGCTTTCTCTTCACCTCCTTCTTCCCCAGTCTTATTTCTCAACAGCTGCCTTTCTGGGAACCAAAGACTCCTAGAGAGAAATTTAGTTTGACATTAGAGTATCCATATTTGGGACTATCTAAGCTCAAGATTAGAATATCCATACTTGAATACGCCTAAGTTCCTGAGATAGTCAAGGAAACTGTTGTCAGCACAGGTAATGGCAACATATACAGTGCAATCAGTGAAGCTCAGAATTCAGCGTTGGTCCTTTTTTCCCTCACTAATAACTAAGCACATGCTTTAGGGGAAATTAAATTTCACAAGCTGTCCAAGCTTCATTGACTCTCTATTGCTAATGATAGTAGTAGGAGCCTCCTAGAACTTTATACATAGACACGGCAGTTCAGAAGCTTTAATTAGGAGCTGAATCCCACTCCTGCTGACTTAATTTGGAAGGCAGCTTATTCTGCACTTTGCAAAATAATGGGAGGAAGACAACATGTAGGCAAAGGAAAATTGGCTAGCCATAAGAAGTCACTGAGAAGCAAAATTCCAGATAAGACAATGTGAGTGTTACAGGGAACATATTACAGTCCTGATTAAAATGGAAATTTGGAGGAAAAAAGCCATTTAATAGTCCCAAATGCTGTATTTTGTTAGATAATTTGTACCTGATTTTTCTTTGGAACACTTAAATGACCTCTTTCTATTCTCTTCGAGAGGATGTTAAGACCTTAAGAACAATGAAACAGCAATGGAATACAAGAATTTTTAGTTAACAATCATTTTCTTCTAGAGCATTTGGGGGGTACAATTTTAGCCAAGTTTATTTTCAAATCTGGGACTAACATACAGTTTCAGTAATAATAGTGGAGTTTCATGCAAAGAAGTCAGCAATTACCTACATTATGGCTGCTTATATAAAATAAAACAAATCAAGGAATGTCTTGGATATGCAGCAGCCATCCCTCTCCCTTTCTATCAACCCAGTCAGGGATAAGGTACAATATCACCTCTTGACCTAGACTAGAAAAAGAACCTACTAGAAATACAGTAACAATTGTGTGCTGCCTGGGAGACAGGCTGAGTTTATTGGCTTTCCATGACATTATGCTTATATATAAAGATAAATTAATGTTGGCACTGCTCTTGGCTGTCTGCATTCACAGGCAGGAATGTAGAGTTCATTTAACTGGATGAATTTCAAGTGATACTAGAAACTTCTGCCAATGATCAAATTGAATCTTCCCAGAATTAACAAGACAAGGGTCGTTCCTGGAGAGAAGTGTTGAAAGGTTTAACAGCCAATTGTTGACCTTTGCTAGAGTGAATAAATGTTTTAGAGTAAAAGGCAGGAATGCTCAGTAGCTCAATTATATTAACTATTTCTGTTTCCCTTTTTAGAATGTCTGATTAAAGAAATTTTGCTTTTATGATTTATATTACCATGACAAACACCCCAGCAGTATTTATCTCCCCAAAGAATGCTGAATTTATCCATGACAAGGGTTTTCTCTTAAGAGTTATCTACTTTGTAGATTTTTAGTTTATGTCAGTCATACTTTGTCAGATTAAGAAGAGATACTCTGCAGTGACAGGTTGCTTATATACCATTTCCTTCTATACTGAATCAAGATTACTTTCTAAAAATGTGTACTAGATTAGAGTATATATTTTTAATCACCTGCTCAAATTAGTCTCATTAAATCAGTCACATTTTTCACATGTACTACAATATCACTAGAAGTCATGATATAATCTTTTATCTTAATTTCTCAACTGATAGCTGATTTTTCCAATGTTCTTACTGATCATCCTTAACTCTTTCTTTCTCATTTATGTTCCATTTTCTTGTGTCAGACTCTATCACTACACATTGTTGAGTGGCAAGGGAGACAAAATAAGATGAAACTCAAGCAGCAGATATAACTATATTTAAAGCATTACTTCAAATACCTCACCTGGAAAAGTCAGCCCACTCCTATCTAAAACTAGAAAAGTAATGTATTATTTACAGTAATTTCCACACCATTGTCATTTGTACATAAATAAAACAGAGTAAAACAGTATTAAAAAAAACACTACTGTTTTGTTTACTGACACGTTCAGCAGGTGCTTACATCTCCATTGTCTAGAAATTAAGCAAAATGTGATCCTTCACGTTTTCTCCCCTGTTCTCCTAGAATAGATCAGAATTCTGTAGATTAGATGAAACTATGGAAATTTTTTATGGTGTGTATATCTGACACATTCGTAAAGATAGAAGATTGCAGTAATGCTTCAAGGTCATGTCATATAACATTTGTTTACAATAAGTTGTCAACAAAAAATATTTCAGCAACCCTAAAGTATTTTGACAAATATGTAGAACAGCACTGAATATAGACTTCTACATTTGAAAAAATATGGTGTATTTAGCCAGATTTGACACAGCACTAAACCACAGGCAATCTCTTTGAAATCAGCAGTGCTGAACAGGGAATAAACCTGCACAGGTTTGCATGCTGCATGTATTTCAAAGGCAGCATCAAATTAAGTTAAATTCAAGCTATCTACTATACATCTAATGCTAGAAACTTTGTTATTTAACATTTCCACACATTCATTGTGGTTGTTTATCTCCCACTTGAGTCAAACTTCCTGCCATTTAGCTCCATAACGTAGCCATATTTTATTTTTTACTTCCCATAAATTGAAAGCATGCAAAGCCAGATCAGCACGTTGTATTTTTTTTCCCTATAAATACCAGTATTTACAGTTCTAATACAATACCTATTTACAGACTTTCTTATTTCAAGAAAATCTGTGCTGTGGTTACAATTCAGCCACGTAATCTGGTGAGTTTAAGTCACTTGGTGATCTTATTTATTAAGACAGATGCATGATCTCTTGTGAAGGTTTTTCTGTCTTTTCTTGCTTGGCTAACTTTTGCCTTCGAAAGTTTAGACACTGAAGAAAACTGGAAATTCAATATCTACATAGGTTGCTGCAAAAGCAATGCCTATTTATTTCCAAGGAAACTACAACAGCTATAAAGAGCAAAAAGCCACTAGTTTATAAAATAAATTCTCAACTATTAAACACTATTTTTCAACATGGCCACCACCAGTAATTATGCATTTTTGCTAGTGATGAACAAGAGCCTTCACTCTGCACTTGTGAAAATCTGCACCAGCAGAGATGACCCACTGTCACTGTTGCCACTGCTGAAACACCACCCGTCTCCTCACTGTGCTCACATCCATTGTTTGGTCTCCATAAACATTCTGTAAGTGCTGATGAATGTCAACAGATAAAATTTTTACCTTTGCTTCACCTGCACTTACATTTCAAATGCCATTTTGTCAGACCGCCCCTTTGCTGCCACATGTCACAGAGCAACAAAATGTAATGGAATGTTGGTGGGAATATTCCACCTCTCCTGCCATACCATCAACATCTGCCTCTCATGTTGTGGACCAACATAATAAAATAGGAGGAGTTACTTCCACAGCAGCCCTCATTACAAAAAAAAGAGCTCTTGTGTGTACTAACTGTATTATGCATTAGTATTTTAAGGCTGCAAAGCTATGACCAGGCAGTAAGAAGACTCATTAAATGTTGTGCATGCAAAAGATGCCGTCAGACTAGCTCTAAATGTATGAAAGTCCACATTTTCCTCTACAGTACCACTCTTTTGTTTCCAAAGGGAAAAAAAAAAAGTAAAAACCCACACAGCTCAGAAAAAAATAATAATAATAAAAAGAAGATAGCTAGTAGCTATTTAATGAAAAAGCACTTAAAGAACAGCATAATTTAACTTTCAAATGGTCATTATTAATAAAAAAAAAATATGCAGAGAAAGGAGAAAGGCCAGGAAGCTTGTTCAGTTTTAATCAGAGTAATACCTATCAGATACGGCCAGGACTCATATTACCATCTACGTGATAACTTAGCAGCAACCCCCTAACATGCCTTACTGACTCCATGCAATAAGCTATTTTTCAGAAGCTTTTAAATTGAGTACTTTTTGGTATAAGAAAAATATATGTGAAGAATACTAGATGCGTCTTAAACAAATTTTGAATTTCTCTTGCAATCCCAAAAGATATTGCAGTGTCAGGTAAGAGCTATATTTTTCCTTCTGTTCAGTGATATTTTCCCTTCAGTATAATTCCAAAGAAGAGTGTGAAATGATTAGTGCAATACCTTCTGTTCCTGTCTTCCTCCTTATTATCAACAGAGGAAAGAGGTTTGGCTATCATCTTCCTTATTTTTGTTTGCTTGCTCTTTTTTTTTTGTTGTTGTTGTTATTAAATCAGAGGAGTGCAGCTGTGCCTGAATAAAATAATTGGAGCCAAGAAACTCATTTCATTATATGCATCTTAGTATGTTATTCTCTAACACATAGATTACAGCCTCCAGAATAAGTCTACTCAACTATTTTATGAATAAATTTTTGAAGCCAGATAATTTTTTACTATAATTTCATAAGCACTATTTGGCTTCAGTTGTGCTACTTGATCTGAACTCTTGGTCTACCAAGAGTTTTATTCTCCTTTAATTTCTATGAGCTGTGGCAGGCAGATAAAAACATATTCAGGTTAGATATTAGGAAGTTTCTTCTCAGAAAGAGTGCTGAGGCATTGGAATAGGTTGCCCAGGGAGGTGGAGTCATCATTCCTGAAGGTTTCCAAGAGAAGGACAGATGGTTTAGTGGGCATAGTCAGTAGTGATGGGTTGATGGTTGGACTAAAAGATCTTAGTGGTCTTTTCCGACCTTAATGATTCTGTGATATAAAATCACAAAAGCAAACATCACGTTTTGTTCAAATTTACCATTTGACAGTTTACTGTAAAAGTACTCCTGCTCTAAATGGTGTTGGGGGCCATGTAAGAATGCTGCTTATTTACAATTAGGTATAAAAAGCTGTCACACACTAAGAACTTTTGTTTATATAGAAACACCTCAAATAGTAGAATGTATGTAGCAAATGTGTTACTGCCCAAACTGGTAAGACTTAGTCTAGAGCTACGGACTTCTGTGGAGCCAATTGGAGAAGGACAGAGGACAGGAGAGTCCAATGGGGATATGAGCCTCTTAGCAGAGTGCATTCACTTGTTTCACTTCCACTTCACTTTCACTTACTTGCTTCTTATCTGCATTAAGCATCAGAGGTTTATCAGTGCTATTCACCCTCCGTGCTGAGAGATAAACAGCTGAAAAGGAGGAAAAACTGGAGAAAATCCAGGAGCTGTGCAGGGATAGAGTACAACAGACTTGAAAAAGATTAATGAGCCCACGGTGAGAAGTATAGACTACCACTGTTAAAGAGACCACCTCACTGTGAAGGTGGAGACAAGGAAATCTCAGTCAGTACATTATAGATATCGCCTGCAAAGTAAAGGGAAAAACTGTAATGCAGCCTCGAGCATTTTAAAAAAAAAGTTGCAATATAATACTCTGTTGGTATTTGGCTAGTATTAAATAGTCGAGAATACAACATTTTTCCTTTACTTCTACTAAGGTAATTTACAATTTGTCATGGTTTTATGATTTTTGGTTATCAGTATTCCACATCATAACATCATGTAGTACACTGGGAGATAAGGTGTTAATGCTCCGGTTCCGGGTACCTGTCCAGAAGAGAAGAACTACATTCCCCAGGGGGCTTTGTGGCCAGAGAGGAGATATAACTCCTGGCAAGGTCACCTGATGCGCTCTTCTTCATTGGCTCTTTTTCATCTCCCTGCTGCTCAACGAGACTGCACATCTCACCTCAGTGTAATGGTGAGGCCTTTCCACCTTTCGGACATTCTCTCTCTCATTATATTTGATTTATTAGCTTCATTTCTAATTATATTGTATTATAGTGTGTTATCTTGCATTACGATATTATATTTAGTAAATTAGTTTGTTTCTCCTCAGATCATTGCCACTGTTTTTAATTATTTTGGGGTCCCCTATTCCCTTTTTCTGGAGGTGCGGATTTTGCGAAATCCCTCTGCCCTGCTAGTCTTGGAACTGGGTCGAACCAGCCCGTAAACCGCTGACACACTTCTAGTGACAGAATTTGCGTATTGGAAGATGGATATTAAGATTTTCATTTTACATGTAGAAAGTAGAACAATATGGGGAAAGTATGTTCCTCCTGAGATACCATATATGAAATATATCATGTTTTCTATCATATGTACTATACAGTTGATTTGTTAAATGTCACCTACATTGGACATTCATATGTGACACAGATTTTGTACACAATTGAATATTTAATCTGAGAAAAAACTCAAACGAGATCTGTAAGTCTACATATACCATTAAGTATTTCCAGAATTAGATTAGGACTCAAACAAAAAGTTATGATGAGAACAATCCTTTGCCCCCAAAATACTGTATTTTATATAAACTGCTTTAAAGGTGTACACATACATGCATGAGACAAAAAAAAAAAAAATAATAATAATTATCACAGTCTGAACACAGAAAAATCTGTTCCCAGGGATCCCATTCCTTATAATAAGTATTGAAGATAAAATGAATTAACTCCAAGATATTTTCAGAATACAGCCTTCAATTTTATGAACAATTTCTGACTATTTTCCTTCCAGACGCTGAAAGAAAAATTCCCACAGAGGGTTGAATCAGACATTGTTAACTGTAGTGGAATATAAAACCCAGTAAATAAGAGCAGTGCTATTGTTAAGGAGTCTTTCAACTGCCTATTTGTGTAAGCATGGATAAGGATGTGATATTTCCCTTGACAATGTCAGACACAGAAATATTAAGCTTTGTACAAAAGTTCAAGTTCTTTTAAGTCCCTCTTGACTTTTTACAAGAGTTTATACACTGACAGCATTTATCAGTTACAGATGCAATGATGAAAGGAAGAAACTGAAGATACTAATATATACACTTTTCATTCTGTTTTCATCTATGAAAACATTCAAAATAATGGGAGAGAAATATTGAAGAATCTCCAAATAAAACTCAGATTTTGCTGCTTCAGTTCATAATCTCTGGAGTACTACTAGGTTAAAGGACCTTTTAGGACATTAGATGACATACAGTTTTCCTTCTCAGGTAACCTACATATTCATTAAAAGGATCATATGTAAAATTCCGTTTAAATACTTTACATTTTCACAAACTATGATTAAATGTTAAACATATGAAATAAATGCCAAAGGTTTTCCACAGTGCTTGTTGTCTAAAATATGATTTGACCTTTTTGAAGAGAAGGTCTGTTTCAGCAACATTTTACCTTTATAAAGAAGTAGAGAGAGTCTGGAAAAAACTGAAGAAAGATACTCAGAAGTACTCGCCACATACGTGCTATACCCTCAAGATTGTACCTGTAAAGCACTAAAAATAGTTAGAGATGCACATTTAATATGAGTAGCTCATTTTGATGGTATTTATTTTCATTTTATCATTCGAGTAGAGAAATTCAGCAATAACAATGTTAAAGCACCCCTGCTCATACATTCAGTAATAAGCTGCTCCAGTTACATCTTGAACCACATTTTCTTTCTTTTTCTGTACCTTTCTGTAGTTATCTAACAAATGCCCAAAAGACAAGTTACTCAATGCCAAAAATTGTCTAAATAAGATCTGAAATGCTTTAGCATCCATTTTAATCCGAGTAAAACACAGATCTAATGAAGAATACTACTATATTCTTAATGAAAAATGATTTTAAGAGGTAACAGTAAAATTCAAAATAAATTAACTTACTATTCAGTGTAAGAAACTAGTGAAGATTTATCTATTTTGATCATAGTCTTTTGGACTCTGGAGAAGGAGTCGGAAAACAAGCATCTAAGACCAGTTGAAGCTATTTCTGTACCACTTTCAATTTGAGCTGATGAAACTGTCAATTAATTGAAATTGCTAAACCATCCTTAACCTATCTTTTTCAATATTTTAACAACTGTAATACGTGAAATACTAGTGCAAACAAAAAGAAAAAAGTCTCCTATTCTGGATATTTATTCATTACTCCAAAGGGACTAGAAGTGTTATTGTACACTTATAAAGTTCTAATGTTCCTGAAATGATGAACTGTTTTAAGTTAGTGTGCAGAGTTCACTACACAGTGCTAAGCTATCCATATAACCTTAGAAAGCCTAGCAAAGCAGGACTCACACATACAAATCCACTTCCTTAAGGAAAACTTACTTTCCCTGAATACTTTAAATTTTTGTAGCATTATTTTTTATAATTTCCCCCCAAGTTTCTAGGTGCTCAGGTCTCCATATGGAATTCTGTTAATGCCTCTTTGATACTGTTAGCCGAAATAAATAACTGCACAGCTAGGATTGGCCCTGAAGATTTTACATTCTAGAAAGCCCACAGAAAAATGGATTGGATACTCTGTGGGAACCAGAGCTTGCTTATATATGTATCAACACAAAAATCAAAGGCACTTAGGTGAGCAAGCCTATAAAGGAAAGGTTGAAGGGATTTGGTAGTGTCACTGATCACAAATTATTCTGTTAGATTTGTAACAAGGCATATAGGCATATGAGTGCATACATTTTCATGGCATATCCTTTACTTAGGAGTTTCAGAGCCATTACATTTGCACATACTAGGAATGTTCTATGTCCCAGCATCTGAAGAGTCCAGGCAGTGAGATGAAAATAGTTACTTCCCCATCTGAGAAATCGAGCTGTGGCTGAGGACAGTGCAACCAACTCAAGTGTGTGTGTGTGTGTGTGAAGACTACCTTTCATTTTCTTCATCCTTTGCATCTCAATGTCTGATCTCCTTACTTCTAAAGATTTCTAAATACTACAGAAATGGTAATGTCTATAAATAAAAACAAAGTGCATTTTCTTCAAATACTTTCCGATTTATCACTTTTATCTACCAAGTGTGCACTTTTTATAATCACCCTTTTCCTTAATCATCATGAACACAGAGCAACACCAAATATCACTCAAAAAATGTATCACAAAAGACCAAAACAAATACTCTGTTTTCATTTTTTCCTATTAGTCATGTATATATACATATATTTAGCTATCTAGTCAGCTCTCAAAGTCCTGCCAGAAACACAATCAAATAAAAAAAAAAAAAAAAAAAACTCTCTGACTCCTGTAGAGTGATGGTTTCCCCCATTTGCAGCCAACACTGAAGGTTACAGCTGAAATTTAGCTTTCAGTATCACTCAGTGTTATTTGTACAACAACTGAAATACATAAAGTACAGAACTTAATGAGCTACCTTAGCAAAACAATTTTTGTTTTGTCAGATCAAAAGAGAACAGAAGTCATTAGAATCATTACTTATTACATGTAATAGAATAAATTTTCACAGAAGCAAATCCTCAAAACCTGAAGGCAGTAAGCCCAGAGAGCGCTCACACTAACCATACACCAAGTTCATTAAACCCAAGATCTTCAGTCAAACCTTTAGCAACCAGTAACTTGGGCACAGAGCTCACCAGCTGGGTGGCTACTGGCTGAGCTGCCTAGCTTTCTCGATAGCCCCAGGGAGGTTGCCATTAATGAATCCAGGCAATGTAGCGTACCTCCTACCCCTCAGCAGATAGGATTAGTAGCCCAGTTCTTCAGATAACTAAAGAAGACAGCCAGCAACAAAGCCAACCACCTGGGGAAACATGCCTTCTCTCCTATCAGGGAGATCTGAGAAGGAAGCAGCTCAGCCAATGGCCCGTCAGTGGGCTGAATAAGGACCAGGTTATTTCAGTGATGCAAGAACTGTTTATTCAGGCCTCCTATCAGCTGGTAAGCCAGGCAGCCTAGAGAAAGACTGCCAGGCTGATGGAACCACCCAGGTCTGCTTCAGTGGAAGATGGGTAGGAGCGCCAGCATTCAGCAGAGGAATACTGCTTTTTTTTTTTTTTTTTTTTTTTTTTTAACAAACTATTTGGCAAAAAAAAAAAAAAAAAGGAGGTCCATAACCTACAAATATTATTGCAATTCTTGCAATTCTGAACAGCTAAAAAGACCTATAGAGTGTAGATAGACTAAGTAAAGGAATACAAGACTCTATGGAAGGAACAAGATTAAAATCTTACATAAACCATAAAGCTCTAGTGGGAAATGTCCTGCTATATGAGGTACCACACCACAGCAACAGCTCTATGGTCTGTCTTCGCCACGCATTGTGAGGCAGCACTGTCTCTGTAAAAGCTAACTCTACTGCAGACAGTAGAGTTGCTGCCGCCCTGGTGCTGTTCACCAGCTTCAAAGGCGCATTTCGTTATGGAAGTTGCCACCATCTTAGGATTTATCTCAGGTAGCTCCCTTGTGGTACTTTACCTTGTGAAGTAAGACCTCTACAGCCCAGGCATTGCACAGCGGATGTACTATGGAGCACTAAGGTGGGCCTGTGACATCTCCTCAGCGGCAGAAGTGGGGTGTAATATTCCCACAGTCCTTTTCCTCCATCCCAGTTTTTTGTGTGCATTTTTTTGCTTTGAATCCCATGTTCTAAACTTTGAAAACCCAGGCTCTGAATAGTTTGAGCACTCCTGAGCCTACTCAGGAGAGAGAGAATACTTTGTACTTGAAAACCCACACAAAGAGTTGGAGACAGCAAAGGAGCAGGATGACAGCATGTGAAGATAACAGTCTCTGTAAATGATTTCTGAAAACCTCTTCACAAAAAAACAGTATCTTAATGCCTTGCTATGTGCACAGATCTGTGATGTCAACCTGCGACACACCACCATCACTTCAGACTTCTCAAAAAAGGCTTTTCCCAGAGCCATGTGACATGTACCCTCCAGCTCCTCAGCAGGTACACCCTAGGGTGCAAGCTGCTGAGAGAGCAGCAAATTGGATGGTTGAGAAGCATGTAGTGATGGCTCATGATCTCAGCAGGGAAAATACCTCTGTGGTTGCTACAATGTGCAATGTACTGCACAATGAAAGCTCTGTTGAAAGGAATGTGTTGTTGCTTCAGTAAGACAGACAGGGTGGTTTTGAATATCCTGACAAAATTAGTGCAAGCTGCACACCATTACAGAAAGCTTTAAAAGCCTCTGTGATGTAGCAAACTATCTAGAATGGATAACTTCTGAGGAGGTGCTGCTGTCCTGTGGATCTACAGTACTGTCTTGCCATATGATAAACACACTAGTTCTCTTTCAGTGCAGATTGTCAAGTACAAATGACAGAAGTAAAGAAAAGCATTGATGCAAGTACACAAGCATGAGGTGCAACCCATTTAGAACTGGATTGAGCTTTTCAAGGCAGAAGAACCGTTCCTTTTATGGTGTTCCAATCCATATTTTCTTGGTCTACTATTTCAAATAGTTTCAAAACACACTCTGGTAACTATTCAGCTTGAGAGTCAAGCCATGCATTCTATTTTGAGGTCTGAAGTCATATGCAGAAACTTTAAAATCAATAAATCTTAACTAATCTTGATTTTCTTTGTGAGTCCAATATCACTGCTATGTAATATTTAAAAATGCTTCTAGAAATACATAAAATACTACTTCTTTCTTTCTTTCTCTCCTCATCTTTCTGATAGCAGAAAACATTCTGCTTGTGTATGTAAATGAAGATGTCTCAAAGAAAGCATATCAAATGGATGGTATTCAAGCAGGCAGAAACATTAAATTGCAGCACTTCCTTTTTTTTTATTGTTATATTGGCTACTTAAATCTGTCCAGTGTTGGGTTTTGTGTGGCTCATTAAGATCAGTGTCTCTAATCTCAGGGATGACCATGTTAAAAACAAATCCCTCTGCTGCTTTCCAAACAGCTATGGGAACCTAATTCACCATGACAGAGTTAAACACAGTGAGCCATTTGAGGTCAATACAAAGATCAGAGTTTGTACTGCCTTCTATTCTGGTAAGCCTGCTGCAACCTTTTCCTCCTTTTTTACACGTTAATAGTTTGGCCAACCTCAGATCTTTCCTCATTTTCTCCTAGTATATGGTGCACTGTTCCTTGCACATTGTAGGATATTTCAAGGAAAACTTAAACTTCCTTCCTGAGTCATGCCACACCTTGAGATCTACCACTAGCTTATTTGTACAGGTGAAATGGGAATTTTAAACTAGATCAGTTTCCAAATTTAGTGAGCTCTTCCCTCCAATGTACATAAGCTTGACCAAAATGGTCACAGTGCTGCAGAAATGTTTGCACGTGGGGTTGATATTAAAGGCAGAGGTGTTATTATCACATGCCCACAGACTACAACAGACTACGTTGCTCAAGAAGCTGAAGTGTGCCACCGTACAATTTAAAAAATCTCAGATCATTACTCAACTTTTTGTTGTGGGTGTAGAAAGCAGAGAATCTTTGAGACTTCCATCCTCTGTCAAATGCCAAATGTTTTATTACATTATGGTTCCTTCCTTTGAACAAAAAAAAAAAAAAAAAAAAAAAAATCTCCCCAAACAACAAACCAACTCAAAAAGAAACCATTCAAGTGACCTACTTGGTGCATTCTGATGACGTCTTCGATTACCGTCCCCAGAACATCTGAGCACATATTTCAATCAATCCTTCCTCCTCAAAAATCCTTTTCTGACCCTTTCATTTATTCTGGATCCCTCCAAAAGTTTATACAATGTTTGTACTCTTCTCAAAATCTGCTGAATCCAGGAGCATCACACTTTTGCTGTCACTTCCTAACTTCCTAAGCATTTCTAGCAATCTGTCTATCCATCAGACTACTCTCAAAGACACTGAGATGTAAAAGGCAAACAAGGGGTAACAGTGTGATGATTTTCTGTGCTCCCTTTCTTTGAATAGGGATTCTTTTGACTGTCTCAGTTCTTTCAATAGTTTTCAAGCAGCATTATTTCCTCCATATTACAGGAGATTGACAGTTTAGCTAAAAGGAAAGGAAATTCACCTGTTGTCATAGAAAAGTTTCCAATTTCCTTTATATTTGCCCTTACAGTTTGGCATACCTTAAAGGGAAAATATTCCCTGTAAGTTAACAACTTGAGATAAGACTTATGTTCCTTTATTATTTATATACAACATTAGAAGAAGGCAAGAGGTTTTGAATAAATAAAAAGATAATCTCTTCTCTTTAAGGCATACATTCTAATTGGACATGAATTTGAAAATAAAAAAAGAACACACAACAACAGTAATCTCAGTATGTGGATTGCACATGAAAACTAGAGGACAGCATAGGAAGTGTACTAAGAGTGTAAAGTAACTTATTATAAGTGCATCATTAGGTTAATCCGATTGTCTCAAAAGGATATCGTGTTGATGAGTGCATCTGTCTGAGACAAAAGGTTTATCTATTATGCAGTGAAAGATCTGAGCTGCTCTGAATTGAGTTTGTGAATAGTGAGTATTGGCAAATACTTTGAGAAGTTTACAGTGTGAATATATTGAGACATCTCAGCTGTCTGACACAGGTAGGATGCAAAACAAACAAACAAACAAACAAACAAACAAACAAACAAAAAACCCCAAATAACAACTCTATATATGAAAGAACTATTAAAGGCCATATCCATAGCCATTGAGTGATCAAAGCTTGATCTCTTCAATATACATATCCAGAATGAATATAAAACAGAACAATTACAGCACTGAAATCACAGCTGGACAGAATCCTGTTTCCTGTCTCCAGGGAAGATAAAATTGTTTAAGAAGCCAAGAATGATTATGCACTGTCATATGCAGAGGCAGACAAAACACAACAAAAGAGACAATGAGAAGTATTTTCATGGAAACGGTATAGATTATTTGTTGTGCCACAAGATGGCTTTAAACTTGTGCTTTACTGCAAATTATATGAAGTAAGTGTGTACAGTACAAAATAAGAAGACTCATAAAGGAATGAGGTAGGAGCATTTGTTTATGACAGCCATTAGGATTAACCAACTAATTCTAAACTTCTCCATTATCCAGACATATTGGAGAGCAGAATTAAACAAAAGTGTCTATTAACATATGATAGCACAACTCTGACATCTGAAGGCTTCTCTCAAACTTCAGGACAAAATCACATTTCTATCTAAATCATTTTGTAACCTGAACTCATTCAAAAATTTGTATGTTTTATAGAGAAAATAAAAAGTAACATCTTTAGGACCAAAAAGAGGGAAAGGAATAGTGTATCTGAACAGATAATGGAAATCAGGATTAAGAATGCTGACCAGTGAATATCCTTAGATATAAAAATCAGAGAAGAAATACAAAATAATAGCAATAACACCAGTGCTATTATGTCAAGAATACATCTCCCCATGTCAGATCTAGAACATCCTTAGGCCTGCCAAGAAGGTCTCAGTAACCATGAGTAAAAATGTGAAATTTTCTTTCTTATCTCTAGTTAGTGATAGAATAAACACCAACTTCCCAAAATCAGAAGTATGACAGAGAAATATTTAGAGAAGAAACACAGAAATGAAGAATACAGAGTTGGTGGGAAAAATAGAAAAGTCTCAATGAACTCCAACTGTTTAAACATTCTTCCATCTTCTATTTTTGTTATAATCACAATCTTGACAGAATATTTATGGAAAATGGAAACTGGTTGAAAGAATGCTTTTGTCAAGATTTAAAGAAAAAAAATAGAACCATAGCAATTAGACCTGTAAGCAAGGTAACATTTTGAACAGAAATATTCATTAAGAACTGGTAGAATTTTCTCATGACTATGATGACTGTGAATAGGTTCACAGTGGGCTGACAAATGATAAATCTAAAGAATAGCAGGGAAAGTATTGAGGGGAATGCCTGTGGTCAGAAGTTCTCTTTCGCTACATCTGAGTTACCTGCTAGACATTAGCAGAGAGACAGAGTTTGAACTCTAGAGAGAAGGGAAAGGCCTGAGGCAAAGGTGGAGTTTTAGGAGTCAGTTACAAAGTATATAACCAAAACTTGTACGAAACAAAAGGTAAGCAATAGGGAAAAACCACTGGCCCATGAAAATATTATATGTATTTCAGTATTACTTATCATTAAGTAATGCCTCTGATAGATTTATGTCAACAAGATGTACATAGTGATGAAGAGCTTTAAAAACACACATTTCGATGCAGAACTAGTTCAGCTTTGCAGAGTACTTACACTGTACTGACTATGGGAAAAAAATTAAATATATTGCCAAAAAGTTCAAGATCAGACATTCCTCTGGAACCTCAGAGTTCTGTCCTCTATGTGACTCTACAGTTTTGGATGCACCACTGTGATGTCTTCCCGCTAGTGCAAATGGCATCACACAAGGCAGACAAAAATTGATTTTGACTAGAATTGTATTCAGCGTGATTTGACAATAGTTGAGCCTGACATTAACAAACAACAATTCTACTAAGCAGAAGATCTTGCTCTGAGTTATCAGTTTAGGTCCGCATGCAAACTATTTCAGAAGTGAAGGGTAGCAATCATTACAGAGCATTGCACAGTGCACAGAATATGATGGTAGTGGAAATTTTTGTGTTTCACAATAGTATTTCTACTGTTCCCTTCTTCTGCAACAGGTCATTCAGGCTATTTCAAGGTAGAGTTTTGCAAGCACACAGTTCCTAGATTTGGGTACTGGAGTTACCCACTCATGACAGTATCAGACACTTTTGCCTAACCCATCAGTAAGTGACAGTTTGGCTTGATTGATGTGCCTTCAGTTCCCATGATAGCTGAGAACATTGGAACAAAAGAAGTTGCAAAAAAATCTGTGAGCAGCTAATAATTCTCTTTACTTAGTTTTCCTAAGATAGAAAATTACAAAAGTTCAATTTTATCTCATAATAATTAGTACATAGAATCTGAATATTTCACTTGCTTGTCATTGTTAGATAAAACACAATGAGAGCATAGCAAACTGAGTGACTGAGAACAATACAGTCCCCATGGAAGATTTTTTGACTGATTTGCAAACTTATGTTAAACATAAAGAATAATCTACAGAATTTCAAATTTAAAAAAAATTTAAGAACAGGTCTAATACAAAAAATAAACAGTTCATCTTTTTGGCTGCTTAGAGTCTGTTATTGCATGGAAAATACATTCCATGTGTTGGTGCAGTATTCCTGCATTGTAGAATGAGCATATGGCACTCTTGTTCCCCTTAATTAATTAAATAATTAAATAATTTTGATACTTCTAATAATATGGAAAAAAATAAATGTCAAAATAGTATAACGCATCCTTATTGAGGACTTCTGTGTTTATATTAATGTATCTAAAGTATGGCATTCTCCTTAAATTACTAACCATTCTAGGATCAGAAACTCATCTTCCACATAAACATAGGCTTTCTCAATAAGACATTTTCTCTCCACTCTTCCTCTTACAGTTGCAGAAAATAACGTACTTGACTTAAACAAAGCAAACAAATCAACCAACTGCCACACTTTTTGCACCATTTTAAAGGTTTTTCATACTTCCACAAGGCTGTACTACTGAGATCTGAAGTACTCTATATATTGATATATGCCACTGGCCACAAAAATTTTAGTAGGTGTACTTTGTATGAGATCTTAATTTGACTAATCAAAGTTATTTGTGCAGGTAGCATTCTGTAACTAATTTTAAGAAATCATAGTGGTCTAACATATTACACTGGCATCTGGAGCACACAATCATCTTATGCCTTACTACTGCATCTTTTAAACAGAGGACAGCTCACTCTCTAAGGATGAACAAGATACAAACACTTGTGACTGGATAAGGCTTCAGTCTTACTAACTGTCTGAAAATTCACATGGTACAGGCTATGATTCTACAATTAATCACTCTCCAGTCGGAAGAGGATTGATTTATCAGTCCTTAGTACCTTACTTTCAAAATGCCACTGCTTTATTACTTATCATTACCTCTTTAGCAGCTGGCACTAAAAGTTTCATCTCTGTCCCATATCTTTTATTTATTTTAAGGGAAAGTCTTAATCTATCCTTAGGAATCAGGAAACCAAGACTGCATGGCATGGGATCTATCCTGGACACCCGTCTGAAACAGCTGCAAACAATTACATTATGTTTACCTACTGCAGGTTCCAAAAATCAATTTTCCCCAAATCACTCTGGTATCAAATATGTTCATTCAATTATTTTTTTAATTCAAACTGTTCTTGACCTTGTCAAGTCAATGATTTAATCTTTTTCTTCCACTGCAGAATTGTAGAGAAAATGAATGTACCGGATCTACTCTATTATTCTACTCACTAAGTGAGTAGCCTAGACAAACCCAAATACTGCATTTGGTAAAGAGTAATAATTTCCAAAAGCTCCTTCCTGGATGTTGAAAACTGTAAAAGAACACCTTTCCTACATTCAAATTAGTTCTACTAGCCATGCTCAGCTAGGATTAGAAAAGGCTCCATTCTCTGTGTAAAGAATCCTGGCTAAGGCTACTTTTTCTGTCCGCTGTAGTGCATTTTTTGACATGTGGACACTAGTTTGTTAAGGTCATCAATTCATTTTACACAGTCCAGTAAACACCAATCTTAATGAAGTTTTTTTGGCTAATACTTCATTATAGCTGGCATAATAAATAGCTGACTAAAGTATTCCAGTGTTCAGTGAACAATGATAGAAGTGTCTATTAAGGGCATGCAGCTATGCCAAATATGATCATATATAATCAGCTGCACCAGAAGAGCCTGTCGACACATTGGAGAATATAGTCAGTCAGATGATGCATCTGCTACAAGTGGCAGCTGTTGTGCTCTGGAGTGTAGACAATTAGACGTGAATATACTTCTTGGGCTATTTACAGCACTCAAGCATGGTATTAGATGACACCTGTTAAGCTGTAATCCCTATGTTTTTTATATCTACTCATCATAATTATTGAAAATACAATTTAAGACACCTAAAGAAATTGGATTACATAAATAATGGTGAGCTAACAGCCATACTGCATTTATTTCTGAACTTTCTTTGGAGAAGCTGTTTGAATAGTTCACAGCCAAACTATGTACGATTATCCTTACCAAGTTCATAAAAGCCATGTGCCACACGTAAAAGAAGTATGTGCTACATTGTAAATTTTTATATCTAATTACTGAAGTAGGGGGTCAGTATCACTGCAAATATGGTCACATATGTTTTGTGGAGAATATTTATTAAATGGGAGAGTTATAGAAAAAGCTGATTGTAAGGGTATGAAGAAGCTCAGCATAAATCTTTGCCTTCTTAAATGTATATGCATGCAGGGAATTTTATTATTAGATTTTACTTCCTTTGACCATGTGGGCATTTTCCTTCACATCACTAGATGTGATGATAATTCTGTCTGGATTATCAACCCTTACATTTTCTCTGAGTGAGAAGTTTTTCTTATATAGAGTAAATAATTCAGTGGTTTATCAAATTATTTTTTATATATTGAAGAAAAAAAGACTACTGCGGATGTCTTTCGAATACATCAATAACAGGAAGTTATTAAAAAGTCTTTTATAATAGAGCCTTCCTCAAAGTAGAAAAATATCAGTCCCCTAAATGTCAAGATGAATTATGAAAACATATTTGAATTTTACAGTCTGGAATATCATACTCAAATTCCTAATCTCTTAAGTTTGGTCACCATGGATTGAAAATAAATAATGTCAGTAGTTCCAACATAAAATAAGATAAATATTAAAAAGTCAATTACATTTAGAAAATAAATACTGGACTCTTAACATCCATATGAAAAGTTTCTGACAAACATTTTTTCCAGATCTTAGTCAGGAAGCCAAAAGTCCAGCAGGATGAAAGAGCCACAAGCTGAAGAAACTCCAAGCACTGATTACCAAACAATCACCCAGCAGTAACACTTGGGATCTCAGAGGCTCTTTCAGCACCTGTTGACCTTTGTTGGATTGGTTGGGTGAGAAAACAAGGCTGGTCTGGGAACAAGTGGAAATCTGTGCTGGATTGATTGAGAGATTTTGGTTTGATTAGAGAAAGGCACTTTCCTTAAGCTTGATGGGGTTGGAAACCACACTGGATCAATCACAATGCAAATGCTTTGACAAGCAATTGGAAAAATTCAGCAAGCTGCCCTGAATGCAGAATTTTCTCTGATACTGTCTAAATGTCACTTAATGTTCTCTGAATGCAGTGTTCTCTTCTCTTCCTCCTGTTCCCAGCAAAAAATTCTTTTGCATCTTAACTTGCTGACTGTTCAGAAAGCAACATAATTATATGCTACCTCAATATATATGACAGCTTTTATGACTGTCATTTTTATTGCAATAAATATTTTAAGAACATGAAGAAAAGCAAAACTAAAATTAGAAAAAATAATTACTAAGAAAGGAGGAACTACAATCAGAAGTTATTTAAAACTGGATTTTGCTAAACTAAAAATGGTCAAACAAAACTAAAAATGCTGCTTCAGCTATGTGCTTTTAATTAAGGTTTGGAAAAAAGAGAGCACAAGCTCCAGTCTTCTAAGACCACAGTTTTCTTGCTTTCTTTCACAATTTGATTTGTGTGCTTTGAGAAGGGTGCTACATGCTACTGCAGAACTTCAGGGACCTTATGGTATATATATGACCCTTGATGTTAGGTGAGATGAAGAATGCCAGAGGGACACACGTACCCTCTGCACCAACACTTTGAGAGTAGTAGATTTTAAAACCCCTCAGTAGTCCTATTAAGACTGCACTTTAATTGAAACAGAAACAGTCTGCTGGCACTGAAAATTAAAAAGGTTGTAGAGAAGTATTTATGCTAGCAGCTGGGTGAAAGCCAGCAGGCACATAAGAACACCTGGTTCAGACTGATGTGACCCCTGAGAGGATGTGGTTAATGTTCAGTGTCTCTGAAAGGCCAGGAAGGAATAAATATCATGGTCACAATAAATAGAGTAGACAAACCAGACTGCCAGCCAGGTTGGCTGACTGGCATGTGCAATGTTAAACAAGGAAGCAAGGGCAACATACACAAATGCTTCTGCCCAAGGCTGCATGCATGAAACAGACGATGGGGACAGAAAGATCTTTGCTTTGCTGATGGTACTGATGTTGTTCCAGTGCAGTACATTTCTGTAGCAGATAGGTCTCCGGGGCCAGATCACCAGGGAGTAAATGCAGAAGAAGAATTAGATCCAATTAATAGGGTGTTAGCAAGAGATCAGGGCTTGGTGGGATTTATTTCAGAGTTCTGGACCATTTTAAGAAGAAACTAAGGACGAGATTGGGATTGTGTTTGAACAGCCTTTGATAAAGCATATGTTTAACCTTCATGGCATCATGAAGGTGGCAAATAAGGTGGTTTCATCAAATCCCACAATATCAAAACTAGGGGCTCTCTTTGAAATTATTTGAAGATCAGTTTAAAGGAGATGAAAGCAAGCATTTCTCTGGGCAGCTGGTGATCATCATTTGGAGATTGCTGCCATAAAAGACAGCTTGAAAGAAGGATTAGAGGAACTCACAGAGAACGGATACTATTGGTATATATAGGTACCTATTCTATAGGTAGCGGTCAGGAATACACCCATGCCTCTAAGGCTGTGTAATTTGGGCAGACTTGTATGCTGACCCTAAACACAATCCCCTGCTGCCGACTTAAAGATTAATCTGACCTAGACTTAGCCATTGCTTTGAAGAAAACTGATCAGTGTGATGTCTAAGGTACTTCATTTGGGGGTGGTTATGATTGTGTGATTGGGAATTATGGCAAGACCTTTACACTTGTTTTGTAAATGCGTGCTGTTTCCACTACACTTCAGAAGGCAAGCGCCTTACCCTGCAGAACTGTTACGATGTTAGTATTTGCTATAGACTCTTACAGAATGTGTGGTAAAGAGTCAATTACAATGATTGCAAAATTTTGCTCCGAAAATTATCCTTACCTTATATAGCCAATAGCCAGATCTTTCCTTACAGAAGCTTATATTACAGACCTGACATTTTCAGAAAGACTGTGAAATCTGGCATTTGCCTCCTCATCTCACTTCCACCATACCATGATTACTGATTACTGCAGGAGTGAAGAAATCTACTCTCTCTCCACTTGTCTGAGCTCTTCTGCATCCCATGATAATAAATAGGGCAGTGATGCAGATCAGTAGCTTGCCACAATTTACAAACCAATTTCTTTGTGTTTTTTTTTTTAATCCCTCTCCAAGATTCCAGTGTTGTGGAACAGCTGGCAATATGCAGTGGCCATCTGCACTTCCTTCATCTTTTGAGATTTCAAATTGATTTCTTCAGCCTAGCATGTGGAGTTAAGGGGTACTCATTGCCTGATGATGTGCGTTCACACCATCCAATGGAGCTGGGAAGACAATTTTAGTTTAGCACTATCAGCAAGAGCAAACTGTACAGTGGTAGATGAGCTGCGGAAGTAAGCTGCCTTTGCATCTTGTCTGTAGGGTAAAATTTTTATCCAGGTTTCAAATACACATTATATTTAGCCCTATATATGTGAAGTTTAGCCAAATACCAAAAATTCACTTTGTGGATTGATGGCATTTATCCTCCAAGACACAATAGAGTATGTTCAAATAAATCAAGCAATGTATTTTTAGGACTTGTTCAAAACATTTTCAAAATAATAGATGTGGAAACAATTTAAATCAAAAGTAAAAATGGAGATGATGCAGATAGTGTGCAGAAGTCAAACAGATTTGAAAAGAGAAATATTGATTAACGTATTTTCTCAAGAATGGCTTTACTCAACTAAGCAAAACAGAAGAACTGTGGAATATTTATGAGAGTTTTTAACCTTCATTATTTCATAGTATTTTTTAGTCCTACAGGATAATGCCTTATTCTGCTTGATTTATGAAGACTAATCCAGCAAAATATTTTATCATGCTCCTAAATTCAAACTTCAGAAATTCCATTAAGCTTACTGGAAGGACTCACCTACTTCAAATTAAATACATGTGCAGAGCTGTGAGACAGCTTAATCCAAATGTTAAGTGTAGTGACAAAATAGCTTTCAGAATATTAATAAATAAACCTAAAATATAAGCTGATGCTGCAGTAAAAAAAAAACAGAGCAAAAATATATGAATTTTGCATAGAAACATATTGCAAACACGAAAAATTAAATCCCACTCATACCATGGATATGTGAGACAATGCAAAGCAAGATAAAATATGAAAAGGATATACATGGATTAACATGCAGCTTAACATAACTTCTAGATAAATTTTGTTAATAGAAAAGTTCAATAAATTGAAAGTGCATGTTTCACAGAAATTTATATTAAAGATCTTTATTTACATTTTTTTAAAAAATTGATATAATTTTTTGTACTTTACAACATGATGATACATTGTACACTTCTAAAAGGGAATAATACACCATTTAGAAATTTTTCTTTGGAATGTCAATACTTTGTCATCACAATAATCTAAATGAATTGATATTTGCTAGGCAAACTATACAGTGTCAAATTTAATTAAATGTTGGCTTGTTAAGTTTCCTAAAAATAGACAGGAAAATTGCCTAACTCAATCAAAATTATACTGTTCTGAAAAATGTGAGACAATGTGATTTAAATGTATTTTTCCCTTTCAGTTCAAAGAAACATGTGGGCATTAATAAAGTTTTGTGGTTTAGACATATAATTTAAACCTCTTAAAAAGTACATAGTGTACTATAGTTAAATAAAAAGATAGAACTCAGATTATATTAAAGACATGCAAGATTTTGGAAACTGGGGTGAACAACCAAATCATTTTAGGAAGCAACTCCAGTAATCTGGTTAATCATGTGGTGACTTGCTCACAAATGTGTGCTAACATGCATGAAAAGAGATGGTTATTATCACTGCATTGTAGAAAGAACTGGTACAGTGTCCTAGACTGTTCCAAAGAAAACTGGAAGTTACTATAGTTTACTATCAGAATTTTAGTAGGTCTACCATAATGTAGCCTTTCATTCTAGGACATGGTAATGAGGTGGCAATAATCATCATAAAGAATAAATTTTCTTATGTAAAATTTGCATTGTATAAGATCTAATTCATAACTACAGAGATGAACTATCTCCTTACAAAGTGGCATACACGGACTTATCTGGGCTTTAAACCTATGAAACATCTTGTAGGTAGACATATTATGTATTAACAAAAAAACAAAACCACAAACAAAACCTTTCACCAATCCAGCTCTTTAATTGCTGGCTCTACCTTCCATAACACAAGCAAGCTGCTTTTGTCTCTGAAATGCTTCCAAGAAGGCCTGCTTTCTTATACACATACATTTATATATTTGTATATATATTTCTTGAGTGAAAAAAATTGCAGTAGAAGTTAATGTTAGATGCTATTAAAAAATGTCTAATAGAGAGAGAAAAAAAGAAAATACAGTCTAGACTCTTACCTCAAAAAATCCACCACCAACAAAACAAACTTACAGGCTAGTCTCCATGTCCTAACTCTCTCTCCAGCGGTTTTCCATATGCCCTGCTGTAAGCTAACATATGTCTCACTGACCCCCTTCTCTGCTAAGAAGAGTCTTTTTGTACATACAACTTTCTATTCTCTATATAGTTTCAATGTAAAGTCCAAAACTTTCTCATCATTGCCAGAGCAGCATCAGAATTTTGGTGGTATTGCCTGATCAACCTAGTTTTCTTCTGTGATGACATGACTATGTCACTGGACAAGGGAAGAGATACTGCTGTCATCTATTGATTGAGGCTTTAGTAAGGCCTTTGACACAGTCCTCTGTGACATCCTTCATACTAAATTGGAAATATATGGATTTGATGGGCAGACTTTTCAATGGATGAATGAACTGGTTGTAAGATTGTACCCAGAAAGTAGTGGTCAGTGGCTCAGTGTCTGGGTAAGATCAGTGAGAAGTGATATCCCTCAGGGTACTGTACTGAAACCGATGTTCTTTATCAACGAAGACAGTGGGATTGAGTGCACTTTCCGCAACTTTGCAGATGACATCAAGCTGTGTGATGCACTCAACACACCTGAGGGATGGGATGTTATCCAGAGAGACCTAGACAGGCTCGAGCAGTGGGTCTAGGAGAACCTGATAATGTTCAACAAATCCAAATGTAAGGCCTTGCACCTGTGTGATGGCAGCCTCCACTATCTATTTGCTCTATTCGTTATCCAGAGAGCACTATTTGCACTGTATAAGTCCCTGAAGGGAGGTTGTAGTGAGCTGGGGGTCGGCCTCTTCTCTCGTGTATCTAGTGATAGGACTAGAAGGAGTGGCTTCAAGCTGTGTCAGGGGAGATTCAGGCTGGACGTTAGGAAATACTACTTCTCTGAAAGAGTGGTCAGGCACTGGGATGGGCTGTCCAGGGAGGCAGTGGAGTCACCGACCCTGGAGGTGTTCAAGGAACATTTGGATATTGTGTTGAGGGACATGGTTTAGTGAGAACTATTGGTGATGGGTGGACGGTTGGACTGGATGATCTTGTAGGTCTTTTCCAACCTTGGTGATTCTGTGATTCTGTGATTACCAGTACAAGCTGGGGGATGAAAGGATAGAGCACAGTCCAGCCAAAAAAGGACTTGGGGCTACTAGTGGATGGCAAGATATGAGCTAGCGATGTGCACTCACAGCTCAGAAAACCAACTGTATCCTGGGCTGCATTAAAGGAAGTGTGGCAGGTCAAGGGAGTTGATCCTGTCCCTCTTCTCTGTATTGGTGATACCTCATCTAGAGTACTGTGTCCAGTTGTGGAGTCCTCAGTACAGAAGAAACATGGACCTTCTGGATCATGTCCCGGGGAAGGCCAGAAAAATGATCCAAGGGATAGAACACTTTTCTTGTGAGGACAGGATGAGAGAGCTGGAGCCGTTCAGACTGGAGAAGAGAACTCTGGGGAGATCTGATAGCAGAATCTAAATGGGGACTATAAGTAAGACAGGGACAGACTCTTTAGCAACCTGTTGTAACAGGACAAGGGTAATGGTTTCAAAATAAAAAGAGTGGAGATTTAGTTTCGGTATAAGAAAAGTGGTTTTTATAATAAGGATAGTGAAGCACTGAAATGGATTTGCCCAGAGAGGTGGTGGATGCCCCATCCCTGGAGACAAGGTCAGGCTGGACAGGCCTCTGAGTAGCCTCACCTAGCTGTGGGTGTCCCTCTTCATTGCAGGAAAGCTAGACTAGATGGTCTTTCAAGGTCACCTCCAACTTGAACAATTTAGTGATCTGTTATGAATGGCTTATTTCTGGTCTTGGATATGATTTCCAAATCAACGGTACCCTGCAGGTTTGCCTGTGCTTTAGTAGCTGCTATCAAATTTTTCTCACACCTTTACACTTAGAAATAAAGATTATGGGAATTCTAAAGATAAGCAATGCAGTGGAAATCAAAGCCAAACCCCAGTGATAAGAAGTCATTTCCCTAAAAACTCTGTGGGGCAGAGATCTAGTCTGGTGGAACACTGAGAACACAAATATATTGCTTCCAGAAACAATGCAACCCATCTCCATCTACCACCAGGAAAATATTAGGCTGAAATATGAAAATGCAGCAGCAGTAGATTTTTATTGCCATTTCCTTTTATGAATGATCTTGGACATTTCATAATTCGTTAATTTGGTTTAGACAAATGAGCGAAGACTGCACAATCAGTCTAAAGCTCTGCATGTGTGGGATCCAAGTGGCACTTGTTATTATAAGTAGGAACAATTTTCAGAGAAAGTTACACTGATGTTAATGATGCATTTTAGAAGCGCAGTATAAAAAAACATGGAACATGTAACTTGATTTATGCATAAACTTTCAATTAACATTTAAAACCTAATCCAAAGACGTGGAATTTGTCAGTGCTCCTACTACCTTTAACAGTATCTGAATCCACTGGGCTATTTTTGCTCTTTCTGCCATAAATAAAAACACACATATACAAAGAGTTCAATGTCACTTTCTATTTGATAAGTACAAAACTTATACTTTTTCATGCTTTTCTCCTTTCCAGTGGAATTTTTCAAAATAGTCCAGAAAGGAAAATTCCATGAATACAAAGATATGAAGACATTCATCTCTGCCTGGCTTTCTGTCCATTTCTCTGAGTTATCGTTAGGCTAAGGGAGAAGCCTAGTCACTATTTTTGTTTCTTTTTCTTTTTTTTCCACTTAAAACAAACAAACAAAAAAAAAACCAAACAAACAACAAAAACAAAACAAAGCAGCTTTCTATTATATTTCTGTTGTCTACTCTTGCACCAAGGCCAATTTGGACTCAGTACCTGTGCGTCACTCTTCTCCCCATTCCTAGGCAGATCAAACACAACCTGCCTTTTTGCCCAAGCCATTGCAATGCCATCTCTTACTCACCCTGATGAACATAGGATTAGAAATCATTCTGATTGCTGTCTTCAAAAAGGAGAATTGCTGCAGGAGGCCCTCCCTGCTCACATAAACATATATGCTTTCACATCCTGCTCAGAGCCATAGTAAGCCACCACAGCTGCCTTTACCACTATATAGATAGAATATTTCCTTCCATCAGGGGCTCCTGATCTCCCCCAAATCATACAGAACAACAGAAAGGAATGTAATTGAAAAAGAAATCGGATTCTTAATTTATGTAGGATGAATGAGAATGTTATCCAGGACCTATAGGAACAATTATTTCATCTTCTATTTTTTATAGATTTATTAAATACATTTTTACCGTGTAACATTTAGGTTGCATATAGTCACTGACATTTATTAAAAGAAATGAGTGCATCTATAGAGAGGGACAAATAATGAGCTCACTAATTACTTTTCTAGCATATTTTCAAAAAATGAAAATGTTAACAGGATGGAATAGTATATAAATTTCTTTTACAGTATTTTAAGTACATTCACTAAAAGAAAAATGTTATTTGAAATAAAAAGTTATTAAGGATTTCATAGTCCAAAATATTTCTCTATTCATTCTAGTAAATTCGATTACAATTGATATTTACCTGAGTTTGTTTCCGTCTTATATAACTTTTGTTTTCACTAAGCAAATAAACTTCCTCTTCATTAGAAATTTCCCCTTTGATACAGTTCCAGAATGCTACACAGGAATTTGATAAAGAGACTTAGCAAAATCCTTTCTGTTTCCTATTCCTTTATTGTTCGGGGGAAAAAAAAGGAGGCTAAAATGAACAGCTGAAGCCTAGCTGAAGGGGTAATGGTGGGTAGGGGCTAAGGGAGAGGATTTTTCTCTAACTGCTTCAGGATTTGGGATAAGAAAAAATGAATATAAATCACCTACAAAGAGAAAATAATGATGTGTTTTCCTTTTTTTTTTTTTTTTTTTTTTTTTTCAGTGGTGAAGAATGACTGTAGGCAGGCTTCCAAAATACCATAAAGCACACAAAAAATTCAACATCTGACCTTCAGGAATGATTCTCTTGTGTGTAAGTCTTGTGTGTAAGTCCTTGTTAATATGCTCTGGATCATGCTGAAAACTGAACTTTTCCCTCACAGGTCTCACAAACAAGAGGTATATGTGTGATAAAAAAGGCACCTTTTCTTCTCAGATCAAGTAACGCATTCAGTGAACTTGGTTAAGCCAAAGGCGGCCAGACTTTTTAAATATAAATGGTTCTAATAGTTTAAACAGTTTAGAAACTGAGACATTAGAACAGCTGGGAACTCCTTAGGTAAAATATCATGATAATTTTAGTTTTCTCAAAATGGAGGGAATATTTCTTATTCTGATGATTTTATTTTCTCAGATAATTAGGCTAAGTTTATTTGTATTCTATGTAATATTCGCTCACATCACATCAGGCTTGTAATATATGGGTTTTTTTTCATTGTGTGTTTTGAAACTTGTCCTGGTTGTGGTCTGTATAAGATATGTATTGTTTAAAGATCAAATAATATTTTAAAATTTCAAAAAAACATAACCTACAGTCAATTTAGTTTTTCAGGGAAAACTCTTTTTACATGCAGAGCTTGTATGAAATTCTGGTTTCAATGTGGGCTATGTTGAACCAATACAATGCTTACGTAGTTTTGTTTTGTTCTCCTTCACTAAACCTTCATTTATCTTTTTTATATCATTTACCTTTTCCCTGGATTGGACTAGCCCAAACGAGAATAAAATGGCTAAGAGTATCTTTTCCTGCTCTATCAGCTATTGTCAATAGTCACGTGAAACTAAGAATGATCCGCATTACTGACAGGTCTATGCAACTCTTGCTCATGTGCAGAAATGACAATTTTTTAGGCATTATTCAGTTAGCTACTGTTTGGCTACTGTGGATATTGCTAAAACCATAGCATAGCACAAAGGAGCTCAGTGCAAACAAATCACCTGCATGCTTACGCTGCTTTTTGCTGTAGCTATGTGCAAGGCTGTGTGGTGAACAGAAATTGATACCAATTGAAAACCAGGTAGGACTTGTCTGCATTGATGAGACCACCACAACCTCTGAGATGGCTGTGTAATTGCCATGTAGCTTGTTGGTGCAGTTTAAACATATATTTTGTATTTATTCTGGCAGGCTACAAAGGAACTTCTACAGTATAATATGCTTTTACAGTAGAAAAGATGCAGGACTCTGAATTTTAACTTTAGTAAAGCTGATACAGAAATAAAACCCATACTTTTTTATATTCTGATTTTCTTTACACAAAAACTACATTTAAGTGCAGTATATGTTTTCAAAAGTATGTTTGAAACAAAACTCTATTATGTTGCATGAGCAGAAAAAGCTACTACCTTTCAGCTAATTTAGACAGAAGAATACAAACAAACTAGAAAAACCAATAATTTTTCATCAGTTATTCTGCACCCTCCTCCCACCCTTAGAAAGTTTCCCATTTTGTTATTCCTGAAGTGAATTCTGTTATGTTCCCTAATTTATAGATCACATTTATTCATGGTTCTACAGTAGCACCAGATAAAAATGCAAAATCAAAGGAAAGAAATACAGGAGATTTCAGACTGTGTTAATTACATGCTGCAAAATTTCTATCTTTCCAAGAAAAAAAAAGACATTTCCAACTTCCAAAACCTTGCTATTATTTTCTTAAAAAAAAACACCCGAGGAAAATGAAATAAAAAGTCTTAAAGTTTTAGTGTACTACTTTTGAGTAATGTTATCTACAATTATGACAGACAATCTGTTAAGTAGAAAAAAGATTTGTTTTACATAAAGCAAGAGTACAAAAGCACAGCTTTTGTAATTTTGGTAATATTGCAGTTTTACAAACATATTGCATAGTATGTGTAAGAAAATAGTTCCCATCTTTTTAAACATTATATACACAAGAAAATCATTCATGTGAAAATTACAAAACAAAAATGGTTAGCAGACCTTTACTGAGTACTTATTGAAACAATATGACACTCAACCTTTGATCCAGCTTACATATTCATTATCGTGAATCAGCTGATAGTAATTCCATAATGTGTTTTACTTTTTTATTATTTAAACAATGATTTAGAATCTTAAACCAAAACCATAAAAAACAATACAAAGTGTTAGTAACAGAGTATCTTAATCATCCTTCATAAAATCCTTCTAGGTATTTATGGCTGTATCTTCAACACAGACTTAATAGCCCTCTGCATCTAAAATGTTTTAAAAAGTGAAATTGTGTTGTCCAGTCAAACCACCATTTTACAAACAAACCAGTATAGCTTCAGTTGAAAGAAGCAATATCTTGGCACATTTTGGAATATACACTCTCCTCTTCTTAAGGACACTGGAAGATTCATATTAAGTATGAGCAGTAACATAACTGCACAATGTTGAAAAAAAATTAACCGGGAAAAAGTGAATAATCTACAGCTCAAAATGCTGTACAAATCTAAACTATGTTACAATTTCATGTTGTAATTACAACTTGTTGTCTCTTCATTCCAACAGAATTAGTAGAAGGAGCAGTGTCATAGTGTTAGATAAAGTAGAAGTGTCAGTCTTTGGTCTTATCGCTTAACCAATGAATGAACTGCAATACAAAACTATACAGCTAACAGTGCTCAGAGAGATTGCTGATGCTTTTATTTTTCTTTTTTAAACAAGAAAGAGACAGTATCCTATAATATAATGATGCATATTTTTATAGAAGATAAATCTCTTGTCTGCATTAAATACATGTAGCTAATAAGGTCTTTTCGTATATTTCACTGTTGCCATAGAGATAGCTCTGGAAAAGTCAAACAGCTGCAATACCATCTTAGAGGTTCCAAAACCTTTTTGAATACAAAAAGAAGCTTCATTTGATACATGTATTCATATACTAGAAAGAGCCTCAAAAGAGTAATTTTAGTTTTTTTTAATTGCTCTAATATTAATGATTAAAAATATCTTGAGGTCTTCAATCTTTCTCTACAATTGTCCCAACAGAGTGATTTATTAATGGGAAACTCATCCTTAGTTGGAATAAGAAGCGACATCTCTTTTCTGAAATAAGTGATCAAAATTTTAGTTAAATAAGCATTCTGGTTAGAGATACAGCAGGAGCTTTATATAACATGAATGCTGGACATTATATATGACTAATAAAGACTGAAACAACTTGAAGAAAGGGCCAAGAATCTTTAAGGAAGGTGACAAAAAATAACTAAAAATTTCCGAATGGTTCTGCATACAATGACCTTTATTTTATACCTCAACATTACAAAACCAGGACTGAAATAGTAAAGGTATGGCTCTATGTTTTAACATGGTGTTTGCACTGAGATCTTTCAGTTTTCTTACATCTGAAATGACGTGATCAAACTGTGTCACTTTTTGAAGCACACTACAAACCAAAGAGCTCTCTACTATTTGCAGCTCCAAACATTGAAAAATAACAGATTTATTTCTCTTCCCACTCAGAAACACTGACACTGCTTATGTATTACTGGTGTTCTGATGTTTTTAGTTCTTTCAATGCGCTGAAATCCCTTTTCTAATACTCTTTGAAGTCACATGGGCTAGAAAAACTCTTAAAAATGAAAACTGATCTTTTCCCCTTCTTATAGCTTTCAGTTGATGTAAATATCAATATTATGAAAGTCGCCAGAATATTAAGACACTTACGAGAACCATCTCACAGTTTCCTGAAGCTCCCAAATTTACTTGTGCTAATATTGTTATCATAAATAGTATGGGGCAGATTGAAATGACTGCTAGCAAGAAAATCCTGACAGTGCAAAGCTTTGTGGACTTACTGGCTTGGTTTCATTCAACATACCATTTACATATCTTTCCAAAGTTTTCCTCATACACAGAGGTAAAATATTTCAGCCGCGTAAATATGAATGCAGTTACAAAATATATGTAGGTGTGGTTTTGGTTTATTTTTTTTCTGTTTGTTATAAAGTTTCACTCTATTTGTTCAGTGGCTAGAAATGTACTACAGGTAAATTATCATATAAGGTGAAGAACAAACAAACAAGAAATGTTCAATGGAAAATCCATGACAAAGTATCTGAAAGTCATTCCTGTGAATTTATTGGAGACTAAAAAAAAAAACCTTAGTCAATTTGTATGAAATTTGTAAGAAGGTAAAATTTAATTTACTGAATAGATAAGTCAGTAGAACCTTTTCAACTTTGAAGCAACCAGTGTTTGTGGGTGTGCAGAGATAATGAATGCATATGGATTTATCTTGTACTCCTGGAATACTATTCATCTTTTCATCCTTGGACTTTCACACCTCCATGCTATTACTTGTGTAAAAAATAGAAAAAAAAAGTAGAAAAAGACATCTATTTCCTTTTGGTTTTAAGTGTATATTGCATGGATGGACTTTCAAATGTTTTATTATCTCTGTCGTTGTTTGTATCTGTTTCTGTCCCTCTTACTAAGAATCTCCAAGCTTCTAATATATTTTTTTGCAATATTTTCAAATACATTTTCCTACAAGTAAAATAATAAATTATTAAATTAACAATAAATTATTTCTTAATAGCCTTCTTTTGAAGAAATAAAAAACTCAATTTAAAATCTTGATTTAACTGCTAGAAAACACAAGTATAGGATTCTTGCTATGGGGTGAAATTCACGCCTCTGAAGAGAGCCAGTGGAAAGACAAGCACCAGTTAAGTCATGCACGCATCTTGTGCTGGTCTTCTGCATAGGAGTGAATTTCACCTGAAGTGAAAACAAAATCAACCTTATTAGGTGGTAATAAAATAGGTAATCAAAACATTTGGTTACTTCTTTTCCTATTTTTTTCCAAAGACAAAAAAATATACTCTGTAGAAATACTCACCTTTCACTCTCTGCCCTTCAGAGTTACCTTGCAAAAGCTGTCATTGAATTGATGATCTTACATTCAGAAGCCTCTAAAGCTACACGCTAGGTGATGTAACTTAAAGGATAGTATTAAAAAGCGCACTTACCTTATGTAATCAAGCCATCTTCCAGAATATGAAACATTTTTATACTGTTTTACATTCCTGGGTTCTGTAAGTTTCAAGATACTCTTGTTAATCAATGTTGTGATAAATTTACGTAGCAGTATACCAAAGCTTTTTTTATAAGATTTCTATTACAAATCAAATGAATCAAGTATGAACCTTGATACAAGTAAGAAATCCCATATTAAACTGGTCAAAAATAAGAAGTCAGAAGTGAGATCTTGGTGCAAATGGGCTGCATAATTTAAACACAGACCTGATGAAGTCAATATAATATTAATGTACTTATTTAATGTATCTTCTTCATATTTAATGTAATTTGAAATATGTTTGTATATATATGTATTACTGTTATTTTGAAACCTTAGCAGCAGATGGTAAACAAGAGAATAAAAAATATGAGTGTCATACCACTTGTTAGTGAACTGCTTCTCAGTATTACACATTGCACTAGTACTAATGTTTATGCTGTGTTCAAATGACAGCAGTTAGTTAGAAGATTGACAGATGTACCTTTGAAAATTTTTTTTTTCATTATGCCAATTTTTCATTTGCCATAATTACTTTATGAAGAGCAATACACTGGTCAAAAGACATATCATCAGTATTTCCATCTTTACCCTGTTCTTTCCCAAAACCTGTATGTTCTACTGAGAGCAATCGCTTCACATGCAGTAGCCAAAATTGATATATGGCCATTCAGATCAGACAAACCAGAACAGATGTCTTTTTCACTCTGAAAGGTAATATTGCTGAGCACTTCCAAAATTTACCTAGTGTACAAAACCCTAGACTGAGTAGACAAAGAGTAACAACACACTTCTAAAGAAACCAAACTCAGGGAGGGATTCTGTCTCTTTTTGTGTTAAAAACCATTTACTGAATTTAATTGTTTAGTAAAGCAAGCATCACACAATGCTTCAAAATTTTAAAATTCAGGGATAAAAGTTTACATCCAAAAAAGATGAATGGAAAATTGTGCTTTCAGACAGTAGAGTTAATTATCATACAGGGATAACCAATTCATCTCACCATCAGATTCTGGGCAAATTTGTTTATGTACTGTATATATATATGTGCAGTTCATATCCAGGTCCTGCAAAAATCTAAAACTATGTGCTTCACTTCATGTAGCAAAGGCACCTGTGTTATTCTCCCTTTTGGACAAAAGGTGATATTATGTTCCAGGTTTCCTGATGAAGAATACATTGATTTCTGAATATCTCACTCCCATCTCTACGTTGAGTGGTAACACAAACCACGAGAGAAGGCAGCGCTGTATTCCTGCTTACACTGGAAGAAGTTGCTCTGCAGGCCATTTGAAGCGTTGAACTTGTCACAAGGGAAACCGAGCAGAACTGTGAAGCAGAGGGATAGTAACAAAAGGCTATTCTGGTGTGAAGATAAATTGGAGTCCTTCTAGCTCCACAAGCAGATGTTGCTACTGGATTGACATGTGGAGCCTGCTCCTGCTGGGGACAGGTAAAGTTTACCATTGGGACAGATGCAGATCTCATAGATAGTCTGGCGAGGAGCTGAAGAGCTCGGTGAAGAGGAGGAGAAGGAGCCCACTGGTAGGTTTCCAAGGCGGATTGTATCTGCATTTAAAAATATCTACAAAAGGGGGAAAGAAAAGAATAATACATTTCTTTTAGCATTGTAGCATATTTTTAAAAATGTATCTGAGGCAGAGTCGTGAGATTTTGCAAATATATAAGCTGTCAACATTTCTTGTTTTTCAACTGTGCAGTTGCATACCCATTAATACCCATTACTGCAGTATATGCAAATGGTTCCCCCAACATGTTTATTCAGATACAATAAATGTCATACAGAAATATTTAGACAGTATTCTTAAACAGCTCAAATTTTCACTTGTGCAATTTGTGATTAAAATTTATTCATTTGTGTCAGTAACATATCCTTATTCTGGAGAAGTTTTTATTTTAATGAGTGTGAAGAGATATTAAAGTACATTCCCTAGTGTGCTCCTGTAAGCAGCAGGAAATATGTGCTGAACTGTGCTAAACTGTAGGGGCTTAACAATAGCGTCATTCTGAGAATAATTAAATAAGGATGCAGATTCACATGCACAAAATAAAGAGCTTATTTTACCTAAATTAGGAGGATAGAATATTTCAGGTTAAAGTCCTGTTAAGGAGGTCATTGTGCTATTCCCATTTGTTTCTGAATATATCAAATGACTTTAAAAATTGTTGTTTCTTTTTCATCTTCTTGTATTGGAAACAACAAGAGACAGTATTAAGCAGCAAACTTGAATAATGTTAATAAATCTGTATATATTCTATTATATTTACACTTCTATTAAATTTTCAGGATGCCATGAAATCAGGTAAATAAAGAAAAAACAATGCAAATCCTTCACTATTCGCACCAGTACAAACAGGTAAGCTTCCAGCTGCTTGGAGGTAGTTTTTTATGGAAGGAATAAATGAGAGCCAAAGCAAAATCAGCCATTACCTTGGATGCAGACTATGGTAACAAAGCAAAATGGCTGTATCTCTGCAACTGACTGTAGAAGCTTAGGGAAAGGTGAGTTCCTTAGGTAGTTGTTAGTGATTTTTATAAGGTATTGAAAATCAACAAAGCCAACTTGACACCATTATAGCACAATCAGCAGTACATTTAAGGGACTGGGAAGATATGACATTTGACATTTCCAACAGTAAATACATATTAGTTTATGATAAAACCGGTGGTATATAGCAGAAAAGCAGTGCAGAAGCAGTACAGAATCCCTGCTGAAGAGAAGTGACTGACAGCAGGATGGGAAAAAACTGAGAAGAGAAAGCTGAATGAAAATCCATGCAATGACTGATGCACATTCATGTTACCATCCACAGCAGAAGCAATGTAAATGACTGGAATGGTTGAACGAAATACAGGCTGAACGTAGCCCAAAATAATATAAACCCTGTCAAGGCTTCCTTCTCCCAGAGGAAGATGCTGTCATTGATGGGAAATAACACTAAAAGGGACAGAAGGAAGAATCTCAGAGGCATAGATGACAAGTGCATGGCATGATGCCTTTCTTAATTCTCATCCTTACTGACAGGAATTTGTTACAAAAATAAATGCAGCGTACTGTTACCTTTGTTCTGCATTTTTTATAAAAAAGAATGATGCATTTACACAAGCTGTTTTAAAAGTACAATTTCATAAACCTGAAGTAATTAGGAATTGGTAGAAATAATTTAGATGGAAGAAATGTGGACAGTGTTGAGAACAAATTAATACTATTCTATTAGAAGTGGAACTAGTAAAAGATTGCATATGTGAAAAATTCTGCTCAGATAGGAGCAAATGTAAGAGTAACTATAGAAAGCATATTAAGAAAATAAAATAACAGATGAGAGAAACAAAGAATTTGATAGCAAACTAGAACTGGAAAATGTGGTAAGGAAACAAAAGACTAATCATCAGTCAGTGGAGTTAATGCAAATAAAAAGTACTCTTTCATTTCTAATGCAAGAAATAAAACAAATGTTATCAAGTCCATTATTATCATAGCAATGGTGGAGTTATCAACAGGATTGAATAAAAATCTAGTACCATTCAACAGTATAAGCTTAACATAAGTGTCAGCACATCTTTTATACTGAATAGTGTTCAGCATCGTTCTGTACTCAGAGAAAGATCAAACACATATGTCAGAACATGAAAAAATGTTTTCAGTTTCAACAGTAACTCTACCAGATATTAAACAGGAGCCTTGAATGTCATATACTTGTAATCAGCAGGTTTTGATAGCTTGAAAATAGTTCTAAAAAAAAACCAACTATCTGAGTAGCCTTTTGAACGTTTAGTACCTTTTTCCACTAAGCCTTAGCATACTTGGAATATCAGAAAAGATAAGTAAAAGATTATTTATCTGTCTTTTGGAAAAAAAAAAAAAAGAATAATAATAAGAAAAAAAATAAATTAGAATGTTATATATGTGCTAATATGACATTCAAGTATAGAAGACTTTCATGTTAAGAAAATCCAACTATACCAGATCAGTTACATATACTTTTGAAAGCAAGAATGACTGGCCACGGTAAAATTTAGTTGAGGTAGTAGTGAAAAAGGATTGTGAGAAGTACGTAAATCAAAATTAAATGAATTCTAAAAGAAGACATGCCTTGATTCAAAAAAGAATTAATTCAGAAGGAAAACAGAAGTCATATGATGCTCGAGATCATGCTAGAAGATGAAAATCTTTTGGATGCTTTGAACTTTGTTATTTTTTATTATATATACTCATTATTTCTATGTCGTTGCTTACATAAGGACAGCTACATTTCTGCAACTCTTAACTGCAGAGATTCTGTAGTGTACTGCCCTAAGGTTTTAATTCAGTGGACTTTTACTCCAGCATGCACTGCAATACAATGTGGCTCAGTTACTTCGCAATTAAATTAAATGATCTTTTCAAGCACATCTGTGCACGTATTTCCACCAGCGCTTTCAAATTTCACATTGTGATGTTGATGAAATCAGATTTTTCTGATGTCATGATCTTGAGTGGTAGCTTTAATGTCCTGTTCCAACAGGCATCCCACAACATCTGGTGAGCAATGTGGATAGAGCGGTGCTGTGTTGCAGAGAAACTGAAGTATTCTTGTGAAGGTGTATCTATTGCAATGAGTCTGACAAGCTCAATGCCTTTGTAGAAAGCTGGGAAAGTAGTACAGTTTAGACAGACTCTTATAGCTACACTCTGGGAATGCCCAAGATGAAGAAGTTTAATAAAGATAGATTACAGCCAACCTTAAACCTACTCTGTACATATGCAGTCAGGGTTATCAATAAAAAAACTAAATTTACAGATGCAACATTGATATTTATTATTAGTTACTTCAGGGAAAAAAAAAAAAAAAAGAAGCCCACTTTGTATGGAATTTGAGAGGAATATAACTCATGTTTCAGGATGCACTCCTAAAACTGGTAAAAACTGAAATTCTTCCAACAAAAAAATCTTCCAACAAAACTTAAACTACTTAACTTTTTATGGCTGCTGTAATGAGGTGTTTGAAGAGAAAGGAGGTGGCAAGAAAAAGAAAGAAGAGTATTGTGTTCCCAGGGAATACTGTTACTAGATAACAGAGAAATCATCAGGGAAGTGCCAGTATGAATGGTCTTGCTCTAATCCTTTGTGCTGCCAAAGGTAGGAGATAAGCCATTTAATACTTCATATGCATGAAGATTAAGCAAACCCATTACGCTCTTCCTGATACTCACACCTTAGAAGATAAATAGGCAAGGAAAAAAAAAACAAAACTTTTATCCATTCTTGAAACGTTGTGGGAGATTGACTAAGAAACTACAAAATGGAAAATGCAGCAGCAGCTACTCACCAAAATAATGTTTCACATTAGAAAACATAATATTTAGCAGGATCATTCCCTTTATATAATTAAGATTTAGAAATTGTAGATCACTGCACTGTTTTGTGTATCTTAATGTCACAAAAAATATGTTAATGTTATCTTTTTTTTTTTTTTTTTAAGTACACCTGGTTTTGGATTAATTAAAATAGCAAACTGAATCAGCCTGTAGGGCATGTGAAATTAACAGAGAATTTGTACACTTTAAATGAATATTCTTATGTTCTGTACTATTTAATGTGAAACTTGAGAACTTTCAACTTGCACATTTTCCACGCAGGATTTTATTTTCACCAGGGCTGTAGGAGTACTGTATGAGACAGAGAAACTGTGAAAATGAAGCAGAAGACTGAATATAATATTTTTAGGAATTATTTTACTATTTCCAGTTCTGTATTTTGGGGAAGGAAAAAAAAAAAAAGAAAGAAGGAAAGAATTGGCAGTTTAGCAAGGTACCAAAATATATTATTTGAAATGGTAAAGGATATAGAAATATTTCGTTTCTCTACTTAGAAAATTTGTAATCAGTTATTTCTACGAATTAGCAAAAGCCTCTGCAATAACAGCACTATTAACTGGCAGACACAAACATGTAAAAGACTGTATCTTCAAAGAAATGTCAAAGACTAACTAACCCAACAAATCCTAGCTTATGCCTTGTGAAAGTGTTTAGAATATCAAAGGTACCTGTGATGTTTATTAACTGAGATCTGGAAGTCATCTACTCATCAGACTGTGCTGTTAAGCTGTCTGAACAGGGACAAGGAGGAGAGGAAGATAAGAAAGAAAATACAGTTTATCTACAAAAAAATACAGCAAAATTGAAGGAAAGTACTTTGAGTGGGTAAGATATAAGCATGAGGTAAAGAATCAAATATTCACACAAGCCATGTTATATAGAGATATGAATCAGCCTTGCCATGTATAAAAGTTCTCCCCTGGGTCCTTGACTAAGTGCTCACAACAGAGGAGATTATACTCTGAGTATATACAGCCAAATGGAAGAGTTATGATTTATAAATATTGAAAAATGTATTAAAGTATGGCTGGACTTGAAAGATCATAAAGTGCTTCAAATTGTATTCAGGACTAGTATAAAAATTGTATTCAGGACTGGTTAAAAAAATAACAGGAAATTGGATGAAATGTAGAAAAGAAGAAGAAAAACTGAAAGGCTGGTGTTCATCAACCAGTATGAAAAGACAGTGTAATGTGATCGCCCTTAGGCTCTTCAGAATTAATTTGAATTATAACAATTTAAGATTTTGTCTAGTCTTTTTTTTCTATTGCATATGCTACCAGAAGCATACATAGAAATACGATCATATAAATTGGGTTGCTGGACTCCTAACTACGTATTTTTCATTTGCTTGTATGTTTTTATTTGGTGAAGACAAATTACAGCATATACTGCAATGTTTTAGTTCACATTAACCTATTGTTCTAATAATTACTGACGGTTTTGAATTTATTTTAAAAATATTCAACAAAAATAGCCTTCATTGAAAGTTTAACATACACTAGCATAGTATCTGGAACCACATCTGTCTTAAGAATCAGTGCTATTAAGGAAAGGTAAGCACTGAAATGAATTTCATAACTGGGGTGAAACTGGATATACCAAATATCCAGAGAGGGACAAATTATCTATTACAATCTGCATGTTCAAAATATATTCTCTATAGAAGTAGGATCAATTGGCCACAAGAGAAAGGAGAGCTGTAGGCCAAAGTGTGGCCTGATGTGGTGAATGTTCTCTGTCTAAAGATTATACATGACACCCATGGATGAAGCAACCTTCTTTAATTCTGTTCCATTTTCTTCCTCAGTATTATTCTTGAAAGTATGCCAAGTGTAAGTGATTTGAAAACTAATATATATATATATACATTAAATATATATATATATTTATATATACTGCACATAGTAAAGTGTGCAATTCTTGCTGGAAGAATGGAGGAACTTTTGTTTCAACTCCTCAATAGAGAAGTGACGTTTATGAGAGTTATGCTTCATTTTAAGCACATATATTTCTAAATTCATGTTAGGTAGTCACAAGCATATGTTGCATGATAACTCCAGTGTAATTTATATTGGTGCCTAAGGAAACAAAAAATTTCTAGTGTATTTATTCTTTCTGTTTCAGGGTTGATCAAATGGGATTGCTATGAATGCTGACCCATAGAAGTTTACAAGGTCCAGTGCTTATAGTATGCCCATGACAGACTCATACACAAGAATTCCTCAAATCAAATTCCAAATGGTATTAGAAATCTTTAGAAATTCAGAGGACAAATGTGACTTCTTTGTGATATATGTACCCAAACCAGAAAGTGAAAGATGCGATTAAAGTATTTCTGCTCAATCTTGTGAGTAAAAAAAAGTCATAAATTACAACTCAAATGCAAACCAGAATAAAATTTAATCTTCTTGGAAAAATGTTTAGTTTATAAAATAAATTATAAATTGTCACTTCTTTTTCTAGTAAAATTGCTTATGGCAGTTCAAAGATGGATGCTATGAATTAAAATACTTGTTTTGAGAGTTTTGGAACATTTTTATTTATAGATTTCAACATAAAGGGTTTTTTATTACTTTAAATCTACCTAAACATGAATGATTTTAAAATTTTGTTTAAAAATAATATGGAATTTTAATGATTTTAAAAATCTGTCAAAATATCTTTATAGAATTTTTGAAACTCTAATTTTCGTAACAATTATTAAAAATATAGAATATTTTCCTTTCATTTTCACTAATCACTTTCTTTCCATACAGCAGTCGCAAGTTAAAGGTTAAGGCCATGAAAAAGGGTTTTCAAAACAAACTGCAAGACAATTGTTAGACATCTTTTATGAATTAACTGGATTTTTCAGATGTATATCCTGCCATTTCTTATTTCTTATTGAACACACCTCATACATATCAAGCATTTTAATTTAATTTTGCGAACATTTAAGATCAAGTAAATATAACTCATCTGAATCAAAATGATCTAGGGAATGTTGTTCCTTTGCTCAGCCATTTCTCTATGCTAATGGCAAGTAGCTTGCAGAAAAGCTGGTTGCATTACAATAAATGTATTTAGATTTTTTGTTTTGTTTTAAAACAAAATTACAGCTACAAAACTCCACCAGAATCAAAGTTTTAAAATGGTACTTTTAATTGAGTTTACAAGTGAAGTTTACTTCACTTTGTTGAGTATTAATCTCTGTATTAAATACATGTTATGGATTTAAGATTACATAGCAAAAGCTAGTACTAATGCATGATTTATCTACAGAATAATCTGGGAAGAACGTCTGAGTTGTACTCAAATGTTAAATACAAACTTGGTCTCTTGTATGCTGCACTAATTTTGAATAAGCATTTTCTGTTAAACAGCATTGCTCATTTTAATGTGACAGTTAATAAGTCTCATCAAGGGATGAGCCTCATTATGCTACGAACAACCAAATACTGTCCACAAACCAAGCAATGAAGGAGTGCAATCTAGGGAAGGAGTGGGATATGGAAATCAGTAGGAGAATGATCACAGAGCAGGTGACAGAATCATAGAATCATGCAATGGATTGGGTTGGAAGGGACCTCAAGGATCATCAAGTTCCAACATCCTTGCCATAGGCAGGGTTGCCAGCTAGTACTAGATCAGTACTAGACCTAAATACTAGATCAGACTGCTCAGGGTCCCATACAACCTGGCCTTGAACATCTCTGGGGACAGGGTATTCAAAGCCTCTCTGGGCAAATCCCCTGGCATTTAATCTAAGTCTAACCATTATCCCTTGTCCTATCACTAACTAACCATGTAAAAAGTTGATTTCCCTTCCATTTCTAATCTTCTTTTAAATACTGGAAGGCCATACAGCCTTCTCTTCTCCAGATTAAACAAGCCTGGCTCCTTCAGTTTATCACAGGAGAGATGCTTTAGTCCTCTGATCATCTTCATAGCCCTCCTCTGGACCCTATTCAAAAGCTCCACATCTTTCCTGTGTCGGGGGGCACCAGACTTGGATGTAGTACTCCATCTGGGACCTCACAAGGACAGAGTAGACAGGGACAATCACCTCCCTCTCCCCACTAGCCATCCCTTTTCTGATGGAACTGAAGATAACATTGGCTTTCTGGACTACAAGTGCTCACTGCTGGCTCATGTTAAGTTTTTCATTTACCAGAACCCCTAAGTCCTTCTCAGCAGGGCTGCTCTCAAGGAGTTCTGCTCCCAGTTTGTATTATTTCGACCTGGGATTATCTCACACCAAGAGCAAAGCCTTGCACTTGGCTTTGTTGACCTTCATTAGGTTTACATGAGCCCAATATTCAAATTTATCAAGATCTTCTAGATGGCATCCCTTCCTTCTGTTTTCTCAACCACATCGCTCAGCTTGGTGTCATCAGCAAACATGCTGAGGGTGCACTCAATCCCATCATTTATGTCACTGATAAAGACGTTATAGTACTGCTTCCAAGACAGATCTCTGGGGGACACTGCACAACACCAGACTCCCCTGGGACATAGAGCCATTGACCACAACCCTCTGGCTGTGACCTTCCAACCAGCTCCTTATCCATGAAACTGTGTACCCTTCAAATCCGTATCTCTCCTAAGGATAAGGATGTGGTAGGGACCATGCAAGCCAAAGGCCTTGCAGAAGCAAACATATTTATAGAAAAAAAGGAGTGTCAGTGTGTCTTTCTATTTATTTTGTCTTTGCTAAAAAAATAGGATTCAATGAAAATGCAGAACTTAGGTTACACAGAAGCTGCTTGAAAAAGTACATAACAGCTGCATGAGCTTCAGTAGAGCTAAGGCAAGTTAGCAGCCTTTCCCTTCAAAGAGTGATGTATTTCAAAACCATTAAAATTAGTTGCTAGACCAAATAGTTTTTGGCATGAAATAAACTATTCAGAAAGGTGTGATTATATCATAATTTATTTCAGGTATATTTCTATGTACTTTTATACGAAGCAAAATCTAGTATCTGTGGAATTCAAAATTGATCTGTACTTTTGCAATATGCTTATCTGTGAAAGAAACAGTAGCCAGCTAGCAGTTATTGTGCTGAACTACCAGACAAGAAAAGTTATTTTTCTTCTTATGTGAACCAGTAGATTGAGCTAGAGCTCAGAGCTTCACATTGCTTTCTGCTTGTAAATGATGGCTACTTTAAACCATTAGTTATGGTTTATTTATAGAATAAAACAGAGTTCACAATTAAATGCCAAGCTGTAATTGAATCAAAGGATTCTGCTGATGCCTTGGCTCACAAGGGTGCAGCTCAAGAGTTTTATAAAGAGCAGCAGAGTGTGAATAAAAATTACAGCCCCTAGTATTCAGTCTGGGATCGTGCATTATAATGTGTAATATGGCTAAAAGGATTATTATAATACTGTAGTAAATAAAAAGAGCATGTATCAAACAGCAGAACTGAGAATGCTTGCAGAGGCTTTCATTTTGTTATGTGGGAGGCTAAAGATTATACTGCGTGAGAAATAAGGGAAAAGGAAGATGATTTTATAAACACATTAATGTTCTTCAGAAGATATTTTCTAAAGTTATTCTTAAACAAAAGAAAAATATATGCTTCATAGATTAATCCACTGTAAATTCATAATGATTGTCTACATGGCTAATAATGATTTTTTCCAGATTCCATATAACTATTTCCTGGTATGACACAGCAGTAATTATGCTACAGAAGGAAAATGTTAGCTTGTGTATCTTTGGTGCCTTAGTAAATAAGCTTATAAACTTAAAAAAAAAAAAATTAAAAGTTAACCAGTATGGAAATGATACAAAAAATCATATATTGTATTTTTTTTTCTAGTACAAAAAATGCCTTTCCACAAATATGGTTCATTGTTTCCCAGAATCAGGTCACAAAGACAATATTCTTTTATTCATGAAAGAAACCTGACTGAAAAAACATATATTTTTATGCTAAAATAAGGGTTATTTTTGATATTGATTTTGTTGTTGTTTAGAATGTGTTTTCTGAATTATTAGTAAAGGTTAACAGTTTATAATTTTTTTCTTATTCTCTTCAATCACTGACCTCAATCAATATGTTGCTATAGACATTTTGAATATCAGATGTTTAGCCTGTTTCTTCACATCGGGCTATAATGCTCCAGAGTGGTCATGGTAACACTGCACAGTTATGCTGTGTTGATATCTTTCTGCAGTTTCTTCTGACCCCCTCCAGTGTAAGAGATGAAACACTATATCTCAGGATGGATTTTCTCTGTGTATTTAGGGGGCAGTGCTTTATAGATCTTACTGAAACTGCCAGTATTCGTGACATATTTAGACACCTTGAACTTTGTCAGATATGTGTTAGCGGACAAGACTACTTGGAAAAAAAATCACAGAATCACAGAATCACAGAATCGCCAGGGTTGGAAGGGACCTCAAGGATCATGAATCTCCAACCCCCCTGCCACATGCAGGGCTACCAACCTTCTCATTTAATGCCAGACCAGGATGCCCAGGGCCCCATACAATCTGGCCTTGAACACCTCCAGGGATGGGGCATCCACAACCTCTCTGGGCAGCTGTTCCAGTACCTCACCACTCTCTCTGTAAAGAATTTCCCCCTGACATTCGACCTAAATCTCCCCTCCCTCAACTTAAAACCATTTCCCCTTGTCCTGCACTTATCTACCCTTTCAAAGAGTTGATTCCCCTCCTGTTTGTAGGCTCCCTTTAAGTACTGAAAGGCTGCAATGAGGTCACCCCGCAGCTTTCTTTTCTCCAGGCTGAACAAGCCCAGCTCCCTCAGCCTGTCCTCATAGGGGAGGTGCTCCAGTCCCCTGATAATCTTCATGGCCACTATCATAGTAAAGAACTTAAAGGATGAGGGAAAGGGTGTGGAAAGGTTGGTATCTTGTTCTCTCATAACTATCAATCTAACATATACATGGGAAAATCACAGATGAGTAAAGTCTTATTTACCATGCCCAGGAATATAAAAAACATTTTTAATAGGAAGTTCAATTAAGCTTGTTTTAAACTGTCATTTCTTTTTTTCTATAAAGCATTTTGTTCTTAACTGAATTCCAACATGCAAAAGATAGTTATTATAACTTTTCTCAAGTTCCTACTATGACAATCTAGCTGAGATCATAAGAAATTACTTCCAAAAACATCTTTTCAATGTACACTAGAAGATACTCAATTAAAATAAAAAATCATAGTATATACTCGGTACATTTCTGCCATTCATGGATTATGAACCAAACTAGTGATCCAATCTGACATTTTTTTCTTGATTTCACACAGGTCTATACATGAAGAATCCATACAAAATTTTTTGTCTTGTTGATCACTGAAATATGATTTTGGTGAAATCATACAATGAACACAGCACTAAAATTCTCTATCCTTCAGAGGTATTAACAGTCAAAGGAAAAATATGCAATATGCAGAGGAAATCTGTTGAAACATGTTGTCATAGCTTAATAAGGTATTAATTCAAACTTTTCTCTTTCAGCTTGTCAAATTCATCCAAAATTACTTTTTACCATCATCACTTAGCTGTATTTTTCCCAAGGGTATGCCAAAGGACTAGATAGTGTTTTTCTTGAGTGTTATATTAAAGCTATTTTTATCTATATCCATTTCACTTTTTTCAGTGTGCATGAGATTTAGTAATTCAAATATTTGAAAAAAGAAAAATAAATAATAATAATAATTGAGCAATCCAAACAAAATTATTTTAATATAGACAAATGCAGAATGCTTCACCATGCTGCTGAATAAATGATCCTTGCTTTATTTGTTTTAAGCTGAACAGGGCAGTAAAACATTTTTCTACTGGCTGAGCTTACCTCCCCTTCTGTAGACTGTAAGTGCAGTTCTTTTCTACATGTAGCCTTTAAATCTCCTGCAGCTGCATTGATTTGCACTCCCCTGGGTGCTTCCATCACCAAAGATCTAGTTGGAGATTCAAGTCTGAAAGACAAAAACAACTACTGAAGAAAAAATACACTGAATCAAACCAACAAAAAAAAAACAACCAGACTTAAAAACTGCAGTACCACAATGCATGTAGATACAAATGTATTTTGAAAGTTAATGAAGCAGAAGTGAGTTATTATACATACACATGATTCTCTCACTATTCTCTATAGCCCAGAGAATAAAAAACCGTCTGTGTTTAAATCTATTCCTGCCTGGGACAGCATTTAGGCATATAATGATATACAAGTGCCTGCCTACTGATGTTTGCCTATACTAAAACTGAAATACAGGAACTTACAATTCCATGTATTTCTGTGAATGGCAATTAAATAACTAAATTTTGCTAAGTGACCAATGGCAAATATTCATCTCAATAAAAATTAAGCCAAACACTTTAACAGTTTTAAATAATAATGTAATACTGAATAGAATAGCTTTGCCTTCACAGGCTTATTTGTATTTCACAGAGATGTAGCAGCATTATGTATGAAAAAAGGAAAAGAGTACCATTCCAGTCTCTATTACTGTGATTTTTTGCATGCCCTTTTTCTGTTCTGCAAAATACTCATTATGCTCTTTAATACTGATATAATAGGGTCAAACTACATATTACTGGGACTTGGTATCTCTCCCTAGTGCAACTATTGTTGTTCTACTCCTGACAGATTTTCCCTTTCTTTCTGTACTCTATACTCAAGATTCTCAATTAAGCTTAGTGCAGAACTAAGATACCTTCTCATCTATATTCTATCTCAGTATGCTGAGATAGATCTCTTGAATGGGAAGAACCACTGCAAGGTTTTGATAGTAGTAGTGTTCACAGACTGAATAGGAAAGGTGATCAGATGTACTGAACTGGAAAACAGAAAAATGGATCTGGATGGGTTCAGCAATAGACTTATTGCATAGCCCTGTTAGGAATGAGACAAATCTTTTAATCTATTTGTATCACAGTAATATAATGACAGAACACAGTTCTTACCTTACCTGAACAAAGGCATTTTGTAAGATGAAATATGTTAGTGATAGAAACAGCTAGAGTGAGCAGCTCAATAAAAACATTGCATTTCCCTCTTTAACAAATTGTACTCTGAGTGTTAGGTCAAATCTATTCCAAAGTATAATGAGGTACTAGGCATGTTATAGATATGAGTAGTTCATCAAAGAATTTTGCTATAGAAAAGCCAAATGAAAGGTCTATCAGGCAGTGGAATAACAGAATTTCAGCATATTTCAACCACTTTCTTTTTTTTTCTTTCTTTTTTTTTTTTTTAGTGTACAGAGTAGTGATGGATAATTTGAAATCAAAATGCCACAGTTGCATGTAAAGTAAGTTACCAAGATGGTGTCTGTGAAATATTTCTGTTCATTATATGTCACTCATATTCAATGGGACAGAAGGCGGAAGCACACAGAAAAATTACTTGGTAGCACAAAATGAGACTATTAAAAGCAGGTGTTCAGATAACAGCAAAGTATTTTTTGTAGGTAGTAGAAAAATCTGTATTTTTTACATGCTTTCAATTTTATTTTTTTACAGTCTATATAGGAAAAAATTAACAGATCATTTTTGTACTTCTTTGTACCAGGGAAGAATCTAAATATCATGAATTTTTTAATCATGAACTTCAGTGTTTTTCAGCTGTTTGTCTGATGTGAATTTCTGATGGCTATAAGACAACAGAAAAAGAGTTTCCAAAACTTTTTAGAAACCATATACATTCACTGGAAACAAATGAACAAACAAAACCAACAAAACAACAAAAAATAACATTCAAAGAGAAAAGTTATTCATTTGCAATGGAAAGTATAACAGAATGCTGCTGCTCACAAAATACTGAGTAACTCCAATACAGAGAAACAGAGCTGCATACCTAATTTCCAAATATCAGACCCAATTTAAACACTGCTATAAATCAAGAAAATTTCATTATGTACAAATTGTGTCTATGTAACAAACACTTTTTTGGTATGTGTGTTTGAAATTTGCTGAAAGGGTGTGTGTAGCAGAGAAAGCTATTGTACTAGTTCCAGGACAATTTAGGTCAGACTTCTGCAATCCAGTCAGCATACACAGACTTGAACTGCAAAGATCGTAGTTCGGTAGTGTTGGTGTACAGTAGCAATCTGATGGAAAAAAAAAAAAAAAAAAAAAAAGAAGCCATATTCAAAAAATGCCTGGCATTTAGGCATTTCTGTGTAGAATGTTTAGAAATGAGGCTTTTGAAAGTACTATGTTGGCTTCATGAAATTTTACTTTGAATTTCAAAGGAAATTGAACTATGCAGTTCAATGTTAAATGTTTGGATATTTCCATTCCATCCATAATTTTTAGCAACATGATTTTGTGACTTATAAACTAATTTCTCAGAATCTTATGATTTCCCACTGGTTTCAGCTCCCATCTTCTAATAATTAGGTTAAAAAATGTTCCTTAACTATATTCATTACACTGAATATATAGATTTTAGCAAACAAAACAAAACAAAACAAAAACTAAAAAAAAATACCCAAATATTTCTGGTTTTATATAATCAAAATCACTAAAAAACATCAGAAATTTTCTAGTAGGAAGACAGAAAAAGTCTATTTAGGTATATCAAACAAAAATAATTTATAATTTTGTTTGAAAAATTAACATTTTTTTCCAAAGCACAATAAAAGTTGAGTTGTTCCCTTCTGTTTCATCATTGTTATTCATTATCTATGTCAATTTTAACAGCTTCCTATTTGTCTAAAATGAAGACATTTGGAGAATTAATTTCTGAAATTGAGAAATTGTTAATATCAGACTTCAACGTACTCTGGAGAAGTTTCTTTTTCAGGCAATAGATTTTTTTAGCAGTTTCCTGAAATCAAATATTTTGGTAGAAATATCAGTGAATGGCTGATGATCAGAGAAGTAGCTTTTAAAATACTACCCATCTATTAATAAAACTGAGTGCCTATATTTGTTTTACAGTTACTAATGTACTTTTTTTGTTATTATTCTTCAGAAGATACATATCTGAAAAGTGTCTTAGTTATGCAATCTTCTGCATGCTATTGGAAACGGAAAAGCCTACGCACTAAGAGATTATTTCCTCAATCTTTTCAGATAAATTATATTTGATACGCAGCTTCTTTAAAATATTTTTGTTATATTTCTGAAAGCTTTAATCTCTATTATAATACAATTGTAACACTCCACGTTGTAATTTATCCCTTTAAGGAAAAGCACATTATTAGAATAACAAACCAAGACTTTGCTTTCCTTTCAGATTTACTGATGGCCTGTCACATTGGCATTTACTTCACTGAGATAATCTGAATTGTACAATCATAGAATCATAGAATGGCCTAGGTTGAAGAGGACCACGATGTTCATCTAGTTTCAACCCCCATGCTATGTGCAGGGTCGCCAACCGCTAGACCAGGCTGCCCAGAGCCACATCCAGCCTGGCCTTGAATGCTTCCAGGGATGGGGCATCCACAACCTCCTTGGGCAACCTGTTCCAGTGTGTTACCACTCTCTGTGTGAAGAACTTCCTCCTAATATCTAACCTAAACCTCCCCTGTCTCAGTTTAAGTTCCACTTTGTTCTATCACTAGCCACCCTCATAAGCAGCTGTTCCCCTTCCTGTTTATACACTCCTTTCAAGTACTGGAAGGCCACAATGAGGTCTCTCCAGAGCCTCTTCTTCTCCAAGCTAAACAAGCCCAGTTCCCTCAACCTTTCCTCATAGGAGAGGTGCTCCAGCCCTCTGATCGTCTCAGTGGCCCTCCTCTGGACCTACTCCAAGAGCTCCACGTCCTTCCTGTACTGGGGGCCCCAGGCCTGAACACAGTACTCCAGATGGGGTCTCACAAGAGTTGAGTAGAAGCAGACAATCACCTCCCTCTCCCTGCTGGCCACCCCTTTTTTAATGCAGCCCAGAACACAGTTGGCCTTCTGGGCTGCAAGCACATACTGCTGGCTCATGTTCAGCTTTTGGTCCACCAGGGCCCCCAAGCCCTTCTCCGCAGGGCTGCTCTCAAGGAGATCTTCCCCCAGTTTCTATATGTACTTGGGATTGTCCCAGCCCAAGTACAGCACCCTGCACTTGGCCTTACTGAACCTCATCAGGCATTCATGGGCCCACTTCTCCAGCCTGTCCCGGTCCCTCTGGATGGCTTCCCTTCCTTCCAATGTATTGGCTGCACCGCTCAGCTTGGTGTCATCCGCAAACTTGCTGAGGGTGCACTTGATGCCATTGTCTATGTCATTGATGAAGATGTTGAAAAGCACTGGTACGAAGACCAACCCATGAAGGACACTGCTTGTGACCGGCCTCCACCCAGACACAGAACCATTGATCACAACCCTTTGGCTACATCCAGCCAGCCAATTCCTAATCTACTGAACAGTCCATCTTCAAATCCACGCCTCTCCAATTTAGAGAGAAGGATGTGGTGATGGACCATGTGAATATAATATTGCTTATTATACAATATAATGCAATATAAATTCATATAATTTTATATAATATATATTTATCTGTATATAATATGTATATTACATTAATATAATTTTTAAATAATATAATACAGTATAATTTTGCTTTCCTAACCAGCACACAGCTGTGATGGAGAAAGTAACTAGTGCTGTTAGTGAACAGAATCTACAACACTCTAAGGAAAGATGAAGAAAGGTTTAAAACAGCACTTTCAAATAATATAATCTGTCAATTCTTACATGTGATTCAGAAAGATCTATCCAGAATGGAGAAGGGCTTTTTTTCTTTTTAATTATCAAGGGCTAATTTTAAAGATGAATTTTAGAGGATCAAAGCTGCATGGATTTGGGCTGAATTCATTAAAGCATTATTGCTAAAAAAGGAAAGTTTTCAAATATTATGAGTTATGTTACTTTGAAGATATTAAAATATATCACATCAGAAATACAGAAACAATTATTTTTCGTTTGTTATTTCCTGTTTACAAGCTGACCTAGATCATATTAGAGAAAAATAATAATAAAAAAGAAACAAAAGGTTTAATTTTAGGTTTTTATAAATAATTTAGATTTATTTCTTGCACATCCCTCAAACTCACATGGGATATAATTAATCTATGATATTTTGCTCTATTGACTAGCAGAAGGTATTTCCTAAAATAGAAAGAAGATTCCCGTGTGCAAATGTGAATAATTTATTTCCTTCATATCTATCCAGTCCACACTATTTAGCAAAATGACTAGTATGAACCTCTAGCACTCTGGAATTTATTCCAAATGGCGGATTAGAAAATGTGCTGCCAACTAGAGAATGCACATATAATGCAGGTGCTCATTTCCCCTTACGCATCTTGATGACTAAGGGTCAAGACATACTTCTGTACTTTCAAGTATGTAATATGTGATGATGGGCTTCCCATCTTGCTGGGTTTTTTTGTTATTATTGTTCCAGTTGTTCCAAACTCCTCTTATCCCTTTTTTCACTTCTTTATAAAATGACACTCCAACCCCAAAACACTCCTCTGAAATGATTTTGTTTCAAATTAGAATTAAGATCTTTTTTTTTCAAAACTACTTTTGAAAATTTAGTTCTCCAGTGGCCTCAAACAATTGTAAATACATCTCCTCTCTCGCCCTCCACCCCCCCACCCCCCCCCCCACCGCATTTCTATTATTATTAAAAGAACAGCTGGCTGTTTAATTTTCAAGCAAACTTTGAAGTCAAAAAAGCCCTTGTCTACTGAAGGACAGAAGCTATTAGACAAAATTTGGATGGCAAACTCCAATAGTATGCATAAATAATAACCATGAACTTTTATGACCATTGTGATAAACAACCTAGATTACCTTTTTTAATAGATATTGAAACCATTCAAACAGAGGATTCTTGATTAGTTCATTTTGACATCATGATAGGAATGCTGGGAGAATAAGACTTCATTCATTTCAATCTTGTTACTTACATATATTTGTATAATTAAAAATAGTTTTGATACCTTTACATCCTATACAAGTTGCATTTGATTCACTGCCAGAACAGTTATTTTTTCTGAAGCTTACTGTATTCCAATGTTTTTAACCAAATGTCTGATTTCTTCCTGAAAATACAAAGATTTTATTGAAATGCAAGGGAAGATGTGCAGGACTCGTGAGTCTTTAATGTCATTCACTGATCATCAGATAACCTTTATCAAAAGGCAAAATTCTCATATCTTTACAGGAAGCTCTCTATATGTGGGAAACTAACCTTTAAGGACACAATTTGGCTTTCTGTATTTTGTGACTTCACAGCAAGACCTTAAATAAGAGAAAGTTAAATAGACACCTTATGGAATAGCTAATAGCACAAACTACTAAATATAAACATAACCAGTTTTTCTACTCATTGACAGTGCATTTAAACAAAGATGAAACTTTCATGGTTTAAATTAAAACAGCATTCAGGACAGCATTTGCTATTATGTCCATTCTCTACACGTTACTGACTGTGTGTCAGCATGACTTTATTACAGCTCCTGGAATTTTCATTAACCCAGAAATCACCTTGCTAGGTTTGAATCTGAGTTCTAATTGCTCCATACATGCCACTGATCTCAGTTCAACAAGTCTGCATTATAATAACAACACACAAAATAACAGTGTTTTAATTTTAGGTGACAGATAAAAATCAGAAAAATAATTTCCTGACACAGGCAAATAAAGGAAGTCAACTGAGAATATAATTATTGTTACTGAGGAGGAAAAGAAAGTAATCCAAAGCATTAGAGAGTCTTTTTCAGTGATGTTACTAAAGGGCCTGAAAAAATGAAGAAGCAAAAGGTGAGGCACGCTGAAGAGAGCAAATATTTAAAGCAAGAGCTTGACAAAATGATCAGGTGATGTGAGGAAAGTTAAAGAGAACTTAGTGCATGCTTCTTTCTTAGATTGAGTTGATTAAATCTGTAAATAAAATTAATCCTGAAGAAACCATCTTTGCAATCACTCATTAGTGAGGGAAAAACTCTTGTTGAGGGAAAAAATATTTCTTTGGATTGGCATAATCTCACCACCTTCTATTTCACCCCAATTTTTACTTATCTTCAAGTTGTTAATAACTCTTTCCTTTAAGAATCTTTCAAAATAATATTGCAAAGCATTGCATACCAGTGAATCCAGCCTGAAAGATCTGACCTACTAAAATACTCCTTTCACCTATTTTTCCATCCATTTCACTACAACTGCTACTCTTACTAATCCATCAGACTCAAAGTACTTATATTCTAGTTTGAAAACTTCATATATTTTGGTTATTTGACCTTGTTTTCATGTTTAGCTCATGCAAAGACAAGAGACACAGATTATCCAGCACCTCAAATTAATGACATGAAACTCACTAAATTTTGCTATCTATTGTGACAGCAGTATTTTCTTCCTTCATATCCCATCTCCCACTGGAGTATTTTTCCTTCTCCTGAGTCAAATATAATTATCCTCACTGAACACTAAAGTAAATTACTCTTCTAGTTTAAGAGGCTATTCTATCTGAATAGGAGCTAACATTTGAAACTCATTTCCTTCTTATCTATTTATTTCAATGTATATTTCTTTTGCTTTATGTAAAATAAAGCATGTAAAATAATTTATAAATACATAAATATAAAGCTGATTACATTGTGTCAATTTTCCTAATTTTCACTACATCTATCTCAATTTTGTACAAACATGTATGTGGAAAAATATATTTTCAACAGTGAGTCAACTGTTGTTTTCAACTGTTTTTGTAATACATATGCCCAAACACTGAAATAACTATTTGAACACCAACCGTAAATACTAAAAATATACATATTGAATATTTTTGCTTTATTAAAAACTAACATTAAGAAGGAAGCTAGAAACAGAGGTCCTTAAAAATAACGTATGAAATAATTTGGGCTTTTTAACTCTAGTTCATCTTCTCAGTTTTGATGAAATTTGTTCTATGATTTGATTTCTGAGTATAACAGATGAGCAGAAGAGACCCTGTTCTTTTGTTACTCTCTGTCTGCTCTTAATTTATGGTCAAAATTCCTTTCTAATGTATTCTATGGTGTCAGGGTTTTACAGAACAGATACTTTGTCCTATTAGTAAACTACTCCTAGAGTGACACAAAAGAGGGTCCTTAAGAAACCATAAGGCAACTCAACGTGAAACAGATGCCTTGTACAAGATTCTGAATTCTTTCAGACTTAACATATGATCCTACTATCCTGGGTTCTTCCTTACTGCTTGATTAATTTCCACCTCATTTTATGCCCAGCATTAGCTTTGCAGGATTAGCTGGAGTCAATAGTATGCAAGGCTTGACAGAGAAGAAAAACTGTTAGATTTGATTTGCAGGTATCTCGAGAGCAACGATAAAGAAATTTACCACCTTGTTAAGAAAGTTATTGAGGTCAAAACTATTGGCATTTAACTACTGTAAGCCTCTTTTATGAATAGATATTACCAATTATTGCACCATGTTTTAATGCACTATTAGCCTAAAACCTATATTTGGAGGCCTATCATATTGGTGGTTTAGTTTCCCTGTGTTCTTGTGAGAAAAGTTAGCAAGAGAAATATGAAGATTAAACTATTAAGATATTTTTCCCCTTTCCAAGGCATGATTCTTTTATGCTCCTTATCCCAGTTAATGAAAGTCAGATTTAATTAGTTTTTGGATATCAATATGAAGAGGCTTACCGGCTTTCACAAAGGATTTTGTATAAAGTATTTTCTGAAAGCAAAACCTTGTTACTTATTATTTGAAAATGTAAGATGTGAACAAATAAAGTGGTTGGGACATAGGAAAGAAATTTTTTCTATCCTTTAAAATCTTATCTGAACTGTCTTTTTATACAACATATTTTTTAATACCATGTATTACAGATGGTTCTTTGACTGAAGACTTCAAATTCTGGATAAGGAGTGTTGGAGAGGTGAAGCTTTAGAAATTTGAACCTAATATAAATCATCATCTTTCTGGCTCCTCATCCAGAACAGATTGAGCTAAAATTCCAGAACTTTCAGCTCAAACACTGTGAAACTTATGTTGTAGTTGAAACTGTATAGTTCAGTTTCATTCTTAGTAATCAAGGTTGTCAAAAATTTCCACTGTTTAAATTTGGCAGGTAATTGTTTCACATATCCAGTGTTATGAATTTTATTCCAATGTCTCTTTTTTGAATAAAATATACATTATTCAAATATATCTTGATGTTTGACGCTTATTATTTGACCTTTAAAATATATTCTCAAATGAAAAACAAAAGGATCATTTGTATTTAATTAATCAAATTAAATTCCTGTGTCTTTCAGACCTGTATATAACTATTCAAATAAACATAATGTGTTTGCATTTATACACTGAATCCTGCTATTAAACTGTAAACATATGTGCCTACTGAAAAAATGAATTTTAATGTAAGCACAGCAAACTTTCTTCTTTCTCATGTCACCATTAACTTCAAAAATTCCAAGACTTGGGGATACTGTATTTTGGAAAAAAAAATATACCACGTTTAAAGACGTTCAGTATTATTTACTGGACACATTGACTAAATATATGTTAAAACCTTAATCAGTGAATGGACCCAAACCAGAACACTGAAACTCAATTATCTATATTTTGCAGTCACTCTTTATCATGTAGCATGAGACAAAGATCAGTTGTATTTAGGATGCAACTATTCTGTTTTGGAAGATAAAATCATTTCACAATATCAATATAGTTTTATTAATTGGGCTTGAGGCAAGAAAATGGACATAATGTTTGGGCTGATTTATTTCAGCATATTTAGCAAGCAATCATTTCAACAGTAAATAATTGTTTTCTGACAACATATTTAAAATCAGAAAAAAAAAACATTTTATTTATTGGGAAAAGTATTGCAGGATTCAATATTTTTTTTTAAAGGATTTTTAAAAATCATTTGAAGTAAGATAAATAAGTAAGTGGTAACTGGAGTTTTCAAAGATATATATGATCTAATGCATCTAATTGCACTCTACCATCAGAAACAACCATACAAAGCGGTGATTATTTGCAGTTCTTTAAAGTTACAAGCTGAAAAAATGTCTGTAGGTTACCTTCTAGAAAGATTCATGCCAGAAGCCAAGAAATCTCTGTCCTAATAGTAGTTATATTCATTTTATGAAGGGAATATCACTGAATCCTACATAACACATAGCAGCACATATGTACAAAACCTTTCAGAATACATTATATATAGAATATAGTAAGAAAAAAATCACACATAAGCTTGTTCTGCTTGACCAGACAGCAAAAGTTGCTGTTTCTTTTTTTGCTTTTGTTGGTTTTTTTTTTTTTTTAATTAAAAAAATGGATTGAGTCCATGATTAACTAGAAGACAAAACACTGAATGAAGATTCAGTAGAATTCACAGAATCACAGAATCACAGAATCACAGAATCACTAAGGTTGGAAAAGACCTATAAGATCATCTAGTCCAACCATCCACCTATCACCCATGGTTCTTGCTAAACTATATCCCTCAACACAAAATCCAATCGTTCTTTGAACACCTCCAGGGTCGGTGACTCCACCACCTCCCTGGGCAGCCCATTCCAGTGCTTGACCACTCTTTCAGAGAAGTAGTATTTCCTAATATCCAGCCTGAATCTTCCCTGGCGCAGCTTGAAACCATTCCCCCTAGTCCTATCACCAGTTATACGAGAGAAGAGGCCGACCACCAGCTGGCTACAACCCCCCCTCAGGTAGTTATAGAGAGTAATAAGGTCTCCCCTGAGCCTTCTCTTCTCCAGACTGAACAATCCCAGCTCCCTCAGCCGCTCCTCATAAGGCCTGTGCTCCAGACCCCTCACCAGTTTTGTTGCCCTTCTTTGAACACGCTCCAGGGCCTCAATGTCTTTCTTGCAGTGAGGGGCCCAGAACTGGACACAGTACTCAAGGTGCGGCCTCACCAGAGCTGAGTACAGGGGGACAATTACTTCCCTGTTTCTGCTGGTCACACTATTTCTGATACAAGCCAGGATGCCATTGGCCTTCTTGGCCACCCAGGCACACTGCTGGCTCATGTTTAGCCGAGCGTCAACCAACACCCCCAGGTCCATTTCCTCTACACAGTCTTCCAGCCACTCCGCCCCAAGCCTGTAGCGTTGCTTGGGGTTGTTGTGGCCAAAAAAGTGTTTGTTCACTTCAATTCTCATTAATTAAGTCCACCTTGGAAAACTGAGATGAAGAAATGGTGGAGTTGGAAAACTCCAACAGCAACTTCAGCAGCAATAATCATCATGCTAATGAATAAAGCCAAAAGACAGGAGGGGCGAATCTCTGAAATATAAGCTGAACAAGTAACGTGAGGTGGTTTTAACACAATTAATCCTGAAGACACAGACCTTTCTGTTTTACCATACATTTACATTTTAGCATCGTTACTTAAATGTCAGAAATTAGATAAAACATGGTCTTCACATTCTTTGAAGCGTGGCAAGTTCCTGCCTCTTTCTCAAAGTTCTGGGCCTCTCAAAAAATCTGTCTTCATGGACAGCTTCTTGCATATGATGCAATGGTCCTTACTTGTCAGTGACCCTAAATACCTTTGCAAATATCAGCAAGGACATTTAACCAGTATTTTACTGTAGTAATTCCTTGCAAACAGTGCTAGGCAAGTAAAGCAAAAGGATAAATAAGATTTAGAAATCTTAGCAGAATTCAAACAAAACCTTTTTCTTACCACTTTTGCAGAGAGAAACACAAGGGAAGACCTTTGATTTTCTTTGATTGTCATATATTCCCCTTATCTATATTAACTATAGATCAGTATTTTACCAGGGCAAGTGTATGCTCTTCAAGATAAAGCTTTCACTGTATAGATTTCAAAATTGTATCTTTCTTGGTGTAGAGATGTTTTAGTAAGTTTTAGAATTGATTTTTTTTTTTTACTCTTTACTTATTTAACACTTTTGTTAATAAGCGCAACAAACTCTGGAGTTTTGAAATTAGCAAGTGTAGACTAACGTGATAATGAGTTTTTGAAGTGTACGCACAAAGTACTCAAAAAAACCATCAACCTAGAAACACTATTTAAAAAATAGAAGTTGTTTATCTAGACATAAACTCAATGATAGCTCATAAGAAAATAAAATGTGCATCTGATGCTATTAAACAGTGCTGTTGTCAATTAACCCTAAAATCATCTGACTATTCTGGGAAAAGTATAATTGAGGATTGAGCTACAGGAGACAGGTCGTTTCAAAAAGTAATGTATTTTACTATTTTGTGTGATAGGAGTTTGTGGGTCTTTCTTGAATAGTTAGAATAAACTGGAGTCTAACAGTGTTTTGGATATGTAAGAATCATTAAGAAGGCAATATTAAGAAGATTTATTATATGGCAAATCTGCTTTTATACTGCTCCAATAGGGAGATCACTATACTTTTAATCAAGCTGTAATTAGTTTTGAAAAACACTTAATTTTAAAACTCTTTGAACAACACCTACTTGAGGTCTTGGGAAGGTTCTGCTCTGATATGGGGTGTCTCCACGGAATGTCCAAACACTGCCCCTTCCGTGCCTAAAATACATAAATAAAATAAAGTACAGTTACTTTGAAAATAAAAATACATCAAAATAAATGATCACAGATTGATATTTTTGGGATAAAACATATACTGTATTGAATGCTGTATTACTAGCTATTAATGTTTCTTCATATTTATGTTAGCATTTCTATTCAAAATCTGGATCGATCACTTGAAACAGTAGACCTCTGATTATCAATAGATAAATTTCAAGTACAAATCTTAAAACATTTAAATATCCAAGCTTCCCACTGTTTACTTGCCTGAATGCTCATTTTAACACTTTATAGATAATGTTGACAGACAAAAGAATAAATTAATTTTGTTTGACAAAATCACATTTTTAAAGTACCTACTCTTTTTGCATGATGCTCATTTTCATTATTTAAATTGAGATCCCAATCTTTCAAAAGTTTTGAAGTACCAATTTTCCATCTGCCTAAATCTCTGACACATCTCTGGAGTCTCCTTCCATCATGGTTTTCAAATGACTTATTTGAGATGTCCTTTGTGGGTGTTTTTTGTTTTGTTTTGTTTTGTTTGTTTTTTGGGTTTTTTGTTTGTTTTTACTTGTTTGTTTAAAATTTATTTTTATTTTGGTAGGGGATTGTACATTTACACATTGTAAAGATAGCATGGGCATTGTATAATGAAAATAGCCTAGAACTATAATGTGAAAGACTTTTCAATGAACAATAAATACATAAGAACTGAATAGAAATATATTCTAAAACAAGTTATTTGTTTACATTCTATCACTAGAAATAAGATAAAGGAAGCTTTCTGGCATAATTATAGTTGACTGTTAAATATGCTGGGAACAGTCACCATATTTCAGGGACAGAACATTTCCTTGCGTTCTGAGACCTGAAATCTATTAAGAATATACAAACAATATCTCTTAAAGGCTGCGTAAATAGTGGTTAGTATGACCAGTGCTTCTGTAATTGTTTAAAAATTTTAAATACAGTACAATATTTTAAATTATTTTAATATTTAAATATTTCACAACAGTTATTTTGGTTTTTAATTGAGATAGATGTTTAGAAATTTTGGCAATTAATGAATAACTTTGTAAGAGATTCTCTCCCTCCTATAAATTGGAGCAAGACTAACCTTTAGGAAATTAATCCTACCAGGATCTGGAAGTAGAACCACAGAATGTTTAATCAATACAGCTTTACAGTGTTTAAGAGAAAATGTCCTGAACAAGAAGTCCCAGAATATAAATTAATGTGAAAGTACATAAGTCAGAAAGTTGTCATTATTATTCATCTTCTAAGATCCATTTTCATAAATAAAATTTAAAAAAAATCTTCATTGTCAAATATTTTACTGGTACAGAGAATTGAAGAGAGGAAGGAGTGAGTTCTGAAAGAAATGAAGATTTAGGGTGTTATCTTCAGAAAACAATGCATAAAAAGAAAAAAAGTATCTTAGCAAAGCATCCTGAAATAAATTTCATTACAACTGAACCTTTGAGGATGTCAGAAGAAAAGAAGCAAACTGTGTGCTATAAGCAAACAATGCTGAGTGTTCTGAAGAACCACAGGCAGGAAAAAAAAGAAGCATTTCTTTATATATAAAAGTATTAATCTAGGAACTATGTGGAATCTTCTTTTTGAACCTGACATTTCCTGGCAATTTTGCTACCTTTAAGAGACAGGAGTAGCATGTTTATATAGCCTGAATTCCATTTACTCCAAACTGAAATCCCATCTATAATAGCATACAAAAATTCCAATGGAGTTGAAGCATCAGTGTGGTTCTAGATCCCATTCAACTCTTTAATCAGCAAAACTGAATATTTACAAGGTCAATCACTGTTTGTATTTTTGAAGGTGGAAATGGGATATGAAGATACATATAACTGAGCAGAATGTCAGCCTTATGAGAAAACCACTTCTCTAATATTTGAAAGAGGAGAATTAATGCAAAGATAGAATAGTAATGGGTCAGGCACCAAATCAATTGGAAGTGCCAGAGATAATTGGCAAAAACTGATAAGAAAATATAAGTGACAGCTGTTTCTAAACTACTGCTAACATTTTTCATATTCAGCAGTGGTTGTTTAAAATTAGAAGCCATTTTCCCACCTTACAAAACTGAAATTTGGAAAGAAAGATGGTCTTGTTCAAGCAGACTATACTATATGAAGACATATTCCCACTTCTTTTTTTCTCCTCATTCGCCACCAAATCTGAAAGTATAACAGTTCCCATGGTAAATTCTTCATGCTCAAAAAATAAGCCCTCACCTAGGAAGTTCAAGGAACATCTCCCTTTTACTGTACACTAGAAGAAATGCAGGAAACTTATCTCATTTTTAGGAAGGAAAATGAGAAACAACCAGAATTTACTTCAGTAAAACAGTGGGATCAAGAAAAATGGAAAGGGACAGTAGAGCAAATGGGTGACATGGATCAGCATTACTTAAAAATACAGAACATTGGAAAAACTATACAAAGGTGCTCTTTAATTTGTGATTTATTATATGGCAAATCTGCTTTTATACTGCTCCAACAGAAAGTTAGATCACACAGTTCACTATTACTTAGGAAATGGTGCTAGAAAAATGTGACTTTGTGTGTGTGTGAATAGTACTTATATGACAATACAAATCAGGATTCAAAGTGAATAACACGACTTTTTAATGGAAGAAATGTATTTTAGGTGTTTAGTTGCTCGAAATACTAAAATGCTAATTTTTTACAGAAATAACTGAAGAATATTATAATTGTATTCCCTGACTTACAGAATCATAGCCAAGACCTACTTTGAGATGAGTCAAATTCTAGACAGAGATTAAGATAAAGAGAAAAGACTTGAACCTTCAAGCCCTTTCAAGTGTATCTCAAAAGGAAGTAGTTAGGGAACTGAACTCAAAGGAATGTAGTTAGAATGGATTGCTACAGAAAGTGAACCTTTCAGAGGAAATAAAATAGCAAGGGCACGGAGTATGTGCAAAGGATGTAAAATCAAAACTGTAAGTTTAACTGAATAAAATTACTCCAACTTCCAGCTTGCACTGGAAAGAATGAGTTAAGTAAAGACTTTGCTAAGGGAGAAACATTAGTGAAGACAGACTGGTCTTTCAGTTATTTCAGACTGGTCAAAGAAGAGCCTCTACAGAGTTTTCTGTAGAAAACACAAAAAATGTCAGAAGTACAGTTCTGTATTTACAGAAAAATTTCTTAGAGCATAGCAGTCTTATACACAGTAGATGTTTAAAATACCCTTTTTTTTTTTTTAAATGCACAGCAGATCAAAGTAATCCCATCAGTACAAGCAAAACTAGTCATATATTCCCATTGAAACTGGAACTGAATAGTCAAAATTCAGAGAGACTGGTGTAAACTACTAATTTCTGCTCCATTTATTGGTTACTGAAATTCAGCCTTTGGGAAATGATGACTTTCATAAAAAGAATAGAATTACATTGTTGGTACTTGGTGCTGGATTTATATTCACTTATATATGTGTACATGGAGGCAGTGTTATCATTTATGTAACAAGCAAATGATCCTTGATTTATGATATGAGTTAGCTCACAGAACAACAATGGAACTTTTTAATGACTTAATAACTGAAAGGCATGAAAAAAACAGCCTATATACTCTGCAAAAAAAAAAAAAAAAAAAGGCTAAAGAACTGATGAGTCAAGAAACAAAAAATTAATAAGTCATTTTGCTGAGAAAAATCCACTGCATATTAACATTATCCCACTCACATTTTTCTTGTAAGCAAATCACCTCAAATGTACTGACAGTGGATTTGTATAGCATTTTGATGTGCTCAGAATATGTAGCATTACATTTTCACAGGCGCAGTTGAATCTTATTGCCTTGATCTTTCCCTAGGCTTTTTGGAAACAACAAGTGAATATGATGAAGTGCAACAATTTGGCAAGTGCTAGACTCTACTGCCAATTTGTCCTGAGTTAGAGATTTTAAAGAAGAATTTGTAAATTATTTATCATCTTTGTGACTTGTCATTTAACTCATCACAAATTCATTAAGTTAAAGTAACCACCAATTTCACAGAAAAATATGAGTACTTAATCAAGATTGCTTTACCACTGCACCTTGAAAACAGACTTTATATTCTAAAAGTTTAATTGCTATTAAAAAAGTTCAGTTCTTAATTCTTTTACCATGTGTACATATCAAAACTTCAAAAGTATCTTCGTGGGATTACTTTGCTATTGGTCACCAATAAGACATTGGAAAGGTTGATCACTGCCAGGCTGAAAATGAATCCCAGAAATATTCATTTAGACAGATTAATAATCATATAAAGACCACTTTCTTCATTAAAAGTCCAGTTATTCCACTTGTGCATTCTGTGGATTTTTCCTATAGAAACATACAGAACATACAGAATGAAAGCAGGTAGGGTTGTTCTATGGCAATGTGATTGACATGATTTTCTCAGTCTCTCAGCAGCAAAACTGACTAAGACTAAAAAGCAAAGGTTTCAGGCATGATTTTGATATGGCCACACTAGAGGTATAATTCAGGCAGAAAGATGCAGTACTTAAGCATCTGATTCTAGATGCAGCTGTTCACACAAACTAAACCACTGGCACTTGGGAATTGAAGGCTTCAGAGATAAGCCACTGTTTAAAAGTAATTTGTGAAATGAATGATTTAGATTTACTCAAGGACCTTGAACACAACAGTTTGATGCATATTTTCTATACAGAAACCTTACTTAAGTAAAGACTTGTACTAAACCATTAACCTAGAAAAGAAATCTAACTTCTTCAATAAATTTGTTGTCTTCAGTGTAATAAATTTTGATCAAACCAAATCCACACTCCAGTGAATACTTGTTAAATTGCAACAAAAATGTTCTAAAATTATTGTAACTTGAACTGAGTACAAATACTTCCTAAATTGTGTCCTAATGGTGGGCAGTAAACTTAGGTAGATCTTGCAGTGCAAATTAAACTATATTATGTCTATATATTGAGTTAATTTATACACACACTTGCTTGAATGTTGACAACCAAAATCTATGTTTGGCCAAAACTTTACATAGTTTAATATGCTAAAAAAGTGAATCAATTAAAAAAAAAAAAAAAAAAGAAGAAAAAGAAAGAAATTAGCATAGGAATTACATAATTGAATTCATATTTTTCATATACAATGCATGACAGATGGAAATAAATACAAAAATAGAAAGGATTGACAACAACCACTTTCTGCTTGAATTGATAGAGTCTCCTTGAAAGGCTACAAAAGCTAGACAAATTACATAGATTTAAACCTTACATTTAAATTTCATCATAAATAATTGCTAGAAAAATACAAACAACAATAATTAATCTTATTTATCTTCCTAAATAGAAATGATAGTCTGGATTTGATGTGTGCTGGGTTTTTTTGTTTGTTTGTTAGTTTGTTTTCCTTAAGATCATGCAAAGGTTTCAGGACTCACAGCAGTGGAAAACAGTTGGAGCTTTCCTTGTCAGCATTCAAAATACTGAATTTTAAATTGTATTATTCTTGTATTTAATTGATCAAAAAAAGGAGATTGTTTTCAGATGGTTTTAATAATTATCCTTAAGATGTGAAAAGCATAGGTTTATACTCTAATAAATACTTAATCAGGAACAAATTAGAATTGCTGTTTCCTTGATGAAAAATGAATGAATGAGAAATGAATGAGAGTACTATCAAATAGTCAATAGCTCAATAACCAGTGGACTCACCTAGGATATGAAAGAATGGGATATGAACTTGGATGTCTCACACACAAAATGAAGGCCTTAACTTTAGGTCTACTCAAATTACTTAAACATTTCAACTTCATTTTCACTAGAAGCAAAGAGTCGCATTTGTATGGAATATTAAGGAAAAACTGGAATCCTGCAGAGGTAAATGTGTGAATGAGAAAGCTATTTCTCTCCTAGTTTCAAGAGCAACTAGTGATATTCTTCAATTTTGAACTTTCTTTAAAAATCTCATTATGTACTGCTTCTCAACTATATAACCAGGAACGTTAATACAGTTTGCTTCAAAGTCTAAAATGAAAGACTGTATCTCAGTTACTTAATAAATTTAATTTGGTGAAAAAATATTTTCAAAAGTACAGTTTTCTTAGCTCTTTGCATGCAAAAAAAAAAAAAAAAAAAAGCACAAAATAACAAAGATCTTTCAGGTGATCACTTCACCATTATTTTCTACTTTAGATCAAAAATGACTCCTTTTTGAATGAGGATCCAGGTTGACTCTGATAAGCAGCAGATATTTGTAAATAGTGTTACTAAAAACTGGAATCTGAATCATATCTTTTGTCTGCCACCAAAACTATACAAAATTACAAAAATATAAAAATGTCCAAGACTTAACTTATATGATCCCAAATATACTGTTCTGATTTCTGTACTTCTTGCTGTTTCTACCTTCAGACATACTCCTACTGTCTGAGATACTAGCACTATCTACTAACAAGTTAGATTTTATGTTCTGCAGTGGAGGTTCAAAAAACCCAATCTCAAGATGTTGGACTCTGTGTGCTGCAGAACGTGTATGACTCTAACATCATCAGTTTTCTAAATATTGTTCACACCTTACAACGTATAAGAATAGAGATTTGATAGAAGAATTTACAAAATGTGAGAAAGAACATTTCCAAAGGAAGCTTTTTTTGTATGCATTTCCAATATGCATTCACTTCTGTTCTGTACATTACCATTACTACATAATGAAAAGTTCTTACATTTATGCGATAATTACTGTTCTGCTCTTACAATTTACTTGGGTTTTATTTATGCAAAAGGAAACCATGAAGCAGTAGAGCTATTATCCAGGTTTTAGAAATAGATCTACTATATCTTTTTTACTACATAGCAATTAGAGTGCCACTGATAATGGTAATCAAATATTTAGAAAGTGTATTTGTTTATCCTGTAGAGGGCACTAATACACATAGAAAATATCCACTGTATAGGAGTACATACTATATATTTTAAAAGTTACTGCAAAAATGACTTTAAATATTTTAGAATTTATTAAAATATGAAAGTGTGAGAAGAATCTTCACATGTATTCTAATAATGTTGAAATAGAGATGGATTTATATAACATATTTTGTGCCTGTTTAAGCAAAATGAAATGTTAGCATCTTAAAATACTAGAAGTCATAATTTATATATTTGAGAAATATGAGAAATATAATGTCAGTCCTATCTAATTTCTATTAGATATTACTACTAGTTATCTTGATTATCACCAATTATGACTTCTTTTTATTCCTGTGCTTTACTGATGTTTTTTGTTCCTGTCTAGAAGAAAGTTACTCAGCTGAATACAACACATTCCAGCGTGGCAAATGAGCATATGACTTAATTAGATATGCCTTGGCTGCATTTTCAAACAGAAATTCTGCACTTATTTGGGAGAAGGTGAATGTATAACAATACTGTTGTCTTTTTAAGAATATTCCCATCTTCAAGTCAGCATAACAGTGAAACAAGCCTTTCAACTTAGCAACAAAATGGATGCAGGTGTATTTTGTCCATTAATTGCAGTGACTGTATACTAGCAAAGGTCATGTTAGCAACATGCATATGTAAGATCTGTATTAATCACTAGAAAAATTGCATTTTTTCTGCAAAGGACAAGCTATCATTGCATACTGCAATACACGAAAGTTGGCCATGTTACATAACTTTTCTCAAGGTAAGACTTAAACATTTTTTCAGTCAAGGATGACAAGAGAGTTGCCACATACCTTAGAGAGACTGTTGGGAAAGGATATATGGCATATATATATATGATTATAGGTAGATATATATGATTATAGGTAGATCCCCATTTTCAAGATGGGACTGAACTGGTCACAGACTAGTTTGCCACTGCTCATACTAACAGTCACCATGGAGCAGTTATCAGGTGCTGGATTACAACCAGAATTCAGATTATCTGGCAAACCTCTTAACAGTCTAGCTTTCCTTTGAGTCTTGTGGCATAACACTAGTCTGGTGTTTGCTCTTTTACTGTTGGCGAGTCAGAATAGACTTAATCACTCTGCCATGTACCTACCATAAATTTATCATAAATGCATCAAAACTCTGAGTGGTCATCTGCCACTGAAACCTCATGTTGTGGTTTAAATCCACAGGAAGTTCAGCACCGCAAAAAAAAAGCAAAACACACACACACACAAAACACAACAAACAAACAAAACAAAACAAAACAAAACAAAGTAGGGCTCATAGGTTGAGATCAAAACTATATATCAAGACAGAAAAAAGAAGAGGAGAAAAAGATAACAGTTATGATTTTATTTAAATATAAATTATATATATATAAATTGCTTGTGCATCACATATCTTTATATATATTATAAAGATATATATATAAAGATATGTGATGCACAAGCAATTACTCAACATCCATCGACCAATGCCCAGCCAGTCCCAAATCAGTGGCTTCCTGCCCAGACAAATCCCCACTGTTTTCAAGCTTTTTCAAGTCATATGGTTTGGAGTATCTCTTTGGCCTGTTCAGGCCAGCTTCCCTGCTTCTGTCCCCTCCCAACTTCTTGTGTCCCCTTGCTCACTCACTGGCAGGACAGTATGAAAAGCTGAGAAACTCAAATGTCCATTGTTTTTTTCCTAAAGCCATAACATAATATCATAGCAGACATTATGAAGGAAAAATCGATTCTGTCCCAGTTAAGAAACCTAAGACATCTTTTGTTTATGTTCTCCTAAAAATTAAACTGCTCTACATTTAGGCATTTCCAGAATAGATACTGAACATCAGGTTCCAGAACTGTCATTTCTGTGGTGCAGAATATCATGCTATTTGACACCTGTCTTGAATCAAAACACTTCTTCAATTTAGCACTTAAAATTACAGAAATAATATTCTGGTGTCCAGCTGTCTACAAAAGACCAAGTTCAGAGGTGGTGTAAGAGACAAAACAGAATTTGTCCTGCTCTTCAAACTATACCTAAGAGAGATTTTTCTGCACCGTCCAGTTAACGTCTATCACAATGCTTAGCAATCCAGTTGTTCAGCTTTTATATTCTTATTTGGAAAGATCTCTGTTCTCGTGATCTTGAGACTTCCAAATAAATTTATTTCCTTTAGATTCAATCTTTCTACTCTTTTACTCTTGTCTTACATTCCAGACATCTTAGCATAGGAAGTAGTGTTTTGGTTGGTTTTATGGTTTTTGTGGATTTGTTTTGTTTTCCTGTAGGATACCCCCCTATTCTTTTCTTTGTTTTTCATTAGAAGTTCCTCTTAACGTCTCTATTAATTTTTCACATTAATACTTTACCAACATTACATTATTTTGAGTTTTGTTGTCTTGAAGAAAAAAAAAACTATTTTCATTAAATCTTTAAGTTCAGAAACTCTAATTGATTTTTTGCATTAATCCTAAATCTAAATATAAACTAGGTAGGCAAGACCAAGAATGACAGTGAGAAGAAAAAAAAACCCCGTAAGTATAAAAAGCCAGAAAGCAGTCCTGACAGCTTAAACATGAAACAAACTCGTTGATAAACATTCTTTCTGCACAGCATGCTTTGTCTATTGGGTTTTCTCCACTCCACACTGAGACTGTAAAAACACATTTTAAAAATTGTCGATCATTTGGTAATGCTGCTAAGATAAAAATAGCAAAAATAATGTAGCTGGTTCACTTGATATGAAAATAAATATTTCACGAAAATATGTTTCCCTCTGATGTTTAATGAGAAAATTCTTTCAGATGAAACTATCAATTCCAACTTGTGTCTTTTCCCAGTTTATGGGAAAATATATTTTCAAATTCTGCTACCACTAATATTTTGCTTTGTTTATCTTGGATTCATCTTGTGCTTTGGCATGAGCTTTACATGTTGCTGCATGTAGACCTTTGACAACCATAACTTGCTTCGCAGAAAGTGATGAAGAGAAAGACATGAAAGAGCACTATTTCTAGTTACACTCTTAGCAATGTAACCTGTAGCACTTGCCTTCACTTTGATCAGATAGTTTTAGAATAATGGTAGGAAAAGTCTTAAGGGAAAAGTCTCCACCTGAGTTAAATGACATTTTGGCATTTAAAGAAATAAAGCTAGAAGAACTGAAAGACATTTGTGAGCTCATGATTGTATGTGCTATGCAGAACTGTACTATATGAATTGATAATTTAAAAAATAACTAAGATCAGAAATGACATCATGAAATCAATGAGAATTTTAGAAACATGCTAAACATAAAATACTTGCTAGTGAAAATAGATTCATTTATACGTAAAGAAGGAAAGTAAAAGATACATTCTTTGCAAGGAATTTAAATACTGAATAGGAAGAGGTCTTTTCTAAATTATTTATAAATTAAAATAGAATAAGGATGATAATTAATGCAGAAAGAAAACCAAGTGATTCAAGACACAGTCCAAGATCCTAACAGCTGTAGATTACTCCAGTGTTGTGAAGTTGCTCGTATTTTAGTTCCAGTCTCATAACTCATAGGACCAAAATTCTAGCACATATGCATTGTAGGATTAGTGCCAGAATGCTTAGCTATTGGCTATGCAGATTCAAATCCAAAGAATGGATAGTAGAGCTCTGGAAATTGTAAATGTGCTTAAACCAATGTGACAACTGTAATGACATACCATGAATGAGAAAAAATGCATATTACAAAAACCTATGTAATTCATAGCTGCATGGGAAAAAAAAAAAAAAAAAAAAAAAAGACTGCAAAAATACTGACTACTTCATTAACAAGTCCAGATTAAATACAATGCTTTGATGAACTTAAGTGACAATTTAATGTATTTGTTCAGGGCTCCTTCTTGGTCCTATACAATTAGAAGGAAAACCTTAAACTGATTTAAAGTTCCATTTTTAATTCCACTTGATGGGAGTAGGCAAGATGAAGAAAAATAATTTCTTTTATGTTTGCTTTCAGCAAATGAATTTACTGACAAGATTGATTGCTATTGTGATGTTTTGAAAGTGAGTGTGACAAAATGCATCTTGGTATTTTTATTCCAAGTTCTGCATATGCAACTAAATTCCAAGAACTAAGTATATCCAATAATGAAACAAACATACTTCTGATGCATGTCAAAACAGCTTGAATCTCAAATCCTAACAAGTCACAACAAAGTAATCATGACCAAAGTATTATCATGAATTATTTACTGAAACTGAAATGACAGCTAAATACAAAAGATATGTACTTTATTCACAGATGCTTCACAACTGAAAACTCATACATTTGTGCATTGGAACAGCTGAACACAACTTTGAAAAAGTATATTAGCTCTATTATTAGAAACTGAGCTTGGTGACGATCTTACACGCTATGCTGTCAAACATTCCTAGATAAGTTGAAGAATCACAGGCATTGGAAGGGACTACCAGTCTTTTACTTTCTTTAGTCCTGCTAAAGAAGATTCCCTACAAGGAGGGTGCACGGGAAAGTGTCCAGGCAGGCTCTGAATTTCTCTTTCCAGAGAAGGAGACTCCATAACCTCTGGATAGCTTGTTCCATTGCTCTGTCACACTCAAAAGAAGGAAATTTTACCTCATATATGGAACTTCCTGTGTTCCAGACTGTGCCAATTGCCACTTGTTTTGTTGCTGGGCACTGTTGAAAAGAGTCTGGCCCCATCCACTTGTCTCCCACTCATTAAATATTTAGAAGCTTTACTTTTGGAGTGACCTACATACTTTTAATTCAAATGTAAATGCTTGTGATATTTTTTTAGCCAAAATGATGAATGATGGCTTATAATGCTTGTGTCTTGGTGTGCTGAATTTAATGCTGTCAGACACTGTGAAATGTAAACTTGTCATTAGCCACAATGAGGATAGGAATTTAAATTCTCAATGTAGGCTGAAGGCTGCAGGCCATATTTCTGTGGGCGATTTATTTTTTTTCTGGAGTGGCTTTCTATGAGTGAAATTATTCCTAGCTTATAGAGTTTGCTATATATAAGCTTTGAGATGCATTGCAGAGCAGAAATGATTTGAATCTACATTCTTCATAGTTCTGCCTGCCTACCTGGTTTATAAATAGCTCTATGGGTAACAGCGAAGTCCAAAGTGTGGTAGAAAGCTGCAAACTTCTCTAAATAAAGCTTTGTCATGTATTCATGCAGTATCTCCTTGTGAATACTTGAATAATGTGATGCAATGTGTCTTATCTAAAGTCAGAAATACAAATTACAGAGTATGTCACTAACAGTTTTTCCATCTCAGAAGGAAGAAAAAATTTGGGTCACGTTGCAGTAGTATGCCATGTTTTGAATATTTAAAGTAAAAATATAAATAAACTCTGAGGGCAGAAAAATGTGCTTATTCAATAACAGAATATTCCCAGTTTTCTATATTTCTGTCTTTTAAAATTAAGCTAAATTTCTATATTCTTCCTGCTATTTCTACCTAAATTTAGATTTAAAATGATTTCCATGTTTAGTTCATTGACACAAGTTTTGTAAGTATTATGCATGTCATATTTTCTTGCACAATCTCACCATGTCATTTACGTCTATTAAATGCATTAGCTCATAGTGAAAGTTGAGTAAAAATTTCACCTTAAGATCAGATAAAATTAAAAAAGCCACTCAGTAGTGGTTTCACATGGGATTCAAAGAAAATGAAATGCAGTTCTGACGTATTACAGCTCTTGCAGTAAGAAGAACTACTGTGTATTTCTTTTTTTTTCTTTTTTTTTTTTTTTTAAGTTCAGATGCTGGTGATATTTTCTGAAACATAAAAGCATTCCTCCTGTTTTGAAGGTGTGACAAACTGAAATCTGAATGAGCTCATCTTCTCAGCTTTTAACTAGAAAAGTGTAATAGGAATAAGCAAGATATTTTTGGCCTGCAGTATCATTATAGCATGGGTATTTGGAGAAAAATACCCTCTGTTGAACCTAAATCCTACTGTGCTTTGCAGCCTGACCCTTATCTCCAACAATAGCATTTTGTTTCCAGGCACTAATATGTCACAAGCAAGTATTTTAAGAAAAAAAAAAAAAAAGTGAAAATACAGGAGCTCCTTTTAGATTCACCTTTCTCTCCTATGAATAGCTACATCTTATAAATAGAGATTGGACTGACCTCTGTAACTTAAATTGTATTTTCAAATCTACCAAAGCCTGAGGGCATGTAAGTGTCAAGTTTAGCTCATTTATTTTATAAGAATTAGAATTTTACTACAAAATCGGAGTCCAATTGTATCCAAAGGATACACTTCCTGCATCAATCCTGTATTCTGAATGTTTACAGTTAGTTTCAAAACAAGTTGGTTTGGATTAACAATTATCTCATCTTACTAATAATGGGTCTATTTTCTGCTGGGCTCCAATGCTTCTATAGATCATGGGAGTTTTCCGGGTATCATGCCATTCTGTCTTCTGAAAACTAGAAACGCTTTGAATTATACCTCTGAACACCGGCACAGTCATTCAATGGGAAATGTGAAATATGACTAGGAATATGAAGCGAACATCAGATTTTTTTCATAAAAATGCTTATTCTTAGATTTGCTCCAAAATCTAATATTAGTTTTGATATGAAAGGTTTCACCAGAAAACTAGTTTAAATCTGGAAGTTGTAATCAGTCTTTTGGTCAATACTGTTCCGTACCAGAGGAGAGCAAATAGTCTCTTCACTAAATTTGAGAAGCTGGTGGCTATGCTCTGAAGGAGCAGCTCAAAAAGTTGATAGGCATCTTGAAAACATAAGAGCAATTGAAAAAAACATTGAACAGGTGATAGCCCAGAAGGAGAGGAAGGGATACAAACATCTTTTCTTACAGCACATGATATCACCACTGCTCTACAAAAAGAGAAAGAAAAAAAAGAAGAAAAAAAAACTCAGTATGGAGGGAAAGCCATATGTCCCATATAAGAAATTTATTTATTTAGGTTCACTACTTTTAACCTGCCCACAAAACTTCCAGTTCAGAGATAACTTGGCACTCACATATACAAGCTTGTAATCAACTCCACAGATGCTTCTCAAGAAGAGTGCCCTGAAAAGCTGCTCTGTTGTAATGTGGTTAGATTCCTGTAATAGCTGCTCTGTTGTAATGTGGTTAGATTCCTGTAATAGTAATCTTCCACAGAAAATTCTGGACATTAAGTGATTCCTTGACATCTAAATAAGCTCCTCAGAAATCTTATTCACTCAGTACATTTAGAATTACACATTATATACTCATCATTTGGGAACCACAGAACTTATATATATGTAATGCATTTTTGTTACTGACAAATGCTTATGTAAGAATCGTGGTTCATTCAGAGTTCAAGATCCTGAGAGTCTGGTACATCTACTCAAAGGCTTGTTTTTACTGCAACATCAAATACAGTAATTTTACTATGATCACTTATAACTTGTCTAAGTAAGTGAGATTAAAGTGATTTAATGCTTCCCTTCATCTCTTGCAACTTCACAATCCAAGCTCTATTTTTCCTAAATGAGAAGCTACCAACTGAACATGGCAAATCCAAGATCTTTTCTCCTCTTCATACTACAATTCCTAGTCAGTCCCTGAAAGAACTAGATATCTATCTACTATCATAACAAGTACATCAAATAAGCATTTATTTTTCTACATTTCAGTACTTGTTATAAATATTTTAATTCTGCTCTGTCAATCTAATTTGAAATTCATATATTTCCCCATATTTTTTGTCATACTATCTTTTATAGCCATAGCCCATATTTCTACTTTATCATTGCATTTTAACTACTTTGGAAGACTTTTCTACATTTCAATTACATGCAGATTCACAGTCCTACAACATAATCTTAAAATCAAAACTGAGGTAGTGACACACTCATCTACATGTTAATCCTCGATATTATTAGAACATTATTAGAATAAAAGTGTGGAAGAACATTCTGGAGTTTCCTTGGTACATCAAAGCTCTGATCTTTCATCCAATGAAGTATGTAACTTTGATCAAAGCCATGCTGAACTCCTTATAATCATAAATTCTTGTGTAATGAAGAAGTATGTGCAGAACATCGCAGATTTTTCCCTGACACTACTCTGGTATAAAAGCAGATTTGACCCACATCTGTCCTGTTATTAATGTGAGAATGTTTCCACTAAAACTGAAAAAATGTCTCCTACTGTCCTTCTCTCTCTTCCACCCTTCTACATAACTTCACTATTTGACAAGTGAGAAGCCTCATAGCAAGTGTCAGTGGCCCGCAAAGTTTTTACACCTCTTCTTTGTGTTTCTCCTACTACCACTACCTATACTTTATTTAGTGCATCTTATTAAACTGCTAACTACATATTTGGTTTTAAAAAACAAAAAGTCAGAAGACAATCTGTAGTAATGTGCACATACTGTGAAAGTTTTTAGTCCTGGTTTCAACCAGGTTTTCTTTGTAGTGTCTGATATGATGCTGTGTTTTGGCTTCAGGAGAAAAACAGCGTTGATAACACACTGATGTTTTAGTTGTTGCTGAACAGTGCTATATGGAGCCAGGAATATTTCAGTTTCTTGGTTTTGTGAACTGTCCTGTGAGCAAGCGGGCTGTGGGAGCACAGGATGGGAGGGGACAAAACCAGGACAGCTGGCCTAAACTGGCCAAAGCGATGCCCCATAACATATGATATGTTAAAAAAAAATGTGAAAAAAAATATTACACTGCATTATAATGGTCTTGTGTTTGTGATATGTGTGATAGGACAGCTATTATTGCTTTCTGATACTCATATTTTGTTTTCTCTGCATCGTACAATGTTTATTTTCCTCCTGGAAATCTATTTTCAGTAATTTCAGCTTTGGACTGAAGTAAACAGTAAAGCATTTTACAGCTCATTACAGCTTAATCATTTGGCTAGAAATTAGTAATTCTGATGCAAAAAGCTTTGTAGAGATAGAGAAATTGGGATATAATGGTTTTCTGTGTATGCCTGTCAGAAAAGCTCTTCTGTCTTATACTCTTCCCTTCCTCCTGTAGAATATTTTTATTGTCTAATAAATTGACATAAGGGTTAACATAAACTGGGCCCTAGTGATCCAAAGTATAAAATTTTGAAAAGAACCTTTTTATAAGATATTAAGACAACAAAATGATTAACCAGAGATTAGAAACAATGATCCCAACTTCATTATGTTATTTCCAAATAGAATACTTAAGACAATGATTTCCAAAGAATTTTAAAAAATAAATTGTTCTTTCAATTTGCAATTACAAAATACCTTCACATATTTTTCTAAACAAACTGCCATGTAAATTGAAAATTAACAATACATACATTGTTTTTAATTCTCAGACCTACACAAAAATGCTTAGAAACTAGTAAATCTTTCAGTATGGCCTCACATTGCACCAGGGTAAGTTTATGTGGGTTACCATGAAAAACTTTACTGAAACAGTTGTTAAGCACTGAATAGGCTCCCCAGGGAGGTGGTTGGGTCACCACCCCTGAATGTGTTTAAAAATCGTTTGGATGCGGTACTCAGGGACATGAAGTAGCAGGGGGTTGTTAGTAGTTTGGTTAAGTTGCAAGTGAACTTGATGATCTTTAAGGTCTTTTCCAACCTGAGCAATTCTATGATTCTATGATTCTAGGTAATGGCCATCCTTTTTTATGTGATATCTAATAGCTGACTAAATCTTTCATATATTTCATTTTCTTTCTTTCTTCTTTTTCTAGTGTGGAAGTAATTAATGTCAAAGTCTATTTTATAACACTAAAATAATCATAGTGGTTTTTTATTTTTCATCATAGCCACAAAATAAAAACCAACTCTAGTAGTAATATGTTTGGTGTGAATTGATTGACAGGTATATTGTAATCCCTGAATCTCAGATAAGCTTACCAAAGCAGCATTAACTTAAGATTTCCTAGACTTTTCTTTTTTATTATTTTTATTTTGTGCTTAAAATAAATGTACATACAGTCAGGTGTATTTCAAAAGTTAAGGAGAAAATCCTGTTCTTTTTACATGGAGCACTTCTATATGCCATATTGAGCATCACTGAACAAATTTACTTTAGTTCCTCTGCTTTCTGATACCACTGAAGTCAACAGGTGCTGTGGGTACTCAAACTACTTTGAAGTTAAAATCAGTTGAGCAGTGCACTATCATTACAACCACAGCACATGATCAAATTTCTTAATGTGCCATATGTTAGACATTTTATTTTGTAACTTATTGTAGACACTTTGAAATCCGCTGTGTCAACTGTATGTTTAAGATTAACTTTCACAGAATTTAAAATTCTGATCAAGCATGAGTCTTGATAGGGTTCCAATGACTCTCTTCTTCCTCTCACCTTATTCTCATTATTCTCTTACATTTTATTATTAAAAAACAAAACAAAACAAAACATATTTTAAATGTACTAACTATGAAGAATGCTACTGACTCAACAAACACTCATTTATCCTTCTCATAAATACAAATTTGGACAATGGATACAATTTAGTATTGGCTATTGTGGCATCACTAAACTGTCTGCTTGTGAAAGTTTTTTCTTTTCGTTTAGTATTGGAAAAATCCTGTGACCAGTGAAGATCAGCAGAGATCAGAGAGGAGTGAATAAGTACTGGAGCACTGGAACAGGTTGTCAAGAGATGTGGAGTCTCCTTCCATGAAGATATTCAAGACCCTGTGTGACCTATTGTAGGGGACCTGCTTTAGCAAAAGGGTTGGACTCAATGATCTCTTGAGGTCTCTTCCAACCCCTGCAATTCTGTGATTTTGTGTAAGAAAATTTACCCACAAATACTGGCAAACAACAATCTAATTTATTCTAAGGCTTATAAAGAAAATTCAGTCTCAGTTTGACCCTGAGTGTACTTTTGTCCTATTCCTGGTGTTAAATTACAGTGGAACATTTGCATTTATCTGAAGCAAATCTAGCTGATTTTTTTTTGTAAATTAACACATTTCTAATATCAAATGTGTAACTTACCTATATATGTATGCATGTAATGATGACAGTAAAATATCAGTGAGAATTATATTTTTGTTCTGTTGAATAAATGTTGAAGTCAAGACAAGCATTCTGCATACTACAAATCAGTCAAGCCTTCTAAAGTAAAGTAGAGTATATATCCTTAATTCACACATAAGTTGGATCTGGTATTTCAAATACAGAACAATCAAAATCACGATAAAGAACAAAAGCTTTTACCACTGTGAAGCAGCATTACCTAATCAGATGATATAGCAACCACAAAAAATGGTTTATTAACAGTAACATATAAAACCAAATGTCTGTGTTGAGGGAAATTTTTACCATGGCTGGTCAAGCAAAGTTAAAATTCAAATCTGCCTTTGTAGGAATTCACCTTTTGAATTATGCAATATCTTTTGGCTGGTAAGGGAATGAGAAGAGAGGGAGAGGAGAGGACTAACATTCATTTAGAAACCTAACAATTAACATACCTGTTACTTTCAGTCTGTCAGCTCCAATGACTATCTCATCTTCATCTGCAGAAAATAATACTTTTCCACCTTCACTCGCCCTTACTTCAAATCTCTTACACTGGGCCTCCACAGCATCAGCTCCTGAAAGGAAAGTGAATGGTTTATCTAAGATATTTTGTAAAAACAAAAGTATTCATCTTCATGCACAGACTACCCTAAATGCATATATGAAAATTTTGTCAAATAATTTCCTTTCTGTAAGCCTGGTAAGTAGTTTTTCTTGCAAAGTAATGTTAAATTATTATATAGAGTAACTTTTTCATTATTTTACACCAAGATGAAATTTAAAAGAACTGCAGAAAACATCTATTTCAGTGTCATGTGGAAGGTAACACAAGAATTCATGATGTACTCAAACTCTGTGAACTTGATGAAATGTCAGTTCAGACAGTGCTTTCAGGGGTTAGTTCAGCCTGAAGTGCAGCTTCTTTCCAATGGGAAAAAAAAAAAAGGATAAATAAAAGAGACTACACCATGAAAATCAGATACTCAATGCAGAGGATAATTATATTTCTCATTCAGGTCTATTGCAAATTTGAACAGCAGAATAACAAGAATGAATGACAACAAAAAAGAAAGACATCTCAATTTATTTCAGATTCTATGAAAGAAAAGTGCCAAATGTCTCAAAGCTCAAAAGATCTAAAATAATTATGAAATCAAATAGACCTATGGGATGACAGTGTAGAAAACTGGAAGTAACAAATCTAAAGTGCTTTTTAATTTATAGGCATTATCTTTATTCTTCAAATTACTTTATTTTATTAATCAGTGAAAGCAAAACCTTTGTTCTGAAAGTAGTGTTTTAAAGTGATGAACAGAATAAAGCATAACCAGCGTAAGGAAAAATTCAAGATTTCAGAAAATAATTATCTAACAGTTTTCTCATTAATTCCTAATTAAATTTCAAATGTACACCTGGAACAACTTATTAGTACAAATGGGTAAAAATTTTGCAGAAAGCATCAGTGGCAAAGAAATCCACATTTATTATTTCAGTTTTATTTATCTGGATCATTGGTTTACTTTCATTTTGTTAAATTTTTCAGTTTAATATATAAAAGTACATTATCAAAATATATAAGAAGAAATACAAAAAAATATGATTGCTAATTTGAAGTGAAGAACTGCAATATCAGGCCTTAATTTGCAGAATCAGCTATTAAAAAAATAATCTTTCTATTAAGAAATAAAGGTAGTCCAAACTACCACTACAAGATTAATTCTAGGTTTTTATGGTTTTACTTCATGTTGTAATCAGGTATTAACAGTGCATCACTTAGTATTACTTACTGCTGGAAGAGTGGTTAGTATATTCAAGCCACTTGAGAGATTACTAAAAAAAATTAATACATGTTAATCTCTTTGATGTGGAACCAGATGTGTCTGTTATAAAATGGTTTGGAAAAGTTAAATTGCCTACAGAGTAATCAATGCTATCAAGATGGAATTCTGTTTCATTACATTTTCATTTCCCAGTTGAAATAAGAGTAATCAGTTGCACATGCAGTGTAATATTGTATTATCTTCTCAGCCGTAATGCACCTTGCTATGTTCCAAAAACACTTTACATATCTACATATTTAATAAATTTCTGGATTTCTAATAGCAGAACCAACAAAGAGAGAATCATCTCTCTGCGTATGAAGAAAGCAAACTTTCTGAAATTTTACAGCTTCAACTTGTAGAGCAAACACACTATCCACTATGCTTATTTTCAGATTATCCAGATGACTGTATCTCCTTCAATAATGAATACATCAGTTCACAGAAACTTGGAAGAAAATCTAAGTTCCAGATTCTTTACTGAAATACAACTTATATCAAACATTTGACTACCCAAAAAACTTTCTAGCTGCACTGAAGATAAATGGACTTCAAACTGAACATGTAGTCTACTTCTCTATATATTTAATCTGGATTTAGGCAAAACTACACCAAGTTCTCTTGTTGTTTTGTGTCACAAAGAATTATTTACTTGCTGTTTAAGTTCTATAAAGTTTAATAATTAAATAATTACAATTCTGCAAAATTTAATTCATTTAAAGTATATAGATGATGTATATTTTATACACATCCATATATCATACATACTGTTATAAACGTATGCATGTTGTGCAATAGACTCATAATTGAAACTATTATTAAACCAGATGCATATGGATACAGAGAGTTATAATACTGTAACCAGGACCAAGAACTGGGGGGTCTTGATGGATGAAAAACTTAATATGAGCCAGCAGTGTGCCCTTGTGGCTCGGAAGGCAAATGGTATCCTGGGCTCCATCAAAAGAGGGATGGCCAGCAGGGAAAGGGAAGTGATTGTTCCCCTCTACTCTGCTCCTGTGAAGCCCCATCTGGAGTACTGCATCCAAGTGTGGAGCCCCCAGTACAAAAAAGACAGGGAGCTGTTGGAGAGGGTCCAGAGGAGGGCCACAAAGATGATCAGGGGACTGGAGCACCTCCCCTATGAGGACAGGCTGAGGGAGCTGGGCTTGTTCAGCCTGGAGAAAAGAAGGCTGCAGGGTGACCTCATTGCAGCCTTTCAGTACCTAAAGGGAGCCTACAAACAGGAGGGGAATCAACTCTTTGAAAGGGTAGATAAGTGCAGGACGAGGGGAAATGGTTTTAAGTTGAGGGAGGAGAGATTTAGGTTGGATGTCAGGGGGAAATTCTTTACAGAGAGGGTGGTGAGGTACTGGAACAGGCTGCCCAGAGAGGTTGTGGATGCCCCGTCCCTGGAAGTGTTCAAGGCCAGATTGGATGGGGCCCTGGGCATCCTGGTCTAGCATTAAATGAGAAGGTTGGTGGCCCTGCATGTGGCAGGGGGGTTGGAGATTCATGATCCTTGAGGTCCCTTCCAACCCTGGTGATTCTGTGATTTCTGTGATTAAGACAAATGCAGATAAAATTTGAAGCAGAAACTGTGTGAACTGAACTGAAAATCATGTTTTTAAAGTTTTGCTTTTCAAAGTCAATATTACAATTAAAATATAACTTTGAAGATGAAAGCATGAATCCTGGGTAGCAGATAATAGTTTCTTTCACTGTACTGTGGGCACGTACAGTCATCACAGCTTGCTACCCAGCTCAGATTTCCCCAACCAGCAAAGCTGAATCTCTTCCCCATAAATTTTGTGGTTATGTATATTTTGCTTAGTGATGCCCAGTATCATATTTTCTGCTGTGGGCAACCATATAAAGTAGATTTTTTGTTTTTTTTTTTTTGTTGTTGTTCCCTTCCCCCCCTCCCCGAGCAGTTCCCACAGCGTTTATCTCCTTTCCGGTTTTCCATAAAACAATAAAACAAATCTAATGACACTTCTAGGATATGAAGTCTGCACCAGAAGTAATGTATCTAATTTTATTATATTGGTCCAGAGCATCAAAGGCAGATATTGGTTCTCCCCACCTCATGATCTACAGACCCATTAGTGTACTTAAATGACAAGTAGTATAAATGGAAGCTCACAAAAAGTAAAATATGGAGTAAAACAAACAAACAACAAAAAAACCCAAACGCAAAAATATCAAATTAAAGAAGATGATTAGCAGATTTCCCTTTCCTTAAAAGATAGGTGAATATCAGAGCCATCACAGCATTCTCCTCCATAACAGAAAACTGCTTTCTCCTTTCTAGAAGCAAAATAGGTAGGAACTTTCAGTGTCAACTGAAACAACTTTAAGATCCCAGATGCCTTGATAACCCATGGGAGATAACAGCAACAAAACAGCTTCTCCAAAGAAATCATCTGTCCTTATATTCACAAATAGAAACTCATGAAGTTTTAAAACTGTAAAATTGGAGTAACTTTTTTTAAGGTAAATGCAGTCCTAAGTTTTGATTTATAAAATACGCTCACTGTGTTATTTTGATCTGCAACTGATGTTAGCAATTCAAGGAGTGACTATTCCAGCTGACTAATTAACATCAGATCTATTGAAAGTTTTTCTTTACAGGAAGAAATGCAGAAGAAATTTCTGAATATTCAGCTAATCATACAACGCCATCTTTTCATCATTCAGCTGCAACTGCAATATTTATCTCCCTAAGAATAACTCAAGGAAAATAAAAATCTTTTCAGAGATATATTAATTTGTTATAGAAATCTTAAAAGTCTATACTACATATGCATTTAAAAGTCCTTTCACTATCTGACATAAATTTTATCAAAACACCCTGTACATCTATAGATGGTACAATTAAAAATCTATTATTGGGATAATATAGAATTGGAAATTCCATAGTCTTGTAATAGATATAAACTAGGACTTTATATCTCTGGGGTTTGTGATTTTCTGTGGACAATCAGACAAACATATCCAAACTTTACTACCTACTACCTACTTATATAAATCTCTTTTGAAGTTAGAAATTGAGGCTAATTTATCATAGATGACTCAATAAGACACCTGCTAAAAACTTGAACTGAACAATGACTCCAAGTCTTGAATGAAATTACTCCTCACCCATATTTTTGATAACTCTTTCTGCTGCCAACTCAACATCTTTAACAACAGCAGCATGCTATTTCTTATTTGAACATCAGAAAGATTTCACATTTCTTTCTGTTCATTTATTCATTTTTTATGTTTTTCCAGTTAAGTTAAAAATGACTTCACATTTATTTGTCCTTTTTTTTCTTCTTCACTGAAGTCATTCCTAGTTAGAATAATATATTCTTACTAATATTAATGAGTTGTCTGAACATCAGAGGAAGTTTAAAAAAATAAAAAAATAAAAAATAAAAAAAAGAAAGGAGTTAAAATAAAATCTTAATGTCCTGTCAGGGACTTGTTAAAGGGCCAGATGCTGTAGGTAATTTAATAATACTTAGCACACAGCAACAGCCTTGTGAACGTCAAGACAAATGCACAGCACATGCTTTTGCAGTTAAATGATATATTAGCAGTTAATACAGCTTAGGACAAAGAATTAGTGCCATCTTTTGAAGATATATGCTGTATTCCTCAAAACCTAGATACCAAAGAATAATGCCCATTATTTTTTTCTTTGGAGATTTTTCTCTCATAAAAGGAAATTACTTTTTCCTGCTCTGAACATTTGGGTAGTAGTTATGCTTTCTGTATTGGCCAACAGTGCATGGGTAAAAACAGCATGACAGATGGCAATGAATTAATATTTAAACACTAACACTTCTGTACCACCATGCAAACCATTAATGACCTCTTTCTGCTCAAACACTTCTTCTACACTTAATCCAACCACTGCACAGAATTGCCTTCAGTTCAGATAATCAGAAAAATTGTTTCTTTTCTTTTTTTAAAGACTGAGAATTTAGATATTTAAGAACTGACCCAAAATATCATTTTTTCCTAATTTTCATCTGAAAATAGTGGAAATATTCATCCTTACATTTAACATGCAACAAGGTAGAATAATGTAATGGTTTTGGCTAGGATAGAGTTAATTTTCTTCTGGATGCTCACATGATACTGTATTTAGGATTTTTATGAAAAGAGTGGTGATAGCATACCAATATTTAAGTCGCTGCATAAAAGTGCTGCACAGAGCCAAAGACAACAGCAGAAGAAAAAATAACATAAACCTCCTTGCATATGACTTTAAGGCTGTCAAATCTTAGCAACTTATCCTGACTTTGAGAAGGCATCTTTTCCTCCACGTGCTTGACCTTTTTGTATCAACTCTAGATTACTGAAAGAAAAACACACTAGAGACCAGGTATTTGGTGTTTCAAAAATAGAATATACAAATATCACAAATATTATAAAGATAAGTATCAGACTAGTATGAAAATAACACTGCATGTTTTTCTTTCTGTTCGTCAGTTGCAGATAGCAAAAGATGTTGTTTTCATTTGATCAATACATCTTCGGATACCTACTAACACAATCTGTACTTGTATACTAGGTAGAAATAGACTTACTGAGCTCAGGCAAAGATAAAGAAAAGAAGTTGGGTCAAAGCTCTAATACGGAAAAGTTTTAGTTTCTGAACTTTTAGAGTCTCAGTATTTCAACAAGAAAACAATTATTTTTAAGATTTGTGAAAACTGTATGAATTGTGCTAGTACAGATTATAGTAGTTAAAAAAATGGATCTTTTATTCATAGTGGAGGACTTTGCTATTGCTGTTTAGAACCAACATCGAACATGTGCTCTCACCTCAGAAAGTACCAAGCTAAAATTGCACAAAATTTAAATGTTGTCTTACTATAGCTTGCATTTCTGTTCCTAGGGAAATGCTGAATTCTTGATGTATGAACTGACATTGTATGCTCTTGTACACAGGAAGGAGCTTTTAGATTAATCAATGGCACTGCTTAACAGAAAAGATTACTATTTTAGCCTAATAAGTAACAGAAAAAAGCTTACCACGTTTTTTATAGCAGCTGTTCATCTGACAGTTCATAAGCAAGATGCAAGATTATATTTAAAACCATAGAATATTTCAAATACTAAACAGCAACAGGCTTTATATTATTGCCAGCTGACTTTAACAGAGAAGTGCAGAAAAAAAAAAGAGATCAATTTCAGTCAAATAACATGTTAATCTTTAAAAGGCTACTTTGGCAGACCAATAAGGTGCTGGCAAAAGGGTAGAAGTTTTGACCAGTTTTCAGAGCTTCTTATTTTCCTAATCCCACACTCCAAGACAATTAATTAATGGTAGTAGTTTATCACAATATTTCAGCTATAATCCATTAATGATATATCTAAACATACCTTATGTGAGCTGCACAAAAAACTTTTCATAGCCCAGATGGTTTTTAAGACTTTTCTGGAGATTAGACAGACAGAAACAGACAAGATCACATTGCCCAGTAAATTATGAGTAGGGATGAGACACAGATTCCAGCTGGACAATTCAACTGTTATGAGCAACATGGCTTGCTTTCTGACTGGTTCTTGGCTCTTCTCACATGCTTTGCCAGGGGGACACTTAAGGCCATATGGCCTCTCAGACATCACTCATCCTACCATTCATGGTAATGTCCACAGTAGAAAGAGGTGCTTTACCCTGCAATAAGTACAAGATAACCAACCTGCACTAGAAAACCACAAATTTACCTCAGTTTTAAAGCTCTGAATATAACAGATGAGTTACACTTTCGACTCATGATAAATTGTTTATATTCCTATACTTAAAATGTATTGGAATTTAAATACTATACTTCCTATGCTGGCCATAAACTTTCATAAGAAATAGTATAACAGTTATACATTCAAATTTAATAATCTTAGGCTATATCAATTATCTAATTATTCTCTCAATCAACAGATAACCGGCTGGTAAAACAAGGGAAAACACTAGATAACAGAATTGTTTATCAGAAAATTAAATACACCATTCAAAACTACTAAGCAATAGCAAGCTATACAAATAATTTAGCACAGGAATTAGGAATTCTGTGTTTTCTTAGGTTAGAAAAGGAAGAGAGAGAGAATAAATGAACAAATAAAAACCTTTGTCAAAATGAGAAGAGTCATATTAATGAGAAAATCCCTGAAAGGAATATTTTGAAGGATCAATTTTTTTTCCTATTTTAGTTGAGAAATACAAATTCAGAAAATCCTGAGAAAGGGATAATTCAATAGCAAATTTTGGGTGATCTGTCTCTTTAACTATTTATTTATTAATGTAACTTTAGCTATTCATAATCTGATTGCACCACTTTTTTATCAGAGCATTTTTTTAATGTAAAAATAATACAAGTGGATTGTTTAATATATTGTAGATTTTTGTTTTGGGACTACAGGTAGGCAAATTTCTCTTTAAGGGAAAGAAGAGTGATGACAAAAGATATCTACAATAAAATGGACTAAGGTGTTTACAAAGGGAACATAGGAACTGAAGTGTTTGCAAAAGGAACATCACAGTTATTTCAGTCACTTTGGAAATGAAGGAGTAGTAGGATTTGCTAAGTGGTAGGGCATAAGCAAAGCTGGATGACTGGCATATGTAATTTAGATAAGAAGGAGGAAAAGGTCTGTTTCCACTTCTAGAAGGTTACACACCTCTTGCTTCGAATGCACAATTATTTCTACCCCAATAACCCACATGATGGAACACAGCAAGTAAACAAGGAAACTTTCTAAAGAAAAAACAAAACAAAAAAAAACTTGAATACACAACAGAAATTTTGTGGTGAATGGAAGAGTCATCAGATTTGACTAGTTATTTGAAAAGCTTTATCTTATAAAATCAATATAAAATCATCATAAAATCAAGAATTTGCCTGTCTCTTCTCTGCTTTATGCAATAGAAATTTTTGGAAGGGAGATAGGAACAACACATTTTGAATGTTAGGTGCCCATTAATTTCTTTGATTTCCAATAGCAGAATGTTCAGGCTTTGACTGATTGTACTCTGGTAGTTACATATGCCTAGACCAACAAATGTTACATTATAAACTTCACAATAAGAAATAACTTTGTATGTATTCAATATTATATGAGGAATTTATGTAAAAGAAAGAATGTTCATATAGGTAAAAATAAAGGCCATACGACCATTATGAGAAAAATAGGAAGATGAGGAATAAAGTCAATACAATATTGTAATTTAACAAACTCCCCCTTCCCAAACACTGCACCATCTGCAAACCCATTAAGAAGCTTACAGGTGTTCACTGTAATGACTGTAACATAAGGACATGTTTTCATCAGACCTTTGTGTTTTTATAATATTATTATCTATTGTGACATCTTTAGGTGAAATCACTGTTCATTGTTAGAATCACTTAGCAAGAATGGTGCCAGCAATAACAGTATCTTATGTATTTCAGTCAAAGTGACTATCTGCACAGGCAACTCTTCTCTTCAGCAATTAGATAAAGTGGAAGGTTTATTAATACAGCTACCAGATGAAACGGAACTGTGTTCCATAAACACACTGGCAAGTACAATATGGCTAGAACAGGTGTTTGCTTAAGTTTCCTCATCTGTATCTGCTAGTTAGCCTGTTTACCTCTGTATACTCATTTGATGTGGTTATTGGGGAAAATCAGTGCAGATGGTGTCTTGTTCTACAAGATACTTGCCAAAGGTTTTTTTGCAACATGAAGCTACAGTTTTCAGCTGATATGAAAGCTCAGTGTAGATCACAACTAGAGTTTAACTTAAAACTTTACCAGTCAGCACAGCCTTGATTCAGGAGGAAAAAGGGTAGATAAACAGAGCTTAACCAAGAAGTGAAGAAAAAAAAGAAAAAAAATGAGATGAGGAGCCTAATCTCATTAAATTTATACATACATTACTATGTTACATATTCGTACATATTTCATTGTGTTCCCAGTCAATATGCATTGTTTTATGACTTTGTACTCTTAACAAGCAATGATTATCTTCAGTACTATGATAGCAATGAAATCATAATATATTACTTCAATAGTAATACATATTTACTAGCATTAAGTACAACTTGTGGCAAAAATTTTTTATAAAATGTTGATAGTAATAAAGGCAGGGAATAAATACATTTAAAGAAGAATCAAAATAAAAAATCTACAGGAAACAAATAGATAGAGGATTTTTTATTTCTATTTCATTTGGCATGTTGATTGGATAATATTTTATACTTTGCAAAATATCAAAGACTGTTTGATGACAGACAGTATGATCACTTTCCATTTATATGTTCCGGTGACTAGGAAAGCATTTGAGTTTCTGTTTTGTTTTTTTCCATTCTGATACTTTTCAATGATTTTCAATATATGCTGGTACAAATATATTGTAAGAATAATGGGAACAAACCAATTTCCACTGAAATAATGGAAAAATGTCAGTACTTGTAAGAAAATGATGGTTATTTTCCCTTTGAAATTGTTGCTGACTTTTTTGTTTTGTTACAGCTGTCTAAAAAAATAATCTTTTCTCATTAAGCTATGTTTTAACTACATATGTCCATTCCTACTTTCTCTGCCTTCAGCTAATGCTAATTATACTTTTATGATCCATTGTTTCTTTTTGGAATATGGTGACAAGAGTTCTTCTGATTCCAATATTTTATCCTCTGTACTGATTAAGCTATTCATACATCTAAACTGATATACATAACAGTCAATAAAGAACACTCACCTACTGTCAGTTGTCCAGTTAACTGTCCCATGTGATTTCTCGCATTCACTGTTACATTTCTGTCAGACTGTAAGACCAGTGGGCTATCCTGGGAAACATGTATAAGACAACAAATGAGAGAAAAAAGTATTGAGGTGGAATTAAGTTAGAACTAAGCATGCATGTTGAGAGGGGAGTTGTGTCAAATATAATCATTTTTTTAGAGTTCTTATTTTTGTTAAAATGAATAACAATAATACTCTTTTTAAGCCTAAATTCTGAGAGCATAGAATCCCTCGTTTAGAAATCAGAGTTGAACCTAATTTATACAAACTGGGCTTTAGTTCTTGAGGGTAAGACAAAGTCAAAAATTCAAAAACTTTATACAAACCTGTTCAATTATTCTTTTCCATATATTCATTATATCTTTTGATATATCATTATCACTTTTGAATACTTTTTTAACTACCTCATCAACACTATTCTACATAATTCTATTAAGCTGTACAACTTGAAGAATTTGGATTGCATTTACCAAAACTTTTCCAGACACAGCCATGAATACCTTTGAAGGTAACAAATATCATTATTGCCAAAAAGAAAGAAAGAAAGAAAGAAAGAAAGAAAGAAAGAAAGAAAGAAAGAAAGAAAGAAAGAAAGAAAGAAAGAAAGAAAGAAAGAAAGAAAGAAAGAAAGAAAGAAAGAAAGAAAGAAAGAAAGAAAGAAAGAAAAAAAAGAGAGAGCACTACAAGGCAAGGTCATATAACACATCATTTGTTCTCTTACTATTTTTTGAAGGCATGTTCACACAACCTTTTTGAGATATCTAGACTTTTTTTTTTTTCCAGCTTTTATTTATATCTGTTTGCTCAGACATAATGCTGTAAACAATTTTGCTTCAATTCCGATTTGTGAAAGTTTTGTTTCAGCCCAAGAAATAAATATTCCAATATAGTAGGGGGCCTAAAATTCTTCAGAATCCACAAAAGCTGCAAGAAAATCAACTGAGCAGCTGATGTAAGAAAAGTATAACCAATACCAGTACACACCTCTCAGAAACAGCTGAGTAAGTGCCTTAGATAGAAATGATGAGAGGCTAGCAAAATATTTTAGAAGATTATTACCTAATTCTTCTGTTCGTAGATTTTTTCCCTGGACCTTTATTATTGGACATTCTTGTATTTAGCTTATTAGATTAAATTAACTTCTTTTTGTGAGGGTGTATGACAATAAAAAAGTTATTCCCATTCTTGAAAGATTTTAAGAAGGGAAAGAAAGGAGTTAAGGAGCCATATAAACAGATTTATTTTTAACTGGATGATGCATTCAGTTTGCACTTAGATCTTGAACCCTGTAATCTTCTCCTTTTAATCCATGGCTATCCTCTGCAAGTAACACTTTTCCTAGATGTTTTCACAATAATTATGAATCTTAACTGATACTCAGTGCCCTGGAAAGTCTGAAATTATTCTGAGCTAATTTCTAAGAGCTCAGGTCTGCTTCTTCTCTCACTGGACCCTGTGACCACTTTCATGTCCTTCTAATTATCTCTGCATCATGGAATCAGGCAGATGAAAGTTCTTATCTGAGTTGTCCATATTTCCAGATAAAGTGTTGTAATTATCAGTGAGACGCTGTGTTCAGTGTGACTGGTTTGAGCTGTGCATGTGATGCAATCAAGGGAGCTTTTGGCAACAAAAGCAGCTGTTTAGAACCTTTTTCTCATCACTTGATTTGATTTCCACTTTCCTTATGGTCCTTTGAAGATCATTACCTCAGGAAAATTCTGCTCTGGGAAAGGAGGTTGTCTTGGCAGACAGCTGCATGGCCAGAGTATATTTTTAAGGAGCCTTTTTCACTTTTCTATGGTCAATAGAGGAGAAGAGGTTTTTCACTTAGAATAATCTCATTCTTTGCAAGGGAGGGTGCTCTCAAACCTATTTTTGCCTTCTTAGCTGAGGATTAGGAATTTACACTTTCAGTGTTAATGATCTGATCTGAGATCAGACCTTACTAAAAGATTTTCAAGGTAAATTTGCCTCATAGGCTTCTTATGCTCAGGCTCCAATTGTAAATAAAGATCTTGGGTATCAAAAGATCTTGGGTATCAAATTTTCAAAGACAGGATAACGAAAGTTTAGGTGAACCGAGCATTTCCTTCTCTTATTTAAAAGATAAGAAGAGGGATAGAGAAACTAAGAACTTAAGTCTGTATTCCTTACTTCCTAGATATCAAATATGTAGCTGCAAGCTTAAAGTATGAACCAAATAAAACAAGCGGCTACCTCGTATCAATTCAAGTCCAACATTTTATCTCTGACATGTGCTGCACCAATGTTTCCACAGAAGTGCCTTTATAGGTCTGAGTCACTAGATCTGCCACTCACTTAATGTGAACTTAAGCTTGCACTTTAATGGACATGATGATGATGATCCACAAAATGCCTTACATTCTGGTATTGATAGGGAGTTAGAAGTTTATCATCATACATTCTTTTCCCTGGAAATTAGAAATTTAAACCAATGTTTTGATTAATATATAAAAGGATTAAATAAATAAAGATAATTCAGTCCTCCAAATACTGTGAATAAAGAAGATTTGTTCTGAAGACAGATAAACCTTGGAAATTAGTTACTTTCTAGGGTAAAAAAAGTATAAGAACCTTATTGGTATATCAGTAAATCATTTCATGTAGTTAATGAAAAAAGTTCTAGGTAATACAAGGTTAAAAAAAAATAGAAAAAACTCACACATCAAAAAAGTGCAAAGATAGAATTATAGAATGGTTTGGCTTGGAAGGGACCTTAAAGATCATCTAGCTCATACTCTCCTTCCATTGGCAGGGATAGCTCCTGCTAGACCAGGTTGCTCAAATTTCCACCAGTCTAGCCCTGAACACTTCCAAGGATGTGGCATCCACAGCTTCTCTGGGCAGTCTGTGGCAGTCCCTCAACGCCTTATGAGTAAAAAATTTCTTCTTAATGTCTTCTAGTTTAAAACCACTTTCTTATAAATTCAGGTTTTTTTGTTGTTGTTGGTGGTGGTGGTTTTTTTGTTTTTTGTTTTTAATCTAAAATCTAATTCTAATGTGGAAACAATTGCAGTTAAGGAAATAATGGATTTAATTTGTCAGTTTTATCCCTACAGTACTGACCTTCAGCACCACTTTTTAGTTTAGAAGTGTCATGCAAGTATCATTAGTTTCCTTTTATCATTTTATAGAAAACTGGAAAGGAGATGGATTCTGGAAATTATTTGGTTAAAAAAAAGAAAAAAAGAAAAAAAACGAAACCTGAATGTTTTTGGTGTATATCCACAGTACAAAAGAAGATACAGTGCAGTGCATCATTAAACAAAGTATACATAATAACAAAATTTGTGAGAAGAAATTTAATTCTGCCGGTAAGGGATGTTCTTGTTAATTTGTTTCCTTGATCAATATCATTACACATTCCTACCTTAAAAATGCTCATTGGGTCTCTGACCTCTTATTCATTGCGTATATCATTGAGCTTCATGACAAGAAAACCTGCTAGGTATAATAATTTAAATAGAGTATATGCAGTCCTCCAGAGAGCCACATGTACTGGTAAAGATGCACAGTGATTTTTGCTATAGCCTCCAGACAAGAATAACCTCCTTGTTTTACTTCCTCATATAATGCACCATGAAAATTTTATTATGGCAGGACTCAGTCATGCATAGAAAAGCTTAGTGATAAAGCAGAAGCAAATATTTAAATAGCAGGAAAAAAAAAAAGATGTGACTTTTCTGGAGCTGATTTAAACATCAAACAAAATTTTAAATGTACTTCAAATACAAATATCTCAACTAAAAATAAAACAAGGCATCCACTTGGAGGAAGTTAATGTGTTAAACGCCTACAGCTTCACTCCTAAGACATTAAGCTTGTGAAACAATGAGTAAAATATATATATTATATTATTAATATATATATAAAATATATAATATATATAACTGAGTTGCAAAGCCCCCAGAAAGATTTTACTATGACAAATATAGGAAACCAATGCAAGTTTTAAAATCCAAACCCAAAACAGTAAGGTGGAATGACTGTCCATCCTTGCAAACTATCATTTCTTGTTTTTTAGGTATATCAGTTATTGAATGGATTTGTGACATAAAGGTAAATCCAACACTCCATTACATTATTTTAAATGTTGAAAAGCAGTGTTTCATTTTCTGTTTGTGTGGAAGTGTAAAACACATTATTCTGCTATATTGAAATAAGAAAGTATTTCTCGTGCTTTTTTATTCTCTAGTGCTAGAACTTGAAAGACAGTAGCAGATTACTCCAGGAAGAAGTTGAAGATTTTTTTAGGAAGAAATGTACAAATCAAAGTATATCCAGACATTTACAAGTTCTGTCCTACCATTCTCAATTGAGGGATCATTTCTCTACAGTTTAAATTGTTTTCATTTTCTACTAAATAACTGAGAGACAAAAAAATCATACTGTAGTCAGTCTGATAACTTGGATATATGTACATGTTTTAGAGGATTTCCTGAGATGTCTATGACTGAAGAAAGGGAGTATCACTCAAATTCATTTGATGTATAACAGGAAGCAAGACATTTTAAATACAGACACATCATATTACAAAATAAAATGCTATCCACAATCTAAAATGAAAAACAAAAAACCAAACCCTTCCAAATTAAACCTAGTCCATTATATGTTCACCTGATCCTCTAGGAAATCTGACATAAATATGTACACTCCAGCATGGCAGTAGGCTCTGGGTTCCATTTTTGTGGCACTTTTCAATATCCAGCAAAAGAGTATAAGGAAGCAATATTTCCATCACCACTTTTTATTTCACTATTATCTCTATGATAGAAAATTTCAAATTTCTTAAGCTTTAGACTTAAGGAGGATGATCAAACTCTAACAAATTACATAAATAGTAATGGGGATCTGAAATGAATAGTATAGCTAAGGGAGAGAAGCGAAAAGAAAACTTGCTATCGATAAAAACTGTTAAAAAGCTTATTTAGTGCATATTAAAATTAATAAATTATATATAAATACAACAAAAGTAACGCAAAATAAACCAGATATTTTAAAAATATTTTATTGGAAATTTTATTTTAGATGAATGTAACACTTAATGTTTTATAGAAAGTTAAGGTAGCTGTAACGTATGTGAAATGATGCTACCAGTATTAGAAGCAGCAGCTTCAATAGCAAGTCAGAAACAGTTATCTTTACTTTTTGTTTCTTCACATAGCTATATTAGTTCCTACAATGCTGAGATTTCCTGATAAGACTTCCTTCAAGCAGAATCAGTCACTGTTGGATCTTAATTACCTTGACAATATTTCCAGCACTGCTAGTTCTCTATCCCTGTATTAAATAAACAGAAATACACATATTTCAAATGAACTCTGACACATCCTACCAAAAAGGGGGGAGGGGGGAGGGAGGGAAGGAATATTATGGTTATTTCATTCAGCCTTCCACTGAAAACACTTGTTATTTATTTCACCAATTGTTAAATGCATTCTGGCTTCATTACTGTTTGATGCAAGCACTATCAATTCTATGGGCGTTTATCATTGGGCTTTGATCAAGACATCAAAAAAGAAATGAGAATAAGAACAGCAATGATAGGAATTATGGTCAGTTTGCTGATTATCTCTTGTAATATCTATTATGAAAAGTTTACTACTCTACATATTCAGAAAGCTTCTTTATCGTGATAACCAGTTCTGAACACATCAACATCTATGGCAACAGTCTCAGCATATATTTTATCAGCTGTAAAGCATAGCAATTCACTCCAAAAATGTCTTTGAAGCATTAAGGTAACATCTGTGGTGTTACCGAGAAAAGTCCCTTTTGGGGGACACTAGCTATAACAACCACATAACTTTGCACATAGTCTTTTGGCTTCAAGCAGGAGAAGCTAACTTGTTAACTCTTCTGTTTTAAGACAAAACCACGACCTACACTTCCACACAGTCTTCTTCCTTACAATTCCACATCTTCTCATTAGAAGGAATAAGTTAAGTCCTGTTATTTCCTTATCCTTTTTTCCTGTTCATTAGGCTACCTTGGGTGATGCTGTAGATCCTCTGCTTTCCTCCACCCTTCTCTATTACACACCATTCTTGACTCTATGGCTTGAGCTGAATTTCTGAAAGGAAACAACACATGCTGAAAAGTGTTATTCCCACCTGAGGGAAGAGTGTGGTTACCTCATATTCATTATCCAGAAAAGAGTAATAAAATCCACAGTTAACAAAGATTGTTCTCATAAAAGGTAACTAAGGTGGCTGATCCCTATTTAGCTGGCACAGATTATGAAGAGGTATGCAAACAGCTAATTAGCGAGACACTACTCTTTGCTTTTCAGTACTGCAAGATCTTGAATTGAATTATTGTTTGTCAATAAAATATATAGTCTTTCTCAACATATATTGCAAGGATTCAATACAATTTTGAGACTGTTAAATCAAGAGTATCTCATGATTTAGAAAACATCCCATGCACACATCCCATACACGTCGTGACTTAACTTTAATTCTGATATACTAACATTTAGATATTGACCTTAAAAGGTATTAACTCAGATTCTGTTGTTGCACAATCTTTAACCTTGTAAAACATTCAATAAGAAGCTTTGCCATTAGTGCAAGAGCAAACTTGGCCCATATCTGAGCTCACAATTTGTTATGTCTCCTCTAAAACTTGAGATCTGTAGATAGAAGATATTCATCCCCACATTTATTGTAGAACATGACTTGGTGGTTCAATGAATTGCTTTTCTGTTAGAAAATTTACTTTCAGACTTGCCAGTCACAGATTCTAAAGAGTCATTAGCCCTGTTCTCGAGGACAAAATAAGAAAATAAAATTCTGTATAGAGGATTATGGTTCAGGAAAAGAGACGTGTCCCTTTACAGAAACAATTTTCAGTGGTAACAACACTAATATGAAGTTTACAATTGAAGATAATTGCTAACTTTAATACCACAGATCTTTTCCAAAAGATATAGTTGAAAATTTAACTTTCTTTTCTACACTGAAACTATTAGGCATTTATTTCTATTTCTGCAGCTGGCTAACTTTTCCATACCAGATTAATTTTCCACTACAACCATTACAAATACTTTATAATCTTATTAAAAACTCTGTAAAATATTTCTAGTGCAACTTATTTCTTTCCAGTGAAACAAGAAATTTAACAAGATTTTTCTTTGTCCATATTTATCCTTAAAGGCAGTGAAAAAAAAAATGTTCAATTATGTGTTTTCAGCTCTGAGTTTTAAGCAAAGGTAACTAAAAAAAAAATGACTTGGTTTTGTGTATGCCACAGAATGACTCCTGTGAAGAAAAAGTCTTTGGTTTGGAATATTCAAAATGTACAAATATATGAAAATAATATCAAAGTCATTTAAATGCTGCTTATGCAACATTACAGTAAATTAAGAGATTTAATTTAAATTTTACAGAATGTTCTTCAGGATTACAGGAGGCTGTCTAGTAATTTTTTCCTTTCTTGAATCTTGTCAGCCCTTCCAGGATTTTGGACCTTTCTGTTCTTTGAAAACTAATGACTTAGAATATTTTATGCTTAAACTAAAGTGTATAAGTGAAATAGAATTTGTCATAAACACTTAGCTGACGTAGAACTATGCAAAGATACCATTTAGTCTAGTTCTGATGTAAATAAATATTAAATTTATAAAATTCCTATTGTTATATTGTAATTAAATCAACGCATCTTCCCATTTGACCATAAAATGCAATGAAAAGAATTTATTAGTTTTTCAGATATTTAATTGCTTTTTAAAGTTGCTTAACAATGAAATAAACAAACAAATTAATATTAGCTGATCTACATTCAAAGAGCCAATTACTTTAAGTCTTTTTCAGACAAAAATTTTCCTTCTGCTTTCCCTTATGAGCAGGTTCTCATAGGATATTTGTTATGGAAAAGTGACTTAGAGATTTATTTTTTAAACAAAGGTTACTAACAGGAATATCAAGTCTGAAGAATTTAAAGGACAAAATATATCTAAAAATAGAATGCTATAAAGATAATAATAAAAATTGAAATAGTCATCAGAAACTTAAAGATAATTTAAAACACTAAAGAAATGGAAAATGTTTCAGAATTTATTATTTATGCTGCTGCAAAAATAAAAATAATTAAGAAAACAAAACTAGAAAGACACCATCTTGAAGTGAAAATAAAAGCCATATACTGAATATTTCCCAGCTCTGGTTTCAGTAATGTAAAAGTGTTTTTTCCATAATGAAAGGAATTGTGTTTGTCTTCTCTCAGGATGCAGTTTGCTATTATCTTTTGCTTCTCAGCAAAAAAAAAGCTTACACTAGCTTTAACTCCAGTCTTCACCTAGTTTCTCAAATTATGTGGCTTACCAAAAACAAACAAACAAACAAACAAACAAAAAAACAATAACCAAAAAAATAATTTAAAATGTTTACCCAGATCTTTTCATTGCCTTTTAAAATACAACTTGAATAAAACCACTGAAAGAGGGAAGTCCTCTTAGAGGACAGGGTTAATCAACTACTAGTAGCAAAGAGCAGAAACTTTTTTGAGATTAAAGAAATATTTCACCATTAAAGGTTCTAACAAAATCTGAACACAGACCATAATTTTCATCTGTTCAGAATCTGACCATGCATTCATTCGTCACATTCATTAAGAATTCAAACCAAATTCAGATAATAAGTATTCAAAGTAGAAGAGGCCAAACAAGAACTGATCTTAAAAATTTCAGTTTCCCTTCAGACAACAATTTAAAGCAATATCAATTTAAAGCAATAATACTTCTGATATTTTATATCAGGGTGACATTTATAGTTAAGCTCTTATAAACCCCTAAAAATGCCATTATGTTTAAGAAATAATTTCTCACTAGTGAACTGCAGAGACTGTGGGGCTGTCTGAACTTTATAATGCAAACTGTCTTGTCAGTCAAACACAGACCTGTTGTAATGTATTTTAACTGCCTCTTAATTGGTAACTGGCTGCATGATAATTCCTCCCCCGAAGAGCACATTGCTTTTGTTTTTAACTTTATCCATTTTACCATGGGGGATTATGCAGATGAGTACATGAGATTGTCAGGCAATAAAGTAGAAAGCTATGTGAAAAATAAAACAATTCTAACAGACTGACACATATTTACTCTTTTTTCTTTTTTTTTTTTTAATTCATCTTTGTTGTTGCTCTCTGCCAATGACACAGCAAAAAACCTGAAGTTATGTCAATAATATTAGAAAATATTTTCTACTTAAACGTCAAAGTAAAAATAAATTTCAGCTATATTTGAGCTAACTGCAACCCTTAATTCAGAAAATCTGTATTGCTCAATTTTCATCCTCTGAGCATATTTATGTCATCTTTTAAATTTATTCATCTTTTATCCAGAATGGTTATGTTTCAGTTAGTTTTGAAAACTATCCTTATATATATGGATGGTGTAACAGATGTATGAACCTATATCAGGAGATGTTTGAATCAAAACATCTATAATATAAAAGCACAGATCTTTTAAATTATTATGATTCTTTTAATAGCCTGGTAATAAATCTAAATATATTATCTTCAGATCTCTTATTCACTAACTTCAGTAACTCTGCTAGCAATTACACAATGCTTTCATCTGTCTATAATAAAAAATGAAACATGCAGAACAATGCATAAGATGTGGGAAAAACACACCAAAATTAGTTTTGTTTCATCTGGCTAATATTTGCTAGTCAATCTTTTCAATCAATACAATTACAACAACCATGATGATACACAGTTGTATTTCTCAGTTTCATGAGCCTTAATTCAACTAATTCGTTTCCTGTGCAACTATCAGCAAAAGCTCCTACTTCAGCCAGTCTTCAAACATTAGCCATCCATCAGATCCTCTTTCAAGGAATCTGTCGTGAAATTGCATTTTAACAATGTGCTCTTTCTAGGTCAGTACTTTTCACATACCCAATATCCTTAGGGAAAAAGAATTCTAATTAAGAATATTTCTACCCTGAGTCAGCATTTGTGTAGCTTGTACAAAAAGCTAAGACAAATATATTAAAACAAAAGTATATGAAAGGCAAGGTAAACCTAACCATAACCAACATTATCTTCCTCACGTAAATCATGCAAAATTACTGCTGGCAGTGGAAGCATAACAATGCTAGTCAATGTTCATGTAGAGGGAACCATAAGTTTTCAGAACTCATGCTCTTCCCACTGCATCACATGAAACAGACTTCCATGCTGTTTTCATGTTAATATGCAAATTGAATCAGGCAGGAACAGTCAATTTCATTATTTGTTTTACTTTTTATGTTGTATCTACAAATCATAGTGAATATCTCATTTCAAAACCAAGAAAGCTGTATTTTCAGAACAAAGCCCTTTCTATGAAAAGTTTCCAAAATATAATGTTCACAACTATCAAAATATAAAGAAGTTAAATGCTCTCCTGTATCTCTCCAGTTGCTCTTTTTAACCAATGCCCTAGCTAATTCCTGAACAAGCAGTTGGAGACAAAGTTACAGATTTTAACCTTATAATCTCTCATCATTCCTTTTGGGAGCATGAACCCTTGTTATCTCATGTCTGAACAATATGGTATGTCATTCCACATAGAAGAAGGCATCATAGCCCCAGTTCCCATTTTAAGCAACCAGGAGAGGCAGTCACATCTTCCCTGGCCCAGGGAAGGCATCTAGATATCCTTCTGTTCACTTAAGAAAGGTTAGGGAGGGACAGACACTGTGCACCTGGTTTTCATGCCAGTATAAAACAAAGAATGGACAGAAACATCACCCAATCCAGGACCTGGGAAATACTCTGAGTCCCTGAGAAGATTTCTCTATCAGTACTTTTCTTGAAAAGCTGGGCTGCAACATTGCTCTGTATGTTTCTAGAGCAGGTTCCCAAACTTTTTTCAGATTCCCATGGAATTTTTTAACTCTAAAAGAAGAACACGATTTACACAATTTAGCACATTTGCTCAAAGTTATAAAAAAGTCTAAAGTACTCTGTCCTTTTACACCCTTAACCACTCACCCCTGTGACTAAGCTATCAGTCCCATAACGTGGACAGAGAACTCATGAAGAGACTTCACTCTCAAGGCAAAGCCCTTCATAGTCATGGAAGTTCTCTTTGTAGAAAATGATTTATTGTCTAAGTGATCTTTTCTAGTTTAGTCCTCATTTAATCCAACATCCTCAACTACCAGTTCAGTACCAATACTTAAGAACTCTTATCATAATGAAGCAAAAGCCAAATTCATGTTCTAGATGAAATTTACTGCAAAAGAGACAAAAAAAAGTCTTCCCAATCTCAAATGCTATCCAAACCAGCAACAAACATTTTTCTAAATTATTTTTTCCCTTAGGCCTTAGACAGTTCAGACTTTTAACTTTTTTTCTGTTACTGACATACCACACTCGTAAGAATTCACTTGCAGTGTTGCCAGGACCTAACACAGATTTTATTAGACACAAGAGGCTCTGAAAACATTTTAAAAGGGATTTTCACAGCATAAGAGTATTGGAATCTAAACCATGTAAGGTACTTTATCCTCTCTTGCAAAATTGTCTTGCATCAACTACTTCAGCTTGTTTTAACATCATAAGAAAATGTCCTTTATACCACAGTATCCTTTTAAGCTTGAAACACCTCTGCCTTGTATTGTCCCATATCTTTTTCTTAATATATTGTATAAATGCATACTTGTACTCTATGTTGAACATTTATTTTTACCGAACTAATACTGAATCCTTGTATCTAGCATCTGTAGGCTCTTCCAAAGACATAAATCAGGAGGACTGAAAAATTTAGACACATCCATTCTCAAAATGTTGCAGCAGAACGATAAACAGGATGGAAATTTCAAAGAATTTAGAAGTAAAATAAAGTCCTGCTTCACATGATGAATTTTGAGGTTCTTTTTCAGAATATCATAGAATCACATAGGAGTTGGAACGGACCTCAAGGAATCTGTGAGTCCAAGTCCTGTGCTAAAGCAGGTAACCTACAATAGGTCACACAATTAGGTTTATAGAGGGGTCTTGAATATCTCCATAGGAAACTCTACAACCTCTCTGGGCCACCTGTTTCAGGGCTCCATCATCCTTACCATAAAGAAGTTCTGCTGCATACTAGTATGAGACTTCCTGTGTTCAAGTTTTAAGCCATTACTCCTGTCACTACAGACCACTGAGAAGAGCATCCATTTGCCTCCCACCTCCCTTTAGATATTTGTAAACATGTATAAACATATACAAAATTGTAAGAAATCAGTTTAACACTGGATTACAAAAGTCTAATTTTCAAATTCAAATTTCAAAGCTTGAGGCTGGAATGGGATGGGCAGTAACTAAGTGATAGAATTCTTATAACTTAAAATGTTTTCTGAAGTCTTTCATTCTACTCTATGGCACAGATTAGATTAATTTACATGCTGTAATCTCTATATAAAATAAAAATATTTTGCTTTACTGATGTTAGGAATAAAGGGATTCACATCCAGTTTAAACAACAAAATAATTAAAACTCTGACCAAATATTAACTCAATGAAAGACTATTTGAAAAAATTAAAAAATTAGCAAATTTTAGCTCATTTAGAATTTTTAGGCAAGGGTAAGGTGAAAACATATTTGTGTTTAAAATCACAGGTATCTTGCATTTGAGAAAAAGGAAAGAATGTATAAGGCTGTAGACATATACAGACTTAAATGTGAACAAATTCGAGGATTGCTAGCAACTTCTTCAGTGTTTTTTTTTTTTTTTTTTTTGCAATATCTATGCTGCCTTTCATAATCATTCCAAGGACATACAAAAGTGACTACCTGTTCTGATAGTGTTCCAGTCTCTTATTCTTCCCACAGGCAGCAGAGTGTCTAGGGCCCCTTTGGATCTCCAGAGGACAGCTCTTTCTCTATTCGTCCAGCCACTGACTGATCTAAGGCTCATTTAAAGTATGACCACAAAGTATAAGGAAAATTTTTCACAATTGCTTTTAATTTACTGTTTGAACCCACACAAACACTTCTGAATTATTAATTTCATAATTAAAATTGAAATAATAGTGAATCACATGAATCAGCATCACTGAGCTGCCATATGCCTAATTGTACAAGGATTTCTAAAGGTTAAGACAAAATTGTATGGCGTACTGACAATTCATATTTATTCTAATTGAAACAATTTGGTAGAAAATTGCATTGGCCATTAAATCACTTTCAAACATTCTTTCTCAAGACAAAGCCAGCCTTTATCACAATGCCAGCTGTCAGGGATGTTTTGTACTTTAGAGATATAAACTTTGGATGTATAAAAGCCAAAATGTCATTGCCAGCATAGGAGCTGATCTGTCCAACAAAACAAACACAAAAATAATACCGAATGTACCAATTTCTATGAGTAGTACTTTTTATAGCTTTCAAGAATTTGTTTCGTTATACACCTATTGTAGTGAACCAGTACAAGTATTTCACATCTGTTGCACATAGATTTGTCTAATTTGGGACTTAATATTTTAAGATCATGAAATATTATCAGAAACAATAGACTTACAAAAATTATTTTATCAATTAAAAATGAAAATAATTTTCTTAATGGATGACTGGTTCAAAAATTGATCAAAGTATCTGCCTCACTTCTCTTACAGGGGGGGGGAAATCAAAAAATTCCTAAGGTATATAAACCAGCTATAAGCTGCTACTTTCTTCTGGACTGAGTACTTCTAATCCACACTGACTGTCCTTTCCTTTCAACCGAACACTGATCTTATGTGTCATTGTTGCTTCACATGTTAAGGAATTTCAGGGGGATTTAATAGTTGTATCTCTTGTGTAGGGGCACAATATGCATGCATCTTCAGGCTATCTTTGTGTTATGCAGTATATATATGTAGGTTGCCTAATATTTATTTCCATGGAAACTATAACAAAGAGCACAATAACACTATTTGATAGAACAAATTTTCAGCTACAAAACCATTGTCTGTGCATTATTATCAATGACCAACAAGAGCCTGCGTGCATAAAAATCTGCACAAATCAAGGTGACCCACTGTTGCTATTGCCACTGCTAAAACTAACCATCCACCACCTCAGTGTGCTCTCCACTGTTCAATTTCCAACAGCATTCAATGAATGTCAGTGTGTACAATTTTTTCTGCAAGGAGGAATTCAGTGACACATCTTTGCTTAATATGCACTTTCATGTCAGACACCATTTTGTCAGACTGCCTCTCTGACTGCCATCTGTTAAATGGCAACAAAATGTAATGGAATATTGGCAGGAAGGTTCAACCTCCATTGCCATACCACCCATCATCTGCCTCTGACATCATGAGCTACTGCAATAAAATAGAAGGATTATTTTCAGAGCTGGCTTTCTACGTATAAACTGAAATGCTACAAATTCCTCATTAAAAGGAAAATTCATTTCTGTTCCAGAGTGTGAGACTCTGAGAGATTAAAACAAAATCTGAGAAACACATTTACTTAGAATTTCAGCATTTGTTTTCAACAAATGTCGAGCTTTCACCAAGAGTTGTTTCTTTTTAAGATAAACTTTTTTAGACTTATGTTTATTGGTCAATGTATAACTAGTTAAAGACAGCTTATTCATGTGCTTATTTTCTGAGAGGTCTTCAGTTAGGTCCAGACCTTCCCGAAACAATTTTGCATTTTATGATATTCTTGATGAATTTGCTCTACAAGGTCATGCATTTGAAACCATAGCAACAGACAGCAGTTTCCCTTCCTTTTATCTTCAAGGAACATATCATTGCATTAATTTTAAATTGCTTTACTCTCATCTTCTGGGCATAATACACTGTACTGTTGTCAAACTATGAAGCTCTATATATAGAGAGAGAGACCAAAATTAAATTTTACATAGTATGATCACTCCTCTTGCATGTGATGATTGCCTATATCACCAAAGTTATCCAAGAAAAACACTGAATTTGCAAGCCAAAAGCTACTAAGGAGGGAAAGCAATTTCACACAGCAGTCTGAGAAATGCCTAAGTCTAACAATACTTATGAAATAAATGTCTTATCTCTTAGACAAAAAAAAAAAAAAAAGTTTTAAACTTAAAGATCAGAACAATAATTAATCTAGCTTCCAACACAATGTAGAATACAGAGCTTTAAGACAGTAACTTCTGAAATAGTTGATCTTCCTCATCCATTCATTAAGCAAACCACCATACTCACCTCACTAAAAAAAAAAAAAAAAAAAAAAACCTATGTATATATTTATTAAAATACACACGCAGACCCAAATTTCTAAAATAATTTCAAATATATGAAAACAAAGTACAGTCACAGTTCAAACCTGGAAGATTTCCTTATATATATCAACCTTATTTATATTAGTAGTAATCTGTAAAATTCTTGTACACTTTCACAGAATTATAAGATAGTGAGTGATAAACTCTTAGAGACATCAGGTGAGAGAAACTATGGCTGTTAAATTGAATATCTCTTTCTTCACATAAAGAAATTAGCTGTGAAATTCTTTCAAAAGGAAAATTTCTTCTTGCATTTAACAAGATTTGTGTATTCACACTGCACATGATATCTGTATCTGTTTTACAGCCCAAATTCATCCTTGGGGCCACTTCAAGATTTAATATACTAACTACAGGTACCATATATGGTGGTCATTTCCAGAGTCTTTAGGGAGAGAACATTTTTCAGGAAATATAGAAGGACTGAAAGCACTAAGAGTAATGCAGGTAATAAAAAACATCTGCATCCTTTCTTGGCATTTCAGGCTGTATCTATGCAGAACTTTAGAAGTAATTGCACCAGCTGATATTGCCTTAATTTAGCTTTTACTGTAGATATTAACATTTAAAAAGCCATCAACCATTAAGTATTATCATTATTATTATTTGATGAGGACAGGGCATAGACTCAATTTAACTGCTGAGGCAGTTGCCTTCTCAATTTCAGTCCCTTGAATTGCATAAAATCCTTCTATTTGTTAAATGCTTCCAATTTATATCACGTATTTGCCAACATCTAGAAGGACAGGATCTGGTTGTTTTCCAAACAAGTCTGAATATCCTTACAGAAAACCACATGGACAGATGGCCTTCTTCTCTACTGACGTTAACATTAGACATGTGCTCGAATGGAAATTCTGTCAACATCTCGAGTCATATTTTTGCCTTATTTACTTCAAAATATTATCTAACATGGTAAAGTTCATTAGTACATTTTATATTAGTGTTCTAATTTGATCTTATTTGATTCTTGAAGATCTTCTGGATATCTCTTCATCTTACTGCTGTGAAAGGAAAGCATGCAACAATCTACTGAAATAAAAACTATAGAAGAACAATATTTTCATAAACATTTCTAAGTATGTTCTCTACTATTTAGTTCAGTTGGAATAAACACTATCCCCAGCGCCACACAAATGTTTAGGTGGTATGAAAAGAGTACACTCTCAAAATACTTTTAGCAACCCAAAGCCTGGTTAGTCACATATCAAAATGTTGATTCATGATGGTTGTCTGAATGAATATTTCTAAGTCAGGATAATTAATATTAATAAAAAAGGGGGAAAAACTAAGCAAAAAATGTTGAGACAAACCTGACAAAGCAAAATATGGAGAAAATGGCAAGAAATAAATTTCCCAGTCTCAGCAATTGATGGGCCATCAAGATACAAGTCCCAGTTCCAGGAAAATGAACTTGGACTTTGCAAATGATAAGTCTGTGAAACTAGGGTGTTCTGCAGACTGGGAAGGTGCAGAAAACTACAGAGCTCTGCAAAGCCATAGAGAAAATGTGAAGGGGAAAAAGGAAGCAATAATAACAAGAGGAAGAATTGGTAGTAAAAGGTATTAAAGGGCCATGTATGGCATACAAAAAAAAAAAAAAAAAAAAGAGAGAGAGAAAAAAGACATGGATACATCTGTCTTCCATACTGAATTAGTCACCATATTTGAACTAGACTGAACTACAGCAAATAGTATAAGTTAGAGCATCTTGAAGTCAATACTGAGAGATAATACTCTACAGACTGTTGACAAAATCATTAGGATATTAAGGTAACTCCAGGACTTACTTATACAAACCAAATGTTTTTTCTGTAGATGTAATACACAATTTTTCTTCATAACTTCTTGACAAAAGTTGATTAAAATAGAAGAAGTACAAACTTAATTAAAATTAAACCTTTGATTCATTATTGGGGGAAAAAAAATGGAAAATGCTTACGTAGGGGTTTATTGTGACTAAATTTCCAGCAGTGAATCACCAACAGAGATCTAAATGGGCTCTTCCTCCTGCTTTGAAATGTCTAGATTTTTAACACAGAAAAAGAAAATAGCTCTCTGTACCACAGAGAATGATGAAAGATAATAGGCTCTAGAAGACAGGTTATGTTCAGAAATTTTTTTCCTAATTTATTGGTATGCTATCATGAATTACCAGGAAAGCAAAAGCTAAGAGAAGTTGAGGGAAAAATCATTTGTTCTCAAGTATCCAAGTCAGGTTTCTATTGGAAATAATACAGTATAAAATACATTTCTATTCTTAAAATGATTCTAAACACATTAAAATAATAATGCAAACCTTGACAAATTGTATTCAAAGCTATCTAAGGATTTAAAAGTGAGGTTGCAAGGAAATGCATCAAAATGCCTTCTGTGAAGATTAACCTGAAATCAAACCTATCTTATAAAAATAGATTTAACCCCCAGTAACTGATACCCATGGTACCTCAGATCTCTTCAGTGCTGAGCTTTTTTTTTGCAAAAAATTAGTTAGACACTGAAGGTTTGGTCCTGTCCGTAAGCAAAAGTAACACTATCTTATTTGAACTGAACATCTAGGCACTGCTGTCCTGACAAAAACTAGCAAAATCAGAAATCTCAACTACAATTGCATGCTATTCAGAATGGTGGACTGCACAAACAGCAGTTGAATTCATTAGTCTGAAACACAAGAAAGCCTATGAATGCACAAGCCTTAATAATCTATTTTAGACTCTTTTCAACACAACTAACAGAACATTTATATTGTTCCAGATTCATTTTTATTTATTAATTTGTTGATGCTTATTATTTACCCCATTCCAGATTTCAACTATTTCAGGTTTAAAAAAAAAAAAAAAATCCACTTATCTGTTGTAATCACAAAGTTTCTGTTAGAGAAAACTCAGAAACAGTACTTGCATATGGTCTTGGAAATGAAGAACTGCAGATGCCTTGCAAAAATCAAGGCAATTGTGGGTGGATGCTCTTTGAAAGCAACCAGCTAGGACACTTTTTTATGGCTATATACTGAATAAACTATTTTCTTTAGTAAAAGATGTGTAGCTATAAATATGAGCTGGTAGTGACATGTAAGGAAAAGCTGACATGTTTAAGTTGCAAGTATTCAACAATCTTTAGATACTGTGGCAATCAGCACTAACAGAAAAGTAAATTTGTCTATTATTTTATTTAATCAAATACATGACTAAAAATGGGGGAAAAAGATAGATGAGCAGATTTCATGTTATTCTTTCTTGGCAACTATTCAGAAATATTAATATCCCATTGTGGGCATTTGTGGGTTTGCTTTCTGGCTTGGGATCTCATCCAATGAATATGCGTACTGATCTGGAGGAACAGCATTTTGTAAAATAGGTCATTCTGCTGCATGTTCAGTCCTTAGGTTTACTGTGACAGTGCATAAAATATGGATTAGGAACAATTTACTGAATACTCAAATTCTTCAGGCCTGGGCTTCTCAGAATTACCTCGGAGGATTTGTCTGACAATTTTGTTACATGCAGCCTGATAGATCATGTATATAGAACAAAGCAGATCTCTTGAAAGCTGCTTCAGTGATGAACAATCATGAAGCATGACAAGGTACAAAATAGCATGCTTCACAGAGGTCACCCCAAAAGAATTCAGTTTAGTAGACTTCTGCAGTCTGCAAGCACAGAACAGAATGAGAAATATAAAGAGACAGGTGTGGAAATTATGAAGATCATTATGGACATTACATCATTATCTCTCCCTGGGTGTAATTTAATGCTTCAAATGATTAGCCTCATCATTATTTTCTTTTTATAAAGAATTTTATTTAAAGACTGCAGCCTTAATTTATATAATCAATTCTTCTTATTACTGTATCTAGGAAAGCATATTTAAATTCTCAGTAGATTTCTATCTAAATCAAAGTATGTTTTCCAAACTATTATGACTCAGTGTAAACGCCCATATGTTTCTGAGCAACAGTTTACAGTAGATTTTAACCAGCCAATTTTGAAAACTGATTAACACATAAGATATGTAACAGTATCATCTCTACAGTTCTTCTCTGGTATTTTCAGTCACTCCTTTGTGGAATCTGCTTGGTAAAAGTTTTAATTAAAATTGAAGGAAACCACTCACATGCACTAGCAGTCCTGGGGTATATGCAAACACCCAAGTTTATAAACTTAGCAGTGATTGTTAAATACATACCCTCTTTGTTGCAAGCCTAAAGCAACATACCTAGCCAATAGTAACTGGACAATTCTCTGTCATTTCTGAAGGGAGAAAAGCACGCCCATTTGCAGATGTTTTTCTGGGAAAGATGTGAACACAAAGTATCTAAATTGCCTGTGAACTGATGATATATGAGGGCTGCTCTGAAAGTAATGTCTTCTATTTTAATATGTTGGCCCATAATGTCAGGGGTGGATAGTAGAATAATAGAGAGTAAACCTTCCTGTTAATATCTTATTACATTTTGTTGCTGTGTGACATGTAGCAGCAGAGCAGTCTGACAAAATAACATCTGACATGGAAGTGCACAGGAAGCAAAGGTGTGTCTCCGTGTGGAAAACTGCATCCAGTTCAACCTCTATTGCCATACAACCAATATCTAACTCTGACATCATGGGCCAACATAATAAAAGAGAAGGCATTACTTTTGGAGCAGCCCTTAAAGAACTGAATATTCTAGAGTTTAATATAACAATGATGCTAGTACTTTCACAAAATTACAAGAAAAGACACTGACATACAATGCTTAATATCTGTTTCTACTAGCAGGCCTATAGACAGATCAAAAGATTATTACATCAATCACTTAATCCTTTTGCTCATGCAGCAGAAATTGATCTGAGAATCTGACTTCTATTTCCCCAGTAATGACCTTAGTAAGATAAAAATGTATTTTCCCAGTAAAATGTACTTTAGTATGTATTGTCATTTTACTTAGTTTTCCTTAACATGGAAATTAAACAAGTGAAATACTGTTAACATTGCTAAGTAAGGAAATTACTTAGCAAGTTGCCATAGTTTCTGATAGCTCAAACCATCTTCCTTTTTACTTTTGCACTTTACTAAAACAATAATCTCCTAAATGATACCTAACTGTTATTGTTCGAATGAAATGTATACTTATAATGTAGCAAAACTGCACTAAAAAACTGTGCATTTAAGATTCATGCTTCATTTTTTTGTAAACATGGGAACACATCAGAAATGGTGGAGGATGGCTATCACATTTACATCTCTGGGTTCACTACACATATGTAGTGCTGGTCTTCTAAAAGCACACTGGAGTTAATGCAAACACTGTTTTTTAGAGCTTCTGAATAGTTTGTGTTTCATTTTTAAATATTTTTCTTCTCCAGAATCACACTCAGTTTACCAGAAAAGTCTGTCTGGTTTACAAATGCATTTACCATAAGGATGAGAAGTGTTTGTTTTATACATGTATATTTATATACAAAATATATATGCTCCTTTCAGTTCCTCTTCCCTCAAATAAAACCTGCTAGTTCTGTTTCTAACATTGCAAAAGAAATTCCAGAGTCCTGAGTTTCTTACTTACATAACATCATCTAAAATAGCTGTGCAACACACTTTTAAATCTCCAAATGCTCTGAAAAATTTTAGTCCTTAAGGTAACAACCTGCTGATTATTAAAGTCTGTTCAAAATTTTTAAACCTAATTTGTTTACCTCCAATTATATTATATTGTGAGCAGACACTGACACACTCACAATGCTATATTACTTGAGACAGACTACACTCTTTGCAGGGTATTAAGTTAATCTTTTCCTGTAGTAAGAAGCTCCCTACAAGGGGCTACTATTATGCTTGAGACGATGATTAGATCAAATTTTTCTACCCTATCAAACGCTAGAAGTGGAACTTGATAATTTCAATGGCAGTGTATCCGTTTGTATAGTCTTCCAGAGCAAACTGGCAAAGCCTCTTCCCAACCTGTACTCTCCTCCCTGCCTTCCTTCCAAACCCCTGATTTGAGAAAAATGGAGAGAGATCATCTGACAGAGTTAAATAAACTACTGCTTTCTATAATCAGGATGGACAAATATTAGCAAAGTCTCTCTTGCCTGAAACGCAGCAGCATTGCATTTTGTATCAATTTCTGAGCCTGGAGATGATTAGTGTCACTCTGAACAAATACTATACAATGGAAGACTACACCATACAGATGAAAAGTGAGAAGAGTTTATAATGATGCAAGGATGCACTTTTAATCAGCTGGGAACTGTGTCTAGAGAGAAGATAAGTCATCCATATATCCATCCTTTGTAATCCAGGGATTAAGAATCAAATTTTGATGAAGTGAACAGAAATGCATTTACAGCAATGAGCTGAATTGCTCATTGTATGCTTACTCTGGGAAATATTAAGGTGGCTAAAATCATTTTAAAGATTACATTAAATCTACAAAATTTTAGTTGGAACCTGGCCTGGAATGGAAGTGCTACTCCTCCAGGTTAGTGCTCCAATTACAGGAACACAAGACAAGAGGGACATAGAGTTGCCGGAGCCGGTCCAGAAAAGGGCTACAAAGATTGTCAGAGAACTAGATCAGCTCTCCTACAGAGACAGGCTAATGGAGCTGGGCTTGTTCAGCTTGGAACGGACTCCAGGTAGACCTTCAGTCTTCCAGTGCTTGAAGGGAGCTTATGAGGAGGGGGGCCCAACTTTTTACATGGTCTGATACTTATAGGACAAGAGGGAATGGTTTTAAAGTAAAAGGGGAGATTTGGATTAGATGCTATCAGGATGGCGAGATGTTAGAAGAGGTTCCTCTGAGAAGCTGAGGATAATTGAAGGCATTGGGTGGGGCCCTGGGGCAGCTTGATGTAGGAGCTAGAACTAAATGATTTTTAAGGTCCCTTCTAACCCAAGCCATTCTATTATAATATTACTTCCATAAGCTGTCAATCACTGTTCCTTCTATGGCCAAGGAATAATTAAAGTTAAAATAATGAGGGGGAGAAGGAAAATATTACACAAATCACAAATTACACAGAATCAAATTATTATTATCTATTGGACAGTTAAGGAAGTAGCATTAGCAGATGTGTGTTCAAGTTGTACAGTACTATATGTCTTTTTTTTACAGGTACCAAAAGTTGTAAATATCTAAAATATCAAGTAAAGTGAAACATTTCAGGGAAACTTTGCCTGGGGGAAAAAAAAAACAAAAAAAAACCAAAAACATTCCCTTAGAATATAAAACTCCAGGCTTCACTATTATCAATCACAGTGATAAGATACTGACAACACTTTTAAAAAGTCTGGGAGGAAACCAGATATCTTAATTACCTGTAGGTAGATGTTGACTAGACTTTTTACAACAAAAGTAGTTTTCTGATTAAATTTTTTAATTAGGTATTTAAGCTTAACAAGAATAAGGTGTTGAGCTTCTATGAATTATCTATATTAAAAAGATTATTTCTGCAAGCTTGGAATCATAAGAGTATTTCAGAGCATTTCTTCTATGTCAGAAAACACCAATTTATCTTCACAGCTGTTTTGATTGCCTCCCCTGCCCTTCGTAAATACAGATAAAAAATAATGGTGGAAGAAGCTTTAAAGACTAGGTATGCAATCTTCATTACACTGCTGTGAAAACAGTGACTCAAAAATTTGTTCATTGCGATAATGAAATACATTAGCATAAAAGAAGAGTAATTGCATAAGATAAAAGAGACAGTGGGCTTAAGTTATGTAAATCAAAGACAGAACTGAACACATAATTCTACCATTCCCAATATATTTGATTATATGTATTTGAGATCAAAGTTGGTCTTCAATTTAAGTAAAAATGATGCACAAAAGGTGTCCCAGTAGGACTAGCACATTTAAAGGGCACAGCTTTTACTGTTCAGTAGATCTTTAAAAGTCTGCTGGCTATTGATTTTGTTTCAGATTCAACATTAAACTACCAAGAACCTAAGTAAAGCCCAGCATAACCTGATGAATTTGTATTATTCATACATGCTCCTGGTTACAAAAGCATTTCTACTCAACAGGTGAAATCCCGCTGTAGCTTATTGTATAATTAAGAATTACCTTGGTTGTATTAAAATCATTGGTTGTACATTAAAATCATAACAACTGTTCTCTTGAGTTATTAGGCTGATAAATAAGAGGTGTTTTAGGGGTGTAAATGACTCTTCAGCTTTTGAATTTGTAAAATTTGTGTCAAATCAAATACATCATTGAAGTTGTCAAAAGAGTTGGAGATTGGACATGCTGAATAACTGATAACTGGGTTTTTCATCTGCACTGCTGGAGATATATCCAAATACATCGAAAGAAGCATTTATTCAAAAATAAACCATGAACAGAAAAAATAACTGACAATTTAAATGTTTGTATTGTTGTCTGCAGGCTTTGGAGTTGATACCTTATTAGCAGCATTGTGTGGAAACTGATAAAAATACCGGCTTACACAAGAATCTTATTTTAAAGATTTAAAAATAAGGGTATTAACTAAAAACATGTGAAGATTAATCCAGTAATTTGTATGTGCCTTTTTTTGAATTCTCTAAATTCAGATAGACCATTCAGAGCTTAGTTGATTTAACTAAAAACAGAATCAAGCCTATAATGTACAATATATTGAAAGTTACGGAATTTCCCTTCTGTCCCAATAAATTAACAAGAAATACTGATAAAGCATAATGTTAATAAATTAAAAAAAGAAATTATTTTACAAAACAAGAGAATCAATATGTGTACACAGAAATCCACATAGTTTAAGAGAGGATTAGAGATTATCACAAAGAAACAGAGCATCTACTGCTCCAGTAGATAATGCAGTTAAAAACAAACAAACAAAAACAAAAACCCAACAACAACAAAAAAACACAAGCTATCTTAAATTTTCATATTGTGAGTTCTGAATCAGGTATTAAGTGGCAGAAATTGGGAGGACTGATCCATAATAATCAAACAACACGCATCCTTCCATGGTTCATTCTCAAGATATCTGTATTTAACATTTCCAGAAACAAACAACAAAAAAAAGTAAAATAGTTGATCTAGTTACTAGAATTAACTACATTGCCAGAGAATATTGGGACAATTAATATAGATTTGATATCTTCCATCTGATACTATGTCTGAAAATTCAAGCTACAAGAAGGAAGGGGACAGACTCTTTAGCAGAGTCTGTGGTGGCAGAACAAGGGGAAATGGCTTCAAGCTTAAAAATATATTTAGGTTTCATACAAGGAAGAAGTCTTTTACAGGGAGGCTGGTGAGGCACTGGAACAAGTTGCCTAGAGATGTGGTGGATGCCTTGTCCCTGAAGACTTTCAAGGCAAGGCTGGATCAAGCACTGGGTAACCTGATTTAGCTACGCATGTCCCTGTTCATTTCAGGGGAGTTGGACTAGATGACTTAGAAATGTCCCTTTCAACTTCTATGAAAATCCAGTTTTAGGAATCCCTACAGTTGTGATAAGTAAAATAACTGCTATGCCTCCACCAACTAGTGAAAAGAAAAAACAAGCTTTCTTAGGTGTTGTGGGTTTCTGGAGAATGTATATTCTGGATTATAGTCTGACTGTAAACCCTCTATCAAGTGACTCAGAAGAAGAATGATTTTAAATTAGTAGTCTGAGCAACAAGCCTTTGAAAAAATTAAATTGGAGATGGTTCATGAAGTTACCTTTGGGCCAGGCTGTGCAGCACAAGTTGTAAAAAAAGCCTTCTATCTACTTGGAGCTGCTGGCAGAAAACCCCAGCGGAGACTTGAGGTCAACCCCCAGTGTTTTGGAGTTGAGGATGCAGAGGATCCAAGACCCACTACACTCCAACTGAAAAAGAGATATTGGCAGCATATGAACGAGTTTGAGCTGAATTGGAAGTGTCTGGTAATGAAGCTCAGCTGTCACGTGGCAACAAAACATAACTGAATACTTGCAAGAAAGTTCAATGTCTACTGCCATATCACCAGCATCTGCCTCTGATTTCACAGGCCAACATAATAAAATAGCAGGCATTACTTTCACGGCAGCATTCATGTGTATAGTCATTAAGGTTATGTATATATAAATTAATATTACCTTTTTTTTTTTCTTCTTATTTTTTATTTCAACCCATGAGTTGAACTTTTTTTTTTTTTTTTCCAGTTATCTTCCCATCCCACTGGAAGGAAGGATGTGAATGAAAGACTGTTTGCTGCGCTTAGCTGCTTGCCAGATTAAAGCACATGGCCTCAAAAACTAATTACTTAACAAAAGCTGTATTTTGACCAAAATCTAAGACTGATCTGTTATTTCTCGATTTCTCTGCAAAAGTCTCCTTATTTTAAAAACAGTGAGAAACTATGAGTTAACAAGTCTTCTGCAAAAGAATGCTGGAGGTAGTTCTACTTCTTGCCAAAAGCAAAATCACAACCAAGCAACAATCCAACCAACTCCTAACCCATTAATGCTATCAAGAATAAGTCTTCTCTCAATAATATGCTATTTTTCACTCCAAACTGAAAAACATACATGATGAAAAAGATTCTTATTTAGGGCTTATCTATAGAATTGATTTTCATTTAGATTCCTTCCAAGCTGGGCATGCAAACATAAATACACTTAACTTCTGCAAAGTCTTGTAATTTAGAAAATCTCACTTATCTTGCTAGCAAGATAATACTAGTAATAAGTGCATTTCTGTAGTCTTAAAACTGAAAGTATGTACCACAAATCTTTCAGGATTAAGTAAAATCAAGCTCCCAGAGAATTTCACAAAACTAAGTTATCTCATACACTTGATATAGAAAATGGTCATGTCTCTATTCAGCAATATTTTCAATAAATTCATATCACTACTGATACAGCTTAGATTTGGTACACTTTTTCTAAAATACTAATATTTAAAATTTCGTGCATTTCTTGGGCTATTTCAATTCAATTAATGCCATTCAGGTTTTATAAAGCTCGGGGTTTGCACATAACTTCCTTTTCTTTTAATTGCCTCTTCAGTAGGTCCTAACAGAATAGGTTAGGAAGAAAATTACTAAGCACCATGACTAGAATTTCCTGCAACTTGGTAAAGGTAGGAGCTTTTGAGGATAATTTATAGTTTACATTGGAAGAGAGGAGGAATAAGAAATATCTGAAGTTTGAGGGATGATAACACAGTACTTTAGTAGTTGAAGGAGATGGAACACTAGGCACAAATACTTATTTTTTCATGAAAAAGAATCTAACATAATTAAATATCTCAACTGATCAGATGTACTATTTTTTGAAAACTTACCTTTACAAATTTCTCTGAAGTAATCATTTGTTTGCCAAACCTGAACCATAGAAGTCACTCAAATATAAAAAATTAATCTATACTTGTGTTTTTGTTTCATATATGCTCATATCTACTTACACTCAAGCACATGCATACACAGAGATTCCACTGTTGTGGAAGAATACGTTTCAGACAAGCAGGATGAATTATACCTTCCTATTTTTCTATCTTACCTTGGCAGTGTAGCTTCTGTTTACTCTCATTTGCTCTACTGATAGTGTTAGTGCTCCTGCTCCTCAAGCATCTCAAAGGATGAAGACATTTGCTAGAAACAATTTATAACAAAACTGTTTATCCTTCTTCCCCAGTCAGGATCAAAATCATTATCAATTTCTTTTTCTTTTTTTTTTTTTCTAATAGGGAAACTGTATGGGTAGCCTCATTAGCGAATCAGTTTTAGTAAAGCAATAAAATAAGGCTAGGACCTATTCTTTCTGATTAGAAAAAATAAACACCACAGCTCACAAGAAATTTATGTCTCACTAGCATTAAAAAAATAGAAAATAATTTAAAGGAGAAGGATGAGCTTAAGATAATGTTTGTAAACTTCATCTTCTAGAAAGAATCAAAATAATAGTAGTAAAAGCAACTGAGGGCACAGAACATTAATGATAATCTCAGTATGCTCAATATAAAATAGTCCACAGTAATTGAATATTTCTTTACATTGTACTCATACCACTAGGACCTGATGTTATCATTCACTCACATCATCTAACAGTCTAACAACTCACACAATCTTTTAAATTATCTAGCCTTACAACCTTCCTAAATGGAAAAGTGCTGTTATCACTGTTTTACAGAAAAGAAATTGATACGCAGAGGTCATCTTGTCTAAAATCCTGAAAAACAAAAAAGCCTAGTGACCTTCTAAAATAAAGAATAATCCCAGTTCCGCTTCTCCTAGGCTTTGTGCCCATTGCAATGCAATAAATAAATAATTAAATAAAAGAATAAAGATGTAAATTTTAAGCACTCACATAAATCCTAGAAACAGTACCCCCTTCTCAAAAGTGGTATGAAATACCACTGAGAAATCTTTTATCTTTAAAGACTTACCTCTGTCTAACTAAGATGAATTATTTGTTTACTTGCAACCTTACCTTTTATACCTGCCTTTGATTGGAAGAAAAAAAAACATTCAAAAGGCTAGCAGATACTTGTTCAATTTCCCAGCTTTGTACAATAATGGTTTATGTTTACTAACCCAATTTTATTGAGAATATAGGACAATTTAACACCTTGTTTAGGCTGGAAATTCTATGTGTTCAGTATAAAAACAAATTAGTAATACATTGAATTACCAAAGATTCTTCCAAGACACCGAATGGAGCTTAGTCAAAAAGCAGAGTAGAAAGTAAAGTCTACTGTCTATGGTCTACTGTTTATGATGAGCTGCAGAGTAAATAATTAGCTCACATAAAATAATTAAGGTAATCAAGAAGACAATTGTATTCACAACAAAAGCAAAAGGGTTATCCTCATGAGTACAGTGAAAATAAAAATTTCCCTGCATATTCTGATAGTAAATGAATGAAATGGAATAGGGACCCGTAAAGATAATCTAGTCTAATTGCCTGGCCACTTCAGAAGTAACTGTAAATTACAGCATATTACTGAGGACACTGCCCCAGCCCGCCTGAATGCTGACAGCTTTGGGGCATCAACTGCTTCTCTAAGAGATTCTACACTCACAATACAGAAATTTTTCATAATGTCCAGTCTGATCCATCCCTGGTGCAATTTTCTGTCATTCCCATAGTGCCATTTGTTTCTAGAGCAGAGCTCAGCACCTCCCTCTATCCCCCTTCCTCAGGGAGTTACAGAGATCAGTGAAGCCTTTCCTCAGCCTCCTCTTCTCCAGACTGGACAGCTCAAATGTCCTCCTCATCCTCTCACTCAGGACATGCTTTGCAGCCCTGTTACCAGATTTGATGCCCTCAAGAACCTTACTTTATATATCATGGAGCTCAGAACTACACACAGTATTTGAGGTGAGGCTATGCCAACAATGAATGTAGCTGAAGAATCACTTCTTTTAGCTAACTGAGTCAACGCTGACTTATAGAATAATCTCTAAGATATTTCTCTTAGACACTTAAATGTCCTCAAAGGGCTAAATAAAACAAAATAAAAATAAAATACAGGATGGAAAAAAAAAAAAAAAGGATGAAATCCTTTAGAAGGAAAACACTGAACAAAAAGGGAAAGGTATTTCTGTGGAAGTTTGTGAACAAGTATATACAAACAAATAGGTGAATTCTAATACTTTGCCTATTAAACCTTATTCAAAATAGTTTCCTATTTGTACAGAAAACACAGTAGATTTATAAGCAAAAAGAATAGATACTTAAAATCCAATATAATTAAGAGCTTTCAGAAACTAATGAACTTTTAGAAGTCAAAACTGAAAAAGGTTTCTTTTTCATTCTCAATATAAATAATTTTTCATTAATATTTCTCACTTGGAAATTTCAGTCTTTAAAGATTTCTCTATCACTATTACTTGTTTTTGTAATCACAGAAACACATCCAAAGGGTCTGTGAGAAAGTACATAGCCTAGATCACAGCTGCAGACATTAATTAAAACATCTGCTTAAACCTACAGTGACAGTTTGATTAGTGGAAGAAAGAAATTGGTTGTACCTACATTAACAATGCAATTATAATAGAATTTTAGAATGAAACTTTTGGTGCTGAAGTACCTCGTGTTTTTTCTGTGTTTTTGTAGTTCGTTTTGCTTTTGTTTTGTTTTCCCTATATTGATAATGTTAGCATATTCCAGTTAAGTTTTGCAGAAAAGTAATTTGGTTTACATGTACTAAGACCATGCCATAATGTACACCAAAGGAGAGTAATAGAAGAGAACCAGAAGATGTACCTTACAAGTAAAAACTGAAATGAAAACTGAAATGCTAGATGGGATGAAATAGATTATAGGAGGTTCTGCTTTAAACGGCTAGAATCACGTTTGAAAAGGATTGTAAGATGAAGATTAAATTCTGAGGTTCTATGTCTGTCCAGCTACAGAGAAAAAAGCAATTCACTGGAAATTATATTCAAGAGCAAATTTTCACTTAATCTATTAAAATAAAAAATTAAAATATTATACTACATATTAAAATACTACAGAAAAAAATATAAAATCAAAAATATGCAGAATATCATAGTAAGAGTTGAAATGTTTACTGACCTTCATATAAGGTCATATATAATGGGAACCATTCACATACTTAGTATATTCTATTATTTTATCTAAGTGTAGCCTGTTTTAAGGAATAAGTGATATGGCAGCAAATGTTTCGTCTGAGCTGAAATTTGAGCCAAGTGTGCAATTAAGTCTCTCTCATCTTTTCACACAGAAAACTGCATAGAAGAAATTGGTAATCTCAGTTTAATTGATTTTAAGTAAGTTTCTCATAAAAGATAAATTCATCCCTGTCCTAGGATGTCTCCATTTCCAAAGGGCTTTGGACACTTTTGACTGGACAGGAAAATCTTATCAGGCTAGAGTTGAAAAGCATTAGATTCCAGCTGGGAATCACCCACAATTAAATCTTGGTTTATGTTAATTTACTTTGATTCCTGTGTTTGTTTCAAGTTTGCACTTGGTTTATTCATTTGGAGGAATTTTAAAGCAAGGTATATTATGCTGGATGCATCTGCAATTCCTTCTGAATTATGCAGTACAAGTTGTGATCCTGACCCAAATGTCATGCATACCAGACAGATGTTCTCTATATATCCTCGGGTGGGTCCTATGTAGAAAATGAGATACATGAGAGATAAGGAGATGATTTGTGCCACCATGGTTCTCACCCCACTAAAAGATAGGCACATGGGTGAAATGCAGAGTCCCTAACTGTAAACTGAAAAAAGATATTAATATAGTTGTACACAGATATTTACATCTGAGTACTAAACTCAAAGTGAAAAAGAGATTTACACCTGTTATTGTTCCTGTAATATACATACAAGGCAAAATTTCCTACACAGAGCTAGTTATTGTTTTAGGCTACTGAACTCACACAAAGAATCTATGCCATGCTCACCAGGTGTCACTTCCAATACATGGATTGGAAATTACACCAAACTGCAGAAATACAGTTAAAAGTCCAGACTAACAAACAGCTGCAACCTTAGAAGTGCACAGAAATACATAAATACTGGTGCTGATTCTATCTGTAGCCAGGAACAGATCTTAATGCTCTTCTAGCAGTATGAAGAATAGCTGATAAATAGCTTAAAGTCCTAAGAACAAGGTACTAAGCATATCTTGAGAGAGTATGAATGTGGCCTTTTGCATATTCCACTGAAAAATAGTTTAGATATTCATATCAAATTTCTTTGTGTGTGTGAAAACTTGTGAAGTATTTCAAGCTATTGTTTTTCAATAGATAGGAGAAAATTTTGGAGGAAAAAAAGTGAACAGTAGGTGCCATAGCTTAGTATAAAGTTTACTTCCTCCCAAATCCCTCAACATACTGGTGTTTTCTATGTACTTTTATTTTTCCTACTACTCACTCAAGTCCCATGAATGTAAGATAAAGATGTACTTCTTCATTCTCGTATCCACTGCTTTTGGGTATTCTCTACACCTTACTTTTGCAGTAAGTATTCATAATTTTTCTCATTTTCCTAAGAACAATGTTACATTCACCTTATTTGTACTGAATAGTCAGTGAAGCTACTCCAAAAATTAGTATACTTTCAATATGAATCAACGTTGCAAAACACTAGCACATACTACAGGAGTGTATCTTACTAATACAGAAACAGCATCTGCATCTTGACAGAACGTGTAATAACTCAGATTTGGATAATCATAATGATATTTTTACTAAAGCATTTCTAAAACCAGATTTTCTACTTCTAGGATATATAGTAGATGCAAAAAAGCTGATTCACTTTCTGAGTCTTCTGTGTCAAGTGCTTTGGCTCATCCTGCCAGGAGAGTTAACTAGCATTTCAAAGTGCCTACATTTGATTAAAATGACAACACAGGTATCAATGACTTTTCTTGGGGATTTTGTAGATGTGCAGTTTACTCAAAAAGAAATACCACAGATTTAAAGGAATATTCTGATCTGGCACATACCTATGAAGAAACACAGCGAGAAATTCTTTTAAGACATTTTTTATTTGTATACTAATTCTAGCAAGTGAAGAAAATAATAAAAACATTTATAGTCATTCTATACTCTTAGCATAAAATTCAGTTTTCCTTTCTACTAAAAATCATTGTGACACTTTTCATGTAGATCACTATTGAAGTGCCAAGTTCAGTATTGACAGATATTTCACTGTTACTAATGAAAATTAGCTAGGCTTCAGACCAAAAACCATTTGACCATCACCAGCTTACACCCATGCTACTGCAATTACCATTTATACTTGCACAGATTTTTGCAAGAGCACATACTGTAGTGGCTGTTGGCAGAATTGTGCATGACAGATTGCTGCCCTAAATCAACAAACCTTGTGAAATGCAGTTACTTTCTTAGCAGAACAACTGACAAATAAGTCTCTGGCTGAAGCCCAAGAGCCAGCTTTACTGTAAATCCCCAGATGTTTCTTGTACAATCATAGTGCTGAAATGGTAATTACCAATTCCAGTGCAGGATGTTAACTTGTTCACTACTTCTGTTATAAGACTTTTACTTTCCTTGCGAGTTTTCATTACCCCAATTTCACTGATGAATTATAACATCTATAGTCTGATGTTCTTCCCAGTTTTTTCCAGTATTCACTTCCTACTGAATTTCTTAAAAAACTACCCTTAGTGTCTTTAAAACACAAATAATACATCAAACAACAGTGCACTAGTTTTGTTTTTCTTTTCTAGTTTGAGGTTTTTTCTATAGCTTGAAGATTTGCCCTTAGAAAATTTAAGATGACAATTAGATCTAAACTTTTCGTGATGCTTAATTTTAAACTTTATCAAATAAAGCAGAATCTCAATAAGTTTTCAAAGTCTAATTTATTACAGAAACATTTGATGTATCAGTGGTCAAGACTGCACATTGTTGCTACAGTTGAACTTTAAAATAATCTTTGAAATAAAGATTAACAGCATGCTTATACTTCAAAAGCATACACTTTGTAATGAAGACTTAAAATTGTTTTGCATTGTGCAATTATTTTCATGAAGATGCTCTTCAACTCAGTAATGCTTTCAACTAACCTTAGTATTATTTGTTATCACTGTTGGATGCAGGACAGTAGGAGAGGGTCCAAACATTGTTCTTGTTCTGAAATAAACAGTGCTTACATTTTTTTCTTAAATAATACATTCAAAACTTCTTTACAGTAACAATACTACCAAAAATTCTACCACTAAGATGATGAAAAGTAGAACTTACATATTTTACTTCTTAAACAAAAATTATTACTCTTATTTTCTTACATACTGAAGATCTGTAAGAAAAGAGTGTTACCGGTATATCTTGCAATAGCTAACATGATGAAAAAGGAAAATGATAAATAACTAAAATACATTCGTTGCTGCAACTGCAAATATTTTAGTAATTCTTTATTACTACTTCATTAAGAAGCTTGAGAACTTCTACCTTATCTTTATTTGATACTTTATTATAAGTAATGTTGCAGTTGCATTCCTAAAATGTTGCAGTTGCACTTCCTAAAACAGACAGAAGTTCAACTTATTCCGTGAGAAATTAATCTGGCACCATAAAAAAAAAAAAGAAATTTAAATTAATAGAGGAAAGGATGTCAGACATATACAAAAGAGTCTGAAGTTTCAATCAAAGCAAGAGATGGATTGGAACCTTCTTGAGGGAGTAGTAAAAAATAAGCAAAAAAATACTCTAAGAGAATATTCAAAAGAGAAACTTTCATTGCTGGTGATTAGTTATTTCAGAAACTGCAGGTTTATACCATTATACATTTCTTATGATAACAAAAGGCTGTATACTAAGAACTCAAAAAGCACGCTTAGTATCCATAGTCTTCAATTCTTAACAATGATCAGTAAATGAAAACTGCTGTATATAGATATGTACACTACAAATATCTCCTCATGTATCACTGAAAAATGAAAAATTAACAAATGCTGTAGATTTTGAAAGCAGTGAAATCCAACTTGGTTCTCCCTGAAAACAAAAAAAGCACTTCAAACTGGAGATAGTAATATATATGCCTTTTTTTCTTTTTTTTGTATTTGCCAGTAGTAGTCAGAGGCTGTGGAGAAACAAGCAAGTTGTTACTATAAGAGAGGATTGGTGTCCTAATCACGGAATGTAAAAATAGATGTGATATTTACTCCCCAACTTGTACTTGGAAGTAAAAGTCAGATTCTGAATATTAATTACTTTTCTCTATTATCGTGCAAGATAAATTGTGAGCAGTGTCTCAAAGCCATTATATTTATCCAAAATAAAACTGAATTTTCTTTTCCAGATTCATTTTCTTTCTTTCTTTTTTTTTTTTTTTTTCCTAACAGAATACAGAAATGCTGAGAACAATAACAAGCAGAAGAAAAAGACCTCAATCTAATACAATGTAAGTCTGATAAGTTTCATAGACAGATGGAAGAACGTTTTCTAAACTGGCTCATAAAACTGTGGTAGTAAACTTCTCTGACTTTACATCGGCTGTCACTAAAACAAAAATTGCTTTGTAATTTCTTCTTGAACATTTCTAGCACTTTTACAGTAACATGCAGATTCTGTTTTTCAGTTTGACCACTTTTGTTTTCAGATCATGAATGGTTTCTCTACTTTATATGATTTGTCTGCAAATATTTTTGAAGTGCAAAACATCATATAAAATACAAAGTATTTTGAAAACAAAACTGACATTAAAAAAAAAAGACTTTAATAGTTCTGTTTCATTCCAAAATATGAAATAAATTTATCTATATCTATCAGGTAAAATAACTTTGATAACTAGGCTTACATCTCTTGAAATAATGTGTACTATATTTGAGACAATTTCTGTTTCTGAATGAATAAAAGAAATGCCTTGAGAAGCTTTAAGTTTTAAGCTCTTCTTTGATTAACCGCTACAATTTTGAGAGTGATCTCATCTGAAACAGGAAAAGGGTGTCGTTATCAGTTAGTTGGGGATAACTACAACACTGAACAGTTTTAATTCTTTCTCAGGTTCTCTTTCGCTTCTTCAAGTTATTTATAAATTCATCCTAGTCTTGAATCGTGTGCAAACTTGCTGAGATTGCAGTCCACAGGTCCAGGTCATTCATGAAGAAATTAAATACTGTTGGCCTCAGTGTTAGACCCAGAAGTACGCCATAAGTGATGGCCTCCAGCTGGACCAACAAGCACAAAATTTTAAGCCAGCAATTTAGCCTGTTTTCAGTCTATCTCACTGCCCTGTTATTTAACATGTACTTCGTTCAAAAAGAATGTGGTAGGACATAGAATCTAAAGACATGATAATCAACAGTGATAGTTCTCATCCACCACGCTCCTCACCTTTTTGTAGAAGACTCAGGTTGGCCAGGTATGATTTCTATTTCATAAATCCATGCTGACAGCTCCCAGCAGAATTTTTCCCACACGTGCATTCATTGCTGTCAATACAATGAGTCTTTGGATACAATGTAGATCTCCTACTAAGCTTAAAAGCACACTGTTCACAATTATTTTTGACAAAATGTGTCTTTGCATTCTAAAGGCCCGCAAGTAAGAGCACAGCCTGACTTGAAAGAAATTCATTACAAATTATCTCAGCAGTCCCTATATCATGGCTAATAGACTGGAAGTATATGGGGAAAGATAACATATGTACTTCACTTATACTTAATGACATACAAGGATATTTTCCCCCTAACATCTCCTATTCCTGCCCCATTCCACTTTTTTTTTTTTTTTTTTTTAATGAACTGTGCATTCATGGCTCTAGAGTTTCTGTGGAAGAGCAAAACATAAAGAATAACTTTAGTTTCTAAAATAAAACGGAAAGGATAAATATTGTTTTCCCTACAGGCATATGCAAAAATTTCTGCCTAAAGAGATAAGATAAAGAAGATGTAGATTTTTCTCCTTTTCAAGTATTTTTTTGTTCTTGGTTTGTATCATATTTTGTTTGGAAAAATTAATAGAAATCATTCTTAATTTTAAATATGCGTGGTTCTTAAGTGTTTGCTTACCCTCCGTAAATTCCAATGGCATTATTTTAAAGTTGTTCAGGGAAAAAGAAACAAAAATAAAAATAATGCAATTTCTCAGATAATTCACACAGTTAAAATAGCACAAAGTAAACTCACTTTCAATGAGTATTAGAATCACATACAGGATATGATAATAACCAAAAAGAAATATCACAGTTTCAGTTAAATTTGCCCCAGTGGAACACAGATGCATTACATCAAGGAACTATTTTGAAATTGAAGATGCAGTTGATGCCAAAACAACAACAACAAAAAACAGAATAACAGTTTCTACTTAATTAACTTCCCACATCTTTCTGAAGAAGTGTTCCCAAATCAAATTCAGTTCCTCAGGCTCATATAAAATTGAGTGGATATAGCCGCTCATGACTTTATTCATGAGTTGTAATCAACTAAAATAAAGATCTTCAATAATATTAAGTCAAAATTTTCAATATACAACCAGACATCTTCCTTGGATGAGCAACAAATCACAGTAATAATAAGTGGAATCCAGGTTGATATGAAAAAAATGATGTGTTCAGAAGATAGACTTGGACAATTGGATGACCCCCAGATAAGTTTCAGTGAAGTATAGCAAATCAAGGGCAAAACCATGAATCATGAAGGTCTATCATCTGTCAGTGAACAGTGAGTACAGCCAACTCAATTTCAGAATGGCAGCCGCTACAGAGACCACCAACAAATATGAGTGACTTGTCCCTTGGCAAATCTTCTGATTAAGAAACCTTTAGATCTTGTTCATAGCCAACAAACTGACACTGAGCTTTCAGTACACTGGAACTACATCATGTTGAGAGTCAAATGACTTAAGGAGCCCTTTTTTTTTATGCCATACTAATGGCTTTATCTTCAGTGACAGGTGAGTGATCCCAAGGGCAAAGCTGAAGAGTAGATATTAGAAAAATGAACTGTGGACCATGGCAGATTTTATCAGAGAGGTATGTCATCAGTAACTGCAGAAACAAGCACTGAACTTTGCACTGAGCAGTAAAGATGGCAGACTCTTAGGTGTCTTTGTGCCTTTTTGATAATACAAAAAAGCCTCCTAATTGAGGTTTCCAGAATATCTATACACCTCGGTAGTGATAGAATTGAAAAAATTAAACTAATTATACTGCATGAATATGTTTTATTAGCTCCAAATCTAGCTAACAGATAGCTCCCATATAAGCACAAAATCTTTCTTAGCACCACCTGCTGCATCCTGCTAATAATGTTATCGGTCTTCCCACCTCACTCTGCCTTGTTATGCCTGTGGAAAAGCTATGAAGCTCTGACCTGCAATGCTGACAGTCCTACAGAGAGCTCCCAGGAGTCAGTCTACAAATCACATCGCTAACGCAGAGAAATACAGGTGTTCCACAATAACACTAGTGAATTCATTACAGTTTGTATCAGGCGTTAATTGGGTGATATCACTTCATTGTCTCTGTTCTTTTAATGGGAAATGGGTTAATGTACTTAAAGAGCAAACTTTCCCTTAAGAAAATAAGCAGCATTTGCATGTAAAAGAACAAATGTGGCAGTTTCAGATGTGTTTTGGATTCCACTGAACCTCTGAACTCCTGTATGCATCAAACTTCAGGCATTACTTCTATAGAAAGAGGGTAAAGCATTCCCCTTTATCACCCAAACTACCATCAGCTATTCAGAGCCCACTGTACTAAATGCACCTCTACTGAATGCAAGGAGACTTCAGAAACATGGCTCACACACAGATTTCTACAGCACCAACTTCAATCCTGTAAGTGACAAAACAGCTAATAACATGCAGAAGACACACACCTTAGAGTACTCCAAGCAGAGATGCCACAATCCCCCACCCTAATGTTTAAAATATTTTCATAATTTCCTCATATCAGTCACATTTTCATACACCAGAAGGTACTGAAACTTCAGTGAAATAACTACTGAGCAATGTGGCAGTGTTTTTTTTTGTTGTTTTTGTTTGTTTTTTTGGTGTTTTTGTTTTTTGCTAAATAATGAATGAATTAAAATTGGGAGATAGATATCAGTACATATGCAAAACTAAAAATATTTTAGTTAAAATATTTTGTCCTGGTGAAATTAATTTGAAGGCATTTACAGGATGCTTCATGAGCCTCTCAAGACTAACGTAACCTTGAGGCAGGCTACTGATAGACTTTACATCCTACTTACATATATACGTACATAGTTTGTCACATTGTTTACCAGCTCTGGGTGAAATTAGAACCATACTCAAAGCCCTCACTACTCTCACCTGAAACAGAAGTTTCCATATTTACTTCAAGAGAACAAATGTTCAGCAAAATTAAGCCCTGCGAAAGAAAATATCCCAAATCATAACTCTTGTGTACATTTAGGGAACATGGAACAGACATGATTTTTGTAGAAAGTAACAAGGAATAAAGAAAAGCCATGACTAATGTTCTGCAACCTCTACAAAAACAGTATGCTCCCTGAAAGGTGAGGGTATAAGCTATGTAGTCTGGGAATTTACACAGATTTCATCAAGTCTACATATTGGAATATTCATATTAAGCACGCTCATGCTTTACCTTTTAAAAGGATTTGTTGTATTTGGTATGAAGGTCTGACAGTTTCGTACTCTATACTATTTTGTTCATTTAGAAATAGGTAAAAGACAAAATATTCTAACTAATTTGAAGAACACTAAAGTTACAAAATTGTCAAGGAAACAGTAGAACATTATAGAAATAATAGACATAGCCAGTGTTCCCCATTGTAGATGCCTTTCCAATTTTGGAAGGCAGAATCTGATCTTACTGATCAATGCTTGAACAGTCATTTATGTAATTATGCAGTGAGTGTTTTCTAAGTTGCTTTGCTTTTATAGGTGTTTTGTTTGTTTGTTTGTTTTTAAAATTCAAACATTTTAACCAATATCAAAGCTATGATATTTGCATTTATTCAGAAACAACTCTACTTATTTTTTAATGTTAGCTAGTAATTAATATTTTAAGCTACTATTATAAAAGAAACATTATGAGCAAGGTTTTGTAACTGGATGTATGATGAATTGAAAAATCAAAGATATATGTTTTTTAAAGCCTTAAACATTCAAAATTGTTGAGGATGAGATTATTAATCACATTATGAAATAGTTTTTCATTACCAAGAATATATTGTTTCTCTGTCAAATATTGAAATATGGTAGTTTTACACAAAAAAAAGGACCAGTAGACTTGTCATTCATCTCATATATCTATTAACACAAGAGTGAACTAATTAAGAGAAATGGGAAGCTGTCATGATCTCATTTATGAATGTACTTGAGACATTCCGTATACAGACAAAAGATTTTAACAGACTCTAAAGGCACTTAGGGCAAATACAATTTCATTCTTGCCAGCTTTAGCTCTATACATACTACAGTTCTTTGCATATGGTTGATTGAAAAGTATTGTAATATTCTTCTCTGATTATAGATTATTGTATGAATTGTGAAGAGAATTTAAGAGATTTTTGTTTCTAAATCATTTATACTATGCTGGTGATGTTGAATATATAGCACGAATGAGTGAAAACTCCTATATCAAAATGATCTGCACTGAGTTTCTGAAGTATTTTCTTTTCCTTTTTTTCTTCATAATAATCTGCTACCACATAATAAAATGACTGCATTTAAACAGCATTTAAAAATGGCTTGCCTTGAAAAATTACAAGCTAGAGACATGATACAGTTCAATAAGATTGTCTGTAAAGAAAAAAAAAAAAAAAAAAAAAAAAAGAAACTATTCTAGCTAAAACCAGAAAGGACTTCGACATACATAAAATCACTGACAATTTCAATACATTTTACACACATAATCCATCTTGTACTTCTAGACTTAACAACTGGTGAAGAGTTCAAATGCTCCATTCTCAATGCCAACATCATTTCAAATATGAAATATAGATGTTTTGAGTCATGTTTTTAAGGATGATGCATTTCTTTTAAGAGGCAAGCAAAGTTTCAGGAAAAAAAAAATGATATGAAGGAAGATTTCACTGTTCACATATTCTCAAAACAAATCTCTATGGATTGCTAATTTAAGAGGTGTAATAATGAAACTGTGTAGTTTGAAGCTGAAGAGATTCATTTATATTATCTGTAAATTAAGGGGAAAAAAAGATTAAAAAACACCTACCTTTCGGGAATTGATTTCTTTCACATAAAGCGGAAGTAGAAATTCAGATATTCCTTCAAGTCGTATTCCTTTTTTAGTGACTCTCAAATTTCCCATTCCATCCTACAAATCAATAACATATATATACATTTCACTTTATGAAATAATGCTATTGAGAACAAGGTGAAAAGAAAAGTATCTGGCCTAATATCTAAACGTAATGAGTACTAGGTGAAGTGAAAAGTCCCACAAAAAAGTGAACAGTAATAAATGCTTTTTTATGGTTAGTAGACAAAGAATAGTAAGGTCTGTGGTGCTAGCCAACTGAAGCATGACTGAAGATACTCAGAATGTCCAGCCAATAAACAGTTTTGAGTAAAACAGAGGCAAATATAATTATCCACTGAAGTCTAGTCTGTTTTAAGATTACTACTGTATCGTTAAGTTTTTGGATCTCTGATGATTTGCATTATAAAAATACCATGAACTCTCTCTACATTGCTTTTCTTTTGCTTTTCTAAAGTACTACCATCTGGTGCCTAGAAATGGAATTTCAGTGAGTGTATGGAAAAAAGTTCACATGAACTGTTCGTGACAAAGCTTTCACTGCCCCCAGCTCTTCTGATCTGGATAGGAGCTAGAAAGGACTAAGGATAAATCCTCACTTGGGACTGTGGCGTTTGACTGCACACTCTACTCTGGTAGTGAACTACACACATTTTTCCTTGGCTGGATGCAATGAAAGGGTAGATCATATACATATGCCTTCGTTGTGGAGACAAAGGTGGATCCTGAATTACACCTGCTATGCAATTAGTTATCTCTAAAAAAATCTATGCAATATTTTTTAAAGCAAACTATTTTTTGTAGTATAATATTAGAAAACATTATGTCAGGTCACAGGAAAACATCCTATGGGAAATAAAAAAAAAGTTTTTTAATTAGTAGTTGCTCATCTTTACTAAGAACATGTTACTAGTGAAAAGGACCTCAAAATGAAAAGTTTTGTTGTTTTTGTTTTGTTTTAATTTGGATAGAAATAAGAAAAGGGTCACTCTAAAAGGCTGGATGAAAAAAGCCAACAAAATGATCCAGTGCACAACAAAACATATACAGATTAAAGCAGCACAGCAATGCTTTAGCTGTACTCTTACAGTTAAAGCAATGAAATCCATTTGATACTTAGAGACAGGATCATTTTGCACGCTGATTGAGATTCAAGACTGTACCTGCTACTATATTCTTGACAGAAGATAATTCTTTGCTGTGCAGCCAGTGGAATACAACTTGACTCACTTCAGTACAAAATTAGCAATGTGACCTAATTGATGATTAAATGCTTAGAAGCAATTACTAAGTCTACTGCAGCAAAGAAGCAAGAACTTGTATTTCTGCTTTTAGCCATATAGTATAACCTTGACTTGCTGAGCAGTCCTACACAGCTTGATGGCAATATCCCAAGCTGATACAGCTGATGCTGGAAGAGGACACCAAAATACCCACATTTATACTTACCTAAAGATAGTCTAGACACCATCATGATTTCCTTTTCTAGAAAAAATAATGATACCAACATGGCAGGTATTCAATTGATACTATTGTTATCTACATCTGAAGTATGACTGTGAATAATTTAAAAGAGGAAAATAAAATGACATTTTATACAATGCAATTCAACTGAAATAATTTCCCAAACTCAACAAGGATATAGTGTCAGACAACTTTTCAAACCACAATAGATCTGTAAAAAATGTACTTTTGGGAATTACGCTTTCACATTTCAAGTATGAAAGTACTTCTAGACGTCTGACTACAAAACCAGAAACTTTCAGAGCAATAAAATAAATATAACTTCACTCCAAAGCAGACAAAATACAGAATAACAAAAGCTACTGCTAAGGTTACGTATAATACAAAATGTACTTGCTAAAGTATTGTGGCACAAGGAGAGTGATTGCAGACTCTGTAATGGTCTATCTAATGTTTAGCAAAGCTTGAAAATTTTGTGTGGCAAAAGAATTACTTGCATTCTTTTTTTGACATCTTAATCATCAAATAATGTTCCTTAAAGTAACTATGTTGTATCTTGATCTTTCTATGCATATAGGTCACTATAGATAGATCACTATAGATTACTATATATAATGATGTATATATTACATCACTATAAAAGGATCTTTTCGTATAGAAAGGTTACAAGTAGCCGATATTTTATAACAAGGTGGAATACAAAGCAGTGGTGTCTATTTTTGAGAAGAAAGATAGAGAAATAAATTATACAATGCTTTTCCAAGTACAGTCTTCACTAAGATCCATTAACTCTAAATTTCAACAATTTCATTTTTCTATGTATCTTGTAAGACTAGTGTATAAAATAATCATAGGATAAAATAACCTGAGAAAGGAGAGCAAACATTATAATAATTTGGCAGTGAATAAATACTAAACAAGAACTACACCAGTTTATTTTTTTTAGGTATAAACACATTTTACAACTGAAAAGGCAAATTCAATATGTTGCTACATCTGCTTGTGCAGAATGTCTGCAATTGCCAGACATAAAATACTATTCAAAATGAAATTGAAAAACAAAATTCTGAAGACTGGCAACGCCTAGAAAACTTCTATTTGAGCCATCTTATTTGTAGGCATATGATAAAATCTATAATCATACAAAATATTTACCGTCCTGAATCCCTGCTTTTTTCACACAACTTTCACGCTACTCCTTTAAAAGAGAGCTAGAATTACAGAATGATTTAGGTTGGAGAGCACTTCAAAGAGCACCTGGTTCCAATCCCCTACTGAGGGCTACTTCCTATTCTCCTACCACCTCACTATTTTCTTCACTACTGATTTATGGAATCTGTTAAAAGTCTGCTCTGAAAGTAGGACTGTCAATCTTCGTCTTGGCTTCTGCTTTCTTAAGTATTTATTACTGAAGTTCTTGAGTTCTTCAGAATTCTTAATTAATTTTCAAAATACTTTTGGTGGGTTTACACTGAGTGATACTGTTCTTATGTTACAGAAAGTGAACTGAAATACAAAAATTAATTTGTCCTTTTCTTTTTCGTGCTTATCATATTCTCTCTGTTTTCAACAACAGGAAGTTGGTGTGTATGGAAAATTTAAACTGTCAGAGTCTCAAACAAAATAAAGCACAGGTTACAGTGTCAATATGTATATATTTTTTTTCTGAGTGACATTTCTAAGACCACATCCTTCATTTTTTTTCCAAAATTCAGCTACCCACCTACCCAAGTGCAAAAGTCTGAATGCAGAAAGACTCTAGATATACAGGAGCACTCCATTTTCAGTAAAAGTATTCAGTATGAAAAGACAGACAAGGTATTCCGGATTGAGAGCCACAAATAATGTGATAAGATAAAAGCTGAATAAGGTACCTGTGACCTTAACAGCTTGACAAATGCAATAATCTTCCAGAAAGCAACCTCCTGGACCATGTGCAATATCTGTTATGAAATAAGACTGAACAGTAAAATAAAGAAAATAGTTAGATATGTATTACAATGCGCTTAACAAGGTTCTCCTCCTTCACAGAATCACTCCCTACTAGGTTTTCTTCATCAAAAATTCTCCATCCAGTTTCAGGAGGGTTGGAATAAATGTTTTTTTCATATCATTGAGCTAGAATTAGGCTGTTACAGAGAAAAAAAAAAATAGTCATACTTAAAAAGTCATTAAAACTGAAAAGATAAATCAGAAACAAATCCAGTCTTCTCAGTCCATTTAATGCACCCATTCGTATGAAGATGAGTCTATCTGCAATGCTCCTCCCAAAAAAGCCAAAAAATAATATTAAATTTTAAAACATAACTGGAGAAGAGTTTTGTCTTAAGGTATACTTGCAACTTCCTACGTATATGATTCTGATGTAATATTACAATTATAGTTTGGTTTAGGCAATCCTTTTGCTAATCATCCAGATAAACTGTCCAATTTAGTTAATGATTTCCAGGCAATAGATATTCAAATTATCATTTGCATTTGTGATTTGATTTCATTCAGGTACAACAATACGCTTGAATGAAGTATACAAGTACAGTCTTACAACAAATAAATACTAATACAGTATACCATATCTGGCTTGGATAGAGCTAGTTTTCTTCATAGCAGGTTGTATGGAAATACTTTTTGGTACATCAGAGTTGACAACACACCAGTGTTTTGACTGTTGCCAAACAGTGCTTACACAGAATCAAGCTGTAGAGTGGCAGACAGAATGCTGTGGATGACTGGGAAGATTATCTACAGTATTAGCTATAGTGATGATAAAATGCTAGATATGCAAAAGGTTAGGAGGAAGTTGAGAAGGCAAATCATCTGTACTGTGTTCACACGCACAAAGGGATGGGTTTCATAAAAAGAGATACGTAAAAATTCTGGCTGGAGGAAAATGGTGTTTGGGCATGATTATGGATAATAAAACGAAAAACTATAGTCAGCTACTAGCCTGCATAAATAGAAGGGGAGGAGGGATGGCGCAGGGACCAGAAATGAAAATGCAGGGAGTTTTCCTTGTTTGCAAGGAAAGGTTACTGTGAATTTCACAAACAGCACATTGATAGCAAGATATCAAGGAAAAAACACTGCAATGGCAAAAATTGATGTAAACATTTCCCTTCATCTCTCTGCTGAAACTAATAGCTATAACTGTGTAAATGACATCCAAGAGCAGGGAAGAGTGGGGAAAGAAATGACTATAGTATAGTGCTACAATGTTTGAGGTGTATGTTGTGACTGAGGAAAAAAATATAGCTTGTGGAAATGTAGCAGTAACGAATAGATTTTAACTAGAAAAGCAATAGAAAGGGAGAAAGACAGACCACTGTGCAGTATAAGTGGAACTGAGTATCCTGAATAAATGTTGTCCATTAGATTGCCTTGTAAAGGTATAAAGCACAGTCTGGCTTCCCCAGTTATGAAAGTTAACTTGAAAATGCAAGTCTACATGGGATTGCATTAACAGAAAACATATCTCTCAAGAGTAGACAATCACTTCAAATGCAGCTTTTTTTTTTTTTTTTTTCTTTTTTAACAAAGTCTGATTTCATTCTCTGTCATGGATATCTATATTATTTTTCATTCATACACTGACATGTCTTTTAGTAGCATATGAAAAAGACTGAATTCCATGTTATCTGTCCTCACTGTATTTTAGATTGAGGTACAGCTTTCCCAGAATTATTTTACTTAATAGTCTTTTTAAATAAATTATGAACTATATGTTTCTAAACTATATGTTTCTAAAAGCAAACAATAAATAAAAATGTACAATCTGACTATGCAGTTCTCCCCCTACCTATTCAACAGTTCAGATATTTAAACAATAAGAAAAGATTTCCAGACCTGCTGAAAGTCTAATAGCATCTAACAGTTTCAATAGGAACCATGTGATGAGAAGGATGTGACGTTTAAATCAATCAGTGTAGAAAATAAAACAAAAGCAATCAGATAGCCAAAACCTCTTAAGCTTTTGGAGACAAGAAGTTATTTCTTTTATTTGGAAATTGTTCTCTGCTTATAATTTTCTTCAATATTCTGTTAAGTGAGCAAGCCAGGATGAGTCTATATCACGACTTCCATACCAGGTGAATTCCTCTCCAAGACAGGCAAAAGTATTAAAAAGCCATAATCCACAAAAAAAAAAAAAAAAAAAAAAAAAAAAAAAAAAAAAAAATCATCTAATACTGACATGGAATATCTCATTTTGAACTCCTTCTGATTTGAAACTCCTAATCCATTTATCTTCATTTGCAACTGAAGGAGGAGAAAAGTAGTACAAAGGATCTGGTGCTTTTTGGTGTTCCCATGCACTGCTATAAACCCATGACGACAACAGTGAAATGATTTTCTAGTTGTAGCCAGGACACTTCTATTACCAAAGACAAAATTCTATGATTCAGTTAATGTGCAGACAGACTAACATAATTCCATTTCCATCCCAATCCAACCTTGTACAGTGAATCTTCAAAAAGTCAGAAAGTGTTGTACGCTCCTTACAGTTTCACACTTCATGCAGGTAGAAGAAAAGTGAATTCAACAGCAAAATTATAAGCTCTTGAAGAATTTCTGGTCAGTCAGTTCAGTCAGTTGCGAAACACCAGAAACTAGGTAATTGCATACTCTTGTGCTAATATTGCTTTAACTGAACTATTTTGATAAGACTGTTAGTGTCTTAATTAGATTAATAATAAAAAACGGATGTGTGTGTATGCATGTATTTAGTCTACGTATATCACACAGTTATTTAGTCTGCCTCCCTTCCTTTGAGGCTTGGTTGTAATTTCAACACATCATCTTGAAGATGCTAATTCAGTCATGCTGAAAATTTAATCACACATTATCCTTGTATTTTATTTCTTATATAAGTGGTTTCTTGGCTTCAAAAACAGCAATGAAAGACCACAGATTGTCTAGCGTGCTGACACAGGATGACAATAAACAAACATGCTATTTACAAAAGTGGCCATCTCTGTTGATGAATCTGTAGGAAATATTTAAATTTATGAAACAGTTTGACATTTGTACACTCTCATTTTGATTTGAATGTATGAGGCTAATACTGAAAATGTTAGACCATAGGCTCTTCCATTTCTCTAGGAATCGCTACAAAGTATTTTTTGGAACTACTCTTGTATTTTAGTCTTCACACTGAGCTAGCATTAGACTGATGGTAAACTAACAGCAATTTGAAATATTAAAATCTGACTTATGATATGGGTGGAGATGCATTGTAGTTAAGTCACATATGAAAACAGATTGTATACTGGTGGGATGACATGCTAGTTTTTTTTTTGTTTTGCACCTTGTCCTTTCACTGATCCAGACGTAGGCAAAATGTCAGCATTCGTATCGCTAAACCCTACAATATGCTCCTGCTGATCTATACCAAAAATAATTTTGAAAGAGAATAGATAATCAAAGGGGGACAAAAAAAAACCCTACAGAATTAGGTAGATCCTGATAGTCTCTATGCTTTGATTTGTCAAGAAAAAAGATGTGTTTCTTGCAGAGAATAAGCTTTTTGCTAAGAAATTCAATCTTCTTCTCTGTGAAAGAAAACTATGATAAAATATTCACCCATTTCAGTAAATGCACTGTTCAAGTTCTGTGTTCTACTTACACCATTGAAATATTTCTGGACTGAGCATCATGCAATTGGAAAAAATAGGGAAAGAAAAAAAAAAGACTAAAGAAAGACTAAACATGCATTGGAAACATTTTTAGCAGCGTTTACCCCCTTTCAAAAATTATAAATCATATATTGAGTTAAGCAGTGGGCTTAACTGAGAGGTTTTGCAAAATGCTACAATTTGCATTACTACAAAATGAGCTATAACTGAGCTATGCTGGATATAATGTAGTATTCTTTTGTTCTTTTTCTTAAAGACAGATTACATAACTAATTTAAGTATTTTACTGTACTTTCTAAACCAGATACATCCAACCTGCAGGCAGTATGAGGGCTCGTCCTACCCACCCTGCGGCCATCCCCTGCCTTGGCACAGAGTGGGCGCAGGGCAACGCTGGTTTGAGTTATGACAAAAAAATCTCTAATAAGCACACTGAGACTTGCTAAGAATTGCAAACACTTCCCAAAAACCAGACTGAGTCACTAGTTTCACAAAAAGTCAAAATATCTCACTAGTTTATATTTTTGCTGCTTTTTTTGTTGTTGTTTTAACAATTTTAAAATGTTATATAGGTTAGCTGCATGATATGTTTCATATGTGGCTCAAGATAATTCCTCTTTACTCAAGTCAGCCCAGGCAAGGTTGGACATCCCTGGTCTAAACCATATCTATAGTTAGAAATACTCTTTAACACATAACTTAATCCTCCAGAGGTGTAATGCAACTACTTTACCTCTGTTTAAACATTCTGACAGATTACTGCTTAGGCTAAGTAGTCATTTCATTTCCTGTTCTTGTATGTCTTTTTCAGTTTTAATGCTTCTTTTTGCTCCCAGTCTGCCATGTGTAAGACATAAAACAGCCAGAGCAACCACAGCATGTGAACCCACGAAGTAGCTTACTGCATGCTACCAGGGAAAGAGAAGTGTAAAAAATGTCACAAAATTGTTTGAGAATAACTTTTCTTTTGAGTAAAAACATACTCAATAGAACAACCATCTCATAAGTGATAGGTTTAAGTCCCTTCTGTCTTTCAATCAAAAAGGATTTAAAAAAATGCAACCTTTAATTTAATTTTTTTAAAGGGTATTATAACCACAACGATCAAGGGATTTGCTTCATCTCCTTGCAAATAGCTTCTTAATTGTATTTTTTTAACCACTTAGATCTATTGATTGTCTCCAAATGGGGGACATCTGCACATACATAAAATGCCTAATTTTAAAGGAACATAGTACATTCTCATATATCAAAAACTTTCTGTGCTATAGCTGAACTCTTGACCACTGAAAGACAATGCTATGCATTTGTGAATTAACAATTCGGCATCCCAGTAATTTATTTTTAAACAGAGCAATTTAAGAAAATGATTGGATAAAATTTTAAAGGATAGGTTAGTTCCACAATCCAGCATTTTAAAAACACAACGTAAGTTATCTCTGCCATCAAATCTTTGTCAGTGATTAGCTATGAGGTAGCATGGTAGGATAGAAGTGGCTACCTGCAGCAGTGTCTCTACAGGAATCCTAGAATGGAATTCTTCAATGAAGATTCTGTGCACTGGAGGAACACAGACTTACATACTTCTAAAAGCAGAGACCAGGAGCATTACAATCCCTGCAAACATGCTTTAAAAACTCCAGAAGTAAAAGTAGTGAACCCAAGAAGCCTAAATGATCAAAAGGATGTCAGTAATATGCTAGACAATAGGATCTCCAGTGAAAAAGAAGGTGGCTAGTTGGAAAGGAAAGCAGAGGTACAAGACAAGGATAACAAACCAGACACTCTTCAGAGAAGCAAATGATAAGCAAAAGCAGCCAATGATCCAGTCACTAAGAGAAAATAAAGAACGTAGCTTAGTGGTGGAAAAAAAGAAGCTACACGTCCTTAGCACTGAGAAGTGGGGTAACCACTAGTCTTTCTCTGAGTTTGGCTTTATTTGAGACTCACCATCTCAATAATAATCAGACATCTGATTATTACTTCATGCTGTTCATTTGTAATTACAGTAACAACTTAGAAAAAGAGACAAGAATTCAAACTCATGTAATACATCCTATATAGAACAAGTAGTAAGGGACCTTGAATGAACAACTTCACTGCGAGATTCAGACAAAAGCAACAAGAATGAATTTCTAAAGGACTGTAAATAATGGTTTTAAATAAATAATAACAGAAATTAAAAAAAAAATCATTTCCTGGCAGGAAGGATGATGCAGATTACATATGTGAAGAGTAATCCACAGCACTCAGCACAGATCTCACTGATAATGCTGAAGGCCAACACCCTTTGTGAATACAGCAGGAGACAAGCTGATTAGAAAACTCCTGAAATACTTTCATTAAAAGAGTAATTAGGGTAGAGTCTGCTTCAGATTTTACTCTAATTAATAGAAGAGAAATAGCTAAGAATGTGAAGATTAAGAGGTAATGTGCTTAGGATTGGTCATAAAAGGACAGAGTTCTCAGAAACCAGATTAGACAGAAAATAACTAGAACTAAAGGCTATGTATTTCAAGAAGGCAAACTTCAGTAAGAGAAATCTCAGAGAAGATATCCTGGGAGACTTTCCTAAGGGGAAAAAGGAATTACAGTGTAACATTATCTCCTTAATGAACCAGTTTACACAAAGGAGAAAAAAAAAAGCTTCTGATAGATTCTGAAGCATATTGACTTTTTTGATACTTTTTTTTTTTTTTTTTAATTTTCTCTTTCAGTCAAAAGGTCAACAAAACTGGTTTCCTGTTTTAAATTGGTCCAGTGACAGATAAAGGATTCAGATCTAGCAGGGGAGAAATGAATGCATTTGAGAATACTTTCACATGTTAGGTATTTTCAAATCAGTTAAGTAAAACAATTTTTATTCTAAGTATCAAAAATCTGCAAGACATAAATGTTTAGCTAAAATATGTCTACAATAGTGACAAAGCTCAAAGAAGCCAAGTGCAGCATTCCCTCATTTCCCCACTTACTCCATGTTGGCTCTGTGGGGCAGTTTTTCTGCATTTGAAGGGGATTCCTTTTGGATGAATTTAAACCAGAAGTTCTGTTCAAAGTGCAGCAACAGTCTCTAAAAGGAACAGAAAGGTCCCAATCAATGTATGATCTGCAGCACAAGCAAGTCCCACAGCAAGTAACAAGTGCACATGCACTGATAGAATACTCTCAAACCACAAAGAACTCCCATGTTCCTACTTCTTGTGCTACTTGAAAGGTAAAGGTCTTGAACTCAGTAACCAGGCCACATGGATGCCAAGACCGTCTACAGACCATCTACTTTTCTTTTTCTTCCTTCTACTACAGTATCCTTCATCAGTACTTTACTGAATAGCTTTTTTTTTCTTTTTTTTTTAAAGCAGACACCACCAACAAAAAAACATTTTGCAATTTTGCAATTTTTCCTTCTCAGTGGTAGAATCAACTTCTGTCTTGCAAAAGATTCAGTATCATCATATCAGCATATATAATGCCAGACCATGGTCAAGGGTTTCAGCTATGCCCTCATGCGTCTTTAAGTTCTGCATCCACTGCCAGTCAACCCTAAGACTCATCATTTCCATCTGTCCAAACTCTGTATATCCTCTCACATTTACACCACCTCTTCCTTATACAAATGAAGATCTGAGAGGCCAGAAAAACTTTCATGTTGTCTTGTCCAGCAGTTGGCACTGCCACAAGACTTAAGACAATATTTCTCCCAAACCAAGCCCTAAAGTGGCCAATATTCAAATACAGAGTCAGGAAGAAACAGGTAATGTGTTTTATGTGTAATTCAACAACAGTAAAAAGAAAGCCTACTTACTCGATAAAGGTCATAAGAGTCCAGTGTGTTATTGTTATCACTACGAAGTAGACCAAAGAACAATCGCGTTTGATGAAGCAATACAGAGAAGCCTACACACCTGAAAGCAGAAGCTTGTAGGACAGCTTTTTTTTTTTTTTTTTTAAACCACATGTGCAGCAGGGAAGTTTGTCCCAGGGGTCCAGATTAACAATAAATAAATATGCGTACCAATAGTTTAGATGTTGGGTCGCTGGCACAAACTGCTATTTTTAATGGATCCATTCATAATGTCATGCATTAGTTTTCACTACATAGCTCCCAGTTACACAGTCTACATGCACAGTGTTTTTTTTTAAAGGATGAATCATAGAATCATAGAATCACAAGGTTGGAAACGACCTATAAGATCATCTAGTCCAACCGTCTTCACACTACCACTGCTACCACAAGCTACTAAACCATATCTCGCAGCTCCTCGTCCAGACACTGAATAAAAGCAAACTGTAAAGGTGAAAACCACAAAGGCAGAATTGGTACATACCTGTCAAAAGGCAAAACAATGGCAATAAACATCAACCTGCCTTGAACTCCTAAAATATTATGAACTCTATCACAGAATCATAGAATGGCCTGGGTTGAAAAGGATCAGTATGACCATCTAGTTTCAACCCCCCTGCTATGTGCAGGATCGCCAACCACTAGACCAGGCTGCCCAGAGCCACATCCAGCCTGGCCTTGAATGCCTCCAGGGATGGGGCATCCACAACCTCCTTGGGCAACCTGTTCCAGTGTGTTACCATCCTCTGTATGAAAAACTTCCTCCTAATATCTAACCTAAACCTCCCCTGTCTAAGTTTAAGACCATTCCCCCTTGTCCTATCACTATCCACCCTCCTAAACAGCCATTCCCCTTCTTGTTTATATGCTCCCTTCAAGTACTGGAAGGAAAAAAACAAATATTTCCTTCTCTTTCCTTATTCTAGCCTTCTCTTCTCCAAGCTAAACAAGTCCAGTTCCCTCAACCTTTCCTCATAGGAGAGGTGCTCCAGCCCTCTGATCATCTCAGTGGCCCTCCTCTGGACCCACTCCAAGAGCTCCATGTCCTTCCTGTACTGGGGGCCCCAGGCCTGAACACAGTACTCCAGATGGGGCCTCACAAGAGTTGAGTAGAAGCAGACAATCACCTCCCTCTCCCTGCTGGCCACCCCTTTTTTAATGCTGCCCAGAACACAGTTGGCCTTCTGGGCTGCAAGCACACACTGCTGGCTCATGTTCAGCTTTTGGTCCACCAGGGCCCCCAAGCCCTTCTCCGCAGGGCTGCTCTCAAGGAGATCTTCCCCCAGTTTCTATATGTACTTGGGATTGTCCCAGCCCAAGTGCAGCACCCTGCACTTGGCCTTACTGAACCTCATCAGGCATTCATGGGCCCACTTCTCCAGCCTGTCCCAGTCCCTCTGGATGGCTTCCCTTCCTTCCAATGTATTGGCTGCACTGCTCAGCTTGGTGTCATCTGCAAACTTGCTGAGGATGCACTCAATGCCATCATCTATGTCACTGATGGAGATGTTGAAAAGCACCAGTCCCAAGACTGACCCCTGAGGGATACCGCTTGTGACCGGCCTCTACCCTGACACAGAACCACTGATCACAACTCTTTGGCTGCGTCCAGCCAGCCAATTCCTAATTCATCTATACCAGACTAGATAATCAAACTATCTGTAGGCAGTTCGAAACTGACCATGATATCAATAAAATGCAAAGCAATGAAAAAGCCATGATTTTTTTTTTCTATAACTGAATAACAATGGCAATGCAGACACATATTAAATAATTTTTTAAAAAATGTCCTACCAGAAAAATCTCAACTTGATGGTTTTACTTAGACTGGAGAAGGGGAATTGAGAAATCATACAATAGAATTCTTAAAATATGAAAATACTTTATTCATGCCTACTGATTAGATAGCAAACAAGATTAAAATGAGGAAACAAGAATCACGTGGGTATTAGTAGAATGTTTTGACTCTAAGAACTGGAACAAAAAGGTATTGCCTGGTTTTGCAATACTGAAACATGAAAGAATATTCTGAACTTTTTGAACATGCATCTCTGAAGAATGATGTACAGTTAAAGCTATATTGCTGTAGAGGAGAAACACAGTTGGCTTTTAGATGTCTTTTCTGGACATAGTCTATAATTATTTTAAGATTTCCATGCAGAGACTACTACATGATTACACAGTACACATCTACTTCACTGATCAGCAAAATGCATAAACACTGAGATTATTTAAAACCTACACAAATATTTTGCCCTACTGTTTCAGTAATGTGATAAACTGACAATCTTACTGGATTGCAAAAACACAATCCGTTTTTAGTCTTCATAACTAACAAAACTCATATACAGTTGTTTGATTTTTTGTTTGTTTTATGGCAGAATTAATAACGGAATCAGCACCATTTGTATTTTACATACAGGCAGTTTGAGAATGCCTACACTGCACTTTCAATAGATTATTCATGTCAATATTGTAATACACTCATTTACTCATATTCTTCATAATACTCATATTCCTATTAAAAAAAAAGAAGGGTGAGCATAATCTTTTTTTAGCTATAGAATAAGAGATAAAGGAAAGAAGTTTCCTGAAAAACTGAGCTAGCCATAGATAACAAACCAAAAACAATAAAGGTGAGTTGAGATGTGTTGTCTCCCTCCAATGCAGTGACAATCTTTGACAGATGAATTCTGTTAAGCAAACACAGCATAGTCAATCCAAAGAACACAAATTCAAGACAAATGTCAGATTTAGCTATAAAATTGGGCTTTCTAATGGTGTCACGTCAAGAAAAAATACGAAAATGTTCTATGAACAGAGACTCTTAAAGAAATCAAAGTAAGAAGATAAAGGAAATTTCTATGAGAAAACTTCCACTAGAAGAGGTAGGATATGCTATGGCATTTAAGAAAAAAAAAAAAAATAGTGAAGGCATTTCTTTATTCACTTTAAAAGAAACATCCAACTGCTTATGTAGAGATAGCATGTCGGGAACAAAGAAAGAGAAAGTTTGGGTCAGTAAGGGATGAACAAAACTGATACAGCTCTGCATTTATTTGAGAAAAATAATTAGGAAGATTAGGTTTTTTGTACACTTGCCCCTCAAAGTGAATTATCATTCATCTCTTTCGGTCTGTCATCACCATTCACTGCAATCACAGTTTAGTGATCTGTTGTCAAATTGATTGTTGTTGTTTTGTTTTACCACTCTAAAAGAAATTCAGATGCTTACAAGGAGGTCAAATAAATCCTACTGTGGTCATTTCCATCAATTTTCTGTTTCCAAAAGTTTCCTTAGCGTACTGGGTAAGTACACTAGGTTACAGAGGGAAAAAAACATACAAACAAAAAAGTGAGTGGCATATTAGCAAAAAAGTAATCTTAAATCTTTAAGGTCTTAGATGTACAATCTTTACTGTGTGCAACGTGCAGGTATGTTGTTCTAGTGATAAACAGAAATCTAAAAAGTATTTTTTCTCCAGGCTCCTTATGATGCCATGGAGTGTTAAATGAACTCAGTTATATCAAGAACATAGAGAAGTTTGGAAAGCCAGATTTCATTTTAATTGCATTTTTCATTAGCTAGTCTCATAAGCATAACTGATAATCACTAAATAAAGTGTAACTTCATTATAATACAAAACCCACTGTAGGAAGACAGCTGCATTAGTTTAAGTGCTTTACATAGGAACAAGTTTTCATGCTATTTAATAACTCACTGTAGATTTCAAGGATGCATTTAGCAATGATGAGATGAATTAATGCAGCCACTGAACTACGTGGAGGGGGGGAGTAGAAGGAATCAAACTACCCAGCAAAGCAAATATTAATACATTTCTGTAGTAAATAAAACTTTACATTATAACAAACAACAGACTGCTCTTTATGTCCTTTAAACTCTAACAGGTACACAGATTTACTACATGTCTCAAAAAAATCTGATATCTCCACAGAGTCAGAGCTTAAATAAATGTTACAATTCTGAAATTAGAATCCATGGTTGCATGCGTAAGAAATTAGACCAAAACAAGAACAATAGGGAAGGGTGCTAACATTTACACATTATGTATAGGTCAAACATTGTTTTCTTCCACACTGGTATAACACAAAGCCTCCAGCTTTAAATAACTAAAAATTTTTGGCAGCTTCATCTGTTTTATTATTCCTGTTGGCACAAGTTGAATTTATCACACTGGTCTGAAATAGATTATGTGTTATTTATTGGATTAATTTAATTGTGTATTGACATCAGCGTATGTCAAAATTAATGGCTTTTTAATGACATTGCATGCTAAAGATTAACTGGAAATACTGAGAAGGAATGACGGCACAGATTTAGAAACAATTGATATGACAAGGTTATAAATATTACTATACCATAACACTGACACACACAAAAGAATAAAAATAGCTTTGTTTCCCTCTTCCTTTCATTCTGGGAAGGAAAGGAGAACAGTAAACGCAGAATTTTATTTGCTTGTTTTACATCAAATCTGTAAGGAGTCTGCATAGTGCCCTTTTTCTTTAAACATCTCACTGAAAATAAGACAAAACTGAAAGAAAACAGTGGATATCACATCACCATGATATTATATAGACAAACATAAGATACACACACCAGTTTTCTTCCTTACACATGGCTTTTAATTTGAGATACTTCTCTAAATTCTAGCTGCAAATCAGAACAGAAACACACTGCATTCCTCAACTTCAGATTTCAAAAAGACACCATATGAGACAAAGAATTGTTTTTAAAATAGTATATACTTTGTGTCTTGGAAATAATACATATCAAAAAGCCTTCAGCCATTTGAGTCAGAAGCCTGCAAACTTGATATAATTAAAAATCTATTAAGAAAAAGACTAACGGCAGACATTTCTTAAGATACTAGATGTAATTATGAGGTGGTTGGTATATTAAAAGAAGTTATTGCTTAGATCCTAGAAATGAGCATAATAGATGCTAAATTTGCATTTCTCACCCATATTTATCTCAGTGTCTCTGATGCTGGTGAATGCCCTCCCAATCTTGTAGTTTCATAACTGTAATTCTCTTAGTTGAGCTGTGACTAAGATCCACTTGCTTGTTACTACTTCATTTGATCTGCTTTTCATTCTTTGTTATTATTTAGTAATGATCTTGATACAGATTAAACTGATCAGGTTTCAAAAATCAAGTAGACTAATTTTGGTTATATGTAATGCCTCCAACTTGTAAGGGTCTCCAACAGGCTTTAAACTTGCATTTGTCCTTACTTTCTTCAGAGTAAAGCAACGGGATTTCAAGCAGCATTTATTTGCTTTTTTCATTTTCTTTTGGTTTGAAACATCTCCACCCGCACTAGAAATGAGGCTTATAGTAAGCTCCTTTTGAAAATAATAATTTAAAAAATCCTATACGTTACACAGCAGTCATAGGTTAATTCCATCACAAAATGTCCTTTGTATTAAAGTTCGAAATATTTTGTTAGATTATTTTTGATTGATGTTCAGTAGCAGTTTAAAATATAGAACACTACAAAAATTATGTGTCTTATGGAGCATAACGTAACAACTAACATGGAGGCTGTTATAATACTAATCTGTATCCAATCTCCACTCTCCTTAGGAAAACACTTCAGTCAATTTTATACAGACAATAAGAGTAGAAAAAACTTTCAGTGTGGCTAATAATACCTCTAGTCTCCTATAATTGCAGAAATAGTTTAGTAAGTTCAAAGCTTAGATATAAGAACCCACACTATCTGATCAGCAAGAGACCTCTGTAAGGAAAGTGTGTGCTGCTTCTAGTTTCAGAACACAATTTAATTCAGAATCACTTTTCTCCATTGTTTCATAATTTCTTATATAAACTTTTTGATACGCTTGTCTAAAGCATAAAATTCTAACACATTTATACATTTATCATGGCCAACTAGAGCCCTCCGGCTCTATTTATTGAAATTGAAAAAATCATATGCCCTTAAATGTAACATGCAGTCGAAACTGCCTTCAAAGCATTTCTCTAGAGATACATGCTTCTTGATTCATCCCTATTTAGACTATGGAAAAACTAAGCCTTGACTGAAATTATTTAGAAATTGAGAGTTTGTCTGTAAGAAAAAAAAAAAAAGAAAAAACAACACAAAGATCTCTAGACAAATTTGATAGTTTGGTCATTTAGAATATCCACTTTGGATTCAAAACAAAGCAAAACCTTTCATTTTTATTTCCTTAAAAGTCCCACTCAGAATAAAAGGCCCTCTAATACGAGGAGACTAACTTTGTTTCCAGTTGAATGGTTTTCTGACAGGCTGTACATTTGTTTTTCTTATACTGTAGTTTCTTAGTAATTCAAAATATTCAGTAGCTTTTGAATGTGACTGAATTGTCTAGATATCAGGGATTTAGAACATTCCTAAGTCCTGGAACAACAAGGTCTCACAACAATTGAAAGTAATTATACGGATAAGTTGGAAAATGTGCCTAAACCACTATGTAGTCAATTTCTTTTGCTTTTTTTTTTTTTTTTAATTGTTGCTTTACTATACTTTAAATTCAATTTCCCAACTGAGAAAGACACAGATGTCTGTGCTGCCAAACTGAAGGTAGCTTCTAAGCTGTTACATTATAAGAAAGGCACTATCAACATTTCAAAGTCTGTAGCCTAAATCTAGGTTCAGAAAAAGTGATCTGAAATGTTTTTACATAGCCCAATTCTAAACTAATTCTACATGCAAGGAAAAGTCTAGATAGCAACTAACAGGAAAAGAAAAATACAATGTTAGGAAAGGTGGAATCCAGGGAAACACAAACAAATAACCTCCATTTGGCCACCAGATAAATAGGACAGTAGTTATAAATCTGCTGAACAAACTTTAGCCAGCTCCAAGCAGAGCATTCCAGGCATTAATGAGTCCCATACTGTCCAATGTTAAGTTCAAGGAATTTACAGATTATACTGAATGAGAAAAAGATGCAAGCATTGTTAAAGCAGAGCTTTCTGGGTAAATCTGGTGACTAGGACAACAACCACTTTACGATTCATACTGGGACAAGCATAGTTATGCATTGTGTTAAGAACAACATGCATGACCCCAGGCTGGTGAACATCAAACTGAGTTCCAACTCAGTTTGTGCTGAAAAGGATCTGGGGGTTACATCAAACTGAACGTGAGAAAACAGCATGCTCTCACCAAGGCCAAAATGAATGCACATTGTTCAACAGTGGGAAGAAAGCCACTAGCAAAGTTGAGAAAATTCCTAATCCCGTCCACTTTGTTCTGACAAACTCTCATCTGGAACACGATTATTTATTTTTTTCTATATGCTTATACAAGATCAAGAATAAAGCTTAAAAATCAAAGAAAGTCTTTCATAGGACTGCTGAGATGGACAGGACTTATAGGATGATGCTGAGGAACCTGGAGCTGTTTAGTCAGGTAAAGAAATGGCTAAGGGGAACATAATGCAGATTTGAACTCAACAGGGAGCAGTCAAAAGCCTTAGCAACAAAAATGAAACAAACATTCATCACCACAAATGTCAATGTTTTGGAGCCTCAGACTGAACATTACGAAAACATGTTTTCCCAGAAGAGGAAATTCGTGTGGGAACATGATGCTGAGGGACTATAGCAGCTTCCTCTTTAGAGGCTGTCAGGACACCAGCTTGTTCATGACCCTTCATGCAGGAGGCTGGACTAGAGCACTCCCAGTGGTCCTTTCTTCCAATATTGATGCAAGTCTTTGCAACCAAGAAATTTCATTGGATGTATTTGTGCCTATTTACTTCATTGTTGCTTCCTGTAAGATTAAAATAATTCAAAGATCGTAAGAGTTCACAAATGGGATGAAGAATGACTACAGAAATGAAAATTTTGCATACAAAGAAATGTTGAAAAAGAATGTTTGTAATTTAGAGAGGGCAAAAATAATGTGGAATGTAGCAGACATAAAACAGCTAGAAGTAGAACGCAAAAGAGAGACTGCCACAAATAGATGTCATTTGATATGAAAATGAAAGACAGAAGCAAAAGTAAAATTAAAACTGAATATGATGTCTATCTGTACAAATAAATAACAGAACTCAATATCATAATTTGGTATTAAATCCCTGTGATTCAAAATATAACCCAGACATTAAGTAATAGAGATGCGTAGGAAAAATAGACTGTTAGGATTTCAATAACTGAATATTCCTGAACACTTTCTGAAAAAAATCCTGTGAAGCATTTGGAGCTGGTCACTTGCCATCGTGGAGGGCAAGACAGTACACTGACATACCTGGCTTTAAAGGAAGGTTCACAGAAACAGAATACAAATTTGAAGCAGCTTCTACCTTTTAAAAGGCTGACAGCTCAGAAGTACCTATGCAATGAGACCCTTGGGTTTGATCTGTCATTTTTTCCCGATAATAATAAATCAAGTGATGATACAATTTATTCTATAATACCTTTTGAAGTCCAGCTGATAGAATAACTTGCTCCAAAACAATACATTATTACTGCCAACTGCTATTTATCACTTCAGATACTTAGTGGTATTAATTATTTATATGGTAAAGCCAATTCAAATGTTGAGATGTAAAATAAGGACACAAAGTCTCCTTTGATGTATATGCCTTGATATTTAATGTGTCAAAAATCTTCCAATTGGATATTTTTCCAGCTTAAACTCAACAAATTACAATAGCTTACAGAAATACTTTGTGCTGTGCAATTTAAGAAAGATACCTGTTCATTATGCAATTCAGCATGTTTTGCACCACGATTAAGTATTTGCAGTTTACAGAGAGCAACATTACAGTCTTAATTTTTTAGTAAATTTTGAAACAAATCAGAATCACCAACTGTTTTGAAACTTTTTGCACTGAAACGAAGAGTATGCTTGCAAGTATTGTCAAGACAAAAAACAAAATCAAAACCTACAAACAAGAACATGACAAAATTCAAAATTCTCTTCATAGGTACAGGAACAATGACACTTGAATTTAAAAAGATTAGTTTCATAAAGCATTTGCCATTCTAGACCATTATACAGAGGTGGCAAAAAATTAAAATCAGTTTGGCTGGTACACTGGGACAGGTGTCAGGTTAAAGTTTAAATAATTCTAGGTGGTCTTCTCCTTACGTAAGCATAAATATAATCAGTCAAAAAAGAAAAAAAAAAATCTATCTAGCAATTAGCATTTAGTTTTAGCAGCGATTATGATCTAGAACTATATCTTATAATTAGAAATCCTAGGAAAAAAAAGAAGTTATCCAAAGACAATATCATAGCTACTACATTATTACTACATTTTACTTACTTCTGTATGTACGCCCTATTTTCATTTTTTTTAAATTAAGTTTTAAGTACCATTCTATTTTCTGCATAGAAAAAACTATGGAGAAAAAAAATACATGAACAGACTGAATCTGGGGAAAGAGATGCACTCAAGCACCCTATAAAATCTAACGGTAGCACTGCATATAATGTGACCAAGAAGGTTTAGGTGGGAAGGGGAAAAACAAATCAAGAAATAAACTGATCACAAACTAAGTTTATAGGAAAGGTATGTTATTTAAGAGATGTACAAGAAGTTGAAGACAGAAAGGCATATAACAGGGACTCCAATAGCATAGATATGACAACATAATGGCTTTAGATCCATTTTAAAATAACATCCGATTCTTCAATATTATGCATTTTAGGGAGTAGCGTCATGCAACGCAGATGCTGAAATTACATTGCTTAGCAGATGACAGTAATCTAAGGAATTCTCAGCTATGCTTTCAGATGGAGCGTGGTATCTGCATTTCAGATTTGGAGAAATTTACTCCTATCCACCTGACAGTAAGGTATACAATCTTTGTAGATGGACAATACTACCCCTTTAATAGGGACACAATTACAAGAAAAATGAAGCAAGAAAAAGCAATTGAGGGCAATAAAGGTTTTTGCTATAAAGGGTTTTGACACAGTCTGAAAGCTCAAAGAATGCTAAATGGCAAATTTCTCAATTAAAAAGTAACATTTTCAGGGATTACATAGTACATTTACAAAAGAATAAATAGATTTTTTGTTGTCAAAAAAGTCACATCAGTCTTGCACAAGGACTTCTAAGGGCATTCTGCTTCTTAGTGAGCTAGAAAATTATCTTACAACCTTTAGTAAGTGTGAAGTATCCCCCTTAATACTAGCAAAAAAACTGAGCTCCTAAAGTAAAAACAAAAACAAACAAAAACTATGTTCAAATCATTATGCATGTTCGCAGTTATGCCCTAGAGTTCTTTTTGGCTTACTGTTTTTCTACTGGAAATAGAAATTTAAGAAAAACCATAGTGTTTCTGTCAGAGCATCAGTTCCAAATAAAATTCAATCAGAGTGTTTTGTTTTAAACACATTCCAGAAGAGTACAAATTGTTTTATTCTGCTACATCAGGCTATTCATTATGATTTCTAATGCTTTTCTAAACCTTTTCTTTCAAGATAACAACTCTCACCTTGGTGCACTCAATGGTTTCTGTCCTTAGTCAAGTTAGTTTAAGTAGTTGCGTATGGCATTTACAACTTATATGAATCTTACTTTATATGGTGTTGTAATTAACTGTTAGTGATTTGTCATCCTCAATATATTTATCATACAACCAATGCTTTTATTAAGCTCTATGTGCAACTATCACCTTTCAAAAATAATCTCTGGTATCAACTTTGGGTCATGGATAGAAGTATTGATTATGAAGTCAGCTGAGATGACGACACCCATTTACCATCCACAAGCAGCAAGTTAGATTTTAAACTTAAAAACATACTTATTTCAAGACATATTGAAAGAGAAAAGGAATATAAAATTCTGTCAAAAAGTATTGAAGTATATTAATCATCACTGCCACTGTATCCAACAATACGTAGTCTAATTGAGAAAAGCTGCAAGAAAGATGCAAGTAAAGTAGTATTTAATCTCAAATATCTATTCCAACAAAGAAATAGGTATTCTTAAAACCTATGGTTAGATGTTCAATGCAGCGAAGATGCAACAAAAGCATTAAATAGCATTATATTGAAAAAATAAGCTTTCAAGCATGTGGAGGCAGAACCCTGACATTTGTGCAATCTCTGTTATGAATTCTAAATGTCCAGCAAGTGGCAAGTGTCCTTTCAGTTTTTCCTACAGCATCAGACCCGTCACAGATATACAGGAGAAGATCCTATACCTGATTGAGTTCAGGGATCATTAGTGTGGCTCAATCAAAAGAGAAGAGAATGTTAACATTCTCATAAAATATATATATATACAGAGTAAAACTCTAAGGAAATCAAAAATCTTGTTTTCTATATTGAAGCTATTTTAGAAAACTAACCCAATATTTCCATTTCTAATCAAGATTCTCAAATGGAGGAAAAAAAAAATGGTTGAATAGAATTTGATTTCACAGGGAAAAAAAAAAAGATAAATGAAAATCGTTTTGAGTTACAAAAGCAATTACACTAAGTTTTCTTTGTACCATGCTGCTCTACGCTCCTTAAAGTTTGGAAAACAAACACTTATTACTTATACCAGTTTCCAATGTCTTCACTTTAATGGTCAATGCATATGCTTAATGCAATTTATAACAAGATGAAGAAGCAAAAATTTCAAAACTATATGACATACATATATGCAGATACACAGAAAGAAAAAAGATGGATGGAAATGAGGCATATCCACCCCATGGAAATGTGAAATTCTAAAATATTCTTCTTTTTTAGAACACCTTAAGAGCTTACAGAGATTCACCTTGCCACTTTTTCATTATTATAAATGTTGTAAATGTTGGTTTTACCTTTTTTTTTTTTTTTTTTTTTTTGTGGCAGGGACTAAAAGTGAACGATCACATCACTCTCAAATAGCTTCTATTTCTGTAAGTAGTGGGCTTATCAGTAATGTGTGATACGCTATACCTTGGGGGCGGAACTCTGTTCTGACATTATCTCACATACTAATAAGTAAAAATAATGTGTCATAACAGCTAAGCAAAAAATTTAATCTGTGTGGCCAAGTGACCTCCAGTATTTATAGAATCAGAGAATACTTTCAGATAAAGAATGCACACAGCTTGCTATAAGTGCTGAGAACATCTACAATTTAAGTTTATAACAGAGACAAGAGAAATGGTCCAGTCCCTCCAGAGCAGATCAGAATGTTTCTTTTTCTCTCCACCTCCTTACTCTTTCCTGCCCTATAGCAGCAACCCTGGAGTATAAAACCAGTGTGTGTGCATGAGGGGTCTCATTTTCAAAATTTTTCTCGTGTTTAGAAGCCTAAGTGCCATTAAAATAAATTTAAAATAGACAGTCTTTTCTTTCAACTAGAAGCTGTACTTTGATTCTCTGCAGTCCCCTTTGTTTTATCTTCTCTTCAGTTTCATTCTTAGAGTTCTCATATATTTATTGCTATCCCTGTCTCTTCCATGTGGCTTCACACCGTGGCTCACCTCCTTTTCAGAGTTGTCAGTGCATTCTACCTCTTAATTGGTCATGGTATGGAAAAAAGTCAAGAACATTGAGTATCAAATGCATTTTTTTCCATTAATAAGTAAAAGGCACAATAGCTTGTGTCACCAGTCTATCACAAAATGATTAATATCACTCTGAAAAGTAGTGTGAAAAAAAAATAAAACACCATCTTAACCCAGGGGGGTTGTGAATTCTCCTTCTTTGGAGATATTCAAGACCCGCTTGGACACCTACCTGCATAGTCTGCTGTAAGGGACCTGCTTTGCAGGGGGGTTGGACTTGATGATCTCTAGAGGACCTTTCAACCCCTACAGTTCTGTGATTAACAAGTTCCTTTCATCACAGCTTCAAAGAGGAACAGAATATTTTGCTCAGACAAGATGGCAGAGCAGAAGGTTAGCCAAATATAAGTGGCCTCAAGGACAGATGGTGTCACAGTCCTTGTTCTACAAGTTTCTTGGGTGCTTTTTTCCCCCTGATCTGTGTCAGACACACTAGAGTTGTTAATAAAAAAAGGAACAAAATAAAAAAGCCACAGTCATCAAATGAAAACCTATACAATATACCTATCTCTAATGTCAGATTAAATGCATCACATTCCATACCAGAGCTCATATAACTTCCCTGTATGTAGTAATACTTTACAATATTTAACATATTACTTATGTTACTTGCTAGAAGTCCAAATATGTTTCATGTTGTACAATAAGAAAATAAAACTCCTGGATATACAACAGAAAGTCTGTAACACATTAAGTATTATAGATTAGATAAAAAATATAACTACAAGAAACAAGCAGCAAAAATGCTCTTCAACATCTTTATTGGTGACATAGACAGTGGTATTGAATGCACCTCAAGTTGGCAGATGACATCAAGCTGAGTGGTACAGTTGACACAACAGAAGAAAGAAATGCCAGAGAAATCTGGATAAGTTTGGGAAGTAGGCCCATGCAAACCTAACAAGATTCAACATAGCCAAGTGCAAGGTGCATTTGGGTCGCAGCAATCCCAGGCATGTGTAAAGACGTGAAAAAGAACTCACTGTGAGCTGCCATGTGAACTGCCAGGAAGGACTTAGGGGTCTTGGTGGACAAAAACCTTGATGAGCCAGCAGTGTGCAGTTGCAACCTAAATGCCAACGGTATCCTGGGGTAGCAGGGTAAGGGAGGCAATTGTCCCCTTCTCTCTGTCTTGAGAGGACTCGACTTGCGTACTGTATTCAGGCCTGGAGCCCCCAGTGCAAGAAAGACAAATGCAAGATAAAAGCCATAGAGAGAGTACAATTTAAAGGCATGCTATAAATCTTTGGATAGAGAAGTAAACAATCAGATATAGAAATGCTGATTTTGCAGTTTTTCTTTCACCTCTTCTTGCAGTGAGTATAACTTCTATCTCTTTTTGGAAGAAAGTCTACACGCTCTTTGTTTGCTCTGCACAAGTATTTTTAGATCTATAAAACTCACACTTAACGCAGCAGTGAGCATCAAAGGAAAGGAAGCATAGGATAGAATTACTCTAAAAGTTCTATTTCAGAAGTAGCATACTAAGGAAGATTAGAGCTTTTCTCTTAACTGTTTTTGCTCACTGCAAGCTTCTCTTGTATTAAGTTGTATAGAGAGGTTAAATCTATATGCACTTGCCCTCACCAAAGTGTATTATCTTATGAGCTAATCTATTACAGTTTATGCAGTCTACTATAGTGGACTATCATTCCACTCATTCAATACATTGGTACCTTCAACCATTATTTTTGGTATCTGGGAAAGAATCATTATTAATTTTAAAAAACTAGTTAGACATTTTCCTATTTTATCACCTTCCATAATATTAATCACCTCAAACACTACTCACACATCCAAAATCCTCAGTAAAGTACAGTCCTCTGAAACATTATTTGACTTTCTCAGCAGCTAAGCCACTTCATAATTAGCAGAGTCCCAGCCAAGATTGATCACCTAGAGTCTAATTAAATACTCAGTGTGAACGTTTCCTGATTACATACAACTGCATTATGCAAAACTTACACCAAACCTATATAACTACTCTTCCCTTGAGTAATTTATACTAGTAGACTTTTTTAATACACTTTTTTCCATCCCAGCTTCATTTTCCAAAGCTTATTAAAGATTATTATTTATCATAATTCTCATAATATATAAAAATTTCAAATACATTCCTCTTGCAGAATAACATCATAAAGAACAATGCTTACACAAGAAATAACCCTTTCCCTCAAGAAACTGAGCCTCAGGAGGATCACTGCCAGATTTCCCCTTTAATTCTGTCACTGCTCAGTTTAGACATTTCCATAAAGAGATGCTCCCCAAAATTTCATACATATACATAAAGAAAAAAAAACACTAAAAGAAAAAAAAAAAAAACACAAAAAACTTTTCTATCCCTTCACAATCTTGTTATCTGTAGTGGTCATGAAGCCAGAAAGTGGCAGTAAATTCAGAAGTGAAGACATGAACTTTTTTCAAAAAGACATAGTAAAATCAGATTTCTTCTTCTGAAAAAAGAAAAAAAACAAAACATAAATAATACTTCAGGACAAATACCTGTGGACAAAAATGTCCATGTTGAATCCACGTACATAATGCTTTGAAAATGAAAGAGTACAATAAAAAAAAAAAAAAAAAAAAGATAAAGACTGCAATTTTTGTTATCCAAATTGTCAACTTCAGGGAAAGCCTGGGTTCATACAAGATAAACAAGATCAAAGCACATGTGAAAAAAAAAAAAAAATTGCAGCCTGAAAACAAAGAAAATATACCAATAATATTGACATTAAAATACATGTTTAAATTTGAAACTTCATAAAAATGGCCAATATGATTTTCTTTTAATCTAAAACTAAACAGTTGTATTCTCATTCTAAGGAAATTTGCTCCTCTCTATTCAGCTGCACATGCATAACCATCACTACTTCAGTAGGAATTTACTTCAAAATAAAAAATCCAGAACTATGAATTAAGAAGTCCAAATCATAAACATTTTTTTCTTAATATCAAGATGGTGAATTAACCTAATTTGAATAACAGCACATTGAAGGCAGTTCAGTGAAGGCATTTCTAAGAACGCCTATCAGAAAAAGAAAAACCTTTCAGCAACATTTATGCTTGTTTAATTCCCAAGGGCATTTTAGGCGATACTAATTAAGGCAGTGCTTTACAAAGGCTCCTGCAGCTGCAGGTAATTGGCAATCACTAACAGTAGGGTTTTGATGAGGGTTTACTTTGATAAACTAAGAAAAAAATCTACCCAAACCAGAAACATGTTTTCTTCTATATTTCTCTAAAGTGCAATCCTACAAACAAACAATGAATTCTAACTTAGCTTAGATTCTGCTGGTCAAGTTATTCAACCTGTCAGTTACATCAGGCATTTCTCAGTGATGCATAGCAATTGAACAAGGAGCAAAAGTCTAAAACTTGAAAATAATAAGTTCCATACAAACATGTGGAAGAACTTCTTTACAGTAAGGGTGATGGAAACCCGGAACAGGTTGCCCGGAGAGGTTGTGAAGTCGTCTTCTACAGAGATACTCAAGATCCATCTGGATGCCTACCTGTGAGACCTACTGTAGGGAACCTGTTTTAGCAGGGTGGTTGGACTTGACAAACTCCTGAAGTCCCTTCCAACATCCACAATTCCATGATTCTGTGTTATATATATAAATTCTTCCCTTTGGTCACAGCGTTAACTGAAACTCCTTGTTCAAGCAGCATCATTTCTCTAGCAATGATGCTCCAGGAGAAGTGTCTCAAAGCAAGCATCAACTTCTTTATGATTATGTCTGGCAAGACATAATTACAGAAGTTTAACTGATGCTCAATATACACAATCAAGTTCAATTAGCACAGTTTTCTACTGGTCTCTGTCATACAAAAAAATGACACCACACTACCAAAAACTGCAAAAAAAAAAAAAAAAAGAAAGAAAACATGAAGCTGTAACAGCAATTATTTTTCATCTTTTTTCCCACACAACAAAAAATATTCTCTGTGAATATTTATTACAAGTGCAAAAAGTACTTCAGAATGATAGCTTCAGTTATGATAGCTGTAAGAAATGTATAGATTTACTCTTCCCTAAGTTCAGGGTATCTTAGAAAGGCATCTCAGAAAATTAAGCAAGCAGTATCTAAACTCATAAAATATTAAGTTCAAAATATCCATAAAATATGAATATTTTGCTAACATTTTTTGTAATTTTCCTAGTAACTCTTTTGCAAGTGACTTATGTTGTATGAAATATGAGAAACACTGATGCTGCAATTGCAAATACAGTATTCCAAAATGCATGATTGTCATTCCAAATAAAAACCGAATTGTTAGATAGTAGTAAGACAACTGTGGTGTTTTTTTGTTTGTTTGTTTTTTAATGAGGTTGAATTTAATACAAGCAATACTACGAGGATCTTATTGTAGTTAACAAAGAGAAGTCCTCTGGAAAGGATTTGTAAGTACAAGTGGCAAGCTCTGCTTACATATGAACTATCCAAAAAAATTAATTTAAAAAAGACTGCAGAGATCAATTTAATAATGAAATCAATAGTAACATGATGCTTATGATAATCTATTCATTACCCACAAAAATGAAACACTGAGATCAAACTCATGACTAATTGAGATGTACTGCTCAGTGTTTAGTGTTTTGTTTTTGTGGGTTTTTCTCCCCATACCACAGCTGAACTGGACAATTAGAATGCAAATTGGATGATCTGCTTACAAAAGCTATACATGCAAGCATTAAATGAAGAAAATCGGTATGGGCAGAAAGAAAGGAAAAATAGTTCATTTGTGAAAAGGAGCCTTCCTAAAGTAGGAACAGAAGGTCAAGGAGCACAGTCACAGATTGTTCTTTCTTGCATTCTCCTACAGCCTACAGAGTTCCCTACTGGTTTTGAAATCTTCCAAGTAAATTAGCATACTTGGATGCAGTTCTGATCTTAGTTTAGCCTAATTTCACTTCAGACCAGAACACTGACAAGTCTATGCTACATGGAAATCTACCTCCTCTATATTAATGATTACACAGGAGGTTCCTGTTTCTTTTCACAGAGGGGTTAATGTGAATGCTTTATTTCCATTCATGATATTTTATTTGCTGTTGCTGCTTCTTTCTCCTCTTGTGAAATTATGTTAAGCTAAATTAACTGTAGGCTGCTGCTGAGACAGGCATCTGTTCACTCTTTCTCTTGGCGATGGATACCTGGCCTCTTCCTTGTGCTAGCACTTCTGTAGTCTGCAACCTGAGCTAGATTAGGAGGATATTCTAGTTGAAAAGAAAATATTCTTTAGATGTGACCAGATGAATCTTCCACTGAATAAGTAGTTTCAGTAATTCTGTAAATATTACATAGAGATGTAATGCACCAGCATAATCAGTGCTATCAAATATACACAAATTGTATAGGCACCTACCTATGGGGAAAAGCAAAATGTGACCAAGTTTCTGCTGCTAAGCGTTACATGTGTTTCTCAGAATTATTCACAGAGGTTTTGTGATACTGCTGATAGTTTCAGGCAGCCCTATTTTTTTCCTAGTAAGACAAATAAGTAATATAGGACAAAGTCTCTACATGCTCTTCTCAGCTGTTCTCCAGGCTACTACTGTGAGATTCTGTAGATCAAGATGTTCTTGTGCTTCATTTCATGCATGAAATGAAGAGGATATTTCTGCCATCACCTTTCTTTTGTAAGGAACCAAACATTGCTTTTGACCAAGCCCAGATCTCTGGGGGAGACCTGGGGGAGCTTCTCAACACAACTCAGGTCCAACAGTAACAAAAATTATAAACACATAATCTGTATTTCAATACATATAATTCCAGAAGTCTATACAGCCCTTCATAGTAATGACCCCAGATGTTTTTCTGTTGAATGGGAAAAAAGAGGCATTTTCACATAGTATTTTTCGGTGGTAATGTTATTGATGCTTATTTAGAGTAAGCATGTTTACCAGTGTTACACAGAAAAATCCTGTCATGGCAAAACAGACACAGGCATACAGATCCATAAGCTACTCTTGGCACCTAATTCTTTCTTCTCTCCATCTCAAGTGTGGAAATCCATACTCGAGCTTGAAATGCGTATGCACCAGTTCCACGTTGTTTTATCAGACCCCTTACTGTCACCAACTTATTTGTCTGATTAAAGTAGCAAGGCTTATCAAAATTTATGTTAGTATATATGTGAAGTAAGTAAATTTCATGAGGTCCTGTGTCATCACAAACAGAATAGTGTAAAATTATTCACAAACAGAATAGTGTAACATTATTCATTTTCTAGTTTCTAGAAACATGACCAAAGTTTGCACACTGCACATGATTCACTTTTACAAAGATGAAATTCTGAAGAACATTAGTACAGCAAGGAGATAGGGCCATTTATGTTGCATGTTAAAGGTGTCAGTATAAACCTGCACCATTTAGAAAAGTATCTTCAATAATCTTGCCTTTATTATTCTAAGATATGAAGTTGCTACTATACAAACTGTTTTTCAGTAGAACCGAATATCTTAAGTTATAGTGGCCATAAAGCACAATCATTAGAGACTTACTTTTAAATAATCAAAATTTATTCTAACTTGCAGAGGCTATGGTGTATTTATTATTATGTCAGTATCAATTTATGTAAGCTTTATGTATTAATTTTCACTAAATTTTAAAAATCCTATTTCTCTAGATTAGTCTGTAAGATAAAATCTTATAGGAAAAAAAAAAACAATTTTTTCAGAAAGGGAGTATTTGAGCCAGTTCAACACAGAGAATAAATGAGAAACAGGAAAATTTACTGTGAAGTCAAATACTTACAGGAACTGCTTTTCTGTTGTTTCCAGAATACACAATCACATAAATGTACAATAGGCAAACAGCTGGACAAGACCAAGGCAATCTAGCATGTTTAGTAACAGAAATGGTTTACGGTTTTTCAGAGAACCATTATCAAAGACAGGCTTTTCAAACCAATTATACATAATAACTTTTGTAGCTTCATTTGCCAGGTAAAAGCTCACTTTTTTTTTTTATCATTTTGAAAGTGTTACAAAATAACAACATTTAGGCTTCAGCCTTTTCCATGAATTATTATAGAGAAGCACCTCAACTACTCATCACAGCCAATCAGTTTTGTCTATGAGAGAGGCAAGAGAAATCCTATTTCAATGTTCAATTTGGACTTTAATTTAAAACTAGATTCTGCATACCTTGATTTATCAAGCTCCTTTTGGAAAAAAAAAATCATAACTCCAGTTCCAAAATGGCTAATGGCAGTACTCTGACTTTCTCTAATGAAAACAGAATTTAATTCCCAAAGCTCAAGAGTAGATGATTAGTTAAGTTGATAATAAAATGTCATTCTTGTTTTACTAAAGAAAAAAAGTAGTTTGAATATACTCTTTTTGCTGTAAAGAAAATTCAGAGTATTGCTCCTAATGATATACTTAATAGCACGCAGTTGTGGCAAATAACCTTTTCCTAAACCACAGTCAAATCCAAACTACCAATGAAAGCATTCAGCAGTGGAATATAAAAATCTTCATCACCTCTTTGGATGGATTCACATACACACCTGGGTGCTGTATGGCCATACTGTCAGGCTGTATTATGACTGTTCTCATCCTACAGTTACATTTAACCAAAGCATCAGTTACTTGATTTCTCTAAGAGATCTGAATTGGTACATGTATGAAAAAATGTAGACAGCCATAGCTTGGATTGCTAGCATGAGCATCCATAGCTGAAACAATGGCCTCCAACCTCACACGCACACTGTAGCCATTAAAACTCTAAATAGTAAGGCCTCGTTGCAACCTACATTTCTCAATTCAGAATCTTAGAGAAGGGATACAAAAGCAGCAGAGACAAATGAGCACATTTTCAGTGACTTTTACCAAAGTTCAATGATTGACCAACATTCAAGTTTCATCATTTTAGACAACATCATACACAAACAACTAAATTCTGCATCTTTTTTTCCTATCAAAAACATTGTGATGACATAACTATGTTTTGCTCTGGTGTGAAAACATGACAAATGGCAGAGATTAATTTCATTATCATAGAGAAAGATGCTTTATTTTCACATAATCAGGATTCCTTCATTCCAAATTTCTGCACCTCAAGTTTCTCTACAAAACACTTGCATTTTAGATTCCTTATCTAGCTTGATACTGATTTTCTAAACTTATTGCAGGCCTGCATAAGCTTTGGGAACAACTCAAGGTGTGAATTTAAATTTACAGCTGTAGTTCAGGAACGAATCTGCTGATTGTTCCCACTTATGCTTCATAAATCTCAAATCATGTGTAAACCAGCATATTTTCCAGCAAATCATTTAATTTGCTCTAACTACAAAGGGGCATTCAATTCACAGTAAATATGATTCAGGAAAGTAAAACGGCTCATATTCTGCTACTTCCACCTTGAAACTTTTAACTTTATGAAACAGGCCAGAGCAATTAATCTCATTAACAGGAAAATGCATCTTTAAAGAAGTCTTTCTCACGAACAGTTTGATATCTATGATGAAATAAAGAAAGAAAACCAGCCCAGGAAGTTGAACAGAGACCAACAAGAAAGGCAGCCACAAACCCAGATGCTACTTCTGCTGAATAAAGGCAGATGTTTTTTGGCTCACTATCTGGAGTCTACTGCCAAGCACATCTTGTCATCACTGGTACTGAAAACATTGCTAAGCCATGTTACCTGAAGATAACAAAGGACTATAGAATGCCACTCCTCCATTACTAACAGGAAGGGCTAACTGAAATTACCATACATAAATCCAGTCTAAAGAAGACAGTAAACAGCTTTCCATATACATTAACTTCAGCCTATATTTTAAAATTTCAAAATTGCGATAATAATTGAGAGAACAATGTAATATTTTTGTTGGTAGTGTTTTATACTTTTTTTATTTTTGTTCTCCTCTCAATTGTAGCATATTTACATTACTGATACACAGCTTTGGTGTGTGGTCATCTACGGATTGCTAATGGTTTAGACTATAAATGCAAATAAAACAGCACAGGCAAATTATACCATAGTATCTACTGTCAGCTTTCTTCTGCTGTTTCATTTAAGTGTGCACAAGTGCAAATCTGTAGGAACTGAGTCAATCATTGAAAGAAACTAAATTTAATTTATGCAGTCATCAGACATTTCCAGTAATTGTAATTCTACAGAATTCAAAATCACACTGGAAAAATCTTAATCTTCTCAAGCATGATCACTATCAAAACAATTTAGATACCGCAGTCAGAGAGGACCGTAAAAGACTGGTATTTAAGCTGTAAAACACCATCTGAGGCTAAACAGATGCAAAGAACACTATTCTGTTTTAATCAAATGTTTATTACTTTTAAATAGCATACTGTTACTTGCTGAGAGAAGAATAGGAGCTGTGACTCAAAACAGGGATATACGACTAGACGAGATATCTAGGCTGATGAAGTCCAGTCCCTTGGCTTTCACTGGGCAGTAACATTACTCACTCAGCAAGGTCACTCATTTTATTTTTTAATGCCAGACCCTGAATTTATCGAAAAACAGCCAGAAAAGAGTAGAATGAACATTCACACAAATGCTAAGGGATTTTTGACTGAACGGGGAAAGTCATACCTACACAAGAGAGAAGGAGAGAAGTTAGTAAGTAAGTAAATAAATAAATAAATAAAGTGGTCTGGGCAGCAAGAAATAGTTATTATATTCCTAAATTGTAAACTACTCTATCCTTGTCATAAGGGGCCATGTGCATTTACTCCCTTCAAGGGCATGCACACTAGGATTTAGACAGCAATGGATAGCTAGTTTCTGTTAAGAATCAAGATTACTTCTCTAGTGTAGTCTTAAACTGCAATGCATGGGGTTATAAAAAGGAACAGACACAACCTGCTTATACATCAATTTGGTATAGGCTCTCTTACTCATCAATGTAATATAATTTATAATTAAATACCTGTAGTGTATTATAATACCTGTAGGGGATCTGCTCTAGCAGGGTGGTTGAACTTGAGGTCCCTTCAAACCATAGCAATTTTGTAATTCTGAGACCAAACTTAGCAAAACAAGGCAGAAATACTGACATTAACAAGGGTATTATTATAGCTGTTTTATACAGTACATCTTCAATGTAGATCAGCAGAATGAAGAATCAGTTTATGTATAACAGAATGGAACTGAGAACATTAATGAAGACCCCTGACACACTGCTCAGCTTTTTATATTTCTCTACAGTTTTTGCAATATCACAGAAAAATGTGTTTCTTATTTTATATATATATATATATTACAACTCAAAAAAAGCATTCATGAAACAAAGTTACAGAAAAATATGTTTTTGTCTTCTAACTGATTAGATCCTTTTAAACTATGAAATGTCAAGGCTTTTGCTTTAAAAGAAATACATTTTTTTATTACATTCATTTTTCTTTCCTTCTCTACTATATTCATATATTTCCTTAAATTCAGTAAATGTGCTCAAACGATTTCCATAATAAGTGAAAATACAGAAAGCATACAGATATGTAGTGTGATTTATCTATATTTTTGTAAGTAACAAAACCCACCGTTCCTGTTTAATTTGAAGTTATGGGAGAAGAAAATGGAGGAATTGAGGAATCAACAACAACAACAGATTAAAGTAAAACAAATAAAATGTTATAAATAATACTACATAAACATATTCTGTTTAGTTACCTATCTGAATTACATCCAACTATTTTATAAACCAATTGAATTCCAAAACTATTCAACAATGGTTAAGAACTATATAGGAACACTAATCGTAGAAGGTATCACAAAGTCTACAAATATACACAACACCTATTTACTGCTACTGAATTGAAATTGAGTCCCTTTGAAAATAGTTCTGCTTATTAGATGAATGAATATGAGAGGAATTCATGTCATTAAGTGTATTTACTTATCAACAACAGGTGAATTCAGCATAAAGCATACCAATGAGACACACACATACACATGAACAATACACTGGAAAATACTTAGCCACTCACCAGAAGTAACAGAGAAATTTGAGAAATTTGTATTTGAGAAATACAAAGGAAGATTTTACACAAGAATTGTTCATCTGCCTGCTCTGGGTGCTCTCCACACTTGAATGGCAGCTGCATGGCCAAGAAAAGAGTATGGAGAGCAGCACTGAGCTTAAATACTTGGCATCCAAGTTCCATATACAGGTTACTCAATCACACTGGATATTTTCTCACAGTCTAATTTGAGGAAAGAGCAGTGTGTTCTTTCAGAACCTTCAAAGCTGTCTTTCTGTCTCACATTTCATAAAAGGAAAGAAAGTGAGAAAAGTAAACTAAAGCATGACTGCACAGTTTTCATTTCATCCTCTGTATCTATCTAGAAAAGTCTGTAGAAGAAGACAATAGCATTTAGCAATAATGCTTTTTTAGTGTTTTGGATTCTATACTGAACATAACAAATCCTTCAGCTTGTTATTTGCTCAGCAATTATACACATAAACCCAGTAACTGTGCAGAAAGCTTTCCAACCTGGGACACAAATGCTAAACCTAAGAAAATACAACTTCCTCCTTTAATGAACTTAAGAAAAGTCACAAAATCACTGCTTAGGATTCCTCACAACTTGTCATAGATCAAATTCTTCTCCTTTCAACTATTGATATGATGTTTTATACAAAATGGAAGTAATGTTCCCTCATCAGAATTCTTCTAACCAATAACCAGCTAAGTCATCATAAAAAATAATGTTAATACTAATATTTGAAAATTCAAAACTGTTCTGAAAACAAACAACAAAAAAATTGCAGCTTTCCAAGCTTACTTGTGCTTACTTAAAATTTGATGCCTTTTCATTTAAAACAAACAAACAATCCTATGTCTTTCAATCATTCCCTCCTTTTGTGACAGCGGATATTTCTATGTTGTTTTCTATAACTACACACAATTCCTTAGTTTAGGAGATTTCAGCACTAGGATGATTCCCCTGATTTCTGCTAGTAATCAGCTCAAAATATAATTGATTTTAATTCTGTTTAAATGCTTTTATATTATGTAGCTGTTGCTGAAGAATTTGGATGCTAAATGGAATTAGTACTTAAAAGTAACTTTTGAATTCTTGATATTTGCAGTGGCAAATAAGAGACAAAAAATAGAGGGAACAGAAGAAACAGCAAAAATACCACCAATTCCTTCAAATACTTATTTATGACCTGTACATATCTGAAGCTTCCATTTCCTTTTGTGGGGAGTTCCCTCATCAGACAAAAAATTCTTTTTCTTTGAACTTTATTGTGTGAAAGCAATTAGATCTATTAAGACTTAACAAAACTTGACATTGGAGGAGTTCCAATCAAGAGAGTATGTCACACAGTGCTAATACCTTCTATTATATTGTCTTCTTCTACAGACTTTTCTAGATAGATACAGAAGATGAAATGAAAATTGTGCAGTCATGCTTTAGTCTACTCTTCTCACTTTCTTTCCTTTATGAAATGTAAGACAGAAAGACAGCTTTGAAGGTTCTGAAAGAACACACTGCTCTTTCCTCAAATTAGACTGTGAGAAAATATCCAGCGTGACTGAGTAACTTGTATACGGAATTTGGATGCCAAATATTTAAGCTCAGTGCTGCTCTCCATACTCTTTTCTTGGCCATGCAGCTGCCATTCAAGTGTGGAGATAATTATGCTCTGAAAGTAACGCCTTATTATATTGGCCTATGACATCAGAGGCTGATGTTGATGGTACAGCAATAGAAGTTGAATCTTCCCATCAATATTCTGTCATGCTTTGTTGCTGTGCAAGATAAAGTTAATCTGCAAATACCTTCTTATCTTCTTAGGAATTACACTAGAATTGTATGTTGCCAGTGCAGCATTTGCCAAGGCAGAGAAGGGACAGGGTGACTCAAATTTGGAATTTTCACTCATTTCTAGCTCTTCCTTTTTCTTCTTTTTATATATTCTTAAAGATTCATTTACTTCTGCTTCTACTTGCAGATGTTCTGACTCAAATACTTGAAGATAATTTGTAGCTTTGAACAAGATATCAAATATGAGGTATTTTTTTAATGAACTCGTTTTCTAAAAACAGAGAAAAATATTGTACCAGTATAATAACCTTTTATGGCACAAAATATAATAGGGAGAAGTTTATTAACATTTTAATAACCTTTAAAATACTTTGAATAACCTTTATTAACAATTCCTGTTAGAAAGTATAATAAGGAGTAAAGGAGTATCATCTTCACAATTTGAAATGCAGTTATTATTAAGAAAAATGTTATATCAGTTACACACAAGTACTGAAACCAATATGCAAAAAATAGGACTGTGAAGACCATTTGGGGATTCTGGGAAGTAGTGTGAGACTTTTCGTCCCTGTATACCACTGTTTTACCTTCCTTTCTAGCTCGAAAAATTTCGTCTGTGCTACCCAACATCTCCCTTTTGTCTCCACAGACATTCTTGCTTTTCTACTCATGGTTACATTTCATTCCCTCTCCTTGTGGTCCATATGGTTCCCCTTAAATATAGACAGAAAAGAGGCATTCTACTCATTTCAAGAAGGAGAAAGTCCAGGAGAAGAAAGGAGAGACGAAGACTGTCCTTGAGACTGACTGAAGGACATAGAACAAGCAGTCCCTGCTACTATCAGGTGAAACAGATTATACGAAGGTTAGATCTCCCCAGAATATGCAAATATACACATTTGAGTGTCCCCTCTATACCTCAGCAGCAGAAAAGTGCAGTAAGTGAACATAGTGGAAGGAAGTGGAACAGGATGCCCAGAGAAGCTGCAGATACCCCATTCTTTGAGGTACTCAAGGTTAGTTTGAATGGAGCCCTAAGCAGCTTGATCTGGTGAGAAACTATCATGCCAATGGCTTGGATTGGAACTAGATGATCTTTGAGGTTCCTTCCAACCCAAGACAGTCTGTAACTCTATGATTTATTCTGATGAAAATGACATAGTGCTAATTAACAGTGTCTATTTTTCTATTTGTAAGAAAATACTACCATAATATTTTCATAAGGTTTAGAGATATGGTTTGATCAAAAACTGGAGTTTATGCCAAATCTTTCCAGGATCTTTCTTCCACACTCCAATGGGAGAACTCATTTGGCAAATTCCTCCACTCATGTAAACTGTTCTAAATTATTCTGTCTCTGCTTCTATTTTGTGTTTTAGATGTTTCTAACAAACAACATAAGACTCACGAATGTAAACTAAATTAATAATAATCTGCGCATCTGCAATGGAAATGTGTGGAAAATAAGCATCTCCCATCATGCACTGCACCTCTCACTTTTCCTTACACTCCAGCTTCCCCTTCTCCCAGTGTATTGACTACTGCATTACTATAGCTCCACACACAGCATGCTGTAAAGACAACAATTACTACAGCTAATATCTCAGTTAAGTGATGCAAAGCTTTTATTATGAATTTCTGAGATCTGGAACATTAAATATAAATTAATTTCTCTAGCAGTTGTTCAATGTGTGACACTCTTAGTATTTTTTATCCTGAAATTGTATTTTTATCTACAACAGTATTTTTAAAGATGATCTCAGCAGATAACAAACAAACTTTAAAATGTGCTTGCAGCTTCATATAGGATGAATATGCTCTGTTTCCATGTAATACAAGTTTAGCTTATATTATCAAATGTTTGTCCCACACAATTGGTAAAGCATTAGTGATTTGTCTTATAATCAGAAATTTCTGTTCTAACTTTGATCTTATTAAAATACTAACAGAAGAACAACACTGATAAATACTGAATGGAAACAAATATTTATCTGAAATGAAAATCATCTGCAAAAATAGTTACAGAAATTAGGCAGAGACAGTTACTTACATTGCCAACAGCAAGAGTCTTAGTTTGCTAAGGCACTTTACTGACTCATATTTCTAAAATATTGAGTTACTCTTTAAAACATACTTTCTCCTTTGATCTAGTCATATCTAATATCTTAGATGTTCTTTTTTTCTAAATTTATATTATGATACTACCAAAATAAGTGACAGTGGCTTCAATTTCAACTAATAATAAATATTAAAAGCATATCAGTTGAATTTACTGTTTCAGTTACGTAGCTTACTGTATTCTCATTTCAGGAGATCAAGAGACTTTCACTTCCCAGAATTTCTTTGTATTTTCAATACAAGGTACGAATCATTTGACCTCCTGTATACTTTCCTAGTATATGGGCTATATCATGCGTCTATCACTCTGAAGATCTACTGTACTCATAGCTTAACAGATCATTCAACCTACATAGGAGGACATTTAGAGGCTGCTAATTTGCCATGCTTCTGGTAATTCATTCAAAATCAAGTGCATCCACGGTCCAACTGTGTTATTCTTCTCGATCTCAGTTTAAAATGTAATACAAAAGGGCTTCCCTGAGGCTATTTTATTAATTTAAGAGTAACTAAGCAGCACACAGGCATTAATAATTAACATATTACTTTACTTCTCATTTACTTGTAATCTATTCCTCAAACCCCAGTTCCTGCAGAGGGGGAATTTAAATGTAATTCATTAAAATGTCAAAAGCTAACAGTAAGCACAATATGTTCCCTTGCAAAAACAAACAGTGTTCTGCCTGTTAAGAGATTTAAGATCAAATCTCTATTTTAATATTTTAAATTTATGTGTTAAATTCATTCATAGCAACGTTTATATTAAATATTTCAAATGAAGGACAAACTGGACAAAAAGGGAATTTTTTGAAAATCACATTTGACCAAAGCAACTGATTCTACAATCTAAAGACTGGTTCTATAAATTATGCTGTTTATTTTTATCTTAGCAAAGCTTTTATAATTTGTGTATGGTCTCCCATTGTACCTTAGTAGCCAAAATAAGGGCATGTGGACTGTGTGAGGAATCGTGGACTGTATGAGTGAACTGGAAAATTATCCGTATCATCAATATCACAGGAACAATCATGAAGAAAACAAAGAAAATGAGAGAAAGAAGCTAACAAACAACATCATATGACTGAAGATGACTTTTTTTTTCACTCAAAATATCTCAAGCTTTTTGTCTGATAGTCATTACACTGAAAACTTACATTCTACTTTTATTCACATTTAACAGCATAAGATTGTGTGCTTACTAAAATACATGGTTTACTTATGAGGTTGCATGCAATTATTTTCACAGACTATAATTCTCTCACAGTCAAGATTATCTAAAAGGCTTGTAGCCAGCACAGTACAATGGACTAAGCAAATTCAATCCATTGAGCCCAAACATTGGATTCACTCTTGCTAATGAGTCTCAGATTCACAGGATGGTTTGGGTTGAAAGGGATTTTAAAGGCCATCTAGTTCTACCCTTCCTGCTGTGGACAGGGACATCTACCACTAGATCAGGTTGCCCAGGGCGTTGAATACTTCAAGGGATGGGGCAACAACTTCCCTGAGTAACCTGTTCCACTCTCATAATCAAGTTTTTTTCCTAACCTAAATATGCTTTCCTTTAGTTTAAAACCATTAGTGATTATCCAATTAACAGAATCATGAAGTGACAGAATTCCAACAGACACAGAAAGGAATTCTAAACTTGTTCTTTCCTTAAGAACACAATTCATTAATGAATGTGCAGAGTTGTACAGACAATTAATTCAGAAAGTACATACAGGCCTACTAATTTATTACTTCAGAAATATCAAAATGTGTTTGAGTGTATAAAAAGCAGTAACATATACAAAGACATCGGTAAATTGTCATATACTCATTAGATGCAATCACAGAATCATGAGGTTGGAAAGGTTCTCTGCAGACCATCTAGTCCAACCCCCCTCCCCCGCAAAACAGATTCCTTACAGAAGGTTTTACCACTTTAGTCCTTGTAAATAATTTTTAATCTACTGAGAATAAATACTTCTGAAAGGAAAACACCAATTAGAACTGTCACTGAGCTTTTCCATGAAAAATAACTTTTTCAAACCTAAATAAAAGTAATAATTTTAAAGAGATGAAAGAGAACACCTTATCTAGACGGATTTTACATCCTGCTAAATTTTGATTAATATTTATGAGCAGTTTGTAAACGTTCAGAAAAAACTCATCAAGAATGTTCATAAAAAAAAGTCTATAAAGCTCACACAAAAGTTAATACACTGGAAAAATGTCAGTGCCCTGTAAGTTACAAAAAAAGCTTCATACTTTTTAAACTGCATTTAAAATCTTTATTTTAAATCTTTATTTCCTGTCACAGTTGAAATGTAATTGGAGAAATCATCAATCAGAGTAAAGAAAAATAAATAATACTCCAGCGCATAGCATATATTCACCAAGTGAATGACATTCAATATTTTCCAATCATCTGATGTTTAGACGTAGCATGTAACTCTAGCTGCAAATTCTGTTCCTTCACATATGTTGTTAAATCTTAGGGATTTTAAGAGCAGTTTTCTTTAGTCTGTCAAACAGTCAAAAAAACACTGGAAATGTTAAATATTTTTGCATCAAAAGGATTAATTTAACAGCATTGTAAAAAAAAAAAAAAAAAAAAAAAAAAAGGACAGCATTCTCCTTAAGACATTCATTATTTTACCACAACTTGCATCACTATTTATGACTGTTTAATCAGGAGTAAATTTTCTTACATTATTAGATAATTGCCACATAAATTGCATACACTGAAAAACCATTACAGTAAAATCATTAAAAGCTTGAAACTCTAGAATCTTGGATTATTCTATTTGCTTTTCTACAGGTATTCAAAAATTTTACAGTCAGAACTTATCATTTTACTGAAGCAAAGCACTGATTGGGCTGAATAAAAGAATTTCAATTATAGCAATTAGCTTAAAGACCCTATGTTTACATCCTCCAACTTCACTTATGCTGTTGAGTGTAATTATTCTGAATTCTAACATTATGTAAGCTGAAATAATTCCATGAAAGGCATTGCAGTAAATTTCTAATGCCACAAAGTTTCAGAACACACTTTTAATTCAGTACGGATTTTTGCAAAAGCAGAAAAACACAGTTCTATGAATCTACATCAAGGTAACACTGCAATGCTCAAAAAAATAAATCCTATTATCACCATGTATACTGAAGTCACTAATTCATTATTCAATATAACATTACAAATTATTTGTAGGGAAATTATTGTTACCATATCAAAATGCAAAATTTTATCAAAAATATCCAAAACAATTTTTCAAATAATGATATGTAGATTCATAATTCACAGTTTGCAGGGAAACAGAGAACCTCATTTTTTTTCATGAAAAGTGAATAGCATATGTAAAAAGAACAGATACAGCAGAATCCGATGAAGAAGCTCCTTCAAACTAAATCCTATAAAAATAGAATACTGCCCTTCTGTAGTAGAATTACTACAAATTTGTTTGCATATGAGCAGCTTAATTTCACAAAATAACCTAAAATTAGAACTGCAGAATGAAAACACAGCGACTTTGATATTTTACTTCTGGCAAACAAGCTCATTCCATTCTTACTCAATGCTTTCTTACCTACTGAATAGCTAATAACTAAGAATTTAGTACATTTCATTTTTAAAACCTAAATGGCAAGTAACATGTTTAGTCCATGCATTTCACTTAGTTCTTTTTCAAGCAATATACAAATAATATCTAGCAAAAATGAGTAGTGCAACAGCTATATGATATACACTGATCTGCTTAAATATTTGGCACAATTAGAACTCTCAGAAACTACCTTATGTATCATCCACTGAAAATATTTTTGTTGTTGGTATATTTCACTATTTACAATTACCTTCTCATATGTACGGGTTGACCAAGCAGGCTGTGGATGCCCCATCCCTGGATGCATTCAAGGCCAGGCTGGATGTGGCTCTGGGCAGCCTCGTCTAGTGACTGGCGACCCTGCACATAGCAGGAGTTGAAACTAGATTATCATTATAGTCCTTTTTAACCCAGGCCATTATATGATAACACCAAACTGATCCAATATTATTGTACTATTTTTCAAAACATTTTAGAATTGCTTGCAGTAGGCCTGCCCTACCTAGTTTTACCTGCTATGCAGTTACTGGAAGATTTCCTTAAGTCTCTACTACTTTGTTTTTAAAGTAGTTAATAAAGACTTCTCAGATCAAGAAGTGAGAAAATTGGAGAGTCAGTGCATTTTATTTTCCCATATTTGTCTATAATAAGAAGCTATTACTTCTTTTACAAGGAGAATCCTGCAGTCACTGAATTCACAACAGTTGCCAGTAAGTTTCTATGGAACAGAGTCTTGTTGCAATTTAATATAAATGAGAACTCTTTAACATACTTTAGAGAGGTGATCTAACTAATAAAAATCACAGTGTTAAATTCTGTCCTTTTAAATATGCACTTGATCCTTATTAAATTTCAAATTATACAGCTCAATCTGAATTACAGGCAATGTGTACTGAAGATTCTGAGATTCGTAAAACTGACAAGGGGGATGAATAAAAGCTGAGCCCATAGTCTTTCTTGTAAAACTTGTTTTAAGTTGACAATAGCTTATTTGAATTTAATTTTTAAATTATATATCCTTCAAACAAAGGCATAAATTGCCTGCTCTACAGGCACTGGCTGTAATTATGAGATCTCTTCATTGTGATGGCCATAGACAAACTTCACAACTGATCCAGAATTCTTAATTTTACTTAAAACTGGGAGAGCACCAAAACTCCAGTCAAGGTCTCTGTCAGACCTCTACAGAAGAAAATAGTTCAGCTGGGAGAGACCTACAAAAATTATCGAGTCCAACTGCCTGACTTCTTCACAACTAACACACAGTTAAATCATTATTGAGGACATGTCCAAATGTCTCTTGAACACTAACAAGTTTGGGGCATCAACCACTTCTCTATTAAAACTGTGCTTGACCACTTTCACAGAACTGAAGACTGAAATAGAAAAGAAGAAAACAATGGTAAGGAAAAGATGTAATATTTAGGGACATGGTTTATTATGCAATATTGGAGGTAGGTGGATGGATGGACTAGATGATCTTCGAGGTCTTTTCCAACCTTAATGATTCTATGATACTCCCTGCCTAATGGGAAAGTGTACTTTCCTTACTGAAAACTTTCCTTTCTTCCATCAGGAAGAATCAACAAGTATTTTATAAAGGATCTTCAGCAAACTGACAGCATAAGGAAAAGGTATGTCATAACATATATTCTAAAGAACATATTGGAGATTAAGCAACCAAAAGTACCTGTGATTGTTTCATTTCAACATAAAGAAAACAAAGCACGTAAACAGGGTATACGGAGTGATATGAATTAAGAACAGCTTTGTCTGATTCATAATATATTTTCTTTTCATTGTCTTTTAATCATCAAGATCATTTATTCCATGACAGGAAGCTTTAGTAAATTTTAAACCAAGTAATTTATTGACAAAGACAACTTACACTTCCACTGTCTGGAAATCAATTTGATCACGAGGAGGGCACGGGGAGAACTGACAGCTACACAAATCACTTGATTTTGGATGTTTTCAAATCCCAGACACACCCGTGGAAAAAAAATAGCCTGTGTAACAGTAGTATTTTTCATCCCCATTCTCTACCACATCATAACAGTGCACTTTCACAAGAGTGAAACTACTTCCATTAATGAAATGCTGTCAGGATATCACAAGGAGAAGGACCATAGTCCTTTCTTAAGGATGCATATTATTCCTATTATGATCATTGCAAAGTCTTTTGAAAAGTTTTGCAGACTTCATTTCTTCAGGTTAGAATCTGTCTCTATTTACACTCAAGTTTTACCCACTTCCTTCTCCGGGCATGTACAGCATAACTGACAATTAAGAGTACACGCTTAATTACTTAGTAGTAATTTCAGTGTTTCCTTGAAGGCTGCAGTTACCTTCTCACATCCAGAAATTGTCAACAAAGGTCAAAAGTGATCAACCAGGTCATGTTGTATGGACACATCACAGGCAGAACTGATTAGTCTGGTTCAGAAAGGACAGCACAGTATGACTCCCAAAGGGCTGCAACAGTGCTTTGCAATCTCAGGACTACAATGCAAACTGGACAGATAACACAAATAAAGTCTCCAAAACTTGGCCTAGATTTGGTGGAGTCAGATCAAACAACACTTTAAGGTGCCCTCCAGCCTAAATTATTCCAAAGCTGTGAGCCTGCTATGAATCTGTAAGAATCTATGTCTTTCTTGGCATACAGCTCCTCCACACATCTCAGTTTCCTAAAGCACATAATAACTGAATCTCTGTTCAACCTTATCATATTGGTAATAAATACATAATACCTTGATATATCAGACACTTTTTACCAGTAAGCAAGGCCTGCCATCTTCTACAAAATTCTACCATGCAAGGACTTTTCCTTCTATTTCCGAGAGTTTCAACACTGGAATCATTTGATTCATTCAGTTTTCATTAATCTGTAACAATGTTAGAGAAAAAGTCTTGAAATAACTTACATTAGAGATTTGGAAAACAGAAAACAAAAGAAAACAAACAAAATACCCAAGGTGCTGAGAGCAGGCATTTATCACTATTTCAGATGTCCAGGAGTATACAAGACAACATACAGAAGACAGGACAAGATATGAAAGGCCATGAGGGATAATCCAAAATACCCACAATGTCCCCCTATAATATCACCGTTGCTAATACAAAGGTCCTGCTCATGATTATATTTCCTCAAGTTTGCAATAATGTTACAATTGTGATGCAATTAGGTACAAGAGCAATGCCAAAATGGAAAAATAAAGAGTTCAGAGTAAACTATAGATTATAGCAATTCAGCAGCTATCATGAGAAAACAGTTTCCCAACAAATATTCAGTACACATAAAAAAAAAAAAAGAAATCGGCAACCATTAAATCAATCACCTTTGATACAAAATTAAAACTGAAGAGTAATTAGCCTTGTGTCATCCTATTCTATTTATTGCCTTAGATTTCATATAAAACAGTATATTTGCTATCATATGTCTCCCTTTTTATTACCTAAGTAGCCTTCTCTTTTCTAAATCTCTCAGTGTAAATAAAATAGTTATCTATTTATACTTGTCTTAAGAAGAGTAAAAAAAAAAAAAAAAAAAAAAACATGGGGGCAAAAAAGTTGACTGAATCCCTTGAAAAAGTAAAAATCACTCACTAAAAACAATTTTTTCCCAATTCAAAACAAATGCTTCTGCGGCCCTAATGCATTCCTACAGATTGTTTTAAGCAAAACAGTCAAATAAGTCTATTAGGTTTATCCTATTCAGACTGCATTCATCTGTTGCATAATCTTCTCTCTCTTCACTTAGTACATTTTACTTATTCTGAAAATACTTTCAGCAAACTTGTTTATTGACTCACCTGTAATGTATGCCTTACAAATTATTTCTCAAATAATAAAAAACCTTTTATAACGCAGCTTCTGTCACTATTATTAGTTATTCATGTGAAAATGTACCTACAGTTGTGATATTACAATCTCTAGTGTGTTTAATTCATTTGCAATTTCTCATAATCACCCTTAGTTTTACTGAAATGAAATTGAAAACATCATCTACCCACTAATTAATCTTCCATATGACAAATATGGTAGTATATAGAGTAGCAGCATTTCACTGAATGTTGACTGACAACTCAAGAGTCATAAATGTTTAGGTCTACCATCCCTAAGAAAATACGTAGTAAGTGCAAAAGGCAGAGAAGCTATAAAAACTAGCAGCTTATGATGAATTTTTAAAAAATAAAACCTCATCTGAGAAATCACTCTCTGAATTCTCTACCCATATTGAAATTCTATTAATCTGCTTTTCAGGAAATCAATCCAAGAAATAACCACGTCTTGTTATTCCAGTACCACTGTCATAGATGTCTTTTTGGCCAAATCACAAAACCTTGTGATGCCATCTCACCCTTCTGGCCTAAACTTCTGATTCTGAGGCAGTTCACCAACATTATTTCAGTTCTTGTATTCTTGTGGGAAAAATGCATAGTGAATCCAAACCTGGGCATGACTTTTTTTTATAGTAGTTCCCACTAATTTCTGGTATCCTGTAGCCTGTGTCTTGCTTATGATTGACTTGGGTGCTAAGTCAGGCATGAGCTGTGACTGGAGTTTTCCCCATCTTTAAGCATATCAAAGGATTCTCTAAAAAGATGTTTCAAACCTATTAAAGAGCTGTCACTGAATCCTTTACTTGAAATATTTATATGATCCCTTTACTCTCACAGAACCCTTGTTGTGACCATTCCTTCGAAGTGGACTTTCAGTTCCACGGTTACAGAAAAATAGATTCCCTATGATATATGATAAGAATCTCTTTCCCCGCACTGGAATCAGTATTGCAAATATGGACCTAACAAGCACACACTGTATATAAGAATACATAAAATATTTCAGTCACTTTATAAATTAAGGACTTGCTCTATTTCACAGATTTTCTCTGTTTGCTTAATACATGATTGGTTCAAGCAAAAAGCCCAAGCAAAATATTTCCCACAGAAAAAAAAAAAAACATTGCTTTCGTCTACTTACATACTGTCATTCACATGTAAACACAAAAATAAAATCAAAAGCTGCTGGCCTAAGCTTCAACTACTACCTGATTTGCTTCTCAAAAGTTCCTTTTCTCCTGGTGGCCTGTTTTCTGTCTCGTCTTGTATCCAAGATTGCTGCTCTGGCTAACAAGATTGACATCCCAAGAGATCCTTTCCATCTAGCTCATAATATTAACTGGAAAGTCACTGCAGCATACACAGTTTTGCTGGCAACTCCTGCTGTTTCTTTTCTGTGATGCTTTATAGCATAATAAATACTGTATGTCCTTGAATAACATAATGCACTGTATGAATAAATCACTGGGATTGTAGCAGTAATTCTACAACACAAATGACTTTCTCTATTTCATCACCATCTACCAGCATACACAAGTTTTTCTGCCAGCCCCTCCTGCAGTAGCGACACAGGAACGTTTAAATGAGGGAAACAGAGTATACTGATTTATTTTTTATTTAAATAAATAGATCCTGTATAGAATTGTCCAGCATTAATGTTCATTACTTTGGTTTCTTTTTTGCCAGTAACTTTTAATGGAATTTGTTGTAACTGCTAATATTTTATTACATTCTGTTCTTCTTGACATGTTGTTTTATATTATATCTTAGTTGGTTTTTTTCCCCCATCCATAATTTTAATAAATTAATAAATATAAATTATCTTTTTTTTTTTTTTTTTCATGTGATAACTATGTGGTATGCTTATTGCATGGTTTGTTTATCCTCTTAATTTAAAATTGTAGAAATTCTGGCAGAAGATTTAAGCAGTATAAATGAACCACTGTTTCATGCTATTGGAAAGAAAAACTGCTATCCCAGAGTAATGCCGTCAAATATAATCATACTGCCCGTGTTAAGGTAACAAGGTTGCCCAAGTCTTTGCTACTTAGCAGGAGTAGCTTCTGATGATAAGAAATATTCCAAAGATCTTAGATTTAAATTTACAAAATTGTAATGAAACACACTATCCTAGGCAATTTTTTCAGGCTCTTTCTTTTAAAATACTGAAGTAGTACTCCAGAATTGGAGTTCAGTACTGATCCTTCCAAGTGTGTGAATAAAGCCTCAATGTCATAATTTGTGATTTTATAAACGTGGGTAGAATTTGAACATTGATGATTTGCATTTTCAAGACTCTTATTTTGATCTGCTAATGCTTACAATCTTGTACCTTGTTACAAAATGAGGCATGGTATTTTCAAAGAAGAAAGCCATAATCACATTTACAAGTCAGCTTAAACCTCCACTGAAGCATAAACTTCGCTATTCACATCGACTTGAAGGTTTTTCTAGAGAGGAGTGGGGGGTGAAGGAGGAACACAGAGGGGGGCTGTTTAACCTGTTTTATTTTTCTATGCATGCTATTTTTCCCTTTTCCTGTTATATTTCTTTTCCTGACAATTCAAGATCCAAAAGTGTTAGATTTCATGAAGGAAGGGACTAGAGCCAGATTTTTCTGCTTTTTACTTCACTGTGGGATATCCCATCTCTAAGTACAACTTCTTAAGATTACCTTTCCCTCAAAATTTCTGAACTTACTGACTTGTAACATGAAGATCACTAAGGAAGCACTACCATAGGATTGCCCTGTTTTTCATTATTTCCATGTTCACACATGCACTATTGGCTGTCAGAAAAAATGTTGCATTTCTGTCTTACATAAAATGTGATAAATATGTAATCAAGGAAGGGACAGGGATTCTGAACCATTCTCTACTGTCTTAAATCTCTTCCTCCATATTTGTAGCAAAAACGCACATGATAAAGTAGCTACAGTCAAATGCCTCATAATTATCAGATCCTAAAACACAAAAGGTTTAGTTGAATAATTGTATTTTAAAAGCTAAATGTTAAAAACCAGTATGTAAATCACTTGGACAGAGAAAACAATTATTCATTTTTCAAATGAAAATTGGATCTTTACTTGGATGAACCATTATTTCTCTTATGTAATAAAAAATATAATTAATTCTAGCAATTTATTTCAGTATATCCCTTCCTAAAATATGCATTACAATTCGTTTGGTTGAAATGAATTATCCATGATAAAAGTTGCAATAATAGTGTCTACCCCGGATAATCAAATAAAAAGAACAATAAGTTACTACAGATTATACATCATATCTTAAAACCAGCAAAATTATACATCACTTGGCAGATCAGATCCTCTCTACTGACCCTTAGATTTTATTTCAAACCTGTGATGATCTGAGACATGCTGAATTGCCAGACCCATGCCTGCTCTGAGCCATCAACTTATGTGTCTTCTGTTCTTGCTGAAATAAACTTCAGAAATCCTTTGATCTCATGTAGAATGCCAGGGGTCACCTTGCATAAGAAAATCAGATGCCTCATATCGATCAACCTCTGTTCCTAAATTCACATAAACGTTTCTCAGGAAAACATAGGATAGTCACTTCAATAATTTTGTGCTAAACCATCAACCTGCGTTTTGTCTCACCAATTGTTCTACATCCATCTGACAAGCCTCAGATCAAGGTCTAGAAACTATCAACTTCATTCAGATTGAAGAGATAGTTTTCTTTTCTCTTTCCCTTTTCTCCATTTTCTTCTAAGTCTGCCCATTTTCAAGACTCAGATTGCATTCCCCTCTCTTTTGTTCCACATTGCTATGAGACAGAATCCAGTCCCTGTTAAAGACCTTTTTCTTTTACTGTAAAAATTACAGTACAAAAAGTGTGCAGTAAAGGTGAGAGGCAGTTTTATTATGAGTAATAAATATTTCTAAAATCATTCAGGCATCTAGCAATTGTTTTTACTTTATGTCACCATCACATTCTGAAAGGTCGTAACAGAGTCCAAATGCATTTTTAAATTAATATAAAATTTATAGCCTTTCATTAATTGGGCAAAGTAATAAAGGATCAACTAATGAATGGTTTCTAGATATTTCACGCACTTTTAGCATACTTAAATATTTCAATAGATATTTAAACCCATAAATCATATAAAAATGAATGCACTGATGTTTCCCTGCTAATGCATACACACAAACTTCTGTGGAAGGATTATAAAACCTCCCACAAATTACTCATTACTAGTATGTTAAAATTTATCTGCTAGAGACATGGAAGGTAACCATAACTGATAAGAATATATTTCTTCTAGGAGTGGCTCTCAGAGATGGTTTTCCTGTTGGTCCCTTGAAGACCACACAAATACATTATTCACAGTTCTGATAAAAAGTTGGTACTTTTGCATGAACTCTGCTTATAACATTTAATTTCTTCAATTAAATCTACTGGAGACTCAAACTTCACATTCAATATTCTAACTAATAAGAAAATACTCTGACACATAAGATACATACCATATGTATATCCTTATTCTTTCTCATCTTCCTATTTCTTATTTATTATAACTTGCATATGTGCTAGGTCTAATTTTGTTCACAGTGACATGAGCCAGGTTGCTCCTGTATATGGATTTCTATTGATTTTAGGATAGAAGTTGTGTACAAATGAATATAGGATTCTAGGCACAGACTGTAATTTATGACTATACTGCATAAACATAAGAATCATAAAAATAGAAGGGAAAGAAGATACCATGACATTTCATTACTCATACAGATTGTTGCTGTCTGTATGTAACTAAAGCTTACACAAGTGATTTGATATCTTTCTAATTACTGCTAAATAACAAAGCATTACTGCTTTCCCAGAACTATAAAATTAATTTAGACTGCTTTATTTGCCCCATTTGTAACAAAGACAACCACTGACTCATCAGGCTTTTTTCCTTCTCATCTACTGAGTTTGTGTTATTAATGTTTCTGAACTCTAATATACAAAATTAATGTTTTTTCTTTTCCTTTCAGTTAAAAATGAATTCACATCAATAGTTCTCCACAAATTATCTGCTATTCAAGCAGTAAAATTGTGCTGATCTTAGTCTGCTTTCTTTGATAAACTTCTAAGAATTCAAAATTATCCTTTCTTGCAAAGATAGACACTTCTATATCATACCAGATTTCACATGAAACACTAATAAAAACCAGTAATGGAAATGAAGTTAATTCCATTTTCATGTAAGAAAATATTTGGTAAAGTTTCCTGATATACTTGTTGACAAATTTATTCAGTGAATTACTGTCTACTAAACACTGTACACTCAGCTAAAACACATTACAGAATCACAGAATCGCCAGGGTTGGAAGGGACCTCAAGGATCATGAAGCTACAACCCCCCTGCCACATGCAGGGCCACCAACCTTCCCACCTAATGCTAGACCAGGCTGCCCATGGCCCCATCCAATCTGGCCTTGAACACCTCCAGGGACGGGGCATCCACGACCTCTCTGGGCTCAACAGGGTGAAGAGTCATTTTAAAGATCTATGACTCTTGTGCAATTCATAAGTTCTATTGCTTCATGAAACAAAACTGAAGCAATGAGAAAAACGAAAAAACAGTGACTTTGTACAGGCAAATAACTTTTTGTTCTTATTTGCAAAATAAACATTGTCTATAGGCGATTTTCCCCAAGCATTCAAATTTTAGATTCTACAGCATGACTTTCCAAAGCTGTAAATAAAGCCATGTTAAAATAGTTTAAAAAAAAAAAAAAAAAAATCCAATTTTTACAGCACTAAGTAGAGTGCAAAGTATTGAGTTCCATTTAACTGTAGGGAACTTTACTAATATTCTGCCAGTAAATCTGCATAACTAAATAAATATAAAAATGAAAAGTCCACATTTTCTTATTCAGAGATAGTTTGTAACAGGAAACACTGAACTGTACATCTCAGGAATAAAATAAAATATTTAAAAGCTTCAACCATACTCCAAACAGACAAAACCTCCATGATCTGCAAGTAAAATGAAAATTCACAGTTGCTAAGAAGTGATGTTGAATAGTATTTTTTTAGACAATACCCTCCTAATTTTTAAAGGAAGATGTGTTTGCATAAGATGCCTTGTACTGTAAAATATCTAAACAATACATGTGATATTTGGCTATTTGTGGAATCTGTTGTCATGCATGTACGTTAAAAATAATAGGCGTATATTTGATTTCAGATTAGCTAGTTAGCTGCCTTTACACTGTGGGTTCAAAGATTTGATGTCTTCCCTTTCATGGAAAAAAAAAAAAAAGCAAGGAGGTAACAGAAAAGATTTACAGAAATTGTTTAGGATTCTGCACATTAGTTTCTGTACAGCAAATTAAACCTACACTATACTAGAACTGATAGGTTAGAATGGAATTTGTATTTTTCTCCGTAAGATCTAGAAAAGGAGGTAAAAATATTAAATGGTAGTTGAAATACTTAAAACAAATTCATTATTGTAGTTTGAACAGCAACTATGTGACACACTCAAAACAGGAGAAAAGTAAATCATTCACATTCTTTTTCATTTCAAATGAAAGAGAACATAAGTTTTACCCTAAAAGCAACCAGTTCCATACAGCTGTGTATGTACAGAAGTGTAAAAGTGAAATTAGAAATAGTACATAGTCAATTATGTAAATAAAAATCTGTGTGTACGTACATTGGTGTAAGCACATTTTTTCTAGCTTTTAATTTTCTAAACTATTTTCAAAGCAATTATAAATCTGAGCAGAAAATATCCTTAAAAGAATATACAGATATTTTACAGAAATTTTCAATAAAATTTGTCATAGGGATGATGTCTAAAATTTGAGATTAAAAGATAATAAGACAGAGCTCATACATCTATTAAATAGGAATATCAGAAATCCAACCAGAAGGTTGGGCAACTTACCTATAACATGATCTATATACGATCTATTTGGGAGACTGTATGAATTTGAATCTTGGTCTCTGGTACCTTGACTAAGTCTCTTAATCATTAATAATTAATGATATTAATGATTTTATTGCATGCTCTGGACTGGAAAAAAGGGAAACAAAAGCTGCCTTGCATTCATCTTCAGATGCAACATCAGGTTCTTGAAAACTAAAAGTTTGAAGAATGTAGAGTGCAGTTTTCAACCATGATTTGCTCCTTTGAAAATGAGAACTTTTTACAGTATAAATTAATAACAATATATGATTGCCACTGAAATAAATGAAATGTGCAGATATGACAACATACTTATTAAAAATGCAGCAGCCAATACTATCATATCATAAGACTGCTTATTCAAAACCTAAAAACCAACCGCTGCCTTTGTAAATGAAAGATGCCTGCTTGCCAAACAACCAAATTATTATCAAGAAAAGATAAGTCAGTTATTTTCAATCTACTTGAACATGTCAAATGTCAAAATGCATGTCAAATGTTAATCTGCTATAAATGAGATGTCTCAACAAAAATTAGCTAAGACATAGTAAAAAACTTCTTATTATTTCTGTTTAAAAGTGTGCTAAGCTGTCATGAGCAAATTGTATGTTTACAAGCCCCAACACTGAAAGTCAAATATTTGAAAGATTTCCTTGCTCTTCCACAGCAACCAAAAAAATCAAGAAAATGAACTTGTCTGGTGGTATTGTCAAAAAACCACTTTAGGAGCCAAAATCCTGGAGGAATATAGAGGCGAAATGTAATGATGCAGAGATTATTTAATAGTTGCATCTATCTGCAGTGTTACACGTGCAACTATATAAAAGGAAGGCTTGATTTGCATCAGGCAACCTAGCTGCTGCCAAAATACAGAGCCAGATCTAGGCAGTCAACAAGCAGAGTATGTTCAACTGGGAGCCTGAAGTACATGAATTCTAGCCAGGAAATCCAAAGCTGCTCATGCTCTGGTTATGTTTGAAGCTGAATAGAAGTTCAAAGTTTATGTAAGAAATAATTTCTTTTTCAAACTAAATAATGAGTTGACTCATTCCTGATTGTAAAAATAATTCACTCAGTACAATAGGAAAGAGGGTTGTTTATCATGTATCAATGCAGAAATCGCATGCCATGAGACCAGACAAAATTGACTACAACATTGCAAGTAACGACAGCAATAGAAAATACCTGAACAGTACAACTGCATTCTTAGATGTGTGTAACACAACAAACAAATCTTTTCATACATCTATTTCTAGCAGGAATGCAGAATATGAAGACACAAAAAACCAGCTGTACAACCAAAATCTGTAAACAATTTGTTGCTACTATTTTCTAACATATATATCAGAGTCACAGACCAACACAACAGGGATTCCTACTAATTACACTTTTTTCAAATTCAACAAAGTCCAACATCAATGTAATGTAATATGCAATGAAATAATGTAATATCAAGTAAACACCAATATCAAATGACAATTTTGTGCGTACCTGAAAACATATAAATGCACTGGTATTTAATACCTTCCACAGTCAAAAAGAGGACTCAAGTTATGATGCTGGTTGCTTCAAGTCATTTCACAATGTCACTTCACAGAAGAAGAGGATTCTTTGAATTTCCTCTTTTAAAGTGTAATTTTTAATAACTTTTACAAGCAACGTTGGTGTATTCATAAGATTCCTCTACTGAAAAATCTACAAATTGAACTCAGAAAGGCTTAAATTGCACCAACTGGCCAGTAGCTTCAGCTGAACAGTTAAAAATAGAAAGCCAGCAGCTAACACATTGACACCGGTGCAACTGTCATCCATCAATGACAAACCATGCCCCAGCTTTTCATGATCCCTTCAAGGAGTACACTACTATTATTTTTATAAAAAGCTCAATATTGGTTGATGCTAAAACTGTAAAGAATTTAAAATAATATAAAAATGTCAAAGTAGTTCAGCAATTATTTTCTCATGGGTAGAGTCCTCTTTAGTGCCTTTTAAACAGTTTAACAAAAGTATTTTCCCTTTCAAATGATTCCAAGCTGTACTTCAGATCTGCTACCACTGCTAACACATAATAACAACATTTCTTAGTTTGCATCTATCTTGATACACACACATGCAAGTGAAAGAAATATATGTGCATTTCAAAGTTATAGCATAATTTAAATACATGAAATTAAGCTTAATATGCAGAATTATTTTACTCTCAGAATGTTTGTGGCTAATTAATATAATTCCTTCAGACTTGATAGAAATTTCCCAGAAGTGCTCAAGTGTGCTTATTCGTAGACATAAGGGTAAAGATTTAACCGATTATGTTAGCCATCTTATATCAATCAATTCTTTCACTCATATGGAGATATTAATCTGAATACTATCCAGTCCATTACATACCAGAAGAAGAATATGGGTATTTTTCAATGGAAAACTAACAAAATGAACCAAAACTAAGAGCAGGATCTGAAGAAAAGTTGTTTATATAAGCAGAAGCAAATACTGACAGATATTCTCATTCTTTCGGCTTTGAGTAATATCATATACATACCGTTACTATCTATAGCTTTATAATATTAAATAATTTATTGTAATGTAATTCAATTACAATATTTTTAAACAATTTCTTAGTAAATACATACATTATAAGATATGCAATATGAAGTTTGAACATTCATGTTTATTTCATAAACTACATACCTATATTACATGTTCTGTTTTCTGGAATAGTTTAACCACAGACCATTCTATGAATATATATAAAGTTGGAAGGCAAAATCTAATTAGTCCTACAGTAATAAATTTTGTTAAACAAAGCTAGGAAATATTTTGATGTGAAAAGAAAAATGTTTGATAATTTCATGCTAACTCTGATAAACTCACCCCCTCCCCCCCCCCCCAAAAAAAAAAAAGAACTGCTGGTCGTACGATCATTAAATAAAAGGGGTTTTGTTACTCTTAATTACAAAACTCTTTGGAAATATTTTTTTTTCAGATTGTTCAAAACAAGCACAGATATTTTCACTTCCAGGATAGTCAAAGGGTATACACTATTCCAAAACAATCAGTGTTCTCAAGCATATTTAATTTATTTTTATACGAAAGAAGTGATCTGTTCCAATTCTGTTTTCAGAATTGTTTACATTTGTATGACTATGATAAAGGTGAAAAATTAATATATGTTTTCTAATTGGAGGGTTAAAAATTAATTCATTCTAGTCAGTGGCATAGTATTTATCTACATTTGTAACAAACTCAGGAGTCTTAAAGGTGCACATACACTTTGTGATTTTTCACTTGTTATACACACTCATGAAATACTGAATTCTGTAGTTAGCTGCATAACATTTTAAACTGATAACTCAGTGTCTGCATAATTATTTTTACAGATACATGCATCTCTCAAGCTACTGAAGTTAGGTCTTCGATACACAGAGCAGTACACAGAAGAACTGAAACAATTCCGTGGTTCCCTGGACTAGATTCCTGCACTGATTCAGTGATTCACAACAGAATTTTAGCTGTGTAAAAACTTTGAGGCATAGAAAAAAAAAATATTTCTAAATCTCTTCTCGGTTTTACTTTAAAAAAATTGCATGATCATTAATCCGAATACTGCTACATTGTCTTGTATCACAGAATCATAGAACAGCCTGGATTGAAAGGGACCACGATGTTCATCTAGTTTCAACTCCCCTGCTATGTGCAGGGTCGCCAACCACCAGACCAGGCTGCCCAGAGCCACATCCAGCCTGGCCTTGAATGCCTCCAGGGATGGGGCATCCACAACTTCCTTGGGCAATCTGTCCCAGTGTGTCACTGCCCTCTGTGTCAAAAACTTCTTCCTAATATCTAACCTAAACCTCCCCTGTCTCAGTTTAAAATCATTCCCCCTTGTCCTATCACTATCCACCCTCGTAAACAGCCGTTGTCCCTCCTGTTTATATATTCCCTTCAAGTACTGGAAAGCCACAAAGAGGTCTCCCCAGAGTCTTCTCTAGTCTTTGTAGTGTGAAAGGTCAAACATTTCAAGCTTCTTCCATACCTGAGAAATGTTTTATTGAAAAGTAATCTGCACAAAGAAAAACACCGCACTTGTTTTAAAACATCTTAACATTTTTAATTTTCTATGGTTAATTCTCCTCTGGATAAATATCAGACTTTTGCTGAAGTAAACAGTCAACCTAATCACGCTTCTAATATGAATAACAAAAGCATATGCAAATATCATGTTTTGCAAGCATATTATGCTAGAAGAAATAAACAAAAACTTCTATCAAGTTCTTCAGTTCATGAATATTGAAGTCATATAGTTGTCAAAATATGACCACAGTGTACTTATCCACTGTTGGAAATTCAAAAGTAGCAATGTATTTGTATAATACTCTCACCAGGCAATGATCTCATGTAATCCTTTGAATTACAGAGCATTATCAGGTGTAGAACAGGTGTATTTAAGTCTGGTTTTTGGCAGTTTTTTTATTTCCTGGAAACCAATAGAGAACTGAAATGTGGTGTGACACTAATAATTAAAAATACTACTGGCTAAATCAAAAGGTTGCTTCTGAAGTTCAAAATTGAGAGAGAAAAACTACACTGATTATAGCAAAAATGCCATTTTAATCTTCTGACATACCAAAAGAGACTGCATCACAGTCAGTTAGTGAATGTACCTACCACCTTTACTTGAGTAAAGCTTTGGGAACAGCTGGACAGATAACAGTCTCAGCTAACACTGACATTTTATCAGGTATATATACATTTGAAGTACAGACAAAGTAACATTTCATTGTTGTAATAGCTTCCAGATAGAGAAGAACATCTCATAAAAACCTTTGCCTTTTATACCCACCAACCTGATCTAGCCAACATTAAAACAGGTTTTCTGGATTCTAGGTGAACAGATTTCAAAAGACCAGTAAATTCGAAAAATAGTAATGACTTAAATTGAAAGCATGCTCCCAAGTTGAACTCAACTAACTCATTTTCCTCTTCAGAAAAAATATATCATACAGAACAGACAGAACAAACACTTACTGATCACTCTCTGTGGTGGCAAGAAACCAATAGACAATTAGATCAGCCCATATACACTTTTTCATGGCAAAATGTAATATCCAGGTATATTTTCTGAGGATATAGTTAATATATCATAGAATCAGAGTATCAAAGACGCACTGCATGGCCTGGGTTCTAAGGAACTTTTTAAAGATAATCTAGTTCCAACCTCCCTGCCATGGACAGGGTTGTCATCCACTAGATCAGGCTGCTCAGGACCCCATTCAACTTGGCCTAAAATACCTTCAGGTACAGAACAGCTTCTCTGAGCAACCTGTTCCAGTGTCTAAAATAGGGCAAAGCTGCACTTATATCAGAATATATACAAAAAGTATAAGCATAAGTGGTATGTGCCATTTCTATTCCAAAAATTCAGGATTTGTGCATAATATGAGAAAGATAATTGAAACTACAATTTATTACAGGAGAAATAGGATACATAAAGTCACTGTGATACTCACCACTGTGAAATTCATGACCTTCAAAATCCATATTGTCATTGCTAAGTTAACAATCATGGTAACCAACAGCAGAAGTACAAAGAAGTATAAGCACCTCTTTCGCCATCCATAAATTCCTACTGGGTAAAATTGAGGATTTTCAGTCCTTGAAAGGCTGTTCTGTTGTGTTGCTAAAATATACTGCTCTCGTGTCATCTGGAGAAAAATAAAATAAAATAAAAGGTATAAGTAACAATGAGAGCTCTGCATTTTACAGATTTTATTACATGAAGACTATCTGAGAACATATAGCAATCAATTTCTATGGGCACAGAAGGGATGGATTAATTTGGAATAAGCCATATAAATATTAACTAACTACTTAGTAAGAATCTGGTGTTTTTCACTACTTATGCCCCAAAATTGTAAAAATTACTGAAGTATTTCATGTCTTATAATCTACTTCTGAAGACCATTTTAATGTTCATCATGAGGTCATTCAGAAAAAAATTGTTTTGTAGAAATAAATCATGGGACACTCATGTACAAATAAAAGAAAATTCTATTTCCAGAAATGTTTATCATAAATTATCATTCTTTTATAGTAATCAATAAATAAATGTAATAATTTATACTATCATATATACTTATGTATGTTATATATGTTTTTTAAAAAGTATGCCATTGTATATACCATATTTTACAAAAGGAGAAACAAGAAAACCCTTCTAAGCTTTAATTTTCTTTTAAGATAAGAAGATACAGATACCAACAACTGTTTTTTTTTTTTTTTTTTTTTTTTTTTGTGAGCCTAAGGTCTTCTAGCAAAACAACAAGCAGTAACTGTTTGCAAACAACTTAAATCTTAACACTAAATCTTCTTCACAGCAAAAATATATGAAGCATTTAATAAGAAACCATGTTACACTTTCTTAACCTTTTTTCTTTCTAATCATCAACTGTCTTTTACTGATATTCCCAAACACTAGAAGAGCAAATAAGGTGCCTCAATACTTTTAAAACACGAACTGCGTGAACCTCGTTAAACTGTGCAATATGACAGAATATCAACAACTGTTCACACGAAAAAAGACAGTCTAGAATTCTGATCGATACATTACGTATATAACTTATTTGTATACAGATATATTCGTATGTATTTAATGATATTTATAAAGGTAAAATATAGTAAATATGAAATGATCACTGACAATATTAATTGACACAAGAGGGTCTCAAACAAACAAATATAATTTAAATGCTCCCTCCACTTTTACTATCTTAAGCTTATAAATTGAAGATGCACATATTGCTTGAACAGTCCAGATGCACGTGATAAAAAAATAAAAAAAATAATTCCAGTGGTATCATAACTAGTAAGAATTCAAGTTCAATTAATATACATGAGATACATATTTCAGTAAGGATAAAGAAATTAAATAAATTCTTATACTGCCCTGAATAAGTATCATAAACAATGCAAAAGAAATGATCACAGCTCTGTAAACTAATTAATCACATCACAGCTGAATATTTAGCAACTTTTAATTATGATCTTCAGCTACTCCCACGTTTTTTGATCTTTTTCAGTATCACAACAAACAAAAAAACTGATTGATCACATGATATGAAATCTAGATTACAGGCATGCTGATAATTTTGACTATTGACATTTTGGGGCCACAATGTGCTACCGGAATAGATAACTTAGATGAAAATAATTTTAAAACTTTATTTTATTTTTTGGGAAAGTTATTATGTCATTATGTCTTACAGAGGCAATCTTTCAAAGAAAAAAAAAATACCAGCAAAACACACAGAGAACATAAGGAGCAAATAAACTGTATCTAGACGATGAAATTGTTGGTATAATTGTTGAAGTTAAGGTAACAACTACTTAACAAGTCTTAATAAAAACATTTAGAACACGATTATACCTTGCAAATAATTCTCTAGACAAACACAAGTTCAAGTTTGTCTTAATAGCTAACATTTCTTTTCTAATGCCTGAAAAAAAAAAAAAAAATCAGATTCAAAACTAAAGAAACAAACAAACAAAAAAAGGATCATTGTTCTTAATTACAAATTTGTTAGTCTAACACATAAGAAACAGTCCAGTATTTGCTCTTAACGACAGAGGAATTAATTACACCTGTGGCTTGTCAATTATCTGAGAATAAAGCTATATCATTCTTTTTTCTTTTTTGAGGTCAAAAAAGAACGTCCAGTTCTCAAATCAGCTCAACATATACTCTAAACCATCACGGATTCCATTCATCCTGAATTTCTGAAAAAGTCACTCAAGAATACAAACATTGAAAGCTGTTTTTTTTTTTGTTATTCTGCTCATGAAATGAAAAATACAGAGGAGGAGGAGTAAAAGACACATTTGAATAGAATAATCTTAAACCGTGGAGATGGGGTGCCAAACAGCCACTTAACAGAGACAGCAGAGGTTATTAGAGAACATTTACAAATATTCATATGACGTATGCCTGTTTGTAAATCAGGCAATCTAATAAAAGACTGGTGTCTCTGTGAGAATGGGGGAAGGTAGGTGGAAAGAAAAAGTTGTTTATAAATGATTTGTAAGGATGATAATGTTTTTCAGAACTGAAACAAGCATTCTTCTTTCATACTCCGGGATTCCATTTTCAAATTTGTTTTTCAAGTGTGTAAAGCTATTTACTAACAAGATCTGTCAGCATTATTGCACGTGAGTACAAGCTCAGGAGGGAGAGGAAAAAACCTTCCTATGAACAAGTTAAATCTCTAAAAAAACCTGAAGGACTGAATTATTTAACACTCATTCTACTACCATTCAATTTGGCATTGCTTTCTGTGTTTTGTTTTGTTGTTTTTATTGTTGAGGCAATGTAAATTTGAGGGCACTGCAAACAGAGCTGGTCTAAACTTAATTCCTCTAGTTCATGTTCTCTATTTCCGTTTAGTTTTCTGAGAAGCTTAAGTTGAACGTCTCAAGAATTCCACAAACCCCGCAGCAAATGCTGTAATTTGGATTGCTTAAGAGACAGAAAGTTCTCTAATCTGACCCAGATTTTCTCCTAGTGTCAGTTAACAGAATTCACTTGGCAGTCCTTCCTATTAAACAAGCCTTTATACTCCTATCTTTGAGAAAAGAATTATTGAGTAGCAGGTTAAAAAGTGTTTTAAAAAGCCTGTCTGTATTCCCCCAATGGTGTAGAACTGAATTAATAATGATACTGAACGTTTGAAACATCAGTAGAATGATCAGAACTAGTTTAAAATTTTCAGTGAAAACTGCCTTTATTGAAAGCAGTGGAATTTATCCATTTGATAAACTCCCAATAAAACAGGAGATGAAATGTCACCAGACACTGACAAATATGTTGAATGACTGATAAAATTATTCCCTCTTCCTTTTCCCTTTCCATTCCTTTTCCTATCTTTTGTCCTTTCTATAGAGCTTACAACATTTTTAGAACATTCGACATTAGGAATTCCAACACATTTTATTTGCTATATGTACATTTTAAACAAAAATAAAGCATGACATCTCTTACATTTTTATTCTTTTGAGAAATCAAATTTTTATGATATTTTTTAACAGGAATTACCAGCACAAGCATATCAAGAAGTGCATCTCTAGGAATTATTTAATACTTTTATTATAAATTGAAATGTTTATTAAAACTACAAGCAGTTTCTGTATCTCAAAAAATATTATCACACCAATTATTTAGCTACATTTAAAAAACTTAAGTATTTGATTTGACATAAACAAACCCAAAACTGTTGGCAACTCATACCATGCAGTAAAATGTTAAAAACCAGTATGAATTTTGTTACCTCAAATACTGTAACTGTAGCCAGTCACATGACTGGTTTGAAGTAACTCCACTACTGATTAATTCTCTGCATTATTTTCTTAATTCATGGACATGATGAAAAGTCTTTACAGGAACTATAAAATATACAAGTATAGTACAACTATGACTGGATCAGTCATGTTATGCTATTGTAAAGAATGTTTTAGCAATCAGATAACTTGAGAAGGGAAGAGAAGGAAAAAAAGGTATAGCATAGAGTTAGCAGGGAAAAATCTACACATGAGAGTTGAGAGAGGAAAAAAAGACACCAAAAGCAGATTGCTTAATCAGCCACAACTCAGGACATCATATAGACAAATTTATCAGAACCAGCTGGCTCTTCCCACTCACCCTGACAGTGACATAGCTTATGATCACCAATTCATGATGTGTCCACCTCTCCCTTTTTGTTACTCTACAGCCTGTCATCCATTGTTTCCACTCTACCAATATGAGACATTAACTAAGATTACAATTGAAATATTACTTCATTGTTTTCTTTACAGATTTCATCTGGAAGTTACCATATATAGTGAAAAATGCACTGTAACGTTTATTAAATAGTAAATACACAAATACTTAGTACACGTACACCCAACTCTAAAATTGAGAGTCGGATGTAAGCAATAAGACATATATTATAACAGAAAATAAGAAGGTGATAAGAAAGCGGCTTGAATTTCTGCAAAAGTATTTACAAACAGTAGAATGGATTTCCTTATACAGCTTTCTAAATCTCTAAGATCTATATAGGGAGCTCTTGCTGTCACTTTCAGAACATGTTGAAGAAGCTAATACGTTTCTTCTATAAGACTGGGATGCTACAATTGATATCTTAAAAAAAAAAAATCCACAAAAAATAGAACAGGATAATAATCATTGTGGTTATTGGGGATCATACTAAAAATTGTGAATAGACTGACAAGACAGTACAACTGCACTCCTAGGGAGCTAAATATTGGAAGGAGAGAGCAACTTTCTTTGAAAAGATTTGCAAAATCTACCAGATATTCAGGAGATCCTAAAGGCACCCAAAAGTATGTCAGCAACTGATCCAAATATAAACAGTCCATCTGGGACACGAATGGTTGGTTCCATACGATAATAGTCACATCAGTTTTGTACACATCACTAACAAAATATAATATTGTAAATCCTTGTTATCCTGATAGACAATTTTATATTTATCAGCATTACTCTTTCTTTTGTTTTGTATTTTTTTGTTCTTGTTCATCAGGATCAATTACAAACAACTTTTACAAAAACACAGGATTTAGAGAGTGTGATCTTCCTGAAAACCACAATAGAGTATGTCCCAGAACAACAGAATGGTTAAAGTTAGAATGGTCCATCTGGAGGTACATCCATCATGTCCAAAAACTTTTAAATAACCCAAAAGATGAATGTTACAACATATCTGGGTAACCTTATTCTATTGGCTATTCCAACACAGTCAAAAAGTATTTCCTGTTGTTCAAAGGGAACCTTCCATGTTTCAGTTTGTGCCCACTGCACCTTGCTCTCTCATTAGGCACCACTGAAAAGAGCTTCATTTGGTCTTCTTTACAGTTTTCATCCAGGTATTCACATATATGAATAGGATCTCCCTCAAGCCTTCTCTGTTCCAAGATAAGCAGTCTCAGCTTTCTGAGTCATTCCTCATAGGAGAGACACTCCATGCCTATCATCCCTTCATGGCCCTTTATTGAAGTCTGTCCAGTAATTCCAGGTCATCCCTGTACTAAGGAGCCCTGACGCAGATGACCCAGCACTCCAGGAATAGTCTCACTCAGCTGAGACTTCCCTCAAGGGAAGGATCACGTCTCTCAACTGCCAATACTTTGCCTCATACAGTCCAGGATATCATTAACCTTCTTTAGGACAATGGCACATTGCTGGCTCATGTTCTATCTTCTATTCAATAATACTCCCACCTGAGATGCAGATACACACCATCTCTTTAAAAAACACCTTAATTTTACAATGATTCTCTTCACGTACTGATCACTGAAGAAAAAGTCTTTACATTACATACATCCTCCAGTTAAGCATTACAGACTACTCAGTTTTTTTGGAAATATTTTATGTTTCATATTTTATATTGACTAAGTCAATTCCACATCCACATCAATACTGCATTACAGTGAAAGATGATTCATGAGATGTTTAACCCAATCTTCAGCTAGGATTGTTTAGTCTGGGGAAGAGGAGGCTCAGGGGAGACCTCATTGCACTCTACAACTTCCTGAAGGGAGGTTGTGGTGAAGAAGGGTTTGGCCTCTTCTCCCATGCAATGAGCAGGACCCGGAGAAATGGCTGCAAATTGTATATCAGAGGAGGTTTAGGTTAGACATGAGGAAAAACTTTTTCTCTCAGAGAGTGATCAGGCACTGGAATGGCCTGCCCAGGGAAGTGGTGGAGTCACCATCCCTGGCAGTGTTCAAGAGGCGTCTGGATGAGGAGCTGCAAGATATGGTTTAGTAGCTTGTGGTAGCAGTGGTAATGTGAAGACGGTTGGACTAGATGATCTCATAGGTCATTTCCAACCTTGTGATTCTATGATTCAGTTTCCATCAGAAAAAGTTTACTTCCAGATTAACTACACTGGATGTCCTGATTAGTTCTACAAGGAAGTGATGCCAAATCCAAGGGACATAAAGATTGTACTTTTTGAGTTTGATGCTTATTTGTTCAACCATAAATTTTTGGTCCAGGCACATTCAAAAATGGAGGTAGACTTCCAGTCAAAACTCTCAAATCGTGCTCCTTAAGCAAAATAACTGAATATCCCTTACCACTCGATAAAAAATCTAAAAGAATGAACATTCAGATAAAACAGATCTTCACCATAAATCTGTATATAAATTCAACAGATTACTTTCAAAGCTTAATAATTCACAAAAATCTTGTTTTGTCTTCTTGGCCAGAAAAAAAAAAAAAAAAAAAATGACATCAGCATCAACAAGGCTTTATCCAGCATGTCTATAGTGACAATTTGCTTTGTTTTATGTTGTCAATTAAAATTCCTTTTATTTTTTTGCTAAGTCAATGGAATTAGATTACCACAGAGACTTCATTACAGCTACAGACAGGACAGCAGCTGAGGTATGCAATTTTCTCCCTACGATGTCTGTCCTCACTAAACAGTTTATTGGAATAATTGTCTATGTAAGGACAATAACTGTTTCCATCTTGAATATTGTCCTCCAATAAAATCATCACTTCACAAAAATGGATGCAAATGAGCTGGTTCTATTACCACTATCATTTAGTAGGAACATTTATAGCTGTTCCGTATTTAACACATTTAATTGTAATATTCATTGCTCAATGAAATTCACAGCATGTTAGAAAGAATAAATAATCTGAAATGAACAGAATCATACTTTCCCCACTACTCTGTGATTTGAAACATTTCTAAATAATAAAATGCTGTACTGAATTTGTCAGAAAAAACAATTAAGACCAATATCCAACATATTTTCCTTAATCTTATAGTCTTTGCTCAACATGAACTATCAGCATCCCTGAAGACAGATTAATGAAGTAGATGGTACTTTCAATTAAGTCAGTAAGAATATCCATGTACGAATACAGCTTATACGAATATATCACAATGTAAATTTATATTGTTCAACACAGCATAAAGTATGAGTTGTACATCCATAAATTTTGATATACATAACAAAAAAATGAAGAAATAGTATGAAGAGATGAGCAGAAGGGAACAAGGCGAAAAGTTCACATTAAGTTCAATTTTACACCTATCTTGACATTTGGTATTTCTGACCTTTTTCCTTCCCTTGGCTATTCAAACTTAATCAACTATGCTCCTAAAATGTTCTGAACAAGAAACAGTTGCTTTCCAGAGGTGAATTATTAGCCAATTAAATTCCATATTTTCCAACAACAACTGTGTGGTCAATATTGAAGGTGTAAAAGAAATATCTAGATAAAAACTGAGAGGAAGCAGAGATGTCAAGGCAAATCAGAGATTCTTAACTCTATAATGGCCACAGAAAGAAACAGGTATAAGCAGAAAGTGAGGGGAGAGGTGCAGTAAAAAGAAGCACATTATATGAAAAAGAAGCACATGAAAAATACAGAATAAGGAAAACTGATGATTTGTTGGTGTAATAAAAACACATGACATCATCTTCCACACACATGTCCACTTCATGCTTGACTCAACACATTACTGGAAGATTCCAGGGAACGTAATTCTGTGGGGTAAGTCTCGCTCCAGAAACAAGAAACACTTTTATTTGCATTCACTACAATTGTTGCTGTCAGAGAAGCATAAGACCACTAGGACAGAATATGAAACATAAAAATGCACGTGGCTGTTAAAAGACAGAGAAGCAGGCAGTTTTCTGAAACAGCAATGCAGGTAGAGATTTTTACTTACTTTCCTGCAACTAAATAAGATTAAATGAGACTCATTCCACATAGAGCGTGTTCTCCTGTCATGAAAAGACTACATCTCAGTATAACTTGATGAAGAGAAGACTGACTGTAATGAAACAAACGAAGTTATTTTTCTTTTCTAAAAACTGAGGAGATACTGAAGCAGTATCCAGCAACTACTCCATTAGATCTTGTGAGGTACTAGCAAGCACAGCTGTAAGAAAGGAGGAAACTCCAGAACTACATTGAACCAGCTTTATGAATAGCCAATGTGCAGCTGTACACTGCAAGAAGGTAGGGTCAGCAAAACGGAAAACTGACAAAGACGAAACACTGATTAGCTGGAGTACTCAGATGTCATTAGTCAGTAAATTCACAAGAACAGAATATTTAAAGGAAATTAGTCACAGCAAAAAGTCAAAAACTCCTAATGGTTTAGAAGACAGGAAAAAAAAAAGATAAAATGTTGAAGATACTAGTTTGAAAGATAGCTAACAGCTATAAAAAGACAGAAAAACATGCAGATGTCCTCAAGCAGTCTGTTCTAGCCCCAGAAGTGATTCATACTGGAATTTGTAAGTAATTAGATGTCCATGGACAAGGGCAAAACTGAACAAGCAGTGAGGAATATTCACATGATCCAATCAATGTAGTTATGCAAGGGAAGACTGTATGGAAAGAAGAAAAGTACTAAAAAAAAAAAAAAAGACAACCGAAGATTAAAAAAAAAAAAAACAACTAATTTTACAGTAAACGAACTGGGAGAGAAGCCAATTATTCACTGTTAAAACTAGCAAGATTAAGCAAATTCTCTGCGTGTTTTGAGGAACCAGCTAGGACATCAACAGAAAAAACCTTAGTATAACCTAGGAATGAGCTGTGGCTTTCAAAGCAAAAAGCAACTCTTACTGAGTGTGATACAGAACATTCATAAAACTTCTAGATGCAGCTAAAATTGGCAACAACACAACAAAATACAAAATAAACAAATAAAAAGGAAGATGATTCTTCAACAGTTTATCACTTTATTTTACTTGTCTTATCCATAAGCAAAAGCTTCACCAGTTTTCTTCAGATAAAAACAACTTAATGTTACTCTTCAAAGTTTATTTAGCTAGTTTAAGTTGGACAGTAATTAAGAGTCAAACGTGAACACTCTCAATAGCATCTCAATAGGAATGATTAACATTTTAAGTGCAGCAAAAACAAGAAGATGGAAGTATGGTGGGAACAGAAAAGAATCTCCAATTTGATCAGCTTCCTATTATTCATTTATGCTTTCATCAAGGAACCAAATTTCCAAATAAAAAAATGTTCAGAATGGTTCCTCTTGTAGTGAAAAAAAACTTATAGTCAAAATTCAATTTTGCATAATTAAAAAATTTCCCTATATTTCTTATTCTGATTACTGTCTACAAATAATTTCTAGCTTTTGTCTTTAGGATCAAGAGAATACTGCTAGCTTATGTTGCAATATCATAGATGGCAGCAAAGAGGCAGTTCAATTAAGTGGTGTCTGACATGGAAATTTGGATAAAGAAAAGATGTGTCAATGAATTCACCCACGTGAAAAAGATGGCACCCACTGATATGCACTGATGCTAGCTGGATGTGTATGGAGAACAAGCAGTGGATGTGAGCGCAGTGAATAGTGTGTTTCATGTTGCTGTCACCACTGTTGAAATACAAGCCATGTTTTGGATGGTGCTTCAGATTTTTACAAGTATGGCATGCAGACTCTTGTTCACTGCTGGTGAAAATGCATAACGGTGGTGAGTACGTGGACAGACTGTTTTGTAGCTGGGAATTTATTCTCTTTATCTGTTGTAGTTTTCACTGAAATAAATAGGAGGTATTACTTTCAGTCCAACCTATATATTATCAGAAATCACCATGCTTTATTCACCAAATAGCACAAAGTGCATATAACATGCAGTAAACACAGACTTCAGTCTGAATGAGTGTTTACGGTAGCCTCAAGTGGTGAAGTTAGCACTGCACTGCACTCTCTCCTTCGCAGTGTTCTGTTGTCTTCTATACAATCCAGCTTGAACTATGGACAGTCAACTCATGAAAGCTCTTGGGGAGATCTCAAAAAGCTGACTATGATGGTATTATTGTGGATAAGCCACCATTCTATGAACTGAATTATTTTAAACATTACTTCTGAACTTATAATTAATGACCTGTAGTAGTTTGAAAACAGATACCAATATTTTTACACAGTAATTGCTTTGCTTTAAAACTGAATAACATTATCATAGTATTGCAATTAAAACTTTTTTTTTTTTTAATACATATCTCAAAATAAAACAGAAAAAGTGTTATCTGAAAGTATATCTTAGAGTTACTAGATAGGAAGACTTCTAAAGTCTCTATAACTTTCTACCTAAGCTTGATGCAAAAAAAGATAGTAGAAACAAACATATTTTCTAAATCTCTCTGGTTCTGAAAGATGTAAGTTAGGCAAGTGCAAGATCAGTCTCAGTACATATTACTGGCAAGAGGGAAGAAGGTTGCTTAAACTCTCAAACAACATATGCCCATTCCATCCCTTCTTAGTCATATTGTTCTCATTGCCTTTGTCATTTGGACAGAAAATTTCCAATGAGTAAATGAAATTACTAAAATTTCTGTTAACCTAAGTTAAATTGAAGAAATGGTGGAATTTTATTAATGACTACGTTTGAAACTGGCATCATGCAATAGTGCATATAGTAAAACAAGTTACACAATTAATTGCCCATTTCTAAAATACACACTATATCAGAATTTTCCTGAACAGAAATTGGTTAGCACAATAAATTATTTTCATTTTCAATTATCTGTTCTTACATATAACACCAGCCACATGAGGACAAAAGCATAGCGGTTTCTAAAAGCAGCTCATTAAAAATGTTTTTGTTCTGACAACATTCTATTCTACATAACTATTGCTGCCAACACTTCCTGGCAAGATGGCAGAGTGCTTTACACTAACTGAAATAAGTGAAGATAACGCAGTGGGGAAAAAAAGAGAAGAAATTTGACGCTAATCCTGTAAGAGGCTTTGCAATGGTAGCCTATACTCCTTACTTCTGCAGAAAGCTTTTCATTCTTGGAGTAAACCCTTCTATAGCAGTACAAACTTCCCTAAGGTCTTCAACACAAGAGAGTGTCACATATTTTAAATTTTTTTCCTTCACAACTAACTGAAAATACAACAGCAAGATACATATGCTACATTAAATACATATAATTTGTTCAGAAAAGAAAGTAATGATATACAGTGCAGTGTCACTATAGTATTTTTAAGCTATCCTGATATATGGCTTTGAAATATTTGTACTTGAAAGTAAACAGTTAAGATTATGTAATAGGTTACACACAGAGGCATTAGTGGAAGAAATTTGCTGTAAAATGTTACCCTCCAGTACCTAAAAGGGGCCTACAGCAAAGATGGGGAGGAACACTTTATCAGGAAGTGTAGGGATAGCACAGAAGATAATAGCTTTTAACTAAAAGAGTGAAGGTTTAGATTGGATATAAGGAAGAAATTCTTCACTATGAGCAGAGTGTGGCACTGGAAGAGGCTGCTCAGAGAAGTTGTAGACATTCCATCCCTGAAGGCATTCCAGTCAACTTTGGACAAAGCCCTGAACAGCCTGCTCTGTAGGGTAGCAATCAGTCCATGGCATGGAGGATGGAACTAGATCATCTTTTAGGCTCTGTCCAGCACAAAGCATTCTATGATTCTAAGACTTTATGATTAATTTTTCTGTTAAAATAAAAATTCTTTTTTTTAATATCCTTTTTAATACTATCACCTTTACAATTTGTAGATGACTTTTTTCTGAAAATGATTTATTCTTATATTTATTTCTAACAACAAGAATAAAGAAATTAAGAAATGATGAGCTATGTGAGCTAAGAGCGTAACTCCTTTGCAATATCATATTAACTCCTGTCCCTTTATACTTCTTGCAGGAAGATTTCAAAGTGGGAGCTTTGGTTATTTTTAAATTAAACTGCATTGTAAAGTCATTTTTTTAGGTAGTGTGTGAAGTACGATTTAGTTCCTGAAGCCACAAAAGAATGCATCATTACTTGTAGCCACAGATCTGCTGGTGCCACATTCAATTATTTTTAAATGAAATTCCATTTTTAAATGAAATCTAACACAGTTGATTAGGAAAAACTGAATGGCGATGTATGTCACATAATGGCCTGATTTAGGAACTTCAGAATTTCCAACAGTACTTTTAAGAAGTGTTTTATTCTATTCTTCTGTCATATGGTACTTACTGCACACCAAACATTTCCTTATTCTAAGTTTTCTGAAGTAATCTTCAAAGAGAAACATGAAAGCAATGCATTTCTTTCTAGTCATATTAGTATTTGCTTGCTTGAATAATTGTGTTGTGTTGTATTTGACTGCCAAATTGCCTTCTGTCATTAGTAAAAACAAACTTTTAATTTATTCTCCATTTTAATACTGTTAACATTTCAGACATGTTCAAGTTTTTAGAAAGCTATATGGCAGGTACTGTTATAAAGGGAACTTAAATAATTTATGATCTCTCCCTCTTCATCTTTGGTACAACCTGCAACTTTAAACAGAATGGTAAAATAAGCATTTTAGGCCACTATACCCAATACTTACTTTCCCGTTAGTATGATCAGCAAGCTTGGGGTGGGGGCAAAACAAACAAACAAAAAAACCAGCACAGTGTCAACCATTGCAAAGAACTCTAATTTTTACAACTCCAAGAACAGCACTAATCCAAAATGCAAAGTTTAAGCAAGTTAATTTTTTCTTGCATTAATTTCAAAATTACCAGTATTTAATCAATGCTTAATTTTAAAAAGCTTTGAAATTTAAATATAGAATTGAAACAAATTATTCGTCAGAAGGATAAACCACGTTCTCTGCAATTTTCTTCATTAAACAACTACCATAAGAAAATATATTTTGAAATTTAAACACTGCATTTCAATTTTTACCTAAACATTGAAGTTTCTTGGCACTTTCTACTAAAAAGAAAAATAAAAAATAAAAAAAAATCAGTCAGTTCCTTATACTTTCCAAAACTGATATGCACTTACACAGATTTGGAAGACAACAAAAAAGAATGAAGTAGATATCCCATCCATTGTGAAGTAAAAAATTTGATACTGAACCATGGATACATACATCTAAAATTCAAGTACAATCTATTAAGATAATGCATATACACATGCACACATTCACAAAATAAAGGAAACTTGTTAACAGAATTTTTGTACTTAGATAATGAATTAGATGTCAGTAAGTCACCTGGACTGAATAGTCTTCAGTTAAGAGAATCAGTCAGAAAATGTGGTACTTTTGGCAAAGATCTGTGGTGTCACTGCAGAAATGTGTGGCAGCTTGGCTGCAACAGATTGTCAGTGTGACCTCCACTGATTAAAGAAGATAATTTCTTTCCAGGAAAGTGATTTAAGCAATAACAAACCATTGAGCACAACTTCTATTCCTGCCAAGCTCTTAAAAGTCATCACTGAGCATAGTCCGTTGGAAAAAGTCAGCCAACCTCTCCAGAGGAAAATCCTAGCTAAGAAAACTGCTGAATGTTCAAGGAAGCAATGGGCAGGGACATGGATAAGGGGAAACAGTGAACAAAACTTCTTCGGATTTTCAGAAAGGCACTATGAAGTTTCCACAGAAAAGTTCCAAAAGATGAAGGAAATGTTTTTGGTAAGGATTGGTACCAGTTTCATTCGCTGACTTCCAAATGACATGGAGAAGGCAGTATGCTATGTGGTCTATATCTGCAAATGATACTGAGATCTTCTGGGTAATGGGGTAACTCCTGAGGACTGCCTGAAATCAAGTGAGTGGAGAACACTGTAGCATGCAGCTTTTGGAACTGATAAACTCATGCACTGATGGGAAGGTCAATCTAAACTATGCCTAAATAACCATGAACTCACAGGTCAATCTAAACTATGCCTAAATAACCATGAACTCACAATCAAGAGCTAAAACAAAAGAAAGGGATCTAGAAGACATTAGCAGTATTTCTCTGAAATCATCAGCTTAGTGTTAAATGCAAAAAACAAAAGCAAATAAAACAAAGGGAATCATTTAGGAAAGATGTTGAGAAGGAATTGTCATTTCCTACAACTTGACATTTACTATGGATTTGATATTTAAACAACAGCTGTTTTGAAATAAATGATGAGGTACTTCCACGTTACATTCTTTAGGACAACTCCACAGATGGAAAAATTCAAAAAAAAAAAACAACATTCATCACAGCATTAAAATGAATCAACTCTCAAACATTAAGTTAGACTGATGATCTACTTAAAGTAACTTTCTTTTAATTAATTTTATTTTTCTTGGGTTTTTTTTTAGTCTTCTACCAAAAAAAAAGGAAAATTGCCCAATATTTGGTATTGGATTTAACTAATATAAAATCACAAGAATTACAGAGTTAGATATCTTTAGAAGCAAATAACATTGATATGAATTAATATGTTCAAAGAAATAATTTCTGTTGGTAAAAAGAAGCAGTCAAAAATCTTAGCCAGCATTCAATTTTCTGAAATATCTGAAAAAACACTTTAAGGAACAGAATTACTATAGTAAGTGAGATGAGCATTAATGTTAGAAGGACAGTAACTAACAAGAAGTTCGGTGCATACTGCATAAATTCTTCTAAAATAAGGGAAGAGATATTACCAGATAAAACAAGTGAAAAATGACTCACTAACCATCAAGAATCATTACTATCCATTCATTTTATGTTGGAGTCACCTTGCTATTATTACATTTTGCACAGATATCTTGAGATTAATATTAAAGATATTGTAAGGATACTGTATTAAGGAGATAAATATTTGAAGAGAAAATGTTTTTTATAGACACATATACATATCATGTTAACAGTGAAATTGTTTATCAGAAAATCATTTTAGATTGAAAAGTAGAAAGGGAGCTTCCTTCTCCCCAAAACTAAAAATTGATTAAAGCATTTATTTAATTTCAAGATGACACTGATATTTCCTTTACTGTATTTATGAACATCACTAATGTAACAGGGGTAACAGTCGAATACTGTTTAAAGATTATCACTGCATCTGAACGTATAAATTCCCGAAAGGATTCCAAAACATGTTTATGCTACACACAAGTTCATTCTCTGTACTTTAACTTAAAAATGCATTCAGAAAATAAGGGCACAAATTAGCAGGATCACTTCAATTTTAAACCTTACCATTTTTCTGACTACTGTATCCTTCTGTCTTCTATTTTCTAAACGGGTCTTAGTTTGAAGTGAAATCTTTCTTCTCATCCTGTAAGTGCTAATTTAGTTCAGTCCCTCTGTCTGCTTTTATTGTACCACTACCTATCCAGTGGGTAAAGACTGGGAACTTAAATTAGTTCATTCCTAGAACATTATCCTCACACTTGCTGCTACACTTCTATTATCTGTTTCCTACAGCTCTCATTAAGAAGATCAATAAATAAATATTAAAATGACTTCAATGGAATTTACCTATATTCAATTTACCTAAGTAATAAACCTCTTATTTTTGGCTTCCCCTTGCTAAAGAAATTCCCTCAGCTTCAGAAGTTGTAACAGTGCCCAATGGATGTGAACTACTCTGTCATGCACTATCTCGTCAGCCATACACCCTCAGACTTTCTCTCGCCATCCAGAAATAAGAACATTTCCAGAAAACCACTGCTTAAGTCTGTCTTCAACTGTCTGCCACCTTATCAAAATTTCCTCTTTAACTGCTCATCATCTTTTCTAGTGTCCATAGGATAGAAGGCCCTGTGATCCCCCTCATCATTTTGTAAAAGCTTTTTCTGTTACAAAATCTCATGAAGGCTACTATGTACACAATTTAAACAGGTGGATCCCCATATACCTGGCAAGGACATTTCTCCAGACTGTTTAGAAAAAGTCAAAATGACCAAAAGAATTACTATGAAAGTATCACAATTTATATTGCTAATAAAGGTAATAATTTAACCCACTTCAATATGCTCAAGACAAAAAGTCAACGTTTACTAAAATCATGTCATAAAACAATATTTTGGAAGAATATACCTTTTCAAGAGTTTAGTAAAGTCTCCCCAGTATTAATATAATTCTGGAACATCTTAGATTTCAGAAGCCACTTTTAGAATCGCTTTTTTTAGAAAATACATTTGTATTATTTATTTGTGATGATTGATAAGATCACCAGAATGTTCTACTTACAGGTTTACTTTTTTCCAAGTATCAGAATGCGAACACCAAGATGTAGAAAAACTCTTACCCTCACAAATGTCTATTTCTGAGCTAACACGTTACTATGAAGATACTCAAGGAATTGCAATATACCTCCCCAGTTTAACAGAACCGTTCTGGGGAAAATGGCCAGTTCAGCAGTCTTTAGAAACTTTCTTGGGATTGAATTGATGCATAGGTTGATCCTGCACTTCTCTGTTGCACTGGCAGACATTATATTCCAACTTTAATTACTGTTATATTTGTATGCATTTCATTTCCACGTGTTCTAACAAATGTTTAGCCATTTCAAGAAACAACACAAAAAATAACAAAAATTTCTGTTCTGATTTGAAAAATTCAATCTTTTTAGGGAAGTCTTTACACTCATAAATCACAATCTTAGCTGACTAAATAGAGAACATAAGATTCAGCTACAAGAGTACTAACTTTTTGAGAAGTGACCAAGTAATTATCTAAGCATAAGTGTCTCTAAGCATTACAAGTGCAAATTTCCATCTTTAGTTTTTGTTAAAAAATATTGAATTAAAAATTGACAATATATTTATCTACTAAATTAAGTCAGTGATTAGCATATTACAATCAGAAGTAGCAACTTCTAGATAATGAAGCACCTTAACAATTACAATATTATCAAAACATTGTAAAGCTCCTTGAACACAGTGAAGACTTCAATATGAAAATAAGTTTATAAAATAACACTGCAAAAAAGCAGTATTATTTAGCTAATGGCTAAAGAACAGCCTTTAGCCTTGAATTTTTCCAGTAGAAACATCAATTAAATGGAAAGATAGCCTCAGTTCTCAGTTCCATATCTTACTGAAATACCAAGACGTGTCATACTAGACGTTGAAGCTACAAACACATAGTGGGGAGAAATTTATATTTTTATATATTTAAGTTAATTTATATATGGAGTTGGTAACTTAAGTGAGATTTCACTATATCAACAACTGGAGTGATAAAAATTAGACAAAGAAATCTGAAAGGAAAGAAAAAGGATCCAACTGGTTCTCTAAGGCAATCTTCTCACTTACCAATATAGCAGATAGCATTTATTCAGTATTTTTCACAGATGCTACATTTCAGTGCAAGTCTTTGAAAGGAACAGTTTACATTACATAAACAACACAGTTTTTGGTGAGCTATTTAAATTAATTTTGAAGAAAGAAAAAAAAATTAGATAAGAGGCAGCCATTGCTTTCACTTTGCATATTTGAAAATCATTCCCTGGAGCTAAGATGCATATGCATAGTGAAAGAAACACTAAAGTTGCGATGATAAGATTTTGTGTAATTGAAAGTCCTCTGGGAACTGTTTTTCAACTGTTTCCTATGTGCATGTCTTTTTATGTCATTCACACATAAATTTAATTTGTCTTTTGGTCTTCAAGATAACAAGCTTCTAAAAATGGCATATTTCTATTCTTTTTTTTAATAAAATAACTACATTTTTGCTTCGATAAGAAATTCAAAAATGTGCAATGAACAAAGGCAAGAAGAAGTTCTTTTTAACTATCAGCTAGCAAAACTTTGATATGGACTACAAATATTCTGTAATAATAGCTTTCATCATGTAGTACTGAAAATAAATATTTCTTATATTGTGCATATAAAATATGAGCTATCCTTTGAATCTAGAAACTGTCTTCTTTTTTCCTTAGTTCTACTAGAACAGACAACTCTATTCTCCCATCTATTTTAACTTCGCAATTGTAAGATACATAATTTCTAGAACAATCTTCCATCTTTCTATAGTATTCCTAAATGTCCCAAACTGTTCATTGTCCAGACTCCAAATTAGTACATCTCCAAGTCAGAATTATACTGACCTATGTATCAAAATTTTATTCTAATGACTGAGTGCTATTTTCTCATTTTGGTAAAGCAAGTAATCGGTTTTTCAGCCTTACAAATATTACAATGAGGCTTTTTTAATCCAGCTTTGAGCATTTCATTTCCTCAAATATGAAAACAAATGATAATGACAATCAAAGCTGAAATTGAACATTTAACAGTGTTTGAGACAGTGAAGAATACTTATTTCTTCAAGGTGGAAGAGCTAGCAGCCTGGTAAATTCCTTTTTACATTCACATGACCAGAGTTAAATGCAAGCATGACATTAGAAATCAGTTTGTGTAGATTCTTGTGTGGATAAAAAATCTGGAAAAGGTTTAGCTATTGCAAGAAAAAAAAAACACAAAGAAAAATGTAATTTATATTTACAGACATGGCAAAATGAGAACAAAATAACCAAGCAGTTATGATCTCATAACATGTTATAGTGCACTTTGTTCAGCAAGTAGAAGCTGCTCTCAGAGGGAAGGTAACAGAAATGACTGAGAGGACATGCTTATTTTTACTTTAGTAATAAACTCAGAGGAACCATTCAAAATTAACAGTGGATTACAATAAACTCCTCTATATTATGTTTACTGTCTTTATAAATCTCTCCTGTTCAGAAAAATGTTGTGGTCTGTTTCCTTATTCTTTATTTCTCCAAACATAATAATTTACAAATAATCCTCATTAATTCCCCTATAGTAAGACTGAGGTGACAATGATCAATTACTGTAAGAACAATTTCTGAATGTAATACAATTGTAAAAAGAACCCGATCCCTGTAGAGCTTTCATTGTAGTGGACACACCACGATCTCTCTCTATTTAAACTTTTGAATTGCATACAAATCAAAGTAGTCTGCCTTTGTACTACTTTGATGATAATGAAAAGCATACTGTGAAATCCATTAGTAACAGAAAGGTAGTAGCTGTATTTAAATGCGTAAATAAAGTTGAAAATTTGTAATAATTAAGTGGACAAAGGTTCAAAAGGATAAAATTTATGTATGGAGGAGATAAGAGAAATAAATGAGGAAGATGCAGACAAAAACATTATCCTGAAAATCTAAGATATATTAACATAACAAACATAAGATAGCAACTGAGTGCCTCAACTGCCAAGAAAAAAATACAAGCAAATATAAATAAATGTTTGAAAAATGCTTAAATAAATATACCTTTTGTTGTTGTTTAGATTAACACACTTCAATGATTTGTAATGCCTTGTTCATGCTTACTGAACAAACACAGAGTCCACAAAAACAACTGAAATAAGAATGACGTCTGCCTCAACAGGCAGAATTTCAAGCTAAAATAAAGCAAATCTGAGAATTGTCAAAATTCCTAGATGTGAAGTTTGGAACATAACCACATCACAATTTTACTGTTTCAAACATGGAAAACAGATTACATAATACTTCATCTGGTGAATCAGATTTTTTGCTGCATTTTGCTCACGCTGTGTGTTGGATACTGACTTCCAATAAATTTTACTGCAAATACTTCTCATTTTGAGAATGAGCTACTTCAAGGTATCAGATTTGTTAGTTTTCTGGAATCTCTTTATTATTAAAATAATTTTCCTCATTTCTAAATCACTTGTTCTCTCACTAGCCTTTGAAACTATTAGCTAAAAGTTCATATCCATGCTAACTGAAATAAGTCATTTTAATCAAATATCAGATAAATTTTATTACTGAACTCCATGGATATCTATGCACAACTTAAAGTTAAATACTTCAAGAAGTATTAATTTTGGAATCATTCTTTAGCTGTAAACCTCGATTTTAAAAAATGACAAGGGAAAAAAATAGTAACAGCTCTGCTTTTAGAATGTTATTTCATACCTATATTGATTTACTTAGAACAAATACTTAGACTTTTTCATTGCTCAAGACAAAAATAAAACCTGAGGCTAGCCTGACACTCAGTGCTTTTTGTCACTTCACATAAACCAGCATTGCCAAAAATCTGCAAAAGCAGAAAACATTAAATGATGGTATTTGATATATATTCCAGGGAACACGGCTGTTCAGTAGTGATACTTCCAAATTTTGCAGATCTCATGCAAAGTACCCGCAGGCAAAAGTTAGTACAGATCTCTTTTTTATTTTCCCACTTCTAAAATTCTGTGTTTTTCTTTTCCAGGTATCATCTCTAAGACTAAGTTCTGGGCCCTCACCAAAAATAGAAATCGCTTACATAAGGTTAATGCTATACAGTGTTACACAATACCTCATATCAGTTTTGTTTATGTAACATAGATAAATAAATGAAATGTGAGAAATAATGTTTCTACGTATGGGTAGCTGATAAATTACCTCTATTTCTGATACATATACATACACAGGGCCTTTTGTTCTCTTGCTTTGGAAAGACGCATACCCCTGTGTATTGTTTTATATAACACAGTTTGACTTACATACTTAGAAAGTCAAGTATTCTCTCTCACCCAACAGTAAAACCCAAACTGGACAGTGACAGACAACTGCACTCTCACCTATCCCCTATTTCTTTAGGAAAGAATGATATATTCATTGCTTAGTGAACAACCTCTTAAACTTACTTCATATATTGGGTATTCCTCTAGCATTAATACCCTTTTGCCAGGGTTTTGTGGTGTATTTCTTTTCCTCAGTTCATTTTAAAAATACACTTCCTGCTGTCTGCCAATATTTTTGAAGCTCAGATATATTTTTAGGGTGATGCGAATAGATTATAAACTAGCCTGCTCTTTCAGTGCTCTTTACCCAGCAAGTCAGTGCCAGAGTGCAAAGTGCTCTGCCAGCAAGAGCAACACCAGAGTGCAGAATTCACAGAGATAGATAAAGGGCACCCCATGAAAATAATTCAGAGTACTGGAAATGCAGAAGAGTGTCCAACAGAATCTACTGCTTGGAAAGACCCATACCTTAGGTATCCAACAGGGTGTAAGATACTATTTTACATCACTGTCTCAAAGCTTGCTGGAGACACAGATGAGCAAGTCCTGGGCAAGGGTTGTGAAATCCTTTGTCTGAAGGACACAGATGGACAAGGCCTGGGGCAATAAGAGAGAGATAAACTGCAGCTTAACAGCCGGGAAGCGGTCTTTTGTGTGGGCTTATCTCAAGGAAGATGGCCATCTCAGGGGGTACTCACCAGGGATGTCAGGCAGGCAGAAAAAGAAGAACAAAATGGGGACCTACAATCATGACGTTTAGGTTTTCTGGCAACAGATCCCTCATGAAGAAGAAGAGGAACCTGCCTCTCTCCCTCCCTAGACTTGCTCTGCACTCTACCACGATGCTGAAGAAAACCAAAGGTGTCTGCCACCAGATCCCTCACTACGGAATTCCTGCATGCTGACGGACTCTCCTGGGCCTGCTACCTGAGTCCTGCTGCTTCCTCCCAGATTGGCTCCGCAACTGCCTCTTGCTACCTGCTTGCTGCCCAAGGTCAGTCATGCTGTTGCTCTCCCCCACCTGCCGCTTTTGCCTTGGACCTTCTAAACGTCGTGCAACGGGACCGCTGCTGGATCCTGGTGGTGACTATTCCCATTTGATGCAGTTCTTGCTTTTTTCCTATCTTTTCTACCGCCTTCCTTCCCTTCCCCATCTCCCTGATTAGGATTTACAATAAACTGGTTGGACTTAACATTTGAACCGTTGTTTCTTAATCTCACACCGAGTATACAGATATTAAAAGAACCTCATCTCCCTCCTATAAATTGGAGCGAGACACAGGGCTATACAGCAGAAAGAAAACAAAAACATGTAGCTATAAAAAGTTAATAAAGCATTTAATAAAAGGGTTATAAACAAATCAGTAGAAACGAATAATTGTTGATTCTTAAATAAGATAGTACAATATAACAAGATCCCCTACAAGGAGAATACTGTCAGCAGCATTGCAGTTCAACTATCCTGAACAACGGCACATTACATGTGGACTCTTAAGAACACTGGTACTTTTGCTCAATCTCATTAATTAAAAAGATCTAATGAAAAGAGGTTACACAAATCCAGTTTCATTTGTTCTAAACACCACCATGGAGATAGATTTGCAATTCTAAGCACAAAAAGATTACTAAATAATTCTTCTACAGTGCCGTTCATTTGCATAATTAAAAGCTGGCAACTCTTCATTCAGTGTTCATTTCCTTTACCTACTTGCAATATTTTCCAGCTTTCTCTGCATACATAATTAAAAGGCAAAATTCACAACTTCTAAATAAATAATACTAATCAGCAACTATCTAGTCTAAAATTTATACACTACTACTGACATTTATTTATTTTTTGCATTATATTATAGTTATCTCTACCTCCTAAATTAGCCAAGCTTCATTCTGAAGTGAATTTAAGCGTTGAGCTTTTCGTGTCCCTCAAGTTACAGGTCCAGAGCTGTTGTGTTCTTGATTTGTTCAAATCAAGAAGCAGTGCATACTAACTATACAATTATTGAAGTGGAGACAGAACTCCTCCTCCATCTGAACTGTCACAAGTCCATAGGACCAGACAGGCTCCACCCTAGGGTGCTGAGGAAGCTGGAGGAGGTGATTACCAAGCCACTCTCCATCATCTACCAGCACTCCTGGCTATCTGGACAGGTCCCAGAGGATTGGAGGCTTGCTTATGTGACTTCCATCTACAAGAAGGGCTGTAAGGAGGTCCAGGAAACTACAGGCATGTCAGCCTGACCTTGGTACCAGTGAAAGTTATGGACCAAATCATCTCAGGTGAGATCACATGGCACATACGTCATATCCAGGGGATCAGGCCCAGTCAACATGGGTTCATAAAAGGCAGGTTGTTCTTGACCAACCTCATCTCCTTCTACGACTGGGTGATCAGACTGGTAGATGATGGAAAGGCTGTTGATGTAGTCTACCTAAACTTCAGCAAAGCCTTTGACACTGTCTCCCACAGTATTCTTCTGGAGAAACTGGCTGCCCATGGACTAGACAGATATTCTTTGGGTAAGGAACTGGCTAGAGGGCCATGCCCAGCAGGTAGTGGTTAATAGAGTTAAGTGGCGACCCGTTACAAGTGGTGTCGCCCAGGTGTCGGTACTGGGGTCTATCTTGTTTAATATCTTTATTGATGACCTAGATGAAGGTCTTATGAGGAGTGGCTGAGGGTACTGAGATTGTTTAGTCTGGAGAAGAGGCGGCTCAGGGGAGACCTCATCACACTCTACAACTTCCTGAAGGGAGGTTGTGATAAGGAGGGGTTTGTCCTCCTCTCCCAGGCAACAAACAGGATCCAATGGCTGCAAGTTGTGCCAAAGGAGGTTTTAGGTTAGACATAAGGAAAAACTTTTACTCTCAGAGTGGTCAGGCACTGGAATGGCCTGCCCAGGGAAGTGGTGTTGCCTGTCCCTGGCAGTGTTCAAGAGGCATCTGGATGACAAGCTATGAGATCTGGTTTAGTAGCTTATGGTAGCAATGGTAAAGGAAGGACAGTTGGACTAGATTATCCTGTAGATCCTTTCCAACCTTGTAATTCTATGATTCTAAGAAGTACAAATGACAATATGTCATGGTTTTGTGATTTTTGGTTTTCGGTATTCCACATCATAACATCATGTGGGGGAGTTTAACTGTTAATGCTCAAGGTCTGGGTACCTGCCCGGAAGAGAAGAACTACATTCCCCAGGGGACTTCTCAGTCACAGAGAGGAGATATAACTCCTGGCAAGGTTACCTGATGCGCTCTTCTTCATCCACTCTTCTTCATCGGCTCTCCTTCTGTCTTCCCACTGCTCAACTGGACTGCACGTCTCACCTCAGCATTGTGGTGAGGCCTATCCACCTTTTGGACATTCTCTCTCTCACTATATTTGATTTATTAGCTTCAATTTTAATTATATTGTATTATAGCATGTTATTTTGCATTCCAAAAATATATTTAGTAAATTAGTTTTTTTCTCCTCAGATCATTGCTGCTGTTTCTAATTATTTTGGGGTCCCCTGTTCCCTTTTTTCCAGAGGCACAGATTTTGCGAAATTCTTCCGCCCCGCTAGTCACGGAACCAGGCTGAACCAGCCTGTAAACCATTGACTCAATAAGCATTGTAGAATATTTCAGAGAGTTGGGAACAGGGCATCATCACAGACCAACCCAAATCCTCCCACACACATCTTATATCAAACACACATCTAACTCAGGAGTGGAATTTTTTAAAGGAGTTCTCATGAGTTCTATTTATCTAAAAGTGTTTCCTACTACAGTAGTAAAAGCTAAGTATCTTTACATGGAAATTCAGCTCTAAGTCAGAATGAACTGCCCTCTAGAAGAGCCACTCATCCAGCAGCATGATGCAAATAACTAAGAGAATTTAAGCTTCTCTCAGCACCAGCAACCTGGGATAAATGCCTGAAATTAAACTAATGAAGCTGATCACTGAACTAAACGTAAACAGCAGGAAGAGCCATGATTAGCCCCAGTGTAATTCAGATGTATCTTCACATTTTGCATTTTGGTACTTTACAAAGCTTTTATAGTTGGATAACCAGTTATCAGACTTACAGAACCCACTGCCCAACATAAGTTTGCCTTCTGGTTTTCACATCCACTTGCTAATCAATGAGCAAACTGTAAACTAGATTTATACTGTCACAAGCAAAACTCATCTCAGCAACATTTATAGATGGGATATTCTGACAACTTCACAAATAAACTGAGAATCGTGAAAACAAATTACCAAAGCATGTGTTATAATTTAACAAAGTACTTTATCAGACTTATCAATAAAGAGTTTCTAGAGGTAATACAGCAAGAATATGAATTAACCTATTTTTGAGCAAGAATCATCATCTTTATTTCCAATGCTCTGTTGATAAGATTATCTAAACTACTGTAATAGCATATGCATGAACATTCCTATTGAGTTCCTTTTTCTATTTACTATATATAGCATTCCATTAAAAACACTGAACTACTGAACTGGCACTTGGCAGCATAATTATATCTATTTTATTCTGTGCGTGATCAGGCTGCACTCCGTTATTAAATTGACGTTCTTTTAAAATACAGATGAGTGACATGGCAAAAGCATATGTTATAAACTGTATTGGATGCTAGGAAATAGAAGTGACAGACATCTGCTGAAGTAGACAAAGCTGTTTGCTCTGAAGCCCCCTTTAAGATGAAAACTTTGGGAAAAAACCCTACATATGAACGCATGGAAAGTAATACATATCACAGCTGATGAATCTGAAAGGAAAGCTTGAAATTCACCTAATCATAATACAATGGAACATTTAATCACTAGTTACTGAGGCAAGTATAAAATTTAAGATGACAATTACCAAAGATTTACTTCCAAAATACACTACAGCTTTTATTAATCGCACCCATGAATGATTATATCCATTATAAAAATATTTGTAAACTTTAATTAGCAGGATTCCTCTGAAACTTAACGATAAAAAAGTAAAGCAAAAAAAGTCTAATTGAAGCAGAAGACTCCACTTCTTTTTGATCACAACTGCCCCTACATCTCCTCCTCCTTTTGCACCCTAGTACTCAATGACAGAATCCAACTCTGATTGTTACTGGTGACAAATGCAGTGAGTCACACTCACAATAAGCTGACCAGTAATCTATTTCTTGAAATTCTTCATTATGCATTGAATTCTACATAGATTACCATAAGTAAAACTTTGGAATAATTTCTTCTTCACTCAAATGAGATACGCTGAAGTTCATCAGTGGAAGCAAGCAGTAAATCTACAGAAGGTTTCTAATATTTCACAACTGAAATGGTTAACCAAAAAAGCGGAAGTAATATGCAGCAACTTCCACCTAACTAAGCAATTTTAAAATTAGTATAGAATCATAGAATCCTCAGAATTGGAAGGGACCTCTGAGGGCCATCTAGTCCAACTCCCCTGCAATGAACAGGGGCATCACAGATAGATCAGGTTGCCCAGGGTCTTATCCCACCTCACCTTGAAAGTCTCCAGTGACAGAGTATCAAGCACAACCCAAGATAACCTGTTCCAGTACCTCACCACCCTCACTGTAAGAGATTTTTCCTTTACATCTAACTTAAACCATGGCTTAAAGCCATTTCCCCTTGTTCTATCACCACAGACCCTGCTAAAGAATCTGCCACCTTCCTTCCTGTAGCTCCCCTTTAGATACTGAAATGCTGCTATCAGGACACCTCACAGCCTCCTTTTCTCCAGGCTGAAGAGCCCCATTTTCAGCCTATCCTCATTGGAGAGGTGCTCCATTCCTTGAATCATTTTTGTGACCCTCTTATGGATGCATTCCAAAAGGTCTGTGTCCCTCCTGTATTGAGGACTCCACATCTGGATGCAGTACTCACCAGCACAGAGTAGAGGGGCATCATCATCTTCCTTGACCTCCTGGCCAAGCACCTTTTGATGCAGCCTAGGATACAGCTGGATATCTGGGCTATGAGGACATATTGCTGGTTCATGTCCAGCTTCCCATTCACAATTACCCCCCGAGGTCTTTTTCAACAGTGCTTTCATTTCCCAGTTGGTACTGGTAATAGGAATTGCCTCAACTCAAGTGTAGGACCTTGTACTTGGATTTATTGAATTTCATGAGGATCACCTGGGCTGCTGCTCAAGCCTGTCTAGGTCCCTCTGGATGGCACCCCTCTGGTGTGTCAACCACACCCCACAACACTCAACCCTACTGTCGATGTCACTGATGAAGATATATATACATATAATATATGAGGTAAGAATATACAGAATATAAGCTAAGAATTTTCTTCAAAATTAAGCATACATTTTATTCCTATTTAAAATTGATCATATGATGGTGACTAAGTTAGCAACTGCTTGCTGTTAAATCCTGTGTTATAATAATTACATGAAATCCAAACTATGGCTGATAACTCATCAGGAAAGTCTGATGTAACACATTCACTAGGTTAATCAGTACTACAAGAATCAGTTCAGATATAAGGTTAATATTCTGTGAATAATTTTCCAGTACTCATTCAAATATAAAAGAACATGGTCCTTGTTTTGTAGGAAAAAGGGAATGTTTCTGTTCATGTTCAAGAAGTCAGAAAGCTTAATGTAAAAGCCATAATGTCTTTTTCATGCACATTTGTATACTATGCTGAATTTATTCTTAGGAATGTCTATATTTTCAGTCCAAAACAGATTTCTAAAGCAACACATTTTTCAAGCTACCTGATTTACGTTAAGTGGCAAAATAAAACAGCATTCAACTCTGAAAAAACAATAGCACTTCTCATTGCTTTTCTATATTTTTTTTTTCCTGAATGTGTTAATGTGGTTATTGTAATCATGTTTTCTAATATATGTTAAAATTGCCCCAAAATGAACTATAAGTCACAGGACAAACTAGATGGCAACTATGCATTTCACTTGAAAAAAGACAGACGAACTTATTGGCAGAACAAGAAATAAACACAGAAACCACCAGCAATGCGCCTGAAACAGCCAGGAGCTTCGCAGAAGTCATTTGGATAGGTTTACACAAATCTGAGCTATCTTTTTCTATGCACCTCTTCTCCTTCCTCCACCTCTAGATTTGCTTTCTATGGAAAGCATGCCATTACCAGCTTTCAGCTATCCTCTACCTCCCAACTCTCACACTATCCGCTAAAATTTCAGCAATATAATGAATACGTGCATGGAAAGCATTTACATATTAACAAGTGTACCTGCCTGAACTGGAGAAGTAGAGCTCATACTGCCTAAGATTGCATTTACCTGGTTTACAGAGATCTCATCTTGATACAGTTATGTCAGTAGGTACCTGGATGACATCAGCAAACAGCTTTTAAATTAAACGTAGTTTGACATCTCTCACTGGGATTGCTCAACAAAGACAAATAAACTACAATAAAAAATTAAAACCAAAACCACAATTTTGACACAATATCCTCACTTTGGGATAATTCTCAGGCTACCAGTAACAAGACATCAAAAACAAAGACAAAACTGCTACAAAATTAAAAACCTATAGAAAGACCAAGCCTGAGTCACGTACATGGCAACTTTTCTTAGATTATTTTGAAGACTCTAAGCAGGCTGATTGAGGTCCCCACACGGACAGCATACACAACAGTCCTTCTTATGCTAGTCCTTCAGTCCTTGAAGCTGTTTTCATGCAACCATAATCTTTAGTTCCTAACCTCTATTCATAATTTACATAAAAACAAAAGCAAAAAAAAAATGCTTTGATCACTTTAAAACAGAATATGTAATAAACACACTTCCTAAATTGAGTCCAAACAAATAACAATGATATTTTTGCAGGAAGTGTTGTTTTTGTTTTTTAATGCAAACTATAACAAGGATTACTTGCAACCATTCATACAGGAGTCCAGATGATCAGAGAAATGCCCATCAACCACTACTTCCATAAACACTCTCACTTGTTGAAACAGTTCCAGATCAGCATCTGTACATGAATGTACTATTTTTTCAAATACTTTTTATCATCATAACGAACAAAATACACAAATTCTACAAGCAAACAGTAGTTGTATGCCTGCCATTGGACAGTACGCCTTCAGAGAAACAAAAAAGCAAACAAAAACATTTTACATCTAAGGTTTTTAGTTGTCACTTTCAAAGCTCCCCGCAGACAGAATTGAATAGCATCAACTTTAATTTTAAAGCTAAAAAAGAACAATATTTAACTTTTCATTATACACAATCAGTGAAATCAAGCACCATCTCAGTAATAACATAAGGTTTCAAATGACATTATTTCTTTTATTCATATAGTGTAAGCTTAGCATCTTTTATTAAGAATATTTCAAAACTCTTATTAAAAAATCTCATATGCAAGTGCTTACTTGTTAAAGATCTTAGTTCTAATGTAAAAATTAAATTTCCTCCTACTTTTGAAACTCAAATGGCAATCTCAGTCAAGCTCTACCATCCAATACAAGAAAATAATCAAACCACACACCTAATCTGTCATTTACATCTTGGATAAGTTAATATCCATTCTTTCCTGAATAGTTTAAGTATTTTCATATTCAAATGTGGTTAATACCTTTTCCATCAACTCTATGCAACTTTAAAACAAGCACCGAAAAAGGATAACTTCAAGCTGTGATATAATTATTTAAAAAACAAACAAATATACAAGCAAAAAACAACATTAGTTAAGGAAAGTGCTGTTTATGACAACAAAATCAGTTTTATTTTAATCTAGAATATATATTTTTTTCAAATTAATCAGTTAAAAATAGGTGCAATGACTGTTTAGAAAGGACAGTGTGTGCATACTCCTTACTATCCATTGAGTTAGGGAATTTAATATTAGATTGTGATAATGATGTCTGGGTCTTCAGTAGCAATGCAATTTTGAGACTGAAGTTTTACTCATGTTTCTCATTTAAAACTTATTAACTTAAGAGTTGTTGTGAGATCAATTTATACAGACAATATTTTCAACAATCTCGAAGTATCATTCAAATCAGAAAATGATGACTCGCATTGCAATTATCACAAATAAACATTAGAGTAATTTTCTTTCACAGGTTACCTAGAAGTGGAAAAAATGTAGCTTATCCTAATAATTTAAAAAGTGATTATATTACCAGTATCAAAAAAATACCTAGTAGAATCGCAGAATCACAAACATGAGACTTTTCCTAAAAAAATAAACATTTTACTTAATGATAATTAAAAAATATATATATTCAAAGAACGCATTGTGGAAATTATGCTAAGTGCCAGGCAATCAGGTCTGAAAATGGTAAGCCACAGCATAGAATATTCTCGTCAAGTTGGTCAGAGATGTGCAGCCTGGTATGCTGGGTTGGACAACTCTCAAAGTGAAAAATTGAATAAAAAAACGATGTCAGAAAAGCAGTGCTTTTCATATACATAAGAAGCATACCTCATCCTTTATCACATTTCTGTCCCTCCTTATTTTGCAGTAAAAATGAACTATTTTCCAGCACGATACAGAATTCTACACAATATCGCAACTGCCTTACAGACTAATTTTTGGCAGCAGCAGCAAGGAAGAACAGTTTCATCAAGAGCTGTAAGTCTGTAAATGGAAATTCATACATTAAGCATGACAGTTGTTCAGATTTCTGATTTTTTTTAAGGATACGTTACTTATTCTTTCCTATGATTCAGATTAGTCTGTAAGAGACAGAAAATTGTTAGTTTCTCCAAGTTACTGGCTCTTAAATCTTTAGAAGTTATCAATACTATAAAACATACCTAAGAATATTAGACAAAGCATTTTTGCATGCAAAGTGATCAGCAAATAAATACTGAAAAAACCCTTATGTTCTAATTGAAAATTCAATCAAGGTAAGTGAACTGCGTGATGACATTTATTTTCAAGACACTTTTTCATAGTTACTTTGACATAAAATTCTGAAAGTATTTAACCGGAGTTTGTTTATAATGATTTCTATACTATTATTTTAGGTTACATCATCAGCTAGCATACTCAAAAGCATGCTCCTAGCCAGAAGGTTAATACTTCAAATATATTAGAAGTCTTGATGAGACTTAGGGCAAACAGCAGTAGTAAAAAACAATTGAAAATACTCGAGTACATAAAATGAATTGAAGTTTAAGTCTAGACTAGTCTAGATTAGAGAAAATTAGGCAGTGATATATTTGAGAAGATAGCCTCATTACCATTACTAAATTTTTAATGAAACATTCCACATTCATCAAGTGAGCATTACCACATAAGGCTTTTAATGATAATTTATATATTCCATGGTGTGTGAGAACTGCTGAATCACGGCCTGAACCTCTGATCGACCACCTGAGGTAAGCAATGAGTCAGCCATGGGAACACAGGTGAAAGTAATTCACCTGTGCTACTAGAAGGGGTGGAGCCTGGCTCCACCTCTCCTAGATCCCATTTAAATGCTGACTGCCACTGAGTAAGGATCTCTTCCTGGAGATCACTCCTTGTGGAGAACATTGTGAGCCTACAGCATCAGCAAACATTTTCCACTTATTATCTTCCTGTTGCAATAATCTTACTTAGCCTAACTTTCCTGTATATTTCTTAATTATAACATCTGTATATTCATTGATTATACACATGGTATTATTAATAGGTAAGTGTTTACTAGCTAAACTGGTTAGGGAAATTAAATCTCTTCCCCAAAGTGCTTAATTAATGCTTTTTTATGCCATTCTAAATCAAATGAAGAATTCTGCATGTTTTCAAATTATGTTATAGTAATATATTATCACATTAGCCAAACATCTATAATATATAATGGCTTCATGCACATTTCATACACTGCACTGTGTATTTAGTGATAACCAAAATCCCTGCAAAAACTGCGATTTGTCTTTACATCTTCTGACTTACAAAAGCAATGCAAACACAAACCACCACAAGGAAAATACTCTCTGTGAACTCAGCTGCAATTCTGCTCTAAAAATTCATTCCAAAATGAATAAATATGTAAAGAAATTACAAGAAAATCTTATTCATAAAGCTTTTCCTGCTTCCTCATGATTTTTAGACTACTCCTTCAGACAGATAAAGTAGAGGAAGTTAAATAGCTTCCTGTACCTTTCTCATCTTTTCCAAACCCTGGATTCATACTTCTCTCTACTTGCAATTCAACAAGGCATCTCTGAAAACTTCTAATATCACATTTGAAAGAACTGGACTTTTTGTACCTAACTGATTAATAAGTGATAACTTAAAAAAAAAAAAAAAAAAACTACCACAACTAACTTTGCTTACAAAAATCCATCCATTCCACTTCCTGAGAGAAAGCTTTGACAACATATCATTGAAATTCCATGTCATTAGGAGAAAAGAAAGATCAGATGCAAAAACACACAGAAAAACAAACAACAACAATTTCCTTGCCAGTGTAGTTAACATTTTAAATTTAGCAGCAATAACAGTCTATATCATCACCTCCTGCTGGCTTTATTTGAGCTATAGAATCTATTTTTTCCTTAACAGAAGGACTATCAGAAAGTGCTATATCAGTTCTATCAACCAAGATAGAAAAAGTTATGTTAACATGCTTAAGAACTCAAAACATTTTTCCACTTTTTTTTTTTTTCCTTTTAGGACATGCTTTTTTTTTGCAGAACAGCAAAAAACTTCTGGGAAATTACTCATTTAGTACATGATGTACATGGGCCTAAAACTGGAGAAGGACAATCTGAGACTCAACCAGCAGCAATGACACTGACTCTCTTCTCAGTCTTGCTCGTCTCCTGACCATTCTCTGTCAATGTTTCAGTTCTCTGTTCTTTGGCTTTCTCTATGAATCCTCACTCATTTTAAGTTTTTTAATTGTTGTTTCCTTGCTTTTTAACTTACCTTTAGGAATAATATATAATTATATATAAATATAATTAATATAATAATATAATTAGGTTTGGCTTCAATTTTAGATATTTTAATTTTCTTTTAAGTATCACCTGACCATCATTATCATTTCTTATCACAGTACATGGGCTGACTGCCATAAGTGCACAAGGAATAAGCTGAATACAGACCTCTGTGATCCACAGTAGTTCTAAATGTGAAATTTTCAGGACATACAGTTTCTCCCTAAAAACATACACCACATGGTTCTACACATGAAGAACTTAAGATGGGGCTTTGTGGAAATGAACTCCTAAATAGACTCCTAAAAGTTTTTATCTAAATATTGTTTCCAGACTTAAATATTTTCACAATTCTGAAGACAATGCAGATTCTGTTTCTTTACTTGTCACTCCTCACAACAAATATTTTGTGGCTATTTTCATTTAGCATTCTTAGTTATCGATGGTTTATGGGCTGGTTTGGCCCAGTTCTGTGACTAGCAGAGCAGAAGGATCTGCAAATCAGTGCCTCCAGAAAAGGTAAAAACAGAGGACCGTGAATAATTGAAAACAGCAGCAACAATCTGAGGAGAAATAAACTAGTTCACTAAATATGGTATTGAAATGCAAGATAACACACTATAATACAATATGATTCGAATTGAAGTGAATAAATCAAAAATAATGAAAGAAAGATTGTCCAGAAAAGCTGAAGGCCTTACATTAATGGCATGATTAATGGCATGCAGTCACAACAAGTTAGCAAGAGAGCCTGATGATCAAAAAGAAAAATACAGGTGACCTACCAAGGCCTTATATCTGTTACTCCTGAACAGGAATGATAACGGAACAGTGAACAGTCTTCTGGGGAATGTAGTTGTTCTCTTCTGGGACAGGTACCCAGAACTGGAGCATTAACTCTTCAACTTCCAGTACACTATATGGTGTTATGATGTGGAATACCGATAACCAAATATCATAAAACCATGACAGTTGACCTCTTGTATCATATTAGAATAAACTATAGTGCAGTTGGCTGGTGAAAACCAAATCTTGATGTTTGTATTTTAACCAGAAAAGCCTAAGTATCAGCTGTTGACTAAATTATATTCAAAATCACCTTTCATCATTTTCTGGGCCAAATTTTCATTTCTAATGTAAGCTGACAACACTCCAGCACCTTCATTGCACTTGTAACTAATCAGAAAGGAGAATGAAAATTGGCCTTCGAGGTTCACATTAGCAATCCTTACTTTCATTACAATTACTAAAATAAAAATTACAATTTACCACAAAAACCAATGAAGACAGCTTTCTTAGCACACTCTGCTTACATTTTCCACTCATTTTCTGCTTTATGGACAAAATCAGTCTCTCCAAAGCATAAACAAACAAACACAGAAGACCCATTGAGTCCTCTAGTGTCTCTTCAAATCACTATGATGTCTTTGATGAAATGTATGAACTGATACAGTTGGCGCTGCTGATACAAGCCCTTATTTTATTTTGCAGAAAGACTGTTACATGTTATAGACCAAGGAAAAGACGACAATCACCTGCATTTTGTGACAGATGGGTTGACAAATGGGAAGAATGTATAATTTAAAAATATCCTTATACAAAATAGGCATTATTATTACTTTTCCTGACTCCCCAGTTCTCATACCACACATGTACCCTGCTCTCAGAATCTGCCCTCATGATTAGTAAAATGGATTAAGCAAGTCACTGCCCTCTCATCTGCACTGCCAGGACTGTGGTTGGGTGATGTGGGATGGAACAACGCCTGCTGACCAATTTCAATCCCTTGACACTAAGCATCTAGAAGAACAGAGAACATAACCTGTCTATAGCAACTTGTTAAATGTGAAAACATATTTATTCCTGCACAAATAATAATTGATGTGAGGTTTCCCTTACAATTTTGCCTGTGCTATCACAATCTCATCCAAAATTCAGAATCTTCAGATTTTCTTTAGTCACCTGTTTGACTGAAAAGCCCTCATTTTCCTTTTTATATTCTTTGTAATAAAAATGAAACGCTTGGGATTTGTTTTTTGTTTGGTTGTTTTTTTTGATTATGTATGTTTCCCTTTTTGCTTGCTATACACTCATGACTCTCACTTTAAAGAGCTGAAGGTACTTTTCTTAGTGCTTTTGCACAGAATAAACAGACCTCCTAGGAATAAATAAGAAGCATAACCAGATGAAATGAGAAGTAGAGAATGTAGGATGTTAGTTCACTAAGATAAGACACTAAAGCCTGTTATAAGCAAAACAAGAAAGGAAAGAGTAAAACAATGGCTCTCTTAAATCCTTACACTCTTGACACCCTACCATATACTACCAAAGTTGTAGTTGACTTTATTTGGTGGTAAACTACTGAGAACAAAAACCAAGGAAACAACTCTGTTCTGTTTTTGAAAGCAAGAATCATAGAATGGTTTGGATTAGAAGGACCTTTAAGATCACAGAATCACAAAATGGCCAGGGTTGGAAGGGACCTCAAGGATCATGAATCTCCAACCCCCCCACCACAGGCAAGGCCACCAACCTCCACACTGAATACTAGACCAGGTTGTCCAGGGCCCCTGGCCTTGAACATCTCCAGGGATGAGGCATCCACAACCTCTCTGAGCAGCCTGTTACAGTACCTCACTACTCTCATAATAAAGAACTTCCCCCTGACATCCAACCTAAATCTGCCCTCCCTCAACTTAAAACCATTGTCCTGCAGTTATCAACTCTTTCAGAGTTGATTCCCTTCCTGTTTGTAGGCTCCCTTTAGGTACTGAAAGGCTGCAATGAGGTCACGCCGCAGCAGGGACACCTCTACACAAGGTTGAACTTGTTGTTAGTGTGTCTACATAGTCACGTGAGAAAGAAAGATTTCCAGGAGTCATCTGCTTCACGGTAAACATGCAGACATACCTGCAAGATGTCTTATGAATTTGCTAGAGCCAGATATTATGATCTGTGTAAGACTGATCACTCAGCCACTGTCTAACACACAGTACAAAATCATGCCAAGCAAATGTCTCTTTAAAGGAGACAGCAGACTGAATTGTATTTATCAGTTAACATTATAGAATGACATCAGTGAAGTACCTGATTTTCACCTACTGACATTTTCTTCAATATGGAACCAAGTAAAAAAAAAGAAAAAAAAGCATGCAATTTTAAAATCTGACAATGATGACAGAGGATTTTTACAAACATGACAAAACAGACAGAATGAAAACAGTCTGAGATCTGGGGAAGTGCCAAACTTCATGAGAAATACGCTCTACTTCTCTGCAATTGATCACACAAAGGAACGAAGGCGCAAATTGGAAGCCTGAAAAGACTATCTTTGCCAACCTAGGCCTACCACCACCCACGATACACATCTCATCAATTAGATAAGTAACAGTTATTTTACCTTTAAAGCTCAGAACAGGAAAAAGTAGATGACAAGAAGAATAGCACTGTAAGCAAGAAGATATGACATCTGAACTATTGATTACTGAAATGCCAAATACTCAGAAAAAAAGTCAAAACCACCCACAGAGTAGCTTCCATTATTCCTTCAGTTAAGACTTGGATTCATATAGATCATTTATTACATCTAACATAGAAGTCACTATTTTACTTCCTTCTTTTCCCCCCAGTTTCTCCCTAGTTGCAGTAACATATCTGTACATTTCCATAGGACTAATAGAGGCCTGCAAGACAAAAGCTGGACAGTAGGTTTCAACAACTGTCCCTGGCACCGATATCACTATGGAATATGTTACTAGGCAAACATGCTGCTAAAAGGCACAGAGTATCATGTTACAGCAAGTCCTTCCTATCATATTCCTGATACACATGAGAACACATTCTGTGTCCACAAAAGACTATTAAAAAACAACACCATTTAAAAAGTTCATGGAATGGATGTCTCATGCTGTTGGGTCTCCAATAGCTTGTATGACAGGCACTTGGCACTGAAATGCTTTTATTTATTTAAAATTCAAAGGATGTTTTGCTACTGTTAAGAAATCTCAGTAATTGATAGGACATGTTAAAAGTGATTCCTTACCTCCCACCACCTTTAAACCGTTTTTAGCTAGGGTGGTAGATAAGTCCTGGCTCTGTCCTGACGCTACTTTTAAAAACTCTATTAAGAGCTGACAACATTATCCTGTTATGTGAAAAACAAAGTATTTTGTTTTAGAAGATCTGTGGTTAAAGCTTTCACCATTCAAGAGAGACGGATGTCATTCCTCTCTATGCTAACACAGGATATAAATCTTTGAAAATCAGCCACAAACTCAGACTATAACTTAGCTTGGAAAATGGGCATTCTTAGCCTCTCTTCAGGAAACTAAACAATACATGTATACAGATACAGACAAAATCATCTAGGCTTCAGAGCAAGGCACATCCAGCTCTACCAGCAGAATAAAGTAGAGAAGGAAAGAGAATTGTAAAAGTCCTAAAAACTCTGTCTTCTTTTCCTTCTACCTATGAAGTGTGATCTTGAAAGTGAGAATGAAGAATGCTATCTTCGGTCTAACGTTACTATGTTTGTAAAGACAATGTCTCTTGGCCTTGTGACAATTCACCTCTAACAACTAAACAAATCCACACAGGTGAAAAAAATGAAAAGATAAAAATCCAATCAACATTTATCAAGGACTCTTCATTTTACAACAAGTGAGAGAGAAAAAACAAGACTAAGCAAACAGTTCTACCATTCCACTAAAGTATTTCAGAACACACTACTAGGAAACATGCTAAAACAGTTTGCCATTTCTAAATTCATTTGTTCTGCTGCTGTCCTGATGTACAAATCCCATATTTCTTTTTAAGGAGTATAAAGTGACCTAACTTAACTAACAGTTTCTCATTCCATAAGTTGAAAAATATTATCTATTCAGAGATAGGCAGAATTCCATAGAATCTGACTATAGCAATTAAGATGCAATTTCTATCTTCCTTTTCTCATCTGCAAAACTCCGCTATACTTAATAGGCCTTGAATTTGAATGCAGAGCATAAATTAGAGTCTTAGTTCTCACCATCTATTCAATTTCTTGGCTTAAAATAAACTGTATTGTAATTTTACCTACATTATCAGGTAGTTTAACTCAGAATTTGCCAACCTGAATTTTCCTTCTATTCAAATATCATTCTCTGAATCAGAAAACAGTTCAAGCATTCTGTGCTGAATTTCTGCACACTAAAAACAAAATGCATGCCTCATAAGCATAATTTATTTTTTCCCCAAGGAACTGTAGTACTTTGTTCTTCTGTTCTTAAAAGATTTTAAAAATCAACTTGGTTATACTTGCACATTTCTTGACATACTTTCAAGCTTTTTTTTTCTCCATATCTTAATGAAAAGAAAACAGAAACAGAGGTACAAAGGAATGTTGTGCGCAGCTCTAAGAAAAAAATCAATTTGCAGAATTGGGTGGGTAATCTGCACAGGAAAGGAAACATCAAGATGTTTTTACAGAGTTAATATTTTGTGCATTCAAATTCCTTGTTTCAGCTAAATATGGATGAACATGGAGTAGTTTTGTACCTATTTTAAGGCTTTACAGTGAAGAAATATGCAGAGATCTACAGTAATTTTTGTAGATCTTATTTGTTTTCCTGACCAAGCCTGCTGCTTATCCTGTAAATAACCTTTTCCTCAACCTTGGGCTAAAGATTAGTTTTTGTGACAAGTACTAAGAATGAGCATAATTCATTCTAGCAGATTCATCAAACATATTAAGACAAAAGAAAAGTTAACACTGACAATTGTTTAAAACTTTTGACTAAATTTTTTTAATTACTACATTCAAGACACTCCAGAACAGTGTTTTCCTCTGTATGAAAAAGTCACCAGAATTCCATGGTTTTACCTTCTTTTCCCTCCTTCAGTCAGCAATTAAACAACTCCTCCTTATTAATCAATTGTTACACTAATGAGCCTGTTAATCTTTCTCTAGAACAACTGCTGAAGAAAAAATGTTTTACATCAACTTTCCACAAAAGCATACCAGTGAGCATAGTTGCGGTTACATGAGTAAGGATAACTTTAACAGGCTCAAAAATTCAGCAGCTTCACTGACTTATCTTCCCAGTAGAATCATCAGTATGGTTTTAATGAACACGTTACTTACCAGCTTGCTTCCATACACCTGGCTGCAAAATATAAGAACTACTTTATAAATGGACAGGTGAAGCCAAAATTTAAATGTATGACTTCAGAAAGTATGAGTGGTACATTCATCTGATATTATTCTGTGCAGGCCCTGGTTGCTCATTTTTACTAAAAAGTAATTAACTAAATACAATATAGTGGTTTCCAGCCACTATATTATTTTCACAGGAATTCAAGTAAATTAGTTATAGTTCGAACTAATGAAATCTCTAAGAGCAAAGGGTTCAACTGCAGAAGTTTGTCTATTGCCTGTGACTCCTATATACTATAGTATTAAAGCACACTCAATTCATCTTTATACACAAGCACTCAGAGTAAAGGTCTAAAAGTTCAATGCTTATTCTCTCATTGTTCTCATACAGTGCGCTAGAACGAAGTAAATAAAAACAAAATAGAGTATAAAAAGACAAAAATGGCTACATTAATTAACAGGGAAAAATTTAAATAAAAATGATTTAATGTAGATTCCCACAGAGACTGGAAAAAAAGGTCAACAGTTATTTTTGTTACACTTTGTGTTTTGGTACTTTATTGTAAGAAACATGGTAATAAATTCAAAGCTTTGGCTGCATTACATTATTTCCATCAAGTCACAAAAAAGACAGGACAGCCAGTCTACAGAATACAGGTCAAGTTTAAAAAAAAAAACAACCGTTTATACCACTGCCTTAAAAAACAGCACAAACCCTCAAGACTGACTCTATTAAAGGATTCTGGATGTCCTAGAACAGTAAAAAAACTTCTTCATAACCACATCCACTATTATATCAATAATTAAAAACAGACACATATATTCATATGCTCTTCCTTTTCATACTGCAGTTCTCATTTCCTCGCCTCCCTTCATTCTGTTTTGCTCTCTTATTTATATGGTCTATTTAGTTTTTAATCTTTGTCTTCCTTTTACTACCTCATTTTTTTCGTTTCCTGCTCTTTCCTTTCATTTCAGTTTCTTTTCTTACCATTGCTCCTTGTCACATATCCACAATTCTTTCTCCTGCGCATATGTGTTCAAACAACAGAATCAAGTGAAGCAATACCAGACATAGCCTATTGCCAATCCCTGGAATTTTTCATTCTAAGGGTAAAGCCAGCAATTCAGATTCTGCATCATTGATGCAATTCTAATCTTTCGGCTCTCAGACATACCCAGAAAAAAAATTTAAGACAAATTTCACTGTTGTACAAATTTCATTGTTGTTTTACATCCTGAGTGGGTACTGCTCCATCTCATCTTTTACTCATCTCTTTAACCCTTTCTGCTCCCTCCTTATCTCTATTGCTACTCAGAACCATTCATGAATACCTCAGCTGAGTATATCCACTGAAGATTACAATAATCAATCCTTAGGAAATGTAGGCAAGCATAAGTTGACTAACAAGATTCCTTATTTTCTACTACTTTTTTAAAAAAGTATTTCTAGAACATTAAGTTTCACTATTAGCATTCTCTATTGCTCCCAAATGAGATAAGCCTCCCTTTCTGTAAAGAATGTTGAAATATATTCAAGGAGTCACTGTTTTGTTATATACTGCAAACTGACAAGCACTAAAAAAAGACAGAAATACCATACTGTATATTCAGGTAAAACATCATAGGAAAATTTAAATATTCTACAGCAAGTAAAGGTGTCTCTTAACAAGTGATTAGCATCCACTGAGTCTCTTCAAGGATCACAGTTCCTATGTGATTCAGAGTTGTTGTCTATCTTGAAGGCTATGAAGGATCCGTTTCTCGCTGAAAGAAGGATTAATCTGGAGAGCTAAAAAAGACTAACAGGAAAGAGATTGAAAAGTAGGAAAGAAGAGGAATTAGAGGCTCAAGTTTGCTTTTTTTAATGCATTATGAAAATAATTTCTGCTGCAAAATTTTTTAGGTTATCTAAAGCATTTTCAGTGTCTTCAGGTCAGAGTCCATCCAACCTAAACAGTTGTACTGAGAAAATAAGTATCTAATGATCGTAATATTAAACTTTCCATTACATAAAATACTAATCTAAATAGGGTATTAAAGATACATTTTTTCCCCCTGAATCATGAATTTGTTCCAGCTGTATTTTAACAAAATAGTAGCACATTTTCTGATAATTCTATTTTAACCAGTTGGAGTTTTTAAAGATTTTCTTTAAACACCAAACAAGGCCATTGAAGTTGGTAAAATAAGGACAGTGACAAGAACCAATGCTACTTTCAACTCACTTATGTCATTGTGAAAATTAACATTTCAATTAATTCATACCTGTGTTGTAATCTAATCTCAGCTTCTAAAGCCATCAAGGCTTTTCTCCTTTTACATTTTGTATTGAATCATCTTGATTAACTCAGAATTCCCCAATTACCTTAAAGAGAAGGCTTCACATTAGTGCCACATAAATAAAAGTCTATCAAAATCAATATGGTAATATCGGTGACAGAATATGTACCTTTTATTTGTACTTCAGAGCAGAGACTTTAATATATTAAATGTGTGTCAGAATTTGTAACAGAATTCTACATCAACATGCTTGTATTTCCGCTTTTCTTTCTTTCTTTCTGCCTTCAAATGTATCCCCCTATTTCCTGATTGAGGATTTTTTCATTCAAATGTTAATGTATTGCATCTGAGATGATAGCATAGGCATGGAAAAAAAGATAAGTGATAGTACATCATAGTACCTTTTCCTGTGAAATTACATTAGCCTTCTGGGACGCTGGATACAATGAATTCAAAGATTCAAAGATCATTACACTGCTTATTACATTTTGTATTTATCTTCAGTGCTGCTAAAGCTCTACAGAAAATCTAATTTTTCTGAGGCTGCATTAATGTCAAAACTGCCACTTTTAGGATGCCAGACTTAATTCCAAGTGGCAGACAATGCACAAAAGAATCTAGTATCAATCACAGATAAAGGTTTGGCATATCTGGCAAAGAATTCAACCAACACTATTTCTAAATCGCTGTGGGATCTTCGCTCTTCTATTCAGTTCATGTTTTATTAAGCAGAAAGATGAAGTGTGAGCAACAGAGTGAAGAATGCACTTAATCTTATCCCATTGTGTTATTACTTGGAAGATTTTTTTATGACTGATCTTAGTAACTTTTCCAATCTCCATAAAAGTACCCTTACAGAATATGGTACAGAGCATTCCAATTAAAGAAAAAAAAAAGAGAAACTCTCCCTTCCTATTCCCATTTCGACAAAAACAAAAGAACACAACAGCAACAACACTAATGTAATGTAATGTACAGATTTATCAGCCAACCAGCAGTCTTTTCACTGATGTAAGACAGCTGGCCACTTTTTCCATATTAAAACTCAGATTTCATAAACAAACAAAATTAAAGTTCAGATTAACAATGTAACAAAATTTCCTGTTTCTCTTTACTGAAATTACATGACTGTGAAGCTCATTATCTCAATTCTGTATGTCTGGTTTTTAGACATTTAGCTAAATAAATTCTAGCCATCAGGACTGTTTTTCAAATATTACCATCTTTATGTTTATATGTAGATTTACTACCCTTTAGATTATAGCTGATTTTTAGTAGAATTATGGTATTCTAAAATACAAATGTCAGTCATTTAAGAGGAATTCTTAAGATGAAACTAATATCAAAGACATATGGTACAACCCACTGTATGAAGTGCAGAGCATTAAGCAGGATAGTCAATGTTTAGAGATACTGTAACTTCAATTTTCCTACTCTTCTGTTTCAAACCAATCATTTCCCCTGGATATTTCTAAATAATGTGAGAACTGTTCTGTGACGCAGGGTCATTCCTAACTCTTGCTGTATAAGTAACTCAGAAAAATTTTCTTCATTAGTATTACCTGTAGTAATAATAAAATAACTACAAATGCTGAATATCACAAAATCACTAAGGTTGGAAAAGACCTATAAGATCATCCAGTCCAACCATCCACCTATCACCCATGGTTCTCGCTAAACTATATCCCTCAACACAAAATCCAAACGTGCATATATGCACATAAATCTTTAATGCTTTGTGTAAAATTTAAAACAAGTTATAGGTTTGGAATAAGAAAAAATGCATTGACAGTAGAATGCAACTGAATAAGAGTTTGTTTACTCTGGTTTGTACTATTTTTTTTCAATAACTTCTTTTTGCATCTTACTAATTGGAGGCACTACACCTAAACGCAGACAGCAGAAACAACAAAAACTGACCATAAAACTGTAGTAATTCTATGCTTCTGTGGTTAATCATAATTAATTAATGAAATTAAACATAATTTATAATTTGTCCCCACAGAGACGGATCTGAAGTTCCAATCAAACAAAAAAAATTACAGTAAAAGGAAAAGAAAAATCTAGATTGGCAGAATTATCTGAAGTCCAATTTGAGTATGCCTAAGTAGTGGACTGAATTTAACAGCAGTACAAGCATTTAGCGAGCACAATCAATGTTAATGCTTTTAGATAACAACTCTAAAAGCTATACACATAAAACCCAAATTTATTAAAACATTAAATGTTAAGTCTGCAATTCCCTTAGCATGAAAAAGCAAAATGCATATATTTGAGCTTTTACAATTAATACAAAGGATATACAAAAGCAAATTTCCTAAAAATCAGATTATCTTAATTACCAAAACTTCATTTAATTTCTGATGCACACTAGAAGGCTTACTTTATTCCAGTATTTTGTTTTCTTAAAATGCTACTCCACATCATAACATTCTCCTGTCTTATCCAGAAGTTACAATATTCCTAAAGCAGTCACCTTCAAGATAGTAATAGTATTCTGTGACTCCTAGTCTCTTAAAATACACACAGATACAAACAGAAATTCCTGAGCTTGTTGTGCCATGAACTTAGCAATGTACTATGCTGTTCTCACCTTTCCAATGACCTCTATCACTGAATGATTATATTCCCCCCTTTAGGTACATCATATTTGCCAGAGAAAGAAAGAACACCTAATAAAAAGCACAACAAAGCAATAACAAATTAAATAAAAAAGAATTTACAGTACCTCACTGTTATACATTAAAAGCTATTTTTATATGATGAAAAATACTGAAAAGTTATGTCACAAAATTTCTACACTTCTACACCACGTGTACACTGAAGGAGAAGACAGACACAGTAAAGAGCACATAACTGGGGAAATTTTAGCCTGAGAGATGTTTTAATGAAGAATCATAAACTGACTGAAATTGGTAGAGACTCCTGGAATTCATCTAGTTTAAAGTTGCTTAAAATAGGACTACATCTTGCCTTGGAGCACGCTCCTTTGAGCTGCATCTATCTGAGTCCTTGCAGCATACACAGTCACTCTGAGCTCCTCAAGCAGCCTATTCCAACCACCAATACCCTATTCCTATCATGAGGAATCTTCTAATTATGTCCAATTAAGGCTTTCCTTCTCAAAGCTGGTGACTGCTGCCTCTTGCTATTTCCCTGCGCTTCTTTAAAGAAAGCGTACCTCCATCTTCTCTCTGAACTCCTCAAGAGCAGTAAGATGGCAGCTAGATGCCAAGCATTCCTTTCTCCAGTCTGAACCAAATATGATCCTTTCTTTCTACTCATTCAGCATGCAGTTCTACCCCTAACCATGCTAGCAGCCCTTCAATGGCTTCTCCAGCTTGCCTTGTATGAGCAGGCTCCAAAATGGGTCATTTACAGACGGTGGTGGAAAACGAATTGGCAAAGCAGCATTAAGGCAAGAATTTTCAGCCACAATGGATTAAAGCAAGACTGCAGGCAAGAATGGCAGCAGCATGGTACACTCCAGCAAAATAAAACTACTGATGTAGGGGGTCAAGTCCAGTGCTGTGAGGTGCCTAAGTGCACGGTGGCCCAGGAAAGAGTAAGAGAACTTCTGAAGAACAGAAGACTGGCAAAGATCTTCCTATCCTCCTGTCGTCTTTAACAGGAGGAGACTTTTCTCAGGAGCTGACAAAGCTAAGAAAAGGCACTACTAGTGTGAAATGTGATAAAGGGAACTCTTACTAGGTGTAAGGAAAAAAAACTATTAGGAGAATGGTCAAATAATGGGAAACGGTAGGATTTCAGTCCTTAGAGATTTGTAAAACTTGATGAGGCAAGACATGCAGAATTGAATCAAACTGGACCTGTTTTCTGTGCAAGGTTGAACAAGAAAACATCCCTCTCATCCTAAATAACTTGATGATTGAATGTGTGATTCAAATTATTGGGAAATGCTGCCAGTTTATAGTATCACACTGTATATATATGTATCGAAATTTCAAAACAAAGATCAAGGTGCATTAAGTAGTTCAGTGAATGTTTCTGTAACAATATTGCCTTAATTTCTTCTAAGTCACATAACTCATCTATGACTGATATACATCATATCATCTACATCAGTCGCTGAAAAAGCTTGTCTCTTTATTAGTGTACTATCAAATACTAATTTGAAGAAGTACATCCTAAAAACAAATAAATATAAATTCAGCTTCTTGGAAGACCAAGTTACCTTATTTTTTAGAAAACGCATTTCAGAACATTTTCTGGGCTGCAACAAGTACTGAAGTTTTCTATTACTGTTGATCCTTCTATTACTGCAACGCAGCAGAACCTGACCAGAGTACCTTAATGAATCTGCAAGCAGAAATATTTGGGATGTCAGACATTAACAGTGTGTGTTTCAATAAATAACACAGGGAGAGTTGAGTTAGATCATAAAATTTAAAGTACAGAAATGCTCAAATTCTCTGTAATAAAAGCTGAAGGAGTTTTGCTTGAATTTAGCTTATGTAATTATACCCACCTGTAAATATTTCTTCAGTGGAACCACATTACTGAATCTTTCAGGCTTAAAATCTTACCACACTTACTTTGTCACTTACTATGAAAGTGGTGTTGAAAATGGAGATGAATTGTGAAGGCTTTGGGATATCTTGACTTTGCAGGATAAAAGAGCAAAATAAGAATTCTATCTTTAGAGTGTGATATAACACTGGACAATGAATGAAGAATGCAGCCGTGTATAGACTGAAGGAAATATTTAACATCTACTTTTTGAATTTTATCCATCTTATAAAACGATAGAAAAAAATTTCCATGGGACCACTGTATACATACCAAATGAAAGATTATACATAAATGAAAGGGGTTGAGATGCAACATAAGAGAATACAGTTAGCCTTAGTCCAGTTATTTGCTAACTTTGAGATTCTTAATTATATTTCTTTGCTGTCAGGGTAGTTAAGAAAGTTACATTGTATTTTGCTTCTCTAATAACATTTATTTAGCAAAGCATCTTCTGTAAGATAGAAATTTAACTGCTGCTTTGCTAAAATCTTAACACTATTGTTCTAATATCTCGCATTTGTTTTTACTTTGAGAATCTCAAAATAATTAAGATATAGACAATAAGCAGAATGTGCATTACCTCCAATTACAGGTGTTCACAAAAAGTATCTTACAGCTTTTAAATCTTCTCCACAGCAGATTAGTTTTACTTTAAACTGGCACATGCTACATCCACTGATTTAAAAGATTAAAAGGAAATGTTTTGAAATCTCACAGATGAAAAACTATTTCTCAACAATAACTTCTACAATCCCACAAGGCAGTTGACTATCTCCTTTATTATTTCTTATACTGTTTACTTATGAAGTTATGAGAGTTTATGAATTTATAGAAGTCTCCATTAAGCATTTAAAATTTGATCAAACTGATGAAACATAAGTTTACTTTTTACACAAACTTGTAAATATTTTACTTATTGTAAAAAATAGGACAGTAATAACTGAAGATACATTCTGTTATGCACATCTTCACTAGCCAAAAAAAAAAATCTTGCAAAACTCACTGTAACCTTGTAATATTCTTATAAACCACTATAAACAACAAGATCTTGTCTGTGCGCAAAAAAAAAAAAAAAAAAAAAAAAAAAAAAAACAGCAACTCTAAAAAGCATCTCTACAACAGATATGGAATAGTAATGTCTTGCAGAAAATATTCCCAAAATGAAGAAGTGACAGAAAGAGTCTTATTTTAATATAATCTGACTTTTCAGCAACACTGAAATACCACAACCATAATTATGGTGCTGGTGAGGCTGGTGAGTAGTACTATAAAAGATCAGAATTAAGGTTATTTGACTGCCTTAGTGATGCTATAATCAAAAAGTCACATTTAATCATAATATTTAATTTTTCTTAATATTCAGCTTAACATCTATTTTAAAACCTCCTTATCCTTTATTTTTAAGACTATATCAACCCAACTTACATTTTCATACAGTTAGCAGTTATGCAGAAACAAATACTCGCAGACATAAGCTTCAGATTAATGACACACTTATCAAAAATCAAAAAGGTTGTTTTATAGAATCTCAGTTACTTTCAGAGTTTCCTCCTTCTCAAATTTTAATTAATCTTCCGCAGCTCTAGCAGGAAAAATCTGACTTTTAAAAAATGTAATATTTCATGTAGAACTACACCACTTAAATCTCTGGGTTTCAAAACACTGTGATCAAAATTCAGGCAACTATGGATAACTTTTTTTTGAGGGCAGAGGCAGGAGAAAAAAGATGGAAAGATGAACGTAATATACAGCTTTATAGAAAAACAGATAACATAAACATATACTTGCAGACCTGAAACAATCAGCAGTCAAACCCAATAGTTTGGCAATCTTATTTTACATTCTGAAGCTGCAAATTCTTTCTTTGTATAAAGAAGTAGTCACAGAGAGGCAGATATTTTTTAAATCTTGTCAAAAAGAAATGAATTACTTGAATTCCAGTTCCTGCCTGTGATAAAGCAGTGCAATTTGCTATTTTTTTTAGATCAAAACAAATTTCATTAAAATAGATTGATTGTACACAAATAAACCATGAACACTATTTTTCCAAATCCTTTTTACAAGTGTAAACAAAAAAACATTAAATATTCTACCCACTTAAGCATAACAATATTTCCTAAATTCATTCATGCAACATGATTATTTTACATTATACAGTATTAAGAAAAACTAAGTTTGAAGTACAGCAATCACTGCACACAATTACCTCAGCAAAATTTTTAGGTTTTTTTTTTTTTCAAAAACAATTTTTGACTGTCTCCAACATTATCCTGTCCAAGAAAGCATTTGGTAAATAATATTTTCAGTTTAGCTAAACAGAACTGTAATGCCACACTTGAGGACAGCAAATCTCTGCAGTTTGTAACTGCATGGCTTCTTGTCTTTCAAAATTTAATATGTAAACCAAGCATACTGCAAAAAGATGTGGCCAACCTTTATTTTTACAGTACTATTAAAATCTTCTAAGACCACACATGGCTTTCAGAGCAATACTGGGATAATTCAGTGATGTCAACTTCTGCAGAATATGACTTAGAATTATGACAAGCATATACAACTGTGAGCAAATCACAATTTGTGACATTATAAAAAACTGAATACCTATGCAACAAAAGTTATTCTTGCTAGTTGAATGTGTTAATTTGCAGCACATTCCTGTCATTCATATCCCATTTTAAGTGTCAGTCCAATCAGCTACCTGAAGATTGGATAAGTCTGCTTTCCCAGTCAATATCTATTATTTTTTAAGGCCAACAATGATTTCCATTTATTAAAGAATATCTAGTTACTGGTATTTTTAATTATTAAAATAAATGTTTTGGCCATCAGCACACTAGCAGTAGGGTACAAGAATTAACGTTCTTCAGAAACAATCAAAACAAAACAAATTTTCTTTGAGAATGACTGCCATCCTTGGAAAGTAACAAAAGACCAGAACAAGAGATTAGAATCATAGAATCACAACATTGGAAATGACCTATAAGATCATCTAGTCCAACCGTCTTCACATTACCATTGCTACCACAAGCTATTAAACCAGATCTCGCAGCTCCCCATCCAGACGCCTCTTGAACACTGCCAGGGACGGCGACTCTACCACCTCCCTGGGCATTCCAGTGCCTGACCACTCTCTGAGAGAAAAAGTTTTTCCTCATGTCTAACCTAAGCCTCCTCTGATACAACTTGCAGCCATTTCCCCGGGTACTGCTCATTGCCTGGGAGAAGAGGCCAAACCCCTCTTCACCATAACCTTCCCTTCAGGAAGTTGTAGAGTGCAATGAGGTCTCCCCTGAGCCTCCTCTTCTCCAGACTAAACAATCCCAGCTCCCTTAGCTGCTCCTCACAGGACTTGGGCTCTAGACCCCTCACCAGTTTCATTGCCCTTCTCTGGACACACTCCAGGGCCTCAATGTCTTTCCTGTAGTGAGGGGCCCAAAACTGAACACAGTATTCGAGGTGCAGCCTCACCAGTGCTGAGTACAGGGGGATGATCACCTCCCTGCTCCTGCTGGCCACACTATTTCTAATGCAGGCCAGGATGCCATTGGCCCTCTTGGCCACCTGGGCACACTGCTAGCTCATGTTCAGCCGAGCATCAACCAACAACCCCAGGTCCCTTTGCTCTTCACAGTCCTCCAGCTACTCGTCCCCAAGCCTGTAGAGCTGCATGGGGTTACTGTGGCCAAAGTGAAGGATTCGGCACTTGGCCTTGTTGAACCTCATCCCCATTCACCTCAGCCCAGCGATCCAGCTTATCTAGATCCCTCTGAAGGGCCTCCATACCCTCAGGCAGATCCACAGCACCTCCCAACTTGGTGTCATCTGCAATCTCACTGAGGGTACACTCTATCCCCTCGTCTAGGTCATCAATAAAGATATTAAACAAGACAGGCCCCAGTACCGACCCCTGGCAGACACCACTTGGAACAGGTCACCAGCTGGACTTAACTCCATTAACCTCTACCTGTTGGGCATGGCCATCTAGCCAGTTTCTTACCCAAAGGAGTATGTACCTGTCCAGGCCACAGGCAGCCAGTTTCCCCAAAAGAAGCCTGTGAGAGACTGTGTCAAAGTCTTTGCTGAAGTCTAGGTAGACTACATCAACAGCCTTTCCTCATCTACCAGTCTGGTCACCCAGTCATAAAAGGAAATGAGGTTGGTCAAGCACAACCTGCCTTTCATGAACCTGAGCTGGCTGGGCCTGATCCCCTGGACACCACACACATGCCAAGATTAATTCTTTAATTCCTGCTTCTGCAACCACAGCAGTAGAACTGGTGTCCCTTTTCCTCAGAAAAACAATTAAGTTCTGAATAAACAGTATACCACACCAGAAGACCATACTTCACAAAGCAGAACTCTGATATGGTTTCTTAATGCAATATCAGTCCTCCTTGAAAGCATGTTACAAGCCTTAAAGACAGCTTTATCAGAAAATGTTACCTAAATCATGAAGTTTTCGAATGAATTTTTTGTATAAATCCTAACAGAAACCAGAGTTCTACCAGATGTAAAATCATTCCATCTATTCCATTTCATTTCTTTTAAGAGAGAATTACTCTAGCTTTCCACCACTGACAGCCAGAGAAAATCACAAGACAGTAACATGAAGCTCCCTGCAAGTTCCTAACAATAAAAGAGGAATCAGAAATCTTCCAATATACTGAGGTTACATTCAACCTATTGAGTTAAAGACGATTGATGTTAACGGTATAAATTAATCACTTTTTCACTCTCTGAATTGTTCATTTTCAAAAAACTGACAAATGGAATCAAAATTGAATTTAATACCGCACCCTCACTTTTAAGCAGTCATACTTGCCAGTTATCATAAAGTTGAAAAATCAGTTACCTACTGTACACATCTTACTCCTGCATTTAAATATAGGGCTTGGTGTATAAAAAGTCAGGTGTAAGAAGATATTAAAGACTAAGTGCAAGCTAAGAGAACAAAATAGAAAATTGCAGCAAAATATCTTAAACCCAAGACAGGAAGATAAAATTGCCAAAATGGTGGATGAATATAAAGAGGCTGAGGAGCCACTACAGAAAAACTAATCCTCATTAGGATTCTGCCACTATCTAAAGAAGATAACGTGTGAAAATGCCTCCAAAACTGAATATAGTAAACAAAAGCCAGGGCAACATCGAAGGCTCAAGAGAAATTACTGCTAGTACTCAATCCCTGCTGGGAAAATAAAACAGCCTTTAGCAGTGAGGTTCTGCTGCTGCCTGCAGTACTTAGTTATCAATGCAGTAAAACAGGTTTTAATTGATACTCCAACATAAAAGTATAAGTTCAATTCATGTCAAAATACAGCTAGACTACACAAGCCTTCTCATGGCTAACAGGTTAGAAATATTAAATAAGGCTATGAATAAGGAAACATGAGAGAAATACCTGAAATACCAAAAAGGAATGCAGTTGAAGCCTTCTAGTATTACTACTTTAAGTTACATGCCTTGTTTTAAGAAACTCCAAAAAGTTGAGGCAGGCAAGAAAACACGCTTAGTAGCTAGGTAAAAAAAGGAAACATAACTAACTACCAGTCAGTAATTACTAGATAATATTTGAAAAGGGGAATTTCAGTTCAACAAAAGCCTATGCTTTTTCTCATGGAAGTAGTATCTACTCTTAACAATTTGTCCTTCCTTTTATTTTAACTTACATTTTCCATTTCAAGTGGGTTGCAAAGAAGATTGTAGAAATTCCGTCCTGTATTACCACCTTGTAATGATCCCTTTCAAATTTTACCTACTGTTCTAGCAAAGCAGACCTGGAAGGTCACAAGGATATATCTTTAAAAAAAATAAATAAATAAACAAGAGAGAGAGCTCTTGTGCACCAAAGTAGAGAAAAAATTACTACTTCTGCCACTGTAGTTATTTCTGATCTAGTAAGAAACATAAAAGACAGACTTGTACTCTAAAAAGTAATAAAATTCAATAATTAAGTCCATGTTTTGACAGAATATCCCTCTGTGGTTTTCTTCTAGCCTACTCTTCCCCAAGAGCAAGATGCCATACAGTGGCCCCACAGGTCATAGCTGGTTCTAAAGAGATTTAAGCAGTTTATTATCATGCTTGGAGAATCAGGCGGAATACATCTATTCAATGCAAATCCATGAAAAAAAAATTATATTTGGAATAGAAATACAATTTACATTGTAAGTAACAATTTATGAAAAGGGTTAACATGACATATTATGAAATTAAGTACTTTTCTGATCAGTATGCTCATTTAGCATAATTTTCCAAAGGCTCTCTTACAAATTATGTTCAACAATTACACTGCATATTCTTCCCCTGCCTCCAAGGCATCCAGTCTTACTCAGAGGAATGCTACTACTCCCCCTTCCATGGCAGTTGTTTCTTTTAACCAGTCATTTCAGAACTTACATGGGAGCATTGACACCTTACTGATTAGGTTTTACAATGGAAACCTAAACAAGGTTAAAGATGGACATCTTGACACTTTAAGGAAAAATCTAATTTGGCTGCAAAGCTAGTGCTGATTACAGTGATTAGCCTGTCAGGGAAAAGTTCTGATTAAAGTAGTTCTTTTTAAAAACAAACCACCCAAAACATCAAGCCTCTGTAGGACAGTGTAACTTCCAACTTGACTAAGAACTTACTTTGGACTTCCAAATAAGTCAATTACTTTAATGTTGAAATGGTAATAATGAGAAGACAATTTTGTAGGGATGGTTTCTTAGGTCTTTCCTCCTATGGTGATCTCGTCTTTGATCCTGAATTCCAGCCAGAATATTTGCAGTTCACTGTCATATACAACAACTTAATGGCACTTACTGGTTAAAGCTGTCTGACCAAAAAAGTCTCTACAGTTTGGAGGTAACAATATAATCGTTATACACACTCACAAAATAAACATTCAATTGCTCCTTTATATGGAGACCTATGCACAACTACTATTCAGAACAGAGGTGGTAAGTCTTCACTTCCCCAGATTACATTCTATTGATTTGTGTATCAAGGCACAGAAAAGGGGAAGGAAGAGATGCTATAAAAACAACTGAAATGAATTACAGCTGTTATTTGACAACAAGGTGGCAAAAATCTGTCTAACAAAATCTGAAGGATTTTGTGATAAACAGCATTTGAGAAAGGACACCTTTAATCAAGGTAGCTACATTTACTCAAATCTACGAAGTAGCTTTTGTACAGCTACAATATAATGCTTTTTTTTCAAGTGTTTATTCAAATTAGTGATTTGCTTAAAAATTTTTTTTAAATCTTCCCCTATCTCCTCTCCTTTCACACACCAATAGAATGGACTATGCCTAATTTAAAACTGCACTGAGAAAAGCAATTGGACTGACATGGTTAATGACAGGAGCGTCTCCTAAAGTATAACTATGGACTAAATTGGAATTGCATTTTGCCTAAATATGAAGTCTCCAATTGTTACACAATGCAAGCTGGTTCTCAACTGAACTTAAAAAAAAAAAAAAAAAAGTGGTGGAACTCAGCTTATATATGTTTTTGCATGTGCCTGGTCACTTAAGTGCCACATCTAATATAACAACAATAATAGAATAAAAATGTGTATATGTTATTTTCCTAATAAAATGATGAACACAAATCCAAGACAAAGCAGTACTAAATGGATTCCTCTACTCTCTGGTAGTGTATTTGCACTGATAACCTATAATAGAAATAATTTTAATGGGTAAACTTGTATTAATTTTGAGGCTAAATCACTTACTTAAAGTTTCTATATACAAGCACAATGCAAGAAAAAACTCACTATTGCATAGAAAAACTTATATTTGGTGTATTTTATATTAATCAAAGACAAAAATAAGCTGAAATAAATATGTTACTATGCCATACTCAAGAAAATACAGCTTTCAGGATTAAATATACTTCTAAAATCTGCAAGAATATTCTGTCACACTCATACGTTTACAAGCTCCTGAATTTTCTACTACTACATCACTTAAACTAAACCCAAAGGATTTTATCTTTACCCTTTGTTAAGACTAAGTCATACATAATGCCAAGAAAGAATCCCAAAATATTATACAAAACCAAGTTAGCACTAAGTATATTTTTCTTCCTATGGGAAATTGTTTAAACTTGAAATTCAACTATGTAATTACTTCTACAACTAAGTGTGTTTTGGTGTTATGTATTGAGTATATCCCAGTAAAAAGCTGCAAAGTTGTAATGTTGTCAGGGCTACTTTATTTCCAATGCCTAGCACTCCAGGCTTCAGCACATCAAAACGTTGCTCCAGAAGGTTCAAGTTCACTATACTGAAATACCTGGCACCCTAACAAGAGGAATGAAGTATAGAAAATGTTGAAGCCATGAAAGTCATTTCTAGAAAAGCAATGTTTCAAACTTTTTTTTTTGTGACAGCCATTTTGTTATCGGTTCTCTCCAAACCTTGCTGGTACAATAGGACATTGGATAAATTGTATCATTGATATAGCCTCAATTTTTACCACTTTTGATGAAGTAAAATGGAAGATTGCTTTAAAAATAAGTGCCAAAAATCACAGCAGTTCTGGAATTTGTTTTCCCTTCTTGTCTTTTTATAACCTGATACAAAACTGTCACTAGAAACTGTTTTCTTTGTTCTTGTTCAAGCTTCACTTTCTTGGCCAAGACTGCCTTTGTGCTCTCTTATCCTTAGAAAAACAGCAAATGCTTTATGAAACAACCATCCTAACAATAAAAGCAAGCGAAGTGGGAAGGAGTAGCTGAATTAAAGAAATCACACACAAAAACTACTGAGTTTTGATGTTTCCATCTAAACTAATGAGTAATTTTTCTGAAGAATGACATTTCTTACATGAAGGCCATTTTAATCCATGCCCTCAGACAAAATAAAAATTTCACTATGGAATGACTTCTCATTCAAGGTGATTTTACGCAGCAATAGAATGGCCACAGTTTTAATGTAGAATGCCATTGTATAATTTCCACAAAACAAGTCTGAATTAAAATCTGCACACAAGCACACTGAACACTATCACACTGAGTTCTAAAGCCCACCATACACTAACCTTTAAAAGAAAGACACTACATACTTCTCACTATACAGATTCTAGTGTGTACTCAGTGGTCTCTTCTTTCTAGATTGTGACACTTTCTGAAGCTATTTCTCCATAAATTTAAACAGTGCAAACATATTTACTGCAACAAAAAGTGTTTACAAGTTGCAACTGAATACCTATTTATAGCCTTGGAAGATGCAAGGTAAGATTTCAGTTCTGTACAACTCTATATGAGGAAACGATATAACTATACATAGCTGCAAAATGTTCATCAGACCTGAAAACTGAATTTGGTACACCACCCGCTTTGTTTCCAAGCATTCCAACTAAGGTGATTCTTCAAGTAGTTAGTTGTTTATTCAATGTCTTTTTTTTTTTTTTTTTTTTATCTTCAGCTGTGTTCAGTACTGACTTCTCCATGGAACCACACTTACTGTTTGTTTCTAGTGAAATCAGCAGCAAATAAAATGAGCAACAGAGAAACTAATCCAAATGGACAATAAAGTACCTATGGTAATTGGTTTTGTTACTTATCAACTCATTTATTTAGGACACTGTACAGGAAGAATAACCTGTCTGATTACCAAGAATATCTAAAGAGCTTCATGTCTGAAAAAAAAATAACATTGAGCCTGGGAAGCATTGAATCAGCATAAGGTACAGCTTGCGTGGCTCAAATTCCTGAAGGAACTCTGGATTCCTGAACTCTCATTCTCTACTCAGAGAATCTGAATGTTGAAGGCTACCATTTCTTATGAACTGTGAGACTGTTTAGAGCTAACTCTGGACATAATCTATAGCAAAGATCATAAGATAAATGCATCACTGCAATTCACTATGCAGGAGTGACTGTCAACAAAACATATGATCTTTGGGCATAAAGACACCTGCATGATTTGTTTTCTAGACTTCATCCTAGAGCTCACTACTGAGAAAAAGAAAAAAGACATTGTTATTGTTCCTCTCAAGCACAGTATCTTGTATCAGTTATCTTTTAAGCAACTGGACATTTCAAAAATTGTGCGTAAAATATAATACACAAAACACGTTATGCCAGGCAGACTTCACATGAAGTGACAGACATTCTACAAACAAACAGCAGAAATATAGGAAAACTTCGATGCAAAATTATCAAAGATCTTCAAAAGTGTTCTAAGATCTCAGTAACACAGAGTATATCACAAATAATGCTTACTGCTTAAAGAGAAGGCTTGGATTTCATAAATTTAAACTTTGAAGTAACAAACATGGAGCTGTATTAGGGGAGGGCCAGATAGGGATTAGGGAAATGTTCTTCACCAGAGGCAGTGGGCCCCTGGAAGAGGCTGCCCAGGGCAATGGGCACGGCCCAAACTGCCAGAGTTCAAGGGATATTTGGACAATGCTCTCAGACATAGGGATTGAATTTTGAGTGGTCCCTTGGAGCCAAAGACTTAATGGTCTCTTCAAATTCAGCATAGTCTATGATTCTATGATAAGCAATATCATCCTTCTTTAACACTGACTTGTACAAAAGTTTGTTGATCTGAGATGAAATAAACTGTCATCCAATCATAGAATGTAACAACTAGCTGCAGTATATGAAAAGGCGACATTGATGGAAAAATCAGACTCTTAATTACCTCGTATCTCATGATACTTTTTCTTCCTACTTATTTGGAACTCCTTTCTTCTTTCCATTCACTGTCTGACAAAACCAAATTTTGTTTCTCTAAAATTAGTACATGATTACAAAACAATACAAATTATATTCAAAGTCACTTTGGTACTATACTTTACACGTTCCCATGTAAAGTATCATAGCATGTCTGTATGGGATGAAATACAATCTTTTAAGTCCTCTTACAATAATTCAACCCACCCTTCTGCTATAGAAGGGAGAAAGTTTCTGAGGCTTTTAAGAACATCATTCAGCTCATCTACATGAACTGGCTCATGGTGATAACCATATTGAAAAGTCTTGTTTACAAAGCATTAATTTGGTCTATCAAATAGTGCTCTTTGTATGCATTGTATCTCACATAGAAATAAATAGGAGGCATTACTTGATTTTGACGCTGATTTTATCATGTGATGAACTCCTCTTTTACTTAAGATCAGTTCATATAAGATTGTCATACTAAATATGCATACAGTCCTACTGCGGTTCCCTTCCACCCCACCCCCTCAACTTCAAAAATAAGCCTTATATGCTAATTAGAACATCCTACTTTCTAAAAGTACATAATACTTGAAATACATTCAGGATACAAGATGGCAAATACAAAATTCTTACCAATAATATGCTATTTTACTGAAACTAAATATTAAAAGTAAGAATGCTTAGCATTGAAATAGTAATATTGACATGAATGGTTTACAGTTTCCCCACATTTAAATAAATACTGTGCAGTTTTGCTTCAGTAATCTGATACAGTTACATTCCACTCTTTCAAACTATTCAAAATAAGATTATACATTGTCAGACTGCATTTGAAGAAATAATTGACATATAAAACCTGTGTTTTCGTAATCATAAATCAGAAATGATTTCTGGGAATAACTGAACAGAAAGTATTAGACAGAAGCAGTTTTCCTCCCAGTTTAAACATGAATTAACTAAACATTAATTTAGGTCCTTTCTACCAAGTAATCATTCATATATTCAGTCTAGTTGAACAAAAAACTCTTGATAACTTATTTTTTCCAGTTAACAATGCAGTCAAAATCCTGAGAAGTATGTCAGCATAGGAGTTTAAAAAAAAACAACAAAAAGAATATTACAGTACTGCGTATGATACACAAATTGAAATCTCCAACAAAACCTTCGGGTTTTTTTAGTGACAAATTCAGTCTTTACTGTTTGTTTTAATTCTAATGAGAATTTTCTAACTTCTCTGTGATGTTACGGCTCACAGCTGTTAGCAGCTATCCTTATCTTAAAATCAAATCTTCAACTTTCCCAGAGAGCACAGAAGAACTTCTCAATATTGCAGACTAACTCAGCACTCAATCATCTTATAAAAGCAGCATTTTGATCATAACTGCCCACCACTCGCACTGTATTACTATACAAGTTGCTTTGGTTGTTGAGCCACCATCTCCAAATGTGTATAAAATCCATTTGGATATGGTGCTCAGGGACATGATTTAGTGATGGGTTGACGGAGTTAGGGTAGTATGGTCAGGTTACAGTTGGACTTGATGATCTTTAAGGTCTTTTCCAACTTGAGCAATTCTATGACTTTATGTTACTTGTAATTCATTTTAAACCTGTTGAAATATCTCTGAACTGCTCCTGTTTCTCTAGCTTCTTCTGTACTCCCATCTATTTCCTGTAGCATTTTTTTTTTCCAGTTACTCACATTCTAAACTACTTGATCTCCAAAGAATTTCTCATCTACTTTTTCATTATATCAACAAACATAATTAGATACTACTGTTGTTTGGGATTTTGTTTGTTTTCTATGCTGCCATACTGGAGAAAAGCAAGCTGAAAAAATTCTCCAGCACTGGTAGGCTAGAAAATAACTTGGAAGAGAACTGGAAGAGAACTCTTCTGGAAGAGAACTGAGAATGAAACTGATGCCAAACACCACCCTGTTTCCACAAATAGTAAGGGCAGCTAATAGTATTCTTTCTCTGTAAACTTTGGTTACAGTGCTGAGAATGACAACATTTAACAGTTTAAAAGCTGTTAATAATATAATAAATATAATAATAAATTATAATAATATAATAAGATATAATAATAAAAAGTTAATAGAACAATTAAAACTATTTAAAATGCAGGTGAGAAAGCTTAAATTGAAAGTTCCAACTAAGGTCAGAACATGATGTATAGAGCACTTTCTCCTAGAAAACCCCTGCTCTTATAGAAGGAGAGGCCTCAAGGTGGTCTATAGCTCCTCACAAGAGGTGTGGAGGAGCAGCACTGATCTCTGTTCTCTGATGACAGTGACAAGACCCAAGGGAACAGGATAGAGCTGCATGCAGGGGAGGGTAAGGTTGGGGATTAGGATTCTTCACCAGAGGGTAGTGGGCATGGAACACTCTCCCCAGGGCGATGGTCACAAAACCAAGCCTACTGGAGTTGAATTAACATTTGGGCAAAGCACTGAGATCGGTTTTGAGTTTTGGATGGTCCTCTGGGGTACCCTGTATGCAACCTTTAGAAACCATCTAATACAAAACAACCTCTGCCTACTATTGACATTAAATACAGTCATGTAAACTTCCTCTCTTAACAAAGGCCGAAGACAATTTAATATCAGATTTCTGTTCCAGTACTGACAACAAATACTTACCTTAAAAAAATGAATTCCATTTAAAAATGAAATTATAGCCTAACATAATGCACTGTTTTCACTGCTGTCTGTGAAATATATGGCAATCCAGTATTTGTAATTGTAGCATCTTTAATAATGCATTAAAAAATTGGTCCCACAAATGCTCACACAGCAACAAGAGAAACACTGTATGCACTGTGCTACTGTTTGTGGCACGGAACAGGGTTTAGCAGGAATGGTAGTCACAGAATCACCAAGGTTGGAAAGGACCTAAAAGAATATCCAGTCCAGCTGGTCCAAGCCAGTGATGGATTAATGTTTGGACTAGATGATCTTAGTGATCTTTTCCAATCTTTATGATTCTATGTTTGTCAAGAGCTATTGAAGCAATTTGAGATGACAATGTTCTGGACTGCATTCATTACTGGTGACATCCCTACTTGTCAGAGTCAAAATGGAACTCTGTGATGTGACAACATATCATTTCTCCATTGAAGTTAAAGTTCGAGATAGAGCTCACAGTGGGTAAAGTGATGTGCACCATCTTTTGGGAAAGGCGTGATCCTTCGGATTTCCTGGTACCTGAGCAAAGCATCCACTCCGACCACTTTATCTCAGCACCAACTAAGATGAAGGCTTGAATTTCCAGAGTCAAGATAGAAGAGAGAAGATGGCAAATCTTATCTTGCAAAACAATAACATCACACCCCATACTAGTTTGAAGACCATGAAGCTCACTACCTTGTTTTATCACATCCATCATCCAGTCCAGATTTGGCACTTTCTGACTTCCATCTGTTTAAGTTAATGAAAGACAAACTACATGGGCAGCATTTTCCTAGCATCAATGTCACCACAGCAGTTGAGAAACAGTGGGTTACCTCTACCAGCACAGAATTTTATGAACACAACACATAGGCTCTTGTTTGTTGCTGCTGAAAATGCATTGCTAATGGTGGACTATTTTGAAAATTAGTGTTTGTAGCTGAGAATTCACTCTATTAAATAGTGTTCTCATGCTCTTTGTATCATGGAAATAAGTAGGAGACATTAATTTCAGAAACACCTGAATATGCTCCATACAATTATTCCACATACTGAAGTTACAGTGTGAATTTCATAACATCTGCAGAATCAGCTAAGAATTGTAGAATACTCTCTTCCCCAGTGGGCAGCATGTAAAACATTAATAGCATTCAAAAAGCTAATTGGTAATAGCTAAAAAAAAGTGCTATGTGACAAGATTTTCAAAGAAGAGGAAATTCAGGTGCTGTGAAGAAACAGTAAGATTAAAAAGATTGCTAAAGTTAAAGATGTAACCAATTGCTCATAAATAAATGCAATATAGTTGCTAATACTAAATTACTCATACCATTTTTGGTGATTCTTATTAAGTGGGATACAGTTCTGTTTCTTAACTTTATACTCATTTATCAGCAACTGTGGCAAGCACCCACACAACATATCTACACTTCTTATTCCTGTGAATGTAGGCAGGAAGGTAAGTCTCCTGATGAAAACAAATTCTAAATCTCAATAAATCATCCAGAGTCTGAGAAAGATTTACCAGGTATCTGACTCAGGGCCTACTGAATGCTAGAAGGAAATCATACACAATTTCTTTTTATACTTCCAAGATTATTTATATTCTAAAATAACACAGAAAATACACCTTACTTTCTCCTCAAGTGACTCTCTAATTAATATTTTGGATATCTTTGATTTTAAATGAAAAACAATCAATTAAAAGCACATTGAATTTTATACTTCATATTTGTTTTCTAACATTTATTAAAATATTTGCATAAGCTATGAATATATTACATCTATCTGCCATCCTCAATTATCTACTGGGCAAGTTAAATATGAGCAAGAAATGGCAAGATACAACTTAGAGTAATTTAGATTGCATGAAGCATAGAATAATGAAGAAATACTTTATAATTTCTATTTTCAGGAAGCAGAAAATGTTCATCTTAAACAGTATCATCATAAGCATTTCATATTAGAAAGCCATGGCAAGATCACTCATCCTGATCTTATGCAAAACCTATGCCATATAAGATCACTGGCTTTAATTTCTGCATCACACATTAACCGCTTTTCCAGAGATTCACTGTTATGTGAGAAGTAATGGATTTTCCTTTATACTTGCAGATATATTTCAATTAAATGTAGTGAACCAATTTTTAATTTGAATCAGATTCATCTGTTCACGCATCTTAAATTTTCTCCCAGCTTTTTCTCCCCAGATACAAGAGCCCTCTTTTGCCATTCTTCCCCCCCCAAGAAACTAAAAGTAAATTTGTATCATAAAGCAAAGCGACTTCCAAAATCTTATTAGATGAGTTTACATACTTTTCAGTAACTGCTTCTTGAGCTTTTCCTCAACTTTCCAAAATCTTTTAGAATAGCAAACAAGTGAATGTAAACTAGTACTTAGAAATAGTTTCACCCATGTCATAAGAAAAATATAAATCTATGAATTCTTTATTATGCTTCAAAGTTCTAGCCTATAAAATATCATCTGAACTACAGCAACACAATTGAAGTTCTCACTGCATTTCAAGGGCTATTTCACCTTTTATTATTACTAAATCATTTCGAAGAAACATGATTATACCCTTACCTACCTTCCCAGGTAGGTCTTGCACTTGGATACAATTAAATACAGACATGAGTTTATTTCTTTAATTTGATAACATTTATGGAAAAAAATCATTAAACGATTTTCTATTATTTTGGGCATTCTACTCCTATGAGTAGTGTCTGTCTGTGACAGAACACATTAGCCAAAAACATTTTGAATTTGGAATGTGTGTACATAGACCTATACATTAAAAACAAAAAGTCTTATCAAGTGGAAATTTCTGTCATCAGTCACAGGAATGATTAGTAGACTATTTTGAATGTAATAAACAAATACTTTGCTGTTTACACACAGTTATGCCCAAAAACCTATGTCACTCTTATATGTACACAACAACATCAGCAGCATCTCAGAATTTGCAGCCTAACAAGATAAATCTGACTGTAACATACATATAGTCAAGAGAAAAGTAGCATATTTGAACTGGATTCTTTTTCCAGAAGTAATTCTATCTTCATACCGCATGTTCTGAGACCACACTAATATATGGGCAAGTTGTTCACTGTTCCCTTTCAGTTTTTACATCTACTCTCATAGCAAATGAAATTACACCAATTGCCTTCAATATGCCATCATCAAAAACCAGCTTTTTTTTTTTTTTTTATGCATAATCATATATCCATGAGGGAAAAAATCCTTCTGCAAGCCCATAGGCACTGCATTATTTCATGCTTATATGACCCAACTAAATTTCTGAACAGGATTCTGACATTATTATGCTTCACTCTATTCAATACATACTAAGATAAAGATCCTGCCTTACTGCACTTTAATCAATAAAATGACATGCATACATGCTGAAATAACTCACAGTTCTGCTAATAGTATTTAAAATATTAGCAAAGAGTACAGAAATTTAACATGATTTTACAGTCAAATGACAATATAGATGAAAATGTTGTGATTAAGGTCATGAATGCAGATATAAATATATCCACATATAACAATTACAATACAAATAAATGTGTATGCAATTGTGTACTACGAATGTGTGTATTTATCACACACAGCAATGATACTTGGTTTTTCCCAATTAACATGCATCTTGGCATATGTTCCAAAAGAAAATAGACTAAACGTGAATAGCTGACTTCAGTTAGCTGCTACGCACATTCACACAAAGCTAGGAAAAATTTTCTGAGTAATATTAAACATACATGTTGATCTTGCTAGCACAGTCTTTATAAAGAAGAAATATGAAAGAACAAAACAGGGTTTGCATTAAAGTCTGATCTGCATTCATCTGCAACAATATCATGCGGAGCATCTGAGGTGAAGGAAAGGTATGCAATACAAAAAGCAGAGTCATAAGGCTCACCCATGAACGCTTCAAGTTTCTTTCATGTAGCAGAGAGCACTGCTCCAGATAAAACCTTATAGAGGATGCAGTTTTTGTAAAATCTGTGGCAAAAAAAAATAGCTGTATAAAATGCCACTAACTTGCCATTACATCTTTTTGTCTCTATTATTCAAATTTGCTCAGGCTTAGTATGCTTTTAAATTATGTTTCTTTAGTAATAACAACTCAAAATCTCATTAAGTTGTTGAAATATTCATTTCAAAATTAATCGTTGATAAATTTTTATTTTAATCACTGAAATCATGTTTATCATTTTTCAAGAAGCATTTTGGTAATATCCTCAACAGCATGCTTTAACTCTTGGTTAGGCATGAAGTGGTCAAGCAATTGGACTTGAACACCTTTGAAGGCCCTTTCCAAACAAACACTTCAATTCCGATAAATAAAAAAATAATTTACATAAAATTCAAGTAGAACATAAAGTACAATTTTTGACGAACTTAATTCTCGTTGAGTATAAAAATATATCACAAAATAATTGAAACTGAGGCAGTGTAACATTACAAATAATTGATCTTTAATTCAAGAACCAAATATAAAAATGAAGCCCCATTTTTTTTTTCTGGACTACTATTCACATTTCTTTTATCATTTGCAATTTTCAAGTGCTTTCATCAGGTAAGAAAAAAAGGCCTTTCGCAAAAGCTGCTGCAAGTGATTTAGCATAATGATGGATATTGCAGTTTAGAAATGAAACAGTATACACAGTGTTAGCAAGAAAGGTATATCGTCCAACCATTAAGGCCCAGACATCGATGCAAAAAATTCAGAGGCTTACTTTGGTCTTTAAAAAAAAAATACAGCTGGCTTCATTTTGAATTAAAGTACTACTAGTAACCACCAACACGTAAGCTGAAATGAATAACACACCCATATTCAAATTAAATCTTTATTTGCAAGACCTATCAAAATTATCTTAATCATTTACTATTTCTCAAACTCAATTTGCAAGCAAAAATGATATTCTTCCTTGGTGAGCACAAGTATGGTGAAGGTGAATAAAACAAACCCAAACAATTCATATTCATATTCAGTTCTCCAAGAGTTGAAAAAAAAAAGATGACATAGAAGAAAAGGAAGATGAGACTTAAAAACCTAATACAGATAAACATAATGAAGCTAAAAGTCGTGTAGGGTTTTCTATTTTTCAAGTGTTAATTGTTATAAAGCATGCATGTTATACAAAATAAACTGACTTGTCTCACCTAGAATTTGTATTAGGCATCAGCCTCATTTTCTCAAGAAATCAACATTTTTACGCTATTTTCTTTTTGTAATTAATCTCAATCTAGTACCATTCATTTTAAAAAGTGTCATATATAATGTTTAATGATTAATATAATTCTGGAATTTCAATATGCTTGCGACTATTTTTATGTTTACTCCTCCTTAAAAAGCACAATTTAAAACTCCCAAATAAAAGAATTAGCCTCCTCATGAAATTATAATACTTTAAAAAAGCAGTGGAATATTCACAATAGCAACTCTTGACATAAATATTCATAATTAGACTTCCTCCACAAGTCTTACTTCTAAATCCTATGCAACAATGCACATATTCTCCCACTCACCACAAATTCCAGACCATGTATGCAGGATCAATGCAATCAAAATCATTATTTTATGATATTTCTTCTATTTCCTCAATTAGCTACTTTCACTACCATACATAAGAGTAAGCACCCTCAGAACAGCTGCTTTAACCTGAAATCATGAGTGACCTAAGCAAACATACCTGCTGTCCACAGAGGTGTTCAAAACACAAAGAATGCTCTAGCAGTGCTATTCCCAAAGCAAGTTAACAGTATTTACAAGCAAACATTAGTAAGCTATTCAAAAATTCAATCATATGAATTTAAGACTTTGTGAGTTGTATGATAAATACTGTAAATAATTGTAAATAATCTTTAAGAAGCATAACATGTGGGAGAATGCTGCCCTGATACTGTTTGGTTGTTACGTTGAAAGTGTTAGAATTCAGCTCTCAGAGAGCAACATTGCTTTGTTCTACAGCTTTCATGAAGTACCTTCTCATTAAATTGGTTTTCTCATAAAAATCTTAAGTGGTGTTTAAAAACAGTTTCTATATTAAAGCATTCTTGAATAAATCCCATGCCTCTATAAGAACATTAAAGTATATCAGTAGACTTCAACATTTCCAATATATATATATAGGAATATATACATATATATACTTTTTAGACAAAAACAATGTGATTCTCCTTTTCATGATGATTAACAGTTTTACATTAAATCTATGATCAAACCAAGTGGTCTTTGTTTCTACACATCTCAGGCATGGTCTGGCAACACATGCTAAGCAGTTACCTGACATGGTGAGTCACCCAGCATCAGCCTTCTTCACTATTCTCTCACTCCCTCAATGGTAGAAACACTTATGTTCAGTAACACTGCAGCATAAAAGTAGCGTCAGTGCTACAACAAAGCGTTGGCAGCAGGAGCAGATGAACATGAGAGAGGATTTTACATCAACTGCTTGGAAACAATGGGTCTAATGAGGCTTAGTTTGTTCTCCTGGCCTAGAAGGAAGCATTTCACTTCACAAGGGCTGCACTGGCACAACCTGGTGCCCTGAGATTAGAACACCATATAATGCAGAGTTTCAAGAGAATACAAGAACACACCCATAACAAATAGGGAAAATTCAGCTGGGAATGGCTGTTCTTGTTAAAAGCTATTACATAATTTACACCTTTAAAAAGTCTACTTTGTGAAAATGTATGCATGCATGTAACACACGCAGTGCCTCTTGCATTACAACTTCCCCCTTTCAATAAAACATATTGATGACCCTCACATAGCACAGAAAACACCAATTCTCATTAAAAATTGGGACATACAACACTGTTGGCAGTTCACTGCAGCACAGCAGAACATTATGTATACTACTCACTGTGGTTTTGTGGTCCAACCTTTGCTAATCCCTGTGAAGCTTCAGTGATAAGTTCAAATGAGAAGTTCTGAACTACTAGAAAACCAGCTCTCTGGGATATTCTCTTTCACAATTAAGCAATAATGAATGCAAAGATATGCTTTTCCTTTCAGTAAAGCAAATACATTGCCAAATTCAATACTGCTACCAAACCATTACAATGCTCAGCACAACTTTGTACTCACTCTTTGAATAAAGAGAAAAATGAAAAAAATGTTAACAATGAGGTAATTTCAGTCTGGAAAAGGAAATGCTATTGTGTGCTTTGCACTATAACAAACTACAATTGCCAGACGATTAATTAGAAAGCTATTCTGGATGGACAGACATCCTACAATGTATTCTAGGCTGGAAGAATTGTTCTGCAAATTGCATTTAAGGCAGGCAAAGAAGAAGAGGGAAAGGGAAAGTTGACTATGCCTCATCTGTCCAGAAAATAAGAAATATGAACTTGACTAACAGAAGTTTGAATACAATACACAAGCTAAAAAATATGACAATTATTTTCATTCATGAGAAATATAAAAGTTTGCATTTTTCACATAGGGAATTACATCTAAAACCAGCACATGTAATTAAATGTCTTGATGCTAGACCTACTGCTAATTAGTCATTAAAAGAGACTAGAGGCCAAGCACTTTTCTATTTATGTGTGAATGTCTTAGGAAATCTACAAATCAAAGTGTTCCAATATTAGAATGACCACAGACAAATATCTTATGATAAACTGTCAAAATAAATGTCATAGTCCTGCATTCAAGCAGAAGATGCCAACCACTCACCTGCTTCACAGTCACCCATCCCTAAACATTAAGGCAAAACCTATCCCATGCCGGACCCTTCTCCCCTCAACCTACTTCTTCCATTTCCCTACAGTCTTTATAAAAAAGTATGCTTTAATCAGAACAAGGATCAGTTCCATTCACATGGCCCAACCTGTCCCTGGTGTTGTGTTTAGAGTTCCACTGAAATGAGAAACTACTACGCCTTTGTTAAGATTAACTCTTTCCTCCAGTGGACAGAAAACCAACTTTTCTGCCTCTGCCCTACAATCAGTTAGATTCTCTTCTCACAGCTTTGCTCGATCTGGGCACAGTTTCCAGTCAAAACAGATCACAGCAGATACATGACAGGATAGCATGGAAACAGAGAAACTACTTCCCCCTCCACAACTCCTTCCCAAAATGACTGCCATAAGAAACTATGAAATCATCTAAACCCAAAACCTCATTCACAAGAATAAACTTATTCGGTCTCTATCTCCATACATCATGTGAGAAATCCATACAGTCCTTTCCTTGTGTCCTTATTTCAAAAGTGTAAGCACTTCATGATGTTCTGTTGCCTTTCTGGCTGTTAATTCTACATAGCTTATAAATAAAGAAAACATGCATGTTAAGGTAAAAAAAATCCATAGCTACACTTCATCCATGATAACAAGTAAAATATGGCCTAACTGTAAGCTATATTCATCTGACTTTGTCACGCTCCACATAGTTGCAGAGCCATTGTATTTCCAATCAGATTTCTCTAGCCTTTATTCAAAGCCACTATACTCTTTCCTTCAGGTTGTGGTTTTGTTTTGTTTTTTTTAATAACCCTAGATCTGACCTTTAAAGTAGCTTCAATTAGCTTCAAATCAGTAAGTATCTTTTTGAATAAGTATTCTAAGAGAAATCTGTATACAGGGGCAACTGCAAGTCTACACAGATAAGCAACAGATGAGTTCTTACTAACCTCTTTTTGGCTTTGTATAGTCTTCCATATGTTTGTACGACAGCAACATTCAGGAAAAAATTTTAAAGTTACCTACTAACATGTAGAAAATGACAATTTGTTTCAACTGTGTATACTTAACAGCATAATACTACTAAGCTTAAAGACTATTCCACAAAATTTTACTGGTATCTCAGACTCAAACCCACAGAAAATAAGTACATTAAAAAGCAAGTAGATGTAAATAAAGAAGAGAGTATTACCACTGATGTTGGGTACCAGCAGTTCATAGAAACATTTTCTTAACTTTAAAAACAACTTAATTTTAAAGAAAAAAATTCAAAAGCTTGTTATACTATATAGCATAAATGATTTTATGTCACAAAATGAGGTTTTAATTAGATTAGATCACAAAAGATAGATAATTAGTAGCCTCTATAAGTCCATGTACACATACTAACAAAACAAATGATGTTAACAAGATCATAAAAAGAGAAAGTAAACAGCCAGCAATTTACTTTCATTAAGTATAAGACATCAAGCTTCCAAAAACAAGGTATTATTGACCTAGAAGTTACACAAAGCTGCTGAACAAAGCTAAATCTAGATAAAAATTGTAGACCCGGGATAACTAAGTTCACAAAATTTAGTTCTAGCCAGCTTAACTGTACCTAACTATTTTTCCTAATTACTTACTCACTAAATAACCTTAGGTCCATTCTTAACAATCCACAAATTTTGCTTTCAGTTTATTACATATCCTGCTCTGTCCTCCACAGAAAAGAACTTGAACACTTAAGTTTGAAAGAACTATAAGCTTATAGCTTTTTAATGCACACACTATTAAGCAATGCTTTCATTTATTAGAAATTAAAGAAACCTAGATTAATAAAGCCTTTTATAATAATCAGAAAGATCAACATGATGGAAAGGCAATACAAGAGGGATTAACACAACAGAAAAGTACTATAAGGAAAGGAAGCGTGCTTACCCCTCTCCAAAGATCTAGACTCAAAGGGAAAACTCCAGAAAGGAGAAATCTAGACAAAAAAAAAAAAAAAAAAAAAAAAAAAAAAAAAAAAAAAAAAAAAAAAAAAAAACCAACTTTCCACAATAAAAGTCAGCCCTTAAATAGGGGAGTCTAATAGAGGTGGAGCCAGGCTTGTTAATTGCCTTCACCTGTGCTCCCAGGGCTAACTGGGTCCTTTCCCCAGGTGCTCAATCAGTTGTTCAGGCCATGATTCAACAGTTACCATACACCTTTTTAAGTTAATGAGTTCATTAAAAAACACTGAATCCATTCTAAATCAAGATCTCTTATCATCTTATCTTAAAGGACAAGTTTAGCCAAGCCATCTCTGAGAAGTCTGCTGTCTCTTATACAAGAGAACAGACAATATAATCAAATGAATCCCTAATGACGCAGTTTACTACATCAAGAGAAAAACAGCACTATAAAATTTAATAATGGTCCAACTATGAGCCAAATTTTAAAACATCAATATTATTCCCAAATCAAAGAGCTTTAAAATGAAGACTCACAAAACAAATTCAACACTCTTAAAGGTTTAATATGAAAATGAAATAAAATTTAGTTCTATGAAATTCCTAATACTGTTCATGGGATGAAAATAGCTTTTCAAAAATTAGGAATACTACCAATACAAGTAAGCCAGGAAAATATCACAAATTTGCAAAATATAGTTCATCAGTATTTTTTAGAGCTGAAACAGCTGTAGATAGTTATAATGAACATGTAAAACACAGAAATGCTTACCTCACATTATTACAAAACTGAGCTTTAATCATTAAAATGACCTAGTAGATTTTAATTATAGAACTTGCATCTGGCTTTGCAAAAAGAAAAATGAAATATATAATGTTGTTGTAAACCTCAATGAATAAACCATGCAAGCTCATTTCAGCTCACCATACATGAGGGGGAATATTTATCCCCCAGACATTATGTTTTCTTTCCTTTTGAATTGTTTTACATTATCATGAAAAGAAGCTTGATAATTACAATATAATTACTTGGTAAAAGCATTCCTTGTTCACAAGGGTGCTGAAAAGGCACCAACTACTAAGAAATAGCTGAAAGATCATTTAACTCTACCAGTTACCTCCCCAATAGAAGTCATAAAAAGTGCCAATGTGACCTCAACTGCTGCAAGCTGATTGGCATTTGCTTTCTCACATTTCATAAATAAACAAGTAAACAAAGCCTAAAACCTGCTGCTTACTGAGGCTTGGAGCAAATACTGCCCTGCTTACTCTGCCTGATGTTCGTGTGGGGCTGTGCAGCCAGGTGTCCTTTTCCACTTACCTTCTGAAAGACCACCAGCTCTACCACTGCAGACACCGCAAGAAACACAGTAGCAAGAAAAAATAAAGGAGGCAATACAAAAGTACAAACTGGCCTAGGCAGGCAGGTGCTTAGCACATCGTGGGAAATACTTTGCCACCCTAGGAGCCATTTCTGCAACCAGTCACAAGACCAGGCTAACTCATTGGAGAGAAAAAAATTTGTTCCTCCATCCTGATTCACTGCTAGTCATGTAAACGTGGCCAGAGAGTGATGGAGACAAGAGGGAGTGGCAGGAGGGGTTTTACAGAGGCTGAAAGGGAGCAGAAGAGGGGGGAGAGGAGGGTGCGTTGCAGCAATAAGAAGAGGCTTAGCGAAACCTCTGAGGCTAGAGCAGCAGCAGGCGCATAGGCCCCTGCAGGAGGAATGTATGCCTGACAGTCTCCCTGTGAATGGAGAGAAAAGCCTTGTCTGAGGCACCAGGAGAAGACTGAATGGACTGTGCAGTAGGGGAGCACTGTCAGACTGAAAGGAAGACTGTAGAAAAGAACTTGCCCCTGCAAGGACACAATGAAAGAAGGAAAACTGGTTCACCAACTTGTTTAAAATTCCATCTTACCCAGCAGATCTGAGGTTTTCCCATTTTACAGTTCACTTAGGTCTAATAAAAATCAGTTTTAAAGATTATAAAAGTTTGGTGTTTTGGAAAGGGATAGAGCTTGCTTACTGTGCCAATGAGATGATCCAAGGCCTACTTCCTATATCAGTTTACTTAGCAAAATGGATTCAGGCAGAAAATCGATATAGCAGCAGCAACTTTTAAAATTACTAAGTCGGATCTGAAGTGTGGACTCCCAGAAGAGAAACCCCAAAATATTATGAAAAATCTATTGTTCTAGGGAATCAAAGCAAGCATAGAAGGAGGAAAATCAATAGTCCTTCAGCCACACGTAACTTCATAGTATCAAATATGTGCAAATATTTGTGGGAAACATTATTGTTTTCATAGCCGATAGGTCAGCTGAAAGTATTTGCAGCTGGTGGATTAGAAAGTTCACTGTTTATTGCTATAGGCTGTTATCTTCCTTTACAGAGCCTACTGCAGACAGTTAGAAAAGTAGAGTACCAGTTCTCTTCTCCTGAGCCCTGCACTGCATCATGCATTCCACATATTATCAAGTCTGGGGGATAAACCCATCTGCTGGAGCAGAAATGGGAAGAAGTGAAGAGATAAGACACTTCTGGCAGTTCCACAGCACCTCAATTTCTCTCCAGCCTTGGACAACTGGAAAGAAATTGTTACAATATGTGTAGGAATGATTATAGGAAACATCAGAGCTGTGGTAGGGGGCCTCCTTGCTCTCCCTGATGAATGTACACAGCTAAAAGGCAGCACAGATTTATACAACTGTTCTCATATTTTGCCACTGTTCCTATGGTGTAAAACAGCTTTTAACTCAAATGAGGAAGTTGAAAGATTTATTACATCATATAACAGCAGTGGTGCAAGGCCAAGAGCATAGCCTTGTTTGAGGTGTGTTATAATCCTGACAGATTCCATAACTTTGTATATTATATTTAAAGTTCTGTTCTGAATGAATATGAGTATATCACTACATGTGATCCTGACTAGAATTATTATGAAATGGGAAAAATTATTTTGCTCAACATTGCAAACACACACAACAGCACTGTTACTATCTGCTCAATCGTCACCAGAGGAGACTTGCTTATGATCAATATCACTAAAAGCATTCTCTTTTGTATCTATTTCATTGGAAACATTTATTTGCTGTTTTGAAGTACCTTTTTATCAAGTTGAACAGAAATCAAGTGTCTACTACACATCAGAACCAAGTACTAACCCTACTACTCCTAATTTTGTAAAGGAGTCTTTTCTCTAATGCCTCTATCTCCCTACAGTATAGAGCACATCTGGGTTTTTTTTGACAACTTAGATGAGGAGTTCTGAATACTCTCTGCACGGGAATGTAAAACACCCAGAGAAGAATGAGTAAGATGAGCCTTTGGAGAGTGATGCTAGAGTTCTCATCATTACAGTGATCGACGCTTTATTCAAGTCCTATTAATGTTAATTGTATCCTTTATTCCTTTCAACATTACTAAAAGGAGATATAGGTTGAGAGAATACCATCAGAGAGGTGGAAAATTTTTTCAAAAGATAAATATCCAGTAACAAAAAGTGAACAGAATTTTAAAATGAATCGTGGATGATGTGACTTTTGTAATGAAAAAGGTAGCAAGGCCACTACATTCTGTTAGATGAAACAAAAAGGTGAATTGACAGTAGGGAAGAATGAGTTACTCTCTGTAAGCAACTTACAGCCTATTAAATTAGCAATACCATTTAAGGACAGGAAGAGTTGATAGAGGCAGGCTAAAGTGAAAATACATTCTGATATAGGCATAGGACAAAGAAGGAAAATTCTACTGAGGAGAAGAGCACCTTGAAATGCAAGGAAAAACCATTCAAAGTGAAAATTGTGTGAAAAAAAAAATTATATAGAATAAAAATAGCTTGAAACTTAACATGCAAATGGAAGCAACAGTATCAACATTTTTCAGTACAAAGTAATAATAGTTCATGGAATACCAGCCCACAAACATGCTTTTATCAGTTAATCCCACTTACACAATAGGTATGCATTTTGTCTCATTTCATATTACATTGTTTACAAAGAAAACAGACTGATTGAAAGCAGCATTTTTCTATCTGGTATGCTAGAGGCTTTTACTTACAATCCCACGTTATTTAATTAAATATACTAAACTTTAAAATAAAAGTTTCACTAAAGCTCCACTATGAAAGAAATTAGATGATCTTCTGAAATATTTCTATTTTGCTAGTAAATTTACTTCCAGGTTTTCAGATCACAGAATCACAGAATGCCCTGGGTTGGAAGGGACCTCAAGGATCATAAATCCCCAACCCTCCCTGCCACATGCAGGGCCACCAACCTCCCCATTTAATGCTAGACCAGGATGCCCAGGGCCCCATCCAATCTGGCTTTGAATACCTCCAGGGACGGGGCATCCACAACCTCTCTGGGCAGCCTGTTCCAGCACCTCACCACTCTCTCTGTAAAGAACTTCCCCCTGACATCCAACCTAAATCTTCCCTCCCTCAACTTAAAACTATTTCAGATTTCTAGTTTTATGAAGGCATGAAGCACAAACATTTAAAATCATACTATTCAGCTTCATTAGACATCTGGAGCCACTGTTATATATGTCATAAGTAATGGCTACAGAAAATAGCATGCAATTCATAAACATTAGTAAAATATGTGATCAGAATCAAGAAGACAGACACTGAACTGCTGCTGTAGATGAGGTCTGCTCAGGATTCATGGATTCAGTGCTTTAACTAAGCAGAGGTTTTTACCATTACACTCAAAATAAGTAATTTAATGTATTCAAGTTCCACAATAATTAGGCTTCATATTAAATACTGGAACTACTATGACTAGTTTCTATAAAACTATTGCCTCAAACTGCTAATTAAAAGAGGCAAGATATATCCTTCCCCTACCCTATATTATTCATCAAAGATTATATGAAAACTGCTGCATATATGGGACAATAACATAAAACCTTTTATGATATTGCATAAAATCTAAATCAAAATAAGTGATAAAAATGATTAATAAAGCAATCAATGAAAGCAATGGTAATGTGGAAGTCCCAAATAAAAAAGTATGTATTCTAAATTAGCACTAATAAGGCAAGCAAACAAATTTCATTTGCAATTAGAATTGAGATTTCTTCTGAAATGTACTTCCCCTTTCTTTTAGTGCTATAGGGTTACTCATTCTGAAGCACTAGTGTATCCTCTAGGCACACACTGATTATTTTAAAGACATTCTAAATTATTTTTGTAGTGTGAAATTCCAGGGCTAGACTATAACAAAAGAGAAGAAATGTGCAGAAAACAAAATAGATTGATATCATGAGAGGAATTAAACGCCTGATTATATTATTGAATTTCAAATATTTTTGTAAGTTCTCTAAAGTAGCACTGCAAAGAAATTTTCAAGATCTTCATCAAGCTCTAAAAATGATGTTACTGCTTGTTTGCTTAAATAGTTTCTTATAATTTTCATACTTGACTGGCTTTTTTGTTTGTTTGTTTAAATTATAATTATTTATTTTTAAGAGAGTGTAAAAAGTGCACAGATGTTTATCACTTCCTTGGGGGTAATTAGATTACTTCAGTGTGGATCCAGTGGTATCTCCAGAACTATTTTAGAATTTGAGAAATGAAGCTTTGTCAGAAGCGTTATGAATGGTGAGGCTTTATTATATGTATTGGTTATACTAAAATTGTTAATGAAGCTGTAAGATCTAAATATTCTTGTAGTGCAAAGAAAGTAAGAAAATTCCATACTCTGAACAGTTTTTTTAGAAGAAAGTGCTAAAAGAAACCTGAAGGTGTGGCACATAGAACTGATTATGATTTCCATTGGGTATGACAGTTGTTATCTAGTCTTTCCCTGAACATTTATTCCCCCTGATTGTTTAGAAGCGGGAGATGAGGGAAAGATTCAGATCTTTTCTTTCTTGGCAAAGTAATATTGTATCCTGTGAACACTTTTTATTTCCACCTTGACTTTATATACCAATTGAACCTTTGATTGTCAGACTCATATCAATGTCCCATAACTTGACTCTTCTGAATTGTTTTGTAGCAGCTAATGCAGTTTTGCAATTTCAGACATGGAAAGAGTATTACAGTGTGCTTTTCCAGTTAAAAACAAATGCACTTATCTATGTCTTAATGTATTTGCTGAGGCACAGATAATCCACTGTGCTCTTTGGTCCTCTGCATTTCACCCATAATTAACTTTATAAGCTCTTGACCAGCTAGTTCCTAAGGATGTTTGCCTTACAAAACATTGCAAATGGAGTTAGAGCTGAAGGACTTCCTTAGGCCCTAACCTACACAACTGATAAGGAATAAAAACAGTAGCCAATTTCAACATTGCTTTCCTAGAATAGCTATCAAAATTAGAATTAGAAGAAACATCTTTGTAACAAATTACAACATTGTTTAATCAAAGTTTTTTAGGCATTTTTTTTAGCTAATATGAGCAAGTATTTATGTAAAATAACAGCTTCATATTTTTCCTCTTTCTTTATATCTAATTCTCCATGGACTCATGTCAAATTTTCAAAAACTTTTTGCCTTGGCTATGACAATTTTTGCAGTTTTTGGGAAAACAAACAAACAAACAAACATTTTGTTCGCATATTCAACAGATTCACTCAGATTTTTTAATCTTAAAGGGAGTCTTGGTGCTAAATGCTTTGATATGTTTAAGTCTTTCCTTTTCCAGAAACCTACTTTTATGCATACTTCAGTTTCTTTCCATCAAATGCATTTAAATATTTCATTTAACGTAAGAATTAATCCTGAGATCTATCCTGTTATGTGCTGTGGGCATTTAGGGTATCAAGTTTCTCAATTCAAGCAGTGTATTGCTTAGATTTATTCATTTCAACCGTTTCCCACTGCACAACGTGAGTAATCTGTACTCAATAGGGAGAAAGAGCCTTGGCATACAGAAGAGAGTTGTTCTAGCTACCTCTTAGCCAGTATGTCATTCTCTAAAATATATTCTTCTAAGTTTTTGTTGAAATAATTTTGAAGTTCAGAAAGACATAACAATCATGCTTTTTCTTTATTTCATTTATCACCACTGTTACATTAATTTTTCTATAGGGGAAAACAAGTTCCTAATATCTGAAATATACAAACTCTTCAAAACAGATTATTTTTTCAATTTAGAGAAGCAGTGTTAAATGTAAACTTGAAACACAGTTTTCAAAAATCAGAACAATGTCAATTTTCTTTTTTAGAAGTAACATCATTCTGTGGTTTCTTTGCACCTGCAATGTTTAAAACAATATACCGAGTAACCAGTGAGGATGAGGGGGAAAAAAAAAAAAACAAAAAAAGTGTTTTTCAGCTTCCAGAACCAAGGTCTTGAGATAGATGTGGTGATAAGTAGTAGCTCTGGGACTAATTGAGAGAAGCACAGCCATGAGTATGATTGTTTTCACTGCTGTAAAAAAGTATTATATAGTACACTTGACCTCTGTTACGTGAAATATATATGTATATAACAAATTTCAAAAGATGGGGAGGGGAAATGAGGGAGAAGAAACTACCATCACTCACCGACAATTTTTTACAGTAGAATCACAGAATCAGAGAATCACAGAATGAACAGGGTTGGAAGGGACCTCAAGGATCATGAATCTCCAACCCCCCTGCCACATGCAGGGCCACCATGCACAAAACACCTACCACCTCTACTGAAATCTGAACAATTTGGTGCCCTTTCTGTTCCTCGTCTTCTACACCAGCCAGATAGCACTATTTTACTATTAGGTGACAATTCCCTGTTCTGCAGGGAATCACCTCAACAGCGCAGAAGTCAAGCTTGCTGTGCATATAGTGGTAGATGGTGACTGAATACATTGCGGGCCTCCTTTTATATCTGTATGACACATTGTAAATGCAACTGAAATGCCTACTCATCCACTACCAAAAAAATAAAATAAAATAAAATTTAAAAAAAAAAAAAAGATAAAATCTGTAACTGGGCAATAAACAGCTTTCCATAACTTTACTATGTAATTCAAAGTATAACAGAAAGTTTGATTACTTCCTTTCATTATCAAGTATGTTGCTTTACTGCCACTTAGTATTTGCTTTGAAAAATAAGGTAATTCAATAGATTAGGCACACCCAGAATTTGGTGGGAGGTTTAATTAAATCAGCCTTTTCTGAACAGTTGTTGGCTGATGATCCAGGCAAGATTCCTAGGGTTTAGGCAGTCCATATCATTTCATAATTTTTAAAATTGATTTATGTTCCTGTTTTTCTGCCCACATATACCCTTGCAGAACAAAGTGAATTTGTGCAAGACAATCACTATGAAGCACTCATAATCTTTAGGAACAAGTTGCAATCAAGGCAAGCATATTTCTCTTTTATTCCACAAAAGCCTCAGAGCTCCTCTTCCAGTGCATTAGGTTCATTCTTAGTATTTCAAATCATCCACATTATTTTAATTTCTCTTACAGAAATAAAGATTTGGTACCAACCACACAAAAGTTTTCACTTGTACACATTTAGAAAGAACCGGTCTTTTACATTGCAATATCCATATCTAAGCATGTTTTTGTTTAAATTGCAAAAATGATTATGAATATAAATTCACATAAATGAAGAAACCAAGTTCCTTTTCTACAGCAAAGTATAAGAAATGTTCTTCATCACTGAGACTGGCACAATTGCACTCACCTGTATTGCCTTGATTTGCACTCTTGGATTCTTCCAAGCAGATGTTGTGATGAAAAATACAACATTATGGGGAGATGCAGCTGGTGATGTGATGTCCACAGGAAAGTGAAAGAATTCTCCTTCATGTTTCAAACCTTAGTACTTGATGAGAACCAAGATCTTTACGAAGTAAAAGGCTAGTACACTTGCTCTTTCTGACCAGGCAGTGCTGTGGCTGCTCAATATTTACTCAAAGCCACAATCACCTTCTGATCTGAGGAGCAAGTGACTTGGTGATTCTCTTCCATTCTGATTGCTATGCACAGACAGTGATGAAAAGACAGATTATAAAAGAGTAAGTAGTATTCCAGTCCCCCAGACAGTTTACTTTGCCCTTTTGCGAATTGGTCTGATGCATCATCATCTATCATAAATGGCTTATAATATGACAGTGCTGGATCTTTAAGATCATCTATGCTCCAGTGTTAAATAAGAAAGATAAATCTGCAGAAAGAAAAATATAAAAATTAGGAGTTCAAATTAATTCTAGTCAGCAGTAAAAAGCTGGTTTCCTTTCCTAATAGGATTCGAGCCCTAATGTCCAATAATTCTAATTAATACTGTGTCTCAGGGTATTAAGCAGCCTTTCTTTCTGTTACCAAGAATTGCCTGACGACTGTATATTTCTGTTTCATATGTCATGTCCTGCCAGTGTAATAAATTTAATGGACCAGAAATCCACATATGACCTGTCAGTCATTTCAGTGTATGTTTAAGTACAATCATACATTTGCATATTCTTATTAAAGTAACTTTTTTCTACAACATCCAATACATTATAACATAATGATTGAATTGCACCATAAAAAAAGAAGTTTCTAATTACATTAGATTAAAATAGCAGAGCATTTCAACAATTTTTCTGCTCTAAAACACTATATTATGTATTCTGTAGAAAGAAAATAAATATAATTAGAGACCAAATACTACACTCTTCTCCATATTTGGTAGGAAGATAGTGAGGAAATACTAAAGAAACTGGTTTGATTTTTGGCAAGAGTCTACCCTATAAAACAATATTTCAGATTTCATCAAGCTCGAGAATAAAGAGCTTCTTTGAAATGTCATTACTGTACAGTTAGTTATTATCTCTTTCCTTCAGTTATGTTATACAGCTTTTTCCCCTAGGAGTACAAGGGTTTTGCACTCACAGTGCAGATTAAAATACACCTTCCAAGGGAAAGTTATCTCCTGGCCTCAAAATCTGGTAACTCCATTCTTTTTATCACTGTAGACAAACTGGTGCTGAAAAGTTATCAAAAAAATATTAAAAGGAATTGTGTGATTGAGGTTGTAGGGGCAGCATTCTCATGCAAGGCTCCTAGGATAACAGCTAAGGATCTTTTCTCAGCCTTTTGGACTCTGAAAAACAGTATATATATATATCCAGTAACATACCAACTAGGAAATTAAATGAAGAGGCTGTGAGATCTAATGCCAAAGTAAAAATTCCTACATTGTGAAGAGGCAATTTCTCAGGGATGGAATTAGAAATGGGGAAATGCATGCAATCAAGTTAAAAGCATAACAGCAATACATCTCTATATATTAATTTAATGTTCTGGACAATTACCAAATGTGAAAATAATTACTGTACCATAAAATTTGTGGGGAAAAAGAAAAGCTACTAAACTACTATTTTGACTCCTTAAAATCTACAACATGAGCTATCAAAACAAAATAAGATTCACACAATTAAAAATGCTACAAAAACAAAAGTATATAACTCTGGTAGCTATTTTAGGAAAAAAAAAAAAGCTGTTTTATGATTTTCTAACATTTTGTGTGATTCGCATATTTTTTTACAAATTTGTGATTTTAAAATCTAACATTCTTTCATTTTGAATTAGGCCTTGTAATGCAAATTTTTCTACATGTAATGTGTTGATTCAAAGTGGTAAGATGCAGTACATGATGTGGCCCTATGTCTTTACTGTGGCTGGAGGAAGGAGAGACAAAGATGACTACCTGTATCATAAAGTGTTCACAGCCAATTTGTATGCTATGCAAGAAATAAACTCATATCTGTAAAAAGAAAACAAACAACAACGACAAAACAGACATACGCACAGACCATTTTACTATACTATGGAAGCATTTTGGCTTCACATTTATTCTGTCACTCCAATTTAGGGGTAATTTAGAAACACCATTCCATTGGCAAAATACCCACTTAATCAGCAGTAATTATCCAAGTATAGGCCAGTAATCAACACAGAGCTTTACACTGAATTTACATCATGCTAACTTTTGTAGCATATAACATATTTCTGCTAGATTATTCAGTGTTAAGCATTTGCCTGGTAGTAACATGTCTCAATTTCAAAAGAATATGTGGTTGCTGACATTAACAGTGTTTGCAGCAAACTATATGCTTTGAATTAAACTTGGAGTCAGACCCTAGATTTCGGTGGTACTGAACAGCAAAATACAAGCCTCTAAGGAGAAGTCCCACAGGGACAGCATGCTACAAAAACTGGGAATAACCACCACTCTTTCTGAAATTCATTACACCCAGGCTAACGCATCTAACTCAAGAATAGGTTAGATCCCTCTCATAAAATGAATCAATCATCTAAGTGTCTAGCTGTGCCTGAATTTTTGCACAACTGATTGTGATTTTTGAAGAAACTGTGGGAATGAGGAGGCCACAACTATCTCTTGCATTGGTTAAATTATCACTAAGTGGGAGATCAGATCACTTTGTTCTTCATAAAGTCTAAAATAAGTATACCCTTCTTTTACCTAATATAACTCTAAATCACAGATCTGATTTGAGGAAAAGGATAAGTTATCTTGTCTTTAAACAAGGAAGAAATGTAACTTACTAGTCAGCCTAGCTGTTAACTCACTTTTACGGGCGAACAGGGAGATTCGGGTTCTGGTTCTCTACCCTGCTGTACAGAATAGCACATCTCCCTCACTTGTCTCTCTGAATGCTGCAGGTCATGGAAATGTTATAAATATCAGCTGTGTCATTCTCCATGAATCCCTATCAAGGAAAATGTTCTTTAGTAGAAAGACAAGAGAGCTGTAAATTTGTATGTGTGGATTTAGAACACCATAGGTAGTTATCTAAAGTATGTAAAAAAACTGCCATGGAGGAGAAAGTGGAAGTAAGACAGTAGTCTGAGCTTTCTGAAATATGTTTGGTAGGCAGTTTAATGTGAAAATTTGAACAAAATTTTATCATCTGGCACTTCAGACTTTGAACTTCAGTTCCTTTTGTTACCAAGATCAGAGATTTCCATGGAATTTTTAATTATTCAATACAGAAATGCTTGCACGCACATCTTTCCACCCCAGTTGTGAGGACTGTCTTGAAGCAGCTACCCTGCTGCTGTATATTATTGCTTAATTCAAATAAGAAAAAAAAAAAAAAAAAAAACACTAATTTTCATTTGGTCCTGTAAAGCCTGAAGCTATTGCATTGAATCTATTTTTCCTCGTAAAAGAAAGGTGTCATAAAAGTGTCTGTTGCCTTTTTTTTTTTTTTTTTTTTACATTATTGAACAATTCAGGGATTTATTAAAATTTCAATAAAGTAAGCTATTTAATCTGTAGGCAAAAGTGGTATTAAACAGCTGGCAAAAAAAAGGTGAACAGAAAAAAATCAAAACCACATCCCTCTGCTGATCATATTCCTTATTTTCTATCCCAAGTATTTCTCTCTTCCATTTATTAGAAATTATTTCACCTGCATTCACATGCATTCAGCAAGAAAGGAAACACTCCTGGCAAAGAGAGTAAAAGGGAAGGAGATTAACTAAGTTCCAGTGAAAGAAAGTCACAGTCTCTGCTCTGCGATGTAACATACTTAGCACAGTATGAGAAAAACTATTAATATTAATATAAAGAAGTAGCTTTAGAACAACATAATAGATCAGGACTGCAGTAATCTCCCTTAAATGTAGAAAGAAAGAAAAAAGAAAAATAAAAAGGACTAAGAATGCTGATTTTTACTGAAAAGATCAGGAATAGAGTTCAAGCCATGCCCACATCATTGACTAACACAAGCTAAGGTGAAGCCATTGGCCAGATAATCAGTTTATTACTGAAGTGGGCTGCATCTATCAGCTATCAGTTGCTCAAATTTTAGCATTAAATTTTATTAATATAACATTTTCAAGTAATTCTTTTCAGAAAAGATGGCTTTCTACCAAATGAAATAAAATAAAGAATGACAGTAACACAGTCTGTGTTCTATTAATATACATTTTGTAGACCAACTCAATTTTAAGTTTGAATTCCTATATCTAAGTAGAGAGTAAAACCAAACCAAGCACACAAAACTACACAAACTCAAATGAAGTGACATATTTCACCTTACCTAGAAGAATTCTATTCTCATTTATTCACACTATAAGAAAACAAATAATAACAACAACAACAAAAACCCTTGTTTTGGACTTTGAATAGAAAATTAGAATCTTAAAAATATGTAGTTTTATAGGAGCAAGGATGGAATACCCTTACTTATTTTATGTCAAGCTTGAGATTTGATGTGTTTAGCTCACAGAGTCTTTTTTAATAAAGTATTTCAGTACAGTGTTCAAAAAAAAATTAAAAAGCAAAATAAAATTGTTTTAGATTTGGATATTCGAATTAATTCTAGCTCTCTACATGGCAATTTATTAGCAGGATTTCTCACTGCATGCCCTTATTCCATTGTGGTATGAAACTAATGTAGCATGACTTTTTTGACACTAGAAAATGAAGAGCAAAGCATTACCTTTTTAAAGGCATGAATAATTTACTGTTTCATATTCTTTCATAGCATATAGAGGTTTTATTCTCTTAAAGTAGAAGTACTAAAGATCACTGAAGCGTTTGAATGAAAAAGTTCTTTAAGAAAATGTGATAATTTTGAAAGCAAAATATTTCAATCATTTTTTTTAACAGTAAAACCCAGTGTTTCCTTTTCTTATATCAAAATGTGTGCATATCGAAAGTTATATACAGTTTTATGATTCTCATCTCCCTTTACAATTGTTCTGTTTCCTATTATTGCTGACCCTTTCTTTAACCAAATGACACTGCCTGTTGCCAAATTACATGGCTCCCAATTCTTTATCTATCTTTATCTATAATCTATAGTGTCCCACAGTATCCCAGGTCATATGTTTGCCAAATTAAAAGTAGCAGTGCTATAAAATATGCTTAGATATTCATACAAACAGAGAATTATGATGTTCATATAAATAACATTTGCTTAAAAACAGAACAATAATGTCACTGATATTTCTTATCACTAGCAGGAAGTAGAAGTAATGAGATATCAAAAGCAAGTTAAATAACATTTCAAAATGTATTTTACTGTATAAGAGGTCTATAAAAATAACATTAAAAGATGCTGTTCTAGTTATATTAGATTAATTCACAAAGAATGTTCTTTTTTTTTTTTTTTTTTTTTTTTTTTTTTTTGCCAGAAGCTATTTGTGGATTTGATATACATTTATTAACTTGGAGTAAGTTTTTGAACAGCTAGCTAGATAAAGCCACTGTTCTTACTGTCCTTTACTCAATAGTTAACACTTTAGGACAAGAAAATCTGATTTTAATCCTCACGGAAAGGGGACTTAATCTAGGTCTTCCAGTTATTCCATAAATATTTTAGAATATCCAGAAAAGAACTCTATCATCCTTTCTGTTCTGATTTACTTAAAAGTAAAGCAAACAAACAAAATTTTCTTTTAAAATGAAGAGCCAAAAAAACGAGCTGGTTGGTGATCAGTTTGAATTAGCTATCTGAATACCAATTCTTGAAACTTGCCAAATAAGAGTTTTTTGGTGTTTTATTTCCACTTTACTCCCTGCAAAATCTTGTACCCATAAAAGTTTTTTAATATATGCACTAGCTGGTTAAAACACAATATTAACAGTTATGAGAGCTATCTAGGTCATCTCAAAGAGAAGAAACAAATTCAACCTCTTACTAGGTTTTTCTGTGATTAATGTTAATATCAAGTAAGAATTTCATTATAAACCACATTCTACACAAGCACCTAAATCTGCTCTTTTATTTTATGGCTTTCATTAGAGATGCATAAATTAAAAATGAAATATTTTATTAAAACTTGTCACAATCAAATGTAAATTCTCATTACTTTGCAATTTTGCTGGAGTTCCCTTACAAAGCTGCTAATGTACATATGCATTATGTCTGTGTACTGCTTATGCAGAAAAAAAATAAAATTCTGCATCACATACATAGCCAAAATTCATTGTGCAGTGGCACGAAGCCAATGACTTTTTCAGTTCTTAAAACATTCATGTACAAGGCCTTTATGATCTCTTTGCTGGCTGGCTGTAAAGGAATAACATCTGTCAAACTGTAAGGCTACCAATTATTTTACCTACCAAAACCATGTAGTAAAACATAATAGCAAGCTTCTACTTACTCACTTAGGTGAAATGTATGATGGAGTCAAGAGATCAGGTTTGTCTTCATTTACTTAGAGGAAAATTAGAAACAAAATAGACAATGAAGGAAAACAGGAAAAGATAAATTAAGCAGTTCCTCTAGGACGTGGTTGTCAGACTGCAATCCCTGTTCTGTCTACAAGAGAGAAAACTCTTTAACCATATTCAGAAGCAAAACAGTATCTAATTTAAGAAACTGGCTTTTTCATAAAGTCAAGTCAAACCACCTTGCCACAATTTGCTTTTTCTAAAATGCTTACACCAAAGTAAAATCCTACATAAGAAGCCAATGAACATGAGAGGAAAGATGGTAAATAAAATCTTCAAAAATTTGGGATTAAACCTCTCCCTGTAATTTGGTTGCAGACAGTACTTTTAAATTAGAAAGATGTTGAATAATGTCATCATAGACTTCCATTTCATTTTTCATATATTTTTTTCAGAGTTTCATATAGTTTTTTCGGAGTTTCAGAATCATTATACCAACACTAACAAATTTTCTGATCATATGTACGAACATAAATGTATCTTTACAATGTATGTCCAATCTCTTGAGTGAACACACAACCAGAAAGTTGTTACAGAGAGCTAACTTTTGCTGGAGGCAAACTGATTAGATTAACAACTCTCTCAAGTGTTTTTTCAGAATCATGTAAGGTGTTCCTTCCTATGATAGACATTTGTCTAGTGGTTGAATGAATCCTTGCATTGCCAGCAGAGAGCAGAAAATCTAAACCTGCATTTATTACTCACATTGCAATTATCTGATGCACATACTTGCAAATGGCCTACCTACTCAACACAAAGCAGCGCTAATTATTAGGCATGGGATGTGAAATAGGACATTCAAAGGATTATGCATTTTTTTAGTCATGCTAGATGCCTTTCAAAAGCATGCTTCCTTGTATCTACCAAAATTGGAAAGAAATCTGTGCTTTGAAATATTCACTAAGCTGAAACATCAGACCTCTAGCTAGCTGTAATCTATGCAGCAACCTAAAGACTAAAATCTATGGCTCATTTTAGTCAAGTTTTTCTGTTATACGCACCAGAGAAATACAGAAGAGTATTAGAATTTTACTGTGCTGTGGGCAACTGGAAGTATCTAGTTTCACCACTAAAGATTAAAGCAGAGAGTAAGTCGGGACGCCAAAAATTCATCTTTCTTTCCCTTTGCTTCTTCTTTCACGTTGTGGAGTTTTTGTATTGCTGTTTCAGAGCACTGTACCACCACATAACATCCTGCTCCTCAAATTCCTAAATATAGGTCAACTGATACAAGGCAGTAGTCCCTTTCACAGTTTCCTTTTCACAGTAATGTGCAATAGATAGGAAGCTCCTGCTCTTGCTCTCATTGAAAAAATACTAACTGGCATAGAAATAATCAGGGTTACATGGTCTATAATCCTTCAGTGCTTCTAAGTAAGAACAGATGTTCCTTTAGAAATAGAGCAGAAATTAATAAAAAATATTTCCCGAAAGTTCCTAGATGCAAACAACATGATTTCACTTTCATGCATCTATGTCTATCAGATATTTTGTTCTAAGCAAACATACTACCATATCCTCTACTGTTTCATACGCAAATGTGGTTTATGTTTATCTGAATTGCAAGAAACATTTCATATGCAAATATAATAAGGGTAATAAGTATAAATGTCAAAGTTTTAGGTGAAATGATTTAACTATTTGATCCTGTGAGACTACTTCAAAAAGAAAAAGGAAAAAATAAACACTTTAATGTATCGTAAAATCACTGGAAATTTTTAGAGACATTGGTATATTTTAGTTTCATGAAATACCACAATATAGATAAACCATACTATTTTCAAATACACTGGAAAATAATTCCTTAGCTTTCTGAACATCGTGTTCGTACTTTTGGATTATACTGACTCAAAGTGCAAAATAATCTTTGTATTTATACACTATTGACTTCAGACTTAATACATCTCTTAAGACATGAAGAATTGGATGGACGGTGTCAACGGTTTACGGGCTGGTTCGGCCCGGTTCCATGACTAGCGGGGCGGAGGGATCTGCAGATCCACACCTCTGGAGAAAGGGAACAGGGGACCCCAAAATAATTAGAAACAGCGACAACGATCTGAGGAGAAACAAACTAATGCAAGATAACACACTATAATACAGCATAATTAAAATTGAAGCTAATAAATCAAATATAATGAGAGAGAGAATGTCCAAAAGGTGGATAGGCCTCACCACAACGCTGAGGTGAGATGCGCAGTCCAGTTGAGCAGCAGGGAGACGGGAGGAGAGCCGACAAAAAAGAACAGGCGAAGAAGAGACCATCAGGTGACTTTGCCAGGAGTTATATCTTGAGACTCTCTGTGACCGCAAAGTCCCCTGGGGAATGTAGTTCTTCTTCTCTTCCAGAACTTGAGCATTAACAATTAAACTCCCAGTGCCCCACATGATGGTATGATGTGGAATACAGAAAACCAAAAATCACAAAACCATGACAGACGGAATGCCGGGATCCACCCATCAGAGGTGAAGAAAAAAAACTAAGTTGAAGGAAAATTACTGAAAAGGGTGTTTCTGCATTTGGTCTCATTTCTGTAATTATTTTCTCTCTACTAGTAGTCCCATCATATCATATTTAAGACAGTGGAAATTGGTGAACTGGCTATCTGAATCTCCTTATTTTTACTGCAAATCTGGCCCATGCTTTACAGTAGGCCTTATGCATTAAAAGCATATGGGGGAAGCCAGTCATTGTGCTCTCAGAATGACAGAAAAACAGCTTAGTATACTTAGTTTTTATCTAAATAATATCTCCTCTTTTATTTTTCTTAAAACTTTCTATGATTTTCTCTGCTCTCCACCAACACCTAATAATGGTCACACTTATTACATATTAGATACAGACTTAAGTTGGACTTTAGCATTGCTATAACACAAGGATACTGCTACAGTGTCTTTCCTTAATGCATGTTCTTTGTCCACTGTTGAGCCAAAAAAAATCATCTTTACACATGAACTGGAAAAAAAAGAAACATGCTGGTATAAAAAAGTTTGTGAGGTTAGAAAATACTTCTTCCTAACAAAAAATACAAAGGCACTTGGTCACATTATGAACAACTGTTTTCATCTGCAGCATATTCAATTACAATACTGGATTTCTTTGAAGCGTAAAAATCTAAAGTGCTATACTTGTCACAATTGTAACATCATGCACAGCTTAATCATAAGCACAATGAGAAATAGCAGGCTTGGGACAACTGTGGACCTCTGTGCATGAGGTAGTAACAAAAGGATTTTTTTTTCTTCTATGTGCATATTTTATAAGGAATAATATTTACAACCAGGGTTGTGTAAGGAAATGGATAAAATTCAGGAGATGCCAGTTTTATTTTGTTTTAACAGTAAAAAAAGAAAAAATCAGAGAAGTATTTGAAAAGGAATGAAGTTTGCTTTGAGATACCACATACTTCCTCAATGAACAGAATCAAAGTTATTAGAAGAAAGGAGCTATCCATGCTTATAGAAAGGAGATGTGAGAAATTCATACTGCTCATCATATACACGATTTGTTTGAAATCTCTTTATCAGCTCTTCAGAAAGTTAGATGTTGTTTAGTTTCAAAGGGAAATAACTTCAGGAGTTTATTTATTAAAGTATTGGCCACCTACAATGAAATTAATTTCTCTCATCACTTTTCTTAGACATCATCTGAAGCATAAATTTAAGTGTACACATTCATTTTCTGAAAATTAATTTCCATTCTTGAAAAGATTATTGACTGTCAATGCTGCAGGATCAAAAGAAGAACAAGAATTTCTTTTTTGTCATTACATAGTTAATTAAAGAGAAGTCATAAAAGAGAAGTGGACAGTGATTCTCAGACACTCTTGCCTTCAGATTAGGTTAGAAGACTGATAGAGGTAGACAGAGGTAGATTTAGGATTAGAACAAACCAAATTTTTTTTCACCTGTCCCTAAGTGCAGGATTAATGCTACCCAAGTATTACTAGAAATTACTACCTAAATATTACCTTACCACCCTCTTTTCAGATGATTCCTGATTTTCCTTCCCTTGCTTGAAGGTCAAAAATTGAATTAAACTCCCTGATCTTTTGCATTCAAACCATACAGTTGTGTTTGTTTTTTTAAAAAAATCAAACACATAAACAAAACAGAAGAACATCTCTATAATTTCTATTATTTCTGCTCTACTTTACATTAAATTACTCCTACTGTCCTAACAGAAATTCTGATTTTTAAGGAATTTGGGAAAAAGAAGTGGGAAAAAAAAATAAATAAAAAAAAAAAACATGCCCAAAACATCAACCATGAGGCTTTACTTGGCAGATATTTTCTACTCTTCTCCAAATGAGATAAATATGTAATTTCCGGGCTAGATACATATATTTAGTTTAAGACTGTTTATGTATTTTCAGCAAATTGGGCTAATCCAGGCTCCAAAAAGAAAGAAAATGGTGATAATGATCAAATATTATCCAACTCTATCCTATTTATAAAAATAAACTTTTGGAAAGTTGAATACAATGCTTTACAAAAAAGATAAGTACTCTGCAGCAAATGTTTAGTCTCTTTCTGCTTGTCAGTATTTAGGTGTATATAGCAGATGATTTAAAGTATATAACAGTTACACTAGTGAAGTTAAGAGCACAACAAATACAAAGAGTCATAGCATGAAGTGGAAAGGCAAAGATGCTGAATAGATAAGAAGTACATTTAGCCACCTAGAACTTCAATCTAGAAACCTTAATGTTAGAGCAACCCTTATTTATATGTATGTTAGATTAGTTTTTCAGGAAATAATCCACAAGACAGATGCATATCTGCTAGACAAGGTGAACAACTGAGTTTAAAACTGAAACAATCTGAAGAAAGAGGATATAAAGGAATTTACTGTGTGTAATAACAGTAACTATGCTTCTGTGTGAAGGTGAGAATCATCTTTTAGTAAGCCTTATTTTGCCAATAAGTTATTTTCCCTACCAGTAGTTATATATAAAATCATTAGTGATTCCTCTTGAACTGTATTACTTTATGTTCAATAAGTACAGCTTCCATCAAAGAGATAATAGTTCTGCTTCACATTTACATAATAGAAAAGGTAAGAATTGAATTCCTCCTTGGATGATAGCCCTGACATTTCTTTCATTTCTCTTTGCAGTAAGTAGAAGATAATTTGTTCCAGTCAAAAGGGAAACATATGGAAATAGAAAAGATATCATATCTCCTAAACATAGGAATTAACTTTAACTCCAAGAAGAACCAACTAAATTTAATTTAAAAGAGCTTGGGGGTTATACTGTTGTCCCTGGTAACTCCATAGAAGGAGATAGCAGTGTTTGGTTCAATTTGGGCAATAGCACAGCTGCCACCCAAGGAGTCAGCTTCCCCTCCTGCAAGGGCCATACTATGAGTCCAGGCCCATGGTAACCAGGGCACAAATCTGCTTCTGCCAGAATGAGAAAAAGCACTCCAGCAAGCAATGCTCTACAGAAACAGTTATTTAAGCAAATCTGGTGGAAAAGAATGGCAAAGCTGTATGCCATTTTATGTGCTTTTTCCCCTTTCTGCTATCAAGATCATTCTTTCTGTAATATATCACAGTCCAGCAGAGATTCATGGTAGACTAGAAGGAATATGACCTTGAAAAAGTAGTTTAGAGAACAGAAAATGTGACAGAGCAAGTGGTGTTTCTTTTTCCTATTACACAGAAGTTAGGAAACTGAAAGCAGCAAACAGCCTGGGTTCACTTACAACAGCTGAGAGAGCACTGCAATTTTTAACTAAAATAAAATTAATAATAATAATAATAATAAAAGTAAATCAGAAAATAGAAGTGATCAAAATGCTGAAAACTAATGAAATATCAGAGAACCCAACAATAGCCTCCCAGGAGCAGGCAACTTCCTTGCAACAGTCTAGTGAGGACTATTCTGTTTTTCCTACATACATGCATGTTAAGAATAGCTGATAAGTCAGATTTAGGAAGAGAGTGAATTGTCCATTCTGAATACTGATAGATGCCAATTTTCAGTCTTTATTTTCTCTCAACTTTGGTTAAGCAAATGGTGACTACATATTTGCTAAACAGTTGTACAGCAGTTATCAATTGATTTTTTTTATAATTAGCAATGGAATAATCTGATCAAATACAAACTCATCTTTGCCATATGTAGGCTTCTTAGGGTGCTTTGTTTTTTGTTTTTTGTTTTTTTTTAATAATCATCCAAGAAAATCCTCCTCTGTGGCCGCTTCAAATAAGTACATGCTATAAAGTCCAATTAGAAATATTGCAGAAGTAGATTTCTAGAAGTGACAAGAATCATATAAGAAAAAGGAGCCTTAGATTTGTATTTAAGCTCTGCAAAATACTACCTATAATAAAACATAGAGAAAAGCCCATTAGTACAGCAGCACAGAAAATTTTGTTTTATTTTTCATTTCCCCTTCTCCCTCAACTTCTCTTTCACTAAAGGCAAGTCTTTCCATCATGATAAAGAACATATTTCCATGAAATTGGTAAATTTTCTCCTTGGGAAAATTCACAAATATAATTATTACCAGACTCAGATCAGCATACATAAAGGTTATAATATCATTTTTATCTTGCAAACACTGCGGAAGAAATGCTTGATAGAAAGTTACAACACGTTGAAACATCAACGTATGTTCTGTTATGATATGTTATTTGCTATAACATTCCCATCAGATTGCTTTATGCCAGGAACTTGGATATTTTTTGTGTCTTCCTAAGGCAGGACCACAGAGGATTTTGAAATGTCTCTAGGTAACTATCTGAGAATCGAGCTGAAGAATAAATGCACCATAACATCTTGCCATCAGGTTGTAAGTAACTCAGAACTGTGGAAACTCTTTGGTTCAATAAATATATGGAAAAAAAAAGTTGTTGTTATTTATGGGACAAAGCAAGAATCTTATCTTCATTTTTTGCTCCACTGCTCTTTGAGCTGACAGCAAAACAGATGTATGCAACTTGGATGCTACCTAGTAGGGCATTAGGAATAGTATAATTGCTAGAACAATAGTATATTGATAGTTACTTTTATACATTAGTATAGCTCACAGGAATCACAAATCGATTGTGCTATAATGAGAGTCCCTGTACGGACAACATGGAATGGAAGAGATGAGACAGTGTACCAAACAAGAGTCTTCAAATATAGAGAAATTGCAAGGAGAAACAAAATTAAACTCTTGTCAATATTTGCATTAAAGCAGCAAAAGAAATAGATAGAACATAGAGCTTAGGTACAGGATAGGCACTAGAAAAGTATTTCTAAAGGATGGAACGAGGAAATAAGGAAATTGATTGTACAGATTGATTGTGGAATCACTGTTACTGGAGGACTTATGTTTGATAGTTTTTTTAAAGTAAAGGATAGACACAGAAGAGGAAAAACCAATCCTTACTTAGGCAGACATTCAGCTAGAAAATATTTTGAGAACCCTCTTCTAGTGTTGAGCAAACATTTTTAAATCTACTCATGAAATTACTATGTTGATACCTCATATTTGAAATATATAGTAACAGCAAGACTGCAAGTTTATTGGGAATGCTTAGCAAGATTTCATTAAATTGTTTATGAACTCAATTAAATGGTATTACCTCTTTGAAAGAAGCCATAGACTTAGTTCAGTGGTAGTATTTCTGGAGAAAGAATTCTTACTTTCATTTGAACATGGAGATGGAAAATAAAAGTCAATATGACTTTGCTTTTCTCCTTCCCCAGTAGCATTCACTCTGTTTGTAATCACTTCAGTCATCAGCTTTTCACTTTTACTGCAATGCCCAAGAAAAAAACTACGTATCAAAAATACAGGCCAGAGAGGATTCACAGCTGAGACCTGTCCTTGTTTTATTGGCAGAGACTATTAAATGACTTAACTCCTATCACTCTGTTCTGAGAAAAATCAGAAAATTGTACTATGAGAGCACAGAATGTACGAGCTTCTCCTTTTCAGAATGACCAAATCAGTGCAGCAAAGTACACTGAAAAGGATCAGAAGCTTATTTTTGCCTTACACGTCTATAGAAGCAACTCAGCACATGTCATGGGTGAAAAAACTGAGAGTGTAGGATGTACTTCTTTTTTTCAAGTGCAGAACACTTTCAATGCAGAAAGTAATTCAAACAAATACTTTGCAGAACTAACCCTGATCTGTTGAATACAGCAATGGGATAGGAAATCTCAAAGATTTTCTAAATATTTTCTTGGCAAGAAGCCTGCAGAATTTCTTAAGCCATCTGTATCCAAATTCTTAGCTGTAGAATATTTCTTTAGCTCTTTGCAAACAGTAGAAACTAAGATAATTTGTGTAGTAGTTTCTCTGAAGACGACAATTACAATAGATTAGTATAGCTCATTCATGTATAACCCTAGCCCGGATAAGACTTCTGGCAAGCTGTCTCTTTATCAGAATCTAATAAATACTGTCTCATGCTGTATTTGTTTAAATAGGCTTGCTACATATATTTCATTTAACAATTAAGACCTTATTTCCAGCTGTATAAAACACCTGCAGCTCCTGCTGACTTTGTTAGGATTAGAGAATATCCAGCACATTTGGAAACCCCATTGTGCTGAATCTAAATAAAGGAAAACAAGTAAATCACTGTATCTACAGATTCATTAAGTATATTTATCTATACTTTAAATAAATCAGGGCAAAAGAAAAAATCTCTAATATCAGCTACTACTGAATATGTCCAGCTTTGCAATCTATGGTTTCAGTTCAACATAAAATTAGATAAATTTAAAAATTTCTTTTTTCTTAGCAATGCCCTTCAAATCCTGCTGAGCAGTAAGGCTTCTCTATCTGAATATTTTCAGTGTATATAAGAGGTCTCAGATAGATAGCTCTATTTCATAGGGAGTTTCGGACTGCAGCTTTCCAAACATAAACTAAGACCATGCAGTGCCAGAAGAAATAAAAAGGCCAGAGTCAGCATGCATTTTCCTTTTGTAATCCAATTAATGTTTAAAAAAATCATGTTACCATGTTGGGTAGCAGCTGCAGTAAGTGAAATTAATTTAATACTCAGTATTTTAAGAATTACTGTTTCATGTTCAAATTCTTATCATTACCATTTAGCTGTGGAGTAAACCCATACTTTGCTGAAACTTGTTCAGCAAATTTGCCATGGAGAGGGTAGTGGAAGCAGCAAGGTTTTTTCTTCACTGCTGTCCTGAGGCTTTTTTCAAATTCCATTTCTTATTGATAAGTCCTCAAAACCAAACCAAGCATCCACATAATCATTTAAAGGTAAGTCTGACACCAAGAAAACATTGGGAGATAGGAGGAGAAAAGAAAAACATATTTACAATGTCAGGTACAAAAGTCAGTATGCATACAAGAATTTTGCACTGGCACTACATATTTACTTTGATAAATTAAGACTTCTAGGACTGTAAGGGATCTACATGTACCTTCTTATTTTGAAAGTGTAAAATGAGTTTTTCTATTAGAAACATGTTTTCTGCCTTTGGGAAACTAACAAACAATTAATTTTATCATTAAAATTGGCCAGATTTCTCATACATTTCGAGTTATGTCAATTCCCTCATCTTGTCCAGAGATGAATGAAAAGCATTAAAAAAAAAAAAAAAAGAAAAAATAAAGTACTTATTCTCATATTTTCTTACCATCTCTTCAGAAACAAGAAATACTAGAGAGCTTTTTCTCATCAGTCCATTTCTTGGAGAACCTTTTGTACTGGCAGTTTAACACAGCTAACATAGAATTCGAAACTATATAGTCTTCATTTTCATTTATGTTAAAACTAATATTTTTCTATCTGATAATTTCATGACTACTAGACACATTAAGTTGTAAGAAACTGTACATAAAAATTAGAAAAGAGCTACACATCAATAAACAGAGTGCATATTTTCTCAAAAAAAAAAAAAGGAAAAAAGAAAAACCCACAATCATCACCCATCACTCTCCATTACTCTTTCCCTCTTAGAGTGACTGTGACTGAACCTGTTCACTTGCTACAGAGCTGTGTTTTTGTTCATCAATCAAATTTACCCGCTATGAGCAGGATAACAGGGATAATGAATTTTAAATCATGTGAACACAAATGAAAATGGAACCCTGGCAAGTATTTCAGTATCCCTTTTCACACCAGTTTATTATGGTATTGCTAAAATGATTAGGAGTTGTTATTTTTCATACCTTTCATCTTCTTGGACTGGGTGAGATTTTTTAAGTTTATTTAATTCATTTTACCAAAGTTCCTTTCCTGTTTGTAAATATTTTAATACATATTCTAGAGAAAATGTAATAGAAGAGCTAATTTATAATTATTAATCATTACGGAGATAGGAAATAGATGAAAAACCTGGGCTGTGCATCCAAATCTTACCTAACAAAAACAAATATAGAGAACAACACACACCATAAGAATTTGAGAACATACACAATTCAGTGATAGTAAATCTATGAACTCTTCTGACTTATAAGTTTAGATACAGGATTTTGATTCATTATAAACTGTGCTAGTTTCAAGATCAAATTTCTAGTGGAAAATAAATATCTAAGAGCACAATCTTAAAAAAAATAAAAACCCTACGAAATTGGCAAACATAAATTATGAGAAAAGTTAAACCAAAGGTCCAAAATGAACTCCATATACAGATCGTAATTTCTTTCTCAATTAAACCGTATTGTGGAGAAAAGAAAATCCCTCCGTTTTAGAAATGTAAAAGTAAATTTAATTTCTACAAAACAATTAGCAATATTTTAAGTAGAGGATGAAAAAACATTGCAAACAAAGCAGTGTTCACCAGTAATGATATCATGGAGACTTCAAGAACTGATGTTATCCTAACTAGCTTAATGCTCAGACATCTTAATCCCCTCATGAGATGCACATGGTGTGGGACTGAACTACATTTCCCCGACCATGATACAAAAATATAGCATTTCAAATACAATGGAAATGAATGAATTATAGAGATAAAACTGAAAAGGGTGCAAAATTATGCGTATTATATCATTGAAGAACATGCCTTGGCAGCTAAGAACATTGTTCTTTCACTGAAGAAATATTTATCTTCAGTAAAGTGGGAAATTTTTAAAACTTTGCCTTTTTTTCACTGTAATTTTCCATAGCTACTTGTGGAAGAATATAGAGAACCATAAATACACATATTTTTAAAGATGGACTGTTTCAGACCCTGAAAAATCATAGTCTGAAAAAGACCAACTTGCATATTCTTTAAAACTTATAAGCATCTATCAATATCAGTAGAATGATAAAATCTTCATTAACAATTTTCAGCTATAAAAAACTCCAAAGGCAAATACTTCAAATGAAAGTCAGAGATAAGGAAAAGCTTTACAAAATGCTTTCAGTAGGAGGTATATCTATGCATATATATTAATAGATCTTCAAGTCCCTACAGGCCCTTACAGGCATAATCACTGAATGAGGTATTTTGTTGCACCAGAAAATGTTTGAACTGAAAGTCTATTTCTAAGTAAAAGTAAAACAAAAGCTTTAAATGAAAACAAAATTTGATCTGTACATTTGCAAACACAGGTCCTCTATTCTTCTTTCTAACATTTTTTGTTGTGGCATCTGACAGGCATTTCCTTCATTTCTGTGAAAGCAGTTTCTGTGAATGCTGTACAATAATTATATTTCACCAGTGCAAATCCCATAGAAATTTATAATTATCAAATGCACTTGTTTAGTCTGAACAATGATAAGAATTCACCTGATGTGTTTGTATAAAGGCAAATAATATGCTGTTCAAATTGGATGCATTTATTGGAATTTTGGTTTGTATGCACAAATTCTGATAAGCTGCTAACAGAGACACACATGGCTAAGGCTCTGTTTTTGCAAAGTATTGTGCTTACTGCCAAGAGAATGCAGAAAGGAAGCAACTCTTGAATTTTACATCACAAGCACGAAGAAGCAAGAAACAGAACACAATACCGACACTGAAAGGTCAAACGTGTAAGTGTTAAAATCCTTAGGAGAATATCTGTTTCTCTCCTCAAAAGTAGTAATGCTAATGTAAGTAGCAAGGTTGGAAAGGAGGAACAGATAAGATCTGAATGAAGATTAATGCAAGTTAGAAAAAAACAGGTTGAGAAAGGAAAGTGAGAAGAGAAAGGTAGGTGTCAGTGAGAGAAATCTAAGAATCTGTGAGTGGTAAAATACCCAGAAATACCCAAGGTATCTAAAACAGAATGCACAGGTAACCAGGCTGCTAACAGCACTCACTTTCAAGTCACTATCCTCTGGAATGAGTGCCACAAATCTGTAATAGTATGTTAACCTATATTCTGAAAAAGGCACTATTTTTATCATTTATATTAAAATGAAGTTCTGTGTTTTGACTGAGATTTCTTCAGTGCAGGAAACCCCACAGAGACAGTGACTGAATAGTTAATTTAATTAAGCCAGAATTCTTTCAAGAATTAACAGCGCATCAGTAAAATCTGTGCAAATTACTAAATTTGTGTTATCATTTCACACACACATTCACAATCATTACGCAGATTTACTTTCATTCATATAAAAAGCATTCTATGTTAAATTTAATATCTGAACTAGTATTTATTCAGGTAAATTATGGATTCTACTCAACAGTTAATCTTTTTATGATTGTATCATCATAATTTCAATTAGATTCATTAGTTAAGAGTTGTGCTGGCTTATTCGAGAAAAATAGCAAAGAAATTTGGCCAATCAAGAATGCTACCTAGCAAATATCATTCAAATCAGCATCAGCTTCATGGTAATAAAGTGCACGTAAAAAAGATGAATAAGCAAACTAGAACACAAGAGTAGTTAGAAATGTTCTCTAATATTATTCTTAAGAGATGCTGGTTGTCAATGACTTATGAGAGCTATTGATTTCTCTAACGTGATCTGCTATGTGGTGGCTTGGTTTTTGTCACTGGAGTTCTGACTGTGCTAACTTGCTCACCAATTGCTCTTTTTTTCCCCTAATGGATTGCTTTCATATTGCCATCAAGCATGCAATTCAAGACTTCTGTCATTAAATCTATATGTTTTTGAAATGACTACAACTTCTGGCTATGGCAGTAATGTGATCTTGTGATTCTTTACTACATACTTTGTCACCAGTGCTGTTCAACTAAGTGGACATCATTATTATTCAGTAGCACCACTGCTACATTCTATCATCAGATTTTGGTCATCATCATTTCATCCCAACAAACATTTTCCATTTCGATTTAGAAGACTAAACTCTGGGACTAATTATAACAGTTTATGAAGACAGAATTTGCAGATAACCACATGACAAAGTTTATTCACTGACATGATGAGCAACTGATAAAGATTAATTAATTAAACTTTTCAATTTCAAGAAGAAAATTTGAAGGCTAAGCATTTCATGTGATTTTTTAATACAATTTTTTTCCTCTGAAATTTATTACCTTTACTACTAAGTGTACCAGAACTGTTCTTTCATTTTTAATAGATGTCACCTTCACTATAAGAGCTACAGTTGTTAGTGTCTCTGATGTAACTGACCTAAAAAATCTGCTGCAACTGAACCAAAAAGGTTACCGTTTGAGATAGCATTACCTCAAAAACAGAAAGAAGCATTCCATCTTCTTTCTAAGATATGAATATTCAAAATCAGTAAGCTTGTGGATTAAGCAAGAGGAACGGTAACCAACAAGCAATGTGTCCTTGCTATACTGGCCATATCTTGTGCTCTCCCAGTATAAACAAAGGAGAAAGATTCTAGGTGAGCTGGTGCCTTTTAGGGAGATCCATCACTACATACAGTTCTTTCAGTACAATTCTGTGAAGGTTGGGGAACAAACACAAAAGTCAACTAGTTTCTTCTGTTTCCATAATCCCACTTTTTGATGAAAAAAACTCTTTAAGCTCACATATCTAAATACAAGCCATTGCAAATTAAAATACTGCATGCAGCCTCTGCTGGCCTGCATTCCACAGCAATGCTTTTCCCAATCCCATCTCTCCGATTTTACTCAGAGAAAAATCAAGTAAGCCTAAGAGACAACATAAAGTGAATTAGTAGTTTGACAGCTACTTAGTTTATTTCCTGAAATTAAAATACATCAAAAACTAAAGAAATCATATAAGAGTAGCACTTTGGCTTCCTCCAAATGGTGTCCCCTATAATGACCTAAAATACAGCATACTACAGCCAGAGAAAAGACCAAAGACATCAAAAGCAGATTTGCAATGAGGTAATGGCTGCATAGGCATATACCACAAGGAGTCTGCTTTCTTTCCATGGCAGAATCTTGGAAACAAGCTTGCTTTCCGATTAGGAGCACTTCCTTTATCTCCCAGCTATCATCTTAGAATTACAACAAACACAAGACTGAGAAGCATCACTGTATGCACACAGCCAGGGAATAGTGGAGGGTGTTATTATCTGGAGCAATTCTTACTGATAGTTATCTCTTCACTGAGGTAGAGGAAACAGCAAAACACATTTTTTCAGTTTAGCATTTAACTCCTTTCTCTCCACCAGTCCCTTTACAGGTAGCTACTGTTAGGATATCAATTTCTTTCATGATAAGCATATGAAAAGAAGGCAGGAGATCTTGGTAGTTTAGAAGCAAGGTTAAACACACAAGTATCTTGAGAAAGAAGAAAGACAAAATCTGGTAGATTGAAGTAGATCGTATGGTTGAGATAAAGCCTAAGACAAGGTAAATTAGGTCTAAAAAAGCCTTAAACTAGGTAAAATAAAATTTCAAATAAAAAGCAATTTCACTTGAAAGTGATCATGTTATATCATAAACTGTCACCTCACTAGTTTTTTAGCTAGTTTTAATGATTAGAACTATTGGCATTTTTCAAGAAGGTGCTGGTAGCAAACTGGCAAATATCTGCACTTGAACAAAAAAAAATGACCAACTCCTTTCTAAAACGTGAACAGCAGTGCTCCACACTTCTGGTTCTCTGGATTCATGTATAGGATTAAACAACAAGGAAATAGTGTGAAAGCTGCAGTCTGTTTTTACACTAAAAGGCAACTTTTTTTTTTTCCCTTTAGAGAAAGCATTTTAGGGCTAATATAGGTTAAATATAGGTTTCTCACAAAGTTAACTTTTTTCCAGATTATTCATTTTCTTATACTATTTTTTGTAATCTCCAAAATTTAAAAACTTGCAACAATGCATTAATTCCTTATCCCTGGGAAAGTATGCAGCTCACAGCAGGCCTGCGTATGCCCTGGATTTGGAGGACTGTCATGGTTTTATGATTTTTGGTTACCAGTATTCCACATCACAACGTCCTGTAGTACACTAGGTCTTGTTCCGGGCACCTGTCTGGAAGAGAAGAACTACATACCCCAGGGAGCTTTGCAGTCAGAGAGGAGATATAACCCCTGATGCGCTCTTCTTTGTCAGGCTCTCCTCCCTGCTGCTCAACCAGACTGTGCATCTCACTTCAGTGTTATGGTGAGGCCTTTCCACCTTTTGGACATTCTCCCTCTCACTATATTTGATTTATTAGCTTCACTTCTAATTATATTGCATTATAGTGTGTTATCTTGCAATCCAATACTATATTTAGTAAATTATTTTGTTTCTCCTCAGATCACTGCCGCTCTTTTTCATTATTTTGGGATCCCATGTTTCCCTTTTCCGGAGGTGCGGATTTTGTGAAATCCCTCCGCCCCACTAGTCACGGAACTGGGCCGAACCAGCCCGTAAACCGTTGACAAGGACTTCGAGGAAATGGAAGATGTGGAAGATGTATCAGAAGGAAAAACAGAAGAATCCAAACTCCTTACACAAAGCAGATGCTCCCATCACTGATTCTGTCTTTCAAAAATTAGCCTTGTCCATTTACTTAGTCTCTTTCCATCAGGATTTTATTAGACAATTCCCTCTCAAAACAAGATGATTCCTGCACATGTAAAGATGTATAGCCAGCCCTACAGAGTTTACCCGGCTGTAATGTATAAAGCTACAATGTAATATCTCAAAAACACACACTTTGCTTAATGCTGGAAGTCACTATAACTTTCTAGATGTTTACAGTAGCATTTATGGACTGTTGCTTGTACTCATCTGCAGGTTTGCATTTTCTGACTATCATCCAGCTTATCAACGCAGCATGAAACCAGACTAAAAATACTTCAAGTCCTATTAATCTCTCCTTTTTCCAGCTTTCATCTAAATAGAATTTGCTCAGCTTCAGTCTTTTGGGAACTGGCTGAGCTATAGATAAGCAGATCCCCACCAGGGTACACCACTGGAATTAAAAGGCTGCTGATTCCCCTTTAGCAGAATAAATTAAGGCTATTAATTTTGTATGTGGAGTTCATAGGGCATCCACTGATCGCACCTACTGCTACCACTAAAACAGATGTTTTCCTAATCTAAACTTTGAAAACAATATTGTGCTTTAGAACCCAAATTGACCTTCTCAACAGAAAAAGTCAGCCAAAACTGATGACTTGCTGAGAAGATTTATTTTACAGGGTATTTCAGCAATCATCCCTATATGAAGTATACGTGAGTGAATTGATCCACCAAGTACATTAGTGGACAAGACACCGTGAAAAAGCCTGTCTTTTTTTTGCAATTTCATCAATAGAAATTTATCTAACATATCCATACCATCTAGTAATTTATACTAAACACTAGTTATACTAGTTGTATAGTTGTGCACTAACTGTACACCTTTACAATGCAAATCTTTGCCTAGGTGAATCTGTTGGAATGAATACCTTGTCTATGAATTATAAAGAAATAAATACAAGACTAATAAAATTTCCCAGAAGAATGCTTTCATTTATATAATTAATTACAGAGTTTTCAAAATACATTCTTTGTTGTCCAGAATGCTAATGTAAGACTGGTAATGACTGGTACAGTTCCACTTAATAAAAGAAAAAATCAGTACTGTTTCTCCAAATCAGAGTATTATGTAGTGTGTTCAGCATTGTTTATTACATTCTCTGTCCCAGCCTAGAGACATTAAGTATCAGTGAAACTATTTATATGCATACACAAATCTCAGTGCTGAGAAAATACTGAAGTGCTGCTTTTTGTGAGACAATATACAAGTTAGGGATATCACCTTTCTATTCAGTTCAAGTAAGCAGATACATACATATTTAATATTTTCTTCACTGACACACCTGTTGTCTCTGCCATTCCTGTTGTCTCTACAGGAGGCTTTTATTTCATAGAATCATAGAATCCTCACTCCACCTTTTTATACACCTTTTTTATACCTATATATGGGTATATACAAAAAACTGTAATTATTAACCAATTACCATTTAGGCTGTAGACCAAGATCTAAGGGCAGGCAAGTTACCACTCACTCCATTGCCATTGCTCCCACGAGGTTTGCAGTAGTTGTCTGATTACTTTTCTGAAACCAACATGAGCCATTCAGCTTGGAGGAACTGGCAAACTTGATCGCTGTTTCAGAGGCAGCAGAGGTTTCAGTTATGGACACATCCAACAAGCAATTGGTTTCATATTTTCCCTACTGTGGCTTAATAACACATATATGGAAGGATGGAGTAAGTATTTCCTGAGGCCTTTCCATTCCTGTTTTCTTTAAATCATACTGATGGTAAACACTCCAAAATCCCTGCAATTTTTCTAACATTTTTTTTATTTTTCTTTGGAGCCACACCTATAGTGAGATCTTCATTTACTCCATTAACTAGATTGGACATATATATAGTTTCAAAAAAGTTTAAATTTTATGTTGTAATGCAACTGCCTTTTTCCATAAACTTCATTGTAACATTTACGTAAGTTTTGTAAGCATAAAAAGTTGTGGAAAAAATTATGGTGGAAAGCAAACTAAACTTTTAAAAATGTCTTTTGTCTTTCAATTTTCTAAGAAGAGAAAAAAAGAAGAGTCTAGAGCTGTCTCTTCGTTCTCCTCTTATCAATGAGCAAATCCTCACAGGTTTGGACATGCACTTAGTTCAACATTCCAGCAGGCAGTGCATGTTTCAGCAGACCTTTAGCCTTTAATAAAGGATATGAAGCCTTCAAAAGTTCAAAAGTTTGCTAGGGATTTGATGGAACCCAGAAACTGTGGTATAAGCAACTGGCATTTCAAGATTGGAAAATTTCTGAAGCCACAGAGCCAGCATTTCTCTGTGTTCTGATTTAGCTCACAGCTGACTCTGGCTGTCACAGCTGGGCAGCAAAATGACAAGGCCATCATTATCTACAGCCTTTTTTCTTCATGTCTTGCAAAAAGAATAAAAGTTCAGTATGTAGCAAATAGTAAAGTTGGTAACATATAGGCTACACATTACATATTAGCCACAGAAGAAATTTCCTATTTCATTCCAACTCTAATAAAGAAAAGCCATCAAAAAAATAATATTAAAAAAAGTGAGGAAGAGTACCATGTAGCAGAGGGCTAGTTACTACTGACAATAGTACAATATTCAATCCCTTAACAAAGAGGAAAACAATGATAATTTGTACAATTGAAAGTTAATATACATCTAGATCATAATTCAGAGCATTTGAGAATTGTAATTGGTAAATTGATCTATTCTTTTTTCCAGGAGTGTTCTTTTTCCTGATTATAATGTTAAAATGTTGACAGCTACCTGTTTTCCCTATCAGAAGCAATAACTCTTGAAAAACACAGCAGCAACTATTTTCACATCACTGCTATTCACAGTGGAAGGACTAACTCCTACCATCTCCTTCTCCTTTTCACCAGTTATTCACCTATGGCTCATATGCAAATACCTTCAGAAACTTTGCTTTCAACTGTCAAGACTATCAATCAGCAGACTAATGTAGATACACTTTAGACCTACCTTCTAAAAAATCTGCCTAAATTACATTATTTGTCTTGAAGACAGAAGTAGACCATGCCAAACAGTACTAAATTAAGCGTGATGCAATGAGCAAGCTTCTTAACTCTATGCTACAGTGAAACTTGGAGGAGTGGAATATTTCTTTCTCCTTAATGACATTTTCTTCTTACTCAGTCCCAATTTGTTATTTGCTTTTCCAATTTGTCAAATCCTTAATTTAGGTCACAAATGTGCAACTGTCACTACCAAGCCAGAATCCCCTTTTCTTATATCTGCCTTCTCAGCTTTTTCTGTATGGCTTGTTTGTGTATACATACACCATGGAGAAAATAGACTTGATATAACAGAAGAAAATCTTTCAGTATCTTACTGTCTAATATAAAAATTTTTGCATACAGCTGAGCAGGTGCTTACTTTCTTTATTTATTTTCAAATAAATGTGTTACACCAAAAACTCAAGTCCTATAATAAGCATTAACAAGAAAAGAAATACATTTTTTTATGTAACGCAAAATAGATTTTTTTTCCATTATAAAATTTAAGCTACATTAAGGAATGCTTAGACCTCTACTGATTCTTACTTCTGAATTCCCTATTCAGAACCGCTACACAAGTCTTACTTCATAAAAGGCTTCTAACTAATTGCTGCAAATAAAGGCCACCTTGTTGCAGTATACTGTAGTCATCTGTTTCCCCTTTTGATACAGTTAAGGATACTTCCTGAATAATAAGTTCTTCCTTTTTGTGAGCACACATTCGAACTACATGTACCAGTGGATATCACATTAATACATAAAAGAGGAACAAATAACCTAATATAGAAAATTAAAATATGAGATGGTTGGTGCACAATCAACTGGCATTTCTAATCCACAAGTGTGTGTATGCATGACTTTATTAAAGTTGAATTGGTGAAGTCCCCAACAAGACCTCTGAATTTCAGTTTAAAATGCCATTCTGTTTTTTTCTGCTAACATGACCAGATTTTTTAAATCATTTAAAAATACAAATCTTATTTTAAAATGAATAACTGCCATGCTGCAGTTCTTGCATTTCAACAGCAAGTGCCCTTTCCAGCAGAATACAAATGCATTTCTGAAAAAGAAAACAAAATTGCTGTTATATCAGAATAGTTATAAAGAACAAAAAATTAATGAAAAGGTTGCTGTAGAAAATGTGAGGGGAATCGTAAATGAGATTAAAATTGTGCATTTGTTTAGAGAAAATAATACCTAAGCCAGAAAATAAAAAGCCCCTTGATGTGTTTTGGCAGTACTGAATTTATCACACAAGTTTGAGATGAACATTATTTGTAAAAGATGGTATATTAATGGTGGCAGTAACATTGCAGATTAGGGAAAAAAAAAGTCTGAATTATTGCTGAACTCAAAATATTACTTTGACTTTCATTCTTCAAATGTTAAATTCAGAACCAGTCTTCTTAGATACCTTGAAACATTTTTTTTCTCTCACATGCATTTTCACATCTTTTATTTGATTCACTATTCCTTATGAAACAGCTTGAAGGTTTTCATAAGAAGCGCTGCACAGCCTCATTGATCTTAGTATTGATAAATGTTTCCTGTGGATCTAAACTTTCCTCAAAAATCTTTTATTCCATTACTCTAAGCAGTTGCTCTGCAGACAATACACTACTTCAGCAAATAAAACCAACAGGTCATCAAGCAGATCATTTCAAACAGTTCTCCTCTCCTAGAGGTTGTATACCTGCTCTACAGACTCTCTCATGGATAGATTTCATTCAGCATATAGTCATCACTTAATCAGTTGAGATTGTGTTATAATTATACACAAAATAACTATCTTAATATATCTGTCTTGCCTAAAGGTAAACAAACACCTTAACCTGTGGCTGCAGTTCTTCATATCAGTCTACTATTCTTCTGTCTGTCTTTTTCATTTTCCTTTTGAATTACGGCATAATTCTGACTATGCTGAGTTTTTTCTTTGAAACAAAAAGGCATTGATTTCTGAATGAAATTATGTTAAAGCCCAATTACAAGGAAATAATAAGAATATTCATATTCACTGCTTCTTCTACTCATTAAATGTGAATGAATATAAAAGATATTTCACTTAACGTAAAATTAAAATGATTCAATATGTCGTTATTCATTTTTATATTTAAGGATTAATTTAGAATAAAGCAGGGAGTTTTTCACTTCCAGAATTTTCATTCATCTGTAAGATTTGACAAAATTTCTCCTTTCTATTTGAATGAAAAAATCCACATAAGCAAAAATACATAAAAAATTTACTCACACAAGTATTAACAGCAGAAGTTAACTTTGAAATCTGATTCAATAACTCAGACAGAATTTCAAGTACTAGGACCAAAAGGATTCTTTCACTTCTCAAAGTATTAGTGCCAATAGAACTCCTCCCTGCTCAACTCTAAACATGCCACAGGCAAACTTTTGGAGACAAAGGTTTGGAGACAAATGACTGTGGAACATTTTTCACGCAAAGTATCATCAAAAAATAATTCTTGTAGACCATTGCTTGTCTAAGGTAACAGGTCAGTATTTCCAGAAAAATTCAAAACTCATTCTAGAATAAAGCTTTGAAGTCACAGAGATTCTTCCTCAGATGTTATTTATCTCTCAGTTTGAGTCTGCTGTCAGAGCTCCTAAAGCATGCCAGCTATGACCTGCCAGAACTCCTTCGACTACATACATTATGTTTTATTTTGAATAAAATGTTCAAAAGCAAATTTATGCACAAAATTTGTACCTGTGGGCTTTTTTGTTTTTGAATTTGTGTGGTTTTTTGCTTGTTTGTTTTAGGTTTTTTGTTTGTTTGTTTGTTTGTTTTACATAGGATAAAAGAATTCACATTGTGCTAAATAGAGTTCAGTACCATTATTTTTTGATGGACAGCACTGCATTACACTGAAATTCCCCTGTGTCTACCTTCTTCTCTCCATCTGGGCCAAATAGGATGCAGGGAACTTGGGTCTCAATAGATTAATCTTTCAACCCAGGCTCCTGGGGATGCTTTGCATTTTGCTCTAAGTTAGCAGCTTAACTTTCTTGGCATAAATGTGAATGTAAGTGAATGATCCAGCACTAGATTGCATAACATCCTTAGATGACAGAAGTCAGGAATCTGTGTAAGACCACTGTCACCTCAGTAATGAGCAATGCATATTTATCCTCATTACAAGACTGGGTTAGATAGGTTTGCCATGTACAAATTGGTACAAAGTTGACAGCTTAGAAGAGAATGTGTTTTCCACTGGAAGATGTAACACTTTATTCAAACTCTCCAACATGCATTCCAAAATGAGTCAAACAATGAATATATATTTTACCTTAAATTACCAAGAGATAAATAATTACTAACCGTAGACAATGTTCCCAAAGAAACTACTGAAGGTGAAAAAAAAAATCAGATTATTACAGAGAAGAGATGATATGTGACATACAATGCATTAATAGAAAAGCAAAAATCTCTGAAGAACCTGCTGTAACTGCCTGACAAGTATGCAATTTGTGTAGCAATTTGCATTATTTTACATGGAAAAAATACACAAAGAGAAAAAAAGTTTAAGTGTATAGAAGGAATAAAACCACTTATTTTAATGTCAGAACAAGAAAAGACTTTTACAAGTAATAAAAGACAACAGTCTCAGTAAGTAAGGCATAATTCAGAGATCATGGCAAATGCAAAAAGCAAATAGAAGCTTTAGACAATGTTTGTTTTACTCTTTAATAGAAAAATCACAGATGATGAATTCTGCTTGTGCGGTTGTGGGCTAAAATGATGATTACACAGTAAGGATAGCAAGACTGACTGCAGGAGGAATCTCTGATTTTTAGTGAATATGAAGTATACTTAAGTATAATGTGTGCAGTGATCACAGACTCTTCTTGATTATGTTTCCAGCCAAAGAAACCAACACATTTTTCATTAAGGAAATTTCTCAGGATGGAACATAAAAAACACTGATTTTACAGAGACTCGGTCTTAAAAAAAATTACCAAGAATCTGAATTTATCACTCTTGTGGCATATACTGTTTGTGTTGCTTTCTTTGTTACAAAATACACCATCTCCAAAGGAATTAAAAACTTAGAAAATATGGTGAGGTATTGATAAGTTAGAGGGGAAAAAAAGCATTGTTCAACAGAAGTAATTAGTATGAAAGATACCTTGTATCTTAAAAGAAAGGAGACATTTCATACCCTTAAAGTGAGATCAGAAATCAAAGTTGAGATGAACCACCAGGAATTTTAAAACTTGTAGTCAGAATCTGAATTAAACTCCTGTCAAGTATCACTTGTTCAAGTCTGTGTTCTAGACTGACTGTTGACATTCTCTAATTATCTACATACCTATCAGTGACTGCCTTAGAAGAGAACCAGGATCTCTTTATGAAAGAGTTTAGGAGGCAGTGACCTCAGAGTTGCTCATTGGAAGGACAAGAGAAAGGAGCATGGAGAGTAGGATACATCTTAAGAAATAAAAAAAGCACAAATTTAAAAGTTTCTTCCAGGGTATCAAGACAGGGTTAAAGTTATGTTGGTTTTCATTACTGCTATTCCTACTATTGATAAGACACGGGCTGTCAATACTGTCCCCTCTCTCTATTTGCCTTGTCTATTATACTGAGTCATGGTTGATGCAACTGAGGATAGGGCAGCCAGGCAGAGAACAGGCCAACGGGAACTTCATCAAGTTTAAAAGACAAAGTCCTTCACCCACAATGGATTAACCTGCTCTACTGCACAGTGCCAACTAATTCACTAGTGGCTTAAAAATAAAGATCACCATGATTATGAGTACATCCCTGTAGCATGAAGATGCGTGCTGTGCTATTTGCCAGGTTAGTGTCTCACCTAACTCCAAGACACCAGTCAGTGCTCACCCTGGCAGCTGAAATTCTCCCAAAATTGCAGTGTGCATTTACATACTGGGTGCACATCCCCAGCACACGTTAGAACCTACAATGCATTTCTGGACTGCACTTTAGAATTAGAATACATCAAGCACACTCAAGCAAAGATAGGTATTTAGGCATGTAGGTTATTCTGAGGCTGCTTTTCTTTACATCTATTCTTTAGAGTGATGCATCCTATATAATTATTCTAGAAGGATATTGTAAAGAAAATCATCTCCCACATAAAAACTTAGTGAGTTTCTAAACTCTGGAAAGTAAACACAGCTCAGGCAACTAATTATCTTATCTGTTCTAGCACTGCTGCTGTTCCTACCAATGGTACAATGCAGAGCAAGGTATATTTTGAAATGATTTTATTTTGCATTAACTTTACCAAATATATTTATTGTAGAATCCTCATCTGATTAGCCACAAAACCTTAGAATAATGAAGTCAAAGTCAGTGCTTCTCTGTTTAGAAGCCTGTGTTGAGCTGATAAATGTCAAGAAAAAATAAAGATTATTTTGCAGAACTGCCTTGACAAATTTTTGTTAGCCTTCTAACAAGATGATCCTATATTCCATTCAAGACGTGCTCATAGGTCTTTAACAAATTTGTTAGTTAATTATTATTGGAAAAATCTTTCACATACATTTTTGATCTTCAAGTAATTTCACATAAGATACATGAATGACATTTCATATAATCCCTGTTAAAAAATGAAGACTGTGATCTTAAGATTCCCTATTAGAAGACGGATACTATCTAGTTGGCAAAGTGTCCGCACAAACTTTAAGTAAAAAAAAATCATATATAATTTCTTCAACTTTCATGAAATACATTTCATTAGATATAAAAACATATTATGACTCCTTAGAATGGAAAGTGTTTTTTAAACTAAGAGGCTAACGTTTAGTTTAGTATATGATTTGAAAAAAATTAAACTATAGTATCTTATTGCTATATTTTCAGTTAAGAAGAAAAAAATTTGCAAATCTGCCAGGCTCTAAGATGGGTTAACAATGTGTCTGTGTCCTTTATTTATGCTTAGAACAGCAGCTTCCACAGAAACTTTTTTTCAGTATATGTGGGCTCATTTTTATATTCTGAATAGTCTGATAGGCGATTTTACTTTTCCACTTTACAGAACTTGATGGAGTAAGGACTCCACAGAATATTATTGTATACTAAAAACTGACCATTTTGCTTGTATTGAGGAGTTCAGGTGATTTTCAAATGCCTAGAGAATACTTAAATATACTGTGTTTTTTTCCTTTTCCTATATTGGATGGTCTTAGAGATGTATTTGAGTTAAAGACAATGCATTCTATCACTTATCAATCACAGTGTACAACTCCTCATGAGGGACAAGAAAATGCCAATGATATATGCAAAACCTTTTCAGTTGTGAGCAGGACTTCCCACGCTGGAACGCACAACACACACTCCTCTAGGGAGTAAAGATAGTAGCTTCTGCTGACCCTCCTTTTCCTCAGGAGCACTGTAGTACCCTGCTCCAAAATCCTACATATTGGATAGCAAGTCCCTAACATGGGTTTGGTGACACTTTAATACAAGGCATTTCATCAGGTTCTCACCTCCCACATAAGAAGGATTCCACAAGGACTTTTCACATGTTGCAGATATCAAAGTGGCACCAAATACCTATGTATAGATACACCGATTTCTCCCAAAGCATGAAGTTTTCAGACAGAAATGCTTTCACACGAAGTATATGATGCTTTGCTGCATGCCACGTAGCCAAATGAATATAGAATAGTGTCAGAGTGCACATAGAAACAAACATCATTAAAAAAAAGTAATAATAATGAATGTGTACATGCTGTGTGTGGGAAGGATTTGATAAAGCAAAGAGAAAAATCCCAATATTTCACCTATGGCAAGTAACTTCCTCTTGTTCTTAAATCTAATGACATTCCTTATGATTGGATACTACAGTATTCCCAACTGGAGACATATTTAAGTTTTATGTATTATATTAATGACTTGTTGCATTTGTTGAATTTTTTAAAGTAATCTGTTTATATGCAGATAAACTATTTAACAAACTCTTGTCATTATAGATTTTTTTTTAACTGAGCTCCTGCATATGATCTACACTGAAAAATGATGATTTCCCTTCAGTGGTTCAGTAATTTCCCATATCTGAACTCCTGTTTGTATGCAGTATTTCATGTACAAATATTGAGTAACTAGCTTGCGAATTACTACTGTGATTTATCCTTCAGCAAATATGATCACTACTTTCATATTCATCCCCTCCATTTTATCACAGTTCTCTTGTATCACAGTTCTTGATGTCAACTGTACTCAAAAATTCTTGCAAAAGCACTGCAGAGCTCTGAGTAGGTTGCCTTCTCTCGTGACTGAGCAAGAAGTCTTCCCAGACATGAGTATGAATGCTGCCAGAAGTCCTCCTCACTTTTCCAGGGACAGATCACATTCCAACAGATCACATTCTGCTTCAGAGCTTAAAAAGAAATCTTAAGGCCTTACACTGCATCAGACATTTTATTGCACCCTGCTTTCCTTTGCAGCTCTGTCAACACAGCTACATCAGTTTACTCTGGCTGCAAACCAACATCTAATTCACACAGCAGATTGAATTTCACCTAGTGTCAAGAAAAGCAGTGCTTACTAAACATATCACACTCTTATCCACTCCTATAACGTAAAAACATACGGCTGTTAAGTTCAGTTATTTATGGGGAAGATGGGGGGCACAAACAGGAGTCTTTGTGATGTTTAAAAGTTGCTTTGTTACACATGCCAGAAATGTTGGTAGCAGAATACACATACACCTTCTTCTTTAGGAGAAATAGTGTGAATATTTGGCAATCATTGCTGACGTGAAGATCCGTAATTAGATCAGAGAGAATGTGAAGAATGTTGCTGTCTCAAACTCCTCCATCTTCTGAGGTGCTGGTCAATATTAAGTGCACCTCATGTGTGAAAGCAGACTATTCCATCACACAAGCCATGAATCTCAGGATGATTTATCCTTTATTTTTGGGGAACTGACACAGAAATATGATGTCCTACATACATCTTTACTATAAAAATGATGTCTACGCTCATGTTAAAGGATTCAATTACCATGATATGTTGCTCATCTTATAGCAAGTTCCATCAGTAATTCCTCAAGTAGTTGGTTGCTGGTATTTGTACTATCAGAATGCCTTTTCTTTTGCTCCTATAAATATGTTAATATGATTATGCTTAGCATCTAATAATTTTAAAAGGTAACAAGGCTAAAAGCAATATTGCAAACATTTCCTATCAGAGAAATTTAAAAAAAAAATTAAATGAATAAGCAATATCAGCTGACCAGTAGTCCAGGCTTAAATCATTTTTACTTCGGCATGCTGATTCTGACAATGGATCTCCACCTGCAAAATTCATAGATGACAGACACCACACATATGTATATTAAAGCTATTCAAATAAGAAAGCTGAGCAGCTCTTAAGAGCAATGTGCCGATTCACAGTCATTTGCAATGTTTATTTATATTCGTATATGCTCAGAAACATTCACCTCTAAATAACTTGCATTGTGGAGCTCTGTTTCAGATAAGCTACACATAGCTACGATTTTAATCATATGTAGAATTTGGTGTTTATATGGCAGCTTCTCCTACTTTAAATTGCCTTGTATAACATGTTCCCTTCCAGTACAGGAAGAGGACTTCAAGTAATGTGGAAATACTCAAAATACATCACTGTGCCAATAAACTTTCCAGAAATAAATACTACTATAATAATATACTAATAAATAGAACTATGCTTGCAGTTCTATTTTCTAGGCAGAAAAATGTCTATAGCCTTCTGGTAAAGTAGTTGTTGGCTACACCCATTAGCTCAATTAAGTTTCTTATAGCACCAGAATTTCATGGGCATTTTACTTAATATGCTGAAACATTCCAATGTCCCATTCTAAGCCACCAAACCACCCCATTAAATATGTATAGAAACAAAGTTTTACTGAAATATATTCCTGGCAGACTTCACAGGAAAGTAAAACAAAATTTGTCTCATCTTCTGACTTGTACTTTCAGGTGAAAATATCCTACTTCAAGAAAAAGTAAAACTTCAGGAGTCCCATCAGGCACTTCATTTTTTGCAGAATGTAATACTGGGCATATTTCTTCCATGTTCATCTGAATTAACAACTATCTAAATATAGATGAGAAGATATTACCTTAGAAGAAGAAAAACTGCTTTATAATGTGTTAGCATAATTTTTAATTGGCTTTCTAGACAACAGCATCTTATTCCTGGTTTTAACATTCACCTGCAATATATTAAATTCCCTGGGAAGTCACACTTAAATTTGCCCACACCACCTTTATCCCTCCATATTATTGAAGTAATGTGGAGCATATGTCTTTGCCAAAGTCATGAGCAGATATTCAGCAAAGATTACCTATAATTGTGCTATCATTTCAGAACATATGAAATCACAGCATATGAATGACTCAGAGGTCTACAACTAAGTAAAAGATTGTTTTTTCTTTAATCTCCTCTCTCTTGGGTGAGTGCTGATTACCACTGAGGTAAGCAATACAAGAGGTAATTTACACAATAAATTTAAAGGGTTTCAAATAAGGATGTAAAGTTTTCACAAAGTTGAAGAAATATCAAGGGATGGAAAAGTTACTTCTTGTCCAGTCCTGTTACAGGCATCTAAGTCTTTTTCTGAATTAATTCCACACCATGCAGAAATCAGCTAAAATTTATATCCAGAAAGATCAGTACATGTAAGGCCATTTATGTTTAGAAAAAATACTTGCATCTGGCTTTTTACTGTTTTCTATTTTTATAGTTTAAGTGTCATGAATACTCTCATCTTTTGACAAGCTTTCTCCAGCTCCATGCACCTCACCCTATCAAAAATCCTTCATTTTTAATTTTTATTTCTTAAATATGCTGTGATTGAATTTACATTTTGAAGCTTTCTTTCAGTATTATGTATTGAGCATGTCTAAGTTTTGATTTCCACTTACAAATAGAGATAAAAGTAAATATACAAGCACTAAATGAGCTCCTTTTTAGGAGAAGTACATTGCAGGTGGAGCATAGAATTGACATGTACACAGTATCAGCAATGAAAAATTCTATTTAATGTCTAGCACAAGAAAACTGAGAATGATTTTTTATCTAATCAGTGTTCTTACTGACACCTGCAATATAATTGTATAGATCTGTTGTTCCTGTTTTACTTTTGCATTTACATTCCTTCTACCCTTCACTCTTCCTATTGCTCACTGGTTTTTATTTGTCAGATAATTATGAGTAACACATGAATGATAAGCATACATAACGGCGCAAGTCCACAGTTTTCCCATTTCCCTTCCTCATCCCCTGTCAGCATTGCTTCCCCCACTTCAACACAGCAGTAATTGCACAGTCTAGTACTGCAACCAAATCAAGTAGTCCTCCAAATTCTGGTAAGAGTAATAACAAAGCCAAAATTAAATAAAAATCTACTATTTCAGCAATTTGATCACAGAACTGCTCCTTTTCCATTTCAGTAACCACTATATGACAATATGGAAGAAGCAGTATGTATGCCAAACTCTAGCTTTCAAGTTTCTCTTTCCTCAACCCCACTAGATCCTGGAGATCATATCTTAAGTCAGTATAATCTTGATTTTTTTCTTTTTTTTTTTTTACCTTATAGAGTTAGTTTCTATATTCTCTGTTTTCCCCCTTGACTTGGTTCCTACAGACGAAGTCTATCTCTTGTTCAAACAATGTTGCAGAGTGACTTCTTCACTTTGAACTTCAGCTTTCCAACTGCTGTCAATCCCTTCCCCACTCACAGCCTCACCAAGCAGTAGCTGTAACTTGGTTCTTAAAGCATCCATTTTTGAAGATGCAGCTTAACTATGGCAAGAAAACTAGATATATAGCCGTAAAATTGCACAACAATAACTATTAAGTTACAGAAAACCACTTGCTTTCTCTACTGAGCTAAGAAAACACAATACAATGACTATCGATTCAACAACAGCAGTCACACCTGCAAAACTGAATTTGCTACGGAGGCACTGCTTAATCAAAATGTCTTCTAATTCTGAGCAGGAAATATGTTTTACAGTAGGTAATTTTCGAGCACACCTATGCAAAAAGTTTATTGTTGAGAAAATATTTTGGAGCATCACAGAAGTATGTGCATAGAGGACTTAAGACTAAAGAAAATTCAGCCTGTATTATAGCATTGTATACAGTGCCATATCCCCCTATAGTTTAGGACAAAAACACTGAAAGAAGTCCATCAGCCTATATTTATGCGCCTACTCAAAGAGAAGCACGTACTGCTAGACTGCAACAAGTATTTAGAAAAGATCTGATTCCAATTTAAGCATTTTGTATCTTTAAAAGTGCTAATGAATGGTGACACAAATTTATTCATTACTGCATGAATGCTCTATTGAATGCCTCTATGTAATGATGTTAAATAGCTGCATGAAGAAAAGCATGCAAAGAGGTTCCAATGAAAGATAGTTATGAAAACATGCCAGAGAAGAGTGGCTCCCCAGTAGACTAAAGTATAGCTATAAGTCTAACAAGTTCAAACATTGTAGAGGACAGAATATATTGTACTTGGAATATTCATGAGTTTCTTCACATCATCTTGCTTTTTACAAACAATCCTTGAAAACTAATATGTAAAGTTCCTTGACTTCTTCTAAAAACAAACCAAACACATACACATCAACTCAAGATACAACATTTTGCACAACAGCATATATTAACAATAGAATATTGCAAACGTATAATACTGTGAGGTCATGACATATTTAATACAATTAAGAGACTAAATGGTTTTTGTTTGTATGTCCTAAATGTTTGGTTGTTGCGAGGTTCTGCTTGTTTTTGATGTTGCAGACTGAACTCATTCAGTTCATATTCAGTTTTAGCACCTTTTTTGATTAAGAACAATACAACTAAACAAAACAAACAAATGATTTAAAAAAACACAGAAGAATCAAGCTCAACTTATGTCCTAGAGTATAATTCCGATCTGCTATTCTTCACACCAACTCTTTCTTATAATTTTACTCAAAGCAGTACAGTACCAAAATTTCAGACATGAATACACCTAACTACAGGTTTTCTTCTTCTACAAGCTCACTACTACCCCCTCAATAACTGTACAAATCTGGAATTATGTGGTAGAGGAGTGCTCAGCAGTGGCCAAAAAGTTCTCATTATGGGTAGAACTGTCAGGCTAGAACCAGATACTGATAGACAAGAATCTAAGGCTAGTGCAAAAGAGGAAACTCATAGAATCATTACGGTTGAAAAGACCTCAAAGATCATCCAGACCAACTGTCCAGCTATCAACAATATTTCTCAATAAACCACGTTCCTCAGTACAACGTCTAAATGTTTCTTAAGTGCCTCCAGGGACAGTGACTCCACCACCTCCATGGGCAGCTGGTTCCAACCTCAGAGAAAAAAGTACTTCCTAACATCCAACCTGAATCTGCCCCGGAGCAATTTGAGGCCATTCCTTCTAGTCCTAATGCTAATTATGTGGCAAAGGAGGCTGACTCTCACCTCACCATAACCTCCTTTCAGGTAAGGAGAGATAAGGAATCCCCTGAGCCTCCTCTTCTCCAGACTGAACAATTCCAGCTCCTCCTCATAAGGCTTCTGCTCTAGATCTTTCACCAGCTTCACTGCCCTTCTCTAAAGAGTCTCCATGACCTCAATGTCTTTCTTGTAGTAAGGGGCCCAAAACTGAACACAGTACTTGAGATGCAGCCTCACCAGGGCTGAGTACAGAGTGATAATCACTCTCCTGCTGGCAACATTATTTCTGATACAAGCCAGGATGCCATTGGCCTTCTTGACCACCTGGGCACACTACTTGCTCACGTTCAGCTGAGAGTCAACCAATACCCCCCAGGTCTGTTTCCTCAACACAGTCTTCCATCCATTGTGCCCCAAGCTTGTAGCATTGCCTGGACTTGTTGTGGCCGAAGTGCAAGACCTGGCACTTCGTCTTGTTGAATTTCATCCCATTGGCGCTTTTAGCCTATCCAGATTGTTCTGTAGGATCTTCCTATCCCCAGGCAGATTGACATTTCCTGCCAACTTGGCATCATCTGCAAACTTACTGAGGGTGCACTCAATGCCCTCATCCAGGTCATCAATAAAGACAGGCCCCAGTACTGACCCCTGAGGAACACCAGTTGTGACTGGTCACCAACTGGATTTAATTCCATTCACCAGCATTCTCTGGGCCTGGCCAGAAGTTTACCTGAAGTCTAGGTAAATTATGTCAACAGCCTTTCCCTCATCCACCAGGCAGATCATTTGATCATAGAAGGAGATCAGGTCTGTCAAGTAGGACCTGCCTTTCATGAAACCATGTTGGCCAGGCCTGATGGTATGGCATGGACATCTGGGCATCAGCACTGACCATTTTACTCCACATACCCACTCCTGTGTCATGACAATGGACTTCACAGCTCTGGACAGTGCTCAAGTTATTTCAGCCAGGAGCCAGCAGCTAGAAGTCTTCCTGAACTGTGATGGATATATAGGCAGAGGTTCTACCATAGCCAGAATAAACATCTGAATGCCCGGACTCTGGGCAGACATCTCATTTCATAGCTTTGAATTTCACCTGGAGTGATTATCCAACTTAGCACTTTGTTCATTCATAGTCTTTACACATGAGGTATAGAATAATAGAATCACAGAATCGCAAGGTTGGAAATGACCTGCAAGATCATCTAGTTCAACCATCCTCCCCTTTACCATTGTGGCCTCTAAACCATATCTCATAGCTCCTCATCCAGACACCTCTTGAACACCACCAGGCATGGTGACTCCTCCACCTCCCTGGGCAGGCCAGTCCAGTGCCTGACCACTCTCTGAGAGAAAAAACTTCTTATGTCTAACCTAAATCTCCTCTGGTAAGCATCCTAGCAGGTAATACATTTAAATTAAATAAATGAAATTCAGATTTTTTATTAGATCAGAGAGCATTCATAACAGCATGCTATAAAAAAGCAGGAAGGATGTGCATATGTCAGGAAGTAAAAAAGTAATTTACGTTTGTGCAGCCAGATTCAGAAACGTATGCGATAGGAAAAATAGCAAAGGTGTTGCTATTTCCATTGATAAGCACACCCACATTTCCAGGTGTATTTTGCATGATGCCTATTCCAGGGAGTATTCAAGGTAAGTGGTTCAACCTTTCTGTAATGGTAATATTTTTCATTCATTCTGAAGCTGGGAGACACGCACAGTCTTAGCATAAAGCTTAGACTAGAAAGCAGAACTCTCACCATGGGACAGGTATTATTTAGAAGATTTTTTTTCAGCAGCTTCATGTTGGGGCTCCAGGCAGTAAGCATGTAAACAACAGTTGCTATTTACATTCCACAGGGAGATGTAGAAACTGCTTTTGTTATTTATAGCATTTGTGAAGCTCATATGAGTTCAGAGTGTATGTAGAATTCTCTGTAGTAAATTCATTCTCTAGCACTTCCACTTAAGGAAAAAGGCATCTGCTGTCTTTCCTTTCTGCTCATTAGCTTGCTAAAATTATAAGCAACCAAAATAATTTTACTCCCCAGTTCACACAAGACTTATCAACACTACCATAGAGTTCAGTGTATACATTTAGAATAGTTTATTTGATGTGTACTTATGATCCACAAGAATCACAGATGAAATAATGTAGTGATTACTAATGAAATTGATTGCTTCTTCCATAATATATTCCAGATGTCATTACTTTAGGTAGTTTGGTATTTTCCAAACCTTTCAACATTCCAGCTTTCAGATTACTGTAGGATAATTTTAGGAAGCAAGTGAAGATATATAGCAAGAAAATATAAGGATTGCTATGAAAGTAATGTTGGCCCACAACATCATAGGCAGTTATTGGTGGTATATATTGGTGGTATATATTGGCAATAGAGGCTGAACCTTTCCACCAATATTCTATTACATTCTGTTGCTGTGTGACAGCAGAAGAGAGGCAGTCTGAAAAAATGGCATCTTTAACGGAAGTGCATATGAAGCAAAGGTATGCCACTGAATTCATCTTTACAGAAATAAGGACACCCACTGGCATTCATCTGTGCTTGCTGAACGTTTATGGAGACTAAACAGTGCATGTGAAGCGATGAGTGCTTCAGTAGTGGTGATAGTGACAGTGGGTCACTTCTACTGATCTGGCACACAGGTTCCGGTTCATTGTTGACAAAAATGCATAGCTACTTGTGGTAACTATGTTGAAAAGTAGTGTTTTAGCTGAGAATTTGCTCTATCGAGTTATTCTGCAATTTTTATCTGTTGTAGTTTCCACAGAAATTAATAGGAAGCATTAATTTCAGAGCAACCTACATAGCTATTAATAGCTTAACATAACAGCAGCATATAAATAAACCCCAAATTCCAATTCTAACACACTTGATTTTATAAGTGCTTATAATGACCTAGAAAGCAAAAGGAAGATTTATAATACAGTTCAGAGCATTAGCAGAAGTTGAGCTCCCCTTTGTCAAAGCCTTTTTATGCAAAGCCACAGGAAATAAATCATTTTCAAAATAAGAGTACCAATCAGTGCAACTACTTTATTTTACAGAAACTCATTATATAGGGAGAAGAGCTTAATGGATCCTTTTATTTTGTTTAGTAAATCAAAATCAGCCATGTGTCCATAAAAATATATCAGTTAAGAAACCACTTCAATGACAAAAATCAGTAGTTTTATTAACTTCATCTGATAATTTAACCTGAAGGATGTTAGCAAGTCTGGAATAACACCTAAATATTTGCCATAATAATCACTTCAGAATAATACAGTATCAGAGACTTTATTTAAAAAAATCTTGATAATATCACATATTTATTATTTTGGTCCTATGATTTAAGAAACAGCTAATAGAGATTATTTTTGTATCAAATATATTACTGAATATTGATATCTAGCACTTATTTTTCTGTACCTTAAATATATCTAATTATGTTAAAGTTCTGTGTGGTACACAAACTAAAAAAGTGTACTCTCTCTCAAATAACGTAATACAGACAAAATTCAACACAAATAGAGAAACTGAGTTTGCAGATATATAAGAAAACCCATCATTTTATAGTTTCTACATTTATCCCTGGCCTTCAGAGCTTTCCTCTGCTTAGTTTTACACAGAATTCTTGATGTTACCAAGCATACATAACTGTTCATACAATTGCAATAGACTGCTCAAGGATCAATGTTATCAATGTGCTCTGAGCATATTTGAATGCAACCCCTGTTCTTAGCTTCTTATACACTTGTTCATTTTTCCTCCAAATGAAACAATCTGCAAGTGCTGCAGTAAATTAAGACATCAATGAACCCCATATGTCCATGGATTATTTTGTCAAATAGCCTTTGTTCATACATAATTACGAAAGGAAATGTTCATTTTCATTTCTAATTACATTTTTGAACTGAGAATGACTTGTATTCTGTATTGAATCTCAATTTATTTAAATAGACTCTTAAAATATTGAGTTATCAGGAAAAATAAGTTAGGTATAAGGAGTGGATAAGTTCTTTCATAAAACATAGCTAGTTCTATAGTACATTTTCATGCTTGTCTCTAGAACTGGCTTCTTAAGGATCAGATACATCTCAAGGACAATCTACACTTGATTAAAAAAGCGTAGCTGAAAAAATTACTATGGTTACTGCAGTTTTACTGTTACTACTACATAGTAATCACACAGTCAAAATTCCAAGAATATAAATATGTTGATTTGAAATTTAAGTAATGAATTTTATGAAACACTGTTTTCTCATCAATACTATGGATCATTTTAAGGTGAATGAAAAGGTGTCAGGACAAAGCTTTGACACTGCTGCATCCATTATATATGGATGAAATAGTTAACACTGACAGATCCCTTAGGATAGTATTGTAAAAGAAGATGCTTTAGCCTGAAGTTACCATCTGTTTTTCTCCCCAACTTAATATCAGTTAGCTTACTATCAGATTCTGAGGTCCAAACTGTGATGGGACTTGAGAAATACAGAAGGAATCAATAAAATCTAGCCAGGGACAGACAGACATGCACTTATATAGTGAACAAATGAGAATGTACACATACCATAATCAATCACTGCCATGACAACAAAATGTTAAGATACCCCAAAGTCAATATTTTTCAATTGTATGACAAACTGGAACTGAGATTTCTCCTAGGAATAGTCTAAAACAGCACTGATGAGTTCTGAGCTGTGGGAAACTACCCTAATATTTATTAATATGCTGTAACAGAATTGTGTGTCAGAAATGCCAATAGTCATAACTCTAAATGACAGTTGAGCTATTTGTAACCTCAACTATGAGAAAACTATTGAAGTATGAGTAGCTAAAGGAGAGTTTACTTTCTCCAGTTGAGAGTCTTGAAAGTTACCAGTTCACTACTTGAATTGACCAACTGTGTCTCGTCTGTGTCCATACTTCCTAACTATGCAACTAACATTCACAAGTGTTCTCAGCATTGTGCATGTAAACCAACAACTCCATATTTATACCACATCATCTTTCTCACATTTCCAGTACTGACAAAGAAATAGCTCAGCCTAGCTAACAACTGTATTTGACATCTAGCTCAATCAGCTCAATTTACTAACAAAATAAATACAGTAGTGAGTAAACTAGCTAGCTTCTAAAACAATATCATTTTTTTTCCCCCTCAAGAGTACTTATTTCTTGGAGCAGCTTCAAACAGAAGAGCTAATTCTACTGCACATCAAGAAAATATTAATGCCAGCACTCTCCTAAGTCTCAAGTAAACTGGTTACACAGCAGATGAAAAAGCAATGACCAGCATGTTGGTTTTTTGGTTGTTTTTTTTTTCTTCCCCCCACATAAGAGCAGCAAAGAATGCTACTGAAATGTTAAACAAATAGCAACAAAATGTTAAGTATTTTGCCATATGGCCACCATCTTCCCTCCCATTTCTTTTTCACCTACTCCATAGGTAGAAAATGAGTGGGTATTTAATGCTGTTTAGAGAAGACTTTGGAGCCAAAAAAACAATTTCTGTGGCAAAGGGGGTAGCAGGTTCTCTGGCAGAGCCAGAAGTATAAAGCTTACAACATACTTTTATTTTCATACATTAATTGTATCTTAATAAAAACCCCGTGCATGAACTTTATAAAGGATCTGTAAAGTTCAGTCACTGAATATTATATTACTTTTCTATTCTCTTCAGTAATTTGCAGAGCTTGTACCCAATACAAGAGACTTGTAGTTGGTATAATATCATAATTTCAGATTCCATTTGAAACGTGATTACAACAAATTTCTGAGTCACAAATATCAGTTTATTCCATGACTGTAAATATTCAGGCCTCAAATACTTTTACATAGTTTACTTACTATAGTCAAACATTTAGCATATAGGTAGTTTATATTAAAAAATACTTTTTATATGCAAAAGTTTGGGTCAAATAAGTTATGCCAATATTGTAGTTGATAGGTTGTACAACGTTTGATTATCATTATTTCCTCAGAACATTTCTTTTTAGGCTGACTTCCTCTTTTTTTTCCCTTACCTTTCTCTATCTAATCTTTTACTCTTTCACTGTTTTTGTCTTCTGATGTTCTGTGCTTCTCCTCATGTTTAAAATACTGCCTACAGGAGCTTTATGTTGCTGTAGCAAAACAGCACTGTACACCAGTAACTGATTTGACTGTTGTATAATCAATGAACGTACAGATGTTATAATTATGAAATAAACAAGAGAGTTTGGCTAAGCAGGTTACTATATCGAAAAGAGAATAGATAGAGTGCTTACCCTTGTCCTGGGGTCGCTGTAAAACTCCAAAGGAGGGATCCCCAGAAAGAGATCCTTGACCACTGGTAGTCAGCTCTTAATTGGGTCTAGGAGAGGTGGAGCCTTGGCTCCACCCCTTCCGGCAGCACAGGTGAATTGCCTTCACCTGTGCTCCTGTGGCTGACTCATTGCTCGCCTCACGTGATCAATCAGAGGTTCAGGCCATGATTCAGCAGTTCCCATACAACTGTCCAGCATTACAATCTTGTTAAACAATTATATCACAAGAAAACATGATCGAAAGTATGTCATCAACAGCATAGTCCTAATACTCACCAGCAAAATGTATTTTTTCCCGCTCCCACCTCAAAGAAGGTAGTGAAGATGCCTAACTCATTAAAGTATATTTACTGAATAAAATGAGTTGACCTTGTATAATCAATGAACGTACAGATGTTATGAGATAAACAAGAGAGTTTGGCTAAGCAGCTATTATATCAAAAGAGAATAGATAGAATGCTTACCCATATCCTGGGCTTGCTATGAAACTCCAGCAGAGCGGATCTCCAGAAGAGATCCTTTCCCACTGGCAGTCAGCTCTTAAATGTGTCTAGGAGAAGTGGAGCCAGGCTCCACCCCTTCTGGCAGCAGAGGTGAATTGCCTTTGCCTGTGCTCCCATGACTGATTCATTGCTCACCTTAGGTGATCAATCAGAGGTTCAGGCAGTGACTCAGCAGTTCCCATACAGACCTATAGGAAGACAAATGAGGACCACTTCCAAAATGACCATTTTTTAAATATTGAAAAGCATCAGGGTGGAGTTCAATAGACTAACTATATACCATGTGAGCTGTTCTATCTGTAGCAATTCCTAAATTCACAAATACTCAAAGATGACATTTACGTGTATGGCGTCCCTGTCATTTCATAATTCACAATATCTAGCAGATACCTAAAAGCATACTAGACAAAAAAATATTAAATACAAGATCTTTTATTGATCTCATATACCACCTTAAGCCATACAACATGGAAACAGAAATCATATGCCAACATCACTGTTTCCTAAACTGCATCATAACTCCTGGAATAGCTGAGTTCTGCTGATAAAAAGACTGCTAAATGACTGAATGTGATGGGATACTATAGAATTCAACAGTCCAAACTCCCAAATCATTCTGTCTTGTTTTCAGAGCATTTAGATTCAATGCAAGATTAAAGAAAGAATATAACTCTTTGAATTTCAGATATTAACATTGCTATGGACTGTGCCATTAGCCTAAAATACACCAGCACTCACTTCCAATTATTTTACTGTAAAAATTCTATTAGCATTGCTTGCAGTACCTGTTAGCAGTATGTTGTAAAAAATAAACATGGCATTTCAGCCAATGTGTACTGCTGCTGAAGCAAAGAGCACTTTAAATGTACCCTTTAAAATTCCAGTCCTATTGTACAGGATGCACATTTATACAGAGGCCACAGAAACCAACTGAAGGTGGTTTCTTAGTGGTTACTTAGTGTTGTTGACAGAGAATATAGTCAGCAACATCACATTCTTTTCTGAGCTACTAAGATGGCAGCTAAGAATAGTAACTGCCACACGTATCTCTCAAAAGAAATTCCTACGCTTAATTTTGTACTCTCTTCTTTGTTCAGATCAACTAAAAACTACAGTATTGAGCAACACTCAGAATTGAGCTCTTCATCAAACAGATGAACTGCAACAATCATGCCCTCTCTGGAGAGGTTCAAACATAAACATTAGTGTGGCATGAAACTCAATTATATTGTTTTCAAAAACAGCTGTTCTATCTCTTCAGCAAAATAATGATGGCAGAATTATATATTTACTACTATATCATATGTATCATTTTTTCATTACTTTTATCCCTTCAATAAAAACAGAAGCCTGTTGCAAAAAGCTCTAAGATATTTTACAGAAAGTAACTTATGCATCAGGCCTCAAGTCAAATAAGCAGATGATGCCATTTGTACAAATGAAAGTGCTGGTTTCTTTCCCCTCCCTGAATCTTCAAGGTTTTTAAAGTGTAACAGTAAATGGCATAGAAATATGATATACTAAAAATACGTGTACACACACTTTAGTTGCATTCAGGATCTATATTTGACAGCTAATCTTCGTCAAATTAATTTTACTGCACTATTAATCAAACTTTGCAGAGAGTTACTTTGGAGGGCTCAGAGCCCAATACTGAATGAGGAATTCTTATCATAAAAACACCAAGATTGGAAAAGACCTCAAAGATCATCCAGACCAACTGTCCAGCTATCAACAATATTTCTCAATAAACCACGTTCCTCAGTACAACGTCTAAATGTTTCTTAAGTGCCTCCAGGGACAGTGACTCCACCACCTCCATGGGCAGCCGGTTCCAACCTCACCACACTCTCAGAGAAAAAAGTACTTCCTAACATCCAACCTGAATCTGCCCCGGAGCAATTTGAGGCCATTCCTTCTAGTCCTAATGCTAATTATGTGGCAAAGGAGGCTGACTCCCACTTCACCACAACCTTCTTTCAGGTAAGGAGAGATAAGGAATCCCCTGAGCCTCCTCTTCTCCAGACTGAACAATTCCAGCTCCCTCAGCTGCTCTTCATAAGGCTTCTGCTCTAGATCTTTCACCAGCTTCACTGCCCTTCTCTAAACAGTGACCTCAACGTCTTTCTTGTAGTAAGGGGCCCAAAACTGAACACAGTACTTGAGATGCAGCCTCACCAGGGCTGAGTACAGAGTGATAATCACTCTCCTGCTGGCAACATTATTTCTGATACAAGCCAGGATGCCATTGGCCTTCTTGACCACCTGGGCACACTACTTGCTCACGTTCAGCCGAGCATTATATACCAGATGATCCACAGACTATAGCAGGATCTTTGCAGATTTAAAAATAGTTAATGCCCTGTTCTCTGACTGAATTAAACAGTCAGTAAAACTATTCTCACAAGCATATTCTCAACACAAAATTAACAGGAACAGTTTCAAACTAGGTTTTCTATAACAGGATATAGCTATGAGGTTAACAGTAATTCAGCTTTTACCTTGTGAAATCCAAGGCATCTTACTTTCCATAAAACACTGTAATATTCACACTCAGATCTATGTTGAGTAATATTCACTAATTAACAATCCTCTTCTGGATTTGCTATATATTCAAGACAAAGTAGAGCAAAGAAAGAAGCACAGCTGGTATCAGAGGGTGGAAAGGAAACCCCCCAAAGAGGTTTTGTTCCTAACATGCTATAATACAGTTTTTACTTGCTTTCTTTTGATATAGGTCTGTAGTTTCCTGTATATCCAGTATAGTGTATCAGTACTGATACAGTGATGTCCTTGAATATGTGGAGTTCCATACAAAGTCAGAACACTGAACAAAGCAACTTAGTCTCTCAACGATGAGAAATCTTGCAGGAGAAAACTGCTCTTCAGCAGAAGTGAAAGACTGAACAACATTACTCACAAATATAGAAAGTAGTACCTTGAATAGATTATCTTGATCCACCTAAACACTTCCCATTTCTTGAAGCTGTCATATACTTTACTGCTTTTTTAATTTAAATGATTGATATACAAGCTTCAGCTATATGGGGCTACTCATACATGAACTTAATGTTTATAACAATTAGAAGCCTCCTTTGTTTCTTTCAAGATGTCTGGGTCATTGTATTGCTAAGACAATGCAAAAGTCTGAAGGAGAAGTTCGTGTTTTCTTAGAAGTAATTGCTTCTAGTTTAAATCTACATATACGTACTGCTATATAAGCTTTTGCTAACTTGTTATCTCAGGTAGAAATGTGACAGCAGAGATTCGTAACTGAGGTTTCTTACAAGAGGCAGCTACAGTAATCTCTTCTTAGAAAAATAAACAGTTATCTCTTAGCAACTAGATAACATTCACTTTCCACAGTGAATTTTAAGGAAATTGTCCTTGAATATCATACCTGTTGAGAGAAAAAAAAAAATATGCAAAGACTGAGTTTTGTGCTGTAGGATTAAAGGAAGGCACAGGTAAGATTCCGTAACTGAAGCCAATTGCCTTTAATTATTATTTTCATCTTTTGTTTTTACTTGATACTTTATGATTCACATATAAAAAAAACTTTAATTAGAATTGTGAGTTTGTTGAAATACAGTTACCTCTTTGTTCTGATGCTATTTTAAAATCCTAGATATTATTTAGATTTATTTTACTACTCATCCAATTCCTGCATTCAGAAAAATATGCCACTTCTGTCCTGAAGTACAGCAGTATCTTAAGACTGATCTGGATGATAGTGGCTCCTCAACTCTCAGATAGCCCATGCTGGAGTATGGCAAAGATTCATAGCAACAGTAATAGGATCAAGACAGCCTGATATAGAACAGACATTTTTAGCTTGCAGGAGACAACTTGACAAGAGCAGCTATAGTGAAAAATAGAATGGGGACATGCACAAATTGAGCAGAATCGCTTGAATATTGAATTTGGGCTGTCACCAATTATGGGTACCCATAAGATTGAGTGAAGGGACTTCTGAGAAAGCAAACACTAGCATCACCTAGCTGTATGGCCAGCAAAACACCTCCCTCACCTAGGCTGCCACAACCAATATATTAATAAAGATAGTATCATATTCCTGGCACCACTGTGAGAAATAAACTGAAAGAGATGATAACAGCAAGGCATGAAACACATAACTACAAGGAAATGAAAAGCCTCACCAAACCCCAGAGTCTCAGCTTGGCATATAGCAGAACAGAGCCCTCCTCTATCAGGTGAACAGCTGTTGCATACTTGCCTGTGATTTAAAAGCATGGCTGTTAACTAAATACAATTTGGCAGAGGCATCCATTGAGGCTCCCACTAGTTCGCACATGCTGAGGATCTCAGAATGTTTGTGTTCCATTAGATAGATTTTAAGCTGATTTTAGCATTCACACAGTCACTGCAACCCTTTTCTGAACAGGACACACAGTATGTGAAACATCAGTAGCAGGTTTTCAGAATGAGCAGCAGCAAGACTGTAACATGTAATTATAGTTATAATAACAAGGCTCACCAAAAGCCAAATTAACAATATATGTTTATACATTAATTTGATACTCTCAGGTATGATCCAAAACTACTGATACCCACAGAAAAAGTTTTCTGGAAATAAATAAGCATCTTAGCAGCATCTTCACATTCAGTCACTGCTGAGAAAACATTTTTCAGCCTAAAAGATTCACCTTAATGACAGCTGTAATTAATTAACAGAGCGAATATCAAGACAAACTGGTAGTCATTTTCTCTTTTACATCACCTGAATCTGAAAAGGCTAATACCACTGATCCCCAAAAAGTCTCAATGAAAAGTTAATCTCTCTTTATTTAAACACTGTTTATAAACAAGAAGAGTGATTTTGTTAATGTTACTTATGTCCATTTAAATCAGTCAACTAGCTCATCTTGATCTGTAGGTAGCTCAAGTAGAGTTAATGATCATTTACTGGTTAGAGATGGACTAGAATCATAGAATATCCCAAGGTGGAAGGGGCCATAAGGATCACTGAATCCAGCTTCTGTCTCCACACAGGACCACCCAAAAGTACCTATCAATAGTGCATGATAGAGGTTACTAATCAGGTACCTCCATGAAAAAACCATTCATGAACCAGATATTCATGAAATACCATTTACACTTTGAAGTCTTAAGCAGGAATTTTTAAAAATTTTACACTGCTCACTAGTATTTTTCTTTTCTGAAGGAAGAAGACAGCAGGAGTGTGGTGAAAGAGGAGCAGACACGTAGCCTGAAAAGCAACTGTAGTTATTTATGTGTGTTTGAATACACGCAGCATTTTGGAGATCATAAATAAGCATACACTGAGCATTACTGTTGGATACAATATATGGATTTGCTGTATTTCTTGTTAAGTGATGGCATTTTATGTTTTCTAGATCTGAATTTTGAGTGTCAGAGCACTGAGAAGAATACGTCAGCCATCTGAAACAGCACAGTACTATAAGCATCAGCTGTCATTGCTAAGCCTTGCTGTTTTACAGGATTCTCATTTACTGCACTCTCCCTTCAGAAAGTGGAATTTTGTTAGTTGTGCCATAAGTTGTATTATACCAATCAATATGAGGATACATTTGACCATGATGTCACTATGTTCCAGCCTCTGACAGAAAGTACCATCTGTTCCAATAACATCCTGTAAGCTACATCCTTAGGAAAAAAAAAAAAAAGTTAACAATTTCATAAGCAGCCTTCTTTTCTTTTACATCATCAGTGGAATATTTATATATATGCTTGTATATGTATATACATACATATATAAATGCATGCATATGCCTGTCGTGTATGGATACTGATTATGAAAATGTCCTGCCATTTGCAGATAGTTCCAAGCTGTCACATTCTGTAAATTCTTACTTTTAATAATAGTGCAATAATTGCATGATCATATTTGGGACAGAAGCATCCTAGGGATCATTCAGCAGTAATGCTTTGTACACCCAACTACAGTGTCCATATAAGCTCACTGGAATATTCCAGCTGAAATCTTGTCTCCTTATTTTCACAGAAGACAGTGAAATCAAGAAAATCTTTTCAGTAGGTATAATCAAACTCTGCACTACATATTACTTTCAAATATTGATAGATCCTGCCTATACTGCTGAATTTAGTGAAGTTAATTTCTTAGTTAAATTGAGTTAATTTATTATTTGTTACCATCTTACTGGATACCAATGCAGAACTGTATTCTTGGCAAGATTGACTAAAAATACTTCTCTGCTCTCTTTTCCTAAAATAAAAATACAGTGATTCATCAAATAGTTTATTAATAGAGGAATTATCACACATTTTTTAACTAGAATACAGTTTTGAAAGCCTATTTTTCAGAGTTTACCAAGATTCTTCTTGGCAACATTCAACCATCTTAATTATATCACCATTATCCTCAATTTTTTGCATCAACGTGCAACTCACAGCTTTGCTGCATAGATATATCATCAAATAATGCATTTCCTATTGGGAAGTATTGTCCATAATCTAGGTTTGCTCAGATCCAAATTACTCTGCATGTCAGGAACGATGATGGGATGATAAGCTGCCTATTTCAAGGACAGCCACGTGATGCTCTAGTACAGAGAATGAAGGGATTCTGTCTAATGAGGTAATAGGGTATCAAAATAATCATTAATAATGTCATGGATTTCATAATATTACCACAGAACTATGGAAATATGGTACAAGAAATTCCCAAGCACTGCCGGGATGAAATGCTTCCTCTGTAGATCTGGAAACAGTTTGCATTAGAATTCTGGTGCTGGACACCAAGTGGATGTTTTGATGTGCATACTACAGGCTGCACTGCCATTCATGAAGGCTTTACATTTTGTTAAAAAAAAGTTATTCTGCAATACACATTTTATGCTTCAAATGCTCACTGATTGTTCATTGCACAAGTAGTAACTCCACTGGCTCAATATCAACTTACTAGAGACCCATAAAAACCATGTTCAAATGCTTCATACATATTGTATTTCACTGATAGCACAGTATGCTTTTACAGGGGTGGGGAGGAGGGGAAAAGATGTGAAATCACTAAAATGAATCACACTGTATTAAAGCCAAAAATATAACTAAAAGCCACCAGAACAAAATGAAACTGGTTTTATTATGTTTCATACTTATACTACTGCACTAAGGAGGTTCAGAAGAGATGGCAATGTAGCACCAGTCTGTACACAGTGTGCATTACTATGCATAACTAGAAGCAGAGTTAAGGCTACACTGACAGCTAGAATCAACATTTCCCACACTGCTGATCACTTGAGCCTAAGACAGCAACATTACTTTAGAATACTTAGAGCTTATCTCAGAATCACAAATGCCATGTAATGTATGCACATACACAAGGACTGCTCCAAAAATAATGACTTCTACTTTATGATGTTAGTCCACAATGTCATAGTTAGATGTTGGTGGTATGGCAGTAGAGGCTGAACCTTCCCATATATATTCCATTATGTTTTATTGCCCTGTGACAGATGGCAGCAGAAGGGCAGTCTGACAAAGTGGCACCTGACATGGAAGGGCATATGGAACAAAGGTGTGTCATTGAATTCCTCTGTGCAGAAGAGATTGCTCTCACTGTCATTCACTGACATTGGCTGAACATTTATGGAGATCAGATAGTGGATGTTAGCACAGAGAGGTGTTGGGTGGTTTCAGCAGTGATGATACTGATGCAAAAGACAACCAATGTTCTGTACAATTATGTGGATTTTAACAAGCCTGGCATGCAGCTCTTGTTCATTGCTGGTGAAAATGCATAGCCAATGACGGTGAGCATGTTGAAGAAATAGTGTCCCATAGCTGAGAATTTGCTCTATCAAGTCGTGTTGTTTTTCTCTTTGTATCTATTTTATTTTCCATGAAAATAAATAGGAGACATTACTTTTGAGGCACTTTATGTATAAGTACATTAAAGTCTACACTTTGATATAAAATATCTATGACAGCATTTTGGGTTTAATCTTTCCTTAACGGGTCTGACATAAAGGTATTTCATGATGAGATCATTTGGATCCTTTGTTCACCACTTTAATTGACCTACTTACTAGTGAAACAAAGTCTCCAACAGTTTAATAGTATTTTCCAAGTACCTTCTTAAAATTCTGCTGAGAAGTTTTTTCCCTGAAGCAAAAAAGTTTGTTTGCTCAAGTGCGCAATGAAATGGTATCTGTAGGACAAAGCAGTGTAGACCTATTAGAAAAAATTCCACTTTTAATGGCTGAAAAAGCCCTGATACTGTCATAAATAAGAGAAGTAGGATAGATGTGCCTTTTTTTCCCCTGCATTAAAATGTTAACTGACACTGCATAATAATTATGTTTGAAGTTTGCAATGACATCGTGTGGTTTTATTTGTAATCTTACAATCTTGTTTAATCTTTATAACAGCATAAATAGAACAGAAATGAATAGTTACAAGTCAGCTGTAGAAAACACCCCCAACTACAGAAGGAGGAACCTGCAAGAAAGGAGCCTTGATTATCCAAGCACACACTGGCCATCTGATCTTGTATACTGGCAGTAAGTAGGGTAATCATTTGCATAATTACAGTATTGGTTGCCCAGTGCTCCCATATGTTCTGTTAAACAAACCTCTGGCATTGTGAACAGGCTGTAAGCTGGTATGTAGGAACTGAACCAGAGATAGCTGAACCACTAAAAGGAACAGCAAAGCTTAATCAGAGAAAGTTAATCATAGAATGGCTTGGGTTAGAAGGGACCTAAAGGATTATCAAGTTCCAACCTCCCTGCCACAGACAGGGCTCCCAGCCACTAGACAACTACTAGATCACATTGATCAGGGCCCCGTCCAACCTGGCCTTAAAAACCTCCAGGGACAGGGCATCCACAACCTTTCTGGGCAACCTGTTCCAGTCAATCAGCATTCTCTCAGTAAAAAACTTCCCCCTGACATCTCATTTAGATCTCCCTTCCTTTAGTTTAAAATCATCCCCATTCTCCTACAGATATCTACCAGTGTAAAAATTTATTTCCTTCCCATCTGTAATCTCCCTTCAAATACTGAAAGGCCATAATGAGCCACAGCCTTCTCTTCTCCAAACTGAACAAGTTCAGTTCCTTCAGTCTGCCACTGGAGAGGTGATCCAGCCCCCCAGTCACCCTTCTCTGGGCCCTCTCCAAAAGCTCCACATCACACTGGACGCAGTTCTCCAGCTGAGGCCTCACAAGGGCAGAGTAGAGGGAGACAATCCCTCACCTTGCTGGCCACCTCCTTTCTAATGAAACCCAGGATTCCATTGGCCTTCTGGGCTTTAAGTTTACGCTGCTAGCTCATGTGAAGTTTTTCAGCAACCAGAGCCCCTAAATCCATCTTGGCAAGGATGCTCTCAAGGAGTACTCACAGTTTGTATACTTATCTGAAATTGCCTGACCCAAGTGCAAAACCTTGCACTTCGTGATTATTTATACCAGGCTAACCTTCAACAACTTATGCTCTGAAAAAGATAGTGAGAAAGAGAAAACTAATGCAGATTATCCACTGGCATCTTTGCCAGTTAAGTACTGAACCTAACTTTCTTAATAACTAACTAAATAATATGACATAATATCTCTTTGGATGCTCCTAACAAATAATCATGAAATTAAACAGGGTTCCCTGTTATCAAGTATTTCACATGCAGTGAAAATTTAAGAGCACTTTAAAGTAATGCCTGTTGTCTCAAATACTGAGATAGATGAGTATCCTGGACACAACACGTTTAACTAAAATTTTCACAGGATGGGTGGCATAAGGTATCTTTCACTCAGCTGTACTTTCTTTAGAGAAATGCAATTTACACATTCCAGTGAACAGATCTACCCAGAAGGGATTCAGTTTGGAACTCATCAGTTTCTTCCTAACTACCATTCTAATGTGGCAAAACGGCACATTTGTGGCCTTACTACTTTTCCTGACCACAACATGCTTAATTTGTATAAGAGTCACAAAAACATTTTGCACCTGGGTTAAAACATTCATCTTTTCCTTCCCTTCACTTCCGGAATTGGAATCATCATCATGGATGAGTTGAAACAGTATGTTCAATTTAATTTAGGCAACATCTAAATTTTGCATCATTACTTCATTATCTCCGTAAACAACACAGACTCTTAGACCATATCTACACCAGAGGCCTGAGGATCCAGAGGTTCTTCTCTGGATCTTCCATCAGAGAATGTTTCTTTTGCAATATGGCTTTCATGTTAAATTGTTGAGAATCCTTTTGCTGTATTAATCTAGTCTCTTCAAGAGATTACTACAGCAATTGACTAATTTTGTTAAAAAAAAAAAATCAATGAAATTCCAAAAACCATTAAATAAATAACTGATGTCTAGATAAGTATTTGGATACCAATGCCAATAATACATAAATACAAGAAATACTCTCCTGTAGATAATCAGAAAGTATTGTATTCTTCAAACAGGATTTATTCTAGAGGAGTACAAGTCTTACTGACACAGAAAGTATACTCTGTCTAAACTTGCTGAAAGGTTTGCTGGAAGGATTTGATGCATTTTATATAGTTGAAAGAAATACAGCACATTTTCTGTTGGCTAGATGTAGGAACCATATATAAGTTGTAATAGACCAGTTCGAATCTTTTACACATAAAGGATATTTACATACCTCCCTTTCACCTGCTTACACAGCATCTTGGCAACCTGAAATGTTTATATATCCTAATCTCACAACACTTAAATTGCTTCATCAGATGTAGTACAGCTGCAAATGTAGGGTCTACCACTGTATCAACCATTATGGAGTCCAGCCACATGCTCACATGCCAAATTGGTAGTCAAACACTTCCCACTTGTTGAATATGACAGTTATTACTTGATCCAAATGATCTTTAATTGTCATGTCAAATTGCATTTATCGTATGAACTTGGTAGAGTGCTGTAACTTTCCCATGTGTTTGGCATAAAGCATTGTTACAGTCTGTTACAATTCAGATGCGGCATCAGGCATTGTTTTTATTTTCTCCCTAATAGCTCACGGTCCTGGACACCAGAACAAGTAACGTGCCATGCCATAGGGACCAAGAGCACAAATCTTCTGTGAGAGTAACTGCTGTGTATGGCTGAGTTTATCAAACTAACAGCTGCTGATCTTCAGGTAAGCAAGTCTCCCTATTAAATATCAGCTATTGTTTTTGACTTTTTCAACAGAGTTATGTTTGCAAGTGAACCTTTTTATTTCAGGTCCACATCTATAGCTCTGGGAGCTCATATTAAATATTCTGAGGAGCATTTAGCTGACAAATTTAGCCTCTGAAATTCCTGCCTGCTAGTTCCCTACTGTCTTCTCCCATCTCAACCTCAAGAAGCAGCTTGGAACTAAAATTTCCCTCTCCCTTCAAAACCCCTAGCTACCTTAAATGCAGTAATTTCATTACACTTATTAGATTAGATACTTGCTATGTTCTCCAGCAAACTCTATTCCCAATACATATTTTAAATACCTGATAAGCTCACCTTTTCCTCTACATTTTGAACTGGTGAGGTTAATTAGAATTAAAGAAATTAATTAGAATCATATGCTTAAATTTCCACTTCAGGCTGGTTTCTGTCACTACAAGTACATAAGTAAGAATGAAATAATCTTTGGAAAGAAAATGACTCCTTTATTTAATGTTTTCCTCTAGACATATATAAATAAGCCACAGAAAATAACCCAAAAGAAAAGGCTATGGCTGAAAACAAGCTGACCATGAACCAGCAACGTGGCCTTCAGGCAAAGAAGGCCAGTAGGCTAGGCTATGTCAGAACATTGCTAGTAGGTCAAAGACAGGATCCCTTCCATCTACTGAGCCCTGGTGAAAAACTTCTGGAGCACACAATCCAATTATGAGCTCCCTGATACAAAAAGTACATGGACCTCCTGAAGCAAGTCAGCAAAGGGCCACTAAGATTGTTAAAGGCTTGGAGTATATCTTGAACATTGCAAGACCCTGAAAGAGCTTGAACTCTTCAGCCTCAGGAAGAGGCTTAGAGAGGATCTCATCAACATATAAATATAAATATGTAAATCTGATAAGGAGAAGTAAATAAGAAGGAGCAAGGCTCTTTTCAGTGGTGCTCAGTGACAAGACAAGAGGTAATGGACATATAGTTCTAAGCAGTCTAGTCTAACTGATCCTGCTTTTAGTAAGGGGTTGAATTTGATCAACTCCAGAGGTTCTGTACAACGTCACATGTTACATGGTAATTTTGAAAAACAAAACAAAAAAACTCCTTATTAAAAAAATATAATAAATGTGAAATATTCCAAACATAGCAAAATCTGTCAAAAAGATAATGTATACAGAGATCTGCTCTTTCAAGTATTTTTGTACTTTTTAAGACACAAAATTCAGTAAAGCATGACTTTAAAGAAAATGACAGAAATATGACTATTTTTAAGCTTGCAAGAGAATATTAAATTAGCAGTGGTCTAATGAAACAAAGCTGTTCAGCTAATAATCTTCTCTCCTGAGTCTTGCAAACCAAGTTCATTCTTTCATTAAATTCAGCTCTGCAAGGATTATTCAAAATGCAAATGCATCTGAACTTGCAATTTAAATATTCCAGATATTCTTCTGAATAAAAAGGTTCTTTTTAAGGCATTTCTGTGCCTGAATACCATTAACTTTACTGTATCGTAACCTAATTCTATTAATTGAAGAGTGTCACCAGTTCCACATTTAACCAGAGAAACAGGAAAGACCTTAAGAAATGACATTCCCCATTAGAACCAGCTTGTAAAATTATATCAGTTGGCTAAAGTTATTTTATTTTTCACTTCACAGAATCACAGAGGTTGGAAGGGACCTCAAGAGATAATCAAGTCCAAGCTTTCCTCTAAAGCAGGTACCCTACAATAGGTCAAACAAGTAGATGTTCAGACAGGTCTTGAATATCGCTGTAGGAGACTCTGGGCCACCTGTTCCAATGCTCCATCATCCCTACCATAGAGAAGCTCTGTCATATGTTAGCACAGAACTTCCTATATATAAGTTTTAGGCCATTGTTCCTTGTTCTACCACTACATACCACTGAGAAGAGCCTGGCCTCATCCATTTGCCTCCCATCACCTTTTACATATTTATAAACATTTGTCAGATGCGCCCTTCAGTCTTCTTTACCCCAGGCTGAACAGACCCAGGTTACTCAGTCTTTCCTCATACAGGAGATGCTCCAGACCCTTGATCATCTTGTGGCCCTCTGCTGGACTCCTTCTAGGAGATCCCTGTCTTTTTTAACTGAGGAGTCCAGAACTGAGCATAGTATTTTAATTGTGGCCTCACCAGAGCAGATGGGCGTTATCTGTTAAAAAAAAGTAGATCTATCATGGGATGATTTTCTCTCCTCAAACCCAGGAACCTGTCTTGTGGCAAAAACAAAGGCTAAACAATGGCAGAGGAGGCCAAATGAATCTTTGCCTGTGAAAAAAAGGTAAGGCAATAAAGGCAGCTAATTGCAAGCACTACATCAGAGAGGACTCCTTTATCAATACTACTTTGCTCTGAGTATTAGGACTGATTAGGAATGATCCCTGGTACCCACTTCCCACTGCTGCCAATGCATCTCCTTCCTTGTTTTGAGGTGCCAGAGTTAATGAGTCTTAGCATGGCAGAACAATTTAGGCTGAGGGATCTTCCTCCAGAGTCAACTAGTCTAATTCTTCTGAGGTAGTTGCACATGCTGCAGATGTTTTCCACACCAGTTATTTATTTTTAGTTTAGAAGTTGTGTATTTTAGGAAATCTGTAAACAACACAGTCTATATTACTACCACCTACTACTAATATATTAGCCTTAAAAAGCAAGCAACTTTCTTCAGGAGAGAGTTAGTCAAAGTGTCCAAGTCTCTGAGCAACCCAGTGAGTTAAGTCTTCTCATTGAAGATCCAGTGTCTGAACATTTGAAAACAGTCTATAAAAAAGGAAAGAAAACTAATCAAAAAGACTACTTCCTCATACACTGACAGCTTTTATATGTTTCAATGCTAGAGAGTAAATGACTTATTCCTGTCCCTATTGAAGTTACTCGAAAAGTTTCCATTATCTTTCCAGGAGGGAGAAACAACCACTGTTGGTTTCTGAGGATGAGAGATAAATGTGGGTCATCATGAAAAAAGACCAAAGCAACTGAATCAAGAGCATAGACATGCTTTGGAACTAGATTCTTTGTGAAACCCTGAATTCTGCACTGTTACTTTTCTCTTGAAATCCATCCACTTCAAACCTTGACCAATACAATGCGACCTTACAGGAAGATAACTTAAGATTTGAGTATTTTCACAAAGTGCCTAATGTCTGTCTTCTTTCCAAAATAAATCAGCTAAATCCAAGTAATTAGTACTTTCACATGAGGAGGAGATGTTCCAAAATGGACATCCTATTTAACTATGTCCAAAAGCCATATTGCTGTGACATTGTACACTACCTTCCTACAGCCACCCCCTAAAAACTGTGCTGAGCATGCTGCAAAAACAGGTAAGGCCTTATCTCCTTGTAATCTTCCTCGTACAGCTGCTAAGTACGTCTTGTTCCTTGGGAAAGCTGTGAAGCATTTCTATATTGCCTTGATACTCCTGACAGTTGCTTCTAACCAAGAAAGTAAAACACTTCTTTCTAGCTCCATGAGGAACCTGGTGCAATCAGAGCATCATAAACCTCTCTAAGCCATTGACAACAGGAGCAGACACTGGAGTCTCACTCTGCTTTTGGACAACAATGTTCTATGTTGAAATAATGATTTGTTTATGCTGCGCATACTAGCTTCTGAAAGGTCCCTGGTAAACACACTCACTGTTTAAAGGAGTATATAAACTCAAATTGCATTAAGTGGAAATGCTTGTTTGAGAAAATAACATATAATTTCATGTACTTACTCTCCTTGCAGATAATTTAAGGTTATTTTAAAATTTAAATTACCAAAGGATAAACAAAATCCAGAGTGTGCTATTTCATTCTTTTCTTTTTTCCCTTTTATTAAGACTTTAAATATTACAAGCCAATCTTAATATCAAAATTACACATGGGTAGCAGGTTTTTTTCTGTGTTATAAATCACATTAAAACCCCATTTGCTCATGGGCTCTTCCATTGCCTGTCAAAAGCATTATTCTGTGCAGGTTTTATTCTTGAAATATTTTTATTGCTGGGAAAAAAAATGCTGGATCTTATAAATATTTCGGAGCTTGAATAGAAACATTCAGACTTACCACCATTTAGAAAATAGTTTTACTGAAGAAATATTTAGTAGCAAATCAGCTATTACTGCAATGGAAATAAAGACTTACATTTGTTTCAGTATACCATTCAATAATTAGCTTTTAAATCTTGCAGGGCAAAAATTTCCTCATCTTAATGAAATTACTGTAGTTGCTACATTACCCACATTATAATGGAGTTTCATTTACGATGTGTATCATCGGTAACAGAAGCGGTTTTACTACTTAAAGGTCAGTTACTTCCAAATTTTCTTCATCCTGTTACAATTTCAGTTGTTAAAATATCTTATGGGACCTGAAACATAAATGAATGAATTATTATTTTCTTTGGGTAGATGCCCTGGGTAAACTTAAAGTTGTTTTAACAGAAAATAGCTTATTTTTGTATACAACAAAATTTATACTTGTCAAGTTTGTATTTACAGTTTTGTGCCTGGTGGAATACTGATAGGCCAGAGTTCATAGATATATTTACAAAATTAATATTAGTTAATGTTAGATAGGTTGCTATCACATCTGCAGAAGCAAAATGGGAGGAAGGTATTTTTGAACCACATTAGTTTCCTTATTTCGGATATTTTTCAGTACTGAAATTAGAAAAATCTAAAGTTTAAGATAAGGTTTCAACTTCTATGAATTGTCTTCAAAGCACAACCAGAAACATGAGAGTTCTTATTCTTTGACAAGAAATTCTGATTCCTGAAGAGAAAACAGTTTTCTTCACTGATTCAAAAACCTAAGAGATGAACTGAGCATTTTTAGCCACATGAGATACAGGTATTTACAGTCTGCATTCCAAATATCTGAAAAACTAAAATTCCAAATACTCCTTTGTTCTGTGTCTGATAAAGTATCAGAAATTAATTTCACAGATATATGTAGGAATAGATTATGCTACCTTATTAACTGGTGTGGCATGAAAGATCTGAGAATGTGATTATTTCATTAAAAAAAAAAAAACTTAGCATGCTTTTACATACTCATATTTTGTTTAAGAAAATAGTTATTTGCTACATATCTGAAGGTAAGGAATTTAGGATACTTACAGTTAAATTCTGCATAATTTTAACAACTGTAATGAACAAGATCATATTAACCTTCTAGCATTAGATAGTCATTATTGAATGCCTGAGTAGTTTTAATCTGTTTAAGAATCACTATTAATGGCACAAACTTAACGTTCACCATCTAGATTCTTTCACTGCCATGTTGGTCACAGCTTAACGAACTTGCATACAGCTAATGAGGAGGAAAACATCCAAGGGACTTAGATGAATAATGTACTAGGTTTAAACAAACACATTACCAAAGGTTTGTTTCCACATCTGTTGAACAGTTTTAAATATGCTCAGCCACAACAATATGCACAAAATTACTGCTGGGCTATGGAGTTAAGAATACCAGAGGAACTGTAATTCAATATCACCATAAAAGGAAGCAATGCATTAGTGTGCCCTGATGTGCTAGTTTGCCCTGTGTTGACTTACAGTGCTACATCTGTTGAGGCTGATGATAATTTGTGCCAGATGGAAGAGTCACGGATTGCAGCTGCAGTATGCGACAAATTTCTTCCTAGAGTACAAACCACCTGAGTGATTTATTTATTTTGAACTATTTGAATTATGAAATGACGAGAGTTGGAAGGGACCTTAAAGACCTAGTTTCAACACCTCTGCCATGGGCAGGGTTGCCACCCAATAGATCAGGCTGCCCAGCGCCCCACCCAACCTGGCTTTGAATAGCTCCAGGGTTGGGCATCCATAGCTTCTCTGAGCAGCCTGTTCTAGCTCCTCAGCACCTTCTGAGTATAGAATTTCCTCCTAATCTAAATTGGCTAATTTAAATCTCCTCTCTCTTAGTTTAAGATGTTTTACTTCCTGTCTTATCACTATCAGACTACGTAAAAAGCTAGGCCTCCTCCTCTTTAAAAACTGTCTTAAAATGCTGAAATGCTGCAATGAGATCTCCTCAGAACTGAACAAGCCCAGCTTCCTCAACCATTCTTCATGTGAGTGATGCTCCAGACCTTTGAATGTTTTCATGACTGTCCCCTGAACCTGCTCCAATAGCTCCTGTTCCACATTCTTGTGCTGGCAGCCCCACGCCTAGACACAGTCCTTCAGATGGGACTTCAAAAGAGGTGAGTAGAAAGCAGACAGACACACCCTGCTGGCCTTCCAGGCTGCAAACACACACTGCTGACCCATGTCAATCTTTTCATCCAACAGGACATCCAAGTCTTTCTCAGTAGGTTCTCAGGTTCTTCTCTTGATTGCAGAAATATCTGAAATTGCCCTGGGCCAAGTGCAACACCTTGCATTTAAACTTATTAAGTCTGATTAGGTTGCACATGCCCACTTTTCAAGCATATTCAGGTCCTTTTGAATAGCATCCCTTACTTTTATAGTGTCAGCTGCACCACTCAGCCCCTGCTTGGTCATAGAGCATGACACAACACTTTGGCTGCGACCACCTAACCAATTTCTTATGCACAAAATAGCTCACTTTTTCCCAAGTTAGTGCTAAGAATGTGATGCAGGAATACATCAAAGACCTTGCAGAAGTCCAGGCAGATAACATCTATCGCTCTTACTTTGTATACTGATGCTGTCACTACATCATAGACAACCAACAAACTGGCCAGTCAATTTGCCATTGGTGAAGGTGAGCTGGCTGTTTTGCATTACCCCCTCATCTTGTACGTGCCTTAGCATAGCTTCCAGGAAGACCTGTTCCCTGATCTTCTTAGGTAAACATGAAGCTCACCAGCCTGAAGTTTCCTAGATTTTTCTATCTTTCTTAAAATATGGGAATGATGTTTCCCTTTTTACAGTCACCGTAGACTTCACCCGACAGCCATGACTTTCAAATACAATGAAGAGCAGCTTGGCAATTACATCAGCCAGTTCCTTCAGGAACCTGGGAAGCATGTCATCATGCCGCACATTCAGTCCCGTGAAGTGGTCTTGAATGTTGGAAAGGATTTTGGTCTCCCAGCTCCTGTTTAGATATTCAGAAACATAAGAGATGTGCTTTAAGGGACAAAGGGGTACTTAAGCCAATTTTGGAGTACTTTGAATCTTTTTAACAGCTTCATTCTCTCAATAATAACCAAGATTCAGGTCTACCAAATTGCTAGGGTGGAGGTCAAGAAAACACTGAAGAATTTGTATGCTAGATAGATGGAAAAAGCAAGTGGGATGATTCAGGCAGTTTTCTTCACACTCTAGGAAGGAATTGAGTTCTTTATGCTAGCTTTGATGGGCTCAAGGCTTATAAGCCTAACTCTCTCACAGTATTAAATCAGAGCATTTGAATACACTTTTGTGAAATCGAATAGATGGTGCATTGATTCGAAAATCAATGAATACAGATATTAACCATGTATGAAGGTCAAAGAGGCTGAAATACGTGTTTTGAGGCAGCTGGGAATAAGGTTATTTTACTGTGTGGATGTAACTTAAATCAGCTCCATGTATGCATAAAAAAAAATAGTAAGAATCAGAGCTGGATAACTACATCACAGATACATTGGCCATAGGTAATACACATAATTTTTGTGCTTTGCATTAAAATAAGAGGGCTTTAAAAAACCCTTATATAACATAATAAAATTATCATTAAGGGCATGTATGTATATCAAAAAGTCCATATAAATAAGAAACAGAAAGAAGTATAAGAATGAAAATGCAACAGCCATATTGGGGGCATTAGTGAATATTTCGTGGAATTTGTTAACTTTGATGGATTGACTAATTAAACAGTAAGGTTCTTGTGATGAGATATAGCAATGTATCTCAAATACAGCTAATACTTTACTTTATAAACAAAAGCACAAAAATACTGTATTAAAAGCAGATGTAAAAAGATTCAGATGTTAAAAACAACTAAGTTTGTCTACAGAAATCTAGAAACTATCTTTGTATATTTGAAAAAAATGCAGTTACTTTTTCTGTATGATTGGTTCCTTATTTAATAAACACCATAGAAATCTTAACACTTTATAGAAAAATGAATATTTTATCACTGTACTGTCAATGGAAACTAGCTGGAAAAAAAAAAAAAAAAAGGTGATAAACTAATTCAGTTGCATTTTTAAAAGAAAAAAAAAGCCAAATTCTTCTCAATGAAAAATTCAGGCAGGAAAGGTAGTGACTAACAGAATTAAGTTATTCCAACCTTATCCTAATATATGTGACCTCCTTCAATCTCAGTCCATCAGCATACAAAAGTTATAACTATATTTTTACTTCTTCTCTCCAAGTGACCCACTATGGAATGAAGTTATTACAAGCTTTATGAGAAGTGGCTGAAGAAGCTGTGATTGTTCAGACTGAAGAAGAGAAGGCTCGGGATAACCTTATTGCTCTTTACAACTACCTGAAGGGAAGTTGTGGTGTGGTGGATGTCAGCTTCTTTTCCCGTGTAACTATCAATAGGACTAGAGGGAATGGCCTCAAGTTGAGCCGGGGGAGATTCAACTTAGGAATGTATGTTAGGAAGTACTTCTCCAAGAGAGTGGTCAGGCATTGGAATCAGCTGCCCATGGAGGTGGTGGAGTCACTGTCTCTGGAGATATTCAAAAATTGTTTAGATGTTGTATTGAAGGGACATGGTTTACTGGAAAATATTGGCGACAGGTGGACACTTGGACTGGATGATCTTAAAGGTCTCTTCCAACTTTGGTGATTCTATGAAAGCCTCTGTGCATCTGATGTACTATTCTGAGAGTATTCAATCAGAAAAACACTGAAGACAATTAACAGTCTTAAAATCACTCACTAGCCCTTTCTGCATCAGTCAAGTGCTCTGATTCTCTAATAATTAAATCACTAATTTATACTAAGAGACATTAACCTAGAGGTTCATTCAATGTCTGATACTATTGAAAGTGATAATTGTGTTGCATTAGTCTTCAACCCAATTAAGTTAATTAAAGATGATAATTAACCACATTAAGCAGACATATTGGAATACTAGAAAATGTATTTTACTCTCTGATTAAAAATCTTTCATTTTTAGGGCTCACTGCACTAGCCTCCAGCCTTGAGTTTCCAGCACTTACTGTTACTTTCGATCTAGGATGTTCTCTTATCTGTTTTATATCTCGGGAACAAAAGCTGCAGCATTACTATCCACTATGCTAAACATAACATTTTGGCAATAAGCCTATAAAAGATAAGTTATAGAAGCTCAAGACTCACTGTCCTCCCTGGACCTATTCTGAAATACTGACATGCAGCTTTAACTGCAAGTAAGGACAACTTACACAAATAAGCAATTAAAGGGGAAAAAAATAAACAATTGTAAGAAAAGCAGGCAAGGGAGTTATTAGGTATTTACAAATGATGGTTAAATTAACAACAGAACAAATCACAAGAGATCAATTGCCTAGGTAGAATCTTCTCACACCACCAACATTTTTTATTAGCTTTTCATACTTAGACATTATGTTTTTCAGTATATATTCAAGTGCATCAGCACGTTCCCCCCCCCCCCCCCCCAGTCAGTAAATTCAGGAATTAAATCCTTTCTATGACAAACAGTTGTCACTGGGCCTTTTGCTCATACAACACTAAAATCAGAGCTTCAATCATGTCCAGTTTTCTTGAGATTTCTCTTTAACAGAGCCGAATTGAATCCAGAGTTCTGTGCTCTTGGAAAGGCATATCATAACCCACAGCATCCCAAAATTCTGGGAATAACTAAAGGATTCTATGAACACGCAAAAGCTTGCCATTTTGATGAAGCATTCAAACATTACTCATTCAAGATTCTTTGTTTCTTTCATTCAGAGATGTAGATATCAGACCATTCTGAAATACTGGGGAAAAAAACAATAAATTGGGCAATAAGTATTCCTTCAAAGATAAAATATTTGTCCCTTTAAATTGCTCATGTGAGAAATGTAAGCAAAAAATCAAACCAAGGCAATGTTTAAAAAAACCTGGATGTCAAAATACTCTGTTACTGAAATTATGGAAGGGTCTACTTGAAACATGTCCAGATTTTTAATTGAAACAGGCACAACATTTAGCAAATTGATATTTGTTGTTAATAAATATCTTTTTTCAAATTAAAAAAAATAGTGTTCTACAAACATAGTTCTGCCTGTTAGTTCCACTGAATGTAAAAATTTGTACGAAGTCATCTGCTCTCTAATTTCATTTGAAGCAGTAAAGAAAAAGATACTGTATTCCTTCCAAATATTTAAATGAATGTAGACATAATGCATTTATTCATTTGGCTACTCAATCTGAATTATTTTTGATTACTCCATCTCTGAACAACAGTTAACACAAAGGCACACAAATGCCAATTTCAGAAACTGACCAACTAAAGACATTTAATCCAACAGTTTTTCAAAGACAGTTATCAGGAAACTGAGCCATTACTGGAGACTAATTCATTATTCTTCCTCTATGTGCACAGTCCTTCACTCTATGAGGACAGCCTTTGAAAGTAATTGAATAAAATAGAATAAAGTAGATATGCTGAAAACCTATTAAGAATTGCATGTTACTGTACAAAAGCCATGTGAGTGCGTACACTAATGTAACACCATTATATGTAATTTCTCTATTGATTGCTCTGTAGAAACCAATTACTCAGTATGACAGTCACATCAATATCACTATTTGTGGAAAACAACAACAGTTGCAACAGAATTAGGTGCACCAGTCATAATACAACAGCAAACATTTGTTATTTGGTGTAAACAATCATGCTATTCTTGTTAGAAGAGGGAGAGAGGATGCAAGGTGGAGGGACAGAGTCTTGAAAAGTCCTTCAAGATGGGAATTCCTATTCTCCTGCACTAAAGACAATAAAGTGTTACAGGAGCTGAGCAGAGAGCTCAGGAAGAGCAATGAAATCAAAGCCTGGTTCCCCTTGATGAACATTTTCTATAGAAACACGTAAGTAAAAAAAAAAATTCATTTTTTGCTCTGGCCACTGTGTAGGGTGAGCACATTTACACATTTGCTTCATACCCTCCAATATGTTGCTACACACTGACAATACCTCTGCATGTTTTTTTAGATTCCTTTCCATTGCAACTGAAATCATTGAAGTCATTTGAGAAAGTTAATGTACTTAATTATTTTCAGCACATAATTTTTGGGAAGTACTGCCTCTTTACTTCTTCCTTGAAACTACCCTTAAATACAAAAGCCAAATAAAGAGTTCAGGTTAAAGATCCAGTGCAGTAGAGCAGAAATGCTTTTTACTACAGCCTACAGTTTCAAAAATGAGTTTATCAAGATTAAATCAACTGCTTGTGGCCTGGTAAGATTACTTGCTTACTTGTAAGGAACAGTTTAATTACTGAGAGCAGTATGAATTATGTACCAATTGTTATCTGTGCAATATTTTTGAATAAGTAATACTGATAAATGCCTCACATGCTACCAAATTAAATATTAGAGGTTCATAACTGTAAGTTTACTTAAGACACACAAAGTCACATTCTAAAAACTCTTTGTAATGTGCATTAAATAAAAGGTAAATACACCCTTGGTGTGTCCACATTGACTACTCCTGATAAGAGAAGAAGGTTATCAGGAATAGCCAGCACACATACATCAAGGAAAAATCATTCCTGACCAACCTGGCTGCCTTCTATGATGTCATCACCAGCTGGGTAGATGGGGGGAATGGGTAGGAAGGCAGTGGATGTTGTATACCTTGACTTCAGCAAGGCATTTGACACCATCTCCCACAACACCTTCGTTAAGAAACTTAAAGTATGGAATAGATGAGTAGACAGTGACGTGGCTTGAGAACTGGCTAACTGGAAGAGCTCAGAGGGTTGTCAACAGTGTCAGTTTGGTTGGAAGCTCATAACTAGCAGAGTTCCCCAGGGATCAGTTCTGGGTCTGGTCTTGGTCAACATCTTCATCAAAGACCTGAATGAAAGTACAGAGTCCACCCTCAGTAAGCTTGCTGATGATACAAAGCTAAGAATAGCTGACACACCAGAAGGCTGTGCTACCATTCATAAAGACCTGGACAGACTGGAGAATTGGGTAGGGTGGCACTTGATGAGATTCAACAAGAGCAAATAGAGCCTTGCACCTGGGAAGGAATAACCACATGCATCAGTACAGATTAGGGGATGACCAGCTTGAGAGGAGCTCAGTGGAGAAGAACCTGGATGTTCTAATGGACAACAGGTTGGTCATGAGCCAGAAGTGCGCCCTTGTAGCTAAGAAGGCCAGTGGTATCCTGAGGTGCATTAAAAAGAGTGTAGCCAGAAGATTAATCCTCCCCCTTTATCTGCCCTGGTAAGGCCATATTTAAAATGCTATGTCCAGTTCAAAAAAGACAGCGATCTCCTAGGAGTCCAGCAGAGGGCCACAAGATGATCAAGCATCTGAAGCATCTCCTATATGAGGAAAGATTGAGTAGCCTAGGGAAAATATGACAGGGGGAGGATCTGATAAATGTTTATGAATATATAAAGGGTGATGAGAGGCAAATGGATGAGGCCAGGCTCTTGGTGGTGTGTAGCAATAGAAATGGCCTAAAACCTGAGCATAGAAAATTCCATACAAACATGTAGAAGAAGTTCTTCACTGTAAAGGTGATGGAACACTGGAACAGATTGTCTAGGGAAGTCGTGGCATCTCCTATGCAGATATTCAAAACTCATCTGGATGCCTACCTGTGTAACCTACTGCAGGGTACCTGCTTTAGCAGAGGGATTGGACTTGATCTCTTGAGGTCTCTTTCACCCCCTGCAAGTCTGTAAATAGATGATAAAAATCCAACTAAATGATCATACTGACAATCTTAATTTCAATATAAATCTACAACGTTTTTTTCTTCTATTACATTTGTAGGCAACTAAAAATAAAATATTGTGGTTCAGATTTTGGTCTAGTTTGCACTGCTGTAATCCAATTAATTAAAGCAAGTAGAATCAGACAAAAAAGAAAGTTAAGGAAGAATTGGATCCTAAATCATGGGACATTTGTTCATTTTAAGAAATTACTTGGAAATAAAGTTTCTGAAAGCTTCTTACAGCAGCAGCTTTTTTATAAGCTTTATTTCAAGACTTGAAGGAGAATAGGAAGAAAAAGCACTTTAAAATCATTCTTGATCAATACCTATTAGCAAAAAAAAGGTAAAAAAAAATGTTTTTGTAGGTAACAATTAATTTCTAATGAACTAAAGAACAGTAATTCTTAGGTTATATTCAAATAAAACAACTTTTTGTACTTTAACAATTATTTCAAAGAATCCTATAACAAAGCTATTACACTTATTTTAAAATCCTGAATGATAGTCATAACTGTATGCATTATAGTTTTCAAAAGTAATAACCATACTGATCAAGATCTAATATCAGATTATCTTCTTGATTAAAATGAGTCTTTTGCTTTATAAAAATCGCCCGTTGCTCTTGTTGCCACTAAAAATTTAGAAGCTTAGAGGTATAATTTTTACTTTGTTTGTTATACAGAATTGTACAGCTACTACTAAAACAATTTGTGCTTACGCATTTGCATACTAATTATTCCTTTTTATAACCTCTGGCCTGATTTATAATTCTTACTGTGTCTTTTCAGTAACATTCCACAATATCTATTTTTTCTAGCTGTATGTTTTGTCTTGCCACTGGAGACAATTATGTTCCGCCAAGCATAGATAGCTTTTACAGGTTTTTTGTTGTTTTGTTTTATCACCTTTTTTTAAGAACAAGGATAGAGGGAAATGAAGCTGTTAAATCATACTAGGACTACACAAGGTAACAATAAGCAAGTTTTCATGTGTCCATGTGTGTAAATAATCCTAACAGAAATTTAAAACATAGCTTTTGCAAGGGGAATGAATATTGCTTTTATTTTCTATTCTCTTTCATCCTAGTAGCTTTTGCTTTGAAAATCCATGTTTCCAGGCAATAACAAGGGTATAAAGTTATTTTCTGCAAATCGTGCAGTTCTAGCAGTCTTTGTTTCTCTCAAGTATCTCTCCTGAAAAAAGTTGCATAAGCATTTTCTGATTACACATCAAAGTGTTAAGTAGTTCTAATACATGCAAAAAGCCACAATGCTGTGTACCAAGGTGCTAGGTCATCTTTAGCTCCCTGACACAGATCCTACTAACACTGTGAGAGACTCTTAAGTACTAAGCAAAAACAAGAGGAACAAAAATGAAAATCTGCTGGTATATGGGAAGTGAAGGGGGAGAATTTTATCTTTTATATAAGGCTCAGAGCAAGTCCACATCTCTGTTGCGTTCATTACAGTTCTTCCAACTGCTGACATGGAAAACTACACCTGCCTCCTTGTCCTGTCCTTCCCTACCTCCCAACAGGCTACTCAGCCCTCCTAAGCCTCAATGTCCAAAAGGAGTAGAACCTCACAGAGTAAAAGGAACTGCATTCTTTTTGAGATTTGTCCTTCCGTCTGTTGCTTCTATTTCTCCTGTTCTTGCAAAGACATTTTTTTAATTCATTAATACCCATGGGATAAGTCTGGGACACATTTCAGTTTAAGGAAAGTGGGAGGCAAGTTGGGCCTTCCTCTGGTTGGCCTGGTACCAAGGCAGCTCCTTCAGAGGCAGCATTAGAGCTGCTTGCAAGCGAACTGTGGAAGGCCAGAAGCAGCAACTTCCGTTGTGCTCCAAGAGCCACCTCACAGATTTCACCTTTCACTCCTTTGCTCCAAGAGAACAGGTGCAGAGAGATTCTAGATCAGACCGCCAAGAGAATATGTTTTAAGTATAATCAGTGCAGGGTACAACACACAAACCATCCTCCTTTCCCACTGTATCAGACGAAAAGTAGTATTTTTAACTATTAAACCTATTATCTTGAGATATGAAATGGACATTAAAAAAAAGCAACACTACTGAAATCTTGAGTTAAATATTTGGGATTAAGCTTCTTAGCGCTTCCCCTTATCTCCTAAGTATCCCTCTGTTAATTCTGAAATGAGATCAAATCTGTCTTTTTGTGGGGTACTATGCTTTATGTAATCCACTTGAAGAAACACTCTTGCCTTTCTAATTTCATAATGAAGTAGAATGGCATAATCTTGTAAGATAACAAAATTTCTGTATCCTATAATAGCATGCTCAATTCCTTGTTCAGATATGAATCTAATCACTTCTTCCCTATGTAGTGAGGGGATCCCCAGCTCAAACGCTCCTGTTAGAGCTCTCCCCATATTTCACTCTGCCTGCTTATTGGATGGCCAGGCTCAGGACACCCCATTAAGGAGGGGGTCAGTTCAACAGTTTGCATCCTACAATCATAACACTTCCACCCTAAAACTCAGATTTGCAGATAAATCAGGTGAAAAATGTTCTTATACATTTATTGCATTATGCAACCTTCAGAAGTGTGTGAATTTGCTTTTTGGGGGAACAAAGTGACTGCTCCAAATCTACAGTAGTTTCATTCAAATTTGACTGACTTTGATGCACTCATTTCTTTTTGCCCTTTAAATACTTATCTGGAAGTCTACACATTGCTCAAATATAGTGATATTTTTCCCCACTTGTAAACACACCTTGGAAAAATCCTCATAACTGAGCTCAGATGACAATATGCTGAAGAACTTGATAGTCATATCTCCTTGATAACTGGTAAGTTTTGCACTATTACCAAATACTTGAAATCTCACTATGTTATGAGTTCTTATCTCCATAAATTTAGCCATCAAAAATACATCTGAATAATTTCTGCATCAGCAAAAAAACCTTCAATTTTGTATCTCTCTGAAGTACAGCTGGCCCGTGGTAGGGACTACAGTCAGAGTGAGCCATTAAGTCTGTGTTCTTCCAGCATGGTTATAAGTTTTACATCATGCCAAAATTCATGATGTTGGAAAAGATTTTAAGAGTTAATGGGAACAGTATGGCCACTATAAATCACCTACCATCAAAGGTGTGATGATCCCAAGAGAAAATGAGTGATTGTTACCTATTAAGCACAAGATTTTCACATGAATGTTATGTGAGTATTGCATAACTATGTTTTCTGTTTATTGCTTGACATCTGAATGGGAACTGCTGAATCACAGCCTGAACCTTTGATTGACCACCAGAGACAAGCAGTGAGTCAGCCACAGGAGCACAGGTGAAGGTAATTAAGGTAATTCACCTGTGCTACTGGAAGGAGTGGAGCCAGGCTCCACCTCTCCTAGATCCCATTTAAGTGCTGACTACCACTGAGGAAGGCTCTCTTCCTGGAGATTGCTCCTTAAGGAGTTTATTGCAAGCTTAAAACATCAGTAAGCATTTTTCATTTATTATCTTTCCACCGCAATAATCCTACTTAGCCTAACCTCTGTATGCCAATTGATTTTACACCTCTGTACACTTATTGATTGTACAACATCTTTTTATACAGTATTTTGTATGACATAAGATGAGGAGCTATAACGAATTGGAGCTATAATTAATGTTATGAAAGAAAATTTCAAAGTGGAATGCATAGAAAATATATAATATCAAATATCTTTTTTTTTTTACTGACTTTATTATTGCTTCCTGTACTCTTCGCTTGTTCTCTCCTTTCCTACTAACATCTGTTTTCACTCTATTCCTTCTTTCCTTTGATTTTTGTGCCTCTCTCTCTTTAATTCTCTTTTCTTCCTCAGTCTTCTAAGATATTTCTTGCTGGCCCTACCTGATGTGACATCTTTAGTTACCCTGTTCCTTTGCCTTATTCAGCCATAATTTGGGCTCAGCAAGAAAACAAAAGCATCTCAACACAAGGTAAGACCTGAAGGCAAAAGAACATGTTTTTTTCTCCTCAATCTTTCCAAGTGAATTCATAACTTTATCAAGAAGATATTTTTTGAAATTCACTACTTTAACAGAGAAAAGATGCATTTATTTGCTGCTTAGCAGTAACATGCTTCAGGACCAACCAATGTGATTCTAGTGTCCGTGTCTGATAGAGTGCAGTTTAAACTGTAATTCACAGGAAGCTATATACTAGGTTTGAACAAACATACTGTTAGCAGCACATCTGTGATGTCCTAAACATTGAGCTTAATCTCTTGGATGCACGTACTCACTGTTTGCTACATATGCAAATTCTAAAGAACATATACATGAATTTAAGAGCTATTATATTCACTGGTCACCACTTGCAACTATTGCAGTTTTGCTGTTGGATTGAATCAGTGACAAAAACATGGTAAACACATATAACCCCTGAGAAGCTTGAACAATTTTTGGCTCAAAGCCTCATCTTTCAGCGGCACTCATCTGAGACATAATCTGCTCTACAAGCCTTTGGGCTTAATGGTTACCATGAGCACAGTGGTAAGAGAAACATATGCAGCTGGACAATCAGGAATTTCCAAGTGTTGTTCCTGTTAGGTATTCAAGCTGACTTGGGGAAGAGGGGGTCACCTCAGAGGAGAGGACTGCCATGCAGTCAGTGCCCACCATGTGACAACTGCATGATCAGCCACTGATTACCCAAAAGGAGTAGGCATGCACTACAGACAAAACAAGACATAAGTACCAATGACAACTACTGTTGGTCCTGAAAACTAAAGCAAACCCTGACAAACCAAACAGAAGTGCCCCTTACAACCAGCTGCTGCCCCAGCAACCAAAATGACATTATGAAGAGGATAAAAACCCAAGGAGTTCTGAGGTAGAATGAGTACCCCTCCACAAAACTGCAACTGTGCAGCTTAACAAGGCATCTCTGACCGATGTGCTGCAGCCCTACAGACCAACAAAACATTGTTGGATCCTTGGTGGTGACTATCCCTGCTTTATAAATCATTTGCTAGGATTACTCCTTTTACTATCCTCATCTTCCTCACATTCCCTAGCTGTTTAGAACTTGTAATAAGATCAGTTGACTGCATTTGGCCTCTTTTGCTGTCTTAGTCTTCCTTCAGGTATACATATATGTCAAACCACCTCCTCCAATAATTGGAACAAGACACCACTGATTTTATTCACTACTCAGTTAAACTGAAACATTTTCCTCCAGCAAAACCTTTCATAGACCTCAAAGAGTAGGTACAGAAGGTAACAAATACAGAAGTATATCACTCCAATTAGCATAATATTGAAGGAAAGGGATGAACAGACCCTTTATCCACTTTCATACTTTGAACAGAAGCTTTCACCTTGTTAAATGAATAATAGCTCTGATGCCTACTAGCATTTTTTTCTTTTTCAAAGTTTTGTTTCTTTTTTAATTACTGCAGTGCTTTTACTACCCACAAGTTTTCAAAAAATTTAAGAATCCCTTCTACATATATATATCACATTAACAGTCTTCAAACAGTACCAAATACAACACAGAATAAAAAGCAGATGGATGAAAAAAGCTGCTAGACAGGAAATAAAGTCAGAAGTACAATGTCTTTACCATTTCCTAATTTAGTAATTTGTAGCACTCTGTAAGCCAGCCACCACAATTCAGTTCCCAAGTTTTTAAAACATATGTAGACTAATAATAATTTCTCATTATTTTTAGAGTATCCATTATACTGTACTTGGTATAAACATTTACTTAGAGAAATGGATCATGTATCGTTTCATACAAAATGAAATTCTCATACCCTATAAGCACTGGAAATAATCACACTTACAAAGAAATATGAATATAAGTGCAGTTTATCATTATCACAAGATAACTCCCTTTTTTAATGTGTTCTTAATTAAGGTATTTCATTGTACTTACTATAAGGTGTAAGTGAAAGCCATAAGCATTTTACTTTTACAGTTTCCCTTTGAATTTAAGGAATAATGAGTCATTTCAAAGAAAATAAGCACAGAAAACATTCACAATTCTCTTTGTGAAAATAAGTTATTTGAAACCTTAATAAGTTTATAAGATAATCAACCTCAATTTTTCATCTATAGATGTTTCTGAGCTAATAATAAAGCAACTCCAACAGATTGTCTAGGTGAAATTAAATAGAAGATTATATATAATTATATATATTTAAATGAATTATACAAAAGGAGAAAAATAAACACTTCAAATAGAGTTGCTTGGAGCTTTTTTGTTACAGTACCTGTTGTGAAGAAAATGAAATTACAAGTCAGAGTTTTAACGCATAAAATGTCTTTTAGAAATGGCTTGCAAATTGCTGGCTGTCACATATAATAAATACATACGTTCATGTCACATTTTCCAGATATTTGATAGAACTCTCAAGAAAAAGATTATCATTATAGCAGAAGCACAAAATCCTATGTAATATTACTTCCTTTTAAAGAAAATAGATTGACACTGCATTTTTTGTGACCAAACATACTAGCCCACCTTCCTCATAAAATTATGCATGTTCCTGTTTCCAGATACCATTGAACCATAATCTATTTTATTACAAATTTAATGAAATAATTTGAGTTACGAAGTATACAGTGTATTTCAGCACTCAGATATACAAGCGTGCAGACACATACATGTTTTACTTCTATCATTAAAGAAATCCAGTCATCTCCCCATGCTGGTTAGCTTCACTACTTGAGAATGAAGTCCCACACTACCATGGTCAGTTAAATGGAAGACCTGAGTCTCAACACAATCAAGATATTGAAAATAAGAAACCAAGATGCTAATAAGCTAAGAATTATATTTTTTTTCCAATTGTCTAAGATCTAGTATGAAGAAAATCACAGACTTTCTTGAAGTCATTGCATGGTTGATCTCTCACCTATAGAAAATCAGCCTTTAATATTTGTGGTGCCTTTGCACAACAACAACCCCTGTCACAATCTACATTTATGCTAACATTGGCTACTAACACAGAGGAAAGTTGCACACATCGCTGTCTTCTTTCCTCTTTGATAAATACACCTCTGAGAAAGACAGACAGTAGAAGCACTATCAAGTACTTCTTAAGACAGTAAATAAATTTGTAGGTGCGATTTGATCAGCCTCAGGTGTTGGTTAAAACATGCATGTCATCTTCCATAAGTTTCAAAGCAACTCTGGGATTTTTGAAATACCTGTCCACTGTAATAATATTTTCTTAGGCAGTCATTATGCTTTCTGTGATTCTACCATTTTCATATCATCTGGATAATCCAATGCTGCCTCTCCTTAGTCCTTCTCACAGGTGGGCTATGACCAGTAGCCATCTCAATAACATTTATTTCACCTCTCTTTGGTCAGAATTACTAGCAACAGTCACTCAGAAAGCAAGAAACAGACTGATAAATGTTGCGCAACAGCACAGAGCAGTACACCCAAATAAGTTAAAATTATGCCTCTCAGAATAAAACATAGCCAAACAGGAAAGCAAAAAAACATACCTTATACTACTGAAGTCTTCCTCCAGACGTCAGCTACAACAGTATTTGTCCCATAAAAAAACAGATTTGCAACTTCAACCTCCAGGGAGGGCCTATTCTGCAAGAAAGCAGTAGCAATGTGTTCCTGAAGTCATACAGAAATGCTAATTAGACACTTCCCTTCTGGAATGTATAATGCTGGCTTCTCAGAAAATCTCACTTTTTCAGTACACACATTGGATGGGAGCTTTTCCAGTTCCTACCGTCTATAAATAGACTGAAAATATATATTTTTTTCCTGATGCACAGAGGGAACATGACAACATGAAACTTGTGTTTCTGACTTTCAGCAACAACAATAGTGGAATTAGAATAAGCTGAGAATTTACTGTTGCTCCTGTGCTGTCAGGCTGATCACTGCAAAGCCAAGGAACATGTTTCTCTGCACACTTATTTCACTAATTACTGCATTAAAGTGCTACAATACCTTCTTGCTTAATTTGTTTTCCTGTATTCAGATAGCAGTTGTCAGTTTTGGTAGTGTACTGGATCTTGAGTTCAATCTGAGTATTATTCATTTGTCAAAGACTTTCCCCAGTTGACAGAGCTGTGAAAAATGCAATTATACAAAGCTGATGGAATTTATTTTTTTAAGAAGCAGAAACTGTCATATTTATTCATCTTGCACGTAGAAGCCTGCACACAAGTATGTCAAAATATGAAGACATTACAGACAGACATTGGCAGAAATATTTTCAGGTCTTTAGCTTGTTCAGATAATGCCTGAATTACCAATATAGTTTAGAAAGCATGAAGAATGAATGTATTCAAGCAGACTAAATTAACTGCTCTTTTCAAAGAGGATCGTAATGAAGTTTTCCTCTTTACCTGACTGATGTTACCTTAAAACAGCAAGAAGGCCATTCATCTTAAGCAGTAACTGTAGGAAATAAAGCCTGTTATCTTTATGGTTTCCTATCTTTCTTTCTTCAGCAAAAATAATGCAAACACACACACTGAGGACTAGAAAACAGGGGGGAGCCACATAAAAAGCTATTGAAGTTGATAAAAGCTTTAAAGCCTCTGTATTTTTTTTTTTTTTCCTTTTCTACTTCTACCAGCTACAGTACAAAGAAATGGGCACGACCTCCACAAAACCAGTGACCTCATAACTGCTAAAGCGCTTTGAAAAGATACCACCTCTATCTCATAATGGAAAGGCCCACCAGAAAGATGAACTACACTTCTTTTCTACTCACAGGACACAGAAAAGGACTTCTTTCCAGTCACCAGAGCAAACTGAACTTCTTGCCTCTGGGATTAGAAGTATGGACGTGGAAATAGGAACTGGCAGTCTCAGACTGTTCTAAGTGGAATCAGAGCACGCAACTTCTTTTGCTGTCAAGTGGATCTCTCCTAATTCACTTCGCAAGCTATATCCTAGTAATTAAAAGCTGAAAAAAAATCTCTTATAGTTTAGGACAATGGAAGATGGTGTAAGGATGAAATTCAATCAATGTACATACAACTGTCTATATTAAAATGTTTTCTCTGCATATATGTGCAAGATGGAATATGCAGTATATAAATGCATTTTGTGCACAAATAAAGCCACACAATTTCTGAAAGAAAACTGAAAACCAAAAATAAGCTTTTATGACTTTGGAGGAGGTTAGATTCGCAGCCTAAGGGTTGCTTGAGAAATCAAGAACCAAGTTTCACTTTATTTCCCTCCAGAGAGAAACAGATAATTTGTGATTAATTCTGTATTTGGCTTTCATTTTCATTGAAACAAATACGTAATAAAACAAAAAGTGTTTAAATTAGGATTCCAGAAAGCTTAACCTGGAAACACAGAAATTAAGATTTTTGCATGTCTGTAAGGTAACATGCTGGTTAATATCCATTACTAATATCAGTTAGAGAGAAAAGCAGATACACTTAGCATGTGGTTAATAGAAAGTCTTTAATTGCTGTCATAGAGAGGTCCCCGGAGAACAGAAGAATCAATGTTTTCCTCTACTGATGGCTGAAAAGTTTCAATGGTTGCAAAATTAATATACTGTAACAGGTGGGGATCCTCTAAAAAACTATGAAGTGGCTTTGTTTCTTTTTCAGATAGTTAGTGTGCTTAATGTCTAATGTGGAGCCATGCTGTTCAGGTCCGTGCTCTGGACTCTGTTCCTACTGTGCCAGAGTCCCTGCATAGGGATATAGTGGCAAATCCCGACTGACTTCAGCAGGGCAGGAAAGTCTCACATCTCCAGCACTGTAACACAGGCCAAAATTTACTTCAGTTGCTATTTCCACAGTCTTCCTGTTCTCCAGTAATATCACTCCCCAGCCACCAACTGAAGTGTGGTCCTAAGAGAGGGCATTCAACCTTGATGTATTAATGACCAACAGCCATAGCGCTTGGCAGCTGCTCTTTCCCCTTAGCAAGGAAAGTGACAACTGAATCACTGAGTAGCATCATCTCTATTCCTGATGAGAAACTCTCTCAAATGCCATGGTAGCATTTTAAAGCAGTTTTGTTTACTGAGCAATTAGATTAAAAATCAGATATGTTTTGACACACTGCTGAAAGCCTACAGTAAAGAGTGAACTCATACGCTCAAGTGAGTTACAGGATAGAGATAAAGCCTAAGGAACTTTGAACTTGTTTTTTAGAGGCATTTGATGTTTGGAGCAGCGTCAGAACACAAATGATTAAACTTCCACTGAGCAGAAAAATCTGGACATATTTGGACAATCGTGATTTTTTTTTTCATATTGACATATGCTAAGACAAACTTTGATAAATAGTAAGTTTGCAAAACCAGCCATTCAAAATGTAAAAGATGCCATAAGTTGATATTATCAGTACAAACCCAGCCTTGTTTGCTATTTAAAAAGTGAAAACATACAGCATTCTACAGCAGTTTTGAGATGTGAGCAACGTTCAGTTCCAGAATTAAAACTTTAAAATCAATTTCAGAAATTTCTGCTGTGCAAGTACATGGAGGATTCTCAAGTAACTGCAAGTTGTCTCCGTGAGCTAGCAAAGGACGTGAAGCGAATAGCATTTGTACTAAGGTTTCAAAGATTAAGGGCAAACAGCAAGAAAGTTCTACCTTTCAAGCTCTGCAGAGTAGTCAGGATCAGTGTCCCCAGACCTCATACTTTTGTTCTTCCACCTAATACATACTATCTCAGCCTGCCTCATTTCAGTCTTGTTTTCAACAGGCTCTATTCAAGACCTCCTCATAACTCCTGCTATGCTCTAACATCTTTAACCAAGACTTCCAAGATTTCTCCCTTCAACTTCACCTTTGTCTCCAGCCCCACCTACATAATCTCCATTCTATCATATTTTCCCTTCTGGTTTTCAACCCATTTCTCTCATCAGCATCTTCTTCCTAATTAGTACTGTCAGGCTTTTCTGTTTCAGATCTCTGAAGTTACATCTGAAGGAAAAAGTAGAAGAGTTCTAGGTTGATTTAGACCTGGAATCCACATTAAGCACATTTTATAACTACATTTCACTTATGTCACAAGCATAGCTCAAAATAAAGTCATAATTCCTAATGTTAAATCTCTAATATCAAGTACACTTGCATATTTTATAACATGAAGTAGTCATTTCCCATTATGTGCTTTTGTTCAACTAGGAAGCATGCCACTAACAAATTAAGGTGGAACAAATAATATCCTTATGCATCTTTTTGAGACACATTATTTCTCTTTTGATTTGTTTCCTTTGTTAAAACCAGAAAGGGATTTTTCCTACACCCAGAGTTGAGAATGACTTGGGAAAAAGCAGTGGCTTTAACTCATTTATTTAAATACTGGTAGCAACAGGTCTGAAGTGACAAATGATTTTTGAAAAAAAGAAAACTTTTTTTTTTCTTTTTAAGTTTTCAAGTAGAGAAAATGTCATTTAATTTCCTGTTAGAATATTTACATACTTAAAAAAGTAGGTCAGTATTAACTTGTAATTCTAGTTCAATTTTATTCTCAAATATCTGTCACTTGTAAAGCATCTCCTTTTGAGCCTGCCAGACATTTTCCAATCCAGCCTTACTGGAAAATCCCCTTTTCCCCCTCACTCTTCATTTACGCTTAATCATTTTTTTCCCCACTGCCAATTCTTATCTTCTTACTCAGTCCAGTAATCATCCACACCTCCACAGCAGCTCCTCTCTTTCATTTCCTATTTAAGCCATCCCACCAAATTACATGCAGACAAGGAAATCAGGAACAATACAGAATATGTCCCCGTTGTCATCTCTGTTACATTTAAGAAAATTTATACTAAAAGTAGAAAATTTGCCTCTGTACATTATCAAGGAATTTAACATGCAAAGTTTCAAGAACTTTGGGCTAGAATTTTCATATCAGATGTATGTAGGTGTAATGTCAAGCTTGACATGCCTAATATACCTGTAGGTTTTACTTCATGTATTCTAAATAGCAATATCGATTGTTCAAAAGGTTTTGATTTATAAGCCTAGGAGAGAATTAAGACTGAAGATATACATTTAAGTTAGCCAATATACATTTTTCTCTTGAAAAAAATTGTCTGTTGATGCATATGGATGAACATATGCCTGTCATGCTGATGTATATCTGTAACAGATTAAAATAAGTTCAGCTTTGCTTGCCCAGAAACGTCTGTTCATCAGTGATATCCAAGATACCTAAAGAAACTAGGGAAAAAATAGAAAAGATAATCCTACATGAATTGACTATGATGAATGCAACTCTCAGCAAATGAACTGAAAAGAGTTAAATTCTAAAATTATTGAAACATAATACAAATAACTAGGTAAGGCACAAAAACACTATTTCAAATTTATGACAGATGTGGCACACACCTATAGGAATATTCTTTTGGGATCCTCTTCTCCAGTGCTGTTTCTTCAACAAGAATGAGCATAGAACAATTAATTATTTTTACTGCTTTGTTCTGCAGTGATAAGCCACACAATCAGTTACTTGTTGCAGTAATTGTTCCAGATTTGAGAAGTACAAAATTCTGGTTCCTAACCCTGTCAAAGTTGCCTTCACCCTTATTTGCCATAGAAGTTCACAGAAAAAAAAAGTTTCATTACTATTTTAAAAGGCCATTTTCCAAAAGCAGCTGTTATTTTAATGGCTTGTTGACAGGTTTCCCCCCTGAAACATTTACATTTCCTCATGTTATTGTTTATACATTAGCTAAGACACGTTTGACACAAACAGGTTAAAAATATCAAATACTTGTGTCTATTTATTGTATATAGAAAATGAGGCATGTTGTACTAAAACCAAAATGCTTTATTGACAGTGAGATTTTTCAGCTTTGATACTAATATAACCCATGATGTTATTTCCATTGTCATACTCTCCAAAGGAGTAGGAACAGAGAAGCTCACAACAGGAAATACACAATAAAGCTTAGCCCATATCAAAATATACTGACATATATTTATTCATACGAACATTACTGTAAACACACTAAAAGTACTTATCGCCTGGCAAATTTTACTCAACTGCTTGGTAATATGAGATACCAACAGATCCAGCAGATCAAAGGGGACAAGACAGTCAAAGAAATTTCAAAGATCTCCAAAACTCAAGGTCCTGCTCAAGATGATTTAATAAGCATTGCTACTTCTCCTGGACAATACAAAATTCAGTTTAAGTACTTATTGGGATGCTACCTTCGTACCTGTTCAGTGGACTTTTGAGACCCATGGCAAGGGACAACATTAGGAAATATCCTAAAGGCAAACGATGTTCATACATACAAAAAGAATCTCAAGATAAGAAATAACTAGGGAAAACAAAGTTACCACATCAACTGCAACACAAACATATAAATCAAGAGCATTCTTAAAAAGGAAGTTATATTTCTTAAGTCTTAGAAGAAAAGGCAAAACAAAATAGAGAAATGACAGTCAGAGATGGGAAAGAAGGGTAACATGGTAGCCTTCAAGGGTTTTGGGGGGAAATGGCATCAGATTGTCCCTAGGAGAACTGGATACATCCTTCCATTTAGCATTCAAGCTGAAAATTTCCTGAAGATTCTTAGAAGACAAGTATTAAGACAAAAATGTACTATGCTATTAAGTATGATTTGAAATTGCTGTACTACTACACGCTTCTTTTCAGTGACAATATTTTCCACCTTGGTAATCAAAAGACTTGCTAGCAACTTGCACAACTTACAGTGTAACAAGGTTGCAACAAAAAGAAAGCCCAGATGAACCTAGGTAATCACAAGTTGTGTGTGGTTTGATTTTTTTTAAAAGCCTTCATAAATACTATTAAGTGGTGCATACGTATACATAGACACGTATGCACACACATACATACACACAAATCTAAATTAGATCTGAAAGATCACAGTATTGGGTAAGTTTGCTCCTGAACTCCAGATATCACTATAAAGCAACAGACTGAGGAAAAGTCCTTCTTATCCAGTAGATAGACCAGCTGCTCTTTGGCAAGAAGCAGGTGGCGGAAAGGCAGTGGATTGCTCTGAGTATTCTGCCGGATTACAAACAGAAACAGAGAGTACCAAAACACAGACATTATCTATTCAGGCTGAAGTCTGCTACTTGTTATTAATGGAGAAAAACAGAAGGGGAGAACCACTCCATTTTCACAAATTGCTTCCAAAGCTTGTCTACTCTATTAAGTTCTCAGCAGCTATCCACAAGGAAGCTCTGTTCTTAGGACAGGTAGGATTAATCACTTGGAGTCTTTGAAGAAAAAAAAAAAAAAATCTGGTCACAAAAAAAGACTAAGTAGGATTAAGAGGCATTTGAAATAAGAATTTCTCCAGAGGAATTTTTTAGCCTTATCTCCCTTTAAGATTTAAAAAAAAAAAAAAAAAAAAAAAAAAAAAAAAGTCAACTACTACAGTTTCAGATTGAAGGAAAGAGATATAAGGATATTCTAGTATACTTAAGTTGTTTGAGCAGATTATCTGGTATTATTTTCTTCAACATTTTTAGACTATTTACCTATATACAGTCCCATGAAAAATGTGAGAGCTCAGTTTTCAGTTCCAAAGGCTGTATTTTAACAAATATATGTAAGACAAAGAATTTTACTCATACATTAATGATAATGCAGTAGTATAATAGTAGTTATCTACTGATCTATCATTCAGTCACAAACTGGAAGCTGCACAGTACTAGTTGTAAGAATTCTTGAAGGAACTATCTCCCACTTCAAAAGTTTGCAGTTGTAGATTGCATTTGCTATTTCAGTTATGATTGGTTAATTTGCAGATAGTTTTATCAGCAATAATAAAATGCTGTCATATTCAATCACAGAGTAGACTCCTATATTCTTCTGGGTTCTCTGATTTTATTCTTACTGAGAGGTATTTGACAACCTTAATCAATATTGACTTCAACAAGCATTGTCCGTAATATGAGTGTGGAAATCAGACAATTTTTGCTTCAACATCTGAAAATGCAACAGTTTCAAAATATTATATAACCACCAGTCAGGGAATATAATCGAGACAGTTTTTTGTTGTTTATTCCCCTTCTGTTTTGTATCTGTGGTCTTAGTTTAAAAATGCAAGCTTCATTTCTAAAATGGATAAATTTTTATTTAATTCCTCAGACAAATGCAAAGCTAAGAAGAGTCATCTTCAGAATAAATACACTTATTTGTTTCCAAGAACAACAAACTTCAGTTCAAGGATAGTTTCTTTCCAGCAGTAAAGCTGGAAAATGTGGAAGCCTCCTGGGAAAGAGAGAGTAAACTTTCAGTAATGACATCAAATGACAGCAAGACTGTACCCTGGAATAGAGCACATCAAGTATTATTACAAGCTGAGAGTTAGCTGTCTAGAAGCAGCTTTGCAGAAGTTGCAGAGGAGGCTGTCAATACCTCAGTGGTCTCTGCAGTTTCTTGTCTGGATAGGCTCCTCCCAGAGGCGAATACAGTTAAGATGAGAAGTAAAATATCAGTGTTAGTTTAAAAAAAAAAAAAGTTTAATTAGGAAACACAAACACACCGTAAGGTAATCAAACACTGAGACAGACAACAGCCCAAGGAGGTTGTGCAATTTGTGCCCCTGGATATAGCCAAAAGTCAGCTGAACAAACTGGTAGACCGGACCTGTTCTGAACATACTGTGGGGAAAGGCAAGCTTCAGAGACCCTTTGCAGCCTAAAATATTCTACACTGCTATGATTCATTCTGTTTTCACTGATTTTACAGAAGTTTCTCCAAACCACTTTAAGAGTAGAAAAACAAAATAATTTGAGGAATGAGCAGAGAAGCAAAATAGGAGTGAACTTGATGCTCAGAAATAATTACTTCATTATTATCAGAAGCAACAGACAAGAAGCACTGACACTAAAGAAAGTAAATTAGACTGATTACTCAGCAGTAATTTACTATTATATTCTTGGTAGAATTAGAAATAAAACCAGATTGTAAGGCAAAGAATGAAATTTGTATAAGTAGAGCAGGAAACACTGGAAATAAAGAAACATGGGGAAGGAAAGACATATGCAGTAATTAAGATTCAAAATAAAATCACAGTATATTCTATGTTTGAGAGACAAGTACAGGGAACAAAGCTAGTGGAAAGTGTGAGGTCAAACTAGACAACCACCACTGTGCTACAAGAGTGAACTGGTGGAAAAAGAAAATACAGTCACTGCCTGGGGTGCACATGTGATGGAAGAACAAATTTATTTGAGGTGGCAATGAATAGTGAAAAGAGACTTCCTTAGGTACATCAGTTTAGTTGCTAAAGAAGTTGATCAAATCCATCAAATCAATATGCCAAAGTGGTACTAAAGAAAGCAGAAACAAACAAACAAAAATCTGTGGACGTCAATAGGATAATATTTACATTAGTAAAGAAAATGTCTTAATAGAATGAGTTGTATAACATTTTTAAAACCACAACATAAATATTCTATTCTACAGCCCAGCAATTTGTTCTTTTCTTTTGCACATGGTGGCAGGGTTTTTGAATGCTTTATAGATAATTACTCAGACTATAAGAATACTTGTTTTCCTATCCCTTCCAGCAAAATCTAGTAAAATTAAAAACCTCTTAGTTCAGATGAGGATCAGAAGTAGTTTTAGGGAATTAGGCAAGTCATTAGTCCAAATGTGAGAAATTATATATTTGAGCACTTGACAATCATATAGGCAATAGTATTTGGGCATATTTTTGATGACAGAAATCAGGACATAAAGAAGCTAGCCTCTATCCAATAATCATAAGGAATGCTCCCTTTTCACAAGGTATGCTTCTCCCTTCTCCTCACTATTCCTCATTCACTAATACTTAAAGTACAACTTTTAATTAATGTAATCCTACCTGCCTTTATATCAAGTTTCTATAGCCCAAGGTAAATTTCTGAATTCTCTACCATTACACCCCATTTTGAAGAAATGCCTAGCCTTTCTGCAAACATTTTTCTGTTGCTCTCCACATTTAATCTTTTAAAAATGTTTATCCAGAGTCTCAAAAGTTCATTAAATACTTAATTTTGCTATCTATAGGTACACCCAGTGCTCATATCCTCTGCAATTTTAGTTTTCCAGAAGATAGTTTTAACACACTGAACAATACAACTACGGGATACATCAATTAGTATCAGCTCCATTCATTATATACATTATAGACCAAGGGTAGACTCATTCTATAGCTTCAGTTATGAGACTGCCACTAGTCAACATATAAGAATACTGAGAAAACTACATGATGTTTTGGTTAGATCTATGCTTTCCATTAGGCTGGGCTATTAGGTCTTTCTTCTGCATTTAGTGTTGTCCGCCCAACAGCAGAAGAGTAGCCAACAACTATTCACAAATGAAAAATGAGGATGCATTTACAACCATTTATTTGTAGTCTAGTAGTCCACCAAGAATACATAATCAATATTCTAAACACTCTCTGACTGTTCTCCCTGAAGTTCAAACACAGACACTAATCAATTACAGTCCTGTTGGACTTAAAAGAAAATCAACTGTTAAATTCATAACAATAAACATTTGCTTGAGACCTTCAAAATAACACGGATTGGGGGGTTTTTTTGACAGTTTTTTTTTTTTTTTTAATTATTTTAAGTAAAAGATACTTAGGTGTGGGGCTTCATAGGTTTTCACAGAATTCACTAGTAATATGCAGAGAAAAAACAAATCCTTATCACTTTTTTCTCACAGAAAAAATGAACCATTTTTCCATACAGTCTTTTTTGAAACTTCAGTCTGTACTCTTTTCTCATACAGAATTTGAATTCAATATGCTACTGCGCTGCTCTCAAATAGAGTAGACATTTACTTCAGTTAGATGTCTTCCAGCTCTCTTATTGTCTGAAAATTCATACAACTATTTACTTCTTATTACTTATTTTTCAGTCAGTGTTAAATATGACAACCTAAACATAGAGTCATCTCAGCCATAGATCCTGTAAGGATATGTTAATATAAGTTGTTATTTTCTTTTGTCATGCCAGCTGAACAGATAAGCAAGACAGCCTTTGGAGAGAGAGAAATTAGAAGATTAGTTCTGTAATCCTTCGTGGAATATTGTAGCTCAGCAGCTTCTTTGTGAATCAGGGAAGGTGACCCTGATATCATTGCAGCTCATCAAATTTCACTTAATGAGAACTCAAGAGGGCACTACTGAGAAATAAAGTATAGATGGATAACTGGAATGAATTTGATGATCCTACTGTACAAATTGCATTTAGTGTTATCCAATTAGCTTGGTACATTGAAGTCTTGGAGGAAAACTCTAAGCAAGACAAGATTTACAGAGAAAAGAGACTTTTTATTATCTGTCAAGTAATATTGTTCAATATACACAAGCAAATTTTCAGGTCAAAGACTTTATCCGAAGTCTTCTCCGTTTTCTTCAAACCATATTAGCTAGTGTAGCAGTCTTCCTGAAAGCTAATCTTTTCCTTATAAATCACAATAATCACATCACATCATCACAACAACTGAGGAAAGAATTGTCAAGAATGTAGATGATAAATTCATCTATTCAGCAATATTAATTCATAAAATGTAGGGGTTTTTTTCCCCCTAAAATGATACCGGATCTCAGTCAGTTCAGCTTTGAGTTTTCACAGAATTTTCTTGGTAAAAGAAGATATAACTGGAAACAACTTGCAAGAACAATTTCATTTTGTTTACTGAATACAAGACTTGTTTTTGCAACGTGGGCATTCTAAAAACATTGGTTCTATTATTAAACCTACTTATTACAGGAGATACCTTTGAAGTTTCATTTCTTTAAAATTACACATGTTAATATCTTCTCAAGGACCTTGGTACATTTAATCTATTAGATAAAACAGTTTTTGAGGATTTTGGTTTGGACTTTCTATATTAACTACAGATTCTTCATAGCAAATTTGATTTCTGTATTCACATAGCATCACAACTATGGCATGTTGCTCATCGATCAAAACAAGTAATATCTAACAGATTTGAACAACTTATTTGGTTTTGCAGGCATAATTAGTTGGAGACTTCAAATGCCAAAGTGAAATACAACCATTTTCTATATTGAATTAATCTCCATAGGAGATCTGAAACACTGCAAGACTTCCACAACATTCCATGATCTTCTAATTTTTCTTCCCTAACATACAAAGTAAAAGAAACCATCTTGATAAAGAAAAGCAGAAAGGAATAAGTAATTGTCTAAGTATTTATGAAGACTAATAAGTTGAACTCAATTTTGAGAATGCTTTTGGCTTTCTATGTTCATGGGTGGCTTTCTGCAGGCACCAGCTGCAGTTCTGAGACCATTTGAAAGCTGTTCCTCTTTTTTTTTTTTTTTTTTTTTTTAATAGCAGCTTCTGCAACAAATGTGCTAATTAACTGCAGAAACCTGCTAGAAAGCCTTCAACCTGATGACATGTATGACTTGTAATTGAGTAATGGTACTTTGTCTCAATTGATAAAACTCTGAAGTCCTCTCCCCCTGCCCAGCCACAAGAAGTTGACAGAACAGTGTTTCTGTCAGAACAGACTGACTAAAGGACTACAAGTGCCCTCCTCTGGATATCAGATGCTACTCCAGTTTATTCAAGGAACAGGATGACTGGCTTGTGACCAGGTGCCTAAAACATCCTGCATTGAAATGTTTTTCACTATATGTCCTGAGCAAAAAAATGCAAGTTTGTGTTGTAAGTTTGCTAGCTACCCAGACTAAAGTTCACCAGAGAAATACTTTAATCTATACCAACCTGTGTAATTTATGAGATCTAGCATTTTTTATAGCTAATTCCTCTTCAAAGATGTTTCTTAACTAACTGAACAGAAAATTGATCTTTAGTACTATCATTTTAAAGTAGGACTTAGATTAAAAGACACTTTTTTTTTTCCAAGTCTGAAAATATATTTACCAATCATTTGGCCTATAATATCAATCCTGATAACCTATGTATGAAATAAATGATTAGAATGGCAAAAAAAAAAAAAAAAAAAAAAAAAAAAAACCACCACAAACACCAAACATTAACATGGCTCAGAAATATCTACCTTATCGTGAACTGATAGTCAAGATTTCTAATTCCTAGATGTGCCGGGAACACTCACTGAAATGAGTGTTCTGAAAATGTATCAAAAAAAAATGAGTACTGAAATGTATCAAAGCACACTTGTAAGTCAGTGTATGTCTAAAAATAGATTTAAGATGTTTATTATAAGCTTAGGTATCTGCGTTTTGCAATCTGGGCATATACGTCCACATACATTTAGAGATTAAACTGAATGCTGTGTGTGACAGCATAATTTGCATGTTAATGCTTATGCAACTCTCAGAAGGAACATTGGAGAGATATTTTATGCTGTACACAGAAACAAAAAATCACGCACAATATAAAAGCAACACTGAGGAAAATGTGACTAATGCATTGATTGCATTCCACTTCAAGTATCTAGAAAACCATCAGTTTCCTTTCTGATATGCAAGCTAGTAACAAGAAGGATGTTCACGTGCGCTTGAAGTGTCCTCTACTAAAGACACCTCTAATAACACCACATGGCTGACATTCCCAATATCACCCCACCCAGAGAAACACAGAATTCTCAGGCTATATATTCAGATCAGCATAGATACGTGTTATTCAGATCCAGCACAATACACAATACGTTGCAGCAATCCTTCTGAGAGCCACTCACAAAAACAACCAATTGCTTTCCAGTTTATAGAACAAAGGCAGATTTCAACCTAATTAATCAGTAAAGGAATGGAACAGCTGAATTAAAAAAGAGAAGAAATCCAACTTGGAATCTGACTGTATCTTAGACAAATGCAACTATTCTCAATTGTTTCACAATTTGTCTTCTCCAATATGAACATATTTTTCTTCAAGTTGAGAGTCTGTACATCAAGACACACAACTAAAAGTTCTTTACATCATCACAACTAAGTGATGATACTGATTTATCAGGACTTGCACACATGGTATTCTTGTTATGCCCAGCATAACAAGATCTTTAGTACTATGGGTGTTCTTTTAATACAGGAATTTCACAATTACCTATTTTTTAAATAATCGTTCCCACCACACAGTCAAACCTATGGGCTCTCAGGTCAAATGATTTGCACCATTTTTAACTCTAGATCTCTAAACTGACTTTACTCATGTCTTGACTGCTTCCAAGCACATCTTTATCTGAAGAAACTCATTAGCACGCTGGTTACATCATTTGCTAATTACTAATGAAAAACTTAAATTAGATCAGACAAAATTAATCTGTGAAACCCCACAACACACCTTTCCTGCCCTTCACATCCCAGCTCAATACACTGTTACTGTTATCTTTCATTTAGTGTCTTTCCGACAGTTTTCATACCTTATGTTAATCAAGCTGGTTTCCATTAATTTTTCCAATGGGATTTTACAAGCCTTTTTTTTTTTTTTTAAATTCATGCTATCAAGAACACTTCATTAAATTCTAAATACATGAAACTTCCTGCATTCCCTCTTTCAGCTATTCATTATATGTTTTTAAGTTATGTCAGCCTGATGCTTCCAGCTGATTTCCTTTATAAGATTGTCTTCTCCAGTATTTCATATTATCCCAGTATCTTTATCAGAGCCCTTACTTTCTCTCAAATTTTTTTGGGCCAGTTTTGATTCTGTATTTCAAGCTTTGCTTCTCTTATCCTTAAAACGTATGCATATTATGAAAACTTGCATAAGTACAATTTCAATGAAGGGTGCCAAGAAGGGGATTAAAAACCAAGCATTCAGCAACCTGCTTTGAAATACCAAAATAGTGCAAACTCCTTTGGCTGACATTCTTGTTTACCTTTAGAAGTTTTCTCCAGTCTTTTGAACTCAATTTACCTTTGTAAGCTTAGCTTGAATTTGGTGATAAATTTAACAGGAAATTATGTGTTTGAATGGGGGTTTTATTCAAGCAAGTTGAGAAGCTACCATTAGAATAATGAACTGTACATTCTGTCTATTTATGTTTCCGAATTTTTTTCTTCTGTTTTAATTAAATTATTTTTCTCCACATATTGCCTTCATTATAATGAAAATTTGACATGCAGCTGACAATAGCTGATTTTCATTTTAAGCTTTTATTATATCTCACCCTCAGCTCTCAACTATTACCCGCATTTCTCATGAAGAAGTATTCCTATCTTTACACGCAGCACCAAGAGTATTGCAGGAACTACTAAGTACACATTAATAGTGACAATAACTTTATCCAAAAGATTTTCCTTAGCTGCTCTCCAGAATCAGTTCAGTCATCTAATATTTGCACTTTACTACATTCACCATTACTTTGCCAGAATATTTAATTTAAAAATTGACAAACACATCTTGGTTGCCTATTTTGAAGTATTAAAAAGAATTTGAAAGCATGTCGAATGCTGCCTCTGTGCATTTTGTATGTAACACAGATACAAAACATCATTAAGTGCATTATCATCTATGCACATTTCTCATACTCAGTATAGCTTTGTCTGGGAAAATTAGCATCACATAAAAGCAGACACCTTGATTTAGAGATATGTGATTCCAAATACGAGATAACAGCAGAAGAATCTGAAACTTTCAAATTAATCAAGAACAAGCAACATTAGGAAAAGATAGAAAAGACTTTTTGACCAAAATAACTACTAGATAATGGGCAGATAAAATGATGCTTTCCTGAACTACCATCCAGACAGTACAAAAAACTAGTGTAAAGTGGTATAATTGACCACATGGAAAACTTGATTAAAAAAAAAAAAAAACACTAAAATCCACTTAGTTACAAAGGAAATTTTTCTCAAGGAAAAAGTACACTGGAAGAGATTTTAAGCTTTTTTGATTTTGAAGAAGCTTACTATTACTGACTGCACATGCATATCACATAGGTCCCACTACAGTGAAGAAGTCTTTATAACCATTAAATTAGAACTTCATCTTGCTCACAAACCAAAGCAACACAGCCAAAAACATCTGCAACTCAGTGTTCTGCCTTTTCTATCAGACAAAGCAGAAGTCCTCCTACATTACAAGAATGTTTTTTAACACATTTGTAATGCATGCATGTGAGCTTAAGAACCCTGAGGTGTTAGAAAAACAATATAGTGCTTATAACACTGCCCTAAGCCACAGGGTAAAACAAAAAAGGCAGTAGATACACTCACGTAGAGCCAGGAATCCATGTGTCCTTGTATTATGATATTCATATGCACTTGTACACAGAAATTCCAATTACTTGCTCAGTCTTTTTACAGAACCTAGTAGCTAACTCCTTTGAGGCACTACAGTGAAAACCTGAGCAATTCAGTTAGGGTAGAACCCATGACCCTATTTTTTTTTCCCCCCCTAGAATTCCCATGGAGTGGGCCTTTAGCCATATTAAATCTTGTTTCACAGCCACGCTATACAGTAAACATTAACATTTACCAGAGCTTATCTACAGCTACCAACCCTTACAAAACAAAAAGTCTTCTGAAAAACAGATTAAGACATTTCTCTCAAATTGAGCACACGGCCTGTCAAGAGTCAGCACGGCTTCTGTAAAGAGAAAACCCACTCACAAGCCTGCAGGAGATCTCAGCATGCAACAGTGAGCAGATGGTTAAAAAGACCAAGTGAAGAAAAAATTATTTGGATGCCTAAGATCTCCTTGAGAAGTTTCCACATTAGAAATTACTCAAGAAACTGAATCACCACTGGACCAGATAAAAAAACAAGTTATTTTAGAAGTTTAACACCAGTTGAGATACAAAAAGCAAAGAGCAGAACTTCATGGCACTGTTCAGTGATTATGGAAATAAGCAAGGAGAACAGCCCACCACAGTCCACAGATAGACCTACTTGCATTCAGCATCCTCACTAGTGACTAGCAGGAGGCAAGTACAGGGCAACCACAGAGTAGGTGGATGACACTGAAGTCTTATAGTAGCAGATGATATTCTTAAAGCAAAAAGAGAAGTAGCATCAGAAGTAATAACCACTTAATAAACTTAATAAAACTAGCAAAAAGAGAAGTAATCTAAATCCTCTGCCCCAAATGCAGAACCAGAAGAGGCTACATAGGAAACAGTTCCTGGAATTATCATTGATGGTTCTTGATACCATTAACACAACACATAGCAGGAGTCTAAGCGAAATAACTAGCCATTGAGCACCTCAGAAAAGGTAATAAGTATAAAGCATGGGGCATATTTATAAAAAGACCCTCTAGAAAACCTTGGAAAGCCCAGATCTTGAACAGCCCATGCATTTCACAAAATACATATTTGAACCAGATAACAATAAAATACACTGGATTCCATAGAAATACAGACTAAAATGATAAGACATTGCAGGAGCTGCCATATAACAAATGATGAGAACACCAATTCAGAGAATGATAGAAATAAAAGTCATTTAAGCTTTAGAAACATTTGAAGGCAATAATTAAGCAAGCAAAAAACTACTACTCACTACCATCTATAGCATCAGAAGTAATAACCACTTAATAAACTTAATAAAACTAGCAAAAAGCTATTTTAAAGCAGGAAAAATAAGGTACATTACACAGACAATAAAACTTTCTATAATTTGTTGCTACATCCAAAGGACACACAGACAACAAATACCAGTAAATTCAAAAGACAACAAAAACCTCAGTCAGCAAACACATAAATAGAAATTTAAAAAGGCAAAAGCAAGACCTTACCTTCTACCACAAGGCTGATCAGATACTGAAGGAATACTGGAGGAGAACGAAGGAAATAGTGATGATCTGATGCTTTCCCTAATTAGCACTTCCCACAGCCCCTCTCACAGCTGGAAAATACTGAATTGAATGGCACATTGATCTGATTCAGGTGCAACTTCTTATTCCATAATGTTCTTAATCTACATCACCATTTTACGCTGAGAAATTCACTTATTTTGTTGCAAACATAAAAGTACAATTACTAATAAAAGCAATTGCATGCTTACCAGGCAGCTTGTTAACTCAGCTAAAGCCATACACAGAACTTCAAAATGAAATGAGTTTATTTAATACAAGGAATAAAAATAATGCATTTAAGTTATCATATAATTTTTCAGTATAAAATGTTCCTTCAGCAATATCCATTTTTTCACAAAGGCGCTTTTATTTTTATCAACTGAGAAATAACATTACATATATACATATGATGCTTCAAAAGTAATGTCTCCTTTTTATTTCCACAGAAACTACAACACGTACAAAGAGCACAATAACACTCCTTGAGAGAGCAAATTCTCAGCTCCAAAAAAAAAACTATTTTTCAACAGTTGCCACCATTAGCTGTGCATTTTTGCCACTGATGAACAAGATCCTGCATGCCTCAGAGGTCACACATTGTTGCTGTTACCACTGCTGAAACAGACCACACACTTCCTGTCTGTGCTCATATCCCCTGCTTGGTCTACAAAAATGTTCAGCATGCATCTATGAATATCAATGGGTGCAATTTTTTCCCCTTGGAAGAATTCAGTCTGCCTCTCTGCTGCCATCTGTCACACAGCAATAAAATATAAGAGAAGGTTGGTGAGAAGGTTAAACCTCTACTGCCATACCACCATTTTCCTCTGATGTCGTGGGCCAACATACTAAAATAGGACACATGGCTTTCACAGCAGCTCTCACATTTTACGCACTTACATGAAACTTCGTCATTCTGCATTGACTTTAATAAATGTTAAGTTTGTTGCTAAATTCTAGCTTGTGGTCATGTTGTGTATCATTTTGGGGGTTGTTGAGTTTTCTACTTGTGAAAAACAGGAAATCTAATGGAAAACACATGGTCTTCAAGCACATTTTTACCTGCATAAACTGAAAGGAACACAGGAATGAACATGACCATTACATGACATGACCATACTTAAAAAAAAAAAAAAAAAAAAATCAGTCATGACTATTTTAGGGACCTCTTATTAAACATAATGATGTAACTAAATTGGTGATGTTTTTCTCTTAAAGGGATCAAATTAAATCTATGTATTTTTGATACTGGATTTTAATTCTCTCCTTCTCAGAGAGAAGTATATTCAAAGGGATAATTGCTTTCTGACTAGTGAAGAGGAAACCACAAAAATTCTGTTCAGATAAAAGCTCCGGTCTCTTATCTGGGATAAAAAAAAATCAGAAACAATTGGATTTGGTCCAGATTAACAGTATTTCCCAGTTTTTTAAGTCATAAGTATATTATCTCTTGTTTTCTGCATTACATGTTGAAGAAGAACTTTCAGCATTCATTTGTTCTGTATCTGTGGTGATAATACAAAAGTACCGCACAGAAATTCTGTAAGCAGCGAACAGAGTCAGCAGCAATAAAGCAGCAATCCTGCATTTCTAACCAGAGAAAAGCATACTGGTGACCTGGGCATGGAAACATTCCCATTGACCTCTTGCATTACTAAGTAGTGGCTTAACATCAGAGAGTATAGGACCATTATTTAAACTCTTTTCTCCCATCTTTCTGTACCTGAAATTATTAAAAGTGAAAAACTGTAATCTCCGTGTCAGGAACAAATCCTAATATAGTGCTCTCCATTGCAACAAGTTTTATTTGCTGTATGTAGGAATCAACATATAATTAAACTTATTAAACTATTTTTAGATCTAAGTACTAAATCTGGTAAAATTTTCAGATCCAGATGTCTGGTAGATCTATTCAAACACAAGTGCTTCTCCAGACCTGGCAAAGCTGCTTAAACATCTGGCAGTCGGACCATATGCAAGTCAGAAGGCATGGAGAGGGAGATTTCAAGTCAGAAAAGCCACCTGATGTTTTTTGGCCTTTCAAGAAAAAGCCTATGAAACCCAATAGGACAAAGCCCAAATGTTGTGGTTTCATTTGAAGATAACAAAGATACATTAAATATGCTTTAATTCATAGATGATGGTAGAACCTCAAATAAAAAAAAATCTCATTGTGTTTACACAGGAGGTTTTATTTCAGTTGTTCAGCTATACTGAGAGCTTCTGTAGATCATGACCTTTAACACATAGCAGCAGCAGTATGTCAGAGATAGAAGAACAGATGTTAAGTACTAATTGAAATTAGGCTAGGTCAAAAACTTTCAAGAAAAACAGAATCTATCACTGAGTGGGACACTGGTAATAGCAGTCTTTCACACTAGCATACCACACTAGGGAAAGTGTTCTTCAACTTTCTTGTTTTTATTTAAATAAATTATGTACAGTAGGAGATGCAAAGAAAAGTAGGTATTATACTATTTGATTTTGACATTTATAAATTCTCAAATGAAAACACTGAAAAGCAGGCCATTTGAAAATACTCACTTTACTGAACAAAGTGTATACCACCTGGTTAGGAAATTAGCAGATGCAAATCATGAGAAATCATTGAGCCAGCATATGATTATGATGAAGAATACAACTATATTTAAGCAGATATTTAATTAGAACTATGCAAATCAAAATAGGCAAAGTCATTAGTGCAGTGGATATGTGAATCAGATGGACGCTGAAACTACTTACTGCTTTGTTTGCACTATATAACTTAAAGTTACATAGGCAAATTGCAGCTCAGACACACTGTGCAGGCATTCTGCAGAAAACCATGCTTATTTTGCTCTTACACTGGCTTAAGAATATCACCTGCTGTGTTTCAAGTGCTGCAGCAATGTATTGCAATAATATACAATAGGATAGCATAGCAAACAGCCCAGGAGCTTTTTGAATAAAATACATAGTCCTAGTTTGCAAACATGCAACCAATTAAAGCAAACTGCCTACCAGTTTAATGTACTGAGCTGTTTATTGTAATTAATTTTCTTTGTATCTCCTTTATCATCACTAATTTTATTTCCATGTTCCAGTTCTTTTTCTGTAATTTGCTCTTTCAGTAATAATTCATAAGCTCAGCTACCAACACTGCTCACCTCTGCAATCACTGTTCCAGAACAAACAGGTAATGCCTCTGCCAATATAACTGGAGATTCATCTGAACAGCAGATCTGTTCCTTTGTAGCTTTTCTACATGAAATAAACATGCAAAGAAATCCTTGAAGGTATCGGTGTTTCTGAATTATCCACAAACCATCCCAAAGCCTGACAAAATTTAAACAAAGTAAAAGTGACTTACAAAAAACTAATGGTTTTACTTCAACTTCTGCAATGGGAAATAAGACACCTTGGCAGACTTCTGTCTGCTTTTTAAAAGCAAAGACTGTCCTATATACTGAGATCACACAACTCTGAAATCTAACGAACAATTTCTAACAATTTCTCTTATCTGAAAAAAAAAAAAAAAAAAAAAATACAGCATTAAATATGTGAACTGAGTAACATATGCTAAGAGATAACCCAACTGGAGATTAAAAAAAAAAAAAAAACCAACCACCTTTTCCCCTGTGAGGACAATCAAGCAGTGGAGCAGTGGAGCAAGGCTACCCAAAGCTCAACTGAGTTAAGCCCTGTCTAAGTATGCCTGATCTCTTTTCAGCAGAAGGGGCTGCAGAGCTCCTGAGGTCTCTTCCAACCTGAGTGACTCTGTGATTCTGTGATTCAGAAACAAAATAAAAGAGGAAAATACTGCTTTTCTTTTGAGCATCTTTCACATATGCTCCATTTCAGCATAATTTCAACATAAGATTTATATACCTTTTTAAATGTATTTTCAGCACACACGAGTGAAAGGAAATACTGCTTACAGCTCAGCCACAGACATTAGCATCAAGTATTAGTATTCAACATACTGCATGGTTTCTGTATTTTATTGACAGCATTACAGCAATTTATTTGGAGGAAATCTATTTGTACTCTTTATGTCAAAAATTAAGAGGCAGACTGTAATACTGAAAGTAAGCTAGCAGGAACATAGAGTACTCCTGATAGCAGTAAGACTTGTAAAAGGCAGAGGAATTATGCTTGAGCCCATCAATCTGGTATCAAATCCCAAATAATCTAAACTGATCATGCTGTCATAATTTCTGTAGCTCCGCTTTTATACCTGCCTAAATAAAAGCTTATCTGTCACACACTGGACACAGACAGACAGTACTTCATGAATTTCCATGTATTTAATGTGTTTTAATTTGTTATCTCTGCAGCAAGGAGATATTCAGTAAGTGTCTCCTAATGAGCTGCACAGTACTATAGGGAGCACACTGCACAGTTCTTTAATGTTGTTAAAAGATACATCCTACTATTGCTGAAATCTGCACAGAGCAAGAAAACAAAAAACCCTTAATAATTATACAAAGAACCTTTAAATTTATACAGTGTTTCAGTATCTAAACTTGGCCTCCAAAAATCCAACAGGTGTCTGTGGCTGGAAACTACATTTAATCACAATTCAAGTTGAAAATATTACATTAAATATGACAAGATATATGGTAAATGCAGTGTTATGGTTCAAGGATTCACATCCATGATGTGAATACATTACGTACAGTGACAGTTTTCATAATTTATACACCACTTTAGAAGTACTATAAAACTATAGGAACAATTTAAAAATAGATCCCTGTGTAGTAAAGCACATGTTTACATCATGTCTTCATGGGTTTTCATGTATTATTTTCTGCTGATGGCCAGATTTTAGGGCAGTAACACTCCTTTTTCCTACCAACGATGTTCAAGCTTCTGTAATTTTATTGAAGAACTGAAAACTAAGATCTGCCACTGAGTATACCATGGGCAAATACCACTGATAGCAAGTAATTACCAGAATAATCCACAAAGAGATACATGTTTACTGAAATTATGATGTAAACTCAGTGTGGAAAAATGAACTAGAAGAAAGGTTTTTATTAAGTATTGGAGAAATTAAGTAACTGTTTCTTTCTAGCTTTCTTGTTGCTAAGATTTGGGACATTATATTCTCTAACATTCTCTAATATCATGTCATCTTTCCAGTCTGAAGTAGCAAGGAGATAAATGCAGCGCAGGGGGACATGGGACTCTGTACACCACAGCTTAGTACATTACTTAAATAGATGTGATATTGACTACCAGAAAAGACAGAGACCTTACTAAGTACTGAAAGCATATATACATCCATGAGCATAGGATACACATTAAATATAGAATAAACAGATTGAAAAACAAACTATTGCGCTGGAAAACATTGGCCAAAAACAGATGATCAGAAATCTAATTCATCTATGAACCACCAAGAATAATGTAACCTTCACGTATGTCTATAAAGATAAATATCTAAGACATATTTGTACTTAAAAACATACTCTTACATAGACCCTGCACTATATCCAGCTCTTCTGCGTATCAGGAAGAACTCAATAGTTCTGGACCTCCCTTCTCAAAATAGACACTGAAGGTCTGTGGGCCATGTTGGAAAAAAGCCACAAACAAAATCTGAATACCTAAGAACAAGCTTTAGAATTAAAGACTCAAAGAGCTCAAGCTGTTACTTTTAACAAGAATAAGGAACAACTTGATTACTCCAGGGAAGTATCTCAGAGACAAAATAAAAAAAAAAAAGGTAGTAAAGGGTTCTTTAATCTAGCTGAGAAAATGAAATAAGAAACAAAGGTTAGAAGTTAAAATGACACATATTAAAATTTAAAATTAGGCACACATTTCTATTCCAATCAATTAGGAAGTAGACAGATAATTTTTTTTCCTACTGATGCCTTTTGAAGAGCTTTTTTTTAATTTGAAAAGACACAGTTATATTTGAATTTCTGATCACACTTCCTTATGAATTAAAATAAAAGTGATTATATAAGATGAATGAACTTAGACTAAAGAAAGGACAGGGAGGAGGAATGCCATTTTTTTCACTCCTCTGTCAGGAAGAACTAGAAACTTGGCGAAATCCAAACTTAACAGAAGTTTCACTAGACATACCACAGTTTAAAGAAGTCTATCATTGTACCAGTGCTGTAGCCATGGAAAGAATAAGTTAAAGCCAGAAATTTTGAGCTGCTTAAGATTTGGGACATTTCAGTTAGAATTCTTAGTTCCACATGAGCATCCATGAAATTTTGAGTACTTTTTGATTTCATTACTTTCAAAATCAGAACTGCAAACTCTTAACATTTTTTATAAAAAGATCTCTTCCATGTAATGTCTGTCATTTCCCATTCTGAACCTAACAAATAACACCATAAACAAATACATCACCAATGAATGAACAAACTGAAATAAGTACAGTCAAACTTTCAGTAATAGTATTCAGACAACGTTAACAGATTATATTCTACAATAAAAATTGTAACAGAAATAGTAATAGAAGGCAACAGCCAAATCCAAAGTAGTATAATACATTGAAGTATTCTAGTTAAAAGTTTTCTAGTCATTTTGAAAGACTTAGAGGCTTAAAATAAGTTTGATAAGTTGATAAGTACATTCTTAAAGAACAGGAGAGCAGACAATTTTTGATACACTGGCCATTTACTATATAATAAGCATGGAAAGACGGATATTAAGGAATTTGAGTTGTTCTGCAGTTTCCTAGTTTTATTTTATGACTAAAGAATTTAAACTAGAGCAAGCTGGTTGTAGCATTTTATTTACTGTAAAATTCATTTTTTCTTTGCTAATTTTTGTGCTAATATTTCTGACTACGTTTATCTTCCTGGTTAATCTTATTCTATCAACAGCAGGAATAACAATCTTTTTTGCTTCTTTCCATAAGATACATATTATACAGATATGCCAATCTATTGCATCACTGTTCTTCCTTCTTTTTACTATAAATTAACCACCTCCCTTATCTGAATCTATATTTGACTACACAAATGCACAACATCTAAAATTTTTTAGTTCTAAATTAGGCAAAAGAATTTTCAACACTAATGTGTAAACTCTAGAAATTACTTTAACTTTAGAATTTAGTTTTACCATTCCATTTCACATATATTATAAAAAGTTTTAAACTTTCATGAACTTTAGACTTCATGGCTATTCAGCCATTTATTCCACTGGCTTTCTTGAGTTATGCAATCAATGAACTGTTTGACACAATAGTCAAACTGTTCACTGTTGTTCAAGTGTGCCTGCCCAACAACTGCCTGGTTGTGTGGAGCTTCTGACAATCCAAATATTCCAGTAAGCCAACAGTGAATGTCAGTCAAGATCTGCACTAAGCAAAAAATTGCACATATTCTTCTACAAAGAAAAAGAGCTGCAAAACCATGGCTCTTCTGTTTGCTTTTCTCTCCTGCCTAGAGTCTAAGTACCAGGGAACTGCAAAACAGAAAATAGTATGAGAAACAAGGTATGCCATTTGTGGAATGATCTTTATCACTATTATTTTTCTGGAGTTAACAAAATACATTTCAATGAAAAAAAAAAAAAAAGAAGACTGAATAGAATGAAAAAGAGGCTTTTGCTATACCTTTAGGTAGAAAGTTTGGTTGATAAGTATTACAGAGTGAGTAACAATACCTCCATCAAACTCAAGAAATCTGCAGGTTTGGATCCAGAATGATACTTTAGTGTCAGACAAGCTTGGGTATAACATTACAGGCAGCCCAAAACATTTACGGAGACTAAGAACTGAAGACCAGTCATTCCTTCTCCAATAGAGGAGGAAAATGTTTCTCATGGGCTAGGAACTGAGTACTTCTTGATCCTGGATACATGTCACTGAAGTCTAATTTAATACGCCTGACTGAAAAGCAATACACTAATCTGTTAAAAAAAGAAAAAAATAAGTTTTTAGCAGGTGATCAAATTTTCAGCCACCTGCCAAATTATGCCTCAGCAGCCAGTGGGGGCAAATTGTTCATGATAATGGATCTGTTGATCAATTGCAATTTAAGGAAATAATTTCATGACTAAGTCAAGCTTGGTGCTATGTCAGAGATGTTCTCCAGTCTCTCACAATTTTTTATGCCTGAAAAGGAAGTCTACTAATTATTATCAGTTAAAAGAGTCTCCAAAGTCAAAGAGTAGCTGTATGCTGACATCATCTTCTCCTGTACAGAGGAAGAATATATATGGAAAGAGACTGACTCAGTATGCTGCCTGTTACTGAAATTTAAATGAATAAGCTCATGGAAAGAGTAAGAGATACTGAGTTGCCATGAAGAAATCTGCTCCAAACTCATGACTCACAGCAATAGTACTCAGAGCACCAGGTCTCCTGACTTCCTCATTTACAGTTATCCATTTTTCATTTATCTGTGGGGAACAGAGGCCATAAATGAGAAATTCAGTCCTGTGGAGTACTTTAATACATGACTTCCATAAAAGAGAAACAGTGTTATAAAATGTTCCTCTCCCTTCCTAGTCTTTGATACCATACTCTCACTGCCTCAAGAAGAAAAACATTTTTTGCTTCTTACTCAAGACAGCAAGAAAGTGTGATATAACATCGAAGTCCTACTCTGCATCAGCAAATTGTGACAATATTTTTTCCTTAATCTTCTACACATTTTTTTTTTAGAAATGTTCTTCAACAACTCATATTTTATATAGGCTTACTGGCACTGTAAATTTTCTCTGTCTACGGTTTTAGCACATCTGTGTGGAAGAAGTTGTTCCTGTGACAAAATACGTGAAAAGAAAAGCAAACATGGGAGATGCTGATGTGAACAGGACCAAGTTACTTGTACAGGGACTTAGTTCTATGTCCTGCTGGAGCACAAGGGGAAAAACAGATTTAGAAAAACAGGGAAAGTGTGAGCTGGGTATGTGAAGAATCACATGTATGGTAGTGGATGGTACCTCCTCTCCCAGGGAGGTGGTGGAGTCACTGTCCCTGACAATATTCAAGAGGTATCTGGATGAGGGGCTACGAGATCTGGTTTAGAGGCTTGTGGTAGCAATGGTAATGGGAGGACAGCTGGACTAGATGATCTTGCAGGTCATTTCTTGTGATTCTATGATTCTATGGATGGCAATTCAGGGTGGTAATTCTGGATGGTTTCAGAGCTGTAGGGGTAGAGCATAGGGATAAAAGTGTGAACTTGGAAGAGCAGAATAAAATAAAGAATTGGCAAAGGTTGTTTTAGATATTAGTGCTGGCATCTGAAGAGGATAAGAATAGAAATTCCCTTTATTTCATTTCCCCGCAGTATTCGTAACAGCAAATGATAGGCAATGTTATATCTAAGCACCATTTGAGTACACTGCAGTAGAGTATTTGAAAACATAATTTCTCAAGAATTGCCAGAGAAACAGATTTCCTTCTAAAGTGGCAAAAATCAAAGAAGGTTGGAGGAATAAAACGTTGAAGTAACACACTCCAAAGGAAACTTCAGGATTATAAAAATGTTTATATTTTCAGTTTAAATTTGGATTCTGCTTTTTTTGAGGGCCATTCAGTTGTGTTTTCTGCTTTCAATATATTTTGACTAAATCAGCTGACAGAAATAAATTCAACTGAGCTGAAATTTGGATTTTATAGCAATATTGATACAAAGCAGCGGGCACTCCTGCTGAAATACTGCATTTGGCCCAAGAGACAGTATTTTGAGAGATTTCTCAGATTCCTCATACGTCTAAAACCATATTCTTGTGCTGCAATAATAAATGAGGAAAGAGGAATGGAAGGGGAAAAAAAGAGGTTCTCCCCATGGAAACCATATATATAACCAAAAACCAAATAACAGTTTCCATTACAACTTTCCAGTAGTGTAACTTGCTGAATACTGGTCAAGCCTCAGAGCCACAGCAAGTTTTAAGGAGTGATATAAAGGAAGATAAAGCAATGACTTTATAGATCTCTCTATCTTGGCAGATATATGCAGTACATGTAGGTAGTTTCCTACGTGTACAAGAAGCTACATAAGTAAAACTTGTTGTGACATTTGATACTGTTTTAAATGGCAATGCAGAAGCTAAATTAGTTAGTATATACCTGTAGTGAAGATATTCAAAGAGAGTCTCAATTTTTAAGAAATATAAGATGATTAAAACAAAAATCAGGCATTTTGAGCTAGCAGATTTGTTTGCTTCTTTTTAAATTTTCTTTCATTTATGCAATTCCATATTGGAATACTAGTATTTACTATGGTCAACAGTTTACGGGCTGGTTCGGCCCGGTTCCGTGACCAGCAGGACGGAGAGATTTTGCAAAATCCGCACCTCTGGAAAAGGGAAACGGGACCCCACAATCATTAAAAACAGCAGCAATGATCTGAGGAGAAACAAAATAATTTACTAAATATGGTATTGGAATGCAAGATAACACACTATAATACAATATAACTAGAATTGAAGCTAGTAAATCAAATATAATGAGACTGTCTGAAAGGTGGATAGGCCTCACCATAATGCTGATGTGAGATGTGCAGTCCATTTGAGCAGCAGGGAGGAGAGCCTGACAAAGAGCAGCAGATCAGGGGTTATATCTCCTCTCTGACCACAAAGCCCCCTGGAGTATGTAGTTCTCTTCTGGACAGGTGCCTGGAACTTGAGCATTAACACTTTAAGTCCCAAGGCACTACATGATGCTATGATGTGGAATATCGATTTAACCAAAAATCATAAAACCATGACAACTATCCACGTAAAAAAAAATGGAAGTAAATCAAAATAATTTTACCTATTTCTTCCTCCTATGTCTGTACCAACTGCACTAACAAACATTCTCTCAAGCATTTCATTAAAAAAATACCCGGAGATGAATATTTTGCAACACTTCTCTGCAGACAATCCCATCTAAAAAATACTCCCTAATGTCTACCAATCCCTTGTTGTAACACTAGCTCACTAATTTACATAATTGGCTAAAGGAAACAGGTTAATTCCATCTTCATCAGGTCATGCTTTCTAGATATCTGACCATTCTCCATGCTTATATTCACAGCCTCTCCAGCTGGTCAGTATTTTATCTGAATCACAATAACCCAAACAAGAATACCAGATGCTTGGCGTTTTTTCTTTTTAATTTATTTCTTCTACAACAATATAAAACTGGCAACTTGTCTTCCCTTTAAAAAATATCCCTATATTTTTAATGCAATTTTTGCCTCGCCAACCAGTTTCTTTCATTGCTCAGCTGATTATTCTTAATGAAATGCAGCAATTTGTATTTGTCCTGCTTGAATCACATCTTGCTTTTCAGACCAAACTGCCAATTAATGAGATTGTTTTTGAGTCTTAAACCTCTCCTCCAAAGTGCTTGCAGATATGCCCCCATCCAATTTCACTTTAAATAAAAATAAAATAGCACATTATCTTACACTATTCTGATATGACTGGCCTTGGTTTCCTTTGGTTTACAAAGTATTATACATGCTTTTTTCACTTTTCCACATGGAGATTTTAGTTTCCATCACAGTTCTGCGTCTTGGGGGGCATAATGCAGATACAGTTACAATTAACATATTTTGGCTACTAGTTAAAAAGGATAATATTAGACTTTCAAGAAATAATGCTTAGCTACTTTTTTAGAAAATTCCAAAATAGAAAAATTCTGAGCTTACTAAGCAAGTAAGCACTTGCTTAGGACCTCTCACCAGTTTTTTCCTAGTAACTTGTAGAACACATATCTATGTTTTAAAGCAGCAGAGTATACAGTAGAGAAAGAAAAATAGGAAAGGCAAAATGTTACTGAGTAATAAATCAGGTATATATCGAGAGAAAAAGAGAACAAGAGCACAAAAACCAAATCCTTGTTCTAATTGTCTAATTTAAACATTTGCACTTTGCATAAGGATTAATGGATTAAGCTACTTTACTATCAAAGAAAAAATTGCTGTTTGTGACCTAGTGTTAGACAACGCCAAATGACTTAATCTGGTTTTCTCTGAAGGCAAAGCTGTATTTAGTAGTGGATTTAAGAGATATGTACACCAGTTTCTTACATAATTTATTATCATACAAGCTATAAAAATTTTTACAATTTTACTCATGTATATATATAATCTTTTATAACTGGCATTTGCTCTCCAACATTGGATAAGCGTTTTTTATTTATTTATTTATTTATTTATTTATTAATAGATAGGGAAAGTACACTGGCAACAGAAAATATGACAAGATAATCTTCATAATATTGTGCCTTAATGAAGTGACTGGATTCCTAATGACAAAGTGATTTTAAGTGTACACCAATTAATATGCGAGTTAGCAAATACTCATGTTGAGAAAAACCAAAGCACTTACAGGCTGTAACTATATCATAGGTTTCAGGCAATCTTCTCTCTGTATTTTATTATTTCTTCGGAACATAGCACTCAGCAAATAAGAAGGGCTACCTAAGTACTGTATTGTGTTTGATATAAAACATGGAAATACTGTATAATACTTCAGATGTATTTTGAGGTGCAAAAGAGAATTATCAAAGTGTAACAGCTCAGAGTGTTACAACAAATAAGCAAATGTTGTCAGCAGAGTGGAACGCTGAATTTACCTTTGAGCTTTGTCTACTTAATCCTTACATTTTATGCTACATTTGTTGAACACTATGCCTTAGCATGAATCAGACAATTATTCTGCAAGAATTAGTTTGAAACTTGCACTGGTTTCAGCTAGACAGAATCGAAATTAGAATTCAGCTGCATAAGCATCTTTATAAATTTGGTTATATTATAAAAATCAAGTGTAGAAGTAGCACACTGCAGAAAATATCTTTCACATCACAACAGCAACAGGAGGAAAAATGAATTGGGCACATACGTTTGCAAGAATACAAATAAATACAAAATATTTTCCAAAACAAAGAGAACTAAAAACATTTAGCGTTCTGCTTTAATCCTAGTATACCACTAGGTGTTACAGAATCTGGACATAGGAAAGATTATAACTCAGGTGCCACTGCAGCAGTTCTAGGTCTTAGTCTTGGATTTCCAAATGTTTTGTCCAAAATTGCCTATTAGTGTACAAAGAAACCAGAAATGGACAGCATATATACTAATACAAAGAGACTTTTGAGTTCATGGTTTCAGGGCTTTGGAGAGCAAACAAACAGAAACTTTAGCAGCAATGCTAGTAAACATAAGTGTTTAAGGACAACTGATTATCTTTCATCAGACACATAATTAATACAGTTGAGAAAGTGGAGAATTTTTATGAAAGTAGATAGTTTATTTCATCTACAATATACTCTATATTTCATATTATTACCCATTGAATTCTACCATGCAGAATAATGAGTCAATGTGTGCTTTTAGGCCATCAAGAGAGAACATAATTTAGGACCTACTGAGCTCACCTGGGTCAGCTGCTACAGTCTGAGCTTCAGAGCCAAGTCTCTGCAGCCCAAGTCTGTAACAGCTTGACCGTATTCATTGCTGACTTGGATGAATACTTTTAATATAAAACAAAAGGTTGCAATTGTAGGCTTGGTGAAAAGTAAATATGTAGTTACTATTTCTGATTTGTACGCTTTTTCAGATGATTTAAGATCAACTTCATTCTGACTGTTAAAAACTGTAAGTTTTTATAAATAGTGTTTGTTTTGATTTTCATTCTCCTGTTTATTTAACATCACAAAATATTACTTTTACCAAACACACACACAAAAAATAAAAACTCATGAGGGCAATCCTGTACTTTCCTTCAGACAAGAAATAAAACCAACATTTAGCTAAAGTCTTAATAATAATTATATAGTAAGTGATTGTAATTCCTTATTTTTCTAACAAAATAATGGATTGTCCTTTTTACTATAAAAGCAAATTATTTGTTTATAAAAATAAAACAGGAACCTCTTCACTTGTGCTCCTGAGAATGCTGCTTTTCTTCAGATCAGTTCAATGATCCAGATAATAAATGAATAATAAAATCACTGCTGTAAATGATATTTTTAATTGGAGAATACATTATAACTCCTAAATTTTATTTTTCTGGCAGAAAATGTAGTGCTCTGAAGTTCTGCCTAACATGCAATTAAAAGTGCTGTTCCAAAAGTAATGCCTCCTATTATTTGAGTTGGTCCACAACGTCAGAGGCGGATGTTGGTGGTATGGAAGTAGTGATCGAGCACTCCCACCAATATTCTGTCTGTTATATTTTGTTGCTGTGTGACATGTGGCAGCAGAGGGGCAGTCTGACAGAATGGTGTGTGACACAGAAACGCATATGGAGTAAAAGTGCGTCACTGAATTCTTCCATGAGTTAAAAATGCCACTCACTGACATTCAGTGACCCATGAAGCATTTGGAAATACTTTCTATCAGGTTCTCAGAGGACAGGGGTGTTGATTTTTCAAATGAACAGTACTTTGACTTTTTGACAAAGAGTTGGAAATCTTCGTATTAATACATTATTTTTGAAAATATCAGCAAGAAATTATGCAATGCATAATGAATGCAACCAGTTTCAAATTGTGGTTGTATAGTACACACAAACTTTGGAAAGGTGCTATAGCACATTTATTCAGGTGATTTAGAGATGGCTATACTACTTTCAGAAACGCTATATAACTTTTCAAAAAAATATTAGCCAAAATAAAAAGTGAGAAAATTATTTACTCTGCATAACTCTCCACTGCTCATTTGAAAATGTGATAAAGGTACTTATTTGCTTTATTTTGTCAATCCTTAAATTAGAGACTTTCAGACCATTCCATTATTCCACATATTTAATCTCTTAAGGAACAATCGTATTAGTGTCATGCATTTATTTCACCTGTTTTCTTTATTTACTCATATTAAGCTTGTAACATAAATGAGACTAAAGCATAATTTATGATTGCTTTAGGCATGTCTTCTTGAAAGGAATTCAGTCTCAACCTGTAAACATTGAGGGACTGACAATTCATCTCTTTCCTTATTAAGCCTACTCCAGCTGCTACTTGTGCTCCCTTTTATAAATTTGTGTGCCTGATGGGAATATGTTTAGGTCCACGCTCTGGGCACATATTGCTACACCCTTCTCTTTTAATATGCTGAAGTTACTTTTCATTTTATCAAGTCAAGTCTCTTTTTTGTTTGTTTGTTTGTTACATTAAATAGGCTCATTCAGACTTTCACTGGAGGGTATTTTTCAAGATGCTCCTGTTTCAAGCTACTTGAGCTAATGCAGGCATTAGAAGCAAAATTGTTCTGTTATTTAAGAACACAAAAACAGCCATAACAGATGAGACCAATAATGGGTCATCAGAGGAGGGTGCTCAGGAATACAACATAAAGACAGTGACAACAATTTACGGACCTTTTCTTTAATATCAAAGTAGGAGTGGCACTGATTATATGTATCTTCTCTTTTATTCAGTTACCTCCTGAGGATTTTATGCTGAAATTGTTTTAAGAACCTTTGGTGAAGGACCGCTCCAAAAGTAAGTTGAATAGTCACACTAGAGATCCCTGAGAGCTACCTCAGGCTACCTTGCCCATCCTTCACCAAATAAAAGGACCCTGAATGACAAACTTTCCCCTGTTACACTCTCCTCTAAACCACCAAAAGCTTTATCCAGGTGTAGGTCTTGGAACAGCAGGATTCCCTTACACTCTACACCCACATTAAATTATCCAGCTCTCTCTGCTGAGAAAATGTGGTTTTATGGGAAGAGCTGACTGGCCTTGGGAAGTATTTCAAGTACAGTTAATTTCTACTGAAATATGTGGAAGACGAAAACCATGTGATACATTAGCATAGAATAAAAGGTCAATTTGCCTTTGATTAGAAATACTTATAAAGGATACTAATGCTGCTGTTGTCATCCAACAGTCTGACTACTACAGAGCTGTACAAAAACTTTCATACAATATTGCAGGACAATTACTTGGACAAGGATACATCACAATGCATAAATGATCGTTTTACATGTGAATAAAGAGTTAGAGCTAGCTAGATTGTTTGATTCCAATATGGCTAAAATACAATTATTTCACTTGCAGAAAGATTCCTATTGTGTTTCCCATAACTATGTAATACATTTTCAATGCCCCATGTGGCATCTGCATGCAGAGCACTCCTAAACAGTAATTGCTGGTATAATTCTCACACATAGCTATGTGTGTATTGCAAGCATGGATGGATTCACTTGCTGAAGCAGAGCACTTGTTTTCCTTGCTGGAAACCGGTGAGGGATAAAATCTCTATGCTGCACATTACAGATTCCAAGTTGCTCAGTGCAAACAAAGGAAGAATACTTTTGATGATGGCTGCAAAATCTATAGCACTGCCCCTTATTCTTATGACTAGCCTCCATATGCTTCTATCTCCTACAAGTACTGATGAGCTATAAAGTATAAGATTGTGCTCAGTCTTCTGAGTTGAAGACTGCAGCAAGGGAAGGTGGCTGAGTCTTCTTAGCAAGGCTGCTGGGAATTGAGTCCATATATGCCAATTTTCCATGACCTTGCTAAAGGTGGATGTGAAACTGTGCCCTCTACCTCTTCAGGAAAAATAGTCAACCAAAAGATCCTCACAATGATTAATTGCTACAGCAGTTATGGAATACTGAGGTGTCCTTGCCAGTTATCATGGAAAGCTTCACATTTTGATGCCTACTGTCTTTGTTGTTACACTCTCAGCTACAAAATGCCCATCATCAAGCACACACACACTGCTGCAGTAATTATACCCACACACTGTCTTGCTTCTACATGTTGACTGAACTTCTGCTGTGGTTAATAAAATTGTATAGTGAAAAAAGCAGTGAGACAGCAACAAGGTCAGAGAGCACAAATCTGTTACCTACCTTCCCATTCAGGGCCAGAAAGCTTTTTTACCTATTATGTGAACATTTCTACAGATGCAATCCTTTCACAATGCTGAGTTCATATTTTCATGTCTAAAAATCTCAGCAACATTTTACATATATTTTACTGAAATTAATGAAATTTCTCTGATGAGTTCTTATAAAATAAAACATAAACCAACACAGACTAATTCTACAATAACTTACTTTTTAAAGCAATGTTGTCAAAAAGAAGTTTAAAAAATCTAAAAATAAGAAAAAAATGAAATCTATACAGGCCCATAAAACCTGTACAAAAAAATGGCTCTGTACATAAAAATATACAGCTCTTAACATACACTATTTATAAAAGGGTTGAAGAATTACACTGAGAGATGAGCAAGATTCAAAGAGACAGGCAGCTTATGTGGCTTTGGTTCAGCTAATAAGAGTACGAGATAGGAGCAAACTGGCTAGCAAAAAATCTTTTTCTTAAGAAGTGTTTTTCAGAAAAGACTACAAGGCTAACTCAGAAAAATTAAGGTAAAAAGGAAAAATGGAAAATAAAAACAAACAGAATCAAAGATCTTCTATAATGCTCACTATGTTCAGTTCTCTCTATACATATCAGCTGTAAGCTTTTGGAGGAGTCTTTTTCAGTTTATTTATTTATAAAACAGCACATGATCTTCCTTTCCAATCACGCAGATAAAGCAGAGGTTTCATGCAGATCTTGTCCTCTACAGAAAGGGTAGGAAGAAAAAGTCCTTCCCAGAAGCAAATGTTAAATGTCCTAAAAATGTGTTGCAATGTATTAACTTTCATGTCAATTTACGTGCAAAAGAAGCCTCAGTGGTGCAGGGACCCAGGCAGAAAATGGGAAAGGCAGCAACTGACTCATACAGCCATAGAGGATAAGATGACCTCTAAGGTGCAACACTCTACCACAGCCTAGTTCACAGTGGAGATAAGAACCATCTGATGGTCACTGCACATAGGTCTGTTTCTTCCATGCTGCTCCTCCTGGGGGAGGTACAACCCACACACAGAAGAGCTGGAAGAAGCCTCAGGACTCATAAAAAGGATGAAGTATTTTTCTGTCACCAATTTTTCCTCACTGATATTTTGTTGCAGTATTAATTACTGGACTTAGCTAGAGATAAGCTTTAAACATGACTGTTAAGAAAAGTTTTGAGAGCAATGCCCTCAATAAAGCTGCAGTCTTCTTGCAATCATTATTTTGTACATCCACCTAAAATCATGTTTGCTGTACTTTTTCCAGGAATCAATGCGTAACTATATTATTGTCCATAAATGTTATTCTTTCACTTGACTGAAAATGTACAGAGACATTTTCTTTTTGAGGCTGACAGTTAAAGCAGATCACTACTACTAAAATACCTTTCTTAATTTACCCTTATGACCATTAACAGAAATATCTTCTCTACCAGAATATGTGGACATCTATTCACATAATAAACCTGATCATAGCACATTCAGAGGAAAAAGTATAAACATGCCAAGTGAAAGCAGATTTCTGCCTGCACCATTGACATTGTTTGGGTTCCACACACAGTGAAAAATACACTTGGAGCTTGTGATAGTTATTTTCTAAAATATATATATATTTTTAAAAGAAGTTAAATTGCATAGATACAATCTTTAACATAGCTTTGCCAAAACTGTTGGCACCTGGTCAGAAGTATCTATTTATTCTTGATCCAATGTACTACTCCCAAGAGCACTGAGAAGGCATTACCAACATCACTGTATTTTCCTTTCCACTTTGCCCTTAACCACTTTAAACATTACAGACTATCACTTCTGATAACGTAAAACATACAAATGAGAAAATGGGCCCACATTCTAACCTAGCCATAGTCAATGCACGTTGGCTGAGTTCACATTTCCATTTTCAGCTCAACAGCATCCCCCACCACTGAACAAATTTCCTAGTGAGGGAGATGTTTTAACCCTAGCATGGGAAAAGCAGAATTTTGAGAGAAACACTATTTGTCTGTGCCCTGCCCTTCCCCTGGAAACTCCCTCTACTCAGCAACCAGCCACCAAGTGAACATGCCTTGCCAGGAAGCACATATAGCAGCATTCTTGGATTCCTGAATAAGGGAATAAAAGAATTCAAGATCTCACTGGTTAGAAAGAAAAATCAAAGCTGTAATGTATGCAAACTGCATCCCTTGATGCATATTTTTAGGTGTGTACTGATTGACTTGTCTCAGTATTTAAAATTAAGTTGCCTTTAGGCAGTCAGGTCTCTTTCAAGAGTTAGCGATGATGATATTATTAACCTCTGGTGTTGAAATTCTATTAGCTGTTCCAGATTTATCCTGGTAAACAACATTGCCATCTCATTCATATCCTTGGCCTGTGAAAATTTACAACTCTGGGGTTTGTTTGGTTTTTTTTGTTTTGTTTTGTTTTCTGTTTTTGTTGTTCTGTTTTGTCTTTATTTTTTTCTTCAGAACGTACCAATAAAACAAATTACTCATCAGATTCATCCTGATGGTGCATGAGGGATGCATTGCAATTTTAATTCTTTTTAAAAGACACACTTTAAAATTCTTTTTTTTTTTTTTTCTGGGAAAAAGCTGTCTTAATTGGTTCTTGATTAAAATACAATAATTTGAGCAGTTCAAGTAATAGCTCCTTCTGTCTTTCCCCAAAAGGTTCACACAAGGCATTTTTTTTTTTTTTAATAAAAAACAGGAATTGTGCCTTTCATTACACTTAATTGTGATACAACTTGCACCAATAAGATAAGGATTAATTTTAATGAAACATAATAATGATCACAAATACATCCATGTTAATCCCACTTTGACTTTTGGATATTGGCATCTCTAAGTTCACTGGGAGATGAACAGCCATCTTCCATATATTCTGGTTGAGGACCCCAGCTCAGAAAGTCAAAAAGCAGAATTTATTTGCCACATAGGAGTACCGGGTTTCCTTTTCTTCATTCAAATCACATTTTTATAACTACATCTCAGCTAGTGTTTAGAACACAAGCCTTATCAATGCTACAATGGGGAGTCTCATGGTTCTCTAAAGGTGTAGTCCTGTTTGCTTCCAGCTGACAAGGCATTTAACAGGAACACATTTGCCATTTCACAAATTTCCTACGGCAGTAAACTTTGTTCTTGCTGACAACAGAAGTGATTGCTGCATGCAGAATATAATTTGTTGTTTTAAAAGTTTAAATCTGTTTTCTTTCCTCATTTTTGCACTCTAAGATTACATTGAAATCTGTTGTAGATAAAGTCTTTCTCAAAGGACAATTATTTCAGTTCTATTGAAGTAAAAATATGAGTGAATATCAAATCAATAAAAAATAATGGAAACTGGACTAGAAATAGGTATTTAAGTTTCTAATATAGAAAAATTTCTAATATAGTCTTTTAAGAGAGGAAATTTCACAATTTTTTTATTTGCCTTTAGGAAAAAAAGACAAATTTAGACCTTTATTTAAACATGATATCAAAAGTTAACAATAATAATAATGGGTGAAAAAAAAAAAAAAAGAAGAAAAAGAAAGAAACAAAACCACCATCAAGTTGGTAATATGTTGTAAAGTACATACCAACCATCTGCCCCTATGCCATGATCGCTGTGCCAAATTCTGGAATAATTTGAAGAGTGGCAATTCACAGCTTAACACACACTCTGAAAAATATCATATGCAGAAGAGGCAATTAACATTGCTGTTCTCCTGTTCTGCTTTGTGAGTGATGATCCAGTTTTACCATGTAAAGTTGCCCACTGTCAGCCTTCCAGCAAAACTTAGTACCTCTGAGCTACTGCTGATTCAGCTGCACTTGAACCTGGATCTTGGTTTAAAAATGCTCGTGTCCCCGAAAATTAAAATGTCTGGCAACTCATCACTGCTGGAGAAGTTAATCTGTGTGACTTGCTGGCAGGTCAGCTAAGGGTGAGAGAGAAGCACAGAACTGTATTGTACTGACTTGGGTAAGACACGGAAGGCACACATGCTGTTCTACTGCCTTCTAGTGGTCTTAAATCCTGCCATCCTACTCTGTTCCCTTCTTCATACCAATGACTTTATCTGGAGGAGATCATGTGAAGGTGCAGGAGATGTTTATATTTAATGTTATATAATGTTTTTGCATTCTGATAAATTACTAAAATCTCTATAGTGTAAAATGTAAATGAGTTCATTTATGCACATACACTACAAGGACATCTATGAGGACAAGTTTTCCCTAACATAATATTCAGTGAAAGCAACATGGAATGGATCCCACCCACCCATAGACTTAGGGGAAATCTGCACTGTCCAGGCGTGCAGGCTTTGGTCCTACACTTAGATCAGAAAACAATAGAACATATCACATACTAAACTGGTATGTGGTATCAAATTAGTATGTGATGAGAGTAAGATAGCATGTTTTACCACTACCCAATTCAGATTGGCAATACAGCATCAGTTGCTTTCATAGGTTCTCAAATTTCTCTCCTGTTCTCTTCACCTCCTACACCAAAGCAAATGCCCACAAACACATTTCCTACAAATTTTCTGAGTAATCATTTGAGTTTTCTAGTGCTTAAGAGAGATAAATTTCATCCTATACTTTGTCATGTGCCTTTATGCATTGCACATACCATACACGTTTTATACTGAGTGGTAATATTGGCGTGAAACATGTGGTTTAAAAAAAAAAATACAAAACACAGCACTAAATCTGTGAACAATCAAGATATCCCAGTGATGCAACAGCATGAACAATAGTACAGACAGCTGTACAACCATTTTGATCCAGCCTTCCCTTCCCACTTGAAATCTTCACATTCCATTTGGCTATTCTAAAACTGCATTGGCAAGCTATGCATGTCTGTTACAAAATAATAGCTCTGTAGTCTGATGCAGCAGCATATGTTCAAAACAGAAATGGATTTTACCCAATATAATCTATAATTCTTGACACAGCAGGTGCTAGGCTTCAGTGCAGCTTTCCTAGACACTCTTGTCTTTGCTCTGTACATCATGCCACAGTTTGCTGCCTACATTGATCAAGGCTTAGAAAAGTCCAAGTTCAATAGGACAGACAGCACCTTGGCAAAGGATGTCTTCTGTTTTATGACTGTCAGCAATATGATGGAGATTTTATGATGAGACACAGAGACATTACTCACATACCCGTAATTTCATTAAGCACTAGTGCAAGTGGTCTCGGTAGACTGAGTAGATGGCATATTTACATGAACAGTGAATATTATCTACCTCATCTAAATTAATGCTGAATGAAATAGGGAGCTTAACTAGGTAGAGGTCTGTTCTGGGCAAATAGATCATTTTCCAATCACATACTCACTTGCATCTCATAACTAGTTGAAGGAGGCATACAAAGGAAGGCATGAGATCAATTCTAAAGATAGTATCTAGTTATCCTGAAAGCAAGATCTACTTTCAGAAATGAGACAGTCAATGCCAGTACTGAGGAAACAGCACATGCTAACTAACTTGTTTTTAGCCTCTGAAGAATGATATTCTTTTGCCAGTTTTTTTTTTCAGGAAAATCTAATACAAAATTGATGAAATGGGATAATAATTTTCCCTGCATGAAGATTAAGTGGGAACATGAATCTACACGATAGAGAGCTTTTGCATTCATCTCATGTCTGCTCAACTGCAAAGTCATTGAGCAGCTAGCATATATTTCAGAACAGGAATCTATCTGAAATAGTAACATCAACTTCAGAGCTCTACAGGAAGTGACAGTCAATACCAGCTTGTTGCTGGATATTTTTGCAACCACAGCCTATGAAGTTTGACAGAGCTCAGCAGTCTTGTGCTAGGGATGAAACATACTGTTTCAAAAGAAATAAAAGGGAAGATATTTATTACAAATATTTACATAACATTATGTATCTGAGAGCATGATAATGCACCAGCCTCTCTGCTGGTAGCTGCCTGAACCTCCAAAGAAAACAGAATTTTTATATGGTGCTATGTTAGTGCTAAGTGTGGTGTCTTAGGTATCCCACAAACGAGTAATTCAGCTGAGTGATTTCTACAGAGTACTTGCCATCTGTTGGTGATGACTCAAGCAAAACAAAGCACAGATGGATCTTAGTCCCAAATTATGCTTTTTTTTTTTTTTTTTGCCAGAACTTGTCTAAACTTCATAGGTGATCAGGATGCTATTCATTTTGGAGGAGTGCATTTTTATAGTGACAGGCTCCTAGTCTGCAATTACTCACAGCTAATTTTCAGACTGCTAAATGAAATAAAAAATGCTATGAATTCCAGCTTTAAGAACAAGTAGCCTTCTTGGAAAAACTTCCAGTCTCTTTGTAACACATTCAGAAATGCATTCTACTGTTTATTAAGGCATAGATTATTCAGCTTCTTTCCTTGTATATATATATATATATATTACCCAGTGAATGGAATTTACAACAGCCATCTCAAACAGCCAACATCTCAGTAGGGAGACTTCTGAATTAGCCAAGACAAATTACCACAAATGAAAAAATATTCACACTGAAACTTTACATATTTCCTGAATCTTTATAACTTTGACAGGAGTCTCTCTATCAGACTGAGATTCACATTCTTAAAGGCTCTCCTGATGTCCAAGCAATCACTTTGAGTGCAGAAAATTGGCTTTTCTTCAAAATAGAAACAAGTTGTGGTACAATCACCTTTTATCATTAAGAAATAAAATTAGCTTAAGTTAAGAATAAAATCTCTTTCCCAATAAAGGCAAGACCTGGGTATTTTATCTTGCCTGGCCATTTATCAAGTGAAAGCCATCCATCTCCTATTGTATGCTGAACTCATGCTTGCAAAGAATTCATAATTTGAGCACCATCTTTGGATCACAGTCTTCTAGAGAAATCAACGTATCTGAAAGGTGAATCTCAGTGCTTCTAAGCAGGACAAATCATGAGATGCTCTTCTCCATCCAGATGGAATAAGAAATCTTAGTCATTAATGGGATGTAATCAATGTGCCTAAGTCACACTACTACAGAAAAATGAGGCATCTGCAGACTGGGTTTTTGAAGGCTATTTTTCAGAATGGAGTCTCTGTTGGTGCTCTGCACACAGCAGAGGTACCTTCCTTGTAGCACCTCCTAAAGGAAATGATGACTATTCCTGGAAAACACAGGACTTCAAACTCTCATAATGACACTGTTACTGACTTGATCTCTTCCAAAGCTACTTATGTCAAACCACATTTATGCCAGAGTCACAAGAAGTGCTATCAGAAAAGAGAATGAAGAGAGGCCAATCGGCCAGAACACTTCCCAGGACATGGTGCACGTGCAATGGTTAGATAACTTTCCGAGTTCAAATCTAGCATAATTTTAAATATAAGGCTTCAAATTGAATGCAAAGTGAAGCCCAGATTCTGAGGTTTCATTCTTCCTTCTTTATTCTAGGTAAATAACTCTTGAAATTTTAAACTGCTTTTTGACTTTTGTCATAGCTGTTGATCTATAATCAGACACAGGGCAGATGAAAAGTCTACTGATTTTTTTATTTCTAGTTTCAATTGGTTTATGTATATTAGTGATTTATTAAATGCAGTTCATTTCATGAAAACCTCCTATAAAGCAGCTAATTTACTCATCTTCAACTAGCTAATAGGAAGTGCCATTTATTGAATGCTTATTGCATGTGGACTAGCTTTTACTAAAGAGAATACAGTTTTGTATTATTGAATAAACTCAGATGGAGAAAATGTTACCTGTAATTTCAATGGTTTATGGTATTTTTTTTCTTAGCTCCAAGTACTAATTATTGTACTAATTATTCAGATTACTTTGCTATTCTGAATTAAATTGAATTTCCATAGAAGTTTTCATGAACTAAAATCTGCATTGATTTTAAAGAGCGGTTGTGCTATGTACCTATTGAATTGGGGTGATTGCATTGTTTGTGTTAAATACAAAGTGTGGATTTTTCTCCTTTCTTGAAAGCAACTCAAAATGCCTTGAAAGCAATTTTGAGTAGGAAAAGACCTACATAACTGAAAAGCAGAATTATCATGAACACTGATATTGCAAAGAGAAAATAACAAAAATACCTGTATGGATGTGGTTCAATGGCCCAAACTTTCCACCCTGATATAGATGATAAAGACTAATAATCTGTATGCAGCCTCCATGATGCTGTAACTATAAATTCTTCTACTCAAGATCACGTTATAACAAGCAATGCATTTAGAATGCACACATTCAAAATCATTTTTCATTTTAATTGGTATACTTTTTATTCAGTGTATTAAGTTATCTTCTTATAAGCTGAGAAGAAAAATGTTCTTTCCGTTTACCTCTGTTCATTAACATTCTAATTTGTCTGTTGTAGATTTGTAGAACAGGAAGGTAGAATCTACAAATTCCAGGACACGCTGCCCAAATGAACTGAAGAGGACTGATAAAACAGTGAAGTATGGCTAAAGATCAGGTTTTCATGCCTAAGGCATTTTACTGCTTGTGGCAGTGATTTTGAGATGTATCACTGCTGTACTGCTGCTGATGTAACTAGACTGATTTCACAAAGCACTACTAATTTAAAATTGAAGAAAGGTACTCTGTCCCTATATAGCACTTTTCAAGCAGAGCAATTTCTGGGAGTTAAATCACACAACCCCTCTTACTCTACTCTCTAGAGGTGTAAGAAGGGAGGTATGGACAGAGCAATTTTTTTTTTTAAAACAAAAGTGTTGAGCACCACAAGCTTTCTTTGACTTTCTCAGTATGCCTGTAAATCTGCCCTTGTGTAATGTAATAATAGAGCTAATCCAGCCTTGTGTAGCTGCAGTAATGCAGCTAGCAGAGAATAAAGCCTCACATTTTATTTCTCCCACTATTGCATTGTAGCCAACAGGTACTGAAGAAAGCAAACCCAGTGCCAGTGGATAGCAAGCTCACAACATCTTTCTTCACAAAAGGCTTTGTTAAAATGCAGTATCTTAGCGTTAGCAAAGGTTCTGATGGCTTAGTAGATAAATGTTAGTATTTATTCTTAGACTGTTAACTAACACTCACTTTACAATGGCATTATGTGTCTGCAGACAAATATATAGCAGGATATTAAGTAGTTTTCTGTAAGCTCTTTAAATGTACAGTGTTTCAAACTAAAGAGAACGGTGTTTTCCATGTTCTCCATTCTTTTTTTGAATGGAGAAAAAAACAAAAGTGATTTTGCCATTAAGAGGCCCCTGAAACGTCCATGTCAAAGTGAGAAAAGAGTTATGCATAACTGTGCAGATTTTTTTTAATTATTATTTAAATTCTTATTTTTGTCCTTTGTAATGCTGGATCCTTAGAGGACGCAGAAACAACTAGATCGGACATGGATTGTAAAGTTTATATAAAATTGTGCAAGGTGAAATGATTTCACAGGAAAAGTCTCTAGTGACATTTTTGCCATAACACTTTAAAAATAGTTTTGCTTACAGCCTACTCAGGAACTTGAGAAAGCAACATCAATCATCAAAAGATTAAGGGACACACCAAAAAAGTATGATTGGGTCTCCCAGAAACATTTTCAGTGATTTATCTCTGAGAGGCTCTAGCATAACATATACATTCTTTCAAAGACTTAAATTCAGATCTATAGATTCAACCCGTGTTACAGCAGTATCACACACTAACCTCTTCCATTTCAGGAAGAAAAATAAAGCATTGCTAAGCTTTATGTAAAAATCTCACATCTATTCTTTAATGTAGAGAATACAATGGCAGAGGAAGACACAGCAATATTTATCCTCAAACCATGGAGTAAAGGAAGATAGAGTGCTTTTTCTCCTTTTAACCAGGCCTTCAGATTTTGATGTATTTTCCATTTAAAGAACTTTGAGCTTAGCACAGCTGTAACGAATAGTGTCAAGTGCAGGTTAATATAGTTTCTTAGTAGCAACACTATGGAAATTTTTTCTGAAGTGTATACTAAGAGCATAGCTGTTGTCTTGACCTTTTTGCTATGTCTACTGAACAACTATATCTTATGCACAGGATTCTCTCCAGCTTCTCAGACTAGGTCTAGTTTTTATACATATTGGGAGGCTGAGAAAAAATCCCACAATAGGAACACAGAGAAAAAGAATTTGCAAGTACACGGCTTTGGAACCATTTCATCTTGACCTTTCATGAAAGAGGGTTTAAACACTGAATTATTTGGCTGTGAATGCAAAAGTTAATTGTCATTACTGAATATTCTTGATAGGCCCTTAGTAACAGATTATGATTTCTTGGAGGGATATAGAGGAGGATTTGAATTAAAAAGACAAATGCCTTAATATTCTTGTTTAGATATCTGTGTTCCAAACAGAAACATAAATTAAAGAGGTAGACAATGCTAATATATTGATTGTTATAGAGTACTATATTTTTAATAGTGAAATGACTAACTTAAAACAGAAATATAACCTCCTACCTAAGCTCATCAAAAGTCCTCCCACATTACACCAAGCACGTGAGTTCCTAAGACTCCCTCTTCAAAGCATAAAAATAAAATAAAATAAAAAATTACAGAATCCTGAATATTAGCTCTTCTGCTTGATTCAAGCAGTGAAGTGATTTGCAACATTGTTATGTTTAAGACCACAAAATTATTGAATCATCTCTTGTTTAAACTCTTGTGGTTTCTCTGTTTGAATTTCTTCATGAAATATTTCATGAATTACATAAATTGCATTGAATGACTATCATTGCAAGACCTTATTTGTGTTCAGTTTCATTGAGAAGTTAAGCAAGCAGTTTTGTTTCACTAGGAAATGTAGAACTATAAACAAATTACGCTTCTCCCATGAAGTGAATAAAGAAATTCAGCTCATTTTCACAGGATGATTCAGAATTAGTGTACAGGGTTTAATGTTTTTGCATTTTAAAAGTTGTAATTTCATGACACTTAAACACCCTATTTAAAATAATATCTTGGGACTGTAATGACAAATTCTCACTGGACCAACATTTCACATAGAGAGAGATGATTTCCAAGATGGGTTTTATTCCATCCTAAGAATCCCACCGTTATCATAAACTCAACCATAAACCAACTTTCCTCCAGAAAAGTATCAGAGACACAGATTACAGGAAATACTATCTCCTACCATCTGAGACCATACAGATGTGATTGCTAAAAAGAATAGGAAGAGAATTACACTAAATGAATTTTATGTCAAACAACAACTGGACAAACACAAAGGACAAAGCTTCTAATGACCTATTCACTGTCAATGAAAGTCGAAAATCAACACTGCATCAGGAAACACAAAGGCCTCTCCATGCTGCTTTGTAAAGCAAACTCAGACAATTTCAAGCAATTAAATACAAATACAAACGTGGATGTTAATTTGCAAAACTTATCAACATATACAAAATACTAAGCCCTATAAAGTACATAATACACTCACACAGCCATAGTTTCATATGTGTTCAAAATGTAGACATTGACTACATCAGGTGAGAGAAAATGCTGCATAGCACTACACCTCAGACTACAGCCAACTATGGAAGAATTTGTATTCTGTTTTCAGTCCTACTCCTTTAAAACAAAATCCCACAGGCTTGTGATAAAACGTAGGAGGGAAATTCATGTACGTATATGAGACAGATGAGACAGATCAAAGGAAAAATAGAACAGCACCAAATCTCAGGTAGAATAGTCTCTCTTTTTGGTACTGATCTGTTTCACCAGGAATTCATACATGGACTAGTAAGAAGCACACCTGCCCTCATTAGCAAGTGTTGCACACACATCACTTGTTCAGTTTCTCATTAAATAGCCTTTCAAAACATACAGCCATTATATAGATTCTATATAAACTCAGAATTCATTACAATCAATATAATAAAAATACATTTCAAATTGAAATTTAATGTTTGACTTAAGACTTAAAATATTTATATACCATACAGTATATATCTCCAGTATCTATACTATACGTTATCATGAGTCAACACATTTGACTTGCAGTACAGCAGAGAAGTTATTGTTATCCTTTTTGATGCTTTCTTGCATACATAAAGGAAACCCACTATTTTGAAAACACTGTGTAGCCTGTTTCCACAACTCTGGATGAAGTTCTTCTATGTCACCCTGTTCCTGCAGCAGACTTTTTCCCTATGAGCCCTCTGTGTGGCACAGTGTGGTGGGTGCCTGGGTGCCTGCTAACTGTATGTCATAGCATGGAGGCTGCGTTGATCCAGAGGGAAGGAATGGAGCTCTGAAATGACTTCAATTCTCCTGAAACCAGCTGGGAATGAGTGGAAAGCTTTACACAACTTTGAGCAGTGTTGGCACTACTCTTCATGGTGTCCAAGCCCAGCAGGGTGACCAGCTGAGAAATGAGGTCATTCCAGAGCGCACTGCCTTCGAAGGCCTTTGCCCCTGTTATATTCCCGTTCGTGGGAGTGTGGCACTTCGGGTTGATCCCCAGTGCCTGGTGCAGCTCGGGGTGGGATGCTCAGGTCCCGCCGGCCCTGCACCACCCCCTACCGGCCACGGGCACCGGGAGCAGACCCGGGCACGGTTCCCTCTGGGTGGCAATCGCTCCCCGGCAGCCGTGCAGCAGTAGCAACACTCGGGAGAGCCATGGGGAGCGTTGTGCAAAAGCGGCTTGTTCGAGAAAGTTGCCCAGATTTCAGTAGCACCTATAGAAATGCCTCCTTTTGAAGCTTTTCTCAAGGAGAAAAGAAAGAAGAAAAAAAAAAAAAAAAAGATTAAAGAGCTGATGCTCAAAGGCAGTACCGTTTCCTGACTGTGTTGTTTCGCTCAAGGTCGAGCTGCCTGTGCACGCTGCAACATGAGTCTTAATTGCAGGGCGGATGGCTGTGAGATTAATGGAAGTCTCTTCGAGTAGAGCAGCCCCGCTCCCAGCGGGATGTGCCTTCCTGCAAAGTTAGCATGCATTTATTTTCTGCAAAGAACCTTTAAAATCAATCTGCTAAAATAGAATCACTCCCCGGGAACCCGGCCAGGCCGAGGCGGGGCAGCTCGGGTAGCAGCAGAGCCCACTACTCATCCAGCAGAGCATCTGCCATTGCCCCCTCTGCCCTGAGCTCATCGCATCCAACACTCAAGCAACTCTATTACTGATATACGTTTTTCTTAGGGGATTTATAGCAATTGCCACTGAGACTTCATAAGGAGCTCAGGTTGTTCCTTTTCATCCCACAGCCACACCATGCTTCGAGATCTGCCTCGTACGAGCAGGACGGGAGCCCACTTTGGTGCTTCCCAGAGTTTCCCTACCCAGCACGGAGCCCCGCTCAGTGGGAGAGGGGGGAACCAGGGCTCTGCCCGAGTGCCCCAAAGAAGGCCGTCTTCCTCTCCATCACTTCCTCAGCCGTTCAGCAACCCGCCGCCGCTCCTTGCCCCAAGCTACCCCCACCTCTTTACCCCGTATCGACGGACAGAATTTGTTTTAAAATTATGATGATGATGACTATCAGTTTAGCCCAGCTGGGCTCGAGGCTACCAGCAGGTGCGGGCAGGCTTTCCACCACCTCAAAGGAGCATGCTCAGCGCTTTCAGGCATGCTCTTTCTGCGGGGAGGAAGCCCGAGTCGGGCCGGGGGGAATCCTCGCGGCGGCCCCATCCTAACGCAAAGTTTGGGGCTGGGGTTCCACGTAGCGCTCCGTGCCCGCGGCCCGCCGCTCCGACCCGGGCATGAGGACGAACCCGGGCGCTCGTGCCGGAGGCGGGCGGAGCGTGAGGGTTCCCCTCTCTCCTGGCGGCAGAGGAAGAAGAGGAGATGCCCAGGCGAGAAAGGCATCGCAGGCAACTTCTGCGGGGAAACCCGCCGCCCTACTACCCCCTCCTCCCAGGGCGAGATTGTTGCTGCTCCTTGCGCGGATACAACGCCAAGAGCACCACCATCATTCATATTGGTATGACGATGCCCGAGGAAGCCGCGCGGGGATGCCCACGCCGTCCCCGGCTCCGCGCCCCCCGCCCGGGACTGTAGGATCCCTGCAGCGCCCGCCCCCGGGCGGAGTGTCCGAGCCGCACCGTGACCGCGAGCATCCACCCTACCTTGAGCTCCTCCGTGGCTAGGTTGCCTGATCTGTCCATTCGGAGAAATTGAACGCGGAGCGATGGGGAAGAAGGGAAGTTGTACCCCCCTCCAAAAAAAAAAAAAAAAAAAGAAAAGAAAAAAAAAATAAAAGAGGGGGGGTTAATCTAGTCTCTCAGTTTCCAGCCTAAACTCAGCCTTGTCCTCCAAAGCCCGGCAGCTCCCTTCAGTCTCATTCTCCGCGATCACGCCTCCACCGCTTAAAATAAATAAATAAATAAATAAATAAATAAATAAATAAATTCACTTTCTTCTTCTTTTTTTAACGGACAAAAAAAAAAAAAAAAAAAAAAAAAACTCCCTTAAGGATTAAAGCGACAGGTGATCTGTCCCCGGTGGAAGCGATTCGCGTCCTCTGGCAGTGAAAGGAGGAGACAGGAAAAAAGAAAAAAAAACCACTCCGTTGAAGATTTGCGTTTTTTTCCTTCTGCAATAAGCTCAGATGCCGACGAATCGCTGCATCCCGAGAAAAAATCCTGCTTCCTCGGACGGCATCATGCAGCAAATTTTAAGGAAATGTGTTCAAACTGAAGAGTGTATGATATAAGCCGCTCTCGCCATGCCCACTCCGGTGGCCAACTGAGCACCCTGCGAGAGCAAGGCAGCAGTGATGAACGATTTCGCCGGCGAGAAAACAAACCCCCCCAAGTCCCGCATAGATTCCAAGATGGTTTTGCAGCTGAAGGTATTCTCTCAATAATAATAATTAAAAAAAAAAAAAAACCAAGATAAGAAAGTCTGTAGGGGTTGATCTTCGAAGGTTATGCTAAGAGTTGGGAGAAAAACAGGAGGATCTCTTGCAGAACGGAGAGGGAGAGAGAGATTTCCCCTTCTATCCTGTGTTACTGTCCTCCGCCGCCAGGTGCCTGACTTCCCTGCTCGCGGCCCGCGGGGATCTCTCCGGCTCCCCCGGCGCAGTGCTCCCTCCCCCGTCCGCTGCAGCCCCGGGTCTTAACGCCCGAGGCCGCCAGCACCGCCCCCGCGCAGCCCAGTGCCGCCCGCCCGAGGGCTCCGCATTGTCCCCGTGTGTCTGGCAGTGCCACTCAACCCCTCCGAGCAGCCGCTGCTGCCTTATGCATAGCTACCTATACGTGTGTATAGATATAGATATCGATGTACAAACATATAGACACACACACACATACGTGGATAGCTCTGTGTGTGCCTGAATTAATAATATGATACGAAACTTCCCATCATGAGGCTTGAGATGCGTGGGGTTTTGTTCATCTCTTGAGTACTGCTGCAGCTTCAGTGGAGCAGTGTTTCTGATGGCACACGGGTTAAGTCGAGTCTCTCGTAGGTTGTAATTTGCTAATCACCTTTTCCGAAGGGTTCACTGATTTGCGGCTCTCATGTTACACCAAAAAAAAAAAAAAAAAAAGAGCCAAAATTAGATTTTCAAATTCAGATTGCTCCCCGCCAAGATGGTGATTTTAACATGTGCCTTTATCATAAATCTGGCTGTCACTTGCAGTTTGCGAAACGAAAGCTGTGATTTTTAGTATCCAGCTTTCAGTCTTTGGGGGGCTTTATTTATTAACTCCATGAATGGTAAATTCAAAACTATCACTTTCTAGTACTATCACCTCCTCCTCTTAGGCATTTTCCATGCTACTTCAGATAGAAAGAGGATTCTTGATAATTCAGTATAAATTAGATCTAATAGCTCAAAGTGTGTACTGTGTTTCCACTTCCATACAGATCTCTTTTCAGCTTCCAGCACTGCAGGTTAACCTAAGCCTGAGACCTAGATGATGGGCAGTGATAGCCATTCCCAAGGACTGAATACAGTGCCCATCTTCTAGAAAACTCTACAAATGCAAAGCAAACACAGGCAAATGACATTTTTCCTCTTAGCACAAACTGTACATGACTTCCAGATTCATTGTAAATGCATTGTAAATATCATTATTATCATTAATCTAGAACAGCAATTTATAAAGATTAAAGGCTTGGTCTGGCGTTCCCATGTGAGTCAACAGACTTGTGTCCGAATAGAACACTGCCAAACTAGGTGCTAAATCAAGGTATTTTAGAACTTATAGAAATTGTAATGAGTGTTTTGTCTTTTTTTTTTTCCTGACAAATACCCCTCCTCCCTCAAACAAACAGACAAAATAATCAGAGTGACTTCTGTTAGAGAAAGAAAAATTCTCTCAGAAGGCACCCCTATGCCTCCCCAAAAGCATCAATATTCAGTCCTGGGGAAAGGAGAGGACTGCCCTGTTGTGAGATACCTTCCAGATGACATGGTATGAGGGCACCTCTGAGTCCTGACCAGGGCTCTTGGGCAACCAGAGAATTCTTGATCCTCTTTCCATCATCCAAGCATGATCACATGATGCTTAGTAGGTCAACAGGTGGATTCACAAAATGCAGCTTTCTAAAAACAAGAGGCCTGCAGCATTGTGACCTTCTGCTGTCTTGCTACTGCCATACCACAGGCACTATTGAACGGGGCACTCCACAGTTTCTATTGAGATTGACACAAAATACATGGGGATGGGTTACACTGAGAATCCTCTGCTGAGTTCTGTTGAAAATGGTCAAGAGTTTAGGCATGAGACAAGGAAAATTGACAGGACAATAATGTAAACCTCACTGCCTTGAAAAACAAGGCTAAAAAAATTGATTTTATCAGTCTCTTGAGTAATGCGTTAATGTTCTTAGGTGATATGCCTCATCAAGCGATTTTAAAAGTGTTTTTTTTTTTTGTTGCCAAGTCAAGCACACCTAAGCTAATTAATACTAAGCTTCTAGTTGCTTCCAATATCTTAATTTTTTTATCTTGTGTGTAGTCAGTAAGACATTTCTTATTGCAAGGCCTTCATTTAGAATTCAGGCATGACTCAGATATTCATAATTTTCATCCTCATTATTTATTTATGTTCTTATGTCTTAGTGATTGCATACAATGTGAAGACCTTAGAGGGGGCTTTCTGTTTCATCCAGCACTGTAATCAACTGTATTCTGTATGTATCAACACAAAATTTTATGGAAAGGGTAAATAATATCATTAGCATTAATACAGGGGGAAAATGAAACAAAGCCAGGATGCTAGATCCAGAGAGGAACAAGCAAATCTTTAAGTAAATCAGTATCTTTGCTTTGAAAAAGAGCCCTGGGTCTGATGCTTGCAAATGAAGAACACAAAGCAAACAGAAATTCAGCAGTCGGCAAGCAGTGGTTGGCCTGTTGTTCAGCAGGTCAATATGCGGTACACCAATGACAGAATTCTGTTATTTTGCATAAATCTGCCCTAGCTATTATATCAACTTTATTCAAGTATTCATCTGCTTCATTCATGTACAATTTCCAACTTTTTATTCCAGATAATACACCATTATGCAAAAATTATCTTCTGCCTTCTCCTTTGTCTTTCCTGTGCCCCTATCTTCCTACATTAGGCATTCCCAGTAAGCAAAATTTGTCAGGATATAACTAAGGATTGCATGAGAGAAGAATCCTAGGAAGTTAATTATCATTAAAAATTGAGTTTTTAACCTGTTACAGTCAAGCTTGGGATGTTTTTCAACATTTAGCCTTGTAGCTTTTCTTCTCCTTTTATTAAGATTAAAAAGACTTGATTTCTGCAGATTCTTGTTGAATGTTTTTGTAGTGCAGTGAACTCTGGAGTACAAGAGCAGAATATAGAGTATGTGCTGGACTTTGTAATGATAGCCCAAGCCAGAGTAGAATTTTAACAAATCTGGAAAAGTTGCCTGCTGGGCTTCAAAAAATTAAATTCCGCAGTCATTCAAGGCTGCATGCAAAGAGCAAGGGAACATATTTTCCTAAATAAAGTCTGAAAAAACATTTTTATTATCAAAAGGTATAAGCAAGTTAATGTCAGGATTGTGGACAACTCTCTCTGTGATCCACAGAAACAGTGAGCAAGAGTAGTTCCAGTCTGTGCTGCGAGAAGGTACAGCTTTTCAGCAACATACTGTGCTTCTTAAACAGATGCAGTAGACCCAGGGCTGGATAGCTATCATGACTGCTTTGTCATTCCAGAGATGTATGTCCCAAACAACACGTGCTGTGTCCTTTCATTAGCACGTTTTATCTCATCTTTCAAAGAGACTTTTTTTCAGATTGAGAAGATTCCAAGATAGACTTCCCCAGAACATCTTCTTTGTATTTATCTTGTCAAGGCACAGATACTTTTCTGGGTTGCTTTAAATGTGGTGTGGCCCATGCAGAAAAATAAACATTTTCAAAAGGTGAATTATTTTTTATAGGTTTGAATCATCTCTGGAAGTGACTGTTTCCTTCTAACTGTACAGGGAGTACCCAGAGTTAGATGGCTGAATCTGTGACCACATGCTCAGTAACCTAATACAGATACTACTTGAACTCATGCCAGAGTTGCACATATGATCTGAAAAAAAGATGTCAATCATAATTAAATCATTGAAAATGATGGAATCTTTCATAATGAAGCCACAGCTGATACAGTTCATAAGTATATTTCATTCATAAAACTAAAATAAAATGAAACAAAACCCTCCACAAATCCAGTATTTAAAGATGGAGATACAGACTTAAGCATCAGAGATGGGTAAAAATAAATGAGTACTAGAATAGCACTCAAACAGAATGTCTACATTTTTTCCCAAGTTATAAGGGAAACCCATATTCCTGAAAATATTTTTATACTGCTCAATGTTGTGTTGTTTTTTTTTTTTTAATAGAAGTCAGGCTAACATAAGTAGATGTATATTATAAGTATCTCTTAATAAGCATATTCTGAGAAATATAAAATTGATTGAACCTTTGAGTAGAAGTCATTAAATGCCAGCACATCTTCCATGCTTCAGAACCCATCACAATCCAGAAAGAATAATTTTCCTTGGCCTAGTAAAGGCTTCTAAGCTGCGAGGAGACCACAAACCTTTGTTGAGCCTAAGAGCTTATGGGAGAAAGGAAGAACCATAACATTGTAGAAACACAGCAGAGAGAAAATAAAAACAAGGTTTCCCACGAGTTGTTATATTTAACTTTATCACATGAGCAAATAAATGTGTTGCCAGAGAGAATGGCTAAGACTTATCCCAAATATTTTTCTACTCACCTGCAGAAGTACTTTAAAATTGAACAAAAACATGAGACTTTTAGAGATACATTGTGCTTGATGTTCTCAGTTTGTACTGACTTGGAATTACTATGATCATGAGTACAAATGAATGTTGTTGTAGCATTGTACTTACTGTATGTTGGTTTCTTAATTTGTGGTCATATCATTTTTTTTCTAGGCTACTCTTTCACAACACAGATCTCTGAAATGAAAGCTGAAGGCACATAGGAAACCTAGAGAATAAAGACAATATTTGTATTGAATTAATAATAAGAAAGTCTTAAGAGATTAAGTAGCTACACTTGAACGAAGCCTGGAAAGCTCATGAAATGGCTTCCAAAAGCTTTTGGGCTTGCCTTTCTCATCAGTCCACCTGACTCAAGTAAACTTTTTTTTCTCCATCTCTATGCTCTTTCTTATTTTCCAAAGGTTCCACCCACCATTAACTACTTGGAAATGGTTACATGTGAAGACACCACTATAAGGTCTATTTGAAAGCTAATTGAGGGGAAGTAATTTTAACTTCATAATACAACAATTTTAAATCGTGTTCACTCTTAGGACTTGAGATTCAAATACAGCTCATCAAGCCTATAGTTCCCTGATGTGTTGGAAACGGTATGATAATAACAGTGCTTGTTGGAAAAAAAATCATCATAATGCCTACTTTGCCAATTAAATTAATACACTATAAGCAATTTGTTATTCAGAGAAAATGCAATCTGATGACAAGAAGAAGAGTGGTTGTTGTTTGCTGTTTTTTTTTTTTTTTTTACTAAGAGGCAAAAAAAAAAAAAAAAAAGGCAGCATTTATCATGAAAAATGCATTTTCTACCAAATCGCTCCAAGAGACCAAATTTTTCATTGAGTAGTACAACTGAGAGATGACATACTTTGGAATACTACTTTTGCTCTGCCAATGATCTATTCTGTGATATTATACAATTCAGTAATTAACTTCCTTTACTGCTACACAACTTTGAGATGAAAGAAATAATACTTATCTGTCTATGTAAGTTTATGAATAAAAGAATCAGTCACAAAGTATTGTTATATGGTTGCAGCCTACCAGCTTGGATATTCCCTGTTCTCACTTTCCGCTCAATAAAGTATCATTTTTCTATAATACAAATAATTTAGGATGTTCTAATTAATATCTTTCCCCTTTTTAATGCATACAGATTCCCAAACAGCTAAGTTTCCCAGAGATATCATTTACTGATCTCTAGCAAGTGAAGTGGACATTTTAATAAGTTAATATGCAAATAGATAATTGGGCTGAAAAAATCTTTAAACCTTTAGCTATAATTAAAATAAATGTTACAGTTCAGGAACACAATTTCTACTTTATGTAGGAGAAAATACTTGTTTTCTAGTGAACTGCTTACAGAAGTTGGTGCTTTCCATAGGAAATAGTTTCACAGTATGTTCAATTTCATCAGGAGATAAATACTTTTCACAGCAATGGCATTTAGGCTGTAAGCTCTTGAGGACAGGGACCTTTTATTTTTAATAACTAAAAAGTACCATGCAAAGGTACATGTATATATTAATATTTAACACACAAATATTAATAAAACCTTTGAGCAGGGAGCATACTTGCTCACAAAATCAGATTAGATTACAACTATGAATGTAAATATAACAGTCTTAGAATTGTAACTAGAGGTATTCCAAAGTTATACCAAGAAATATCTGAGTGCTGTGAATTTGCAGTGTGTACATGTTTGTAAGTCAGACTTCTCTGCAAGTATGGGATTTGGGTGGCTTGGGACTTGCGTGATTAACTGCGTATTTGCATGTGTGCATGGACATCTGCTAAACCCAATTAGTAATCTCAGAACCTAATGACCAAATTTAACTTGCTTTAACAGAGGTCTTAAATAGGTCTTCTAACTAATTTGTGAATGTAAACTTTAAGCAAGAAAAAACAAAGACCTCGTTAATACCTTCACAAAGAGGACAACTGCAGGGTAAAGTCAGAGAACCCTTACTAGATATCAAAAAAATCTATAGGAGAGAGGTAAGTTCAAAAAGATTTAATCATAAATTTGTATTTACCGAACATCAGACATCAGAGCAGTCCCTTCTCAGTCAAGCTTCGTGCCCCTTGCTGATCTTCCAGTGTCTAACAGTGAAAAGTCTTTGAAAAAAAAAGCTTTTTTTTTTTTCTTTTTTTCTTTTTTTTTTCCAGTAAGGCTTTTCTGTCAAGCGGAGTCTCTGTTGTCTAATCAGGGGTGAGCTTATGCTACACCTTAGTATAATTCAATTATTCAATTAAAATGTCAATCAAACATACGAAAAATCTAAAAGAAATCAGGTTTTCTTAGATACAGTGCTCAGACAACTTCTTGCTATCTGTTTTTAAAATGATAATGCTGTATTTATTATATTTGTGTATGAAAACCTAATTAACTGCTCTTTATGTACAAATATATAGTCTTTATATACAAATATGTGTTATCATATTCATTTTAGTACTTTCAAGAAGTCTGCTTTTCTCAATACAGATTACCAAAAATAGCATCTCTTACTGGATTAAATCAATCCTATTGTCCTTAGCCTGGATTTCCCATACCTGTATTTTTGGGCAATACCTCATTTATATGAGGTTTGTATATATTTAAATATATAAGACAATAAATCTAAATTACTGCTGGACATGCACTCCAACATATTTCTGGAACTTAAAATCTGAACTTTCTTAAAGGGTGTAATCACAGAACCTCATTGAGAAATCTTGGGTATTTTCTATTTCTTTAAGTATAGAAAAAGGTGCAGAACAAAAAATGTTTTATAACTTTCAGATAGCATCTTATAACACTTTAATACACGGACATAACATTGCTTCCGGTCAATCTTACTCCACATTTGGGAAAATATTTAAGAGCAGGCACAATGTGCCACTTTTTGGAAGATATTTTCCCTAAGGAACAACAGTTTATCATGAAGGCTGCTGCTAGCCTTTCCAATGCATAAATTATTCTTCTTTTCAGTGCTGTGCATATCTAAAGGCATAATCAAGTCCTAGTGCTGGAGGGAGATACTTTTTGTTCTAAGAAATGAAGTCTGGAAGCAAGCCATTTTGCTTAATCTCAGTGAGACATTACTGTTAAGTTTCATGTGCTCTGCAGTTTCACTGTTTGCCTCAGGTTCACATACACATTGAGAATTTCTTAAATATCTCAAGACAGATGAAAGTTCCTATACTCATTTCAGTTGTTGACTAATGTTCAGTAAAGCAGCAACAGAGAGTATGCTGAGGACATCAGATGACTGCAGACCTGGTTTCCTAAGGACCCAACTCAAATCCAGGCTAGTCCTAATAAATGACCGCTGGTGACTATTTAGAGAGGTACGTGGAATGCACTGACAAGTATGTAATGACTTAAAAAGCCTAGCTGTTTTCATCTATTACTATCATGTAACCAATTACACAGAAGAGGATGCTCTCTTAGAAAAGTGACATGCACAGGCTAAGACTGAGGATCATGGCTCATTTCAGACATTCTCCCTTTTTTACTCAAATGCTATGAAGTCTCAGTGATTAGACAAATAAAAATATTCATGATAGTTCAGGTGACTTTAGCATGTAGCAACCCTAACAGTCTGAAATTTGTTCACAGTGCGTGTCAGTTTTAGAGCATATCAATTTCAGGGTTTGAAAAAGTAGAACTAAGAGGCAGAAATAAAGGTATTTTAGGTGATAAAAATTGTGAAACTGCAATGTCTTTCTGTGTTAAGAACTTTTTCCCAGGAGTGTCAAGTCAGCACATTCCACAAAGGGCAAAAAGCTTATTTTTAGGCTATATTTAACACATTATATTCTCATCCAATGAAGGGAAAAACAGATAATCAATACTGGCAATTATTAATGTAGGGGGTTTATGACTTATGATGAAATGTGATAAGTTAACCTTTTCAGGAAGGCTATGTTTAAATAAATTATTAACATCTGTTCCTTTATCTGCTTTTTATGAAACATTAATTCAGTTCCTAATACATAGTGTGCATAGGGTTATCTTTGTCAGAAAAGGCTGATAGTAGTATTCACTCACTTTTTAAAAGAAAACAACACAAACTCGATAGTTAAATCCAGGAATGACAGAATATTAACTGTACTACTAAATTCTCTACTGCTGCTAATATTTTTCCATAATCCTAGCCTACTTTTTCTCACTTCTTTTCCAAGGGATTAATCCTGCTTCTTTGTGTGAGGAATGTTGGCAGGGGTTAAGAACTGCAAGATATAAAATTGTGAAACATTTCTAAAGGAAGTTTTTGTTCTAGTGGACAAAATTTCAAAAAGCAACCAAACAAAACCCTTTTTCTATGCAAGATTTGCTCTTGTCTCAATTATGCATCCGCATGACCTGTTTACAAATTTTTCAAATCTTTCTCGACACACTTTTTTGCTACTCTGTCTCTTTGTGTCATATTTAAATTGTCTGCTCTAAAAAGTCAGGAATATATTTTTATGTGTTTTAGAACTAGTAAATAAACTAATAATAATAATAATACCAGTATGCATCCATGATCTGAAACATTCTGTGAGTTTACACAAGCTTATATACTGAAATATGTTATAAGCAAATGTGAAATGATCCCCTTATATATTTACACAACATGAATGAATACATGGCAAGTTTATGAGTTTCTCCATTCAAAACATTGAAGGTGCTAATTGGAACTCAAATATTTTTGTCAATGCCATTGGTTCCAGCTGTTTAGCTCTGAAATACTGGCCTTCCCAGTGGCTGTAAGAGTTGCCTCCAGGTTGCCTTTTATCTGCACCCCAGCAGGTAGCCAGCCAGTAGCAAGCAAGTGGCCTAAACATCTTTTGTTTTCCTATTTGCACTGGTAGAACATACTATTCCCTAAGTCCAGATAGATAATGATAAATGTTAATCATTTGAAAATAATCCACAAGAAGGTAATTTACTTATCATTTTTCACCTGTAACTACAGATGAAGCAAACATGTACAAGGAAGTGAATTTTACATGCAGTACACATATGTATTCTGGAACAATGCCTATGAGCATGATGGAGCTTGGACTCCTAGGATCACAGTGATAGTGACAATATGCTTCAATTTAAAGTGGTAAGGAATTAGTAATGTATAGAGATGTCCACTGGGAATATTAATCAGTAATAGTCTACTAATATTTGCACTTTCAGAAACAAAACCAGAAACCATCAACATCTTTAGATATCCGTTGACTGGAAATGTGAACATATGGAGATCTTTATGCACAATAGACAGTCATGACTTTTTTATGTTCACTTCCTACTAACTCTCAACTGTGAAAAAAAGGCTAAAAAGATTATGATTATTATGTAAATTTTTACTCTTTGCAAATATGCTATATCTGTCAATAGGTTAAAATTGTAATTATGTGAGATGTAACTGAAATATGAGAAAATAGTTCCTTCTCAAGATGTCTTTTTTTCATTTCTGTGGGGAAATCAAAAGAAAAAGAAGAGTTTTTTTGTGTGTCATTACCATATTTCAATGTTTGAGGAAATACGCCTCTAAGAATTGGCAGCAATCAGAATAAAATCAAAACACTCCTCTCAGAAAAACACAGAAGCATTTTATTTATGTTGTTAGACTTTGTTCCTCTTCCTAGATTTCAATATTTTTGCAAATGTACCTCTATGTTAGATGACTAAGCTATTAAGTTACCCATAACAATCCATTGTGAGTCAGCATATATGATTTCCAACCTGTTCTAAATTTTATAATTTGAAATCTAGATTTATGCTTGCTGAGAACAAAAGACAGAGGAACAGCAGTATGAATCGTACAATTTTTCTCTAGGATTTTAAATTAATTTGACTGATGGACAGGTAAGTTAAATATTCCTGAACAGTGACACACAGGTAGCATGTGCCACCAGAATCTTCTTTACACTGCTGCTACTCCACCTTTCAGCTATTTCTGGTTACTCTTACATCAGAAACCTGGCAGCAGACATTTAGAGTGGAAGTCCGGCTTTAAAATAAAATTGAAAAAAAAAAAAATGCTTGGACTAGTATCATTTTATTTTTGCTGTAGTGGGAATATTTCCAATTTTCAGGGTCCTTTCACAAGATGAAGGAAAGAACGCAGTGGCAGCATAGTGGTGCCAAATTACAAAGAACTGGCTGTACAGACAATCCCATCCTTCACTCTCTTTCCGCAGCTGAGAGGTTGTGCCATCTGCCCTTTCAGCCTACTGAGCGCTGTGCTGCTCTCGAGGATACAAGTTCAGAGTCCTCTTTTGTCAGGGTAGATACAAACCAGCACTATACAGGCAAATGTGCTAACCTCTGATATTTGGGGTATCCCAGTATCAGAACATGCCCATCCCTTAAAGAACATTTGTTTTCAATTTTGTTCAAATTTTCTACTGGAAAAAAGAAATGCAAAAAGCCCTGTCTGCTAGGTCACTGAAGGATTACATGACCAGGGCTGTTATGCCTAATGCCTCTCACCTAGGATCATCGATATTTTTCTTTGTTGAAAATGTAAGGATTTTTATGTGAAAGAGAATTGTGCCTTGAATGAAGTGGAGTGGAAAGACACCAGTACATTAACTGGAGTGTGCAGGGTACTGCCAGCATATAAAGCCTCTGTAAGACATTGTGCAAGCATTTGCAGTGATTTCTGTCCAACAAACTTGTTTCATTTTGACTAGAGTAATGCTTAAAATCCTACCAATAGGACAGGATGAATGTATTAGGAAAATAAGGATAAAATATTTTATAACTCTCTGTTTTTAGTATTAAAGGATATTAAAGGATATTCCAAAGGAATTTTCTCATACCAAGGAGGGCAATTGGATGTGGCTTTAAAATGAGAAATTGCAAAATGGAATGGTTCTCACAGGGATACCTTACTATCCTTTTGTTGGAAAAAATTCTGTTGCCAGTGTTCAAGATGCTAACTGATTCAGTTGCCGTCTCTAGATGCCTCCTTCACTTCAGGAGACCCTTGAAAGGGAGCAATGGCCAGACAGCCTGCCCCCTACCTCCAGCTGATGGAGTGAGGTAAACCCTCACTCTGGCTTTTGGTATTCTGGGAAATGTAGTGTAGGAGAAAAATGTTCATTTTGCATTTGCTCTGCTTGTTTGTACACTACTGCATGTGAAGTAGGGGGTGTTCAGTGTACGGGTGATGCCTGCATTGCATGCTAACTCCAAGAGATGTGTTTTCATTAATGAACAAAGAGCTTTTTTGATGACATGCTCTAAGAAAGCTCCTTTTATAAAATGGAGGGTGCTAGAAAGCTGCCACTATCACCTAATAGAGGTTACGCACTAGTAGAGAGAACAAGGGAGCTGGCAGAAGCCTGTCTCTAGCTTTCAGTTCCAGGCTGCAGGCTTTTATGTTCATTTACAATGCAATCAATAAGGAATAGCTGAAATTGGGCTCTGGAAGCTTGATTTTATAGTTTGCTAAATTCCTTTTTAAAATCTGTTTAAAATAAAAGAGAAGTTTCTATGGAAACCTTCCCTTTTATTCAAGAAGAGATCTCGAAGTCTCCCAGGCGCCGTCTCTGCCTCACACACTCGGCTCTGCCTGGATCTGCTCCAAAAGCTGCAGTGCTTGGCCAGCCCCTCCACCACCATCAATCTAGCTTTATCCATCACCTCCAATCTACACAACAATGCAGGACCCCCTGCTCATGCTCTTCCAGCTCCTGAAATGGCTGGTGGTGAAGAAGACATCCTGCTGGCCTGCAAAGCATCAGGCAGCAGGCAATGGTTGTAGGCCACACTGTCCTGTGCAGCAATCTAGAGTAGGGGCACGTGGGCAGAGGAAGCAGAAAGCAAATATGTATTGGAAGTGGGGACATCAGCCTCCAACACCAGCTAGGAGGTGAAGCAGCTGCCATGATCCAGCATTGCTGGCTCAGGTACAGCTCTGGGTGGGGGGGGGGGGAAAGAAGAAAAAAAAGCGAGCAATGAAGCAAACAAACAGTACAAAACAAAGACTTCCCTGAGATAATATGTTTCAGTGCTTTAACTCCAAAAACAAAAATTGATTTCAATGAAAAAATAACTAGATGTCTTTTTTTTTTTTTTTTTTTCTCTCATTGCTACCGTTAACATCAGCTGATGGACAACTTCTTTGTTTCTCCAACACAGAAAGTGTAGGGCAGCACACCTGCTTGAAGCTCCAGAATTTCCTTCCCGAAGAAATCTGTTTTCCCAAGCCTTTCTCCCCTCACAGTTTGTGAGATTCTGAGATATTCTGGCCTGTTGATGAAACCGTATGCACTGCTGCAGCATTCAGAATCTTCCCCCAGGCCTCTCTTCTCACTGCCATGCCCTTAGGCAGCCATGCACAGCCTGATCCAACCTGGAAGTCGAGTCACTGTTTGTGTTTGTTGCACGATAGGAATTAGGCTTTAACAGTTTGTTGAATCAGTAACTATCACCCTTACCAACTTTAATTCAGTCTGAGCTGCATATGAAAGAAAAGGCTACAAAAGCTGTTCAGTGAGGACCTAGTTGCTATCATGAAGTGGAGTGTTTGTAGACAGACAACATAATAATCAGATGTAAACCATCGCTTCTCATAAATTTGATAAAAATTCTGTCAAGGATAACAAGCTGTATAAATAAAGTATTTTGCAACCATGTTCCTTTCAATTCCTTTTTTTTTTTTTTTCAGCATTATATATATATAGTTCATTATATAATATAATATATATATATATAATATATATACTATATATATATATAAACTATATATAATATATATAGTTCATTATATGACCTACTGAATAAAGAAAATAATTCAGTTTTGGATCCCTTTACTTTCAAAGAGAAGAGTAAAATATGCAAGTTTAGAAGCATATATGAGATTTTTTTTTAAAAATAGAAATAATAAAAAGTAAAGCAAATTTACTTCATCTGGAAAAGGTAATCTAGAAGAGATACTGATGAAAAGATATGTGTTACTATCTGAGTATTTTCCTAATTTATAGTAATTTCCTATGAACCTCATTTTCCTAAGAAAAACGGGAGTGATGGCTCTATGTAATGTACCTTTCAGCTATCCTGACTGGTCATTCCTCACTTAGAGGAGAATAGATTCTGTGTGTTTACCTGCTCCTGGGCAAGATAGCTGTACAAAATTAGCAAAAATGAGATATCTCTTTAGATATGGAAAGGAAATATTTTCATTTTCCATTTGAAAGATTTAGCTTTTTCTATAATGATTAACTAGTATATTATAGGATTATAAGATAGTCTGTTCAACTTTTTGACAATTCTAGCCAGATTTTATTACAGGAAGTAGTTTGGGGGACAAGAGACAAACAAACATAAGTGTGGCAAGTCCTTTGCAGGATAGATTCAACCCACACGTCCTGCAGGATCTATGTGGCAGCACTGTAATAAAGTAAGGGCTCCATTCCATTGTAGACATACTATGTGAATAAGAACTGGAATTAACTTACGAGTTAGCTGAAGATGTAGTTGTCCTTTCTGCATAAACGCAAACAAAGTTAAGCAAACAAGTGGCAAACCTTAAATAATTATTGCTATTTATAACAGACTATTGTCTGTTATTTTGATTATATTATTTGCACATGCTGGTTCCACAACCTCATGACGAAGCTGCCAGAAATATTGTTCTTTAACCTCAACTGTCATCAAGAGTCTTAAATTATGGCATTTTTTAGTGTTTCTTTTTTCAGCAAGAATTAAAAAATTCCATTAGATAACAGTAAAAATAAAAAATAGTTATGTTTGTCAATCCTACTCCCAGGTTGTTTAATTATTTCTTGTCCTTTGGAGTCCCTAGACAAAAGATCAGAATAATCAATTTCATAGTTCAAAGCCAAGATACCTCACTGGGATTTGCCAGGATAAGTAAGCTGCTCACCCATACATCTGCTCACATAGAGAGCTGATTATCACCTGAATGCAGGAAGTTTCAGAAGCCCCTTTATCTAATCCAAATGTCCCCATGGCTTTATATTCACTCTAAACAATACTAATGCCTGTAGATGACTTAGTAGAGTCCCAGGCCTCTGTATCACAAGGGCTGGGTATAACTACTGTGTTGTTCACATACCGTTAGCCAGAACAGCAGTTCTTTATTAGTTCTTCATTGGAAAAGATCATAGAATCATAGTTTGAACTGGAAGGGACCCTTAAAGGTGACCTAGTCCAACTCCGCTGCAATGAACAGGGACGCCTTCAGCTCATCAGGTTGCTCAGAGCCCCGTACAGCCTGATCTTGAATGTCTCCAGGGATGAGAATAAGGAGGACAGCAGCTTCTTGCGTCTCTTTTGCTTTCAGTCCACATCAAAATCATACAGAAATGCCACACCATCTTTGTATGAAAGTATGCACGAGATTGGGATTCTGCTTTTATGTTCACCCTTCTACATGGGGTTCTCTGACTGCTCATTCTTCTGTCGATGTAGAAATGTAGAGTTCAAATTCTGCATGCTAAAAAAATCCCCAAATTTTTACTGCAGTGATTTTGGACATTGTAAAAAGGGTATTTGATGGACTCAGATTTGAAGAATGTCAACCACATAAAAAGGAAATGGATTTCCTTCATATCCAATGAAAAAGGCTTCAATTTGCCCTTGGGTCATCCCATTCTTCAGGAAAATTATGAGAACAACACAGTGGAATGAAAATACGTAGTCCTTATTGCAGGCAAAGAGCTGAAGCTGGACACTCTCATATATTACAGCTATTTCTTTCTCAGATTCTTCTTCAGGCTTTTGACTGCATTTCCCTATCAGCTCTTTTGTCTGTCTTGGCCACCTCCTGCCCCAGAGAGCCTCTCAGATCTTCCAGCCTTATTTTACCGGTGTCCCCCAGCATCTTTCTCGCCTTTTGCCTCTTCAAAATCCTTTCCATGCTGCCCTCCCGGCCTTTGCAAATTGCTGCTGGTGTTTGATTAGACAACACTTTTATAAGAAATATCACCTCTCAGCTGCAGTCCCATTGCCAGGGCATTTTACAAAAGAGACGTTCTTTTATGTGCACACAGTTAATGGATAATGGGCCATTATCAAGAAGCTGTGACTTTGTTGGTAGGTTTTCTTCTGGCAGTAAAAGTCTTTATTGTTGTTAACACACGCATTTCTAGAGCATTTACATAAAGCAATTAAGGACACATTCAGATTGGCTATTATTGTACCTAATGGGGACATAATAGGTACGTAATGGATGTTTAGACATCTATTATGCTCGCCGGTTCAAAAGAGCGAAATTAGCAGGTTCTTCTCCCAGGCGAGGCAGAGGAATTGTCATGAAGACCGGGACTGACAGACATCCCAGTGTCGCACATTATTTGCTTGAATTCATTGTCCTGGGCAAAGACACGCGGGGTTTCTGAGCTTCTGCTGTGGTTCTTTGTTCTTCTCCTCAAAATAGAGCTTGAGCTGCTTGTGTGGCGTCCTGGACTTGCTCCTTTTATGACGGGCTGTGATGATTTATTGCAAAATGACTCAAGCTTCTTGTAGTAGAACGAAAAGATAAAGTTCCTTCCCCTAAAATCATAGTAAATATTTGTGTATATATAAATAAGTTTAAGAACTTTATTTAAACAATGAAAAGAAAAATATGTGTATGTAAAAACTATTAAGATTAGGGTTGTGAAATCTTGGTGTCTTTTTTCTTTAATATGCAAGCTAGACTACAAATACTAACTGCTTTGGTAGCTTGTTAAAAATGAACCACATTTTTATTTCAAAAATATGCTTTGAAATTAGTCATATTCCCAATGAATTAATACTTGAAACATTTTGCAACGTGAATAGGTTCTACTTCTGTAACAGCACATGCTGGTGTTCACTCCAGCTCATCCTCGCAGCCTTCCCAGTCATCCAGATTTAAAGTAGCTGCCAGGAAACGGGATGCAATCCAGTGAGGTAAACAGAAGCCACTATGCTGGAAAGCAAAACAAAACAAAACAAAACAAAAAAACAAAAAACAAAACAAAAAACCAAAACAGAAAACACACACACACACAAAAAAACATAGGTCCTTGGCAATGGTCAAATAGCTGGGAAGAAAAACCACACACACAAAACAGCAAGGCCAACCCCTCCCCAAGAGTGCAAAATATATTTTAGAGCTGGAAAGTCAGATCAAAAGAAAATAAAGTTGGAAGCTTTTTAAAAATAAACTATTTTTTCCCCCTCAGATTAATTATAATCAAGCTGAGGCAAGGAGACAGGCAATTTCAGCTCACAAGTGGAAGCTCAGCTCTCTGCTCCCCAGTCTCCTGGAGCAGAAGCTTCCTGATGCCTGGGAACAGCAGTGCCTGGGTTCTCACTCTGCCTTGCTGGAATTGGGAAACAGATAAGATTTTTTTTGCTCCTGTGTGTGGGAGAAGTGCTGAATTAATCATGGCTGTAGGATCAGGCTCATTATAGACAGAACGGAGGTAAACTTTTTCTTAAGCTATGTTTCAGACAATCTCAGTGTGATTTTCAAGCACACCATCCTTACAGAAGCTGTAGTTCTGTTGATGAAATATTTAAGCCCAGTACTCAGAGGGCCTCTAATTCTGGATCCCCACAAAAGCTCTTCAGACGTTTCAGATATTAAACCTCCACAGAACTGGTTTTTACTGTCATTTGCTGGTGAAACTCTACACCATCTTTTTACGATACAAGCTGAATTCTGGCAGCAGAATGCATTATTTTAAACTTAAAGGTGAAGAAGAAAGCCCGAGTTTGAATGCTCTGCAAACAACTATCCCTTGGCAGCTTGCAGCCCACATACTGGAAGCCAAGAGATAAACCAGTTAAAAACAGTCCAGCACACCAAACATGCAGCAGCAAGAACTTGTAGAATTTGGGTTTTTCCTCTCTGGTCTCTTCTTCCTATCCATTGAAATCTCCTGAGATGAAGGAGTCCATCATCTCCACACAGACCCAGGAAAGCCAGGTTCTGTGCACAGCTGCTACTGGCAACTGTGGTTATCCTGTGGCTGCTTTCAAAGACAAAAATGTTGGGCTTTTAACCCCACCATCATTGCACTAAGAAAACCAAGGCTCATGAACATCTAGATTTGAAGGAGTGCCCTTACACAATATTAGGATACCATAGCATAACTCCTCAGTCTTCCTCAACTTCAGTTACAAGACTGAATTTAAACAGCTCCTACTTCATAAATCCTTAACTTGATTTGTGTGTTGAATTCCTTCAAAAAGTCAAAGGCATTACTAGCACAGAAATGGAAATGTAGGATTCAGATTTTGTGGTTGCTGGGCTTTGAGTTGCTCACCCAGTATGTCCAAAGAGTAGTACTGCAGGACATTATCATGTCACATGAGATAAAAAAAAAAAAAAGCCCAACACATTTGAGAAAAAATGCAAGGCACACTCTTGTAAACTAGTATTTTATTAATTTTTCACCTACTTTATGCATTTATTCATAAGCACATTGTAAACATTTAAAGACAACTGTTAAACCATGTTGCATACATTCGTTGTTTTTGTGAGAATTCAGCAAACATTTTGCCTTATTACTGTAGTTAAATTTTTTCTATGTGTAAATTTGATATTCTAGCAAGTTCCTGAGCCTAACTGATAAGAGTACTGTGCCTCTCATTTTAGAAGTGTAAAATAAAGTCACTTCTACACATTAACTTGCCTTTGAGGCCATTATATAACACCCAGAATTCATGGTCTTACATTTTTATTCCTTCAGCTCCTAAAATTGAAACAAATAGTATAACCTAAAGATTAAATGTCTGTAGTTTCAAAGTTGAAGGAGTTGACATAGGCAGAAATGAAGAGCATAAAATGCAGCCTTCATTATTGTAATCTTTCTATCACATACCTAATGACCCCATAATTGTAACCGTCAAAATAATCACATCTTGTGATGTTAATAAAAGGTGTGATAATAATTTATGTTTTAGAGGAAATCTGATTTAACTGTTCCCATTTCCCATGGTCATTCTCTTTCTCTTCATCATACTGAGAAAATTACAGTCTTGATTGAATATGATACAATCACTAGATCAAATATCTTACGTTTAATACTGATTATTTACTCAGTATTATGCAAATAAATAAGTAAATAGAAATGAAATTCTACCAAATAATCCATCTCTACTGCTTTAATAGGGACTTCAAAAGATTATACTCACTGACATTTTTGTAGAAATTGTTTTCATAAAAAAATAGAACTGCAGCATATCTTCTCTGTATCTAAATTTTTAGTTTTAATTAATGAAAGGACTCGGAGATAGAAGTTGCTACACGTGGACCAGGAGCATAGGAAAGGAAGCATTTATTTTTATTTTTATTTTTTTAATCCATGCATGCAGTGTTGGGTTATGAGGCAACCATGGAGCTGAAGGTATGAAAAAGGACTGGTAAAAGGGTAAAACGCTAATTAGCAGAACGAACACTGTGTAAGACTATGCATTATCCTACACATTGCTTATTAAAATTCCTCTTAAAAATTGAAGGAGGCAATCAAGCAAGGAACCTATCACATTAAAACAGCAAAGTAAAATAAGCTTTTAGAAACTAAAAAAAAACCAGAAAAGATTAAAGCCTTGTGCTAAAAGAATAAAAATGTGAAATAACAAAATATTTCATCCATTAACATGCTTTTCTATTTTTTTAATATAGAACCCTGATAATAAACGATAAAAGAGATTTCTGGGAACATGTTTTTTTAAATGCATAGAAATTAGCAAGGGAAAACAAAAACAAAAAACAAAAACAAAAAAAAACCCACTTTTTCAAATGCATCAGAAGCAGGAATCCAATCAGAAACAAAGTTTAATAGACAACCGAAACATACTGACTGATCTTGAGAAAGTCAAGGCCATAGTATAGAAGTTAAATTAATTCTATTCACTGAAACACACAAAGAATGAGGAGGAGGGGGAGGGAACTGCCTTGTACATATTAAAGTGTCAGATGTCAGAATAATTCAATAGAATACATTGTAGCAAAGCATCAATACAATACATTTGTTAACTAAGATAAGGAAATTCAAATATTAAACTGCTGAAACACTGAATCAGGTAAGCAGTCTATCAGTCAAATCAGGCTCACCGAAGGGCGGCAAGAGATATCCAGATATTTCTAAACAAAACGAGAGTGTGACTTCAAAACTGAGACTACCAATACATGTAATGAAAAAGTTAGACTTATTACATTGCAAAGTAAATATACTGCTTTGGAAAATGTTGATGTGTTTGATGCAAAAGGAATGTGATTTCCAACATAATTTTTGCTTCAGAAAACTTTTGGATTTCTTTGACTAAATCAGTGGTGTGAGTAAAAGATATGTATGCTATAATCCACATCTGACTGTGAAGGCCTGCAGAAATGTCTTGTGATATTAATTCTGTAATTGAAAATGAAAAGGCAGATGAAACTCAGTGTCAATAAATGCAAAATAGTGTATTTGGTGGAAAAAAAAAATCCACAATAGCCCTGCTACGGATTCAGAATATTGAGCTCTGAAAGACCTTGGTCATTATTAGCAACTTTCTGAAAGCTTTAAGCTCCATGTTCAGAGTAGGTGAAAGTGGTAAATAGAACTTAACAAATATTAAGAAAGTCATAAAGAACAGAAATTTTTTGATAGGACACTATATGTCTACTGAGTCTATGTCTTGACATCTGGATGTGATTCTGATCATCCCAGTTAAAAAGATGCAGAAGATCTAGGGCACTTTTGAAAGTGGAAGATAAATCAGATCAGAAGTATGGAGATTAAAAATACACTTAACTTCGGAAAAGAGATGACCGATAGGAGGGGTATAAGATGGGATTATGTAAAATCTTGAGCAATACAGATAATACAGACAAGGAATGATCACTCTTTACTTCTCATAGCAAAATTGTTTGGGAATATGTTTAAGACAAATTAAAGAGAAGGTATTATTCATAATTAAAAAATACAACGCAGTCACAATTGCCATGATAGAGCTCAAAGAAGGACTTAAAAAATTAATGTCCAAGCAGTCTTCCAAGAACTAATAAAAGCAAAGGTCTAGAGTCAGTCTCAAAAAACAGCAACTACAATAAATAAATAAATAAATAAATAGTCCTTTAAATTCTGGTTACCAACAAGTAAGTAACTGTACCAGGAAAGCTGAAATGTTTTAATTGTTCCTTTCCCACTCTCCCCCCCCCCCCCCCCCCCCCCCCAACCCCCTCCTCAGGTCACTCACTGCCATCACTGGGTGACTTAGTTAGATGTTTCATAGATTTGATACAAAGAAGAGATTTTTTAAGGCATTCACATTCTTTTTTTTTTTTCTGACTTGTGTCCAAAGCCATAATTTTATTGTGAGTTCCCTCCTGCCAATAGATGCTATACAGCATATGAAAGATGTGTTGATAAACAGGAATTTTCAAAATGGTTGTGGTGATTAAGGTTGTTTCTGCTTTAAACATTAGGAATCATCAGTGCCTTCAGTGTCTTCTATTATCAGTCACAATTTCTCTTACTGTATGAAGCATCCAGCTTGGACTGCATTTAAAATAAAATAAGAATTTAAGAGAGAAAGCTTTGTAATTCATTTAAATAGGGCTTCTGTGAAGCATCTGAAAGAGAATTTATTTTGACAGATAATTTACTGATCACATTATCTAAAGCCTATCCTGTTCCTCAGTGAGTTTTGTTTCATAAACGGTGGAAACAGAACCACTGAAAAAGAACACCCTTCATTTGTTTCATTGAACTTATTAAATATAGAAGAATAAATTGAAATAATAAATTTAACCTGGAAAGATTTCATCAATTAACAAAACTTTTATTAGTGCTTGTATAACAACACTGTATGTTTACATGAGGAAGAACTGTTTTTCATATATGACTTCTTTCTCCAGATCTTTTGTATTGCATTAGGATGAGATACTAAATGGTTGTCACGCTGCCTAAGAGATAGCTTCATTTCAGTGATGAGTGGGAAATTTTTTGAGTTGAATCACACTCTCCAAAGCACAGAATTGTGACTGCACATTGAAAGCAAGTGAAGTTCTTATCAAATTTATTCTTGTATCTTCATGTTTAGTTTATCAATAACTTCAAAAAAATATAAAAATGTGACTAACACTGCTTACAAAAACTGCTGCAGGCAACTTGATTTTAAACTGGATACAAGCAAACAAAATGTATTTTAAACCCACCAAACATGTGGTTGCATATCAAGCAGGGAAGGAAAAGTAATTTGATTGCAGTAAGGTTACTACATTCTACTAAACAGTAAAAAAAGAATTTTGAGGTGTAGCAAGAAAGAAGAGGTATAGGTTTTACTTATGCATGAACTGTTAATGCTCCCTGAAAGAATCAAAGCTATATCTGAAAAGGAAAAAACATATATTTCAGTATATGTTAAAAACATCTTTAATATCAAACATAGGTACACATTTTTTAATCTTCATTGAAAGAATGACTAAGATTGACAAAATCACATCATTTGTTACAAGATTGTGGTCTCTCAGCCAGAAAAAAAATTGTTCAGGAAGAATTTTATAATACCTATCTCTTTTGTTAAATTCATATTTACATTCATAAATTCTCCCTTGCTAGAGATAATATACACAGAACAGGCTGAGAGAGCTGGGGGTCTTCAGCCTGGAGAAGGTTCTGGGAGGACCTTACAGCAGCCTTCCAGTACCTGAAAGGCATCTACAGGAAAGCTGGGGAGGGGCTCTTTATAAGAGCATACAGCAACAAAACAAGGGGAAATGGTTTTAAACTGGAAGAAATTTTTCACTTCAAGGGTGGTGAGACACTGGAACAGGTTGCTCAGAGGGGCTGTGGATGTCCTGTCCCTGGAAGCATCCAAGGCCAGGCTAGATGGGGTTTTGAGCAACCTGGTCTAGAGGAAGGTATCCTTATCTACAGTAGGGGAGTTGGAATGAGATGATTTTGAAAGTCCTTTCCAACCCAAGCCATTCTATGATGATTCCATGATATTTATAAACAGTTTAAAAATGCATTATCACCTCTTGTTTTTGTTGTTTCTATTTTCTGTATCGATTATATTTCAGTAATATTTCACCGTTTTGGAACATGAAAGAAATACACATGCTCATGGGAATGTGAATATTTAAAAACTCAATTTGCCTTATTAAGAAAAATTCTGAGGAAATCTCTGTGAATTGAAAAACATATGAAGGAAGATCAGTTTTCCTAATTTTCATTGTTCTGCTATCATGCTGCCTCGTCTTTCTCCATATTCTGTATTCTCAGCATCAGACATTACTAAAATTTACTGTTGATGAAGTGACTACATTGCTACAAACTTTCTTCTGGTGGAGTCCCATCAGATGACAACTATTGAGTCAGAAGAGCATGCTGTGACTACTCAGTAGTATCCAACAGTTGTTTTTCTATTATTTTTTTTTCCTGCCTTTTCTTGGGCTCAACTGCACTTCAAACCAGCTTTCTTATCTGAAAGTATTTCAGTTTTATCTGAAACAAAACTAGCAATTCAACAAATTGAACTGCAGTCTTCTAAACAAGCCTCAAAGCCTCACTGTCTTTTGACAATGAAAGCTTCCAGATGTGCCACTCATTGTAAGAAAAAAAAAATTGAACTCTTCAGCTTGTAGACTCAAATCTATGAAATAACAGCATAATGTAAAGGGCCCACCTGAATTTAGCAACTGAATATCATAAATCATATCTACTTAAAGCATACCACATTTCTGTATTTGAGGTTTTATTTGATGAAGCTCCGAAGAGAGATTTTTCTGCAAAGCTGCATATTTCATTCAATGGAGATCCATAGGATAACTGTAGTGCAAGAATATAATCTGTTCACTCCTGCAGATATGTTCACAGTTGCAATCTCAGCTGCTATTATATGAAATGCACTTGTATTTGATAAAAATGAAGAGTAAAAATATATTCTTATTCTTTATGTCTTTGGAAAGGGTGATTTACCAATGGCTTCACTCTATATACTAATCTATTAAAAAATTATTCAATTCTTATTTATTCCTCTGTGCTTATTTTATGGCTTTTACAAATCTAAATGAAACTCTTGAAAATATAACATGTCACTAGGCTACAGGATTTTCTCTGCCTGTACATCACATTTTGCTCATTAGGTTGAATGTAATTCCTTAAACTGTTCCTAAGTTCTAAGAACAACCTAGGACATAATTCTGAGAAATTCAGTATTTACAAAAGTGTACTTGCAATTTAAAGCTACAAGCATAGAAAAGTAATTCAAGAGAAAAACTGTGTTTATGAAATTTCCTGGGCTGGTGTTGAGTCTTTCCCTGACTTGTTGAGAAAGTGGAGTTCTTTGTGCATTTTCATAACACGTAGAATTCAGTCAATATGAGAATAAATATATGAAAGTAATAATAATAAATATAATTGGATTATCACTCACCTTACATATTGTTTCTGAGTGATAATTAAAAAAAATTTAGTTATAATTATGGTGTTGGCAAGCAGACAAAAGGCAGGAATCTGGCTGAAGATATAGTGACTCAATAAAATACATTAAGAAAATATTTACATAGTGTATGTCAAAGAATCACAGAATGGTATGGATTGGAAGAGGCCTCGAGAGATCACTGAGTCCAATTCTCCTTTGAAGTTCTCTACAGGCAGGTTGCACAGGTAGGCATCCTGATGGTTCTTAAATATCTCCACAGAAGGAGACCGTGCAATCTTTCTGGGCTGGCTGTTCCCATGCTTTCACAGTAAAGAGAAGTTCTTTCTAGTGTTGGAATGGAACTCCCTGTGTTCCAGCTTCAGCCTGCTGCTCGTTGTTCTATTGCTGCACACCACCAAAAAGAGTCCCCCCTCCACTGACTCGATTCCTGCATTTTAGATATTTATAAACGGTTATGAGATCCCCTCTCAGACTTCTCTAGACTGAACTGCCCCAGGTTTCATCTTTGACAATCTCTACTGGACTCTTTCTAGAAGACTTCTGGGCTTCTTGAAACAGAAAGCCCAGAACTAGAGATGATATTCCAGCTGTGGCCTTACCACGACAGAGTAGAAGGGATCACCTCTCTTCACATACTGGCCACAATCTTTTCACTGCACTCAATTCACCATGTTAATACAACATTGTATATTTCTTCAATGCTAAATTTCAAAGATTAGATTTCTGGGCTGCCTGGATACACTATGATTTCGTTCATAGCAATGAAGCAACTAGTTCTGGATTAGCATGAAAAAAAATTAATTCATTAAGGTGTATTTTCCATTTTTGAAATATTAGACACAGAAACACATCCCTGCATGATTTTATTTGTACCAGGCTAAAAGCCAGCACAAGATTTACTTCTCTTTCAGTACTATTTTTATTTGTTACTTTTCCAGCTTGTCTCTTTTATTTATAGTAGGTAAAGATTAGGTTCAAATGCTCTAGAAGTTCCCCCTATACACACTTGTCTAGGTAGGAGTTTTGATGAAACTACATGACAAATTCAATGCACACTCCTGATGCAATTTAGGCAACCTAATTCCAACATCCATTGCAACAGTTTAAGTAAATGATACGTTCAGAAAAAACAAAACAAAACAAAACAAAACAAAACACTTCCTCTTCATTTTTTGAGTGTAGGAGCAATTTACAGATGGATATGAATTCATAGGTTAAGAGCTGGTGCTATACATGCTGTCCACCCTGCTTGGTAGTTTGCTAAAGGCCACAGGAAGAGCCCACTCACCAACTGGAAAACCTCCAAAGTCATTTTCAAAGGCAACGTGTAGAGTCTGATTCTCAGGAAGAAAACATATGATTACAAAACATGTCTTAATCCTTTGAATAGACACACTTGGCAGGTATTCTCAAGCAGAAGCATAACAGGCACCACGCAGCACACAAAGTGGTTGTACAGTAGAGTTCATTACAGCCCACAGAAGGTTCTCTTTCAGAAAATGGCAGCCAGATGGAGCACTGCTGTTACTACCAATGTTTTATCTAATTATATCACTCTTCCAAGCTGGGAAGGCCAAAATGCATTCTCTTCACCTATCAGGAAGGATTAAAATTCATACCAGTGCTCCCTCTCCAAGTGTTACTTCATTAGTGTTTTATTTTAGTTGAGTGGCACACTTCTGAATAGACTTTCCTCATTGCTTCCTTTTAGAGCACTTTTGCTAGCACTGTTTTTCTGGTTGTCTTCACTGGAAGTCCTGAAGTATGTTTGCTTGTGCCTTTTTGAGTGGTAATACTTCAGACAAGCTGAGTACGCATACCCTCCTCTGAGAGTTGCCTCCCCATTTTTGTAAGGTTAATTTAATTGACAAATGTTGTGGGTTAGCTTCTGGGTAATTTCTATTACAGTAGAAACAACCACATTCATTGACTTTTATATAGACTATTGTTTGGTATCACACAGGTTCCCTTTATAAACCTTCACAACAGAGTTACGTATCCAAACATTTCCTCTTTCAGTCAGATACAATTATTATACGGGCTAAACCACAAACAAGTGTTAAAGTTATTGCAATCATCTGAGAGGTGATCATTAGAAGAATTTACAAACTATTTCCAGGAATATGGAGAGCTAGTGCTCACTTCAATGAAGCAGGATAGTCATGGTTTCCTTGAAGCTTCATTTTCTCTGAAATCCACAGTTTCCTTTTCTAAATCTAGAAAATAATTAGGAAAGCCAAAATATAAAATAAGACTGCTCCTTACCTTGAGTTTTAAGGAAGAAATAATTCCTCAGACCATTGTCTACATCAAGGGACTTGTCTGCCCTGACCTATTTCCATGAATGATACTCAAATAAAATATACAGTAAAAAGTAATTTAATAAAGGCTCACACTCCTTGTGTGAGTTTCCAGAGTCTGACAAATGCACTGATTCACAGTTGGAAAAAGTAAAACCTGGAATTTCACCATCTCTTTGCATGAAGAAAACACTGCTGCTCAGTATGACTTTTTGATTTAATTACAGTTAGATAAGTGAAAAATATCCTACACACACACACACACACAAAAAAAAAAAAAAAAAAAAAGAAATCTTGCCTGAAAAAAAATCACAGTCATGGGTATAAAAGCTATGTTTATTCTCTACAATATAGAGAGTTATTGCCTAGGATTAACTGATGATTAACTGATGAATCAATATTTCATCCAGGCTGTCCTTGCATCTTCACAGATATAGCAAAAATGAAGTTCTGATACAGTAACAGAAATATCTAATCACTTTACATTTCATACAGTTGGGTCAAATATTACTTTCAATATCACTTGATGGAACCTAGCTTGAAAAAAGGTAACACAGCTGAAATAAGAATAGTGGGAACTCTGGAAACACCATTCCTGTAGCTACTTTGTATTTTATGTCTTGCTCTGTGGCAGTAAATCAACAGCTGATGTGATCTAAATCCAACTTGTAGGTAGACTTCATGGCTGACCAGTCCAGCATACTGTAAACTTCTTTGCTACAGTCTACGTGACAGAATAAAAGTCACTTCTGGGAATGCAGTCTGACAAGTGCAGAATCATTCTCAATACTGCAGTCCCTGAGGAAAAAGCCTTTATCCTGTCAGAGACTTTCGACTTTCGTCCCAACCTTAAAAATCTGTACATATGTATCAGTAAAACAATTCCTGTTATCTCCTGAGTGTACGAATATTTAAACTAAATGTAAAATTAAAACAAAATATTCAATTAACTGAGTTTAATTTAATAGCTGCATATATTAAATTATTAAACATTTAATCTTCTTCATAAAAGTCATTGAGAAATATACTGTCACTCTCCTCAGTGAAGTAAACTGTTGAACATGTAAGACTTTCAAAATGAATTCAGGATTCTCAAAGAAAAGCCAGCTTCTAGTTAGTGGAAAAAGAAGCAGCAATTGATCAAACCATTCTACATGAAATTATAAATTTCAATGAAGATGCAGATGTACTGCAGATTACAAGCACTAATATTTCTTGAATCCGAACCCTTCTCCAATTTAAATTCCAGTTTAACAAATGGTACAACAAGCCAGTAATGTTTTCACTGGTGATTGTATTAGGTTAATTAGAGCATGTAAAGGAGCAAATTCAGAATACGCTACCATTTCATCTGCATAGCACCAGGGAGTTCCTAGTGATGGAGAATTTCAAAACCTAGTTAATTACTACATAATATCTTACATTCAGAAAAAAAAATTCCATTAATATACTAATATGTAATATCCACTAATTAGAAAATAGATTAAATAAGGTTGACTTGGAAATCTTAGTCATACTACTTTTCTCCATATGCACCGTTGACATAGCTTAATAATTACTCAGTATACTTGAGAAAGAGTTTGAAATACTCTATGTATTTCAACAAAAATACAAATCCTTTCCCCTTAATAAGTTGCAGCACTGGACTTCAGTCTGCAGAGCCATGGGTAAACCAAATAGGACAAAGGAGATGGTATGCTACACATAGCTGTTGAAATCCTGAATGCTTTTGGATCCCAATGTGGATCCAATTCAAATAAAAGAACACTCTCTTAATTGCCTACAATGGTCCAGTCTGCAAGTACTCAGAACGATATCTGACTGCACATGCCTACTTGCATTCCTCATGGTCTTCCAAAAAGCTGTACTACAATCACATCAAAATAGTGGTTTTGATACAGGAATTATCAGGTGACACATGCATATTTTACACTGAAGATATACAAAAGGTTAGAATGGCCACCTCCAGTCTTTAAACCTAAAAACAAGTTGGATCTATAAAGAAACATGCAGGAATCTGTTTAGATTTTCCAGTTCATCTTAAATTATGATCCCTGAACATTGTCCAGTATTCTAAAATATTTAAAATTTGGAGGTGATAATGGTTTCTGTGTAATATTTCATGTTATTTACCTCTCAGTCAGAGTCCTCTACCACCTTCCCACCTCTTCCCTTTATTTGCTTTCTTCTCTCAGTCTTCCTTTTCCCTTTGCCTCTTTTCTTTCTTCTTTTTCCTCACTTTCATTTGGGAAACATGAAAATGTGAGAGCAAAGCCAAGGAAGTAAGTTTTTCACTTCACTTCACTTTAAGCCAGAGAGATTTGTGGTCATCCTAATTTCCACCAGTAATGAGTTCCCAAATCCAGGTACTGCTGCTGAGCAACCCATCTTCTGCTCTTACAGGCTTCACACAAAAGGTTGACAGTTTCATCAGTCCTAAGGAACACAGCTGTCAGGGCACAGCACTTTTGCAAAAAATACCAACAACCCCCAAAACAACCAAACAAGTAAAAATGTATTCTCCAGCATGTCTGGAGGTAATACCTTGGATAACTCTGATACAACATGTATTTAACTTGTATAGAAAGCAGTATGTGCTTTCTTAGCATGTTTATCCTGAAGTATGCGTAATAGAAATAAATGAGAATCTTTTTTTAAATAATGAAGTAAGCAGTTATGAGCTGGAAGAAATACATATGTATATGGGCCAAATCCTTGACTAAGAAGATGCTATTTTTACATTCTCATTTCCTGACTGCAGCTGCACCTCCAAGCCAAAAGCAAAAGGCTTGGGAAAAAAAAAAAAAAAAAGTCTAGAATTCAATTCTTAAATCCATGTTTAAGAGCCTAATAAAGAGCCATTTGGAGGATTTATTTTTAAATGCTTTAGATGGTGCAATTATCCTACTTTTGGACTCAGAACATGGCTTTAGGCACCAAAATTTGGGTCTGAAAATTGAGAATATTTCTTAAAAACCTTTCCTTGGCAGTGAATGTCTTAGATATCTTTTGGATGTTTAAGACTGCATCACAGCAGTTTCTTTAGTTTATCACTGAAAGAATAGGTAAGATTGATTTTTTTTTCAAGATTCCTTCTGTTCACTGGCACATTAACAGCAAATAAATTTGCTGGGAAGCCGTCTCCCAACCTAACCTTTACCCTCACAGGCAGCTAAACAAAATCCTTGATGTAATTCATTTTTTCCTAACTCATTATTTCAAATAAATCATCACTCAGTATTTTCAAGTCCATTTGCCCTTGATTAAATATTTCTGTTGTGTTTCACAACCAAAATTTTTAATGCCCAATTCCCAGTGACCCATCAATCACCATTCTGAACTATTATTTCCGGCCTCTGCATGGCAGTCACAGGCCCCAGCTGCTCAGCTGTAGAAAACATTTTCTCCTGCAGCAGCAGCAGCTGCTGGCCGCTTGGCAGGCTCTGCAGCCAGCTGCATGGCTATGATGAGGTGGTGAAGTCGATACATGTATCACTCTCGCTCTTCAGTACAAGACTCAGCTCTTATCTTCATTTCAAGTCATCAATGTCAAAAAGCTATTAAGAAGATTTTTAATTGGTGCAACAAAAGCCTGGTCACTGTCAGGTCATCAAAATTTCCACATGCAGACCGAGTCTCAAAGGCTCCCAAATTTCTTTGCTCAGTGGGCAGGCAAACAAGCTGCCTACCAACCCAAAAAATTGTTAGTTTTGTTCAGTCTTAAACATGACCCATATATTTGTGATAGGATTTTCAATGTGCCCCGAAGGGCTGTGATTCCTGCTATTCACTGCCACCTGGAGGAGTACAGGTTAAGCTAGGAGAGCACTGCTACCTGCAATTACAATTTAACTGCTCAGAATGGCTTTCAGATTTCGTTTGGCACTCTGGCAGAGAAATTAGGTTGGGAGCTAGGTTTCAGTATCAATAAAGGTCTGCGTGTGTGCGTGTTTAAATCATGCTTTAATAAAAGAAAAGCAGATCTGATATAAATAAAATATGACTCTTTTTTCCCAGTAAATTGTGTCCATATTACTTTATTACCTTGTATCATGCAGTGCTAACACAGCTGGATTCCACAATTTCATCATTTTTAAATGGACCACTTATTTTATTAATATAAATAATAATCATAAGATGTGTACAAAAATTAACATTTTATAAACTCTGCTGTATTTCTGTTTACTTAGTCATTTTCAAACTTAAATAATTCTAGCAAGTGCTAAAGCTGTTCTATCTTTAGTTTCCTGACTATTCAGAATCCAATATCAAACCTCTCATTACCAAATAATTGTGATAAATCTATAGTATTTTCCAGACTGATAATAGATATTCCAATAAAAATACTTATCCAATGTTCCACAGATACTGAAATTAGTAGGATAGATCTAATAAAAAAATCTCCTCCTTTCTCATACTTCGCCAATTAAATGTAATTTCTGTTCTAATGCTGTAAGGCTGTGTACACACTCCCAAAGTGCCTATTAAAGTATATATTTACCTAGTAAATATTACTAAGTTCTGAGGGTAGTTTATAATTCAAATCATGGACTGGATACACATTGATTCTTAGCAAAGGTTTTCAAGTGAGATTTTAAACATATACTGTTTAGCCCTCTTATCAACAAATACAGTTCACTTGAAAGTGTAAGTGCCTCTAGATGAGCATACTGAGAGATAGCTCCAATGGGATGTGCAACTATTTGGCAAAAATCCATCTGAGGACTGCACACCTCTTTACATTAATGTTATTCACAGAACATCACAAAAAGTCTCTCTTTGGAATCCCTCCAAATGCATAAGTTGCTGATGAGGAGAGAAAAGGAAACTCAGCTGGAGGCACACTAACAGCCTATAATTTTGCCATAATGGCCACCATCAAGCAAGTTTGCTCTGTGATTTCTGCTGGGACATTGAGCAAGCTCCAAATATGCTGCCACAAGCTTGTCTGGTCTTACCCACCCTTACACCCCTACCAACAGTCTACAAAGGACTTCAATTCCTGCTTTATTTTCCATTCAAATTTTAACTGAAATCTTTATGACCAACAAAACAGTTATAATCTCTCTCCCTTAGAAATAGATCCTTTTACTTCTTTTTTCCTCACCTAATTTCACACAAGATCATTCCTTCTTCATGCATCAAGTTATTCTGTACATTTCTCTCATATATATATATTTTTAATATTTTCCACTTTTTTCAAGAGTTTTCTTATTATTTCCCTTATCACAGACTTTCATTTCCTCCTTTCTGGAAAGGTTCTGGGACTTTTTCTCTTCTGCTATAGGATGCTTGCTTGTTTATTTCTTAGAATCATAGAATTAACCAAGATGGAAAAGATGCCTAACATCATTTGTTTGACTGCACCATACATTTTGAATTTATAGTTGGATTTACAGCCCCTCTATTTTGCCTTTTCTACAGTTTTCCCTTTTCAGTGCCTTCCCATACACATCTCCCTCCATATCCCTCACAGCTTTCCTTCCTTGTCACTGTATGGCTTTGTTTAGGGGAACTACCTGCACTTGTAATTTGGCATTAATGGGTGCGCCATGAAGGGAGAGCTGTACATAAGGTTAGTTGGTTCACTTTCACACCTAATAATAGCGTAAAGTCTGTAGGAAAATGGATTGGAGTTCTTTCCCAGCTCCTGTTCCCTTGGAAACAATGTATTTTATACATTTTAAGTAAACTTTGTCCTGAGTCATCACTGAGTAGGTATACAGAGTATCTCCACACAAAGTTAAATACATGGTGTTGATTGGTTGGTTTTCTGGTGGGCAAGACTGGAGAGCAGAAAATCTATGGCAGGAGAAATAGCATCTACATCTTCCATTCAAGCCTGGCTTTGGGAGTAAAGAATTTCCATGAATAAGCACTAAGGAATCACAACTCCCCGGTCACCCCCAGGCTGGATGTGAGGAAGCTCCTGATCACTGCCCTTCATTCACCAATAGAGAGACTGAACAACAGGCAGTTGAAAAGATGAGAGGATGTGTGATTTTTTTTTTTTCAGGTCAGACTTTCCAACAGGAAGCACAATAAGCAAGGTAGGAGGGGAATAGAGATGAAAGTTTTTGTCTTCTGAGGGAAAAGAAAGCACATGCAGAGTGCTGTTACCTAAGTAGAAAATTTTGTTATCTAAAACTAAATTTAACAGAATACTAGTCTTAATTGTCCTTTGGAAAATTTCTAAGGGCAGTTCTTCAGCTGACTCATTTTTCATCTTCATGGGTGGACTTTGCTAAAATATGGAGGCAAGGGACCATGGCCTGAAGTTTTCTGAATAGAAAATAAACTATTAGGCAGATACTGCTAGTCAGAACAAATAAAGTGAGAAGCTAACAAACGTTACAGATAGCACAGTGAGAAATTACCAGCTTTCACAGAGCATTAAGGGAGAGGTTATGAGTAAAGCAGCTAATCTTCACATATCATTATTGGGGTATAAGGAAGATTTTTTTAAAGGAATACAGCCTTGTGTTGTCAGCAGTACCTAGGTAAGCATATCAACAAAATCAACTAGTGTTATCAAGATAACTAATTAAGTTATATGGCAAACAGCACAAAGTAAGGCTGATATTACCTGGGGAACACAACCAGAAATACTGATTTTTAATATAAATGTAGCAAATCCACTGGGGAAAATACTAATTACAGCTGTATTTTTAATTGGACCTTGTTGAAAGTATCTTGTGAAAAAACAAGAATTGGAAAATGAAGAGAAGGAAAGACAAAAGGACCTGGTCTAGTGTAGTATTTCATATATATATTCATATATATATTCATATAAATACTCTGATTTTTGCCTAACAGTATAATATAATATACAGCTGTGTGTGTACTTGCATCATGTAAATGTAAAGTTAACTCATCTCTTCTTTACCTTGATGTCATGCAAGTTGGTATGGTGGTAGAGAAAGACTGAAAACCTATGTGGAAGAGGCATGCTCTGTAAAGACTTAAGAAAGCAAAATTGTATTGAATTATATAGGTTTGATGGAATGTCTCCTCATATAACAAGGCCTCTGGGACAGACAGTGATTTATAAAAAAGAGAAATCCCAATTTGCCAGCATCTATGAATTTACCCCCTATAAATAGCTGGTATCTGGCACCACATCCTGGAAATAAGTTTTATATACATCTTCAAGTTTTATCAACTTAATTTGTATGTTATAAAATACACCTGACTTATGGAAGGAGTGTTGGTTTTGCATTCTTACACTGACAATTGATTCTTTTCCTTTTAAGCACGAGTACCTCATAGGAAATTTTTACTTCCTATTATACTAGTTTCCCAATAAAGGCTAGAAATTGATAACTATTTTTTAATGGACTATCTAAATTCTCAATGTTATAGCCATGAGAAGTTGTAAAATACAAAATATTTTAAAAGGAGGTAGAAAAACTTTAAGTATCTAACAACAGTTATCAATATCAAAGAGAAGTAGCAAATACATATAAAGCATTACCTTCTCTCTACAGCACTATTATAAAACTTACATAGGTTTATCCTCATAATGTTAAAAACCTTAATGTTTCAAGGCATGCCTGCTCACAGAAATATTGAGAAATTTTGATCAGTTCTGAATGCAAGCTAATCAAAATTCTCTCTATATCTTAGATAACCCTTAGTCTTACCTGTGTAAGATTCTAGGATAATGAAACTACAGTTATAGATTCTAACTCCTTTCATCTGGGGTATAGTGGAAATGCTGACGAACTGGTTAATAACCATTGATTAATTGGGGAATCCTTATCAGCTGCATTCACAGATTAAGCTTGATACAACACAGCTGAGGCTCAGTGTTGTAAATCATAAACTTGTCTTTACTCACAAGGTTTGTTCGTACCCTTTTAAATTATGGTTAATTTTGGTTTCATGAAAGATAATCATGTTCATTTTGAAGAAAGTAGAAAAAAAAAAAATCAGCTGCGTTGTAATTTCCAGTAATTCCAGTTTTCTTAAACTAGGACTTGCAACATCAAGGATTCTCTTCTTACTCTCAATATAGTATTAGTAAGAAAGTAGGATTCCCCCAGAAGATAAGTCTAACTGAAGATGGAGCCATATATCAATTAACTGTTTATAAGCTTCAGTGTCTTTCTATATTGTGAATTCAGTCAATTTATAGAACTGTTGTGGTCTTTTTATAGTGAGTCTGGCACCAGCCAAAGATGCTGACTAGCAGCAGTTCTCTCCTGAGCAGAGCTCAGCTCTGTGCACAGGGCTGTTTCAATCACTGTATTGCCTATGTTTCACATATGGCCTACTTGAGCCTCAGTGAAGTCAGGAGAAATGGAAGATTCTCTAGTTGCAGTGTGCAATAACTCTGACCTTGATCAATCTGGTCTTCTAGTTATTCCAATTATTCAGTTGTCTGCAGAAGTCAGTCAGCTTCGAAGAGCACCTCTGCACCATTCAGAGGACTCAGCACCATTTATTTACGTAACATGAAAATCACCTATTTTACCATAAGTTCTCTCACGTTCATGACCATAGAAAATTTAAAAGTTTTTTTCTCAGTGTGAATCCAAAAGTCAGAATGTTATCTAACAAGTGTTTGTATTTTCTAAGCTGCTAACTGGCTTGATGCTAAAGCATAGTCTTTTCCCAGAAAAGTACTTATTAAATAGAAATAAATTTGCCACTCCCTTGTTTCATTATTTTAAATGCTTTCTATGTTGTCAATAAAATAAAACACACAGTTATTGAATTAATTGAAGATGTGTGTATCTATATTTGAAGCGGAAGTAGATTCTGGGGAAATATACAAACTCGTTGCTGAACATATCCATGTGTTCTTGGTAACTCATTATTGCCTTTATAGAACTTACGGAAATACATTCCTACATGTGCTTATACATGTGTGTTAAGAATACAAATGTGTTTGTTTTACACATGTTGTTGCATCAATATTCAGTGTTTCCTGGGATGACCCAAAAATAAAGATTTTGAAACCTTTGATTGAATATGACAAAGATCACAACCACACAAAACTATCTGATATTGTCACTGAAATACAGATTATGATTACAATTTATGGAACTGGACTCCAGTATAAAGTGTTAAGATAATACAGAAGGTCTCCTTGAGAGCTACAACTCTTTATTTTTGAGAGTTACAGCTCTCAAAGAAGCAGAATCATATATAGGGATCACTTTGGCACTGCCTTTTGACCTTTTGTCTATGAATTATACAAAAAAAGATAGTTAACTTTTCTATTACTCATTTTCTTAGCATGAGTTTGAAAGAAGTGACATTGTAGCTGTCTGAAGAATCTACATTTGCAATGGCTACGCTAGTGTTTGATCTAGGTGACTTGGATGTAATGCATTGGAAAAAGTAGACTACACTCACTTTTCAGATTTGAGAGCATGTTTCTGTAAACCACAAATAGAAATACAGCTAGTGATCTCATTCCATATGATATTCTCTTCACAGGGAAGAACTGTTACAAAATGTAACACATTATTTATGACTGTCACTATCTGGTTGGAAAAGGCTCAGGGCTGGGATAAGAACAAATGATGAAGGTCAAGTGTGAAATGCATTCCTTCTTAAAAATGCTGTAGAAAACTTGAACTTCATTTACTAAAGATCAAGGGTCACTTACTCTGTCTGCTATGGGCACAGATATCCAATATATGGCCATGAGATTGCCTTGAAAGGAATGCAAATAGAATCTGCTTTTTATCTAAAGACAGTGCTCCTTAATTTGCAATAACGTAGAACTAATTCAGACAATGAGAACACATAAACAAGCAAACCAACCTTGAAAAAAAATCTATTTCATTTTCTGTCAGAGTTATTCACATCAGCATCACCTAGGATACCCTGGATAGATACATCTGCTCATGTAGTTCTATCTCAGACCAGGTGGGAAATGTTACAGGCTATGATTCTTATAGCTATTCTCTCTTGTTTTTTTTTTTTTTTTTTTTTTTTTTTTTTAACTCATCATTCAGTCAGAGCTTTGGATTTAAAGGAAGAAGCTGACAGCGTACCGTAGAATCTTAGAATGTCTTTGGTTAGAAGGAATCTCAAGTATCATCAAGCTCTAACCCCCATGCCAAATGCAGGGGCACCAACTTCCATATCTAATACTAGACCAGGCTGCCCAAGGCCCCATCCTACATGGCCTTGAATGCCTCCAGGGATAGAGCATTCACAACCTCTCTGGGCAGCCAGTTCCAGCACCTCACCACTCTCTCTGTAAAGAACTTCCCCCAGACATCCAACCTAAATCTTGCCTCCTTCAACTTGAAACCTTCTCCCCTTGTCCTGCAGCTATCTACCCTTATAAAGAGTTGATTCCCCTCCTGTTTGTAGGCTCCCCTTACTGAAAGGTTGCAATGAGGTCACCCTACAGCCTTCTCTTCTCCAGGCTGAACAAGCCCAGATCCCTCAGCCTGTCTTCAAAGGGGAAGTGCTTCAGTCCTTTGATCATATTTGTGGCCATATGGTATGCTGTTCTACCAGTACAGTCCTGTGCATCTCCCCTGTAAGGAAAGTTATTGTCTCTCAGAGAACTTAAGTACATTACCTAATCAGAGAGTCACAGAATGGCCAGGGTTGGAAGGGACCTCTGAAACACAAGTCTTATGAGAAGTGGCTGAGGGAACTGGGATTGCTCAGTCTGGAGAAGAGGAGGCTCAGAGCAGACTATATTGCTCCCCACAGCTACCTGAAAGGAGGTTGTAGCGAGGTGGGGGTTGCCCTCTTCTTCTGCATAATTAGCAATAGGACTAGAGGGAATGACCTCAAATTGCATCAGGGAGAATCAGATTGGATGTTAGGAAAAAGAGTGGTCAGTTGCTGGAATAGGCTACCAAGGGAGGTAGTTGCATCACCAACACCAGAGATGTCCAAGACATGTTTAAATATTGCACTGAGGGACATGGTTTAGTGGGGCAATATTGGTGATAGGTGGACGGTTGGATTAGATGATCTTGTAGCTCTTTTCCAACCTTGGTGATTCTATCATTTTTGTCAGTACATTTGTCCACAAATTCAATTACAAAAAAATGTAACTATACAGAGACAAAATGCATAAATTAAGTCAATGTAATAGGACAAAAAAGGAAAATTGTGAACATCAAAACTGTAATCTCAGCATCTCCTTCTCATTTCTCAGCTACAGACTTGGACTTGTTAATTGCATAACAGCTGAAGTACTGCATGTACATAGAAGTGTAACTAACTGAGATAAGTAAACCTACCTGCTATGATGGAACTTACTACAAGAACAGAATTAGTGCTATCTATAAAATGGTATATTTGTAGATATTCGGTCTTCTAGCTTCTGTAAGAGAATGATTTTTTTTCAGTCTTTACAGATGTTAGAGAAAGAAATAGAGTTCAAGCTGGAAGCATAACAAACTGCTAATTGATAGAGAAGCACAAAGAATGGGAAAAAAAATGGTGGAAAGCACTCTCAAGGAATTACTTGTCACAAAGATCTAAAGCAAAAAGTTAGAGCTTTGGAAAAACAGGATTCACATTCTGTAAAGGGTTCTTAATCTTTGGAAGAACTTAATATATCCTGAAATACGATAATGCTGATATGCAAAAAAAAATTATTCTAGAAAGCTTTTATTGAAGTCAGTGAAATATTTTGATCTCCACTTAAGAATTTCAAAATGTCACTGTTTGCATTTCATAACTTTTTTTTCATATAAAGTATCGAAATATTTAGCTGAAAAGTACATTTCTAACATTAAAACCTTATTTAGAGAAAGTAACATAACTTTGTCAGAGAAATGATGGGGTTAAAAAAACTGGAATAGATATAGAGAAGCATCTGTAACCTGGAAAAATCTGAGTATTGTTGAGTTTTGCAGAATATATAACTGTTCTAAATAATTCACACTAATCTCTGAGAAGAACGTAAGTGATATGTTGCGTTGACACAGGCTTTGACAATCAAACTGTGTGAATCATATGTAGTGGAGGTTTATGCATACTAATAACCATGGTTTTCATGTACCACTGTTCTGCAATGCATAGTAATATCAAGTTTTTTCTCAAAAGCTTTTCTCAAAAATGTATTTTGCATTCCAACACAAACAGCCGTAAAACTGATGCTCTCTTGTGTGAATCATTATTAATTGTGTGATCAGTGAACAGTACTGAGTTTAGGTTTCCAAACAAATTTTTACTCTTAAGAGTAAATACATGGGTACCATTCATGTGAAAGACAAAGAAAACTCATTTCTCAAAAACTGACACCTTTTATTAGGCACAGAGAAATTACCATGATAGCTAGCATTATCTGACATATGGAAAGCATTTAACCTTGTCATATGAGATCCTGATACATCCATTCAGAAATGGGCACACCTCAGTCTGTTACTCTGAGAGGAAAAGAAAGTGACCTTAATGGGAGGAATTTTTTTTTTTTTTAAACTCTTCTTCTTTTTCTTCCATTTAAAATTGTTGAATTAGTACGGGGATAATAAAATAAATTCCCTAGTTATTTAGTGAACTATTTAATTAAAGTCATATTTAACCTTTGTCATTAGGTTACTGCTGATAGGTTAGAATCCTGCTATGAACTGCATGTTGTTATTTATTAATATTATATACAAAATAATTACCTCTTTTACTAGATGTACCTGAAGGTCAGTATTTTACCTACTTTTTTGTCATTCTCTAGTCCTGTTCTTTTCTTAGAATGACAACTAAGAAAGAAAAATAAAAGTATTCTGATTTCTAGGCAGAAAATGAGACCAAATTACTGTTCTGTCATTCATCTGCTTGGTGGCATTGTTGATTGCTAATAAGCATGTACTTGATCTATCGGCCTTCATTCAGGTTATATGAAGGAATAATTAAATATTTCTCTACAACTACATGAAGAGAGGTTGTGGCAAGGGGGGGTTTGGCCTCTTCTCCCACATAAGTAGTGGTAGGACTAGAGGGAATGGTCTCAAGTTGTGCAGGGGAGATCCAGATTGGATATTAGGAAAAACTTCTTCTCCAAAAGTGGTCAGATGCTGGAACAGGCTGTCCATGGAGATGGTGGAGTCGCTATCCCTGGAGGTGTTCAAGAAATCTTTAGATGTTGCACGGAGGGACATGGTTTACTGGGAAATATTGGTGATAGGTTGACAGTTTTACTGGATGATCTTTGAGGTCTTGGTGATTCTAGAATTCTTATTTGTAGATAGCTGAAATAATAGAAGCTACCATTAGAGGCACTGATCTTTGTAAGGCTGCTGGAAAAAGAGCTCTGGGAATAGAAAAACATTTTTCTGGAATAGATCATAAATGCTATGGCAAAGGAATTGTCAAGTTATATGGAAAGTCTCAAGGGTGAAAGACTGAAAAGCATGAAAAAATGAATTTAACTGAAGGAAGGAATAATGAGAAAATCTTTTTTATTAGATGTCTGACTAAAAAGCCGGTATGAACTTCTGAAAAATGAGAACTGTCTTTTGTTGTTTATTCCATCTCTGTGCAGGGACATAGGAAATATTTTCTTTAAAACAGTCTGTCACCCAGAATGCGTTCCTGACTATGCAAATAACCTTCTCCTCTGGTCTGAAACAGATCTTAAATGTTAGCTAATCAATTAGCTGTATAGGCAGCTATTTTATGCTTGTCAAGGGAAAGTGTTCTCTTGCCTAATACCATATCATGTCAGATAGTGACAGATGATTATTTCATAGTTTCCAAGTAGTAATCTTAATTGACTCTACAAGAAGGAATGTTACTTCAAACCTCTTTTAGAGATTCTATTATCCATTATTTTACACACACTCTAAAATTTCACACCAGGTGGGTTTCAGTGGCATAAAGGTCATCACATCAGTTTAAAAGGGAATAGGACACAAAAAAGTCAGTTGACTTTCCAAACTGAAGTTGATGTAATTCTTATTTCAAGTGGCTTGTGTCACATTGGAAGAGAGAAGTGAGCCAAGCTGTATATAAAAGCTTGAAGCAAGAAGCCTTAAAAAAAAAAATTATAATAATAAATTCTGAATGTGATCTGTAGGCTCATAATAATTCTAAGTTAAATGTGCTCTCTGAACTACAAAGACCACAGGGTAGGACTAGACTTCTAAGATCAATTTCTGACCAACTATGGTTTTAGTATTTAATGTCATTTTAGATTTCTGTAGCAAAGATGGCAGTGCTTTCATGATGCATCACCTAATATAAGCTATTCCTTCTAGGAAGTCTTGTTTGCATTTCTCAGTGTGTAATTTGGATTATTTTTTAATCAACAAGATGGGTACAAGATAGATTGCTTTTCAGACTAAATGTTTCTAGTATTTTCATTACAAAAATCTGTATGATACATAAACTTTTTTCTTTTTATGAACTGAAAGCGTAATCCTTCACGTGTTTGCTCATGTCAGTTCTTAGTAATCCCAATTGAATGTTGGAGCATTATTCCCATGAGTAGGGCTTTGTCCTGTCTTCATAAGATTGAAACCATAATTATAAGAACATATTGAATATGGTATTTTTCTCCCTAAATCCAATTTTACATTCTATTTTTGTTGTTTAAAAACATCTTCCATCAATACCTATAGTAATTGATTTTGTTCACATAGCCGTATATGTTAATTTAAATATTTCTTGCAGCCACCTTCTGGTGAGATGCAGCATCTCAGCCATTAGACACAAACTGTAAGGAATATAAATGAGACTATAGAAAAGCAATGAAAAGTAAAATGCAGAGGTTAACAAAACAACATTCTGCTTCAAAAATTTCCCCTACCAAAGTAAATCTTTAAATAATTGGATCTGTTAATAGTACTTAAGTGAACTGCTGAAATATGAGAACTGAGAATATTTATTCTATTTACAACTGTATGTTTCATTAAAAAAAAAATTATGGCATTTTCTACTAAGCATTGCTCGGCTGCCTATTTATTGATACTGCTCTCGGAAGAAAATGGAATTTCTTATTTGTTTGTGAAGCCAATGCAAATCAGTTTTTATTTTTCTATCAGAGATATCTTAAAATTCCACATATAAAATTCCAAACACAAAACCTTGATTTTCATTAGTTTATGAAAAGGGAGCCGCAGAAGGTTCAGTGATCCAGAACCTCCTCTTTGTCTTGTGTATTTTAATAAGTGTTGTAATCAGAGTACAAAACTTCTGTTTCCGTTTAGTTAAAATCTTACTTAATCTTTACTTAAATCTTTACTTAAAGTTTGATGAAGTGAGAACTCTTCTATAGTACTTATTAGTATTTTTCTCTGTTTTTAATTATGCAAATATTGGACTCCATTCTACTGTACCTTCTGTGTATCAATACACCCTCCAGTGGTTCCGTTTTTTGAGAAGTGTTATTGATTTCTGTAAACTATTTGAAAATATAAGGTTACTCTCAAGTGCAGGTACTTGTAGAAACTGTCCTTTAGAGGAAGCAGCATAGCTTAAGGTCAACTCCTACAGTGTTCGTACAATTAAATTCTACACATAATTTATAATATACTGTCCAATCTAGTCTATTAGCTTTTCTAGTATATGTAGCTTAAATATATAACATATCATAGCATAACTCAGATGGGAAGAGCCTAGTGGAAGTCTACAGTCTGTTATCCTTCCCCATCTAAAGCCAGCTGTGAGATCACACCTGACTTTTCAGGATTTTACCCAACTGATTCTTAAAACCAACAAGAACTTGCCTGCTCAACCTCTCTGGGTGACATGTTGGACTTTCCTCATGGGGAAAAAGTTCCTAATTACATCCATTCTGAACATCTAATTTCAATATATTTCCACTGTCATTTATCCATGCATCAACACGAAAGCCTCATTCCATCTTCTCAGTGCCTTTTCTGGAGGTCCTGGTAGGCTGTTTTTAAATTCCCCTCAACAAAAAACTTCTCCAAGCTGAACCAGTCCTACAGTCTCTGTACACAGTGTGAATGATTCAGCTACCAACCAGCTCAGTAGTTCTCCCCTGGACTGCCATTTTACATATATTCTTTCTATATTGGTCTAATAAGCACTGTGTAGAGGGGGATAACCCCTTTCCCTGAAAGACTGGCTGTGCCCCTGTTAATGAATTCCAGGAAGCTGATTCTGACCATTCTGCTGCCCAGGCACTTCAGGCTCAGCTCATACCCACTAGAGGGATTTTTGTTTTCTCTTCCACAGAGCTGCCTCAGCCCCGCAGTCCCCAGTTTGTGTAACCAGAGGAAGCTGTTTCTTTCCAGGTTCAGGACTTTGCCTTATTCTAGTTGAATTTTGTACACATCCTTTCAGCCCAATTCCTTCCTCAACTGGTAGTCCTCCACACGAGCAAGTCAAATGGTTCCTTCAATGTCATGTCAAATGTATGTCATTGGGTACAGGTATATGTATACATGTACTTCTATACATACTGGATTGTCTATCAGGCTTAATAGCCTGTGCACAGTATTTAAAAAAACAATTGTACGTTAGTTATAATATCCTAATTACTCCTGCATCATGTATCCATCATCTTATGTTTTCTCTGCCACGAATACTAATTTGATGCCAATCAGATATTTTTAGCATCTGTACTTTAATAATACCTTAAGTCCATTTCCATATACCCATGAGCATGCCGATCTTTTTTTTTCTGATCTGATTAAGATGTGCTGAAGTAGCTGTTGGGATGCAAGGGATGCTAAATCAAACTAGAATTTGAAGTGAATAAGAACATGCTTTCAAAATTCACTTGCAAGTTCAACTTTATTAATAGTCTTCTCTAAATGTTTGCTTTTTCTTCCTCATCTTGTACAAAATTTTATTTTGAAAAATGTTGGCATTGTCAGAGTTGGAACAATAATTAACTCATCAAAAAACCAGTGAAATTCTAAAGCTATGAAACAACAAGGCATTGATGACTAGGAGGGTGTTTACATTGAAACTTTTTCAACACGTTCCGAAGTTGAATTTCTGGGGAGAATCCTGAAACATGTACTTCCTTGTAGAAGGCAAACCACAGTTCATATTTTTCTCTTCTTTCAATGCACTGCTATAGATCTTGATTTAAATTTCTGTCAGCAAAACTGAGATTCCCATGTTAGCTTAACAAAGCTATCCTCATTTACAGAAACACAGTCTGTTCTCAAATGCTTTAGAATCTTTCAAGAACCCCAGTATATTTGCTGAATGCAACAGTTTAAAGTCATCCTCTAGTCTTTAGATTCATGTAAAGAAGTATAATTACATTTAGATGTTTTTATTCTCTACAATCATATTTCTCATTTTTGAATTTCTGAAGATTTATCCTTTCCTATCTGCTGCAATTAGAAGAAATGAAAATATTTCCAGTTAGATGCTATAAAGTTGGAATTCCACTTGACCGCTGCAAAGTTGTCCGAAGGCTTTTTATCATCAACAGATAACCTGGATTTTCAGTGATTCTATACAGCATTTTCTTCCATCACGGAACTACTTATTTTTTCTTGCTATCCTTGAACAACTCCAAGTACAAGACAAAATGATATATTTATCTTCCTCATTCACCTTTCCTTAGCTAGACTGTCAAATCTCAGTTCATGTCCCCTATGCTGCAGTTTTTGACTTTGTACAATTCAGAAGAAAAGAAAGAGGAGGAAGGGGACAGGGACTTGTATGGATTATGGACAGGGAGTCAGTACATAGAAAACAAAGCTCCAATCAGATATAAAGTTAAGAAGGAAGAAAAAAGACGTTAATGACCATGATGCATTTCTAATAAATGAGCACAACAACATTTTGAGAATGTGTTACTAATAGGGACGGGCCTGCCAACATATACCACAAGCTTATATTTTGGTTTTACTAGCTATTGACCAAAAGGATGTTGCCCCTGTTACAGAGATCATTAGTAGTTATTTGCTGCCAGGCTCAAGAGTAGTTTGAAGATGAATAAGATCAAGTCATTCATTTCAAGTTCTGAACAGTGTGGATGATATATAATGCATGTTATGTATGGATTGTAGCAATTAGAAAGTCAGTTTTTAATACAGATCAGAAAGTTGTGCATGTAGATCAGTACAGAGACATTTCATGTTCTGGTAGAAGCTTTTATCTAATGCAGAGTATCATAGGTTTTATGGAAAATTCCATGGTTCCTCCTTAGAGAAGATTAAAAACTTCTTAACAATGTACGTATATTTTGTTTGTTGATATTACTATATTATTTAATAAAAACAGCACATGATATTTGAAGAATATAGGATATATAAGCATCAGCATGTCAAAAGCAGGAATTCAAAATTCTCGAAAACTAATTTTTGCCTGGATTTCAGAGAAGAGTTAAATGTGCTGGAGAAGAAAGAGCTCCAGAATTACAGTTATTTTCAGATACTCCATAGTGCATTTAAAATGTACATCCAGCTGCTTCATTTTTTACCACTTTCCCACATCTCTGTACTCACTGAGTTCTCCATTATTTAACAAAATTTTGATTTTTTAAAAAGCTTTCTTCATTTTCTTCTGAATACCTTATGGATTTTTCCACAAAGTTTTGCTGTTGTTTTTTAATCAAGCTGCAGTTTCTGGAAGACTTGATTTGAATTAGCAAATTCAAAATCCTTTTCCTTATGCTTCAGTTTTTTTCTTCATGACTTTACTCTTTGTGCTTGATCAGTCTATCAGACCACCATAGATATTTTTAGACAGCTAGTATCTAGGTAGCTTACTGCTAATAAAGATATTAGAGAGTACTCTAAAATAACACTGCAAAAAGAAATATTCATACAGCAAAGATACAAGTAGTCCTAACAAAGAGCTAGTCATTCCTGATCTCACACTCTGCCCACTGCAGGACAAACAGCTCCACAATTAAATGAAGCAGGAAGGGTCAGGCATAGTTTCACTTCTTATTGCACTTTTGTAATAATAGAGATAACTAGCATTTTACCTCTGTGGATCTGTACATGCAGAAATTGGTAAAAGCTAGCGCAGATATTGGGGAGTATGTAGAGAAGAGAATCTAACCTTCCTACGGAATAGCACTGTGAATTTGGTCAGTGAGGATGAGAGACAACCCCATTTTCTCACATGTACTATGTCCAGTCTAGCTGAAATCTTTTGACTCATTCTACTTGCATGAGAGCTCTTTCTCATTCATATGCAACACTCATTCCCTTACTGAGAAAGTACAGCTAGAGAATGTATGCTATGTATACACAGTGCTGTGGTAGCTCCAGAAGGGTAATAAATGTTGAACTACAAAGGGAAACTCTTCCAAATGATTATTATCACCAGCTTTTCCATTTAAAGTGGTATCATGGTTTCCATTCAAATGGTATCATGATTTGTCATCAAAGAAACTGCCTGCCTCAAACAAGATTAAGTCTCTTCCTTCCCTTCCCTTCCTTAATTCTAGTTTCAAAACTTCTTGAAAATATTTTTGACAAAGCAAATCTCATATAAGGTGGAATTACTTTCATTTTCACTACCTTTAAGTATTTCACAAGAGTAGTGCCACCCATCCTCCTCAAATAAAGTAAGAGCTCTCGGATGATACTGTGGTAGTGCTGGACAATTTTCTTTTCTAAACTTGAGGCTGCTACTGCTTCACATCTCCATTTTTCCACTGTACATAAGAGATTAAATGGAAAAAGGCATTGTGAGTTTCAGGTGATATCAATGAGTAATTGTTATATGATAAACTATCACTCACAGCCAAAAAGAACATAATCTCTTGGCTCTTTTTGGTTGGGAAAACCCTGCTGCTGCTTCCTATACATTTTTCTCATCAGAGGCGCAGCCAAAGAGTTTCTATCCAAGTGTAAAATCAGACCTGCAAAACCCTCAGTCACAGTGTAAGCATGAGTTCAGGAGGCTCTGAAGCACCTTAGAACACCATTGATTCATCAGTGAAAAATCACAAGAAAGATAACATCTGACAGGAATAGCTTCCCAACACCACACCAAATTATTTTGACAACAGACCATACAAAAAATAATTAAATTGATTCAAATAATTTAAGGTAAATGTCACTGTCAGTTCCTTGAAGGTTTTTGAACTCTCTGATATTTCACTAGCAGTTACCTTATAATATTCTCAGATTGAAACAGGGAAAAAAAAGATTTTTCTTTTTCTGCTCTTATTTGATTTTCCAGCTTTGTATGAAGTTGTTATCGAACTGAATAAGTTGAAAACCTAATGAAAGAATACATTCTTTCTGCAGAAAAAAAAAGTATGTTAAAAGATTAATATTTCAACAACATAATTCCAAACGCTGTGCTAGAACTTTCTCCTACTTCATTATTAGCATTTAGAAAAAATATTTACTGTTCTTTTTTTCATTAAACAGAAGTTAAATTAATATAAATTCATACTATTTTTTCCCAACTTTTTCTGCTTTATATTATTATTATTAGTAGCAGTAGTTCGGTTTCTATCTTGTTTGTTTAGAGTCTGTACTTCCATATCCCTGTTTCCCAGTCTGTTGCATACTGAAGTATTGATGGAGCTAACTTTGACTCTTATAAACTAACATTCTTTAAAACACAAATTGAATGTTTTCAAGCCTTGTGTGAAGTGGCCTCAGATGGCTGAATTAATGGCACATCAAATTTTTCTGTCTTTCTGCAGGCTCCATGTGGTGTCCACATGTCTCAATGGGAGACTTAACTATCCTTTAACTATGGAGTGGGCATTTTCAGTTCAGAGTGCCCGACATGAATGTGAAAGCTGTGTTTCAGTACCAGAGTGATGCTTACTTGCCACAAAACATTTTCTGGGGGGCTGTCTGAGCCTGTGTAGGAACTGAGGCTGGAAGTTCTGCTGGAGTAATACAGACAACTCTAATCTAAAAGGAAAAGAGACCAGTGCTGTATTTCCCTTAATTTTTAAATGCAAATGGTTGTCTTGGAGTCAAAACATATGGTAACAACTAGCAGAGTGAAAAGCTAGTGGTCCTGTGCTTTGGCTTGCTATCTGACCTTGCTTTATTTCTCATTATGAATGTAACTACCTTGAAGCAAGTGCATGCTCTGGAGTAATGTTCTTTAATAACAGGGCTATGTATAGAAAAGGACATAAAGGACAGAAAAGGCTGTCAATGATTTCCTGATTTCTGCACTCCTTGCTTGCATAAGTTTGCATAGGTACTGACTGATTATGTATTGACATATCTACTTATACCTGCAACCCTGGACGGGTTGCTGCCATTTCCCTTTAGTGGTACTCAGGGCCCCTCCTTTGAATTCTCATGGACATACATCTGCCTCATTCAGTGAACAGAGTAGTTCTTTTCTTCCTGTTTTGTGTAGATACTTTCTAGATTTGGGATGGGTTTTTACATTAGTGATCTAAATTGCACCAGTGTAGGAAGTCCTACTTCTCATCACATCTTCTATAGTGCCAGTAATAACGTTTCAAAAGATTAGTACAGAGCCTGAGAACTGGCTTGCTGGAACTCAGCTTTAAGTGCTCAAAGCGTGCGCAAAAATCATCCAATGATCTCCTTGATAAGATGTGGAATTTGGCCACTCTGTGTCTTGTTAAATGTCTGATAGAAACTCTAATTTACTGGTGCTTGTTCTCTAGAGTTCATCTAATTAACCCTGTCACCTGTTGTGATTTCACAGTGCAAAACATCTTACATTATTTTTGCTGCTATTCCTAAGCTGTCTAACAGCTAGTTCTGTACTTGCCTGAAGATAAAGGCAAATGTGACAAATAATCCATAGACACACTTGTTTTTGTAGAGGACGTTACACTAAATGTACCTGAGACATGCCTAAACTGTGATCTATACAATTCTCTGTGAACTATACATTCTCATCTTAGGATAGTTACACAGGCTGCCCATTTTTGCTTATATAAAAGGCACTGTATTTTGTGCTTTTTCATTCTTTCTAGTTTGCACAAAGCACGTAGAACAGTTTACCAACTGTTTGTTCTACTCTCAATGAAGAGTTAATAATCATCTGCACACATTTACTTTACTTAGAGATTTAAATCACCTCTAAACAACAATTGCAGAGGAAGATAAAATAAAGCGGGTAAAAACACAAACAGTGAGTACAAGAGGTAATATATATATATATATATATACACATATGTATTTTCTTTTTAATGCAGAAAGGAGGATAGTTCAGTCTGCAGAACAGTCTTGGAAGACTACCAAGAAGTGAAAAGTTTTAAAACCCTGCACACGTCTTTAGCAAAGGAATAAACACAACTTTATAATACTGGGAGACCTTGACATGTCAGGAGGAAAAGCACTCATTTTTCCTTGCACTCTGATAGTATTAGACTCTACAAAATGTGTACAAGCCCTTTTAGCAATTGGCAATGAGAAAGAACAGGAGAGGAATAGGTGCCTGCTAGTGACAACTGGGAAAGGTCTCCGATGTGCTAGAAGCAAAGATGCATTATTTAGGATTCTGTTAGATAAAAACAACATGATTCATAACACTGCTACAGAGAGCTGTAGTTGCAATGAAACAAATTATTTTACTCATTCACTGTGAAAGATGAGTGTAAATTCCTATCTCTTTGTACTGTTTCAACTACATCCTGTTTTGTTCTTTTTTTTCTTTACAAACAATACTTTCAAATTAGTTTTATATTAGCATGCTCTTAATCTAACTGGTGGAAATTAAGTATATTTTAAAACTAGATTTCCCCCTCTAAACTTTTGTCTTTTTTTCTACTTTTCTTGTATTTGTTTTTTTCTGTGCCTGTGTGTTTAGGGGGGTGGGGAGTTGTGTGTGTGCGTTTGACCAATAGCTACTTTTCCTAATTACATCCTTATTTATGCCTCCACCTTTGCACCCAGCAATTAAGAATGTTCAGAGAGAACTTTCATGAGACTTGGTGAACATGACCGAAGTACTAAGGCAACAGAGGGTGTATGCAGAATGAGGCAGGTAGATATAAGAGAGAATAACCAAGAAAAGTCTTAAAGGCCTAACCATACATTCATAGTCTGTACCTTGTGGCAGAGGAACAACAACAAAATGTCTCTTTATAATACCTCTAGTTGTTCTGTAGATGTCTTGTATGGCCTTATAAAAAGATGTTCTAGATACAGTACACCATAGCATGAAGGCAGAGAAACACTGAATTCCAAATGAGCCATGCAAGTTTGTGACAGCTTTTCTCATTTTAAAGGAAATGAAGGACTGTCAGAAGTGAGTTGCCTGCTTGATCCATGATTTCCAGATGAGCTTGTAAAGCTGAATGTTTCTAGGAAGACAGTAAATGACTACAGATTTGAAATTATTCTTAATGTTTAGTCTTTCAAGATATATGCTAGATGTTTGGTAAGTAAATTTCTTTGCATCATTTTACTCTCTCATGCACAGGCATTAAAAATTGCAATTTATTACTTCAATTTTTCATTTTTCATCCATTTGTATAATTTTTATATCACTGAAATGTTTCCATCCTTATAATGTTAAAAACTAGATATTTAAGCACAGTAAATGTTGCCCTGCAATGTAATTATTTTGTCATTACTATGTATTTTGTTTGCTTAGACTTTGAAGAAATACGTTCATACTTCTATCTTCAACCTTTGTTTATGCAGCTCCATTAAGTGTTGACATTCACTTATTCCTGGCTCATTTATGCTCTCCTCTAACATCGACAGAGCCAGCTACTATAGTTCTGCTTCTAAAAAAAAGATTACTTCAATGGTATGTAACATCCCACAGAATGAATCTGGACATGTGCACACATACACAATTGCATCCATACGCTTACTCATTTGATTAAATACGGTACTTGCTAATGTCACAGAATCTTCAACTTCAGAATCTGATGTGCTGAGTTGTTAAATAGTGGTAATATCCACTCAGATTCTCTACTACAAAATTATTCTAAAGTTGAGTCAAGAGTTCACATTTTAAGATTAATATAGAAGAGGTAAAAATATAAATTCTTACATTTTCATTTCATCTGATGTACTTTAGTGCAGCAATTTTTCAAGCAAAAAATTGCATTTATTTCAATGTCTCTGAATATAAGCTTCTTTTCAAGATTCGTATGAACTCTCAAAAACTGCTAGAAAAATGTATGTAGAGCAACTTAAACAACACAAACTCAGAAAACCGAATTTATTATGTATATCGTTTCAGACCTGTCAGAACTTGGACAGAGAAGAGCTGTATTTTAATTGCTTATTGATCTTGTGCATCCCAGAATACACCATGATTAATGATTTTGATATTAGAGGAAAATATTTAATAAAGGTAACAACTACTAAACAATTAACAGAAAAACAGCCAATAATGATGGTGCAGAATGGAAAGATGAAGAAAGAGTCCCTATGAAGGAGCATTGTTATGAAATAAATATAAAAAAGGGCAGGCCATTAGAACATAGTTGTTTTAGATTCTTGACTTATTATTCATGATTACAGAACTGTAACAGTTGTTCTGGGTAGATTAGACTCCCATTAAGACAATGCTCAAGAGTAGCCTCTTTAGCATTTTCTCTCTATATTTCTTTCTTTCTGTATTCCTTTCACCAAGTTTTAATAATTTGGACAGGAAATTGAAAATAGGTGGAGATGTACATGAATACTGCATACCAACAGTCCCACTATTTCAGCACAGTCTGCATATTTTAATGTGTTGGTTGTTGTGTGTTATCATCAGTCCCAGTGAAATTTCTAAGTGAATCCATAATCCACTTTTCATAGCTTCTGGATTTCTCTATTCATGTTATAATTGTGTCTTGTTGCCCTAAGACAAGACTGCTATAAACTTCTCTAATTAAATACAAATATATTCCACTCCTGGAAGGTTACAAATAAATACAAATAAAACATACAGGCAAATAGCAAGCAAAAGGAAGAACTGTTTAAGAGCATACTAAAGATAAGAAGGTGAGGAAATGCATGAATATTATTTTCTGACAGAAGACTGAAGAAGGAAAAAAGCATTATCAATGACAAAAAATGTTCATTTGGGTCAAAAAAATTACAAATATCCATTTTTTATATTGACAAGTGTTTCATTCAACATAGAGAAAACAAAACCCCAACCAACCCTTTTTAATACACAAGTATGCCATGTAAAATAAAAAGGAATCAGTAGAAGTAGATGAAAGCTATCTAAATCAAAATGTTCTGTGGTATCCTATAGAATAAAAAGATGAGTTCAAAGTCTTCCAGAATAAGGAAGGGATTGGCAAAGGTCCAATAATTTCCAGGAAAGTGTATGTTATATAAATGATAACATTTCATTACTAATACTTTTGGGAAATTAGAATTTCTTTTACTGTCTTCAAAAGGATTACAAAATTGTCATCATAAGCCATTTTTAGTTTTCTGAAAATTTTCAGCCATTCAACCTCTCAGTGGTAAGCTTTGGGTGAAAACTTTCGTAAGTTTTTCTGAGAAATAACCTTATTTGCTAGCAGTCTGCTAGGGACAGATCTGGTTTTCTGTGTTCTAGTCCACATTACTTGTCCATTCACTATTGAATCCACACTACAGATACTGTGGCATATAACAAAAAAAAAAAGCAACTTCATGAATCTTCAGATAATTCAAGCTTTTGACAGATGTCAACTAATATTTTCGTTTTCATTATCTTGTTTTCTGTTGCATTTTGATCTTTAATCTCATATCAAAGAGTTGCATTTGACTCCAGAGCCAGAGAACAGCATGGCTGAGAAAAGAATAAGAATCTTTCTGACTTAAAGTCATAAATAACACGAAATTTTGTTCCCAAGGAAATCATGGATTTCACTTTCATAGAGGCTACACTATAAAGAAGTATAAAATCCATCTTTTAAATTGTCTCTATAGATGAAAAAGTCATGTAAAAGATTTGTACTTTTGTAGACTTGTTTTTCTTGTCATGAACAGTAACAAAGCTAATTTCTTTCATTTCATATGAATATGAACCACTAAAGACAACAGTGTCAAACTAAGAAAATCAGAGATCAAGTAATATTGCTACCTGTGAAAAACAAAAACCAGACACTGAAACTATTTCAGAAATCACAGTGAGACCCATTTTACTCTACTTAAATAATGAAAATCAAGAATATCTCCAACCTTTTGAGTGGAGTCACAGTCTTGCTTTTATACAGAGTTTTATATGCTTGGAAAGAGCTGCCACTGTTATGAAACTCTGTCACTCTACTAAAGTTTATTGTTATAATCATATCAACTGAACAGTTGACACCTAAAATATAGTATCTCCACTAGTATTCAAAATAGGCCCACTTTATAGCACTAAATGTCACTAAAACCAAGTGCCTAAGGGTAAAGAAATATAATTACTATATTTTCTGTCACTTTTATTACCAAAAGGAAACTCAGTAATGGATCTTCTGATAATAGTTTTTCATACAAAAAATCTCACCATTACTTCTCTAAATTGCTATGAACTGCTTTCATAGTCTTCACTGCTTAGGATATAAATACTCTTCTAGAGGTGATGGGTGCCTGAGACAGGTGGATTCAGTCACCACTTCACCACACTGCAGAGTAATTACAACTAAGTCTTTGATGTCTGAAATGCATGAAATTTCCAGAATACTTTTTAGGAAAGTTATTAATTTTCAAACTATTCCTTTCTACCTGGAATACAGTCAGACATTAAAAAATTTCTTCAGAAGTGTTAACATTTTATTTCGTTTTATACCTTAAACAATCATGATAATGACAAAATTGCACATAAATATCTTGATACTTTGAGTCTGCCTGGCAGGGAATTTAAACAACCTAGATTTAAATCACTACTTCCAAAAATTGTTGTTTGTGAGTGTGGGCACCAGTCTATTAGTCAGTTCTCATGAATTCTAGGACAACATGCCATTTTATGAAATTCCTAAAAGTGAAATACCACCTTCAGTAGATGAAACACTTGGTATGGAAATAAATGTACTAAGGCAGCTCTGCTTTCTGCATTCTTGTTGGTGATGTTGATATGTTCAATCATACCAGCTAATTATTAGAAGTCTTATATTCTACAAAAAAAATCCCAATCCATACAGTTACATAACAATGTAAGACAGAAGGAAAACATAGCCTCAATGCCTTAAAAATTTAAAATCCTGTTTTAAGGTAAATAGTTTTAATGTGATATTCCATTAAAGTTCTTACAGAGCAGCACGTAGATGACAGAGTACATACCTCCAAAACTCAGTTCTGTGATAGAGATTATTAACTTCAAAAGATTCATTTATTTGCTGATCTTCTCGTTCTGTCCTGGATTAGCTCAGTGTTTCTTTTGGGCTTGGCACCAGAGAACAAAGGCAATTTTAAAGGAGTGTACAAGAGTCTGGCTGTATGGGAACTGCTGATCACAGCCTGAACTTCTGATTTACCACCTAAGGCAAGCAATGAGTCAGCCATGGGAGCACAGGTAAAGGCAATTCACCTGTGCTACTTGGCTCTACCTCACCTAGATCCTTTTATGTACTGACTGCTACTGAGGAAGGATCTCTTTCTAAAGATTGCTCCTTGTGGGGTTTACTACAAGCCTACAACATTGGTGAGCATTTTTCATTTATTATCTTTCCACTGTGATAATCCTACTTAGTCTAACCTCTGTACACCTATTGATTGATACACTGGCTGACTTGGTTGAATCAGCAGCCCAGGTGGGACCGAATTTCAAGCAAGACAGTGGTATTGTATAAACACAGATGCCACAACATAAATTTATGTAAATAAAAATTACAGTAAGGCAATCTTGTGAGTATTGTTTCTGCTATAATTTTAAATGAAGACCTGCCATTCATATTAATTTTATTGGCATTTGATGTAGCTATAAATGAGACAATTAAAGAGCTGGAAGCATTCTTGCAAAATTACTGTCAGCTGTGAAGAATATAGTAACACTTGTGAAACTGCTCCCTTTAGTGACTTCAAGATTTGCTTCTGAGTGAACAAAGTATATCTTATCTTGTAAGAAAAATGGGACATGCTTTTATGTATAACACTGTAAGAGGAGATATGCATGATGATGGGTAGAATACAATTCAATAATTTCTTAATTGTGACGAGATAAAATATGTGAAAGAAAATGGGAAGAGGAAACAGATATTCTTATTGACTTATGTTGCAGATTTCTTTTAAATTATATGGCAGTTCTTTACCTCAGAAGTGTCCATTTTATTGGAACCATGACAGCTTATTCATCTGTAGTCATACTATCTCAGAGTTTACCAAGGACAATTTCAGTGATAGAAATGGCTTCAGCACCTCAGAATTACTCTATTCTATCCTTAACTGCAAATACTTTAGCTTTTCCTAAAGCAGTTACTGAAGTGCCACCGTAGTAGTATATATACGTAAGACATGTAAGACTATTTTTTTTTTTATACTGGTGGACATTGGTAAAATGTTAAACATATAAATATTCTTTGGTTGTTTTTTGTTATATAGAGAGGATTTACTCTAATTTTATTTTTGTGAGCTTGTATCAGAGTCTCATAATTTAAAATGGAATTCTATATGAATGTGATCAACATATATCCTTTTTCATAAAACAGAGTTGATAATCTTTTCTGGAGATAATTTGAGGATGGTTTTTTTTTTTTTTTTTTGCTTTAAGGATATATACACACATACAGAGAGAAGGAAAATCAGATCTAAAGCTTACTTATGCCTATATTTATTTAAAAACAGATGGGGAATAATATAGCTAGTATCTACCAATCTATCTTCTATCTGCAACAAATGTAATTAATGTTAAAATACAACTTTATCAGAGAACAGAGAGTTGGCCAAACAACAGGAGAAATTAAATTTATGAACATTGGTTACAAGGCTGCTTCAAATAAACCTTCATTTAAAGTAGGTGCATTGTGTGTGTGCCTTCAGGTGAAGGAAGTTTTTTTCCTTCCCCCTCCCCCCCCCCCCCCCCCTTTTTTTTTTTTTATCTTGAGTATCTTCTAATGTTTTCTAACAAAAACTATTCACACAGTTATTCTCCAGTATGTGTTGGATTAAGATCAGGGGCAAAATGAGAAGATACCTGCTTTAACAGGATTTTTAAGAGAAAAGAATATTTTCTTCATGGAAATAAATACATACCGTATAATTAAAGAATATTAAGATGTTATAATTATGAAATAAACAAGAGAGTTAGGCAAAGCAGATTATAATAACACCAAGAGAATAGAGAGGATGCTTACCCATATCCTGGGCTTACTTATGAAACTCCAGGAGAGTACACCTCCAGAAGAGATCCTTCCCTCTGGTATTCAGCTCTTAAATGGGTCTAGGAGAGGTGGAGCCAGGCTCCACTCCTTCCGGCAGCACAAGTGAATTGCCTTCACCTGTGCTCCCATAGCTGACTCATCGCTCACCTCAGGTGATCAATCAGAGGTTCAGGCCGTGATTCAGCAGTTCCCATACACATACATTTATGCATAGATTATGGTACATTGAGTAGGAAGATAGCAAACAAGTGAGACAGAAGAAATTAACTCCTGCAGTTTCCAGTACTTTTCTGCCTGCCCACACTAAACACCTGGTTATGATAAAATTAAACAAAATGTCTACACCCTTTATAGAAAGTAGAAGTAGAAGTAGAAAGAGGGTATTTGCATGGCATCCAAATTTCTAATAATGTTAACAAAAATGATACTGAGGGTTTATGCTACAAGACTGCCGAAAGATAATATAGGAGACAGTCATTTCAGAATCCTTGATGGATGGATCAGTTCTTCAGATAGAAGACTTCAAACATATGCATACAATTATATATAAATGTATATATATGTATATATACAAGCAATGCAAATGCATTCCCCTTGGTACATGTGAGCCTGTATCTGAGTTAATATAATCTCATTATTGATTATTCATCAACATTTAGTTGTTATTAATCTTCACAAAAGCATTTCTAATGCAGAAACATTAGATATTAAGCCTCTTTAGCCATGGTGCTGCATCTGACTAGATTTAATGCATCTTCCCTGCTCCACTATCTTTCAAATGTTTCATGCTCCAGAATGCCATATTCTTTCACATAAACTCAAAAGCTTGAACTTACAGTACTGAACATTCATATCTCCTCCCTACTTTTCTGTGTGTATATATATATATATATATATATATACATAGTATATTTCTTTAAACCTAACCTCTCATTTTCATATGGTGCTGAGTTTATCTTCCAGTACTTGTACACTGAAAAGTTAAATGTTAACTAGTTTAGCTCATTACATCATCTTATGGTTTCATTGCTCTGTGATTGCATGCACCATCAGCTTTTCTGCAGGATATTTTTCTACTGTACAGTTTGTTTCAGAATTATTTTTTTTCCTGTATGAAGGACTCATGTAAAAACAATACACATGGGAGGAAAATGGGGATGGTTTACTGAAATATTTATATTGTATACATTTGAAATTTATATTTATATTCAACAGAATGTTGTACTTTCCACAAGGTACATCTGTGTTACCCTTAAGTCTATCAGCTCCTGCATATTGGTAGATTTGGAATGTTGTTATGAGTTTAATTACTGAAAGAGACAGACACATTTTCAAGTCAAGCCCTGGGTTATTACTTTGTGTTCAGTGCAAAATAGACCTGTGTAATCCGTAATCATTATTCCTACTGTCCCTTGCCCTCTGTATAACCTTTCCCCTCTGTGACCAAGCAATCTTCTTGTGACAGATGTGAGGAGTTTTCAGTGCTGTAATAGTTTGTATAACCCTCGTGGATATTCTATTGAATTATATGCCAGTCTCTGATTTAAATACATCCCACCAATGTTTTTTTCTCTTGTAATCTCTGCTAATGTTTGGTTTTCACCTACTATAAGCTGGCATTGGTGTTTGATTGCACATAAACATATCTACTCTATTGGAATTTCTCATTAATAGCGTGCATTATTTTTTTTGGTTTTTCACATTTAAAATAGTTTGACTTTTAAACATGTTTCTGGATGTTCATCTACTTCACCTGTTTTTTCACACATTCAAAACATTATTTGTTTTTCCATTTTCTTTCAGACATACAAACTGTTTGTTTGTCATTTAGGTATATTGTTGCTTCTGTGGTAGACCAAACCTTACTTAAAATTACACGTGTAAATTTTGTTCATATTTAAATATAAACAGAACCTGAGGGCTGCTTCATATGCTCTAGAAATATTTACTGCTCCCAGTAAATGAATCTCACCACTAGTTTCTGGACTTCAGAGAATTTATTTCCAACATTATCCTGGCTGAATTAATTTTATACATACTACAAATGCAGCTGTCAATTTTTCACTTTATCATTAAACTCAGATGTTCTGACATCTCCTATTTAATTACAAAAATGCACGTCACATGCACTTTTATCTTTCTTGCTGACAATAATTTTTATCTCTTCAGCTGGCACATCATACTAAATGCCTTTTCACATTTTTTCTCAATAACAAAACATTTTTTCTCTGGTAACAAAATCAATCTTAATACTTGCATTTCATGAGTCATTCTATATCCAAAAGAAGTAATCTCAACTTTCTTAAAAGATAAGCTCCAATGGTTCATTCCTGATGGTCAAGTTTTAGCAGATTTGCGCTATTTCTGCATTTTTAAAGGACTGTGTCACACTTTGGTATTTGTGTTTGGATACTGTGATGATTTAGGCACTGTGGTTGTTAATTCTTCTTGTGATCTCGATCTCCTTTCTTTTTCATTACAAGAAAAAAGCCCTGTAGTAACATTTCCTTTCCTCTTACTGTTTATTTTCCATTTGAAACAAAACTATTAAGAAGTGCTGTCAAGGAATAGCAGTAGGTCAGTGACTTAAAATTTAAGGTAAGCTGGATGATAACTCCATCTAGTAGTTATGGGAGAAATATAACAGAAAACTTGGGAATTTACTTTTTTTTTTTTCAGCTGCTTAGATCTAAAGAACATCTACTTGAATCAAATGTGATAAATTTTCTCCTGAAAAGATCTTTTTTAAAAGAAACCTGCAAATAAAAAGCACCTGATTGTATCTGTAAGTTCTTTCTCTAATTTTTATGCAAATCTATCAGACTAATTAGTCAAAGAAGTCCATCTGCCTCAGTTCATAGTAGATATCCAAATGCACAGGCTAATGCCAGAGGAGAGAGATTCTGATAAGATGTAAAACATACTGGGACTGGACTTATAAAACATTACTCAATTTCTGGCTCCAATTCTTTAAAAGGATTGTGCTGAAACAAAAGATCTTCATACTTTTAGCTGGCCCCAGGCTTGCCTCATTCTAATCAGAGTTTGAAGATGAGCAGCCAGTAACTGAGGCCTCCACTGGGTCTCCTGACTCCTACTCTTACAATAAAATAATTCCAAGCAAATCCCCAAATGAAATCCCTTTTCAGCCTTTTTTCTTCCATTTGCCTATGCGATGTGCATTACCTTATTTCTTAAATTTATAGTAGAAAATATTAAATTTGGTTTGTGTTTTTGTGAGAAGAACTGATATAATGAAGATTTATAACAGATTACGTCTACAAGTCATAAATTACCATTTGATTAAGCTGTACATAAATGAAATATTATTAGTATAGTTTTAAATACATTTATTTTTATTTTTAAAAATATTTTTATATTTATAAATAGTAAATTTTAAATAATTATAGCCATTGCTTTAATTCCCTTAGTTTTGATACTTATACCATGCACTTAATTTATACAATGCATTTTGAGATATTGATAGGATTAATGTTATTAAAATGGTTGCTGGGAGATAACTTTTGATATTAAGCACAACACTATTAAAATTTATTAGGAATCAAGTTCCAGTCTTTCAGGAGCAAAGCTCTATCACAAGCCTGTTTCCAGGCAAAAAAAGAAAGCAAAAAAAACAAAACAAAAACCAAAACAAAACATCACACACTCCATTTATGTGAAGGCAGCGCAGAGAACAGATAACTCATAAATATTCAGTGTTGATAACTTTATAGAGGTAATTAGAGTATGCATAAAGGAATTGAGATTTTTTTTGAACAAATATAAAAATGTTATGTATTTCTAACAGAAGAATTATGAAGATGCACAGTTTCTATACCCACTTTTGTTTAGATTATAACTGTACATTTTACACTGATTTTTCAGAAGTAGAAAAGGATGATTTTAAACAATACAAGCAAAGTTAATAATACGCTCAGAGGAAATAGAGTAAAAGGTTACATTTTGTGTGTTGTGTTTTTGCACTGTAGAAAATTAGTGTCAATCAAATTAAAAAGTTGAGTCAGAAGCAGAAATACCTTTTTTTAATGTTTTTTGGTGAGACTTAGAAAAGTACAGAAACCTTGACTGTAAGCTAATGAAAAGTAACAAGTAAGCACATTAGATGATGTTTATGTATCATAAACCATGATTTTGAAAATTGTGCAGACTAATTAGAGCTCAAGTGATAACATCCATTACAATGACAGCACATAAGAAGTTGACTTTTGATAATGGTCCTAGGCATATGCTAGGGTGAGATATTTTCAAGAAGTTTGATAAACATATACTTATAAAGTAATATAAAAATTACCCTTCTGCTTTTTTGCTTAGTGATAATGATGTCAGAAGTAAAATAAATAAATAAATAAATAAAAGCCTGTTAAAGGATGATTTGTGATGTAACGTGTACTAGTTGTTCATGTACTCACTGGCCTAAACTAAAAATGCTCATGTAGTTAAAAGTTTGATTCTTTTGAGCCTCATAAATTGCTATTCATATTTTGAAAGTGTCAGCTTGCAGTTCTTTCCTAGGCAAAATATAGCTTTGAAAATGCAGACTAGCCTAAGTTGAAAGTATAGGCTGAAAGCAAATTACCTTTCCATAAAATTATCAAGATTTTCATGCTCTCCCACTTATAGCCTTATCCTTGAGGGATAACTTTTAAGAGCTATGAAGTCCCTATCTATGTTCTTACATTCAGGATTTTATTTTAACTTCCATGAAGGCATAGACTTCATAGAAATGGAAACTGGAGTAGCCAAACCCTTATTGGCCTCCTTTTTTTTTTTTTCCCCTTCTTGGGAGGAGACTGCTATAAGGAGGCCTTGCAGACTGTTGTGAGATCTTTCACTTTTCAGAAAAGTGATAGCAGATATTAATGCCTTATTATCATGAACTCCAACAATCTTAAATCTGCTCAGAGAGATTTAGCTTCTGGGTGTGAATAAAATTAATTTAGAATTTTACATAACAGATTTCTGTAGTGAATAGAGGAGAAATAAAATATATGATTATGTTTAAAAAAGAAGTTAGTATTTCTCTCAAAACTACTATTTTAGGTACAAAATTTTCAGTAATTGGCTTAATATTTTTACATGTCTTAGATATACAGTGATATTTTCCTTAGCTAGTCACTGCTTAGTTTGATATCAAGAGAAGTGTCTGGGCCACAGATTGGTTAAGTGTTAAATGGAGCCATTAGGTATATTCAGAATTACAATGCCAGGCATTTCTTTCTGATTAAAGATGAATGCATAAGAGGCATTTTGATGTACTGCAAGTTTCACTACTATAATTGCATTGCTAAGCTGGAAAATATATTAGTTGACCTTGAAATTAATGGTATATTGAAAGAAGTGGAGAAAGTGGACATATCATGGCAGGGTTGGGTGGTAGTCTAGCTTTCACCTGCGTTCTCCTTGTTTTTGAGATGATGATTAGAAGTTTTATTTCTCCTTAATATGACAGATGGGAAAGGGTAGTGATATTAGATATCTTCTTGTACTGAGTGGTCATGAAATGAGTACTTTTTGGATACAAAAGAAAAAAGTGGAGAAATAGAAGATCACATGGAAAGTATGCAACAGAAATGCTGAACATAACAGATATGTAGATAGAAAGTAAAATTATTATCTGATAATAACGAGTAAAAGTTAATTATATAGAAAATAAGATATGGCCAGTCCTATGAAGTCCTATGAAAAAGAACACCCAGTGACTAGTGATTCAATTAGAGATATCATAATTTTCAGACATTTTTTAAGGAGAAGGAGGAGGAAGTGATGCAGTCCAGATTCTTCAACAAAATATCTGAAGACATCTACTGAACATGTCCAATGCAATATATTTTGAGATCCTTTATTGGTAACTGATTATCTATAGAGAACACAGAGGACAAAAAGATGCAAGTGTAAGTATTTAGATGTAGCACAGGAGATGAGAAGGAACAAAACGCATATGTCCAGTGACTGCAGGTGATCAAAAAATGACAACTTGTAATTCAGTCAGATTTTTTCTAGTCCTGACAAAGGTGATTGACGAGCGACCAGCCCGAGGACTGGTACTCTAAGGAATATGACTACTAGGACCGCTATTAGAATAAAATAAGCTTTTTTTGCTGTACTGATTCTACCTGAAAGAAAAAAGAAAACATCTTTAATTAAAGAATAAAGAAAGTAGGATGAGATAAATTAATGATTTCCACATAGGGCTGTAATGATCAAGATAAGAGACGTAAAGAAAATGAGAATACATTGAGAAAATCAGGAGTGAAAATAGAAATGTTGTGCAAGACCTGCTATAGTAATGTGGGTACCAATGAACTAATGAAAGCACATTGCAGATAAAACATGAATAAAATGGGAATTTTAAATATACATGTATGAAGGTAAAATTGGTAGTGTTGCATTGTATAGTCTAATAATCAGTAATGTGTTTAAGATCTGTTTGGATCAGAGTCACTCTGATGATGAATAATGAAAGATTCTATGATGATATTGGTAGTAATTGTAAGTTTTGTGGCTACTGTATTCATGAAAGTTTCTTTATCAAAGAAGTCACCACTGATGGTGACTGTTGAGATGAATGGAAGGTAATGTGGCAGGTTTGGATAAAAAAAAGCTATATTACTCAAATTAACAATAACAGACTGCAGATTACAGGAAGCTGAAATATATAACTTCCTGTATATTCATTAAAAATGAAAATCTGAAGGGAAAAATTTTTAATTATTCATAAGACTGCCTGACTGCTTATATGCGATGGAGGGTGTGGGAAAGAAGCTAACATGGAAAATCATAGTTTTAACAGTTGGATTCTCCAAGCAGCAGAATGGAGCAAATATTGAAGATTTCAACAGAGAAGTAAAAAACCTTCAAGTACAAGTTCATCAAAGGCAGCTCATATTAGAGATAGTAATTTTTGTCCTTCAGAGAACAACTAATTTTTTCAAGTCAATTCGAGACTTTGTTTCTCTCTAATACCTACTTAGTAAAGGTTTTGACATTGTACCATCTAGGAGACTACCAATCCAAAGGGGAAAACAAGTTTAGTGCATTAAATGTAGGGGAGAAAATAAAGTATGAAAAATGGAGACAATGGACTGTATGAAAAACCCAGTTGTTGGGTTACAAAGATTAATCTTTCACTGAGGACCTTTACACAGATAGAATGAAAATATTACATGAAACCACATAGAATTGTGTAGTATAGTTACAAGATGGTGAGCAGAAAACAATAGATAATTATGAAATGCTGCGAAATGTAAACAGACAAAATTGTAAAAATTTAAATACTGCATTTACTTCATTATCTTCAGTTCATATGATGAACACTTCATAGTGCATTTTTCATTTCAAAATATATATGTGTGTATGTATGTATGTGTATACACAGGCAAACGTATATATAACAACCAATGCTGTGTGGCTATGAAAGACCTGAAAAGCATGAAAAACACTTGCAGTTGTGCTGCTGATGGTACACTAATGAGCAGGTTGTCTGTGGTTCAGTGAAGAACTAAAAGGTTGTGCTCAAGGAAGATGTGATATTATGCTACAATATGCAGTCCAGGGATGAGCAAATATAGCATGCAAAGATTTAAATATTTTGTACTTGACCTTGAAAACATGCTTAATGTTTGGCTAATCTAAATACCTGTTAAAATACATGCTAGATGCATGACAGAAGATAGTTTCAAATAGGATATAAAATATGGATATAAACGATCATTACCACTTGCAATCCCTGGTTGCCAGCTTCTGAAGCCTTCTGCATGCTGTTTAATCACTGCTACACAATGTTATGCTTATTATTTGCCAGATCGGGATAAAGGACAATGAGTGACAGCTTTGGTATATGATCAAGCTTTGGGGCTGGATGAGATAAATGAGTGCCTTCTCTGGACTGATGTTAGAAATAGTTTCTAAGCAGTCAATTGAGGTCATTGAAGAAGTAGTTTTTGCAGTGCCAGCAATGATCGGTGAGCCAAAATGGCCAGTGGAAGAGTGATCCTGAAAAGACTTTTACAGGATTCTTTACCTACTAGCAAAAAGAAATATTTTTGCTGGTGATAGTGTAGTATTAATGTCATTGATGACAGATAATATCTGTAGTCCAAAATTTGATAGAGAATTTCAACACGTCTGTATGCAAGAGGAAATTTCAGCTGGTTTTTGTACTGAGGTAGGATAATAAGACAACCAGAACTGTTGATCTAGAATGTTGGACTAAACAGAGAGAAAAGCTTGTATAATCTGGCCAAATGAAAGCTTGAAGTTGAAGACTGAATGTTCCAGTGATGACATACTGGCTGTGGAGAAGACTCTAAAGTTCAAAGGGGAAAATTCAAAACAAGAAAAAAACTGATGCAGATTTTGCAAAAAATAACTTTGGTTGGAAATTAGAAATAAAAATTTCCTAATTTCTGTTCAGTGACCTTCCAAAACAAGTTTAAGTAAGATTGCAGTGGAGGCAGGAAACTTAACAACTTTTGCGGTAGACCTTAATAAACAGAACAATAAGATTATGTGTTTGTTACGTTGACAGCAAGATCAGGCAGAAAGCTCCTTTTACTTTTGTGCTCTGGGTTTCTGTGCTAGGATCGTTTTATATTCTTATAACCTTATTCTTTACAAGTAAACAATTTTCTTCATTCATGCTGTGTCCAAAACACACATTTTGTTTAATTTTGCCTTTATTTCTTTGATATATCTCTTTCCAGCTGGCACAAATCAATGAATTACTGGTGAAAGCAAAAGAGAAATGGAGCTATCTTTTAGAATTCTTCAGCTCCTTAGGAGATACTGCTACATGGAAAATGGGGAGTTACTAATATTCTAATCTGTATGCTACAGTGAGAAGGCTTGAAGCCTAGTGCAAATTTTATTTGAAGTAGACTATGTAGCAGAAACTCAGAGGCTATGTACAAAGCTGCTGTGATTTCTGTAATATTGCCAGATAAGTTTTCCCATGCTTTCTTTGTTGCAGTTACTCACTGGATGTAGAAATGGCTGATGTACATTTGTTGTATCTGTGTAAAAAGTTTGCTATTGTACAGAAACTTACCTACTTGAAATGCCTGGTGATAATACATGATGCTATTAAGATTAACAACCTTGTGATTAATACTAGAGAGCACATTTGCAATCAAATGATCTATATCAGTGAGGCACGTTGAGAACATTCTGTACATGAGTTCAGCAGTTCATGATGTGGTGCCATTACTGGCATAAAACCACCCGTTATTTATCTCATGAACTCTGTTGTAGTGTTTCAGAAAGTTTAATCTTATATAAAACAGTATTTTTCGTGTCTTAAAATAGATGCTTGTAATATGGTTTAGAATGTGCACATTGGCAGCCAAGCTTGACCACACTGTGAAACAGAGCACAATACAATATGATCTCCATTTTATGACTGCAGGAAGAGAACTACAGAAAAAGCTCAGTGTACATTTCGCCCATTATTCAGATGAAGATGCAGATGTAGAAATGAATAACTGCTGTGTTGCTTTGGAAAATCAAAGCCACCATTAACACAGTATGGAACAATGGGTGTTTTGCAACTTCTGCCAGTTTTGACTTTAGAGAAGTATTTCTTCTCGTCTTTAAGCAAAATCTGCAACAGGTGGCTTTGAAAAGGAACAAAACACACTTTTTCACAAATAAAGATATTATTATTTTAAATATACGCTACTGTTTGGTTTTCTTTTTTTATTAAAAGCATGATTTCTTGTTTTTGAAGCAATTAATGATTGCTTTTTCATAATTAATTGGATAATCAGTTTAGCTTTATCCTTACAGCACTTTCTTGAAACACTAAGGAAAAATGTTTTTGTTTTATTAGGAAGGTACGGTTTTATAATATTTTGTAGAAGACTGACAGATTTTAGGATAACATTTACTTAACAAGAAATAACTTTAAGAGTAAAGAGTGTAGATGCTGTGCAATCTGTTCTAGCTGCACTCGTGATCTCAGTTGTTGCAAGCAACTTTTTCCTGGCCTTTGTGAAGAACAGAGTTATTATGGGACTGGATAATAAAACAAAATGTCTGAATATACATACAGTTAGGTAATAGCACAGAAGAATATGTTTTGTTGTCACTGAAACTTACAAAACCTGTAGTTTCCATGCACATGCAGATCTCAAGGATCTCTAATGAAACCCTCTCTCTAAAATCCCTGCTATCAACTCTCCCTCTATCAGAACTTTAATTTTGAATAAGGTGAAGATGCAGGGCCGACTCCTAGTGTTACTTAGCCATGTTATCTTGATTCAGACTGCAGAGAGAACCTGTAAAAGTAACAGTTACAGAGGGAATATTGCTGAGACTATCAATAAATCAAGAAGAAAACCAACAACAAGGAGTGGTATAAAATCCAAATGGAAAGCAAAAGCTAGTAAGTATTGTTGGGGGATCTTTAGGCTGAGTTGTCATTGAAAGGATGGCTTTGTAGGGCTGATTTAGTACAACTATTTCTCATCTAGAAGTAGACAGTGGCTATAGAAATGTGATTTTAGTTATCATACTGACAAAAATTCTGGAGACTCTTTACAGAAGTTTTAAATTAAGCAAAAGGACAGAATGTCAACGGTTTACAGGCTGGTTCAGCCCGGTTCCGTGACCAGCGGGGCAGAGGGATCCACAGATCCGCGCCTCCAGAAGAGGGAAATAGGGGACCCAAAATAATTGAAAACAGCAGCAACCATCTGAGATGAAACAAACTAATTTACTAAATATAGTATCAGCAAAATATAATAAGAGAGAGGGAGTGTGTGCAAAAAGTGTATAAGCCTCACCACAACGCTGAGGTGAGAAGTGCAGTCCAGTTGAGCCGATGAAGAAACACAGACGGAGAAGAGCAGACGGAGAAGTGCAGGCGAAGAAGAGAACATCAAGTGACCTTGCCAGGAGTTACATCTCCTTGCTGACCGCAAAGCCCCCTGGGGAATGTAGTTGTTCTTCTCCTCCAGACAGGCACCCGGAACTTGAGCATCCACAGTCAAACCCCCAGTGCATTACATGATGTTATGATGTGGAATACTGATAACCAAAAATCATAAAACCGTGACACAGATGTAGACACAGTTTTCCAAGTAATAACAGTTGAGCACTGGTTATTTTTCTGAGAGATTAAAGAAATTGGGAGAAGTAAAGAAATAACTGTAGCAAGATATACTGGTAACAGAACGGCTGTTGACATGTTTATTGGAATTACTATGGAATGTTTATTATGTATAAACTGCTGTAGCCTGCTATAAAGCAGTATAAGCATAATATAGTTTAACATATAATGCACAGCTGTGAATTGATGTTGACTTTAACCTTGGCATTTAGCTTTAGCATTTTATTTTTTTTCCTTACTTCATTAATGATGGAGTTTTTATAGTTTATAAGTATCACTGATAATTGATTGGTTTGGGGTTTTTTTGGACACTGAATGGAAGATTTATCTTTTGCCTGTGTGATTCATGTAACTATAAGATATATATGGATATATATATCTGTCTCATTAACATAGCAGATGATGTACATAATTGTCACATTTGAAAATGTCAGTTTTCAATTCAATCTTAAGATCATGCTAGGATAGTGATTTCTCTTTATTAACAGATATAATTAACATACAGTGACATACTGAGAAAAAGCCTCTTCCACTGGCGTATCCTCTTGGTTGTACAACATACTCTCTGCTTCCTCATTTACCTATTTAATACAGCATCTCTTCTTAAAGAAAAAGAGAAGAATAATACATATCAGTAAATACTATTTGCTAACTTCAGTGCTTATTTTTGGGAAAGAACCATTATCTATTCTTTATCATTCATTCAAAGACAAAAATGCACTATTCAAAAATTGTAATGACTCATATATCCACATGAGTTAAACCTGTAGCCACGTTTGGCATATCATAATCCAGAAGGAAGAAAGGAGATTTGTTTCTAGCAAGTGACTTGTCACTGGGAAAAAGTACGTGGGAAATAGGCTGGCTGTAAATGGTAACTTCACATGCTAGATGTCACCCCCTTTCCCTTTTGACAGCCCTGATGAGAGTTTTAGTTTTTTGAAGGCTGCCAGAGTAGCCTTCTCAAGAGTTGGAGATATTTGTCTGCAAGGTTTTTTCCCCTGTATTAAGGAACAAACTTAATGAAATCAATGTAGAAATCAGAATACAGGTGCAGTACAAGAAATGCATATTATTTTGCCTGTATAGCTTTTCTCAACAAACATATGTTTGTCCACAAGGACCAGATAATTATGTGCTGTGAATCACAAGTCAAATACTATTTATATTTTATTGTCCTAAGGAATATTAGCTAGGACAATGCTCTCTCTCTATCTTTCTAATCTGATATCCTGTTTTGCTGAGTAAATTTTTTTTTTTTTCAGAGAAATAAATGTACTAAAATGCATGAAAATATAAAAACACATTAGTCATTCCCTTATTCTTTTGAATATCTTATTGATTTTCAACTCTTTGTCCTTATTTATAAAGCCTTCATCAACACTGTTCCCTAACTCTACAATTTCTTTTCTTCCTTTCCCTATTGGAATTTTTTATAGGTCAGAATCTTCTGATTCATGATTTTGTCCTAAATATAATTTGGAGACCGTGGGTGCCTGAGCTTTTAGTGTGTGCTTTCACAATGAAATGAAATTCCTATTTGTATTTGGAAAGCTGTTTGTGGATCTGGCTTTTTGAAACAGAAATGTATATATCTTTGTTGCTTTTACTTTGTCGGAATGCAGAACTCCTTGGGACTCTGCAAATGGCACTTTACAAATGAAATTTACTACTACTGCTGTTTCTACAGCAGCAAAAGCCACAATTAGCCACAATTGAGTTGCAGGCTTACAGCTCCCTGTCCACTATTACAGTGTTCAAAAATTCTCCTTTTGGACTCAGACACCTTCTGCTTATGTTAAGCTGAAAAACTTTGGTTGACTTGTTGACTGAAGTTGGCCCAGCTATTTGTTTCTGTTAGCAAAACAAGTTTTAAAATACAGAATCTGCAAAGACACAAACCAGCATCTATTTTCAAATTATGATGTGTTTTTCAAAACTAGTTTTGATTAGAACATAGACAACTTGAACATGTTGGAACATGAAGGTCAGATGTTTACCTGCTGTAGATATTGTAGTTTCAGTCATCTAAATGAGGCTTTCTGTTAATAAATGGTAGTCCTTAGACATCTTTCTCCCACATGTTATGTCTCAGAGAGAAATTATCATTCCTAATGATCTGGTCCTAAGTGGTGAGTGGGAATCAGTGTGTATGTGTGATTGTGTTAGAAGTCACTTGAAAACTTAAGTCATAGATAATATTAAACTTTTGAAAAGTTTGTCTATTACAGTTCAAATATAACTTCATATGAGATTTTCAAATGGTATTATGGTATTAACACTTAGCAAGAAATTAAAAGACTTCATTATTCTATAAAATTCTGTGCAAAACCATATCAAGTATTAATACAATAAAATTTTAGGTTTATGGATTACTTTTTAAAAAATAGCATTTCTTGTTGTGGCTGAGATTAACTGGGGGACCATCGGTGTTAACTTTGCGAAACAAGAATAGCTTAAGAACATATGGGGGAGAAATCAGTTAATTGCCTACATTTAGTGAAAGAACCTTGGTGTAATATAGGAAATGCTTGCTTTCTTGATAAAATAAGTTTTTAAAAATATATCAGCTGACCTAAAATTGTTCAACAGTTTCTTCTGGAAAAAGAGTAGAAATAGCAGATTAATGAAACTTGTAAGAAAGTGATACAGATTCTGTTTCTTTCTCTTCCCACCTAGTGTCTAGGGCATTCATCTCCGTTGATGGAGACACAAAATCAATTTTCCCCCTAGGTTGAAAGGAATTAATCCCATATTGTAACAAGAAGTCCGTCCCATGATACTGGAATGTATTTTGAGGTGGATTCCACTCAATATTTCCCATTGACTGTGACCCTGCAAATACTGGGTGTACATCAAGAAGATGGTCTTAAGGGTGTTTTAGTTGTTCTCCCATATTTGACAGACTTTGTCTTCCAAGCCTAGTGGAAAAGTATTAACTACAGATATAGAGGGAATGCTGCCTTTTGTAATTTGATCTGAGACATGAAATCTTATTCAGGACAAAAATATTTAAGTAGAAATGCACTACCAGGTGAAAATGAAACCATCTTACACCAGAGTTTTTTATTACATGGTACTTAGCACACTCTGGAGGTAGATGAAATCCAATGAGTCAGAGGATAACACTGAATATGGGTCAACCACCATGATAGGAGAAATACAGAGGGGTGTAAAATTGCTGGGTCTGGTGCTGTCAACAGCATTACTGTATGTATCCTTCAGATCTGTGTGTGTTTTTTAATCAGGATCCATAATTGACCTTTTCAGTAAATATTTTCAAAATAGAAATAAACTTATTGTTTCATATTGTATTCACGCTATCATATTTTGTGTCTCATTTCTGAAATAGTACAAAAGTATATACATGTGCATGTATATATAGGCATATGGAAGATAGGGAGGTGATACAGGAGAACCAGCATGGTTTCACCAAGGGCAAATCCTGTTTGATCAGCCTACTAGCCTTTTATGATGGTATCACTGCACCAGTGGAAAAGGGGAGAGCCATTCATGCCATCTGTCTGGACTCCAGGAAGGCCTTTGACATGGTACTCCACAACATCGTTCTCTTCAAATTGGAAAGATATGGATTTGATGGGTGGACTGTTCAATGGATGAAGAACTGGCTGCATGATTGAGTCAAGAGAGTAGTGGTCAATAGCTCAGTGTCTGGATGGAGATCAGTGACAAGTGGTGTTCCCCAGAGGTCAGTGCTGGGGTCTATACTCTTTAGTATCTTGATCAGTGATGTTGATAGTGGAGTCAAGTGCATCCTCAGCAAGTTCACTGATGACAACAAGCTGTGCAGTGCAGCCAACACACCAGGGGGATGCAGTGCCATCCAGAGGGACAGAGACAGACTTAAGCAGTAGGCCCAGGTGAACCTCATAAGGATCAACAAATCCAAATGCAAGAACTGTTAGGACAAGTTCTTACATCAGAAAGTCTGTGCTTTCTGGTCTCTGCTAATACCTGTCAGTTGGCATAGGGAAGCAAAGGCTCACCCTGACCTTCCTGGAGGTGTAATGGTTGGCAACCCTGCACATAGCAGGTGGGTTGAAACTAGATGATCATTATAGTCCTTTTCAATCCAGGCCATTCTATGATTCAATTCTATGATCTTGCACCTAGATTGAGGCAGCTCTCACTGTCAATACAAGCTGGGGGATAAAAGGATTGAGTGCAGCCTGAAGAAAAAAACTTGGGGTACTGGTGGATGAGAAGCTGGACACGAGCCAGCAATGTGCCCTCACAACCCAGAAAGCCAGCTAGATGACCTTTAAAGATCCCTTCCAACTTAAAGGATTCTATGATTCTTTGATTCTATATGTGTATATGTACATATATACATGATGCATTTGCAAAATATATATTCATATATGTTTATATAAACTCAAATAGATCTTTTTCTCTTTTACAACCATAGCAGATGGCTTTGTTATTCCTGTTTGCTGTGTTTTGCTCTGTCAGATTCCTTTAAGTAAGGAATCATCATCACAGAGACCCAGGTTATACTGACATTTCTGGGGAAAGGAAGCCCTGATGAGGTTATCTAACACCCTGCCCAGTAATGTCTTGAAATTCTCTAGTGATCAGAACTCCACCAAGACCCTGGGGAGTGTGTTCCAGTAATCAATTGCTCTTATTGTCAAGAATTTCTTTCTTATATCGAGATGAAACATTTCCCAGTGCAACTTGTACCTACTGTCCCTTGTCCTCTCCATGTGGATCATTGTAAAAGAAAGAGACTGTGTTCTCTTTGCAGCCCTTTTTTTAAAGACTGTAAAATTGAAGAGCTACCCCCTGAGCACCTCCTCAGGAGTGTAAAGACCCAACTCCTCTGGTCTTTTCAGATAAGCAACACAGCAAAACTGAGGAAATGACAGTAGTAAAGGGTGATAGAAAGGCAACTTGAGACATAATAGGGGGAAAAATGTGGTATTCTGGGAAGCAGAGAATAATCTAGGGAGCTGGGTGTGGCACATGTGATCCTGGCAGAGAAAACTACCAAAAAACTGCCAGGCTGAAGAAAGGTCTGGAAGAAAAGTTCTGCCATTCAGTTGTATCTGTTGTATCTCACTTAAATCCTCACAAGATTTCTTGTTTTAAAAGATCTAATACTGTTTCAGTTTTTGTTCAAGTAAAACCAGGACTTTGAGCTGAAAATAGCTGTTGTATCTTTTTGGAGGCAGCAAAATGTCTGACTAGATTCAGTCAAAACAGAAGCCAGCTAATGTGTCATCAAAAGGTCAAAACTCAAAATTATCTGCTGCATCCCAATCCTGTTAGTCTCAAGGCTAACCTAGAGGATACACAGGGAGCTATCTTAAACTCTTTACTTTCTCTAAAATAGATGAAGCTGTTAAGCTGAAGTGTGCTGAGAGGAGTGAGGTCTATGAGCACTTTGAGATAGATTTGTCAGAGTGGGAGTTAGTCAGGCTGACAGCAGCGTAAAAAGGTCTAAGTAGTACAGATTTGCCAGCAACCATCTCTCTTTAAATGTTTTGTACTTCTGAGGAACGAACAGAACATGCTGTATTTGGAAAAAGCTCAATTAGCTGTTTCAATAAACTTTTGAAGTAATCCCCCTAGAAGGAGCCCTTAAAGGAAAGCTTTTAAACACCTATATTAATTCATATTGGTACTCAATAGTAACTCAGGCCTCAGTCTAAGTCTTACTACTGATGCTGAAAGCTAAAGGTCATGCACTTGGCAAGACCCTGCAAGGGATTCCTGAAAGATTTGGTTTATTTGTATTACCATGATAGTAGTTTTTTCAAATAATTTCTGCTGTGTCCAAAGTGTTGTATTTTGTATTTTTTTCCAATGTAGATATCTATCAGCAATATTTTCATTTCAGAACAGGAGAAACAGAGGAGGATCTTGGGCCTGCTCAGAAACACAGGCGATAGGAATGCTTGTACACATTGGGCAGGTGGCATGGGACAAAGGGGAGAGAAAGAGAGGGCTGTCTAGTAGGAAAAATGGAAGAGTAGTAACTCCTCACCTAATCAAAATCACCAGATTACAGATGGTCAATCTGAACATAAACAGAGCTCACAGACTACAGGGACTTGTAAGCTTGAGGGTGAGAGGGCTTTTTGATTTTGTTAAATGGTAATTAGCAGTGCATTCAAAACCAGTAAGCAAAGGCATTCTTCAAGTGTTTGTTAGCATCCATCTAATACAGCATCTTAAGTGTTTTAATTACAAACCAGAAAGCTTGTTTATCCTGAGGGATAATAGAAGGGAGTAGATGCAGGTTGAATTTGAAAATGAATGAAAAATTAACAGTGAACATAAGAGCACATGCATCCTGGTCCTTGGCCTAAGGAGAAAAATCCGGAGAGAGCTCATGGACCTCTGCAAAATCTTCAGGTTATGCTTAGACTCAGTTTAGAACTTGAGGACCACCAGGAGGCTCTGACAGTATTCAGTACCTGTTGCACACCCTACATGAGATACTGTCTCAGCAAGGCTGAGGCTCATACCCTGCATCAGGGCAAGATGAGCAATGACCCACTGAGAGGAAATACAGCTATGCAGTGCCAGACAGCATGTGACGAAAAGCTTTCTCCAATCTTGTACCAAAGGAGCCATCCTCAAAATGACATCTATATATCACAAGGGAGTTTTCTGCTCCCAGCCTGCAATACCAAAACACTGTCTGCAGGTGTGCATTCAGTAGTGGCTGACCTGCAGGCAAAGGCACATTGCCCTTTGACCTCCACTACTTGAATTAAAATTCAATAAAATGCCAGTCACAAAGATTTCTCATACATGCAGCCACCTGTTTAAACAAACAGAAAACAAACAAAAAGATAACAAAAGTAGCAAACAAAACCACCAAAACACTCATTTTTTCCATTCCCATCTGCAAGTATCTGGTGCATCAACCTTCTGTAGATGTTTTCAGCAGATTCTGTGATTTTGTTCATGAATAAATATTTTATATAGCAACATATATTGTAGAAGGTTCTAATTCCTTTAAAAGCATTATCAGATAATGAAGGGAAATAAAAATTAGTTATAATAATTACATGTTATATATTTATATTGAACTAAGAGTACTAAGACTTTTGATGGGTGAAAAATAGACAAAAAGAAAATACAACTACTACTGGTACAATGGAGTGTATGATGGGTACTTGATAGATGCACAGGAAGTAGGAAAACAATATTTCTATCATGTTTAAGTGGATGATTCACTTAGTTGATATGGTTTACTCTGTCTGAAAAGAAGCTGTTACCATTTAGGAAAGTGCTCTTTCATAAAGTCAGTTCTAAAATATTAGGATTATTGCTCTTGATTTATGCTCTTATTGTTTTCTACATAAATTAAGCTATGGCCTCTTCTTTCCAGTTAATGTGCCACAGCTTAATTTTGAAAATGGAAGCAGGTACAAGAGGTCTGATTTTAATGAGCTATACTAACACCATTACAGATTGACTGAAACTAGTTATTAAAAATAAGAATAGAGCTTGTTAGATGCTTTGGAAAAACTGCAATAGGTAAATCCAATAAATCCAGACTCAGTCATAATTTCTATATTTGCTTACCTGTATATACCTGCTTTACTCTAAAATTTTAATCCGTTATGCATTTTGGTTCCATACTTAAAAAGAAAAAAATCACAAAACTAAAACTCCTGCCTGCAGATGACTTCTCCATTTTGGAATTTAACATTTCACTTATTTCTAAGAGAGGGATTGTAGTTAAAATTCTGCATTTTGATGGTTCTACTTTTCAGTGATTTCTTCATGGACAATAGTATTTCCTCCTCTATTTTACACCAGTAACACCCCAGTGCCCTGGTTAAATGGTCATTGTGCCAGTGATACTGTGTGTGCTTTCTGAAAATACAGAAATATGTTCATATCAAGTGAAGTGTAGGAAAGGTAAGAAGGAAATAACATACCAACAGCAATAATACATCTGATATCAAGGACAGCTGATGGCAGTAAAAGAAAAAAGACAACCAAAATAGGGAAAGTGGGGAGTCCGCTACTGCAACTACACATGTCCAAACCTAGTGTGATCATATCTTCCTTTTTACTTCATAATATCCTGTGTGTTGGAAATACAGGGTATTACCCATTTAACATCTGTTTTGAGCTGCTGCTATTTTGCATTAATTTATTTCTCACATTTCCTTGTGCATTGGAGAGGAAAAGTACATCTTGTTGGGAAGAATGAGGGCTAGTATGAGAGAAAAGTGTGCTTGCCATGAAATAGAGGATAAAGGCATCAGTTAACATCTTCAGTTAAGAGTGAAAAGGAATATGCAAACAGATTTTAAAGCCTTGAAGTAGGTTATAAGGAGAATTAAACAGTTACAGCTGAGTATCAGAAAGCTCATGTGTGAAGTGCTTATCCACAGAAATAAAAAGTAATATACTTATGCCATAACAAAAAAAGATAAAAATAAGTGATCAACACATGGTTTTCTATCTGCAGAAATAAGGTAAACACAGATTTGCGCAGAAAAGAGGAAGAAAGTCTGTACTGACTCAGGGATAATATATGCAAAAAAGCAACTTTTCTTTAGAAAGTGTAATCCACAGCATCCAAAATTCCATATGTGCAGTGGCCAAAATAAAGTTGGATGCCAGCAGTTATTGAATGCATTATGTAAGACACTCAGACATTTCCTCAGCAGTATAGATTCTCATATTCATTTGATGGCTGATTAGGCTTTTGGAGAAAAAAATACATATTATATAATCCCTTGCCACACTTGGAATTCTCTCCATGACCTCTCTCTTCCTGGTCTTGGCCATCTAGATTTGATTAAACAACAGCTACCAATAGCTGTTAGTCTCCTTTTAGTACTGGACTAGCTCCTTTGCATTGGGCCTAAAAGAGGAAATAAGGAGGAAAAAATGCATTGCCGTTCTCTTTTACTTTCACAAAGTATCTGTTATTTCTACTCTGACATTCAGGGCTAAAAATTATCACATGGTCTCAACCATTTGCAGAAAGGTTCCTTTACAGAGCTGTATTTTCTTGATCTCAGCAGATGGGAAACTTTTTAAGTGCTAAAACAAGCTTGCAGACACCATGAGGGAAGAATTTGTAGATATCGTAATTTTGCTTAACTTTGTGTACAGTGTGACATATGATCCACGGACTAATGCAAACAAATCAATTAAAACAGGTGGTCTTACTGTCAAGAAGAAAAATAATTGCTACATATAAAAAAGTATTTTAGAACTCTTACCACTGATACCTCTGTGATGGAAATTAATAAAATAAAAGGAGTAAAATTTAAAAATATGTAAGAGAATGTTTATACATTACTTAATCATTTGTATATTACTATAAGCTCCGCAATCTTAAAATGGAGACTGCTGCCCCAAATTGTTTTCTGGTATTAATCCAGATCAGCTCAAAGCCTGTCTGAGATTTATGTAAATTCACACATCATTTTGTTCATTTTACCAAGAAATTGTGGTTCTAATTTCTGCATATAAATGAATGCAGTTGGAAGAAAAAAAGGAAGATAAACACTATATGATCTACTGCAACATAAGAAATCTTCAATATGACCTTTATTTCATAGTCCAAGTCATCCAGCTTGATAATCTTTGAAATTCTAGTGTTTAGCAGAGATGATAATGCAATGATTTCTCTTGACATTGAAATTGTAAGTATTTGGATATAAGAATGTATATAGCAATACTGATGTATACACAATACATGCACAAGTATCAGTAGTATCACCATTTTATATTTTAAATTCCTGTTGATTTCAAACCTACCTCATACTTACAATAAGTTCTGAAGTTATGCTATTGAATTTTATTCTGTCATTAACTAATTTCTGTCTGTTCTAACAATTCTTTATGACAGACATGATAGGAAGTTTATCTGAGTACCTTAAGCAGTGTAGGTAAAACTGATCTATCATTCTCAGCACTGGCAATGCAGTCTCCTACGAATGTGCAATAAGAATCAGTTTCCATCAAAATAGATATTTTTTTCTCTGAAACTCAAGACATACTTTCACCAAGGCTTACAAAATAAAAATATGTATGTTGTTTGACTTCATTTTAAATGTCATAAAATACATTTACCACGTTTAACATCTTTTATGTCTCTTTAATTAAATTATATCATTCATGTCTTTCTCAGGCACTCCTCATATGAAATTCAGGGAGGTATAATGAACACTATTTATAAGGACAGAATTACAAGATTATTACAGTATATGTGATTTGAACTCTACAGCTTGAAGGTGAGTGAATAAGTTTTCCATCAATTATATTTATAATTATTGTTGCTACATTACTTCAGGAAATAGTGAACTGCTGAACTATGTCTCAGTTTTGACTCAGCACTTTTGCCAAATGTGTTGGCTTCAGTAAGAACATAAAACTTATTTCTCCTCAACACATACACTGAGAACAGCCAGTAGATACAGCAGTTAAGAGTTTATCATGGTTCTGTTACCATCTGCTATGGTCATAGCCAGGGCAGCACAAAGGCAGAAGATTTTACTAAAGGATGTATGTTCCTCCAGGGACCAAGTGACCAGTAATACTTCCAGTGCCTTCCACATCTTCTCAAGAGAAGAAAAGAGAAATAGCAAACTTTTTGTTGCATATTTGATAGAAGATCCTTTAAGAGAGCTTATGCTTACATAATCAGTGAGTATACAGATGTATAATCAACAAATATACAAAAAAGTTTGGCTAGTTTTCAGAGAGCATGTAGCTAGAAACATTATCATCTTAGAAAGGAAAAATTAGAAATCAATGGAAAAGCTTACCCATATCCTGGGCTTTCAGGAAAAACTACAAGAGAAGCAATCTCCAGAGCAATCCTTCCCCACTGGCAGTCAGCCCTTAAATGGGGTCTAGGAGAGGTGGAGCCAGGCTCCACCCCTTCCAGTCACACAGTTGAATTGCCTTCACCTGTGCTCCCATGGCTGACTAATTGCTTGCCTCAGGTGATCAATGAGAGGTTCAGGCCATTCCCTAAATTGATTGAGTTGGTCAACTGATCAAGTCCTCATCAAGAAACATTAAAAATATCCTCCCTCTCTGCTTAATGGCATCTCTTGAAAAACTCATAAGGAAGCAGAAGATGCTACGTCTGAAATACAGGTTAGCAAGTCATGCAAGTATGAATATAACTTCTGTTAATATCTTTATTGATGATCTTGATGTAGCAATTGAGTACACCTTCAGTGAGTTTGAAGATAACAACAAGTTGGGAGGAAGCATTGATCTATTCAAGGGTTAAGAAGGCTTAATAGGGGGATCTGAGTAGGCTGCATCAGTGGGCTGAGGCCAATTGTATGAACTTCAACAGGACTAAGTGCTGGATTCTGTACTTTGGGCACAATCACCCCAGCTGCTGAAGAGTCTGGAGGACATAGCTTATGAGTAGTAGGGAAATGGGATTATTTCAGAGGAGCTTCGGGGAATCTTTATTTTTCTCTACCTAAAGGAGGTCGTAGCAAGGTGGAGGTTAGTCTCTTCTCCCAGGTAACCATCAATAGGATGAGAGGTAATGGCCTCAATTGCACCAAGGGAAGTTCAGGTTAGATATTAGGAAAAAATTTCTTCTCTAAAAGAGTGGTCAAGCACTGAAATGGGCTGCCCAGTGAAGTGATGGAATCACCATCCCTGGAAGCGTTCAAGAAAAGTGTAGATGTAGCACCTAGGGACATAGTTTATTTGGTATGGTGGTGATGTATTGATAGTTGGACCTAATGATCTTATTTTCCAACCTTAAAGATTCTCTGAAATATCTAAAAGGTCAGGTATCATGTTGATGGGGCCAGGCTGTTCTCTGGTGCCCAGCAATAGGACAAGGGGCAACAGGCACAAACTGAAACACAGTTCCAGAGAACAGGAACAGGCTGCCCAGAGAGGCTGGGGAATCTCCTTCTCTAGAGATATTCAGAATCCACCTGTACTATCTACTGTAGGGAACCTGCTTTAACATGATCTCCAGTGGTTTCCTCCAAACCGTATGGATTTGTGATTCTGTATGGAACATACTGGCTTTTAAAATGTTTTCCATAAAGCAAGGTTTGGATCATTACATCGTGGATTTAGTGGAATCTTGTTCTGTGAGTACTCTAGTTGGCCAGATAATCTATTAGCATGTTCAGTATCTCACGTGTGGTAACTCACATGAAGGTTTCAGAATTGTGGCATTATGTTAGTTTTGCTACAAGCACAATATGAGATTAGCCTATACCACTTCTGATATAAAAATCTGATTCAGTAAAGTGTGCCTGAGTATTCTGAACAATTTACAGTACAAGATACAGTTTTCTAAGTACAGGAAGATCTTTCTGGCAGCTGCACTGGGTACTTTTTGTAGAATGAGTGAACAGTCCAAATCTTCTGACTCACTACTGCATGCTCTTCACCCAGAGCATACTTGTGATGAGTGGGCATATTCCACGTACAAATGAAATTCTATTGATTCTACAACTGTGTAGTCCAAAACAATATAAGCATTGTTATATCTCCACCACATTTTCATCACTAGTTGTACTGTACAAAATCAATATCTCCTGTAGTCTTCCATCCTGTAAAAGGGACTATTTTATGAAGAAGAAGGATCTGGCTCAGAAATGATACATTTTCAAATGCCCTTTATTTGCTAACTGTTTAATCAGCCCTTGTTTAATATTAAACAAAGGAAAATAATTTGAACAACAAAATTCCTCCCTTTCCTTCCAACTCCCACCAAATCTTTTTTGTTATTTAGTAAAATGGATTACTGTTATTGCTATGCAGTGCATAACAGCTGAAGGAAACGAGCAAACTATAGTGCTTAATTACGCACAGTGAAGGAAGGATATTTCACTTTATTTTATTTTATTTTTCTTTTATGACACCTTACTCTGGCAGAGCATATTGATTAAACAACTGTTAATGCCACATTGCAAAACCCTGATATTCTTGGTATTTCATAAAGAATTAGCACTAAAATCTCAACTGGAATTCTCCTATCTGAATAGGAGAAATCAAAGTGCCGTTATTACTTGTTCTCTAAGATAACTATACAGTATGCTGTGCCTAACTTTGCAGACACAAAAAAAATGAGTGAGTCAAATGTTTCTAGTTTTCCAGTAATAATGACTTTTTCTTATTTTTTTAATGCTGATGTCACTGATGAAGTCACTGTAATGAAATAATGCTTTTATGTTGCTTTAGTTCATTACTCTGTTTTCATCTTATCACAACAGTATTATTCACTCCTTTCTTTGATAATTAATATTGATTGCATGTTAGTCTGTGAGTAAGTAAAATGGCCTTCAGTCTCAGATAGTAGAAAATCTACTTGGAAATTTAATAGGTGTTTCTTTCCATATGTTATAGCTTGCTTAATGGCGCACCTCTTTCACAAAGGCAGTCTTATTGTAGTTAGAACAGAAGAGTAGAGGAGGTAACTAGTTTTATTGTTGCTTATCCACAGTTCCGTTTACTGGCTTTCATCTGAATCTTTCCAAGCTGCTTTCCCTGGAAGTAGATACAAATGTGAAAATGAAAAAGAATGTGAATGCATTTTTCTTGAAGCCTCAAAATACTCTTATTGATCCACTGACTATTTACGTGTCTTCCTTTAATGTTCTGTCAAATCCACATTCTGTTAATGGGAGCAAAACCAATATTCTTCTTACTTAGTCCTGAATCAAAAATGGAGGAAAAAAGCTCTGAAGATTCCTGAATTATATTAGGGTTACTTTCTAACTCCTAACTTTTCATCTTAGTTCCATCATGACGTTGTTGGAAAACAACGCTCCAGATTTGAGGCAACATTCACATTTCTAACATTGGAGTATGTCTGCTGGTTATTACATGTGAACACAAGATATTTTTTGCCTTGGACAGCACGCTTGTTTCTGCCTTTCCCAGACATATAGATCAGCTGAGGGGTTGAGCCAAAGGCTACATTAACATCTAGTTACCCTGAGAAATTGGAGAATAAATGACAATGGTAGAGGAGAAAAGATACAGCAGTATGTAGCACAGATACTTTTTTTCCTTGTTTCCTTGAGTGGGTAGCACTGTTTGATAGGCAGTGGAACACCTGGCTGGCCATAATTCCCTGGGGCACTCTGCAAATACATCACCTAATTGCAGGTGCTGTTAGATTCAGCAATTTCTAGCAGTTTCAAGAGAGTAGTATTCAAGGAATTTTCTTAACTCCAAATTGGAGTAGCATCAATTCAAATGTTGTCATCAGCAGAAATTATTTATGTTCGGAAGCCTTACATATGTGTTACTGTTTTTTGCTCTGCTAGCAAATTGGCTAATCTGCCAACAGAAATACTTGCATGTGGGTGGAAAGAAGGAACAAGAGCTGCCTGTCAGCTGTTGTCATGTGAGAGGAAAAGCTTGCAAGGCTGTAGTCACAAGACAAGATATGTGGCCTTCCAGACATTTGTAACTTAGTCATGGTCCTCCAAAGCACATTAAAAATACTGACCTAGAAGACTCATTTTTTGCATCGTTATGCTTTTATGAAGATCAGTTCCATATCAAATGTAAGAAATCAATGTAATTTCTATAGCAATGAGATTTTCTAAATTCACCTATGGATTTTATAAGCTAGAGGCAGTTATTAAGAATAACCATTCTGGATTCTAAGTTAGCAAATAAAACAGAATTTCAACGACACATTTGTTTTCTCAAAATTATCATCTAGATGAGCTTAGAAAAATAGCTTAAAAAATATAAAATTATCTTGACTTAAATACTCCATGAAGTTGAGAATACACATCTTCTACAGGCAAAAAATATTTCATTAATTGTTGTGTCATTTCTAGTCCTGATTTGTACACCTTTATCTTGATTCTTTATCTGCCTGTAATGAGACAAACAGCCAGGCCTTCCAAGAAATCCAGACCCTTCTTTGAAAAGGATGAATTTGAATTTTTATCTTTCCACAACTCTATTAAATAGATTTAGGACTAACAAATACCTTTGTGCAAATTCTATGCAGTGGAAAATGCCCCTACAACCATGTGCAAAAATAAGAGAAAAATAAGATGGAGATTCAGAGGCAGGCTATTCCTAAAAGAATCCCAGGTCCCAGAAGGAAAGTTTTGCTTTAAATGCCAAGAATTCCTCCTGATTCTAGTCCATCCTAAATAGTGTAAAAGCATGATGTCTTATAAACACATTTTGCGGCTAGACAATTCAAGACAATTGTGTGACTGAGATGTAATGAATGATCTTTTGCTAGCAGGATGCTGAATCTATCCATTAGGAAGCTGACAGCATCCTAAGAAAAGAAGAATTGGGGGGCATTATTGGAACATTAAAGATTAAACATTTTCCATTACTTTCTATCAAGTTTTAATCTTATGTCATAGCTGTTTGTGTAGCTGCTTCTGTTGCTATTCACATCTTTGTCCTGTGAAAGAGAGAAATGCATCAGAGTACCTCTCTGTATTTACATGGTTGCATGTATTTTTATTATGACTGGTAGCTGTGAGGCTGAAATGGGAACTTTTCACTTTTAAACACCAGGTCATCTGGGGGAAATATTTAAAAATATACAGAATGCAATGTGATGAAGTGGGAATTCCTAAAAGCTAGGCTTTGAAGTGGAGCCATTTCTGAAGTATTTATGTTGGGGTTTATGGGTCTAAATGAATCCAGTGTGTGAGGAAATCCTTAGCTCTCTAAAGTAAATAGAGTTTGAAGGTAGATAGATACTAGTAGGACTAGAAATTTTTGAACAAATTTGTAAGAGCTTTTAGATGTCTGTAAGCTCCTGAGAGAACTGAGGGAAAGATATCCTGAAGGAACATCCATATTTGCTGAGAAAAAATGCACCACATTCTATCTTTCATTATTTGAATTTGAATAGATAAAGCTAGTCTCAGGATGAATGTTTGTAGTGGTAAAATAGTGTAGGAGCTGCAACTGCTTGAGTTTAGTACATAATAGGAGTAAAGAAAGCTTAGCAATATAAAAATCAGTCATCTGACAACTGTATTTTTATCCCACTATAGTATTCAGGCATTCTTCTGAGAAAAGCAAGTTTATCCTGAGAAGTAATAGATAAAGCTATGAATCAGCTGCTATTTTTTTTTAGCCAAGGAAAATACTGTCTCTTAGATTTTTTGCTCCAAAAGTACTTGTACTCTGAATCAACTGTTATTAAAGCTTTTTCAACATACAGCTAAAGAAAGAAATCTGTTCAACATACATATCTCCAGAATTTATAAACTTGCAGTAGGATAAGTAAAATACCATTATTTGCTTTAACATCATTTTGTGTTATAGATAAATCTATTATTTTTAATTCATAGCTAACCATTTCTTTTAATCTCAAATAGAACATTTTCCTATCAGTTGTATAAGGAGATATGAAGCTGTTCAAAGCATTTCTCTAAGTAAAACTCTTAACATTGAGGCCTGTAACAAACAACATCAATTCTTTATTAAAAGATAAAGAACATTCCAATGGAAATGGCTTTTGCTGTCTGAATTAGTGTGCAGAATCTACCATGATTTCGTTTTTGGGTTTTTTTTTTTTTTTAGTTTTTAAATACTGATGTGATATTATGAAAGTGAGTACTGAATTCCAGCAATACCTTGCCAATATGCTGAATAATAAAAATTAGCATTAGTCTTCCCTCTACAAACTGTCTATCTACTGGCACAGGTGGTATTTGGAAAGCTTGTTGCTGGCTCCAGTGTCTTACCATAAAACAGTTTTTAATTCAGTGCCCTGACACTTTAATTTGTCTGTTCTTTGCTGCTCAAAATTAAGAAAAGGGCATCATTCCAAGCTATTTATCCAATATCATTTAGAAGCAACGTGCCTTTTGACATCTGAATTAAACTGCAAAAATCTTTGTATACACAGGATTTTGCATTTCTGAGTTGCTCCTTACATTACATTTCCAGCTGGTTTAGTTTGCTACTGAGAAAATGCAGCCACTTGTTCAGCAAAAAGGAGATTACCGTGAAATAAATTACTGTGTGTGTTTTGTTGTGTTGTTTTTTTTTCCTTTTTTTTTTTTTCCTAAGAAAGTTAAAGGTGTATGGAACACCTTGATTCAATGTAGATCTGCATTGCTATTCTAGAATCTGCTAGCCAGCTCAGCACAAATAATTTTCATTTATTTTTATTTATATACGTAACAAGGAATATCAAGGTCAAGGTTTCTTTCAGGAATGAAATTATGTGAAATTGCTTCTTACAGTCACATTGAATATAAGCTATTATGCTTACTGTATGTGCAACCGTTAAACATCCAACCAAAGATCATTCAAAACACCTTTATTTCCATTATCTTTGAAAGACAGCCTCAGTCCTATGAAAAGACTTTTATAATTAAGCCTTATTACTTACAGAAATAATTCTTTATGGAAAACTCCCTGGAATTTGGGCTTAAAATAAATGTGAATTTTTTTTTTTTTTAACCAAAACAAAGATTAAGATAGTTTGCTCAAGGACGCATAGTTCATGACCAAAAGAGAGTGTTTCACAGTCATGATGGAGTGAAATGAATTCATGAAAAAGAAGGAAGTTGGAAAAAATTATGTCAGGGAAAAGACAAAGGGTATCGCATAAGTTCTTTTCAGTTCACAGAATGTAATTTGTCCTTACAGAAAAATCCTATGGAAACTTAACACAAACAATGACTTGGTCTTGGTCATGCTAGGTTCAATACCAAAGATGGATACATATAAAAACAATTGATCATATCTACTTCGAAGTTTAAATATTGGTCCCATAACAAAATAGGAAATAAGGAGCACCATCTGCCCCACAGCTTATACATGCAAATGAAGAGAAAAGGCATTTGACAGGTAACATTTGTACAGAAGGTTGTAGCTGGATAAGTGAGTTCATGCAGAGGGGATTTCTAGTGCAGTACTTGTTATGTTATCACCATTCATATGCTTGATGAAGTGAAAGCAGAAAATGTAATGGAGGAGCTGAGGCTGATTTTTAAAAAGACTGCTGTGTACAGATTCTTTCTTTTGTGTCCTCCCATCCAGAGAATTTATGCGTGGTCCCAAGAGATTGCCCACAGCAGAACCATATGCATATTTTTGTCACCTGTTTTAGTTCAGATCTATTCTTAAAAAAACAAAGTCATACATTTATGCATGTAAAAACAGCAGCAGCCACTGCTAATGAAAATGTCCGTGGATAGATAGAAAAAAGAAAAGGGATTCAGATAGAAAAAGAAAGGGATTTCTTAAGTGCAGTGTGGATCTGAGTCAAACCCAAACAAATCAATTATGTTCATAAGTTCAATGGAGTCTCAACATCCACTGAAAAGGTCTACCTGAGATAGATGCAAGAACGTGTTTGATCTCAGATATCAGAATCAAATAAAGAAATGCAACCTTATTTGGGTCTTCTGAAAGCAGTGCTAGCTCTGGCTGGCCCTGCATTAATGGAATTACATAATTGTTTTGTTTACAAAAATGCATGAACTGATTTTTCATGTTTTTGTGGATTTAGGTATCTAAACTGTATCTGGTCTCAGGCTGGTAAAGTCCATCTTCTGCTGTTATGTGTTACAGAGTTACTGGCTGTGATTCACATTGGATTGAGTATAACTTCACTCTTCTCTGTTCTCTTAGAAGAGTTGTGGATTTGGAGGGCTTCAGTACACTTTAGCCAGTTTAAAATTCTTGTGTAATTGCTTAGCATAGGCCTTGCCTTTAATGGTAGTAGATCTGGATCCATTTTTATTTGTTTCTATCTTTTCTAACGTGACTAATATACAGAAGTAATACACACACTTAGGAATATATCTTAATCCACAGAGTGTTAAAGGAACCTGTAGGTGTGCATGTGCTGTTTGTTTCTTGACTGAAACATTCATTAATTCCAAAAGTTTCATCTTAAGAGTGCGCAGGAAGACAGTTGTAGGCTAAGGTGACCTGCTTGGGCTATGGTCTAGGTACATATGTAATATACTGTCGGGAGGTGACAGACTCCATGATTGTTCTCAGGCAATGGGATGAGAAGCAGGAGTCAGATACAATAAGCTCTGATTTGTTGCTCCTCACAACACACAGGCAAGTACGAGCCAAACACAAGAAGGAGTACCTTCACATACTGGTCCTCAGCCTTTCATCCAAGGAGAACTACATCAAGGACTGAGGGGCCTAATAGAAGGTGGAGGGGGAAGCTGCACCACCGCTACTGCTCAGCAATAGCCCAAACGCTGATGTGTTACTATCAGTTATAGCCACAGATTCCAAAACAACTTCATACTGGCTGCTATACAGGCATCCATCTGTTTTGCCATTTAGCTATGTTGGCCAGGAAATATGAACATCCTGACAGGTTCCAGGGCTGTCTTCACCTTCTGTAGGCATTTGAGTTGTATTTAGACAAGTGAGTGCTATAGATTACTGCATTAGCATGTACATCTCAGATTAAGACAAACTATTTTCTCCTTCAGTCTTAGAAATACTGCTGGGGCTTAATAAAAATTAAATGAACATTACTAAAACTAGCATACCTCATAGAGTGTAGAAACAACAGTTGGCTTATGGAATCTGGGAAGCCAAAAGAAACAGCAAATATCACTTGGTAAGTCAACTTTACTTACATATTGGCCATCACCCAAAGCCAGTAGCATTTCATTAATCTGAGGTATTGAATGTACTCTGAACCAGATATAACATTTAGGTTCCAGAAATCAATACAAAATTCAAATTTGCTGGTAAGGTTCCGGAACTAATGTAATTAGGCTGTAGCATTCTCTGTGTAATGTTATAATGACTAATTGTAGAATCTTCCATAATTTACCTTTTACTATGTTCCATAACTGTTTAAGATCTGAGTCATTTCTAAAACTCTCAGCTTAAGGTGTTTCTGCTATGGAAGTAATCACATCTAAAAGCTTTTAATTAGCTATCTATCTTCTCCTTGCTCAAAAGCTGAGTATTCCCAATTGTTATTTCTGATCCTTTTATCAGACTTCTGAGGTTCCAGCTGCTCCTGAAATAAGCTACTTGCCATATGTCTTCTGTATCTCCCACTGTTTCAGAATAATACCATGATAAACACGAGCTCTTTGCCATTTTCTTACTGGCAAATTTATTTCTTAACTCTCCCTGCATGCCCATAACTTCAAAAGCCATTGGACACTAAATCATTTTCTTCAAGAAAAAAAATCTGATTACTCATTTCTTTATCAATAACAGACAATTATTACTCTGAGTACTGCTGTTATCTGTTGATCTATTTCCAGTGAGAGGATTGAAAAAGTTTTGATAGTCTGTCTGCTATAGTATGTGCAATACAACATTCTGATTTGCAGTGCCTTATTTCTCTCAGGATTTCTGAAGGTGGGTCCACAGACCCTGCAGATAGTTGTCTTGACACTAAAATAAGGATGAAAAACTCCATAACAAATTCCAAAATTTTAAGATCTCACTGATTCTGGGGTTCAACAATCAAATGTTTCATTTAGTGTACATTTGCACCATGTAGATTTAGTGTCGTAGATGAAAAAATGGCTTAAGTTGTAAACACTAAGCAGATAATTGGGTGTATGCAGAGGATGAATAACCAAAACTGAAACATGCCATTTTAGCTTGAGGCACCACTGGTAGACTGGTGGTCAATTCAGTAGGCTCCAGGTGAGCATAATCAAAAGTCTAAATGTTTCTACTGGTACTGAAAATACGATGTATCAGAACTCTTGTAAGTTTAAGTCTGTAACCCAGCCTCTAGGCACCTGATTTTCCTGATATATATGATCTGTCTAATGAAACTTCACAATAACTGTCTGTGTAATCTTAGCAGGAAACATATCAGAAAACAGATGATGCACACTCAAACTGAGGTACTATTTTTCTATAGCCTGGAATATCTTCTTGGAGTGAAGAGGGAAACAGATGTTTAGCTGTAAATGCATAATCAGTCATACTTTGAATTCTACATATATCCTTGGAGACAAGGTTTAAATAGGAAAATGCTAGTTTACTTGCTACGAATTGCATACTGTAATACATTCTGTAATAGTTATATGATTGCTGTCAGCTACTTGTGCTGTATAAAGCTGGACATTGTCTTAGTTCATGGGATTTGGACAATGAATAGTCCGATTGTCATCCAATTAATTGGTAAAGAACTTGTGTTACAATGACATCTTCCAAGATTTCAAGAACTTTCAGATTTTCATTTGATTGCTTCAGTGAAAAAAAATAAAGACCTGGTTAGCAGTAAAAGACAGATTTAGCCTCAGGACTGAGATGAATAGCTGAATAAGGTGCTAGAAAGGGTTTTCCAACACATGTGTCTTCAAAATAAGTGTTAACTAAATTCCATTTAGTGGTGTCAAATTCTGTCTTTAATTATATCTGGGAGACTTAGCAGAGAGAATAATGTGTGCAAAGAGATTTTGGCCCTTGAAGACTTTTTCTTTTTAAACCAGTAAATGGAAGTATATATCAAGTCTGAGGTCTTTTGCAGAAAATACAGAGCTGCAGATTGGAAAATTTTCATTTTTTATATAGAATCTGAACAAAGAGGATATAAAGTCACTGATTACAAAAAAAAAAAAAAAAAGTCCTTCCATGCTGCTGTTGCAATGACAGAAGTTGAGATAGTTCTCCAACTCAGGAAATAGAGATAATCTCATTGTCATTGTATTCAACCTTAAGTTAAATTATGTAACTTCAAGAAAAGTAGTTATATTATATGCATTGCGTACACAGCTAACATCTCAGAATTTGCATTTTCTGAACTATTACATCATCACTTCAAGCTTGGTTTTTAGATGACAGGAGCCTGTTTCTAAGAAATCATAAATGGCAACCCAAATATATTTTGTAACTCCGCTGAAGTACATCTGATGAGTATACTTCAGAAACTCACAGAGATAAGAGTGAAAAACCACTGTGCTACCATTAAATAAGAACCTGTATAGTAAATCCAACATCTACTAAATCAGGCATTTTTCCTAGAAAGAAAATGAAAATGGCTTCTGCAGTATAGCACCAATTGTTTGTTAATGTATTTTTTGTTATTAACTATTCCTGGAATATTTTACATCAAGGTTACTTAGAGAAATTATTTGCGAAGTTATTAACATTTTTTTTTAATTAAACTCCCACGATAGTAGGAGTAGGAAAGTTTTGAAATAGTTGTATTTTTTTCTTAGAGTCTTGCAGTATAGAGTCCAACAATTCCATAACATTTTTAGCATGTGCTTACAAAAACAAAATACATTCTGTCAACTGTTATTGACAGTTGCAAAGAACTCATTGCAAAAGCCTTGTAAATCTAAATCCCAAATGTTTAACATGCAATAAAAAGGATTTCTCTGTGTTATTATTTTTAGGAGAACACAATTTTTGAAGGAGTAATTTTGGGAGAAGTGTGTAAACACAATTCTTTTATTTCCTAGAAATCAGTTTTATTTTACAGAAATATTTGTAGTCATTGATACAAATGCCATGCAAAAACAGATAATTACATGCAATAATAGAAACAAAGCAGTAAGCTCTGTGGAATACACATAAAAAATAATTATTATAGTGTTGGAAATAGGAAGCTGAACAGTAAGCACTAAGTCTCTACACAGAAAAAACTCACAGAGACAAATATTCAAATATTGAGCACTCACAAATGATCAGTACTCTAGAGCAATACATATCCACCACAACTAGACAAAAGTGTGTGGAGAGGAGTGTGTTCTGCTTGCATCCTAGCCTAAGAAGCCTTCTACCTGAGTTCTGAATGTTGCCATTTCTGCTCTCTTCCCAACGGCATGGAGGCACCTTAATGCAAGTTTTTTTTCTGACATGACCCAACCCTACAATCCTGGAACAAGTACTTGTGGCAGCAGCTAATGTACAGAATTGCGTCTTCTTATTGGCTTGAGAGATGCACTGAAAGTCCTTGCTTGATATTCCTTTCTATTTATTACCCTGTAGTTATGCCTGTGTCTGGCCTTTCACCTTGTTAATCCACAGTTCACCTCACATTGACTTGAACATTGACTTCGTTGCTTGTCCTCAGATCTGTCTTGCTGCTTTGGGTTTTCCCAGCTGTGGCTGATCCAATTACTGCTATGGGATTTGCTTTGTTCTTCTGACTTTAGGGCTGCATCTCTTGTTAGTGAATCTACGTACACACTGTTCTTAGCTCCTGGCTTATTCTTCACTGAGGAGCAACCCACTGATGCAACCCTGGCTGCTACCTGTCAGCTTTCCTGGTATGTGTTTCAGTTTATTATAAACAGCACAGGTTTTATTAAGCCAGATGAATCAATGGAGCTAACTGAGTTGCAAAATGACGAGAAAAGTGGTAAAACTTTAGTTCCATAGTACAGTTTAATGTGGATGTAGAACCTTTTTTGGTTGCCAAGCAGTAAAGCATCATAAGTGTCAATAAGTGAGGTCTTGTATATAAGATACACTGCAAGACAGAAAGTGATAAACGTGAGTATGTGGTAAGATTTCAGTTCTCTGTTTATTGTCTTCTCTTAGCTATATGAAACAATAGCATAGCAAAACAATAACCTTACTATAATTAGTGAAAGGGGCTACCATACAACAGCTTTTATATGAACAAATACGGGTTTCCAGAGCTATGTAGGTCTGTAAAGACCTATATGTAGATATAACAAATAATATTAGCTTTAACACCCTTACATATTTAAATATTTAAGAACACTTCAGATTATGCCTTTTGTGGACTTAATATATGAATAGAAACAGACTTGTATATAAAACATTTAAAAACTGCTATCAGCAGTACAACATATGTCTCAAAGGAGAGCAACTTCCAGTCACTAAGAGAAAAGTCTGAATGCCTGACCTAATAATTTTCTTCTGGAGACTTCTTCCTGCAGTGCCTGAAAATGCTATAAGTACTGGAGAGAAATAGTGTGCTCACCAATTTATGGGCTTTTAATAGATATTTTTGACCCTTGTGGCTTATGATAATGACTGCAGCATAATTATTCAGTAAAGTTTAGAAGCTATTTCCTTTTCTGTTATTATGGGAGGAGAATTTGTTTAGCTACCTATCTATTTCTAGGTTTCTGCATGTTCTCTTAGTCTAAATGGAAAGATGCTCAGATCCAGGAATCACCTGTGTATATTAAAGCTGTCCTCTAATAGAGAACTTTCTGAAGTCTAAATAAGATCATATAAGCAGCTGCTTACACTACCAGTAAAGAGGCAAGAAAATAAAAGCAAAATAAAAATCTAGCAAGCTATGTATAGTCTCAGCAAATGTTATTTTTTTTATACTCCAGCTGAATTTTTTCTTCTGGTTAAAGAACTATAGGAATCAGTCATCATTAAAACTGCAGAAAGCAGAAAGCAAGCTGAGCAAGCCATAACAGTGTTAGCCTGTACTCACTCAGCTGAAATCACAGCTACTATGGCTCCTGACATTTCTTTTCATTCATCTGTGCCTCTTTTGCTCTTCTGTATGCCACCCACTGTTTGTTTGCATATTGCTACGTATGCACATTGAAGATTATGCGCTATCATGCTCTATTTCTTTAAATTTTCCTTTAAATAAAAAAGCTTTAGGGCCTTGTAGATGCATGGCTTATGATTAATATAAAAGTTGGATTAATGATACCTAATGATACCCACCTCATCTCTTCTCTGATAGGTGTTTCTCAGTTTCTTAACAAACATATTGGCTAGAATGACAAGTTTCCCACCTGTTTGTTCAGTTAGGTAGGTGTCCGTACTATTTGCTTATCAGAAAGATTCAGATTTTCAGAATATTAGAAATGTGTTGAAGCTCAAAACCTCTGAGTATGTCAGGAAAAATTCTTTCAAAACTTAGTTTTCCATCCAGAAGCTGTTAACCTGAAGGAAGAAAAGAAAATGGGGTTTAGTCTCTTCTCACTGGTGACAGGTGACAGGACGAGGGGAAATGGCCACAAGTTGCACCAGAGTAAGTTTAGATTGGATATTAGGAAACTATTCTTTACAGAAAGGGTTGTTAAGCACTGGAATAGGCTCCCCAGGGAGGCGGTTGAGCTGCCATCCCTGGATGTGTTTAAAAACCGTTTGGATGTGGTGCTCAGGGACATGATTTAGTGGAGGGTTGTTAGGGTAGTATGGTTAGGTTGTGGTTGGACTCAATGATCTTTAAGGTCTTTTTCAACCTGAGTGATTCTATGATTCTATGAAAATGAGCTTCACTACACCAGTTAACAAATCTTCAAGTTTTAATGAGATGAATGGTTAGAGTGACTGCTAGAGTGACTTTTACTACTAATTGGGCTTTATATAACATAACTGCGTTTATCTTTGTTATAAGGGTTAACTGAAAAATGAATGCTGGCAGATAGAATTCAGCCACTTGACTTACAAAATTCTGTCACAATATTTCAGTCCTTTTGGGCAATGAATGTGTTAGTGAAGACAGTGAAGTGCCACCCCTCCCTACCACACATGCACCCAAACCTGTATTTTCACCTAGGAAGGAAAATTCTGGACTTCAGTTTATTGTGTTTTCTCATAATTCCCTTCAAATATATTGATGAGACTTGCGGTTATGTATGTCTTAGAGAACTGTATTCTTCAGTGCACAGAATCTGAACCCATACCTTACATAAGCAGAGATGTTTATGTTACACTAACTGTGGTGGAGTATACATTTATAAAGGCACACTGAATTTTGCACGTTCAAAGCTGCTGTAGGTCTAAGCTAACATCCATGTTGACACTCAGCTGGATTGGCAAACTGGAGCCCAAACCTGTGCCTGCCAACATTGAGAAAAAGTTGTTGTTTCTATTACTCCATTAAGCTTCTAACTTTTTCACTATATACGCAAAACATAAATGTTTCCTATTCTTTTGGTCTCTGCTTATGAAGTGAATCAATAATTAATTTTTTTACATGTATACACACATTTCTGCAAATTCAGGGCTATATTTACAGATACAGAGAAAACTGGAATTGTTTTCTCACTAGTAGACTGGGTAGATGGCTCTCACAGCAGCTATACATACTTCCCTTGGTCGCTCACTCTATGTACAGCACTTGCATGTAAACATGTCAATATGTAAGAGCCATGCATTCACCTCAAGAGTTTAGTATGGTATGCTTCACAGAAAAGCAACCTTAAAACAGAGTATTTCAGAAAATAAACAGCCAAAAGGGTTTACTCAGTACAAAGATCGCTTTAAAGACCACTTAAAAAAAAAAAAAAAAAATTGAAATATTTGCGATAGACACTTATTTTTCTTTAACTTTGCAAGTTCTGTTATGAAAGGCATTGACTAGCGCGTTATCCCTTTGACTTGCAGAAGTGAAAGGAAAAAGATACTAAATGCAAACAACACAATATGTAAGCTAGATATGTTCTGTGATCAAAAGTGAAATGTTCAACATAATTCTAAAAACATCTGATTGAAAATTATAGAAGATGAGAGGGTGGGAAAAAAATGCTCTGGCTACTGTTTTAAAAGCCATTCTGCTATTGCTTTGCCTTATACATAGGTTGTACTAATCCTTAACATCAATTTTAAAAAGCATCTTTCCAGTCCTGTTTCCAAATCCTGCAGAAGTCAACCCATGAAGCAACTCTAAGTCTTTCGTAGATTTTTCTCATGATTAAAATGTGACTAAGATATAAAGAGTAATAAAATATTGAAAATACTCTGAAGCTGTATAGATTAGAGACCTTTTTCCCTAGTCTGTCTGACCTATTCTGTATGATTCAAACACCACACAGAAGGAGATAAATTCATTATTGAATTATATTCATAAAACTTTCATAATGGCTTTTATATTATCTTAGGGAATTTCTTCCTCCTGGTGTCAAAGTGAATAAGATTTGACAGCTGGACCTTGCAGTAGTTAATTTTCTTTATTTTTAAGAAGTATTGAAAATTTATCTGTGATATGAATTCTCATTACCTAATTAATTGTATACCTAACCACCTAAAGTTACTTAGAAAGCAGAATTAAATATGTCTGTGTATTAAGTGGAACATATCAACTGTATCACCAAAGTTCAAGTTTACCAATAGTTACTTTGTGTCACAATACACATCTTTTAAAACCCTGGTGATCTTCTACTTTCTATGGAATTTTTAATTTTTCTTTCCTTTTCTAGGACTTACTTGCCTCTCAAATACATCCATTATTGAGTATTTGCTTATTGAATTCATTTTCTTTGATTATTCACTGGAATTAAGCTAATGATTTTGTATGTAGATTTTTACATGTTATCCATACTTTTCAGTATAGGATTTTGGCAAAATTTGACTTGTAATTGAACATATTGTCTTGAGACTGCCTTCTACTTTTACAGGACTTTCTAATAGTTTCAACTGTTTAGTATAGCAGCATTTATTAAAAATGGGATATATCGTGAGGGTAGAAAGAGCAAAAAAAAGTGTAAAGAACAGCAGTGTGCTCCTACCAGTTGTCACTGTTATGCACTATATAGTTCTTAAACTTTCTTGGAATAAGATGTGGTTCAAAAGATACCTGTCTTAATAAGCACCTATTTGTTTGTGTTAGTTTCAAAGATCATGCCTGTCTAATCTCCTACCTTTTTCCTAATAATCCTTATCTCAAGAATTTAATTAAACTATAAGCTTGAAACTATTTTTTCATGCACTGATTCTAAGGATTCTAAGAGAGGAAATGCAACGCTGTAGAAGTTTGAAGTGAGTTGCTGGGCATTGAAAAGCAGTAAGCATATATATATTCTTTTCTATAAATAAGATTGCTCTGTTGATTTCTTATCCCAAAGAAAATTCTTACAGTCTGAGGCTGGCTTAATGGAATTCAAACAGTTAAAAGCCCATTTAAAAATCTTCTATTTGATGTTTCTTCTGTTACTTAACCTGATGGACCGGATGAACTTTAGATCACTAATTATTCAGTTTTTCGAGAGTACAAGAAGAATTGTTATATTTGTGTTAGCAGAACCAGATTTGAATTACTTTTTGTATTTGTAGGTATATTTGAACACATACTAGCTCTCCAACTCCAAATCTGGAGTCACATGAACTTCAAACAAATGCTAGACTCTGGTTTCAATTGAATATCTTACTGCAGTTTCTTTCCTACAGAAAGAAACCTTTACTGCTTACTAGCTGCAATTAAATAAGGTCAAGTGTTAGCAATGGCGAGTGCAAAAGAAATTGTGGATGGATCTCCAGAACAAGTATTTTGGTGTATTACAAAATTCATTCTCAGCAGTCCAAATGGCAATACTATGTCCACAGTTGTGTTTGAAAGAATGTAATGAAGAACAAGAGTTTTTGTTTCTGAAAGATGTGGAGAAAATGTGTAGTGAAAGGCTATCACAGGAATATTGTTTGAACATATAACTTAGTTTGGGCATACTGAAATTTTCATATTTTATTTATGGGGTATCCTGCTAGCCTCTAACTCAGGGTGATTATATAAATGTGTTGGACAGACGTAGCAGAAAACTTTGGAAATATGAATGCAAATCTCACCAAACTGAATGCTTGATTTGGGGCTACATTGAGAATTCTGTTCTCCTAGTTACAGTTATCTTTGGATTTTAAAATATGTTTCTGTATAAAAGTACATGCCTTAGAAAGGAAGTCTGCATTCATGTTCTTTCTGAATACAAAGAGGGAATATGAAAATATATTATTTGTGTTGCACTATCTAAGAACTGGGTGAGAGCTAGTAGTGCTTAGATAGTGAAAAGGAGTTAGAATTTTAAGAAGGCTTTTTGTAATGTAAATCTTTAAAAGAGGGAGAAAAATTGTTCAACAGTTCTTTTCTTCAAGGACTTCCATCTCTTTATAGAAGAGGAACCACATAGGACTCTATTGTGCTTTAAAATCCATGAACAGCAATCATCTCCCTGAAAGAAGTTTTGCTGCACAGGAACAATGATCAGACTGTCTTCCAGTGCCAAGCACAAATTCCACCACCAAAATTCTTTGCAGAGGCTCAGTTCCTGCTTCCAGAGTCTGGCTTCCTTTCCCCTCTTCTTCCTCTCAGTTGTAGTCAGTCAGCTGACTCAGAAGGAACCGATAGTTTTTGGAAATGACAGATGGAATTAAAGACCAGTGCCATTACGAAGGACTCAGGCGCCATAGCTGGTGTTTAAAAAGAACTAAAGTGGGGTATCCCAGACTTAGTTTTCTCCCTTTTAATATTTAGCAGAGCATTTATGCTTGTTTTTGAAAGAACTGTTCGATGATACTTATTTCAAGAACTCCAGGTGGAACTTGTAACACAAAATAGCTCTTGGTGATTTTATCCTCAAACTTTCCCATCCTGTGGTACTAAATAAACTCTGGAGATGATACCCAGCAACTTTAGATTTACTAGATATGTAGAAATCAATTAAAACCTGAGTGAGGAATAAAATCTGTCCTGAACACGCTTGACTATAGATGAAGACAGATTCTCGCTATAACTCATGGAATATTAGATGATTCAAATCTATGGGGATTGAGAAGTCATTAAATAAATAATAAATGTTGAGTCAAAAGGAGTCCTGAATTGTATGTTTTCATATGGTTGCTAGTAAGAACCTAGTAGTGCTGAATTCAGTAGGAGCATTATAGGAATAAACAGGGAAGAAATGTTTGGAGAGGAGAAGTAAAGCTGGACCTAAACAAGAAAGAGGACAGGCATTAGCTAAGAAACACAAATGGAAGGAAAACAAATGAAAGAAACACAAACTTGCCATTTCAAAGTGATTTTTTCCCTTAGCATACCTTTATTAGAGCTTCATATGGATTTCTCTATATAGATCTTACTTCACTGATTTGTGTGGTACTTACCCAGGAACCTTAGAAAGTCTGTTTTATGTCTCTTTGTATAATTTTAGAGCTGGACAAATATTTAGTGGTGATACAACTCATTGATAGCAGAGAATACAGCACCTTTATTCTATTTTATTTCTGTCTCATAAAACTAGAACATTGGCAACTTTTTGATAAAGAATATCCTTGATGTAGAATCTTGGAGCAAATTTGCTTTAATGAGCTAACCTCTTCAGAGTGCTTTCTGTTTCATAATATTCTTTCTATCGTGTGCCACACTTTCAGCAAACACTGACTTGCTTTTTGAGGGCTACATTGTAGGTCTTAAACCATACTTAAGAGCTGGGCATCTGTCTGTTCCCTATGAATCTCAGCTACTCTCTGAATGTGGCATTTTAAAACATCTACTTAGAAGGTTTCATTTCCACATGCCCCAGATTTTAGCAATTCCAAACACATTGCCCTACTGAAATGGAAAATCATACCCTCTCAAAAGTTTCCCACACAAACATGACAGGTCTGAGGGAAAAAAAAGAAAATAATCCAACAAGGCTGAGATTGTCACTTTTTAAAAAATTATTATTTTTTTAATTTTAAACCATAGCCTCCAGTTTACCTGTGAATATCCACTGAATTACACTGATACCAAACTGAAGTGTCTATAGCATCAGTCACCTGCCTATGCATCTTTCCTCATGTAAGAACTTGTGTTTACTTTCTTTCCCATGAAATATTGAGTTGCAAGGAAGAGTATAAAAAAAAAGTTAGCTATCATGTGAACATAATCTAATGAGTTTTGTTTCTCTATATTACTAATGTAAACATGTTTCATTTAAATCTCAGCTTACTGGGCAAGAAGCATGGGAAATAAGGATTTATCTCTTGATCAAAGAGAGAAAACTATATATATGCTAATCCTAGAATTTCCAGAGGTTGAATATAGTTTCTAAGTGAGTGCATTGATTAACTATTATTGGAAAGGCTGCAAATGACTGTTTCTAAAACTACATTTTCAAGCTTCTACAGCATAATGTATCTGGAGAAATTTTCTCTTGCTAATTTTTGCTCAGTTTTTGAGCTGCAAATGAGATCACTGAAGGCCGCTAGGAAGTTTGCTGTTATGTCTTCTAGACTTATGGCTGCAGGGTTTAAACAACTATGATTTAAAATTGCTGATCCATCTGTTAGAACTACTACGTGTCTGGGAGAGCCCAGATGGTTTTTCCTATCTAGAATTGCCTTGGTGACCTGGAAGACTGTATGTGGGATTTCCAGATGTATAGCTCTGTGTCCTCATCTAGCTTCTGGACATCCAGAAAATCCTGCACGTGTTCACCCTTTGTGGCCTGGTCCTATGACATGAGAGATGCTCTAGAGAACTGCCATACCAACTGTGGCATTGCAGGAGGGCGGTTGCTCTATGGCGCAGCACTGTGCAGAGGAGTGGGATGAAATGTTGATGTGCTGCGTAAGTGTAGTGTGACTAACAACCTGAAACCCTTCAACAGACAGTACTGCTGATAAGCTGTGATGATTCGTACCTGTAAAACTGGGAAGAGGTTAAGCCATTTTCCTGCATTTAAAAGATACCATAGAGAGGAGAGAACGGACCTTTCTCCGTGTCTGTGGTAAACAGTGAAAAGAAATGGTCTTAAAATGACATCAGAATGTGTCTGGCTATGTTTTCTTATGTGTAAAAACTGCAAAGTGCTGAAATGGATAGCTGAGTGAGACTGCAGTCTTTATTGCTGGGAATACATAGTGGCAAATTAAACAAGCACCTGTCAGGAAATACAGATCCTGCTATACAGAGGACTCTGGGCTGGATGATCTCCACAGGTTCCTTCTAGGTTTATTTCCCTATCATTGTATGCACAATAAGTCTGACATGTCCCAAAAGTTTCCAATTACTGTGCATGAAGAAACCATCTGTGCAAAACAATCTCAATATGGCTGATGCTTCCTGGAAGCATTTTACTTAGCGAAACAGAAATATAATATTTCTATCCATTTATACAAATGTCCATTCAGAGTCACTCTGTAGAGGGAAACAGTCTGGTACATTAATCTGAATTGTTTTCTTTATTTACTTAGCATCTCCTGTTTGAATTTGTCACATCTGAGTCTCCCAAGAACAGTGTATGCTGAAGATATCTAACATCATGCAAGCTTTCAGACGTAGTCATGCCATTCCCTAAAAATTATCAGCACACCAAAACAGTACTTGCCTAAGTGTCTCCAGAATCAAGTCTCTGCAAGAAATCTTGGTGTACTGATACAGTTCCTCTTGTTTAAGGAATGCATCAAAACACTTTTTAAGCTTTTCCTCGTGGAGGGAAAACAAACATGACTGTAGCTGAATAACAGTGTTAGTGGAGGATATTTGCTTAGCTATCTGTAACTGCAGCCTTAACGTGATAGACTGCACAAATGACGTGATAGTAATTTGTACATAGCTGAGCAGAATGGCTGAAGCTGGAATCAAAGCTGTTGAACAAATTGAAATTCTTCAGCTTCAGAAAAGGTGATTTCAAAATGCTTTTACATAAAACACTTATCATAGAAAGCGGTGGGCAAAGACTATGAGAAATTATAACCAGATAGAGCAACTGACATTTGAGAGCCAGTGAAACAAATCCTAAAACATCCAAAATCACTTCTGAAACTTTCTTAAAGTGATAAGCATGCCTCTAGTTTATATAACTTCTTTATATTTAGATTATTCTTACAGATGGATATACTATCCCAATTTTTGAGGTTTACATAGACAGTGCAAAAAGTGCATATCAATACATATGGAACAATAATTTTTAAAGCTTACATGGTAAAAATCCAATATATAATTAACATAAGATCATGTCTATTCAAAGAGTGCAATTTTGTAAAGCTATTCAGTATTTTTAGAATTAAGAATATAAAAAAATAGGACAAAGTGTATTGTACTGTATTTTTCCACTTCTTGTTTCTATTGCTGCTGTTTTCTTGCAGTAACAGTTGATGGTACGGATTGATTAGATCTGGGGAATGCTCAGACCCACAGAAAATGTAAATCCTGTCTGCAGCTCACGCTACAGTGAGTTTTGCACTCTTGGAGCCTTTCTGTCATTTCTAAATGAGTAACATAGTGATAATAAGGCAGGAGTTGGGTTTGAGGGAATTTATTGTAGATTTTGAGCCTAAAGGGATGAGGCAGAAAGAAGGTGGAGGATACAGTGAGAAACAATAAGCAGAGGAAAGTTTGCCAAAACCATCTAGTACTAGTTTTGAGTTTTAAACTTGGAGCTGATCTTGTACAAGTTCCATGCTATAAATTTGACTCTGCTGAATCAACAGACCCAAAGAAAGCTTGTTAAAACCCAAAACAAAACCTGAGTTTCACTAAAATCCTGCAGGACATCAGATCTGTCCTTCAGATCTTATGTGATAGAAGGAAAATTTATTCACAAGAAATACTGAGAACCAAGTTTTCTAAACTAAATGTTTCTAAATGTTTAGTGTTCAACATCTGATATGTTGATACTTTCCAAAATTATGAAATAATGTAATACATTAAAAAAAAAAACAACCCAACTTACTATTATTTTTATTCTACCAAGTTGTGCTGCTTTTGAATAGATACATTTCTGAATAGCATATTCAAGAATCTCAGATACATGTTACCTCTACACAAGAAAAAATACATTGGAGACAAAAGTTAAAAGAGTGAGATCTGAAGAGTAATGTCCATGTGTGGAGGCAGTGAAGGGAACATAGAAGACTAAGACTGGGAACAGTTAACAGTATCTTTGTCAGTAGACCTTGAATATTATCTCACATCTACATGAGGCTCTCAGTACACCTAAATCAGAAAAATAAAAAGAGTTTGAAACAAAAGACAGAAGTGACACCCAGAAGAAAGGGAAGGACAGACTGAACCAAACAATAAACCAATAAGAGACTGTGACAAGAAAGAACACACCGGAGCTATTAGACACCTGGAAGTCAGCAGAGATGCTAGAGACTCACTGACTTGAGACAGGCCAAAGAAAATCACAGTTACTGACAGTTCCTAATGGGTGCAAAAATCAGCATGTTGTTCTCAGTTGAAACAGAACTCAGAAAAAGTGATGAAGACTTGAAAGCCAATGTTTTTCCCTTCTGCACCCTGAAAGAGCCTTTCATCTGACATCTAGAGCCCTCCTAGGAAAGTGGCTTTAGTAGATGAAAGCTGAAACTTAAGTCTCTTGCTTCCTAATTCAGACTGCTAGAAAGGGAGCAGAGGCAGCTTCAGTAATACTGGAGGTGTAAAGGAAAAACAATACCCGGGTCAAACCTGTGGGTGGGGAAATGGAAGGAAGTAATAATAAGGAATTTTTTCTTATTAGGGGATTATTTTGGGTGGTGGATAAAGATTCTCTTAAGTGTTCTGAAATAAGATGCCTGAGGGGATTTGAAGAACCATTCTTGTACCCAGTAACAAATCAGTGGCTGCTTGCTGGATAGCTCACCCCAGGGCTCTGACTTGCTTTGTGCTCTATGTAGAAATGTAAGTTCACTACAACAGGTGCTGTGGTGCTGTGCCTAGCTGTCTTCAGTTGGAACTGTTTCATTAAAAAAATGCCTTTTATTCTTTCAAGAGTCATTAAAATCTTTTTCTCCTGCTAAAGTACGGAAAAATAGCCTCAAGTAGTTTTTTGTTGTTGTTTGTTTTTATATATGTCTATGGCTTTGCTTTAACTGATGAAATAACATGCCAGTTAACTTATTTTGGTAACAGCTGAACACATTGGCTTCAGTGAAGTTTCTATACTTTCCAATTTAGAGAAAGGATGGCAAGAAAATATTTTGACTCTATGCCTGCAGACAAAAAAATACCTGGTCAGAAGATATGATGCAAAATATAGAGTAACAGAGTTTAAGAGGGCTAAATTTGCAATTTCTGGGACAGATTTTTAGATAGGATGAATCTGGGCAGTTTGATTAACTAAGACTGTTTAATATTCTATCAAAGATAGTATCTGGCATTGTCTTCAGTAACAGCTCTGTAATTTAAGAACATTCTGTTTGCATCTTTCATTCCAGGACAGCTCCTCATTATAATTAAGATAACTCAATTTAGGAAAAATATGTGTCCACCTAATGCTACTTAGCCTGCACCCTGCTTGACTACAATTACTGAACTCTAATACTTCTAGTGCCATGTAAAGACTGAGGCTCTTTGCTTGAGATACTGTGTGTTGATGAACTACTACTTAGCTATTGGTCTCTGCATTTCATATATATATATATTTCTTTTTTTTGTTTCTTTTTTCTTGCTTACAAGTTTTACAGTATGAAAACTTTTTCTTTAATTCTTTTAACAGTAGCAAGCCAGAAGAAAAAATTATGTAGTTGTATTCTATAAATTTGTAAAGGCCAAATGAGAAATGTGTCAGTCCCATGTATGACTGAAATATTTCATCTGTACCTTTCTTCAGGGACTGCATATTTGAGGATGAATTAGTTTCTGGAAATTAATAATCAAGTTAGATAAATCTGGAGGAAAAAAATGAAAGATTAAGGATGTAGTGAACAATTCATATCTCTGCCAGTCATAACAGCTGTTAGAAATATCTGCTAGATGCTTTCATCAGTTTTGCTTTCAACCTGTGACTAACAGGATAGCTGAAAGAAATGTATAGGTTTTTAAATTTTCTTTTAAAATTTATTTCACAAGACAAGTTACTTCAGACAGGAGGTGAATGAAAGAGGGCATGTAAGAGGTGTACTGAATAGAGAAGAAAATGGAGATGTAAATTACATAGTCATATCCTCCTTCACAACGAAAGAACGTTGTAACAAACTGGAAGACAAAACATTGTAAAGCTAAGTATACTTGCAGGAAAATACTAAATTAGAAGCATCACAGATGGTATGGACTTGATCCCATACTGAAGAGATGACAGAGTTTCTCATTGGCTTTAACGAGCTTTTGTCTCTTGTGAGATGAATTTGAAACATGAAAGACAGAATGTGAAAGGGACTTGTGCCTGCTGGGAGAAGAGCATGCCTCATTCCAACGGGTGCTAGTTTTACTGTGTTTTCACCAGTGAAAAGCCTTGCACTATAAGGCATCATAATAACATAAAAGCAGGATAAAGAAAGAGTGGTCATTAACAATTGGATGATACTGAGGTAGTGCATTATTTAGATATAGCCCAAATAAACCCTTACTAGGAAATTCAATGAAAAAAATCCACTCCGGCAATGAACAAGTCCTAGAATCATAGAATGGCTTGGGTTGAAAAGGGCCACCCTTTTATACAGCTGTTTCCCCTCCTGTTTATACGCTCTGATTTGGCAGCAAGGACTTTTAGCAGGTCATTGTGTACCATGTGAGTCAGCATGTGTGCAGACAGCTAACAGAGATGTTAACAAACAGTTTGATACCATTTTTCTGTGAGAGTATTTGGAAAAAAGAGAGAAGTTTCTAATGAAAGTTGCAGATGTCACTAAGAAATGAACTGGAGTCTGCAAAAGCAGTGGAGAAATTGCACAGAATGTGCTCAAAGGATGGAAGTTAGTGGTGAAAAATGCAAGGTACCTCTTACCTATTAATAATTTCTGCTTCGATCTCTATCCCTTTAGAGAGAAACAAGTGGGATGTAGAGGTGGTTGAGTGGTACATCAGTGAGCTTGGTGTACTAGAGGGGTTCAGGAAGCCCAAACTACCACTGGAATATGGCTGCGATGAAAGAAGAAGGGAGAGGAAGATGTGGCCTCAATTATAGACCTCAAGTTATAGACTTTGTTCATTGCTCTTTTCCAACATTTTTCAGAATACATTAGAAATTATTGCAGAAGTGATTAAACATGTTCAAGCTACCTTCAAAGTACAAAGGCAAAAACTAAACTAAAAACAACAGAAACTATGTAAAGGGAAGGCTAAATTCTTTGCTCTTGCAATCAGTTTTATTTCAAAACTAGCTCATCCTTAGTTTCTGCAGTGCCTCCTTAGCATAAATATTAGTGCCTGAGTCTCTGTCTGGCCTTTACAGTAATTAGTGCTGAACTTCGGCTCAAAGCACCTCTGAACAAGTTGTCATCCCTCATTGCTGATTCAGTCCTCAACAAAGCTAAGCTTCTCTTCAAAGCATGAGACATCAAATGAGTCTTAGCATTTTCAGAAACAAACCCTAGTTTGATGCTCTTTTTTTCTACCTATGACCTAAGCACTCATATAGTTAAGGGGAAACTAGTTCTTCCCTTTGGGAACTCCTATCAAGAAGTGGGAATACTGCATGGTTTTCATTTCTTATGCTGCAGAAATACAAACCACAAATTTCAGAGACCCTCCAGATAATTTCATTAAGGAAAATAACATTACTCAGCAGTCTTGAAATTCCAGTTCAGTGCACATAAGGGAAAAAATATGTTAAAAAATTTCAATATTATCTCTCTAACAAATATGTTATTAAATATTAAATAAAAAGTAAAGCTGTTCTGCTTATATGCTGTCTGCATTGAAAATATTTTACCTGTGTACCTGTTTTAAACTTTGTATGCTAGACTTGTAGGAAATGTTATTTGTTCACATTAAAAATGCAATTAATTTGTTGACATAGCAATCCTCTATGTCTTTTCACAAGCTTGGGCTTTTATTTTATTTTCATATCGCTACATGTAACTATGCATTTTTGCAAAATAGCAACTGAGAAATGTGTTAGACAATCCCTAAGTCAACAAGATTTCTGTAAGTTGCATGAGGCTATTTGAGAAGATGAGCTCAGTGCCTGCACTGCAATTCATTAAGGTTTATATCCAATTTGTTTGAATGTTTGACTAAGAGATATTGCCTGACAGTACGTTTGATATGTCTTGCACTGAAATTCAGACTTCATTACTATTTGATTGTTTAGAATATTTTAGTTTGCACGTCTCCTTTATCAACCAGCATGTTTTTCTCCAAATTCTTATTTTGTGCACATTATTTCTTTTATTCTATCTCCATATGTAATTTTAGTACTTTCAAGAAAATATATTCCTTATCAATAGTTACTATTTTTTTGCTGTCCTTTGCCTTTTGTAAGGTTTTGAACACACTCAAATGGACACTCAAGGTTGCTAGGCTTCCTTGAAGACAAGTAACCTTTAACATTAGTGGTAGAAATAGTATCACTGTTCTTAGGAAATCTTTAGGAAACTGCCATTATGCAGTTTCAGTCCAACCATTACAGCACCAATTTTCTTCTATATAAATATAACCCTAAATGGGCAACAGTCTTACTTGCACAGATTGTCTAGCAATCACAAATAGGCCCTTTAGATGTACTTTAAATCTGAGTGGAGTAGATCCACATATTTTACAAGCAAAAGAGAAATCACAGAAGAAGCCATAAACAAAATCACTGCAAGAAATCTATGGGTTGGTTAAGAGCAGGGTGAAGCTTATGTTTAATTCGTCTAAAAGACTAAAACTGACTTCAGATGGAATTGAACTTGGCCCCATTCTTACATCATAGACCACAACATTTTAAAAGTGTGTGACACTTTTAAATTAAATTGGTCATGCTTGACCAATCTGGTGGCCTTCTATGATGGAGTGACGGCATTGGTGGACAAGGGAAATGCGACCGATGTCATTTACCTGGACTTGAGCAAGGCCTTTGACATGGTCCCCCACCACATCTTTATCTCCAAATTGGAGGACTGTGGATTTGATGGGTGGACCACTCGATGGATAAGAAATTGATTGAAAGGCTGCAGACAGAGGGTGGTCATCAATGGCACTATGTCTAGGTGGAGGCTGGTAACGAGTGGCATCCCCCAGGGGTCTGTCTTGGGTGAAAAACTTAATATGAGCCAGCAGTGTGCCCTTGTGACTCGGAAGGCAGATGCTATCCTGGGCTCCATCAAAAGAGGGGTGGCCAGCAGGGACAGGGAGGTGATTGTCCCCTCTACTCTGCTTTTGTGAGGCCCTATCTGGAGTACTGTGTCCAGGTCTGGATCCCCCAGTACACAAAAACAGGGAGCTGTTGGAGAGGGTCCAGAGGAGGGCCACGAAGATGATCAGGGGACCGGAGCACCTCCCCTATGAGGACAGGCTGAAGGAGCTGGGTTTGTTCAGCCTGGAGGAAAGAAGGCTGTGGGGTGACCTCATTGCAGCCTTTCAATACCAAAGGGAGCCTACAAGCAGGAGGGGAATCAACTCTTTGAAAGGGTAGATAACTGCAGGACAAGGGGAAATGGTTTTAAGTTGAGGAAGGGGAGATTTAGGTTGGATGTCAGGGGGAAATTCTTTACAGAGAGAGTGATGAGGTGCTGAAACAGGCTGCCCAGAGAGCTTGTGGATGCCCCGTCCCTGGAGGTGTTTAAGGCCAGATTGGATGGGGCCCTGGGCAGCCTGGTCTAGTATTAAATGGGGAGGTTGGTGGGCCTGTGTGTGGCAGGGGGGTTGGAGATTCCTGATCCTTGAGGTCCCTTCCAACCCTGGCCATTCTGAGTCTGTGATTTTGTGATTCTGTGACACTGGATATACAGTTCTATGCCTACTGCTGTAACACTATCTTTTATCACTGAAACTAGAAAAATCACTTTTAGTTATTAGCATGTTATACCCATAACACAAAAGCTGGCAAGTCTGTTTCTGCTCTATAGAAATCAAAGATAGGCTCTAGATGAGACCACTGATCACTCAAATCCAATATATTCTTCCTGGCATTAATAAGTTGGAGAAAAAAATGTATGAACAATATGCAGTAACCTACTTTTAGAAGGTTTTTTTCTGTTCACCCAGTTAGTAGTTACATACATCCTAAAGCATGAAGAAGTAAATGAATTCATTTTCTTCAGTGTAGTCATATAAGATCTCATGGTGTATCCTGAACTTGCATATAGAATCCATACATTTATAAAAATATACGTACAATGTATAATATATTACTTAAATGCTTTTGTAATTTCTTTCCTTTATTAACTCCTGCCTCTATCCCTTTTTCTCCATCTACGCATAAGTTTTAAGCTGTCCTATGTCCACAGGGAATGAAGGGAATAACATGCTTCAACAGGCTGCCAAGGCATGGACTCCTGAAGCCATGCTGTTAACACAAGTCCTGCATCTTCAGACTGAGGCTTCTGTTTGAAAGGCTATTTACAATACTGAGTTTATCCAGAGAAGCAGGAAGAAAGTTTCATTGCTTACATATAATCATCTGACAGCTCTTGTGACGTTTCTGCACTAGCACTCTTTCAGGAAAAAAACTTCAGCAGCTCTTATTTCTAAACTTATTCTGATAGAGGTGCAGATCCAGCAGGTTGCTCCTTAGTTAGTTGTATATATTGCTTTAACTTGTATGAGGAGATTTAACTGGTATCTTTCCCTCCTGTAACTACACTGCTTCTCTGTTCATATCAACTGCAGATCAGCATTCTGTTTCTCCAACAGCATTTCAAATACAGAGCACAATCTTCATTCTAAATTAGTTGGGAGAAGGTGATGATGTGTCATTGTTTCCTAGATTTATACAAGACAGCCAAGAAAGTAGATTGCAGACAGTGATACAAGAGATATTTGTCTGATAACAAGGTCTAATTTGTACATACTTAAGTGTCAAAATGTTTGTACATTTTTTGCAGGAAGACGAATGTGCTTGTGTAAAGCTTTATATGAGAGCTGCTCCGAAAATAACACCTCACATTTTATTATGTTGGGCCACAATGTCAGAGGTGGATGTTGTTAGTATGGCAGTAGAGGCTGACCCTTCCCACCAGTATTCTGTTACATTTTGTTGCTGCGCAACAGATGGCAGCAGAAGGGCTGTCTGACAAAATGGCATCTGACATGGAAGTGCACAAGGAGCAAAGTGTCGCTGAATTCCTCCATGTGGAAAAAATGGCCCATTGATATTCATTCATGCTTACTGAATGTTTATGGAAACTAAACAGTCGATGTGAGCACAGTGAAGTGGTGGGCAGTGTGTTTCAGCAGTGGTGACAACAGTGTGAAAGACAAGCCATGTTTTGGACAGCCATGCAGATTTTTATGAACATGGCATACAGACTCTTTTTCATCACAACATTTCACATCAAATTTCACAACATTTCACAAAACATCACATTTCACAACAAATGTGAAAATGCACAACTACTAGTGGAGGCTAAGTTGAAAAATAGTGTTTTATAGATGACAATTTGCTTTATCAAATAGTGTTATTGTGTTCTTTGTACCTGTTGTAGTTTCCATGGGAATAAAAATGAGGCATTACTTTAGGAGTGACCTATGTATTTTAGTTCACGTTTTTACAGCTGCTGCTTAAGGCTTTTCAGAGGAAGCAGCAAAGTCTTGACACCAAAAAAAACTTTCAGTGTTGTTATGTTTCAAAAGCTGAAGTCTTCTGTGTCAATTCTAAGAAATAATAGAATGGTTTTACCAGTAGCTTAGTTCCTCTACATGTTTTCTGCCGAGATATCAGAAAATTTTTGGCTCATTCTTAACATCCAAAATATGCATTTTCTTCTTCAAATCCATTGCTGCTCCCCCTAATCTACTGCTGAATTCTATTTTCCCCCAAAGTTCTAAGCACTTAAATATAGTTTACTTAAATATAGTTTACAGAAGCTGTAGAACATGTGCAGAATTAATTCTGGGTTTATAATTGCATGGAGCAAGGGTGCTTTTTCAAATTGTGTAGCTCCAAAAATGTTAAAGTTTATAGCAGCCCTGCCTGCACGAGCTGGGTGACATTAAGAGATTCTTTTTTCCATAAAGTTTTCACTTTGTTTTACATCTCTTTTACACTCTCAGCCTCACCTGATGCTGCATTATTACAGCTGAGAATTAATCACTTGGGAAATGACCAAGGTCTGTAATCTGGAAATCAGATATTATCAGGTTTCATTATTCAAACTTGACACTTGACCTTTCAAGTTCAGCATGAGGCAAGGACAAATGTGAAGCACTGACACATGGGTTTTTCTAATACAATCTAGAAGTGCTGAGATTTGCAGACATCTGGTTGTGTTTGTAGAGCATAACAGTTCAGCTGTATAGTGCATCTACATTAGGGCCTACATCTCACTAGCTGTGCATATTCTACACAAATGATCCAGCTCACACAGGGTGCTTGAGATATATATTCTCTGCTCATTTGCAGATTATGCGTAGCTGGTCTCATTCTTTCTGAGGGTTTGAAACCCCCTGCCCACATGCTGAACAACACTTAAGCATATATGCCTGCTCAGAAGAGTCCCAGCCAGAAAAAGGGCAGTTTTTTGAAAACTGTGTGTCTGGCATATATTCAGCAAAAGATTAATGTGGACAATAAAATGAATTTATAAATGGTATTTTTACCCAGAGTTAGCTGTGGATAAAAGGACTATTATTCCAGCAAGTATTTCTGTGAAAAAATAAAAAATGCAAATTATTAATGAAAAATCATAATTAAAAGTTTCTATGCCTGAATTTTATCACTTTGAGCCATTCTGTTCAGAAATGATAAAAGAAAGGATATTTATAACAAAGTGTCAGTCACTATTTGTATGACTGTTTAATACATTATAGACTAGATGGCCAGTTAAGAAATCACAATGCTGTGAAGAAAATTTCCAGTTTAATAAAAAGGATTATTTAGTTAATTAATATGTTTCTGCTCTTCTTTTTAAGATACGTATGTAAGAATTGAAAATAATGTTTATCATAAAAAATAGACTTTATCTGATCTCTAAGAAGGTGTTGTATAGCATCTGTAGAATCTTTATCTAATATCCATTATAACTGTTAAAATATTACAGGAGAAAAATCATTAATTGATGTTTTATTAATGTTGAATAGAACCCTTTAGACTGAAACATTGTTTGGGTCAGTGGTCGTGGGTAGTCATGATTTTACCTGTGCAGTAGTAACTTTTAAAGAGTCAACTACATGGTACAGATCTACTTTCTTTGATAAATTTACTCAACTTTAGCTTTTCATTTCTGTTAAGAAATGAATTTGATTTTAATCTTCTCATGTTCATTTGTTTTGAATTTTCCAACTGGCAGCTATTACAGATTCAAAAGGCAGCAAAATATTAAACAGCGTATCCTACAAAGCAAGAAAACTTAAATATTCTGGGACCAGCCTAAACAAGAAATAATCTAAACTGGAGAGACCAGTGGTGCACTCACAGAACGAATGCGTTGCTTCTCAAACGGAAACGTATATATGAAACATACAAAAACATAATAGTAGATTGTGAATTGCAAGAAGCTGTGCTGGAACACAGTCTGGACACTTGACACAAATTAGTCTCAGAGATATTCCATGCTCAGGAAGAAAATCTCATGTATAGGAGGAGGAAGACAGGATATTTGGGGTTATAGTGTTTGTCTTCCTGAACAACTGTTACATATGACAAACCCTGCTCTCCTGGAAGAGGCTAAACACCTTCTAACACACCTGCTAACAGGAAATACGAATTCCTTATTTTGCTTTGCTTAATATAAAACTTCTCTGTTTTCAGAAGGAAAAAATTAGTTTGAACTGGATAAAGGTCTGATAGGCATTTCTGAGTTCAATGGGTAATGAGAAAATGCCAACCCTAGTTTCATGTCATATCTACAAAACTGGAAACAGCATTAAATATGTATATATTAACAGCATTAAATATGTATATATAAAGAACATTATAATTGTTCACATGATGAACGGTCTTATCCCCTAGGAAGGTCTTTTGGGCAATCGTAAGCAACAAAAAGAAGTGTTTAACTGACGGTCTACCTACCTTGTAAAGAAAGAGCTTCTCTTGAGCTATGGTAGATGTTACTCAATGAGTGCCAATGTTCTGAGATCATATGTGGAAATATCTGTATTCTTTTGTGCCTAGCTGTTACCAGTCCTCTGCCTAAAATCTTGTGGAAAATCATTTTAAACAATATGGTGGTTCAGCATGTTTTCACATTTGCAGTTATATTAAAAGATTTATATGAGCTTCTATGCAATTGGCTATTCGATGCTGTAATTCACAGTACAGCACTTTCTATTTGATACTAATTCCATACGTTGGTACTCATGATGACCATTTCTTGCTCAGGAGCTTGGCTTTTCCTGCCCTGGGTGTATGAGCCAGCAGGTGAAAGCAGATATCTCTACCTACATGATCTCTAAAGCAGAAGTGCAAGAGAAAACGGACACTCAAGTTGAAAGGTTCATCTCTGGATGTAATAGACAGTTTTATTTTTCAATGCTAAAGATTAGCTAGTAGCCTGTGGCTTTAATATTGGTGGTGTCCATTGGTCAGATGAGTTCTCTATTTCACTTTCTGACATGTAGCAGCCTTCAGTATAGTTTAGCCAGCAGAAATATAAACTTACAACCTTAACTAGTAGAAATTAATATTGAATAAGTCTAGAAGGGTTGCCATTGTCATATTTACAGATGTGAGCTGAACAGATCTTTTTCTTTCCTCTTTAGTATTGCTTATTTTAGAGAATTACTGGGGTAGATGCATGAATAGTAGACCATTAAAAACACTACATCAGTATTCTTTGTAAGACAGATTTTTCCATTTTATCAGGAGCCAGTTGCAGTATCTTCCATAGTAACCGTAAAAGGAAGAAGCTATGCAAAGACTTAATTACATATATACTATTATCTTTTTATTAGTCTAGATTTATTTCAAAATGTAAACTATTATTTCTATTATATCCCCATAAAGGAAACAATCAATATAGTACTAAAGACTGGGCAGTAAGAGGACAGCATTAAACTGCTCTTAAAGCAAAACCTGCACCTTTCATATGTCTTTGAAATCAGTTTGTAGAAGTAGGAGTGTTTTTTTTGTTGTTTTTTTTTTTTAGTTATTTTTTATTCAACTACACTTCAGATGTGCTTTTTGGAAGGAGCAAAGAGTTTAGCATATTGGTTTTAGAGAAGGAAGTGAGGCATTAATAATTCCCATTTTGACTTGTAACAGGACAGTGACTGAACCATGACAGTCTAGGTGTTTTATTTCACAGGCACGGATGTTGTACAGTTCTGAATCAGCACTGTCTTTTCATACAAGTAGAAATAGGGGTATACAGTATGATAGTGAAGACTCGACAATTTAGGAAAGATCAGATCAATCTTTCTAGAACTGCAGCCTGATGATAATTGAAGTGATCATAGGGATTACATTTTAAGAGCCACAATTCCTTTTGCCACTTGCAAATACCTTCAAAAACATTGGAAAGCCAGGAAGGATGGTTTTCTTGCAAAACAGATGTATATAATCTCACACAGGGCCATATTGTGACCAGAAATTATGCAGATTATGCAAAGAAAAAGGGCAGTCAACTTTTCATCCTGAGCCATGAGGCTTACATAAGGACATTGTGTAATTGTAGCCTTTGGACACTATGGAGCGCAGGGATTTTTTCTCCCTTATCACTTTGCTAGGAGTACGACACTCCCCAGAAGGGAAGTAGGAGCAGTATGCTACTTTTAAGCCATCTGTGTCAACTTGAAATACATAGAGAAGACATGACAGGTGATGCACTATGAAGATCAATCACCCAAGCAGCATTCAAGTGTCTTGGCTTTATGTTTGAATACAATTAAGAAGGTATCTTATATGCAAATTGTCCAAACACACTTGATTCACACATTTGCCCTTGTGGAATTACTGAGAAAGACACAAAATTAATAAAAGTTACCTCTAGAAACAAGCTAAGCAATGTCTCAATTCATTTCCAAGGACAAATTTCCTGCATCAGTTTCTGAACCTTGTAGTCTTTAAATTTAGTCATTACCATGCAATTTAGATATTGATTGTGAACACCTTAATTCTGGTCATAGCATTACTCATCAAATCTACCTATGAAGTTTTGTACTCCCTTCATAAATTAAGATGTTTCAAACTTCACTAGATAGACATAAGGAAAATTGTTTATTGTATATACATTTAATTAATTTTTCTAAGAACTGTCTACTTCTAATTGAAACTGAAACACAAAATATTTCAATGAAATGTTTCAAAAATCATTAAAAGAATCTTATATCTTATCCACATATTACAGTGTAAAATGCAAACAATGAGGAATGCTAACAACTTGCATTCATATTTTGTTTTGTAGATATTAATGCTGTAATTTATATCTATTTTTTTCTGTATGGTACATGTTCTTAACTAGACTATTTCACTTCTGCTTTTCATTCAGGATGACCCTCACATAACATTCAATTGTAAATAATTACTTTTTTTTTTTTTTTTTTTTTTAAATTCACTAGGTGAAAGGTATAATACATATTAATTACATATTGTATATCATATGTTAGATGTCATATGTTCATTGTTATACACTATGTACCGCACACTATACACTATATAATTTATTATTTATTATGTATTACCATAGAATCATAGAACCATTAAGATTGGAAAGTAAGATCATTAGGTCCAACTATCTCTCTATTAGTTTAAAGCCATTCCCCTTGTTTTATCTCTGTCAGACTGTGCAGTTACCATGTAGTTGGTCCCCCTCCTGTTTTTACTCTCCCTTCAAGTACTAGAAAGCTGCAATGAGGTTTCCCAGAGCCGCCTTTTCTCCAACCTGTACGAGCCCAGCTCTCAGCCTTTCTTTGTAAGTCCATTTCTTTGTTCATAGTCAAGGAACAGATTTCTCTGGGGTTATTAAGAACTGATTTTCTCTGGTAAATTGTTTTCAGGATTCTTTTGTTTGTGATCAAGTATTGCAGTTCTTATTTACAGATGTAGAAAAAATGATTTTCTTAACTATCTTCAACCAACTGTGTGATCTAAGCAATTTGACAAAACTGCTTTGTTACCATCACCAGTATGGTGATGTCAGTAGTTTTGTCAGCAGGTTTTGTCAGCAGTGTGGCTATGGATTTTTTATCTAGAACAGTAATAAAAATGTTTAACAGTAGCAGTCAGTTGCTCTCTGCAAAGCGCCATAGAAGTACGCTGATTTGACAATTTCTTATTAAAAGATATTCTGATGTAGACGGTAGCTGTTCTAAGTCTACTTTACTAAGTTACTTAATGACAATTTGTTAAAAAAAAAAAAGGCATGTTATTCTAGGTCAAAAACTATCAAAGACCACATTTATTACATTTAGAGTTATCTTTATTCACCAAAATTGCAATCTGATCAAAAAATGAATATAACTTAATATGTTATATTCACAATAATTCAAAAGCCCTGAAGATTTTGATGGATTTTGAAACAGCTGCCATTGCCACCTGCCTCAATTTCACCAGGACATTTATGATTTTATGCTTGTCATCACTATTTTTTTTCACGTAAACCTTCAGGATAAATATTGCCCATTTTTTTCTTTCTTTATATTCTATTATCTACAGTTCCTGAGCACGGTAAAAACACACAATATTGTTTTATTTCTCTTGTACCATCTTTCTATGTACTGCAATATTTAACACAGAGAATTTCAACAGTCATAAAAAAATAAAAATAGAAAAATAAAAAGCATAGTAAAAGTAATTCCTAAGTTCACTACATGTAGCTAGGCAACTGAGTTTGCTTTTTTGCTTTTTTTTTTTTTTTTTTTTAATCCAGTGTTTTCACCATCTAAAATGTTGCTTTTGTATGGAAGCAAGCTTAGTCTGAATTACTATTAGATAGAAAAATCATAGAATTATAGAATCATAGACCAATAGAATGGTTTAGGTTGGAAGGGATCTTTAAGATCACCTAGTTCCAATCTCCCTGCTACAGGCACGGACACCTCCCTCTGGACCAGGTTGCTCAAAATCCCCATGCAGCCTGGCCTTGCACAATTCCGGGGGACAGGCATTCACAACATTCCTGGTCAACCTGTTCCTAGTCACAACCCTCACGGTAAAGAGTTTCTTTCTAATATCTACTCTAAATCGACCCTCTTCCAGTTTAAAGCCATTTTCCCTCATCTTGTCGCTACCTGCCCTTATAAAAAGTCCCTTCCTATCTTTCCTGTAGGCCCCCTTCAGGTACTGGAAGATATAATGTCTTTAAGATCCATATTTTTCTTTGCAGTATATTACACAAAGCAGCAAACATCAAACCAGCAGTAATAAAGGATGTTTCCAAATCCAACTCCCTGTATTTCAAAGGCAATCCACTACAAGTAAGGGTTTATCTTCCTATTAGTACAGGAGAGATGAGTATAGTACGAATACTGGGTAGATGGAAGGATTTTCCAGAGCATACTTTGGGTGGCATTACTGATTCTACTTCTCAGCGGAGGTTTGGAGGTAAGAAAGAAGGTGGGTGGAAGAGATATCTGAACGCTCAACCAAGCATATCATGCTGAATACCCAGAGCATTTTTTAAGATAAAACTATCCATCAGCATATAAGTGTTTTCAAACTCTGAAAAGAGACTCTGAATTCTGCACTAACCATATGTTGAAGGAATTAAAAAGACAAGTCTTCAAATTTATCTTAAGTAATTCTGCTGTTTTCTGTTATTGCCTAACAGTACCCTCTGCTACAATTGTTGTGTTCGAAGGTTGTAACTCTAGTGGTTACATCCCAATTAAATAGAAACAAGTAATTTCAGTATTGGAGGCATTACTGTCACTAGCCTGAAATTTTTTTATTTTTTATTTTTAATGAGACTTTCAATAAAGATTAAGATATTTACTTCCCACAGAACTTCCATAATGACCTAACATCTACTTCTGCAAATTCTACATCACTTCTTTCAATGTAAAAAGTAGTATTTTTAAAAATTTTTAAGGTAGTGTCCAAATTAAAATGTTACAGGTATGATTCTATATTTCAATAGTAATAAGCACGGAAGTCTGACTAAAATATGCAGGCATAATTGTTTTGAAGGTTAGTTTCCTATAGCAATGGAGGGAAGATAGACTGACAAACAGTAAAATGTCCTCCTTAACCAGCACCATTCACATGTGACATTATCACAAATACACCTGTCTGTCTCATGCAGGTATAATGATAATGCAGATTCAAAAATGAATGGTATGAGACTTAGTGACTCCAGCGTAGAATAACGTGCATTATTTCTGTCACAGATATTATGTCAACATAATTAAATTGGAAAATGTAATTAATCGAGCATCCCAACTAACTTCATGTGGATAAGGTTAATTTACTTCTGTCCAAAGGCAATGTAACAGCCTACAAAATAGGTTGGTAGGATTTTGTATTGCCTTAGATATCTTTGCAAGGTGCTGTTGATGGAGAATTATGTACCTAGATTCACAAGAGTATCCTTTTGGGATATTTTTAATTCGTCTGTGACAGGTATGATTCATCAAAACATTTGGGAAGTTATTTTTGTGTTTTCTCCAAAACATTACAAATATGCAGCAGTGAAGTTTACGAAACATTGTAGAACTTTGTTATCAATTGGCATTTTTGGCAATCTAGAGACAAGATTGGTATAAAGACCTTGAAGTATATGTATATATATCTAAGTGTCTTTCATTAGTTGTAAAATGAACTTTAAGTGTGCTACTTCCTTGTATAATTAAGGACAGAATTGTTCTTTCAGATGGATGGAAAGAAATACATCTGATGTCTCACCTGTATCCACTGTGGTAATGACACACTAAAGGGATACAGGAGTAGGGAACAGTGCAGTGGAGGGGAACTGGCATTATTTCCATGAAACAAACTCATATCACTTTTTCTTACGGGTTTTTTCCTCTTACTTCCTCTCTTACAGGTAGACAAATCTATAGAACCCTTAAAATTGAGCAATGTATGCCTGGGTGTGCTTGAATGCCAAGAAATTTAAATGCATGTACTTTTCCATTTTGACATGGTCATGCCCATAACTGTGGGAATAAAAGAAAAACTATTCAGAGCAGAAGCTGTGGAGCAAGATATGGAACGGCTCATGGCTCTGATTGGATAAGCACCTGCATGCACAGTTAAGGAATGTTTGTAGAATACTCTGTTGACATGTAATAGTGGATGGGAAAGCTAAAAAAAAGGAAAGTTGTGAATGTATATAAGTGATGTGAGAAATTATAATAAACAATTTGGATCGTTCACATCTGAGTCCGTGCATCAGATGCTGTTCATAGTAACTTCACTGTATCTGTACCAAATATGTAGATTACTTCCTGTAATTATCCTATTATTGTGCTATACGTATACTTCCATCTGTACAAAGGGAAAATTTCATAATTTACTTGCCAATGTATGGAGATGACTTCTTCCCATCTCTAACTTTCTAAAAGACTGTTGTTTTGTTGCCTGTTGGGAAAGGACCTGAAGTTCACTGTAATTAACTCTCAGATCCCTTACGTCATGTAGCTTTCCTACTTCTTCTGTAATGGAAACTCATATGCAATTATTGACAGCTAAAACTTCAAAAGCGGTTTAAATTAACTTTGAAAGAAAACCGGTGCATATGAGAGAATGCAAGTTAGGCTGAGCTTGTCTGACACGCACAAAAACAATCTCTTCTGAGCTTCTTATCAGGAAGAAATCTGCTACCTGCTTTACAAAAAAAAGAAAAGCAAATGTTCATTGCAATTTTTAATTGAAGAACAACTTAGAAGTGAAGAATTCATCTTATGAGAAAAGTTCTGTTTTTAGGGGGGAGACTCTCTCTGAACTGAATTTAGTTTTCTCAGCCTTTTCAAATTTTTCATACAGATTGATGGTACAATTAAGCCTAAGAGTTTTTTTTTTTTTAAACAACAACAACAACAAAACTGTGAGATACAATTGTTCCATAAACATATAATATACATAAAATAAAAAGCCTTGCAGTTCTACTGTTCTACAGACAAAACAAAGTTTAGGTAATATTTTAACACATTAGGATAAATTATTATCCTTAGTATCTTTAAAGTATGTGAGAATAAGTGCTTTCTGCTGGGACTGTAGCTGGTATCAGCCAAGTATCCAAGGTTTATCCCCAAATGTTTTATGATTTCTATGGCAGACTTTCTTATAGTGGGACTCTATCTAACTCTGGATGGAAACATGCTTGACATTCAACAATTGGATAAAGTGGATGAGGCTTTGAAATTAATTTAAAACACTTTGATTTACCTTGGGCTAGCAAACACTTTGAATGTACGTCAGGTTTAGAGTGAAATGTAGGCTCAGCGCTGCACTTAGATACATCCACTGCAGCTGTAAGTTTGCAGCTTTTCTTTCTGATTAGTTTGTTGTCATCTTTTTGTTGTTGTTGTTGTTGTTCATAATGATAAAGTGGTAAGCTCTTCTGAAAGTTAATCCCCTATTAGCTTTGTAGCTCCTGTGCCAGTCTCTTGTTAGCTTTGCTGCTTGTACTTCTGGAACTGATGTGCATTCCCTAAACCAGAGCTGAATCTCTTTGCTCTGAGTGCTTACTATTGCAGGGATATGCATTATTTAAACCATTAGCTGAAGAATCCTACCCATAGAACTTAACACAGGTTGAAAACATTTTACATAAAATGATGTTTAAATGACTTTAAAACCAACTACAATTTTTTTTTCTGGTTTATCTGTTCATCTGGGAATAGACAAGCCATATGTTTATGACTGTGTCCAGTTCTGGGCTCCCCAGTACAAAAAAGACAGGGATCTCTTAGAAAGAGTCCAGCGGAGAGCCACAAAGATGGTGAAGGGCCTGGAACATCTCCCCTATGAAGAAAGGCTAAGAGAACTGGGTCTGTTCAGCCTTGAGAAGAGAAGACTGAGAGGGGACCTGATCCAGGTCTATAAATATCTAAGGTGTGGGGGGCAAAGTGATGAGGCTGGACTCTTTTCAGCAGTGTGCGGAGACAGGACAAGGGGAAATGGCCAGAAGCTGGAGCACAGGAAGTTCCGCACCAATGTGCGCAAGAACTTCTTTACGGTGAGGGTGACGGAGCACTGGAACGGGCTGCCCAGGGAGGTTGTGGAGTCTCCTTCTCTGGAGATATTCAAGACTCGCCTGGACGCCTACCTGTGCGACCTGGTGTAGGGAGCCTGCTTTGGCAGGGGGGTTGGACTCGATGATCTCTGGAGGTCCCTTCCAACCCCTACAGTTCTGTGATTCTGTGATTCTGTGACTTTTAAAATTAATACTCAACTCTAATTCTAGCATCATATTTTTGAGACTTTAGTGCTTGCATGACTCCCTCCTTCAGGATGATGAAGCTCAGCTCCTGGTACTCGAGTCATTTTCTACCTTCAATCATTACAGTTACCATTCTTTTGTAGCATCTCTTCAATATCATAATTTGCATTTATAAAAATAAAAAAGCCATATAAAAGATGATATAACAGAGATGTACATCACAAGAGAAATTCTTAGCTAGAATGTCCTTTCATTGCATCAGTGCTGTGATGCTGTTGGTGGAACATTTGGGAGACTATCTGAAGACAGTAACAGCTTAGATAACAGCTGAACATGAAATTCATTGTGTTCAAGCAATAGGTAGGCTACTACCCAGAAGAGATATTCGGCATTCCTTTTGGTGCTCATTATATAATAAAATAGATAATTATAGAATGGGTAATGTCAGGGTAATTGCCACAATTTGGGTTTTTTTTCTTTCTTTTTTTCTCTATGTTTCCTTACTTTATTTTTCCCTGGGATGCTTTAGTTTGTCTGATTATTTAGCTCATTAATATATATGCATTTTTATGGCCAGTCATAATTCCTAATGTTCATTTTTAACTGTGATTGCATTCACAGCTATTTGTGAGGACCTGTCAAATATAATCTGGCAGCTGCAATTAGTCAGACTAAGGCAGTAACAGAATGGTGGAGACAGAGGTCAGGCCTTATACAACTCCCAAACTGAGATTCTTCATAAATTAAATTGCAAGTGGTGCTAGATGAAACACTGTTCTCTAAGGAAAGTAACAATTGGAGATCTCTTTATCCCATTAAAATTTCTTTTGGTGAAAAAATACTTGCCTCCATACAACTATGACAGATACACAGGCATTTGTGTTTGCCCCCATCACCACAAGTCCTGAATGCAATTTGCATAATTAACTTCTATTTCTTCTCTTTACTTTTTCTTCTTGTCTTTGATTCCCTTCTCCCATTTCCTTCCCTCTCCCCTTTTTCCTTTTCTTTTTTTTTTTTTTTTTTTTTTTTAATTGATTGCTGAGTGGATATACACCAGAATACTTTTTCAAAGTCTTCCAATCTATAAGAATGTATGTGCTGATCATGTGGCTCACACAATGCATATCTGCAAAGCTGAATTAGCTGAAGTGCCTTCACATCAACTGTGTCACTGCTCTTAGATCCACTGTGCATAAAACTAGAGTTCAGATTTACACATGCAGTATATATATGCTCTTACAGTATAATGCTGACCTGGCTCTGATAAGTGCTTAATCGAAGAAAAATGTCCATAAATGCTTTAGTAATGCAGATGGTTAAATTCTATTAACAAACACTAATGTACCTTTTGATACTGAAGGTAGAAACAGTATAGTAACAGTGAGCAGATTAGCTTATTGGACTGCATATATGTAGTGTTTCATATTTCCATGTGTACTAGATAATATACTAGAAGAATATAATTTGCTGTGATTAGATAATTAGACTACTGGGACTCATTTTTCAAGAGTTTCTATCATTTTCATGCTCATATAAACCTAAATTGTGACGGAGTCATCATATTAATACAGAGCTAAAGAGTACTTTCAGTTTATATTTTTTGACTATCCCTTAATTGGGATGGATGATTCAATTTAACATTCCAAGTAAAGCACTTAGTAAAAGGTGTATTTTTTAAAATTTGTCATAATAATGATAGATGAGCATGACATGACACTTACCTTAAGTTCAGTCAAGGAGTGAATAGTTGTTTGTTTAATAATTAAGTCTAAGTCCTTGCTTATGTAGCAAAAGGTTATTGTAATACTCTTCTGAAGTTTTGCACTTTTGCTCATTTATTTTTCACATTGTATAGTGATATGTTCATCTTCTGACATAAGATTCTTTGCTCATCTTTTAATTAAATTAGTAAAGAATAACGAAGGATACTACACTGTGAAAATTTCAATTACATTTTACTAATTTCAATCCACTTTTAAAACATTTGATGTAAAATTAGATTTGAAGCCTATGGAAAGTATATTTACTTTGGGTTGTAATCACAAAGCACATTTTTGTACTGTAAGCATTCCATTTTTATCTTTAGCTATTAGATAACTATCTAAGCGTTTATATGTTTTTAATATATATATTTATATAAAAATCATTTATGGGCAGAAATAGAGAACATAAGCTCAGTTACTTTGGTACCAGGCAGATGTTCCCAGGTGTAATTGTTTCATTCAAGTACTTTTATCTGTTGATATTAGTAATTCTCACAATGTAATGTATTGTAAATAGTAGGAGTAGAATGTATTTCCTTTGTCTATGCTATTTTTTATCAGTAACAGAGATCTCACAAACTTAAACGTATTGTTTCTGCAAGAATTGTCATCACATCCCCATCATGAGAATTCTTCCGATTGACTTGAGTGTTGTAAAATGAAGGAACCAAAGTTGTGTCTTCCTGTAATTCTTTGTTCAAGATCATCGTAATAAAATCTTTGTTTCATCACAGATTTTGGTCTCAAGATTCTAAATACGCCACAGCATATATATAAACATCAATTTCTTAACAAGAAACGTGTAAGCAGCACTCAGCAAATAAACATATCTAAGAAGTTTTGCAGGCTGAAGTAAATTTTTAAGACATTTTGACTACAACCTCAGTGAAACAAAACAAGTTCAACACCTCCTGTGTAATTAAATATGTATTTTTACACATTTCTGATTCAGTTTGTGTCAGGAATAACTTTTATTGATGTAATGTGTTAGACTATGTTTACAAATAATTCAAGCAAGTCATTCTATGTTCCAAAAATATAATTGAACTGAAAGAGATCCTTTCAGTTAACTTTTCATAGAAAGCTGCAGATTTTTTCAATGTTTGAAAGTTAAGAGCTTTGAAAATAAAACTTAAATTGTCCGTTAATGAAACAAAATAAAAATCAAGGTAACAGCCATGACCAGGCTGAGAGTTTGTGCATTAAAATTAGGGACCAGAACAATAAAAAACATCTATATATACCTATTGACTGCAATCATGCTATATTATCCTCTTGAATTAATAGTATAAATTTCCTTAATATTCACTGAATCACAGCTTAGAGCTCACATTATACATTACCCATTATTCTGGTTTAGACTGTATTTTGCAAAGTGTACATGCTATATGTAGATACAGTATTCCAATTTTGGTCTCTCTAGTTTCTAGAAAGCATTAATGCTGTCCTAATTTAATTTTATATATCTTTGCTTGTTCATGAAAAAATTATCTTAGAGAATCACCACGTAGCAATGAGAGGTTATGTTAAATGAGTTTCTAAAAAAACCCCTAGGTCACTGTTTAACCATTCTCTAACTGTTCCCTAAATCTATTGCTTTTTGTTTGGCTTTCATTTACTGATGCTAAAATGGTGTAAACCAAGTTAACAAAAAAATGTAAATGACGTGTTTTTAAAATGCAAGAAGATGCAGAATGAAGCTTCTAAACAACGCGGATTTCCTCCCATGCTGTGAAGTTGATTCTGTCAATGACATGAGATGTAACAAAGCTCACAAATCTAAAAGCCTGTTAAATAACACATCTGACAGACTTTGCTTAATAATGTAAGATTTTGAACTCTGCTCTGGCAGCAGTCTCACCATAATGGAACCGGGTTCTGGGTCACAGCACTGTGTTTCAGAAAATGGTAAAATCTCATCTATATTATGTGTCGTTTATAATAAGCTGTTTTGAGTAGTCATTAAGAAAACTATAATAATTTAATCTGAATATTATAGGTCATTAAAATGTTTTCATTACATTTGTTTAATATCAGATATTAAAAAATTATCTTCATATGCTTGATGACTATCATAATTTACCCACTTACATTGTTGTTTCATTAAATATACATACATTTCCTTTGAAAATGCTACATTGAAAAAGTTTCTTTGATATATGTTTATTTTCCTTATGCCAGGAAGATGCACTTTACTGTAAGTTGTCTTTTTTTTTTTTTTTCTAGAATCATTTGAATTTTCTCAATCTCACAGAGACCTACTGAAAAACTCAGGAACCAATAGTTAAAACCACGAACAGCACAGATGAGGTTTTTTACAGAGAAGAATCCTGTTTCCTCTTTGAAGAATATGGGAATATGTTTTTTTCCTGGGATATTAGAGAAGTTCACATATTGCCTGTATCTTTGGTCTATCCATCTCTCACAGGCTAGGACTTCTTGTCATACTTCTTTCATTGCAAAACTGTAGAGTAAAAAAATAGACTTTTATACTTGTACTAGAAAGTTTGAAAGTAATGTGCAATAAAAAAGAAAGGGGCAATTAAAACTTTGTGTGCAATCAACATTCACATAAGAGTATGCTTAGGTGAATGCCTGCAAGAGCACTCATTAATTCTCTCTTAATATCATTCCTTAAGATATTATTTATACTGAAATTGCAAATACTGCAATTTCAGCTGAGTAAATTTGTAATGGCTTATTTAAAGTAACCAAACACTTATTTCAGTTACATCTGATATTCTTAACACTTTTAATGATTAAAAATAATTTTTACTATCTACCATAACCTAAAACATATTCAGTAATTATTGATTTTTTTGACTAATCAAATGTTAATTTGCATTTCTATTGAAAGCATACAATCCAAACGGGTGTTTAACAGAAATATTTAGCATCTTAAAGTAAAATGGCTTTTCAATACTCTATTACAATTATTAATGGAACAAATTAAACCTTATTGTGTGCAATAAAAAGACTCATTATTGGTATGGAAATAATGTAGGTTTGTCTTAACTTTCCTAGAGAAGAAATAACTAGGATTCTCAAAGGCATCACTTGAACGTAGACATTTCCACAGGGAGACATGTAAAAGAGATTGTTACTGAAATAACCATTTGTGCTGCTTGATTTGGGACTTTTTTTCATACTTTTTTCATTTGTAAATGAAATATTAATCTCTAAGACTAATAAGTATTTTACAGGCTCTTAATTTTTGTGATTCTCAAGATACTGTGAAAAAATAAATAAAAACCAAATTATGTGTGACCTTGTTTCTACCTATTCTAGGCACCATTAGGAAATGCAAAATTCAAGGTTCTCAGAATTGAAATCACTTTCAATTCCATTCCCACTTTCCATTAATACCTGATGTATTACATTTGTAGATGAAATTTTCATGGATAATGTTAATTTGTATCAAATTCAACCAACATTTTGATGTCTATTCTTAAATAAGCCACCTGTATAGTCAGTGAAAATAAGTGTTTCCAGAGAGTGATTCACTATAATGTAAATTAGCTGGTAACTTAAATTAGTTTAGAAAAATTCTACTCCAACATAATGTGGTGACACAAATCCACCATATACCACCAGTAAAGATCAGTTTGACATTTGTACCAAACATTTACTCCAGATTCCAGAGTGAGATATTAAAAGGCACGAGCAATTTAATATTCATGAGATATCTTTCTTTTTCTATAATCAACTGCCAAACTGAGTTTTCATGCAAAAAATAGCATAACTGTGGGCACAGAAATGAGTTACGGTGGTGTTCTTTAAGTGTTACAGGAGCCCATTAGCATACATTTTATTATTAGAGTTTGTCAACAACGGAAAATTTCAAAAAGCTTTTTAGCCTAAATATTAAAAAGCAAGAACCAGGCTGATCCACAAATTGTATCTTCACCATAATTCTTTTAATTTATTTGAGGCAATAAATATGAACACTTCTTGAAGACAAAATAAAATGTAAATTTTAAATTAATTGGAAAATTGTATGAATCTGCATTTATTATTGAGCAGTTAAAAATGTATAAATGAGCTGCAAGTGATTTTGCCATTCACTGGTGAACTGAAATATTTTTTTCTGAGTGGTTTTGTTTTCATTTTCCTAGCTCCCATTTTCATAGCCGGGTGCTGTTAATGTAGACCTGTAACTTCCCTTTAAGATTAAAAGTATATTTGTTCTATTATGGACGATATACCACTGCTAACATATGAAGGAACTTCTAGAATAACATTATCCAAAATCATACTAAACAATAAAAGACATCAGGGCTAAAAAAACATAAAGCTAAAACAGTCTAAGACTTGTTAACCACGGTCAGGATTCCCAGTCAGATTTGCTTACGCTTTATCAACATGGGTGATCTATGCTTGGGTACTGATGTCAAAGGCAATAACCCCCATTGCCTTATGTGGCTAAGTATCTTTTTATATATTTAAGTATAGTATTTATAAAGAAAATCCTTCCTTATGCTTCAATTTCTGTTTTCCAGAATACATGAATTATTCTATTCCTCGAGTTTCTTTCATCAAAGATAACACACAAAGCATTCAGTATAATACTATGAAGTTAATTTATAGAAAGTTTGTAACACACACACAAAAAATCCATATATATGGCATATTGATGTAGATGAAAAATGATTTTGTTGTCCAATTTCATCCAGTAATATTTCTGCATAATACTTTCTTGAATCCTAGATGAAACTAATGAAATAGGACTATGATAGAAAAAATTACATCAGTTGAATTTGTATACATAGAGGTTTATTAAAATTAAACACAATGAAAAATACCAAAGAGAAAAACAAAAGTTCTGTAGTCAATCTGCTTTCACAGTGCTTTTCTATCACACTGTAAAAGAGGTATAAAGCATGCTAATAAAATTTATGTGCAACAATGAACACAGCACACTTTATTGATGTATTCTTGAGGAAAGGATCAGTGTTACACTCCGAAAGAAATTAAAATATGCTAGAAAAATCATATGGTTTCAGCTATATAAGGCATTTTCAATATTGCTAGCCTGGTCAACTGTTGCCTGAAGTCCTACCTTGCTTTCTTGCTTTTGATAAGGATGTGGAAATGAGGAAGTGAGAGACAGAGAGAAATGCAACAGTACCCTTAGAAAACTGGTGAGCTTGGATGGATGACAGGTAGCTAGGTAATTTTATCTTCTTTACTCATTCTAAACAAAGTTCAGAAGAGGAATCAGCAAGTGCTAATCTACTGCTAACTACACCCCTTGAGCAATTTTTTTCTAATGGCATGCATTAGGATCTGTGCAATGCCAAAAAACTCAAGAGCCTCAATATCTTGAAAAGCACATCTGTGAGAGGTAATACTCCTACTGCTTTCCAAATATAAGAATAGTTTTGCTTCACATTGCCACTTACTGACAGCAATTGATTAATGGCAGCTTGTCTCTCTGGGAGGCAGCATCTCTTAAATATTCCAAGTTTTGTTCAGTATGCTTCATCTTTAACATCAGAAAGAATATTTACGTATAAAACTCAGTACACCAAATCCCCAGTGATGTGGCTTACTGGTTAAAGAGATACCAACGGGGAAAAAAAACACACCAACAACAAAAACCTCTCCGAAGGCTGATGGCTGAAGCTAGAAGAGAATGTATCATTCCATTTGACTAGGAGAGTAAATCCATCTTTGAACATAAAAGTTTGCATCTTCTAACCAGAAACTCTTAAATGACCACAGAGATGTAAAAAAAGATTGTCTTTAGAAAACTGTGTTTTGTCTGAAGTTTGTAATCTTTTCCCTCAGAAGTAGCCCTTGCTTTGACACTTTGTAACATCCATCACTTAAAGAACAGGATTACATTAATATAAATTTCTTGCAGAAAATTCTGACATGACATTATTTATTTTGGTCCCAAATCACAATGAAGAAAACTTTGAAGTTTTAATTAAGAAATTTCCAAGAATTTTAGCACATTAATTTAAAAAAACAAAACAAAACAAACAAACAAACAAAAAACCCAAAAAACAAAAAACATAAACATTTCCAGAACATGTTTCATCATAGCTTAATAAAATGACCAAACCACTTTGTTTTGGGTCAGGTCAATATTAAATCATACTTAGCAAATGCAATTCTTGTTTCCTTGAAGTTGTAGCACAGAAGTCTCATGTGACATTTCTCCCATTAAAGTGAGCTGCTGCTGTCATAACAAATGATGGGCTTGCTCAAAACTGAGGACAGATTAGTAAATGGCTGTCTAGTTTTAGAAGATGTAATGCTGTGCTCCCTCCCAAGTTGCCAATAAAGTTAATATTTTCTTAAACTTACTCTATCTGAGCTGTCTGAACATTATGGTTAAATTTTCAGTTGAAAACAAATTCTGAAACTGAGTACTTCAGTTGAAATGTGGTTTGAATGCTTATTATAGATAATTAGGAAAACATATACGTATTAAGTGAAAAACCCCAATAGACTTAAAAGCTACCTGCAGAAAATATTGAATGTTTTTGGAAATTCCTTCTTATCAAAACTCAGTTCAGCAGAAAAACTATCAAAACTAATTAACGAAGTAGTAGATGAAACTTGGCAACCAGAGCAGTAACTCTTTCTTGTATATGTCTGGACATGGCTGCCTAATCCATATAACTCTTCTGTCAGGAACTGATTGGCTGTAAAAATATGTCAGATTTAAATTAAAGGAGGTTATTTGGGGATTATTTAAAACAAAAGAAAAGGAAAGATCATGCCAACTTGAGTTCTACTTATTCCTCCTCTGAGTCTCCACACACATGGATTAAAAAACAAAACAAAACAAAAAAAACAACTAATTACATAACATACAAACAATAGTCTTATTACAAGGAAAGAAAAAAGATTGTTAACAAAGTAGGCAAGATAGGAAGATCATGACTACTTGTTAAAGTGTTACTAAAATGTTTATGAACACTTTACTTTTTTTTTCTTCCAGGAAACAGAAGGACTACTCTTTTTCATTTATGCAACTATCTTTACTCATTCTTTAAGTTTTTTGTTTGTTTATTTGTTTTTAATGTTTCTGAATTGCAAGTTTTGTTTTTAGTTAATCTGATTTGTTGGTTAGTCACATTCACATTAGCTGTTCCTCATACTGCTCTTCCTACCCAAACTTCACTGCACTCTGCAGTGAAATGAGATTCCAGGCAGTCCATTAATCGTACTCTAGCACTGCACTTCTTTTACTCTTTCGTCTGTAGTTTCTTGAGAAAAGAGGGAAAGGAAAATATCCTTTCACTTTTAGGCCTTCATTAACATGATCATACCTGTTATGATTATACAGAAGCTATTTCTGTATAAAATATCCTTGAGGCTAGCTCTATCTCTAGATAGCTTCAAAGTGAAAAACAAAACACAGTTGCAGGTTCAATGGTTTAATTGTGTTGCAGCTCCCAAACATTAAACCAACTATGTGAATTCTCCTTTATTCGGTGAGCTAAAGAAAAAAAAAAATCACAAATAACATGAATATGAAAGTTCTGGGGTTTATACAGAACATACAGAACGCAGGTTAGAAATCTGAGCAGGAAAAAGTCAAACTGCCCATGCTGCCATGCTGCTGTTTCCTGCTCATGGTCAAGACTTTCAGGATTCTTGAAAATTGAGACTTTTGATTAAAAGAAAAGTTGAATCCTTGACAGATCTGCATTGCGTCAAAACAATTTCTTAGCATTTTGAAGGAACCAGCTTTCCAGCGGTTGTCATGTTCTCATAGTTTTAATTCTGTTCTCACACAGTGAAAATGTGAAAAGTCCACGGTGCCTGAGGCTCAGGAGGAAACCAAGAGGATTACAAACAGTTCTGGATTTAGCAAGAGTATCCTGAGATTTTTAAACTACGTATTACATATTTTTTCTGTTAGCACATTTGTTAAGAAAAGCGTCTCTTCTTCCAGTGTAATGTTTCTAAATGTAGAGGTGAGAAAAAGGTCTACATCTTTTAAAACATCATTCTGATAGGAATATCCTGTCTCTATGAAGCACAGTTCTGTGTTAGGAACGTCTGTAATCCATTTTAACAGCAGCTTTTTTTTTTTTTTTAGTTTTTTTTTTAGTGGTTTTTTTCTTTTTTTTTGGTTTTTTAGTTTTTTAATATTACTTTTTTAGTCATTTATTGTAGGTAAGTAGATTCCATGGGAAGCAATACCATGGTATCATACTCTGTTCTCCAGGTCATTTAGCTTATTATATAGTGGTTAACATAGTATTGTGGTATTGATAATAGCAATACTAAGACACTTTTTGTCAGTCATGTTGAAATGTTCGTACTGATGGCATTACTATTCCTAATGCAAATTATATTGGAGAAACTATTTTGGAAGTGTAGGATTCTCAATAAATGCCTCTGTATTAGACTCCAGTAAGTTGTTCCTACTGTTTCTTTTCCGTCACAGACTAGAAAGTGGGTGTAAACATATGAATACTGCCTTCTTTTATATATAATTTAGAAGCAGAGCCCACATTACTGACCACCTTATGGTTACTGTTGTCCAGTGACAGAATCTGATATATGTAGATAACGTGATTTTTAACTTTCTTGAATTTAAGAAACTTAGATCAATTTTAAGTGTCTGGTAGATTAGCTGAATATGATCCATAGTTCCTGTGGATACGAGTAACTTTTCAAAGGCACATTGCAAATATGTGGAAAAAAGGAACACCGCAGCCTTATTTAATATTTTAAACACATGTTGCTAAGATGTCTGTAGTATCACTGATTTAGCACCCAATACTATCATTAAAATACCATCTAAAAGTTCTGTGCCCAAAATAAGTACACTTTTGAGTACTCTCTCAGTGCCTCAGCTTTCTATTTTCATCTGGTGTTCTGATTAGAAAAGTAATAATATTTTTGAATGACATAGCAAAATCTCTAAAGAAATGAATAGTTCTGTCTGTGCCTTCAGCACAGGTGTGTGTAAATAAAGTACACAGCATAAGATGAACACCTGGAATCTGGAAAAAAAGAAAAAAGAATAGGTAGGTCCTCATTAATTTAATATTACCTAGCCTGCCCACTGCAGTGTGTGTTCCATGGAAAGAAATGCAATCGGTAACTTGAATAGTGTACTGTGCACAAGAATATCAAATTTAAGCTGCATAGTTAATGCTCTGAGAATAAAATAAAAAATAATTTTATTAGTGTATTACATGAATATTATTTTCTGCAAAGATGACTTTCTGTGTGAATAGTGAAATGCATATGCATACAAACGTGGAAAATAAGGCTCTTCAGTTTTCTATTTTTTTTATATAGTCTCAACTCATGATTGCACTCAGCGCCTCTGGCAGCTGCCATGGTGGCCAGCTGTTCTGGGGACGGGGAATTTTGGTCAGCGGGTAAAAATGCTCACCAAGCCCCAGCTACACACTGATATCTCTGCCTGCCTAGGGACCACCGCTACCTCTCAGGCAACAGCTTTAGTAGATGCCGCCCCTGGTAAACCTGCCAGCAAGCCTTCATCGCACATCACTGCGCGTAGGACCCCGTGCGTTGGTGTTCGACGTGCCTGACACCGAGCCCTGCCACGCCGCCTCTGGCACCGCCGCCAAATTGACGTTGGAGCGCACTCACCGGCACGAGGCGCTGGGGCTGAGGACTACATTTCCCAAGAGCCTCTGCGACGCGGGGCGCTGCGATTGGCCCCGGTCCGCATCCAATCGACGGAAGGAGGTGGGCAGCGGCGTCGCAGGTGCTCTCCTGCGGAGGCCAGCGGCTAGCGGGAGGGGGGAACATGGCGTCGGGTAGCCGTGTCCTGCGGCGGATGCTGCACCTGTCGGCCGGGAACTGTCTCCTCCTCTTGCTGCTGCTCCTCCTCTTTCTCTGCGGCCAGCTCGGGGGAGGCCAGAAAAAGAAGGAGGTAGAACCTTTGCTTCTTTCGCCGTCGCGCCCGGCTGAGGGGTCGGGGCTGCCCCGCCGTGCCTCCTCCCCGCGGCGGTGCCCCGGCGAGGGTCTCCGTCCCCCTGCCACGCGGTTCCGCTCTCTCCGGGCACCCCAGGGCCGCCTGCGGGGCGCCGGGCAGCGGCTGGCCCCAGCCCCTCGAACATGGCCGGCTGCGGGGCCGTCCCTGCGCTGACACGGGCGCACCGGGGGGCTGAGCCGCAGTAGGAAGGAATTAAACCGTGTGTTGCGATACCACCTGAATGCCCCCGGCTAATAAGTAATGCCGAAGCGATCGAAGCGGGCGTGTGGTGTGCTGGTGTACGTGCTGATTGCCGGCCCCGGGGCGTCTGAGTGTGAGCCTTGGAGGAAAGGGTGGCTTTACTTAAGTAGCGACAGAATGCCTGTCTTCAGCCGAAAGGAAATGTGCAAATATTTACCCTTTTCCAGGTTTTAATGCTAGTGCAAGTGCTTACTGCATCAGCTTGCCCCTAGTTCCAGGTGAGGTTCTGCCAACCTGGGTGCCAGGCTGTGCTGCTACCAACACATCTCACTGAGCTCTGCGCAGGCAGAATGGCCACAAATGTTGGATGGCTTTGATTTTTTTTTTTTTTTTTTAAGTACATAAATTACTAAGGTTTACAGCTTTCGGGAAATAATGTAGTCTGTAAAACCCCAGTTTCACCATCAGAATGACAATCTGACTTTGTGGTCCTACCAGGTTACATAGTGCCAGTCCACATAAATCATTTGGATATCAGTGTAGAAAATGAACACCTGAAATCTATGCATTCCCCTAGTTGGCTTTTCTCTCTCTCTCTCTCTTTTTTTTTTTTTTTTTTTTGTTTGTTTGCAGGACACTTTTGTGCAACTGGGAAGCGTAGACAATAATGTATTGCTCTGTCCTATAATTAATGTATTTTTTCAAATCTTTACCTTTTTCATTTAATAAAATGTGTTTAATGTTTATCACTATCGATTCCCTTTTGCTGTGATGTACTGGCTTAGCAACTTTTGTTGACACTTTCATGTAGAGTGGCAGCTGTGCTACCAAGATAGCTGAAATAATCTTTATTTCTTTTTAAATGAAATCCTTTCTTGACAGTAAATAATGGTAAATTAAAATGGCTGTCTACAAAGTTTACTGGTTTTACTGCAGAGTTGTATTGTGTAACAGGATTGAAACATACCTCTTACTCAGCCACTATGCTAGTACTGTTCAGGATGGTGGTCCTTCTCTGTATGCTTTATATGAAACTTCAACTTTCTCAGAGTAAGCAACTCAGAAATCACCTCTACAGAGTATTTTTACTGGGGGAGGATGGAAAAAAAAAAAGAGCATAGAACCTTGTGATAGAGGAAGTTCCTGTTTAGAACACTGGTAGTGGCAGAAGGCAGAGATGATAGAAATTAAAAGTGAATCCATTTAGTCATATAAAGACTGACCAGATTGCCATAGCTTTTATGGCAGTTGAAAAAGTGGTTGAAGGTACAGTGAATTTTTGCAAAGTGAACCTTCTTGAGGGAAGTTAATGGAACTAAAAGGAACTTTAGTGAAGTCAATGATTTTTTTTTTTTTTTTTTTTTTTTTAAATCGTCAACTGTATAGAAAATAGTGCATAAGGTGTGAATTGTTGCCAGTGTCTGGATCAGCTATTTGAGTGTGGAAGATGGAAATAATGACTGCAGAAAGGAGAGAACTGAGTTATTAAATGTGTTTTGAAGAACTTATTGCTAGCAGAAAAAAAAACAAAAAGAGGAAACTAGTGAAAACTAGAATGACTTTATGTCACAGATTCATTGTATTGATTGTGGAATACTGTGTTACAACTGTTTAAGGTGGAAAATATTGCAGTTCTTAAGTCACTGAAATACACTGTCATGTATAGCAAAATATTCTGATAACTTCAGAAACTCTTTGTTGTGGCATATCACAGAAGGCTGCTGAGTTCCATAATAAATTTGATTATATTTGCAGAAGTATGAAGAACTGTCAGAGAATGGTTTTTAATTATTTCATAAGTAGCTGAGTGCTGCCATTGAAGTTACATTTCTGGAACAGTAGCATGATGATATAAACATATAAACCTTTCTGTTTCTTCCCTTTATCCTGCTCTTTTCTGTTCTGCTCTTTCACCCTGGACAGCTTTTGCCACTGAAGAAATAAGTAGAAAACATTGCAATCTTTTTTCTTAACATTCCTCTCCATTTAATATCTGATGATGGTCATAAATGCAGCAAAAACTACCCTAGGGCCTGCCCAGCTTGCAGCAGTGTGCTGCTGCCTTTGGTCACCATTGCTTCAAAATGGAGACTTCTTCCATCTCCTGTTGCTGTTCTCATTGCCTGTAGACTTCTTTTGTGCTGAGAGATGTTCTGGTTGCCTACTTAAAAGAGAAAAAAAAAAAAAAAAAAAAAAAAAAAAATGGCAAACATGTAGCAAAGCCAGTGGAGAAAAAGGAAAGAAGTAAATATTAGAAGAAAAGTCCTGAGTACTGTGTTCAGTTTTGCGCCTCTCACTACAAAAGAGACATTGAGGCCCTGGAATGTGCCCAGAGAAGGGCAACAAAACTGGTGAGGGGTCTGGAGCACAATGGGGTCTTTTGGGGAGTGGCTGAGGGAGCTGGGATGGTTTAGTCTGGAGAAGAGGAGGCTCAGGGGAGACCTTATTGCACTCTACAACTTCCTGAAGGGAGGTTGTGGTAATGAGGGGTTTGGCCTCTTCTCCCAAGGCAACGAACAGGACCCAGGGAAATGTTGTATCAGATATTGTATCTGCAGGTTGTACGGGAGGAGGTTTAAGTTAGACATAAGGAAGAACTTTTTCTCTCACAGAGTGGTCAGGCACTGGAATGGCCTGCCCAGGGAGGTTGGTGGAGTCGCTGTCCCTGGCAGTGTTCAAGAGGCGTCTGGATGAGGAGCTATGAGTTATGGTTTAGAGGCTTGTGGTAGCAATGGTAATGGGAGGACGGTTGGAGTAGATGATCTTGCAGATCATTTCCAACCTTGCAATTCTATGATTCTATGAAGTAGGAGCATTGAACACATTCAATGGCATATATAGTATAAAGGATTGTTATCTCTCAGGATTTCTGATACTTTTAACAAAATAGTAATAATTAAAGCCCTTTACTCTCTTTCTCCCTTGAAATTTTGCTTAACATTCAGCTTGAATACATAGACTTTTCAATCTTTTAATCATTAAAATGTTGTGTTTCCTATCCGGACTGTGGAGCACTGCATGTCTTTGCTTTTGAAACAGCGTGCAGGCAAATGTTTGGTACTTTCATGAAGTATAGGCTCCTCTTTAAAAGCTTTATTAAAAATCAAGATGTGGATAGGATTGAATTTCTGAAGGGAAATGCAATCTTAACTGTAGATTCAGCTTGAAGTAATTCTGAAGCTTTATTTAAAGTGGAAACTTTATATTCTTTTGGGTAATTTCCCATTTTCTCTTTCGTTGTAGAAGGGAGAGAGGAGGCTTTTTCAATCAATACTTAAAGCTTTTAAGTAACTGTCCTGGTTTTGAAGTGAAATAACAGCTATAAGTCATACTTCAAAATGTAAAAGTCTTTGAATGCAAATCTAAGTGCTTTTTTTCCTCAATTCTGTCCTTAAAAAAAAAAAAGGGGGGGGGGGAGGGAGATGGGAGGGATGTGATGGCAAGAATTCTGTATTTTCTGCTGATCTTCTCCAGCAGCCAGAACCTTGATATCTCTTCCCTCTTCTGTTCCTAATTAACTGAGGTTTTGGAGAAACTTCACAAAATTAGCTTGCAGTTCTTATTTTAACAAGTGTGTGTGTAGAGAAACTTAATGTCTCTTGTGATGGCATACGATAAGTGAAATAAGGAATACTTACAGCAACAGTCTGACAGTGTTTTTGTAATTGGATTACTGAAACTTTTTTCTGCCCAGATGTCTCCATTTGGCAACCTTGGTGTCATAAGCCACAACAGTGGCTTAATTGATTTTTTTCCCCTGTTCTTCTCTTTAATCAATTACACAGTGCATCCTTTGTACCCACATGGAAAATACAAATAATATCTTAAGGTTCTAAGTGCTCTGGTAAAATCGGTTGGTATAGTTAGAGAGATAAAGAATGCTTGTTTGATTTGTCTTTTATTACTTATTGTTGATATGTTATAATATTGTGTTATTATTGTGGATCTTCAGGTTTATTTTCTTTTCTAAAAGTGTTTTGAAGGTTGTATTTTTTGGCTAAGCTAGTGATTAGAACTAAAAAAAAACCCCAGCTTTATATGGTATCTGTTATCTAACAAATCTGAAAGTAGGCATAATAAAAAGTAGTGTTTTTTCATCTAATGCTGCTAGATCTAATATTCTTAGATATTGTACTTACTTTAATATTTGATATGTGTATCAAATTTATTAAATTAAAAAAAAAATCTGTAATATGCTATTACCATGAAATAGATTGAAAGGTATTTCTATAATGATCCTCCAAGCTGCATTTCAGATGCCAGATGTTGTAATAGCATAGAAAACATGAACATATCCCTTACATTCTGAGAAACAGCAGCAAATTTTGTCATTTCTTTGGGAAGACTTTTTTCCTTTCTAATAGGATTTATTGGTAAGATTTTGTTTTTATCTGATCATCACATCTAATACTTTGGAATGCCCTCAGTTATTCATGTTCCACAACTGCAGTTGGAGTTGTTAACCTAATTATGCCATTCCATTACTCTTTCTTGTTTTTTTCTTTGAAATTCTAAGCAACTTATTCTTGAATTTCATATGTACCAAACATTAACCTTAGTAAGGTTTGAGTGTATTGCATAATACACTTGTATATCAGCATCATAACATAAGTGATAATTAGAATTGTGCATTGCCTTTGTGGATTGAAAGTCAGACCTTAAAATTCTTCAAGGTTATAGGCTATAACATTCACTGCTTTAAAGATAAAAACTGTTTTCTTCTCTGCTTTTGGTGTTGTATTTTTTTTTTAATAGTAATTTCCTATCATTATTGCTATCTGCTGTACTGTTACAAAATGAGGATTTCAGTTACATTCCTCATCTTGTTGCCATTCACAGGTCAGCAAAGACAGACTGTAGGCCTGAATCTTGCATAGTTCCATTTCTGTTCAACTTTGCTAGATTTAGATGTGTATGTCTTCTTGTCTGGGCTACTGTAAATGTCCCTCTAATTATTATTATTATTATTTTTTTTTTTTTTAACACATACAGCAGAAGTAAAGACAATATAGTTAAAAACCTGTAAGATTTAAGGTTAATATTCATGAACTTGATTGTTTCATGAAGACCTTTGATGCTTAGCCTGTTTTCATGACATTAAATAATTGTTGGTTGTTACGCTAATTTACTAGCATAAATCCCTTTATACTGCATATTATCAGGTTTTGTTTAAACATTCAAGCTTTTACATTTTCTCTTTTAGGTTCTGTTAGTGGCAGAGAAACATTCATAATCTAAAGTTAAGCCTTTAATTCAGAACTGCATTGTCCTCTGAGCACATATTTGTTTAGAATAATTAATTACTGCTTTCATATTGCCTTTTTTTTTTTTTTTTTTTTTTGCTGAATAATATGGTAATTTCATTTAAGTAAAGTGTGAGAGGTATATATTATTCACTGTCTCTTAGACTTTTCTTGGTAACTGTAGATGCTTTACTTCTATTGCTGAGCCCAGTGGTCCAAATTGTTACTTAACATATTTTGATTATTTTTCCTTTTCTTAGCACCAACTCCGTATCACTTTACTTTTAGTAGTAAACTGGAATGAAATCTAAATTGGATTGAATCCAACATCAGTAAATTCACTGGGGTACTGATGCACTAAAAATATGAAGTCATTTTTACTTTTAAACCTGTTTTCTGTGAATTTTTGTCATTCTGTAAAAGTTTTAGCTAGAAACTCAGAGTCTGCATGGGAGATTAATGTGTGAAATAATAAAACTGAGCAGACAGGTTGCTTTTAAATATGGCTCCTTTTGATACTCTGCTTCATCAAGGTTATCTAGAGATATAAAGAATACAAGTAGAAATCTATTTTAACTGAAAGAGGTGATATATATTTTTTCCAGATAACGTGGAAGATGTAATGTAGATAAAGTGAAGAAATGAAATAACTATATCAGCATACGTTTAGTCATCTCTCAAAAGAGAGAAATTCAAACTGCAAATAGGTGAGGCAATTGAAGAGGAACTTAGTAAAAGGAGGAGTAGGACATCTCATCAGAGAGCAGTACCTTCACTCTATGGGATAAGAAATGAAAAGGAGAAGAGTGTTCCTGAAATCTTACCTTTTCTAGATCTGTCACAGAATTAACTAGATCAGTTTATGCCCGTGACAGATGCTTAAGTCAGAATTGTGAGGCTGTGCTGTCTCCCGTGGTGTTCTGAATTTGATATCTTTTGCTTACATAGGCAATGTATTACATCAAGCGTTGTGTGAACTTCAGCTATGGGAGTAGGAAATAGGGGTTATGTCTGTATACCAACTCTTCAATGAGGACTATATACATAGTCCTTAAAAAAAAAAAAAAAAAAAGTAAAATGTGAATGTTATCACTACATTAGAGTAGTGATACTCTATGTAGAATAGTGATACCACTATGATGTGTTTTTGTTTTTTTTTTTGTTTTTTTTTTTCCGTCCAGACAGTGATGTAATTATGTTTAAGGTGGTATCTGTTCTGGCTTCTGTTTAGATTGTGTAGGATGGTTAAGTATTACTACTGATTGTATATATGAAATGGCTTCAGGGATTTTTTCTGAGATGTGAGACTGAAATGCTTTCGGGTAGAAGATAGTACTGAATTTGTACTTCCTCACTTGGCCAAGCCAAGAATTTAGAAGGGTGCATGAATTCACACAGCAGTAAATGGGTTTTGGTTTCAGGAAGCTTTTTAAAGTAAAACTTCTTTGACTCCTTTCAGTAAGATTTAGGGTTTTTTTTTTTTTTTTTTCAAATTATGCCAAAGATCAGATGCCTAGGAAAGGTAATGCATCTGCTGCCTCATTTATCTATCTTACTAATGTGGGATTATAGTCATAATCTCCATGCAAAGTCTGGAAAAATGAGGGATGTGTTCAGAGGCCTAGAGTACGCTGAGAATTCTTCATTCAGTATAAAACTACGTGAAGAGTTAGAGATTTGTATTTGCTTTTATGTAGTTTTATGTAGTTACCATTCTGACCTTATTTCTAAAAAATGCTTTAGGTTTTCATCAACCACTTGTGCTGCCATTAGATTGTGAGGACACTTCAGCCTATCTATCAGTCTAGCCATTGAATGTTGCAAAAAACAGTCCAACAGATCAATCTTTGTGATGATGGATGACTAAAGTTGATAAGATTATCAGCTTTCAGCCACGTGCTTTAAATGGAATTGTTAGTAGCATGTAAAACATCATTAGTAGGCAGATTTCTCCTTCAAGTTCACTCAGCAAGTCATAGATTCTTTTAACTTATCTTGTGCTGAAATGCAGCTTGTTCAGTGTATGATCTGATCAGGTAAGAGTGTTGATACATAAATATATTAGAAAGTACATAGTAAGATGCATGCACTTTTGAAAAGACAAGTTTTAATCGCCTAATAAAATCCTATTTTGATCTAGCGTAAATATTTTGTTCATTCTACCTAGACGTGTCCGTCAGTTACAGTTTAGCAATGATTCTCATGAAATCCAGATGATTTCATTTAGTAGCTTGATGTAGGAAACTGCTCTAGCAGTATTGCTATAAGGAACTGCAGTATGACCTTGCCTTAACAAGTGTTTAGCGGGCTTAAATACTCCAGTTTAAGAAAGCCAAGTTCAGTGATCAAATGCTATCAGATGTGTGACTTCTTTAAACTTTTTAAAATCTTCTGGAAGGTAGAGATTGTACTGCTAAGTTTTTTTAATTCTTTCTTATTTTTGCCTTATAGTTCAGTCATTATTTGTGTTCTGGGAAACCATATGATGGTTCAACTTTAATATATTCCAGTGGAAATTTTTAACTCCTTATTTCTATGAAAACTTCCAACCTAAGTAGAAAGTGAATGGCGGGAATTCTGTTGAAGTTTCAAGGAGGTCAGTAGTCCTTGGAAAACTAATCCAAGATGAAAATTTGGGACAGTTACACCTTTGATTTTATCCACAGCAGATGGGTTCACTTACTTAGCATATCTCAATGCAAAGGATGAGGCAGAAGTTTTAAGTTGTCCAGCTGGATAGGAGTTGCTCATTAAATACTGAAGTTACTGTGGTAAATATTTTTCTTTTGTTGTGAGACATTTTCTCTGCTAGGATAGATGTGGATAGCAGCTGTTGCCTATATTTATAAGTTTTCTTCATATCTCTGCTTTTTGATAGCAATGCACTAACTTCTTTAGTGGGCAATTTGTTTAGAAACTAAGATAAAACATTATTAATATCCGCTGGAGAAGCTCCAGATACTATCATTCCTTTTCATTTCCTCTTTGCTTCTTTGGCTTTAGGCACTGCTGATCATTTTCCACTTAAAATGCATGGGAGGCTTTTTCATTTTTCTAGTTGTTTTGTCTAAGCTGGATAAATCAGGCAATACAGATAGCAAAATACATATATAGTGGTTTGCCCTGCCCTATACAGAATAGCATTTACCTTTGCATTGACAGTTGAGTTTTTGTCTTCCTGTAAGTATAAACTTTGTTCCTACAAGGGATGAAAGCACTTAAACCAGAATTCATGGAGAATGTAGCTTCTAGAGTCCAAAGTCTTCATCTAAAATGGTCTTGTGTAACTGCATATTGGTTCTGCAGGTTGTTAACTAAATTTGTCTTACAAGTAATAGTAATGAAGTTCTGCTTTTACACATACAAAAGACAATTCTCATCTAATTCACTAGCTTGTATTTTAGCCCGTTCTGTGCATGAAAACTTGATGTTTTGTCATTGTTTGCTGTGAACTTGTGTAATGTTCAATGATAGGATTTAATTTGTCAGTGGAACGTGACATCTTGTCCCTTCAAATAGTAGCCTTGCACTTACAGCATGTCTGGGGAATTGAAATAGTGACACCGTTTCCCAGAAATCAAACAGTTACCCTGCTTCACAGGATAAATGCTTGGCAGTCTGCTGTTCTGGATGCTTGGGTCCTCTGGTGATCTGTCATACCATTAAAAAAGAGTAAAGTGAATCAGCTGTTGTCCATCTGTGAGGCACTGTTTTCATGTTAAAATGGTCTCTGAGTGTGTGAACTGGATTCTTGTGTTGAAATTAACATGAAACATACACTTCAGAAATGCACTCTAGCTGCTAGTTTACAGTCGGTCCTTGGTTGAAAATTAGTTCGAAGTAAAATATTCAAAACATAGAGGATTTGAATATTAGGACTGAAGACCTAGGTATTTTTTTCTGCAGATCTTTTTGGATTTGCACTACTTGCTAATGCAAATGTATATATTACTACAACTATCCTCTTGTGCAGGCACAGAGCTTCAGAGAAGGTTGAAGCATTTGCTGAGCCAGAGAGGAACAACAAGAGGGAAAATAATTTTGATGATCATTCAGGAGAGGGAATTGTAGAGTTCCCAGAACTGTTTATATACTTAATCCAATAACTGTTCAATGTAAAATATTGTAATGCATTCTGTTCAAGAAGGTTTACTTGTCCACCATCTGGAGATGAGTGCTGCCCACCAGACTTCTTAGTTGGGGAACAGACAGAGGGCAGTGAAAGATGTCAAGGTTGCTTCTGAGTAGTGAGTTCTTCAGCATAAGCCCTGCACACTGACTTTCTCCATCCAAACTGCCATCGCTTTCTCAGTTGTAACTGCTGTTATCAGTGAAGGTGGCTGAAGGAAGGAAATGTAGAGTGCACTATATCCAGTGCCCTTAGTGCCAGTCCCTGAATTAAAATAGAAGTCCCTGAAATGAACAAGGAGTATAAAGGTACTCTAATCAGTACTTTCCTTTCACTATTCTAAGCTTGTTTATGTACTTAGAGCATTTGGGCTGTAAGTACCCAGCATAGCCAGGTGAAGCTTTTTCAAACCCGGAATTGCTAGCTCTGGTCTCGCTCCCTGGTTGCTGTATGTCACAGTACCCTAAGTTAACTGCTTCAGTGTGGCTTAATCAAAGTGTCACATTACTTTTACACATATGAGGCTAGTGAGAGTATAGCATAAAGTTAGTGGTGTTTGATTTAATTTATAGATAGTCAGATATGGTGAAATTTGACTCTTATTGAAATACAAGACGGGAAGGACAAAATTAATTGGTTTATTTTAGTGAAGTATATTTTATAAAATATATTAGTAATAGGGCTGCGGTAAAACACATGGGATCTGAATTCATCCCACTTGAAGCTTCTAGTTGAGATATTTTTATTGGCGGTTTAGCAACATTTAGTACCATCAGTGGCAGAAGAGAAGGCAGTTCTGTACATGTATCATTGGAATGATATTTCTATCAGACGTGTTCATTTTAGAAGATTCTCGAGTGATGTGAACTGGAGAGATCTGAAGTCTGAGTATGTATTATATGCTCAGGTTAAGTGTGGTTTTGTAGAAAGTAGAATAGAACTTTATTCTTTACAATTAAAATTAAAAGTTACAATTTTCTCATCCCAATGTGTTCAAATAACGTAATTACAACTGTGTTAGTATGTTAGTCTCTTGGCATGTACCTTAAATACCTCAAAAGTCTAGCTGATGCTGTTCAGTTATGGCAACATTATTTTTTTGAGCAACCAATTGCATTGTGCTCTGATGCAAAACTTGTATTCACTTGGCTTAGAGGGGAAATTATAAATTCATTAGCTGATACAGCAGCTTTGTTTTCAAAAGTAATTTAAGTCTTTACTTCTCCCAAGAAGCCATAATAGAATTTTTCCTAAATTTAATGAACTGTTTGATAGTAAAAATGTTCAAGGAAACACATTTTTATTCAAGTTTCTACACTGAATCTTGAATCTACAAAGAGTTAGCAAAAATATTTAAAAATGAGCTTATGGTATATGAGACCCTCTCAACTGGTTTGATCACATAAGAACAAAAAGTATATAGACCTTTAGTAATTATATTTCAGTTAAATTTCAGAAATTCTTTTCAGGAGGTATAAGTTAAGACTTCATGACATATGCTATTGCTACTGTTACTGAGCACATTTAAAGGTTTTACATAAAAGCATGCTGACCTCTTTAAACAGTTTTGATTCAGCATTCAACAGCAAACAAACTTCGTTAGTCTTATTAATTGCACTTTCTTTACTTATATCTAATTACACATTGGTATCTGTGATCTGTCCTTAAACTGTTCAAAAATAGATCTGAAACTACGAAATAAATATTTCGTTTTTAAGTGATTGAGAGTTTTATCCATCTCAGGAGATATTTCCTCTTGACCAGAGGCTGTCCATTAATTTTAGCACCATGCTATGTCTCTTGTCTTGTAAAGAATTAGTTACCAGTAAAGGTGGTATTTAGATGAGAGGAAATTCTGCTCAAGGAATGCTTAATTAACTACTCTCTGTTGATATATGGGTAACTGCAGGTATGCAAGAACTTCATCCAGATGACTAACAGGAAGAAGGAAAGTTTTGTAAAAAGGCATTACTGTTAGAAAATGTTGAGGCATAGCAAAGAAGAATGTTAAATTCAGTGATTCTCTTGTATTTTTGTGGATTTTTTTCCTCATGTGAGATAGAAACTGCTAAGAAACCCTGATGATAAACTGACCAATGAAAGGATGACATAATAGAATAAAATTAAGGTGATTAAATGTCAGAGACAACAAATAATATGTGGGTAACTATTAGTAATAAAATGACACTGAGATAGCATAAGTGGGGATGGATGATCTTTCTCACAGTGAGAACATTAGTCATGAGTCATGATTGAAATTAGTTTGAAAAAATATTAGGAGGCATGCTACTCTGCAGTATGCATTAACGCAGGTAATGGATACAATATAGAAATCACTTGATTTTTATAAGTAGAGCTTACATTCAATTAATGGTGATGCTCCCAAAACTTTCTTTATTGCCTACTATCACTAACATTGTTTAATTGCTTGTTTTATCTTTTAACTGAAGATTTCAGCAGAAGGAAGGGGTTTGCTTTCTGTAAAGCAAAGTTGAAGGTGGGAAGGAAAAATCAATAGTCAGAACCTGAAACCTAACTTCTTAAAGTTTCTGTGAAGTCTGCATGTTATGAAATTGCTGCAAACAGAGGAAATTGTATATTTGATGACTTTTGCTATATATTTAGAGAAGCACATGGTTGAAGAAATCCATCTTCTGTACAGTAGCAGATGTGAAAAGAAAAGGTGATCTTTTTTCCTCACACATTGTTGTCATAATTATTGTCACTTTTATCAGAGAACATTCCATTTGGGCCATGGTAGAAGTTGAAGTTACCTTTTTAAGGAATCATATGGAAGAATAATACATCCACACTGTTGTCTGCTCTATTAGTCAATGTGTAATACTACATACATAGTATAATAACAGTTGCTTAGAAATACTTAAAACAGCAGCCCAAAGTAAAAGTGATTTTTGTCATCACTTCTGTATAACAGTCATGAAGAAATGTGTATGTGAAGTTAAAAATGGTGGGAGGTTCTGAACTTCTCTAAAAAACTGTGCAGCATGCCAAGGACACACTGGTAGGTTGTTAGTTATATTCTGGAATTCTTTTAACAGAAAGAGACTTGTGACAAATGTTCTGTTTTATCTCTCTGAAGATTTTGGGCTTCCCATTAGTGACACAGGTACTTGCATTAAATTCATGTAGATTGGTCTTGTCTTTTTTTCATAAATATAAACAAGAACTTAGGGAAAAACCCTTCTCAGAAAGTCCTTTTTCTGGCAAAGTTTTTCTGGCAAAAGTTTTCAAATTGAATTGAAGGTCTTCAACCCTCTTGCTCCTGGTTGGATATGAAATTACTTCAAGCAAATGCTGTAAGATGTTATCTGGTTCTGAGCTTTTTTTTTTTTTTTCCCCTTGCTGTCACTTCAGACCCTTCACTGCATATATTTGGCAAGCCAGAGTTGCATGTTTTTCCCCTACTTGCCTTCTGAGGTAGCCTTTCCTATGGATAAGTTTAATGCATTTAAAACTGAAATTACAGGATGATTGTATCAAATTTTTTGATCTGAGAACTTTCTTACATCTCAGTTATGGCTTTGTTGGAGTTCAGTTGTAACAAACATTATTTTTCTCTGTGCATCTGTTTGAAGTGGAAAGTAATAATGTGCAGGAATTAAACTTTGTCAATATCAGAATCTTTTACACTGCTTTGAAAATTTATTGATGCAGAAATGCTTATATTTATATATTTCTCTTCCTACTCATACTCTAGCCATACTTCTCACTTTGTTTGTATAGCATTGTTTGCATGCTGTTTAAGGCCCTTACTTAAGGAACAGGTTGCCCCCTCCCTGGAGGCATTCAAGGCCAGTTTGGGTGGGATCCTGGGCAGCTTAATCTAGTGGTTGACAACCCTGCTCAAGGCAGGAAAGCTGGAACTGTCTGTTCTTTAACATCACTTCCAGCTTAAGTCATTCCATGATTCTATAAAACTGTCTTTGCTACGTAGTAGATAATCTCTGGTTTGACCAAAGCCACGTATATGGACTGTGAATTCTCCATCCACCAGAATGGAGAATTCATGTGCAAAGATAAGCCCGGTGAATTTTGATTATGTATCTGTCATAGATCAGACCTAGATATCTTCTTGGATAAGCATGTGGAGGAAAGAGGACAAAAATACTGTTTTGTTGCCACCAACTTTCCATTATATCTGATGGACTACAAGCAAATTAAAATCATGCTTGGAAAGTAGGAAGTAGGAAGGTATGTATTTTCAAAATTTTAAAAAAAAATTGATGTAGGACTGTAGACCAATCATCTGTCCAAATCTTACATGTTATCTCATACTGCCTTTAGAAGTGACCAGACTAATTTGCCACCTCTTTTCTACCCACTATTTTTTCTTAGAACTAGGGATAGCATCTAGGCTTCCTGACTATAAATATTTTATTGTTGATAGTAAATAGGAGGGGAAAAGATAGTGCTATGTTAAGAATCTAGACTAGTCGAAACTTGTGTTGCTCAATAACATAAAAGACATTAAGGTCTCTTTTTGATCCCAGGTGTTCAAACTGAGGTCAAGACTTCCAGTTGTCTAAACTACAGAGTGAGATTTATGATTTGATGACATGGAATTAACTGAATGCAACATAAACGAGCATTATTATAGTTTTTTTTTTTAAATCATGTGCTTTTGGGATAGTTCACTCGTTGATGCTCTTAATTTCTGGATTTTGAGTTTACAGCATATTTCAAGATAAGAACTGTCACATTAGCATAAAGTTGTAAAATGAGAGCTTTTATTAACTTATTTCAGTGATCACCAAAACAGCAACTATAACATATGCATAAATATCAACATAGAATTAGTTTCCCATTTGCTTATGTACTAACATCAGTTGAAAGCCAACCGTGCTTGATATGAGGCATACCTTTGCTTTACCAGTTGCATTACCAGATTTACAGGTGATATTTTAGAATGTGAAGGTATGTTAACATATTCAAACTCATCTCCAGTTGATTGGTAAAGTATTATATTTACTTTATTATTTTTAATTTTAATGTAATTAATTTCCTGCTCGGAGGTTAATAGTGGTATTATATTTCATTTTATAAAATATAAATATTATAAGAAGTATATCTCAGTGTTATTCAAAATGTTGATGTAATGCAAAACCAGAGATAACTTCTCTTTAATTCCCCAGCAGGTGTAGACTTTACTGATTTTTCTGTAGGTAGAAATAATGCTACACTTAAGTATTTCATTTAAATGAATAACAGTAGTTCTTGTTTATTTACATTCGCAAGAGGATGTTATGTTTACCTAGGCTCTTATGTGAATAGAAATAAGATGAGCAGAAAAGTGTGTGTGCTCTTTTCCAATTTCATATTGCCTATATTTTTTCCTTGTTTCATTATTTTCAACTTTGGGCTAGATCTCATGTCTTTGATCAGCAACTGCTGTGTGTACTATGCCTCCAGAAATCATAAGGCAGTCATATATACACTCATAACAACAGCAGAAGTCCTTACTTGTAAATTTAGTTATAGACATCTTAGAGAAGGCTTTTGTGCCTCACTGATGTATTTAGGAATGTACCTACTGCAATCCTGGGCCAGAAGGTTTGCAGTCCAGTTAGTATTATGCAATAATTATGCATAGTATTATGCAGTAATTATCAAATATGCTCAGTGCATTCCCTGTGAAACAAAAGTGCACCTCTGGGGAACTGATTGTAAAATTATTAGATGAAAAAATTTCCAAATGTCCCAATTTTCAGTTTACGCTGTGATCTCTTTCATTGACGTAATGAATCTTGGGCAGTTGCTGATTCCTTTTCCTCTGCATTTTCACTATCTTCTTAGTTAGGTTTTTGGATATATTACAAGGATACCAAATACATATACAATACATTCCAAATACATATAATCTTTTAAGTCACCACTGTGCATTGAATTGATTGTTGATTTGTCTCCTTCCCTGCTAACTACAGGCTGAGGACTGCATCTTTGTCTTGCAGCTGCCCTTGCTAAGGGACAGGCAAGCCAGCCTGCAGTGGAACTAATTCCTCCTCTAAATTTCTTTGTCCATAAAATTGATGAGCAAACTCTAAATGTTTTTAAGGACTTCTCATATGGCACGTGCACCAAGATTAGAGGGTTGTTTCTTTCATGTTCAGCTGTTAAGGCCCATGGACTGTGTGGATGTTTAAACCTGGACGACAGATTAAAGTCTTCAGTTTTACAAACTGATAGGAAGATGTATAAGTTATTACTACGTCAGTAAGAGGATTGTAAGCTGTTTTTATCCTTTAATATTCCTTTTGCACTGTATTTTCAAATAAAATGAACGTGTTCTTTAAACACTATGTAGGAATACTGCTTTCTTTCTTTTTTTTTTTTTTTTATGGAAATGCATATATTGCACCAAAAAAGATATACTAAAGCACAAAACAAATACTTGAAATAATTAAACCTAAAGTTGCTGTTTATGAAGTTACCACAATGTTTAATCCAAAATGGTATTAATTCTCTTGTATATGACAATAATACGTATTGCATATATATGTAATATATATTTTCCATCCTCCTGAAACAATGGTCCTTCAATAATGAATGACAAAAATGATACATAAAATATTACAGTTTTTTTGAAGGATTTCCTTCTAGAGTGATAATAACCTTGTGAATCAGCCGTCTGAATATCTCCTAGAATGTCGGCTATTTTAGGTGTTGTCAGCTGCATTGTACCTAAGATTTTTCACAAAGAGTGTTCCAAAATGGAAATAAGCCATTTACTGTATCTCCCTTATATTTCATGTCAGCTGCTTTTACACTTCAGGTAACGCTGTCCTTCCCTTGTTTTAGTCCCATCCCTCCCACCCCCGTCCACCCCCTCCCCCCTTTTTTCCTGATATAGCTGTGTAAATGTTTTAATTTAGAAAAAATTAGAGCTACTGCTCAGTAACATGCCTGTCTTTCAGAGAGAGGTAGCTTAAGAGTAACCCACATAATGCTATTTGTTTTACAGGAATGGAGTATGTGCCTTATTTTAATAGCACTATACGAAACAGAGAGCAAAGAACGTTTAGTAATAGTGGTGAGGAATCCTAAGGAAGTTAGAATACAGTCTGCATGTTTGTTTGTTTTTAAATGTGATTTTTCTCTTACCTGCTGTCCATCCTTGCATATTGTTAATTTTTGGATGCTCAGTTCTAACAGAAAAATTAAGGAGTAATCAGATTAGTTGATTACTCCTGTGGTAACTAAACTGACTTGATTGAAATGGGAGAGGGGAAATATAAGGAGGTCTATCTTGGGTGTGTTTCTGTCTATGGAATGACATTTCCACATTCAGTTTACTTCATCCTCTGAATGCTATTTTGATCTTTAAAACAAATTTACTATCTCAGCAGGTAGTTGTCTGTGTGTTGGTTAGTCATCCTGACCTGTCATTTATCCTTGAAATTCTCTTATATAGGCAGAATAAATAATTTCCCAAACGTATGCTAGGGAATGCAGTCTTCCTGTAATAGTTGTTGCTGTTAGCATTGACTTTAAATGACTTCAGATCAGAAGAGTGTTTATCTTTTCATTACTCAGACTATTTTTGTTGGCCATCTTTCTCTGTTTTTGTTATCTCCTTCTGTGTAATTCTCCTGGGGAGCAGTTTGGTATCTACGTTGTCTTTGGATATTTGTCTATAAAACCTGTAAATAAAGAAACAGTGTAATTGCAGGTAGTCTTTTATAACCTCTTTTTTTTTTTTTTTCTTCTGACAGGGATTTTGCAGTATTTTTTTTACACTTCTAGAAATAACTTCTAACTTTCTGAGTAGACTTTCCTTGTACTTTATTTTTTCTTTTTCATTTGCTTTTGTTTTTCAAGATAGATAGAATTCTCCTTGTCTGCCAAACCCTCTAAGTTTGTTTGATACAGAGTAACTAGATGTAGTCTCAAGTCATCACAGAAGGACTTTTATTTTGCTACTTCATTCTTACTCTTAACTGAAAGGTCTTCCTATTTCCTTCCTGTATTCTTAGTGCTCTTTCTTTCTTTCTTTCTTTTTTTTTTTTTTTTTTTTTTTTTTACAGTATGTGTCACTTCATGTAACTTGTTTCTTTTTTCTGTTAATTTTTATTATTCTCTTAGCTTCTTCCTTTTCTCTAGAAATTGAATATTCATGTATTTGATGGACACTTGATGCCTGCTCAACTCATCTTGGAATGTTTATGGCTGGCTGAGGGGCAAGTTACTGGTGTATTTTCTGCCAAAAATTGTTTCAAAGTCAAATTTAAGTCAAAGTCAAATTTAAGACTGCCACCATTCATTTACTGCAAGAATTTTGATAATTTTTCTTCTGACTGGTGTACTGCTTAAAGAGGCTACTCTGTGATCTGTTTTTTTTTTTTTTTTTTTTTCTGTTCTAAAACAGCTGTCACTTTTTGCTCCTTTAAGATGACAGCTAAATGAAATAACAGTGTAGGGTGAGTTAGATTTTGATGTACTTGTACTGGAAGAAATGCATCAAAAGTACACCATTTTTTTCTTCTTCCTGAGTATCATGTCTCTAGATTTGTTTGGAGTGGAGGTGAGAGACATGTCTGGAATCATGGTAACTGGAGACAAGGGTGCCAAGGAAACAAGGGTTTCATTTCATTATTTATGAAAAAAATTCTCATACCTTCTTTCTCTATTTGTATTATATATCCTAAAATCAAATACCATGTGCACATTAACGTTGACGTGTGTACAAACATATCTACCAGAGTAGATTCAGTTTACAGCATTCAAGGAGTAGTGCACCTAATGTTTCCTTCAAAGTCCTTAACCCTTTCAAGTGAAGACAACTTGAAAGATTCTTTTTATTATTATTATTTTATTTGAGCTTTTAAGAATCAATTTTCCCTAAAACTGAAACATCAGTTTACTTCTAAGTTCATCAAATTATATAGGGAGTTATTCTTTGGCTTCCACTCCAGAAAGAAATAGTCAAAATCTGCTTTTAAGATGCTATCTAATTTGATACGGATTTTCTTTGAGAAATTACTAGCAATACTAATCTGATTAACATATACTTAACATCTTGTGCTCTCCTGTTGCCTCCGAACTTTGTGAAGTAAGCGCAAATAGAGATTCTTCAAGTTTGATTATTACCATTTCTGACCATAAGGTGCTAAAGAATGTTTTAGCCTTACAAATACTTGACACATTGTTAATAAAATGAAATATTGTATTGACTCTGCTGCAGCTGGCTTGTCTAATCATGAAATGAAGTTCTGAGAATGAGCACAATTCTGTTTCTTTGAGACCACTATTCTTTTCTCTTAAGAAATTTATTACATTCCTCATTTTTAACTAAAAGGTCTTCATTGTAACTCATCGGTCTCTTTTCTGTTTCTTTCTGAAAATTCAAAACAGGCAGCATGGATTAGCTGAAGAAATATCTTCTTTGCATTAGTTGAAGGAAGCAACACAACTGGAAGGGTACTGTATGAAACACTCAAACCTAACATGATCTGTTGAATGTTTTTTCCTTGCTTTTTTTTCCCCCCCATCTCCACTGATGGCAATACTCTGACATGTGACAGGCCTGAATTCTGGACTCATTGTGATCATTCTCTGCACTAATCTATAAAAGAGACGATTTTCACTCATTAAGCTCTAATCTTTGCCTCTCATGTTATCCATCTATTGACAGAAGACCTCACAGAAGTGATTTTTGTTCTGTTGCAGTGCTCTATTGAGAGAAAGTGGTTCAGATGATATCTTTCAGGAACAACAAACCGCTTGCCGTAGTGCGATAATCAGAGAAAATCTTTTGTTCTCTTTCCTCTTGAGTAGTGGTGAAAAAAATACCTTGTGCATTCAATATTTTTTAACATCAGATGAGCCATTATCTTAATATGATATGAATAAGAATGATTAAAATCATTGAGATTGAGTTCATCCAATCCCAGTGTTCATTCTCAAACAGCATCTGAAAAGGATGCTTAGGGAAGAGTAGTAACGGGAAAAACATTACTCCATTGCCAGGCCATAATCTCTCACCCTGCCACTGCATTGTGCTCAGTCTTTCTCAAGTCTGTTGTTTTACACTAATGGAGCTCTCTGAGGAATGCTTTGTTGCGATAAATTCAGCAATTCTACATCTTGCATAGCATTCTGTACTTGACAGAGCTTATGCAGAATCTAGATCTGTAATATGTGAAGAGGATTGATCTGACCTCAAATTAAGAGTATCTAATCAGATGTAAATTCTGCTGTTGTGCACCTTCTTTTGTGGGAGAGTTGTACTTGGAATGTACTGAAAAATTGTCCTCCATTTAAGAAACTGGAGAGTCCATTTTCCTGCTGAAGGACACATCTCCTTCAGAATAATTGGGTTGATATTTTGACCTCTTATTAATAATATTCTTAGACTGTGAATGCAGTCATTCAGCTTTCTATGACTCAAAGTAAATAAGTGGGATCAAGCAGTTTTTTGGCCTTTTTACTTGTCAGTACTTTTTTGTCTTTAAATATATTTTAAGTAATAAATTTGGACTTCATTTTACTGTTGAGATAAAGGTATATTTTGTTTTTCCGTGCAATATACTGACATACAGATTGCTGATGTGGCATGTTGGGCAGCCAGTTTTTCAGATATTGCACATTTAGCTATGCTTTGAGCAGGAATTCTTTCCTACTGTGGGTAGCTGTCTTTCTGCAATGTCCATGCATCTTCTGAATGGGTGAAAGATTGAAGCATTCCATACTGTTTGTTTCTTAACTTTTTACCAAAAAATATGATCTATGGACAAGTTTTCCATTGTCTAGCACTTTGCATAGTGAACTGACAGAGAGGTGAGTGTCACAAAATGCAGGAAGTATGAAATTTTCACTGTGTGAAAAAAAATCATTATAAAGAAGATACCTGGAGAGATACAAATATGCTCATTGAGTGCATCTAGGATTCCTAGTGTATGTAGCATTTCTGAAATGTAAAGAAATGTGAAAGTTTCTGAATCTACCTGGCTAATGTTTCTGGGGAGAATAAAATTTTAGAGAAAATGTAACTGGTTTACAGTTTTGGGTTTTTTTAATCCTAGAGCTGTTAAGTACACAGCTGTGTACTTTAATAGACAACCATGAATGGACTGTAGACAACAAGTGCCTTATAGAAATGAATTAACTACAGAGGAAAAATTAAAGTTTAAAATGGCTGTTTTGGTAAAGAGATTAGTTGTTATGTGTGGTAATCTCTAACTACCCATTCTGAAACTCTATACAAAAGATAAAAATACACTTTCTTGAACAGGCTTCTTTGTTTTGCATTTACAAATCTTAGGGATTTTGTAAATTATATGTTTTCTGGTGTTGAGTATGGCTGATGTGATAGCACTGTACTTTCAGTGGTAGTCCCTTGAATTTGGAATGAACTTGTGGTGGAGATCAGTCCATTGTAAAATGTAACTGCTTTTGAAGTACATCAGCAATCAGTCTATCTTGAAAAATTGAATTAATAATGATAATGTGACAGTAATTTACAGTAAACACAAAATATGATTTTATTTTGAATGGTTGATTGTATGAAGTACAATCAAGAACTTAAACATAGAAAGAAAACAGGTGAGAAGCTGTGAAACACTAAACAAAAATTTAGATGTAGAGTCAAAGGAAGCTGATTTTTAGACTCTTTGTGTATTGGTTATAGGGTGATAGGTTTAGAGTTATGGTAACCATTTGCAAGAGAATACTAATTGTAAGCTGTTATGGAGAGCATGACTGTGATTTCTGAATAAACATTGATTAAGTGCTTATCTGATCAAATTATTTCATATATAGATAGTACTAGCATGGATGAAGGCAATTGATAGGATATTTTAGCCATTTACAATAAATGTGTCAAAAATATATTTGATGAATAATGAAGTAATTAAGAAAGAATTATAGGAAATATTTGCAAGCTATCTGAAAGGGAAAGGCTTGAATTCAATCCTTGAATAAAACCAAACATTAAAGGATGGCCATGTCTGCAATCTAAGCCTGCCTGTGTAAAGAAGGATCTACTAGGTAAAGTGTCTTTCTATCAGAAAATCTTGATTTTGGTTTGACAGTTGAAAACTGAAACTTAGTTAATATGAGAGATTAGGTGCAAATTTTTTATTGTATAATATTCCATTAACCTAATACTTTCATAAATTTAATAGGGGATTAAATTTATTTTCTCTTCTTGTGGATTAGATTGTGATGCTGCTTTTCTTAAAATAGGAAAACCTATCACCAGCACAATTTCACTGTTTTTTATTTTTGAAGTTCATTCTGTATGTTCTTTCCATATGCCACATATTCGTATCAACAAAACATAACTGTCATGCTGAGTGACAAACCAGATGTACTGCTCTCTTTTTAATTTTTGGGTTTCTGGCTTGAAAGTCAGTTGGATTGTTTGTTACAATGTTAGCTGAGTGTTTCATTCAAAGTATTCAGCACTGAAATTAACAGTGATGATGTTCTGAATGTCGTTTGTAGATCTTAAGGTTGGAGCAGATGAATAATGCAAGTATTGCTATCATAGCTATTGAATTTTCCACAACTTGAAGAAATCAACACTGCACTGATGTCTAATCAATCAATTCATTTATAGATTATAGAGTTTTCATCAGAGGCTTCAGAGCTGGAATCAAGATTTTTTTTTTAGCTAATGTATGTCATTTCTCCTAAAAAAAAAAAAAGAAAAAGAAAAAGAAAGAAAAAGAAAAAAAAGGAAAGAAAAAAGCAGCTATTCACTTTTCCTTAAGGAACAAAAATAATTGTCCACTCTGCTCCTTACTCCTCTTTCCTCCTCTTCTGTCCCCTGGAGTACTTGAATGTGCTAGTATTGTATGAAGATAGTGTTTACTGTTAGGACAAGGTTAGTTGCATATATGCAACCATCAGTATTCTGTTCAGCGATTTTTTTTTGTAATTTTTTTTTATATCTCACCATCTTTGTTTGTCAGAAGAAGTCTAATGAATTACCTAAGTAAAAGTACTGGACTAAGCACTTTTAGAAATTGCATTTATACTATCACCAAATTCATCATGAAATCTTTTATCCGTAGTTGGTAACCCCACTTTGAATGTCATTGCGAACTTCCTTGCTGATCTACTTTGTATGCTGTTGCCTGGACAAGAAGATGAGAACAAAACTGTCAACTTGAGGATGGCTAGATTTCACACTTAATTTCACACAATGATAGTAACATTATTTTAATCAATTACCTGAGGAAGTGATCAGCTGTGGTTTAGGCTGTAGGGATGATAGTAAGTGTCAAAGAGTACATCCAGACACTATTTAGTAGTAAAGTCCCTGTCATAAGAACTGACAGATGAAATTATTTAAAAGAAAGTAATTTGACAGGTAAACTGAAATCAGTTTTTTTCCGTACCATTAATTTGGGGAGAAGTGCTTTAGGGTTTGCAGAAATTTAATAAATATGCATAAGGTGATATTTTGTTCCACATCCTTTACATTTATACTGGCTTATTAAAGATTTAATTAAGTTTTCTAAAAAGGGAGAGGATGCAGTCTTGCAAAAAATGCAGATGACAGTGTGGGTTCACAATAATTAGGGCTTCAGGGATAAAATAAGGGTCTCTACAGTTAATGAATATTAAAGCAATGGCTCCTCTGAAAACTTAAAAAATGACAGCATTTTATTTATCCCATCTGCCTTCTGTTTGTATTCTTGCTCTGGTGCTTCAATATTTGTGACAAATGACATACCATTTACTTCTGCAACTATTGGTAATAAACAAATGCTTCAGAATGTATTTCATTTTTCTGTTCTGTTCATAAGCAGATTTTTTTTTGCCATCTCCCTAGTCTTTATTATCCTGCAGAGTCTTTATTGTCCATCTGTTTAACTCTTCAAAACAGAAGCACAAAAAAAACCTTGAGTAATATTTTCGTATTGAAGCAGCATCTCAGGATACATTGTAAAGCATTTTTTTTTTACAGACACCTTCTTCAGTTGCTTTGGCTTTTGTTATCTTTTTTTCCAGAAACCTCACAATGATTAGACAATAGATGTGAAGCAACTGTAGATTGTCTAATTGCATTCTTAATTGATTTCTTGCGTGTTGTATGCAGGTGTAGGTAAACAAACAAAGGAGATCTGTTGTCTTCCTTTATTCATAGCTTCTATGCTTCAAGGGCTAGAGTTCTCTTGGCTTGTGCTTGTCTAGTACCTTGTGCAGATGCATTCTGCTCCTTGACTAGGACTTCATAGGACTCTGTTTAAAGAGCAATAATCAAATCGTAGTTCCTTGCACAAAATAATTAAGAGCATAAATCAGAACAATGTTTTGCTTGTGAGCTGAACTTGTCTACAAAAATCTTTATCATTTAGATGATAAATTTCTTCTAGGAAATGCATTGTTCTACTGTTCAAAGGGTCTGTTCAGTACTGAGTTACTGACTTGAATACACTGCCATGGATTCTTTTTTTTTTTTCCTTCTTTCAAGTGTGTAAGGTCTTGAATGTAGCTTCTTCTTTCTTTAAGCTTTACCCATATTTAAATATACTTTTTGTCCTTGCAATGAGTATAGCAAAAGCTCACATCCTTTATTGTGCTTACACATTCTTGGCTGTTTTCCCAATCTGCTTCTCACTTTCATTGTTAATCTTTGTTGTTGATCACTCTTGTTGATCCTGTGTTACTTTTAAAATGGAAAAAAGAAAATGGAGCTGTTAAATCTAGTTTGGACCACAAAGAGAGAAACAGATAGCTGAGCTTGCTCTAAGTGTTTGTTACACTTCAGGAACTGAACTCTCACCAGCACAGCCATAGCCTCTGTGAGAGACGTGGATTGCCTCTGGTATAGATCTTCTGGCAGGACTGTTTTGAAAATGTACCCTTTCCTGAACTTTCTCTTCTTGGTTGAAATTTCAAATTGTAATTGTCAAGAGATTAGTGTGTATACCTGTCTTTTTGTCTCCCTGACAGTCTGTTTAAATGCTATTTACAAGTAGCAGAAAAGTAAATTTTCCTCTTGAGTTAGCTGTCGTTTTTAAGTGGAAACTTTGATATGTTTTATTGAGAGTATTTGTATTTATGTAGAAGTGCAAACTTTTGTTTGTGTTACAGTCTGGTTAACTTATCCTGAATGATAAACTGTGGATATGTAAAATGACTTAGTAGCATACAGATTACTTTTATTTATTTTTTTCCTTTATGAAGAAGTGGTAAAAAGCCATCTGGGCTACATACCCCTACATATTTGATGGGATCTTTAAATATTTTTATTTCTGTACACTTATTTGTCATTCGACCCATATGTGCACATAATTTCTAACAAATGTTTTTTCAGAAAAATATTGTTTCTCTTCTCACCAGTTGTACCAGAAAACTGTTACAGTGTTGATCCTTTGTCCAAACTCAGTAGGCCAAACTAATAGGTTGTAAGGAAAACAGGTGAGTTCAGTGTAGCTTGTGTTACTTGGATTCTGTGTATAAACAGATTTATTTGGGTGATAATATTCTATAGTTTCAGTCCTTCATATTTAACTTTGTGTGTGTATATATAGTCCAGAATGCTATTTTTAATTTTTATTTTTGTTTACACTCAATGTTCATTTTATAAATGGTTTCTTTACTGGAACTATATATTGTTCTGCAGAGCAAATTCAATTCAACTGAACTAAATTCTTGGAGAGGGAGATAAGTACTTATGCACAAGGATAATAAATTGGAAAATAATGCCTCACATACTTATTTTTAAATTTGATTCAGAGCTGCAAGTTAACAGCAAATCACATAGTGTTCTTGTTAAAGGATAGCTCTCTGTCAAATGGAGATAAAGTGTGTTCTCAGTCTTTGTGTCTGTAGGGATTAGGACAGTAATTGCATCTAATTTTTGGTAATTCTTTTCTCCTCTGTTTGGTCACTGATGTATTAGTTCAGTGAAAATGTATGGAAGAGTTGAAGTGTCCGTTGTGAATTTCTTAAATCTGGATGTAAACCCTCTTGTTTATGCTTGATCTTTAGGTGCAGTAGAATGAGGTGTATTTGTTTGCTCTCCCCCCCCCCCCACCATAATTATCTTCTGTCTATGGAGGAAAAATTATTATATAAATTGACAATTTTATTTAGGGCTATGCAATACTATTATTTACATATTTCTTTTTTTTGCGTTTTTCCCCTCATATTAGAGGGTACATTTTGTGACTGAGTAATAAAGTTTTGTGGAAAAGGTGTTTATTAGCACGAAATATAATTATTCATGAAATTAGTTCATAATGTGAAATCTAAAACCCTCGGTCCCTTGAACAACATGATTAATTGTGCCAGGTTAAAATTGGAAGGAGCTAGTCAGGGTTATCTTTGCCCTTCCCTTGGCGTATTTCTTAAGACTAGAAGAAGTTCGAATCTCTTACACAATGAAAATCTCCCTAATTGATTACGTTTAAAGCTTTGCAACCAATGTGAAGTGAATGTTCCTGATCAGTGTTTTTCCTTGCAAAAAGGCAGTTTGGTTCATGTTCCTGCATGTGCAGTGAATACTTAACACTTTTGATGTTGAACATATTTATGAGCTCTTACCTTTGTTTTTAGGTATCTGTAATCTTCTCAAAGCAATTCTTTTATCCAAGGTATTCCTCACTTACTCTCCTGCCCCAAAAAACTTATTTCTCGCTTAATCTTTGCATGGTAGATTAACTTGCCACTTAGGTCATGTTTGTATTGTTAAGTTGGCAAATGAATAGATCAGAACAATGAATAGATCAGAACTGTGTTCTCTGCTTCGCTTGCTGCTTCAATTTTTATGGTTTATCTTTCTAACAGGGAGATGTGAGCTTAGACCATTGTTTTATCACAGCAACCAGATCCATTGGGGTAGTTAACTTTGCTATTTAATTGTAATGGCAAAAACTGTAGTAGCATTTGCTGGGGAAGTGGTGAAGTGATTTTCTGTAGGTCACATCAAGAAAAAGTGCAGCACTGCAGATCTTCTCTTTTGTAAAGGAGAACCTTTTGCATGAAAACTGCTTCTGCACATTGCTGAATTTATAAAACAAGGTTCCTGCCATGCCTGTTTTATTATAATTTTTTATTGCACACTGAAATGGGAATTGAAAAGTGAGTGAGTGCTGGAAGGTAAAGTGGTTAACTAGCGCGTTAATATTGACATTACAGAATGCAGATTTCTAGACTAGAATATTTAAATGTGAGATAATAAATTGAATTAGCTGTAGTGTATCTTTTCCCTTAGCTGCTAACCAAGAACAGAGGAAACTGCATACATTTTATTTGTACACATATGGATATGTTCCTTAAAGATAGCACGGCCTTTGGCTTCAGTAATTTTTCAGTATTTGTCCTCTGTGGAGTTATTTTAAAGACGAAGATAGCATTTTCTATTTCAGCATGTCCCTTAAATACAAATGATGAGGACCAGGACAGTATATAGTAGGATATGTATGCTCAGGATCCTGCAGTGTTTTGTAAGAGTCCACAAATTTATGTGGATTAGGCTGGTGCTTGGCCTGGCCTGATGGAATTGCTGTTAAGAGCTCACTGTACTTGAGAACAGATCAGAGTGCCTGCTCGTAATCAGAGACAGAGATGTCTAGTTCTATAGCTAGAAAAAAAAAAAAAAACCTGGAAGTGCTTCACTTGCTCATCTGATTGCTCTGAAAGCTAATTTCTAGTTATATGTCTGTTCTCCTTTTACATTTATACCTCCTCATTTCATTTTTTTTTTTCATTTTTCTCCATTGGGGAACTCCTTAAATTCCACCACTGATAAAATACTAATTTTTATCTAAAGACTAAATTCTATTTTTCTTTTCTTCTCTATTACTAAAGAACTCATGCTCAAAAGCACAAGAACAAATATTAGTAATTAGTTATCTGTTTCTTTAAACAAAAATTCAAATTGGATATCCAGTCTTATGATACAAAACAAATTAATTCTATGTATTTTTAAGAACAACAAAACTTCATCTTTCTTCCATTCTTAAGGAGTAACCTCCATATCTTGAACAATCCAGACAAGTACATAGTAGACTTCTGAGGAGAAGGAAGGTCACCGTAGCCAAAATAGCTGTTTGATCATATGCCAGTGCACTGAATTCTTTGTCCAATTGCGCTTAGATAGACGATATTTTAACACATTGCCAATTTACAGTGATGTGCAGGTTGTACCCTGACTAGTTATGCTTGGTGTGCAATCTGAACTTTTATTATTTATGATGCTACTGAAATTTTCAAGCTTTCATGTTCTTTCAGTGTTTTTTGGCATCTTGAATTTTAAGGAAGAAAATGCAGCTGATACCTGTGGTGGGTATTAAGATGTTTCAGTATCTCTGATAACAGTACTAACTTTTCTACTTTAAAGCTCGAAAACCAGTTTGATCACAGCTTTCAGAGTAAAAGCTTTGATATTCTCATTTTGTACATAGACTAATTTGTGCAGAAAATAGTTAGCATGCTTAACTCAAGATGGGAAATATTTGTTGCTTATTGTTGCTTATCTTTGCTCTGAGATCAGCCTTTTAATTCTCTTACTATTCAATGTGTTGTGAAGAAGCAAGTGAGAAATTTAACTCTTGCTTAATTTCCCTGTGCTCTAATAAGAAAGGTAACATTTATTAAAAGTAAAAGTGCCAATAGGGAATAGGTACTTGAGAATTCACTCGGTAATCTATGACCTCTGCCTATTCTGTTTATAAGTTTTGAGAGATTAAGTAGCCAATGTACTCATACCCAGAGTGTTTTTCAGCCAGATGCTTTTTGTGGCCGGTAGATCAACTTAAGTGATCTTTCTGTGCTTGTGTGGAAGACCTTCTTTGTAAGAATTCTGCTGATGTATTTAGTTAAAGGTCATTTAGCCTTATTTAAAAGTTTTCATGTTCTTTAATATTGTCTGTATTTTAAATGCCCATTATATAGTAACAAAGTAAGTTGAAGTACTGCTATGTTCCTTGATGGAGCTATTAAAAAATAAATAAATCTTGCATTCATTATTAAATGGATTGCGTCAACGTTATTACGGCATGTTTAATGGAGCTGTCATTGTTTTCTTGTTCAAGCAGTATATTTCTGATTACTAAGCAACACTTATGTACCTTCCTACAATTTAATTTCTGTCCTTTCATTCCCCTCTATTACTGTAAGTTTTCACTCACAGAGCCAAAGCATCTCTGATTTGTATCATTCACTGTGCATTCATTTAAAAGATTGTTGAAGCTAAATTAATTAGCAGCATTTATTTTAATAGAATGCCCCTTACTATTCTTCCTTTAGAATCTAGTTCTCTGTGAAGTGTTAGTGATTTTCCCATAGATACAAGTTTATAATAAGCTTTTTTTGTTGTTAAATAGAACTTGATTTCATTGTACCAGATCTTTCCATGACAGAAAGAAGCATGTTATTTGAAGTAACTTATAAAATTGATGAGGAAGTAAGTCTTTTATGTCATTGCCCATAGCTTGGTAATCTGCTGTAATCTAGTTTGATTATCTGATTACTGGTTAACTCTGCAGTGGTAGCACAGTAATTGACAGCCTTAAGAGTTCAGACTCTGTGTGGTGGTTCCAACGTGAAGAGAGCTCAGCTATGAATGGCTTTTTTTACTGTTTATAAAGAGAAAAAATCTGACTAACATTTAAGTTCTTCATTTTTTCAGATATGCTGTTCTCAGTTCTCTAAGAGTCTTGAGGCACTTGCCTATATGTATGTAATTTCTTTAATTACACAATATTTTGACTGACTAGCCTGAGCTAGGTCTTTCTTTTTGTCTTAGCATACAGTAATACTCTGAACTCTTGTTCAGTTTTTGCCCCTTTTCAAATGGTGTTTTATTGCCAGCATTACACCAAAGCAAAAGCAACCTTGGATTTCAGAAGTGATGGTATTATTCATATGCATTCATTAAGTATCATACTTTCCATCGAGTGTTTTGAAATTGAAAAGGTTCTGAGAAAGGTCTGAGAGAGCTGAGGCTGTTTAGCCTGGGGAAGAGGCTCACAGGGATCTTATCAATGTGCAGAATACTGAAGGCAAGATAAAGAAGGTTCTTTTCAGTGGCATCTGGTGCAGGATAAGAGGCAATGGGCAGAAGCTGAAACACAGGAGGTTCTGTCTAAACATCAGGAAGCACTTGTTCGCTCTGGATGGCTGAGTCCTACACAGGCTGCCCAGATGCTGTGGAGTCTCCTTCTTGTAGATCTCTAAAACCTGCCTGGATGTGAGCCTGAGCACCTGCTGTGGGTGTCCTTGCTTGTGCAGGGGTTGGAATAGATGGATCTAGAAGCCCCTGCCAACCTCAGCTGTTTGGGAATTCTCTGAAATTGCTCTAGAAATGTGAACTTAACCTACGATCAGGCAGGTTTTTAAAATCTAGCATCATTTTATGGAGGTTGGAATCCAGGGATACAAACTGTTTTTTTGACCTTCAAGCTTAAAGTTTGTTTCAATTGCCTGTACTACATTCCAAAGTAACATCAAAATCAACTCCATGTTGATGTTTTTCTATCTTTTTCCAGTTCTTCTGATATGGATACAGAAAATATTACTGGAGAAATAATTCTGAAGAGGATTTTTTTTTTAAAGGATCTTATTTTTTTTTAAAGGGTCTTATTGCTAAAGGAGTGTCATTTTCTCGTTGTTTATAAAGTACATGAGATACATTCTCTGTCATGAACTGTTTTTGAACACGTGAACAAACAGATCCTGGATTACCAGGTTCTAATGGCTTGCTCAATACATTAACAATGTATTTTATTAGTAGTTTTCCTATTTTAAAGAGATCCAATAAAATATGAGAATTCATAATAAAATTGATGGGGAAGCATTTGGCTATGTATTATTGTTTGAAGAAATGGTCAGCTTATTTTTAGAAACAGTGCTTGAGAATAGCTGTTAAACTGGAGTCTTCAAAGAGACTGCAATGATTTTTTTTCAAAGACTCCATGAATGTTAGCCTTAAAAGATAGAAAAAAGGCATTGGGGGGCAGGGGGAGGGAGGGAAGAAGTGACATCTTCCTTGTTTTTGTACAAGAATTGGCACAATGTTAGGAGAGTTTAGAAGCTTCCAGTAATTCATAATTCTTTACTGGAGAATTATAACCAGCCAAGTTAGTGAGTACTGTGAGGAGAGTTCTGCAGCAAATTGAACTTGATGAAAGATCTTGGAGGATGTTTGGAGGAATTCCTGAAACTACTGGAAATACTAGTAGAAATTAATTAAAAGGCTGCCTTAGCTAAGCATGTGGTTTTGACTAGAACTCACAAATATTTGAAAATGACAGGCTTAAAGAATGTTAATGTGTGTCTCAATGATCCACAGCTGCGAGGTATGTTTGTGGACTAAAAGGTTTTATATTGTGAAATTATAGTTGTGCACTATACCTAAACTAACCTAAAAGGTCTGTTTAAAAATCATAACATTACCTATCTACAAAGATCAGCCATATCAAGTTACCAGGAATCTGAAGAGTTCTAAGTACTGAATGAAACAGTAATTTGTAAGGTGAACTCTCGGTGCAGATCTAAATTAGTTTCTAACTTTTTGAATAATTTTAATTTTTTTTTTTTTTTTTTTTTTTTTTACCCCTGTAAAAGTCAAGAAACTTTGTAATATTTTTTGCTAGGTCACCTTTAAATCTTTTCCAGTGAGAATGAATGGAACTTGTTAATTCTTCCTGTACAGCATTTAGTCTCAGAATCCTGGTTGTCTTATATTGTACTGTCCAAAGTGTAATATCCTTTAAGTATAAAGGTGACCTAAACAAGATGTACTATGAGGTTTAGTAAATGGTTTTGTTTTAGTATCATCTCTCAAATTCATAGTTCATCCTTCTGATATTTCTCGTGTCTTTAATTATCTTTATACTGTAGAAAACAACAACAACAACAATGAATTAAAAAGTAGGAAGAAAAGTCTATAATTGTGTTGCACAAGGCAATTTACGTAGGCCTATTTCTGTATACTCAAGAAGAGTTTAATGCAACACAACAGGAATATGTGCTTGTTCACAATATTAGAACCATACTCTGTAATTAATACTGTTAAATTTATTTTAGATGAAGTGTATAAATATCTATATCCATGAAAAATAAATTTTGTGACAAATTATGAATTGAAATTATGATGAAAAGTATTACAAAAAAAAATTAATTTCCTGTATTTTTGGAAACTGAAATGTATTTATAAATACAGCTAGTTTTTCATGTTACATTAGGAATAACAGTGTAAAAAAATGTTACAATAGGTTGAAATTTAAGGTAGATGTCAGGTTAAGAGACATTTATGAGTTCTTTAAAACTGTAGTTAACATTTATACTACCTTTGGTACAGGAGATAACTTTTAATTATAAATTCACTACTTTTGCTTTTTTATACCACAAACTGTGAAATTAGAGCTACTCGACTGAATTTGAACTTTTCATCAGGAATGATAGAATGGCTTGCTAATAAATGATGTCTCAGCCTTACTAGTGGTAGACAGCTGATTGAGGCCTCATCTAATTCTCAGTATTATTTTTGAGGACTTTTTCTTAATACTAGTGGTATCTTCTTTTACAGACCATGACCCTAACTTTCCAGAGTTAAGTTTTTCCATGTTCACAAGACTAATAGTATTGAAGGAGCACTTCAAAGCTAAAACCTCTTCTGAAAGTTGAAGGAGGCCAGTACTTTCCAAATGAAAGCTAATTTGGGCTAATTAAGAAACTGAAGCATTGAGTAGGATTTTTGGGACTTCACTTTGTAAGTTACCTATGTGGTGATCTTCTAACTGAAGACAAGGTAAATCAAAGGAGATTTAAAGATGAAAGAATTTAAAATAAATTTTATGCAATGTAAAGCACTTAGGAAAATCTGATTATTCAGTTATCTGTTTTCCCCCAGCCATGAATTATTTTTATCTGAGTCTAGAGAAATTTACAAGTTTTAGCCAAGGAAGATTAACATCAAGTGAGGGTAAACATCTTTAAAGATTAGGTTACAGTTATTGTTGTTTATCCTTTGTCTTATAGACATTGTGTTTACAGAGAATGAGTGAAGAAGGCTTTGTTTAGAGTTGCTAATCTTCTAGTCACAGAATACTAAAAAGAAGGCTTGTAGATGCTAGGCTCTGCTGATTTAAGAAGCAAGAAAGAGATATGGACATTGCTGCGAAGCAATCCCCAGCAGGGAATTGTTTTGTTGGAGACTTCTAATCAGCTGCAACTGCCAGAAGCCAAGCCTGCCAACATCTTCTTTCTTATAACTTGCTACAGCTTGCCTTCAGTTTTGATAGGTAGCATAGGTGGAAACTGAGATTTAAAACAGAGGAACTGTAACTGTACACTTTTGTTTTGTTCTTGCTTCAGTGATACAGACAAGTTAACATGGAAAATTCCTTTGTTAGCCATAGGGACAAAAGCAGAATTATGTAGAATTGTTCTTCCAATAACCTAATTTCAGTAGAGAGTGCTCTTCTGGCTAATAGGATTAAGGCCAAAACATTAATTACTCTGTCCCTACTGAAGCAACAAAAAAGATTTTCATAGGTGATCTCTTCATTGAAAAATCCCCGTCTTAAATAAAAAAAAGTGCTTTCTGTTGCTTCAGAAAGTTTCTGTATTTTGATTTTTCTTAATTATGTTTTTAAGAGTTATTTAGTTTTGAAAAAATGTTGTGCTTTATATTTGCATTCATTTCAAAACAGTGTAAGAATGGAAGCAATATTATTGTTTTGGTTTTACACTTAGTATTCATGTTGTTTCCACATGTCTTACATATTCTATTTCTCAGCGAAGGGGGTATAAGCTAATGAAAATAGATAAATGATACAGAGCTGCCTTCTCATCCATTGATTTAAATGCTCTTTGTAGCTGTTTGTATGAACAAAATTCCAAGTTGTTTTTGCTTAAAGGAGAAATTTCCCTTCTTCAGATTTATGTGGTTTTTTTTTTTTTTTTTTTTTTCTCCAGTGTTTCAACTAAAATAGTCCCATTGAATTATCAGCATAAAGCTGGTAAATTAACTGGTAAATATTTATAGCAACTCTGCAAATAAATAAGCTTAAGCAAACACAGGGTTTTTATTTGTATGGAACAGAAAAGATCAAAAATGAGTAATTGTCTGTGGTTTTTTCAGAATGAGTAATAATTGTTCCTATATTTCAGTCATCAATAGATGAGTTTTGTCTAGAGAATCATAGAGTCTTAGGGACCTTAAAGATGATCCAGTTCCAATCCCCTGCCATAAGTAGGGCTGTTACTCTGCAGATAGGCTGCCCATGGCCCCATCTAATCTGGCCTTGAGCATCTCCAGGGATTGTGCATCCACAGCTTCTCTGAGCATCACCTCAGATGCCTCATTACCCTCCAAGTAAAAAAATTCTTAATAACTAATCTAAATCTCCTCTGTTTTAGTTTAAAGCCATTCTTCCTTGCCCTATTGTATCTGCCTGTGTGAAATGTTGGACTCCCTCCTATTTATAAGCTCCTCTCAAGTATTGGAAGGCCATAGTGAGATCTCAGACCCTTTTCCAAGCTGGACAAGACCAGCTCCTTCAGCCTTTCTTCACAGAAGAGATGCTCCAGCCTTCTGATAATCTTTGTGGCCTTTGTGGACCTGCTTCAACAGGTCTGCATATTTCTTGTGCTGGGGGCACCAGGCCTGGATGCAATTCTCCAGCCGTGGCCTCACAAGGACAGAGTAGAAAGATACAATCATCTCCCACTCTCTGCTGGCCAATCCTCTTCTGATGCAGCCCAGGATACTGTTGGCCTTCAGGGCTACAAGTGTGCACTGCTGGCTTGTGTCCAGCTTTTCATCCATCAGGACCCCCAAGTCCTTCTCAGCAGGGCTGCTCTTAATGAGTTTTTCTCCCAGTCTTTTTAAAACTACATGTTTTAAATTACATGGAATTGCCTCCAACCCAAGTGCAACACTTTGCATGTTGCTTTCTTGATTCTCATTAGATTCATGAGTGAATTGGATTTAATCATGTTTTTTTATCTGGGGATGTAAAGGATTCTGGCAAACAGAAAAGTTTGCCAGGTGCAAAGAGGTGAGTTACTAACACATCTGCAGAAGTTTGGAAGCCTCAGGGTGATTCACTTAGTTGACAGTTTTTATACTTGTGTGGTTTGATGGTAACTGGGGAAAGAATTATGCTGAAGGATATCTTTATTTTCTGTGCGAGAATAATTTTAGATAGATCACCTTCATTTTATTTTCTAACAGTGCCTTCCTGTGTATCAATAGACTTTTTTTCCTATCAATTTTTTTTTCCTTCTCTTTTCACCTGTTATTTTATACAGAAGTTTTTTTTCTGGAGATACAACTTAGTCATGCCTTTGTTCGACAGTTATTTTCTCTTATTTTTATACAAGTTTATTTTAAAAACTCAATTTTCTTAGAAAAATATCTAAGATACGTTCTTGATTGTGAAATCTCTAAATCCATCCTGCTATCTTCAGCATTTAAAACATACATTTATTTCCCTTTGAATAGGCTGCTAATTTTCAGAGCATACTGACTAAGAAGTGGGTACCTTTTTGATACTAATTTAAAACAGTTGTAATGCTGAAATCTGCCGTATTTCTTGAAAATTGATACTCAACTTCAAAGTAAAATGCATCACTACAGCAGAAGTTCATTTAACACTAGATGTGTTTCTTTTATTATTGAATGAGATGAGCAGCATTCATTGTGCGAAGATCTTGTAAATGACAGAACAGTGTCAGACTTTCAACCGTCTACACAGTGTTATAAACCAGAAAGCCTTAAAATATAGTACATTCCACAGATTCGATTGTGAAATTTAGAGTTACTTTAAAAGATCTTTCCTATTAATAATTCTGCAAGAGTAGACTTTCTGGAATAGAAGTGGCTTTTAAACGTGGTAGGATAATAAAGTGCAGTCAGTGACCTAAGATTTGGTAATCTGGTCTATAGAAGCAGCTTTATGATGTAGTTATCTACTATCTATTAAATGGTAGTTTTATATTTGAAGTAAGTATATTGTTCAGAATCCAATGAAGTAAGTAGTAAAATGGTACCTGATAGCTTCATATTCCTGAAGTACTAGCTTGGCTGCCTAGTGTGGTAAATTTACTAGGTTAGTGTGGTAGTTTTTTTGTTTTTTTGTTTTTTTTTTTAATCTGGTGCACTGAGAAAAAGCCTGCTTTCTGTTGGGTTTGTTTGTTTGTTTTGATTTTGTTTTGTTTTTAAAATAAGTCTCATAATATCTTTTTGAAGTTAAACTACCAAAAAACTAGTAAGTCTTTATTCTCCTGATGTACAGTTGTAATCTCCCATTCAGATTGATAGTTGTAGATCTCAACCAAAGTAAGTGAATGTCAATGAAAATTCAAAGGACTATTTTTAGGCTTAGTAGGGACAGAAACTGTTTCAACACTGTTTATGACTTATGCTGATCAGATCTTCTTTTAAACTCGAAACTTCTGATTTCTGTTTGTGTCTTATAAAGAGCTGTGCAAGAGCCATCTTTTCTAATGCTTAGGATAAGTATTAGATAATAAGATAATAAGAAAGATGGTGTAATTTTCTGGTAACCCTAGTACTTCAGTCTTTCAGTCATATACATAAGTCAACTCTGGAAGTAATGCTGCCTGTTTATTTCTGTGAAAACAGACAACAGACAAAGAGCACAATAACACTGTTTGATAGAGCAAATTTTCAGCTACAGAACATTATTTTTCAGCATAGTCACCACCATTAGCTATGAGTTTTCACAAATGATAAACAAGAGCCTTCATGCAGAGCTTGTAAAAATCTGCGTGGCCATCTGGAATTTTACTTGTCTTTCATGTCATTGTTACCACTGCTGAAACGCCTCACTGTGCTCACATCCGCTGTTTGGTCTCCATACACATTCATCAAGCATTGGTGAATGTTAATTGGTGGTGTTTTTGTTTTGTTTTGTTTTGTTTTGTTTTGTTTTTTTGCATGGAGGAATTCAGCAGCATACCTTTGCTTCATATGCACTTCCATGTCAGATGCCATTTTGTCAAACTGCCTCTCTGTTGCCATCAATTGCATGGCAACAAAATGTAATAAGAGTATTGATTATGTTCAACCTCTACTGCAATACCACTAACATCTGCCTCTGACATCGTGGGCCAACATAATAGGAGGTGTTACTTTTGGAGCAGCCCTTGTATGTATATTGGTGAGCAAGATAGCCTTACCGATTTTACCATTTATTTATTTAATAACCTATTTATTAACCTCATCTCCTTGGACAGTTCTTGCGCAGTATTTGAGTTCATCTTTGTCATACCTGTCATCACATTCTCTTTTTCCCAGCTCCTCATTAGTTTATCTGCCTACTGCCAACTCATGCTTGCTTTGTCATAGGTCTCTCATTTTCCAATTTTCTGACCTCAGTTTCTCTCTTGCTTGCTGCCCCTTCACCTTGTTTCCATTTCTGTTTATCTTCCTGTCCTTCCAACCCTCCTGCAGCACTCAACTTCTGTATAAGTCATATTATCCAGTTTTCTCATCTATTTTTTCTTCCCATAGCAGATTTATCTTTCATTATAATATTTTCTTCCTCTAAGTTGATTTTTACTGAATAGGGTACATGATAAAATGTTTCGTTTTCTAAAGCTACGTGGAAGCTAACTGCCATACTGGTATCTTACATTTAGTCATACTTGCTTTACGCCTTTGTCTAAGTAACAAGCTGTATGTCTAATTTCATTTTATGTATCATTTCTCTTAAAAGACCAAACAGTTGTTTTAGGACACTTGTGATCTACTTGTCTACATGCAAGGATAAACTATGCTATAGAGTTGCCTCCTAACTTCCAGCTTAAGTCAGTAGAAGCTCAGGGAACGCAAAACTAGAATGTAGTCACAGAATGCTTCAAGTTTAAACTTAAGCATTCCTCTTCTCTGTCCTCAATTACAGAATCTTCTGGCTGAGAAGGTGGAACAGCTAATGGAGTGGAGCTCAAGGCGCTCAGTCATCCGCATGAATGGAGACAAATTTCGAAGATTTGTGAAGGCTCCACCTCGTAACTACTCAGTGATAGTGATGTTCACTGCTCTCCAGCCACAGCGGCAGTGCTCTGTTTGCAGGTAATTTATACCTTAGTGATTTTTTCTCATCTTTCTCACCTCAGTTTTCAAGTGAACATTTTAATCATTGTTCAGTATGAGTAGGGTTGTTCTTTGCTTGGGGTGAGTATTTACTGTTTAACAGCCTCATGTGTTTTTTGCAGCATCTTTTTCAACTTCTTTTTAATCTATATGACAATTTTCAGAAGTTTACTCACTGTTTTTTAATTATAGTTGAATAAAATGTATACTGCAGAAAAAAAAAACACGTTTAAGAAATTGCTTTATGGTTTGGTCTCTCCAAAGATGTTTTGTGATAAAGTGAATAATCATTATTATTTAATAACATGACATTCCACTAATTCCTTCTGTTAAATGATATTCAGGGCTCTGGTACAGATGTGAGTCTGTGATTTCACAGACTTGAACAGTTCTTAAAATGTAAGCATATTTTCCCATGAGGACATATATTCTGAGGAATTGTCTGATACTGCACTTTTGATTTGTGCTGGTATTTTCTTTCAGAATATATATTGAAGTAGTACTAGTATTCTTCTAATAGAAGATCTTTTTTCTGCAAATTTCTAGTTCAACAGAGTTTATCCAAAAATGATTAATGATTGATGTGGGACTGGGGCCAAAGAACTGAAAGCTAGTCATGAATTTAATTACCTTACTAAATCAGAAACTGAGCTAATAAAACCTTCTTCAGCCAAAACATGCATTGGAAATTACTGAATCTAGTAATAGGTTATTTTGCTGAGTGTTCTAGACAGTATCTACATATTCAGCAAAATGCTGCACAGAACTGTGAAATAGATCAGCTTTATAGGAAAGAAGTATTTCTTGGTTTTAAGCGGGTGCACTGTAAACAATATTCAAAGTTGATAAATGTAGTAAGTAGCTTGTTGGATTTGTTAGGTGATGGAATGCAACTCTTACAATAGAAACTTCAACTTGAGTAGGGTTGTAAGATGTAAACCTGTAGTTTCATATATTTTTTCTTGAACTTTGTCATAGATTTTTTTTTAATTGGTTTTGATTGCATTCCTGTGAGTTCACCATCAACTCTGAACTCTCAAGGAGAAGGTGTAGGTACTGAAGCTGTCCAACATTCCTAAGTCAAGGGAATATTATTTACCACTTCCTATGCATCGTGGCTATTGCTTGTTCTTTGTGTTGCCAGAATTCAGCTTTAGGAGATGAAATGGGTGTTGAAAGTTTACCATATTTTAAATTGCTACTTATCTTCTTAACAGGTAGATAAAAGTGCAGGAGTTAAGCTTTAAAAGGGATGAGTGTATTTATCATCATAATGGTAGTAGCAAATTCATTCACTATGTAATGCACAGTTTTTTTTGCAAGACGTGAAAACAGCATAAATATTGCTGTTATTAAGGAAGTTAATTTTGCTTAGATCTGTATATTGTTTAATGAAGTTAATTTTGCTCATAATCTTTATCCTGTAATATACCAGTCTAGGCATTTATGTACAAAAGCATCTAAAAATCTTTAAGCATAGGAGAAAAAATCAACATTACTGCTTTCAGTTAGGACTGTTTAAATGATTGTGGAGCTGAGATCCTCTCTTTCATGTGGAATAAAAGGAATTTAATGAGGTTGATCATATTGCGCATAAAACCATTATCAGGAAAATTGACATTTTCAAATCAATGGCTAATTAATGTGCAGGAGTACTGACAGAATATATAGAACTGAAACGCATGCGTTATTTTATTGTTAGTTATTCAGTAGCCAGTTTGCCTAAAGGAAAAATAGATTTTTAAGTAAAGCTGTAGTGTTCTGTGAAGATGCTTCTGTGCAAGATTTAAGTTAACTCTTCCTCTTCATTATATTTTTGAAACAACTGCATACAAAAAAACCCAATGTTGTATTTAAAATATAACACCTGTAATCCTTGAATAACTGTCCTAAGAATTAGTACATTTTCCCCCTTTTTTTTAAGCTTACACACCATTTAATTACCTTTTCTAAAAAAAAAAAAAAGGGGGGGGGGGAGTAGTGTCTTTTCTCTTTGGCTAGATTTGACATTTCAGTATCTCATGTAAGTGTCCATTTTCTAAAGAGTGATATTTTTGAAAGGAAAATGTAGTGTACTGCTGCTGCTTGGAGTACCTCAAAAACTAAATGTGAATAATACAGCATTATACAAAAAGAAAATTAAGATTAATAACAAATAGAGGAGCAGTGGTGGATGATGTGCTCCTGTTTTGGAGAAGAGCAGTGGAAGCTGATCATCAGAGCAGGCCACTGCAGATCTGCACATCTGAAACCGTAAGAGATTGTGTATCCTATTGTGTTAAAATAACCTATACCCAGGTATACCTTCATATACCTGATTAAAATTTCTAAATATAGCCAAATGAATGAAGTCAGAATGAGCCCAGGCTTAGAGTAAAAGCTATATGACTTATCTTGCAAGTGTTTTGAATGACTGTGCTACTTTGTGACTGTGATGGAGAGGTAGCTTCTTTCATCACAGAAGTTAGCATCACCTTCGGCACTCTTTGAGAGTGAATGTAAAATCAGTTTGTTGATCATGTTCTCTACCAGGCTAAGGATTGCTGTCTGTCCATTGCTGAAGTGTTGTAGTTTGGTCATTGTCTTGAAGGTATTAAGGAAGATGTTTTTCCTTCCTTTTAAACACCAGAGATGTTCTAAATTTTAGATGAAACTTTGTTGAACGATCTCAGCTAAATCTTAAAACTCTCTGGTTTTATATCTGTATATTAAGAACCTGAATGTGGGGAAATTACCCTTTTTGTCTCAGAAAATAAAAGTTATTTTTCTGTGTACAGAGGAGAAGACATTGTCTCATTGGTCACGTAATAGTTACAGGTGTGTGAAAGCACATGGAAACAATACCAAACTAAAGTGCTGCATACAAAAGAATCCTTTGGACTTCTAATGTTTGGATGAAACTTGTGTGTAAAAATGAACCTTTCAGTCAAAGTAGCTGATCTTTTTCATTAAAATCCAACCATAATGCATATTTTATGGTTCTGTAGCAAAAGTTACTTAACATCTTAGTACTTAGATCTTTACTACTAGTAGAATGAGAAGCATTTTTCATTCCTGCAGGAAATAAGTACATGATGTGATGCATCAGCTTCAGGAAGGGTCAAATGGAAAAAAAAAAATACATATTTTGAATGATTCTTTCTTAGCTTGTCAATTTTATGAAGCTTGAATATTCAAGCAGTGCTTGGCTTCTTTGTACCTGATACACATCACATTGTTGCATTTAATGCTTTCTCTTTACAAAATTTTTCTTGATTTGCTTATAATTTTTTCATTTGTCTCTTTTAAAATATTTTTAATACGTATAGTTAAAAGTTAGGAATTATAAGTCTGCAGTATTGATTTATTCTATGTCCAAAACAAATTAACTTGCAGGTATTTCTGAAAAGGTAACAAACAGCAAGTTTGTCATCTTTGAGACACAGATTGATTTGCTGATCATCTGAATGAAACATTTCCTGAGCAGTTTTCTGGTGGTTCTGCTTAGGAAGGAGGAGCCTGAAATGACTGGTAATGGAGAGAAGCTTGTGTACCCAGTGATTTTTTTTTTTCTTCGTGTGTTGACCAGACTATTGTGTTTTTAAAAACTTTGGAAGTTGCATTGCACTAAGAGGTGCAGTGTTTACTCCCATTGAATGAAGTTGCATATGTATCTATAAATAGGTGTGTGAGTGTAGAAGTATATAAATGTATTTTTATGTAATTTATAAAACTGTATAATCGATGTTTTGCAGGTGTGGCACATCCTTTTTAAAGACTTGTTACATTTTGAGTGACTAGGCTGAATTATATAAGAAATGATTATTTGTATCTTTTGGGGCAAGCTTGTAGCTACTGCAGAAAGCCTGCTGCAGAGTGATCTCCAACTCAATTTTTTTTTTTTTTTTTTTTTTTGCATTTGTTTCAGAATTGTAATAGGTAAGCTATAATTCAGTGTGTATTTTGTGTGTATTTGGGTGCTAAGCTTAATTTATTGTGTGTTTCATAAAGGATTCTTAAATTAAGCTGTCATCTGCTGTTGACTTATAATGTGCAGAAGGAAATGACAAAGTATACAAAAGAACAGAGGCCGCATATTTTTATCATTGTTTATCTTATCAGTAAGAGACATCTAAGAGGTTTCGGTTTTTTTATGCAGAAAAGAAAGGAAATCTATTAGTCTCACTGCTCAAGAAAATATCTTGATAATACTCAATAAATACTCAAGAGTACTGTTTTCAAGTAGCCAATCAGGTCAGCAGTTAAAACTAAAAACTAAAAAAAAAAAATGTCGGTCAAGGAGATGTTACTAAAAAGAAAAAGACAGGTTCTCTCCATCTGCCTCTCAGTGTTCTGCTGGTTGATCAAGAGCAAAAGAGCAAATAGTGAGAAAATCATTGCCATGTGTCTTAGCTGTACTGAGAGAGAATTATCTTTTAAACTCTCGTTCAGAAAAGTAACGGGGGCATGGAAGGAGTCACTGAAAGTTCTATGTACATTTGTTTTTCTAGTACAATTTAGTACCTTGATAGAATCATAGAATAGCTTGGATTGGAAGGGACATTAAAGATCATCTACTATATCTCTCTGCTGTGGGCAGGATTGCCACCCATTAGATCAGGCTGCCCAGAGCCTTGTCTAACCTAGCCTTGAATGCCTCCAGAGATGGGGCATCCACGGGTTTACTGGGCAACCTGTTCCAGTGCCTTACCGCCTTCTGAGTAATATCTAAACTCTTAGTCTAAATCTCCCTTCTTTTAGTTTAAAACCATTTCCCCTTGTTCTATCATTAGAAGTATGGGTGAGTTCTGTTTTCCAGGATACTACTTATTTTTGAGAGGGGATCCTTAGCCTTGTTGTTGTTTTTGCGTTCCACTTCTCAGATTCTATAAAATATGATTTTGGTGTATCTGCAGAATATTGGACCTATTGGAATGCTATATATAGAACAGCATGGATTTAAACTAGCTTTCTGTTATTACTAATATTTAGATGACATGGGACAGTTTTTAACTACTATTCATACTGTATCATTTTGTGCTGTGTGGGGAATATTCTGCACATAGTGATAGGTTCTTTCATGCTTTCATAGAAGCAAATAAACATTCTGAATTTGTTATCTTTATACTAAGTAGCAGTAGTTAAAGTATGTCTTTAGCATCTTCCTCTCTTCTCTTAGTGAAAGCTATTCCAAATAATATACAAGAGTTGCTTTGGAGTTAAATTACTGTATTGATCACAGTTTACTTAAGCAGATGGGTAGGAACTGGTAGGTCACCTGCTAGTTCATTCTTTGGCAATTGTACATTCCTTAATGCTTTTTTACAGTCCATAGTGTGCCAAAAAATAATGTTTCTTCTGCTTTCTTTGGCAAATAATTCCATACTTCAAGAACATTCCCTTTGTGCTTTCCATACTATAATGCTGGGCTAATTGAGTAAAATTAATCAAATTTAATATAATTCAAATGATACAAATGTCATTATCTGCCATAGTCACCTACATAATGAATCTTCCTAAATAAAACTTCTAATATCTAATGAGTGTAATACAACAGTACTTAATGAATGTAACGTAAGAAATTTTGTAGAGCATTTGCTTAGCATCTTTTCAGTGTGTTGAACATTCCAGGAAACCGTAGTAGAAAAATTTCATTTTGATCTGTTATCTATTTTCTAAAAGCTTGATAGTATTACTGCTGGCATTGCTAATTTCTAAGTTGCTACCCAGTATTACAAAATTAAGAAGTGACTAGCAGCAATGTCATTTAAATCTTTCCTAACAAAAATCCAGTCAAACTTAACAGAACAGAGCTAACATTATTCTGATGAGTTCATCCCAAGTTGGTCTTGCTGTATGTCTGTAAAGTATTTTATGTAATTTATAATGATAATAATTTCATACTATGAATGTATGAAGTGTTTCACACTTATAATGATAATGATTTCATACTAGAATAATTTCATACTATTATAATAATTTTATACAATTGATGTTACTTAATGTAAACAAATGATAGAGCTGTTATTAACTAATGGTTGGGGTAAACAAGTAGATAAATGGTGACGGAGTTGTTATTAACTGGTGTTAATTGGAGGTTGAATGTTTTACATTCAAGGGCTTACACTAATATTGCATTTAAAAAGGAATAACAAACACTTCAAAAATTATTAATGCAATTTGTTGCATCAGCAGTATATCTCTTGGAAGTGATACAGAGGATGTAGTTTTTGTAATTTAATATAGTAATTGTAGGATGTTCTCCAGTAGTAATTCCGTAACTTTGTATTCTTACCGCTCCTACTTGCAGTCTCCCCCTTCCATGCTCTTTAAGAGCTGCTATGAGGGTGAACTGCAGAATGCTTTGCTGTCTTCAGTGCTTTGTTATAAAACATTTGTATGCTCTTACTGTAAATTTAAGAAAACTTTTTGCAAAATATTACTTTCTGAAGGTGTATTCTACCAATCATATATTTTTCAAAATAGTTTAACATAAAGATGCAAAAATACATAGAGATCAAAGGGAACAAGAGGCTTTTGTCAAACAGTAGAGGCATAACTGGAGTATCTAGATTTCCCAGAAACAGTTTCTTCACAATTGAAAAGTAGACTAAGAAGAATGCTAGCATGAAGATGAAGTGATTTTTATCTTGTTCTTATAATGAAAATGGTCCTGCTTTAATATAGCAGGTTTAACGGAACAATGCCCTACAGATACTACTTGATTTTACAGAATTCCTTTGATGTTGTCTGACTGCCCTCTTCAGGATGACAGTGAACATGTCTGCTTAATGTGGATATGTGGTTCTAGAAGCAACCAGTTCAACACAAAATCCATTATTGTAATTGCAAATTTAACCTGTTGAATAATTGTTTTAAGTTGCAAGTTGTATTCAGTCAGTAAGTGTGAAAGTAGAGTTGTGTTTTGTAAGATTTATTTTTTAAGGGGTAGAGATTTTTTTCATGATACATTTTATACAAAAAAAAATTTATTCCTAAATACAAGACAATTCCACTGGAGTTGTGTGTAATATATGTCGTGCCTGAGGCTGGTCTCAGTTAAGAAGAAATGGGAGTGAGAGGTAGTTTTTTACAACACCTATAGTCTTCTTCCTCTTCACTCTCAAAAAAAATGATATTTTAGTGTTCAGTGCAGAGTTTCTGTCTTGAAGCTACAGTTTTTAATTAAAAGGTATTCTTTGCCATCATATACGTGGAAAATATTGCTATAGAATAGCATTTTGAGAAAAGCTGCAGAATACCTTTATACTGCTTTTGTATCTAACTGTATGCAAATAAAAGTTGACAAATATTGGAGTGTTGGTTTGAGGTTTACAACAGATACAATTAATGTGATTAATCACTTAAATGGAAATAGTTAGTGAAGGAGTATATGTAAAGATGAAATTATTGCAGGGATCTTTCCAGGTTGTTTTCCTTTGCTTTTTATTGAATTATTTGTTGATATGGATTTATCCTGTTGAAGAATTTGTTTTATGTTTCTGTCTGTTGTTTTGTAGCTGTTCTCTGTGGGTAAGGATTCCCAGTGTTTCTTTTACTTTCTTCTCAGTGCAGACATGACCAGGTTTAAATCAAATGAAGCAACCAAACCAAAACAGGAACAACCTTGAATACAGAGCTGTGATGAAAGCCAATAGAAGCCTTTCTTACAAATACAAGTAGTAATAAAAATGACTTTGTAATGATGATGGAGAGCATTATGTAACACTGTTACATTGTGGAAAACTATCCTTTATCACTTCCAAAACATGTTTTATAGAAATAATCTTGAGCATTTTTCTGTTACTTACAAACCTCCTGTCAGTTTAATTGCTTCCCCAGTGTTTAACAGTTTTTTTGGCATAGTGAATAGAAGTTTTGAAATTTAGTGAAAAGAGCTTTTTCTATGCATTTGCTATTTTTGAAAGAATACTGCAGTCACATTTCTTCATGATATTTCCACTAGTTTCAGTATTCCCATATCTTCTTCCTCAAGTAAATTCTGGTACTGTACTTGAGGACCATGTAAGTGTCTCCATGCATAGATGTGCTTGCAGATTTCGGTGATGCTTGCTACTAAGGCCACTCCTGAGGCTTTTGTGTTTTCTGAGGCTTTTAAATGTGAAAAAGATTAACATCTGAAATGTTTCTGCTTTTAGTTTGACTTAAAACATTTGTAATTTTAGAGAAGGCAAGTATGAAGCAGAGATGCATAATGAGCTCAGACTTCTTTTAAAATTGATAACATGGATGTTGAGAGTGATATTGCAAGAGTAATTAATTTAACTGCTGCAGCTGGATAGAGTGTCTCTTTTGCCAGTGAATCCACATGGATGTATGCTTGTTTCTTTTAGGCAAGCTAATGAAGAATATCAAGTTCTGGCTAATTCATGGCGCTATTCGTCTGCTTTTTCAAACAAGCTGTTTTTCACAATAGTTGATTATGATGAAGGGGCGGATGTTTTTCAACAGGTAAATGCTGCATATTGTAAAACATTCTTAATGTTATTTACTAATGACTGGACACTAGAAAACAATTATTTCCTTAGATACATACCTCTGTATGCACTTCATGTGTAAATTCATTCTAGTTACAAATAACAGATGCTGGAATTTCTATGACTTTAACAAGGGCTGCTTATGCAAGTAGATACTTTTGGTATCTTCCAAGCGTGGTTCATAATGTTTATTTATAAATTAACTGATACATATGGAAAACTTCATCAGCCCATTGTTAATGTGTCCTAGGCGTAAATGTAATACAAAAAAACATTTGTATTTAAAAATTTCCTTTAGGGAAAAATGTATTTTAAAACTTTTAGTTCATTTCATATGAGAAAATATTCTTCAAATTTAGAACTCTTTGACTGGAAGTTCTTCAGGCAAAATAAAATAGACTTCTGGTTTTCTGTACTGACTGTGAAGAGTGAGGAATCAGTTCCTGGAGAATAGTCTGAAGTTCCCTCTTAAATTGAGTAGTCAAGAAAAAACACATTCCTGGAAAATGTTGCTGATTTCTGCAGTGATATTCTGTTTGATATTTATCTGTTGACTGAGGCTAAAAGTGGAGATTAAGAAGAGTACTAAGTTTTGAAGCTCTCTATTTTGAATAAAATTTTCAGGGAAAATATCTAATATTTAATTTTCAAAAATTTAATGTTTTTGAAAGTTTAATTATTGTATTTCCTAAATATTTTTGCTTCCAAAAGACATTTTGGAATATGTTCTGTTAAGTATGTTTGTCAGTGTTTTACATTTTACTTTATTAATTTTGAAATAACCTTTAAAAATTTAATTTTACATTATCCTCTTTATAGCTACAATAATAGAAAATATACCGTTTAATCTTTCCTTAAGTCACCAGTGTGTATCAGAATCGTGTGGTCCAACTTCTTCCTTATGTAGAAGAGAACAGCTAGAGTTTATGTCAGATTATGTGCATTTAAAGTCACATAAAAGTTATGCCAAATTAGATAAAAAGTGTAAGTTTTACAGCTGCTTCTGAGAAATTCAGTGTTAAGCACAAGAGAACCAATTACCAATGACTTTTAACATGAATTTTGGAATAATTCTGACCTTGTGCATATGTATGCAAAGCAGTACTGATATAGTGATGCCTGCTATAGTGGTGCCAGAACAAAAAAAAAAAAAAAAAAAAGGGGGGGGGGGGGAGGGGAGGGCAAATGAACAACAACAAAAAACCTACTAGCAGTAGGTTAAAAAAAAAAAGTGGCTTTTTGACTTTATTCCATTTGTAGAGAAATGACAAAACATCTGCAAACCTGCTTTCCTGAGGCCCTGTACAATGATGTCAGAAGGTTTCTGTCTCTCTCTAGTTTCTAAATCTTAGTTTTACACAATATTTTTGTATTTCACAACAGCTCTCTTATCCTTTCTATGGATATATTTATTTAGATATTAGTTCACTAAGGAAGTTGGCTGTTTTTTACTTAGATGAAAAATATTTAAATATCAGGTAATTTCTAATGATAGAATCAGTTCTGTACTTGATTAGATAATGTTTTGGTAATGTGATAGAAGTCATTTTGTAGGAATGAAACAAACAAGATTGTTCTTCATTTGTTATTCAAAGATCATCTTATTGCATCATTTTATCTAACTTTAATTTTTTTCTCAAGTTGTTTTTTTTTTTGCTCCAAGATGTACTAAATGTGGAGGAATGTTATATAGTAAAACTATAACATCCTGTGTCATCTAGCAAAGCTGAAGTAAAAACGTGAACATAAAGTGGCAAATATAAATCTATTTGTTTATCTTATTTGATTTTTTTTTCCCCTTGTACAAAGTATAGCTGCAGAACATAGTGAAGCATACACTGGCTTTTATTTATTTTAATTATAAAAGATCTGAAATCTATTGATGTATATTTAAACAAATGTCCAAAATTGATACACAGTGAGTAGTTCCAGTGACGTGAGCATGTGAATTAACATTTGTGTGATGCCTAGAGAAAGATATGTTACCTAAGGCAGTTATGTAAGCCATTTGGAATTCAAACAAGACTAATCATTATTGGGCTGTCTGTCATCAAGCCAGTGGAGGTGTAGATGAGTAGTTTAGTCTAGATAACTTTGGATTGGTGACAGCTAGGGAAGAGAAACAATGTCAATCTCTTTTAAACATGTTTTCCTTTGACTTTCAATGTAATATTCTTTAATTGATTGGAGGGAGATGGGGTCTTTGTTTTACTAATTACAGGGAAGCTCCTATAGTGCGTGGGAACTATAAAGCATAAGATACTCATACTCAGAAAAGCTTGCAGGTGCAATACTCTGAACCGTGAAACATCCCAAGGGCTCTACCAGAAGAAAATAGCAAGAAATGCTCTGAGCATTCTTTTTACAGGACTGTGCATAAAGACGTACTAAAAACAAACAAACAAAAAATCCCAAAAACTAACTTATTACTTGGGAAGGCAAATACTGTTTTTCATACTAATTATGCTTATGTTGTCTGGTACATAAAAAATAAACATTTTTGGGTATGAAGTTACTAACTTTTTTGCTATTTTTCCTGGTTTTATAGCTTAATATGAACTCTGCTCCGACTTTCATGCATTTTCCTCCAAAAGGTAAACCCAAGAGAGCTGACACATTTGACCTGCAGAGAATCGGATTTGCAGCTGAACAGCTAGCGAAATGGATAGCTGACAGAACAGATGTTCATGTAAGTCAACAATTTTAAAAGTTGGAGCCAAATGTATGTACCTTGGTAGTTTGAAAGAAGCAGATGATAAATGTCATCTCTCCTTAATACCTGTTTTTCCCTTGAACATGGAATCTTGACAGCATTAAAAATATATATATATATAAAAGGAAAAAAGTAGTAGTCATGGTAGCTGCAGTTTGAAGATTGTGCTTCTTTGTAAATTATATGTGGTCTTTTCTAGATGAAGCGGTGATATTGTGATAATTAGTTCTTAATAAGTAGTATGTGCTTGCAATAAAACATACAAAATAAATCCAAAGCAGCTGCTCCTAATTCAGACACAACATGCATATCTGTTTAAAATTATAATTATTACAGTATATTATATATATATACATATTTTTTTTTTATGTCAGTTTAATTTTCTTAAGAGTTAAGAATGGAATTATTGTGTATTTAAGTTTTCAGATTAGCAGCAAATCATTAGTGCTTAAAAACTGTTTTCCTATTACCGAAGCTAGTACTGTTTCTTCTTATTCATGGATACATTCAGTGATTAGCGTTTGTTAACACCAGACTTCAGATGTTCATTGTTTGTCTGTAATGAAGGTATTCTCTGTGTACAAATTTCTTTGTGATCTGTATGTTTGCATTTATCTTTTTCAGATTAGAGTGTTCAGGCCTCCAAACTACTCTGGTACAATTGCTCTGGCTCTCCTGGTATCTCTTGTTGGTGGATTGTTATATCTAAGAAGAAATAATTTAGAATTCATCTACAACAAAACTGGCTGGGCCATGGCAGCTCTGGTATGCACTTTTTCCATATGTATATGCTTTGAATTAGTTCCCTATTTTAACATATTTTGTTACTTGCACAGCAGCATAAAATCTGTCAGTACGTACATCATGGTGGTACTAACAGATGAAGATTCGCAACCTTAATCTTGAAGCTAACTCTTGTCAGCAGTGATTATCAGTTACTAGGAATCGTTTACTGAAAATAAATGTTTTCAGTTGTTAGCTGCAGATTATTGTTTGAACTTCAGGAGAAAAATATGTCTAATAGAAAGTATTACTGATGTTTGTTGTTATCATTCAACATTCTCTTTGCAAAAGCAGTAATGTTATGGTAGGCTCAGTGTGGATATTGATGAGTATTGCTTTAGAGTAATGAAAGGTTAAGAAAATTAACAAAGATTTTATACATTTGTAAGAAAATGAAACAAGAACAAAAAAACAGATGAAGATGGAATTCTTGCATGGTGGATTCACTAGTACTGTCCTTAACCTGCATGAGGGATTTTATAGAGCTAACAGGGAATATTAATCTAGCCAATGAATTGTTACAAAAAGTCAACTAAACCATCAAGGCCATAAATAAAGAACTAAGTTTAAATGTGCATTGGGCATAAACTGAAACAAAGTTCCAAATGAAAATGAGAAAGAAAATCTTCAGGTTGAGCGTGACTGAGTACTGGAATAAGCTACAGGCTGTAGTCTCCTCTGGAGATATTCAAAACCTACCTGGACTGATTTCTGTGTAACCTACTGTAGAGAACCTGCTTCAACAGGGAGGTTGAACTGGATGATCTTCAGAGGTCCCTCCCTACTCCAAAGATTCTGTGGTTTGTGGTTTGTTCTCCTGTGATTCAACAGTACAAGACAAAACGCTACCTTCTTATGACACTCAGCTGATGAGCTCACTGACGACTTTTATTATATCAATTCAAGGAAGAAGTTACCTAGTACCTGATAGGTTGTAATTCATTTTGATCTGTAAATGATTAACAAAATCTTGAAGCAGGGTCACTGTTCAGAACTCTTTAATATTTGGTTTTTGAATGCCACTGTTGAATAGTCGTTACTGATAATGCTGTTCACTCACATGCTATCATAGCATTTATTTCTATCACACATGGGTACATAGTATACATTCTTTTGTTTAAGTGCCGTATTGGTTTACCCCATACACTAAGCAAGGATTGAAATCCAAGATTTCAAATCAACTACCTGAAGGAATTTAAGTTTCCTTTCAATTTAGAGAACCAAGGGCAGAATGTGTTCTTTGTTCCAGAATGTCATTTGGAGTATACTGAGCTGTAGCACAAAGTCTTCACAATTTCCTTCCAAAGTATGTCTGTTCCCTATAGTTAGTTCCATGTACTTGTCTAGATTACTGGAATTTATCGATGATAAAATCCGGAAAGTACCAGAAAGCTTGTTTGATAAGGATATGTAGCAACTATTGGAATTTTGAATATTTTGATGTCACCTGTGTTAAACAATAATGAGCGCAATAAAATAGATATTTGTGTCAAAAATCAAATAAAAATATATAACCAATAGAATTTCCTGTGTTTAACCATGCACCATGTCTGTGGACACAGCAATTTTATTCCAATTTCATGCGTCAGTGTTTCTGACCAGAAGCTTTATGTTGGTAAGGGGGGAGCGGGAGGAGTTGTTTTCCATCTTGCAGAGGTTAAAACTCAGTTCTTCAAATGAAGAATAATTATATTACAATCTGCATCAAATAAATAGTTGACTACATAATTAACTTAAGAACTAAATTAAGGAGTAAGTGCATCAATTTATTTCTCAAAATATTTGCTGTTATCCCTAGGAGCTGCTTGACATTTTACATCTGTACATAACTGTAAACTACAGCGTAGAAAATTACAGTGAACCAATCTCCTTTGGAGAGAGTCACTGCCTAAATGTGATCAGACATTTTAAAAAAACCAACACAGTATTTGTGCCTTTCACTACTCATCATCCTACTGATTGCATTAATAGGTAATAATAGAGTTTAAAGGGATAAAAATGACATCAATGTGATTTATTGCTGTTTCTAATATTACTTCCGGTACAATCTGTTTATTTTAAAGATGAATAGCACTTCAAAGGATATTTTAGAAAAATATCTTATCTGAAAGTAAATAAGAACGTAGCAATTAACCATGACTTTAGCTATTTTTTTAAAAAAACATGTTCATTACTCTCTTCCCTTCACAATGTTGTCAAAGCCCCATGGTGAAAAGTGATGTTTGAGCAGAATTTATCCAGTTACTGTGAGTCCTTTTAGTTTTAGTCAGATCTATATGGACATACAAGTTAACACTGAAATTTCTTTTGGTGGAGTCAGCAGGGAGTCCAAATTTCAGGCTTTGCACGGATGACCTCAGATCCTCTGTATGTTCTGCGAAATGACTAGAATGAGTCAGGATTCATAGAAGTGAAAATGGATAGCCATTAATATATTGATTCTAAAATATGTGATTGCAATTGTCTTATGTTAGTACTTTTTTTCTACCACTGAAACTTACTTTGTTTGCTAAAACTTTTTTATATGTTTTTTTTTTTTTTTTTTGGTTCTTTTGAAGAGCTTTAAATCTCTTAAATATTGGATAATTGCTTTTGTTTGTTTTTAATGAAAAACTGGCAGTGCATTTCTTCCTAAAAAATAGAAAAAAAATCACTCTATAAAGCACCTCTATGAGCAGAAGAAAAAAGAGTACCAGAAGAAAAAAGAGTACCACCAACAGCAATGAGTTGTCTTAGAAATAATATTTTCAGCAGTATTTTAATTAAAAAGAATTGGAATGCCATTTTTGATGGCACATGTAATGGTTTTGATAGGCTCAGAATCGAGAGAACTTTAAACTCATGCATTGATTTCAGCTCCAGTTAACAGAGGACTCAAATTAATTTTGTCCTCAGCATTAAATTGAGCAGTAGCAGCGCAATTAGCTGTTTTCATCTCCTTGTGGAAGCACCACAGACTCAGTAGTACCTTGTATGCCTTAGGCATTTTTACTTGCAACATTACCCAGAAGACTTTAGAATGGCAAAAGCTGGTGGTTGAGTACCTAATATTAAAAAAGATATCTTTTGGAATCACACCCAAAATTTATCCCCTGTATTATTTTAGACTTTAATTCAATTCTTACTACTCAGCCATGGATATTTTTCATTCTATGTGTAGTGCAAAAATGAGGAGGGATTTAAACTTCAGTCCTTAGATATTTGCAGAGTCATTCATTTTATACTGATAACAAAAAGCAATTTGGGTTCTTGTCAAGACTCTTCATTTCTTAAGCAGGGAGTAAAAGGTCAGATGGTGTAAGCTGAGCAAATTTCTAACATTTTAGATAAGGAATTGCTACATTTGAGACAATGGTTCTAATGCTGAGAAAATATTTGTTCAATTGACTAGAATGTAGCAATGGGAGAGCTTTTCAAAACAGTTTATTTACCAGATTGCCACCATGCTTTTCTGTATGTAGTTTTCAGTTTCATTTTCAGTGTGTATTTCAGTTTTGCCTACGGTGTCTGAGAGGGCAAAGTCTGTGCTCAGATTCCAAGACACCTGCCTAGGAGTTGATTCTTCTGGACAAAGAATGTCAAATCACTTGAATGAGAAGACGAAGCATGTATTTACTGTTGTCTTAGTAGTTAGTGATTATGAGAGATATGATCTGTGCCAATACACTGCACAGTGCTTAAATCGTATAGTACATCCATCATCAGTTACAGCTCCAAAGAAACTTGAAGGCTGCTATTAACTTCTTTACCTCCTTCTGGAAATGAGGATAGGTAAGCAATTTGTTTTATTCCAAGATACAGAAGGAAAAAATCAGGCTCCTATACATGGGAATTCCAAAAAAAAACCCAGCAACTAATGCAAGATATTAAAGTATTTTTTTTTTTTACCCATAATTAGAAGCTTTAGAGATGCAAATCACATTTAAAGATACAGAAATGCTTTCTCTTTGCTTGTATACTGTAGTTCCTGTCCTTGAAATGCCTGTGCCTTGCAAGAGATTCTAAGATGTGATGGATTGCTCTTCAGAAATTGAGTGCAAATCCTGCAGCCTTTTTTGAATGCAAAAGCAAATTTAAACTGGGTAGAAGGGATTAAATTTCTTTAGAACATTAGTTGTGAGTTGGATAAAATGTACAAATCTAAAGTAATTATAGAAACTGGGTACAGAGCTGGCTGCCTGGGTCTCCTCATTTTTGAAATTAGGCTTCTATTTAACTACATTTATAAATTAATCTAGATTTTTTTAAATTTTTTATGTGTTACAAAATTATTGTCATGTTTTGGGATCAAAGCTTGTGGAGAGATATAGCTGCTTTGCGTTGTACCTGCTAGCAGGAAGTTTTATTTTTAAATGGCCTTTTAAGCCTCTAATAATTTTATTAAATAAACTGGCAGATAGTGTTAAACAATGCTTATACCTCTGAAGAAGTAACACATTAAACTTAATCATTTGACAGAGTTTTGAAAGTTTGAGAATGGTAGAGAGATTTTCTCCATATACTTGCAAGGTTGTCTCTAACTAGCACTTCAGTGGTCTGGAGGAACTCTAGATGCTTAGTTACCTTGTGTCTACTCTTAGGAAACTTCTGGTGCACACAGGCACACCACTGGTGAATTCAGACTCATTCCCTCTTACCAGAACTAAACCTGAGATTTTTCACTGTGAAACCATTGAGAAAGACACCCATTTGCAATTTGTTCACAGGGTTCTTGAGCATACAGACCTGTTTATATATATGGTGTACTTGTGGTAGTTGAGGTGTGCTTCATTGCTATTGAAACCATCTTGTGGATATTTTGTCCTGAAACTATATAGTGATGAAGCAAATTATTGGTTCTTCCCTCTCTGTACTGCTTTTGTTGATCATTCTGTTCCACATTTTGTGTTATCATGTAGATGCAGAACAAGCTAGATGGATCCTAAAATAGCTAAATCCTGAGCTCCCCTGGTAATTGAGGTGGCATGCAGCTGGTAAAATATTCTGGGAGTATGATGAGGAGAAAGAAGGGGGAGCAGGTGTATGGAAGGGCTGTCCTTGGTGAGGTGTGAGTGATATTGTATCTGTAGAACTGCTAAAGGAGGGACTCTAATCTTCCTGAGTAAGTGGAGTTGTAAATCCTTTTAAGTTCGTAGAGGAAAATGCTTCAGCTTTCATCTTCTTTCTACACTTTTAATCCTTTCTACCTTGACAAAATTCAAGAACACTGGAAAGGGACAATTTCTCTGCAAATGAGTTTTTTCATTGTAATCAGTACCGTACAAACCTATAAGGTAAACATGAAGTCATTAATCACATGTTGCAAGTGATTCACAGAAGTGAGTTTGTAAAAGATTGATCCTGAGAAAAATCAACTCACAGTAATAAGAGTTGTGGAAAATTTGGATCCCAAAGCATGGGATCATATGGAAACCTAGGGAATTGGAATGCTAAGCACAGGATATCGCACTATCTGTAAGACGTGCATCAGTTCTAAAAATAGTGGGGTATGTTTCAAATAAGTTTTACAAATACTAGAAGTCCGTAGATTCCAATTATAAATACTGTGGAACAGTACCTCAGTGATAGCAATAAGTGAATATGGAATGGAGCACAGTAAGCTTGAATGTCAAGTACTATATGTAGTATACCGAATGGTTGCTTTAGGGATATGATGGAAATACTAAAGTATCTAAACTAGATTAAAAGGTTCTTCCAAGTATTTTCTCCTAGGTATTTTTTGTTAGATGCTACCGTGTTGTGAGGCAATTTATTTATACTAGCAAACGTTAGAGAGCTTCAGTAATTTGAGAGAATTCTTAGTTATGAAGTGTATAATTAATAAAAATTGAGTGTTTTTCATGTTTATGTATGGAAACAGATTTGATTCAGGAGACTGTGAATTAAATACATTAATTTAAGAATAAGTAAAATGATCATTTTCATTAAAAACCTGTTCTTTTTTTGATGTTTTACTTTCCAACTGCCTAACTCTTTGGTTTTCATCTCTCTTACCTCACTTTTCTTACCCTCTTCAGTTTCTACACTTTTACCTTCACATAAGCTATCTATTGTATGATTCATCACCAAAATTACAGTGTAAATTCCCAGCTAAAATGATCTGCAAGATGTTTCTCTTTGCCAGTAATTGAAGCATATAGTCTTTTCACTTTATTGCATATTAATAATTAAAACATAATCAGTTTGCTGATAATCACTGCCAGTATGCTTTCATCTGCCATATTAATTACAATACTGTTACACTCCCAAGTCCTGTTATGTAAAAAATGAATCACACCTTATATTTAGAACTAAGAATTTGTTCTTGTTGTAGTTGAAATCTAACAGCGTATTCTAAGAATTACTATTAAACCAGATATGATAATTACATAAAAAAAACAAAAACAAACAAAAAAACCCCCACAGAACATTTTGCTATTTTCTTTGTACTGATTGCAAACTGTCAGTAGTAATAACACATTTAAAATTTTTATGTACATACTTCCTATTATTTTTCCTTTCTGAATGTCATGGTTAGTCTTCTAGTTTTCTTTGGAACTTGAGATCTTTTGGCTTTGGTCTTGGAAAAGGGATTATTATGGTAAGTTCTCAGTGTTCTAAATTCTTCACTGGGAGAAGAATAATTTCTTCTTTGCCCTAGGAACTATTTGGGGATACTTCAAAATTTTGTCCTTTATTCTGTGATCTACAATTACACTTTAAATCAAAATTTACAGGATAAAAGGATGCATCTTTTCCCTTTGTTACCCCTAGGACAGGTTTTTACCAGCTTCCTTGTCTCATTTCATTGTCTTGTTTCATTTCACTAGTATCATCATGTGCTCCCTTCCCTACCGTTCTGTACTGTGTCTTGAGTTACTGGTTTAGATATCTCTGCTATTATCTCGTGCCTACACTACATCATTATGTTGGTCATAGCTAATTCATCCTAATGAGAGTAGAAAAACAAAATTTGTGCACTACAGAAATCCTCAAAAGTAATATAGATTAGGCATAGCTATCTGATTTTTTTCTATAAAACCTGTCAAGATTCAGTCCTAAGTTGTTTGAAGTTGGTTCAAAGTATGTTGCTAGAGAGTCCATACTGGGCTAAAGAGCTATGCTGGCTTAAATTTATTTCACAAATGCATTGCTAAATATTATTTCCAGAAAAGCTGAAGAGCTCCTCCCCACCTTTTTAGTACAAAAAAAAAAAAAAAAAAAAAAAAAAAAAAAATTCTCTTCTCTGGTTTAGCAAGCCATCCCAGTAAAAATAAATAAAAATTTTACACCTACTTATTGATATGACTGTACTATGCTAGGGGGAATATACATATACAGTAAAAATGAGAGTATATGTGGAAGCTGAACTAATATATATTGAAGTTTTTAAATGACTATTTATACTAATAAATCATAAACATTTACATATTTAGAAACATATTTATGAGAAACATAACAATTTTTCTAATTTAGTAATCAGAAGGTATTACACTTTCCTCTTTAAGATTGTCATAATGACTATTGCTATGACTATGATTTTTGTCGGTGTAGATTCTGCAGTATGACCATCTGCAAGTATTTCACAGTTTTCATAGATTCCTAACCTAGCTGCAGTAAAGGGAATTTCCTTTTCTGTTGTCACAACTGTTGTATTTTGTCATGACTAAAATCAATCACAGTCATTTAGGGCACACAATGGGAATTTCTTAAATGGGTGGATAATTCGATTTTTTTCTGGTGTGTTTTTATATTGTTTCATATACCTTATACCAAACTGCTAAGCTAAAGATTTGTTGTAGAGGCAGAAATAACTTCATGAAAGGTTGCAGAAATCTTGAATTGTAGTTTTCAGAATATTTGCAATAAATGCCTTCTACAGTCATGAGTGTTTTTTGCCATATTGGTATGTAAATGTGACAATTCCAAGTACGCATAAAGAGATGATTATTTCAAGTCAGATTCTGAAAATTTGCCTTTATAAATGATTGATTGTATTGCTCTTCTGTTTTTCTAGTGTGTTGTATTTGCTATGACATCTGGTCAGATGTGGAATCACATCCGTGGACCCCCATATGCTCATAAGAATCCTCAGAACGGACAAGTGGTGAGTTAATTCTTTTAATTTCATTTTAGGGGAGGGGGAGGAATTTCACTTACTACTCTGAATCTGTGACTACAGATTTTTGCACTGTATGACAATGGGCCAGAGTCTGAAGTCTCAAATTCCAAGCATATTCTGTTACAGAATTTTTGGTGCTTTTGAAAATTCTACTGCCTTTGATTTGAACAATGAAATTTTGTAATTCTTTTATCATGCTCCCAGTTGCAGTGAATGTACTATAAAGTGTTTCATAGCACACAGTTTCCACTGCTCAGTGATAAATGGATTTTGTCTTTTTATAGAAACATATTCTCTCTAAATGTGAAAAGCAATTTTTTTTTTAACTTACACAAACCTTTGAGATCTGTAACCTCTTCGTCTTAAGCATTTTAGTTAGAAAAGTTGACAAAAGAAACACATTAAAATATTTGCCATTTTCCATCATATCTGTCAGATTCCTGCTGAATGTTCAGAAGTTTATGTAATGCTTTTTCCTGTATTTCATTACTCCTTCAATTTAAGTTCTCTATCAGCTTCTTGGAAAGTTACCATTAACTGAACACTCCTGAAATTGATATTATACGCTGATTATGCTGTCTTTGAAAGAGTTTTCATACTTGCTCCTTTCCGCTCATAAATTAACAAACATTCGTCAGAACTCACAAGGAGAAACTCTTTGCCTACTTTGGGGCAGGGCAGGTAAAGAGGACCGTGTATAGTTTCTTGTACTCTTCCTTATTTACTACTTTTCTAATAAATTGTTGTGAAACTTAGGCAGTGCATGTATGGTATGGCATGTTCAGCCACGTTCAGCTTTGACAATCACTAGTTAAAAGAGATTGGCTGATATCTTGGAACTTAAAAGAAAATTTATTCTCTCTGTGTCTTAATTGGACTTGCAAAAAAAATGATGTTTTGATTACTGGTCTGCTTTGTATCAGGAATATAACAGCATACTGAGATCATAAAATGACATAATTCAATCTGTCAACCTTGTTATGCAGAAGTAGAGCTGGTAATGTAGTAAATAATCTTTGTAAAACACAGTTTATAAAAGTTTAAAATTTTTCATTACTGCCTTGCAGTAATAAACTTGTGAAGTTTTCCAGTACAGTGACAGAAAGAGGAATACTGCATAGAAAAAGAACTGCTTCTGTTAGTCTTTACCATACCAAGGCTTATACACAGTGCATTTCTTAAAGACTTGTTCCTGAAGTGTAATCTACCTTAAATCATTTAAAAATATCCCTTTTATCCTTTTTCAGTCTTTGTTTTGTTTTTTTATAGCATGAACTCAGATTCATACTGCTGCTGCTACTTTGGTAGTGCAAACACAAACAACCAAATAATGAAAATAACCATAACGGTGATCTTAAATTCTAGTTGCTAAACTGCTGTATTACTCAACATGTATACTTATCTATTTTTATTCCACTAGATGTCTTCAGGTAGGTTATTTTGATTCTCTGTTTCACTTTCCACATGTTCATGTGTCAGTGCTTTAATCTCATTGGAACTGCCTTGGTCAGTATGTAAAAAGTCAAATTCTAAGAATTTAAAAAGATGAAGGTAAATACAGGATCACCAAGCTTCTGATTAATTTAACATAACACTGACCAGTAGTGTTGCAACTTAAAGCTCTGATTTTTACAAGTGCTAGAAGCTTAAGTGTTTTGCAGGCCATTATATGACATTTTTTCAAAAAAAAATTATTGAATATATTCCTGTTTCATTTTGTCTGATGGTCATCTATGTTTCTCTGAATCTTAAGTCATAAAGCTACTTATATAATTTATAATATATTATATATTTATAATTATATATTTATAATAAATAATATATTTATAATAAATAAAGAAAGCTTCTGTAAAATTTATTCAGCCATGATATTAATAAGCATTGTTTTTGTATTGTTTGTAACTGCAATTTTTATATCTGAATGAAATTTAACTCATTGTTTTATTTCCAATGACCAAGACTTAGTACCAATTTCAAATTTATATGCCAATACAAGGATTTCTTGTATACAGTACTGACAAACTACTTTCAATGATCTTAGCATTTAAACTCTTGTTTTCAAGAGAAGGCGCAAAATAGCTCACCAAGCTTGGTCGTTTTATTGTTAGATTCAACTTCATAATTCTTAGCTTTTTGAATTTCCTAAGAGTTAGTAGTTCATTCTCTACTGGTAGGGTCGAATATGCCACCAGACTTTAAGAGGGATAATATTCTGTCTTTATCATAAACTTGCCATCTCTATTTATTTGCTTAGTTCTTGTCATAATTTTAATTGATACTTCATTTCACTTCCTTAAATTTCTTTAAAAAAAAAAAAAAAAAAAGATAAAAAGGCATTTGTTTGCTTGCCTTAAACAACACTAGTTCTTAGAATCATTTTATTGTAGAAGTACTGCTAACATTTCTTAAAATTTTTAACTTCTGCTCTGCACTTATGATTCTTTGCTTGATTACCATAATTACTTTGATTCTGTGATTATATTTTTGGAATGAAGCTTTTAAGCCATATTTCTGTAATTCTGAGTAGGTCTGTTCTGTGAAGTGGATACGCTCCCTTACTGATATTGTTGGAGTTGCTTTCTGTATTTATCCTTGCATTCAGCTAATTTTAGTTTTGGGATTCATATATTATCTTAAAGTTCTGCTTTATTTTGACCAAACTAGTTCAAACTAGTTGTGCTAGATTTTTGTCTTGATGTTATCTGTTGTATTTTTGGATAACGAGTTGAAGGACAAGCTTGATCTAAAAATAATGAAAATAGTTTTGAAAGCTTATAATTTTCCTTCATTATTTAGAAATGATTAGAATTTGGAAAGTTTGTGTGGAGGAGGAGATACTATGTTTTTCTTGTCAGATATTAGATGACTTTCTGTACAAGCTGATGCTTTGTGAAATGGATAATAGTTTTGCTTGCCACTATATTAATTGGATTCTTTTCCTGTGTCTTGTATTTTAAAAGCTTGTTAAAACTGTTCAAGTGTAACAAAAAGTATGTTGTTAGGAAGTAATTCTTATACATTTTGGTATTCTTTTAATGGATCAGATCAAATATGAATATGTCTTTTACATTATAATATTGTTTAACAGTTTTAAAACAGATTTTTATCCAGGAACCGTCCTTAAAATATCGCTTTTTAAATTGTCTCCTTGATGGGGATGTCTAGTAACCTGTATGTCTCTGTAGATAAATGAAAAATATTTGACCTCTGATTCATTTTTCCATTTGCCATTGTAAAGATGAGGTACTCTATGAAAACTTATAATTGGACTATGAAGGTATTGAATTCACAGCAGATTTCTATACCTAAGTAGCAAAAACAATTTTCATTCAAATCTGATAAAAACAAAAGCAGAAACAAACCACCAAAACAACCACCTGAACTATTTCTTGGAACTGTCATTAGAAATACCTTCCCTCTCAAGCTCAGTAGATCATAGTAAATAGTCTTTTTGCTTTCAACATTTTCTGAATATGTATAAATGCAGACTGTATTTAGAATGTGTGATTTTTCTGAAAGTGGCCATGTTATTTGGTTCAGCTTCAATATATAAAAATGTCATTTTCTGTATGACAGAATATATTTATTCTGTGCATTTCTTTTTTTTTTTTTTTTCTTAAAGTTCACACAGGTTATTGTCCCAGTGTCTAATATAAGATATCCAGATTAACCTCGTACCATAGCAGTATTTTGGTGCATCCATCAACAATAATTATAAATGTACTATTGAAATTAATACTTTTTTTTACTGGAATAGCTAATCATGTTAATATACTTGATAGAAGTGAGAAGTAAATTATTTACTTAGGATTTATTCAATGAAATAGATTTTCTGTAGTCATCACAACTGAATTTTCTCAGAAACTTTATCTAGTAAAGGGTTTCTCTAGTCTTTTCTTAAAATTTCCATCTTGATTCAGTCAAGAAAAACCTTAACAATTGGCAGTGTAAGGAGTGGAGCTAATGTAAAATAAAACAAAGTATCAAGTAATTCTGTTAAGAGATCAGGGCATTAAATTGAACAACATTGTAGCGTTTGGAAAGCTATTAACAGATGTATGTGTCCTAATGTTTGAGGTTGAAGGAGGGGTAGTCATGTTGGCCTTTCAATAACTTTCTGTATAACAAAGTAGAAACTTTCTGTTTCTACTTTGATACCAGAAAAGAGCGATCTTACCCAATGTTTTGCACCCATTTTTAATGTGGGAAGAGAAGGAGGTAAGAATTCTCATGACAAAACTTTTTTAGATGAGAGATAACCAATACATTATCAATTCTTGACGCATACTAACTGTAAAAATTTAGATAGGCTCATTTTATTGCAGTTCTGTATTTTGGCTCAGTAAAGATTGAACACATTCTCATCAAATAAAAGTGGATTCTGGACAATCAAGTAGACAGCAAGCATTTTGTCATGATAAAATCCAATTAAAAAAAAAAAAGCAGCCAGATTTTAATTGCTACTCATAACAACAGAAATTCAATTTTAATTGATCAGTATTTTCAAGTAATAAACAGTTCTTCCCACTGCCCTCTTCCTTTTAAGTATGTGTTGATAGTCTTCTAGAAGCAATTCAGTTTCATTTGGAAAATGAACTGTTCTGTGCAGAAGAGTTTTATATCAGAAGTCAGATAAAGCTCAACGACGTAAAGCTGCAAAGCTCATAACTCATTATATTTTACCTTTTCATTTAATTTTTTTATCCTTTTAAATTTTGTTTCCTTCAAGAACAGGCAAGGTAAGTTTTATCCTGCCCGGCAGATACCATTGACTTTAATATGATTAAACTTTGGCAAGCAATATGTCTCTTCAGAGTTTCTGAAAGTCTTGTCTTTTCTTAAGTGGTGGCATCATTATCAGATCACAAAAATACTCACACTAGAAATGAGAAAAAGATATTAAGCCTGGAGATGCTATTTGTTGTAGCTGAATAGAACTGAGCAGATGTTATTCCTGTACCTTAAGATTGTTGTTTGTTCTAAAACCTTAGGAAATATTTTAAACAATTTTGAGGGAGTGAGAAAAGAAGAGAGAGAAAACTCTACCAGCATTCCTTGTTGCATAGCATAGTCTTTTCCTACATCAGATAGATTATTTTACGAATATTTCATATTCCCTTCCAGAAGATAACCTTTAACAAAAGTATATTGATGTTCCTTTTGTTGCAGTAAAATTTCAACATTGTGTGATGATTCAAGTATCAAAATATGTTCTATCCTTCAGAGACTTCCAGGGTTGAAGATCTAGTATATTCTTCTGTTGAAGAGCAGTTCAGGCTCCATATAGTTTTCCAGTAAACATTGGAAATACTGTCATTTCAATGTAACAGTGTTATATTTTTCTTACGCCTGTGAAAAATGTCAAGAGAAAGAAGGGCTATCTGAATTTTGCTGCTTCATTTTTGTTTTTAATCTGGAAATCAGCAGTTATTTACTACTTGCTATTTTTTTATATATATAAAATGCATTTTATGTTTTCAAGGAAACAAATTAGTCTGATTGGTCCAGCTCTCATGCCAATATTTATTCCTTTCTTTAGCTAATCTTTCATGTTTACTGACTGTATCTGAAGGAACAAATAATAAAAGATGACTAAATTAAAAGGTAAACTAAAAAGTCTTATTCTATACACAGATTGTACTTCTGGGTCTCTAATAAGCAGTAGGATCCTGCCTTTTATATAGCAGATACTTCTTTGGGTTAAAACTGTGCTATTCTGCTATGTCCAAGGGGCATAGATGTATTGCTAGTAAAATGTTGTGTGTGTGAAAACAGAACTTCAAAACTGAGCTCTGGAAATATGCAGAAATATTTGGGCATATTAGTACTCACAGCCACTTTGTGTGCCACTAATCTGGAGAGAATTTAGACAATAATAGGTACCTTGTCTTCTAAGTGTGCATTTAACCAGAAGTATACTACAGTAAGTGGAAGTAATTGGAATAGGATGGAGTCCTGAAAATAGACAGATCAACTGAAATTGTAAAAACACAGCAATTTGGGGAAGAACACTTCCTAAAGAATGAGTGTACTACCAAGTTAGCAAGTGCAGTCCAAATTTATAATACTAGTTTGAGTTTTTTCTTCTCCTTTGCTTCTCAGTATTTTTAACATTGGACAAATGACTCCATTTCATATAGCCCTGTAATTCTAAGTGTGCAAGAACTCAGAAGCAGGAGGGGCATTATATGACCAGTCATGGGCAAGTGCATCTTATCAAAATCTTAAACCTAGGTTTTGTTCCCATACCCATTTCAGAGCACCAGTGTAGCACTTTGTATTCTAATGAAAAATTTTGACTGATTTGCCATTTATTTGTCATTGCTTGCCTCTGAGTTGAGTTCCTTCTTGTCTCTTGTATATATTTACAGATATTCTTCCCATTGGCCTTCACTTTCTAAAGCCTAGACAAACTCTTCTTTCCGATAAAATAGTATTTTGTTCTTTTGACTTGCTTCCTATCCATTATAGACAAATCCTGACTAGAGGTGATGAGTAGTTTATTAGTATCTTGCAAGTGTGTTTGGTATCCTGAATCTAACTTAATTTTCTGATGGGCAAATCACAATAATTAAGAACATGCTTATACTCACTTTTCACAGCTATTTTTCAGATGAGAACATAATTTGTGGAAATCCTTCTCACTTCCCAAGCAAATAGCTTTCATTTCTTCCCATGTGATGTAGTGTTGTTTTTAAATCTGATTTTTTTCTGATGTTGGCTGAATTTGTTAGCACCTGTTTTTGTACATGTCATCAACTTGATACTTAATAAATTAGTCTCAAAATGTGGGCTTTTGTTAAATATTTCTAAAACCCAGTAGAGCCAGTTATTCAGTGTTCTATAATGTTTGCTCTAAACCTATTTTTCTAGCTTTAAATGTAGCAGAATGAATTACTAAAGACTAGAAAAGTAATACCACATTTGTATGTCAAGAGGATTAGTTGCCTTCTGAAACATATTTTATCTGCTGAATATGGTCTCAATTTCTTTGGAATAATTACTTCATCTCATTTTTCATGTTCCTTCATACATTTAATTATTCTCTATTTCAAATTCATCCAAAAGCATTTCAAGTTAATGAAGGCTAAATTTGCTTTCAGAATCCATGTGTTTTCCATGTATGCTAATCCATAGATACACACTAACATACTCTGATAGACTTGGGATAAATATGTAAAAAAATAATGTTACTTTTAGGCTTTAAGGTACTAGATTTGAAATTAGGCTTTTTGAGTTTGCCATTAGCATGGCATAGATGCATTCTGTCAGCTGCAAATTGCTGCCTCCCTTTTATTCATCAGTAGCATTGCTGAAAACAGAATTGAGAAATTAGGTCATTATCACTCTTAACTGCATATTAACTTCTTTGCTTGCTCTCTGTTTTAATGGCTGAAATATGAGCTATCTCTTTTCATTTCATTTGCAGAGTCACCTCAGCTTGCTTCTTGACAACTTTCATTTTATCTGCAAGCTTTCTGACCATTTAGGAGAGAAATGTATTTGCTAGTCAGTCTCTTTTCCACTCTTTCTAAGGTCTGGTTCATTGTTATTCCATTTGGGATAATTAATTAGCAAGGTCTGGAATCCATTCCTGAATTGTCTTTTATTTATTTATTTATTAATTTATTTAAAGATGCATGGAATACAGATCCAAGGTAGCTTGAGGAACTATAACTGTTAGTTTGTGATTCATTCAGTTCACCAAATTTTCTAGTATAGATGACTTTCCTCATTAATTTTTCATTTCACTTGAACTCTTTTGAAAAATGAAATCATAAATAAAATGTTTTAGATGTTACTGCTCATCTTTTAGTCTAATTTATTAAATTAACATGGATCATTTTCTCTGCAATTTTTATACTTGTGACTTTGCAATGCCTTTTCTCTTATGAAAATTGTACTTAAAACAGTATTGCTTCTTGTTGAACTAGTGAGTTCAACTGAAGATATAGTCTGCCAGTTGTCACATACATATCAGTGATGCCTGCTGTTATTACTATCTATTTCAATTGCTATGTAGAAAATTAGTCTTATGTCTATAATAAGGAGTTTTTTTCTAAATGCTTTTCAATTGTTCAGCTTTGTGAAATCCTCCATCATGAATGGAGCCTGTTGAAATGTTGAATTTTTTTTCTTTCTCCAGGGCCTCAAATGTTCTTCTGAAGCTCAGCTTATTACTTTCTCACTTCTATTTTTCTGCATCAGTACATAGTTCAGATAAGTGCTCATTAGAAAACCTTAATCACTTTAATTTCCATCTTATATGTTTGAATCATAATTCTGTGATTTGGTTGTCATTACACTGGATTCATGGAATGTGTTTCTTTTTTGAATGAAGATAAAAGGTGGACTCCAGGAGTTCACTCAATACACTTCATGCTGCTGCTGTTTCTGTCAGTCCATAGAACCAGAAGGAGCTACTGTGAAGTAAAACCACTTGAAATATGTAGAGTGGGTAGTGGGTTCTGAGAATCAGTAGGCACCACTTGCTCATAGAAGGAGCCTGGGAGTCTGCAGCAGCTAAACATAAGCATCTTTGCATCAGTAGTGATCATCTTCAAGTCAAGTATTGATATTTCCTCTGATATGAAGAGTAATATCTAGCAGGGGGTTACAGTTCCATGAAGATATTCCAAACACGGGTTTGTATTTATTCCTGGGACAAATCTTACATTTTACCATATATGCTCTGGTAATGGTTCCTCAAATGAATGTTCATCTGTTTCTTGCTGATACATGTATATATAAAAAGCACAGCTAGAATTAACTTTGAGATGTGTCAACATTTATCTTAGCAGCCACTGCAGTCATCATCTGTGTTAGGCTTCTCTTACAGAGCTGCTCCTCTGCATCTCTGAGGTTGTGATGCAGACACTAATATTTTGTGTTCTCTGACTGTTGTTTTGCTTGGAGTGTCTTTTTTTTTTTTTTCCCTGGTCAGCTTTGCCTTCACAGTTGCTGATGGAGGGCTAATAATGCTACAAAGACAAATAGTGTTCCCCAGTCCTTGAGCAGGAAAGACTGTAACAACTGCTGCTACAGTAGTAGTTCTTTGTTTAAACTGCAAACAGCATAATACACTGAACTAGAGCAGGATAACATTTATTACTTCAAGAAATAAAAATTATCCCATAGACATAAAGAAAAAAGATCAGTCTTCTAACAGAACTAACAAATACTTCAGTTTATAGGTATATGAGTATATTTAATAATTTGAATATTCCTCCTTTCAGTTTAAAAGTTCTATTATTCCTGATGATTTTAATTTGTCCAGCTTAAAAAAAGTGAAATAGGACACATTCAAACATACAGAAGTTGCATTTTAATATCTATTAAAAAAATAGTGTATTTCTCAAAAGAGTTTGCTAGAAAAGGATTGCTAGATAGTATTAAAAATACTAGTTTTGAGGGAGACAAAAGACTAACCTTCAAACTTTTTCCGACTTTGTCTCTTATCAGTCATGCAAGTGTCAGAGTCATAATGTGAATACTCAAGAAGGCTTTGAATTGTCAATAGAGGAAGCTTCGTCTTTGAGGTTATATTCACTGGAACAGAAGAGATAACACTATTATCAGTGTTCTTATAGTGTAGCCAATTTCTCATTGCATGTACTGAAATGCAGTTTTTCATACAGTCTAGATATTAGTATAATGATAAATACATCAGACTTTAAAAACTGAATTCCAAACTGTATCTGGGCTGTTTTAGTATAAAGTTCTACTGTTATATGTCTTAGATATTTGTGAATATTTTCTGAAAAAAAGTGATTTTTAAACACATTTCTACCCCCACACATCTCCACCCTTTTTTTTTTCTTTTTTTTTTTTTTTTTGGAAATTGACATTAAAATCTACATTTATTTCTGGGATGTGAACCTTGGATCAAATTATCAGCCAGCTGGAACGTTAGAGTCTAGCACTGGAATATAAACATAAAGAATAAATACCTGTCCTCTGTATGATATACAAATAGCATTATTTATGATGACTAGACTAGGGTTTTTATGCTCTTTTTGATAATGCATGCAAACTCAATATTTTAATCACTGACTTTATAAGTTGGTTTGAACTGGAGTTAATGGACTTGTTACTTTCATCTTTTACGTATTGATTTCTAGGTTTCTATGTGTTTACTATCATAGAAAAATCCGAATGTGTTTCAGTGCACTGTGCAAATTGTGAATGGTAATACAATAACTCTAAGCTTTTATATGTGGCTCACTTCAAACTTGCTAATATTTGCACTAAAATCAGTGGAGGGCTTAATCACTGCTAGTGGACAGAGAACTGTAAAGATTTTCCTGTATTGTGTAAAGTTGGCTATGTTTCCCTGTTAATACCACTCAAGAGTCTGATAATAAACACTTTTTTTTGAACATAAGACTGCAGAGGAGTTCATACAGTGGCCATTAAATCAACTTAGGGTATTGTGCTAAGAACTCTACTAGTGGAAAATTGCAGTGTTGGAGATTTTATATCACTGATAAAATATATTTTCTAATATGTGAAGGGTAGGGCTATAGTGCCCATCTTCCAGAACAAGGACTGATTTTTTCTCATTTCCATTTGGTTGTTCTCAGTTGCTTTCTCTCTTACCCTGCCAATGTATAAGCCTTCAAGAAAGTGGAAATAATTGAAGGAGTGGATAAGTGTTTTCTCAATTCTCTTGTTGCCAAAGGAGTAATTCGAATTAGGAAAAAAATAAATAGATTAGATAATTAGATAAAAATAGGTGAGATACTTACATCCAATACTTAAAGTATTATTAGCAAATACATACTTTTGTATTGCTCTACATACATTACTGGGTTGAATCCTACTATCATAGTTTAAAGAGATCCAATTTAGTTAGCAGTAGTTCAGTTCTGTAAGAGGTAAATGTTTTGCAAAATGTATGCTATAATCTGTCTTCAAAGTTCCAGACACATAGGGAAGAAACTTAAACTAAAATGCTGCAACAAAAACAGGAGTTTACTTGTAATATTTGTAATACCATAGTCTAACTTTTCAAGGATTAAGTTGTTTCATCTTTAAGATATCTAAACAATTGGCACCTGTATTTGAAGCTGTTCTTTGGTTTTATTAATCAGCTTAGCTTACCATTTTTGAAAGAAACACTGCAAGTGTAGATCAAGGGACTTGTGTTGTAAGTATTGAATTACTATTAGGATGAGCCTGGAATCTACTGAAATATCCAGAGTACTCTCCTTCCAGAAATATTCTTTTTCAGTTATTCTAATCAGTGTTTTCTGAAAGTACGACATGGAATTTGATGCCATGGATTAAAGACTACCTGGAACAAGTGTTTCTAGAAAAGTTTGCAATGTCAATCATATATTATTCAACATGGGGAAGAGACTTCTTTGGCTCACTGATGTGTAACACTTTTACATTCAATATAAAAAGAAAAAAGCTTGTAGCAAAAGTCAGTGATTACAAAGCTGGCAGCAGCTAGTCAAGGATAGCTTGAAGTTGTCACAGAGCAGGCAAAAAGAAAAATAAAATTTAAAAGGAATTATCTTACACGACTGATTTGTGACTATGACTATAGAGCAATACCTAAATATGCAAGAAAATCTGCCACAAAATGTTCATATATCTTCTGAATTCTATCTAGGTGTTTATATTTTTTTAATTTCCAAAACTGTTTGTGAGATTTAATGATATTTTTCAACTAGCTTATAATGCATATTTTGGTTATGTGTTCTTTATAGGCAGTTCAAGAAATATGATTATACTCTAATTCTTCATAGAAAATTGATAGCTCTGGACTGAAGAGTTGGTATTAATTCTTGGGTAAGACAAAGACATACCTCTTTCAAGTCTCTCCGTAAAAAAGGTCTGCAGACAAAAACAACAAATTCCAACTGGTTTTCTAAGGAACAAGGCTGCATATTTTTGATGAATTGAGCCTGCTTGAAACCTGGTAAAAGGAAAAGGAAAACTAAAGAAAAGTTGCATAGGACAGGTAGAAACATTACTGGGTCTGTCCCATGGTCACTAAAAAGCTTTTGTGTTAGCAATTACAGTTGATAAGTTTTCTCACTTATACTCTTTATAAACTATAAATAAAATCTTTAAATCTTAAAGATATCATGTCATCTTTGTAAGCAGATTGAAGAATTTAGGAAATGCAATAGAGATATATTAAGTCCATTGTTTTTACTGAATTGATCTTCAAACTAAGAATGGAACGTTGTGTAATTTACACTAAAAGACAGTGTAAGCTTCTAAAAGCACGAGTCCTCGTTTCACTTGGGACAGAGTTTACTTTCTTTGTTGTGACTGATGTAGTGTTGTGCTTTGGCTTTAGGAGAAAAACAATGTTGATAACGCACATGTTGTAGTTGTTGTTGAGCTCTGCTGTGTGGAGCCAAGGACATTTCAGGTTCTCAGCTTGTACTCCTGCAGTCCCCTGTCTTTCATGATTCTACAAGGAGCTTGGAGGAGACAGAATCAGGACAGCTGACCTAAATTGGCCAAAAGGGAGGTCCCATACCCGATGGTACCATGCAAAAAAACTAGAAAACAGTGGGCTGTTGGCTGGGGGTGGGAAGTACAGCTCGGGCTGGCTGGGCCTCAGCCAGCAGGTGGTAAGCAATTCATTCGTGCAGAAAAACTGTGGAAGAGTGTTTTGTGCCATTGTACTGCTTTGTTGGAAATAACCATAAAGTGATCTGAATGGAAAAAACACTTGTACGTTTTTGCTATTAAATGCCTATAAAACGATTGGCTCTTAGCAGACTATTCAGGAGTAAGATCTTTTGGTTATAAGAGCCAAATCAAAATAACTTTTAAATATGCAGTAGTCAAAAGAGTGAAGAGTGTTTAGAATTATAAGGACAGTCTACTGTAAATTCTGTGTTTCATGCACAGTTTAATACATTCCAGAAAAAACTCAGGAAAGAACACAAGATCAGCTTAACTATGAGAGTGCTTCTGTAGGTGAAATGATAATGGCAAACTAGGAAAGCAGATGACATGCAGATCTGAGTGAGGTCTGTTAAATAATGACATGGAAAGTAGGACAAATTTTCAGTTTATTCTGATTAAATTTGAAGGCAATGTCTTCAAAAAAAGTAGTTCTACACATTAATCAGAAAGCTGTGAAACTCCTTGCTTCAGGCTATTACAGATATTTAAAATTTACTTTCAAAAAGCTGCTGCACAAACTTATAGCTAGAAAACCTGTTCAAAATGGTAGTTTCAAGACTGCCTAAAACCAGGAATACTGCTTGGGCAACAGTTTCTCAGAGGGATTTAAAGAGACTATTCTAGATCACAACCAGGATGTAAATATTAACTGTAATGTCTTTAATAGGTTCTATCTAAACTATCAGGTGCAAAGTTACTGTCTTTGTTCACATCTTTTAATAAAATAAAAGCATGAATTACAAAATAGTTGAAAATTAACTGCAAATAATTCAAGTGTGTGTATTTCAGAAAATGTGAAAATGCTGGAAGTATAGTCACAAGAACATTTTAATTAGTTGATCATTTAAAAAAAAAAAACAAGTTGAGAAATAGTAGAGAGATAGTACTGGCTGTTCTCATCTTGATGTGTGATTGTAATCATTGAGAAGAATGAGCACATACATTACACATAGTAGCTTCTAGCCATCACAGTTTTTTTCTTTGTCGAGGTGTGTATTACAGTAACAATCAGTGCTTTACTTATCACTCCTTTGCTCTCAACCTCTAACTTAAGCTTGTTTGAAGAACCTGTTCTTTTGTATTATTGAAAGGTACCTAGACTTCAGTGTGCTTTTTTCTTGTAGCATCCTATTTAGTCTTCCGAAGCTCACTTAACTTTTATTTCTATGTAACATTTAAAATAAAATTCTTTAATATAGAACGAATGATTTTACTTAATAGTTAACATGCAACTACATAGCTTATTGCATACTGTATATCTTTCCAAATATTGACATTCTGCAATTCTATGTCCAGTAAACTGTTAGTGTGAAATATTGGCTCTCTTGAAACAGATAGCAAAACACCTATGACTTCTTTCAAATCAGCATTTCATACATATTATTTTTTGTACACAGAAGAAACCTCTGTGCTCTTTTACAAATAGCACAGCACTGGAACTCTGCTGTCATTGCGAGTTTTGTAACCAGAGCTTTAGAATTCATTGTGTACTGTGTATAAACTAAAGAGATGGCAAAAATTTTCCTTCCTTTGTTTTCCTTTTATTTAAAAGATATTTTGAGAAATTGCCTCTTGTTCTAAAAGAATCACTACTTAGTTTTTAAGAACTGAGAAGAATCCTGAAGGTCCAAAGACTTTAAAGGGGACAAAATTCATTACGTAGCCAACAGTGGCTCCTCTAACAGTGGGAACAAGCATCATGTTTGACAATGTGTCAAAGTGATGGGATGTCTGGAGAAATGATCTTTGGACTGTGTTTATGTTGTTAAGTTAAAGTACTTGCCTGCACAGATCAGTTTTGAAAACTGATACAATACTGGGGGTTTGGGGAGTTGTTGACTTGAGTTTTGTTGTAATTCATTTAGAGAAAGTAAGAAACACAACATTAGAATTTGCTTGTCTCAGCAGTAAATTAGTGAATTAATTAAATTTAGAGAAGTGCAGCAGGTTGAGGGCAGTGTTCAGCCTTGATTCAGGTTCAGCTAGTGAAGAAGTTTCCCATAGATCTGAGTGATGAGGCTTCCAGATCCTTGATCTGCTTGTTAGACTGTTTTTGTACATTAATTTTCGTTAAAAAATTTATATATGATATGTCTTTTAAAACTATACACAGTCCTTAACTCATCCAGTTTTTCCCCTCTATATAGAACTTTCAACTTGTTATTCTCCTTTCATCTGAGTAGTTATTTTTGCTTAATTTGCTGAGTATAAATTTTTATTCTTGATGCATGAAAGCTGTTGTCCTATGCTTGCAGTTCTTCATGTGATGAAATGTACCTATACCCACAGTTGCTGAGAAGATTATCTCTCGAAGCCTTCTAGGCTTTTATTTTTCATAAGTTACAGCATTTCATAGGTAATACAATTATTATGTTTTTTACCTTTCTAAACAGCATATCACATTGTTCCTAAATTTGCAGATGTTATTTGCAAATTTCATGGCAATAGATTATTCAGTGTAATGCCAGATTCAGTATATAGTACCCACATTCATCACTACTAAGTGTCACCAAATGAGTTCTGCCCCCAGAGAGGTACAAAAAAGTTTTAATTTTTGTATTTTACATACAAAATTGCCACAATATATTTGACCTCACATTTTTTTCTTAATGTTCAATTAGTATTTCTTGTTTTATTTTTATAATAAATGAAGTTCAGAAAAGAAATTATTTTCTCAAATACAAAGCACCGAGAGAATATTCTTTAATTTGTAAGCTTTCTTGGGAGGTATGTCAATTTTATCCAGATATGTAGGCTGCACAGACTGAAAGGATCTTTTCCCTGTCATTTAGCCTGAGGAAATCAATAGAAATGCTTTTCAGACCTTCAACTTTTCTCTACTTTTTTTTTTTTTAAATTGGGAGAACAGTTTGGTATGTGCTCTATTTTGTATTTTATTTCTGTTTATGTTTCACTGTAATATTCTCTCACCTTCTTATGGTTTCTTTGTGTTATTTCCATCTCTTCTAATTCATTTTTTTTTAAAGTGGTACTTTGCATTTAAACCCGCAACAGCACTGAGAATCTTAAACATCTCCCTGGATTTACTTTACCGTCTCCTTCATGGTATATCAGCTTTTCAGAAATTCATGTGAGCAATTAATCTTATGGATTTTTATTTGCTTATTTAGTCTTTTTTTCTACTTTTTTGTTGTTGTTATTGGGTTGGTTTTGGGTTTTGTTTTTTTTTTTTTTTTTGGCCTATTCTCAGTAGCCCTGTCAGATGAGATATTGATCTCTCTTTTTCAACTTTCTTCTTCAACCTCTTTCAGGCATCACAGTGCTTTCACATTTAACATACAAATGTTATTACAAAAAATGTGTTGTGGTAGTTGTTTCATACTGATAGCAGTGTGATGGAGTTGAGCTGTCTCTCTCAGTATCCATCCTCAAAAGAACAGGGGAAGAAAAAGGGCTCGTGGGTTGAGATAAGGACAGGGATATCACCAATTGTCACAGGCAAAACACACTAAATGTAGAGAGATTAATTTGTTTTTGCCTGTTTCTAACAAACTAGTGCAGTGCCAACTAAAAATGCCTCCACCCTTTTCTATCTCCTCACCCCAAGTGATGCAGGGAACAGGGAAATGGGGCTGTGGTCAGTCCATAATGCTTCATCTCTGCTGCTCTTCCATGGTCATTCTGCCTCTGCTTCATGTGGAGTCCCTCCCACAAGATGCCATCCTTCCCAAACTGATCTTGTGAGTTTCTCACAGGCTGCAGCCTTCCAAGATCTGCTCCAAGGTGGATGCATGCCTCAGGGCCCATCCATCAGCAGCAGACTGTTCTAGCGCAGGTCCCCAAATGTGGCAGCTACTTCAGCCCTCCTGCCCCACCAAAGGTTCCTCTCCCCAGGGCTGCAGCTCCAGCCCAGGGCTGCATCTGCACAGCTGTGCATGGGCTGCAGCCTCCTCTGAGGCACATCCACTGCTGCATGCACCATGGGTTCCTCCATGGCTGGACATGAAGATCTGCTGTGTGTGGTGCCCATGGGCTATAGGTGGATAGCCTGCTCCACCAAGGACCTCTCCTGCCCTGCAGGAAACTTCTGCTTCATGCCTGGAGCACCTCTTACCTTACTTCTGCACTGACCTTGCGGGCTGCAAGGCTACTTCTCTCATATTTCTCACTCTTCTCTCTCAGCTGTTGTTGCACACTAGTTCTTCCTTCTCTTAAATCTGCTCTCCCAGAGGTACAATGAGTGTTGCTGATGGATTCAGCTCTGGCAACGATGGGTCTGTTTTGGAGCTGTTTGGAAATAGCTCATATCTGACAGGGGACAGCTGCTGGGCACTGCTCACAGAGGTGTCCCTGTAGCCCCCTCCTAACAAAATATGGCTATGTGAGCCCCATACAGTTGTTGTCATCGGTATTTAATGTTTTAATGATCAAATCAACATATTCTTCTAAACAGTGAACCATCTTAGGTTTTATTTTTCACCAACCTTGCCTAAATTAATAGCATTTCTTTTCAAACTGCTGAGGGTTTACTACAGTCTAACTTGAAAATCTAACCGTCACTTCAATTGCAACTTCAAAGATTTGTGTGGTTGGGAATTTAGTTTGTGCGTGCTTAATGTATTGTAATCCTGAGTATGTTTACTTCTCTAATATTAGAATTATACAGTTGCAGTAAGATTTACTCAAAACTGAAGCAGCAAAACAAAATTTTTCTGAGGAAATTCTCAGTCTTTGCTCATAGCTTACATCTGAGAAGTTCATTACAACAAAAATAGAAGATTTCTAGCCAGTGCAAAATAAACTATTGGTCCTATACCACTCCCTTCTATCATTAAACAGTGAATAGTGGCCTATTAATTGTTTTGATTTTTTTTTTTTAATTCCAAAATCAAAATGTGTCATGAAAGTAAAATTTTAAATTTGAGTAGTTTTATGAACTTAGACCTAGTTGAACTTTGAGTCAAACACCAACTTCTGATATCTGTAGAGTGTGACTAAGGTTATTCTCTCCTGAGCTGGAAATGTACTAAAATTTCACAATCAAATGTTTGTAAAAATCTTTTAACTTCTGTGTATGCAGCTGTCAAAGTCTCACATGAACAAGCAGTTGTTATGTCTTACCAGAATCTCTCATTAGGCCTCAGGTTACTTTTTCCTGAGTACATGAGAAAGTTCTGTTGTCTATTGATTTTCATCTTCTAGGTATTATTAGTTATGACTTCTGTAGTAAAGCTAGCATTTTAAATATTTCTGTACAATCTTGAACGATGGTCATTTTGAACTTAGTTGTTTTTTGCAGTCATGTAACTTTTGGGTTCTTGACTGTGGGTTTGTTTGTTTTCTTAGAGATGGCTGGCAGAAGGAACTTTAACTGCAGCTTCTCTTACCCATAGCAATATTTGATTTGTATTCATCGTAGGCTGGAATACTTGTTAAGTGCAGCACTGTAGATAGGTCTGAGATTTTGTGTCATAACATATAATTTTTACCTAGAGGCTTTTATAGCATATTAAGTTAATGCTTGCAATGCTAAACAGAACTATATAAAATACATCATTATAAATTTGGTAGCTGCTGAAGTACAAGATAAGATGCTTAATGGTATAACACATCTATTGAAAAAAATGTGCTTTCTTGCATTCTAATAATTAGGTAATATCTGCCAGTGTGCTAAACAACGAATTTAAATAAGTGACTCCCACAGCTGCCTTCATAAATCATGGATTCAAATCATTTGTTATTGTGAAATAAATTCCTATTTGTCAAGTCTGTCTACTTTCAAATTTTATATTCCAAACATGGAGTGATTCCTTTGTTCTCAGTTTGTCCTGGTAAAGGCTTCCTTTTGCTCAATTTCTATGTCATGTCAGCAGTACTTTTTATAAAATAGGCTAACTAGATCCAAACTGCCATGCAGAAAATTGCTCTGGGCAATACAGAGTAATGTTTTTTAATAACTCAGCTGAACAATTCTTTATAAAATATAGGCTTATTCTAGAATATTGATGTGAATGTGAAAAAGCAGTACATCAGGTCTTACTTAGTTCTGATCCATTTTCTCTTCTGAATTTTTTGTTCAGACTTCTCTGTAAAGCTGTAAGTATTAATTACCTGAAACAAACACTAAATAAGAGAGATTATATTTGGAAGAAGACAATAAGCATGCATCTTTTTTTTCATTGAGAAAATTCTAGTCTAGCTGTGGGTTTTCGGTTGTGATGAAGTTACTCAGGTAGCTTGTAGAGGTGTGGGGAGCAGAGAGATTAAATACAAAAAATAAGTCTTGGGAAAAAAAAAAAAAGTTAAAGAAGGAATGTAAATAAGTTTTCTTCAAGTGTTGTTTGCTTGAATTCAGATTTCTTAAAAGCTGGATTAGAGATGTTCTTTTTATCCCAAGAGTAAAGTTAATATGTAATACTGTGGAGCTGTAGTATGTAATAAAGTTTAAGCTTCTGTATTTAAAGCTTTAGATTATTAAACTGGTATCTTATTGTAAAACAGAATCACAGAATTGTGAAGGTTGGAAGGGTCCTATGTTAATCTCATGATCTAGTCTAACTCACATGCTAAATCAGCTCCCTACAATAGGCTGCACAAGAAAGCATCCAGGTGAGTTTTGTTTATCTCCATAGAAGACAACCTCCATGTTGTCTGGGCAATCTGTTCCAGTGCTCTGTAATCCTCATAATTAATGAAGTTTTTCCTCATGTTCGTATGGAACTTCTTATGTTCCAGTTTGTGTCCATTGTCCCTTGTTCTGTTGCTTGATGTCACTGAAAAGGCTGTAAATGCTTGACTCCAGTGTGTTAGATATTTATAAGCACTGATAACGGAATAATAAATGTTCCGCTATAGCGAAAATATAGTTCTTCCTTTTTAATGATTTAAATATGACACTTTACACTTTCACAGAATCACAGAATTGCCAGGGTTGGAAGGCACTTCAAGCATCATGAATCTCCAACCCCCTTGCCACATGCAGGCCACCATCCTCCACATTTAATACCAGACCAGGCTGTCCAGGGCCTCATCCAATCTGGTCTTGAACACCTCCAGGGACGGGGCATCCACAACCTCTCTGAGCAGTCTGTTCCAGCACCTTACCCCTCTCTCTGTAAAGAACCTAAAAGAACATCTCAAATTGTTTGGTACATAAAATTGGCTTCAATAAAGAATAATAATTAAGGCTTTACTCTGGTTTGTTGTCACATGATTACCAAATCCAAGGGCATACCCATATTTATGTGGCTGTAATTCATGTAATGAAAAATTGTTTATAAAACTATGGTGGTAGTTCAGAATTTTTGAAATGGTTACTTTCTTTTCTACCCAAGCATCCTTTGCTTTTTGTGATCATCAGTCAAACAAACAGTAAACGCAAATAGTTGAAAGCTAAGTCATTAATACTAATATGATTGTTGTTCTGTAATGGCAACTGGAGCTATATTCTCTACTGTTCATTTTAAGTCAGTTAGCTATCAATCTTCCTTTCAGTGATCCACTGTTTACACTAAAAAATGTAGCTAAAAGGGGATGAGAGATCCACAGTTGTGACCAAGTAATAGGTTTTTTTTTTTTTTTTAATTGGTTTGTTAATTCATACTGTATTCACTCAGATACTTCCTTTTAAAATAAGTGTTAAGGTTATATGCAGGTTATGCTTTAGTTGATGCTAAAAGTGACTCTGGTGGGAATGATTAGTTTGTTTTTCCTGTTCAGGCTGTATCTAATTTGACAATTATATAGACTAATAGAGAGGATCACTGCACACTGTTCTAGTTGAAGAAGCCATATTTAGATCTGTTAATGCAAAAACAAACAAACAACAAAACAAAAAACAAAAAAAACCCCACCACAGTTATAAATATTTTAAGTTTTCATGCTTAATTTTGCTGGTCATGCATAATTAGTATTTCTCCTTCCCTAGTTACTTAGCATTTAAAACAATGCTCCAAATGTACAAATATTCCCATTATACCTGTACAAGATTATGTGCAGCTCCAAAAAGTGATGAAGGTTACTCTGAAGCTTGCTGTTAGTCTGTGAAACCTAAAGTTGAAATAACTTAGTATTTCCCTAAACTGTGTGCAGCTGAATCAGGGGCTGCATCTACTGTTCTTGAGATAGGTAGTTACACCAAATTCAGGATTGTTCCTCACGTTCTCCCATTGCTGTTAATTGGATATGGGCTCCAGTAATTTGGAATCACATAGTTCATTCTTCTGTTTTGGTTTCCTGATTAGAAGTTTGGGTTTCCTGACTATAGTTTGCCTTCCGCGTGGTAAGCAAGCAAACATATTCCAAAATAACTAGTAATAGTTGAACTTCAATTGTTCAACTTTCACTAATATAATTCATTTGATGCTCACCTCTGGCTGAAATAATGTTTGTAGGAATATCATTTTTCTCTGAGATTTTTGTCCTCCTTTTATAAGTTGATTTAGAAGTTGCTAAGTTGTTAAGCAAAGCATCACAGCTACAAAATTTCCTTCTTTTAGCCTGATTGGCTAATCTGTTGTGTAAACTTTCTTACTGTACTGTATTTCAAAGATGCTGAAAATTTTATTTTCATCTCTGTTACAGTCTCTCACATGCATACTGTGTGTCATAATGCCCTTTCAGGGAAAATAAATTTGTTGCTTGCCAGTTCTTTAAGGTAGCTTGGGAATTCAGTGTCATAAAGGTAAAAATTATTTTATTCCTAATGAGAGTTCAAGTTTGTTTTTTTTCCTCTTAAATTCACTAAGCAGTGATTCATCATTGGATTGCTGTATTTTCTGTCTTGTTATTATTTAGTAATTAATAAATTACTAAAAAAAAAAGTTCTCTCAGGAGGATAATTTCTTATTCAGTATTAAAGCTACATAGCTCAGCAGAGAGTTCACAGTTTTTGGATTGCATGATCACCTCTACTAAATAATTTCTTTCATAACACTTCTAGATGCTCCAAATAATACAGTAAAAGCTGTTTAAAGGCAATCAAATTAGGTAGTATAAACCAGAATTTGTATACTATCTTAAATTACACCAACTACCTTTCCCAGCCAGTTAGATGGCAAAACTAAGCAGCATCTCTTCACTTTTGCTCTAGGCTTGGGAACCCAAATCGTATTCTGTACTCAGTTCCAGATGGACTCTGTGGAAGTCAGCCAGCACAGTCTGTCTCAGCTAAGCAGTCCTGTGAAAGCTGGCTGCTTTCTCTGAACTGTTTTGGTTTGAGGCAACAGTGAATGCAGCAGAGAGCTCAGGCATGGAAGATATAACTCATATCAACTAATTAACAAGTGAACCAAGGAGTCTGAGTGAGATTGTTATGCCTAGCTACAGCACATAAGTTTTTTAAGATTCTCAATGTATTTATTAAACGCAGAGGAAGTTATGCATAGCATTTAAACCACCTAATCCAATGTAACTTATATGTTTTACAGTCACATTAGGTAAGAGGTCATTTGAACATCTGTACTAACAGTCAAAGCAAGGATGTTGGGATTGGTTAACATATAACAAGTTTTATTTGGGAGTTCCAGTGCTGAGTTTCTAGATTGCCTGACTTTTGTACTATGCAGAGCTTGAGCATAAGCTGAACAAAATTATTAAGTGAATAGACACTTCCTCTAGTAATTCGGTCTCATAGTTTTTGTGTGTGCACTGTAACTGTTTTCTTAGTCCTCATCTTGTTGATTTGTAGCTAAGCTCAATTAGATTTCATGTAGAGGATCTATTGCTTAGAGAGAGTACATACTAGCAACACAACAAATAAAATTTTCACTGGAGTGGCATTCTGTTGGCTTTCATTTGATTGGAGATGTTCACAGAGCTAGTAGCTTTCTAAAGTTTATTTCCTGTTGGTTAGAGCTAAATTAAACTGATCTTATTTAATTCTTAAATAAAAGAAAGATCCCTGAAAAAACTGCTGTTTCAAGTATTTACTGCACGTTTCTTGCTGTAGTGATATATTTTCAGTTTGCCAGAAACAAATTTATTATATCAAGTTTTAAATTAGGACTGAGTTTATATTTATTTTGTTTTTATTACTACCTTCAGCTGTGAAGCAGTTAAGCACCATTTGCAGATATGTCTTTTTATTACTGCATATCTATAGTAAAAAAAATATTACTATAATAAGCATTTGAACATTATCGTAACTTTGGAAATGAATATATGATTAGATTAGTCAAATGTTTCTGAGCTCACTAGTAAATGGAGTCACAACTTAGTATGTTTTTCTACTTTTGATAGAGATATTACTTCAAATATTTATTTACTTTTTCAGTATTAAACTCTTTAAGATAAACTCATAGCCTACTGGGTTCTTAAATTAAGTTAAACTTCTTATTTGTATGTATGAACTCAACAGGTACTATTATCTAGTAATAAGGATATTTTAGAGAGCATGCTCCAGGTGAAACTATGTTGTTCTTTAGAAAGCATGATATGTAAACAAGAAGCTGCAATAACGAGTTTGAAAGCTATGAGCCTGAATGTGTTTCACTGATCCACTGAATCTTCCTGGAGAAATTCATACATAATCATGAAAACAAGCAGTAAAAACTTATACGAGTGTTTGACCTTGAAATGTTTCTTTACCGAATGAATTAGTATTTCTCCATAACATGTTTGACCTTTTTCTGCATAAACACTTACAATGATGAAGTACATGAATAGTATTGTGAGAGAGTTTTAAAACTTGTGCATTTTAAGAATTTAAGTACTGCAGACAGTCAAGGTACTCCTGGATGTTAATTTGAAAACATAAAGAACTCTGGTGTAACAAAGTGTTCTTATTATTGTTTATTTGCTCTATAGATTAAGAGAAAATAACAAATTGTTATAGCTAATGTAAGTTCTTGGCAAAATTGATTGACTGTAATTGAAGTAGGCCATTCTGAAGACATACTCATAATTAAGTAATCCATAGCTTTGCATAATGTTCCTCTTTTTGATGAATTTCATCCTGAATGTTAATGTGCTAAATTAAGACAAATTGATAGTGTTTTATCCCATTTGTGTGGAGTTTATAAATTTATTTTGCAGTAATTAACTAGTGTGTTACTTTACCTCTTTCTACTTATATTAGCCTGAATTTGGCAAGTTCTCCTTTCCAGGAAATAGTCTTAATCTTGAGATTTCTTCTATGTGTGATCTAAATTTGGATATATTAATTTATGAAGTGTTAAATCATAAACATTCAAAACTGGGGTTGAATAGAATTTAGTCCACAGAAAGTAGTTGGCAGAAAATAGGTTTAGATTGCATATAATGTGATAAAACCTAATGTAGACAAGAAGTAATCTGGATATTTCGTTTCTTTGTCTGTCTGTAGCTGAGTTCTGTGCCATCTTTATTGTCATGTGGATGTACAGCTGTTTCACAGCAGGCCTCCCATACAACTGTAAAGCATGCAGATGCTTTTTTTTCCCCTCCACTTCAGGAGATCAGCAAGCAGTTTCAGAGGTGATCAGCTAGTTAGTCCTCACCTCCTTTGATTTGTCACCTGTTTGCTTTTCTGTGCAGTATGAAATGAAATTATTGCACAAAGCCAAATCCAGTGAGCAGGGCCCTATGAGAGCTTTCCTTCCCAGCTTGCTAGGGCTGAAACCGCAGGGTTCCTAAGTCCCTGGGATGCATCCTGTCCCAGTGGCCAAGCATGCAGATACACATGGCACTGACATGCTGACTGTGTGAATCTGTACAGAGAACAGTGCCTTACCAACACCTGCCTTAAAGCAGAGCTCATGTACACAGGGCCAACACTTGCACTCTAATCCTGCTCTTCCCTTTTCATCATCATAAATGCTCACTGGTGGTCACATATACTGCTCTACATAGACACCTGGAGTAGTAGCTGGCCACAGCTCCCAGTCTTCTCCTGTTGCTGAACCATGGCTCTTATCTCCAACTGCTGGCACCCAGGCATGTTTTCTTGCTTAGCAGCTCCTCTAGACAGAAGTTCTCTAGCAGTCGCATGCACAGAATACAGAACACACAAAAACTGACCTAATAAGAGCTGACTAAGGAAGGAGATCAGGCTTTGGTGATGAGGCAGGGCTCAGTCAGACAAAGGAATTAACATCCTACTTACATTCAGCAATCTCCTCCTCCCTTTCTTGCTTTTTTCCCATGCTTGCTCTTTCCCCATCCACTTTATCTCTTTTTCCTCTCTTTTCTCCTCCCAAATGAGCAATCTGCCCCATTCATTTTATCCATAACCACCACCTTTTGCGTTTCTGATACTGTTCTGTGAGTCCTCCTTGTTTTACAAGATTTAACTATCCAAAAGGTCCTGAAAGTCCTCCCTAGGGTTAATTTGTGAGTACTAGCTGTCTCATATAATTTCACCATAGCCACATGTGAAATCAAGCTGTTCCTCACAGTACTGCTGGCAGCTTTTATCAGACTCTATTCTGTCAGACTCCTCCTCTGCTGCCATCTGTCACAAGTCAACAAATTCTAACAGAATATCGGTAGAGAGGTTCAATCTCTACTGCCTTACCACCACCATCCACCTTAAATGTTGTGGGTCAGCATAACTAAACAGGAGACATTACTTCGAGTTCAGCCCTTTCATTTATTTTTAGGAAAGAATACTAGAATACTTGAAATCATGTTTTGGCTTCAGTGCAAGACTCCAGAAGTTAATCATACTGCCTTAATACATGTAACTCACAGATGCTTTTTTTTTCTTTTTTCTTTTTTTTCTGATTGGTTTATTAATATAGCATTAACAGAAAGAGAGAATAGAGTACAGATAACATTTAACTCAAGTAATTTACTGAATGTGACAACTATTAGTCTTGAAGGGGAATCACAAGCATATGCTGTACTTAGGGAAATTTAAAAATGTATTACACTGTTGTTATCCTTGAATAGCTTAGTGAGGGATTATATGTATGTGCCATCTGCAGTTCTATCACACTAAATATTTAATGAGTTTACAAATAGTAGATAAATATTTAACAGTACTTCATAGAAATTTGCATTTAGTAAACAATTGTTTGTAACTGCCAAATATAATGGCCAGATTTAGCTAAATTGTTATTTTAGTTAGCAATTCAAATTGCTTCTGAGAAATTAAACCTGAGATAAGACAATGTTAGAGCTGTAAAAGGACACGTTGTTCAAAGAGTTAGCCACTCATATTTCAGGTCCACTATTAATCTTTCTAGCACAGCATTTGCTATTGTCTCAGTTGTGGTAATTTTGTGATTGCATCTGTTCTGATGGACTTCTGCTTTATATGGTCTTCCCCCTTGATGCTTCTAAAATGAAAGAAAAATACTGAGTTTATTCATGAGTTTATTTAAAGCATTTGCCTAGAGCATTCTCAGCCAGATAGACTTCACAGTTTCCAAATGTGAAGTGGATTAAGTGTCAGAAAGCAGAAAAGATAGCAAAAATGGAAATCTTACTTCTCAGTCCCTTAGTAGTTTGTAGTCTCAAATAAAATTTCACAAAAATATATGCCTTTTATGTAGGTTGTTCAGCAATTTTACAAAGGGAAGGAATTGTGAAAATAAAGACTCCTCGCATAACCAGTTCCCTTATTTTAGTTATCTGGATTCAAGATAACCAAAATTCAAGAACTTTATGCAATTAAAAGGTGCTGTGGATCACAATTCAGCTGTTGAGAAAACTGGCTGAGAAATGTTGAAAAGTTGATTTATCATTGTATATATATATATGTATATATATATATATGCATGTGGTCATTAAAAGTATTCTGTTTTAGGTAGGTATGAGCTACAGATGGCTATGAATTTCAAAATCTGATGAGACAGTGGCCATCATGGTATATAAAGCTATTATTACGTATGTGTAAATCCATATCTGTAGAAATGAATCTGTAGCTCTTGAGTAGCCTCGTAGTGTCATTATCTACCTGTAGGGTAAGACACACGAGGATAAATGCCAAATCATTCTGACTATTGGCTTTTCAGGAAAAGCTGTTTGCCATTGTTTTTGTGTTAGCTACTTGTCTTCCATCTTCTAAAATGTTCTACTCTGGCTTTTGTCTATTCTTTAGAATACAGATATGAAAGTTAATTGCAGAAAAAGCACAAGTAATTCCTTACATGCAGTAGTTATTATACATTCCCCATTTTATGTAGGTTCAGTCAGTGTCAAACTCAGGTGATTCACATTATGTTGTTAAATGCAAGTTATTTTTGTTATCCTTTGTTACTGAAACAGACTTCTACTTTCTCAGCTTCTGCAGTGCCATTCCTTGGACTGACCCGCTGCTGTTGTAGAGATGTACCATCTTGTTGTTCTGAGTATTTGGAGAACAGTGGCAGGGGGAACAGTCTAAGGACCCTCATGATTACCTTAAGTTTATTACTAAATATCTTGAAAGGATAGCTTACCTAAGCAGATTTGGAATAGAACATAAAAAGATAAAATAAAAAAAGAAATATATGTATTTATGGACAATAAACATCTATTCATCTAGTGTTGTCCTTATACCCCTTTTAAAAGGGGTATAGAGAGATAAAAGGATAGCTTATCTATGCAGATTTGGAATAGAATGTAAAAAGATAAAATAAAAAAGAAATATATGTATTTATGGACAATAAACATCTATAAAACATCTAGTGTTCTCTCTATATCCCTTTTAAGTTAACCTGACATCTTTTTATATCTTAGTTAACTGTGGTATGGTGGTGAGGTTTTTCTCAATTAAGAAACTACTCGCTTTACTTCTAGCAATTCTTATCCCTTCTCTGGGGAAAGAGCAATAGGTAACAATTGTTTCTTATTAGCTTTTTAATATGCACATAAAGTCTCCAGAACTGAATCAAAGTTCATCCGCTTCCTTGCAAGCAAGGCTATGCCTTTGGCAACCCACATTTTAAAAGATACACCATTAATCCCTTTGAGATGTTTAACCAGAAATTCATATTCATCATCTAGTTTTCAAAGTAGAATCTTTGCTTTAGGTCTTCTAGGCAGGTTCTTTTTCATGTTCATTTGTAATAGTTTGATTCAAACTTTTTGTTTGCAAATGAACTCTGTCTAGTCCATGTATTTTTCTAAGTATCTGCTGATACTTTTGGCCTCTAGGTAGTGATAATGAGAATATCTCTTTTCATAATTTTTTGTTCTTAAAGATTTATCTTTAGAGAGATTGGTCTGCTGATGTGTTTTGTGCCATGAAAGCTTCTCAAACAACTCCTGGAAAATCCTGAAATGAGAAAAAAAATATGATGAGATAAATATATATATTTTATATTTTGCCATAAAATCAATTTATTGGGGAATTTAGTGAAGAGCCAGGTAAAGATTTCTCATTAAAAACTTAAGATGAAAGCTAAGCAATCTAATGTTGGTGAACTGTTTGAAGAGAAGAATGATTCCTGTGCTTATTTCATGTGTATGTATGTATATGCTTTGAATTCTGTTCCATCAATGATGTTACAATGGTTTAAATTGCTAACGTAAAACTGTAAAATGAATATAAAACTTGTCAATAAAAATGACTGCTCTTATCTAAATATTTTACAAATACTGAAGGTATTCATAGTCTTAACAGTAATACGAAAGCCACTTTTATTAAATGAAGATAATAATGTTCACTCTTCAACACAAAGTGTATTTCTTTTCATTCCCACTGTATGCTTTCATACATTTTCATACATTTTAGTGTATGTGTAGGCAGCAACCGGTAGTGATTATGTGAGAATGCATGTAGGTATGTATTAACTACATAGTGTTATTAGACTATGTTGCACTTTTCTGTTAGAAAGTCCACTGTTTATTTCACTTCACCTCATATTATCAAATACAGTATATATTTAATTATTAGAAGGTTTAGGTTATAACTTGGTGTCATAGCAATAAAAAGAAATAAATATGTACTGTTAAGCACACTTGAATCCAGATCCAGCAACTGTATTTACGCATATGTATGTATGTATTGCTTTAGCTGCATGAGAAATAGTAACAGTCGTCATTTGTAGTACTGTGGTCGAAACTTATTCAGAGTACATTGGAGAGGAAAATCTTTGTAGTTTTTTTCATCACCATGCTGGAGGAAATCATGGATAAAACAATCTAAATCTAGCCTGTATTTTTATACAAAGATGAATTTGATTGAGTAAATGTGAATATTTGTATTGACAGTGGGATTGTGTTCTCTAGTTATGGTTTTATATACTAAGAGCTTTTTTATACCACTTTGCACAGGGCAGCAAAGAATGATGATTAAGGATCAGTCTATTAAAGAGCATTTTAACTTCACCTTAAATTTTTCTTATTATGAAATATTCCCATTTCCTTCCTTTTTTATATCACTCTATTTTGCCTTAGTGAGATTTATTAGGGGCCCTGACAAAAAGTCAGGAAATATAGATTGGCTTATTGTCATAATCATACTGCAGTGAGATAATCACATGAGATCAGTAATCTTTATCTTGTTCAGGAAAAAAGACATTTTACTTGAGAGATTGAGTCTTTAGATACATGAAGCTCTTATGTGCTTTAGCTTTGAATTGGTGATTTGGATGAACATAATAAGTTGAATTTTAAAAGCAGTAGATAACCATCCATTGAATAAAAAATGTTTTATAGTATCTTATGAATGACATGTTTAGACAGTGAATTAACCAGAACTTAACCTGTGTGGATTAAGGCATTCTTTTGTATGCTGAAGTGTCAGAGCATTTCAAATTGGAATTGTTCTGAATCTTAAAATCAATGGTATTTAGGCAGAACTATTCAGAAAAAATGAATTAAAGCAAAATGTTAGAGGTAGAAGAAACAAACTAATAAAGCCCTGAAACCATGTGGAGGGCAAGAAGTTTCCTTTTTCTTTACCTTATCGGGAGTGAGCATTTTTCTGTCTATTTAATTGGGGTGAAAATTACATCTGTGCTTCAGAAGAATATGTATAAAAATACTTTGAGAACAAAATATATTTAATTTCACATATGGTAGCACAGCAAACTGTATTGAACAATTGTAATTTATACAGTAGAGGAAAAGAGAGAACCTTGTTCATTTTGTGCGTTTGCAGTCCTTGTTACTTGTTTGATATCATGGCTAGTAAAAAATAAACACTAACGATTTTTGAATTGTATGCTGTATTAACAAGCAACATACAAAATGAGCTCACTAACAATGAATATTTGGAATTATTCACATTTAGCATCCATGATTGTGTTTACTACAATTTTATATGAACAAAACATTTTGCATATGAGTTTTATTTATAATTTTTTATGGAACTAAGAATACCTTCATTGAAAAGGATGAAATATAGTTTTCATGAAGTAGACTTCAGTCAGTCTAAGAGCAAAAAAGACTGACTTATTAAAGGCAGTATTTTAAGTTTCAGTTTTAACTTCATTCAGTCCTGTGCTGAGGCACGTCCTTGATTTCATCAGCTTTACTTCTCTGTATATCCTGAGCAAATAAACGCATATACTTTCCTCCACTTTAGTAGTGTGAAAATAATTTGTATATTGAGTATTACATCCTGTGTATATGTATGATTTTCCTAAATGTTGTTTATAACATTACTTTTGACTAAATTTAGACCCATATGTATGTGTTGTTCAGTTGCGGTCTATATTTTTCTGCAAAATAGATTTTGTTTGCATTACATATGCCTAACTGTATCGTTTTCAATTGAATTCTTTGTTTTGAAGAGGTTTTTTTTTATTTTTGTTTTTCAGAGTTACATACATGGAAGCAGTCAGGCTCAATTTGTTGCAGAATCACACATCATTCTTCTACTGAGTATCCTTCAAAATCACGATGAATAGAAAAAAAGCAAGCTGTACTATTAAATGAAATTGCATTCACAGTGAACATCTTTGAACTTTTGAACAGGTATTGTGTTTTGCCATAGTATATGATTAAATAAATATTCAGTGTTGTTTCTATATTTGCTACCATGGAAAGCTGGTATTGCTTTTCACTAACATGTGCCTTATCTCTTTTTTACTTCTAATGCCTGGTTATACATCTAATGTTTTTCCATTCAGTACTATTTTTGAAGTGGTAGAAACTAATTTTCTTCTCTTTTTCATTCTTTTTAAAAAGTTAAACATTATATTTTAGGTTATTTTACTGTTTTAACTGATAAGAACATGCTAGTTCCTTAAATTGAAATTTATTAATAATGTATAAAGAGATGTTCTGTCTTCTAGTAGTCTTTGTGGAGTCTTTTTTAATTATAGTTGTTTTTCTTACTACCTAATCTAAGTAATTTGCATCCTGTTTTTAGGAGAATAATTAACCCAGTCCCACTAGTTCTCACATTATCTCCTGACATTACTTTCAATTTTTAATTCCTATTGAGTGAGAGCAAATTACACTTTTTGTGGCGAATATGTCTTAAGAACATGCAAGAAAAATTAAGAAAAATTCATATACTCTTTGGTTTAAGTCTTGGTTTTCATCAGCTTTGCTTAGCAAGTGGAAACTGTGGTCACTATTAACTGCTATTAGAATAGAATTGTTCTGTTACAAGTATTTTCCTCTGAGAAGAACAAGAGGGAAAGCAGTAATGTTTCCCAAGCTGTGAAGTAGTCATTGGATCTCAGACTTCGATTATCTGATCATAGCTACTCCTTTGTTCTCTCTCTGACATGACACCTGAGGACATATACTGCCCTTCATCTGGCTTCCCCATCTGCTGCTTTCTTTGGCATTTATAATCCAAAGAGAATAACACCATCATCATCCGTTTCATTAACATAGCATGACTTTTGCTACCTAAAACCTTACTTGCTCCACAGATAGCCATGTCAAATTTAATTAAAAAAATATGATAATATTTTTTCAGATTATATGCAATATTCCCTATTCAAATATACTAATACGTCCCGTTCTGTGTCCGCTCCCAGTTCCAAGACAGGATAGATACAGCCTTCCTTGAGCAAATCCAGTAAAACACCACAAAAAAGATTAGAGGATTGGAGTATCTCTCATCTGAGGAAAGACTGGAACTGTTTAACCTAGAGTAGAGAAGACTCAGAGAGGATCTTACCAGTCAGTTTGTGTGATTTCCTCCCTGTTGGATGGAAATGAAGTTGATGGAGCTAGACTTCCTCAGTAGTGCCCTCTGACAGGATAAAGAACAATGGACCCAGAGAGAACAGCTAGTTTCTCAATCTGAAGGTGAGAAGACACTTTTTATTGTAAAGGTGATAAAACATAGGCTGCCCATAAATGCTGGAGAGTCTCCATCTGTGAAGACATTAAAAATTCAGCTGGACATGATTCTGGACAGCCTGCTGTAGCAGGTTACTTGATTGGGGTTGCTGGACTAGGTGATCTCAAGAGTTGCCTTCCAACTTCAACTGTTTTGCTATTCTGTGAATTCTGTAGCTTTTGTAACATACCCTAGTTAATGTTGTGTCAAAATTACATGATATTTAGTAAAGGTTTAAAGATGCTTTTATCATTTATATTTTCTAAATTTGGGCTCCTCTGGAAGAGAGATTTAAAGATAGTTTTATCTGAAAGCTGCAAAGTCAACACTCAGTGATTAGTAATTTAATTGGTGTATTTTTAAGCAGACATGGTAGATGGAAATAGTATGCATCTAATTAATACTGTCCCTAAGTCTTCTTTAGCATATTTTTCTTTTTGCTTTCCCCAAACTGCCACAATGAAAAAGAAAAAAAGAAAAAGTTATCTAAAACAAATCTCATTTGCTGCATGAGAATGGGAAAAATAAAAGCAAAACCAATCTAAAATTAAAAATAAATAAAACTTTTGTTCATGATTTTGTTTGTTCACGTATTTTGTTTGTCTGACTGAGACATGAAAGTGATATTCTTTTGCTGGCAGAGACTGTCTTTAAACTGAGAAGTCGGCTAAGTAAATTAAAGCAGCTGGCTGAAAGAATACGTTTAGTGAAATTGTTCATTACCAGAACAGAAAGAATTCTCTAAGGTTTCATTTCACAGCTCAGTACTATTGAGTTGGGATTTTGGACACAGGCATTTCACAAGTGACATGAAGTCCTGACAGATTTTTAACAGTTACGCATGAAAGAATTAATATTTCTTTATCCTTGCAGTGCTGATAGTAATTATTACCTGCTTCATTGCTTCTTTATTACTTGTTTATTCAGGAAATCTTATAGAAAATATGGGAATTAGTAAAAAGTTTGCCAAACTGATAAACAGTCATACATTCAGAGCTTTTGTTAAAGTTTAAAAGGTGCACTGAATTTTAAAGAAAGACAATACTTCGCTGGATTTGTCCATGCTTCTTTTCTTTGCTTCTTTTTTACTTCGTAGTACTTTGAACAAGGACAAGGTTGTCACTTCCTGTTGGTTGCTGAAATGCAAAGTTGTGTTTCTCTATACAGTAAATTTTTAATATATTTGGTGCAAAAATATGAATTTCTGTTCCAATTCTATTCTCGCTTTTACCATATAAAAATCTGCTGTTTTGGCCAGAGCTGTAACTGCACAAAAAGGACAATGCTGGTTAAGAAGGACCTGTGAATATATTATACATACTGTTTCAATTATCATTTACAGTATTATCAATTATCACGTGTACAGTATTACTGAGTACATACTAGTTGTATGCCTAAAATTATTATAAAATTTAAAACAGTTTTAGTTCAAAAATATAGTTACTACATCTTAGAGCTAACATCCTGAAAGTAAGTAAATTCACTGTAATAATGAAGCCCATTGGATGCTAAATCTGTAAAACACTAAAGAAAAATAGCACTTTGATTATTTGTAGAAATTAATTTTGTATTTCTATATATTTTCCATCAACTAAATACTGGCATTGCACTTAGCAGCAGATCAGACTAGCTGGCATGTTTGATTTAACATCTTTCTGAAGGCATTAAAAACAAAAATAAGTTTTTCAGAACAATAAAAGATGCATTATTTCATTTCCAAAATCCAGGTTTTTATTCACTTTGAAGCTCCTTAAAGATGGCAGATAGGGGCCATCTTACTGAGGCTGCAGTTCACAGTATCTTACAACTTGGGTGAAGATTCCTTGTAGTAATTGAAGAAAAAAAATAAAAAAATAATATTTTGACATCAACCTTTGAATTTCAGGCTGCAATAAATAAAAATTTGAATAGACTTTTTAAAATAAGATAAACAGTTCTTTATGTAACAGGTAGTCCTTTTAATTCTGATATTCCTTTTATCCTATGAAATGAGGATTTGTAGGCCTTTCAGAATCACACATGCTGCTTCTGTTGTTTGAAATCAAATGGTCTTGTGGTCCATATCACGTGGGGATGCTGAGTTGGCTGTATACACATGTATTTCCAGTCAAATTCCAGTACTACAGAGCTTCGCTGCGTTTGTACTTATTCTGAGAGCATTTTAGTTCAGAACAGTATCTCCACCCTGTCAAGACAGAGATCTCATCTATCTAAATTTTAATATATTCAAATCTACAGAGTTGACTTAGCATCCCAATACAATTTTCCCGTTAGAAAGAATGCAGTGCAAGCTACCTGTTTGCTAGTGCTTAAGCTGATTGAGAATTAATAAACATTGATGTACACACATGAGTGCCTGTTCAGTCATTCAGTTGGCACTCAGGCTGTTAGTTCTGGTATGCATCAAATGTATTGAGCTCAAACCAAAACTGCCTGAGCTAATAAGACCTAGTGCATGAGTACCTGGCAGAACAGTGAAATAACTTGCTTGGTTATGATTTATGGTTCTTCTTTGGTTCCATTTGGATTTTTTTGCCAACCTTGTAGTGTAATCTTCAGTAATATTTTCATGCAAAAAGAATTTTTACTTTTTTCAGACTGGCTCTGCTCCAGTTAGTTTGGCAATGAAGTTCAGCTAATGTCTGTTGAGTTTCAAAGCATTCTGGGTTTCCTTCCCAGGAGCAACCAAAACTGATTATCATTTGCAATCATGGAAGTTTCATATAATACGTGGCAATATTTGTTCCTATATAAGCCGGATGATCACTCCTCTTAGCAACTGTGTGTAATTTATGAACAGAATAATTTAGGAAGTTACATAGTTTCATCAATATTGTGACTTGTCTGAGAAATAAAACAGTGATAAATAAGTCATCACAGAAACAGATCAATACTTGCTGTAGAATAAGTACGGCAGACTGTGCAAACAAAAAATACGTAACTTAAAAGCACAGTATTGATTTTTTAAAAATGGAAATATTTTTATTGTTCTTGTTAAATGGATGTGAAAGCGGTAACTTATATGGGAGCTACCAACATGTTAGACATTGCATAGTCTGTAATGAAAAGTTTTTGCCTCTGAAGAGCTGTAATATCTCTGAGGATGGTGGGACTTCATAATTTACACAGGTGAAGAAATGTATTCACATAAGTAATTGTGCAAAGACAATGTGCATAGCACTTGTTGGCTACTACATAAAAAAAGAGAATATATCTAAACACATTACAATTTAACAATAAAGCTTAGCATATTCTCAAGTTGATTGTCATAGTTTACATCTTTGTGCAGCAGTGACTTTTAATCTCATCTTTAGATGAGTTTAAATCATCAAACCATAATTGGTAAGTTAGAGATTTTGTAACTAGACCTAACATATAGAATATTTTTCTTACTTCTTTTTAATCCTTTTTTGGATTGGTAATGGCACAGTATTTTCTAGCAGTGAATTTTTGCACTGTCAGTTTCATGAAACTTTGTTGTGTGCATTTGTTAAATCATGGGAATTAGTGTTTGGTGCTTTTTTTATTTTAATTTAATTTTTCAATCCGTTTCAGGCTTCGTAGAATATAGATTTATCTTTCTTTTCTCCTCTCCACGCTGAAAAACTGTACATGTCCCTTATGGCAATGATGTTCGAGACTGATGGTGTCTTAATTTTCAGCTCTTTCCTTGCAGAAAAGGGGTCACAGAGAATGACTCAGAAAAAAAATCAGGTATTTGTAAAGAACAAAAAAACTGCAGGTAGAGATTTAACTGGGGAATTAAGAGCTGTCTTTTTAAGAGAGGAAAAATATGAAGTAAACTGCACAATCAGTGCTGCTGTTAGTATTAAATGTAGCTTTATCAGTCATTGAAATGTGCAGGGCTGAGCTGTAATTATGACTGTGTGAAGATGCAGCAAGAAAGGTAAGGAGCAGTAGGGATGGAGGGGAGTTGTTGAAGCTGAAAGACTCATTTGTTCATTTCAGTAACCTGTACTTCTAATGAATGCCCACTGTCATTCCTTGTGAAATAAATTGACTTGAATGTAATGTATCTTTTTCTTTATGCAATAACATTAAATCTTTACAATGCAGAGTAAGCTTAAATTTACCATAAATATTTGCATTGTCAAGAGTTTGTTATTAAGCAAATTATTTGCACAGAAAGACGTAAAGGCACTGTTATAGGAATTAGCAGTTAATATTAACCTGATAATCTTTCTCATTATTACTGCTAAACCTAAACTTAACTTTAATGCTGATGAAAACACATGCACCTAAGTGAAAATAGAAATGTCTCTCCAGTTTGTTAATTTGAATTCCCAAGGCAGAATTGAATGTGACAGCTGTGTAGGTGGATATGAGATGTTGATTGAAAAGGAAAAAGACACCTGATTGGTTATGAAGAAAAAGACAAATCTTTTCCATAGCAGTTAAATTACACCTATTATGAAAGACATTTCCTGTCCTACACTGTGAATTTAATGAAGTATACTGAGTGCCTCTTTGGTTTAAGGAAATTTAAGCACAGAATGAATTTAAATGAAAACTGCCTTTCCGTGTGCCAGTAGAGCTTGTGCAAAGGTAATCACTGAGTGTAGGAACTTGAAATTAGACCTAGAAATATATTTGTTTAGATCTCTGTTTCAAGACATTAACAGTTATTCACAATGGAATCAAATTATGTTCCCCAGAAATTATGTAAAAGAAAATGCCAATTAAAGCAGTGAGATAAGCTTTCTATTTGTTCAATCTTAAGGTTAAGAAAAAAAAGATTACCACTGTTGAAAAATATGGATCAAATTGAACAAAATTATAGCATTTTAAAACATTTTGTCTTAACTGTATAAATCAACGTCCAACATAACAAAACATGCTCGATGTTTTCAGTGCTCTGCTTGCACTTATCCACTAGTGTCTGTTAACCTTGTAGGCTCTTTTGGAGGCTGCCTGACTCCTACCAAATGTAAGAAAGCATAAGGAGATGCTAGTAAGAAAAATCAATAGTATTGTGATTGATGTTTATTTCCATTACTTCATTCACCAACTGATTTGATCTCAAAATAATTCGTAATTATGACCTGTTCAGAAAAATACTAAAATCTCTTAGATGCCACCGAGAAGCATAAGGACTTTATGTTTGTAGCTGCGTATTTGTAAGTACAACATCTAGTGTTTTTCATCAGCTAATTGAATGACAAGTTCGTGAACTGCTCTCAAATATGGTGTGTGTCCCATGTATGAAATTGCTAACTCAGTGATTTTTCAACTATTTTCAACGTCTGACTCTCTATAAATTTCCAGTGGAAGCGCAGAACCTTGTGAAATAAATTTAGCTGTTGCTCTGACAATTGCCTGATTTTCTTTATCTGCCTTTTACAAATATCTGACTGCTAGTACACAGATGAAAAAGCATTCTCTAACTGAAGGCTGAAGACAATAGCATTTTTCATTGTTTCTCCATCAGCTTACAGTTTTAATGGGTATTTTAATTGTTAAGTGGCATAATTGTTTGGCTGAAAGATGCAGAAACATAATCCAAAATTAAGCTTTTTACCTTCTGTATTACTAAATTGAACAGTTCTTGACTGCATTCAGCTAAGAATAAACTCTGTCTGTTATAGTACTGCACAGATCTTTAAAAGTGAAGGAAAGTACAATACTAGCCTAGAGTCATATATGATGAGATATGTGATATTCTTTAAAAAATCCATAGGTGCTTTGAGAGAGCAACAGAAAAAGTGTGTATGTGTGCTAACGGATTGTGTACTAGCAAAGAGATCAGGCAGTGTACTGAAACAAGTATAGCATTTGAAATAAAGTGCCTCAAAGTAATATTACTGTTTGGAATAAAGTATTAGAAGAATAAATTATGTATTGATAAATGTCTTAAATACAGCTTGTTTTAAATGGTATGTTTTTAAAAGTTAAAAAGTGAAACTATTAGGAAAATTCGTTCAGTTATTTTCTTTATCTGCTTGGTGTGGACACTTCTGTGATTCATGAGCCTCTAGAACAGAAAATTTCTAGAACCATATTATAAAATGTAAACAAGGTCAGAAATGATATTTATTTTGTACAATGGCAAATTACATTATAAGAGGCTGTAATATGGACAAGACTAACCCTGAAAGTCCATCAAATATAATTCATAAAAACAAAAAGGTCATAAATACTGAATGTAAAATTAATCTGCACAGATTTAATTTTAAAACTAAACGGCAACACCAGTATGAATAACTAGGATGTAAATGAGGCTGTAAAACCTGGAGTTGGAGGCATTAATATCTGATTAGAGATTTAACAGAAGCTTAGTTGGATATATCTATGCTACGTTGTTGCAGTTGAGTTAAAATGCATTCCAGAATCTTTCTCTTCTTCTAAAGCTTTTATATAGCCTTTCCATTTTCAAATGTCTAAGAGCATCACAAGAGGGCAGGTTCCATCAGATTATCTCTGGATTAAAATGACAATCTCTGTGAAAATCTCATGAATTGAAGCTGACAGTAATCAAATGAATAATAAGGGAACTTTTTCACAATAGTGGATTCTATATTACTATCAGATTGATTCTCTGTTCTGTGCAATTGATGGAAAAGCATCAAAAAAGAGAATGTGGTACTTTAGTTGACATTTAAATGGATGAAATGCAGACTTACAGCTCCTTCACTGTTGTGAATTGCTGGTTTCAAGGAGTTGAGGGAACTTGAGTGCCAAAACTAGTGTAATAATTCATAAAACTCTTGAAGACCTAAAGCCAGAGTCTTGGTCTGAAAGAATGTTCAGAGTTTTAACTATGACTGTCAGGACAGCTATAATTCAGGCAATTAAATATATTGATGTTTGAGCTGATTGTGTACAGTTTGAGTGAGTTACGTTTTCATTCAAACAAATAATTTTTGAACTATGCTCATTTTATCAACATATGGAGTTATCCTTCACTGAGTTCAGACATAAAAAGATTGGTCATCTTAAAATTACCTCATTCCTCAGCCATCAGGTCTTGTTGAATCATCTACTGGGATGGTCTAATTAATGGTCTAATTCAGAATTGATGGCACACTGAAGAGTAGAAGTGGAACATCAGACTCTGTTCATGAAATGAAGCAACAATGTCTTTCATTTCAAAACCATAACTTTTCTTGATTAGTTTCTTCACCCTATCATAAAAATCAGATTCTCAAGATGGAAAAGTTACTAACACTTCATTTTCAAGAATTGGACATAGCTAAAGAGTATTTCCTGAGTAGAATGATTGGAATGCATGTTATGTTTAGGTTTTTCAAATGTAAGCTGAAAGTTAAATGCACTTTGAAACTGCTCAGTTAAAGTATCGTTAATATATATTCAATATATCTGAAATTATAGCAGGTATTTTAAAGGTTTAAATATTAGTAGGAAGAAGCTAAGGCAAATAATTTTCTAGATTGGTGGAATATGCCCTCTTCTCAGAAGGGGACACATATCATGTTTTACTTATTATTCCTCAGGGGGGAAAAAAGAATGTATACAGTAAATCATAGATTTTCCTGTTAATCTTGATACCCCTTTACTAAAGATGCTTGTGTTCTTGTTTGTTCCAAGCGTGATAAAGCAAGCGAGAAGTTTTTAAAGATTGAGAGATAAACTATCCCCATTTTAATTAACAATAAATTGAACACAAAGTTGAGTGAATTAACATTTTTGTCCCTCAGTTATTTTCGCTCATATATTATTAAATGGTCCACAGATACAACATAGTTCTTTTTAATATGAATAATGTTGATTTAGGATTTTTAATCTTAACAGTAATCCAGCAACATATGAATGAGACCACTATACTTTTTTTTACAAAGTTAACAAGTTATCTCTCAACTAATTTTCTCTCCTTTTGTTACCCACTCACTAGCGATTATGACTAAATTTGTGAAGTAAGGATATAAATGGTATATGACATTAATAACTTACAGACTGCCAGGCTTTCTTCTCTGGGACATTCTGGCTGGAATTAATAGCAATTAAATTTTCAGTCAAAGCATGCTAATAGAAACTACCTAGAATTTACTAATGATCTCTTACATTTTGTAAGGTATCCATTATTACAGAATTTATTGATCCAATCATTTTTCTTAAAAATACTTCCAATAAAACATCTTGGTATTTGCAGAGCTAAATATCATACTCTGCTGCTGATGATCATTTTATGAATAGTCTTATGATTTTTGATTATCACTGTTTTTCATTATACTACTAACCTGCTCTTCATTTATCAAAGTATTCAGAGCCTTTTCACAAGCACTAAGTAACTAGTGTAAGTTCTCAGTTTCAGTGAGGATTATGTGCATCTGGGAGAAGGGGCAGCAGTTTAATAGGTAAAACAAATAATTCCAAATTTAAAAATGGAAAGATATTTAACAGGTTTTGTAGATACACCTACAGAATTGCTACAAAAGGATATGTTTACCAGAAAACATAAGCATCTGAGTTTAAAACTTTTGCTAGCTATCGTTTGAGTGCCACATTTGCCTTATCTTTTTAGAGTAGTTTCATAATGCATAGTGACAGAGATCAACAGAAATCAGAAAACAAATACATCTTTTCATGCTATTAATTTTTTTGAAAATGGAAGACCGTCCAAGTAACCACTTGACAAAACTTGAAATTCTACATTACTGAAGAAATGAGATATGTCGAAAGATTATTTCTGGAACAGGACTGTTGCTTTTATTTTGTGGGATATCAAAATAACGTAAAGACATAACATACAGTGCTAGAAAGAGGAGCCCAAAACAGTAATTTAAACTAAATATTCTATGGCACAAAGCTAATGATTGCATTGAAATCAGGACTCAACTGACTGAAGTTTTGCTTCAGCATCACAGACTTAAAGTAAGTGACTCAATCACTGTTAGAGTGTGAAGTTATAAAGCCAAGTGTCATTGACATCAACTAAGTGAGGCTGAAAATCCAATGATGACTGAAGTTAGAAAGCAACAACTGAAGCAAAAGTAGTGACAATGTGAAGAAAGTTGGAAGGGTAATGATGTGAGTCTCTAAAAGAGGGGGAAAAAAAAGCACAGTTCAGCTGGTTATAGATCTCCTCTCAGTCGCAGAGGAGATGTTGCTTTTGTCAAACTGTTCTTCCCAGTAATAGGAAAAGTGGATTAAAAATCATGGTCTGTTTGAAAAAACAAACAAACAAAAACAAACAAGCAAACAAAAAAAACCCCTCATATCTGCCAAATGACTTTTTAGTGGGTTTTGATCTTTATCACTCCTCATGATTCAGTTAAATTACGAACAAAACTAATTACTGTTACATATCTAAATGAGAGATTGGTTAAATAAAGTTGTCATTAGACAATTCAATGCTAGGGGCTTTTATTGATAGGGTAGAAATATATGTGGAATCTGTGTGGTGTTTCTTTCAGCCTTTCTTGAAACTTTTTCAATTCTTTTTTTTTTTTTTTTGCACTCTTAACATTTGAAAGCAGAGAAATGAATGAGTTTCATGATACCCTCTCTAGTCTTGCATAGAAGCATATGAGTAGCACAAGAAATTTCCAGTCTCTTGTGCTCAGGAAAAAGTTTTAGAAGGTGATTTTTTACCTTCTATTGTATTGTTTTACCTTCTAATTTGTATAATAGTGTGGATTCCATTCCTCCTCCTCCTTCCCCCAGCTATTTTGGGAAAGATTTTAAAATATTCTGTGAAGCCTACAAATTAGCTCCTGAGATGTTTTTGTTACGTTTTCCATATTGCTCAATTTATTAAGTACTTTTGAAATATGTATTTTACTGAATTTTGCAGCAGAATTAAGATCCATTCATGAACAATGCATTAAAATATACTGTACGTTATCTGTAACAGTAGGCCTGATGTGAACTTTTAAAGAAATCATGTTTAAAGTTTTCTTTAGCCTGTGGCTTTAATGAAAACATGATTAAACCCAACAATGACATAAGGGAAAACATGTTTGAAGTAGCTTATTTTTAATATCCATTAATAAGATTTTTGATAACTGTGTGATGAATGAGATGTATGTTTAAAACATGACAGGTTCTAATGTCCATTATAAAGCATTTTCACAGAGTCGCAGAGTGGTTGAGGTAGGCAGGGTCCTCTGGGTCCATCTGATCCCACCCTTGCTCCAGCAGGGATACCTAGAGCAGGTGCCCAGAATCATATCCAGGTGATTTCTGAAGATTTCCAAGGATGAGTCTCCACAGCCTCTGGGCAGCCTGTGTCAGTGCTCCATCACCCACACTCTGAAGAAGTGTTTCCTGATGTACTGTGTTCCTGGTGAAATACAAGAAAACCTTTGTGTTTCAATTTGCTCCAAGAAACAAAATTTTCATTATCTTAAGCTCCAAAGTCCTTGTATAATTACCTACTATTTTATTCTTGCTTTCCTTTTATCTTTCATCTGCAGTGTTCACAGCAGTAATATAATGTCTATGTCTGAAACATTCACAGTATTACCAGCTTATTTTTGCCTTCAAGAAATTTTAGAGCTCTTCTTTCAAAACAGCCATTCAAAGAGAAAATAATAGTGATTCTGATATCTCTCTTAACATAGATTTAATAATAAATCCATTGTATATTTACTCCGACTTTCTGATGCTTTAGGGGATAAAGAACAACAAACTATAAATAGCCTTGAGACTGGGAATCCAGGGAGATTATTCCCCAGAATTGCTGGGCTTTGGTTGCAGTCTTTCCCTTGCTCTTCTCTGCCATTAAGAATCTGCATTTTTCTCTCTGTAGTAAAGTGGGCAGCATCATTGGAAAGATGGGAAATGCCTAATTTCAAGAGGAAGTAGATCCCCAGTTTTTCACATTTCTAAACAATGATATTGTGCAAAACTCAACTTTAACGATTTAATCCAAGTGAGCCCATGCCTTCTACGTTATGCATGTGTTGCAGGTGTTAATTTAGGACCATAGATAGATGTCTATGCCTGAAAAAATGTTTTAACTTACATTACCTTGACATTGCCTGTTGGCTGATATGAACACATATCACATTTTGCCACTAGTGCTCGCTTTTTTTTTTTTTTAATTCTGTTATTCTTCACTTGACTTTAATTGAAATTGTATAATTGAAATTTCAGATATATTAGAGAATTTTTGTCTAATTTTGAACACTGTTAATGTAAAAAAATGTTAATGTTAATAACACTAATGCAGGCATAATGTCAGAGGCTGAAAATATTGTTCATGTCTGTAGTATGTGTGAAGCATCTTGTGTATTATAGGTGTAGGTAAATTGAAATGTGTCTCATTCTTAAATTTGGTAGTTAGTCTGTCATCCTGCTGCCTAGCCCTGGGGAAAGTAAAGTTTAAAAATCTCTCCCTTATTCAAGATTTAGCTGTGTCTATTAAAATTTGTATTTTCTGAAATTATGAGATATAGCTCAGGTGACACACTCCTGCTTCAGTGCGGCATTCATTCATGCTTCCTCCTCAGAACAGATTTTAAACACAGTAAGTAGCAACCATTCTTTTTATCGAGTTTTAAGTAAGCAATTAATTGTATGGTTTAAGATCTTGCTAAATTGTTTTATCGTTATGTAGTTGTTTGTATTCCTAACAGTAATAATTAAGCAATAAAACTGAGAGTGACTGAGGACTTTGCCTCTGGGATGTTTCTCTGCTGCAGTATGACACTAAAGACTAAGCAAATGTCTATTGAGAAGCAGATTAAAGATAAAGCACTCGAGCTGCTTCAGTTTTCATTTAAAAAAATCACTATGGAATAGGAATGATTTGCTCTTTTAGTCTTCATTTTGTAAAATCCTTTACTTTCCAATATACCAAATATTGGAAAATATTGGGGAATATCTATTTCCATAACTATTGAAAAGCCATATGTCCTATATAAGGACTTACTCTCTAGAGCTTTTTGAACCTTCTTTCCTCTTTTATGTGGAATGCTCAAAGGAAAATGTTGTTCCTACTTTTCCCCCTGGGTGAATCTGTTGTGGTGCAGTAGATTGTGATATGCAGTTTTATATATAAATATTTTTTATCAACTTGAAAGCTTTAGCTTTTAGCTGTGCCTCTGTGGCTTTCTGAGGTATCCACACATCTGCTGTTTCCTTGACAATGGTGATATAGATGCTGCAATTACCATGGGAATGGTACTCCTGAATGAAGCTGCTACCTCCAAAGGGGATGTTGGGAAGAGGAGAAGTAAGTTACTTAGTACAATTAAGACAATGTTATCACAATTAAAAAGATACTGAAAAATTACAAATGACTATCTGATTAAGTTTTTAAAAGTTCTTCCTTAAACTAATTTTTACATGTTGTGGGGTGGAGAAGAGCATAGCGTAGAGCTTCAATAGATTATATTAGCGTGTTGTAGCAGTAAAAACAAGTCTTAAGCATCCCCAGTCAACTTACGACTTGACATTCTCTATGATGTAGAAAGGCATAGTGTGAATGTTTTTTGGCTTTGTATTATATTGAAAGTCTGTGAGGTAAAGAACAGGAGTTTCAAAGCATTTTCAAAATGAGTTTAGTCATTTAAGATGCTCGTGACAACATGCAAAGGAGAGAAAAAAATTCTTGTTACACTTTGTACAATATGTCTCTGAGGAAAGTGAAAGCACAGCAATGCAGAATATATCCTAATATGTAACGTCTAAGGGCTCCTAGCCAGAAGTGCTAGTTTTATGCTTTTTTCTGATTTTCATTCTCATTCAGAGTATCTAAAAGATTTTTTTGGCAGTCAGTTGCATAAGAACACAATATGAAAGCATTTTACTCAGATTTAAACTTCTTACCATACAGTAATTTACTTTTTTCTCACATAAAAGGTTGAAGATTTTTAAAGATACCATCATTTCTATGCTATTTATTTGTTCTTTTAAAATCCATTCTTTAGCATTTTGTATGTAATATACAACATAGCAGATAGGGCTAGCCAATAATGCTTCATAATGGTAGGTTGAATGTTAGCTGTTTGTCTATACTGATTTGAGTATCATCTTCAGTGAGCTATAGAGGTATTACTTGATTTTGTGTGTCCTTCATGGATCTTAACTGATTCTGAAAAAGACATTGACATTGCTTTAATTGGCACGTGTTGTTGGATCACAGTTGGTTCTGTGATAACATGTGTGTAGTGACATGGGCTATAGTACAAGTTCAAACTTGCTTCTACTTATGGCTTTCATTTGAATGCTTTCTGTGTGCCTTGCATTGTTCATGCTTAACACTTCATTTCATTATGGTTTGAAATCACGTTTGTGACTGGCAGTTTCTGTATGATGAAGCGTGTATAAAATCTGTAGAGGGCTAATTTTCTCAAAATAGTTGCAGAAGTTTTAACAATTAGATTGATATATGTCAGTTTTTACATAGTCAATTTTAATGAAAAATGCATCCATTTTTGGCTTCACTCACTTCTATTTATTTCCATGGAAACTACAACAGATACAACTATTTGAGAGAGCAAATTCTCAGCTACAAAACAGTGTTTTTCAGCATGTTCACCACCATTAGCTCATTAGCTATGCATTTCAATAGCAGTGAACAAAAACCTGTGTGCTGAGCTCATTCACATCCGCTGTTTGGTCTCCACAAATGTTCAGCATCAGTTAAGCATCAGTGCATGTCAGTGGATGCCATTTTTTTCACGTGGAGGAGTTCAGTGACACACCTTTACTTCATACACACTTTTGTGTCAGATACCATTTTGTCAGACTGCCCCTTTGCTGCTGGCACTAAAATGAAACAGGATATTGTTGGGATATTCAACCTCCACTGACTTACAACCAACATCCACCTCTTTTGTGGTGGGATAAGGCATTGCTTTCAGAGCAGTCTCATAGCTGAGATGCATCTCAGTCATATATGTCAGACTGTAAAATGTTCCTTTTTTCTTTTCTTTCACTTGCGCACAATTGAGTGAGCTATGATGATTGAAAAGGTTTTTTGCTACTACTACAAAAGTGTCAACTGGTGTTTCAGATTTGATTTGTTAAGTATTTACTTTGCTAATTCTTTCTTAGCCTGAAACGGCTCAAAGAGCTTGCATCTGGATGCTCTCAGAAGGCCTGTGTCATTGTTACTTAATTTCAATACCTAAAGACATAATATTTAAGAGTAATTTCTCTGCCAGCCCTGAAACTTAATACAGTGAAATGTTTTAGCCACTAAGAATTCGATAAAGCAGTTACTAAACAGTCTTTGCAGTTACTTTAGCCTTAGATGGTTGACTAGAGGCAGCATGATTCCATTAGTCCAGGAATATTTTTTCTAAATGTAATTTGTTTTCCAAAAGAACAAGCAAATACCTGAAATGACATTGCTTGATATGTATAATTTACAGGGTTATTAAATCTGTTATCAGCAGTAAGGTGTTTGCATCCGCAAACATTTGAGTTGCAAATTGCTGCTCTCTTTTCATGAAAGTACATTTAAACTGACAAGTTATTTTTTCTTAATAACCATAAATATTATTTCCATGTGTATTTGAAATCCTATCAGAAGATAGTGAGCATCAGTAGGCAAGCAGCAGTTTTTCCGTATTTCACTGTCAAAATTCTATATAAATGATTGACGTAAATAATATTCTTTGTAGAGATTCCAGTTTTAAATCTTTTATATGCTAGTAAACAAAGTTATTTTCTTTCCAGTAATATGCCTGGTAGGCCTGGGTCTGGTGGTCTTTTTCTTCAGCTTCCTGTTGTCCATATTCCGCTCCAAATACCATGGCTACCCATACAGGTAATTTCTCATTAAATTCTCATCTTATATATTTTAATAACATTGTCTAAATTTAAGAACAGTTTTTAGGTAACAAATCTTTAATTTTTACCACTGGAATCTATGGGAGTTGAAAGAAGCAGAAAGAAAGGTGATCAACTGAAGCAAATCAAAAAGGGATGAAAAGCTGATGGGATTAGAATGACTGGTAATGCAGACCAGTTACATTTGAGTACGGACCATGGCTTATACAGTGCTACATGAAAAATGTGAAGGAAAAATTATGCTTGAGTTTATAGAACTTTTTACATTTTTTTTTCTGTGATTCAGCTGTGAGTCACCTATTGAGATTGCTTAGATTTCTGATTTACGTCTTGCTCATTTGTTAAACATTTTTTTTAGTAGCCTGCCTAAAACCCATATCATTTTCTCATGATCTAGATAGTATTTTTAGATTTACATGAAGAAGCCAGGCTAGAAGAAAAAATAGCATGCAGTTAAGTTTTCTGTGCTACAGTAATGATGGACCGGGCTATTGAGGTAAAAGCGATGCAATGACATTTCCTGAGTTGTCAAGTTTACAGAACAAAACATAGAAATCTCTTGATTTCACTCCCAAAGCTTTGGATGTAAGAAATCTAAAATATTTTTAGTGAGAAAAAGTCAATCTTCTGTTGTTCCAACTAAATCCAAGATAAATAACTATTATGTATATGTATATGTACATATATAGACATATAAAACATATTTATACAAATGACAAAGTCTTAACATGCTATGCAAGGCTTTACAGTACAGCTAAGATGTAAAAAAAACAGCTAAGAGCTGTTTTCCCCACTCTAAGTGGCAAGAATACATTTTAAAAAGATGAGATTTTCATTATTTCCAGTGAAATTGTTTTCTTTAAACTAGTAGACTAATAAATCACGTATTATATATTAGTCTGTGTTACTGTTTACCATGGTTGAAAAGAGTAAGTGGATGACATTCATGTTGTAGTGCAGATGTAGTAATGCTTTGCTGAAAGATCTTTTGACACTATGAATTGTCATCTAATGCGTGTACAAAATATACATAAGGGAAGCATTAGCAATGCAGATTCAGAAGTCTCTATTTTTAAGTAAGTAGAGAATGAAAGAACAGTCTATTAATATTATCAATTCTGCTGTTTCTTTTTAAAATTTTTTTACAGTCATTGTTAATGAGTCATATAGGAAATACTAAATTTTTTTCTGATACTTAGTGTTGATTTCCATGAGTGGTCTTGTGTGTTAGTACATAAGCCAGCTTTGTATTCTCAGTTTTGTACTACTACTCGAGATAGTTTAACTCTTCTCCTTGCAATATGCACAGAAGGTCTTTTCCCACTTTTTACTCTGTTCTGCTAAGGAAAGTGATCTGCAAATGGCCCTATACTATAGTATTGTGAGATTTCATCAGTATAGATTTTGTAATTTGCCATCTGGAATAGTTTGTGCAGCCTCTCAGCAACTTCTCTGGAAACTATCTTTTAGCCTTGCCATTAACATTTCAGTTGTCTCAACCACCTTCATGACAATGTCATACTCTTTCTGAAGAGGAGTTCTTTGGTTTATGTGCATAGTTACAAATTCTAATGAAGTGAGTGTGCAGAAGGACCAAGTATGTAAACTCTATTATTTCTCTTTGCCCCTTTAATGTTATATTCTACACATTAATTTTAGTCATATCTGTTGATAAACATTTTTTTTTTGTCTGACTTCCTTAGCATCTTTCCAAGGATTTTCTTGTCTCATCAATAGATCCCAGTGTAATTATATCTTAAAATGTGAAATATGTCTGTCTTTTTACTTTAACTGGTTGTGATTTCACCTTGAAACTGTAAGTCTTTATGTGATAAATTGGCTTCAGGCTAGTAAAATTTTAGCACCACTAGAAACAGTGCATACTAATGATTTATTAGGAAAAAAGAAAGGATGCTTATGTTGGCATACCTAAAGTGACATTTAAAGAAAACGAATTGTTTAAATGCTATGTGCACTATCAAAAACATCAATTTTTGTCTTACTTTAAAAAAAGCCAAATACACAGAATTGTTTGTGCTTTCTGTCACTAAATCCTCAAATATGTCCTATGTGAAACAGTATGCATCAATAAAAAGTGGAAAAGTAACATAAACTACTGTGCAGCCTGCTTCTCTCCAGTGACCCCGTGTAGTGAAGATAAATCAAGACAGGGTTAGATAAACATATAACTGGAGTAAAAATCTGATAAATTTATTTCCTTTTCTAATGTGCATAAATTAAATTACTGGGAATGCTGTTACCTCCTTGATGCTGGTAATGCCTTGACTAATGGTAAAGCCGTTATCAGTGTTAATTTCTGCGACAAACAGACAAGTTTCCAGAACTGTGCTACAGAACAGCACAAGTCTATAAATATGCTCTTTAGATGGCGCGTGTGTGTGTGGGAAGGGAGAGTAACATCATTTTAAACTGCTTCAGACATTGTCAAATTAGGTTCCATAGAATATTTTTTCCTGAAAGTTAGGTTGAGCAAAAATACACATATACAGTAAACCTTTGGAATGGGAGATGGATGCAAAATTGAGTTCATCATGAAGGTTATTTACAGGGTATATAGATTCATGATGGATGAGTAAGCACGTAAAAAATGTCTCCCCTATAGTCATTTTTAACATGGCTAGGCTTTTTATGCTATTACTAAACCACCTTTTTGTGGGAACAGGATAGAATTTTTTTGTTTTGCTAAAACTTTTATTTTAATTGTTGTCATTAATGGTTGAATGATAATACATTAATTTTATTTCACACTGTTGTACATTTTCCCCTTTATCCCTTCTACGTGCTGTAGGGAACCTGCTTTAGCTGGAGGGTAGACTTAATGATCTCTGGAGGTCCCTTCCAACCCCTGCAATTCTGTGGTTCTGTGATAAGACCAAGAGTGTTGATACATCCAAAGGAATATTTTTAGAAGCCTTCTCACTCCAGCATTTAAAATGGATAAATGATGTATTAAGCATCAGATATTCAGTCATTGAGCATTTCACTACCTCAACATAATGTTATCAGTAACTAGGATACATGCTAACAATAGAGAGAACAATTTTAACTATAAGCCAGAAGGATGAAACCTAAGTTAGCTTTCGTATTCAGAAAAGAGGTTGGAAAGGTCTATGCATTACTTCAGGTTGGTGCAGTCCAAGAAAGCACATAAAATATTAAGAATGAGGAGGGACAGTAAGAACAAGAGAGAATACATCAATACACTAGCAGAGTAGTGTATCACTGTGAATAGTAGCAATAAAAATATTTGTAATGCTGGTTTCTTAAAGAGAAAAAGACAGAAGACAAAAGTCTTATTCGGTGTATAGTGGTGTTTAAAAAAAAAAAAGTTATCCATGATTTTTGTTTTGTTTTGTTTTATCTTTGGCTGAAATTTATGAAGTAGACTTTTTGAAATTTGTAGGGTTATTTTATTATTGATGGCACTTTTTATTGTCCTTTCAGGTCTAGGTGTTACCATGCACTGTTGTTTTAATGTGTTTTAAATAATATGAACAACAGAAAATGTGAGGGTTTTATGTAATTTTTTATTAAGTTGCTTGCATCATGTATCTTCTTTATGAATTTTTTGGTACCTACAGTTGTGAGTTTCATTATCAGATTAGCCTTTAAAGCAATTGAAATTGGGTATTACTGAAAACATTAAGGTGAAGAGGCTTTAGTTAAATAATAAAAAAGTAATCAGCCTTCAGAACTATGAACTAATAGAATGTGAAAATACATATTCTGAAATGACTAGCATGGAAAAAGAAATAAGCTGAAAGAAAGCACGATAAATAAAAGATGCCTTATTTTCATGAAATAAACATAAAAGTTAAGTTAGACATGATGTATTTGTTCTTTGCCTAGAGTCAGAGCAACAAGAACAGACAAGATGCGGAGCTAGTTATCTTGCATTTACTGTATATGCCATATAAGAAATGTCTATCCTCAATGTAATTAAATTAGTTTCAGTAAAGAAATCTTGAATAATATTGAACAACTGAGATTAAATACAAGTGAATAAAATAGAATAGAGAATAGTTATTTCTTCAAAATAGATTGGTAAAATGTAAGTAAATAGAACAAATAAACAGTGTCTGCAGACAAATGAAATTAAAATATTAGTAAATGTGAGTGCTGCAAATAACTGCTCAGATGTTCCATGTTGACTTTACACCTAATTAGTTTGATTCACCTGAAATTTATGAACTAGTAAATCTATTTCTGTTAAACACTAAGATTTACAGTCAGGTTTGTAGCACTCAATAAAATAAACTACTTCCTTCAAAACTGAGGCAATCGGGATGATTCTAAAAGACTGAAGAATGATAATACACATTTACCATTTTCCATATTTTTTCTCTTATTATGGCTGGACAGAAAGTTTTTCAGAAAAAAAAAAAGTTGCCCACTGAAATGGAAAACAAACCTGTTTCTTCATCTAAATCATCAAATGAGTTCACGAATAGCCACAGACTTCCACAATCCTCTCTGTGAGGTTTCTCGTCCTCTTAGAGAATAAGAGCTCTAAATTTCAGGTGTCTAGCTCCGTAGTTCATCTTTTAAGATCGACTTAAACAGGTATTACCCAACTTGTCTTTACAGGTTTTTCTGAAAACCCACCCCTCCCATCTGTTTTTTGGCTACTCTCTGTTTCATGATTTTTATAATATTTTGGTGTTTTGTGTTTTTCAACCTTTGGCTTTTTTTCATTCTTAGACTTCTATAACTTCTGCATTACTTTTGCTTTTTACCTTAGCTGCTAAATGTGTGCTTCAGTTACAGACAAACAGTAACATAGATACAGCAGTAGATATGGTAGCAGAATATTTATTCAAAATGACACTGCCATATTTATATTTTCCTACAGTAATATCTTTCAGTTTTTCACCACCCCTGATTCTGTCATTGCTACCTGCCTGATTACCCTTTACCCTTCCTATTCTTCCTGCCCAAAATTTTCCCGCTATCTTTATTCCTCTCTTCATTCCTTCTTTCCTGTACATGGCCTTGCATATCTATTCTACAGCATTCTCTTATTTCACTGTTCAGCACCTTGCAATTCTCTTTGTACAGTTGTTCTCGCATTTCCTTTTCAATAATCACTTCACCCTCTAGCACCCAGCCAGTTGCCATCTGTTTTGCCTTGGTCTGTATGTCTTGCTTAATGAGCATGTCAACTTTTTGCAGCAGGGAACATCTTTATAGTGGTACTGTCTTTTAAGCTTATGGCACTTGCATGGCTGTTTTGTAATGAGTAGTTAATTATGCCATGAATGGAAAAGTGATGAAGTTAATACAATGTGTATACTTGAGCACACTGTATATCTTTGAGGAGTCAAAAGTTCTTACATGTGAAGCTAGAGGCAGTCAAGCTGTAGTAACCCTTCAGTTCAGCCTATCATTATTTTGTGTTTATAGAATTAGCTCAGTCTGTGGTTGTGCGCAACTCTTTCTCTCTGCGTTCCCCTTTGTAAAGATACCTCATTTGACAATGTCCTTGAAAAATCTCAGATGAAATGTATGACAAATGAAACACAAGCTTTTTTAATTTTTATTTTAAATACAAGGTTTTGTTCCAGGGATGAAGAAGCAGCAATGTCATCTGAAATGCCTTAATTTATTAAAACATTAAGAACGTAAGAGTCAGGAGCCTTACAGAACCTTGCCAAGTCATTTATACCCTCCCCACACAGGGGCCACTACTACAACGGAAGAATGATTAAAATAGATCTGAAACATCTCCCAGGAGACATAGATTTTTCTTTTAGGTAGTAAGAGCAGGTGCAGAGCTTGATTGAAGAGAACAGATGTTTGAAGTGCATTTTGCTTTTTAATGTTTTTAATACGAAAATACAAGTTTCAGTCACTCAGGTTTTTATTTGATGACTTTCATGCTTGCTTAGTAATTATCTAATGAGATATAAACATTTAAGAGATTATTACACAAACATCGAATGGCTTTTCAAATGAATGTTTTGAAGTCCTTGTTTATTCTCTTGAAATAATTGTAATACTATATTTTATAGGCATTTTTCAGCTTTTAATCATCTTTCCTTTCTTTTCAGCTTCTTAATTAAGTGAATTCAAGAGAGATTCATTTAGAGCTGCTTACCGTGAAGATAACATCAGTACCAGCTTATCTGCCTGCCACTGTTAGACATATTCAAGACTATTTAGTTGGCTCATCTGTTTCTGTGATAATTTGTATAGTATGCAGACAGAGAAATGAATACAGTTTTATGCAATGAATGCTTAATTTATAGATATATACCATAAATATCTCATTGGGAAGTACTAAAATGTTATGTATAGTCTGTGCTCAAGAATTTGAATAAACTTCACTATAATGGGCTTAAGGCTTTCGTATTAATTTTAGTACAAGAATCCAAAGAGTTTTGTCAGGTTTTAAATCTGAAGTTTGTTAAATTGTTTTAAGATGCATTTTAGAATATGATCAAATAATTGTTTCTTCAACTAATGTTTAGAGAAATACCACGGTGGGAACTATAATGACTAGTATGACATGTATCTTGCCATTACTTTGCTCTGAAAGTGTAAGCTTAAGGAATAATAGGATTCAGCTTAGATGTTTAATTTTATTGGATTGATTGTACACTGAGGATGCTAACACAGTGCTATGGAGGATTTTCTTCAAAACACACTGTAACCTTTGGTAGCTGTGATGCTTCTAGAGGTAGTACAATCTCATATTTTGTAGCTAACATTATCAATCTTGGATAAGTCACTTCTGTACCTGCTCATACCTCATATGAAATGCTCTCATATGTAAGTATATACCTTTGTATATGCGTGCATACTGTATTTAGTGTGTAGCTCAGGAAACAAGAATTGTAGATATACGGTTTTTCCAAGTTCCAGTTCACTTTCACTGGCATTCCAGAAATGACGTCAGATTGGAATTTCCTTCATGTTTTATATATGAATTCTCTAAACATGCGGATGAGTTTCTCTGAGCTCTACAAAACTCACTTCATCAAATGCTGTAGGTATTCATTTTCTGGAAGATGTAGGAACTGGACAGCTGGAAGAGTTGGATCAAGAGGAACCTTATGAAGTTCAACAAGGGCAAGTGCAGAGTCCTACACTGGGGGAGGAATAACTGCATGCATCAGTACAGGTTAGAGGATGATCTGCAGGAAAGAAGCTCTGCCAAGAAGAATTGATGTGTCCTGGTGGCCAAGAGGTTGGCCTTGAGCCAGCAGTGTGTCCTTGTGGCTAAGGTAGCTAATGGTATCCTGGGGTGCATTAAAAAAAGTGTGCCCAGCAGGTAGAGGGAGGTTCTCCTCCTCATCTTCTCTGCCCTGGGGTGAGGCCATATCTGGAGTACTGTGTCCACTTCTGGGCTCCTACAATTCTGGAAGGTATGTTAAGAACTGGGAGACTTCTTAAAGTGAAAAACAGGAAGGACACGGTTAAATTGCTGGTGTGAAACTGTGGCAGAGTTGTAGAGCGATATTTAAACTAGAAACTGGGGGAAAATTGACAAGCTCTAACACCTGTTTTCTAGCTCAAAGCACGAAGGCAGATGTAGCCTTTTCAGAGGAGCACTGAATGCTAGCTAGGAAGGAACATCATAATGCATAAGGAAGGCAAATTAGACTGCCTCCAGAGCCACATATCAATGTGTGGAATATAGGACAGAATTTACAAGGGCTTTGTGTCAATTTAACTTAAAAAGCAACTGGAAGAATTAGAATGTTTGCTATCAAACCGCAGCCCTAGAATAACACACTTCAGAGACCTAGTGGGAAAACTGCGTGCGTGCATGTACACACATACATATAGTCTCACACACACACACACACACCAGCATGACACTATTGTCAGGCTACTGACTTAGAAATGGCATAGCGTATGTGAGTAATACAATAGCACCATGCATGAAGGATGACATAGGATACAACAGAGGTCTGTTCTCCTGTAATAATAAATTTAATCCTTGAGAACTGTGATACTGACCTCTGATCAAGATAACGATAGCGATCAGGAAGTCAGATAAGAGAAACTGCAATGTTCAGGCAGTGGTAGTGAGAGAACTGATGAGACTAAGTTTTCCAGTGGTATACAGTGACTTCCTGGAACAAGGAAGACTGTTAAATATTCTATTAAGTATCTAGTTAAACATGTGCCACAACTCAAAGAGAAGTAAAGAGACTTATGTAGATCAAAGTTACAAAAGCATCTTAGGGAGTTCTGTGTTTAATGCTGGCAAGGGGAACAGAAACATTCATAGAACATCACAAGTCAACTGTAAATATAAGAGAGCTAGAAAAGTAATGTGAAGATAATGTTCAGGTTGGTAGCAGCATTGTAGTACCAAATTATTAACACAACAACAGCAAGGAAGCAAGGAGGGAACTGATGAGAGAGCTGATGACCAAGGTTTAAGATGGGGGCACCCACTGTTAAGACTGTGACATAGAGAATGAGTTCTCTGTATCAGATAGGTCAGAAGAGCTACTTCATTCAAGCACCTTCTGTGTATTAGCTTTAAATAAACAAGCTAGATGTGGTAACTTCTCAGGACTAAATTGCATTTATCAAAGATCTCTGAAAGAAATAAAATGCAAAGCTGCAAAACTACTGACTCAAGTGCCTTCACCCATCAGTACAGATTGCCAGTGTGTCAGAGGACTGACAGATTGCAGAATAGCTCCCATCTGTAAAAAGGAATCTAGAGGGAAGCCTCAGTGCTGTGAACAATTTCCAGTCCCAATAGGATGGTCAAGTCTGTAATAAAGAGTAAGTTAGTTTACTGAGGGTAAAGATTAAAATGGTCAGCTGAGATTTGTGTGACTGCTTATAGTTTCACAAAGCTTCTACAGGGCTAGAATGGTATTAGAGAAGCATGTGGATAAAAACCCCTAGGCAAGGCTTTCATAAAGAATCTAATCTGAAATTGGAAAAAAAATGTCCTTTTCATGAATTGAAAACCAATTAAAGGATACCAAGTAGGAGATAGAGCTTCCTATACTCACATCTCATGATAGAAAAAGCAAAAGATTGGTGCAGAGATCACTTGAATTCATCAACAAATGGCACATGCAGTGCAGCCTTCCAACTCACAGATTTGGATATTCAAGTGCTGTGCTGATGGGGTGAAAACTCTTAAAGAACCTCTCAGAACTCAGCGAATCCACAAAAAGGTGACAAATGAGCATCGATACATGTACAAGAAAGTGACTCATTTGTTCATGTAACTCAGAAAAGGTGCCTACTCACAATGTGGTCAAACGAATGCTGTGGGAAAAATACAAAACTTAGCAGAATGCAAATACACAGAATAATGTATTTAGACCTCAAGAACTGCAGTTATGAGAACATACACAAACAGATTTTAAAACACACATAGAGAAAGTTGTCCTTAACAACTTGAAGATGTTTTTCTCATATGAGGTCATCAGAAAAATCTTAGGATCCTCTCATGATGTTAATGCACAACATTTTATGAAGTGGTATTTGTTGGAAAAATTAATTCTTTCATTTCTATTATACTCAGAAGGAGCTGATAACTCAGTTCCTGTCCTACATCACAGGTAATCATTTCCAGCACTATGGATTTATCACCTTAACTACAGCATTCACAGTAGTCTGGGGACTCGTTGTGGTTTGATTTAATGAACAAACTACAGCAGTGAGAAACACCACAGCTGTACTATGGGCAATAAGAACTGCACATCTATACACAGCAGGCAGCATGGAATCCTTCATTTCTTACGCTTGCTCTGCTGCATGCTCCTTGGCACATACCCTGCTCCTTCTCTACCCCCCGGGTTTAACTACTTTCCTATGGACCTTAGGAAGCGGTTTCAAAAGAATTTGCTCCATTTTCTTATATTTTTATTTGCGAACAGCTTCTCCCTTCTGTCTTTTTTTTTTTTTGTATCAAAGTCTTTCACAGTTTTACATGGATCAAACTGAATTCCGAGGAAACACATCATACATTCGTTTTGTAGTACTTGGGTACTAAAACTAGATGTTGATAGAACTGGAATAACGTGTTGTCATTAAAGGGACTATTTAAATGCAAATGTAAGATGCATAAATCTGTAGGTGGAGAAAGGCATGCAGTATCTTTTAAAGTACTGAGATTCTAAATGAGCAGGAGTATTGTACTAAAAATCTTGATGGCATTTTGCACTAGTTGACATTTGCAGCCGTAGCCACCTAGAAACATGTTAAAAAAGAAAATCCATAATTGAAGCAAAGATTTATAGCAGCAAAGCTATTGAAGTTCCAAAGGTAGTGAAAATACTCACCAGTCTATTTACAATCAAATTCAGCTTGGGATCCTCTTCAGAACAGCCCAATAAGACTCTGTCAACAATTGTGTGACATTAATAAGGCTTGGTGTTCTGTTAAGGATCAAGAGCAGACCTCCATATAGATGCAGGTGTCTGGTCAGGCATATACACATGCAGACTCAGGAGACAGCCCCTGAATGATTTAAAATGCCTTAAAACAAGTTAGAAACTTTGGCAGTTATTCTTGTCATTCCTTATAAGCCACACAAAACTAAGTATGATTTTGCTCGTTATGTCTGGTAGTACTAGAATAACTAGATGACAAAGAATAACCTATAATCTTATCTCTCTTGGAAAAAAAAAAAAATGTGTTCATTCATACTCTTATAATAATGAGCTGAAGATTTTATGCATTTGTTGAGGGTTTTGTTTTGTTTTTTAATTTTCTTCTTAAACCCTCCCTCTATTTCTCTTTCCTAGGACAACTTCAACCCTACGTCCACCTGTTCTCCCTGCCTGTTAGCTATGGTATTATACAAGACATAGATAAAATGAGTACACAAAACAAAATCTTTTTCCTTGTGCACTGCAGTAAGTTTGTGATGTGAAAAGAAGCATCTTTTCATATTGTCAAGGGAGGTTTGTATTATGCATTAGGACAAATCTGTACATTTCATTTGAGATTAATAACTTCCATATTCACTAGTTTATATATCAGTCCCTCTAAACCACTAGAATTACATAGGGAATATTTATCTGGTTTGTATTTAGCCTTTCTGTCTTGCACTTTAAAAACATTTTAGAAGTGTGAAAGTAAAGAAGAAATCTCAGAAGTTCCCAAGTTAGAAAGATTTGTTTTATATTCTAATACTTACACTTTTCCTGTAGGATTCTTACTCTAGAAAGGGAAAAAAAAAGCAAAGCCTCAAGGTAAGACATTACTAAGGAGTGCTTCAGGCACAAAAAACAAAACAAAAAAAACAAACAACACCAAAAAAAAAAAAAAAAAGAAACACATGAATTCATCCAGGCTGCAGAGCACACAGTTCCACCACAGTTATTCACAGTTATTTTGTTTACCTTCTGGTAGCATTTGGTGTAAAAGTCTTATTTTCTAGATTTAATGATAGAGATCAGGAAGCTTTGTATTACGTATAGAGGAGAGATGTATAAGTTCAATTCAGTTACAGTTTATCTTGTAATGGAACATATTTTCACTAGCAGTGGATTCTTTCTGCAGAATAAAGGTAAACATAACAGTTTACATCTTGTGTGAAAATATTTCCACTGGTCAAAGCTAGTAGAAGTTTTTTTTTAATACTAGAGAGAGCTTTTCCTTTTTCCAGTGGGGACATATTAATTACACCGCTTCAGATACAGCATTTCTCATGTTTTAAATTGTTACCAGGTCAGGCAGATCTCAAGGGGACAAGAAAATTAGTCTGAAGTGCCTGCTTACGTTGTTATCTAAATGTCATATTATTTTATAGCAAGATGACATGCGGTCCCAAGACCTCAGTCCCCATACAGACTCCTGCTAGGAGAAATCTGAAGTCTCCTTGGCATCTTAGGGATGCTTCAGGCACATGTCCTCTAGCATACAAGTTCTGGTCACTCATATCCTGGTGGTCACACACACAAATGCTACCACTCATGATCTGCAGAAGTATATTATTTATCAACAACAGTACAATCAGGTGCTACAACCCAGGAACTATTCAGTTGTAGTGAAAAGTTTAGATTTTATTTTTCTTTTTACTTCCTCACCAGAAATTGCTTCCATAAAGCATCTCCAAATGAGATACGTCTCTTTCCTTAGATGTAGGGGACATTTGAATGTCCCTAAGGTCTCTGTTTATTGCAAAAACTAAGTTGTATGACAACCTAGAAACACATCTTGATCACACACCTCTCTTCAACACTAGCATATAATAAACGTGTATGATACATAATGAGTGCACTGTATGCCAAAGTGTCATGCTAATCTTGTTTTCTCCTTAAAAATCCACACTTCGTGACATTCTTTCAGCTTCCTTTCTTGCTAAGTCTTTGGTATATTGAAAATCCTCAAAACATGCTGTTTCTCTAAGAGGCTCAATACTGATACAAGCATACAAGTAGTACCACTTCTCTCTCTGAAGAGAGACTGTACTTTGACTGTCATTCATGCTGAGGAACACCTGAAGCGCATTAAAAAAAAAAAAAAAAAACGATTTCTGGGTTTCTTGTCCTCCAAACACCACTTAAGTTTGATTCATTTCAGGAAAACACATTTTACTGTCATTACAGGCTTAAGTGGATATTTATCATCCCTTTGAGGAAGGGAGTTCCCTTTGTGTAGGTCTCAGTTTTTGTGACACTTAAATAAATCAGCAGCACTGAATGGTGCTCTAGTGTGTCACATATTAATAAAGACAAAATATTGGACAAGATAATAATGATAAATGAAGATGTAGAATAGAATGCCTTGATACAAATAGACTAGCTTTTTCAGCACGGCTTGTAGGTAGGGTGAAACAAGAATCAGTACTCTCAGAAGTCTAAAGGCAAATATGTTGATAAACATTTAGATTTAGCATATTGTTATGTACTTGGTTATAGATGAAAGAAAGCTACAAAATGTATTCTCACTACATATTAGACTCTCAGTTATCACATGAAAATTGCATTTTACTATCAAGTGCATTCATTACAATCTTTCCTGGCTTTCACATGTGTCATACTTCCCAAACCAGTGGTTGTCTTTTGAAGAAATGATGGAATTATGCCTTATGCTCCCCTAAACATTATTTGTATTCTGACATGTTCTGTGTTCGCGGCTCTTTACTTAAACCTATGTTATTACAGTCAGTAGTATATGGTATTCAGTTCAGTAATAGAAAAATCTGCTCCTGATATAACTGAAAGCAGAAAGCCATCTTGGCTGTAAGGAACTGTTGGCATTCAGCGCTCGGTGCCATAACATGCACAAAGTACCTAACTTCTGTAGTTTTCAAAGACAGAAAACGCACACAAACAAAGCATGTTCATGATGCTGATTAAAGGAAATGGCTAGGAACACTTCATTCAACCCAACGATCCCCAAGAGATCCCCAAGGAGAAGAAGCTGCAGGTGATTTGAGCTTAACAAAACAACTATTTTCAGTGTTACTGCCTTCATGAAGGGAAAGTTTATCCATTTCTATATACCATAAAAGAAACAGTATCTGCTGTTATCTAGTGGAGAAGATAACCAACTTTCTAAAACAATTAATTCAGATCACCAAAGCAGAAAATGTAGTTGTCTTTCTTAATTGCAGTCAGCATAACGTTTGCTACATATGCCATCATCACCTCTCTGCTGGATTAAATGCAAATATTACAGCCGAGATATTTCATCAGTTGATACAAGATGCCAGGTCACACCACTTACACAGCCTAGCAGTGGTAAACAAAACAGTCTGCTCTTCTCAACACCAGTGTGCTATTAAATCTACAGTCAATCTCGAAACCAAATCAGTTCTGCTAAATAACTTTAGAAGCAGAAGAACCACAACGTAAGTGGTTGCTCTCGACATTGAAGTTTTAGGAACACAAAGAAATAGCTGTACAGAGTCTTAATTTTAGTTCTGAGGGAATTTGACTCAATTAAATCCAAACTCATTAATAAGCACACCTCATTCTTTTTACAGATAGCATTTTTCTTTAAGAAATAGCTTGGCAGTTGCTGTGACCCTTCAGTTCAGCACCAAATACCTCATCAGATACAGAGGCCAAAAATTATACAGAGATACAGACATTCTAAGTCAAGTCTGTGAAGATGTATACACAGTCAAATTAAGTACAGTGATCTGGTGAGCTTAAGAGGAGTAGCTGCATACTCTGAGCAATTAAGGAAGGTTTTTAGATGTATGTAAGATACAAATCAAGAAACAATCACTTATCAGTTGCTGAAAGAATCTGAAGATAGGAGAACAATTTTTTTTTTTTAATCTTCTAGATTAAAAAAAGCTTTATCTAGAGATAAAGCTTTGTAAGCATCTTGAAATGAAAGATAATGTTCACAAATACAGGATTACTATTTTCTGATTAGTTTTATTTTGTAAAAACAAGTAATCTTTAAGATAAACTTCTTCACCTCATATCCCTAATTTGTGTATCAGTAGTACCGTAGTGTTGCCTTGTGACATCCAAAGCAGTCCCATAACATTGGAAATTGATTTACATTTTATTGTGTTTCTTTTATAAGTACAGTTATATAAGAAGGTTAACCATCTCTTATTCTTACTAATATGTTCTTTTCTTGAATTACTATACTTTTCTTAGTACACAGCTTTATTTTACTTGATCTCCACCAACATCACAGGATTTAGCAAGTCATGCAGAAAACATTACTTACAGCCTATAATAGCTCATTCCTTAAGCAGTACATTGCTCTTAATTGCATAAAACATGTATACCATTCATCCTATTTAGCCTCAAGAAAACATTAAATTAAAAACAAATCTGATTACTGTTTGAAAACAAAAGAAAAAGAAAAAAAGAGAACAACAAAACAGTACTACACAATTAGTTATGTCCTCAGAGTAAATATGTTACAGCTAGAGGATATAGGATTAATCTGGCTCATGTATCTGATGCATAGCCTTCCATGTAATTAGGATTACAACTTTATAAGATACAAATAAATAAATAATCCTGGCTTATAAAAGCAACAATTATGTTTTACATGAATCTTTTCTTATGTGAAGTAGTTGCCTTCCTACTTAGGAATAATTGATTGGTTACCAATTTGCTCAGTCAGGTAGATCACTGGGCTGGGTTCTTACTCACTCATGCTTCCAAAGGACACACATTTATGCTGATTATCAGAACGAGATTCAAAATCCTAATAAAAAATGATATGGCAAGAAGAAGAGTTCTGATAAAAAAATTAAATGAAACTTTAAAGTCTCATATTTAAAAGAAACTTTCAACACAGTACACATGGAATTTAAAACCAAAGCAAAACAGGCTCATGAAACAGAAAACACAGAGCATTTCACGTTAGAAATGCAAGTTCTGAGTCCCTGTTATTTCCACCAAGAAATGATAATTTTATTGAATGTAACTTTAATTTAAAATTCAAAATAAATTAATTAATTTTTTGAAGTTAACTGGAATGTGAATGAATAAAAGTGTATTGGTCAAAATACAAAGTACAAAGAACCAGTGAGCCTTTATACTGTTCTTCCCCTCTATGTGCATGTAGTTTTACTGGATATTATGACAGATGGTACAGGTTGCTTGCTAAGTTCACTCTATAGCCGTATCTACCATTTATCTACCAGATCTATACAAAGACAGTAAGACAGCTTTTCTCATAACCAGACACAACCCTGGGGTGAAGACACATCCCCCAGGGCAGCTGCACCTTCTCCACCAGCATGAGTGTCTTATAGTCAGGCAGTAGGCCTGGAACAGACCAAGCAAGTCAGTACCTCCTGCATACTCAATGTAAATGACAGATTTACATTGCTCTAAGCGGTAGAACAATCAGATCCATGTCTAAAATCAGAGGGGACACCGCATAGATTTTTGCAACCCAAGCCTAGGAGGGTACTAGAAAGAAACATCATCTATGTAACAAGGATACTGCAGGCATTAAATAACTCACGTTTTGTTCCACTTTATGTAATGAGTCTGCATTCATCCTCTGAGTACCTTAATAAAACTCACCCTTTAAAGATCGCAGTTATCCTAAGTTAAAGATAGCTGAAATTGAGCTGTTGCTATCCCTGATCAACTGCAGAAAATCCCATCTCAGATAGACACGGGGTTTGAAATGACTTCACATGTCACACTTCACAGCTCTCAGGAACATGTACACGTTTCCTCTCTGTTTCTAGCACAACACAAAGAGCACCAAGTCCATGAGGCATACACTGAGTGCTTTGACAGAGAAAGCTGAGTGACTGGTGAGGCTTACACACATATCCACACAAGAACAATTTTCACAATGCAGTGAGCCAGCACAGCACCAGGGACACAACACTGTGCCTCTGGCCCCAAAGGGGAGCCTCCTAACACAGCAATCCACCACACCACAGCCATACACTACTATTGCTCACAGAATCTATACCTTACATACTCTGCAAGGCTCCAGCTGCACTCTCTCTTTTTGCCCTGCCTCTTCCTGATTTTTTTATCCCCGCCAGCTGATCCTGCTGCCAGGTGCCCTCCTTCATTTATGAGGTTAACCCTTGTCTCTCATGGCACATTTGGTCATAATTAGCAGTGGCTACTTTATGTTTTAAACACTTTCTCTAAAACATGCATGTTAATACAATGTAATCAGCATAATTAGTAAAAAAATAGATTTATTTTGTTGTCTAATTTTAAGTTTCTACTGAATACAAAATGAAGCATGGCTCTGGAATTCAAAACATAGAAGCTTTGAATCAATAAGATTGTAACAGTGAAAGACATCACTTGCACTTCCTTTTCTTTCTGTTTCTTCCTTTCTTTTATTCTTTTTTTGATTGACATCACTGCACTTACTAATATATCTGAGCTATTGCTGGAGACTCTTGCAAAGGGTGCGTTCATTAAATTTTAAAGCTTGGGTGTGCAGTGAGTGACTGCCTGTGAAATGAAAGCTCTGTTCTAGTGAGATTCAAAGCTGAATATAAGCTCAAAGGAAAATTGCTTCTCTTGTCAAATCTTTCTGAAAACTTTGAGCAGATTTCTGCTTAATCATCTTCAAATTCACTTGACTCCTAAACTAGAGATGCTTTTTTGTAGCAAAAGCAAGACTGTTTTGTATTATTGCAGAACTCAGGTATAGCTTGTACATTGATTGTTAATAAGTGAATGCCTTCATATGAGACAATCTCAAAAGTGAAATGTTCCTGTGACTTCAGGAAAAAAAAAAAAAAAAGAAAGTAATCTACATATATAAATAAGCATGACTCCCATTTTTTTTCAGGCTGTGGCTATGCATGTCTAGTTACAAAATACATTTCACAGACTTGTTGGGAGAGTATTATGTCAAGTACTTTATCACTAAATGTACCGAGCTTTTTACATCTTTGAATTAATTCCCTCTGATCTAATAGCTAGTGTTTAATTAAGAATAATCTTTCCTAACTAAAAGGAAAAAATCACAAAAGAGAAGATTAATGGTCATCCCTCACACGTAGGCTGCCCTCTGACAAGGTCTGCAGATTTTTCAATGTGAATCCATTTGATGAACTTACTGTACACCTTTACCGCTCTTGCCCAATGTCATACAGGTGCAGTCCATCAAAGTAACTGTTCATGAAGAGGTGTGTTGTACTGGTGCTTGCTGCCAGGGTGAGAAATGAAGCTACACTGCTGAACAACACTGTGGTTGAATGCTTTTTCTTCTTCCCCTGAAGGTAAGTAAGAAACAAATTAAGAAAAAAAAGTTACAATATTAAGAAATGCTGCTGCCCTCACACCTCCTGTTGTTAATCTCTTTCTACCTTTGCTAAATCAAAGAAAGACCAGAACATTTGTTGGAATAAGAACTGAAGTGCAAGTTCAGCTGCTGAGAGCGCTAAGTCAGTAGTTGACATTCTGCAGTTACACTGCTCTCAGCAGGGCTACCCAGGTGGACATCTCCTGGCTACCACAAAAGCACTTAACAGAATCCCTGCAGGGACCCATCACAAACTTTGGTGGCCACACTAATTAGTATACCCACTCATTCTGCCCTTGTACTGCTTCTCCTCAACCAAGTGCACACAATTCACATCCTACAAACTGCATTGATACTGTAGCTCAGAGAAGGGCAGACCATGAAGATATCCAAATGACAAAACCAAAATCAGAGTTCTTTCTATGAGCATCAAGAAAATTAATGAAAAACCACAGCTATGGTTTGCCCAAATAATCAGTAAAATATGATGACCAAGGAAAATATCAAAATTTGAGCCCACGGGGAAGTACTGATCAGCAGAATCAATAAAATAAACAAATTAAATGAATGGAATAGAATAGAATGGAATAGAAAAAATGACTAAATTAAACTAACCCAAAGAAATGCAAACCATTCCATATTAAATATAATAAACTAACTGTTGGACTGTATTCAGCTTATGTGAGAATTGTACCAAATTTTCTACTGAATTCAGTGCTGCTGTTTCTCAGTAGTGTCTAACAAGCATAAAAGGGTAATAGAATTGTTATAATTATTCACAATAATACTGAAAAAGAAACACATATTTGCAAAATTTGACTACAAAATAGAATTAGAGATTGTGTAAATATCTACTGAATTTCACTGAAAATTTTAAAAAGATTTTGATTGTTCATGTGATTTTATAAGATTTAATGCTTGATAATTGTTTTTGATTGATTACATGTGCTGTACATTTATAAAATGTATATACATTTATTACTGTAAGAAATTGTCTTCCTTCTCCCTTTCTGTATGCTGTTCAATTAATAGTGAAAACTGAATAGTTTGAAGGTTCATAAAATCTGATTCTAAAAATACAGTTTATGCTGATAGCGTCTTTAAGAGTTTCTGCATTTGTCATTTTATCAGGATGTTTCTAAAGTAATAACCTGCATAATCATTTGGCAAAGATTGATGTGGTAGAGAACTGTCACCAGGAGTCCCTTTTTCTGATCTTTTTGCCCCCTGATCAATTTTTGATCAGCAACAGCTTCACTACCTTTCCCTGACAAGTATTGTTTCCCAAGTACCATAATGAAACATCATTGACCACTGATTCTTTTTTTCCTCAAAATATCCTTCCTGTTTTCTTGCATATTTATTTTCACCTGTTGCTTTTGTGATCTCACCCAGCCAGAATTGGTGATACATGAAAGTACATACAGCTACTGGGGAATCAGCTGTTATCTGCCACATTTGGATTGCCACAGAAGTAAGGGCTTGATGTGTGTCCCATTTTGAAATATTTTCAAGTATGGAGATGTTCAGAACTGGGCTGGATGGGGCTTTGAGCAACGTGGCCTCCTGGGAAGCGTTCTTGCCCGTGGCAGGGGGGTTGGAACAAGGTGATCTTTAAGGTCCCTTCCAAACCATATCATTTTATGATTCTACAATTCTATGATTTCTGACTGTGAGTTCACAGGAAAGTTCCCAGGATTTAGATTTTGCCAACCTGATTCCTCTGAAACTGCAAAAATATAACAAGATTCATGTATGTTCTGCTGTGTGTTAAACTCTTCCACTTCTCTTGACCTTCAAATGTGGTTGGACTGTGAGAGAGAGGGCGGGGTAACACATACAATGAATTACTTTGAACTGCTGGAAGTAGATATCAACTTTTTCAGGTGTTTATTTTCTAAACATGTAAATATTGGCACTGATCTAACTACATATACTGTATTTTATTTTTTGTCTTCATCCTGTGGTGTCATTATACTGTTTGATTTTTTTCCCCCTGAAGGCCTTTATACTTAATTGACAGACAGAGTAATGCCTCCATGCATCTTGTAAGGGCCTCAAGATCTTTGGAGCATACTGAGCCTTATCTTAACTCTATTTCCACACTTTGGAGGTTTGTCCATCACTGATATTATCAGAATTACTTCTTTCAATGCCTCAGGAGAAGAAAAAAGTTCCAGTATCATCTCCACTGATCTACTGAGGAATATTAAAGGCAGTGAGGATAAAGATATAAGTGAACTTGAAGAATGAAGATAAGTTTCCCCAGTGGTGTACTGGAATGTTTTGCTCATGACTATCTCTGTCTCTTAATTTGCACTCTTTTATTCTGTAGAAAAAGGAGCTGCGATTCATAGCTATCTTTCTTTGTTTCTTATCCATTCCCTCGAGATATTCCCATCACAGAAGTTTTAATTGTATTGTCAGTATTCGTTAAACTGCACTTTAACTTGAAATTCATTTTCTGTCATGAATGGAAAACTAAAAAATCAGATCTCCTTTAGGAAAATTATTTGAATTACTTTAACCACGATAACTGGTTTTGTTTTGTTTTGCTTTTAGAGAGAATGAAAAGAGACAACAAATCTAAATTTTTAAACACATACACAAATTGACTTAAACAATAATATGAGCAAAGAAAAGTAGATAGCTGAGAAAGGGGAGAGGACAAAAGGCCACAAGAACTGGGGAAGGAACTGCCAAAATGAAATAATCTACTGCTGTCAGTAGCTTGACCAACAAGAAAAATCATTTCCTGATTCACTCTGTTGGGCTGACCATCGCACTACGGATGGAAAGAGCAAGAAAAAAGCCAAAGAGCATGCAATGAGATGGCAGTGAGGCACAAGAAGCAAGCACTCCTTCTTGTAGACCCCAACGCCATTTTAAATTAGAGATTGGTATATTTACAGTTAACATCAAAAAGAAAATAATAAGCTTCACCTGACTCAAACTCCATTTCAGTTTAACCTCTGTCAGACTGTTTTTCTCAATTGTGGCTTTAGGGCAAAAGGAGAACATGGTCAGCCAGGAGCTTACTCAGGTGTCCTCAGAGAGGATAAACTGCATAAGAATCCTGCTTATGGGACTGGCTATATTCAAAAACCCTAGGCAGAGAAGTTAATTTACAACATTCTCCAGTTAAATAAATACATGAGAGCATTGTGTTCTCCAAAGTCTAGTAATCCATTAGGTTATACATATCCTTTTGTGTGTGGTTATACATATCCTTTTGTGTGTAGACCCATTATAACTTCTCCTTCAAGTATTTTACATTCTTGGATGTACTGTACTTTAATTTCAAATTTAATATTTAATTTTGTTTATATATATATATATATAAATTTAATCCAGAAATTGGAGAAATCTGACTGATTTTAATAATTTTGGTTATAATTTCTGAACTATATATTTCTGCTGATTTACAGCAGCTGACAGATGATTAAAGCTTAATGTGTCCAGTCACCAATGTTATTTTCCTTTCTGCATTCACTGATTAACAGGAAAGATGAGCATGAAAGTTCAGACAGACTGTAGCAAATTAGTTGAGTTTCCCACTGTGAAGAGAAAGCAGTAATTCCCATTACTAAAGAGAGAACAAATAGTGCCAAAGTGTCAAAATTTTGACTTTGACAGAATCCTTATCCAGTTACGGATTTTCTTTTAGATAGCAGGACATGATTATGATGTGCCATTCAACAAAGCACATTGTGTGATTTATTTGTTTGTTTGTTGTTTGGAGATATAAAGGTGTTTTAATGGTGTGCAAAATTCAGATAACCTATGATGGGAGGGAAGGGGAGAGGGGGGGAGGGGGCATGAGGGGAAAAGGAGAAGGGGGGAGGAAGGGGGAGGGCAGAGGAGGGGAGGAGAGGGAAGTTCTCAAACATTGCCCACTTTTTCCACCTATTCCACTTTTGCAAGAAAAAAGAAAAAAGAAAAAAGAAAAAAGAACAAGAGAAGAGAAGAGGAGAGGAGAAGAGAAGAGAAGAGAAGAGAAGAGAAGAGAAGAGAAGAGAAGAGAAAAAAGAGAAAAAAGAGAAAAAAGAGAAAAAAGAGAAAAAAAAGAAGAGAAGAGAAGAGAAGAGAAGAGAAGAGAAGAGAAGAGAAGAGAAGAGAAGAAAAGAAAAGAAAAGAAAAGAAAAGAAAAGAAAAGAAAAGAAAAGAAAAGAAAAGAAAAGAAAAGAAAAGAAAAGAAAAGAAAGAAAAGAAAAGCTACTTTCCTTGAACAAACAAGATGTAACAAGGTATTATGACAGCTAGAAAACAGAAACAGAAAAACTGTGAGTGGATCTCCTGAATACATGAGAAAAACTAATAGAACAACATTTGGACCATTGCCGTAATGTAAAAAAAATCATAGAGTCAAAGACAAAATTTTAAATCCACATCTTCTGGAACTAGTTTGGCTTTTAGCATAAGAACAAAAATTCTGGATTTATTTGTTGTGGCTTAACCTGTCAGGCAGTTGAACACCGCACAGCCACTTGCTCACTCCTCTCCAAGTGGAATGAAGGAGAGAATGGGAAACAAAATAGAACTCATTGACTAAGATAAAAACTATTTACTAAGATAGAAAAGGAAAATGAAAACAAAAATGTAATGATAACTATATATATTCTTAAAAACAATCCTGCTCTGAACAAGGATGCAAATTCCTCTTCACTCAATGAGTGGCCCCTTTATTTGTATACCACAGAGAATGTGAATGTATACTGGACAGTCCCTCTTTATGACAGTTTTAAGAAGGCAAAGCAATTGACTATGTACTATGACTGCTCAAAAGGCTGTAGAGTTTCTCAGGATCCAAGCTCAGGAAAAATAAAAATTGAAAACAGGAGGTGAAGTATATTACCTGTTCACAATAATAGAAAATGCTAATTTTCACTTATACAGTGTTTCATAAAATGTTTTCCTATCAATCAATTCACTTTAGATTTCCATTTTCTCCACTGAAAATTAGGCAAGAACAGAGCTTTTAATTTTATGTGGATTTGCTAGTAGTTTTTTTCCTTTTCTTTCTTTCTTTCTTTCTTTCTTTTTTTTTTTTTTTGCACAATGTCTCTAAAGAATTGCATTATTGCAGAATGCCAGCATTCATTGAATTTGAGTAGTTTGCTTTCTCTGAACACTCCTCTAGTCTCTAGTGAATTGTTTTACACAGTATTGTATCTCTAGCATGTAGTCTAATCCAATTTAATGGTTTCACAAAATGCTTATGATCGCACTAAGTGCCACACAGGTAAATTAGATCAGCGTAGAAAATAAAGAATCAATGTAACAGCTTTTAACAATTTCCACTTATGATATTCTGTACTTCAGATATTTTTTTAAATAGTTCCTGTTGTGGATGGAAAAGATAAATGAGTTAATGACACCAGAATCTGATCAGAAACAGTTTTGCTTGCTTTTATAACTTGATTGAAGAATGCTCAACAAGGAATCTTTTATTTAAATCCAAAGGACCCATTAGACAGGAAGCATCTCTTCTGACTGAAGATATTTAGAGGATTCTCATGCAGGCTTCTCTTTCTTAACCCCTAGTGATGTTCATGGGTTCAGATATAATTGTACTGGGATTATATGAGTCAATTTGCTCTAATTTGGCAACTCATCACAGAAGCACTTGCCTCATGTGTAGATATGGAGAAATGTGCACATAACCATTATGCAAATTTAGGTGCCTTTGGAAAGAGAACAGAGAACTCATATTTCTTGATTACATCTCTCATGGGACAGTAACTGAACAATATCCTTTCTCTCTCATTAAGCTGAAATCCTATTTCAGTGTAAACTAAGCTTATTAAGATTCCTAGGTTTGTCACTGTTCAGTTGAGCTAGCAGACAACATTTTGAGAGAAATTTGGACTACTGCTTGTCTGGCAAATACTTAAACTCAGTATTTGAAATCATCATTGCCTAATCAAATACTCCCAGTAATTTAAGGCAGAACACAGTTGGCATTCTCATCTAGCAAAACTGGGCAGATTATGCTCTTTGAAGATGTTAATTTTTTTTTTTCCCCCTGAAAGGATGTTTGCTGTATGTTAGCTTTGTCAAGCTTTGATTTAACTAACTAATGTTAGAACCTTGTGTCTTGGCTGTGAAGCTATATAAATCTAATGCAATATTTGCAATCTGTTGCAATATTTGTTCTGGTAACTATCTGTATCTGCAGAAATAACTCCTGTTATTGTCATATCTAAACTCTGTAATAAATTAAAAAAAGCAAAAAACAGATAAAATCCTGGTGTGTGAGATGCAAGCAAATTTTTTTTGTCTCGGTGTCTTTGCGTCTAAACATGTATGCATAGCATCCACGTTTTTTAAGAGTCTCTTGAGCAGACAATCAGGAATCCATGAGATTACATTTCTGCTTCAGTAAATGTTTGGGAATGTATTGACCCACTTCAGCTCATTCGGGATTATTTTTTCTTGAAAGAATGAGTAAAAGAGAAATGCATTTAGCAGACTACACCTACACTATAGTATTGTGATTCTTGAGCAGGAAAACAGTGGCAAGTGACTAATAAGCAATGCAGATAGAGTTATGTTCTTTTATTATACATTCTCTGAAGACATTGGGCCTCCTTCCTGCTTCACTGTTTGTGTTGCAGCGATGCAGAAAAGGAAAGCAGTGCCTCCTCATTTCCAAGAACATATGACACAGCTTTAGAATTCTATAGACAGTTTGTCTGGGGAGCTTGTAAGACCTGAATGCATGTTGCAGCCATGATTTTATTCCATGTTTTTCAATCTGAAAATAATAATTATTTATAAACTCCCTCACGATCTTGAGCTCAGTTGAAAATGCTGAAGTATTTTGCTAACAGAGTAAGAACAAACCTTCGTACTTCAGAAATTTACAGGTTTTTTTTTTTTTTTCAGTCCCCTTCTTTTTCTATATGGCAAATGATTCAAAATTTCATCTTTGAGACAAATGCAATAGCAATAACCCAAATGTTTTATTTCAGCTATTTTCATTTCCACATATGCTGTATTCACTGCTAGATTTGGTCATGTTCCAAGATCATAATTGCCCTACGTCAGGGATTGTCTTTCAAAGTGCTGTGGGATCTAACCTTAAAATATTTATCTAATAAGCCAATATTTTAAAATATATATATTTTTTTACGGATTAGCCACTTGTTCTATCTTTCTTTTTAAGGGCAAGTTTACATCTCTAAAGTACTACTGTGTTCAAATCATTTTCCCCATTACTCAGCCTGTGTGGTGGAATTTCAGGATGGTGCATCCTCCATCCTATATCAATTTTGGGAACATCTTTATGTCTCAACATTTAAGTGCTTAAGACAACATTACTTTGCAATTTAAAAATGCTTAAAACTGTGAAGCTATAGGGATTTGTATGAAACTTCCTTAAATATGTCAAAGATATTGTAGTTCTAGCATTATCCATGAAAGGTAGAAAATGTGAAACATAAGCTCTGCCCTCTGTGGGCAGAATGCCACTGGCAGCTAAAACCGAAGGAATGGACTTATTGCCCTACACCTCCAGAACAGCAGTAGTTGCAAAAGTCACAATATTGCCTGAAGGTTATTTCTTATCTTACCAAATGCCTAGAGGGGACATTCAGTCTTTGTTCTCTCACATACTCTGAGATATATTTCATATTTCAATTAGTAAGGGAAGGAAATTTTTTTTAATATTTATTTTTACCTCTCTAGAAATATGTTTATATAAAATTTCTTATCAGTACAAGAATGTAAATAAAATGAATATACAATGACAGAGGGAGGGTCTGGTTTAAGAAACATTATTCAGCATTGAATATTTTCATACTTACTGACTTATCTGCATCACATAAAAATATACCTTCCAAACTAATGTAGTGATGATACAGAAGATCACATTAAAGAAAGCAAAGAGTGCAACAACTGCTTGCCTATTTTTCTCCATTAAAAAAGGCAGAAGACTTAAATTTAACTTTAATCCAAGCAATTAAAATCAGTTCTATTTTTTTTCAGTTTGAAAGTGTGTCTGGTAGAAATCGTTAATAACAGTTCTGATAAAGACTTCCAGTAGAATTTCAACAATCTTCAGTCTTGGTTCTCAATGTCAAAGAACCAAGCATCACTAAACTTCTACTGCTTAGAGCAAATAGTAATAAAACTCATCTACAGCTGAAGCATGAACACAGTCAGACAATGAAGACATCAAACATAACAGAAATTGTTATATTTATGCTTTCTTATAAACTGTGCTGTATATGCCATCCCTTTGGTTAAACCAAAGAAGGAACATTATTCTTTTACATGAAAAATAAATGTCCTGGCCTAAGACACAAGACAGTTGAGAGATAACAGTCTATCACTTTAATAGCATCTCATGTATCAAAATGACTTGAAATGAAGAGTCAACTATTCCAGTGCCAGTGTCACTCAATTGTATATTATATAGGTAAAAAGCTTCCAAGCGTTAGTTCTAACATTATTCCAAACCAAAAGTCATCATGATGTTTTTTTTAGAGTAAAAAATAACAAGAAATAAATACTCTGATGGTTTCATTAACCACTTTGATTCAAAACAAAGAGGCAAAATAGAGGGAGACATCCTGTGAGTCATAAAAAAGATGAAGGTGTACAGTAGGAAGGGTTTTACATCTTTAAGTGTAGCCAAACTGCCAAGCCAATTTGAGAAGCTGAGTTTTCTATCACAAGATAACAAGAGTAGGAGCAACCCATTGGAATGTAATAGTCTACCAATTTCCATGAAGGCAAATGGCATTCAAAAGAAGCAATGTGCCTGTGAATTAACGCTACATGGTCAACAATAGCCTTCACTCTAGTGTCTATGATAAAGACAGAAATGTTCATGAATACTCCTTCTGCTTGGTTTGATAAAAATAAGAAATCAAACAACGAGCCAGACTGGAAAAAAAAATGGTGGTTAATTTACTAGTAGAGAAAAGGAGAGTAAAATTACAGAAATAACTATACTGTTAGAAATTTAACTTCTCCAAATAATGTGCACTAATAGATAGCATGTGACCCAAGTGTTACTCATTTAATTCAACTTAGCTTCCAATATTGCTATGACGCTCTTCAGTGCATGACTTACCCCTGCCTTCTCATCCTGTAGGCTCCTTGAGATTGGGCTCTTTGTTCAGATGTCCTCAAAATTTTCTGCCTAGCATTTGTTTCATGCTTCCTTTTGTGATCTGCTTCAGTCAAGAAATATAATTTTTTTCTAATTCCAGCTCTCAAAGCATTCAAATCAAAGTTCAGAAGTACCTGGCCATAATGCACCTGCTTTTATAGCAATGGGAAGTTGTCACTTCAACAGGCAGGGCATCCTGGTTCTCTCTGAGCTGGAGGATTGACAGGACTCATGGAGAAAGCCATTCCCTGCCTCACAGGAGTCTGTGGTTTCCACTCTTCTGTGAAGTAATCACAGGGATTACTGCCTCTCATGTTCCATCTAGACAGAAACAAGTGCTCCTGGCTCACCACTTCCACTGATCTCAGACCTCTGTTTGCTCTGATATAAGGGCCAGGAGTGAGCTTGGACTGAGAGCCAACTGCAGATCAGCAGGACTACAGCCTTTCAGACTTTGGGGAGATATACTTACTCTGGAGTCCCACCGGGAACAAGGATGAGTGTTGATCCTGCAGACACACCAGAAAGATGTTCTTTCTCCATGGAGAACCTAGGAGCAGCTTTAAGAAGAGGAAAAAGAGAAGCATAAGGATGCATCATCAGAAATACCACTTTCCACTACATAACACAAATATTTCTTAAATTAGTTTTGAATACAGTTCTAGACTTGCCTTTCTTTGCATTTTCTTTTGAGAAAAAAATCTTGTTCATGAGTACAACATACTCTTACAACACTAGTGAGAATACTCCTTGTGATGAAAACAAGCAAATATGCAGCCATTGTATTATTAATTTTATGTTTATCCAGATCACAGCAATATTTATAGTGACTGCCTATATGCAATTACAATTTAAACTAAATGCTGATTTGTATTTCAAGTAACATCTGACTTTCTAATAATGCTATGAGTAATATTAACATTTCTCCTGTAAGCCTCTTTTTAAAAAACAGCCTATTAAAAACTTCCGTTATAAACTGCTGCCCATGGAGACCTGTGGTGGAGGAAATTGTTTCTGAAGGATGGACTTTGTGGCATGGAACCATGTTAGAGCAGTGGTTGAAGGTCTGCAGCTTGTGGGAAGCCTAAGTGGGATCAGTGTGGGAAGGATGGCATCCCATAGAAGGACCTCAGGTGGAGCAGGAGCATGGAGTGATCATGGAGGAGTGGAAAATATTAAGCATTACACACTTATACCCTCGTTCCCTGTTCTTCTGTTCCACTTGGGTGAGGAGGTCAAAGAGGGTAAATGGGAGGAAGGTGATTTTTTTTTTTTTTTAGTTTCTCATTGTAGTCTGTTAGCAAGAGGCAACAAATTACACTAACCACTCTTATGCTAAGTCTGTTTTGCCCACGACAGTGATTGGTGAGCAATCTCCCTGTCTTTATTTCATGAGCCCTTTTCTGACATCTTTTCTTCCCTTGTTCCTTTGAGGAGGGGGACTGAGAGAGTGGTGTGGTGGAGCTGAGCTGCCCATCAGTGTGAAACCATCACAGTGAGTTTCACAGGAGTCACTCCCCAGCTAGTTGGCATTTCTCTGGAAAAGGAAAATAGGACAGTAACAATCAATTTTTTAAGTTACATTACATTGATGGCTTTGAATTTTATGATCCTTCTATTCTATAGAATCTTTTATTCCATAACTATCTCCTGAAGTGAGAAAAGAAAAATCAGAAAGTTTTGCCAAATAAAATAATGTTATTACTAAGAGCACAGCCTTTTTAACAAGTGCCAACTGACAATGCCAATTATTCTAGCTGCATACAGAAGATACAATAATATCTTTTGTGAAGAGTGTGCTGCTCAAAAACTGTTACAAAATTTAATTGCATAAAAACATGGTCGATGACTCTAAAAATAATTACTACTATTTGTCTGAGCTTATCAGTTTTGTGAATTTTGAGACAGGTGTTGATGATGTCAACCCATGAATGTAATACAACCAACTATGAACTTCAGTTTCCTGATGTATTTTTGATGACAAATATTGAAAGTGAATAATCCAGTGCATCAACTGGGACAATACAAATGGATAAGCTATGTACCCAGCACTAGGGCAGGCAATTCTGCTGTGGATTCAATCTTATTATCAGTTTGGGGAGGAAGTTTGCTGCTACAAACTCTACTGCATATTTAATGACATAAGGAATCTCCTTGGATCAATTAAATTTTTTGTTTACTTTTCTGTTGGGTGAAGTTTTTTCCTAGTTTAGCACTGCTTACTTCAATTTAGCTGCTAATGGGAGATTTATCACTCTTATCTTTTCACAGTCATAAATCTAATATATTCAGCAAGCTGTTTCTTAGCAATAAAAAAATGTATGATCAGTTTTTAAGCTGCTAAATATTATTGACTGTTAGAGCCAAACTCTCATAGTTTCTACATCCAGAGCTTATGATGTCTGGCACATTGTGTGGAATATATTTTCTTTATTAACTTACTTTGATGTGTGTTGTCATAAGTTTAGAAATAGTATATGGACTGCCAAAGCATATATTAACTATCTAACACATCTTGGGCGTTTTTGTGTTTGAGTGGTTTTTTGGTAGAATGTCACAGAAAGACTTAGTTTTGCCAAAGAAATGACTGCTAGTGAAGCTGCTCCAATAGGGAATTTGACCTGTACAACAATCTCCCTGTACAGGGAGATTTTTCTTTTTAATCTTTTATCCATTTGGGGGAGTAAATTTAATTCCTGTTTCTGCTGATACAAGCTGTGCCTTAGAAGGAGAAACCACAGTTCTGATGGCTAGTATGGTTAAAGCGGCATCTGACTATTCACTCCTTTCAAGAACTTCAGATTCCTCAGAACAGGAAGTTGGCGGAAGGAACAGATGCAGATGACAGCCAAGATGGGAAAGACTCAAGCACTTTCACTTGTGCATCTGAAATTAGCAATACATTCTGAATATGAATGAATTCATAAATTCACACAAAGAAAACAAATAACATTCCATGTAACTGTTTCCACTTTATCGAGTGTTATTGTTCCCGATATTCTAGACTTTACCAAAGAGAAAATAAAGGTCAACAGACACAACGAAAATAACAGTGATAGGGGTCTCATTTATTTTCTTGTTAGAACATGAATTCTTTTCAGCCCAATGAAATGCATTAAGAACTGATGTTGGCTACCAGTCTTCAGAAATAGTACAGTTTATACTCTCATTTGTTGAAACACTCCAAGCGTTTCAAATACTCAGAGAATGACTGGGCATCATTCTGCTTGTGGGAGGAGTACGCATCACAGTTTTTGCATGCATGACATTTCTTCAACTATTAAACTGTTTTTTTATCTCAACTCATGAGCTTATCTTGCTTTTTCTCTTTCATTTCTTCCTCCTATGCTGCTAGGGGCAGCAAGTGAGCAAGAGGCTAGGTGAGAGCCTAGATGGTGGCTTTCTATAGGCAACCCATCGCAGTCACTTAGGCCCCTGTTTTTCATGACACCTCCAAGTGGCACTGTATTTATCTCAAAACTATTTTAGTATTACAATATATATTACTGCTATCCAGCTTATTACTAATATTTGTATTTGGCATATTGTCATTGTAGGCCAAGTAGAGAAACAGAAGTAAGGCACTCTCCTAAACAGATCTAACTTCCAAATTTAATGAAATAATCAAGGGCAAGCAAGCACTGCACATCCAGCCATGCTTTGAGGCAAACATGCCGAGTGCAAAACCAATGATTTTTATGTTATGCTTTTCAAAACAGTTATACAGAGTGTATTAGACAAAGTAGAGTAAAATGTGGAACTGCACTTTCCAGGATTGACTTATTTGGATACTTTTTCTTCTTTGCCAGTGACTAAATAATTGCATTTTCACACGTTAAGGTTCTGCACAATATCAACTAAACAAGACTAAAGACTATTTTTGCTTATAACTTGTATATCCAATTCAAAGTGACTTATATAATAATCAACGACAATGTCTGGAGAAAATTTACAAGATTTTATTTTTAGAATCTAATTTTCAGATTAGAAACAATGAAATTTGTTGTTCAAAGTGGTGTTAATACTTCCCTTAAATTCTCCCTCTTTCCCTCTCTCCTTTTTTTTTTTTTTTTTTTTTTTGTAGCTAAACTTTGCCCATGCACCAATGCAGCCACACTGGTCAGTTGAAAAATGTCTGCATCATAACATTCTAGCTATTTCTTCTTGTATTCTCTTGTTTAACACTTGAAAATATTCCAAATTGTGCAGAGTTATTTCCACGTGCTTTACTGTGTGATAGGTACAGGCAAGTAAAACAAGGTTCTATTCAATAATGTATGCATATATGTTATATCAGATATATTGCAGACTTTTCACAATATATTCATACACCTGCACATCAATTTCAGAATTACTGTTGAGGTAATGCAATGATTTTAAAAGATGTTGTGATAAAGAACCATAGCAGCTCAAGGCATTTCTGTCTAAGTTGTTTTCCATTAAATGTATTGTTTGATATCATTCATCTTCAACATGTTGTGTTTCCTTTGGGCTTCTATTACTATACCTTCTATGTCAGTCCCATTGTAGCAATGACAGTGATTTATCAAGCACATTAAATCTGCAGTATCTCTGGCTAGCAAAGCTAGTTTTTCAAATATTAAATCTCAGATGTGTCACATTTAACCTGCCCTGAACTCCTGAAACAAGTCTCTGCTGCTTTTAAAAAAAAATCGAATCAGATTTTATTAGGAAACTTTTTACCTCAGCTTATAATAGAGCACTAACAGTGGCTGAAGTAAGAGGTGTCATAGAAGCTAAGAACTACTTATACAAGAAAAGCCAACTTATCCTAAGGAGGCATTCCATTTTCAACTTATCGTACCCTTTACCCTCTGATGTGTCATTGTCCCCTTCAATTTTCCGTCACCATAAAAATGTCTAGCTGTCTCTTAAGATGATTTCTGCCTTTTGCCTCACAGGGTGCAATGTACCAGGCTGAGCAGGTTGGCTTGAATTACTTTGTCAAACCAATTCCTAATTTGGAGCTATCATTAGATCATCTTGAAGTCTTCCTTTTTTTTTTTTTTTTTCTGTGATCAGTAATGTTGACACATCTAAAGAACACAGAGAAACATAAAAGACTACAAGAAGATGCTAAAGGAAAGATGAAAGGAACAGAACACCTTTAGCTTTGTCAGATATAAATGAAAAGCTGTAAGATGACAGATACTCAAAATACAAGTGTAAGGAGTTAGAAGAATTTTTCAGGTCAGTCAGAAGGAAATAATCAACATTCATGGAATAACTGCATATGATGGATATTTTTATAGTGGTATATATATTGGTGTCAGATGCTTTCTGACCGCACTAAGAAAATTTTTGTTCTAAAGAGGCTGAAATCTAAGGTTGTCAGAAACACGAGCAAGAATAAATTACCAATACCTACACACTCTCTTCCGCTATATGTCATGGGAAATGTCTGTGCCTGTGAAGGTCCCTACCCTCTCCTAACCCTTATTAATGCACACATTAGATCACATAAAGATAATGAAAATGAACACAATGAAATTAGTGACTTTACTAGATGTACATACACATTGGTTGCATGTGTAAGAGTGCATGTTCAGGAAAATAAATCACAATCTTTCACATACTGACATCTAAGAGCTATTCCTCACCCGTGTCTTTTTTAGCATTGGGGAGGCTTTTTTTTTTTTTTTCTTTTTTTGACATGATGGACTCCAACTTTGAGGCATAGACATTAGGGTTAAAACCTCATCTACATTTTAAAATAATTTCTAACAGTAGGATTTATAAATTATAGGAAGTATAATAAACGATTTGTGCTCACTTGATATATAATAAGGCTTCCCCCTCTAACAATAAGTACATCTGTGATGTAGCTTTCCTGCATAAAGTTGCATTATCCCACTTTTAATAATCCCATTCACAGCCAAATTTCTATTTTATTTGAGTCAATTGCAAAGCTCCTTTTACTAAAATAGAATCATACAGACCCAATAGATATAACATTTAGATAAGTTAATCATCCATTCCTGTTAGGCATGGCTATCGTTTACCATGTAAGATTGTATGCCAGTGGGCTGAACACCCAGCCAAGGAAGATGAATAATGTTCTCACCAGCGCCAGAGATTCAGTCCCTGTCCTCAGGGCTTTCTTTTATTGATTTATAAAACAAAGTATTTCAAACAAAAAACCCAAGCCACTTAAAACAGACAGAAATTTTCCAGCTTCATACCAATTACTTCTCTCCTTCAGGCAAGGTGATAAGGTGGAAACAATGGCTACAACCATCTTGCCTTAATAATTCCACCTCTACACATGGAAAATCAGAAAAAAATCTTTAATTTCTATGAAATACTTTTCAGAATGGTGCAACGAATATTACTTTTATATTATCACATATGAAAAGTGTTTCAATCATTTTGTGGCTTGCTTTATTTACACTGAGAATATTCAACAACTGAATTCTTTCAGTATATCAGCTCAACTTGTAGAGCTTAACCTTTTTTCTGTAACTTTTAGTGTTGGCAGATGGTGATGAAGAATAAAAGCCTCCTCAGAAATCTGGTATAAATAGGGCATAGCTTGGAAATGATGGTGAAAGATTAGTAGGGAGAATTATTGTACTTGGACCTACAGAATAAAGTGGAAACAAAAACTGATGTAACATCTCTATTTCAGTTGAATTTACTACCAAACACTTTTTCCATTATTATTTTTCAACTAGCATTACATACACACGTTTAAGAATACACAATTACAGCAACATCTTGCATATCAGAAGGTATTCATCTGCCTGTTCTTTGGGTTAATGCCAGGTATTGCTCAGGAAAAGGGTATGGTGGTTTGTATGAAAATAGAATTCTATTTTTAAAGTTGGTATGATCTGATGAAAATTGTACTTACAAGTTCAGTACAATAGGGATCAAAATGAATGGTGCCTTTATCACTCCAATTTCTTGTGCAGTTCTAATTAAGTTGGCTTAAACCAATTTCTTACTCAGCACTTAGTTTACAGCTGTTTTTCTACTTTACTTAGTTCTACAAGATACTAATGAAAAAAGCTTTCCGGATTATGTTTAAATATATATATGTATGTATATATATATTTAAATAGGAAACAAAAACAAATCTCAAATGTTATGGAGATTAAGTTAAACAATTAAAAGCCTGGTGACATCTTTCCAGAAGTGGTCTCATTCACTACAATGATTCTCCCATGCTGCCTCTTCCAGAAATTTTGGAAAAGGACAGGATCTGACTGAAAAAAGTAATAGTAACTTTTTGCTGAATCTTATTTCTGATGAATAAAGCCCAAAACATCTTGAACCCTGGCTCGACATGATTTGATTAGGTCAGATTCATCCACAATCTCCTCAAATACAGCAATCAGACTGTTTCCAGTTAGGATAAGGTTATGTAGCAAAACCAATGTAAATTTCATAGCACAGCATAACAGCTAAAACTTTTCTGCTTCAGTGGAAACAGCAGGAGTGTTGGGAGCAAGAATGCAACAGCCACATACACTTTATATGCCCAGAATAAAAGGTTTCTTAGGGTTATGCAAGGACTGACTTGTACAGCTTCAAATATTAAGGCATTTCTCTGTCTCTTGTGTATCAGTGAGAGGAGCGGTCTTCATAAGAACAAGCATTAATTATGCTTATTTTAAGCTTGATTTATATGTGTTTTAATCTGGTATTGTCCTTGTATAAAATAACTAAGTTGTGAACTCCAAAGAAAGTCAAGCAAAGACCAAAGTTAAATACAGATAAGGACCATTTTATTAAAGTCCAACGTATGCAAGAGATAGAACATCAAACCATTGGTGGAACATACCCAGACTAAGAATAGAGGGAATTACAATGAACTAAATAAAAAACTGGTTGAGGTAACCATAAACAACATGGTAAGAATGCAAGTGTCTTGCTTGAATTGAGATAGGCATTATTTGGGTCTATGATTCAGCCTCAAGGTACATCTTATTTTCAAACCCAATGAGAGATTTCCTTTGAACTCTGGGCATTCTTGTTAAGAAGTGTTCATTAGCTAATGCATTTTTATTAATTATACAGAGATTTTTTTTTTTTTTTTTTTTTTTTTTTTTTTACTTCTTTGTCCCAAGAGCCTGCTTTTCTAGTCTTCATTTTTGTATGCTTTCTGTTCCCCTGTTTCTGTACCCGTTTGCATCTCTGGCAGTCCTAGCAACCAGAAATCAGCATAAATTTGATATAAAATCTTTACAGGATACATACGCTCACACAGTTTTTCTCAAAATCTACTGGATATCTTTCTATCAATACCTACTCATATTCATTTCCAGTTGCTTTCAGACAGTATTTGTAGTAAACTAAAGTATACTTTGTTTTCAAGTACAGAAGTTGTCTTTCATACTGGTGAATATAGCCTGTTTCTTTCTTTGCTCTAAGGTTGCCACATACTTATTCGTGTGTGTGTATGTGTGATTGATCTTCCCTTCCCTCTCAGTACATTTATCAGTTCTGTCAGTTGATTTCATCAATGTCCTGCCATTTTTCTGCTAAGATACATAATGAAAGTATTTTAAAACAGTGATTTCCAAATTTATCTCATGGAAACTCCACTAATATTCTTCTTTAATCCAATTAAGTCACATTGTTGTGTTTAATAGGTTTTGTGAGTTCTTCATGCATCCTCCACTTTCTCAGTTCTCTCTACATCATTACTTCCTAAAAGTCAAATGAGTTTCTTTATAGAAAAAAAAAAAAACCAACAACAACCAAAGAAAGGTATTAATTAGTGTGGCATGTTCCATTTGTTGAAACTATGCTGCATTGTACACAGCTTTTAATTCATCTTCCAGGTTTCAATTTGCTATTTTCCAAAGCCTTTTTTTTAAGCCTTGTGTAGTCCTTGTGAAGAGATGTACAATGAAAGATCCCCAGGGTATTTTGCTCTCTTTGTTAATGCTTTTTTTCCTACATTTACTGTTCTCTGTGACTGTGATAACCCTCAGTCTAGTCATAAATCAAACTTGATAGATAAATAAAAGAAAAGAAAAATAATATGCCAAGGGACCTACACTATCTGGTACTAACTCTTCTGGACCTGGAATAATCCAGGCTTTGTTTTTGATCTCACAGTCAATGTTAGTGTCTTTATAGCTTCGAACCATAAAGCTAAATATTAATTTAATCTGGGAGCCATGCACTAGCTCTTCTCTGATGTCTTTGTCATTTAGTCCCTTTTATTTTCTCTCCCCAAGAACAACCTTTAATACTTCCTTATACTTCTTCACTGATACTTTAACTTAATTTTCTTTGCTGATCATTCCTTCTTTTTCCTTCTTTCAGATATCATAAACTCAATTTTCAAATGACGTATGGTATTAAGTACCATAATTATTCCTATTTCTGTATCATTTAACTTACAATCTTACAACTGGTTATTTTTTAACACCAACTGTATGTTAAGTACTTACCAAAAGCTTAAAATACCGTTGCCTCTAACTTTCTGGTGAAGAAATCTGTCCCAGGATAGCCAGTCCTATGAATTTTTCCTTCATTTATCTGTATGTCTTTGGTAGCACTCAGGCCTCTGAGAGGTATATATCTGTTGATAATATTTCTCTAGCAACTCCACAAAGATCTCTACTTGTAATTCATCTGGTATTATCCTCCTCCAAAAGATTTTGACTTCGAAACATTCTGCTTTATACATCACATATTTTTTTGTTTCCTAAAGTTTTTCATATCCTTAAGGAACAATTACTTTATATCTTTATTTCTATCTGTTCTGAACAATGCATATATTTTTGTACCTGTTTTCCTTCCATGGTTGCTGTTCTAAGATGCCTCTTTTATACAGAGAATATTTCTCAGGTCCTTAACCAACAGCTCTCATTCCTCAACTTTGTCACTAGAACTGCCAGCATTAATACATAGCATTTCAATTCCTTTTTACCGACCAGAAACTAATTTCCTTAGCTGGAATAATCTTACACTCTTTCAGCTAACTGGCTACAGCTCTCATCTACACAAATAGCTTCTGCTTTCTATTCAGTCTCCTAACCACACTAACTTTATCCATTACTGTGCTTTATCTATCTGATTCCCTTCTCCCTGTATTTTAAAACTACAAAAAAGATGTTCAGATAAAATATATTATTAAGCCTTCAAAGGGAAAGCAGTTTAAAAGTCATTAAACTGGATGTCTTGGATTAGGGAGGAAAAGGAGGAGACATCATAAAAGCATAAATGTGTTCATTTATTTATTTAGCTCCATAACATTCTTTAGTGTTAAGAGGTAAACATTAGAAACCATTGTTGATCCATCACTCCATTTTATACTATTTTCATTCATATAAATATTCAAATATGAATTTTCATTCATATATGAATTTGAACACAATCATAGATAAGTTCTCTTTCTTTCCTTCAAGTATTCAATAGGCAGCTATATTTATGTAAATACCTTTCTGAAGTGAATGCATACAGAACATTCTCACAGGTATACAAATGAATGAGAAAGCAAAACTTAACTAGCACCCCTCATGAGTTTTTTACTTAGATTTGTTGCTAAGCAAATATGCACGATTATTCCATCACAAATGCAAGATAAAATGGCTTAATTTATATAATCTGAAAACCGTTGAAAATTAAATATTTTTAATTACTTTGAAAAACTCCTTCAACTTTATGTTCAAAATTATGAAGTGATGATAATACTGCAACCAATTGGCTTCAATGTATTTCTATTTCAGTTTTAAATGTAAGATTTAACTGGTTTCATGTACATAATTTACAGCTGTTTAGCTATATTATTTGTAATTTCACCTTTGTTTACTATAATATTTAAACTACATTGAGTCACTCCTGGTTAAATGAGAAAGTGGATCATCCTTCCCTGCAGTTCTTCCACTCCTTAAGTCTTCTGTTTCACCTCTTAAAATAAACAGGATCCTTACAGGACTGCAGATACTAAAGTTGCCTGGCATCTTTCAAATTAAGGCTGAGATTCTGCACAGGTTTTTTGGATAGCAGCATTTCATTGTTTCCTTCCAAACCCTGTTTGAAAGATTCTACAACTGCACAAAACTCTCATTTAGTTCTGTTTTTTTGGAGCAGATTTGAGCTACTCAAGTGTAGTTATTTCAATAGGCATTTTGTGAGAAATGGGTGGTTTTGACTTTTTTCCATGTTTGTTCTTATCTTGATTTAAGAAGGAAGCAGTTTGAAAAGTAGAGAAAACTCTGTTCATTATCTTTTAGCTTATGTGTGGGTGAAATCAATGTTGCTTTTTCATTACATAGATAGCAGACTAAGGGCATCCCTAAAGTAACTCAGTACAGCTTCACAGTGGCGAAATTTGACTGATAAATAGTCAGCAAGTCTCACAGAAATGAGTTTTGCTCTGAAAGTGAAAGTATATTTTCACTATTAAAAATCCATTGGTTTATTTTAAATATTTTTATCCTGCCTTTTCCATCATGTTTTTTTTTCTTTGTTTTAATTAGAGGATAGATGAATAAATAATTCTTAAAGGCAAGCCTTCAAATGCTGGGACTTCTCTTGGAATTACCTCAAAGCTCTAGATTTTCACACTAATCACTAAATATTGTCACTCTTTCCTAAACAACACAGAACAAGACATAGGCACAAAAGCACTCTCTAGCAATTTTAAAATAAACCACTGTGTTTTCCTAGAAGTATAAACAAGAGTTAAATTAGGGAAGTTCCATGACCATTCATATGCAAGAGATTAGATAACTTGGTCATCTGAGCCTTACAGCCTTTCAATACACCCACGCTCTTCTCATATGAGGTCAATGTATTCGCATGCATAAGATGTTTGTAGGAGTGAAGAGAAAAATGTGAACCCTAAGTTCATAAAGTTTTGGACACTATAGTGATTCAGCTTCTTCACTTGATAAAATAAAGGCTTAACCTTCAGTTTTTGATCTTATAACTTCCATATTTGATAAACTTTGGAAAACAAGTGACAGCTTTCTATTTTCATTATATCATTTTGCTTGTATGTTGCCACTGTTTTCCTCTGTCCATAAAGTAGTACCACTTCACTTTTTTGTCTTACAAAAAAAAAAAAGTTGTTCAAGACTTATTAAGATGATAATAGTGTCTGTCTTTCCAAAAATGAGTGCAATGTCTGAGCTACTAAGCTACAAGAAAAGAAATACAGAACATAATTGATATTGCCTAGATATCAGTCAGCAAACCAGATATCAAAACTCCTAGAAGTGTTCTTCAGAACAAAGCTGAGGACTTGAGCCAGTAAATCCTAAGAAAGGCATACTTTAAATCTGCTGCCTGGCTTTATATTTTGAAATATCTTTTCAATTTTCATGTTTTGGAGTATGAACAATGATAAACAGGAGTTTCCATTCTTCAAAACGTGCTGTTTACTGGCAGCCCTAGTGACTTAACTGTATTTTTACCAATGCACTCAAGGAATCTGAATATTACATATTATTGTTTATTCTAAAACACCGCATAATAAGCAAAACAATATCCAAATCTACTTGTTATTAGGTGCTAATTGCTTCCTATCAATCTTCCAGCAGATTTTTCTGCTCCCTAGAATTAAACTAATTTATAATGTTATTTTGAAAATAAAGATGAGCAATAGCTTGAAAGTGAAATTGTTTGGGAAATACCCTTGATAATTTCTTCCTGTTTTAAAAGGCACATATAAAAACCTTTGAGTAGCAGCGTTTTTGAAAGCCTGAAGAAAGCAGCTGCTTTTGCACAACTCAGAGGAAGTGAGGAAGGGGCACAGAGGTGAGAATCATATTGTATCATACAAATGCTAAAGATTCCCTGGATTCTCTTTGAAAAAGAGAAAATCTCATTCTCCTGTGGGGATGATGGAGAAATCAATGCATAGACAAGCAACATCCTGCTATTCCAGAATCCACAGAACCACTTTTAATACGGAGAGCTTGACAGGTCTCTTATGCTATAGATATCATGAAAGGATAAATTTAAGGACAAGGTGTGGTCCCATAAGATACTACACGGACAAATATATGTATTTTTAAAAAGAACAGAAGAAAACAGCCACCAAAAAAAAACAAAAAAACAAAAAAAACCCAACACAATATTTCTTAACCTTCTTGAGGCATTAAAGTAATATCAGATGAATCTGTGTCAGCAGAGGGTTACATTAAAAATGACCTCCTTACTCTTCCTGAGAGCAGGAAGAACACTCATCTTTTTCAGGATACAATTTATTCTTCACATGAAACTTAGACAAAAATCAAAACAAAACAATTCCCCAGTTTACTACAGCTAAGGAAATTGAAGGAAAATATGCTTGTCACAGTCTTCTCTTTAATCCCTGTGCTTCAGGCTTGTTGCAGGGTCCTATCTCCTCTTCTGCCTCTCTCAGCCAGAGAGAGCTGAACCACTTGCTGATTTTCATAATCACTGGTTTCTTTTCCAGCAGGTCTTATAATTGAACAGGTGCAGCTGGCTGCAGGCTAAGTGAGCCCTAAATTGTTAAGTTTTCCTGTTAAACAAACTGATGTCCCTTCAACAGGATATCCTCATCACAATGAGGGAGTGCTCCGAAGCGCTCTTATTTCTTTAGATTCGTGCCAGTTTATCTAAATGAACTCTATTACTTAAATCTGAGATGGTCATGGTAATGACCAGTTCTCACATTCCCACCCACCATTCCAAGTTTTCACAACATCAGCAGCACTCTGCCCTTACATCACTGTGCTTTTTTCCCTTGATCTTCTACATCACAGAGAAACGTTTTATAGGGAAAAAAACAAACAAAAAAAGACAAAACCACAGGAATACAGAAATGTGCATTATGTAGACTATTTGTTCTGTTCAGAATGTATGTGGGCAAGTTATAAATCAACTTCAGGGACTACTTGGGCTCCTAACTACTCTGATTTACCTAAACACCTGACTTAGAGACCTTTCCTGACTGCTTGTGGCTCTGCAACTCTAAAATGGGTGTAATCCTATCTTACAGTGCTATTGAAAAGAAAAATACATCAGAAGAGAGGCAAATTGAGAGATCACATTAGAGAAGTCTTTAAATAGATGTCTAATTCAGTAAAGATAATAATGTACTATTATCACTTGAATACAATGCCTCATCTTGGCCTCTTTCCACTTTTACTTCAAGTGAAGTTTTTTTATTCAATTTTTATTTAATTAAAAAAAAAAAACACAAGTACAATATTTAATCCTACACAATTGTGCATTTGTAAAGTAAATATTTTAGGCTGATGTAATGAACTTCAGAATCTGTCAGTGCTGTAAAAACTCAAAATTATTGGCTGGTTGATCACTACAGCCTACTAAGCTTGCTTCTAATGAGCAATATATGCCACATTCAAAAATAAAATAAATAAAGAAGGTAATGTTCAAAGAAGAAAAACGATTCGATATTCTATCTCTCTGGGCACCTGCAGCTGAACTGATTGGACCAGCTCAGAGAAAACAAATCTTTTATACTGTCTGGACAATCATCATAACATAGCTTATTATCATAGATGCAAACTAAAATGCAGCAGGAAAATGGAAAAGTTCTTCTCTGATGGAGCACTAGAAACAGATAATGTCGTTGTTTTCTAATCATATTCCTTTTAGCATTCCATTTAGTTGAGTACAAGAAATAAAGTTCTTTATATATCGGTACATAAATGAAGTAGCAGATCTCAGTCATATTTCTGTATTAAACCAATTCAGCTTGCAATTAAAGTAAAGAGAGTATTCATTTTAGAGACACAGATTTTCATGAATTATCCTCAAAATAAATGAGTATCCCTCCTGCTCAGTAACATTTGAAAATAATGTAAGTTGGATTAAAATGAATTTTAATGCAAATTAGAAACAATATAAGGCAGCTGATTTTCAGTTTTCTTAGAGAGAATCACCATTAAAAATGCCATTCAGAACAATTGTATCTACATATTCTCTGGCCATCATATTATACTTTCAGAGGATTTTAGAAAAATGACTATTTGAAATTCATATTGGTTTGTTTACATTCAGCAAGTCCAAGGCTGGAAAAAAGGCCCTGCAAAGTAAAGTTATCTTGCTGAGATGATAATTGTATTTAGACTATGACTCCTCATTTCTGCTGTACTAACACATAGGAAATTGTATTACATTAAATAATAATTGTTTTTCTAAAGGAATAAAATTAATTTCAGGCTGCAGTATGTTAACTTAATACAGCAGCACACTACTGCATTAATGCACTTAACTCAATTTTATAGAATGCCTTTATTGCAGAGATCCATGAAGCTGTAAAGCTTGGCTTTGCTAGGCTTTGTAGGAACTTTTTCATTAGTTCCAATTTACATGGATATATGCATCCTGGGATTCACTTTAATTCATGAATTCAAGCCCTCAAGTAGCACCTGTGTTTTCATCAAAACATAAATTACATATATGAAATTAGTTCCAAAAGGACTGTATACAAAAATACAATCAAAATCTGCCAAACCAGCTTTCATTTAACCCCAGAGGTGCTTGACAACTCTAGGCACATTAAGAGTTTAGACTAATTCTCCCTACAGGTCTGCAAGTCTGCTCCAGGAAAAGCCCTAAAGCTCTGCCATTCTGATACCACTGAGAAAATGAATGCCTGGCTCACACCCAGACTCTGCCAGATGCTTCTAGGAGCAGTATTTCTTTGCTTCAGAGGGCATGCCTAGGGAAGCCTGCTGAAGTCCATGAGCAGAGAGTGCCCTCAGCCCCTCACATAGGCCAGGAGCACCATCTGGTCTGGGAAAAGTGAAGGAAGCCCAAAAGGAGGTCAAGTGTGCAAAATAACAGATTGTCAGAATGAAAATACACAGCCTCTGCTCACCTCTGACTTCCTCCTTAGTTTCTGTTTGCTCTAATTTGCTGACTCACCATGAAGAGAATGAAATTTTCTCTGTGTCACATACTTCCAAAGGGCCACTTATCCTGCTGGGATACTTGCAAGCATAAAATACTTCTCTCTTTTATACATATTTGAGCACGTATTTGTGGGTTTGGGAGAGGAAGAGGAAAAAAGAAAAAGAAAACCATGTACTCTGTCTCTTTTTTTTCTCTCTCTTTTTTTTTTTTTTTGGTCCCAACCATGAATCAGAAATACCGGCTTCAGAATACACATTCCTGTCTTCTAACACCTAACCACTGGGTTGGGGCATGGGAAATTCCACCTCAACAGTTAAAACTGGAAATTAGTGCTGCTTTGTTTCTCTCTTGGCTCTGTGCGATGAGTTCAGTTATTCATGTGGGAAAGAAATGCTCAGCTCAGTGGTGTGAAAAAGAGGCAGAGACTCGTGCACTCCTGAGATTTTCAGTGCCTAAGGGCATTTCCTACCTCTTGTAGCAGTGAACTTATCTGTGCTCCTTCAGAAGAGCAAAAAGCTAAGATGAAATAACTCCTGCATTATCACCAGCCCCTGAGTGTTTCTGTGCTACTCTTTCCTGTCACCCAACAAAGGCTGCGTTCTCCTTCCCAGTCCCAGATGATTAAACACTATGATTTCTCCAAGAGTCTGAGAAAACTGCTTTTGGGCTGAGAATATTAAAAAGCTAAGCACAAGGACCAGTCCTAAATGGAAAATCTCTATCTCACTGATGATGAGGACTGGCTGGAAAGAGCTGATCAGCCGAACTATTAAATCAGGTGTCCCACCCACCCCCAGTCAGACAATGAACTCTCTGAAAGAAACAAAAGAAAACAAAGAATGCTCACTTTCCTCAGTTATACCTTTGGGTAACCTGAAACAGAGCATCCACTGTCCTAATTTTCCAGTGAGCCAGTACTCTTTAAAGTAACTGAAATGACCTGGCCATAGTTTTCAGAAGCTGTGGGATTTGGCACCTTCATGCACATCTAGCTGTGCAGGGTGAGCTTTCTAACCTCACTGAAGAGAAGCTAAGCAGTGTGTGTGCATTTGGATCACATAAAAACATGCATTTTGTGTGTGTAGAACCATACATCTCTCTACACTGTTAACCACGAGCTCTTCCTGCAACTCTGTTAAACAGGTTAGTTTCATCCACCGTTATTCTACAAATAGGTTCTTTAAAAAATTGCCATTCTAATTCCCCAGTGACTCATTTCCCCAAGCAATTTTAGAGACCACAACCTACATCTGTGAGTGACTCAAGTACATCCAGTACTCTAATTTTCTCTGAAAATGAGTGGGATTTAGCCATCTGAATTCCTTTTGAACTTCTGCAAAACGTATCCTAAATAACTTGCTAAAGGTCACAGAGGGATTATTTAAGAAAATTAGGAGTGTTGCTCTAATTCCCTGAGGTCCCATCTGGCATTCTTACCGTCTCCAGAACCTCTATCAACAGCTCCACCATTCCTCAGAAAACTCTATTTCTACTAATACTTTAGTGAAAAATACAGCCATTTCTGGATGTGGTCATCAGTTTATCTCAGATCAAGAAACTGTTTTGCAGGGAACCCAGCCTTTAAACCATTTCTCCATGCACTATAGTATCTCTCATTTCTTTCACTCTGTGACATACTAAATATTTACGAAATAATTTAGGATATATAGAGTGGGTAATATATGTTCTGAATTAATACCAGAGTTGTATTATCTTAAAGTTAGGAGATGTGGGAAGAGTGGGGAGATAGAGGTAAGGAGGCTGAAAAGAGTCTTTTGACATATTGCAGTGAACTTAAGAAGCGTCACTCAGAATTTTAGACAAGCTCCAGTACTTATGAAATTGGCTTCTCTGACCTCACCAGCATGAAAAACACATCTTCAGTAAAACCATCCAGTAGAAAAGATCATTTGGATTATAAATGATTGTATTAGGGAGCATTTTAGGTGAGAGATGACTTATTAAAAAAAAAAGAGAGAGAAAATAGGAAACATTTGCCCTGTATTTTGCCCTTCATATTACTTAGTCTGACTTGCTAGAAAGTCTCTGCTTGATTGGGGGAAGAATATTTTCGTATTATTTTATATAAGAGTAGCTCTTCACTTGTCAGCTGATGAATACAGATTCAAGATACACAAAAAAGGTTCGAAAGATGTAAGGCATTCCTTTTGTGCCAGATGTATTTCATATATGTAAACATTTTTCCTGTAAATGTACAAGCAGAGATATTGATACAAATATTTAAATGCAACACAATAGCTTATACTATAAAGATGAAAATCAATAAGAATTTATTCAAAGTAATAGCTATTGCTATTCAAGCAGACAGGATTACAAGTCACAGTTTCTTTAAAAATGTGGCATTTTAGAAGCAGAAATATCACTAGTAATTAAATCTGTAAGTAAAATATTACATACCTCCATAACTACAGATCCTTTTTCCTGTAGTTCAGACAATCCAAGTTCTTACTTTCTGCTCTAGCTTTTATTTATTCTAGGAAAGAACTGATTTCTACAAGCTAAATTTAAAAATTCCTGCTTGTTTAAGTAATAACAGGGTTCAGCTGCAATCAAACTGATTAATATGTGTTAATAAATTGGTTAGTTCCACCCACTACCTAAGCATAAATTTGTCAATGCTTAATGCATCCTTTTGAGTGTTGGAAGTGTCTTTTTGTGTTAACTTTTTTTTGGTACCTAAGAACTATTTTGACCTCTATTTTTAGGGCCTGAAAAGAGATCACAGCTGAAGACAGGCCTGTTTTAGTCAGAATCAAAAGCATTTGCTACTTTTGGTTTTAGTGGCATGGTAAACTATTTCCTTGTGGACATATTTCCCTTCTTTTGATTTGTCTTCTTGTGGCACAGAGACTGATTTTTCTCTTTTATTTCCATTTCTGTGCCATCTGTAGTTTGACTCTTTGTATGCCCTAGCACTATGTGCATAAAAATCATTTGATCTCCAAGTTCCCCCAGAGCCTGGAATCTCATTGAAATGTGAAGAAAGCAACAAGGAGAAAGCTAACTCTCAGCAAGAAGTTATTACAGTGAGAGAACACTAGTAGGGGCTCAGAAATTTTTCAGATGTAAGAACTCTTTGAAGGGCGGAAGGAGATGTTATTTCTAGCAGGGCAGCTTTACATCTCCTGGAGTGCTCTCAGCATTAATAGTGGTGCTTGTATACAAGTGGTGTACAGTTGCACATGCTCAAAGGGATTTAGGTTTCTCTGTCCTGCTGACTGGCAAATGGTAGAATTTCATGGGAGATCAGGTTTGTGATAATCTAGGAAACTCTCATTTTCCACTGTGCAGAATTCAGGTACCAGTCTTCCATTGCTGGAAATCAGTCAGATGTGGAAAAATAACTGAAACTTCTGGAGTTCTTTTAAAGTAAGACTAGAAGGTGATGAGTGCAAACTGAAAGCCATTTCAAGTTAGGAAATATAGATCTAACTGTTTGATCAACAGTATCTCGTCTGATTTATGAGAGCACAGAAGTCACACCTCCAGAGGGCAGTTAAAATATTTTGTGTGACTGATAATGACCAAACATTCACTTCCTGAGGCTGAAATGTCTCCTTTGCATTAACTAGATCAGAAGTGACTCTTTCTCACAGCATTGTCTTTCCATCACTGTTCTCTTTATACTTTGAACAATATTTTCTTAAAAAAAAAAAAAAAAAAGTTTTATGTTTAGAAACAAGCCAACCTGTGCAAGAAAACAACTGAAATCTTCTGACTATATCCAGAGAAAACTGCAAAACTAAATTGCAATAACTGCAACAAATTACTTGAGAGTTTTAAGTCCTCTCACAAATGTTACCCCTGGAGGATCAGGCTGACCTAGGTAGGCAATTCCTTTCTAGCATCTTTTCTGTATCTTTAAGATGTGTAAACTTTGATCCAGAACTTTAAGGAAATATTAGTGGCTCTAACTGAATTTCACTTTTCCCATTACCAGTAGTTATTTTATTGTAATAAAGTAATATTAAAAAGTATTTTTTCTCATGCTTAATCAATACTTAATCAGTGCTTGATGGCTTTTGTACCAAAAGCCAATGGAAATATCTCTGAAAACAATTGTGAAGATTTTAAAAAATGTGCTCTATTAAATAGACGATACATTTTTGACACTGATGTGGTAGAATCAAAACACTGTACAATATGTGGAATAGCAGCTATAGAAAAATTTCCAGTTATTTGAATTCTGTTGCTAGCTACCTTGCCTCATTTCAATGAAGAGTTAAAAGATAAAAGAATTCTTCCATAGTAAAAAGGGTATTAGCATTCTATAAAATTAGAAATAAATAGAATGCATAAATAGAATGCACTTATATTTTCTGGTAGCAAAATTTTGTGGTGAATTACAAAATTAAGAAAAAAAGACCACCATTTATGACTTTCTTTTCACATTTTATTTTGTTCCTATCAGGTGTAGAATACTTAGCATTTAGTTGTTTCCACGTCTCAGTTCAAAACATTAAAATATGCAAAAATAAATACATATAAAAGTAAATTGATGATCCCAACCGTGAATATTTTAATTTGCTGACCCAGGCATGGGCACTGGCATGAGACACACTGACTTATCTGCCATCTAGAACAATTTGAGGCTCTCATATGGCCATTAACTTCTCAATATTTGTCCTTAAATATTTGTCCTTAAAAGCAATGTATTTGTGGCTATTTCTTCCCAGTGAGTTCATGTTAACCATATCTATTAAAGAAACAACAAAGACTTTTCTGGTTTTACGTAAACATTTTTTCTGGAATTCCTCAAAATATTCAAATACAGAGTACATCATACTTCTGCCTGCTAAAAATCCTTCACCTCTTTTTGTATAGAACACTACAACATTCCATATACTTGCCTTCACTTTCCAATGCCACTTTCCTACAAGTTTCAATCGTCCTTTCCAGAACTGCCTTCTGCAATACTGCAGACACACACTGAAAATCCTGGGTTGCTTCCCTTAAAAGCACATTTTTTCTGGCCAATAATTCAGCAGCTGAGGAATCTCCTTTAACACATGTCCAAGAACTTTTATCTGGAAATTTATCGTCTTGCTGAAGGCTGAATTGAGATCCCAGGGATTATTGCTCTAAGAAATTATTGCCATTTGGCACCATTATATTTGTGACCATAGATTCCCGCTGAAGGACGCACGAGCCACTTGGCACAGGAACTTTCAGGTCTGAAAGTGGCTACATGTAGAGTAAATCTGTGCTTTATTTTCTCTTATTCAGCAGCAGGACTAAAGAGATTCTTCTTTTTATATTTTTACAATAGACAGCTTACCAATACAGCTAACCAAAGCTTGCCAAAAAAATATCATTTTAGAAAAACATCTTAAACCATTTATAAAATTTGATGGCAACTTTTGGTTGAGAAGAAAATGGTTGGGGGATAAGGAAAACCTCAAAACACTTCATTCTACCACTTTCAAATAAAAATGTTTTAATTTTTCAAGGAGAAATCTATTCCAGATTTTCTTTTGATTTAATTAACAGGGAAATGAGACAGTATGGGAATTTGCAAATAAAATAAAATAACATTATTTCCTCAGTCAGAAATGTTTTGAGGGGATTTACAGCATGCTATTCAATTTAACAAGATATATAAAGGAATTAACTTCAGGTCATCTCAGAAAACTATCTTCCAATATTTGTATTCAAAGACAATGAAAAAATTTATATTCAGTCCCATTTTAGTGCCCAGACCAGTGTCTCGGACTGCGGCTTCACTGTGGATTTGCTTCATATTTAGTTTCACGTCATCTGTCTAACAGGCTGGATGGTCTTGAATATTATTATGCAAAGAGCTGAGATTCCCAGAAAGTGTGTATGTTTATTATAAACCCATGTAATCTCAGAGTAAATCAAAGATATGCTAAATAAGAGCATGCACACTTAGAGAAACAAAATGAAGATGCATACAGTGTGTATTTTTCTATGTAGTTAAAAAGTTTCTCCTCCTCAAACGAACCTCCTCAAATGACATTTCAGATAGTAGGGCTTCTTTCAGAATTGTGTAGTACAAGTTTTTAAAACACAGAGAAGTTATTTGTGAGATAGGTGCGTCAACAAAATGACCCTGTTTTAATATAACTTCTACTGAATTCATTCAAAATGTATCAGTGAGTGTTTCATTTCCTTTTCCTGGTATTTTCCATGAGAAGGTTTTTACTAATACATGGTCTTGGTTGGCAAAATCTCACTCACTAACACTGAATAATTTCATTGAGACACAGCTGTTTCCAAAGCTCATGGAAAAAGTCACAAATTTAAATTTGTTTTGTAAATCTCCTGGAAAACAAACAAACAAAACAAAACAAAACAAAAAAAACAAAAAATACAACTCTATACTGGTAGCAATTACTTTTCAAACAAAATCATTCTTAAAATGAAATAGGTTTAGGGAAAAAAGTCTAGGCATTTTTTTCATGTCTGCTGAAAATTTAATATCTGCAAGAATATTTTAACATTTCCAACACCTTACAGTTTTTCTAGTACTTTTCAGAATTTCTTTTTATTTATTTGATCTGTAATAGTGCCAGAATGTCAGAATTAATCTTTGAATAAATGCAACGATAATAAAAATCGTGTAGTACTTTGAGGATATTTATTGCATTATTTCAAACATTATTGCAGAGCAATGTTGTCAAGGGTGATCTATTGTCCTTTATCATTCACACTGTAACCATAGTAATTCCTATGCTCCAAAACCCTCTTGCTCAAACAAGTAAAACAAACAATAATAATCCTGAGATAGTGATTGATCAGGAGTTTTAAAGTAAGTGTTAGCTACATAAAGAAAAACATCTTCTATTTTGCTTATGTAAAGAATAGTGATCTGAATGGAATCTTTAAAAAGGGAATCCCCTTCAAAAAACCTTGGATGTATGATACAATCTATTGGGCTAAAAACTATTTTTTTTTTTTTTTTTTTTTTTTTTGGTAGTAGCATGTATTTCTCCTAAATTTACACTACAAAAACTGAAGCAATGAGTTGCAAGTAAATGGATTTCTACTTATTTTGTAGGAGAAACAAAACAAAACAAAGCACTCTATAGTCTATATTACACAATGGTAATGTTTTAAAATATTTAAACTATCCTTTTTAGAGAAAAAAATGCAGTTTTTGAAAGTAACATTAAACTACTATTATTAAACATAACCAAACACAACACAATGCACACAGAATGCTATTTTCAAGATTTTAAAGAATTCTAAATTTCTCATGAAAGCTAAAAATTATCTAACACACTAAGTAATGAGTAAGTACTGGCTTTGAGGGCAGGAAAGTGAGATGGGATTTTAAAGAAAGCAATAAATATCTACATCATGGGAGAATGTTGAAGAGAACAAAATATGTAATGCTAGATACTAATCTCACCAAGGAAAGTTTAAGAATTGAATCTAAGCAAGATGGTGAACATAAAGCTAGAATGAGTTTGCAGTACATTCTATACAACTTCATATCTGTAAATGCAATCCAGAGGTAAATTCTCCCTAATAGTCATTGTTTTAATGAGGCAGTGGTGCAAATATGTTTTCATGGTTGAAAGACAACTCCCCTTCTCCCAGACTTCCCTGTAGCTAGCTTATATAATAGTAATAACATACGAAGAAGGGCAGAGGCTTCATTGCTATGGTATTATGTTAAAATTATGGTACTATAAAATGAAAATTCTGTTAGTTCTACATGGAAATTGATAATATTAGAAATGATAATATGCTCTATTAAATATTTTTAAAGTGTGAAAGCTCTGTCACTAGATGTGCATCACATCTAAGTATAGTGCAATTGCCTGGCACCTACACTATTAGTTGCCAGCCTCTTATGCAATGTTTTTTTCTTTACTCCCCATACCCTCCATTCATTTATGCAGTTAGACATAATTTACACACATGTTCTTCCAGCCAATATATCTATATACTTAGTGCTTAGCCCCAACAGGACTAGCTCTATAAGTATTTCTGATGTTTATTATTACAGTCTGTACATTTCTAGTGTTTAAATAAAAATGGCAGAAGAAAAGATTTTTAAATTATAGAATGAGATGCAGAGAAGAGAAACTTAGTGTGATAAACCTACTTTTCTTAAATGTTGAAACATCAATTTGACAACAGCTGAAATATAGTAACACAGTAAGCCAGAAAAGACAAGTTGTCAAAAGTGGACATTCAGAGTGAGGACTACTGAGAGTTTCTACTTATGGGACACTGAAATTCATTTTCACACAGCAAACAGTAAAAATCACTTATATTTGGAATACCATACCCTTCAATGTTACTACAAAACAAACAAACAAACAAACAAACAAACAAACAAAACCCATACATTTACATTTAAAATACCTAGGATTTGAATCAAGGTAAAATGTGCTAAATATGCAACACTGAAAAATGTACTAAATACATAATTCCCTTAGAAAACCCTCCTTTGGAAACTGGTTCATGCAGTGAAGGATCCAAATATGTTACCCTATATGTGAGTTCAGATACTGGGTATGCTTGGTGTTTACTGGAGACAAGTATCATCGGCTGGGGTTTGCTGCACGCTAGGCAATCTGTAGCAAGAAGAACTGCCAGATGAAAAATAGGTTGAGTACACATGGAAATATTGTAGATATATGTTAGAAACACAGTTAGAAACCTGTGATGTGACAGCTTTTTTTTTATTTTTATTTTTTCCTAATGTACTATAGATATCAGTCAGTACAATGGACTGAGTTCATTCTGTACTGATTACATAGTGTTTGACATCAGCTTTTTCACAACATTTTTTTTTTCTGTTCCACGTTGGCCAAACAATTTAATGTTGTTCACAGTCAACTCCATTTTAAAACCTTTCTTTGTACTTTATGATGAGCAGAAATGGGATGCTTTCAGAACTAATTTCTAGTGCATTCAAAAGTTAGTGTAAAAATGTTATCTCCAGTATGCCTTCTTTTTTTCCTAGATGAACTACAGATAGGTTCCTTAATTAAAGCTGAAAGGAAATCAAAATTTGAAAAGAAGGAAAATAAAATGAGAAAAGGAGTCAATGAAATGCTGAAAAGTTTGGTTTAGAAACTTGACTTTAAAGACATAAAGTCCTCTGGAATGATATTTCAGGTGGTGAGATATATCATTTGTGACAGATCTGGAGCAAGAATGTTACTGCACTAGGCATACTATCCTTCATTGTTAGGAAGTCAGTCTGCTACCTGACTTATTGAATAGAAATATACTCTAAATACTGAACTTAAATGCTGAAATCTTGACTCAGTTTCCTCTCAGTCTTTGATGCAATCTGGGTTTGGTCTTAAGGTAGAACTAAAACCACACTTCATCAGTTCAGTTATCCATACTAAATGCTTTAATTGTATGAATGTCCAGTCTGAGATTGTGGACTGGTTTACAGATATTCTGTGGTTTGCTGTTTCAATTATCACTCAGAGTTGAAGAGAGTGCCCAGCTTCTTGAAAAAATCAAGACCGCAAAGTCCCAGTTGCCAGGAATCAATAAGGCCAAATTAATTAGCGCTTCTGAAAATGTGTCCAATAACTTTTCTTGATGTGATTAAAATTCAGTCTTTGATATGTAAGAAGAAATGAACCTTGACATGCATATCAAAGCAGAAAAAGTAGGAGTGTAGTATGAGTTTAGGAGATGGAGAGTTCCTGCATTAGGTGGTAGGGGTTGTTGGCTATATTTAGCATTCACTAGACTTACATAATTATATTTCTGGAAAACTTTCTAATAAAACCAGAAACTAATAAATAACAGAAAAGGCTCCCCAGTGGAGTTCAGTCGTGGATGAAGTGGCTGAAGTGGCTTCATGGAGGGTGAAACAGGAGCATGGGCTGTGTCGCTGCAGAACCCAGTCCTCAGTGTCTGACCAGAACAGGACTGCCAACAGGAACTGTGTCTGGCCATGAACATCAGCAGGCTTGAGGCTGGGTTGTAGATCTGGGAGAGTCAAGGTGAGGTCATGCAGGGCTGGGATTAGGCGCTATGGCAGGGCCTGAGCCTGCAAGCAATTCCCATGCCTAAGGGTAGTGGGTGGCACAGAGAACAGAAATGCTATATAGAATTATCTGTGTTTTTATTAATTAAAAAAAAAAAACCAACATCTTAAAAATAAACTTACAAAAAGGAACCCAGTGTATTCCTGTTCTTAGAGTACCTTCCTTTCCAAACAGCTGCATCTCAGTTCTGCTTGAAGAAAGGTGATAGATGTACATCTGCAGTATTTCTGTAAAAAAATCATTTTCCAAATAACTGGTATACAAGCAGATTAAAAACCACCCTACCATCCTACACAGAAGTCTGGTATTAATTATTTAATTGGTTCAGTAACAACACTAATATCCAGCTTTATTATATACCACTTACATTTTCTAATACTATAATTCATACGTATGTCAGTTCCTGTGTAAGTGTCTCTGTAACTTTGAGCAAGGATGACAAGCTGCTAGAAAGCCACAACAAAATATTTTAGTTTATTCGCTGAGGCATTTTTCTGAGATACAAGCATGGAAAAATATTTTCAACTTTAATCTGTTATGCTAATCAAAAATTATATTCCTGGAATCAATTTGATGACACTAAAAGCAACTCTTCTGCACACTTCTATTGGTAAGTAGACATGTTTTACTTAGTTCAGGGTAGAGCAGGATCTTGCCTCCTCTTCCACACTAGCTTGGGAATGAGATTACACATAGTTCTGGAGGTGAAATCAGTTGTTCTTTGAAGGAATGATGAGAAGACAGTTTTCAAATATCATGTTATCTGGCTCTTCAAATGTTGCCATTTCAGAAATAAATTATGAGAAACAGGTGTTTTTTATTTTCTTAGAAGTAAATCAGCAATTTGCTAATTAGTGTGCTAAAATGAGAATAATGCAATGCAATTGCATATTGCAGAAATATGCTGAAAATGATGGTTTAGAAGGGTGACTTTTAAAGAAGAACAGTAGAAGACCAATAGAAAGCACTTTCTGACTTCCTGGGGTGTGCTTGGTATGTGCAAGGCCATGATAACCAATAAAAGTCTGATATCAGCAAATTTGGCATCTCATCCTTTAACAGGCTAGTCCTGCTCCACTGACAAACTGTCCTACCCCTCCTGCAAGAAAGTTTTGGCTGCAAACTTATTTTTGACAAACTTATTGTGAACTGGTTTGTTCATGACCTTGTGACAGCGCACCGGCAAACCTAGCAGGAATATAGGGATGCCCAAGAGGGACCTCTGAGGTCATTTTTTTCTTCTTCATCCTCTCAGTGGTCACTGTTGCTGTTTTGACTGCAGGACAGCATTGCAACTTCTGCAAATAGGCTTTTAAAATAGACTGATTATCATTCTTTCTCCTGTCTATTTTTCTGAATTATTCTTTCTCTGTTTTTGTCAGTTTTCTCTTTTAGCCCTTTTTCTCTCATAAAATTATTAAGTAATTGCAAGATCTAAAAAGCAACAGCTTCTTAGAAACTGTATCTCTCATATAGTTGTTAAGTCATAAAATTGTTAATTGGTTGTGAGGATTATTTTGGTTCCTTAAGGCATAGTTAACCACCCAGTTTAAAATAGATTGTAAGTATTAGAGCGCCAACATTTTTGGGATAATTTTTTGCTAAAATTTTTGGGATAATTGTAGTATATAGATTTTCCTTAAAATTGATGATTTTGTGTGGAGCTCTGCGTATCATTTTACCTTAATCTGACAGGGGTTATTCAGAAATCTGGTCACCTCTTCCCTCTCCTTACAGGCGGGACGTGATATGCACACAACTCGGAGACTACCAGAGCTGCCTGAAAGTAAGAGTATGACTTTTGTTTTCCTGAAAAGTGATACCTCACTTCCCTATCCTTCCATTTCATGGGCTCGGCTTCTGCAAAATGCAACTCCATGTTGCATTACCTTATGATATGATAAGGTTATTACCTTATCATATAATTTATTTGATCAGTTGAAATATCTTATTTAATTTGACTCAGATGGAGATATGAACCAGTGAATGTTGCTGAATCTTTTTTACCCAGTGATATTTAAAACTAAATTAGTCCAATATATAAGAGCTTATTGTGGATGATGGAATGAAGTAATATCTTGCATCCTAGCTGTATGCTTTTCTAAAGGCAGTGTAAATATTAGAACAGATTTCTTGTAGTTTTAAAAATATTAAATCAATTACACGAGCATGAATAAATCCTATGAGGAGCGGCTGAGGGAGCTGGGATTGTTTAGTCTGGAGAAGAGGAAGCTCAGGGGAGATCTCATTGCACTTTACAACGTCCTGAAGGGAGGTTGTGGTGAAGAGGGGTTTGGTCTCTTCTCCCAGGCAACAAACAGGACCCAGGGAAATGACTGCAAGTTGTACTAGAGGAGGTTTAGGTTGGTCATGAGGAAAAACTTTTTCTCTCAGAGAGTGGTCAGGCATTGGAATGGCTTGCCCAGGGAGGCGGTGGAGTCGCCATCGCTGGCAGTGTTCAAGAGGCGCCTGGGTCAGGAGCTGCAAGATATGGTTTAGTTTGTGGTAGCAATGGTAATGAGAAGACTGTTGGATTAGATGATCTTACAGGTCGTTTCCAATCTTGTGATTCTATGATTCTATGAAAAAATATGTTTTCAAATTGCGTTGCACAAATTATGCAGCTAAGAGTTGAGATCTCCTTCAGCTCAGGTCTTAGATCAGAAACCTGCATATGCCTATGACACAATTTTAATTCTATTTTTTATCAAAATTAAGTCTGTGTATAACAGAATGATCTGTACTAAAAGTAGATACCTAACCACTGCTATTCACCACCAATAACATAAACGGATCTGTTAAGTTGTGAAACATATGGCTTTAGTAAGGAAGAAATGACAGTTGAGCTAAGTATCTTTGACAGAGTAACTCTAGAAGAAGAATAAAAAGTTACTTGCTTTGAAAACTGCCTTGCTTTCTTCAAAGCCCACACTCTTCACTTCACCCTCTGTTATCTTAATATCCATGAGTTCTGTTTCATGTAAGAAGTTTTTCATGTCTTAGTACCTTTCAAAATTATATGAGATGCATGGCCATGAGCAACTGTCAGGATTAGCATTACTGAGCACAGAACATGCTGTTTCTTTCAAGTCAGAGAAGCCAATTGCTTTTATTACATTAAAAACTGACCATGGATTATATATATTCTTCCATTACTTTTTAAAGTCTTCCTTTTAAAACTATTAGTAGTGTATAATTTTATTATACTTTGATTTGTATCCTTACTATAAACTTTCAATTTCTTCTGACTTGAAAAATTTTAAAACACCTGGCTATGGCTAATTATTCTTAGTTTCATCAGTTATTGAAGTTTATTGAAGCTACAGTTCTATAGAAATATTCCTGATTCCTAAATACAGAATTTTAGAATTCCTATTTAGTTTTGATAGTATTCTCTACCTGAAAATTAAGAAGTCTCATGTAACTCTAGTGTTTTTCCATATAATAAAGAGATCCGAAATTTTGTACAAATGATATTCCTGCTTCAACAAAGGTTGACATGTTTCAGTGTTACTCACAAGTATTCATGGTTCAAATTTGGTTACACAATAGTAATAATTAAGATTTCAGACAGGAAAAATATGACTGACATGTACTATTGGATATCAGCTACGTATGAGACATTAAAAGTGAATTACTATTCTGAAACATGAAGACAACAGAAACATCACTTACAGCAAGATATCCTGTAGTGGGGAAAATATGTAAGGACTTCTGAAAAAGTTCAGTGCCTAAAATAGCAAATATATCATATTAATTTCATACATAGCCTTGCTGATGATATGTGGCCCATCAATCAAGTCTCTCCAGATCCCTCTTCAGAGTCTCTTTACCCTCAAGTAGATCAACATTCCTAACTTGATGAAATCAACAAACCTATTGAAGGTACAATCAATTCCTTAATCAATACAGCTGAAAAGGAGATTAAACAAAACAGGCCCCAATACCTAGCCCTGGGAAATATCACTCATGGCCAGCAGCCAATTGAATTTAATACCATCTACAATGACCCTTTGGGCCCAGCCATCCTGACAGGTAATGGCAGCTCCCACTATCAGTACAAGCTGGGGGACAAAAAGATTGAATGCAGTCCTACCAAAAAGGATGTGGGGATAATGGTGCATGGCAAGCTGGGCTTGAGCCAGCAATGTGCCCTCACTTTCCATAAAGCCAATTGTATCCTGGGCTGCATCAAAAGAAGTATGGCCAACAGGCTGAGGGGGCTGATCCTGCCCTTCTACTCTGCACTGGTGAAACCACCTGGAGTACCACGTCCACATGTGGAGACCTAAGTGCAGGAGAGACATGGACTTGTTGGAGTGTATCCAGAGGAAGGCCACAAAAATGATCCAAGGGCTGGTACACCTTTCCTACAAGGACAGGCTGAGAGAGCTGGGGCTCTTTAACCCAGAGAAGAGAAAAATTCCAGGGGAGATCTGATAGTGGCATTTCAGTATCTAAAGGGGGGGCTATAAGAAAGAAGGGGACAGGCCCTTTAGCACAGTCTATTTTAATAAGACGAGGGGAACTTTCAAACTAAAGAGAGGAGATTTAGATTGGATATAAGGAAGAAGATTTTTATGATAAGAGTTTTTATGATAAGGAACAGGTTGCCCAGAGAGGTCGCGGCTGCCCCATCCCTGAAGACATTCAAGGTCAGGCTGGACAGGGCTCTGAGCAATCTGATCTAACTGTAGGTGTCCCTCTTAATTCCAGGGAAGTTGGACTAGATGACCTTTAAGTGTCCCTTCCAACTCTAGCAGTTCTGTGATTCTTCAACAGAAAAGAAACATTCTTCATAAGTTGATCATTGTATGGGGTGCAACCTGCATCATTTAAAACAAGATCACAATGACAGCTTCAGACAGAACATTTGAAACTATCTAGAGCAGTAACTGATATAAGCAGAGTTGGAGTAAAAATTTAGGACCTGGTTCTCACTACTCTCCTTTCCTTAAGGCCTGTCCAGCATATCCAATATTTATTTTTCTCCCCTTTGCTGTGGACAGGTAATTCCTCATCTAAGATCTGAGTAGTTGGTGGGAGTTAAATTTACCTGCTTTGTTGAGTTCTTCTTCTCACACATAGTACCTATATCCTTATTCCAAGATTTCACGTAGAACAGTAGATATTATTTAAGAAGATAACCTCTCATGTTTCACGCCATTGAAGGTTATAGCAATCTCTAGATAAATAGTTAATGCTGTGGAAAACAAGCATGAAATCTCCAATTAATTTCTGGCCTAAAAGCCAATGAGGTCTTCAGAAACATATTTAAATTTTTAATGGACACATAGACCTTCTCAATGTTCTTTTAATATGACAGATGTGGCTGTCTGTATAAACACTCTTCTTAATTTATGTCTTTTAGCAGTTTATATACTATAGTTTATAAAAGTAAATGTTGCACAAAGGACAAATAATCAGGTCATACAGACCATCTAATAGATTAATGCCAGGAAAAGAAAGCATAATGTAGTACATCGGCACAGAAGCATAGACACTTGAGATCATGCTTATATGTTTAGTGATGCTACAAAAATGCCTTTTTTCCTTACTGCAATATTCCTGAACATGTATCATTTGAGACCACAATAAGTATTTTATATGTTCTTGAAAACTGAGATGTAAATACGAGGAAAGAGCTGCCATTAAAACCAAGATTGCTGTATTATAAACCACAAGACTTAAAAGGATTACGTTTAGAAGGTTAAATTTAATGTCATTCTTTTTTCAGTCATGAATCATAAAATCTATTTTGTTGGCTAGAAACCAGATGCAATTCAAAGCTTGAATAAAACATATATGTGTGGAGGGAGAGCAGGGGGAATACAATTAATTTTTTAAACAACAATGTAATTTCAGATTGTGGCAATAAAGATCCATGAAAGCTGTCCTTGGCTATTAACTAAATCCAAAAGTTGTGCATTGTTATTGCACAACCTTTTCTTTTATTGCACTTTGTTTCTTACATGCCACCTATTCTGAAAATTGCAGTGCACTGATAGCTGTCAGAGACTGTGAATGTAAGGAACAACTCAGGTGTTTCTGAAACATCCCCTATGGTTTGTGAACTTTTCTTATGAGAATCACAGAAAGTCACTATTAAAAAACATTTTCTTCTGGGTTGAGTAATAAATGGTGCACAACACTTAAAAGGAAAGATTAGAATAGCTTGGCTTGTATTAGTCTATCAAATGTAGGCCACATAGGATAACTGTCCATAAATAAATCAAAGAGAAAACTGTAAGGGAGGAGGGGGAGGAGGGTGAACAGACAACTAAAGGATAAGTAGTTAAAGGAGTTATTGCTTGACATAAGAACAAAGCAGTTCTGAGCACATTTAGGTTGTAAATTTGAAAGTTCCTAGTCTGGGTAATAACAACACAACCTAATTTATTTAAAAATAGGTCACATCATGAAGGAGTAATATCGTAACAGTAAGTGGGTTATTCTAAATGCCCAGCAGGTTGTTTAAGTGATTTCTGTGCCCTCAACCTCCAGTCCCATTTTTTTTTAATTTTTCGTTTACATTTCTATTGATCTCAGTAGTTTCTGAGTTATGTCTGTTTTGAAAGAATTTGAAAAATAATTTACAAGAAGAGAGTATTCATTTTCAACTATTCCTAAAAGAGGTAACATATAATTAAATAATTAAATTTTAAGCCCTTATCTAAGTACATTGCTAGGATTGAACCAATTTTATTTAAAGAAACATATTCCCACATAGGACAAAATAAATTGCTCTTGTCACAAAAGTCTTCAGCATACCCACCCATTTTCTGCACTACTATGTCTATCCAACAGTAAAATAATCTGTTTAATGGTCTGCTCTCTTCCTCTCTACATATTGCTAAAGATATTCTACGTGCTGTAGTAATAAGTACACAGCTGACTTCTGAAGAAGGCATGAAGTGTACCAAGATTTGACTCACCACAAGAGCTTACAAACTGATAAATAAGCTGCTCCAAAAGTAATTCCTCCTACTTTATTACATTGGCTCACGTTAGAGGCAGATGTTGGTTCAGCAGTAGAGGTTAAAACCTCCTGCTGACATTCTGTTACATTTTGTTGGTGTGCAACAGATGGCAATGAGTGAGATTCCTGTATCTCCTTATCATTTTCCAGAAGCTGATTTAAAAATCCTCGTCTCAATTCTGTGATTACCCTGAACCCCATTTCAAGGATACAGTTTAAATTTTTGGGTCTACTTTTTAGGCAATCTGAACATGACTTTTATACCTCATCCTTAGTGTTTGCTTGGTTGTATTCAGATCAAAATCTACAATTTGCATAGCTTCTTTTCCCTTTAGTGAATATGGTTCAAAATTAAGGAGGAATTATTTCCCCAAATGTTTTTTAAAAAGGGAAATGTGATAGATACTTCAAGTCTATCAACAGAAAAATATTGTCTTATACGAATACTTATAATTTTAGACATGTTAACAAATAGTAACATGTTTACAAATAGTATAAATACCTTAGCACATATAAGAGACTACATGGAAAACATCCATGAAGGACACAAACCACTAATAATGAGATGAGCAACGGGTTGAAGAAAACAAGGTCAGATTCTTCTTTTTAACTCATCTATATTTTAGAAACTACAGCTGTGTTCTTATCTGTGTTAAAGGTGAGACCTAGAAGGCCAGTGATTCTAAAAACAAATCTGTCATGCTATTGGATTGATATCAATGACCAGAATTTTGAGTGGGTCTTAAAGTCATGGCATGATAAAAAAAGGTATATCTGTAGAGGACAGACAACAAAATGGAAGAGTTTAATAACATCCTGATCTCATCTCAATCTGCAGAAGTGGAGAAGAAAAGTCAGGAAATTTTTTAGCTGTATGTGCTTAGTGTAAGTAAAGAATTGATATATGCTTAGGACAGGACAGGATTCGGACATAAGGACCAGAGCCAAGCAGAATGTACTGATATATTAAGTAGTTACATTTCTATTGGACTGCAAATGACATTGGTTGTTTCCCAAATATTATTTCGGAAAAAGCTTATATAATCTTTTATCTTATTTCAGTTTCTAGGGCATTAAAATATAGCAGCATGTAGCTCAAGCAGCAATACTTTTACGAGCAAGCTGGCATACATTAAAAATGCTGATATATACAATATTACCTCAGGATGCAGTGACAATGGAATACACAGGGAAAAAAGTATTTCCAGAGAAGTTAACTTCTCTATCTAGCAGTCATGCAATGAGTCTAATACTAAAGCATCAAGCTGGAAGAGTGGAAGGATGAAGCCATTTTTAAAATCACAAGTAGGGTACAGCATGGGCAGCAGCACAGCCTCCCCTAAATTGCCAGCCGACAGCTCTCTTGTGTATGAGCAGCCCAAAATGTAACAGAAAGGAATACTGGGCAATGCTAACTAGGATATCAAGTCTAATTATGTTGCAAGTGTGTTACACTGCACCCTAAGTCTCAGTCCTCTGCTGAAGCACAGATCAAAGCTCATTCATCATTCCAGGTCTTTTCAGAAATCTCTGTGCAGGCAGAAATTTAAATCTGTAGTGTTTAAAATAAGAACTTTAAGGGTTTTACATATCTTTATTTCACTGAACTCTGCCTCTATTCCTTCCCTGAAGTGACAGATCCAACATTTAAATGAACTAGTTAATATTTAAATAAGATTTCCATAAGCTTCATAGTTTCTTAGGCGTGACAAAAATCTCCCTTCTAACTATTCCCTTAAGCCCATGAAATACGTGATACACCATACATGAGATTGATAAAATGTTTTCTTACAAATAACTGGTCAAATATTTTTATGCCTATAATCTGAAGTAGCACTGGCATAACATCTACTTAATACTATCTTGTTGGTGACTCTTTTTTTATTAATATTAATTTTTTTCTCTTGTAGATTGAACATGAAGGAAATGGCCAAACAAATCTTTCTACAATCTAATTTTCTTCATTTTGATTGACGCAGTTATAGTTTTCTAAACCCATGAGACGGAATTATTGCTGGTTCTCAGATATTGCACTAAGATCTATGTCTTTAGAAGAGTAGAAAGGATACAATCAGAAGAAACTGGGACAGCGTGAGGATAAATGGTTTACACAACAGAAACACAAATTCTATCGCTGTGCCCATTTTGGTTCTTTCATCCTTTTTGTCTTTAAATGCTAAATCAATAGCAATGAGAATATGGAATAGAGAAAAAATAAAAAGACAAAAGATGGCCAGCTTAAAAGAAGCAAACAGCTGCTGCAGAGACAACATATACAGCATTCTGCTTGCTTTCTGCAGGAGAGAGACGCTAACATCAAAGATTTGCTTTAGATCATTACAAAAAGAAAATAAATAAATAATTGAAGTCAGATAGTTTTAGTGCTTCCAAGAATAGATAGAACAAAGAGTAACCAAAGATACGAGGGTTGCCTTTGCGAACAAGAAATTTTTCATGGTTAAATTAATTTTTCATATGGTAGGGCTAAAAACAAAGTAGCCTAATGTGGTTTTATTTCCTTAAACACTTTTATCAACTAAACTTAAAAGTCTAACATAAGTCAAAATATGATATCCTTGTTATTTTTTTCATTTATTTTTCTGGAAAAATGGGTATAGATGATTAGCTCCAATTTTTTCTAAAGTTCTAATTTAAGCATGCCTTGACATGTTCAGTTCATCTGTCTTGGCTCAATTTTATTTACTGTAATTACTGAAAAGTACTTCACATTTGGGATCTAATGTGCAGAAATTTGATAGGTGAATCGGGGATATCTTAAGAATGAGGTAGAAATTATCATGTGTTTTATTTTTAAAAACATGAATAGAAAGTTCTAGCAGTGTTAATAAGCCCTGGTTTACACTAAGCCTTTTGATTTCTGTAAAAAGCAAATATAAATAATTATTTATTAATGATTAATGTATTTTTAGTTTGTTACTGTTTGTATGTTTATATTAACTTACACGAATTAATAAATGGCCTAGAAAAGTTTTCATTTATTTCAGATTGAGAGAGTGCACACATTCTTTTCAAAAAGAGGTGTTTCTGAGGTATTACAGGATGCAATACACTATACATCCCCATGCTGTATAACGACCAAAAGTATTCTATCCCCTTATCATCCCTGAAATCAGACTAACTACCAACTACTCCTAATACAGTATTACAGCCATTGGTGGGAATGGCAAAGCTGCTGCTGATTTCAAGAGAGTTAAAAATCAGTTGTAAGAGCCAAGACAACACTGATGAATATAAACATACATTCATTAAAATACATCTATTTGAAGAAAAGATGAACTGAACATGTGAAATATTTTGTTCTGATTGCTTTAAATCTGGTATCAAACAAACGCTTCTGTTTTTATTTCAGTTGGACTATATCCTATATTACAGAGACCATCTTCACATACACAAATGCTTATTCAGAGGATTTGTACTCAGGCTTATGAATGTAAATTTGCCTTTCTACAAAACTCACCACAGCAGCATCTCCATCTTGAGCTAATTTAAATCAGTATGAGAAAAAAGGATGTAACTATAGAACTTTCCCACTTCCCTGCTTTCTATGAAGAAATGTGCACTCCTGGCTTGCTTTGTTCTTTGCACTTGAAAAATGTGTAAACAATTTTGTTGTCACAGTTCTTGTTCCATACTTGATAGTACTTCATATTTGAAGCTCATGAAGTAAGTCTTGCCTGCAGCTTTGTTAACTCAAGCTCTTACAACTGAAGTGAATTGCTCAGCTGAAAATAGTTAGCAACTGAATTAATTCATCATTTATTAAAATGTTTACGCCTAGAAGACATTTAATATTGCATGCAATTGATATAATTGAGATGGGATGTGGGATGGTACTGGAAGTTACAGCATGGCATTGGACATCACTTTGGGAAGGACAAGCAATTCATTGAGGAAAAGAGAAGGAGCAGGATCTGACACTCATAAATAGATTTCTAAATTTCTACTGTCATATGTAACATCCTCCTGGCAGTTACTTGGTGTGAGAAATAGTAATATGGGTCTACAGTAGTAGAATCTGCTCATAAAACTGAAGGCAGAAACCAAAAGCAAACTTAAAGTAAGTCACACAAAGCAAGCAAAGCAAAACTCCCAGACAAGCACCTGGACTCAGCACAACTGCCAGAGCAGCCAAACAGCAGCAAATTTTCATCAGCCAAGAAAGAGAAGTAGGCATTGTTCCTCAGCCCTGGACTTCTGGTCATTCATGTATCCCATAAATTCAGATGGAACCCTATGTTCTTGAATAAGTAAAGATTACCATTTTGCTGTATGTAAGAAGGACTATTTTGATAAATACTTGCACTGAAGTTGTAGTCTTCTGCTGTATGTAGCATCATACACTTCATACTGCACTAATGATTACAGTCATAATGATAAGAAGTAGAATACTGTCCTACTTATACCACTTTCTTAATCAAAAATTTGACCATTGGGAACTTATTTTTAATTAAGCACACCAAATTCCACAGTAACCTCATCAGATGCTGCTATAAAGTGCAAATGAATATTCTGAAGGTAGGATTCAAACTGGCCAAGCTTCACTGTTCTAAACCATATGCACAGTAATGTTTTCAAAAGCTGTCACTTAGGAAGGTTCTATAGATGCTATTTCTTAGATTTGCTGGTAATTCAACATTAATTATACATGAATTCATGGTCAATTTCCTAATAAACCCTAATAAAGAAAATGTGTCCATATTTTCTTCAGCTTCTATTTCAAAACTCTTGTGTTTCATATCACTAATAAATTGTTGATTTTAAAAGATACATTTCTTGAACAATTGGCTTTTCTGGTTCATGAATCACAGCATCATATTTTATTATGACTTTATTTTTGTATGATACACTATAGTTCTGTATTGTACATAGATGCTACTTTCACTTTGCTGCTTACCAAGAGAAATGCATGGCATTCTTTCTGCAGTGCCACAACTGCAAATCCTTAGAGTAATATGTGGAAGAATATACTTTTCCCAGGAAAAGAAAAAAAACCACAGAGCAATATGAAACAAAAACAACAAAATAAAAGAAAGCAAAAAAACTAACAAAATCCACACAGAGACCAAAGAGCAACATTAATGGTAATATGTAGAAAAAAATCAAATATTTCCTGCAAAAAAAGTGGTTTGTTTTCAGATTCACATGTAAATGCTTGCAGAATATAGATTGGCGCAGTGCCATTTAATTTCATAGAACCATGGAAAGATAAATATGTTTAATCCTGCTAAGATTCCAACCTTTTCTACTTCCTGCAACAAATAAAAATTATTATAAACAAGCTGCTCTCAAAGTTTCCATAACTGTCAAGTTGTTCAGTGTTCTCCAGACAAGAAAGAAATGCAGGTAAGAGATCTAAGGTTCTTAAAACACCATCAGTGGAGGTTGATGGAAGCAACATCAGAAGACAGTGCAACTAATGGTGACATTTAAAGGGAACAGTCAGATAGAAAGGTAGGTTTTAGAGAACCGCAATGGACAACACAACAGAACGTGACTCTTATCTGAAATACTGTAAAAAAACTTGTGGAAAAGTCAACAAAGTCAGTGACTGACAGAAAGTAAAATCACGGCATCTCTAGAATTATCATCTTATCTAAGAATATAAGCAGAATATGACACAAAATGCTATGTATTGGAAGAGTTGTAAATGATTACACTTTTTCTTTGCCATTTTCATTATTAAAATTAAATTAATTTTAGAGAGAAAATGCATTGTGACTTGGAAGAAGTAGAAATTAATTATCTAGCAAAGATACTTTACTTTTTAATTGTTGTAACCTGTTTGACACCTGCATTATCTGTCAATGTTCCTATCAAACAAAATTCCCTTTGGGGCTACCAATATTTTTATCTCTCTTGGGCTGAACAGCTGATGAAAATTTGAGAAAGTGAGGTAACTCTGGACCTTGATAATACATTGTCTACTTCAGGCAGAACTTTTATAATAGTTATATTCATGAACAGAGAAACAGCAAAATAGAAGTCCTATGTAGCAGTGATTCAACTGAGTATTTGGGGACTATACACTGAATGAGGCAGGTTTTGTTCAGCAAGTACCCACCTCCATCTTCCCTTCTCTCACTCTCCCAATGGTCAAGTGCAAAGATGGACTGCCTCACAAACTAGAATGGCACTTATATCTACCTTGTACATATTCTACACTCAATAAAACAAGGCAAGATGCAGTGCCACACAGCATCAGACTTAAGATATCTGACACAATAGAAGTGATTCTTGTCCATGATCACTTTTAATTAATTTTGCATCTATTATGTCCGAGTTAATTTCTCCTACATAGGAGTAGCTAGCTTTGTCAAATCTTTCCATATTAAATAGTTTGATATTATTTGTCTCTGAAAAGCATCACTGGGCTTTCCTTAATTGCTTTTCTTTACACTATTGTGTTTTTTCTGTAAGATTCAGCTTTTTCTTTCAAAAATATTCTATTTTGAAAGCCAGAGGACTTGGCATATTCTAATCACTGACATCTAAATATATTTTCTGTTACTATATGATCACAAATTAACAGTCTTATTCTGACTTCTCAATCCCAACATAGCCAAACTAAAAATTTAGCTAGTTTCTACTGTTTCTTAACATTACCTTATCAGACAATGTGCCCTTGTGCTTTGACTTCATTTTCACACTTCATTTCAAATCCTTTTGATAACTCCTAGAGCAAACACACAGGCCAGACAGGAAAGATTAACCCTTCAGTCCCAAAGGTAAAAGAGACTTTGTTCAGATTAGCAGAGAAAAATATTAGTAGTCAGGGAAACTGAGGGTACTATTGTTTGAATAGATGAAAATTCAGAATAGAAGAGATGAAGTATGCACACAAGACAAACATTACATAACCAGTACACATTTTCTGCAAACTCTGCAATGGAACATAGAATTGCCTTTACATAATACTCCATAGTTTATGCAGGGAATCTATACACCTGCAAATTGATTAATGCGCTAGGACTAGTGCCAGTAAAAGAAATACAGAAGAACCTACCATCTAGTATGGCTTGTCTGGAGGACAGACAAGATGACAGAGGCTGGTTTCTCTGCTTTATGGAGTGACTTGACTTTGGGAACTGTCAGGAAGACTAAGACATCCAGAAAAATTATTCTGCATGAACTACATTTAGCATCTCCTGTTTCTTTCCATGAATAAGTCCTCAGGCTGTGCACTTTATACTTCACAATCTTGTTGCATCTGTTCAGATCTGTTTCCTGGAGCATGGAAAGAGGCCAATTTTTGTGAAGGGTAAATTACAAGATGGAGGTACTTATGACTGTTATTCAGTCTCTTAATTGATGAGTTCCCCTGAAGGGCAAGTTAGGTGATCCACGTGAACCTGGGAATCAGTTTCAAAATAAACGAAGTCACAGAATTTGATGGGAGAACAACTGATGCTTGTTGAGTTGGGAAGAAAGTAAAACCCATACAAGGAAAATAATCTTAGTGGCAGTAATCACCTATGGCCACGTTTACACTAAGAAAAGCACTATATAAAGCATCAGCAAAAAAAAAAAAAAAAAAATCAGAATACCTTGCAGGCAACAAGATGTTATTCAGATGGAATTTCAGAATTGGTAGTGGAAGCATAAAAAACAAAGTTCCCAATGTTTTTAGTAAAACAGCTATCCTCTTGAATGTGCATGCATATAGTGGGAGATCATTGAAAGCAAATTATGTGAGGGCAGGGGAAAGTCTTCCATATAAGAACTTACTAATATTTTTTTTATATTGCATTTCTTCATTTCACGAACTGCAGACAAACATAGAAGTAGTTGGAGATGTGAAATGTAAAAAATTTGATTTTCTTTGAAAACCTAAAAGTAATTGAACACGTTTGGAAATCCAGTGAAGTGGGAGCTAGAATCATTCCTCTCAAAGCTTTTACAACTAGAATCTGATTTATAGTTCTGTAGTGCCAAAAAAAAAAAAGCCTAAGAATTGAGCCAGATGTTTTTCAGTCACAGAACAGCGACAGGTGGTCCCTGTCCAAAGAGATAAAACATCAACAGGGACATTCGGCATGGAATAATGAGCAAAATGCAAGAATAAATGAAAATAAGAATGTAAACAGCAGTGGTAGCAAACAGCATGTAACTCCCACCATTGTTAAGGCTAGATAAATGGTAGGAAAAAAAAAGGAAATCTAACAGAAACAAAAAGAAAAGAACACATGGAGTTGTAACAAAGCGAAGAAGAAATCAAAGCAGAGCTTTCAGCTCATATATGAACCTTACTTTCCTCTAAAGCCTACTGAAACTGAACTCCTTACTGTGAGTCTCCCCAGTATAATTCTAGTTTCTGACCAGAGGTGAGCTCAGTTCACCCTCTTTCACAGTGCAACATTAACTAGCTATTCTAACTATTTTACCTGGATTTTTAGCCTGCCCCCTTTTGTTTTCATGTATCCATATATATATATATATATATATAAAAATTTTACATAAAGGCTTCCATAATAAGCTAATTAAAAATTTTTGAATACCACATAGAGCAGGCTTCCATTGAGACTTCCCTTTAATTTAAATTTACATATTCTTCCATGGATATAAAGTTAGATTTGGCTATACTAAAGCACAGTTTGCTTGCATTGTGTGAGTCAAGCTTATTTTTTTTTTTAATCATTCACTCAATTTTTTTTTGTCACCTGCCAACTTTGTTTTCTTCAACTAAAAATGCTAAACAGAATGAGAATGGGAATCAATCTTTGTGAGACCCAACTAGAGCTGACCCGCTCTCAGTGACAACTATCATTGTGTTTTGACTGCTGGTTTGTCAGTTTCAGCATAGTTAATGTTCACCATGTTAAGTTTGTATCATTCTGTATTCTCAATCAAAACGTCATGTAGAAACAAGTCAAATGCCCTGCAAGTAATCAAAATCTTATGAGGGTGATGGATAGGCAGTAAGTGTTTTCCAAAACAGTTTCAGTAGATTATCCTTAACAATTTTACCTGCCTCTAACTTTTTTTTAAGAGTTAAGTACCACATCAGCTATTCTATTATTTGTCAAGGATTTACATATGTTTAAAGAAAATTTTGGTATGTTTATTTACCCAATTCTAGTATTAATGGAAACTGTCATTTAGCACTACATCTAAATTCTATTCAGAAATAATTCAACAGAAATTTTAAAAAGGCTATAATTTTAATCAAAGAGCAAATGTTATATTTTTCTTTAAAAATATATATAAAGATATCCCATGTTCATTCAAATTGGTGTATTTGGATTAGGAGTCAAAAGATTAAACTAGTAAGACAGCAAAAACAAACTGAGTCAGTCAGCCATAAGATCAGAATGTTGCTTTTATTGCAATAATTCTCAACAATTTAGCTGAACTATTTTCTCTAGTATCATGTCTGTCTGCTCAAATAATGTCCTGTGTTTTCTTGTTTTGCCCTAGATGAACACATTTGCAAGACACACTTCTAAACTATTATGGCTCAAACTATTATTCATCGTTTGATTTGGATGAGGAAGAAACATCTACTGTATTTTTGCAGCCATTATGTGAATAAGATCAAATATCTACTAGATATTTGCAGTCATAATGTGAGCAAGCTTGGTACATTTTACTACTATCAGTTTCTGCCTTTTTTTTTTTAAAGCATCTCCAGGTAGAATTTGTCTTCCATTATAGTTGGCCATATACGAGTAAACAGCAAGTGTTGTACCTTCATTCAAGAGGTCACAGTTTACTACACACACTTGTTTTCCATCTCACAAAAAAAAAAAAAAAACAGAATGTAGTCAATAGCAGTTACACAACCCTACTTGTTTATTTGTGCTGCCATTTATTTACAGGCATTTCATTCCACAGATGAGAACAGTTTCAGTTCTGAGCTAGTGAAAAATAAGTTCATGAAGTTATGGTCTCCATGGTTTCATTACAGTGCCTGTAATCTAGTTTCAAAATTGCACTTCTGGGGAACATTTAGAGACAGAAGACACTATTATAAAACACTGTCAGTTATAAATTAAAAGAATGTCACCTTAACTCTACACTTGTAAAAGCTGACTTTGGAGTTCAGAAAACCAGCAAAGCAGGTATCTTTTACTGCATTGGCATTTCTAACAGTAAATGCAAAGAAAAAAATAGACGACGGGACCACCATTAAACAGGGGAAAAGTTCAGCCAGTATTCTCTTCTTCCCCTTCTCTTCATGGCAGCTGTTTCCTAATTTTTCAGAGAATATTAAGGTAAGATTTTAAAAGATGATTATAATGTTTTATATTGTCATGTGCTGAGTGAAGTTTGAAAAATACCCATGTGTAAACTACATTGTTTTCCACAGTATCTTCCTAAAAACATAAGATGTGGAAGCCAGCTTTCTAAAATCTATGGAATTCTCAAAAGAATATATTCAACTCCTAGAATACAAGGTCTCTATAAACTGTTTATAAAGCAGAGTGCAAGAAAGTTGATACAGGCAATCATTACAACACATCTTAGGCTCCTGGTTACCAAATATCAAATGAAATATCTGAAAGAGCTCTACCATAAAACAAACATTTTGACAATACAATCACAAGTAGAATGTATTTTTTCCCCACTGTAGTAAACAGTGGAAAAAAGTAAAGAAAGGAAAAGACAAATAATGCTTTTATAATCATATTTTATGTGTCAAATTTTTCAAAGGAAATCCTGATTTACACAGCTTACAGATTCCCATTCTACATTTAAATACCTATTATAAGAAAAGATGTAAACTCTGAAGGCAGATAAAATAAGCTGAAATCAAACCATATTTCTTACAAAATACTTTCCATCTTATACTGTTTGTGAATTAATTGATTCAAGGCTATTCCTTAATATATTCTTTTCTATCCAGATTACTTGAAGAACTACAGCTCAGAATTCTTCACTAGATCATTTTATGTTTAATCTAGACCCAGATTCATGCCTTGAATAGCTTGAATTCAACAGATTTGCAAGGACTGCTCCAAAACTAACACCTCCTATTTTATTCTGTTGGCCCACAACATAAGCAACAGATGTTGGCTGGATGGCAGTAAGGACTGCACCTTCCCACCAATATTCCATTATATTTTGTTGCTGTGTAACGGATGGCAACATAGGGGCAGTCTGACAGAATGTTATCTGACATGGAAGAGCATATGAAACAAAGGTGTGCCATTGAAGTTGAGATTGAAGTGAGGTAAAAATGGCATCTCTGACAGACACTGATACTTGCTGTATGTTTCTGGAGACCAAACAGTGGGTATGAGCACAGTGAGGCTATGGGTGGTGCATTGGAAACAGCAGTGAAAGTGGACAGTGGAAACAGCAAATGAAAGACAATTGTTATTCCAGTTGTTCATGCACAGCTGTCACACGCCACAAAAAGAAGATCATCTCTATCAGCAAATCTGCTGAATCAGCTAACGGTTGTGACTCTTGAAAACATAGAAGAAATTCACAGTGAGAATAGAATACTATCAAACAGTGTTACTGTGTTTTGTTCCTGTTGTAGTCTCCATGGAAATAAATAGGAAGCATTACTTTTGGAGCAACTCACACACATCTGAATTGATTCAAAGCAATTAAGATTGATTTAAGCCCTTCAAAAGTTCACGGGGGATATTTTCACTGGCAAGGAATAAGTCCAGTCTATGAAATAATTCTGGGGATGAAAAAGAAATTATTGTCAAGATAAAAATGATATTTTACCCTCTGATTATTAATTTCTGATTTTTTGCATAATGCATCAGTGACATATATTTGACCATACAACTTGTGTATTGTCCTCACTGAAGCTCGAGGTGCTACACCTCAAATACCTTTTTCCACTTTACAAATCTTTCATTCAGCAAAATCCCTAATACACGTCTGACTTTAACTATGTGGTTAAAATCACTTCCTCAAGTTTAAAGGCAAAATTGAGGAAATTTAAAATTAATTACTAAAAGTTATGTGTTTTCTAAACTGGACATCAACACTGTCTTTGTAGTAGTTAGAATACAAAATGCTTCCAGAGACTGATTAATTCCCTACAAAGATGAATCCTAATACTGGAGGCATTAGCTTGAGCTGCTTTTTTTCCCATTAATTATTGACTTGACAACAAGATAGGACAAGGTAATTAAAATGCCTTATAAGAAGAAAGTAGGCCTAAATGTCTTCAGTAGGGTTTAAATGATAATTCTAACCTGCTTGCCCTAAAAGTTATGGTACAACTTCTAGAGGTTTATGCAGAAGATGAAGCAGGTTAATCACAACTTGCTGACTCAGAAGCATTGCTAGTTTAAAGCTAAGTTTCTTTTCTTTAACAAGTTTTGTTATAATCTCAGTACCACACTCCAACACAAAGTATCACTACCAGAAGTTAAAAAAAAAATTCTCTGTTCTCCTATTTCTGAGACTTAAATATCCATATCGTTTTCAGGAACCATTAGCTACTCGAGATCACTGCAGCCAATCTCATTTCTAGTTTTTGCCATTTTTCGTGGGTAGCTTATCCTGTCAGCATTTGAGCTTTCTCTTGTTTTTCAGCAATTGTACTAACGGAAACAAACAGTTTTTCCAATTTACTTTATACATTCTTTTTCTCCCATTATTTCTCTGCTGGGTCTCTTCCACCACAATTTTCCTTTACAGAAATACTGCTACCCAGTCTGTTTTGTTTCAGGCTATTACCATGGATAGTAGTACTCAGTATATAATTTTGTGCTTGAGGTTCCACCTATCAAAAACTGCTGCATCAACATCTTGTCCTCTGATCATGATGTAATTATCACATTCAGAAATAATGACTTCATCAAGGTCTTCTCTTCCCATTTTCATTCACAAATAACTTTGGCTACTGTCAGAAGTTAATAAAAGTAGAGAGAATGGAGGCAACATTGTCTGATTGATATAACATTGCTGAGAGTGTGACAGGCTTGCTTTTTTAAAGATGAACATGAAGACAAACCACACATTCACCTGAATCTCAGATGGGACCAGGTGTCCAGAATTAAGATTAACAAAATTTTACAGGATTTTAAAAGCATTTCAGATGCTTGTAATTATCAACTGAAATGTTTTCTGACTTCAAAAAATATAACACACATAATGTGAATATACATTAAAAAAATCACAAATTCTCTAGTAGAATAGATAGTTTTACATATCATGAGAGGAAACATATCATTACTACAGCTAAATAAATCTAGCAATCCATACACTTTGATATTCTCTCTTTTTTTTTTTTTTTTTTTTTTTACAGTGGTTGGCAAGAAAAGTTATAGAAAAAGGTGGAAGAAAGAATGCAGGGAATAATTATTGAAAGAATTTGAACAGAATTCATAGAGTCAGCTTATGCAATCATGCAGGTGGACCTTAGGCTGTTCCAAATATTTTCCTAAGAAGCAAACCAATAATATTTCCTTATCATAACTAAAAATAACCCAATTTTTCTACATTGTCTTTCAACATGTAATGAATGCTTATATAAACTCTATAATAATAAATGATATTCCTAATTCTTCACTTCAAAACAAAGAATATATTTTTATTTACTGCATTCAAAATGATATGTACATTATCGTTTCTTTATCATACATGAAATATCTTTAATTCAACAGTTTTGTAGAGCTGTTATTTAATATTCCCTCTGCTGGTTGAAAAAATGATGAATTAGATCTCTTCATGTTATTCTGATGTTGGGAATTAGCTTTTTTAATAGTAGAAAATAAATCTATACAACACTTCTTTCTACTAAATCACATATTTCTGTGATTATCTAATCTGTAATTACAGTTATATCTGTGATTACACAGTTATTTCCAGGAAAACAACAATCTACCTGATGTTGTAGTTCCTCTTTCTCTATGGAACAAGTCTAGAACCAAGATACTGGTGGACTATTTAGAATTAATGGGGAAATTGATAAAGACCAATATTGAATACCTGATACTTAGTGAAATTAATAGAGCAGGAACTTTTTTTTTTTTTTAATAGAATCCTAGCTGGTATAGTAGTCCTATTATTATCATCAGACTGCCTTAGTCAAAAAGATTTTTATTGACAATAATCTAATTTTTATAAACTTATTTGGCCTGGAACCTTTTTCACGCAACTGTAATTCTGACATTTGGTAAGACAGATAATATAATTTATATTCCTTATATCAAGGCTATAATGTAAGATGTAGGGAGAAAGAAATATCAGACAAAAACAAAAGCCCAAAGGAACAATAATAACTCAAGGAAAAAGCAAAACCACAAAAATATAAAAAGAAGGCTCATGTTTATTTAATGAGTGCTCCTGATGGGAAAGAGAGCCAAAATTACCACTGACATTTTTGTGATTTTGACTTTTTAATTGCTTGTTTGTTCCTCTGGGATGCTTGCTCAGGCATCTGTTAGATTTTTACTAGCTAAATAAAGTGGTTGTTCATGTACTCCAGATTGCATTTGTAACTAGCTTCATTTCTTATTTGTTTAAGAATTCACATGGAGCTCTATTCCGATTTGAGTTATAAAGTAATGTTGCAAGAAACTAAAGTAATTGAACATGTAGATTCTAATATAATTAGACTGTACAGAAGCATAAAAACTAAATGCCATACTGTCATACTAAAAGTCCACTGGTCATTTTGTACAATGTTTTATGTTTAAGAAACGGCAGAATCAAAAAGCCCGAGGGACTAAATTAGGCAATATGGAGATGCCATATGTATACCATTATTTTTCCCCCTTACAGAGGTCACCTGCTGATTTCTAATTGCTAGAGATTAATAGAAGTTTTAAAAAAAAAGCATAATTTAACTTTTGAATTTTTTGCCATTTATTTGATTATTTGTGATCATCTTGTAAATACAGAAATCCTCAATGTCACTAAATCTAACACATTGTTGAAAGGAAATCTGTCACAGTAGATCAACATTTTATATGAAAAATTGTACATATAGATTTCCAGGTTTCTGCTTTTGAACTGTATTGAATGTTGTCATGTTCTTGTATTATGAAACAAGCATGTAATTATTGCCACTTGTCTATGTTTTTTCCTTGTGTTTTTCACTCATCTCTTTGCTAAAGCACATAACCCTAACCTTTCCAATCTGCTTTCATATGACATTTTTTCCCACAGCTTCAATATATTAACTTTTTGAGCTCCTTCCATTTTGAAACTTTTTTCAAAGTCAAGTATCCAGAAATCCCAGTAAAACTGCAATATTGACATATAGACTATTTTGGATGATACTCCAACTCTCTATATTTATGACTAGCATTTTTGAAATGTCTATTGAAATGAATGTTTATGCCTTGCATTTTTTGAGAAGTGAGATTTGCATTTCTGTCTCTTTTACACTCTACTTTACATTTACTAATATCACATTTCATCTACGAAGTTTCCCATTATCCTGCTTGAATATAGTTCTCTGAAGATCTTCACAGCTACTTCTGGTCCTGGTTAGTCCAGCTGATCTTGTACCACTTGCAGATTTATTGTCTCAGTGCTCAATTACTTTCCAGGAACAGTTCTTATATGAAACAGAACTAATATTTATTTCTCACAGTGAAAATTTTCTTCGCTTCAGTCCTGTAAGTAGTTTTTTTAATCCATTATATAATCCTATTTTTGTTATTTTTTTGTCATTTCTTAGACTCCTAATTCAAGACTTGTTAAAGATCCTGTGGAAGTCTACCAAAATTGTACTAATGAGATAAACTCACCTTAAACACCTAAAGAATCTTAAAGGGCTTAACTGTGGGTTGTTTTTTTTTTCCCCTTAAACTGCTTTTCTCATAACAAAAAAAGCATTCCCAACTTTTTATATGTGAGCTGACGTATGATATACATCATATATAATATATTTAGCTTCCTCTTATAAACATCTGAACTTAGAGAAATCTGATGAGCCTCAGAGATTCTAAATTATTACAAATGTCATAGACTTAAAAGATCAAGCAGAGACAAGAGGCCTTGTTTATATCCAGCTGCAGGAGACAATGCAGTGTAATGAGCTCATCCGTTATCACTTGTGTCGTTTCTCTGATAAATAATATCTGCTGCCCATGTTCGTACCACAAGAAGTAACTCAGTTTCTCTTCTGTCAGTCTATATCTTATTTGATATTTGAAAGTCTAACTTGGTTTACATCGGTGAAAACATTTCTTGAATTTATGGTATAGCACAGACATGTCAGTATAATCACACAAAAGCCATATATTCAAACAGAAAAAAAAATAATCACTGAAAATTAGACTTGTAGCTTTAGGAACACCAGAAACTATCCTGTTACTTGGTATGCACAGAATTCAGAGAGATAACTTCCCACCCTTTCTCACAACTTCTCTTTCAATGCTTGTTGCTTTTTTTTAATTTTTGGAAATAATGATATATGACTTATTATTTAGATACTTAACTCAGTTTTACCATTTGCTATGCATGCTTTTTGACTAACCATGCTTTACCAGATCTTTCCTTCTGAAGCTTGTTCTTATGCCATGTTTTGATAATCTACTTACTTTTAAGGTGTTAAACTTGACTATACCATATTCACTGCTGGAGGTTTAGCTGCTATCATTTCCCAAAGTAGCTTCTGAATTACTTAACCACAAATACTACCGGAATTAGCTTTTCAAGAAAGAGAAGTTCAGAAATTGTTTCTCTAAACTTTGAGCTACTTCACTGTATTATCTGTTCCCATGGGGGTAGCAGATGCCCATCATTATTAACATTCTGCTAGCTATTGCTATTACCTACTTTTCTAGTCCAGTCATCAACCTGACCTACTGAGTCCCATCCCTAAACTGTGTCCTTAAAGCTATATATAAACCTACCTCTTAAATATCTCCAGGCATGGTGAATCCACCACTTCCTTCTGCAGCCAGATCACCCTCAATGTAAAGAAGTTGTTCCTGATGTCCATTCTAAAGCTCTCCTTGTCTATTTCCTCACATCCTATCAATGAGTTGTCACCTGAGTAGAGGACTAACACCCAAGCCTTCATAGGACCTCATTATTATGTTCTCATTTCTATGAGATTTTTGCAGTTTTTTCTGTTGACAAAATACTGTTTTATTATATGTGATGTGGTAATTTACAAACTGTAAAATGCGTTGCTTAATTAATACTACTTGAATTCAGCTTTATTCTGTAAGGTTGCTTCTCTGTAATTTATACACTCTTTAGCTCTGAATAACTTTGATCAACTCTAAAGAAAAAAAAATCTCTTTTCTTCAATATCCCAGTTCTCTTTGCACAATCGCAGGCCTGAGGGGAGCTCAAAAGAGAAAGTATTACTGCAGTGAGTAACACAGGAATAGTGACAGTAAAAAAAAAAAGTACTAAAGTAGTTTTTTCTGGCAAAAAAAATCTATTATTCAACATTTATGACTATTAAGATTTTTATGTAAGTGCTTTTTCCTCCAACATTATTAACATAGTACATTTTTTTGACTATATTTTACATATACTGCAGGAGAAATTTATTTAAAGTATCATAGGTATCTATCAAATTTTGCCTGTGGAATTCATGAGGTTTTTTTACTTCTGATTTAAAATATATGTTGTACAGGATTCGTGTCTATAAAACTTAAACTGGGATGTACAGGGGAAACTGAACACTGTGTTCAGCAGAGTAGGAAATGAAGGACTTTTATTTCCCATTCCTGAATTACTTCAGAGTCTTGAGTAACCCCTGAGGAACTTTTGAAGAGGAAGTAAAGCTTGTGTATACAGCATTTCTCCCTCCAGGGGAGAGGAAGCTCTTGAGAAACTCAGGATGCAACTGACTCCCTAGTGCTAGTTGAAGTGTTGTGAAAAGAATAAAAGGATGGTAGTACAAAAAAATAATGGAGGAACATCCAGGCACTGGGTACAAGAATCTTAGACATGAAGTACATATTTGTACCAAATTCTCCAACTAAGAAATAAATCCTGATGTAAACAGTTCCAACTGTTTTTAACTGAAGTTAAAAAACATGATGTAATGAGTGCTCTAAAGATGATTGAGAAAATCTAGAGAAATTAATTAAAAAACATGATTTTGGAGTTTCAGAGAGTATGAAAAAACTTTTTTGAAATATACTATAATGCAACACTTGAATTCCACAGTGATATTAATGAAAAAAATGAGCTAGGTCACAGTTATCAGATTTTTTCTTGTCATTTCCTTCAGGAGCAATTCTTTCATCCCTTTTAGCCTGCTGAGTCAGAAGCAGAGTAGAGAACATTCTTCTTACAGAAAGCACAGTTGGTTTGGTAGCTTTTTGTTGTTGTTTGTTTTTAATTACTGCTTTTAACCAGTTAACAGTGTAGTACAAGACAGCCTGAAGAGTTCTAAGCTAATGCACCATTATTCTAGCTTATAGGCAGAATGCATCAACAGAACATTAAGAAGAGTTTTGAACATAATTACTTAGCAGATTTTTTTCTGAAGAGGACATTTTGTTTATTTTTACAAGAAATTTGGGTCTTTGAGTAACATGTCAGCTAGATTTTTGACTTTTTAATATGTATATGTACTCAATATATTGAGTTTTTAAGTAATTTAAATAGTTAATTGTTATAGTTTAACCTCACAAACAGCTCAGCACCATACAGCCGTTCACTCACTCCCACCAAGAGGGATGAGGGAGAATGTTAGAAATAAAATAGAACTCTTGGATTGAGATAAAAGCTATTTACTAGGACAGACAAGGAAAAAGAAAACAAACACACGATGATAGCTGCAGTGCAATTACTTACCCTCTACTGACTGCTGCACAGCTGCCCACCAGCAACGCAAGGCCTCACCCCTCAATAGCCAATGCCCAACAACATCCAAGCAGCAACTATTCATGGCCAGCGCCTCAAAGCTTTATGGCCTTCCTTATGATGTCATGTGGTATGAAGTAACCCTTTGCCTAATTCAGGACACCTGTCTTGGCTGTGCCCTACATGAGTGGCCTGGCTTGTGCTCCTATCATTTAGTAACAACCAAACCATTGTCTAAAACCAGCGTATTAATTTAAGATGCTAAGACTGCAGTAGTATATGGGAAGGGAAAAATTTACAGGATTCTAAAGTAGTGGTAAATTAGAAATGCTTATACATTCAAATGTGATTATCTGCTGGCTATGCTAAAAAAAGAAAGTAGATATGGATGAAATCTAATGATTAAACCTGTTAGCTATTTGTTTCTTAAAGAAACAAAAAATAAAAACACCACCACCAATAACGAAATAAAAAATAACAAAACTCCTTTACTTATGATTTCCAAAAGTTGTTAATGCATAAATTAGTTGAAGAAACATCATATATGCACAAAAATAGCAGCTCTATTTCATTTTACGTACACTGAACAACCTTTATGGAGAGTATAAATATTTCAGTAGCTACTGCTAGCATCAGAGTTTTGCTGCTTTGTTTTGTGTTTTGTTTTACAGTTTGGTAAACATTTGCTGCTATTGGATATAATAATGGTAGGCATTTTTCTGAAACACATAGCATATGAGAATTTCTAACTTGATGTAACCCATCAATTATATTAGTGGAAGAAATCATATTGGACACTGGAAGGTTATAACCATTTCCCTCATTAAACAAGCTTATTTTCAGACTCCTAATTTCATTATGTTGCTTATATTTTTTCCCAGCCCATTAACTATAATCCTAATAATCACATATCTACTTATGGCAGTCTGTCTTTCTTAATTCACCTACCAATACTCTATGCATTCCCCTACTACCTGCAGCTTTTCTTATTTTGTCAAACCTGTCAGCCCCATGTGGAACAGAGAATTATAAGAAAAGTAGTAGTGTTGCACAGAGAAAGCTAAATAATATTAGGCAAACAAGAATGAGCTCTGAATTTAGATCAGTAAATTTAGGATTCTGTAAATTTCCAGGACTGATGAAAAATTCTGGCTGTAAAACTGTGCATGAAATGGACAGTGAAGGGGAATTAGACTGATCATATACATGAAAATCCTATGAAAATGTACAAGATGAGAGTATTTGAAAAGTGCAAAAGAAAATATTTGGGAACTGTTCTAAATGAAGAATGGAGGATTAAATATAGAAGATGATGGGTGACTGATCAAAATCTGAGAAGATCCAAATGTGGATATGAGTGTCATCATCATTATTAATATGGTTACTGACCATATTTGTCTGTTAAAATGTTTCCTTTCTGAATATAAATGTATTTAGTAAATGACGGAGTGATGAAAAGCATTAAAAAAGAAAAAGAGGAATTCCACATGATAAAATAACTTGTGATCCTCTGAAAGTCAAAGGGCAGATGGAAATTTAATTGGAAGAAAATAGAAGCTTTGAGGTGTACTACAAAGACAAGAAAAAGCTTATAGAGGCGTTGATCTTAGTAATCAGGAACAAATATTTTGTCTTTGACAAAGAGACGGTGATTGCAGTGGACCAGCAATAGCAACATACTAGTAACAAACTGAAAAAATGAAAAAAGAATTAAGTGATAGGGTAAACAAGAGCTCTGTTCTGAGAGAATGGGACCATATAACTGTTCTGTAAAGAAAGAGACTGGATGTCATGGTACCTTCTGGTTACTGGAGTTACAGTTACAGGTGCCCCTTTGTAGTATAGGAAATCCAGCTAATAGTCCAAGAAGGAATAGGAAGAGCAAACTTAGCTTTCCTTGAAGACAGTGTTGAAATATCTTAGACCTTTTCAGCACTGAGCAGAAGTATATGAAGTGGAGGAGAACTACTAAAGATTACATGTCGTAAGTCCATGATGTGAAAGTGACTGGGACTCTTTGCAATACTGAAGAATTACAGAGAATGTGAAAGAGGTGATTTCTAAACCAGAAATGAAATGTTTATAGGTAGTTTCAAAGTGCAGGAAATTGGCATCAAATGCACTTTAAGTAGGTTAGGGGCGGGGGGAAGAAATGAATAGAACTTCTTAATTAATGCATGTACTAATTCATGATGATAATTTGTTGTGAAATACAAGTAGTGAGCCTTAGAAGCACGTTAGCATGTTCACATAAATACAAGAACAAGAATGCATATAATATGTCAGAGATCATTTCCCAGTGATTCTGGTAGAATTGTTAAAACCTTCTCTTGCTCGAAGGAAAGAGCTTGGCAGACTTCTAATATGATAACATCTGATACCTGCAATATCAGAGTTTACAGCATTATCGCATTACTTCTTTATTAGATTGGAAGATGATAGTTGATATTCCATATCACGTTACTTTTTTATTGGATTGGATGATGATAGTTGATATTCTGCAAATAAGGGCACATGTCACGTACAAATTAGCTAAGGAACAGTTGGAGTCTTCTCATGGTAGGAGAAGAATTGAAGTAAATATTTCTAAGACCATCCCAGAATGAGACCAAAGTCAGAGAATACTTACTTAAATCTTGAAGTGTTTACTGTGCAAAACAGAGCACTAAAATAACTGATGATGGATGTTTTGAAGTTCCAATTTTATGATAAACACTGTTACTCAATATATTTTTTTCTTGAAACAAGCCATCTCTTATTCATTTATTTTGATAAACTAATCTGTGATCATATTGTGATAGTTGTGATGTAGCTTTCTTGCATCTACCTGTTCAAATGTTCACCCAGTAGCTGAGATTGCAGGGCTTCCTCCATCCCACTCACATATAACAGCTAACAGAAAATTTGGAATGGTAAAATGAAAAATTTCTCTATTTTCCTTTATAAAGAGTATTATCTGCAAGCATTTGAAGAAGCACATTGGATGTCCACTCAAACATATACCTATGCATTGAAAATGAATATAAAAAAAGCCAGCATATCAGCTTCTCACAAAGCATGGCAAGACCATATTCCAATGATCAAATCAAGCCTGAAGATCAGATTATGGAGGAGCATATATACACAATTAAAATGTTCAGATAGTACAGCCTCTGCAAAAAGAAGATTGAAGTTGTAAAAGGCACTGAGATGGTTGTGCTTTTCAACTATGACTTAAAAAAGGTTTGCCTCTAAGAAATAAATATACAGAGATGAACTTGCTCTGAGAAACAATGAAATTTCTGTCAAAGTTTTTTCTCTATTTGTATAATGGCTAATTATAATGCTCAACAGGAAAGTTACATTTTTTTCCTTTAAAACTGATCTCTCACTCAGTTTTCTCTTTTGATTCCTTTTGTTGTAGCCTATGTGTTTTTGTGAGCAGCAGCTGTTCTATTTGTTTGTTTATGCCTTGTACAACATATGTCTTTCTCAGGATGAATTTGGGAAGCATAAAGGCTTCCATTTGTCATGTCCTGGTTGCTACATTCAGTGTCAAATAAAAAGATCTAGATGAAGGGAGAAGAGATTGAACCCCTTGTGGGAGCAGATAGAAATATTCAGGGGACAGAGAGAAAGGTAGGGTAGGCAGGTGAGGTATCTCTGAAGAGCATTTGAGTTTGGAAGACTGCTATGCAGTTACTCTTCTAGGGCAACAGAAAGACTGTGCAGGGTTATTTTTCAAAGAAGGTAGTAAACCTTGCCTGACAAAAGCGAGCTTAAATTAAAAATGCTCGTCCACAAGGAGGTATCTGGCACAAGGAAAAATATTTGTTTCCAAGTTCCCCCTCTTTTTCCTGTGTTTTTTTGTTTGTTTGTTTGTTTGTTTGTTTTGGCTCTTCTGAAAAAGAGTTTTTCATTCTAGTTGAAGTTCTAGAAAAAACGAGAAACTATTTGGTGTTGCTGGAAAGCTCACACAAAAGATATAAAAAGGAGAGCTTGAAAGCTCTGGCTATTTTGGGGTGCTGTGCAAGCACCTCAATGTTTATTCACTTTCTAGTTAACACCTTTGAAAAGAGAAGTTATTCTTCACTGAATAAATCTCTATACTGAACTTCTTATCTCTGTATCTCACTTTTAATAGCTCCAACTCATTTGAAGAACCATCGTGGGACAACGACAGATAAAGTTTCCAAGATGTCAATGCCTGGAGGCATCATACCTGTATAATGTAAGACAGTTCTCTTGCTCCATTTTTCCTGACATATCCCTTAGATGCAATTATTCCGTTGAATGGAGACGTTTGTGCTGAGGGAGAGTTCTTTTCTGGGCCAGCAAAACTCTAACATACAAACATAAAATCCTTTCTGGACGAGTTGCAGTGCTGTCAGTGCACACGATTCTCTCTTTTTTTTTCCCTTAGGTACTGCAGACTCTACAGGATGGAAGTAAGATGATGTGCAACAAAAATGCTCGAACCAAAGCTCACAGGGTACCTGCATTTGTTAATACTTAAGCAATAAAACATACACTTAAAGCAATAGCTTTTGTTAGATTCAGTGATTAGCTGAGATGAAGATTGAACTACTCTGCAGCACTCCTTCCTTACTGTGATTGATGAGGCAAAAAACAATGTGTATTTAGAGCACAGCTTAATATTTGAGTGACCTAATATTCCAGAATCCAGCTAGATATAATTTTATTTTCTATGTTGAAGAAATGAACAATATTTTTTAATTAAATGCATCTTGGATTAAGTTTCATGCTCTTTGCACAAATATGTTCAATCTGTCCTATGCGATAGTTAGTATGCATGGACAAAGGCTACTTTTGTTTACATTTTATAGTATATTTTGGCAATGAGTAAACAGTGCAATGAATCAAATTAATGAAGGGGAAACACTTATTGTTCTGTGCTCTCGCTGTAGAAATTTGGCTCCACAAAACTGCTGTATTAAGAAAGGATTCAATTAATTCAGACAAAGTGTTTCTCACTAACAGCTGTATGCTGGTATAGAACACACACATTACAGTTTTAACTGTTTAAGTTCAGCTTGCAGAAAAGTAATACTTGTGCTCGCTAAGTCGTCTGATAATTAAGACAGAAATTCGCGGAAATTAAAAAAATAAAATAAGTAGATAAAATAATGCAGAGCTGACAACAACAAAAGTTTAAAAACATCTAAGGAATGTTTAGATTTTTCACTACCTAATACAAACATTCTTCAGCAAGAAGAGACTTACAGACAGTTAATCCTGTAAGGATTAACAATTTTAGTAACTAAGTTCCCCAAATTATGTTTACTCAAGTGTATAAAAAGCTAGCTTTATGATCAATGCACTTCAGGTTTTGTTTGTTCAGTAAACATTTGAGTCCTTTACTGAAAGTATGTTTAATTTCCTTGAGCTGAAACATTACCGTTTGCCTTAGTGTGGCTTAAAAATGTGAAGCTAAGAATACTAAACTCTCCCTGTTAGGATCAAAAGAATTCAAAGAAAATGTAATTGGAAAAGTTTTGTCTAGACAATCAGAAGTTTGGGACAGTGTTTCTGTGAAGCAGAAAAGCTGAGATGCGTATTGCAGCCTGATGAGTTATTTGATGAAGCACAAAGGCAGAGTAAGTCCCAGATGGAGTATTACCACCTTACATATCCAAAAAATTTAAATTTTAGTGTACCCTCTCCATCTGTTACGTCTCTAACTTGTGTGCTGCAGTCAGCAGCCGCATCTCTGACCAGATGAAATAAACTATATTGTCAAAAAGTTTATCAGCAAAAGTTTTACAGGAGAAAGAAATCAGAATTCCAGGGCTTGACTCTGCAAGTTTTTGGCTCCAAGTATGGAAACTACAAACTTTTCTTTTAGTTATGGATTTTGAAGTCTTATTCACTGCATTCACTATCTAGCGCTCAACTTAACAGCAAGACCAAAAAACAAACAAGCAAACAAACACCAAAACACCAAGTCTTTACAAGCACAGCAGAGCTTTCATTTCCAGATAAAATATTGTGAGAGGAAGCCTGCATTCACTGGTGTATGGATTAGCCCACTGCATAGGCCAGTGAGGATATGAAGCCTGTGAGCACGGTCACCACTAAAAGCCTCTCATTGTTCCCTATCCTTTTTTTTTTTTTTTAACCTCCTGTTTTCAAGAGCAACAGAGGTCAGGAAGATTGTAGCCAGGTGTAAATTTCTCCCAACCTAAAAATGAACTGATTCCACAACTGTGATATTGGCAAACACTGTAGTCTGTGGTTGTCATTAGAACTGGAGCAAAAAAACGTTTTGGGAAATTGTTTCTGCTTCAGAACAGTGATAAGACTTCTTTAAGAATACTCACATCACAGTATACAACTCTTCAAATTCAAAGAGAATGAATGGTTCTGCTAAACTTCAGATACTGACAGACCTGAGAGGCTCTGGAGACAATCTGATTATATACTCAGGTCACTTACCATAAGTCATAATATCCAGTAGCACCTGAGCTGAGCTCAGTAACTCACATTTCAGCTATACCATATGTTCCATTTTTTACTGAAAAAAAAAATAATAATAATTCCCTTCAAGAAGAATGGGAACTTGGTGGATGAATCATGACAATTTGAAACTTCTCTATCACAAATGGATTATTGGCCAACAGTGAGTCAGTGACCTATGTGAAATACAATAATGATCTTAACACACATCACAAAATCTAACTTAACTCCAACTAATTGGCATCCCTGTTGGTACTTTCAGAAGATATGACAAGAACTGAATGAGCACTGAAAATGAGCTACTCCTTTTTTTCCTAGGAAGTGGTCTTTTAAAGTTGAAGGTATTTCGACAGACTAATGTATAAAATCTTGCACAACTAATGTCTCTGCAGTGCCTGATCTCTGGTCAATTACAGAACTGGTTATAGAATTTTCCATGAAGCAAATCTCTGAATGTCCCAGTTATTTCTATTAATAAATGGTCAGAAAGTGCAGAAAGTATTAAACAATCCAGTACGTTATATATAGAATACAGGCATGGCTTTTTTATGCCTTCATGGTTGGACACTGGAGATGTTGGAAAAGTTTTTTCTTCTCCATATATTCACTTAGATACCATGTATTTAAAGTAAGTTCTTCATTGCTTTAGGGAATACTGAACAGGCATGTCAGTCTTTTAACTGATTGTTGTCAACTCCACTTAGCATTTTGTTATATTTTTATACATCAACTTGTGATTTTATTATTACTGCAGGGCATATACACATCATTATGTTTCAGGGCAGTGGCTCATCATTATGTTGATTATTCGAGAACGACTATGTTGATGACTTTAATGGGCCAATAATCCAGTAATGAAGGCTGTATAATGGCATTCAGTACTGTTGTGAAATTATTTAGTACTCCATTCAGTACTGATATGATTTGCAGAGCTGTAAAGCTGTGCAAGTAGAATAATCCATTTATATATCTTTTTGCAGCATTTAGGGGTTGTTTCCTCTGTTTGCTTACATATGCTTGTTTTCACATATTCAAGATTTCTTTGAGATCCTTGGGACTTTTTTGATAATATGGTTAATTTGTGTATTATTTTACAAGTTGTCTGCAACTGGATTTTTATAAAACCTCATTGCTTTAGGTAGCAGCCATAAAACTAGAAGTAAAAAAGATTTTTTTTCTGAAGTGAAAATAAGTTTTATATTTTGCCAAAGAAGTTATTAGTAAAACATCATTCTTTTATACGCAGGTGAGAATAAACATAGTAAAAGAATAAAACTGACTCTACTATCATTACTTTAAATATTTGGTGTATACTTATCATTACTTCAAATATTTGGTAAATGGAAAGTTAGCATGTACTTGTGAAGCTCATAATAGCAGTTATTTCAATCATATTCTCTTCGGTGGCATAGCTATGTGTGTTTGCATGTGTGAAATAAATATTTAAATAAATATGAAAAATTTCTCACACTAAAAATAACATTGTACAAAATTATTCTATATATATAATGTATGTGCTTACAAAAAAATATGAAATTATGTGTATCTATGTGGCTCATGCACATATATATGGATATTCCTCATTACATTATAATGACATTGAATATAGAATATTAATATATTTCTTCAATTGTAATAATTTATGAGCAATGCAAATATAAACTTTCTTTGTTCTGCATCTCAATTTCAGGAAAAACAACACTGTATGAAAAGATACTGCAATTTCTAAGCATTTGCTCCTGAGAGATTTCTAATGTAGGAGCAAAGTCTCTAGCATGGCTGATTTTTTTTAAGCAACCACAAACATGAAGTAAAACAAAGTAAATATAATTGAGATCACATAGCCTAATAAAAAGACAACTATTTTAGAGATAACCTGAGATGTTACACAAAGATGTATGCTGGAGGAATAGAAGAGAGCAGCCTGGACTAGTTAAGTGCATACAAAATGTTTTTCCAATGAACTGTCTAAAGAATTGCTGCTGACGAGGAGGTGGAAAGACAGTTATCATGATGTCTTTACCCAGAGGTCTCATTACTTTCTTTACACTCAGCTGCACAAGATTGAAAGCAATCACTGGCTGAGTAATATTTTTCATGCCAATGTCCCTTTTTCTGCAACGCAGCAAACATTTTCTCAAGACTAACCTTGATCCACAAGCATAAATACAAGAAGTTCTGTATGATGCAATGTATGTTAGCCATCATAGCTAATGAGCGCTTTTTTTTTAAGTTAATGTATAATGATAATATTCAATTTCTTTTCTTCCTCACATTACTGTGCATTTTTTTCTATATATTTTTGACATACAAACCTGAGAAAACCTGAGATAATCTACTACCCAAATATGAGATTATATCAAAGTTAATTCACAATTTTATATGTAAGTTTTCTTATTTTCACCCAACAATTTTACTATTATTTTTGTGATGGTTTCACATTGATAGGCAGCTTAACTCCACCACGCTGCTCAGTCCCCTTTCTCAACTGGCCAGCAGAAGAAAATACCATGAGACAAGGGCAGGCAGATCCCTCATCAATTACTGTGGGCTAAACAGTCTCAGAGTAGGGAGATAAATGTAATTTATTGCTTATTACCAACAGACTAGAGCAATGAGAACTAAAAGCAAACTAAAAACCCCTGCAGCATAGGGGAGCAGAGGAATGGTCTCTGCACCAGTGTGGAATTCCTCTCATGGATGCTAATCTTCCCAAATAGATCTGCACGGGCTTTCCACAGGCTGCAGCTCTCCAACCACTGCTCCAACATGGTTCCATACTATGGGGCCTATCTATCAGGACCACACTGCTCCAGCATGAGTCCCCAAGGGCAGCAGCTGCCCCGGCCCTCCTGCTGTTCCATGGGCTCCTCTCCGTGGGCTGCAGCTCTGGCCTGAGGCTGCTCCATAGGCTGCTCCAGTGGAGAATCTCCATAGGCTGCATCCTCTTCCAGGCTGAATCCACTGCTGCACCAAGGGCTCCTCTGTTACTGCACATGGAGATCTGCTCAGCATGGTGACTGTGGGCTGCAGGGGGACAGCCTTCTCCACCACAGGCCTCCCTTGGGCTGCAGGAAACTTCTGCTCCATTCCAGGAGCACCTCCTGTCGTCCTACACTGAGCTTGGGGGCTGTAGGGCTGCTTCTCTCACATCTCTCACTCTTCTCTCCAAGCTGCTGCTTCACAGCATTTTCCCCCTTTCTTAAATTTGCTTCTACCAAACCAGTGTCACTCATGGCTCAACTCTGGCCAGTAGTGGGTCCCTGATGGAGCAGCTGGAGCTGGCTCTGATCTGATGTGGGGCAGGTGCTGAGCTCTGCTCACAGACACCCCCCACCCCTCCACACTACCAAAACTTTGCCACATAAGATCAATTCATCCTCTGGATTCATATTTAACTGAGAACTTTACAGCTGTAGTTAGATCATATACAATTCAGCTTGGGTTGCCTTCAGTGGGTAATAAATTTCAAAACTTTGATTTAACATTTTGTGAAGCTTAGATAAAACCTGAATATAGCCTGTTTTGTAGTGATGGTCATGATATTATACTGCAGAAGTAAATTAGAAACATTCCAGAATCAATGTGATAACAAGATGAACAGTCTCAGATTACAAACTACTGGTCTGGCAAGGCTGGAAAATCTTTGTATGAGGTGATGTTAAAGATCAGTACAAAAGTAATCCCATAAATAATTACTTTGACTAAAAGCTGCAGGTTGGCTTATGTTATTCATGACTCTTAAATTTACAATGTTAACACAGTGCAGCAATATAAAGTTTGACAGTCCCAGGAACATCAAGATTATAGTGTACAGTTATCTGGAGATTCCATTGGTACCTCTTCATAGTTCTCCTTCATATGATTCAAAGGGCAAATGACACCAATTAAGTAAAACTTGCCACAATTAATCTCAAATTACCAATGCAGTAACTTCCCTTGTTTCATGATAAAGTGAGAACATTTGCTTTTACAAATAAGTTGAAGTAAATGACAATCTGCTAATGGAAATAGATGGTTATAGAACTTTTTTCTCTACTAGATTGCTTTTGTTCTATAGTCAAAACATTTTGAAGAGATTTTAAAATTATTATTTAGTTTCAATTTTTAACTATTGGTGTTCTTTCCTAGAGCATCAGATATGCTATATAATGCATAAATCATGCCAGACTAAATAACTGTGTATGAAATGGTTACAAGGCTGGAGGAAGCACATCCAATTATTATTTTTTAAAGCATAGAACTGAGATAGAATTGAAAAGGAGAAAAATATCCACTGAGGTCATATGATATTTTTTGCTTCATGGATGTAAGTGATTATCTACAAGAGAAATAAGTGTTTTGAGAAAGCTGGATGAAGATTTTTTAGGATGAATAATATAAAAAATTATATACACTCTGAAAGAAGATGCTGAGTGTATGATGCACCATTATGTATGTACACCTTAATTTAAAAGCCTTAATTTAAAAAGTTAAAATAAAACAAGAACAACAAACAGAATAAAAGATACAAACAGGAAAACCTTCAAAATGTAGAAAAGGAAGCATGAATGATGGAGAAAGTTATTAAATTCATTCATGAGTGAATGAACCCTGATGGTAGGGAAGGACTTGGAGGAGTCTCCAGGAAGATGGTTTTCTTACTGTTTTTTCTTAGTGTGCTTCAAATGGAAATGTCTCTACTAATGCAAACCCCATAGCTCTACGTCCTGGACATCAGTCAGTTTTTCACACTGCAAACTTGGCCAGTCTGATCAGATTCTAGTAGAAGGCATATATCCCAGAATTAATTCAAAAGGCAACCAGCCATAGTGATGTGGAGATTTCTGCTAGTTTGCAAGGTATCTACAGGATTCACCTGTAGGTATGGTTATGGAACTTTGATTAAACAAGGGTATTCTATCACCAAATTACAGCTACATTCTGAATTTTCTGTATGCCACTACTGATTTAAAAAGGGATATCTGCAAAAGATGTCTCCCTACTTCCTTTTCCTTCCTATTTTTAGTGAATTTGTGGCTAACTTGTGTTTTTATTGATAAGAAAATGAACAAGTTTACAAGAAATGCTGAACAATCAGAGGGCAAAAAACAAGCTTTCACCAAATATACATACATTTCTCTAGGAAAAAAGGCAGAAAAGAAACCAGACTGTTACTATTTGTTTAACCTATAATTCCATTTGATGAAAAGCCATATCAGGATACTCTGACTTGATCTCTTGGAACCTGCAAGGGTATTTCCCTACACAGGTAATTCAAAGAGATCAATCTCTGTTTCTGTCAAAAGAGAAAGGCATCCTAAACATATTCAATATGAAGCATTCATCTGACACCAAAAGGAAATAAATGGTCATGCTTCATGTTACAGAAAACTTTTCTGTAAATTTTTTGAATATTTTAAAAGTGAATTTTAGTTTGGGTTTTTTTGTTGTTGTTGTTATTGTTTTTGATCTAGTGTTTTTGTTGGTGGTGGTGGTGGTGGATTTAGCTTCTCAATACACTTACAAAAATTTAATTCAGAATGGATAAAGATCAAGAAATTGGAACAACATATTTTAATATCTTTATTGATGATCTGGATGAGAGGATTAAGTGCATCATCAGTAAGTCTGCAGATGAGACCAAGCGGGAAGGAAGTGTTGACTTAACTGATGATGGTAAAAAGGCCCTACAGAGGGATCTGGATAGGCTAGATCAATGATCTGAGGCTTTAACAAGATCAAATGTCAGGTCCTGCACTTTGGCCACAACAACTCCAGGCAATGCTACAGGCTTGAGGGAGAGTGGCTGGAAAACTGTACAGAGGAAAATGATCTGAGGGTGTTAGCCCTCAGGTGCTCAGGTGAAGACTAGTAGCATCCTGGATTGTATCAGAAATAGTGCAGCCAGCAGGAGGAGAGAGGTGATCCTTTCCCTTTACTCAGTCCTGGTGAAGCCACACCTTGAGTTGTGTTCGGTTTCTTCACTACAAGAAAAACATCGAGGCCCTGGAGGGTGTCCAGAGAAAGGCAACAAAGCTGCAAAGGGTTTGGAGCACAAGTCATCTGGAGAATGGCTGAGGGAACTGGGATTCTGGAGGAGAGGGGGCTCAGTGGAAACCATATTATTCTTTACAATTGCCTGAAAGAAGATGGGAATAAACCTCTTCTCCCATGTTACTAGTGATAGGATGAGAGGTAGTTACACCAGGTTAAGTGTGGATATTAGGAAAAAAATATTCTCAGAAAGAGTGGTGAGGTTCACAAGAAATTTGTAGATTTGTCACTGAGGAGCATGATTTCATAGGTATTCTCGTGATGCACTGATGCTTGGACGAGATTATTTCAGTGGTCTTTTCCAACTTTAATGATTCTATGATTCTATTTTATGATTCTGTGATCCTGTCTTCAATTGTTTATCCATGTGTATACTTAAAGTCAAAAGCTCTCAGCGAGTAAATATTCAGCAGACATGACATTCATAGCTAATAATGGCTTCTGAAATCTAGTCCAAATTAGCTACCAGTGGGCTGACTCACTCCCAGGATATTGTAAGACAAAACAGTATGGCTTGGAGACCCCTGAGAAGCAGCTCTGCAAGTAGCACTACTGAATAGTTGCACATATAACTTACTCAAAATTCCCAATAACTGGGTGCAGTATTTATTCCTATTCTTCACCTTCACATGGAAAATAGTCATTGTTATTGGCAGGAAATGTGTTTCCCTTTTTTCTTATTTTTCATAAGAAACATAGTAAAACTGTTTATCTGCTACATTGGCTATTTGTGTATCACAGAAAAATTGTCTTGCCAAAAGCTCTTCTTGATGTATTCTCCAAAACAATGAAAGCTTTTGATTAAAGACTCTTGATTAAAACAGATAAAAAATACTTTCAAGCTTGAATTAATCATAAAGAGTGCCAGTGTAGAACTTCATCTGACTGCAATGTGCAAAAGCCTCAGGCAGTATGTGGCAGTATGTAGGCAGTAATGCAGTAAAGTACAGGGGAGGAGAGGCTGTTGGAAAGGACCCTCTCATTTGGATGCAGCTCGTGCTGTGTTGTGTAAGAATGCATCAGACCTTTTACGACTTCCTGGGGTAGTAAATTTCCATCCTGCTGACAACGGGAGTAATTGCTGTGTGCAGAATGAAATCAACTGTTTAAAAGCCTAAATTCTATAAGATATGCTTTCCTATTTCTTAGCTTACCTTATCAAAGATCGTCATTACTGTTATTACTACTCATGATAATTACATTCATTGAAAAAACACAAAATTTTTGCAAATTAACATGTTATTAAAGTGACATAGAAATACGATCATTTCCTTGGTTCTAAAAGTTGTATATCCCACATTATCACTTGGATTGATTGTTGATTTAAAATTCTTTTGATATTTCAGATGTACTTAAAGTTCTGCAAAGGGGTCCAAGGTGTTAAAAGATACTATGCTAGTACTCCAATAAAAGTTGCAGAAATAAAAACAATACCTTCACTAATAAAGAAATCCTCTATAGATGCTAGGTGTAGGTGATGTTGTCAGAGCTGCCTCCAATTTTACTAAAATTGAGGCTGAAAAATAACATGATATACAAATTGAGGGAGAAAAAGATGAAAACGTGAGAAAATGTAAATATACTCTAAATGGTGATTCACTCCATCCCTCCAAAAAAAAAAATCCAACAGAAACAACCCTAAGGGACTGCATTCTGCAAGTAGTTGCCCGTGTGCACAAAAGTATTGTTCCCCCTTAGAACGTCCTAAAATTTTCTACACGTGCTCTCTTACTGACCATCATAGGAGAGCATAAATCAAAGCCCCTATATTAGCTCAAATCAGCTTTTCCTGAACTTCATTATCTGCATAATATACTGATTTCAAAACTATTTTCCAACACTAAGAAAAGAATCATCAATTGAGATAGGTCTTATGACACTTTGCATTAATTAATGTACTGCTCAGGATGTCCAGTATGCTCATAAATGTGCACAAAATAGAAAGTCCAGCAAGTTGAACATTATGATATCAATTCATAATAAAACAATTTTTAAAAGTATTGTTATGTAGATTTCTGCTGTTAGCATGAAGGAAGCATTCCTGCTGTTTGCATAAGGAATATGACAGCTTCCCATGAAGAAAGGTTCCATTCATCACAAAGACATTAGGTAAGAATATCAATGAAATTATTAATATATCTCAAACTGCAAAATACTAATGATGTGATACTGTGTTTCTTTCATACAAAATATCAAATTCTTGCAAGGAGCTGTTTCAAATCTGTGTCACAAAAACATTTGAAATTCTAATTTTTTTAAATTTTTTTTGTCTTCAAACAGAGTTGAGTGTTCTGGAGCTTTGCTTTTTTTTTTTTTTTTTTTTTTTTTTTTTGGTAACAGTTTCATGAAGAATAGATCTGTTGCATAGAATAGAAATGTTGCATATACCTTTTAAGAAGAATCGAAGAATCCAGATGAAAATAGTGGTACACCTTTATTTAGAAAATCCTTTAATCCTTTGAATTTGAATTATTTCGTGTATATAAGAGTACCTTTTCACCTTTAAAAATGCAGAAATCCTTAATCTGATTTATTTCTCTAAGTCTCTTGCATACATGCTCTTCTTTCAGATTTCCCAGATTTTAGAGAGACTTAGTCTTCTCCCTCACTTCACACATTTCCTACTTTGAAAGAAACAGAACTGGTCAGTTCTTTCACATCTTGCCAAGTTTTATACTTTTGGCTTTAGCAATCCTTTAGCATCCACTATAATTTTCCAGACCATCTCCCTTTCTGTGTTGGACATCATTTGGAACCTCTAATGTCATGTTTTAAGTGGCTACAAGTAGAATAATTTCTCTGTGTCTGGATCCTCTGGGTCAAAATACAGATTCAGTTACCTGTGAGGAAGCAAAACGTTGAATTGGTAGATTCAAATTTCCTTTTCTATTTTTTTTTTTTTTCCTAGTGTGTTAACTTCTGAGCACCTAAGCAAACTTTTTAATGTTTACTCAAAGATATGCCAAATTGCTAACGTCAGGTAAGAATAAGAATGAGGTTTTCCTTTGGATTTTCCTTTAGCTTTCTTTCTGTCAAATAAACTATGCATTTCTGGAAAATAAGGGTTGTATAATAATCTTTTTTCAGATTAAATACTACATCCAATCTCAGATTAGAAGTTGGAACTCTAAGATCTCTGATGAAAAGTGCTCATACTAAATGCTAGTACCACATTGCAAAAAACAATCTTTAAAAATCTGTTTTGTCAGTATACAGCACTTGTAATAAATGGATTGTTATTATTTTTAGTCAATATGTCTCATGCTATGGCAGTTAGTTCTGTTTCAATCTTATATTTTTTAGTTGCTTAAAGACATAGTCATTCTTTTTTTAAAAAAATGAGTCAAAAAGTTTCTAAAACTGAAGTGTGAAAGCAGAAAAATGTTCTGTTTACGTTGTATTCTACTTTTGTATTAGGATGTCATCACCTGGACATCCTGTGGGCAAAGGTCTTCTGTTTTATTTCATATTAAGCAGGACAACATGTTTTAATGCTAGTAAGGACTACTTTTACCAGTTGCTGATGAAGGCAATAGGAAGGCATTAAATGATTTTAGCACTTAAACCATATCCTTTCATCTGATTCAATTTCTTCTTTAAAGGAAAATTCAGTCTCTGCATTTGGATTACTGGACCAGAGACTTTAGTCTTTTAAAAAGTAAAGTTTCTTAAAATTAATCACTCATCTGAAATACACAGGTGAACTCCAAACAAAATGGGTGTATATCTACATGTACTATGTGTCCAGACTTATTTCCAGGTGAATGGGTAAAAAGGAAAAGCCTGCTAAACTGCTAGGGACAGCTCAGTGCACAGCAGCTTGTATTTTAATATATAGCAGAGATATGATGGTGTACATACTCAGATCCAAGAATATCATAAAGCATTGGAATCCCCTTGTATAAATCTAATCAATAAATCATTTTAAAAATGCACTTTTAAACAAGCCGAATTTCATGGAAGGTACATGAACATGTGGGTGCAACATGATGAGAACCTTAGAAATCCTGCTAATACCAGCACCAATTTGAATAGATTCTTGGCCGATTACTTATTAAGAATAGTTCACATATTTACATTCATTCTGTCTTTACCTTTGAAAATCTACTCTTGTCAAGACTAAGCCAAACTTACACTAATACCAAGAATTGTATTGAATTGGGTGCCTTTTTACTTAAGTCATTGGTAGATATATTTGTTTCCCTGTCAGATAAATGACTGGCAAACTTTCTCCCGGAACAGCTCAGAAGAATTCAGTTAGTTTGCTGACTTATGATCACTATTATTATAAAGTGAAAATGTTATGCCTAGCTTATGCTTTTTTTACTGCTTCTACAAAACACAAACTTAGAACTGCTGTTTACATAAAGGCTGAACTCAGCAATCTGTTCTTAAATAATTGCTGAGAAACCTTTATACTGCTTTATTCGAGGCAGAAGAATTTTCCAGAAAAAGAACTACTGAAAGCCTCATTTCAGTACATACAGGAAGGAGGTAGAAAAAAACTTGACAGCGTGCATCATGGGTTATATTTTTTTCTCTGGTTTCTTGACTCATTCTAGAAAGAAAAAGGGGTTGTGTATTTTATGAGAAATAGTTATTTGCTCTGTTGTTATGGAACAATCAAGTGTAGCTGGAAAAACTAAAAACCATTATGATCTTCTCTTCCTGCTGTTGCAGATAACGTCAGTTATTATTTTGTCTTGTCCTTTCTTCCATGTCTCTGTCAGATAGATTGCCACAACATATTATTTCACATATCTGAAACATATAATATTTGTTTTATCAAAGGTCAAAATGAGATGGAGGTTCAGCTGACCCTGCAAGAACAAGCCAGCTCAAATTTGCTTCTGAGAAAACAAGACATCCAGCAGACACCAGAGGAGAAAACAGAATCCTGTGTGGAGATAATCCAAAGTCCATGCCTGTACCATCCATGCAGTGTTGATGGTGTAAGAGCTTTCCCCCCTCAGACAATAGCTGAATGGAAAAGCTAAAAAACTCTGCTTTATGCTACCACATGATCTTGGATGCAGATGCAACAGAGATCAGGTTCATCTACTTTCCACAATAGATGTTTTCAGTACCAAATCATCTTCCCTTGTATACACTCCTTAGGAGATTATGAAGGTCAAAACAAAAGGATGTATTTCCCATTATCACATAACTAGGTGACCAAATACAGATTGTCCTTAATAATTTCACAGAAGTCCAACCGTTCGCCACACTTATGCTCCTGGAAATTATTCTTTCAGTGTTAAGCACCTCCTTAGCACATATGGATCTCTAGGAATATGTCTCCATGAGACTTTTTTATCCTCTTCCTATTAGCAGTCAGGATATGCAGCTTGTTATTCAGGGCAGCAAATACTATGTCTTCTCTTCAAGTTAAGAGAAGACAGCAGACCAGCAAGCAAGAGTTAAGCCAGTATTTGCTGGCCCAGTGATGACTTAGCAACTTCACACAATGCTGTGATTGCACTGGTTGGCAGTGAGCAAATTGGGTTGTCATAAACTAAAAGGTAAGCAAAGAAACTCAGCTGAGTCATTCATCCGGGGCATTTCTACATCTCTGGAAGACAAACAAAAACAAACCACAACAAAACAAAACAATCCGCCCTTTCTTTTGGGTGTCATCTACTCCTCTCCTATTTAATTGACAGCTTACGCAAGCACTCCGTTCCCAGAAATGAGCTCAAACTTGATAAAGAAAAGTGTGGGTACTCTGCTTGTTAGAATTTTCTCTGGGAGGATATTAAAAAAAAAAAAAAAAAAAAGCCATGGACATTTAACCTGTGCAAATGCTTGGTTCAGCTGAAGTTAGCATGAACTACAGAGTGCAATAATACCACACATTTCTCCAGGGGATAGATTTGTGGTGTGTTGTCATGTTGGTGCTATGGCTGCATTGTAACATGTCTCAATAAAAAACATGGAATGAAGATGAGAGCTCGAGGTTTCTTCAGATTTTGAATTCCTAGGTAAAAACATCCAAAAAAACATTGTGTGTCCTGGAGCATTTTCCAGCTACATTTTTTGGTCTGATGAATGTTCTCCCTTGTGTCCCATGTACTCTCAGATAACCCTGAGTGTAATAATACTACTGCATCACATCTATACTGCTATAGTCAGCGATTGCTGTTTCTTGCTTTTTCACTTTGTGCTGTTCTAAACTAGGACATTTAGTTAGTATTTGTTCTAATTTCTTCTCAGGCAGGTCTGCATGGTATATAGTATGCTTTAGGCTAAGAATTAGGCCAGTCTTCATTTTCTGAACTTCACTGTGCAGATTCCAGTGCTTATTGAGAGAGGGCATTCTGTAGCAAGGTGAAGTAACCATCTCACCCTGTGTCACAGGGGTATCCCTGGGAGTAGAAGCAAATAGTGCTAACAACAGCTTAATATTACTCCTGCTATGAAGCTCACTACTTACCTCACTTATCTAAAATATATTTATATTTTGGATATAATAAATATATCCATATTCAGCTTTATTCTTTTAAGTAAAGAGATCATTGTAGGTTTTATACTCTGGTTAAATGTACTGTGTATGATGCAAAGATACTGTCTGAAGTTATTTTTCCCCATTTGAGTAGTATGAATATTCTTACCCAGCCTTATAAATCTATTTTGATGTGTTTCTTCAATTGAAAAAAGCTGCAGTGTTTTTGAAAACTATTGTTCTTTACTAGTCTTTCCAGCTACACAAGTGATATTGCCATTCTTTTATACTGCATGAAAGCATTTAACTTGCAAACCTCTCTCACCTACATAGTAGCTGATGTATATACTCTGGAGGAAAAAAAAAGGAAGAATAAATGACAGTAACATTTGCTTTTTAATAATATACAGGAGAAATATTTCAAAACTGGCCATGCATGAAGGAAATATAAAGAAGGGGACCTTAAATTCAATCTACTGACAGATCATGAACTAAAACCGCCTTTTATGTATCTTGAAGAAAAAACTTTGTAATCATCTATGCCATCAGTTATGACAGTATATTCATTGAAATCATAATACCGAACAGTTGTCAAGCTTGGAATTATCTGAAAGTATAGTGTTCATATATTCATGAAGTAAAATTTGAAGGCTTCTGTGTGCTGTTGGGCCTTTCTTCATTTAGAAAGGCAGGAAAATAAGGCATTAGTTAAACTTGAATAGTATGTTAATTATTTAAAAGAAGAGAATAGAACAGAATACTTCTCTAGAAAGAATAGCTGGTTAATCACAGATGATTATTCTTAAATGGTTGCCGTGTATCTCTGTGCTACACTCAAATGTAGTGAGAAGCTGTCTGTAAACAAAATATAAAGGTTGTTGGGTTCCTTGCAACAGTGACAACTGGAAAACAAATGACTACTTGAATTTCAGGTTTTTTGAAGCACAGTAGATTGTCAAAACTGAACTCCAGATCTCCATAAGAAAAAAAATACAGGAACAGGCAGTAAAAGACAGAATATACAGCTGCCCTGGACCTGGCTTAGAGTTCTCTAGAACTGAGATGAATAGTTTCTTAACACCTATTCAGTACTTGATTTGGACAATTTAAAATAAAGTAATATTAAAAAAAAAAAAATCTTGTGGATATGACTCTAAATCTCTGCTGATCAAAGGTAGATTTTAGTTGATCTAAAGCAATAAAAATATATTAACCCTTGACTTTCACTGAGGGAATTATGTGTCATCACAAATATGTTTCTGCAGATTTTGACCATTAAAAGCCCATGTGCCATTAATATTAATTTTTATTTGTATTTTCACTTTGCATCTTTGATGGCTAATTTACAAGATCCTAGCTTAATCTTCTTTAGGAAATAGATTTTATTCAGAGAGAGTAACCTCAAAACATAAGTCTTCTTCTAAACCTGAAAACATCCAAAGATTCAAAAGTTAATACTATACCTATATATGCTCCATCTTAATCCATAAAAAGTAGCTGACAAATTTCTGTGCAGTAACCCTAGGATCTATGAGGATTAATTCTACAGTTGCAAAACAGAAGCTCTCAGAATGCATTAGGGCTTTTCTGAAATACTTCTATTTGTTATAAACACAAAGATATTTTAAAAATCAACAGCAACATCCAAAAAAATGCCTTTCACTTATACTTACTTATATTCAGGTTCTGTTAGAGAATTTCACATTCCAGAGAACGTTTTCACACACTGTCTCAACTACAAAAGGGAGCACTATGCATTTACCTTAAACTTCCCTACAGCATTTTCTATATTCGGCAGACAGAAACGTGTCAATTATAAAATATAAGGCATGCTAGAATGGAGAGCAGAAGAATGTGAGTACACCTCAAATAAATTTTCTTTTCAAGGAAAATAACTTTATGCTACAGATCTTTCACAAGACATCTTTAAGGGTCATAAAAATGTTTGCAATCCTTGACAGCTTCTAGAATCCTTTAGGGCACATCCTAATATCTCTCATGACCATGACAAGCAAATTGTTGGTAATTACCAACCAGATCAGAGAATTGAATTGAGGCTTCAATTTTCCTTACTTTGCTGTCTTGTCTTCACCTCTTAAAGAAAGGCATCATTGCTGGGAAACTTCATCTAACAAAAATCTGTTACATTGAAAAAGCAGCTATGACCTTCAGAAAAGAGTTAAGACTGTTTAAAATCCCTCAACAATTCTCAAGGAATTCTAAGATTTTTATATTAACTGTAGCATTAATGTCAACAAAAATCAATACAGAATATTTGTCATTTAGAGTGTTTTAGAATAACACAAGCATTTGTGAAGGATGCTGAATATAATCAAAATGACAAATGGAGTTTGCAGTTCTTATAAAGCATTACATTTCAAGGAGATTCTACGGGAAAAATTAGGTCTGCATTAATACAGTCAAAACTGATTCTGACAGTCTAACAGACAGTTTGATGCAAAGCCCTGATTTGTTCCTACCAACAACAAAAATAAAGTGACACATTCATTATTACATGTATTGCTCTACATTTAGAGGTCCAAAATATGCTTAGAACTTCATTTACTTCATAATAGTAATGACTTTATTAATTAGGATATGTTTTTTCTAAATAATATTCTCTACATGTGTGGTAGTACATATATTCTTTAATCACTGGAGGATGAATTCAAAGGGTAACTTTTAGAAAAGAGTCTTTGCTGAAAAGCTTTAAACTGGCAAAAGTTTACTTACCTTACTGAAAGTTAAGTCCAACAGGCAATTGATGGGATGGCTGAAGAATGACCATGTGGTGTCAGCACAGGGTTTCTCTATGCAAATACTTTTTTCTTATGACCACCAATTGTTGCCAACCATAATTGAAAGCCAAGTGTTCCCATAGGGAAAAATAATCTCCCAATAATCTCCCTGATATTTTCACTTCCAGTATTTTCAAGTCTCAACTTAAGGGACTTCCTCTTCCAGAGGTTCACCAAAGGCTCTGGAGTTTATAGTTGCCAAAGGATCAATTTTTTGTGAAATTGATAAAACCCTTTCTGAGCTTGTTTGTAGCTTTGCTTTTTGCAGTTTCTCTGACAGTCATATTTCCAGTTTATTTATGTACTATGTGGAAAAGTATTTCCTTATGTTAATTTTAAGATCCATTATTTACTTTGGAGCCCATTATGCTATTAGAGAAGTAGAATCATCATACTTTGCCCATTTTTGCCATACCTTTTATGAAATACAGATTAATTTTCAATTGATTATCTCTTTTCTGAATGAAATACCATTAAAAATCTTCTTCAATAAAAGTTATTCAAGCAGTGGAAGACACTTTTTTTTCTGTCTAGACATTCTTTCCTGAACCTACTCCAGTCTTATCCATATCCTTTTGAAGTGGGATGACTAGAACTGCATATCAGTATAACTTGGAACAGGTAAGTATTTTTTATTTTAAAGTACGCTATTTTAAGCCAATTAAAAATCCGTTACATATTCATAAATAAAAATTAAAAAAAATATATTTAACCTTGACTGGCATGTTTGCTTTTTCAGGCCTAAGCAATTTTGACAACAGATAAATTCATAAATGAATTCAAGATGTATCACAGTTTTCAGTTTTGACAATGGAAATATCTCTGTACTCATGAAATCATACAAATTAGTCTGCTATTGCATAAACTGCAAATCTACAAATGAAAGATACATTATTTTTTTGTAAGGCTTGATACATGTTGACAGGACTTCAGTAATTTTTTCATTTCAGGAAAAAACACTTTAACATTTTAGTAACCATGGGATTTGACATAATTTTCATAATCCTTAAAAGTGCACAATTGTCTTCAAAGTGAAGCAGTTGCGCATTTTAATCTGCCATTCAGTGTATAGTCTGTGAATCTACTAACTTTGAGCAATGTAATCCCTTTGGTGGTCAGAAGTGAACTTTCAGAAAGAAGTGTTACCATTTACTGGGAAAGCCATTTTTAGGGTATAAAGAGATGTCAAAGAGAAAGATGGAATAAGAATGCATTTGCCAGTTCTGTTTCACCTATGTATTTTTGTTATAATCTCTTCTGTGGAATGAGATGTCATTACTAAGTTGTGTATTGCTCCAACATAACCATCCATTACAAAAAAGCAGAAATAGCACATTCCATTAATAACAGACACAAGGTTAAATAAAGATGTAAGCATATTGGGAAAGCAAGGCTTCAGGCATAGGTCACATTGATCTATTAAGTCTTGAAAAAGGTTTGAGACCTGAAAGAATAACAGTAATCATATTAAGCAGAGCTGTATTATCCGTGCTTAACTCAGTAATTCTCATTTATAATGCTGTATAGAAATTGATTATTTGACATATTAGACACAGAGTAGCATATAGTACATAAGATTTGAAATCAGGGGGAATTTACTGAAAAAAATATCTAAGGCTCCAAACCGACTCAATCCATTTGGTTTGATAAATACTCCACTCAAATCTTTTCTTTCTTACACATTACTAAGCTGTTCCTTCTATTTTACAGAGAAAAATGCACACACAATTCCTGGTCAATTTGTTCTTGAATCAATGGTTATTGCATCAAAATGTGCTTTGATAAATAAAGACTCCATACGAGCTAGAATAACTTTGTGGAATGTTGTACAATTGATGGCTGGTTTCTCTATTTTAAAAGAGGTTTCTGGGACAATTCCCTTTTGTTCCATGCTGTTCTTTTTAACTTCTTCCTTACTTTTCCATTTATCAGTTCTATTTCTCTAATTTTCCTTCCTTCCTGTTCAGCATCCCATTTTCTTTCCACCTAGAACATGGTTCACAGAGTCATTGCTTTCAGCCACTGTGGGCATTTACAGTGCTATGCAAGAATAAAATACGTCAGAGAAAAAACAGAGTTCCTGCCAAACCCAGCCTGAAGTCTTAAGGATCATAAATATATTCACTGATGCTTAGTAAAATTTCTTGCTTGCATACCAGGCTTGAAGTGATGGCTAAATGACTAGACTTGGACATGAGATGGAATTTTTTTTTTTTTTAATAATTTAATGTACTCCTGCATGAGGCTAGTTCATTTCTCGTGTCAATTCTGACATTTTATCATTAAAATACCTTGTGTCATAGGTGTCTGACATCAGTCTCCCATAAATTTTAATAAATTAACACCATTCTAAAGTGTCCTAAAATCTTATTTTGAATTATAAGTTATCCCAGTATTTTAAATTGAGACAAAAGAATATTTGAAATGCTTTTTTTGCGGATGCTTTTCCACCCAACTATTATTATATCAGAAAATAAGATACAGCAGTTACTTTGCTTTTATACTTTAGTGAGATACAGCTTGTTCCAAATGCTATGAGTTTTACTAGGGCAACAGGATTTCTAAAGTAAGTGATCTCAAAAAGATATGCATTGTTCTTCCTGATTGTGCTTTTCACATACATATGAAATATTCAGTTTGCTCTTTGGATTTGGTGGGAATACCTGTCTTCTCAGCAGATTTCAGTGATGCCACTTTCTTTCCCGTTAGTGTGATATATTTAGATCACTATCCTCTTCCTTAACCACTGTGATTTATTCCAGTGATTTTTTTTTCTCCAATATTATGAAACTGATGAAGCTCACTAAGAGAACTCTACAACTAATCTGGGTGAGAGATGATGATTTTTGGAGTGCAGAAGATTTTATAGTGATGATCAGATAAGTCATCTGGCCTTAAACTATAGGAAACAAAGGTAAAAGAGAAATGACTTGATTGATTGATTCTAATCCATTGAAAATTGTATGTTATTGAAAATAATCAAACCTCATTTGATGTACTATGAAATCACTCATCATTATTTAGAATGCTTTAGATAGGTTCAATTCCTTCATTAATTAGGAAACATTTGATGTCATGAAAATGATATTGTTATTTTTCTTACATTTTGCTTTCACTTTATTAACACTCTAAAAATAAAAGTCTACTCTCCATACAGAATTGATTTACCTTGTTATCCCTATAAATCCCACAGTCAAAAATTATGTCAAATCATTCATTATGCTGAAAGTAGTAGAAACTTATTTAAAAAAGTGTTTCCTTAATTTTATGAATACCTAACAGAGGTTTAATAAAACACAGGAAATACCAGTAATAAATCTTCTATAAGTAGGTAATTTGGGTGAAGAAAGTAGAGCAATATCATTTTACTGAGTGAATCCTCTCTTAAGTAATATTATTAGCGTTAAAGATGTTCAGCATATTAATAATATATATAAGTAGAACAGACATGTTTCAGTAAAAAACCCTTTTCCAATTAAATTATCTTACTCAACTATAGCTTCCTTATGATGAATTTCAATGCAATAATTCAGCCAAAATAGATAAATAATTTCCAAGAAAGGACTAATGGAAAGCATAAGAATATTTAGAAAAGGAAATTGAGGTAATATAGTACCCTACAACTATCAGTCTACTAAAATTCATGAGCTTTATAATGTTCCATTTGTCAGAGCTACACAAATCTCAAAATAATGTATAAATTTATCAGGTTTTAAGTAAATCTCAGAGTGTACATGAACAGAAACAACAAAGCATTTTTCAGATTTGCATGTCTCTAACTATTGCCAAAACATACACTGAAAGAGTTCTAGATTTGATCTGCTTGCCTCTGCTCCACATACATGAGTGTAGCCTCATCTCCTCTTCCTGTACAGCCTGAAAGGTGTGTCAGCCTGAGAGTCTGTGCACACATGCTTAGCATGCACAGTAAAGCTTGCTTACTTATTCAGAGGCGCTTTTACTCCAGCCACAAAACTTTATCTCCCAATCAGATTTCTTACTGCCTTCTCATTAACTAGAAGCTTCCTCTCCACTTCCTTTTTATTGTAGCCACCAAACTGGAGGAACATGTGTTGATACAAAGATCTATGTTGAGAATTCCTGACAATAAACAGAACTGATTTCCTTTGGTTTCTTTGGAAACTTCATCATCTTCTACACAGAGATCTCAGGTCTCTGGGAAGACAGAAAAGAAAATTCACAGTAATTATTTTTCCCTCCAGTATAATCATCAAACAGTTTTTGATTCTCTCTTAAATCATATAGTAGCCAGATGGTATCACAGAGTGCCAAGTGTATGTATTTTACTGGACTTATGAAAAGGCTTAAACTCATGCTCTGAGTTCGGAGGTTTTTAAAGTAAATACAGATTTCCCATATGACTTTGTATGACCTGAAGTGAACAGCTCAGGTCAGCATACAGATCTGTTTATGTATAACTGAAACACAGAGATAACACAACCTGAGAGGTGTGTAGCAAGAAGTTAATTAAGGCAATTGCACTAGTTTGTACCCTACTATCAAGCAGGATAAGCAATATAATCCTAGACACAAACATGTAAATCTTCTGGTGCAAATGATGTTGTTGATGATGGTGTTGCTCTTGTCTTATGTGATTTAACAGAACAAGGCACAACAGATTCAGGTTCTACAAAATAGCACAAACAGGGATAAAAGAAATTTTTATCATCATCACACAGCTTATCCCCGCTGAGTGTTTGCCCAAGGCAATTGATTAAGGAGTAAAAACCCTGTCAGTTAAGGTGTTCAATTCTCCACCGAAGGTAACTCTTTTGAGACTTCAAAAAGTGATGCTTAATTCCCATGGGTTTTGCTTTTAATAATGTTGTCCAAAAACTAAGAAAAAATCGTTTTTTTCTCCCGTGCAATCCTCTATATGATGTTAGGAAAAGCAGTCTGAGATTGCTTCAGCTATTATAGAAAAAAAAAAAAGCATGCATGTCCCTTTACACTCAACCTTGGCTTCTTTCTAGTACTGCTGCATCTACAAGGCTTATTATTAAATTGTGTGATTCATTCATCAGCAGAAAAACACTTCAAGCTGAGAAAACAGTTCAGGGGAAAAAAAAAGCCACAATTTTTTTCACCATCCTAGTCCACTTTCCCAATGCATCTGTCCCAACAGAGTCCCCTCAAAGCTCATTGCCAAACTGCAAGGATGTTCTAGAAAAAGGTTCACATTTAATTCAAAGAGTTCTCTTTTTATCCATTACTGTGATGTTTTCAGCTATGATGAAAGCCATGTTAGATTCAAAGGAATGATTTTCTTTAACTGTTATCTTGAATCTATTCTACTGTGACTGGAGTTGCGAAGAACAGTGGATAAAATTGCCATGCAGGCTCACAGGAATCAGATGTATTTTTAAAGATATATCCCATTAACATACACTGATGATCTTCCCCAGAGGTTTTCATAACAGCTTTCAGATGCCATGAATTATTTGCCTCTATCATAAAGAAGCTCTATCTAGCTTCTTCAGTAGAAACAATACAGAGGCATCTGTACAATCAATCTTCATCTTAAATTAAGTGAACATCCAACATTCAAAGTTATTTAAGGTGAGATTCTGGCTTTCAACCAGAAACTAATTTGAGTTGAGTGTTACAGATTATTAATATGTTTAATTTCCACCAACCTTGGAGACAAATCAAATTTGGAAACTGAATAAAAAATCTTCAAATACTTTTGAAGGAAAGAATAGACACTTCTAAGAGTTTTTATAAAAGGAGTTAAATTGAATTCAGTTTGCCTATATAACTGAGAAAGTGACATGTTACTGTTCATTTTCATCTCTATGCCTTGCAGGAAACTGTCACGTTTACATTTTGAACAAATCTACAAGTTGCACTTAGTACCTTGTCTCCAATACCATCTAAGCAGGACTAGTATTTCAAATTACCGCAAAATCAAGCTTCTCACAATCAGAAAAGTTTTTCAATGTTTTCTGCTGTCCAAAAGAGAAACAATAAAGACAAAATCTTGAATCATAAGCACATATACATCAGGACATACTTTGAGGGTGCACATGAATTTTTAACATTTTTTTCTCTGCCTATATTCGCTGAGGTTCACTCTTATTGGAACTTTAATGATAATTACTATTTTCGTATTGTAATAGACATGACATCCCTAGAGGATCTATAAAAAAGCCTATTAGATTAGCACTTTTACCCAATGAATTTGATTATAGAATCATAGTCACCAAGGCTGGAAAAGACCTTCTAGATCATGCAGTCCAACCATCCACCTATCACCAATATTTCCCACTAAACCATGTCTCCCAGTACAACATTTAAATGTTTCTTCAACACCTTCAGGTACAGTGATTCCACCATCTCCCTGTACAGCCCATTCCAGTGCCTGACCACTCTTGCAGATTTTCCTAACATCCAATTTGTTTCATTCACTCATTCACTCTCTCTCATCAGCACTGCATTGCTGAATCCTTGAAGTCCCAAAAGTTTTGCCAGTCCCTACTCTGCTGCTGCTCCCAGTTGCTCTTGGGCATCACCAGCCTGAATCCTGGAGCATCTTAGCAGCCAACTTAGGTGGAGGAACACAATTAGGTTTCTAATTGGTTTTGCCTTCTGGCTCCATATTTGGATAGTCACCTAGAAACATCCACTTAGTTCTTTGCTGCCTATTAACATTCAGGGATACATTAACCTAAAGCACCAATATATATACGGTCTGAAATTCTCTAGAAGAGGATTGTCAAACTGTAAAGTAATCCAACATTACTGTAGAAAATGAGGAAAATAACACAGGATGACTTCTAATCTTCCTTAGGACTCTGCTTACCTGTATTTTCCTTACAAATATATTGTAAGAGCACAAATGGATGCCTTCATATTATTATTTGGCTAAGCAGTTAGTACTGATTTCAATGACAACAATGATGGGAAAACAAACAAACAAACAAAACCCAGATCAACAGATAATTAGAAGAAAAATTAGACAGGAAGGAAGTGAAAAAAAAAAAAAAACCCTAAAAAATTATCTAATCATTTTCTTCTTGCATGTGTTTTATCTAATTTGGAGATTAACCACAGCAGTAAAATATTTAGCAAAACATTTAAAGGAATTGAGAAAAACAATATTTCAGCTGTATGTCTTTCCACAGTATTTATAAAAAGAGACAGATTCCTTTTACCTAAGTGAAGGCATGATACTGATATTCATAACTTGGTGTGTGTTGCTTCTTATGTTGCGCAGGGCAGGCTTTCTATGACATACAATTCAGTCTCAAGTATATTTCAGCTGTCTTTGGTGTAAAGTTAGGCAGGACAATTCTGGTCCATATTTGCCCATCTCTGATCTTGTTGGAGGAGATTCCAAACAACTTTTGCTGATATAGTGTCCATTCAATAACTTGAGAACCACGAATGCAAACCATGGCTCTCACACAGCATACCATAGAGACATTTTGGATAGCAGCTCCTATGATATGGGAAATTCTCAACAGTTTGGTAAAGGAAGCCACTTAAAACTGGCTGATAGACCCCTTCGTATTATTTAGAGGTATTTAATACAAACCATTCCTGGTCCTCAATTTACAGTGACCAGACAGAGGGAGATCACATGGAAAGGAAATGGATTCCATAGCTCACAGTTGATTATTCAGAAAGAATGCAAACCATTCAGATCATTAAACTAAACAAACAACTTTAAACCAGAAATGGTTTCAGCTTGTAATTAAGGTGACAGACAGGATATTCTAAAAGCCCTACACACATGGGTAAAACCTTTGTGGAGCATCAAGCCCTGCAGAAGATAATATTGTCGTGAGTTTCTTTCTTTCCAACAGTGAAGCGACAGTCACAATCAGAAGCCCAGGCTTCTACTGCTACCAGTGATTTCAGTGGAAACAGAGGCAACAGTTGTAGTGAAGTAAATCTGAAATCCTCAGTATTGGCAAAGGAGAAATCGCTATACAAAACATATCTGTGCAATGACTAGCAGTGCTGACACAGGCCAGGGAGACAACTTCTTCACCAGCTTTGATTTTCCAAAGGCAAAAAGAAATAACTCACCAAACAACTTCAGAGCGGCCAATGTTCTTTGCCCTTTTGGAGTAGCAGAGACAAAAAAGACAGTGACTGATGCAGTACCTCCCAACAAGACAAGGTATGTCTTTGTTAACAAAATGTCTTTGTTATCAAATCTGGATAATTCAAGACACTCAGCTATGCATACATGTATATACACTAGCTTACTTAAAACTGCAGAGTTAAGTACTTACTGCACTTTGACTCATATTAACAGCCTCACCAATGCTTCTTTTCTACACTGGAAAACAAAGCAAGCATATCTATTTGTTCCTTTTTCTCTCATAGTGAAAAAAAGCCAACAACATAAGCACAGAAGAATAAAACCATGCTATTTTGAAAAATAGTGAAAAGGATACTAGATAATTTGATGTGTGGGCAGGGTGGTATTTCAGGACTGGGATTTAACCTCCAGCAATGGGGTCAGCAGATCCTCCAGCAGGTATGACTCAGAATGGCATTCTCTTAGGAGCCATACATCCTATGACAGCTCATTTTGGCAGCTCATTCTCCTAGGGTTTTCAGGTGATAGGAAGGGTGTGTAAATTCCCATTGAGCTAGCGGTGTGAATCTGCAACACATTCTTTTGTATTAGGAAATGATTCTATTTCATAAAACATGGCTATCTTAGACAGTTTTATTTTATCTACTTCATTCCTATTTTAGCCAGTTTTGAATTTTGCTTGAACAGCTGGTTAAAATGTCAATATAGCAGCATTGCTCCAAAAGTAATGCCTCATATTTACTGCAGGAGTGGATCAGATCTCTGAAGACCAGTCTACCAACTATCTCCATATTATCTAGTCAATACATCTCCTTCCAAATCCCTCCATAAAATATTTCTCCCCCTGCGAAGCCTTTCAAATTTAACCACTGTAAAGCCTGCAAACTATTCTCACCACTTTTGGTATGTGTTGTCAGTTTTTAATGTGCCTGAGCTGTTTTCACTTGTGTTTGATCTATATTGTATAGTCCTTAGGTTACGCTCCATTTCCTTTTATTTGTTTGCATAGTGCTAAGAATACATTCATAACTCAGTCAACGATACAGTACATATTAAAATACTGTACATTTTTTCCTCATATTGCAAATATACATGGTATTTTACCATGTATTATATTTTACTTACTCTCCAGTCTCATGTAGATGTTGAGGCTACTACATTTTATATTCTTTCAAACCTATTTTTGCTCACATTAAAAATAATTTGGTTCATTACCATCAGAGCTGTGCAAAAGCCTTACAATTATCCCGGAAATGGAATGAATGAATTTTATGTTTTATTTTGACCTACACTTGAACTCCATTTACTCAGCTCCATTATTTTCCCATCTCTGTTTTTGGAGAAGCCAGAAAACCTCCCATCAAGATTATGAAGGAAAATTTTCTGTTGATAAAAAAGTTTGTTCTCCACAGCTTCAAACTGAAATTACTCAGCATGTTAGTGAGCTGCTCACTCTCCCATTCTAACCTCTCCCAGAAATGTAGAATTTTATCCAGTGTTAACAACCACATCCTTGGAGCAGATTTTCTTCAAAGAAGCTTTGAATTTACATGCAGGTGATTCAATACAGAAATAGCTTCTACGACTATATTGCTTCTTTTTCACATAGGTATAACACAGGCATGTTGCTCTGTAATCGAATGTCTTTCTCCAGAATTCAGTGATACTCTACAAAAACTGAATTTCACTCACATCTAATGAAAGCCTGTCAGACTTCTGGTAAGGGAAAATGAAATTCCAGCACCTAGTGTAAATCAGGGAGCAGAAGAGGGGATGGCCATTCAGTGTAAAAGCATTAGTTCAGCTCCTCACAGTACAGTGAGAACAGCAAAAAACCAACCAACCAAACAAAAAGCAAACCAGGAAAGGTTGCCAAGTTGGGTAAGTAACTGGATGTTTACTTCATACTGTTAGGTGTTGTTATAACTGCAATATTTTATATTATTTTATAATAGGTGGACTATTACATTTTGGTAAATTCATACAAGCAGTATCTACAGCTGTGACTTTTATAATCTGAGGCACTGCAGCTACCAACATTCTACTGTTGTATGAAGTAATTTAACTATACGTAACTAGGTAGCTAGGGGGACACATAAATGAGGCCAAATTCTTACCTGAAACACTTTCTTTTACATATTTCGTACTTAGTTTCTGTAACAGATCAGTCAGTCCTAGGCTACATAAGGGAATCCAAGTCACTGAAAAAAGGGTTTCCAATTATACCATTTTACTTCTGGCTTCTGAGTTATGGATTGCACACTAAATGAATATATACTGAACAACCCAGTACTCATTAGTATGGTCTAGTAGCTTCTTTCCAGTCATGTCATTTTCCTTAACTCTTTCTCTTTAATCTTACAATGATCCTTGTAGATTCTTCCTTCTTAATTTCCCTTTTAGTTTTACAAACATTTCTAAAATCCAAAGTGACTGTCCCTATAACTGAGATAGGGTTTAGAAATTTACCAAGAGATTGTACCTGAATCAAATTACAGAATCTGCTCCTACCTTGAATGTCCCACATTTTGCTCAATAGGGAAGTTTCCTGAAAAGGGAAGATCATAAATACCTATATCTTTGGATCTGAAATCTTGCATTTCTAATTCTGCCTCAGAGACATGGGAAAGAAAACATTCAAAGTACAAAGGTGCTTATCTACTGTATTGGAGATATTGGCATCTCTTCTGCTGAATCTCCACTCAAAGACTTGTGGCAAAAGAAACACCCAACTATCCCATGCCTATATGAGAATGTCCTTTCTGAAAGAAGTGAAAGTTTTACCATTCTTTTTCTGTGTAGTCTTAGCACCAGTCACTACAAAGAAACAAGGAACTTAACTGTGAGTCAGTCACACAAATATTTTTCAAAAACTTTCAAATTCAAAATAGAATACATCCTCTGCAACTATGGGATCCATACCTGCAGTGAGAGGGCAAATTTTCCACTTGTGTGATTGTTATTCAAAAAGATAACATAATCAGAATTTGAACATTGAGATCTTCTCATTTGAAATACCTAAGAATCACAATGGCAGAGTACTTCTTCAAAGAAATTATTAGTTGCTTAAATACAATTTGAAGATTTTAAAATGTTTTATTAAACTTGGTAAAGGTTTCTCCTATCTTCTGGAACCAAACTGAGCTGAAAATTCCACATTCCAAAATCTAAAAATCTGCATGAGTGTCTTTTGACCAGAGACTATACTTACAGGGCTTGCTTTACACAAGCAATGTCCTGCTTTTGCTATTGTCATATATCCAGTCTTTAGGAAATACTAACTATACAGAAAATGTATAGACAAATTCACTGTGAAATAATGTGCACCGATCTTGTAAAAAAAATGCATCTATGTTACCACTAGTTACTGACCATGCACTTATGTAACCACTAGTAACTGAAATAATTACCTTGGACTATTACAGACTTCATTCTCAAGACTATTGCAGCTGTTATTGAAGATACTATCACAATGTCCATTATGAAAAAATTCTGCTTATATCATGAGATGCCTGTTAGCCTACATGACAAATTCTGGAATTTGGAGTGGTTAAAAAAAGAATTATTATTTAACAGTAAATTGTCACTGGAATGGAAATCCGTATCCACAACACCACTCCTTTTGTCATCACCAAACAGGTGAGAGATCAATGAAAGGTAGCAGTTTGAAACTTAAAGAACAGAGACTGAAATCAGAAGTTTTAGATTCTGTTCTTCTCACTGCTAACACAACTTAAGTCTCTGAAATTGAGAAAAGCATTTAGCTTCTCTGCTCCAAAATCTACAAATTAGATCGCTAGTTAACAACCTCATGGAGTTGTTAAATGGCAAGTCAATAATGCATGTGAACTCTTGAGCAATATCTCAAATAGGAAAAGCTTCCTATAAAAGTATGTAGCATAATCTAATATAGCGTCATAGACTTGCAGATAATCTTTCTACCAGAGATTTCCTTTCACTAGTTAATCTGATTACAGAAGTTTGTGAAAAATACCAAGATTATGCTTGTTTCATGATTTATGAATTTCCATCTGCAGTGGAGAATGTGCAGTTGTTTGTTCACATATATGTATCAGTGACTTCTTAACGAAAGTGCCATATAAGACCTTGTTTGCTCTTCATGGAAAACTTCCCTTTTTATTTCCATCTTCCCTGCTTTTTAAACACAGATCCATTATTCTTATGGGAAGATGCCATTATTATGCTCCATGCTGCTTAAGTTTACTCTCCAGTTCCACCTGAAACTGGTTGCTTTTGTATACAAATGGTGCAGAAAAGATTTAAATTTCCCTGAGGTTTCTTCTTTGAAACCCAGAAAAGTCTTCCTGTAGATCATTTATCTGCATCATGAAGAGAGCTAATTAACTCTCATCTGAAAGCATTATTATTTTACTAGCCAACACTGTGCTATATTCATCCTTTTTATCATCTGTTTTGCAGAAGTTTTGTCAGCATGGTTCATCTTGTACCCATTCTATTCATAAATGATAGAAGCTTGAACTCTGTAAATCAGTTCAACTCATAAAAATGAGAGACTGATATTAGGCAGGCTTACAGCAAACATCACTCCATAAGCTTTCTTTCATGGCCCTTTTTGTCACAGTTGTTCAGTGAAATACATTCGTTACTACAACTCAGTACATCTGTCTTATTTGAGCCTAATTGTATTTGTAGCCATGCAGCTCCTGAAGTTCACTCACCGATTCCCTTATTCTGTTTATCTTCTCTCACTACGGTATCCCTAACATTGGAAGACTGACAGATTTTTGTATAGTAAATTAGCTTAAAAAAAAAAAAAAAGAAACAAACACAAAAAACCCAAAAACAAACAAAAAAAGTCCCAATATTAACTTCTTCCTCAACAGTTCCAGTGTCTGACATCAAATGATCTAATTTTTAAAACATTTTGATGATCATGCTGATTAATTTATATTGTAGATGCTATTGTATGTCTTTGTTTTATAAAGATGCTTAGTTCACAAATTCATCCAACTCTTTAGTACATGCTCTGATTTTCCTTAATGTTTGCAATATACGAAATTATTCAAGCCTATATTTTAAAGGCACAGGTCAATGGCTTTGTTTGGATCTGTTGCATCACCTTTTGGGGAAAGCTTTTTCTATAGACTCCCCAGATTGTTTTCGGCTTGAATATCAAAATATGTGCTGTAGCACAGCAGTTAACAGATGTTTTCATGTTATCTACTGATGGGATCATAGTTAAATTTGCTGCTGTTGTCATTCCAGGACCACAAGTCTGTGGTTCATGACTTAAAAAGCTGTGATATTCATATATATTGCCACTTGCCAAACATAGAAACCACAAGTATAGAGAAGTGGTACATGACTTCAATCTTTGTTCCACTATGAGAAAAATCATTTTTAAATCACTTGTGACATGCTTCAGAGAGTATGATAATGCACTATATAAAAGTAAGGTAAATCTACAAAATCTACACCTAGAACTTCTCTAGCACCCTAAATAGCTAATGTAGAGGTATGAGGTGAGCACATTGGCCCCTAAAGGCATTACAAAATACGAGAAACAAACTTGGAAAACTGTCTTTTTTTCAAGACAGCAAAGCTTCCAGAATGCTACAAGAATGCATTACAAATATATCCACTTCTTCACATAGACAAGAAAGATTCCAGAGGAAATTTCCAGACAAACAAAATGGATAGTGTAGAAATATATTTAACACTGTGCATACAAAAACTTGATTACCATTAATACTGATAGATTGAATGATCTAGTATTATAGCAATGTGAAAATGTTTAAGATTTTCCAATTCTAAGAAAGCTCTAATTGTCCTATAAAACAAAAGATGTACTGACCTTATCAGTGACTACTCTAACTGTTGCAGTTAGAAAACCACTTCCTCTCTCATTTAGATTTCCTTCTAGTTAAATTTGCAATCCATACAGCATTGCATTGTACTCAGGACCAAAGCTTTTTCTTTATTAAATAAAGATGTATTTGCTCTCCAAATGACAGAAATATAGGAAGGAAGGACAGAAGGGAGGAAGAGAGGAAGGGTTGGATGGGGGCAATAGGGGAAGGGTGGGAGAAAGGGAGAGAGGGAGGGAGGAAGAAAAAAAGTAGCTTTACTCATACTGATTTTCTAAGACCTGAATCACTACTAGTTTGTTCTTTCACTAAATAGATCATTAAAGCATTTTATCTGTACTTTTTCAGAGATATAATTACACAGAATTAATGTCATGGTGTAGGAAAATCGAAAGGGTCTCAGAAAAAACTTTCATAAAGTTTTAAAGATAGTTGAGGTTGTTGAAGACTTCTTCATGTTACAAGTTAAAAATCTGTGCATGCATCACAAACTGCAGATCAAGGCAAGAACTATAATTAAACATCTTAAAGCTTTCTAATTGCATTTTCTAGAGAAGTGAAAAAAAAATAAACACTCAAGTCCAGCATATTAATTAGCCCCTTTTCCCAAAAACATACTTTGAAATACTCTCAACAAATTACACTATTTTAAGATAATTAAAAAGTTAAAGATTTGTTAACAATATTGTTATTTGCATTTTTCATTATGAATTTCTTTCTGTGAAGTAAATGTTAAATTCATATATTTGTATACAACATTTTAATTCATTATATTAATTTTCTATGACTTTAATATATAAATAATTCAAGAGAAAATAACTTTATCCAGTTCTTAATCAGATTGAGTACTGAACTGAAAAGTCTGTAGGAGTTTTGGGATTGTATTAATGATATAATGAGAAACAATCAAACAACAACAAAAAAACTGGTTAAGAACGTTAATTCTTAAATTCACTACATATGGTTTAGTGTATGTGGAAAAAAAAAAAAAAGCTTAAAATTAAATTAGGCTTTTTTCCAGAACTGAAGGGCTTTTGCTAGTGGAAGGCACCAATTCTATTTTCCTTTTTTTAGTGGGAAGGCAAATCAAGACAACAGAGAAGTTGTTAATAACTCTTGTAACTAAAACAAAGAGCAAACCGATTTGTATCTGTGAAAGGATTGGAAACATGGCACATCTCTCTTGTATACTTGGAGAAAAAGCAAGAAAATCAGTGGTCTAGATTTAAAAAAAAAAAAAAAAAAAGCAAAAGGAGAAGAAGGACTTGTGCAATAAACCATTGTTTTGTGTACAAATCTACAGAAGGAGTAATTTGTTTCAGAAGACACAAATTTATATTTTTTTATTTCCCAAGAGAAAGTAATTTATTAAATTACAGGTGGGGTTTCCTTTCATTTTCACCAGTCTTTTTCCATTCTATTGACATTGTTTTATTTTATTTAAAATAAAATAAAATAATTAAAAAACATAGTTGTTAAAATAGTTTCATTCAATAGTTTCAATAGTTGGATCGAATCTTCATTTGAAAGATGAAACACATAGATTGTCACCTGCCACTCATACAGCCAGAAAAATTTTGTTGATTGGAGCACAGTCTAGGCAGGTGGAAGAGAGCTTGCATATATAAGTACCTAGAGTTCAAGAAGGAAATTGAATATGTGTCTCTGCTGAGCAATTAAACTCAGATATGAGACAAAAGCAGAATGTCTTTTTTTATGCAGAATTTAAGATTTCCCCTATTCACTCCAGCAAGAAACCTCCTGTTAATTGTTGTATTTGTTAAATTCACTTAAATTCTAAACTCATTCTAAAATGAGCAAACCGCAGTTTCATTGGAGCTGTTGGTGAAGGCAAAATAAATTTCAGCTACATTTCCCCAAGATACAGTAACCTCCAGCTCTCTGCAAATATTTTCCTGAAGTTTCAAAACTGCTGTTTTCCTTTCTAAACATGGGAGTTCAATTTTGTTCAGATTCTAAAACTACAAGAAAATTGTATTTTGATATTATTTGTAAATCTATGAACTTCTTTCAGATAATTGCTTGTTTGAGATTTTCTGTTCAAGATTTTATACCGTATTTTGGGAATACACTTTTTCTCTGACAGCTCTGGAGAAGATCAGCTTAATTGATTTGCAGTATTAGCGTAGAAATTTTGTCCTTGTCTCTACTGACTGTGAGCGATGCCTTTTTTCTCTCTTCTATTTGTACTGCCTGCTTTACCATTAGCTCAAACTGTGACACTTTGATCTCAAATCTGCTATGAGATGTTTTGCATTACATAATGCCGGGTCCTATCCGAAGTCCTGAGAACAAGTGATGTAAATCTGCATCCCTAGTTATGATTCCAGCTTCTGGTTCAATATATTTACATATCCATATCTTACAGATAATTCCAATCTTAACCCGGTGAAAGGTAAGTCTATAATTAAAATTCATTTGTTTCATTCGTATGAATAATGAATCACTTTTCTAAGAACTCAACTTCAAAATTTGAAAAACTGTTTCTACAGACTTTTATGTTAGTTTTTTGTTTGGTTTTGGGTTGGTGTATTTTTATTTTATTTTGCATATTTGTCCATTTATTTGCTTTTATATCTCAGGATTCTGATTAATAATACCTAACGAAATAAATCAAGAATATTTATTCTTGAACAGAATCTAAACCACCTCTGGATTTGCACCAGATATTATTTGAACATTTTAGTCCTTGTAGATTGCTTCTTCCAAGAGAGTACAAGAGAGAACCTAGTTTGCTAAAATCACAGGTACTGTTATGTAGACTCAAAAAAATGTTATACTTTTTTTTTTGATTGCTGACCTACTGTCATGTGATCACTAAAATGTGATCTGCTACATGAGAATATTAATTTACAAGGGAATATTAGTTAAAAAAATATGAGCAGGAAGGCTGAAGATAAATCCCCTCTCCACAGACGTGTCAGCTGTAAAAATCTATGCTAGTCTGGTCATAGAATTTTCAAGATTCACCAAAAATTGCTGCACAAAAAAGCAATTGGACATGTTTGATAAGGGTGACTAATACAAAAATTACAATAGCCCAAGGCTTGACTATCTGTGCATTTACTGAAAAATTTTGCAACATGAGAGACAAAGCTGAACTAAATGTGATTTAGCAATCTCAGAGTAACCAGAACAATATAACTTGATGATATGTCTGTGAACGTATGTTGTAAAAGCCAATTGGTGTCCCTGAGTACGTCAGTATAAGCCAAAGATTATGCCACTGTTACCTGCAGTAGTGAGGGGAAGACTGGTGCAGATACTGGAGTGAGACATTTCACAACTGGATGATGAAACATAAAATGTTTAATATCAACAGAAGATAAAGGGAATGAGAGGCTTATTTAGGAAAATGGAAAGAAATAGGAAGTGGAGCTAGGACAGGCCACAACCATAGCATTTTGCAGCACAGATATGATCCTTGCTACAGTGGGCATGGTGTAAGTAATCCAGTAAACTCTAAAACCATCTGACATGAGTTCAAAAAAAAAAAAAAGAGGATGTGGAAAGGAAACTGTGCTGGAACCTGGCTGTCCCTAACTGACATGTTCATGTTTCCATTCAGTTGTGAGTGAAGGTACTCTTGGCATTGTTCTGATTTATGCAAGGGCTCAAATAAGACATCTATGATGGAGAACCAGAGGAAAACAGAATCATCATTTTTTCCAGACACACCCAGCAGGGCTGGCCATATTCATGGGCAAGGGTTCAGTGCAGAATTCTTCCTGCCATTTGCTATGAAGAAAAGAAAATACAACTAGGAAATCCACAGCAAAGAAATAGTGGCCCTTGATAGAAATTAAGATTTCTTTAGGACACAGTGGATTAAAAGTTCCCATAGACAACACAAAGAAACTATTCTCTGTACAGTTATCAGTTGTCAGGGGTAATTGGCAGAGTTTTGTCATTAACAGAGCAGCTATTTTTTTTCTAAAAGTAATCAGCCTAAATAAATGCAATGATATTTAAGTGTCCTTGAGAAGTAATCCTTTTAGCAACAGGGTGACACAGGTGCCATAATTTCTTAAGTTCAAATTTCATGCTCACATTACCTTGAAGTACTGCGGGTACTGAAAACATTCTTACTCTTGACTCCCAGTTGTTGAAACAGTTATAGGACACAGAAATCTGTATTTGAATTTTATGCATCCCCTTACAAATTCAATTCCACTTGCTTAGTTTTCTTTCAGAATTTTTTTTTACTATTAATATCATACCACTAAACACAACTAAGTTTAACAGTAACAAAAAAAACCAGCATTAAGTGAAATGGGGTTTAACAGTAGATATTACTATTCTGGGACCTATCTCGCCAATTACTATTAATATTTCACCACATTTCCTTAGCAATGAAAGAGCAGAAAATGAATTAGAGCTCCTGTTCAAAATAAAGTCAAGCTAATTAAAAAAAAAAAAAGAAAAATCAGTATTAATTCCCAAAGAAAAACTGCCAGAGGCATATTTCATATTTCACAGGTAGAAAACAGACTGGAGTTTTCAGTTTTGCTAATGTGAAAATCCCACAGAAATAGGTTGATTATTTCAACATTAAGTAATATCTTAAGTCTTCCTTCTTATCTGCCTTTTGCAGCAGATGCCACAATACCCAATGAAGAGAAACCCTGTGATTTTATTTTTCCAAGTCAGTTTTAATGCTTTCTTTTATTATTATGTCAATTAGACATTTCTGTCAATGCATAAAGTTGATTTCACACTCTTATTCACTCTGAATGAAAGTATTGTGCCATTTGAAACCTTATATTTACTGCTATCAGCTTCAACATTGAGCTTCAGTACTCCAGGACTGTACCTTCAGTACCACTTCACAGTTTGTCATAGTTCTTGTCATGTTTTTACTCTAGAACAGATGCAGATTGGATGAATGAAATTGCTGAAGGTGAAGGCTGAAAGATACTGTCAGAAGTTATGAAAGAAAAACCACATATATGACCCATCTTAAGACAGCAGCAGTTTTTTACCCAAGACCCCTCGTTAAGTTAAAATGGGGGGAACGTTCAGGAAAAAAAAAACCACACACAAATATGAAGCGCTAAATATTGTTATTGCTACCTACAAACTGGTGTAAGGTTGCGATGCTCTCACTATCAATTTTAGTTCTACTAAAAAAGTTGTGAGCGCTGAGATATAAACAACAGAAAAGTATAAGTCATGACTGCTGCAAAATTGTGCTAACAGACTCAAGGAAAGAAGGTAACTTCATAACATCTATTCTCCATGAAAACTTTTGACATAGCAGTGATATTAAGCAAGGTTTGCTTTGTGAAGCTAGTTTCTACATCATGCTATCTTATGAGGACCCACTCTGGCAAAGTAGCTTTAGAGAGTATAGCGGAGTATCTATGAGGGCAGTTTGAGAATCCTAGGAGTTCAGAGGATCTCATTTTTAACATCAAAGGTATATTTCAGGCAGATATAATCTATGTTACTATAAATGTTGTGGTAGAAAGTTGTTACCAATTGTTGCATTATTAAACTCCATCATATTGTTAAAAATAATAATAAAAAAGCTATAAATAAAAATAAGGAAGGGTGCACACATTTACTTCTATCTGAAAAACAACAGCTAATTTTAATAGTGACTGCCTCACGGGAAAAAAAAAGCCATGGGGAAAGGCTGTAATGAAATGCATACTTGGAAAACGAAAACCCAAAGTATTCATTTCAGCACAATTTCAAATCAATTGTTGTTGCATCATTATTGAGAAACATGAACTACAGTTTTCTCTATGACAAATTTTCTTGAATCTCTACAAACAATCCACTTCTCATCATAATTGAAGTGTTAGGTAATGAGCACCCATCTACCTGGGGATAGTGACATTGATTGTATTTCTTCTGGAACTGCAATAAAAGTGGCTGAGAATATAAAACTTCTGCTGTGTATGCCTTAATAACTTTATTTATTCTTTTACCTTATCTTGGTGTTAATCTTAGAGTTCAAAAAATCCACTCTACCATGGAGTACATGCATGAAGACATGTTGTCAGTGCTTAAGAAGCAGAAGGTCCTCTCACAATGGCCCACAGTTGTGATTCTCTCTACAAAGAAAATAGCGTTAAAGAAAGAAGTCAAGGAAAACAAGAGTCTGTTATTAGCTGCTTCCTATCATTTTGTCTCACTTCCTCAGTTCCTTTCTACATTTCCTTTTTTTCTTATTTTTCTTTGATGTCCTTCTCTTTCACCTTGAAGTTTTTCATTTCTTAGATGAAATGACTTTGTCGAGTAATGAAAATGGTATGTCTTTTGTCAGAATTATTACACATAATTAATACAATTAAATGTAGTGTCATGTCATATATATTGATGAACTAAATAACAATTAATAGCAAGAGGAAAACTTTGAAAATTATCTTGTAAAAAAGTTTCTTGAATTATTTCTTTCAAATGAATTTCATGAGCCGTAAGTTACTTTTAAAGCAAGGTTATAGAGTTAATGGTACAATTAAGTAATTTGAAGCTATAAATTATAATGTGAAATCTCTTTCAAATTTTATTACAGGGAGCATATATAGCATACTGCATCAGCAGTGCTGCTGAATTTTTTCTATCATTCAGTACTCATAAGAAAAATCTCTGTGCTTTCTTCTGACCACATGCACACCTTTGCCCCAAAGCGACTTGCAGTTGCTTTTTAAAGCACTGTTTCTCAGCCCCTTAGAAATCCTTTTCCCAAGCTCATTTCACTAGTACAGATGTGAATGAAAATTGAGTGTTCTATGATTTGGCTTTTTTAGCCGACATTTAGCTCCAATAAGTAGATAATCTCAGCAGCATTAAAAAAAAGGAGGGTGAAATTGGAAGATATGAATGCCGTTCTTCAGCATGGATTTCTTTGTTCTCTCAGTTGCTTGTATTATACTGTGATACAGTATATCACATTTCCTTAACCCTGCTTTCCATCTGTATGTCTCTGATTCTATAGTGCTATCATCCACACTAAAACATCAGAAGGAGGCAAAAGTTAACTATAATAGGCAATGTTCTTTATAAAGAAGGAGCTGACTAAACAGAAGGAGCTAGAAGCAGTCAAATCACAAATCAAGAAAATATTGCAACAGAGAAAACAGGAGCAATATAGCCTTTTTTGATTTAGCAGACTGATGGGCAATGCTATATATAGAAAGGGGAGAAAAATGAGACTACAAAACTCTAGGGAAAAGAGCTGAACAATTGCCAAAACAGTGTGAGTCAGTTGTCACAACAGCACTTTACAGAAAGAAATGCAAACAGAATCAAAAGGCAACAGGTAAAACATTACCCCCTCGATACTATGTTTTTGCCATTTTCATACTAACTAGCATACTCTTCCTCTTCCACTCACCAAGAGTTGTATAATTGCAAGTGTGACAGAGGCTTCTCAGTTTATTATTTCAGGATATGACAATCAAGGAATTCTTCAGACTGTTAAGAACTCGTCCTTCCTCAGAAATAGGAAGGACACGTACCTTAGTAAAGCATTGTCTGTGTTTCTTTTAATTGCCTGCTAAGGGCATTATTTTTGAACTTCCTTTAATATTTTTTGGCTGGAGTTTCAAGGAAAACAACAATGTCCAACATCCCCCTAAGGTATAAATGAAATCTATTAGAACCAAAGAAATGGGTCACTGTAAGTTTCTTTAGAAGGAGCCAAACACCCTGCTGGTGCAAATGGGCATTTTTTCCATTTTAATTTTGGATTAAAGAATCTTTTTAGAAGAGAATCTTTATTTTCATGGTTTTTTAATCTGTGAAGCATATTGGTTGTTTTACATAAGTAAACTGCTTTTCATCAAAATCTCTCCAGTTACATTTGCAACATGATTTTGTGGCTTTAGGTAAAAATTAAATGAGTAAATTGCTACATTTGTCTGAAACAATAGTGTCTACATACATACACGGTTTAGGGAGCTATTTAATACCAGTGGCCACAAGTAATCCTACTGGGATGACAGGAATCTAAGCAGACAGATTTTGTGCATCAGTATAAAGAGCTGAGCTATCTAAGTACCACAGAAGTTATAGTCTAGCTGATTAAATGCTGATTTGGCTCTAGGCTCTGACTCCTGATATCACAGAGGCAAGCCAATTTTCTGCCAGCTCTGCATCACCATAGCTGCATTGAAATCAATGTATCAAGTTAATATGCTTCAGTTTAGTAGTGACCTGGACCGTCATTTTTATAAGAACTGATTTGAATGAAGGGCACTCTAATTCACTGTACATAGATAGAGGCTATTTTTACATTGCTAATGAACATAACCTCCTATTCTCTTCCATTTTTCAAAATATCTTCCCTTTTCCCTTCCTTAGCCGAATCCATTTTTCATATACAGCTGATACAACTTCTTTTCACCATTAGGGAGTAATCCATCAGCACCTGTGGCAAGCTAAAAAAGTGTGCTAAACACAAATATAAATCTTTGCAGTACTGGAAGTTTTTTACTGTGAATCATGTAAATGCATTTAGAACTACTGACAGCCCTTCACCTGTGGGCAGTTTCCCATCAACTTCCCTGGGAAACTTACATGTAAATATGTCAACCTCTGCTACTGCTGCCCAGTCACCTAACAGCAGAACAAAGATCTGCAAATCCATATTTTGAATTCCAAGCTCAATTAGAATAACATGAAAATGTCTATTTTGTTGAAAATAAAAACAACTTAAATTCATTTCAGCTGTATCTGTACTCTCCTGAACATGGAGCAAAATACATATGAGCAAGCACTGGATTCATCCAGATCTACTCCAACATGTTAAAAGCCATGAGAAGTAGAAATAAAAACTGAAGTCCATTTGAAATTAATTTCACATATCTATAAAATTAATAAAAGTAAAAATATTGAGTATTGGACATTTTTTCATTTGTTTAGTGGATTTTTAAAAGCAGTGACCAATATGGATATTCCCCAGAAATCAAAAGCCAATACATAGCAGATTAGCTGTATTATTTATTATAAAACAGCTGAGCAGAATGTTCAGAAAAGGGTCTAGATCAAGTGCTGATGTTACAGTAAATCAATTTTTATCCTGCACAGTTTTTATTTCATCAAGGAAATTTTGCCTTGCCTTGCAAAATATTCTATAGTTGATTTGAAGAACTAATAAATATACTGTGACACCTGTACAATTTATTATCTGACAAATAACCTACCTTTGTGTCCTTGAACTCTTGTTATCTCTAGGTCACCTTTTACACATTTATCTTCTCTTTCTCCACTGACAAAGAGGGCCTTATGCAGGATCTCTTATCAAATTCTCCTACGTTTTAAAACATAGATATGACAATATTTTCATGTATCTAATTAACGTATAAGCTTATTTCCTATTTTTCATCTACAATGCTCAGAAAAGGGTTAATTTTTCATGTTGACCCTAAAACTGCTGACACAAATAGGAGACATAATTACACAAAAGCAATAGAAAATGAAGTTTAGCTGTGTTTGGAAATCTAAACCAAAACGTAGAGACTAAAGACTTAATTTCTAAACTTCACTGACCACCCTAAATATATATCATGGATTTGTGAAGAGGAAAGGACCTGAAAAAGAGCAGTTATGAAAGCACACAAATACTGCATGCAAGATAGTGAGGAAAAATGCTGTCAGAAAACAATGTTCAAAGCCAATCCTGAGAAAGTATTCCAATAGAAAAAGGTCTAAAGAATTCATCCACAGTGTCATAAACAGAATATTAAATCTTTTTAAATAAATATATGCATTTCCTTACCGAAGAACAACATTTTCTGATGTCAAATAATAGAAGGAGATGATTCAAAGCTATCTTTTCCAGAATGGGGGGGAAAAAAAACCAACAACAAACAAAACAAACAAACAAAGCGGTGCCTAGATTAATTAGTAAATGTTCACTACCTTCCTTCTGGAGTTTACAAACTGGTTCTCTAAAGTGTTACTCAGTGCTTACAGTAGACAAATAGAGCTCCAGCATTGCCATATACCAAAGTTTCCCTCCATTTGGACTTTTCCTCACAAAAAGGAAGAGTACTGTCATTTTTAAATCCTAAAGAGGTGGATATAAGACATGCTCAATAAAGCTGACATGTCCTGGATACGTCAGATTGTCTCGGTATATTTTATCACAGACATGCTTGTATACTGTTTTATTGGAATCCTTTGGTAAATATGATAGTTTAGTTACACTATAATAACATTGCCATTTTCATTATTTTTGCAGTAAGTTATTAATGAGTCAGGTCAGCGAACAGACAAGCAGGATAAAAATCGTCAATTGCTGAATTTCTTAGATGCAAGAATTATTAGGAATAAAAACAGGAGAGTTTATCCCCCAAAAATATCATCATTATTTAAATAGCATTCCAAGATCTATGTACAATAGTACATAAGATGAAAGGATAGTTTCTTTAAGAAGAACAGACAGGAGAAAATAAGTGTTTTTTTCATATTGAGAATTAAAAGAAAAAAATAGATGAAATGAGGAGGGAATTTTAAAACGTATGGGTAATAATGAAAAGGAGATAAAAAATATAAGACAGTGGAAAACCAGAAAACATTTATGAACAAGTGGATAACACATCTGGATAATCCTGTCTTATTCTGCTAGATTATTGGGAAAAACAAAAACAAACAAACAAAAAAAAACAAAAAACCACCACATTTTAAGAATGTGGAGGAATCACAAGGATATAAGTGAACAAATCATATCAAATCAACTTAATTATCATGAGGATCAGGCACTGACAATCACTTTGGATATACCACACTAAAGATTAAAAAAAAAAAGGATTAAAACCATGAAAAAAAAGTCATAAATACCATTTGAAATGACTACTCTTAGAAGTTAAATTGTAGAAATACAGAATGGAATACTTTTTGGGTAGCATTTGGGCAGATTTAGAGTATTACATAAGCTGCTGGACATGCTCAAAATTTCAATACCAACATCAAACTTCAAGGATAACCCAAAAGATATGGGAAATTCTCTCTCTCTCCATTTAGAACTAGAAGAGCCTTGGCTGTAACACTTTTCTATGTTCTGAGCTGTCACCTCAGAAAAAAAATATGAATCTCTTCAGTGAAGTTCAGAAGAGAGCAACAACAGTCATCAGACATCATAACTCAAAAGAGAGCTAGACTGGATATAGCCTGTCCAGCTTTGGGAGAAAAGGTAGATCAATGGCCCCAAAGTACGTAGTAGATCTCAAAGAGAAAAGGAAATACTATTTTCTTCTTTCCAAGATGGAAAAAAAAAGTATACTGCAGCAAGATCAAGGTTAGATTTCAGGGCAGACCGCATACAGAAAGAGAAAGATAGCAAGGCAGAATATAAATTGTCTGAAAGTCTTCATCTTTACAGATTTCCAGCAATAGGCCAGATGAATATCTGCCAGAAGGAAAATAAGTACTCCTAGAAAAGTGGACTAGCATTTCCCTTGCCTTCCAATCCATTTATGCTTGACTTTATTTTACTGAATCTGAACATCAACCTCTTACACTTTGTACGGTAACAAAGCAATTAAAAGTTAACTGAGGCTGTGCCTGTAGGTGCAGTGTACAGATATTGACATAGAATGCCATTCATTAGGAGCATTGCTTAATAATAAGCAGGTTTGTTCATGTTCAATATAACTTAAACAAGAATTTGAATTGCGTTCTACTAAAATGTAGAAACTATTTGCTTGCTTACAGTAGGAAATAGAAACATAACCAAATTGCTGAAAAACATTCACATTTTCTTATTGAAGTCTAGTTAAATTTTCATCTAGTTCTTGCTGTGTGCCTTTTTCAGCTTTCCACATTTCCTGCACTGCTTATCAAGAAAATTCAAGCACTAACAACACTTATTTCCACTAACAACAACTCTATCAAAGGGAAGTATCAGCTGCCTACAGTCAAGTTTGAATTTATAATCTATTTTTATATAGGTACATTAATATATAACTTTTGATTTTCCAACTTTAACATTCTTAAGAACATATGATAATAAAGAAAGAATAGAAAAGTACCTAGTCAGTTTTGTACATATATTCTTGATTCTAGAAGATTGATCGTACATTTCTGTTGACACAATCAAGAGTCAAATTCAAATGATGCTAGAAATCACACACTAGAATCATCAGCATTTCTCCAAGTGAAATTTAGTTGTTGCACCTCTGTGCCTTTGGCGCAACTAATTTGAAATCAGTGCAGGCATTTCTTCCTAAAACTGGACTAACTCTGTAGATTCCAAAAGACTCACATAAAAGGATTTAACACTAACCAGCAGCTCCCATAACAGCCTGGATATTAGCAATTGGGATGATTCACTATTCCTCAGTCAGGGATGCATAGGATAAGGACAATCATATCTGCATGATATATTATCACACCATTAAGTAAATATGAAACATCTATCACTGGCCATTGCTAGAACAGGATATGGAAATCTCTGAACAATCATTCAGCTCTGGAACAACATTTCTTTTGTGTCCAAGCACCTGACCTTCAGCAAACACATACATACTGACTAGAAAACTCATGAGTAAGTGTATGCAGAAGTGGCACAGAAGAAAACTGGCAGTTTTTTTGGAGACAAATTTAGATTCTTTACTAATATATAAACATGTTTAGAAAATTAAGCTTCAATACAAGATACTGTTATAAATCCTGTCTTCTTGAGGACTTTAAAATTGGTTTGATTTAGTTACATACACCATATCCATGTGTTGTGGTAATGTGTTATGGAGTCTCCTTGTCTGTAGATATTCAAGACCTGCCTGAACTCCTATGTGCAACCTGGTGTAGGGAACCTGCTTTGGCAGGGGGGTTGGATTCACTGATCTCTGGAGGTCCCTTCCAACCCCTACAATTCTGTGATTTTGCAATGCTACTGAGGTGATCCCAGATTCTTAATGCGCATTGTTAGTGATACTATTGAAAAACTTAGTTTTTCCACCTAATTCCATATCTAGCTTGATTTGATGTACTTCTGTGTCTGCAACAACTTCTAATGCACTGCAGGTGTACTTTTGTGATGTCCTGTTACAAATTTAGCAATGTCATCTCTGATGGTCAGATCCTGAAAACAACAATAGGCCTTATTCAGTAGATAAGCTTATTAGTGAAATGTTACTGTTTGGGTTAACAACTTTGAGTACCAGAAGTGAGAATTATCTAAATCACCTGGGATCTCCCAAAACAAGGGAAAAGAAATGTACTTTTCCATGTGGACCATGGGTTCACTGAATGTATTTAGACTGAAGCTGAGAATTTTGGCAAATGAGTGAATTTGAACTGTAAGAACCACAACCAATCCAAAAAAAAAAAAAAAAAACAAAACTGTTCCTACTTTCAGTGGTATGTTAATAGTATTGTCTCTCTTCTTTAGGGCAATAAAAATACAGACTGGCGAGGTATTTCAATGTTTGCTTCATTTTATCATGGAGAAACAAAAAAGAACGAAAGGGGGAGCCTGTAGCAGAAATAAACTGCAGCTTCAGAAAGAGAAACTATTCCTCAGAGGTACTCCAGAGAAACAGCTTTATTTAAAGCTAAAAAAGTTAAAGTAATTTTCACTTCTTTTTCCATTAAAGAATCTTACTAACTTCTTAAATCTTGTGGTGAAGGAAATGCAATTTCCTACTTCGTTGTTTCAGGCTCACTTCCGTACATACAGCATTCCTACTGTCTGAAGCAGAATGAATGATAGTCACATAAAAGTAAAAAAAAAGTTTTGCTTACTATCTTTCAATTGCCCGAACCATATATTGCTGAAACCTAACAGCTTATTGTCAGTATCAGAATAATTTTGTTCAGTTATAAAAACCTTAAAAATTATAAAAATAATTATAAAAATAATCTTAATATAAATATTAAGATTTTATAAGTGTACTGAAAAGTTTAGGAAATTGATTTAAATTTTACACACAACCTCACATTATTTTTTCTAAGCTCTCCTTTCCCAGGAAATTGAAGGTGAGAGGAGTTGGTGAGTTACTCTTCAAACTGATTTCTACTTTCAAATAAAGTTTCCAATGAAAATGGAAGGTTTCAAATGAAAATACAGTGTTACTGTTAAATCCTTAGCTTTGATTGACATATTTTTCAAAATAAATGAAATCAATGAGGCAAGTATCATAACTATAGTTTTGTTACAGAATTTGTCCTCCAGTTCTATTGTATCCTTTCTTACAGAAACTTGACAGACATTTGTTTACTAGTCAGACATATAAAAAAATGAAGAAAAGAAAAACACAAAAAGAAAACAAAAGAAACATTAATCTTAAAAATTGAAGAATCATAATGCTGCCTATCTGAGAGCTTTATCAGCATAGTCAACTTCCCTTACTCTCATTCTTTCCTATTACTGGTCCTGAATAGTTTCAAATTTGATTCATGGATTTCCACACGGGAAGATATTTGGTCTTGTATAAAGCTTCATTAAAGTCAATAGATGTCCCTGGGCATGCTAGATTCTGTCCACAGAAAGCTCAATTTTTGGATTAGTTTCTTGCAGCAAATACCAGTACATTCAGCTTTGTATGCCTAAAGCAAGTCATTTATAAAGAAGTGGTACAATTTCCAGAAAGACTGACAAATCAACACACCCAGGAAAGTTGATGCAAACAGCAAATGGTTTTGAAGAAAGTGGATATTATGTATCTGTAAAACAACTGTGGAAAAAAAGGAGTACTGTATCTCATTCTGAAGTCCACACTTTAAAACAAATATTGACAGACTGAAGAGAGATTACAGAATATCCCCAAATCAAAATGAATGCAAGGAGAATAAATAATTAACAAGGTAAGTTTACTTAGATCATTAAAAAAGACTGAGATTATTTCATTAAAATATTGAAATACCTCCAGGAAAAATAGAACAGCGACTCTTATCAATAGGAAATTGATATTTTAATAGAGAGAAGTCTTTTAAAATGTCTAGATACTAAAAATTAGTAGAGTAGCCATTAGTAGAGTGATCAGCCTTCAGCATAAATTACTGAGGGAAATGGCAGTTCTCAATCTCTTGAGGACTTCATTTCAAGGATTGCTTTTCTTTATATTTCAGCCAAACAGAAAAGCAGCAGTTTAACACAAGTGTAATTGAAAGAAACTGTGTGGCATCTAAATATATCATCTGATGACATAGGCATCTCTACTCTCTAGGGTTTCCAAGTATATGAAAAACTCTCAGCAGAAACTTGTGGCCTTTTAGTTCTATACCATATAGAGTATACACAATGAATTTTGAAAATTTACTCTTTAGGCAGAATAATGATTGAGAAGATATAAATCTACTACACACTTCAGAAGAAATGAGTGAAATGATATTTGGGATACTAAAAAAATACAAAAATTTTAGTGATAGTTGAAATATATAATTTGTATCTAAGCTCTAAATAGAGCTTTCAGTTAATATATATTATTTAATTTGAAACATTTTGAAAGAAAAAATCATAATGAGGTTTTGGCACACACTGAATGCCGTGAAAGACTTTGAAGTGACAAGTGCAGTAAGCAAGTTCAGTATTTATTCCCATCGCATTAAACCCATTTGTAATTCAACTGGTCTCAGGACTATCTGGGAGAGATCATCTCCATTGGAGAAAGCCTGCTTCAGTATACAATGCAAGACCTGTGGAAGGAGGTAATACTTTAATTTGACTAGCTCAGGCTTGGAGTCATTTCAATCATCCACAGACACAGCTAACTAGGTTTTTTGTTTGTTTGTTTTTCTTTTAAAAACAGAAGGCATTACTTTGATTTCAAGAGCAACAGAGAAACGAGAATGTCTTCATTCCTGGGGCTCATTGAAGCCATCTAAGCTGTAAAAGCAGCTTAGCCAAACTCTTGCTGATGAAGATTCACTGACATTGGCAGGGCTTACACCTAGAGGCATTCCTGCTTTATAGATGTGCATAGTATACATGAACTGAAAACAGCTGAAAAAATAGCTGTGAGGCTATCTCAGATGGAATATGTTATCTGTTCCCTCGTAATGATCCTGCTCCTCAGCACCACAGAAAGAGAAAGTTTTCTATAAGCTCATGAACAGAAAATAACTATTTGTCAGCTTCTTAAAGCGCTTTCTTACAGATTTGTTGTACTATAGTGTATACTTATAAACCATGTAAGATGAAGGACTGATAGCTTTCTGCTCTGAGATGAGAGTTGAGTCTTGTGCTCTTCCAGCTGTGAAGAACCCTTGCCTCTAGACATGGGCACTGCATACATGTAATGGCCATGGTCAGGGAAGCAGCCAGAGCCCCATCTGCTTCACTCCTCTGAAGTTTTAGAAAGTCAAGAGGACAGTTGCTGCTACAAGGACATGCAGGAGGCAGTAGCTCAGTAGGTAGAAGATAAGTCTGCTGGTTCAGGAGAAAAGACATCATAAGATGTACAAATCCAAGAATTATATTTTCATCCAGAACTTAATAGGTTGAGGGTATCCTTTTCTAACTCTATTCTTGAAAAAGAAGGAATGCAAATTCAGCTCTCTTAACTTCCTTCACAGCTCTTCAGCTCTCCATTCCCTTTAGTCCTCTTTCCAGAGTTCAGACAGGTCTGGACTTCTGAACAGAGAAATATCTCTACCTACATTACTGCGAAAGGGGCCTCTGGAAGAACTTGAGCCAAGGAAAAAAGAAAATATTTCATGTAAGTAAAAGCAAATGCTATCAGACTGAAATATGGTTTATTAAGCATAAAGTTACACCACTGCTATTAGATCTAGTTCAGAAATGCAGATCTAAATATTTTTCACTACAAGGGATACTGGTGCTGTGGTATGCCTCAGCATTTTTTCACAGGAAAATTTTACTCCAGTGATCATATTTCACTAAGAACAGTAAGGTAATATTTCCCAGAAGTTAGGATACTTTCTAACCTGCTGATACCACTTCAGCACTTTCAGGAATTCTCATCTGCCTTTTGTTATTGCTTTATCCCTTCCATAGGAAACACTGTCTGTTAAATAGGCCCTTCCCCTGTAAAGTCATCCCTGTGAATGCTGCTTTCATTACTCTATGAATTCTGTCCAGAATAAAACATAAAACTCACCTTTACTACTGTCTCCATTCACTTTATATTAGGAGAAAAAAAAGGATCACTACAGTATGTTACTCAGCATTTTGCTTTTTCCAAAACATTTTCCTTAAAGTAAAAAAAAAGCATTAGCTGTATTAAAAAGTTTAAAAGAAAAACATAACAAAACTGCAGTGTAATACAGCAGGCTTCTTCTGTAGGAAAAAAGCAAGCCTGAATGCTTTTTTGAACTCAAAAATAATTACAATCTACACTATGACATTTTTTAATTACTTCAGGTTCAATAATGTGCTCAGTATTCAAGGAGGTCCATAGAAGTCCCTCTCCTTCCCCATGTCTCATCCTACACAGCCACATCTTTGGATATCCAGACCTCACAAAGCTCTATTCAAACCAAATGCTGAGTTTCTTTGTCGCATTCAAAACTTTATTTAATCTCATATGGGAAAAGTGTTTTTTTTCCCCCCCCTCACATTAATAGTCCTCAAGGTGGAGAAGCACAGTGTAGGTGGCTCACTGAGACCATTTTCCTCAGCACCTCTGCGCTGCCATGAGCAGCTGCCCACAGGACCCCAGCTCATGCAGGAGAAAGAAGGAGACTATTCTGCTCTCAAGGGAAGAGCACAAAGATTTGCAGAGCTTTCTGAGACCAATGATACAGACAGGAAAATAAGGCCACAGATTGGTCTTGGTATGATGACAACCTGCTCCAGCATTATCCTTAACTTAGACATGCTGCAGATTTAACATTCACCACCTGACTCACCCTGTAGCTCTTCCTCAGTTCTATAAAAATTATCTTTGCTATAAACGTGATCTAGAAGATCTAGCGTTCATTTTCTTTTTTTAAGAAATTTTAAAAACAACTTAAAAAAAATAATTTTCAGAACAACTGAAAGAAGATTTTTTTTTTTTTTTTTTACTTGTCAAATGACTGCAGCAATGCCATGGTTTGAAGAGTAAAAATAAGAAAAGTATATGACTATTACAAATATCTGCAGTCCTTCCTGAATATCTCTGACTCTAAAAAGAAGTAGAGATGAGGGGGAATTCTACTGTTTCTTCTGTTTTGGCAGATAAAGTGTATTTTGCCTAAGTTCAGACTAGAGAAGTTCAGAATGTAACTCACTACTTACAACATTTCTTGATATGGACATATGGAAGAGCTAATTGAATTTTGAAAAAAAATTCTTCCAACTGCCAAAATAATTAAAACAGCAAGGATTTAAAGACTTTAAAAAGCAGTACCAATTCTCATAGAAGGTCCAGTAGCAACTAAGCTCTCTAGGAGATACAGATTTTCAATTTCCTTCTGTTAGGGGTATTCTACAGATTATGTGCTTCACTGTCTCTACTAGTATTTTCTTCTCCCTGTGTTAAATTCCTCCTTTAGTTGTTTAAGAGCATACATTTTTATCTCTCAGTGGAACTGCCAGAATACAGAAAATTTCCATTTGGGTGAGGAATTAACTCTCTCGTACAGGAAGAAAATGGGCCAGAATAACAAACAATTCTAGAGGAATAGATAGACCCTGTTCTGAAATAAGATCCTTCAATTTTTTTTTTTTTTTTTAAGTGATAGATACTGTATCACTAATTAAACAGTCCTGAAGAAATCAGTGAGGAGATCATTAGGGCAATTTTTTCCTAAAGGAGTCCTGTTCTAAAGAATCTCTATAAAGACATCAAGGATTCAAGATACAGAAATGATTATAAAAGTCACACAAAGATTCAAAGATACTACAACTGTCCCAAGGTACATTGTTCTAAAACTACATACAAATAAGTATACTAGAGTAATTGCCTCCATTTGTTCCTCGCTTATAGGTGGTGTTTGTTAAAAAGGATTTTTAGTAGATGGTCCTGTTGGTATTACAGCTGGAATGATTATTGTGGTGAAAGTGGGAAAAGAAACAAACAGAAAAGGAACGCTCACCTATAGCCAAAGATCTAGGTTCACAGGAAGGACTCCACAGAGGAGAAATATCCAGAAAGAGATTCTTCCCCAGTGGCAGTCAGCCTTTAAATGCAGTCTAGGATGGGGGGCTCCACCCCTTCCAGTCACACAGGTGAATTGCCTTCACCTGTGCTCCCACGGCTGACTCAGTCCTTTCCTCAGATGATCAATCAGTGGTTCAGGCTGTGACTCAACAGTTCCCATACAGTAGATATATGACATATGACATAAAATAGCATTATTTTTTAATGATTTAATAGAATTATATATATATTTTTGTTCAAAACAGCAAGAACAGAAGAATGAGTGAATATTTGGCTTGAGTTTTAGCTCAGCATTGTCTCTCTATGTACTTGAATTGAAAAACATTTAAAGAACATTTATTAGTTCTCCTTTGGAAATTCAATTCACATTAATTCTGTATATTTTACTGACTAAATTGAACTGTTTCTATAGATCCCATACCCTGGAAGGTTTTGTTATGAATAGTGTATTTTAGATGTATTCAAATGAACAGCTAAACAAAAACAAAAACAAACAAACAAAAAAAAGCAGATTTCTGTTTTTATCTATCACTTTTCAGAGGCAGTCAGAGACATTCAGAGGAATTCCCCTCATTTACTGGTGGTGCAGTCTCACCAATTCACCGGTCTGGCAGGACAGCAGGACGGCTCCTGGGGAAGGATTCATCAAATTTTTTCCACGAGGTAGAATGACTCCTATAAGCTTCCAGCTGGATCAGTGACCTTGGTCATAGCATGCCAGTGGCTGAGGTCAGCTCTGTGCCTACAGGCATCATTGCCCAGCCAGAACAGACAGATGGTCATGTGGGGTCAGGTAGGGCAGATGAACTTCACTGTCAATGACAAACACATGCAATGCAAGATATGAAATATGTATTTTCTAAAGTGGAAATCAATTTGGGAAAACAGCAGTTGTCTTCTCCTATAAAATGCTAAATATTACATTTCAGGCTCCCAGTTCTTCAGTTTTGCAGGTATTAGTAAAACTTCCTATTTACTGGAAAAAATCTTGTATAAAGTGGGAGTAAGGTTTTCTCAGAGAGAGCCAAGAGACTTAGCAGTCAGAATGTTTATCTGAACATGTTATTACACATGAAAGCTTCCTCAAAACTCACTGCCTTTTGAATTCTCAAACTTACACAAGAAAAACATTCAAAAAGGTTTCCAATATCAGATCTATGTAATCTAATATTAAATAACGATAAAGAACCTCAGTCAGGAAAGATTGTCCTCATTATACTCAATAAGAATTTAATATATTTTCATATTTGTTTTTCTGCTTCCATGAATCAAAGTTGCAACAACAGTGGATAGCTGAAAAAGAAATTTCACACCTGAAAGTAATGCAAATGTATGTGTGGTAAAGGCAGCATAATTCAGAATTTCTTATTCTGCAATGAAATTCTTATTCTTATCTGCACTGACAGAGAAGTGCAGATGATTGAACAATAGCCATATTGTACTTCGCATACAAAAATCTGTTCCGTTGAAGTCTTGTGACAAATCAAAACATATTAAATTAATTATATTTTCAGATAGAAAATGCTTTTACTTTCTAAAACACATAAAAATTCACTACATGCCTCTGAAAATCTCAGTCATTTTGTGTACTTGAGTTTGTGATATTCAGAGTATGCATCTCTATAGAACTACAGTAATCTTCTGAAAACAGTCTTCCAGTAACATTGGAGACTGGGATAAGACATTAATTATCTGCTCCTTCTTGTCTTTACTCTAGTAAATACTATTTTTCCTCCAGTAAACAAGAATTCCTGAGCTCTTTTATAAACACACTGGACAACAAAATAAGAAAATCATTGCATTAGTGTATTTTTCTTTCCTGGCCACCTGTGATCAAATTTTGACAGGTAATTACCTGCCAATTTGTGTGGGTGAGCTGATCAAGATGCTCTTCATTTTGTGGTGTGACAGCTGTGCATGGTCAACTAAAAGATGGCTTGTCTTTCACATCACTACTCACAGACTCACTGTGCTCACATTCACTGTTTGGACTTCATAGTTGTTCAGGAAGCATCAATGAATGTCAGTGGGTGCCATTATTTCCATCTGACAGAATTCAGTGATACACCTTTGCTTCATATGCTTTTACATGCCAGGCACCCTTTTCTCAGACTGCCCCTCTGCTGCCATCTGTCACATGGCAACAAAATATTGGTGTAAAGGTTCAACCTCTACTGCCATATCACAACCATTTGCCTCTGATTTCATGGCCCAAAATAATAAAATAGGAGGCATTACTTTTGGAGCAATCCTCATATATTAGAATGCTTCCTTTTAAAAACAGAGAAGTAATTGCATTAAGCTTTATGGAAGTTCAGTGTTTGAACAATATTTTGTCCATTTGTATTCTTACTGCATATCAAATGGACTATAATCAAGGTCCTTAGAGGAATTGAATTCATAGAGGAACAATTCTAGACGAACAACTCTTATCAAAAGATTACGCTACATTACATCAATCCATAAATGAAAAGCCATTAACTAATATTAATATAACATCTGAATTTGCTTTCTTAGATCATGCAGTCATTAAATGCATTTAAATATTCCATTTCAAAATTTAAACCTCAAATGCTAATTAAAAAGCACCACTTGTTACAAGATAGAATAAGGATGAAAGATCTTAAGTGAGATTACTATTATCTCCACTGTGACAAATGACTTAATGGAGAATTTTTGATTGCAGGTAAAGCATTTCAATGACCTCTGAGTGTGTCTGATCTATCTGAAACAAATAGCAAATTAAAAAAAAAACAACACACACACGCACAAAAAACACCCTTCCTAGCAGAAGAGAAGCATATAAAAAATTTAAATCATTTATGAGTAGAAGTTCATGGAATCACAGAATAGTTAAGGTTGGATGACACCTCTGGAGGTGATCTGAACCAGCATGTCTGTTCAAGCACAGATAGCTAACACAGCTTGCCCAGGAAATTGAGTAGAAAATTAGAAGAGCATTTTTGAAAATTATTACTGGTTTTTTTTTAATGAAAAATATAAACTCTGTGGGAATAAAGCAATTTTTTTTAAAAGACCCATGGTCTACTTTGTCAACAAAAAGTGGCACGAATAAAAGTTTTTGTGAGTGCTGCAAGCATAAGAGCAGCTTCACTAAAATGCCATTTTAACATTTGCTATTTGGTCAGTTTTGAGTTTCTAGCAGCCTGTTGCAGCTTCAGAGAAATAAGTTGTGTGAAGTTTCTCTAGATTTGCTGTGCCAAATCCATCCATAAAGCCTGAGCTCTTGTTAGAGTGCTATATGGACAATATTATCAAGAAGAGGAAGAAAACAGCCAGTGAGATACCACAGTCTGCCAGCACTGGAAAACTAGGAACTGATGAGGCTCTGTGCACCCTAACAGGGTGTCCCCAGGGGTTTGCAGTGCTGTCTAAAGGAAATGACTGCTGCTGGCACCTGAACCTTGGCACTCTCTTGCCTGATCTCTGCTTGCAGGAGTCGCAGGCCAGTCCTTTGATTCATTACAACAGAAAAGCCTGGCAATCTACCCGGCTTGCCACAATTTATTCTTCTTGAAATATTGCCTCCAGTACAAACTAACACATTCTGTACAGAGTGAATATGCTTCCACATAACTAATGGAGACTTGCAAGATTTATTAGAAGGCAGAAAATGTTCCTTTCTGTGCTGATCTCACTGGATATTAAACTTTCCATGAGTCCTTTGTCATATATAACATTTTTCTATTCGCTGAAGAAGCAGCTTGGCTGTAGCAGAGATGCATTTTAACAGTGCTAAGAAAGATTTCAAAAATTTGAAATAAAGAAATAACAACATACTAATTGCATTAATTTCTTTCTGCATTTGGTGTTCAGTTTGTGTTGCATCTTCAGGATAATAAGAAAAATACGTGTATTTGCCAACATAACTATTTAATCATCCCACTTTTGGATTCAGCGTGCTTACAGAAAACTTGCACCCTATGGACAAGAGAACAAAGAAATGCAAGAAAAGAAATAAATGGAAATATCTTGGTGGGAAGGTTTGAAACAAACAGAGGTGAATCTGGTAACAGACACTGACCAAGAGAAAAATAACTAAGCAAGAAGTCCTGAACAAAAAACAGTTGCTACTTTCTGCTGCATATTTGGAAAAGTTTGTTAGAGGAAAAAGAGGCATGAAGACAATTTTCTCTCCATTCCCTCACTATGAACTCAGACTAACTCAGTGAAAGATTTACATTGGTAGGCTAGTGAACAACATTTGATCCACCAATTAGAAGATATAAATCTGAGTTAAAGAAAAGAGAGAAATAGAGCTGACGTGTGTCATAAAGGCTAAAAAGGAGTATTTTAGATAAAAAGAAAAAAGAAAGCTATAATCTTTCAATTAAAAAATAATAAAAAAAAAAGTTAAGTATCCCTAGATAGAAGCAGCAAATTATGCTAAACAGTACGTTTAGCAAAGTTTCCTAACAAGATATGTGAATAATTCTAAAGGACTGAGATAAACAGAAACAAAAAGACTAAAAATAATAATTTAGGAGGGGTTCTGAAAAAGATAAATCTGCATATTACACTTCTTTTTCTGATGAATCTGTTTTTTGCAATCTCTTTCTTCTCTTCCACAAGTTCTTCACTTTTTGTTTTTCATTTTTCTCTCAAAGGGGAAAAAAGAAAGAAGAAAATAACATTAGAGGTGACAACTAATTATTTATGTTTTCTATACAAAAATTCTTTAATTATATCACTGCAGAAAGCATTCAACAGTACATTAAGATGTACAAATGAAAATGGCTGCACTTATTTTCTAGAAAAAAATGGAGACGGTGATGAGGAGCCCAAAATATAAATTAAGGTACAAGTTATATGCAGAAAGTTCAATTTTTCACTTTATAAATATTGTACTGTTTTGCCTCTGGCTGCTATCCAGCTGTAAATTATAGTAGTCTATATTGCTGTTTAAAAAAAAATGGCCAGAGATGGCCTATACCAGATTAGCAGAAGTAACAAGACCTTTAACCAGAAGAGAGAGGGAGTCAGTTACAAAAAATATCAGCTTTCCTCTTTGAACTAGGGTAATTTACTTGGTAAAAGATAGATCCATGTCATATCATATTTTCTTGACATTTCAATATTCATTCAGTCTTCAGTGCTATCAGAAACTCTCATTGACCTTTCCTTGTTTTGGAAAGGGATAGATTCACTGCGAAAACTGATGAGGTTTATTTAAATGCTGTTACATGAAAATAGAGTACAGGAAATAGCAAAAAGGTACTGTGGACACTGCACTTTAAGTTGACTAACAATCATTCATTAAATCTTTCTATTTGCCTGTCCATCTTTGTATATGTGTTGTCTTCATTTTATACCTAATTTATAAAGTCTTGGCATTTGTAGAAAAATTAAAACAGTAGGGGTCTGGCCAGTAACCAGGAAGTTTTCTTTCTATACTTTACAGCAGCCATGAGGGCCCACTTTCTGAAGCTTTTGTTCATAACTTGAAGAAATAAATCTTCCACTGGAGGGACAAAAATGAAAAAATGAAGAAGTAATAAGACTTACAGCTCAGCCATTTTATTTCAAAAGCTGGATCTCAAAGTAAAGCATAGAATACCACTGTTAAGATCACACAGCTTCATACAATAGTTTTTCTTTATAACAGTTGTCCTTCCTAATCATTACATTAATACTCTTTTGTGTCTTAAATCAAAAAATAAACTTGTCAGGTCATGGCACAATTCTGTCTCAATGCATTTCTGAATACAGAACAAGTACATTCCTATTTAGAATCCTTCAACTGTTCAGTAATATAAATAAAATTTGTAATTAGAAATGTACCAAGATAAAAAGAAACAAAAGTTCTGTAAAAACCATTAAATGTTTCTATTATCCTGTGGCAGTAAAAGTTCACTGCTAATTTTCTTACAGAGCAATTAAAGGCAGATACCTGTCAAGACTCAGAGAAAATGGATCAAATACTTCAGTGTGGATGTTCTCTTTTTCCAAGCCAACAATAAAAACAGATACCAGACTTCAACAGAAATCAAAAGAAACGCATTAGAATCATTTGAAGAATCATCTTGAAATATTGTGAAACTTCACAAAATGTAAAATTGCAGTCATATGGCATGATATTATTCTTGATAGAACTAAGTAAAATGAAAATGACATCTCAGTTGTCACAGATCAGTCCTAAACCAGTTAATGCCTGATGAGATGCAGAAGCATGTTGCCCAGGAAAGCTGTAGATATCCCATCAGTGGAACTGTTCAAGGCAAGATTGGATGAGGGTTCGTGCAACCTGGTCTAGATGAAGGTGTCCCCGACCATGGCAGGCAGACTGGAAGTAGTTGATCTTTAGAGGCTCTTTCACCTCAAACTGTTCTATGGTTTTACAATTCTGTGTAGATATCTGTCAGACACTGAGAGGGTGGTTGCACCCTGGAACAGGCTCCCTAGGGCAGTGATCGCTGACTCAAGAAGCACTTGGACAAGGCACTCAGATATAGGGTTTGATTTTTGGGATTCCTGGGTAGAGGACTTGACGATTCCTGTGGGTCCCTTCCAACTTGGGATATTCTGTGATTCTATGATTGCATGAAAATTTCTGGGATTAATCTGTACAAACTGGAAGACAGAATCACATATATGCTATTTGCTCAGGACAGATGAATAAATAAAGTATACTTTATTTTTATTTATTTTATACTTTTATTTATTTATTTTTGCATACTGTACTCACTACAAATAAGACAAATCCATCTACCAGAGCACTGAACATGGTTCTATTAGCTTTTTTCCCTCTAACATAGCTCTGAAATTCATAGTACAAGCGACAGAAGGCATTTATTTAACTTCCAAACATAAGGCTATAAAAATGATGACAGCTTAGAAGAAGAAAAAAATATGCAGAGAAATATTCTATCTGGCCAATGTTAATACATAGCCAGTATTTGCTTTATATACATAATGCAGTGAGAAATAAATTAATTGACAGATGGCTTCTCCCACTCCCTCTGCATGTTGTAGCATGACTAGACAAACAATCTAAATCACTAGCAGATACGTGCCATGGAAACACTGTACAGGGGGAGTTAATTACTTCTGTAGAGGAACTAAAACGCAATTTAATTATTTATTTTGGAATTATAAACAGCAAACTGTGAAATTATCATCACTAAGTTAAAGGTGACTCTATGTGCATCTTCAGGAGTAATCAGTATAAAATCTGTGGAGGCAATCCAAGCATCAGTCAATGTCTGCTCTCAAGGTTTTGGGGACAATCGTATAGTCGCATAGGCAGATTGTCCTGTCTTGTCATCTGTGCTTTCTTCATCACTATAACTATCTTAACAGTACAGCTGTTGCTTACTAACATTAATACTTTAATTTCCAAGTCACAAAAGGAAAAAAAAACAACTAGTCTATAACTCAGTTTAAAAATAAAAAATTTGCTCTCACTTGGTTTCTTTTCTAGTTCAGAGCTAATTCTTGTCCTTTGTCAGAAGAATAGGTGCTGCTGGAACCACCTGTCTTTCAAGATGATGATGGACTTAACAGAACATATCCTTTCTCCCAAGTTATTCTGGTGATATGGTATCATGTCCGGAAGACATGATACACACATCTGGAATGCAAGAAGGATGTATGTGGAGTTTTTCAATATCTAAAGAAATTCACACTCTGAGAAATGCCCAGATGAGAGAAGAGGCAACAAAAGAAATTTATTTCCTATGTCAATCATGCAACATTTTGATTAGTCTTTTAAGTTGTCTGCCCTATACAACAAAGTCTGTACCATTCCTCCTTTCCACTATCCTGCTCAGCGTGCAGCAATGAACAAGAAAGTAGTCTCTTTATTTTTCATAAAACTATTATAATATAAAATTAGAGGAAAATAAATAAAATATAAATTAATAAAATACATGATAAGTAGGTAGAGGACTAGTGAAAAAATGTGGTAAATACATATCATTTTTAGAGTCTTACTTTTCAACCATCTGTGCATAAGTGCACCCTGTAAAATATGTTTTCACCATACAGAACAAGAATATGATTTTACAATGGAGTTCAAAGTATTTTATTAGATATTTCTATGATTATAGCAGCAGAACTAAACTGACGGAAAAAAAGTGCATATGAGAAGTTGACAGACTTTACTGCTGTTACACTGCAACTACAGTGCTATTCGTTCATATGCAAATGATATTCATGTCAGATACCATGGTTTTAATCGGCAGAAAATTAAGTGAAGACATTCTTTGCTAAGTAATTCATTTTAACTCGGTCAGACACTTATTTCTGAACAAAGACCATTGAACGTAGAAAAAAAAAGGCAAGAATTATAGTAAATAGGAACAAACTCTGCATTATGTTCACTGGAAATAAACAAATGCCTCCATACCAGCAGACTCTTGGCTTATTCAGTATGGGACTCAAACTGCATCTCACTTCTTGCTACTCAAAAACTTATTCTCTGGCTTACACAGTGACAGAAACAAGATGCTATTGACAGGAATTGTCAACTTTATCAACTCTATCCACTTTAATTCAAATTCTTTTCTTATCAGAAATATTATTCACTGCTATTTGGCCAAAAATAAGTCAACTTAAAAGTGGTGACCAGGTTTATTTAATTTTAACTTCATTTGGGATTGTGAACAGCTATATGAAAGAGAGATATATGCAGGAATAATGGTGATTCATCTCTTTAAACATATTTAAAAAGTAACAGCACTTTGGTCATGATTTTTCAAGTAGTGTGCATTTATTATCAATTAATTTATTCTGGTAATCAGAACATTGAATATTACATCACAAATGCAAAAAAAAAAAAAAAAAAAAGAGGGATTTTTTCACTATTTCACTTGCTAATAGCCATAATTACGAAGAAATGAGTATTGAAACAGATTTTGCAGAATCCTGCAGTTCTCAGTAGAGCAAAAATGTCATCCAAAATGCAATACACCAGGAGAAAAAAGAATGAACACTATAATGAGAAAGAAAAGAAATTGCCATTTTTCATTTGCAGTCCAAGTGTTGTTCTTAGTCTCTGCAGAAGGCAACACAAGGCAGTAAATTGTCAGTGTTGTCTTATTCAGAAAGATGAAGGAAGAAAATGAAACCAAAAAGAGTTCATTAGATTTTATGAAGGTAAGTACCATAATATTGCAATTTAATCAGAGTTGGCCTCTGACCTCTTAGAAAAAAAACCTTATAGAATAAAAATCAACCAACTATGTAAATGTGTTTACAGGACAAGGGAGAATTAAATGTACAAATCCCTCTTATATTTGTATAATATTAAGCTTGAAACTGTCTGATATTCAGTTTCATTGTACTCCCAAAACTACTTCCTTGGGGTTGGTGACAGACTGCTGTCACTCTAATATACAGATAAAACTTTTTCTGTGCAAAAATCACGCAAGTAGGGCCCACTGCAGCCAGACACTTGTGGCAACAGTCAGTTCCGTGCAGGCTGTTGGAGCTTGGCAGCATTTGCATATACAAAAGTTCTTTTTACCATCTCATTTCAAGGAACACGGTTTATTGTAGCTGCTGGATGTCTTTTAACAGTGATTATGAAATGAGGCAAAATGGGTGTGCGTTTTGTTTTTGTGCACTGTGCAACCTTTCACAGAGCCTATCTGTAGAGATGTTGTTGGAAAATACAGAAAACCCTGTATAGGAAACATGTACAGGAAACCATGCATACTTAATGTATGCTAGAAAAAAAAGTGTATCTCAGAGTCCAGAAACATATTTCAATGTAGACAATAACAGTAGACTGAAGAATGAGGCAATAACCTAAAAAAATGGGAAAGTAAATACAATTCATAAGAGTAATAGGAACAGAATAATTTCATACTGAAGATAATAAACACACGGAATAGACTGTCAAAAGGGAAACTCTGGATTTTGGCAGAAGATAGATGAACTTCACACTAAGCAGTTAAACTTTGAAGAGAATATATGAGAAAATTGGAAAATGTGGTTACAACTGTTCAAAAAATATATGAGCACTACACTAAAGAAGGTTCAAATCAAGGGTAAAGAAGAGGAGAAAAATGATAAAAATAACCCCCCCAAAAACAGCTGATTGCAATGCTGGTATTGCTGTGTTGTGCTTTGCTGGAAGGGAAAAGCCTGGGGAATTTCATATTTGAAAATGAACTAATGAACAAAATCTATGTTTTGATCAGAGTGTTTGAAGTCTGAGTTCTAAGAAATATCAGCTCAGATATGATTCTGTATGTACAAAAAGGAAAGGAGCTGAAATATTTTATTTTCAAGAGAACATCGATGATACACAAAAATCTATTAATATGAACATTTGAAGGATGTTTTAATTCATAAGAGAATTTAGAATTATTTACAAACATTGCACTTAAGAGGAAGATCCCTCATTAAAAATGAATAATTACCACAGATAACCAAAACAATACAAAGTAATTCAGGAGAGAAAAACCACTTGTGAGGTATCAGAACTTAGGAGGTTCCAATTACAATAAATAGAGAAGATTAAGGTTCAAGAATGGGACAACTATAGCAGAAAGACTGTTAGAAACTTAATATTGCAAACACTGTATGAAAACTATGAGTTCAGTTGTTCCACAGTTTCCACAGCATGGAGCCACAAACCATAGATGTCAGTCTAGTTATGTAATACACCATCAGAAGTATTTGAAGGACAAGTGCTACACAATATTCCCACATAAATATCGATAGAACAGTACTGAGAGTGCTTACAGACAATCTTAGACTATGAACTACTTTCAGTTTATTGTATTTTTGACTCATATTTTGAAAGAATGTCTATTACCTGATGGAAAATAGTGATGATCAGCACGGATTTTCAAAGAGGGAAAGCTCCTGGCAGCCTCTGCAGCTGTACTGCACACTAACTTGGGGCTGATGGGGTAGGCATCACCATTTTCACAGGGACCTCAAGAGGCCCCAACCAGGTCTGTGCTCCCACATCAAGATGTAAAATTAAAAAAGATTTTAAAAGGCAGCACTGGAGCAATGACAGCAGAAAATAAAAGGAACACCTAACCTAGAATCTAGATGATAGATAGTTTATGAAGACCAGCAGAGCACCTGAAAAAAGGCTTATAATTTTTTCCTATCAATATATCAGAATATATTTTGATTCCCATGAAGGTTCGTTGAGAAAAGGAAATGGATGCAGTATGGAAGCCAGTACTGAAACACACAGTATGAAATATTCAGAAACTGAATTTAAATGTGTTACAGAGATTAATGTGATAATGGAGAATATAAAGAACATAGAGATAAATAAAAACTGTTACCATAGGGATCATTTTGTGAAAGCACATAGGAGCAAATAAACAAATGTGAGAGGAACATCTAGCAACAGAGAGAATGAAAATGAGGACCTTCCTCTTAGGACTGCAAAGCAGTGAAATTTGCATGATTTCTGGCATACTAATCTAGTGCTTGCAGAAAATATAGATAAGTTCAAAACAGTCACAGAGCACAGTATTATCTTCTGAAGAAAAAAATTAATGAAATTCAAAACAAAGCAGAATTAATCTGTGAATTATAAGTTATAGACTTTCTTTCATCCTTTGTTTTACTAGCATGTCTCAAACTTTTATTCACAAGAAGTGCCAACGGTTTCATCCTGGAATCAAGCCTTTATTGTTGTCACATTTCCTTCTTTCTCTCCCTCCTCTAGCCAACTCCTGATTTTGAAAATCAGAAATTCCTATTCACTGAGAGGCTGTAACTGTATATTAAAACAAAGAAAACACTTTTAATGGTTGTGTAACTTTAACACAGCAATAGAACATAAAATCAGTGAGAAATGAAATACTCAAACATAGATGCTGAAGTCTTCTAGTGAGGAAATATTGTGCCTCTTCTTATAACATGGGTCTAAGTCAAGATGAGATTCCATCAAAACAAAATGACTTGTCAGAAAAAATTATAATGGATAAATGAAGTCTCCTTCATTTTACGTGTATAATGGGCACAAGCAAATACATTTTTACCAAACCCACAACATCTTATGAAAAAATTAGTTCAGGTGTCACTCTTGTCATGACCATAAGCTATTCACAATCTTATTTAGTGGAAATAGATAAGTGGTACGTTTCATTTAACTTTTTAAGAGAAACATAATTTTTAAAACTGTCCATGTTTTAGCTCTTGGGAAAGCAGGTCATGATTGGTATAACCAGAGAATATTGGCAGATGCAAAATACAGAATATGTTTCATACAAGCTCATTGACTACATTACTGTGAACATATTGTATAACCTTCTAACAGTTTTTGATTTTATAAGATACAAAGTAAAACACAGAAAGACACCTGAAAAACATCCCATTCACAAATATCAGGCTGTGTCAGGGATGAATATGGTCCTCTTGCTACCTGCTGTACAGATTTATTGGTCTTCTGTGGTTGGTTTTTAGATATGATTTTGCCACAGCATTAATCAATGAGCAGCTGAGCATTGTTGATGCACTCTTGCTGAAAAGTCTGATTTGGAAGTCCAGTTCCAAAACTGAAGTAGACAAATATATATTCCTTTGTTCAATCATATGTGAATGTCTTTGATCCCCATAGAACTCTTTCAGTCTCTTAACTATAACTACTCATTATTTTAAAGTAATCTGATATTTTTACATTAAATGCAGCCTATGTCTCTTTGATACAGGCTGTAAAAAATATAACCCTAATAAATTAATTTTTAATATATTTAGAGAGGAAATTATATTAAAAAGTTAAAATAATGATATGAGCAGATAAAAGGCAGTGGATTGAAACAAAAACAAATAGGAAAGGCAGCTTATCTTACCAACTTCTAGATTTCTCCTGAGGACTTTGTTGTTTGTGTTAGCAAGACTTTTTCTATTGTGTATCTCTGATTAGATGATACCTATTACCCTCAAATTCTAAAAAGAAATATTAAGTATCCAAATACAAACAATATAACCAAGGCACAATCTGTATCAGGAATTAATTTTGCTGTTGCACCTGAATATCTATCTTACAGTTTATTAACAAAATGTGTTCTCCAGTTATTCTGCTAAGGACATTCTTTTCTTTAAGATATATGTATATAAATATGTTATACATTTTATTATGTGTTGACTGAAAGTGAAGAAGAAGTAAAAACAGAAAAAGTACACATAACTTTTGCGATAGAGGATTTTGTATTCTTATGCTGTTTCTGAATGAACAATTACCAAGTGCTCTCTATTAAATCTCGTTGACAGGGGCAGGAGAAACCACATTAAAAAAAAATATATGGATTATAGTTTCCTTGAATTTCCTGAAAACAAATGTTTAAGGGTTAAATATTAGGGTTTTTTTGTTTTTTGGTACTGAAGTAAAAGCATTGAAATGCATGAAGTAAAGCATTTATGCAAGCTCAGTAGTAACTTTCCTTTAGCAACAGGAAGAATAAATTTGATATCTTATATGTTTAAGGTTAAAAGCATCATTGCTCAAGTGAATCAACTTCAAGCATTAGGAATTCAGATGCTACACTACCATGAAAATGAAATAGGAATAGTAAGAAGAGTTTTGAATACAATGGCTTTTGCAAACACTGCCCTCAGCAAAAACTATAATTAGTATTCACAAAAGATTGCCAAAGATCAAAAGGGATCATAGGGGAAATCAATGTTTATTATGTTTATGTTTTGGACTGTTTCCTTCTATCTTCCATCTCCTGTTTCTCTTTTCAATTTTTATGTTGTGTAAATTACGTGTCTTTATAACTTTACGACCTTCAGTAATCCAGAGGATTGATCCAGGTTGAATTAAAATAAAATACTTGTTCACTCTGGCCTGAAAATTAGCAACAGGAGTCAGTGTGTATATTCTAATGGTGCTTTTTAGTTCAATATTGCATAACAATATCCTCTTTTACTTCAGTACCTCATACCAGTAGCTTCAAATAATTTATACTTCTGGGATTTTAATTAAGAGTCAATTTTTTTCACATTCAGTTTGACTATTTTCCATAGCAGCAACATATAGTCATGTACTATCATATGATACATTCTGCATGCTCTGTAATAGGAGTTACAAAAACCCAGATGAACGGGTTTGGCAAACATAGCTTTGGAGTGCGAGGGTTGTCATAGACATGACTTATTGTGTCAGATGGAGAGGGAAGAAGTCAAATAATATCTAGAATGGCTTGAAACTAAAAATTTCCTGAAAGTTGAATGAATCTAACAGTGTGGCTCCTTTTTACTTCTGTTTCTGAGGATCTAGACATACTTGTATGTTCCTTAATATTTCACGCAAGGCCAAAAAACTCCTGTTTTTAGACAAGATGAAGCAAAATTTTTTTTTCATTCATTACACTACATATATTTACAACATTTTGCAGAAAAGGCAGAGTCTAGAATCTCTTAAATACATCACACTAAAAAGCATTTAAGAGTGATACAATAATAATTAAAAACATGAAGAGGGAAACCAAAGAAATCCCCAGCAGAACTCACTGGACCAGGAATTATTAATGAAATAAAACCAAATGAGTTTGTGCTTGCATCTTGGATATTTTCCTTCCTTTTTTTTGCAGCTGTCACTAAGCTAAAATGAAAGACATTTAAATGTATGCAACCAAAGAATACACAGAGACCACAGCCTCAGCTGCAGATACAAATCCTATGAATTTAAGGAAAGGGAGTGGAAGACTAGCTTTAATCTAATTTTCCAGTTTTCTAATGCTTGTCATGACAGAAGCCAATATGAATCAAAGCATAATTCAAAACAGCCTAGAAGGTGATTTAAAACTGAACTTGTTTCAGAAATCTCACAGACCACTGTGCCGTCTGTGGACAGGAATCGACAGAATCTAAGCACTTAGTTTGGGAAAATATATGCTTCCTACAGCTGTTAGGAAAAAAACTCTATTTATGAGGTATCTAAAATAAGCAAGCTCAGCAAAACCCAACCAGCCAGCCGTGAGTCCACTATTTTGGCATCACACATTCATTTAGAGAGTGGGAATAGTAAGGGGGCACATGGAAACTATCATACTATGACAACTGTACCTGAAACCATGTTTAGCACAGACCTTCACCACGGGACCTGAAATTTTCAAGTACAAAGGACCACTAACACAAAAGTAGCTCTGGCTGCTTTGCCAGTACATAGATGATGAAGAATGGATGTGCAATTCAGCCTTCTACCTGGGCATTACAGCACTGAGAGGTATAAATAAAAGGGAGGAAAGAAGAAACATTTTGATTTTTTGTTATATTGTAGTTTTGTTCCATACAGTCAAATAATACACTCCTCATATTATAATAACACCGTTGCCTGTATTTAGCAGTCTGCCCACAATAGAAGATGAGTAACAGGATTAGAAATATCTTTATTGAAATTTTATTTTCTCTTTGTGCCATTTTTCTCAGTCCTTTACTGCTTTCCCACTTCTGTTCAGGATAATAAAAGAAAGGGGTACCTCTTCCCTATCCAGCCATCCACCTGATACTAAGGGGATAACAAAAGACTGATTCAAAGTCCATTTAGAAAATCAATCAAAGTGGATTTTGATCTATTCTCAAAGGCCTACTAATCAGTTGGAAAAAAAAAAAAAAAACATAAATCCAGATTCATAGCTCTTTTCAGTAACACAAATAGGTATTAAGTATACATGACAAGATTTTTAAGGGAACTCACAGCTCTTACCGAGAGGTATCAGGTGGGATTTTCAAAGGGATCTAAGTATCTAATTCTCATTGGTGCTTATCTGCATCCTTGTAAGCCTAAGTACTATTTTTAATCCATCCTTTGATCATCAACTGCATTAGGAAACTCTCCAAAGCATACAAATAGCTGATAGTTATTCATTCAGAATATGGAGGGAGGAGGGATCAGGTAGGAAGGAATAGAATAAGTAAATCAGAAGACCGTGTCATTTTAGAAATAATCTCCATCCTCTTTGTGTATCGTGAGCAAAAGTTTCAAGTATGGGGAATTTCCATAATTATTCTCCAAAAAAATCTTTAGGTTATTTAGGCATAGACCCCCCCAAAAAATTGAATAGTATAATATTTTTCAGTCACAGCCATCCTAAAGAGTAGAAAAAATATGTTTCCTGTTTTCACTGAACCTCTTCCAATACATTTAGACTACTGCAATTTAGGATGTAAGCTCCTGCCGAAACATTTAAGAGAGATTTCCTTCACATGTATTTCTTCTTTCCATTTGTTTTTGAGGATATGTTTATCTCATTCTGCATTTAAACAGCAGCAGATATTATTATCATAAGAGAAGAAATTATTCTGCCAAACAATCAAGCACCTTCATGAAAACTGCATTTCTTCCTTAATTTTTCTATAGTGCACCTAACTTCCAAATAACATTTGAAACTGACACACCAATTCCAATACATTTCTTACATGTGAGGAATTATCTAGAAGAAAAAAAGGAAAACAAGTCCCTTTTAGAACAGACTTCAACTTATTTTATGTAATTATGAAACATTTCTCAAGATTCACCGCATCTGACATGCCTGTTTTCTTACTGCAGCCTTCAAGAGAAGAGTTTACATTTCTTTGGTCTCAATGAGGTTTAAATTTGTTCTTTCCTCTTGTTTTCTAAAAGTTATTCCTATTTCAAAATAAAGGTGCTTTCATCTAGTCTTTTTGTGGATAAATGAATACCTCTATCAAATCACAATTTGCACTGCCTAGGAATTTTATTCCACAGAGTTCATTTACCAAATGCATTCCTATCACTCAAGGCTTTAAATGTGCTGTAGGCAGGACAGAGTATCTCTAAAGGTTTCTATGCATTGCTTATTCTAAATAACTTATTAATAATTGGTAGATGCATCCAGTATCTAACTTCTGCACTAATGAAGTGAAACTCATCAGTATTTTTTTACTCAAAAATTCAAGCATAAATAACTTCTGCAAATGAGCAGGTGTTTTCTCAATTCAGTGATAAGCTGTATGAAAAACGTTGGCTTTACCAAAATCTAGTATCATTTACTGCAAAACAAAACCAATTTCATGGCACTATACTGGAAAAGGGAAGAAAATAAGAAAGATATAAGAAAATAAGAAAGATATTTGCTAGCTTTCATCAGCAACATTTTCTTTTAATCTGTATGTACATAACTCTAATGCTTTGTTTTATGACACCTGGATGTAGATTTTGCTTGGGTAGCCAATTCTTTGGCAAATAATCTCTAATTGAAGAAACTTCTGGAAGCAGGGAGCAGAAATCAGTTAGTTAATATGTCCAGTGCATAAGAAAAGCAACATTAAAGATAAGGGAAAATGAAATGAAAAAAAATCACATCCACTTTATTTCAATTAAGAACAACTTCATCAAACCAATTTTGTGATGCAGTAGATTAGAAATGAAGCTATGCAATAAAACCTACAACGTCAGCCCTATCTTCTCCTGGTTTTATATATTTGTAAAGGTAGTTACACTCATTCTTGAATTACTGAACAATAGACATTTACAATATTTTATCAAACATTAAAGGAAATCACAAGTTATATCAGAAAAGAACATTTTTCAAAGTAAAAATAAATATGACTATTATTATGTACATGAATTCATTACTTTTTGTTAAGCTTACAAAAATAGCTTATCTGATACTCATCAAATATGATACAATTCCTTGATATTTTTAGTATAATCACATATGTTCTCATGTAAGAACAGAAAATTTATGTTCCCTAAATTCAATTTCATCTCTCATCAATATATTATAAAAGTATTTTTCTCTGAAATCTTCCAGGTCTCATCTAAAGGACTGAGCTTAGGCATTGTTCCTTGTGCTTATAATGAGATGATACACTCCATTGTTATAGGATTAGCAGAATTAGTAGCAGATTAAGAATAGTATAATTAGTAATGAATCTGTAATTGAAGGATGTTTTAAGAACTTGTTAGTTGACATATTTTCGTAACTGATTCTCTGATATTGTCTCTGGTATTGACTATGCAAATCTTTAAGCTTAGGCTTCAAGAAAGAGACAAGAAAAAGCCATGCTTTTATGTAATTGTAAAGTCTTTTCAGTATCTACTTTGTGTGTTTTTTGTTTCAAATTTAGCAGTCTCTCTCATCTTTCAGAATCTTTAACCATGCTGTAAAGTAAAAAGGAAAGTGATACTCCTATTTTCCTCCTTTTTTTAATCAAATACATTACCTGAAATGATTAATATTATCATTTAAAACAATAGTCTAAATACCAATAAAAATAAATTAAATCTTCTGTATAACCATCAAGGACTTATTTTCTATGTAAGCCATTGAAACTGTGAATTGAAAAATAATTTACCGTTAACTGATAAAAAATCTGAAGAAAAAAACATGTCTAGATGCACACTGCCACCAGAGCATAAATGATAGAATCACCATGAATTTTAAAAACAGTGGGGGAGTATAATCAGACTAAATCTCTGAAATACATGACACTTTGCACCAATAGCATATGTAAATAAAAATGACAGACAAGTATTATCAACTTGAGCACAAATGATCTGAAACTTACAAATGAAGTGAAAAGATGCTAGCAAACAGAAAAAGCTCAACTAATGTTGCATTCCAGGCAAATTAATTCCTGAGGTGTCTCTAAATAGAAAATATATTGATTTAAGTAATGAAATAAACCTTTTTTTTCAGTGGTTATAGTAGTACTTAGTCCACATTTTCAGCTTAAACTACTTTTAATGTCTGACTCATTGATAGTCAAGGTAAAATCAGAGTCTCACAGGCTGCCTTGTCAATTCAAGGCATACATTAAAAAAATGTATGTTCGAACAGACTAAAACACCCCATTTTACATTAGAAAGATGTCACAATCCTACACCACTTCTTATAATTTCTTTTATTTTTTTTAATGGAAGGGGAACAGTGACACAATAACAGTTTGTCTGGTATCAGTCTACTCAACATGCCTTGGAAGGCGCAGTGGTGGGAGCAAAGGAGCAGCATGCTCCCCCAGGAGGCACTGGCATGCTTCATGATGACAGTCCTTGGCAGCTCATCAGTTCTACTCAGGAAGTGATCATCCCCTTCCAGCAACCAAAGTAATTTGTTCCCTATTCCAGCTTTGAGATTCTCCATCCTCTGGCTTTGTTCTTTTCTCAGCAATAAAGGTGACTAGACCAAGTTTGCATTCAGAATAGACTGTGGTCTAACCACACTAACTCAAGAGAAGGGAAGTGGTGAGCTTGCCCAGCACCATCTACAGTGCAGTTGTCTACCCAAGAGCATGGAGGGAGAGCGGTGGCAGCCACTGTTCCTTAATGATTAAAGGTTTTTCACTAAACTACATAAATATCTGTCAAATGGTTTTAGAGGAAAGCATGCTTGACTGATATTTTTAAAGATTACTTGCTTTTAATGAAATCTGTCTCTCATTAAAGTCATTCAGATGAGTTTCCAGTCTTTCAGCACAAGCTTTGAATTACCTTCAGAACAGTGCTTCATGAATGGAGAGCTTTGGTATCTTTCTTCATTTAAATTTTGATCAGTCTGAATATCATTTCTGTGACACTTCCTTAGCTGATGTTCTGAATTAAATTACATTGATTTGTTTCTACTTGGCATTATGTATGCAGATGCAATTGAGGCATAACACTCCAAGTGTTCATTGTGAAATACAACTGAAATAAGAAACTTAGCAAAAGTAATCCCCCACTGACCTTGCCACAACAGAAACTCTGCTTTTAGCTGAAAAAAGAAAAAAAAAGAAAACAACCCTCGAGAGCGATTTGAAGGTCAAAATTTTCCTGTTCAAAAAAAGCCAGGAATTCTGTTGAAATTTCCTAAGTCAGTCAGATGTAGGAGCTTAGTGCTTGAAATATCCCATATATGGCAAAGCCCCTGATCAATCAATCAATAAAATCTGTTCCCATGACCAGAATATTATTTAAGCTATTTGTATGCACTTTTTTCTTGTTTAATTTTCACAAATAGTTTTAAAATAGCTGTTTATACCCAAGATATGTAGATATATAGATTTACCCACAGGAAATGTTACAGTTTTAATTCATGGTAACTATTAATAATATTTGTTGGAAGTAGCTGTTTGCATCAATAAAAGTGATAGAGACTGAACAGTAGATCACCCTTCATTTCTGTGATGTGAAAATGAAAACTTTTGTCACTATTGAACCCTTCTGTCATTTTAACATAGTAAGCATTATACATGGTTTGACTGTATCGTTTAGAACAGTGTTAAATGTATCCACTTGTAAATGCCTAGACCATGCCAAGGAAAGAAGAAATGGACAAAGAAATCATTACAATTCACAATCATATAGTGTTTAATTTTAATCTATCAGTGCAGTTGTAGCAATCCACATAATTAACTACTATGGCTCAAGACAGGAGAAGGAAGCTTAGCTTGAATCTCGGTTTGAGAAAGGCATGCCGCTCTGCATACAGGTAAAGGACTTTCTGCCAGAATAAGATGGGATTTCCAGGAATACTTTCTTATGGCACTCTGACAACCAAGGAAGCAGACACAGTCAACAGATAGTTGCTTTTACAACTGAAAAAAAATGAAAGAAGCCTGCAAACTACCTTGCCTGGCATAGAATTCAGCAGCTTTTCACTCAGTCCCAAAAGAAATCCTGTTAAAAATGATTTTAGGTGACGTATTTTACAAACCTCAGATAAACCATAGAAACTACAAGGTCTTATTGTCAGTACTTTTATTTTCCTTTTTCCCCCTTAAGTATCAAGCTTACAGTACAGCTCTCTGAGTGCTGCCTAAGTCCACATGAATGCCGCAATCATTAATCATGAACATGACAGCAAAGCTCCTTGGAGCATGGATCGTACCTTCCCTTGAATGCAGTGCAGGCGTATAATGAATAATAGACAATACTACAAGTCCTAAATGTTTTGACTTCACTATATAATTGCTCCAGGTATAAAAGTTCTCTGTTAATCATTACACCATCATTTTATCTTTTTTAAATTTGTGTAGATATACTCTCACTTCCTCCTGCAGTGTAAAATATCAACTGTTTATATCTTTTTGGCTGGAATTAATTTCTTAGTTTATTTATCAGTCTCCTGCTTTTTTGCCTCTTTGATAAATACAAATTGCATTTACTACTACTCAGATTGTTTGTTTTCTTATTCATCTGTCTTTCAAAGCTTTCCATGGTAGTTGTGCCTAGTTAATTACGTGTTTCTTAATCACATTATGTTTTGAATTAGGGCCATTGCCTCTACTTGTCCTCAGTAATCTACGCAAAATGTAGGTAATAAAAAATATTTTTAAATTTAGATTTATGTACTGACTTTTCACTAAGACTGTGCTAAGGTGCAGGAGCAGGCTGCACCCCAAGCTGTGGATGTCCTGTCTCTAGAGGTGTTCAAAGCCAGATTGGATGGAGCACTGGGCAGCCTGATCTAGTACTTACCTAGAGGTTGGCAACTCTGCCCATAGCAGGGGGGTTGGAATTTGATTCCGGATGTCCATTCCAAACCAAGCCATTCTATGATTCTATGTTCAAAATGTAATCTTTTCAGGAAAAGCATCTTCTCTAAGTTATATTATTACAGTGCTCGTTAATGACAAATAAATAAATAAATACATACATAAAACAAGGCTGATTATCTGATGCATTATCACTCTGCAGCTATGTCATTCCCAAACAGTTTGGGAAGCACTGTATCATACAAAGTTTTATTGATTGCTTATTAAAATTGCTACAATAAAAGGTTAGCAAGTGCTTAGTTTATGGAATTTAATTTTATTAAAAGAGGCTTCTATGTATTGCCATCAATTTTTTTGCATCATTGTGAAAAATAAACTACTATTTCACTACAACAAACTACTATTACACTACCATCATTTAAAACTTTCCATTTTCTAACTGCCTCATCAACCTGATATTGTTCAGTCATCATTTCTCATGATCTCCATGTACCCGGGCCAGCAATCTGCAAGCCGTAGATTCCTACAATAAACAAGCTATGACTATCACCTTATTTTTGTCTTTTAATTGCTCCTTCCCCTAGACATCATTGCTGTAAATTCCCAAATATTGACCAAAAGTTCCCCGTTGTATTAATACTGCTTTTCAGTGACAGGTACTGTATTCGCATTATGGTCACAATAAAACCTACCTTTAATCTTCCCACTTTGGTTAAACCATCCTTAGCACTAATTATCTCTGTGGTAACAGCCTTATAAATCCAATACAGTTGTCTCATTTTTAACTCCCAGAATACTTTAAGACTAACCTACACTTCTACCCTTGCTCCTTCACCTATTTTAACTATCTTTCCATAATCTCAAAGTATCCAAAAAGTCTCAACATGCCATCACTCTTGCTTTCTTAAAATCCTTTCCAACCTTAAGTTCTACAGGAAATCTTATTAAAAGAAAGCAATAATAATGTTGTATGTATACATACAGGCACAATTTTTAAGCTGTGTAAATGTACACAATAATTAGTTCAGTAACTATAATCTGAGTTCCTTTCCATGCGATCAATCCTCATTTCCCTGTTCTATAAAAGAAAGAATTCTAAGAATTATATTTAAGTTATTGTATTGCGGACTCCTTTGAAAGGAGTTTGCAAAATAATTAATCATATTCAGATTAGAAAGAACACAAATGTTTTAATAAACTGATTAATATATGGAACCGCTATTTAGGTAAATAATATTTTCTATATATTCCCAATTTCTAGAAATGTTCAGACTAATTTTTATATTCTTCTGAAAGCAAACATTTTAATCTGCAGTTCACATTCTGCAAATTAGAGAAAGAATTACACTACCTAATAAATTAATCTTATCTTTAATTTAAAAAACTTAGTGTCTCCAAATGTAATCAGCATGACAGTCTACATACAGCAGTTATGAAGTGTTCAAGAAAACAACGAACAAGCTATTAAAATTATTAAAAGTAATAGGCAGACTTTGAAGCAGTTCACCAGCTTAAGATACAAAGAACTTTTCTGAACTTGATAAAAAAAGACTAATTTATTTCTGCCTTTGGATAGGAATATGCAATTGCCTACTAATAAAATAGCTATTTTTAATTACATTAATTCAATGTGTTTTTCTTCATAAATAGTTTTCACAGGGAAGTACAGAACAAAGTCCTTAAGAACTCCTAGCAGTACAATATTCACACAAAGTTCGGCAACAAAATCAGCTGGTCATATCTAGGAGAGATTGATTTAAAATAGTTGGCTACAGGGTAACCTCAGACTTAATTGTGCAAGTTTTATTCAGCTTGAAGCTTCAGTCTCTCCTTTCTGTTGGTAAAAATAAATGGAAACATAAATCAAACTTGTACTAAATATATCTCCATTATTATTTTTGACTTCAGTATCTATAGAAAAGGCAAACTGTAAGGTTCTGAAGGTTATTCAGAACTAGTTTGTTAGCTCTGAGTTATTTTAGTTTTGAAATAAAATTCTATTGAATGAGTACAGTGAGAATAATGTGGATAAGTATTTCTCTCTTCTAATACAAAATAACTTTTTCCATCTCCTTGCATGATTTTTCTAATTTACTGAAACAAATAACAGGCTTTTGCAGAACTTATTTTGCAGCAATTTTTTTAAGTGTCAGAAACTACCAAAGCAGAGAAAATAAAAATGCTGTAATGTCTTTCAAGAACAACAACAACTATATTTTGTGTCAGCTTTGCAAAATGTCTTTCACCAGGCCCAATGTCTTAGCATATAATTATGTCATGCAGTTTTCACGTTTGTTTTCATTTTCTTTACAGCGCTTGCAAAATCAAAATCCAGGGAATTTCACAGCTGATGAAATCTTGGCTCCAAGACAGTGAATGAAAGAACTCTTACCAATTTCATCAGGGCCCAGATTCTTATTAATGCCTTTGATAAAATATCATCCTATTAAAATTAAAGAAGGTATATTTAATTAGTTCCCTTTTTCTAAAATCTTCAGAGAAGCATTGCACCCTACATTCATTTCTCAAAGGCTTGGAAAGACAAGTCCCACAACTACTCAGGTTAATGGCAGAATCCATATTACTTCCCCTGTTGTTGGAGAGAAATAGTAACATTTTATTTAATAATGCACATAAAACTGTTATTTCAGCCATGGTTGTGCAAATTGCTCATTTTAAATGCAAAGAATATATTCAAGAAGTTATCAAGGGATATCTCTGTCCTTTTTTAATTTTTGCAAACAATGAACTTGAGGATATAAACAACTCAGTCCCTGAAAAGTCTGAACAGTCTTAGACTCATTTAATACTTCTTAATAATTCTCCCTCAGATTCATACTTTAAGGACAAGAGACCGCATCTTCTGAAATTTTTACTTTTCCTTCACAGATAAATCACAGAGAAATCAGATTTTCTGTTTAATTTGTCACTTTGTTATCACATTATTATATACGTAAGAAATTTTTAATGTTCTTTCCTAAAATCAAGATCAGTCCAAGTACTAAGGGGAAACATTTATGGAGTGTATCATCAGAAAAGCACAGTGAGTATATCAAGAATAAAAATTTAGCTGGAGGCCTAAAAGAAACTCACGTGGCTAAATCCTACCCTGTGCCGAGGTGTGCTGGGGAACAGTGATGTTATGCAGAGACTTCCCATTTTAGTGCATCCATATTAAGTAGGAGCAAGGCATGTTTCCTATCTGCCCTGAAGCACACAAACACACAAGAAACTAGAAAGAGAAAAGTTTAGCTTCTTGTATCAGCAAAGGAAATGCTGTCGCTGCTACTGCCTGGGAAACATCACTATCCCATGTTCCCTACACTGCAAAACAAATATTTTCTACTTCTTTTACCAAAGAAGAAATTGCTTTGGCCTTATACAGCTTTGCTGCTAAGTCATATATACTTTTCTACTCTGAGCCTTTCTATCTGCAAAAAAAAAAAAAAAAAGTAAGATTCCTACTCACAGGTTGAAAAGCTGCTCCTCACTGCCTTACTGCCCCTCTCTGCGCTATCTCACGTACACTGAGATTTCTTTCCCTTGTGCTCATGTTCCTCATATATGCGTTCCACTATATACACACACACACACACACATACCCTGGACTTAATTAGCATATGCAAACAGAGGAGGAATCCTTTTTTATTTACCAGTCCTATTACTTTTCCATGGCAAGTTTGTGTTGACTGTATCAAAACAGAGCTGGATAATTCACTGGAGCAATTATTAATACTCTTAACTGAAACCATACATTTATCTCAGACTTTTTGCTGATGGATATCAAAACACTTTCCAAATGCTCTAAGTAAATACTGTCAGCCTATAGGAAACTGTTAATACTAGTATCCCGTGCTTAAACAGAAATGAGCACAGGGATACTAGTTGACAGTAAGCTGAACAGGAGGACAAACTGCATTTTATGTGCATTAAACACTTCATAGTCAGCCCTAAAAGAGGTGATTCTCCTGATATATTTTTGGCACTGGTATGACCTCAACTTGAAAACTGTGCACAACTCTGAGCTCCACAATATGAAAAGGACTTGAAAACGTCCAGAAGAGGACAGCACAGTTGGAAGGTGTGGAAAGCACGTGCAGTGAGGGGAGGCCATGGACACTTGGACTGTTCAATCTGGAGAAAAGGAGACTGAGAAGTGACCTCGTTGCTCTGCACAACTTCCTGAGGAAGGGAAATGGAGACAGAGGTGCTCTCCCTGATCACCAAGGACAGGATCCAAGGCAATAGTACAAAGCTGCACGAGGGAAGGCTCAAACTGGATGTGATGAAAAATTTCTGTACTGTGAGTGCAGTCAAGCACTGGAAGAGGCTTCCTAGGAAGGTACACTATGCCCCATGCCTGTCAGTGTTGAAGAGGTGTTAAGACAATGCCCTCATTGATGTACTCTAACTTTTTGTTATCTATGAAGTGATCATGCACTTTGACTTATCTTTGAAGGTCATTTCCATCTCTTCTGTTCTAGCCTATTCAAAATACAAAAATTCAAGAGAAATGGGTTGTGATTAATTGGTCACATGAATTTTTCAATGAACTAGAAGAACAGTTTGGAATACATGGAAAATATTATAGTATAGTATAGTAGTATAGTAGTCCCAAAGTAAATAATTCTACCTCCAAACCTTTCCTACTGAACTTTACCTTTAGATGTGGAGCAATAAAACATACATTCTTCTAAAAAGAAACTTTTCAGTATCTGATTTTCAGGTCATGAACTTTTTAATCAGATATATTGTTATTGCCAATGATTCATTACTTCTATGGAGCTGCATGCAGTTTCACATTCATTATTTTACCTGTTCTGAACTAGAAGTTGCTAGGGTCAAAAGCTTTTTTTCCCCCCCAGTGTTTCCAAAAACAAACTGCCTATGAGATAAGGTTGTATACAACCGCATTTGATGTATTACATCTCATTGGTATCTGACAACTCTTACTCCCTGGTGATGCAATTCTTTTCTAATAATTTAGTCTCAGTCTATTAAAAGACAATTACAGATAATGCATCCAGGCAAGTGGTGAATGATGTCCACAACAATGCTTGTAGAAAGGTTATCAAAACACAGTTCGCAAAAAAAGAAGTGCGCTATTGACTTTTTAATCATTTCAGACAGAAAGCGTTATATAGATTTTCTACAGGATTGAACATAACTAGATGAGGATGGAAATGGATTTCCCCCTTGCTACTTCATATGTCATAATAATAGATTTTCATTTATTCATTTACCACGAAGAACATGGGGAGCCATTCAGAAGTCATCTTATAATCATCTTGTGGACTTGACTAACTTTAAAAAACTATCCCTATGTTGAATGTTAACAGATAGTATATTAAAAAAATACTGATGAACACTTCCGTATAATGCATAAGAATACATCAGAAGTAGTCTTTGAAGCTTTTTTTTTTTTTCTATGCTTCCACCAGAGATTTCATATATAAGCTGGCCACAGAGCTGGACCTTTAATAGAATTCTGCTCAGAAACATTTCTTGTGAAGTGGGTTAAATTGCTATTGAGAATCTGGAAATTGGGGAAAGTCAGAATCTTTTATTTGTATAAAAATTGGCTATTAGGCTAGTGTTTTGCCTAATTAAGACACAGTTTCTCAGAGAATTTTACCAAGAATTAACTGGAAACCATTTACAAGGACATCTGCTCTAATAAAATTGCCTACCTATCTACAGTCCCCATGACAACAATGCAAGTTGCAGGGAGTTACAAGTTCACAAGGCACATCAAGTGAGCACACACAGTAAGGGAACTTAGTAAAATAAAGCATTAAAGCAGCAATGTACATTAAAAAAATAAATTTCAAAATGCTTTTTTTGTAGAGAATGAAGGGGAATGAGGCCAGGAACAGGGAAACACTGAGGCTGTCCATAAAATCGCCAAAAATGATCTAACATTTCCTAATGTTCACTTGTGGATTTGTTCATTGCAGTCTTTTGCTATTTGTTCTTAGGCTTACAATAGTTGAACAAACCAACATTTTTCATTTCTTTTCTGTACTGTAATTTCAGTAACACTTATGCCATGGTCAAGATGGTTCAAGTTGACAAATCAGAAGTGGATTACTCTAAATTTCTTTGTACACATTAGCACATTGATAAGAATCATGGTTGTCATTGCAAATGGGAACCTGAAGCGCATAGCAAAGTAAGCACTAGTGAGCATTGTTTACTAAGTCTCAGAGGTTGCAGTAGTACTGCTACTCCTTTTCCTATAACCTCCTTGGGATCACCTCTGTGAGGTGTCAAATGACATTTCTTTGAGAAGTTGTTTAATGTAATCTGTGTAACTGCTTTGCATACTTGATGTTCAGCTGGTTCTCCTTTCAGAACACCTTACAGAAAAAGCTATAGCATTTGGCCCAAAAGATACCTATAATAGCTGCAGTAATGCATGCTTCGTGAACCAAGAATCCCTATTCATGTTGTTCATGTTGTATTGCCTGTTACTACCTAGTAGTAGCAAAGAGGTGATTTAAAATCAGTTGGTTGCAGGTTTTGAAATCAAAATACTATTAGGACAACACCGTCATGCTTGATGCACATGTAAATCTGAACATGAACACATATCTAAGAAGGAATAGGTTGGGGTGTTATATAATCATACAACAAATTATATCCAAAGGAGCTTGCATAATCACATCGTGGACTTTTGATGTATTTTTCCATACACATCACAGACTTTCAAAGCTTCAATAGGGCAGAATCTCTTATAAGCAGCCTTAGGTTTCAGGGAATTTGCCTGCTAGTTGGATTTCTTTCACGACAGCTGAGAAAAGCAAACCAGAACAATGCATGTATGAATAGTGGCACAATCTCCACTACAGCCTTCCAAGAAATTAACAACAGTTTTTGTTTTGTTTTTTAGAACACAAAGCTCCAGATTTTCACATTTCAAGAAGTTTAAATAGAAAGCTCCTTGATCATACTTAGCTTTTGTGCTGAGCCCCAGATATTACTCCTTTCTTCACTTTGAAGCTGAAGCATTGATCATGAAGTTGGAATATGCTATAAATTCTTTAAAAAAATAACATTCCTGGATGTACTGTTGACCTATAAAAATACAGTAAACAGCTAAAAGATTTTCATTCAAAATATTTTTTTGTCACACATTTATAATGCAAAAAAATACATAGTGATATAAAACACAGTCTTGGTCACACAGATAAGTAATAAAGTTAGTTCAACATCTGAAATATGGAAACGGTATCAAATGTGATACATACACATGTTAAACTCACCACTGTTGCAGTACACTGATGTGTTTCTAGCACAGTGCCATGAACTCAGATGTTTACAGTGCTGACAAGGTTGTTTGACCACTGTCCCAGTGCATCCTGCTAGGTTACAATTTGTTGGCCACAGATGACCTACATTAGCATGGAGAAGAAGTGCATTATATATCCAATGTAAAAATTAAGTATATTTTTAATTTATCTGATTCTGCAGTATATAGTTAGAGTGTATATGCCCATGGCTCCCTCTTCTGGATAAACCACTCAGGAAATAAGAACTACCTATTTATAACTCAATAAAGGTAATCAGTTATAATAATGTATAATAATATAATATAATAATAATGTAGAAAGAGATATATTTTAAAGTAATAAATCACATTCATATTTTATTTTTCAATCTCTTTCAAAAGAAGTTATTTTTCTTGACTATTGTACCTTAAAAGAATGATTTTAGCAAAAAAAAAATATTGTAAACTAATACATACATGTTGTCAGAAATATGCAGTCTTTTTCTCTTGATTGTTCTTTAACAATGAGTTGCAATGTTATCAAACAACCTATATCCAGTTGAATGAAAAAAGGACAGACTGGAGTTACAATATAAAATACATGAGTGGATTATAAAAACAAAATATTGGCATGAAATAGCACAGGTGAACAGAGAGGTGTTTGCTCCTGTTACTAGTAGAACACATAAGAGAGCAATGCGTTCTGTATTCAAAGGGCACGGGCAGTAAAACAATGGTTAAGTTCTTAAGAATTGTTTATAAATGTGAATTGAAACCAAAATTTACTTAGAAACACTCATATTTTAGATATATCAATAAAAATGACTCATCATATTCATTTTGAAATTTTCATAAAAATGAAAAAAATTTTGAGAAGTCAAACAAAGAGAATTTTTAATTTTTCCAAGTTCAACAGAAAAAATTTGTTTGGACCAAGTTTGTTTAATTCATAGGTTAAACAATTTGATCAACATATTTCAAGAGACATTTTTATTGAAAAATTGTTGTGGAGTAAAAGATCAACTGTTGGTACTTAGCATGATTGGGAATACAAGAAAAACTGTTCAGAGCAGCATCTGTGGAGCAAGATAAACAGCACGAGAATCAAGGGCATCCCTAGAAGAAAGAATGTCTCAAGGCTCTGATTGGATAAGCACCTGTTAAAGAGTGTTTTGTAGAACACTCTGTTGACATGTAAAGGTGGATGGAAAGTTGTAGGGGCGGATGGGAAAGCTAGAAATAGAAAACTTCTGAAGGTATATAAGTGATGTGGGAACTTGTAATAAATGATATGGATCGTTCACATCTGATCCATGCATCAGACGCTGAAAGCATGTATAAGGACCAATATAATCAAAGCTTTGCAAAATGTCATTTGAAGGCTACAGCTTCATATTCTTAACTTTAAATGTGGGGGGCTGAAGAGATAAGAAGAATTTAAATGATTTAAGTAAAATGATATTGACTGGGTATTCCATTATAAATAAATAAAAAAAATTAAGTAGTGGATTTAGAACAAAGGGGATAAAAATTCACCTCCCAAATGCAGCTTAAGAAAAGATAAAATAGTATTATAAGTTAGCTTCAACTGCAAAACTGCTTTCTGATTAGGAACATAATTTCTTAAGAGTGTTAATAGCTGAAGGATTCAAGCCGATGAGTCAGAATTTCCCCTCACATAATCCATGAGATATAGGATATTTCCTTTGTGCTTTTGATAGGCTAAACCAATGTAATTTATCAGGCAAGGAAACCCTGCTCATCAGTATTATCTACAGAAGTTTTCACAGAAGAAGAAAAAAATCACTCTGGAGTACAGATTTAAAGACCTATATGTAGAGCCTCAGATTTCTTTTTAATTTAGATCTTTGGATTTTCAGATTTTATAAGTTCCTTAATTTTTCTTTCATAGATCTGTGTACTCCTTATTAGACTATAAAGCTACACATTCAGGACAGAAATGCTGCTAGATAGAAAAAGTGAGATTAAATCTTTGAATTTCCTTATTTCATTTCTTATTTTAATTACTACAATAATATAAAGGCACTCCTTTTTTTCCTCATGGAAAAATTAGATAAAAGTTCATCCAAAGTTTTTCAGATAAGTGCTGTCAAGTAATTTGCAGTGAAACTAATCCACGTTCGTTAACTTTTTAAGGTCTGGTATGCAGACAAAAACTAATAGAAACACAGAACATAAAAAGCATAGTTTAACAGTGAAATAGAACTCTAGAAAAGCTGAACATGAAATGGGAACCGCTTCATAAGCAACATCAAAATATTGCATGATGATGGATAAAGATGACATTTACAAGGTTCGGTAACGCAAAACGGTAAAGTTTACAGGAAATTAATCTAATATGGTAGACATATCATTTCTCACAGAGTCTGGCTCATAATTTAACTGTCTTCACCTGACAAGGTCAAAATTTACCACGGCGTATACTAGACAACTGTAAGTTGAATAGACTCTCTCACATCTTAAATCAGTTCTGCATAATTTCAGATATAAAAATCTGATTCTGTGACAACCACAGGAGCTATCATAGCTATATAAAAACTCCCCAAAGTTTTTGATTAAAATATAACAAAGAAGAAAAAATACAAAAAACTATCTGCTTAAAAACTCAATTCATAAGTAATTTGAATTATCAGCAGACAACTACACAATTTCTTAAGAGCGATAACGCAAAGCAAAACGAGTTCGTTCTTTCAGCATATCAGTTTTGTTGCAGACCCAGGTTTCATTTTTATTAATGGTATGATCAGTTTCATACATATAGAACAGTTCTGTAGTGCATGGATTTCAGAAATCACCACATGCTGCATATACTAAAACATAGCTACAAATTTAGTTCCCATCTCTACCTATGGATTCTTCCAAAAGTGTGATAGCAAAAAAAAAAAAAGTCAGGTTCAAGATTAAATTTAGTATTGTATTCAGGTAGAAAATATTTTATTTGAGTAAGGGTACAATCATAAGGCCACTGGAGAGGCTTTCTCAAATTAATGTTGTGCTTTAGAACTTTGGAGACTGTTAAAGTCCAATGCCAAAACTTTCAGCATTGGTCTAGTCAGTAAAAAATTCACATATATTTAATGGAATTAAACATTAAAGAGGTAGATAATTGTACAAATTATTGTTGATATTATTATAAATAATGACAATTTACAATGAATTCTGAGTAAAATGCAGCTATTCCAGATCAACTGCTTTCAGCTTTAGGTGATAGTTTCTTTTCAATTTGATAGCTTACTGACTGCTCTACAGACTTCTTTTAAATTTACTTCTCCTATCAACAGAGACTCAGTTCACAAAATTAACTTTGGAGTTGATTAAAGACCTCGTTTTGCATTCAGGTTTCTTTGGTAGCCATGCATCATGGCAGACAGCTAGCAGAATGCTGTGTAGTGATGATCATAGAATCCTTTAGAATTGGAAAAGATCGTTAAAAGTTCATCTACGAATGAAGGTCATCAACGAACAGGGGCATACTGTGCTGAATCAGGTTACCCAGAGCCTGATCCATCCTCGCCTTGGAAGCATCCAGAGACAAGGCATCCACCACATCTCTAGGCAACCTGTTCCAGTACCTCACACCCTCCCTATAAAAGACTTTTCCCTCACCTCCAAACTAAATCTTTAACCTTGAAACCATTTCCCTTTATTCTATTGCAACAAACCCTGCTAAAGAGTCTGTCCCCTTCCTTCCTGTAGCTTCCCTTTAGATATTAAAATGCCACTATCAGGTCCCCTCAGAGTCTTCTCCAAGATGATCAGCCCAAGCTGACTGTCTTCATAGGAGAGGCGTTCCATCCTTTGAATCATTTTTGTGGCCCTCCTCTGGATACACTCCAACAGGTCCCTCTTATTCTTTGGATTCCACACCTAAACACAGTACTCTAGGTGAGGCCTCACCAAAGCAGAGTAGAGAGGCAGATCACCTCCCTTGACCTGCTAGCCGCACTTCTTTTGAAGCAGCCCAGGATACAGTTGGCCTTCTGGGCTGCAAGGGCACATTGCTCGCTCCCATCCAGCTTCCCATCTACTAGTAACCCCAGCTTGTATTGGCAGTAGATGTTGCATCCACCCAGATTCAAGACCCTGCATTTGGATTTGTGAGTTTCATCTGGGCCCATTGCTCACACCTGTCTAGGTCCCTCTGGATGGCATTACATCTCTCTGATGTGTCAACCACACCCCCAGCATCATTGGTAAACTTGCTGAGGTTGCACTCAACTTCATTGCTAATGTTATTGATGAAGATGTTAAAGAGTATTTGTCCCTGCACTGATCCCTGGTGAACACTACTCATCACAGACTCCATCCATTGAGCCATTGACCACCACTCCCTGGACTTGATCCTGCAGCCAGTTCTTCATCCACCAAACTCCCCACTCATCAAATCCATATCTCTACAATTTGTAGAGAAGGATGTTGTGGAACCTCATGTCAAAGGCCTTACTAAAGTCCAGATAGATGACATCAGTGTCTCTGCTCTTGTTCACTGATGCAATGACACCCCCATAAAAGACCACTACATTGGTAAAGCAGGATTTGCTCTTAGTGAAGCAATGCTGGTTCAGCCATATCAGCTTCAGGAGCCTAGCATAGCTTCCAGGAAGATCTTCTCCCCAGTCTTTTCTGGCACAGAAGTCAAACTGAGAGACCGGTAGTTCCCCGAGTTATCCTTTTCACCTTTCTTAAAAACAGGTGTGAAGTTGCCTTCCTTCCAGTCACAAAGGACTTCACCTAACTGCCATGACTCTTCAAATATCATTAAGTGTGGCTTGGTAACTACATGAGTTAATTCCCTCAGGACTCTGGGATGCATCTCATTAGGACCCACAGACTTGTGGATGTTCAGATTCCTCAGGTGGTCATGAACCTGATCTTTGCTTACAGTGGGAGGGACATCGCTTCCCCAGTCCACTCCTACTTAACCAAACATTTGAGATCTGTGTGATGAGCAGTTATCAGAGAAGTTACCAAGGCAAAAAAGTTGTTGAGTATCTCTGCCTTCTCCTTATCTGCTGATATCAACTTGCCTGTGTTACTCACTAGGGGTGCATATGCTCCCCCCTAGACTTTCCTTTCCTGGTTGAGGTCCCTGTAGAAGCCTTCTTTGTTCTTTCTGGCATCCCTTGCCAAGTTTAGTTTGAGCTGGGCCTTGGCCTTCTTGACTCCATCCCTACACAGCCTAGCAGCTTTCTTATTCTCTTCCCACAGTACCTGTCGCTGTTTCCACTGCCTGGGCATTTTCTTCTTGCTCTTCAGTTTGATCATTATGCCCTGGTTCAGCCATGCCAATCTCTTGCCTTCCTTTTCTGACTTGTTATACCTGGAGATGGCAAGCTCTTATGTCCTGAGGAAAACTTCCTTAAAGACCTGCCAGCTCTGCACTCTTGCCCATGAGGATAGCTTCCTAGCATGCTTTACTGACTAACACTTTGAAGAGCTGGAAGTTAGCTTTCCTAAAATTTAACATCTTAATTTTACTCTTTGCCTGTTTCGTATCCCTCCAGTGCATGAACTCAACCATGGTCACTACAGCCCAGGCAGCCACCAGTTCTGATGTTACCAATCAGTATATTTGCATTAGTGAGCAACAGGTCCAGTATTGCACCCCAGGAGATCTTAAAAAAAAAAAAAAAAAAAAAAAAAAAAAACCACACCACACCCACCCACACAAACAGTACCAGGCAGGCTTAGGCCTAAGGGGGAGTTTCCTTTCAAAAGTAAACTTTTTTTTTAATTGTGATAAGAAGTACATGTTTATCTGTAAATAAATGCATTTTAAAATGTAAGAGTCTTTCATTCGTAATGCTTCAAGATAAAACCATCATGGTTCATATACTAAAATCATTTATCACTGCTTATTGTCTATCTGTCTAAGAAAATATGACCTTCTTGACTGTCATTATAGCTTATTAGAGGTTATTCTTTTTACTGCTATAACAAACATTATTTCCTCAAATATAACTAACACCAAGAATATTTTTTACTACCTCAATTAATTTTAGTTCTCCTAATACTGTCTGACAACATAGGCTGCATATTCTTTGTGTAGCCTGCAAGGAAAAGGTAAACCTTGGCAAATGCCATTCTTCCAACTGCTTCTTAAGATCAGTCACAGCAGAGCAGGTTAGATTACCTCACTGTGATTTTTGCTCTTGAATCTTAAAACTTAAATATGACAATGAAATACAACAAGGGGATATGCTGGCTGAATGTTGAAAAAATGCTTCCAACTTGGACCAGAAGCATAGCTGTAGTCAGAGTGCGTGCCTTTGATTGCCTTGTTGATGTTCTGAAATTTATTTACATTGTTATAAAATAGAATTTAATAAGATAACTCATGGAAGTGTTAAATCAGTGATTTATGTGCTATTACTATTCAAAATTCATAAAAAGCCAGCTGTAAAGACAAGCTGAATATGGGTTTGCTGCAAAACTGCATGATATCACAAAGTAACATCAATATTGATGCATTCTCTTTCTTTTGGGAGGAGTGTAAGAATCAGAGAAATTGCAAGCAAAGGCATCATTTTTTCTGCTTTTGATATTCCTTATCACTTACATGCTTTATTGTAGTTAGGGTAGTCACAACCCACAGTTTTTTTATTTAGTTCGTTTCAGCCTTACTGCTTGATAATCAGTGTCTTAAGTGTCTAAAGGCTAACTACTTTTCATCCGCAAAAGTCTTCTCTTAGGAAATTTTCAATCTTGAGTTGAATAGCAGAAAAAAAAAAAGAAGAGTTTCCAAGTAGTATCAGTCAAAAAATGACAAATCTTATTTTGTTATGTTTTCAAGAACATGCTTCAATGCCAAATGCAGTCATACAACTAGGAAAAAAAATATTTGTTTTGGGAACCTTATCTAGAAAGGAGACTCTTGAATTCTGAACTTTGTTTTCAGGACCGTTTCTGCACTTCACTCAGTACTACGTAAATGTACATTTAGCTAAACCCAAATAATACAAAACTGAGCTTAAGTAATACATTTCAGGATTAGAATTCCAATAGACTTTAGTTATTATACATCTGATATTCAGAGATATCCAGAAGCAGCTGATTAGATGATCTGATTTCATGTCAGCCCTTCAGCTCTTTCTTTTATCTTAAGATAATTTTTGTACTTTTTTCTATCCTTACAGTCATAATCACATGCTATTCAAGAAACAGTTAGTAAAATTATTAAAATGATGCATAATCAATACTTAGGAATTTTTTCTTGAGACAGTATTTCAATAAACATACAGACTGAACTGTTTCTTTTCGTTTTTTGTTTTTAATTCAAATTAGTTATTTGTGTAACCCAAGTAGCAAGTTGCACATTTATTCATCTTTACAAAAGTGTGATGTATAATCACATGAAAACATAGCTGGCTTGAATGTCTTGAATGCAAGTTTGAAAGAATCAGAAAATACACTAAAAATGAAAACAAAAGTAGCAAAATATTCCCTTTGTGATGCTAAAATATGATTTAATAATTATTTTAAATGAAATTCATACAAAAGCAGAGACCTTGCACAAGACCTCTTTAAAATCCCATTCATGTTTTCTTTAAGGGAGTGTGAAGGACTGTGCAAAAGTCTGTGGTTCACCAGCCCTGGTTGCTTAGCACCTGGATGAAATTCACCAAGAGCACTGGCCACTGACCTTGACAGCTTTTTCGAAGCAGTCTGGCCAGTTTGCACAATTGCAACATTTGTTTTCAGTATTGAAGTTGCTGTGAATGGGAGCAATTTGATTCTAACATATGTGATAACTACAACAGTTGCTAGAGATATTAATTCTGTTGCATTTTTATATTACCTTGTGCAAATATTTACTGTCATGTACATAGTACAGCAAAATAGAAGCAAGATGTCAGATCAGATTTCTGAAGACTTACGTTTCTTTAAAAAATTAAAATTTATCATATTACTAGCATTCACCATGACTTGAAAAAAATTGCTTTTCTTAACCTCTTTCTAAAAGTCTGTCATTTGATATATTTGCTGCAGATTGGCACTGCAGAAAATGAATGACTTCAATCAGATTAGATAAAATTATATGCCAGCTAGCTTTCACGTATTCTAAATATGGCATACCTTTTATATATATACTAGTTCAATTTATAAAGAATCTGCCATCACTTCATAAACGAAAGGGCAACATTAAGAGGAATAGATTAGATACATCATGCATGCAGCTACTCACTAAAAATATCCTCAGAGGTTGCCTAATATAACAACAACTTGATAGCCTGCTCACTACTACTTGTTCAGTAAATGAAGTCAGCCATGGATCAATGCAAAGTGGCTCTACAAGATTCTCTCTTGGGGCTGGCAATACTGACAGAACTGGATGAGCATGATGTTAGTTCTAAAGGCAGCTCAAATGGCTCAGGAAGCAGACTTCCTAAAGCAGGAAGAAATAAGTGGTTGCAGAACAACTGACAAAGTAGTAGTAAAAGATATTGGAGCTGTCATGGATGCACAGGTACATCCTGACTACTTACTTTTCCCTCATTTCAATCTATTGGAAATCCTGTACAACAGTAGAATTGACTTCTAAGCCAGAAAGTACCATTAAAATCATGTATCACAACCTCTTCTAGCAATGCTAGAGATGCACATTCATACATACTGAAGCCAATGGTGTAGATCTAGCTAAAAGGTAATTTCCAGTTCTTATTTAGAAAAGAGTTATTCATGTAGAGTTATTCATTTCTCTTGATAGCTTGTTAAAATGCTTTACCACTTTTCTCATTAGTTATTTGTGCCTATTTCTAAATTGTCTTTGAGTTCCAGGGAATGCTCTTCTCATGTCTTTCTTTGTTGAATCATTTTTAATGCTATTATTCTGCAACCTAGAAATCTTCAAAAAACAAACATGTGCTTTTAGTTTAACAGTTTTCCAAATTACTTTGCATTTTTAGGCATGTCTTAGTCGAGGCTGTACTCAGTTCCCCTATTCCCCTATTTTCCTTTACAAAATTATCTTCATTTTTTCTCTGTTCACTTTGTGCCATGCAAGATAAATTAAGCAACCTCTTCTGTTTTAATACAAACCTAAGACTTTCCCCAGGAGGGGGGGGGGAAAACAGCCTCTAGCAGGCTAATGGAAGACAGCAAAATAGCAAAATTCTCAAAAAGACACCTTCAACTACTGCACTTGAGAACTGCAGAACACAAGACCTTATGTTGCTTACAGACTGGTAAAGCAAAAACTTCATTGGGCTGCTAGTTTCCTTAGTTTGCAAAAAGCTGTACTTCACTGCCGTGCTCTATTGTGGGATGCAGTCTTTGCTTAACATCCAGGCTCTTGCAAAATGTAAATAATTATATAAGATATCCTCTGCCAATCTGCTAAAAAGTGCTTTCAACACCATGATCAAGCTAACTTTGCAGGGTAGCACCATGCATTCACTCCATGTGTTACAAGCTTTCTGTGGTTTATGACATCCAACCTTCTATTGTGGTTGATCAAATGAGCACTTTGCATCACACATCAATCAAGTAACTGACACTGAGCTATGAGAAGGCTTTCATAAAAACAATATGATTTGTTGCCATCCCATCATCTTGCTCTAGTCATCTTTTTGAAATATCTGTCTTGATAATGATTGGCTAGCTCTGATATATTAATAAGGCAAGAATTCCTGATTTCACTGTGGCTGTCTTGGTCTGCACATTAACATGCAACCTTTATCCACTTTAAAACCATCCCACATGATGAATATGTCACTTCATGAAATAGCTTAATGATTGAAATCCTGATATAACAAGTTTTTGAATTTATCAAAACGGTGCACATCAGTTAGTACCTTAGTTTGATTGCATTTCATTTAAGACTTGTACAATAAATTGCAGTGAAGTCATATCTGCAAAGTAGTTGAACTGTGTAGCACTGCTACATAATCAAGTGTTTTTAAGGTCTTGCATCACTGTCAACATGTTACATCTTGAAAAGTTTAAATTCTTATTGATGCTGAGAAAGTTCTGTAGTCAGCCACAGAATGCCTGTAGGATATAAATTAAGAAAGTGGCTCAAAAGGTCCTCTTTCTTATTTTCTCAGTGGTAGGTGGACACCACAATTTTTTGTAGCAGAGCTGCTCTACCATTCTGAAAGACATCCTGTTAATCCAGAAGAAACCAGAAGTTAACAATAATTAAAAATGATAAGCTTGCATTCAAAGTGATGCATGATTTACAGAGATAATTTTTCTTTTGGAAGGGATTATAGCAAAGAGCTGAAAATGATGCTGAATCTAGATAACCACTTGAGTATGGGTGATGGCCTTGCTGTCAAATCTTTCCTTCTACTTATCTGATTTTTTTAAAAATGAAAAATATAGCCAAGTAGCACACTGTAACTTAGTTGACCTGAGGAGCTACATATAAACTTTATCCAATCCCAAATTCCTCAGAGTAAGAACATTTTATTTCAATTCTAAAGAAAGGAAAGGAAATACATTTATAACAGAAGACTTAGCCAAGGTCAGCAGTACAGAGACAGACCACACAGATCTGGTCACCTGATGTCTAGTTTGATGCCTATCCTCTGTAAACAGTCCTAGATCATTTTGGTCTTTTGGCTGCTGTTCAAAAATGCAAATGCATCTCATTTGTTTTCTGGTAGCACTGCCAAGTTTTCATCAGCTGTTTTTTTCTTCCTTCTTTTGAATACATTTTTCCCACAAACACACTATGTTGGTTCTTTACTGTGTTTATTTTTCTTCACCTCAACAAGTAAATCTCACTCTGATGTTTTCTCTTATACTGACAACGCAAACGTCTAATGATGGAAACCTTTACATTCAAATGTAAATGTGATTCAAATATTCAAACACTTTTTAATTACTGATAGTCTATTTCTTGCAATTATAATCTGGAAAAATAAATTTGCTTCCCCTTGAACTCTTGTATAGTCTATACCTGCATTGAAGTAATTGCTTTTTACTGAATTTATTTTGTTTCAACATTATTTTAGAGAACTGCAGGAATCCTATGTGTTTGAACTTATGCTAAGATGTATGTATTTACATTCAAATTTACCCCCAGGCCTAGATAACTGTCGAGTGCACTCCTTAGCGCTTCAATTTTCAAAAGTAAACAAGTTGATATGTATTTTATCTTTATTCTTTTTGTCAACATTAACATTCCTGTTACTTTGGTGGTTTTTTTTTTTTTTGTACAAAGTCTTTTCTAAGTGATAATCTAATAACCCAAGTCATCACTTTATCAAGCCAAAGATTCATCATCTTATCATGATGATACTTACTGTAATATCACTTTCCTCCCAGTGAGACAGTACAGACATTTATGAAACATCAACATAAAATGATTAAATGCCCAAAGGGTTAGATTTGCTATGGAACCATTTTCATGGAGGAAGAATAGTCTTCAGAAAAGGATAACAGAAAACTTTTATTCACCAATGTTTATTATGAGTTTAACATCTACTCTTTATAGTGTAAGTGACCTGACTGCTTTCTCAAGGTACTTTCCCAATATCTTAGTTGTTTTACATGTTGTGCCATGTTGAACATTTTTCAAAATGACTGACTAATACTTAGCTTCAATTTCAAAAATATCAATTCCTATCTGCTTCTTCATTCACCTAATCTCAACAGGGCATTAACCCAGGTTTTAGTCAGAAGAACCAAGGTTCTGAACAAGCCATCATAAATCTAACCATATATCTTGATTAAGTGTTAAATCACAGCTTATGTACTCAAAATAACTTCAACCTGATTCAATACGAAGGTAGATTTTAATATTTTTATACCCTAAACTTTGTTATATTAAGATTTGAAGATTTATATTATTATATAATATATAAATATAAAATCTATTAAGATTTGAAGAAATATTTATATTCAACTGATAGATTATCATTACCAAAAGGTTGCAAGAATTTAGGGAAAAAAGAGAAATAGGATCATCTGTTTTTGTTGTGACCTCAAAGTACCAGAAAGGACCTTGAAGGGCTTTTCTGTTGGCCTGCTTTCCTTGCAGTTACTGCACTTAACAAGGAACCTCCCACTTTTTATCTTCTTAGATGCTTTCCATGGCATCTAAATAATTCTCAGCCATGAATAAACATTTCCTCTCTTCAGGAGGAAACATTACCATTCTATTACAAACAAGTTAGGCTACAAAGTACAAACACATGAAATGCAAATAGGCAAAATATAGAATAAACCTACACTTACATTCTAGATATATAAAAATTGTAGGCAGATTTGAGAGTCACTTGAAGAAAAAAAGAACAGTGCTGTGAAAAATGCTGTGTGAGATCTCAAGCAAAATTCTGCAGTACTCCTGAGTCTGATTCTGTTATCATAATATTACGTTTAGTTTTCCTGGAGAAACAAAAGTCATGGACAATTCAGGACTTTCACTAGCAAAAATTAAAATCAGTTTTTGCTAGAAATACATGCTGTGTTGTGTACTGACTTGGATAAATAAAATTTGATTCTATTTCAAAAAAGTTGCTAGAGCTGCAAAGAAACATGGCTATCTGGAAGACTAATTTCTGCAAGAAAAAGGATTAAGGATAAACAAGTCAGAAAAAAACACCACTTCTTTCTTTAACATGAAGTTTAGTAAAATATCTTTTCATATCGTTGAGTGTGGAAAATAGAATCTAATATACCAACTTATGTTTTCAGAGTAACTTTGAGAGTGGAGGAAGGAAATTTTTCTTTTAAATCTCTGGTTCCTAGTGCAAACAAAACTTCTGATACTGACCATCGTCAGTATATTTAGCTGAGGACTAGCAGGATTAATCTCAGTACAGTCATATCTTAAAGAGAGAGAGTTCACATTGCAGCCAGAACTAATAGCTTTACTATTGCCTAGCAACTATGGTGCACATATTACATGCCCACAGCAGCACAGAACTACTTAGAGGCTGAATGAATACTCCCAGTTATTTAAAAGCTTGTTCATACATGTATGAAGTTCTGCATAATATTTACAGCTAGTGTTTTATTAACATCATTTTTCTATGGCTGGAAAAAGAAATTCTGAAGAATCATACCTCTCAGAAGATCCAGCATGAATAGGTTTAAACAGTAACTACCACAACTATAATCAGCTCCAACAAAGAATCTGGATGAGGACTGTTTAAGTGACCATAAACTGTAGTCTACCATTCTGCTTGTTACCTTCCTTATAGAAATGTAATATTTTGGTCTTGTTTATGATTTGCTATGTCAGATTGTAAGATCGTAATTACGTCTTATTTCTAAGATGTAATTAGTATGAAAAAGATACTGACAGCTTGAGGGACTGTTTTAATCAAATTGTTTTTTTAACCAAAATATTGAAAAATGCAACCTTCAATAGAAGTGCAGTATATATTATATTTCACAGATTTTTCTTTTCAGAAAATTATATTAGTATATTAGTGTTATCGTCAAAATGGTTAAATTGCAAGTTCTGCATAAAAATGCATCTAAGAGAAATTTGACTAGTAGCAATCAAGAAAGGAAATCAGCTTTTTGGAAGATATCTCTGCATAGAGGAAAACAGAATATATGAAGTAGTAAGCACTCCAAAAGTATACTTGGAAAAGCTTGCTTAATGCTGCTGCTTCACAGACACATTTTTATCAGACTGCTTTCTCACACAAAGCAAAAGCAGAGTATATGTTCTCCAAAAGTAATAAGAAAGTATATGGATTAAACACATTTACTGCAAGTGAAGAGTCCTACACCAGAAGAGGAATAATCGCATGCATCAGTACAGGTTAGGGGCTGACCTGCTGGAAAAACTCTATAGAGAAGAACTGAGGTGTTCTGGTAGCCAACAGGTTGGCTATGAACAAGCAGTATGCCCTTGTGGCCAAAAAGGCCATTGGTTTCCTAAGGTGTGTTAGAAAGTGTGGCCAGGAAGACAAGGGAGGTGACCCTCCCACTCCAGTCTGCCCTGGTGAGGTCACATCTGGAGTACTGCACCCACTTCTGGGCTCCCCAGTTCAAGAAAGACAAGGAACTAGTGGAGAGTCTAGGGTGGGCCACACAGTTGGTTAGCACCTTCTGTATGAGAAAAGTCTGAGAGACCTGGGACTGTTCAGGCTGGAGAAGACCAAGAGGAGATCTTGTCAGTGCTTATAAATGTCTAAAGCATAGGTGTAAAACGTATGGGGCCCAGAGAGTCTTTTCAATGGTGTCCAGCAATGAGTGCAGACAAGAAAATCAGAAGTTCCATACAAACACGAGGAAAAACTTCTCTTCTTTGAGAGTGATTGAGCACTGGAACAGGCAGCCCAGGAGGATTCTAGAGCTTCCACTGGAGTTACTCAAAATCTGCCTGGATGCTTTACTATGTCAGCTATTGTAGGGAGCCTTCTTCAGCAGGGGATTGGATGATCTCCAGGAGTCCCTTTCAACCACTGTGATTCTGTGATACTTCAAGTGACAATAACTGGTCCTTAAAGAGAAGGATGCAAGCATTGAATTGCTGAAATCCATTGAGTATGGATAGTGAAAAATAATCTGGCTTGCCACATGTACTAACACCTCATTTTATAATGTTGCTAGGCAAACATTCATAAAACATGAAATGTAATGGAAGACAATCTCCCTTCTCATGCATATTACGAAAAATGTTTCAAATGTACAGAGCGTGTAAAGAGACAAGTGATATCTTCAGCTTTTAAGTCAGAATGTCACTAGGTTTTAAAATGAAGAAAATGCCACTAAATTTGTAAATGGGTTGTGGTAACATATGTAAAATTTAAGTTTTACTGACAAAATATTCTAAAATCATATTTCGTTTTCAAATAGGGGTATGCATCTGCAATGGAAATTGGAAATAAAATTACAGGGATGTGTAGGTATAATTTATCCCTGTAGTACAAGGATAACATATACATAAAAGCTACAGATTTATAATATATTAATCTAGCGTACCATTGAAGTCTATATTTTCTCTGAACCAAGCTTGTATGCCACCCCTTTTGCCTCGTCCCCAAAGGCATGAGAAGATAAAAAAAGGAAAAGATTGCACAAAAATGACAGGAAAAACAACATTTCATTTCACAGAGCTGTCTGTATCTCTTATGGGCAAACTGGCTCTGAGTGTAAGGTCATAGACCCAGATGCTGTAAATTTGTGCAAGTCACTAAAGTCAGAGTAGAAGAATTGATATACACCACTGAGGATCTGACTTTCAGTCATTAAGACGTCCAAAGACAGAGTTAAGTGGTAAAGTTTCAGGGATAGATGGGGTTATTTTACAGTACAGTAATTACATTGTTTCAGTCTGACTATTGTTAAGAAAAAAAGAAGAAAATAAAAATCAGCACCAACTTCATTTCTCTATAATTTAGCAGCTTAGCACTGTTTTGAATACCTAATATTTAGGCCATGATCTTAACGTTAATTCAATTCCTTCTCTAGAAGATTTTATACAGTCATTCAGCTCTCAGGTGATCACAGTATCAGTTCTTGCCACAGTTAAATTTCAGCATTAGTTTTTTGGGTTTTTTTGACCAGTCTATAGGTATTCAAGTTTCTGGGGGAGATATTTCATTTGCTCATAGAAAGTTTGAAGACCTTCATTGGAAACAAAGAAAAAGAATTAACTTGTAAAGAGTACAGATCTCATACCACTGATTACATCCAATAAAATGAAAAGCAGAAAATCTACAGCAACTGCAAAATAGCATGTTAATTTCAAGCAAATAAGTGTAATTATAGCGCGGTAAGGAGTTATCTATTTCAAAGGCAATAAGAATTAAGGAAAATTAATTAACTAATGTTGACTGGGGTCCACTGCTGTAATGCTATAATGTGATGGAAAGCACAGTAACAACAGTGGAATAGCAAAGTCTGAGGCTGCAGCAAGTAAGTAAATGATCAGTACAGCAGCCTAGAACATGGAAACAAACAAACAAACAAAAAACTGCTTACCCATCAAAGGCTCCAGGTAGGCAGGGATCCCCAGCAAAACACTCTCACTCCCCCTGCCAACCCTTAAATGAGGATCCTGGCTCCACCCCTTCTGGTCACTCAGATGCATTGATTGCACCTGAGCTCCCGTGGGTTGACCCTGCCTTCCCACCAGTACTCAATTACTGGTTCAAACCATGACTTTGCATATCCACTACAACTTCCCAACAAAAATTTCTATTGAAATGATTCTCTTCTGAATGATTTTTTGTTTTTCAACTAAAATTACTCTCCAATTCAGCAGCATCACAGGAATATTTTTAAAAAGTTTACTATTTTTGCTCATATTATCCACTGTATCAGAACTGGCTCATCTGAGAACTAGGAAGACTTGCTTGAGATAACATTATAAAGTCAATGAATTCTTCTGGCTGAGTAAATTAGACAAGACCATCTGATAGTGCCACAGATGTCCAAGGAAAAAGAAGTGCCTCCTATAAACGACTTTCTGGAGCAACCATATGTTCCTGCCCTGCAGTTATGTCTCATATTAAGTCTTGCTTTGAAAGAGAAATCTTAGTATATGAACACAGTACAGTGTACAGTCTGCTCTGTCACAGAGACAACAGTTACTTTTCTATATCTTATTGGCTAGGAGCCAGAAATGTCAGAATCTATTACTGTATTACTGTCAATGTTTAGATATCCATACCCTCTCTCAGCTCCAATGTAAAACATATGAAATGCCAAGAATTGAATTAATATGAGCACTTACTTTCCAAGTGGGTAAAGGAATGTAGAAATATCAATTTTAAAATCAGCTTTTTTTTTTTTTTTCCTTAAGAATAGATAGGGAAAAGCTATTACAGAAGAAAATTATTTATATTGATTTCTATAAAATTGGGTACATGTACAAATAAAAATGCTTGAAGGTGAAGTGATACATTGTCTCGCTCCAATTTATAGGAGGGAGAGGAGGTTCTTTGCAATCAGTATACCTGGCATGAGATTAAGAAACAACGGTTCAAATGCTGGTCCGACAAGTTTATTACAAATCTTACTTAGGGAGATGGGAAGGGGAGGACGGACACTATTATGAATTAGGGTAATGGGGAAGGGAAGGAAGGCAATAGAAATGATGGAAAAGAAGAAGCAAGGAGTCTTTGTAGGCAGCAAGAGGGAGATAGTCACCACCATGGAACCAGCGTGGTTTGTAGTTCAGTCACTGATCTTTAGTAGTGGTCATCAGGTGTTGTTGTTCCATTGAGGATAACGGTGACCATGGCGATGATGGCAACTTCTCAATGGTAGTACCTACTTATTTATAAATCCAAAGTGGTCGAGTCAGCTCTCTTTGGACTGGCAGCTTCTGGCTCTGGGATCTCAGCAGAAACTCCTTTGTTCATATCTTCCTGGACTTGCCAGCAGATAAGAGGGAGCAGGGAGGCATCAACTTATATCTTGCCTTCACAGGATACAGTGGTATCATCCTCCAATGTCCCATCGTAATCTGGAGTTATTTGGTCACAGGCTAGATCTTCTGCCAGTAAACAGTCCTGAGCAATCTCTTCTGAAGGCAAACAGCTCTAAAGAAATGCTTTCAAATGTAAAATTGTCCACAGTGATATTGATTGCTACACGGCAACACCCATCTCTCATCTCCTAGAGTCGAATCACAAGAAATACCTCAGAATGCAAGCTTTGAGCCAGAAAGCAAAGAAGGATTCATACATACATAAAAAGCATTATCAAATTTCTGGACTATTTAGCAGTCCTTCTCCTGGGTGCACTCATTTACATAACATTTATGTTTCTGCTGATTACATTTTTGTCTCATTAAAATGATCATTTTGACAATATTATTTTTCATAAGAAAAACCCAGATAAAAAACATTTGGTCCAAAGAATGCCAGCCAGTTCCAGTTACCACCTAGTGTCATATCCCCATCCCGTCCCTCAGATCAGTTCAACTGCTGTATAGAAAAAAGAAAAATCACATTGAATTAGTCCTTTAAAAAAGAAACGTAAGTTCTGAAGTTAAACTAAAGAAGCAACTATTAACGATAACTGAAAGAATCAATTTTTCTGGGAAATTATTTACAAAGTGTCCTTTTAATATGTTCTCTACATTTTCTAGGAAAAAAAATTATCTAAGATTACCAAAGATCTGAATTTATTTATTTATTTATTTGCTTGCTTATTTATTTATTTATTTACACTGCTTGGTCATTTATGTGGCCTATAGATTTACACCTACACACGTTCACCAAGGAAAATCACAATAGTGTCTCAGTGACAGAGGTTTGACCTGAAATTGTATAAAAATACTGTTCTGCCCAGTGAAAGTCAGTTGCCACATTACCAAAAAAATTGAAGTAAATTTTTTAAGAGATATTACATGTAAGAACAGAAATTTATTCCACTGCAAAGTCAAACAGTAAACAAAAAATGGTCAAACATTCTTTTTTCACATATTCTTCTTCAGTAACAATCTCGTCAAAATCTGTGTCTCAGTTTTCACTGAAGAAAAATTGCAATTTTCTAACTTGTTTTCATTGGTTTGTTTTTCATTTATTGTTGCAATCAATTTCCATTCCTTTCTTTTTCTCTCCTCACCTGTTCAGCTTGAAACTTACTGCCACTTATGCTTCCTCTTGTTTTTTCCCCAAGGACTCACAACTCTTTTCTCCCACAGTCTCATAGTCTTACTACATACTTATTAATAGCAGCTTTTTATCCATAGCAGGTGCTGCCACAGACCTCAACAACAGTACCGTTTCAAACCAGAGCCTAAACTAAGTCTATTACTGACTTTGACTGTCTTTTCCTTGAGGCAAAGTTAAAAATTAAGGTAAAAAAAAAATCTGTTTGCAAAAACCTCAGTGATTTAGTGACAGAGCAATTATTGCTAGAATCAACTGCCAAAGTGGTAATGCAGGCATAGCTATGTTCATAATATCAGCATCAATTAAAAATTAATTAGGATACATCTCTGCTGTTAAACCTCAGGTGAGTGGACTGCATCAGCTGTGTGCATTTCGCTAATGGAAGTTGTGAGATATTTCTCTGTTTTATTATTATTATCATTGCTTGATGTCCTGCTCTTTCAAACAGGTGTGGTATGATAGAGATGTATGATTTGAAATAAGAGAAAATCAAGATAAACTCATGCTTATTCATTCATGTATATCTTAACCATGAAGGCAATAGTGCCTCCAGCATTTTTGTGAAATCCAGTTCTTTTTTCATATGCTACATAAGAAATTGCTGAAGTGTCAATAACTTAATATTAGACATTGTATCCTGTTGCAGTTAATTCTTAAAGTGAAACTACAGAATGAAAATGTTTCTCAAGATAGTGTGGGAACTGTTAAAGGTCTAATGAACCATTTGGTATTGCAAAGTCAGCCAGATTTAGAGAATCAATAAACATATCTTCCCTTGAGACTTTAAGTACAATTTAGCAACCAATGCAGAGCAAGTGTGATTCTGATTTCATTTACACTGGTATAACAGTAATCCCACAGGCTTTGTGTAAGCCCTGTTTTATAAAAGGATAACCCAAGTATAGTTTTGCTAAATTCATCAGCCCTTTTTCTAGTTTATTCTCAGTTTTAAACAATAAATCTTACCACTTGTTCCAGATTTCATAAGTAATTTTATGAAAACAAATTTTGAACTGACTTTAGATCACAAACTGATATTTTAGTATACATGTGTTTGTGTCAAGTAAACATGTCTTTACTTTGGGAAGATGAACATTTTTAGGCATTTTGCCACATAGAAACTCTACTACTATCCACCTTCTATAGGATGTAGATCACAAGGTCCACTGCATACATACAGTAAGTGTAAACAACTTGATGAACCAAAAGTAATTGGAGACTGTAAAAGACTACTGGGTGAAATTGTTTCACTTTTCTTTCAGGAAGTTTATCTTCAAGAACAACTGTAGGTGCAAATTTTTGGAGTCTTCAAGTTATGAGTGACATTTTCAAATTCATACAGCACTTATATTTCAATTAGTAAGTTACAACCACAGTGCCTGAACTGACTGGTTAGTGATATTTTTCTTAATTCATCAGACAAGCAATATTGATTCTAATTCTAAGGAGTAAAATAAAAACTTCATAGTTCTGTTTGTAGCATGTTTTACATACAAATGTTGCTCATAATTTAATATCTTTTTTCTGTAGTCAAGATAATAAGTAACTTTCATGCACACTTAGGTTTACAGCTGAAAAGCAGAGAGGATCACCTTCATCCACAATGTCAGTGTATTTTCCAGCTTATCATTCAGTCTGTGGAAAGCAGTAAATTTAATACTGCTACAGTAAATAATTTCTATTCTATTTCTACAGGGATGAACCTCTACCCTGTCAAATGAGTGAGAGAGATCCTTCAAGGTCACTTTCTGACCTCTCATTAATTTGAGAATGACCTCTCATTAATATTAAAGTGCTGACAGGAGAAGGAAGTAAAAAGTACTGTGAATAACATATGTTAATATTTACCCATAATGTTCACAAGCGTTACGCTGACTGCTTAAGTATCCTTCACATATTGTTAAATGATAGTTATGCCCAAGGGCTGCATTTGATTAGCAGGTGGTACAAAAAAATAGAGCAGTTTTTCTAAATAGATGTTCTCAAATAGTCCTCATAGTACATCTATAACTTTGTTCTGGGTCTCTGTACATATACACATGTATAACTCTCATTTTTACTAGTAGGCTCATCTGGAAAAGTTGTCTTCATCCTTCATTTACTTTGGTTTGATTTTTTATGACAAAGGAAGCAATTTAAGTATTCCAGTTACAGAGTATAAAGCATTTTTTTAATTATCTCAGTTATCTCAGTACCTCAAATTATTATTATTTCTACATCTGATAGTTTCAAAATGAAGAAAAGATTAAGAGCAATTTATCATTAAGATAGATTTATTCCAAATTCTTACCAGGAGTATGAAGTATTACAGTTTTAACAACTGTAACCATCTAGTCCAGTAGTGAACTTTAACGTCAATTTGTTCCTACTGTTGCAATATTAAACTCAGACAAATTGATGTATACAAAGACATATCTTCACTGAACCTCCAGTTCCTATACTGTCTTTATTTAGATTAAGTTTGCTGTGGTATTGGCCAGAACACCAAAATCTATATAAATAAATATCAAAACTAAGATGAATAGTTTATCTATTTGAAATCTTACAGTGGTTGCTAAGTTGCTTGGGAAACACTCTAGGAAGATGTAATTTTCAAGATCCATTGCCCATCTTATGCAAAATAACAAGCTATAAAATATATATATTTCAAACAGAACTGTTTCTGAGCTTCTCAAAATGCATTTCAAGCAGCTTGTTTGTAAATAGCTATGAGTCACTAGACACTTGTGAAATATCTTCAAACAATTTTTGAATTTATTTTACATGAAAAATCAAATCACTTTTATTCTTTGATGTTCTTCAAGTATATTTTCAGCGATTTTATGGTACATTTAGAAGAAGCATAAATGTGGTTTAGAGTATAAGCAGTTATGTGCTCTTAACTGGCTAAGAATAAAGAATAAGGAAGAAATAGGAGAAAATGTCATGAGCATCTAATTTCTGTACAAAGTTAAAAATCCTGGCAGACTGAGCAATCATCACTATTACTTGGTCTGAGCTACTGCATACAAATCCAAATCTAGCCCAGTTTCAGTACTTGTGAGGTCTTACTCATAGAAAACTCATGAAATTTCCTCCTGAATTTTAGTGGAAAGTAATTGAAATAGTTTACCAAAATATTTTATATTAATAAAATATTTTATTAGCTTGCTATCACCACTGCTGAAATGCACCACTTACCACTTCACTGTGCCCACATATGCAATTTTATTCCACACGGAGGAATTCTACGACACACCTTCACTTCATATACCCTTCCAAGTCAGATGTCATTTTGTCAAGACTGCCTCTCTGCTGCCATCTGTTGCATGGCAACAGAATGTAACAGAATTCTGGTGAAAAGGTTCAGTCTGTACTGTTCTATCACCAACATCTGTCTCTGAGGTGGTGAGCCAACATGATAAAATGGGAAGCATTACTTTCAGAGCAGCTTTCTTAGTATCTCCAATACTGTGTTAAATACAAGTTTAAACTTGCAGTACACTTACAGCAGGCTAGTTGGCATGGGAGAAAGAAGACAGGAGCTCCTGAAATTGCTGCAGAGACCAGCTTCAGAGCAGGTAAGACTGCGCTGGACAAGGGACCTAAAGCAAAAAGGCCAGCCAAAAAGCTCTTTTTAGGGCTTCTTTGAAGCTAGCAAAGCACTGTACCGGTGCCGGGGGGCTGACAGCTTGTGGGTGGGCTGCTGAGCCAGCAGGAGCAGAGTTGGCACTGCCCACTGTTATCTTGCGAGCTCGACCTTGACCCCTTTGCTGTGCGGCCAGAAGCATTCTTTGGGAGGGTAGCTTCCACCCCCTTAACACCGTTGGTGAGAAAAGGGTAAGAAAAGGTGTTACCTTTCACTGTTAACAGGAAGGGAGGTCAGTATGTGAGCACAGCCCACAATGCCCATACAATACTGCAGTAGCAGGTAGGGGTGGTGTGTCTTGTGGCAGCAGGACACGTGAGTATTTCTCTTGTTTCCTTTGTCTTTGCTCAGGAGACCAGCTCTCCTACAGACAGTCTCTGAGACCACCAGTTTGAACATGGTCTCTACCAGGCAGCAGGCTTGCCCCAAGAAGGCTGTGGTGATCCAGACAGAGGGCCTGCCCAGTAATGTGGCTATATAGGTCTCTGGCTGCAGGGAGTGCCAGAGCCTACTGCTACTGAGTGAGGATGGGAAGAATGCCACCTGTGTGAGGTGTGAGCAGGTAGATGAACTGCTCAGCCTGGTGGTGGAGCTCAGGGAGGAGGTGGAGAGATTAAGAACTATCAGGGAGTGCGAGCGAGAGATTGACTGGTGGAATGACTCTCTGTGAGAAAGATGCAGAGATTGCACCCCCCAAACTGTAATGGACCCTCTCCCTTGCTGCACTCGAGCACAGAGAGCCAACTCGAGAGGAGAGGAGGAATGGCAGCAGGTCTCAGCTTGGAGACGCAGGCGACCCCCACCCCAACCTACCTGGGTTCCCCAGGTGACTATATGTAATAGGTTTGATGCCCTGAAACCAGAGGGAGAAGTGAGTGAGGATGAGGTGGGAAAACTGCCTCCAAGGGTATCTAAAGTGGGGAGGTCAGCTCCACGCTTAAAGACTGCCTCTTCCAGAAAAGAAAGGAGGGTGATAGTCATAGGTGACTCCCTCCTGAGAGGAACAGAGGGCCCAGTATGTCGGCCTGACCCTACCTGTAGGAAGGTGTGCTGCCTCCCTGGGGCCCGGGTCACAGATATTTCTAGAAAACTTCCTAAGGCTGGCCACGCTGCTGCTCGCCCTCCCCCTGCTGCTTCTGCCTTGGACCTTCAAAACGGCGTGCAACGGGACTGCTGCTGGATCCTGGTGGTGACTATCCCTGCTTTACGGCATTCTTGCTTCTTTCCTATCTTTTCTATCGCCCTCCTTCCCTTCCCCATCTCCCTAATTAGGATTTATAATAAACTGGTTGGACTAACATATGAATCTTTGTTTCTTAATCTCACACCGGGTATACAGATATTAAAAGAACCTCATCTCCCTCCTATAAATTGGAGCGAGACAGGCTGCAGGGAGGATCTGGGGAACTACAGGCCTGTTAGCCTGACCTCGGTGCTGGGGAAGATTATGGAGCAGATTGTCTTGAGAGAGATCACACGGCATGTGTGGGACAACCGGGGGATCAGGTCTAGTCAGCATGGGTTCAGGAAGGGCAGGTCCTGCTTGATCAACCTGATCTCCTTCTATGACCTAGTGACCCGTCTGGTGGATGAGGGAAAGGCTGTTGATGTAGTCTACCTAGACTTCAGTAAAGCCTTTGACACTGTCTCCCATGGCATTCTCCTGCAGAAGCTGGCAGTCCGTGGCTTGGACAGGTACACTCTTAGCTGGGTAAGGAACTGACTGGAGGGCTGAGCCCAGGGAGTGGTGGTGAATGGAGTTAAATCCAGTTGGCAACCGGTTACGAGTAGAGTTCCCCAGGGGTCGGTGCTGGGTCCTGTCCTGTTTAATATCTTTATTGATGACCTGGACGAGGGCATTGAGTGCACTCTCAGTAAGTTTGCAGATGACACCAAGCCAGCTGGAAGTGCCGATCTGCCTGAGGGTAGCAAGGCCCTACAGAGAGATCTGGATAGGCTGGATAGCTGGGCTGAAGCCAATGGAATGAGATTCAACACGACCAAATGCGGGGTCCTGCACTTTGGCCACAATAACCCCAGGCAACGCTACAAGCTTGGGGCAGAGTGGCTGGAAGACTGTGTAGAAGAAATGGACCTGGGGGTGTTGATTGATGCTAGACTGAACATGAGCCAGCCCATGTGGCCAAGAAGGCCAATGGCATCCTGGCTTGTATCAGAAATAGTGTGACCAGCAGAAACAGGGAAGTAATTATCCCCCTGTACTCAGCACTGGTGAGGCCGCACCTCGAGTACTGTGTCCAGTTTTGGGCTCCTCGCTGTAAGAAAGACATCGAGGCCCTGAAGAGTATTCAGAGAAGGGCAACTAAACTGGTGAGGGGTCTGGAGCACAGATCATACGAGGAGCGACTGAAGGAGCTGGGATTGTTCAGTCTGAAGAAGAGGAGGCTCAGGGGAGACCTTATTGCTCTCTATAATTACCTGAAGGGAGGTTGTAGTGAGCTGGGGGTCAGCCTCTTCTCTGGTGTGACTAGTGATTGAACTAGAGGGAATGGCTTCAAGCTGCGCCAGGGAAGGTTCAGGCTGGACGTTAGGAAATACTACTTCTCTGAAAGTGTCAGGCACTGGAATGGGTTGCCCAGAGAGGTGGTGGAGTCACCAACCCTGGAGATGTTCAAGGAAAGTTTGGATGTTGTGTTAAGGGACATGGTTTAGCGAGAACCATTGATAATGGGTGAATGGTTGGACTGGATGATCCTGTGGGTCTTTTCCAACCTTAGTGATTCTATGATTCTATGATTCTATGAAATAGCCTCCGGCTGCCAAAGTTAATAGATGCTGAGAATTAAAGTATATTTTAGATATATAATCTGACCCACATACTGCAGATTCTTCTGCCTTTTTCATTTAAATTTTCACTTGAATCTAACAGACCTGAAACAAAACAATCTTGAAAACAAACAGGCCATTCTCTGCCACTCCAATAGAAATACTCTTGCCTAAATGTTATTTAATTCTTACTTTCTTCTTAACATCTATTTTCCTTAGAATTTAATGATGAGATTCCCAAATTTTCAAGGGCACCAGAAGAGTTCCACAGAGCCACATAAGTGGCATTTAAGTGATGAAGTACTTTAGAATATACAGTTATTTCAAAATAAATTTATGTTCCTGATTATTTAGGTCCTTGGAAAAAGTTATGTTAAAGATACATTATTGTCATGTATGTACTGTACTGAAGTTAGTTAAGAGTTAGAAAAAAGTTAATTATCCTCATTCTTTTTATTACGTCATTATGATAGCATCTCATTGCTAGACTGATGGGATATTCTCGTATTTTCCTTTTGAATATATTTTTGCTATCTACATTTAGTTAAAGCATTTTTCAATTGTCCCAGCCTGTAGCTTACTTATCTCTTTGTTAATGCACTGCTATCCCAATACTCAAAATATAATGCAGGGGAAAAAAAAAAAAAGAAGTAGAGAAACCACAATGGAAACAAAGGATTAATTCTGTGATAAAAGACCCAGAGAGCTGAATTTCCATAGTTTAGAGTGGCAAATTTTAGGGGGATATTATCCACTTTCAACCGTATACAAATGTCCTCATAGTGAAAGTTTGCATGACAAAATAGAGTCATTCAGTCTCAAGAAATGATAGGTGAAGAACAATGTCTTGAGGCTTAGAAAAATTTAGGCAGACATCATGAAAATATTATTAACAGTGTAAACAATTGAATGATGGTATTATTTACAATACAAGGAGGGATTGTGACACTTTCATTAGACACATTTGAGAACAGCTTGAATTAGAAATTATAGGAACAATGAAATAATCTTGAAAAAATGACAAACTAAATTAAACTTCTTTTTGTCCATGAAGTATTATTTATTTAGTTTCAAAATAATTTGTTCCTAAAGTACAACTTAAATTTAAGCAGTATGATATCTCAATAATATAGAATACAACATAAAACTTTTATAATACAAAATAGAGCATTTAAAGTATTAAATAACTTTCTCTTCCACAGTTAGAATGAAAAATCATGATTAATGAGCAATAGATAAATAACAGATTGCACAGATAGAAGAATCTTAGGGTTTTGTTATTTTATGAAAGAAAAAAGTGCTTTAATTAAAGACTAAATTCAGTAAACTGAAGGTAAATTACTGTCTCCAGAGAGAGGATAAAAGTTGACAAGCGGTAAATCCAATCATAAATCACAACTATATTAGGATTCACCTTGCACTATTTTACTGGAACTACAAAAGTAAAACCACAGTATAATAACTGCACATTGGAAGGACCTAAAGACTAAATCATTGATCCCCTGAGATGTTAATGTATCCTTCATATCAGTACTAAGATCCTTTGGCTCATGCTGAACAAAGCTTCCATTTCCATTTTCATTTCCTTTACCCTTGCCCTGTGCCTAACAGCTTTCATGCTCCAGAGCCATCATTTTATATCACTGTTGAAAGTATTTCATTTTTCATAAAAAGACAGAAAGATATTCAGCTACCTCATTGACCTTAAGAATACAAAGATTTGGTGGGTAATTCATATCCCCTGTATCAGGGATCAGTAACTACACAGAGAAAATATATCAAAAGGTTAAAATAATATTACTAGTATTTTTTTCACTTAATCAATCAAAAAATGTTTGAAATGATTATAAATACCACAGACTCACCTTCACTTACATGTTTTCTTCTCATGTCAGCACTGCTGATGAAATCTACTCATATTACAGAAATAGAGCAATATAGAGTTTTCCTCAATTTAATTTCAACTACTCAAGTCAAGTGGCTTTTCATATGCAGATCTGGTCAAGGATATTTTTTCTTTAAAGAGTGATTTCTTTAATGGCTATCCTTGATGATATATAATACCAATGACAAAATAATCTATCTTAAACAAACGAGAAGAAACAACAACACAACTCTTTCAGAGTTCTTTTAAGATTACATATTTTTAGTTATTGAATGGACATCTCTTGACTGTATCTTCTTTTACAATCAATGACAGAAGGAGTAAAAAATAATTCAATTTAATGAATATGTAGAAATCAGTGCCTAACATTTGTGGGGAGGGGAATAATTAATAAATATTTTTTTTAAAAAAAACAACCACTAAAACCTTAGTCTTTAATCATTTCCTATATCCACAGATAATTAATCCCAATTCATGATGATCAGTTCTACCTGGCTGGCAGAACCTAGCAGTTTTTCATTGTCTCTGAAGGTAGCTGTGAAGGACGCAAAACTAAAAGGTGCTGTGACACCATCCATCTGGAAACAAAAATATAGCCTTGTTCTCTGAGGTCTGTTAATAACCTTTTTTTTTTTTTTCAGCCCTTCATATATTTCAGTCACTGCAAACCTAATTTTCATGATAGCTGTTTATTCCTACAAATCAGTCTGAATGTTTTTACAATATACTTAAAAATATTTCAAATTATGTTTCTTTCCAATTTGCAAAAGGGTTCTTCTTAGCCACTTATATACTTACTTACAAATCAGGTATCCTATTGCCAGTTACATCCATGAATTGTTACAAAAACAATGTCTCAGTAAAACGAGAATATTTTACTCAACACATTTCGTCTACATATGCTATTCCACATCTAGATATTTGTTTAATACCATAAATGTGGTTTCATATACAAAAGCATCCACAATATTTACCTCATTTCATATAATAAGCTAATACACAAACTGTCAGGATACTACTATAAACAGTGAAAAATAAATGTTCATGAATCTTTCCAATAATGAATAAAAATAGTAATATTCTGCCAAAAGCTTGACATTGACCCTGAAAAAATAATTTTATTAACATATGAAAATGACCTCTAGCTTTAACTGGGCTTCTTCCAACTTAATATTAAAATGTATGACCTAACTGTCATATGAATAATACCTAATTAAAATTACTGTATTATTAATAAGTCACAGATATGCAGTTAAGTCTTATGTAGCCTACTTAGAATTGAGCTTCTATAATAAAAAAATTACATTTTAAAGGTTTATGTAACTTCTAGCACTAAATAATAAAACACAATTGAATGCAGTTCCTATAATATTTGACAGTTGCATAGCATGTATTTTACATATCATTGAATTGTCTACAGAAATCAGTTGGTAAAAGCACGGCTCTATTGTTCCAACCAATTCCTCACTATCAGCAAAAAAAATAACCAATTGATAGATTAAAGCAGATAAATTGATTGCATTTCTCTAACTAGACTATCTCATATTGAGTATTAAAAAGCCCATATCTATACTTGTCAATTTTCTAAATATCTTAACTATTTTGGTCTTTTCTTTTTTCCCCCATTTTTTAATACATTCCATTCTTAAAACACTTTTTCCATGTTAAATGATCCCAGATTTACCGTAAAGAAAGGTAAAATGTTTTCAGATGTGCAGAAATGACCTCATCTTTAATTTATTGGTGCTGATTCTTCTCTGATACTCGTGGAATATGGTGGAACAACCGCTCATGCAACTGTTGATCATTTAGGTATGAAAAATATATAATAAATTAGTATATGGCAGAGAAAAGTTTTTTCTACCTTTTAGGAAGGGATCAGATTGTAACTGCACCATGGTAGCAACAGTCTTACAAGTGAGCTAGAGAGTTCCAAAGTTCTGAGTCCTAGTCGCATCTACAAAGGAGAACTACACGCTTTGGACAAGTGGCTTTGTCTGCGTGCCTTAGATAGCCTACACGTAAGTGCAAACTCTTAGTCTCAAATTTCTAAAGGATACTAAGCAGATTTATTGTTCAAAGTAACATTAGACTTGCCATAAACAATTACTTCTGCAAGGAAAGCTGCTTTAACTTCTGTTAAAGTTAATTATGAATGTTTATCAAATAAAAAAAAGGAATTTCAAAGAGACTCAAGATTAAAACATCATCTATTATTCTATGAAAAGAAAAACCACAAGTTTCTTAGAAAAAAAAATTCAATATAGGAGATATTTATGATAAAATTAGCTGTGATTGCTTAAGCCTTTTATGCACCATTATTTTATTTATTTGTACTTCTGCATAAGATCTTGTCAGAGAATGGAAAAAACCAATCACATCATTTTACAAGATGTATGAGGCCATGAATAATACATTTTCTTTACTGGGGCAAGTGATTGCATTTGAATACAGAGAGTCTAAGATTTATGATGACATGATGCTAACTTCATTTCTTTCATTCTTCCAGAGTACATTTTTTCACATTCTTTGTCAAATCTCATTTACTTGTTCTTAAAACAAGTCAATACAAAACGTATGAGGAATACCATCTTGCCTGTGTATGGAGCATCCTATTAGACATAAGCAAAGTTCCTTGTCACTGTCATGAAATTTTCTGTCATGGCAAAGGATCTGAAAAGGTACAAGAGACAAAATAATGTAGATCAAAGAAACTGTTTTAATAGTTAACACAGCTGAAAGCGATAAAGACATGAGCATGTCTGTAATGCAAATGCAGACATCATTATGAACAAAGGAAATGATATTGTACCTAGTTTTCCATCACTGAACACATTATGATTTATTCTAAGGCTTATTCAATAATCCTATCCAAAGCACTTGAACCAATGCAAGTCAAAAAAAAAAAAAAAAAAAATAGCACTAAATAAGTTGTCAACAAAAGAGATTCAGGATGTTGGAAGTTAAAAAACATGCATGCATATTAACACAGACAAACTTCTGAATATGTGATGAGGCAGTTCCAATCCACAAGGAAAGCCTACAATCGTCCCCAGTCTTCAGGAGCTGGTGAGGCTGAATGTGTGAAGTTCATAAACACTTGTGCAATGATTTCAGTGAGAGTTTTAGTTCTATTCAAGATCAGAACTGCAATTATTTCTGTTACTCATATCTGCAGGAAAAAAAAAAAAAGACTGTGTCTTAAACACACTCTTGTCTTTCTTGCAGTACTATGGAGTTACACAGCAGATAGTAAGATCCATACTAAAATACTGAAATTGTTTTTCCAATTATCATGTTATTTTAAACTCAAGTGAATGTGGCAAAAAAAAATCTATCTTCTACATAAAACCAATGGTGTCTTGAAACAATCATTTCATGATCTAAAATATGTTTTGCTTGCTTTTCCTTATCATACATTACTGTAAGCATTTATAGAATGCATGAGTCTACCCAGCCCTCTGGTAATGCATCCATAGCACTCTAATTACACTGATTCTATAGCTACAACATAATAATGCTCCAGGATCTTTTTCACTCAATGCCACAGTTTTCAAAATTACCTCTACATTATTTAGTATTCAAATAAATAAAGAAATGCCTGTCTCATACACTCTGGCAAACTTCCAGCTGCTTCCTAGAGCAAATCCAATACTGCTTCCATTTCTGCTAAGTAAGTGGTATTGTAATTGAATAAGAACACATAGTGTGTTCTTATTGGTATTGTTCTTTGTGTACTGACTACTCCTGTAGTCAGTAGTCTTGAAGAGCTCTAAGCTTCTCTAAAGGATTTTCCAAATGTTAATTACAAAGAGTTTGCTAGGGTATACAATCTATCTCGTCTTAAAAGCGACATACTTTTCAAAAGCAGATATAGAACAGGAACTGAAGATGTAGGTCATGATTTGTTGACATGAGTTTTAATTAAAAATTCATTCTGTGGAAACCTGTTTATAGATTATAGAACGTTATAATAAGATCTAGCAAATCAGTTCTATGGTTTTTTTTGTTTGTTTGCTTGCTTCATCATAATTACATGAATGAATATTTAAGTGTTGCTCTGACAAAAGCAAAAATATCCTAGCAATTTTTCCAGTCAGAGGGATTTCAAGATTTGTGGCTATCTCAAAAGTAAAATGAGTTTAAGAGAGATATTCAGAAAGAAGTCCACTGAAGTGAATTTTGAACTTCAGTATAAATTCAGCAGACAGAAAATAGCAGATATCTGCAGTTGTTCAGACTGAGAATAACAAGCAATAAAATACATAAAGGCACAGATTACTCAAAGATTCACACTATAAGATATGAAAGATCTTGGGGGAATACCAAGATTTAAATAAATCTGAAAAAATAGTGTTAGAGTTAACATTGATAATAAACTGTCTTTTTCTTTCTTAAATTTACAACGCTCCTTTCTTCCATGCATTTCTTTTCTCATTACAAAGGTAGTTTTTATAGTGACATCTGGTTTAGTTGCTGATCATTTGTATGGAAGCATTGATAAATTAAGGTTAGCTAGATTCACAAACTCGAGAAATTCTCATAGCTCACTATTCCCTAGAAGTAAAATGTTGCATAACAACTTAATCAATAAAAACAGTTTTTAAGTTTAACAACGACATAATATTTTCTGAAATCGTACCCTAGCGCATAGCACAAAGCTATTTCCAAATGATTTAATGAAACAAGCAGACAGCTGGTTCTGTGGTACCTGTGCTGAGACAAAGTTACAAAAGCTGTGATGTGACATTACTCTTTGTTAACATTTCCCCATGAGTCTTCTTTCCGGTGTCATTTGAGAAAAAGTCATTTAATGTTACTGAATCTATTTGCACAGAAGTTTTTTCATGTTTATTTTACCACTGAGGTTATGTAAACAGAAAATACGGCTGAGCAAAAAGCAATTCTAACTATCAGTAGCTGCTGCATATTACTGACAAGGAACATATTGCTGACTCATTCAATTGTAACAAAAATATTGTATACTATTTGAATGATTCTTAACTGCTAGTATACAAAATACATTAGTTATTACATATTCCTGACATAAATAGGTTTTTTTAATCTTCAAGAACAAAATTGCCGCATTATTTATTTATTTATTCGTAACTTAGTGGAGAAAATCCTGATGTATTAAGATTGCTGTCAGAAAATATTTGTTACCAGAACATCGTGTATCCCATCTAAAGTCTACCCAGTTTTCTTTTAAACATGCCTTTTCCATAAATTTCTGTCCTATGAGGGAAAAGAAAAAAAAAAAAAAAAAGCAGGAAAAGGAATAAAAGAATAATGCAAAAGATAAATAAAATGAAAAGTAAAGATTAATGAAATTTGTCAAGAAAAATTACCATGACCATAATTTTCTTTTTCTAAAATGTCAGTGTAAATGTTCTTAAAATATCTCTACAGACTTATCACTTATTTCTCACTCTCTTCCATGCGCATTTGAGAGCAACGAGTATTTCTACTTCCATTTATGTTTCTTTCCTTATAATCCTGTATAAATTATAGAGGACATTGTTTTTAAAACAGCTGTTCTAGAGGAAATCTTTTGGCAGGAGACAGCAGTGTATCTCTGAATTAAAATCAGTTTATCTAGTATTTTTGGGGCCATATGTGAAGAACAATCTGTGGAATCCAGAGTAGATGAAAGGGGAAGATCATGGAAGGTATTTATCATTTCCACTTTGCATGTAAGCCTTCATAAATTTTCCCTTAAATAGCAGTTCTCTTACCTCTTAAGTAATAATGAAGCCATGAAAAGATAACTTCTCTAACTGATGTTTTATGTGTGTTCTTCTTATCTGAAATACACTTCTGTACTAGTTTTTTGGTCTAATAGGAATAATCTCACTGCTCCATAAGTAGTTAATTTGTAAGATAATTTTGTAAAACTTTCAATATCTTCTTTGTCCTTTACTTGAGACGTAAATCTTTCAAATAAATATGAAAAATTTTGCTAAACTATTTTGCATTGGGATAGCATAACATTAGCCACAAGAAAAAACAGTATTCCTTTCTCCTTCTGAGCATGTAAAGAACAAGGATAATCATGAAATATGGAAGCATTCTGCAGTTCCTTCTTTAACAACATGTACTGAATTTACAGAGACCATGAAGCTATACATCAGCCTCAGACATGATCTAACAATCTTTAGAAGGGAAATTGAGGTTTAGCAACACCAGCTATTTAATTTCAAAAGGAAAGAAGCACTGCTATTCTGCATGCAGAAAGAGGTTGCCGTTCTTGCATCTAATTCAATGAGGCTGCCATATACATGTAAACAAAATAAATATATTTAAAAACTGAAATAGGTTGTTTTGACCTATCACTGTACAGTTTTAAATTTTGCTGCTAGGAAAAGAACAATGATATTTATATATTTCATATTAAATTCAGGAAATATATTTAAATAGTCAGAGGTAGAAAAATCAGAATTTGGATGAAATAATTTGAAATTTAAATACATATTTTGATGCTTTTATAATATTTCAACTTAAAAATATATGCATTTGCATTTAGAAGACTGAAATGCTACCAAGTAATCTTTTTCAATAGAGAGAAAATCTCAGCAGTTCTATTATTATAATATTGACAAAACATACATTCAATCAAACTGAAAATAAAAAATATAAAAATAAGAGGATTATCTAAGTATAGGACCTGCAGAGGATATTCTCAGGGTACCATCACAGACTAAGCCCTGACCTATGAACCTAACACTTGACGCTCTGGTCAGGGGCATGCTGGCCAATTTGTTTCAAGACTTTATCTTTTTCTCATTATTTCAGGTTACATCATCCCAAATAACTGAAAGTACTGTAGTAAGCATAGAGCCCTGGACAGAACTTGTGACCTTCTTTCATGAATCTGGAAAACAAGCGGATGCTATTGCTGCTTTATTTGTAGGTTTATGATGAAATGAGTTCCAGAAAACAGGTATCATAAACCAATATTGATCACCTGCTTATCAGTGTTCTAAGTAGAAGTAAGAAAGATTAAGTTGTTATGCAGAAATCTGTATTAGAGGGCCAGCAGAATATTAAACATAGGTCATCTGAAAATAATACCTTCTAATTGTTTCCATGAAAACTATAACAAGTAGCATAATAAAAATTTTGTTTAAAATCATGGATGAAATTTTGACACCATGAAAAAAAAAGTATGTAACACCACAACTTTTCAGTAGAAGAAATAGAAAACTTAGCTGTTACCAAAGAATCAATATTAAATGTATATCAGTGTATTACCATTTCAATTATAATAGTAATGTTACCATGAGAGTATGCTCATTATTTGATGATTGACAATGAGTGTATACAATGTTTTATTAAGACTGAAATGAATCAGGGTCTATGTTCTGTCATTACCATCATGACACCTGCCAAGAGTAGTGCTGTAGTAGGATTAATGGACACAGCTAAGAACAGGGCTGCTGTGTTAGAGATCAGATCCTTGGCCCTTCATTGTGTAAAGCACCACAAACTACGAGAAAAAATACAGGTCTCTCTTCTTTTAAATACTTGTATTTAAATCATGGATAAATCTTGGATCCCAACAAGATTCTATAAATCTCCAAAGCTTTCAGGCTTATTCTTATTATTAGCCACAATAATACACCATCATTCATTAGATTATTCCAGTACTTAAAACAAGGAAGTGCTTAGTTAATTTGCTAGAGTACTCCATAGCTCACCTTTTAGGGCCATGATTAACAGATTCAGTCATTCATTCTCCATACGTCCTGAATGAAGTTAAAACGGAATTATATTCCTTTATCATTTATTGTTAACAGAAGATTGCAAAACTGGTATCCAGATCGAAGCTTTTTCCTCAGTAATCAGCAAATTCCTTTCATTTTGTGCACACGTCCTTCTCTTTTTTCCACCAGATATCTAAGTGATGATTTATCCTCCAACAAAGCATAATTCCTCTTATCCTTGAATTTTCATCTTTATTAATACTGGGTTCTTCATTATATTGGGTATTTTTAATTGACTTTTAGATCTATCAATGGCAGATTTAAGTACTGTTATATTTTCATTCCTTTAACTTTAAATGCAAAAAATCTAAATGGCATTACTCATTATATAAAGACAAGTACAGAGATACTTTCCTTTCAGAGGAAAGTACAGAGAGGTGAACAAATGGGTGAACTTAATGCAGTGACAATGCGTTAAGTTTGTTGATAAACACTGTACAATTACCTGTTTAAACAGAATTTAAAAAAATAAAATAAAAATAAACTTTGACTTCAGCAAGAGGCAACAACTTCCTCTGTCTTAAGACATTTCAGACATGAATTGGAAAATTATTCCAGGTTACAGAGCAGGCAGCCCTATAGCAAAGAATACACTTAAAGACTACCTTCCTAACATGAAATTTCTATTATCAAGCCCACACAAACTACAGCTTTTCTTACTTAAGCAAACTGAATTATAAACACATATCCATCAACAATGAAAAAAGCATATATTATTTCTGCTTTACTGGAACAGCACAGAGGGTATACTGAGATGTAACTTGGTGACAGATTAAATGCATTGGTGGCCTGATTTCCACTTCATCTATAAACACCACAGGATGACATTACAACATCTCATTTAATCAATGCAGGTTTATGAGAATATAAAAATTTGTTGCTTTTTTTTTTCCTAATGTAATGTAGAAAACGTCACAGTATACTCACAACTGTGCAAAATTACATACTCTGGTATCTGAAAACGTAACCAGAAATTTCAGGTCAGTATAAGACCTAGTTTGTATTTTTACCTCAGTTGGTTTGAAGCATAAGTATTTTAAAATACTCCTTATGCCTTCATTATAAACACATTGTGGAATAAAAGGAAACACTGAAATAGATTAATTATATAGAACATTTAAAATACACCCCACTGAGCAAGTATACCCTAGCTTCATGAGTCTAAGTACATTATACAATGTTAGTATATTATTACAGTGATGTGTAAGACACACAGACAAATATGTAAATGAAAGGTGAACTGTTTCAATCTTTAATATTGATGAAATTTTTTTAGAGAAAAAGGAAGGGCAGAAATAAAGGGAAATATCCATTCATAGCTGTCTTACAATGATATCTGAGATTCTATCATGAAAAATGACACACAGGATATGCTCCTGATTCAAATATACAATTTGAAATATACAATATACAAAGTGTATTTGCAAGTATTTATTCTCAGAAAGTAATAGCTCAGATTAAGGATTATACAATATGTATATTATTGCAATGGTCAGAAAACTAGTTTCAAGATGAGGAGAAAAAAATAATATTTTATATACAAATATTTATACATATGTATATATGTAAATAATTCAACGTTGACATAATCTCTCCTAACTATAAAACTGAAGCATGTAAGTAGCAGTCTTTTTAGGACTCTGATGCTTTCTAGTGCATCAATCTATTAAACAGAAACATGAAAATAGAGTCATTATGTTCAAGAGTGCAGACGATACTCGTATTAGAAGATAGACCAAATAAGGTTGTATGGTGCAACCTAATTCAGGTTTTACTGTTTACATGAACAGCATAGCAGATGGTAAAGATGTTTTGTTGTATGGAAAGATGCAAAATAATTACGCTTGGAGCAAGAAAACAAGCTATACAATTTGTGGCAAATGGCCCAATAATTAGCACACTGATCAGGAAAACAATCTGAATGTTATTACAGAGAATAATTTTAACCAGCAATACAAAGCACACTAGCTGTAAAAAAAAAAGGAAAACAAAACACCGAATGTGGCAATTGACAGACTGTAATAAAAGACAACATAATGCTAGTAGTGATAAAGAAAAAACATATGCGATACTGACTACTTCGAAAGGAAAATCAGCTTTGAAGTAGGAGAATAAAAGAGTCAACAAGATGATATTAAGTCTCAAATATACACATCTAAAAGAGTGCATGTTCAATATTAAGTGTATGAAAGAAATTATATGACAAAATAAGATGCAAAGGAAACTTTCTTTCTAGTCATATATTCCTGATTCCACATCTAGAAACTAAAGAAAATTCCATCTTCTGTAATCCAAATTATACAAGTGATCCTTTTAACATCATGGTACTAGTTAACCAATAGCTTCAATATAGCAATCAACATCCTGAAAGAATTGCATTTTATCTCCTTGGAAAAAATAATAAGTTGTTCCAGCAAAATTTGCTAATCTATAAAAAGCCATTAACCAACCTGGTTGATTCAAATTTCCACATCCTACCACAAAGCACTGAAAGTTAATAATAAGATATAGCTGAGTGTACAAAAATGTTATGCTCACTTTATCCACAGTTAATGACCATGAGACAAAGTAAATGATATTTAAATAAATGCAAAAGCATATATATATCTAGCCTTTTAGTCTCCAAATGTTTTTAAGCTTCTATTCCTGTGTTAAAATAACTGTCATACAGAAGATATATACTAGTTACATTAGCAGCATAAATAAAATAGTGCTTCTGGTCTGGAATTAATAAGAACAGAAAATAAAAATACTCAGAGATTAGGCTTAAATGAAATTCAGTAAATCACTTTAATTCAGAAAAATAAGTTGAAAATTCAAACAAGTTCATCTAAAGGCAAGAATTCTTAATAAGGATGATCTGTATGTTCCACTGTTCCCATTTTTTCTTCAGTGTAAGACTGACTTTTTTTTTGGTCTCCTTAAGGACAAAGAATTCAGCTGCATTTAACAATGAATTTTGATTATCCCAGCTGCACTGAAGGATAGCTGAAATGTTTAGTATCAAGACAAAATTTTCTCAAAATAAGTTTTTTAAAAGCTATTGTCATTGATCCTTTACCATCTGTTAGCTTCAACATTTGAAAGCCTTTTGTTTTTCTGCTTTGTAGGAGTAGAAAAGTAAGATGACTTAAATACCTGTCTGGTTAAAAGAAATACAATAGTGCAGACTGTGTTGCCATCACTAGCTTTATTGAGAGTTCAGTTCTGATAAAGATCTGCTTTCAGCATGCATGATATTCTCAGTCAAATAAGAGAAAGTTGGTGTGGAAGCTCCTTTTTACCTTGCTCAGCAGGATGGAACCAACTTTCTAAAAGGCACAGTTTTAATTGTCCTAAAAAGATTATCTTAGTGTGATCATTTTCACAAAATCGGTGTTTGTTAGTAACTCACTCTAGTATTTCTGAGGAACATAATGATATAGAGTCCAGAGCTGCTTTGCTTCAAAAATGGCAAATACTCCCACAGTCGTCCACATAAACTGGTATTGTTTAATCTTCTTTAATTCCATGACATAATGAAGCTGTACAGCTCAGACTCCTCCACTTTGTGCTGCATCTTAGGTCCTCAGAGCTAATAAATCTGTGTTTTCCAGAACAGCTAAAAAATTGAGGCAACTATACGGAGCAGATTAGTTCATATGGGCTCATGTTCATTTGTATGGTGAATAAAATTAACATGCAAACAAACAAAAAATTTTATTAATGTAAAATTTTAAGTTGAAGATATTATGTACTACTTAGATTAAGCAACATCTACTAGTACAGCAAGTCAATTAGAAAAACAAATAAAATTAAAGGTTAAAAATATGCACTGCCTCTCATAATAGCGGATTAAAAACATTCTAAGAGACCTGAGTCATTCGCAAATGAGTCCAGAGGTGGACTCATTCACAAAGTGATTTTTAGTCAAAAGTAGCTGAGTACTTCATCTGTTCTCAGCTGCCTTTTGCTGTACATTCTGCCACTAGATAACATCTTCCTCAAGTATGAGCAAGGGGAAAGAAGAAAACTGATAAAAAAGAAGTTACAACAGAAAAATAGCAAATTGCCTTTCTTGCTTCCAAACCTAGTGCTGTACCTAGAAAAGGGATCAACGACAAGCTGTGACTCTGCATAAGGAAATGAGGACTATCATGGATGAAGCACACTGGGGATCTCTAGGTTGCTTCTTTGTAGGGTAATGTAATAGTAATGTAGGGTACACAGAAGTATACTTACTTGTTGCCTCAATCTAGTAAAAAAATACATGGGAGTAAGAAAAAGTATCAGCTTGCAAATGGAAAAATAAAAAACAAAACAACACAGGTTGTTCATCACTTGCATAATTTCCCACGCGTAATTCAGTCTTCTGCAATTTTCCTTTCCAGAAAATTTATGGACTTAGTGCATTCACTTGCCACATGATTAGATTAATAGGAAATCGCTGTTTTCAGCTTCGAATTAATATTTTCAAATAATTAATTAAAATATTCATAAATTACCTAAAAAAACCCTATTTTTTAAGAAACTTCTGTAATATAAAACTCCAAGAAAAATGTCACGTTATAATACTAGCCTTATTAAACAATTCTTAAATGCATTTTACAGTCATCTCTGCATAGATATGCACTTAGACTATAACAATAAGAATATCAGGGCCCTTTATTTAATCAGAAGGGCAAAAATATTTACTCTGTTTTGCCCTAGATTTAAGTGGTCCATAAAAAAGAATATAAATTATTTATCAGTTTTAGACAATTTACTGCACTTTAAATGCTTTTTCCTCAGTGAGGCAAATTTAATCTATTTCAGAATCTCCAAGCTAAAACAGCTTAGTCAACAATAAGTTTAATTCAAAAACAGCATAAATATTTGTATTTTTCCTCTGAAATGGCAAGCTTTTAATCATATCCTAAGGTCCCCCTAGTCTCCCTTTTGATATTTATGAGTGCATACATTTATTATGAGATCATAAATTTGTAGGAGAGAATTCAAAGTTGATTTTTGAGTATATTTCTCATGTTATAAGAAAGTAAACAACACTACTCTCAAATATTTTGAAGTATAATAATAACGTTTTCTAAACTTAGTAGTCAGAACTAGAAAAGGAAAAATAAAGTCTTTGCAGAGTATAGAATGCACATTCATGGCTTGTATTCAGATTTTCAAATGTAATTTAGTAAGAACATTACCTAGCTCTAATATATCTAAAGCCTTTTAACATGATTAAAAAAAAAACAATCAAGCTACACTTGATCACTGCAAACAGCTCTGCGTGTATCTCAAGCAATACATAGTCCAATACTATAACTTTGAAAGACTATACAACACAGTGTGTTTGGTCTGGTATTCTTAAGCCTAGGAAAAGAAACATTTGATGCATCTTCAGATGTAAGGATGATAATTTTGAGAATTAGTATTCATAAAGTTCTAGTCTCCCTAAAATATCAGGTAAATAGTCTTGTAGAAGATTACTTAAGAAAAAAAATCCAGACAAACTTTGCCAAACTCATAAAATTTTAATTATTTTTCTTAAATCAGAGTCCGGGTGCCTAGAATTGTGCTAGAATTGTGTACTGTGTCCAGGTCTGGAGCCCCCAGTTCAAGAAAGACGGGGAGGTGTTGGAAAGGGTCCAAAGAAGAGCCACAGAGATGATCAGAGGACTGGAGCACCTCTCCTACGAAGACGGGCTAGAGAAAAGAAGGCTGCGGGGTGACCTCATTGCAGCCTTTCAGTACCTAAAGGGAGCCTACAAACAGGAGGGGAATCAACTCTTTGAAAGGGTAGATAACTGCAGGACAAGGGGAAATGGTTTTAAGTTGAGGGAGGGGAGATTTAGGTTGGACGTCAGGGGGAAATTCTTTACAGAGAGAGTGGTGAGGTACTGGAACAGGCTGCCCAGAGAGGTTGTGGATGCCCCATCCCTGGAAGTGTTCAAGGCCAGATCAGGTGGGGCCCTGGGCATCCTGGTCTAGCATTAAATGAGAAGGTTTGTGGCCCTGCATGTGGCAGGGGGGTTGGAGATTCGTGATCCTTGAGGTCCCTTCCAACCCTGGCCATTCTGTGATTCTGTGCCTCCAATAAATTTGGACAGTCTGAGTATCAGTTCAGTACCTCAGATCACAACAGCATTTTTCAGACTAATTCTGGAATAGTATATTTTTCCTTGTCTTATGTACCTGTTTAAACATGCTGATTCTATAAAAGTTGTTTCCTTGTCAAGTTTTTGTCTGTCACACTTTCTTAATTAGATTTGTTGATTTATTGTTAACAAAGATAAAATGTCTTGTTCCAGACACAATTACTGGTTTTTGCAATCATCTGAAACTGGCACGGAAGTAATTTCTCATAAGCTTCAAAGATATCTTTTGATTCACTAGATCTTCTACCTTGCTGTTAAACTTATTCTCACCACAAAAGTGAGTAGGCAAAACATTTGTATCTAAGTCAGAGAGAAAAATATTCAGACAAATTTTTTTAATACAAAATTCTAATGACCACTTCCACCACCTCCATGGAAGAATTAAAATAGTGACAGTAAATTTCTGCTGAGAAATTTCCCAAATGTATTTGATCAACTTATCCTACTTCAAAATTGAAAAAAACTAATGATTTATTGGTGGACATATTGTTAAATTTTTACTAAAAAAAAAAAAAAAAAAAAAAAAAAGCAAGCCTGATTTCGCATATAGACTGATAAATACCATTACAGATACTCTGAAATGTTCCAGATTAATGATAGATAAATGTTGAAGGGACTGAGGAAATTGATCATTGTCTATAATAAGAAGAAAGAATTATCTTGCAATATATTTTTTGTAACACATTTGTATTGTGATGTTTTCCTTACGTTTAACATCAAAACTAGGATACGGTGAATAAGCAAACTACTTAAATAACTTTCACTCTCTCTATACATGAGTATTTTTTAAATGATCTCTTAAAATATTTGCAGAATAAATTACTCGACAAATTTATTTTTTCACCATTTGCTCAGATTTAGTTAACAATAAGGGCCATCAGCCAAATTCAAGATGTGAACAGAATTTAATTTCATTAACACTTCATTAAGAAGAAAATAAGAGCTCAAGAGTCTGCCAAGGTCTCACAACAAGAGACTGTAAGGTGGGTCTAATAGCCAGTTCCTCTCCGCCTTCTGGCCACCAACAGGGAGGGACTGGATGTGCAAACAAAATGCAATTCTTATAGCAACACCTGGAAGAATCATATTTTGTTTCCCAATCAGTGGGAAAAGCCTTCCTTTTCTTCTTTCACATTTCTCTCAGAAAAGATTTGATTATTTGAGGGCACACGATATGTGTTTTCGACACAATGTTTTCCAAAAACAAAACATAAGCAATTTTGGCCTATTCCAGAAGAGAATAAACCTAATGAGTTCCCAGGACAGGCCCTTACATTAAACACTTCAGAGGTAGACTTTACTCCTTTATAAGGACCATGCCTTCACTCATTTTAATTCCTTCTTTTGCAGTGTAATATAAGGATCCATGAAACTTTCAAAGACCTGTAGTAAGAATATAACATTCTCATTGAGTTCTGTATCTTTATTCATTTAATGTTACCACAAAAACATGCAGAGATGATCAACTTACACAAATTATTGACATAGAAATCTTTAAAAAAAAAAAAAAAAGATACTGCTAATGTAAAAAAGTTGATTAAAAGAAAGCAGATTTCTATTCCAAAGTAAGATAAACAATCTAATAAATGGAATTAATTAGCATTCAGGAAAAAATGAGCTTAGATACATGTTGTATGGATACAATATAAAAATGATGCGTATATATACGTATAATTTGAATTTCAAATTTAAAATATTATTGATCTATGATTAAACCAAAATACTAACAAAACAAATACAATTATTCACTTCAGAGAAAATTTCAACTTTTGAAAAGTTAGTAAATAGCAATGTTTGAAAAGTCATTTCTAAATTCAGATAATGCCTTAAACAATTTCAGTAAACTTCCTCTTTAGAATCATGCAATAGCAATGTGGACTGTCTGCCTAATTATCAGTTCTGCTGCTGTAGAATAAGCATGACAGACTGAGATAAAAACATTCTGTTATAAATACTACAGATGTGAAAAAGAAAATTGCCTGTTCATTGTTATTAGCAGGAGATACTTAAAATCTCAAAGAAATTGGACTGCAGCGTGTAGCAGCGTGTAAGGAAGAAAAAAGCCTAAAGTTTCATTATCTAGCAAAATGAAATTAAAAGATAGGAAAAAAAAAACCCACATATTTTAATAGCTTAAGTGGATGAGTCAATCAGTACCCAATTGCTTTCTTTTCTGTACTACATTTCAACATTACAGTCTATACTTTATTTCATGTTAATAGCATACAAGTTAATATTGCTATCAGTTGTGTCAAATTTCATTGCAAATGTTTGTGTGGAAAGCAGGAGGAGAATCAGTTGCTCTGTGCTCAGTAGAGAAGGAATTATTCATTTTATGGTATAATTGGTAGCTGGTAGGACAGGTTTGTCCTCTATATACACAATGTTTATGGAGAACACGTAGGTTTAGATGTTTCACTAGAAACTGTTTCTTGAAGATTTGTGAGGCAAACAACAATGAAAAAAGCTGAGACACAACACTAAGAAAAATCAAGGCACAAATATAAAAACATAGGTGGTACAGACCATGAGAAAAACATCAGACAAAGTACAGAAGAGCACAGAGGAATCAAATTCCAGGAAAAAAATATATATATATCACAAACAAACAGTAAATAAATGAACTGAGAATTAGGTAGTTCTCTTTGAGCTTTTGGTCCAAATGCAGCTCTTTTGATCAATTCTGGATTTCACTTTTTGTAAATTTTGAAATCCATTCGCACGTTTGGAACCCTTTCTGCTTAAAATTGTGTAGAATACCTTCAGTATCTATACTGATTGTGGTATAAAAATAGATAAACAATCCTTTGGCTGCTTATTACTTAATGTTACTCTACTGTAATTTTTTTGTAATTCCATTAAAATGTCCATTTATTAACATCCTTGTATGTAAAAAAAAATGTACTCTTCATTTCATTAAAATGCTGTCAATGTTAAAGTTCTATTTTCAGGGACTTTACAATGAACTTTTTGGAATAGTAATGGCAGGGCAAAAGGAGGCAATGAAGATTTTAATGGAGAGTTTGGTGCAATTTGTTTTGACTTTCATTAATGTTCCACATAAGCATGTGTAGCCTGTTCCTCTGCATTCTGCTTCCCTTTCTATGCCAACTCCAGAGAGAACATAAGACTGAAAGGTATCCTTGTCTATACATTTAGCTAAGTTTGATACAGGAAAATTAACCTACACAGGGATTTAATAAAGAGCTTGGGAATTTTGCCATAAATGCAACAAGATTTCATTTGCATACAGCATTTTACTTTTTGTTATTTTGCTTTGGCAGCCCAAATTCAGAACTCCAGGTGGATGGATTAATAGTCTCATCTAAAACATAAATATTATTAAGGAATTTGTATTCATTTCTTTAGATTGACAGAAAGAAAAGGAAATTATTTTCATAGCCTACTATTTGAGGTATCTTATTGTTCCTATTGAGACAATTTTTTTACACAGACTAATTATCTGTTGCTTATCAAACTAGTCTATCATTCTAGATTGTTGGGTTTCTTTAATGCTTGACATTCTATTTCTTTGCTTTCAAGTCTGCTGCATTAAATGAACTCAGGCACCCAAGCGTCATAAAACATATGATTATTGTAATGGATCATCAGTGCTAAGTTTTTAATTAGGAGAAGATGCTCCATGACAAAGTAAACTTGTCAACCCTTTAAAAAAAAAAAATCTAATGAAGTGCTGAACCATGGAGGTCTAGTGATTAGATTTACTGTAAGCATCATGATGGTGAGAACCTATAACCACTGTATACATAATCGATGCAAGACTATTCTTATGACAGGCTGAGAAAGTAGAAAGGATTAGTTGAGGACAGACTTCCTCACCATTAAATTTAGCAAAGATTGCTCGTCCCTAGAAGAGTTTATATTTTTAATTAAGTTTTAACAGCTGTTTATGCAAATTCTCCTCTAAATCAGTATCAAACACGTCCTAAAGCCATTCATACATATAGCTAATTCATTCTGAGTCTGACAATCCTTCTGCTGAAGCAATGTCAGCAAAATAGCTGATTATACTAGATTTGGTTAAGGTTCATTTGCAATTTCTGATTAAACTGCTTTTATTGTACTAGATTGTAATGCTAATCAGAATTAGCTAGGTGCTGAAACACGACCAAAACTGATCACAGAATGAATTTTAAGAAGATCAGACAGAGAAGTATAAATGGGACTAACCTGCGGTGTGTTTGTTAAGATTAGCAATAGAGCAAAACAAACTGCTGTTCACAGGAATTGTAATTTTGAGATTTAATTTCATATTACTCAGAGGTAGAACTCACAACAGAGGTTCAAAGGCATGACTTTGTGTTTTAATTAAAATTACACAGGGCTCCAAGGTAAACATTTGTACTTTATGCTTAAACAAAAGGACTTAATTCTGTGCTCAAATATAAAACAGGATCAATATTCTGCATAACATTTTCCAGCAGCAACTACCAATTCTGAACATCAGCAAACTCACCACTCAGTGCAAACTGGGTGTATCAGTGACTGATAACTGAGCGAGTATCAGATAGTGTTAAGAAAATCAGATGAAAGTGCTTTAGGGCAACTTGGCGTTACAAGAAATAAAAAAAATACACTTCATCGTTTTTATAAGTCAGGATATAAAATAACCTCTCATCAGGATCAGCATTTTTTAAGTGAGTCATCACCTGTTTCCTTTCACTTCAGGCTTAGACAAAACAACCACCACCACATAATCATTTAAAAGGAAAAATCTTTTATTCAGAAATGTGTGGTTCTTGTCTCAGGCTGCACTGCAATGCACAACAGTAACCTGAGTAATTGGAAAGGTGAAAAATCATTGTTCTCCTCTATTTTCTTTTAACTTTCCAGTGGTTTTGTTCATAATCCTAAGATCACAAAAGAAAAAGGAGGAATAATCCATGACTTGGCAATAATAAGCACACAATAAAAACTGTGCAATGCAAATCTTTGACAAAACCCTAATGTTAATTAGGTTGTTTAATTAAGCTGTCTGTAATTAGAGGTAATCTCTCTGCAAACAAGAATGGAGGTGTCAAAAGTGCTGAATTAAAACAGTTCACTGATTATGTATTAAAAGTTATGAGACTGTTTCACCCAGTATGTTCGCATAGCTCTGAAATGAAGAAATATTTTGCAAAAATATATTGTTCAGTTATTGCTATTTTGATTTCAGCTGTCACAATAATTTCATGGAGCTCCCTACTATTCTTCTCTATATAAATTCCTGTAGAACACTGTATTGAGAGGTTATGATTCATCAGAAAACAGTTGTTTCCTTCCCTAGTGGGTTTTCGATTCAGTCTCAAATAAATAGCTTTTCTTGCTTTGTCCAAATAAAAAAAAAAAATTATATAACTTTAAACTAAACAAGGTGACCTCCAGAGCACCCATCATTTAGGAAAAAAAAAATCTGTTGCAACCACCTTGATATTCTCTGTAATTTATTTATTTTTATTTTTATTTTTAATACCTGATTCAAATATAACCTAAGATTTTATTTTCAACATGAGGACAAACTTTGATGATCTTGTAGTGGTAAAACGTTGTGTTATTTATCAGTCAAATGCAGAGGCTGACATTCTTTTCTATTAGCGTCTCATTAGCTTAAAGTATTACAGTGAAAAATCAGTGAAGAAATCTGACAAATACTTTATCTCCTCTTAGGTAAAAAGAGATTAATGAAATTTACTTGAGCCACTTCATTGCGGCTTTCACTTCAAGTTTAGTAAAGCAATCACAATCTTCTAGCCCATGAAATACCCGTCCAGGTGTACCTCAGTAAAACACTGTCTTTTAATGCTATGCCAAATGAGCGTACACTTTATTTGCTGCACATTGAGGTTGTACATATGCTGCCATAGTTCTATGTTGCCTCATCTCCATTCCAGAAATGAGGTTTCCCTTCAGTCCTTCAAATGTAAAAATAAGCAATAAGCTGTCTTATCAATATTAAACACAAAAAGAGATGGTTGAAAAAAACTTGTGATCCAAAAATGCTAAGGACTCAATGGGGTCCCCAAGTCTGAAATCTACGTGGCAAGCAGAAAACCTAAACTATGTGTTAATGGAAGCAACAAAACTATTAAGGCTGACTTCTTTCTCTGCTCCTAACTTTGGTCTTAATATGATTAAAAAAAGAAAAGGATGTCTAACCTCAAAGACTCAACATAGTTCTGGGATTTATTTTATTTGGGAAGTATAGCAAATTTTCTGATTCCTACAAAAGTGAGGATTTACAGCAATCTCTGTATGATGCCCTGGAGGCCCCTCAAACCATTGTAAATAGCCTTGGAGCAGAAGCAATTGTTCTTATACTTCAAAAGCTTTATGGAGAGAGCTTGAATTAAATGAAATAGAAACACTAAGGAAAAAAAATCTGATTTTCTAACAAATATAACAAGCACACCAAAAGCTAGATCTCACAGTCAGTGGATTGAAAAGATGTGGCAGATGCAGTGAATTTCCAAAGATAGTGCTGATTTTAGTAATATTACACCCAGGCCTCATGTAGGTTAACAGAGGAGAAATGCACTTGAAGATTAGACAGAGATCAGTTTTTACCTGATGCATCAATTTAACATCAAGTAGCTCAGTAACTATTTTTCAGGATAGTTATAACAAACTGTTCAACTCACAATAGAAGTAGATAATGGAAATTGTAGCAGATTTCACTTCAAGCAACGCATAAGTAGACACATATATGTTACTTGGTGGTGCTGGATGAGGAAGTGAGAAAGGCAAAACCAACAGCAGCAACAAAGCCCTGTAGAGAAACCAATAGCTAACACATGTTCTAGAACATAATCAAAGACAAAGAAAAAAACGTGTACAAGTACCTGTAGGATAAGTTCTGGCTAGAGAATATTTGGAAAGAAATCAGTGGAACTAACTTCTTTTGAGTCTTCAGCGATTTTTTTTCCAAACAGAAAATCATCCAAAGTAGAAGCACAAATTTCCACGCCAGTCCCCAAATCTCAGATGGCCAGCTAGCTCCCATAGAAGTCCCTATAAGATTTTCTAAACATACTGTTAGCAATAATTTTATTCTTTCAAAATATCTTCATCTGAAGGGGAAAATAAAAGAAGTGGGGAAAAACACAGTGAGCTTTTGGACAAGATAAATATTGCTCATTTTGTACTGTTTTTGTTCACATTTCATCAATTTGGGCATTTCCTAAAACTTATAAGTAACTGGAAATTGCCACTCAGTAACTTGTTTCCACCCTACCATTTCACTTTTCTCCTTGTGTTTATTGCTTCCTTTACAATGCAAGCATTGCTCCTGTAGTACTGATAGCACATTTCCTAGGCTTTATCTGAAAATATGAGAAATAGTATACAATTTTTTTTTTTTTTTTAAAGCCTACAAACTGTTTCCACACATGGTAGTGCTTTTGCACACAGACAAGCATGTCGGATCTGCTACTATCAAGTATAAGCCTGTACTATCCTCTATGAAAGAATACAAGCCAAGTTAAAGCTTTAATAGTGTTATTCTTGCCTCACCCTGCACTCTTTTTAGCTAGTCTTTGGGGCAAGCAATGACTACAGCAATCTGTCTGTTAAGGATTGGTGTGTTGTGTTATTATTCCACCTTCCTATCTTACATACTTCTCTCTCACAATTCAAATAGTGTTTATTTCTGTCACTTGTTTAGCAATGTGAGTACACTGCATTCTGTTCATCTCAATTAGAAACATCCTGTGACTAAACATATAATTTGAATTATGCAGCATTTAGTCTGTATAAGACTACTGTTGCATACCAAATATCCACTGTATAAAATGTCTTTCCATCGTCCTTTTTGATAAACTGACTTACACAATCTAAAAAGGACACAGTGGAGAAATAACAACACATGGAATAGAAGTTCAGGCATTGAACAGAATTTAACTCAACTGTTTAAACACTTCTCTGCAGAAAAATTAGCTACATGAAGCATCAGACTGCACAGAAGTGTCAAACTGCGCAGATGGCAAAAGAGGTATCCTTTAATGCATTATTACAGTTTTTGTCTTACCTAGGAGGAAGAATAACCTTACAATTCCTCCCACATTTTAATGAAATTTCAGAAAGCATTTGTGAGTCATTTGCAATAGCAAAGCAGTAGAACTGGAGAAAGGATGATTTTTCAGGAGGGACTGAAACCTAATTTGAAACTTAGTAGCAGGATTTTTGTGTGTTTGTCTGAAACTCAAAGAAATATTTTGATAGAAGAAAAGGACCAGCTGTCAAAATTTCATACTGTCCTGCATGCACTACAAATATGCCTTGTGTCTAGAAACCATCCTCAAACAGTGCCAAACCAGCAGCTCCTAATGAAAAGTAGGCAAGGTAATGTGATGGCATTTCCTGTGACAGCAGTATTTTCCATCTTTGACTAATTTTTCCATGATATTACTGCATCTTTACGGATTCTTACTGAGAATGTTTCCATGCCCTGCCTCTGTTACCTGAAAACTAATGAGCAGTACTAGTGATTGGTGGGCAGCTGTGCTATGTGTACATCTCTCAGTACATTTAGTAAAGTTCCTGCTTCTACTAATTTTCCCTATTATCACAACAGGATATAGATTCCACAGATACATTAACTCACAGGATACTTACTGTAGAAGCAGACTAAAGCAGACTACAGCTCCTGCCACATGCCTATGTTCTGGTCTTGGAGACTTGGCAGTTTGCTTAGATACTGATCCAGTCTTCAGGTGTTTTCATTCCTGCAGAATCTTTTGTTTGTTTGTTTTTCAAATGAACCAGAAAACATACTTCTTTCCCTTCTTAGTTCAGCTTTACTGAATTCTGGTAAATCTGAGCCAGATCATGCACAGTAAGTATTTTCTGTTCTTTCCCATGTACAGTTTGTTTGATGTTGTTTTTGTTGTTTGTTTTTTTTTTTCCTACAAATCTAAATGAAAATTAGCATCCGGCCATTACAGCATTTACAATGTTATGCTGTACATAAACATAACAAACATAACATAGTCTAAAAGCATAGACTAGTAAGGACATAAGCATAAAATGAAGAAATACTCAAATTAACTATAACAAATATACACTGGAAGGTGAAGCGCATGTGCCTATTCCCGTAGAGCTATCTCTGGGGGGGAAAAAAAAAGCCTTGATATTGTAGGCCAACATGCTTTCAGAGCCACATTCACGAATTCAATGTTTTGTAAGGCAGAGGCACAGAGCTGGTGATTTGCCTGAGCTTTGTTTGGAAGAACATTCTCAATATTCCAGAAACTGAGCAAGACATCAAGGTCACTAAGGTCCCTACTATGTTCACCTGCATTTAAATAAAACCATAGTCTGACTGGGAATACTTACAGTGATATTAATACAGAAGAACTATTATGATAAATCAAATAATTCTTATTGTACTCTGAATATTATAGGAAAAATATTGGTATGCTATTTTCTCTTTGGAAAATAGCTTTTTTGGATTTAGATTACACAGATAAAGGCAAAAATTAGCAACAAGATCATCAAGCAATTTACTGTTCTAACGTGTTGAATAAAAGCTCTAGAAAAAAAGTAGTACAATTATTATTATTATAGAACACGCAACTCATTTCAATAATAAGCCTGGTGCAATACAATTTGATGCAACAGTGACATGACAACCAGGAAGATAGTGAAAGGTATTACAATCCCTGCTTTATAGGGTCTTCAATATTTCTTTAACAAGATATTATGCTGTATGCAGAGAAACTATTATCCTTTCACGGCTACATAAAATCTTTGTGATAGAAGAAGAAAATAATAAAGCTGAATAAAGTTAAATTTCACAAAGATCAGAACCAAATTTTCAACATTACAAAAATTATCTGCTATTTACCATGTATAAAAGTTCTTCCAAATTGCAATATTTACATTTGTATGCTTTGTGCATTAACTCTTGGACAGATTAATTCCAATATTTTTTTTTCCCCTTAAATCATCATCTGTGCAATCCAATACAAGCCAATCTATAGACAAAACTAGCCTGCCCTCTGGCCTGCAAGATTCTCATGAATAACAAAGCAAGTTGCTTTGGTTCTCTGGCACGATTTCAAAAATTGTTTGTTTTTCAGGTGCGCTCCAGAAATAAAAAATTTCAAGAGAAAACATTTCTGACTCTACTACAAGGGAACAAAAGGGCTTATTCCTCTCATCAGTCTGATAGCTCTGGATGTATAGTGATCTAATAGTTCTCCACTTTAACTATGCCAGATCCAAGGTCATGTTTTTTGAAAACAACAGAAATTGCAGTAGCTATTTCACTGCAAAAGTCAAACTATTCCCAGATGAGAATTTGCACGAAAATTAACTGTTCACGTAGCTGTTGTCATAGTTACCTGTTCTAGATTCCCAAATCGCAATCAGAATTGTTAAAAATTTGTGATCTCTCTTATTAGCATCACTTTCTGTAGTTCACTGAACTATGTTAAGACCTTTTCATACCCCAAAATATTAAAGGAATACCAGCATGCTATATTTCTGCCCATGGTTCTTATTTCCTTTTCAGCTGGTATGCCTTCAGTTAGACCCTGCTATGCACATTAACTCACCTTTTCTCCTCAGCAATAGATTTGTCTTTGAGATCAGCCACTGACTGCTTTCACAGGACCGTTGCATGACTTCTGGAATCACTTTTAACTTGATCCTGCTGCCACTGAAGCCAGAGCATCTGTTGATTTCATCTGTTGATTTTAGTACATCAGTATTAGATCCCTAACTTGTGAAAAGACAGCACTGTATGTGGGAATGCCAGATGAAGGAGTGGTGGATATCCTATTCTCACCTCTCACATCTCTCTTCCCCCATTGGAGGACCTGGTGCTTCATTTTGCATTTCTTAACATGTATTTGTTCAATTCAGAGTGAGGTAACATCACAGTTGTCTCTTTCTCCTTGGACACTGACCACAGGTGTCATTAGAGCAATTCACCTCATCTTCTCCAGCTCAGTAAAATCAGCATTGTGATTTGTTTTTAGCTAATTTTAACAGCAATAAATCACTAAAAGCTTTGCATTGACTTACTTTTGAAGGCTGTGATGAGAATATGTAGTTTTATGTAATTATTATCTGTCAAGAGTGCTTTCATTATATCCTCTTTAGTGAAATTTGCTAAACAGGTCTCAGAAAACAGCATTTCCAGGCAAGTGATATATGTCATTTCCTTGGATTCTAAGATGAATTTTATTAAACAGCTTTCTGAGTGTATTTGATTTTACACTGATTTATTTCATTTAGATTTTGTGCAAGAAGAAAATTTTTTTTACATTCAATACCATAGTAGTATAGGCCAATAAGTTTGATATAGTTTACTTATATGTCCTTATTTAGTCTTTTCATACAATACTGTCACTTTAATAAAACATTAAGACTTGCAAGATGATTGAAAGTTCATTTTGTTTTGTTTTAATCTATAGCTCACCATCTTTTTTGCTGATTTTCTGAATATAGTGTAGCATTACTGCTCTCATCTCTTTTACCGTTGTTTTTAAATAAAATCAGTTTTATTCATCATCTGAAAAAGAAATTGAAGACAAGTTTTACGTTTGTATTATAAATACTTGGATATTTTCATATTATTTTGGATTCAGCACGTGACAGGTGTTGCAGTTCTCAAAATCTGGATGAGCTTCTAAACAGTCCCTAGAGAACTTCAAGAAGAATTTTAAAAATATATTTGCTTTTGGAAGTTACTCATATTCTAAAGAATATTAGCTATGATTAGTCGTTCAAATCTGCTCACACGTTTACAGTTTACATAGGTATAACTAAATTATTATCAAATTATAAGTTCTTACTCTTTCTACTATTTATAATAAGATAGTCTCTACACTAAAAACCATCTGGTGACAAATCCCTGAAGCATCATGAAGTTAAACCTGAGTAGTCAGATAGCAATAACTGAACAAAAATCCAGGTAAGCCACAAGCCTTAAAGCAGCTGAATTGTTGCCAGCTTTCAGTATTGCACTGCTTTGTTATTCAAGTGCCCCAAGCCTATTCACTTATGATTTCTAATGTGCTTTCACATCAGGATGATTTTCCATTACTTCATTTCGCTAATAATACATGTTCATAGCTGTGGGTTAGTATTAAAGAAAGAAATTGACCTGAGGAGATTTGAGTTAAGTATTCTGCCCAGTTGCCTTGTAGAAATCATGAAAAAGGGATAGTTTCATGTCCTGAACAGTCATTTTGTTCTAATGGATTTTATACTGAATTATTTTCTTACTAGATGTAAAGGTTTATATAGCCACTATACAACCGAAGCACATAACTGAAAGATTAAGAATAAAGCCATAGTTCTGACAATTGTACCTGTGTTAGGCTCATATTAAGAAATGACTTCCTAAAATGGGAGAAATATTATTTTAAAATAGAATAATTAGCAATAGTAAATTTTATATTAATCTATAGCCAAATTTCATCAATACTTGACTAAAAGAGACTCTTTCCTTGACTTATTATTCTACCTTTTTTAGTCTCTTTTTGCATGGTTCACTGCATTTATTCTTTTTTAAATTGAATTTATTTATAAAACTCTTTTAATGTATATTGCACTATCTTCAAAATTTCTGAATTTCTCTGGCAAAGTATTGAAAATATACGGGGAACAAAGGAAAGGGGAAAAAAATTAAACTATCACTGAAATTTCTTGTGGGAAAATTTGAAACGTAACAAACAAATGTGTCAGTGCATGCTTTTATTTTATCGTGCACACTTTGGACTTGTCTACTGAACATGACAGTTCTTAACATCTGAACACTCATTAATTGCACTTATTTTTCCTTCTTTAATCACAAGCTGTTAAATGCTTTTTCACATTAATCCCTTTCATTTTAATCACATCCTTTACTTTGAAAAAATTTACTGGGAGAAATTCTACTGTTCTAAGAAAAAATAAAAACACAAACATTTAAAGGGTTTCCAGGTACCATATCCTCTTTCAATTCAATTATACCAAAGCCTTATCAACCCATTTAACTTGGTAATATGATGGCATTATCATTATCACTTTAACTACTTGATACTTGCTGGTAAACTTTCTCTTCCAGTGCATGGTAGCTGAAGTTTAAAAACAGTTGGTAAGACTGAATATGCCAAAACTTAATCATAAACTAAACGAGCTGGTTTTACAAGTATGTAGATTGCTCTGAAAGTAATGCCTCCCATTTATTTGATAAAACTATTCAGTAGAGCAAATTCTCAGCTATAAAGCACTATTTTCAACAGTCACCACCAGCAGCTATCCATTTTCACCACCAGTAAACAAGAGTCTGTATACCACACTTAGAGAAATCTGCACATGCAGAGATGAGCCACTGCCACTCATGCCACTGCTGAAACGTGTTACCCACCCCCTCACTGTGTTCACATTCACTGTTTAGTCTCCATAATCGTTCAGCAAGTGTTGATGAATGTCAGTAGGAGCCATTTTTTCCACATGAATGAATTCAATGACACACTTTTACTTCATCTGCACTTTCAAGTCAAACATCGTTTTGTCAGACTGCCCCTCTGCTGTCATCTGTCTCACAGCAAAAAAATGTAACAGCATACCGATGGAAGGGCTCAATCTCTACTGCCATACCGCCAACATCCAACACTGATGTCATGAGCCAACATAAAATAGGAGGCATTACTATCGGTGCAGTTCTAGTATATAATCACGATAAAAAATTAGCTGTTATCTGCACACAAGAAATAGCGTTCCAAGCTGAAAATATGAATTCTTATGGAATCTAATAAAAGTGTAATTTATTGAGATGACAAAAAAAGTAATACAAAATATATTTTAGGATTTCCATACCTACTCTATCAGTGTTTATTACTTGTCAATTATTTGGCAAAATGACTCTTCATCCTGGAAATAGGAAGTGCCAAAAGCTTAGATTGATAGCAGCTGCAGATGCTGTTTCAGAGTTGTTTTCTGCTGTCATCCAGCTGTTTTTCCAGCAACAAACTCATACCAGTTACTGTTTCTGTACTGTATATAAAATCCCTGGGAAATCTGTATTCCTTCTGTGCCTTCCTGGTTACCAGCCAACTCATTTCCTGCTCTTGAGATATTTGTGTATTAATAAGATTTGCTCATATGTTCTAAGTACCAAATTTAGTGCTATCAAATAAAGGTTCTGAGAGGAACTGCTAGCGTGAAGCACTTATTTCTGCATGTTTGAGCGTATCCAATGTATGCATTCCATTCTGGCTAAATATAATGACCTTCACCCTGAAAATTTTTCTAAAATGGTCTGTATTTAGAAGGTGGCTTTTATCATTCAGAAGCTGAGTCAAGCAATACTAATTAGGTGGCATTATTTATTTTTTAAGATAAAAAAATGTGAACGGCACTAATATGCAAAAAAGTATTTAAAATGTAATGAAAAGAAATTATAGATGACTCCTGACAGTGAGAATTTTTTAACTTGCAGTTAAGATGCATTGGTATCCAAGGTAGAGCTCTGTTTCTAGTGAGAGAGGAGTGGTTTGTTTCTAAAAATCAATAGTTTTAGAGAAAAAATTTGGAATTTTCACAAATATTAGGAACATTTGGTTTTTTTTTTTCCACAAACCTATTATAAACATATATCAAAAGAAGGAGTAGCCACCAAATAAAGTGATCATTTCAAAATGTTTTTTGTGGGTTTTTTGTTTTGTTTTTTACAATTGTTAGTAGGTAATAAAAAAAGAACAAGTTTTTCTCTACAGTAGTTTGTATTTTTTGAGCAAAGAGGATTCAATGCATTTAATGATCTAAGATACTACAGTACCGGCTGTCTGAAAAATATCAGGAGGAAACAAAAACAAGATCTAAAACTACTCAGTGAAGAGTGAGAAGCTGAATAATAATCAGAAGAATAATGAAATGGAAAAAAAAACAGATGACAGAAAGAAAAGGGCTTCTATTTTAAGTGAGATTGTAATGTTCCTGCTGAAAAATATTGTTCTTCACAGTAATCTTTCTTTACAGTGAAGTCATGCCAAGCTCTAGGCAGAGATAAAAATATTTTGTATTTGTTATAAAAATAATACAGTGAATTTCATTAGGAGTGATTGTTTGTTTCTACCATCTGCTTCTAGTATTTACTGTTAAGATCTTATAAACTACTCAGCACCTCATACTTCATGAAAAAAATGTGTCAATCTCAAATGACCAAAAAAACTTGATAAAAAATATGTATATACATAAAATAAATGTAAAATACTAACATTAAGAATAACAAAGTATAATACATTGCACTTGTTTCCTTGTTATACTTTTTTAGTTGGGGGTTTTCTTTTAAATAGACCAAGTCTTTATTCTGCAGCGAAAGGTTTCATTAATTATAATAGAAAGATAATAATCCCTTTGCTATAAAAAGAAACATTTACCCTTGTCCTAGGCTCCCCAGAAAACTCCAGAAAGAGGGATCTCCAGAAAGAGGTCACTCCCAACTGGTAGTCAGCTCTTAAATGGGATCTAGGAGAGGTGGAGCCAAACTCCACCCCTTCCAACAGCACAGGTGAATTGCCTTCACCTGTGCTCCCAGGGCTGACTCATTGCCTGCCTCAGGTGATCAATTAGAGGTTCAGGCCATGATTCAGCAATTCCCATACAGACATTTAGAAGCTACACCTGGAAAATGATAAATTACATCAGCAGAATTTATAGTTGCAGGAATTCAGGTAATGTTCTGAATGTTTTTTGTTAAAGTGAAGTTCCAAAAAACAAAAAACAACCAAACAAAAAAAAACCCTCAAAAAAAGAAACCAAATGCAATTTTAGAATAATCACACTTAGCATCCATGATCTACTAGATGTCTGAATTTTGAACTTAAATTTCTATTTTGTGCCTGGAAATAAATACTCCTTCCTTCTCTCCCATTTTTCATCCACATACAAATGTGACAAAAAATGTCACTAGCGATTTCTACTTTGATAATAGTACTATGAGCTGCAGGATGACAGAGAGTAGTATGAAAAAAGTATTTTTCACTACAAATGTACATAGTTATTCTTAGTTAATTAAATTTTAAAAGTTCACCCTTTGCTATTTTTTGAGCTGTAAAGAAAAGAAATATCAGTGACGTGTTGTATTCCTACAAGACGTATTCATAAATGGGAACAAAAAATGACAGTTTTCCCTTAAACTGATTGTAGTCAGTAAAGTCACTTATGAACAAGTTAATTAAAGCTTTGAATAAAAACTGAATTCAGAGCCATTTTTCTCTTGTCCTCTGTTGTCAACAGAAATTCACAGTCCATCAGTCCGTAGTGAGGAAAGACGATTGTAACTGAAATGAAATAGAGCTTATCAGTTTTCTCCCTTTGTTTTGGTACCACTTCTATTACAATCAAGGCAATAGTCTTAGATAGATAGATAGATAGATAGATAGATAGATAGATAGATAGATAGAAAGAAAGAAAGAAAGAAAGAAAGAAAGAAAGAAAGAAAGAAAGAAAGAAAGAAAGAAAGACGAGCATAAAAGATTTAATATCAATCAATTGATGTTGGTTTTGTCAGCTGTTTCTTTTCCCCCCCTCTCGTATTTTTCACAAATTATACAAGGGGTTCTGCAACCCCAGAACTATTTAGTAACAGCACATTACCTAGCAACTAGGTTTAGCATGCTATTTTTTTTATTTTTTTTTAATTTCCTTTGGAGTGTTGAGTGAGCCCTGTTCTGACTTCTGCAAATGGTGATTAATTCAGAGCACTTGAGAGAACCACAAACTGTGTCTGAAAAGCAATTAGAAATTGGGTGAGTCAGGGAGTTTCAAGTTCTGTTTCCTTTCTTTCTCCTCCACCCTGACATGCTTATTTTTAGCCCTGTTGGAAGCCTCATCATAACTTTCTTATTACAAATAATCATTGGGATAATTAAGATTACTTTATGTCATTAAAAAAAAATCCATAATCTTAAGATACTTTCATAGATTTTATCATAAAATATTGTTTATGGAACATTCTCCTTCTAAAGAATCAAGTAAAGAAATCTCAGTAGGAAGGTTTTAATCCAGTGTTGCTCTGCAACTTGCATATTGTCCAGGTGAGCAAAATAACCCAGAGGTTACAGAAGGGATGCTGCCAATAGAAAGTCCTGATGATGCACCAAAGAAGACTGGCTTTTAGTTCTTTCCTCTACTTCTACAGAAGCTCAGACCTCATCACGCTACTGGAAATGGAAAAGATTACTTATTTTCTCTTTCAAAGCATTCCATGCAGCTTTAACTGTTAAACATAAAATGGAAGAAGCAGATTAAAGCCTGGGAGTCTTTACAGATAAAACTTTTATACATACATTTGTATCCATCATAAAACTTAGCATACAGAATACTGGTAGAAGGTGTATGTATATGTATATATATATATATACATATATATATATATTCAGCAGTTCACCTTTAAAAATTGGTACATTATGTTTCTGAGCCAGTTCTGCTGTGAAATCAATGGGTGTATCACTAGTGCAACTCAATATGTACCTTTCTCCTGCATTAGCTTGATGAGTCTCCAACTGCAGTTGCTAAAAGCCAAAGACTGTTGAAGTTTGTTGAAATATGAAATGTCATCAGAAAGGCCATTCGAACTCAGCTTTGAATAATCAGTAATCCTGGGCATGTTTCACACTGCAGCAGGTATTGAAAAGGGCATTGCCAGACAACAGATGACGTGCAGAGTACATTTGAGAGAATAGCACTAGAAGTAAATTGTTCTTTTAGAAGTTGGACACATTGCCTTCCAGCTCTAGCAAGGCAGAGCATACTGCACTTAATTCACACATCCTAATCAAGAAGGATACAGCACTTCTTTATAGTGCTCAGTTCTATCATTCAGATACCGAGAAGGATTTAGAACATGCAGATATGTCCTTTTCCATCCTATGCATAGGATGAATACACATCAATATCTGTGTAAAATTCCTTCATTAAGAAAACACAGTATTTGCTTTCAAAGATAGTTTTCATGGATCCTATTCATTCCTTTACTGTTGATAAGAAAAAAATAATAAAATTACAAACATGGCAGAGGTGGCTTTGTTACCTAAAAGTCAAATACGCATTTAAATAGTCACTGCTATATTGCATATCCTTATTTTAACAAAAGCAATATGAATATACACACACACCAGGAACACATACTGTTCTTCTACAAGTCCACATTTGAAGAGAATTTCAACAACAATATAATTTTTGAAACTAGAATTTTCTTCTAAATATTGAATAGTATACAACTAAGTAATTTTGGAAGAACAAGTCTATAGATATTTTAGTATTTTAATGATTGTGTTACCAAGGAGTATATTACCATTACATCCATTTAATTAGCATAGATGTTAATCATTTGATATACATTAAATAGGACTTAAGGATTACTGGTATCTTTTTAAAAGTCAAAGATCACAAAACTACATACTATTTGTGAATAAAAGTTCTCATCATAAGTAACATTTGGAGGTGTTTTATTTGGTTTTATGATTAGTTACTGTTGCAAACAAATCTAATTGATTTGATTCTTTGTTCATAATATTTGCAACAGAAGAAATTTAGAAGAGAAACATGCCTCCTCATTAGCCTCTTCCAGAAACAAAAGGCTTTTTCAGTTATCTTTAAAAAAAAAAAAAAAAAGAGGTAAATGCTGTTCAAAGTACTCTGGCTACCTATTGAAGATGATTGATTGAGGAACAGTTATGCCAACTGGAATTGATAATGTTGAGTAGGAAGGATGTGGACATCTAAAACTAAGAAAACTTTGTGGTTGACTGCAATAATAAGATAAGCTTTTTCATATTTACATTTAGATTCTAGAATTGTTCCTGTTGTCCTTTAAATACAATCTGTCACAATATGTTACAAGGACCCACATGACGTTTTTAATAAGGACTTTTGATGCTAGATCTGTAGAAAGAAAATATTTGCGGACATAATCACATACAAGATCAGATGTTGTAATTCTCAGGGGAATTGCATCAATTAGAATATATGCTTTGATGCAATTATATATTAATATAATTCTATAAAGCAATTACTATAATATCCTTCCCAAAGTAAAAGCAGAAGCATATTCTTTCTTCAATAGAAATTGCTGCACTCTGTAATCATGTATGTGTTCGTATATATTTTGAAAAGCAAGTAAGTTTGTTTTTCACTCTAAATTTAAATACACTGTTTTTCTCCTCTGGCCTCAGTTCTGTAGCAATTTGACATATAACATTGCCATGTATGAATCACCTGTTGAGTAATCACTTAACGTAAGATAGAGCATGAAAACAATTTATGCAAATGAAATTCAAACAACAAAAATGTGCGCTTTAAAAAGTTACTGTATCATTCACGGTACACAAAGTCTGTGATTAATTGTCAATATAATTTCTCCTTTGCCCAGAACAAAAACATTCTGTACCTCTCTGAAGCAAAGAGATCTTCAGTGAATAATGGTCAGGTAAGTGGGATTTCTGCAGAAGTTGGAGTATAAAGGAGTAGGATGCATATTGTCCTGCAGCTTTCCAGCTAAGGAGAACACTGGGAGGAGAGTGAACTGCAGGCAGAAAAAAACTCTGAGAAATGCTCATGTGCCTTTGAAGAAGGAGTGAACATCAAGAGGATGAAATACGCATGGGCTTGTGTCAAGTATAATCCTTCACCCAAGAGAAGGGTGCTTGTACATGAACAAATGACACAGGCCCCAAACAGCCCTTTGAGGGAGAATTTTATACCCAGTTGTTTTGGAAAAACTCAGAGAAGGGCATGGGTATACTTTCAAGTCTCAGTCTTACTAGCGTCCATACAAGAGCTGATCACAGCCACCTGGCAGATCCAATCCTGCCCAGGAAGGGAGGAGTGAGGAGGTTCAGAAGAAGCATCAGAGGCTAGCAGATGAGAAATGGGGCCAGTGCACTGAGTTACATTTAGCATTGAGGACATCTTCTGGAAGAAAAAAAAAAAAGAGTTTGCAGCATTGGAAACTACTTTTAAGCAAATAGACACTTCTGGGATTCTGAGTCCAGAGAGGACAACATACCTACTAGGGCAGACTTAAAAAGGAGTCCGTTTAGAAATACGTAGGAAGAATCCTGTAATCCTTTTCTCCATGTGTATTAATTATAATTATTCAATTTGTCAGAAACCAAGAGCACTTCTGGACAAGAGGCAGGGAACTGATCTCAAGTGTAAAGAATCAAAGTGTTAACAATTGAAATGAACGAGGCTGACAGTGAACTTTATGCTGACAGAGGGAAAGCTGACAGGCACAGAAGTACACAGGGCTTAAGAACATTAATAAAGATGAAGACACAAAAATTGTATATCAAGAGAAGGTTAGGTCAGGGCATGGAAATAATCAAATATGGAAATAGGAAACAGACAAGTTGCCATTTTAAAAGAGTGCCAAGAAATGAAACTAGTCAATATTATGCCTGCCACCTTTTAAATGCTGGAAGCCTAAGAAGAAGAGAAATGGAGAAATTGGGACGTGTGATCCAAATTAAGATATTAATATGCCAGACATGTCAGAAGCTCATGGAAGTCAGACAATCAATGTAACAGTATGAGAGCAGAATACAAAATATTCAGGAAAGATGGAGCAACATGAATGATAGGAAGAGATCTCCACTATCTTAAGGTTTACTGTCAAATCGAGTTAACAAATTAACTAAGAGTCAATCAGCATAAATTTTGTATAGGGTAAAATTCCAAGTCTATACTTAAGAAATATTATTTGGGATTTATGTATCAGCCATCCCACCCAGACTATATGTGACATGCTTAGGAAATCAGTAAGGCAAAAAGAGGAAAATAGATTCTGCTGGGTAACTTTCACAGTTCTGTAATCTGGACAAATGTCAGGACAACATACAGAAATAAAACTTGTAAATGTTATTGACGTAAGTGAATCTTGAATTGGAACTGCATAGTATGTGGGATCTAGTTAAAAATCTCAGCACTTTCAAATCTCTGATTTGAAAGCACTGGTTTTGTAACAGTAGCCACAAAATCTTATATTAAGCAGATCTCAGGAGGAAAGACCAATTCTGCTAAACTTCTAAAACAGAAAGAATAGAAAATGGGGAAGGTTTAAAAGGGTGTAGTGATTTGAAAGGAATCAAAATCAATTCTGCCAATACATCACACATAACAAAGGAGTCATGAAATCTTGCACGGTCAGCTGGTACCCAGGGTATAAAAAGACATTGAGAAAGTATTGAAGAAAAGCCAAATTAACCATTTAAACTGTTATTAACTTTGAAAGCTTTTAAGGAATATTCTGATACTGTTCCTCTTTGCTTTCAGGGGAAGGATAGCTGGAAAAGTAAAGAAAGAGGAAAATTAGCAGAGATCTGCTTAAAGCTGAAATATCTGTGGAAGACTTTACGGTAACAAATAGACAGAAGAAACATTAGCAAATCCCCAGAACTGAACCTAACTCAAGGATAAATGAACTGACATACAACGACATGTAACCTCTCACTTATAGTTGCAGAAATTTCCAGCTTTGAAAACTTGCAGATATTGGGAGAATATTGAGGAAAGTGATATTATACATGTTATTTCCTGCTCTAGCTGCTGCTGGCCTCTACTAGAAACAGATTTTGGCTCTATAGGCTTTGTTATTAACTGTTTGGGCCAGTTATTTCATCCACTGTTCTGTCCTGAGCAAGGAACCCTATATCTACAGCAAGAATTGACTGTGATAGTATCCTGTGATAGACTGGATACCCTGTGTAGACTGCGATAGACCCATAAACTGAAAATTTCAGGAGAATTCCTGATGTGGCATTATCAATCTGAGGACATTTTTCTCATTTTCCATATTTATTAAAAAAGAATGAATTTTTAAAGTTTTGTCATCATTATTGTTCTATACAATGAAGAAACTTTCACCAGTTTCTTTTCAGTGTTTTTTTTTTTTTCCTTTGAAATATGGAGATCAAGCAGAACAATTATTTGTTTTTGTATCTTGGAGTTCAAGATTAAAATCAAACAATGTTCAGAAACTGTATGTGATACTTTGACTGTTCCCCACGTGATTTAACTACATACCATTAAATATAATTTAAATAGCTCACTGGCTTGCAGATAATTACTTCACAATATAACCTTTAGAGTAGCAATACTTGAGCTTGATGCTTTTACATTGTCCATTAACTGCCTTTTATTTTCCAGAAACTAAAACTCAGAAACACTACTAAGTTGTATGGATGAGTAAATGCATTTACTATTTCAGGGGAAAAAAATGAAAACACCCAGAATTGATAAAGTATGAAAAAGATATTGGAATTACTGAAAGGAGTTGGTTGAGATAATAACTTACATGGACTTTTAAAGAAAAATAAATTAAATAGAGAATACATATTCTGAATCAAGATGCATTTATTCCAGAGCAATAAAGTATTAATGATCAGATGTTTTTACTATTGAAATCCAACTGGGACACTGTGTATTTCGGTTACGCAGAAGGTGATGAATGAAAAATGAGTGTATATCATTTTAAAGAAACAAGGATGAAGCCAAACACAAATGCATAGAATGCATAACACCTAATTAGAAAAGTAAAAATGGCAACAAGTTTGTTCTGAAAGTGAATTGAGGGAATTTATTGTTGTTTCCATTATTTAAGCACACAGTGGAAGGGATCAATGAGGAAAGCAACCTGAGCTATAAAGAGATGATAGAAATTTATACATTGGAACAAGCCATAGAAGAAAAATTAAATTAAATTATTTTTCTCCATATTGACCAAGAAATTTAAAAGTGAAGCATGAGAAATGCAACATAATCTTCAATGGACAAAAACCAAATTAAGCTGATAGTTATCACAACAGGAATTCATTTTTCTTCTCTTCCCACCATAAAAAAAAATTATAAGAAGTCAAGGTAGGCGGGTTACAGAAAGTTGTTTCAAAGCCATGCAATAAGGATCTAACATCTTCCAAGAGTCCAAGTTTAAGTGGATACAAATCAGTCTCAGTTACTGAATGAAGTTATGAAGAAATACAGGTGTAAGTTTACCTACAAATATTTCTAGCCTGAATAAATTTAATGCCAATTAAAAGTGTTATAGATTGAAAATGCTGTTATTTCCCAATCCTCTGTCTCTTCGTGTGAACAGATGACAAAGAGTCTCTCTTCCCTGGTACAGTTAATAATCACTGGGAGGTCTGGGGAATTGGTAGCCCATGGTAAGCATCCTTGATAATACTCTAAACTGCTTGGTAAAAGGATATGTACATTGTTTCAAATGCCAAATCATAAATTAAGAATTCCCTTAGATCTCAAAGAAACAGTCTGAGTTCAAGCTAGTTATTTCAGATGTAAATTTGGAAAATAAATCCCTTCAAAGCATGACAAAATTAAATAAAAAGCAAATATCATTTCACAAATCTGGAACAAAGCAGGAGAGTCATCATCTCAGAAAAAAATACCATGGTGATCTTGGCAAATCAAAAATATTGTCTTGAATTAACAACAAACAGGAAACATCTCTGTATTTCTAGGTGCAAGCTAGAATACAGATACGTAGCTATTCTATCTGTTTGTTCATTTCTTACAATGTTCTTGCTTACAGATTTCCTTACATAGGAAATGTAATGTAATGTTACAGATTACCCTTACATAGAGCGTTCCAAATACCATCATATGGCATAAATATGACTTTTATTTATTAAAAAGTAATACTGCTCAGCTGCGATACACAAAATTTTAAACCCCAAAATCTGTAAGTAACACAATTTTTGCCTACCCTTTCTTACACTAACATAATCTTAAAATGCTACCTCATTTATCCTGTTACAGATTCGTCATAGAAATAAAGGCTAGCAGAAGTACCTTAACAGACCCAGTGGGAACACTGTCAAAAATACCATAATTGTTCTTTCTACTGATAGACTTCAGACTGAACAGTTAGGCAGAAAGAGAAGACAGCTAACCTCTAAATAGTTCAAGAGCTTTGCAAAATCCAGAACCAATCTTCTGACAGAAATCAGAGATGGGTTCAGTGCTAAGAGTCATTTCTTTCTTTTCTCTTCTTCCTTTTACTCATATCCAGGTGTGATGGTTGTGTTTGTTTGTTTTGCTTTTGTTGTTTTGTTTTGTTTTTTTTCCCTTCAGAAAGCATGCTGTGATGATAGATGGCTTTAGCAAGTGTGTGTTTTAAGTTCTTTACCCTGTCATGCATTTTCATTTTTTTCTTTAGCCGCACAGCAATATAAAGCCAGCTACTTGTTACAAGCTTTTTGTAAACCTGTTTTTCTCTACTACCCCATTGGAATACTGATGTCCAAAAGAAGAATGTACAGTCTGTAGTCTTTTTACACTTGCCAGTTCTTCTCATTTCAACTGTTGATTATAAAAAAATATCGGTCAAACAGCTCATCAAGGAAAGCAAGATTATGCATATTCATACTACATTCTCAGTAAAGACAATAAATGAAACATAATTACAGAATCACTCAACAGATTTGATGTGATTACATCTCTTAAAACACTAAATCTAAGGAGCAGCAATTATCCAGTTATTATTCCCTTAAGAACACAGGAAAATAGTATAAAAGAAAATATGTTCACCTTAAGGTAAGCACAGCCTAGCATACAGAACCAAAAACAAAGGATTTGGGAAAAGGTGGAATGACATAGCTCAGAACAGTGCATCTAGGCCAGCCCTGTGGCAAACAATTTAATAGGAACATTCTGTGTTAAGAGGAGTGGGAGTGGTGCTGCAATCAAGATGCCAGCCTAGTCTGAATAGCACATTAAAGTAAATTTTAGATGGCATTAACATTTTGGTGGGTTTTTTTCCCCCTCAAAAAAAACCTGCAATGTGTGTCATCATCATTTGCAGGCTGATCGTAAACAGCAGAGTTGTACCTCTTTTAATGAACACACTTTGCTCTTTTGTTCACAAAAAAAAAAAAACATATTACATAATCAGTGAGGAAGGCTTTGATGCATTATGGCAGTATTACATTACAGCAGTGTGTCACTAAGGAGACAACATTTGGACAGTGCATTACATTAAATAGATCATCTAAAGAAAGGTGAAAATGTTTCACAGTTGACTCTGGAGATAGAAGACAACTTGATAACCCAGGTTAATTTAGGCAATATTTAGGTATAGTATAAAGAAGTTCATAGGTAAGTAACAAGTAGCTGCTGTAGTTGTAGACTGCAGAGCAACAGTAACCAAGTTTCTGAAGCCACATATGGGTAACCTTCCATGATCTATACCTTAAATTCATATGTGAATCTGATCAGATCTTCACACAACCTATATTCTTGGGAATAGGTTGTTTTTTTTTCCTGTAAACCTTTTTCTTTTTAAATAAAATAAGGTTCATGTATCCTCCATTTAAATTAGGGGTTGATATATATATATTAGTATTTATTTCAGAAATAAAGTTTACTTAGGAAAATTAATATCATTTCAAACTCTAGCAAATATTTCAATAGAAGTAATTAGATAGCAGTTACAAATTATTTGAACCTATCAACATGCACTTTCAAAGTATTAAACAATTAAACCACATTAACTGTGTAATTACAACGTTCATCTCCTCCAGAAACACCAAGCTGGTAAGCTACAACAGAATACATGAAAGACTCACAAATGATACCTCTAATAGTTGATGCAAGAGTCACAAACTTATTTAACAGAAAATGACCTTCCATAAACAACTTTTGGACCACAGAGAGGAAGCTTAGGTTTGAGCATTTCTAGCTCCTAACTGTGACAGTGTAGATCTCACAGAATCACAGAAACACCAAGGTTGGAAAAGACCTACAGGATCATTCAGTCCAACCATCCACCTATCACTAATAGTTCTCAGTAAACCATATCCCTCAACACAAAATCCAAACATGTTATTCCTCTCTAAACAGTGCTGGTGAAAGGAAGGGAAAATATGTTCAGATAGTAGGATGAAAACTTAAGATAGGTTGGTTTTGCTGCCAGACAAAAATCTACTTGCAATGCTCCCTTTTCCATAATGAATGAATCAGGAGTTGATCGGTGCTTCAAAAAGTACCCTCAAAGATTAAAAAATATATATTTTTAATGTTACAAATGGGCCAGAAATAAGATTATATCACTTTATAGCCTCAGAATGCCGAGTGCATTTCAGATTACAAGCTCAGCAACCTGCACATATACAATTTTTGTTGTTTGTCACAGTTTAGTACCTTGTTTAAATTTATATGTAAAAATATTGTGAACTAAAGACTTTTTACAATTCAGCCTGAAAGTGCAATTTGAATAACAGCAGCATGTAAGTGCATATTTTCTTCTGCATCTCTAGATATTAAACAACATCATTCAGCTTCTACAATTAACTAAAGTGATGCTAAGATCTTTGCAATCATAATGGCAGTAAGAGAAATAGAATAAAATAGAACATAAAGTTATAGATAGCCAATAAGACATGGTTTAAGATGCACTGTAACGTTAATCATCTGCTACAATTTCAAACACTGACAACCTAAAATAAAAAACTCCAACAACGCATGAAAGAAAGGGACCAAGATAAATGACATCCTTAATCCTTGTTTATCGCTGATGTGTTCTGCAGCAAGTTAGAGCTTTTGTTCATGACAGAGCAGTTTCAAATCCTCACAGATACCTTTTTACTGAACATTTTACTACATAATATTTCTGCACTAGTACAGCATTCGGCTCTCCAACTCATCAGATTCACTGACATTATTCATGAGAATAAGGATTCTTCATATAAGTGAAAATTGAAAGTTATTATTTCGTTAGCCTGAAGCAGGACATTGAACTACCCTCTGAAACCCTAACTGATAAAATTTCTTAATAGTCTGCTGTTTCTTGTTTCTTAAACACATCAAGAGCAAATGATTAAATGTTGGTAGGACAACAATAGTAGAACCAATGGAGTGTGAGCAAAAGCTAGAGATCTATTTGTTTTGCTTTTATCTTATGTTTTGTGAACTTCTGATCATTTTTTTAAAGCCTCAGCAGTTATAAACAACAGCCCTCATAAAAATACTGTAGAATCCAATCTGAAAGCACCAAGTGCAATGTTTTGTTCAGCTTGATCTTTCCTCATGTTATTGCATGAATTTCCGTGCTGATCCAAAGCTTATAGAAGTAACTTGTCTTCAGCTGATTTGCATTCCAGGAAAAAAAAATCCAGTTTTGATTTAAATACATCAGAAGCAAGGACCAGTATTTCCCTTGATAAATTGTTCTGTTACTTAATCATTCTGAAATAAATGTATGTGGTTTACTCATCCAAAGCTGTTCATAAATATAGAAATATTTCAAAAATTTAGAAGTATTCAGAAAAATATTCTTCCAATTTTCATCTTCAGATCAACAGGGAAATACCTACATACCCTAAATGAGTTTTGAAAGGCTGTTGGAAAACTTGTGTCACAGAAGAAAAGCCTTGTTGTCATTACCAGAAGTTTGTACAAATATATTAGGTGGCTTAAAAGAAATAAAAAATGTCTTTTCGAGAATTATAACATAGAATAGTATGTGAAGCAAATTTAGTATATATACTTATATCAAATATTTAATATACTAAATATTGATGTTCTGAAAATGTATAAAAAAATTAAACAAACCATTGGATACAAGACTTAACCCAACAAAAGCCAGAGGTAAGCAGTGCGAAGTTTCACGATGATCTGAAAAAGATAAGGAAAAGTATAAAATTCTCATCCAAGGAAAAAATAAAGCAAAGTTTGAGTAGCCTGTGCCAGGAGAAGGAAGTTTTCTATGTTTGAAAACTGAAATTATTAAAATAGTCTCTTACTGATAACAAGAATTTACCACAGCTTGACGTTTTTTTAAATCACAACTTTGCATAGATGCAGAGACAAGGTACACAGATTCCATCCTATGCCCTGAAGAATGCTTGCTTTAAAGAAAGAAAAAAGGAAAAAGGGAAAGGAAAGCTTTCTCTTCTTTCAAGAAGAGTGAAAAGCAGGTATCTCAGCAACATTTTCAAAATAAAAGAAAAATCAAGCCTTCTTTTGAAATCTTTGAAAATCTTTTTGTTTTATCAGATGGCATTGTAATTTTATTAAAATTATTATTATTATTTTTTAAAAGTTAAATTAGATCTTCCAAAACCAGCATGATTATGTATTTAAAACTGAAACTCATACATCAATTGTAAAGCAATTTTTCAGTTTAAAGAACCATGATATTTATTTTACTTAGGTAAAATAAATCGTGTAATTGCCATTCTGAGTCATGCTAGGCCTTGTGCCCACTGCCTATTCAGCATCTTTTTCTTGCCATATCAGCAAAATACTGATGGAAGATGGAGTCTTACATTCAGCTGTCTCAGCTTTGTGGTTTTAGTCTCATTTCTTAGAAAGAATCATCTGTAGAAATAGTTTAATAATGCTAAAGCTAACTATTATATGTGTTGTTAGTGGAAAGATGTCTGTATTTAAACAGTAATTTTTGAATAATATATTCATTCCCAAATTTTCTTTGTCAATTTTGCTCACAGCTACAGCAGTCTGCAGTTTTGTGCCAAGAAAGTTATAAGATGTTAAAGAGTTACAAAACACTGATATAAATAATTTTTAAGTGATCCAAAAGCGGAGAAATGAAAAAGGCATAGCCACTAAGCCACAAGAAAGGTTTCATTGCTCAGATACACACTCTGTATACACAGAAGATTTATTTGCAAGTGTAAATGTACGCATGCAAGAGAAAACAAGAAATACAATTATTTCACACATCTAGAAACAAAAATATTCTATCAAAACTGTCAGTTGCATGGTGTGCCCAAAAAGATTGGGGGGATAGGGAATGGACATGCATTGAGTGTCATCCAAAACAGAGATAAAATATCTCCTCCTCCCAGATGCCATCAGGAAACCAAAGGAGAATCTATGTCTTTACTAATATGAAACATCCTTTAACATTTGCAGTTTCCTGCTCTTCTGAGTATTGGACTGGCCACCATAGAATTAGAAATCTGTTGCATTATCAAAATATTTGAGGAAGTAAGCAGTGATTCAAAATATACTGAAGTTGTTAGGCAGTTAGTTAGACTGAATCAAACAGATACCAGTTCAGATCTCAACTTTATATCAGACACCATGTTCTTTGATTTTTTTGCTAGCTCACTAACGTATTCACCTCTAATGATACTCACAGATATGCCTTAACTATATTTTACTGCGATATATTGTCTCCAGTATTAAAAACCACCTGCTAAGGAGATCAAATATACGATTCACCCCTGGAAATAATCTTTATGTGGATAATATAATACTCTTCATTTTATTCAAATTTTCCCAGGAGAATTCAGTCTTTGCACCTGAATATCCTGCCGATACAATTCTCCACAACACCTCAAAACAGGTTCATGAAAAAAAAATCTCAGCCTGATTTTATCAGCTGAAATAGCTTATGAACAAGAGTCCAGTCTGAATAAGAAAACAATTCTATATCAGAGTTTTTATATATTCTGATTGTGATTACTGAGTAGGTCATTTCTCAAAATGTCAGACAGTTTCTTATCAAAATGAGAATGACATGAGACGCACTCAGTCTTGTGCAACTTTCAACCTCAGACTAAGTCTCTAAATTCAACAACTTGCTTTTAATTTACTGTGGGTACTTTGTACATGGTTTATTTATTTGCTAAAATCTGCACTGTAGGTTGTCTAAATCTCTTTCTTTGAAATAGTAAACTATCAGGAGATAGTGCAAAAAAATGCACCTAGAAACTTCTGTCTTTTCTCTGCTTTGTCTTTTTAGCAGCAGTAATTTGACATAGGTAACAAAATCACCCACATAAACCCAGAGAAAGTTTTGCACAGCCAAATATACAAAATTATTTGATCAAAGGGTGAGTAATGGTAAAATTCAAAGCCAGCGTCAATCAATGTAGATGGCTTCATTTATAGCATCATCTTCCTGGATTCTTCTTGCCTAGATACAGTATCTCCTAAGAAAAGCAAGTCAGGATGATACATGTGATTAAAGCACCAACGTAAAATTTTATATGATCCAGTCCAAAAAATCACAGGTGAAGGAGGAACATTAGGTGCAAGTCACTGTGTATAATATTCTTACTAAACTACTGCAGGCTACAAACACTGATTCAAAAAAAATTACACCTATCTATTCAAAACTACAAATGACACCTTCCAATGGAATATGTCCCTGTCTATGCAGGGAAGTTGAAACCAGATGATCTTCAAAGAGATCCCTTCCAACTCAAACTATTTTATGATAAATTGCTGTTGTACTAATCATGACTTGGACTAATCATTTGGTTTAAATTAAGCAACTGATGAATACAGAGCAAATTTACTTTCAAAAGTTGTTAATAAGTCAGTCATCACTTCAAAGCTCAAGAAGAAATGATTCAATGTAACATTGCAGAAGGTCATAAAATAGTTCATAATTTAAAAAAATAGAATAAATTATCTACTGCACTCAGTATATCATTAGAAACTACTATTTTCAGCAAAAAAAGAAAAAAACACCTCTTTGGTGGTGACATATTGGTTTCTATGATTTTAACTAAAAGCACAGTTAATATTACAGCAATATAAACAAATGCTACCTTGAAAATTGAACTCCGTTACCAGCTTCAGCTCCTATGTCCAAAAGATTTGGTCTGCCAAATATAATTACATGCACATGTGCATTCATATATAATGAATATTCAAGACGATTGTAATTCAAAACCTACTAAAGCAACTAATTTCACATTTCACACATCCATTCTCCTTGGGAGTAACACAAAACAGAAGAAATAAAAGATTAAAAATTAAAAAAAAAAAACATCAAAGATAGAACTGTAAATATATCTTACATAAAATTTCCTTTGTGAATCAAAACTGTGACAGTCATTCCTAACCATATACTGGAAAACCCACCTTACACCAGTACAGTTCACGTTAATGATATGCTTCATGCATTCAGACACGTAGCTAACTGAGTTGATATACACTGCATATTTCTATTAACCAGTTTCCATAACTAACAGGCTCACAAAGTCAAACATACGCAATCTTAAATATGATCTTTAAGCTAAAAAAATAAAATCACACAATATATATTTCAATCAGTAAAAGGTGAAAAAAGTTCCTCCCATAATATATCTCTTTTGGCTACATAAAACCATTAAATCCATGCACTGTCTCAAGGGAGCCCTCTCCAGGAATCTTTGATAGCAGCGCGTGCCTGGGAAAATGAAGTTGTATTTAAATAGTATTATTACTATTCATGTCAGTGAGAGGGACTAATGCTATTTTAACATGTACAGCGGTTTGAATTTCATGCAGAACTGGGAAAGTACTAGGTGCACTTCCACCCTCATCTCCCTGCCTCTCTGCCCTGCACATCGTACACTATAATTCGCTAACTGCAGGAAAAGAGCAAAATCAATTCTACCATTCAGAGTGTCAAAAGTTGGAGCCAGAGCATCAAAGAGGAAAACTGGCTTTAATATCCAACAGTACAATTCAATAGACCTGTCAGAGTAAACCTGTGATAATGGTTAAGTCCAAGTATCAAGGTACCTTGTGACTGTGCATGATTCATAGAATCCTCAATGAAATTAAAAGTTTTAAAATTTCTAAAAACTCGAAATAGATTTATTAAGTATATAGCATATTACTACTTGGTTCCTAGCCTAAGCCATTTAAGATGACTTAAAAACAAAAAAAGAAAAAGAAAAAACACAACACCACAACCCTTAAAGAGAAGGCTATTCTACAATAAACATTGTTTGTCTGTAGTATTTTCCTTTCTGCTTACTATAAATAACTACACTCCTTCTGAATTAACTTCAATCTTGTCAAACAGGAAAATATTTTTTGAACAACTGGTAAATGAGTCTTATGAGTGTCCTAAACATTTTTCTTTATCTCCTCAGTTAACGTGAATTAAAATGAAATTTTACTTGGACCTCTGTAATAAGAATAAGGTACATTAAAAATTTTATACAATGCAATGAACATTTACCTTCTACGTGCTTCTAAAAGTGGCAAGGGGAAATATCTTGGTGACCTTAGGCATTATCACACTGTAATGTTACTCTTTGAATAGAATACAAAAGTTCGAATTACCATGATATTCACACGCTACATAAATATTTTCATATGTCTACATGCTCTTTGCCAAAAAATAATTTTAAAAAAGCGCTCCTGCTATGTTCTTGCAGAGGGGAACAGTTGCATTGTTCCCACACTTATAAGGAGCACGTGCAGCACCCTAGCACAACTGCCACTCTGACAGACATTGCTATTGGCCGAAGATTAGGCTTGCAAACACACTGCCATCTCCATTAAATTTCTGCAGTTCAATGACTTCCATGTTTTAATTATGTTTTAATATCAGGAGTTTTTAATGTGTTTTTAAGTAAACCCCCCTACAGGGCAGCATTATATCTGCAGTTTCATACTCATAAGATGTCACGACAAGGCAGGTGTACCTGTGTGTAACTGTCTCAGAGAAGTTCTTTAAACAAGTCCAAATTCTCATCTACAATTGGTATCACATGTATCTGCTGCTAATCTCATCAAGTGCATGAAGAATTCAGGCCGAAGTATTTACAGAGCTTAAATACATAGCTAAAGACTTTATTTCAAAATGTAAATTAGCTCAGCTGTTCCTTTCAAGCCCATACATTTTATGGCAGTCATTAATAACCAAGGCCTAAATTTCAGGCAAGCTGCAATTCTGACTTAAAGACTACAAAACAGTGAAGCTGGGCTAGCTGTTGTTTTGAACATCATAGCTATACAGACATGGACATCTGCACTCTGGAAACCAACCATGGCTTTCAAAATTCACTGATTTGATGAATACTGCATGTAAGATAGTCTTCAGAATTTAATCTCTCATTAATTTTTGTGCATTTATCTTTCTTAATAAAAGATGTATTTTTGCCACAAATCATAACAGTCTCTGAAACTAAGCCATGAGCACACCTTTCTTCTTTAATTTACACCTCTTTGTTTAAAGTACTTCTTAAATTATTGACCTGTTTTCTTCTCAGTTTAGCTTCAGGATGGCTGCTTAGCTCAAAATCAAATACAGTAAAACTAAGAGGAAAGTATTTCATACATGAACTTCATCAAATTCTTCAAGGGATAAATAATTCCTTGACAGGAATCCATCTGTTTATTTGTCTCAGAGCTCCGGAGACTAGAAGACTCAGCTATCCCTTCATAAGGTAGACAGCAACAAACTGTGCCCATTCAAATTGAACTTTTCAGGGAGGCAGGTGAAAAAAACCACAATATACATGGAATGACTTGGGTTGACAATCAATGTAGAAGTACATCTAGTGATAGCATCCACTGAGAGAAATAAATTATAATCATTACACTGACTGTAATATCACCCCAAGAGAAAAGAAATCCAATATTAAACCAACTTTTACCTGATAGCAGCCAAAAAGCTAAGAATCCCAATTTTCTTCTAACACAAAAAAATAAGACTATCGTTTATACTTAGTACTCTAAATCACAGTGGTATCCTTTTATTTCTCAGATATACTGAATTATTAACTCTTCTGAGGAACTGCTGGTCGAGTGAAGGAAATATGCACCATGGATTCATTCCTCCACCCACACTGTAGCATGATGGTGACATCTACAGATCTAAAATTTCTAAAGCAACAGATTCTTGTCTCACTTGAACAAACGTCTTCTAGAGATAAATTTCAGTTAATGTGTTCCTCCCAGCTTCCAGTACTAAAGAAATAATTCATACAATTTAACTATAAGAATACTACGCTGTACATATATGGATATTTTTGTTGAATTGTTTCAAACATCAGAAAACAGTAAGAACATCAGTATAATTTCTCTCTCAATGTAAAACAGTTTTCATACAGTATTTCCTTCAATGCTTCATGCAATAGTCTCTCAAATTTTCTCTAAATGCTCCAAAATGCTGGTAGATTCCTTAGCTGGTATAAATCAAAATATTACAGCTGGTTTCAGTAATGGAGCACTCATGGCAAACTTAAAGTCTGCAGTGAGACAAGACCAGAACTAATTTTAAAAGTCATATTTTCCAAGAGAAAATTGAAAGAATAGGAACAAAAGTGCAAAACTAGGAGTGAGAGGAAGAAAATCATGATTACAGAAAGGAAAATACCGGAATGTTTCTGCTACAAGCAGCCTCTCAAGGCAGAAGTACAAAAACACAGTTCATCTATGGAGAAATTAAAGAGGAACTGCAATGAAGTCACCATGAAAACCCATCCTTAACAGCCCTTATTAGTTGCCCATCTTACATTAAAAAAAAAAAAAGCTGGTGCACTCCATTCAGATGGCACTAAAAAGTGAGGAACATGAAGAACTTTTAAAGTGCATATTACTTGTAAAAGAAATATGCACTTATATTATAAAGCTTATTATTTATAATGTAAAAGTTTCCAAGGAAGACAGAGAACAGAACTGACTGGCTGTTGATCAGAAACAGGGCATTTGCTGCTACTATTACCCATGTTCATTTGCAGCTTACACTTCTAATGATTATCAATTTTTTAATTCATCTTTTTATTTGTTTCCTGCTATTGTAAGCTTCATAAAAGATGGAAGAGCCAGAAAGGATTAATTGTCTTTTCAACTGAGAAGTAATGTCAGCTTCTCACGTCTTCAAAGTTACTTACCTTTCTTATTTTTATTTTGCTTCTACCCCTACCTTTTAAGGAAAGTTTCGAAAACACTCATTCTATTGACTATTAAAGTAGAAAGCTTTTTTCTCTTTTTCTTTTTGAAAGTTTAACCATCATTATGCTTGTATCAGCTGTGCTTTCCATCATATTTGAGTTCTTTTTCTGATTACTTTTTTCCCAAGTTTCTTGAGTTTACTTGAAGGGAAGCCTTTCCTACCATGCATGAAGTGTATACATGACTGCATCAAGTACTCCATCATATTTCCAGATGAAAAAGACTTAATCTTCAATAGCTTTAAACAGTTACTTTGTGATGGAGAATGGGCATGCTAGCCAAAATATTTTTTTTATTTCATTCACTTCCTAGCGCTATTTGGTCTAGTCTCAAATAAAGAACAAGGCCATCACATTTAAGAACTGACTACTCCTTTAGAGTGACCAACTTCGTGACCAGTTTGAGACCCAAGTGGATGACCTTGACAGACTCAAGAGATAGGCCCATGTAAACAACATATGGTTCCACAAAGACAAGTGCAAGGTCCTACACCTCTGTCAGGGCAATCTCAAACATGAGTATAGACAGGCTGATGATTGGATAGAGAACAGCCCTGTAGGATAACATGGTTTTGTGATTTTTGGTTTTTGGTATTCCTCATCATAACATCATGTGAGGCACCAGGAGTTTAACTTTTAATGTTCAAGTTCTGGGTACCTGCCTGGAAGAGAAGAAGAACTACATTCCCCAGGGGACTTTGCGGTCACAGAGAGTCTCGAGATATAACTCCTGGCAAGGTCACCTGATGCGTTCTCCTTTGCCTGCTTTCTGTCGGCTCTCCGCCTTTTTTCTCCCTGCTGCTCAACTGGACTGCGCATCTCACCTCAGCGTTGTGGTGAGGCCTATCCACCTTTTGGACATTCTCTCTCTCATTATATTTGATTTATTAGCTTCAATTTTAATTATATTGTATTACAGTGTGTTATCTTGCATTCCGATACTATATTTAGTAAATTAGTTTGTTTCTCCTCAGATTGTTGCTGCTGTTTTTAATTATTTTGGGGTCCCCTGTTCCCTTTTTCCGGAGGCGTGGATCTGCGGATCCCTCCGCCCCGCTAGTCACGGAACCGGGCCAAACCAGCCCGTAAACCGTTGACAAGAGAGAGACTTGGGGATTTTGGTGGATGAAAAACTCAGTATGAATTTTCAGTGTGAACTTGAGCCAAGAAAGATTTGTAGTGTTTCTATGTACTTTATGACTGTATATTTCCTTAGTATATGATAATAGATCTTATTCATATTTAAAAACTGTGATTGTGAAATACATTTTCATACATCAGATAAATAAAACACTTCCTACCACTTAAATTTTTCTACCAGTATCTTCATCACAAACAATTGCAGAACTGCATCAGTTAAACCAGACTTTATTCTTATTTATGCTATAGACACTGAATATTTCTGCACATCAGCAAAGAAGGAAAGCAAGAAAAAAAACACAATGAATTCTATATTTGCTACCAATTTCACTCTCAGCAGGGACAAATTCCGTTGGCATTCTGAATGCATTAGCTGCACCACAAAACTACAGAAAGGAGAGAGAATTAATTATATTCCAGTTTATTTCTGCGTTTTGTCACTCCCCCATTCCCTATCTCATAATCCCTACCACTATTCTTTAAGCATACATTCAGGAATGCAAAACTAAATCTGAACAAATATACACAGGGACTGACCATAACATCAATGTAAATAAGTAGTTTATTGAACTGTTTGCATAAGTATTACCCTATATTTTCTGAAGTGTCAGTGAATCCTTATAGCATGACCCAGCATTTGAAATTCTACAAAAATCTTTTTTTTTCATAGAATATTTATATCCCCACAACCATTTACTATTTGCACTACAACAACATCAATTAATAATTAGGTCCCACTGTACTGGATCCTGTATGTACAACAATAATGACTTCTTGAAAACAACACAATCTTAACCCAGACAGTGACTGAGAGGTTGAGACCCTGCTGAAAGATAAGGACAAAAATTAAAATCTTAAGACCATGTTCCTGATATAAACTAAATCTGCACATAGGAATAATGTTTTGCATCTCTAATTGAGATTAAGGTTAACACGTTTAAGTTCAGAAACTGCCTAAGTTTCCTGTTTCTTAATTCATTTTTCACATTACCATAGAAACAACCTTTCTAAGTATGTGTACCAGGCAAAAGGAGAGGGACAGAAGGATGGATGAACAATCAAAACTGTGTGTTTTCTTAATAGAAACTTACATATGAATGAGACATCCATGATTTCTGAGTAATACAGCTATTCATGGAACAAAATAATATTTTTCTACATCATTCTATTAAAAATATTTGTAAATATCAGTTTTGTTGATAAATAAAAGTTAAATATTAAAATAAATATTTTAAAATGTAAAATATTTTTTAAAAATAATTTTAAATAAAATGCTGAAATGCTGAGCACACCAGAGAGCAAGTACATCTCCACAGAGAAGTTAAAGATATTTATTGGTTAAAGTCTACTACCAGCTACACCTGGGATTTCATTGTCAAATTGAAAATAGTTATAAGATAGCATATAAGACAGAATTGCTCTCTCAGACCACTGGCTAAAGCAACAGACTTGTAAGCAAAGCTAGTAAATAATCTTTGGGGCCGTATATACATGTGTGACAGATATATTAGTCTTCTAATGTAATTAGGCCTTTACTCACAGCTCCCTTCTGCTCACAGTTTTGTTATTTTTGCTTCTGGACATAGACTTTGTCCCTTTTGAAATTTGTTCCAAGTACTTCTGCTACCAAGAGTCATTGTGGATTGTGCCCTGTTTACAGAAATACCAGCTCACAATTAACAAAACATACATATAAATCTTATTAGTCTGATAGCTGAACTGAAAAATAATTATATTTCTCTTCTTTAAAACTAGTTATTTTTGAAACCAAAAAATAGATATGTTCTCTTCATTTGAGTGATAATTTAAATTAAATTGATGCAGTTAAAAACACTTTTAATCCCAGACCAGAATAGCAGTTAAGAATTTTTAACTATCATTCCTTTAAGTCTATCAGGCATTAAAAGACATTTTCAAAATCTATCAAAGCTGCAGAGACATCTATAATAATTTTTCTGAGTAGAATGAAGAATACGAGCATTTTACCACATAGCTGAATGATACAACCATATGATCACAACGTTCTCACATGCTTTGGGTTTTCTAAGAAATTATGTTTCCTGTGAAACAGCTTCAACAGGAGAGATGAGCACAGTGCTCATGAGTAGGAGAAAACAAACATCTGAAGTTGTCATTTGTATTTCTAGATCTAATGTACTTCTAATCAATAATATCAGGAACAAGATTTCTGATACTTTTTGCGAATGTCAGCAACAAGAATATTAAATATAATCACTTCCAGGTCACACTGTTAATATTTCCTTCTTTACTTGAAGTGAATGAAAGCTCATCTTACCTGGACCTGTACTTTCATACACCTTCTATTAAGCTGCAACTCCGTCCTAAGTAAAAAAAATTAGCGTTCTCCATTGATATCATATGAAATCAAAACTTAAGAGGAGGAAGACAGAAGCATCAAAATTCTATCCCCCTTTTCAGTCACACATTTAGCACAAAGTTCTACTTTTCACTTTGGATTGTTTCCCAAGCGGTCTTCCTTTCTTCCACAATACATACAGAACAGTAATTCTTCAGAAAGTAGAACGGGATTAGCCTGCAACCATCCCAGCTCACGGAGCAACTGTATTAGCAGTGCATAGCATACACTGAAAATTGTAATTAAACAACAAACTGCATACAACCATATTATTTCTGCCTATGAAAAATGGAAAATAGACTCTAGTGTGGATTCTAAAAAAATAAACGGAGGTTACTGTATAGTCTGCAAAACTAAACATAAGTAGCAAATAAAATGTGTAGTTTAAAAAGTAATAAAAATAAAACTACATCAGTGTCTGCTTTACTTTAAATTAAATTGGTGCATTGTTAGTTAAAAAGCCCGTTGAATAGTCTAATTAATAATGTAAAGTTAAGATGAACGTTTGCAGATAGCACTGGAAGTGCATGAAACTTTCACCTCTCTTTTCACCAGAGAAGATAACAGAATAGTAAACTTTTAAAGGGGTTAAAAGGAGGTGGATATCAGCATCAAGAAATAATATACACTATCTGTTTTTATCGTATAAAGCTTTAAAGGGAAAAGGACCATCTTCTGGCACAGAAATCCCTAATAGGTAAATGCAAACAAGAAAAAATTCTCCAGTTTTCAAGTAGCATTACTCACACAAACATTTTGGCCCTTCACTCCAAAAAGCCAAAATCCTACAGGAACCATCCTCAGTTGAAGAGCCTACCATCTCACTAAGAACACTATCCATAATATCAATTATTATCTTGGGCCAGTGAAAATAGATCAAATAGCAGCAACTCCAAGTTCCTTGATAGAAGTTAAATCATAACACAAGCAGTGTTATGCACTGGGAAGATTTACAGCACTGGACAATACCTGGATTACACCCACTAAATGAGACATTGGTCCTGTTAGGTAGTGAAAGAGCTATATCTGTATAAGGAAAGACACTGGAAATATAAGCCACTCTGTAAATCATTAAGTACACTGACAATAAAGTGTTACCTGAAGTCAGGGATTATGATTTCAGCTCTACTTTCCCTTGCTGTATTGTTGAGATGGCTCTGCTAACACCAACAGACTCTTTTTGTACTTGTGTGGATATATTTCATAGTGAGTGACATATAGTCTTAGCATGACAAGAGCTGGCACTCAAATGTTGAAAACACCTCAAAGTTGTATAACAAACACATATATATAATGAACATTTTATACTTCACAGAATGCTCTATATCTTGTCTGCTGATTTACATTATTAGTTTTTAACAGTAGTTTTTTTTAATTATCTTCTAAGGAGTTGCTTTACTTGTAACATATGCTTGAAGAGTATAACAACTGATCTCTCAGAAAATACTGAATAGGCATGAGAAACATTTTCTATTTCCAAGATGATTAACTAAAAATAATCAGAAGAAAACTGTTGCTTTCACTATACTGGCATTCAAATGAGCAATTACCTTTTTTTTTTTTAAATTTATGTAGCAATATCTGCTTCTGAGTTGACTGATACGAAGATGTGTCTAGAGCTCAGCAGCTAAAAGAAAACAGTATTATACATCTAGCTCCCCCCTGTTTTACTGACAGAAGTACATTTAAATGAACATTTGTTCAGGATTTCAGTGCAGCTGGTAAAATCAGTGCAGATCATTCACTTCTGAATATATTGTAGGAAAGGTCAATAAATTTTATTCCTGATCTCTTATCAGAATAATAAGTTGAAACATGAGAACAAAATATCAAGATCAGAAAATAGAAAATCTATTTTCATTTACAGGCTGGAGTTCCATAGACAAATGCCCTTCAACCTACATATCATGGGCTGGTGAAAAATACTCTCATTCTTAGTCTGTAATCATAACATTTATCTAACTTCACAGAATATTATGCTTTCAATAATTGTTTTGTGTTGTTTTTTTTTTAATCGATTGTATACATCTCTATTGCAATCAGACATTATGTCACTTTTACTTTTCCTTAGAGTATCAATTAAGTGACAAAAATTCCTTCAAACAATCCAATCACCTTCAGTGAAAAGTCAAATACTTACTGAAAAGCTGTCCTCATTTCTCTTGCACCCACATTCTAGCAATCATACTGCAGTCTACTCAGAATCTGTAATTATCAAGTAACAAGAAATTTCAGGTGTTCAATTAACCACCAGATGGAGCCCACACAGTCACAAAATGCAGTAGGAGCATATGGCCATTAACCACGAAAAATGAGTACAAATTTTGTACAACAGCTACAGAATACATATAAAGCCAAGCCTGTAAATCCAGCCAGACTCCATGTGTAAGCAGACTTTCTGAGGATTTAAATTAGTCACCATATGCTTTTAAGCACAAGATTTTTCAAAAAACAATAACAAATAACTGGCTTCATTGGTATGATTTGCAGTGCAGGATTTTGTAAGACACAGGAATAATCAGAATGCCAGCCACCAATTTTGGAACAGACTATTCTTTCTGCATTTAATTGCAGTGACCTACACTTTATGTATTTGGTAGGCATCTTTTAGAAATGAAAACAATTTAAATGCTTAGATGAGGTCTAAGTTCCAGTGTTTATCCATAAAGAATACAAAATGCTTTGTAATCATGATACCCTGGGAAGGACAGGCTGTAACTAAGAGGAGGAGAAGGAGGAGAAAATCCAGGTGTTACGAAGCTGGGCTTGCTGCTGCTGTGACCACCCAAGAGAGATGTGAAGGACGGGGAATGTCAGCAGCCTGCAAACGGGAATAAAATTTCCCTAAGTGGTCCTTTAGCCAGTAAGTTTGAAAACAAACGTTAAGCAGCAAATCAGTTAATAGTTGGTGATAGCTCCTTTAAAAACCTGAGATAAGAGTGAACACAGCAATGCTTCTCTTGTCCATAAAGGTAGGAAGAATACATTGTAAAACTTCTGCACAGTAGATTGAATTCCAGTTCATTTACTGATAATTCAGTTTCCAGTGGAAAAATCTGGCAACAACACACTCTAGACACAAAGTAGATCGAGTTTCAGCACATCACTTCATTCACTTCCCAAAATGCACAGTAACTGGATATTAGATTAGTAAGAGAAAAAAAAGAAAGAAAAGGTATTGCCAGGTTCCGCCTTTTGTTTCTCACCTATAGTCCTCTGAGAATGAAAGAGGTTATACAGAAAGGGCAGAGTTGAATTAATTCTGAGTTTGAATTTTTTCCTTTTCATACAAGCTTCAAATATTTCTCCCCCTACTGACCTCTCTAAAATATACTTTTTCATATCTATGAATGCAAAAAATGCTACTGTGTCGGGCTTCTGTAGTCACACTGCCAAATAGTTTAAATCTCAACACAAAATGGGGGCGGGGGGGGGGAGAGGGGTGTGATTACTTTTCCTATTTTTATCACAAATGCAATTATAATTTCATTTCATTTTTCTCTTTGGCCCCTAATGCTACTGTGAGAGTGAATACTGCTATGTAAACTAAGGCTAAACTAAGGCTAAACTGAGACCCCACCCTGCAAAAACTTAAATTTAACTTTTTCCTTGAATTTTTCTTTGATATATAATGTATAGCTTCACTAGCTTCACTTATCATGAATTAGAGAACAGCCACACTTCTTAGGATTTTGGGGGGCTTTTTTTTGGGGGGGGGGGAGGGGAAGCATAGTAGATATATTTAAAAACCCTATGCTCTTACTTTTACTAGAACATTACTAGTTTTATTTTTATGCCGTGTAAGGAATGCTGTTAGGACTCAAAGAAGTTGGAAATGGAAAAACATATGCTTTAATGGCATTTGGTAATAAGTATGAGAAAGAAGAAAAATGCAAATAATCTTACAAAAAGTAAAAGTCTCCACAGTTATCTGTTACAGCTTGGGAAGAGAACTCTAAACTTTTAGGCAATTATTTAGAAGTGCATATCATAACTAATAAGGGTTATGGATTGCTGGAAATTACACAAAGTTCCAACTCCTCCTCTGATCATTTAGTTCTAAATGTTATATAAATTTGGACTACGGAAAACATTTGTGTGAGAATTTATTTTATGCAATCATTTCTTCCTGATTTTTTTCTATGACAATATAGCTGAGTAAAACTACTTGCAGATCTTTTCCTCTTAATTCATAACTCTCTCCATATATCGTTAACAAGATTGTGACTTCAGACAGATTTTACAGCCAAATAGCATTAAAGTGTGGCAATTAGTGTCTTTCAATACACACTGTCTGATTTGTAAAATTGGATTTTAAGTAATAAGCCATCTGTTGTTCTCCATTCTAATTGTGGCACTAATTATGTATTTTTAATTGTGATCCTAATTTAGATCACAATATCACCAAGAAATTAAGGACACTATTTGTTTTCATCATTTCACTGAGATATTTTGAATATTTTTATCTGTTCTAGTGCAGAAACAAAGCTCAGATTCTGCTTTTTTTCTTTTATGTAATAAGGACACATGGCAGAGGAAAAGCAAAACAATGACTATAAACTTGAGTCATCCTCGGCATCCATTTCTAGAAAGTAATTTTCCAGTGTTTGTGTCCTGGTTTGCAAGCCCTTGTGCTTATAAAGTCTCAAAAAGCTACTAGTCCACAACACATAGCCAAAGTTATCTACAGATATTCCAGACTCCTTGCCATACCAGAATAGATGCTAAGCTACAAAGTAGCCAGTGATATCTTCATATCCTCATCAGTTAAGAAAACTTATATAGTGGAAAGGAGGGAGTCATTCTGTCCCATATTTCTTTCATGATAGTCAGAGAAAATTGGACAATACAGTTGGCCACAAATTGAAAGTTTCTTTACAGAAACAATCTGCAATCCCTTCTGCTTAGAAAACATCACAGTTTTCCCCATTCAGCGTAGATCGTCATGTCAGGAGCACAACCCAGACTGATCTAAAGCTAAACATAGGTAGAAGCCCACAGCCTTCTCTTCCCAGACCACCATAACCTCTGTACAGTTGTACATTATGCTAAGGCCAGAGTCACAATATCTAAAAATAAAAATTAAAAAATGGGCAGATTTAAGGGCAGAATATTGCTGCATGCTCTGTCCTAGAAGTTGTGAAAGTTACCTCATCCCAAAAAGAGGATGTTCTAGTTGGGATATAGACTGTCATAGACATCTATGTATCCACTTACTAAAACTCTTCTTTTAGCCTTCTTTGCTATACCATTGTTCCTACAAGACCATTACAAAAATTGAAGGCATTAGAGCATAACACCTTATAAAACAAAAATAACTAGCAATTTAAAACTGTTCTAATTGCATGACAGTATCTAGGATGTGTACTTTGTGTTTCGACAATTTGGATAAGGCCCTCAATAACATGCCTTCACTTTGTATGTCACATTCAACTGAACTATTCTATTCTGATCTAATATTTTGACAATGAAATCAAGATAAATTTTAGCGAAAGGAAAACTTATTTGACCTTTTCTTTAGGCCATTCCAAAAAAGAAAAAAAAATCAGGAAAAGAAATGAGAATGACAGCATAGAACTCACTGCAATCGAAAGCTGCTCCCAACTGAAGTCAGAGCAGAGGAATACAAAAGCATAAGCTTTGCAGATTTATATTCTTAACCTCTTCCTCCATAAGTACACTATGCTGCATTCTTCAATCAATTCTGAGCAAGAAATTCAATTTTCAGAAAAACAAATATTTTATATGAATATCAGCAGATAAAGAAAATACTTATATCTATTAACAAATTAAACATTCCCGTGAGAAATGCAGTGGATAATAAAAGGAGATCATGTTCAAACAGATGATTGGTTTCAAATAAAAAGAGCTGTTCTTTTTTCCCAGCTGGATAAGATAGCTCAGCTAAAATACATCTCATGGCTCTGCAAAACTCTCTGAAAATTATTTCTACTGAGAAAGATTATTCTGTTTGATCATGTGAAAAAGCCTGAGCCAATCAGACAACACAAAAAAATTACGAAGCAACTTTCACATAAAATGCCAGTTTCACCTTTCAGGCTGAACTCTAGTTTAACCATTAAAGTTATAATTTCCTCATCCTGAGAGGTATTTGAGATAAGCCTAGGAAAACTCAGAAGGTATCTGAGATACCACTCTGTAGTAACCACTGGTAAATGTAAAGTTTGAATGGCAGCTCCACTGGCTTGGGCTTAAAATAGAGCCTGAACAGCAGTGTTAGAGATGATGGGCAGTGGGGAAAGAGGAAATTAGGCTCCATGAATTGGGCTGAGGAAATTTTCCCTCCACTTAGTTCTTTTTAAACAAAGCTAAATTTGGTTAAAGTTCAAACACAAAGCAAAAGTGTTTTATAAGCTCTGATTATATGAACATTTGGAACAATTAAAATCATTGTTAACTTTCTTGGCTTTTTTTTTTTTTAATATTTACAGACAAAATATCAAATAAAGTTTTTTGTTTTTGTTTTTAACTTCTTCCATTGTAGGGCTGAAGGAGGAAGAAGTGACAACTATTTTTAGCTCCTCATTTGTTAAGTTCCTGTTATAGAATTTGAAGAATTACAGAGGTACAGTGTACATGTTGAAGTAAGGAACATAAAATTCCACTGATAGCATACTGCAATTTTAAGAAGTAAATAGCGGTGGGAAACAAGAATAGAACTGATCCCAGCAAAAGAATAAAACAAGTATTAAATCTGCACTATTGACCACATCTGTAAAACCTTTTTCACACAAACTAGCTTACAGGGTGACGCAGCCAGTCTTCACACTTCCTAGGAGATCCAGAGAAAGGAAAGCAGGCTATGGTGACTACAAATTTCACATCTGATTTGACCAAGTCACAGTTGTGAGACATCAGTACTCCTACAAGTGCTGAAAATACAAAGATTTAAGCTACTCTGTATAGAACCTTGATAAATATTCTGATAATGGAGGCCATGGAAGCCACTAGACAGAAAGCAGTTTTGCAGTGGTTTGTTGAAAATCAGTGTAGAGTCTCATCTCTTTACAGTATAACTTTTAATTAACTAAGGACAAAATGCTTTGTGCTTTATCTACATTACTTAAACTACAGGGTAAACATTTCTTTCTCATTACAGACCCTACATACTCAATATTTTAGATGTCCACCTCTGCAAAGAAATAAGCACTAGTGCTTTCGGCTAGTACAAGCTAATGAGAACAAAAGTAGTGACAGAAAGCTGAAAATATTTATGCAATTTCTATTTCACTTTCAACATTCCAATTCCACTGGATTAAGGGATAAAAACAGCTGCACATCTGTTCCCAGCATATCCCAAAGCGCCACCTGTCTGCTGAAAGCATCACTGAGAGGCAGTTCCAGTTCTCAGCATCAGACAAGATAGCATTCCCGATTTGCACCCCAAAGAGAGCCTGCAAGTTGGATTTGCACTGAAGTCTCCACAGGGCTTCTGACAAAAGTAAGTAAACATGCAAGGTAGTGATTTCACTACCAACAAATCCAGAACGTGGTCTCCAGGGGTCAGGGGGAGGTCTCCATGGGGTCATTTAAAGTTGCTGCCCAAAGCTGTCACTATTCTGGCCATTTCTGCTGCATGCAAACATTATGGCCACTAATTTCTATCCCTTTAGTGTTTAAGCTAATACCCTGTGACATGAAATACTCGGTTCCGAGATAGTATGCATTTTAAAAGTCCTTCAGATAAATACTGTGTTTTCTAATGGTCCTCAAAGCAAATCCTACTCTCTTGAGGAGAATATTACACTGGTTGAAGCACTGGAAAAAGTCAGGAATATATCTGCTTTGTTAACAGATGAAACGTGAAAAATACTGCAGTACTGGGTAATGTCACAAACAATAGAGTTTATATCTTGAGGATGCACGCTGCTGAATTTCAAATCACCAAGCTTTTCTTTCACTATGCACTTTGTATCTGTCTACATTCTTTATGTAGTTGGGTGACAAAATATATATATATATTCACTCAGTGATTAAGTGGCTGTTGTGTTTATTAAATATATTATATTTAATGTAATGCATGTATCTCTGTTCTGGAAGCAGAAGCATTTCCTAACACTGAAGAAGCAAATTGTGTTCATAATTGCATGCTAAGATTTCTAAATTATAAATTAGCATAAACTACAAATCATCAGCTAATACAAAGCCACTGAATAGAATTACCGTAGTTGACAAATATTGTCCAAAGAGATCATAAAAGGTATCACTTTTGCATCCCTTTTTCAGAATGAATTTCTGATACAGTTTCACATATATGAATGGAGCTGTTCAAAACTATCAGAATTATTGTTCAGCATTTGGAAAATAAGAAACACTCTACTAGTACTTGGCATGCACTGATGAGTTAGTGCTTATTACTGAATGATTATCTGGGGAACATCAGTATCTCAAAGTTTCTAAATAACTAGGCATAAATCGATCCAGTGAGATAATTTAAAATGCAAGAATTCATCCTTCTCAGTGAGTCTGCTCTTATTTCCTTTTCTCTTTTTCTGTTTTTCTGTATGTAGAAATAACAGGCACTGTTCTCTGCCAGAGATACTTTTCTGCTCCACTGCAGCCAGGCAAGCCTCAGCAGGACTCATGCACTGAAGGGGCAAATGCCAAGATACCATACTCTCTGGTGATGCCACCAGCATCTCCAGTTGCTGGAATGATGCTTTGTCAGGAATCCTGCACCACACTACCAGAGGATGCAGTAGGCTGATCACAGACTGGAAAAGAAGTATAATACTCTGAATAAAGCTTGTTTTCTATTATAAGAAAACAAGTGCCACAAGCTATTACATAAAATCAGCTAGAAAACACAGGAGACAAGAAGCTAGCAGGAAAAATATTTCACAAACACGTCAGCAGCAAGCAGGAAATTGAATGAGAAGGGAATGTAATTGATAGAGAGCACCAAGAATGTGAAAGCTACATTTACTAACCAGTAACAACCTCGACCAAATATTTTTTAAAAACTGGATTTACTAACAAACAGTATCAGTGTTGGGCAAGAATCAGTTATAAAAGGGACAGAATTAGCTAGCAATTCTCCACTGATTACAAAGTGCTGATGAAATCCAGCTTACAAGAATTATAAGTCAGTCTCAGTGTTACTTTTGAGAACAAGTAAAAGGTAATACAGGTCCAGAATACTGGAAATGTACTTGGGCTATCCTTAAAAAGCAGCCAAGGTGGGTAAGAGCAAGAATCTTATGGCTCAGGTAAATTCATTGGATATATTGGGAAAACATTGTTAAAAGAAAAAACACTAAAAAGAATTTGAAAGCACACAGAAGGAATAAATTGGTGGGCAAAAGCAAAGATAGAAGCTATTCAACTGATTTAATTTCTTTCTGTGGGAGAACTAGAGGATTTGGTAGAGGAGTAGACACAGTAGGAAGGAAGTATTTTGGCTTCATACAGGTTTTTGACATTTTTTAATATAACTTTCCCAGAGAACAAGAGTAAAACAGTTGGAATGAAAGCATTCTCCAGAAAGTTACCACTCTTTTTCCGTCCAATTGAAAGAACGACAAAGAAAGATTTTGCAAGAGTCTGTCTTGCTTCTGGTACTGTTTCACATGTACTTTACTGACTTAACTGGAAGACTATCTGCATTAAATTTGCAGGCTGAAAGAAGCATCAGGCATATCAGATAGCATTATTAGGATTCAAACCAGTCAATACAGATGGAGAAGGTACCTTGAAAATGCAATTTACAAAGAAGAAGGGCAAAATTCCGCACCACACTCCATGCAAGTAAGGGAGGTACAGTGAATCACAATGTGATCACAAATCATGAACACTTGGCTGTTGTAAAAATACACACATAAAGAAGCATAATTTTAAAGTGTGAAATAACTCTTCTGCTATCTAGCTGAAGGCTTACAAGCATAGACTAGCATAGCTTCCAGTCTGGACACAGCAAATATGAATCAAGTTGAAGTAGAACAAACAAGCAGTAGGAATTATCAGCAGCACAGAATACAGAACCTGTAAGAACAGACTGAAAGATTTTGGAAATGTTAGAGAAGATTATGCTCTCTTAGAAACAAAATCTAGGTAGTTATTTTCAAATGTGTAGAATTCAGAAAGAGTGCAGGAATTCTGCCATTAAGCTGTAGGAAGAATGGGTTAGTTAGTTATCTAAAGATTTTTAATAGTAAGAAAAAGCCTTTGAGCAGTAAGAATGTCAGAAGAGGTTGTACTGCATCACTGTGTAGTTTTCTTTTTTGGAGGAAGTTGGACATCTGACATAAATACAGTCCATCCTGACTTTTTGGTAAGATCTCTATGTTTTTTCAACCTGTTTTCTGTAAAAGACCTGTATGATTTCTTTCACAACATCAGGAAATCAAAAGATTTTAAGGAATCTTGCCTTGGGAAAAAATTTAATATGCAAAATCAGTTCACTTATAGTGGCACATTTGACTAACCACTTTTCCTTGTCAACAGGATTTTGAAAAGAGCCTTACTCTCCCTGAGAAGGTGGAAGCAGCAAAAACGGTTTATGATACTCACACCTAAGTTATCTACATGCTAAATAACTACATGCTAAATAAATAAGTTATCAACGCTAAATAAACAGTTTCCAGTTACAAGAAGGTAAGAACAAAAGCAAACAAAGGTTTTAAAAACATGACTCCACAAAGATGTCTATTAAAATGATTTAAAATATCACAAACATAAAACATTTCTGTCATTATAATTTCATTTTCTGGATGCTAGTTAACTCTAAGTTCTGAGACCAGTACTGTATACACTGTACTGAACCCCTTATCAATACAACTGACACCATAACTAATACTTGTAAGGCTCAACTGCTCTCATAAATCAATACTAGTTGACAGTTTGGACTCAAGACAGTAGCCTTTGTGGTGGCTCATTGATTCTTCTAGTAACTATGACATTGTTTTTCTTCAAATGAAGCAGACTTTTTCTGTCTTGATACACTGGAAAACACAAATAAGGCACTTTTTCAACAATAAGCTAAAACAACAACAACTCCTTCCCAAGATAAAGATAATTTGCTTCTTACGTGCTATTTTATTGATAAAATTGTGAAGAAAAATAAAATAGACATGAAAGAAGTCTTCTTAAAATGACTGCTTGCAAAATACCAGCTAAAAGATGCTTCTAGTTCGTTTTGCAACTTTTGGTATCTCAAAATCGTCACAACTGTTTTTGAATCTGATGATTTTCCACTATGGATATTGCTTATGGAGTAGAAAATTTGCTTAGAAAGTATCTTGGCTGAGACGCTGATATATTGTTTGCTTGTCAAAAAGCTTGAAGAGTTAGACAATACCATTAGACATGGTATTGAAATGATGGATGGATGATCCTTACCTGCTGAGTGTTGTTCACTATAGGCATTTTAGTAATGCTTCCTGTTCCTTTCAGACCTAACAAATTGCCTCCACAATCAGCACTCATCTAAAATAAATAAAGCTTCCCCCAAAAAACGGGGAAAACAACAACAACAACAAAACCCACCACAGTAGAAAATTCATGTACAAAGGTATATTGCATATTTCTTTGCTAGTAAATATTTCTATTTTACTTTAGTTCAGATTCACCTCCAGAATACGAGACACATTCATTTTTAAGGACTTGATGATAAACCTTTAAATACTTAGATGCTTTATGACTGATCGTTGCTTATCTTAGCCCTACCATTTTATTTTGTCTCTTTCTATGCTCCTGTTCATTTCTTTTCCTTGACATGAGCAATATACACTTTATAGTTTTAATTCAGTCTTGGAGTATGACATATTTTATTGTCCTAATTTCTTAACCTTTGATATTGTTTTCTCTCTCTTAAAAACTGTATTTCAGTGTCCGAATGCCTTTATGTGTGGGAACTGAATTTCAATGGCATGTCATCTTTTTTTCAGTACTGTTTGTTATATTTGGAAGAGCAGGGGATAAAAGCTAACACTCAAATTTAAAAAGATATCTATCACTAAAGAAAAATGTTCCGCTACTATTTTTAACTGGGACATAGCAAATCTTCAGTTACATCTACAGCTATGAAGGACTAAATAGCAAAATCATTAAAAGCACACAAAGTATTACTGACTCAGTGTATTCACTCCTATTTTTCAGGTTCATAGTTTGAACATTTGGAAAGATGGGCAGAAGGGTCAAGGCTTGTACAAGAAATAAGTCTCATCATGCCCATTTCTCTTGTTAGTTCTTAAGTCTCTTTAAAGCAGATTTCAATATACTGAGAGACAATTATCTGAGACAAAATTTTGGAGAGAGTTTAGAATACTGTGCCAAATTTTGAAGGGAAATCCTGAACTGAACACTATTTATTGCAGCCCTAAAAAAATATATGTACAAAAAGTCTGATTTTTGGTCAGCATTTCAATAAGTAACACTTTTATTACTTCATAATACATTTCTATTTGTCATCACTACATTCTAAGATCATGGAAGGTGGAGAGGATTCTAAAACTAAAGGAAAGGTAAATTTTAATATTCCTACCAGAGATCATGCATTTGGTTTGACAGAAGCCATGAGACAATCCCTCTTTTGTCTAATTCACTCATCTCTGCCATTGCCATCGTAATCTTTCTTTTAGTAAGGACTGAGCAGTCAACTGAGTTGCAGCCAGCTAACCAAATTATTCACATCTACTTCATTAACTCACAAGCCTATAACAGCTATTTTACAATTGTTATACATATAATGAAACTCTGCCTCCTAAGTAACATTAAACCCTTATTTAAACCAGCTGGCTGCGTCTGTGTAATAGTACTATTTCTCAATCTAATAAATAATTTTCTCTGTTATTCATCAGTTACCTAAGGGCTGCAATATACATTACAAAATTGCAGGCAGAAAATATTGAGTAAAAAAGTAAAAAGTTACAAGTACAATAAAAAAGAAAAAAATACTTATTCACTCTGCTGAAATAATAGCCCATTCAAATTATTCCGCCTTTAGCACAGAAATACTTAAAGACTAAGACCCCTTCTTCACATAGCAAAAGTTCACTGCAAGTTCAGTAGCAACATTCAACATTGTCAAAAGTCTTGTCTGAGGCTGTTTTGCCTTCATTGACCTAAGGACTTGACTTTCTCTACAGGAATGAAAATTTGTAGTGCAAAATAGTTTCAAATTAGAAGAAAATATATTTTTAAAGGTTCTATTAAATATTTACTTGGACTATGCACACCTGTTCCCTGCTCTAGAAAATATGAACTCCACAGAGAGAGCTGAGTGCATCAGGAACAAGATCAATATTAGAGCAAGATATATAATCTTCTTCCAAAGTATAAGACACATGATAAGGAATTCAATGCATAATTTTAAGAGACTAGTGTATCTAGCTATCTAGTTATCTAACTTGAGTCAGTGGAATTGAATCCACTATTGTTAGTATTTCCATGAGTAACAGATACATTTATAATGAGGTACAGCACCATCAGATAGTAACTAGAGTGTGCAAGATTAAGAACTCTTCTATTTGTACCATACTGCTATAAGAACCAGAGTAATTGTGCACTTACCACTGGTGATTACTTTAAGAACCTATTTATTGTAAGTAATGTATAATTATACAATAACTATTGTGGTATTCCAGGACAGCAGCTAGTTCTTTGAAAAATTTTGGCGTAAAGAAGCGGAAATAACTGGAAGTCTGTACAGAGTTATGAGAATTTACACCTGGTAGATGAAGAGTGACATTGGGATGTGGGGCCATTCCTTTTGACATCTATTTTCTATACTTCATTTGCTAAATACAATTTTTCTTTGCTGTATTTGGGTCCATATGCTAAGTCAACATAAGATTGTACAGAGCCACCCAGCGACTACTCTGCAACATTCTGACTTTGAATAATTGTTCCATTGATTTGGCACCAAGGAACTACAGAAGAATTGCAATAGTATATCTGCCTTACCTTGTAAAGTTTATCTACTAACAGGCTTCAGACAGTAGGACTTTTCAGAGAACTGTGTCTAAATCAACATTGAAGCACTTCTGTAGGTAGCAAAAAGCAAATTATATTGAACAGCATATAATGGAAGCTGATCTCTGAAGCTGATCTTTGAAATCTTCTGCCTGGATTCACCATCATTCAGCAGCACAAAAAATTACCATCTGAGTTTACATGTTCTCTGAGGGTTTGGGTTTCTTGGCTTTGGGTATTTTATGACCTATCCAAACATTAGTTCAGTTAAAAAGAGATAAGCATTTTCATTCAGAGTTTGAAAAATGATGTCAAAGAGAGGGGGCGATTAGTTGGGTTATAACTTATCCCAAATGAAGTCACAACTTCAAGTACAAATTCAAGCATTTAAGCTGCAACCCCATCAGTGTGATATACTGTTAGTAGAACTGATAACAGGATTTATAAAAGTGCTGAGATCACCTCTGTGGTATAAATAAAAAGAGATTCAAAAAGGATTTGTAGTTCTCATGCTTGATATTTTTAATACTATTGTATGCTCCAGACTATGTTGCTGGTTTAGGGCACTCAGATTATTTATCAAAGTCTCATGTGGAAAAGATGGTCCTAATTTTTATCCATTATTTATGTGTCCAGAGCACTTAACCACTGATTACCAAAAGAATGCATTTTTATTCATTGTTAAATCATCATCATATTAATTGTGTACAACACTATTGACTAAAAAAAAAAATTACTGAAATTTTAAATTAACATTCTAACTTTATAATGTGATTTGCTACAAATTTTACAGTTAAATTATTATTCTTATAATTATATATTACAGAAAGTATCTTGTATTTTTAATATACAAATGAAAAACACTAAGGTTATTTTGATAATATTTTTAATTAATAAATCTTTAGATCTTTATCCTCCATGAGAAGCATCAGTTCATAGCCTTTCATTGTGGCTGTAATCTAATGTCTGAGAGTTTGTGTTTATCATTACAAGAACTGACAAGTCAAAAATGACTTCATCTAGAAGACTTGTTGTAAGCTTTCTGATGCAGTTTGAGGGAGAGAAGGCCAAAGATTCAGAGTGGAAAATTACATTAGAGTTGAAATATTGTGAGCAGAGTCTTCATTACCTGGCAGTTACAATCTATTCAAACCAGATTGCCTAGAGATAGCCAGTGGACTTCTTAATTAAAATCTTACTGATGTACTAAATCTAAGAAATAATTAAACATAACATCAAATTTGGAAAGAGAAATATGTTTTTATATGCAAAAGAAAACATTTAGAAAAATTATTTGGTGGCTATGACTTGATGCAAATATTTTTGTCAATTGGTTTCTATTATCTGCATCAAAAAGAAAAGAGATGCAGTGTCTGTACATTTTTGTTGTTTTGAATGGATCAAGCAAAAAATACAGAAATGCAAAATAAATATGTTTCTCTCAACAAATTAATTCAAGGAGCGTAAGTTCAGTTGGACTTTGGAACTGTCTAGATAAACTGATATCTTAGTGCTGTTTCCATATTCATCAGTAAAATCTATAATGTAATTGTCTTAAGCAATCAACAAATTAAGTTACTCAAAAAAGCTATGCAAACCTACCATTGTTGAAATATAAATAACACTGATAAAAGAGCAATTCACCATTTACAAACATTGACCATTGTCAACATTTGTAACAGTACTTGAAATTTCATTTTTACTACTAGCCATGAAAATAAAAGAACAAGATGTGAAATTCATTCATCTTTCAATAATTATTTTAAAAAACTAGTCCCAAAATAGTACAATAATAAGAAACACTGAAAACACACGCAGCCCACAGTTCACACAATTATTTTTTAACTGGTGACAGACACACTCCAAATTCAAATACTTGATAACAGTCCGAGCTGCAGAGGACCAATAAAAAGTCCCTATTACGATGCCTACAGAAATTGTAATCCAGCAGACTAGAAGTACAATCTTCTGCTTAAAATAGGTAGGGATGCAGTGAATGCTACATCAACAAGCCCTTAAAGGATTCACAGTAATACTCAGCAATGCTTCATTGCTGCAAAAAATGTATTTGAATTTGGACATAACCTTACAGTGAATTGTACCGCATTGTTTCAAAAACAGACAAGGAAAAATCAAAAATATTTCTTCCTTCATATTAGGGTTCACTGAGCCTTCACTGATTATTACTTTCAACAATTTAACAGTTATGCCTTGTTAAAAAAAACAACACAGAATTAATGTATTGCTTCAAAGCTATTCACTCATTTAAATTTACTGCTATATTCACTACCAAATGATTTTCAAATTTTTTTAAAAAATCCTTCAGAATTCATTAGTGAAACGTGAAACTAGGAAAATAATTTTCTTAGAAATTTTTCTGCTCAGTAGCATATTCTGAAAGTTCATAATATCCAAAATGATGAAGCATATGATATGATAGGTAAGATGTGTAGTCAGAAGTTGACTTCAACCTGCAGACTTTGTCTTGCTAACGTTCAATCATCACAAACACAGTAGCACTATACGTTATGATATTATCCAAATACTCTAAGAACAAACTAATTATATCACTTTCCTACATCATCTCATGATATGAATGATAAAAGAGTTACATGAAATCTGTACATGTTTGTTAGAGCAGTGACTGACATTCAGAAGAAGATATTAACAAACATAAAGGGAGACCTTATTGCTCTCTCTAACTACCTGAAGGGAGGTTGTTCTGAGCTGGGGGTCAGCCTCTTCTCTCGTGTAACTAGTGATAGAACTAGAGGGAATGGCTTCAAGCTGCACCAGGGGAGATTTAGGCTTGACGTTAGGAAATACTACTTCTCTGAAAGAGTGGTCAGGCACTGGAATGGTCTGCCCAGGGAGGTAGTGGAGTCACCGACCCTGGAGGTGTTCAGGGAATGTTTGGCTTTTGTGTTGAGGGATATGGTTAGTGAGTACTATTAGTGATAGGGGGATGGTTGGACTGGATGATCTTGTAGGTCTTTTCCAACCTTGGTGATTCTGTGATTTTGAAAAAAAGAGACACCTCATTAGCCCAGTATACATTTACGATTTCAATATAAACTGGGAAATCATCAACAGAACCAACTAAGGCCAGCTGCTCTTTCCAATACTTTGTTTTCCAATTGTTACAATGGTCACATAGACAGAAACAAGTGAAAAAAAACGAACGAACAAACAATGGAATATTCTATCTCAGTTCCACAACAAGTTTTTTATTTTTCTATTACTTACCATGAAGTAAAAAGGTAATACTGACATTGATAGGACAACCATTTTTCTAAATAAAAAAAAAATAATGTTTTTGATAAATATAATCACATGTATATCTGAGGACCTCCAAGTGGGTTATGGAAATGAGTAAAACACAAACACAGACTATTACAAGGAAAGGAAATTTTGAGAGAGCAGACTCAGGAAAGTATATGAGGAAAAAAACACTATGTCACAAGAACATAGAAGGAAGTAGATAAGATCTACATAATAAAAAGTATAGAAAACCAGACTGACAAATCTGTTTGTGTAAATTATTAGTGGAGAGAAATATCAAATAAAATCACTTAAAATTTCCTGAACATGAAAGGCTAGAGAAGGGCTGGAAGAAATCATAGGTGATCACATTAACATTTTCACAACTGCTTAAAAGCAGTGAAAACAGTTATTTTAAAAGCTGTAGAAAGGACTATATGATAAACAATAAGAACAAAAAGGATGCTAACTGCTTTACACTTAGTATGTATTTAAAAACAAAAACAAACAAAAAAAGCAGATAAAACTCATCCCAGAGAGTGCTTGACCCTGAACTGATTAAATTGATGGTAAAAATTGCATATATCTCCTGCTTGGTTCTTCAGGAGGAAAAAAAACAAGTATACTACTCTTCCCAGCATTTGAAGATTTGTTAGATTAATTCAGCTAAGGCTTTAGGTTGAACATACGTAAATAAGATCCCAAGAAGTCATAGCATTACACGAAAGTAGGTATAGCTTGATGAAGAAAAATCATTTTTAACCCTACTATATATATTCGTTTTGGAAAGTGATATGTTTTTTTTATTTTTCCCAAGAATTTCAAAGCAAAGTTGATGTAACAAAAGCAGATTGATGTTTTAAATTGTGTTTCTTTGATTACTAATCTGGATGCAAAAATTCCAGAAACTGACTCAAAAAAACCAACATTAATCCTTGAATCATGAGAACAACTTTTCTATATTTTTAGAACAGTCTTTCACATAACTTGAGCAGATATAAGCTGAGGGATGGAGGCTAGCATAGTCGTAAGCTCAAGAACAGAATGTGGAGGAAGCTGCAGTGTTTGTTGTCAGACAAAGATAAGAAAGTAGAATAGATGTCCTATTGCTGAAGGTAAGATGGCAAAACAGCTCATGACATAAGTGGGAACTAGCTTGGGCTACCTTCCCTTAAAAGGTCGGAAATTTACAGCAAGAATGACTTCATCCCACATCTCCCAGCGATGCTAATTATTTCTTGGAATTTCTGCCATGTCCTTGGAATGTAATGAATATGTGTAGTCACTGCTTGTATGCATGCTGGTGGAACAATCCCCCATGCACCCAGCACTGTAACAAATGGAATACCTGCTTAACATTACTCGCTGACATGTCAAGTAACTTTGTTGGTTTTCTCAGCTTCATCCTGATGAAAAGCATGATCAGAACCACAAAAAAAAAAAGAATATTTTTTCCAGTAGAGTGGACAGAGAGGTCAGAAACTGTTCTGAAGCAGATTAAGAAACTTAGGAAAATTGTTTTGAAAGATCAGAGAAATAGACAGTTTGTCCAAAGAGTTGTGAAATAAATTGGGGTAAGTAGGAATTAGTTCAGCACATTCTGCTCTGCTATTATCATTTATGAGCCTTCTTCACTATGTATTTGGTGTAGTACACATCTTAAAATCTATGGGATCCACGAAAATCTTCCCATTATTCCCATGAACATTTAGTAAGTTTTTTAAATTTATGTATATAAAATTTTCTCAATTATTTTTCTCACATTGATGTAGCAATTCCTAACTGATGAGTTTATTTAAAAGATGCTCAAATGAGCGTTCCCATTTTATTGTTTTCTATGAACCAAAGAAAAAAATAAAAATCTAAAGTTTTTCCCCCACATCTTAATAGAAGGAATTAATATAGTTTGAGAAACAGGCCAAATCTGAAATTTGACTATATTCAAAAATTAAATGGACCTTGTATCTCTTTGATTGCCTTTTCCCCCCCCCCCCCCCACAACAAAAGTTATAACATGGATGAGTATACAAACTATACAAGATTCATTTTTTAAGACGATGGAAATAGTATTGCATAAAAATACAGACAGATTGTCTCATATATCATTTTACAAAGATATTTCAACTTAGAAAGATTATAATGGGAGACAAATAGAAAGAAAGGTTGGGTATTTTTCATATCTTTCACCTTAAGCAGCTGCAGTCTTTCTGCTTTCCCTAATTTTATAAAAGAGCCAAAGATGAAATATTCCTACAAATCTCTGTGAATGATTTGCCTTCCTCTCACAGACAGCCTAGCAGTAATTTGTGTGCAATACAAGAGAGATGCACATTTCTGTAAAAGATTTCCTTAACAATCCTTTCCTGCCTGATTTGCCTAATACTTCTGGTTTCATCCCCCAGTCTCTGCAGCCTTTTCTGTATAACCTGAAATACGTCAAAATAGAGACTCCAGCTTTCCATGCATTTCAGTGGTGCATGCCCTGGGAATTGATAGATGGAAGTAGTGTTTATTTTGTGAAATTACTTTCAAAAAGACTAGACTTAATAAAGCAAGGTCTTCCAACACACACAGATGATGTGAAAATCTGTTCTCAAGAAAGGCTTACCTACTGAGCATTCAGTTTATTCTACTGTTGAAAATCCTTCCAAAAAAGAAAAAATCCGTAGAAAGCAGTAAATTTTTCAGAGTGTGCTGAGACTTCCTAGATTTAAACATGTAATAAGTCTAAGATTTTTATTTATTTTTTTTTTAACTTGCACAAATTTGTAAAAGGTAGTTTTTAAGAGTCAAAATGGGAGGAAGATCATAATAGCAGCTTTTTACAGTTATTCATATTATATTCCGTAAAGACAGTAGGACAGACAAGAAATAATAAAATGAAAAGAAACCAGATCATTGATTAACAACGTCAGGCTACTTTTTTTAAATGAAAGGCATTCAGATAATCAGTTTTTTTTTTATCCTCTCACTAGCTCACCTTATGTTAACTTAATATACTTATATGGTATGCAGTTTCATTTGTGTTACCAAGTGAAGTACTGTTCATCTCAGTGATGTTCTATTCTGAACCATATATTTTTGGAAAATATTTATTCTGTAAATCAGGATAAATGTTTTCCTAAGGTATTATAGAAGAGTCTATATATCTACAGCCTGCATTTGTTTTTCCTGTTTTAGCAGTTGTTTTTAATTCTGTCTTCTTGGAATGTCATAGAAGATTAGAAGAGGGACATAAAGAACGGAAATCAAGTCAGCAGAGCGCTAGACATTGTAGTATGTGGTTTAAATTTTTGTAATCTGCAGTGCCTCTGCAGAAAACCCACATCTCCAGGAGTAGAAAGCCTCCATCCTTAGGTTTTAATGAAACACAAGACTCCAAACAGGGGTATCTGGATGACTTCTCTGTAATCTATAGAAAGATACAGTAGATTATCTTTTTCATCTCCAATTCTGCTTTCTTATTAAAACTGTGCATATACTAGAAGCTGGCAGAAATAGTTTATGTCCTTTGAGACCAATAAAACCTGGCTGAGATATTCAGCCTGGCAGCGACAACAGAAAAGGAACTGAGTAGATAATAACTAAATAAAGTCAAGATAGTTTCAGGTTCCTAAAGTTTAATAAGATTCACTTCTGAATCCTGAGGTTATTGCCTTCAAGAAACTTAAAGGTAAGACTCTAAATAAGATTTGAAAGGCTTCATTAGTCCACAAAAAGACAGATATGGATTTTCCATATTTTTCTGGGGGGGAAGGGGGGGGGGGAAGGGAATGTATCAGGATAAGCAAAGCGTTGTACAAGCAGTTCAAATAAATTATCAGAAGCTAAGTAACCTCTCTGCTGGTTGCAGAGCTATACAAACAGGATCCAAACAGGATTCCAAATCTCCTTTCTAATATATTCCTGAATAATATTCCTTAAAAGTGCAGGTAGTTACAGTGAGTTTATATAACAGAATATGGGAATCAGTATTGAAATCTAAGGGAGAGTAGTTTTTAAAACACCAGCTACTAACATGATTGGAGTTGGCTCAGATCATTCGTTGATACTACCCCTTCTTAGACTTTCACACCACTCTCTACAGTCGCACTTTGATTTTACATAATGAGTTTTGTTATCAGACTTTGTTTCTTCTGCATTTTATAGGGACTTCATCATCTTTCATAGATCAATGTTCCTTTTGAAAGTGGCTGATATAATGTTTAGCTTGAATCAGCATCAGCATTATATGTACAAACCAAGTATTTGGAAGTGTACTGAAAATACCATAAGGCAAAATAAATAAAAATCATTTCAGCTATTTCAGTAAGTTGTGAAAGACAGTTTTCTGAACCTCTCCCTTTTCCCTTTTTTTTTTTTCTTTTTCTATTGGCTCAAAGCTCACTTTATGAAGTCTTTTTGGTGATAAGACTAACTGACAACTATGAATTATCTAGAGGGGCGAGTGGTGGGTGTCAACGCAACACAGTACTTCTGCTTATGATTGTAAAGACGAGCAGAAGCAGGACAAGCAGCCTTTTTCAGATATGAAGCTTGAAGAAGCTGACCACTGCAAAAGGTCGCCAGTGCTTGCACATGGCAATGAAGGCATCACTCCCTGCTGGTTATCTGGTGGGCCAGGTGTGTCATGCTAACAGAGAAAAAAGGAGGGACAAAAAAAAGGAACTGATAAGTGGGACAGAGGGGAAATAAGGATTGAGCTCCACTGTTATGAAACAGAGTGTCTGAAAAAAAGTTAGAACAACATAAACACCACTTGTTCTCAGACCTACTGCTCTTGTTTGAGAAAAAATTAGTTCTGTTCAGTTTCAACATTTCCTTTTCTTTGCAACATTTTATGCACTTTCTTGATAATGAATTCCCACAAGATCCAATCACAAATTCATTGTGATAACTCCAATAAATTCTGAATTCACAATGAGCTTAAGCACATATGATCCAAACTAATCATAACTCACAAATACAAGAAATATTAAATATGTATAAAGTAAACAACAGTCTCATTCACAGAATCAAAGAATCATAGTGTCAGAAGGGACCTCTGGAGATCATTTAGTCCAACTTCTTGCTAAAGCAGGTTCCCTACCGTAGGTTACACAAGAAAGTATCCAGGCAGGTTTTGAATAGCTTTGGAGAAGGAGTTTTAATTTCTACAACTTTTCTACGCATCCTGTTCCAGTGCTTTGTCACCCTCAAAATAAGGAATTCCCTTGTTTTCATACAGAACTGCCTGTGTTCCAGTTTCTAGGGGCCTATTGCCCCAGACCAGTTCTGTCACTGGGCACCATTTAAAAGAGCCTGGCCCCACTCCATTAGACTAATCCCAACTCCCATCCAATTAGATATTAATAAGTACTAACAAAATTCCCCCTCAGTCTTGGTGAGCCCATGCTAACTACTCCTGATAACCTTCTTTTCTTCCACTTCTTTTGAAATGACAGCCAGAATAAACCGCTCCATCACTTTCCCAAGGCTGCCTGGCATGTAGTTTCATAGCTCCTCCTTGGCCTTTTCAAAGACTGCAGTGACAGTGACTTTCCCTTCAGCTCTCAGGCACATCTCCCATTCTCCATTACCTTTCAAAGAGATTAGAGAATAGGCATGGTAATCGCTTCTGCCAGCTCCCTCAGTGTTTGCGGGTGCATCCCATTAGAGCCCACAGATTTGTGTGCATCAAGTTTGCCTAGACAATCTCTGGACAGATGCTCCGTGACTGAGGGGAGGTCTTCCTTTCCTCAGACTCTTTCTCTCAAGTTGTATAAGCCTGGAATCCCTCTCACAATTACAAATTTGATAGAGTACCTCTTATCAATTGCTCGGAAAAAACAACATAAAGTAAAACAAATCTTCAAATTAGAAAGTCTGAGCAACTGATGAAGGACATCGTAAGTTATTGCTAGTTCCTTGAGGTTCATTATTTCATATTCATTTGAGTCATTTTATGAGTAAGTGAACGTGAGTTAAATATCTCCAGAGGGGAAAAAAAAAAGTAGATCTCCGGTAGTGAAGAACAAAGCATCTTTTGAATTACATCACTGTCTGCTCAAGGACATGTGAATGTGGGAACCACCACAGGGATGGACAGAAATATAACACTACTTAGTGAACTTTGAAGAACTTGATTCCATTTTGTATTGTAATTTTTTCAGTCACCCACATAAACCAAGAATATACTGAGTTGAATTAACAACATTGATTATCATAATTTTTTTTACATACAGAACTGAAATGTAAGAATGTTGTGAAGTACCATGATAATGGCCATGCTGATGTTAGTGAAGAAAAAAATAAACATGTGGACTGATAGATGATTTTCAGGATATAAAGTAATGACAGGCTAAGGAATATCCTTTTCATTCATTCCTTCCCTCTTTTCTTGTTTGTTTTTATTAAAATGCTGCTATACAATTGCTATATCCTATTCTGTACATAAATACTGAAACGTGTATGATTTTTGTGCGTACACGGACACAAACATATGCTTCCATTTAAAATAGAATATTGCAGAAAACAGGTTGATTCTTTATCTCTTGTAGTATAGATGCAAAAATTGATTGTTTATAGCCCACCATTCATCTATTTTGAAAAGCATGAAAAGATTTTTGTGGTGATATTTCCTGGTGTTAGACTCAAAAATCTAACAATGCATACTGTTTCTCTGCCTGTTCTGAAACAGAAGTTCCTTCTTTCCCCCTCTGGATTAATGACAGTACTTTACATCAAATTTTCAATTGCTTCAGAAAGTGCTATTTGAAGAAAATTTGCTAAACAAAGACTTTTCTTAATCAAGTGCTTTTGCAAAATAATCTATACTGCCTTTTTTCCCCAAATAGTTGGAAAGTGTGCTTTCATCACCGATTTTCCATCATTTGAAATCTAGTAAGTTACTGAATTCAGGCTAAACAAAGGTCAGACAATGACTCATTGCTTTTGATCTGAAAATGCTCCTTTTTGACATATTCTGTAATAGTTAACAGCTTTTTGACGTAAGTGATCATGTTATGAAGAATTGATGGCAATGTTTCTAGAGGCTTAGGATTCATCTGTCAGTAGACCACAGTTTCAATGAATACTTTATCCAGTGATTACTGTATTCAGTCCAGAGTTCTGCAAAACAATGTTGTTGCATTGCTTTGTTTCATTGCCTCTTTTATATACTGTATAATCCTTGCTTATTTTTTTATTTTTTTTTTTTTAAATGAGGTGTAAGAGGCTATAAACAACCTTCGTACAGAGCCCCCAGTTCTGAGTAACTCTCAGATCAGCTCTGATTCAAAATAATCCGCAGAAAATCCCTAAATGACAAGGAAATACATGGAAAGTGCATTCTATGAATTTATGAAGGACTTTAACTGTAGGGTTAAAGTCCCCCATCTTCACTACTCACTTTAAAAAAAAAGGTAGATAAAGTCTGCAAAGGCACAGAATGGTGCCTGTATTTGTCACTTATAATCAACAAGTATACAGAGAAGTTAGACTGATCTTTAGAGAGCATATAGCTAGAAAGATTGTCACATTGGAAAGGAATAGAAAAGCTTACCCCAAAAGGAGCAATCTCCAGCGAGAGATCCTTCCTCAGTGGCAGTCATCCCTTAAATGGGGTCTAGGAGAGGTGCAGCCAGTCTCCACCCCTTCCGGTGGCACAGCTGAATTGCCTTCACCTGTGCTCCTGCAGCTGACTCATTGCTTGCCTCAGGTGATCCAATCAGAGGCTCAGGCCTCTGATACTCAATAGTTTCCACACAGACACCTTGTATTATGAAGCTTCAGCTCTTGAGTCAATTTTTCTGTACATATTGGAACAACCAATGACAAACTTGGCCTATTTTCAGATCCAGCATCACACTTTTGCAAAGCAACCTGCAGGTACCACCTGCCTTCCAACTTAAGACTCCCAGCAGAAGTGAGTTAGTGGAATGATGTCTGCGTATATTGTAAGTTAGCCTTATTTTATCTACACTTACTCAATAATGCTGAAATGGAGGTACTGAAATAAAAGAAGGATAACCCTGACTTTTAAGGCCTTACCTCAACATCACTGCCAATTTCGCAGATGAGTGTGCTTTGAAAAACAATAACTCAAAAACTACTTTCATGCCCATCTGTAGTACTTGCAATATAAAAATTGCCATGGTAAAATACCTCCCGCCATAATAATATCAGAAAAAAACACCAGAAAACAGATCAGTTATCCTATCTTAAGAGCTGAACTTGGCAGGCCAGTGTCATATTAATCTCTAATGAAATTTCTAAAGTTCTAAAACATCCTAATGTGAATTGTTGCCAGAAGAAAACCCTTAAATAATAGGGAGGCTTCCACCTGTAAAAGTAAACAGTCCCCTCTGACAGCATACAAATTCCTTCCAGAAGGGAAGGACTTTACTTTTGAAATGTGCTTAATCCCAGTTATGAAGGATCATTATCTTTCAGAGAACTATTAGCTCAAAGAAAGAAAGGGGTATGAAGAAAAAAAGAAAACCAGGCACAGGTCTATTCTTTAAGATGGAAAAACAGTTATTTCATTAAAATCATGGGTGCTTACGGGTTGTGAAACTGCAGGAAAAAAAAATTAGGAAGAAGCAAATTTATTACTTCTACCACTATACTATAGAGAAAAATATCTATTATCAGTTCCTGTGCTTTATTCAACAGTATTAATTTGTACACTTTCTGCTTTAGCACTTAAACTCACATCAGTCTATTGTATTTTTCCTTTCAATTTTGTCATGCAAAGTTTCAACAACAGAACTTCCTCAGTTTTCTCAGCCTGAGTTCAATGCTAACAATTCAGTCATTTGTTGTTATTGTGAAAGAATATTTTATGTAAGAAGTGTTGCAGTTCCTTTTACATATTATTTTATACATCCTCTACTTTAAAACTCTTTTCAAAAAAGAAAAGAGAACCTTTCAGAGATTATACAAACTGTAAAGACATTAAAACTCAGGAGGTACACATTTAGTTCCTAAGTCACTGGCTGTGGGAGCTTATGTTGTGATTATGACCTATTGAACCTTCAGGCCTTTTCTTCTTTCTTTACAACCATACTCCTCACAATTTACCTCCAAATTTCTAATCTCTAACCACACTCTACAAGCTTCTGCTCGGATTCTTGTCTATTTTTTCCTTAAAACTTCCCTCGACTGGTGCCTGAACATCACATCTTTATCACTCATTCTTATCCTTTCTCTTTCTTTCTTAAACAATCACATGTTTATTTTTCTGCCTTAATGTTTTCCTTCTCAAACACCCAAGTCATGCTCTTTTGAGTCAGTCTTTATCTTGCCATCTGCAGCTACTGTTGCCCCTTTGGCATGTCTTGGGTATCAACAGACTTCAGAGAAACAAAAAAAAAAAATCATAAAGTAGTCTGTATTTTGAAGGATATTTGCAATATTATGTAATGGTATTTTTAGGAAATTGACACAAATTTAAGAACAATCATAAGCTGCACAATTTTATAAACTTTGCAGAAGGAAGATACTGACACATTTTAAAACTAAGAATTAGCGGCCAGACTTACTTTTAAATTTTAGAGGTTAGGCTTAAAGAAAATGAAGATCTAATTACATACCAAGGCAATAACCTCAGAAGAAACATAATTCAATGCAAGACGAACAGTGCTTCAGGAAAATTCTTTCCTATCTCATTAGTAATATTAAGTCGCATTATTGCAAGTATAAGTAGATGTACATAATCTGTCACTTGGTTTTTAGACAGACCAGATCTAATCTTTAGAGGGTCTATCATACTCTTTGGCTACAGACATTAAGCTATATTTTTTTCCTCTCATAAGGAATTTTTCTCTAGCTAAGAGAAACATTTTCTCTAGCTAAGAGAAAAATTTTATTTTCTCTGCCATCTCCTACCCATTTCTATTTCCATTTGATTTCCCATCAGCACTCCTCTTGATCTTGCATATACTCCATGACCTATAATATCAAGCTTTAACTTACAAAGTCTTTCCATTGGGAAAAGAAAAAAGAAAAAAAAAAAGCACATATACACGTCAAATACATAGAGAGAAATATAGAAACCCGTAAAACAACAGGATAAAATCTCAACCTGCACAAGCCTACATGAGCATATACCCCACTGATTTTGTCAAGAGAATATATTTAATGAAAATCCCACTAGGATGTAAGAGGTAAGGCTGCATGCAAATGAAATGTTTAGAAAACTTCCCTTCCAAGCTCTCAGACCTCATCTCATCAGGTGCACCTGGCACCAGCACTAACCTTAAACCTTGATCCAGCATTGATAGAATTTTGTTCAAAACAGCAAACAACATACATAGCAGAAGCACAATGCACTTTTCAAAAACTAGTGATGGCAGCTGAAAACTGTTTTTTTTTTTTCTCCTCAGATCCATTCTGAGATGCTCTTTTATGTATAAGGCTCCACAGCACAGTGGATTTTGGATTTGGATTTTGTTTTGAGGGACATGGTTTAGTGAGTACTATTGATGATAGGTGGATGGTTGATCTTGATGATCTTGAAGGTCTTTTCCAACCTTAGTGATTCTGTGATTCAGCTACGACTTTAATTTAAAAAAAACCACACACACCTGAAAGTCAGCATGTTGCATATGAACAACAGCAGAAATTCTTTACCGTGCAGATGACAGAGCACTGGCAAAGGTTGCCTAGAGAGACTGTGGAGTGTCTTCTTTGGGGATCTCCCAAAGCCGCTTGGACATGGATCTGATCACCCAGCTCTGTGTAATCTAAGTGAGTAGATGACATTGAACATACAGAAAAGATATATTACATTGTCTCAAGTATGTGATACAAAACTCCTAATACCTAATTTCTCTCATTGTCCTTACAGAAGTAGGACAGCTGTGAAATATTTTCTTATATCGGTATTTATATGTATCCATGAATTATAGTAAGAGATTAGAGATCAGCTGTGTAAGCTAGTAATCCTTATAGTTGTTTGTAAAAATTGTGAAGAAATAAAAAGATTTACATAGGAAAATTAACACTAAAGGACATAGAAAAGGTAAAAGAAAACCAACTCTATCTAGCTATTCAAAGCTGCAGTTCTTAAGGAAATAATTCAAAAAAATCAAAAGATAAAATCATGTAGATATTAAATATAGTTAGGCTAGGAAAACAACTTCAAGTATAAACAGAGGAAGTATAATAGTGTTCTAACTCCCTCTGCTGGACTAGATGCATTGTATTAATAATACTAATTGTAAAGCATTTCATTTTACAGGATTATTGATCAGATTGAGCAATTTCTTTCAATGAATTATTAGTGTTTTCTGTAAAAGTATTCATGAAAAAAATTGTAATATAAATCCTGGAAACCTTTTTCTCATGGAATTCGTAAGTTAAGTCAAACAAACAACAACAACAAAAAGCATCTGTTCAAAGCTTTCAGCAAAAAAGTAATGTGAATTTTTCTTCAGAATAGTTCAAGAATTGGTAACTCCAGTCCCTAACTGCTGTTTGTACTCTTTCCCATCAAACGGGCTTTTTTGCAACTTGCATTTGCTAATCTGGCAATCAAACTGCACAGGGACAGACAGTGGAGATGCAAATTACCTTCAGAGGAGATAACAATCTGAAAGGAGTCCTGTGGTACTCTGTCAACTCTGCTCTTCACTTTAATCAGATCCACTTACCTGTGGTACTTCAAGAATACAGGATGATCAGCACAGGTGGAGAAATATCAAAAGGAAAAAAAATTAAATAGAGATTTGAAATAATAGAGATTTAAGCTTTGGACTAAGTATCAAGGAAGCCTTAACTTTCAGTAACAGAGAGGTGGTTGCCATTAAACCTCTACTGCCTAAGCAAGAAAATCAACACAGCAGCATCTGAGCACAGCAAACTTCAGGGAAAAAACATTTTTTTGCAAGTATACCATGATGTCTTAAATGTGTATTCTCTTCTGATTTTTATTAAGTTTAAATTCTAAACTAAATTTAAAAAAAAAAAAAGTAAATAATTTAACTGATGCATGAGCCAGAGAACAGACTGTTATGCTAGCCAGCAAAAAAGATAAAGAAAAAAAACAAACAACAACAAAACAGAACATGAAGCTGTGAAGCTGAATAAATAAAATACAACTGCTGTCAATCATTATTACAAGTGACACAAGAGGCACTAACTCTACCACATTCTTAACGCTACCTATATAACTCCTCCATACTTTTGAAAAATGTGTAATCATACTTTTATTTTCTGAGTAATCTCTGAAAAGAAAATCTCTTTCTCCAAGGTTATGTTTCTTGCAGTCACATCTGAAATGATCTATGTTACTTTTTAATTAGTACACCCCTCGCAATATAATTTCTTTAGGGAAAAGAAAATAAAACACAGTTTTGAGCCTCTTATATTCCAGCTTCTACTAACCGTTATCCATTAGAGGATCCCAAGTGTATTTTCTGAATAAACTGTAATTGTTAACTTATGAAGAAGGCATGTCTTAAAAAAGGGGTCAATACGGAGAAGTTTCAGATAGGGCTACCTTTATCACTCTAGTGGAGGTTCATTATTTATTAAATTTGTGTAAATTACTTATGTTTGAACACTGAAATTGCAATTAATTCATTCAACAGAAGTTAGTTAATGATGAGAGACATAGCTTTAACAAGAAAAGAGAAAATTAGAATGTTTGGGAGGTTTGTTTTTCTAAGCACAATCATTTTAATAAGAAATAATATCCAGTGAAACTCAAACAACATTGAGTTTCTTGCCTTTTCTTACATAAATTTGGAAAATTCCAAACTGCAGAAAGGAATATATTTTTAGCCTTGGAAAAAAAAAGTGGCCTCCTTAGGAAAAAAATAAAGAATTTTTCTGTCTTACAATCTTGTACAAGGTGAAATTAGCTATCTGTCAGAAACTAGAAACTAGCAGTGTTACAAGAAGAGTTGTATCATAATTACATCTACATCAGGACTCTCAGGAACAGATAGCATATTGCCCCTTTTATCACAAACACAGCCATATATGAAGAGATACAACATTCCTGTCGTTCAGGAGTTATTAAGAACATTAATTGTTCAGATGATGTCTTAGAGGGATAGATCTGTATGTATGACATACAGTGTAATTATGAAATTAAGCCTGAAGGATGTAGATGCTGTCCAAAAGGAAATTATGACTTCTCCAAGTATATTGAGAGTTTTCTGTCATCTCTGTAAAATTCAGATTAAAGAGGAAAAGAGAAAACAGTAGACAGGTTTAAATAAATAGCAGAAATAAATGACAACAAATAAGAAAGTTACATTAATTGTATGGAAATCTGCCCACTGACCAGGCTAATATATTTTTCAAAAAAAAATCATCTGAATTTTAATAAATATGGTCCAATGATGTGTTAGATATGGGTTTAATTACTTCACATACATATACTGACTTCAGCTTCACAGCTTCCTCAGAACAACACAATGCTGACTGTGTGTGTATCATGCTCACAGTAGCCTAAAGTTGGCCGTTGCCTAGTGGAAAGTCTACCAAGCTAACTGCTGGTATTTTTTCCTGAAATGTTTCATCTGGGCAATACTGTTCGGTAGAAATGGGTTTTGCACAAGTATTTTCTCGTTGATTTTCTTCTCCTCTCCCCACCCACCCCTTGCCTCCCTCCCCCCCCCCCCACATTTGTGAAATGGTGTGGAAAAACAAGAAGAAAGCTGAGGATACAGCATTAACCATTACAAACTAGTTGCATTAAAGTAGAATTATAGATTTCTTGTTTATTTTTACTTTCCAGGTTTTTCCTAGAGCTGTGCAGCGCCTGGAAATACTTCCTGCCACAGAAAGTTTGCCAGATGTCCCCTTCCCTGCCTTACGTTTTGACCTAATGCATTGTACTGTTTAGTAAGTAGTAAACTGAATCAAAAAGCTGTTGTATCACAATAACTAAGGAGGGGAAGGGGAAGACACAGGCAATAACAGCCTTGAGTCTGGGCAAAAGCTCAGAACATTTTACTGACAACAAAAAGGAAATCATTTCATCATCTCTCTGTACTCATAAAAGGGCTGAAATTGTCACAATCCATCTTCATCAAAAGAATATTTCTTTCCTTTTCACTGTTCTTTACCCATATTTTTGGTGGTGACATTCCCATCAGCTCTAAGCAGTGAGGAAAAAAAAATCTTATCTGTTTCATAAGTAACAACAATCTACTCTGTGGAGGGATATTTGACCACAAAAGTCTCATTCCTAATTGTTTTACTCCTTTACAGACATGGTAAACTATTAGGAAATGAACTTCTGCCAGCAGCTAAAGCCTGACATTTACACACACAGCTTCACTGTGCAATGAAAGCTTGTTCAGACCTCAGAAATTTGATGTCCAAATCTCTTTGTTCTCCTCATATGATTTATTGCTGTGTTGCAAAGTACAACTGGCTGGATGCAAACAATATCTCAAAGACCTAATTAAAATGCTCCTGCAGACCCAAGAGAGTGAGCAACTGAACTCCTTTTGGTAACACAGCTACAAAAAACAGCATGCAAGCCCAAAGCTACACAAGGCATGGCGGGTCTAAGCTGAACAACATCACTAAAGAGTCTTCGTTAGTATCACAGAGTTATCTAGATCAATCTGTGCCCATGAAAGGGGGCAGCAGGCCACTAGGCCCCCGGCCCAAAAATGGGAAGGAAAAAGGGGAAGGGTAGGGAGATGGGCCCAAAAACAGAACAGTGGCAATGATCTAAGGAGGAAACCTAATTTTACTAAATATGGTATCAGAATGCAAGATAGCACAGTATAATACAATATAATTGGAATTGAGGCTAATAAATCAAATACAATGAGAGAGCATCCGAAACCAAAAGCCTTACTTCGAACTGAAGGCATAACGGCTGGGGAGAACACTCACACAGGCAGCGAGCAAAAGGTCCTGTGAGTTCTTCCCGCGACTTATCTTCCTCTCTGAACATGAAGTCTGCTGGGAAACGTAGTTCTTTTTTCTGTTCTGAAAACCACGTATCTGGAAAGTTGTCATTCCATGGAATTGGAGTATTAACTCTTTAATTCCCCATGCTTTACGTGATCTTACAATGTGGAATACTGATAACAAAATTATAAAACTTTGACAACTTACTTCACGTATATTTTTTCCCTTCGTTATTATTTCCCTCTCCTTTTCTATCTTATTAAAATGCCTTAATCTCAGTCACTGAATTTTACCTTTTTTTCGAGTTCTACTTGATTTTCCACTGAGGAGTGAGTCAACAGCTGCATGGTGCTTCACTGCCTGCTGAGTTAAACCACAATGGTCACCTTTCATAAGCATGACTATAATAATATGTAAATACAGTAATAACTTCCATAAAAGCTATGCAAGTGTCATAACTGTACAAGGTTAAAAGCTATTTGTCTTAAACATGAACAGTTGCCTTAATACAGTCCGTTCTATTATTTTCCATCTTAGCATTAGTAGAAGAGCCAGTATAGCACACAAGCATAGTCATCCCAGTAGCTGTTTTCATTACAAAAGCTGTTCTTATGAAGCTCCTGAAATTTGGGCTACCTGCAGCAGTAGTATGAAAAAATATAGCTGTGTGATCCATTGAAGCATCTGATGTTGGTTTATTCTTCGGCCAGCGAACAGAGCCACCAAACATTTGTCACTGTCACTGCTGTGTTTTATTTAAGACTAAGAGAGCAAAGGAACAGACCATGAAGGTTGTCTTTGAACTTTCTACACCAAACACAGGCAGCATAAACTAGCCGTACAAAGCAGAAGAGCAAACAAAGCTTTGACTGTGCAGCATAGACTAGAAGACAATAAGGGAAGTGAGAACTATTGAGGGGTACAGTTATTTATTTGAAATTCCAGATTAAGTCCTAATACTAGTGGGTAGCTCCAAAAGTAAGACTTTCTACAACATCCTTCTCCCCAAATTTGAAAGATAATAATTTGATAGTGGATCATTTGATGTACAAAGAACTGGCTGCCAGATCAAATCCAGAGAATGGTGGTCAATGGTTCAATGTCTGGATGAAGAACAGAGACAGGTGGTGTCCCGCAGAGATCAGTACCAGGACTGATACACTTTAAGATCTTCATCAGTGACATTGGCAGCAGAGTAAAGAGCACCCAGGCAAGTTTGTGAATGATACCAAGCTGTGGGGTGCAGATGACACAACCAAAGGATAGGATGCTATCAAGAGGGACCTAGACAGGTTGGAGCAGTGGGTCCAGGAGAACATCATGAGTTTTCAACAAATCCAAGAGCAGGGCATTGTAGCAATCCCCACAACCTATACAAGCTGGGGGATGAAAGGATTGAGCACAGCTCTGCCAAAAAGGACTTAGGAGTGCTGGTTGATGGCCAGACATGAGCCAGCAATGTGCTGTTGCAGCCTGGAACACCAACCGTATCCCAGCAGGTCAAGGGAGGTGATCCTGCCCCTCTACTCTGCACTCCTGAGGCCTCACCTGGAGGTACTGCATTCAGATGTGGAGTTCTCAGAACAATAGGAAAATGGACTTACTGGAGTACATCCAAAGAAGGGCCACATTGAATCAGAGGAATGAAAATGAAGATATCCTTCTCAAAAACTGTGAAGGAAGGCGTAACAGCAGACCAGAAAGAAACAGTATAGGCCTATCAGTGGCAAGAAACAGCACAAGAATTTGAATTCTCTTGCTCAGAACAGATGGAACATCTAGCCATCCACAAAACAGAACCCTACTCAAATATAGCGAACAAATCTTTCAACTCCAGTCATGGATCAATGGAAAACAAAATGGAATTCAGAAGGTCAAAAAGTTAGTGAGTTTGTAATGTTTGGGAAGAAAATGATTTGCTGGCACTAGCCGAAAGGATTATAAACTCTCGGAAAAAAAACAAGTTTGTTAGTATGCACCTTGAAAGTTGCCTAGAACACATCGTTTGAGAATTAGTTGGATTTTCTTTTAAATATAAACATTGAAATATTAACAGTTTATTTGAAGAAATTAAGAAAGGAGTGAGAAAAGAGAAAAAACAATCCCTGAACGAAGTAGATTAGGCTACTGAAATGTGTGCTAGCATATCGATCAACATCTACAGCTCTGTGCAAGATTATGTTTTGTATCATTGGGTTTGTTTGATTTGGTTTTTTTTTTGGGGGGGGGGGGGTGTTTGTTTTGGTGGGTTACTTTTTTTATTTTGATGTTAAAGAGGATGACAGAAACATGACTCATGGTAAGAGTCTTGGGATCGAATGAATTAATTTTTTATACCTCAGGAAGATATGCCAAGCTTCGTGTCTCTGTTGGTTTTGATCTCTACTGAATCTAGCAAGTTCCACTGTTACATCCAAAGATTTTTCAAATGCTCTTGTAGATTAGACACATATTTCAATGCTTCCAACAGCAAGAGAAAAATTCTTCACTGCGTCTTCTATCTGCAGAAATACCACAGTTACTGTAGGAAATAGAGCTTTGTTGTAATCATGGATGTTATTTTAGCAGTTATTATCTGACCTTGCTGTCATACAGTAAACAAAGCAACACTGTTCCTTCTTTTTGTAGAAAGATGTGGTAATTATTGCAAAGCCCTTTCCAGCAATGCTAACATGAATAATGTCAAAGGTAGTAAAAATCTAACTCAAAGCAATTACAACAAATAGGGCTTTTTGTTACTTTATTGATGTCTCTGTAGGACAACGGCACCATGACATATATAATTACAAAATAACACTAATTTCTGGAAAATATTCTTAAGTGTAAGTCTTAAAGCTAAAAGTACAACAAAAGTTTTCCAACTCATTATCATTCAATTACTGTTATTTAAATGATACTTTCTTCCTAAAGATACGGATGACATAATGGCAAAAGACCATTATTTCCAGTCATATCTCCAAAAAATGACATTTAATATTTTATTTTGACTTATCTGCAAGAGCATAAGTGTCTTTAAGTATTAAGGAAATAGTTGATCTTATTGAGGGAAGACAGCAGGTATTCAATGAAGATAAAAGACTTAAGTTTGAAGGAAGATTTCGGGCAGAGAAGCCAATGATAGAAGACCTTTTTCTCTAGAATTCCTTGAGGTTATTCCCTGAGAATTCTCAGAATTCCTTGAGGTTATTCACCACTTCTGCTTGACCTGTGACTTGTCAAAGATCCTGTTCATTCCCATCTCAGGGAACTATAAAGTATTTTTTGTCCTATCCTTGTTAATCAAACACAGTGCAGCAGTTTATTTACTAATATTTCAGATGTCAGACATGCTACTCACATAAAATATTCAGTCAGTACATTTACAGACAGACATCTGCTAAGCATAATAATAGTAATTATTATCAACGTAAATTCTATCAGCTATCTACAAACACAAAAGCTTAACATTTAAGGCTGTGCTCATTAACAAAATGAATAGCTGTCTAAAAGGTCTTTAACTACTTTACTACAGCAAATGGTTACAATTTAGTACATAACTGTTTTTTCACCTTTCAGACAAGTGTTGTCATCTTGCATTTCAGAATGCCTACATAAATCTTATATTACTACAACTAGAGACAGTAATAAATCAGAACTCTTATTGCTGAGGTTTAAAGGCAAACTTTATGCATCTTTCTCAGTTTACACCATCTAAATAGCTTGATTTAGAGTTTTTTTTCCCTTCTAAAATTTAAGTTTCGTTTCTTTATTATCATTCGTTTCATTACACAAATCCTTCACACGACCTAACAAAAGATTCACAATAAACATTCCATTATTCAAAATTTTAGTTCTATTTTCTTCATCCACAAAGCATACTGTTTACTTCCTGAAAATATATTTCATATTTAGTACAGAATATTTAGCCTACCCACTTAATACTTCACATATCTTAAACATTCATTGCTTTGCTAAAGCTGGGAGTTCTCAAAAACCTAAAACTACTCAATGGGGGAGTACAGGAGCTGTTCTCTTCTATCTGACAGTGAAACGACCCGAGGGAGTAGCATGGAACTGCACAGGGGAGGTTCTTACTGGATGTTAGGAAAAGGTTTGGAACCAGAGGATGGTGGGGCTCTGGAGTGGGCTCCCCGGGGAAGTAAGTAGTCACTGTACTGAGCTTGCCAGAGTTCAAGAAGCATCTGGACAACACTCAGTCATATGATCTGATTTTTAGGTGGTTCTGTGTGCAGCCAGGAGTTGGACTCAATGATCCTTATGAGTTCCTCTCAACTTGGGATACTCTACAACTGGAAATGAAAAACATCCTACAATACCTTTGTCTTCATTACTTCAGCTGCATCACAAACCAAGATCTACTTCACAGTAAGCATGAAGACCATTATACAAAATGGCAAGTAAAACAGCTTAGACATCTGTATGGGAAATGCTGAATCACAGCCTGAACCTCTGATTGATCACCTGAGGCAAGCAATGAGTCAGCCTTGGGAGCACAGGTGAAGGCAATTCACCTGTGCTGCCGGAGGGGATGGAGCCTGGCTCCACCTCTCCTAGACCCATTTAAGAGCTGACTACCAGTAGGGAAGGATCTCTCTCTTCTGGAGATCCACCCCCCTAGAGTTTCATAAGTGAGCCCAGGATATGGGTAAGCATTCTATCTATTCTCTTTGTATTATTATAATCTGCTTTGCTTAACTCTCTTGTTTATTTCATAATTATAACATCTTAATATTCTTTGATTATACAATATTCTTTGGCTGCACACTGAAGCTAAATATTCCTATAGCAATCACAAGAGTTATGCTTAACGGTTATAGTGGCTATAAGCACACAGTGATTTAGGAGAGCTGCTTAAAAGTATTGTCTAACTTACAAAAGGGATTTGAATACCTGCCTTCACCCCAAATAAACATCCAGACCAATGGACTGTTAGAAATGAGAATGAAAAAGATCACCCTTATTATCTCCAGGTTTGTCTTTTAAAGAGCATTAAGAGCATTTAAACCTAAAAAGAGCTCTGTAAATTAAAGTAGATAAGATTCCCAGGATTAAAAACAAAAATCCTTTTCTATACCAAAAGATCCAAAAAAAATTCAAAGATGGCTTTCAATACATTCCTCAGTAAATTCTCAGCTACAAAACACTACTTTTCAGCACAGTTACAATTCTTAGCTATACATTTACACAAGTGACAGACAAGAGCCTGAATGTTATGCTCATAAAAATCTGCAACAGCAGAGGAGATCCTCTGTTGCTGAAATGCACCACCCACCACCTCACTGTGCTCACATCACTGTTTAGTCTCCTTAAGTGTACAACAAGGATCAGTGAATGTCAATAGGTGCAATTTTTTTTCTGCATGGAGGAATTCAGTTATGTACCTTTGCTTCATTTGCGCTTCCATGTCAGACACCATTTTGTCAGACTGCCCCTCAGCTGCCATCTGTCAGACAGCAATATAATGGAATGAAAGACAGGTAAGGAAAGGTCAACCTCTACTGCCATCCCACCAACATCCACCTCCAACACCATGGGCCATGATAATAAAGTAGGAGGCATTACTTTTGGAGCAACCCTAGTACATTTCAGAAACAAAGAAAAATAGGCAAGCATCAAATAAAGACTGTGGCTACTCTACGAGGAAAAAGGAACAGAAAGAAATAGATTTTTTTAATAAAGCCAAAAATTAATTTTGAGTTTTATTCTTGAGTAACTGATACTGCAGAATGTTATACTGTATTTGGACTCCAACATACAATGCAGAAGGTGCATCAGACCCTTAATTGGCATAGTCTATTAGTGGCACAAAAGTCAACTATTTCATTACTGAGAGCAGCCAGTTGCTGCAGCACTATAAATGGATGCAACATACTCTCACACAGTTTGCTTTTTCATATTCAGATACTATTTATCTGTCCTTCAAAGAAGATTATTTAATTCATCATTCCACATTCAGTTTTACCAACACTTCAGGCAAAGTGTGTCCTCTCAGTTGATCTATGTGTTGTTGCAGTATCAGTGCATTTTTTACGCATAATCCATTACTTAGGGACAAGAGAATGTTGCACTTTTTTTTGTATTAATCTCCAAGACCATTGTAAGCCTATCCAGCTGCATCAAAAGCAGTTTTTACATACCTCAAAGACAACTATAGATTTGTCATGGTGTTAATACCACTGCATTTCTTTAACTGACTTGTTCCAGAAAGTACAAAAGAATGTTGCAACACTCAGCAAATAGCTCCAGAACTTACAATTATTTTATGCATATCTGTGGTTTAGCTATTATTTAGAATTCAGTTCTTCCTCTTGATGCCCAAGCTTAAGTCTAATTAAACATTAAGTTGAGGCTCAAGATTATCACTTTCTTAGGTTAACCAACAAGTGACAAGTATGTGAATGCCATAGTTCTTTATTATAGAAACAATTATAGAAAAGTTAATATAATCTTCCAAATTTTCTCCAAATTCTAACTTGTATGAAAGAATGCATGAATGTATGTGCGCACACAAAAAAACTTAAGATTCCAAAAATATTCTTTTTGTGTTCTTAAATTTAACACTTCACGTACCAATCAGGAAAGCATTTATGAAATAATTTCATCCACTCCACAATTTCCCAGAGACAGAATCTTCCCAGACTTTGTCAAGAGACCAGAGCACATACTTAAAAATTGAATCAAAGAGACAACTTAAGAATTGTGCATTAGAATAATTCGCACACTGACTGCACAGTCACTCAGACTTCCACTACACCTGGCATAGATGAAAGCAGGTAAAGTTTCGCATAAAAACGAAAACTTAGGATTAAGGGAGTTCTCAGTCAAGTAGGAAAGTTTCTTCAAACATTTTAAGTAGACATATTTCAAGCCTGAAGATTTGTCTGAAGTCTTAGCACTTTATAACAAACTCTACCTCATCCCTACATTTATTTATTTTTTAAAATATACACATCTCTCCCCTCATCTCAGTTCTTCATATCCTAAATTGAACAAATAGGCAGGGAAGTTATTGGAACCTCCCTCTCAAGCAAAACTGCAAGAAAACACATATACTACATATTTGTTGTACTCTTTTACACAGCACACCTTAGCTGTATGGGTTGTAACTTAGAAGTCCTCAACATTATGACTAGTCAATGCACTCAGAATGAGATTTAAAAAAAAAAGCATGCATATACCTCCACTTCAGTAAGTGAAAGAAACCAATAAAGAGCACAGCCACTGAGACAGAGCCAGTCAAGATAATAGTAGCCTATTAGTAGGTAAGATTTTTCTTTAGTTGGGGATCTTTCTCTGTAGAAGTAGTACCAAAATATTCTCACAAGCAAGGCTAAAACTGCTTGAAATATCATCTTATTCATCATCAGTTATCAAACACTAGGAAGGGAACCTAGTACAATTTGAGAACAAACTCAAGAATAATCTTCTCATGCTTCCGTAAAGACAATTTCCCCAAGGATTAGTGTTCATTAGTAGCTATCTGTATAATCAATGAAAATTAAGATAGTGTATAATCAAGGAAAGTTATAAAAATGAATATTATATAATCAAATAATATTAAGATGTTATAATTATGAAATAAACAAGAGAGCTAGGCACAGCAAGACAAAGAGAAGAGATAGGATGCTTACCCATATCACAGGCTCGCTTAGGAAACTCCAGTGGAGTGGATCTCCAGAAGAGAGAGATCCTTCCCCACTGGTAGTCAGCTCTTAAATGGGTCTAGGAGAGGTGGAGCCAGGCTCCACCCCTTCCTGCAGCACAGGTGAATTGCTTTCACCTGTGCTCCCAAGGCTGACTCATTGCTCGCCTCAGGTGATCAATCAGAGGCTCAGGCCCTGATTCAGCAGTTCCCATACACTATCAGACAAAAACCCAAGAAGAATCCAAATCTAAACTACATTTCACCTTAAGCAACCAACCTGTAGTCATGCTTCTTCTCATACTATTTTTTCCCTCAAAATGCTAAGCTCTCAGCTCAGATGATCCAACATGTTCCCCTTGAACTCAGGCCTTAACAGTAAGAAAAAGACAGTAAAATTTAAGTTGCTCTACTGAAAGGATTTTACTTCTCTGATCAGTGATTGAGAAGTGACTCTTCAGAAAGAAAGCATTGTATCAAAGTAAATGAGAGACATTTAGGACTACTGGAAAGACATAAAAAGTGTCATCTTACCACAGGCTTCTTAACATTCTGGAAGGGAATGGATACAGTTTCAATGACAGATTGAAAGTAGCAAGAGTGAGATCAAAGTTATCTTTTACCAGATGAAGGAATAGCAGAGAGAACAAGGCTCCCTAGTGTACAGGGCAATGGGGCCAAGTCAGGCAGCTCACATGTGAAATAAATAAACAAAGGTGTGATCTAATTAAGCCTATTCCCAATTTTTTTTTCATTCTTTCTCTGTAGTCAGAGTAAAAAATTAGCCATTCTTTTGCTTGCTTTGAAAAGAAAGCTAGGAATGTACAGTAGTTTGTGAAGTTTGGTAGTAAGCAGTTTACTAGATTTGTACATATGCTGAAATCACTTTAGGCTGGTAATCTGCACATTTGCTAGCTCATGGAATTTGCACTTGCACAGCTACTCTTCCTATCTTGTAATGGGATCAGCACAGCAGACTCTTCAGCAAAGCATCTTTAAAAAAGTTAATTTCTATGTAAGCAGATCTTTTTGCTGGAATAGGCTTCATAGTCATAAACTGAAAAATAAAGAGCATCTGTAACTAAAGGACACTGGGCATATTCACAAAAGAATATACAGAAAAGGAGGAGAAACAAGATTTAACTATTTTGTTAAATATACTTCTGGCTATATTTAAGGTTTACAGTTTCACAAAACTGTTATCTATTAGATTCATATAGTAACACCCTTCTAGAAATTAGCTGATATTCCTAAAAGATATTTCTTTTAGGAAAAACAACAACAGGAAAAAAAAAAAAAAAAAAAGAAAGAAAAAACCTTCATTATGTGTTTAAAATTTGTCTAAAATGGAGAATAGTTTGTTTCTTTGAAGAGCTGGAAAACAAATCAGCTCCAAATTATTAGTGCCAGCATTCATGAACTAACATTATTAGGGATACTACTGCCAAACATTTCACATCTTTCATAATAAAATTCATATGACAAATAAAACACAGCAGATGAAATTACACTAGATTAAGGATCACAGCTGACAGTTATTTACTTAAACATTTTTCAAGAGAGCAAGACTTTAATGACCTCTCAGCAAGTATTTAATGGTTTGGTGGCACACAGTATCTACCATTACAAGATGCTTAGGAAATTTATTGCACAGCAAAACTTTTAAAGATGGCTATAATAATAGAAGCACAGATGTCACAGGGAAGGATACTGTTGATTCATACAAACACCAGAAAGAAAAATTAGAAAATATATTAAAATAATCAAGGCTTAAAAGCTATGTTACTAAAAGGCATCACTTGGACTTACATGAGTGCAAAACAAAATCGATTTGTGGGTATCTCTGTTCTCTTCGTTTAAGTTACTAGTGAAGAAGAAAGAAAAATAAGTGGAAAACTGTGCCATTTCCCATAAAAAAGGAGGAAAAAGAGATGTCTTTCTGAGATTCAGTATCAGAATGCGTCTTGAACAGATCAATTAATTCAACAGAACAGAACCAATGCACAATATGAAACCCCAAAGGTAATTCAAAGGCCTGCTGGTACCACTCATTTCTGCTGGAGTCAGTGTAAAAACTTTAGCATGGAAGACATAAATCTTTTTTCTAGAGGACAAGTCACTGTTCAGTTAGATGTTAATGTTACTAACATGAATGGTCTTGACCATGTGACTTAATGTTATGTATTTTTCCCCTGTCTCTTCCTCAAACAGGTGTACTTTTACACTGATTAGACACTAAATAAAATAGACTACTCTGCATAGTCTAGTCCTACAACAATTCTGAAATATTTTAATGCATATTTTATTTCCACCTGATTTCCAGCAATAATTCATTACTAACCTGGAAAATCTCCATATCCCACTATTGATTTCAACATGCTGGCATTTACTGGGAACTCTTTGAGCATATCTGAAGAGTTGTTGGTGCATTCCTGCAACAGCAACAGAGGGTCGCATCCACTGCTGCAGATTTTTGAGTGGAGCATGCAGAGTCTTGTTCATCACTAGTGAAAATGCATAGCTATTAATGGTGACTATGTTGAAAAATAGTATTTTGTAGCTGAGAATTTATCAAATAATTTTACTGTGCTCCTTGAATCTGTCATAATTTCTGGGGAAATAAAAAGGAGGCATTACTTTTGGGTCAATGTAGGTGCTTTGAGTGCAGCCTTACTGAGATGCCACTTGCTCCTTGCTCCCTAATGTTATGCATTTTCATAAGCAGAAGTATTTTTAAATGACTACTCACCAATCAAAAGAGTTTATTGTCTTTTTATGAAAAGGTTGCCTTTAAAATTTAAGTAAAAAGATTATAGCTATTTTACAGTGAAGCCCTAAGAACAATTAGCATCTTCCTAAAGAAGAATATACAGATAGATTTATTAAACACCTGACAGGCATTTCCTCAGAAGTTTTTCTGCTGCACAAGTGAAGTAATTAGATATCACTTTTTAAAAGTATTTTAAATACAAACTAACAAATGTATCGTCTAGTAGATTAACCTTAGTATACTTCATTCTGATGCAAAAATCATAATGCGTATCTAGAGGTTCATAATTTCCTCCGATGCATAAAATTGTGAAAGTAGTATGTCACAAATATGATTTCATAAAGAAAAAGAGCAGCATTGTGTAGGATCTTGGCAAATGACATATGAAGGAAGAATCTATCCTGGTTATTTTCTTCACTCTTTATATACATGTGCACATAGAAAATCTTACTTTCATCCATTACTAAGAGGGAACATTAATCCATGAGAGTTGGGAATTGTCAACTTACTTATCAGTTTTATCAACCCAAAATAAATTCATCTTTAATTGGTACAGCTTTTAAGTGTTTCAAGTGATCTCATTTTCTGAAGCTCTAAGTTGTCATACAGTGCTGCCATTTGTAAAGGAGCTACTTATACTCTGCAAGCCTACTAAATAAATAGTAAATATTTTATAATGATTTGGGAATCTATTTAGAGTTGGATATAAAATGTGGAAAATTCTAAATTTCTTTCATTTTGAGACAGACAGAAAAGCCTACATGAAAGAAGATCAAATTACATTACTAGATTAAAATTTATTTTAATACTTGTTTATCTGGCATTTATTCATAGATGTTGAGATATATTTTATATTGGCAGAATATTATAATTTTATTCAAGTTTTTATGTAAGGGCATTCAGTATTACTAGAAAGATAAATCCCCAAAACAGAGTTTCAGGTAATATTTGGCTTTATTATTAAAGCTGACTGGCAATAAATTATGATGTGTAGGAAATTTACCTTAAAGATCACAGAATTACAGAATTGTAGAGGTTGGAAAGGACCCCCGGAAATCAAGTCCAACCCAGGACTTTTCCAGGAGATCCCTGTCTTTTTTGTATGGGGTTGCCCAGAACTGGATACCGTACTCCACTTGAGGCCTGACCAGGGCAGACTAGAGGGAGAGGATCACCTCCCTTGACCTGCTGGCCACACTTCTTTTAATGCACCTCAGAATCTACTAAAAGATCTACTGAAAAAATTAATAACATTGACAAAGTTCCCTTGTTTCTCTTAAAACATCCATCTACCAATATATATATATATATATATATATTTAGAAAGAAATGGCTTCTTCTGATAGCTTTTGTACTGCTCCAAATCAGAAGCTATCAGGACAAGCTAATCTCTCTGGTTTTACACAGTCTTCCAGGTGTTAGATGAAGTAGGTGCAAATTACATGCTGAATTATGAGTTCAGGATCTCCACTTGGTTCATATGATTTCATCAGGAAAAAAAAAAAAAGGTAAATGCAAAGATCAGTCTAGTTATATGTGTAGGAGCATACAAGACTGCCCTGTATGCAAAAAAAAAAAAAAAAAAGAAGAGGTGCTGCCTCTTTTCCCTGTGTTTGACAACCTTAGAAACAGCTCTCCTACAGCACTGTACCACAAAGGGACACTCTTTCCACCATTATACTCAATAATTATGCAAAGTATGACAGAAAAATAAATAAATAAATAAATAAAGGGGTCTCTTGTTACAAAATGCAGAGTATTTTGCAAAATACAAGAAAATTTGTAAACTATCTCTGAATCATGATCCAAGACATCAATGGGGCCCTATGAAAAAGATACTAGATATCATTCCAAGAGATGCATCAGCTTCAGAAATATGAATAAAAAACCCACGATAGACAACTCAGTGGTACAGAAGTGAACAAGCCTGGGCCAGGACCTGGTTGCAATACTTAGCAGACATAACAAACTACTATATCCTCTTGCTATCACGGCTTTCATAAAATCACAGTACCTACCAGCAGTAGCCTAGTCAGTATCATCATTTCCAAAGTGGAATGGATTTGCTGCTTCCTTGCAACACCGAATCACTGAAAAAAAAATTTTTTTTAGATATCTACTATTGAATTGATGCCAAAAGGCATAGAATTATATAGTGAGAACATGCTTCAATTAAAATGTGCTAAAGGAAAGTAAAACAACTTTATCCACTACAAACATACAGCTACTTCAGGCAAAATGGAATAAAAAAATATGCATTAAAAATCTTTTAAGCTACAGTCTCTTTAATCTTCCTCCCGCTCAAACTGTGAATATAAAATGAATCAAATTATTCATCCATGATTCTCTGTATCAGATTTGTTACTTCTTTTTTCTCATATTCTTTTTTCTTTATCTTTTTTACCAGAATTTTGATGAGTAACTTTTACAAAGGAAAACACATACAAGGGCATTAGGGAGGGAATAGAGTAAGGAGTAAATCAGGAAAAAAGGAGTGCCAGCTAGACATCCCAAACATGATCAGGGCTCAGTTGTACATTTTATAAACATAAAATAAGGCGTAGCCTTGAAAACTGTATATTGCATAAAGATAAATAGATAAAAGGTGACAGAAAACAAATATTGCCACAGTATTACAAATAGGAAATAAACATGAAGTCACACCAGAGTTTTGCATTGAAGTTAAAATACGACCCTGAATCCCCAGAGTCTGTCCCAGTGGTTCCACATAAAATAGAATATTCAAATAAACACCAAGAGAAATACTTTTTTTGTTCAGTGGAAAGAAATCTCTTTTTAGGATTTGACAGTTTTGTTTAAATATGTTTGTATTATCATGCAGCTTACAGATTGACATGGCATCTTTTATGAAGAAAACACCTTTACAAAACAGTATATTTTGCCAGAGGTGGCATAAAATTCTCTCCTCAATCACGGGCAGTGCAAATTTTAAGTAATACAGTCCACACTGACTGTTCAGAAATATGTTGATGCTGAGATCATTTAACAAAAACCACAAAAACATAAATCCATGCCTTAAATTAGATGTATATGGTTAGATACTGATCAAGTAGTCTTCATGTACATAATGCATTCTCCCATTTTCATTTAAATAACCCTACACTAGCAGCAGATAATCAGCGTATCTTCAGTAAATGTTTCTTTTCCCTCGATTACAGCATTTTCTGAGGCTAACTCCACATTTTTTCACAAGCAATCCAATGTAAATATTACAGATGGCATAGAAGGATTGTTTTCCCTACTTCTTTAAGAACTCTGTATCTTCTTTATATTTCTCTATTTCAGTAGCCTAATCATTTGTCAGCAGAAATTGGGATGACTGGATTATCCAGTAAAACAGTATGAAAAATAAATCCATGTAAGTGACTTAGGAGTGTAAGAACTGCTGGGCCACAAGAACTATGCTAATAAGAATGATATTAAGAGTGTAACATTTTCATGGTTTGATTACTTACGCCAAATGTGGCATCCCACATTACATGAAACCTGTATAGCTCAATATCAGAAATGCACTGAATAGACAACGTGTAAGTGACAGCCTTCAACACAACTACTCAGTAACTCCAATGAGCAAAAATCAGGTTTGTAGCAGCTAGGTATCTTGTAGATGAGAGAGAATATGCATTCTTCTGTGCTGATGGCAGACTAGAGTTCACCGTGTACACAAACCAGCACCAAAAATATCTCAAGATTCTACCCTTTTGATATAAATAGAAAATGTAGGGCACACACACACACATAATATATAGCAGAATGGAAATAATGATTGCATGCATGTTGATAGTAATGTCTTTGAGGCATAGATTTGTACAGTTATTTTGATCTTAGTTTAGTCTTTCCTTCTACATCAAAACACAAAATGTTGTATCACATTTCAGTATAACAACATAGAGGAATGTGAGGATTAACGGTAGATTTATCACAGTGATATGTAAGGAATTCTGTCCTCCTTACTCCATGTCAGTTTTTACTAGTGCTTTACTGCTATCTAGTGCCTGATTCTCTGCAATGCCTCCTGAGTCAGGAGATGGTTCACACACAGCAGCTAGAAGTACTGGCATGCCACCTTCCCAGCAACTCCTCCACTAGAGACCCAACATTTCTTGCGTTCAGTACACAGGTACAGCCCAGCAGGAGAGGATGCTTCTCTTCTTTGTGGACATCAGACTTCCCTCTCTCTCAGTGACTGAATTTACTTACTTCAGGAAATGTGAGCTGTTACTTGCTGCAGGTTTTCTCCAAAGGCTTTTTTTTTTTAGCCCTGTTGTTATGACTTATGAACATCATCAACACAAAAAGAAGAAACAAAAACTCTGATGAAAGTAATTTATCATAAACTAAAGAATCTTCCATTAAACCACAATTTCCTGCTAGAAATAAAATATTAACAAAAAAAGAACAAACTAACAACAACAACAAAAAAAACAGTTGAAAGTCAGAACATTTTGCATCAAAATATACAGAAAAATTATATCCCAATTAGTGGACTACATTTTGAAAACTGAAGAGCAGTTACAATAATCCTAATAAGGAGAAATAGTATTCTCTGTTTAGCACTTTACAAAATGTGAGTATAAATTTTCATCTTATTAGGAAACTGTTCTGTATAGTATAACATCCTCTCAAAGTTAATTCTTTGTCTGTATCTCACACAGTATGAGGTATGAAAAAGACACTGAGTTTTCAAATTAGATTTTCAATGGCTAAGAATGAATATGAAAATTAGAAAGTCTATTTGCTTAACCAATCCACATTCCTTTTCCAGTTTTCAAGACAACCAATGCTCTAAATTGGATTTTGTTTAAATTAGATCTATAAAATTGGATTTTAGGGAAACCTAAAAAGACAAATCTTAATTGGCTTAAGCTGAATCATTTTCTTTTCAGATGCATAAAACTGCAACATTATTTCCTGAAAAAAAGAAATGTTAGATGCACAGTTGTTGTATTGTGCTATCACTTAAAGTGTCAGCTAATTGGATAATGTTACACATTTAACCATTACTGAATTTTAAGCTGACAGAAGTACAAACTAAACAAAACACAGCAGTACAAACTAATATTTCAACATTCATAATAAGTAGACTCACAATTCATAGCATTTTCCCTGTGTTCTAAATCAGAAAGGTTAAAATAGCCCAATATAAATCATAATTCATGAAACTAGTGAGAAACTAGGGAGTGCTTTATTAAAGTCAGCAGAAAAGAAATTCTTCATCTGTCTATAGCATCTTAGGAAGACCCAAGAGATCACTGAAGAAAAATGATAGAAAATTCCAGAGTGATGATTAACGTGAAATAAAACCCTTAAAGTGATAATATACAAACAACAGAAAATAAAAGCGAAGAGAATACACTGGTTCCTGGATATTTCTTACTTAATTATGCATCTAGTTATTTCATCTAAATGGTCCTGACACTGTAGGATAGCAGAGTTTATGAAGTTCTCAAACCATGTGAACTGAAAGATAGTGTTTTTACTACTGCTTGCTGCATGTAAATGGTACTTGAAGGCAAAATGGCGACACTGTGGTTCTGGATTAAAATAGAAAATTTGTCTTTGACTCACTCTCTTGCGTTTTATGAGTCACTCCAAAGATGTCACTGATGAGGTATATAAAACAGAGTCTATCAGACTCATCTTTGTCATCACAGATTTGTCATCAACACAAATATGAAACTGAAAATCATAACACTATACAAATTTGACTATTATTAATAATAATATTTCAAAATCATAAAGAAAACCTGTAATCTTCTTGCAGATGTTTGAGTTTTTCTACAAATATTCTATTTATGGAGACTCCCCTCGTTCCATGCAAGGTGTTATCTCCCTCCTCAATATACATTCAATACATAGTAAGCAGACCTAGACATACAATATTACAATATTACATCTGTGAGTAGTGTTCTAAATAAACATTCACCAGGAAAATATGGTACATAAAACAGCTAAGAAAAGTACATGTATAACTGGAATTCCTCAGTTGTTCATTATGTGGTGAAAATACAGAGGATGGTAGAAGGGGGAGGTTTCTTACCTGACTGCAGAAAACAGCACAATGTCATTAATACCAAATACTTTCAATAGTAACATCCACATGCAAATATTTTAAAAGTAGGATCCTAGCTCTCAGCTCACTTGATCTGCCAGTCATTCTTTTATTCTTTTTTTCCCTAAAGTTGAGCTTTGTGAAAAATCTTGGGATTTCCAAGAGCTCCAATTGTACATTTGGACACCCTCAAGCAAAAACTTTTCATACTTCCATATGTCCAAGTTAGTCAGTAATGTTTTTCTGGTTGATATAATTTTCATTATAAAGCAGAGCAGGTATGACATGATCTCTCCGGTGAAAAACGGACAACACTCACCAGACGTAGCCGTTAACTGGACTATGCTAAACATCGGGTCTCCTCACTGAACAGTACAGAACAAGCACTCGGCCTTCCTCGATCACTTGTACCCTTGTACCAGGTAAGGAATACCTTCCACTATACAGGTTGCCCAAACCCCCAACCAACCTTGAACACCTTCAGAAGTGGGGCATCCACAACTTCTCTGAGCAACCTGTTCCAGTGCCTCACTACCATCTGAACAAAAAATTCCTCCTAACTTCAAATCTAAATATCTTCTCTTTTATTTTAAAATTCTTCCCCCTTGTCCAAGTACGGAGAGCATTACACAACTTCTTAGTCTCTCTCACAGTTATACTCAAAGATAGGCCCACTTTTATTCACGTTAGGCAAAGAAATGATTACATTATTTTAAAACATAATACAATCTAATACATTGGAAATATGTTTAATGTTTCTCATAATGTATATAATTTTTCTAATGCACATTTAGCATAATTACAGCAGAAACTACCCTGAATGACAAAGCATATTAATTAAGGAATGAAATAAAAACATTAATCAAGAATCCTTAATGAGGAGGAAGGAAAGAAATTACTTAGCCTCCACATTGCCCTGTGGGGTCTCAGTTTCCAGTCAAAGAAAAGACAAGGCATGTTAAGAACAGATGACAAAATTAGTTTTCCTAGTTCTGGCCATGTGGTACCAGAAGTGCTCTTGTAGATGCTAATCACTAGCTTATAATAATAACTATCTGAGGTAGTAGAATAGAGGCTTTTAATTCAGAATGTGCTGCCTGCTTTTTGCTGTATTATCTCTTTGTATAACATTCTGTTTGATATTGTAAATCCGTGTTTTAAAAAGTAAAATTGTCTTTCTTAACACCTATCTTACAGTAAAGCTAGTTTCTGAGTGCTCTTATAGCCAACAAAGGATTGCATCTTTACAGAACTCATCACCAGAGTATAATTCCCCAGGGATCCAGAAACCAACTGGCTCCTGACAGCTGCACAAGCTGACTTCAGGATTGGCAGCATAGGGGTCTTTGAGAGCAGTGCCAGTGCAGAGGGCAGGGCAGTTGGGGCTGTTGAACAGAGGGTCCCATGGGAGTCCTCAGGTCAGATGGGAAGCTGCAGAAACCAGGGGAGCCAGTGACTGCATGCGCAGAATACCACTCTCTTTCTCCTGAACTCATAAAAGCTTTAGTGCTCATAGCTCTACCAGAATAAACCCTTAACATCCAAGCACAGCAAGAATTCTACTTAACCAGCAAAGGCAGTTTGTGGGGAGTTATTTGAAATGAACTTCAGCTGTTTATAGATTATACTCTCTTAGTATTAAGAGATCAAAACCCAGCTGAGCAATTCCTGCTTTTCTTTCATTTTTTTAACATATACACTGCAAATGAACCCTCCTGCTTTGTTCTCTTCCTGATCCTCCAGGCACAATTTACCTGCAAATAACCTATCATTTCTACTTACAGATGACACTTACCAATATAGGCAAAGCTTGACACAAAAGTCTATAAGTGTTTTGCTATTTAAAATATTACAAAATATTTTAAACATATGAAGAAATATATATCTTAATGACACACTTGACTTTTAAGCCTGTTGTTCAGCTATGCTTTCTCCATTTTCTGAAAAGGATTTGCATGGATTTATGGTAATAATACTTAATCCAAGTTAAGGCAGTATAGATTCATAGAAATACTGATGAACAGCTGACATAGTTTGCTTTCTGTGTATCACTGCTGCGTTCAAGATGCTCACAAAATTGATGGATATCCTTCCCAGTATAACAAGTAAGTCAGGAACTGGGACAACTATTCACCTCAATGCTCAAAATCACTTCTGGGCAAAGAGTATTCTTTATAAACTATACACTTGCTATGACTGTAAGGGCTGTGGTCCCAGTGTTTGTGGCACTATTTTACTTTCAAAATCACATACTGCAAATAAACGTAATGTATAAATACTGGCAGATTGAATATAGAATAAGTTAGAAGTAGAAAATGAATAATGAAAGTCCATACAACACTGAAAATGAGGGACGTACAACAGATGCGACAGACAAGAGACTATGAAAAACATTATTTTCTACAGTCTAGTGGCTGAAATGTATATGCATATGAGAATAAGATCTCTTCAGATTCTCAGAATATTCCCATCACACAAACCCTCAAAAGGAGCACTTTAGAGTAAATATTTATTTCATTTACTAAGAAGTTAAAATAACATGTTTAAAACCCTTTGTTAAACAAACTCAAAAATTATATACTAATGGGATCATAGAATTATCATTTGAAGAAGCATAGAGAAAACATATATGCTATGCTCTTTAAAAACTCACACAATAGAAGAAAAGCTAAAAAGAGAGCTTATGAGTTTGAATTAGGCTTATTTTTAGAAATCACAGAATCACAGTGTGATTGAGATTGGAAAGAGTCCCTGAAAGTTACTTTGTCCAGTGGGTAAATGAGGCACCTGATAATAGCAGTATGGTGCTCAGTACTAACAAATCTTATATTCTTCCATTTAAGACTTTTCAAAACCACCACTATATTTCCTTTCTCACTACATAAAACATATTAAAGATCATAACAGAGAGAAGCTATTCATATCATATAAATGTAGTCATATAAATGGCTAGTGTCATTAGAATGAATACAAAAGCAAAGAGAAACAAGTTTTTCTAAGAGATGATATAGAGCAGCAGTTTAACTTTGGTTCCTCAATTCATTCTCTTGTTCACTGACAATAGAATAACTCTTTAGAAACTGGATTTCTAACTTAAAATCTAAATATCAGGTAAGACAAATACCTCATTTTCCTAATTCCAAAATGAAGTAAAAATGTCATTTTTACCCATTACTTTTATCAATACATTTCAGTAGAGCTACACCAAAAGAGTACTACTCAGAATAAAATAGCCATTCCAGTGGTTCAGTAATATTCACATAAATAATCCAGAGAGAAGAATCACATGACTAAATCACAGAATCAGAGAAAAATCTAGGTTGAAAAGAGCCTTTGTTCATCATTGTCCTGCTTCCTTTCAGAGTAAGACCAAGTTAGATCAAATTGTTCAGAGCCATGTCAAGCCAATTTTTGACTGTCTAAGGCTGAAGGTTTCACAGCCTGTCTAGGCTTTTTGATCGTCCTCATATCCTCATAATGAAAGAATTTTCCATGTTTCTAATCAGAATTTGTATTCCAGTGGTTATTCAGACTTGCTATCCAGTAGGAAACTCAGGTCCTTCTCTACTAGCTTACATTCTTGTCAATTGATTCTCTACCTGTGCCGATACACAGGATCGGTCCATTCAAGCAGCAGGAATTTTTCTTTCTCTGTATTCCCTCATCAAAATTTAGCCCACTATCTACTTACTTGAACTAATAATCAGTTCTCTGAATATTTTTCCTCCTTGTTCGCTCAGACAAAGAACATTTCTCTTTTCTCCTGAACAGATGGTGAGTACTTTGCTAGCTGCTCATTATAATCCTAAAGTAAACACTGGCTGGGGATCTTTGTATAACCTCTGCTCTTTGTATATGTTCTTTGTATAACCTCTGAGGCATCTGCCTGATTGAACCATTATAAAAACTATTAAATACTTAGAATGTTAAATTAGTGAAACATACCTAGTGTAATAGAGTGTATTGAGAATGAACAAATACAACCTGCTTCTCCACCTATAGAGGTAATTCTAGCCTTCTGAGTGATCAAGAAATCTGTAAAAATATTCTCTAAGTATTTTCCCAATGTCATTTCTTAGGACAGCTCTCAACCATAAAAATTTGAAAATAAATCATTATTCCTATATATGACGTGCAGATTTTTTTAAGCCGTGCATGATCACAAAGTCAATGACAAAAAAATATTGAAGCAAAGAGCTCTTTCTGATGTCACATTAGCACTATTGAGACAAAGACTGGAAATTTACAACAAATATATTTATCATCCTTTGTTGTAACAGTAACTTAAGTTTCCTTAGATGAGACAGCTGTGAGCAGTGTTGTCACATCATGTGAGGTAGATCTCTGAGATCAGAAAAAAATTAAAGACTTCACATGCATTTAATTAGAACATGTGAGATACCAAGTGTGTAAATTGTACAAAATATATGGATGTGACTACAAGATTCAACATCTTTTGCAGTGTTCATAGCATGTTACAATGGCAGGCTTGAAGAAGACATTTTCTAAGAAGGTTATTCATTTTTCATTATTATCTTTCTCTTTAAAAAGTGAAAGGTGAATTAAATCATGCTCTCATAAAAAGTTCATATAAATATTTAAGATGCCATTGATTCTGCTTCTGGAGGGTTGGCATGATAAAAACAGAAGTTCCTAATTTTCACTTTTAAATGGAATCTAATTAAATGGTTTATCAAAATAAATAATAAAGGTAACAGCCATTATTCTGATATTAAATCTTCAGTGTTTGTTGTTTTCATTGTTATACTGTAAACGCCTGTGTTATTTATTCATTCTTTTAGAAAATATTCAAATATTCATGAAAATGCAGGTTCATTTTACTTCCCCTATTTAAGAATCACAATATATTAAAATGAAACAGTTATTACATTAACTACCTCTTTCATATTTAGTTTTAGGAAATAGCCTAGTAATTATGACTAATATTTTCAATGAAGATATGTTGCTATACGCACTTTTATATTTATACTTCAAAAATTCCTTAGCTCTTCCATATATTTAGTGTGAAATTAGTAAGTATTACAAGGGTGATAAATAACAAGAATAACATGAAAATTTTACTGACTCAACTGGATTACTTGGCTAACTGAATGAAGTAAGATATGTAAAATCATCAGTGCCAAATACCAGATGATAAAGTTGGAAATAAAAATTATATGTACTTATGGGTAAGACCAACTCTGAACCTTTTTCAGTTCTTCCTCTGAAAATCACCCAGCCTCATCAATTTGCATAGCCTTCATTGTAAAAATAAAGACACACTACTCCTATTTGCATCAACAACCTGTGAAGCAGCAGAGAATCCAACTTTATTGAGAGAGAACTTCAAAGTGTAAAAATATTTCCAAAACAGAAATGCTGCAGAGTCATGTAAAAAGAATAATACATATTCGTGGTTAATATTCTACAGAAGTAATTCCATCTTTAGCACTATTTTCACTACCTTTTAGCATTGAAAATATCCCTGTCAGGCTGAAATTTCTCATACTTATTCCCAGTCTAAAGGTTTATTTTAAAGTAAAAGAAGAAAATTGAGTAACTAATTAAATTTTTGCACTATGGAAAAAGATCTCATTTCTAATCTACTGAAATTGTTGCTACAACTCAGAATAATTTTACTTCCTCCACTGACATGAACTTGGCAGCTGAACAGAACTTTTCAGCATGAGTTCTTGACTTCAGGTTAGTTTGTATACATACCAAGAGCTCTTTAAGTTATATAGTATCTGGTCAGTAAATATTATCCTGAAACAGAAAAGCTGTCAATGCCACTTCTAGTAACTGTTATCTGACTGTTTTGCCTTGAAGTCAATCCAAGTGACACTTTTTGAGGTAGGGAAGAGGAGAAAGGAAACATGGGGCTAAAGCAACTAACTGATTCAGGTTAAAGGAGAAATTTATCCTATCCTTGAGGAGACTGCATCAGAAACCGCCTTAAAGGAGATGCTTAAGACAGACTATATGCAGGAGATGGTTGTGAGCAAAAGATGACAAATTTAAGACAGCACTACTGAGAGTTAAGGATATAGCAAAAGCAGGCAAACGCATAAGTTATGTCACCCAAAATGTGCAGACTTCTCATAACTAATTTTAAGAGGATCATGCAAGAGGAAAATGAGTGTGGACATGATAATCAAAAGAGATCCAAGATTTTAAGAAAATTAAGTCATATGACTTTTTATTCTGCTCTTCATTTGAATGATATATTTGTAAATATATCATTTAAATATTATGTCCACAATTATATATAATATATATATAATATATTATATATAATATATATATAATATATTATATATATATTATATTATATTATATTATATATAATATATATATAATAACTAACTTTATAAACATCTTTGTTTAAACACTACGAATTCATTTTTCTCAGGCAGTTAAGCTCATCCTTACCTCTCACAGATGTGGTTCCTAAGCCTACTCCAAAGCATTCAACATTTTTAGCACATGCCTGTTTAAAATATTCTGAGAACAGCTGCGGCCTAACCAGTGCACCTTTCTTTTTAAGACAGGTTTTATTCTTACATAATGTTATGCTTTTATCTGATATATAGCACTACCAGAAACATGGTTGCTGTGAAAGTACTTGCAGACACGAATGAGAAATTTTGAAACAACTATCTTAAATGCTATTGACTGAATTTTAACCAAGTGTCCTCAGAGATACTGAAACATAGTGTTTGTTGCATAGGTCAAACTGAGATAATTTCTCTTCAGCAAAGAAAACTTTAAAAAATAATTTAAAAAAAATAAACTGAAAATAACTGAAAAAAATATAACTAAATTAAACTGAAAAGAAAATATTTCAAAAACAAATTTTAAAAGTGCTTTTCTTAACTGGTGTTGTTTTGTTATTATTTTTTGTTTGTTTTCATAAAGATTGAATTTCAAGTATAAAAAGTAATCAGTGGAGATGGCTTTACTTAAAATCAATTCTAAGGTGACCGCTTGAATTCAGAAAAGGAGACACTGTTTCTTCTAAGCATGGCAATGGCACAAAAGGAGGTTGCTATCAATGTTACATTATGGAGTAGTGGGAAAGAATGCATTGAGTAGGGAATGCTTTAAAGGAGGAAGTGGAAACAAGATTTCAAATGAAATCACAAGTCAAAGATATGTAGATCAATGAAGAGAAGCACTAGTATTTTGAAATTTTCTGTGAAATATGTAATTACTGAAAGTGCAGTGGAATAGCTTGCCCACTGTAAGAGAAATACTCAAACCTGTCTTAAAGCAACTGCTCAGATATATACTCAGCAACTTATATTTCTTATTCCAACACATTAAATATTTATTGTAGTCAAGGGGATATTAAATTCATAACATTTACTTAGTCTGAAATCCCTTTTTTTTTTCATATCTCTCATTTTATGGAACAGTGTAATAATATTGTGCTCTGACTAAAGTAGGAAAAGGTGTACTTACATGTGATTGTTTTAAAGAGAGCAAACTCATGATGTCTCAGTTACATGACATTTTAATGATTCAATTCTCTGCTAGATAGCTACCAGAGACACCCCCATCTGCATCTATTTAACTCACAGGAAATTAAACTTCATTAGTTGTTAAAAGAAATAACACCTTTGTTGTATTCTTTCTCACAAGAACTTGAAGAACGATGGGGGTCATCACTGAAGAGCACAATATAGTTCTGGCCTTCAGGAACAAACCTAGAAAATGAGACTGTGAAATAAAATAAATATGTGAATAACAGCTCCCCTGGGGGAGAGTCATTGTTTCCCACCCTCCTCTCCCCCCCTCCCCAAAAAACAAACAAACAAAAAAAAAGTTGCTTTTACTATTAGTAGTCTGATAGTTCCAGATGCAATCACCAGCTGAAACAAAAAAGTTTTGTGGAACACTGGCATGACAGACAAACTCTTGATAAACTGGTACTGGCATATTTTCTTTAACGTTTGTTTATTCCAAAGTGCATAGAACAGTTATTAAGAGGCAGTACATTCCGTTTTTATTCTTATTCCACCGCATGTAAATTCACATATATCTGTACCAAAGTAAATTTTTAAACTGCATTTTTGTATCAGTGATGATAAGAATCTTTAGGTTTACAAAGCACAAGACTTCACTTAGCTACTGATGTGACAGAATGGTAGAGCTCAGTTGATCTGGAGGAAATTGAAAGAAAATAGGGCTTAAAACTAATAATGCTATCAAATCAACTAAAAGATTAAAGAGGGTAAACATAGATTAACTATAAGGAAGAAATTCTTTGCTGTGATGGTGGTGAGCTACTGAAATAAGTTGCCCAGAGAAGTTTTGTCCTATCCCTGGAAGTGTCCAAGGCCAGGTTGGTTAGAGTTTTCAGGCAACCTGATCTCATGTTCCTGTCTATGGCAGAGGAGTTGGAACTAGATTATCTTTAAAGTCCCTTCTGATGCAAACCATTCGGTGATTCTATGATAATAAACCACCAGGAAAGTTGTGATTATCCAGCATATGACAATGTCACTCAGTTAAGATATCTGGGAGGATTAATGGTTACTACAGTATATAACATGGCAAAAAAACAAGGTTGTTCAGTAAGAATGATGATAGTTTTGCTTAAACACAATTTGCAGCTCTAAACAGTGCTAAACCCGTATGCAGCTTTACAAGGTCATTAAAAGGTGTACTATTTCACGGAACCTCACTTTTCAAATACCTATTACAATAACAAAACAAAACAAAAGAAAAGAAAAACAAAAAAATCTCTCTAAATAAGTACTGAGATGAATTTTGAAGCTATTAAGGAGGAGTGTAAGAGGCAAGGTATGAGATCTACTCCTGCAAATGGAACATAATGCTGGTATTTGCAATGTGTGCTACATGCTTAATGCCTCTTGTAAATACCGTCTCATGCTGTACACGTTTGTCAACGGTTTACGGGCTGGTTCGGCCCGGTTCCGTGACTAGCAGGGCGGAGGGATCCACAGATCCGCACCTCCGGATAAAGGAAACAGGGGACCCAAAATAATTGAAAACAGCGGCAACGATCTGAGGGGAAACAAACTAATTTACTAAATATAGTAACAGCAAAATATAATGAGAGAGAGAGAGAGAGTGTGCGTGAAAGGTGGAAAGGTCTCACCACAACGCTGAGGTGAGAAGTGCAGTCCGGTTGAGCAGATGAAGAAAAGCAGACGGAGACGAGCAGACGGCGAAGCGCAGGCGAAGAGGAGCAGGCAAAGAAGAAAGATCAAGTGACCTTGTTGGGAGTTACATCTCCTTGCTGACCGCAAAGGCCCCTGGGGAATGTAGTTGTTCTTCTCCTCCAGACAGGCACCCGGAACTTGAGCATCCACAGTCGAACATTACATGATGTTATGATGTGGAATACAGATAACCAAAAATCATAAAACTATGACATTCCACCCCTTATTCCATATCACTACATCATGCTTAATATATATATATACACACAAAATATAAACACATGCACATACAAATCTATGTATAAACACATGGACTTACTGACTGCATTCCCCCAACATCAAATTCCCTTGTGGTATGCATTGAACATCCCCATTTTTCTGCATCACCCACCAAGTGGACCCAGGTCCCTGGGCAAAAACAGTTCCACGAAGAGGTTTGCCCTTCCCAGAAGCTGGAAGAACCCAAACTGCCTTTCCCAACATGTTCTTTACATGTACTACAGGGACCTTATCTCCCTCGACAGTATGTAGGGAGCTAGCGGGACCATCATGATTGATCGATCCTCTGGTATTGACTAACCAGGTGGCTTCTGCCAAATGCTTCTCCCAGTGCTTAAATGTTCCGCCACCCATTGCTTTCAACATGGTTTTTAACAACCCATTGTAGCGTTCAATTTTACCAGAGGCTGGTGCATGATAGGGGATGTGATAAATCCACTCAATGCCATGATCTTTGGCCCAAGTATTTACAAGAGAATTTCTGAAATGAGTCCCGTTATCTGACTCAATTCTTTCTGGGGTGCCATGTCGCCACAGGACTTGTTTCTCAAGACCTAAGATGGTGTTTCGGGCGGTAGCATGGGGTACTGCATATGTTTCAAGCCATCCCGTGGTTGCCTCTACCATAGTAAGCACATAACGCTTACCATTGCGGGATTGTGGCAAGGTGATATAATCAACCTGCCATGCTTCCCCATATTTATACTTTTGCCATCGCCCTTCTCCCCAGAGAGGTTTCATCCTCTTGGCTTGTTTAATTGTGGCGCATGTGTCACAGTCATGGATAACCTGTGAAATAGCATCCATGGTTAAGTCCACCCCTCGGTCTCGAGCCCATTTGTATGTAGCATCTCTTCCTTGGTGGCCCGAGGTCTCATGGGCCCACCGAGCTAGAAATAATTCACCCTTATTTTGCCAATCCAAGTCTATTTGAGCCACCTCAATTTTTGCAGCTTGATCTACCTGATGGTTATTTTTCTGTTCTTCAGTAGCCTGACTCTTGGGCACATGGGCATCTACATGGCGCACCTTTACAACCATATTCTTTATTCGGTCAGCAATATCTTTCCATAGCTCAGCAGCCCAAATAGGTTTACCCCTTCTTTGCCAGTTGTTCTGTTCCCACTGCTGTAACCACCCCCACAGAGCATTTGCCACCATCCATGAGTCAGTGTAAAGATAAAGCATTGGCCACCTCTCCCGTTCAGCAACATCCAAGGCCAATTGGACAGCCTTTACCTCTGCGAACTGGCTTGATTCTCCTTTCCCTTCAGTGGCCTCTGCAACTTGTCGTATGGGGCTCCACACAGCAGCTTTCCATCTGCGATACTTCCCCACAATACGACACGATCCATCAGTGAACAGGGCATATGTCTTTTCATTTTCTGGTAGTTCATTGTATGGTGGGGCCTCTTTAGCACGTGACACCTCTTCTGCTGGCGGTGTTCCAAACTTTTTGCCTTCGGGCCAGTCCATGATCGCCTCTAGGATCCCTGGACGGCTGAGGTTCCCCATCCGCGCTCGTTGCGTAATCAACGCAATCCACTTACTCCAAGTGGCATCAGTAGCATGATGGGTTGAGGGAACCTTTCCCTTGAACATCCAGTTCAGCACTGGCAGTCGAGGTGCCAAAAGGAGCTGTGTTTCAGTACCAACTACTTCGGAAGCAGCCCGAACCCCCTCATATGCAGCCAAGATCTCCTTTTCAGTTGGAGTGTAGCCCTCTTCAGACCCTCTGTACACCCGACTCCAAAATCCCAGGGGTCGGCCTCGGGTCTCTCCTGAGGCTCTTTGCCAGAAACTCCAAGTGGGGCCTTTCTCTCCAGCAGCAGTGTAGAGGATGTTCTTTACATCCTGTTCTATCCGTACTGGCCCCAGGGCCACAGCACGGGCTATCTCTTGTTTAATTTGCTCAAAAGCCTGCTGCTGCTCAGGGCCCCACACAAATTCATTCTTTTTCCGCGTCACTTGATAAAGGGGGCTTATAATGAGGCTGTAGTTTGGAACATGCATTCTCCAAAAACCTACTACGCCCAGAAAAGATTGTGTCTCTTTCTTATTAGTTGGTGGAGACATGGCAGTGATTTTGTCGATCACATCTGTCGGGATGTGACGACGGCCATCTTGCCACTTTACACCTAGGAACTGAATTTCCTGGGCAGGTCCTTTCACTTTGCTTCGCTTAATAGCGAAACCAGCACGCAGAAGGATCTGGATTATTTGCTCTCCTTTCTCAAAAACTTCCTTTGCTGTGTTGCCCCACACAATGATGTCATCGATGTACTGTAAGTGCTCAGGAGCACCTCCCTGTTCCAGTGCAGCTTGGATCAACCCATGGCAAATGGTTGGGCTATGTTTCCACCCCTGGGGCAAACGATTCCAGGTATACTGGATGCCCCTCCAGGTGAAAGCAAACTGTGGCCTAGATTCTTTAGTCAAAGGAATGGAGAAAAAGGCGTTCGCAATATCAATGGTGGCATACCATTTGGCTGCTTTTGACTCCAGTTCGTATTGGAGTTCTAACATGTCTGGCACAGCAGCACTCAGTGGGGGTGTGACTTCATTCAGGCCACGGTAGTCTACTGTCAGCCTCCATTCTCCACTGGCTTTACGCACTGGCCATATGGGGCTGTTAAAAGGTGAGTGAGTCTTACTAATCACTCCCTGATGCTCTAGTTGACGAATCAACTTCTGAATGGGGAGCAAGGAATCCCTGTTGGTGCGGTACTGCCGTCTGTGCACCATTTTTGTAGCAATTGGTACCTGTTGCTCTTTCACTCGTAGCAACCCCACAGCAGACGGATCTTCTGATAGGCCAGGCAAAACAGACAACTGCTTAACACCTTCTGTGTCGACAGCAGCTATTCCAAAGGCCCATCGATACCCTTCGGGATCCTTAAAATATCCCCTTCTGAGGTAATCGATACCAAGTATACATGGAGCCCCTGGGCCAGTCACAATAGGGTGCTTTTGCCAGTCTTTACCAGTGAGGCTGATTTCGGCCTCCAACATAGTCAGCTCTTGGGAACCCCCAGTCACCCCATGAATACAAATTGATTTTGTCCCTTGGTGACTCGAGGGCATTAGAGTGCACTGTGCACCGGTATCCACCAGGGCCTTATATTTCCGTGATTCTGATGTGCCAGGCCATCTAACCCACACAGTCCAATAAACTCTATTATCCCTTTCCCCCCCCTGGCTGGGGGCAGGGCCCCTCTATTTGTTACCTCTGTTGTCTGCAGCAACTGGAGCAATCACCTTTTTGGAGAAGTTCACCTTGGTGGTTGATTTGTCTTGTAATTCTTTTACCCGTGCTTGAAGTGCAGGAGTAGGTTGTTTATGCCAGTTCTTCATATCTTCTCCATGGTCACATAGGTAATGCCACAAGGCAAAACGTGATGTAGTCTTACTGTTGTCACTTGCTCGAGCAGGAGGACGTCTTCTTTTGATAGCTGAGACATTGGATGACACTGGCTGGGAGGAAATCAAGTTGATCAGCCCCTCCAGTAGGCTGTTTTGGGAGTTCTGCTCCCCACTGGATGTATCTGTTACCACCATGGATTCATCAGCATCAGGCACTATTGATAGTTTGTCTATTATATCTTCTTGTTTGTTTTCCATTCTGTCCAGCTTTTCAGCTACTTTTGTAATGGCTGAAACACAAGCTCGTAGAGGGCTTAAATGTAACTCAAAGTCTTGAAGTTTATTAACTAATTCATTTATAAGGGGTCTTCTTTCTCCTCTGCCATACATTGCTGCAAATGTACTGGCGTACCTTTCTGGTGCAGTCTTTGTGAATATACGCCACATATTTGGTGTACACCTGACTCTCTCAGGATCATGCTCTTGGTCTGGCTCATCAGGAATGAAATCAGGGCTATGTAGCGCTTCCACCACAGCATATTCTCTTAGATAACGGATGCCTTCTTCCATATCAGCCCATTTCTTTTTCTCAGGCATCAGATCGTCTTTGAAGGGGTATCTTTCTTTTACAGCTAACAACATCCGCTTCCAGAGGGTAAAGGCCTGGTTCTGGCATGTACTAATGCCTCTGTCAATGGCTGAGTCCCTAGCAATGCCACCCAGCTGGCGAGCTTCTCTACTATCTAGCCACACACTGTTGGCCCCATTGTCCCAGCATCGAAGTAACCAGGTGGCAATAGGCTCATTTGGGTGACGTGAAAAGTCTTTTCTTAGACTTCGAATTTCATTCATTTTCAGAGATCGATCAACAATGGTAACAATATCTTGCTCGCCTCTTACTCTTTCAGGACTTCTTGGTGCCCTTATAGGTGTTGGTGACCGTGGCCTTACTGAGGGTCCCTCTCCTGGACTTGGGGGTGCTTCTCCTAGATCTCGGAGCCACTCCTCTGGACCTCTTTGCTCCTCTTTCTTCTCTTCTAACTGAGTTGAGATTCGTTTTGTTTTCCGTCCTCTTACAGGGGCAACTGACATCAGTTGTGGTGCCTCCTGTGGTTGATCAGGTTGGTCAGTCTCAATGCTCTCATCCTCCAGCTCAGCTTGGAGTCTGTCTCGTTCGATTATGAGAGTATCTAGCTCAGATTGGAGGGTGTCTCGCTCAGTTTGGAGGACGTGCCATTCGGACTTAAGGATGTCTTGCTGGGATTGAAGAATGTTGAGCTTGGATTGCAGGGAGTCTCTTTCGATTCGGAGGGCATCTCTCTCAGATTGGAGGTCTTTTCTCTCGACCAGGAGACTTTCTTGCTCACTTTGTACTTTTTCTCTGAGACTCTCCCTTTCAGCTCTCAGACAGTCTCTCTCTCTCTCTGGGATGCTATTGAATAAGGCCCGATAAGCATTAGCCAGGCCCCAAATCATTTGTGCCTCCTCAGATCTGCCTGAGCCGCAACATTCCTGTCTCAAATATCTGTTTAAGCTCTCAGGGTCTTTCAGGTGTTCAGGAGTAAAGTTCCATGACACCGAAGATTTCCATCTGTCTAAAGTCTCTCCCAGGCCTCTCCACACTCCCTGCCACTCAGTGTCCTCTGGTTTTGGGGAGGGCTTCCTCAAAATATAATAAATACTAATACTGAGTGAAATGATGAGCACTACATTCAGGGAGATTAACAACGCGATCAGGTGAACATTCAAAAACTGCATAATGGAATCAAAGGAGAGACTGGAAACCTGCTTAAAAATCCCAAGTATTGTAATATTAGCAGCTCCCTCTGAAGTTGCATGCCACATTGTATGCAGATACCAGGTAAATATTTCCATTAGTGTTTTCAATCGATTATATATACCTATAGCTCCATAGAGCAAAGTGGCAAACTTGATTAATGCCCAGTATGTTTTGAGCATTAAAAAAGAAGAAACGGTGGCATGCAGTCCCTTAAAAGGCAGTTTTAGAAGAGAAAACATTTCTTTTTTTTTTTTTTTTTTTTTTTTTTTTTCCTTCTTCTTTACAGAAGCAAGATAGCAAAGCTCAAAGTTTACAAATATGCTAGAATATTGGCAGTCCGCCTGGACTTTTCAAGGTCAAGTTTCCAGAGAACCCCGGTGAAAAAGATAAACTTTCCCAACAAAGCTCTCCGAGAGCAGAGAGAGAGATTAGTTCTAAGAAACTAAATAGCAGCTCGTTGCCCGCATTCTCCACCAAGAATGTCAACGGTTTACGGGCTGGTTCGGCCCGGTTCCGTGACTAGCAGGGCGGAGGGATCCACAGATCCGCACCTCCGGATAAAGGAAACAGGGGACCCAAAATAATTGAAAACAGCGGCAACGATCTGAGGGGAAACAAACTAATTTACTAAATATAGTAACAGCAAAATATAATGAGAGAGAGAGAGAGAGTGTGCGTGAAAGGTGGAAAGGTCTCACCACAACGCTGAGGTGAGAAGTGCAGTCCGGTTGAGCAGATGAAGAAAAGCAGACGGAGACGAGCAGACGGCGAAGCGCAGGCGAAGAGGAGCAGGCAAAGAAGAAAGATCAAGTGACCTTGTTGGGAGTTACATCTCCTTGCTGACCGCAAAGGCCCCTGGGGAATGTAGTTGTTCTTCTCCTCCAGACAGGCACCCGGAACTTGAGCATCCACAGTCGAACATTACATGATGTTATGATGTGGAATACAGATAACCAAAAATCATAAAACTATGACAACGTTTGTGGCCAATCAGGTGCAAAAATTAACACTGAAAAATATTCAGAACTTTTGAATATGTACTATAGGCAAATGAATAGTCAACAAAAAAGGGGGAAAAGTTATGAGGGCACCCTGGAATTTCTGAAACTACAGCTAATGAATGAAGAAGGAATGCATTTAACATTCAACAGAAAGAATTACTGGTCATTATTTGCACAGCATTTTTATGACTTCAGGATGCTAGATACTCCATGTTAATTACAAAGCAAGAACAACCACCTCTGGTAGAATGTTAGGTGGTCTAACAGGCCTTTATCTATCTTACTATATCCATAAATGATACTGTTTTCTGTAACATGTACAGCACAGCAATGACCTGGGTTGGCAGAGGAAATAAACGATAACAGACTTATACCTTCTTTTCCCTAGCCTGAGTTTTTCTAGTTATATCAATATGCATCGGGTGCTTATCAGAAAGTTTTCTACTAACTACTACTTACAGATCATGACACAGAAGTGGTTAGCACAACATGATTTCTGGCCTTGCAAATATACCGCAGAAAATTTTGGCTTTCATTCACACTAAAAAAAATGTGCTTATAAGCTGTTTCCAACACATGGAGTCCCCAGATGTCAAAGATCAAAGACTCATTAAAATACATTAAATTGCAGCCACAGAATGAGCTATTAGAATGCTATTTGTGCATGCACAGCACCGGAAAATGAAGAACACTTCTTTAATGTATCATCACTGATTCTCATTTAGCAAACTCAGCATTTATAAAGCAAAAGAACTCCACATTACCAAATATCATTATAGTTCTACAAGGTCTGCCTAAAGGGTAAAAACACACTCAGGGTCACTTACTTTCATTTCTTTTCTTGTAATGAACTTTTACTTAAGTTTATTATCATGAAATACAAAGCAGTGAAAATACAGGAACTGATTCCTGGTTCTTTTCTCATAGAAAGGGTTCTTTCCAAACTAGACTTATTCAGGCAAGAGCCTCGTGTTGTATTAGGCACCCACGGAGCTATCAGGCTGTAACGCGACAGGACCTCCCCTGCTCAGTGATTGGACAATGCATGCTTAAGGGGTGTAGACGAAGTAGAAGATTAATGTATTTAACCAGATGCCACGCAGTAATAAATCGACCATTTCCTGTTCACCGTATTGGTATAAGCTAGTAGTTCTTAGTAGTTCTTAGTGCTAACTGGGGGGGTTAATCAGTTAAGCAAAGGGCGACACAGCGTGATCGTAACATTCACGGCAACAGCCTCGTTAGATCATCTCTTATTTTTTTCCTAATTAGAACAAACCATTCATTTCTTACTTACAATAAGTTATTTTTGCATAATGAAAGTCCTGCTGACCAACATTTCAAGCTGATGGAATGTCAAATTAGTGTAAGGGCTGTAACAGTATATACAATGTCCATTTTAAATTAAAATGCTATTTTTTTCACTCTATGAAAAAGAAACCACTATACAGATTTCAAAGTGCACGTTTAGGAGGATATACATCTGCCAATCTCTTCATTTCCATTGGCTCTCAAGATGAACATATGTGCTGAACACTGAAGGCCACTACAATTTTTTTTTAATAAAATTAAAAATTCAAGAAAAAAATTGAAGCTAACTTCAGCAGTTTCACCAAGTTTTGTTTAGGATGGCTTGATAAAAACAGAACAGTTAGAACCCAAACTTTGACTGCTGTTGAATGTTCATATTAAAAGTACTTTCTTCATGCTGGGCTCTTTCAGTTTTATACATCATCATTACACATCATCAAGGCAAATTAGGCTCTTGGTTAAGCTTGAAAGTTTGTAATAACCTTTGCTAAGTTATTTAGACTTTAAAATAAATGGGCAACCTTGAGTAGTAGGTGAAGCAAAAGATAGGAAAATTGTTATGATATACCTGAATAATCCCACCTTGTGTGATATCATTAGATGGATTTGCTCATTTGCCATGCAAAGTCTGCAGATAAAAAGCAGCCACCTTCAGGCCAAGACCTTAGAGGAAAAGCATATTGGTTTCCCTCCTGTTTCTCTTTATAGAGGAAGCCTCCTGTTTGCCCAGTCCTCTAACATCATGTTACAGCCACCAGTGCCTCCTGGCTTCTGCCTTTCCACCTAGGTATTATCCTTCCATCCTATCTTCTTGCTAGATCTGTTCTCACAGTATCTCTGGATGTTCTCTTACCCAATAAATTCTTATGGATTCTTGCTTCTATTTATTTTCAGTGACTTCATCTTATATATACTGGTTTCTTATTTTAGTGAAAGATCACAGTATAAGTTCCTTTCTTCACAAACACTTGAAAGCTCATTTTGGTATGTATTCACATATGCAAGGACAAGTGTTGAATATAGTGAATGATAGGAAGAACATCAAATACCATCCGTTAAAAATAAAAGCCCCTAAAGTAATGACATAGATGAACAGCATCTGAATGAACAGCATCTGAAATGAACGTTTCTATTTGTTCATCTCACTCCCCAAAAAGCATTTAAGGAAATTAGCATCTATTAAAATATAAAGCTGTGCAATATTAGTCTGCTCACTGGCTAATTAAGGTATTTTTTTTATAAGACATACATTGTAATTGCTAACTATTCAGTATGATCTAAAATTCTTTATCTTCCTGAAAAACTACATCAACAAAGTGGTGGTTTTAAGACCAGAAATGTTTGCAGATTATATACAAAAATGATTTGCAGAAAATGAATTAGTACATCAGAGTTCAGCCACTTTAGCACAAGAGATGCAACCCAAGTTCATGAATCAATACTGTGAAAATTTGAAGTCTGTAATATTTAATTCTGCATGGGATCTTAAAAGCAGTCAATAAGGATAGAGTGGAAATTATTCGTAGTTTATTTTTAAACCTTTTAGTATTCTTAAGAACTCCTTACTGTTATATGAAATCTGAAAGCCTGCAGATCGGGTTTTGTTCCATTAAATGGGCATCAGAACTCCAGATGGAATGTGAAATACAGAAAATTCAAGACTGAGTATGAATACAACAGAGACTCTGCATCAGAATAATCTGTATTTTTTGATATTTTTTTTACTGCTAACCATGATAGAAAAGACAAGAGCATCTCTGTGGTTTTCACTTAAAAAAAAAATCAAAAATTAAAAATTAAAGCTAACAGGGATATTGAGGTTAGACCCTTGCGAATATAAGGAATCATGCAAGAAACATTTCACAAAAGCCTAAGGAGTGCCTGCTTCACAAATTCCAAAGAGCTCACACAGGCCTTGGCCATACGGATGGGAAAGAGAATCATAAGGAATACGCTAAGCTCCATGGAAACTGATGCACAGCAGTGTATGAACACACCTGAGAAAGCAAGAAAAGTAATACATACATATGCAAGGAAACGTGCTGGAGTAAATCACTGCTGATATGTTTTATATTTGCAGCACTTTAAAATCAGGAACAATCAGACAAGCCACAAAATAAATCCATCTGGGTCTACCAGAGCTTCCTCATACAGTTCCCTTCGATTGTGGTGAAGAAATTAGAATAAACAGGGCTCTCGTATTTGACTTCAGTATTAATTCTCCCTTGTGTACTAGCAGAAACAGCCAGAGATTTGGGAGAGTCATCTATTACCTGCAAACCAAGAGGGTTGGGAGAGCAAAGAAGATTCCCGGCACAGCTATGGCAACAGAGCAAAGATGAACTCACAGACAGTAAGAGGAAAAGGACATGGGAAACACAAGCTGGTGAAACCCTACCACAGGCAAGTCTGACTCACAGCCCAGCCCCACCCTGCAGCCACCCCCTTGCCTGCACCATTGTGATAGCAGTTTATACCACTGAGTGACCCAACCATCCTGCAGCAACAGCCAAACACTGGTGCGCTATTAACACTGTCTAGACTAAATCAGGGCATGGGGTGGGCAGAGCATGGTGCTAACTCAAGTGATAGTAAATAAGTGTATGCTTTTTGATACATTGGCTAAATACAGTCTTGTGAACAGTGAAAAATGTGCAGCTGTGCTTTCTGTTTTGACAAAGAAATTTGAGACTAGGTTTCAAAAGTGCTGAAAAAATCATCAGTTTTTTGGTTTATTTGCAACTCCATTTTCAGTCAATGTAAATACATTGTCTGCATACTTTAAAAAGGAATGTGTAGAACTGTAATAAAAAATCTGACCACATCTCCCAGCCGGACTTTTATCAGCCCTCTCTTTCCAAAGAGAAACATCTCTCACTTCACAGTCACACCTTATTCATATCATCGCTTTTTGACAGTACATGCATTTGCAAACAACTGTTCTCAAAGATAAAGTACAGGAAGAGTAAAATTTCATCAAAAATCTCTACTCAACACCTTTAGAGCTCACTAAGAACTGCAGCCACTGCCACTAAACCTGCCTGATGCATTAGTTTCACGAAAACTAATTCATATATCCCACTGGTTTTATGTTTTTGTTGCTCTCTTTTTTAAAACTTCCGATAAAAAACATTAAAAATTAAAATAAGTTTTCTTTACCTATATATAGGAAATATATATTTTATGAGGGGTGAGTTACCCTAAGTAAAGCCTCCTATTTTATTATGCTGACCACAACACCAGATGCAGATGGTGGTATGGCAGTAGAGGTTGAAACTTCACACCAGTATTCCATTACATTTTGTTGCTGTGTGGCATGTGGCAGCAGAGGGACAGACTGACAAAATGGCTTTTCTTTATTGGTGGCAAAAATGCATAGCAAATTGTAGTGACTGTGCCAAAAAGTAGTGCTTTGCAGCTGAGAATTTGCTCTATCAAACGCAATTGCTGTGCTCATTGTGGCTGTTGCTTCCATGAAAATAAATAGGAGGCATTACTTTCAGAGCAACCTTTGTAGTTGCAGCCAGGAAAATCAAAGTGTTGGACAGCAATGCTGGCACTTAGATAAGCATTTCCAACCATGGTACGGGGGGATGTAAGGGCTTCCGTGGCTGGGTGGTCGTGTGCCAAACTCCCTCTGGATGTTGGGTTTCCTGTGTCTTTTACGTGGTGGGGTTGTTGTTCCTCAGGTCTAAAGGCACCCTTCTTTCTTCAGGAGTTGCTGCAGAAGAAAGAAGCAGCTGTGAATGGGACTCCAGGAGGCAACAGTGAGCAAGAGGAGAAAGCTGTATGCTTTTAATGTCATGGGATTTGTTTTGGTCTTTTTGGGCCATACATCCTGTGTATAATAATGAATTTCTCCCCATTGCCTCTCAAGACCCTGGTAATAAAGATCATTTACATGTCTTTTTTGGAGTATCTCTTTCTATCTTCTGGTTTATACTAAATTTTGATATTTTGTTTTGGCTACTATAAATCTGTTTCTTGCTTGAGTTGTTTCTCAGTCACCATTCATTTCTTTCTTTTGTCTGTTTGCAAAATCCTTTAACCTGATCTTAGCACCAAAGGCCACTGAAATTCTCTGTGTTTACTCTTGTGGCCAAGCTATCTCAGTCTCACCCTATCTCCTGTGTGAATGAGGCTCGGGTGTAGGCTTTTATTAACCTTCTCATTTTCTTGAGCTCGTATTTCATGGGTTCATGCGTACTTTCTGCAAAGAGCAACAATGTCAAATAGTTAGTACTACGTAGTACATTTCTCATTATTCCACTGCTCAGATTTTTAGTGCAGGACAATGTGGTTCTGAGGACCATTATTAATTAGCTAGTTGTTTAGTAGTAATTCAGTATTTAGTAGGTTATACAGCATCAAGATACTGAAGGAGCACTGCTGCAGGAATTGTAGTGTGCCACATCTATGTTCTCTTTTTTTCCTATGTTCATGGACCAGACCAAAGGAATCACTGTTTATCACTTACATGTTTTCCTCTCTTCCCTCTTCCATAACTATGTGAGCAAAACAGCAGCTAGTTTCTAAACAGGTTGATTTATTGCTGATTTACAGATTGGAAATGGGCTAAAAGAGTGAAAAGCATCCACCCACTTCTCATTTTCTAATTCTTTGCACAGAATTATAGTGCATATCCTCCCCATTTTTGAAGGAAAATCAACACTATTTCATTTTAGAACAAAGTAGACTCCAGAGGAAATTCAGTAGAATGGATTTTTTTTGTTGTTGTTATTTTTAAGCGTATCAGAATGAAGTTTTCCAGCTTCTCTCAGTCTTTATGTTACACTGAAGTGATAGAGTATGAAGATTATGTCAAAGAGGTAGCAACAGATGATATGGCTAGGCACAAGGTGCCACATTTGGTATATCAAGATAAACTCAGAAAGCAGGATTTGATTGCTGTATGGGACAGGATAAGGAACAAAGGAAAGGTATAGGCTTCAGCAGATTTTAACCTTGTCAACAGCAAATATGTTCCACGCTGAGATTTGTAGCAGACTGAATAATACTCTACAAATTCTCCCTCTCTTTCTCCTTCAGGTAGGGTTTTGAGCAGAACAGAAATCCTACAAATCATCCCAGCTTTAAGGGAACTGAAGATATACTGTAAAAAAATTGTTCTTCCAGTAAAAATCAAAACAGTAGGAATCAATAATCCTGCAGAACTTTCAATCCAAGTAAACCTAAGTTAAAAACCATATAAGGAGAAAATTAAAGCAGATTCCATTGGTTTCAACAAACTTTGGATTTAGAATTTTAGGAAACAAACAATCCAAACTGAACAAATCACGTAAAAATTGAGCAAGTGGATTCTTCATTTAGAAAGCAAACCTGTCATAATTTTCAGTTTTAGGTTACACTGATTTTTTTTTCATCATGTGCACTATCTTTCTTTTTTCCTTTTTTTTTTTTTTTTTGGTCACTGGCTAGATTAATAGTAGAAATATTTATTACCTTGACAGAAAAGCCACATTCATGATAATTTAAATTCTCGTGTACTAGACGTGCAAATTAGCCATACCCAAATTAAGCCACTCCACCAAGATTACAGTCTGCAAAAGTCAGAAACTTCCTTTGGAAGAGTCATAAAACATATATTTGTATATTATGCTCATAATGCTATGCTCATTCTGGGGTAGAAGTCAAGGACTAAAAGACAACAGATATATCCTCTTGAATTCAAGTTAGGAAGAAGATCTTCAAAAGTGATGCTATGTCCTTTGAGGCAGAAGGGTTATTAAATAGAATGGGTCCTTTTTTACATAGGATTAAAGAAGTCTTTTCTTCCAGGGTTTTACATAAAGTATCAAATTATTATTTCTTTGAGAGATCTCTCTTTAATAATCACCTCATTACAGAAAATGACTTAAAAAAATTACATCGGGCTGCAAAGAGCTACAGGTAGTCATTAAAAGTGCAGCATTGTTTTCCTTCCCTATGCAAGTATTGCTGATTCCAGCAGTAGGGCAGTTGTTAAACATAAGTATAGGCCAAGAGATTTAATTCAAAAAAGAAATATTTGTGAATACACCGTGACAAAAAAAAAAAGAAAAAAAGCAACTCCACAGTAACAGAGCAAAATGAAATACAGAAGAAACAATACACAAAAATTCTATTCACTTTGAACCTCAAGTAGAAGTTTTTTTTCATATAGCCAAAAAAACTGAGGTGATGTGTGCCAAGAAAACACTCTGTTTTGTTTTCTTTTCTCCTTTTAAGGAGCAGCTCCTGGTTTAGGCACCAGAAAACATTTGACCAAAGATTCTCTGTTTGCATTATCAGTGTTGCTCAGGGACTATACCTATACTATCCATAATTTTGTTTATTAACATGATATTCCTGCTCTGTAAATCTAAGTCAAATTTACGCCTCACTGAATTAAGTCTTAATTTTAGCACATACTATGATGCTATCAACATGTACATAAGCATGGAGATTTTTATCTGCGGTGTCTGTTGTCTACATGCATGTGCATTTAATTATATCTATAACTGATAAGTATAAACTGATAAGTAGTTACCCATTAGGTTAACTGAAACGTAATTTATAGTTGTAGTGGAAGACAAAGTAAGTGTAAGAGTTTACCCACATAGTTTGTGCACTGTAGACACTTTATATTCAAATATCTGTTAGTGTTAGATATGAACACTAACAGGATGCGTATGAGTAACAGAATTATTAATATAGGTCTGTGGAAGTTGAGCAAATATGTCACCAGTTCAGAATGTTTTCTCCCTCTTATGAATGGTACCATATTTAGCTGTTAACAATTCACTTATGTGCAACTGTACACTTAAATAAAAGCTGTAGAATAAAGCAAGACAAAATAAGTCAGGAAATTGATATTCCACCAGTGATATGAAAACACAATTTCCTTTCTTCTTATCATTAACCTTCCTATTTTCTTGAGCTCGTATTTCATGAAAGCATGCATACATTCTGCAAAAAGCAACAGTATCAAGTATCTATTGGTAATGCCTGCATACTGTCCATGAAAACATCTACTGCCCATATGTGGAGGGTCACACAATCACACTAATCAAGCTGTCTTCAATCGTACTATGAGAGCTTTCCATCTCACTGTTACCAATCAATTACCCGCAGCAATGGAATGAAAGGCTTCCAGTTTAAATGTAAGCAGCAGACTAAGGTTCTTCCCATGTTACAAGTAAATTGATCTATTAAAAAGTTGAAGGCTTTTCCTGGGTTTTATAGTTAAGCTATCAAAAAATGAGTGCAATTCAAGCCTCAAAGGAAAAGTCTTTTTCTTTATACATAGAATCCAAATACATACATTCTAAATACTATCTTTTTATGTAGGCTTTTTATTTTAGGTCACCACATTGTCACTGATACTACTTTATTTGACTGCTATGGGGATGGCCTACGCTTAAATTTAGCCTTCCTTAACACCAGAAAGCTCCCTATGGGATTGCCCACTTCGAAAAGCTATTCATAGAATTGCTGAGCACCAGTAAAGGCTACAACTGAGTATCTTGCCTGGCAGCTCTTTGTTTTCATAATGCTAGAACCATTATCTACAGTGTCACTGGATCTAAAAGGAATGAAACGTGGTGTTGCTTTAACTCTAGATTAAACAGTTCTAAAAAAATAGTTAAATTCTCTAAGCAATGTTACCCTTTCTGCAGAGCCTTGTATTCCTATAGCAGAGCTCATGAATCTTCATTACTGATAGCTCTCTCCAGAAGCCTGCCACCATCAAGAGGCATACATGCAACAGTATGTCAGCCATGAGGTAAAGAAATACTCAGAGAAAATTTCTGGCTATAAAGTAAGTCAAAGCACATATGTCCATACCTTTACAGCACAATGATAAACACAGTGGTGAACTCCAGTTTCCAAAGGGTTATTCAGAAACTGAAAAATGGTGGGGGAGATGATGGGAAATGTGGCTTGAACTAGAGTCCTTTAAAATGTCCATAAAAATAAATTCCAGTAATCACCTCAATGTGTATTTTTAAAATTCAATTAAACACACAGTGAGAAAAATAGGAAGCATTAGTATTGAAATACTAGTATTGAAATATGAAATAGCAATATTATATGAAATATTATTTAGAGCCGGCTAAACATTCTCTATCTCTATTTTAAATATAACCAGACAAGTACAAAATAAAAAAGTGATTCAGTGGTTCAAAAGCCTTTAGATCCAAACTTCTGAATACTTGGGAACTCTAAAGGAATGGATACGTGATATATTTCCTTGAAATCACAACAATTTGTCGAACTGAAGCTAGGAAGGGAAAGTTTAGGCTGAATGTGGTAAGCAGTCAGCAGCATTATTGTATCTGGAAACAACTACTATTGGAACTTCAGTGAGAAGGAGAATGCAATATCTCAATTTCATACATCTCATCTGAGCTACACGCAGCACCCACATCAGTACATTGCCATTGTACACAATTTATTACTAAGTATAGTCACGTGCCCCATGTCATTCACCAGTTCAAGCAAAATGCAAACATACAGCAAGACTGATTCAGTGCTGACTCGAGTGGCAAGATTCCTATAGACCAAGTCACAAAACGTGCATTTACTTAGGAGAGACTAATAACTGATAGGAAGAACAGCTGGTACGAGGAGAAAATACGAGCAGTTAACGCAGTCAGTCAGTCATTCCTCAGGAACAGTTTAAAGGAAAATAAAATATTTTTTTAAAAAATAACTAAAGGACTTAAAAAGAAAAAAGAAAGAAAAGAAAAAAAAATGAAATAAACTGAAATATATGTGCCAAATCATAATTTGTTTTGATTGAAATTGGAAAAAAAATGCAATATTTGACAAAACTAGTGTCAATCACAATCTATTTCATATGCCACTGCCACTAGGATTTGCACAGGAAAACACAAAGATATTCCTACAACTTGCATGTTTGAACTCTAGAAACTTTCCTTAACTTGTATTTCTGCATGTCAGTTTAAAAAGTGAAGAAAGACTTTGATATGTAAGTAGATAAATTCTATGGTTGTCCAGCTTATAAAGCCAAGAATTAGTTTATGACTCTCAGAGCACCTCTACGGCACCATGTAGTCATTAATGTTCTGCGCTGGGAGGTTTTTTATTCATTCTCATACTCAAATAATTTAGTTGTTACATTATATCTAATGGCAATGCTGTTTTTCAATGGACAGGACTTCTTGTAGGAAGTTCCATTAAGTCTTCCATCTGAAACAGAAATAGTTCATGCTCCTTTTTTTCATAACTTTTAGAGTTTACAGCAGTACTGTTCTCTTTACATGTATCTTCCAGTTTCTCTTCTGAAATAAAAATTTACCTGACTATCTGAGAAAGAAATGAATAGGCTTTTCTTTCTTGTACAGGCTACTTGGCTCTTTCCTCTCTTTCATTTTATGTGATCACCTCTAATGAATTTTCCTAGCCCAAACAATAGCTCAGCTGTTTTGACAAGTATTTCTATATTTCCAGTAAGCTCGTATCTGTTCATGTGTTCTCCAGAGTTCACTTCTTATGATTATCCACTGCCAGACCCTCTTTTCAACTTAGATTCTGTAGCTTCCTTCACAGTTCCTTCCTGCCTCTGGCCACAGCTTCAGGTGTGATCAAACTCCTTCTGTTCCTTTTTATGATTTCTTTATTTAAAAAAAATAATAATTTAAACAATGGTAAAAGACATACAGACATTGAAAGATGAAAAAGAAGTATGTGATAGCTGAAACCAGGGCCAGGCATGAATTGTTTCCCTAATTCCTTAATTGGATCTTCCTCCAGCTGCCAGAAGACCTCAGGCTTTATCAACACAGAAAATAGCAGAACTTCATGAGAAGACTTTATTGTGTTTATCTGGAAATGATTTTAGCTTTACAAATTACATTTCCAGATCCTCAGTCTATACTCTATGTCCCTTATGGCAAAACACAATAGTCATTGAAACTGCTGGCACTAGATTTAGCTGTCAAGTCCATTTTTTTAACAAGCCAGTTTTCTCCACTGTTCTTTAGTTATAATTGTGTCCTATATACTGTTTTCAGAAACTAGTACAAGACATAGCCTGGAAGTACAAATATTGGAATAAGTTCTTAAAGAAGTACATATTCATAAATTCTTGCTGCAATTTCTTGTAAAGTTAATGCAGATGTCCTTTCTGTATCTTGTGTGAGATTTGAATGCTATGCTCTACTGATATAGATTTCATGTCACTTCTGTTATGTACATTAATGTCCATGGGTTATTTTATAATCACAATAATAAGTTTGAATTAATAAGCTTGGTTCGAGCATAAAAAATGACCCACGTCATTTGTAATAATTCCACTGAAAAGCCTGGTTGGAAATTAGCCCAGGCATCTTTCAAATAAAGGAAATATTGGTTCTTCTGACTTTATATTCTAAACAATGGAGAATGTAAAATCCATTGATATTATTTGATTTGCAATGTATTTTCTTACTATATTAATCTACCACCATATAACGCATGAACAAAAATAAAGGCGTTTAATAGAATATAATAACAGTCCAAAAAGTAGATATGCTTTTTCCACTGATAGCATAGATGTCATGCAAAGTATACAAGCACACAGGAACTAAAGAGCTACAGAAAGGAAGCTCCTAAATAATTTGTTTATAACTTCTGGTTTTTGCCTAAGGTACATATAGTTTTCCACATAAGAAAATCAGTTTATTAAATCACTATCTAGTACAGTACTGATAACTTGACATCTTGAAGGTGCTGGGTTAGTTATATTTTGTCTGAAAATACTTGCACTCAGCAGACAGAACAGAAGATTTTGATTTTGTTCGTCTTTGTAGTTTCGAAAGCAGATGCTGCCTGAGAAAAAAGCAGTGGGGCCCTGTTGCTGTATTAAGAGAATGACCAGCTTGAAAGAGCCACTACAAGGCTCTACCTATCTGTTCTTAAGGCTCTGTTCTTACACCTGATGAATTCTTTTGCCCATTTTGAATTGTTTCAAGTTGAGTATTGATGTACTTTTTAAAATTCAGTTCTTAACTGAAGATTATTTTTTATAGCACTTCACTGATGCTTTGTAACCCTTTCTTATCTATACAGAATGTTCTGAAATCTTCCTTGGCATCCTTGGTAACTCTCATTTTAGCCTTTCATATTCCAGGAACAGATTTCCCCAACAGCTTTTCAACTATTTTAATTGCAATTGACATGAAACACTACAAATGGTAACATTCTGACCTCAAGTGAAACTGCAATGAGTATCACCTATTGCAGATGGATGTTCCCAAAGTGAAAATTGCATATGATGCTTAAGTGCAGAACCAGCTTCTCCTGGCATGCTTTTGTCAGAATTCTGCCAAGTCCAGCATTAAGACTACGGTTCAGTGTCTTCTATAAAGGAGAATGTGTGTTTAGGAGCCTAGGAGTTTGTTTTTCTAATTGTTTTTACATCCTCTCTGGTCCTTTCAACCTTGGGTATAGCCTCTGTGACTATAATGGCAGTGGCCATTACAGAGAGGTATTGCTTTTACTTTGTTTTTTGTCTGACTGTGCTATGACCATAATAGACACCATGAAATTTTCTGATCATGTTCTGCCACCAGAAGCTCTACTACTCCATTTGCTTGCACCTCAGAAATAACTGTATTTTTTCTATTCTCCTTATCCTCTATTTTATTTGCTTAGTATTTGAGGAACATGAAAGACTCTCCCTCTAAACCATCATCATTTCCCTTTCACAGCTGTAATAATCATCTCCACTGCTGGAGTTCTCTTTCCTTTTTTGCTCACTCTCACCTCTTATAAACAGCTTTTCTTTCCACAAACACACGTAACTCTCAGCTATCTCCTAAAACTAATCAGAAACAATGCTATGTGCTTTGGAAAGGTTTCTTACTCCCCATAACACAGCACTCACATAAGATCTCACTTGCAATATAGCATGTACCAGCAAATAGATTTCATTATCTAGACCCTTTTGCTTTTTGAAACAAAAAAGAAAGCATTAGTTATCCGAAAGTAATGAATTTGCCCCAGTTCTTTTTTATGATTTCAGATCTTTATATCATGAAAACCTTTAATCAAGGCTAAATTCTGGTATTTCTCTAAAGATTCACCAATATCACACCAATTTTCAGTGAGCCTTACATAGAGGGTATTATTTGTCAAACTGATTAAGCAAATCAGCTTCATATAAATATTGCTTTGCCTGCAGAATATTTTGAACTGCTCAAGTGGTGCGAAAAGATTCAGCTAAACTGAAAATCTGTGGGAGAAATAAATGTTATGGAAGATGTTACTGAACTCTTCACTATGTCAACTCTCAAAAAAATGAAAGACTCTGAAAGGAATCTATTGGTTTAGTCTTTAAGCTGTTTGACATTTCTTTGTAAGGACTATGCTTTTTGTGCAACAGCTAATTACATGCAGAGGAGAACAAGAACTGACTGCACAGCTCAACAGAAATCAGTCTTCCTCTTGCACACACTGAATTGTTGAACTCAAAGCACTAGTGATCTGACCACTACTTTAAGTGGAGATTTCAAATACAGAACTACAGACTTCAGCATTTCTTAAGGACAAAAATCACTTCAGATGGCTTTGGAAGAAATGAAACCTGTTTAGGTAGAGCAAGGATTCCCCCTACTGGAGAAAGTGCTAACTTTCCTCAGATTCATGTTCTGGCTTTAAGTATAGGTAAATATGACAACTGGGAATCATGATGTTCTTTTTAATTCACAATATATAGTTGTAGTCTAACTAGTATTTTTTTAAGGGTTTCTGGAAATATGAATTACTAAACTCAAAGGGAAATGACTACAGGATAAATAAAAAGTGGAGGGGAGACAGTGTCTAAAAAAAAGAAGGCCATCATAAAGTATTAGGCTTGCTCTCCTGGCTCATAGTAGATATTATTAAAATAGAGAACTTAATAGAGAACTTTTAAGGTTTCACTTGAGATTACTCATAATTTTGCACCGAGTAAGGTGAGGACTAGCTCATACTTGCAACAGGTTCTGCTCTGCAGATTTTTCAGATTGCTTCTCTGTTGATCCCAAAAAACAGTCTATCTAGAAAACTAGAATCCAGATAAGATGCCCTTTAGTTTTTGTGAAAATGACTTTTGCTAACTATAGCAAAATTTTAATTCTTCTGAATATGAGCCTTAAAAAAAAATGTGCAGGTGGAAGAAAGAGCAGGAACAGAGGCAGAAATATCTGCAGGAAGGCCAGCAACAAAAAGAACCAGAGCAGAAGAAGCAGAAGGGATGAGAAAAGATTGAGAGTTCTGGGATAAGAGGAGAGAGAGTGTACATGGATAAGATTCTGAAAAGGCCACTTGGGAGTTGATGTGGCAAATACTGAGGACAACATATCAATTCAAGGTTTCTCCTGTAAATAACCAACAAGTTATTTTCCATGGTGCTTTCAGAAGAGAAAAAGAAAGAATTCCAAATAGTACAGAATTGTTTCATGGATTCTTTAAAATAGTGAAAGAGGATGAAAGAAAATTAGTCGGGAGGCAAGAAATGTTTTAAGTTATGTTAGCTATCACCATGTTTCACAATATTTTTTTCCATAGGTTGAACTATTTTATACTATATCCAGAATCACATCAGATCTGGTCTGAGCTTTCCAGTAAGTTTGCATTATTTTAGCTTGCAGACGCAAATGTTGAATGCTCAAAATAGTCAAAATTTGCTTGATTACTATAATTATTAACGGTAACTACAATGGGCAGTGTATAAAAGTTTACATTAAACTATCACTTTAACTGGCAGTAACGTAATTAAGTGAAATTTCCTGAGTCAAGACTCTTTTTCCTGCAACCAGGTGTCAAGTAATTTTTGTGGAAACACTTGATTTGTTGAGGAGAGGAAAAATATCAGAAATACTGACAAATTCTTATGACTTAACTGGCTCCTTTTTTTTATAAAGTAGACCTTTCTGTCGGACTAACTGTACCAGCTGATTTTCTTGAACTATTCCATCTGTGTTTTTCCATCTGTGTTTTTCCATCTGCATAATCCTGCTACATGTTTCCCCTCCTGCTCCCTTTGGCATGCTGTTTCACTGTGGCACTTGAACTGAATGGACAGCTTTGGGAGGTTTAAATTGCCAATATTATCAGTTGCTTAAAGTTCTACAATTGCCTTTACTTATACTCCAGAGTTCGTTATTAGCATATAAGTATCAGCAGTAAGCCCATTAGGTTATACTTACCTAATGAACAACTATTTAATATTTCTTATCTCTACTCTCTACCTTTATTAAAATTACCTCAAATTTTATATGCATTCAAAATACTTCTTTTTGCAGATATAAAAAGGCAAAATACTGAGGCCGCAAAAATATTAGAGCCAAACGTACATTTTAATGTTTATCTTGGTACAAAGGCAGAATTGATTTGCCATGTTTGTTATTCCACAAGCAAGCTTACAATTTAAATTGCAACAATGATATATCCACCAACTAAAGTAATACTATGAAAATAATCATCTCTATCTACTGAATTCCATTTCTGAGCATATCTGTCATACTTTCCAATGCAGTAAAAATACTTAAGCCATGGAAATGACAGAATTTAAGTGTAAAGCCAGTGAGGGACGCTTGGGTGTCTCACTCCAGGGAGAGATTTAAAGTTCCTTTCTGGAACTCAAACCTTTCCACAATATCTTGCAGCAGTCTATTTTCTGGTTGTACTTCCTAAGCTTTTATTCTCCAATGAGATGACTTTTAATGCTTCTTTGCCTTCAGAGAAAAATGTTCTTTTTGCTATGAAACTGATGTCTGTTCCTTGCTGAGTGCATATATAGTAAACCCAACTAGAGCTAAGCATCAACCAGTCTAGCACTCATGAACACTAAAATGGGTAAGTTTACTGAGTCTTGTTTCTAAACATTTTATAAGAAATATCATTACTTGACTTGTCAACACTTCTTCCTTCAATCTCTGCATTGCTCAAATTTCAAAAATATTAAGAAAAAAAAAAAGCACACTTTAAAGATTATAGATTGAAAGTTGTAGATTATAGCTTATAAGATTATAGGCTGAGGTTGGAAGGGACCTTAAAGCCCATCCAGTTCCAGACCCCTTCTGAGGGCAGGGCTGCAACCCACCAGATCAGGCTCCATCTAACCTGGCCTTGAACATTCTTAGAGATGGGACATTCACAGCTTTTGTGGGCAGCTGAACAGGCCCAGCTCCCTCACCTCTAATCATCCTCTGGACCCACTCCAACAGCTCCACATTTTTCTTGTTAGAAAATCTGACCAGACTGACAAAGCAGGGACACCCATTAATGTTTTATGCCCACTTTGTAAACAAAAGTTTAGTTTCATCTGGCTATCTGCATTTTGGGCAGTAGAGGGAGTCTTATTTAGTGCAGCCCCTTTCAGTTCCATTCATTTACTTCCTAGCCTGATATTTAGGAGATTCAAAGGTCAACAAACCAAAGCTATAAAGCAGAATGTTTTGTTTCTTTTTATTTAGGGAGGATGGAAGACTAAGATCTTTGGCCATCTAATTGTCAGTAATGTTTTCTTCCTCAAAGAAAAATTTTAATCCACTCTTATCTTTCCTCATCTCAGCATTGATTTGCAAAGGCCCTGAATGTTTTCAACAAGAGGTAGTAAAGATTTGGCTGCAGAAAACAGGAATTTTTTTTTTTAGGACATGAAACAGCAAGGCTTGCAAATAATGGCTGTTCCCCCCAACTCTTTGCACTTCTGCTTCTATCTGTGTACTGTTGCCATTAGTATTGAGAGAGCCATTGTTCATTGTAAGAAAATATAAAAGAACATCATTATAAGTTCAGATTTCTACAGAGGCTTTCTGGAAGCGTTTTGATCAATGCAGAAGGACTGCCTGAAAAGAGAAACATTTTCCAAGAGAATGTATTACACAGAAATAGAATGCTCTGACACTGAAAGAAACAAAACAAAACAGGAAAAAAAAATAAAAATAAAAAGAAGGAAAGAAAGAAATCCTACCATACTACCTAGCAGTAGGCTAGACAAAGGGCACAGGTCGAGGCCTTTTCTTTGAAAGCACTGATTAATGTGAGGTCCCGTTACCTGCTCTAATCATTGTTTTGTTCAAAGTGAAAGGTTTCCTACATTCCTAATTTGTCTTAGGGATAGTAAAGGAGAAAAAAGTTTCATTTTGCATTCCATTCACAGTGCTGGATACAAAGGATGCAGGTTGTTGCACAAATGCTAATTAAGCGATTCCCTGGAAAAGCAGCCCCTGCAGCTCACATCATCCATTTATCTTGATGAGAAGGGGCATTTAGATTGTTCCTAAAATAAGATGTCACTGTAGCAAAGTTAGCAAAAAGCTCTTGAATCCTAATAGAAAAATGCACATTTGTAAACTGTCATGTTAAAATTATACTAGATATATATTCACATAAATTATGTTTCTGTAATTGATTCACTGTGAAATATAAAACATGCTGGCAAATTCTGGTTTCTTAGGACAGGTAGCCTGTGTATACAAGGGTCCTGATGCTGTTTTCACTGAATCTCAGAAGAGTTGTCCATTTGATTAAAATGAGACCTACGCAGAATTTCAGGGGAAGGCAGAGCAGTTCAGTAAAAGGGAACCAGGATAGCCAGGCTTGTTTGCTTTTTGTTTTTTGGGTTTTTTTTTTGTTGTTTTCAACTTGTAGAATGAGCTCAAGAGCCACGGGATATAGAAAGTAAACTGCAGCAAAAGGTTCCAGTAGCTACAGTTGTAGACAGAGTAAAATAAATACTAAGATTTTGCACATTCCAACAGCAAAAAAGAAGAGTTTAACTGCTTCTGAAACAAGGAGTCACTGGCACTAGGGGTGTACTTTCTAGAGCAGGAAAATTTGGAGGTAACAATGTTACCAACATAATGACTTTCCCCACTACCAGCAGACATGCAGTTCCAAACTTTAATTCAGTTCCATATAAGTGTGATGTTCCATGCCATACGACTTCCTTGTTTCCGAGGACTCTGTCCAAAAATGAGAATGCTGCTTTTATTTTATTTTTTTTTTCTCATAAAATCATAGAATGGCTAAGGTTGAAAAGGATCACAATGATCATCTAGTTTCAACCCCCCTGCTATGTGCAGTGTCACCAACCACCAGACCAGGCTGCCCAAAGCCACATCCAGCATCCACAACCTCCTTAAGCAACCTGTTCCAGTGCTTCACCACCCTCTGAGTGAAAAACTTCCTCCTAATATCTAACCTAAACCTCCCTTGTCTCAGTTTAAGACCATCCCCCCTTGTCTCAGTTTAAGACCATCCCCCCTTGTCCTATCACAATCCACCCTCATAAACAGTCGCTCCCCCTCCTGTTTATATGCTCCCTTCAAGTACTGGAAGGCCGCAATGAGGTCTCCCCAGAGCCTTCTCTTCTCCAAGCTAAACAAACCCACATCTCTCAATAGGTGCTCCTATTTTCCTATTTTCCTATTTTGTCAAATAACTAATTGCTGGAACTCAAAGACAGCTTGGAGTAATTGATTTTTTTGCTATAATGAAGCATGGAATTGATATTACTCTCAGAACATGTACATCATCTACAAACTGATGTAAGCATATAAAAAACCCACTAATTTTTTAAAAACCATTTTGATGTAACACTGCAAGGGTCTGATTTTTTTTGGTAGAGTGCAAGGATATGGGGCTGTTCATGCCTGAAACTAGTATTGCTTCAGGATAAGTATTTTTTATGAAACTTCAGCTACATCAATTATTCAGCAACATGAATATAACAATGTTTTCCTATCTCTCTGCCTCTTTATATGCACATTCACATATATGTCTCCAAGACAAAATATCTATGCATCTCACACATGCCATTTTTTTCAGTATGACATACAGATGTCCCTCATAACCTCAATGGAAACACTAAACTCTGAAAAATCAGAAGACAAGGGAAATCATTTTAGTCATCTAGAACACACGTTTGTTAGCATTTAGCCACTACAAAGAGCACTACAGAGAGCTAAGCCAGTCAGTTTACACACAAGAAACTAGCACCAAATCCCATTCTTGCTGACTATAGAATGGAAACTGGGGATGTAAAACACTGTATAGGTCCATATTAGAGTAGATATAGATTTTGAGTTGTCATTTTTTGCATTTAATATTTCTGATCTAATGTCAGAATATTGTAGCTCAGTTACTCTTTTTAGAATCAACTACAGGCTTAGAACTGGGCTGAAATAAGGTAGATCAAGATTGCCTGTGCAAATCGATATTACTGACACACGTAAGAAACATGAAATTATTTGATGCATCCTGTGATTATTATCCATTTTATATCCATTCTCCAGTTTAAGTTCATGCTTGAACTTCTCATTTGATCAAGTAAATTAATTTCTCAAAAGAGCTAGATGCTGATTTTAGGTAAACACATTTAATTTATCGATTTATATTGTAATATATATATTTATATTGTAACATATAATAGGAAAACATATATAGGAAAATATATAATAGGAAAAATAGCTCCATTATTTACTAGGGTTGTTGAATTCTTGGGTAGTCCAAATGCAAGACAGCTCCTGACTTTTCAGGGGAAGATACAATTCAACAAGGCAAGATCAAGTCACAAGAATGTGACTACAGCTATCTACAAACCTAAATACCAATTTCTACCCTTTCATTTTCACTGATGCTTTGAAGTAAATACGACAGGAGCCAGAACTGAGAAAATTACCTGAGAACTGAAACATTTTTGACATGTTTCAAATGCAGTTCAAGTCTTTTATATTTTTTTCTTCGTTGATCTAGTTTTGTTTCATCTCAGAATGTGAATGATGTTAGTGATGATGGAAAGATTGGACAGCTGGCCTCAGTTCCCCATTTTGGATACAGATAGAAGTACTATGAGATGCTCTCTTTTAGAAGTCTCACAGCCTATGCAGCAGAAACTTTTAACTATTTCTTGCTGAAGAAATTGTGCAACAGGAATTTTTTCATTTCCACTACTTCAGCAGGGCCTGAGTGCTAGAAGAGTTCCTCTCTAAGTGGAAAGGCTGTAATTTCAAACCCATGTGCGTCAAGTGTGCTGAATTTATTGGGTGAGAATTTCATGCTTTTTTTGCATGAAATTCTCAAATCTTCTTACTTCCTTACAGCCCAGGCAAAAGTTGCTGAGCAATCCCTACTTTGATCCACTTGCTAAACATGGAGGAAAACATGAGTTCAAGTGTTTTTAAAGATAACCAACGGTTTAGAAGAGTGTAGAAGAAAGTCAGACCTAGAAGTCAAACCAATTACTTATTCCGAGTATCATCCCCTAGAAGACAGCTTTTAACTACTTCTGCCCCTCATCACCCACATGATTGTTTCCCCTATGAAACTACTTTCAATTACAATGCACTTAGGAATAAGGGATTGTACTAAGTCTGGACTCTCATGTTTTCTGCCTCAAAAAAGTACTGAGGTATAAAATATACAAGAAGTCAATTTACATTTTCCACTACCAAAATGGCAGTTCTCAGATAGGTAACATAGGCCTAAGAAATCCCTAAAGAAACAAAACCATCAGCTGTGATTTTTTATGATTCAGATAGAAACATTAGTAAGTTTCTTGTGACGTCTTTCTCATCTAGCTCCTTTTTATGTTACTTCTGAAGCCAAATGGGCAGGTGCATGGTATTCATCCTCATAGTGTGATAGCAAACAAGATCCAGAGTATGTGAGCAGATACTGTAAGCCAACACTGACAGACAGAAACTTAAAAGGAAATGGGATTAAAAAAACCCTTTACTTGCTCACAGTGGCCTCTTGCAGTCAGCATCTAAGAGCCAGACACATACAGTTTGATAGAGTGAAGAATGAAACCTGTATTCTTTCATTTCTTCATGATGCCAACACCTGACATGGCAGGCATTCTGGATTGTGATAGAGCCTTTTCTCAAGCAGCATATTAATCATACTCCAAAAGAGGTGTGACTTTTTTTTTAAAATGTGTACAATTAAATATATACATGCTTGCCACTGATACTTTGCCCGTACAATGTATGTGCACTGTGCTCTTATTTTGAATTACCATCAAATCTGTGATCTCCTAGAAACCTTTATCCAGCAGTAATGCAAACCCAGAAGACCAGTTTCAAGAAAAGTACTGTAGAACTATAGAACAGGGAGAATGGCTGACAGCAAATGGGTGAATTAGCATATTGGAGAACTTCATTGTCCCAGGAAGGAAGGGGTCCTTACCACTTGAAGAATCAGACTAGGGAAGAAAGTCACATGAAAAATAGAAGCCAGGCCCAAAGACAGAAGGAACTGAAATACTATATCTCCACAATATGGCATCCAAGGGCATACACTTCATAAGATGCCTAAAACTAAAGCTAAACATCATAGGAGTTGCTTTCCATCTGGTCTAGAAAACAAAGCTGTTTGTCTATTCTATAAATTCTAGATGAGTTTTGACTTATTAAATTGGCAGCACAGCAGGTTCACTGCTGCTTGCCAATACACTTATCATTAAATCTACTTAGAGAGTAGGATACATAAAAATATAACCTTATGCAGTTATATAACAGCTTGTGTAAAAACAGAGCAGAACCAACTCCAAAACATTTCTCAATAGTAATTGATCTTAATTTTTTATATATAAAAATAGTAAGTTTTAAGATCAAATGTGTCTCTAAAGAGAATAGATATCGAATACAAAACAATCAGTGAAGGACTTTCCCTGTAATTTTTGTTTTAAGATAATACAATTACAATAGATCTTATTGATTGTGGATCTATTCCAGACAGCTGTAAGTGCTCTATATCCACAGACATTTTCTGTAGAGTAAAAGACTTAAATTAGAGATGATCTATTCTTGAATAAAAGGCAATCTAATATGAAATCCATACATTTTGGTATAAATTGATATAAATATTCAGTGCATATTTGAAAGCCACATACACATTGAAAATAGCTATATTTGCATTTCCCCAATTTTTGCATTCAGGTTTTTTGCAACGAACATTCTGGTGTAGATTAAACCTCTAGGAGGCGTGTTTTTATTCTCACTTCAGTTCAAACTTACCTGGCAACAAATTCGACCTCTTCACTTCTTTGTCTTTTCTTCTTTACTATGTACAGGTCTACCCCCTATTCCTTGTTCCTTCAAACATTAAGTCATCTTAGCCTGATTTTGTGAATGCAATTTCACTTGATAACTTTATTTTCTGCCATATCATATTATTCCTGTCATACAGTGCTGCCTATTGCAATATAATGTTTAGTAACAAAAAATTTCACTAAAAAGAACCCTGAGAAATAGATAATGTTGTATTTCTGATCTAATGCAATTTTTTATCATGTTGACTGATGGCCTGCAACAGGAGATTACAGCAAATATAGGTAGGAAATTATTCACTCAGGAACAGCTCAGCATTTCTTATATAAGTTGCATTATATAAGTGATAGATTTACATTTTATCACCTAAGGCTCATTTGCCTAATACTTTCTTTACCAAATTTGTTCCTGTTTGTATTCCTTGTCTGAGCTGAACTTCACTGCTTGTATTAACAGCCTTGATATGATAAAATAAGTAATGCATTGCCTTCCTTTAGATGTTTACATTCATTTGATAAGGAAAGGCATGCTAAATACCTACATTAACATAAGCAGGTCCTAAAGAAGGCCAAAATTCCTAATCTTAACTGCCAGTGCAGACAAAAAAAAAATAAGGAGACAACTTGTGGCCAGAGGGAATAATTTTTTCAAATTCTCAGTGCGTCCTCTTTTTCCTAGTCCTAGAATCATAGAATGGATTGAGTTGGAAGGGATCTTAGAGATCATCTTGTTCCAACTCCCTTGCGATGGGCAAGGGCACCTCCCACTAGACCAGATTTGCTCAAAGCCCCATCAAACCTTGCCTTGAACACCTGTAGGGAGGGGATACACACAGCCTCTCTGGACAACCCGTTCCAGCATCACATTACCCTCACAGTAAATAATTTCTTCCTAATATCTAGTCTAAGTATATTCTCTTTCAGTTTACAGTCCCTTGCCCTATCGCTATATGCCCTTGCAAAATGTCCATCCCCAGCTTTCAGGTAGCCCCTTTCAGGTACTAGAATGCCACTATATAGTCACCCCCCTGGAGCCTTCTCTACTCCAGGCTGAACAAGCCCAACTCTCTCAGCCTGTCCTTGTAGTAGAGGTGTAGTAGATGTGCCCCAGTCCTCTGATCATCTTTGTGGACCTGCTCCAACAGCTCAGCATCCTTCTTATGTTGGTTGCCCCAGAACTGGACATAGTATTCCAGGTGGGATCTCACGAGGGGTAGAATTGCCTCCATTGACCTACTGGCTGTGCTTCTCTTGATGCAATCCAGGATCCGATTGGCCTTCTGGACTACTAGAACACATTACCAGCCCATGTTGAGTTTCTCCTCAACAGAGATATGGTATGCTGTAACACTTTGTTTGTGTACTGTGGCAGGCTGCTAAAGCTAAAACGCAGTAGTCAGTAGTCCAGTTCCAGCCTATAAGAATAATTCCAGTCTTCTGCTAAGTTATTTGAAAGATGACTACTGTAAAATAGATTTATTTCCATGGAACAAATGGGCCTTGCAGGCCCAAAGTTAAAGTAAGTTGCATAGGAGCGTATAGTAAATCACTACAACAGAAGCAACTCAGGACAGTCAGTTCAATTAAAAAAGGCTCTGTTAAATCTTTACAAACTCAAATTGATATTGCTGGCACTGCTATTAGGTTTTGCTACTAATTTCAGATCTGTTATTACTCTCATGCCCTTGAAAATAAAAATGCATCAAAGTCCAAAGTTCTAAATGTGAATTTAAACAGACTGCTCAATTAGTAGCTGACTTAAAAATAAACACCTAGCCTCCAAGCTTTTGCTTGAAGTGGGTGTGCTCCAACTTAGGAGTTCTTGTTAAGCTGACTCTAATTATCTGGGAATCAAAACTTCTTTATTATAAAGGATATCCCTTATCTGTAACCTGAAGTTTACAGAATAAGAATTTTCTTTAAATAGATTAGCAGATTTATCAAGCAAAGTTATTTAAATATTTTTGGCATTACTTTAAGCTCAGCTTTTCTGAGTCTCCTTCTAGTCCTTCACCAGAAGCTGGCAACTGCCCTCTGCAGTGCCCATAGGTATAGATTCCTGCTGTTGTCCTTGTGACTATACACTGCAATCATCATGTCAATTTCACTGATTCATCTGAAAATGAACCTGGCAACAATGGTAACTGAAAAATAGGCTTCAAACACTCTCTAACTGCACATGGGAGGTGACAGGCATGTGTAGCTTAAAGTAAGATTAACAGTAGGAATATTCATTTCAATGACAGCGTGAGATTTGCCAGCTGAAAATGTTTCTCAGGGTGCAGTTGTAGGTTGATATGAGTACTGATCTCTAAAATTAATGCATGTCCTATCTTCTTATACTCATTCAAAATTAATGCGTGTCCTATCTTTTTATGCCCATTCTTAAAACGCATTTATTAACCTCAAGTAAAATCTTATGTAGATTGCAGCAATCAAAAATTAGGATTATAAAAAAAGGATTTCTATTAAAGGTGTCATCTGAATTATCTATTTTTAAAATGGTTTCAAAAATGTTATGCTTACATTTGAACTAAAAGCAAATCAAGAAAACAATCAGGCGCATAAAGAATCCTAAACAAAAATTCCAGTTGACTTTGTTAACATGCATCATCCCAGTTTTATCTGGATGTCAGCTACATGATCAAACATGTAGGAATTATGTAAATTCATTCATTGATTGAAGAAGAATTCCAGAAGAATTCATCTCGGAAGAATTCCAAATGTAATCTGGAAGGTCTATTTTAAAAATTCTGGTGGCATTTGTCAAGAAAAATAAGAATCAAAAGCTTTGGAAATGTGCTAAAAGGCAAAGTTCTACTAGTATGAGTACTATATTGTATTATGGAGTGAGAGAAATGAATTTAACACTAGTTTCAAATGTGCAAAATGAGCCTCATACATCTTAGAGCTAAAGGATAAACACTGAGGATCAGAATTCCTTTCATTGACTTGTATTGCCACAACTACATAAAATTCCATTTGAGAGTTGCCAACAGAAAAATATTATCTCTTTCTCCCACTGGTGTTTTATAGCAGTTCTTAAAAATGGAAACATATCTGCCTGTAACTGATATATTATTTCCTGCGTTGTCATGAAGAAGCACAAAAATGCATGTCTATATATCAGAATGAAGTTTCCTACCTCCTGCATGTGAGTAATAATACCTTTTGGCCCTGATTTACTGACTGTTCCTGCAAGAAATCCCTGCAAATGAAATGAAGGCTTTTTTTTTAAAAAAAAGACATTTACTGTACAATCTGCTTATCTTCCTGGTTAGTAATTTTTCTTGAATACTTGTGTTCACATGCATAGAAATGTATCTGATATGGAAAAAAAATATGTTTTAAATATTGTATATGGTAAGCTAAGTATGGAATAACTTCTATAAGAGCATTTCCTGTTCTCACACAATTCTTATTAACAGAATTGAAACTTCCTGTAAACTTCAAATGTATGTAGAGGGAAATAAAATCCACTGGACAGAGAATATATTCAGTTCTGACAACTTCCAAAAAGATATTGTATTTTAAGTACTTAGAAAACCCCAAAAAAATATGACTGCAAGCAGATAAGTGCCTTTATAAAACACTATAGTATTTGGCACACACATACCAAAATAAATTTAAGAATAGAAATAGCACTTTATGAGATCTGAATCTGGAAATGAACTAGTAGAAAACATTTGAAAAAACTAGTCTTGCATCAGAAAACTGGTCAAATTAGAAATAGCCATTAAACAAATGTTTGCCATTCTGCAACTACAAAACCTGCCTTGATTGAAAGTAAATTCAATAAACACAGGAACGGTTAAGACATGCACATTCACTGGAGCCTGCAAACAATATGACAAAAATTTGGAAAACTGTACATTGCATCGTTCATCTAATATGATAACTCAGAAAACTGTCAGTATAATCTAAAGCTACCATTCTGAAACTAATACCTCATATAAAGCTGAGTATCATTAACAAAACTCTTCTTGATAAAGAAAAAGCAATTTGGAAAAAAACAACACAATTTTTGACAGAGTATTATTTTAACATTTCAAGGTTTGATTAGTTCATTTAAATATTCTAAATGCTGGACAGAAATCACACATTTTTTCCCAAGTTTTCAAAGCCTTATAACTCTCTTCAAATTCTTGTCAAATAAAATCATTTGAATACTTGACAATTTAGAAAGAGAGCATGAGATAAAAAAAAAAAAAAAAAAAAAAGATTTAAAACTGAATTGAGAAAAGGCTACCCCAAAGATGCTGGCTTTCGTATTTCATTTTCAAATGTCCATTTTCCTTTATTTTTGTGAAATTGATGTAAAATGTTCAGCGTTGTTGTAGTGCTGTTAAATCCACTGGCTTAAGCATGAAACTAAATTGGTTCAGAAAGGATAAATATGCCTTTTCTCACCCTTCACCAGTGTTAAATCTGGAACATTTATGTGGATACTTTTTTCTGTTCTTTGCCTTTCGAGGTAACTGTAAAAATAAGTACAAGACTAATAGTTGAACTTCATAATAACCAGCTAATATTCTTACAACTATAATTAATGTGGGCTTTCTGAGAAGTTCTGTCTTTGAACCTTGGAGAGAATTTAGTCTTCAAGGAGGTTGCAACAAATTGGCATTTTGTTCATTTTAGAGCAGTAAATTTAACACTGCAGGGAATTATTAACAACTAAAAAATGATTGAGCATATCTAATAGATTCATTAAATCTGAAGTGTTGAAGCTTGTTGTTTCGAAGAATCAGCAAAAGAAAGGTTCTGAGAAGGACACTTTGGCAATAATTGGCCAAACAACATTATATGAAATGACGGGAAAACAGCACCTGGCAACAAGCCAGCTTCTAAAGCTTTCATCAGCTGTTTTAATCACTGAAGATTATTATTCCAGTTTTAAGAAGCTTATGTGATTTATCTCCGTGGGTTTGACAAAAGAAAGTCAGTAGTCATTTTGAAAGAGGCACTGCTATTTTGCTCTCTGATATTTTAGACTGTCGGGAAGTAGTACAATTTATGTGATATACTCTGTGAAATCCCTGCATTCCTGATTGTATATTCTCAACAGAAAAGCTCTAAGTGATGATGCCCACATAAATTAAGTGTGAAATGAGACATAATGCAGGACCAGTGTTCCTCATTCTTTTCTACATTATGAAATTACACGTTACGGAAATGTACAAGAATCTGAGAATGAAAAAGAGCCTCAGTCCTCATCTGAGAGAGGTTAAAAGAAACAAACACCTTCTCAGTAGACCATTTATTCCTATTTTCCTATTTTGAAAGGTTTAATGCAAAGAGCTAGTTCTAAAAATGCTTGTAACATAGAAATAACTGATGGATTTGTGCTACAGAATACATTAGATTATGTGAAATACATTCACTGTGACAGATGCCACATGTTGGCCACAGAATAGATACCATGTAGGTCTAAAATGCAGGATGATCAAACTTCTGTTGCAACTGGCTTGAACCCTGCCCTGATAGACCATCCTGATTTCACTCCTCAGGGTTTCTAGGAGGATGAGACAGCCTCCTCCTGAGATACCAAAGCTCCTCCTTGTCCCACTTAAGTGATACTAATGGTGGTGACAATGCCTCTGATGCAAATAAAGCCTTCACGTACCTTCGCTTCTACTCTCAAAGCAAACAGCAGTCTCTATAACCTAGTAAATAATAAATTCCCTGGGATAGGAGATTTTCCATACTATGCATAATACATTTTATACAGACAAAGATAAATGAAAACAAGAATAAAGGAAGTATTTCACTTAAAGCTTAATCTTATTATCTGATTTAGAGTCCTAAAATATTATGTTTTGATACCAATAAGCTGCATGGAAAAATCAGTATATTGACTTTTGGAGTCATAAGTTCTCCCTAGGCAATCTCTGTTATTCGTTTTCTAGCCCAGCAATTTAGAGGATGAATTTGTCCAAATTTATACACAAATGGCCTTAATGACTTAAGAATGCAGTTTGAAGGATGGAGGTTTCAGAGTAAAGCTCTCATATTGAATAGGAGAATTTCAAGTTTTCCATTTTAGCAAGACTATGGGGATGAAGGCATATGGAAGTCAAAGAGGTGATATGGGAGAACCAGCAGGGCTTCACCAAGCGCAAGTCCTGCTTGAACAACCTAGTGGTGTTCTATGATGGTGTCACTGCATCAGTGGACAAAAGAAGAGCTACTGATGTCATCTATCTGGACTTCAGTAAGTCCTTTTTGCACAATACCCTGCAACATCCTTCTCTCCAAATTGGAAAGATATGGATTTGATGGGTGAACTGTTCAACTGTTCTTTGATTTACACACAAAACTGATCCGCTTTCTTAAAGGAAATGGAGAATGAGTAACTAGAAGGCAGATAGCTTGGCCTTCCGTATTAACCATCCTTCTGACAAAAGCTAATTACTATACTAATTGTAGTTAGAGACCAAGAACTATCTTCAGTTTTCTTCAGGAAAAGTTCATCATCTACTGTTTACTAATTACTAGGCAATGGTGAAGAAGATTCTTCTTCAACAGGAGGTGTAGTGGTAGAAGTTTTCTAAGCCTTTTGACACTCTCCCAAAAGATAAGTTTATGTTGCTAAATACAAATGAATTACTTACGGATTTTTTGTTCCTAGACATGAAGCACCACCAGTAAGCAGTGATGTAAAGTTTATAGATATATTAATAAGTAGCAGAGTTAGGGAATTACTAACACTAGTTAAAATGGCCTTACTGGCTTTTTTGCTCCTTCTTACTTCCATCAAGTATTAAGTTTTTCTCATTAGCATTTAATCTTTCATAAAGAAGTAACTATGTTACTGTAATTATACTTCTGCCCCCCAAAACACTGGGCTTCAACTTAACAAGAGAGCTTAAATATAAATTTCATTCAATTAACATTTATCCCTTTTTCTTTTTAAATGATATCAAGTCTGAAGTGAGTAATTAAAACATATTAACATTCTGCTAGTAGCTGCTATTTAACAGAAAGTCTGCTTGAGATAGTTTGAGATGAAATAGTGCAAATTCACATACAAAGGACATAATTTATATTTTTAAAACTGTAAAAGTTTTCTAGTATACTTCAGTGTACTACAATTTGTTTTCATTAGTTTCACATCTGATCTCTCTCAACCATAATCATCTAGAATTACTATTAAACATGCACATGTTTCTAAATGAGGATAATCTTACTTCATTTTGAAGTAGATAGGGCTAGACATTAAAGTCTGCACGAATAGCCAATTTCCTATTAGGACTCAAGCAAGGTAGCTGTCCTCAGGCTCTGATTTTCCAGCTGTCATCTTTCCCAGCATTTGAGCAATGAAGGAATCTTTTGTTCTACTGAAAAGTGGCACATTGTTCCCTGCTCAGGTTCCCAGAACAAAAAGTATAAGGCAATACAATGAGCTTCTCTTCAAACTGGATTAATGTGGTGGGGCTTTTTTTATGTAACATTTTTCACTGAGTGAAACTTTACTTGTTAAGGTAAAGAATAATTGCAATTTCTGTTGTATTTAAGATCTTGTAATACATTATAAAGACTGAAAATATTTTTAAATGAAAATTAGCCTTTAAGCCCCAAATAATCTCTTAATAAACATGGTCATAGCAGTAAACTCAATAGCTTTATTTTGCTCTAGCTATCATCACACTTTATTTCAACAATAATATATCAGGCTATTTTCAGACATTTGCAAAACACTGTTTAACTACTTTTACTTATTCTATTTACTAAACTGAAATCCTAAGCCTGTGAGTTTTTCTTGGTTTATTTCCTCTAAAGTTCTTCAGAATTATTTTATAAACTTTTAATATACTTTTTTAATCTATCCAGTTACAGAAAGGTGTTTTCTCACTACCTCTAAGTCAGTATGATGTACATGAAAAAAAAAAAAAAAAAAAAAACTATAAAAGCCAATTGATAGGCTGTGGAAGAAATTCCTTTTGAAATGTTCCGTCTTACTTTTTTCCATTCCTGGGTACACGCTCAGTTTTCTTCAAGATTTTGTGAGGCAGAACATTCTAAAGGTAGAATTTTTCCTCAGGAGCAACTTTCTTCATTCTCAAGGGAGAGAACATCTCAAAGCAGAGGTTTAGTATATGAATAAAGAAGCATCATATCAAGGGGTTGGGAACGTGTAACTCATGCAAAAACCAACAGCGATTCTGCATTAGCATTTCTGCTTGGGTCAGGAACACACTTTCAGTTAAAATTTCTTAAAATTTCTCAATTAATCTGTTCTGCTTTGCACTCAGACTTGTTCCAGACCACACAAAATGGATTCCTTTAGATGAAACTAAACCAGGAGATGTGCATCTTCTTAATTTTAACAGTGGTCAATGTGCTCCAATCCCTAATAGGTATGTAGAACAGGAGACCAGAATAGAGCTAGTCTGAAATAAGACCTCCAAAACACTGGTGAATCTCTAAATGCTGTCAAACTGAAGCTAATCCTGAAAGCAAAAACCTAACATTTGTTAAAGATACAGTTAGTAGAAGGAGAGTTAAGGATAAGCCATCTTTATTTCTTTTCTATCTGTCTGTTACTTTCTGCTGAAAGAATCAGCTACTCTCCTCAGACCTGGGGTCTGACCACACAAGGATTACAAAGGGGCTGCTGTGCTGACCTGAAACACAACTCTCAGAAGCTGAGGGATAGACTTCATTCTGCCAAAAGGAAGGCTGAAGCAACACAGTAAGCAAATGAGAGCTACACCTATGAAGCCCAGGATATTCTGGAAGTGCTGCCTACATTTTATCAGAAAGCATACAAGCGAGGAACAGCCTGTGGACCAAAGTTGCTTAAACCTCTTTATCTCATTTCCATCCTACTGAACTCCATGTGTACAGGTGCATACAATCTGAATTAAAATATGTTATGTCACAAGTGCTTTTGCGTACAAGTTCTGGTTAAATATAAGCCATCAGTCGGGATCATAAATAGAAGTAGAGTGAAATAAATCATGCTTAGTAAATACATTCTGAATAAAATATTAAAAATAACATCTGTAATTATCAGGAGGCCTTGGTAAGTTTTTCTTAATTGTTAATACATGCATTTCTTAGCTGCAGATTGATCATACGGTCCTCATCACCATTGAAAATAGCACAGTGTGTAGTGTATGTAAAGTAGTCAGTCCACAGTAGCAGTGCATTCATCCTGATTTCAGTCACGTGAAAACAAAAATTCTGTCCACTTCATTTTATCAGATTTCCCCTCTGCTGCTCTCTGTTGCACAGAAACAAAATGGAACAGAATATTGACAGAAATATTAAACCTCCGCTGCCATAACACCGATATCCCCCTCTGACACTGTGGGTCAGTGTAACACAACAAGAAGGATTATTTTTTGAATAAGCACTTGTTCTTTAACTCTCTTGAGAAAGACATCATTATTACTGGTTTTATCCTATATTGTATATTTGACCTGGTTTCATTTTTACCGGATACATAACATTTTCCTCAGGGGTTCTTTTTGTTTAGGATAACATATATGTAAATTAGAAAAAATCTCAAGTAATCCCAAGTTACATGGCTGCAATTAATAAATTTTACTAAGAAATATATTAAATATCTCAAAAGAGAGCTCAGGTTTTACGAAGATAGCATCAATTTAACAAATTATCTGGGAGCTGCTTAGAGATTTTTCAAAAGCTGTCAATTACCTGTGTTTTTTGTTTGTTTGCTTGTTTTAAAAAAGTGCTGCAGTTCTCTGTATATCCTCAAGGTGTAGCATTTTCACAGTTCATGGGATGGCTGACAAATCTGGCTATCACTACTGAAACACTGTACAGCATTACAGACTGCTCAGCAATAACTTGCATCTGAGCAGTGCAAGCAATTTCAGATGACACGTATAGGCTTTCTAGCAAAATGGAATCTGGCCCCACATCTATAAATAACCCACAAATTTCAGGGCAATTATACTAGAAATGTATTTAACCAAAGCCCATTTGTTTTTGTTTTTATTTTTAAACTTCAGAAGAATTATCTATAAAAATTATCTATAAAAGCAACCCCATCAAAGTATATTCATACTTTGATTTATAAATACTATATATAAATTATAAAGAATTTATAATACTCTTCTGACTATATTGCTGGTTCAGATTTTGTGAAGTAATACTGTAGTGGCTTTCCTAATAATTTATTTAATACTAGCCTGCAAACGCTATTTGAGAGACTAAAAAAAAAAAAAATCATCCTGATTTTGCTAATCTTCTTTACGCAATATCTTACATGAGAGAACAAACTTATTTTCCAGAGAGAAGAAATGAATCATAGAGGTTAAGGAAGATAAATATTTTTAGGTGTCCTCTAATTTCATGTGGCTGGGTGTTTGGATACCTAAATGAGACTTCAGCATATTGTTCTCTTTCTGTAATTAGATGCATACACACACTGCACTTTGCTAAATCAAACCTGATCAAACACACAATGCATTTCTTATTTACATTAATTACTAAACATACATTACTTCCCATCGGGTCTTGTGGGGGAAGAAGTATAGCACTCTATTCTTTCTAATAAAGATCCAGATTGTTAGATGGAAACAGTGAGCACTTTGACAGATGTGAATTTATTTCATGGCTAGCCAAGGTGCAGAAAAAATTGTTTAAAAATTATATAGTAATGAAAGCTAATGCAATATGTATATCTTACTGACAAGCAATAATGGCTTCTGTTTTTGTTGCTTTTTTTTGTTAATTATAAGTAATGTCAACCATTAAGAACTTTTTTTTAGTTGGTGGGCAAAATTACTTTCAGCAGTTAAATAAAATCCCACAGTATCCTGCTCTTCTATTGAAAGATCCTAAGGGATACGTTACTCCCAGCCCATCCATACTCTGTACCAGGGCCTGAGAGTTTCAGTAATGTTTTATGCAAATGCATAATATCACAGGTAATTGTTCCATGCAAATTCTCCCTGCACATTAACGTTTCTCTTGAGCTTGGATTCCATTTCCAGTTAAACCAACTTCTACTGTTTGTACAGTCAGAATGATTCTTTTATTTCAGGAAGTGTCACGTGTAATTTTTATACTTGCTCATGATATAACAAAGTTTTAATACAATCCTAATATCATCGCTGGTACAAATGGAACAAAGCTGGATCATAACTGAATTGATGTAAAGTTCTTGATGAGGTTCTCTGTAAACAAAATTCTGATTCTTGTGAAGGAGACTAATCAGAGCTCACCCTACATATATATTCACCTTCCCCACACATATTTGACTGCTTATTGCAAAAAATAAAAAATAAAAAATTTAATTCATGATAAACAGAACCATAGATTTACAAAATGAAAATGGAGCAAGGATTATGACTTTTCCATGGCAATATAACAACTGTAATATTGCAGCATAAAACCAGACACTGTTCTGAGAGAGTCCAGTCACAGATAGTGAATTACTTCTATAAAAAAAAGGTAAATAATCTTATATTGGGTCAGTCCTCTTCAGTTTGTGTTTATATTTATTTAAAGTGGTGTGAAATCCAAGTAGCTTGAGAAACTAACTTTATTCTAGGCAACATTATATCTTTTGATATATCCTTTAAAAGTCAGAAGTTCATTTTCTACTACCTAAGCACACTCCTCAATATCTCCCCTTTGCATTGTGTATTCTTAGAAAATATTGATTTGACTACAAGAAATAATTTACTGGAAAAATGACCTAATGAAATAGAAATGAAATGTGACAATGCACATATCAATGAAGTCATCTTAGTTTTTATGATGGAGAATTACAATCACTGTTCAAAATTTCTAATTGTAATATTGTTATTCTATGCCTACAGTCACAAGTGAGATACTTTTCTAGAAAAGTAACTGGAATTTTATTCATAAGAGGCATTACCGAGGGTAATACATGTCAGTAGTTTCCAAAGTATCACATTTTGATGTAAGTTTTTCCTTTTCAAGATTTTCAAGGCCAGGTTGGATGAGGTCAGTCTGATCTAGTAGATGGCAACCCTTTCCGTGGCAGAGGGGCTGAAACTAGACGATCTTTAAAGTTCCTTCCAACCTAAGCCACTCTATGATTCTATGGTTCTATCATTTTTTTCTTACATCAGCTGAGATGTGTGTTTTTCCACAGTGAGAAAAGTTTAGTTCAAGTTCCAAGGACGTAATTAGCACTGAAGCAAGCTAAACTTCAGAGTAAACATACAAATTCAAATGCTTCATCCAGGCTGAATCCTTAGTTACAAGCTGGGGCATGTTGCCATTCATCCTGGAGCTACAGTTCCCCAGATATCCAGTTTGGGCACTGTTAAGACTATACTGTAGCTCCTGCCTAGAAGCATACTTCTGTTTTCTTCATAAAATTCAGATAGCGGGTAGCATATCTCATCTGAAAACAGCATAATCACTTTTTCATATTATTTAAGTTCTGAGTTTTTTTGTGATTTCTAATAGAAGAGAATTCACAGATGTTGCACTTACATATAATAGATAATGGTATTGCCAGTTGTTAGAAAACAAATATTCCCCATTATTCCTCTCATTTTCAATTTTTTTTGCATCACTATACAGAAATATTTTCAACTGCAGGAAATCCTGCCAGAAATATTAATTGAATTTTCAGTTGGTTTTAAGAAAACACAATTAAAATGTTAAGCTTTCAAGAGCATTTGCACCAGACTGTAACGTGTAAAAATCATACTATTGTTTCTAGTGGTCAGTAATTCTCACCACAGTGTAAATATTTGTGCTTTTAATGAATCAGTTTCATACTTGAAAAGCATCACTGGCCTGAACATGGTATGCTAATAAAAATCTCAATTGAAATATGATAGACATAATAGAAATGACCGAGTCGAGAAAACAGTAAATGCTATCTGAGTGGAACCAAATAAATTTATTACACTATAGCTGGAAAAGTGTCTAAATACAATTTTATTTAAATACATACAGCTTCTAGTCAGAGTCTAGTGCTTTTCTTCAACAATTTCAGGCTTAATAAACTATCTTTTTCTTAATGACCTTAGGAAACTCTACCAAGGACCAGCAGTTCTGCATTATAACATCTCTGGTTTACTTACAACTTAAACATAGTGCAGCTATCTGCACAATGTTTATCTCAGCTGACCTACCAGTAACCCCTGTTTTGACCTGTAGGAATCACCTTCTCTTTAGAGGGCAAGAATTTATTTCAATTATGGGGCTAGCTGACCCATCTGCTCCAGTGGAAAAGTTTTAGGTAGAAAACATCCAAGTCTTGCCTAGGTTTTTACAAGCCAAGTTGCTTTGATGATTTGATTCTGCAACAGCCTTGATTACCATTTTCTCAGGAGAAAAGGAAAAAAAAAGGCAAAATTAGTGTAATAATTTGAGCCATCTAACTTGAAAAAGTATATTTTTTCAATAGTCAGTAGAAGAGAGAACTGCAGTTGAGATGTTATGTTATACTTCCCCGCAGAATTCTTCTAACTGAAGATCTCTGAAAATCCTGTATCTTGTGATTTGCGCTATTTGCAAAACTCATTATCAGAATATTGTTAAAACATAAACATCTTTTTTTCAAAAGACAGCAGATTCCTTACTGTGTCAAGAAGAACATTCGCTGTTGCAGTAGTGTCGTTCTGATCAAATAAAATTCATAGCTAGTTAAGATCAATAATTTTATAAAGTGCTAAACAGGCAAAGATACTTATAAAAAACAAATTAAAGAAAAATTATTATAAAATGACTTGGGCTGGAAGGGACCTCAAGCATCATCAACTTCCAATCCCTCTGCACAGGCAGAGTTGCCAGCTTCCAGGTCAAGTACTAGATCAGATTGCCCAGGGCCCCAGCCAACCTGGCCTAAGAACCTCCGGGCAAGAGGTATCCCTCAGCCTCTCAGGGCAACCCATTCCAGCATCTCTCATCTCCAGCTCTTTTACTTCTCAGTAAAATAAACTCATGAGAAACAATGCCAGCAAATCTGGTGTTACATTTCTTGATGTCTAACAATGCAGCCTTATTGGAAAATAAGTGTTTTGCAGACAAGAAATTAATATATTATTCCCAAAATTGGTAAATAGGGATAAATATACCTGCTCTTGAAAGTATTTTAAAAAAACATTTTTGTTTAAAAAACCAATAGTCTAAAGCTCCCTAATATTTACCTAGTAAGTGTTAAGATAGCATCTTGGCAAAACATGATTCCGCTGCTGTCTTTTAGAGGAGGTGGCTGGAAGCATAAATATGTTGCATGCTGTGCAGGAGGGATGGTGAGGCAGAGGCTGTAAACCACATATTTCTTACAGCGGTTTTGTGCTTCTGCCAGAAAAAAAAAAAAAAAAAAAAAAAAAAACCAAAAATGCATTTCAGAGTACCTTGGGACCTTTCTGAGTTTCAAAACCAAGCCCAAAATGCACACATTTCTTTGCTTTGAGGCCCTATATGCTACTCATCCTTTAACTGAGGTACATCATTAACTATTAATTTAAGTAATAAAGTTCTTACTTGTGTAGAACAAACTTCCCATACACATGACAACTGTTAGGCAGACTTACTTGCATTCTGAGTTTCACAAAGGACTGCTCAATCTCCATAAAGGGCTACTATCTGACATATGTACTTTAAAGGAAGTGAATTCCTATTACACTAAAAAAACACTGGTTGTCAAGAACTAGGACAATGAGTTGATGTCTTCATTTACTCCAGAAATAAAGAACTAGCACATTCAGTAACCTGTGCCAAACAAATGGTTTCTCTTCCACAGCAAACTGAGCAAATACCCTTACTTTTATTAATAGAAAATGACATGGTATCACTTTCTTCTCTGGACTTGCTCAGCACTGTGGTCATTAGGATAATTAATTTTTACCGAAGATGTTTCATACATGAATACAGCAGGTTTCAATTTTACTTATAAATCAAGTCAGACTCTTTTTTTTTTTTCCCCTTACGTTATCTCAAATTCAAAAGCATTTAGGGGACTTTTTATTGCTCCAGAAATAGACTATCACTGAAGAGACCATGACTCACATCTTCCTTACCTTAACTGTGTCTTTTTATATAAATATTATATATAATATATATGATTAAGTCCCTCATATTTCCCCCCATAATAAAATCTTTAAAACTGTCAGGTTTTTCTCAAACTTCTGTAGTGACTGGGAAATGGGAATGGCTATGTATTCTCAGATACTTTGAGAGATCTTTGTTATCAAATCAGCAAATATAACATGTTTTTATCCTCCCTCTCCTGAGAGTATTTTTCAAAATTTCCCTCCTTTAGTATCTCTACTTCCAGTTATTTTTTCAGCTGGTCCATGCTTTAATATGTTCTATTTCATAAGTGGTTGCTTACCCCATAATACCACTCTAACAATTTAACAAGAAATTAGTCCTAGTTTGTTACCACACAGGCTGCTACTAGTGAACCACTACGAGAAAAGAGATCAAAGCACATTATATATTACAACAATTAAAACACATGTACTATGGTAGTATTCGTCCAAAAGATTGGGAAAAAAAAACCTCAATGTAATGATTTGTTGTGTTTTATTTTGCAAGCTACTTTTGTAAGTTTTGTTTCTGCAGATAACACATGTAAAAATGCATTTAAATGATTTCACATGCTTTGTGATACAAAAGGTTGATATGATGAAAGTGTTTCTTTAATTTATTAACACAACTGCTAAGCATTTTATGAATATTGATGTAACTTGGTCAGCATGATACAGAGATTTGATACTGTGGTTTTTGCATTTGAAGGATACAAGAGTCTCCTGATGCTCTCAATCATATTTATATTTTGTTTGCTTTCATTTCCATAGAACTTAGAGTGGCAGTAAAATTTTTTAATGTCATCATTCTATGTGGATACATAAGTCTCATTAAAATGCTACAACACAACCCAATAGATGTTTGTTTGTGGTTTTGGGGCTCTTTTGCATGCATAACAAAAACAGTTGCCAAAGATAATCTGAAGTGATCAACCACAAAAACCACTCATTAGATATTAACAATGTAAAGGTAAATAACTTATGCACCTGCCTTTGAAATTGACAATATAAGAACATAGATGATTACTGTATGAGGCCTGAAAAGTTTACACTAAATATTTACTGTTAAATGTTAAACCTAAATGTTACATAGTTCCCCAGTATTCAGTAAACAAATCATTATGTTTTATAATTGCAAGCATATTGAATATGTTTATCATCTAGCTGTAGGAAATTTATAAACAGAAATTGAATAATGATTGAAAATTATTCGCAAGTACATTGAGGATTACTACTAAAACTTAGATCTGGAGACAGTCCAGTACTACAGAAAGAGGTAGAAAAATATCAATGTCATTTTTGTCAAAATTTCATCATAATTTACATAAATTTCCTTGTTTAAGGACATAAATATTATTCACTGGACTGAAATATATGAAATGCTTTAAAAGATGTATTAACAAGAAAGCTTTATTACAACACATTGCTCAGACATATGCAAACAAAAATACTCTTTTTCAAATTACTTTTCAAAGTTCCCTGTTTTCTGCCATACTGCTATTTTGGAAGCTTGTTTAGGAGTTTAGGATAAAGTCAGAAGTAACTTCTGTAGCTCTAGGATCTTTTCAGCTGCTCGCTGAAGTGTCATTGTAGGGGAAATATGTTCCAGGTGCTTCTGTTCTGTTCTGCTCTCTGTCTATTCTCTGCTCCCAGATTGTGACTGAAGTGAGTAGCAGCATTTAAAATCTTTAACCTTTAGACAGTCCTAAAAGCATTCCACATCCTCCTAAACATCACATAAGCCAATGTAGTCTTACACACACTAGACCCATAGCCACATCTGATTTCCGGCAAGCAGATCCTAGCTTGGAGGCTTTGATAGACTGTTAGAAATGACAAGGAAAACAATATAAATGCTGCACATAGATTAGCAGATCATTATTAGCCCTTTGCACACTAAAAGTAAAACCTCCTTGATCCTAGACTATAAAAAGCCTTCTGAAGCGTTTTCAGCTTCTCTTTGATTCTTAGCCCAAGCTTTAATTTTCTCACAGTGCTGAAGCTCTGGGTTTCATTAGGGCTATCATCTCAAATTCCTTTGTGCCTCTACTTGTTTGTAAGTGTTACTTCCACCCTCTCCTATGAATACTATGTCAAAAGTTAAACAATGATATCAAAACACTTCAAACAATGTTTGTTAATGATCATTGTTTTGGGTTTTTGGTTTTGTTTTGGTTTTGTTTTGGGGTTTTTTTTTTGTTTTGTTTTGTTTTTTTTGGTTTTTTTGCATCTCATACAATTTAGTTTTAACATTCCTTTGTAATGTAACAAATTATTATAATCTATCATAAAACAAAGATTTGTTATCACATTAGCCTCAATTTCTTTCAAAGTTTCTATATTTTGATGCATTTTCAGCTAGTTCGTCCCTTGATGGAAGGTTATCTTTGGTTCAATATTACTTTTGATTTATACTGAATGTGAATTCCATTTGTCCAAACAAAAGCAAGAAGATTCGTTCCTTGCAAGTGTGCACTTATTAATTAAAAATGTTATGCATTTTTATATCCTTAGTACCTTTAGATTCCTCTTTATATATAATTTCAGAAAAAGAAATCGGATGTGCAAGCTATTATTTAGGTTGTCTGATATTCTAATATGAAATAACTATATGCTAAGCATACAATACTACTACTGTATATTGAGTAAAGCTCAAAATAGCCAATCAAACTCCAGAATTCCAAATTTTCAAAGCTACTTTACATTACTAGTAAAACAATGATGAAAACTCTTTGGCTTTCCTTGACTTTCAATCATCAGAACATCTACTAATCCACTGACAGGTTTCTGACAGTTCAGTTTCTGAGCCTCTACTTACATCTCACCAAACCCTAGATGCTGATTGAACTATGAATTTCTTCTAGTGTTAGAAAGTATTAATCATCCTTCCATGATCTAGAAAGAGTCAGGAGGGTAGGAAAAGAGAAATACAAGAACACTGCAGTCCACTGTGATAGCAAGGAAGGGAGAAGTTTAATTTAGATTCTCAATTTGATTGTAAAGACTTGAACCAGACAGAAGATGTTATAGCAATCAGGAGAACAGGATGAGAAAACAAAAAGCACTACTCTTCATAATGATAATAAATATACTGAGATTACTTCTTGTTTGAGATAGCTGTTCCGTAGACGCAAAAAACAATTCTCAATGAGATTTTGCCTTGAAAATATATCTTTATACTAAATATTGTTTCTTGAAATCTTCAGTTTCAAAGATATGATTTGTTAAAATATACTGCTTGCTATGATCAGGACTGAACATGCATAATGTATTAAAAAAAAAAAAAAGGGTAATTTCCATAACATTGAACATTGTTATTGCTCATGGTTAAGTTTGAATCTGAAGATATTTTAAATCTTTATTTGTCCTCTGGGGAATGAACAGTTTGTGGAAGACTTCAGCTGAAAGAGCACAGCTATTTCTGAGAATGAACTTTAAAAAAAAAAATCTTTCTCTGAGAAGTTCTGTGCTTGTAACTTCATGAAAATGTACAACAACAAAAAAAAGGAAATGGTTTAGGTAGTAGCTATGGTGTGAGATGCACCATTTTCTCAGTCTGAAAAATTCTCATTACAGCAATTTAATTGTAAGCCTTTTAAAGGCATATGTTTTCAGTGGTTGATCAAGATTTCCATGATTCCACCTTACTGAGAAGACAGGTACCCAAAGATGCAAGGACAAAATAGGACTTCTTTTTATAATTGCTCCAGCTAATTGCTTAATTATTTGACACAGGACCCTAGAGCTGAAAGCAAAATAATGGTTTCTCCTGTCCTCAAGTGCCTTCCAGCTGGCTCCCAGAGAAGGAAGGAAAGCAGAAGAGTGACAAGCATGGACAGACAGGTTACAAGTTTGAGAGCTTATGCAGAAAGAGAAAATTCAGGATTGAGTTCCAGAGTTAGGGAAACATAGGGGCTCAACAAGAAGCTTTGATTCTTTTCACAGAGTTCTTTAATTCAGAAAGATATTGAGGAACCAGTGGGCTGGTTAAGACACATACAGAGAGGGAACATGGTGTGAAAAACTCTGTAAGAAGTAAGGGACATACAGTCGTGGGGAAAGAGTGAGAAATCAAAATAAATAGGTAGAAAAAGAGGGAAAGGATCAAAGTAACTTAAAATAATAATAAATATTTTCTTTAAAAAAAAAGTATAGTGCCAGAAAAAGAATACGGGGAAAAGCTTAGGAACATTAGCGTGGGAAAAGAAGCCCAAGGCTGAGAATAGAAGAATAGCACAATCATGGTTTTTGGATTTTTGTTGGGAGAGTTTTTTATTTGTTTGGATTTTGAGGAGGTAGGGAAGGAAAAGGAGATGATAACCTACTACAATAAATCGCTAAAGATATTACCACCTTGATACTGATTCCCATAAATAGAAACATTCTACTATGCTTCTATTTATTGTCTTGAGGCGGCATATATGAGGTCAGTGTAAGAAACAAAATGCATGAAGAAAACTGTCCAGATTTCACCTGGCAGAAGGTTTTTGAGGTGAGTAGTTCTTTCTTTAATTGGGAAAATACATCAAAAATACAGAAAGTGACAAAGTACCATATTTGGGCTTTCAGAAGAATACAAAAGAGAGAATTATATTTGCCCATACTAGCTTAAGCCCCTGTTTCCTTTTACTTAGTTCTCTACACAAGGTGAACAGAAGCCTAGATCATGTTTGGGCTGTTTAACAGAGGAACCTGTCGACTGCTGTACCTCCTCTTTTAGAAATGATTAGAAAGTTCAAACTACAAAATATTTTACAAAAAGAAACAGTATTGATGGAGCTCAACACCTTTCTGGTATACTTGATTTGTCTTTACATTTTTATGTGTTGCACTTACATGCTCAGTAAGAAACCTTATATGCATGAAAGAGTGCAAATGAAGTTAATAAGCACTGAATTGTGTACAGAATGTTTTACAATATATAAATATTATAATATATAAATATATATACACACATATATTCCTGAAAAATCATTCCTCGTGTCTCAGCCTCTGCATCCGAAAACTGACACATCCTTAACCTTACACTCAAATTCTACAGCTGCAGAAACTGGTTGTTGGAAATGTACTTTCAAAAGGATAATAAGGATAAGTTTAGGAGCAACCATAAGGAAATTAGCTGGTGTGATAAGAGAAAAAGAAAATGAACACTTCTGCAGACAGTTAAGATTTTGGATGGCGTAACATAAATAAGACCTAAGGCTAAACCACATAGTGAACAGGATGAAAAGAAATGTTGGATAACTATTATGCACTCTGTAAGCCAGAGGTCTCATGGGAGAAATACTGTGTGTGATTGTGTAATTAAAGATTATATCATAACACATATGAATAGGAGGATGAAATAAGATTAGGCAGGAAACATGCATTCCCATCTATCCTTCTTTCCCAACTTTTAACATTAGTAAACCTATTATTCCAAACATCATGTTATAACAGAGAACCATTTATGGGCTTTGCACAGTGATAGCAGTTAGAAATAATTTTAAAAGTGATACCATTAGCTCTGTAAGAAAAATCTAGTTAGCTATGTTGTTACAAATAAAAAAGAATATCATTCCATAAATTAAATAAGTTCAGAACACTCACATATAGCTGAATCCACCTGTAAACGTATCAAAGATCTTTCATACTGCAGTTCTGTCTTACATATATTTCTCTTCTCTGTAATGCTGAATGAAGGAATTGAAGAACAGAACAGACTGTAAGTCACTGGGAAACCCACTGCTAACTAGCACTTAGAAATCTAAAATGCAATCAGATCCTCATTACCCTCAGCTGTGTTTTTTATTAGTAGCCCTTAGACCACTTTAGCGGCTGCAAATGTTATGCCCTAGTTTTCCATATTTTCAGATACTGAATTTCTTAGTGTTTTAAAATATTGCATTTTATCCAATCTTTAAATCTGGAATGCGATTCATTGTAGTTGTTTCTCAACATCAGCAATTCAGAAAATTTTCCTAAATATTTGTGATCAGAACTAAGTGTAACAAAATAATTTTAGACCTTTTTTTGAACAAAAGAATCTTTTAAAAAGATTAGCAGTGAAATAGAAGTAGTGATTTCTATCAAAACTCAAGTCAGTGTTACAATAACCACCTGAACTCAGTCTTAAAATTTTCTAATGCGCTTTTACTGAAAGTTAATGAAGTCATTCCATGTCAGTCACGTTCAGACATGAAAGTAATTCAGAGCACAACATTTGCAACTTTCAGTTTAGGTTTCACAGGGCAATAAAACATTTTGCTAATAGAGAGCAATTGTTAAACTCTTCTGATTATCAGAGGAGAGGGAGGATTCCCAAATGGATTTCAACAGCAGACATTAAATCGGCAGCTGGTTAACATTACCAAAATGAATAATGAAGTACCAGTAAGACCTGAATACATTCTAGGCAAGCTCTGATGTACCAAGGTGACTTCTCTGTTATAAAAAGTGATCCCTTCAGTGTCATTGACCTGATGATAAAATGGATTTTCAGTTAAGCTGTGAAGTAGTGTCATGAAAACACAGAATTACAGTACCTACTAAAAGGACTTTAAAAGGGAAATGAATCATAAATAAAATCTGCTTTTTTCATGGCCAAGTCCAGTATTACTGTGATGAGACAGTGCAGTAAACGTCACAAGAAAATGACAGAAAATCAAGTTCAATTCCTCTAAGCATTTTGAGTTTAAGACATAGCTAATAAAATCTTCCACATACACAGTAACATTTGGGTTGATGATTTGTCAAGACTACTGGATTGGTTTTGAGTGCAAATAAATTTCTTTACATAAGATACATAACAGTTTTCCATTCAGCTCTGTGGCACAGAGAGAGAGTTATAGAACATGAATTTGCATAAGAATATGCTAATGTGTTTCACAGAAACAGCTTTAAAAACACAGTCATACTCCAAATTTCTGCTCTATTATGGTCAAGCACAGCAGTACTTTTGGTGTGTTGTCTATTAATGTATTTGAAAAAGTTTGATGTGTTAAAAAGAAGTAAAAACCGGTTGTGTGGAACAGCTCCAAAAATGCACATTATGATATTGAAAGCATTATTTCAAGAAAGGGAATGTACCTGGGTGTTAAAGAACAGAAAAATATTCTGATTCTCTCCTTGCTGATAAAATATAAGAAAGTGTAACTGCTTAACACTTACAAAAGTTGTTGGGATATGTCTAGTGTCAAAGTCAATCAGCTATCTGGAATTCATTCAGAAAAAAAGAAAAAAAAAAAAAAAGGAAGATTCCCTAGTTAGCACAACTTTGCTCCAGGTGCCTGGGAAAGAAAGTAAACCAGTTGTTTCGTTTTCATTCTATGTTACTCAGGCATGTCAGAATGCTGTCCTGAAAACTCTTTCCACCAACAGGCCAACAGTTGCAATGCAAATAAGAAAAATTCCATAGCAATTGGTTTGGGAGCAAATGGAAGGCATCATTTGTGCTATTTTTGGAGATGGTGGTGGTGGGTGTTTTTGTTGCTGTTGTATTTTGACAATTCTAATTATCAGACTAGTTCAAACAATTTCAGGCAAGTCTCTCAAGGAAAATGAGCTGGTCTTAAAAAAATTTGCGTATGTGAAGGATGTTAGAATTAGATGATCTTTTTGTATATTTCACAGTTTGTTCTCTAGTAACACACCCATAATTAATCCCTATCATAAAGCAGAAATATTCTCCATTTTGTGAGCACATCTATCAGATTTTCCACCAATTTTAGACACCAATTTTTATTAGTTCAGAAATGTACAGTAGGCATTAAATGCATATATTATATTTGCTGGTTTATTTCTCACTCTTTATTGCACATTTTTCTAACAGCCAGCTTGCTGTCCTTTACCTCCTCATTACCATTGTTTTGTAAGTAAAATACTAATGTAATATAAACTATTGAGTTAAAAAGGACCTCCAACTCTTAGATTGACAGGTAGAGCTGTGCTAGCATTATTAAACTTAAGACTGATAAAAAAATAAATTCTGTTTTCTACTATTTAGCCAAAATAACAAAGCAAGGGGGGTTTTCCTACAGATTTAATGTGAAAGTCCCCAGATGACAAACACAAAAGCCTAGATATCAAACAGGGTGAAAATGCTGATGTTCAACACCTGCACTGCGTGAGGGCCAAGAAGTAAGATACAGAGCTTGCTAACCAACACACCTGCCTGACAGTGTACTTTTTAACTCTTTCCTCTTCTGTCTTAAATCCCTTACTTAAAATAGGAGAGGATTCTAATAGAACAATGCAATCAAAAGGGATGTTATGGCCCAATTTTAAAGCAGAATGTACATTCTGCCTTATTGTCCAGATGTCCCATGTGAATATTTTATTTGTGTTAAAAGGCTATTGAACATGACAGGACTGATTCATGCCTACAAAATTATGAGGGAAAAAAGAAGTCATATGAGCTGTATGGAACTGTATGCTATGCCTATCAAAATGTTTGTTTTAATATGTTATTATATCCAATAATCTGACCAGATGTTTGCTGCTTAAAAAAAAAGAGTGATCTAATCTTTCTCCCTGCTTTTCAAGGGACTGCTGTAAGATGGTTAAAGGGCAGCTATGTACAGCTGATCGCAGGTATGTACCAGAACTACTTTTGCAGTCTGTAATCTGAGTATTCATTCTGAAGTGCTTGGGACTTACATGTAATGTCATAAAAGCATGAACAGGGCCAATACTGCAACAGTTCTTAAATGCCATTATTCTTGAATCCTTCAAAAAGAACAACATCTGAAAGCTTTCTTTCTTATTTAATTAATGCTAAAAATGAGTGTGAAAATATTACATCCTCCATCACTTCTATCATAATACACACAGGCTAATTTCTGCTGTGGACAAGGAGAGTTTGCCCAAATATCTGGCTGAAAATTGGTGCAACTATGATTTTATATGTAATTGCAGGTTGATGATGGCTTATGCTTTCTTCACCATTCCATGTAGAAACCATATCCTGGTATCTTCAGCTATTGCCTAGAAAGTCATAAATTAATTCAAAATCAGGAATCATGTGCAAGAGCAAAATGGGATACTGCATACGCAAGATACTTCTGCCTCATTCAGCAGAAGGCTGAGGCAGAAACTGTGGACTCCATTTGGTTCAGCTATGGCTGTGTATGCTATGTGTTTTCCCCACATCATGCTACTCCAGGGTATGATCACTCTAATACAGCAGCAGCAGGGTCTTTGACATTGTTGGCAGGATGAATTGCAGATGACATTTTTAAGCTTAAAAAGATGTGGCCCTATTTAGCATGTAGTACCAGGAACTCTGGTTGGTTTGAATGTGAGGCTTGTTTGCATTTTTTTTCATATTTGCCTTCATTTTAGGAAAAAAAACATGAAGAGGGCTCAAAAGTGATAAGAAAACTGAGGCTTGATTCCCATGTAGTTGTTGTTACATGATTTAGATTTGTATATTCTTGTACTAATTACAATTAATTACAGAGAATTTTTTGATGTTTTGCAAAATCATTGTTAGTCAACCTTGCATCTTTTCTCCATAAAATTAGTGTACACAATGTTGAGTTCTGGAAAAGGTACCTCAAAGTTACGTGGCCTAAAAGAACAACAGTGCAAGAAACCTTGTTCCTTTGAAAGGGTAGCAGAGGTAAATATGTATTTATAAAACAAGCAAGTGCACTCTAGGAGCTAAATGTTCAGAGTTAAAGTGCACTCAAGTGACTCTAGAGCAGATAGAGCTTAGCTCTTCAGAAGTCAAACCAGAGGGAATGAATTGACCAGAGTTTTAGCAGAACACCTGTTGTCAAACAGAACAAGGGCAAATGTAGAAGTTAAAGAAATCTGGTGAAAGATGCTGATTTCACCCCTCCTTTGTAACAGAGTGTATTTGATAGAAACTCCTCAATTGTTTTGAGCACTGACAAATCAAAAAGTGTTTTTCATGTCTCACAATCCCAGAGACAAGGACACGTACAATTTTAATGTCTTTACTTGACCAAATAAGTTTCAAGTTTTGGCATGCTTCCAGCAATATTCCTTTCTCACTTACAAAAGAAAATTACCTTCCCTAACGTTTGACAACACTTGTATGGAATACAGAAGAGTTGCAAACAGTATTTCTCTTGGCCTGCCATCTCCAAGCTCATCCTTTTAACCTCCATTTGAACTTTTGCAATAGTTAAAATGTAGATTGACTCTTTAAACAGAGCTAAAATCTACTGACAGGGTTGGAGTAGAGGTTTGACCACACTAACAGGTTTTAGTGTCTGATACTTTTGATAATCTGGCTCTGTGTGTCACAGGTCTCCCTGAGCGGATTCCATCTGTCCCATAAAATTATTCATTGAAACATACCCCAGCCCTTTGATCTTCCTTGTGAGAAGATTCTCATGTTCCGTAAAATCAACAAGGTGTTCGCATTCACTGAAAAGCCAGATCTGGGACTTGTTGATTGGCGAGACTACAGTGTTTGTTAGTGTGTGTACCTTTCCCCTCCTTGTTTCTGTCAAGGTTCAGTGACCCCATTAATAGAAGTGAATATCAAAGTCTTTGTTATAACAACTAGCCTTTGGCCATGTTAGCATAATATCAACTAAGTCTGCAAATTAATTATTGCCCTCTGCACTAGAATACACTATAGCAAATTAATAGAATTGTCAGTAAAGTTATTTGTTTGTCTGTAGTATAATGTTTCAACATCTATAGGTGTTCTTCATTATGGAGTTTGTTCTGTAAACATGATGACTAATTGGATTACTTGAGATTGGTATTGCTGTAGTGGAAAGCAGGCTGTTTAGTTGTTTTGTTTAGTATTTATTTTTGTGTGTATGTGGTTTTTTTATTAAATAAAACACAAGTTAATATTTAGAAATAAAAATCAGCACATTTTTAGGTCTCATTATCAAGACCAAAATCAAGCCCACTTGCCACTCTTGTGACTATCCAAGATATCTATGCTCAGACCTTCAACTATCTGATACATCTGAAAAGGAACCTGGAGGCATGGGCTCTTACAGCACCAAGAGCCAACTCAGACCCCCATGAGACCCCCAGAGTCATCACAATGGGAGATATCCAACCAGGGCTGGCCTCCAACTGTTTTAGTAAATGAAGAACTGACAGTCTTCAGGGGATTCCCTCATCCTGTCTTAGTATCCATCTGGTAGAGTTGCAGAATGTGAGTACTTCCATGCAAACAGAGGTAGGACAGGATTTTTCCTCAGTGAATCATCAAGTTCATTCAGGAACTACACTGCATAGCTGCAAATAGAGCTCAGGTGTCTCTATACCTTCATCCCCAAAGCTTATTTGTGTCCAAGTTTGCAGGAATATCATCTGGCATTGTAAATGTAGCCAAAGACAGTCAGACATCCAGAAAAAAAAATCTGTTAGGACTTTTGAAATGAAACTTCATTTACTACTTTATTTACTACACTTGTTTAGCTCACAGTTTCATTTAAAGAACATTTGCTACATACAAACCTTTTGCCAGTCACCTACCATATCATCAGTTAATTATAACATTAGTGTTATGATGAACAAAAATCCTTCTCTATTATTGTAAATGCTATTAATGTTGAAGTTGTATTAAGTATTATACCATTGGCTTCCAGAAATATGACAAAACTTTTCATGCAATTTACAGTTATCTCATTAGATGGCAGTGTAACATTCAAAACAGAAGTTTTATTCTTTTAAACACATGAGTATTTAATTCTCACTGAGAATATGAATGGTTGGTGATAAATATAATCATCTTCTAAAGGCAAAGTTACTTTCACATTTTGGAACATTCCAATCTATTTCTTGGAAATATATCTTCAAATTAAATGTTGTGTTGATAACTGAATCAAGATATTTTTTTGTGTGAAAAATGTGTGTTATAATTTTTAATAAATAAGATATTACTTACTGTCAGTTAACTCCAAGGCCCTAGTCAAAGACATCTGTGTTGCACAAGTCAATGTGTTGAAGGAACAGTGATTTTAAACAATGTTTATGTCTTCTGATCCTGCTGAGAATCAACTCAGCTGCAGATAGAAGTTGAGAAATACATTAGTATGTTACTCCCAGCAGCAAGAACCTGTGCAATTCTGGGAATCATTAGAGAATCATGTATGATTTGAGAATTAAATGGAGGTGCTTATGCCTGCTTCACAGCACTGGTCAATTTCCTTCAACATAATATGATTTGTGCTGCTACAATGTGCAGACTTGATATCTTACTTTTCAGATCTTGTTTTTCTAGAATGGAAAGCAATCTGAGGACATTTTTTCTCCTAATTCCTTTATACACCTTTTGTCCTGTACCTCTGTATCTATCAAGGAGGATGCCATGGTTTTATGATTTTGGAAGATGGAGCATTAGAATAATTAAACACTAAGGGACACTAAACCTGAGAAAGATAATACATGGTAAAAGCTATCTTACAGAATGTTGGACTACAGTGATACTATGAAACAGCTCATTTCCCAGGAGCATTCCAAAAAACAAAACCAAGGAAAATGATAGGGATTGTTCTGTGCTAATTCTTACTTACAATACAAAACAAACAAAAAAGCCCTCATCCTTATGTCTCTGCATATACATGATATATGCAGGTATTGAATTTAGTAGACAGTTCAATCACCAATGACAAAAAGAATGAAAAAAAATATAAAAACTTGTAATAAACATGCACAAAGGTATTTATTCCAACTCAGATGAGAAATGCTAAACTCCTTCCACATGAAAAAAAGTAAAATGAGAAGACATTGTTCACTGTATTTTACAGTTTATGAAACTGTGAAATTCTAAGGAGAAAGGGAAAGAAAGATTAGAAGGAAAGGACTGTGGGACAGAAGGGAAAGAGAAAGAGAAAGGAAAGCAAGAGAGACCTTTCAACAATGTAATTAGACATGATAGTCACTGCCATAAGCAGTTTTATGTATTAAAATACACAGGTTCAGAAAAGTATAGGTAAATTTGTTGAAGCCATAGAACATATAAACACAAACAACTAAATAAAAATGCTTCACCTCAGGTTCAGGAAATCCTTGAGCTAGAAGAAACTGTAGGATGAAAGAATGGTGCTGGGGAAATATTACTGTTTTCTTGTCCTGTTCTCATCTTATTCCCCTCATATTTGCCATTGGGCAATTGAATCCATTTGATAGGACTTTGAGATTGACTGATCCATCCTTTGGTGCAACCTGGTACCACTGCTAACAGGAAAAACAACTGATCAGATTTGTTTATGCTTTGTTTATGTTTCTGTTCATGATTCTGCATCTGACACACAGAAACCTAATTTCCACCTAAAAAGTGCTTTCAGATCTATACTTTTTTTTTTTTTCTTTTTTTTTTTGAATCAATAGAGTTTCAGAATTGCTGGAGGACAATGATGGAAAAGGACCACACTAATCTCACTAGTTCTTCAGTATTTCTTTAATGTCAGCTATTCTGATAACAGAAGAATACAGAAAAAATCATTCCCATCTAAAAATGCTTTACATTAATATGCATGCCTTCAGCATGATTACTGATGTCCTGTTTCTTTCAGTTATACTTTTCAAGGTTACAGAACTAGTATTTCAGGTGCATGAAAAAATCAGCATCCTCTTTAATCTTCTACTGTCCTTCAGTGCACAGACTTCTCAGGGCACTGTGCTGAAGTGGACCACTCTTTTGTCTCCCTATATTCCTTGAGGGATTTCTTCTTCTCAAATACTGTCCTATGTGATGAGCATTTTAAGAAGCTCTGGCTCTTTAAAATTCCATGTATTCTGCTGGAAGGTCATGTTATCAAAATGCAATGTCCTTCACTGGCATTTACCCAGAAGGCCTGGAGAGCGCTGCTATGACAGGTAAAATTCAAAGGCTTCAGTGGATATTTAGCAAAACCCTATTTCAGACTACTGGTTGGTTTTTCACTGTGTGAGACCTGATCTGACTGGATTTTCCCATCTGTGTCAAATTACCATGTTTTGCTTTTTTTAATACTAGCATTATACACGGGTAAAAGCATATCACAGATTTTCCCTCAAGTTTGTTTCTCTGGCAGAAATGTTTTACTGCTTCCCTGTCTTGGTTCTTACCACATTTAAAATGGCATGCAATATGTTCCTGTGTTTTTTCATCTACATATCAATTAACTGTTTGGTGTTTTTTTTTCCCCATGATAGCAGAAATAGAACGTTTTTAATGAGGTCTTTGAAAATGAAATCCAGAATTATTATTATTGTAGTAGCAATAAGGTATTGCAGATTATGTTTTCTGAGTTTAAGATGCATCACAGGTGGCTGGAATTCCCATTGCGCCTGAAGCACTAATGGCTCCACAGTGTGTGTGGATCATGCCTTCGTCTGGAAGCAACTTCTGGCAAAATTTGTCTTCTCATTGGACATAATCAGATATTAATTGATACTGGAACGTAGCATTGCCACATCCACATTCACTAACATATTAATGTTTCAAGTTAAAAATATACATATTTGAGCAGAATATTTTCTGAAAATATTAGAAGAATATTTATGCGATACAGAAGCAACAAAGAATTAAAGGAATTTTAGAAGTATAAATTGTAAACATGAAAAACTACAGAGGTAAATCTCAGTATGTAACTAGTATTACATTTTATCTGCGAGCAAATGTCTCAGATCAGGAAAAATACATATTCCAAAAGTTTAAATTTTTGTGTCATCTTGTGTCTTTTATGTCATTTTGGTGACCAAAAAAAAAGGCCACTAAAACTGTTACTACCATAGAATCATAGAATGGCTTGTGTTGGAAGAGACCTCAAAGATCATCCACTTCCAACTCCACTACTGTGGGCAACATTGTGACCCAAGATCAGGCTGGCCTTGAACACCTCCACAAACAAAGTATCTGCAACCACTCTGGACAGCCTGTTCCAAATTATATATTGATCAGTGTTCTCTATCTGATAAATTCATGTTCCCAGTACAGTTTTCAGGCATGAGAAAACCCCCACTCTGTTTGCCAGTAAACCCCCTTGTCTGTCTGTTCAGTTGGCGAGTAAAGCATTGAGTACTCAGAGGAATGGGAGCCAGACCACACAGGGCCTTGGGTGCCACAGTTCAGAGAAAATGGAAAGTGCTGTAATTGTACTGACTGTTTTTGAAAGAAAAAAGCCTATGTGCCTTTTAAGGACAGACAGCCAATGAGATTTGCTTCAGAGCAGACAGTTTCTGATCCAGAGCTCCCCAGCTCTGTCACCCAGGGCTAAATGCTGGTAGAGCAGTTTGATCTCCGGCTGCTGCTGCCGCTGGCTGCACACACACCTTTGCTGCTCAGCACAGTGTCAAGCACTCGGGCTGTATTTCACGCCTTTGCTTTATCAACATCAGCTGCATCTCTGCACAGAAGTATGCCAGCATTATCGCTGCAGGCTAAGACAGCCTGCAAGCATCTGTGGCAAAGCCTTCATTGGAAAGGAACACCATTTGTGCAAAGGAGAAATGGGACTGGGAACTGCTCAGAATGTGTTAAGCCCATCCTGTTATTCTCAGTTCTCTGGACCACATAGCAATTCTCTCTAAGGAAAAGCAAAAATTTTAGACTGAATTACCAATAATAACTAATTAATTGCTGAATTAATTAGCTGATTATTCATGTGTATTTGCAGAAAACTTATAAGAGATGAGTACCCCTGTGAGCTATGTATATCTACTTCTGTCAGGTAGCATGCAAAATAAATCTTATCCCTCATAAGTCTGTAACAAAATATATTCATCTGTAATATCATCCATTATGGATTTTTTATAGAAAAGCAAAACACCAGACAATTTCCTTCTCTTTTTTAAGCAAACTGCAGGAAAACTTGAACAACAACAACAACAACAAAATGAATTTCAAATAAACCCCAAGATCAAAAATCTCTCTCTTTTGGTTATTTTTACTTTGCAATCAGATCTCTTCTGCTGATGTGTATAGGTTGCCTATAAGAGATAATGCACAAAAGCCTGTCTTCAGATCTCTGATAGGAAATCCCCACTGCAGCAATAAATATTGTATCTGCAGCAGGCAATTGGCAAGTTACCTTGATCATGATAGTCCCTGGCTGACAATCACACAAAAGTGAGACCAGAAAGTATATCTTAAATGTTTCAGCATTTGGATTTTCCTAACTGCTCCTTTCAAGTTCTTTATGAACAACTTGTATATAGATCAAAACATGCTAATTTCACCATTGCTGGCCAGCATCATAAAAGAACCATGTGAAAACATATGGGCACACTCACCAACCTTTTAAGCAACAAAACTGTTCATAGAACTATTGAAGTTTCTCCATAAGATAAAAGAGCTTTGCTGTTTTGAAACAATAGTACCTCTTCTTTTTTTCTAAATATGAAAACATGTGAGAGTGCTATGTGTCATTTATTATCTGTAACTTTTTCATTTAAAATACTATCAAGAGACTGCCTGAGTATGTAAAGACAGCAAGAGCTAGTGCAGTGCAAAGCCAAATAGGTTTAGTTCTTCACACTGAATGCAATGCTATATTCCCCGCAGCACAAAGACAAAATATACAGGGAAGAAATATCTGGTTATGAGATGTAACTTATTTTTCTCTCTTTTACATTAATGGGCCGCAAAGGATTTCAGAGATACTCAGGGAAAGAAAATGCCAAAGAATGGCCAAAAGTAGGTGAGAGGGAATAAGAGCATTAAGAAAAGACAGACTCATCATGTGAAAAATTTTCATCAGAGTAGATAGAATGGCTAAAGTAAACTCTGCTAATAACTTGTAATTAGATTAATCTAACTTTTCAAGGTTATTCCACAAATAAAACAAAAATATCTACATATACTTTATTATGATTGTATGCTTAACATCATCATCAGAACAGCTGAGAACACTTTGCATAGCTAAGATTAGCAGATACATTCCCAGATAAAAGAATTTACTTCCTCAGTATGGTAAACCTGTGGAGTTAACTGAGGTTGTAAGCCACGAAACCACAATTAATACACAAAGGTTGTTATCTTAGACCCAATTTTTAATAACAAATCAAATGCAATGTGGTGTTTGCAGTGGTACTTGAATACAGCCCTGAGTAATTTCTAGGGACAATTTCATACTTCACTTTACAGTGTTTAGTACTCACAAAACTGACTTCAGTAAACTTCATGATTTTGGGACAGATACCCATGGAATCATGACCTAGAAGAAAAAGTGTGAGAAAGTACTGCACCAAACAGGGTTTGTAGTTTAGCATTCAGCAGTTTCTATGTATATATGAATGTAATTTCACAGAATTAAGAGTATTTGCTGACTACTTTGTGGACTGTTAAGCAATGGATTCTGGTTCACTAAAGTCATTTTGGACAAAGCAGTCTTATCACAGCAAAATCTGACTGCTTACTCAAAGATGAATAGGACAGTAAGAAAAGAAGAAAATATTTTGAATTAACTGTAAAAAGCAAAATGAACTGCTAAAGCAGTTCATAAATACAAAAGAATATTCAAGTCTATCTGTTAAAAACTGCAGTTCTGTAAGTTTGGGAAGAAGACCAGCAACATAACATAGCTCTGAAGACTATGTCAGTGAGTTTCTTGAAAAGGAAGAGCCAACATTTGACATTTTAAAAACAAAACCCAGTTCTAAATTGTATCTGGAACATAGTAGGCTAGAAGCATACATCTATATCATAGCGTTTAAGGTTACCAAAGGGATTGACCATTTTAATATATGCCTTCTGCAGCAGGTTAAATTTCTAACATTACAAGACTTTTCTACATTCGTTGAGCTTAATAATTAGGAGATATTTTCCCCTCAAAGGTAGTGAAATCGAGGTATAAAGGCTGTAATAGGTAGTCCCAAGGTTGAGTAGACAGAGGAAAGGGCAGAACAAAAAGCAGCATAGTTCTGAATTTTTATGCTATCACTAAATTATGTGACTATCCAGAAGAACAACAACAGTAGTATTTTGGCCAGCTGAAACTAAGGAGTTTCCATCTGGACTTCAAAACCTGATAACTCACATGAGCTGTACGATCTCTAGTAAGGAAGACATTAATTGTGAAAATCTCAGAGCGCATCTCAGTGTTCAAATAGTTCTGAGAATATTCCCCTCCATATCAGTTTCACCTCCATTTTGTTCATTGCAAGTTCCAGCCAACTGGCTTGCATCCATAACTCTACTAGAAAAGAAAATTATGTTTTCCAGCTCCAACAGAATAGAAGACACAGAATTGGCACTATTGGAATATTGATGACTTGCCAATATGATCATACCTAGAAACTTCAGCACAATGAGAGGGTCAGTCAACTGTTAAAAATTTAGGAGTAAACGGCTTCCTATCACTTCTGATACCTCAGCCATATATAGATTAAACTTCTTTAAAGCAAATCTACCCACCTTGAGACCCACAGTCATGTCAGTGGCTCCTTTTATCAACTTAACTTGGAGATGGCAGGAAGATCTATCTTATGAACAATAAAAACATGAAGTTGTTTCCTGAAGGACTCAACTACTGAGACTGTTATTTCCAGGAACAAGAGAGACACTGGTAACTAACTTGAAAACTATGTTTGCAGATATATGCTAGAGTAGGCCTGATGACATCTGGGAGGCAAATGAGAGTTAACTTGGGCTCTACTCATATACCCAGTAAAAATTATGATATCCATGAAATTAGTATGTGATTTGGCTGATTTTAAGCTTTAAGAAAGCATATTCCTATAACCATACAAAAAATTATAATTCAACAATTCTATAATTCAATATTCCTATAATCATACAAAATATATCAAGACTTTACAACAGAAAGCTGTTATTGACCTCATTCTCAAAAGACTACCTTTCTCACACTCCTTTCTCTATAAGCTGCATTTACTAAAGATTTGCTATAAAAAGAGAACAGTACCACTGCACTTTCAATCCGTTTGAAATACCGAGAGCAAGTGTCACCACTGCTCTAACTCTATATTTTCTCTTTCTCCTGAACTTACAGAATGGTTCTAGTGTCTGATCACATTGCAGATGAAATAGTTATTTTGGCAAGCTGCCAACCAATTTCTGTTTGAAACTCAATATCTTTCCAAATGGCAATAGAAGTAACTGTTTGACCTCTTCCTTTTTTTCTTTCTTTCTTTTTTTTTTTTAATCTCTTTTATTATTATTATTTGTGTACAATTTATTTGTAACATTGCCATGGTTGAGTACGTTCCACCTGAGAAGATCTTATAACTTTCTGTTTTTAGTCCATGAATCTCTGACTACTAAGAATCCATGAAGGACCATTAAAAGTGCAGAGAAAACAAAACAAAACAAAACAAAGAGAAACTTATTTTAAGATAGTGCCATAAATGAAACTTTCCTGATTAATCTCTTGATGATATATATCAATTTCAAAATGTGTTCCTCCTCTCTCTTCAGCAATGTCTTTATCATCTGGTGCAGAGACAGCCACATATACACCCAGATGTACACTATAACCAAGGACACTAACAGCTACAACTTCACCACAACAGCTGAATGTACTACTGGGGGAAAAAAAAAAAAAAAAAAAGCATCAAATTATTGCATCTGTAAAGTTAATAGTTTTCCTCACATTTTTAGCAAAATGAGCAACTGAGAAGATTTCTAGAAGACATTCTACTGCGATGCTGAATAGGTACACTATGTTAAGGCAATAATGAAAATATAATTGATTCTATGATTCTATAATTACAGTGACTAGAAATGTCTTACTTCCATTTAGTTCATGGCTCTACAGAAAAAAGAAGTATGGAAAACCTAATGGCTGGTAGTGGCATAACTAGAGCCACCATAGTGTAGTCCAAATATGATTACATAAACTTTAATTAAAAAAAAATCACATTCATAGCTCATACAGTTTCTGTTAAAGATCTGTTAAAGATCTGTGCTTAAGAGAATCTTTAGAAAGGTACTGGAGGAAGATTGGATGGCTATGAAAATTACTTGACAAAGTACATTAGGAAATGAAAATTGCTGTCAATAAAAGCTACAATGAAAATGTACTTGATAAATGGCTCTTACCTATCAGAAAGTAAATTCTGGAAAAACCTGGAGTGCTGGCAGAGCACATGGCCATCGCAGTGATTTGAACATTCAGATAAAATCGGTGAAGCCAGCCATCACATCTGTGCATGACAAGTAGCACCCATAAGCTTATGGCAGAAAACATGAAGATGAAGACTCAACCGAAGTGCTCCATGCAAATATGAATGGTTCAGACCAATGAAATAGCCGTGCTTTCAGACAAGCAGTTCACTTTTTCCAGTTACATCAGCTCATCTAATAAAAAAATACCCAATTCCAGAGGCACTTGTGTTCTATCCAAGCTAGATGACTACCAAAAAAGCTTTAATGACTGTTAGAAATTCTAAATTCTGCATTCTGACCAAGAATACAAAGATTAATAAAAGTAATAAATTCACTTCAAATATGCTCATAAGTGGAACTCATGCCTGGACTTCAGAAAACTTTATATGTGGCTAGTACATTATTTCCAACAGAACTTGGAAAAAAGAGCAGCAAAAAACAAAATGCACTCAATTCCCAGCTACTTCTGAGACCAAAAGACCAAATGTTTTACATTTCCTATGAGAACCAGTGGGAAGCAGAAAAGGGAGCTGCACCTGCTACATAAGCTATGTAACTGCCTTGAACTGTTCCTTCTTGGGAAAAATGGAAAAGTAGAAACAGGGCAGACAGTTGTGCAGGGACTTGTTTCAACATATAACATGTTCCCTTAAATCTATGGGAAGTCTGCCTTTACAGATTTCTTCTGAACCTTTAACAATGCTGCTTCTTTCAGATTACTCTGTTCATGACATTAGAACAGCCCTTGACTTTCAAATTGATAGAGTTACTGCAAAATAAAATTTGTTGCAAAGTAGACCAATGATTCTTCTGGTTAAATAAAACCAAACTCTCAATCTTTATTCATTTGGCACCTTTCATTCTAAACTGATAAACAAACACTAACTTCATGTGAAGATCAAGAACATAACAGAAAGTAGGAAATGCTACAAACAAAATGGAAAAATGCATTATATTACTTCAGTGGAAATTTCCAGTACTGCAAAAAGAGGCTGTGACACCCTTCCAGTACTCTAAAAGTTTTATAAATTCATTTTTCACCACAGTGCCTGCCACATAACATTTTGATCAAGGGTTATTGGCATATATATCTCAAGTTGCAGTGGAATAAATAAATGACGAGCATATATCACTTTCCTCCTTCACTGGTATATTTCTAGCTGTTGGAATCCAGAAGATTCAGTGGAAGACTGTCCACCACTTAAAGTTACCCTCAATTACTGCTCTACACTGTATCACATCTGTGAAGAAAGATGTGCAATAAAAATAATGATTAATACAATTTTGCTATCTTGAAAGTACTTTTGAGGTAGTTACATTAAGAGTAAATCGCTAATTTAAAGAACAATTACTATTTTATCAGTATGAGTTGAACACTGAGCATATTTGCCAGAAATGATGGGGGTTATCTCCTGAGCAGCAGCCAGGAGTTTGATACTCAACTTATATGAAATAAATTATTTTTTTAACATGCAGAGGAAATTTTTTAGCTATTTAAAGTATATACTTTTGTCTTTGCTTGCTGATCAATTATTAACAAGACCCAGAGTCAATGCAAAATTTTATGGTTTACTTTATGGTTACTTGAAGCACATTACAACAGTGTTTTAGTAAACTGCATGTACTCAGTAGATCTTCCACTACCTGTTTTTCAGAAAATTTTAACAAAACCTTTACCCTTATGTTACACATCATTAGCCATGAAGTGTTAAAACATCTTTCTCCATATCTGCAATCAATTTCTTTCTAAACCGATTTCTTGTATATGCTCATCCACTTCTCATTATAGATGGAAGAGGTTCTGGTATGGTAATGGCTTTAGCAAGTGCATTATATGCTGGAAAATGCGTTTTGTTAATACCTTGATTTGATATAAATGATGCACATGCAGTACTTGAACCATACTGAACTCAAATGAGCTACATTGAACTGGAGTCCAGTGAGAGGACTGGCACCTGAAACCTGAGAGCAACTCTGGCAAAACAAACATCTGGCTGCCCTCCCCATGCCTGCCCTTCCTCCAGTCCTTTTCCTGAACCAACCTTTCCTGTGGAGGTGTCAGCCATCTGACAGCAGGCTGCAGCAGGGCTAGGTCTAAATTATATGAAGTCGGTCATCAGTCCTCAGTAGTCTCACATAGAGTGGAGGCTCATCTGTCAGTCAGCATGCTAAGAAGTTTGTGCTTCAGAACCAACAGTCCTAAATTAAATTAGCATGATATACCTCTATAGCTATCACTAGCATAGAGTTAGAGGTTTTCTGCATCCAGGCAGTATTTACGCATAAACTGATGTTCAGATTATTCCTTAAATTAAGAATTAGGGTAAAATAGTAATCTCCTCAGGTCCCCTGTACTCAGGAGAGAAATAGCATTCACTCATATGAAGTTATCCACTCAACAATATCAGTCTTCTTACTCACTTACTGTTCCCCCTTAAAATTATTGACCTTTAGTTAAAACATTTTATAAGTCATGAGAATCCTACAAGAAAACTAGATGCCATGCAGAGGATTCTAGTCATCTAGTCATTTGTGTGTTAGTAAAGATAGTAGCAGTCAGAGAGAACAACAACAAAAAAAAAAAAAAACCAAGTGTGATGTGATCTAAATCAAGATCTTGAGAGCAACTACTACTTGTTCTTTCAAGGTACTGTAAAACACTTCATTATTGTTTCAGGTTTGCATTATCGCAATATAGTGTACAAAGAAACTCTTAACTTAAAAATGACAGTAAACCAAATAAAGTGAAATCATTTTTAATTCTCTTTTTCAAATGTGCATTTGAATTCAGTACAGATCTGCGAGGCACTTTCATAGGTCAAAAAAAAAAACCAAAAAAACTGAATACTCTTTCCAAAACAAGGTTAATCATAAAGCAATGGTATGAGCACAAAATATAGCCTTATCTGTAACAAATAGACAATGAAATGTGAATATTCAGGTTTGAGATGCAGTGTAGTGCCGTTTCTGTATCATGACACTACTGGGAAAGTATTGGCACTGTAAATGATTTCTCATTGGGGCTAGGGGCTTGTATTCTCTTCATATTCCAGTAAAAAATAAACTCTGTAATAAATAAATATATAAAATAAATATATGCTATCTGAAGTTGTATAAATAGGTCCATCCAGAAGAAAAGTTTCAGCTCTGACTATGATGCACTGACATCTAAAGTCCATCACTGAAGTGAAGCCACAAAACTTCGTATGCAGTTCAAGATTATTGGTGTTTTGTTTTGTTTTTAACTGTATTACAGTTTATTTATCTTTATTTCTTCCAGTCATTGTTGGATCCACACGATGTAAGTAGGTTTTTTTGATAATTTATGGGCCATAAGTAGTCCAGACAAAATCACCAAGAGTTTGTAACTTTTAAAAAAGTCACACTCCAACTTCCCTCTTGTTACTGGTTGCCACACAGTTCAGCAAGTTTGGAGGAGGCTGGTTTTAAGGCTTTGTCTCCTAACGCAAACTTTGGAAAATAGGGGTCTGTCCATCACAGAGTAGCATCTTCAAATCGCTTGTGCCAGTATTGTCATGTGAAAACAGGCAAGATGAAATATCACTGGTTTGATTTTCTTTCCAAATGTCCCTCTCTCCTCAGCTGTATCCTAGCACATCTTTATACAGTTCTGGAACTCTTTCAGGATCCACAGGTCTGGGCAGGAAATGTGTGAACTTCTGGTGTCTTTTGGACCTCGCTCCATCTCTGGGGGTACCATCTTTGTTAAGTGCTACAAAGTATCGCCGCCCAGAATCTCCGTGTTTGTACACGTTGGAGGAGTAAGTGTTGTACCAGTTTTCCTCAAACTGTTCCCTGAAGATGCACTCAGAAGTTAGTTTCTCCTACACAAGGGAAGAGCATAGAAAAATAAGTCAAGGTATTATTATATATGAGAGCACGCTTATGAAAGAAAATGATAAACAAGATGTCTTAATGTCTTAGGCTTGTCCTGCCTGTTAACAAAACAAATCCAAGAGGAGTATATTGACCTGACACGGAGTCTAGAAGCTTAACTTGTGCTTTATTCTTCTAAAAACTGGACATGCACATATCCAAATTTGGATTTAAACATATTATATAACACACTAGCTAAGCCACTACTTATTTACAATTTAACGAAAATTCAATTGATCCACAGTAATTTACTGAGTAGATATCTGTCATGGGAAGTCTACCACTCTAGAGATAAGACCCGCATGGGTTCTTTGTGGTATGTTACTTTTCATATTTTAAGCAAGAGGACAGGACTAGTCACAACAAAAGGAACATTGTCATTGTTTTCATTTTGTGGGGATGATGCGCTCTGTGCACTGCACAAAAGAAAGCTACCTTCATCTCAGTTTCTAAACTATGTGGTCTAGTTTAAGTGCAAGCAGTACATCAGCAGGTCGCCATTTCGTATTTGTTCAGATCACTGATTTTTAGTGCTTGCATAATGCTAACAAACAAATCAAAATCTCAACATGTAGAAGCTGACATGAAAGCAATACTTACAGAGCCATAGAGTTCTCCCTTCTCATTCATTCCAAGGTAAAGGCCACTGTCTACACCTCTTATGCTGACCAGTCCCACTGCTACACTGATGAATTCAAGGATACCTGATACCCAAAGGAAAAAAAAAGAGAGAGGAAAAAAGATTATTTTAATTTAAATTGTGACAAAAAAAAAGAATAAAATCATTTTAAAAATACATGTGGAAAATATGTATATAATATGGCCTACTTTTTCTGAAACTTCTACTACTGTATGGAAACATATACAATGTTCACATGAAAGCAGGCTGAGAAGCCTCATCCAGGTAAAAGAATCCTGCTTTATTTGAAGAAGCCTTTTTTTTTTTTCCACCCTTAATTTTAATGATGAAAGGTTTTCATTCATCACTCAGGCTAAAACCTTTGGTACTATGTGGCTGCAATCTATAATGATTAGACGCTGTTTGCCAAGTTGCCTGCTCAAACATCAGGAGATAGGCTTGGATTACCTGAAAATATACTTTACTTTCTCTATAGCATTATCTTAAAAAAACCAAACACTTCTATTACTAGACCATTTGAATAGAAATTGAAGTACAGATGGAAATTTTATATAACAGAATCTACCCACAAGAAAAAAAGAAGGGGTGGGGGGTGGTAAAAAATATTTGCCAGAGCTCTTATCTAGCTATATGGGTCCACACCTCTTGACACAACCTGCTATCTTCACTGGTGCTTATTTGGTTGTGTTTGAATTATAGCATTACATATACTACATTTTCTCCAAAATGTAATACACGTTAACAATACAAAGCATTCAGGAGATGAGGCACTATTTGAAGCCTACAGTTTGGCAAGTGTGTGCCAGCCCACTTAACCAATTGATATGCACAGATTACAGTGCATATAAAACATGAAAGAAAGGAGACGTGTGAACCAGCTTTTTGGAGTTGTTAACAATGTAAACAAAGCCTCAAAAATTAGCTGTTCTGGAACCATACCTAAGATTTTGCTACAGATAGAGTGGCAAAATCACAAATCAGTTTTTAAAAAAATTTCCATCTAGGGAAAGTGATTTTAATACCATATTTGCTTTTGACCACATCTTTTTATCTATTGTTACTGTAGTAACGATCACTCTTTCTCATTCAGGACCATTTTTCACTGCAAGGCAGATGGACTGCACAATAATTTAAAATGTTGTGAATTTTAATTGAGGTTTGGCAGGTTTTTTATTTACCTCACCAAGGACCAAAGAGCATAAATCCTTTACAAAGAGTGATCATTAAAAAAACCTCTATTGCATATAAATCATCCTTGTGTTCCAGTTCCTAAAGCACAGAGCCCCATAAAAGAGGTGGAGGTGTTTTGTCTCCCTAGTATCATTTTCAAAGCCATTCTTTTTCTAAGCTCTAATAAGCAGGTGATTCAGCCACAAAGCAACCACATCAGACAAACCTGCACAGAACGGTGGTAGAATAAAAGAAGAACATTTCTAAAAAGCCTAAATGTTTGATCTGAGGCTAATTTTTTTTTTTTTTTTTAAACACAGACTTATTTCATGTTTACATGCTGTAGGAAATCTTCCTTCTAAGAAGAGCTCTGCTTGACTGCTGCTCTTCTACTTCTGAAAACATCCGCATGTTATAAAAACAATTAAGGGCCATTCCAGCAGATAGTTTTGGCTGTGGGGAGGACGATAGGAAGCTCTTTAATCAGCTTTTTATGACTGCTGAATCAACACACACCCAAACTTGAGTGCAGTTGACAACAGCAGGTTTGTTCAGATGCTTCATTCATACAACCAGTCCTTACATTTTACTCTTAAATCACAGGTAACATCCATATTTTGGGGCTCAACACCTATTTTTGGTTTACTGGCAGAGAGAGCAATGAGAAGTACTCCCAGTACTCGAGCAGAGAGGAATTGAATCACCTCTACTTTGTCCTTCTCGTACCACAAAAGGGCCACTATAAATACATTATCCTACCAAGACTCTAAGCACCGCAGAAACGAGCACAGAAAGTTAGGTCCCATTCTCACCTGTCCCCCTAAACTCTGTGCCTACAGACAGGGCAAGACACCCTGCGGGGGCTAGGCAAGGCACCCACCCGCCTGCACTCTCAAACATCCCAAACCCCGCGCTCCCCCTCGCCACCTACCGAACAGGCTGTGGTCCTGGCGGGTGCCGCGCACGCTGCCGTCGGGCAGGATCTGCAGGTGGAAGCCGGTGCGGCAGTAGAGCTGCCGCCGCCGCAGGATGCCCTGCAAGTGAGCCAACTCCGCCGCCGCCGCCGCCCGCTCCGCGGGACCCCGCTGCTCCCCCAGCAGCGCCGGGCGCTCCCCGGCGGGCGGCAATAGGAAGTGGGCGCCCACCGGCTGCCCCAGACCGTCGAGGCCGCCCAGGAGGGCCCCCACTTCGGCCAGCGGAGCCATGGGGGCACGGAGCGAGCGGACTAGGACGCGGCGGCGGACGGCTGCCGGCCTCTCCCGGCGGGCATGTGGGGCTTCGCGGCCGGGCCCCAAGCATGGGGAGCCGAGCCGGTGCGAGGCAGAGCGGCGGGTGGTGTTTATACGCCCCGCGTGTATATATATATACGGCGGTCCCCCTGACATATGCTAATGAAGCCCTCCGCGGGGAGGCCGCGTTTGAAATTGTAAACCCGCTCCCCCTCACTTCGCACCTTCTTCCCATCTGCCCGGCGGCGGGGAGGGAGCGAGGGAACGGAGGGAGGGAGCAGCGAGAGCCGGGAGCCCGCCGCCCGCGCTGCGCCGCACGCGCAGGTATACGCGAACCTATGCGCCCGTGCATGCAGACGGGCACGGCGCTGCGGGGTGCGGAGGGCACCGGGACCGGCACCAGAACCTGGCTGGGGTGTGCGGGCTGTGCACCGCGGGACAGGTGCAAGGAGAGGCGGGGGGGGGGAAGCGGGAGAAAGGGCGTTACCTGAGGGCGAGGCCTGCCCAGACACACATGAAAGGAAAGAAGCACAAAGATCTGACAGTTCTACTCCCTCTTTCTGAAACGCTAATAAAATGCACAGCGTTACCCTTGCCTTTTATCACTTCAGTTACAAGGAGGGGAATTTTTAAAGAAATTGGCATAGTCAGGGAGGTGCTTTCCCCTCTGCAAATTTTCCCTCGTACTTAATTTATTAACGTGACATGAAGCTGATCTATAGCGGCTGGGTATCAGTCTTTAGAAATATTAATGGGCAGGAACGTGGCTTGGGAGAAATGTTTTCGAAGCCTGCAGATGTGAAGGAAAAAGTACCAAGAGATGGCTCAATCCATCCATCTGTGCTGGGCTCCTGCAGCAGGCTCATTACCAGCACCTGGGAGCACCACAAAGCAACAATAATGCCACGTCCTGAAGGGTCCCTGGTGTCTTTCTGTAGTTTTGAAACAATCTAGGGTCTTGCTGTCCTCTTGTAGCCAGAGCTTGTGCATTTTTTTCACTCAAAGCAAAATGGTTCACACGTGCAAATATGTTCATTATTAGCATTGATAAAGCAATGGTGTATTGATCCTAAAAGCTTGATTTTTGCATACCTTGCTGCTTTTTCTTTAATATCTAATGACTTCTAGGACTCAAACTACATGACTTGTCTTAGCATTTGCTATGCAAAGCAGTTCTTGCTGATATTAAAGCAAAGGTTTAGAATATAAAATGCAAAGATCTTTCACAGTTAATTCTTTCAGAAGTTCGAGAGAGCTACTTGGCATTCTAAGGTTTCATTCAAACAAAAAAGTTGCAGAGAATCATGAAAGATTAGTTCTTCAGTCTTGCTCCGTGGTCCTTTCAGTCGCAGTCTGAATCTGAGAGATCAAATGGATTTGACTGCTTAGCTTTATTTGCTGTGGAGAGTATAGGGCTAATTAATTGGCAGGTGCTTTAAAGCAGGTAATGCTACACCTTTTCATCACTGCAGTCCTAAGTACTGCCCCTGTGTGCACCTGAATTATAAAAAGGCAGCTTTAAAGCAAGTGATTTACTGTGGAGGGACTTAAAACTAAAAAAAGCTAACGCTAAATACAATGATCAGATAAATCACCTCAGAAGAGAGAGAGCAGGCAGACCTGCTCTGAAGGCAGTTGCAGATAGATGTTATATTATTTTACCTTTCAGATAACAGAAGCCTGTCATGTGGTGGGACCCAAAAATCCACCATCATCGAGATTTCAAAGCACATCTGTGTAAACATTATCACATCAGTGTAAAACATCAACCAATGAGCTTTCTCTTTGAACCAAATCTACTTAATTGCAGTGCTAAATCAAAGAAATAGATCAAAGTTGGATAATCTATATGGCACCTATTTCTCAAGTAGCCTGCACACTGATTACTCAACTATACCTAAAACGTTTGAAACAAGCATCAAGCAATTTTACTGACATGATGGGCAGGTCAAGATCAAACCACAGTTAGTTCATCACAGCTGCTGTTGCAGGACATGCAATCGGATGGTACAGCTATATACAGGAGATACATTCTGCTGAGCCAGAAGGTGCCCATTATGGAAAGTGCTACCAGGTCCCAGTGGGACTTTCCACATCCTACCAAGAGTAGAGGGCTCTTCTGGTCGGATAGCACTGCTGTCCCCAGCAGTGAAGGATTTTTTTGAGAAATACATCCTCAGCTGCCACTGCTGGAAGGCCCTTGTGACGGAGGCTCTCCTGTTATATGGTGGAAACATTTAACGTTAAGTGGAAAATATAACATCGATCTTTTCCGAGTGGAGTCTTTAATGTCTGGGCAGTAACCGGTTAGCTGTTTTAAAAAGTACCAGAAAAGAAATGAAAAGATAAGATTTTTTTCTGCTGTTTGCATTAGTCATGTGACAGGAAAAGGTAGCACTGTAGCACTGGTGCTTTTTTTTTTTTTTTTTGGTTCCTTCTGAGACTATGCCATGGGAAGTTAAATAATTTTGAAGAACGTTTTTACAAGAGTGCATTATTGAACATAAAGCATACATTATAATCTAATCAACACTACGTACACTTCCTAGGGGCTGCACTTTCAGTGTCATTGAACAAATACACGTGTGCTGAAGTTCTTATTTCCACAGCAAGCAGTGGGGGCTTCTACAGACAATATAATTACTGTATATTACCCAAGAATGGCATATTGTTATAGGCAACACCTGGTGGCTACCAAGGGATCAGAGAAAGTAGCAGAGTGGAATCACTGATATGTAGGCTGTAGATACATATGTGTATACAGAAAGAGATCTACGTATCTATCAAGTTGGTCAGAAAAAGTTGTTAGCTGTAAACTTTGTTCTGCAACATGTTATGCCATTACTAATTTTAGAACTCCCTTATAACAGTGCTGTACAAGCCATAAACTTGTATTCATACCATAAAATAACAAGTAGGAGAAAGAAGGAGTGCAGGTCATGAGTATATGAGAAAGCAAGCACTAGGAAGAACAAAATCCACTCAGCATAACATAAAGAAATGTGTCCAACTGGAGATATCTGTGTACAATGTTAATTTCCAGGTTATTCCTAATTCTACAATTCTGTGATTCCTATATTTAGACAAAAAACATGGCCAGCTAATTTCAACAAGGACAGAACAAAGAGAAGCTACACATGCATAGTGAAAAAATCTCTGAGGAGGTAAAATTAATGCTGAAAAATACAAGTTTCCTACAGAAGTGCTACTTTGCACTTTCTTTCCTTGTTTGGTGTTTTTTATATAAATATATATATCCTTAAGGATTTTTAAGACTCATTATTACATTGCCCATGTTTTTGTGGATAAAGGTGGATAACTCCCACTTAAGCAGAATGGGATAGAGAAGCTAAGCAGTGAGCTACCTAGGTAGTGAGGAAACTTTATGTCCAGTTACACTCACTGAGAATGGTCATTATCCATATATTCCAATTAAATATCTAATTTGGCAGCTTTTATATCATCAGTTCTCTAAGCAGATCACTAAACTAAGATTTATTTATACTAGATGGCTTCTGAACCCATGCACATAGGATGTGCAGACAGCTTACTGTTTTTGACTTACTGCCCAAATAAATTGCACTCTTGTTCCTAAGCAAACGCCTCGCCAGAGAAGCTTTGACTAACATGCTCGGACGTAAGTAGTTACAGATGTTTATTGGGTTTTTTGAAGTGAAAAAAAGATTACCCTAAGGGTGTTATTGAAAAGTCATTAAATTGTGGCTAACCAATTTCAGAGAAACAATGTCATCAGGGATATTACTCACGGTTCTCATCTATACTTTCAAGTAACTAATCACTCATTTAGCTAACAGACTTACTTAGGGACATTACATTGACCAAAAGTGATTTCTTTTCCAGAAATGGATTAGATGCCATCTCTCCAAGTAGCTGTCTTTCAAGACCTCTCTCTGAGATAATTCAGCCTTGGACATGCTTGCAGTTGTATGAACTGTCAGATTGCCTGTTGTCAAGCACAGTTCTCCTGTTATATAATATGGTAATTACTGAAGTTTTTCTTAGAAATTGTACTACATGTATTAAATGAGGTTTAGTTCTTTTATTTTCTGAAATATCTGTATATGATTACATAACAAATTCACATCAACCAGTAACATACAAAGACAGCAAAGACCTGGAAAAAAACAAAAACAAAAACAGTACAACTGACTGAAGCTTGGGAAGAGCATACTTATAACAAAAGACAAAAAAACCGAAGCTGCAACTGACCCTGGGAAAAAAAAGTACTTAAGACTTGAAATGTCTGCATGCAACTTATGAAATTTCAACACAGCATAGGTGGCAATGCATGTTGTGCTATGGAGAATGATGTGTCACAAAATGCTTGACAAGTTCCTTGCCCATCAGCCTCAGCTAGTGACAAAACAACATCTTACTAGTAACTCTTTTTCAGTACTTGAATATGCTCAAGGCCATCCATGGTTAAGAATACTTAGCAGAAGTGAGGCTGCATACATTCTACCTGCGATTTCCTTTGGGAGTTGATGGGAAGGCCTCAAAGCACAGTGTTACAGAAGGGTGGGAGAAACTGAAGCCTGGGGTCACTTTGAAAGGAATGGAATATATGCTTGAAAAGTGGGTAGGGGAATCCCACTTTTCTGGGAACCTGAGGAACAGAGAGAAGTATCGGAGGGAAAGGTTAGATGGATGTGGGAAGGCAGAAGTTTCTAGGGAATCAAGTAGTTAAATTGAGTCCCAGCTAAACAGTGTGATAAACAACCAAAGAAAAAGGACATTACCTGTCTCAGTCAACCTGCTCTGTGAAAGTATTCTTTGCTGGCTAGTTTCTTAGCTCTCCGCTTCACATTTCATCTGCAGATACCGTGCCTCTTGCAACCAAGCACCTCCTATGAACATTTTATAGTACAGATCCAAAAATACTGGACACTTTGTCAGCTTCCAAGAAATTTAAAAACTGATGACTCAGTATAACAGATGTTGGTATCACATGCAACACTATTTCATTTTGGTTTATGTGAAGTCACATTTTTTTAAGTTTCAGCAGACTACAAACCTTTGTATATCTTTGTATATCTGCACAAAGATTTTTCAAGATTTGCAATCAGATCAGGACATCAGTAATTTTAAGGGACTGATGGACTCGCAGGAATCTTCGTTCTAATAAGTGTAACTAAGGTCACTGAATGTTTTTGACTCAGTGGTAAAACAGCAAACAATTTTGATGCTATTGTCACCTCTTCAGGCTTATGGCCCAAATGAGGTATATTCAGAAGTTCTTTCTTCCTTGAAGGTATTGGTTTCAGGCTTCTACTGGGGTGTACTGCCAGGTCATCCAGGAAGACCTCTGAAGTTAACTACAAAAACAAAAGGGAAGGTTATGGAACGAGCTCCCCAAGGCAGTGAGCACGGCCCCAAGCTGCTAGAGTTTAAGGAGCATTTGGACAACATTCTGACATAGGGTTTGAAATTTGGGTGGTGCTGTATGGGGCCAGGAATTGGACTTAATGATCCCTGTTAGTCCCTTCCCACTCGGGATGTTCTGTGTTGCCATGGCTCTATGCCATAAGGCATACATATGAGCTCAGTCCCACTCACGGCAGTTTCCACACATGGCCCTGCCCAACAACTTTGGTTTAGCCTGTCCAGACTCGGGCTGACACGGCTCTCCTCACTCGATCTAACAGCCTCCGGTCCCCACTGACTTGCTCAGAGCCCACCACTGCCGGAAAGCACCTGGCTGCCTGCTACTGCCTTGCCCTGAGGCCGCCCTCAGGCACCAGGACCACTGCAGAAGCTGTGACCGCCGCGCTGCCGCTGCGCTGCCACAAGAGGTAGGGGAACATCTGGGCAGCGCCCCGGCCCGAACACCGGCGGGCGGGGGCGGGGACTGGCGGGGGCTCTCCCTTCCCCACCCCTTCCCCGTTTCTCGCGAGGTTTTCCCCGGTCGCCGGCGGGGGCTGTGTCCGCCTGTCATCGGGGCGGAGCGGCGGCCATGGCCGCCCTGCGTACCCTCTTGCGGTGGCGCCGCCGCTTGGGCTCCGCACCTAGCGCCTCGCCGGCGCGGAGGCTGTGGGCCGGCGGCGGGGCCGAGCCGGCCGGGCCGAGCAGGTGGCGGCGGGAGCTGGGCTGGGCGGCGGGGGCGGCTCTCGCCGGCTACGCGGGCTATCAGCTGTCCGAGCGGCGGCGGCGGGAGTCCTCCCGGCAGCCGACAGCCGCCGACGCGGGCGGAGCTCGGGCGCTGCTCCCCATCCCCGTGGCGGCCGCTGCCAAGGAGACGGTAGGTGTGTGCGTGCCGCGCCCCGCCCGCCCGGCGGCCTCGCTCCGCGCCGCGGCCGGAGCTCATCCCAGGGCGGCGCGGGACCCCGGGGTGCTGCCAGCCGGTGGCCGAGCGCGGATAGCGGAACGCTGTCCCTCTCCCTCCCCTGCCTGTCACCCGGCTTGGAGCCGGTCCGCTCTCAGAAGGAGGGGCTGCCGGACCGCTGGACGTAGCGGGACCGCCGGCGCCTGCGGGCTTTGACTGCGCTGCGGGAGCGTCAGCGCTGTGCGCGCTGTTCTCTGCCTCCGGAGCTCCTCGCCTTTTTTTTTTTTACCATAGCGTAGAGCGGAAGCCTGCTGGTGGCACAAAACCTATGCGTTCTGTTCCTTGCGCTTAGTTATCTTTTTAATATCAGACAGTCAGTCTTGCAGAAGGTTTGTGCAGGGCTCTGCGGGAAGCAGCGGTGCCCGTAAGGTGTGCTGTGCGAAGGCTGGGCTGGTTCAGCAGGAGCAGTGCCTGGTGGCATGGTAACTCAAAATAGCTGGTGTGAACTTGGAAATTTTCAAGTGGGGAGAAACTCCAGCACAGTGCTGTTCTTAGCAAATGATAATCGTTTTGTTTGTTTGTTTTTAATTATTGTTTTTATTTTTATTATATGTGTCATGTTTTTTAAAATGTCAGGAGCCAAGATTAGTTGATCTCCCAGGATGACATCTTCTCAGACTGCTCATCAGTGTTGCACGCCTCCTGCTTTCTCTACATCGAGTTTGTTATGTGTGGGAAGAGGCTCAGTGTTTTTGCAGCGGAGGCCTTGTGCGGTTAATGCCTCAGATTGCTAGCCAAGGGCAACTTCTGTGGGTAGTATTGCTCCTAGAGGAGAGGTGAACCAGGTACTTTTGACTGAGCATTTGTTGTTTTGACTGTGCAGTTAGGGCACAGAGAACCTAACAAACTCTTTCAGTCTTTCATGCTGTTTTGATTGGACAAAACACTACTTCATTTGATTTATCCAGTCTTCTGGATAAATCAACTTTTCAACTTCTTTTGAGGGAAACAGCTGTTGCATCCTAGAATAGCCACTAAATTTAGTGTGAAATGTAACTAGGAATTTTCACTGACAAAAATTACAAAATTTCGAAGTTATAGAGTCAGAAGTTGTAGATGTCAGAATTAACACTAGATTTGAATTAATGTGAAGCAATGTGTAAAATAAAATGCATCTTTTGTGTGTACTCTCAGTGTTTTTGAATGCTGTGTGGCTGGATGTGAAGCAGGAGGAAAAAGAGTTACTTATGTTCCTATGCAGAAAGACTGTAATTAATTTCGTTTTCAGTTTGAATAACAAAAATATTTGAAGAAGTAGGTTGAGATGTACACAGTCAGTTTGTGTAGCCAGACTAAATGCACAAAGAATACTTGACTTTATGTTACAGCTTTTATTTTGAATGATCTCATTGATTCCTGAAAATTGGAGATTTGAGTGTCCAGTATTCCTGATAAAGCATCCTTTCAATTTCTTTTCCCCTAAGGACAAGGATCAAAGAGCTGCAGACTTCTTGGGTTGAGTTAATGGTTTCCTCTCCTTTTTTTTTTTTTTTTTTTTTTTTTTAAATTATTGATTATGTGCTGCAGAAGGATTTGTGTGGCAATAAAGATCATAGTTTGATACTGCATCTATCTGTTAGAGATACAAAGAGTTTTCTGACCATGAGAGTCATCTGCCATCTGTACTCCATTTATGATTGCCCTGCAGACCTGTGGTGTCTTTCACTGCAGGCTTCTAAAATACCTCCAGAGGTGTCTTCTCAGGGAAGAAAAGATGCAACTATTGTGTTCAAATTGCATTCAATGGTATTCATGATGTTGTGCAATGGTAATATGCTGCTCCTCATTTTCCCTCTACCCAGATGCTTTTTCCAGATACCTTTTACTTGGATCATTGGAAGAAGCAGCTGATATCAGTGCTCTCACTGCTCTATTGAGAGACATAGCTGCTAGAAGGAAATATAGCAAATGATTTTTGCTCCACCTCTGGGACTCTGTATAACAGATAGAAATGCAGAAGCAACTTGGCTAACAAAATGAGCGCTTTTGGGTGAAAAAATCTTTCTGAAACATTAATGATGGATAACTGAATTTGTAATAGTGCACAGTGAATTTGTAAGTGAAAACAGTATCATAATGCATTCAGATATTCTATTACTTGTAATACTCTTGACTGCTTTTGATGTTTAAAATAGATATGGATAAGACAACCATAGCTAGTCTTTAATTCACATCTCTTCCTTATTTCTTGAGCTGGCTTTTTGTGGAAATGTAATAAGCAGAATGACCTTGGTGTTTCATCTAGGCAGCTCCAGCAGACAGCAGAACAGGTTTCTGATCTTCCTAGACACTGAAAAGGATGTATGCATATTTGTTTTTAACCCAGTTTGTTTTGCCATAAAAGAACAGCTTTCTTTTTGGAGGCCATCTGCCTCCAAATAATGTTCATGTGGCCGTGTAGTAAAGTATTTTGAGCAGGCAAATGTTATGCAGTTAGTGTAATAATATACTTGTTTGACCAAGTATATTATTGGAGGTATTATGGTAGAGAGTAAGATTTGCTACAGATGCAGCGTGAACCTAAGATGCCTATAGGATTCCTTTTTCCCACATAGTTTACTAAGAATAATACCAATCCTGAGGACCAGGGGGCTTATGTAATTACATGGAGTAAAATCTTGGATATTCTAAAGAGCAATGATTTTATTGTTGTATTTGTTACCGAAGTCCACAAAGCCTTCCAGTTAACTCCTATGTGACATTTCAAAACCAAAGTAAAATCCTGCACTCAAACAAACAGAAAGATTCAGTGAAGACTAGAAGAGCTATTTTACAAGTATGGAGATGCTTATTCAGAACAGAAACTTTTTGAAAGAACTGTTATTTTGATACAGATTTTCTGTACTGTGATATTGACCTAAGAAGGGTGCTGATCCTGAAGATCTCAAACAATATGCTTCTCATGAAGCCTTTACCTTGTCAGGGCAGCTGTGTACCATGCTTTTTCACCAAAATACGAGAGTATCAGAAAAACACAACCCAGTGTCAGAATATTTGTCTTCCACTTCCTTGCTTTCATATTCCTTGCTTCCACTTTCATTTCTATAGTTTACTAATATTTTCTTGGAAATACCAACGATGACATATTTAGCATCCCCAAAGAGATCTTTTTTGTAACTGTGCTGTCGTTCCATAAAGGTAGCAAGTGCCAGGTCCAGACTTCATGAAACAGTCTTGAATCACTTACTTCAGAGGTGATTTAGAAATTAAAAAAGTGGTTGAGGAGTGAGGTACAGAGAATCTGCTTTATCAGGTTTCGTGAAGACACACTTCATTTCCAGGAGAAGCTGCATACTTCGGATGTTTCTAGAGGCTTTTCTTTTCCTTCTACCTCAGGAGTAGTGTCAAACTGTCTGAGAAAGTACTGAAAAGGTCAAGTTTATTTGTAGCAGCACATTTCTGAGTGGATTACATCATATATTTCCAACACTGTCAAATGAAGACCAAGACGTCAACTCCAAAACATAAGGCAAATTCCCTTAGGGAGCAGGCTGTTTTGCCTGCTCTAGGAGGTGCATAAAGGATCATTTTCACAAGGATCACTTGTAGTTAACTGTTTTCCATACACATTGTGTGTTTCATGCAGCAGATCAATTACCAAATGTGGAAAAGTGGTTGGCTCTTTGGCTGATGTTGTCTGAAGCTCCTCACTGTGTAATCACCCTGACGAGGTTAGTGCTTGCCAGCCAGCTGCAGCAAGAGTTGTGTTGAAGGAAAAGGCATGTTTACCTCTTGGCATTACTTCTGTGTTCCTTAAGATGTTAAAAAGGTATGCTATATGTTTGGGATATTGCACATTTCAGTCTTGCAGGCAGCAAAATATATGGATCAGTACTGCAAAATATATGTACTAACTGAAACTTCTGAAAGAACTTCTGGAGTTTGAGTAAGTTGCACATCAGACTCATGTAAGAGGGACTGTTGGAGGATATCTGAGTGTAATATTTATTTTGGAAGATTTCAAGAATCTGTGCTTATGGATAAACACTGTTACCTCAAGAATTTCCTGTAACAGTATTTCATTTGAAAAGGGCCCTTTTCTCAACATTTAAAACACATTCCAGCTTCCTATGCTTATAAATATTTTAATATAATAATGTTCTTATCTCAGAGAAGAGGGATCAACTAACAGAATTGGTGGTGGTTCTACATCTAAGTACTCTACTAGAAATATAATTTCTCTAAGCATCAAAACAGTTTTGTCTTCTTCAGGGATTTTCCCACACTGGGAACATGACGTTTAACCTTTTGGCCACCCAGCATGAAAACAAAACTGTGCTACTTTTATCTACATGGGAGCATATTAAATAAGCCTCAAGTCAAATCTAAGTGAAGGAAGTAAGGAACAGCAGTGCTTTGAAAGCCTTTTTATTTTAATAATTTGCACAGGTTCTCATTGATGGAAGACAGATTACTTGCAAGCAAAATTCAAAGAAACGCACTCACTTGAAATAAATTACTTAAAGATTAAACTGCTGTAACATAACATACTTTTGACTGCAAGCAGAGGTACTTCTAATAGCAAATGTTGGCTTTAAAATAGGTTCACCTTCATGTCAGTTGGACAAAAGCAAAAGAACACTAATTTGACTTGGAATACATCAAACTAGTGGGTTTTTTTGTGATACTGCTGGAGCTATTCGCTTCATATATATGCATACTCAGTATGTATATTTTTATCTGTTTATTTGTAAAATATTTTCCATTAGTTGTAGATATTCTTAGGATCTGAGTATTTCAGTATTATTCTGGGGTTTGATAAAAGATTCTTCGGAATTTTATTTTTTTCCTATATCTGTTTAAGCTTGTCTCTGTGGAAAAGTTTGGCCACAGAGCAAAACTTCTGAATTTCTGTCTTAACCGGATGTGAGACCAGCACTGGGCAAAGAGTGTTTCTGTTGTGTTTTTTAGTAAGAAAGGTAATTATATCGTATTATATCTTCTATATCTTACTTCTACTGAACCTCAGCAGTATAATTACCATTTACCAATAATTTTCAAGTAGTTTGAGGTCATATCTACTGCAACGTTTTAATTGCTTTGATGTCACTGTGTGAGCTCGTGTCTTGCATTAGGCCATCTTACAGCAGCAGAATTACTGCATGGATTTCACTGTTAGGCCATACAGGTTAATACATATTGTGCCAAATTCAGACGGATCAGAGATCTGAGATAAGAGAGTCAGTCAGGCAGATATGGGACCAGAAATGGAGATTCAGCCATGCTTTTAGGAAGCGTGAGTAGTATGTGGAAATCTTTGGTCAGTGCACTGGACTTTCATGGCTGTTTGTCAGCTCTCTACTGGTGGTTAGTATGTGAAAGATGAACCAAAAATGGGGATCAATTTTAGCAGCAATTTTGCTTGATAGAAAGCCTAGATTCGCCTTACTTATGTTTCTGCTGTGATTAAATGGAGAAAATACAGAGGGATATACTTTAAAAACAGGTGCTGCAAGAAGTGTGTTCAAAGCTGATTGACTTCAGAATGTTGGTTGACTATAATGAAGATTGACCTTCTGAAGGACTGCTGCTCTGTGAGATGTGGTGGCATTGTGCTTACTTTATCTTCTCTAAATGTGACGCTTCTAGAAAATGGATCTTAGGAATTATATGAAGTCTTTGAAATATGTTAGTGAGGCAGCATTGTTATCATGTTTTCATTTGCATAATGAATTTGAAACTTTGGATGCCTTTAGCAGATACTTCATGCTGTTTGTAATATTTTGTAGCAGAGACTGTCAGTGGAACGCATGTATAATTGAAGCATGATACTCCCACTCGGAGAAGTACCTTGTCAAAATTAGTTTGGTCTTCAGCTTATCAAAACATGGTAAATAAAAATTAAATTGATGTTAAAATGGATTTCTGGAAAGTGTTTCGCATTGTATCCTTTGTCTGGTGCTGGTTTGTGTGAAAGTCTTTTAATTCATTTTAGGAAGCGCTTTTAAATATCTCTGTAGTAGGCATGTGTATGTATTTTTATATGAAGGGAATGTTAAGAACAGCAAGAAATTAGGCTAAGGCAATTTTGATTGACTTTTTTAGGCTTTTTTTTTTTTTTTTTTTCCCTCCTGGGCTGATATAAATTAAGCTGTAATCTATCTGGTCCTGATTCTGCAGAAGGCAGGTGGAAGCTGGGACTGTACATAGCAGCACTTCAAAATGCTGCTGTTGGATTGGCACTGTGCTTGAGAGAAGGCATAACATAAGATGTGGGAGGAGAAATACCAAGCAACAAAACACTGAATTGGAAAGAGGAAGGGCAGAAGGATGTGAGCTATGAGCTGTTTGATTACAAATCTCAGTTCGTAGGTTTTTGTGAGATTGTGAAGAAGATAATGCATTGTTTGTGAGAGCTCTCAGGCCCCTCTCACCCCATTATGTCCATTTCCTTTGTGAAGGTGGAAGGATGGGAATTAATGGCCATCAGCTACATTCTTGTTTTTTCCTGCTAGTTCAGGGAAGCAGATTGGTGTATGTGTGCAGATAAACAGAGGCTGAACTGCTACTTGTAAGATATTACTGCTGTTGGGAGGTGCATGACACTCTGCTTGAAGGAAATGACTATGTCCAGTTTTCCAAAGGTAATATGATATGAGATCCTTGTACTTCTTAGGAAAGTCTGATTAAGAGGATGAATAAATAGAAGTATAGAAAACTTTCTTTTGTTTCTCAAAGATATGTACTTTCAAGAAAGTTTTTGAGGACTGTTGGCGATTACAGAGAGCTTTAGTCTATTTGAAGTTTCAAGAGCTTATCCAGAAGTTGGAATCCTATTGAATGATGTTCACTCCTTTGCCAACAGTACCTTCCTTGAGGTACTCAGTGTCTGCTTTCTGTGTCTTGTTCTTGTGTCTATTAGATTTGATAGTAGTGCTGCTGCATACAACAAGATTGCCTAACCTGAGCATAAATGTGAAATAAATTGATTGGGAGAAAATCATGATATCGCTAAAATTCTCATACTTGCCTCACTGAATTATGATTCCCCCAGTGTTGGGAAGAACACTGAGGACATATTTTGTAATTGTATTGAGAAGAATTCCTTAAATGAATGCTTGGAAAGATATTGGTGGAGGTAATATATTAGAATGTCTTGACTTTTTAATTAGCATATTAAGGATCTCATAGTAATTACAGAGTCTATGCAAGACAAAGTTGCTATAAGTTTCATGAATGGATAACAGGAAATTGGGGAAAAAAATAATAGTATTCCTGTAGATGGTTTTACTTAGCAGTTAGCTAAGGCTCGTACCTGAGGTCTTCTGCAGCCAAACCCTGCTTAGCCTTGACTTGAACATTTAATATATTAGTCCAGTGATCTAATACAGAAAGTTAAGCCCTTTATACTTTTTTTTTTTTTTTTTTTTTTTTTGAGTCTGTTAGATCAGTAGCATAAACAGCTTGTTCTGATTCTTTATTTTGAAACTAGAAAGCTCAAGATACTGGTGTTTTTATTCCTCGGAATAAAAATATACTGAAGCCTGTAGTTTCTTTATCATGCTAATCTGGGGTAGGTGCAGATTGCTGCTGGAAGAGGTGTCATGCTTTCATGATTTTCTATCAGTATTCCACATCATAACATCATGCGGTGCACTGGGAGTTAGAGTTAATGCTTGCCAGGTTGTGAGCTGTAGAAAGTTTTCAGTTAGTGGTAACATATTTTCTGTTTAAATCTTTGACAGTATCAAATAAAGATGTAACAATTGAGAACACTCAGAGTTTTGTACTACCAAGTTTACAAATAGTCAGTGAGTAGCTTTGATTGCAGTGGATACTGGAAACATTAGTAATCATAGAAGGTTTGCACTGAGGAGTATTGTGGAGATTTTTTGTCTATTACCGTCAACAGCTGTGCTCTACATGATGAAACAATTAAAAAGTATTTTGTTTTCTTTTGGAAATATGAGACCACAAATAACTAACAGAGTCATTTTAAGTTACGTAGACTTTTTGAGTTAGAGTTGAACCTAAGTTCTTTTTTTTTTTTTCTTTTTTTTTTTTTTTTGGACTATGAGCTTAGCTTGTGTCAAAAATTTCACTATTTCACTTTGTAATGATGACTTGCTAAAATTATGGAAGAGTAAAAATGATAGTGGTGACATCCTCACTTAAGCTCTTACTGTAAAACAGTATTTGGATGGATTTGACTTAACGAATTATCACTCTTTAATTTAGAGTTTCTTTGTAGGGAATGGCAGTGGCAATTGTAAGATGATACATTTAAACTGTTTCCTTATGTCCTTGAAGGTTACAGAAAACAGATCAGACCTTGAAGATTTACACCTTTACGCAACACCTCGGGAGCAACGGTTTCGTAGGTTTGCCAGTTTAGAATTTGAAGGACAGCTGTATATGACTCCGTATGACTTCATTCAGGCTGTCACAAATGATGAACCGAAACGTAAGCAGAAGTTTTGTATTGATAAAATTGCTGTGGACATGACGGTAGCATATATTATTTTTCCTTTTTTTTTTTTTTTATTACTATTGTTGTTTGTGATTGGTATGTAAAGATGCTCAGTCTTCGCCTTTTATTTTTCATGGTATTTAAATGCATGCAGTCAGCATCCTGATAATTATTACTTTGTAACTGTTTTCCCTCAGAAGTCATTAAATAAATGTTCTTGTCTTAGAGGTCACACACAGCTCAGTAGGTGTGAAAGATAAGTTCATTTTTACCTTTTGCTTTGATGTGGCTACAGTTCTGGATTCTTTTCAAGCAGGACAGTTGTGCTGCAAAATTTCCTTCCTGTGTGAACTTTATGTGAAAAGCAGGCAAGAAACCTAAATAATTTAGAATAAAGTTGTTATATAGTTTTATAGCTTTTGCCATCCTAAATTATCAATATCATTTGTTTTTTTGTTTGTTTGTTTGTTTTGTTGGTTGAATTTTGTTTGGTTTTGGTGTTCTGTTGTTTTGGGGTTATGTGTGTTTTGTTTTGTTCTGGTTTTTTGGGGGGGGGTTTGTCTTTTTGTTTGTTTGTTTTTCCCCTCTACAGAGATTCTACAAGCATATCAAGGTATTCTAAATAACATACTTTGAGTAGGAGTTTCAGTCCTCAAGGGATCCACTTTCTACATTTAAAATTAGACAGAGGTAGCACTATGTATCAATCAAGTTAATGAAAAATAAACTATCAACTTTAGCTCACTTAATCAGTTTATTTTGCTTTAAATATCAAAGAGCAACCAAATACAAAGGTGAATATTATAACCTTTTGCTGATCTTGTTTGATTTCCGGGCCCTCAGGCTTGTAGTGCATTGGTAGCTGCATACAACTTCTGAGAAAAGTGAGTAATCTTTGCTCAGATATGGCATATATAATTCCTAATCACAGATTTACGGAAGAAAACTAATATAGAGAGAACAGTCAGAAGCAGGTAAATCAGTCAGAGGAGAGGTTAAAGCTTCTACAGATTTCTTTCCCATTATTTTCTTAGCTCTAATGAAACAGAGGAAATATTTCAGTTGATTTGTTAGTAATCAAAACTCCCTTAACTTTTAACTGAAGATATAATCACTCTTTGTAACAGTGAATACAGAAGATAGAACTTAGATGGTGAAAATTTGAAAAACTTTAAAACTCCTACCAGGAAGTGAATCTTCATTCTCCTTTTTGCTCACCAGTTGAAACAGAGAAGGTAGACCTCTTTTCACAGAAATTAATGTAATTACATGTCAGCATTTCATAACTACTTCTTCAGCTCAAATCTCCAGGTGATTCTTTTTCTGTGACCAGGGAGTTGGGCTTCACCAGCTTTTCCCCATTCCATCTCATAGCAGAGCCATGTATGGTTATGGAGCATTTGTGGCATGTACTGGATATCAGTTAAAAAAGCACTTCAGCTCAATTTTATGACAGTATATGAGTGGTAGACCAGTAAGACTTTTCCACGCTGATTAAATTCAGGCTTCATCCTCCCTCACTGAAATATTTAGATTTCAAAAAAAATATAATTAAAGAAGTGTTAAACTCCCAAGAGTATTCTGTATCTGTCTTGCCAGAGGAGAAAAAATACGGAGTTCAAGCAGTGAGGAACCCTTCTGAGTTCAGTGTAGAAGACCTTGCTTAGATAAAAGTCTTTCCCAGGCATCCAGTTAATCTCTGAGACTAGGCAAAACTAACCTATATGCCTTTAAGTTTTGTACGCAAGTAGCAGAGATTATATGACAGAGATGATTAAGGGATGGTGTAAGAGGCAGTAACTAAGTAGAAGGAGATGACTTCATTTTGGTGGAAATCATATTATCTGGAATACTTGGGCAGAACTGGGCTGAATTTTGGGCAGAAGGCTGACAAATAAAAAATAATAAATGAAGTAAACAGCCTGCAGGTGTTGCCACTTATAGATTCTGATCTCCGAATATTTAGTTTTAATTTTTGTACTGCTTTGTGAGTTTCACAGAATCACAGAATCACAGAATTGTAGGGGTTGGAAGGGACCTCCAGAGATCATCGAGTCCAACCCCCCTGCCAAAGCAGGCTCCCTACACCAGGTCACACAGGCAGGCGTCCAGGCGAGTCTTGAATATCTCCAGAGAAGGAGACTCCACAACCTCCCTGGGCAGCCCGTTCCAGTGCTCCGTCACCCTCACCGTAAAGAAGTTCTTGCGCACATTGGTGCGGAACTTCCTGTGCTCCAGCTTCTGGCCGTTTCCCCTTGTCCTGTCTCCGCACGCTGCAGAAAAGAGTCTGGCCTCATCACTTTGCCCCCCACACCTTAGATATTTATAGACCTGGATCAGGTCCCCTCTCAGTCTTCTCTTCTCAAGGCTGAACAGACCCAGTTCTCTTAGCCTTTCTTCATAGGGGAGATGTTCCAGGCCCTTCACCATCTTTGTGGCTCTCCGCTGGACTCTTTCCAAGAGATCCCTGTCTTTTTTGTACTGGGGAGCCCAGAACTGGACACAGTACTCCAGATGAGGCCTTACCAGGGCAGAGTAGAGGGGGAGGATCACCTCCCTCGACCTGCTGGCCACGCTCTTTTTAATGCACCCCAGAATGCCATTGGCCTTTTTGTCCACAGGGGCACACTGCTGGCTCATGGCCAACCTGTCGTCCACCAGGACACCCAGGTCCCTCTCTGCAGAGCTCCACTCCAGCAGGTCATCCCCCAGCCTGTACTGGCAAGTCTTAATTACCTGTCTTGCTCTGTTGAAGGTAGCAAGTTTAAATGAAGTATTTTTCTGAATAAAATAACACATTTTGTATTTTTGAATCATTTTACTCTTGCTTTTAATGATAAATAATTGGATCCATGCAAGCCAACATATAAAATATCTATATATTGCAATTAAAAAGAACATACACTTGGACTTCTTAAGGATTAAGATTAGAAAGCAAAATCACCCTTTGAAGAATAATAATAGTAGCTCTTTATGTCCGCTTTGTAGAAAAGCTAATAATAGTAGACCTGAATGAGATCTGTGATGGAGTGAATGTATCTATTGTGATTGGTTTACTTTGGAGATAGAGTCAACTCTACAAAAGTCAAGAGGGCATTCACTTCCTTTTTTGATTAAACACTAACTAATATGGTAAGAGTATATTTTCTTTTATAATGTACAACTTTTGACTCTGGGCAGCTGTTATAAAGACACAGAGTAAATGGTATAATTAGCTTATTGCTGATGACTTCGTAGTAAAGACTGTCATTAGGGAAAAATGTATTTTTTTCCTAATGTGGGTAGATTTTCTGTACCTCTTGTGGTGTTGAAGTACCTCTTACATTTCAGGTTTTTTTTTTAATATTTGTACAACTGCAAGAGAAATGTATTTTTCCCTAATCATGCTTGATAAATTTTTTTTATCATCTGAATATGCATTTGTACATTTAGAAAGTCAGTTAAAAGGAAAGGAGATATATTTTATTCCTTTTAACTCTTGGTAGATATTAAAAGAAAAAAAAAAAATAGCCTAATACTCAGCTGTAAAAAGTATGCATGTAGGTAGAATATTTGTATGTCTGGAAGGACAAATCTAGGTATAAACATATGGGAAATTATCTGATTAGAAAGCTAGATATAATTATTTTTATGATAGACATAAACACAAAGCAATTAATATGGTGAAGGAGGTTACTTTATTTGGTTTTATTTAGTATTTTGAGACAAGGCTTTAATTAATAGTAAATAATCAAACTGAAAAGTATGTAAAATGCTGTTAGTCGATAGTATGTTGTTGCTTGGTATAGCACAACATAGTAGGGGTGGGATTTACAAACACTCTTAGTAGTATTACTGGGATGTAAAACTGCAATTCCAGACACTTTCTAACCATGAACTAGATCACAGTGAGTGGCATCTGTCTCATGACTGTTATTTAAAGAAGCATGGGGGCCATCATAAGAAAGGAATTTCTAATTCTACAGGTTGTTTCGCTCTGTAATAATGAGCCTTTGTCAACCAAGAAGTTATGCATTTTACCACGTAGCACACAGCTTTTTGTACTTTTATGAATTTTCATATTCACAGTGTTTTATTTTAATACTGCAAAGATTTGAGAGGTTGGAGATGAACCTCAGGTTCTGCATTCTTGTGTGTTTCTGGTCAACTGTTGTCAAATGCCAGTGTCTTCATCTGCTCCTGGATATTTCATTTTAAGGCTTTATGAAAAATATCAGCTCGCTATTATCCATTATCAGCTTTCAGTTCTGATGAGCAATTCCTGTTCTGAAATTTTCAGATTCTTTGTTAAAATTTCTTAGAAAAAATAGAGCTTGACAGCAGCTTTAACAGTAAGCATGAGTCTGAGTGATTAGGAGTGTCTAAAAGGAGTCCTAGCTTCTAGTGATGTTTGAAGGATTTTTTTTTTCCTGTATTTTCTTTAAAATGTATCAATAGTGAAGTAGGGACAGGAATCTAGGTCTCCCCTATGATTTGAATAATACTGCTGTTACTAAATGATAGTTCAGACTGTTTATGCCACAGGTTAACCAAGTGCATTCTATTTCCTGTTTAATGCTTTAATAGTTTGTTATGGAGGTAGAAAATATTATCTCACTGAACTGGATTTTGATTAAAAACTATACATCCAAATTGATTCTTGACAGTTAGGAATTCATGTATGTGTTACGCTACTTGCTTTTTTAATAACACAATAAGAATTTTTTAGAACCAGGCTGTAGCTTCAATCTGATGAATACAGTGGGGAAAATACCTCTTTTTTTGAATAGAAAATGGGGTATGGATACATTATAATTGTAATGACACCATATTGGTATAACTGAATTTTATATGTCCAAACTTTGTCTTTTGTTGCAGGTGCTAAAAAGTGGCGATCCCTTTCCAAGCAGGTGAGTAATAATTCCTGTGTTATCTTATAACCGTGCATTTTCATGATGTGAACTTGGAGTGGCAGAAGAAAGTGAGTTTTTAACATTTATCAAAAAAAGTTTTAATTTCTTTCTTTTCTGTCACTTTAGACAGATTTGAATCTAGAATCTCAGTCAGGCACAGCTGCTCAAGCATGTTGTGTTGGATTTACTGACTTCCTCAAACTTCTGTCAGTTTCTTCCTTAGCTCATATCTGACTGAGTTTCTTTATTGTCTAAGTGTAGCAGCTGAAATACTAATGCCATTCTGTACCTTTTGTGGTATTGAAGTGCCTCTTAAGTTTCCCTTTTTTTTTAATATTTGTACAACTGCAAGTGAACTGTGTCTGTGTCCCTGTATTGAGAGTAAAGTATATTCATATTCATGGGTGAAGTTTGCTTTGGTTCAGGTCAAATATCTTAAAAGAACATAAAATGTATTTGCTGCTGAAGTTACTCACTGCTGCACATATTCACTGAAGCTAAGGATGAGTCTCCTGACTGGACTTCAATAAGGTTTTGATAAAAGTTCTATGTGTCTTTCCAATTCTGTAAACAGTATTCATGTGAATTCTCTCAGATGAGCAATTTTTGGATTAATCATATATGCAAAATTTATGTGAGTACTTCCCAAAGTCAGTGTGCTAAACTGAAATTAAATTAAATTGCAGAGTTGCAAGCATTTCCTTTCATGTTGATCTCCTAGCGCTTACTCATAATCCAGTAACGCCTTTGTTTAATCATTTAAATACATGTCAATAATTTTCTAATTTTATTTTTTTAGGAATTGAATCAGATCCTTATGGAAACACCACCAGTTTGGAAAGGCTCATCCAAACTTTTCCGTAATCTTAATGAGAAAGGTGAGGGATAAGAATTTATTATTAATATGCAAAGGAACTTGTTCACAGTGAGGGTGATGGAGCACTGGACCAGGCTGCCCAAGGAGGGTGTAGATTCTCATTCTTTAGAGATACTCAAGACCCATGTGAAAGCCTACCTATGCAGCCTGCTGTAGGGGCCCTGCTTCGCAGGGGGGTTGGACTCTATGATCTATGGAGATCCCTTCCAGACCCTACAATTCTGTGATTTTTTCCTGAACCAAACTGTCAGATGTAATACTTTATTGGTGCTGAAGTGGTGTTCTGCTTTTACCTGAGTCATATCTTCAAAAAAGATAATTGTCTTGTATTTTACATTTTACTGAATAGTGACGTTCCCTTTAATTTCTGCAGTGTTTTAATCATGCCAGCTTAGAGCTAACATCTTTAAGTGAATTGGTATTTTAGAATACGTTAAACTGATTTTGAACAATTTCACGTTGTTTGTTCCAATTAAAAATTATTTGTAGAATGTGGACAGAATATTCCAGTAAAGACACTAAATGTCTTCACTTTTTTAAATTGGTGCAATGATGTGATTATTTTAAAGACACTAATGGCCCTGATATAATTGAATAAATACATTTTAAAAACAGAGTTTCAGAAATACTGTGTATTCATGTAAAGTCAGAAGATTAAGGTTTTGTTAGCCTTTAAAATTCTTACTGCTGGCAAAGGAAGAGCCATACTTTGGGTTTCATCTTTTCATTTATTTATTCTCTTCCTTATTGTGCTTTATCACTTCAAAAAGCTGTAATAGTTTGTGTACAAATATTCAAAAGCTGTTTATAATAAATAAACCACATATTCTTTCGCTTATTTTCATTATGGCAAAGGACGATTGAAAATTTCCAAAGAAAACCACAAGTAATTGCTATAAAGAAAAACAATATAGATGTATAAAATATTCATACCAGCAAACAAATTCCAAACAAATGTGTGCATTTATTTGATGCATCTGTTTCACAGAGACACAGAATTGCAGAGGTTGGAAGGTAGTTGTAGAGATTGAGTTCAACCCCCAACTACATCTTAACATTGTTAATGGAGTCGATAAGCCCCTACTCTCAGAGCAGCTCACAGGCTTGAATTTCATGAGTCTCTAGTTGTCAACTGTGCTTAACTCTTTCTGCCTTGCGTCTGCAGCCAGTGCCACAGAGAGACACAGATACTGGCATATGTTTGCATTGTATTTCTTTGCTCTAGGCTGATGTCAGAACAGCTCAATCTTGAAATATTAATTAAATAAAAATTCAGCTTCAGATTCTGTTAAGTCAATACATAATTAGTTAAAAGCAAGTCTGTAGTAAAAACATCTCCAAAATATAGTCTTGATTCAACAATACTTAAGTTTTATGTTAGTGAAATTTGACAGAAGCTGATGAAATTAAGAGGATCAAAACTAGTGTAATAAAGTTAGTGCTTGCATAGCTTTTCAGTACACTTTACAAAGCAAGTTAATTATTACATTATCTATAAAATGCAATATTTTATATCTAATACAATAGATGAGAAGTCCTTCATAAAGTCATTTAGTAAGTCAGTGAAAGGAACGAGAATAGAATTCAAGTCTCCTCCGTTCTGATTTAATTTCATTACTGTATGGCATGAGTGCTCCCAGATTAATCTTACTCATTTTCTTTAAAACATGCACGTTTTAATATGAAGCAAGTAGTAAAGGCCTGTATCAGTGTATTTTGCTATAGATTTATTTGAATTAGTTGCACTAAACAAATTTATGCCAGCTGTCCTTAGGTCTTGCTATGTTTTACCCTTGAGTGACCTCCTTCTATTCTTTCAGATTTTGGTATAAGCTTTTCTTTTTGTTCAATTGAAAATACAGAGCCTCTCTCCCGTAATAGTCAGTGCAGTCAACCAGAACTATCTATCTACAGCTACCATATACCAGTAGAAACAAAAGAAGAGAATGCTTTCAAGGCTTTTTGTATTGCTGTCTTCATGCCTGTGGTGGACGATTTGACAATTGCATTTCCTTCTGTTTTGCAACAAAGCAAGTGTCATCAAACAAACAAAAATTCATTTTTTTACTTTTATTGACTGTCTATTAAAGAATGTCTTACATCACTGTATGAGGACCTGTGAGGTATCTGATTTCTTGTCCAAACAGGCTTCAGTAGGTATTGTCAAAGAATTTCTGCAAAGCACTGTATGAATTCTAGCCATATATTGATACATTGTTGTGTTATTGGAGAATATGAATAAAGAAGTACCTGGGGTGAGTTTTGCCACTGTTCTTAAAATCTTCAGTGCTAAGCTGGAAAGGCAGAAAGTCCTTCTGAGTATTATTAAAGGAAAGAATTAACTTGGACTTTTTGTGCTATAAATGTTGTTAAAAGTTTCTTAATTTGACAGCTTTTGAAGTATGGAAATTAAATTTGTTGAATAATTGTGAAATCCATATAGATAATACAGTATCTGAGGTTAAATTACATGTGTTTCAGTGAAAAAAAAATCATAAGACTGTTTACGTTGCTTGCTGTGAATATAATGCCTCCTATTTATTTTCGTGGAAACCACAACAGCTACAAAGAGCACAATAGCACTAGTTTACAGAGCAAATTCTCAGCTACAAAACAGTTTTTCAACATAGTCACCAACATTAGCTATGCATTTTCACCAGCAAAAAATATGACCTGCATGCCATGCTGATGACATGGGCATCATATTTTGAACTTGATTTGGAAAAAACAGCCAATAACTGCAGGATTCTGCAACGTTATCTTTACACCCAAGAGCTAGGGGAGGGGAAGCAGTATGGCTCTTACAGTACTGGACATACTATTTGAATATTGACTTCAATTCTATCTTAAATTTTGCCTTCTTTATTTCTGAAAAGAAGCGCTATTCGATACTGTGATTGCCTATTGACATCTAACAAAGGATGAAAAGTTTAGACAGAAGACCCTTATGGGTCTTTTGAACATAGAATCCAGTAGCACAGATTCCTTTAGGCTTTAAACATATTTAATAAAATCTACATATTTGTTTAATAAGAGCTTTAGTAAAAATTTCAGGTGATTATTATGAAGGTGAGCATATGAAGAGATTCAAAAGTACAAGCTGTGCTTTCATCAGTAATATTAGACCAAGCTTTCAATTAACATAGGACATGCTCTTACAAAGCACATAGTAAAAATCAAGAGCTGTTTTAAAACAGTATGCATCAGGAGGGAGTACTGTTCAAGTTTTCAGAATAAATGTTCTCATGCTGTTAGGGTGTTGTCAGTCGTTATTGGTGAGGTTTTCAGAGAGTCAAATAAACCATGAATCTAATCAGCTTCTCTTTAGTGAGCTATTCTCCACTGACAGTAGTTGTTATTTTGCCTTACTTACTGTACTTACCATCAAGAATACTCAAAGGTAAACTAAAAAGACCAACCAACAACAGAAAAACGAACCTAAATACGTCAATATTTTAGTCAGCTAACGCAAACAAAAAAGAATTTGCATATCCACATGTATGAAAGTGCTCGTTCTTATACATAGATTTAATACATTTGAGTTTAAGACGTGAAGACAATGTAAAACTAATATAGCATCATTTTTTCTATTGATGTTTTCAGGTGTGATATCTTACACAGAATATTTATTCCTCTTATGTATTTTAACAAGTAAGTATTTGGGGGAAGGGCAAACAAAAATTCTTCCTTAGAAATTTTTAAGCTCTGAATATATTGCTGTGCATTAGAATATTATTTTTTGTTCTCTCCTGCGTATCTCAGTAGGGAAAAGATGTATCTTTGTTTGAACCTCTTCTGTCCTACAGGAATCTTGTATTATGCTTTATTGCATTTATTCTTTAAAACACCTTTTACTGATGGTTGAGAAGGTTGAGGTTAAAATCCTGCTAAGAGCTCAAGTTTATTTTCTTATATTCTAATAAAATTTTTAGTTGTCTATACTGAATTTACTGAATTTACTGTTCATAAAGGACATTGAATATAGGGAGAAAACGTGCGTCGTTATTGTATTATTTTACATCCTTCTGTGTAAAGGGTGATGTCAATGACACAGTGTATTTTATTTTAGCAAATCTGTCAAACTGATTTCAATACTTGTGAAACAGAACAGGAACTTTACCCTCAACCCTTACAATCCATAGTTGCTGCATCAATTCTTCTATCGTTTCCATGTTGTCTGGACTAAATTTGGGTATAATTCATCCATACTGCAAAGCATGTTGTCCAAAGACTTCACGTATGTTTGCCGCCAGAGTCCACATGTTTATGAACTGATTTAAAATTTTAACCTGATCTCAAATTTCTGTGACTTGACACATATAAACAAGAAATCTGAGTCTCTATCAAAGTATCATTTGTTTTGACATTTCAAAGTATCATTTGTTTTTTTTGCAAAAAAAAAAAAAATTTTTTTCAAAACATCTTTTGAAAACACTGTGTTTTCGTAGGAAGTTTATTTCCTGCAACTTTGTTTTATTAAAAAAAAAAAAAACAAAACAACAAAACATACCTGTAATCATGAACTAATGATTACTATATCCACTGCTGAAACAGCTACTACTGCTAAGTATTTTTCTTGGATTTTTCATGTTCTGTTTCTACTGTATATTTTCCATAATCTGTGACTTTGTGAGCATCCCTTACGTTTTCATAATATTAATAATATTTTATATTGATGTTATGATTTGCATTTACTCTGTACACAAATTTACTAATTTAAACTAGCTGAGGATGTTTGTTTGTTTTTATAAAAGATGCTGTATAATTTCTTAGGGTTTCATACATGTGGTTTTTTGCAATTAATAAAGGAATTATTATTTTTGTTTTTTGGCAGAGCCACATGCAGGTTTTAGAATTGCTTTCAACATGTTTGATACTGATGGCAATGAAATGGTGGACAAAAAGGAATTCTTAGTGGTATGTATATCTTCAATGTTTGAACTTTCAGCCTTTTAATGTTTTTATATAATCTTGAAATTCAATTTTTGTCGTGATTGAGTCTCATGATGATGGCAAACGTAGTTTTGATATTTCTTTAGAAATTAACTTTTGAAGATTCTTGGTTAGTGGTTTACACAGGCTTTCTGAAGACAGCACAAGGCCTTTATTTTCTGCTGAGTAAGTACAGACAATTTCTGTATTGTTTCCAACTCAAGCTATGTGGCTCAGTCCAGGTAACCTGTGCTAACCTAAAGAACATGGAAACTTGGAAGAAACTGTCCTCAACGCACTGCATTTTCCTCAGTTCTCCTTTTCAAGGATGTACAACCAAGTGAGTGAGTGAGAGAGGTCAGGCACACTTGTTTTCTTTTGGCATACCTCCATTAGAATAGATTTCCTTTATTTTGGAAGCTGCCACTTCCAGCGAAGTATGGCTTGCAAATCATTTTTTCTCTTATAATATTGAATGTACATTTGTTTCTATTTGCTTATTCCCGGTAACCATCTCCTCCCCCAAAAAAGCCACCCAACTTTGAGTTAATTGGCTGATAGACCAAGTGGAGAAAAGAAGGAGTATCTTTCATGACTCCTCAAACCACCTAGTGGCATAAGATGTTAACTTAAAGTAATAAAAAGAATGGCAGAGGAAACTGAAGGCAGGATTCTGCCTTCCAGAATCCTCTGCTGAAAATGAGATCGGGTAAATAAGTGTGTAAAGGAGGGAAGTAAGGACACTTAAAGATGGATATTTACATCTGTCTTTCTAGGTGTGCTTTTATAGTCCTGTTTCCTGGATAGAGCAAAGAAAGATTTTCAAACATTAGACTTACTGATTTCCTCCTAGCACCATATTAAACAAATTTGTGTAGTAGATTAAACCTGACTCTAATTCTGCTTAGTGTGTCAGTAAGAAAGACTGTAAGTAGAGGATGTCTATGTAAAGAAAAGTAAATATGAAAATGAAAGTTGAATCAATGATGCTTCAGCTCAGAATATAGCTAGCTTCAGAGTATATTGTCATCTGTACTCAAAGTGCATGGCTGTGCATAATCTCCAATGTACTTGGAAGCGGGAGACTGTAAACTTAGCCATATGAACTTTATGTAGCATTTGCAAAATACTTCTTTGATGACAATCAGCTATCATAAAATTGGAAGTCAAGGTAATACTTTCTAGGGAATGGTGTAGAGACCACCTGTTACGTGAATCCCAAGAAAAAGCGTAATAATAAGGAGCTGCAAAATACTCATTGTTTTCTGATAAAAGCTTTAGTGGTTTTGTAAACTAATTCCTCAGGTGTTTGTGCTTTTCTCTGTGCTTATGTCATAAGGGTGAGGTCAGGGAACAGAAGGATTGTGTTCCCTTGTTACAGGAGATCTTCAGTTTGCTGCTTTCGGCAGTCAATCTCATCCATAGGAACAATGTTCCTATGAAAGTACTCCTAGATCCTTTCACGTTTGGTTTTCTACTCACTGGTATCCTATAGCACTCATTCTGAACAAAAGATCCATTTCTAGAAGTTTAGCAAGTGCTTTAATGATGAATGCAACAGAATCCTACTCTTCCTGCTTCAGTGGCAGGGGAAATACATCCAAGGATGCATTGCTTTTTTCCCTTGATATTTTCTTTTTTTTTTTCTTTTTTTTTTTTTTTAGTTTTTCAATTACTGCCACTCTTCTCTTTTATTTGATGGCTTGTCACTTCACTTTTCACTAGGTATTTTCTTTCTGCTTCTGTCTTTTCATTTACTTTTCTTCTTTCCACAGTTTTAGGTTGCAAACTGATATTCTATCTGCAATATTCTAGCCCATCTAGGTAAATGTCCTCTCATGACTCTCCTGGTCAGCGTGCATTGCAGTAGTTTGTGCCTGTAAGTTTGCAAAAAACATGAAAAGACAGGCCAAGATCTGTAAATCGATCCTGTACTTAAAAATAGGCACAGTGACAAGCATAATATTGTGGTCTGTGTTTGCACTACAGACAATTTATAAAGATAAGGAAATCCATAAAATATTATTTTCAAAAGCATTTGCACTTCAGTCTCTAAATGCTGCATTCATTTGGTTTTTCACTGTCATACCTCAGCAGTAGTTTGCTGATCCCTTTATCTTAGTTATCTACCGTCTCTGAAATATTTTATTCAATTGAATTTGAAAAATTTTTTTGCAGAGTTTTTCAACACATTGCATTTTACTGATCACATTCTGATCCATGTGGAGCTCTGTATGCATGTAATTACAGTACTGTGTTTTTATCTCGTGGTAGGTAGAATTCAGTCTTTGAAGCAACTGCCACAACTGTGTAATTAAGCTACCATTATTTGTGCACCATCATATTTGATTCTGAAAATACCATAATCTGGATGGAACAAATTTTCAGCCGTAGTACATGCTCACTTTGGCTCATTTGGTGATTAGCACATGCTAGAAGTGGCAGTATAACATTTTCTGATGCAGTTTTTGAAAAGCTGAAATTCACTGGTGGATGGCATCAGAGTACCATGAGAGTGGTGCTCTGTCTGCTGTGAAAAATAAATACGATACACTTTTCTTCTAATGGTTTGGAAATATTAAAAATATTACTATAAACAAAAGCATTTAAAGACTATGGATACTTACAAAGATAAGTACAGATCATAACATGAAGACTGTGATTTCCAGAAATAAATGTGTATTTTTTAAATCCTGTGTTTGAGGTTGTCTCAGAAGTCACTTTTAAAGTTCTTAATATAAAGAGATTTGGAAAAGAAGTATTTTAAAAAGACTCGAAAGTCTTCTTTGAACAGACTTGAAAAAACAAAGGTACTTGATAAATTACTCTTGAGGAGTAGTTTGTTGCTGCTTACAGAGAATGTTTCGCCCCCACCAGGTGTTTCCACCCCATGCTTGTGCCAGCAGGAGTAAGAACTGATCTGTCTAGAAACTAACATGTAAAAAGGATTGATCCAGCTGACTGCTTAGCTGCACAGCTGTATTAAATAGTACCTGACAACAAAGGATGTGCTTAGAGGAGGTGGAAAAGGCTGGAACTCCCCCTTTTTGTAGGCCAGTACAGACGTAGTTTGGCTAAAATACAAAGCTAAAGGGGATGTTCTGAGTATTGTGCTTCCAAATAGAGTTAGCATTATTTTATGAAAAACAAAATCCTTTTGCTTCTCTGTGTTACGCTTAAGATGAGAGGAGGAACATGAAGACACAAATGTAAACAAAAAAGCATAATTGATATTTTACTAAAGAACTGCATTTTCATACTACATGTTATGTTAACTTTGGAGAATGACTGTCATGTATGTGCAATAGTCCAAAAGCTATACAAGAACAAAATTATTTGTTTTGTAGCTACAGGAGATTTTCAGGAAAAAAAATGAGAAGAGAGAAAGAAAAGGAGATGAGGAAAAACGTGCAATGTTGGTAAGTAAAATTAGAGTAGTTGCAGCTGGTAGTCAACTTTCTTATCTTTAGGGCAGTGATGTATTATGCTCACTTACCACTTTTTTCTTTTTTGAAACAAATTCTTGTCATAAGAAGAACAGTTACTGCAGTTGTTGGGAAAATACTGAAATGGTTCATAGAAAACGGAGTATTAGAATATTCTATAATATCTAAGGACAGTAGCGTGGATTTCATTTGGAATCTATAAATCTAAGTAAACTGAGTAGTAATGGCTCAATATCATTGTCTATAAAAGGGAGACATCTCTTTACCAAAAGCAAACTATGCTCTCATTCTCATAACATAGGAAAACTGTTAACATAGAAATACTGATCCTGATACTTGATATTATTGTGATAGTTTTAATATAGCTGACAAAAGGTGATAAGCAAAGTTAGACTTTGTACTCATAATTATTTTTATATTAAATGTTGTTTATTACCAATGCCAAATATTTTTAGTAATTATTATGTGAATAGATTTTTGTGGAACATTGAATACTCATTTAATGTCAGATTTGTGTCTAGTGTGTACATGAGAAAGGTAAGTCAGAAACAGACAAGATTGTGGTTTGTCTGACGATGGCAGCAGTAGCAGAAACTTTTACTGGTGGACAAATTTCTGTCCAGTTTCTGTCAAATCCACAGCAGAAAAAAAACGTTCATTTGAGATATTCACGTTTACAGCAAAAATTCTTCAGTTTTGGAAAAAGTAATGATTACAAAATGGAACATTCCACCTGACAATGTTCTATTCAACTGTCTACTTCTGTTTAAAAATTTAAAAATAAGATGAAAAATAAACCTTTTCTATCCACTGTCACCTTAAAAAGAAATTTTAAAATCTGATATTATGTAAAATATATCCTAACCTATTCTGTTGTCTTTATTTTTTCTTTCTGTCTTCACACTGACATGTGATACTTGGCTTGGCGCATTTTTGCTGTATGTCAGCGTATTCAACTTTATGGATATCATACTCCTACTAACAGTGTATGTACTCTAAGTATTTTTAATTTATGCAGTCTTCACCAGTGAATCGAAATAGTATGCTTTAAGGATATTTACTACGTTTTTCCTTTTCATCAAGTCAAGTACTACTTAGTACTTGACAAGTACTAATTACAACTGGCAAGAGAGAAAATGGATCCTCAGGTTTTTTGAAAGTCTTCAATAGAAAAGTAGTTTCCTTTTCAGTTTCTGTTGGTGACCTGCAGAGCAGAAGATACTGTAGACCAAGGAACTGCAGCCTTAAACTGTCTGGGAAATGGCAAAAGTGATGCATTAGGCCCTTTTCCTCATTTGAAAACATTTGTAATTATTTGAGAAGTGTCAAGACTTAGCAAAAAAAATGCATGCAGTGCAGATTCAAGTGGTTTAAATATTTTTGTATTCTTGTTTGCTTAAGTTTATTGTTTCAAGTCATTTTCTGGTGCATACTGCAGTTGTTGTTAAGACTAGTTCTGCATGTATTGCATGAGTGCTTTTACTATGCAAATGCCAACTGAAACATGATAATGATGATGAGATGCATGTAATGAAAATATGCATGCCCTAAAATACTAATTCTACTGGCTAAAAAGAATAAGTTCAGCAAAGACTTAAGATAAATATATTACAGAATTGTACGCGTAACAAAGGAAGGTGTTGTTCCTATCCATTTGGCTTAGAAGATACAAAAGGGGTAATTAAGTGTTAGAGAGAAACTGAAGCCCTAAAGGCCTAATCCTGTACACACTGAAATAAAAAAATTTTTTTATTTGAGCAATTTAGGACTGAATGTATATATAAAGCAAGGGCATAATTCCCAGTAGCTTGCGATTTTTCTTTGATGATAATTCACGGAAGAGTTGAATGGAACTGGATAGAGGAGAAAGTAAATAATTTCTAGAAGCAGCAGGCAAGTTAAAAAATACCTTCCAGCAAATATTTTGCAACCAAGACTTCACTTCTTAATGTATATTATTATTTCTATTTTATAAAGTTACAAATTGATTTAGTGCAGAAATGTTGCTTGCCTCTATAGTATTGAACTTTATTTTTCAAAAAATTTAAATTATATAATCAGTCAAATACATATTCGTTTATTTGTATATGTAAAATACTGCTAAGACAAATTAGTATGTGACAGTCCCATATGCACTGAGCCCCACTGCATTATTAAAAGCTCTTAAATAATACCTTTGCTCATGTAACTACATCACTAGTGGAAATATGGCAGGTGTATTGAAGACCTGTTACCTGAGGTATTGTTCTGAAGAACGTTAAGGGAAAATGTAAGAGTAGAAATCATACTATATTTCAACTATCTAGAGAATTCCATATATTTATATTTCTATGTTTGGCATTGAGTGAAATACACAGACAGTAAACCTTCAACTCAATGCTAATGGTATTTTTTTCATGATAATGATATATTACACATTTCTCGGCAGTCCGGTCCAGAGCAAAATGGTAATCATTTTTTTCTTTGGAGACACTATACATTTATTTTCATTTAAATAAGGTAATTTAGTTCATTAGATGCAAACAGTGTTTTCTTGATTTGTATGTTACAATTAAAGTTGGGCTTATTAGGTTTGATTTTTAATTTTCCTTGTTGTTATAAGGATGTCATCCTAATGATTCTGAGAAATTAATTTAGTATATCTAGTTGAATACTGGCTTTTATATTTTGAGCAATAAGGAAATAAATTTAATATCATAAGAAGGTAATACATTTTGGCAAAACAAATGTATGAGGAAAAAAAAATTTGGCAAAATATTGAATTTAGATGGCCATTTTCACACGTACTTATAAAAATATAAGTCCGATCTGTGCTTTCTCTAATTTGTCTTGTTTGAGAAGGTGGGGTCAGGTGATACATTTTGGCACAGCTGCAATATGAGTAAAAATCAAATCTCTGTAATAGACCAGTATTCTGTTGTACAAAGTGATGTAAACGATGTAGAAATTTCCTTTTGTTGGAGCAAAAGAATAGAGCCATGTTTCTGAGGATCAATTAGAAAAGATTTTAAAGTCTGTTACCTGTTATTTTATTGTCCTTCTTGAAACTTCTGCAGGTTCTTAAAACAGAAGGAGAGGACCTTGTCCCCAGAAGCTACTGGGATACTTTGAGACGTAGCACAAGCCAAGCTCTCTTTTCAGACCTTGCGGAGGTATAAGGCAACCTCTGTCTCTGGTCCATAAACATATTGCTATTTTATCTATTTCTCTTCTCATTGTTTTCCTATTCCATGTGTTTTGTTTCTTTTCTTCATTATACTTCTTTTTTTAAACCTGAAAGTTCTCAGATGTAATGGATTTGGTTCTGTGCAGTGCAATAACTCGAAGTTATTACTCCAAGTAAAGATAAAGTTGTCTTTTGAAAGTGTTGGAAAATCAAGTCCTCTTCAGTTGTTATTGTAAGGAAGCATTTTCTAACAATAACAGTGACACTATTTCATGGGGAGAGCAGTCATTCAGGAAACCTTTGTCGTTTAGGCTTGTTCCAGTGATGAGACAACTTAATGAGAGTTGCAGCCTCTTAAGCATTTAATCTTTAGGCCCTTACCATACTCTTTAATTTATGTTATCCAAGCTTATCCTTGCAAAAACAGTTACCACGCAGCCGTTGGATTAAAACAGAAATGTTTACAATATAACATGACATATTTGTCAATCTTTTTGAATATTACAGAATCATTATGGAGGACTAACGATATCCCTGAGCTGCCTAACTCATTTCCATAGTTCTTTGAACTCTGTTAAGATTCTTATTTCATGACCTGTTTTGCAATAACTAAAGTGGATCTGAAGACCAGATCCTTTAAACTTTCATATGCCTTATATGGTGAAATTGATTGCTTATCAAAATGTGGCACTGAAGTATCCAACAGCAATCTCTTCGCTGAGTGTCAAGTGTCTACTCCTAAGTTGCACGCTTCATAAGCAGGATCATAATGAGAGAGAACATGGAACTGAAAGAAAAACCTTCAGGGTAAAACAGTCTTTTCCTTTGCTTCATAAGCAATGTATGTTTCACATTAAAAGCTATTAGCATCCCTGTTGTTTCTCTTCAGAAAATATTTTATAATCGGAGGACCTGGATGAACCTTGTCTAAATTCCAAGCTAAATTTACCCATAGCCCCTTTACACCAGTCTGTCATTACTTAATTTCAGTAGGGCTTTTTTGTATTCTTTGGTGTTAATCTTCTTAGTTATGGTTGTGTCTATAAACACGATCATAGCTCTCAGTTTTTGTTATTGTATTGTAGTTTGCTTTGTTGGCTAAATAAAACAAGGTCATTGATTGTTCTCTTAAGATAGAACATATATTTTCCGGATATCAAATGCACCTTCTTTGTACCCCTCTCAGCTAGAATTTGTTTGTCCTTGCAACATAAATAAATAAATAAATTGCCTGAATCTAGTGTTAAAGAAATCAATTTTAAACCAATATTTACAGTAATAATTCATAATAATGCATTAATAATCCTCCAGTAAACTAGAATAGTTGATTTTTCTTTCCTTGCTTTTAAATTGATGAGCTCCTGGACTATTAATCCAGTTATTAGTCCTTATTTAAGCCACTTAATATTAGAGTCCAGAGCATCAGTGCTCCTGTCTGTTGAGCTAAGGGAGACAGAGGGAAGAGAGAGGGACTCTCATTTCATTGGCTATTTAAGGAACTTGGGGAAACTAATTTTCTGAATTGTCTTTATTCTTAATCTACAGCTGACATGAATTCAGTCCCAAGTATAAATGGCCTTATAGTTGGTAATCTCTACAGGGCTTTGATTTGGAGATAATTTTTACACTGAATGCCTCCGACTGATGTCTGTAAATTAAAATGTCATTGAGGCTTAATAAAAGCTATGTTAAACATTGGTTTAAGTTGTAAAGTGTATAACAGGTCTTTCAGCTCACTTATAAATGATTTTATGAAGAAAAATCTTAAGTCCTTCATTTGCTCCACTGAGAATTTCTCACTTCTCACCACAACGGTCTTTATCTTGTTTTAAGTTTGAGCCAGCTGGCTTTCATCCATATTCTTATCTCTCCCAGGTACTCTCTCATCTCAGTGATTCTGTAGCCATCTGTGCTAAATAGCCTAAACCAAGCTGACACTGGAGTCTGTGTTGTTTCGTACCTTTTTGAGAAGGTCTTGTCTAAGTTGAAAAAGACAGTAAATATGGTTTGCTGTTGTGAGAATCAACTTACAGGGTCTTTCTAGGGACAAAAAAGTTGGTCTTTGCACTCACTTTCTTGCAGGGGCAGTTTACAGTATTGATTCTGCTACCTAATTTAGCAACTACACCATCATGTTGGAATATTCCATTTACTACTCAATTTGGCTTGTAAATTTGTTCTTAAGTTGCTGACTGAAACTGGAAATGAGTAAGGCTGAGATAATATTGAAAAACCAAGGATTTGCAGTAAGAAAGCTCTCATTAATTTAAAGTATAATATTCATATTTCATTCTTGGAATATGATTCTGCAAGTGAACCGTCACTCATGAACTTAAATTAAATTTAGTAGACCTTTAATCAAAAACATGAATTTCACAGAATACAAAATCAAACAGGCTTTTATTCTTATTTAATAGACTTTAATATATTTGATCAAAATAGTCTCATGTTTTTATGTATGCAAGCAGGTATGGTCTTTTCATTTTCACTGATGTAAAATACTTATTATTAACAATAAGCAATAGCTTTAAATGACTAAAGCTTTTTCATTTGCCCTTAAGAGAGAGAATTTATATAGTGCTATCAAGGCAAAAGGAGTAAAGAAATAGTTTTCAGTTGCCTGCAATTTTATGGAGAAGTACACAGGGTTGAGTTTCTAGGCTGAAGTTTTTAGGGTTTTTTGTTGTTCTTTTAGTGAGGCTGGCCAAATGGGCATTGTAAAAAAAAAAAAAAAAAAAAAAAAAAAAAAAACCTTATGTATTGTATTTGTTAAATGGTTCTTTACATATCGGTGAATGCAGCCTAAGTCTTAGGTTTTTGCAAGATGAAAGGCTGTAATTTAACATTTGATATCTTTTCAGTGTACTTGAGGGAAATTGTTTGAATGTACTTAGGGATTTAATTGCTTAAAAGACATAAGAAATCATGGTATCTGTGTTTCAGTGTATTGTGTCCTGTAGTATAGGATAACAATATTAAAAGACAAATAGTGATAAGTTTTCTGAATTAATTTGCTCACTGTCTTAATTGAAGAACTTGAAATCTCTCTCTGTATATATCCTATGTCATCATATTTCTCCCTGGAGAAGAATATGAGAATAAGGAGGAAGCTGAAGTAATTGAAATACAATCTTGAGAATCCTGAACTGATGATAGTATAGTACAGAGAAGTTTTCCTCTTATTTCCTTAGCTCTTGGATCTGAAAAGGAAAGTGTGTTGTTAGTGCCTCATATTTTTTCTTACTGTCCATAACTACATACTTTTAATGGTAGAATACTATGGCTTGTTTAAGACCCTTGTTTTACTGACTGATTTTTTTAGCTATTCAATATCTGAAGAGTCTTTGTAAAAGAGGTAAGATCAATGCACATACATCGATGCTGTAGGGATATTTATATAGTAAAAAAGTTAAATGCACGCATATAATAGCCATGCAGTTACAAATGCTCAGAATTTGTTTTTTCTACTTTTATAAGTCTGCGTGTTCAAAGTTGATATTTATTAAGGAAAATGTATTGCTACACATTAAAAAATAGTAGTAATTGATGTCTGATGCAGAGACAACATATTTTTAGGAATATTTTTAGAAGAATGAATAAAAAAAATTATTCCATGGATTTATTTATTTTTATATTTATTTTGCTTTTAATGTATTTGACAGTAAGATTTGAATAGTAGTCATCTGCTGTTTATGATAATGAATCAAAGTACACCTTATTGAGTATTCATGGAATATAAAGTCCCATAGTTAGTATAAAATAAGATATAAGAAAATATAAGATTATATGAAGTAAGTTTTTTAATATCTTTATATTGCCCAATAGAAAGGAGGGCAGTTTTTTCCTCAGGGATTTATGGGTTTTTTTATGCTTTTTTTTGTATTAATTGCAGCATCCATAAGATTAGATTGTTGTTCTAAAGTGTTTTCTACTGAATGCAATTAACAGCTCAATGCTATTTTGTGTGGAAAAATGCTATTTTGTCTGACTAAATTAATTTAACAAATTTTAATACTAAAATCTTTTTAAACACTATGAACATGAAACACAAAATCTTTTTGTAGAAAGATCTATTGTGTTGATAGACATTCTAAATTATCATTCTGTAACTCATCTAGTCATGTTCTTTGATACTTTTTTTTTAATTCTAATATTTAAGCGTACTGATGATATTGCAAGTTCACTGTCAGATACAACACTGCTTGTACACTTTTTTGGCAAGAAAGGAAAAGCTGAACTGAACTTTGAAGATTTTTATAGGTAGGTCTCCATTTTATAAATTTCTTTTAAAGAAATGCATGCTTATTCTAATTAATGTGTATTATATTACTATATACATAATTTATGCATATATAATGTATATAGGATAAAAATTTTATTTTCCTTTTGTGCTGCACATAGAGTAATATAATAAAAGCAACAGTGAGACAGAGGTATGGTCTGTTGTTTGGTGGTCCTGAGTCAAGCCATGGGCTGGACTCAATGATCCCTATGGGTTCTTTCCAACATGGAATATTCAGTGATTATGTGATTGTATAGTAAAAAGCCCTACACCAATGCTGCTTCCTATGTACCAGTATCTATTGTCTTTATAGTTTATTTTATCTGTGTGTTTTAATTAATCAGATGTTTGGGAAATATTTTCCCTTAATATCATGTATGTTACAAAGAATATATGGTTTTTCATACAATAGAAAAAAATATGGATTGTCAAGGGAAATCACAATGTGGTGACTTCAAAACAAAAAACAGAAAATAGTGTTTTTTTCATGAAATCTAGTTACAGTGCCCATTTATCACCAGAATGTACTATGGATGGCGTGAGATCAAAACCTACTAGTCATATTCATAAAAGAGGATCCATCAAGTTTTATTCAAAACTACTTTTCCAGCTGAAAAAAAAATCTCTGAACTGGAGGCTCAGGGAAATACTGTGCTTTCCTTACACTTTTTCATAGGCATCCTTTTGATTTGAGATTCTTTTATTTCTTAAAAGTCAAGTTATATATTAGGAAGTAGCGTTACAGTGTTGAGAGGGCAGGTACTTTGGAAACCTGTAAGAGGGAAGTGGTATAGGTTGTGGTTGACAGTAATGGATTTAAGCTCCAGGACAGTACTGTGACCAGAGGACTACTTTTGTCATTGGTAGTATAGCTAGGACATAAAGCAGGATCAGGGAAGTTATATTTCCTTTTATATATAGCTGTAACCAGCTGTTTTGTACATTAGTCAGATTTGGTGTCCAGAATTTACCAAATATGTTGTTAAATTAAAAAGAGTTCATAGAAATGTCATAAGATTAGTGTAGTACTGAAAGGAAAATAGGTGAGATTGAAAGGCTGGAAGAGCTGGCTCATCCTACTTAAGTTGTTAAAGAGAGATAAGTAAGATTAATCTCAATCTAAGTTAAATAAATGCGGAATAGATTTGGCGAAATTACCAACCCAATGATGTTTTCTGTCTAGCACACAAAAAATTAAAAATTCCAATATAAAAATTATAAATTAAGGTATTAAACATTTTCAGTGATCCACTGAAAACATTTAAGCAAACACAAACTGGAAATTACGTAATCCTTAAATTTGTAATTTATTTTAATCCTTGCTAAAACTCTTCATCTTTGAATTAAGGTTGTGGCATTGATTTGAAATTATGTCAATATGGGAATGGATGGAATTAACAAATGTACAGTCAGTGCTACAAAAAGGAAAATAATTTGTATCATACTGTTTGGCTTTGTATTTTAAAAGTCTTTTAATGGACATGCTTATACAAGAATTGTAAAAATATAAAACATTATTGATATTCCATATTTGTGTTTATGCTTCAGATTTATGGATAACCTACAAACTGAGGTTCTAGAAATAGAATTTCTTTCCTATTCTAACGGGATGAACACTATCAGTGAGGAAGATTTTGCACATATTCTTTTAAGATATACCAATGTAGAAAATACATCAAGTTACTTGGAAAACATGCGCTGCAGGATTCCTGAAGAAAAGGTAAGTGTTTAACTAGGTGACCTGTTCAGCTGAGACAGAGTTTATTTTCTTCATAGCATCTGGTGTGATGTTATGTTTTGGCTTTACAAGAAAAATAACACACCCAAGTTTTAGTTGTTGCTGAGCAATGCTGTGGAGAGCCAAGAATGTTTCAGTTTTTCAGTTTCTCATGCTGTCCTGCCAGCAAGGGAGCTGGCTGAGTGCAAGGAGCTGGGAGGGGACAGAAGCAGGGACAGCTGGCATAAACTAGCCAAAGGGATATTCCATACCATATGATATAATGCGGAAAAAAAAAAAAACTGATATGGAGGGGTGTTGGCTGGGGAGGCTGCTGCTGCCTGGGGACACACTAGGCATTTGTTGGCAGGGGGTGAGCAGTTTTTGTGCATCTCGTTTTGTCTGTTTGTATGCATACATATATGTGTATATGTATACAAACATATATATGTGTATACACTCCCACACTGAAAGAGGGGGAGTGAGTGAAAGGTGGTGTGGTGTTTAGCTGCTTGCTGGGTTAAACCATGCTAGGACAGTAGTGGGCTGCAGCATTTAGTCCCAGTGTTGTCAAGGTGGAAACATAACCTTGCTGGACTGAAATTCTGAGATTCTGTCACTGATTTCTGTAGCACCAGGAATTTATTCTATTCATAATCTGTGCATTTTACATTTCTCAGGTTAATTGCTGATTAAAAAGTAGAATAGTAAAGAACATAAATTATGCATGTAATTTAGTTCTTTATGTGATTTAGTAATATTTTTAAGCTTTATATTACATTAAAGTTCAGTTTAAATGACCAAAAAAATAAGACTTAAACAAAAAAAAAAAAAAAAAAGATTTTCTAGCAATGAGGTATTTGAAAAAATCTTCTTTCCCTTACTTCTCTTTTATATTGCCACCTGAGTAACATCTCTTCAGAAATAAAATTGACACACTTTATCTGGCTGTATTATAGTCTTAACAGTGGATTACTTGTATATAGTTATTGATGGCTGTGAAGTTCTTATTAATGATTGGGGAATGGAAAGAGAGTGCAGAGCTGTCTCTTTTGTACCTGATTAGATTTAAAATTAAGATTGGGAGCAGAGTTCCTGCTTACTGACCCTCTCTGAGTTGCCGGTCTAGCTGCTGAGGAGCTAAATTCTAAGTACTTTGTAAAATGACTGCACAGCTTTTAATATATAAAGCCAAGACTGTGCAACAGAAATGGCATAAGGCTATTTTTTTCATGATTCCTTGTTGTATTTTGTTTACCATTAAAATTAAGATTTATGTATGTATAAAAATCTGGAGAAGTCTTGTATAACAAGAATTAAAAAATAATGGCAGTCATAGATAAACACTGTTTGAATGATAAATCTTATTAAGTACAAATATAGACACTTTCTTTTAAATGTGTTTTCCAATACCGCTGTTCCAATAGCAAGTCTTCCATATTAGTTTCCTCTTCTTGATCTCTAGTGGGCTCATCGGCTAAGAATAACTTCCAGTGCTTTGCCACTTGGTTAGAAGCTTGCTTATGTTGCATTCTGGAAATATCCTGGTGTTTTACCACTGCCATATATCTAAATGTCATATGCTGTACATCTATTAATTGAAATAGGACATTGCCCCTTTTTCATAATGCCACATCACTGTTTTGGTGAAAGTATTGTCAGTGCAGTGGAAAAAGTTAATTCCTGTGGCAACCATCTTCCTTGAGAATGGGACTTTGCCTCTCATTGCCATAGAGGCAATGCTCATATGTTTGTGGTTTTTTACCCTTGAAATAGCATTGTAATTCCAACATTATAATTTTTTTTTTTTTTTTTTTTTTTTTTGTATATTGATATTCTGCAAGACTAATATAAACCAGTGGATTCCATTTAAAAGAAAACGGGTCCAGCCTGTTAAATAATAAACAGCTACTTTCACAGCTGGCAATGTTAATCTTTCATACTGCTCTGTGTTGCAGTCTCTAAAGAAAGGTAACAATCACTTGGCATACATGTAGTCATGTTAAAATGTTCAGTTGGCATGCTGCCTGCTCACAGTATGTTTTCTTCCTTTTACTAACTGGATGCCAAGCATCTGGTGATTCATTCTGGCATCTGAAATTAATGGAAATATCAGCTCCTAAAGAAATTTCATGAGTTTTAACATAATTTGTGCATCAATATAATGGTTTTCTCTAGTAAAATGTAATCTGTCCAACTAATAAAAAAATAAATAAACCACATCCATTTTTATGTACAAAGGATGGGAAAGGAAGAGATTAATACTATTTTAGCATTAATTCAGTCCTGGCTTAATCCAAAGTCTCTGTTTAAGGTTCTTTCAATATTGATGTAGAGGTAAATTCTCATGTCTTTGGATTAATAGCTAGGACAAAAAAAAAATAGCAGAGAAATACCACAGGGAAAAGGAAAAAAATGCTCATTTAAAAACTTTGCACTTTTATAGAAGAAATTCTGAATTCTTCAAATTGGTCAAAATGGAAAAGATTTTTTTTTTAATTGGAGAGGCCCTGCAATATAAGACTTAAGAGCAACTGAAGAAATCTATGTGGCTAAATCTGGATATGTAAAACCTTCTCCTTAGAATATAGTGCTTATGTTAGGTCATATTTATTTATTAATTCCACACGCTTTTGTGAGTGCACATACACATAAATAATAGTGGTTTGTAGTGTTTCTCATTAGTAGGCATTGCAATATTTATACAAACCTAGACTCATTCTCAGTGTTAATTGGCACATCTTAATAATCCTCATGGAATTTTTGAGATAGCCTTAAGTAGTAGAGAAATATTTCTGACTGTATTTTCAATAAGAATTTGCTATTCATTGTAGTGGAAAATAGGAAAGACATCTTTCATTTGTTATAAGATCCAAATTCCGTACTTCACTGACTTCAGTATGAACATGTTTATTTCAATGATTGTAGTATCTGTTCTCAAATGAAGTAGATTTATGTAGAGGCAAGGTTTGTTTATTCCCTTGTTGTCACTACTGATACTTTTAATCATGCTACTACACATTCTTTTCTTCATTAGGGTATCACATTTGATGAATTTAGATCGTTTTTCCAGTTCTTGAACAACCTAGAAGACTTTACAATTGCAATGCAAATGTATAATTTTGCAAGTCGTTCCATAGGTCAAGGTAAGTATTTATAAAAAGTCAGATAATTTTAAATAATTTTTTTGACAAAGCTACAGGGCTGTTTGACTAAAATAGAGAGGAAGATGTCTTTTCATTCCTAGTTTGTACTTTCAGCATCTCAGGTAAAATTCTGAAAAGGCTAGGACTCTTGCTTAGAGAGAAGTCTCAGTCTTAAGAGATACAGTAAAGTCATGTGAGTGCTGGATAAGCTGAATGCAGGGCAGCTTGGCATCAAATCCTGCAGTACAAGAGTTAAGAGGCAATTGATGACACTAGTAAGAGATCAGCTTCAAGTAAGTGAGAGCATCTTTACATAGTGGGTCTCTGAAATTTACTGCTCAGAAGTTTGTGGAAGGCAACAGATTCAGAAGATTCAAAGAGGGAGAGATTTTTTCACAAATCAGTAAGTGGGTATTGAAAGGTGCTTGCCAACTAAAATCCTTAATGCATGGGGGAGTGCAAATTGAAGTGGTCAAGCTTGTGTACTCACTCCAAGTAGCATCTCAGTGAGTCTGACACATTAGCAGCAGTGTAGTTCTACCTCATGTGGCTTTACTAACAGAATATATGGTTTTCTGTGTTCTATTTCCTAAGTTCTGTTTCTTTTGTTCTGTCAGTTAAGTAAATGCCATCAGCATAAATGTAATGTAAGTTTAATTATAATATGATTTTCTGGTTTTATTATTAGATATAATGTAGTATATCTACTGTTGTCTTCCATACAAAATATTTGATATTGCTTGTATTATTTTATAATAGCTGAGAACTACTTATCTTAGACTCATGAAATTCAATTCTGTTTTTCAAATTTCATTATTTTTAATGCATAAGTGTGAAAACTTAGTTTAAAAGATTGCTTGGATTTCAAAGTTTAAATTTCTGTGCTTATTTTTTCTTCTGATTTTTTCTTTATGTAGATGAATTCAAGCGTGCTGTTTATGTAGCCACAGGTGTAAAGCTTTCACCACATTTGGTGAACACAGTATTCAAGATTTTTGATGTCGACAGAGATGACCAATTGAGTTACAAAGAATTTATCGGCATTATGAAAGATAGACTTAATCGAGGGTTTAGGGTAAGGATTTTAACTTTTAAATTTATACTAATTGATTCTACTGCTTACTACTTCTTACTTTGACCTGTGGTATGGATATGTTGCAAACCAATGGTTCGTATGTTTAAACACATTTTATAGAAATCCTAAAGCAGTTTGTTAGATAAATACCTTCTGGCATTCTTGGTTATTTTTTAAATCAAAAAGTAATAGAAAGAACACACAACACATAGTATACTAATCAAACGGAGATGATCAATTCATTGCATACTGTATTCTGTCATTTCTTCTGTATTGTGCAACTCATAGATTGGCATTAAGAGCTCCGACAATGATAGTAATAACAGCTGGGTTATTTTCAGGGAAGAGAGAATTTGTCTTCTAAATTGGTTCTGCTGAAAAACACTGCATTCTGGTTCAAAGTTGCTTTGATAACTTAACCCTGTATCTATCATTTTAAGTTACAAGAAATTCAAAGGCAGAAAATTACTTGCAGAAAATGTTCATAAGGAACCATTTGTAAATCACATGTACAACTTTTTCCTTTAGGTGAATGTGTAGGCCTTGCTGCCATCTTCAGGTTCAGTGTAGGAAATTGTATAGAAGCAGAGGAAAAAAAAAAAAAAGAGTATGAACAATAAACATCACAGTTCTTCCATATAACAGTTGTTAACACTTTTAATCAAATGCAAAGTGCTGTTCTTACGTACAGTTTAACCCGCTAGCTAGACATAAATTTTGAACTTTGATTTTTCCGAAAGATGTATATATGATGATTTCTATAGTTCACATTTCAGTATATTACTTCTGTAATGTAATTTTAGTCACACAAAATTAGCTTTCTACATGTAATTTTAAAACTTTCCATGTTGTTGAGTCTATTTAGATTTACTTTTTTTTTTTTTAAGTATTATAATCTAATTTAAAAGTGCTGGTAACAACCACTGCATTTGTGATGAGCTTATTTTCTTGTTGGTCCTCAAATCTTTTTATTATCGTGTGGGAATGGTAATTGTTTCATAACTGTTTCAAGATGTTCAGCTATATGTTTTAATTGTTTCCCAATTGTAAATGTGCCACTGTATGTTAATTTAACCAGGACACAGTCTGCTTACTAAGCAATTCTTGTAAATGTTTTACATGTTTCTACTCCACAAAGTGCATGAAAGAGATCACATATAATCCCTGAGAATCTATGTCATCCAACACTATTTAAACTTATGCATGTATATTACTTTTGCCTTGGCCTCTTAAAAATATTTTAGTGAACTCCATAAAAAGCTATGGAGAATTCACAAGGAATTCACAAGTAGCACTTTCCTTCATAAACCATGTCTAGTTGTATTTAGATATTAGATATCTCCTGGATTGCGGAGAAGGAGATACGATTTAGTCTTATTGTTCAGTGACCAGAAATACCATATTCAATTTTGTTTTTCCTAAACATACCGACATTCAGGCTTGTTTGATTATTCAGAGATCATTCTTCGGTATTTCAAGAGAGAATATAAGATTTTCTCACACAAAGCTGATTTTTCTGGGAGTGTGTAGTGGCCTGTGAAATGAAAACTATAAAAAAAAACCTCCTTTCTATTTTAATAACACCTTTCTCCTCCCATCTAGTTTTAGAATGAGGACTAGAGTAGACAAAAGAACTTTCTGCCCACAACTAATCAGTGGAAAGTGTCATTAATTGCATCCTATTGTTTGTACATGAAAAATTGTAGAATATTTAGTGTGGCTAGAATAAGCAAAAGTTTACTTTTTAGCTCCTACATTGTGATGGGCTCAAACACTGTCTTGTGCTAAATCGAAACTAACATATCACTAACAAATCTGTGTTAATAACTATGTTTTGAATCCGTATTAAGATTTGGTCAGTTATGTTATACAGATGAAAGAACATTATTTCCATTTGTGCAGTAGTTTTTAGTAACATGGAAATTTTTGCCTTGGCAGAATTTAACCTTTTTATGAAGTGTAAGTGCCTGATTTTAATATTAAATAACTTACAATTATTATCTGCTCAGATCAGTGTAGTTCTTGGGTACCATTCTAAAAAATTCTAAAAATAACAGATTATAACAAGTCTGTAATTTGAAGTAATTCAACTTTTTAAATGGTTGTTTTATTAAAATGTTTGCCCAGAAGAACCTTGAGGTAATTACAGATTTCACTAGAAAGACTATGTGTAATAGAAAAGGACGTTTTGTAATGATATACTAAGGAAAAGATACTTAAAGCGAAAGTAAAGTGTTGCAGAGTGTGGTGAAACTGGGATTCTGAAAGATCTGCATCCTATTTGTCCTATTTAACAGCATAGCCATAAATTTATAAACTTGAAGAGAATCAGGTACTACCCCTTACAAGAACATCATAAATACTCATTTTAACATATACCTGTGATTTGAAGTATATTTTAAGAAAATGAATGTCTTCAGGAGTTTATTTGAAGAAATTTCTCTTTCGGAAACACAGTATCGTAACCTGAAACTTTGTTTGGTGTTTTGAAACAAACTAGTATATTAAGCTGCCATCAAGTGGTTAGTCAGAGTATTGCCATAAACTTACAAAAATATGCAGAAATGATTTGCTGATTGATTTAATATATATATATTTTTTTTTCAGTTTAAACATATGTAAATAGATTCCCTTTCCATTACAAATTTCTTTTTTTTACCTGAAAGATTCGGACCATAATGACTAAGTGATAACCATTTTACCCAGAACCTACTATACTGTATCTTCTAGATATTTGTCATTTAAAGCCATTTTTTGTATTTTCATGATACTGTTGTCTTATGCTTACCTCTGGCTGCCTTCACGTGTTGTCTGCACCTGCGCACTTCTCCATCTTCTGCTCCACAGGGCTACAAACCTATACAGAGGTATACTACTTTCAAATCCTGCGTGAGGAAGGAACTCTATAGCAGATAAATTACGGTATGTGTTAGCTGCCCAGTCTGAGTGTGCTGGCATGCTTGCAGGAATGGCTGGATGTTAAACTGTTGCTGCTTTGTTTTCCATTTCAGAATTCAAGAGTAGGTTATCTGATTGTAAGCAATGTAGCAGCTCAAAATGTTGTGTTGTGTTTTTGACTGAAGTGTTAGGATTTTATTCTGGAATTGACAATAATTCATGCTGTCAGTGTTTTGTGAGCCAAGTGCAATTTTGTGCTATGTTTAGGATAGGGAAAAGTATTCTTATGTAGTTTTCGTTGTTTTTTTCTGTCTGTCCTGTGATCATCTTTTCAGTAATTTCTCAACTACTTCTAGCTAATAAAAATTTACCAGTGAAGATTGGAAAAGCAGATTTTTCTTCTTGAGGGACTGTTAGTAATTGAATTCTACTTTGATGTATACAGATACTTCCAAAAGCAGTAATGTTTTTGCACAATTTTTTTCTACACCCGCTGTTTTAAAAACAGGCACTGTGATCACACATGACCACCTTGGCTGTTTCTGTATATCTGCCATTGAATATCCAAATTAAAATGTATTGTGAAGTGTAAAAACTATAGTGTGGATATTTTTAGGGTCACATTGTGAAACTACCAGTCACAGTGTGGATGCAGCAGAAATGTGTCAATAGACACTTGGATATTAAACTCCCTTACATAAAGCAAGAGTTGGCTACTTTACAGTTTACAGTTTTGGTGCCAGCACTTTTTCCCTCTTTATAGGCTTTGCAGCAGTTTCTGTGAAGACTGTTGAAAGCTAATGCATGTCCCATGTTTGTCAATAGGAAGGAACAAAGTGAGTGGACCAGAGCAGCCAGTGCATCTCATGTGCTTTTGACCCAGACAGTTTTGACTGCAGGTTCCCCAAATGTTTTAAATTCTGAGTTTAAGCTCAGATTCTGAGTATTAGGCTCAGACTTCTTGTCTAATAACCATCTTTAAATGCCTCTGGTTTAAGTCATTCTTCTCTTTGAAGCAGCATGACAGAAAAGCAGACAGTCTAGCTATACTCAGCTGGATTTTGTTGGATCCTAATTTTCTGAGGTGATGGCTCATCTCAGAAACCTTTAAGGATGAGAGGTGTTTTTCTTTTGTTAGACCTCTGTGTAAGGTAGGTAAGGGGAGACAATGTATTTAAACTATTGTCCCATTTCCATGGTATAGCATGCCATGTATCCCAAGCAGCCATCTTTGGAAGTCTTCATACCATTTTCTCTAGAAATTCTCATATATTTTGAACAGGGTGATGTTTTGAAAAGCAGCAGTAAAGAAAGCCTGGGTTATATCATGTTTATGTGCCTGATTTGTCTTCACAGAACAAGACAAGAATTTCACTTTATCTGCATACATTATATTGCTACCTAGGGGAAAAAAAAAAAAAAAAAGTATTAATATTTCTTTATTTTCATTACCTAATAATATGTGTTCAGTATAACCTAAATATTGAGGCATTGTACTAATGCATAAGGAATAAAAAAGAAAATCTGATCTTAACAAACAAAACATCTTGTTTCTCAGTTTGATTAATGGATGACTAATTAAATAGTTAAAACAACATTTTAGTAATCCTACTTAACAATCACATAAGAGGAAATTAATGGCTTCAAATAAATTTTTGAAATAAACTTTTGACTCTTACAAAATTTTCTTTCTTCCTTTCCCACATCTTTAAAACTCATAGCATTATCGACGTTGGAAAAGACTTTCAAGATAACAAAGTCCCTCTGAGTTCCCACTAATTCTGCCATTTGTTAGGTTGTTTTTTTTTACATTGCCAGGTACAGTCTGCTTTGTAATTACATATTATATGTTGTTTAAACTGGAAACTTTTCAAGATAATGAACAGCTCTGGCAGGAAATTGTCAAAATATTGTATGGCCATGATGCTTTCCTAATAATTTCAGTGAATAGTATGTGAGTGACTGCATGAATAATATGCAGTGACATGAAAAAATCCAATGTCTAATCATCAATCATAATAAAATCAGCTTGATGTCAAAAAGAGAGACTGTGATAAAAGCATAAAGTTCAAATACTTAAATACCTTGACAAAGACCTGAATTTAGGCAATAAATTACTTCATTTGCCTGTTGAGATGCAATAAATTGGATAAATATTTAAATCTATACAGACATGCACACACACAGAGATTTATAGTGGGAGATTTTTGTCACTCTGCATAATACACAGTTATTTTCAAGGAAAATTTTTTAAATTGAATAATGTTATGTCTACAGTATGTGCTGGGAGACAGCACAGAGAAACCAAATTAGTTGAGTGCTCTAGCATGGTTACAGACAGCCTTGCAGGCAGTAGTATAGAGGTGGCTAATTAATTTAACCTGCTCTTCTTCCCGCCTGTAGCTCTCTTGGGTGCAGTAACAAGAATGCTTCTAGTATCTATCTGGTACCTATCAGATAGCTGTTCCTTGTGCAGTGAAGAAGGCAGTATAAGCCTTATATATAAAACTCCTTCTTCCCTACAGACATGTTTGTCAGCTACTGCTCATCACCTGAGCAACTGCTCCTTGTCTCTTGTGATGAATTACATTGACATATTCTGTTAGCTATTCTGAGTTGTTTAAAATGGTACATAGTTTATAATATTTTTTTCAAATTTGTTGTTAATATTTCTTAAAGTTTGTAGCAAACGTCGATTAATGGAAATGGAAACTTGAAGCTAAAGCATGAGAAGTGACATACTTTCTGTGGTAAACTTAGAACTGATGAAAGAGATTAAGATGGTTGGCATACTTGTCACTGATTACACTGTAGTTTGAATTGGCACACTGAAATGGTGTAAAACAGTACATTGCACTCAGTGTTGTGTATCTCCACATTGCACTAATGCTGTTTACTTCACAGCGTATAGAATGCTATACCCTTATAATAAATAATTAAAATCTGTCCTTGGGGATCAACTCTACAAGCTTGGTGTGATCCAAGGAGCTGACAATATTCTTGCAAAGCTTGTTTTTCTACACTGATCTTGCTGCAGGGCATGGAACCTGACTTGGGATCAGCAGTTACTCTCCTATAGGGAGAACATAGAAATCACATTAGCAGAGAACTGACAAACAGAATTGAGAAGAGAAGAGAACTCTGCTTTGAGAGTTTTAAGAAAAGGTTATCCAAGAGAAAAAGATTATCAAGCACCTCTCCTATCGGGGATAGGCTGAAAGAATTGAGGTTCTTCAGACTGGAGAATAGAAGGCTCCAAGAGGACCTTGTAGCAGCCTTCTAGTACCTGAAGGAGGTCTGCAGAAAAGCTGAGGAGGGACTTTTTATAAGGACATGTAGCAATGGATGAGCTTTAAACTGAAAGAGGAAAGGTTTAGACTAGATATTAGAAAAAAGTTCATTACTGTGAGGGTGGTGAGATGCTGGAACAGGTTGCCCAGCAAGGACAGCCCCTCCATAAAGGCATTGAAGGCCAGGCTGGATGGCCTTCTGATCTAGTGGGAGGTGTCCCTGCCTGTAGCAGGGGGGGTTGAAACTAGATGATCTTAAAGATTCCTTCCAACCTAAACCATTCTATGATTCTATGAAGACATTTTTAACAGATCCCTTTCAGAAGTAATTTCTAAAGCAGGATGTAAGAAGCCAACTTCAGTAGGAATTCCTGTCCATTTAAAATTACTATTTGCTAAACTGTTTATGTGTTCAGTAACTGTAATAGAGATTTAATATGAATTCCAATTTCGCTGACTTTTACATTACTAAAGATAAGTGTTCTGTCATAATTGTAAAGAATTTGAGATGTATATCCCAATACATTCTTGAATATTTTAAGATTTTTGCATTACAAGAACTGATTGCTAGATAGTCTTAATTCTGTTGATTTTCTAAATCTTCAATAAGTTTTTTTTAGGCAGTAATAATAATTAAAAACAAAAGGTTGGGAAGGGGACTAGTGGGGAAGAAAATCTCATGTTGAGAAAGATGTGGAAGACTTTAGCATGAATTTAGAACTTCATTTGTATTTCAACAGTAAACTGCTATCTTCTGTCTTCTGCTTTGTCTTGTGGTTAGTAATATGAAAGCTTTTCGTTTCCATACTTCTCTAATATGCAATGGTTGAATACATCTATCAGAAAAAAGAAGTGACAGCCTCTTTGGGTTTTGTTAAACTTAATTAATCTCTGAAATAGATGAAGAGAGAAATGTGTGATAGCCACACCTTACTCATCTTACAAATATAACTGGAAGTTACAGAACTCAGACTTTTGATGCTAAAAGTAACTAGTTCCTTAAGAACGTATCTGGATACAGTGGTAGGAAAATGTTCCAGTGGAGTGTGAAAATATCAGAGAATGTGAGCAATGTGTTGCTTCATAGGTTTAGTACACCGAGAGTACGTACAATAATGAGGCACACCTTTAGACGTAAATGAACAGTTCATGTGGTTCAGCTTTTCTTTTACTGATTTTTCACAAGTATTCCTCTGAACTTGTTTAATAAAATAAAAAGGAAATGCATATCTTAGAGCAGCAATTAATTAACTGAATGTGTTTTTGTTAAATAACACAATGCATTTTGCAAGTTATGCATTTTTAATAAAATTGATCATAAATCTCAACTGAATTACATTCTTGTAAGTATTGTTTCTAATATTTCATTTGAAGTCTGTTATATAGTGTGATTAGATTCCTTTCTGAATACAACTTCTGCATAATATTCTATGTTTTTAATCGTACAAGATGAGTAATAAGAATATATGGAATGTAGTCTTCATTCTGTTATAGTTGCTTTTAATATACTGTGTTGGCACAGTATTTTAAGCAACTTCACACAGCTTAACCAAAACCAGCTATTAGACAATCTCTCGCCTTGACACTGTAACCTTTTCCCTCCAGATACTGATGGATTACAATATAAAATTATTTGTAAATGCTTCTAATTTATCTACAATAGGAGGATCTACAATATCTACAATATCACTTTGGAGTGATATACATAATTTCTATTCCTTCCTTTTCCTGTTTCTTGTTCTAATATTTAATCCTCCTCCATCTTTGTGTATGTGCAATCAAAAAGTGTGGCATAATGGAAGAAATATGGAGATCCGGTGATTCTTACAGACAGCATACAGCCTAGTGAGACTCCCAGGCCAGGTGTGGGCCATTATTTCTCTCTATTCAGTGTTCACTTATCCATAGAATCACAGAATGACCTTTAAGCTTAGCTAGTGCCAAGCCCTCTGCCATGGGCAAAGATGCCTTCCAGTAGATTAGATTGCCATAGGCCCCATCTTGGCCTTGAACACTTATAGGGATGAGGCATCTATGACCACAGCACTTAATGTTACTGTGTTCCAACGCAGTTGAGGATTTAAGGTGACCTAGTGCAAAGAAGCATTCATATCATCTACCTAGATTTTTTTTTTGGCTTTTCATGATGCCTCAGTTTCATGAACATCAGTAATTTTCTATTTTCTTTATTTTGTGCTAGAGACAAACTTCTTACTGCAATGTCAACACAGAGAAGGAAGAAACAAAACTATAGATTAGGACATACTTGAATGAAGAGGAAGCTCTCTTAAAGCTTTTGATATAAATAGGCTTTTTGTTGAATGCTAATTGTGTGCTGTGAGGTGAGGATGTATTTTTAAAACTTACCCTACATGTAGATTTATAGACCTTACTTTGAGTACTTCTGGGCCACTGAGGTATTTGATCTTCCATGATTTTAATACTAAAACATATAGCAAGTCTGTATGAGTTTGAATAAAATTTAATGTATTATTTAGTGAAAAATATCTTTTTCCAATTGTATGTTTTTTACTTTTCACAGGAGAGTCCCAAGTATGGTTGGAAGGAATATTACTCTTGTGTGATGACTGTAACCAGTGAACATCTCAGAGATCTATGGAAACAATTTCGGAGACGAGATATGCTGAGATAGAGAAAGCAGGATTATGTGCCCTGGTTAGAACTATATTTATTCCTATAAACTCTGGTTGAAGAACAGGCTAACCCAGGTGGATCATGAATCTTTCAGTTGCAGTGGAAAACAAAGGACTGCTTTTCCACTAAAAGTGTAGAATTCATACAACCACTTTTCAGTGTGTATTTCATTTGAATGACAAGCCGTAGTCTGATTAGTACAAGTCTTTTTCATAAGAATGCATTTTGAATATTTGTTGTTATTTTGAGATATGTTTCTCACATAAAGGAAAAAAAAAATAAGTATTACACCTGACTAAGCAAACATTTCTGCAATGGAAAGAAACTGCCTATATCAACTTAGACTGTGAATTTGCTTTCAGAAGAATACTACTAGATGTTTGTGCTAAATTGGGAATGAGAATGTTTTATGTTGCAAATTACATATGAATTGAATGTGCAAATTACTCTTAGAAGTTAACAAAGCTGTTATGGTAAAATTATTGATTATAATGTGAAAGATAGGTATTTACCTAAGAGAGGTACTGTATGAACTATAATGTTCAGATTTCCTAAGTCTTATTATTATCTTTATTAATTTAATCCTTTAAAAATTGTACTGATTTTTAAGATGTCTTATGCATAGTATGTTGAAAGGAAGTAAAAATATTCAAATTCCTGTTAAGTAACACACTTTATAATATTTATTATAAACCTTATTTCCATGTGTATATTCACATACATATTTCTGATAGAGTAAAATTGCGTTTCTTGTGAATAGTGCACTTTTATATGAAGACATGGCATTGAGCAGAAATTATAGTTGTCTAATTCACTACTCTGGAATGCAGCATCTGAAAAATAAACAGCTCGTGTTTGTGCCAAATTAAAAAGCAAAACAAAATATGAGTGCATGCAGCAGCACATAGCAACACTTACTAATATTTAAATATTTCAGATCAAAAACTAGACATAAGTTAGGCCTTACTAAGGTGATGGAGACTACAAGCAGTCAGTAGCCACCGTACCTTTCATACGCTGTGTGTGTAGGTAATACTGAAACAGTCATAAAAACATTGTTACATTTGGGTTTTCTTCTAAATTTTTTTCTTTGCTACTCTGCAGCAGTGTTTTTTCCTTACTCCCTTTCAAGGTAACTAGTATATGTTGTGTGTTAGAGCTCAAGAAACATGAACACAATTTTTATATTGTTATTGAAAAGGTGGGCTGGATGCTAAATACATCTGTGTTTGCACAGGAACAATCTATGCCTTGAAATATTTCAAACTGAATACACTGTAGGGAACCTGCTTTAGCATGGGGGTTAGACTTGATGATCTCCAGGGATCCTTCCAACCCCTACAATTTGTGAAATCTTTTATTACTCCAAATGATTGTAAGCAATCTTTCTGAAATTATGTTTAGTTCACATTGTTCAAATATCATCTTATATCACATGCAAATAGAAGAATATATAGCATCTATGTAAGTACAGGTGTGTTCAGAAATACTTAATAATTGTAACAATTATCTGTTAAAAAATCAAAACAAAATAAAATCAGAATGTTCTTTAAGAACTTTCCCTCTAGAAAGAAAAAAATGTGCTAATTAGAAGTGCTAATTAGTCTTTTTAAATGTAGCTTTAAAGAAAAAGTGAGTTCAGAAAGCTTTTGAAGGACGCTATTTTAATTTACATTTCAATACAAATACCAAATTTCCACCCTAATCTCCTAAACTACTGACAATATGACAAGAATGAGAAAATATTTGTATAGGGGTTCTTGAATTGATACAGCAGGACATGGATAAGATATAATCCCTGTGTTTGATTTAGGGAATTGTTAGTATTCAATGTATCATTTTGGTACGCAGATATGTCTCACTGCTTCTTGTCAGTGTAAGTAAAACCCAGTTTGCTACTTCAGTGATGAAGGACAGAAATGGGAAGAAGGGATAGGGAGTTATTGAAGGAGTCACCCTCATTCCTCTTCAGTTATTACTGCCCTCTCACCGGTGGTCCTCCTGCTGGAATAGGCAGTAGCACCATCATCATTTGTCTCCTTCCTTACTGTAGGCAACAGTGCATTTTGTTTTTATGGCTGGCTTGAGACAATTTTGTCATTTTTCTATATGTTTCCTAACTGTAGCCGCAGAGTATAAAATAGAATGTGAAAAATGTCAGATTAGTTTTTAAGAGTATTTTTTTCATATTTAATAATAATAATATATGTAATGTAGAATATGAATATATGTATTTTATTTCAAAATAAATGCACTTGAAACTAATTCTCATTGCAGTGTATATTATCAAAATTGCATGTCGTTGGTTGTACGACCTGCTTTCCTATACTTATTTAATCTTCTATTTTCCACCTAAAAGTGATAGAGGAATGATTCACTTTTTTTTTTTGTTCACTTTGTTTACAAAACAGTCTCAAATGAATGATCTGTCATGCTCTGGGGACATGTCTGGAGTTCTTTTGCCAGTAACTGTTTCAAACTAATACTTGTAGAAGAAGAAACATCAGACCAAAATTTTGACTACTCAAAAAATGAACCTAAAGCAAAACTGTAGCAATACCATGTCTGAACTCCCCTTAAAGTTGAGCCAAACCTAATGTTTTCTAATGTATGTGATGTCTGAACGTACAGTATTTTCCCCTATATTTGAAAGTCCATGAAAGCTTTTGTTTGTCAGCCTGAAGCTGTCAGCAGGTGGTGCCCTTGCATAGATCAAGTTCTTATGCACAAAAATATGATTAAATACATGGGTTGTGTGTTAATCTTGAATGGGTGATGTTAATTCTTTACCACTACCTTGACTTACAAATTCCTCCCACAGGTGAATATTATTGTTAACTAGAAGAGCTGCATAGAAAATATTGTACCCACTTAAAAATTGTAATTTAAAATACCTCTTATATATATGTAAACATGCATAGAAATAGCAGCATATTAAACATATTTGAGTTTTAGTAAAATGTTTCTATTAAATCTAAGCAAATAAGCTATTACTCCTAGTCAGGCATTTGGGGTTTTGTTTTTTTGTTTTGTTTTGTTTTTGAAGCACATAAAGCTGAGTTATGTACTTACATGTCCACTTTAAATTAAAAAATAAATGAAATGAACATCCTTGCACATGAACTGTTCCAGCTCCTGTTTCATAACATCCGTTGCGAATTCTTCATTTACAGATTTATAATCCTCCTTCATTTTAAACAGCTATAGCTATAAGCCATGCTTTTTTAATAACTGGATTTACTGTTAAGCAGTGTTAGGTGGTTTGCCTGAGGTGTAATTTCTGTTTTGAAAGAATGAAGCCACCTCACTCTAACCCCAATTTAGAAGCTACAAACTTGATTCAAAAGGGTATATTGCTGACTGCAGTGCTGTAAAAGAAGAAAAACAATAAAACCAACCTTTCAGGTACGGTATCAGTATCTCAGTATCTGCAATGAGATACTGAGCCTTAAATTAGTCACATACGCTTTCTAACAAGTGCGTGTAGAGAGTTGCATGAGATCCAGAAATACTTCTGTTACCTCCGGCAACCACCGTGTCAAAGGCCGCACTGCCTAGGGGCTAGCGATCTGCATTCGCTAGGGCCATAGCAACATTGACACCAATATGATGAAGAAGCAAATGCCAATTTATTAAGGCACAATAACCCCTTAAATACACATCCAGTTTCGCCTAAGCCCCCTAAGCATGCGTCACGTGTTACTCACACAGTAAAAATAAAAACTGACGGTGGGGAATGGGAAGCGGGCTGGATGATTTTGGTTTGGAGAAGGGAGTATGCAGCAGTTAAACATAATGAATCCGGGAAAATATTGTGGGTCCCGTCACGAAAAATAAAACCAGATGTGAGCAAGACGCATGATGATGGCATTCACAAAACTTGAATCAAGGTGTGAGTTTTTCTGCAAACCGAAGCCGACACCAGGACAACGGGACCAGGAACCACTCATCAAGAGGAACCTCATGCCTGCATTGCTGACGCTTTCGATGTTACTGATGCTTATGGATGCTTGCAAAATTGCCTGCGACGAATGATGGAGAGGACTTTTGACCAACGAATAGAGTATCTTAAGCTATGTGAGAGACTGTAAGGAACGCAATATATAATCATATATAATCATTTGTATAACCTACGCTAGGGCTATTAGGCGGTATGCGAATATTGCACTGTAACGAGGCAAGGCTTTACCGAGCATGGGGAGGGGGAGATGTTGTCGTAGGCGTTAACGAGATTTTGGGCTGTGATGCGAAAGGACCCCCTGCTGTGTTGTAGTAGGCAATAACGGGGTATCGGGTTGTGACGCGATAGGACCTCCCCCGCTCTGTGAGTAACGTGTGAGTAACACATGACGCATGCCTAGGGGGCTTAGGCGAAACTGGATGTGTATTTAAGAGGTTATTGTGCCTTAATAAATTGCCATTTGCTTCTTCATCATATCGGTGTCAATGTTGCTATGGCCCTAGCGAATGCAGATCGCTAGCCCCTAGGCAGTGCGGCCTTTGACACGGTGGTTGCCGGAGGTAACATACTTCAAACTGTTTTAAACCAGCAAGCTAGCTGAATTAGTTAACCAGGCAGCCCTGAGTGTAGGGGTTCACTAGAGGCTGCTGACAGCAAAAATGGAACTGCATGTGGGCTGCCATGGATCCAACGTATTTGCCAGAAGCAGAAATGAAGAACAGAATGATGGTAGTCTGGATTCAGAGACTGGTGATGCTGTGGTAGGTGCTAGCAAAGTATGCTTCTTGCCAGAGGCAGCACAGCTTATGAATGGAATGTACTCCTGCGCTTGAAATCACACAACAAAGCATGGCACAAAGAGCAGGAACAGGAATTCAGGAGTCCCTGTTTGTGGCAAATGTCCTGAGAGGCTATCAAAGCCTTTATGTTCTTCAATGCTGTCATTTTCTATATAATTTCATCAGGATAGTGAACAAATAGCCAAAACCTGGCCCACAGACTCTTGGGAAGGGGAAAGAAAAAAATTACAGTGCTTTGCAGTGCAGCGCTCTGGCAATAGAAGGCGGGAGTGTGAGCAGGTATTAATTCCTGGACAATGCTCAAACAGATGTGTGAACAAGGCATGGAGCTTCTCGGCCCTGTCAAGGCATTACCTGTGTATAAACAGGTTTCAATCACTTGCAGGAGAACCCTGATTTAATAATAAAAGTATCTGTATCATACACATGTTTGGTTGTCAAACTGATACTTCTCTACTTAGGTGCCAAAGGGCAGAAACCAACAGTGCCCACAATGCATGGTGTCACTGAGATAAGCTGTCTTACAAAGAGATCTTCAAGGGCATTGCACTCCACAGGGCTCAATTTTTGCATGTTTTTGCATTGTGCAGAATCCCATCAGCTGGTTAGAAATGGTACAACTTCTTTCTATTTTTCCCACCTTAAGTGGCAAAAAGACAAAACAGTAGACAGTGAAAACTTCAAAATGAATAGGTTTGGGGGAAAAGCAACACAATGAAAAAATTACTGCCAGAAAGTAACAGAAGATTAGATAAATAATAAGCCTAAATGCAGCTTTGGACAACATCCCTTAGGACAGACTCTGCAAATACCAGTGTTGTACCAGTCCAGGAGCAGCATTCAAGAAATCACTAGGAAGGATTTCATTACTTGAAAAGGAGCTAAATGAGCCTTTCCTGCCTCTCCTGTGGAGAGTATGGAAAATGAAAAAATGAAAAGCTTACAACAGCAGTCAGGTTTGGATATCCAAGCAGTTGCAAATTAAGTACCTAGCTAGAGTGAGTGGAGAGCAAGACTGAATACCTTTGGGCCAGCCCTTCAATAAAATTACATCTTATGGCTAGAATGTTTAAAACAGGAGTGGCTACCAAGTGGCTCGTTTCCATATAGCTGGGAGCCATGAACTATAGGCAGATGGTACTCAACTCCAGCTGGGATGCAACATGCGTTTGCTAAGGATGTCTCTCATGAAGGAGATGCTATCGAAAGATTGCTTTTTCCATGTGTGGTAAGTGTGCTACCACTCATAGGCACTCTGGAGAGGAGCTACCAGCACATTCCCTTTCATGAATGTCAAAGAACATCCCTGCAGAGCTACTAATTAGCAATGCTTATGTGCCTGTGTCAATGTGGATTCCTGCTTCTACCTGCCTGTCTGTGCATTGCACTGGTATGAAGGCAAAGTTACCCTCCTGTCCTATTCTCCTTCCTCCTCTTGTTGCTTCACTAAATATGTGGGACATCTGGTGACTGAGAAACTACTCCATCATATCAGCTTGCTTACATAGACAAGATGTTAGTAGTCAATAAACCATAAATTCCTGGTTTGATTTGCTGGAAGAAAAAAAAACACTTCTTCATTTAAAAGCATGTTAGTGTGTTTATTCAACACTAACAACATTCTGCATATACCTTGTTTGGGAGTTTTTAACTGACCAAATGAAAAGTTATATTTCTAGAATAGTGTGCTTAAAACAATCAGAAAGTTATTATGAGATTGTAGGAAGAATCATGCTTTGTGGCTTGCAGACAATTCTAGCATTCAGTAAATCTGTGACAATTTAAAATGAGCTCACAATATGAAGTCTTGTTTTTCCACACTCAGTTGTTCTAATGGTAGTCTTAAGAGTTCAGCGGAATTTTATACCTCTTACACGTGTTGTGCTTCCAGCTACTCGTCATAACTCATGAATGGGCTATAAATGTGAACGTCTATGGCCATCTCTGGATATTAAATTCTCAGGAAACTGAATGGATGCTGAAGTAATTCCCAACGTAAGCCTGACAAATGCTCTCTCACTGCAGTATTTGGGTATTTAAACCACATATACATTAAGGAGAACACAGTCCATTTACATAATCGTTGTTCTGGTTATTTTCTTTTATGGCTCATTTTACTTTTTTATTCTTATTGGTTTGAAATTTTATGACCTTCCAAACTGTTACAAAACGGAGCTCTTAAGGGACTCTTTATGCCAAATTATCAATTACAGATCATTTCTCTCCACCACATGAAACGTTCTCTCTCCCTGATATTACCTTCAATTTTGCTCTATTACTTCACAAGATTGATTATCAGGAACTGTTTATCACATGTTAAAATACTTTCAAGATGCCCACATAATTTCACTAGATGTGTACAGACCCTATCCTACTGTTTGCTTTAACTGGATGACTTGCTGAGATCAGAATTCCTAGTTCAGTTTCTCACTTCTTAAGTTCATCAGAATGCTCTTAACAGCTACCAATACACAACAGGCATTGTAGAAATGCAGCACGATCTGACAGTAATGAAAAAGAAACTCATCAGCAATGACAACCATGGTGTGACTTTTATCTCAAGGTGGTGCTTTCAACTTGCTCAGGAATATTTTTAAACTAGACCTTTACAGAAGACATGAAGATGGTTTCCTATGGAAAGAGGTGCTATTAGCACCCTCTGCTTCTATACCCAAAGCAGGAAGCTCCCTGTCAGAGCCAGTGGAAGATGAGAATGCCTGTTTCATTATCACCATCTGATAAGGACCTTGTCAAGTGAGATGCTAAGGGAAAGAGAGTAGCTAAACACACTGAGGCCTCCTCTTCAAACCCAGGTACCCACTGTCTAGCTCCTGACATGAAAAGACAGTCAATTGCCTTTGTTTTCTGTCCATATTTGTGTGAGCAACAGTACACCATGGCCCAAGTAATTATGGAGAGGCTGTCAGTCAGGAAACCTAACTATGAAGACCTAACCTTTTAGGTTATCCCATGATTTACTTTCACCATAATGCAATAAATCCTTTTAGTATGCTCACTTGAGGTCTTCTTTTGCTAAATAACCTCTTTGATGGCTTCATCACAGCATGAAGAGGGATGAGGAGGAGGGAAGGTTTCTCTGGAGAATGGTATAGCTGTAGAACCAATGAGCATGGAGTCAGAGGGACAAACACAGGGTGAGGGCAGAAGGGGAGAACCCTCTACTGCACTCTGACCAAAAAATGCTGCAAGGCAATGGGCATCAGCCAAGACAGGTTTATCTGGTCCTGACCAAATTGAAGTGGAGTTGGCTTGTTTCACTAAACAGACTAATTTTGAATCACAATGAACATGATTTTGGAGCTCTTGTAAAGAGTATGCCACATTAAGAAGAATTAACAGCTATTAGTATATTAAATAAAGAAAAAAATTTCAATTACTGTGGATTACCATTCATGAAAAATTCAGAAAGCCGGACTGCAGATGCCCACTTCCATGGAGGGGCAATAAAGAGCCTCTGACCAGAAGTTCTACAATCTAATTTGAGGTCCTTAAAGAATTAATTATTTGGTTATAAAGTCTTCACTGCTTAGCATGTTTCCCTCCATGTGTTGTTGTATGTCCTGTATCATATGGAGCATTTTAAAATGATGTATGGGAGAATTCTAATGTCACAAAAGTGGTTTTGCCAGCAAAAAAACATCAGCATGGCAGGTGCTGTCTGTGCACTTTGGGAGTGTTAAGGGAACAGAAGACAATGCAATACTGTTCCTTTTTTCTGTATTCTTCATAAAACGCATGAGGGGACAAACATTTGGGTATTGGAACATTCGTTAATTGGGTTGAACATACAGCATACGGTTTTGTTTAAATAACAACACATAATATTTTAAAAAATTATGATACCTCTAAAAAGCTTTCCATAGACCCCAGGCATGATACGATGACCTACTCATCCTTATGCATACAGTTTCTCATGATCCAGCCCTATATCCCTGGAAATACACAACGCCCCAGGTGCCTTTTCTAAGAGAGGTTACTGTCACTTATTTCCAAATAAGTGTGTGAAAAGCCATCAAATGAGTTAAATTACCTTCACTTCTTCTAACTTTTGCCAATAAAGCATGGGGCATGCCTTCAGGCAGTGGTAATTTTACTCTTCATACTTTTAAAATCTGTTTTGAATAACTATGGATATTTTCATTAAACATACTCAAATCAAATCCTTTAAATCTTGTATTAAAACAATGACTTGCATAATTAATTAAAATTAAATTCATTAAGTAAAACCAAGTGGCTTTATTGTCTATGTCACATTGGTTTGGTCCCTATCCTCTTGTTTTATGAAATACCATATGTATGAATATCACATTTAGTCTTTCAGCACCACTTGCTATGTCTTTACCTTTTTAATTTGATTTGTTCCCTTCCCTTTCATGTTTTACCATGTTTTAGATTGCCCCATTCCAATTTATATTAAACTCTCAAAGTTATTATAAGTAAATTCCATACCATAATTCCATACAAGGCAGAATATTTTCTTATCATTACATTCCAGTCTTTCCACAGCACAGAATTTTGTTCCTTTTCTTTCCTTTCTCCTTCAATAAGGCCTTTGGCACTGTCCCCCACAACATTCTCGTGGAGAAGCTGGCTGCCCACAGTTTGGATGGGCACATGCTCCACTGGATGAAACGCTGGCTGGATGGCCGGGCCCAAAGAGTTGTGGTCAGTGGAGTTAAATCCAGCTGGTGGCTGGTCACAAGAGATGTCCCCCAGGGCTCGGTACTGGGGCTGCTTCTATTTAACATCTTCATTAACAATCTTGATGAGGGGATTGAGTGCACCCTCAGTAATTTTGCAGATGACACCAAGTTGGGAGGGAGTGTTGATCTGCCTGAAGGGAGAAGGGCACTGCAGAGGGATCTGGATAGACTGGATCCATGGGCCAAGCTTAACTGCATGGGGCCAAGTGTCAGGTCCTGCATTTTGGTCACAGCAACCCCAGGCAACCCTACAGGCTTGGGGAGGAGTGACTGGAAAGCTGCCTGATGGAAAGGGACCTTGGTGTACTGATGGACAATCAGCTGAATATGAGCCAGCAGTGTGCCCAGGTGGCCAAGAAGGCCAATGGCATCCTGGCTTGGATCAGAAATGGTGTGGTGAGCAGGACTAGGGAAGTCATCCTGCCCCTGTACTCAGCATTGGTGAGGCCTCACCTCAAGTAGTGTGTTGAGTTTTGGGCACCTCAGTACAGAAAGGACATTGAGGAGCAGGTCCGAAGAAGGGCAACAAGGCTTGTGAAGGACTTGGAGAATATTCCCTATGAGGACAGACTGAAGGATCTGGGGCTGTTCAGTCTGGGGAAAAGGAGGCTGAGGGGAGACCTTACTGCTCTCTTCCAATTTTGGAAAGGTGCTTACAGCGAGAGCGGTGCTGGTCTCTTCTCAATAGTGACAAGTGACAGGACAAGGAGAAATGGCCTTAAGCTGCACCAGGGTAAGTTTAGGTTGGATATCAGGAAAAACTTCTTTACAGAAAGGGTTGTTAAGCACTGGAATAGGCTCCCCAGGGAGGCGGTTGAGCTGCCATCCCTGGATGTGTTTAAAAACCGTTTGGATGTGGTGCTCAGGGACATGATTTAGCTGAGGGTTGTTAGAGTTAGGGTGGTATGGTTAGGTTGTGGTTGGACTCAATGATCTTTAAGGTCTTTTCCAACCTGATAAATTCCATGAGTCTATGATTCTATGATATAGCAACTGTACATTGATGATATGGTTCTACTGAGCCATTCATCAGTCTTTCTTTTTTAATGGGTGAAGGTAATCTGTTGCCATGGCATATTTTATAGCTTTACACTTTCCCCTCAGTGTGTTATTCTGCATTGCTCATTTACCTGGTTCAACTGAGGCTAGCTGAAATTCTCTTGACTAATCTTGTAGTGACAAGGGCATGTGGTTTTGCATTGCATTAAAAACGCTGCAGCTATATGGCCAACTCCTTTTTCTGTGAACGTAATAAACATGCCAACAACTCATCCTCATATTTTGTAACCTGGTGGCACATCTATGTCATATTTCATGTTGTTGGGGTTTTTTTTTTTTTCCTGTCTCTCATCCTGTTTCTAGTCAACAGCAGCTGCATTGCCATTACTTTGCTGCAGAAATGGTCTCACACGTGGGACATTATGGAACCTTTTTCCAAGTGTGGACACGTCCTGTGCCCACAGCTCCCCACACTCACTGCCAGCACTCCGGGAGCTTCCAGCAGCATGCAGGGACAGGGCCCTTCCCGGCATTTCTGACACCAGCCAGGATTCGGCTGTGCATCCCGTAAGGCAGTCTGGATTTCCTGGGACACCTCACGGCTGTTTGATGACGATGCCCGTAACTTTGGGAAGGGTGAGTCAGCAGCTGCGTTCCGCCAAGCATCCCGTGCCAGCACCGCGCGGTGCCGGAGCTCCAGCAGCCTCGCAACGCCTGCTGCAACGCCTGCTAGTCATTACTGATCAGCTGAGGTTTTTCGCTAACTGTGAAACACTGCCTGCAAACCGGGCAACGCTTCTCCAAATGTTTTTAAAGCGTTTTCAAGGAAGGTTAAATATCACCAGCCCTGGGTGCAAAAAGATGGTGGATGCACCATAAAGAACCACGGGATCCACCACCCCCCCAAGCCTTGCAGCACCCAAGGCTGAGTCCCCAGCCCGTCCCGGTGGCGACGGCGATGGGCGGGCAGGGCCGCCCCACGAGGGGGAGGAGCGCGGAAGGAGGGACTCGGCGGGGCGGGGAGGGGATGTGCGGTCGGGCCGCGGGTCGCGGAGTGCGCGGCCGGGATGCGGTGCGGGAAGATGGCGGCGGCGGCGGCGCCCTCCGTGCCTGCAGCCGGGGCGGCGGGCGGCTGTGGCGGCGTGCGGCGGCGCTGCCAGCGGCTGCTCTACTGGGTGCCCGTGCTCTTCATCTCCAGCATCCTCTGCTGGTCCTACTACGCCTATGTCACCCAGCTTTGCCTGTGTGAGTGTCGCCGAGCAGGGAGGGAAAGGGAGGAGGGGGAGGCAGCGGGCTGCACGGGACGGGCGGGTCGGGGGCCGGGGACGCTGCCCGTTGTTCGTCCGCTCCGCCACCACGCCCGAAGTACGGGCTGCAGCTCGTGCAGGCGGCACGAGCGCAGTTAGCGCTCCCCTCTCGTTGCACAGCTGCGTGCAGGAGCAGAGAATCCTGCCGGCCGGCACGGAGAGGTACCGGAGAGTTCCCGGTACGGTCAGAAGGTTTGGAGCGGCGGGGCTCTCCGTGCCGCTGGTCGGCTCTCCGGGAGCTGCCACGGCTCCCGGCGAGGACGTGACGCCAGCCGCTGCCGTGCCCTTAGGAGTCACCCGGCTGCGGCTCGACGCTCCGCGACAGCTCGGATGCTGGTTACCGCGCACTGGTGCGAGCTGGTTGGGTTAGGGCAGTCGAGCCAGGAGGATCTGTTACACATTAAGCAAGCTTGGCTCCCTGAGCCGACTTCAGTTCCTGCTGGAGTGCATCTTGTACGAAACAATCTTTGAATTTTAGATGTGTCATGATATTTAGATGCTTCGCGATTTTCATGCAAATGTTCCATGGCACAAAAGGACGCAAATCATCTGTTGCTTCCCCTTCACTCTGATGTTGGAAGTGAGATTCGGGGACTGCTGTTCTGCTCGGCCAGGGAGTGCCCTAGTCAAGCTCAGTGCGTTTGTATGGCTGTGTAACTTTGCTGGACTTCAGCTGTTTGTGTTTATAATCACAGCAGTCTGGTAACTAATTTGGGATATATGTATATATATAGAGAGAGATATACACATTTGTTGTTTTTTTGTTTGTTTGTTTGTTTTAAGAATGTGATGAGAGGGCTCGTGTTGTACAGGTGCTTGGCTGCACAGCTGGGGCATTGCACCACTAATGTTTTCTAGGCCTAACACCTCTCTTTGGGTGAAAGGCACCAGTGCTTTCTGCATTGGGATGAGCTTCTCATAACTTTTTCCCCCCCACTAACAATATTCAAATTTCATAGAATCATTGAGTTTGGAAAGACTTGATAAGATCATCCAGTCCAGCTGTCAGCCCATCATCCCATGTGCACTAATCACATCCCTCAGTGCCATATCTCCATGATTCTTGAACACTTCCAGGGACAGTGATCCTGCCACCTCCCTGTGCAGCCTGTTCCAGAATTTATGAAAAAAAATTGTTAGTTTTAAGTTCTGCTCTTCAGCTAAGGACTGGGATTTGGATACTGCATCCTGACAAGAGGAGTGAAGGGCCCTCTGTAGTGTGAGGAAGTGTTGTCCTGCAAATGGTGGGAAGTGGCTGAGGGGCTGTCAGGTGGCAGCAGGAGGGTTGGATGCATCAGGAGGCAGTGATCCTATAGTTAACATCTGTCCCAGTGCACACTGTCATTGATGCTTAGACAGTAGAGCTGGCTTAAAGCTTACTACTAAGCTATGGTATATAAGTCCTTAACCCTGCAGAGCAAAAGGCTTCAGATGGGAAGGAAAGGAGAGGGACAAAAGCTGCAGGTACGGCAATCCTTTCTATGGGCAAAGGCATTTCTTTAAATTTTCTTTCTAAATCTTTCCTGCCCATTTCTTCTGTCTTACCAGTGTTGGAATTCAGCATTGTAGTGGCCCGACTAGCACTAATTCCATCTCTTATCCGTATCTGGATGTTTTTCCTCATTTTTGGCATGTTAAGGCAAAACAAACTTGTGTCTTGTCTCACTAATGAATATTTAGTGTAAACAACAAACGGAATAACTAACAGCTCTGAGAATGAAAGCCAGCAGCAGGAAAGGACTGTAAGCATTTCAGGCCTTTGAAGCCAGCCTGTCTGTTCTACTCATCCTCTGCTCCTGCAGCGCTGCCAGCTCAGGGGATGTGTGTAATGCTGATTTGATTGTGACTTGCTGTCCCTGCTGCAAACAACGAGACAATGTACAGTAGACAGCATCAGCCATTGTGCAGCAGGTCTCAGTAAGCATCACTGCACATGTGAATGGTTTATTTGAGCTTTTAGTGATGAGATTTTCAATGAGTGGTTTGGATGTTTTTGTAGTTCTCTCTGTGTTGAAGGAAAATATCTACATTTTAGAAGGAAAAAAAAAGTTCATAAGATGTTTCCTTTCATCATTAAGACTGATAGGGATTATAGTTACAGCATTGAGTAATGTTTTAGAAGTGGGTAGAGGGGACAGGAGTGGAGAGTAATGATATAGGTTTAGAAATTATGAGGGGGAAGAAGGGAATTGAGAACTTTGACCTGTTATATTGCTGTGATTTTACCTTTAAGATAAAGGAGGAAGTTCTTGAACACTAGCAAATGTTTATCCTCTCCTGCTAGCTATGGAGTACAAGAATTACATGCACAGCTGAGTCTGTTTTTAATAGTTGCAAAGCTGAAAGTGGGTTAAACACAAAATAAGTTTATTTTCAAATAATCTGTAACTTAGTCTGTGATAAATGCTATTCGTTACAGACCTAAAGGACAATACTGCTGCTTGCTGTGTCTCTGTGTCACTCTGGGACAGGATGTGAAGTCATCACTGAAGGGCTGGACTGATGTGATGTGTGGAAGGAAACATGCATCGTACTGGAAACTTTATTTCTTTACAGCAGTCTATACAGTCTCTAATTTTTCCTGGATGGTGTAGATAGACCTGTTTCTAGGATCAGCAGTACACAAGTAAAATGGGGCTTTTTTTCTTTTCTTTTTTTTTTTTTAAACTTGTTTTAATGTAACGGTCAGTTGATATCTTTGAGCAATTTCTCCATGAAGGAGTGAGGTGTATCTGTGTGTGAGTGCTGGAGATGAATGTTACATTTTCCAGCCCATCAATGCCATTTTCGGAATCAGCAGAAAAAAAGGAAAGTGTCTCAGCTGAAAGGCCATGTCAACACAATGAATCATGGCATTGCATACAGATATGAAGGGTAATATTATTTTTCAAGTTGGTGGAAGCATGCATCCAGTAGTATGCAGCTCTGAAGAAAGAAATGAGAAATGAGTGTTGAAATGACTGCTTATTTTTAGGAATGAGAAAATACTTACAGACTTTCAATAGCTTAAAACCAATCCTGTCTGTCTACTGGAAAAGGCTGCATGCTGTAGAGGGTAGGTTTTAATCCAGGATTTCTTGAGCTTATTGCCTCTAATTAATTTGTAGTCTTTGGTTAAATCAGATGTAATTTTGTGTGAGATACCACAACTTCTCAAATTAATTTCTTCCATTAAAATTTTCCTTGTGACCCCAGATTCTCACACCTAGAGATAATGTGAATGCAAAATGATGCTTGGTTATAATATACTGTAATCCAATATTGCTTGGAGAATATTCCCTACAAGGAGTGAGTGAAGGAACTGGGGCTGTTCAGTCTGGGGAAAAGGAGGCTGAGGGGAGACCTTACTGCTCTCTTCCAATTTTGGAAAGGTGCTTACAGCAAGAGCGGTGCTGGTCTCTTCTCAATAGTGACAAGTGACAGGACAAGGAGAAATGGCCTTAAGTTGCACCAGGGTAAGTTTAGGTTGGATATCAGGAAAAACTTCTTTACAGAAAGGGTTGTTAACCACTGGAATAGGCTCCCCAGGGAGGCGGTTGAGCCGCCATCCCTGGATGTGTTTAAAAACCGTTTGGACGTGGTGCTCAGGGACATGATTTAGCTGAGGGTTGTAGGGTGGTATGGTTAGGTTGTGGTTGGACTCGATGATCTTTAAGGTCTTTTCCAATCTGAGCAATTCTATGATTTTATGAAGTACGTGGTGAAATCTCACCATTTTCTAACTCCTGCCATTTGTCTGTGTATATCTGGGCATGCATAAGTATAAAATGAACGAGATTTTTAAACGTGTCTCTTTTCATTGCTTTTATCTTCTCTGTTTGCAAAACTTTCAAAATCACATAAAGACTGATGCGCTTTAAAAAAGAGAAATTACAGGCTATGTATAATTAGTACATTCAGTTTTGATAGTGAAGCCAGTGAAATTTCAACCAAGTTACCTGGAACAACAGCATGAACCGCAATTTGAACCTTCCCCCATCCTCTTCATCCATATATCCATGCTCAGAAAATGCATTTTGAATCCAGTGAATTCTGCATATGCAAAGAAAATAATTTTTCTCATGTCTTCCTCCTGTGCTGCATCTCTAACTCCCATTAGTGGAACTATAAGGGGCTTTGAGCAGTTATCCACTCTGTGCTCAGGGTAAGGTAGAACCTGTAGTTATTCTGCTTCTGACAGTTGTTTGTCAGAAATGCTCCTGACAGTGTTGGATATAGAGTTTTTTTTTTTTCCCCTACAAGTTGTGATTTGAAGTTATGCATAAGAAAGAAAATGTGAAATATTGTCACCAAAAACAGTGATACTTTCAACAAAAACTATCTGTCACAGCAACTGTGCTGATGAAATGGTTGTCCAGTTGAGTACATGTTGGTTTCATGTATTCAGCTTTGATCCATTATTGCATGATATTGATTTTAATCTGAAGGATAATGCTCTTGGTCAAGGAATCTCATATTGAAATACAGCCTGAATTTGTAATTTTAAACGAGGTAAACCAACATGCCACAAAGCATAGAAATGAGCAATACACTTTTTCTTTTTCTAATGACTTCAGTGAAGGGAGAGGGAAAAAAAATATTCCCACCTGGCTGATGGTTTGGCTGATTTGGGAAAGTGTAAGTGACTTCAGCAAAGTTGAAGGGATAGGCAGCAAGACATTGGCAATCCAATCAGGAGAACTCATAAACTGCAACCTGGTATTTTGGATCTGAATATTAAACTATGCTCTGCCCACCACTACCTGCAGTACAGAACAGCAAAACATGATACAGCACCCTGCTGCTAAAGATGTCAGTGATGATAAAATGGATGGAGGACCGGGCTGGTTAGCGCTGAATGGAGGTTTCTGACTGGATGCAATGTCAGTGGAATGGATTATGGAGGGATAAAAAGCTTAATTTTCACAATTTAGAGGCAGAATTCATGTGTGCTCTAGAGGCATGGCACAGTGTCATCAGGAGATCAGAAGCAGCAGAAAGAAAGGAAAAAAGTGGGGGCCCAAGACTTAGTCAACTGGATTTGAGCTCTTTGCTCCATATGTTCTCCAAACGGATCAAAGGATTTGTGGTACTTACTACTCATGTCTTGCAATCATCTACTGCTTACTGCTTTGCTATAGAAATACACGGACGTTGTAATGTGGTTGAGTGTTGAAAAATTCCCTATCTGAACACTTGCTGCTAAGATAGCAGAGGATTTTGGTCAAAGAATATTATATGTTTATACTATGTTTTGCAAACAACATTTTTTTTTTTTTTTTTCCTCTTCTGAGATCTTTGGTTACTTTTAGGAAAGTTTAAAAACTCACAGCTGAAGCAAAATTGGCTTCTGGATTTTAGCCAGCACAGTTCCCGTGTGTTTCTCATCTTTACTTTGATTTCTCTCAGAATTTAAAAAGAAAAAAAAAAAAAAAAATTCCACTTCTGAAATTGAGTTAAAGTCTATGTTAGTTAAGACTGATATTTCATCATGTGTAGTGCCTGCTGTATTACCTCTAGTTTTTGAGCCTTGAAGGTTAAACTGTGGCTATAAATTGAAAATCTTAGATCTGTGATAAAGATATAATTATCAGATGTATCAGATAGGATTGTGTCTTTGGTTAAAGATGTAATGGTGCTTGACGCATAGCACCTTGTACAAATGTATTCACTGGTATGTATTCTTTCTCTGCTGTAAAAAATCTGACCATACAAATTCTTTAGGAGTAGTCTTCAGGTATTCTTTGTGGCTTAGAAAGTAAATAAGAAGTCTGTAGAGGTGAAAGATGAGGTCTTCTCTGGGAATTGCTCAGTTTGCAAGCAGTACTTTGTTGACCCTATCTAAAAGACTGTCAGCAGCTGCCTGCTGAGTAGAGGACATTGATGTATCTTAATGGACACAGTGCTAGGGGTTAAAATGAATCTACCAACACATTCACAAATACTGCCAAATCCAAATGTGCAGATTACTAAGGACTGCTTAAGCTGACCTTAAATCTCCCAGAAACTGTTCTTTTGCTTTTGTCCTTTAATGAAGACTGGTGGCTGAGTCTTCCCCCTTGTCATTCTGCATCAATGCAGTTCACTGCTCTGTCTAGAAGAGTGGTAGTTTGTATTACTGGCACTGATTTTTTATTTTTAGTTTTTTCCAGACAAGGATAGAATATTTGTCACAACAATAAAACATTTTTATGTGTACGGAGAGTTAAACTGCATCTATAGATCAGTATTTACTGCTTCAAATGTGCTATAAAGATAAAACACATACTCAGTTTTGTGAATCAAGTCCAGGACGTTAAATTGTATAAAAGTTTGGTAGAATGGTAGAAAAACCTCTTCCTAGGTGTGGCTGTGGAGTCTCAGATTTAAATCTATCCAATATTTCCATTCCAAAGTTTTAAATATTTTATAGATGCTTCCACAACAGATGTGGAAGCAAGATTTTAAATTTAAAAATTTAAAATCATTGCTTTCTCCCTTTTTAAAAAAATTTTTTAATCCATTACATTCACTGCTCAGGAACTTTGATTTGGGGTTTAGAAATCAAGGTAGATTTAATGCTGAAAACTGATGCAATTTTTAATAATATTGATTTTCCTTTATTTTGGTGTTTTGTGCTAGTAAGATGCCTTCCTCTGTGTGTAACTACCTGGAGATGGATACTTACTTAATTTTTCCATGAGAGAGAATAAAAAAAATCTAGAGAAAATGAGTTGTTTTTCAAGAAATGGGAAGTCTAGTTCTAATGTCACGTTAAGATCTGACCCAATGCAAAGTAACTTGGCAGAGGCAAAGGAGCATGCATGGGTTAACTTTTACAAACAATTTGTAGAGCCCTGCAGTCTTTGTAAAGCTGTCTTGCTGTTGTGTGACTGGATCTGCTTCAGTTAGTCAGAGGCTGTTTTGCTGGTCATTTTCCACCTCATCCATGCTCTGTGCCTGAAGTCCTGAAGCTGAAGTTCTCTGAGGGTATTTTCAGTCCTGTGAAAGCAAGCTCACTAAGGCTATGCTTTGACAAAACATATCAGCAGGTCTCTTTGCCCAGCAATGTGGAATCCTCTTCATAGCAAACTAATTTGGTTTTTTAAAAAAATCTTTATTGTGAGGGTGCCAGAGCACTGGCACAGACTGCCCAGAGGCCGTGGAGTCTCCACTTAAGAAATCATCCAAGGCCCCTTGAACATGGGCCTGGGCACCCTGCTCTGTGTGCTCTGGCTGAGGGAGAGGGTCTCAGATATCTGCTCCAACCCCAACCAGACTGTGGTCCTGTGATAAAGGAGCTATACAAGGCAGTTTTGAGATAACTTGGCTATCAAGGCAGCATTCCTAATATTTGAAAACCTGTCAGCTAACAGGGGATTAATTCTCCAGGCTCTTCTGTGTTCTCTCCATCCTGATTTTTTTTTCTTTTTTTTCCTCCCACCTATATTCTGTAGCATAACATTCTGTCTTCAGTCCACTGTTACTTTTTTGCAAGCACAGACAACTTATTGGGCAGTGTAGACTACTGAGTGTGATGTGTCTTGGTAGACAGCATGCAAGAAAAAAGGCTTCTGGCGCTAGAAGTTGGCATCTACTTTGGCCAACATCCCACGTGTATCCCAGCCTGCTCCTAGATGCTGATGAGCACCGTCTGTGGGCTGTGTAATGAAACAGAGAGGCTCTAATTATGTGATAGTCTGCTGGTACTGAACCGTAAATGGCATCCTGGCAGTGTAGCAGCAGAAGGCTAATTGCTAATGAGGCTGGCCCTGCAGTATCGCAGATGAGCAGAGCTGTAACTTTTTACTGACTACTTGAAGACAGGTCATGGGTTTACAATTACCTCTGGCTCTGAAAATATGGAAACTGCCATACCACTTCTATTTCAAAGGATTTTATTCTGCTTCCTCTGAAATTGTAAAAATTGCTTCACAATTGGGCTTGGCGTGTCCTTGGTGCTTATTTTTGGTCATTGCCGATGTAAGTACTTTCTACACTTATTATTTCCATGCTATTTGACTACCACTAAGTGAATGTGCAGCAGTTAAGCTCATATTTATTAATGACCATACATGGTCTGACCTACTTTTTTGTGCATTACCAGCAGTGAATATAACCCCTAGGAAGAGAGATGAGGAAACCTCCAGAAAGCGTAATATAAATGATTCACAAAAGACTATATAATCAAATACTGTTGAATAATATTGCAAAGCCAGATCACTATAGCTACTGAAAAAAAAATGGAGAATGAATTTTCAATAAATACATGAAGGGTGCTATTTAGAAGGTGGGGAAAATAGCAAATGTTTCTTTGCTCAAATTAAAAATCAGTCAGTTTTTTCTTGTTAGGAAACAATTGTTCCTTGCACTTAAATAGCATGATTTTTAGAATTGTAAACATCTTGTAGTTACCCTAAGAAGATTTTGTATTGCAGTCATCCTACAAAAATAGTTTTTCACAAGAGATTTAAAGAGAAGTTTGACTTGTAGGGGCTGTTCATTTTTCTGATGGTTAATTCCCCCATATCTGGGGGAAAAGAGTTGTAGCAAAACTTATTTCATCCCTGATCCTGTGTTACTGCAGATACCTGTTCATTACTTTCCCACAACTTTATGCTTCCTTCAGGGAGCCTTTCTCAAGGGTGATTTTAAAAAAGGTACAAGCAGAAGAGTAATAGTTTGCTCTGTGAATAGTTGCAGGTTGATGGATATCTTGCATATTCCTCTGCATCACTGTCAGAGGAGATGCTTGCCTAACAGTTCAGTAAGAGTCCTTGTAAACAGCCATTGCGATGTTTGTGGAGATAAAGAGTGGTGCACTAGAAGATGGTGGCTGCTCTCCAGATTTGATCCTTTTACTTCAATCTTGCTCAGTGGGGGCAACTCAGGAATGCATAGAACAGCTCTGAGTCTTACCAGTGGGTAAGGGAGAGTACAGTGATGAGATGTGTCCAAAAAGCTGGTTCTGTCACTTGTGGGCACTTAATGTTTTAGCCTTCATAGTCTGCAGCTGCTGTCAAGAGTACTTGGCTTCCAAGCTAGATATTGCAGAAGCTGAAAAGATGTTCCACTAAGCAGATGCAGACTCTGAAGTTTAATATGGGAAGTGTACGGAAATTTTGAAAAGCTGTAGGCTTGCAGTGAGAAAGAAATTACTAAATTTGAATTTGTCAGATGAGTTGGTCCCTTACTTGCATACATGCAGAGAGCTTTTGTTGTGGGCAGATAGACCATCAGCATTCAAAGTCTCTCTGTCCTTAATCAATAATTGTAATTGGTTGCTGTCAGCTGTGCTATTTTAGGTATGAGGATGTATAGATGAAGAGAATATGCTTGTCTGATGTTGATTCAGAAAATAAGTCTCAAACAACTTAACTTTGGATAAAATCTATTACCTAATGGGGAAAAGGGTGGTGACAAGTGCTCTCAACTGTGCTCTAAGCCATTCCCTTGTTAGGAGGAAAAATAATACAAAGGTCGGTTGAATTACTGTTAGTTTGAAATTAGTGCCTCTGCTGTATGTCTGACTAAGGCTTTTTTTTTTTTTTTAAAGAGTAGTTATTCTTAGAAGACTAGCAAAATTTCCATTACAGACTGTGATGGTATGGTAATGAAGGTATGCAAAATCCTCACCAAGTGAAATCAACATTTGTGAACTGACTTTCTGCCCTAATTTGAGAGCTCCAGTGCTCTTAAATTAATGTGTTAGCTCTAAAGAGCAAAGTCTTTCAGTTCCTTCTTGTGGTTGATTATTTACTTAAAGTTTTGGTAGTTTTTGTACATTCTCACCCTGCAGCATTTCTGCTTCTTAGAGACATGCGTGTAGGTTCCCTCAGCTTCTTTCTAGCAGTTATCTGGGTTGATATCTAGTTTATCAAGCTGTGCTGTCAATTAGCTAAGTCAGAAGGTTGTGGACAAACTAGAGTTTTCCTTATAATTCACAACTTTTGTAGTGTCTTTCTAACTTCTGTAAGAACTCTCATGTTTATTTACTGTTTTCACTCAGGTTCAGTAGGTGCTTGTTTTAGTAGAATTATAGTCAAATATCCATTTTAATAGACCTGGAATAATTTAGCCCATCTAGTCCAAACCCCTTATCAAAGCAGGGTTATATGTGAGATAAAGCCAGGTTGTTCAAGCTTGTATCCAGTCTCCAAAGGTGGAGACTGCAATGGTGCAACCCTGGCCAACTTGCTTCACCAGTAAACTGTTCTCAAAAGTTTTTCCTTGCATCAAATCTGATCCTCTCATTTTAATTTATGGCCAGTATTTCTTATCTTTGGCCAAATGTTATTGCATTAGCCCTGCTTATCTTGTCGATGCATCCCTTGAGGTCCTGGTGGGAGGGTTGGATCCTCCCGGAGACACACCTACCTGATGCTGAACAAGTGCCGATCATGCAGCGTCTGCTCAGAGGACAAGTGATCCAGTCCTACCAGCCAGGATGCTCTTCCCTGGACTTGCAGCTTGGTTGTTTTGGTGGGCCCAAAGCTGGGGGCAACATTCTGCTTGTGGTCTATTACGGTCTATTTAGATTTTTGTGCCTTGGAAATCTGAGGTATCACTGACAAAACCAGTTCTGGAGTCTGAAACCTCAACCTCAAAAACAGAACTTATATAAATAATGAACATTATAAAGACCATAATAAATAACTAGAAGAACAACAGCTAAAGAAATAACTGTTCTTCAGAGATGGCTTCTCTTGGGCTAAACTTAAGCAGCTTCAGCTAAAAGGAGGTGCCATGGAACAAAGCCTGTGAGTAGAAGACAGGAAACCTTGTAAGTAATTAAATTTAGTATTAGCTCTTTACCCGTATTTGTGATGAATGTATACAACTGCCCTGTAGAAGTGTGATAGTATGTGGTCTTAAGATTCTATCATTTGATCATGATTCTTCCCTTTTCAGTTGAAAAACAAGTTATGTCATTTGCTATTTAAACATAATTTTTACTCTTTTTCTCGTTTTTCAGTAACAATGACAAACATTGGAGAAAAAGGTAAGATTTTTGTTAGCTGTTTATAAGCAGAATTCATATATCAGAATAATACACTAGTTTGCCAATAAATTGAGATGCACATCTAGTCAGCTTTAAATGAGTTTGGTTTTTTTTTATGTTCCTCAGCTCCCTTTGTTATCCTGTTACTGCTTTTGCCGTTCAAAATAGAGATGAGAAAAAGAACTTCTTATTCTTCTTACTGGCTTTCTGAGGAGGCAACTAAAATAACTGTCATATTCGGTTTTGAACAATTTTTTTTTTTTTATTCACAACAGGGTAAGCACATGTAAAATGAAGGCTCCTGAAAATGAGCAATGTTTGTGCAGGGTACAACATAACGTAACTGAGAGGTGAATTTTTTTTCTTCAGTTTCACTTTTGCCAGTATCTTTGAATTAACAGAACCCTTAAGATATGTAACCCTTCTAGAAATTAATAGCACTGCCTGATTAGTTATCACTGGAGCTCCTACCCGGAGTCATTGAAACTGCTTTTCCAGGTGCTATTTTAAATCTATATTGCAACTTGGAAGTGCAAAGTGTGGGTCCATAGAGCTTGTAGAGGAGGGGAATTGGGGTTATGAGGCACATGGTGTGCTGCTTACACTTGTGTAGTTTCAGCAGGCTAAGTCATTTGAGACTCCCTCACTTAGTACAAGCTTTTGCTAATAAAGAAATATTTGCTTGAAAAACTTTTTTTCTATACAGTCATCTTCTCCACCTGTGGTTTATGAGGCATACCCACAAACTTCAGCACCTGCAGGCTTTGAGACAGCTGCAGCTTCTTGCTGCTTCTTACCAAAAAAATCAAAGGCCCATGTGGTGTTTGGCATTGCCTGCAAAGCAAGTTAGAATTATCAGAAAAAGACACTGGAAAACATTAAATTTCCTTATTTTTAGCTACTCAGAATCTTGGGAAAAATTTCACCTGGCCTGTGGTCTTTTCTGAAGTGAGAGCTGGGTAGCTGTGGATTGCTCTGTATGATAATGTTGTAACCTTCCAGGCAACATTAGCTATTTTTAAGTGCATTATTTTCATGAGAGGGGTACACTTTTCCCTTTGTTTGGTTGTTTTTTTTTTTTAAAGGAAGAGTATAAAATGGAACTATTTCTGCCTGAATGCTGTAGTAGCAGTGGGTTAGACTAGGCTCCATTGCAGCGTGGAAAAATGGTTGCTGGGTGAACTGGGAAAAATGATGGATCAGGATCTCGACCATACTGGAGAACTGAGGTGCTTGGGGCTTGTGCAGACATTAAAGGGAATAATGTCTTTAGGTTATTTTTTCTTCCTATGTATGAAAAAAGATACTAATCGCAGTTACCATTCTTGCAACAATAAATTACAGATGAAGATTAGTAAATGCATGGTGTACCAAACTGATGGAATGCCCTGCATTGCCCTCATTTTATACCATGAATATACTGTTTTAAATAATACCGACTTTGAGAGAATCAGGGTTTTTTAGAATTGATAAAAAAAAATGTTCTGCTAAAAACATGGGCTGTTTCTGACAGATGCTTGTACAATAGTGAAATAGTTATTTAGTGTAATCTGGGATGTTGTGGTTGTTCTGGGTTCCAGATTTATTCCTGACTTATGCTGATGAGATTCTTTTTCTTTTTATAAATAGGACATATGGCACTGTGCAGTGTTGCTCTTTAGATTTTGTTGGCTTTTGTTTCTTATTTTTGTAACTATCTTGCAAATGAGAATAAATATTTACCATGTTGCCACTTCTTTTGAATAAAAACATTGGTACTAGAAACATATATTCAAGAGTTACTCTGGAGGCAAAACTACAAAAAACAAGAACATTCAGCACTGCTTTTCCTTCAGTTATGTACAGCATCACATATGCATTATGGAAAATTCTCTAATACTGAATAGCCATATACATGTAGGCTAACTATTTGGAGACAGACTGTGTAGTGAAAGTGCACAGGTTTCCTTTTACGATGCCTTTTGATGATCTTATGAGTTTACAGCAGCTGCATAAAGAATATGTGATAGCTGTAGAATTCATGTAACCTTGTGCTCTGTATAATCTGAGTTCATCTGTACAACAGGGAAATATTTTGCACTGCTGTAGTCCTGACTGGCCTTTATTTGCCAGTTCTGTACCAAGGAAGAACTGAAGGAAATGTTCCTCCTTGCATATTAGGGCAAGTAAATCAGAGAACACAAGTTTTGGATTTAGCATTCACTGTAGCGAATTGATGGCATCATTGGTGACTTCCTGTAGTAATGTGCAGAATGATTGATACATACAGTGAGAGCTTTTGAACAGAAACACATATTGGTTCATGGCAGGCTCTTTGAGTGGATGTTACATTCTCTGTTCTTGTAAAACAGACCAGCATGGTAAATGTTGCCTGGCTTCTGTGGGTTTTCATTCTTTCTTTTTTAAATAAATCCCTGAATATACTTCTTGCTGTGAAGAATATAAAGTAGTGAGCACTTTAATTTAAAGAAACTGGAGGACAGCACAGCTGTTTCTAAAAAACTCAATCTTAAATATCTATCAGAACTTGTTGACTAGTTTTGGTTACTATTCAGGTATCGTATGCACACTAAGTCTCCTCTCACTCTAATTGTTTAGATATTATAACACCTTCTTGTTTAGGTATCTATAATTACCATGTGGTTTATGAAAGAGAAGTCAATTAAGTAAGACTTAACCAATGTGTTAAGAGTGAGTGCTTGCTCAGCACTAGGCTGTTAACAGTTCCCTTAAACTTCTGACATATGTGTAGCCTGCATAATGGCTTTCCCCATGCAGTCTGTATTTGTCTCACGTAAAGTTACAGTGCAGTATTTCTGTTGCAGAGCTTTTGCAGAGCTTCTGTATTTACATCTGTTAGAGCAAATACCTGTGATATGTATCATATTTGTCTGCAAGTACTAAAATATGACTGGTCTGTTGGTATTAATTCTGTTCCTTTTTGATTTTAGTTGTGTGCCTGGTCGCTTACCACATATTTTTCATGCTGTTCGTCTGGTCATATTGGAAAACAATCTTTACTCTACCAATGAATCCTTCAAAAGAAGTAAGATAAACTTAACTTTCATTTCTGAAATAGCTTAGTCAAGTGACTGATTTTGTAGCATTTGAATAACTTAGTCTCTGATCTCGTGTGGTTTTTCATGATAGAAAGATACGGCTAGTAGTTACTGCTTTTTATCAACAATAAATCAGATTGCAAATAGCATCATAACAAATAAAAATAAAAAGACACCTCTAAATGTTAAAGATATTTTAATTAATTTTTAAAAAGAGACAGTATTTATTATATTAGAAGAAAATCCCTTCCGTTTAAAAAAAAAAAAAATGGTGTTATTTGAACTAGCAGCTTAAATCTCTATGGGGCTGTGTATTCTTATGTGGAGGAAAAAATAGTTTCTGTGTGCTTAAGATGCATTTTGAGTTGCCTGTCAGCATTTGTCAGTTGTCCCCTACATGCAAACTGCTACCACATCTGTTTGGCTATGAAGGAATTTGACTGTGGCATGAGCACCCAGTCAGGCAAGCTGATGGTGGGAAGCCAGGGCTGACTAAGTAGGAGGCAAGAAGTATAGAAAAGCTGCATAGATGGAAGGTCTAAGGTTGATAGATACCCCCAAATCAAAGTCCAGCTGGTATAGAAGTGTTCAGTGAGAAAGATGTAATAGAAAGATGTAATTGTCTTGAAGAACACTAAGATACCAATTATGTTCAACGTCATATATTCTAAAGGCAGTTGCTTTTAGTTCTGTGACATTGATTTTACTTAAATAATAATAATAATAATAATAATAATAATAATAATAAAAATCTTCATAGTCTTAATGAAGTTAGTCCCCATGCAGCTTGGTACAACCAAAGCAAGCATTTAGTCTCTTCCATCCTGTCTCCATGCTGACACACCAGCTTCCTCAGGAGGTGCCAGAGAACATCTCAGCCAAGAGGAAGCATTCTATGTTTTGGAGTTTGAAATGCCCACAAAGCCATTACTTCTTTTGGACTCATAGCTTTATCTTCTATAGCTCCATGCTAATGTGATATAAGCAGATTGTGATTTCTACAGTTTTTTTGCAGAGTTTATTCTGTGAACAATTTTCATTCACTAAAAACAGAAATAGTTGTGAAGACAAGTAGATGATTTAAAGCAATTGACGTCTTCCTTGAATTTCACTCTGCAGTCTTTACTACATCTTGGAGTAGAGAGCAGGGAAATAACTTAAAAATTAATTTCATTTAGGTATTATGTCACAAAATATGTACATGTACGTGGTGACTATAATGGTAAATCAGAAGGCTTTTCAAGTCACTGGTCTGATGTCACTAAAAGACTTCCAAAACATCTTGACAAATCCTCAGTAATGATGCTGATATTTGAAAGCCACCACAGAATGTTACTCAAGTGCTTCAAATAGATTATTAGAAGTAGTGAAGCTAGGTAATGGGAAGCAATGTGTGATGTTTTTGTGTTCTTTGAATTTACACAGTGTTGCTGACAAAGTGACATCTCATGTTGTTCCATGTCTTTTTGCTAATTCGCTAGGGCAATATTCTATAAATTAATTAGCATGTTTTGTGATGTTAAGTTACTGTTGGCTTTCATTTTATGGGATAAAGTCTGTACATGCAAGTGGATACACATCCATCTTATCTGTCAACTAAAGCAAATACTCATTTGAGGACTAAAAAGACAGTAAGCTTTTGAGTTTTATTCTCATGAATACAGCAGCTGGTGTAAACCACACAGCCTGCAGGCTTCTTTTTAAGTTTGTATCAAATTTTACAAATACGAAAGAAGCATTAAAGTATCAGCACTGTGACTCGTAACTGAAAATATTGTTAACCTGACGCTTCTGAAGTTCAGTGTGTTATCATTATCCCTCCCATATTAGAAATTGTTGCCCTGAGTAACGCTTTGAACACACACAGTACCGTGCTACCCTAACTACTTCAGGTCAGACTGTGCCATTCCTTGCTTGCGTGCACCAGCTGTATGCAGGCATTGCATGGCAGTGGGAAAGAAGATTAAAATCAATTTAGATGTTAGCAACGGGAACGCATTCTTGCTAGTTAAAAATGTAAGGTGATCTGAGAAGCTCAGGCTAAAATGTGAACCACTATCTTCTACTGTAAGACCATGATATCATGGGGAAGGTAGACTGATACCTTCTCTATGGAAGTGAAAATGGGTTTCTACCTTTGTATTTTTTTCTGCTCCCTTGGCTTTACATGCACTACTTTCATTTAGGGAAAAAAAAAAAATCTTGTTACTATAGTGACTAATTCTTAAGCCTTTCTGTAGACATAAATGCTAGTGATACCAAAGACTTCTGGATCTGCCCATTTCAAGAAGCTGCAGCAACAGTGCTGGCTGTGATGTGTTGCAAAGGACTTAGAAGTACAGCTAATTTGGGCTACACTGCGCATCTCTTTCAGTATTTGTAACCTCTCGGCAGAGCTGTGTTTCTTTGCCATTTCCAGCAGTGACAGTTTCATGCAGGAGGTGTTGAGATTGAGATTCTGCCATACAGGATACCCAGCTCTTCTGTGTTCCTAGCTAGGCTGAGGTAAAACCACATCCTAACGTATCCATGAAGAGAACAGCCACTCTCCAGTGACAGACAGTAAAAGGGAAAATGCCAGAAATCTGAGAAGAAATTCATCTATCTTTTCTGGTATTGCTAGCAGCATATTTTCTTTCAGCTAAAGTCATCTCTAGCTTATATTCATTGTCTAATGTTTGGTATAATGGAAGCAGGTTAACTACTTTTCAAAGGACTGGTAATTAAATTTGATTGTGCTGGCTCTTGATCCTGCCCTTGATGAGTATCTCTTAATACTTCTGGGAGAATTGAGCATTATATCTATCCTAAATCAGAAATAGTTTTAATTTTGTCTTGCTTCAATGATTAGTCAAAAAATGCCATCAACTAAATTAATGCTTTTAGGAACAATGAGTGTTATTTGCTGTAATACCTTGTACATGCTGCTAATCCATCTTTATATAATGAATGTTTCTTTTTACATCTCTACAGATACTTAACTTGAAATTTTCTAATTTTTGTCTTTGGTTTTAAAAATTATCTCAGTTTCATCTGTCATACTCGGACAAAGAATCCCTAGAAAGGGAGCCAAGAGGTGAATCCCAGCAAGAAGTCTTACGACGAGCAGCCAAGGATCTTCCCATCTATACACGGACAATGTCTGGAGGTAAATAGGTGTTCAGGAGACCATGAAAGGCAGGTGTCATGATGTGCTTGGCTCCCTGAATTAATTTTAAAGAATTTGGATGGTACGGAAGAACTCCTTCCATAGTTCATAAACCTAACAACTTTAATGTAGTTCTATGCAGTTATATTCATTCAGTAAAAAGTGTTGGAAAGTAAATTGCTATGTACAGTTTCTCATTTTACAGGGTACTGACAATGCCTTGCTAAATGTTTGCAAACTGAAATTAGCCAATAGCTTGTAATACTAACCAAATACAAATGAAGCATCACTGTTCTGTGTGTGTGACAAGTAAGAAAATATTTTAAATGAGTAGCTTTCCTGAATAATGACTTTTTGACTTGATGCAGATAGTTTGAACTGCATTGATTTAATGTCTTCGTTCATGAGTTAAAAGTAATAATAACAAATTAATCATTGATTGTGTGTGGTATGTAATTCGATCACAGAATGAAACAGTTTCTGTTTTACTTGATAGTTGTTCACTGAAAGAACAAATGATATTGTAAGTTTGTGAATGTTTGAGACTAATGATACCGTAAGTTTGTGAATGTTTGTTAGCTGAGCAAATGTAGAAGATAATCTCATAGAATAAATTAAAGTTGTTAGAATAACAGCTTAAAATGGCTTTTTTGTTGAACAGTCTGGAAAGGTTTTATGATCTGGCTCTAGAAAGTATCTTATGGGTTTGATTGGTTGGTTTGTAGCACTTACTTGAGTATTTTTGAAAAAACCCTGATTGGCATAGTTTAGAGATTGCAAAAATGGCATTTTCACTTTGCTCTGCTAGATTCAGCAGTATCTAAAGGATACTTCAGGGTTTGCAAGTTCTTCTGATCTCACTGCAGCACTTTCCTGAGACCACAGCTCAGCAGAGCTCTCAGGAAACAAAATGTGTATTAAGATCTAATCTTGCGACTTTTTTCTTTAGCAATCAGGTACTGTGACAGATGCCACCTCGTAAAACCAGATCGTTGCCATCACTGTTCTGTGTGTGACAAGTAAGAAAATATTTTAAATGTGTAGCTTTTCTGAATAATGACTTTTTGGCTTGATGCAGATTTTTACACGCAGAAACTTTTGTTTTTTATTCTTAGATTTTACAGGCTTAATGTTTCATCAGAGGAGATTTTTTTAATCTTATTTTTTGTTTTTCAGATTTATTTTTAAGTTATTACTGAGGAAGCCTGTAATGAAGTCTAATTCATTTGATGACTTCTTGATGCCAAATTGGATTATGTGATCTTACATACCATTTAATTAATGGATGACAATTATTAATAAGGAGCTTTCCTTAGGAATGTAACCAAAAGTAGCTGATTTAAAATTTGCCTTTTTTTTTTTTTGCTAGAATCTGAATAAAGACCACTACTCATCTCAATCTAATCATGTTGTCATTTACATCTTACCTGAGATAATAAACTTAATATCCTACTTTTTATTGGATAACTTGAAAGCTATTTCTGATTAAAGAAGGAAACAACTCAGTAGCCTCCTTTTCTAACTGAAGAAAGTTCTTGTTCATACAGTGTGGAAGGAAGTTCACCTCCATATTTCCCCCCAAAGTCTAATTACTTTCTTTGTCGGCTTTCATCCCTCTGACTTTTCTCCTGTTAGCTTTTATGTCTGTGGGCTTCTCCACTCTTGTGGCCAATTATCTGAATGTCTAAATTGAGGAGAAGGTGCTTCTTCAAAGACTGATTATTGTTTCCTTAAGGCTATTCCAAATACTCTTCAGCTGCTTATGTATCACACCTTGCAACACTGCAGTGAGGCAGACCAGACTTACCATTTTGCAGAGGAACTGAAAGAGTTGGTGACTGAAGGCAGAAAGAGGATCTTGGGTGATTGCAGTGTAAGAAAGGAACAGCCCCACATCTAAGTAGAAGAAAGTGTTTTCCCATGAAATGCCATTAGTTAATACATTTTGGAGAATACCTTGATTTCATCCTTTAAATTTCAATAACTTCAGTTATGTCTGATTTTCTTGTATGTGTTTTATTAATGGAGAGTGATTAAGTTCGAAAACATTTTGGATTTTTTATATGTGATAAGTTCTTAGAATGCATACTTGGAAATACTTGGAAATATCTTTAGTTGCTTCATTAAGTATGTAATAATTGAATTAGCCTAGTTTTTAAGTCTTTGTCAGAGAATAAATAATATTTGAAAAACTTATTCAGGTAAGGGACCAAATTTTAAAGCTGTTGCAGACAGAATGTTCTTGCATCACTAAGCTCTTGAAAAAACATGTGTTTTGAGTACTTGCAGGTAAACTGTATTATGTGAAATTTTTCAAGTCCTCATTGCTTAACAGAGTAGGTAATTAATAATATGCGTGGGTAATGCTGATCTGTACTTAAATAGTTGAATTCTGACACATAACTGTATTTCTGATTTTCTTTTTTTCCTTTTTTTTTTAAATATTCTTTGAAATCTGTTGTTTTGGTGGTGGATTTTTTTTATTTTTTTCTTTTTAAGATGCATTCTGAAAATGGATCATCATTGTCCTTGGTGAGTGTACTACATGCTCTTGCTTTTTATTTTTTGATTTGGTAAAACAAACTTGTTAGGGGTTATAGGTGGTGTTTCATCATTCCTAGAGTTGGATGCTAACATGAAATTACTAGTCTTGCAGGATAGTTGGAATTGTTTATTTTTTTATACCCTTTGCCTAGTTATGATATGTGAAAAGAAGTTTAGATACCATTTTTCTGTTCAGTAACTCTATTTCTGTAGTTGGGGTAAGGATGAATTCTGGTAAGAAAGAAAAATTCCTTTTAGAATTTCATATTCTTTTTTCGTGCACTTTAAATATTGTTGAGGACTTAATTTCTCTAAATGATGAAATATTATCCTAGATTGAAAACCAAGAGGAAGTGCTGTGCTCTGCTCCCCTTACCAAAGTGACATTTGCACTGCAAAGTAGAGCTCCTAGGACAGCTTGCGTGGGCTTCCTGGAAACATCCTGTTAGCTCTTCAGTTAGAGGGTTCTTTGTTTTCTTGCTTTCTTTTCCCTTCTCTTTCCCTTCCACTCTTCCTCCGTTTTGCAGCACATTGGCCTACACAATGTTTTATTTTTCCTGCCCTTTCTCAGCAGCTCTTGGAACCAGCGAGTGGGGATATGGAATTAATTTGCTTTGCCTTGGCAGGAATCTCACAAAAATTACTAAAGACAAATGTTAGAAAGGTCCAAATTGAGAAGACTTTTATTTTAAAAACCCATCTTTAGGGGTTCTTTGGATGACTTCTTTGACCAAAAAAAGTAAGGGTTCAAATCAGTGTAGTAGATAGGTAAGCTTTTTTTTATTTTTATCTTTTTTTTGTGGGGAGAAGTGGGAAAGAACCATGTGATGCTTAGGGGAGCGGGGAAACAGTAATAGGAATTAGTGTTTGAATATTCTTCTAGGAGTAGGATTTCTGGAGAGGACAGGTAAAATAGTAAGTAAGGGAAAGATGGCAGAGATAACAGTCATGTTCTTGCTCCAGATCAGCCATTTCTTGATTTCTGGGAGGCTTTACTTTGTCCTACACTCCTGTGCTAAAGGAAATGTAATAAATAGAAATATGTAATGCTAATTTGCCTTCAAGCTACTGTAAAAGTTTTAATAGATGCAGAAATAAAAACATTAGTGATTTCTGAGTGCTCTTGCTACCCATGTTATAGATGGAGCTGTAGACAGAAATGTGATGGCTCGAAGCATCATCAGAAGATATAATTTGATATGTAACAACTCTAATGCTAGCAAGGTGCATTATGAACAATTTGGAAATTATGAGAAGCATATCTCCTCTGTCCTTTGAGTTATTTGAGAAGAATTTACTACTCAATTTCATGATTCTTTTTGTTAGCTGAGTTGCCTTGTAACTTACTTTTTTACCTGGCATTTCTAGTAAACAAACTCTTGAGTTAGAAAGGATCTATTTCTACTTTACTTCAAAAGGAAGCATTTTCAATTTTATCTCTAGTCCAAATTGAACCTAGAATGTTCTTTTGAATAAATAGTTAACACTATTATAATAGTGTTACTATTAACAATATTATAATAGAACACGGTTATTTAGCAGCCAGCGTGCTAACAATTTCGTCCATTCTCAGAATGTTAGGCTTTGTATTTAACTACTGTCCTTTGTTTTTATGATTTGATACTGCATTTGCAAATAGAACAGTTACAAAACCTTGATGTTTACTTTCTTGTTTATCTTTCAGTGAAATATTCTTTTCCAATAATAACTCCTCAGTCTGGGGCTTTGTTGAAACTTAGAGAAGCAGGATGATTTATGAAAGTTTATTTTAATGTACAAAAGAACAACAAGAGAAATCTTTGATTCAAGAAACGTTGTTTTTGCCAACCAACATTTCACATGACAGTTTTTTTTCTCATGCTAAAAAGTGCCATAAGTACTGTCGTTTTAAAAAAAAAAAAAAAAAAAAAAGCCTCAAGAGTAAACAGGGTTATCATAGAAACCTTGAATCTGAATAGCTTGCAGTTTATCATAGCTAACTTTGACATATATAATGAAAAAACACTTCACTGGAGAGAATTGCACATTTATTTTCCAGTAAGAATCATGATGAACTTAGAAACGTGTCTTTGTGGGTTTTTTTAATTAGAGCAATCTCTTGCGAGTCCTACTTAATTGTCACTGATACAGATGCTTAGCTATTATTTTCTGTTTAAACGGTAATACTAAATTTAATGTTTACCCAAGATGGCATGTTTTGTTAAAACAAATGACAAATAACACCCCACCTCCACTGACCCGATGGATAGGTACCAGTGGTGTATAGATAAAGGTCATTTGATGTTTTAAGATTTTACTCTGTTCCAATTACTGTTTATCCTGCTGCTGGCATCGCTATCTCTCTAAATAAGGGAATACTTGCAGTAACCTCTAGAGGCAGCTGAAGCCGAGCCTCTCGAAGCCTTTTTTCATTATTTTTTTTTCCAGAATTATTTTTCAACATAGATGCTTTTGTGGTGGTAGTTTTCTCATAATTAGCTAATATTTCTGACAGTTAAAGAAGGAATGTGAAACTTTATTTATTTTAACTCTTCGGAGAATTCTGTCAAATCTAGCAGTGCAGTGCAGTGATAGGTTTTGTTATCTTCTTCATGGAGCCAAGTATCAGAAAAAGGGAGCTGTTTACCAATAAATTCTCCATGGGCACCCATTCAGTATTTTCTCCTTAGGTGGGTGTAATATCACTACATGTTTGTTAGAGCTGTAAAATTCATAATACTTAATATACTGGCTTTGGAATCTGCTACAATACTAAATGAGCCCTCAGTGTGTCTCTTTGATAGCATATATGAGTAGCTCATTATCACATATAACTTCTTTAGAAACAGGAAGCAGGTGAACTTCAAGCCTGAAGAATGATAAAATGAGATTTATGTTAACATTTGGATGTATTAAGTTTTATTAATCTCTTCTTTTTGCTGTCATGTTGTCTTTGGTATGGAAAAATTTTCTCTGTATTCAACAGTACTATTCTCCTTATTATACATAAGTGTAACAGTAAAACATGGATACCTTCAGCTGTCTATAAACTAGAAAAATAACTAACTGTGATTCATATTTACGTTAGTTGTGCTAGATTTCATTCAATAAGACAAAACTGAATTTCAGTAATCTGTTGAAAGCTATACTGCATTGTGGAGTACCTCATTATGGTTTTTTGTTGTTGTATTTCTAACCAAACCAAACAACTACACTCATCTGGAAATTAAATCTAAAACACATTTCAGTAGCTTGAGATGCCGAATCTGGGTCTAGATACTGATATTACTTTCTATGAAGTAAATAAGTTTAATCTTAAATTGGAGGGATGCAAAGCGAATAAGTACCTTTACATTCTGTTTTCATTTTAACTTTTTTGTTATTAGGGTGAACAACTGTGTTGGATTCTCCAATTACAAATTTTTTCTTCTCTTCTTGGCTTACTCTCTATTGTATTGCCTTTTCATCGCTGCAACAGATTTACAGTATTTTATCAAGTTTTGGACAGTAAGTACTAACTTTATTTCTACTTAAAATACACAGATCCAAATGTCAGGTTCTTATTGTCAGTGTTTATACTAGCTCAAGAAAGGACCAGTTTCTTTAACCTACATGCTGTCAAAAACCAAATTACATGGCTGTTTATGCATAAAAGGTCCATCACTAATTTACTCAGGCTCTTGTTGCATGGTATGTTTCTGTCTGCTTTGAATTGGATTTGGGTGAATACAGAATTATTAATAATCAAGTTAAATAGCTATTTCCTCATTTCTAAAAGCTTTTTTTATTATTATTTTTAGAATGGCCTTCCTGATACTCAAGCCAAGTTCCACATCATGTTTTTATTCTTTGCTGCTGCTATGTTCTCTGTCAGTCTATCTTCTCTCTTTGGGTATCACTGTTGGCTTGTCAGCAAAAATAAGTCGACTTTAGGTAAGCTTAATGCTTCTATGTTTGGCAGCAAAAAATAATGAACAGATGGCTATTATGCCAAAACAGGTTTTAAGGCAGGGCTTCTACATTTAGTTGTAAGTAAACTCAAATATGTGAATGACAGTTTAACAGTTACGTGTTCTGATCGCCACATAGTTGTAGATGCACGGGAATTAATTATGGATTAATTTTAAAAACCTCAGAAACCTGTGCCTATGCTATGGAAGGCAACTGTCAGACGTCATCATTAAACCAATATCTCCCACCACCTTGATGCGTGGTTGTCAAGTCATACCTGTCCTTTATTGTGTAGTGGATTGCAATAAGAATATCAATTCATTGAAGTTTCTAGATCTCTAAATGCTTTCCTGTTTATACAAGCTGAATAAGAATATTTTCTTATTATCTTTCTTATTTTCTTTCAGTTTTCTTGAGATTTACAAATCAGTAGAAGATGAGAGGAAAATTTTGAAGATATGTTATTTGGAGGAAAGCTTATTTACTTGAAGCCTTGTGTAGGGTTTGTGGGTTTCCTCTGCATTCTGGATGACTTAAAGCCCCTTACCCTTGGATAGGGAAGCACTGTGGGAACACAATTTGCCCCATGGATCGTGAGCGGTCTGTGTGAACTGTGCTGTCAGCACCGCAGGACACGCTTTATTTAGCCTGCTATATATATAGCCAATTAGGGGAATTAAATGGCTATCAGTCAACATGTGGAAGGTGAAAGAATTTTCTGCCTCTGGCACTCTGCAACACTTGAGGCTATATTTAGCTCTCTTCCCCTGAAATTTAGAGTGGGTATGCATGGGGAGTGATCTGGGCCTACAAGTAAAACGCTTTCTTTGTGTAGCTGTAAAAGCATACAAAATTTTTGTACCCCAGAGTGTAAAAAGCTACTAACATAGGGTAAGCTTCATTTCTTTTCCATTGCTCTTACTGTAGTAAACTCTTAGTTCAATCCAGTTCTTTTCCCTGAACATTGTGGTGCATCCACATAGAATCACAGAATTGCTCATGTTAGAAAAGACCTTGAAGATCATCAAGTCCAACCTTCATGTAACACATCGCGCCATAAGGAGTAGGTTACTCACTCTTTCTCACCTTGGTCAGGGAGGAGGCTGGCAGGACACTTGCACCCATTCCTCCACACACAGCAGTGTGTAGCAGTGACTCTGGATTCCATGAGCCAACTGGGTCATTTGAGCAGCCCAGCCATTCTTCTCAGCTGGAGATATAATTGCATGAAAATTGGTGTGAAACTTGAATGTGCTATCTTATGAAGAAATCTAATGGATTTTTGCTTTATCTTTAAGAGGTATTCAGAGCACCCATATTTCATCACAGAACAGACAAGAATGGTTTCAGCTTGGGCTTCAGCAAAAACCTAAGGCAGGTGTTTGGTGATGAGAAGAAGTACTGGCTGTTGCCTGTATTTTCAAGGTACACACATTCATTGAAACTGTTCGGTGATCAGGACTCACAGAGAGTGGGCCTTGGTTTTTGCTTGTTTAATTTTCTGAAATTAGATATGGTAATGTTTGTTTTAGGGAGGAAAAACAAAGTTCTTCAAAGTATTTTTTGTAAGCACTAGGCTGATTCTGATTTTTTTTATTTTATTTTTTTTCCAGCCTAGGGGATGGTTGCTCCTTCCCAACTTGTCTTGTTAATCAAGATCCTGAGCAAGCCTCCACACCTGGTGGTCTTAATTCAACATGCAAAAAGTAATCTGCTTTTTGTTATTAGTTTCAAGTACTTGGTATTCTGTTTTGTGCCAGTGCATGTATAAATTGAACCATGTTTTCTGTGTAGATTTTCTTATTAGGAGTACAAGTCAAATTTAACATAGCTAAGTTGTAATTGAGCTAAGCCTGAGACTTGTATTTAAATGTATGGAAATAAGAGGGTTTTTTCCTCCACATACATGTCCACTCTGTCTCAGTTCAGTGGCATCCCACAACCTGTGAGTTTTCTATGCCTGCCTCGTTGGTGTCAGTATGTACTGTTCTGCATGCAGGTGGTTAACTAGTCCGCCTGATGGTGTTGCTATGCAAGGCCTTTGGCAAAGGCCAGCTACTTTGTATCTGGTGCAATATGGTTAGTGTACTGGAACCCAGACCTCAACATTTCTGTACGACAGGGAGCCCTAAATTAGGGGGTAGGAAGGAAACTGTGTTTTCAATTTACGTGTTCTGTTACTGCTGATAATCAGAAACATTTTCTTAACCTTTATCCTTCATGGCCATGATGTCCTTAAAGCATGAAAAGCATGCAGATGTTCTTGAAACCAAATGAAAATTTCACAATAGCTTAGTAAAGTACATTGCAACTTTTTAGCAACATTTACATGATGAAGCATGATGAGGATAGTAATAGGAATACACTGACTAAAAAGGGGTAACAGAATCATATTGTCAGTCTTTTGTTCGTATAACAAGTATGTTGCATTTTAATTAGTTTTGTACTGACAGACCAGAAATGACATCCAGCTGGAGAATGTTTTAAATCTTGCCCTAGTGACCGGGTCAGGGAGAAGGGAATCATAGCCTAAATATGGACAGAGATTTTGGAGATGTTCTCTCTACTGTTACGGTGGCAGGTTTGCTGTAGTGGGAGAGAATATGGATAGAGTGTATTTGGAACTAATGTGTGTAAATATAGATTATCTGTCAAAGAAAAAAATTATGAAGTTTCCCTGTTCTGTGCTAGAGAGTTGCTTTTGAGATTACACTTGTACCTGTGACAGTTATATTCAATATATGTAATGATAGAAGTTCTGTAATTCATCAGAAGATAAGCAAGGTAAGGGAAGTAAAATATCATGTATGACAGACTGTTTGAAATGTGTGGCAAAGAAATGGAGTTTTACAGCAGTGTTCTTCTTAATGACATTACAGTGAGAACCACCTGTTCCCTGCAAAGCCACTACGAGACTCCCAGAGCCACCTCCTTACTGATACACACTCCTGGTCGGACATTGGTGCAAAGGCTGAAAAGGGCAAAGTTGGTAAGGAACTGAAGTATGCTGCAATGCTTCGCTCCATAACAAACTACCTTTAGCAGATACAGTGTAAAAATGACCGTGGGCACTCTGTTTTCACATTTCTTGCAGCTGTGTCCCTAAGCTTATTTTATACATGTTTGTAGAAAGTTGGACATTTCAAGTTGCCATGCCCTTCCACGTTGTCTCACTCCAATTTATAGGAGGGAGAGGAGGTTCTTTGATATCTGTATACCCGGCATGAGATTAAGAAACCATGGTTCAAATGTTGGTCCGACCAGTTTATTATGAATCCTAATCAGGGAGATGGGGAAGGGAAGGAGGGCGATAGAAAAATAGGAAAGAAGCAAGAATTGCATAAAGCAGGGATAGTCACCACCAGGATCCAGCAGCAGTCCCGTTGCATGCTGTCCCAATGGTATGAGGCAAAAGCGCAGGGGGAGAGTAGCAGCAGTGTGGCCAGCCTTGGGCAGCAAGCAGGTAGCAGGAAGAAGTTGCAGAGCCAGTCCAGGAAGTAGAGGGGCAGGTCATAAGGCTTCCCATGTCAGAAACCTCTTCTTCATGAGGAATCTGTTGCCAGAAACCCTTCTTCTCTGTGAGGGAACTGTTGTCAGAAACCCAAACTTCATGGTTGTTAGGACCCCTTTTCATCCTTCTTCTGCCATCGTGGCATTCCTGGGTGCTTGGGTAAGAGTCATGTGCAGTACCTCCTTAGATGGCCATCTTCCTCGAGATAAGCCCTCACAAAAGACTGCTTCCTGGCCGTTAATCTGCTGCTTATCTCTCTCTCCTTGCCCCTGACCTTGTCCATCTGTGTCCCTCAAAGGATTTCACAACCCTTGCCCAGGACTTGCTTGGACTTGAATCTTTGTCCCCAGCAAGCTTTGAGACAATGATGCAAAAAAATAATCTCTTACACAGGTTAAACCTGACAGAGAGGTATTGAGAGCACCAGCACCAGTGGGTACCAGTTAACATTTACTGTCAGGTTGGGAATTTTTCTGGGAACAAACTTATACGTGAATATGATGATGTTTTGTTGCAAAAGCCATATAAAGAAAAGAAAACTTTTTTTTCTCTTTTTTCTTTAAAGGTATGAGCAATCCTGCATTAACCATGGAGAATGAAACCTAGATTCCCTAAAAAGAAACATCTGAATATTTTAGGAAAGGTATGTTGATATTCTGTCTGTTTAATTTTCTGTTCCATGATTCCTTACCACTTGAAGAATGCACAGAAGTTCCTAAAATAATTCCTGTCTGTTTATTTTTTCTCTCAATTTGTTTTACCTTGAGGTAGGAGCATGTGAATTCATGGTTTTAAACTAAACCTCTGGGTCATGCTCACAAAATATTATTTCACCTTTGCGCTCATTGCTTGCAGGTAGTATTCCAAAATGTTATTCCCTTTCTCTAGATAGATAATGACATTTTGATTTTGCCAGCTGTTCAGGAAATCTTTCTAAAGTTAGGTTTAAAACTGAAGTTACTTCTTAACACTGAACACAACAGATTATAGCTTCCTCTGCTAAGCGGCTGAAGTTCTACTAGGTGATGAAGGAAAAATAGGTTTGTTCTAAAATGTAGAACTATTAGCAGATTGTTCTATGCTAGGTACTGAGCTGTATCCCATCTAATGATTGAAAAACTAACGTCAACTTTAGATAAATGGTTGTGTTTAAAAAAAAAAAAAAAGTTTCTTTGTTTTTTGCATTAATACCATTTAAAATAAATAGCAGGTTTGAGAAGCAGCTAGCAAAATCTGTTCTGTACGGAAGAGGAGGACACTTTAATAATAGAAAAGTGGGAAAATGACCGTAGTTGATCACTATATTTCCTTTAGTATTTGAAGATTCTAAGTCCACCAAGGCTGTGGAAATAAGCTATTTCATGTTTCAAGTTGAATAAGATTTCCATTTAAGACTCTTGCCCTAAAAAAAAAAAAAAATTCAACATACTGGGTAATTTCCGATTCTCCAACAGTATTGGAGGATTCATTCCAACAAGGTCATTTCCATCTCTGCTACTGAAGCCTTTTTTCAGTCATCCTCAAAAAGTGTCTCAAATGGATGTTCCTCACTGGTGCATGACATGACTCCTGGACATGCTGTCAGGCTGCTTTGTGACTTCTGCAGAAAGCATAAGGAATGAAAACCATTGGGGAAGTGCAACTGTTGCAACTACCAGCCAGACATGGTTTTACACTATCAAGACAGATGATAAGAATGGTAGGTGTACAAATACAAACAGGTGGCCTCTAGCTTGTAGAAAAAGTTCCCAGAAGTTCAGTAGTTAAATCATTGGAGAAATTGGCCTTACAAAGGACAAGTCATACCTGACAAACTGGGTGGCCTTTTGTGATAGAGTTACAGGGCAAGGTCAGTGGATACAGGAAGAGCAACTGACATCATCTACCTGGACTTTGCAAAGCGTTTAACACTGTCCTGCATGACATCCTGGTTGCTAAATGGGAGAAAAATAGATTTGATGAATGGACCGCTCAATGGTTAAGGGTGGTTGCACTCAGAGTTACAGTCAATATCTCAGTGTCAAAATGGAGACTAAAGATGAGTGATGTTCCTCAGGGATCAGTGAACTGGTGTTTCTTTGTAGGCAACATGGACAGAGGGATTGAGTGCACCCTCAGCAAGTTTGCAGATGACACCAAGCTGAGTGGTACAGCTGACATGCTAGATAGAAGGGATCTATCCAGAGGGACCTGGACAGGCTTGAGAGCTGGGCCTGTGCCAAACTCATGAAGTTCAACAGGTCCAAGTTGCAAGGTCTTGCACCTGGGACAGGGCAATCCCAAGAACAAATACAGGCTGGGCAGAGAATGGCTTGAGAGCAGCCCTGAGGAGAAGGATTTGGGGTTGTTGGTTGATGAAAAATTCAACATGAGCTGGCAATATGTGCTTGCAGCCCAGAGGACCAACTGTATCCTCAGTCACATTGAGGGAAGCATTACCAGCAGATTGAGGGAGGTGATTCTGTTCTGTGCTCTCATGAGACCCCACCAAGAGTCCAGTTCTGAGGCCCCCAACACAAGAAGGATGTTGAGCTGTTGGAGCAGGTCCAGAGGAGAGCCACAAAGATTATCCCCCTATGAGGACAGGCTGAGAGCTGGGGATCTTGGGCCTGGAGAAAAGAAGGCTCTGGAGGGGGTACCTTATAGCAGCCTTCCAGTGCCTGAAGGGGGTCTACAGGAAAGCTGGAAAGGAGCTTTTCATAAAGGCATGTAGTGACAGGGCAAGAAGAAATGGTTTTAAACTGGAAGAGGGTAGATTTAGACTACATACTAGGAAGAAATTATTTACTATGAGGCTGGGGAGACACTGAAACAGGTTGCCCAGTGGGGTTGTGGATGTGGATGCCCCCTCCCTGGAAGTGCTCAGGGCCAGGCTGGATGGGGCTCTGAGCAACTTGGTCTAGATGGAGGTATCCCTGCCTATAGCAGGGGGACTGGAACCAGATGATTTTAAAGGTCCTTCCAACTCAAATCATTCCATAATTCTATGATTCTTTTCTTCCACTTGCTTGGAGATGCTATTCCAAATAAGCTGGCAAGACTTATTGCAGTAACTTATTTTTTTAAAACTTTCTGTAATTCTAATGATGTATTTTGTGTTTTATGTTCTGTTCCAGTTCAAGAAAAAGCTGTTGGTGGAAGGAAGACGGATTCTTCCAAAATCAGCCTTATTGGCCAGCTGCTCCTGTCTGCTCCTACGTGGATGTGCTCAGAAAACAAACTGACAGATGATTAGCTGTCTCCATGTCATTGCTTGAAACATGAAACAAAACATGCTATTTTGAATCATGTAAAGAATGTTTCAACTTAAAATTACTATTTTTGAATGGTGAAAGGTGATTCTGAGTACTGGGGGAGGGAAGGGGAATAGTCTGAGTTTACTATTGTAAAAAATCCTGTGGCTGGTTTTACTTCAGTATTCAGCACACACAAAAAAAGACCCCCTTACATACCAGCCTAGGTTCTCGCCCTAATTTTGAAAGTTCAGCTGTTAATTCAAATCACTGTAAGTATTTGACTTAAATCAAATGTTTGCACTGCTGGCTTGATCTTGATAAAGTGGGAGAATAATCAGTGTTGATTATGGACAATTTAGTTGCTTGGCGGACTGCATCGTTTGAGCGCTTATGCAATTTTCTGAAGATAAAGCAACCCAAGTGAAGTGTCAGACTGTTCTGGTACTGTTTTGGAAAACATTACAGCATAGGCTCCCTTTTAAATAACTTGAGAAGTGGACACGGGGAAATCTCCTTTGATAATTGAATGCTTGTGAGTCTCTGATAGGTGAGTGATTAAAAAGCCCACATTCAGAAGGATGGATAGTATGTAAGTGAAGCTGGTACACTGGGGATTTTTATGAAAGCTGCACAGGACAATCCTATGAAATGGGGACTTTATTCTCCCATTTAGAGCCTTCATCCCTTTAAGAAAAGAAAGGCTGGCACCTGACTTGAGACAAAAGGCATTTGGTTTTGTTACTTATGTTGGTTTTGAGTGTGGTTTTTGTTTTTTAACAAATCTGTGTTCTTGAGGGACATTGTCTTTCAAAATTTCATTTCTGCTTAATTGATAGTTGTCTCAGATATTTTTTTTTACTTGTTTTTTAAGACACTGCATTTCTGACTGCATAAATTAATTAATATCATCTACAATCAAGGAGACATTATTGTGACTTATGATATTTGCAGTTATGGGACAATGAACATTTCACTGTAATACCAAAACGCCAGACCTCTGCACGTAGGAAGCCCCCCTCCATTAAGCTGGAGAGAGCAGCTTTCTTAACATCTGAGTTAACCAGTCAGATAATGAAAGATAAGATGTATTACCAACTGCAAAGCCAAGGAAGTTTCTGCAACACAGATCTAATTGTCTTGTGCCTTTTGTATACACCACATTTATGGTATCAGAGTTTACATTTAAATGCAAAGTATTTGTTCTTCTGAAAATAACAAGAAGGAATTTAGTTATGCTTTTCAGGTGGAATCACAGTGTAAAGATTCCAGTTTGAAGAAGAGCAAGCCTATTTAGAATACTGGTAGCAAGACTAAGTGATGGATCTCTGAAAGGAAAAAAATCTTATCATTAACTCTTCTACAGGCAGGTAACTTTCTTTTGTTTCTTCTGGGATTACAACTAGTGGTAAGTGCTGGAGCACAAATATGGCTTTTTTTTCTTGTGAGGAAAAAAGTATTGCATTTGTTTTTTTTCTACTCTTAAAATATTAGCAACCTGAAACCATCTGATTTTTGCCAGAAGTGCCAGAGTATGGATCCATTGCTGTAGAACGCTTTTTAAGAACTAGCATGAAGGTAGCACATGGTTTACATGATGCCTGCAGACATCCTCGTAACCAAAACCTTTCCACAGCTATTTATTCAGTGTTGTCTTATCAGCTTAGTTTTTGTTAGTGTTTGTTTAGGGGTAAAGGGGAGAGGAAAAAAAATATATTTTTGACACTACAAGTTCTCTGTCTGTATAGTCTTGTTTTTTATGCAGTCAGGGTGATTTGTTGTGGAGCATGCATTTGAAAACAGTAAAAAGTTGAAATTCAGCTTTAATGTAACCTGCTCCATATTTTTACATAAAGACAAATACAGCTTTCTTCCCAGCAAAATTCATAATGGGAATTGCTGTAATGCAGGTGGCAGACCTGCCCTGTGGCAGCACAGCAATCACCCTCCCTGGATGTGCTCAGGGCTCTGTGGGGTCTCAGTAAGGCTAGGAACTGATGTAGAGAAATGACAGGGATCAGGAATTGTCCAAGTCTGGCAGCAGGCACATATAGAAAGCACAATAACCCTAAATAATCTTCAGTTTTGATGTAGCCTTCAGCTGTCCCTTGAGGAGAAAAGTGAGGGAGAGCACGTGAGGCCAGGGAACAAACTGATGAAGGGAGGGGACAGGAAGATAAGACATGAGGATCATTCAGTTGTGGTCAGCAGATCTGAACCAGAGGGCCACGGCTGTACCAGATCATAGGCTGGTACAAGTTATGCCCCCATGAACACTGATGGCAGCTGGGGTGAGAGCAAAGCTCATCATGCTCCAATGTGTAGTTTCTGATTCAGCTCTATTTTTGGCTTTACATGCCCCAACAACCTATACAGTACATAGAGAAGTGACATACTGTTATTGAGCACTGATGCTATTCCAATGCATGTGGGAGAGTTTGTGATTGGGTAACAGGAGCAAGAATGCAATGTCGTTTGTTCATTTACTCTGATTCTCCTGTTCTTTACACTGTTATTGCTAGGCGCTTTACTATAGTCTTCTAGGTGATTTATGTATTTTTTTTTTTAAATACTGCTTTATACCTACTGTACAGTTAATCAACTTTTTTGCTAAAAAAAAAAAAGCCCTGATATTTGTCTAGAAATAACAGCCCTACATTTCAGGCTTCTTTAGAAGTTAGATGAGTTTGACAGACTCATCTAATGAGCCTGAGTCCCTCAAGATAGCAGAGTTTATTTTGTATACATGTAAGCAGTCATATGAATCACTAGCCACTGCCATGTGCTTAACAAGCTTCCTTAATTTGTATGTTAAAACAAATCCACTACATCTCTACACCAGAAGTGGCACACAAATATTATTTATCAGGTACGTATAGGGGATGCAATGCTCAGAGTCTTCCCAGAGAATTATTTTACTATGACTGAGCATATAGATTTTGGTTGGTTCCTTCAGTTGAGCAATTAGACACAAAGCTGCTGCTGTGCACTAAACTGCAGACTGAAAAGTTGGCAGTTTGAACTAATGAAGCCCTGGTAATTATTTCCAACTTAAAATCATGGTCTTTAAGCAAGACTTTAGCAGGGGTGGAAGAAGCAAGATTGTTTTAGTGCATGGTCTGCTATAGCTGTTCTTGCCTCACAGCTGGACTAAACTTTTTTTTCACCTTGATTCAGTTGACTGGTGTGTTGGATGTAGAGGGAAATGTCCACATATCTTTAGTGTAGAACTTTACCACGGTTAATGTATTGCTCATATAAATAAATGCTTCATGTTCAGCAAATAGCATATGTAGTTGTTATTCATATCCTACTTTCACCAGTCATCATGAGTACTACAGCTTCATTAATGTAGTTACTGTAACTGCCCTCTTCTCCAAGGCTCTTTACTCCACAGGAACACTTATGTGAAGCAGAGGCTGCAATGAGCCTGGTGCTGCACAGCCTGCACTCAGTTTTTTCCCTCTTTCTATGGACTCTGTGGGTTTTTGGCTGAAATCCTTGTACATGAGTAACCAAACCCTGTACAAAACTTCCCATGCAAAACAAGATTAAATAAAAACATACTGTAATGTTGTATGGGTGATGGGGTGTCACTGTTCGCAGCTATCACTTTTTCAGTAGTTATGTGGTAAGAGGACAGGAAAAGCAGCAGCCTTCTAGTTGAAATTTAGAGCAAATAGCGTATGACTTAACCCAAGGAAAGACTTGCTTGTTTGTTCTTTGCTGTTTAATTTTCCCTTTTTCTGGTCACTCATTCTAGATAATCCTTTGGTTTCTCAAAGTTTTTCTAATGACACCTTTTCCTGGCATAGCATAACTCAGGCATCCTGCCCCTGTAGTATCTGGGGCAATGATTACAGGCTTTTGCCTACATCCTCGGACTGAAATCTTCTGAAGCAGATGGGCCCAACACTTTGCAGCAGCAGTTCAGAGAGCACACAGGGTAAGACACAACCCCCTTCCCACCTTCCTCCATCTTCACAGCCATAACTGATTGGCATATCTGGAACAGACCCAACACCTCCTGACAGTCACTATTTTTAGAAGCCCTTTTCCCCTTCTCAGTTCATTTAAGAAGTCCCAGTTATAAACACAAAATACATTAATTATACAAGCTGTGTGTTACAGCCTGTTATTTTCCACCTATTAATAGATATTAAACCAGTCACTAGTTCAAGCTGGCAAGCACAGAACACGGTCAGAAGCTTAGCGATGGTACAGATACATTAGCAAAATACTACCACAGATACTACTGTGCTTCAGAGCATGGAGAGACAACCATGAAAGAAAACAAGGAGCTTGCAAAGTTCATCTGTTATATAACAAAATGTAAATAAAAGATACTGAAAACAATGTAATGTCTTTAAGAAAACAACAGAAAAAAACCAGCAAACTGTTCCAGATGGTGAGACGATGAATGCAACCACAGGTCAAAACTACTACCCTAAAAAAGATATAGCATGTTCTATGTAATGCCACTTGACCTTCACAATTCAGCTGTTGCTGATTTCCAGTTCCCACAGAAGGAAAGGCTTCTTCTCTCCTCCATCTACTTCCCTTGCATTATCATCAGTTAGCTGAGGCATTTCACGAGAGCAGGAAAAAGCTCACTCAGGCTAAAGAATTCTCCCACTTGAGCACAAGCAAAGAAAATCTGTGCTGGCAGGAAAAGAACAAGAGAAGCCTCTGCCAAAATCAAATTTCTACATTTGGCACTAGAAAGCAAATTACCAACCAGAAACATAGAACAGTGGAGGAGAATCCTCATTTCTCTACCACACCTACAAAGGCAAGAGGGAAGAAAACACCTGAACAAGCTCCTGTAAACCAGCCAAGGTACATTCAGGTTGAGGAATACCAGACAAACAACTTCACATTATGACTGGGGAAGTAGCCCAAGACAATTTGTGGTTTTTTTTATGTAGAGTAAAAGGTTGTATTATTTGTGAGATTTTGTTCTAATTCTACAAATGATAAATCTCATAAATTTGATTGGATTTTTATTGGATGCTTTTGGCTCCCTTTGCATCACTGACTTATCACAGAGCTTGAGAGCTCTATTTAATTTATTCATGTGAAAAATAATAACTTCACAATTCCTTTAACTGCACTGAACTCACAATTAACAGTAAGAGGAATGTTAAACAGCTGGTGTTCATTGAGAAGTTCTTAACAATGGTTGATTATGGAATTATTTTTTTCTTTCAGTGTGTTCAACTAGCTTAGACACGTTAAGAAAGCATGTGGAAGTTCGAAAACAGAAGACCTGGAAATGCACTTTTCTCAAGTAAAAATGACACTTGGCAAAATGGAAAAAGAACAGCTAAAAAGCACATTGGCAAAACAAGAAGTGATATACCCTTGGGAGCCTAATGCAGGTCTCAAGTTTGTTGCCTTTCTTCCCCCTCTTCCTTTGAATAGCACATTAGTTGTATGTAGCATACTGAAAATAAAGCCACCAACACCTGACCTTATAAAGCTACATCTTCATTCTGTCAATGCAGCTCAGTCCAATGCAAGGGAAAAAAAAACAACCACCTTAACATGCCACTTCACAATGGTAAGCACATGGAAACCAGTAATGAGAAGGAGGTTCAGCTGTGTATTATAATTGCTGTGCTGTGGTTCTGTTGTGATTTCAGTATATTGCTTTATCACTTTTCTAAATAAAAAATCCCAGACAATATCAAACACCTTCAAATAAGCTTAGTATTGAACCAATATTTTCTCATGTAGAATACCTAAAGGAACCCTGTCAGAGAACACTGGACTCCAACATACTCATTTTGCAAGCTGATTTAATCAGCCTTTCATCAATTTTTTTTTTTAAAGTAACCACAAAAAAAGGAAGCAAAAGTATTTCACATAGCTGAACAGCAACTACCACTCAAGAACATTCAGCCAACACGATTAAAAGCAAGATTTCTTAAGCACTAATGCTTAGAACCTGGGAAACTCTACTTAGCACTATAAAATGAAAATATAAAATCTTACCTTCCTCTCAAAAAATAGATAGGTTTGATTCTTTAACTTCCACTCTGAAGTACACTGTTACTTAAGTCAGTGTTTAAGGTGATGCTCCTAGCATGAAAATTAATACCATCTGTATAATTAATGGAAACACAACCTATAACGCCCCAGAAGTGTCTTAACTGTGTTTATGTAAAGCTATACATGAAGCATACTTGTTAGCAACCAGCTTATCCCACTGTGACTAGAGCCCTCTCAACATCTTGCTCAGATCCACTCTGCTCTCTGCAACTGTTCAGGCTCCCCCATTTAAAGCAGTACTAAAATTATCTTTGATATAGTAATTTGAAGTTAAATAAAACCAGATAGACAATAACTGACTCCCAGGCACACTGCACCCATAAGCTCCAGGAGTTCATGATGCCCCACTGTCACACACAGAACCAGTTATCTCTTATTTCAGCCAAACACAACATTGCAAGAGCATGCGAAGAGGAAAAGCACAGACCTTACACAAAACTGTTCGTCTACACCAGTTATGTCTTCCAATCCATAAACTAAAACATGAAGTAACCACTACATCTTCACTGCATGGCGTGTCCTCTGGGTGAACGACAAGCAGCAAATGTATCTCATGGTTGCAGGACTCTCCTACTCATGCCTCATCTACAAATTCAGGAATCAGGCTGGTTGAGTTAGATATACTCTATTACCACCAGATCTCATGTAAGTTAACACTAGGAGAGACCTGTGACCATGTTGTCTAAACATACCTGCTCACAGCTCAGTCAGAAGCTATCTCACCTTCATAAATCCAGGCTTCTAATTGTCTTCTTATCCTCCATGTTTAGAAATGGTTTCTAGGATTAGCTGCTCCATAACCTTCCCAGGGACCGAGGTGACACCAAGAGGTCTGCAGTACCATGGATACTCTTTTGAAGGCAGGGATGACATCTGTTCTGTGCTCCTCTTATTAAAACTACCCTTATTACTACAGTGACAACATTCAGGCTTGTTTGTTTCTTTCTTAGCCCAACCACTGTACAGTTAGTGTCTGCATCACTCCTGAGTGATCTGTCCGTCCTTCCACAATCTATACTATTTCTTTCTATATCTCAGTTCAGTCAGAAGCTCCATGTTCACCACTGCATGCTTCCTGCAACTTTTACTTGACTTTCTGCACAAGGGAATGAATCATTCTTGACTTTGAAGTAACCAGATTCAGGAAAATTTTTTGATGTCAAAGGTACAGGTCATCCCCAAATTCATAACAGAAAAATATCCCAAATACTCAAAATCCATTTCAGACCTGTTTTCTCCCATATCAAAGATTCTTCTTGCCTAGTTTCAATAAGGAAAGGGATTAAATGCTTAAAAAAAAAAAAAGTGACAGAACATAATGTTCTTGAAACATCTGACTCCAAGAGCCAAAAATACAAGTGAGAAAAGAAAAAAAAAAAAAAAATCAAATCAGACAACAGCTTTCAATACTGCATTTCTTCTGACAAACCTCCAACAATAGATTTTAAATGGATTGGGAAGAGGAGAAGCCTGCAAAGAGAATTCCTGTCTCTGAACAAAAATGTACATGTCTAGACAGCTGGAACTCTGCCTTTACATTTATTTTCACAAAAGCAATTAATTCTGTCCACTTTGGAAACAGATTGATATTTCGGGCTCCACAGTTTACAACAGTCCTATACGTAAGAGGAAATTACCTTTTTTTTTCATAATCTTGACAACTCACCGTGCAAGTCACTCCTTAATGGAAACTAAATCTAATTTTGGCACAGAAACAGTGCTGCATAGATGCCTCCCAGCTGTAACCAACTCTCATCACCCTGGATCAGACAAAGAGTTCTCATACTCTATTCTACTCTCATAGAATAATGTGTAATCTTAGTTTAATATTAATCAGCGTCTTTTAAGGACTTTTTTGTTTTGTTTTGTTTTCCTGCCCCAGAAAAAAAACTAAAGAACACAATTCTTAAAGTCAAATGCCCCATGAGAATTTTAGGTTAGGGCTTATAAAAACAGCCTGATCCTGCAGGCTTGTGGTCCTTTGCAGCTGGGATACCCAGTGCATACCTGCTGTTTATCCTTGGGTTTAGGTTCTTCCAGCAAAAGGAAGTCCCAGTTCTGCCATGCCCATGACTGGAAGCAAAGCAAGGTGCAGAGTAGAATGCTGGATGCACAACAGTCACTTGAAAAGTATATTCCACTCTGATCTAGAGCTCTTACCACGCACACCTTCACAAACCTCTAAAAACATTCCTTCACCTACACCTAAAAAATTATTTCAAAACAAAACCCCAAAGAAAAGTTAGAAAAGCCATTCCCTCCAAAAGTTAATTATTTTTACCTCTATCACCTATTGAAGTTGAAAACAAATGTATTGATTTCACAAAATTTTCAGTTGAACCTAAATATTAAAAGGCAGTTTGATGCCACAGTAAGAATCATTGTGCCCTTCTGTCAGACAGCACCTATCTTCTTAATAAGGCCAAAGACAAACAAAGTTAAAAATAAAATAATTCTCTCTTACCTATTGCATAATGATACCAACAGAAATCATCAGGGGGGTTTGGTCACTTCAGGTCTAAGCTGTAGTTACCACTCTAGCAATGCAGGTCAGTGGGAATCAGTGCAAAGAGAACTCCGCTCTGGATAAGGCATCAATCCACAAGCAGTGAACTGCATCATTTCACAAACAGAGGAAGAGAACCATCATGTTCAAGCAAAACAGCATTACTGACTGTAATATACACATTCCAGGAGAGAGAATAAAAAGAACTACAACAAAGCCACCAGTCTTGTTATGTAAGAAAACATTTTTTTAGGCCTTTATTTACAAAAGCTTTAAAAACAAATACCCTCTGTTATGCAAATTATTTGTTGTTTAAAAAGGACCACCCAGTTACATTGCCGTAACTCAATGAAAAAGGTGTTTGGTGCTGTTTGTTATTTGTCTTTGCAGTACAAGGTAAACAGAATAATTGGCGAACATTTTGAGTTTTTCTGTGATTGATTTCCGTGCGAAACACGCACACCCCTACGCGCGCACGCACACCCAGGCACACAATGTCACACTTTCCATCATTTCAGGCTTGGATTTAGCTATTCAATACCAAAAATGCGTCCTGCACAACTGCTCCGTACACATGGTAAGCAGAGATAAGAACATATTTTAGGGTCCTTTAAAACAATATATCTAAAATATATTGCTAAGATATACTCAAAAATAAACTAGCATTACAATCCTCAGGTAACTTTATTTGTTCTGAGTTATTTATATTTTGTTGTTTTACAACAAATATCTGTAACATCTGTCTTTGTAGCAACTACAAAAAAACATGATTTAGTTGTCCTGATTCAGTAATCCACTTAAATAGTATTTTATTTTTATTTTTTTCAGATCTTTGGGTTTTATCTTGAACTAAACTGACTTCCAAAAATTGTCAAACCAAGTACATAATAAATATGACTTCATAAAAAAATATTTGGAGTATACGTCACTAGAATAAAAGTTAATCAAGGGAAGTGGGCCATTACAAAATTCCTATTATTCCAATAGCCTTCAAATCTCAGCTTAATGGCAAGATGGTAAAGTCAGAGCTGTTCTTTTCCTGAAGGGTGTAAAGCTGTTTTCTCAAGCTTCTTTCCCTCCTCACAGAGCGGATCTAAAGCAGCAGGCCAACAAGTAGTTGGCACGTGCAGGATGTATCTGATGGCAGAACATTAGTAAAACAACAGCAGTTACTATGGTTTCAGTAGTTTGTTTTGCTTGAATGAATGCAGGTTATGCAGCAAATGTCATATTCTATGGATTGAAATACCAAAAGATGCCAAAAATACAGTGTGAAGCTGTTGAACTTGGAAGATTATTGTTTCCTAGCTAAGGGCAGAAGAAAAAAAAACAAACTTCAAATGAAACAGAGGATTGAGTCAGAGTCGCTCTCTAAAGTGCAAATTTGATGGTCCACAATCTTGAATAGCTAAAACGCCTGCATACTGGAAGGAACAGACATGAACGGGGAAGTTAGTTACAATCAGCATGAGTTAATTTGGAGAAGGGAGGGGAAAGAGACAAAAAACCTAAGACCAAAGACCAATATAGGTAAGTTTACCATACTATTCATTATGATTTAGCTTTCCCCTTCTCTCTGCCACACTGATCCTACACATGCTTCTTTACAAATGGGCTAGTTATGACTCCAAAAGTAACCCATAAAATTCTACATATCAATATTAAGATCAAAATCTGTGATAGGAACAGTCAGGTTTAGTACATAGAAAGGCAGAAAAGAAAGTGTGCTGAGAAAGGGGGGAAAAAAGCCTTATTGTCCAAGGGGTTCAACCAGAGATAAAACGTATATACAAGCATTTGGAGCTCAAAAAGATGGCCTTTCATTTCGTGTCATGACTGCTTGTTGGCTTCTTCTTCATAAGCATTTCCTGTGCCATTCTGTACATAAGATGACCCCGAACCAAGGCCATACAAGTGGCCACAATATTTGGCATCGTCAATGTGATCTTCAAAGAACATCTGAAGTGTTAAAAGAAAGACACAAATTAATGCCACCAAAAACACCCAGTTTAAACAGAATGACAGAAAGGTTTAAAAGCATTACCGTTGATTCTAGCATTGTATATCACATCCCAAGATTCAAATAATTAGCATAACAATACATTTAATCTCAACACATGATTAAAACATGCTATACGGTGCGCAATTCTTTAAAGTAAATCAGTCAAGGAATACCATCAGTCACTCTGTGCACCTCACATGACAAAACAACCACATGTTTTGGTAGTCTGGTGTCACCTCAGTTACCACTTGTTTTTCTGAAAGTGCAACAAAATATTTCTCCAGCAGATTTCTATTTGCTTTCTCACAACAGATATATGTTTGGTATTCATTGCAAGTGCCCACGGTTTACCTGCTTATCACTGTGGGGGGTTCCATCATACCTTGTCTTGAAATGGATTTACACTACATGGGTGTGAGGTGAGGAGCTGCATGTTTGAGCACAGGAATTATGGAGTTTAGGAAATGTATCTTCCTGCATTTCTTAGCTACCTCCTCTAAGAGGAGGGCTTCATTAAAAAAAAAAAAATCAAAATTAAAACAAACTTTTTTTTTTTTTTTTTTTTTTAACTAAGACTGCATTTATGTAAGACTTTAAAGTCTAAATTACCAATAAAACCTTTCAGGTGCTGTACTATAGGAATTATAAACAGAGAAGAAAACTTCTAAACCACAGCTTGATGTTCCAGCATCAATATTTATACATTTCTGATGGAAAGAAAAAGATCTGAACTTTTTGGCTGGGACTCGAAGAGCCAGCAAGTTGAAGTTCCAAAAGCAATTATTAACATTAACAACACCATTTTGTACCTTTAAAAGCATTGTGAAACAAAGTTTTTCACTCCAATATATATTGCTAAACAATGAACTTAACTGAAAAGGCTTTAGAAATGCACACTAAGCATATTTACTGCTGTTGTCTAGCAGTTTACTTCAAAAGTTGTTTACTTCAAAAATGTTGTATTTTAAAAACAAACTCTGAAAAAATACTCAGTCTTTGTTGACTTGTTTAAACAAATGATTTGCACTAAAAACTACATTTCTTTGAGTAAGAGCTTAGACAAATTCAGGCAGATAATTTGTTTCTTCAATAATATGCAATTTGTTACATGGGATCATGGGTTTTGAAAGTCAGCACCTTAGGTATAATCAAATACTTTCCTTTATTTGCTTTAGATTTTGTTTCAAATACAACAGATTAACAATAGCATGCAGATTGCAGTAACAGCACCTGTGGGGATCACAGGTGGATCATATCAGAAGCAAAATCCTCAGCTGCACCTGTAGCCCACGACCAGCTGGACAACATCAACAGTTTTAGGAGAGAACAGTGTTGTGATGAGCAAGCCAGAGCACATCACAGCACTTATATTTCACCTGCTGTCTCGCTAGCAGTTGTTAGAAACTCATGGTCAGCTTTTTTCCTTTATACAAAAGGCCATGTTACAGAAAGTAGAAGCCTCACCATGCAGTACTAAACCTTATAAAAAAAATGAGGCTTACTATTGCCTTTATTAAATGACACTAAATTCCTGTCAGAATGTCACATTCAGATGCCTTAGCATTTGTCCAGTGTAACTGCTTTCAAGAAGCCCGCTTAGAATTTGTTTATTCTGCTCATGAAAAATATCCTAGTATTCTCCCATTGTATCTGCATACACAAATAGCAAGGATATAAAAAGCTTACAATACTTGATTTCTCTTTCTGCAAAATTTTAATTAAAACATGTAATGTTTTAGAACATTGTACCCTCTAAGTTTTAGCTGGAAGCAGCTAGCACAGGCAGAGCTGCTCATTCCCTGCTGCTAGGCCTGTTGCAGGCATTAGTGCACACCAGCTGGGTATCACAGCTCAGTAGAAGCTCTGCAGAAAAGCAGCCTGAATACAGTCACTTTGAAAAGACTCTGGCTCCAGCAGCCACTCTGCAGAAGAAATTCTGCAAAATAGGCAATGGAAAAAAAAGAAAAAAACCAGGCATACGATGAAAACAAGAAGCGATGCTCACAGTAGCTAAATAGGGAAACAGTAGGGCTGGTTCACACTTAGTGTGGGAAAAATACAGTCTTATATCTGTCAAGAAAGCAATGACCTCTGAAGCTCCTTAAAATCACCTTAAAATACATCAGACTTAGAATTGGCAATTCCGTCTATTACAGCAAGTTACTAATATGAAGACAAAACCAAAACACGTGCACCTACTTCTCTCATTTTGAAAAAGGCCATTCCTGTGAGTAAAGAATCAGATCCTGCCTGATGTTGTGGTCCTATTCTTTCCAGCTCTAACTGCTCAGCCACTTCTTGCAATCCACCCTGAAAATGAAAACATTTGTTAACTGTTGAAAAAAAATAAGAACAAAACCGAACATCAGTATTTGGGAAAAACCTGTTATACCAGACTTTCAACTTCAGTATATTCTAAACGCTTGCACAGAAGCTTAAATAGTCTCTAAGTTGGAAGATCAAGCTTTCTGTATCAGCAGTTGTATTCAGTTCCATCTCAGAAGAGCTTAAATCAAGCTGTGTCTGTGTCCAACAAAACTTCTATTTGCTTCATGTTCCATCCTCCCCCGTGAACAGATGTTGCTACTTAACAAAACAATCCCTTCAAGAGGCTGAAAGGACTGGCGATGCTGAAGAACAAAACAAGGTGTTCCTGTAACCCTACTATTTGAGGGGAAGTTTAAACAGTAAAAATGTCTTACTGCAAATACAAGAATTCAAGTTCTTACAAATGGGTGCTTATTTAAAGTATCTAGGCTTCCTCTGAAACAGACTTGTTTTCTCTTCCACTTACCTTTCAACAGGTCAGTTGAGGGTTTTTCACTTCCCTTTACAAAAACTAGGAATATCCTTAAATATCTAGAAAGCTACAGGAAATACAAAACAACAAAAAAATACCAAGTACACAGTCCGTCTCTACAAGACATTCTACTTGACTTTAAAATTTGTTTCATTAACTGACATAAGAGGGTGGGAAAAAGAACATACAAATGATGAATTGCTGTTTTGCAAGTTGTTTTTTAACATGATGAAAGCCAAAGACATAGTCAACTTCTTCTCAGAGATGTATATTTAATAATAACACCACATAGAATGAAATCTACCTCTTACAAAAAAGAATATAAGCATCCCACATGCAAAAAGGAACTATCTAAAACTCAATGTCTGAATGCTGACACGTGGTTTAAAAGAACATACTGAAAAGGTACAGAAATCACTGCAAACCTACCCGTTTGTACAAGATAAAGCTTCAAAAGTTTTGAAGCTTATTTTCTATTAAGCTTAGATTATGTTGAAAATCTTCCAAGTTGTAAAGCAACTAAAGTAACTTTTCATTTTAGTGGCTCAAAAAATGATAATAATCATTTGCAGAAGCAAACAGTCAGAAATTTAGTTTGGTTTTATGTATATGTGTCTATCCTTCAAGTGACATGCATTATACTTTTTAATCTTTGTAAACTGAGGGAATATAATTTCATACTTTTTAAAAATCACTAAGTGTTTAAACCACTAGAAATGGACTAAAACACATGGCACATGCTTTATGGTCTAGAGAGATCAAAAACCAAGGAGAAACCTTTAGTGAAACTATAAGCCTTTGCAAGGTGAAAACATCACACAAAGTAAATGGTCTTAAATCAAGACTGCCTAGTATCTGAGGTCACCTGTGTCCTCAACATCTTCAGCCTGTTTCAACCATAGGCAGGGAAGCATTAATAGGTAAAACTGTAATAATGTTAGAATTGACACAGTAATAGAAATCTGACCAAGAGGTTAGACCTAACATTATGAAAATTTCTATGAATCTTAACACAGCACATTTTATTTTAAAAATGAAAGCTTAAGTAATAACATTCCCAAGCAACACCAAGCAAACCAAGATGAACCACTGGTACTAGCACGTCTAAATTTATTCTAGCTTGAACAGCTGAGTATTGTTTGCATAAATTTGAGAATTAGTCTACACATAGTACAGTCAAGCACTGAAGCTTGTTTTCTTCATTTGCTTGGAGATAACATTCAAACACTGCATATACACCAATTCAGTCTTTAAGTTATACCCTTAAGGAAGTTCAGGGATGATGGGCAGAACTCAAATCAGATCTCAAATAAAAGCATGTTCTCTATAATTTAACTCCCAATAATTAGCTACTGGTATTAGCAACAGCAGTTGTCTTTCCACAGTATTATTTTATGTTTCTAAATTCTTGACTTTCCCAAGCTGCAACTTAGCATTGACTCATCATCATGCAGTGCCAGCTGTTAGGCTATCTGCACCAGCTTCAAACAGCTTTTAAGAAAAAATACTCAAATAATCACAAATCAGTACTATTTGCACAGTGGCTGCAAGCTCTGAAATGTAGCAAAATTAACAGAAACAGCAGCAAAGCAAAGAATGCTTTGAAAAATAATCCTTCCAATATATATAATTACTAATAGATATATTTGTAAATATTTCATTACAATCGCTTCCAAAGATTATTAGGCTACTGAAATTTTCTTTCAGGAAAGACCTTCATGCTCCAGATAAGAATATTTAACGTGTGTGGAAGAAAGATGGTAGAAAGGGATTCAGAAGAAAATGAAAGCAAAGGCTATAAATCTACTTTAGAGTTGCTATTACTGCAAAACTGCATGGAGTTGTCTACATGAACAGATATTTAGAGGCCAAGCAGGAATTTAACCTATACTACGCAAATACCTCAAGTTAGTCACAGTCTGCATGCTTAGTACACTAATAACGTCCATTTTTATTAGAGTAGCATACTGCAAATTCATTACAAGAGCAGTAAACAGCTTCTACATCCTCAAACATAATTGTCTTATCAGTGCTAAAAATTCATTTTTGGTTGTTTGAGGGCAGAGGTAGGTGGGAAGCTTACAGTAAGTGTTTTTTGTATGAAAATAACTTACACAAGTCAATAAAGGACAACTGCACAGCAGTTCAGTTCTCTGCCATTTAATAGAGATCGAATGTGACATATGTTAGGAAAAAGTGCATGCAATTTTAGAGTCATAATATGCAACATTTAGCAACTTTTTTTTTTTCAGACAGCTGCTCTCATTACAGTACAAGTCCACAATAATTTCACTGCTGGTGTTTAGAGTGGTAGGATAGCCTACATCCCTTCCTGTTCTTACCAGTCTGCAGGTTAGAAGAAAGGAACAAGATTTGCTGCAGGAAAGCAGACCTACATATTAAACTCTGGAAAAGACACCCCTGTTCTTAAATTTTGCTGAAAGACGACTCATGAAGGTTTTTCTTATCTTCCAAAATACATTTGAATCTCTAAACAGTGCAGGTTACCCACAACTCTCTTAATTAAATGACAAGAAATATAGTTCTCTCCTGCCCAAAACCACTTGGAATATCACTTGGAACAGGGACATGGAACGTCACTTTGCTGCCTTTCCCAGTTCACTGAAGTAGATGATACATACTGTTCTTGGAAAGCATATCACCACCACAAAGATAAGAGACATTTTACTTCACTGGGAAGTGAGAAGGTTATTTTCTTTTGTTGGCGTTGGGTTTGCTGCCCTTAACTCTTAAGAGACTTCTGAAGCTTGTTTTTGTTTCCCTTCTAGTTTCTGTAAACAAAAAATACATCTAAAATGTTCTCTAATATCCAGCCATCTGCCCGACTGATCATCCCAAAAACGGGATGAAGACTGGTAAGTATACTTTTCTTAATAACTAAAAGGGAGACCTCCATTTTCATCATCAATTTGGTTAACAAAAGAAATTACACATCTTTGTAAGCTACTATTTAAGTGACATACTAAATACTTCAAGGAAACAAAGGACTAATAACTCCACGCAGACCACTAGTTCAGCATGACAAAGTGAAAAGCCTTAGGATTTAGTTGTACTACAGTCAGTGCTCTCTTTTTTTATTCACTTCTTTTTAAGAAAGCCTAAAAAAAAATCAAGTTACTTTCCATAAAAGCAACAGTCATTTATTGCCTCAGATGAGTGGTGCACTTCATTCCCGTAGCAGCAGTCCAGAATCTTAAAGTTCTTTAGCAAGTACAGTTGTTAACAATCCCTGTAGCATCTTTCACTTTGCTGTCTTCCCCTTCAACATACTTTGTTTCAATTCATTTTCCAGTTCAATTAAGTCTCCAAACATCAGGCCAATTAGCAGCCCCGCTGGCCTGACATGAGAGATTAGTTTCTAAAACTGCTTTTTTTTTTTTCCTAGAAGTCACGTGTTGCTCCTGAGCATACGCTGCTCTTTATCTTTCCTTATAGGGCCATCTGAAACATTCTTCACTCCATTCCTTTTCCCAAGAGACTTCCACAGCATCACCGTTGCAATTACCTTTGTGAAGATGACTGCAGCCCTTTAGTGGACTGCACAATGAGGAAATAAGAGTATGTGAAACCCATCAGTTCTTATCACTCAAGAAGTGAAGGATTAATTCCAAATGCGAATTTATCATCTGGCAACAAAGACTGGGCATAGCTATAAATACAGTATCAATGCAAGATTTTTTAAGTGGTAAGTAGTTATAGAACTTGACATGCATTTCCACCTGCCTCTATCAATAGACTTTAATAATAAACACATCAGTCCTGTTTAAAGGATACTATCAGAGCAAAAGCAGAAAACCAGAATACAGACGATAAGCTCTCAGCAGAAAGTATTTTCTCTCCCTTCCTCCCCCCCCCCAAAAAATGCCTGAACTGAATCATTAACAGATTACTTACCTTCAGATTTTTGCAACTCTTCATGAGATACTTTACATCATAGATGACAGGGAAAAACAATCGCAGTATCTCAAAGAAGTCCAGCTCTTCTTCCGGCAAATTAGAGTTGGTCAGGATTTTTATTAGATAACCAAAGTCATATCCACTGCAAATTAACAAATATAACAAAAATTGACAATACAGTCAAATAACTTAGAAACATTCTTCATTTTCAACATCAACACTATTAAACATTAAGAGGAAGGTATTTTGCCTAGTTAAATGCAACTTTGACTCTTACAACAGAGTAAGAATTACTGTAAGTGGCCCCAACTGCAGCTTCCAGAGAAAACAATTTATTCTCAAGTGACCACGTGAAGCAAAACATAATCTGCTTGCAGATCCAATTAGAAGATCTGATAACAAGAACTTAAACAGAAAGACTACTAGCTGGTTCCTTGGACTGAAAGAGAGGAAAAGGCTTCTACTTAGAAATCCAAAGGAAGGACAAGCTTTCACATGAGTCCACACATTTTTATGCCTGGAGGTAAGTTTAATCCTCGGCAGTGAAGAAGAGCAGGCAGCAATTCAGCTTTCCCAATTAAACCAGCACAAAGTTAGACAGCTAACAACTTTCAGTAGTTTGTAGATTCTGACTCATTGGGAAGGCAATGACAGAACAAGTTGGAAATGTTTGTTATGTACATACAAGTAGGAAAAACTGAGGTCTTACAGAGTGTGCATGGTGGAGAAGAGCTTGGGAAGACTTCCTTCTCTCCATAATCCTTTACAGAAGAAAGAGGACATAGGAAGGGGGTGTGGCAGTAAAAACAGAAAGCATGAAATAGACTACTTTTACAAAGGGTTATAAGATGAAGCAGAGGGTTTAAAGTACACAGTAAGCAGGACTGATAACTACTTATCCTTTTTCTTAGGAAGACGGAGGTAATAAACCAGATTATTTCTGATCATAAATCTGATCCTTCCTAATCCCTTGTACTTGCAGGATTGCAGTATTATGCACTAAACCAGACAGGAGACTGACACATTATCTTCCATGTTATTAGGTTAGCACTGAATTAAATAGGTTCCTAGACTTTGTTGGTGTCCTGAGTTCAGGTGGGACAGAGTTGATTTTCTTCATAGCATCTGTTACGATGCTCTGTTGTCACTTTAGGAGAAAAGCCACATTGATTACACACCAATGTTTTAGTTGCTGCTGAGCAGTGCTGTGGGAATCAAACGTTGTTTCTGCATTAGAACAGATAAGAATTTTTATTTAATGGTCTCCACTGCCATAGTTCTTTTCAGGGGGTCTCTGATACATCACTTATCCTCTAGATGAATCTTCCACAGGAATGCATGCTCAACGAGACATCTTGGAAGCAGCACGATGGCAAATGACTAGCACAAGATAGCACATGAATCAACAAGTGTCAGAATGTAATTAACAAATGTAAATCTTTGGTAAGATTGTGAACCTAGAGTACCCAGCCAGTAGGAAAACAGGGGAGGGAGTGGGCATGCAGGAGACAAGGTACAAAAGCTCTACTACTGTGTCCATAGGTGTGCTCCTGCTTGCGGGACACCCACCATTGCAATCGCGACTAAAATCTGTTTCTATCAGAGATACCATCCTGACAAAATTATTTGGATATTTCCAACAGCATCAAGGATATTCCAGTTTCTCAGCTTCTTGCACAGTTCTGCCAGCAAGAGGAGCTGAGGGGATGCAAGGAGCTGGGAGGGGACAGAACCAGGGACAGCTGACCTAAACTAGCCAAAGGGATTCTCCATACCATATGACATCATGGTCAGGGGGCAGCTGCTGCCTGGGGACTGGCTACATATGTATCAGCAGATAGTGAACAACTGCATCGTGCATCACTTGTCTTGTGTGTGTGTGTGTATGTGTATAACTAAGATTTATGTTACTTCTCTCTTCCCTCTCCGTCTTAAACAACAGTTTTCATCTCAACCCACATGCTTTACTTTGTTGGTGTTTCATTGTTTTTCTTTTTCCTGCAATTCTGTCCCTCATCCCATCGAGGGGGGGAGGAAACAAGTGAAAGGCTGTGTGTGGTGCTGAGCTGCCTACTGAGTTAAACCACAGCAGCTGGTATGCAACTTTAAAAATGTCTGTACCAGCAGGACTGCTCAACTGAAGGCTGTGTCAGCTTATGCTGTTTAAGAAGCATTCGCAACACATTCACAATCTAATGCAAGTGAATGAGTGGCCACCCAGAAGTGAATCCTCAGTTTCCATTATGTTCATTCTTGGTTGCACTACCATCATACCCTAAAAGAACTTTGCAACATGGTCCAAATTCCTGACTGGGGTCTTTCAGCATTAGCTGTGAGGTGAGTGATACATGACAATACAATTAATTATAATAATTACCCTCTACAACTACCTGAAAGGAAGTCAGCTAGAGGGGGTCAGCTTCTTCTCCCAGGTAACTAGTGATAGGATGTGAGGGAATGGCCTCAAGTTGCACAAGGGAAGGTTTTGGTTGGATACTGGTGGTAGGATGGACATTTGGACTAGATGATCTTAAAGATCTTTTCCAATCTTAGTGATTCTATCATTCTATACACAAATCAAATAAGAGCACTGTACTGTACACATTGAACACATTGATCCTGTACTGTACTACATCCACTTAGACTGGTGATTGCTTATGAAGGCTTAAAGCTTTAGCTTACATACTTGTAAAAAGGTTTGCTTTTTGCACCTTTTGTACATGACTAAGATATCTACATCACCTTCATCTTACAAATTCCTAGCAGAGAGCAGAAAGTCTTGAACACACAGGGAATGAATGTACTGTTTACTAGAAGTCCATTAATACAAGATATGCAGATGGTATAGAGTAGTGCAGCTCTCCCAAGGGAGTTTCCAGTATGCTAAACAGGAATTTCAAGCTGAATGAATCCTGTGCTGCAACTGCTGCTTTGAAGCTGTGCTGGCAGCAGACCAAGCTCCACAGCAGCAGCCATCAGCCAGAGAGCAAAGGAGCCAAAGATAAAAGGTTTTCAGTGCACTCTTAGGATGTAAAAACCTGTTGCATACTATCAAAACAAAAGCTTGGAAGCTTTATTTTATTAGATCACCTACGACAGATGGGTAGTCCTCCATGGAATGAAGTGGAAAAAAAAAGTACCCCATCAGTGAAAAAACTAACAAAACTGCTCAGGATTAAGTAGACTCTTAATCCTCTAGAGACTACAGAGTTTATTTACAAACTCAGTGACTTCCCGATATCTGTTTTTCTTGTGACTCAAATATAACAATGGTATCAAAAATTTTCCAGAGAAAAAAACAATACTTGTGCTCACCCTTTTTTTTAAACAAATTATATTATTGGACTACTAGAAAACATTTCCAATTTCTATAAGAAAGAAATACTGTAAGAACAGAGGATTAATTTGGTATTTGTATTGAAAAAGAGCAATCTATAACAACTTTGCAATTACAATAAGAATTTTTTTTTTCTCCAGAAACTGTTGTAGATACATTCATTTGGGAATCCTCACACAGAAAATTGAACATGATAAGTGAACGGTGAATTTATTTAACTGAATTGCCCTTCTATTACATGGCAGCACTCGTTAGATATCTTTTCATGGATCCTAAGCACAAGCTAGTTTTAGTCAGCTCAACCAAGTTCTCTCTTACATTTCTGAAAGTTCCAGGTGCTTACACTTACTCCTGTTGTGCTCATAACAGTAATCAGGAAACCACATATTAATGATCACAATGCAGTACCAAGGCATTCATAATTTTGGTAGTATACTTCTGGGGTTTGATATGCCCCAATCATCCATACTTACAACGACATAAGAACCACCATTCTAATTCAAGGCTAAGATACATTTAGTTCAAACAGTTTCAAGTGGCCACTGCTGACTAACAAAAGGGTAAGAAAGCTCACGGTGAGCAATTATGCAATTACCTGCTCATTAGTGAAGTTTTCTTCTAATACTCTAACAGGCAATTAGCAGTTGGTTTATATCTTGGAGCAGGGAAGCTTCCTTTCTTAAAAAGCTTTCACTGTTTCTAATACAGTCACTTAAAGTTGGTAAGTGCAGCTAGCCGCAATCCCTGGAGCTAAACAGCACCATAAGCACTCTTACAACCACTGTTTTTCAATCAACATGGACAGCTGTAGGCAACAAGACTATAAAGAGAAGATCAAATGTGACTATGTTTCTTTCACTCATTTCTCAGAAAAAAAAAGAAAAGAAAAAAGAAATCAGATCAACAATTAACAATGAACTTTACCCAAGCACCAGCAGGTTCTGAAATAAATAACACCCAATAGGGCTGAAAAAGCTTTACTCCATCATATGACTACCTATATTCACACTGAAGTGAGCCAACAGGTTCTGAGTTTTACTAAAAGCAGTTAGACATAAATTATTAATGAAATGCAATGGCTAGGAACTTCCCAGCTTCTCAAAAAACATTTAAGCCTAAGAGACATATCCACAGTACCTCCCAAGGAATATCAAGAAGACTGCACATAGGCTTCACTCTATCAGCAAGCCAAGCACCCAAAAACAGAATGTGAGCTGTCGTTTTACAACTGGCTAGAATTGCTAAATACCCACAACTCTCTTGACTGTGACAAGAATTATAAATTCAGGGCCTTCCCTTTTTCTCTCATCAACTCAAATAAATTCTAATACACTAAACATTTAATGTAGCCTCCTGTGAAGCTATTGTATGTGAAAATTGGTGACAGAGAAAAACTTTCTTCAGTCATGTCTAACAAAACTGCAGATCCACACAAATTTGCCAGTAGGTCAGGATGCCAAGACAAATGCAAATCAAATACACGTAGAAAATATGCAGAGAAAGCTATTTCAGAAGCAACTATCTTAGAAAAAAAATTACATAAGAGTTCCAGAAAATTGAAGAATAGAAAATAAAACCAAAACAGGTAACCTGTCACTCTAAGAAAAAAGTATTGCCTCCTCTGTCACTGTGCTAAGAGACTTAAAAATGTTGGGCATTAGCAATAATCAAAGCATTCTGAAAAACCAGAAGCAACAGCATAGTCAGCAACTACCAAGTACAAACTTTTCACTATTCTAAGAATTAATGCATAGAGAACCTACATGAAACAAAGCTTCAGCTGAGCTGTCATGGTGTTTAAAAGTTTACACTAATAGAACATAATCAAAGATACAACTGCTCACTATTCTTTGCAGCATGTTTTGCGACCCACATTCATTTCATAGTTGAGCGAAACCTTACCATCCTCAGAATTTTACCCATTACTTCAAGGTTTTCTGCTTAACATCAATATGCTCTGTCAAATGCAAAAGCCTTCAAATACTTTCAGCAGACTTGTGGACATTCAGCGTTTGGGAATTAAGAGGATGTCTGAAGAAGATTTCTAAAGACATTTTCAGTGAAGTCCACAAGAGATACACTTTTTAGCAGATGCAAATGAACATTATTTAAACTATCCCAAAAACGTGAGGCAAACTGCTAAGCACCCCATTACTGCAGTTTATACTACCATCAGCACAGTGTTAGTCATCAATCACAATCAAAAAAGCAACATTTTTAAAAGAATATCTAGTGCACAAGTGGCTTTTGTACTCCTTTGCTAGTACAGGTTACATTGCATCCTTAAAGTTAACACTAGGAAAACTTTGTAGCTGTAGTTGCTTCTATGTGGCAATGCCTTTTGATACACAGGTTGCAGGCCAACACGTACCTCAGTTCTTCTCCTGAGCTATCCAAGTTATTCTGTTGTTATCAATTAGAAATTTGCACATAATAACGGGTTTAAGATGCAGAAAGAAACTTAATTCAATATCCATTTAGCATCTGTGGTTATTTTGAAACAGTTAATGGCAGATACAGCCCTGAATGGAAGACACTGTAAGCAGACTAGGCAACAAGCATACTTACAGATGTTTTTTTTTTTTTTTTTTTTTGAAAGTCTAACTGGAGAAGCGTTTCTACTAAGCAATATTGTTTAATTATTTCAGACAATCAGATTTGAGTTTTTAACAGCCCTATGCTAAATACTTTTTTTTTTTTTTAATAAATATAATTATTTATAGAAATCTTTCGAACTTTACAGAATCTTAGTGTAAGGCCATTAAGTCACATGCAGAGCACCACAGCTTTGCTAGGTGTCAAGATGCATAACAACATGCTTTTCTAAGCCCCTATTAAGAGAAAGCATCTTCATTTAAGTTTGTATTCAGACAGAACATCTGTATAGTTTCATTCTTCATTTTTCTTTCCACCAAGGAAAGCATACATAACAAGGAAAGTAACTGTACAACTTTTTGTTTTCTATCTTATATTCCTTGCCAAAGCAAGCCTTAGTTTTCAGTTGCTTAATGACTTAAATACTTCTAATTAAATACTTCATCTGTCTTTCTCCAAGCTCCCTTCTCATACTTAACAGTTAAGGATAAGGAATTTGGTGTGTTGTTCCCCCCCGCCCCCGGTTTGGACAACAAACATATTACCACCCAACACATAATAACACACATAGCACACATAATAAACATGAATATGACTGCAAAGAAACCTCCAGTTTTCAGCTAAAAAAATTATTCTACTTTTGTTGACTTGCTTAGCAGACAGCATTCAAGATGTCAACTTACACTCATTATATAGCAATAAGCCTCTAAACTCACAGTTGCCTGTAAAAAGTGCAAGCTATTCCTGGCATTTAGCTGACTGTGCAATTACTAATGCATAAGTTTTAAAGGTTTAAGTCATATTAACAGAAGAATATCATAGAACGATTTGAGTTGGAAGGACCTTTAAGATCATCTAGTTCCCACCCCATTGCTATCAGCATCTCCTTCTAGACCGGGTTGCTCAGAGCCCCATCCAGCCCGGCCCAAGTCCTTCCAGGGAGGGGGCATCCACAACTCCACTGGGCAACCTGTTCCAGTGTCTCACCACCCTCAAAGTGAAGAATTTCTTCCTAGTATCTGGCCTAAATCTACCCTCTTCCAGTTTAAAACCATTTCTCCTTGTCCTGTCACTACATGCCTTTCTGAAAATCTCCTTTCCAGCTTTTCCGTAAGCCCACTTCAGGTACTGGAAGGCCATATAAGGTTGTGCCCTGCCTCCCCTATTCCCCCCAGAGCCTTTTTTTCTTTCCAGAGCCCCAGCTCTCTCAGCCTGCCCTCATATCTTGAGGAATTCACAGAGTTTTGGGATTCTCATTTATATTTCTACTTGGAAAACATGTTCCTACGATGGAATGAATGGCAAAGTATATTCACTGCTGCTGCTAGAATTAAGACTTCTAGCAGGCCTCTCCTAAGCTGAAGAATTTTTGTCTGCCCATATTAGCAGATTTACAAAAAGTATAACCCTGCTTCATAAAAATCTTTACTAATAATTCTGTGGTATCTTCCATGAAACAAACCGCATTTGCTCAAAAACTGCTTACAAATAGCTTGTTTTTAACCACTGCTACTATTATGTACACGTGATATTAAAGACAATGCCACCTGCTGGTCTAGGAGTTCCATGCATTGCTTGCTCAAAGTTTTGCTGTTAAAAAGCCATCATCTATGCCATTACCATCCCACACACTCTACTTTTCTAACACACAATACCCTACATAGCTGAAATAGTTTTTTAAGTCTTACCAATCAACATGTATACTATCCACCAGCAGATGTACACAGTTTAATACATGAGACATAAAACCCAGTTATCAAAACAGACAACTCAATTACTTTACCTGTGAAATGAAAGCCACTTGACTCCTTCACATAGTACAACTCCTGATGTCATAAGCAGTTCTGCAAAGTACTGCGTCTCAATTCCTTCTTCCTCATGCTTTTTAAACTGGATACCAGATGTTGTTAACAGTTCGATAGAGTCCTGTGCATACATATCTTCTCTAAAAAGAGAGAGAAAAACATTTTTACAATCTACAGACCTCACTGATTACAAATTTGGTAAACTTTTTTCCCCCCTATTCATTACAGAGACATTACTGGCAATATAGAAGCAGCAACTTGAATTTTTATTTTATTATAAAAATTTTATTAAATTTTTATTATAAAAATGTTTATTATAAAAACGACCACTTTTCATAGCTTTTGTTAACTTTCATTAGCAGTTCATGATTCCTAGCACCTCCATTCCAGTCTCCTTCACAAAAATCTACTTCCTGTTCCTCTTCTCATTACACAGAACTCTCTTTTTGCAGACTCTACAGAGGAAAGTACATGTAAGGATACAGTTACCTTACAGTTTAAGGTAACAGATCCTGCTCAGTAACAAAATAGTTGAAGCACTGACAGCTGCTATATTACAGAATTAATATCAATATCCAAATTCCAGTGCTGTATTTGTTCTGTGTTTTCGATCCACTTCTTGCTATCTGTAATTTAAGCTTGCGTGAATATTCAGACACATGCTCATCAAAACTCCTCATTACAATTAGAAATTCAGCACTTGCCCCATTAAACCAATTCCTGAAATCCAGACAGTCTACTGTTTTGTTCTAAATCATCAACTTCTCTTTAACAGTCAGATTTTGAACCTACAGTTTAACTAGGAGGGAAAAAAATTCCAATATGCCTTACTTGATCCCTTTTATCTCTGCATTTGTTTCATTTACCACCCTCATTTTTGTGAGCTCTTCAGTATTTTGTAATGAAATGGATAAAACTTTAAATGTATCATCTGAAGTATAATTTTCAAAATCATTGGAATATATAGAACAGTTAATGGAAAAAAATGCAAAGCTGGCTCTACTTAGATATTATTCATATTACTGTCTATAACATACTGTTTTACAAAGTCTCTTCACCATATAGTTTTCCATTTTCATGGGGGAAGAAACCTCAAGAAATAAAACAGATATGATGATCCAGCAGATCAAACTGAACCACTTACTAGGTTCAGCTGCAGACTTATATTTCTTATTCCTAATAGCAAGTCATAACTCATCAAGAGAGAAATACATTCTCAGGACATGTTGTATCTTTTTTTTTCCTTCTCTCCCACACAGCTGCTCATTAGTTCTCCAGCTTTAAGGCATCAGCTTCCCAACACCTGTCCATTTCCATAACACATTAAAGAACCCATGCAAAACAAACATGCCTATCATGCTCAAAATAAATAAAAATTCATTTCTAGTTCGTTCCTCTGTACTAATCAGGTGCATAGTTAGTTTATAGAATCAATTATGCTCCTTAAAAATACACAGTAACAGGAAACAGTTGGAATAAAACACACACAAAAACACTGCTAAAAATCCCCAACCCTTCAACAAATTTGAATTTGATAAGTGCTTGCTCTAATACTTTTATCAGGCCATATGAGAACCTGTCAGACAAATTACGTCTACTTATGGAAAACGTCAAGATGGGGCCATAGCTGCTTTAGTAACCTTGTCAAGTAATGCCAGATGTAATCAGAACCTTATTTAGGTATCTCAGCCCACTGGGCAAGTAACATTCATACTTAAAGGCTTACCACTAATACAAAATACATTCTGAAATGAAGGCCAAAACACAGCTCTGACAGATCATAAAAAAACAGCTTGCATTTTTTAACAACATATTAACAAGAAGAATCCAGAACCGAAATCTCTGCAAGACAGACTACACTGAAATAAAGGAATAAAGCGCATACGTTCAGCTAACACAAGTCCCCCTCACATAAAGAATTCCAGTCAATAGATTAAAATATCTGTTATAACTCTTACAACCTAAGTTTTCACTAAATCAGAAACATACATCCAACAGTATAGAAATGTAAGACTCACGTTAAATTAAATTTAAAATTAAATTGCCAAGTTGAAGTTCCTGGAGGGTATTCCCCTTGCTCATTCATAAACGTCAGTCCTAGTTGAATTATTTTTAGCAAATCTACATTGCAGCGTAATAATTGGTATTGATAGTCTGCATTGCTTCTGAATTCTCCAATAGGCCTTGCAACTACTCCTGGAAATTCTGTATCCTGTAAAGAGAACAGCATAGCTTTAGTAGGAGACACTCATAAAACTTCCTTTTAAAACCCACTTCACACTTCCTGTTTTTAATAAAACGTTTCAAGCATCAAAAAATTCCATAGCTGAAGAATGCTGTGTGCAAACACAGCTTTAAACACAATAACAGATGGTGGTATCATTAGGCATTAAGAACCCACTTTTTTTTCCCAATAAAAGTGGAAAAATAATTTTACTAGCATGAAGTTCACTAACATCAAAAAAGGTCCTCACGCTTTTTTTTTTTTTTTTTACAAGAACTTTTCAGATAAACATCAGATGTTTACTTACCATAGCTACATAGTTATACTTCCGTATAACTTGACGAATTTTCTTCATCTCTTCATCCAAGTTACAAGCCCAGACCTCACAGATTCTTTGGCTATGGTCTACGGTAGCTGCTGGCATAGTGGGGGGCTTTAGAGACCATACATCAAAAGTTACACTTGACCGAGGATCAGTTTCATAAAGAGAACCTTACTTTTCTTTTTTTACCTAAGAGACAAATAAAACATTAAGTTTTCATTTGTCAGTTATCGGGAAAAGATGCTTTAACAGCAGGTGCAAGCTTCACCCTTCAAAGCAGAGCCACCAGAATCACGTGCGTTTCAGTTACGTGAGTTTCTCACCCCAAAATAAAACCCTCAGAGTTCCGCTGGTAACTGTACTTGGTGCAAAAAGCCAGGTCTGCTGGCAAGCCTTTCTAGTACAGCGGATCAAAAGGACACCCGGGCCCACAAGCGGGTCAGAGGAACGCGCTCCTTCGGGCTCCACGGCTGCGTGTGGCACGAAGCAAAGCGACAAAGCGCCTCCCAGCGTTCCGCCGCGTTCGGAGAGCCGCCGAGTCCCAACGGGCGGCCGGTCGGGGCGCCGCACCCGAGCAGAGACGACGCTTTTCGATCCGGGGGCACGAAGCGAGCCCGCCTCCTCCCGAGCGCGGTACCAGGCTCCGCGGGACGCGCACGGACGCGGCCCCGCCGCTCTCCCAGAAGCGTCCCCCGAGACTCGAGGCCTCCCACGCACCCCGAGCAACCTCCAAGCCCTTTCCCCGCAATAGAACGCCGCGACGCCCTCCGCGCCCGCCCGCCCGCCTGCTCCCCAGCCCCCTCGGGGCCGGCACACCCCCAGAAGGCCGCGCGGGCTCCCCAGCGCCTCCGCCGCCGCCGGGCCGCCTCAGGGCCGCAGCCCCACCGCGTCCGCGGGCCGAGGCCTAGCGGGGCGCGGCTCCAGGAGAGAACCGCGGGGCCCGGCCCCCCGCCGCTCCCGCCCGCCCCTCACTCACACGCTGGGCCGCGGGGGGGCCGGGCCAGGTCCTGCGAGGCCCCCGCGGCCCCCGCCGCCCCGGAGCCGCGAGTGGGCGCGCAACACGCAGAGAGCGCAGCGCCCGCCGCACAAAGCCATTACATCATCGCCGCGCGCCGCCTCGCGACCTTTCCCCCCTCACCTCACCCGCCGCGCCGCCGCCCTCCCGCGCCGCCGCTCGCAGGGCCGCCAATCGCCGCCGGCTCCGCCCCGCTCCCTCCTCGCCCCGCCCTCCCTCTCTGACGAAGCGGCGCGCGGCGATGACGCGACTGGCGCGCGGCCGCGGAAGTAGGGCGAGAGGAGGCGGTGGCGAGGCGCGCGTGCGCGCGCGGAGGCCGGGCCGAGGTTCCGCCGGTGTCCGGCCGCCCGTCGGGCCGCGGCGCGGCCATGAACTGGCTGTTTCCTCTCGGTAAGGGCGGCGGCGCCTCCTCGTCCGCCGCGCCGCTGCCCGCCCTCACCAGTCTCCAGCAGCAGAAGCAGCGGCAGATCGAGTCCCTGCGCGGTGCGCACGCCTCGTGAGTGGCCGCGGCCGGGTCGGGCACCCATCTGGGCCTGGGCGTGACTTCGCCCCGGAGGGCGCTCCCGCCGGCCCCGGGCCGCGATCGGACCGAGGTCGGACCCGTCCGTGTGAAGCCCCGACGGGTCCTGCCGGCCCTCGGCCTGCCCGGGGCGGGAGAGCGGAGCGGCTCTGCGGGACGCGGCCGGGAGGCGGGGGGAGCTTCCTGGAACGGGTTAGAGGAGCGTGCTTGTTGAAAGCGAAGGATAAAACATCCGGTGTAAAGGTTCTGTCAGGCGAGCGGCAGCAGCACGGCAGCCCTGCTGGCCCTGGGGGCTGTTCTGCTGAGGCAGAACAGCTTTTCTTCGCTGAGAACGGGCTGTACGTGAGGCTTGCTTTCCCTGGATGCTCACCGCAGATGTAGGCAGGGATTTCTCCTGTTCAGCAGCCACAATTTTACAGCAATAGACTTTTCTTCATTCTGAGAGATTTCTGATGGCAGAACTGCTAATCAGTTTCACGTGTTCTTAATCTGCTAACTGTGCTCGTCTCCTTTTACAAAGATATCCACGCTTCTTATCTCTTCGGTTATGTTTTCAGTGAGCAAGTAAGCAGTCACCGAGCTTCTGAGGAAGCCAGTCCCACTGAAATGGTTTGATAGCGATCTCCAAAAACAATCTGTAAGGAAGAAAGAGAATGTTTTGTGTTGTGTTCGGCTGACACCAAGGGTGAAAGAGCAACTGGTTGTGGTTGCAGACTTACTAGGTGCAGACAACTCCTACTGTGAGTTAGCACACAGGAAGCACAAGTATGAAAATATTGCTTATTGCTGTTGTTTGCTTGAACTTAAGCGTGTTCAGAGCCAGTTTCACAAATATTTTGGAAAAGTGGCTCACTCCTCTAAGAAGTTTTCTCTCTGGGTATGCAGCACCTTACTGAACTAGATGTTTTTGTTGGGCCAGCCTTACTGAGCCCTATATTCCTGCTCTTTTTGTTGTAGTACAGAGCTCACCTAAAGTTATTGTTATTAAAAAAAAAAGAACAAACAAAACAGTTTTCTTGTATTTGCTGTGTTAACCAAAATTAAGAGTGTGTAGTTTTTCATGTGCAGCCATTTCCACTTGGGAAAGAAATGATTCACTTTATTGGTTGAAGAGTTTGTTTGAAGAAGGTTTCAGCTCAATGAGATCATTTGTTTTTTTGTTTGTCTCCCACTTCTCCTCTTCTTCCCCAGTTCCTATAGGCTGTGCAAGTGAGGGGAGCACATTTATATACCTGTCTCGAAACAATCTTGTATCTAGCTGTTAAGATGCTGACCTACCAGTGTCTTAAGGATAGGAATGTGTTAGAGATTACAGTGAGACTTCTCAGTTAAGAAGGAAGAATGGTGATTCCTGTGCATGGTGTACCAGAGGAGAATCTTCAACTTCTGTTTGTTTGCTGCTGATGTCTGATAGTTTCCTCAAAAAGCATGAGTTATCACAGAGATAGAGTGGATACAGAGTTTCTTGAGAGAGGGATAAAGTCAGGCTGGGGGACATGTGGTGTGTAGCTGAATTTGTAACTTACTCTCTTTATTAATGAAGCTCTGAAAGCTGGAGTTGTGAATTACATGATGCTTTGAATAGATAGGAAACATGTCTAACACTGTAATAACATAGATTTGCAGATAATGGTGGTTGGGTTTTTTGGGAGGAGGGAGAGGGAAGAAGTAATTGTACAGAGAGTACCTGGCAGAGAATGTAAGGGTATTTCTGAAATTGGGTGCAAAGAGGCTTTTAAGGAGCACCCAGCTGTCATTACCAATCCCAGTTGTGTTCCCTCTGCATACATGGGAACTTATGGCAGAAGAGTGTATTAGTAACCATTTGAAGGCAGGAAACATGTGGCAGAGGAACTGGTCTGCTTGAAAGCTTTGTTTTGACTAAGGGATTATAAGGTGAGGCTGATTTTCTGCACTTTCTTTAAAGCAAGATCTCAGTCTAGGTATGTTTATGTTTTCAGGTAATTATGCATCCGAGCAAAATCTCCTCCTCTACATTCTTTGGGATGCCACCTTTTCAAAACACTCTTGCTATGCATAAAACCATAGAGTGTTTTGAATGTTGAAATCACCTTTCTACTAACGCAGCTGATTTTAAAGATTTTTTCTCAGAAGGAGCACATTTGAATTCAGTTTCATAAGTTTTTGTGAGAAGTTTCTTCACTTGATGGTTTCAGGGAGTCTGTCTCTTGATTATCCCTGGATTAGGGCCTTCAATTTTTGGCAAGTAGCTTTTCTTCAGGTAAAAGTTTTTGAAAATATCAGTGTAAGTACACAGAACTTGGTGTATGCAGACAAAAATATACCTATTAAATAATTTATTATCGTATTAAGAAAGCAGCCAGTGTTTTTTGTGCTTTATATACTGATTTGTAGGCAAGGTGGCATTACCTTGTTGTGCACGGGATGTAAAATAAATTGGGAGTGTTGACAGATCACCATTGCTCTGCCTGTATTAGTACTGTTTCTGATAATGCTGAGGTTTGAAGTTTTTTCATTTTTAATTTTCAGTGTTTCATTATAGTATTCTGAAGCATATTAACTTATTCCAGTGTTTTCAGTTTTATTCTTAAAAGGCTTTCAAACTAAATAGAAAATGTCTGAGGTTTTGCCTGTTCTTAGAGCATAGGTACCAAGGCTGTCATACTGAACATCAATTGGATACTAAAAATTTCTTTTTTGACAGCATTGCAGAAATTCAGAAAGATGTGGAGTATCGACTGCCATTCACTGTAAACAACTTGACAATTAATATTAACATGTAAGTAAGGTGGGATAGCTCTAAATGCATGTCTTTAAAAACTATAATTTTCTCATCAGAAGTAGTAATGGAACATAAGTAGGTCCATCTCATAACTCATTGCAAACTATTGCTCCGGTTTGCCTTAGTTGTCTTGGTAATCTGACTGAAACTAGCTCTGTCCATGATGCAGATGCTCAGGTCAAAGCGTAATTACATTTTGCCATGCTCAATTCCTAAGATATCTGCATATTTTTAGCTGTAGGTGAGCAGTGGAAAACTCTGAGGATTTCTGATGTCTTTGAGACCCTGACAGGTGAAAACAAATGGTAACTGACTGATCCGAGGTTAACTCCTGGTATCAACTTTTACTACAGTGAAGCTTCTGGATCATAGTTTGAAAGTGATTTGTTGTAATATACCCTGTGAATTTGTTTGTGGTGAGGGGGTGCTTCTGCTTTGGTAAATGTTGATAACATTCAATTCTCAAGTTTTTTTTTATTACTCAGTCCCACAGTTTTGCTGACTTACCTGCAAAGTTACGCTGTACTGCTGTTAGAGTAATACAATTTGTATGAAAGTATTCTCAACACATTATAGCTTTTTCTTTGTCAGTGGACATAATTGCATCATTGTTCCTACAGTTCTTCTCAGTAAATGCTCTCCTGTTCCATGAAAATGTAGTATTCTAATCACTGTGAAGTTTCATTACTGACTTCTGATTTTGTAACTAAATAATCTTCTCGTGTACTTCATAGTGCATCTCCGTAACAGTTTTCATAGAAGAGTGTGGTTATGTGAATTGCTGTGCTTTTTCTTTGCATAAGAAGTCTTCTTAAAGCACACTTCGTGGGGTGTAGTAACAATTATTCTTGTATTTACAGCTTGCTTCCACCTCAGTTTCCTCAGGAAAAACCAGTCATCAGTGTTTTCCCACCTGTGAGACATCATCTAATGGACAAGCAGGGAGTATATGTGACTGGTCCATTAATAAACAATGTATGTATCGTTTGTATTTCCACATATATTAATAGCAATTCTAGTACGTCGTGGTAGATTACTGAGAGTACTTCTATTGGTTTGGTTTTTTTAAAAAGACTAATGCTGATCCTAATCCTTCTCAAATGTTTTTGGTTTGAAAACAGAGATTCAGTATTGTTCAGTATACTGTTGTTCATTCTCTTCTTACTGCTATTAATGAGTTGAGTATTCCATAGTTAAAATTAAGATAGCTTAGAAAGTTCCTGTCTCTTCTCGTTAGTGCTGATAGCACGGTTCATGTTTTTCTATACTGAATCACAAATTAGTAAGAAAGATGTTTTTAGACTGTTCTGCTACCTACTTTTTTCAACCCTAATCCTGTTAGAAGAATATCAAAGTTTTGCCCTAATAAGCAGGTTTTTCATATGTTGTTCTTTTTTTGGTTTTTCTTTTTTCCCCTCCACCAACAACGATGTTGTTGGGGGAGGAGTCCAGTTTTGTTTGTTTGTTTAGAGTGACGTTTCCTGAATGATGCAACTAATTATGCATTTGATCTCTTATGTAAATCTTGTGGGTTTTTTTAACTATAGCTTGTTAATTAAGTTTTCGTTATTCATCAGAAATTTTGTACTTAATTGATTCTCTGTTGACAATGGAATACACAGAAAAGTCTTTTGACTTTTAGTTTCTGTTTCTGTTCTGAATGGCTTTGCTACTTAAAGCATTTGGAGGTTGTGCATAAGCAGTTTACAATAGACAACACATTTCTGAAATGGTTTTCAGAACTGCCACGTGGACATAGTAAATGTTCATATTTTTTAACTACTAGAGTACAGGAATAATTTTTCTTCTATATCTAGCTTTAGTAATTATTTTTTCTTTAATACTAGTTTACAATGCACTCGGATCTTGGAAAAATTATTCAAAGTTTACTGGATGAGTTTTGGAAAAATCCACCAGTTCTGGCTCCTAGTTCAACATCATTTCCATAGTAAGTGTCTATAAAGATGCTGATATGTAATCGTGTATAAGTAAGTTAGTTTAAAAAAGATGAAACCAAATATTAGGAGGGCGGGAATACTGTGGTAAATTTACTGGGGGAGATATATCTGCTGCATCTACACAAACTGATATGTGTGCTTGATGACATAAAGTATTTTGAGAAGAAACGGTAGACTTCATTGGATTTATATGCTCATGCAACTTTATGTGCTTCTCTTTTCTTGAAAATGCACAAATATTTACAATAGATAAAATCTTGAATTTGCTTTACATCATCATCTGAGCGTTGTTTCTTTGTATTTTTCATAGTGTTCCAGGCTTGGAGGTTGTTTTCCATTGTGCATGTGTAACTGTACAGTTTTAAATAATCATACTAAATATGCAGAGCCTGAGACATTACAGCCTTGTCTGTACAACAGTGCTTTTTATGGCTGACAGTGATATTTGGATTAGATGAAGCTGCAGCTTTGAATTAAAAAAAAAAATAATGTTATTGGAAAGTAGTTACAAATGTGTTGTCAAAGCTGTTAAATTCTATGTTGTAAACAAGAACTGACGAATGACACATGCATTTCTCAGGATTTTAAGATGCATATAACTTAAATTTATGTTTGAAGAAGTGTTTGAGAAGTTGTTTTATTAGAATTAAGTGTGCGTGTGATTTTTTTTTTCTGCTCTACAAGTAAATAGCTCAATAAAGTTGTATGTTTGTTGCACAACTATGTCTTTTTATGTTAGAAGTAAATATGAGCAGAAAATGCCAAGTTTATGGTCTTGAAAATTCAATGGTGAGTCTTGTCTGTGGTATAGCAATTATAATACCAAGGGTAAGAATAGTGTTCTAAGCAGCTGGTTGCTGATGGCCATGGTTTTTGTTGGTTTTAGCCTTTACAGCAAACCAGCTGGAATGCCTCCATATGCTCCTCAGGGGTTTCCATTTCTTCCTCCATACCCGCCTCAAGAAACAAATAGAACAATGGCACCCGTGCCTGCTTCTGAATCAGTTTCTTCAAGCTACACTACAGAAAAGCCTGCTGCTCCCTCTTATGGCTTGATTGCTGATCTGCCACTACCTGTTCCAACAGCAGAAATAGTGCTTCAGGTCTGTGTATTGAGATTTACTGCTTAAGCCATCAGACACTGGGTGCGAATCCACTGAAAGGCATACATGGCATTGTATAAAACTCAGACAATTGTTTTGCTGGTGCTTGGCAAATGAAACTGCAATTCTGGTTGTGATGAAGGTTTTTTAGAACAAACTTGAAGCCAAGCATGTTTCTTTTTGAGTTTCAGTGACCTGGAATTATGCTAATATAGTTTTTGAGCTGCGCTCTCCCCAGCAGCTGTGACTGTTAATCTAAATACAAAAAATGAGGTGCTTTTCTATACAGGATTTACTGCCCAAAGGCTGTCTCGTTAGAACAGTGTGCAATGTTGAGCCTTCATGTGTAGAACATGAAGAGTTTCACATTTTTCTGCTTCAAATAGCGTCTATTCATGGATCTGAATATGTAAACTTGCACATTCCTCGAACTCCTGCAATCTGGAGGAATTTTTTTGAGTGCCTTCTAGAAAGGAATTTCATAGCCAAGTGTTTTATCTTCTACTCATCGCAATAATAAAGCTCTGTCTTTAGAAGCAAAAGCTTCTCTCATCTTGGAAGCCACAGTTCCAGTTTTGTAGAAATTAAAATTTCTACCTCTGAAGACAGATTTTTTTTCCCCCCTCCTCTGTAAACTTTTTATGAGGGGTAGGAGGGAAGGACATGCAGGAAATCAGAAAGTCAATTTCTTTTCTCTGTTTTCAGTTCTCCGAGCTATACTCCTCTTGCATGTTTCCTCAGTCATTTGACTCTTATGAAATTAATGACTTAGCAAAATGCAGTGGTTTTTTTTCCCCTCCAAAATTGACTTTTTTTTTACATGCCACCTCAGACGTTCCTTTGTGTTTTGTTGTGATGATTGAATTGAGACTTTCTCTGTTTGGAGAGAGCATTACAGTTGCTTATTACTTTTCCTATTTTACTTGTTGCTGGTGAACATTCACCTCCATTTTTGGATTAATCAGGTTATCTACCAACAAATCACTCTTCAAAAATCTGCTAATCATTTCTTAACTTCCATTTAGGTTGGCCAGAACGGATTTACTTACAAGATGCCTGATGTTCCTGATACCTTTCCAGAACTTTTGGAACTGAGGTAAATAATTTTTCCATAGTCATTAAAAGGCAATTACTGCTGTGTGTGATTTTGGTCATAATTCTGCATATATCACTGAAATGTCTTTGTAGTAATGATAAATAGGACAACAACCAGTTACCAAAATTGTACAGTGAGAAAGTGAGCCAGCCTTGTGTTCAGATGGGCTTCTATTTTAAGGTTTTCCAAATGGGAACAATACTTCAGGATTCAACACCAGAAAAAAGAGCATTTATTTCTGAGTTGAGGAGGGAGTTGCAGAGCATAGTGTTAAGGACTGACTGCAACCCACAATTCCCTTGCGGTAATGGGGAGGGAGGGGTGAGTTGGGAATAAAAGAGTGAAATTGAGCCTAGGAGCAAGTTTTTATTTTTGTTTCTCAGCGCCTTACTCAGTTGGCATTAAACTAAAATATTTTTTCCATGTTGAGTGTGTTTGGCCTGTGACAGAAATCATTAGGTAGTCTCCCTGTATCTGTCTCAAGCCATGCACTTTTCCATCTTATTTTTTCCTCCACATTCTACTAAGGAACAGAGTGAGGGGCAGTTGGCTGCCAGGTGCCAGTGCAGCCAAGATCAGTCCACCACAGTAGCATTAAAACTGCTTTGAAGTAAGGCTTGAAATGTGGGATACATCTTAATACAGAAGTTTTTAAGCACTCTGCTGCATAATAGAGCTCGCAATCCAGGAGAAAAGGGTAAAAAGCTGTGGCCAAGCGTGCTGTATCTGTAAAGTTTCCAGTGAATTCCTCAAACTTTTGTCTTTTGACAGAAATGAAAAACTCTTCATGTAATGCTTATTTTTTTAACTTCAGATATGTTTTCTTTCTGTTTGAATGTAGTATATCAGAGCTGACCAATATGAATGAGAAAGAGGAAGTGTTACTCGAACAGTTTGTGAATCTACCACAACTGAAGCAAGTCATTACTGATAGAGATGAGTTAGTGAAAAGCATTGAAGAGCTGGCAAGTAAGATGTCAAAAAAAATAGTATTTATGGCTGCATTCTAAGAACAGAATCCTTTAAAATAATAATAATAGCAACTTTATTTTACAGAAAAAAATTTGTTGCTAGAACCCAGTCTAGAGGCAAAAAGACAGACAGTGTTGGATAAAGTAAGTGAACAGTAAAATCTTTTTCAGAAATTAGTTGAACTGTTTTGTAGTAGGGGGAAACATTCTTTCTTCTTTCTTTCAGTATGAGCAACTCGCACAGATGAAAGCAGCCTTTGAAAAAAAGATGCAAAGACAGCATGAACTTAGTGAGGTATAATCTCTTTATCTTAAGATTGCTTCACTAAACTTAAGTTTTGATTTGTATCTTTATCCAAACAGAATATTCTGATTAGATTCTAATTTTATGTGAAATAACAGGATTCACATTAAAGATGAAATAAAGTGGTATGAAGTTCCAACCAGTTTGAGCGCAAAATAGTGTTAAAATTGCATTGCTGTTTTTCTTACAGAACTGTAGAAACAAAGTTGGAAGGGTGTATGATGAGCCTTTAGAGCTGCTCTTAAGTACTGTGGCATGGAGTTTTAAGAGTAAAATTACTTATAAGGAAGTGTTTAATTAATTGTACCCATTTAACAAGGCAAACTTGTAAAGCCGTACCTGATTGAAATGATTAAAACTATTGCTGTAGGAACTTAAATTCTGTGGTTCACTGTGTATGCTTACTTTGTGCAACGTGTTGCATATGCTGTTGAACTGGCTTCTGGCATTGAATTCCACACAGTGCTGTTTCTTACAGATTTATTTGCTCACTTAGACCTTCTTGTAGTAAAACATACGGCCACAAAGATGATAAAGGACCTGGAGCACCTCTCTTATGAGGAAAGACTGAGTGTTCAGCCTTGAGAAAAGGAGACTGAGAGGGGATCTGATCAATGTCTTTAGTTGTGGGAGCAAAGGGACAAGACCAGACTCTTTCAGCATCGTGCAGTGGTAGGACAAGGAGAAACGGTCACACATTGAAGCATAGGAAGTTCCACACAAATACGTGTAAGAACTTCTTCATGATAAGGGTGATGGAGCACTGGAACAGGCTGCCCAGAGAGGCTGTGGAGTCTCCTTCTCTGGAGGCGATCAAGATCCAGCCTGGACGCCTACCTGTGCAACCTGGTCTAGAGAGCCTGTTTTGCAGGGGGGTTGGGCTACAAGATAGCTAGAGGTCCTTTCTAGCTTCTATGATTCTGTGATTCTGTATTATTCACATATCCCATATTTATATAGCCATCTATCTTTTTTTCTACTTGAAAATGTGGATTTAGATGGACAGTGCAGTATTAATAGAAGTTTTTATTTTCTTAGAGTTGCAGTCCAAGCGCTCTGCAAGCCAGACTTAAAGTAGCTGCTCATGAAGCTGAAGAGGAATCTGACACTATTGCAGAAGACTTCTTGGAAGGCAAAACAGAAATAGATGACTTTCTTAGTAGCTTCATGGAAAAGAGAACGGTATATAAAATAAAGTCATTCTAATCTGAGAGATATACAGAATATAGGTAATAAATTAAGACAGATTTTGAGCAGTGTTATAATTCAGAGGGTGCTTTAGCAAGCTCCAAAAAAAGTTTCAGTCTATTTAAAATAGAATCAGCGTTCTGGATGCAATAAATTTAAGGCAGGAATGAAAAGATCTCTTCCACTAGACCCCTGACTGTGCTCTTGCAGGTATTTTTGTGCCAGTTTTCCCTGTATTTTCTGTAGATATAAGGAACATAGATGTATAGGCAATTTCATATTTGGGAAGTTGATATAGCGTGACATGTTATAATGAATAACATAATGCTGAATTTATTAAAGTTCTTAAACTAATTAAGTCTTTTGATGGCTATCTCCAAGTAACTTGCAGATTCAGAATCAGTGCTCATGCAGTGATGAGTGCAACTTACTGTATAATGTACCTTTCTTTAAAGGTACCTGGTACATGCATTTCATAATAAAGGAAATGTTTTTCATGTATGCAATTGTGGATGGAACAATGTTATCAGTATACACAGTTTTCAGCCTTATGTTTGGAAGGGAGGTTCACAGGTCTTTCCCTTCTTAAAGAGCCTGTAAAATAGCTAAATCATTAAAGGGAATCTGCAGTAATGTGTTGTGCAAAATTCCTTTCAGAATTGACTCTCTTGTCTCTTGTTTTCCAGCTCTGCCACTGTAGACGAGCCAAAGAAGAAAAGCTTCAACAGGCAATAGCAATGCACAGCCAATTTCATGCTCCGCTATAGGTAAACTGCTTTTATATATTTGTGATTAACTTTTTTTTTAATCTACCACATTGTTACACACAAATTGCTAAATGCAATGGATTTGTTGTAATGCCTAGAGTTTTAATAATGCTTTGCTTGGGAATAAAGTGTGCTGCACCTGTTCACTGAAATTTAAGACACTATTCCTGGAGGAGTTAATATATCTAATTACAGAAATCTGTCTTTACAGGTTTCCTGCAAACTACATCTGCCAACAGAAGAGTGAAAAACCCAGTAAAGCACACTTTTTAATAACTATTATTTGCAAATAGGCATTTCATCTTATGTGGTTGTATTTATAGAAGAGATTGTATACAGAGCTGGGACTGTTTTTGTACAAATTAGAATGTCTCTTTATATTTCTCATTGTACTCAAGAATCCTTCTATTGCAAACTTTGCACTAATTTCTTGTATTTATTGTTGATAGTTCTTATTATATTTAAGTTCCTGCTGCTATACCCCATTCTTCAAAGATTAAATATCTAAATATGTAATTTTGACTAGCTTTTTACATTTTTATAAAAGCATAATTCATATCTTTTGTATTTTGAAATTTAAATGGATTTGGCTTGATCTGTGGAAGAGTTTGAGATAAATGGTGATAGAGCTTTGGAAACTGAAAAAGTTCGTAATTGAAGATAGTCAGTAAATTCACAAGCTGTCTTTTCTTGAAGCCAAAATGTTTAAGAACAATTTTTGTTACTTTTAAGTGATAACACAAAACTAATTATAGCCTGTATTCTGATTTGGATAAGCAGATCTGGATTAAGCAAGGGTTGTGTTGGAACAAACTATATTGGAAACAAAATGGAATGAATGATCTCTGTGTAGATTTGATATGTTGCTCAGTAGCACCGATGCACTTGATTTCAGGTGTGGCCTGGTACCTAGCACTGTAATTAAACACAATTTCATCTAACAATTTCATTTTCACGTTCGTTTTTACTTGCCGAGAAACAAGTCAGATTACCTTCTAGTTTGTGTTTCATGCAATGCAACTATGTGTGAAGAACTCAAAGACACTACAAAATTTAATTCTGAATTTCTTTTGAAGTAGCAGTTACTCTCTTATTTTTAAGCAACAAAGAAACTGATCTGGCTACAGTTAGGTTGTGTGTTGTGTTAAGGCCAACGATAAACTTGTAAGGCTCACTTACGTTTGCCCTTTAATCACTGAATCTTGTCTCAGGTTAGACAACTTGTTTGTTTGTTTCTTTTTTTAGTGTAAGCATGTATTAGATGAGAATGGCTAGGACTAAATGCAGTATTCTGTAGGACAAAAATACAACCCCTAAACACATGCATGTATATTCTCTCTTGCTCTTGCAAAAAGGCAAGATCTTGTTCTTGTCAGTGAATTAAATTTTTGTGGAGATGATGAAGTTTCAGAAGAACAGAAGTACTGTTCTTGAAGAGAAATATGGTAATGAACTGAATAAGTAATTTGTCAGGCAGCCTGCCTCTTCCCTATCAGGAAACAGTTTGGAAATAACCCTCTTAACTAAGACATTGTTCTATTTTACCTAGGTAGCGCCTCAAAGCATCACAGATTCAAGTCTTATTCTAAAGCAGGTCATAGATTCATTAAGGTTGGAAGGTTGGAAGGTTGGTTCGGGAGAGTACTTTTCTGTATCACTATCAGTCCTAAACTCAATACTGGCAAAATGGGACAGGATATTTCTTTGGAACTGGAGAAAAATGAGTAAATTTGAGGTTAAGAAAAATCAACAAGCTCAACTGCAAGAATTCAGTACCATAGGCCAGTGACTCTTCAAATGGAACATTAATATCAGTCCTGTTGTACTTCACAGTATTATCGTTGTCTGTCTTAAGCTACTGCCTTTCATGGCAAATGTATTACTGTTGTTTGATGAGGTGGTTGTTGTTGTTTTTTGTAAAGCTGGCTCAAATTCTGAGATTGGCTATCCCAAGAAAAATACGACTGTGGTCCAAATCAAAAAAGATACATAGGTGCCTGAAGAAAAAATTAATTATAAGTGCCACTGATTAAGCAATAATGTACAGAATATCTTAAAAGATAAATTTCACTGACTGTGCATAATAGTGCTTTTTATATTGATATAGTACTTCTGCTAATTTGATAACTAAAGTCCTAATTCAACACAAGCTCGCATGAAAGGTTTTCAGGAGGCTCTGGACACAGATCTCCCAGTAATGTGATTTCTGCAGCTCTCCCTCAGTTAGACAACTGTTTTCCTTGCACATTTTATAATCCTATGGAATTGCTGCCTTCTGTTGAACGTTACATAATATGGTGCTCTTCTGTAGTGAGTGAACTCTCCAGCCAGGTCACTTTCAGAGAATTTGCTTCTCAAACTATAGTAAGAGTTTTCCACACTTGAGCCTTTTCTCTTAGGTTAGATCTGTTTTCCAGGAAATCACACTTTAGAAATGTAGGGTTTCTCCATAGAGTCCTTCTGATGGTAGTAAAGGAGAATCTAAAATGTCAGTATTCCATGCAAGTTCTTCATACAGTGTTTCTTTTCCAGGGATGTGGAAATCTGAAGTTGTTTTCTCCCTTTTTATTTTCTCTCTCATAGCGTTGTTTCTATTTTTAAGATTTTTTTTTTTTAAGCATTTAAAAATTCATCCTTTAGAAAAGAAGCTCGGAACACCCTGAATCCATCAGTGTACTTAGTCAATTACAGATATCCTGTAAAACAAAATAGGAATGGCCAGCCTGCTTCTGGCTCTTACAGGATATGCCAGTCTGCTGCTGTCTTTGTCAGTGTTGTTGCTTTTTATTTTCTTTTGTTGTTCTTTTAATTCAATACTAGTTGTGCCAATGCAAATACTTTTCCTTAAAGCTAGCCTTCTTAATGTCACCAGAACACATAATAAAACACCGATTATCACTCTTTCAGAGGTAACTGGCATGTAGCATGCTGATAGTTCATAGTGAAGCACATTCCTTACCTTATTTTGCAGAAATGTGAGGTGTATTTGTAAATTGAACTTCAAGCAATTCCCTATGAAGTGTAAGAGGATTGAAGCTGCTGTTAGATGCATATCCTACAATCTTTTGAAACGTGTTCAGCAGTCTGGAGTAATAGGTTGCATACAGTGACCAGTTTCTGAAACCTTCCCCTGCCTCACATCCATAGTGAGGTGTTTTGCCAAATGGGAGAGTGAAATAACTGAGTAAGAAGTGTGAAAGTAAGGAGGTGACTTTGATGTTTTAGGTGTTGCAGTAGTTTGGGGTGGGATCAACAGCCCATTCTGTTTTGTAACTGCTAATTGAGCCTGGTTGTGCCTGTTAGAGTATCTGATCTCACTGCAAAATGTTTTCCTGTTTTTTATTTTTCTGTAGTTGATTTTAGTCCTCTTGGCAAGAGGCTACTTAAATCCAGAAGTGATTGCTTCATATAGCAATTGTAAGTCAATGGTATTGCAGACCAGAGAAATTTTAAAATATGTCTGAAATCAATTAGGTTTCCTTTTAGGGGGAAATTGCATACAACTGCTGTTAGTGATACATTCTATTGGGAATTATAGAAGAAAGCTTTCCTAGATTTCACAGCTTATTTTACATGCTAAACCCTTCTGAAAGACAGGGACTGTCAGATGTGTACAGCTATGCTAACCAACGCTACAAGCAAAAGACTATATAAATTAGTTCTAAGTAATATCTAATCTTTAACTGTCTTTTTTGCTCTGTACATACTGCTGCAGCTTTGCCACTTTGGACCTTGATCAAATGAAGAAGTTAGAAATCTTTTAGTCTTGTTTCTGACTGAGTTCTTATTACTCTCACTGAAGACTAGGAATGGTCTCTAAGAGAGAGAAAGCTGAAATAAAACACAGGCAACACAGTTAAAGTTAGCTATTACAGCCTTATTGTGTACATTACTCTGAATAATAAATACTGTACTGTGTTAAACTTACAAATAAAGGCTTTGGGATTTTTGACAAATTTTGTAATTGTCTTAAATTATGGATAGAGTTGTGCATTTCAGATGTTGGACTGGAAACCGGTGGTGCAGAAACTACTCAAAAAGGCAAATTTCCATTCTTTGTATGCAGTGTTTTGAGCTTTTCCTGTTTAACTCTTTGAACTGCAGTAATTCCTGAAGCCTTCTCCATTAAAACGGGTTTTGAAAACCCATATTGCAGTTCTAGTTCAAGCTTTTTTGCATGTTTTGGCTTGGTCAGATAGCCCTAGAGATCAAATATAGTAATAAGCTACAAAGAAAGCCTGTGTACCAGTAATAAGTGAGTACTGTAACACAGTAAGAAAAGAACTGAAATTTTCAGTCGTTGAGAACAGGGCGTTGTTCAAAATACTTCACAACCCATAGACTTAAAAATAAGTCCTTGCTTCAGTTCAGTCACTGGTTCTAGTGAACTAATAAAGTCTAGTTAGATTCTTTTACAGAATGCTTTATATTAGAAAACCACTAAACTTTAAAACAGTATTATTTGCTGGCTTCTGGTGCCTTATTGGTACCAGTCTAAATAATGTAAGTTAAATGCTTATTTTAATATTCTTTTCTATATCTCCCAGTTCTCTGGCAATGCTTCTGGCTTTTCTCAATACAGGTTTGCTGTACTCCAGTTGAAATCCTTATCTTTTAGGCAAAGGACACCTCTTTGTTATTGCTCTTTTAATTATTGTATTATTTGTATTGCCAAACATCTATGCTACATAAACTTACTGTAACTTCCAAGAATATAGTTCGCCCCCTCACTTAATTTTATGAAGAGCTTTCCTCCTTGTTCCTTGCTCTTGGTAAGATCCTTCTCTCTAGGCTGTCCCCTCCAACTTTTTTCATCTTATTTCTTAACTTCTCAGAATCAATTACCAATTTACTACCTTTGTTGATGTTGTGTTGAAGCAGCTGGTCAGTACTTTTTCATTCAGTTCTTCAGCCAGAGATCATCTATTTGATTCACCGTTTGATCCTGTTAATTTCAGTGTCCTTTAGATACATATTTTCCTACTAAAGAACACCATGAAATGAGGCTAAAATTACACTACAGAAACCTATAATGATCTTCTAATCCCTTCTTCCCAGCTGTTTGTTATGCTCATGTGTGTCCTATTACAAATTACGGAGGGCTTATGCCAAATTTGGAAAAATTTGCAACAGAGGGAGGATCCCTGCAAGGATCCAAAAAAATAAAGTTGTTCATAGTGTGGTTTTCACATCCTTTGTATTCTGCATTCTCTAGAAAAATTAAAAAAACAGATTCCCATGTAATAAACTCAAGTCAATTGATAGCGGCTTAAACAACTTGATTCAAGTGTGAAAAATAAAAAGCTACCTTAATTTCAGCCAGGATTATGAAGTAACCATCTGTCCGTGACCTACGTATTTATTTGGAATTGTTTCTCAGCACTAATAATGTCACAAATACATAACATTGCAATGAAAACAATAGTAAGTAATGCAAAATTCCAAGGATTCAAAGACACATCACAGCAGACTGCTAAGCAGAAACTTCATTTAAAATGTTAGTATGTCAATATTTCAGGTGTAAAGCTAGTTACAAGGAATTGCATAAGCAACATGAAGATAGTACTTTGAGTTTGCATATATTCCTGTTCTGCATTTGTTTCTAGGCATGTCTAATACAGTACAATACCATGATATACAATTCTACATTTTAAAGATGTGAAATAATATCACCCACTCTCAAACTCATTTTTAGGAAGAATAGTTGTACATATTTTGTTTTCAATGCTGACTTCACAGCATGTTTCTTTACTTTGAGAAAACCCATTCAAAACTTCTTTTAATACCGTACATTTGACAGGCTACGTTCAAAATATGAAACATTTTTAAAAGTACAATTAAAATCAGGATATTCGTTTAATAAAAAGCCATGGAGATTAAAAACCAGAAGGCTGAAGATTTTCAGCAGCATGTAATTTATCATAGCCCTATTTTTAATTGAGTGACAGTGATTTATCAAACTGAGCTTGGCCTTCCCAGCACAGCAGTAAGATAAATCTCACTGTTAAGAATTGAATTATTTGTTCAAAGACAGTAACTTCCTTAGGATATTAATAATACCGAACTTTAGCTACTCATTTTTAATAAGAAGTTCTTAGAACAAAATGAAAAGACATCCCACAAAAGCAACTGGACTAATAAAATCTAAAATTCTAAATTGAGGTATATTTATATAATTCAGCCTGTAAATCTGTACTTCATGGAAATACAAAGTGCAATCAAAGTAAACTTACATTACTATCATGCTTTGCTTTACTGGAGCTCAGTACCACATCATTGCCTCCAAGCCAGTAAGAGCAGACACAAGAATTATATTTTTAATTCCTTCCTATTTAGGAGGGGAAAAAAAAAAAAAAGACTTGGAAGCACTACAGCTTGATGTGGAGGCCTTTCAGTGTGTTTCAAAACATCCTAAGTGGTTTACTTCCATATCTGTGATTATGAAAAGTATTGTACCTACTGTTGAAAATTATTAAAGCAAACTTGAGATTTTCCATTGTGTTATTCCACTCCATCTTTAATATTAGAAAAGAAAAAACAATTCTTTGAATAAATCATTTTCTTAAATTGCGTTACTATGCTCTTTTGAGGTCAGCAAATGCTAAAAAGAGAAAATTTGTGTGCAGATAAAAACACCTTGGTTTTGTATTTTAAACAAAATTTGGAAGAAATGTTCTTCATAGGAATTATTGTATGGCAATAACTTCTAATTCTGAATTTAGAGCTTTCATAAATGACTTTTATGAGTGAGTTCGGACTCCTTATCACCTGTGCAGTACGTGTGTCTTACTCCCACTGAAATCACACTGATGATTAGGAGTCAAAATAGACAGGATTTTTATTACGTTCAGAATTTTACGGCCTAACATTGTTCATTTTAAAGGAACTCTTTGCCATAAAGACTGTTATAAGTATTGTTGAAGTTTTGCTCACAGAAACTTCTGAACTTTCAACACAGAATCAAGTACAAATGGGATGCAGTCACATGCAGCAGCTGCAGCTTAGTAAAGAATCTTTCTTTGGGCTCAATACTGCATTTGTCCCCTTCAGCAAGCATGTTCAGTTGCTGGGTTTACACTGCCTTAAAGGACAGTAGTAGGAGAAAATACAAAATAGTTGTTGGAGTTCAAAAAAAAAACAAAAACCAACCAACACTGCTCATGGGAAAAGAAAGGAGTATATGGTATGTCTAAAGGCAAAAAAAACTCTATGAAAATCAGTTTTGACTAATACACCAGTAAGCCTAGTGCTAATGAACCTTCAGCTTTGTCCATACATAAAATACTTCAGAATTTTGTGTTTCTGGAGAATAACTATTAATTTGTACAATAAATAATTATGGAAATGTACAGAGTAAGGAATAATTATGTGCAGCATTGATAAAGTGAAAAGAAACACTACATCAGCTTAAATAAGTATTCATAACATCAGAGATTACCATTTATATCTTTAAAAATGGCTTGTTCTGCTAAATCTTTACTTACATAATTGCACAGTTCCCTTTCTTTGGATTATTTCTTCAGGCCACAGACAATTCCCATTCTTCATCTGAATCTAAGTTGTCGCTCCAGACCATGAAGGACTCAGCTGCATCTTGATCCTTGCTGCTGTGAAGGCATTTCAGACTGCCAGGCATACAGCTTCATCTGAATCCTTGCCACTGTCTTCACTAGGCAAACAGCCACCTGCACTTGGAGACCTACAACTTAAGTCCTCCACACCAGACTCTTGGTCACTGTTAGCTGAGAGGTCAGGATCAGAGCTTTTCAGGTTGTCCTGTGTCAAAATCAAGGCTGAATCTTCTTCATCCCCCTGTGAAGGGCTCCGGGATGGGAATGATTTCAGATCATTGCTGTACTCTTGGGGAGTGTTAGCTAAGCTGTTATTGGAAGCAGAAAGCACTAACTCCTTGCTTCGATCTTGCTGCTTACTCTTGACTTTATTACCATTTAATTGCAATTTTTGAAGATTTGCCAATCTCTGAAATAAAAGAGAGAGTATATATTACATGCACACATTTGGGACTCAGCTTTTCTTTTAAGTGTCTTTACCTTTTGAAAAACGAAAAAGAAACTAAGTTAAGGGCCCAACCCAAGTGGCACCCTATAAACCTATTTGTAAAGTATGTGGAACTGAGTTACTGAATGACATAAAATGTGTTTCAGGAATAGTATTTGTGCACTAGCACATGATTTTTTTATTCCTTAAAGAAAGAAGTCCACTTTTGTGTCTTATGGATGCCAAAAGCAAATCATTCCTAGCAATTTATGTGAGGATGTAGACAATGGCTGGACATCCTCATGGCAGAAATGGATAAGGCATGTAGGAGACTCTTCCACACGTGGAATTGGGTTTTGTTTACCATTAGCTCTGAATGTCCCAGTTTTTAATAAGTGCTTATTACCTCTCCTAAGACTGCCAGTTCTTCTTCCAGCTGTTGAGTCTCCTCCTTCACTGCCATCAGATAATCAATGACTGACTGTCGAGGATGCAGCCCTTTTTCAAAGCGGTTGTACATACCACTCCAGAATCTGAAATTGATGGGGAAATCAGTAACTTTGTGAGGTGGCCTCAGAAGACTTAAATACATACATTTTTTTCAGCCTTTTTTCCCAGCTGTTGTTGGAGTGTGTACACATGTTGCATACATTCATTAAATATTTAATTTGGTAAGGTTTGTGGTTCATTTACATTAGGTCTATGCTGAAGATGCAAATCAGTGGACAGAGCTTGTACCACTTCTTATACACAACAGAGAGAAAAGTGAATGACTTAGGTCACAGCTGTGGGTGGCTCACTGATTCAGGTTTTCAGCAATTCATGTCATCATGGATAAGCAGTGGCACAGCGGAACAAGTATCTTCCAAGAGTAACACAAACTTTTGCTACAGTACTTTCTTCTATTTACGTTGTATGCACTTTGAAGCATTGAGCTGGTTTTCATCCTCGGGAAAAAGAACTCAAATTCAAGTCTGTAGCTTGCTATAGCGCTCTTCTGTTTTCCTCAGAGCACGTGGCCAGAACCTGACTTTGCAAGTGTAAATAGTTCACCAGACAGGTTAAGTAACTAAGAGAGCTGCCCTTGGATGCAGCAGTCAAGAAGCTATTGAGTACATTATCTAAGTCAGATTCTCCTCTAAGTTTATCATGATAGCTCATGTTTGGAAATCCTCACGCAACCAAGTAATTCAATTAAAATCAACTGGATAACTCATCCAGTGGAGTATCAGTATTTCTTTTATAAATCTCACTGTATCAAAGAATAAGATTAATGGCTATTTTTAAACTGTTTTAAAATGGCTATGACCTGGGACAGCAGACATGCTAAAATAAATACCCTAGGTGACAGGAACTGTATTTTTTCAAGTGATTTTACTTGCTATTAGAAAACAAGCTAATTGGTTTTGCTTAAGTCACCTTTTTTTGTGTATTTCTAATCAAGTTCTCCTTATGTTAAGATTAATCGAACTATTAATTACGTGAGTCAGGATGCCAATACCAGCATTGCAAAACTTAGTAGGCATTGTTAAATTTTGAAAAAATCTTAATAGTATACACAACAGATTTTATTTGATATTTAAGTATAATGACAACATGGAAAAAGTCTTTTGTTTTTGTCCGAATGCTTGGTTTAGCAATTAAACTGTATCAAATTATGATTGCAAAAATGATTGCAAATGGAAGAAGTTTAAACAAATTTGAATTTAGAAAACATTGATGATAGCAGAACTGAAATAGCTTTTGCTTAGTGGAAGATGTGAGTAACCACAAAATTAGGACACACAACTATCAATATAGCTCTAATCTTAAGCTTCTTTTCAGACTAATACTCTGCTGTGGAATGCTGCAAAGGTGTTGGCTGACTATGAGCATGCAAGGAAGAAACACATCGCATCTGAACCTGAATTCAGTCTCCATACATTTTCTAATGGAATCAAAAATACAAAGGCATTATGTTCTGTACTAACACATCTGTGACAGTGTGCTCCCCCCCTCCTTTAGTCTCCTCCTTTGGCTTGGCTGTTATGCCCAAAGCCTAGCTTAGGACTGATAACACTGTCCTGCTAAATGCTACGACTATGAGCCAATCATCTTACCCCATAAATAGCAAGCAGCCTGAGAGCCCCTTGAGCTCTAATTCTCATAACCAGACTTCATGTGATCTCCTCAGTTCCTTCTAAATACTGAGATGCTTTAGTGACTGTAATCACAGGGTGTGTTATGCGGAGCAGTTATTGGAGTTAATTTATTGGGATATTCCTCTCTTAAAATTTAAAAAAAAAAAAAGAAAGCGCTGAAGAAAAGAAAGTGCTGAAGAAATCTCCAGGGTGCAATGCAGCAAATATGCAAGGAGGCTGTTCCTTGACAATTCTCAAAGGCAGGGAATATTACCTACTTGTACAAGAAGTTGCAGGGAGCCATCTGTGGGTGCAGGGTCCCCCAGGTTTGACTGTGGTCTGGTCTGTACAAAGGATTCAGGTAATCTGCACGATTTTTCCACAAGTGAGCCCACAATGAATATGTTCGTTCTTGGATTCTGAAAAAATATAGTCAAGTATATAAACATGTCTAGCATGCTTCAGGTATTGATAAAGCTCTGTTAAGGCATTCCAGTGCTCTGTTTGTAGTCAGCTTTATACTTCCTTAGCAGAATTAGATGTAAGTTACAAGTATAGGGAAGCTTTGGTGAAATTCATTTATAACTCATGCTGGTCATACACACTTGATAAGCCTGATACCTGTATGAATGCTAACTGGCTGCAGAGGCTGAGTAGTCATTTGTTATCTCTACTCTGAGTTAAATTCAGCCATGTTAGGGCTTGTAATCACGTCACCTGGCACTGACAGTTGCTACACAAAATAATCTTTACAAAAATAATCTTCACAAAATGATGTGGGAGGATCATGATTCTGTCAGGCAAAGAGACTTTCTGCTTCTTTTTAAGGTTCAACACTTTTTATGTGGATCACAAAGGCTGGGTTATTAATACAGCCTATGCCATATGATGGCAGAGTTGAGTGTTGGCCAGGAAGCATTGTAGTATCCATATACAGGTTAGAACACAGAAGAACAGTGACTCTTAAACTGAGAACTTAACCAGGGTTAAAATCATCTTCTGATTTCTTCAGAGCTGCGTGGACAGTTGCCTTGTATATTGTTAATGCAGTGGTTAAAGACCTAATGCTCTCTCATCAGTTCTCTCACTAATCCCTGTTCTGCACACCATGGATTATAGTCACAGCAGAGTCCCACTGCAGAGGATCAACTCTTTTGGTATTAAACTGTGTCACTAGAAGATGACAACCAAGAATAATACGCTGCACCTTGAGCTGTATGAAACCCTGCACAGCTTCAATACAGTAATACCCACAGACGTCGACAAAAATAAAGGACTAAAGAAAAGGCTTTCTTACTTCAGCTCTCGTCTCTCCTTCTGGCTGTTACACAGGAAATTACCAAACTGGCAGGAATAGACGTGGTGCTGTATGTGGATCAGGAATCTCTCATTGAACTCAAAGGCACAAGGAAACTGTTCCATTAGCTGCCAGACACACTCAATGAACTGGTCAATAACAGGGGATATCTCCTTTGGATCTCCATCTAAATTGCCATACCTAAAGCAAGACAAGAAACGTTCAGTTATAACCTCAAATCCTCTAGGAAAACTGAATTAATGCTAGTGAAAACAAAACTCTCATTTTCAGCATACGTGTATATTGTAGCTATTAATTTCTAAAATCTCAAACACAAGTATATTTTTACTTACAAAAATGATGCAAGACTCGTGAAGTAGAAGGAAAGCAGAGCTTATCAAATAGGAACAAAAGATCTTTACAGGTATCTTGTTGCCTCACAGCTAATTACAGCTGGCTGCTGCATAGCTATGTTTCAACCTTATTACTGGACAGTTGAGGCACAGTAACAGAAGTGATCCTAAGAATAACTGCAGCAACTTCAGCGAGCTATCCTGGACAGCCTCTCAATGGTAGACCACTGCCAGGCCCAGAAAACAGAACAGGAGATGAAATGAATAACTTTGGCAGGAAATAGTTTAAGGCTGCCCTCTCTTAGTGACATTTTTAGAAAGTGGGAAATTATTTACGTGCCACTGTATCTATCAAGTGAACAGGAAACTTTCTATCCATAAAACTGTTGGAACAACTTGCTGTAGGGGACCTTGAAGAACAGAAGCCTGAAATATAAAACACAGAAGTAAAACAGTATTTCATAAGTCCTTCTAATTGGAAGGAGTATTTTTAATTATTCTGTTTGTCTAGTACATATATAGTGTGTGTCTGTGTGTGTATACAAAAACATGACACATATGTGCCAATGTAGTGAAAATCCATCAACATCTAAAATTGAAACCTCTACTTCTCCTGCTGGAATTTCACAGGTGTTGTAGCATTGCACATATTTCCTGAAAATTTGTTTTGTTTTTAATTACAAAATACATTTATACTCATATCAATCAGTATTATGTTACAGATGCCCAAGGTAACTTGTTAGGTAAAGGAAATCCAAAAATCATAAATGTTTGGACATTTCTGAACAAATGCTACTGTTTTCATCAGAGAAAAAAGCATAATAGGAAAAATATATCTTAGTTGTAGGCATGTCCATTAGTTATCTATCTAGTTATCTGGAAGATGGATGCTTTCCTGAAATGGGAAGTCTTGGCATTGCTGAAAGATCTGCTGGGTTCCAAAGGCATTTTACAAACCACATTATTTTTCTCTCACGTGCATCTCTCATTGCACATAGCAACTGCAAGTCCAGCACTCAGTATTCCCAACAGCAATCTTTGAGTGCATATATAAGAAATATATGAAAAAAATGTGAAAATATTTCATTTCAATTTTTCCAGGTAGCTAAATTATATATAGTGGGAGAAAACGTGGTGATATGCTCAGGGTGTTTTGTTGATATGCTTTGAATGACAACAAGTAATGGAATGGCAGTGGATAATGACAACATAAAATATATAGAGAGAGAAAAACCTTTGCATGGCCTTACCTGTGGTTAAATTTGTGGCCAAAGGAAACCCAGTCTTTTTCAATTAAAACCTAAAATGAGAATATTGCCTTCAATGTAGTGGAGCAGAGCTGACACATGTTGAAGCAGGCAGAAGAATGGTATAAACAAGAAGTATTAGAATCCCAGGTAATTTTCAGAATAAGCAGAAAAGTGACGAGCCAGATATGATGTAAGCAAGCAGTATTGGAATCTCAAGTGATTTTTACAGTAAGCAAAAAAATAACAAGCAATGTGCACCACTGCCAGCTCAAGAGAAAGTAGCATTCTTGACCGATGCAGGTAGGATGCTAGTATTTCAGCACAACTTAAATTAGTTTAATTCATCATTTTCTAAAAATAGAACCTACCAATGTTTCAAACCTCTTTTTAATATGTGCCCATTACCTTAATGACTAGTGCTGGTTTGCTTTGAAAAGGAACGAATTTTTCAACAAGCTCGTTCATTGCAATCTAGGGAGCACACAGTTTTGAGACTCACAACTTCACGACGCCTGAAAATAAATACAAACTCTTGCTTGCCCAAAAAAAACAAAAACAAAACAAAACAAAACAAAAAACCCCAAACCTTTAGGGCTTCAAGAAAGTTTTTTGGTCAAGGTTAGGGGAGAAAAAAATAGATGTTTACCTAGCTGAAAAGGCATACTTAAGGAAACTTTATTTTCCATTAGAAACAAAGTCATTCATCTTAATGTTCTTTAAAATGATACCATAAAATTTTCATTTACTCTCTGAAAGAGAACCTGCTTACCATGAATCCCTTCATAGTTCTGTAATGCGGATCCAAGAAAAGGCTTGCTACAGAGCAAACCTGGGCTGTTCTATCCCAGCCATCAGAGCAGTGAGCAAGCACACTTACACCTTCCTCAGCCACAGCCTGAGAACACAGAAAAAGTTGGAGATTTCACAGACAAAGGAGAGGCAATGGTAAGAGAGGAAAAGTGAGACAGCACAGTAGGGAAGGCATTCATTTGGGAACTGGGAAAACTCATTCAATTTTTTATTCTGCCACAAACTTTCTGAATGATGTTGAGCACAATTTTTCTCATTTGCAAGGTCTTTATATTATCCTATCCTATGCAGCATAGTGGCTGCAGCATCACCTGTTGGTGTACCAGTACAGGAGGAAATGGGATCCATATCAACAGTGATTATACTAAAGGAGCAGTAAATCCCATCCCATGTGTCAAGCAGTTCTTCTAATTGCCAAGTTGTTGTCTATTCTGGCTTTGGGTTACTTTCAGTACTTATAGTGAATGGAATGACTAAATGACTATAGCATGGAATGATTAAATATGCCTTTGGGCTATGTAAAAAGAAGAGGAAGAAATAACCCTTTGACCATACCCAGGATGGAGAAGATCAGGATCACAGTACCAGCTCACAATTCTGTGAACACAAGCGAGACCTAAATATTGGATCTGGGAACTTCAAGAAGATTATAAAAATCTCATTTATAACATGTGATAGGCACTCTTCCCTGTATTTCAGATGAGAATTGGCACATTTTCAAAAATAAACCAGCATAGTCATCTGGACGATGGCTACACCAGTTCTCAGTGCAGAAGGCCAGCTGTGTACCTGAATACCCTGACCACACAGATCACAGGACAATTAAAATACATTAGTTGTTCAGAGTAGACAGTTACTTAAAGCCAATTCAGCTACTGCTAATGCTTTCACTCACAGCAGCTACAGAACAGCCATATTTCCATATGATTCCTAATTTCTCTCCTTGATGAATATGTCATTAATGGTAATGTCTGCCTCTGATGCCAGGATGTTATCACGGATATTATCACACCATACTGCATTAAATACGCGCTTGTCATAGTTTGGAGCAAAGCCTGTGGCAGTGGTGAACATTCACACCTAATAAACAAGATTGTAACAATTACTTTAAAGTAAAACTCTGGAGAGAGAAAACTATTTTATACATAACCCAGGAGAAACACATAAAGAAGGGATTATACTAAATTCTCCAGAGTCTTGTGCTGCATTATTTTTGGAAGTTGAGAGTTATTTTAAATTCTAGGGAGTTTGGTATTTGTCATTTCTAAGGAGAACTATACTTAGAAAGCAGAGAAATAAAATAGTTTAGGAAAGACACTGCTTAGGAAAATAAACGTTTAGATTAAACGTGGGCTTAAAAGGGAACAAAGAGTAATAATAAATTATCTATGTTTATCTAAAGAGACAAGTATATTCTACTAAAATAGAACCCATGTGGGCAGAAGACCAAAAACCGAGAACTGGGAACTGTGCAAATAAGAACAAGTCAAAATGCATGCCCAAGGAAGCATAAGACTAGCAACCATATGGACAAAGAATGCATTTTTTCATACATTAATGCTGAATTACTGAGGAACAAGCTGGCAAAAACTAATTAAATGACTTGATCTGTAGTCTGTAAGCTAGTAGTGCTGGGAGAAAAAAAATGTGCATTTATCCTGCAGCTGGTGTTTAGGTAAGAAATTACAATTGCTGAGCAGGAAGAAGCAAGGCAAGAGAAACGAGCAGATGCTGAGGTGAGAAATCCATTAAGTTTGTCCATATATTCCTAAATGGAAGGTCTTGTAAATAAAATGGCCTGCACTAAAAAGAACTGTTCTTATTTATGTTCTTAAAAAATAAGAACAGAACCAGTAAAAGACACTGCTCAAGGATGGAGATAATAAAATTAAAATTACTTTTAGTAGATGACAGATATCTGTATTACTTGAGGTGGGATTAGAAGAAATAATTTCTTACTAAAGCTAGCACTTTTTCTCTGAAGCAGTTATCAAGCATTTAAGAGTAGAAGTCACTAGAGAATTTGTCCATTGTAATTGACAGGTACTGGTTTAGGAAGTGAATGTAGGTGGTTGCTAAATAACTCAAGGGATAATGTTAACATTCCTTTAAGACAAATATAATGTGAAGAAGTAGTCATAGAGAAGAAACTTTCAACAAGGAAGCAGTGGAGAAGGCAAGAGCAATAGGGAAAGTAACAGTGACAACCACTGCTAAAATCACAGTGTCTGGAAGGGACTTCTGGAGATCATCTAAACCAACCCCCTGCTAAACCAGGTTCCCTACAGTAGGTTGAACAAGAAAATTTCCAGGTGGGTTTTGAGCATCTCCATAGAAGGAGATTCCACAACTGCTCCGGGCAACTTATTCCAGTTCTCTGTCACTCATGAAGTAAAGAAGATTTTTTTCATGTTCAGATGGAACCCCTGTGCTCCATCTTATGCCATTGCCCCTTGTCCTGTCGCCTGGCTCCATCCACTTGATGCCCATTCACTAGATATTTATAAGCATTGATAAGATCTCCATTTAATTTCCTCTTCCCCAAGAGGAAAAGTCCCAGGTCTCTCAGCCTTTCCTCACAAAGGAGATGCCCCAGGCCCCTATTCATCTCTGTGGTCCTCCGCTAGACTCTTTCCAGTAGTTCCCTGTCTGTCTTGAATAAGGATATTTAAATATATGACAATAACAAAATACAGGATAGTAGAGGCTACAGTAGATTTGAGACCTCCAGTGCAAAATAACACAAACTTGTTTTAACCCTATTATCAAAATGTCCATGCAACAGCACCTAAAGATTGTTTCTCCTCGTATGTGAGGCATCACAGGAAACATTAGTTTCAGATACAACTTCACTGAAGACAACAGAAGTTACCCACAGACAAAGAATTTGGTCCTCACTTTCTATATCTGGTCAGCCCAAGCTCTGTTTTTGTGTTCCACACTTTACCTTTGCAATAAAGATGCCAGCATCCATAATGGCTTTGATATGCTTCAGCCAACCGGAATTTTCAAGGCCCCACAGGAAGTCACTCATTGAAGGCGATTTCATTTCACAAACTGTAAAATAAGCTTCATCTTAAATGCACAGTCAATATAGTCCCTTATGCTTTCAAAACTTTACTATTAAAGTAGAAGTAAAGTATTTACTATTATTATTATACAGCTATGAGATCTGATTTAGAGGCTTGTGGTAGCAATGTTAATGGGAGGACGGTTGGACTAGTTGATCTTGCAGGTCGTTTCCAACCTTCTATGATTCTGTGATTCTATTACTTTCTCATACATTTGAGAAAGAGGACTGTCTACAATTTCCCCAAGTACATATGCTTCAGTTTAAAAGAAGTTGTTGGGAAGCCTATTGCAGTCAGTTTACCAAATACATCCCTACCAAATACATCTGAGCAGCAGATGTTTTCCATGTTGTGTTGTGAGTGTAGTTTTCAAACTCTTTAGAAAGAGGGACTTCTATTTAATACTGAGGGCATAGAATCAGAAAATACACACATTCCTGCCACTGGACAGGCAGACAACCACTGAATCATGCCCCAGTCTTCTGTCCCATCCACATTTACTGGTGAAGCTGAATTAAGAAAGTGCTCTAAGAACAGCGCCACTAAATTCAGCTTTTGGCATCACCACATACAGCAGTGCTTCAGATAAAGAGTTCACTCAATGGCTCCTTGTGTCTCAATGAAACCTTATTAAAATTTGACATGCAGCCAGGAAACACCACCTAAAGGTGAGGAAAAGTCATAACTCAACAAGGGAAACATTTTACTGAAAACTTTTCTAGCTCTGCACCATGTTTAAAGAAAAAAAATCTCGGCTTTTACAATGTTAAATATCTATCCTACAATATTCAATTAAATATTTTTTTAATATTACAGACTTTGTTACATCACAAGAAATAAAAAAGGCCATCCAAATCTTAGTTAGATATTTGATTCCAGCAACAAACACCCAGCAATACTTGGTGTGATCTGTTCTCAGGAGTGAGATATTAAATTAATCACATAAATATATTACACATTTATTCTGATCCATGTACAGTTATACTGTCACAAAGTAAAGGACATTAACTGATGAAACTTACTTAAGGAGTACAGTAAAACAATGCCTTTTTTAAACGGAGTCAGTGTTATTATCTTTAAATTAATAATGTCTTACTAGATCTCCAAACATCTTCTAAAATGCTCAGTTAATTTTCATCTGTGGCAAAAATTCCATTTCTTTCAACGTGACCAAAATTTCATTTTACAGGACAAATTCAGAGTTTATATCACATCTGAGTGTATCCAACTGTCCTCACTTCTTTTAATTCAGACACAAAATAACCTAATGTGTCCATGTGAAATCTTGCAATCCTTGTACATAGGGTCTCTTCCAGATGGTGATTTTAAAAGTCATTTTTGAAAGGTATTTATAAAAATGCATACATAGCAACACTGAAAGCAAACAGCTTTTCACATGATTAATGCTTCTGTGCAGATGGAAGCATGACCTATTAGTAGCTCAATTTTGACTGAAGCTGCTGTCTCTGTTTACAGAAGTCCAAGGTAAAGCTAAATAGTGCTTTGCTCATTCCCACTGCCAAATTGGAATCAATATTTACCTACCACTTCACTGAGCAAAGTTCAGACTGTCCTAAATTAAAGGCACACACCATATATTTCAGATGATTTTGGCTACTGATCTGGACCTTGGTACTGAGTCCAGATATGAATTCTTAAGGGGAAAAAAAAAGGAATTTTCATCCCAATAGGGAAAAAAAGAATGGTACCGGCATGAAAAAAAAAGAAATAAAAATAATTAAAAAAAAGACTTGGTACCCTTTTTTGATCAAAACAAACAAACAAACCCACTTGATAGCAGAACTTGGGAGAAATAAGACCTCCTGCACCCATGCCATGGGAAAGAGCATTGGCTGGGCATAGGAAAATCAAGACCCTGTGGATAGAGGTCATCACAAATACCAGACAACAGGTCAGCACTTCAGTCTTTCCAGTGAGAAGTTCTTGTACCACATTTCCTTCTAATACTAAGAATTATGCCCTGGAAGTTGTGCATAGGATAAAAAATAATGCAGGTGCCATCATGTACATCTCTATTTAAAGAATAAAATTCTATATTATACAAAGCAGTATGAGGCAGCAGAGACAACAGTAAAACAATTGTTTTCTGGAAGGAAATTTCAGCAGCTTGAAAAGGATTTTTCTTCCATATTAAAGTGAAATCCCAACTTTTTTGTATATTTTAAAAAAAGATTCATTACCCAACCAATTTAATATTACATTTAATAATTTATATTTTAATTCACTAAATATTTTTGTTAAGATTAACATACAGGAACAAAGTTCTGTTAAACTTAATAGAAATAAGTTTATTAGAATTAAAGTTAAAAATCACAAATGGGAAAAAAAAAAAAAACAAAAAACTGACGCCTTACATGAGAGAAGCCCTACTTATGCACTGAACTGCTGAATCATGAGATTTAGCAAAGGCCTCAGGTCTTGCAGTACTCACTTCTTTAATTTCTGATCTTATAGTCAGATCTCTAAATATGAGACTTCAACACAACAAATGCAAATCCAATAGAAAACAAAACAAAACAAAGATGTTTGCAACAGATGCTAGGAAGTTCTGCCCCAAGCAACACTGTTTCATTTCATTTATCGGGAATTATGTTGTTACCTCTCAGTGTGGGCCAGGAGCCCAGCTCATGAACTTCTGGTCTAAAATAATACACAGCACTATCACGTGCAGCCAGGCCGGTTGTTTACTGCTTCAACCTTGCTGGTCTCAAGCTGAGCAAACAAAGGGATGGGTTTGTTCAGCTGACCTCTGTTCTAGCCAAACAAGGCTTTGCAGTTTGCTAAAAAACCTTCTATTTTCCATCCTGAGACCTTACACTTCGAGTAACTAAGCAAGAATACATCATGTACTAAACATATCTTAACCTAAAATCTTCTGTAGGTCTGAGTACACTCACATCTGTAATGCACAGAGCAATGTGCCAAAAACCTTCCTCCTTCATCTGAACAGCACAGTTACTGAAAAGGGACCACAGGAGTCCACTCAGACTGACTTGGAAACCTTTGTGGTAAAAGAGGACAGGACAAAGTAAATTCCTGTGCCTGCCTTCTTTGTTAGTCCCATGGGAGGGTAGAACTTGGCAGCAACACTACATCTATGGAAAAGCAGTAATCACCTCAGCACTTCTCTGGGGAGCGGGCAGTTCCTCTTGGGATGGCCCATCTCTACAGGAAAAGACTTTTCACATGCATCATCATTTGCTTCTGGTTTTCAAAAATTGCTCGTATGTGGAAACACAGCACATCTCTCCCTATGGCCTTCTTAGATTTAGAATTCACATTTGCACATGGATGATGGGATACAATAATAAAGAATAAAGGGGTAGCAATAATAACAATAAAGGGGAATGGGGTATGGAGCACTGAGCCAAGGATAGCTAGATCATGCTGGCTGAGGAGGTGAACATTCAGAAATCTTCTGTTGATGATATACATGAAGTAAATACTGAGACTAAGTGGACTGGAGTGATCATTTATTATTTGCCTGTTAAAAATCAACAAATTAACTGTGGGTCAAGGATGGCTTGTTTATCCTTACCTATTTCCAAGAAAACCTCTTAGCAGGAATGTAATTCAAATAATAAATGGCAATACAGATGTGCTGCTTTATACACTAGTTATTTATAAAGACATTATTATTAATTTATGTGGGATTATGAAGGTGCTGAATGGTTATACATATTGACTATTTCATAAATAGCCCTAATATGACATGCTCTATGCAGAAAATGAATAAATTTCTGTTAAAATTTAAAGTGCAAAGACCAACGGAAAAAAAAAAAAAAAAAAGTCAAGCCATTATGCTTTGAGGTTGTTTTTTTAAAGTCTTTGTTAAAGACTTTTAAAAAGTCTTTTATGTTTTCCACCACCATCATAGCCAGATATAAGCAATTTTTTCATTGTACCATCAAACTATAAACCACAAAGGAAGAAGTAGTAGCAGTAAGGTATTAAAGTCAAATTACATTTGTCATTAATGTAAGTTTTATCTAGATTCTACTCATGAAACAAGGAGTTTTTGCAATTAGGAAAATTCTCCTAAATGCAAAGATGATCAATGTCAGAAGTCCACAAGCTAGCAGGTAAAGTTTTCTTTTATTACTGATTTCAGAGAAGTTCTAGTTTGTGTCTAATTTTTCCTTTGGATTCAATAAAGAACAGTTATACCTTCAAGCATTTTCTGCAGGCTGTTTCTCATGACATGGATGTTCTCAATGCCTATGAATTGAAACTTGATGTTGGAGTAGTTGTCTTCATTTTCATATCCCTTCCCTGCTGCTCGGTTTGCCATTGCATTGAGCTGAAAAAAAAATAGAGAAACTGGATGAAAACAAGTATAGAAAATATTCTTTTTAAAAGAAAGCTCATGGTCTACTGCAATAAATCAGTTATTTAAGTCGGGTGTAAATAGGAAGCATTTATCACAGTGTCAACACAATTACTCTGGCACTGGGAATCTGTTTACAGTATATTGCAGTATGCTGGGTCACTAAGGCTCTGATCTCTATTTCAAAAACGTTGAGTGCTAACTCAAACACAAACTAAAAAACACAGCTTACAAGAGGCTCTTCTGCAAGAGTTTTTAATTTGTTTTTAAAAGGCTATTTTGATTTGAGGTCAGCATTAAGTTTACTAGCAGAATATATCCAGAAGGTGGCAGTGTCTAATCTGTCATGCTACTGTACCATGGCACACATTGTGGTGTTGCCCAGAACAGACCAGATCACCCAGAAGTTGATACAGCTTCCTTTTCAGAAGCCTAGAGTAATTTAGAAAGAGTGAGACTAGTTTTCCCAAGATTATAGTGTCTTGGCTCTAGTTAAGAACACCACAAAAGACAAAATCACCACAAATATCTTCATCTGCAATGCAGCACTATTAAATATTTTGCTTATGCTTCAGAAAAACAAACAAACAAACAACAACAACAACAAAAACATTGAAATGGAAGCTGGATTTTTAATGAATGCTGTAGAGCTTCTGAACTTCACAATAAATGTCAAGGTACCAGGAGTAACAAAATTGTCAGCTTTACAAGGTCTACAAGGTCATCATGTCTCTAAGCACAAGTAAAAAATTCTGTTCAAAAAAGATCTCATTTAAATATCAATGGACATTGCAAATCCATACTAAAAGGCACCAACAAAGCTTTTGGAGACACCTGGGAAGATATCACTTGGACAAAAAAAAAAAAAAAAAGACTGGCCAATGTTCATGAAAAATTGAAAGGAAAGGTCTCGTGTATTGTCTACAGATAAGTGAATAGGCAGATGATTCCTTTTCCAGTCTGTTCCCTAATATAGAGAGAAGCACTAGTGATTTGCTGATTCTGTGGTTGTTTTTGAAGTTCACAATCATATACCTCAGTACTTGGCTAAATTCTAATGTAAAATGTGAAATCGAGTTTTCTCTGATTTCTCTCGTTTTAGCATTTTCTAAGACACCCATTTCCTTGAGTAGAACTTAGCAATAGAAATAGTTACCTTTGTGGAGGAACATTAGGAATTGAAACACAGAATGAACATTAACATAACACAGAAGAAACTATAAAAATAGGAAACTAGTAAAAAAGAAAAAAAAAAAAAAAAGCATTTTCCATTTACTTAACTCTTGTGTAAAACTTCTTTTAGCTTGTAGCTTCCAATAAAGGAAAAAGAGAAGGAAAAAAAATAATCATAAAATTCTAGTCCACCAGCTGGTGGTTTGCTGATCTTTTTGACTGTCAACTAACAATTGAAAAAAAAAACAAACACTGCTTGTGAACAGCATGCCATTTAAGAACAGAGTCCTCAGTGTGACTTGCTAGAAAGATTACAATTATCTGTTGACTCCTAATCTTTCTGTTTTGAAGCAGTCACCAGTGCTCTAATATATGCAGCATGAAGATCTCTCTCCTGACAGAAGCATATAGCTTCAGGAGGAAAGATCTGTAAGCATGAATAAGACACCATGAAATCCAGAAGCTCTAACTGAAAGACACCTCACGCTTAACTGACCTAATCCTCAGCAATGCACATGCTATAAACTGTCTTTCCTCCAGCAGAGCAATTGTATCACATAAATCCTTCATTAAAAAGAAATCTGAAATATATTTATTTACTTTTAAAAAGTCTAAGGTCAAATTTGCAAGGCTTTCAGATGCTCATTCATTTTAAATATTGCCAAACTTTGCAGCTGCCACATTATTTACTAACAATTTTTCCCCATCACCTATCCAAATTCCATCTGTTGCTTCTAAAGCAGTTGTTTTTATTCTCTAAGTTGTGCCTGTCCCTGCTTAATTTTTGTGAATATGAAAATACAACCTCTAAAGGGAACAGACTTCACTTGTCAGATTTCCTGGCATCCTCTTTAGCATGGAGGGTAACAAAATTCTATCTTTCTAAGAAGATTAATAGAACTAATTTGTTTCACTCGTAAGTTTAAATTAACTTCTTCTGTAAACACACAGAAGAAGAAGAAAATGAAGATGGTATCCAAAGTAAAACCTCTGTGCTAGTCATCCTGTACTAGTTAAATGAAGTGGAAACAAAGATTTCCTCCACAGCCAAATCTTTTGTTTCAAAGATTAGCAAGCACAACAAGGGGCAGAACACAAAATGCACTTAGGAATGCTAGATTCAGGCATCTGTCAATATTCATTATTTTCACAAGAAATCAGTCCTGCTGAGAAAAAAAGGCAGGTAGTTTTCCTACAGTAATGGACCAAACTTGATAACTCACCTTTGCATTAATTCCCCAGGGAGTGCTAGGAGCAGCTAGCACATGGACCTACCACTGCATACATGCTCCAGAACTACAAATGCCTCAGGAACTACACAATTTTAACAAGGCTGCATTTATCACCTGGGGTCACAGGAGCTTTAGAAAAATAGCTCATCCTTCTAGACAGAGATAAGTAGGAAACTATGTATCCAGTTTTCTTTACATCAAAACTTTTTCTAGAGAAAGTTAATGAAAACCAAACTAACTCCATCTGCTGACTAGCTCTTGAAGAAGCTAGTGTTGATAGAAATACACAATCATTCATGACTAACTAAGCCAATTTTACTTCCTCCTCTTAAAGTAGAAGCCTTGCTCACTGCTCACAGGAGGCATTTCACCAGTCACTTACTAGAAAAAGTTTACAGGATTGGAGCTTCCTGTTATTACCTTGCAAAATATCATTAATAGCCAAGTTGCAAAGTACTTAAATCCCATCAGTGAGTGACCTCCTTAATGAGAGAGGAGTACCAAAGCCTGAGAATCAGAAAATCATAGAATGTCGGGAAGGACCTCAAAGATCATCAAGCTCCAACCCCCCTGCCACAGGGCTGCCAACCTCCCCATTTAATACTAGATCAGGCTGCCCAGGGCCCCATCCAATCTGGCATTGAACACCTCCAGGGATGGGGCATCCACCACCTCTCCAGGCAGCCTGTTCCAGCACCTCACCACTCTCTGTGTAAAAAACTTCCCCATGATATCCAGCCTAAATCTTCCCTCCCTCAACTTAAAACCATTTCCCCATGTCCTGCCATTATCCTTGTAAAAAGTTGACTCTCTTTCTGTTTGTAGGTTCCCTCCTTTATGTACTGAAAGGCTGCAATGAGTCACCCCACAGCCTTCTCTTCTCCAGGCTGAACAAGCCCCGCTCCCTTAGCCTTTCTTTGCAGGGGAGTGCACCAGCCCTTTGATAATCTGTGTGGCCCTCCTCTAAACTCTTCCCAACAGCTCCTTGGTCTTTTCTTGTAATGGGGGCCCCAGAGCTGGACACAGTACTCCAGATGGGACCTCACAAGCGCAGAGTAGAGAGGGACAATCACCTCCCTATCCCTGCTGGCCACCCCTCTTCTGATGGAGCCCAGGATACCACTTGCTTTCTGAGTTGCAAGAGCACGGTCCTGGCTCATGTTAAGTTTTTCATCCACCAGGACCCCCAGGTCCTTCTCTGCAGGGCTACTATCAAGGATTTCTCCTCCTAGTCTGTATGTATGCCTGGGATTTCTCCCTGGAATCAATATTATGTTGTAACCATTATCACACATAGAACAACTGTTAACCAAGCATTATTTAGGTATCCAGGCCTGCATTTCCTATCCAAACCTGCTCTGAACACAGTGTTAACAATCCTTCCCTAATGCTCACCACAACGGCAATTTCTGCAGAACTACCAGTAAGAAGGTCCTCATCTTCCCAACATAAAAAAAAAAGTAACTGCAGGTCAAACTGTCTACCAAATTACAAAGTGAAATGAGATACTCCTAACTTTGTTTCCTTCCCCCATCTATAGCTTATCTTGCATCTACTAGGGATTAGATAGAGACATGTCCTCCTTCACATGCTTTGTTAGGTTCAAAGGGAAGAGCATGTACCCCTGCTCCCACCTCCAGGCACTGAATCCTCCCTGTCCTCATCACCTTGAGCTGTTTGCCAGTTGTATTACCTTCCAAACTCTTCTTGATCATTACTGTGTTTCCATGTTTCTGCATAGCATAATTCCTCTAAAGCTTTAGTCTTAGCCAAATATTTTAGTCAATTACAAAGGTATGGCATCTGAGATAACTCTGTAACATATTTCAGATTATCTCCCTAAAATACAAAACTGATAGAGGTATTCAAAGAAGTCTCCTCAAATCTTGTAACCTGAGTAAGTGCATTTTCCTTAGCCTCATGCATACACTGAAATTCTCCCAATTCTATGAGACTTTGCAAGGAAAATTCTAGTTTAAGTACGTAGAGGTTCACAACATTACGAGTTACTGTAAACACAATATTCTAATAGGAATTATATTTCACTAGCCTCATCATTAACACTGTTAACTCCTGTGCGTGTGAAAACAGCCTTTTATCAAATAATCTAACAGTTGCTGCTCCAAGTTATTATTTCTTGTTCCGTATCTTAGCAGTTTGATAAGAACAAAAAAAGGGAAAGACACAGCATAAACAATAAAACTGAGAGAAAAACAGGAGCAAGATTGCTAGTTAAAACACGCCTGATAAATCCTGATTTAACATGTGGAGATACACAGTTGCAATTGTGCCCACTGTTCGGGCTATGAGTCTTCCCGAACACATCCAGCTCAAATTCAGAAAGGTAATACACTTACTTTGGGCCGAGTGTCAACAACATATATAAAATCACTTCCTGGGTTTGCTTTTCTGATGGCCTGAAGCATCTGTTCATCTTCAAGGCATCTAGCACTAAAGCCAGATAAAGGCTGGCTGCTCCTACATATCGAGGCCTGCAGAAAAACAAACAAGTCAGTAAACTTATTAAGCAGAAATCAATTAGCAACCCAAAACATTTAATGTTTAACATATAATTATAGTTATGTGGGAATGATAAAAAGACTTACATTCTTTTTAGAAAGTCAAGAAAATATTGAGGCAATAAAACCCCACTGCCTAGGTCTTGTATCAAAGTTTTAGAGCTATTTCAAATATAGTATTTCTCTCATGTGGATTATCTCCTGAAGACAATCTCTAGAGAATAATGAGTATAGCAGTGCAATCACAACAACGCTGACATAACAACTTCAGGAATGTATCCTTCTGCACTGTCACTCACACTTCAGTTATGATATTAATTACATCCAGCTTACACCAATACACTCTTTACTGAGCACTTTGAGATACAAGTCCAGGAAATAAAAATGTGTACATACTGTGCAGCCAGATCACTGATGTGCTGTATTTTTAGTACTGCCTCTGGAGAAAGACTTCACTGCACAGGAAGTGAGTCAGGCAGCCTGAGTGTTGGAGCAAATTTATTAATCAGTGCTATTGAAAAAGTCGAGAGAGATTCTCCCCAGACACATCAGAATCAGGCTTCCAGATGAAACTTGGAAAGAAGGAACTGAACGTGGAGCAAAGAGATCATATTTCCCAGTTTCTGCTAGGCTATGAGCAGCTGAAGCCATATGGGCACAGGGCTGATGTAGGCACTTTCTATGCACTGAATATGAGCATGAAGAGAATCTGTGCTGAAGGTCATAACCCATGCAGGCTGCCCAACAGATTATTTATTACTGTGAGAAGGAACATGCTCATTTTCAGCCAAGTTTTTAACTATCAGTACTTAGTAAACGGGATCTTTAATGTACAAAACTGTGGGAACTTGCTTAGATGTCAGTAATAGATTCAGCCATCAAATTATTAGTTATCTACTTTTGCCTGCTGATCAGTGCATATCCTAGTGATTTAATACATGCTAACACCTTATTTGAATGATGAAAATTGTACATATGGCTATTTAAAACCTATCATTTTAATAGAAAAAAGACATTTCTCTCTCAGTCATGAGGTATTGTACCTGAGGTAGATACATACCTCAAGATTAAGACTAAAATTAGAGTTGCAAACTAACGTTAAGGTTCAGGAAACTAGAGGCTAGAGCGCATTATGTTACAGCACTGCCTGTGCTCAGCAAACTAAGATAAGTGCTGGCACCAGGAGAGAATGGCTTGTCTGTTAGGTTAAAATCACATATAGCCCAAGCTCATGAAACAGCTGCACTGCCAGTAGTGCAGAACCAGGAAGATAAATTGGCCTAATGATCAATTAGATATCTCAGTCAGAAATCATTCCAAATGATCTCCATGAAGAACTTAATCCGGCCAATTGTTTATGAAGAGCACATACATCTAAAAAATTTCTTAGGGTGTATTTAAGAGTAGGGCAAAAGATAGATTGCTTTCAACTGCCCTGGCTAAAAAGATACTTGATCTCAGCGTAACCACAAAGATCCTGTGAGACACAGAGTGGCATCACAACATCATTTGAATCTGTGAATAACCAAATTGTTATGTGACCTTCCCAGGTATGAAAGACTGAATGAGTGGCACCCATCCCACTTCCCAACCTGCTATTATTGGAGCTATTCAGTGTCTACTATCACAAAACTTACCCTACTCTTGCCCATTGCTCTATTACCTGGCAACTCATGCCAACATCCAAACTCACACGGAGGTACTCCAACATACCTTTCAAGATCAAGGAGTGAACACAATACTTCAGACTCTAGTTGGTCTGAAAATGAATCCTAACCTTAGCCTGAACTACAGCCACAAATGGAAAAACCATCTAGGCTGAAACTGTAGAACTTACCCAAGCTGTACCACTATATGCCGGAACTTAGTTAATCCTTTAGACTTCTTTCACTAATACTTGGAAATGTTCAAGTGTTTTGAATGCTGAGTATCTGCATTTGGACTTAGCTTATTATGCAAAATGATTAATTTTGAAAATTTTGTTCTTAATTAAATATAAAAGACAATATACCATTTATGTGTAGACTTTATTAATTATTTAAATCTTCATATCCTCCTATTTTATAATCAAATCCTTAGATCTTTGCTGAAGAAGAATTCTGCTGAAATAAGTAGTAGAGAAGGAGTCAAAAATATGCCTCATCCCACCCTTCTGAAGCTTAAACTTAGGACAGGTATCACTATAAAGAAAAGACTACCCTAACCACCTTTAAATTTTTTTTTTTAAAGCAAACACTGACTTCTCACAGAAGCTTACTAGAAGAATTATGAAAGAAAGGTTAAAATTTGCATATTGGAAACTACAAACTCACACGTACATTATTATCCTTGCAGTAGTAGGAAAGAGCTGGAAAACGCCTTCGACTCCGAAATTTAGAGCTCCCCACTATGATGTGTGCAGTTGCAGACTTTGGTACATACACTTCTGTAGGATAGGAGTCACAGACCTGTGAAAGGAAACTCCAGTTACTTAGTCTACTAAATACAACTAATGTTAGCCAGCTCTACTCTACTTAAAAAAAAAAAAAATACAGAGAAATTCTAATCTCAGAGAATATTTCATTGTACAACAACTGTGCATTTCACCTGCTGTATGGGAACTGTTGATCACAGCCTGAACCTCTGATTGACCACCTGAGGCAAGCAATGAGTCAGCCACAGGAGCACAGGTGAAGGCAATTCACCTGTGCTACTGGAAGGGGTGGAGCCTGGCTCCACCTCTCCTAGATCCCATTTAAGTACTGACTGCCGCTAAAGAAGGATCTCCTTCTGGAGATTGCTCCTTGTGGAGTTTATTGTAAGCTTACGATCCTGGTAAGCATTTCCATTTATTTTAATTATTTTTCCATCACAATAATCTTACTAAGCCTAACCTCTGTACACCTACTGATTGTATACCTGCATTTCTCAAAAATTTCTCAAAACAATCTTTTAAAGTTGGAAAATGTTGATTATATTTTGCAAACAACAAAACTGAAGCAGAAAGGTTGAAGGGCTCTATTAATTTGTGTCTTACTGAGAATATATGCTCAGATAAGAAAGAATCTTCATTGTATACAGCATGGTTGTATTTACAACTGCTGCTTTCTCCAGAGCAGAACTTGGATATGAGAAAAGAAAGGATGAAGTTCTCAAGAATGAGAGAAGACTACATAGCAAAGATTTCCAGTGAATATGGAGTATGTAACATTAAAAAAACAAAGTGTTTTTAGAGAAAAGGAATTCATCTCTACGAAATGACAATACTTAAAAAGCAAGCAGCGCAGCCAATTCCTCCCTTCTGAAAGGAACCCAATGATCATGTAAAAAAAAAAAAACTTGCAGGGACTGGCAGGAGATACAGAAGGAGAGGCTTATGGTTAAAGATACCACTGTGGTGAATTGGTTTCTACTTGTGATGTCACTTCTAAGATAAAATGTAGGAGGAGAGGTCAAATATTTTTTTTCTGCTTATATTAAGAAAAGGAAATCCTGACAGTGCACTCAACCTTCTTGAGAGCTTCACAGGCCTTGTTTAATATAAAGACACTAAAAGCAATAAAGTAAATGTAGTGTATGGGCCAAGTTCTTTCAAAACATTTTGGTTATTATTTCTCACAATTAATTAACATTCTGTAGACTTCAATTGTACAGTACTGAACTAGGCAGGACAGACTGAACTGGGAAGAGATAAAGCCTATCAGATGACTATGGAAAACACTTAACAGTTAACCATAGAAACCTCAAAGGATTGTGAGGGTAGCCACTGACAAAAAAAGCATGGTTAAATTCACTATTTCAAGGTGCTGGGGTTTTCTTATTTCTTGTAATGTCCGTGTGGTAATCTTACTTAACCCTACATATCAGAAAAAAACTCATTTAGAAACTTAGGTATGAAATGCTAACAATATTACTAATAGACAAATACTAACATTTAAAACTTACTGTGGAAAAGTTACACATATATTAAATGAAGATGCATCCTTTTTCCTGCTATTTGTGTGCATTTTAATGTGAAAAATGGGGGAGGAGCTGGACCTTACTACACATGTGTACAGCACTGAGTACACAGGAGCTCTGCATCTGAGTGGTAAGAAACTCACAGCCAGACTGCTGATCCATTCTAAAGGTTCTGTGACACTAAAAAAAAAAATCACAACTCACTCCATAGTCTCTGTTTACATCACTAATCTGCCAGTAGCTGTTTGGAATACCCATCCGTTTATATTCTTCATTGAGGTCCACAAGCTTCCAGCCTTTCTCTCGTTCTTCTTTATCTAACTTTGGATTGAATGAGAAACAATACAACTCTTCATATTTCACTGAAACAAACAAAAAAACAGCAAAACAGTAAGAATCTCAGATTTCTGATCAAGAAGACACATTCAAAAACAAAATCTGGCGCTGCCCCTAATGTGAATGTGGTTTCTCTTAAAAATAACATGAATTGTTTCCTGAAATCTCTCATCCTGTCTTGAAGCTATTGTCAAATGTACTTTGAAAGTACTGTGCTTTCTTTTTTTGTTATTTGAATAAATATATATGCTGTATTAATACAGCTACTCAAAATATTCTGTTTTACTGGACATCTTATCTACCTGTGCAGCACAATCTTCCAAAACTAACAAACTCAAAAGTCTTTGTGCTGAAATAGAAAAGTTTCCAACAGGTTCAATGAAATTTTAATTCTATGAACTGCAAAATTCTGCTCTTCACTTATTAGCAAAGGCATTTGAGATACAGCTGTTGTAATAAACATAAAAATAGCATGTGTTTAAATCAATCATTTCATCATGACCATAAAACCACATAAGTAGCTATGCCACCTGTCACCCTCAGTCCTCAACTATATGGTAAAATTTGCTTGTACTGAAGTTCTTGACTTTTCATTTTCAGGATACTTGTATTTATACTAATAAGTGAATTAATTGTGGTGGCAAATGGCAACCAGACCCCATTGCCACTAAATGCCACCTGTCACTGATACAAATAACTAAGCATATAGCTTGGAAGGAAAGTTTTTATTGCTGCTGAAGATACTGTTATGTTACAAGGGCATGCTTCACTCTGTTACTTTAAGTTCCTCAAAACTAAGACAGTTTGCCTCATTGTTTCTGAGTTTCTCTGATTAAATAATCTTGCATAGCATAACAAGTCACATCAGCTGCAGTTGCATATTACTACTACTGTTATTGCTACTACTCTAATTATAGATGTCACTGAATAAGTTCAGTTGCAGTGCTTGGTGACTGCTCTTTTTCCCGCTCTGCACATTAAATAAAACTGGTGTTCTCCCAGCAGGACAAAAAATTAAAGCCAGTTCTTTTAGTTCCATACAGACCGTGGTAAATATTTCTGTAGCTATCACTTAAAACAGGCAAGGCTTGTCAGTTGGTTCCTAGAAGAGCAGCTATGTCACAGAGGATCAAATATTGAATTTCACTGAAAAGAGGAAAAGTTTCAAAGGGACCCTGATCAGATTTAAGAAATTCAAACAGAACACACTCTAAATCTAGATAATAGTAGGCTAAAACACAGGCAGTCCAGTAGACTAGATCAAGTACTTGCTGCAATACATTCCATTGATTTTTAACAAGTTTATGCACGGCACAGAAGGGAGAATTCAGATCTTGCTGTGGCCTCTAAACATATCATAAAATTTTTGTTACAGTAGGAATATGAAATGTCACTAGACTTAGAGACTTGTTAGCATTTTCCTAAATTCACACTTACACAAGCGCAACAGCTATTAATAAAATAGCATTATGATATGCTTTACAGTCAGTGATACCCTAGACTATCACTTTAAAGAAAAGTTTGTGTCAAACATCATGGAATAAGTCACTTATTGTAGCATGCATTCTCCATTGCTCCAGAGTGCTCTGTGCTCAGAGACCTCTCCTTCATCATAATGCATCCATAATGAAGTCTTCTCTCTTAAACTGAGAAGAAGATGCACAGCTACGCTTCACCCACTGCAATATCCTTCAAGAGGAAGATTCATTTTTGTGCATGTTTCTTCCCCATACCTGGCCGTGTCAGACGTATTAGAGAGATGTAGACATCATGGCAGTCTCGCTCCTGAGGGATGACCAGCTGGATAACCTGGAAGTTCTTGCAGCGGATTAGCAGTGGGCAACCTGTGGCAGTTGTGGCCTGCTTTTCAATGGAGGAAATTTGGCTGTGGAGAACCTGCAAGGGAATTGAAAATGGTTACATCAAGTGATTCAAGTTTTCAGGAAGAAAAACAGTTGCTTGTTAAGATCTGCCAGGACACAGGAGCTTCCACTGCTGTTTCAGAAAATCCTCACACATCTTCTTGCAGTTTTGCTCCTATCTCCAGCATCAGAACTGCTGGATACATGACCTACAGACAAAGAAGCACTTCTGGAATGTTTCAGCTGCTCAGACATTAGCCTAGTCATGCTGTTCAAAGCCTTTTTTGATCTTTTTTTTTTAAATGTATGCTAACAAAAATCAGAAAAAGAGCTCTTTTGTCTATTTGTACAGTGAAAAGATGAACCAGCATCAGTTATATAAAACTAACTAAAGTCTCTTGGCTAAAATGTCGGTCCTGCTAACTGACAGAATGGAAGCACAGGGAGAGAGACGAGCTGACTAAACCTAGGCAGTAATTCACTCTCTAAACAGCTGAACTTGAAGCAGTGGTTCCTTGGAGAATCACAGCCAGTATTCAGTAAATACCCTTGCAGTACCCTGTGTTACAGTATCGGGAACCCACAGAAATTTTTTTAAAGAATTATCAAGCCGCAAAGGTTTTTATTTGGCATTTCAGACACTATCCAGTAATTGAAGCATCTGTGTAAACTCATCTACTACATTTAATCTACTTGGCAAGTTATTTTCAAGTTACCATCAGTAAATTGCCAAGCACTTACAGCTAACTGAAAAAATAAAAATCATACCCAGGTTTCTTTACGAGTTTCAGAACCATTTTCCACAAATATGACGTGAGTAGCTGTTAAGTACAGAGTTCCCACTGCAGCTTTTCTTGAAGATAAGCGATCAAGTAACCGCACATTTTCCACCTAAATAAAAAGAAGACAGATGAGAAAAAAGAAATAGGCTATGGCATAGCATACTGTAGTGACATATCAACAATTACATTTTGTCAACAATTATATTACAAACACTGTGTTGTCATGCTAAGATAGATGTTTACCACCTAAACAGTACACAAATATATATGAGATTGATCTACTTTCATAAGCAATATTACTTAGGATTCATGGGAAAGTTCAGGTTGGAACTCAGAAACTCCTGAGTCCAATTTCCTGGTCCAAGCATGTTCGGTTGCTGAGGTTCGATCAGGTCGCCCAGGACTTTACCCAGTTGGATCTTGAAAATCTCCAAGGATGGAGTCTGTCCAACCCATCTGGGTGATCTGCTTCATTGCCAAACTGTTCTTACAGTGAAATTAATAGAAAAGCATGCCACAAGATAGAGTAGTACCAGAAAAACCATTGAATCCACTCAGTGAGGGCCACTAAGATGATCAGAGGTCTGGAGTTCTTCTCCTATGAGGAAAGGTTGAGGGAACTGGGATTGTTTAGCTTAGAGAAGAGAAGGCTCCGGGGAGAACTCCAATACTTGAAAGGAGCATATAAGCAGGAGGAGGAATGGCTGTTTACAAGGGTGGATAGTGACAGGACAAGGGGAAATGGTTTTAAACTGAGACAGGAGGTTTAGGTTAGATAATAGGAGGAAGTTCTTCTCACAGAGGGTGGTGATGCATTGGAACAGGTTGCCCAAAGAGGTTGTGGATGCCCCATCCCTCGGGGCATTCAAGGCCAAGCTGGATGTGGCTCTGGGCAGCCTGGTCTAGTGGTTGGCAACCCTGCACATAGCAGGGGGATTGAAACTAGATGATCATTGTTGTCCTCTTCAACCCAGGCCGTTCTATGATTCTATGACAAATCCTTTAGTTCTATGTAGTAGTTACATTTTTTAGCACTGGGTTCATGCCTACAAGGCTTTTCTGAGGAAATTATTTTTACATCTTGTTCAGATACATACCCTCCCCTTGAGCCAATCCTTCTTGATCCTTCGCACTAATATCAGCTGGAGGGTTGCAGGCACAACGGCATAGATGCACATCCTGGATTTTAGACTGTACTATACATAAGCCACACAGAAGGTGGGGGAATAAATTGAAATTCTGGGAAAGTGACACAAGGGAAGTAAATTGAAACCGAGAGTCATAGGTAGGTTCTTGTTTTTGTTGCTATAGGAGCAATCTAGCTAATTCCCCCTCCCAGAAATTCCAGTGAATGCTCAAATCGTTGCTGGTTTATAAGAGAATCATCTGAATCAGAAATGGTGTGTGTATGAGAGCACGAAAAGATGCTTTCCCCATAAGATCTTCCCAAGGCCATATGAAATGACTATCAGAAAAGTATTTATGTATGAGAAAATTTTATTAAATTAAGTGATTTAACTCCAAATCTAACTTAACTTTCATTTTTCTCCCTCTTGTGGTACCTCTGTATCCAGACAGATGTTAGTAAAAGAGTTCAAAGAACTTCCCACTTGGTAAACCTTACCACAGCTCTGTAATATCATGGTAGGACCTGGCATCCACTCAACCCTTTCCATAATCATCAGTGACACAAAGAAAGCTAAAGAAAAAAAAAAGAAAGAAAAAAAAAAAGAAAAAGAATAGGGAAAAGTAGGAGGTGGAAGTGGTTGAGTGTATTTCTTGAATGGGCCTCACTCAGGCTTGCAGACAAGTCTCCAGTGATAGTTCATAAAATGTTCCAGGATATGTCCCTGTGGGCCTACTAGGGCTGACAGCAATGGACACATCTGGAAACATTTGCCTTCAATTACTTTCCAACTGGAATCAAAGACTTAATACCCACAGTTTTGCCTCCTTGGACAAAAATGGATGTTCTCTCTTTGTGGCTCTACTGACAACAGGTATCCATGGCGTCTACACTGTCAATATATGGTATACACCACATTTTATAGGCATTTGATCTAATGCTACCTAGTGTTTCTGACTGATAAGCTAGAAGGATAAATAGATTAGCAAGGTAGACAACAAATGGATTAAGAACTGCCTGAAACAATAATTTGTTAACAACAGCCTTAGTGTGTTTCCTACTGCAACCATTTTAAAACCAAAATTTACTGCTTTTACTAAAAAAAGTACCCTAGTTCAAACATATTAAATCAAAGAATGCTGATCATCAAGATCATACAATGTGTAGTAAATTACCAAAATGGATTTATAATGCTGAAATCACACTGAGAATGTGATTTTCACTCAAGCAGCAACAGCTCAGCTCTGTGCAGCCTGCCCACTGCTGCAAAAGAGCTTCTCTATGCCTTCTCTTCGACTCTCCACTCAAGACTTGCAAGTTCTTCTGTACAGCCAGTTATTTTCAGGACCTAGAGCTTATAACTGCTGAAGAGATATGACTCCATTAAAATCAGAAGGGTTCTATTCTTGTGTTTGAAGTACAAAAGCTGACTGTGAGTGCTGCTCAAAGAAAATGGAAAAGGACAAAAGAATGTTAAAGACTTCACCACTCTTGGATTGAAATGAAGATAACTTTGCATCAATTTCCTTAAAAACAGAGTGGAGTGCAACAAAAATAAAGAAAGAAGAAAGAGATCTACAAAGTCATTTTCATTTTAACACAGACTCCAGATTCACAGAAGCTTCCCACAAGACTCAGAAATGGGATGTAGCTCCACAACAATTTTTCTCCCTGTTTTTAAATAATTCTACAGAAATTACACAGTGAGCAGAAAGACGCCATCACCTAAGAACTGACGTTTGCAACATATTATCCAAACACATTGCATTATTTTAAAAATAGGATTAGAGATGTCCTTAAAACAAACAAATGAAAAAAACAGTTTGGTTGCAAAATGCTTAAAAATTAAACAATTAGCAAAACCAAGTTTCCTCCAAGGCCAGCTATAATCTGCTTTAAACAAAAATAAAGCAGATAGAAAGCATGAATAGTCTTTTCCCAGGACCATCTACTTCAGAGGTCACATACTGGGATAAGGAAGAATAGAAGGAACACAGCATTAACCCAAAACATTCAGTAATAAGAAAAAAAAGAAGATATAAAAGAGCATGGATCATACAAACCAAGGATTTAGGCAGTGTCCCAAGTCTAAGAAGAATCCTCCAGTAACAATAAAAATGAGATTTGACTGGACAAATCATGTCCCTGCCAAGCTGGGGCACTGTCCAGCCAAGGAGGGCACTGCTCTACAGGACCTGGTCTTGCACAAGGAAGCGGTCACACCAGATACCACCCTATAAACTGAAATACTTTAGGTTGTGACACAAGAAAAGCAGACACTCACAAAGCAGGACAAAGGCTCAGGGTGAATTTTCAGGTCTTCAAATTATATCTTCTCCCTTCTCATCAATCAGAGTTCCGTAACTGATTTTCCGAACCCAGATGAGGGAGAACTTACCTCACCATTTTCGGGAGGCCAGCCAGCAAGGGCCTGCTGATAAAGACTCAGACTGACTCTTTCCTCCAGTTTTATCTATGGTTTGTTTGATTTATTATTCTTAATTATTCTGTATTATCTCACATTTGTTTTTAATAAATCAGTTTTGTTTTCTCCTATCTCAATCAGGTTTCTTCCTCTTCCTTCCCAACCCTTCTCCTGAGGGGAGAGAAGGGTGTTGTGTAATTAACACTTCAAACCACGGCATAAGGTCATAATTTCTGATAGCCCTAATTGTATTTTAATTGCATGAATTTGTCATACAACATTGGCACTTGCAACACCTGGTAAGAGTGATCTTCACATTTTGTTAGCAGTACCATAGCATTTTGTGACCAAGATGGCAAACAACAAACATCGTTACTGCTGAGAAGGTAAATGAGGATTTTTTTTAATTTTTTTTTTTAGAACTATCAATCATAACTCCGAGTAATCTTGAGCCTTCTTGAAGGAAGCCCTCCAGGCTACCAACACTCCCCCCTACACACTGCTGTTAACTTACATTTATCAACAATTATTTTTGTTATCAGTATCATGAGACATTGCTGTATGCCCCTACAACAAACTTTCATTTCTCCTATGCTTTGTAATCTAACTACTATCAGTGGTATTTGCCTCCTCTGTCATCTCCTCCCCTCTCTGTATCTTTCAAAACTGTTGTCAATAAAATATTGCAGGATCTTATGTATTTTCTTGGGTCTCTAGCGTGGAACATCCCTCACTGTAAAAATGGGCTTTATTATTTGTTTCCTATTTTTTAACTAGTTATCACTAAGAGGTCCTTATGTCTTCATCCATGATGATTAAACTTCTCCAAGAGACTTTGATCTGCATTTTGTCACATGTATTCATCCTAATCCAAAGAAATTTTAAAAATTCTGGGTTTCTCTTTTTAATCATATATTCCCATGAATCTAAAGATGTAAAATGGATGAGCAGCTCTTGACAGTTTTCTTGGATTGTCCTTTTTTTATTTTTATTTTTTTTGTCTTGACTGGGACACTTTTAGGAAACACACCATGGTTACTGGCTTGACAGTTTTCTACTTGACCATGGTAATTTTTCACCATTCATGGTTTACAGTTTCTTAAGAAATCTCTTCTAATAACATGTTTATTGGTTACAAATCTTTTGACGTGTTCTTGATAGAATAGATATAGCCATAAATACTTTTCCTACTTTGATCATTTACCAGCCTCTGTCAAGATTTTGCCTATTAAAAGACAGCTTAAAAAAGGCTTTAGTACTAGATTTTTTGGTGAGTTGTTCTTCCAAATCTCTTTTGGCTTGTATTATTTTGTTTGTATATTTAATTTATGTTCCATTTTCTTCATTTATACACAATTTCAAATTGAAAGGAGCCCTTTTACTTCTAAGAAAAGAAGTAATTAAAATAAAAGACATCCTCTTACTTCCTTTCCCTGCTTGTTAGCTATGCAAATCTTTTCTTTCATCCTTTAAAGCATTTTTCTGGAAGTTGGCTTACAGTGAGTTCCCGTATTTAAACAATCTTCATGACTCCCATAAACATTTCAACTTTTGGCTCTCATTCTTTCTAAAAAGTTTTCACATTTTTATGTACTTTCCTCTTTGAAGTTAAGTATTTCCATGTTTAACATTTCCATGGGATATTCTCCCACTTCTTCTGCTACTTCATGAATACTCAGCAAAGTATATTCATGAAGTCACACAGAGGTTCCAGCTGTATTTTGAACCAGACCTTTCTGTCACTGCTTAAGATCATATCCCAGATTTACTTAGAATTACACTTTTTTTTTTTTCCTGATATAAGCAAATAGTAAATGATTGCTTTTACAGAGACAACACCTACAATTTTAACCAGAATCATATCCCCAGCAGTTATCTAACACCAACTTGGCAATGTTTCCCATTGCTGCAGCATTTTCTGCCTCTACGCCCTGTTTGATTTTGTCTAGGCCATCACAGGTGATGTGACAGCAAAGTTCCTTGCCTTTCCTGTGTGACTTGCCACTGAGAGCAGCCTGTCACATTGATTATTATTTTTTAATCAGTTTCCTAATGTGTTTATTACATCACCATTCTCACTTATAACCAGTAAAACACTGGTATTCACAAGTTTTTCCAGACTCAGTATTTGTACAGAAACACAGACACATTTGGACCAGTTGACTATGATTTGATTTTTTTTTTCTCCCTGTGGTTAAGTATACCTCTTGGTAACTTTTGTTTATTTGAGAATATAGATTTTTTTTTTCTATGAACAGAAATTTTATGACACATTTCAGCATCCAAAATATCAGATATTTTCTGCATTCTAACAAGAGCTTGTCAGTTTTTCTTCAGTACTTACAAGTGAAATTCCTAATTAGCACTCCCACTAGATTTGATTAGACAATGCATCTGGCTGAATTTTTAGCTGGCATTTATTCCCAATGGCTTCAATGAATACCGTAAGTACAATGAAATCCTCAAAATTTGGCAGAAAGAAAGAAAAGGGAAGAAAAAAAAAGTAAAATAACGCCATCTTCAATCTTAGATTTCATTCAACTTATCAAAGGATTCAGATAACGAGCTGTTGTCTTCATCCTCCTAATCAGGAAAAGTAAGCCAAGTCAAACATCTTAAATGGTCTACAGGAAACAGAAATATGTTCATTAAAAAAAAAAAAAGAAAAGAAAAGAAAAGCAAGAACAGCCTGTAAAGCTGGTATTTTTCTCAAGGAGAAAAATACAAGTGCTAACCAAACATGTTTGAGGAGTGGCATCTAAGTAAAACATAAATAAATTATTTGAAGCTGTTGCCTCCATCATTCACTTTTGCCTAATGACTGTGGTTGTCTGGACTTAAAGAAAAGACTGCCAAGAAATTTACTTCAACGATTATAACCCCTCATATGGAGGCCAAACCCTCTTTTTTTTTAGTGCAACACAGACAACAGAAAAAAAGAAGGAAAAAAAAATAGAAGTTAAAGGGAACTCAAATTAAAAACAGATTGAAGGCATTTTTTACTCAGAGAATAAACATGACAAATGGCTTGCCAAGAGGTCATTCAAGAAAAAGATGTATTATTAGAAAAAAGCATGGGTCAAAGCTTTATTCGGGCACAACTTCCACCAGTTTCAATGGGACTCCCACCTAAGGAAGAACAACAAAGATATGATCCTGAAAGTGATCAGAAAAATTACTGTGCCAAAACATTATTTCTAAAATTACCCACAACCCTAATTTGTTTTCATCTGTAGTACAGACTACTTCTTGGAAAAGCTCTGGCTGCATAGCCTATTTTTAAAAGCTTCTTGAACATGGTACCTTCATTCTTACTTCAATTTATTTAGGCATTTCCAAACATAGGACATCATCATAAAATTGCAGAAGTTAATGATCCTCTTTCATGCTCCATGTGGGAAAGCTCTTTCAGATAAATGCAGGATCTGCTTTTTGGGGGGCATAGACTTGAGTCTGGGGAAGACAAAAAAGCAGCAAGACAAGCAAAACGAACATGGTTTTGCTTCCAGCACAGACACTCTGTGTCTGTGGGTTTCCTTCCCATGTAAGAGCTAAGCCTGCAATTTCTGAGTTATATACTGCAATTTCAACTGCAAATCTGGAAGGAGAATACAGGTGAAAAACCTATCCAGCATCTAAGAACAACTCCTGCCCATCAGCAAGCGGGATCTGTTATTAATTCTTCCATTTCCTACCCACCAAAAAGGAGGAAAGCTGTGCAAACCCTCACAGTGAAGAGGATGCTACAAATTAAAGATAAGCAGGAAATCTTCTAGCTCAGGCCACATCCTTGGGAGTTTCTTTCTTGTTCAATCAGATAAAATGTACTGCTTTGCAACAAAAGTCTAAGTAAGTGTCAGATAAAACCTGATCAAATACACTGACATATGAGAATACAAAAGTGTGGTGGCATTTTTGGTAGTTGAAGGGTACAGCAAGTGCAATGATGCAGTGACTTCAGTCACTGATTCTTTGAACTTGAATGAGTTTCCAAAGTTGTGAATGGTGTCTACCACCAAAAGAAACTTTGATTGTGGGTCTGTTCTGGTCTGGAAAGTAAGGAAAGAGGGAACTGAAGTGAAGTTTGAAAGTCACAGTACACATCAGGAAGGGCCATGGGAACGCTAGAGCATTACAGCAAATGCACAGGATCTGCAAGACAGATCAAGCTTCCATCATGGTCTTGCAGACTCTGCGTGTGCCAGCTCAACAGCCGCTATTTCATAACAGTACTGCTGAAAAGCTTGCTCCAGTGCCAAGGAATGGGGCTAGCTTAGGGTAGCACAGAGCCCTAGAAAGACTCCTTCTTGTCCAGCCATGACTTTGTCTTCCCTCGGGCTCCTAGCCCAGGGGCTGCAGCTGTTTTCCCCGCTCACCTTGTAGTGTTACACATACAAGGAGAAACCAAATCCTGGGAACTAGCAACACGGCACTGACTGACTTCAGCACTGCAGGCACGCAAAAGCTAAAGGAAGAGCTTGTGCAAGCCAAAAGCCTGAGCCTAATGAGAAAAAAGAAGCACAGCTGGTATGGTTTGAGGCCAAGTGGAATATTTGAGCTTTCTTCACCCTGGTTGACCTCAGCTATTCAAGTGTTTAGCATAATTCTCAAGAGTGGAAAAAATGTAACATGCTAAAGACCAAATGCTACAACTATAAAGATGTTTTTTATCCACACAGGGAAAGTATGATATTGTACTCGCTGAACAAAATATATATTATTATATCTTTTTGCATAGTCCTGGAATGAGAAAAATGGAAAACAGAGCTGTCAATGAATTTTACTATTTAATGTGGTTTCTATTCTATTTCAATAAGACTCATAAAAAACTGTTGTTGATCCGTGTAACTTCTTTGTATTTTCATCACTGAAAAGATTTCTCAATCTGTAGTACAGAATCAGAAGGCCATATATGTCAGAAGAATCATCAAAAGCCAAAAATATGAAAATAGTTAAATTTAAATAAAGACACCTAGGGCAAACCTGGCAGGAGGGGGGGGAAATAGTCAAGAAAAATTTAAGCAAGCCTAATTCATTAAATGACTGAAGTAAAGCTGAAATAATGGAAAGTAACTGAAAAAGTTTTAAGGAATTACTTGCATATTAGCAAGACACTGAGCAAATTACCTAACAAATAGTTTGATTAAAAGTATCTGATTGTTTGTTGTGATCTATAAAACATGGAAACTAAACACCATATTATCATATGTATATGAGTAGCAATTTTATAATGGATGCAGTGAACTGTAGCCTATTATAAGAGTATAGAGCACTGCAACATGGTGTCTACACCACAATACAAAGACAGAAATTTCCGAGAAAAGAAGTGAGCAACTGATTAATTTCCTAAGTCAGTAAATCTTAATACATTTTCCAAAATTGTTTAGATTTACCTCTGAAAAAATATACAGAAAATTCTTGTATATAGCAATAATGTATAGCAGGGAGGAACAATTGTGCACTGAGCAATGAAGAAAAAAAAATGCAAACCACAGAATTTCTTGCAGGCACATTGTTCTGGCACCTTCAGTGCTAACTTTTGTTTTGTTTTATTTTTTTAACCAACACTATACCTAAAACAGAAGTAAAGTGCATATTGGGAATAGGCACATACATAAAACTCATGTTTCAAAAGTGAAAAAAACATCCAGAATCCAGAAAGGGTTCTAATCCCAGAGGTAATGTAAAATAAAGAAAGCCAAGTGAAAAATAGAACTGCATCCACAAAAGCCAAAGAGTTGAATCCTGAGCCTTTTAAAACCAGAGAAACACCTTCATTGCCTTATATAACCTTTGGATCACTGGCTCCATCAGCATTCTTGCATCAACTCATAAATTTGGCAGCATTTTCCCATATGGGTGATTCTTTTCTTCACTCTCTTCTAAACTGTTTTTCAGTTAGCATTTTGAATTAGATGCTTTGGTATTAGATCAGAAGCACTATTATCCTGATCTAGCACAGCTAGACAGCTCCTTCACTCACTTCACAAGGGTCAGTGTGCTTCTGGATTCACTCAATTAGATGCAATCAGTCAACACTTCACTAGTTATTATTTAAATGGTCAGCTGTCCTATAGGCTCTTACTGCTAGCACAGTAGTTTCCAGATAATACGCAGGCACAGAGTTTTCAGATAATAAATATATGACATGTTTTAACCTATTTCACATGGAACTTTCAATAGGATGACCAAAGATTAAGAACAGACAAATGGATAAAGAGAACCAAAAGTAATGTTCTGTTTCTTTAGGAGAATGTATATTAATATATATTGTGAGATTTATGAATCAGATTATAGAAACAAGGAAACAGTTGTAAGAGTAGTGACCAGATAAAGTAGATTATTTTAACAGAAAATGAAGAAAATATTAACACCAAAGTTTCTGCACCTTATTTACATAACTATGTTACAAGCTCATACACATGAAGAATAAAGGGTAACCGGAGACTATGAATCTTCTCTCATAGGATTCCAGAGATTCTTTTGGCTATGTGTACAGATCTTCTGCTCTTAAATCGTATATCTAAAGCTAAGCATTAAAAATCTCGCTCCATAAGTAGCAATGCCCCAAAGTAACCACAACTGAATAAATAAACTTTCCCCACATAAGCAGAAGATTGAAATTTCAACTGAAACTGTTCTCAAAAGTTTTGTTTGTAGTCCTCTGTAACAATCGTGTTACTTGAACACAGGATGAAGGGTATTGTCTATTGTATCTCCAGAATAACTCTGTTGGGCCAAATACATCTGCAGTACAAATACATCCTGTATAGCTGGGAAAATTCAGGAAAGAGATGGCACAGGGGACTTTTGTGACTGAGGTGTGCTCTTCTGGGCCAAATCTACTAAAACAAAAGAAAATACCACACAGTGCTAGAAATTAGTTTGGGAAAGTAAAATACTTGGTACTTCATCATCATCATAAGAAATAGCAACGCATCTTACAGTTTTCCTGAGAAAGGAGTCATTGAAAAGAAATCCCTCACTGTAACATCACAAAAACAAAACCACTTGAGCAACTCAAATCATCCTAAGTATTGTGTTAACAAGAGATACTCAACCAAATGAATTTCTGAGTTAATTCCACCGAAGACAGCTGCTATACCAGAGATAAATATGATGAATTCTGTATTTTAAGAAGCCCATTCAATAATCCTGCTGCCAATATATGAAGACAAATGATATGGAACAGTGATAAATAAAATAAAACCATTAGCAACAGTGCCCAAAGTCCCCCCATGAAAAAAACATATCTTTAGAGCCCTTCTCTGTCTACCTGTTCGTGGTTAAACATGTCTCTACAGATGTTAACAAGATATGCTTCTTGTCTGTGTGGAAGTATTGTTTATTTATTATTATTTTTTTTTAATCACTGTTATAAGCAGTTCAGCAAGTTTTGGGTTTTGGCAGTTATCCTAGACAAATCTTGCTGCTCAACCCATACTAATGGCTGATAGTGGCTTTACTCATTTTTAAAAGATTATTGGAATTACGCATAACTTTATTTAGCTATGTGTGACAGTTAGCAACTTTTAAATACACTCAAATTACAGTCTTCATAAATAGGATGACATTTACATCACTGCTGCCTCTGTAATTGTACATGCACTCTCCATTCCACCTATAACATCATGGAAGAACAATGGCATTTAGTACATAAAGGACTGTGTTTGAGACTCAGCTGTATACTATCCAGAAGGGCTAAGGAATACCATTCAATAAAATAATGAAGAAAAGCAGTTTAGTCAAGTGGTTTCTATTTCTGCTATCAACTTATTTTTGCTCACTAAGGAGGGATAATAGTTAAACTCTTCAGAACTAGAATTTAAGGTATTATGCCTTTGGTGAAAGGCTAGGCAATGTACCATTAGCAAAATTATGTAGTTATGTCAATAGCACATTGGAAGAATGGAACTGCTGAGAAGGGGAATACACATGTTTTGAAAGACTCAGAATGGATTTTGGAGTGGGAAATCCTGCCGGAGCCTTGTGATGCTGTCGCAAAGTACGCAGTAAGGCTGATCCAGAGGGCAAGATATATTTAGAGTTCAAAAAAACCTTTTGACAATCAAAGATTTTTAGAGAAACTAAGTTACCACAGTGCTGGAGGAAAAGTCCATTTACAAACTGAAAGATGCTTAAAGGATAGGAAGAAGAGTAGGGCTTAATGACATGTCATTCAGCATGGAGGAAAGTCAGCAATGAAGTCCTACAACTTCTGAGACTGGTTTCACTCAACTTTATCAATGCCCTGGAGAAAAGAGTAAGCAGTAAAATCCTCAAGTCTGTGGATGATAGTAAGCTTTCTTAGACAGCCAAATGCGGTATTTGTGGCACAAGAACTTCAGAAGAGCCATGTGCAGGCAAAAGAGATGCAAACAAATATATATGGTTTAGTTACAGGGGAAAAAGCCCTAAACCATATCTACACAACCATGGATGGACTCAGAAATTATAGTTCCCACACAAGGAAGAGGTCTAGGGGTCATTGCTGACATTTCTCCGAATTTATCAGAAACACACAGGCTATGATCAAGATTTATGATGAAGGCTTGGAAAAGGTGAAAATAAACTGTTATTCTCCAAATCAGCAAAGCTAGAAGTAAGGAGCATTGAACGGAACCTCTACAGCTGTGATCTTCTGCAACTTGATCCCACACAGGAAAAGGGTTAGCACGTTCAGAAAGGGCTTTGGCAAACACATGCACAAGAGGTCCATAAAGGGACATGAATCAAACAAGGGAGAGATGGACTTGACTGCAACAAATGTGGACACTGCAAGAGTGAAGAATGCAGCCAGGATCTCCTTCCACCACTAGAAGACGCAGAGCGGTGACCTAAATGAACTATTGGTCCAGATGACATGGAACTCCTCTCTGCCACTGTTCGTTTCTTTGACTTAAATGACAGCTATGCTATATCAGATTTATTTTAATATACACAAACTCTCATTCTCTACTGTTTTATTTCAACTAAAATAAAAAACAATTGCTAATTATTTTGACAACAATTGGCATTACGTTTTTATTACATTTTGAAAGAAAAGCTTTTACTTGGGACAAGAACTTTGTTTAAATTTTGTATTAGTAAGTTCACTAATTTTCTAAGTATGGGATTTATCTCAATTTTCAAAATGTCTGGGAATCCTGGACAGTCACGTTATTCTGAAATAAATATCCCTACACAGGAAGGCAGTTGCATATCAAGCTTTTCACTGGACGAAATTGAATGGAGTTAGGAAATGGGATACCAGAGACTAACACTCAATATAGTGAGAATATTTCTATTCTTAGCACTGATGAGGTTAAAAAATATTTAACATTAAATTTCAAATTATCATTGAAAAAAAAATCAGTAAAAACAATTGAAAATAAACAGCACTGTTTTGATTACTGATTTTCTGTTTTTTTGAACAAGCACATCAAAGATACCATTTCTGCTACGTAAATGTAGATACACCAAGGCAACACTGTATTTGGGAGTAACTTGAGGAATGTATTTCAGCACCTACTCATATTTAATATCTTGGTTTTTCTGTATTTGTAGAAGGATTTTTTAAAGGGTTTAAAGGCACCTTTACATCCTGCATTCTAAACTGCCTTATTCCAGAGACATGACTTCCAGAATAGCTACAAATATAAGGACATGCATGGAATAAAGACTGCACAATCAGCTCCCACTGAGTATGATTTCCAGAGCAAGTTCTGAAATATCAGTGTTGTGCTTTCTCATAGCTGTCTTGATACTGTGCATATGCAAAACCCATTTCTGCAACATTTGAAGGCACATGTTTGCAGAAAAACTAGCAGAAAAGCTTTCATTGTCCATAATAGGCTTGGGTCATTTGTTAAAAACAAGCATGAAGACTTATTTTTAGATTTTTTTTTTTTTTTCCTTATTAATCTGCTTTCGTAATTTTTTTCACATCCATGCTTTCAACATTTGGCTTATGGCCAGAAGCACCTGTTCAGGCAACTTCCACTGATAATTTCCTACCCGTGGTAAGATGATTCTTAGCGTTCTGACATTCTGACATAAGAATCTGATGATTCTTAGTGTTCTGACAGTTGTCCTTCAAAAAAAAAAAAAAAAAAAAAAAAAGCCACTGATAAATCATGAAATAAGAAGGAATAGATGCTATAAATAATATGTTCATTTTAGCACCTATAGACACAAAAATCCAAGTCGAGTAGGGAGTCTCATCTGAAATTAGCATCATCATGCTAGATATTGACAGAAAACAAACAAACAAAACACCACACAGGCACACACAGGCACAAATCAAATACAAATAACTTCTTAACAGCTTTGGGGGGTGAGGGAAAGAAAATAAAAAGAAAGGTAAAAATACATGCTATGCCCACTTCAAATTAGTATGTTGTGGGAGTTCATTTTTAGTCATTATTTTTATGTGTGCGCCAAAATTGCATCTCATTTTATAGAGCAAGATGGAAATTCTGTTAACAAACACAGGCTTCTCCTGCAGAAAAAAAAAATGGACTAACAGAAGGACTATAGCATCAGTCTGCAGAAACTAAACAAATGCATCACCAGATCTGACACTGGGACGAGCTATAGGACAGCACACCTTCATTCCGATAACCTACAAGACACGGTCGGGGTCTGCAATTCATTAAGGCGACTCAAACCCCCAGCCCAACCCGCAGCACCCCCACCCCGGGGCAGCCGGGAGGGCTGCAGCACAGGACGGCCCTACAGCCGCAGCTCTGCCCGCCGCGGGGCTGCTCCCTCCCGGACCCACCTTGGGCATCCGGATGTGCTCCATGGCGGCGGCGGCCGGCCCGGCTCCTCACGTCAGGCGGGCAGCCATGCGCACCTGGGCTCGTGCCGGCCTTTCATAGCTATATATATATAATTTATATATATATATAATATTAATTTCTCCCCGCGCTTTCTGGCGCAGATAGGATTAAAAAAAAGGAAAAAAGAAAAAAAAAAAGAAAAAAGAAAAAAAAAGAAAGGAAGGTCTGTTCAGAGCAGAGGATGCGGCTGTTCGGATGCCGGCAGGTCAGCGGCTGGCTCCACCTCCCGCAGCCGCCATGCTGCCCGGCGGCGGGGATGCTCGGCGCGGCCCAGCCCAGCTGCATCGTTTCGGGGCACGGCGCAGGGCGGCTCTCGGCATCTCGGTGTCTGGAATTGCCCCGCTCGATGCTTCCTGTGAGAAGGACCAGAAACAGCGAGGGGAGCTCTGCCTGAGGTGGCCTCCCTCCATCTTTTCTCATTCCCTGGTTCAATGTGCGCAGTGTCTTCAAGGCAAAAACTGCACTACATGAAACTGAGGCACGGAACTGCATTAATCTCAAGTTTTGCATGTCTGTTTTTCAATAATTTACAATGTGCACAAGGGGAGATTTTTTATGACGTGTGGTTTTCAGTCTTATGCAATAAATATCTTGTGCCATTGCTTGCCTTGCCTGGACCATGAGATGTGTTGCCTCCTAAGGCAAAAATAGATGCTTCAGGGCTGCTTTCCTCAGGTTACCTGTGCAGACATAGAGAACATCTCTAACCAGCTCTTCACAAATAGGCAGTTCCATTTTGGCTAGCCACCTCTAGGGTCAGGAATAAGAGTGAAGATGTACTGAACCACACAAAGCGTGCAGCAAGAGAGCTCTGCTTCAGAGCAGCAGAAGCTCTCTGTGCATTCTTATCTTGCCTGCAGAGAACAGAGCAAGCTTAAGCTTTTTTGTGTGTGTGAAAGCTAAAACATGGATTGTAAATGACTTGAGGCCACCAAAAATTTTTACTGTAAGGGAAAGGGAGCAATGGTTATAATGTTACTTGCACAGTTCTTGCCAATGTTTCTCTAGTCCTGTCACCTTTTTGCTAGATTGTCCAACATCATGAGTTTTTTGTGCCAACTCTTTGGTTAGAGGAGACAGAAGCTGTTCTGCCAGGAGTGGAACATAAGTCATGTCTGAATTTGACCTTTCTGTTTCCTTCTGCCTCTCTTTTCACCACTTCTGCCTTTTTTTTCTCCCATAATTCAGCTGTTGGTATTGTGCGGAAGTGGATAATTTGCCCATAATCTGAGACACCATCAACTGGACGAAATCTATTCTCTATTGAGAGTTTTTATCTTTCCATTTCACTTTGGTCACCCTGATCTGATACAAGAGTTGAAGATATTTTCCATTTGAAATTTCATTGGATGGCATCCATAAAAGTACAGGAATCAAGTAAAGAGTTGTCCATTCACAAGACTCAACTGGTGGTGTATTTTGCTCTCTATTTTAGGCCTGAGCTGTAAAAATCAATTAAGAATTAACCAACCATGGAAAATATTTCCTTTGTAGCTATAAATAAATGTGATTCATGGCACACATTATCATATTTTGGCATTTGCTACTGCCAGTAAGTGAAAATGGAGGAAAGCATTGTCATCCTTTCAGTCCCTGGAGGTACTTGCTTTTCCTTATGGTTTGTTACTACCAAGTTTAAGTCCTGCTGTTGATGGTGCTTTATCTCTGCTTCAATATCTGCAAAACTAAGGTGTTGCTCAGAGAACACTGAAATCCTGTGTATAGCAATCAGTTGCTCTACATCTTGCAAGAGTTTTTTAACTGTCTTGGACAGATAAAATTATTCTTGAGAAAGTATGACTGCAAACAGAACTGGGGTTTAGACAAAAATTCTGCCTGCTGCATTTATCGCAGAAAGATGCAGTAATCACAAGCTTTTAACAGTTCTCTTACATGAATAATTCTCTTTCCATTGTGGATGCTGTTATCTTAACAATCCTGAAAGTGAAATACTTTCTCCACAGAAGTACAGTGAGGCCGACAACAAAACACAGTACTCCATAGTCTACCATTCTGACTCAACTAAGATGTAGGCACAGGAAAATTGAATTGTCATTACTAAACAGTTTTTCATCTATCTGCAACTACCAATAAAGTTCTTGATCAATGCCTGCTGAAAGAAGGCCAGGCACTGAGGGCTAGAATGACACCACTGTATTTGTTTTCCATGTCCACAAGCAGGAGAGACAGGTTTCAGCCCAAGCTAGTAAAACCTGATAGCACACATTTAACTTACAATGTACTAAAATCTCTACTATAATCAATACAGTCACCTGAATGCTCAAACATTTTCTGTTAGTTAAGATGTGCATTTGAATCATCGTATTATATCTGGAAGGCTTTGTAGATTTATTCATGTTTTGCAACTACTAGATTGTTGTTGGCTGCCTTTTAATATAATCTGCAAACTCTAAGTATAAAAGTATGTACTTATATTAATGCTTATTGTCAAGGGTCATCTACAGATGGCTTTATGGACATATAGACATACCTTAAAAACCATCACATTGAGAAGAAATAAACATGAAACTGATGGTATAGCAGCTTTATTTCTGGGCAGCTATAGTCAATGTGACAGAATTGTCTGCCTTACAGCCTGGTATGCGGGATGAAGACATGGAGGCTGGTATCCCACCATGTTATTGTGAGCTAAAGGAAGAGTGCTAGTTTGAGTGCAGCTTCTCAATTGTGGATAAGGAACGGAGCAAAGAGAATCCACACAGTTTCTGAAGGCATGTCACCAAAGAACTTCTGCACTTAGAGCAAGAAGTAGTTTGCTGGCATCAAAGATCTTTCCTCCAGTGAAGCACACAGTTTGCCAGGCTGGAGATGGCAATCGGATGTTTTCACTCACTAGACAGCAGTCGACATTGTAGCACCAAAACTCCTGTTTCCCTTTTACCTTTTGCCTAATGACAGCAGCCAAAGGTGAAATGCATGCATGTGATTTGTAGGTGTCTACAGTATTTACACCTTGGATAATCAGTACCACGGATTCAGAAACAGTGTGTCTCTTTCTGTGTTTCATAACTTCTGAACTTTTAGAGGGAACATCCCGAGTTTCTCCTGGCCAATGCACTTAGACACACAAACTTCTCACTCAGTTAATCTAACAGGAGCTGCATGTGACAAGGTAAAAACAAGTAGCTTTGACTTTATTCTTTAACTCATCTAACTGTTACTTGGCTTGACCTTTTAGCATTTCCTTCAAGAATTACTCAAAGCAATCTTTGATTTTGCCCTGTTATAAAACGTTGTTGCATGGTTATAAAAACAAAATTCACACAGGAAAAAATACCAGCAGTCCCCTGGAGACCCATTCAATCCTATTATACAGATAGCCCAACTGATATGCTTCTGGCCTGAGATGCAAAACAGAGAAATAAAGCAAATAAAACTCTGAAAGAACTCAAATAGAAGTCCAGTTGCTAACATGAGGATTTCATCAATTGAGGAAGCAGTTATGGTTTTGACAAAGGACTAACATTATTTTAAATGAGAGCATTTCAACAAGATCAGAACAGTTAATCCAACTACTGTAGAATGCTATGTTTTCCATAACAAAACATGTCAGGGCAGCTGACAGCACAGTGTTGGAGGTCAGCTGTGATATACTTGAGCTGGTGTAATTCAGACAAGAGAGGTAAAGCAGCTAAAGGAGGAGGCCAGTTAGTACAATGAGTATTATAGGGTGAAAATGAAGAAAAGTACTTCTCAAGAGAGCCAGAAGAAAAAAAAATACTTCCACAAGACAATTAAGAGTTCCTAAACTCCTGAAGAAGTGTAATACTGCTTAGAGATTTACCCCATTCTGCAAATCTGCATTCATCAATACTTCTACCTACACTGTTTTGTCAGTCAGCTCAGTGAAAAGCAATTGTTTTGTCTTGTCTTTTACTGATCCTACACAGGACATTGCTGTAAGGAATAGCTATGCTGAGAACCTTTAAGAGAGTACCCCTCTTCCCATATATTAGCTGTGACTGGGTACATCTGAGTAAGTCTACTCTCAAATTAGATCCTCAGCTATGTAGAACTTGGTGGAAAAGCTGATTTTATTTATTTATTAATAACTTTCTTTTAATTAAAATCTAATATAATCTGCTAGATGTGTTTCCTCCACTCAGAAATTGAGATTTCATATTTTGCTTTACTGCAGTCAGGTATCAGCCATAAATAACTGAGTGATTAAGTTCTTTTTGAGCAGAAGTATTGGGAACTATCCCAACTTACAGAGTCACCAAAGAATTTTCCAAATTGTGGTGCCCGTAATACTCTGACTACCTTTACAGTATCTCATGCAGAATCCTAGACAGGAAATATTCACTGAACCAATTAAAACAAACAAGCAACCTAGACTCTCAGAATCTTTCTATTGAAGCATTCAATGGCAAGCTCAGCAACAAGTTAGAAGAAGAAAGTAAGACAGTAGAGCTCAAAGCAGGCCATAACTGTGTGTTTGCTAAAGCAGTATTGTTAAATGAATAATAAACTTGTGTTGTTATAACAGTTTTCAAAATTTTACTGACTTGTGGGACTGTATGAATGGTCTCCCTAGAACATTTTTCCCAACATGAAGAAAAAGAAATGGAAATAGTATATTTGGGTCTAGATAAAATAACAAAGAAAAATAAAAATTGGATAACAATGGAAAAGAATGCCATCATCTTATTAATTACCTAAACCTACGTGTGGAACTAGGAGCTGGACTTAATGATCCTAGTGAGTCCCTTCTACCTTGGGATATTCTGTGATTCTTTCTGCTTGAAATTCTTCAGAATGAGGTAGTGATCTCTTCACTCCTATATATACTGTACTGCTAATGAGAGAAGCTGACACTGAGAAGTGGTCAGTAAAGTCTCTTATTTACATTCCATGAAAAGGAGGTTCAGATCACACAATCCTTTTTCAGCTACTGACAAACAGTTTACATTTTGAGAAAAAGCAGACTAAGCAAGGGTCATAGAAACCCCAGTGTTCAGACTGAAAGAGTGTTAAGATTGAATTCCAATGTGCTCTTCCAGAACTTGTCCAGTTTATTATTCAAATTCACTTTGCTTTGTTTTCACCAGGTAAGTGTTTTTCAGGGTCTATTGCTACTTACTGAGTTTTGAGGAAAAAAAATAAATGTCAGAGTGGATTCTGAAGAAAATTGTGCTGAACTGCTTCTGACATTCCCTGTCTGAAAGCTCTGTAGTATGAGCTCCTGTCTAATTCCTGTCACTTTTCAACCCTGTGTAGTATTAGATTTATGTTCTTGATCGCTGTCAATTATTTTCATGGATTATGTATGCATGAGAAGACAGTGCTTGTTGTAATTTGTTCCTGGAGCGGAATGTCCAGAGTTTTGTTCCAAGGTACTTCTGTCAGCTGGTCACAGTCAGGATGTATGAGCTATCATGACTGAAAGGTCTACACTTGCAACAAAAGGATGTAATGTTCAGAAAAATGTGTGAGGTGAGATGAATCATTAACTGCAGATAGCTACAGATATGATTATACATAACTGCTCGCTCTGAGGCTTGTGGTTTACTAACTTAGTGATTACAGTCAATGCATAAAGCATATGACTTTGCTATATTTTTCCTTCGTGCCACCTCATCAGCCACTGAGCTGAGTGAGTTTTACTTCCCAGCTTGCATCTGTAATGCTTACCTATGTTTACACAAGTCTCAGAAAAAGCCCAAACATTTGCCTCTTGCTGTCTCAATAGTTTTTCCTTGTTCTTGGTGCCGACACAGGGCAGGTATCTCAGTGTCCAGGCTCACCAGCCACCTGCTTCTTGCATGTTGTATGTCACCAAGTTATGTAAGAATAATGCTCCAGATTCTCATACTTTCTATTCCTTCCTTCTACTTCAGATATGCTGCTGCTTGCTGCTGCTGTTTTGCAAGCCAGGCAACGCCACCTGCCACAACACTGTTGTCCCATGCTAGAGGGGACCCCACCGTATATATCAGGGTAGATAGTGATAGGACAAGGGGGAATGGTTTTAAACTGAGACAGGGGAGGTTTAGATTAGCTATTAGGAGGAAGTTTTTCCCACTCAGAGGGTGGTGACACACAGGAACGGGTAGCCCAAGGAGGTTGTGGATGCCCCATCCCTGGAGGCATTTGAAGTCAGGCTGCATGTGGCTCTGGGCAGCCTGGTCTAGTGGTTAGTGACCCTGCACATAGCAAGGGGGTTGAAACTAGATGATCAATGTGGTCCTTCTCAACCCCAGCCATTCTATGATTCTATGATTTTTCCAGATCTGATCATCATGCAGTGACTGCTGCTGATGCAGCTGGAAGCATCTGCTTGAGGAATCACTTCTTAAAGATCAAAAGGTGAGTCCTGGCCTGGGTTTCATCTTGAAAATATCCTTCCTTCATAAAACTAGTGGTGGAAGTGCATCATTTTAACCCAAGCCAACTGGCAGTGTTGCAGATAAGAAGGTGCATGCCTGCAAGACTCTATCGCTAGTCAGTGACTGCCCTTTATAACCAATATAATCCCTTCCAAGCGTTTAGCCCTTTGAAAGGGTGTGAATGTCTATTTGTAAAACTGGCCATCCAATTTCCCCACTAACATGGCAGTCTTCCATGTGACCAACATGGAGGAGCTGGCTGCCTGTGGTTTGGATGGGCATACACTCTTCTGGGTAAAACACTGGCTGGACGAGGTCCAAAGAATTGTAGTCAATGAAATTAAATCCAGTTGATGGCCAGTCACAAGTGGTGTCCCCCAGGGCTTGGTACTCCTATTCAACATCTTTATTGATGATCTTGATGAGGGGGTTGAGTGCACCCTCAGTAAGTTTGCAGATGACACCAAGTTGGGAGGGAGTGTTGATCTGGAGGGTAAAAAGACACTATAGATCGATCTGGGTAGACTGAATCGATGGGCCAAGGTAAACTGCATGAGTTTCAATGTGGTTAAGTGTCAGGTCCTGCATTTTGATCACAACAAACTCCAGGCATTTTGATCACAACCTACAGGCTTGGGGAGGAGTGGCTGGAAAGCTGCCTGATGGAAAGGGACCTTGGTGTACTGATGGACAATCAGCTGAATATGAGCCAGCGGTGTGCCCAGGTGGCCAAGAAGGCCAATGGCATCCTGGCTTGGATCAGGAATGGTGTGGTGAGCAGGACTAGGGAAGTCATCCTGCTCCTGTACTCAGCATTGGTGAGGCCTCACCTCAAGTACTGTGTTGAGTTTTGGGCTCCTCAGTACAGAAAGGACGTTGAGGTGCTGGAGCAGGTCGAAAGAAGGGCAACAAGGCTTGGTGAAGGGCTTGGAGAATATGCCCTATGAGGAGAGACTGAAGGAACTGGGGTTGTTTAGTCTGGGGAAAAGGAGGCTGAGGGGAGACCTTACTGCTCTTCAAATACAACATAAATACACTGGCAGAGTGTCTTCCCCATAAGGAACTCCCACTGTGTTGAAGAGGCTCAGGAATCCACCTGAGAAGCTGATCTTACAACACTGAATGAAATCCAGACTTCTACTTACAGGTGTTCCAAGAGAATTCAATGCTAGACATTTGTTAGATATTTGTTTATATATATTATTTTTTGTCTGTGAGAACTTATAGCTGTAAGGTCATCTAAAGGATGGAGAACACTATAGTCAGAGATGGTTAGCATAAAAAAAAATAAAATACATTTTGATGATCCTTTTCATAAAAAAAGTACTCTGCGTGCTATGAGAGCTCTCTTGAAATTTGCTTTTAATGAGGCAGTTTGAGGCACAGGTGTTTTTGTTTGTTTGTTCTTACTGGCAGTTGCATGTGAAGGAGCTATTTAACTATATATGAATTTTCTGATCTGTATGACTTTAAGCATTGTAAACTTTTAAAGGGTTGGGGCAGGGAAGGAAACAAAGGGAGAGCTATATTTCTGATATTTTCTGCCACTCTTTCTTCTCTCGAGTTCTCTCACAGAAATAAACAGGGGCAAGACTGAGACCACTTCTTCAAAATGGTTTGCTAAATTTAGCCTTATTTGGAAAAGATGCAAATGAAAATTAGGATGAAAGCTGCTATGCAGCAGGAGTCCTAACAAATGTATCAGAGTATTGCTGGGAAGGAGTGTACCAAAGCAACTTCCAAGCTATATTAAAAAAACAAAAACAACAACAAAAAACAAAAAAACAAAAAACAAAAAAAAAAAAACAAAAAACCAAACACATAAGTAGTGCTAAGTCTAAAAAATATTTGTTATTGTTGCTGAATGATACATTATATAAAGCAGCTGCAAATCTTCATTTCTCTGAACAACCCCACACCCTTCTTCACCCTAAGCTGCTCTTCCATTTCCATGGAGATACTATTTCTTTACTAAGAATCTAATTCTGCAATACACTGCACTCACCCAGACTCAAGGGACTTTAAGTAGGAGGTTATAAGTGGTCAGCATTTACAGAGGGTGTGCAGCACCTCACAGGACTGAATCATGAGTAAAAGACACTCTTTCTTTCCTGTGAATAATTTTGCAGTTAGTTCATGGCAGAAAACTTCTGAATTGGTAGCACTGCTTTTATAATACATACAGCTTTTGATAACTGTACCTTATTACTTGCTACTAGCAGTTTTTACCTAACATCTGTGGCAGCAAGTGATCGGTGGCTGATCCTCATTCTTCAGCCTTTGCACATCCTGAATCAGATCACCAGGTACTTAGTACAGGCTTCAGGGGCCCCTCCAGTGCACCTAGCTTATGATCCCACTCTGATTCAGCTCTGCAGGAGCCAAGAGAGGAAGATCAGCTCTGTCAGAAGCCTGTAGTATGAATGCCCCACCTACTGTCCACTGCAACTTAAAAGAGAAATATCATCCATCCATCTCTTGAAACTGCTAGGTCACACTCCTCTGAAAGCATTCTGATAATGAACTAGGCAAGGCTTGGTATCAAATTCAGTGAGAAGCAGGCTTGGAGTGACAGTGACAGTCCGAGCTGCTTTTGGATGACCTTCACCAATTTGAATGTTGTTGGCTCCCACATTGCACTGCCAGATCCACTCCCACCCCATATGTGAGCTAGAGTCCCTATGGACCTACAACTGACACAGCCTGGAGAGGCTAACTATTAATGTTCAGCAACACTTTTGGCTTCTATACCGGGCATGGGAAAGTCCACATTGGATAGGCTGATGTGTTGGAAGCATGCCTAGCAATACAGAAAGCCTTAAATTTTTGTTAGCTTTTAAATTCTATTCTATTTTTTAGCATTCTTGACTTTTTGGCAAATTTCTGTGTACTATGATGGTAGATTTTTCCCACAAAATGGGAGAGAGATAAAAAGTGCAGTAGGCAGGAACTATGACTGCTCTGATTTTCAAAAACAGTCTGCTCTTTTCGTTTACATGTCAAGGCAGTGACTGGGGTTCAGTAACGATCTTCTTCTTGTTGTTCCTCTTTTTTTAAAGGTGCTAACCTGCTTGCATTTCACATAATCTGGCTTCCTGTGGTAATGAGGTTGGTGGTGTGTGGAGGAGTGTGTGTGTGTATTATGAAGAGGTGGAGTTCTGACAGAATTTAGTTCCCAGAAGTTTTGGTTGCTGAGCAGAGGAAGTGTGAGATTCACCTGAACAAGCAGCAGCGTGAGCAGAGCTTCTAGTAGAGATCAGGGAATCTACATGTGGGAGATGCTGTCTTTCAAAGCAGGAAAAGCTGCACTGTATTTAGCAGAAACTTCTTACAGAAATACTAAGAGTTACTCAACTACTGTGAGCTTAAACACTTACTCTCTGCAGATTTGCACCCAGAGAGCTGGCTGCTGGCCAGGTAATGCCAGAGAAGAAAACTCTGGCCTAGTGATGCAAATGAAGAGCTGGCATTTGGCAGGGAAAATCTGCTAAATTCTCAGATTAAAGTTTTGTGTCTTTTCTTTCCTGTTTTTTTTTTCTGTTTTTTTTTCTTTTTTTTTTTTTTCTTCCCTCCCCTCCCCCCTCCAGTATAATGCCTCCTTTCCACTGGCAGAGAATAGTCAAATCCAAATATACACTTTTGTATTTGAAGTTACAAGTATCATAGAATGGCTTAGGTTGGAGGGGACCTTAAAGATCATCTAGTTCAAACCCCCCTGCCATGGACAGGATTGCCAACCACTAGATTGAGTAGTTTAGTATAGACTGGTTGTTCACTACCAGTTGAAGTGTTTACAGTTTGCCCATTCAGTACGCTCTTGAACCTGGGATTGTTCAAAATCTAGGTTCTTGTTGTTTGGAAAGAAGCTACTTAAAGGATGACCACAAAAATATGTCCTCTGCCACTGTACCTCATAAATGCAGGAGATTCGCACTGATAGGCCCAAGGTTGGTTATAAAATAGAATTTTCTGTCTTGTGCTTTGAGGCACAAAGAGGAAGTACTTGTTTATAGGATTTTTTGTTTTGTTTTTATGGCTATCAATGTTAATGTGCTGCAAAATAGCCCATTTAATAAAATTTCTATAAAGGTTATATAACCTTTTATATATTTTTTATATATATATATATATAATATATATATATATAATATATAACCTTTAAACTTAAATAACCTTTTTAAGCATGTTGGCTTGTTTCTTAGTGTCACACACTGGAGCCCTGAGGGCATTTGACTGATTGCTAACCATGTTTCTGCATTTAAGTCCCATTTGCATTCAGAGATTCTGCTGGCTAATTCAGATGCTCTCCCCACACTCTCACACATTTCTGAGTGTAGGTTCTTTTTTTTATAATCCATTTATGAGAGTACCAGTCCCTGCAGGACAAGTGACTTCTCAGATTCCCTGGGACCCGAGGTACACTTTTTCCCAAGAGCTTTAACCTTACAGATTCCAAAATTAATCACTCCATTACTTCATAGGTAGCATCAGGACTCTGCAGATCCAGCGTGTGTTACTGTAGATTTCCTTCTCCTTCCTATCCGAAGCTGAGCATTTTTTCAACTCTAAAACATTTGTTGGAACAATCATATTTGTAGCCTGTATCCAACAGTTGCTTGCAAGGGTGCTAAGTTCTTAAACATCTTTTCAAGCTGAGCTGCTAATCCAAATAGTTATAATGTTGTTACTACTAGTTAAGTTCAGTTCTGTGTTGTGTGCCTTATTTCTTGGTTTAGTACTAACAGAGTCCTCTCTTTCTGCATTCCTTCTATTGGGAAATATATCCAATCCAGGTGTGCTAATTCTTATGCAAATCATATATTAAAAAAATAAAAATACAAATATAAAAATACAAATACTAAATCCTTGCACTCAGGCCTAATGTTTCCCAAGCAATTTTACAAACATAGCGCTTTCCAAAACTACCTTAGTAATTAAAAATAAATCTAACTTTTTCAAATGACCAAGAATTGCAGAGGATCTTCTGAACCATCATGTTCAGTCCCCATTATATGATTTTCTTCACAAATTCAGCTAGCTCCATTTTAAAAGCAGTTACTTTATTTTCCCCCTCCACACCTCTCATATGAAGTATTAGATACTGACTCATACGTCCCAGCCAAGAAGTATGGGTTTGGTTGTACCAGCATGTTCCTTTGCCAGTCCATACATTTCCTTTCTCTCCCTTTGAAATATATACTGCAAACATACCTCCCATCAGCCTTCAATTTGCCAAGATAAGAACTCTCTTTTAGAAGTATTTATGCTACAGATTGCAGTATGGTGTATATACACCACAAGACAGCTTTTGATGGGGCAATCTTCCTGCGAAAGCCAACAGCTCTGTACAGTCTTATTGGGTCTTACATGTCTTATATGGAAACTCTTTGCACTTTCCATGTATTTGGTATGCTTACTGTACCATGTTTCTTGTACTATCTTTTTAACAGGTGTAAATATGGGAGCCTACAAACAGGAGGGGAATCAACTCTTTGAAAGGGTAGATAACTGCAGGACAAGGGGAAATGGTTTTAAGTTGAAGGAGGGGAGATTTAGGTTGGATGCCAGGGAGAAATTCTTTACAGAGAGAGTGGTGAGGTACTGGAACAGGCTGCTCAGAGAGGTTGTGGATGCCCCGTCCCTGGAAGTGTTCAAGGCCAGATAAGATGGGGCCCTGGGCAGCCTGGTCTAGCATTAAATGAGGAGGTTGGTGGCCCTGCATGTGGCAGGGGGGTTGGAGATTCATGATCCTTGAGTTCCTTTCCAACCCTGGCAATTCTGTGATTCTGTGATTCTGTGAAATATCAACCAAAGAATAAGAAATTATAATGTAAATTTAGATACACATCTATACTGCAAATATACATAATTTTTTTATATTCGTAAAGTCCACTAACGAATTAAAATGGCTAAAATATTGATTTGATTATGATGTGAAAGAAGATCTATATAAAATATTGCAAAGTAATTTGTATTCTAGGACAAGCAAACCTAATCTGGAAGATCAGAAAATGTGTGTTGAGAAAGTTAAGAACATCCTTCCTCTGAGTTCTACAGAGGCTCCTACAAATGTGAAAACACCTGCTCTAACAAGTGAACAAGGTCAAACGCAAAATCCAGTGGCAGTTATAGGATATCTGTTTCTCTGAGGAAACAACTTCAATAGAGCAAATGTTTTAAAATATGAAGAGAAATTATGTACAATATCCATAACATGTTATATTCTTCCTTTCCACTTAGAAATCTAGATTTGTCTCATTAGAAGCTATCTGCAAAGATGTTCTTTTCTTCAGCTTCAGGGTATGTATGTGTACATATATGCATAGTGTATATAAAGTATACACATACAAACACATATGAACAAAGACATACACAAAATACCTAGTTGTACAATTTGTGGCATCTCTGTAGTCAATTACAAACCTCAGTTGTAAACATTTGTTTCCTTGGGGAATATTTCAGTAATTACTGAATGCTGTTGCCGTGCAGAGATGGAGCAGTGTGCTGACGGTTTCCCCAGTGGTACAAGGGGGACTGAATGATTCAGACAGCTTTCTTCCCACCACACTAGGCAGAACTGAACTTAAAAATGTGTCAGTATATATTTATACTCTTTCTTCTCCAAGGGCAGAAGGGCTGTTTAAGTCTTCCACATCTGGCTGCTCTCTCCCACCCTTTTCCTGTGGGAAGTTCTCTCACATCTTTGGCCACAGAGAAGGGGAAGACTAGCTGTGTGGAGAGACTACACAGCAACCCGAAGGTCAGTGGAATCTTCCTGGGAAAACTGATTAAAAGTATTGCTTTACTCTGAAAAGTGATTCTGTAAAGATTTCAATCAGTGCTATGAGTGACAGAGACATGTTGAATCACAGGAACAAACTTAGGAAGGCTGGAGTTCTAGAAGTAGGATCTCTAGGATACAGCATGAAACTGTGCAGAACTGAGACTAATACATTTGCTGAAAGTCAGTGTAAGAATCTATTAATCAATGAAGACTAATGCTACTTGCACTAAAACAAATTATCTGACTGAAATGCACAGAGAAACTCATGTTTCTCACAATGTGACTATACCACACGATTGGCACATAGTGCAAAAGAGTCTGACCAGACTTTCAAAGATCAAGTTTGCATAGTTTGCATGTCAGGAAAAAAACTAATAACAGTGACATAGAACTCCACATGAATATTTACAAGGATCCAGAATCAAAAACTTGTTTGTTAAAAGATAAGCTGAGAATCTTTATGGAAATCTTCATCCTCAAGTGCGAACCTTTTGTTCATGCATTTTGGAAGGTCAGTGAGATAGCATCTGTATCTGGTTATTGTAAATCAAAGGCAAGGTATTTTCTCCCACTCCACACTGAAAATTTGGACTCTTCAAGACAGTTAGTATCTGAGGTCATAAAGACATACTGTCTGTGGGCTCTGTTGATGCTGGGAAAGAATGGTTTATGGTTCAGAAGCTGAACCATAGCATCAGAATTGATACTGGCAGTGCACACCATGGCATCATTTTTGCTGTGTCACAGTTAAAAAGGAGTTCCATTTTAAACCTTATGATTTCACTTCTGCTGGAACATGTTGTTATTCTCTTTTTGCTGGTCTCCATGCCTGATAAACCTCCATTGGCTGACACTCCTTTTGTGCAGAGCTTCACTGAATAATGCATATAATACATACTTACCTAAGCAAACTAAGAAATATCTAAGTATCTGAGTAATGCAGTGATTTCTGAATTCAACACGCCCTTCAACACAGACTGCAAAACTTGCACTTATTTCATGTTTTAAAAATTCTTAAAAACAAAATCACAATCCCATCCTAATTTAAGAAATTACCTCCTCTACTCCTTGCAGACAAATTAAAGTGTCACTTTGATGCACAGCTCATGTGGAAAAGTAGAAGAGATGAAAAGAATCCAACCATCACAGTCTCATAGGGCAGATTTCATTCTTTAAATGTGCCAAAACTCATGCTGCCTGGCTCAGCTTCAGCAAATTATCTAATATATCTTAGTGAGGCAACTCATGTGATCCATTATAGCTAATCAAACCTTAAGTACTTAGGCAAATTTCAGCACCAGAAGAGAATGAGTTGAGCCTGTGAGCAGTAATTGTGTACAGCAGACTAAAGTAGTGGTTAATATGTAAGCAAACTGCCGATAACTATAACTAAAAGTATATATTTTTTTTGCTGATGAGGCTGGGCAAGTTTCTTGGCATGTGCACCTTCTACTTAGTTGACATGGCCCCAGTTGCTCAATTTGCCATAGGTTGCTGGAGATACTTGTTGGTTACCTCAACAGTGTTCAGGGAAAAACAGAAGATGATTGCAGCTTTCCTGCCACTCCCCCTACACTCCCCTTGGTACACCCCCTTGAAGTTTCAAATGGCAGGCCTGCTTTACACAGCTGAAAATCAAGTACAGCCAGAAATTTTTCCTACTGTTATGGAAAAGCAATAATTCATCTCTGATTCTGCATAGCCAAGATCTCTAAAGAAAATAAATCTCCTAAACTGATGGGAAGAATAAAAATGGCCACCCACTGGTCATGTAAATACACTGCTAAATCTTATACTTTTTTTTTTTCCCTGCAAATGAGTAATCAATTATTTACAGATATACACAACTTTTCTGTGATTTATTTAAATGTCCCTTTGTTGTTGTTCAAACATAGTGGTTTTTATTTATTAACACAAATTAAAAATACTCCTTGGGTTGTGTTTTTTTCTCCTTTGCAACCTTTTTTCCTCCATGTTTGTATTTGAGAAGGTTAAAGGACAATCTGTCCTGCATAATAAAAAGCTCTTATTTATCTAGTGACCAAATGTATTTCAGTCAGCTAAAATCCAAAGTTTCTGTTCTGCCAAGTAATTCTGTCATGACCTGATGGGTATTAACCCACTTAAAAGGGAAAATGCCTTCATTTTATCTGAAGAAAGATACTTAACAGAACATTTAATGTATTTGGGAACTGTGCTGGCTGGTAACTCCTCTATCTAGCTCATGGCGATCTTATTCAGAGGCAGTAGCCCTGTAAGGATCACCAGTTAGTAACAATCTTTGAGGATCACAGAATCATTGCTTCTGGATTTCACTCAATTTGTGATTCTCTGGACCTGGTCATCCAGCCAGTTTTTACCCAGCAAAGGCTACACTTATCTAAGCCATGAGCTGCTAGCTTTTCCAGGAATGCTGTGGGAGACAGTATCAAAAGCTCTACTGATGTCTCTGTCCACAGCCTTTCTTTCATCCACTAGTGGGTTACCTTTCTGTAGAAGGAGGTCAGGTTGGTTAAGCAGGACTTCCTTTCAAGAGCCCATGCTGGCTAGGCCTGATCCCCTGGTTGTTCCTCATATGCCATGTGATTGCACTTAGATTATCTGTTTCATAATCTTCCCCGATTCTAACATCCAGCCTACAGGCCTGATGTTCCCCAGATCCTCCTTCTGACCCTTCCTGTACACTGGTGTCACACTGGCAAGACTCCAGCCATTTGGGATCTCCCTGGTTTACCAGAACTTCAGATAAATGATGGAAAGCGGTTTGGCGAGCACTTCCACCAGTTCCCTCAGTACTCTCGGGTGGCTCCATGGACTTGTGACTGTTCAGGTAGAGTAATAGATTACTAACTGTTTCCTCCTGGATTATGGGAGATTTATTCTGCTCTCCATCCCTGTCTTTCAATTTAGGGGCCTGATAACTCTGAGGATAACTGGTCTGACTATTAAAGACAGAAGCAAAGAAAATATTGAGTAGTCTTTTTCTCATCCTTGGTAGTAATGTTCCCCACCAAACCCAATAGAGGGCACTATATTATGCTATTGACTAGGCAGAATAAAATTACTTAGTGGTTCAGATCAATGCTATTCAATAGCATTCAGAAGATTTGTGCATAATATATACGATTTATTGATAAGGATAAGAATGCATAATGAAAACTGCTGTCCTGCTAGACTTGGCAAGGGTGTGAGCAAGTATCTTTCTTGTTGCAAATGTTTTGGTTGAATTTGTTTCCCACTAACCCAGTTTCTCTGAATAACTACTGTGTATCATAATATATATATTGTATATATTATGTATATATATTATGTGTATATATATATATATATAAGATATATATATATATCTTTGGCTCATGGTAATGATGGCAGGTTGATGACAATCCACACCATACCTAGAATGTCCAGAAAAATGAAGAGAAATTCCACTGAGAATTAAAAGTGAAACTAGTCCACCCATACAGGAACACAACATGATTTTAACAGAATGATTCATAAGTCTTCAAACAGTCACTCTCTGGAGACGTTTCCGTTCTTTTTATTTTATCAGACCGTCTTTATGACCAGGTGAAATAACAGCCACAGTATAAATTCAGTATCAGAGTTACAGATGCTTGTCTTCACTCAGATACACAGGTCTGAAAGAGTTTTGTACAAGGAGAAAGTAAAAACCTAGACAGGTTGAAGACAGAATTTGATCTACTTTTGCAGGGAGCCATATAATAACCTAGTCCCAAGAAGGATAGTGAAGACATTTACATATATTTCCATACTGCTGTCCAAACAGGACCTGACAGTGCAGTGATGGCAGCACCAATCTCACTGACCTGGTGTCTGTTTACCTGTAGTCATGGAGGTATGGACCTCATTGCTGACTCCAAACATGCCTGGGAAGCTTTGGTAAATGAATAAAAATTCCCAGGTATGTTTGTAGTCAGCACTGATCTCCATGACTACGCAAGTTTCTGATCTAGCCTGTACAAAGCTAGGCTATGCATATATTTGGGAGCATCAGCTTTGACTACTGGATACATACATTCCCAGTGAGGCTGTGAAAGCAACAAACCAGAATAACTGCTATTTGCTTTAATTGCAGGATACCTTAGTACATACTAAACATTTGAATTAGAACTGGTACACATACAAATAGCCAGGGATACACTGAAGGCTGACAATCTGAGTTTGAGCCCCTCAAAAGGGGAGTTGTTCCAACAGCAGGCAATTTGCTTCAGTTGCATAGTTGCTGGGAAAGGACTTTCCACTGAAGAAAAAGAAAGCTGTGGAGAACAACCAGACCTCACAGAAACATTCATGCTGAGTTTTGTGACGTTCTGTCTTTTTACAAAAGCAGTTACGGATCTGTCAACATTTCAAAGCCATTGCAGAGAATGAGAGATCAGGCAAATCTACCACGTTTGTTAATGGTAAGTAAGAATTGAGAGACTATCTAGCTCTTTCTCCTGTTTTAAACCATGGCATTTTAAAACCCCACTTACACTGGATTTAAATATTTCAATTCACTCTTTAAAGGCAGTTTTGACTGAGGAAAATGCACTCAAACACAGCATTTTCAGGTGGAATCTTCATAGAATAAAAGTCCTTTGATCTAATAGCTATAACCTATGCTACTCATTACTTGACTGCAAGAAATATCGTTAGTCATCATGAAAAGAACTGTATTTAAAACTCTTGGAAGGAAGGAAGGAAGGAAGGAAGGAAGGAAGGAAGGAAGGAAGGAAGGAAGGAAGGAAGGAAGGAAGGAAGGAAGGAAGGAAGGAAGGGAGGGAGGGAGGGAGGGAGGGAGGGAGGGAGGGAGGGAGGGAGGAAGGAAGGAAGGAAGGAAGGAAGGAAGGAAGGAAGGAAGGAAGGAAGGAAGGAAGGAAGGAAGGAAGGAAGGAAGGAAGGAAGGAAGGAAGGAAGGAAGGAAGGAAGGAAGGAAGGAAGGAAGGAAGGAAGGAAGGAAGGAAGGAAGGAAGGAAGGAAGGAAGGAAGGAAGGAAGGAAGGAAGGAAGGAAGGAAGGAAGGAAGGAAGGGAAGGCTTTTTCTGTGTCCTTGACAGAATGTGGAATTAGCCTCTTCAGACTATGAGACTCTGTATCATATGGATGGAGACTGTGTAGACATAGGGCTGGTATAAAAACTTTATGGAGCAGGCTGGTTTAGTAGTTTTGTGAAATGTAAACAACATAACTAGCTTGGACGGTAGTTGACAATGAAGTACAATCACTGTGTTGTTTTTTTTTTCATATATTTTCTGAAGCAAATCTTAAGAACTATTTGTAGAAATCTACAGAAGTTTGGCCCAGCAGTGAAATAGAGAATGTGTGAACCACTGATCACACCATATGCAATATAAATGACACAAAACTTCTTGGAAAGTTGGATCTAAGCAAAAGATACAAGTTTAAAGATGGCACATAACAACACAAAGACAATGGAGACTTTTATTTGCAAGTCACCTGTATCACTGAGCTCTGGTGTTCACAGAACAACTGTTTTCTTAAAGACTACAGAAGGGATGAATATGTGTGTGTATATATATATGTAACGTATATATGCAGATATGTACACACCATATACAATGACAGAACATTATGGAAGAGAGACGAGCAGATCCACAGCCAAAATTTTTAAAGATATTCCCAACAATCTGATGTAGGCAGACCATAGTAGGGAAAGGTCTTTTGTAAGTAGAATATATGCAGGGAGAAAGAGATGATGACTAGAAGATTTATTCCAGCTATTCTTAATACTTGCTATTCTTAGCAATAATTCTCCCTAGCCAAAGACTATTCTTAGGCTTAAAACAAGTTTTTTAGAATATCTGGCCCAGGGGAACAATCTGAATTATTTAGGCTGAAGAAGGGGAAGCACAAAATGTCTCCAACCTACAGAAACACAGAGCTACCAAGTCTCAGGCATCTCTAACAAAAATGACAAAACTCATAGGAAGAAGCAGAGTTTTATGGAGCTGATGAAAAATGCCAGAATGAAAAGAACCAGAACTGTATGTGTGTCAGGCCTCATACTGTGGCACTTTTTGCAGCTCTCAGACAAGTTTGGCTATGATGTGTCACATAAGTAACATCCAAAGCATGGCATGTTCAGAGAGCTCCAATAGCTCTTTCCCTGCTCCCAGTGCTCCCTGGAGCTTGGCCACGAAATCCCACATGGAGCTGCACGTGTGCCTCAGAGCTGCCCTGTGAAATATATCCAGTAAAAGTTTGTAGACTCTTCAGCAGTTTGAAGGGCCTGGCACTGGTGCAGGCTTTTCTCCCATCAGCCAAGCTGATGCCTTTAATGTCTGTATTATAATGTTTATTTTGTACTTGCAAATTGCATTATTTCAGTAATGTATAGTTGTTCAGGATATAGAAGACTTATACTCAAGATGCAGGAACTAGGTGGTTGAAGAAGCAGATCTAAGTCTCAGAGCAGGGAACTGTTTTGTGACAAGTCCTTAGGTAACAGAAGATAGATTGTTTGCATAAGGTTCCTGCCACAACAAGGATGTTCTTAATCGAATCATAGAATCACCAAGGTTGTAAAAGACCCCCAAGATCATCTAGTCCAACCATCCCACCTGCCACCAATATTTCCAATAAGATGAGAACAGGTGTTTGGTGTTGCTCTCAGCAAAGCATCCCACAAAAGGAACTTGAGAAAGACCAGTGTTCAAATAAAGGATGTACCAATCAACAATGGAGGGTGCCAAGACCCCCACCACAAATAGACTAAAAGCCTGAGCATGTGCAAGGAAGTGAAACCCTATTTTAGTGATTTTAGGGAAAAATATTGAATATGTATATACTTTCCAGGAAAATCTTTACATATGTAACAGAAGTAATGTTTGGAAGCTGAAGATCTCTTGCACCAGCTGCACGCGTTAGGCAGAACAATCCCGCACGCACTGCGTGCTGCGATAAAGGCTGCGTGCAGCTTAATACCACACTGGCCATGAGGAGTTTCATTCAGACTGGAGTGGTCCTAGTGTCAGGGGAGGCACCCCAACACTGTCACCCATTTAAAACTGCGTCGGAAACATTGTTTCTGGAGGCATAAACCCCACAGACAAGCTTCTAAAAGGCAGAAGCGCAAAGCACTCGGGGCGAAATAAGGTCGGAAAACACTGGTAAATGATAGCTAGAACTAGGAAAGTGTTGGCGCTAAGCGTTTGAGGCGTGGGCACCCACCGGAGGCTGGCGGCGAAGGGCACTCAGAAGGCCCAGAGGGACGCGGCCGGAAAGCCGCTCAGGGAGACCCCGGCTCCCCGCGGCGTCATTTCGCCGCTCGGCAGTGCGGGAAGGGGGGCGGCCTCCTGAGGGAGAGAGGAGGAGGGAAGGGCGGGAAGGGGGAGTGGGGCGGCCTCGCACGTGTAGGAAGGCCAGGCATGGGGGTTTTTTGCTTTCGGCCCTGGGAGCCCCGCCGCTAAGCCCGCATCTCCAGCGCAGCCCTTCCCGCCGCCGCGAGGAGCCGTGCCCGGGCCCCGTAAGTGACGCCCTTCCTCCGCCTTTACCTCCTCGGGAGCGGGCGGGCGGGCGGCACGGAGCCGCGCTGCTGCGGTCTCCTCGTGAACGGGGTTGGGGGAGCGTCTGTGCCAGGGACCTCTATCCCTGCACGAAGCAGTCCTCGTCTCCGCCAGACGAGAGTCTCCCTTACGCGTGCGGAGGCGACGTGGCGGGAAAGGGAGACGAAGGGCTTTCTTTCAGCTGCCTTTAAAGTCCACAGTGTCTGTGTGGGTGAGTGGGGGGTGTATTTTTGCGCGTTCCTCCTGCCTCGTGTCACCTTCCCCACTTGGCTGCTTATGGCTGGGGGGTGTGGGCTGTAACACCTCGTCGCTACCTGAGGTGGAAAAAGTGGGGAAATCCCACCTCAGCGGAGAGCATGGGGGGGAGTGTGGGTTTCTGCCAGTTGTAAAGCAGTTGTGAAACGTAAGGTTCTTCTGCTGGCTTTGCATGTTTAAATATAGAAATGTGATTTAAGCGTATGTAATCCAATGGGTGACGCTCCTGGCAGCTGGACAAAGCTCATCTAGTGAAATAGTATTTGAAATATAATGTGTCTGAAGCAGCAGATCAAAGCTTTTGATTTTAAAATATTGGTTATTGCTTTTGGTTTGTGATGCTGTTGGATTGGTTGAGTGCTGTGGATCTGATGAAGGTCTTGCCTCAGAGGTAACTCCATTAAATCAGGAGAACAAAATCAGTGCTGGGGGATACCACATGGCTTGGTTCTGACAGGGAGTGTACTGTCTACTGATTGCTATGCCAGTGTTTAATGCTTCATTCCATCAAAAGTAACTCAGCTGTGAAAGTAAGAGATTTCCTGAAATTCGGGTGAGCGCTGTATCCTGTCAGGACTGAAGGACTTAGGCTAACTGCACCATTCTGTTTCAAGTAGAATCATAGAATCATAGAATGGCATGGGTTGAAAAGGACCACAATGATCATCTAGTTTCAACCCCCTTACTATGTGCAGGGTCACCAACCGCTAGACCAGGCTGCCCAGAGCCACATGCAGCCTGACTTCAAATGCCTCCAGGGATGGGGCATCCACAACCTCCTTGGGCAACCTGTTCCAGTGCGTCACCACCCTCTGAGTGGGAAAAACTTTCTCCTAATATCTAATCTAAACCTCCCCTGTCTCAGTTTAAAACCATTCCCCCTTGTCCTATCACTATCCACCCTTGTAAACAGCCATTCCCCCTCCTGTTTATATGCTCCCTTCAAGTAGTGGAAGGCCATAATGAGGTCTCCCCGGAGTCTTCTCTTCTACAAGCTAAAGAAGCCCAGTTCCCTCAACCTTTTCTCATAGGAGAAGTGCTCCAGCCCTCTGATCATCTTAGTGGCCATCCTCTGGACCCACTCCAAGAGCTACACGTCCTTCCTGTACTGGAGGCCCCAGGCCTGGACACAGTACTGCAGATGGGGCCTCACAAGAGCCAAGTAGAGACAATCACCTCCCTCTCCCTGCTGGCCACCCCTGTTTTGATGCAGCCCAGAACACATTTGGCCTTCTGGGCTGCAAGCGCACACTGCTGGCTCATGTCCAGCTTCTTGTCTACCAGGACCCCCAAGTCCTTCTCCACAGGGCTGCTCTCAAGGAGATCTTCCCCCAGTTTGTATAAATAATTGGGATTGCCCCGACCCAAGTGCAGCCCCCTGCACTTGGCCTTACTGAATCTCATTAGGTTTTCATGGGCCCACTTCTCCAGGCTGCCAGGTCCCTCTGTACATTAATACCCAACCAGTATTTATTTTAAAAGCTTTCAAGCCCATTTCTCTTTGTATTCTTCCTCAATAAAACCAAAACAAAATACATTAGGAGGCGTTCAAATGTTTCGGAAATGGGGAATGTAAGACACGGGATCGCAGTGTATAGAGCTTGTTTATATTGAAAGAAGCTGATGATAGTTTGTTTACCCTAGAAAGACAAAATAAATTCTATGAAAAGTTCATGTAGACATTGTGCAGATTCAGTACAAAGTGGATCTTGGATCTGAATTTGGATTACACAGTGTGGAAAATCTTTTGAATTCTGGCTTGTGTTACTTACCTGCTTCTGTAAGCAGATGTCCATTGCTGTAGTTGGCTCCACTTGATACTAACCCTGTCCACACAATTCTTCTGAACCCCACTGGACTCTTGTATAGACAGAGACAGGAATAAAGACACCCCATAGATGTATAAGTCGCAATGACAATATATTTTGAAATGCTCTGCATTTTTTTAATTACTCATTTTTAGCCTGTTAGAATCCATTGTGCTGAGGGCTATCCATGCATAGAGTAGTCTTTTGTCCATCTGATGTTATTTAAAAGTAACTTGGGATTCTTTGAATTTGAATGAAGACTGGTCACTCTGTGAGGTTCAAATGCAATGAAGTTTTCATCCTGAAACTCAGTAAATTGGCTAGAGTAAAAATGACCTCAGTAAAAGATGTATGGAAATGTATGGAAAGGTAATATGAAGATTTAGTTCCTCTTTTTGTGCCTTGGTTGTTTTTTTGGTTTTGGTTTTGTTTTTCTTATTCCATTTTGCTGAACAGTGTTTAAAACAGAAGGAAATTAAGGGGAAAGAGCAAATAATTAAAAAAAAAAAAAAAAAAAAAAGCTGAGCTAAATCTTATTCCCTAAGTTATCGTAGAGGTTTTAAGATGGTAAAGTCTAAGCTTTGCTAGTATGGCTTTTGATCATTTTCACCCAAAGTGATCTGTAAGATTCATTTTGACATCTGCCCATTATAAGACAAGTATCGTTCTGACAAAAAAAAAAAAAAAAAAGAAAAAAAGAAAAAAAAAGAAAAAAAATGCACACAGTGTACTTTCTTTTGTTGCTGTTCTGTTTTTAACTAGAATACTCCCTTGCTCATATGAGGACTTAATTCAGGGTAGAAGCCTTCAGGGGATCTTTTGTGTGGGTAATAGTAAGTCGGATGTTAATTTAAAATATAGTCTGTGTTGTTTTAGCAGGCTTCCACTTCTGTCTTTGACTTATTGTTCCATTTTGATACTGACCTTATCAATTTTCTACCATTTCTTCCTTTTCCTTCCACCAGGTTTTTCATCAATTACATGTTTGGAAAATATTTTATCAACTATAAACTTTTGCAAAGAGAAGTCAGTGGAAATAAAACAGGACAGGTCTGGGAGAGGGGGGCAGGAGGGATTGGCGAGAAGAGAAGCCAAGCAACAACAATAACTGCTGCTGGCCTAGCAGCTTTGAATTCAGTAAAGTAGTGGGTCTTTCATTTTCCGTTTTTCCGGGGGAATAGTAGATGTCAGTTTGTGATCAAACTCAGTGAATGGTATATGTACATCAATGTGAAACATCTGTGTAGATGAAGTGAATCAGGGAGAGGGAAGAGATTGTTCAATATTGCAGTCTCTTGGCCTTAAATTTCTTTCCTTTCTTTCCAAAATTGTAAACTTTTGAGATCTTAGTTCTGGTATGTCCCAGACAGGTAAAGATCTCTTAATGCCATATTGCCAAAAATGTAGAAAACTTTGCATTGCCATTTGTATGCATATTTGTGACTATAAATAAGAACATCGCTCACATTACTCACATCAGTTTTCTATGTAGTAGAAAATTATTTTAGATGCTATTGAAATTATTAGAAAGCATAAAAAAAAAAAAGCTGTATCATGTTTCTGTATCTGAAAGTTCTCCGATATCTGAAAGCGTCCACCTTCCTAACAGTTTTTCCATTTATCACATTGCCTTTGTGCTCCTCCTTCAGTGACACCATGCAGTTCTGATCCTGTCTTGTCAATTCTTCAACCTTCCATGCATTTTCCAGTTGGGATAAGAATCTTCTTGTACGAATTAGTAGCAAAGTGATTTAGAATTGGTAGGTCCAGTGGCAAACCTGCTGGAAGCAAATGGTTAAACTTTCAGATAATGACGAATGTGTACTCTGCTGGAAAATGCATTCATTTGAGTGATCTGCCACTACAAGTCCGGTGAGATTTATAAAGGTTACTAGTAAAAATGGGATCTTCTGGGATTTTTAAGTTTTATCATTGAGGACAGTCATCCGAGAGCCATAGTATTATCTTGCCTGATTTCAATGGCATAATTTAACCTAGTGGATGTGCTTTTAAGGAAATGCACTGAATGTTGTCATTGTCTCCACAAGTTCCTGCACAGAATTGCATAGATGCAGAATGAGAGATTTCAGAATGTATTTAGGATATGGATGGAGAAATGTATTGCATGTTCTACACCATAGAATGAGCAGTTAGCTCAAGGCATCTTGTAATATGCAGCCAGAGAAGAAAAGCACGATTGTCTTGAATAAAGCATTCTACTTGCAAAATGATTGTTGCATACTTTTTAATGTCAAAATGTGATCTGGAGCAACTTTTTACACAGGTGTCCTTTAGTTCCATCAGTCTCACTTAAGCTTGAACTCCAGTAGAAATAAGGGTGTGCAGTTTGGGAGTGTCTTAAAAGTGGAGTCTAGTGGCTGATGTTGGGTCTAAGTACTGGATGCAAACAGGGGAGAGGTGCTACTGGAACAGCATACAAAAAAGCTGTCATATATGTATTTTACTTGCCATGGCCATTAAGATTCTGTCCTAGACTGTGTAGGCTCCCACATATGTGTGTTGCTTCACAGAATTGCAGGGGTTGGAAGGGACCTCAAGAGATCATTGAATCCAAATCCCCTGCTAAAGCAGATACCCTAGTACCCTACAATAGGTTGTGTGTGTTTGTACGTCTATATATGCATACCCACTCTATGTTTCAAAGAATTAAGCATCAGACTAGAGTAGAATATTAGCGTGGTTAAATTTAAGGACAGAGACCTTATGTTTTATCTAACTTCTTCACCAAAACTTTTTATGAAATGACAGAATTCTTTGTTAGTGCCTCAGTGGCTGCATACATCTGATAACTATAAGTTAACCAGTCACACAGGAGGGGGGGGAAAAAAAAGAAAAAAAAAAGGAAACAGTAGTATATAAACTATCACAGTGTTGTTCTGGAGTCCACAGAGTCCTTCCATTTGACTTTTTCAACTACCTTTTCCTAACAGAACTTGTAGTTAATATAGCTGATCCATAAAAACCTCCATGTAGTTGCTAGAGAGGTAATGTCTGGTGCTTTGGTTCCCCAGGACAACTCATCAGAAATGCAGCAGAGTGAACACAACAGCTGCTGTTTCTGATAAGTAATCAGAATGGGCAGTGTTGGTGAGCCACAGTCCCCTGTGCCAGTAATGGCAATGTCTTTTTTGCCTCTGTGATGTATTGCTGGTTTCACTAAATTAGCTCATTTCTGAAAATTGTTTTGCCATATGTACACAATACCAGAAGGAAATGGTCCCTAGAGATGTTTAAGAAATGTGTAGGTGTGGTACTTGGGGACACGATTTATTGGGCAATCAATATTGGTGGTAGGTGGGCAGTTGGGCTAGTTGACCTTAGAGGTGTTTTCCAACCTTAATGATTCATTCAGTTGTGTTGGTTGCTAGAATTACAGTGAGCTGTAGAAAGGTCTGTATCTGCTGTGGGAAGGTGTTGCACTGGCAAAATCCCAGTAAATAAGTTTTCCTTCCAGATCTTCTACAAGGAATTTAATTACAAATAATTTGTCCATTTTGAGATTAAACTGGAGGAGAAAACAAACTGCACCAAGTCATTTTACCATACTTTACTATTGTCTTCTGTATATAATACACATCTTCATTTGTGCTTTTTGCTTTTTCAGAATAAAACGTTATTTTCTGAGAAATATGTGGAATAAATATATTTTTGCTGTACAGAACATTCTTCTATACGTGACTTTGTTTGGAGATGGGAAGTTGGGTTCACTGCAGTCTGATCTTTACTTTCATTACTCTGAAAACAATGAGCTAGTGGATAACCTGTTTTGTAGCTGTGTAAATTCATGTTGCTAATCCCTGGTCCTAGACCATTTTGTTTGAAGTTAGTTATTTCTGTGTTTGAAGTTTGATTGCAAGCTGTTTGACAAGATGAGAAAGCGATTGTGTTTTTTTTGTTTGTGCAGTACCATGTGCATTGTGGTTATGGAATAAATAATAACTTAAAAGGAATTTAGAAGGAAGGGATTATTTATTGTCCTTTCTTTGGTTTCACTAGATTGAGAAACTTCTCCATATTAGTTAAAGAAAATGTAGCATTTGGATATCATGAAGATATCTGATTACTCCCACGAGGACTTAAATAAATTCCTTTCAATTTGGTGTTTACGCACGATTTGTTATAATGCGGATTTTATTTTGCTCTTGTATATTTTTGGACCATCATCAGTCAAGAGAAAACAATAGGATATAACTTGTCATGAAGTGCTTTCAGCACTGTAAGTTAGGTGAAAAAGCTTGTGGAAATATAGAATTAGTATGAATGTGTGGTTCTTTTCAAAGGTTTGCTATTTTGGTGGGCTTTTTAGGAGAAGGAATTTAGATGGCTAAGATGTGTTTTTGATCCTTGTCAAGTTAGTCTAAATTGTTTAATGGTTTCAAGTGAGTATCTGCGTGTTGTTGGTAGCAGCACTGAATTGCTCTCTTCTGCTGCGAGGATGTAAAGAGGGGAAAGAACTTTCAAGGGTGGTACTGAAGAACTGCGTGTCATGAAACATCAGTTTTATTGTGTGGAAGTTGAAGGCTAGAAAAAATCCTTATGGCTTTTTGCAGTACTTGTTACAGGTATTAAATTGTATGCTCTGCACTTGTTTTTTGTCCACAACAAGGTTTTTAGAAACTCTGAAAATGAGATATACTATACCTGAGCATTGCTTTCCAAACTGTTTCTTTATGTAGACTTGGCAAGAGATGCTGGGAGGTTAGGGGCAAGAAGTGAAACAAGGCTTCTGCAGGTTGAATAAGGCTTTCTCCTGTTCCATAGGGAAGTGTTGGGTTTGGAGTTACCTTCTGGCCTATTTGTGCAAATTACTTTCATGGCATTTTCCTTTACATCAACCAAGGCCTGCAGAGACTCCTTTATATTTTTAAGATGAGAAGTGTTCAGGAATAAAAATATACGTTTGTACATAATTTGGGGGGGGGGGGGGGGGAGGGGAAGAAAAAAAAAAGCAGCAATCTTTCTCCTTATTTGTCCCATGAAGTTGCAACATTTGTTACATTGGTAGAGCTTGATCTTGAAAAATACCGTGTGTTCCATATAGTAGCAAGTTATTCTTGCTATGAGGCTGTCTGGTAGAACGACTGTCTTCCAGCGGCAAGGTACTGTCTGTTTTTTTGCACAGTGGAAGTGGAAGAAACTGGGGGACAGATCAGCCCTGGTAACATGCTTTTACTAAATGAAAGAAATCTAATTGTTTCAACATTTATTCTTAGTCAGACACTGCTTCTGGGTATCCAGTCCAGAATTGTTTGCAAGCTCCCATGCAGCATCCTACTACTAGAAATATTCTATGAGACTATTTTAATTTATTAAATGCATATGTCTAATTCTGAGGTAACAAGTTTCAACATCAGACTTAATAACCCAATTTTATATCTAATTGTCCAGATATAAACCTTTATAAGCCTCCCAGAAAGTCTGTAGTACTCTTTAAAGCCTTCTATGGTGTTTAATTGCCTGTGTACTCCACTTCATTAGTTGTCTAAGTAAATAACTTTGATTTGTATTAAATTTAAGATTTTTTTTTTTCTGTTTGACTGTTTTTCTGTCCTGTGTGGTAACAGATGGGTTGCACTTAGTTCAGTGAACCAGATGCAAAAAGAGCAGAATTTGCAGTAAAATAATGTTGATGTTGTGTTTTCACCCACACACAATAAATTAAGTCAACTTTCTGATATGTAAGGCGAACTTTTACACAATTTTGTTGTTACTAATTAGAACATATCCACTCTGGGAAACAGGTAGCTTTCTCCATCTTTAAGTGCTCACTGGTCTAGTTTGTGCATTTCTTTCTGAAGCAGTGTCAGCATAAGCGGCTCCTGTGTTCTGCTCCAGGCTGCTATCTTTTGTTCCTGCTTCAATAACCACCTCTCTGTGCCTGCACAGTTGTTTGTGATACTGTGCAATAAAGGAAAGTTTTTTTTGTTTTTTTTTTTCTTGAGATAATTTTGATCAAGGATCAGTTCCCTCTTCCATTTTATCACATGACCACATACATGGCTGCACTCTACCATCCAACTATGGATGCAGAGAAGAGACTAAGCAGTAGAAACTGCTTAAATTGTGCTGCTACTACAAGAAAGTATCGAATATGCTCTACACAGCTGTATAACATAGAATAATTTATCTTCTCTTGTTTCCTTCTTTTTTCTTTCTTTTATTTTTTTAATCTGGAGGAAGCATTAACTGCAAACCTTTGGTCACAGGAATGTTTTATCCCTCAAAATTCAGAATTAAGTTTGGGCATTTAGAATCATACTTCTGTGGAGTCCAGTTCCATAGTTTAATTCCTTTGAACAGGAGCTAGAAGAAGTAATGCATTTTAATTAAGAAGATGGCACTCACCGAGTGCATCTTTGCTGGTACTGTCTTTTTTATTTTTGGTGGCTGGAAGGAAACTTGAAAATCTGAGAAAATAAGATTGCATTTTGTACTTTGTCTTCTGCTGTGTATGGTGAGATAGGACTCTGAAAATACACAGCAGGATACCATGCAAAATTGAATTTCTCATCTTTGCTGAATGCAAACCCTTGAAAAGATCATCTGAATTGAGAGAGAAAACCAGTTTTTGGTAGGGAGGCTTCTTTCTAAGGAGATAAGCTTGCAAGGGTTGTACACGGATTCTTCACTTGATGGTGAAGATGGTGAACCTCTTGAAAAGTTCACCAAAAGTCTGAAGAACACCACCAGCAGCAGTGTATAACAACTTTTTCACAGTGCTACTTCCATGAAGTGGTGTTCTTGTAGACAGCTGACGTGACTGCTGGCTTGAAAATGAACATTTGCATTTCTCCTGGAATCTTGGCAAGCGGGACTTCAAGTAAAACAACAAAAATCTCTCCACGTAACACAACTTGTCCAAGTTTGTGAATTTGAAAGCCTATAGAAGTCATCTGCCTGGATGTAGAATTTGGTCAGCCAAGGAAATTGCGTAAGGTTGCATATTTTACCACAAACTCCTATTCTAGGGGCCAAGAAGATGTCCCATCTGAAATATTGAAGTCCTTGACATAAGTATTTTTTGTGACTGATGCAGTTCTGATGGAGTTCATTTGACTTCATTCAATTCAATTCAATTGTGTCCCAGGTTGATTACTGGGCAGAAAGGAAAGATAAGTTCTTCAGCACATACTCTGAGGTAGGAGCCATCACAAGTAACATATCTTCTAGCCTCTGGAGGCCAAGTTTTTTATTGTACCAGCCTTCAGAAAGTGGAGAATTGGGACTTACTGCAGAGCAAAGCTCTATAGCTGTTGAAATCCTACCCAAGTCTGCAAAATGAGAAGCAGACTGTACCATATGTTCAAACTGGTGTTTCAGAGTACATCCCCACACCCCACTGTATAGTGAGCAGCAGCTGACTATCCTAGTCAGAAAAAAATGAAAATCACAAGAAGTTTTGTCCCATCTCGCATAGATTGTTTTACTGGGTTTTGTTACTGATTTGAACAGTTAGAGAGGCTTGTTCTTCTTTTGTACATATCATTGAAGACTGTATCAGAAAAGTGGATCTGATCCTTCTGCCATTTCTGGAATCTTTCTCATTACTTAAGCAAGTATGCTAGCCTTATATTGTGTTCTAGACTATGAAAATTTAAACAATGCCATGCAGCAGAATTCTACTTATAAAAGATGATAGAAAGGGCCTTTTTATAGTGGTAGAATCACAGAATGATTTGGGTGAAAGGGACTCTGTAACAAATTAGCAAGCAAGCCAGCATCCAAAGAAAAACAATCCAAAGAATAACCAGAGGGCTGTTGTTGTACAGCAGTGGGAGTGTGACCTCTTTCTCTGTGACTTGAGGCTTGTACTGTATAACAGTGAGCTTTTGGATGGTAGGAGGAAGGTGGTTCCTGGATGCCTGCCTCAGCCTATTTGCTGTGCTTGGATTAGCAAATGACATGTTTTAAAACATTTGAACAAAGTAGCAGTATGAAATTTATATCAAGAAGGAAATGGGAGGTATCTACTTCTAGACTGGTTGGAGTGTGTTAGGCACTGTTGTGGAGCATGTGTTCCAATTTCCTTTGCTCCAGAAGGAGGGTTCACTGTTGTGCCACAGGAACAAACTGCAATGAATGGCCATGAGTAGTTAAAGAATATCTTTGAAAATATGCATCTGATCTGGAGAAAAGTGCTATGTAAATATACCAGGGATAACTTGGCTCTGCCTATACCTGCTGCAGTCAGATCACTTCACTGATTGTGATATAAATGTGGTTTCACTTGTACAAGCCTCTGTTCTTTCTGATTCCATTTCAAACCTAATCTTGGTTCTTAGTTCTACATCTAGTCCTGGTCCAAATGTGTCTCACTGCTGCTTTCTAAGTTCTGGGGCTGATGGACTTATTGTTTGTTGATGGGAATGGTAGGAAGTATAAGTAAGATTCTAGCACTGTTTGATTACCTATATCTGTTTATTTTGGCAGTAGCCCATCAAAAATGAGCAAAGTATGGCACTGTAAAGTCTAAGACAATAAAAACTCTTCTAGTGGAGTGCTCTTGATGTGTATGAGTGCTCTAATGAAATGTAGTACTCAAAGAGGAGAACTTCCTATTCTAGACTGACTGCCCACCTTCAACTGATGGAACATTGTCAAAAACAAAGCATAAAGTTAATTTTTCTATGGGTTGCATTTGTTGTGTAATGCAGAACATTGGATCTGCATAACCTAAAAAGCTCTGAAGAAAGAACCCTTTAAGAATTTAGGTAGGGAGCAATCCTATTGAGTTCTTTGGCAGGAAGTTGACTGAAAGTATTTCTGCAGGAAGCAGGCAGCCAAACTTGAATTGCAAGGCAAAGAAACCCAGTTTCTGGCCTGAATCAACTGAGCGATATTTGAAAGGCAAACTTTACAAACTGTTTTCATTCTTGTTTGAATGTGCTCATAACAATGGCTGTACTGGAGCTGACAGTCGGGAAAATGGATGACACATCACTAGGAAGACATGAAGCCACCATCCCACATAATTCACTTGTATTTGGTTGTTTTTCCTCTGCCTTTCTCATACTGTTGGTTTTTCTCAGATTAAGCTTTTGGGCTGGCCTTGATTGTGAGCTGGGTGTTACTGCAGGATGAATAATTGCAGTTATATTTTTAATCTTAGCACAGCTCAAAAGCTTTTTGTTTTACTAAAAAGTGTGTTTATGGAAACAATTTTTACCATGTGGGTGCAATCTGTAGTAAATTCAAGAACTTTTATAACAAAGCTCATAATTTTGAAGGGATTTCAAGCTTTTGTTTACACATAACTGAATTTTTGGATCAGGGATAATGAATTATTAATATTATTTTTTTAAAGAAAGAAGATGACTCTTCCACTCTTTCTTCCTCTCCTGTTCTGGAGCTAAAACAGCTTGGCAGTGGTGTTTGAGTGTGGTTCCAGTTAAACCAGTTTTGAAACAGTTTCAGGCCAGAATGGAGTAAGGCCAAAGTATGTTAAAACTAAGTTTGAAAACTTAATTTGAAGCTAAAATTGTAGCTGTAGTGAGAGAGACCAGTATTGAACTCAGATGAAGTGTTTGTTTCTTCCCTTTCCTCCTTTTTCTCCTCTCTCCAGTTAGGCAAGCTGTGTGATGCTGCTGGAAGCTGCCTCTGACTTTTCATGAATCTCACCACTCTTCTGCCCCAGTCTCGATGTGGTGTGCAGTTACCTCAGTCTTTGAGGAGTAGCTGACTTTTAAATTGTATTATTATTAGCTGAAAATCCACTTACTTTAATAATTAACTTATGTGGAGCCTATAGCACTGCAGATATCTGATTTTTTTTTTTTTTTTTGCTGTGCTATTTCTGGTAAAGCAGTTGAATCAAAGGCTGTTTCTATCTCCCTTGAAACCTAGTGTTGTACAAACATAGCTATTTTCAACTGATTTAGTTTATCTGCTGTTGACTTTAGAAGTACAATTTGCAGTTTGAAAGGATGACTGCAGGATATTATTTTTCAAGTCTGAGTAAAAGTGATTGTGCATCTTTTTTTCCCACAGTGAAAATGTCTAGACTTTTCTGAACCTTTGTAAAGCTGTTATCCAGACAAATTAGTTCCATGAATTTGAACCACATCAACCTCAAGAATTATCCAAATAACTGGGGTCACCAAGTCATTTTACTTTTAGCTATAATACAAAACACTGCTAGTAATCTGAAAAGCTGACAGATATGGAAAAAAAAAAAAAAATTACTCATCAGCTACAGTCTTCTTCTTCTTCTTCCTTTTTTTTTTTTTTTCTTTTCTTCTTTTTTTTCTTTTAGGAAAGTTTTCAGTTCATCTGAGTGTCGAGATATTTCCCAGCAGAATGGGTATTCTGTTGCAAAATAATTCAGGCTGTTTTCGTGCATCAATATTAATAAGCATAGGTGCCATGAGGAATCCTTTGTGGCTGAAGTCTAAAGCCAAGTGTACGAGTAACAGTCACTGTAATCCCCAGTTATATTTTTGGGAGATGTTCAGTTAATTTGAGGGACTATCATGCTCCAAACTGCCAGTAGCTTCTCTTTAGATATTTTGTACTGTTTCAGAATTTGTACCAACGCCAAAATTAACTCTTCCATATCCTAGGCTTTTCATCTAACTTTGTGTGTGCTTCCAAGTGGCCTTTTATCCAGCGTGTACTTGTTTTTATGCTGTCTTTGTATGCCATATACTTAATCTGATAAACATTAAAGAAAGAAATTCTCTGAACACTGCTCACGTTCACTTGAAAGACGTCTATGTACTCTCTTTTACCCAGGCTTCTCCAAATGTGCTTTGGTTTAGATCCAGACAGTCAAGCCTGTAAACATTATTTTGTTTGATCTTCTGGTCCTTCGTGTGAGAAAGGGGAGAAAATAAAGTAGTATGGATAAATCGTGATAAGCTGTTTCAGAAAGAGTCAGACTCATTGTTTTATCAATTTCTCCAACTGAATGTTAGCTTTCAAGCTTTGAACCTGTTAACAGAACACAACTGTCATCGTATGAAATAGCTTTCTGAGATGCTTTTTCTGTTTGTTTGTTTTCAGGGCCTACCTTACAGAACTTTAGGAACAGGTAGAATGAAAGACAATTGGAAATTACTTCAACTCTTGAAGGAGTCATGATATTGTCATCACATCACTGATCCCAGTGTGTATTTTATAGTTGAATGTCTTTCTGCTTTTTCAGAGGCGTTTTCTATGTGTAGGTTGTGACAGAATTTCAAATGGCACACACTCATACAGCTATCACAGCAGAGAGCAAAGTTATATTTCAAAAAAAAACCCAAACAAACAGAGTGGAGTCCTTATTCCTAAAGACTAGCTGTCTTTGATCTCTTTGATCTCTGAGCTCATTTTTCTCCCATTCCCATGTTTTGGTTTAACAACTATCACCATTTCTATATGAAACATTGCATCCAGTGGTGAGCCAACTGTTGTCTTCTGGAGGGAAAGTAAGTTTTTCAGCTGTGGACAGTTCACCCACTTACTCCTGCCTGAACTAAAACATTCTTTTAAACTTATTGGTAGTGTTCCTGGCTGTTGATTAGTTGTCTGCAGCTTGTGGTGGGTTTTGTAATTCCCATCAGAAAAAACATCTTTTTAAGAACAGTTTTGAAGATAATGTAACAGTTCTATTGCTTTGGAGATTGTATTCATTTCTCTTTATGATTGTAAGGAATTTCAGAGAAAGTTAAACATGCCTTGTGAAGTTTTATCTCTCCTGCTTAGAAAATTACAAAGTTTATATTCAGCTATACTTACTAGAGTAAGTAAGTTGACTCAGAAAACCCACAAGCTTATCACAGAACTGTAGGGGTTGGAAGGGACCTCTGGTGATCATCGAGTCCAACCCTCCTGCAAAGCAGGCTCCCGACAGCGGACTGCACAGGTAGGTGTCCAGGTGGGTCTTGAATATCTCCAGAGAAGGAGACTCCACAACCTCCCTGGGCAGCCTGTTCCAGTGCTCTGTCACCCTTACTGTGAAGAAGTTCCTTCGCGTATTGGTGTAGAACTTCCTATCATAGAATCATAGAATCATGGAATCATGGAATCATAGAATCACAAGGTTGGAAAGGACCTACAAGATCATCTAGTCCAACCACCCCCGTTTCCCCTTGTCCTATCCCCACAGACTGCGGGAAAGAGGTTGGCCATCTCCATTTGACTCCCACATTTAAGATATTTATAAACATTAATAAGATCCCCTCTCAGTCTTCTTTTCTCAAGGTTGAACAGACCCACGTCACCCAGCTTTTCCTCATAGGGGAGAATGAGGAATGTCACATCGCTGGAAGAACACCACTTTCCTCTTTCAGACTTTTACTCTCAGGATTTTCAAAGATATCTCTTCATGTTATGTCAAAAAGAGACTGTAGTCTGTCAACATCCAGTTCACCTTTAAGGATCAGAAGTGTGAGTTAGGATGGCTAGTAGTGCTGCTGGCACTTGAGCTAAAAACTCTACCGTCATTCAGAGGGAATGTAAATGCAAATTCTGTGCCACACAACAAGAAGTCATCTGTGACAGGTTTTTATAAGTAGCTGAAAAATATCAGATTTCATTAATTTTGTAATCTTCTATTTGTGCAGGCTTTGGGAATAGATCCCTGACTAAATCAATAGAAGCTGAATAGTTCTAAGTGGATCTTATGGCATATCTTCAAGGTTGATTTTTGCCTCTTGCTCTAGCCAGAAATTCTGCTATGCATAGAACTATAGCACCAGAAGACATGAAATATCTTTAATATAACTTCCCAGATCATTGCATTTCAAATAGCAACCTGTTTGCTGGATTTGGCTCTTCAGAGCTGAGTCTGTGCTGGCCACTTTCTTCTCCTGAGGCAAGGAATGGTTTGTGGCTAGATCCTGCTTCCACACAGACACTTTGAACTCAAATTGCTATCATTGCCACCAGAGCTCATGAGAAATCAAGGGAGGAGGACAAAATTATTCCTAATTGTGATCCAACCATAACAACAGTGGCTGGGCCACCCAGAAATAAGCCATCCTTTTGGATAGTAGATGCTGAAAAGCAATCCGAAAAATACTGTGGTCTGCACTCAGACACACGCATGTAACACACACACACGTGAACACACATACAATATTTGGAAAGAATGAAAAAATCTCTTTGGTGATAACTAGGCAAGCTATTTGCAGTGTCCAGAGATTGTGGGGCCTGATTTTTTGCCTGATTTTAAGTTTGTTTGTTTGTTTTTTGCTTGTTTTTAAGCACATAGAATCTGCAGATTAGAATAGAATCTGGTGTTTTATGGAATTTTCCCTCTGATTTATTCATGGCTGGAGATGAGGCTATTTTTTTTTTCTGTACATTTAGAAGATGTATGTGATATAGAAACAAATAAGGGGAGAAGTATCTTTTTTCACCTCAATTAATGGATGATAAAAAAGATGAAAGAGGTGAACATTTTGTTAAGGAACAAATATGAGATAATTTTCTAACTAAATATGCTTTATTTTTTCTTGGCTGATGTTCAGCACTTGTTCATCAGAGAGGCATGTCTGAGGGAATTCATAACTACCTGTGTGACACCCTTTGGTTAGAGATTGGGCATGCCTTTCAGATTCATCAGAAGTGGCCAGGGAAGAAAGTGACTAAGGGGAAGAGATAATATTAAAAGTTTATTGAGACGATCTGTGTTCACTGTGAGTGGAATTAAAAGTCATAAACTTATAGGACTTTCCCAAGGCTCAGAAGAAAAAAAAATTGAAAAACTGGATTTCACCACATCTCCATGTGGGAGAGAAGATGAGCTGTCCCTGCAGTTAGTGATGAAAACAGTTGATAAAAAAACAACTTTCTTATCATTTCTGCAGGCATTTTCCAGCATAGGAAATTACTGTTAATGTGATAGCTCTGGAAATTTCTAATTGAAAGATCTTAAAATAAAACCCAAATATTCCCTCAACGACAAAAAATCAAAATAAACTGAGAAAGAGATTATGTATTCTTAAAGATTCTATATATAAATATGTATACACAATCATAGAAGGACTGGACAATTAATTTGTAGTTGGTTAATTCAAATAATAAGAAAATAATGTGCTTGTTACCTGCATAAGTTTCCATAATAAACAAATATACATGCTCACTAGTATGTTACTATGCATTTGGCATTTGTCTTGGAGTGATGTCATAAATGGATTTTTAAGTTTCTTTGCTTCAATTTGAGATGGTGTGAGTTCCACGAGCCTCATGAAAAAGTAGAATAGAACAGTATTCAGTAACTAACGTCTCAAAAAAAGTTCAATGCTTTAGTATTTTGGATTCTGGTCAGTCTTGCTTCTGTATGTGCAAGAGAAACATTCTCAGTAAAGTCTCAGAATTCTAAGTCACTAGATGCTTTTTAGCAGAGGTTTAATCTACTATGGATAAGATATGCCTCTAATGGGAGAACACTGCAGTAAGTGGAAATCAAGAAAGGCAGCAACTGGACGTTTAAAAACCACTAAAAGAATCTCAGAAGCTTCTGGGAGATTGATTTAGCATTTTTAAAACTTGTATGAATTAATACTCCAGAAATTTAATGAATTTCCTTAAAGCATCCTGTGGAAGTAGTTGTCCATGTAGACATCTGTGACTGAGAGGCTTGAATTCCTAAATATGGGATCATCCCAGCTGGTAACATCAAGATACTGTCTACTTTATTATTTTGACACAGAAAAGATGCCTGCCAGGACTTTATGAATCCTTTTACAAATACTAATACATCTTCTCAAATCCTGCTGGAGCTGCGTAAGCTGTAAAAACCATGTCATGTTGTTCTCTTCTTGGGAATATCAGAACTCACCTTTGTTACAGTTGGCTCCAAAGTCCCGACTTTCAAGGCGAAGTAGCAGGCTCTATTTGAAATTTCTATTTGAGGGATTGTAATGGTTTACTTAGAGCCCAGTCCTGCCAGCACTTTTGTTCATGTTTAACTTCCACACATTATGAGTAGTCATATGGGCAAGCACATGGATATGCTTTTGCCGAACTAATGCCTCCAGTTATGTAAGAAGGCATGGCTTTTTGGCCTGGAGCTGTGAGGCTGTATCTGTGAGACAAGTCAGAGACAACAGCAGAGCAGCTTTCAACCAGGCATAGTTTGTCATTTGGACTCCTACAGTGTTTTGATTTAGTCAGTGCAAGAGTTTCTTTTCACAAATGAATTGGAATTATTATTATTTTAATCCCTGGGCATACATTTCTGCATAAATCTCTGACATTCATATTGTTTTGACACCAGAAGAGAAAGTCCTAAAAGAGCCTTCTGTTGGAAAATAAAATAGTTCTCTCTTTCAGTTCATTCTTTCTATTGTGCTCAGCTGATTCATAGCAAGAAGAGAATTTCTAAGCAAATTCTTTATGGCAAGAATCTGCTCCAGAAACCTTACGGTACACAAGTCAGAAAAATGTTGGATGAGGCACTTTGGATGAATGCAAGAGTGATATATTTGCTAAGGAGCAGAAAATGCCAGGACCAAAGCTCTCCAAAGCCAGAACTAAAGTCATGTTGTAATGTTGATGGTCAGAACACTTTAGTTTATCTACATTTAGTTTCTTTAGTTTGTCTACATTAGCAGATAAATTAGCTTCTGGCTTGTCCCTAGCTTGTGGTCTTCCAGTGTAAGGGATGAGGTGGCTGGAATGGAGGTCAACCTGAGGAAAAGCATGAGTACTGATATTGCTGCAGCTTCCATGAACAAGACCTTTTCTACCTACAGTTTTTAGCACTTTAAGAAAGGAGTAGCCTTGGGTAATGTAAGAAATGGCATCTGGATTCTTGAAATAAGCACACTCTTTTTGTAGGTGTATCTCTTTGGATGTAGGAGAGATAAGGAAAGGTTGTCTTGTCTCTTACATTTAACCACAGGAAGTAGGACGTTTCATGGGAAAAGAATATGAGCCCTCCACGCTCCTTCAGCAGGGGCAGATTTACACTCAGGGAAGAGCGAAAGCTGGGAGCAAGTCGCAGGGGCATACATTTTTTTTCTATATATTTTTATGGCAAAGATTTTTAAATGATGAGGAATTTAGAGCTTTTCTCTGCAAGACTTGTCATTTCACAGAATCACAGAATCACAGAATTGCCAGGGTTGGAAGGGACCTCAAGGATCATGAATCTCCAACTCCCCTGCCACATGCAGGGCCACCAACCTTCCCACCTAATGCTAGACCAGGCTGCCCAGGGCCCCATACAATCTGGCTGTGAACACCTGCAGTGACGGGGCATCCACAACCTCTCTGGGCAGCCTGTTCCAGTACCTCACCACTCTTTCTGTAAAGAATTTCCCCCTGACGTCCAACCTAAATCTCCCTTCCCTCAACTTAAAACCATTTCCCCTTGTCCTGCAATTATCTACCCTTTCAAAGAGTTGATTCCCCTCCTGTTTGTAGGCTCCCTTTAGGTACTGACAGGCTGCAATGAGGTCACCCCGCAATTTCAGTGTTCTCTGAACAAAAAGAGAAATACTGAAACACAAATGTTTAAAGACAAACAATATAGTGTGAATAATATTGACTGGAAATCATACTGCCTGTTTGGGGTAGGGTTATCTGCCATTGGAAGTAGTAAAAGTGCTGCTGTATATTATCCTTGGAGTTTAATTTATTATGGAAGATAATTTTTAAGAAAGTAGGATTATTTATTGGTTGTGTCACAGGAATATCTGGACTATTCTAATTTCAGCATTTTTACATTTCAAGCCATATAAAGGAGAAGAAGCTATACAGTGTATGTCCTGGTTCAGCAGAACAGTCTCTTACCAGGTTCTGTAAACAGAGTCTCTTCTGTCTTGTTTCTAATCACAGTAATATTTTTCAGATTAATGATGTTCTTCTAAAATACACTCAGCAAAAGCTATTTCCATGCTGCACTGTTGGATTCAGGTCTCAAGGCATTACAGAGTGTTTCTCAAAGTGTTCAACAGACTTCAAAGTCAAATTATTTGTAATAAGAGCAGCAAACGCAAAAGCTGGGCAGACAGCTTTCACGGTGGTGGACAAAGTAACATATCCCCATTTTTCTTGTCATTCAGGGTGTTTAAAAAGAGTCCCCTGGGGAGGCATGGGGGGTACCTTCACAACCGTGTGTGCTTTGTATGTAGGGAGATAGGTGTGTTTCAGTGGAGAAAACAGCGTACTCATGACGTTACAATGTTGAGAAAGTAGATATGGTTCATCTGAACAGCAGCGAGACTTTCTCCCTCCCTGCCTACTCTGGGCAAATCACTCACCAGCTCCCGGCCTCCAATCACCTGGGGCTGCAGAGCCTCCACCTCCTTCACAGCAGCTCACACACCACGTTTAGTTTGCTTTATCACATATTTCAGTAAAATCACATATTTAGGACTACAGAAGTTCAGGACTGGGCAAGAGAAGCAGAAAATTGTCTAGCAGAAGTTGCTCTGTATAAGGTTTGTAATGCTGAAAGAAGCAATCTGAAAACATGCTTATCATATGCTTATCATATGAAACATTGCCTGTTAGCATATATGCTTTCTGAATAGCAATACCTGGGCTATTTGGTATTAAATTTAGTGTACTTTATTGTTGTTATGTCTTTGAATGCAAATTAGTATCTTATATGTGATTTATGTCTTCCTTCTCAGTCTGAAATCTACTTTTGGATGATAAATCTTTCATTTTCCATTTATGCATATTCTGTTACAGGTGCTGCTTCCCAATTTTAGGGCCTTATGAATTATTTAGATAGACTACTTTTAATATTCAAAGACAATAGAAATTCTTTTATTGTCTTGGGCACGAAGTCAACTTTTAGGACATCAAAAAGTTGCAGCTGCAGTAGAATCATGAATAGAGTTTACACATACTTTTTGACTTTTTTTACTTTCATATTTTATTACACTGGATCTAATAGATACAACACTGCAACTTTGAATAAAGTCTTGCAATAATAAATGTTGCAAACAATTTTTTCTGCTAAATTCTACAGATGGAATACAACTGGTACAACTTACAGGATTTTGCAGGAAACTGAAGCTGAAGAAAGATTCTGAATTAATCTGTGTATTTGTATTTCTGCATTTTGAGAATGTTACAAACATGCTAGGATATTTATGTGCTGTTTAAAGTGTTAAACTACTGCACCTAACACTTACCATATGTTATAGTATATAATAGGAGATTAACAATATAAATTAGAAGTAAATAATCTTTAAGTCACTTTTGCTTAAGGAATCTTTAAATATACATAACAGTCTAACAGCTTTCAGAGGTATTATATGGCTTTATAATACTTGTTTGTAGGAGAATGTTTACCTTTTTAATTAGAATCTTTAATGGAAATTTTTGTACAAAATATTGGTTTGCAGCAGCAGTGCAGTGGTAATTTAATCAAAAGCTTTTTTTTTTTCCATCTGGAATTTGGATTTTGTATGTATTGATTTAAATCACTTATTTAACGTAATTAAAATGTTATTTTTGAATGAAAGTTTGGTACAGCACACACTGACCTTATACAGCAGTTACTTTTATGCTCTATTGTTATCCACCTATTTGTGTTTTGTTTTGGAGTAGAAAGATGATAGTTTGTGTAGGTTTTACAGACTGTGAAGTATCCAGTGCAGTTTTAAAAACAAACGGAAATTTTCCAAATGGAGACTTTGCCCTTTGCAATGTGTTTGTAGATAAAACTTTTTTTAGACCAAACTTGTGCTGCTAGAAGAGCCTAGCACCAGATAGCTGTTAAATGTTCCTGATCATCTGTCCATCCAACTGAATTAATACCAGGTATGAATTGTAAGACTGAACTCATCTGCTTGGGATTGCATTCAGATGTGCAGTGATAAGGTAAATTGTCTGCTTCACAGCCAGGAGTTCTCTGATCAGGAAAGACTGAAATTAAGAAGCTGGTTCTGTCAGCAGCTACTGTAGAGAGAAACCAACAAGATAATAAAGAGTGGAAAGGATAGGATAAGAATCTCTGGTTATTCAGGTACTCCAACAAGTACTGTCTGTGTCCATGAGACACGAAGAAACTTTCTGTTTTTTCCCCTGTGTTATATCTATCAAATTTCCCTTCCTGTCAAAACAAGGTCCCCCTGTCCTGTTGATCTCTTTGTTGTAATGCAGCTGAAAGGGAAAAACTGTAAGCTGTGACACGAACAGCTGTGGACTTCTTTCTAGGAATGCACTTGGGAAAGGGAGAGGCTTGAATGTGGACTGAGCATTGATCTTCGAATCTCAGGCAATTGAACTGGGGTCTCCTTTTTTCAGAGGGCTGTTGAAGACATTTTCTGTGTTACAGAGTAATCTGTAGCAAAAGAAAAACTTAATCCAGGGAAGGTTTCAGGAGTGCAGTGACCCAGAGTGAGCGGAGTCAGGAGCTGCCATCTCAGTTTGCTTCAAACAAAGGCAATCTTGCCAAGGTCAGTGACGAATGGACTTCATAGATGTTTGCTTGTGACAAATGTCTCTGTAAAGTAGACCTGGCACAGATTTGAACAGGAGAAGAAATTGACTGGGTCTGCTTCTAGCCTTACTAGGTATCTTATTAGAGATAAATGCCTGTAAGCATCAAGCTGAAACTGTGAGGAAGACTCTGAGAAGAGTCAGAGCTGCTCAGCTTCGTGGAGACAGGCCAGGGGCCCGGCTGGAGTTGGTGGCAGCAGGGGTAAAGAGTTTGCAGAGGCAGGAGTAAGGCCCTTTCTGAGTCTGCCTGCAGTCAGTGTGAGGTTGTCCAGGACAATGCTGCCACCAAAAGGCACTTCCAGCCATTGCCTTCTTGCTTCTTCTGTAGGTTAGTGGCTGAGCATGAGGTGTTTTTAGCTGCAGTGCTGTGGTGAGACGTACTTTTTCAGTAGCACATGTCCTTAGGGGCCCAGGTTATTCTTCCAAAGCGGGTAATGTATATCCTTAAAGGAGACACCTTAGATGAATCACTTGCCAGTGATTTCTGAAGGCACTTTGTTACAACCTGTGCCATTTAGGCCTGTGTGGAGACCAAATAATCTCATCAGTTCTTCCTGTCAAGTATGAAGTGATCTGTACTGGACTCTTCCAGTGTCTCATCTAAATCCAAACGAGGCCATTTCTGAGGTAGTGCTTTGTGCTTGGGGCACAGCATCAGAGGTTATGAAGTAGCACTCAGACATTCATTTTGCATACATAGATAGTTGGGAACCAGAGTAAGGCATTCAGAATTGCAGTGGTAATCTAGGATATGTGTTTTTCAGGGCTAAGAAAGGATGGATATACCTAAAATACTATGTCTTTTGCGTGTGAAAGGTTTTTTTGTCTCTATGAAGTTTGTGTCTTCTACCTTTTCTTTGCTTGTGCTGCAGTTTCAAAGAAGACTAAAGAAGAAAAGGTGGGTTGGAGTCAGAAGAGGTGTTTCACCTCACTGACTTGTGGTCAGCAAAAACCAGCCTCCTGTTCAGAAACAAAGAATCATAGAATTTGGAAGGGACCTCTGGAGATCACCTAGTTCACCCCCTTGTTCTTTCCACAGGAATCAGAGAAAGTAGAAGCAGAAAAAAAAAACACAATTTTTTTCAAAAAGATTGCCTCTCAACAGAGAAAACCATAATGGCACCCAGCTGGCCACTGTGATAGGTGGCTTTACAATCTTCAGGGTTTATTGCGAAGTGCAAAGGAATGGAGTAATCTGAGATCCATTTGAACAACAAAAGCCTTGAAAATTGTTTAATGTTCAGAGAACAAAGTCTGCCAGAATAGCTTTTCCCGTTAATGAAATATCAACGATCTATTTGAGGAGGAAAAAGATCACTCAAAAAAAAAAAAACCAACTCAAACCAAAACAGCAAAAAACCTTGCCTGCCTCACCTCCTTTGCTCAGTCCTGGGACATCCATCACCTTTCTAAATGTCTGCCTGGACTATTCAATTCCGTTTACTATAATTCCAACTTCCTTTTCCCTGAAAGTTGAGTGGAGACTTTTTTTTAATGAGTCTCTTTAAAGACTAAAGCAACATGACAGTGTACCTGGGGGAGTTACAGGAAGAGGAGGAAAATGTTTCTGCTCAGATTTCTCTCTCTTTAATATCCAAGGGATTTTTTTTCAGGCAGTCATTCAGAATGGCAGTTTTCTTGCCTCTGAATTCTTGTTCCAGGAGCAAATACTGCCATAGTAAGACATTCCTCTTGATGGAAAATCATTGCTGTTAGTGATGAGTAGAAATGCCTGTTACTGATCCAGAAGACTGATACAGGTATGGAGGAATATATGAGCAGAATACAATTGTCTAAATGAAAAACAGTCCCTGCACTTAGGAGGTTGCAGTAAATGAATCATGAGCACAATGTAGATATTCATGATATGGATTGCAACAAGTCTCAGGAAATGGCAGATAGCTTCACTTAATTCTTACCAAACTCTTCTTACCTATCTGTTCTTGTTAGAAGCTTACCAGGGAGAGTTTTATACTTTTTTTTTTTTATAATCTCTTTTAAAAATAATTGGTTCTGGGAAACTTAGTTGATATGAGAGGGAGTAGAAACAATGCTTTAATCTTTCAAGCAGTTTTTACCAAAGTGAATTCTAGAGGCAAAAGCCATATTATTTGAATCCAAAGGGAATATCCTAAAGGACCTTGCACTGGCTGCGTCAGAATGCTGTATTTTAAAGCTTTTGGTGTTTATAGTCTTGATATTGTAGTGTTACATCTTTAAAATTTGTATTTATGTTCGTGTTGATTCTTATCTTGAAAATCCTAATGATGTATGAGTTAATAGATGTCTGTTCTGATGCTGTTTTAGAAATGATTAAGAAGAAGCCAACAACAGATAAAGAGAAGCAACTTCTTCTTTTTACTACAGCAGTATAGTAAACCAAAACTATTTCTTTTCCTTTGGACAAATAAGTCCTAAATAAAACTGAATCCCTCAAATGACTTGTGGGAGAAAAGCACATGCTTATTCATCGTCATAGAGGAGTGTAAATATATTCATAGGTGCGATTAAAGTTCTTCATGTAAATGCATTTATTTAGCTGGTTTGCACGGTTACAGTGCTACCTGCTATGTACTGCAATAATTTATTTTGTTTCAGAGCTCTCCATCCAGCATGTTGCCCTGTGGACCAGCTTTGACCTTTGTTCGGTGCTTGGTGCGTAAGAAGAATGTCAAGGGGGAAGGTCTTGAGGACTCGTTGTGCCGATGCTTATCTACGCTGGACCTTATAGCACTGGGAGTTGGAAGTACCCTTGGTGCTGGTGTCTACGTCCTTGCTGGAGAAGTTGCCAAGTCTAATTCTGGACCTAGCATTGTTGTTTCCTTCCTCATTGCTGCCCTGGCATCTGTGATGGCAGGTCTCTGCTATGCTGAGTTTGGTGCTCGTGTTCCCAAGACTGGTTCTGCATATTTGTATACTTACGTAGCTGTTGGTGAACTGTGGGCCTTTATCACTGGTTGGAATCTCATTTTATCCTATGTTATAGGTAAGCCTAAGAGCAAACAATGTTTATGTGGGAGATAAAAGAGCTGCTTCAGTGCTTTGGCAAGGATGACAAATTTGATTTAGATGTGTTTTGTACCAGAAGTACATGTTCCTCTGTATGGTGTATAAGCATACCTATCTGTATATGTCTACCTAATTACAGGACTGTTGCCCAAATCACTTCAAAATCAATAGACCTGAGTGTTGTTTTGTAGTGCATTCCTGGTAGGAAAGTGGTAAGAATAAGGTTCTATTTAGCTGTAGTCACATAGATTCTTTACCAGAGGAGAGCATTAGAGTTAAATACTAACTCTAGTAATAAATATTTTCCTAGTGTTTTTTTGCTTTACTTCCTAGTAGACAATCTTTCCTTCACGTTATTTATTAAATCATTGTTTTGTATTTTTTTACACATAATATTTTGACTTTTGAAGTAATTGTCTTCCAGGACATAAAATATAAATGATATAGAAATATTTTTTGCAATATTTTGGGAACAAATTAAGTACAGATTTGTATATTTTAGTTGCAGAATAGTATGCTGTCATTTAACTAGATGGAAATCTATGATGTTAAAATCTCTACTTAAAAGTAGCAGCATGTTTAGTTTTATTTCCTTTTCAGTAGAGGTAACTGTATCTCATTGCCTTCATGCAAAACTGTAAAGATGCATGTATTTTATGAAGGTACATCGAGTGTAGCAAGAGCTTGGAGTGGCACCTTTGATGAACTTCTTGGGAAACAGATTGGTCACTTCTTCAAAACCTACTTCAAAATGAATTACCCTGGTCTGGCAGAGTATCCTGACTTCTTTGCTGTATTCCTTATATTGCTCTTGTCAGGTAAAAGACAAATATCTCGTTTATGATGGTTGTAATGTCAGAGTGTTTCTTACAGTCAAAAACAAAAAAATACCACGCTGTAATTTGTGTTATATCAGAAATAAGTCATAGTTTCTGAGCAGTTTAGATGAACATTTACACATTGACAAAATGACTGGGAATTAAATTTGTATGAAAAAAAAAAAAAAATGCATACTCTCCTTTCCTTGAAGATGAAATATAAAATAATCACTTATTGGTTGGTTTTATAAAACCTATGATACACATTGATACATGAAAATCCTCTATCATATTTTTAAATTATAAGAACTGATACCAAGTATACACTTTCTGAGGCATCAGAAACTTCCAAAATACTGCAACTTTTTTGCAGGTTTTCATTTGTTTTCCAAAAGTAAATGTTCTTAAAGTTAAGTGAAGGAAATGCTATGTGTGTTTTAAAATGTATAGTTTGTTTTAAACAACTAAAAGAACTTCATTTTTCAACTAGAATTGTTCACTAGAGCATTTACACATCCTAAATATTAGTCGTGTTCAGACTCTCTTTAGATCACATAAAAGCAAGAGCTTTCATCTCTAGAAAGTTAAACTGATGTGTGTATAAACACTTATCCTCTTATTCTGTTACAAGTGTTTTTGGACTCATTATTGGGGAAAACATTTCTGCTCAGCTCCTGATGCTACTATGAATGACCAGTGCATCTTAAGCTTTTAATAGGTCTCTGTACATGAAAGATGAGTAGTAGAATAGCATAGGAAACCTTAATTTGTGATTGTACTTGTATCTTCAGTTCATTTCTTCCATCTGGTTTTTGGTTTTGTTTGACTTATGAGAAGAAAAGTGAAAAAAGAAAAAAAAAAGAAGAAATTGCTTAAGTCTCTTACTGAAAAGCATTTGAGAACGTTATTTAAAAGACAAAATTCATTTGGATTTAAGATGCATCTATGCTGAGTTACATTGCAGTGTACAGATTCCCAAGGTGACTCAACACCCTTACCTCCAGAAATTGTAGCCAAAGTAACACTGATGCAGAAAACTTGAGCAGCTTCTATCGTAACTTCTGTGCTATGATGAGATAGAAAGCATCTCATTAGCAGAGTCAGAAATTTTTTAGACTTTATCTTGAGAGGCTTATAATTTTCTGAGTTAATCTCTAATTAATGAGGGAAAGCATGTATGTGATATTAGTGGCAATTAGAGAAGCCAGAGAGACTTTCCCACTCTATTCAGTTTCTCCTGGTCTGCTTTCTAGTGTTATTCCATTAAAATATTAGTATGCTCACAGCTATTAGACAATCGGATCCTGATGAAATAACTTTCCTATCATTTAAATGGACTAGTCTGGAAGTCAAGGCAAGCATATTTTGTATTATACTTTTTTAATAGAATCTCTATAAATCAGAGATACATATGAACTGGAGGCATGCACTTATTCTAAAGGATTTGTTAATTAACTTTTTCCATGGCTTAGTACAGAGATATGAACTAGAATCCCAGAAAAGCCGTAACAATTGCTCAAAATGCTTGTAAATACTTCAAGAGTACAGTTAACAAAGGTTGCGGTTTTATGGTTTCCAATACACTTGCCTGTTGCCAGGCTGTCAGTTTACTAAATTTCTGCTAAAAGTATAAAATCTATTGCTGTTTTTTTTTTTTAAATATTATTTGTTGTACTGACAAATATGTCTTCTTGAAAATAACTTTTTTTACTGTACATGACAGTTCATGTTTAAAAATTCTTTTTGTTTTATAGGTCTGTTATCATTTGGAGTAAAAGAATCTGCATGGGTGAATAAAATTTTCACTGCTATTAACATCTTGGTCCTACTCTTTGTTATGATTTCTGGTTTTGTGAAGGGAGATGTTGACAACTGGAGAATAAGTGAAGAATATCTCATAAACCTTTCTGCAATAACAGAGTAATTACTCTTAAAATTATTTTAAAATTACTTTTAAAAAATGTCTCATATTCTAAGCAACTCTATGTTATACATGCTTTTGTACTATTGCAGGTAATCTATTAACAGATAGCTCAGTTGTTGGGAATGATAAACTTCTTATTCGCTTAGAAAGTGTTTAAATTTTTTCATTTGTATTTTCCTAAAAAAAAACCACAAAAAACAACAACAACAAAAACCTGTCATATTTCAAGACTTTTATTTGCGGCCATTTGAGAAGTTACTGGCTTCTTATCCTTAAGCCACGAATTAATTGCAGTGAGTGAGTATGACAACAAATGTTTCTTACACCATCAGGGATTTTAATGCCCTGCCATAAACAGCAAAATGGGTAAGATGATAATTACTAGATTCAAGTATTATTCCATTTGCTGTTATTTTTGTTTTACAAGTTTTCACATGAATGTGTCTTCTCATGCTGTAATGCAAAGTGCAGGGCAGAAAGATGCATATGTTTGACTTACCAGTAATAAAAAATAACGTGTTTTTCTGCTGTATTTTTATTTACAGGAATTTTTCATCCTACATGAATGTGACAAGTATATATGGGAGTGGTGGCTTTATGCCATATGGTTTCACAGGAACACTGGCTGGTGCTGCAACCTGTTTTTATGCTTTTGTAGGATTTGACTGCATTGCAACCACTGGTATAGTATTTATATATGTGTGTATGATAGATTTTGGGGGAGGCAAAGGGACATAATCTTTTTTAGACTTTTTTTCTGCCCAAATCATGTTAATTGGCCACCGATTTTTAAGAGTTTTCTGATATCACTTCTAAATTATATATGGATGATATGGATTGAGTACTTAGAACGTACAAATTACAGGAAAATAACTAGAAATGATGGGTTTTGACAATTCTAAATATATAATATATTTTATGTCCATTAATTATATCTATTTTAAAAAAAAAAAAAAAGCGATTTCTGGCAACAGAAGTAAATGTGCAGATTTTAAAATTTATTCTGTAGATATGATTCTGAGGGTTTAGGCTTTCAAACATATTTATTTGTCTGTGATAATATCTTGTAAAGATGAATGTAATAGTAACGGTTTTTGGTGTGTGTGTTTTGTTTTGTTTTGTTTTTCTTTCTCTTATTTTCAGGAGAAGAGGTCAAGAATCCTCAGAAAGCCATACCCATTGGAATTGTGGTGTCCTTGCTCGTCTGCTTCATGGCCTATTTTGGAGTTTCAGCTGCACTGACTCTTATGATGCCATATTATCTGCTAGATGAGAAAAGTCCTCTGCCAGTAGCATTTGCATATGTTGGATGGGGTCCTGCAAAATATGTTGTAGCGGTGGGATCCCTCTGTGCTTTGTCTACAAGGTAAAGACTTTGATATGCTTTGCAAAAGCTGATGGATATTATAAGACATTTAAAAATAAATTAATGGATTTGTTTAGAAGGCTCACTTCATGAAGAGGATTAGCATTAGTATTAGAAGCATGTTTTAGTCTTAAGCAGATTTTCTTCACAATATTGCCATTAGTTTATGTTTCTGTTTAAGCTTTACTGTTACTGAACTCTACCTCTTTGATTTTTTATCCAAGAATTATTTATTAAAATAAGTATTTTCAGACACATGGCCTGCAAGTTACCTCTATTAACTGATGAAATATACTTCACTGCCTTTGTCCTGTCTTGCAGGCCATTCTCAATCAATCAACAAATTTACAGACTCTGTGTATTTGCAGGCAAAATTGAAAAGACAAATACCTAGCTTCCCTTATATCTTCACTGCCTGTTTTTTCTTCAGTAGCCAATCTGTCTTCTGATATCATTCCTTCCTATGATTTTTGTAGGATTATTTGAGATGTAGATTCTAGCTGTGGGAATAAGGTAATTTATTTCCTGCTATAAAACTGTGAATGTAACCTGTTATTTTAATTAAGAAGTACGGGGAAAGCATACAATATATAAGTGTGTGTTCATATATATCATAGCCTAGTTGTAATTTGGTGCAAACACTTTCATAGAATAGAATATTGCTTAGTGCTTGAATTTAGGGATAGAAAAATGCCGATTCCAGTCTTCTACTTGAGGTTTTGTAGGTAAGGAATCATCCAAGTGAGCTTCAATGATATTAGTACGGGCTGACATTCCACAAAGAAAAAAGGCATACCTGCTTAAGCAGGAATATTAACAGTATTCTGAGATAACTCTGGTGAGCATCAGCGTGATGAAGATGGTCACACTAAGTCTAGATGATTATTTAAAGGATGGGAATAGTTTGATGTAGAAGGTGGTGGAAAAAGGAAATAGTTTCAGAATGACATAAAAGCTTATGTGGCTGACTGAAGAATATAATTTGTACAGTTCATTCTGAAATTATAGGTTTTTTTCTATCTACTTGTCATAGGGGGTTTTACTCAAATTTTCCTCTATACTGATAAATAGTAGAAGTTTTATATAAGTGCAAACTAATACTGGAAAACAAAATAAACTGAGAGAGTAAAACACCATTTCAGAAATTTGAATTCCTGGTCTGTTTCCAGTGTATTTTGAAGTGTTATATTTCCTTGTTTGGAGAGGTTAATCTTTCAGTCTATTGATTTGTGTCAGTTTAGAGCAAATAAAAGGATATCATATATCATATTCTTCAGTTTAGAGGTATAATTAACAACAACAAAAAAAAAGAATTCAGATCATTGCTTTTAGTTCATATCGTTACTGCTAGTTATGTTATGTTGTGAACTTGTATCTTCTGGGTAAAGATTTCCAATAGTATTTCCATTATTTGTGTGAACCCACTTAAAGAGAAGTGTCATTAATACATTGTACAAAGTCAGAACAGCACAAATTCAGTTGTGAATTTTAACAGTATCCTTATTTGAAGAATAAACTGTTGCCCTGATTTAGAAAACACTCATTCTCGAAAAGAACATTTATACATCAGTTAATGTGCATGAGATTATCTCACGTGTGTCTAACCATAATGCTTGTGTCTCATGAGCATTACCAGAGGCACTTAGCATCTGTGATATGTAAAATCTGAGCCTTCTTTAAGTGGTTTAGTTGACATCCTGAAGTACCTAAAGCAACCATTCGGCTGGTTGCTAGTATGCTGCTGCAGAGGTTGTATTGGCTATGAATTTGCCTTTTGTCCTTTCAAAGTATTTTTTGTTTTCATAATTATGATTATTCAATTTTGAGGGAAAGAAACCATCTAATGTAAGAAGCCTGTTTAAAAAGAGCTTTGAGTTATTGACTAATTGAGTTAAAGTTTAAAAGCTTTCTTTGTGCTGCTAATAACAAATATAAAATAATTACTCCTCCCATAAAGGAAACAATCTCAGTGAAGCTTGGCTTGAGGAGCTTTAATGGGAAGAGACAATGTGCTCAACTGTAATTGTTGGTGCTTACTTTGAATTACTGTTAATCAGCAGCCTCACATGGAAATGTGAAGCATAAAAGATGCTGCTAATGCTTATTGACTTGCTGCTGCTGACTGACAGACTTTTTTGAGGAATACTAAAGCTTAATTGCAGTTAGTGTGACCTGGAATATGTTCCTGGTCCACTAATACCCAAGAACTACAGTGATGGCAAGAGTTATTTTGCTAACCTGAATTCTCTCTAATGAAGAAATTCCAATTCCTAAATTAAAAACAATCAAACAAACATACAAACAAAAACAACGACTATCAACTTTATGGAGAAAAAAAAGACATTTCTATTTCTGTCTGATCTGTAGTATCTTCTGCTATGGGGCTTTCTGATTTTGTCTTATGATCATAAGATTTTGTACATGACATTAATTAACGTTGTTTATCTTTTCCATGATACAATTCTGCTGTCTTATGATCATAAGTTTATGTACATGCCATTAATTAGCATTGTTTATTTATTCCATGGTACAGCTCTGCATGAACTGTGTTTGCTATGTTGCATGTGTTTGCTTTTTACTCAGTCTTCTTGGATCCATTTTCCCAATGCCACGTGTAATCTATGCTATGGCGAAGGATGGGTTGCTTTTCAAATGTCTAGCTCAAATCAATTCCAAAACGAAGACCCCACTAGTTGCTACTCTATCGTCTGGTGCAGTAGCAGGTGAGACTAAGAGTTGATCCTTGTAAAGAAGGGTGCACTGCTAAGCGTGTTGCATATGTGGAAATAGAAGACTGTTGTGCAATTTTGATTTCTTTTCACTGATCTAATATAACTGTCACCAGGTAAAGTAGGCTACTAGTGAAACTTTTTTTTACCACAGATTTTGTATTTGTTTGCTAGTCTCAAGAGCTTTCAAAGCTTAGGTTCAAAATAATTGACAACACTTACCAATCAAACAGAAAACCAAGAGCAGCAACACAGAGCCTAAACCAAAACTGAAGCAGAACCCATTAACTCTTTCAAGCATTCTTTTCATGTAGTTGGGTTTACCAGTAAAGCACTGTGCTTTTAATAACCTGTATTTGAACTATACATTTTTCTGTTCTAGTCTTCTCGGCTCTATGTTCCCTTTGCCCCGAATTCTGTTTGCCATGGCACGCGATGGTTTACTCTTTAGTTTTCTTGCCAAAGTGAGTAAGAGGCAGGCACCAGTTTTTGCCACCTTGACAGCAGGGGTCATCTCTGGTAAGCTCTCAAAGCCCATATTTCTTAAAACTGAGATTTGAACACTCTGTGCACGTGCATGGTAATTCATATTTTTGAAAAAGGGCTGCTTGTCAACTTCCCTTGCATGTAAGATGGGAATAAAATCAGAAGGTGTAAGAACTCTATATCATACCAATCCTGATGGTGGTAGTGTCTTTAATGTCAGAGTTCAAAGTGATTTTATTTATTTATTTATTTTTAAATATTAACTTCTTGTACTGTGAATAAGCTTCTTACTTGATCTGAGTCCCTTAGGCTCTCCTCTCCCCATGGGATTTTCTTGTCCAATGAACGTAGATATATGTACCACATCTGTAATGGGGAAAGCAGTTGTCAAGTTTTTTATTATGAGACATGAGAAAAAAAATCTGTATTTGCAGTGGGATCAGCTTTTGTGTAAAATACATACACAGATTTTATTTTCACTGTCTTCTAAATAAAACCAGTTCTATTTTGGTACAAGCTTATCAAGTTAGAGTTGAAGGGTATGTGTTTGTCTGTGTGCTGGGAAGTTATGTGTTTATGCATATATATATATGTGTGTGTATATGTATATGTATACACACCCACATACATTTTAGCAAAACAGCATTTTGGGACCTGCTGCCAACTGCCAACTGCTATATTAGTTTCACAAAGAGAAATTTTTAACACACAGCTGTTTCATTTTTGTCTATACTTCCTGAAGTGGCACTGCCCAAGTTTCATTGTGTTATTTTGGAGGGATGTCTAATTATCTAAGAAACTGGAAGCACTGGATGTATTTACCTTCAAGGCAAATAAACATCTTAAAACAAAAATATGAAAGACATGCCTTATAACATTTAGCAATCTGGTTAACACTGATTTAAAGTGAGTTCAGAACTAAGACTAAAACATTCTATTTTGACTTTTAATTTATGTTACTGACTTTTTCCTCCATAATAATTTGGCAGTGCAGTTATGTGGGAAAGAAAGAAAGAAAGCCATGTTACCTAACACGTAAACTAATTGATGTACCTGTACAGCCTTGACTAGCTGTGCAACAGCAGTTACTTGACTTGCTTTTAGACATTGTGGGAAATTTGGTATATGAATAATTTATCTGAAGACAGCTTAATCTATTTAAAAAAAAATGCATATTTGTTAACTTGTGGTCATAAATAGTTTTGCCAAGGTAGCTAAAAATAAGTGCAACAGCTCATCTTATCTGATTTTCCTCTTAAATCCTAGTATGGATTGTTTGTATCCTAGTATCCTTGTATCCTAGTATGCATAGCTTTAAGAAACATTAACCTTTATCCTATTAGCCTGTTAGCTGCTTGGCCTCAATTAAAGTTACCAGGTCATGACTAAAGCTGAGTCAGTTGTCACATGCTGTTATCATGACTTACTGTTTCACATATCCTAACCATGATTCTGAAACTGCACATCAAAAAATATTTAGCTGCCCATTTACAATTCCTTAACTGTAAATTTGTCTGCCATCATTACATAGAACTTGAGTAGAATTAAGAGAGGTGAAAAAGCTTTTTTTTTAATCTCTTAATCAGAAAAATACAAGAATTTTTCAGTTTGATCTACTGTATAAGAAAACAGCCTTGGCTACAAAGTAGCCTTTTGAATCTAGAACTTAAAATTAAACATAGCTACTTTATATTTGGTTATTACAGGTTCTGTTCTTTCTCAGCTTTGCTTACCTACACATTTTGAAAATTCAGAGCCATGAGATATTCAGAAATTTGCCACAGATATGAAGTTATGACTTCTTACAATAAATGACTTCTTGGATTTATGAACATCCACCCTCTCTTAAGAAGACAAGATCATTTTCCTTCCTCCATTGGAAGAGGATACTAGCAGATAAAATAGAACTTCTGTAACACAGCAGTCATGCTTTTTGAAGTCGTTTTTTTGTCAGAATCCAAAAAGAGGGGAATGTGTGTTTCTGTGTTTTTGTGCACCGATACACCTGTCTACACATATATTAAAAGTATTTATAAAGTAGATGTTATATATAAGCCTTTCTGAGTGTAGAAAAGTTTGTATATGCATGCACGTACAGTATATAAAGGCTACATTTTATTTCTTCTTTTATTATAAGATTAGTGATGATTAAAAAGATAAAATATTTAGATTATTTATGTATCTCAATAGAGTGAGTCAAATACAAATACTTTAAGAATTTTTTGACCATATATCAATTAATGCTAGCCTTTCACTTAGTGTCAGTTAATTTCAATTAATTGTGCTAATTTCTCTACGAGTTCTCTCTGTGTGCAAACAGCATAGACAAAAAAGAATCTCCAGATGAAGGTGATATTAGCTTTTATAGACAAAATGTCTGCCATAATTATACAGAGTACCATGGAAATTTCTATTTCAGTGATCTTAAGAATATTATTTCTTGTGAGATTTTGCTGTCTTTCTTGAAGGCCATTTGAAGATTTTAGTAAGATAGTTTAAAAAAAAAAAAACACACACACACACACAAAAAACACCAAAAAAAAAAAAAAAAAGAAAAACCCACCTGTTTTCTTATAGACAACTTCATAAATTTACATGGAGACTATTCTGAAATCAGAGGAAATTTTACATACTTAATGGGTCGCATCATTGTTCCTCTGTTTTGCAGTGGGAGCCATCTCTTAACTTGTGTGAGATTCTTTTACAGCATCAGAATCTTTTCTATAAAGATGTATTTTATTGTGGCCCCTGTTCAGCAAGCCACATATGCAAGTACTTGTGTCCAAATAAATCCAATACAAATTGCTTGATTATGCAGCATGACTGTATGGCCCATCAGTGTGCTTATCTATATGAATGAGATTCCCAACTGTAGGAAATCAGGTTCAGGTATGTTGGCTATGACTTCAAATGTGTTTTTAAGGATTATTATGATTTTACTCATATTGCTCTCAGTAGAATAATTCAAAGTTACACTGGTGACGGGCTTTAAAATCTTGACTTAGTATGTAAGCCTCATACAAATTTTACATTTTCTTTTCTTTTCTAGCTATTATGGCATTTCTGTTTGACCTAAAGGCTTTAGTGGACATAATGTCTATTGGCACACTTCTTGCTTATTCACTTGTGGCAACCTGTGTCCTCATTCTTAGGTGAGTCAAAAACAACTTTTCTGTTTTACTGTGGTTTATATTGCATTATTCACTATCTGAACAGGAGTCACATCTACAATGGATGTTTTTTGCTTTACAACAAAACATTTGAGAGCTATCTATATGCATATAAATAACTGCCAAGAAGCATTTACCTGTCAAAGAAAACACTGATATATTGTTATATGAGTTTAGCAGTTAGTCACATCAAAATTACATGTGAAATCTAGACACCTTTTCTTTTCCAGGAGATAATATTTTGATACAAATACAATCCATGCTGTACCTTGGGCCTATCACATTGTGGTAACTGTATGTGAAAGACAGAGGTGTTAAAATAATTGCTTTGTGTTGTCCTGTTGGAAATCAGTAAGGCCAGAAAAACATTTCAAGATCTGGTAGCCTAGAAGAGAGTACAAATATCATCAGTTGAGATCATCGTTAATTGTCAGTAGAACTATGTAATGTCTTCTGTTTGTAAAACAGTTTAATGATATCAATATATTGAGAGCTGTAATTTCTATATTTATTCTGTTCTTTTTAGTTTAAAAAGTCAATCTGTGTTACTTATACAAGGCTAAATCAATAGCCTTGAAAACTATACAGCTTGAATTTGTTCAATATTTCAATAATTTCCACTTAAGAGAAGACTTTTATCCCACACTGACTTATCTATAGTATGTATTTTTAAAAATACATTTAAATTCTAACAAGAGATGTAAAATTTCAGTTTATACCAGTTAATAGGCCCCTTACATGAAGCAAAGCAGAATGAACTTGCCACAGAAGATAATTCCTTACCCTTTCCCTGCTGCTGATCAACCGGATCTCCACATTTGTGCAAGACTGGTAATTTTTCTGACCCACTGGTGCATTTATATAGCTTAAAAAACTACTGACAAACAAACAAACATGGCAAAAAAATTGCCGTAATTTGTTTATGTAAAATAGTGACTGATCATATGCTCTCACATATTGGGTAATTCTCAATCTCTACTGCAAAGCACTTAGTACTTAAATGTATTCCTAGAGGCATATTCATTCAATTCACAGAGTAAACTTCATTATTACCCCACTTGTTTTTTTTTTTCACAGGTACCAACCTAGTTTAACCTATGAGCAACCCAAATATTCTCCAGAAAAAGCAGCCTTGGCTGCATCAGAAAGAGAATCTGCTGTAAGTGAATCACAGATAAATATGATACAGGAGAGTCACTTCAGTCTTCAGACTCTGATTAATCCATCCAGTTTACCTACAGAACAGACTGCAACTACTGTAAACTGTTTAGTGGGTCTGTTAGGTAAGTAATATACAACAGTAATGTAAGTAATGGAATTTTATTACAGACAAAGTTAAACATTCAATAATAATATACCTTTCCTCAGTCATCATTAATGCATCATTCTGGATAATGCTCTTCTATTTCATGATGGAATTAATCTGTAATCTCATGTATTTTTCCATTACTTGATCATTTTCATAACATTTCATACTGAAGTTCCACTATCATTCTTCTTAAAAGTCACCTCCTCTTCAATGCTATTTCCATCATTTTGTTTTTCACACAGCTTTCTTGGTTTGTGGCTTGAGTGCTCTCACTACATATGGGACTCATTTCATTGCTAACTTGGAGCCCTGGAGTACTGGCCTTCTTGCTGCATTGGTGGTGTTCTTCATAGTTACCATTCTCCTCATCCAAAGGCAGCCTCAGAACCAGCAGAAAGTGGCCTTTATGGTGAATAAAATAATAGCTCTAATGGGAGGTTTGGATGTATTCTAAGAAGTGGGAAAGGGGCAGAGGGAGAGAGAGAGAGAGCCCTTTTTCAGGTAGTCTTTCATTACTGCACTGCTATTATCATAGTTTGTTTTTTTTTTGTGACTGTAAGGGTAGCGGATGCTCATAGCTGAATTGTGTAATACATCTTATCCAGATCTCAGAACTAGGGAAAGGATTTTGCTGCCCACAAATTGAATGTGTGATGCATGTATGAATGTGGCCATACAGAAAAGGTGTAGCTGTTGCGTTGCTGTTACAACTAGTGGGTCTGACAACACAGATTTCTAGCTTTTCTTTCAGACACATGCCCAGAGTGCACACTGTTAAGACACAAGCAAATTTAGTCCTCAGTTTGAACACTTAGACACTAAAAGACAATTCAGAAACTGACTAGCATATAGTCAGATTATCTGCATTGTCTGCAGTGATTTGGAACACAGTGCAATTCATACCTCCCTGAAATATGGCCTTTCATTTTGAGCTTTTACTTATGTTCTAAGGTCAGTTAGTTAAGAAACTATATAATAGAAACAGTGAATCATGGTGATAAAAATAAAAGAATCTGATGGAACTAAGGAGGCAATTTGGAAAAAAAGGGATGTATCTATAAAGATGGAAATAATACTTTTCTGCTGTACATTCAGGACTTCATTAGTATGTGTTGAAAGATTGTCTTCACAGCCTTAGAGAACATATTTTAAACATAACTTACTTAAAATTTTTAAGATGTAGAAATTCGTCATTAAATACTGAAAAAGAAAATTTTAATATACTCCAATAAGAAAATGTTGCTGTTCTTTTTTTAGTGAGATTTTTCACTTCTAGCTCATGTAGTGTAACTCAAGTATGACATAAGTAGTTGATATATACAAGAAATGATATTTAATATTATGAATATTTTAAATATTTCTCTCTAGGTTCCATTATTGCCATTTTTACCATCACTCAGTATCCTGGTAAATATTTATCTGATGGTACAATTAAGTGCAGATACTTGGATCAGGTTTAGCATCTGGATGGCACTTGGTAAGTACATCTGCTCACTTAAATCTCCACCTTTGTTAGGACTGATGAATTCTGTCTTAGATAATTCAATACTTTGCTTTTAAACATTGGAACAAAAGTCTATGTTTTAGTAAAATCATCTAGTATTTCTAGTTAAAAAAATAAATCACGCTTTAGAAGGGATATGTTTACATAGCCAAAACCGTAAAAATAGTTCTGAGGTAATACGAAGAATCAAAGTTATAGAACTAATTCCAGTAAGTTACAATACTTTTATTTCTTGTCTACTTAGCTAAATGTGTGCTGAAATCTTTTTTGTAACAGTTTTCTTTTTGCTATATGAGACATTCTCCTTTAAGATAAGGAAAACTGCACTGATTTTATGTAGTCATAAGTTAGAGATACTAGTTTCCATGACTTGGCCTAGCAAGCCTGCTTTGGTGGGGGGTGGGACTCCCCACCTTTAGATCTTTAGAGGTCCCTTCTAACCCCTACAATTCTGTGATTCTGTTAGAGCAATCAGTTATGCAAAAATGATGCACTGGAATTTAGCACCTCCACTTTCTGTACAAAGAGGGAAGACCTGAAGGTTGAACTATCATTCTAATACCTGGCTTTGGAAAATTTGCTCAGCCAGACAGTAAAAAATAATGACTTTTTGATGCATTACTTGCCTAAAAACCCTATTAACCTTTTTTTTCCCCTTTTCCTTTTGAAAGGCTTCATTATTTATTTTACTTATGGCATCAGGCACAGTCTTGAAGGTCATCACAGCAATGGAGATGAAGATTCTTGTTCAGAAAATAGTGGGCTGCAAGAAAAGAACCCTATGGAAGAAGTGGATGAACCTGAAAATACAAATGAAAGCGATAAATTTCTTGCACATGAAAGGACAAGTGAATGTTAATTTATGTAAACAAACAAGTCTTTTAAACCTTTAATTGATATTTTACTTGTGGACTGAAATTTCAAAAGCTTTCTACCAACATTGTTCCTCTTGAAAGTGTTTACTACAAGGCCTGGCTGATGCTTTGGACAAGCTGCTAATCCATCTTCATCATTTCAGAACTGACAGCATGGAAGTTAATATTTAAATAAAACAAACAAACAAGAGAAGTACCCTTTGGCAAGCAGAAATCTGGATGTATTGTTTGAACTGATGTACACTGTTGCTGGCAATTACAAAATATGAAGACCTTTGAAACTACTTGCAAGAAGTTCAGAATATTTTACGCTGCATTATAAACACAAGTGCCTTTTACATGTCCTCCTTATTTCTGTTACATGTCTGGTGTCCCAAATAACAATGCAACTAACTCACTAGTAAAATACCAGGTACTATTTTTTGTTGCTATAGAAATCTCATGGGAGAAAAATTGAAGATAAGCCTGGAAAATGCTTGCGAAACAAATGATAAATTGACGGACCTGATGCTTTGCAAAAAGTAGAAGATCATGAATTTATATAAAAATAGTAAAGAAAGAATTGCTTACCCTTACTAATTAGTAGTCGTTAAGAACTCAAATAGAAAAGATCCTTTAAAGGCTTTATTTCCCTCTAAATTTTCACTTCTGTCTTACATGAATTCTTGTCAATTCGGAGATATTCTTTATATAAAATAATACTTCCAAGAGGGATTATGTTGTTTTCTGCAAAAACTTCTCTTCAGAAAAAATATGCCCCAAATCCCGACCTTCTTTTCAGATAGAAGGACAGCTGAAAAAAATACCAAACCCAGGCTTTGGAAAGAATGCTTTTCAAAGTACTATTTCAGTACTTCACCAAGTGATAAAAATATATTAGCACAGCAATTTTTTGTGAGCCAAATCTAAGCCTACAAATCCATTCCTGTGAGTAGGATGTCTAAATGCTAACTTACGTATGTAAAGAACCAAATAACTGCAACAGTGCTGTGTGAACCATTATTTTAAAGATAGTGAAAATGGACACTGTTCTTTCAATGTAAAAGTCACATTACTTTAGAAGGGCACCCAGACATTGTAACAAATTTTCTCAGCGAATAGTAGTCTTCAGTCCCTTGAAGGATTCCACAATAGGAGATTATTTTGCAAGAATTCATAAAAATAACTTCCCTAATGTACAAGAGAATTGTTTTGTACTTTTGTACTTTGTCATGGAAAATTTTAATCTGGAGCATAATATTGCCAGTAATAATCATTGGTATTAATCTCCGTTGTTAGGTACAAAACATTTTATATCCTGTCAGAATTATGTTGGTTGACAGTGAAAAGCACCTTTTTATAATAGCTGGAATAAAGAAAAGAAAAGAAAAGAAAAGAAAAGAAAAGAAAAGAAAAGAAAAGAAAAGAAAAGAAAAGAAAAGAAAAGAAAAGAAAAGAAAAGAAAAGAAAAGAAAAGAAAAGAACCAGACCAGTTAAGCTGCTTCTGTCTTTCTCCGTTTCTGTCTTTTTCACAGTGATAGATTCTTGCTTTTTAATCTAAAAATGAGTTTTGTTGTTGTAAGCCTAAATGTAGAAGGCAGAAAAAAGATTGCTTCTTGATGGAGAACCTTGGAATGTGCTGATACCCCATAGAAGAATGAGTTTGTAGTTTAAACCCTGATGCCTTTCTTCCCTCTCTTCCCAGTTTGAACTGGGAGGAGAGCATTTTTTGCAGCACAGGTGGTTTGGCAGGGGTTTGTACTAGTTGCACTAGTGGCCTCTGCTGGCTGCTCAGCTCAAGGAGCAGCAATCTGAAAAGATCTTCACCACTATTTGTCTTCTGAGTCATATTCCTGGTTTTATAGCAATCCAGAGAAATTCACCAGAAAAGATTTGCTAGAAGACCAAAGCAGAGCACTTGGAGGTGCCTGTGTTTTTCTTTCAAAGTACAGGATAATGAGCACACAACCACCTATCTTTTAACTAATTTTCCAGCACATGCAGCTGTTGTCCTAAGGACCGTTGTTCTAAAGTCTGGTGGTCCTTAAAAATGGATGAAACAGAGGATGAAGAGAAATATAGAGTAAGTGACAATGCAGTCCTGTTTCTTAATGTATCATAATCCATCCTAATAATGATAAGTTCTGCCACTTCTTTGCGCAGTTTGTTTTACAAGATGTTGTTAAAGAAACACTAAAATGTCCTATTAGAGTAATACAAGTAAATTATAGTCTATGTAAAATGTTTTGTTGAAAGAAATAGATAGTAATCTTCAGAGCAGTGCTTAGAGCAATTGATAAGTTTCAGAACCTTTCTTCAATGAAAGAAAGAGCCATCTGTGTCGGTTGGATCTGCCATTTTAATAGTATTTCTCAACTGGGGCCCATTGTTACGAAAAAGTGACAAAAGAACTATGTGTTCTTGTTTAAAACAGAAGATATTTGTGACTTTCTAGGCTCCAGTAAGGTAATCCTGACAGACTGAAACAAATTTTTTATTAAAAAAAAAGAAAAGAACGTTTTCAATGCCATTGGTATTTGAAGTAGAAATACTGATGCTTTTCCTGATTTGTAACTACTCTGTCAAGAGTGGCTGTTTTTCAGAGGGCATCCTTACCTGTCCTTCCCATTTGCAAAAATGTCCTGCTGTTAGGACAAGCCTGCAGTGCTCAGTTGAACCTTCTGCACAATGTTTTTACAAGCCTACAATGGAAGACAGCTCTTTTAAATTCTTTACACATCTTAGTGTGTAGGAAGCAGAGACTTTTTTCTACAGATGCTGTGGGAAGTAGAGACTTTTTTCTACTGATGCTGGTGCCACAGAGCAGGCAAGTCAGGGTCCCGGACTGCAAACTGTGGCTGTTCTCTGATATGCAAGGAAGACCCCATTCCCTCCGAGCACCATCATATAGAACGAATGTGTGCCTGCCTGTCTATATGCTTGCATCGATCTGACATTAGCCCATAGTGATTCTGATGTACTGATTAATTTCTATACTGCACTGGAATTTCCTTTGAAGGGAGACTGTCAGTGTAAGAAACTTATGACTAAAGCAAGCACTAGCTAAGGCTTTTGGAGATAGATGAGAGAAATTTTTCAGCTTATATGTATTTTGTATATAGTGTTTCTCCCTTCATTTCTGTTTTATTAGTCCCCCATAGTTATAGTAGTTAATTATATGAAAATAATGTGATTGTTACAAATGCTGTGAGGGAGACTGGGAGCAGCTGCAGCAGAGGAACTATCCAGTTAACTAACGAGATATAAAAGAAAATTAAAGGAAAATCATTGGGTATTCTCAGTTGCTTTGACTGCACAAGGCTTTTTTATAGGTGTGTATAGTTAATGCTATTAATAATCCATGGCTAAGAAAACTATAAGCCAGAAGTGAGATATTTATGCTAATTTTGATGTGCATTTGTATGTGTAATCTTGAAATTCCAGATGCTTTTCTGGGATGTTAGTGGAGCAGCCTGTGAAGGACAGCCATGCTGCTTCTTATGCAGGGGGCATGTGTGAAACCAAGCCCAATTTTGTTCTCGTGTTTGCTATATTTGCCAAGAGAGCAGCTGAAAGCACAAGTCTATTGGAACTAAATTGTTATTTTTTAACATACTCATAGTTGTTGGTACTGTAAATTGTTCTGTGCAAGTAATGATGGTATGTATTAATATATATATATTACTGGAGGTAGCTTTTTTTTTCTTTATGGAAATAAATCCTTGAAAAACAATATTTGCATTGGTACGCTTGGGATATGCCTTTAGATATAGGAATTATTTTTATCCAATTTAGGAAAATAAATCAAAGTATATTTAAGGGAGAACAAGTAAATCTTTGTTCTTCCATAAGGAGGCATAAGAGTTATAAAACATTTCTGCATAATTTACATTACTTAAGGTGACCTTCATGCGGTATTCCAAATTCTAATCCTAATTCTGCAACAGGAAATGTTATGAGGTATCTTAGATTTCATTGTCTGTTATCCCAGACAAAACTATTCTGTTAATAATAGTGTGCTTCTTCCTGCACAACAAATACGAGGTAGATTCCTGAAACCTGTCACACTGTGTTTAGGTCACCTTGTGTTAAGGCCGTATATACTGACTATTGTAGGAGAATAAAGATCAGTACTAACAGTACAGGGTTACTTATCTATATTCTTATGAACTTGAATATGCCATGCAGAAACTTCAAATGATACAATTAATTTAGAAACAAAATATGGTAAAACTTAAATATATATTTCTGTATTTTATTAGATGATGAATGTAAAATTCTAGCCACCTTTTCCCTAAAGTTTATGGAAGGATATACAACTATTTAAGAAATAAAACGCATACTATTTTCATGGAGATTTTTAATAAGTGCCAAGATCAGATGTCCTGCAAGCATCCCAGCCTGGATGAGATCCTGACAGTGCAGGAAATCTGCATGGGACTGTGCAATCATTAATTCTGTCAGATGCCTTTGACATTGGGGTGTGTTTTGAACAGTATAAATTTAATTCACATGATGTCTAGCAAGTGTTACTTGGTTACATAAAAACAAATTAAAAGCACATTCTATTGTAAGGCCCTGGTTCTTCCCAGGCCTGCCAAGAGGTTGTACAAATTGCAGTATGCTCACTGAAAGCACTGGGGTTACAGTGTTAAGCAGAAGCAGCAAGTGGTACTCCACATAATGTAGAATTTTGTATTCATTTTTATTTTTCTGTACATTTAATAATTCTTTCTGGTATATATTTTAAGGACCTCTGCATTTTTCATAGTTGGACCTTTCCAAAGCAAAATATAATATCCTCATCACATCTTTATCTGTTTTCCACTTGATTTTAGAAATCAAATTCTTCAGCGTCAGCTAAACCAAAGGATTTCTGTGCCTAGACATGCATTACAAAGAGCTATGTGTATATATAATTGTTATTTCTATTGACAGTTGGACAAATTCTGTTGTCTTTGTATACAGTTTCCATTGAGCCTTGCATGAGGCAAACTCCATCCTCAGCAATATAAGTTTAGCTGCAGTCAGGATTTGAAAGTTTAGGAAGGCTTTTTTCTTTTGTATTAACAGAAAGCAAAGCACGAAATACGTGTTACGTATCTGTACGAATAGTTGTGTGTGCTTCGTTTTAAGAAATGTTAGTTTATGTATGTTTTAACTTTTCTTCTTGTTCATGTGTAAGCTGTAATAATTATGTCTGTATGACGTGCTGCTGAAAGTTTGAAATGTCGATAGAATAACTGTGATACATCTTAAAATATAAATTTCTGTTTGAGTACTCTAGCCAAAATGAAAAGTCTTGAATTTTTGTGAATGTCAAAGTGCATATGCTTAAGAACATGGTGCTTGTTTATTCACTTTTTCAATAAGAATTATAATCAGCAACATTTTTAGTTACATTAGTTCCAAATCTGATGGAAATTATATTGCTTTTCATATACTGTAAGATATGCTTCACAGGATAACAACTGTGCATTTGTTCTGTGCTTTTTTTTTTTAAATAAAGCTGAATATCACTTGTACGTACTTCATACAACACCTCTAACTTGAATCACCACTGTAGCTTTTGTAGGTACTAAAATAACACAGTGACTTAATAATCATTCATGTTATCTCATGTCATGACATTATACAAATCAGAACTCACAATAAATAGCCTGATAGCTCATATAGTTTTTATAGAAGGGGAAAAAAAACAAAATCACATCATACATTTAAAGCCTTTATTTTTCCAGTGGTCTGAAGATGCACATCATAGTAGTTTGCTACTCACTTTCTACGATGATTCGGGTGCTGTATAATCAATGAACATACAGATGCTATAATTACAAAATATACCAGAGAGATTGGCTAAGCAGGTTATTACACTAAGAAAAAGACTAGATAGAGTGCTTATCTTGTCCTAGGCTCACTGTAAAACTCCAAAGGAAGAATCTCCAGAAAGAGATCCTTCCGCACTGGTAGTCAGCTCTTAAATGGGTCTAGGAGAGGTGGAGCCAGGCTCCACCCCTTCCATCAGCACAGGTGAATTGCCTTCACCTGTGCTCCGTGACTGACTCATTGCTTGCCTCAGGTGGTCTATCAGAGGTTCAAGCCATGATTCAGCAGTTTCCATTTCCAGAGGGAGTGAGCCCTCAGCTTTCTGGCAGCAACCAGACTCAGAGCTGCATGAATGTTCTCTCTCTTTTCCCTTTTTGGAGGAAAAAAAAAAAAAAAACAACCAACAAAAAACTTGGAGTTCTGTCATCTAGTGCTGTGTCCCGAGGATTGAAATGACTGAAAATTAGCAGTTGAAAGACTGTCACCTAGGACACCTACTTACATATAAGGTAGGAATGTTGAATCTGGGCAATAGATAATGATAGCTTTGAGATGCAGAACTGCACTCCCAGCATGAAGATGCTCTTGTTTTGCAGATATTTGAGTCACCATCTTTGTTCAGAGATTTAAAAAAAGCTGTGATTTTGGTCTTCTTAGGGTGTACTGCAACTCTTCTGATATTTATAAATGAATATAACTAGTTCTCAGTGTGTATCCATTAAAAATAGGAAACTCGGAACGTACAAAAACACTTTCTTTCTTAATTGTATGCCTATATAGCAAAAGGTATGTATCAATCAGCTTGAATATGTCCTGGAATGAATGCAGATGGGCTGTTGTCTCCTAGTGCTACTACTGTACTTCTCCATATGTACCAGTATGTGGGGCTTGGTCAGCATGACGTCTTTGACCAAGTCTGTGCGTGAGAAGTGAAATTTGACCTAAAGGGGCACATAAGAATTGCAATTACAGCGGTTTTGCAGATGATATGATGGAAAACTAATGCTTCTTAAGCAGAAGAGATGCTATGAACATTTCCTGTGCATATTTACATTTTATACCGCACATCTTTACTGAGCCATCATCTCCACTGAGCCATCATCTCCATGGTTCGCTTTCTTTAAAACGAAGAGTGATAACGTTTTCAGAGTTGGATACTTGGTGGTATTGTAGTTTTTAAAAGTGGAAATAACCTTAGCAATAGCAACACCCACTATAAAGCAGCTTCTCCTGAGCAGGCTTCTGGGAATGTCTTTGCTATAGCAGGTTAGAATGAAACTGGCTTCATAGTTACTTTTGCTCCTGATCAGAGCCAGGCACGCACCTGCAGGGCCGCCCGTGAGGCGAAAGAGATGCAGCCCGCACAGCTCCCACCTGCGCCCGCTGACCCAGCGCGTTTATGACTCTGCAGGCCGAAGACAGCTGCAGTCGGCACAAGCCGCACGCGGTAGGGGTGGGCTATCCCCGCGTGCGACCAGCTCTCCTTCCCTCAGCGAAGAGCCCTTCACCGCCCGGTGCCGCTCGGCCGAGAGGGGCGCGCCCGCTGCGGGCGGCCCGTGCCCGAGGCCCCCGCTCCCTGCACCGGCGTGCTCCTCCCCGCCGCGAAGCCGCCGCCGCGCCTGCCCCGCCTCAGCCCGGCGCCCCGGCCGCTCTCGCCATGCGGCTCTGGGTGCTACTCAGCCTGCTGCTGCTGCAGGAGACGCTGCCGCACGGTGAGCCGCCGCGACCCCATCCGCGCTGCCACCGGCGGGCCCCTCCCGGCCTCCGCCGCCTCGCGCTCCGCTGCCCCCGCCCGCCATGTCGGGGGCTGGCGGCCATCTCCGGGTGCGGGGGCTCCCGTCCTGCGTGGCGGGGTCGGGCGGGCTGCGTCCCGCTGCCTGCTGGCGAACCGGCGTCTCTGGCAGGAGATGCGGTTTGTTTGGGGCAGGGAGTTGGGATGGAGGTGGCGGGAGGCGTCGTCGACGACAGCCGCTGCCTCTTCGTCTCTCTCAGACGCGGCGCTCAAAGCCGGTGCTCGCGTCCTGCGCCCCTGCTGAGGCGGGTTGGCGCTGCGCTCGGTGCTCCATTTCATAATAACAATAATGCCACTTAGGAGTGGAAGAATACCGCTTCAGACCCCGAGGCGTTTCTACGCTGGGAAGAGCTCTTGTCCCCGCCCGGGAGCAGCGGGGTTCGTCTCCCACCCCACAGCCTGTGAGGAGCTCTCGGTGCAGCCGGGAGTTGGGTCCCGTTTGGTGCTGGTGGTGGAGGATGGAGCAAGGGGTGGTTCGTGTCTGTCAGGGACGAGTTGTGACTTTTTTGTAAAATTATTCTAATTCCTGTGAGTTTTGTGTGCAGTTGGTCTCTTGCTGGGAAGGATGGAACTTTGTTCTTAACTCAGCATCAGGTTGTGATGAGTTCTTGGCAGGGAAGGGGTTAGCTTTTGGCTGGGGAAGGAAGCTCCTAACCAAGCCTTGGCTTATTTAGACTTGAACATCAAGAGAACTTAGATAATTCCCTACAATTCATGATGTGGCTCTGGCCAGTGGCTTATCCTCTTCTGAAGCTGCCAGCTGTTACGTGATCAGTGGGATGTGATGGAGAGGGAAAACAGGCACTGTCTCCTGCTGCAGTTTGCAATACATTGTCTAGGAAAGCTCTGGGAGTGATGTCAGGGCTTGGGGCAGGCTGTGTGAAACTGGGGTTCTGTGGAGAGGTCTGGGCTTAGGGCTGCGTGGGGAAAGGAAAAGAAGCACCTCCCTCAAGTGGTTGGGGCAAAAATTACTGCAAGGATATAAAAATACTTCACCCCAAGAGCTGTTAAGTGTGTCTGGGGAGGCTATAAAGTCTCTGGCCTGCGAGACAATCAAAACGCCCACAGCAACCAGGCTGGGGTAGGAAGGGGCTTCCGGGAGACCTTTATGACTGTTTGTAAAGGAATTACATCCCAGACAAGGAGCTGCTGTAGTAGTACTGCGATGTAGAAGAGGATCTCAACTTAAAGATCTGTGGGTGTATGTTGCCACATCAAGAAAAGTGTTTTCTACTTGACACATAGGCAACAAAAACTCAGAATGAGAAATGAGTTGCAACTTAGGCTAAAGGTTCTCCAGGCTTGCTTTCTTGTCTCATATGCTTTATAGTGAGGTTTAGCTGTGTGCTTCCTGCTGTGTCATCCAGAGACTCATCTATGTGAGCAAGTAATGTGGTGTGTTTAATTTATTCAAGTTCCAATAAGGAATAAGAATAGCACTCCTGATTTAGCTTATGGTAGCTTATGAACAGTGAAATATGTTCTTTCAGATCGTCTGTGTTGTCAGTGTAAGTGCTGACTTGGATGGCAACTTTTCTGTAGATCATTGGTGTCCAGCCCTTTGACTTGCCTCTGCACCACGTTGAGTTAAGAGGAATTAATTGTCTTGGGCTACATGTAAAATACATAATATGCTTAATGTATATAATGTATATATTAAAAAAAAAAAACCCCAAAACCAACAAAACTCTTTAATTAAAATACAAAAAAAAAAAAAAAAGAAACAAAAAACTATTGGGATATTTCACCTTGATTTTGTGAAATTAATGTATTTGTCTGATTCAGTGCAAGTGGTTGCAATTCTTTGTGAGCTCCCAAGGTGTTTGTCAGAGATTTTTTTTTTTTATGAAGTTGAACTCTTCCCATGCTTCATCTGTGAAAGCAGATGTTTACAAATGTTCTGGCAAAAAGTGGTGACATGAATAAGGCATGACTGTGAAGTGAGAGGTATCTTTCTCTGATAAAAGAGGTCTTATGGAAGTGTAGTAAGGAGGCATGATCAGATTTTTGAGTTGAGTATCTGATTGCAACCCTATACGTTCTGTTTGGAAATTTGCAGATAATGTATGTCAACTGAAAATGCAGTTGCAAATATATGAGGGGCAAAAAAAGCGTTGCTTTTTTTTTTCCTTTTGCAATCTTGAAACCTATTGTCATGTTCCTTTATCAAAATGGAAAGCACAGTTACATATTTTTTGCTGTTCACAGGACTGTGTTTAGCCAATGTATCAAAATGCATATACTTGCTAGCTGGATTTACAGCAAACATGGCACCCACCCTAGTTTCAGCTCAGCGTTAATGGTGTGCTGATGTTTGGCTGCTGCTGAGCAATGTGTGCGTGCTGCCAGAGTGGTGTGGGGCAGGCAGGGCTGGGCTGTGTGCTGCTTATGGGCTGGATGCCGCTGCTCCTAGAGTGTCACAAGCAGAGTTATGTTCAGCCTGTTCTGTGCTCTTAATTATGGTCACAGAGACTAACTCTCCTCCTAGTCTTTGGGTTAAGGATTATTCTTTATGACAACTTGCTGCTTGATTTTCTTCAAGGAAGAATTCACTTGTAGTAATGCAAGTTGAAAGCTCTGTGTTGCTGCCAAGATGTAGCATGGGACCTGCCTTGTGAAGTGGGTATGTCTGGTAGGTGGGGAGCACGATTGCTCTGCTTCCAAGGTTTCTTAGTGGATTCTTGAAGACCACCGTAGACATTCTCTAGCTGTAACCCAAGCAGCTGTAAAGCTGATGGAGCGTATGTGTGTGTGTGGATGTAGGCGATGCCTCAAGTTAACACTGGATGCACTTAGCATTCTGTGACTAATAATTATGAGGTAATTTTTGTACGTGGTGTTTACAAGAACAAGGAGGTGAGAAACATTAAAGACTAGGGTAAGCTAAATCCTTTGAGCCAGGAGAAGAAGTGCTGTGTGGCATGTTTCTGAGACATAGTGATGCATTGTCTCCTGTGTGGGCATGAAGGGTTAGCTAGGGATCTGGAATGTACCGCTGCAGAGAAAATGGGTGCAGTGCATCTGAGAATCGCTATTTGGAGCAGATCAGAGGTAGAAAGGAAGGATTTTCTCAATGTTTTTCTACTAAGTCTTATTTTTTTCCTTAATCTTGTTTTTTTTAAATAAGAAGTACCTTTACTTACTTGGGTATAAGTCTTCTGAGAGGGTGAAGTACCCCAAATGTGGTGTATTCCCAAACCCGTGTAAATGGACTAGTTGAGTTTGTTCCTTTCCTGGGAAAGTCCTATAGTTCGGGTGCATGAATGGAGGATTCTGGTAGGTTCTTTGTTTCCAGATGACTTTGGTTGCCTGTTTCCTTTACCTTAGGTGATGGAGTGCCATACTAGTTAATGTAGTTAAAGGGCACACTGAGATCTGCCCAGCAGTGAGAGGGGACTGATTACGAGGCACAGTAAGTAGTAATACTGGTGGATATCAGGGCAGACTCCAAAGGAGAGTTGGGAAGGAGCATGGCCGTGGCTTGTATGCAAGGTCACATCTCAGGGAAGTGCAGAAGAGAGGCAAAGCTTCAGCATAGGAAGACAAAGCCCCCTGTAATTGTAGTGCTTCTTGAAATGTCCTGCTGTTACCTGTAGGGAAATGCCAGGTCAGAAAGGCAAAGTCTCAATGTTCTGGAGAGAGTGGAATAGGAGGAAAGTGTTTCTCTAGTTCCCAGTGAGCCTAAACATGTGGAACAGAGGGAGCTTGTGTGGAAAGGAAAAACTTCATCTAAAGAAAATTAAAACCAGACTTCTGGCACTCAGGATTGGAACACACTCACAGGCAAGCCTTTAACAGTTTCGTAGCAGCAATGTCAGGTGTGGAAGAGGACTGTGTTTCTCTGGGGGTCCTTGTGGGGACAGGGTGTTGTCAAACGTGTAGAAATTGAGGTTGGCAGAACAGTGTGACAATGGCATGTTGACAAATAGTCTGATTTAATTAGGGTTAAAAGAAGACAGAAACAAAGCTTGTGTGTTTCAAGAAGTGCAGTGGGGAAATGGAATGGATGTCTTGGAATGGGAATGGTTATGCCTTGAACATCAGGGCACAAATTGCGCAGGGAAGAGGAAGGAGCCTGCCCTTAGGAAGAAGTGGCAGCAGCTTTTGAAGAATGCTGTAGTCTCAAATATGGTGTCTGGTGAGCTTTGTCAGTAAAAGCTATCTGAACCAAGATAGAAGCATTATGAAGGAAAAACAGCGTGGTGTGGCCAAGGGGATAGCTGATTGTTAGGGGACATGGAGCAGCAAGGACCACAGATAGCAGCACAAGAATTACCAGCTGGTGCAGGCTGGCTTGTGTGCATTGGGGTGTGTAGCGAGTGTGATCTGCCAGATGCCATAAGTGGTGGGCTCTTAGGGCAGCTGCTTGGAGAAGAGCAGCAGCTCCTGACTTGCTCCCGAGCAGTGCTCATGATTGGATGCAGATGTTGCGTCTGAATGTTCTTGCAGGAATAATAAAAGCCAAAGAGCAAACTGTTGCATTTAATTTGAGAAGGGGGAATAACATAAGATGAGGAGGCTTCTTAACACACATCTGAGTTAAATATAAAAACCAAAATAGGGCAGACAAAAAGTTTGAGAAACAGCTTGCAAAAGGGATAAAAAGCAACCATAAATTCTGTTCTTCTCCTGATGTGCTGGAGTGAGGCAGGAAGACACCGCCATGAACTTTGTGAGGCCCATAGGAACGGGCTGCTCCAGAAACTAAAACTGTAAATTATGCACCTAATTGTCTGTGTGCATCCATGTTCTCCGTGGAGGTGCCTGGGGAGGTTTTACTGGAAAATGGTGATAGAATGAACACAAACTGGAAAGTGCAGTATCTTACTGAGCACTGGAATAGCATCTCTGAGGCAGATTGTGTCTCTTGGAGGAATCATTAGAGGACATCTCTCATTAATGTGCCAAGAAAGTTGATTCAGAGCAAATCAACGAAGCATGTGATTTTTCAACACGTTCATAAATCCACTTTAAAAAAAACAAAAAACAAAAACCCTGTCAGTAAAGACTTTCAGAAGGATTTCCAAATTCTAAAACTGGGACTTTTGTTTGTGTCTTCCAACACAAAATGTAAATAATGACTCTAATGTTGTAAGCAGATTGGGTTACTGCATAGGAATTACTGCATAGAAATTGTTACTTCATAGGTTGATCTTGAAGTTACTCTGCATTATTCTAGAGAAAGGCAGCTCCTAGTGGTTGAATTGCTTTCTGGGAAAGCAGTAAGCCATTTAGCTAGGAACAAAGGCATCACCAGTTGTACATCAGTGATGTGACCATATGTTGAACCTAGTACAGCCTGCTTTTACCTTTTTTCCCTTACACAAAGATGAGGAAGTTGAACTATTTTTCATATGAATGGGTTCCATACAAAGAAAAACTAAATGGAGTAGGGCTTACCGATCCAAAAGGGATTTGTTTGAAGCATGCTGCCATGCTGCAAAGGCACAGGTGCTGCTGATAGAGCAGTCAGTACCAGCTGTAACCCATGCTTATCAGCATACAGTGAGGCTGACTTTACGACCATAGTAGCTTTTTTGTTTGATTCGTATGATAAAATGCCAGAGTACTTCATATGGAAAAACTGTATTCAGCATGAACTAGCTGTCAGGCACAGTTGTAGAGTTTTTGCTGCCTAAAATAACAGTTTTAGGCTAATCTCACAAAAGATTGTGCTTCCTGCTGTCAGTTACAGCATAAAAAAAATCTTCATGATTGATTTACTTAATTATTTTAGAGGCTGGGATTTTAAAGACTGCTCTCTCCACCTTTTTTTTTTTTTTAATTTATTTTTGTTGTTGTTGTTTGTTTTGTTTTCCTCTTCTCTTTCTTCTCTGTTCTTTTTAAGGCTTATGTGCATGTGGCACATGGTGAGAACAGATAGCAGCTGTGTGTGAGCCTCTGAGATCAGTCACTGCACTGCTGGAAATAAGTGCACCTTTTAAGCAACTGCAGCATGCATCTCAGCTCCTGCTGGACAGGTACACTTGGGATCACTTGGTGAGCTCATGCTTTTCCAGAACAGTTAATGTCATATATGGGTTTATAAATATAGAGATCTGAAGGCGAAAAAGGTGAAATGAGAGTTGTACATGCTTAGGAAATGTTTATTCACACAAATATGTATGTATATGTAACTGCTCCTCTGAAAAGTGGTCCTCACTCTCCTCTGCCCAGCATCCAGCTGAGACCCTGAGAGATGCAATTCTGTTGTTACATATTTGAGTTGTTTTTTTCTTGCTTTCCTCTCACAAATGTTTTGCAGAAGTGCTTTTTGGAAGGGACTTGCATGTGACAAAAGGAATCTTTATTCACTACTTAATCATTGGTTAGCTTTGCTGCAACACTTCAGCTGAGTTAAGGGGTTCCAGAACAAAGATGATTTTCACTCACTGTGAATGTTCAGCCTGGAGACAGCTGAAATCCCAGTTAAAAATTATACTTTAAATTATAACTTTGTGTGAATCAGATTGAGATAGCTCACTTTTCCTTTGCTTTGTTTTAAAAGGCTGCTGTTGCCTCTGACAGGTAATGGAATCTCTTCTGCTTCTGTTTCCATCTGCTCAGTAAAGGTAAATGGCCATTGTAGAGATGCGATGTATTAGATACTACTTTCAGGTGACTTAAATACTATTTGTAATTTCACAGTACTTAACCTAAAAGAAAAACAAACCTGCATTGTTACTAGCATTGTAAAAATCACTATTAGGTTCCTTACTTCCCAGTGGTCTTTTCCCACATCTCTCTTTCAGCAGCACAGCATATTAAAAGGTTATACAGGACTGATGGGTGTGTAACATACATATGAAGATAGGACACTTGTGTAGTGCTGCACAATAAATGACAGTGATATGAGGTAGCATAGACAAAAGTAACTGGAGAGAAAAGTACTGAATTCCTTTCCCTTCCCATCTGTGAAGTCCTCATGCCTTACATATTTGCCTGTTTATTTGACCTGTAAGTATAGATTTTCCACATGTTGTTGAAAGCTCTTTTTTTCTGTCTGGGGAAATGAGTCATGTCACTGACTTCAGAAACTTATGGAAATTCTCATTTTTCTGAATCCTTTATATGAAGAAAAGAGTATTTATTATTCTCCTTAATAAAAAAGAAAAATTATTTGCAGGAAGGCTTTTTTTTCCTAATTGGTAACACTGCTGCCTTTCCCTTATTTTACCAGTTATTGGACAGTCTGCAAAAAGTAAGCGTCAAAAAGAACCAGGGGAAAACAAAATCAAGCCTATCAACAAAAAAGTAAAACCCAAGGGCCTAAAAATGAAGGAAAGGGAACCTGTCGACTCTTCCTCCAAGTCCCAGTCCATACTGATGCAGGTGATGGATAAAGGCCGTTTCCAGAAACTGACTGCCACTTTAAGCCTATCTGCAGGACAAAGCATAGAACTGCGATGTAAGGGGAGTAATGTGACTTGGAGCTATCCTTCATACTTGGACACCTTTAAAGACTCCAGACTCAGGTAAGCTATTTTTCCATATTTTGGGGGAGAAAAAGTGGTTACAATCAAGGTGTTTCATGTAGTGGTTACTTGTCTATAACAAAGGATAAGCATCTTTCAGTCTTCCTCCTCCTGTGATGTACACTGTGAAAGAGTCTTGTTGCATGTGAACTGGATTTCCTTCAAATGAATCTAAAATGATCCAGAGGCGCGCTGGTGTGTTTCAGCCACTAACAGAGGGCTACATAAGAATGAGGCTGAAGTAAAACCCTGAAAATGTGTGAGGGTGGCTGCCAGTTCTGATGCTCTACAGAGACCTGCTACTGTTGGGATGGTGCTAATGTAGATATCAGCTGAGACAAAAAGATTAATTTCCTCAAGAGATTAATACCCATGTCTCTCAGCTTGCAAAACAAAAAATATAGCAAGCACCACTCTAAGGAGCAAGTGGGGTTAGTCCTTCCCTCTTCTCTCGAAGTTATGCATGAGTGCTGGGGGAGTTGCAGGATTCACAGTGCAGAAGTGTGACAGAGCTTAATGTTGAGATAGTCACCTTTGGTTTAGGAAGGCTTTTTCTTTCATCTAGTGTCATCTTAATGGATACTGCATACACAGTTGTGAGAGTAGGAGGAGGATCTAAGGACTTTCTCCCTTTCTCTGCCCCACCAGGTGAGTGGCCCGTTGATCTAAAATTTCCAAAACCATACGTTTGTTGGCCTTCCCAGTTCTCGAGCATAGTACACGCATAGCTAAGTCTAGATTTGAATGTAATAGTCTCTTTCTGTATTTGAAAGAAGAAGGACTTATAAAGGAGTTCAGGGATGTCTGCCACTAGCATTTATTTTGCCAAGAGCTTGTTTTCCCTGCTTGTTTTGTGGAGGTTTATGTTTGGGTATCATTGAAGGACAAGTGGTTGAGAGACTGAGGAGCACTGTGAATGATGCCCTAAGAAAGAGCTGTAAAGAGACTTTCTTACGTTATTAGGTGAGAGCAGTATTAGTGTGAGGGAAGTCCTGTTGTCCTTTTGATCCTAAATTAAGTAAAAGTTTGTGGGCTCTTTGTAAATAGCCAAGATTATCTGAATCTTTGTGACACTATTCCCCTTCCTTACAGTTATGAAGATAATTTCAAGTCACAGTCAGTTAATTACTTTCCACTTTCGTTTTCAAAGAATAAGGTTAAAAATTGACAGGTATATCCCGTGGTCTATCATGTATCCCTTTGAAATTCATGAGCTGATTTGCTTGTTTCCTGATACCTAAGGAGTTCCAGAATAAATTGGCTGAATAAACCTGTATAGTGTGAGGCTTCTATAAATTATAACAACAAGCCTGTTTCTGCTAAGCATCTCTCAAAAGATCTTCTGGGTGATTTGAACAATTGTGTTTTTGTTTACAATAAATATTTTATTCAAAATATATTTTATATATATTTAATTTATTTTATTTGATAGGACAAGGGGGAATGGCTTTTAACTAAAGGAAGTAGATTTGGATTAGATGTGAGGAAGGAATTTTTTCCTGACTGTTGAGGCAGTGGCACAGCTGCCCAGAGAGCTGTGGGTGCCCCATTCCTGGAGGCACTCAAGGTCGGGTTGGATGGGGCGCTGGGCAGCCTGTGCTGGTGGGGCGGCAGCCTTGCTTAAGGCAGGGGGTTGGAACTGGATGGTCTGTAAGGCCTCCAACCTAAGCCATGCTATGAAACTATTCCAGTAGGTGGCACACGTCAGCCGCAGTACGGGCCTGGCCTTTTAGTAGGCCAAAGTGGAGTGTGCAAAATCCTACTGAAAGGGAATGCCACGCATGTGATGGTAGTTTCCATTTTGAAGTCTATCTCACCATTAGAAGGTGTGCATATGGGCTAGTCACCTGCACTGGGCTACGTATATGGCCCTGTAGACTTCCAGGTCTCAATGTTAACATCTGGCATTGAAGAAGGCAAGAAGTATTCACAGTTCCTAGAGAGGAATCTGAATTTTGCTTCATTACTTGTTTTGACTGCCTGTTCTTCTCTTGTACTACTCTAGCCATGGAAATGGGGTAAAAGAATTAAGGAAGGATACACGTTTTCTAGTTTTATAATTTGTTATTTTGTAGTTTGAAGTAGCTTGAAATTCTTTACCTCTCTGTTCTCATTCAAATTCACAGTATTATTTTGTAACAGCAAAACAAAAGTTAATAAATTCACGGTAGTAAATGCTACGTAACTTCTTGCATGTAATTTGCTTCAGTATTTTATTTTAGAAATATGATAGGTATCTATTTAAGGATCTGTACTGAAATATTTTTAAATAAGTTATTGAAGCAGTAAGACAGAGTTAAATTGAATCAACCATTTTAGTTGTAAGCAGAAGACCCTATAAGTAACTAGAAAAACTGAAGACATGGATAAGTAGCATGCTTTGGACTTACTGAATGGGGGTAATTTATGGAGACATTGACAACCAAATCTTGTGCAATTACATCTACATTATGGTTTTTATGATATCCTTTTTATCTCAGAGTGTTTGCTGCTGTGCTAACAGATGTATGCAAAACAGTTTGCTTTATAGAATTTGTATTCCTTGGCTTTTGAAAGCTTTCATTGAACATAACTGAAAATATCATAAAGTCCCTATTTAATTAGCACAGCTGGCAGTGTTTCCAAGTGAACTGGCAGTAGGAAGCATCATTAACAAAGTTATCATCTTTCAAGAGGAACTTACACCTTTCTTTCTGTGAGACAGAAGAAACCTGTAAGGTCCACAGTGGTGATGGTGTGTGTATCTCTGTGGCTAGAGGCTTGGGCAGCTGCTGATGCCGAAGGTGCTGAGGTCTGCTGCTTTGGGATTAAGAGGGCATTTTGGTTTGTAGCTACTTAAACTTAGCATCCAGGTAATGCGTTTCCTATGGATGGTAACAAGAAGAGGTGGGGATAAAAGCCATGTGTTTTCCTCCACGCCATTCTGATTGTCTCTTTATTGCACCAGTATGGAAAGTAAAAGACAGCAGCTTGGAGTGTGTGAGTTTTAATAGGTCTCTAGTTGCTGACATGTCCCCAAATTACCATGTGGGGCTTCCTCAGGAAAGAGGCTGAGTGGAAGTAGGAGGAGGACTCTTCTTATCTTGAGTTGGAATCCTTTTTCCTATCCTACTTGGAGGATGCACACTAAGACTTTGGAGACTGTAGCAAGCAGTGCAGGTCTAGGGAGAGAGCTAAATTGTGTATATCTGTTAAGTTGGGGGCACCCACCAGCTTACTTCAGAACTAGCTTATTATCTGCAGTGCTGTCCCACCCTGTGCAGCATGAGTACATCCTCGTGTCTGGAAGGTTTGTGTGCCAGCTGAGCAATGCAGCCAAAATGGAATGGCTGCAGTGCTGGATGGTGGTACATAGTAGATCAGTGACTGCAGGCCCAACCAGAAACTGCACCTGTGGAGTGTGAGAAGGATCAAAAACGGAAAGGAATAAAGAAAACGAAGGGCAGGCACGTTTTCACTTTCTTATGTTTGAGAGCAAAAAGCTTCTCTAGACAAAGATGGTCTGGTGTCAGTCTGTGCAGTGCCTGACTAGAGCATGGGCCTCTCCCATCTCAAAACATGGCTGTCTTTATTGCTGAATTTCAGCTGGTAGGTAGATCCTTGTGTAGTGGAACTGCTGCAGTGGAAGAAGCTGTGGCAGAGGTGGGTATGTATTGTGTGCATATTGGTACACAGGCGGAGTGCTTTCATAGGTCTTGAGAAAATAGAATGTTGTACAGGGCAGAACTGGGCTGCTGTGAATTAAAACAGCTCACTAAGTGGTTTGTTATCTGTGTCTAACCAAGTTTCACTCAATTGCATGTGCTCTGAAGTCTTTAAGCTGTCAGGTTTTTCTTCTTGCCTTAAGCAGTAAGGATGTTCTGTCCCTCTCCTTGTTTTAAATAGCTCCATTGTGGCAGTACCAGTGTAGCTGCTTGAGTTTGCTAGATGTAGTGTGCATAGCTTCGCTTCAGAACATGTTGTTTTTCTAGCTTCTAAACTTGGCACAGCTTTTCTGGCAGAGGTCTTTTGAACTTCAAATAACTGAAGCTTAATAAGGTGAGTGTATGGAAAAGGATTTTGAAGGTTTGTGTTGTTTTGGTTTTCTTTTTCTTTGAATGATCTCGAAAAGATTCTGTATACAGTGTTTTTATTTTGTGATATGTAAAGCATAGCAAAGCTTTGGCTTTTGAGAAAAATTTCTCATCATTTCAAATACTAATGAAATGAAAGCTATCCTAGAAGTACAGATCAGTTGGATGAATTTGCCATTTACAACTTGCTTCATGTTTTGTCTGCTTAGCACAGCCATGTCACATGCCTCAACATTTCTACTCTTTCATTTGCCAGGTTATGTTAGTGCATGTTTGTGGAAGTACCTCACTGGGCTATTTCCATTGATTACTGGATAGCTTGTTCCCAGTTAAGTAGAACACACTGTACAATAATCAATTAACTCTGACCTTATTTTTCTCTTTTTTGTCTGTTGGGATTTCAAGCCATAGTTCAGTGGCTGCATTAATGGTTGGAGGCTAAATGTTCTAGCCTAATGGGTTCTCTATAATGTTGATGTTAGTGCTTGCAAAATGTATTGTGCCGGTGTAGCCATGTAGCTTATGAACTGTGAGCTGTGGATGTAAATAATCATAGTCTAGGACACTTCAGATTTCTCTTTTCTTCTATTTGAGTTTTATACACAAGAGGATCTCTTGTGCAATTAGGAATTGGTCAGTGCTTATTGAAGAACTGCAAACATTTGTAATGTAAAGTGCATGTATTAAGAATGAAAATGTTACTTTTCCCATTTTTCAAACTATGGTATCAGATGAGGTAATTTAGGACAAGTGCAATGGCAGGTAGGAAGCATGTTTTAGCTGTTTCTTTAGGCAGCTCTCAAAACTGCTATGTGATGGATGAGTGTAAAAAGCCTGAAGGCCTTGGTGGAAAAAGGTCATTCTCACCCTGTTTGGGTTGTTTACTTAGTGTGTTTTAATTTCTAAGCTCCCAGCCTTGGCTGAAGGCTGAATGTTGGGTTATGCGAGCCTTGGCTAATGCATACCAGCTGTGAGTGCAGTCTCTTAGCAGAGTGCCCAGGGAGCTGGAAATGTCAGGAGCTATGTGTAGCTGAAAGCAGCAGCCTCTTTGGTGACGTGAGTGTGAGCAGTTAGCGGGAGGCTGCCCACAACCGAGATGTGGACTAAGAGGTCTGCAGTAATGCTTCAGTAACACGGTAACAAGGTGGTTTGGAGGAGAAAAATGCCTTTAAAGCTTGCTGATCCCCCAAATAAAGGATTCAGTAAGTCCTGCATCTGCCTTTTAAAAAAAAAAAAAAAAAACAAAAAACACCTGCTGCATTAACAGAAAGAAATAGGAGGAAGGTAAGTAGAGAGAGAGCACACAGCTTAGTTGAGAGCACAGGAACTTCATGCAAGCTGTGTCCAGACTTAGCCTGAAACTCTGAAAAGAGTTTGCTATTAAATGCCTAAATCTGGAAAAGTCTCTCCTGACTTGATTACAATAGAAATGACCCTAGAATTCATGCCTTGCGAAGGAGAGCAAGAAACTTTTGTGTTCTGGCTGTGCTACCATGTAAAAGCAGGTGGTTGAAAATAGCTTTTTTAGAGGTTGGGGCTGCAGTGAAATGCATCATTGCTGCCACACGTCTGTTCTGACAGTGTCCACAGACCACTTGCACTGTGGGACCGATACTTTTGCAGTCAATCAGACGACAGCGTAGCATGTGCTACGAACTCTGATGCTACCTGTCTGCAAGAGCCAGGAGAGCAAACATAAAAATAAATAAGAATGACACCGTGCCTACTGAATTTCATACTTAAGACCCTTAGAAATACAGCTATTATCTGCACAAACAAATCAATTTACAATTTCAATCCAATGAGAGATGTTTGTGGAGAAGAAGGAAAAAGTGGCTGAGCTTTTTTTTTTTTTATGTAGTTGCCTCATGATACTGCCAGCATACTTCCAGCAGTACCCAGGGGTACTGATGTAGCCAGGGGATGAAGAGGAAACACAGTGACAGGGTTGAAATGAGATGGAGTGGAGCAGAGGAGGAGACGAGGACAAAATGAGTTGAGTTGAAGGTGTTTGTGATGAAAAGCTGGACCGCTGTGTTGAAGACAGGGAAATGTTCATGGTGGAAAAAAGGGCATAAATTATTGAACAAACTGTCATTAAAGTGGCTGTTGCTCACCAGTGGTGAAGTATACTAATGAAGCAGTGCTGCAGTTGAAGTAAATGGTATCAGGAAAAGAAAGGAATGCGATTCACATGGCTTGACGTAGAGTGTGAAAATATGGGATATGTTTAGACAACTGAAGAAACATAAACACATTGTCTAGGGCAATCACAGCCCATTTTCAAAACAGGAATTCTGGAATGAATTCAGGAGTTAACTATATGTGATGAAAGCTTACCATTGCTCATGCATAGAGTTGAAATCAAAAAACTGTTCATGTGTGGGTCTTTGCTGGGACAAAGGGCGATGTTGCAACACAACTCTGTAGGAGAAAAATGTGTCTGTTGCAGAACAGGAATAAAAAAAATCAAAAGTATAAATGATCTGACAAAAATGTGCAAGGAAACACACGTGTGCTTGTCTCTGCCTTTTGTTTTTCTTCACTCCAGTATAAAGCAGTTGGACAGGTATGGTCAGCTGATCCTTACAAACTCCACTGCAGCAGACACCGGTGAATATAGCTGCTGGCTTCAGCTGTGCAATGGTAACAAATGCAGGAAGGATGAGACAAAAACAGGTTCAACGTACATCTTCTTCACAGGTAATTAATTATTTTGGGGATTTTTAATATATAATATTGTGAAAATATACTTGCTAGTAAGTAATAAGTCTATATCAAATCTTTTGTTGTCAAGATGTTTTTCCCCACAATTTTAGGGTTTTTGTTTAATAGCAAATGTTATGGAAGGAAGTGCAGGTGAAGTTTGCAGACAGTCGCTTGCTTTGTGTGATTTGTGAGTCTGCTTTCCCTATGGATTATGCTAAATGCATACCTGAGATAATGCATATACAATGGAATCAAATACCTCTGAAAATACTGGCATGTGCTGAGAACCTCCTGCAGAATGAATCCAAAGAATGTTTAACTTATGAAAATGTGTTTTGATAAGCAAAATTACAAAACAAGTCTTCTACACAGAGTTATGACATTAGGTGACTCCATGTACTCTCTCCTAACCCCAGTATATTTCCAGTTACCTGCAGCTAATTTAAAATCTTGGCCTCATTGATCTTGGTAAAGACATGATTTCTCCCCAGCTTCTGTGTAGCACGTTGAGAGGCAAAACACCCTGCAGGGGTGCATTGCCCTGCAGAGCCTGAAATCAGCTGTAGCCTCAACACAATGGGGGTAGGGTCATCATAGAGTAGATAACTGTGTGTGGTTTACTGCTGCTTGGTGCAAAAGAGTGAAAATCAAATGGTTAATTTGTTCTTCTAATGGAAATACTTCTCAGTGGTAGAGAAACCTTTGCTGCATTATTAGAGCTAACGCATTCTTAGCTAGTGAATATTCCTGTCCAAACGTTAGGATTGTTTGCAGTAGGTTTTGGAGCTAAATAAGACTATGAGGCTGTACTGAATCCATTTATCAGAAGTGCTTTGTGTTTCAAGGATACATTCCTTCAAAAAGGCTGAAATAAACTTCTCAGTAAGTTACTATAGGAAATGCTTAAGCTGGAAAGAGGAAATTCAACTTTATAAGGAGTGTATCAAATATGGAAATACTGTTACTGTCTGTCTAAAAGTACTAAATAATTTGGCAAAGAAGTAAATGAGTTTTATTTAAAATCATACGTATTAAAAGGCTATGGCTGCTCCAGATATCTCCTTCTAATAGTGCTTATCTTACCTCATTCTTTTTGTGTGTATGTTATGCTTTAAAAGTGGACAAGTAAACAAAAGTAAATCCAGTGAATAGATTTTTTTTTTCTTGTGTATTTGAAGCAAAAAGCTTTGTGTTCATTTTTAACATTGCCCATTTTCTCTTCTTGCTGCTAAGCCAAGATCTAAATGTTATCCTAACTATTTCATCTCTTTTGCATAGATAAAGAGGAACTTTTTGTACCTACTCCCAGTTATTTTGAGATCGTCTACCTGAACCCAGATAAACCTGCTGTCATCCCATGCCGTGTCACTACTCCTTCAGCAAAAGTTACTCTACACAGGGAATTTCCAGCAGAAGAAATTGAAACAGATGAAACTAATATTATTTATGATGCGAAGAAGGGCTTTGTCTACCAGCACCCTACTTCTGATCATAAAGGTATTGTCTACTGCAAAGCAGAGTCACAGGGAGCACCTCAGATTTCCATCAAGTATCACCTACTCTATGTGGAAGGTATGGTGATGTTTCCTATATGCTTACATCAACTCCTGTTTCTTCTGCTGGCATTAGAAAACAAGTTTTAAAAACTGGATTTGTAAAATGAGTGAAGTAGTCACTGGACTTTGAAATCTTCATTGAAACTGTATGTGATAAAATCTTATTGGTATGAGCTCAAGAGGTTTCCCATTGTAGGGCTGAAAGCTGCAGATATACATCACTTACCTGTTTCATTAGGCAAGCTGATGCACAGCTTGCCTATGTGTTATCAATAATTTCATATCAGAAAGTGACTGATGTCCTGTTTCCTAATGCTGTTCTTCTGTCAGTCCCCAAAGGCCCACCCTCAGCCACGATTGTGGCATCACCCAGTAGAGCCAGAGTCAGCGATGGTATCCACGTAGCCTGCACTGTCCTTGGGGAGCCAGATGTAGATGTGAACTTCAGCTGGCAGTACCCAGGGCAAGAGGTAAGAGATGTCTGCCTTGGCTGGAATGCTTTTTGTTCTTCATAAGGGCAATACTTTGGAATGTGGGAAGAGTTTGGCAGAAGAGTCCCTGTGTCTGGAGTCCATATGAAGTTGGGAAGGAAAGAGGCAGCATCTAAATAACCAGAGAAACTTGCTGTTGGAATAAAAAGAAAAATGCTGGGGAAAACTGAAGTGCCTCCAGGTCCAGGGAGATGATGAGCAATAGTTTTGTGTGCTTTTTTGTTTATTATTATTCAATTTTTAGCTAAACACCCACTGCTATCCTCTGTATTCAGCATCTAGCATTATGTTGAGTGAAATGTAGCAACCGATTGCAGTGTTTGTAGCCTTCGGGGGGGAGCTTTTATTTCTGAGAATCTTCATAACAATTTACTCTTGGACAGGGAAGAGAAGAAATTCCCCTGCTGCTCACATGAGCTTTGTTGGCTGATTTTTTTTTTATTTTTTTTTATTGTCAACTTCCCTTGACTCCTGTATATTATACCATAGTAACTGACTGTGAACCCCATTTTACATCTTTGGTAACTGAGAGTAATTAGAGTACAAACAATTGAAGGACTTTGAGGCTCAGCCTGGCCTCTTAAAACTCTGTACCTTGTCAGTATGTACCCCTTGCTGCTTTTGAATCTCTGTCAGTTGAATGGCTGTCCAGGTATGGTTGCTGGCTGGTCCTGGCCCAGTGGTTCTGCAGAACATTATGCAGAGCTGGCACACGCTACATCAATGCCTTTCCAGCCCTGGTTCAGTACAGACAGCTAAACATGTGAATTACCTCTTGTTTGCTCTAGATACCGTGTCATAGTGCAGGGCACATGTGCTATCAGTAGAGGACTGCACCTTTCCCCTGTACCTATGTACAGGAGTTGAGAGACAGACTTTGGCCATGCAGCCTGGAGCAGGTCTGTGTGCTGAGCCACTGCTAGGAACAGCTTCAACTGTGCCTAGGTATAATGGGGAAAAGTCTTGATTGGGTTTCTGCCCCAACAAAACGAGTGGCAGAGAAGCAGCACTTTTTACTTGTTGCAGACTCTTCATAGTAAGGCAGTACTCACATAATGCAAAAGAAATACTCTGAGAAAGGTTCTCAGTTCCATCCCTCTGTTTTTAAGACAGTTCCTGCAGTAACTAACTGGTCAGTTACTGCATCTCATCTCATTCCCATACCTCTCCCTCTTACTTTTCCTCTCAGATATTTTTTCTCTTGCCCCTCCCTGGTGATCACATTTGCCTGCTGGGAACACATACCGATCCACTCCTTCGTATGCTTCCCTGAAACTCTCTTCAAAGCAGAAGGCAATTACTATGAGAAAAGCTGGGCCAACAGCCCAGCCAGGCAAACAGTCTGCCTTGCATGGTGTTTACCTTCACTTTTAATGCGGTCAGGGAAGTTCTCCTTGCTGTATTCAAGAACTAGCTTAAGCTTGAATTTCAGTGTGCAGCAGTACTTGGCTGTAGGCAGTACTTGGTTTTCAGACTGGAAATAGGAGGCTACTGCTTTGCTAAATAGTGTTTTTAAATTTTGTTTGGTTTTTCTTTTTTTTTAAAGGTAGTCATTGCTAGCTGTAAGCATCTGTCACTGGCCAGGCAAAGCTTGCCTACATTGTGAGCCATTCCTAAGCTTCACCAAGACCAGCAGCTTTTCCTGTGCTGGTCATTTTGTGAGTCAAGATTGTAGCTTTGACTCCAGATAAGTGTTTAACTTCCTATTTGCCGTTACTAGTTTCAGCCTTGTAGATCCATATTGATAAATGGCTTATCTGCCTATTTCATTAAGCACAAGGAGATGGTTTCTAAGCAGAAGGCTTTTCTTCACCAGTTTTATCCACAAAATTTGTGTAGGACAAACCAGCATGGACAAACCTGCTGCTGTGTGTGATGGAGGCTGGAAGGAAAGGCTTTAGTGGCTCTTTAGGCCAGTTCTTCTCCATTCCTTTGCAAATGCAAAGGTAAGATAAACAGTCCAAAAGGGCATTCACATGTGGAAGAAATATCCTGTTGTGAACAGAAGAAAAAGTATTTTTAAGGCATATTTCTAAGTATCCTCATACATATTTTTGGCTTTGAAGTTGTATACAATTATTTTGGAAAATATAGCATGAGAATTAATGTAGAAGCAGCTGTGGATTGTTGCTGTTTATTTGTATGTTATTTCATACAGCATTTCTGAAACTAGAGGAAGAGGAATTAGTTATATAATGTGATTCAAAGCTATTTGGACTATCTGACTTCTTGTCTGGGAGTTTGATAGAGTAGCATCACTAAATATGCTTGCTTTATTTCTTTCCTCTTTAAACAAACAGCTGGAGAGGCCTGTGATCACACAGAATTTCTGGAGACTGATAAACAGAGGGACTGGACACACCACAAGAATCTCAAAGAGTGTTCTCATTATTGAGGATTTTGAAGCCAGAGATGCTGGAAACTATATTTGTATAGCTCAGAACCTACAAGGAGCAACAACAGTGGCAACTAGAGTTGAACTAAACTAATGGAAAGGTTTCTGGACTCGTAATGAACTGTATGTTGTTTTGCATTTTAACCATTCTGTTTTTTTTTGTTAATGTTTATATAAAAGTTTTCTCTATTACATTCTTTTCCTATGTCAATGCATTCCACTTTCACTAGAATGCCAGGCCAAAACATGTTGCCTTACACCTGGCCATAATCAGTTGTGAGTTAGAAACACTACTGATCTACTACTAAGTTTAATACTATAAAGTGTAATCCACCTTAAGCCTGAATATGCATATGGTTTATTGTACTTAGGAATAGATGCTCTTGCATTTTCCTTCACATGTGGCCTTTTTCCTCCAACTCTTCTACAGGGTTAACCTGCTGGATGGTTTGTGCCTTCTTCCTCTGTGAAAACTCAGAGGATTTGTAATATCTTCAGAAACCCATCAGTGCAGGTGCATCTCTTCTGGTGCTGTGCAATATAAAATGTAGAGTACTGTACATGTTTAAAACAAAAAAGCAAAAATCCATTAAAAAAAATTCTGATAGAACTAGCCAATAGCAATATTTTAAAAAAACAATTAAATTTCTTAACATTATAGAACTCTGTGCATGTTCATTTCCTATACATATATATACATATATATGAAAAACTCTCAGTCTTGGGAGAAGATGAGTAATAAATGTTTCATGTTACTAGAGAGTGTCTCCAGAGATTTGCAAATGAGTGACTATGGTAGATGTTGCATCCTTAGAGTTCAATATGTTGTTGACTTGCACTGCATTCTTCAACAGATGTAGCAATGTAGCATTATTACTTGCTAAAGTAAAAACTTGCATTTATTTATATGGCATAATTTACAGACTGAAATAACATAATGATTATAAAATAATGTTCAGTTATACAGCAGATCTTTCCTCAAGTTGATAATTTCAACTTGACTTTGTTACTTTACTGAGGAAGAAAGATGTTTGATTCACACAAAACAGTATCTGGATAGATAAGCATTTGCTTCTCACCACGGACTACTGCTACAAGGAAAGAGCCCTTCCAAGAGACAGGTAGGATCCCCAATCCCAACACTGTTGGGCATTTCAGCAATAATTTTTTTTCCTCCCCTAAGGCTCAAGCAAAGGATCTGTGTAAGCTAGAACTTCTAATACAGAACTGATTGGTAGTGCAACTGTGTGACAAAAAGTATCTCAATGCAAGCAATTGTATTTACAAGGCATGTGGAAAAACAGCTTATTCTGAACATAAGGAACCTAATCAGAATCATATAAGCAAGGCACTGGCTGCTATACATCTCAGCCTGCATTTGAATAGTATTCCTAAGGATTTTATTTGGTGCTGCCCTGAAGCAATCCCTTTGCTCCACGTAATTCAAACCTGTGAGCAAATGTATACAGCACTGCTTTGAATGGTGACATCTGTAAGTACAACTAACATAAGAAACGGCAATATATCTATCCATCAAGTCATGAATCTGATTAAAACTGTAACTAACAAAAACAGTGAACAGAGTGCAGGAACCTAAACAAGTGAACTAATATGATGTCAATGCAAGCCTGAAATGGCTGTGCAAGGTCTCCTGAAGGAGGCTGCAGAGGGAACACACCCCATTATCCATAACACTGTTGTCCTCTGGAAGTAAGGTAGTTACAAAAAGTAATACCCCAAGCAATTGGACCAACTTGGAATGCATAGGAAGCAGTTCTTTAATTATCTTCTCATTGCTATTAAAAGAAGTCAGGAATGTTACATTGTTACTGAAATTACCAAATAGTTATTGTATAATTTTATGGTAATACCTGAACAAGGACTTTGTACAGTTATTCTTTTTTCAAGACAAGGCTTTAATCTCGCCAAAGTAACTTACTTTAATGATCTCTGAGCTTCTGGATGGGGCTGTGCCATGTTTTCATTCCTTTTTAGCATTTTCATTTACCAGGAAAACATTTTGCTTTAAACTGCAGGAGCTGTGTCAGCTTCTTACATTTCAAGATGTTCCTGAGCCTTAAATTGGACAATTAAATTTTCTCTCTCTCCCACTTGCTGGATATTTTAGTGACACCTGTCCAGACTTGTTCAGTTCTTCATCGCTTCCTTGGTGACAGTTTGACAGGAGAGAAAAAGATCATGTAAATGCATCACTGGTCGAGTAGTATCCCTTCAGTTTAACTGTTATGTGGGCTGAGCACATGAAGGTCTCACAGAATCACAGAATTGCCAGGGTTGGAAGGGACCTCAAGGATCATGAATCTCCAACCCCCCTGCCACATGCAGGGCCACCAACCTTCCCACCTAATGCTAGACCAGGCTGCCCAGGGCCCCATACAATCTGGCCTTGAATACCTCCAGGGATGGGGCATCCACAACCTCTCTGGGCAGTCTGTTCCAGTGCCTCACCACTCTCTCTGTAAAGAATTTCCCCCTGACGTTCAACCTAAATCTCCCTTCCCTCAACTTAAAACCATTTCCCCTTGTCCTGCTGTCACTCACCCTTTCAAAGAGTTGATTCCCCTCCTGTTTGTAGGCTCCCTTTAGGTACTGGAAGGCTGCAATGAGGTCACCCCGCAGCCTTCTTTTCTCCAGGCTGAACAAGCCCAGCTCCTTCAGCCTGTCCTCATAGGGGAGGTGCTCCAGTCCCCTGATCATCTTCGTGGCCCTCCTCTGGACCCTCTCCAACAGCTCCCTGTCTTTCTTGTACTGTGGGCTCCAGACTTGGATGCAGTACTCCAGATGGGGCCTCACAAGAGCAGAGTAGAGGGGAACTATCACCTCCCTGTCCCTGCTGGCTACCCCTCTCTTGATGGAGCCCAGGATACCATTTGCAATGGTCTCAGATCCACTTATGTCCACAGATGTCTTTCTGGAAGACTTTGGTGTTTTTTCTTTCCTGCAAACATTAGAAACATTCCCTGCACTATTATAAACAATGAGAGGAAATTACCATGTATTATAACATTTCTTATTTCCCAAAAGCCTCATGGGTAGGCCTGATTCTTTCTAGCAAATGCATACTTCCACTTAAATAAACGATGACACAGGCTCAAAGAATGAAGCCTGAGAAATGAAGTCTAAGTGACCTGTCAAAGTCACCCGCCCTGACCTGCCAATATTGCTCTTTCTATTTCCTTGCCTCAGCCTTGCTTTATTGAAGCAAGGCAGCAGCTATTACCAATGGTATTTCTTAATTTTAAGGATTAAGTTAGTTTCAGCTTCCTGATAATCTTTGAACTCCAGCTCAGCCCTAAATTATTTCCTTCTCATCAGACAATTGCAGTTCTGAAGAACAGTGTTTACTGTAGAAGGAATTTCCAGCACAAATGGCCTGATACCAGGTTGCATGCAGGTGCCCTTAGTATCTGCCATGAGAATCACTGTCTTCAAGGAGCATAAAGAAATTGAGTCAGCTTAGATTTTGCTGCGAATATGATGCGATTCAAAACCAAATACCTTTAGGGTATGAATAGCTGGAATGACAACAAACCATTTGGTACAGATAAAAAATGTCATTGTGATGGTTTTTCATGAAATTTTGCATTAAAGATAGGTAAGGTGGAGTATCTGAAGAAAAATCACCAGCTCGTAATTGCTCTGATAGCTCTAGACCTTTAGAATATGTGTATGGGAAGCAAGTTTTAACTTAAGTTTCTATGCTAAGGAAATGGTCAGAAATACGTAAAAATTACTGGACTTTAAGGCTTTATTTGACTTTGCTAACACATAGTATCTAAATCAAAGCTAGAAATGTTAATACTCAGAGATAAGTACTGAAACACATGAACAGAATGTTCTTTTCTGACCAGTAGCACACATGCAGAACTGGTAATTCTAGTCTGATTTTAGTATACAAATATTTCTTCTTAACAGCATCAAAAATTCTGGTTGCAAGCAATTCAGAGATGAGAAGTGTCCTGTATTGCTGACTTACCTTGTTGCCCTCCACAGTTTTTGTATTACTTCATATGCCATACTTACAGTTCTGTCCCAGAAAAGCCTTCTCCTTCTCCCTGGTGTGAAGGGGTGTACAGCTGCCTGTACTCTTCTTTTGTCCTTGTTACCTGAATTGCTGGATTGCTGAATTCTGGTGTTGCTGAGTTGTTGCTGTTTTGTTGTTGTTGGTTGTTTTTTTTTTTTAACTTAAAAGAATCCTCACTAAAAAAGAGTAAGTTTAAGAGGAGTCTTTTGGGTGACTTTAGCAGAAACATATTCACAGTGGGTACCTATATTAACCCGAAAGTATGAAATATTTTATCATTGCATAATTCTGTGATGTTACTTATGTGTGTGCTTGTGGTGCTGTTTGTTTGTTTTTTGAAACAGCCACCTCAAACTGAATAGCTGATAATTATAAGTAGCTCTGTGTAACTTCCTCTTATCAGAGTGGCAGGGTAGAGTTACAGTTTTCTAAGGGTTAGGTGAACATGAATTTTTGCAGTGAAGATTCACTATTTCACTTCTGCTGTGCTGAGCAGGTACTAAGAGATATTTAATATTTAGAAGGATGTTCCTAGATTAGAGAGCATTTGACTAACAGACGCAGGAAAAAACCTTTCAATTAGTACAAAAATTTATTTTTTAAGCATTCAGCTCAAATACATGTGATTAAATCTCTTTGACCATAGTAAATGAGTGTTCCAGTATATACCTTAAGTTTTAGCCCACAGAGGATTTTCATAATTAAATTTGAAACCCCAGAAAATTAAAGCATTGAGATCACTAACAGTGGCAAGTATAGCGCCTTAAAAGGGGGTTAAGAGAGTTAATAGTCTGTAAAATGGACCCTTAACTTGCACGTAATGTAAGATTAAGTAAATTGAATAATGAAACATTTTTGTTTCATGAATTGACCACAAGTTTAATATATTACATGTTTACTTTTGTATGAGCACTGTTACCAGTCTTGTTTCTACATTCATCATTAAGATTGAAGTCTTGGGTAACGTGGTTTGAAGTGGTTCTTCAGTTTAGTTCCCTAAACATTTTCCGTCTCCTCAATTTCTGTTCTCGAGCTACTGGAAAACATGGGCGAACATGGCTGTGTCTTATTGTAACAGTCAACTGCATAGCCAGCTGACAGCATTAGCTAAACTGTTACATAACTGTTATGGTGGTGCTGAAAATGGCATTGAAAAACCCAAACCCAGTGTTGTAAGCATGGAGTTTTGGAATATGATTTGAACCTGTGTTTAGTAGATATGATGCAGAGATTTTAAAACAGGTCTAACCAAGGGAGTAGCCGGGTTATGTGATTACCTTGGTTAAGCTGAAACTCAGCATACGACATTTCTGAACATGCTGACATCCTCAACCCCCAGGTTCAGCAGGCAGGACAAATTTTTCCTCTACTCTACAGAATTTCCTGTACAGGATCTTTTGCCAGATGAACTGGCAAACGCTGATATCCTGCAGTCTCAGAGAAAAGGTGTAGCAGAATTAGCAGGGTAATTATCCACAGCTATCACCTTCCCTTTCTTCCACAGAGGAACTGAGTCAACTCCACAAATGTTAATACAAATGCTAATGCTTAAAAAGTGAATGTGCTACCAGGTGCACTGAAATTCACAGATTACTTAAGAATCTTATTGAGAACTTGAGCACTTAATTATTGCAGTTTTCTCTTTGGCTTTCGAATCTTGTTTCTCTTTCAGTAGATGGTCTCAGCAATAAATGTGCTGTTTAAGGATTCGTTTTCAGCAGGTAAAGTGATAGGTCTGGGCACCTAACCCTGCCACTGTACTGAGAACTTCAGAGTCAGTGTCCTTCAAAGCCAGATTCTGAATCTGTTGACTTGAAAGACAAAATCTGCTGCAACAGCCTCTTCATAACCAATGCTGTTGTGCATGCACAATATGGCTACAATTCAGTTTGCTTTTAAAATTCATTCAAAGTTGCATAGAAAGTAGGCCAAGACACTGAGTCAATGGACAAAGCTTTTCACACTATTCTTTCACTGAAGACAGGAAGATGAAGGAAACTAACCTACAGCAATGGCTGTCTCTCATCATTTCTTGGCTAAAAGTGTGCACTGACACCATCATTAAGGAAGTACATGTCAATCTGTAGTCTTCAGCTTTTATCCTTTATTACATACACAGCAAAGAAGGCAGCATTAGACACACACACGGTGTGTTACATCCATTCCATCCACTGCACACATGCGCACACGCAAACAAACAGCCTTTAAAAAAGTGTCTGTGATAAGGAACATATTATAAAGGTTGTGATCTTTATCTCTAAGCCCCTGAGCTTTTCCTTATGGTTAGGTGAAAAGGCAATGAATAAGTCTTTCCTTGCTAAGTGCTTTGTGCAACTCTGTCCATAGAGGTCATAAACAAGTCTTTCTGGGAGAAGCTACGTGAGTCTCACTCCCATAGTCTCAGTCTCTTATCGTCATTTTTGCACCAAGTTTCCAGTTATGTTTAGTTGTCATACTCAGCTAATATAGCTCTTGCTCCTGCGATTAAAGTTATGATCAGTTCTGCAGACCACAAATGAAATGCAATCCCCTTTCTTTCAAGATGTCATCTTGGTGAGACTGTAGGACTAGAGAAGTTACCAGAATTTCGTGGAGACTGAAGAGGCACAGATGGAGAACTGGGAGACAGTTTTCTTGGGCTGCATAGGTCACCATTATGCAGCTTCCACAGAAGTTCTTCATTTTCCATTGACAGACGTTTGTTGACTTTAGATTCTTTCTCTAGGGACTCCTGTAAAACAGCTTGCTCAGTAGAAAGTTGCCTGTAAAAGACAGATTTACAGCAGAGCATGTCACAGAGTTGGTTACGGTATTCATTGTTCAAGAATAGTTTGAACTTGCATAAAACTCTGCTTTGCTTACAACTGAATTACTTCCTTAGGATGAGAATGAAATGAGGATTTACCATGTTTGTAGCCCATGGGATTTACATTTGTAGCTTAGAAAAAGCAGGAGGAGGTTCCAATGAGGAGCATTCCTGAAGGCCAGTAAATATAACCAGAAAAAGTACCTGAAAAGTGAGACTTGTCCCACTAACAATGATATCTTCAGTGGCCATGCTCAAGCCTTGGGCTCTTGGAGCAGACTCAGCTCTACACAGAAGCTCAGACAAAAAAGGTTTTCCTATTCATTTAAGTAGCACTTGAAGTTAGGAAAACCTCAGACCCATTTTACTCATGCTAAATATTGCTGTCATTGCTAACTAAAACATACTGGTCTTCTCCCTGGTCTATATTGGGCACAAATCGCTCAGCTGAACCAGTTAAAAGTTGAGTCAGGTTTAACTGAGAGGCCAGTAGTATTTGGTGAGCCTGTAGTAATCTGCTCTAAGATGGTGTTGTCTGAGATGCTTCTTCTCCCTGAATTGTTGCTTTGGAGTGCTTTGATGAGCCTTACTTCTTTACAGTCTCTTCCTGTTTGGTTTTCTACAGAAGAATGTACGGCTATAAAAACAGAAGTGGAAAAGGAAAGATTTCTTCTACAGAAAACTACATAAACCTAGACACTGATGTTTACACGTTTTTCTTGCTTGTTACAGGAAGATCTTCCCCAGGTTAATGAGAATATCTTAAAAGTTCTCAGATATTTTTCACCTTGAAAGTTCCATATGCTTGTCCATCCGAGCTTTTAATTCTTCATTTTCCTGCTGAACCTTCTTTAATTTATCCATTAGGATGGTGTTGTTTTCCACCTTAGAATAAAAGGTCACAGTTTAAAATAAAGTCATATACATACACTCAAGATACCAACATTCTTAGCACAGAGTTTACAGACTTTGTTACAATAAAGGGAAAAACAGGCAGAGTGACTTTTGAGTAAGAGAAGACTGACCTGCTATCATGGCTTAATATTTTGAAATAGTCAAACAGGTCTGCTTACCTTATTCTTGTGTAACACTGACATTGTGCCACATTTGCTGATTAGATGCCAGAAGAGAAGCTGGATAAAGTCCATGCTACTCGACTAGTTCTAGTAACTTTTGTGAGTTACAGGGAGCAGTTCTGTAAACTGCTGCAGACTGGAGGCTGCCTAGAAGTACTGTGCTAGAGCAAGAAATGGAAGAAGTTCCCCTCTGTACACAACTCTCCCTGCTACTCTCCTGATTTTACTCCACTGTTGCAAGATGTTACCAATAGTTATGGAAAAAAATAATTTTTAAATGGTTGTATGTTCCAAGGGCTTCTCTGCTGTGACAAACTTCTGTCAGAAAAGATGAGGGTTGACAAGTAACATTCTAGCAACTGTAGACCAGTGGTATGGTGCAACATATGATGTTGTGCAACACTCAACAAATAACATGAACATATTCCCTTGTATCCAAACCCTTCTGTATTTTCTCATTAAAATATTGCTCAACCTATTATTAGAACTGTTCCAAAGCTCCACCCAGGATAAGGCCACAAATTAGATATGCCAAATAATGTTAAGTTCTGCCCCCAAAATTGCTGTTTCACATAGAAATATGCACAGGTTGGGAACAAATCTACACAGCTGAACAAATACTTTAAAGCTGACAAGAGTTTGATCTCAGCTACTCAATTCTAGATGAAAATACGATCTCTTCTTGTTTGATTAATGTAGCTACCATGTTAAGGTTTTCCTAACAGTGCAGTCCATCTTCCGTAATACTTGAGTAAATGTGAACAGGTGAGGATTTTTTGTTTAGGAGATGGGGTAAAAGAGAGGAAAAGGTGTAGAAGAGGCTCTCAGCTCCATACTAACTTGCTATAGTTCATGCAACTCAGTAGCTGTCTTAAGAGATGGAAAGACCACATAGAGCATCTGTTCCCCCTTGATACAGCCCAACACAAACAAAATTGTACCTTCAGAGGAGGTGTGCCCCTTGAGTTTTGCATGCTTCCTTTTAAACAAGAAAAAAATCTTTGCATACAAGTCTGACTAGCCTGAATTCATCATCAGAACACAGCTAGAGAAACAGTCCAAAATTGCCTGACCCCAAGGAAAACCCACCAGTTTGTCCATCTTCATTAGCTTTATATCTTGCTGATGGAGTTTCTCATTCTTGATCTCCAGCACTGCTTTCAAACTTTCCAGCTCCTGTTCCAGATACATGATCTGCGGGTTTTTCTGAAAGATTTCCAGAGTTTGCTTATTACCTTAATTTCATGGATGATTTAAGTGTTTCCCTGCTATTTAAGAAAGAGCAAGAAAATAAAAATCGTAATGACAGTTATTTGTTCTAGGTGAAATCAAGTTTGACAGCTTTGCATAAGAAAAAGATCCGGTTCTGCTTTCTCATCTGATTTTCTTTGTTCTTCATTTTAAATCAACAGTCGCAGTTTCCCTTAGCAGGTGTTCAGAAAAGACTTTGTACATATATGAAAAATCCTCATGAGTCAGAGGATGGCACTAAAGCTGTCACAGCCCAGCCTGTTTTGTGAGAGTGCTGAAAGGCTCCCTTTAAGGAGAGGAGTTCCAAAATTTATTCTGCATTACTCATAACCCATCCCAGGAGATAATAAGAATAAACATTTGAAGAGTGTTTCAGGTGCTGGAACGGTTCAAAAAACACACAAGCTTATAAAGCCATACATTTGGCTGTAGCTAGTTTTAACTGTTTTCTACCTGAAGGTATGTAGTTCATAAGAAGAAATTCAACATTTTTCATTTTACATTCTTCCAGAAGACCTGGCAATGCAATTGCATTTAAAAATCCTGCACTGTTTTTTGTTTGTGATTTATCTACAGTACGGTTCATAAGACTTGGCTTTTTTGGGGAGTGGGAGGAAGAGTGGGGACAGTCTGTTTTTTCAGAGATGTCTCTTCCAGAGTAAGGAAGCATTCAAGCACTGTAGAGTAAATCACATTCTTAATATTTCAAAGGCAAAGAAGTAAAGTTCATTTCAAGATAGAATGAGTGGAAAACAAACAGAAGTTAATCAGTGACTGAGTCTATCTTTAAAAACAAGCAATTTCTCTTAGCACATTTTGGTGGAAGGCTGAGGTACCATGATGAGTACAGCTTCATTGCCTCATAAGCATCCTAAGGTGTGCAGGAGATGCCTGTAGTTTTGTGGGATGCGGTCCACAGTACATCAGAGTCCTGTGAAGGAATTAAGTACAGAACCACCACACTTTACAATGACACAAGGGCCTGATCTAGTCTGTGTCTGTTCTGCCTGCTCTCCTGTCCTCCTCTCCTGCCTACTCATAGCACAATACCAAGCCAGATAAAAAGTCTGAAAAGAGACAGATAAGGTTTTAGCAAAAAAAATATAGGAATATCAAGTGATACTACTTAAATACTGCTGGAAAGCTAGGCATACACCTCTATCGTCAAAGGGCAAACAGAAGTTCCAGTAGTGCAGCATGTTTGTTTACTAGGGAAGAATATACCAAATCAAACCATTATCTTTCCATACAGAAGCCTTAAGCTTATGAAGCTTATCTGTCAGGATGCAAAGCATATTTGCAGCTGTGTAAAATCACTTAACTATTGCTCTAAAATAACATCTGAGCACAGCTTAACACAGCGTTCTCTTTGGTATCACCTCTCCCCATCACAGCAACACTGCTTGCAGATTCTTCTTGCAGTTCTACCCTGCCACTAGAATAAATAACAAGAGGGAAAAAATGGTCCAGTGAGAATTAGAGCTGCTTCTAGTTGGTAAGCCTGTACTTTTGCACACAAAGCAGACTTTTTTTTCTGGCTTTTTCCTCTCCCAGAGCTCTCTATGTTCATGTTTGGTTTTCCATCCAAAGGTCTCCCTATAGCTGGGCCAAAGGTCATGTTACTGGAGTTTTGCTCTGCCATTCTCTGACCAGCGGCGTCTTCCTCTGTCCCACTTCCCTGACCCTGAGCTCTATTACTGTTTATATTTTTTTCCAAGCGTATCTGTTGCTCTTTAGGTTTGAGTGTTTGACCAAGTCAAAGACAGGGTTAGTACTAGAAGACACAATGTAGCAGACGCATATAAATAAACTATGTCCAAACCCACTTAACAGACTGTCCTAACAGATAAAACACTGACTACACTTGCAAGAGTGCCCATTTAAAGTAACAAAACCAACAAAATCTGAGGATCTGCCACTAACAATTCTAAACGTTTTTTTTAAGCACAGAATTTCTCTTTGTGAGAAAACATTACTACAGGTCACACTGAAAATAAACTAGAAAATAAGTCTGTTTCTAGCCATCTCCAAATGCATGAAAAACTTCTCTCAAAGCACATTTCTGATCCCAGGAGCATCATAGATGACAACAGCCTTGGGAGAAAGGCGAGAACGAAAAGTTTATCTAAAAGATACACCAGAAACAAGCACAGGTCATAAATTCATTGAAGACTCGAGTACAAGAAGTGAATTTTGTAGCAGTGATACAAGACAGCCTACACACCGTCATGGTGCTGGTTGAGCATTTATCAACTGACGAGAAGCAAGATATGATACACCTGCATACACTCAGGTTTTCAGATTCACTTAGGCTTTAACTTGCACACTCAATAGATTTATAACAGTAAAGTTAATAACATTGTACTGCTTGACAAAAACTTCTGGTAGGCAATCCGTTTACATGCAATATTAATATGTATTGGAGCTCTCACATTTGATTACAAGCCTTTCACATCATGCAATAAAATAAACCCAAGCATAAAAGTTCTGCCTGTCTGCTTTACTTCTGGAGATCTGGACTTACAAGACTGGCTTTTTCTTTGGCTGTTTGTTTTTGCTCTTCTAATTTCAGCTTCTCACTTAGAGCAACATTTTCACATTTTAATTCATCAATTTTTTTCTGAAATGAAAAGACAGAGCACAGTTAGGCCAAGAATTCAGTGCACATCTCCAAAATCCCATTTAAGTTTTAGATCTGCAGTGACTCAACCCCCAAATGTACCTCTAGCAATTCCTGCTTCTCCTTAAAGGAATCTTCAAGCGACTTCCTTTCGGATTCATGGGCATTCTTGAGCTCTGCAACAAATGATTTTTAATATATGATGAGGGAGTTTTTTTTGTTTGGTTGGTTTTTTTGTTTGTTTTTGTTTTTGTTTTTAACAAGGACAAATAGCCAAAACACATATGCACAGATGCAGAGTCACTGCCAACAAGGAAAGAACATTTATCGCAAACCATCCCAAAGCCTATACAAAATATAAGATTTATCGCCGCTTCAGATTTGTGGGTTGTCCTCTCACAAACACATTTCATTAGCTGACAGCATCTCAAGTTTGAAAGCACTCATCTACATGCAACAGATGGATGAATTGAGCACAGATCCACATCTGACAAAAGCTGATCTTCTGAAAGGAGTTAGAGGCAAAAAACACATCATGCGTCTCCCAGGCATTTATTGAAAAACATTTCCTTTCCTACTTTGGAAATATTCTGCAGAAGAGCTCTTCAGTTAGGCTGGAAATGCCTTTAAGGAGACAAAAGGATCACTGGAAATTTGCTTGTCAGGTGGAGTCAAAGGGAGGATGGAAGCCATCACCTCTTAAATCATCTAGACACAATGCAATTTAAATCTGAACACACCTCTTCCTAGAAAAAACTTCACTCTTCTAAACAATGCATAGTATTTCTCAACTTGGGAAACATTCCCACATCAGTCTGGACACCACCTAACCCTACTTAATGTTCATCTCAATTTTGAGGCGCTCCTTACAGAAGTGTGGGGGTGGTAGAGAAAGAGTTGCTCCTTTACCATGACATTTTGAGGGCAGGCTGTAATTTAGATGCATCTTTTAAAAGTCATCTCCACTCTTAAACTGTTTTGAAAGTTTCATTCAATCATGATAGGAGCACGGTTATTTCTGTATATAAAATAGACTTGTTCAGAGCCAAAAGAAGGAATTCAGCCAGCATTTGTAAGGATAGCTGACCAGCAAGAAGAAGGAAATGTGCATATTCAGGTTTAATGTGTTTGAATATTTTTGTTTGTGACTAGCAGTACTACGTTGTATGGACTTGAATACAAAATACTTGCCCGAAAAAGAGGATTCATATTTCTTTTTCAGCTCCTCTACTTTTTCTGAGTGGCTGTTTTCAAGTTGCAGCTTTAAGTTTTCATGTGTGACATTTAAGTTGTCCACCTGCAATATGACAAGATGAGTTTTTCCCCTTAGTGTGACACTTTAACCCTTGCTTAAAGTATTGTTATGGTGGTTTTATGCTGTGCATAAGATAGCACTTAACAGATGGTCACAGGAAAAGCTAAGCCACACACAACACTTAATAGATGAGAACAGTCTACAGACACCAACAGAATGTACGTGTCTTTCACACACATGGAATTGCTGCAAAGCAGGTTCCCAAGCCAGGTGTGGTTTTATAAATCTTAAAACTCAAGCTGCTTCAAGTAACCGTAGAGCTCCAGACATAACTGAAGCTTACAGAATGCTGAATTTCTACCATGTTAAAACACAACCTTAAGGCTTGGCCAGCTTTGCATACTAACATTTTCTTTTGTAATTGCAATCAAGTAGAGTTTCACATTAGATAAAATACATTCATTAATAGCCAAAATAAATAAACAAATAAATAAATCAAGATTCCTTAAGGGCTCATTTGTAGCAGAAAACAATTGTTGAAGAATACTCCTACTCCAAATACCACAAACCTGCTCCTGGAGCTGCGCTTTGTACTTCTCAGCTTCTTCAATGCAGATACTTTGGAGCTTCTCGCATTCTGCAGTGTAAAACTGCTTGAGCCTCTCCTCCAATTCAGCTAAATCGCTATGATGCTGCTCGTTTAATTTCTGCAGGAATCCTTCATAAGTAGCTTGCAGTTCATTCCTGTCTCTCTCCAATTTCTCACAAGCTGCAGAAGTTGTTACTGAAGATGGCAAAATTAAAAAAAAAAAAAGTCATCTGATCAAGTTCATTGCTAAGTTCACAGTCTCATTACAAGTACTAAGGATGGAAATATGCCTGCATAGGAACAGAGATATACAAAGACAGGTATCATTTATCCATTTATCCATGAAACGAGTGCCACCTCCAAAGACACAAGAAAAGACCTTTGCAAAAATACTGAATACATTGTGTCTTATGCTAAGAATTAATTTAATCTAGTTAAATCAGAAACCCTCACATAAAGCACAAACGTGACAGTATGTCATGACATAGAAGAATGAATGTCTCACTGGAGATACCAGAGTGCTCTAATAAAAAAATTAATTGGATTTGCTACTTCACCTAATTTGATCCCATTTCAGGAGCTATTTGTCAGAGTACTTCACTTTCTGATGTATAAACCACTTAGCTAAATTGGAAAGTCTTAACATCCTGAAGGCCATCCATCCAGCATGCTAACCATGCTCAACTGTGAGGCAACTGCACAGACTGCCCTAAGCAAAGTAATACAGAAGCACCAATCTGAAACGTACTGCTAATGTGCGTGCACCAAATAGATTTAAATATGCGAGACAGAGAGCAGTTCAGGCCCAGGGCAGAGTGTTAAGGAAGCAAACAGAATACTTTACAGCTCTCCATACATTTTTATTAACAACTGCAAGTAAAGGAAACTGCCTAGGTTTTTCTCTCCATATTTACTGAGCTGATTAAAAGACAAAACAGAAACTTGTGCTTTAGAGTTTGAAATTTAGCACTCACACCTCCCACCAAAAGTGCTGGAACAGAAAGAATCCCTTTTCTGCTGTAAATGTGATTGAAACAAACCCCTCGTGCAGCTGCACATGGGCTGGAAGCAAGGTGAAACAGGACCGCTAGCAGAAGCACGAGGTCACAGACTTCAAGCACGATCACTTCTGTGCAGCATTTATCACTTTTGCTTAAAATAAATTTTAAAATTAATTAATCTGGTGAGTATCTCCTTAAGAGAAAAATCAACTAGAACGTTAACATGATCTTGAATGAAATGTAGGAGAGTTAACATGCACACACGCTTTATAGCAGCTTGGCACACTGCCCAAACAACATAAACTCTGTGGAAGCATTAGAAGATTCAAGAATTTTGGTACAGGCATTACAGGAAATTCTTATCATAGCTTTGTTTGAGCGCTGTTACATGGATTGTACATGGATCTTCAAGGGCTGAGGCCCAAACCAGTCCTGGCTTCAGCTGTTCTGAAAGCAGCCTGCCTGAAGTTGGGCATGTGTTAGATTTGCCCTCTGCTGCAGCTCAGCAAAAGAACAAATGAATGGTACCTGCACTCCTTTACGGAAAATGCAGCAAAGTCCTGGCACTACTGCAATCAATTGATGCATGCGCTTGAAGTGTAAGAGAAAGCTGTACTGCATGGAGATCTCTCTGCATCTGTATCTGCTTGAATTACTGGTGCCTTTTTGTTTTTGTTTGTTTTAGAAACAAACCAACCAACCAACCCCGAAAGAACCTAGATGCTTCAGCTTTGTGCAAGTGTTCTGTTGGAAAGCTCTGCTGAGCGGGACAGCACTAAGTCAAGCTGTTCATCCTGCCATTGGCAATAATGCAATGAAAAGCTCGACACAAACACATCACAACATTCACTCATGATTTCACAGCTTTCTAAACCATCACCAAGTAAGATTTTTATTTCCTTATCTTGTTTCCATGAATGACAGTCATAAACAGATTCTTTTGGGGAAGGGAAGGAGGAAAAAAATGAGCAAACTCCTATCACATCACATTGACAAGTTTCTGACTGTGTATGTTTTGCATTTTCATGCTTTTGGGAAAAAAGAAATGTCATAGATAGGGGGTGTTCTTTGTAATGCAAAGAAACAGGCAGAGAACCAAATGGAAACCATCACTCAACCAGCAACATGCAGAACAGATCTGGCCATTTACCACTGAGTCATGGCACAGAGCAAGCAGCTCATCTGCCTCATTTAAAGTAATTGTAGTGAACTTTCAGATGATCCACTTCCTTTAAAAATGGAGTAGTCCAACTCTTGACTTATATGGCCTGAGCCACTGCTTTGCCTCTGGTGAGCTAAAAGAATTTGCTGCCTCACTTTGCCTTGTCTTTAAATATCAGCATAGAGATCTTCAGATGATGCAAAACATTTCAGAAAAAAATCAAACAGCAAACCCTGCCTTTGTCAAAGGGAACAGCCACATCATGTCTTGTTCAGCCAGTTTGCAATCCAGATTTATGAGAAGACTCATGTTATGAAGATAAACAAAAACTAACTTTTAAAGTCTGCACCAGCAGTTGGAAGTTACCTGGCCTTCCGAAGGCTCTGCACGTCCCTGCAGACAGCATGTTTTGCTGCACCCTTGCCATGCAGGCAAGGAGCAAAACTGCCAGTGGGCTCCCAGTACCACGAGCATGCAATTAACTGCATGTGAAGTGCATATGAAGTTCCAGCAAAAGCTCCAACTGAAGAATTGTGCTGAAGTTATGAGAAGCCCTCTAAACAACAATGGTCTGTCCCCTTGCTCAAGACTCAAGTGGCTGCAGCATTTTGCACAGCTCTGTTTGTCTCCACACTGAGTAATATAATTTATGACTGCACGTTGTCTCGTTTTAAGAGAGGGATAGGCCATGCAAGAGGCAATCAATCCCTTTGCTGGGCCACTTATGCACAGCAGGGAATACTGCAAAACTCCTGACTGACTTTGATAACTCAATGTAAGACTTCTCTCCCAGAACTGGTGTTTAATTTTGTGAAAAAAAAATTACAAATAGAACTTGCACACTTCCAGTAGCACATAAAACTCCATTTCAACTTTTCATGAACTTCAGAGACATCCTGAAATGCATGCTTGTTTTTTGTACGTTCCTCTGCCTTCTTATAGCACTTCCCTTCACAGTTCCACATCTTCCTCAGGCCACTCATTACAAAATAAGACCACAGACTTTGAGCAAAAAGTAACAGGAGATGCAAATGGTCTGGCAGCATTTGAAAGAAAAATCAAGTCAGTAAATCAAGCAGGGTTTACTTCATTATTGATATAGCAAATCCATTTTTTTTTTTTTCTGCACTTGGTTGTCCCAGTGAACAATCCAAGACAAACCATCATTCCTGTATTATAACAGCACAGAGCAAGATTATTCTGTATTTCTATGCTTCTAACACCTGTTTATTACACAGTGCAATAAGAATGTGGTTCTTTTGGGCAGAACCACCACCACCTCTGGCAATCACAGGAAGTTTCTGAAATTCGGTAGCAGCATACCTTCTGACCAGAAATGCTGCCTTCAGCTTGTGAATTTAACACCTGTATGGAGATGTGAACAACGGCTACTTCCATCCCACATGTGTCACTGCACAGCTCTGTATGTCAGCTATCTGAACCCCAGCCTAGGGGACGTGGAAAGTGGGCACCAGCAGCACCTTTCTGCACGAGAAACCACAGCCACAGAGGTTGCCCTTTTTCATAGAACCCCAAAGACATTTCTCTCACATTTCCAGCAAAAGCAGCCAAGAGGTAAGCCTTTACAATTGTACAGCATCTCCTTCTTAATTTAAACTAAGATTTAGTTGGTTTTTTTATTCCAGTTATCTAGCAATTCATCACAGTAAACCAATTCAGTCCTTATGGATCAAGTACTTACATAAAAACATTTCTCAACTTACTCTACTCTCACTTAAAAGCCACTGTAAGCAGAGCTCAGAGGAGATAAGACAGCTTACCTAAATTGAATAATTTTGAAACAAAAGTTATCTTCATAAAATATCCAAGTCACTCCCTGGCCTAGCCATGCTCATGAAACAAGAAGCCATGCGGCTATCTGACATTCTGAAGCAGAGGTTGCTGAAGCAGCAAACCGGTGGCACTTTAATAGGCGTGGGGACATGAAATAAGGATCATTGCCAGAGAACACCAAGCATTTAGCATAGTACTACATCACAGTGCATAACGTTTTATTGTTCTAATGTTATTAATCACATAGGATTATTTATGTGTATGTTCTGTTGACCAGCAGTTCTACTGGAGACGAACAAGCTTCTTTCCTTCTCTATATAAAGGTTTATTATCATAACCAACCAATAATTAATTTGTGTTTTTGGCAGATTCTTAGTATTGGAAATTCTTCCACCCAAGCATGCTTTCAGTTTATGACCAAGTTTCTCTGGGTGTTACCCATGGCACAGCGTCAAGCCAAGTTTTGGGCAAGTTGAAATGAGCCAGATAAACCTGAGAACGCTTTAGGGCACGTATAGGTGGGAAAGGCTGAATGCTCAGATGAAGTATGCAGGTATCTGCCAGGAAGAAAGCTCCTATCCTTTAGTACTACGAATATCACCACAGCGTCAGCAGGCAGGCAAATGCATGGGAGGAAATGCTCCTTCCCCCAGATAATTGATGCAAACGTCTAGCTTCTGTTAAATGTTTTTAAGAATTACCCAAACCTGGAAACCAAACCATATTCACTTCATCTGCCAGTAAAAAAAAAAAAAAAAGAAAACCAATAGCCTTTATATCCCAACCTCCAAAGCATGCTTTATAGGTCAATTACTAATAAAAAATAGCACAGAAAATTACATGAAAATATTTCTGAAGAAAATGCTGTTTATCAATTGCAATGCAGAGGAGTCCAGTATGACTGCACAGGACACGTGCACATCCCTCCTGCCCACTAAAAAGATTCCTGGCTACAGGTCCAAAGGGGCCAGCAGCCGCTATGCCAGCCCTGCAGCAGCACGGGCCTGGGCTGCAGCCAGCAGAGCTGCAGACTGAAATAATCCAGAGTCAAATTCACTGCAAGGAGCAGTTTCATGTCACTGTGGAAATATGTGGTTCTTGCTGCTTCTACTTACATAATTAAACAGGCACCTAGAAATGATTTATATAGCAGCTTTACCTTAATGAGCAGGGAAATTTAAGTGACAAGCAGCATTCGGATCTGCTCCGGGTTCCCAGGACCAAAATAGTTACATTGAAATCTCCCCTGCTCAGTCTCTGAGGCTGTGAATGGATCTGGCCTCCTTTGAAAAGCCCTTCCCCAACCACCATCGTGTCCAACCCCCCACACGGTGCTTGGGGAATGCCCTCCGTGCGTGGCCTAAAGACACCACAGCTGGCTAAGCGAGATCTTAGGGCTGCAGCAGTGCATGGCTCAATCAGCCCACACTGCTAATGCTCCATTTGCACACAGTCATTAAACAACAATGTATTTGAATAGAAAGTGTATTACGGAATTACAGAATTTTACAGCAAGCCAGTCAGTTTTACAAGACAAATAAAGGAGCCTGGGAATATACACAATTAAACTTCAAAAAGGCAGAAACCAAGGTCTTGACACTGCAAGGTGTGAGCAGCAAAAGATTCTGTGCTCCTCTCAAACCTGGCACAGCCTACATGGAGCTTGACACACCTGGTTCCTCTTCCTAGATGGCCTGTTCCCAGACTGTGAACAGCATGCTTTACAAACACGTCAGCCTGGGACTCTGTGGGACCTGTAGTGTCTGTACAACCAAAAAAGATTCAAATGTCAGCCTGTGTCTAACTGACACCATCAATCAAAATTCTCAGTGCTTACCTCAGATAGCCTATGGGAACCTGAAGTACAGCTGTACGCATTTAACAATGGAAACACAAAGCTGATTAGCAGGTGTGCATTTAAACAGGTTACTGTCAGCTAAAGCTAACACTGCAAGAATGTTTTTGCAAAGCTGGTCAACAAGTGAGAGCCAGCTGGCTTTTTTATTTATCTACTTTAAACAAACCCTCTTCAAGCCAGATAGAACTGAAGACGTGTCTAGTTTTGCAGTACTGCAGTTAATACATTCCCATCCCATGGTAAGAGATACAGACGGTCTACGTGCATGATGGAGTTAAGACACAAGACCCTGCATGAAGATAAATGCTTCTCTGAAATTACAGGCAGTGTGGAAACCTGAGGCTGTCCTCAGCTCCTCTGCAGAGCTGGCACAGAAGTGTTACCACTGCAAGAGGATGGTGATGGCCCTGCACAGCATCACCTACTGTCAGCTCTGCAGGCAGGTGCCACACAGCACAGGGGGGCTGATTTGTCTGAAGCTGTCTGGGTAGCCTTTGGCAGGGCAGTGCATTCTTGTAGTAGGAGCCCCATCCCAGGTCTCTGGAATGAACTAAGCTTTCAGAAAACAAACAACAACCAAAACCCTAAAAAATGGGCTTAGCACTGGTTAGATTTTGGTCTATCCCTCTAATATGAATTTTCCCTTCTTGTTAATTGGCCTGGATGTAGCACTCAGGCAGATAAAGGAAAGATAACACTGCAGATGCAATGACAGGATAGAGAGGCTTACTTCAGAAGGATTGCTGTCAGAGCAAGAAACGTTCACGATAAGGTAAACAAATAGATTTGCCCAGAAAGTTACATACATTCATATATGTACACACACACACACACAGAAAATAAATCTATGCCTTCATCATCTTCACAACACAACTTCATAGGTCACCCAACAATGCAAGAAGCCTGTTTGCACAGTACTACTTTCACTCTAATTTTGTCTCTTCAGAGTAGCAGATGTGCTGATGCTGCAGTCAAGAGACACGGCCTCCACCTCCCCCAGCAGCCCCTTCCCCTGTGGTTGTTCTGGTACTCACCAGGCAGGCAGGTGAGCCCAACCACTAGCTTTCCCAAGTGCTGACACAAGGACAGAAAGGCAGAGGGCTACAAGGCTCTCTCACAGGCAGCTCCTACTGGGACTGGCCTGGAAGAGATGCAAAACTGCAACCCTAACACTTGGCCACCAGAAAGGTTAAAGGCTGCAGCTTGACAGATGCCATCATACACTAAGCTCTAGAAAAGCCTCCGCTCTTCAGCACTGACTTCCAGCAATGAAAACACATCTCTGAAATGCGTTTTGTATTTTCAGTATGTTCATATACTTGCTTGGTCTGCAAGGCTTCCTCTGTTCATGCCATTACCCGCCAGGCTTTCAACTCTTTCAACAGACGTGCTGATGGAGTTGCCCACCCTGCTAATCAGCACTAATAAAAAATCTGATAATTAAACGTACACCTGCATGCAACAAGGCCTACCCACACAAGACAAGTTGGGCTGAGACAGCTTCCAAAGCATGTAAAAATACAAGTTTCCAACTCCTCAGTAATCAGTTATTATCTAAAACTACTTCACACAAATCACTGCTGCTTCCCAAGGATCTTTCCTTTGTAAACGGGTTCTATAACAACAGAGGTGAGCTGTCTATAAAGTGATAGCTTCACTTTCAAACGCCATCAGTTTCAATTTGATGACTTTTTAGACTCCACAAGATTATTCTGCTTCGAGATTGAACCAGTTCTATGAAGTTGCCATTAAATGCAGTTAAACTAAGCTTCAAAGTTTGCAAAACCAGCCCCTGCACATTACAGCTCCATTTCATATTACAGCTGTCTGCTAGGCTGAGTTTAAAAATTTAATCTCATTAGCCTGATACCATTTCTTTCTGTTAATTTCATATTCATTCACCGACAAGCAACTAACACAAAACAAAGATTTGGCGCAGTGTATTTCACAGATTTATAGATTTCTTCTTCATATCTTTAGAAACAGCATACAAGTTGGGTATCTAAGCAGAGGGCACAATGTGGGACAGCCTCCTAGGTTCAGGAAGGGAATGCTTTGCCCACCAGATGCAGATTCCATGAGCAGGCAAAGGCAGAGTGGTGCAGAGCAATGCAGCAGTGCAGCTCCCGAGCAGAACTCAGCCAGGGAACTCATTGCCTGCCATTACAATGCCATGGCATCACTCTTTCCACAGACCTGGTTTGCTGCAGTTCTGTTTTCATTCAGATTTGGAAAAATAGGTTCTTACCTAGTTCTCCTCGCAGGTTGACTAGTTCTTGAGATAACTCTTTATGTTGTTTCAATGTTTCCTCCCTCTGCAGAAGTAAAAACAAACAGAGACAAACATAAGTGATCCAAACAGGGCACCTTCCAATAACTTGCATGTGCTCTGTAGGAAAACAAGAGGCAGGAGCAAGAAGCCAAGCTATGAATCATTTAGGATAACAGTCCTGCTGTTACCAAATACACAGATGTCCTGTTGTTAAGCAAGTTATACTTTAAAACGGAGAACAGTTTTTTCCAGGATAACACTGCAATTAAGATCCTGCTTCACAGCCATTAATTACATATTTTATGATGGGTGGAGCAACATAACCTTACAGCACAAACCAAGCGATTGCTGACAAGGGCACCGGAGTACGGTGAAAGAGGCATGCACTGAAATAAATATCTGAAGCTTCCTTAAGGAAAATACAAGCACGACCCCCAAACTTTGCCAAGCACTCCATCTGCCCCCGGTAAGGTGCGTGAGGGGCTCGCAGTGGCACACAGAGGCAGCCGCTGCCCTCCCTGCTGCACCGGGGCGGGGAAAAAAAAAAAAAAAGAAAAAAAAAAGAAAAAAGAGACGAGCCCACCCCCCACACCGCCGCCCCCCAAAGCAGCCCAGCGCGAGGAGCCCCCCGGCAGCGTTACCCTGGCTGCGGCGCACTGGGGGTAGAGGCACAGCCTGCTGCTGGCGCAGCCCATCTCGGGGCAGCCGCAGCCGCGAGCGCCGCCAGCCGCAGTCCTGCCCTCCGCGCAGCCGAGCCCCGGGCTCCGGGCGATTTCCCGACGGAGGGGAGGGGAGGGGAGCGCTGCCCTTCCCCTCGGCCGCGGCAGCCCGCGCGCAGCCCTGGACGCGCCGCTGCCGCCCTGCGTGCGGGGACGGCGCGGGGGAGGCCGGGCGGCCGGCGCACGCCCCAAGGCTGGCTGGCGGCGGAGCTGCAGCGCAGGCTGAGCCGCGGCTTTGTGCCGCTCCTTCCGCCGGGACGCGCCCGGCGCAGCGCGGCCGTCCATCCCGCACGGGAACGTCCCGCTGCTCGACCCGTGCGGTCAGGCCGTCCCGGTGAGAACCGCGGGCTGAGCGCTCGCTTGGACCCCGACACGCTTGGAGAGCTTAAGCAGCCGTGCCGTGGCATCGAGCGCTTTTACACCACCGGACTAAGGCTGGAAACCTCTCCTCGTCCCCATCCTAAGCCCCCTGCTGAGCAGGGAGCCCCAGCGACGGCCCACGGGTGCCGCCCCGCTCCCCGTCGGGAGGATGGAGGTCACTGCTCTGCTCCCTGCAGCCGTGCCCACTACAGGACCCAGCACTGCATGCTGCAGCGTGCCGAGCTCTGACAATGCCAAGCAGGGAGCTTTCCAGCAAATGAACCACTAAAGCATTTTCCAAAGCTTCCTTCTGTAGTAACCTTGTTCATCATTAAATCAGTGCACACTCAGGAGGTTGGATGTTCTCTACCACTCCCTTCCAGCCTCACTGCTTTGTTTGCATACTCACTCTTTATCCTAATTCTAAAAAATAACCATCCTCGAACCCAAGTTCTCCCAGCCTGCCTGAGTTAGTAGTACAGCCTGATTTTCCTTCCCCTCAGCCTAATGGCCAGACCACGCAGCAGCCTCCTGGGAGATGCTAGCATTTGCAGTGAATGTTCCCAAAGGCCTTCCTTCCTCATGGTCCGCAGAACATTTTGTATCCATTTTAATTAAAACAATCTGATGAGGAAAGGACACATATTAGAATATACTAAGTACTGACCAGAGGCCAAAACCTTAAAATAAAATGAAGTATCAACTGCTCAATTGACACACACACACACACACACGTATATATTACATTTCTCGCATTCTGCTGCTCTTGCACCCCTAATCTTTTTACTGGTGCTGTTGAACACTATGCCCTCAGCCTCCCACTTTCCCATTTGGTTTTCCAAACCAGGAGATCCATGCAGACTTTTATCTTGACCACTCATGAAAGTACATTCTCAGAGAAGGCCAGCAAGGCACTGCCAGCCTAGGGGACAGGTTGCCCAGAGAGGTGGTGGATGCCCCATCCCTGAAGACACTCAAGGTCAGGCTGAATCAGGCTCTGAGCAACCTGATCTAGCTGCAGGTGCCCAGCTGCCCTGCAACAAAACAGGGAGCAGATGATCTTTAAAGGCCCCTTCCAATTCAAAGAATTCTACAATTCTGTAAAGAGGCAGTCTGAGATGGTCATATAGTTAAGCAGCCACATTCAATAATCAGATGGACAAGCAATTCATTTAGCACTACTATCATCTAAATTGTGAAATAAAGTTCCAGATACAGTTTTTCCATGAAAACTCAAAAGTTTAAGACCTGAGATTAAAGTGTAAAATACCAAAGACCACTTGAATGATCCATTGAAAACCATCTTCAGTGTTTAGTTTGAAGATAGGCACATGAGTACTTTGGGCTGGAAAATCAAGCTACCTTCTAGCTCATATTTCACAAGATTCTAAATGAAAATCAGTATTAGAAACTGAAAGAGCAAATCCAAGAGGCAGGATCAAGCAGTTCTGGCATTTCTCCAGATAAATCTGGCAATAATAAAGAGCCTTTTCTAGAGAGATGATCTTTGAATCGCTGTCAAAGACTCAAGGAGGGTCTTTGTAACAGTTTCTGGCAAAATATATGAGCTTACTGCAAGATCATGTAGAATGGCTGAGGACCTATTTTTCTCATTTCAAAAGAATCTGTTACAGCTGTACAAGAAATTCAGTGTAGCTTTAGCAAAAGCAAATGTGGAAGCAGTATGAAGCAATGAGAATAGAACTGGGGGATAAAAGCTTTGCCACAGGCACCACTATCAATGTGCACTTCTCCAAGAAGATGCTGCAAAACAGTTGTCAGCATAACACTGGAGCCTTAGACATTTCTTGTTTTGTGAAAGATTACATTAAAACTCCTTCACAGTTCTTGAGAATTAGTCAAGAAACTCCAGGGAGAAACGTTCCCAACAGAAAGGATACTGTGATCAGGTGAAAACATGAAAGCAGGAAATACAAGGAGGTACAAGGTGGGGGGAGGACGTGACTGTTTCAAGATGACAAAGCCAGGAACAGAATAAACTACAAAATTTCTTATTTGGATTTTTGTTACTAGCAATTACAAAGCGCAGTTACAGGCTTAAGGGTGTTTTTCCTAGCAACCAGCTGTTTTTACTGCAGTTCAAACAGATCAGCCTAGTAGCATTTTAGACAAACAATGGAGAGAACATGTCAAGGGCAGAACAGTTTCCATTGCTCTGCCTCCTTCAAAAGCAGGATGTTCTGCAGAGGTCTACATTCCAAAGTGAATAAGAAAGGTACCTCACACCAAGCACACCAACAGCCAACCTTCTGAGCCATGCACGTATACCAGATGTTCACCTGTGTCAGAAGATACCTCCAAGAGCTGAGGTACCAGCACTTTCAGCTGGCAGGTATTGCTCAAACTACCCACACAGCAACTTTGCAGACCCCAGATCACAGAGTAGGCACTTTTATGGCAAACTGGCAACTCCTACTGTCAGCGTTTCCTTATGAGGCTGCACCAGGCTAATTGCTGTGGGTTTCTCAGCCCATCCCACTGCTGGCCAGCTGGTGTGGAGCTCCACGTTCTGCTTACCAGTCACAGCTTAGAGAGCCCCAGGTTGGCCATGCTCCCCTAAAAAGAAGGTTCAAGAGTCCTGTTTTCCTTTGGCAAGTTTTTCTTCCCAAGTTAACTATAGTAAGCTCTTCAGCAGCTATCAAATGCAAACAACGAACTACAGCAGAATTTCAGTCTTGAGTGTATGTGCCCAATAAGCTAATGCCACCCATCTTCCATCACACTCTATTTTGAAAAGGAAATGTGTGCTCCTTAGGAGTTGCACTTAAAAAAAGAACCACTATTACTGTGGTTCTTTTTTTAATTATATTTTTATTTTTTTAAATATCAAGCAGCAATGTGGGATCAACAAGCAAATCACAAACTACTCATCACATTTCCCTAGTCTACCCCATGCAATGCATCATTCTTCCAGGATTTTTGCAGCATTTCCAAGTTAGCAAACTTCAAGCAACTGTCATTTTACAAAGTCCCACCACTAAGTTTCTCAATTCTCAGATTAATATTTCCATATCTTGCAAGGCCTTGTATTGTAAATGTTCACTTTCTGGTTTGGGACAAGAATCATGCATGGCTCCAACAGAACGCTGCAAAATACCAGCATATGTACTAGGAACAGCCACATCCAACGTTCAGTTCTGAAATACTTCAAGAAATAAAGTGGTGCTGTAGGACTCTCTTCATTACAAACATCCCTGCTTAAACTGGGATATTCTTCTCTTAGGGCTGTGATGCAACATGGTCCCTGCCAAGAGAAGAGGGAGCAAAGCTGAGATGATGTTATCCGTGGCATGCACAAACACAGGAAGCTTTTGAGTCACACTAAAAGGCAGCAATCATACCTGCTACAGGCAGAACCGAAAGGTTGGAAGCATCTCTGATCTGAATGGCTATACATCAGCCTTCTAGCTTTATCACTAATACACCTCTCCTTAACAAGTCATTTCAAGAGCTGACATATACAGGAGGTGAACAACCTTCAACACATAAAATACACTGCCTGTTTTATAAAACATTCTATTAGAAAAGACTAAATAAAACTTGTTCAGAATGCATAAGACAGAAATTCATCAAGGGCGGCAAAGAACAGAAGCATTTGTGTGCTTTACTGTCATACATGGGGTCATATTAATTTTTTTCCAGGAAACAAAGGGCTGGTTTTGAAAGCCATCTGATATCAAACCACAAGCACTTACTCCTGAAACTGTATTCAGAGGGAAATATTGACTACTTTAAATAAATAATGGTTATTTGCAAGAAATTCTGTAATGTTAGTGCTTAGACCTTACAGGACACTGACACTGTTTGTACAGAGGAACAGATTATCATTTAACTATTTTTTAATACTTGAGCAGGTTCAGTTGTCAACAGTTCCCAGCACAGAGTGAATCGCTCTCATCCAAGCAGATACTCCTCTTGACCAGACAAAGCACTAGAAAGTGAAGCCTGCTCCATCCTTGTCCTGGGGCAGCCATGAAAAGATCACCAGCCATAATGTAGAAACTGAGTCACACCTTTGTGTAAACTCCAGACACTCATTTGTCAGCATCTGTAGCTCAAAAGTAGTTACGAAGGGGTAACAAAAAGTCATTTATATCCGCTTTGCGGTATTAAATTAGAATTGATTATTTTGGTCCTTATGTTAGAGTACTTCTATCAGTTTCAGCTCCTGCTTTTCTGGCAAAGCCCTGTCCTCTAAATAAATCTCAGAGGCAAAATCAAGCTAAAAGAAGTTAGCCAAGGAAGTGGCACAAGAAACAGCCTTTACCCTCTGCCCCAAGTGCATTTTTGAATGGAGGAAATAGACTATTGCTGCAATTACTGAAAAAGACATTAATCATCTCAAATCAGTAACCCTAGCATGAAATTACCACTTTCAAATTACTCTTGACATTGGTAAGCGTGTTGCCTTTGTATGAGACAAAAGAAGCAATAAATTTTCACCTATCCTTGACTAATTGCTTCAAAAAGAATTAAATTAGGCCTCAGATTATGCTTCCCTGTTAAGTAAGAGAGACTTACTGTAACTTAAAATATTTGATTTCTCTTGTTTGCTAGGTACTTTTATGGAGAATGAGGCATTCATTCCTTGATGTTTGGTAAGAGAAACACTAAAGCAGAGAACCAGCCAAACAGGATTCCTATGAGTCACTTAATATTTAACATGGGTATTACAGTTGTGGGCTCTTTGTACTTTTACAAACTTTAGATGGGTTCTTATCATCATATGGGAACTTTGTCTTCCCATTTTAAAGAAGTGATGTCTTTACAAAATTAGGTCTAGACACAGTAACATCCACTATTGAACATTATGGCCCATTTTCTTAAAGATTTCTGAACTGTGATGTCAGTTAAAACACATCATACAGAGTGACTTCCCTTCCCTGTGAAAATTCTGATCTCATAAGCAAGTAAATTTACCCTATTTGAGTAAGTGCTCATTTCATTTTTCAGCATTTTCTGAAGCTTGTCTCAATTCATCTGATTCAAGCATTAGACGAAGTTTCAACAGATACCATGCAGCTTTGACAAATTATATTGTCTTAAGTTCTAACATCTATGAAATTATAATCCCTTTTATGTTTTTTTAGAATGTTAAGATTCGAAATTATATGTCTGAGCAAAACATTACCATATCTGCTTTAAGTCCTTTCAAGATGTTTAGAATTTCATCTGCAAATACAGTATAGAAAAGCACAAAGATGTTACTTTATTTCTTTCACTAGCCTCTCCTTTCATTTCAAATTTCAAGAGAGACATCTAGCTTGCTACTTTGTAATTAACTCTGCATCTTCTTAAATAAATAAATAAATAATAGGAGAAATAACAAGGTAGGGATGGGAACAGGCTTCCTCATGGAAGACAATGCTGGGTGCCTGAGACATCAAGCCTGCTTTCAAGTTAAAGACTTGTTTTCTCAACAGACTTGTTCTCTCAACTTGTTAAGAGTAGCACAAGGACAGGACTCCCAGTTCTCTCCATTGTCCACTCCGAATACTTAACCACACCTGGACTAAAGTGTCCTTCAAGAAGCTGAAAAGTTAAGAGCTCACTAAATTTCAAAGTTGCCACACATATTCTGTTGCTAAAAATGGCTTCATCAGTTAGCAACTACGTATTACAGAGAACTTCAGAATAATTTGAAGCCTCCTTGCTTTCCAACAGCTCTCTCTAAGAAGACAAACGCTTCCAGAGCGGGAAGATACTTTGTATTTTTTAAATCTGAAGAAACACAAATTATCTCAATTAAATACTCCCATTCTCTGTTTTGAAGAAAGAGACATCCATACTTTGGAAATCCAGACCTGAAGAGCAGAAGTGCATTTTGAATGAGCATCCTAATGAAAACCAGACAAGTTTGATGTTAGGTTCTAGAAGGTCAAAATTATGAATTTAAAAACAGACAAGGAGCTGTGCTTAATGGCCTTGCCAACATATTTCATATTATATACCAAAAATATGATTGTTCCAAAACTCTTCTGTTTACCACTAAGAGTTTTGGTTTTAATGATGGAATTTGTACTTCAGCTCTGTAAGAAGGATACACATTTCTCACCTAATGAACATTTTCTGTTATACTTCCATAAAGGCCAGGAGAAATTATTCTGATGAATGTTTCTCTGTGCACAGAAAAAACTCTTCAAGTGCCAGAAAATTCTCAAGAAAACTAAGTACCTTGACTCTTACAATCATCTATGTGTCAGGAAATGCCATTTATAGTAGCTCATATAGTAATGGTGGTCTTTTTATTTCCACCTAAAGATACTAAAGACCATCTCAGCCACAAAATTTCTAGCTCATTACTTATGTTGCTTCCTGCATCATACCCACAATTAATGGCATCCCCATGTTACTGTCCATGCTCCTTAGCCCCACAAATCACATTCCTCCTGTGATGGAAACTTCTTAAAGAAATCACCATGTTCATGCCGAAGTAAAATCTGAGTTGAAGTCTTCTGGAGCATACCAAAAGAACACAGGAAAGCTTGATTTCTGTTCATTTCTGTATCACAGGCACAATTCTGAAGCTTACTTCTATTACTGAATCTTTTGGGAGCTCCTGAAGCACTTGAAAAGATTTATTTCTTAAACTAGAAAAACAGAACTGAGTATTAATATATATATATTTTTTTTTTTTAACTTGAATACTTCTTTAAGTGGCAATTAAGATGCATGCATTCAAATATGAGGATAAAAAGTCAATTTACACTTTCAGTATCAACAGAACAGTTTAGGCAATACATTTCCTGTTCACTTGAGAGGTAAGTCTTCCTTCAACAGCTTTAGAAGAGACAAAACCAGATTTTAAGACCAACTCACTACTGAGCTGACAAAAACAAAGTGACAAATGAAAACCATAAAAAGCCTCCACAGTAAAACAAAACAAATTAAAAAAAAATAAATAAAAACAACAATCCCAAAGCTGCGGTGGTTTAACTTGAGCACACACTGCTGCGGGCCTCTCAGGCCTACATTTTTACCTCACCCAAACACTGGTGGTTTCTCACTGACACTCCTTCCCAGAGTTCACAGGGGAACAGACCATAAAACTTTGAGTATGGACGGCTGCATAAAGCCAGACCCATCATAGTTGTTTAGTTGCTTTTTTGTTTTGTTTTCTTGTGCACTCTCCCTCCCCACAATTTCCTGATGGGGTTCCTGAGCTGGCTCTCCCCAGCCTGGTGGGTACCAAGCTGTGCAGAGTGAGTGCAGATTCCACAAGTTGAGCCACAGCCTCAAGCCAAGCCTTAAGACCAGACATCTTAAACCATACTTTCAATGTTTCAGTGTACACAGCTACTACTGAAGGGACAATAAATGAATTCAAAGTTATGATTCAAATGTTGTGTTGCATTCAATTCAGAGATTATGTAATTAAAGTTTAATGGAAGACTGCTTTCCTTTGCACTTTATAAGCCTATTGTATAATCACCATTTCCACTGTACTGTCACTTTTCCTGTTTGAACAATAAAAAAAAAAAGGAAGAGGTCATGGAGTTGCAGGAACTACCAGAGGTTTAGCAGGGGAATAGCCATCTAGACAGACTAGCTTGCTTTTATGGCAAGACTGCAGTTTAACACATCCTTTTAACACTGTACACACAATTATCTAACAATGGAAAAACTTGGTACAGTTTGATGTTGTTGCCAGACAACTTACTCATTGCATTTAGTCTGCCATCAGTGTTTCAATCTAGTGAAAATTCATTGCAATAGGATCTCCTGCTCAATAGAAATTGGGTTTTACAACATGATCATTGTAGACTGGCTCATCTTGAAGACACTTGCTCAAATTCAGAACAGTCTTGGTAAAGGCACACAAATCATCTGGATAAACCCTGACAGCTCAAGTGGTAAGGTATTATCAGAGCCAGCTGTTAATATTGACAGCTCCATGATAATGCTTGTAGCAAACACGTTTGAACTCACACAGAGTTTTGTGACAGATTCCTGCTCAGCTGGAAACAGCACAGCAACCTCACACAATCTCATTTAACCCTTAGCAGCTTTACAACTTCACTCCAGAGGGCTGGCTGTACTTCTGACATAAGTCATTGCCAGCACATTCTAATTTTGTCAGTGGCTATCCCATTTCAAATGAGCTCATAAAAAGCAACTTAAAACTTTTGTGCAGAAATGCATCAGGAAACTCTTGGAGGAAAAAAGGAGAAATAGCAGCAATTGAATCACCTCTCCTACTAACTTCAGCTTTGTCAATTCTTCCTTCCACAGGGAATACAGGAAGCTGATGTAGGTTTTGTCAAGATGTTCTGGCTGAGACTTACATTTTTGAAGCAGTGCAGCAGCACAGCCCAGCTCCTTTCTCTATCTGACAGCACAGACTGTCCACAGCCCTTTTGCACTGCCTCTGACCAGGAAGAAGGGTCCATGCAACTAATCGGGCAAAGAAACGCTCCCTCTTTGGCTAGGGTAGCTTTCTGGTAGCTGCAAGCTGAATCAACCTTCTGCAGGGGCAGACAATCACCAGAGCAGCCAAGAGTGGGACCTTCTGACAACAGCATGGTATTTCATCAGCTCAGGCTGCTTTGTGTTACTTCATACTTGCTCAAGTAGGAGGAATGGAAGCACAACCTTGTTGCTCAGCTAAGCATATATATTAAAATTTTTTCCTTTCAACTAGAAAAGCTGCAAGCTACTTTTTGTAAAAGCTGAAAACTTTCTGCTGGTTCTGCGGTAGTTAAGGGCTTGCAGCTTGAGCTATGCTTAGTTTAAAATTTTATCCCTTGACTACTTGAATACATTCGCAAACTGCATCAAAAAACCCTCCCAGATCTACTTCCAGAAAAGAAATGCATGGCCATTTGAGTTTAAGTTAGCTAGATGGAAATCCACATTTCATCAGAAAGGAATGAGAAACAAACAAAAAACCTACTACCCTTCACATTTTTTCACTAAAATACAGAAATTGTATAGAATGCTTCCCCAGCTAATTAGCAGATTTCAAAGTATTGCCTATATCAACCATAGCAGAGCAGTCCTTCTCACTCCTACAGTAAGGACAGTAAGACTGGGACCGTCTTATCCTGCGAGAGAACGTCAGTATCAAGAAGTGAAGCAACTAAAAGCACATATATGTCATTTTTAGCCCAGTTTACAAGTGCATAGACTCAGCTCTTCATGATTACTCATTTCATATCATTAAAAGGAAATGAAATTTCTTCTCTTTCCACCCACAAGATAATACTGAAAAAACAAGCAGCAGCAAAATTACTACTTTCTCCCATACAGCTCTTCTTCTTTCCTGTCTTAGACACTTTTAAAAATAATCATTCCCATTATTTGCATGGAAATCATGCTTAAACTGTAAACACATTGTAAAAACAGCCTGAAGGAAGTATGTGCATATGAAGATTTCTTATGTATTCAGATAAAGATACACCGAAAGTATTCCTGACGTTTAAGATGTTGCAAACACAACATATTTGAGAGAAGAACGTATGCCAAGACTTTTAATTTCACAAACTTGGCAAAAATTAAAAGTGTTTATTATAAATTAATTAAAAGACTGAGTAGAAGTTTAGCAGGAAAAATTTCACCATTTCAGATTAGATAACAGGTATCCAAAATTCCTGTATCAAATTGCTTTGAAAATACTAAATTATATTAGAGAAAGGTGTTCCAATCCAGAGTTTAACAAGAAAAAAAAATTAAATAAAAATAAACCATAACAGCTGCTCTTACTGAATTGACCAGATTTGAACTAGAGAAAAAATAGCTTTCATTATATTGAATGTGCAACTTAAAATTATTTCTAGACTACAAATACATATTAAAGTTTATTAAAAACTGCATTAACACGAAGGCATTCTGTTATAATAGCACCATTAAGTGGAGGCTATAGTTAATACGCCTATAGTTAACTGTGGTTGCAATGTAACACATGTTAAAAAAAGAAGAATTCTAGGAGGAGAAACAAACAAGAATGCAGCAACTGGAGTGGAAACATTATTTATCAGTATACTGATATATTCAAAAGCCACTGTTGAGAACAGTTCGACAAACTAAAACTAGTATACAGATCGGTTCGAAGTTTTTACCTCAGACTGGAGGTGCTGGATCACAACTGTTAATGCTTCAAACTTCTGGTTACTGCTTGACAAGAATTTCTTGAGCTGCAGGATGATTCCACTTTGGTTCTCACATTTTGTTTTGTACTGTGCCAACTCAGCTGTTTTTGTGCCAGTTGAATGCACATCTATGGAGGTTTGGGTCTGTATGCATGAGTTTTTAGGACTCCGCTGCTTGCCCTTGTCAACTGAAACAACAAAAACAACAGCAATTAATTAATATACACTTCATGTTTCACCAAAGCTTTAAGATAGGTACAAAAGAAAACACTGCCTGAAACACTAACTAGGAGAAACAGTTATTTCAATAGCACAGAAGAGCAGACAATACCATCTGCTGGATTAGGTCCTAGCACTGTAACCTCACATACAACACTTTGCTCTTTAATCTTACCTTCACATATTTCGTGGCTTACCCTTCAGCATACTATTCTCAAAACACAGTGCTTTGAATAAATATTTTCATAAAACACAAGATTTCTGTCATCCTACCTATACAGCGACTTCGCAGAATCACAGAATCACAGAATTGTAGGGGTTGGAAGGGACCTCCAGAGATCATCGAGTCCAACCCCCCTGCCAAAGCAGGCTCCCTACACCAGGTCGCACAGGCAGGCGTCCAGGCGAGTCTTGAATATCTCCAGAGAAGGAGACTCCACAACCTCCCTGGGCAGCCCGTTCCAGTGCTCCGTCACCCTCACCGTAAAGAAGTTCTTGCGCACATTGGTGCGGAACTTCCTGTGCTCCAGCTTCTGGCCGTTTCCCCTTGTCCTGTCTCCGCACACTGCTGAAAAGAGTCTGGCCTTGCCACTTTGCCCCCCACACCTTAGATATTTATAGACCTGGATCAGGTCCCCTCTCAGTCTTTTCTTCTCAAGGCTGAACAGACCCAGTTCTCTTAGCCTTTCTTCATAGGGGAGATGTTCCAGGCCCTTCACCATCTTTGTGGCTCTCCGCTGGACTCTTTCCAAGAGATCCCTGTCTTTTTTGTACTGGGGAGCCCAGAACTGGACACAGTACTCCAGATGAGGCCTTACCAGGGCAGAGTAGAGGGGGAGGATCACCTCCCTCGGCCTCGACCTGCTGGCCACGCTCTTACTGCTTTCTTAATAGTCTCTTATTTTTGTTGCAACGTGAACTTCATGTTTTCTACACTGTAAGGTAGCACTGAATACTTAAGCACTTCTTCCCTACTTTCACTTATCTTTTCCTTCCTTTCAAAATGTTCACTGCAAGAACTCCACTCTATAGCTCAGGTTCGAGCTCCGTTAACCAAACATCTTTCAACATCTTCTTAGTGTCAGCAATTTCATTCACAAAGATGGTACTTTAAAATACTCTACAACTTGAAATATATTTCAAGTATGCCCTGCCACTCCTTATAGTCCAAGAATTACATAGTTCATTTAATACTCTTAGTAACGGCACAACCTCAATCACATCACAGTACAAAATCACGTACTGTCAGAGGAAAGAAACCACATTACATAATCCAGTGTTCAACTCATAAACACCACAGATGTTACAGGTTTCTCACTGCCTCTGGACTGAAAAGTTAGCACAGCACCTTCCCCTTTTGATCATGCATGGAACAAGCAAACACTTTTGTAATAAAATGTTGATGCAACACACGTATATCCCTTGGTATTTTAATGAAGACATCTACGCAGACTACTCTATACAGTTTCAACAAGATTTCTTCCAGATAAAGTAACAAAACCTGAGAGGTGAGATTTAGAGGAGATAAGAACACGAATGTGTGGAGATTAAAAAAAGAGAGAGAGAAATTAATGAACTAGAAATAGTTGCTAATGAATCCTTTTGAAGCCCAAACATCTGGTATGAAGGTTGTCAAGTGAGACTTGAATACTCCCAGAAGTGAAAGGCTCAGTCATACAACTAAAGACATTAACTGAGAGTCAAAGCTTTATTGTTAATCTAACCAACACATCATCTATTGCATTAATACATCAGTCTTGTATAGACCACTCATTTTTAAAACATGCGAAATAAAGTTTCCTGTTCAAAATATTTATGCCATCTGCACCTCTCTTGCTGAGCAGGGTGTGACGGATCTTCACATTTTCAAATAAGTCCACTGTAGGCAAGATTTTCTGCCTTCCCTTTTAGTTAGAGAAATGTCAGCACATTGTTTTTATAATGTTCAGATACTCTTGCATTCTTGGAAATTTTAGTGCACTCCTGCTTAGGAGATGCTAACTGTTGCAGAGTAAATTTTCAATTAGAAACACACATTGCAGATTAATAGCAGAGCAGTTAAAAGATGTCAACTTAACCCAAATCAAAAGCCAAATTCTGATCAGTAGAGTAAGCAGATCAAGCTTATTTACAGTTCTAGGTAGCTTATTTTTACCATCCTCTTAACAAACATGACTAGTTACTTTCTCACAGTACAGGTACAATGCCTTTTGAAATAGATCTCTTTACATGAAAAAGGGTTCAAATTTGATAGCCGTCTTGTTAGATACCCAGCATCTCACACCAAATACTGTGTTAGTAGCAAATACCTGTCAGCTTATGAAAGTTGTTAAAGAAAAACTAAATTAGTAGAGACAATAATCAAGGGGAAGGGAAAAAAAGCAAACCAACAAGGCAGAGACTAGAGAATAAACACGTACATTTGGCCCTTCCCTACCTAAGTAGCTCATGTACTCCTACTCTCTCATTTATTCCACCTCCCTCTCTGAATGCTCCCCTTACACAACAAAGAAAATTCAAGAGTTATTGCTGATTCAAAGGTGCTTGGTAAATTCACTAATACAGATACTCATGTCATTACTTAATTAACTATATGAAATGACAAACATCTATTTGTTATGACCCTGACAAAGCTGCTCTAAACTTCCACAAGAGACTGCAGACAAGATATACTCAGGAAAGTGGTTACATCAGATACAGTTACCTAATGAAGTTGTTTTTATTTAAATACACTGATACAAAAGCTAACCACAAGCAACACAGGAGTCAGACATCTGCTGTTTCCATAGTTCAGCCAGCCTTCACCAGTTTGCCAGTCTCTCATCAATGGTTTTACTGCAGTGCCCAGAACACCAAGACTATTCAGAGGCGTTTATTCCAACATCCACCCAAGCCAACTCTGGATACTATACTAAAAAAAGCTGAACAAAAAACATACACAAAAATTCCCTGACATTCTTGTTGGCAATTTTATCAGACGCATGTTATGCACAACCACTTCAAACGTTGAAAAGTATTTCTCAGCTAGCATGAAACCTCCACAGATTAACACACCAGCAGCGTTCCAATGCTTATTTATGGCCCATGTACCTCTGGGCAATGACAGATTGTTTCCAGATTTGTACAGAAGGCATGCTATGATGTCAAAACAAAAGCCATGATTTCATTAAAACAAAGCATTAAAAGTCTAATTACTGATATAACATATCAATGACAGACTCTGAATTAAAGACGGTATCAGTTACCAGCTCAAGTCCTCACTTTGCCATTTTTGATTGCCACCTTTAGACAAGTCAGACTTGTAATGCAAAATGTTTTTTCCCCCCTCTGGTTAGGTTCTGGACTCTTCTCCAGCAGACAAGAAAACACTGCATCAAGTCTATTTGAGATGCTCAATTTCTGAATATTGGAAGTCATAGATTCTCAAGTTTTGCATGCAGCACAGTATCCCTACAGAGCCAACAATGTGGGGTATCATCCTTTTTTCCCATCAAAACAGCAGCAGTAATTTTGCAAAGATTGAGCCTTCTGATTACTGAATCATTCACATCTTTTTTTGCTGGCAAAAAGAATATCCGATGACCTTGCAACTTCCCACTCCCTGTGAGGTCACTACACAGACAGCAGTTGCAGATTCTTGTTCTTTGATGAGAACATTAGACCCATCCTTTTTTTTTTTTTTTTTTTTTTGGTAAACAGAACTATTTTCCGTACACAGATTCTCTGGTTTAGAGGAGATCATAAACAAGAAACAGAGAACTGTTCAAACATTAGTTTGCATTACATTTAAGTGCTTCAGGACTGCACAGTACTTGAAGCAGTACTTGAATGGGCAGCTACCTCAGGACTTGCCACACACTGCTGGTATCCCAAACCTCTCTACCTTGTGCACTGCTGGTTTACCAGGTGAAATGCATGTCACTCACCCCTCTGTTTGCAGAGCCAAAGCACTCACCCCTCTGTTTGCAGAGCCAAAGCAAAGCCTCCTTCTGCTTAACGTGTACCAGGATAATGCCCACATTTTCTAGAAATTATTTCCTTTAGCCAGAGATGCAATTTGTCAAAAACATTCCAAATACTGAAAACAAACTATTTGACAAGCACAAATAAGAACAACCTCACTTTTCTCCTCACACTTTTGCAATCACCATTGTCTTACCACTAAGCACCTTCTTTTCAGGTTCCTCTTCCAAACTATCAGCTTCCATAGGCTTTTGAAAATTCAGGTGTGCCTTGTGTAAGCATTTTTCAAAGCAAAACCCGCGTTCAACATTTTCTTTTGTAGGAAGATGCAGGCTGGTAAAACCTTCCTGCCTCTCTTCCATCTTTTGAAAAGCCTTGTCTACACATATTAAGTTGGTGCTCACTTCTTTGATCAGTAAGACCAGATCGGCCTGAGTATTTAACCGAGCTTCCATCTCTTCCCTTACTCGTTGGATTTCCTCAAGTACATTTCTTATATCCAAGTGACTAGATTTCATCTCTGCTTTCAGTTCCTCTTTCACCTGCTGCTGGCTCCTCTGCAGTGCTAGCACTGTTCTGATTTCTTTTTGAGATGTTTCCATGTCATGCTTCAGTTCTTTCTGTCCAGCTTCCATCGACTCCTGACAAGCTTTGACTTCTGCCAACAATGCAGCAAAGCACTCCATCCTGATCCCACCAGTCACAGGACTTCTTCCAGTGTCACAGCTTCCAAGCAGTCAGGATCATTTGTAAGGCAGAAGCAGATTTCCCAGACAGCAAGACAACTAGCACATGCCCTTTGGTATGGTCCTACCTCAACCTACAGCTCACTTCAGCAAAGGCACCAAGTAGAAGATCATTACTAGGCAAAACTAGTACTCCATAAAATACTTCAGTAAGCAAAGCTGTAGTGTCAAAGCTCCATTCTCAAAACTTCACCAAAGCACTGATCAGTTTAATTGGCAGATTGTGCCACACCTGAATTTTTTAAATCTTTTGCTGACATCACTGTATGTGGGACGTCACTCCCAGAAAGCCACTCCCAGTTGTCATTTGATCTGTACATCAATAAAGAATGCCTGGGTTGTTGCAATGCAGTCAAACAGTGCAAGAACACCACGGCCCTTTCTTTTCAAACAAGCCAAAAGGAGTCTGAATTGCCTGTGGGAGAGACATCAAAAAACTCAGCAGTACTTCTGCTTTCCTAGACTAAAATCTGCAGTAACTTAGGACAGCACTACAATCCTTCCATGCCAACCTTTGCCACACTTTAGCACTTCCTAAAAATCTCAACAATACAGATGAATTACTTGCACAGACCTTGTCAGACGCCTCCTAGCAGGAAATGAGAATCCAGCTGAATTGACACCAGCTGGTTCAGTGAGGATGTAAGTGGAAAATGGGTCACATAATTAGTGTAAAAGGGTGTTCCTGTGGCTTACCAGCGTAACCATGAAAGTTCTGTCTTCTCATGATAGCTTCTAGTAGCCAGCACAGTTACTGTTTGTACCAAATGGAATGGCTTGAAGCATTCATTTTCCAGTAACGTTAAAGCCATAATTATGTGAAGAGCTCATTCAGTGATTTCAGCTGCATAAAAATAATTGTTTTGTATAAAAAAGGAAGGTATCCAACCAAGACTGTCTTTAGTCCCTCTGTAGAGAAACAGGCTCCTCAACATGGTGACAGGGCAGAATCCTAAACGAGACTTCAAGGAGAGCTTGGGGCAAGCCCTTTTCTATTGGCTATATAAGGAAAGCCTAGCTGGCAAGCCCTAGGGGATTAAATTGTATACGTGACTGTCACATCTGTTCAATAACATCAGCAACAAAGGTTGAAATCTCCTTTCTACATCATTCACCCAACCCAATTGCCAATGCTTTTCACTTTATTTGAAAACATTAATTCAACCCAGAATGAAATCTATGTGCTCAGTATAGTTCCTCCTCAAATTAAGGCATCTGATCACTAAGCGCTGTTTGGTGACTTGTAAAGAGCACCTTCTTTATGTAACTTCTAGGCAGGGTTTTCTTTGGTTTTCTCCAATCTGGAAGATGGTCGTCAGACTTACCTAAAATTTAACCTGTAGGTAGATGTTACAAAACAAATCAAAGTGCATTGATTTAGCTGGTACTTTGAATTTTACAGCCAGCCTCTCAACAAGCATATTTTGGCAGCCAGCAGCACATGAATAATAGCTTTCAGCAATGCACAAGTTTCTCAATTGAGATTTACCTATCTCAGAACTACCAACTCCTACACATCAGCTTCTGTTCTGCCTAAGCTGTCTTTATCCTTGAGGCATCTCAAACATCTTAGTTTTCTCTTTCTTCTTAGTTTTTTTCAGGGAAAAAGAAAAAACAAAAACAAAAAAAGAAGATCCCAATTTCACAGAATGAGAGAAATTAAGCAATAATGATTTGCATTCAAGATTTAGTTATTTTCTTTAAAAAATGTCACAGAAATACTTTACATAATTATCTACCAAACACAAAACATCATTTTCTTTATAGTTGTAATATTAGGAGAAGAAAATCCATGAAGTTAAATGTCTGGAAAAAAAAAAAAAAGACCACACAGTTAAGTTAACAAACCCATTAAATCACACTAATAGCTATATTTTACAATGTTAAGTAACACCACATATTGCTTCATGTTCTATAAGGTTGATCAGTTTGTACAGCTCTGACTGGGATCAGGCCTGAAACAGCAATCAGCCGTTTTCATTTCTCATACATAAGAAGTGTCTACTTACAACAATTTGCCAACTTTTCCCCTTTCCAAAAACTCTGGTTTATACCTAATTATAATTGAAAACTGGAACAATCACAGAATCACAGAATGTCAGGGATTGGAAAGGACCTCAAAAGATCATCTAGCCCAATCCGCCCTACAGAACAATGAAATACAAGAAAAAATAATCAGCAACTAGATCAAGCTTCTGCAAATATACCAATAAGCACTGAAGTAAGCTGTTTTTAGCACAGCCTGAAGAACCAGACATACACTGCAGACTTCTATTCCAGAGACTGTATCTCTTCTTCCTGTTACAAGACTGGTCCCATCAGCTGCAGTCCTGTGTGACCCATGGGTCTGACTCCAGAATTTTTCCTTCAGGAGTTACTACATCTCAATCTAGCATCTGAACCAGTCCATAATTGAGTACATAACTTTACTTTTTATGTTACTCTCTACATAGCTAACTCTGACACTCCAAAATAATCCCTAAAACTCTCCTGTTCTCTTCCCACCTCCTGCAAAGCATGTACATTATTTGAGCAATGGAACAAAACAATCAACAACTTGATCTTGACACATTAATTTTAACATTTGCCTCATGACAAGCTACGGCAATTTCAGAACATTCCTACAAATAAGGAAACTGCTGGATTAAATCTGGAGTCATGTATATGTTATATAACATATAAGAGAGGAAATGGAAATTTGGCTAGCTGTAAGGTGCAATCCTAAATTATTTCACAAGTCCTGCTCTGAGGCATAAACCCAGGAAACAGTTTCACACACATTCAGGGAAAGCACAGCAACACTGCTGTGGAGGGCCTGAAATCCTTGGCTTGGGTGAAAGTCTTCCAACCCCCTGGCATTTTCACAGCTTGGTCAATTACAATTTTCACTTGCGTTCAGCTTGGCAAATAGTGAACACTTTCCTTCTGTGCCTCCCGGAGTCCATGCAAGCAACCACACAGATGCAGACTCCAAAGAAGTCAGGGTTTGCTTGTAATTAAGCGCAACCTCAGGCCTGTCTACATCAACTGGGGCAGGTAGCCCTGCCTTGTGCTGTTCATGCCACAATCATGTCAACCATGAGCCAGCTGTAGTCAGGGCAATGTTTTAGTGATGAGCCTGGCTAAATCTGCCTACCTGATATTCTGCAGGTGCTCTGAAGCTCTCCCACTAACTTATATAGCTAATCCAGACTCAAGCAGCTGTAGGAAGGCAAACATTACTTCCCATCTTGCAGTTCCCCTCTGCATCAATGTGGCCTGCAGCCTGGCAGACAACTACGTACCTCCTAATGCAGAATGGCAGTGCTCCCTTTCCTTCATTCTTACTGCAGCCTCTTGAACTGTCCCTCTGTAACGTCAGGCACAAACATGTGACAAGAAGCATCAACTTATTTAGCTGCCATCAAACCTTTTTCAAGGTGTTCTGAACATAGACAACATAAAGAGGCTTTTTAAAAGGTTGCAGTAACCTTTTAAATAAAATTTAACTGCAGGCAAGTAAAACCTAACTTAGATACTTAGGTTTGACTCAGTAAGATTAAACCTTACACATCAGAAATGGCTTTTTTTTTTTTTTTTTTTTTGCAGAGATACAAAGATTTCTCAGCATTATTTTCTTTTTGTTTTTTTTCAACACTAGGACAGTGCTGGAGGAGGAGTGCAGAACCAGCGTGTTTTACTCAAGGCATTCAGTCAGAAGCACTGTTTCTTAAGTCTGTATCTGTACTTTCATGCCAACTCAGCTGCTGAGGTATTGTATAACAGCAGTAACTTCCAGCCTCAATGTGATTTTAAATTCATTCTTTTTGTTCCTCGCTTTCAGGCTTAGAGTTGGATATGCCTATACACAGGACCCTGAAAAGGAGAGAGAAGTCTCAGACGTTGTTATGCACTTCAAAGAGCCCTATGCCTGTGTAATGCTCAGCCCACGTATCTCATAGCCACTCTGGGTTTCAGTAAGGACAGAGCACATCCCTTGAAGTAGAGCCATCAGCATGTCAAATGCATCACTGCCCGCTACAATCTGATTAGTGGGTAAGGGACCAAGTGCTTACAGACAATACAGGAGTCTTGCAGCCTGAAGCTGTTTACTAGAAACTTAATACATAGCATGTTGCTTCTTATTAGCATCCTGTTTGTTGACACAACAGAGAACAAACTAAGGGCACCATTTTATTATCATCCACTTCACAAAGTAAAACACCAGTGAAAGGAAACCTACAAAAACATATACAAATGCAATAGAGAACAGAGAGAGAATAGGCATTCTTCCTAACCGAGTTTCTGCCTAAAGCCTTTCACCAAAGGCTTAGAAACCTCAAGCCTTAATAAAATATCTTAATTCAGTGCAAGGGCTCTTCTACAGACAGTTGTCAGCCTGTTTGTTCCTTGCTAGGTAATCTGAAATGTTCCTCATTCTTTGGCTCTTAAGTGATAAACCACAGCATGCAGCAAACCCTCTGTCCCACAGAGAGATGGTCTGGACTTTCTCCTGCTATTTTTTTGAGAAGGAAAGATAATCCTCCTCCCCGCACTGAGGAAGCAGCCATGAAACCAAAGTAAGCAAAACAGTAAAGACACAAGTTTGTGATACTGCACTAATGCTCCTCATTACATCATCTTTCCAGTTCCTACCCCAATACTCTCACTCACAGCAACCTTTGAAGTGGGTCCCTGTATACACTTGCCTATTACAATTAACTACCCATTAAAGCCTCAATATTTCCCAACCAAAACCATGCCCACATGGAAGTGATTAACACTGTTGCATCTTTGTTTTATTAAAGTGTCACCAGTCCTACAGAATATGGCTCTTGATCTTGTACAGCTGTTTTAGGTTCCTGCAAGACAGTACTTCTCCTCCTAGAAGAAACATGTTAATGATACACAATTTAGTTTGCCAGTAATTTAGTATGATTTTTTTTTCCTATACAGATGAAGTCTACAGAATCTCCAAGTTGTGTTAGCCTTACATCCTGAAGATTTTATTGTTTAAAACCTACAATGTTATACCAAAGATTTTCAAGAAGCTGCATTATGACATTTGTAAAGATACCTAAACTAAATATAAGAAAGTGTATCAACTTGTAAATTGCTGGTGGCTTTTAAAATAAAAGCACAAAGAAGAGTATTATCTCACTCATGTCATTACTCCAATTTCTTGACGAACCAGTCTGTTTTTATAGAGAAAGCTTTGAAGGAAAGTCCAGCAATAAAGATTCTCTTGAATCATGCCCTATGTTAAATTATTAAGATGTGTTTCTTTGTCGTTCCTTCAGTAACTGATTCTTTTCCAGTCTTGTTGACACCAAATTTAGTGTTTAGTACAGATGATGTCAAATGGCCATGCATTTAGTCAATTAATAGTGCTTTGACAAAGTTAGTGCAGATGACAGGAAAGAAATTTTAAGAAATAAAAAGCAACATCAATAAAAATCCAAATTAAAACACTTAAAAACAAAAAAGCAATTAGAAAATATCCATATTTTCTAACAGATTATAAGATTGGGAGCTATGTTTTAGGAAGGACTTGAGTCCCAAACTTGAACATTAAACATATAATTAATGCACTAGACAGCTGTCTGCTATTTGAATACATAGTACCAACACAAATCTGACTTACACTCTTAAATACCAGTGCTGTGCCTTTCATAGTTTTTACCTTATGAAACACAAACCAATTTTGCAGCAGCACAATTCGAGGTTTGAACAGAAGCACCTTGTATATTGTATCTTAACATTGTGTTTGCAATATATTTAGTGAACATGCTTCCAGGAGCTACAACATCTAGAACTGAAACAGATTTTCTTCTTACCAGTATATGTCACTCATGTACATCAGAACAAAACTTTTAGTGAAGTTGACCATACATTCACAGATGACTGCAAGCTAAAAAAAAATTTGAAATGCTATACAACTTACAGAAGACAACTCTAACATGCACTAGCTAGATCAGCAATGTACCAGGCCTGAATGTTATATTTTTTTTTCTTTAAATGACCAAGAACAATGCTGGTGCTTGATTTTTAGCTTGTTCTGAACTATGACAAAGTCTGATGCATATTAGTTAAGTATACAATGCTACGTACATAAATCTGAGAGAAAAAAAACAACAAAATAATAGAAAACCTAAAGCATAGATGTTTTTATTTAAGAGGGACCGGCTGCACATGCACTGACAAATCAACTCTCACTACAGTATTTATTTTTTCAGGTTCACGGTCTCACCAACTTTTAAGGACAAACATGACAAAAGGACAGAAATAATTGCATAAAAGATGTGTTATTATGTGCTGCAGCCTTGGTCAGTAAGAACCAAGGTAAAGTTTTTGAAATCTCTCTCAATTTATTAGCATTGTTTTAGGCACGTTGCTAAATTCAGTTCATCAGATACACCACAGGCAGCATTTACTGAATTCTTTAGCTCCTGAAGGAAAGAAAAGAAAGCACTACATGCAAAAGCTAGCAGTTATGCTTATGTAAAGGGTCTACAATTTATTAAGTTTCTACTTCACATGTTGCTCCAGGCAGACAAAAAGACACCTGAGGTAGCCCTCTTTCCTGCATACTCTCTTAAAATTGCAGCTGAGCACTGTCATCCCTGGCACACAATTACCAAGAGAGGCAAGTAGAGAGACAATAACCCTCTGTTCCTGTTTACTCTCCTTCACCTTTTCTCTCCATTCCAACCTCCTATAGAAGAAGTTGCTCCTTGTTGTCTGGTGCCCTCTACTGCTTCATCACAGCTACATATATTTGATCTTCATATTGCAGTCTGTCTACAGAGTTAAGCCCAAGAGTCAACTGAAACAAGGAAACCAATCATGATTAGTCCACACCACACACAAACTCTTCCCATACACCATTAATTGCTTCCCCAATACAAATCCTAAGCCTTTCCTTCCATCTTCATCCCCTTCTTGAATACATTCAGGACTGCTAATTTATCTCCTTGCAAATATTAGGATAACTTCACATCTGAGAAAAGGCTTCCAGCGGAGGCAAAGGAAGGTGCAGTTGCAGAAAGAAGCCAACTGTACATACATGCCTATATGCATGTGCATGTAAGAAACCCTCAGATAACACCAGAGAGAAGAATGACAAGTCCAACCTTTTTGTAGCTCCCAGTTCTCACATATGATAGAGAGTTAACATCTGAAGCACAGCCAGAAAGGAAGGAGTTATCTGAGTTTCAGTGCCTAAAGAATCTCACAGCATTTAGCATAATACCACAGTTTGAAAGACACATTCTACTTATGTACTAAGGAGCCCTACTTTGTTGCCATAAATGAAAAAAAAAAAAAAAAAAAAACCGACAAAATAAATCAAAACCTAATTTGGAACTTGAACTAAATCACCAAATTTTAAATCAGTGGCAGCTACAACTGATGAAATTAAAGCAGTAATTCTTTCTTTACAAATAGCACATGCTTAGTTAGCTGACAGAACACCTATCAGCTCAGCTTTACACTAGATCCAAGAATTTGATACTTTTCAGTACTCCTGAACCACTGGAAGTTTTTCAGAGGTCACTTCAGGATCAGTAGCTAGCAGGGAAACAATCTTTCCTTGAAAAGAACTGTACAATACATTTTCACCACTAGAACAGCACACAAATAAGCAACATCACTTCTTGTACAGTATCTGGAGCTATCAGGAATGGAGAGAAAGGACAGAGTTTTTTTGTTTGAACTCAGAAGCCATTTATTCAATCACACTCATGTGAGCTGATATTATATGACCGTAACAAATACTAGTGGATTTGAGCACGAGACTGAAATGCTGCCTAAAGGATACTATGGATGAAAAAGTAGGACAGGCAATGGGAATTTAAAGAACCTCCAGAGCACTGGTTATATTTTGTATTATTGTCTTTGTGCCAAGATTATTTCTGGATGTATCCAACAATATCTTCCTTTGTTTGTGAATCTCTACAGCCACTTAAAGACAAATACATCCAAAATTACACACAAATTCACTCATGTTCTTTAAAAAGCAATGTGAAAGCAATTCTAAGCATACAGAAAGCACTACAATGAGTGCTAAAGTATCTGTAATGATATTTTATCTATCAAAAAATGACCAAAGAGTTCAATTCTAATATTTTTCTCATAACATCACAGAATTTCAGGGATTGGAAGATACCTCTAAAGATCATCTAGTCCAATCCCCTTGCCAGAGCAGGAACATCTAAACAGTAGGTCACAGTTTCAAATTATAACATAAACAGCTAACAGTTAAATTCTCCTTTTGGAATATACAGATTCATCTTTTAGAGAAATGTTTGAGTATAAAAACAGAGTATAAAAGAATTCAGATGTCAAAGTATGAGTTCTGCCAAGAGATTAAAAAAAAAAAAGATTCAGTGATGATCAGCTTGAAATGAACTGAATAAAAATTAGCTTTACAGTAGCTGTTTGACTTACAAAACCCATTTGAAAATCAATCCTAGAGCTCTTAGGAACTGGTTATAAAATGTTAACATAGCATTTTCAACATTGGTCACTGTTGCATCACCCATTGACCCTGTTTCAAGCAGAAGCTGATTTGTATTTAACCACATCCCAAAACTGGCAGCCCAGCACACTGCTCCTCCCCAGCTATGCTGATTTCACTTGATGAAAGTTTCAAGTTCAGCTCCCAATTAGGTGTTTTCCTATAACTAATAAATAAATAAATACATAGAAGCAGTTACTGGACAAAGAGTGGGTAGAAACAATAATACAGATTATTTGTAGAGGACTGCCCTAGTATGTCTAAGAGATCATGCAAGGAAAGGTCTGTTGCATTTGTATTAAATTACTGGATTATTTATTTCTTTAACTGTTTCATAGCTCAGGTAAGAATGTAAGGTAATGTAGATCACAAATGTTTTTCTAAGACACTATAAACAGCATCCACAGGTATCCAGGACTCTAAGGCTGTTTATATTTTAAGAAAATATTTACATAGTGAAAGTAATTTTCACTTATTTATTACTGTTCTACTTAATAGTATAAGTACATGCGCTATTCCTCCTCCTGATTACACAGATCAGCAAAGTTAACACGAAGTGAAGTCTCTGGAGAAAGAAAAACATAAATAGCCATTATAATTGGACATAAGCTCACAGCTTCAGGAGAATCTCAGGAGGTGGCAGCAGTACAGCACGTTCTAAAGAGTACCAGCATGTGTTAAACACATGTAAAATTAACCTAAGAAAAGTACTTCAACGCTACCCAACTGATGAAACAATTTGCTATTCAACAGAATAAAAAAAGCATTGTAAGACAATCACTTCAGACAAAATCATCCATGCAAACTCAGTGTTCACTCATGCAGCAGTGAAATTATGAGACAGAAAGCATGACATGTGAAGTGCCAAACTCTAGCTCTCATGTGCTGCTGGAGAATGCCCTTCTCCAAAGTTACAAAAAATGTACTTACATAATCATTAGCAGTCGTCATGTTAATAGTTAAGGAACTATTTGTGTATTTCCTGTTATGACAAATAGTTTTCCTGTTACTAAGCAGCGAACATTTCTCCCAGGGACATGCCTAAAACACTGCACACCACCGCCTCAGGAACTGTGCCTGGCAGCAACCCAGCAGAGCCCACGGAGAGACACCTTGCCAAGCTCAAAACAAAGAAAAGAACAGGGCAGCTCCCAGAGCTTTTGTTAGCCACAGGATGCAAATCCCCACCCTTCAAGGGGTGTGCAGCTCTTCTACTGTTGGCTGCACAGACCTGGAAACAAGGGACTTTCCATTCTAATGACTCTTAACCAAAACATGCAATTGAAGCTGCTTTGGCAAAGGCTGCCCAGCAGGCACCAGTGCTCCCATCAAGAAGGGAATGCTTGCCATGCCTGTCAAAGGCTCATTCCATTCCTGTCCACTTGCAAATATTCACCGCATTGCTCTCTGTGCTTAATGTTCCCCTGAGCCTCTTTAAGGCAACAAATAACTACAAGGGAGGCAGACTTCCATTTCTGCATAACTGAGTGAGTGCAAGGAAAAGCTAGTTTTGTGAGCAGCTGATACTGCAGATAACAGTGATGTCTCCAGGGGATAGACCTATAACACACTGCAAGGGCTAAAACTCCCATGTAATATTAAAAACTGTGCAAGACCACAGACTACAAAAACCTCTACCTACCCCACTAACAAAGGCAACAAGAAAAATACTCACTTTTCATATATCTCCTCTTCCTTGGCCTACCATCTAGCTCAGACATTCCTCCCAAGACACAGCATTACACATTTAACACGCTTAGACAATTCAATTCTTACTGCAACTTTACCCTTCCCCCCCCCCCCCGAAAGCAACAAAGCTATAGCTATGTTTCAAAAATTGGTTGAGTAAGAGATGTTACTTAATACTAGAACAAAGAATATAGCACTGATTTTAGACTGGATACACAAGTAGCAGGTACACATATATACAGCTAAGAAAAACAAAGTCTTCTAGCTTGCTGTTTTATTTGGAGCAGAGTAATTTGAAACAGGTGTTACACATTGCATTGATTTATTCTTCTGCTGGAAGCATTTCCAACATTTATTTTGTGCTAAATCTTTTCAATGTTTAATAATGTGTTTCTGATGTTGGCAATATTCACAAGCAGAAAAAATTAAGGCCACTGAGATATCTGAGAGTCTAAAAGCAATACTGAAGAAGAAAAGCTGAACTTAACTCATTAATAAATATTATTGGTAATACTTCCCAGACTTTTCTACATAAGTAATTCAAGTTCTCTTTAAGATGTGGATGAGCATTCAAATGAAGAATTTTCCCACAGATGTTCCCAGCTGTCCTGTTTCCTGCTTAACTAGAACTATTTCTATAACATCACAAACAAAATGTTTATCCAAGTATCTTGAAGGGGAACCCATACTAGTCATAAATGCATTAGTAGCACTGTACCATGACAAAAAGAAGCAAAACCAAATTTAAATGGGAAATAAACACAGGTTTATTACTTCTCTGCTTCAAGTACTGGACATCAGTTTAGATGATTCCAATGGAAAGTTCATAAACAGCAACTGTGGAGAACGACCTCAGCCAGTCGCAAGCTAGGTAATTCAAGGTGGGCTATTTTTGTGTTCGAGTATGTGGACAGTTAAACTTAACAGTTTGGTGGTTTTGTTGTTGCTGTTGCTTTAAAATATATATATATATATATATATATATATATATATATATATGTAAAGCTCTACATAATATTTTTGACTAATTTGTTTTTCAGAAGATCACATGCTACTTTCTTCTCCCTTTAAAACAGAGAAAAGAAACAATCCTTCCATGCCAGGGAAAAGTTAATGGGGAAAAAAACAATTTGTGCAGGCCATTAGAAAGGTGCTGGTGACCTCAATAGATCTAATTCAAATCACTAAGTAAGAATCATGAAGCACTGGTTTACTGCATAACCGTGACAGAAATAAGTTATTTAACAAACCTCCTCTCAAAAATAAGACCTAATTCAATCAAATCTTTCTGACACCAACATGACTCCAGTGAACTACAGACAGTTGAAATGCCAAGAGGAGAGCAAAGAAGAGCAGGTGAAACGAGTAGCAAATTAGCCAGCTTGACTACCATAGACTTCACCTAATTTTGTTCTGAGGGAAGGCAAGCCAAGAGAGGACCTGCCTGAGAATAACTTTCCAAACCAATTACTTTGGTATAATATTTAATGAAACCAGCTAAAGCTGGCTGTAACCCAGCACATTCCCTACCGGCATCAGAACATGGACTTAGTTCTTTCCCATGCATGGTGCCATTCAGTGATGATTTTTTCAAGCAATAACAACAGTTGAAGAAAACTTCACATCACTATAGTAACAGTCTATCAATAAGCTGAAATTAACAGCTCGTGCCATGAATTGCAGTGATAGTGATAAAATCTGGGGTCCCAATTTATTCAGTACTACTCTCAGAGTACTTAAGATCAATTAACCAAATATGATTTTAAAAACGCAAGAAACCTTTCACCTTCTACCTCAACCCCTTTGAACATCATGAGTTTTCTGTGCTTAAAAAGGAAGGGACAATAACAATAAACCAACTGACTATTAATACTCAAAATGCTGCATTCTAGCACAGAAATTTCCAAGTGTAATTTTCTTCAAAAAGCTCAAATTAAATGGACTGTAGTAAGGCAGTAAGGTAGCATTCACAGAACTACAAGCCATTTCTAATATGCTTGCTGATTATTTGCTTATGCACAAACTGGGGGGGGCAGAATTTATAAGTTTAAGTCTAGCTTTACAGTACTTGAACCTCAAGTAATTTTAAGGAAGACTATTAAGGTTTTTGTTTGTTTGTTTTTAATGTAATTGTAGCTGCCTGTCACTTCCAAAGCCAAACCCACTTCACAGCAATAGAAATTACAGCCAGATTTTTTTTTTTTTTTTTTTTACCTGTGAGGCAAATCAAATGGGAACAAATTTAGCACATGCAATGATATTAGCAGAGATATCTTGCTAGGTCTTTTGTATTTACTCTCCAATTAACTGTCTCCTGAAGCATTAATTCCACTCATTTCATGTTGACAAATAAGTGAGGCATTCTTCAAAGATAATTAATCTGTGTAAATGAAGGAGTAACAAAACCCAGTAACACCCACTACAGTTGAGAGCCAGAAAGCAGAGGCTGCTTTCCACAGTACTCTCCTTCTTCCTAAGCTTTTCTGAGCAAAGCTCCTTGTTTACATTCACTTTCACACTTTATTAAAATACATACACAATGTAAGTGCTGGCAACCCATATAAATCACTGCTTTGACTCTGGTGTTTTGTTCTCATTTTTTCTTTTTTCTTATTAACTAAAAAAAAAAAACTACTATTTTTTGCTGTCCAGTTTGTTAGAGAAGAACTAGAGTTAGCTTCATTTTATACCTGGCTTGGATGAAATTTGTAAACACTAAAATGTTGCCAACGCCAAAAATGCCAGTTTTACCACTTGAAAAGATCCTCCATTTAGCTATTATTTACATGCCTACTGAAGCTATGATCTATTAAATCAAGCACACCATGCAGCTTATTTAATACACAGTTCTGAATAGATGAACTCAGGAGCTAAGAGTCTCAGACTTCCAGACTTTTGCTCAGAATAGACAAGCTGTTCTCATTCCTGAGCTATTTCCTTGGTAGGTGACACAAATATTTAGCATCTTCACTGTATCAAGTATCTCTTGCAGACTTTCAGATTTAGAACACTTAATGGAGTTGGGTACATTGGGTGTCTTCCTATGATTCTGTAGGAATCTGCAATACTGGCCAATAATCAGTACTTCAGTGATTCTTCAGAAAAATGAAAAGTTAGGCAATTCACAATACCTTAGGCTTTCAGATTCTTCAGCATTCTGTCCACGTGCTGTAAAGCACTGCTTCGCTAAGCACAGACGTAATTTCCTGTGCGTTTTAATGAGGGCCAAAATCTAGACCTGAAATCATTACCTGCTATAGGCAGTATCATCTGAACCAAGATTTAGGGAAGATACTTTATCAGAAATGATTGTTAGTTGCTCAATAAACAGGTCTGCAATGTCTGCGTGTTGCTTGCAAGGGGGAAAGGATATTTCCTAAGCTGGGTTTGTTGTAATGACATCAGACATCTTTGGAGACACTTCTAATTCCCAAAGTATTAAGTGTAACAAGGTTTACTAAGTAATGAAAGCCACCAGAGGGATAAGAATGCTAAGTACAGTTTGCTTAAGGGGAAAAGAAAAATGGCACCATGAAGGGCTTATGAAAATGCACAGACAAAAATTTACCACATAAGCAACATTATAGGTCATTATACAATGGACAAACTCTGTGAACAAAAGGCATTGGAACTTTGATCTCCATTTGCAAAACTGGTTCCTTGTATAGAATTTTATCCTTATGCAAAAGGAAATGCAAATAACTCAAAATTAAAAATTTTGAATCATTTGTAGAGGAACGTCTTTCTCTGGCAGTTTTTACAGAATCATGCACAGATGATGATTTCGTCTGTCACACTACTGATGCATGAAAAGCACAGAAAGATTTTAGTCACTCTTTGGTAAAATATTTATCAAACCACTAAGTATTTTTTTAAAGCAGAATTTACATTTTATCACTGAAAGCTTGGTTCATATTTAACCTATGTTTATCCAATTGTGAAGTATTGAGATTTTTGTTGAAGTTGCTTGTAAAGCTTATTTGTAGAAAGCCACAGGATAGGTAAATTAAATGTTTCCTGAAGTGCTGTACTGCACTTCCAGTAGCTGCAGAAATATCACTTTTTGATATTTTCCTGCATTTAAAGGGGGAAGAGACCTCTGTCTACAAAGAACCCAAAGCAACACAAAGCATACAAAACCAGAAATCAGATACAAGGCACCAAGCTGGATGACCTTAATATACAGTACACCTCAAAGTAAATTTACTCTAGATTTATTCCATTCCTACAATAATAAATCTACTTTTGTTTGTAACTTTCTTAGATATTTGAACTACTGTAGTTACTGTAACATCTCCAGATGAACAAAATGTAATGTAATGTAAACGCACTTAATCACAAGGACATTTCACTAAGGACACGATGATTAATCTAGACTAACCAAACCGCAGTGTAAACTGTACTTCCAGCTACAACCAGAGAAGAAACTGTTGCAGGATATCATCAAATCAAAACAGAAATTCAAGAGTTCCATCCATTTCATCTCAATAGTGCTTACATTCAAGTTCACAAACTTACTGTACCTCAAACTATCAGACAGAATGTAACAGACGAATCCAATTGCTGCAATTGCCACAGATTTCTCAGTACAGTCATACAAGGCAGTTTACATTAATGTGAAAGGGAACAATGAGTAAAATCCATGATTATGCTTAGTACAGCCTACAGCAAAACTCAAAATGAATGATGCTTATGCAATGCCCTCTTTCCCATACGTATTCACATTCCTGCATGAACCCTGAAGTTCTTTTTTTCCCCAATTACTCTGCCTTATTTATTGACACAGTCCCCATATATTCTATTTCTTATCACTAACATGACCTTAGAAAAAAGCCACATCTTTAAATCCAATTAAACCACTACAAGAAGAGATACTCAGACCTATGCTGTAAGCTCCTCCTGGTATTTAAAAAAAAAAAAAAAAAAAAAAGAACCTTTCAGACTTGTGGTATAAACTGTCATTGTCTGATTTACTGTTACTGAATTTTATGAACTTGAAATAATCACAACGTAGCTTCCAACACATTCCACCGTTTTTAAAACACAGTATGTATGCATACTTGGACTCTCCACTACAGACTATGACCTGGTTTTCAGATGCCCTACTTTGGTACATTCAGCACTAGTTAATCACTGGTCAGCTTTCTGCTGGCATGCTGAATATCTGCAAGATGCAGATATAGTAAAGCAGAAGGGAACATGAGGAAAACATTCACCTGAACCTTTAGTTCTATAACTTTAAAATCCATTATACCCAAGCTAGAAAAAAACATACAGAAGGTCTATTCAGCACTTCTTAATTAAGAAAGTGCTTCTTAACTGGAACACAGGTCTATCAACGTAGTTTTTACATGCTGTATTTAACAGAGACATTCCGCAGGCAGTTTTTACTGTCATATCCAATCAAATGAAAAATAAGTGGGCTGTTACCACTATAAAATTACCTTGAAACACGGCCTGACATATTTTTATTTTTTTTAGAATGATACAAAATTTCAGTAGCAGCTAATGAACATATGGAAGGAAGACTGTTGTCCATTCCTCCTTTAGCGTTTCTATTTCTGCAATATGTGCTATGTGAAAATTTCATATCGTTAGCAAAATGAGGGAGTCTTTGTGCATATACCTACATCACTGATATAAGGGTTTTTAGCATCAAGGTATTTTAATCCTGGCTAAAAAGCCAAGGCTGCAAACAGAAGCCTATATTAAGTTTGGATGATCAGCATAGATTATGACCATAATTAAGTTTATCACCCAGGACAAACTCAGAAAATGAATTTATTTCACCAGGAATAAGTAACAATGGGGCAAATTTTTTAGGTTGCTATGTAAAATGTTGGGATAGGAAGGAAAGGTGGCTGGCAGAAACTAAACTCCAAAAAGGACTAGTCAAAAACAGCGGTGTTCAAGAAAGAAAGGAAATCCCTCACAGGAAGAGTTTGTGCAAACCTAGTCTATGCAGCTGCTTGCTCCTCTCTAAGTAAAATGCAAAAAAAAAAATCACAAACTGTACAATAGAGAAAAGACTTACGTAATATGAAGACTGCTATCATTTTCTTTAATGTCATTTACCTTAGCTAAGAAACAGTCACCCTCCACCAAAACAACACATGTATTCCCTGGAACAAACCTCAGCATCCGTAATTATGTTCCCCATTCCACTTATTTGCTTTACCTAACATTTAAAATGAAGAATCAGGTCATACGCAGCTGAGAATTTTTTAAATGTTCATTTCTGAAAACACAAACACTTGTCTGAAGTTTTCTTGCAGATGCTTTAGAGACATTCAAGACTTGTTATGCTAGTATCAAGACAAACAAACAAAAAAGTTCTCGTAATACTTGCAGATAAGACATTCAGCATGACAAGTCTGACAACAGATATGTACTTACAAGTATTCAAATATTTCTCACAAACAGACAAAGCCACATTGAGAAAGCCTGTCTTGTTTCCCACTCCTGTCCCACCTCCCACTCATGATACAGGAATGACAGAACTCCCAGCAGATAACCATCAGAACGATTAGATAAATATTTAATGGTACAAACTTCCTAGTTCTATTTTTGGATCTGAAGAAGGAAAGAGCAAATTCTGATTTGCATTCCATAAACAGAATATTCATCTTAAAAATGAGCAGCTCAGCATGAATGCACACAGAGCTCATGCTTTCCACTTATACAGAATATGAAACTATGCTCGTAAGTCAGACTTCTAAGTAATTCGCAAACTTTTATGCCCCAAATGGTTATTTACTAAAAATAAACTGCTACTGAAGTAAGCAAGATAACATCCAATGCATGCTCTAATTGTTATATGAGAAATACAAACCTGTGTGAAATATAACAGTGCTTTTCTTATAGCCAGAAGGGAGACGAATGTTTCGGAGCAATCCCTTCGCTGTCAGTCGTATACGCATATTGGATAAGGAAAATTTCGGGGACCATAACATGTCTTCAGTGCAATTAGAAGATAAGCAAGCAAGAAACAGCCTCCATGTAGTGTTACATGCTATGCTTTTAAATCACCGCTGGCAGAAGTCAAGCAATTCTTGCTAAAGAAAAAAACCTTGAAGAAATAATCAAATCTCCATTCCTTTGCCCTTATTCCTTATGCACAGACAAGCAAAACCAGAAAAGGCATACATCCACAGCATAAATGCTGCTGGCAGCTTCTCCCCACCAGATGTTGTAGAAACAAAGCTTGTCCTCAGAATAAAATCGACTTAGTGATTTGGAAAACAAACAACCTCCGAATTACATCACAGCGTTCACGCTTAATCTGCTACAGGACTCTGTGGGACTGGGAGCTACAACAGGAGGAAAAGGGAGGAGGAGACGGAGGAGGAGGAGGAAGTGGGTGGTCTCCCCAGATGAATGTATCATCCAGCAGTGTCACAGACCGTGTAATTGTTCTTCAGAGACTATAGGGGAGACTACTTGAATATTCCTGGAGACATTTGGCAGCTCTCTTTCCTTAGCAAGAATCACTTCAGGCTGCATTTTGTTGTAACAGTTTGTTACAACTGACAGGAATGCATCAAGATACACAGCTAAGGCTTTCCACTAGTTTTTCTTCTGGCATTAAACATGTCAACATTTAACATCTTAACTAATCCACAAACAGATCTGTTCTGTATGAGATCTGCTTAAAGAAAACACTATTTAGCTTGGCAGCTCAGCACTGCAGATGCCTCCATTTATCCAGAGAGGTGCACGGAAGCAGCCATCTATTTCATATCAAAACAGATCACAGCCAGCCGAGTTTGAATGCACGTAAATGCTGCTGGGCAGACACAGAAGCAGGGACAACTCGAGCCAATGTAGAATAAAGGGCAGTAAAGCAAGACGCCTCCTTTTCAGTTTGCTTGTAGGTTCTGGTGAAGAGAATTATTTATTTATTTATTTTAAAGAGACAACAAAATCAAATACTTTCTCACTGATGCCCCACTCCTACCATTTCATCAGGCTACAGCCAGTGCTCTCTAGCATCCAGGCCTCAGAGAGTTCTTCTACTTTCAGAAGCCATTAAGCCAACTTGTTCTGAAGCACGTATCACCCAAAGCAAATATAATCACACTGACAAATCTCATCCTACTGGTGAGATCCTCTCCTTACTAAAATGTGATAGGTTCGTAGCAATGTCTTATTGCTCAAAATGCACAACATTTTAAATCCTCCAGTGAACTAAAAATACCAATTTGTTGTTGTATTCGAGCTCTATATCTCTCCAGTGTCATACAAGGCAGGGCAGTAACAGTGAAGCAGCTCACTAAGCACACCCAAAGAACTGCAGCCCTTCATCCAGATATCAGATCTCCTAAACCAACCTCCACCGCACACAGAGTAAGAAGATTGCTCAATGTATGATATATCAAAGTATCTATTTCCCAGCATGGTGATGCACCACTGGCTTTGAAATACTGTAACACTACATCTTCAGTCTGCACAAAGTCATTAGAAATGAAGATATAAGTATAAAGTAGCTTTTTTGTTCAGTTCCCAGGGCAACCTCTGCACACAGCAGTGCATGCATGAATGATTTTATTACAATAAAACCTTCACAGATTTCTCTGAGTTTGAAAAGCTTTGGTACTAACAATGCGGGTTCATGCATCTTCTCAGTGCCCTGCAATTGTAGACCTTTCTTAATTCAGCATAACCATCCAAGGGAAGCACTGATCCCTCCTGTGCTGGAAGATTATGGGCTCCTATGCTTGGAAATAGGACACAGTGGTAAGCCATAAGGCTCGTTATAGTGCATTACAGTAGCCTTGTGTACTCACCATAGCTCATTAGGCCACCTCTTCAAATATGAGATCACTATTGCAAAATCCTCCCTTGAAGAAGACATCGTAAGATTTTGACTTGGCCGACAGCCAGCTTTCCAATGCCATTCAAAACCCAATATACCTGGTTTTCCTCTCCTCTCTGAGCACCCACAGGAACTCTCATCTGTTTTCCTCTCACCTATCATGACTCCCCAAGGGAAGGACTACTCCATGAAGTAAACATCTCTTTACCCATTTGGATTTGATGCTGTCTTCACAAAGACAGAAACAGTCTAATCACATTCAAAAAGAAAAATCCACCTAAAAAAAAACCCAAAACTTAAATCACCATCCCTCTCTATCTTTGCAACAGTGCCTGGGAAAAAACATTCAAGAACTTCCCATCAGCCTGCAAAAACAAAATTAGTAGAAGTACCCCAGTGAAACCTTAACTTCCTTCCTGGGAATAGGAGCTAAAACAAAGAATCTCTAGAGGGCAAGCATGATGTAATGAACCAGTTTGAAAACAGAGGAATGAATGAATCACAAGGCAAAATATGAGCAACTAAAAGCTCTATACAGACATGAAAGCTCTTGCACCAGACACCAAAGCATCTCTTACAGAGACAGACAAGTAATACTTTCCTAGCTTTAGCTTGATAGATTTAGGCCGTAAAGAAACAGATATATTATAGGTGTTGTTTTTTTCCACTTTTTTGAACTAAAACCAAAAAAGCCTTTTTAGGCTCTAGGAATCCTGTCAAATCCCACAACCTAAAATAAGACTGCTTTATACAGTTGAATGACCTGACAGAACCAACAAAAAGCACTAGAGGGATGTCAGACTCATCTAGCATGCAACATTCAGAGAGCTCTTGTGAGCAGCTTGCGAGAAGACTGCCCATCCCTATTTGAATAGCTTCTATTAGAAATTTAAGTCAAAAGGGTTCCTCCAATGTGGTGTTTGCATATCCACCTCACCCTACTGTAAACTTTACTGCGGTGACTGCACATCTGTCAGTATTGTTTTCTTACAAAAACGGCTCCTCCAGATCAGTATTCATGCTCCTATGACCATCTTGTGTCAACAAGGCACGGAGCCAGAGACATGCTTCATGGGATTCAAGCACAGCATGACAGGAACACACATTCTTTGCATTTCATACATAATATGAGGATCTGAGAGATCTTCTACAACAGATAAAGGTAATGGAAAATAGCACCAGAAAATAGTTACATAAAATAGCAAGTGATACAGAGCACAGACAGAGGAGAGAAAAAACGTCATTTTATTTACTAGTGCTTCACTGCTGTCTTTCCTTCCTGGGCAAAACAAAAGACTCTGTACCATTACAATCACACAATTCACTCCAGGTTGCTAAATGCATTAATACCTAATAACACAATCAGATTGATGGTGGGGAGAGATCTATTTTAATCCTAACAGATTTAATGCATCTGCCATCCCTGGGGAAAGCTAGCAATGTGACAAAAAAGCAGAGGACACTGGTATCTGCAGGCTCTAAATTCAACCTTGCAAGTCCAAGTCTCCAGTATCTGGACAAATTTCTCTTGCCTCTGTTTCTTATTGCACCACTAAGAAAGTCTCTGAGCAGGGTGAGCATCTCATGGCAAATGAGTCTAAATCAGAGGCCAGACCTTTACATCCGAGATGCCCAGGCAGAAGACAAATGGCTCCGTGTCACAAGACAGCACAGGCAGTGCTGAGCAGATGGATATTGCTGGCATGCCTTAATTCAAGAATTGAGAGCTGACTGCTTATGCAAAGGGAGCAGAGAAGCAAAAGACCACTTAGAGTGTAAAACAGTAATGCGTGACCTAGATTTTCTTTCTGGAAAGTTACCACTCCCTCACCAGTTCCATTTGACCATTTTGCTCCAGCCAGTGCTCCAGTTCAAAAAACTCATCTTCCTGCAGGCAAAACACACACTGGCACACTTCACATCTTGTAGTTCCAGGACATTAAGCTCAAAGCCTATCCTGAAGAAAAAAGCCAATCTTTTCCTGTCACAGAACAGGAACTGAAATAGTAAATAGTTTAGTTTTCTTCTTGTACAAAACTTTTAACTATTATAAATTCAGTAGCTTTTCAAACAGAAGGTGATGCTGCAGTGAATTTCCAAGCAAATAGATACAGAAATTAGGCTAGTTTGCTTCTCTTTCATTCAATAGTGGTGACATTTACATCATCTGCCCTCTTTCAGAAAACACAATGGCAACAAACATCACAAGAATAATTTCATTTTTAACTTCCAACTTAACAAATCTGCAAATTGTTTCCCATGTACAAGATGTCCCTCCTAAGATGGCATTTATGTTAGACTTCCTCGAGGTCTGTGCTTCACTACTTCAAAGCAAAACTGCAACTAAGCTACAGTGAAAAATGTCACTCCTGCTAGAGCAACATTCCTTAAAATATGAAGTTTCAGTGATCCACTAAGATGCATCAGAAAAAAACCAAAACAGTTACTTCAGTACTAGAGACTTAGGCTCAGAGACTGTTCTATTAAGTATTTCAACAACTGTGAGAAACCTGCATCTCTGTGTTCATGAAAGAGACACAATCATCCCCACAGCAGAAAGTCAGAAAATTTCTCTGCATTATCACGAGTTCGGAACATGGCTAAGCTAGAGACCAATTTTCTCACAGAATTTTTAGAATTAAATAATAACAAACATAACTGAAACATCTAACTTTTAATTAAGAGAAAGGGTTCTTTCTTAAAAGTGTTACCAGATGAAATAGGGCTTGTAGCATGGTCACCATTTGGGTTATGCTACAAAAGGCCTTTAATAAATTAATTCTCACAGACATAACTTAATTCTGTACTTCTATAGAGGTAAGAAAATGAACCTGTTTTTATTGTTGGTCCACATGCAATAGCTACTTAAACTATTTTCCTCTATGTTTATATGAACATTATTAGTTTGTAAGCATTCTAAGGCTAATCAAGTCATTCATATAGTCCTCGTAGTTCACACGGATGGAAAACATTAAAAAAAAAAAAGACCACAGCAGTCTCTTTATTGCAGCTATAAAGGCAACAAACAATTCAATGCGCAGTACTAATAACTCCATGAAGTTTAAACTCGATCTTTTTGTTACGTGTCAAGAGATAAAGAAGAAAAAGTCCTACAATTTCCAAGCTGTAAAATATTATCTGTGATCATTAAACACATACCAAATCTAATATTGTTAACTGTTTCAACTCTATAGAGTTTATGAAATCTTCTCAAGTGTTTCCCAAATTATTATGAAGGTAATTTATTTCTCAAGCCCAGCAGGGTAGGGCATTAGGAGATACTGAAAGGAAAGCTGAATTGGTTCAAAATCAAGTTTTGCTTTCTACAAAAATGCCAGACTACACAGACTCTTTTTCTTAAATGGATACACGAAACAATTACTTACACTACTGACATACAGTTTGTTACAAATTGTCAAAGAGAACTACAATATTCTCTATCAAAGCTTTTGGGTTTTACTTTTAAAGCAATTTAAGACCATTGGAATTTTATTTTTTACATGAATGACATGTTTCTAAACTGAAGATTATTACACATTTAATTACCTCGCACTTGCAGAAATAGATATTCAAGAAAAATGAGATCTCAACAATCCTTGTAACATCTATATCATATAGCTGGGAAAGTGCACTGAAAGCGAGTACTAAGGTATAGCCAAAAATAAGTGCTCAAATTAGTGAGACAAATTGTCCTCTGCATGTTTTGTTTATGCCAGTTTCATGACCTATAATTAGAACCGTCATCAAAAGCACTGTTTTTTCTATCATGTTTTTAGCTCACTTGAGCTCCCCAGTCTTGCTCTGTGACTAACTATGAACACTTCTGTTTGCAAACACATCAAGGTCTTTTTAAGTACACATGCAACTCTACTTGCACAGTTTCTCTTACAAATTTCAAAAGTTTGTCTCCAGACAAAGAAAACGCAGAAACAAAAACAAAACAAAAACCCACCGCATACCAAGAAAGCCCTTCAGATCCAAGAAGAAACAAGGGAGAAACAGAGCTAATAAGCTGCTCAACCAGACATCCTTCATCAGTGGGGTAACCTTCCATTACCACACTGAAAACTACTGATGGTAAATTAAATCTAAGCAGTCGCAGAAGACCTAAGCATGTGACATTCATAATAATACTCCGTTTAAATTTCTCTAAAAGAAAACTTACACATTAAGAATGCTTATGCTTGTATTTACAAATACATGTATCATGATGTATTTTAAGACTTGCAAGGGGTTTTTTTTTTGCTTTGTTTGCTTTCTAGACACCAGAAGTGCAAGTATTTTAAGGATAACCTTTTTATCAAGGAATATCTCAGATAGAAAGAAACAGATGTTTACCTCCTGTTTCCTTCAGACTTAAACAGGGCATGAAAGAAACTGAATCTCTAGAAGTATTCTCCATAAACTTTGCTTTGAACTACAGTATTGTATTAGCAAACGCATCCTACTCTATTGTATGAGCTTCAGTGAAAAACCAGCAGCAGCCACCTGTATCAGCCTGTTTCAAGAGAGGTCTTCATGAACTGTTAATATCATACCAACACTATCATTCATTTTTGCAATTAGCCACCTGACTGAAGACATTTCCTCCCCAATGTTATATTTCTCACAGATGATTTAATTAAAACAAGCAGCCTTTTAAACTCTTAGGTGGCTAAGAGGACAGAGCATCATCTTTCCTGATGCAGCGTGTACAGCTTCTGAATGAAAACTGCTTTTCATTGCTTCTCCAACCTTCTTTAGTAACAGGTTCCAGTACACATGCTCTATCATAACAGAGATAAGTATGACATAGATCACACTATTCTTATCTGATAATACTTAATGGTATTATCTAACAGTTGCCCGAGCTTTCCTGACAACATTGCTGTGCCATAAGCATAAATTATCCATAGTATACCATATGTCCCTTTCAGAGTCACTGAACAGAAGGGATAAAGGTTCCCAACAAAGATTTGCACGCTTCATGCCTAAAATAATAGCTTTACTTTTGGAACTACCAAAGAAGACATTTACTTGCAAAAAGAAATAACTATACCATTACTTTCTCTAAACTTCAGTCAAGAAGGGAGATGAGATTTAAATATTCCCTTCCCATGTACATTGTAGTATACTGTCCAGGTATTAGAGGTAGATCACTGTTCCTACAGGGAGACCTGGAGAAACAAAGGAAAGAGCACCAACTGAAATTTTAAAAGGAAGTTTTGTCATAATTACATTAAGATATTACATTTAGCATACAAGTACACTGTGATACAAAATTAGCAAGGTAATAAGTAACAAAACATATTTTGCCCAAGAAGTTCATTTTCCCTTAGCAGTAAAGCCAGCGTTATAAAATAAGCCACAGAGCGTGTAGAAATTTATTGGTCCACTGGAAGATCACTTATGAGAAACAGAGTTGAGAAAAAGAATGCTCGTATTTTACCAGGAAAAAAAAAAAAAAAAAACAGCAGCAAATCACTAGTCTCTCCAGGCCTACAGGCATGCTAGCAGCACGCCGCATCTTGCTTTTCAAGCGTATCCTGGCATTTTGCAACCTCTTTCAATGAATGGAAAATGAATAACACGTACAAAATGAACAGAAATGATACTGTATAAATGCTTGCTATTTTTTCAGCCTTGAGAAAGTATTAACAGAAGCTTGACAATTAATGCATTGGATAGGGTAATCAATGTTTTCCCCCCTATAGAGACCTGCTTTGTGACATTACAGGATTGACTCTTCAGGCAGAGCACGTGCAAAAAATAGAATGAGGTTCAACTCAGTCATTGCATGAGGCTAAAAGCTGTAGAGTTAACTAACGAGTTAACCATGAAATAAGAGAACAAAAGCTTTAACTAAATACAATCATTAGAACAAGGCTGCATTGTAATATCAAGGCAACTAAAAAGAAAAAAAGATGTTGGGCTCCATTCTACATGGTACCAGCTGGCATTACTTCAGTTCATTTTAGAAAAGATCATTTGTCTCTTCTTAAAGTTTAAGACGTTGTACATTGAATATCCATACAGGCACACAATATTTTTATTGTGCAGTTAAAAACTATCTGCAACTGTGAAGATGGAAAAAAAAGTCTTGCTTCTCTATCAGAAAGCTTGTTTACATAAATAGAACATTATACTAATGCTCTATGTAAGTTACAAAGCTATTAACTTGAAGTCTAACAAGTTAATCACCAAATTTTGGAAGCTGATTCAGTACAAGAAACAGGTTTTGTAAGACAAACACTAAAACGCAGCTACTCAGCTGACAGAAGTAAGATGCTAAAGAGCATTTGTTGAAAAAAAATCACTAAACATTATGGCTGTTTTGGACTTTCCAGTCACATCCTTAATGCACCAGTAATACTTCAAAGATATGTAGTCACATTCTCTATTAGCTTTGAAAAGATGGATCACAACAAAAATTACACCAAACTTGCAGAAAGGGTGAGAGCACTAACTGTTTTTTTGCATAGAAAATATAGAAAAAATGTTGTGGCAGTTGTAAGAAAGAGTCATGTTTAAGTTTCTAATCCAAAGACAACAGGGCTTCTCCCTTATCACAAGTTACCTCAATTAACCTAACAAGCAAAATATTTCTCCTAGCTGTATCACCTTCTGCACTTCTATGTATAAAGGACCACATACACAAGCTCATGTTTAGATATTGCACTGTCAGGCAGTATCTAAAATGTTACTTCAGGCAAATATCAGGTAGAGTAACAAACAGAATAAACACTCTGTCTTGTTATATGAGCAAAGAACTGACTTGTAATAATAAGAGATCTCAAGCAAAGCACTCAGTCACGATTGTTAGTCAGACACTTGACATGCAAAAAAGGTAAGAGACAAAACATTAGATTCACACTCATGCATTAGTCAAAAACATACTATCACAGTACCCAAGTGACAGGTCAGAATAGTTTCTCTCAGCAGGTCCAGATTCAAATTCATAACACTTGATTAGTTACAGAACCTCTTTGGGAAAGACATCTGCTACTCACTCAGAGGACACGGGGCTTCCCAGTGAACCTCACTATCTTTCAAAAAGCGGTTTTCAGTAATTTCAGCAGCTTTTAATTCAGCAGTAACTCACTGATGCTCAGGAAACTAATTTTGACTGCATATTCTCTTGAAAAAGACCTAGAAATTTCTGCGAATAGAAATCTGAAGGCCTCTCTCTCTCTCCCGGCAGAGAGAAACTAGCACCAGGTGCCCTGACTGGCATAACTACTGAAAACAAATACAAGATGAAGTCCTTGAACTCCACCAGATTTTGGAACACCATCTGCCACTTAATCAGTTGCCACTCCTCCCTTGCCATCCAAGCAGACACATGCACTAACAAGTTTGGATAATTTCATCTTCAAGTGTAGTCTGCAGTGACAGAAACACAGGCAGCTGAGACCAACAGGGTAGCTACCATGAACCTTCCAGAAAAACCTGTTATTCTGCATGACTATTTATGTTAAAGCCACAACACACGAGTTTTAATCATTACTTACCTCAGCGTGGCTAAACAACAAAATCTACATCTAAGTTTCATTACCACATTTTTTCCCCTCCTGTTGTTAGTGTTAAACCTTCTTATGCTTCACTGGAAACAGAGAATGACAGAACAGACTGCATATTCTAAAAACTGGGTAAACAGAAAACATTAAGTAGATGAAACAAGACTTCACCTTTTATCAATTGAAATCAATCTGTGATGGTTCACAGAATTTGTTGCAAAACTATTCTTCCAAGAAAAGAAATAATATACTAATATAATGTGTAAATCAAATTTAAGTTCCACTTCAGAGTATGTAAAAATACTTTCAGAGAACTCACCAGGACCAGAAGCCGACAAACTTTGATGTCTGTTTTTTCCAGGAGTACCTATGATGTTCAGAATAGAAAGCAAAATTATGCTTCAAGTCAGTAAAGGAGAGAGTTGCACTTTTGAATCTCTTTCTACGTAACTTCCTCATGATCTAGGTAGTTTTAGTGTCATCCTTGTGATGACTGATTGCATGTTTGACAGAAAGACTTGACATGATAAAAAGTTAAATTATTTGGAAAATGAATTCCTATCATGTCAAACATTTTTTCTACTTTGATTATCACACTTCATTTAAGCCAGGTAGCACTGTTTGTTTATTTTATTACCTTAAACGAAAGAACAAAATGAACAGATAATGGAATAAAAAAAGACAACAATAAGTAACTACCTTTACTAATCATATCTTATCAAATAAAGCATCAATTTTTTTCCAGCTATATACTCCAGTTAGTTTATTTACATAAAGCAGGTACAAAACGTGCTACCTAATCAAATTAAATATAAACAAAAACAGAAGGTTTTTCTTCTGTTAATCTACCATTACTGCACTGTTTTAGTGTTAGGTGAAAAATGAACTAAGAACCTCATTATTTTGAAGGATATCAATTTAAGAAAACACTTTTTGCTAGGTTTAAGCATAAAAGTTACAAGCAGAAGTTTACAGAAGGTCTTTTTATAACACCTATCACATTCAGCTTTCTTCTTCCCCATAGTAGGCATGTCAATATGATTTGTATCACAACTGTACTTGTTTCCCTCAACCTGAATCCTGTGAAAGCATCTTTGCACCCAAAGTGAAATTTTTTTATTACTTAATTTGTCAAAGGAGTCAGATATATTCTTTGATCCAATTTGACTTAAGAAATAAGTAATTACAATTAAATACTGAAGATAAGGCAAATATCTGATACTGAAATGCAAAGTTAAGTACATACTACTCTAAATTGTCAAAGCTGGTCAGCAAGATCTCACAAGAATATTGCTGAAATTAAACAGAGAAACATGGGAATGTCAGTCTGAGTCTTATCTTGTAAGTACATGATCTTATAAGCAGGCTACAGAACATAATTCAACTTGATGTTACCAAGTGCTTCAAGTCCTCACAGGATACAAGTTTAAAGCAGGCAGTGTACTTGAAATACAGTCACTTTTACCTCGAGATAAACAAACATATACAGAATATCTTGTAGAGCCAATCTCCAATACCATGAACTATGCATTGGAAGAAAGGACTGACCATCTCAATTGCTCAAGTTATAGAGCATAGCTTCTCTTTCTCAAGATGGATAGATACAAGAATGTAATTGAAAATATAACTTTACCCAATAACTGATTGCCTCTAGCCTCACTGACTTTCCTTGCTGAGTGCAATGGCCCAGATGATTTTGGTGTGCATTGGTTCAGGGAAGCACACCTGGCCTTGGCTCCTAGAAGAAGAGACTTAAATCAGGTTTAAAAGTACAGCTACGTCAGCAAATAAAGACATGTCTAACATCACATATTTACTGTACCGGATGCACGAGTCTACTCAAATAAATATAAAAAGAGGCATTCTCTAGAAAATTTAAGGCTACATTTAAACTCAACTTCGTTTTTACCAGAACCTACTACTGAAGCAATAAAATATAATTTTAATAAAGCTTATTAGGAGAAGAAAAAGTAAGGAAAGACTTTGCCTCAACACTAAGATAGTATTACTTAAGTCACTTAAGCACTTAAGCAAACAAAACAGCTATAGGAAAGTTGGCTGAAAGGGACCTCCAGAGGCCAACTCGTCAGCCTCCCATTAGAGCAGAGCCATCACCAAGATGAACTTAGCTGGCCATGACCGGCTGAGTCCTGAAAACTTCCAGGAATAGAGATCCTATGGCTCTACTGGACGATGTGGTCCTGTACCACTTTTCCTCATAATTCTTCCCAAAATGTTGGGTCTCCCACTCCATAATTTGTGATTATTGCTACATTACCTGGTACTACTGAGTTTAGTGTAATCATCTTTGTTCAAGTAATTGCCTCCCCTTACTCTTCCTTTCACCTGACTAAGCAAGCCTCACTCCCTCAACCTCTCATCACAAGTTGTGCTCCAACACTGTCTTCCCAAGTCTGTTGTTTCCAAATAACCTTCTTGAGATGGGCAGACCCCATAAGAGAACAGCCAATATGGAGCTTCACAAAAACCAAGGAGAGAGAACACCAAATTCTGGCCTTAATGCTCCTGGAGGTGCTGAAGGCACACTTCCAGCACCCAAATCACTGAAATTATTGAACAATGAATAACTGCACTGTATATCCTCGGCCTGACAAAAACAAAAAAAAAGCATTGACTTGTCAGGCAGTCACATAATTTTATCTGTTTCAGTGATTTACAGTTTCTGGTAATGTCTGCCTCTTATCACTGTTTACTATTTTTAAGCATGTCATTATAGCATGACATTTGGAAGGCTTAAAACTTAAGCCTAAAGCAGAAGCATTGTATTTAATTAGGTTTATCCAATTACAATAACCAGTTCACCACAAAGATGGTCAGAAGCAAGCTGATTATAACTAGGATTTACAGGACAGAGAGCACAAGCTTATTTATCTGCTCCCATTATGCCTTTAATTTTGGTCAGAGAATGAGTTGTCAGCTGCTGTTTGTGGCTTGAGTGGAATAGCACTGATGGCTTATAGAGAAGTCCTGACTCAAACAGAAACAGGAACCAAAACACTAATATAAAGTCAGAAAAAGCATTTTAACTAAATTTCCTTTATCACCAAGGGATGAAGCACAGTTATCTATCTCCATTAAAAACAAAGCAGATCTCCACTTCCTCTTAGTCATCTAAGAGAATATCAAGAAAAAGAAGCATGGAGAGGTAAGCTGTTAGTGCAGTTCTTTCCTTTGAATGATAAGACAATGCCATTCATTCAAGAAGAGGCTTCATCTAGTAACATCTCATTCAAAGAGTTACACCCATTCTGTAAGGTCCTGGTAGGGGCAAATGTAATTTCAAGTCTGCACGAGGAAAAGCACAACCATATCCAGAAGATAAATTCAAAGTAGATCTACCCTACAGATCAGCAGCAGCTATAGAGTCTGTGCCTGAGCTTCATGACAAAAAAGAAGGACACTAGAATAATGTAAAACTTGAATAATGATACCCACAACATAATACATTTAGTCCCAGTACCATGCTCAGCCATATTGCTCTTGCAAGTCCACATCACAGTGCAGACTGCTTCCTCATTTGCCTGAAATAACCAATCAATCACAACAATTCAAATAATGTTTTAGCTTTCTTATGAAATTTTACGAAACTTGAAGCACTGATGTGATTCTACTTCCTCGCAGTACACTACTGCTAAATATACATTGCTTCAGGTGGCAGCCAGGTGCAAAAGGTAAGGCACTGCAACAGGAGTAGCTTTAGTTTCACTGTAGCTACAGATTCAGATACCTTTTGGAGTTGCTTTCAATGAGAGTAATCTAGGTCTTGGTACTGCTTTCAAAGAGACAGATCCAGAAGTTCCATTCTGGCAGGCTTTTGAAGGCCATTCTCCGTTCTTGATGATGACTGTGGCATTTGTAGCTACAAGAGAGAATGATGGAGAATTTGGTCAATCATTTTGGTTTCTCCTAGCTTGGAGAAAATTAAATCCTAAAGTAAACCCATTTCATTATTCAAGTTAGAAGAAATAAAAGTTGGAATAAAAATATTATGAACTTTTTTGTTATTTTCTGTACAGACTGATTAACTAACAGATTAGTCCCTGGATGTTGCAAACACACTGGACGTACAGCTTTGAACCTTGCACAGGAGGTGGGTATGTGCAAGAGAATACTGATAACAATGTCATATAAGCATGTCATACAAAGCAAACATAGAAGACATTTCATTTTGACTAAACCAAGAAAGATCAGTCTGAAGTCATCCTGGCCACTGAATTCACTGGTTTGTAAGAAGTTGACATCACACTTACCAGAGCATAAATAAAAACTAAATCACTCTGGTATAGGTGCCATGCTGTTCTTTTTTTTTTTTTTCTTTTTTTCTTCAACTACTCATTAGGGGAAGCAGGGGGAAGAGAGATTAATAAAAGGTGACTCATATCATATCAAGTTTGCCTCAGATTAGTGAGTGTTTTATGAGGCTGATTTTAAAGCAACAAGAAGTATACATCTAATACTATTTATCAAAAGACTGAATGCAGTCTTAAGATTATTTTCATATCAATTTAAACACACTAGCACCATTCATCCAAAAGTTAACTCCTTCGGAAAATGCTTCTTGACCAGGAATCAGTCCAATATGTACAACAGGAAGAAAGAACAGAACTCCTTTTTCTTTCCTTTTTGGTACATGTGACAAAAGTTTTTTGTTTTTTTTTTGTTTTGTTTTTGTTTTTGTTTTTTTTTAAAAGGAGATAGATTTCCTCTGAAAGTACAAAAACTAAACATCTGCAACAGAAATTTACACATGAGAAACAATTTACATAATACATCAACGCTGCAGTTGATAGAATCTGACCCTGTCCAACAGCAGATGATTTAAGTTAACTTGTTCTAATGAAGCATGAGCTCTGAAGCAGTCCATTTTTTTCTGGGAGCTACTAAATTAAGAACTTCAGCTCAAAGTTCACTGCAGGCAGCTACTGCCTGCCCATAAACTGCTGTGCTACTTTCCAATAATTCACAAGCACACCATGGAAGCAACACTTTGGGGATAAGAGCAGTCCTGGTGCAGGATCAGTAAGGCACCATTCACTACATTAGAAGCTGTGGAGTCAGACAACTGGACTTGCCTTTTTCTATGAGTAGATGCTGCAGTCTTGATGAGATAACAAGTTTTAAAACAGTCTCATCAAATCTAAGAGCTAAACATTTCAACACAACTCGATAAGCGCTCTTTTTTCAGTCAAGTATTGACCATATAGAAATGTATCTCAAGGTAAATTGCTAGAACAAACTTTTAACCTCTAAAACACAACTTCTTTATATGCAATTATTTTAATGCAAGTTAAGTTTCTTCTCTTAACCTGAGAGTTTAAATATTTCAGTATGTTCAATCCTAGTATTTTCAGCTCTTGACTGAAATTGTGGAAGTTTTATTCATGTTTTTGATGCTCAAACTGACATGCATGCAAAGTATGTTTTTAGTATCAATAACATTTCAAATTTCACAATCTCCACATTTCTCAGATAGCAAGAGTCTTTCTAGAGAAAAGAATTATAAAAATCAAATGATCATTAGACAGAAGAGTAATGCTGCTGAAATGATCAGTCCAACGATATCTCATAACAAAGGGCTGAGATGACACAGCAGGAGGGACACTTTGTTTTGTAAGTTTTTTTCCCCACTAACAAGATGAACTCCTTAAACAAAAAAAGCAAAATGACTTTGTAAATTTAATGCAGTTGAAAAGATGACAGTAGTTCATTATAGATTTCCTGACATTCACAGCACAAGACTATATTCCTGATTTTATTAGAACACACAGATCTAATAAAAGCTCTTAAAATAAAGACTTTTTCCTGACATTACTGCATACTGAAAGACAAGGAGAAAAAAGGAATAGCACTGAACATTCATTTCATTATACACGAAAACAGATTATCAGATTGAAATAATTCTTAAGAAGTTTTGCAATTTTAACCAATGAAGATCACCTCATTGAAAAAAATCAGCAAATCAAAACATTTCATACATTCACCATAATCAAGTTACGAGCTTTAAAAAAGAAATAAAAAGAAATACAACCTACTTCTTTTCCCAGTAAACGAGGTTAACAAAGGAATAATACAAAAGCTGTAAGATCCCACTATCAGCAGTGTCAATAAGGTAATATCACAGTGGCTTCCCGAATCAGTTGGTGGTGTTAGAGTAGAATTGATGAAAATATCAGGAGAAAAATTAGTTTCTGTGCAACTGCGGAGTCCTCCCGGTATAGTCATTTAAAAAGGATCAGAACAAGCTTGAAGTCAAAGCCAGACTGCAGCCATGTTCAACCTCTCATTTTCCTCTTGCTTGCTCTTTGTGAATCGGAGTGGAAAAAACTGTAAGCTTTGAGGCAGTGGACAAAACAGATTAAAGCAGCTAGCAAATCATTCTAAATAAGGAGTCCTCATTTAGATACTTAATCTCCATACATTTCTTTGTTATGAAGCAATGACCCTCTCCTTTGTTACATGTGGAGTAAAAGGAAGAGAGGACAAAGCTGCTTGGGAATTCCAGATACAGTTCTAAAACTGAACAGCAAAAGTCAACATGGCTGTCAGGGCAACAGAACCAGCCTGATTACAGAGAAACACGCAGTGCATATTTTATTATGCATACTCTTATTCCTTTGAGGAATATGCTAGTTTTTCATTTTTAATGAAGTCACTACAGGAAATAAAAAAGAACAAGAGAAAATTTAGCTATTATATATGCATGCATGCGCATATAAAAAGTGAAGTTGTATGTTAAAACATAGTTGTTTGTTGTTGTTTTTTTTGTTTTGCTTTTTTTTTTTTTCTTCCAGTCCATCGAAGGCAGATTTCAAAAGAAGGCTGGCACAAAGCAAATGCCTTTGCCTAGTCTCGCTGATGAAATAAACAATGCAATTATAGCAGCACATTTGAATGTACTCATCTGAATATGCACAGCTGGAGACACTGATACATCTGACAGAGTTAGCTGAGTGTTAATTTTTTCACATTTTTACCCCTAGAACTACCACAACTGGTTCAAATCCTGGGTGAGCTTCAAATTTAAGTTAATTCTGCTGTTTTTCTCCTCAATTTTGACCAGGATGGACTTGCTTCAGGTCATGCAGCAGTGCTTACAGTTATAATAGAAATGATAAATTACATTCAATGTTGCACCTGCTAAAAGCACTTCTGCCTATCTGCTCATGATCTCATCTTCACATTTTGTCCCAGAACACTAAAAGCTGACATGATCTAGTTCAACACAAGCATTTAGTATAAGAAAAACAAACATGTTATTTCAAATATTATGGCAAGAAATTCAGAGTTCATATTAATTTCTTATTAAACTTATCAATTTCTACTCAAGAACACCCATTGTTTTCATCATGTTTCTTGACAAAAGAGGAGCTGCACTGAAATTTCTGTTCAACAAATCAAAATCCAAAGCTCGAAGTTCCTTCACATGGTATGTTTGCAGAAGGAAAGTCTTTAGCTAAAAGGCAAAGAGTAAGATCTAAAACTAATAAGAAGTAAAATGAGAATTCATGCAGGATTCCCTTAAAGGGGATTTTTCTATACAGATGTTGCCAGATATCAGTTTAAATTACTTACAATTACTACTGAAAAGACTTTTCTCACTCTGAGTGCTGCTGAGTGATGAGATACTAGGTGTTCTCTCCAGCACTGATCTTTTGACAGGCACTTTGGATTTGGAGAGTAGTTTACCAGAGCTAGCCCGGGAAGCTGAAGAATTTTTCACAGAAGCATACTTGTCTCTCGGCAAAGATCCTACACCTGTCAAATCACAGAGGGAAGGATAAAGGGAGGTGAGAAGTGAAAAGAACAAAGTTAGAGGAGAACTTAAACAATTACTTCTTCTACATGTATGCCTACAAACAGAAATATTTACACATATTAGAAATATATATATATATATATATATATATATATATATAAATATAAAGGCAATTATCTCATATTTACATGGTAAATAAAATAAATGTATTTAGTTTTTAAGCTCCTCCCTTGCAAAACAGTTCTGAGTACCCAAAAATCCTCATTTTACCTTTATACTGACCTGTGACTTACGTCAAGAACTGGTCTTTATAAGACTGGCTTTCAAGGCAGACATTTGCATGCACACAAAAGCTTACTACTTGCATTCCACCTCTGTGTATTATGGTTAGCTGTGCTGGCAATCCCATGAAAATATTACCCTTGCCTCAAGATGACTTAAGACAGATTCTTTTGTTTATTTCCACCCCCAAACACATACTGTTGGTTTTTTGTTGTTTTTTTTTTCCCCATTTCATGGAATACTATGTAAGATAGTCTGCTTTCGAGGACAAACAACACAAAAGTATCAAATTGTGCTCGTGCTTTAAAACTGACTGGTTCTACAAAACTAGTTAAACAGTACATCTTGGAACCAAGTTCAATGGTCAACTAGTGCAAACACATTTTTGTATTAACTACTACCCTAATTTGAGCTCACTGAATATAAATGCCCAATAGCTAGGTTAATCAAGCTATTTAGAAATGGGAAGTGTGCCATCTTCAGACAGCAGGTTCCTCTCATACTGCTAAAAATGTGGTTGCTTTGTTAGTAAGAACATTTCAGAGTAGTTAATTAACTGTTTATTCCTCAAAAGTGTGCATCTAGACCAAAAATACAAAAGTCTAGGAAAAGTTATGTATACACAGACTTGTCTTGCACATACTGAGCTGACTAATATCAGCTCTGAAGTAAAATTTAGTTGTCAAGATCTTTCTTTATATAGATCTCCAAATAATGATGGAAAAGACTACATTATTTTTGTAGAGAAATCAAAACAAATAGAAAGAAGGAAGATAGATATAGGTATTTTCAAGTATGCAAATTATCTTAATTCCTGACTTTATTGCCTTTTTAAAGTCTCATAATCCAAGTTTATCTTGCTCAGAAATAGATGAATTTTACTTTGATCAGTTTTTATATTTGAATATAACAACCCTTCCTTTTATTCTTGCCAATAGTTATATTTCTGTCATGCTGAAGCTATGCAAGAGAGAGTTGAAATATGAGAAAAACAGCTAATAATTCCACCTTATTCAACATCAGTTTTGCAGCAGAATCCCCCTTCCTGAATACCAACGATCAAGTAACCAACAATTTGAACCAAGTCCAAGAAAGCATGACATTAAGGAATTACATGAAGATTTAGGCAACAGAAACATGTTTGCATTTCAACAGTAGGTGGTGCAAGAGGTTTACATAACATGCCTCAAATCCTCTATTAAGTACACAAAAATCTGAAGAGTGTGAGTAAAGGAAGATAGATCCAAGCTACTTCCTGCAGTTTCAATCAGTTCAGTAATAATAGAGAAACCCTGCCTACAATATATACTAAAGATGCACTCAGATATGATTTGATTCCAGTCACTGAATATGACACATGAGCTTTCCTTGGTCATTAAACATGCTTAAATGTCAGACCTTTAAGATCTGCACTTTTACTGCACTGCTATGCAGCATTGCGATGCTACATATGGCTTTAATCTAGCCTGGTATTAAATCAGAGACAAAATTATCAGCCATATTCTGGAATTCCTTTTATTTTATTGAAGTGGACATCTGGATATATTCAATTCAAAGAGCATCCAGTCTATTTTGTGCTATGAGAACACTGTGAACCATAAGCTGAGCCCTATTCACAGAAGTCACTTCAAACAGGCGCTCAAGGCAAAAACCTCTAAACTCACTTGTCTGATAAAACAGATAAACGAATAATCAGAACTGATTCTGGATTTCAAAGAACAAATCTATTCTAAACTAACTTTCTAAAACTTTGCACGTAAACAAGCTTATTTCATTAATGGATCAACATACCAGAAAACTAATTAATCCATGCCAGTCAAAAATTCCTTTTCCAAATGGCTTCTCAGCAAAACAAGGTAAAAATTAAACTACACAGCCAATCCCTCCTAATCACTACATATTCTAAAACAAAACAAAAGGCTGCTGTACAAACACTGCAGGTTAAGTTTGTATGACTTCATATGTTAAAGTTTACATTTCAAAAGGTAGATTTTGGAACAAATATTGCTGATAAGCTACATTCTGCTGTTTGCTATTGTGCCAGGTTCCAAGTTCATCCACTTCAAAAGACACAGGAAAGAAACCTTGTTTTCTTCGGTCATTTTCACTCAAGAAGGATGGAGGCAAGCATGTGAAAATACACAAATGTAATTTCAGGCCAGCTTGGTTTCTTCACTGAAACTGGAATGAAGCAGTTCAGTAAATCAGCAGTGGGAAAAAAAAAAAAAAAAAGCTCTTTCAGTGGGCTCCAGGACATCAAGTTTCAGAGCAGAGTAAAACAGATAATTTTTGTTTTTTACTTAGTTCTGCTGCTTGGTGCTTCCCCTTTAAGGCTTTCAGTAAAATAATTACAATGTACAAATAACATTTCGAGAGCCTTCCTTGAAGAATTTTAGTCATGACAAGATCATTAAGATCATTAACTCTTGGTGTTATTTCAAGAAATAACAATGATTCTACAAAGTACTTTTAAAAGTACCATTCCCTAACCAAAATTAAAATAAAAGGTTTTGAAGATGGAGATGGGAATATATGGTATACAAACAAAAGTACTGAAAACGTGCAAACAAGCACGATATTTAGTGATCTATTATTATAACGACAACAAGCAATAGCATCAAAGTAGCTGGCTTTCATCAGTTATTTGATCTAGTCATTGAAGTAGAAATATCACATTCCTCCACAGTGAAGTAAAAAGCTGGCAGTTCTTCAGAAAAAAAAAAATCTATACACAACAACTGTGTTACAGCAAGGATGTTAAAGTATCTCTAGTATTGGTATGGAAGTAAGCAAGGAACATGGGTCATTTTTCAAGTAGTTCTGATTTCATGTCCTCACTCAAATAAGCATCCCCTCACATGAATCCCGCACAGGTGGGTTATTGTTCAGAATAAGTTAAGGCTGGAGCCAAAAAAAACTCCTATTAGGAAAATAATCATATGCCAGTAGTGGCTAACTTGAAACATCACTAACAACAGGCAGATTTTAAGGTTAAACATGTATTCATCAGCTTGGAGATTCAGAATCCAAAGTTTCAAACCCTATCAACACATTTCACATCTAGAACTGAGCATAGAGCAAGTGGAGCTATACAACACTTGGAAATTAAAGATCAGAAACCTTTCCTAAACAGAAACCTAGGGCAGACTTAAGTGCACAACAGGTCTTTGAAAAATCTTTCCTTTTTGCTGCTGCTTTTGTTTTTTCACTGTAACGATCGCTGTCTGGGGCTCATCATATTTCCTGAGCACATTAAACTTTAGACTTCTTATTCCTTTCTGACTTTTCTTCTACAAGTATAAACTTCCGGAGTGTGCTAAGTGTTTTAACTTGTAAAAATAATTTTATGCACGACAAAAAAAGCCAAATCTGTACAGAACAAGTTTTTTTGTAAAGCAAGGAGACTGAAATGTTCAAAGGAACACTTTGGTGTCTGCTGAAAGTAGTAAGTAAATCATGCAAAGACAAACTCAGCGTTGCTACTGTTTCCAGCACATTACTCTTTCCAGAAATCTGAGTGCTGCTGGTTGTTGCTTTGAATGATGCACAGTAGCAAAAGTATTAATAAATTTCTAATGGCTACAAGCTTCATCAGCTGTTCAGCAATGTAAGTTGTGACATTACACACAAGTCAGAGCTCCTTTAAGGAATAAGGAGTATTTGTAGTACTGTCTCTGCCTTTAAAAGCCTCAAACTACTACCAAAATTGCCAAAGAAAGGTGTTATTTATTTTTCTAGTAATATTGTAGCTGCTAAACATAAACACAGGCTAAGATAGCAAACGTGAGATTACTGATGAGATTTCAGTTATTTACATTAGAGAGATTTGCTTAGGGGACAACAACTGATCATAGAATAGTTTAGATAGAAAGCAAGATTTAATTCTGTCTGATATAGGTTCCCACAGCATTACTCTATTCACCTGATCATTAGGAATGTGTTCCTCTTTGGCACAGATATCAATGAACCAGCAGCACTTCTGTGCCCCAAACACAACAGGACTGCTAGCAATCATCTGGGTAGATATTCAAATGTTCCTCCTTTTGCAGACCAATATTCTCAGAGTAAAACTGGAAAAAAGATCATCAGTGCTATAATGCACTTTGTTATTGTTAACTGTTGACACAACCAACTCTTTTCATTCTCTCAACCATTTTGCAATTTCAGTACTGTTTGCCATCCAGCTATCTGCCTCAATTTTATGTTTTGCTTTTGTAGACTGAACTGGAACAGACCCATGAATAACCACATCTTTATGGCTGCCTGGTTATGTCCTACAACCAAAGGCAAACCCAGTCTTCAAACAGCAGCCCATTTTATACCATCTTCCAGGTGCAACTGCTACGGTGGTAAGACTTGCCCATTCCAACTGTTATACATTGTTTGCATCCTGTTTTAAATAAGTAGTCCCAACTAGTAGCTTTAACACAGCTATGAGGAAGTTTCATCTGTTTACTACTAGTGGGCACAGGGAAGAGTCACAGTAACATAATATGAAGAAACCTGAGGCAAAAGAAAACCACCAACTACACCCAATTACATTTGTCACCACTTTCTAGCTCCCTGGATCACATGCCCCTTTCATGTTGCTCACTAAGAATTTGTTGATAGTTCACACCTTTTATATCCATGTTATCACTACATATTTTAAGTTTTCCTTATTATGTAGGAATTATGTACTCCACACTTGGCACGAAAAGAAACCTCACTGCAGCAAAATATACTTTTTTTTTTCTCAGTAAGACAAGGATTTCTTTTTCTCCTCCTGTACCCCACCCAAGGAGAATTCAAAACTAACCAGTAAAGGTGACAAATTATTTGAAGATTCTCAGCGCGTTCTTGCAAGCAAATGGCTAGGTACAAAGAAATTCCCCTGCAGAGAACTGGTGGGCACATCACTCCTAAAGGAGAATATATTTATAGCATCTAAATACACTTCTGACAGCATTCACATGTGAACTGGTAGTATCAGTCTCTTCAGGTATGACTGTGCTTCTTACCTCAGATATACTTAACTGAAATCCCAATAGCTAGTAGCAAGTTACGTGTAAAAAGTCTGGGAACTTCTATGGAAACTGAAGTCCCTAGGGATGGCACTAATGGCATCAGAAAGAAGCTGGAAGTTAACAGATACATAACACACTCAACATCATACTGGAAATACTATAGTCTTTGGAATAAATACCATTTAAGTTTACACTCAAACCTGGCCACCAACATCACCTCCTCTGTTTCTTCGTCTGTCTCCAAAAAACTCAAACCACCACCTTCAAGAATATTAAGTCAGAGATAAATCTATCAACTTGCTTCTAAGATATTCACTGTAAAAGATCCCATTACTTCACAGTCAAAATAACTTGCAGCTTCTACTCATTTCTCATAACCCATTTGACTTATAAAGCTTTATTTGTTTTTTAAATGCTAAACCATATATACATAATGCTTACAAAACATTAATACCTATTGCATGATAAGACTGCTCCTTGTTAAGGAAATTAGACAAAAGAAAATAGGCACAAAAATTATAGCAAGATTTTCTACTAGTGTATGCAGCCAGAACTAAAAGCAAATTCATTTTATCTAATTCATACTAGATGACTTTATGGATCTTTTCTGGCTTCAAAATGTAATTCAACCCTTCTGTACCTGAAGGGCTGTATCTCTCTCTCATTAATAGACAACATTTCTCTTGAAGACCAGGTACCTCCTTTCCCAGATATAGCTTGTAGAAAAGCAAGTTCAAAGAAAAGGAACAAGTAGAACAGCTTAGAGGAGTCACCTGCTCAGTTGGTCAAAATCACAAGGCAAGTCATGTCATTTATGAACCTACTTGAGGCAAACTTGAGTTTTTTTTCTATGGACATCTGGAAGCAGTGTCCTTCCAGTAGGGAGCATTCTCCAAGTTCCTCTTTGTTAGCAGGTTCTGTCTGGATAACACTGAGGACAGACTGAAGCAAGCTGTGTCATATATGGACACATCTACCCTCACAGAAACCCATATATTAATTTCCTCCTTCCCACACTTCCAAAGAGAGATATGAGAGTTTTAAGTTCATTTAACATAGACTTTAATTAGTCTAATGAAGCACTGCACATGTATTAAAGAGAGAAGGAACCAATTATAATGGACTCATGAGTGTAAGGACAAATGATGACCTTGAACCAGTTATTCTATGAAGAACCTGCTTTGAAGACCCATAAAAGAGGCTCGGCCTTCAGAGGGAGACAGGGGAAAGTACATAAAAAGAGTGGCTGGAATTAAATTTTAAACCTTATCTGCAGACTCTGGTGCATTTCAGATTTGTTCATGAGAAAGTATATGGATATCTTTACAGGTTAACTCCCCAGTCCAGCTTTTTGATAAAGACCTAGGAGTTTCAGGCCAGAGAATCTGGAAGTCGTGTTTGCTTTTTGAAATATTTTGTTTCCTCTTGGCAGCACATCAATACAACTTTGGAGAGTCAGATGGTAGATAGGAGGAATGATAAAAGCTGAAAAGTGATTTGTAGTTACTACGTTTGGTTGATCTTCTGGTTCAGTGTCAGCACAGAAACTTAAGACTGTGGGAATGCTTATTGAAATGAAGTTGTTTTGGTTCTGCTTCAGTAGTTTTGTGAAAGGCTATACCAAAAAATCCAGAATTATCATCAAGTATATATACATGTTTCCAAGCTGCATGAAAATCCACTGAAATCATTTGGTTTCAATTTTCTATCTGCAAAGGATTTCTTTGTGAAACACATAGCTACAACACCCAATAACGAACAACCTTAATCTGCTTTAACTTCAGAAGCTTCCCTGAATTACACTTTTAAGTGCAAGATTGAGCCAAAAAAAAAAAACCAAAAAAAAAAAATCAACAGAAGGAATTTTAAAATATCACTTTTGTGATATTTTGTGAAATCTTTTGTGGTTTAATGCAACTTAGGTGTTATTTGCTATAGAATAGGAAGAATTATTCCTACACCCCAGTTCAGTCAGTTGCAGCACATCAGAGAAGTCCTTCAGGATGATCAACAAAAAAGGGTTCATCCAAGATTCTCAAGGAAAAATAAAATTCAAGCAGTTGAACTTCCCTTAATCCAAGCTTTCACTACTCTAGTTAAGTGCCATGAAAATACTAGCAAGAGAGGAAGAGGGAATGCCACTAGCTTAAATTCACACAGGAGTAACTAAGCATCAAGATAATAAATCAGATGTTACTGACATGAATCACGAAAAAAATAAAAAAGGTACCTAAAACATCAGAAGTAACTGTCAGATGATGAACTATACTTTAGAAACAGAGGCAAAAGACATTTTCATTCCAAAGATGATTTCACGTGGCTTTCATTAATTTCTGGAAGTCTTTAACAGTAAGCAGTAGAAAAATATTTTAAAGTCTTCAAATAGTGCCTATTACGTGTAAGATATGACACAGCTCTTATTGCTAAGAAATCAACAACAGCATGAAGTTTCATACAACAGAAAAAAAATTAAACCGTAACTTTCAGCTAAAGCAGAAGCGCAGGTAAAGTAGTAGCATACCAGAAATTCTAAGTGCAGTTAAAGCTCTGCTCCTTTACAAACTTACTGGTAGTTTGTAGTCAGCCGTACAAGGAAAAAAATGCAGTGGTAGGCACATACGTTTTATAGCTAAAATAAATCTCTTGTATTCCTATTTTATACTTTTCAAAGCCAAAACAATTTCTTGAGGTTCAGACTGTCATAGTGCTTCACATGCATTTCCTGATAGAGGCTGACAGCAGAAGAATTTGAAGCAATATTCTATAGAACCATCAAAGCTTCTTGGCTTCTTCAGTTCCCCTCACATCTCCCTTCAAGTCAAAAGAAGGCCTGAGTCTTTCCAAACCATACTACCTCAACTATTAGCAAGATATTACTATGCCATTGTGTTTATCTATATCCAATTAGAAGGCTGCACATATTAGCTGGGATTAAAAACAATAGTTGCTTTCATTTCTGGTCTGATATGAAATCCTGAACAAAGGTTCCAGAATTATACACACCTTCCAGTAAGGATCAAGTGACTCAAACACATTACTCTGTCTTAAATTCTGATAGGTATTTTTATTAATAGAAAAAGAAGTATGCTGCTCATCTGTCACCCAGTATTACACAAGTCTTCATGCTCCACTGTGGAAAAGTTATCTATAGGGAATTATGATTTTTGTCCAAGAACAAGTATGAGATCACAAGTCATTCTCTCTTACAGAGAAAAGGAGGTATCTAGCTTGCATCTGTGACTCAAATTTCTAGATTTGCAAGTCACCACTGCTGCAGAAATGATTTCACAAATTATCTTTGCACACTGAATCAAATTGGACTCAACTCTTAAAAAAGAAACAATCAATTTCTAGTTCAGCAAAACTCCAAAATCCAGCCAAGATGTGCTAATATTGGTGAAAAGTAGTACACTTTGGGGAAAAAAAGAAAAATATTATTTCCAGTTTACTGAGCTCTTCAAATAACCTCAAAGTACATAATACTTAAAATATGAGTTTCCTTCTCCTCCTTCTGTAAACTCTCTCTGCTGTCTTTTATTTGGAGAACGATCAAGGAATTTCCTTAGAACACTTTCTTCCTATTGGTGTACTGTGCTACAACTAAAAAGTTAGTTTTATTTAGAAGTAAAAAAAAAAAAAAAAGGAAACACACAACCAAGATTTCAACTCCTGCAAAGTTGTGATCTAACTGGCATCTTACACTGGGCATTTTTTATTTCTTGGGTGCAGCAGAGTTTTCTGTTTATCTATCAAAATGACAGTGATGCAATCTATTGCTCGTGAGTTCTTTACTACTCTGAGAACATGCATGTAAATACATTTTGGGCAGGTGGACTGCTTGTCCCCCCAGCATACATGTGAGATGACACAGCTAGACCATTGTGTTTCTCTTGCGTTCCTGTCCTATTACCCAAACATACCCAAAAACTGGTTAAGAGTTAGTTCAACCAGATTGTTAGGATTTGGACAGTTAAAACTCATCTTGACAAGCACCAGACAAAGTCTGAATGCAGTGCTGACCCAGTTACGGGCAACATGGGTTGGATTACATGACCTCAAGAAGTTCTTTCCATCCTGGATTTAGTTAATTTGCCTATAGCCTAGAGAAATCCTAACAGGAAATAACAACAGATACTGAGCAAGTTACTTATCTGTGCTGCTGGAACCACAGTGAGGTACATGTTTAATAATGAATTGTTCAAATTATTTAAACTGAAAGAAAGCATTATTCCCTACACTAAGCTTCAGCTACACTAATGGGGAATTGTTTCATTCACAAGCTTGGCCACAGTAAATGTATGTACAATTTTATCTCAAAAACTTTAAAAACAGATATGGTAAACATCTGTGGACAGGGCTTCACCTGAAAGGTACGGCCTGATAAAACAATGGGGCTTTTATAGTAAAACCAAGCAACTTCTACTTCTCCTTATTCTTATTTCCCCCCCACCAGTGCTCTCATCATCTGATTCACAACAATACTGTGTTTATCAGGGAGCAAGGAAATACATTTAAGAATTTCCTTGGCAAGGGATAGAGCAAGTCAACCTGATGAAGTTTAATATAACAAATCCTACTTCGTAGCATAAGCAAAATAAAGGGTGAGATGTACTATGAACTGTGGGCATTGGAAAGGGGACAGGATAAGGCATTAAAGAAAATTCTCCCCAGGAGTAGCATTGAAGCTCTTGTCTCATCTGATCATAATGCAATGTGTTGTGGTTGTTGCTTTATGCTTTCATCTTAAGCAGCCAGTTACCAACATGAAAAATTCAGAAGGTGCTCTGACTTCTGCAGTTCTATCATACAATGAGTTATGGAGAGACAGCTGAAGAAATTTGTGGGGAAACGGATTTTTATTCCAACAGCAAATTACTCTCCCTCCATTTAAAAAAATAAAACAGATGTACTTTCAGAAGTAGAAGTTGTAAAGTTGTATCTATAACCAGCCATGCTTTTCTTTTTTTTTTTTTCCATGTATTTCTAGTAACAGTTTCATAAAGCTAAATCAGAAAAAAGAATAAACCCACCAACTTTGAGAAACTCATCCCATAAAGAGCAATAGATACAGATTTTAATCACAGTTTACCACTTTTATATAATTAAGTGAAGTATTTTGGACTGCTGTATAACACTGGATTGGGTGGGTAAAAAAAAAAGAAAAAAAGACCAGTTTACTGGATGCCCTTGAGTAAGCACACTTTTCAAACTACGTTGTAGCCATTTTTTTGTAGCATAGTCATTTACAGCCAGGCTGCCTTCATAATTAGATATACTTCCATATTTAGTTTTTTTTTTTTTTTTTAAATACAATTTACAAGAGTATTTCCAAATCTCTACCATACAACTACAGAACATAGTTTGCACACACCAGAACAGCAGCTTAGAGTCTACTTTTGAGATCCTTTTTTTTCCTCTCAGTATAAGTCATTCTGAGTTCAATTAGCAGCTGAAGCAGCAGTCTCTAATTTTGTTTTATCCTTCCTAGAAAATGTAGAGCTATATCAAAATTAGGTTGAGAAAATATGGTACATACTGAACTAAGGGCCCACTCCCTTTGGAGTACTATGGAGTACTATAGATGCTTATTATAAGTGCTCTGTACTAGAGCTCTGCATTTTCTCCTTTTCAGTTACACATCTTTTGAATAATTTCAGTTTTACTTTCACAAAGGTCTTTTATATAACCAAACTACGAATAATATTTAGATACCATTTTCCCTCGTAACCACCTTCCTTACAAGATGAGATTTTAAGATGATTAGATAAAACCCACTTTTTTAAGCCCAATATTAACAATTCTGATTAATTCACATTTAGTATCAAAAATACAACTCTGTACCATCAAATAAGTTCTGTCTGAAAGTATATTAAGTTAAGATACTGCATTTAAAGAAACTTTATGTGGTAGCATCCCAACCAAAATTCATCTTACCAGAGCTTGACGATAGAACAGTTCCTCTCTGAGAAGGTGCTTTGATTGTGCAAGTATTTTTATTTTCACTTCCCCTCCTCAAGGGAAACACAGATGGCACCATTTTAACCTTGGACACTGATGCATTTCGTAGAGCGACTGGGCTTTTCTTTGGTGTATTTTTCTCTTGTGCATTCTCACCTTTCACAGAAGGCATCTGCTTTAAAACAGATGATAAAAAAAGCAATAGATCATGACTGTGAGAAGCTGAGGAGTACCCTTCCTGGCATCTGTAATGGAATACTGACCACACAGGTAAGTGACACATTTAGCTGTTTGCTGTCACAGGGTCCACCAAAGATGCAGTCAGTCATACACCTGCAGTTCACAGCTTCAAGAACCCTCTTAAATAGCTTTCAGAAATACAAAACTAGAAGTTTAAAAACAGTCACTAATAATGACAGAGATTACTTTATGTCAGAGTTCCCTCTTTCCTTGTCCCTCCACAGTTTAATTGAGCTGTTTAAATATGACTGTGCCCAAACAAGATTACTTTTTTTAATCTTTAAACCAAGCAGCTAGCTAAGTTAATGAGCTAAGTTGTTGGTTGTCATGTCTACCCGAAATGTAACAGCCACTGTCATAGGTTTCCCTGCACAGGTCTTAAATTATGGCAGAGAAACAAGTAAACTTTTCCACATTGAGGAATTTAAGAACGTACCTGAGACAGATTTAAAATAACCAATTCATAGGTAGCACTTTATCTTTTACACAGAATTCTTGGTCTAGTTCATATATGCACTTGTTCATGACTATTCATGCTGAAAAACCATGCCTATGTAAGCCTATGAGCATGTACAGATGTTCTTGCAGTTTTTCATGACTCAATGTGATAAGCAATAATTTGGACATATTATGCGCTTTCCACTTTTGATTACAATCCCCATTTTCAGAAATTAATCTGCACCTTACAGAAGAAAATGTACAAAGCTCAATCTAGCTGATTACTGAGCACTTTAGATTATGTGCTCCATGGAGTTACTGAGTCTCAGCAGAATAATTAGTATTACAAAGGCTTCCGTCTCTGAACTGGATGAATTGAAAGCACTCTCTTCAATCTGTGGTTCTGAAAGTAGTGGTTAATGTAGCATACAAACTTAAAAATACTTCAAAATTAGAAAAGAAAGTTCATGTTATTAATTTCTTCTGTAAAGCTTCAAAAATGGATAGCTGCTTCCATTCTACCTACAGTACATTCCTTATACTGAAATTTAGTAAAGCTTTTTTTCCTATCGAAGCATTGAAGACCAACAAAAATTCAGTCAACTCCAGGTTTCATTAGTAAGTACACTGCCGCCATTTCACTGAGTAAACTAAGATTTTCCCCACTCAGCCCTGAAGCTCTTTCCTTCTTTCCCACTATTCCTTTTCTGTGAAACCTCTTCCAGAGGTATGTGAAAGCAGCATGTTTCTCCTGACAGGTAGCTGACTAGTCCAACAATATTTTCTAATCCATCATGCATGCATGCATACCTTCCAGCCAGGAAGTTTGCACCTTCCAGTTAGCTTACTCTCCCAGACAAAGGTCTTCTGCATAAAGCATAGTTCTTAACTACTCTTAACTATTCTAATGAGTTCCATTTTTACTTCAAATAAAAGAACTCCCAAACTATTCAAAGTTGACAGTTAAATTAACAAGTTAAAAATGTTTCACCAAATTGCTGGTCTGAGAATTTTGCATTACTTAAGGTACATTTAACACTTCTATGACAAAAAATTTAAAAAGTATGTTTCAGAACTAAATGATGTTTTGAAAGAAAAAAACTTATTCTGTTATTGAAAACAGAAGTTTATCTTTAAGAAAAACTTAAAATATTCAAAATACAGTATCACTAAAATTATACTGATAATGTGCACATTAAAGTTACATTTCTAAAAATCACAGAAACACAGAATTGTAGTGGTTAAAAGGGACCTTTAGAGATCATCAAACCCAACCCCCATGCTGAAGCAGGTTCCCTACAGCAGATTGCAAAATCTAAACAAGTAGCAATATACAGTTTTGTTAGTTAGGCTGCATTAAGATGCATGTGCTTTTATTAGAATAATAGAATCCTGACTGTATTGCACTAATAAAACTTCCCAAAAATTTTAAACCATGGAATAAGATGAAGGCTAACAACAATAAAAAGAACTTAAGGTCAAGTGCTAATTGCTTACTCTGAAGTTCAACCAGTTTGCAAAATTTTTTATTTTTCTCCCCTTTTAGTAGGAAGAGACTGCATCCCAGAAATCAATGTTACAACCACTTTTGTAGACACAAAACCCATTCCACAATTTCCATCCAAAACCCATTCCACTGTGCGATATAAAAGCCCCTTTCTTCAAGTGTACAAAACATTTAATTAATTCAAGGAAAAAAAGCTTACCACAGGAACTGAGTGCAGGACAAATGTTTCATTTGCCACATCTTCTAACAGCGGCGCTTCCAGAATTCCCATGTTGCAGTTTTGCTCTTTTTCACTTCTGTTTGGACAGTTGTTTTGAGCACAGGGCTGCACTAAGGAGTCTGAAGTGTCCATTTCATCATTCAGCATCTCTTTTGAGTCTTCTCCACACGCTGGAAGCACAGCAAAAGCCAAGGAGCACACTGAATTGGTAGCACTCACTTCACCAGTGTCTTCCAGATTCTGCTTCAGCGCAGGTGTCTTTGAAGTCCTGTGGGAAACGGTTCTCGGATGTGTTGTGGCGTGTACAACTTGGCTAGCAAAGAGGTGTTTCTTAAGATGCAGCTTATGGGGCTTATTCACAGGCAGTTCCACTTTCATATCTTTAGCTAAATCTATTTTCTTTTTCAGCACTTTTACAGAAGGGGACAGTTGCCTTGGGGAAGCAACCAGTGAGGATGAGGAGGCGGTTGATTTTTTTGGTGACTGAGTAGACTGTTTTAAGGGTTCGCTCTCTCTTGACTGCAGTACAGGCCTAGACATCACCTTTGGCTTCACATTTTTGAAATTAGGTTTGGGAAAACTAACAATCTCACATTTCCTTGATTTGGTTATTGATGACACAATAGGAGATCTGCCCACTGTTCTTCCCGCAATTTGACCTGAACTAGTTTTAAGTGAAGGCCTTCGGTTATGCTCTCCTACAAGCATCTCGTTTGGTTTTAGTTTAGAAGACTTGTCTCCAAGTTCTGCCACAGATGGAACAGGAAAAGCTGTGGTTTTTGTTCGCTCTTTAGGAGTTGAAGTAAATAGAGCAGTATCGCTTTCACCAGCCACAGGACTGAAGACCAAAAAAGTTGCTTCACATTTCAGCTCTGGTTTAACTGTTCTCTTTAGTTTTGGTACACTGCAAGGTAGCACTTCAGACACAAAAGGGGTATTGTGCTTATACCGAAAAGCAGCATTTCCGGGGATGCTTTGTTCTTTGGTTAAGGGTTCACTGGTTTTCTTTGATGCTTGTTCTCCAATGTTTTCTACTGGTAGAAGGTACACATTATTTCCAGGACTATCCATACATGTCTGAGCAATGGAATTCCTGGTTTCATCACAGTCAGCAGTATTCTGCAAGACTTTTACTTGCTGATCTTCATAAGTGAAGACGTATGGTGATAATTCAGCTTGTTCATGCAGATTAATACATCCAGCAGCTTGTTTTCCAGACTGTGCTGCTGTTTCCAATTGTACTCTGTCAACGTTAATAGTATTTTCTATTTCGAGTTTAACACCTGCAGAGGCAGGATAATATACTTCAAAATCAGCAGAGGCATCTAGGCTTCCTGAAGCCACTACTGTAAAAGACAAATTTGGTGTTTTTTCTGCACCCAATTTCTCTTTCATATCTCCTTTATCAGAAGGGATGAGCATTTCCCCTAGATGCACATCATTTTGATCAGCTCCCACCGTTCCACTTACAATGTTAGTAACATCGAATGTGCTCTGGTGACAGTGTACCCTGTTTTCTATCATGGACTGTGTGCACTGCTCTGAAGCAGGATGCGGTAATACACAGTTTGATTTAGTCTGATTGTAAGGCATCAATTGTTCAGTACTCTGAGCTTGCATTTTTGTCATAGCCACATTACCTTTCAGGAAGCCTGTTGTTTCTTTCAAGTCACAATTCAAAGGATATACACTAGCCTGCTCAGTCAGAGAAGGCTTGCATTCAGTATCTTTATCTCCCAAGAGAATTCCTCCTCCTTGGCAGTCATATTTACCAGGCACCCTTGGCAGATGAAATGCTTCAATACACTGCTGTTTTAAAAGAACACTTTCAAAGTTACTCTTATCTTCAAGAACAGCATCACCTTCATTCTCGGTCTCTATATTTTGGTCAGTTGAATCACCACGTAACTTGACAGTACAATTCTTTGAAGGAAGCGGAGCTTTGTCACATGTGTAGTCATTTCCATTTTCGTCCATTATAAGCAAGGAAGACTTCAAGCCATTCTTTGCTTTGTCATCTGACCTTTCAATATTCATTTTGAAGGCTAAATTTTAAACAATTTTCATTTTACGCTCATTTAAAACCCCAGAGAATGCAGACTTCTGAATTTTGCAGAATAAACAGCTTTTCCCTGGAACATGTCAGCTGTATGAGAGACATTTAAAAAGCAGTTTCTTGTTTTTGCGCTTTCCAAGAGGATTCAAAAGTTCTAGGATTAAAATGAAATGAAAAGTGATTAGCCAAACCAGGATTTTACAACATTAAGCATTCTTAAACAGTTGGTCATTACTTGAATCAAGTGCAGCCATTTTGACAAACTTTGACCACTCTTCCCAACTGAAGAAAAGGGAAATGAGACAGGTGTTGAACATCTCTGCACACCTGTAGTGATGTGTTCCAGCTCTCCTATCAAAGAACAAGAAGAAGGAGGACACTAGCATTGAAAACAATGGGAAACAGATCAGGGTTTTAACTAAAATGCAAACCCAAGTGTGGTGTCCTTAAATGAGGATATGGACATAATGACATATTTGAAACTCAGTGAAAGGAAAACAGCAGAACATGAACATCAGAATTATGCATATAAGAGTGATGAAATAATGCACACTCATAAAAAATACATCAGAAGTCTGAAGTGACTGCAACTTAATTGCAATGCAGAACACTAATGAACTGAAACTTCAGGAAAACAGAGATACCTAACTGTACTACCAACATTCTTTATAGGGGTGACACAGAGAGTATATCAACCATTTTAGAAACCAAAGCAAGGGAAAGAAAAACACTTAGAGAAATACTCCTAAAAATGTAAAAATAAAGCCAGTACAATAAATAACATCAAAAGGTAAGTTACTAAAAGCAAGAATTTATCATTCAAAAAGCTGGTATTTTCTCATAAACCCCATTTTCTTTAGCTGAAAACATACCATGAATAGTTACATTCTTAAAGTCTTTTTCAACTGAGCAAAAGCATAAAGCTTTCCAGACATGCTCTAGGGCCCATGAACAGTTCTGAGCATAAAAGTAGCACTCCACGTAAGACTGTTCTAGATCTACATGAGTTTGTATGCTCATGACAGACTAAACGCAGAGAGACTTCTAGAAAGAAAAGACCACAGCCTTTTCCTTACACACGACTTTTTACTTTCAATCTGAGACAGATGCCTAAAGACCATGGAACAAGGAAATGAGCCACCAAAATAAGGTAGTAACCCTCTCCCTGCTTCCTTTTCTCCATTCCAAAACAAAAATCACTGGGGATAGAAATCTGGACTAGACAGACCCTGCTTAAACTCTCCCAGTTCCTAATAGCTCCAGATCCTTTGACTGCCCACTGCTATTCAACCCCTACAGAAGCATGAGCAGTAGCAGAACTCTCACTTCAATTCTCTACTATGAAACATGAGGTAGGTTCAAGAGTTCTTCCAGAGAAGTCTTCCCTTGAGGCTGGACAAGAACCTGTCCTGAATGATTTTCCATTGAGTTAAGTTGATCACAGAATCAACAGTTGAAAAGTGTCTGCAAACTTTGCTTCCACAGTTGTTTTGATACATTAAAACTAGTTGCTACTTGTTTGGAGGCTAACTCATAACACACCATACTGCTTGCCCAGCTAGTCATGCAGCAAGAAGTTGAGAGGCTCCATCCATTTTGATTTAGCATTTGCTCTGATGCAAAGAGCATTGTCACCTCTTTCAAGCGCATTCACACAATAGAAAGTAGGGAACTCTAGTATGCCACTTCACAAAGCTCAAGAACTTAAAGAATGATACCTTAGCTTTATATGGATTGCTGATTTGTCAAAATTTGGAACAGGAGTATTGAACTAAACTTTGATACAATCAATGCTTAAGAAGTCCCAAGAAAAACAGAAGCAGGTTTGAGACTGAATAGAAATCAAGAAATTGTTAAAGCCAAATATGTGTATATGCACATGTACTAATAGAAATCTGCTCAGTTCAAGTTCCCATATAATGAGAACATTCACAAAAATACACCATTGATTCAACTATTTTTAAAGCAGCTTTTCACTTCAGTAATCAATACTTTCAACATCAGCTAGACTAGATTCAAGTTCTGCTTCATATCAACATTTGGAGTCTAAAAGTATCTTTTCATAAAAACAAGGAGACTTTCTAAGGCTTAGCAATAGCATCTAACAAAATCCGTAATATAAAGTTAACTCTCAAAAATTAAGATTCTGTAGCTCTGTGACACTTAAATATGTTAACCAGGTCTATGAGCTTCCAGATGGTGAGAAATTCTTCTGATTTAAGAGTTGCTAAAGACAAAACAATTGCCTTTCCAAACATATATTGCTCCTGATGAACTTTAAGAGTTAGGGAATTCTCTAAACTAAATACTACCACTGAACTCTGAGTTATCATACCTCTTAGGCTTTTCCTTTCCACAACAGATATACAAGACCTCAAGGGAACAGAAGCAATGCTTTGGAAAAAAAGGGAAGCCAGCTTGGAAAGCAGACTCTTCTAAAAAGACCACTGTCCATCTTTTGGTGGCCCCAGATCCAGCACACACTGCAACATACAAAGTAGGGCTCATAGCAAAGATCTTGCAGCTTCTATTCATCTACATGAAGTGTTGCCGGGCTGGGAAGGTTTGAACTTGTGCTATAGAAGTACAGGGGACAGACACAAGTCTGCTAGTTCAGTGTTGGGTAAATAAGAGTCAAAACAATATGAATTAATATAAATAAATCAAGCTGCAAGATCCCAAATTGCTACAAGAATGCAAGCCAGTTCAAATGCATTACTCTTAAAAGGCTGACAGCAATAATGACGCTTTTCCTGGTGTTCCACTTGGAACTGTATGCTTTCGCCCACAGAGTCACCATGTTTACTCAAACCCACCAGCTCTGTTTGCACAGCTTGTACCAAGGGACGCAGAGGAGATCTGAAAGAAAAGGGTGTGCCCCTACAAGCGGGAAAGCAGCCTGGAAGTGCTCCAGGCAGCTCACTGTACTTGAATGCTATGCTCAAGGCATCTTCAGTATCCATACTTCAGCAGAAAGCTGTATTACACTGCCACAATTACCACTCAGAAGTTGGGAATTATTTTAAAATATGTTCTGGGAGAACTCTGCATTCAGAAGACTGGTCCAGTGACTTTTCTTAAAAGTAAAGCAAGTGCTCCTCCTACTTCACTAAGATACTTGCTAAGATATTTGAAAGAAGTGTCCAGAACTGGAGCCTAGCATTTGAGGATCTGGAGGTACAGCCACCTGACCATGAAGTTGTGTATGTTCACATGCCTTTCCTCACACTGATTTACAGCAGCAGGAAAGGTGAAACTCACAGATGTAAGAGATAAGCACACACAAGCTGGTGACAAATCCTACCTATAAAAGCAGCGCAAGCAATCACAACTCATAAAATACATTTGCTTAAGTGCATGATCAAACAAAACCAAAGCTACATCTTTGAATGGGCAGATCAGAATACTAACAAGCCTCTCTCTTGAATATTCTGGTAGTTTCCATGGCTAAGACTCAATCAGGCACTCATTCTTAGCTCCACTAAGACAACATTCACAGCGAGAAACAGCATGGAGTTTTCTGGGGGGGGGGGGGGGGGGTGGGTACAGTACACAACTGCAATGTATGGTCACTTGTGCTCAGAATTATCACTGGCTTGGCTTTTGGGCTATTGCTACCATAAACAAAGCCACTGCACAGTTTTCCATGAGATCAATATTCAGTCTGCCCCTCTTTAAGAATTTCCAAGAATTATGAAGTTTTTACTGCCTGGTCAAATTAGGTCTTCAACTTTTCAATGAAAAGTGAAGTTTCCTGGGTTTTCAAGGAAGTGGTTTGTTTGTTTGTTTGTTGTTTTTAAGTCAACTCACGTACAATCCAGGATAAAATTTCAGGTCAAAATAAAAGCAGGAAGCTAGAACTTAAGACAATATGCATTTATTATTACGGCACTCCCTTAGCAGATCAAGGTCCAAATCCTACTTGTTGACAGATCTGATTGAACAGCTGAGCACAGATTGGACTGATGTTCACCAACCCCAATTCAGTGTTCCAACTTATTTGACTACATGTGGTTACATATACTGCTCATTAAGTCTAACACCTGCATCTTGGATAAACTGCTGATTTCTCCAGTGCTGCCACTTAAACTCTATACAGAAGCAGGTACAGGGCACCAGTACAGAACAGCTACTGCACCTGGGATTCTCCACGAATTCAGGAGCAGGGGAGAGAATGGGGGGTGCTGCTGTGCGCTTCTTTAAAATATATATGTATTTTGTGTGCATACACACACACACACGCATACACATGCACATATGTACAGAAAATATCCGCTAGCCTATAGATTACTGATTAAGCAGACTTTTTGTCTACTGCTAGTCTCCTCTTGGCTGAGAAGTACACGGCAGAAGCCCTCTGCAAGAGCAAGAACACCAGGCTGCAAAGGTGGTGGCTGAAATACCAGGCATAACTCTGGAGAAAAGAAAATAATTCTTGCCTCCTAACAGTGAGTCATGACTGACATGCTCAGCAAGTCAGAGCAGAGACAGCTTTAACCATTACCACTGAAATAACTCCTACACTAAACATTCGCCTTTTAAAATTAAGTTCTAATGCCAAATACACCACAATACACTAGGCACCATACACTGAAACTACTTTAGGGTACAATGCTGACTTGAAATTTTTCATGCTCCTGAATTATTCTACATAGCATCTGTGCCTGTGCCCCTGGGTTTGGTGTAAACACTGCCCAACATTTAATGGACACCACCAGCATTCAGGCAAGTAGTAAGATTGTGTCATTAGAATGTGACAGCTGAAGCCACAGCAAACCCAATGAGCTCCTGTTCTTGTGTCCTTTCAGATCTTCACCTAAAGCTGGGAGCCAGTTCGGCAGCTGGCTATATTTAACAACAATACACAGTGTGAACTAGTTTACTGAGCACTTGGAACACTTCCAACATAATCTGTAGTGAAGTAAGATACAGTAGACCCAAAAGTATTATTTAGCTCTAGAGGATTATTCTGTGTAACAAATCTATAACCCAATTAATTATCTGAATAAAGCTGATCAATACATTCCCTAATAACTGAAATAGCAGCATCCTTGTCACGGTATCCTTTTGCAGTGCAGATTATTCATCAAGATGCTTAGGATTTCCTAAGTTAGCCAGGTCAGAAGTTTAATCAGCTCCCAGCTACTAATTACATCTATGCGAACAAAATTCAATAAAACTTCAAGAAATAGGTTAATAGAAATAATATTTTTGCAGCCAAATAGGAAACAATTCCAATGCAATGACTAGAAGTCCTAAAGGTGTAGTGATTGTTGCAGACTTTCAGAAATATAGTAACTGGATGCTACTATAACCTCTATCAATCTTAACAACTTAACTGGTTTTTCACCTGCAATCTTTTCTAGGTGGTATCTGGAATAACTGGGCAACTCACAATTTTCAGACCTCAAGTCTGAAAAGAGGAAAAAATCACAAATCTAATGCATTGTTTTTATATCTTAAAAAAAAAAAAAAAAAATTATGTTCCCTACAGAGGAAACTTTCTCACAATGAGATCAGTTCTGCTGCTTGAGTTTTGTTTTAATATTTTAACTCTTTTGTAGATTTCTTGTTTATCTTTTGGTCTCAGAACATACAAGATTAAATCCAACAGGGCCTGGCCCTGCAGAGCAAAGCACAGTGCTCTACCTCTGTAGGGCAGAGGAATTAAACAAGCAGAATGCCATGCCAGTTTTGCAGAGCTCGAAGAAAACAGCTCAGTTGATGCAACACGTAGGCAGAGGGGTGCAGTCTCACCGCCGCTGCCAGCGGCCCTGGAGCTCCTGGGCCAGGTGGAGAGAAGGGAAAACTGCGTTTCTGGGGCAGGCTGCCAGGACGGGTGTTTGTCTCGCCGACGCAATGTGGCTGGATTCAGACTTGTGGGCTGGATTCAGACTTGCAGGCTGCCGAGCCCGTAGCTGCAGAGAGAGGACTCCACGTGAGTGCCGAGCTGTTCGCTGCTGCGGAGGGCCCTGCATGCACTGGGCATCAGCGGGACTCACTCCTACCTACAGCTTGTCCCATCAGTCCTTCAGAGACCCCTCTCACAGTAAATTATAACGTGCTAAGACGCATGTTGTGCAAATCCATTATTATAAAACTTCTTGCTTAAACTTAGGATCAAATACAAATGCCACTTACTATAGCTTTCATTTTGTTCTGTGTTACAGCCAAATCTCTACCACTTCCACAGGAGAGCTGAAGAACTGTTTCAGCTTCCAAGTGCTAACCTCTGAAGCAGTTCTCCCCATGACACCCTGGAACTACAGCTTTACATGGCCCAGATCTTCAGCTTTCATTTTAGCTTAAGCCTGACCAGAATCAGTGCTGCAGGCCTGGTGCACATCCATACCTGCTGCTCCCAAGTCTGCAGGGGATGCTGGCAAGGTGCTGCTGCTATGCTACAGAGGAACCCTAGTTATTTATTTTACAGCTGCACTCTACTTTTGTACTAAAACTAGGCCATAACCCTAGAGTAACTGACAGCCTAACAGCACTGAATGTTGGACAGGCAAAAACTGCCTTATGCATCCTTTGGCTGGCTGATTGGCTTTTTGGGATGTCAACTCTGTCCTTTTTGCAAGGGTTAATCACACATTAACTTCTCCCCCTCCATCTGATGATGCACTGGTACGCACAAATCCACTCTCTGAAGCCTCTCGGACTTGGTGCCCTGCTTAAACTATTCAGTCTGCAGTACAGCTAGTCTCACATTTTAGCTTTGACTTCACCAGTTTTATGAATCTGATGAAGGAAAGCCTGAATTACATACAAACAGCAATAGCAGTGTGTTTATTTAAAGGACACTGATCTCATCCGCTACACTTTTAGTATTGATTCTACAGCCAGACACTCCATTTGTTAGGAGGCAACTCTGCCTCCTGGATTTCAGCTTAAAGACAAAATACAACAATTTTCATAGTCAAATTTGTTACAGCATACTTTTTGTGAGAATGAGGAAAGAAAGTCTGAAAAAAATTCCTAAGATATTTACATAAACTGATCTTGCACAACTGAATACTGTCCTACGAGCACTGATCAACTTTCTCAAAATTATCTCATTAAGTTTAAATTCATAGGACAAAATTATGTTATCTATAAGCATGACGTTTGCAAAAGCCTAACAACAATGTTGCCATTTCTAGATATCCATCTAGAAATCCATGAATTCATGGTATACCAACTCATTTCCAGCTCTGTTAGGATACTAAATGCACATCTTGTTGACATAAGTACTCTGGTAAAAGAGATCCCAGCATGCTGCATAGTTCTGAACTCAGAGGAACTGCCTAGGCAGGGGAAAAAAAACAAAACAGAGAAACCCCAAACCACAGACACATACCCAGAGCTGAGTAATCCAAGAAAATAAATATGGGGAAAAGTCATGAAGCTTCTCCTTCTCCTGATGTAGGAAAATACATCACCCTAATTGCAGAATCCTGAAAGAGAAAAAAAAGTTGAGCTAAAGAATTCAAAAGAGACCTCAACTCCGTGGTGCTCCCATTTTCCATCTCTCTAATTTCAGGAGTGCTCTGTTCCTCCTACACCAGGTATTTGAGGACTTCCCCAGAACAGAGGGCAGTTTCTACCTTAATATTTTTTCCTTCAAATACACCACTGGGGTTTTATTTTCTGCAAGCCAAGTTGCACATACCAGAGGTGCTTTTACAAGTCATTTGGGTATAACACTGCTCACAAATATCAACCGTAAGCAATTAATGCTGCATTAGGAGCCTTCTCCAAAGAAAACTGCCTCACAAGAAGCAAGAATGGAACGAACTGCCATTTGGAATTCAGGCAATTAATTTTCTGGAAAACTATATCCCAGACTTCAGAGTTGCAAAGGAGTATGTATGACTGTACTGTTCAAAAAGTTTTTTGAAAAATTACTGAGGAATACCTGCCAGTCAAGTAGATATAAGAACTGGGTGCACTAAGCTTCCCTGGGCTGGATTTCTTGTATCTGCAAATAAGTTCCTACTCAAAGCAAGGTAGGCTGCAAGCAAGAAGGGCACTAGGGCACGCAACAGGGAAAAACCTCTAGTGTTCAAAAATTAATTCCACTTCTCTGATTGTCCATATCACAAACTGACCAGTAGCATGGGTCCTTTGTTTCTGACTACAGATAATGATCTTAAAAATTAAAAGAAAAAAAAAGGAAAAATCTGCAGCTAGCCTATATTTTTTCTAAAAGCAGAGAAGAGAAAAAACTTAATTCTAAACTAATGGCATGACAGGTGAGTAGCTTTCAACTGAGGTCTACAAAGCAGGTCTAAAAATCAAGTTGTCAGTCAGACAAGTCTTCCACCTTAATGCACCCTGTTAGATCAAATACTTATTCACTTTCTTTGCAAATCACTATTACAGAGAACATTGGATGGGAAAGGTAGAACTAATCATCTTCATTATATTAAGCTGTACTAAAACCTCCTGAATTGTTTTACACAGTATTCTCCTCATCCAAACCAGAACCAAGATCAACTGCTTGCTTAAGCTCCCAGTTTCTAAAGTTTTAATTTTTAGCAGTTTATCACCCACATCTGTTTAAAAAGTGGCACAGAATCTGGTTTGTATTTCTACCTATTACGTCCCTGAATTCCAAGTTTGTGTGCCTATTAGGACCAAGAATTTAGAGGCATTTTTTTCTGTTGTTATTTGTTTCTTGGTTTTCTTTTTGTTTGTTTACCTATTTGTGCTTATTTTAACAAGCCTGCTTAGCATCAGGTTCCATAAGCAGAAGAAAAACAGCAAACCTCAGTATTCAAGTTTACTATGTCAGGCGCTTGAATGTTTCTTCATAAGAAATACACAATGGAGAAATATATTTAAGCTCTTTGACAAAGTAACCTCAAGTCTAATCACAGCCACAGATTCAGGTTACTTGCAGGAGAGCTTGATGAATTAGATGCTTTTATCTGTCTTATCCTTTGAGACAAATGGGTAATTCATTTACATTCTACACATAGAACATACCAGTTCTGGTACAGAACTATGAGATAATACTTCTGTAAGTAACATCAACTGCATGTATCGCTCTAGAAGTAATACCTCCTATTTATTTAAATGGAAACTACAACAGATACAAAGAGCACATCAACACTAGTTACTGGCAAATTCTCAGCCACAAAACTATTTTTCAACATAGTCACCACCAGTAGCTATGCATTTTCACCAGCAATGAACAAGAACCTGCATGCTGTGCTCATAAAAATCTGCACCAGCAGAGGTAGCCTACTGTCACTATCACCACTGCTGAAATGCTCCACTCACTGCGCTCACATCCACTGTTTGGTTTCCAGAAACATTCAGCAAGCACCAGTGAATGTCAGTGGGTGTGATTTTTTCTGCATAGAGGAACTCAGTTCCACACCTTTGAATCATACGGAATTCTATGTCAGACGCCATGTTGTCAGACTGCCTCCCTGCTGCTATCAATCACATGGCAACAGAATTCAATGCAACACAGGTGGGAAGGTTCAATCTCTACTTCCATACCACCAACATCCAACTCCAACATTGTGGGTCAACATAATAAAGTATGAGGCATTACTTTTGGAGCAGCTCTAATCTATTTGGTAAGATTCCTGCTAGGTTAAACATCAAGTATAGTATCTGTACACAAATCAGAGATCAGAAAGTAAAAAGACTCCCTAGCTGACTACAGAAGAAGTGCTTCTATTTCCAGCAAACAATGTCACAGCACAGCCTGACTTGGACTTGGTTAACTGAAACTGGAGCACAAGCAACCATGAGGATCAACACCCCCCTAAACAAGAGTCCACACTTGCACAGAATCTCTCATGGCCTGGAGAGATTCATCTTGCACGTACCCTGAAGGTCAATACATTCAAAATATTCAGTATTGGAGGGGAACCAAATGCCAGCTTGGAGAACATTCCTTGGATCTCACCGCCAGACCTCTCTCAAACAGAGGCTGCCAACTTCTCACATCTTGCATCACATGAGCCACAGAGATCTGACAGCCCCCTCGTGCCATTCCACCTTGCTGCCAGGATGCACAGGGCCAGCAACAGCTGGAGAGCAAGAGCTCCTTAGAACCTAAGGATGTAACCTCAGCAGCTGCACAAATGCTGCTGGGGGAACCAGAGTTGCTTGCCCAGGTGTGGCAGTAGCAGAGACAAAGAGTGCAGCTGCAGTAGCACGAGAAAAATGTGGGGAAAAAAAGAAAAACACCACTACAAATTTCAGTTCCTATCCAGACTTGCCTGCCAGATTATAGTCCTATTTTAATATTCCAACACCGTAAAAAATTTTACAACTATCTACAAACTAGTTCACTGAGTAGTTTCCTCAGTTATGCCTCTTGGAGCTGGCTCAAGTCCTGTTAAAGCTTCAGTTAACTTTGGAAGATGAATTCAGATCTTTTGTGAAAAAGTTACTCAGAGCAGAGCTGCAGAAATGGCTGTTAGAAAAAAAAGAAAACAAAAAACCTAAACAGTATATGAGAGTCACAAGACCACTTTCTGCTTAATACCTGCTATTTTCAGAAAGAAACAAGATGTCAACACTGTCATGTTTATTTAGAGAGAATATATACAGAGAAATACCAGCCACTAGTTCCTTCTCCAGCCAGAAGGTGCTTGCAAACATTTCGATACTAGTTATGTGCTTGAGTGGCAGCGACAATTTCCTGCACAAAACACATGCAAAATACATCACCTGCTTACACCAACTAAACACCTCGTGGCAAAGCACAGAGCCAATTCACAACTGCAAGCCTGGGAGCTTAGCGTGGAAGACACAGGAGCACACTTGCTTTTCACGCACCTGAATGCATTACCATAGCCTGATTTGAGGCAGGGTTGGCCTTCTGGAAAGGTGTGCCACGCTCATGCAAGTGCTTTTTTCTTCCATGAAGCAAAGCCAATTGCTGGGTAGCAGTCAGTACCATGCAGTCACTTTGGATCCCATGCTCTTTAAATCATGATAAGGAGAAGAAATCTAGCAGCGCTCACTAACCATCGGTCTCACAAGCTGCTCTCTTTCACTCCCATTTGCTGAGTGCAGCTCTTAGAACAAAGCATTGATTACAGTTTACATTAAAGATTACATTAAAGTCACTAACTCTGTTCTTTAAATAGTTAAATACCTTTTGAATTATTTCTTTTCCCCAGTTTAGGTATAGTCTCCCTCCCCTATGGATAAACTTACTATGTTTTCTTTACCACCTTTAAAAGTTCAATTGATCTTTCCTTCTATTTATAAATCACAGATACCAATAGCTCCTATTTCAGTATTTTAACTTAGCTAAAGATAGCAATGGACAGGAAAAAAAAATGCTTTAACATGCAACAAAGATCACAGATCAAAGATCAGAATACAAAATTGCAGTGACAAGCTGGAGCCCTATTATTATCTCAGACTCTCTATTTTAAGAGCTGTGACTTGATTGTTCTTCCCAAACTTTAACTGAAAATGGCATATTTTACTTGTTTTGCCAACACATCAACCAGCCTTCCAGGAAATAATGTGTCAGCAACATATGGAAACTACTTGCATGAGTTTTTTTTGGCATTTCTCCCAAAGCCTGGCATGGTTTAAGCATTAATTGTGGAAGCCACTAATACCTCTGTTTTAGCTGTTAAATTTGAAACATCAGGGGAACATTAAATCAATGACAGTATGTGATTACCATTTGATATAACTTACCAAACCTCCCTCACTAAGGCTATCAGCTTCTAAATAATTTTCGTAACTAAAAGGCTTATTGTGGAGTACATTTAAGCACAAAGCTTCAGAAAGTACCAGTAATCTTACTACCCACTAAGTAGCAAACAATAAACAGTTAAGAGCCATATATAAGAGTATGCTTCTGTATTTATAGAATTAGCAACTTCTAATTAACGCATTAGGAAAGTTATTCGGAATACAGTAGCATCTTGTAGTAAGGCTACAATAGAGAAAAGAACAGCACAACTTACTGAAGACAAGGCCCAAACATTTTAAGAGAGATGACTTGAGATTGAGTCATCAGAAACTTTCCTCGGTGGCATACATCGAAAGGCAAGCAAACAGCAAGACTAAGGGGGAAAAAAAAAAACAAAAAAAAAAGGAAAACAAAACATAGAAGCTGGACTTTCCAGAACTCTCCCAAGAGATTTCAGCTTTCAAAGATCAATTCAGCCATGCAGCAATAATAGGCTCCAGCTAAAGAATTTTCCTACAACTCTGCCAGCAATTTATCAAGAGCTTGCTGTATGCTAGCAGCACATCCTAGAGCAGGTTTGATGAAGATGTCACAGACCAGGCAGGTGATACTTGTGGAGACGCACACTCTGCTACTTCATACCATGCTTAGACTGAGGGATAGGAGTGTCGTGCAGCAGAGCAAGCAACCAGTTTGCCTGGCCAGGAGCGGAGCAAAAGGCAGATGGACTTGCCAAACTTCCCCTTCTGTTACTTAGTGACTTCTGGAGAACGTGATGAGCCAGAACACCAGGAAACTCTGTCATAGGTGGGTGGGTGGAGGAGCAGGAGCGGCAAGGAGAGCATTAAACTCCAGAAATCTGAAGGTCAAAGAATTACCTAATGTAGCATTAAGTTTGTTATCTCAAGAGCAGATTAAAGTTAAACAGGCAGGATGGGAAAGCAGTGCCCCACGCTCTGAGTCTGCAGGAGAAATGCGCACAGTCACGCAAATGTTTCCCACAGCATCCCTCACCACGCACCACAGGTTACAGCAAACAGCTACTCCAGGAGACAACTCCACATGAAACAGCCTGCAGAGCAGCTTGGACAAATTCTATTTTAGCCTTCCTAAAGACAGCCCAAGGAAAGAACAGTTGTTTGGAAACATCATATTGCAACACATCAAGTTATTATTCAGTTTTGCCCTAACAGAACTAACAGCTCTCCCTCACCTGTTTTAAGTGACATAAACCGCAGTCACTTATCCTTGTCTGCTACAGGCAAGGAAAAAAAGAATGTGACACTTCCAAAAACTCAGCTGGAGATTTTCCTCTGCTGAATTTAACCACATCACAGACTTACCCTAGAAGTCTATAATTTGCTGTTATACCTATTTAATGTAGCTTTTTCAATTAATTCAGCATTGCAGGAAGGAATAATAATAGTAAAAAAAAAAAAAAAAAGGGATACATTAGCTATGTAAAACAGTGTCAAAATTATTTTCAACCTCTGCAAGTATTTCTTTCCTCAGGCTATAAAAGAACTACAATAAATATAAACAAATACAATCTAACAAAGTCAATTTAAATGTGAAATTATGACAGTTGTATTAAAAAAAACCTCTACTGTAACACACTCATCATTCAAATCAAGACATTCAAGCAGCATGTGTTTACTGCCAATGTGTTAAACAAATCATTGGCTTTGGGTACGCACAGTTGAGGAGTTAAGCATTCCAGAAGAATTTCTCTTTCAACAAGAAACAGTATTTTCTCTCTGTACATCTAAATCACACAGATCTATGCTGGGCCAAGGCATAAGAAATGAAAGCTACTAGAAGTCTTATAAATGGTCACAAAATAAAAGAAATCGGAAAAACAGCCTCTAATACTTCTGGAATATTCAGTGGAATTAATTTGTTCATCTTTCACAAGTGATAGAATGAACAGAAACTGTGAGAAGTAATTTGCTGAAGTCAGCAATGAAAGGTACTGAGCACAGAGTGTAATATTTATTTACCACCAAGAGCATACAAGAATTGATGCAATTATCTTCCATTATAAATGGCAATGGATAAGGAACCATCTTCAAGAGTTGGTAGAGAATAAGAACTTTACTTCCTAAAAAGAGAAAGACAAAGACTGTTACACTCCAACCCCAGTCTTCTGTAGATGCTAACTGAACAGAATACTTTCTCCCATCAGCAAACAATAAAACTTAAAGCTAACCCATGTTCCTAGAGGACATAATCTTTACCAATGAGACTTGTAGTATTGAAGTGTTTCCAGATGCCAAACTAGTTTGGCAAATCCAAGCCTCTTTCTGTTCTTGAAAGAACCCTGCAGAAGTTACCCAGACAGCGACAGGCCTTGCACTTCATCTGACACAGTGTGCTACAACTTCACTACATTAGCAGTGGCAGAAGACACCGCCAGAACAGCCAAGAAAACAACACAGGAATCAGAAGGAACCAAAGTAATAACCCACTGAGGAGGAGAATATCCACTTGGAGAAAGATCCCAGCAACACCATAGGCATTCTGCACTCAGATTTCAAGGGTGCTATGTCCTACGGCTGCTTAGCTAGGACACACAGCAGAGCGAGATGTGGTGTGTGTAAGCCCTGCAACCATCAAGCACACCACTCCAAAATAAAACCACCATTAGCTGAAGCTGGCACAGTCAGGCCCCTCCTGCTTTGCTGCAGCCAGCTGGCATCACCTCACATTATCTGGCCCTCCAAGGTTACAGCTCCAAGACATCCTCACTGCCTCGTCATGACATTAAGGGTTTCTTCAAAATGCCAGTGTGTTCAGATGGTGCTGCTCTGCATCGAGTGGATGCAGAGCAGCACCAGGTGTTTACATGCTGAGCAGTGTACAGGTGTTTCTCATTTTATCCTCCCTTTGCTTACAAGAATCTCCCCTCATAATGATTATGTGCTTTCATTCCATTTAAGTGCAGCTTGAACACCTCCAGGCGTTTACTTCCAGAAATGGAATCACTGACCACTGTGCTCCCTGAGGTTTTTCTGTGGAGGTATTTAGCATCCTAGTACTTGTCAAAACACAGATTATTTTATTATGCATTTGTAAAGCAGTCAAATGTCAACTGATTTCTTTCTCTAGCCCAGTGTGCCTGTTCCTCTGAATAACCACCAAAGGACAAGAAGGAAGATGCTGGTGACAAAGGCACATCTGTCTTCCCTTCATGGGATGGGCAATGAAACTGATATTTAACTTGATTTTTATCTCATTTATAATCAAATCCCAAATAGATTCAGCCATCATAACATTGTCTACAACTATTAACATGGATGATAAGAATTACTTACTGAGTGATTCTGTAATTCTACAGTTGGACTCAATGATCCTTAAGGTCTTTTCCAACCTGAGGGATTCTATGATTCTATGATTCTACTTCATACTAATTTTAAAAGACATAGCTCCAGTGTTGCTCACACAAGGATGCTTTCTGGCACTGCGCACATCCACTTAGACACCACCTCTTTAGGCTACACAGGTCACAACATAATAACATGATAATTAACATGTGTTAATTCTGTGCTTGCCATTTGCAATATTTTTCTTTTCTTTAGGATACGCACACACAAGTTTAAACAATTAACTGTAACAGTGGCCCAGAGTCCACTTCCACACTTGAAGTACAAATACAGTTTAATTAGAATTGAACAAAATATTAATTGTCTGAGAAGTTACAGCAAACTTAAGTATTTATAGCTTAGAAGTTATGAAATTTGTGACTATTTTCACTTAGAGTTCTTTAAGTATCAGGTTTCACATCCATACATGCGGAAAAATTCATGTACGTGTTTAACTTGAACACAAGAATTGTAAAACAAAACAGGATGAGGACAGACAATTCTCTCTGCCCAGCCAGCCTTATCTCAGCACGCCTTGCACACTGCATCATTCCCTCAAGTGCAGGGAGCATCCCATCACCAACATGGCGTGGCTGCGACCAGGCCACTAATAGAAAATACTTGGGATGCTTGGCAGGAACCATGAGTTTGCATCATCTGTCACTGCAGCCAGGAAAAGCTCCCCAGAGATAGATGCTTTCAGCAGAGTTCTTGGTACACGTGAGGTCAGAATGGAACCAGATTAGAGATGCGGTCCCAGGGTTAAAGCCCTGGCTTTCCTCCCAGCGACAGGCAACAGAGTCCTCTGGTTTAAGGTAAAGAGCATCAGAAATATGAGGAGCTTGAATACAATTGCTTTTGCCTTTCCTCTTCAACTTCTTCCACTCCAAGTCATAAATACCAAGATTCCCAAATTAGGTTTGAACTTTATGTTTATTAAATCACTGTTCAACACTGGCACTTCAATCCAAAGAGAGCCAAAAACAAAGATACCCCCAGTTAACATGTTTCCTAGCTCTCAAAAAGTTTTAGATTCCTACACACAGATTGGTGCTTCTCAGGATTATTTTTCACTAGCTTATTTTACTGGACTTAGATTTACAGATGGCTGCTCCTATTTAACCTAAAGAGTTCTGTAAAACATTTTAATGTCATCTGTAAAAATTCCTTTTCCCTCAACTAAATAGGAAAAATCAAGTCAATCGCCCCCTTTTAGGACGCCCTTGTCCAAGACTAGCCTTAAATTATAGCCTTTGAAGTTACTAGATCACTGCACTATTGAGCAATTTTTATTTTTTTTTTGGCTACACTGGGAATGGTAAGAGTCCCAGGGTGAGGCACATGCTGTTCTACTTCAATGGCAAGAAGCCAAATCCGTTTAAATATTTAAACATTAACCCCACAGTTACAATTATATTAAAAAAAAAAAAAAAGCAGCCATGATTCCAGAAAGATTAAATTCATTCCACAGACAACATCTTGAGTACAAAGGCCATTTTGCCACTCTCTGAAAATGACATCTGGAAGAACTGAGAAGTATGGAAAAGTTATCAGAGTATTCATTATAGTTTCACTCACAGACTTCTTTTCTCCACAAGCATGGACACAAGCACATTATGTGACGTTTTCCCCTTCTGGCTCTCTATATTAATCTCCTGCACTTAAAAATGCTACTGTTTGGCACTGGGAAAGCCAGAGTTTTGAAGAATTTCACATACATCTTCTCTTTTGCTTATCCTGCATCAAAAAGCAGTTAGCAAACAGCAGTCCACTATTCTACTCAGCTAGACAATGAAATAAAGCAAACATCAGATATTTCCCCATTAAAAAATAATAGCATGAGGACTTAAAAAAAAAAAAACCACACACACAAAAAGCAAACAAAAACAAGGCTGAACTCTTATCTAAGTTTAAGAAACAAATGCCAGATGGCTCAAAGCTGAACAAACAAGCACAAGTTTGCTACCTACACTTTGTAGCAGGTTCTATGATTATCCAGTTATTCAGTGTTATTTAGTATGGATGGTTATGCCTCAAACACAAAAAAAAGCACCAAAATATTTTTAAACTTTTCTGAATTGCAAAACTAAAGAAGAAATGTGATGTTCAGGAATGTTATGCAGGGGGAAGAAGCCAGCAAGTTCCCTGCGTGAGTGTTTTTGTAACCCCCCACCTCTTCTGCTCTCTGAAGAGCAGGACACTGAGAAACCTGCTGTTTATTTTCTGCTGACTGCATTTACATTTAAAGCAGCACAAAATTCATTTTGTAGGAATCAAGCACAAAATTAGTTTTACAGAAATCAACCGATAAGCAAATTAAAACAGCTAACCAGAATAGACTGTAATAGATTATTTTTTTTTTCCCTCCTTACAAACCATTCTTTTCCCCACTTTTCCCTACAAGAACAAAATCCCAGGCCTCCCCTCCACAGTATGCTGGCACTCGTTGTGCTGTTTATAAAAAAAGTAAGCAGTTTGTAATTGTAGCTTTATTCTGACATGAATCTCATATAAACAACACTAAATATAACTTATGTGGATACTATGGAATGACCTCTACACGACCAGACTTGTTTTATCAATGATATCCATCCCATTATAAATTATAGTACCAGAAAATCAATCCCAGAGTCCATCATAGATCCCACCCTGCTTTCAGTAAGAAAGCACCTGAAACAGACAAAGGCTGTGACTGAACGACATGGTAGAAAACAAAGCCCTCCCCCTCACCGAGCACTTATAACAACTCTTCAGGGGAGGGGAAAAAAAAAGAAAGCAAACAAAAAAAAACCAGCACAGGCTTACTATATTTAGAAGACAACTTACCTAGAGTGCACCCCACATCAGAATAACCGCTGAAGCTGTGCCACATGCCAAGCCACACAGACCAAATGTCAAACATTCTGCTAGAAGGGCCACTCTGCCTGGTGCAGCTCCTCACCCTCACTTGTCTCAAACAGTTCTGGGGCTGTTTGTCACATCTCTCAAGGCTCTGCAGCACTTTTTTTGTATAATAAGAGCATTTTTACAAATACATGCCTTTGGCTACAAATCACTGTACTGTAAGGATCACACTGCAGCACAAAGCTCAGTGACCCATGAGACGTGGCATTTCAGCTGGACCAGACAGACAGAAAGAAAATAGTGATTATTATGAGGCCAGGACAGACAGTGAAAGCCATACGTGGAGCACAGCACAGGCAGTCCAAGTAGGATGGTAGTATCACTGCCTGGCAGCGGGAGCAGCCAGCCAACAGGCTGTAAGGTGAGTAGGGAAACCGCTGTTTGAACATAAAAAAGAAAGAAAAGTGGGGTAAGGGAGAAAGCCTGTGCAGTACTAAAGTAATGGCTAAGGCTTCAATTCCCTTTTTGGTAGGGGCAGCTTTCAGCAAGACTTCAGAAGGCCTAATGACATAGTATCCTCCTTTAGGAAACTGAAGACAGCTGCTATTCAACCATCACCTTGCAATTAAGTTATTAAATGAACAACCAGTTCAAGGCGTATTTCCTAACATCTTATGTATTTAGATGCAGCACTGTTTAGAGTAGAGAAGCATGAACAAATACTGGTTATGCCTAGTACAACTATTAGGAAACGTATGAGAAGCCTGTGACACAAACAGATCTGTTTTATAGGGCACTGCACTAAATCCATGGCACACAAACACAAGCAAGATCAGGGCAACGAAAGACAGGTAATGTTGCATCCTAACCCAGTATAGAAACAGCTCAGATATCTTGGTCTGTGTGCAATAAGTTAGAGGCAAACTTTCATCACATGCAATATACATTATTAAGTGCATGACCAACAGCCTTTATAATCTGCTGAGAAAGCTATCAAGCTCATGAAGTTCATACCACTTGGTGTTAGAACATCAGAGAGCTACAAAAGACTGAGAAGCCTTGTGTACTGCACAGCTCCAAATGAGTACCAAGAAAAGCTATTCATTACAGAAGTCTGTACACAGCAGGGACATTTATTCTGCAGCTACAAACCCCAGCACCTTAACAGAGGTGAGCCTCCTAACAGTTTGACAAGCTCTGCCTTCCTTCCAGGCAGATACTGACGGTGCAACCCCTTAAAGGCACCCACTGCCTAAGGCTACCAACTCATGCAGATTGCACAGCCAGCCATTATTATCTCCTGGTATCAAGGCCCTGGCTGATTAAAATATTTTAACAGGAGACAACACCCAGACAGTTCGGTTTCATAATACTCAGCAACAACAATTCCTGAACAGGTCATAGGAACAACGTATAAAACAAGGCACAAAAAATACAGATGCACTACAGGAGAGATCTGCAACTTTGAGACACCTTTATACCGAGAATGAAAAAGAGTAAGGACACAACCAGACCAAAATATGTGAAAGAAATTGCTTTAATTTAGAGAAAGCTTGTGAAGGAAGGATTCCAGCAATCCACCTGTAGATACAAACTCAACAAAGAACCGTCACCTGCAAGGAAGCATCAAATAGAAAGGCACTTACTGCACTCAAGGGCATGCTGAATATTTTATTGCATGAAGGCAGAATAATGCTCAAAAAGACAATGTTGTGATAACATATGCTGCTCTGTAAACTATAAATCACATCAGCAGCTTATTTTCCAGTACTTCCATGCTGCTCATTGCAGCTGCTGGATAATCCAAGAGACATGACAAAATGAGATTTTACTGGCAATAAAAATGGTCCATGCTACTTGAAAGACAGAAGAATAAAGTGTCCTAAGCCTGATTTGTATCACTAAATGAGGACTATATGAAACATAAAAAAAACTTTCTTACTGGAAGTCTGCAACAGGCTTTAGCTCCCACAAACTTACACATATCCAAAGTACAACTGAGAAGGTGCGAGAAGGTGCATACACCATACAGACTGCCTAGTTACAAATGCTGAAAGCATATGTGAAACAATAAGGTATCCAGAAGTTATAGTATCAAGAAATACTAAGCTTCTACAGAAGTTTCTTACATATCTCCAACACAATATAAGTATCAGGTCAGCATTAAGGGTGGCCAAAGACACTCTGCAGAGGCCAAACTGGCACCTGAGCCATGCAATTAGGCAGCATTGCAACAGTGGAGCATTATAATCGATAGGCTTCCTAGATAAGATAATATTTTATTATTACTACTCCTGTGTAATCAAGGAAGAGTTTTAAGTAAGACTACTAGTGGAATAAAAGCAGTATGCAGCGCATAAACCGCATGAGAGTGCTGCAACAGACAGAGCCCACTCACAGTGCCGAGAACCACTAAGCCAGTACAGCCAGAAGTGACTGCATCACGTGGCTGTAACCAGTGATAGCAAGGGTGAAGTTTACGCTGTCATGCACAGCCAAGACAGACTTAGAGAAGATCACATCAGTGAGGAACTCTTCCCACACTCAGTCAGGGATACGGAAGAATCCACAGGACACCGAGAGCTTCAGCTGAGAGTTAGAAATAATGATGTACACACATTGTCCCGAATGGCTGCTCTAAGCACAACAGCTACACAAGGGCTAGATGACTGCTATTCAAAAGATGGAAAGGAGCGGGCAAAGGAATGTCCACTTTCCTCTTTTCCTTCTTCCTAAAGTAACTGGGAAGGAGAGAACATATATATCCAAAAAGAGCCATACAGTAATGGTTTATCACCTATACATTTCCAAAACTGGAAGCTGCTAAGTCTCTCAAAAGGAATCACAAAGTCACATTCAGGGATGGGTGAAGCATCACCAACCTCCCTACAAAAAAGATGACAGAACAGGAATACCTGTAGCAAACTGCACTCGACCTTACATTAAGAAATAAATACTTCATTAGAGACAACAGGAGAGTCTTTGTCAAGAACACTAAACAGTCATCCAGTCTCCAAAAAGCTTTTTAAAGAAAACGTTTAGATTTCTGTGCAAAATAGCAGTGTGCAAGCACAATTTCAGCATTAATTTCTTTGACTAGCTTGTCAAGCTCACTATTTCAGTCCAATGCTGGGCCTAAATAATAACTCCTTTAAGGAAGATGTAAGATTATATATGAGTTTGCTTTACTAAGCTCCACAAAGTGGAAATCCTAATACTGCATAACCAATGTTGCAATAACTAGCTGTTCATAAAAAGCACTCCTCTCAACCATTAGGTTTCTGGTTTTATTTGAGCTTTAATTGCCAGCTGCTCCACCAACACAAATCAGCTTTCAAACATCTGGGCTGACAAATCAAGAAGGAACCATTTGGTTTTTAATCACATTTAATTAGTCCCATATCTGGAAGAAAATTAAACAGATTTAATTGATAGAAGATGACTTCTTAGGAAATGTGTTCTGAAAAGAATGACTTTTAAGCTAGCTAAACCCAAACAGCAACATTCAGGTATGAGCAGAATAAGTGCAAATCAGCAAAAGATTTGCCAAGATTAAATAAATCCTAGTAATGAAGCTGCCAGAAGAGTTCATGCTTTGTGACAGGTCCACCTCCATCAGGAGAAGTGTTCCATCTCTAAGTGACATTGTACTGCAGCTGAAATAATATTCCCCAACAGCACTGCCTATAGCAGAAATAGGTGTTAAGTCTTCCAAACCAAGCTTCAACTTATTCTCATTTTTTCCCCCAAAAAGAATACCACTGAAATTCAACAACAGGACAGCTTCCTGATATTAAGACGGTTTTATGACTATTCATAATTTAGATGTTCATTTAGTGTTTTAATGGCAATATAAACAATCTTAACACTGGAATTTGTATTACATATCTATTTGGTGTATGCATCTCCCAAAAGGAATGCATACCTTAGTCACTTCCACATGTTTATGGTTCATGACTTTGTCATAAGCTGTCTTTTATCGAGCCATTTAAAGGCCAAAGTAGACACAAGGAACTACAATAAGGAATATTGCAGCTACAAAGAAGTAACACTAAGCAATACAGAATTAAAGATCTCAAAAGTAACAAACAACATCTAACTGAAAAGCACGTTCCGTTTTTACAAATTTTAATCAAGCAATTCCTTGTACTTCTCTGAAACTGGACACCCAGCTTACAAGTACTAACACGCTATGTGCACAGCTATTGCTCCACAGGCTGGAAACCTTACTGAATAACACCTAACGTGGGTTAGGCGAGAAGTTCTATACAAAGCTTGCATAGCAAGAAGCCAGGTTTACAGAATTCATAGGTGCCACTTTTCTGCAGAATAATCATTCATCAAGCAATTTGTAATTAAAACCATGAAGCAGTTCTCCCAGTTTCTCACTATTTATCCACAGATCAGCAACAACCAAGTTTCCTGTTAATCTGCCCCAAAAGGCTAGGAGACCTCCCCAAGCAAAAAGCAATTGGAAGGACATCAGACAGATCTCAGCTTCAACTGGATGAAAGGACAGGTCAGTCACAGGAAAGGCAGCTACACTCAGAGTGAGTGTCTAAGGATTCTGATGGCAGGAGTTCACATTCAAAGAGCTGCCAAACACCTACGCTACAGTCCTCTTGCAATTCTGAAGCACACTAAAGAGTGTCCCTGCACAGTGACAGGATGCTTGATCTTCAAGACTAGGGACACCAACAGCTCGCTTTAGGCCAATTCCCTTGACACCCTCCTTGTGCTGAAAGAGGGGAGCAGTACCAAAACCTGGAAAATCTTACCTTTGGATTTCCTCAAATGAGAGCAGCACTTGACTCATTAGGAGCATATGGATAAAACTCAAAGTAACATAAAAAATGTACTCTGATAACAGGCACAAACCATAGCTGATGGACAAGTTTACTCACAGCCCTTCTTCTTTCCAAAGAGTTGTTTGGTTTTTTTTTTTTACCTGTCCTTGCACTTTACCACAACTCTATCATTGACACACAGATTCTTAGTTCCCCTGGAATAATGATCATACTTTGTAAATTCTTCAGTCAAGATCATTCACTTTGCTGCAATTCAATGCTAGGAATAAGACCAATCAGCATGTCCCTCCAGTAGCCTCAGCTGTAACTCAAACAGGAGATGAACTGAGGTGAAAGACTAGTCTGAGGTAATCCTCATACCAAATACACTCATTCAAGAGTATCACCACAGACATTCAGGAACATAATGACTAAAAGCATTTTTCTCACCAGTCAAGTAGATTTGGCATTGCAGCTAATTCCATAAAGAAAAAAAAGAATCATTTCAACAGACACTCCATCAAGAACTCAAAGATGCCATCAAACAAATATATCAAGCCCAGGACACAATATGGACCCCATGTATTGCCAGGTGATCAGAGGAAAATAAACAGTTACTTTAAAAGTAACTGCACTTCCTCCTTCCATAGCTCTGGTTTTGTTTTTAAAAGAGGTCTCCACCTTCTTCATTGATGTGAACATGCCAAACACAGCAAGTAAAGTGGCACTAGAAGCAAGGTTTTCTTGTTTCTTCCTGTTAGAGATAGTATAGAAAGCTACAACAAAAGGTATTACAGTTATTGGCAATCATCAGCCATTACAATGAAGTGATACACCACATGCACTCCAGTGGTTCCACCCTACTGCACTGCCTTCGCTGCACAACTCATTGCCACTGTTGGTCAGCGCGGAAAGGCAACAGCCACATGCACAACCAGCAGGACCCGCAGCACAAGTCAGTTCACCAAAACCCACTGTGGGTTCTAACAGCACAGCTGCTAGTGTTTTGAGTGCACTGGTTTAATTGCCCTGCAGGACTCCTAAGTACTCTCCCCTACACGTGCATGGTTATGCGTATCTGCGTCTATTACATGCAAAAATAAGCTAGCACTCATTTTTATTAAGGTATTTAAGAACATGGAAAAAACAATGGTGAAAGCTCTGCAAATACTTGAAGATTGCTGAAAACACATTGGCAACTTGGTATTTAGATTACAGTAACCAGGAAAAAGTGATATAAATTTTATGATAAAGAAAAAAGGTCTAACCAAATGGCAGAGCCAGGAAAACCCAACTACAGGGGAATGAAAAGAGACTGGAGAGCTAACAGAAGTGGACAATGCACAGCCATACTGGCAGCAGCTTGAGTTATTCCTGATGCAACAACTAAATACTAACTGAAGCAGTTTAAGGGAAGTTACTTAAGTGGAGAAATGCCAGAATAATTAGGGATTAAAGCAATTAATCAAAGGGAAGGAAAAGTTAATGGAGTATAACATGAGTTCATACCGCTTGGTGGAAAGTTACATTCTGAAATAACTTTTTGGTACTAGAAAAAAAAAAACACTAATGTGGAAATTTAAGAAAAATTCAATATACTACCTTGTTATTTGGAGGACAGAAAACTATCAAATAGCACTGACTTTTTTTTCCAGAAAACATAAATATGCACTAGCCAACGTATTCTGCAGGATAATCTCAATGACAACAAAGGAAATAAGAAGGCAGTAAACAACTTAAATTTTCCCATGCCCTTATCAGAACAACTGCTGAGTCTAAAAACATCCTCACACATGAGTTAGAAAAGGATGAAACTCCACAGTGCAAGTACTCCCTCTAAAAAAGATAGGCAGGCTGTTCTCATAGAAAGTGAGAATGTTTAAAAGAAGCTGTACAACAGCCAGCTACACTTGTAAACACCGAAGAAGCTCTGACTCTTGTTTCTCCTTTCACAGGAGAAAGCAAAATAAGGAGCATTAACCTCACCCTGCTTCAGCCCCACTCCTGCACAGCCTGAGCGGCCCAGAAACTTGAAAGCTAGACCCCAGAACCCACGGGATACAGGCAGCTTTAGAAACACTTGATTTTCCTGATTTAACATTAAATGAGGGTATATTACAACAGTGAGTTAAGAGAACAAAATGTGCCAAAGAGAGACAGGGCCTTCTGGGTAGGCAATCACTTCAGCAATTTCTGCTTGGTCAATATCTAACATGGTACTTTCACTCACAGGGCACTCAGCATCCAACTACAAGATGTCTCCAATCATAAAGCACTAGTGGCACACTTTAACATCTTATATGAATGTTAAACATATTACATTTTATGCATATATTTTACACATACATAAAATCATGTAAATCAACCCTCATTATCAAGATACCTAAACTGCATTCCACAGTTTCTATTACAAGTAACACTATTTTGCTGGGCTGCTGAGATCATTAGTTACTTGGCATGTTAGAACTTAGCTCAATGCTAAGCTCTGAAACTTACAAAAAATTCCATATTTGACATTTTCCATGATAATCTGTGCAAGAATCTTTGCTTTCAAAAAAAAAAAAAAAAAAAAGCAGCCCACTTCTTCCATACTTGATTGCAGATGGAAGTTTGAAGCCACAAAATACAAGAGTTAGAAATAAGAGCCCAAAATATGTCATTACTTTGTTCGTTTCTCACTTTGCCAAGGCATTTATATCACATTACCACAGTTAGTCTTAGAGCCAAAATCAGCTCCTCAGAAGTGACTATGCAAAAAAAAAACAAAACAACAGGATGAGGCACAAGTTACACATTCAAAATAAATAGCAAGCCTTCATCTAAACTGCTCAGAAAGACACTACGAAACCAGTCTTAAGGTGACATTCAGGAAAAGTTTGACATTCGGTCAAATATTTTAAAACTACGGAACTTTTATATATAGAATCACATTTATAGAGTTTTAGCATCAAAACCATCTGATTGTTTCTACTCTGGCCACAGCTACAAGGCAGACTGATCTCAGCCAGGAATCACAACTTGGCAATATTTTTAAAAAGGGACCACGTGAATTTTAAATACAGCTTTGTTACCACGCAACACAATTAACCTTTATGAAAACAAAGCTCAAAAGCAAACTACTGCTCACCCACAGTAATTAGCAGAGAGAACTAATTGCTGGTATCAGCTCACGTGGGGCAGCCACTGCAATGCACTGCTATACCTCCACAGAAGTACAGTGTATGTCAATGGGAAGAGGCAATTTTCAGTGCCTATTTTACTTAGTGATCCAGACTGCATCCATATTCATCACCACCGCCCAGTGCAAAAACATCAACGACAAAAAGCCAGCAGGTTGCAAAAGTAAATTGCATTCTATGCAAAGCTTACACCTCCAAAGAATACTGTGTGTTCCTTCAGAACAAAAAGACACAATCATCTGTTTGTAACCTCTGTATCATCTGATTTGTTAGGTGAGATGCAGTATTAACAAAATTTCACACTATAGCTAGTCTTAAACGATCATCAACTTTACAATGAACTGAAAATGTCCATTAATTATTTGCTTTACCTGCCGCAGCACGAATGGATCTCTTAGACAAATCCCACACGCGAGGGTTAGCACAGAGCCTGTCACACCTCACCTCGTGAAAATAAATAAAGCAAAACGCCCTCACCCCGGTGCCAGATGCCAGAGCTGTGCCAGCAGCAAGGACACGCGTAACCCCGGTGAGAAAGGGACGCTCGGTTTTCTGCCTTGTTCCAGAACTTGAAATAAACGGGGAGGAAAGAGGTGTTGGCGTTGATTTTTGGGTTCTTTTTGGCGGGTTTTTTTTCCCCCCATAAATATTAGCACCGCTGCCTCGGAACGATGGTATCGGGTATAACTCAGCGTCCTTCCCAGGCGCTCTCCTGTCCCCCGGCAGCGCAGACGGGCGCGGAGCAGCAGCGCACACCCTCGCGCCCCCTCACAGCCGCGCCGGACCCCGCAGCGCACGGCCGTCAGGGCTCCTCCTCAGGACCCACCTGCGCTGCGCACCGCGTGCTGCGGGCGCTCCGGAACGCGGAGACGGAGAGCGGGGTGCCGCTGCCCTCCAACCCGGCCCCGCGCTCGCAGCCCGGCCGGGCTCGCTCCCGCACCGCACACGTTACGGGCCGAGCTCCCGTTAACCGAACAAAATTATAAAAAAGAAACTTTTAAAACCCGAAGAACTCGCGCCGGCTCTCAGGTCCGCAACCCGCCTCCTGCGCTCAGCTCGGGCTCTCCCTCGGAAGAGAAGCCCGACCCGAGCAGCGCGGCGCCCGCCCACCTCGCAGCGCGCCCCGCAGCCGCACCGCTCCGCTCTGCCGCTCCTTCTGGCCCGTCCCGTACGGCGAGAGGCCCCGCACCGCCCTCCGGCCGCACCTGACGCCCCTCGCTCCGCTCACCTGGCGCCGGGCCGCCCCTGGGCGGTGCTTCCTTCGGCGGGGGCGCGGAGGGGGCCCGGCCGCGCCGTGCCGCGCAGATGGCGGCGAGAGGCGCAGGTAGAGAGCGGGAGAACTGGGTCAGCGATAAAAATACTGCCCGGCGAGCAGGGAAGGAGCTCCGAGACGCTCTCGCCCCACTGGGGCTTCTCGACGGCGCCGGGCCGGCGCAGCGGGCACCTTCCCCTCAGGCGGCGGCGGGAAGAGCTGCAGCGCGAGCGGAGCGGCGCAGGCTGCGAGTGACGGCCAATGAGTGCGGAACTCCCCTTGCTTTTTTGTTTCACCGCGCGTGGCTCCGCGCACGGCGCGTCAAGTAATGAGGGCGCGCGAGCGGCTGCCTCGCAGGCCCGCCCGGCAGCTCGGCCCGGAGTAAATCATTAACCCGGGGCAGCGGAAGGGCAGGCCGGACCGCATTCCCCTCGCCTCGCCTGGCCCAGCCTGGCCGGGACGCGCGCCCTCGCGGCCCCGCTCACCCCTGCTCGCCTCGTTGGGCCCGGTGCTGCCGTCCCAAGCGGGGCACCCTGTAAAGTGCCTGGTTGTTCTGCAAGGTCAGCCGGGAGCTGCACGGGCCGGAGATGAGCTTAATGGTGTGCAACGGTGCCGACAGGCCCGAGCTGCATTTTCTTAATGGCATAAGCTGCCGGATTTGTGCCGAGTTTATGTAAAATAGGATACGAATGGAAACAGAGACAAAGTTTATGCGTTCAGTGACAGCTGCTGCGGCTTTAACTGCCGTGGAATCATGGAATCATAGAATTGCTCAGATTGGGAAAGACCTTAAAGATCATCGAGTCCAACCGTGATCTAACCATAGTACCCTAACTCAGACAACCCCCTGCTAAATCATGTCCCTGAGCACCACATCCAAACGGTTTCCTTTTCGCACCTCGTGTCACTTGCTCTTCGTGCTTCTCTTGTGTGAGTGGTGGCAGAGCCTGCGCTCCCCTCCCAGGGCTGTATGGAGGAGTAACTGCAGCTGTGTCCTGTGCCAAACCAGAGGAAGGAGTGTCCGTGCATCAGGCGCTCCTGAGTCTAGGGAAAGGAGTGTTGTGTCTCAGCACTGAGACAAGCTGCTTTTGTTTTTCTGGGAGTTGTTTTTTTTTTAATCAGAAGTGATGTTTTTCCTATGAAGAATGTGGACTTAGTAGGTGAACAAATGCTTCGTGCAGTATTAATGAAAATCACCTGTTTTCCTCACGCCTTGCAGGTTTCAGTGAGTGCGTTGTGGCTCGTGTCAGACTCCTTGACTGTGTGGAGGTGCTTTGGAGACTAGGCACCAAAGCGGTGTGTGCAGCCAGTGGGTCTGCACACACATAACATGAGATACAGAGGGAAAATCCTTTTGGTCACCTTTACAGATTTCCAGAAGGTAAACTCTGCCTACGTAACATCTGGGTGGAGAAGCTTTCCAGTGCCAGTAAGGCACCCTGCTGCCATAGCAGTGTCAGGGCTCATTATGTGCCCAAATAGGAATCTGTACAGATTTGGTGACTCCAGAGGAAATGCTTGACATCACACTAATTCCCTGACCTTCCTTCCATCCTCCGCTACTATATACAGTTGCTGGCTATTTATATATGATGAATATGATTCAGAATTGAAACAAGCCAGGAAGACACTAAATCCTTCAACCTACTAATTAAAATAAGGGATATAGCATGATTACTTTGTTCCATCACCACATGAAAGAGGACTATTTGTTTTTATTGTGGTTAGCTTAGTAGTAACAAACAAAATATTTTATTCCTATCCATGAGAAGTGATCTTGCCTATCTTAATGGGCTTCATCCAGAATGTACTGGAGTCAGCAGCAGTATGCATGGGCTTTGAATTTACATGTGACTGCAAATCTGGTGAGATGTATTAGACCAAGAGTGCTGTCAGACTACAGGGCTGAGCACTGAAGACTTTGACACCCCAAGAGGGAATAATGTCTGTCTTTCAGTGAGTCTCTACAATGCTTCAGCCCTTGGAAGGCAAACCCTTCAGTATTGCAGCTGAAGCACACTGTCAGGCATCTGTTGCTGTGGCTGGACGTGTGGAGCAAGGAACATTGTGAGATTTTTGTGGTGTCATTAGATTACTGCTCATGTGAAATTGAGTGATAGATAGTTTACATAGCCGGCCTTTTAGCAAAGTTCACAGGCATGGCTCCAACTGTACATATGGAGGCTAATCTCAGTTACAACTTGAAAATGCCTCTGTCTTTGTTACTGTGGGGATGGTCTGGAAAGTATTGACAGATTGCTACATCTGAAAGCTTGTCATATTGATCTTTATCCCACCAAAAATCACAGTGCTTTCACTGTACCCTGTGACTGTTCCACTGTGACTTGCTCTTTCATTTTTCATGGTCCAGCTATTTGTCTAGGCCTTTTGTATAACAGTAATTAAGGAAAAAGAAATCAGCTTAAAAAACAAATATGACTCTTAGATTCTTTTAAACTGAGATAAGAGTGAGGGAATTTGGGAACAGTTGCATTGGCATTCCATAAAAATCTTCCCTAATTCAACTTGGCTAGAATTCAGGTTGAGAACGACAGTAGAAGTCATTACATAGAGGAAATGTTTGTCAGATCACATCAAGAAGGATTTCAAAGAAACGGCCAAGGATTTTCAATGCAAGGAAAGAGAAGAAACCAGCAAGGCCACTGACATCTGTATAATTTTTTTATTCTATTTTATTTTTATTTTTATTTTTTTGTGTCATTTGCCCTTGGAGATCGCTTTCTTGGGATTCCAGTCAAAAGCTGTTGGAAAATAGCTATTTTGGTCACAGCCTCACAAAACACCTTTCTTCTGTTGTTAAGTAGCAATTAAATGACTTCTGCTTCTTTTTTTTTTTTTTCTCCTCAGTTCTTCTATTCCTTTTTTTTTCTGTAAATGTATGATGAAGAATGAAGTATTATGCTGCCTAATCATTTAAAAGGAGGGAAGGAAAAGAGAAAGAAGTAAGAAAGGCACAAAAACCTTACAAAAGGAAGAGAAATGGAATACAAATGATAACAAGGGGAAAGGCATCCAAAACTACGAGGAATAAAGTAAAGAATTAGAAAATCCAGAGCAACGGATGAAGAAGAACATAGGCCGCATGTCTAGACTCTTGTCTTAGGCCCCACATGTACTTCTGAAAGGGTTAGAAAGATACACTATGCTGAGATAGTCATATGGCTGTCTTTAATAATAGATATGATTGCAGCAAGTGTAAATATATTGAAATAGTACCAGGTAACTTGAGTATCAATAGCAATAAAAATGCAGCAGCACAGGGTGGCCAAGTCAGTGTTCTTCTGGTATCCAGTGTAATGGATGGTTTTGAATAGGTTATTAGGGAACTACATTTCTACTCCTGACTCTTAATGGTTGGTTGCACTGTACTTTAATATTATATGATAATTGGCTAAAAAAACTGCCTTGTAACAGGGACTGAAATTCAAATTTCCCCACTCCGAGCCATGTACTCTAATTGTTGCGTTGCAAAATGATGCTTTGCTTCTCTGTCCCAATGAGTGTGGATTAGTTTGTTCAGAATAACAGCTTTCCAGCAGGCACAATGAAGGGATTCCACCAAAATAGCCTCTGGCCTGGTGATGAAGGGAATTTCCTGGGAAGTGAGAGGTGGGCATTCAGTATTGTCCTCAATACTCTGCAGGTGTCTAAGCTGCTGTCTGCTGGGCCTTCCTCCTGGCATGCTTTTGAAAGATACTGAAGACCAAGTGCAGACATTGCTTCAATATAACTCAAATGTTGTAGATGCCAAGAACACTGTAACTTCAGTATCAGGAGCTGGCAGCTCAGGTGCTTCTTACACTTCCTGTTAGAGTTTCTGGTCCAAGGTACTTCTGGTGTGGGGGCACCTGCCTCAGAGTTGTGGGCTAGGAAAGCAATGCCAGAACTTGAGAGTTGCAGCTCTTAACGCTGCAACAGATATCTGTTGTGGATAAGACTTATCTTTGCTGTGCTTGGGAAAGCACTGTGTTGTGGATTTGTTCTTGTTCAGTGGTGTGCTCACTGGTAATTCATGGCATTATGAGGCAGACTTCTGTCAGATAAAATTCCAGCATGCTGGAGGTGAGCATACTCTGTTGAGATTTTTCATTTTATTTTTTTTAAGGTGGGGAGAGGGCCAGTGGAGACATGTAATGAATGTCAATAACTACATTCAATTTCTTTGGCAAGTGGTAAGTACTGTTCCCCTTTGTTTGCTCATGCAGACTATGTTTAAAGTATTTCATAATATAAAGCAAACCTTTCTGGAGGCCAGTGCCAATTTTGGTTGAAGAAATATATAGCAGCATAGTTGAAAGTTTTCATTATCTCCTTATGCTCAATTACTAATGAATATCCTTTAATTTTTTTTTACCACACGTTTCACATTCATATGACTTTTTTTTTTTTGCCTGAGGCCTATGTGAATAAAACAGTGTACTTCCTGCTTTGAGAACATACTGATGATGTACGTTAAGAGAAAATCATTAGGAATAGCCCTCGTGACAATGTTGCTGGATGGTAACTTGCACTGAATCCTGTAATTTTACTTGTGATTTTACCTGTAAAGGCTGGAAGTAAAATAATTTTCTTGTAAGAATCTTTAGTATTTCTCATCCACGCTTCGAAAATAGACAGGCTGTGGGTATATCCACTGGTGAACAGTTCACAGATCTCTGGGCTGAATTAATCCCGTAAGTAAAAATTTTCTTCATATGGTATCAACGAAGCAAGGTTGAGTTCTATACTTATAAGCATCATTGGTGAAAAACGAGAAAGTATTTTTAAAGCTTTAAGCATTAGACGGTTGTACTTCACTTGATTCCCTAAAGTAATAAAATTCTTCCTTTCCAAGCCATTATCAGTGAGACAAACCCCAGCACTGTATGTGTTATTAATTATTTATTCTTTCCATTTTTTCCTAAATGCACATTAAAGAATTGACTCATGGCTTTTAATACAGTTTTGAAGAAGAAATTCAATCGATAATTTTTGGAAATGCTTTCTTATGACAAATACAATTATAAGAAAGACAGTAAGTTTAATCTTCTGTGGTGTTAAGATAACGGTTCAACTACTTTACTCCTATTAGTATTTTGATAAATCTAGATAGGGATTGTTTTTTTTTTCCTTCTTTATACTAATGATTTTTTGAGAATTTGTATATTGTTCTTGTAGATATGTTAATTACTTTTCTATTATTTTTTCTAGTTGAAATAAAATGACTACTTCTTCCCCCTTGTTTCTGTGGTTTCAGTTTCATGAAAACATTCTTGTATAACCACGTGCAGAATGATAAATTTACTGTTTTGTACATGCAGTTGTTATCCTTCGAAATTTTTCACGTATGTTATTTTTAAGCTAACTTTCACATAAGGAAATGCATGCAAAAATTTCAAACATGGCTATTTGTCTATTCTGATAGAAAAGCAAGCAAACAAAAAGGTTATGTAGTGAATGGAGGGCCCAGCACTTTGCAGAATTTTCAATGCATGTGAGTATAATTGCAGATTTAATTGCCTTTGACAAGGGAATGAGGAGGGATGTTACAGCTATGTGAGGGCATGGCTAAACCTTGCAGAAGTGTACTGGTTGGAATGGTGGCTGCTAGGAAAGGTTAAATTTTGGATTATATGTAAAAGATGTTTGAGGGATTCATATACTGCCAAAATATGAAGCTCTCCAGTCATACCTGCTGAGTTCCTAAGAGAATAGTGAAATTCTTAGTAGATATCAAGAAACCATTGAACAGAAAGAAAAATAAGAATCCTTATTTTCAGCCATTCTATGGGACCCATTGCAAGTTAGAGGAGAAATGGAGAAACTCTCCAAACAAGTTGCTGGTGGAGGTATTGCAGAAGTAGGAGAAAGTGGTTTCATCACTGGCCCACTGCAGACTTAATGCTTTGAAAAAATAAATTTTGCTGAAGCAAAACCATTTGTATTCTTATCTGTAGCTGGTCAGCTATTTAAATGGCACTGAAGATTACTTCCTTCTGTGACTTTCCCAATATTTAAGGAACAAATAAATCATACTGCTATTGCAGCATCTCCCTCATGAGGCTTGGGTGTGAGATTTAAGTTAGCAGGGTTTAGCCATTATCATTTGCACTGTGGCAACTGTGGACATGGGGATGAATAAGCTCTTGGCCAGCAGCAAAGACCTGGTGATGTGACTTGTTCTGACAGGAGAAAAGGCTAAGCTAACTTGCGTATAGCAAATGCAAAGTAATGCATGCTGACAATTTCTGCAGATCAGCTGATGTATTACTAGTTGTTCTATGAGCTAACTTCATGGTACTTTGGAGATCACAAGACAGTTTAGTGCACCACGCTTCTCTTTGCTTAGACTCTGCTCTAAGAGTAATGGTCTTTCTAAAGGCTTCTGTGGATTTCAGATCTCTATGCATGCAAATATATTGCATTATACACACAGTACCTTGTTACTGCAAATCATACGTACTGGTTGGAGTAGTCAAAGTAGTTGTAGTATACGTAATGGGACAGAATCAATAGAGAAATGACAGTAATTTTGATAAAGGTAGTTCATTCCAAACAGAGACTTGCACCAATAAAATAAGGAGGAAAAGCTTGAAGTCAGTTCTGTGTGGCAACAAGATATTCCCATCTGATCCTTAGTAAGACAGGATAGAAGGAAACAGTGCTTTGAGGAAGCTCCACTGCGGCAACATTTGACAGGATTTCACACTACTTACTCAAAAGGGAACTGTTAAAGGTGAAGAGCCAGACAGCTAGAGAATGAAAACGTTTCCTCATCTCTTTTCCCATCCTCCTGAGTACAGGCAGATGAATTCCAACATTAATGGAAGGGCAAGCATGTACTTTTGATTTTGAGAAATACTGAATGCTGTTCTCCATGCATGAAAGGTTGGATAGGATGGGAAAATACATGTAGATTTTAGAGTGAAATAATCCAGTGGGAGAAAAAATCCTTTTTTACATTTGTACTTAATGTGTTTTAGTCCATGCTTTTCTACTGCAGCATGGATCATTTAGAGATATTCTTACGCTAATTCATGTCTTAACCAAACCTTATTGTTCTTAGAATAGGTTTGATTAAGTATTATTTTTGCTCCCCATTTCAATACATGTTCTAAATAGTCAAAGAAATGTAGCTAGGGAAAAAAGACCTTAATTACAATAGCACAGAGACTGTTGTTCTTGGCACAACTTTAATGGCCAGGTAGACCTTTAAGTAAAAAAATATATATTCCTGTCAAGGATTTCCCTTCAAGCCCCTTGACTTTCCAAATTGGGCAAAATATATTGTTGAGTCAGGTGCATCTGAAGTAAAAAGAACATTCCCATCATTAGAAAATTTCAAGTAAATGAAAAAGGTATTGCAAATGTTATGTATATACAGCACTCCTCGCCTGAAATACAGTAGGATTCATCTAGGACATTGTGTTGCTATTTCATACCAAAAAGACAGTGTAAATAAATGAGTTTTTTGATAGACTAGATAAGTTTTGGATTAATATTTTAAGCATGCATTATTTTGTCTATTGTGCTTTTTTAAAGATTAATTGAACATATAATGAACTATAACAAAAAAAAGTTCAACGTGAAGTTATGAAGTCATTAATGTTAACACTGTGTGGGCAGTCTCTTTCTTTTTTGTTATCACTTCAGTTCATTTTTCTGATAGCCCAGTAGTTCTGGATAGTAGGAAGTAAATTTAAGTTGCAGTAGGAATTAAATACTTCATTGCTAATTACTTGCTTTCTCTTAGCTAAACTTAAGCCTAGCATGTAAGTTAGCCACCAAGATGCAACATCAGAATCTTCTGAAGACAGAAGTCAGTTTACTTTCAAAAGTGATTATAAAAAACATGCATGTTTTTTATTGTGATGAGTTTCTGAGTCAGAGCTGGCTTGTGCTCCAGAAGAGTACTCATCCCTGCTGTCCCACATGGCGCCCTCCTTAACCACAATCTCTTGCTCAGCCTTCTATTAGTGAGCATTTGTCAGGTTTTATAATTTTCCACATTATGAAATGCAAATGGTAGCAACAAATAGCATTTTATAAGCTCGTACATATTATTAGAATTATCTGAAGAATCCTTGTTATGCGTGACTGTTTATCTCATCATATGATACTTTATATGTATGACAGAAGACTGTAAAATACCATACATAATATGGATGGTACACACATTGACTTCTGGATTTTGTTTGCAATTCACTGTGAGCAGCTTGCAGTGGGTTTTAAATGGTTATAACAGGAACTGCTCACATTAAGAGTTACTGATCCTCTCTCTCTGTCTCTCTGAATATTGATATAATGGATGGTGGTGCCAGCTAAAGCTGATTACTTCCTGCTCTTTAGTCCTGCTGTCTTTGTGGAAACTAAAGCTGCAGATTTCCTTAATTAATCATACCAGTCAAGAAACTGAATAATTGTAGTGGAGACTTCTTCTATTGTCAGCACTTCTTTCCTTTAAATACAAAGCCTGGATGTTAGCTAGCAGAGGTAATTTTTCAGGGACGACTTTGGGCAATTTTACCACAGCATACTTCCATAGTACACCTATCCCAGAGACCAAATTCCTTACTCTGCAAAAAGCTTCCCAAACTGGGGCACTATGCTACCTTAAACCTTAGACATTGCTAATAAACTTGTGTCCAGGTGAAAAACCTTAGGATTCCTGATTATCACAAGGATCAGACATAACTAGTAGCCTGACCTAGAAATGGAATGAGACAGTCCTTGAATGACGTGTTCCTTCAGCAGGTTTCAAAGTATTCCGTAAAACAGGTAAACCATGTTTCTCTCATTCACAAGTAGAGAATATCAAAGGGTTCAGTGACTTTCTGTGTGCTGCAGAGAAAATCGGAAGCAATGGGGGAAACATTTTTACTCCTATAGCTATGTATTGAATTTTAAGTTTCATTTCTTCATTTCATGCATTTGTTTTTTGTTCTCCTTTATATTAAGAAAATGAGATCCATGCATCAGAGTGGTTCCATTTTTTCTCTGCCTTTCTAAATGCATATGTCCCACAAAAACATATTTAATTTGGTACTTGTTCTCCTCCCACTTTAGTTGGATTTCTAGATGGGTAAAATAGTGAAATAAACAGTACTGCAGTATTTTATTTTTTTCCCTTCAGACAATAATACAAGTTTTGCTTAAAATATTTATTTTTATCAGATAATCTAAGAAACACATTTATTGCTGGGGATTTATACCACATTTCCAAGACTGAAACTTGTTTTTTTAATAATTAAACATGAATACACTCCAGTGAAGGCTTTCTCTGGTATCACATCAGAGTTGCTTGCATTTAAATTAGTGGGTCAGCAAGACAGGACAGTGGAACCTTTTATTAGCAGCTGACTTCTCTCGAGTCTCATTTTACATTTTTGGTTCCAGCACTATTCAGCTGAAAGAAGATATTGTAGGTGAAATAAAGAAGGTAAATAACAGACAGGGCAGCTGCCAGACACCAGCTTCCACTGAGTTCTTCAAAATATCTGTATTCTCAGCGATAGTAAAAGGAATCATAATGCAGCATGTTTCCTTGTGAAACAGGTAGTCTTTTGTATTCTCTTGGAAGAGCTTTTCATAAGCTATGTCTACAGAACAGAGTTCAGTATTTTTTAAGGCTGTCTTAGATGAAGAGGATGACCATCAAGTGAGAAACAATGGAAAATGTCCATATAAATTAAATTTCACTTGCTGGAATCATTGTACTGTTGTTAGCCAAGGAGATCTATATTTCTCTTGCAACCACTTTGGTATGTTCCAGAAGACCTCACAAGTGAATTTGGTAACATTATTATTCTTTCAAGGTGTTGAACAGCCTGATGCTCTTTCAACATCTTTTAGCAATGGTGCTCTTTGAAAAGCTGCAGGATGTCTTGATTTCTCTTGAATTTCATTTTTGAGGGCTAACTAGCACACAAATGACAGAGACATTGTGAGACGTACTCAGTGAACATATAGCCTGCTATCACACGCATTGGCAAGTAAGAGATGTTGCGTTTTTCTTTATAGTCCTAGTTCTTTCCAGCTCTGACCGGACATACATGAAGATTTTTTGCTTAGGCAGCATAGGAAAAGGTTGTTGATATTAGTATATTCTGAATTACAGAGCATGTACGAACTTACAGGGCTGCATTCCCTATAGAATGATATATAATGAATATGTATTAGAACTTCATAATGAGGAGGTAGAATACTAGAAAGGGTTTGTTGTTACAGCTGTGTTTTCTTTGGGACACAATGTAAATGATCTGCTAGAGGAGCAGATTACAGAGCTAATTTATCCTTAGTGTAACTTCACTGGACTCAGTTGATTTGCATGAGATTTTTTTCATCCTTAAGAAAAAAATCAAACTGCAGCTTATGTGACTGGATAAGCATTCAGTATGTAATGCCTTTACATTTATTTTCTTGTTAGTATCTTGTTAATATGAAACTTCTGTTCCAGCTTTAAAAGCTCAAATATTTTCATTTACTGTTGGGACTTGAAAAGAAAAATAAAGTAGAATTTAAAGTTATTACCATGGATTGCAAATATTAATGACTTTTTTTTTCCAACTGTAAACTTAAAAAGGAAGCCCTTCCTTTACTACTATAAAACCTTTTCCTTAGAATTTTTAGGAGTGACTTGGACTCTCTATCCCTTTGACTCAGTACAGAGGAAAAGAAAAAAGAAAAATCAAACCCATCTGGAAGAACACACCTCTGAAGCTGTTAAGCCTCTTGTTAGGAAGAGGCAGTAAGAGGAACAGATGAGAACTGCACTGAGATCTTTAAGTAATAATGCTGCATAGTAGAAATGGAGAAGATTCAGTGACAGAGAACTAACCAATTTGAGTGAGAATTACTGCAAAAACTTCCATGGGATATTTAAAATCTATCATTCAAAACTATTTTTAAAAAAAGGAAACTCAATAAAATCTCCTTATCACAAGATAGAATGTTTGTATGTTTTGCAAGCGTTAATAACAGTAACTTAAATACTAGCCTATCAAGCAAGATTTGCAAGACTTCCTAGCAATTACATAAGGCATTTGCTAAGTACTCCCTGATTGATTACAGAGAAGGTGCTTCCTCCAGATAGGTATATGGCATTTCTGTAGGAAATTTCTGCTCTCCCTGCAGTTTGGCACAGGCACTCTCACTTTATCCTGCTGATATCACAAGTTCTTAGCCACCTGATCATGAGGAACACTCAAATGCACCATGTGTGTTACGATACAAAGATGGGATCCACTCCAGTAAGGTAACATTGAATTCAACAGTAGTTGAGATAGGATCTCTTCATATTTTTCAAAACAGAGAAGAGCAGAAGAATCATAACAGGAATACAGAAGTACAGATACATTAGTTTAAGTACTGTTTGGAACTTGCAGATTTGTTTGTCTGCTTATCAGCAAAATATATGATCTACGTTTGAAATGGAAGGCATTCACTTAAACACCTTTGATTTGTTTTCCTGTAATTTAATTATTTACATAACTTCATGGGGAGAAGTGCTAGTACTAGTTTACAAATGTAGTATTACTTAAGAAAATACAACATGTACAGAGCACCATCTAGTGCAGGATATCACTAACAAAGTCTTTCTACTATCACTTGTCTTCATTAAGCTAATTTGTTATGGACCATCATGTTGAAGAAAAAGCCAGCCCCGTAGCTCTTGAGGCAATATAATTACTTGGGGGCCTTCAGCTCATGGCAACAAAATTGGAAGCACTGAAATTCAGGTAATCTTCTGTGAGAACAACATACTTCTAAGAGGAATCTTCTTATCTTCATGTCCACAGTGCTGGACGGATACTATCATTACAATAAATACTGTCCCATCTAGTTATAAATGAGACTGGACATTGATTCCCAGAACACTTTAGTGACCTAATTGCCATTTTAGATTCCTTAAGTGCACCAATTAGCACCTCAAAGCCTTTGCTCAGTTTCCGCAGAACCTCAGTGTTCCCCAGGTTCCTTAAGCCCAGGTATTCACCTGTCATGACTAACGGGTGAGATTAAATAACTGATTATCACTAAGAAAAGAAGAAATCAAGGAAGTTTAGATTCAATAAGAGGCAAGCAAAAGAAACAGACAATTACTACAAACTGCTGAAGAAGGGCAGAGAAGAGCAAGCTACAGGGTTAAGTTTTTCTTTTTGCAAGGGCTGTGTACCAGTTCTTTTGTAAGCATCCAAAACATGAATTTGGCTCCAGAGTTGTTCAATCGATATTTGGATAAATATTATATTTCTGATGCAATCTGTTTAACATTAGGGTTGGATTAAGAGGAATTGCCTTAGTTAACTGAACACGTAAACTGACTTTTGTCCTGCACTAAATAAAGGTTGAAATGGGCCACAGCAACTTAGAAAGGATGATTTTGGATGAAATACTACGTTTTCAAGCCACCATCACTGTCAAGATTTATCTAATCTTCTTATGAAGATGAACAAACATTGTAGTGTTTCTCTTTGTACATTTAAATTTGCTCTATTGCATATGGAGTTTGGCTGAATGCTTGAAACACTTCTAGTTCCCCTGTTCTCAGACGCACTCTGAGGAAAACCCTAGTTTTTAACAGCTCTGTTTTTTGTGGGTTTTTTGTTTGTTTTTGCTTTCTAAGCAATTATAACAAGAGAACAAGACAGAAACAAGTGGAAACTTCTGAAAATCTAGACGTAGAATACTTCCCTGGATACTTTCTTTGCTCTTAATACTTCTTTCACAAGTGCAAAAGAGAACCCACTGCTGAAGCTAAAAAAAAAGTATACAAACTTAAATTTTCATTCTTTTTGATCTAATCAGAATTAAAGGAACTTGATAAACCTAACAAGTAGTAGTTTGATCTGTCTTTCTGAGCATACTATTTTTCTAAAAGCAATGAAAAATAGCTTTGACAGAACAGATATGATACTTAAAAATGATGTTTAAGAATTGGTGTTAGGAATAACAGTTTTGGGAACGCATGCAGTATAGCTGAAGAGAAGTTCCCACTGGAAGTAAGTAGGCCAGATTTTAGTGCCTCAGCTCTTTATTAGTGCATACTGGACATTTAAAAACAAGTGCTATAGCATCAAAGGGTCTTTAGCCTTCATTTAATTCTCTTTAGATTACAGTTTTTATTGTTTTGTTCTCCAAAATGTTTAGCAAGTGGAAGGAAAAAGACAGTTGAAAATACAGTTATATTTCTCTTGAACAAATATTACAAGATATACTTCCGATCACATTGTTCATTATGAAACCATCACTGACAATGTATTTTATTTGTTATATCCTTGATTCTTTTTCTTTAGAGTTATAAGATTTATATCAAGTAGTATGTATTCATTTTCAACTATTTGGGAGTTACTATGCTGTTCTGTCTAATACCTCAACAATAACAAAAAAACAACTGGCCTTTATTCTGCTATCTTGTAAGAATAATGATTCCCCTAGAACAAGTTTCTACCTGTTAAGGAAATAATTACCAACAGCCCATGTCAGGCTGTTTATACTCACTCTTTGAAAGTAAAGAGTTTGTACATTTGAGAATTATGATCATTTTGAATTACATCATTCACATGTTTTTCATCTAGCCAAGGTGATCTACTGCATGAGGAAAGGCCACAGAGAGATAGTAGGAATTAACTATTGTATTTGTTTACTGCTAGCAGTATGTGAGGTGCTTTTCAAACAGCTAGGTAGGATGTCAAAAGTCCTTGTCCTGAAGAGTATCCAGTCCAACTAAACATACAAATGCATTTTAAAATGCACAAAGATTTGTTCCTCCTTAGTTTTATGATATCCAGTAGAGAAAAGGAGTAAAATTTTATATCAAAATGTGAGAAAAGTACTCAGCTGAAGGATATCATTAACATTCTCATAAGTAAAGGAGGAGGAGGAATTTATGCTGAAGCAAACAAGAAAGTATTACTGCAGATTACTTGAGCGCAATTGATACATGTTAGTAAAAGTCTGTCTTTAATTTCAATTAAACATTAAAAAAATTATACAATTCCTCTTAACACTCTCCAAACAAGCCAATCTTCCCAGCTTCTACAATTTCTACATAATGTCATCCCTGGTTTTACAGGGAATTAAATCATTCTCCTTTGATAGTAGCATGATTTGAAAATAATGATTTAATAATGAAAGCTGAATATATGCATATATATATGCACATATATATGTGCACGTACTTAAGCCAGCCTGCCTTCCAGTTACAGAATTACATTTCATTAGGTAGCTTCCTAGAGAATGTGTCTGCCCTTCTCCATGGCAGCATATATTCATCAGTTGTTTTTGTTGTTACTGACTGCTACAGTCTGTTTTGGTGCTATGAACCCAAGCTATAGATAGGCAAAGTTTCTCTTACAATTTTTGTTGTACAAGGAAAACATAGATCTGTAACTTGATAACAGGAAAGGCCCAGATAGCCAAAAGAAGAACTGAGAAAAAGGAGAAGCTTGGAAGAATAAGAACTAGAAATGACTGAAAAGAGCACTCAAAGCTGTGGAGATTAACAAATACATAAAGAAAGGTTTTATGAAGTCAAGTACTAAGAACCTTAAATGCCAGATTTTTAGATTGCATGTGAAACCTAATTCCCTCTATACATTATGATAGTCTAGACTCAAAGCATAGCTTACATTAAAAATAGTCACAGCCTTTTGGTAAAGATGTTGATATATTAATGTCCACAATATCTATCTGGTTAGTTACCAAAAAGAATGGAAGAATTACAACCATCAAAAAACATTAGATTGACGTGATATGACCACCACTAAAAATTCAACTGATTCTTGGCATGCCTTCTCTTCCTCCAGTTTCCTATCTCATTCTTCATGCTTTTTATGCATGCTACGTACAAAACATGTTCAACAAATAAATTGGAGGAGCTTACAGACAACCAATTTTTCTTCTAAAGTCTTGATTTGTTCTTGAATGGGAACTGTTGAGTCACAGCCTGAACCACTGGTTGAGCGCATGGGGAAAGGACCCAGTCAGCCCTGAGAGCACAGGTGAAGGCAGTTCAGCTGTGTGACCCGAAGGGATGGAGCTTGGCTGCACCTCTCTTAGACTGCATTTAAGGGCTGACTGCCAGTGGGGAAGGATCTTTCTGGAGATCCCTTCTTGGTGAAGCTTTCCCCTGCAAACCTGGAATCTTCTGATATGGGTGAGCAATCTTCTTCCCTTTCTTAATAGCATCTTTCTATCATGTCAGTCATTCCATCATGGCACCTTTGTTGTATGCCTTTCCCATTGTATTGACCTGTCCAATTGCTACAATTCTGAAAAAGCTATTTCCACAAGGAAGCTAAACTTAAAGGTTCTATTTAAATTGCCTTTTTGGATACAATACAATCCATTTTAATTTTTGAGACATAGTAGTGACAATACATTCTTTCTATTAAAAAGTAAGAGGATTTCCAGTTACCTTTCAAGACAAATTCTCCATGTTGATAAAGATATCCTTTCTCCTAGGCAAACTCTGCCTAGGCACATCAGCAGTAGTATTCATGGTTTATGAATCCATATGTACATCTTCTCATGTACATCTCAAAACTATTAGTTACAGAGGAATTATTCTAGATTTATATAGACATAGGTAATAGCCCATCTGTATTACTTTGGATCCATTTGCTAGAAGATAAACATTAATAAAATATTCAAACAATATTTGGTTCAAAGTGTGCTGGTCTGACCTTCATTACAACAGATTTCAGAGAATACCACCACCCATGCCAAGTATACCAAACTATTCCATTGTCTGTCTTTGCAGTATAGGGACCTTTGTAGTACAAACCATTCAAGTTGGCTGAGTGACACCTAGTGAAGAAGTAAAGAAAAGATTAATAAGACCTCATCTAAAAGGTGCAAGCACTTCAGTTTCTCCACAAGTAAAAAATTCACTATGTTGCTAACAGTCCTGCATCGCCTCTACACACAAACAGTTTAATTAGGGCACAATTGCAAGTACTCTTAACATCTTTGAAACATAAGTTATTTCTGTTCTACAAGTTTTCTAACATTAGTGGCTCTCCAAGTTCTGCCTGTCAATCTGTCTTAATGAAAGATAATTCCAGAATCCTTTAGGTCACATGTAGCAGCAGAGACTACAACAAGCAAAACTCTGGGAAAAAAATATTGTGCTGCTTATTACTGTTCCAGAGTAGCCCTTCTGGTATTATGCAGTTACCCACATAGTATTACACAACAAAACATGAATACCACTATCAGTTTCCCTTTCAAACTGTTGATTTCTATTTAAAAATACATTACATCTCATAGCCAGTATAAGAGATCTATACCACTTCCATGAGTCATCAGAACTGATAGTCTTTTTGACTGAACTAACTACTGTTTAACATACTGAAACAAGAATGCTGTTACAGATTAAGTATGCTAACTGAAAACAAAACTAACCAACCTAGCAAAACCCTCTACCAGCTCAACTTTGATATTCGTTTGGTTTCTACAAGAAAGTAGTAAGCTTACTTTCACATCACCATATGGAGAGCAAAGTATTTGTTTCTTCTGCAGCACATTGCAATAAATCTGCTTATCTGCCAATTCAAGATTTTGTCATAAGCGTTGTTAATATGTTGTTAATATCTGGTTGTCAGACACCACGGTATTTCAAAAGCAGACTTCAGAAAGCATTGAAACAAAACAGTCCAAATGAAATTTATGGAAATTTTTACTGGCAAATCTTGGCTTTGCTTACACTTTATTCACAATGGTTTTGAAAAATGAAATAGAAAGAGTGATAAAAGCCTCACAGGAAAATTCTCATACATGAATACTTATTCTCTGCTTATAATTTAAAATTATTTTTGTTAATAAACACATTGAAAGCTTATAAAATGAAAGCAGATATCAAAAGTGACTTAGTTTTTAATAATGATGAACTTGTATCAGACCTAACAATCTTTTTAGCAATACAAATTCTGAGTAGAGACAGTACTTTGTTTAAACACACTTCAAATCAGAACTGATTTTATTAGAAGAATTGTTATCAATAAATCCTCTTTTACCTTCTTTTGATGGAAACAGAGTTGATTTTGTCAGCAGTAACACGAGCCCATAATAACCCTTAATTAGTGCTAGGAAGCACTAATGGCAAAAATATATTCTGTAACAGTCTGGAGACAGACTAAATCAACTGGCCATACTGCAAAAACAGTTGGCTTATGACTACTGATACAATTTTCTGAAGCAAAAAGTCAATAGTCACCTTAAAGTTAGCTTAAGTTCCTCCATTCTTTCCAACAGGCTAGTTTTTAAAGCCAAAAATCCTACAGCAATAGTTTCAAAAGTACAGCCAACACTCAATAATCCATTGAAATTTTATCTCAGTTACATATTAAGTTTGTGACAGATACAGATAGATGGAGTTGCTTCCCTGAAGAATGATTTAAATTTCTGCCTGGACTTGCTGACTCCAGCACAACCCTACATGAATGTAGCTGTGCTGTCTTCAGAAGATTGATGAGACACAAAGCCTGATTGAGATCTGTGGCCACATCTTGATGTCTGCCAAGTCCATTGTGGTCATCCACACATTCTGCTACTAAAACTGGGAACACTGGAGAGAGAATAAGCTCACGTCCTCATAGGCCTGTAAGCTCTTACTTGGCAGTTCTAAACCTACTGATCTTTGCATTACCCTAGAAGAAGGGAAGGGTATGAACTAAGTGTAGTACCAGAGAGAACCTAGAACAGTGGATTCCAAGCTGAAAAATCTCTGCTTACAAACAAGTGCAGAAGAATGTTCTCTCTGCAAGAGTCCATGATAAATGCAGAGCTGAATCAAGAGATCTGAGCTATTTTCTATGCCTCACTTGTATCACATCCCTTGGTATTCATATTATCTGTGTGTTTCTATATTTCATTAAGCTAGATAGCATAGAGCTGGCTACAAAAGATACCTTCACAGCTGGGAGCTCCTATACAAACCAGCCAAGAGCACTAATTTCTTCTATGTTTGCTAATCTGTGCATGACATACTTGTGCTCTGAGTGCTTTCTTTTCTTTGAGCCTGCCAGGATTTCAGGATACTACAATTCCCTAATATTCTGCAGCTTTCAGTTTTCTATTCAGCTTAACATAAAGTCAGTAGCAAGACACTACTACTAAGTGATTTTCATTATCCAGATATACTGTCACTTTAACTATGTCAGATACACATCCATAATAGGAACTAGCCTGGTAGGAGTCAGCTATCTTTAGTAGTTATGTAATACCAACTACAAGGTATTAATAACTGTCAAGTTCTGCTGTAGAGCTACTTCTGCAGAGATCATTCTTCTATACAGGCCAATCCAGTATTAAAAAAAATTAAGTTTTTAGAAGACAAAAACAATGTCATGTTTAAGTGGGTGATAATTCACTGTTAATAAATCTCATGTCATGGTTTCACAGTTCTATACTATTCAAGGTGTGGACTCCTAAATCCACTGATATCAATCGGTAAAGCATCTCCCACAGTTTATTTTCCCTTTTTTATATCTTTTTTTTCATGAGAACTGCAAGAATATTTGACTACATGGGAATATTTTCTGTATGCCTCACTCCGCCAACCTACCATCCCTAAAACGTATTAAAATTATTAGTTGTGAAACACTGAGCTAGGAGCTACTTCATATCAGTAGTGCTGGTCAAGACAACTTATGGAAACAGAACTTGGAAAAAAAGGAGTTAAAAAACAGAAACAAAGGATGACACAGAGAGAAACAATGGAGTTGATTCAGCCTGGCAGCTCTTGCCCAGTGAACTGAGATCAGAATGAGAGAGTAGTGTGCTTTTCTGAGCTGTATTTTAAAGCTGTCTATTATCCAGATATATATGAACAGAAATGATATGGCTATATATATGGCTATATTTTTTATGTGATGTGAAACAAAGCTGCCTGTGTGTATGATGTTAACATGTTTTAGTCTTCCTTTTAGAATTGCTATTGTATAGGTAAGTAGGTTTTTAAATTTCTTTTAATGAAACCTATTTAAAATTATTTTCCTCTCAGTCCAGTCATGTGCACTGACATAAACTGAGTGAGCACATTCCCATCTTGTTATAGAAGAAACAACAAGAATCAAGTGTTAACAGATAAAAAATCTACAGCTTGTTAACCCAGCACTAGCTTAACTACTCATCAGCTATTCAGCAGTATTGCCACATCTGGTCTAGTGAAACACAGGAGAAATACAAGAATGAAGTACAACAGGAACATATCTGCATGACCTATTTAGGTAAATGTTAGTTACCTAAGGGACAGAATTGTCTCCTTCTTACTGTCTGAAGACAGAATAACCAAAGCCTGTGACAAATACAATTTCATAGATAAGCTTGGCCAGTGCAGTAAGTGAATCTCGGTCCTAACAGCACTGGAATCTCTGCTAGCAGTCAAGGACAGATTGCAAATATAATAATGATGTCTACTTATCTTCTAGCAGATATTGTATGAATACACGTGAAGTAGAGAGACAATGCAGATATAAAATCAAAATACCTGTTAAACCACCAACCAGCCTTCTCCTCTTCAGCACAATTGCCTTCATAGTTGTCATTGTCCCTGTCTCTAGTACTGAATTTCATTCCGCGATGATCAGCCCACCATTTTACTTCAGGATGAAACCCCCCAGTTAGGGAATCACCAGCTGTACCGGAGTATTCACCACAGCTCATCTGATAGGAGTGCTAATAAAAATTGTGAAGAAGGAAAAAAGAAAGTAATCCAATGTGTCTTTAACCTTCAGTATGTCAGGGAGTAAATCCACAAAGAAGAAACTAACCTGTTCCATTTGCTACTATTTGTATGCCCAGGAGTGTCATGCCACTCAAACACTGTACTAGTGGATAAAGGAATATATAGATGCTTACCAGGTAAAAAAAAATCAGTAATTTTATGTAGAAATAACAATAAAAGCTATTAGTTAGTTTAGAGTACATATTGAGAGATTATGCACCATTACTGCTGATAATAACCAAAAAACTGCTTGCATCCATAACTGCTAAAACTAATGATTCATACAAATTCTACGAGGTATGAAATCAGTACATCCATATAAACCACTATTATGATATATTTGAAAATTCCAACCATTTGTAAGAAATACTTGTTAACAAGGCTCAGCATAAATCTTTATGAAAATAAAGGCACATGTATGTTTATTGCCTGCTTATATAAGTCACATTTTCATTAAAATCACCAGTCATTATTAACTATTTTATTACCTTTTCATCTGCAACTCCAAATCTTGTATATTGTGCATAACGCCGTTCTCCTTCAAAATCACTTAGATCAATTCTTAAAGTATAGTTTCCTTAAGAAATAACAATAGAAAATATTTTTGTAAAACTAGCCTATCTTGCTACTTGTCAGAACAGAGAATTATAGTAGAATATTAAAATACTAATTAGGTGTTTAGTATAAATCTTATCTGTACCATTATATTCCTTTAATCTTCTTTCATTATGTCTTTTTAAGTACATCTTGCTATGTTTTTCTTTATTCACACACTTCATCTTAAAATTTTAGGTTTATTCCAACATAGATTTCATCATGTAAACAAAAAAAGGCCTTATGGACTTTTTTATTAAGGCATTTGAAATAGTGATGAAAGCAGAGTGAGAATCAATAAATATGCATACACTTAAGAAAGCAGTATTTCTACACTCCAAAAATAAGAGTTAAACCAGGATCACATGGTGGTGTAAATCTTCAGAGATCACTGATTCTAGCAGCTAAATCCATTTACAGGACCTGAGAATCTGGTCCTATATATGTAAGTGAAAATAGAAATGAATGTGTATATATCTCCCACCGTACTGATCTAATGTTGTAAACTTCCGTGAGTCCCAAAGCCTTTATCTGTGCTGCAATATAAATTGTAGATAAGTATAACTTGCAGCATATTTGAACAGACCTGAGCTACCTTGAATAGACAGTAATAGTAAAGAAGTCACAGCAGTGATCTCCATGCATATTAGCTGGTTAAGTCAATAGGTAGCTTTTGTATATTCAGCACTCTATAGGAAAACAAAAGTTATTTAGATCGAGTAACTATTAGAAAAATTGAAATAGCTTTTCAATATTATCCTAATCAAGATGACAAGCCTAGATTTACCTTCACATAATACCATATGCAGTCATATAAAGTTCTGACTAAATGAATTGGTACAGCATACTACACCAGAACTGTTACTCATCCTGACTGCAAAATAGGTAGAGACAATTGTTTTAAGGTATGCTCCTGTCTACTGTTCCCCATTTTGAAGGATCTCCCTGTATTCAATTGGCCTAATCAGAGCTTTCAAGCTTTCATTAGAAAATATTTTAATTTTTTTAAAACTAAAGTTCATACAGACTAATAAACACAACTCAGGATTCATGCTAACAATAAAATGGCCCAGAAAGAGAAAAGGAGCAGAAATAATAGAAAACTATTATCACAATACAAATCTTACCTTGATTAGTCAAGTAATGAAGGTTCTTATTTCCAAGCCAATATTCACCATTAGTCAAAACAAAATTTCCAAAGCCTTCTTCATAGTCAGTCCAGCCTCTGTAGATGAGTGTAAATGACTAATTCAGTAAGCAAAAAAATAAGTTTGTTTGGGTATTTATTTTGTCATACAATCACAGAGAATTAAAGCCGAAAGGAAACCTAAGGACACCATGGCAAGGAGCCTATTTTCATCAACACTCTCCAACAGCTCAGTTCTTAGTGACTTCCTTCTAGACACAGGCAGTCTGCTTTTAGGTTCTACTGCAGCCATCCCTTCTCCAGGCTGAATAAGCCACTTCCTGTCCTCATAGGACAAGTGCTCCAGCCCTTGATCATCTTACTACCCTTCTGCTACCTATTTTTCTGTCTTACACTCTACATACTGCACCAAGTCCAACAAGACCAATGCTAGAATAAAAGTTTAAAAAAATTACATCTTAAATACTTTAGTAACTTAACCTAAGAGTTGATCTGGATCATACAGGCAGTCTGTGATAGAGACAAAAATGATATCTCATCTGGAGGCTGTCCCACTGAATCACTATTCCTTTTTTTTTTATCTGAGATTGTTTATCCATATAATTCTGAAGTTAATCAATAACTTATCTCCTTCTGGTTTCTTGTTTTTCCAGTTTGTTTCCAATTTTAATGACCAAGTCTAGTACCTACCTATTGAAATTCTGGCTGCCATCAGAACGTCTCTGAAAAACAGTCCAACCACCCCCTTCAGACATGTCACAGAAGGCCCGGAATTCATTAGGACTGTGGATAGGTTTCATCTTGTAAAATCCACTTTGCTTGTGGCCATCACTGTAGATTTCTGCACAGTCTGTTCACAAAACATCCATTGAACACAGTTTTAAAGTTCTACACTTACTAGCAAAGCCAGAAAAGTCAATAAGGGAAAATCAAGTCATGTCAGGTAAGAGGCACATATGAAGCAAGCTAGTAGAAAGCAAATACCTCCACAAATACATTTTTATGACTTTAATTCCTTTGGGTTAGGTGGTGCCACTTCTAATTTACAATGGTATAATCCACACTAGAATTCTGTTACAATCAATTCTCCTACATAAGCTACACAATCTTCAAGAAACAAAGATGTGGACTTTCTGGATGTAGAAGCACAGGAAAATTGCCAAATATGAGAGTATGGAATTACCAGTGTTAGAAAAAGGAAACAATCACCGGACTTAATACTGTTGTCCCTTGCACCACACAGGTCCAAATATACACAGAAGTCTATCCTACAAAAAGTGTTATGTATGTCTAAAATGTTACATTTGGCTTCATACCATTTTTCAGTCTGGTCTGCAATGGTTTCAAGGATTAATCACCATGTAAATCAGTATTTCAGAGCTCATGAAAATATAACAGTACTGTAATTATACCATCTTATCTCTTTTCCCTCAAGGAGTTTAGAAATGAAAGGAGTTATTTGTTTATATGTAATCTACCATCAAGCAGTCACACTGGAAAGTAGTATAGTTTTCAACATTTCTGTTTTTCCTGGCAGAAGTGAAACTGATTAACTATAAGATTTTCCCTGAATCTTTAAGAACATGTTGGCTGAACTTCCAGGCTAGTTGGGAACTTTATGAACTACAACATCTCTGCTCAGTGAAAGCACTGGTGAAGATTAGATATAGAAAATATAAAGAGCTTGTAATGAAAACAAATAGCTATGCCAGGATTTGGACAAATTATAACAGAAAAAAATATTACTTAAATGACAACTAAGATGTTTTTGCAGAGACATTTTGACTGGATTACAGAAAATAACTTTTCTTTCATTCATTATTTTCTCAGTAGGTTACCAAAATACTGAGGTGTATTTTAATTTTAAGCAAGTGTATTTACTGTGAAATTCTTCCCTCACTGTATAGCTCCAAATTATCCAGATCTATTGACCTTAAAATACTACGGCAGCCTGAATGAAATAATGCAAAAATCAACAAGGAAAAGCATTTACCAAGCTATTAGTAAAGTGAAAAAATAATCAACAGAAATTAGAAATAACTTAGATCTGTTATCCAGACTCAATTTAAAAAAAATTGAAGAATACACTTAGGAAAGGACAAAGACCTTTCAGCTAAATGTGTTTTTAATATTTTTTTTTTTTTTCCAGGAACAAAGAAGTCAGCCATGTCAGCCATAACAACAAAAGAGTCTTCTAGGACACTGAATAGGTAATTAAATATAGAGATAAAATCCAAAGTCAGACTTACAACAGATTTTAATTTTACTTCAATGGTGCTTTATTACGTGATGCTTTCTTATACGCCATATTTTCTTCCAGAAGCAAAAACACTACAATTATATTCATACCCATGTATTGAATACCTTAGAAGTTTAGACTCTCTAGCACAGGACAACTAGAAACTAACACCAACCAAGAATCAGACCCCAAAGTCTACTTACAATCCAATTATTGTTTGGATTTTTAAAAAAATTATTTCAGAAGAGTTTAAGCCTTACTTCAGCTAAGGCAAGTTAACACACTTTGTCTTCTTCCACTGTAGAGGGATGCAGTCAACATCAGAATGCTGTTGAGGATACAAAACCAACTTAAAAACTGGACTACCTGGACTTTACAACTCCAGAAACAGTGATGTCTTGAGCTGAATTTAACTTGGTCACACCATTGCAACATAAAGAATATAATTAAGGCGAGGTCCAGGCACCATAACGAGCTCCTATGGATGCTTTTGGCACTTTACAGGTTAGAACTCATATACCTATTCTGCAAGAAGATTGTCCATGCCAGGTGACTTTCCAGATTTGGGATTTGGTCTTAGAAGTTGAGCATCTTCTATTTAACTAAGCTAATTAAACTGCTGACCATGTGTCCATCCTTTTCATTATCTTTCCTATTTTGCAGAGACATCTTGTCTCTAAATGAGATACTTAATTAACAGAACATGGAGAACTTAATATATGCTGAAGTATTGCTCTCTCATACAATAAAAGGTCTCTAACTAGTCTAAAAAGACTAAAGTCTCTTATTTCTTTATTCCAGTTATATTTCAATTAATTTCAAAAATTCTTTCTTTAAATGATTTCGTAAGTGGAATCAAGCTTTCAGCTCTCAAGCAAGATTCAAACATTAATTTGAGGCTAGAAATTACAAAACACTATGCTCTATTATTGAAGTAGTAGAAATATTATTATAACAGAGCATCTTTACTGATAGCACAACTAAGGATATTTTAATATTCCTTGAACTATTAGCTATTTGATGCAAGACTGTCATACATTGTTAACATTGGCAGTTATGCGTCTTAAAGGTAGAAGGATTAGTAAGTGTACGCTGAGCATCTTCTACAAATGTTTAACCACATGAAGCTTTAAGATGTGCTGTTGGAAGATCTCTGTAGATTTATGGTAGTAGCACTTAATATCTCCTTTCTCCAAGGCCTTCCATCTGCATTTTTTCCATCTGTCTTGGCTATATCAATGGAAATAATTCTGAAGTTAATGATAGGAGTTACTAGGCCTTGTATATTCAACACTACAACAATGATTTTGCCACATACAACAGATAATTATGAATTATTAAGGATTTCTTAGATGGAAATGCTTGAAAGCTTTAAGACTTCAGTGGTGCTGTACTTACAATTCTTTAGCATGATTTGCTTTTTCCTAACAGAAGACAGTTCTTTTCATAGTGCTAAACCACAGAAGCTAAATTGTCCCAGTAACAAGCATAATCTGCAATTGGTTTTCTTTTATGAGGAATTGGCCACTAGACCTATTACTATTGTAGATAACAATAGAATTATATCTTATGGTTAGGTATTGTTTTTTATTTATAGTATTCCTGTAAATGGGAATTCTTTTATATTTAGAGAAGCATCAACTTGAAAATGACTACTGCTTGCAGCTGAGAAAGAAAGGACTCTAAGATAGCTAAGCCTCTGGGGCTATTTCTGTCAAAGAAATCATCTTAAAATCTATCCAGAAACCAACCATATGAGTAGGTCATATATACGCCTCCTGTGTAATATAATTCCATCATTATATTTCATTTCAAAGAAATAGAAAACAAAATGTGGATTTCCTAGGCCACGTTAAAGGTATAGATCTTTGTAGCAAGTACAGCCTTCTGTGTTATCGCAGATTCAAGGTGTCTGCACAACACCCATCTTGGTAACATAAGGAAGGTAACAACAGCTGACATGATAGAGATGTGAGTGTATACTGTCTCAGAAGAGATGTTGTACTCACACAAAATTATTGCCTCTAAACTGATAATGCCAAATAGTAAATTGCAAGTAAAGATATTTTCTGAAAATGATAATAAAGCTCATTAAACAACCAGAAAACTACCAGATTATTTCTGAGAAAAATGAGTCAGCTTGAAATGTGTATAGATGAGGGTAAGAGATCTAGACAACTAACCAGTTAAACCAGATTTCACACTTCCAATAGTTGTTCTGCCAAGATCAAGACCTACCTCCAGACCTAATCCTTCCTAGTGAAGGACAAAAAGCCTGTCTGCAGGATACTGGATTGACAACATGGGATACAATAAGTAGGATCTTAGACCTCAGATGTTTGTATGTGAACTTTTAGGATGTTTGCTCACTGAAACATGGACTAGCAGACTGTAAGATCGTACACAAACCACTGCATTCAGATTTCTATTTCCATGAGGTGTGTGTGAACTGGGGAACCTGCACTTCCAGGGGTGTGAGTTACCCACCTCTGCAAGAGCAAGTGTGCCTGGGACCCTGAGAATGTGTAAATGTGAACTGAGATAGACCAACAGTTCTAAATCTTGTGTTAGAACTTCTTGAGATGAGTTAGGGGATGTTTAAAAATCTGTAATAGTTTACTAACTTCTGCAAATGCCTGTTATTGCCTCTTCTGTTTTATTGCTGATAACAATTCTAAATGTACTGTTCAATGATCATTTTTTAATTATGCACTATTAATAAATTAATAAACCTCTTCAATCCTGATTTCATTTATATCATGAGATGGCTTCATCTCATTAAATATTTTCCCCAGGACAGCAGGCCTAGGTAAGAGATGAACACTGTGCTTGAAACAAACAATTTTCTGTGAGTTGTAAGACAATGTATCAATGGTCCTGATTGTGCTAAAGCTTCTGGGGATCACTACAATGAACGGAAATGAATAGCTTCATTTCTAACCTGAATACTGTCTTTTTCCTCCCAAGTCAATGACACTGTTTTCATCTCCTCTGTCACTGTACTGTATCTCTTTCTTCTCTAAAAGTTGTATAATTTTTAACTGCTGCTGTTTCACACGATGTTCCAGAAGTCTCACCTGGGCTTGAAGTTGTAGCTGCTCTTGAAAACAGTTCTGTAGCTCCTAGAGAGGAAAACATCTTATTATAAAAAAAATAATTATTTTGTCAAGTTTAACATGTGAAAAAGAAAATAAAATCTAATATGAACAAAGTACTTTTCCACAATTCCCTACAGACCCTATGCTGACTTTCACCTCAACTGTTACCTCTATCTGAAATGATTTGGTATTCTAGAGTGTGCAGCCGCAGACAACTTCTCTTCAGTGATTCTGCTACCAGTTCTCAGAGGTAAACATGCAGATGGCACTAAGTATACTACACACCTGAACCTATTGTAATGATCACTTACTTTCTGTCACCTTATTATCTACACATATTTACTATCCAGAGAGAAATGCTGCTAACATTAAGACTCTAAAATTCACAGTTTTAAATAAATTCACATTTATACTTTTTCAACTTCGTTGTTCATTTTTAAATGCTTTTATGTTACATACTTCTTATGATAAGAATCATAAGATCATTGACATAAGCATTGTAAAATTTAGAGCTCTTTTGGCTTCCTAAAATAAATAGCCCCTAAGAAACTGCAAATACATGCATGAAAAATAACAGCTTGAAGTCAGTATTGTACTGTGACTTGTACACATAATTTTGCAATGCAAGAGTAGGGAAGATGTTGCAATTCTGATATGATCATACCTTCTAATCACATGAGCTAAGGATGTAGGCATGTAACAACTACCTTCCCTGTGGAAGATTATGATGTGTTAGAATACTGCCCTATCACACTTAAGGAATAGTTAAATCTGAAGTAGCATACTTATATCCACTGGCATCAATATATTTCCATCACGCTCAGGCTTCATTTGTTTTTCACAAACACTACCACCAGTGTTTCTTGTCACTTTCTTGCTGCAGTGATATTTTTTTCCTTCTGATACAGCTCTGCACATTTCTATGCAGCAAAAACGTGGTTCTGGTTGGATATTTCCCTGCAGTAACATTAGTAATTCTCTACAACTCCAAGAATAGACTCTGTGAATTAGCAACAGTGTTGATAAGAAACTGCATTTTATTTTTAATTCATGTGGAATTTTATCATAATTTATTTGTGGCACTAGTTAAAAATCAGGGAAACTTCTATTACTGGCATGAAACATACACATAAACTGTCACTATTATGATGTTATTTCTGATATAACATGTTGCTGATATCCAAGATAATTTGTTTTTTGAATACTAGGATGCAATTCTTTTTCAACTTAGGAAATTAACTTGATAAGTTAACATCAGGAGGTGGTTAGTTAACACCAGGGAGGTGGTGGGATCACTGACCCTGGAGGTGTTCAAGGAACATTTGGATTTTGTGTTAAGGGACATGGACATGGTGATAGGTGGATGGTTGGACTGGATGATCTTGAAGGTCTTTTCCAACCTTAGTGATTCTGTGACAAGTATCAATAAAGTATTTGAAGCTAAAAGAATGTATGTCCATGGTTTTAATAAAATGGCTCAAAACCATCATGGTCCACTTGGCTGTAGTATACAGTCTCAGAGAAAAAGCATGTTGATCATACATACTGACTAGACAAAGTTATCTTAAGTATAGGCCTCTGCTGTAAGTACTGCTGCAGATTATCATGTGCTTGCTAAACTGCAAACTAATATATAAGGTAGAATAAAAGAAGAGATTATAAACAGGTGGTAGGACAAGGCAGTGTGGCTACCTCTCTGCAGTTGAGCTGCCCATACTAACCAGCTTTGACAGTAGATTTGCCTGCAGGCTCCAACTGCTTGCTACTATATCCTGAGAAGCCATTAAAGTTCAAGCGCAAGGAGGAGTTGTAAAGTGAGAGGCACAATTTACTAAGTGACAGTGTTTTTGGAGAGAATAATGAAAATCATCTAGTGACCTAGAATCCCTAGAGTCCTATCTTATTTGAGAATACTCCCTTCAAAATCTATTGGAATCCACCTACAGTATGACAGTGCCTCATGTACCATTATAAAACACCTGTAAGAGGCTATAACTTACTACTATTCCCTTTACAAGATATGAATCAAATTAAAACTTTCACAGCAGTGAAATACTTTAAAAATTTGACTGCCTCCAGCAGACAGTAGAGCCTACTGTACAAAAACAAATTGAAGATAAATTGTTCTGTTTCAGTGAAGCAACTATTTACGCTACATGTTGAGAAGCAATTACCTAACAGTTGCTGACAGCTCTGCTTGTGGACATGTAGTTCCATACTTGAACTACTACTGTGTATTCACAGTCTTCGTTTTATGCCATAGTTGCATGAAATACTTAGCAGCTAGAGTCTTCTCATTAAAACTGATGGTATAGAACAGAATAACTTATAAAAACCATGAATACACAATAATTTAATTTGAAGTGTTTTTGTCCTCTATTTTTAGACCATAAATGAGCTTAAAAGAAAAGTCTCAGAAGATATTAGAACAGGAGCTTTCAAAGATGAATTTTAGAATATTCTTAACTCTTACTATCAATGACTGTCTGTAACATGCTAACTGAAAAATCAAGAGAAAGCAAGCATGCTTCATAGTAACGCCTTTTCCTAAGTAATTATCTATAAAAATCAATAAGTTTCTTTCTTTTTCTATCAGCAAAGACAATTACAAAAGCAGATACTTCCTATCCTAGAACTAGTTAAGCAAATAAAAAGCTTCCACAAGGCAGAGTAAATGAAGCACTATAACATAATGGGAAGCACAACAATAATAACAGAGTAACAAAGTCCTAAACTGCAAAAAGAAAAGATAAGCCAAAAGGCAACAATCACAGACAACTTACCTTCACAAGTCCTCAGGTAGACAAGGAATACCAGCAAGATACCTATGCCTCCACTGCCAACCCTTAAATGAGATCTGGGAAGAGGTGGATCCTGACTCCCCTCAGTTGGCCCTGCCCTCCTACCAGGTGCTCAATCACTCTACCAGCTGTGACTTAATATTTCTGCGACAATATGCCGCAAGCAGCTATGCTCACTTAGTTCTAAGTTCAGCAGTCACTTGCACCAGTAATTTTGAATCAACAATTTGATCTCCAAGGTCTCTGACAGTTAGGATCTAAACATCAAAGTAGGAAGGACATCCAAAACAGATACAGAAGAGAGACTGAGCAGAAATACTAAGTCACAGCTTGAAGCAGTAATTAAGCACCTGGTGGGAAGGCAGAATCAACCTAGTGGAGCTCAGGTGCATGCAATATACCTGAGTGACAGGAAGGGGTGGAGCCAGGATCCACCCCTTCCCACGACCTCATTTAAGGGTTGGCAGAGGAGGGAAGGGATTTGTGTTGGGAATTGTTGTATGTCTAAGGTCTTCTGAAGGTAAGTAGCTTGCTTTCTTTGTCTCTGAGTTTAGGGGCTTGGTTTTTTTTTTTTCCTGTATCTGAGGATTTTGCTATTCTGCTATTATTGCTGTACTTTCCATTAACTTATAGTGAGGCTGTAAGTGGTTTGGTGGAATGAGCATGTTTTAGTATTTCTGTTAGTGAGGTACATGAAAGCATAAATGGCTTTAGGAGTTAGAAGTAAAAGAACCACAACCATTGCTTCTTAGTGCAAGTTGTAATGTTAGCATGGGTGCAAAGGAGAACATAAAGCTATTGATCATTTTAGATGAGAAGCTGTATGGCTACTCAATCAAATAAGGGAAGAATAGAAATATTCATTCTTCATATCAGAATATATACTTCTGTAGCTACTAAGCTCATTACATATCAGCAATTCCTGAGTTTTGCTTGTCTGTAGGTATAATGCTCAAAACTAAAGGTGCTACTTTAAGTTATCATTTTCACTAAATGGAATGGCTGCCTTCAGTACATTTTCTTATAGCCTCTGTGTTAATGTATTGTGATACCTTTGTAGTAAAGGAATTCTACTCCCTCCCTTCTCACACTAGTTCTAGTAACAAACCAAATTACTTTATTTGATGCTCTTGCCTAATTACTTATATCTTGTTGTATATATACATGCCTGTTTTTGCTTTTCATATCAAAAACTTGTTTCAATTGAATACTGAGGTTATTCCCCTAGTTCTTCAGATTTTTTATATTATTTCTTAAATCAAAGATTCTACTATCAAATCTAGTTGAGACACATTCTAAGAACTACAGAGAACAAGGTATGAAATATCCCGAAGGAAGTCTAAACACAATGATTAGAACTTACAGAGATTCTAGTGGCAGCTGTCAAGCTACCTGCAAGGAGAAAAACAATCACTATCAATGTCTTCATTCTCTCAAAGCTGTGAAGTAAAGAAACAAAGGAAACAGTAGTTAATATAAACATTAAAGCTAAATATTTACACTTGATATCTTTAAATATTATTGGAAATAATCTAATTAACCTGTAATTATATCCCTATATTTTACAAGTACAGGGTATGTTTATGCTTTTACAATGTGTAAATAGCGTGATCAAACACAACTTAGAGTAATATCAAAGCTATTCTTTTAGGCTATTATGTATCAGGTTTCTGCTTGTTTCAGGACTGTTATTGAAGGTTACAGAGAGACACAAATTACTGTGAAACAAAAGCAAAATAGCCTTTAAAATCTCTAAAAAGCAGAACAGTATTCCTTGTTGGTTTTCTAAAACTAGGAGAAAAGCCTCTCTTACATTTAAGTAATAAAAATCTGAATTTAATTAGTTATCTTTGAAGTAAGAAAAATATCTTGTGCAACTTCTGTGTACTAGGAAAGGATGGAAGTAATTTTCTATCACAGAGTTATTTCTGGATAAAATGTAATAGTCAGCAGCTTTTAGTCTAATGGTGACAAGGATTGCATCTGTCAACTGATAGCTATGTATATTTTGTATTGTATGACCTATTCCATTTTAAATCCTACTGCTTCATACAAAGATTATTTTATATGATAACCAACACCATTGTATCTGACTGCTTTACAAGCATTAGCTAATATAATTTGGAAAATTTCTAGAATGTAGATCGTCTTTCAATTCACAGATGACAAAGTTCTATTATTATTAAAATATTTGCATAGATCACATGCAAAACAATTTTGAATTATTTAAACTGATGCAAGTGATCAGATAAGGGTTTTTTCTGGTGAGATGAATTCATGAGAATTGTCTGGCATTGACTTTTGTTATTAATTTGGATTTCAGAGTTTTATGTAATAAAACATGCCTTTTCATGAACTATGACTAATAATTATGGCAGTGTAGCTGTTGCCACTTATTGCATTTTCTGTTGTGGTAGAGCAGTGACCAAACAACATGGGTGGGCTATGAATGACCTGTATTTGATAATTTCAGCCCTTACTCCATGCATATCAGGTTAAGTATGTCACATCAAGTCTTGTATTCACAGGGTTTCCTATATGTCTCACCTTTCCCCCTCTCTTCTTCCCTCCCTCTGGACAGATACAGAACTAATGTAAAACAAACATGGACATAAATACAGGGTGAGTGGGGTTTCCTGGCTTGCTCTGACGCAGTACAGAACACCAACTTTCGGGCTAGCTTTGGGAAATGCCACTCTAATGATAAAGATTTTGCTATATGCGAAATGTTTAGCTGATAGCCTGAAAATCAACCTGTGAAAATCAGGCTTTAAATCACCTCAAATTTATTTTATCAATTTTATTTCAGCTGTCATTTCATTAACTGTAAGTGTTCTAGGGAGAGTTTCACTCTCTGACTACATTAAGCATCAAAGAATGGAAAGGAAACTGGAGGTCATAAGGTCAAATATTTTCGTTCTTACAATGAAACAGTACAAAACTTAATGCTTTACTTTCTTTTCTAAGAGAGAGGAGTTGTAAGGTCTGTCACATCATTTGCTTGGAGAATAGATCTCCAAGAAACAAAACACAAATGAACCCACCACAGAAAATGGAAAACAATACATTAAAAATATTAAGGAGTGTTGTTTCTTCTGCAAGAACATCCAAATCTTAATCCATGTCTCAGATGAAAATAAGTGCATACCTAATTTTTCTTGTGTTGCTGATGTTGACTAAGTCTAAAGGGACAGCTTTTGCTGAGATATTCAGAGCTTTTGTTATTAAAAGAAGTTTGTTTTATAGAACCAGTATTTGCCAGTTCAAATAAATAAAAATAACTTGTGCTGGAGATACCCATTCCTATGGAAAACATCTCAGATAATAGACATGAGGCTTAATTAGCACACAGCGTGGGGAATCTTACTGTAATGCTTTTGAGTTGAAAGCACAAGCCCTTAATAGTTGCTTTCTATATTAGTAAAAGGGAGGCTTAAGGGCAAGTCTTATGAAATTTGCAATTTTATTCATATCAAATTATATGTATGGCCTAAGTATGTACTTTTATGATGATATGGAAAGATTTTTCCTATAATTAAATTCCTAATTTATAATATAATTAACTTTCTTTCTGCATAAAGTTAAAGTACCTCTGAAAATTCTTGCATCTCTGTGCCTGGGCTTTTTTTTACAGGCAAACATGAGAATCTACTGATTTGAAGTTCAAACCTGTCTAAATAATTAAACTCATGCACAAACTTTGCTTTGTTAGCGCAACAAAAATTGAGCCCATTTCCTTATCTGAAAAATGGATGCTCATTCATGATTTTATCCACTTTTAGGCCTGGAAAGCAACACTTATTCAAGAGCTATGCATTATTATTAACTGCAGAACTACAAATTTGAATATGGAATTTATTAATCAACTAATTAGCACAGAAAAATAGCTAAATACTACTGAAGCAACATATATACAACATTAGCAACATGGTATGATGTTACATAGCCTTTACAAATAAACTATTTTTAGTCCATAGCTATCCAAATCATGCTAAATTCTTTCTTCCTCCTCCACAGGTAACTAAAATATTTACCTCTATCCTCTGGAAAGAACTCAAAGCTGTTAAATCTTCTTAAGCTTTTGCAAAGAATTCCAGACCCCTTCCCAGACTGCGATTGTTTTTGCTATTAAATTCTGTAGTGCTGAGGCTTACATCTGCTATGAGTCAGCGGGCAGGAATGTTACTGAGGAGCTGCAGTTCTCAAGACTGATTGCAACATAAGAAGGAGGATGATAATTCTGAAATAAAATAGACCAAAAATAACAAATAATCATTTGTTTTCTTTTACTGCTGTGATCCAAGAAATTGGTCTCAGAATGACATTCAGATTTTCTGAAATGGAACCTAAATCTCTTAGGCTTCAGAGCTAAAAAGAGCTTAACTGACTTGACTGATCATTAACACTCTTGGAATATAACTTACTGGTTAGAGCTGATATAATAAAAATCTGCTTAAAACAAAAGAAAACAATACAGACAAGGCCAAGGAGAGCAGGGAGGAGAAGAGAGAATTGTGTATGATGTAGTTATTTTTTAGCTGAATTGAAAGACACTCAGAAGTGTATGATCTCAGTGACTCAGTTAGAAAACATCAACATCACTTTGTATATAAGATTTTTAGATCCAGATGAATATAACAAACTTTTTGAAAAACATGATTTATTCTGAGTACTTGCTCTCCAATTACACTAGCTCTTTCCAAATAGTTCAGCAAATGACTGCATTTTCTGGACTGCTTCTAGACAAAGTGCACTCTTAAGGAATTACAGAACAACAGAAATGAAGAGCTTTACATCCCACAAATATCCTCTCAACTTACTTTTGAAGACAAACGCTTGTTGAACCTTTAATTTTTGTCTTATCTGGAACCCCATTACCTGGCAGTATCTCTCTTTACTATTTACATTACATTTTAACTGAACTGAGTTTAAGTAACTGAAATGAGTTCCTCATGAATGGCTGACACTAAGAATCATTAAAAAGAAGTGATCAGCAGTTAATTTTCATGGGGAATCTTACTGTGGCTATTTCCTTTAGGAGGGAGGTATTGTAACTGTTCGTAGTATGACTCCTGACTTAGCTCACAGAAGCATAATACTCAGTGTATAGGCTTTAGCTGAGAAAGTGGAAAAAGGCATGATGTTTTCAACTGAGATTTATTAAAGATTCAAACAAATTACTGAGGACTAGAAGTAGATTCTTTGCCATTTAATCTTTTTAAACTAAGACTAGATTGCTAAAATCTATGGCTGTGGTTCAGCTAAACATGACTAAATTCGGAGCAAGAGCTGTATACAGCAACAAGTCAAATCTGTTATTCAAGAGGAGGTCTATAAGCTACATATCAACAGAGTGGTTTTACAAGAATAAATATATTAAATAGAGGACTCATTAAAGAGTATGCAAATAGAAGTAGTATAAGTACAAAAGGAAAAGACCTGGCTGCTCACACAAACTTCCTTTGGATTTGCTGCTCTTGGGAGGGTTTTCACAGAAGTGTAAAAACACATGCAAGAATTATTAATTATTTTTTCAGGTTTTCAACGAAAGTACATCTAAAGAATAAAATTATATTGCTCATTTTAACACTAAATCAACATGCTTGTTATCTCCCCTAAGCAAGGCAAAATCCACTGTATTAAATCCTTTTATTTTTGAGAAAGTTTTCAGTAAATAGCTAACAAAGGAATGCAGTAGATTTTGCTCCAAGTATATTAGAACTTTCAGCCATGTATTTCCTGAGATATTTTATCTGGTAGCAGTTCAACAGCTTACAAAATCAGAAAATATGGGATTTCATATCACCCTTTTATCATTCAGTTTTAAAAGAAATTGAAGCTCATAAGTGTTTGTGGTACAATCAATCATCAATTTTCCATGATAAAATCTAATATAAGTGTTAAATGCATTTATAAAACTTCCTTTTATCTAGGAAAGTTTTAAATCACAAATGTCACATAGAAATTTGAGAGGGTCAAAAATTGTATGATGATGACATGGTAACTTTGTGCTTGCCAAAAAGTACTTTCATTCCATCTGTTACAAATTAATTTGTTTGTATTCATCTCAGGATTGTTTTGTTTAATGCTAAGAGTAAAATAGAAGACGTAATGGACTCCTTTTGAGTTTTGACTCAAATCACATTTGAAAACATGCATTCACCATTACATATCCAACAAGGGGCAAACAGTCTTTCACATTTTTTAAAGAGTAATAACAGTATAAAGAAATGCTTTTAAGTGGCTGTTTAGTTTCTCAGCTTAGCCACCAGGCTTTTTCTGAATATGGTACTTAATTATCCCCAATAATGTGTAAACATAACAATTTTATTTGTTTTTCACTTTGTCTCTGCAACAGAGCTGAAATTAAATGTAAGCCAACTTCAGCTTTATGCACTTTTTCCTTTATATGTTTGTTTTTAAAGGTAGCCTCCTTTAGAATAAGTGGATAGATTTTTCCATCAACTAACTCTAAAATTGTCTCCCATGTTTATAATTCTGATTCAGTAGTTATCATAATTGATAATGTGCCAGTTGCCAGAATACTGTTATATCTTCATGTAATTTTATTCCACAAATGAAAACACTGTATAAGAGGTTTACATAAATTTCTCATGCTGTCTGCATAGCTGGCTGCTATGTTAAATGGCTTCCAGTCTTTCAGAGACCATTGATGAAGATGATTACAATGCCCTTCATTTGTGTGGGGCTACTTTAGAATGTTCAGCAGTTCACTTGGACTGTATTTACTGAAGGTTAACTTACAAGTTCAATGAGTAAAATAAAGAAAAACTACAGTGGTTTTAGTCAATGGCTTGGCCTGCAGTAAGTTATAGCCACTGAATTTCTAGAAGTTAAATATACTTATTAGTCATTTTATGTAATTTGGAGCCACATATGAAAAACAATGTCATACTAATTTCAGCATTAATATTCTCAGTGATCCTACTTACTAAAGCTATTCAGCACTTCAAGATTCCTATGGAATAATGTAGAACAACTTAAAGGGAATCTTACCTAGAAGACCACATCCCTCTTACATGGACTACTCATTCACATGAAAGATGGTTATATCAAAGTAGTAAAATAGCTATACAACCATATAAAGTGACATGCTCATGAGGTGTTCATGATGGGCATTTTTGATCCAATTATTATTCATAGGATAGCCTATGATGTTCTGTTGCACTAAACATAACAAATCATCGAAATGACTCAGTATCACTGTTCACTCTAATTCTCCACGTATTTGGCACTACCATGAATTCTTATGTACTTTCTTTCCCATGGTTGCTCTGCTGACGCTTTTCCCCAGTAGTTGCTTTCCTCCAGTATTTTACTCTTCTGCTTCCTTCATTCCAATGATGTGCAGTTCCATGAGGTAATATCCCATGCCACTTCAGTGATGCTCAGGCTTCAGGAAAGCTACCTGAATCTGTGGTCCACCAGAGGCCTCAGTCTTTAGAGCAGACAGTGGCCGTATATTGTTTCACTTTCCTATCTGCCTAAGCTATATAATGTACTTGTTTATGCATTAGTTAACTATTCCACTCATGAAGTTTATAAATACTTAGCTTTTCAATACCAGATGAATGAGAGTGCTACAAGCCAATGCATTGCTTGCTTTTGGACAAATAAAAACTTAACAGCTCTTGATTCTTTTAACATGCGGTCTTCAAAATGGCTTGCCACAATTCCATTGAGAGCAATGGAATATTCAGGAGTACTGAAGTTAATGTATAAATTTCTACAAATTTCATCCACTGTAAATTAATTGCACAGAGTGACCAGGACCTATGACTGTGTTGTAAAGTACATTAATAACAGATCTAAGTTTTGCATAACTACATGATGAATTTGAAATGTTAGGACAATGAATGTGATTCCCTGATGAGGCCAAGAATTGAAATGACAGAATGAACTTATTTTTTGATGTACTGTACTAGTATATGACAAACTTCAGTCTTTAAATAATTAACTTCATTTTGTGTAGTCTTCTAAGAAACGAGTATAAAATTTAGACACGATACAGAAATCAGCAACAAACCTTCATTACCATGGACAGTAAGTAAATTCAATGTAATTAAATGTTTTATAACACTCCAAATATTAGGAAACCTTAACATTTCTCATTTTTAAAAAAAGCAATTCCTCCCATAGAATAATAGCAACAGCAGTATTATTAGCATACGTAGAACATATAACAGAAGTTAAAGGTGTAATGAGCATCTAGATCTGTACACACCTCAAATATGAATTAAGCTCTGCTGTGTGGAAGAGTATATGGTCGACAGGTGAAGATCTTAGTGCAAGAGCATAGAAGAACATTCTTGTCCTTTGATTCAATTCAGAGGGAGAAATATATGTGGTACTTCCAAGATATGCAATAGTTTAATCTTTCTTCACATATTTTTTAGGTTTTCATTTTTCCTTCAGTTTGGCAGGTATTTAGATAGTGACTCCAGAAATCTAAATAACATGGACAGTGTTGTAATGCACAATGACCATTCCAGATATTATGAATTGAAGGCTGTTCCTACTTACTTGTCTGAGGAATCTGCAAATATGCCAAACTCAGATCTATCATTTTTGAACAGCCATTTTTAAGTGTTTTTGCTAGCCAGGGATGTTATTACAGAACCAGAAACAAACAAAATAAGTAGATGAGACTGTCATAAGAATACAGTGTATCAAAGGTAATGTTGAACTAAACAACAAACAAAGATGGACATGCAGATTAAGCACTTTATTTGGAGGTTGTTTGTGAAACTGGATCTGAAATTAAAAGTGGAACAGTGCTTACAACCTTGCTAGTTTCTGTGCTAGAGATCTCCTTTAAAATGATCTTCAAAATGGGCTGTAATGGAGCCTGCCTTGAAAGCAGAAAATGAGAATACATATGCTCCTAGGGCTGCTTAAGCAGGGCAACAGCAGTCCTCCTGATGTGTTTTGGTTGTGTTACATAAGCATGCTTAATAAAACCAAACTGATTACATCTTATCTCCACCCCATCAATTATACAACTAGAAAACATCTTTCCAATCTAATGTTATGCAAAAATAGGAAAAAATAACTTTAGTACAGTAGTCTGTTAGATGGTATGTAGCTATATTTTATGGTATACAAAGCATTTATGGCCAGTTTATTTTTTGCAAAAAAAATCTTTGACAAAATAATCAGAGCAGACAACTACTATTTAACCAAATGCTGTGATAATTACTGCCTTTGCTTCAATGTAGTTTAATACAATTCTCCCCAATTACTCCTCATATCTCTTCACTCTCAGTTAAACTCTAACCCTTCACTTCTTGCAACTAGTCTTTACACTTACATATTTTGTTTGCTTTCTTTCCCTTCAGTATAGAATAAAGTAAAATTAACAAGGTAAGGACAGCAGATATGCAAGGAAAAATCACATCTCTGACAGTCAAATTTAATTAAGATTGAAAGCTACCTCAAACCATAATTTATTCAGTTTTTGTGAGCGTGCATTCATTAGTGTGTCTGCTGACGGAAGGACTTATAATAGAAATCTTTGCAGGAGGAATTAGTGTTATTCTGTAGGCTTATTAGCATAGAAATGGGACTTCCCAAGGAAGGTGTTTTTTTGTTTTCAATTAACAAAACATTCTATAAGCCATATTGTATTGGCTCACAGTTTTGTCCAAATTCTGAGATGTTATTTTAGGACCATAACAGAGAACAACTTAAAATAATGCTTCTTGTAGTGCAATCTAAGGTTTCTGAATGCTTATTATACCTTTTTAAGTCCCCCACCTGCAACAACAACAACAAAAAAATAGTGTTGAGGAGCTGGTACTGTTTAATTTCTTTGGAATTAGTTATTTATTTATTAATTTTGGTAAGAAAAAACTCACAGCCAATTCCAGAAAAGAGATAGTAAGAGAGATAGCAAAGTAAAAAGAAGAGAAATATAATTCAAATGGCAGGTGGAAATCAGTACAATGATCCTGTAAGGACTTAGAAGAGACACACTATGAATATATTATGTGTAATTGTAAGGAAGGGAAAATACCCAGCTATAACATTTAGGTCACAGTAAATTTTAATATCTACTTAATTTATTGTTTTTTTTTCTTAACTTGCAATTCTTTATCTGTGTGTATTTTAAGAGTCACCACAGTAAAAAAAAAAAAAAAAAAAAAAAATACAATGGTAGTCATTCTACTATGGCATTTTTTTTCTCTTAAATTCTGCTTCCACCTGCTGGTCAGTGAAAGGTATGTCACCATGACAATATAAAGCCAACAGCAGCCTTGTCAGTAATGTGCTGAGTATCCAGGCGTGGTACCCCAGGCCGGGATAAAAGGACATTGGTGAAGTATAATATAGTTGAATAACATCTATTCATTACATACAGAGTTTCTCTGTTGCAGATTCTTTTTGAAGTGACTTCACTTACAGATATACTGTCATGTAGCCAGTGGTAGAAATTGGAGCAAAATGCTGTGATGACTCATCTTTCACACACTATATATAGTCCAGAACTATTCCCTCAATTCCCAGGCAACTGCTGGGGAGAAATATAGATATTTATATTTATCGAAATAAAGATTTTTCTCAGTTTGTTCCTTTACTAAGTTGTAGACTAATGTGTTGTTTATTTTTTTCCTCCTTGGATCAAAACACATTCATACAGGTGATAATGCATGGGGATTTAACTGTACTTCCAGGCAGCATCAGTAGAATGCCTCTAGCCCAGGATGAACCGTGAGGCTTAGGCAATACTTTGTTTCTTCACTGGAAGCTCAGCATAATGTAGATCTTAAACATTGTAGCTGGCTTTTCCTATTGTGACAATGAGACACCCCTTCCAGCCCACTGTAGAACATTCTCCCCCCACCCCCAAAAACAGGAAAGAATTAGGCAGTATTTAAACTGATTGTTTCCTTTTTCTTTTTCCCCTATGGTTCCTCCTTCCCCCAAAGAACACTGTTAAGAACCCGGACCTGCAAAGTACAAGCACTAAAGCAAGTAGCTGAGCAAGTACAACACCAATGCAGGAAAAGCAGAAAAACAGGTGGGATGGATTATAAGGACTCCCACTTTTCCACCGTTGTATTTTTCAGCTATAAATTCTTACAGGTGACCAAACAAATGCAGACAGAAACACACTCTGTAAGTCGACGTTGCCCTAAAGAAAAAGGACTCCGAACGTTTTTCACGGCTTGTGATTTTGATGTTATTATTTTACTAGTCTGCTAGCCTGGTAAAGTCACTTACAGAGTACGCCACAGTTTTCGTGTTTCGTTTTAGAAGCAAAAAGTGCCCGATGATACGTCAGCAGGCAGCCCCTGCGCCGCCAGCGCTGGATACGCGCTAACTCAGTTACGGTCCTGAGCGCTCTGCTGACTGAAAAACTACAGCTCCCAGGAGGCATTGCGCCCGGGAAGCGTAGGGACGAGAGCGCTCCCTGGAGCATTGTATGCTGGGATTTGGAGTTCCCGCCGCGGTGCGCTGAGGCGGTTCTCAGCCGATAGCGCCGCGGGCCTGAGACTCGTAGAAGCGCGGGAAGAGCCAGGCACGCCACTCAGCCGTCACGCGGTGCAGCGCAGATGGCGCTTGCGCAGCGCGGAGGGGCATGAGCGAGCCGCGTTACTAGGTAACCGTGTGTATCCGTCCGCGGGGCCCGCCTCCCGTTCCCCTGGCGGTGCGGCGAACAAGATGGCGGCGGTGGCCTTAGAGGTAGTGCTGTGAGCCCCTCGACCTCCGCTCTTCTTTGCGGCTGGAAAGTGAAGTCTTCGACCGGGCAGCCCGGGAACAGTGAACGGTGGTGGAGGAGAAACCGGGCCCGGCTGCCCTCCTCTCCGCCGCGGGGTGAGCCGATCTTCTCGGAGGCCTTCAGGCGGCCGCCCGGCGCGGGGTCGTGCGGGCGGGAGCCGACTGGCGAGGAGGGGGCTTCGGCTCGCTGCTCGGGGCGGTGGCGAAGGCCGGGGGGAGACAGCGGGCCCGGAGACCCCGCGGGGTGGCAGGTCGGACACGCCTGTCCGCTCTGGGAAGAGGCGCGTTGCCCTCTCTCCAAGGAGACGCCGGCAGGGCGTCGGCAACGGCCGCGGCTTTACCCGAGGCGCTCGGAGCAGAGCCCGCCTTCCTCGCCGCCGCGGGCTCCGGCGCCGTGAGGGAGCGGGAGGCCTTCGGCGCGCTTCACGAAGGCCCTCGGGCAGCAGCGCTGCTCTGCGTTGCCCGTGACGGCGGGAGCCGCCAGGCCCTGAGCGTGCGCTGCTGCAGCGGGTGGTCCTTCCTCGGTGTGGGTGATGAGGTCTGTGGCTCTCCTTGCTTCCGTGCGGGCTGTGCTGTGCGGGAGAGTGCTTTCTCTGCCGCCCGTGTGTCGGTATTACACGCTTGGCAGTGCTATCTAGGTGTTCGATGACTTAATGCTAAATTACGGTGCTCAGTGAGGAGTGCGTATCCAAAAAGCTGAATTTTAAGATGTACTTGATTTCATCTTCTGTCTTTATGGCTCTGCGATGGCTTTTGATGACTTTGGTTTTTTTTATTTAGCCTTTTCAAGCTTCTGAGCACAAAGGGGAGCATTGCTCACGTCTCTTGCAACTGAGATGAATGCTGTAGTAGAAAAGAGTGCCAACAGCAAATGCACTGCAAAAAAAAAAAAAAAGTCTTGCATGTCTTATGTATTTTCATTATATTAGCATGTCTTCTTGTGATGCTTCTGGCAATTTGCACATTGCTGTAAATTGCAAAATGTGTGCAACTATAATTGTGTAGATGGTTTGATGTGTAAATGTTGTGACTGTAATCTTGTATGCTATTTTCTCATTACTGTAGTAAACATACTTGAAAGGGTTTTCATCTCCCTGGTAAATATTGCGAGTTATGCACATGCAGAAATAGAGAGAGCTCTCTTATGGATTCCCCATTGTCCAAGGAGTTCAGACTGTTACTGGGTTGCTGCTTGCAGAAATAGAACAATGGAAGGACTCCAAAGCGTTTATAGGAGGATTTCATCTAGAAATAACTGGTATACTGGAAAGTAAGGCAATACACAAGTTAGTGAAATATGTTGGGGGTGAAAAACAACACTGCTTAGGTGAGAGCTTCATCTCCAAGAAGAAAGCCGGCTGAACCTCTTTGATTCATTATTGCATTGAGAAAAAATCAGCATAGCTCTGTGAATGTAAGTTTGCTTGTGTATAACTTGTTTGGGAATATCCCAGACAGTAGTAACAATGTTTAGAGACTTCTTGTCTGAGAAGACCACAGTGCTGTTAAAACATTTTTCTTACAGTCCACTTGCTGGAAGCAGTAAGGTTACTGTGATTTTTGAGCTGTATATAGTGGAGTATATTGGCATGTACCTTACCCTTATATGCTGAGAAAACTACTCAGAGTGTTACATCTAGAATTAATGACAGAATGGCTTGGGTTGGAAGGGACCCCAAGGGTCATCAAGTTCCAACCCCCTCCTGCAGGCAGGGGTGCCATCTGCTAGATCAGATTGCCCAGGGCCCTATCCAAACTGACCTTGAATACCTCCAGGGACGGGGCATCCACAGCCTCTCTGGGCAGCCTGCCTGTTCCAGCACCTCACTACCCTCTCACTGAAAAACTTCTGCCTGACGTAGAATCTAAATCTCCCCTCCTTAGTTTAAAACCATTTCCAGTTGTTCTGTCACTATATACCTGTATAGAAATTGATTTCCCTCCTGTTTATAATCTCCCTTTAAATATTGGAAGGCCATTACGAGGTCTCTCCACAGCCTTATCTTCTCCAGGCTGATGCCTAGAGCAAAGATAGTTGAAGATAGTTTTTGTGAAAATTTTAGATTAAATAAATGTGAATATTTTTTGTATTAAATGAAGCTTAATATTTCCACTTTTTTTTTTTTTTTGTTGGGTTTGGTTTTTTTTCAGTGGAAAGTAGGAAAAAATTATTTTACTGCAGTTTTAGGAGAATTATATAACAGTATTATGAGGAAGTGGCTTACTGAATTCGAATGTAACCCCAGATGGTCTCTAATCTTGTCATGATGAACTCATTATGCTTAGTGGCAGAGGTCATCACTGAGTGCCAGTCCAAATGTTGAGTCTTGCACATCTGTGCAGCTGAATGGTTTTTCTGTAATAAAAAAGTTCTTAGAAAGGCATAGCTTTTTCTGAAATAAGCTATATTGATAACTGTGGATTTATTTTGAATGGTTGTCGTGTACACCTTGTGTACTTCCCATAAGATGTTTGCATTTTTACATGAAAAATGTGAAAGAACATCATGTTTTTATTTTCTAAATTAATTTGGCAGTTTCCCTGAGTGAAAATTGCACAGAATGTGTGGTTTTATGGATTTACCTTATGTTTTGCTCCTATTGATGGTATGGCTTCTATTTGCTTTCCTTGAGCCAACAGCCAGAGCATATGCAGCTGTTTGATTAGCCAGATGGGGGAGCCGTTCTGATTCAAAACTCTTTTTTTTTTCCTTTTCAGATTTTGTTTATTGGCCAAGCTAGCTTGTAGGTGGAACTCTCTAGTTGTTTCATCACAGAAGTTAGCAAGTCTAAGCAAAAAAGGGTTATGAATGAATGTGCAAGGACAATAAGGTGCAGATCTGCGTTTCCAAAATAGAAGACTTAATTATATGTGCATTGTGATTCTGATAGCGAGTGTAGAGGCTAATTATTGTCTGTGTTAGTGTGGCTGAGTTTGATCCATTGCCAGTTACAGATGTTATGGTAGAATGGCCATACCTTGTAGATCCCATTTCCTTCATGATACCGTATTTGGTTGTGGTTGCATAAAAATACCGCTTTGTACAACTGAACCTACTCGAAGGACCATACTGTGTGATTGTGGTGAAATGCCGTAAAAGTTAAACAAGATATGTGCCTTTAAACTTCATTATTTTTTTTCCTGCGTTTGATTATGCAGATACTAAATAGGATGCAGTAAAATGCAAAGAAATAAAGTTTTTCTTCATTTTCCAGTTAAAGGCAAAACTAGGATTATGTTCCAACTTCGTAGTTAAGCTTACTTTGAGAAAGTAGTTTTCTGCAAGACTGTTTTTCTTCTGTGTCTGTAACAGAACTTTCTGTTATACAGATGTTATAAAGAACCAGTTTGTAGCACAGTGGAGCTGTGTTAGCAGCAGTTAAAGTTCACAGTTCTTATTGCTGCCTGGTGGTGGGTACAACTATTGAGCAGCCTAAGCTAATTTCTTTACTACAAAGGAATACTTTGTTTTTAGTCTTTCAGCTTAAACAACTTCATTATTTATGTCAAAACTGGAAATAAATGTGAAAAATTTGAAAATAACAGATTCCTTTTGCTGCACAGAAATACACTGTTAAAGAGAAGATCAAAGTTGTAGGAAAACTATTTTGTTTTTTCTAGAAATTGGTATGTAAGTAATATGGCATACCCTGCTTAAATAACCTTTAGTAGGAAAAGTAAGAATGCTTTTATTGATGTCTGCTTCTTGTGTGTTTTATCAGCAAATATTACCTTCAGTATTTTGCTGTTAGCATCTTAAAATTCAAAAATGTGTTGAAGTTCAACAAACAGTGAGCAACTTTGGAGACCTGGTGTTAAATAGATGTCACTGGACCTAGAATTGCAGGCTTGATAAATCTCAAAGGAATCTTTGCAAGCACTTCTGCAGAATGCTTTTGAAGTGAGGGATATTAAGATCTTCAGAAAAAAGCACATTTACTTCCTGAGAGCAGTGGTTTGTAAAGAAAAGCTGGAGATTACGAAGTCTGTGAAAAAGGAGCAAAAAACCTCCGCAGCATCCTCCTGGCTACTTCTTTAATGTTTAATGACAATATCTGTACTACGTTTTTATTAATAGGTTTAGGTTGCTAGAATATGTAATTGTTGTATCAGAGATCTCTGTGCAAAAAAACTCTACGTAAACTGACTTTAATGCAGCTTATTTCTTTCAGCTATTTCTTTTAGATTCTTTTCTGGGTGCTTGTCATGGCAACAGGAGGCGGTCCATTTGAAGAAGGCATGAATGATCAGGACTTGCCTAGCTGGAGTAATGAGAGCCTTGATGACCGGCTGAACAACACGGTATGATTCACCTTAGCTCTCAGTTGTTGTTTTATGTGGTACATTGAAAGAAACAAGTAGATTCTGTTATGGCAGGCAACAGTGCCAAACTAAGCACTGTCAGTACAGCTTTTCAGTTAAGTATGTATGAAATCAAGAAAAGTAATTGAGGTATATATATGCAACTGTTAGGTGTAATTCAGAGATTGTACAATCCAGAAATGTATTTATGGGAGGTGTTCTGAATAAAAGGAAGTAGCTAGACATACAAGCATGCTAGCTATCGTTAGAACTGAAAACTCTTATTCCTAAAAGTTCTAAACTGCCTAAGAGTATTTGCTAAAGAAAAAAAAATAGAATTTTGGCTTTATTTTACACAAATTGGAGGCATTGTAGGATTATATGGATTAAAAATTGCCTGACAAGTTTCATGAAAGTGGCAAAGAAGATTATTTTTTTATTTATGATTTTTATTTTTATTTTTAAAATAGAAGTAAACTCTGTTTCACTAAATTTAAAAATTTATTTTTGTCTACATGGATAGTAAATATGAGTTTTCTTCTTTTCCTTTCCTTTGTCTTAAGGACTGGGGAAGTCAACAGAAAAAAGCAAACAGATCATCAGAAAAAAACAAGAAAAAGCTTGGTGGAGAAGCTGAAACAAGGCTTACTAATGATATATCTCCAGAATCTTCACCCGGAATGGGACGACGGAAGACCAGAACTCCTCACACTTTTCCTCATGCTCGATACGTGACCCAGATGTCTGTTCCAGAGCAGGCTGAATTGGAAAGACTTAAACAAAGAATAAACTTCAGTGATCTGGATCAGGTTTGTGTGAATACTAGCTTTCCCTATACATGTGACTACAGAAGTTGTTCATTTATCTCTTAATAATTTGCCAGAGGAATAAAGCAGGCTTTCATAGTGCATAGCTTAAATGCACTGTGGGAGCCAAATAGCAATTCTGGTTCTTAACTTCAGAAAAGTTCAGAAACTTGGCTTTTCTAGGCCTTAGGCTCTGCCAGCTGTCTTTACTTTGTTCCTTCAAATGGACCGCCTCAATCATCAACAAATTTTGTGTCCTCAAACTTTATTTTTTATTCATCATACTTGTCTGACACTTAAAAGTCTCTGTTATTTGATTCTGAAAGTTTCCTCTGGAAGTGGCATAGTTTATGACTCTGAACACTATTATCCCTGCAGCTTAAGCAGAGGAGGAACAGCTGTAGAAGAAGTACCTCTGTAATGTGGAGAAACGTATGACACAAATCCTTATCCCTGACTATTTCCTTAGGAATATTGACATGTTTGGCCCTCCCTTATCCAGTGCAGTGCGAAGTTGGAGAGGTTAATTTGTTAGCACAAATTTATTGTTTCATTACTAACAGTTCCAGAATAGAAATTTGTTAATCTTTGCCAAAGCTTGTTATTAACTTGTTAGAGTTGTAATGATTATGTTTGAAGTGTGATTCATTAGAATATAAAGCCTGGGGAGAACTTCCTCCAGAAATGTATGTTATGGGATCAAGTTGCTATTCAGAAGTTTCTAAAGAAAAGTTTGAGATAGCATATTCTACAAGCTATTATGCTACTTAAAAAATAATATATATGTATTTTTTCAAATGTACTTGAAGAAGCAGGGTTCTTTTCACTATAGTAAAGGCGGAGGCCGGAGCAAGGATGAGGAGCTAAGCTCTCTGTGGAACTACGGAGCTCTTCTGCTTTTCAGATGTTCTAAGAGTGTGGTTTACTCTCTGAAAACTATATGACAAAGATTACTGGCATTGTTTAGCTGCTGTATAGTCAGTAATTTATGAGGGAACTATAAGATCACAAATAAACACAATTATTCTTTGTTCTCTTTGTTCATAGAGAAGCATTGGAAGTGATTCTCAAGGCAGGGCGACTGCTGCTAACAACAAACGTCAACTAAATGAAAGCAAAAAACCATTCAACTTCTTGTCACTGCAGATAAACACTAACAAAAGCAAAGATCCTATATCAAGTTCCCAAAAAAAGGAAAGTGGGGAGCCATTGCAATGTAAAGACCTGTTTGGAGCTGCTCTAAACAAAGATTTCTTGCAAAATGGTCAACTGTCTGTTCAAGAAGATGGGAGAGGAGAACCAACTATGGATAGTAGCCAGGTACTTGTATAGCCTGTAATGTCTGTGGAACATGGACTCTTCAAAAGGTGTCGGTTACACTATTATTTTTCAATGTTTTTTTCTAAATTGTTAATATAAGTGTTGTAGTTTATTTTGTATTAGAAATATTCTTCCCACTGTTCTAAGAGGCAGACTGAGGAAGAGATTGAACCAGAAGCAATGTATTGTCCTTTAGAAATCTAATTATTAGAAGGAAGTAAAAGAAGATGTATTAAGAAAGTAAAAGAAGATGTATTTGATTCTCTGTTGTAGAGTTCTAAGAAATAGTCTCATTGAGTATTTTCATTTTAGTACTATCAGCTTAGTTCTGTTTAAGCTGATTTCAACAAGAAGCCCTGTGCTTCGGCCTTACAATTTCATGCATGCTTTTATCTATTCTTAAAGGCTTTTATCTTTTAACCACTTACATAAATGTGCCTGTATGATTGAAAGTAGTGTGTTACTTTATTATTGCTACTTGGCTGTTGCTTTCACCTTGTTTTGTGCATTAAATACCTTGTAGCTATTGCTGAATGCATTCAGTAATTACAGTGTCTTTACAGATTGTCAGCAGACTAGTTCAAATTCGTGACTATATTGCTAAGGCGAGCTACATGCGGGATGATCTTGTAGAGAAAAATGAAAGATCGGCCAATGTTGAGCGTTTATCACACCTTATAGATCACCTTAAAGAGCAGGAGAAATCCTATCTGAAATTTTTGCAAAAGATGCTTGTAAGTTTGAGAACATAATATATCTGTTTCTGCACTGTAAGCTTCAATTTATTATTATTATTTTTTAAGAAGTTGACTATTGCTGTTCTGATGGTGCTACTAGGGGTGTTGATTTATGAGATGTAGTACCTCCGTAATTCATTTTTACTGCTCCATTTATATAGCTTTTTATTTATGCCACTGAAATATTTCAGGCTAGAGAAAATGAGGATGATGGTGTTTGGACTATAGATTCAGCTGTGGGATCTGGTTCTGTAGGTGAGAGCACATCGCTAAACACTGATGTGCAAGCTGAGGCATCAGATACCATGGTAAGCTGCCTTTTAGTAATTTAGTAATTAAAGTGCCGGAAATGAAGTCTTATGAGTATTTGTTGTTTTTTGTTTTTTTTTCTTTTGGTTGCTGTGGCAGTGACATGATATGCAGTTCAAGTTAATAAATCCCTTAGCCCTCTGTTCAGGAGGTATACCCGTGTGCAGGATTTTTTCAGTATACATGGGAAAAATGATTCTGTCAAAACAACATAATATTTCTTGATGAGTTTTTTAAGATAATCTACTTTCCTAAAAGTAGATTAAAAGGTTAAGTATGTATTTTGGCAGAAGGATGCATGCATGACATTAGTGTAGGAGGGAATAATTTTCTATGCTTCTTTTCATCTCTTAAGTTTTTCTGTTGATAAGGAAACTTGCTGTTGTTGGATAAAGATGAGAGGGTTATAAATGAATTATTAGTGGGCTCACTAGTAACCCATTGGTTAAGCGTCTTTTTAGTAATATGGTAGAAGTATTGACTTAACTCGGAAGTTTCTTTCCTTGTTTGGAGGGGTGGCTATCTTTTAGAACATATATTCTGAATTAGTTCTGAAGTACACAGACCATCTCCTCCTTTCCTATCTGTAGTCTTTATGTTGCAAGCAGTTCTTGTTCTAGATAAGAAAGCATTTTAACAGCAACTTTTGTTTTGCATCAGTCAGTACTTTTCTGAGGAGGATTAGTAGTTGGTGCTGTTGTAGCCAGTTAATACTTAGAGTGCTCTGCAAATGATAAGTGAAGTGCTTGGTACAAAAACAGCAGATAAAATCTTAAGGAGTCTTTGTAGTTACGTTTAGTTCTGGAAGAACTCTGTCACTATAAGACAAATACATTTATATGCACGGTGTGTATGCATTTAACTTCATAAAATCTTAAAAAAAGGTAGAAAAGCACTGATACAAATTTTAAGATAGATAGAAAACTTGCATTTTTTCTTCACCTCAATAAAGGAGTTTGTTTTCTATTTGATACTTCATTTTGTAGCTAATTTCTCTTTTTATGCAGAATGAATGCTTCTGCTCTACAAGGTTGATTTACATCTGGAGCTTCATTGTTAAAACTCTAAGAAAGACTGGAACTATCTTTGCTGTTTAGTAGGTTTTATTTGATAGTAGTTTTCAACATGTGACAAGATAGAAATAGATATGTTTGCAGTTTAAAAATGCAGTTTAAAAAACACAAGCCAGAGCACGTGTTTAAAATCTAATATGTTTAACTATTTAATAAAGACTGTATCTTCTAGTATGAGCACTTATCCCTGCATTGAGGACACTAGGGGCATTCAGTTTCACCAGAACAGGCTACAGATGCTGATGTTACAGCAAACCCAAAAGGGAAAAGTGTCTGAGCTGCTCTGGCCTTTTGTAGGATTTGTAGCCAAAAACATGGATTGCCTTCAAAGTTGTGCTTCAAAAATAGTGTTTTAGCCTCTAAAACAGGATTTATACGTGCTGATTTTCTTTCATTTTTGTCCCTGTTAACTTGCTCCGAATGTATTTGTTACAGTAAATGTTTCTTGGCTTGCTTACCTGTGTTTATTTGCCTTGGCACTGAGTTTTCTTTAGCTGGAGCTGTTTTCTTTAGAGGTATTTGACAACATTCTCTTCTGAAGTCTTAATATTGGCAGAGAAAATAATACCTGTAACATGTAACTATATCAGCTGTAGGGAAGATGTTCTGATTTTATGCTGTTTAGATGGCTCTTCCTGTTTTCCCAGGAAGAGAACAGCAAAACATGTAAATCAAATATTAATCGAACAAAATGTGTCAAACAAAATGTAGAAGTATTAGGCTTGAAAAATGTTTTTTGTTTATTAATGAGCACAGGTAAATTTGGTGTTTGAGTTAGTAATTGAGTGAAACTTGGAGGCATGTACCACTTTTACCTTTCTTCCCCTCCTTCCTGTGTTGATTTCATTTTTCTGTACTCTATTTTCCCTTTTCTCTGCTTTATATACATAAGGTAAAAATTTAGAAAGAATGTTCAGCTCAAGTTGTATTGACACTTCTTTGAGAAGTGTTAAATTCTGGATGTGTTGTCCTTTATCTTCTGGGAAACTGAGTGTTCTTTTTTGCCCAGAAATATTTAATAAGACACATGCTTCTATCCTGACTTTCAGTACTGGATTTGTTTTGCACTAAGAGAATTTTTTACTTCAGAAAATCAGCATTGCATGAAAAGATGTTGATACTTTTAATATTGTTATGTTTATGTTGACTCTTAACAAAAAGGAGGCAATCTTTTCAGTGTTTTTATTTGCATAATATGATAAATCAACTTAAACAGAAGCAGGACCTTTACAAGCACATGTCTCCTTAAAACACTTAATTCCTGAAAAGGTTTTGAGACAAATTTCCATCTATTAACTAAGATGGGCTAAGGAAAATAACTTTTCTCTAATGTATTTTTAACCATACAGCATGCTTCCATTCCTTCAGATTTGTTTCCACGTGCTTGGAAATATGTTATAGAGGGAGTTCTGAGCATGTCTTGTTTTGATATTGATTTACTCAAGTCTGAGGTGATTTATTGCCTATGCCAAAAATACTGAGTACAAAAGTAAATACATGTTATAAATTAGAGCAGAATAACTATGCAAAACTTTCTACTTAAAATACATTTTAAGCTAGTAAATAGTCAGGGTCTTGTCAGGATCATTTGAAAGACCATGATGCTGAGCCTTATGTTGCTTAGCTTTAGCATTCTTATATTAATGCGTTGCTATGAATTTATGCTTCAAAGGACAGAGGGAGGGATGCTTAGATTAGTCTTTGGGGCATATTAAATGGCTATTTCTGAAGAAAACGTAATCCTGAGAGTGGTAAGCATATCTTGATGATATAGATTTTTTTCTTACTTTATGTCTCAAACTCCTTGATGAAGAGGACTGAAAAGTGAAACAATTTCACCTTTAACTCTTGCCTGACTTTGATTCAGTTACGTTCTTGCTTGTTTTGACACACCTAACAGCAATACTTTCCAGATAAATTATCCTGGTTATGGTAATGTTCTTCTGTATCTTGCAGGCCAGAGATCCTCAACAGGAAGCTAAAGAGGAGTTGGAGAACTTGAAGAAGCAGCACGATTTACTGAAAAGGATGCTACAACAGCAGGAACAATTGAAGGCTCTTCAAGGAAGACAGGCAGCTCTTCTTGCTTTGCAGCATAAAGCAGAGCAAGCTGTTGCCGTTGTGGATGAGTCTGGTATGAAAGCATCTCTAATAGTTATTTTAACTTGCTGATTATATGATTAATGCTGGAACTGTAGAATGCATATTAAAAATTCTTTAGTAATTCTCTTCTTTGAAGTCTTACTGCAGGGCTATAATTTAATGTCTTTTTTTAATATTGTAAAATGATAAGTCAGTTAAAAACGACACAACTGATTTCTGTTGTTTACTTGTAAAATCCTAATTTTTTTTTTTCCTAAGAATTGGACTACCATGTCAGGTTAGGAGTCTGCCTCTTATCTCTGTTAATGTATCAGGCATTTGTAGAGCATATAGCATGTGTGGAGCATATAGAGGGTGTTGTCCCCCTTGCTGCAACCTTCTGGGCATAGGCAATTGGTAGTTTGAGGCTTCTATTTGCTCTCTTGTTGTTGTTTGGTTGGTTGCATTGCTCTGGTTTGTTTGTTGTTGTTTTTTAATGGGTGGCCACTGATAGACTAATGGTTTATTCAGGAAAAGAAGGAAGTTACTATAGCAATTACACAAGCAAATATGAAAATAGAACTCTAAAATTGTGGGATGCCTTTTACAATAGAGCACCACCATTTTAACATGACCTTCAATTTAAAAGCATTCTTCTAATAGGTCTTCATATACTCTCAGCTTTTTAAAACCTGTCTTTTGGACAGAGGCTTCTCTGTGCTATGCTTAAAGGTTGCCAGCAGAGTTTTTCAAAAATTCTGTCTTAAAAGAGCAAACAATTGCACTTGGTGTGTTGTTGACATATAAGTTGTCTTAGACTTGTTTGTTGCAGTCTAGTTGTTTTAACGTAAGCGTTAGAGTTCTGCATGTAACATCATTTCTTCCACCCCTCCACAAATGCTGTTATATTTTATTTGGAAGTTAGATAATCAGAGCTGTGTGTGGTCCTAAGAAATTATGTCTTTGCATGGAGCAACTTTGTATTCAAGCTGCTAGAGTTGTGTGCCTCTTCCTCATAAAAGTTGTCATAAAGCTTAACTAGAGAGCAAGCTGGAAAACCAGTTCTTATTACATTTTTTTTTAATAGCCATATTTGTAGAAATATAAGCATTGATATGTAAATTTTACGAAAAAACCAAACCCTTCTTTAAGGTTCTGTATGCTCACAGAACAAAGCATTTTCATCAAATGGTCTTTATTTTGTTTCTGTGAACAAGTATTTACATTTTTCCTCCTTTTTTCTGCATGCCCAGTTGTAACAGAGACAACAGGTAGTGTTTCTGGAGTAAGCCTTACATCAGAATTGAATGAAGAATTAATTGACTTAATTCAGCGCTTTCATAACCAACTTCATGATTCTCAGGTCAGTCTTTGTGTTGCACTCTGAAGTTCTACTATTGTCTGTTTTTCGTATTCTTTTGAACAGTTAAATATTTGTCTTTTTATTTTTATTCATCTGCTGGTGGAGTAATTGGAGTTCCTCCAAACCTGCAAGCTCAGCATCTTTGTGTTCCTGAGGGTTATCTGTTAGCTAAGTGATGAAATTCGTTGTTCTGCTGCTGAGCTTATCAAGTCTATAAGAGGCCTTTTTGTTCATTAGAATTTATTTTGCTTTTTACCCATGGTACTTTGAATGAAATGAAGTTATTCTTTTTAGACTCAGTCTGTACCAGACAATAGAAGGCAAGCAGAAAGTCTTTCACTTACCAGAGAGATTTCACAAAGCCGAAACTCTTCAGTGTCAGAACACCGGTCAGATGAAAAGGCACAGCTTTTCAACAAGATGCGAATGTTGCAGGGGAAAAAGCAAAAAATGGATAAACTGTTAGGAGAACTGCATACGCTTCGTGACCAACATCTAAATAATTCCTCCTGTAAGTTTATTTAAATGGAATTATCCATTTTCAAAAGTACAGGTTTAAAAACACACAGCCTATATGTTTTTAAGGTGGCCTTGCAGTTTGCTAATGGATGATCACTGTAATAAGTGATAAAGCTGTGATGGGGCAGGCAGTATTACATAACTGGTTTTTAGTGCAGTAAGTATTTCATACTTGCTGGAGACCTTGACAAGCAAAATAGATAGCACTTATACATTGTAACATTATTGCTGTTGATTTGTGAGGTTGTGATAACTAAATTTATTTTTTCCAAGGCTTGTCAGTGACACTTCATATAATACACTCCATAAATCAAAACGAGAATGTTCTGTATATTATCACAGTACTTCTGTATTTATGTACGGTGTGTTTCTGTTGTTAATAACACTACCGCATGGTGGAGTTTGATTTTATTTTTTTTTTTCCATTGTCCAAGGACTTTCTTATCCACTAGTCAAATGTACTCGAATCTCAGGTCATGCCAGAGGAAGTCAGCTGTCTGAATGGACTGGATGTTTTGGCCTGTTCCTCAGATGATTTTTCTATTCTTGAAGTCTCCCATGTGGGCCTACTGTTTGCTATATGTTTGTGTTTCTAGACTTGCATTTGCCCTGGTGAAGCTTTGTTCTATGGCTGGAAATTGGTGAGAGGCGATTATAGGGTAGTCTGATTAAGTAATGAACCTTTCCAGTGTGCTCCTGTAGAAGAGCAGACTGGTTTGATGCTTATGTTTCTAAAAGCCATTCTTCTTACTTGTACTTAATGTGCATAATCTGGGTGTGTTTGGTTGTGATTTTTATATAGCTGGATAAAGTAAGCATATCTCAAGGCTGTGTTCTGAAGCATGTGGCTGCAAGAGGTTACCGGTTGGTGGAAAAAAAAGTTATTAGAACTCTTTATCGTTTTAAATGTTTGAACATTAAATTTCATCAAAAGCAATTCAACCATAAGTTAGTCCTTAAAAGAGCTCTTTGGGCACATTGACAGCTTGCAAACTTCCACTTACGTTTGATAAAGCTAAAAAGAACTGACTTAAGTACTGTTTATGGAAGCTGCCTATTTTGGTTGGCATTGCCTTTCATGAAACTTAATGCAGAAGTTGTTTCTCAGAGAAAAGAAGGTGCTGCTGTTTTGAATGCTGTTAATACTTTCTATAATTACCTTTTAATGTATTTTGGTTAGGTAGGTTCCTTTTTGAATGCTGTTTTCAAGAGGTATGTTTCTTCTCTGTAGTTTTTCCAGCTTCAAGTTCTCCTCAAAGGAGTATTGACCAAAGAAGTACAACTTCAGCTGCTTCTGCTCCTGTGGGCGTAGTAACTGTTATCAATGGTGAATCAAATAGTCTGGCATCTGCTCCCTATCCTCCTGATTGCCTGGCTTCTCAGAATGAGAGTGAAGAGGATGACAATCTAAATCCAACAGAAAAGCTTCAGTAAAAAAATATTTATTTATTTGCTTTAGTGGTTTTTTAGCATTGAGTTTTAGGTGTGTTATAGTAAATTCTGTATTAAGAAACTGTTTTGTGTTTTAATTTACTTAACTGACCACTTAGTAAATGGTCTGAGACATTAAATGGCTGCTTAGCTTCAAGCAGAAGTTTATTACAGCTAGAAAAATTACAGTAAATGTTAAGAACTATAAATGTACCTATTTTTTCAATTTCCATAGATTTAATTAATACTGCCCTGTGTTCTGTTTTCTTTTTTTTCCCCTCAGGAAGCTAAATGAGGTTCGTAAGAGACTGAATGAGTTACGTGAGCTAGTTCACTACTATGAGCAGACATCTGATATGATGACAGATGCTGTGAATGAAAACACTAAGGAAGAGGAAGAAACAGAAGACTCGGGAAGTGATTCTGAACATGGGGATCCACAGCCTGTTACAAATATTAGGTTATCATATATTTTGTCATCCCTAGTCTTTGTAGCTAAGTTGTCATAGGTTTCCTGAAGCAATGTAAGATTTCAGTGAACTAGAAGTTCATTTTTCACATGAAATTTTTGGAAAAGTTACTGTAAGTGTTATTTTTATGTAGCTTACACAGGTTAGTAATAATCCTGTTCTATAGCAAATGCTGATCTGTAGATTCAAGTACTGAAACGTGTGTGAAATTCCGCTGGAAGATGAACAGTCCTAGAGCTAGGAAGTTCAAGCAGAAGCAACCTGCAGTGTATAGAGACATTCTGAGCTATAGTAATAGGATAGCTGTGTGCATCTCTGCAGAAATCAATGCTAACCTGGTTATGAATCATACAAAGCTATTTATATAAATGTACACCTTGAAATCCTCTTGTAGACTGATACTGTTGCAGCTTGAGTAGGGAAATAATTTTTTGCTGCTTCTGATTTTCTTATATTTGTCTATTTTTTTGAGAAACATGTCTGTATGAGAGATGGATATTGAGAAGTCTCAATGTCTGGACTAATTTTGCAAGTGAATTTTAGGAGATTTTTTCTTTTTTTTAATTACAGAGGATTAGGAAAATAAAGACGTATTCATAAGAGTTAGTCAGTAAAATGGCTGAAGTAGTATTCCATCAATGCCAATTCTTAAGAAGTTAACACAAGTAATGCATTTCACCCTAGAAATCCTCAAGGAATCAGTAGTTGGAGTGAAATAAATAGCAACTCAAATGTACAGTGTGGAACTAATAACAGAGATGGAAGACATCTTAATACAGACTGTGAAATAAATAATCGATCTGCTGCTAATATAAGGACTCTAAAAATATCTTCTACTCTAGGTATGTTCTAAAATCTTCTAATAATTTAGGTCTTAGTGCATACGTGATTCTGAAAGCCATGCAGTGTTTGGGAGAACTTTGTTCAAAGTGTTTGGGTCTTAACAGTAGGCTAGTATTTTTCTGAAGTGTAGTAATTAAATAAAAGTAAGCATTTCAGTAATGTAATTGATACTGTTTTGTTTACTCCCTTCTTCCCTCTCCACATCTCCAGACTGTCATAACAGGGAGGATGACAAAGATACTGACCTACCCCAAGGTGAAGATGATGAAGTGGAAGAAGATAGAGCTAGTGAAGATTCCATATCTAGTCACAGAAGCAGCCTGGGTGATGTTGCAGGAGATGCTGAGTTTGAGCAGAAGATTAATAGGCTTATGGCTGCAAAGCAGAAACTTCGACAGTTGCAAAACCTTGCTGCTATGGTGCAGGTATTCTATAATTATAAATCCATGCATGAAAATATAACTCCTTATTTCATGTAATGTGGAACTTTTAGTGGGGAAAAATTCTGCTGGTCTTCTATATAGAATTGACTGGAAAAAAGGAGACAGTGGTTGATTTGTCTGATATTGAAAGTGACACCAAGTTCAAATCTGGAATTTTCCTGGGATGCTGATCTAAGACAAGAATGACTTTAATATTTTATCTTGGCTCTGGCTTTTATTAACAAAAAAAGCCAACAAAACCAAAACAAAACAGGGAGTCTAGTATTCTTTAAATTATTTTGATCTATGGCTTTAAACTTAAACTTATAATGAATGTTTGTTTTAGTTTTGGAATCCTAGGTTTTGCAATGTTATACTGGATTTGATTAAGATCTTCGGATGTATTTGAAATGTCACACTATGTTGGAGCTGAGATGTTTGGGAAACTTGTTGTTTAATAAGGATTTTGAGAGCCAGCTATAAATTTGACAGTGTTTTTAATGCGCAGTGTCTTTTTTATATTCATTATTTTTGTTAAAAAGAGCTTTTCTTTAATGTCTCTGTGGAAAACTTAGATTTAAAGATTTAAATTTCATGTCTGCTTACTAAGTGTAAGTAAGTATGACAGACTGTAAAGGTTTTATGTAAGAGCTGTAAAATCAATTTTTGTACCTTTTTTTATTTTTTTTTAATAATAGTAACAGTATAGATGATGTATAGCTATTTTGAGATTACACTGCTGTCAAAATTCCCAGCATCTGGATTGGGATTGTTTTTTATGATCATTACAAAGATTTTTAACTGTATAGTGTTATAAATCAGAATTAAAGAGAATATAGCATCTTAAAAAGAAAACACAGCAACATACATTCAGTCTTCATATTTAAAAGGTTGAACCTTTGCACTCAGTAACAGTGTTGTAGATCTGGATGGCTATGTTACACTTAGCCAGCGATGATCTTTTCAGCAGGTTCTGTATTCAGAAAGATTGTGTTGAAAGAAGAATGCTGTGGCTACAAGAATTTTAAGATTTAATTGAGAACTTAAAATGAAAAAACTGTGACGACAAAAAAGTGGAATAGGAAACCTTGCAGAAAATTGTTTCTAAAATATTTTTAAGAAACTCACTTTTCAGAGTATTTTCAGTTTTATTTCAAGCTAATAATACTTCATATAATTATTATTATTACAGTAATTAAGAGTCTTCACCTCAGTTGTCGTCTTCTATTCTCCTTCCCCTTTTTTTTTCTTGATGTGCTCATGTATTTCTACCTTCTCAGTCATTGGTATAAAATACAATTCAAGTGGTTCAGGTTCCCAGAATGAGGCATATGTTATTTTGTGTTTATATCAGTAGTTTCAACAGTTTGAGCTTTATAACTCTGAATTATCTTGTTAAGATAATTTAAATTAGCTTTAAGTTAATGTAATATGAAGATAATGACCTCTTACCTTTAGTTCGAATGATAGGATGTTCAGACTATTTAGTTAGGGGAAAAAAATTGCTTTGATAAAATGCACTACTTATATTCATTTCATCAGTTTGAAAATAGTCTGATTGGTTTCCTGTCTTCCTTTCAGGATGATGATCCAGAACTCACTGCAAATGCATCTAACATGGGTGACTTTTTGAGTGAGATGGAAGAGATAAAGCAACAACCAAACAATGTTCGAGTTAGTACCAATAAGTTGCAAAAAGATGTAGGACTGAATGAAAAAGCAAGGTATGTCTTTGTCTGAGGACCATAGAATCTTTCTTTAGATGACTTCTTGCCAAGTAACATGTGGGTAATGTATCCATGCAGAGAGAAGTTTTATGAAGCTAAACTTCAGCAGCAGCAGCGGGAACTGAAGCAGCTACAAGAAGAAAGGAGAAAACTGATGGAAATTCAAGAAAAAATTGAAGTGTTACAGAAAGCTTGTCCTGACCTTCAAGTAGGTAGACTTTCTTTGCTTTCTTAGGCTGTTGAAGAGTGAAACATTATTTTCACACCATTTTTCCCAATTAAAAACCTTGTTACTAATTGTGTTCTACATTAAGAATTTGGATTTCTCAAGCTAGAAAAGAGCTCCGGCTACATAGTTCCATTGAAGTTTTTGCTCAATGATTGTTGTATCAAACTCTAGTTTCACTGTTCTTTGTCCTCAAATATTGCAGTGTTAAAGTCTCCAAAATGGAGGAGCTTCTCTATTGTTTTTAGTTTGGAATTTGTCTGTCTACTGTATCTGCTAGTCACTGCATCTTCATTCTTATTAGTCATTTGCCAGTTCTGCTGCTGTCAAACAATACTTTGTCTCATAAACATGATCAACACTTTCTGTATTCAAAGTGAACTGCAGTACTGTACTTTTTGCATACTCTTTAAAGATGATTTTCTATGAAATGAGCAGTAAATGGTCAACATCGTGTATCTACAGCATTATACAATAATACATTAAAAACAATTTTTGTTTGTTTCTGACTAATCTTTGAAGTAAGTACTTAATGGATTTTAAAATCCAGGTTCTCAATTAATTACTAAATAATTCTGCTATCTGAAAAAGCCTGAATTGTAAATTTTAAAAAGTTGAGCTGTTCTGCCATTCTGCCTTTTCTTTCAGTCTACTGGCCTGGGTAACAGTCCAGCAAATAGACAGACTTCACCAGCAGCCTCAACTCCAGCCATGAATGAGTGTAACACAGCTGGCAAGCCTTTACTTGAATTTGGTGAATCTGTACTAGTAGGCAATGAGGTATTTCATACTTGATATTCTGGTACTTTATGTGGAGGGGGGGAAAGGAAAAAAAGTTCTAGGAAACTTGGACACATTATCTTAAGTACTTCACATGGAGAGAGTGTAGTATAGTAGCCATGATAATGAAATATACGTAATTGATTTACTTCATTTCTGGAAAGAAGTAAATATTGATAGTGCTGTACTTTTCTTCATGCTGCTGGAATATGATTTTTTTTCTCTATGATGTAAGTGTAAGAGGTCAATAATGTGCATTTACAGCATTATATAATAATATATTTGATAAAAATATTTTTTTGTTTCTTGACTAACCTTTGAAATGAGTTGTGGGATTAGAAAGTGTTCCATGAAACATGTGCTATTTGTCTTATTTAAAAAAGTAACTATCCTCATTTGTTTAATTACCTTTTTACATTTTAAAATGGCTCCTAAGATGGCTCCTACTTGGATACATTTTTGTAGAGTGAAAATGTCAGTATAGTATCAAATAGTGAAATTATAAAGTTTTACTTGAGATTTTTTTTTTGTTTATACTCTGATGCATTTCATTTTATTGGAAACAGTTATGGTCTGAGATGAGAAGACATGAAATTCTAAGAGAAGAATTGCGACGGAGAAGAAAACAACTTGAAGCTTTAATGGCTGAACATCAGAGGAGGAGAGAACTGGCAGAAACAATATCTACTGTTGCTGCATCAGTTAAAAGTGAGGGGTCAGAAGTTCAGCATACTCCCCAGCAGAGTAGGACAGAGAAGTAAGAACATGAGTCCCTCTTTGCTGTTGGTCACTGGGTGCTTTTGTTGTTTCGTGACGTTTTGGTCTTGAATTACTTCTCATTTTTGTCTGAGAGTTGTTGGATGATGGTATTACAACGTTAGATGGATTTCTTGACTTCTAAAGTCAAGTTGGTAACATCCCAGTTCTGTAGGGTTGTTTTTTTTCCCCCAGTGTATTTCTTCTCTTCACTAAAGAAGAGAGAGGAAGACATGGAAAATGCCAAATGCATGGAGTATTGTTTCCTCATCTTTACAACATGTGTAGAGTAATTTTCCAAAACAGCATGATATTTTACTCAATAGTTCTGATATCAGAAGAGTACAAGTTTCATTTCTGTTAGATAAATGAATTTTGGTGCATTTTGATTAATTGGTGGACTTGTAATTGTCAAGAGATTGTTTTAATAGTTTGCTATAAACTTAAACAAACAAAACATCTTTCCTTAACATGTCTCATTTTCAATGCTCAGTAGGACAATGGCTACCTGGGGAGGTTCTACCCAGTGTGCACTAGATGAAGAGGATGGAGATGAAGATGGTTATCTCTCTGATGGACTTGACCAGGCAGAAGAGGAGGAAGACGCGCCAAGTATGAATGACAGCTTTTCCGTTTATCCCAATAACCAAATACCAGAAAGTGTGTATTATCTTAAAGGAAATAAGGATAGGTAAGTGGCATTAATTTTTAATTTAATACTTGTGAGGGTGGTTTTGGAAGGGATAGAAAGACCATTGCACTAAATGCAAAGCACCCTACTAGATCAAAGTGAAATTTCTTTGTGTGCTAGAGAGATGTATACAATGGCATTTTCTTGTCTTAGTCTCTGTAGCTACAATGTGTATGACAAATTTTGATTATTCTGTAATCCTGTGTTAAATATTGCCTGCCATTCAATTACCTTGTTGTGTTGTGTTATAGCTCCTCATGTTGTGTTTCAGTCAACATAGCAGAAGATGACTTATGTGAATCTTTTGCTGTCTCTTCAAAATCAATGATTCAGGAAATTATAATTAGTTTCCTCTGGTTTTTATTAAGGAAAAACAAAACTTAATCAGTGCTAATGCATGAGACATTCTATTTGGAACCTGTGCTGCTTCTTACTATACATTTGTATTATGTTGATTGTTCTACATGCAACTGAAACATTGATGATTGAAGCATCCCTAACAGGAAGGTCTGAAATGTCAGCTTTTGTTCTCATCCTTCCTTTCTGCTCCTTCCATGCCTTAGGTGGAAAAATTGCCGTCCTCTTTCAGCAGATGGGAATTATCGACCAATGTCTAAAACTAGGCAGCAGCAAAACATCAGTATGAGACGCCAGGAAAACTTTCGGTGGATATCTGAGCTTTCTTATGTGGAGGAAAAAGAGCAATGGCAAGAACAGATCAATCAGTTGAAGAAACAACTTGAATTTAGTGTTAGCATTTGCCAGACTTTAATGCAAGATCAGCAGGTAGGTATGAAGAGCAGTTAACTCAGTGTTCTAACTCAGTGTTTTCCTAAATTTTTCTAGCGATAACTTCTAATTTTGGTAATTTGGTCTCTGTTATTTGCTTTCTTTCCACAGACCCTCTCCTGTTTTCTACAGACTTTGCTTGCAGGCCCATATAATATGATGCCCAATAATGTTGCTTCTTCACAAGTACATCTTATTATGCATCAGTTAAACCAGTGTTACACTCAACTGTCTTGGCAGCAGAATAACGTCCAAAGGTTTGTATGAGGATTTAGCTGTATAATTTGAAATGCTTCAGTATATGCCTTTGGTTTTTGGCAGATGATCTGGATAGATTCTGGATTCTAAATGTCATGGAAAGATGTTGGAAAAGCTTTGTCCTTGCTTAGGTTTTTCAGTCATGATTTGTACATAGTAATGCTCCATTTGAATGTACTTCTTACATCTTCTGAAAAAACAATCTTTTTAAAGCAAATAAATAAAAACAGTAGCAGTTTCATTTCATGGTATGAAATTTCAAGATCTTCATTCCTGTTTTGTGCTTGATAAGTGATATGTACTTACCAGCCCTTTTTACATAATGTTTTAAAGTAATTTAGATGGCATTTGCTGCAAATACTTTGCTTCTTCTGTTGTTTCCATTTAATTTTGTTTTCAAGCTGCTTACTTCTTGCTGAGTGACTTTTTTAAATCATTTTCACAAGCATGTTTAATTTCTGTGAACGTGACCACAATGACAGATCTGTTGATTTTAAACTGTGTGTGTCTGTTGCTCAGGATTAAATAAGAGCTATTTTTTGACTGGCCAAATGAATTCCTTTATATATGTACTGAAAACATAGTTTGTGTGTGTGAATGGTTACATGGACAGATGAAATACAAATCTCAAATTACTGAGTATAGATTTACAATTTTTTGTCAGCCCGAGCATTAAGGATGCACTTAGTGGCTATGGTTGTTTAGTACCAGAATTGCTGTTGAGTCAAGGAATTTCAGTTTAAGAATTGTTCACATTACTACTTAGTGTAGTTAAGCTCTATTAGTGAAGTTGTGATTTTTTTGCATGGCGTTGTCTAAACCATCCTGCTGGTTATTGTATTTCTATCAAGTTATTTTCTCTTGTGCTTGTTTAAATTTTGAGGCACTCTTTTTCCTTCTTTTTTCAAGATTGAAACAAATGCTAAATGATCTAATGCACCAGCAAGAACAACAGTGTCAAGAGAAACCATCAAGAAAAGAGAGAGGCAGTAGTGCACCACCACCTCCATCTCCCGTTTTCTGTCCATTCAGCTTTCCTCCACCACCTGTGAACCTGTTTAATATACCGGGATTTACTAATATTTCTTCATTTGCTCCAGGTGAGTATTACTGCAAGTGTGAAAAATAATGATTTTATTTTTTTCTAATTTCTATTCTCTCATTTAATGGAACTCTATCTTGTCCTTCAGATTGAAATTGAAGTACTTGAAGTTACAGTATTTAAATGAAAAGAAGTTTGTATTCCTTTTGGTTAGGACTTGGAGTGCTTGTTTTGAAATATGGCAAATAGCAATGTGTTACTAATTTTTGTTTGTATCAGAAATACTGAGTAACTACTGATTTGGATACAGTTTTCCTAATCTCATTACCAAATCTTATATTGTTTAACTTGAAATGAGGCAAATAATGTATTCTACTATGTCTTTAAAAAAAAAAAAAAAAAAAAGGCGATTCCTAATTTGTCTTAAACAGTAATATATTTTAGCCTTTTCAGAAAATCAGCATAATCTGAAAGCTACCAGCTGTGTCTCTCAAAGTTATTTTCTGTTTTAGAATATATTTTAAATTACACAGAATCTACACAGAAGAGTAATTATGTTCAATTTGTTACTTCTATGAAGATTCTAAAGTTAGAGTAAGCGTTATATGTTCTTTGACCCTGTGAATACTTGCACTGTTGGAATTTTCCTGTGAACGTAATCACTGAAGAGCTGGTAGTCTTCACACACAGAACTCTGGGTTTTTTGTTTTCTTTTTAGGAACTTACAATTTTTACCTCACTTGTAGGAATGAATATTCTTGAAATGTCTGTAGGGTTGTAGTGGTATGTGTAGTTTCCAGTGATGTTTGAAACCTGCATTGAAGATAAATTCTCATAATTTGCAACCTTTTCAGGGCGAGAGTAGTTTTTTCTTATTTCCCGACCGCATTTTTTTGTTTCAGCGTTACATGGTGTCGCTCAGTGTCTCAGACTTGACTTACAGTGTGTGGATAAATGATGTAGTAACTTATGGCATTCTTGTTTATTTTGTAGGTATAAACTACAATCCGGTGTTTCCTTCTGGCTTGGGAGATTTTGCACACAATGGTTTCCCACAAAGCAGTGAGCAGCAGCAACATCCTCTAGATCATAATACTTCTGGAAAAACTGAGTATATGGCATTCCCCAAACCTTTTGAAAGCAGTTCCTCTAATGGAGCAGAAAACCAAAGGTATGTTTTGTCACAGTGCAACTCTCCTGTAATCACTATTGTTCCACCTTGTTTCAGCCCCACAGGACTAGGGTTCTTTTTGGGAACTTACGTTTAAAGTAAGCTAACTTACAAGATGAGCTTTAATTTTGAAGCTTCAAGGTATTTTTGTTTTTTTTCTCTTTTCATTTGTGTGTATTAAGTCATGTACTGTTTTTAAGAATATTCCAACTTTAAATGTAGTGTTGCAGTATTCTGTGATATATTTTTGTCTGTGGAGGAAGGTTTCTGTTTTGAACTTGAGCAATTGAAATAACAAGAAGATACAAATAGCTTCAAAGTGATTTTATTTTTGTAATGCTACTGTAGATAGTAATGAATATTGTTTAAAGAGTGTTTTGTCTTATAATACTACTTGAGTGTACTCAAGGTACATAACTATTCAGGTTGCAGTCAGTCAGAAATGTGAATTTCTTCAGATGTTTTCCATTTGGAAGGAACTTGCTACATGTTTTTTAAATGTCAGTGTTCAGCTGATGACTGAGTAACTAGGGCAGATATCTTACACTACAGATGAAACTATTTGTTTGTCTGGTAATACCTGCTGCTTCTGTCTGAGAAGGCAGGTTGTAATATGTTGTGTTATTTCTTTCCTTTTGATAGAAGGAGTCATAGGCAACCTGAAGATGAAGTGGAAAAAAGATCAACTTGGCTTAATGATAGCCAGGAAGTGAAAAAAGATGATCAGTCTCAACTGAAAGCAGGCTTTCCAGTTTCAGTACAGAGCATTTCTTCAGGTCATAAAAATCAGTCTGATACGAGCAGGAGAAGAAACTTTGATGAAGAGTCTTTGGAGAGTTTTAGTAGTATGCCTGATCCAGTTGACCCAACTACTGTGACAAAGACGTTTAAATCTAGGAAAGCTTCAGCTCAGGCAAGCTTGGCATCAAAAGATAAAACACCCAAATCAAAGAATAAGAGGAAGAGTTCTTCTCAGCTGAAAGGCAGAATTAAGAATACTGGTAGGTTGCAAATAATCTTATATGCTGTGGCAAACTGAACGTGGATTATAGTCACTGCATTCCAGAGAATTTACTATCCGTAAGTGGTATTTATAATGAGTTCTTGAAATACATGTTACTGAAATAGGAATTCATTTTCGTGACACAATTACAGTAAAGTTTTTGAGTATTTCAGCAAATAAAACCATAAATTATTAGGAATCCTGATTTGAGTGCATAAGTGGGTACAGATGCAATAAGAGGTGAGGTGCTTTCCTCTTCATTAAGTCTTCTTGTTCTGACTGGATGACTTACTGAGGGAGGTATTTCAGTAAAATACAGAATCGGTCTAGAATGAGAGGGACACTACTAACATACATATTACTGCTGCAGTCATTGAGAATTTAGTGCTTCTGTATCACCTCAGCAAACAAGGAAAATCTGAAAGATAATTGTTTTTTCATTTTGAAATTGCCCTTGAACTTATGTATGGAAGTAAAAAGACTCTTTGTAATTTCCCTTTCCACTTCTTCCTATAAGGTTATGACAGTGCAAGTGCTTCTAGTGTGTGTGAACCCTACAAAAGCACTAAAAGTAAACACTCTGAGGAGGTTGTTCATGCAAAGGTGTTCAGCAAGAAGAATCGGGAACAATTGGAAAAAATAATTAAATACAGTAGATCTACTGAAATGTCTTCAGGTATTCTTTTCTGAATTTCAGTAATTGTTGTTGTGTAAACTTTGTGTAACTATAATTAGTTACGACTTTATTGCTTAAAACTAGTATATTCTGAGAAGACAGCAATGATACACTTTAGCATATGTGGATTTTGCTTTTTAATTTCTAAGGTTACAGTAAACATAAATGCATGTAATGTTTGGGTACTGACTGATGTTGTGTGTTTTCTGTAGATTGGGTACTTGATTAAAATATTTAGAAACAAGCTTTAACTTAAGACAGACAAAATCCTAGTTGATCAAAAATATTTCTTATTTGTTGGCATTTCTATGAACAGCAGATGAAACTATTTACCATTCTAATGACATCTGGTACTGCATGCTTGTTTTCTTTGTGCTTAAAGCAGCTTGATCAAGTATCATTCAAATTAAATCATATCATGTAAACCCTTACATTTTTGCCATCTGCACTGCTTTTCTTGCATCCGTGTCATAAAAATACTCTCCTTTGTCTTTTTAGATTCTGCCAGTACCTTGTTTGAATCATGCAGATATTTAGTTGTAGTAGCATGATGTACAGCTTTGTCAATGTAACTGCGTCCACACTGAGAGCTGTTTATTAGTGTTTATTATATAAACTTTGCCAGTTAAGTTTTCACAATAAGCAGCGATGTGGTTTGGATGATTAAGCAGTCTTCCTCCTGCTGTTTTGTATAGACCCTATCTTAATTTCTGGTGTGCGTTTTTGTGTTTATCACTGTCTATCCCCACTTTCCTACAGCACATGCTAGGAGAATTCTGCAGCAGTCTAACAGAAATGCATGCATTGAAGCACCAGGTAATGCATTCATTGCTTAGCTTCAACAATGTCCTATTATTCTCCCCCGCTGCCTCCTGCCCCCTTTAGCTTTCGTCCTGTTGCTCAGACTGTTTAGCAGATGTTCAAAACTAGCACAATTGCAACAGCTTCTCTATAAATGAGGCAAGAGGGGCTACTTGTAATAAGCATGGAATGCAACAACACAAGCTGCCTTGAATTATAGTTGTGGATAACATGTCTGTCGTTCGCAGTCAGTCAAAATTATGCATGGAAAATAGGGTCTATGACAAAAAGTAATTTAAGTAGGCATTTGTAATCTGCTGTTACAATTTAGTAATGGGCAAGGGGAGCAATCTTTAGTGTTTTATTACAGACTGAAAAAGCTTGCCTCTGTGGCTAAAGCTGATATACTATTGGTAGATAATCTAATTTTACAGTAAAATTTTCTGTACTGCTGATAATTTAATTAACTTGAATACTAACAAATGTGCATCTGTTAAACTCTGAGTTTTCCAAATTTTAACTTTGTTTTTCCATTCAACACTTGCCAAAGTATGTTTGTATTAACAGAAAAGTTTTATATGTGTATGTATGTATGTGTATATATATATATATATATATATATAAGGATGATACTTTCAATTCTTAAAGGAATTTGAAACTTAGTAGGAATTAGAGCTTGGTAGAACATTGTGTTCTTGTGAACTTGTAATGGTGCTTAGAGGTAAGGGGTTTTATATAAATATCAGAAATGCATGGAAATATAAGATATATGTGTGGGAGGTGTGGGAAGATTGAGACCTTTGGATTTCTTAATTGAAATGCTTTAAAAGTCTGTGTTCAGCACTGAATACCTTTCAGAATTGAAAGCAACATTGTGATGTGTGCAATATTCTATTCAATAAGGAATTCTTTCTTAAGATACTGTTTAGAACTGTCAGAACAAAGCGTGATTGATACACATACTGTATGTTTCATACTTACAGGATTTCAGAATTATTTTGTTATGTTCAAGTCCTTATTGCCTTTAGGAGATGTGTAAGCTTTAAGAAAGTATCTGTGTAACAGGGATCTAATTCTCTTATATAACAAGCAGGTTTTTTCAACTAGATTAGTGTCAAGAAATGATCTTTTGATGATTTTTTTTATTATTATTCCTTGCAGAGACTGGTAGTGATCTTTCTATGTTTGAAGCTTTGCGGGACACAATTTATTCTGAAGTCGCAACTCTTATTTCTCAAAATGAGTCTCGGCCCCACTTTCTTATTGAACTTTTCCATGAGCTACAGCTGTTAAACACAGATTACCTGAGACAAAGGGCCCTGTATGCTTTACAGGTATGCACAAACTTTAGAATCTTGTGTATCAATTGAAGAAATTGTTGATGTTCTTTTTACAGTACAGTTATTTTTTTCAGGATATAGTGACCAGACATTTATCTGAGAACAATGAGAAGGGGAAATGTATAAAATCTCTAAATACTGCAACATGGATAGCATCAAACTCTGAACTCACTCCCAGTGAAAGTCTTGCTTCTACAGATGATGTAAGCTTTCATTTCAGAAGCTAGTTCACTGTCAGCTTTTCCTGTTTTCAATTTATGTACCAAAATATTCGTAGTGGTGACTGTAATTGTCTAAAATTTGTAAAAGCCTTTTGCATGGTAGAATTCTTTACACTAAAAATCACTGATGTGTAAGGGAGGAACATAACATGGAGAACAATATGGACAGTATAAATTGAAAACTGATTTTCAAAAATAGCCAATATCTTGTGAATAAGGTCAGGGCAAGTACTGATTACAAGGTTCCCAATGAATTTATTTATTTATTTTTGTTTAAAAAACTAAAAAGACCTTCACCTAGTTTCCTATTTGCTTATAGTTGAAGTATTTGAAAAAAACATGCTAGAATTACCTGTTTTCAGGATATAAGACAGCCTGGTGACAAGCCCTTAATATCTCAGCACGTGGCTAAAAAAAGTTGCTAGCTCATTCTCACATCTGTGAGAGTATGGTGCATCCCTGCTTTTACTCAGCTGATGAATGTTTTTTAGGAAACGTTTGACAAGAACTTCCCTACAGAAGCATGTCAGGACTGTGAACAAAATGATGCAGACAACGGGAGCACTATGTCCACATCTTCACATTTTGAACCCTTTGCCACTGATGACCTTGGTAAGAATTGTGTGATTTATATCACAAGTATTATTCCTTCACCTGCTCTCCAGAAATGACTACATTCATCTACTCGAATAGTGTACTTTCATGATCTAATATGTAACCACAGGTTTTAATGCAGCACTTTGAGCAATTAGACACTTGATGAAAGTGTGTGTAAAAGAACATAATAGCAACTGCAGTTGTGTAAATTTCAAAACCTACAGCTTTAAATTTTTATTGTTGTATTCTTGTCTATCCTTTGAAAACTTTTTATTTAGATTAAAAGATGTTTTTATTCTAAATATAGGCAACACAGTGATTCACTTAGATCAAGCTTTGGCTAGGATGAGGGAATATGAGCGTATGAAAATTGAAGCTGAAAGTACCCTTGGCTCTGAGGGCTGCTCTAGTAATTTTCAGGGTGCTACTGCTGCTAAATTAGAAGGTATGCACATATATATATTTTACTTAGTTTTAGAGAATAATTATTCTAAATATCAAGAGTAATTTAATTGGCTGAATTGTTTTCTTCTTCCTTCATATTGAAAACAAAGTTTTGTAGGTTCTTAATGTACTTGAGTAAATATGATTTATTTTAAGAGGAAAATATATATTTTTGAAATTGATATTTCTTTAATAGTAATGTTAAATGACTTAGATGTGTACACTTTTTTTTTTTAATGAGGTCCCAGCATGAGTGAATGTCTTCCTGTGCCACAGTCAAGTGGAGTTTCTGCTGTCCCATGTCCTCGCATAGACACTCAGCAGCTTGACCGGCAGATTAAAGCAATTATGAAAGAGGTCATTCCTTTCCTGAAGGTGAGAACTACTTTCAGTAGTGTGTACTAGAAAAATAGGAAGAGGAGCTGCATACTTGCATAGAATACTGTTGTTTATATTGAATTAGTAGAAAATGTGATAGCCTTTCCGTGTTTTAAGACTGTAAAAGTAGCTTTCAAATGTTAGTATTTTATCTAGTGTGTTCTAAAGCAGGTATCTTTGCTTCCATTTTGTACCTATGTGGATATATTTCAGTTTTTGAAAGGCAGGACCAAAATATTGGATTTATTTGAATGAGTTTATAAAAAAAAATAAAGTTATTACTATTAGGATATATGGTTACCATCAAATATCTTTCAAATTTCCACTTCTGTATAAAATTGTATACATTTCTGTATATAACATTTTATACACTTCTGTATAAACACTCATATCTTAGCAACAGCTGCCAATATATACTGAGTTGCAGACATTTCTGAGAAGGAAATAAGGATTAAATATTCCAGTGAAGGAAATGGTAAGGCTTCTCGATTGCGCAGGGCTGGTGGACTTCTGTCTCATGAACAGAGATTTTTGTTTGTAGCTAACCCAATTGAATAGAAACATTTGAAAATGTATTTCTGAAATACTTGCTCAGGAGAACTGAGGTAATTTTAACTCAGTCTGTTGCATATGATGTGACTTGAGATACTTTTGAGAAACAGCTAAGTTGTTGATTTTCATCTTTTTGGTGTTTAAAATATCTCGGTATTTGAGATGATTAACTTCTTAAAGCGTTAACAAAGCTCATTCTGTAATACTTTTTTAGGAACACATGGATGAAGTATGTTCTTCTCAATTACTGACATCAGTAAGACGTATGGTCTTGACTCTTACACAACAGAATGATGAAAGTAAAGAATTTGTCAAGTTCTTTCATAAGCAACTTGGCAGTATTCTTCAGGTTAGTAGCTTTTAGTTGGCGTTTATGGTACCAAATTGTTTAAACAAAATTACAAACTATTATGTACTTAACTGATTTTGAGAGTTACTAACAGTATGACAGTTTTTGAGGCGTGAAAGCTTTTTTCAGAAACTGAAGATTTATTTCTTTTCACAGGATTCCCTGGCAAAATTTGCTGGTAGAAAATTAAAAGATTGTGGGGAAGATCTTCTTGTGGAGATTTCTGAAGTATTATTTAATGAATTAGCCTTTTTTAAACTCATGCAAGACTTGGACAGTAACAGTATTTCTGTGAAGCAGAGGTGTAAACGCAAAATAGAAACTACTGAAGAGATACAGTCTTATGCTAAAGAGGTTTGTCTTCTTTCTTTCTTTTCTTTTTTTTTTAACTTGGCTTTTCTAAGTTTCTTAAGTGTCTGTTTCCCAAACTTTATATATGAGGAGTGGTGTTTGTTTGCTTTAACAAACCACTTCTGTGTAGTCATAGTATCAATTGTATAGAAACATGAACTGTTTTCCTCTTTAAGGGAGATTTCCTGTGTTATAGGTTACTGTCTGCCACATAAGTTTAACTGTGTAGACTTTGACTCAAGGGAAATGGTATATATGCGCATCAAGCCATGGGATAGTTAACATTAACATCTGTCATCAAGTAGTCAAATTAAGTATTTTAGCATATGAATGTACCAATTCATCATCTCTCCATCTCTTCCTACAGCTTCCCTTGGAGTAGTTTAGTCAGCAAGCATCTTTTCAAAACATCTGTTCCAGCGAAACAGTTGACTTGTTGGCATATGTAGGAAGTATGACTATCTAGAATTAGTGTAAAATTTGTCTTCAGAAACACATGAGAAGATGCAGAATATGAGTGTATATTCTGCACTAACAATGCTGGTTTTGGTTGTTTTTCCCCACTTCAGTATTGTAAAGATGTGTTGGCATTTCTTAATTGCAGTATTGCAGTTCTTAGGAACTCATTTTTAGTTATGAGAACTGTTCACAAAGGAAGCACTAAAACAGATCATGTTCGTGTAGCTCTTAATTAAATCAGTATCTCAGTGTTTTTTATTGCGTAGTATAGTTATGACTTAAGTGTCCTTTCAGTCTTCTTTTAGAAACACAAATAAAAATCCCTCAAGTCAACAGAATATAACAGATAATGTGAATCTGTCGTGAGCTTTGAAGTCCAAGTAGCTTAAAGCATAGCATCAGCTAAACTTAAGTATACCTCAACTTAAACATACTAGTACTATACCTACTGGGAGATTGGCTTCTTTAAGGAAGTCTATAAGAGATGCTCTGAATCCAGAGGGATTTAGGTATGATTTCCTATGTTATGTGGATTATTTCTTTGTTACATGAAGGATTGGTTTACCCCATGCCATAAGAATGCACGGAGGCAACTTAGATCTGGCATTTCTTTTATTCTCCTGAATTGGGATTATGGTCAGTGCTTGTGTTGCTGCTGAAGTGTAAGTTCAGATTCAGTGGAGCCAGAGGTGAGCCAGAACTGGCAGGTCCTGGCTGTTCTGTACAGATCCACGTAAATACCTCTATATAACTTTTCAGAGTTTTCAGGTCCAGGATCCTGAGGCACATCTGGTTTTGCTCTATTCTGTGGCTGTCTTGAGTCCTGCAAAGTAACTGGTTTTAGATTCGATGCTTAAAAATGTAGCTGGCTGTCTTGATCAGAGCTGGCGTATTTAATTCCATAGCTTAATTATGATTTAACCACAGACTAGAGAAACAGCCTGTGTAAGCATTCTTTTTTTATCTTTTTTATTTTTAAAAAGGCCAAGTATGCTTATAATGTTTTGTGACACTTAAATTGTGAAGATGTCTATGTAAACATCTCATAATATAGAATTCCTTGTTGCTTTCCCCTGTTTTGTCATAGCAGTTCTTGGTAAGACTGGCATTTCTGGTAGCCTTCCAGGAAGCTTTAGTTTGGTTCAGTATTTTTGAGTTACTTCAATCTAGAATTGAAGACAGTTTGTATTTCTTCTAGGCAAAAAAAGGTCTCCAGGTGAATGTTTGTTCATCTACTGAAGATATCGATGAGGACAAAGTATGTTCATGCTTCTCAACTGTGTTTTATTCCTCAGATAATTTCACAGTTCACTTAGTGTTTTCTATCATACAAATCCAGTAGCTATAAGCAATCAATTTCTTAGTGTTTGTGAATTTATAAAATATCTTGGTTTTTATCTTCTTTATGATATTTTCAGTGGTTTACTTCACTGAAGTAAATGAACTTTCTTTTTTTAATTGAATTGCCAGTATGGAAAATGACTACAAAAAAAAAATCTGCTTTCACCAGTTACTCTATTGTATGCCTTAGTAAGCATAACTTGCATATTGTCTCCTTAGTGACAGTGTAAAGACTGTGTAAAGACTGATGCATTTCTTATAAAATATTATCTTTTTATCTTTCAACAAGTGCGTTGAGATCAATAAAGACAGATAAGCATCTTTAATACTGCTAATTGGTGACCTTTTGTGTAGAATGAGTTTTACTTTAAAAGCGATAGTTTGAGTCTAAAAAGAACAAAGTTAATATTGAATGCTATGCAACTGGAGTGATCTGTGTTATGTTCTTATTAGCTTTAGGCTAGGAGCATTCTTTATTAGTATTCTTTTTTCTATATTATAAAACAGCTATGAAAGTTTTCTTTTTTCTTTTTTAATAGGATTTGATCTGGGGCTGTTCCCCCTATTCTCACTCAAAGCATTGAGAATTTAGTTATTTCTTTATTCTTTAAGTAGCAAGGACAGTGAGCAGAGATGGTTCTTAACTATTTGTAGCAACAAGCATTTTCTTTTTTTAATCTTGCAAGTAATTTTTTTACCTCAAAGAGGAAGGAGATGTTCTGCCTTAGGGCACAGAGTAGTTGAGGTACTGAGTGGCCTGTATGTTCTCCAAGTTAACAAACGTTAGGAGCTAAAATATTTTCTTTTTTTCTTTGTTTCAAAAATCACTTAAATTATTGTGTATGGGGAAAGGGGTTGTATTTCAGATTTGTATCCAACCAAGGATAAGATATAGGTGATGTATGAAGTAGTGTTGAAAGCACAGAATCATAGAAACACCCCACACTGGAAAAGACCTCCAACATCATCCAGTCTAACCATCCATCTGTCTCCAATATTTCCCACTAAACCATGTCCCTCAGTACAACATCTAGGCATTTCTTGAACACCTCTGGGGTTGGTGACTCCACCATCTCCCTGGGCAGCCTGTTCCAGTGCCTGACCACTCTTTCAGAGAAGTTTTTTTCCTAACGTCCAACCTGAATCTCTCCTGGCACAACTTGAGGCCATTCCCTCTAGTCCTATCGCTAGTTACATGGGAGAAGAGGCTGACTCCCACCTCACCACAGCCTCACTTCAGGTAGTTGTAGAGAGCAGTAAGGTCTTCCCTAAGCCTCCTCTTCTCCAGACTGAATATAGGTACATATATAGACTTTTTGGGCATAGGGTGAGTGCTTTCTTCCAGAGCTTAGAGCTTCTGTGATACTACTTTGTAAGGAAAATTGGAAATCTGTGTATCATTGTTTTTGTTTGCTTCTGTGAAAAAGATTCCTGCAAGATTTGGAGCAAAACTCCAAGCTTTACTTGGGATTTGTATAGAATTTTCTCACTCAAGATATCTAAATATCATTCAGCAGAGGAACTGCTGAGTAGCTGTCAAAGAAATGAAAACGAGTAGTTAGGAATGTTCGTAATGTCTACTAGAGACCCTTTAGTAGTGGAGGAAAATCAGTAGAAGGGAACAATGCCAGTGTTTCTTACTTCCTTCTTTTAATGACTGAAAGAAAAATGTTTAAGGCTAGTTAATTGATATGAGCCTTTTCTGATCATTCAGTTGCGTCCTTTCTGGCTGTGTCTGAAGTGTGTGGTCTGTCATAGTATGATCTGATGCTGTTTCTGAAGTAGCTTTGCGATACTTGTTTCATGGGTATCTGTCCTTAAACATTAGCTTTTAGTCGGTAGATTTTTTTATTTTTGAGGGGAAAAAGAGGTTGCTCTTTAGGGTGGGAACCATAACTTAATCTTTAGATAAACAAACATGAAATTGCACAGTATTCCTTGTTTTTCTAGGACAAGGATGAGACTGAAACTGTCAAACCAGTACAGGGCTTAGAAACGTATGATGGTAATGAAGTTCCTGAAAGTATCAAGTCTGATGTTTCTGACCAAGAAGAAGATGAAGGAAGTGAGAGTGGCCCAGTGGCAATAAGTAAGTGTTTTCTATGGCTCATTATTCAGTGCTTTCACCACAGTTTTAACCAACTAATTTTACAATAGAATTTTTGTTAAGAGCTTCTTAGTAACAGCTTCTTTCACAAATTTTCTAGACAGATCTCTTCCAATAGAAATTCTCCGGTACTATATTTACTAATACCTTGTTAAGAGTTAGGTGTTTCAACTAGAGGAGCTTTTGCTCTTTGTAATTAGTAGATCTGAGGACAACAGCTCGTGGTTTGGTTTTCCTTTATATTTCCATTCTTCACAAAAATTTGTTTAATAGCTGAGATATTTCACACTAATGCAGTAGTAAGTGATTTTTTGACAACACAGCTTATGCAGATCATTCGGATCTTTAAAGTATATCATCACTATAATAATATCAAAGATACTTTGAAATAAGAACTAATCAGTGTAGTAAATCTCAAAATGGATTTGGATTTGCAGCCATCTTGCTCTGTCAGATGTATCAGTGAGAGTTCTTATTTGGAAAATTGAATAAGGTAGATCAGTACGTAATTACAGTATGAAAATGGTTTTATGTTTATTTACCTCTAGGTTTATCAAAAGCAGAAACCCAAGCTCTCACTAATTATGGCAGTGGAGAAGATGAGAATGAAGATGAAGAAATAGAATTTGAGGAAGGACCTGTTGATGTGCAGACATCGTTACAAGCGAGCAATGAAACAGCAACTGAAAATGAACAGGTATTGCCAGAGTTGTAAACACAGAAGAAACCTAAGCCATTGCATAACTTTTCAGAAAAGTATCTTCGTATAAATCCTTTTTCTTGTTGCACTGCTTTCATATTAGTGTTTCATATGGATGTATTTCATATGTAAATACTTGTAGCATATATTTGCATGTGAATACTGTGAAATATGTGCATGTATTTAATACCAGTTAAGACAAAAATATAGAACAGGTGTTTCTAGCAAAGAAGAGTGCATTAGACAATAAACTATGATAATTGATCAGTAGAATTTGTTCTGAATCATTTTCACCTTCCCCAATAGACTTCAAGCCAGGAACTGAGTAAGACAAAAGGCAGTGATATTTTGTCATCTGAACAACAGTCTGTTAATGTTAAAGGTAAGACCAGTATGAAGCTAATTGAGAGATTAACACTTCTGTATGAATTTGCATACTCTGAGAATTATTTCAGACAGACAGTGTCTGATATATGGAACTGAAAGGAAGATGATGAAACTTGCATAAATTTACTAGGCTGTTAGGTTGGTTTTTTTATGGAACAGTGTCATTTAAGTAGATATGTCTGTGTTGATATAGACACAGTAAACCTTCTGAAGAGGAAGCTTGAAGTAATCTAAATACATAAGTGTGTTACATTTGATGTTTGACACTAGCATGAATTTCAGATAATTGCAGCCACTGACACACAATTGTAGTTGAGTAATTTGTCTGTTATAGTATTTTGATGTTTGGATTTGTCTGGTACTGTTTTTTTCCCTCATTCTACCATTTACTAGCAGTTGAAATAATTTTATAGTTTAAAGATTTATACTGAGATGTAGCTGATTAAGAAGTAAAAAATTATTTTCTGTCAAGACCATTGCCACCAGGTTGTATGGATGTTGCTTCTAACTGTTGATACTGCCTCCTTTCCCTCTGTCTTGCTGTTGAAAATACTAGTACAGTTTGTTTTCATTGCTCTTTTGTAGCTATGAATCATGATTTAAGGAAAAATGTGATCTTGTATGCTCAGAATATTTTAGTGTCTCTAAACATTAAAAATAAAACTTAAAATTTTAACTTAATTGTGGCCTTAGGTGAACAAGATGCAGCTACAATTTTACCTCATTACCTCAACGTGGTGGAGAACACACCACCTTTAGCAGTGAATACTCCAGAATCGTTTATAACAGCCAGTATGAAAGCAGAAGAATCAAGCTCATCTTTACCAGAAAATGAAACACAAATGCTAGATGCAGCATGTGTAGTAAACAAATCCTCTGCTGGAAGTTCAGAAAGCTCCATGGCTGGCAGTCCTGACACAGAGTCGCCTGTGTTAGTGAATGAATATGTGAGTATATTTCAGTTGACATGCATCTAAAAGAACTTTTTTTTCATATTTCAGTATTATTTTTAGTTTTCAGTCTTGTACATTTTTCATCTACAAGTTTAATGTGTGTGTTTCTGTTTGATGTACTACTTAAAGTGTTTAAAAATCTTTATTTTGAGTAAAAATAAAACAGTGGCACTAAATGTCACTGTTTTTATTAACAGGAAGCTGGTTCTGGAAATAGTCAAAAATCTGATGAGGATGACTTTGTGAAAGTTGAAGACTTGCCCCTTAAACTTGCAGTCTATTCAGAGGTATTTTGCTGAGTTTTGTTGGGTTATGATTTAGAAGTGCATGCCCTATATTATCTTACTTATCAGGACAGCAAAAAGAATTAGGCAGAACTGAGTTTTGTTTTACCTGTTATAAAGGCAGATTTACTGAAGAAAATAGCATCAGAGGCCCAAACCAACAGCTTGTCAGATGAATTATTGGATGGAGGTGGGCAGCAAGATCGAGAATTAGTTGGAGATGCCCAGACTCTGAAAGAACCAGGTAAGGATTACTTTCTAAATCATCTCCAAGTGTTGGGAAAACATTCTGAACACCGTTAGAGTTTACATATCTTGTTATCACTGACTAAAAATAGAATCACTGTGGTGCTGATAGAGTACTTGTTTTTTTTATCATTACACATTGGAAAACGATCTATTGGTATGAACAGATTTTGCCTTCATTGTCCCTTATATACATTCCTGTTAGATTGTTTGACTAAACATCATAGAAGTTAACATTTAAATTGTGTAGTGTAACTGAAATGTTTTAAAACTTGTAAATCAACATTTAAATTTCTTGTTATAAGCTCGGTTTTAATATTTTACATTTTAATTGCTAGTTTCTAATTCAGTAATGCTCAATATAACTTGTTGGCAGATTGTTCAGTGTTTTTTGTAATGCAGAAGTTCTATTGAGTTTACAGAATAGCAGAATTTCTCTTTGGTTAAAATAAAATGATTTCTGTTATAAGGAATACTGCAAGTTAGAAAAACTCTTAATGTATATGATGACACATAATATTTTCATTCTCGTTTTCATGAAACTACTTCTGCAGCTACAAAAACTTTATGGTAATACAAGTCAATTTATTTATAGTTTTATAGTTTAATGTGATACTGATATTGTGAAATGTTATGGTATTGTTCCAATTACCAGAGGTGAGATGGTTGGTGATTTATGGATACCTGATACAAGTCTCAGAAAAGAGTCAAATATTTGCCTAGCCAGTTTATTATTATAAAAGTTTTGGTTATGTAGAGCTGGGGATGGGAAGTGGGGTGAAGAAACAATAATAAAATGATTAGAAAATAAAAGCAAGGGTTTGTTATAGGAATGCAGAGATAGTTAACACCACAATATCACAATGTTCCATGAGTCTGGTCAGCTGCAGTAGAGGGTTGGGGCGCAGATTCGCTCTCTTTCTTTATTGCAGGCTGAAGGGAAACACAAAAAGGGAAAAACACGCGCGTATTTTTGTGGAGTGTGTGTCTATACATACATACATTTATATATACACACACTGTCCAGTTCTTTTTGGGTTGCCTATAGTGATGGCACATCTGATACAGGTGCAGCATCCAGTGCAGGCTTATCCACGTCAGAGAAGCCAGGGCCTCCAAGCTAATCCCAATTCCTCAAACAACATAAGCTGACAAAAGCATTTCTCCACTGCAGTCGTAATGACAGCATGGTATCTTCCAAGATAGTGCGAAGATGCATCTTTCATTTCATACACTGCCCATCACCATTTTGCTTGTCATGACTGTGCTAGCAGAAGTCTATTGTTTCAATCTGGTGAATATGAATGCAGAAGCCTGATGTAAATGCAGTCTGGATAAAAACGCTGTGCCACAGAAAATCTGTAGCCAGCAACTAAGACAGTGTTTATCTATGTAAGTGAGATATACCTGTAGCTTTTTTTTTTTTTTTTAAGTAAGCCATGATTTAAAGTACTTATGAAGAAGAGGCAAGGATCAAATATTTCTTGTAAGTATCCATTCTTGATCATATTCTTTATTGAGTTGAAGTGTGGTTAGGGTTTTGTCTGATGCTTTGTTAGCTACTAGACAATAATGAGTATATTCTTTATTTTACAGAAACTTTTGGAGCTCTAAGTGCATGAGAATAATCTGAAGATACCTGCATATGTAAACTCTATACAAATGCATATGGAAGATCAGCACTAATTTCACAAATTCTGAAAGTGTATAAAAATGTAAAATAGTTTTTGACACGCTGCCTCTTAGAATAGGTAGGCTAACTTCTGCCTGTGGCAGTTTGAACAGCTGGAACTGAAACTTCTTTTATTCAGTTTTGCTGCACTGTTCTTTTTCTGTCTTAATCTTTTTTATTGTGACTTGTTTAGTAATTTTAAACATTTGTTCAAAATTGTAGTTTTAAATAAAGTTTGGACTTGTCTGTAAATTTGTCTTTTGGAAAAATTTCCTCAGGCTTATAAAATGATATGAGGAGTTTGTTAGAAACTAGCTGACCTAAGTGTTCGTGTGTTTATAGTTTGCTGGTCCTGTTCAGAGAAACGCTGTTAGTTTTCCTGAGAGAAGAAACTCTTGTCTCACAGTTTCTCAGTCTTCTACAAGCATGACTTGTAGATAGTCTGCATCTCCTCCTTGCCTTATAGCCTAAGTGTATCTGGCCTGTAAAAATTACTCTAGTTCATGGCCTGTGGAATTAATGTCTGTCAGCGCATTTGTCTGAGGTGAAGTAGATACCCTGTTTTGTTGTTAATTGCGGAAGACATCTATTTTTTTTTATTTTATTATTTCCAGTTCTTTATTATTTCCTTTTCAATATGAAACAGGATAAACTTAGCTGAAAATTTTAATATCCTTTCACATGTGACACTTAAAATTGCTGTAAGCGGATACCTGTAAAATTTTTTCTTTAAGTATTTAACTTTGTGAATGGTTTTTGGATGTAAAAAGGAAGATGTATAGAAAATTACTATTAAAGTTACTGTGTATTTAAAAAAATTAATAAATAACAAAAAAAGTTTAAGTTGGCACCTAATAAAGTCATGGCAAAGGCAGAATTAGGGTCATAGAAAAGTAGATTGAAAACTAGATCAGAATAAAAATTTTATTTGCTCTTTCATATTCCTACTTATATCAGAATTCCTAGTAACAGGAAGGCATAAAGTTGAGCTAGAAATAGTTTATCCTGTATATTTACTGCAGTGTAGTGAACCAGTTCACCGTTTGTTAGGACAAGACTGTTTTCAAGGCAGTCAAGAAAGTAATGATTACCTTAAGTTCAGAATTCGCTTCCTTTTTGGTTAGTATTACAGTATGGCTATATGGTACGGAAGACATTTTAGTAGTAGCGAAGGTTCAACATACCCAAAATAGCATGAACTTTGAATAAAATGAGTGTGATTCTACTGTGATTTCCCTTTTTATTATTTTTTGATTTTGAGCCTCAGCTTTTATGAATGGATTTTGAAATGGCAGATCAGAGATAAGAGGTAATTGTAAAAGCAAAATTATACATATTAAAAGGTTTAAAGACAATTTAGTTACTGTGCAGGCTTTAAAGTCACTGTGATGCTGCATGTAGAGGACAAGGGAAGTGCAGTCACATTGCAAGCTGGTGAAAATGAAACAAAATGAAAGCTTTTAATCACTAAATGAACACCAGAATTGGTAAACCTAACAGAGGACATAATCTTATTTTAGGCAAAATATTGTTAATATTTAATGTGTAAACATGATGTCAGGAAACATCATGAGCACAAAAGGTGAGCATTTAATAATGCTACGTATGAATAATACATTTAATGGATTTGCCCTGCTCTGGTGATGAAATTTTGAGCAAAAACTGTGATTGGATTCTGTGAAGATTATGAACACTTATTGAGACAAAGGGGTAGTACAGGTGGGCCACTGGCTCTGCTTTGATGAGGAATCAAATTGCAATTGAGAAAGTGTGCATAAAATCCATTGTAACTTTGGAAAATGAGGCAATGCTTGGCAACATTAGATAAAATTGCAATTATAATTGATGTTGAAGCAGAAAATTATCCACCAGGAAGGGTGGTCAGCTATAATAGATGTCAAAACTAAGAAAGGATGTCTAGATGGATTGGTTAAATAATAATCAGTGTATGCCATAATGCTCATAGAGAAGTATGATACTGCTGCAGGGGATATAGCAGGGAACAATCTTTCAGGGTCTTTTATTTTAAAGACCTTGTAGTCAGGATAGCTCCTTGTAGAGGGGCTTGCCCTAACAGCTTCAGGAGCAATAAAGAAAGCTGATAGTGCACAGTGTTGGTGAAGTCTTTAGCTGCAACTTCAGGATTAAATGTTCTGTTTCAAAATCCATGGAAGGAAATGAGGAGTTGTTTTTGGTTGTGAAAATAAAGTTGATGATAGGAATAATTGACGTTCACTGTTTTCAAACATGAAACTCTTGTCACAGAGTAACTCATCCACTATTGAAGGAAACTTTCAATAGTAGATGAGTTAGGATCAGGGGGAAATTCTTTACAGAGAGACTGGTGAGGTGCTGGAACAGGCTGCCAGGAGAGGCTGTGGATGCCCTGTCCCTGGCAGTGTTCAGGGCTGGACTGGATGGGGCCCTGGAGAGCCTGGTCTAGTATTAAATGTGAGGTTGTGCATGTGGCAGGGGGAGTTGGAGATTCATGATCCTTGAGGTCCCTTCCAACCCTGGCCCTTCTGTGTGAGTTACTCTGTGACAAGAGTGAAGCCTCTGCCATTTTCTACCTCTGACACTGTAAGTCAAGTTTTCTTCATACTAATCCATCTACCTCTGATATTCCTTTGTTCACACATTCTCTCTTCATAGAATCCTAGAATAAATGAGGTTAGAAGGTATCTTTGGAGATGACATTGTCCTACCCTTTTGCTCAAGCAGGGCCACCTGGAGCCTGTTGCGCAGGACCTCATCCAGACAACTTTGAAATCTAGAACACAGGAGACATTACAACCTATAGGAAAACAGCACTTGGTCACCATCAGAGTGAGGAAGTATTTCCCGATGTTCAAACAGGTTCCTCTACTTCAGTTTGCACTCTCATATTCTACTTTAATTACTCCTTGCTAAAATAGTATATTTGCCAAAGGAATTAAGCTGTACCTTATACTCTGATACCAATACTTCTACTCTTATGTATTTCCAGTCAAGTAGAATGTCTTTCTTTCCAGTAGTATTAGAAAGAATCTCACTTAAAACAAGTGCAGAAGAGTATGAATGGAAATTTCAGCTTGATAAACTCCTTGCATAGCAATCTGGACCAAAATGAATATTACAGTACACCACCTATTATAGGCATCTTGAGGAAAAAAAAAAGCATAAAGACAACTGCTAGGGCTAAATGGCTGTCTTGCAGCTCATGCCTGCTGTACAGCCTTCTGTAAGAAAATAACAGTAAAATGGGAACAGATGTTTTTTGAAACTGTTCACAGTTCTGAGTTTCATTGTGCTGTTATCCCCTTAGGAATAGCTGTATGGAGCAAGAAGTGAAAAGCATCTTTAGGGTTTTTTTTCCATTTTGTAATTTTTAAGATGAAAGTTAACATACCAGAACTGACTTTTCTTCTATTGCTAACAGAATTTAGTAGCAGTTCTTCAAACTGAGGAAAATTGCTCTAAAATGTATTACTACTGCAGAGAGAATGACCTGCAAGCCAATATGTAGGAGAACGTACTGATACAGAGTGAAACCAAACCTTATTAGAATTTGACTCACTTTTGCAAATTCTAGGAGGAAGGAACTGTACAATCAATAGGTGTACAGAGGTTTGGCTAAGTAGGATTATAGTGGTGGAAAGATAATAAATGAAAAATGTTCACTGATGTTGTAGGCTCTCCAGAAAGAGATCCTTTGTCAGTGGCAGTCAGCACTTAAATGTAATCTAGGAGAGGTGGAGCCAGGCTCCATCCCTTCTGGTAGCACAGGTGAATTGCCTTCACCCATGCTCCTGCAGCTGACTCATTGCTTGCCTCAAGTGGTCAATCAGAGGTTCAGGCCATGATCAACAGTTCCCATACAGGTACAATGACTTTTTTTTTTTAAACAGATTATGACATTGCTTTTGAAACTTCATTTTAATCAGATCACAATATTCAGTTGCATTTTAGAATTATTTATGCTCCAGAATTACTGATTAAAGCATTCACAAAAAATCTAAGCACTAAAATAACAGAAAACCCACAGTAACTTTGGGCTCTTTTTCTGCAGTGCTATTGTTTTGAACTGTAATTACCTCCTACAGTTAATATTTCTTGCTAAGAGAAGGCATTCAAACAAAAATAACTCATCAGTGATAAATTTAAGATCCTGAGTTAAATGATCAAGCTAACCTTGCCTTAATCCAAAAGAAAACTTCACCCATTCTCTACAGGCATGTATATTCAGTGCAATAGTATTTACTCAAACACAGACTGGAACATTTCTTGTCCAACTTTTATATAAGCTTCTCTCTCTTCATTTGTCATGAGAGACACAAGCTCTGGATTTTCACTAATTTCGCCATATGTGTAAGGCTGAGCAGCTACCATTAAAATAGGATCTAGTGATTCTTGCTCTTCCTCTTGTTCAAACTCGCTGCCTGCTAATTTTGTTGTTACTGTACTTGCGTGTTTGGCATTTTCAGACTCAGTGTCACTGCCTGATTCAGGTAATTTGCTTTTGACAGCAGGGGCATAGTCTGTGCTGGACAATGACTTCATGGATTCATGGATGAGAAGAGTCTTGATGATTTCATCCTCAGTGACAGTTTCTTTAACAGCTTCTTCTGCTTCTTCAGAAACATTTGTTCCTAGCACACGATACATTAGAACTATGAATAGTTTTAGTTACCAGATACTATGTAAATGAAACATTTTTTCCTACTTTGTTTAGCATTTTCTAAAATGCAGGCATTTTGAAGAATTTTCCACTTTAGAAGTCAATACCAGTGTTACTGCTTGGTTAGAGCCAGAACATTTCAGGACATGATACTCTACTTCTGGCTTTAGGATTATTACCTAAAAGAGTCTAAAGAATAATTTTCAGAAATTAAGTTTTGATAGTCATTAGACCAGAATTGGAGGACTATTGTATATTATGAACCGATTTCACATCATTTTCAATAGGAGAACTACATTTAATTGTAATAAAGCTGCTGAACTATTTGTCAGTGCTCAAAACTTACCAGCATTATTGATGGTAGCTGTTGCTGCTCCTTCCACAGTGCTCTCTGACATCCAGATAGGTTGCTCTTTAGTTCCTTTTTCTTTCTTTTTCTTCTTGCGCTCAGAATCTTGGACATCAATAATTAAGTTTTGAGTATATGTATTGCCAAAAGAGGAATGTTTGGTGGCCCATTTTTCAGGTCTACTGCAGGGTTCCAGCATGCTTGAACATACCTTCTGGTCAAAGCTAAATGAAACGTTATTCAATTTGGACAGATGAAATACAAGCAAGACCCTCACTTTCCATTCAAACCAACCAACCAAAAAGAAAACAAAAAAAAACCCCAAGAATCAAGCTTATTAATTGCCTAGCTTTAACAGGTTCTCTCTAGTTTTAAATAATTTTCATTCTCCCTTACCTCATAACAAAGGCAAGTGATTCTGAACCACTGATTTTTTTGCATAATTTCTTTAATAACACATCTCTAGATAAAAGATACCCATAGAGTAAGATTATCACGGAAAAGGCTGTGAACTATATTTGCCAAAGGAGAAGTCTAGAATATAACTCCTTAAATAAAGTAACAAAAATAAATATGTAAATTAATAACAATTTAGAATGCCATAGATAATACAGGCTTCTTCATTAAGGAGTTTCTCATTATGTACAGTCAAAGCAGCCTCTAGATTAGGTATTTCGAAGATGGTACAACTGGAAAGTTGTTGGAGAGTTGTAGTATTAGGAGATAGGAGAGTTATATTTATACCTTTCTGATATCCCCGGGATTGCTGTTGGCTGAGGTTCCAACAAGTCATATGGCAGAACAGTATCTTCTGTCTCACGCAGTAGCACAAAGATAGGTTCCATCTGCTCATTGAATTTTGCTAACAAGGTTCGAGCATCTTGCTTAGGCAGTGCTGAGGCATCTTCCTCTACTTCAGTATTGCAGTAAGTACAACGGAAAGTTTCTGCAACATTATCAAAATTGAAAAAAAATCTCATGTTCATAGAGTACAACAGATAAGCAGTAACTTGTTGAGAAATCCTACCTGGACAGTTTCCAAAATACTCTAAACTTTACTAGAGTTTTTGCACTTGTTCATTTCATCCAAAGGAATTCAAGTTCTAAATAAAAGGTTTTTTTTGGGGGGGTGGTGTGTGGAGGGGTGTGGGAGGAGGAGGAGAAAGACTGTATTCTAATGCTAGTTGTACGAGACAGAAGTACCCATACTGGGGGGGAAAACTTAAGTTGGTTAGATGTGGAGTAGCATTAGATACTAAGGTGGTTTTCTTTTACTCCTTTTATGATCTTTTTCTAAGTTCACAAGCATATGAAAAGACATTTGCAAGCATAAAGAGCATCTGCTGGTTTTAGTTCGAAGTTTCACAGTTCAAAAAAGACTTCATTAAAACATATTCTAAATCCTACATTTGTGTCTAAATGAAATAATCACCAACCTTCATCTTTGCATTTCAGTAGCACATCATAGTCTCTAGGATGAGAACAAAGCGATAATTTGCCAAATGACAGCATGCTAACTTCACCTTTGAAATTTCAAGTTAGTCACTGTAAAGTATCGGTCATTCTCACTGGCTTTGGCATCCTTTCAAGGTGCCATGACCCACATGTTAGCATTATAGCTGCATTTAGAGTAATATATTGCAATACAATTCCATTTTACCTCCTTTTGAACAAGTGCTCTCTAGTTATTTTGATTTTAGAGAAGAGAAACCCCCTGGATTCTGATGCCACTTCTGCTATGGATGTGTCACGTTGCCCTATGAGGAGCCTGAACTTCTCTGTTTCTAGTACAGGACTAGCAGAACACCTCTCCTCTGCTGACAGTCTTTGTTGTGGTTATTACAGTAGGTGACTGCAAACTGCTTTATCCATCTTGTACAACTCTTCCATCAGAAACATCAAAGACACAAAGATAAACTTAAATTCAGAGTAGAGTAACAAACACATATTCATTTCCATATGAGAAAATGGGACTAAAGACAGATGAGTAGTCTTAACCCAGGTAGAGCGTCTGATTCCTAACAAGGTGAAGCCTAAATCTGGTTCCCAACTCTGGCTCTTACGCTCAGGATTATTTTCTCTTTTTTGGCCTATTCTACAAAGAGAGCTTTTACCCTCATTTCCCAGCTTCTTCTCCTGTCCAGGGCTCTTGTCCCATCAGCAAACAAGAAGTAAATCCTAACAAATACACTTTCCTTGCAAAGCTCCCAAAAGAGCGGATTTAATGTTATCACAGTTATTCTTCAAGATAAAAATCAAATAAACAATCAAACACACCTGTAAATACATCAAAGAGTTGATTGACCTCCAGGTCTGTGTATGTGCTGGAACAAGATGGACATTTAAAGGAGGACCTGCTAGTTGAATCTCGCTCATCTGCTTCTATCTTCCTCCGCACATGGTCCAGTTTGTATTTTATCACGTCCACCAGCACCTTATAATTGATGTAATAGTAGTTGTGCCTTGTGCTCTTCCCATTAGACCCTGTTTCAACTCGCATACGCAGCTTCACAAACTTGTCTGCCTTGAGTGTGTTGAGAACAGTGCGCAGCTGTTTGTGTTCGTACTTGAGCAGCTGTAGCAAGTCATCCTCTTTCACACAGGGGTAGCGGGTCAGTGCATCCACAGCCAGGGAGTACTCTACTCCATAGAAACCCCTCGCTATGTATTTGGCCAGGCGCTTTAGGGCTGCTGGGACTTCTGTGGTAACGTTTTGCTCTTCCATCATGAGTTGTACCGCTGTCAGAGAAAGAAGTGTTGCACAAGTTATGGTAAGCCTTTTTGTTCACTGTCATTTGCTCTTCTGCAAGTCTTCACTGAATAAATTAATATAAAATCCTTAATCTGCACCTATGGATGGGGTGGTATCAATAGACATAGATTAGGTATTCAGATTACAACTGTGGTATTCATAGATTCTGTGAGTTTTAACACAAAAGGACATCTAGGAAAATAGGCTACAGAAGACAGTATCTTCACGTCTAGGCATGCCTGAAGTACTCATTTTCACTCATGGTTAGCCATGAAAATTACAGCTCAGGATGCAAGCCAAGTGGAAAATCTATAGTTTAATTCATAACGACATAAAATAGATATGGTTCTATCTCCCTGCGTGACAAAGCTACAATGGGTATTTGAGTACCTTAGTGTGCTGCTTATTATATTTGGGGTTTTTTTGTTTGTTTGTTTTTTCCCTTGCTGGTTGCGAGGGTCAAGCAAAGGCCTAGAAAAGGATGTTCCGTTTTGCCTAGCACTGCCCTCACTCAGCACAGTGTTAGGACAGCCTACTTGATCCAGTGCATCAGAACGTAGGTGGGGGGTGGGACAGCACATTGTGGCATGTAGTAAGTTGCCAGCACTTGCACTGACATCCACTGCTGAGGGGCACCTTGCTCAATCCCAGGTGACTGTGTGTCACTACATAGAGCTTGCAGTTACCCTTCAACAGAAATCATAGTTAAAAGCAAAAGCTATAATTAAATTTACATCTCATAGGGAAAGCACTGTCTTGTCACTAAATCAAGTATAATCCTGGTAGTCTAAGGCTAGAAACCCAGAAAGAAATGGTACTACCCTGACCTAAATCTCCCACAGGAAGAACAGGGAGCACTGCATTAGGCTGTTCAGGGAGGAGACTGAATGTCTGGGCTTCAACAGGGTAAGGGCCTGACCTGGCTTTGTGGTTTAATGAAACATGAGTTGGACCAGATGGCCTCCAGAGGTCTCATACAAATTAAATTAATTTGGTGTGCTCCAGAAGAATTAATCTGAATGCTAGTAAGGAGACTTTCAGAGTGTCAATTCCACCAATGGTCCAAGACTATAAGAACAGTGTTTCTGAGATTTTTCATGAAAACCTCAAGAAAGAAGCTACGTATTTTTTTTTCCTTCTCTCCAGTTCTACTTTCCCTTCTTTGTCCTCATCCTCTGAAAAGGCTCAGCCAAACCATCCATCTAACTCACTGGCTCAGTGTAGCTGATAGGACTGGACAGATAATCCCTTTTCCAGGTAGGAAAGCACAGGTCCTTGAACTTTTATTGAACTGAGTCTCCCAGAACGAAATCCAATTCTAGCTGCCAGTCAAGCCTTAGCATAACACCATCCGTGTACATTTGTGCAGGTGTCTGCACTGGGGCAGGAATAGCCTCTAGCCAAGTACTTTGACTGTAATTCCATCCCCACACCTATCCTTGGAAAACTCAAGTCACTGCTTCATTTAGAAAACATACAGGCCTGAGTACAGCAGCTATCCTCAAGCCACTCGATCAGCTGCACTCAGCTGGCAATTTCCATTTCACCACCTGCAGCAAGGTCTCTTTGCTCTTACAGCTGAGTAGGCTTTCTTGTTTTCTTCTTAAAGTCAGGATAAATGTATTCAGAAGAAATAATCTTCGTATAAAGTATAGCTGAGAAGCTGCAAATAGCATAGAAGCTGCTAGTATACCAGATAGCTTAGATTTTCTGATTTGCTGGACTTCCACGTCTGCTCTCTGGTGCTAAAACTCCTCAAGTGCTTGAGCAGAAAATGATTTCTGGAGTACAGGAAAACAGATTTCTTCCACCAAAGAATATACTAACTTATGCTGATGATTTATTTCTCTCTCTTTCTGACCTCAGATTTGGAATTTGTTTCTGTGCAGCGGCTTTTGTTCAACAGGAAGGAGGGACAGCGTCCCAACATCAACTTCAAAGATCAGGAACACGACTTTGAGCATCCTCAGGCTCTGGAGAGCACTGAGCCTTGTCCTTTCTGGCTAATCCACTGACAAGAGGCACTGGGACCTTCACTATGCTCCCTACAGAAAGGGGTCATCAGGTATTTTTGTAATAAGGACCAGCCCCAACAAAGAGCGGAAGTGCAGCCTCAGCACCTGATTGGGATCTGGTACTACTCCTGCAGTGCCCTGCAGAGGCATTAGTCTGGGCTAGTATCTCAGAATTGGCTAAGGTACACTCTGTGTGGATTATTTATCTTAAAAATGCCAATTAGATTGTGTTGCTTTAAAAGATTAACAAAATCACATTTATATCTACTCCTTGACTAATGTGGGGCAGAACCATGACACTTCTATTACAAGCAGGTCTCACAACAGTTTTTTCTGACCTTAAGTCAAATACATATATATAAAAAATATATAAATATAAATATATATATATAATACATATAAAATACTTATATATATAATATATATAAAATATATATAAAATAATTTCCAAAGGAACAGGATAAAGAGATAATCTCATTAGAGAATATGTCAGACCTGCATTGTAAACTTGGGGTTTGCTGGCCTATGAATTCTTATGATTCCTTATCCCAGACCTGTATTATGTACTTGCATAAAATGCAGAGATTTGAACTGTACTGAAGTGTTTCCAAACACCTTAATGTTAGTAGCACTTCAAGTCCAAAGTCTTACAACCATGAAAACTATGCAAGAAAAAAAAAAAAGGAAAAAAAAAATTTCCAACACTCCCAATACCAAACCAGCCAAACCAAAAAAACTCAGCACTTCCACAATAAAAGCCATTATCCATCACCTGCAATATAAATACTGTGAATATATTCTGCAAAAATACTGATAAAAAAAAAAAACACCACCACCACATAAACATACTATCAATTTGCAGTAGAAATTTAGGTATTCAAACTTTTGGTCAAACATAGAAAGCAATGGCTTTCTTTTTACAAGAATAGCTGAACTTCCACTGAATAAATAGCAGGCATGGAAAATAAAACCCAGCATTCTCTCCAGCTCTTTGCTGTATCTGAGGTCTCGTTCTCCAGTCCCCATTGATAAACCTCCTTGCCTTCCAATTGCCAAACCTAGAGGCTCACAGTTCAGGAGAAACTGCTGGTTTTTAAGAGCTGCTGTCTGCAGGCAGCAGATCTCCATTGAGAAGAAACTGAGATGACCCTTATCAAGGAAAGGAGAAGAAAGGGGAGCAGCTTTGCCGCAGAGATAGAAGGGCTTTAAGCAGGAATCTGCTCCAGAGCTGAGCTGCAGTCACACTCCAATAAGAGACAGGTATTTTGCTACTTGTATGGATCATTGGGAAGTAATTTTTTTTTCAGTTAGTAGCACATATTGACAGATACCTTTGAAATCATGGCCTAATTTCTACTGTTAGGCACTTTTGAAGCACTTTTATGAGGGTGGGATCTACTTTTTTGACCTCTTTGTTATTTTAGATGCAGGAGCAGCTCTTTTGTTTGTGGAACTATTATAGCTTCTTAAGAGAAAATACACCACTTTGTTTTTGCCATAAGCAAGAAGAGGAACTATCTTTCAGACCATCCTTTGTTTTGGGAAACCTACACAGAATTGCTTGCAGTGTTTACAAGCAGCTATCAAAAGTGGCATTTCAAGTTCACAGACACCACATAGAGCAGGTTGTACAAGGCTGATCTACAGCCACTTGCTTAGTTAACCTTCTACTTGAAACTGCCTGAGCAGACAAGCTACGCATTTTAATTTTTTTTTTAATCAGACTTTTACTTCAAAAGCTCTAAAGGAGAAAGATTTATTGAAGTAGTCTTTTGTTAAAATTAATATAATCACATTATTTGCAACTAAGTTAAAAACTTTTATCATTACCTCCTTTGTATATGCAGAAATCTCCAGGCTGCTGCTATACAAGAATCACTCATTTCCTAAGAGCTCAAAGTAGCTGCAAAACGAGCTTAAGTATTTCCTAGCCTTTTCCTACACCCTTCTGTGTGATCAGCCCCAATTATCACCCAGGTGGAGCAAGAGTTCCCAGATCACATTTCATTAGGAACTGAATGAATTCACTCTCATACACATTGCATCACAATAAAGTTACAAATCTGATTGCTCAATGCTAAGTGCCTACAACAGATCAGGACAAAAATTTTAAGCGACTGCAATCTCTGATTAGTGTTTTCATTAGCATGACTTTACAAGACTACAGGTAATATGATAATTAACTCATTTTCGTTGTTGCAAAACAAAAACATAGACTGAGTAATTTACATAATTTGTGTTTAGGAGCTTTCATTGAAAATATTCAGAAACAAATAGAATACATATGTTTAGCTTTTGTGTTTTTGGCATGTTCTATTTTAGGTGGCTTCTGGTGTCCTCAAAGGAAATGAAAAATATTTTTTCACTGCATTTTTTCTCAAGAAGATAAGGTTATACTTTTATTTCCTTCTATGGTTGAGAAAACCACGTTTAAAACAAACACTAAAATAAGGCTGCCAGACACTCTTAGGACTGTAATCATCAATTTGATCTCCAATCTGTCTATCACGTGTCTGTGCAATGGTGGCCGGAACCTTGTGTTACATGATGTCTGGTATTGTGTGTTAAATTTAAAATTTACAACAGTTGAGCAAGTGTATGTTTTTTCATACTGTGGTTCTTGAGCACACTCCTTTGTTAAGATGTTCCATTAGAACATGCAAAGGTGCAAGACTGCATGATGGTACTTGTTGTGTTTTGTCTGTGGGAAAGGTTTATAATGAGTAATGCCTGTGGGTTTCCTTGCTCAGTGTTTTCAACAGGGAAAGTGCTCTGTAACCTAAGTTTTATTCATGTGGCTGTCCTCAGCCTGTGCGTGGAGGTGTGGAAACATGGCACGAAGACATAAAACAGCTTTCTAAATTCAGGAGTGCCATGGTTTAGCTGGTAGCACTGCTCTCAGAAATAGGAAATCACAAGGGGCATGCTGTGGCTGATAAGGAAGGCTTGCTGAGTAAGGACATCAGCCTGCATATAGTAGAGGTAAGCGTGCACAGCAGGGGCACTGCTCAGCCCTGTGCCTGTATGGTGGTGGGATTCTGCTATGTCCCCTGTTGCATGCGCACTCAGAGAAGGAGCAAAGATTATAAGCAAGTTAATAATAAAAAAATGTGGTTTGAGTGTTTCCGAGTGCCTGTAGTTCTGGCACTGAGGACCGTGGGAAGCAGGATTTGAGCTATTAAGTTGTTGTGCAACAAAGACATTACTGAAAGCAGGAGCTTGAGACACACATAGGCAAAGTTGTTTGGTTTTGTTTTAGGCCTATTTACACAGTTGTGACATTCGTGTAGAGTGGCTCTGGCATTGTGCTGTGCTTGGGGCTACTTGAGGAAAACATGGCAGGTTGTCAGTTGAGCAGTCTGAGATGGGAGAAATAAAGAGCATCATCAGAAGTTGAATGAGAAAAGTAAAGGGTTGCTGCTTTGTGGAGCAGGATCCCCATGGAGTAAATGCAGTACGTTTTCCCTGTGGTTGGTGCACCTGGCCTTGCAGGAGGTTGTGATATATACCTTGGGCAAACATGAGCTTTACAGGTTGCTTTTCTTCTCCTGGGCTACCAACTGCTATTCTGCCTTCTTCTGGTGTTCTGCTCCATTCTACATCCTTCATGACAGCTGGTACCTGACTCTCCCTTAGTTTATAAAACAAAATCTCTAGCCTGTACCTTCAAGTGCTGTGAAATGACAAAACACCAAGATGCTAAGAGATCATATATACCTGCTGCCCCATGCATGCAGTTGTTAATTGCACCATTGCCTCTCTCTTTCCTTGCTGTCCCATAAGTCTCTGCTTAGACAACACACCAGGTGTTAATGTTTAACACAGTGTGTTTGTGAACCAACCAAACCCTGCCTCGAGATGGTTCATTTTCTTACTTATTTTCTTAATGTGCTCTCCCCTTATTAATGAATTATTGAATCCACAGTCCCTGAAGGCATGCTGGTATCAAACTAAATCAGCTTTTGAATCTTCTCAGAGTAGCGTACGTTGTAATCATCCCCACATCCAGAAAGGTAGAGGCTTATGCTACACATGAGGTATGGAATTTTGATTGGGGATTTTTTTTTAAATTTTTATTTTTTGCACTGGGTATTAGCCTAATGGAGAAAGCTTAGCAAAATTAAGAGAATGACAGAGCTTTAAAAGTGGGAAACTCAAAGCAGACTTAATGTATGGAGTTACCTTAAGTACAACATACTCGTCAGAGGCGGGCATTACTACTGGGACTCTTCTACTGCTCACACATAACCCCTGAGCTCAAAGAACAAACTTTGCAAAACAAGTTAGACTGAAATGGTATTATATACATTTATACATTACGTTTAATGTAATTCATATCTGATTCACTGTAGTGCAGAAAATGGCCTGAGGGCAGAGCTCCAGGTACTCAGGATGCAAACAAAGCAACTCCTTTAGAATTAATTTTGTCTCTTTTAAGTAACGGTGTTTGGGAGCAGATTGAGCTACAAAAGACCTTTATAATCTTTCACAGAACGAGATACAATACTCTGAAAAACCAGTAGGCAGGCTAAGAGGAATCAGCTGAGTGGTCTGCTTGCTTCTTGATCACAGTATTTGGTCGATTTGCATGTTGTGTTTCCAGACAGTTGTAACAGTTACAGGAAGCTTTTTATAAAAAGGCATTATTATGTGGAGACTTCTCTCTAAGGCAAGTTGTGGTTTCTGCCACTGCTTTGAGCATTATTCTTTCTGGCTTATCTTGTTCTTCTAGTGCAAAGGAAGGGAGGTTTTGCTGCTTGGAGAGATTTGGTGTACTTTTTCAACCATGATTCTGGTCCTGCAAAACCAGAGCAGCTGCTGATCCTCAGCATAAACAGGTAATTTGCCTGCTGTCACCACTAAATTGAAAACCAAGGTTCTGAGCTTTTTTTTTTGTTTTGTTTGGGTCTGCTTCTTTCTTCCCCCATCAGTGGTCTGAGGAACTGTGTGAAGGGCAGGCAGGTGTCCATGTGCTGTGAAGGAGAATGAGGTGGATTGTGGCGCTTGCTTAGAGGTTCTCTGCTGCTCTGTCAATGCCCTCCTCATCGTGCCTGCTTTCTGCAATTCAACTCCTATTTAATCTTGCAAGCACTTCCTTGATGTCTGTGGGCACTGCTCTGGAGTTTTGTGTCTAAGGACAGCAGAGCCAAGGAAAGCTGTATGACTCTCTTGTACTCCTTGAATGAAGTATGTGCTTTTTCCTCAAACAGAAGCAGAAATTCAAGCAAATAAACTAGAACCTTATTTAAACTTATAAAGAATTAAACTTAAAAGGAAAAAAATACAGATGGTTGATTACTAACCTGGGGAAAAACAAGTTGAAGAATCAGATTGTGCTTTCTGTGGTTGTGAGGTACCTCAACTATAAATGTACAGTACTTGAATATGAAGAAACAGATCTGTGCATTTTCTATTAAAAAAAAACAATAAATCTTTTTTTCTTTCTTCAGTGAAATGGCCTTAGCTTTCATGACAGCAGGTAGGACAGCTGGAGCAAGGGAGAGGCAGTAAACTTATGCTAAAAACAAAATGTCTCTACTTGTAATAAACAAATGTAACTTCTCTGGCTTGAGATAACCTTTAGAGCAAGCACTTTCAGCATCAAGAGGTGAAGATTAAATCAATAAGCAATTAATAACATTAATCACTATTGACATCAAGGCAGATAAAGTATAGCATATTTGCTTCCTTTTTTTAATAGCTTTTAATATTTTTGTCAACAGCAGAAACACGTATTTAGGCTCTGGATAGATATCCATGGGATTTAGCTATGCACCTGCAATTATCAAGCAATTTCCAGTGTGGAAATGTGGATTCTCTTGCACGAGGGGCATAACAAAAGCACATTAGTTAATGACTGTAAATAGTATACGCTGCCTTGCTCCATATACTCTAAAGCAGGAGAGGACTAATTAAGGAAGTAAACTTAGCACTTATTCTTAAATGACGAAGTAATTTGATTATGCCTCTTATGCAACTAATTCTAAATAGATCTGAACATCCCCCCATCAGATTAAAGTGTGAATGCAGTAGTACTGTGACTTGTTCTTCACAATAGGCAGGTACAGACTGCAGCGTGTAACTTAGTTTGTTTTATGTGAATCATCTGACCCAGAAACTGCATTTTAAACGACACGTTATTTTTCTCCTAATCTAAAATGTGATTTTAGCTTATGTAGGCGCAGCAGACTTTATTTAGATGAAAAATAGACTCTGGTAATACAGTCATGCTAATGTGTTTCTGCTTGTTTACATGAGTTGGAAAAATATTAGGTATGTAACTAGCGTAGCCCTTTTGTTTTTAAGGAGAGTTTAAATAGCGGGATGTGGATTTCTGTGTGGTCTAATGTGCCAGTGCTTTATATCCATTTGAATTTCTTCTTGCTGCACTAGTGCAGCCATTTTCCTATGGCTTAGGACATTAGTACTTCATTTGACCAGATGCCATGCTTCTTCATGTACCAGCTGATAGAGTTATTTGGCAAACAGCATTCCTTCTGTCCCTCTTTCTTCCACTGTTGATGGAGGGAAAGCTTATTAGAACTGACTGCTGTAAGCTGGTAACATGGTTCTTAAAACAAGGGATGACTAAAGGTTAGTTTTTCTATGCATATTTCTATTTAAGAAAGGACAACAGTACTAATTAAAACTTAGCCAGCCATGCTTTTGATGAAAGTTAACTGTGAATCTCACATTTATGGGCAATAACTTGTTTCCTTTTCTGTAGACTTGTTTGTGTTGTTTGAAGTTACTTAGAAAAAAAATCTTATACTAGATTTTATTGTTTGGAACAGAAAACTGATAATACCCACTGTTCCAGAGCTCTGCACTATACATCTACTGCTCTGAATATTCTGGTTATCAAGAATCCAGCTGTCATCAACTTACACATTTTAAGTAGACTGCCTTATGCAAGACAATCACTGCAGATACCAAAGGAACAGCAAACACTTCCTTTACACCAATGGCAGGAATAAATTAATGGCTTTGCTATCACTTCAAATACAAATAGCATTCCTTCTGTAGCATGGCAGAAGTACTATAAGTACAAGAACCAACAGGCCCCTATGCTTACTCACCAGTGTTTTCTCTTTGCATGTTATAAAACAAGAGTTGGTACTGTGTTTTATAATTAGGCCTAGCAATGATCTACTGCCATATAAAAAACTATTAATGTATTCCACATTATCTGCTTCCTAAGATATTAAGGTATCTGTACTTCTCCCTGTTTCTATTGACCTTTACTTAAATTTGTGTTTCAGCCAACAATACAGTCTGACTTGGCTTTTCATCTTTTCATCCAGTTTTAGTAGTTGGTTACTCATAACTGACAGATAGTTTAGACGTTACTCAAAATCAGTCTGTGGGGAAGCGAATGCCTTTTCTGCCATGTGATGTGTAATGTATCTAATGACTTCCAATGAGGTGTGAAATCAGTACAAATGTATCAGTCTGAGAAAGAAGTTCTTCAGAGTATTTATTGTATTAGTATTTTTTTTTAAACAACAGAAAAATCTGTATTAAAAAATATATCTGTTAACAGGCCAAGAAAGAATTTCAGCTAAAGATCCACAAATCAGTAAACAGACACTCAAGATTCAGATCTACTTTCAAGATATTTCCATAAGAGTTTGTTTCTGTGACTAGATATGTATTCCTGGTAGGTTATTTTGTAATAGGGCATTTTAGACGTATCTTCATATGGGAGACCAGAACAGAAGCTATTCATCCTAAGTGCTTAGGAAAAAATAACAGAACTATATTATCACAGATAATTTTCTAATATATAATTCTTGTGCTCGGTAGGTGCCATTTTAACTCATTTGTGCTTTAAAAGTACTTCAGTTAAAGAAACAACAACACATGAACAAAAACAAAACAAACCCCAAACCAAAATAAGACTACTGTCAACACTGAAGAGGTCCAGAGCTAAATGCTGAACTCATGTTGCAGAAATAGCTGAAATCAAACCAGATACGCATTAATATACGTTTCTTGCCTGTGGAACTTCTGAGCAGAAAGCAAGAAAGTCCAATGCAGGATAGGGTCCCCCTGCTGTTAGAAGCCCATTGACATTTTTATATAACAGTTACATTTCTGAAGAGAGGAATGAGGTTGAGGAGTTTTTTTCCAGAAGTGTTTTCCCTCGGAGGGCCTCCAATTCAGACAAGCACTTTCCAACATAGGAAGAGTACAGGACTACCAAGGACTGCAGGGATCTGGGCATTCCCGCAGGTAGGTCTCTGTGTGACCCTTATCCACCTCCATCAATGTTGTGCACACTGTCAGCTAATAAGCAGGTGGGAGGAGAGAGAAAAAAGCTTCATTAGAGGTATTACTGAAGAAACCTATCTCCTATCTAACTAAAATGTGCACTTATTTAGCTAATTATGGGTCTAATCTCTAAATCTGCTTAACAAATAACAACATACAAATAGCTTGTGTCCTCAGCCAAGAATGCCACCTTTGCTGAATACAGTAACTTTTTCATTTTAGAAGTCCTCTTGGACCCTTCATTTAAAAAACAAAACACACCAAAACAAAAACAAAGCATATCAAAACTTCAAGTTAAGACTAAGACATCTTATGTTGCCGGAAGAACATGTCTATAGTATGCCTAGACAGTGAATTAATTTGTTTCATGCAGAACGTGAAGGCATGTATCTCAGATTCCTTCAGACTAGGATTCTTCAGGTGTCTGTAATGCAAAAACTGCCTTACACCATTGCTAACTGTAGATAAGGAACGAGCTCAGGCTACTCAGGGCTTTAAAGCTGGGCACTGGGAAAACAGTTATTCTGAAGTAACTTGGAATTTTCATGATTGTATTTGCTTATTTCACCTACCAACCCTCTCAAACTCTACTACATAGCACTGTGAATATGTATGGGGCTGAATGGGAGGCAGAATTGAAATGACCTTATAGAAGGATGTACTCTTCTATTTCCGTTCTCACACAATCATACAGATGTGGGGACCTTCCTGCCTATCTCCATGCCCCTTATTTCTTTTACCTTTTGCTCTGTCATTCTAGTAAAGCTCCTCTGCTCTTATTACAAGCCAGTTTTAATTGGGATCAGGATGAGAGAACCTGCTGCTTGATAGCCTCATTTCAAAATGAGCATACCAGTTTGGTGAAAGGCTGCCATTAAAGGTTTTTAGAAGGCAGACCATGTTTATTTTGACAATTTAAATTCTAGCTTCACTTATAAAATCTTAAGCTTTGTTTAAGTACAAATTCAGCCCTTCTACAACCCATCACTGTGGCAAAAACTGAATGTACCACTGACCTTAGAAATGTGGCAATTCCTGATCTATTGCCCCTCCCCCACCCTCTGCTCTAGACTTTCTGAGAAAACAGAAGCATTACCTTATTGAGGACAGGCTTCGTAGAGAGAACATCATAAATAGTTGGTAAGGAGATGTTCTGAAAGGAAGTAATATATTGATGTTAATGGACATTAACCTGTTTCCTAGCATTGTGTAAATGCTGAGAACTGCAACTTTTGACTTCTCAGTAAGACAAACCTTTAGGAATACATAATACTACAAAGACTTGTGCAGCCTACATTTCTATACTGCTTCAGGCACCTGAGTGTCAGAGCTGCCAGTCTCTGTGTGTGGTGTGTGTGTGTGTGTGTGTGAATTCCACTGGTAATAAACAGCTCAGGAAACTTAATATTTCTTAAAGTATCTCCTGTTTACTTCTGCATATGCAAGGGGATAGAAAATACTTGTAGGAAACCCACCTAGATAAAGATTAAAACAAAACAACAGTCATATAAAGAACCATCTGGTATCACTAACCAGAAGTGTGGACAAATTACAAAGCCATTAGCCACCTCCGTCATTGCATCTGTGCTTGCAGATGCCCTAGATGCTCCTGGCTCCTGCTGGATTAGAGCTGTAGCTTAAGCTGAGGGTTTCCAAAGAGCAAGATTAGATATTCAGAGGATGTTTACCTCTTGTGATGTCTGGTTCAAGCACTTCATTGCAGGCGTTCTACGATTATCCAAGACAAGTGGAGGCTTCCAGCGATCATAGTTTGTTTCTATCACATACCACGTACCTTTCTTTATATCAAGGCTGGAAAAGAGGTGTACATTTGTGGTTTGCTTCTCTCAGTATAGACCCTAAAACCAGATTTCTTTGGCAGATATATATATGATGTATAGATGATTTTAAAGAACTAAGTTCTTGCACAATAAAAGGAAAAATGTGACAATTGCTGGTGGGGCCTGTTCTCTTCTGAGAAGAGGAGCTGGGCGTTAGGTCAAGCATACTCACTCCCAGATATCCAGAGCAGCTGTCCTGGAGCGAGTTATCACACAACCTTCTCCAGAATTTTTTCCCCCGAGTATAAAATAAGCTGGAGCCAGCAGTCTTGTTTTTGCCAGTTTGTCTTTTGCATCCTGGTAACTGCAGATAACAAAGCAGCATTGGACTATCAAAGCCTGTAAGTGGTTGTCACACTGAAGAAGATGTACAGACCCAGGAAGAGTCTGGGCAGTTACTCCTTTTTTCCCTTTTCAGGCATCACACGAGAGATTATATTGCACTGAAAGAACACACTTAAGTAAAAGCTTCTCTACTCAGTTTGTACTCAAGTTTTAGTTGTTGAGGGGTGTTCTCAGCATATTCCATGTGTTGAAAATGAACAAAATAATGATGTACTGTACTAGTACAGTACTCATTTACTTTGTTTACTTCCTATTGTATATTACTACCTGTTGGATATATCTTGATGCAGGATGCTGTTACGCATTCAGATGCCAGTAGTTTCATTAGGGAAAAAAAAAGTCTCAGCCATTTTAAAAGTTTATAGGAAGTCATGCGCCATGCTTACTCATCACCAGAATATGAGCAAAACTAGAATTATTTAATGTTAATACTACTAGGAAGATATCTGTATCATTCCATACTAAGCTGGATGTACCTACAATATTCACATCAGGTGCAGAAGAGGTTATAATAAAACATCTACAGGGAGAAAAGAAGCAGTACCTCGTAGCATTCTCGAGTACTGATCTTGTAAGAAAGCCCATCCACATACCATCTCTTCTACCAAGAAACCATTCAAAGATACCTGCAAAATATCACTGGTTAGCTTCATTCCTGCTATTCTAATTTTCACAGCCTTTAAAATGAATTGTTCTTTATCCTACTCATCTGGCATCTTTTCACCATTTCTCTGACTGTTTATTTAATAAGGTAACTGGTATGTCTGAGGTCTGGAAATCTTGTACTGAAATAATGAACAAAGCAAACATTACTCACCAATATAACCACCATCAAGACTGAAACGCTCATTCATTGTCAGAGTAAACAAATCCTGAAAAGCATTAAACAAATCAGCCTTCATCTATCATCAGACTATTAATATCAGAAATAAGCAAAAGGCAACATTGCAGTTTATATGATAACTGAGCTTCTTGTTCATCAAACTACACTCTGTTGAGTATGGGGCTAGAAGACCAAGCCCATGTGGAAAAGAGCCTCATTAATCTCTGCTTGAGTAAGCAGAAACAATCATTCACAATTTTCTGACCTAGCATAACACTGAAGTGTAGTCTGCTGGCTTGCTAAGCAAGTCAAGCCAGTGGCCATCTTTCTCTTGGTTCTTGTTGCATGACTGAGTTAGCAGATTTCCTCCCCTTGCTGTATGTAACCTTCTCAGACTTCTGAATTCTGCCGTAGTATGAAGGTGAAGTTTTAAGGTCCAGTGCTAAGTAAACCCTAATATGCTGCTGCTGTTCACATGTGCATAGAGCTGTATGCAATTCAGCATGCACTACTTGCAACATGCAACTTCAACTCCAGACTTCTCAAACTAGTGTTTTTTTCAGAGGTAAGTGTAATTCAGCTGCACCAAATCATTTTAAGAATGGAGTCCCATCAATCTCCTGAGATCAAAAGATAAGAATAAATGGATACAATGCAGGGCTATATGCTAGGAATGCTCTACTATTTAAACAGTGAACTATAATAAAGGGCAAGAGCATACAGCATGTTGAAATAAAGGTGCTGTGGTAAGTTGGAGACACTGTGAAAGTTCTCTGCAGCTAGTTTATAAGGTCTAGATAGAATCTAGACTTCAGGTGTCTATTAAAAAAAAAAGTGCAGGTCTCCTCCAAGAAGGGCTGAAGAGGGAGAACTAAAACATCACAAATGCATGGTTTCTCCTCTGGGATCAGAGTGGTATCTTTCCACCTGCTAGCCAGAAACAACAGCCACTTCAGCACATCATATGCTCTCCCAATTGCTTATTCAGAATTCAAGCATACTTTTTAGGATTCATCCAAAAACATTTCATTTAGGCAATCTCCTTTTACAAGGAACAGTGCGGCACTGTTTCCTTTTAGCTTTTTCAGATCACTCTATGGTGCATAGGAGCAATTAGGAGTTCATAAATCAAAACATCCCAAGACAGATAGTTAAAGCAAGAAAACCTTCAAGTCCGAAGCACTATTAAGAAATGGATAAGCTTCCCCATACTTACTGGTTTGACACCTGACACCATGCCTATGTATCCTGCAAAATTTGTAGACCTAAACACTGTTTTGTTGTTTCTCTGGAAGTCCAAGTTTACCACTGTAGGCTTCAGTTCCCGAGTTACAGTCCAGGAATTATTTTTAACATCCCACCTGTGGAAGACAGAACAGCACTGTAACTTCTGTCCCTCTGAATCTTTTAAAACTTCCAGTCACAAAACACAGGTTTCTCACATGTGATGTTGATATTACACCAAAAAGCACTGTTCAGTAGTTACCTGAGCAGCACAAGGGATAACTATAAAGTCTAAATGCATAGACAGCAATGAAAAGAACCAAATTTTATTCAGACCAACAGCATATATACTAGCACACTCAGTACAGCTTGTTTGTTTTGAAGCAATGATAGCTTCTGAATAATAACTTCATTCTGTTCCTACTGTCTAGTGGAAGCTGCTATTGGTACTGCCTGTGACACCAAACCTATTGTATTCTGAAAGCATGTGTTGTTTGTACTACAGCAGCCGGAACCTGTTCCCTCAAATTCTTACATTTCAAAGGGAGAAAACAAAACCAAATACAATTGGATGTGCTCTGTATAATGGGAAGGCCTAGTTCCAGTCTGTAAGATAAGCCAGAGCAGTCTACGCTAGGGAGCACTAAGGAACACTTACAGACAATTCTCTGGAAACAATTCAAGTTCTGGGAACAGCTTTGAAAAGTTGCCTCCATTTCTAGGGAGTACATTCCCAGTCTTTTGGACAAAAGGTTCAAAATAAACCTAATGAAGGGATGGATGCAGTCACAGTTGACAGTATCTGATTTTTTGATAGGCAGGTTAGAAATTTAATGAAGATGAACGTGTAAATTCCATCTGAGCATTAATATTCATCTAGGTAAATGACATTACAAAATATATAAAATATATATAAACATGTATTTTTAAAAGTACATATAAATATACTTGGAAAATAAAATGAAATTCCCAATCGTGAGGGATAAAATGAAAACTAAAAGAGGATCCAGTGCTGCTCAAGGGAGTTTGTATCACATCAAATGTGAATGCCAGATCAGTGAAATAAGTATCATTGGCTTCTGAGCAGAAATGATGGGTGACAGAATGTGCTAGTGGAGCACTGCACAGTGACTAGGGGATTCATCTGGAAAAAAGACAAACCCAATCCAAACCAACCCTCATTTCACTGCACACACCAAAATTGAAGTTTCTGTCCGATCGCTTGAAGAGCAAAATACACTGTGCCTCTGAAGTAAAGTTACACAGACTGTTCTCTGTGGATTTAACTGGAGCTGAGGAAGCACTAAGTAACACTGAACGCAATTGTTTTCCAGTCATTCCTTGGAAGTGTGAAGCAGTTTGACATATGATCAGCAAAACAATTCCTTTGTTCAACTTAGCCCCTCTTCCACAATATACAATGCAGACTTGTTGGTCACACTCAATTCATCATTTACACACAAAGAAGGCACAAAGAAATTTCTTCAGCTGACTGTTTTTTTTTTTATTTAGACCCCAGAGGCATCGGTTTAGGTACTTACCCAAGAAAGAGTCCAAAATCCAAGTTTCTGGCATGATACAGCTTTCCTATATTAAAACGAATGAATAAATAAATATATGCATGTAAAATTTTCTAAAGAAAGAGAAAAATATCAGCTTAGAAAAAGATAGAAAATGCACACAAGCAATAAAATACCTCTGTATAACTATCCTTTTTTAAGCAGAGAAAAATGTGTTTTGTTTTTTCCTTTTTATATTGAGAAATGTTTTATTATAATTGAAATCAACTAACTTTTTAAATTGCTGTCCATCTCAGCTTTTGACACTTTCAACATTCTTAGTGCCACAGTAATAGCTCCAGCTTGATCAGAAAGTGAGGCTTCCTGAAAACCCTTCAGAAGTTTTCTAAATCACAAGAGACGTAGACAAGAGCTGCAGAAATGATTTGGAAAATGAAGCAGTCTCTTGGAACAGACTATCCACTTTCTCTAGCACCACACACAGGCAACAGCTAGAAACCAGATGCAAAATGGGTTGCACCAGAACCCCTCATGACTCTGAGAAAATAGCAGGTGTGTGATTGGTGTTTCTTTCCCCTATCAAGACAAATGCCACCCACTACAAAAAGGAAATAACTAAAGAAAGAAAACCCCACAACTTCTTTGAAGGTACTTTTTTTTTCTTAACTTAAGGCTCATGTCACTCAGCCTTAATACATTCCTCTTTGTTATCATAGCTGTTTATTATTGCTTTTAGTCTCTTCTACGACACCTTCTTGCCTAGAGCTGAGAAGGACCGTGTTCTGCATCTTTTGAGGCAGATCCTTTCCTACCATATTACAAAACCAGAAACACTATTCTGAGATGGATTACCTGTGCTATCTTCTGCCACTATGGATGTGCACACAGTAAAAATTTCATAGAAGATGTTAAAAATAACAATCTCCCCTAGAATAAAAGAAAAAAGAATTAATTTGAAACTTTTGCCAAACCAGGAAAAAAAGAAAAAAATTCTACTGCAAAGTTCAGCATTCCACAGCATTTCTATTAAGAGACTGTTTTAATCCCATTTGATCTTTGAAATGACCAGTTCAGCAAAAGCAAGAGCTTCCTGGAAGGCCTTCTTCTGCCTTACTATACAGAAAGCTGACAGCTACTTCACTTTCCAGAAACTTCAAAACAAGCTATAAAACTCACTTTAAAGAAATAAGGTGTTGTATGTACCAGTTTTCCCATGCAAGAAACAGGGATATTATTCATACACGAAGGAAGCAGTGGGACTAGGCGCATGGACCGACCTTCTCTGTCAAGACTCTGAAAGAATTCAGTATCTACTTCCTGCCTGAAATTGCATTTCTTTTGCAGAAAGTGCAGAAGAAAGGCATGAAGATGTTGTAAGAGTCACAAGGGAATGAAAGCATAGCATGAAACAGTGCCTTGCCTTTGCGTATCGAAGGCAGACAGTGAGCGGAATGGGAAACCAAAGAGAACCAGGGAATCCCCCAAAGCCTGGGTGCACAGAAGGCAAAGCTATCTCCAGCTCCCAAAGCTCAGGGGTCAGACGCTATAGCTATACAGAGAAGACCCAGGCTGATAAAAGGGTTATAAGACGTACTGCCGTTCTCTTCTAAAATACTGGTTTCATTTAGTGTGGGATGGATTGTATTCCTTTATCTACTTAATTAATAATTTACTTGTTAAAGACACAGCTGAGTACAGTTATACTGAAAACAGTTAAATACACTAACTTTAAATGAATCTAGATTCCTCATTTTCACTATGTTAATAAAGTGGTGGAAACTATTACCCAAAGGAATTCCAGATGAATTTGCAATCCCTTGGAGCTCTTCATTGAAAGGATAAGGAAGTGTGTCTGTCAGATGAGACTGAAAGGAAAAGTACTGCATGTTGACTGTGTAAAGTTCATGCTATTTTGCTACCTGAAAGAAACCTTTCCCCAGTAGGTACCTCCTGAGCACTGTAAAACTGAGTATTTAATTCTTCTGCAGTTTGCAGAACTTCAGGATGTTTGTAGAATACTTGGAAGAAAAGTACATATGTAAAGTAAACACAGTTAATCAAAATACTGACATGTGAGCAATAGAGATTGTCACAGTATCTAATTATTGTTAGCAGCAATAGATAGAGTAGCATTAAGCAGGATTCTTAACATTAAAACAGCTCAACTGGAACTGATCATGATGTTGTCAGCATTTAAGAGAATCTCTAAAGTCATGACATAAGTACATGTCATGTGCTAGCTTTGTGTCAACCCCTTGCAGGCACACTAGGATACTGCAGCAAACCAAATGAAGCATGGCCAGCACAATCTAAGGCTGCTGCAAAGAGAGATGGAAACAGATGTGACCTTACACCATCTCCAGCTCTACATTGCTTCCTACAGTAACAATCCTATGCCAAAGCCTATTTTAACCAGTCCTGACTTCTTTCAAATCTGGCCAAAGTTGTCCTTGTAACCAGAAATTTTTTAGAGTTTTCAAAATCTGCTTTTATTTAACTATTTAAAAGGAACTGAACATGGCAAACAGAATTTCAGTAAAGTATTTTGTTACAGTGATCAAGAAAATAGCAGATATGTCCAACATGACTAAATCCAAATTTGAAAAGTTCTCAGAAGAGATGTATTTTGGGTTTGATAGGGGTAACTTAACTCTTCAAAACTACATTTCTGTTCCGGATAATCTAGGAGGAAGAACTGTTACATGTAAAGTTTGTAACTGCCAAATTTAGTAGCATTTTACTTCTGGTAGTCAGAGCATACAGTCATAAAATAATTCAACTGGAAATACTTACTATTTTGTGATCCACTATATCAACGATTTTGCCACTAGGGAAGAAGGTGTTTGCTATATCCTTAATGTTCTGGATTACGGCCTTCAACTAAAAAGAACAAGGGCTTTTATTGAATAGAAGATCTCAAGCACAAGAATTGATAGAATACTGACAAAACTCTTTCACATACTTTTTAAAATAACATTTTACTGAAAAAATGAATTAAGGAAAGAGCCAAATGTGGCAATGTTGCTGAGAAAAAACACCCCCAGTTGCCCATTTTAGAGTCAAGGCCAAAGTCAGCAGTGATAAGGAAAAAGCCCTAGCCTTTTTGGAGAAATTAAGCATTGCTGAATTGAATTTTCAGTAGAGCAGCTGTTTTATGTAGCCTGAAACAGGCTTGATGATTTCAAAAGATTTTTCATCCTGTGCAAACCCCATCTCTGCAACCAACACCCCTAAAAAGTGTGAGATATTCTTCACTCTCTGCCATTTCTTCATCTTCCCTTATTTTAATAGAAGCGTGGATGTACGAAGGACTAGGAGTGCTGCTTCAGTTTCAATTCTGTTTACTGAGGCTGTTGCTTTGGTATACTCCTCTCCCTGTTCCCTCCCCATGCTGTATTACTTCATGAGTAAAGAGCTTTTATAAATAAGGGCCTGCTTTATACCACATTGCTTCTATGCCTCTGCGTTCCAACCGTCACTGCCCCTTATTCTGGATTCTGCTAGTTCAAGTGTTGAACAGTCAAGCAATTATTTTATTCTATAATCATATAAAAATGTGAAATAGATCTATTAAACCTTTAAGAGCATTTTAGCAGAGGTATTTCTTCGAAGCCATTTCCAAAATAGAAAGGCACACGCTAGCTTTATATATGCTAAGCTTAAATGCAAACTCTGCTTTTCCTACCTCTGTCTTTTTGGCACGTATCAGCTCATCCCATCTTTTGCTGGGAGGCAAATCAAGATTTATGATGTATGTGGGTACATTCCCTTTGAACCTAAATGAAAAGTAAAAGTGCAAATTTAAAGGCTTTGAAAATGCATTTGACAAAGTAAGTACTTTTCACTTGTGACTGTAACCAGAACTGTCTGTAATGGGAACAAGTCACAACAAAACTTGAGCTACTGATGCTTGTAAATCAATAAGTTATTAGACAAGTCCAATCAGATTACTTACGTTGGTCCTGAAGGAGGGTACATTTTACTTCTGCAGTCTTCTCCATACTGTGAAGACAGCAAAAGATTACTGTTGAGATTTTATTTTTTTTAACACCACTATTTCAGCAGTTGTGATTTGGAACTTTAGGACAAACGAGTTCACGACAGTTAGACAATAAAGGAAGGGAAAGTCTTGGGACTTGAAAGTAAAAGCGGTAGTGGACAAACAACCACTTCCCCGTGCTATCTGACAGCAGTTCAGATAGCTTGTCTGATGTACTCCAAGGAAAGAACAAGTGTATGATAAATACACAAACCCATTTTTATTCTGTGACTCAAACACATGACTGGCATATGACTAAGAGCACCTGAACAGCATTTTCTACAGAAAACCTTGAGAACCTCTAGCCTCAGTATGGGCCAGAACAGTTTGTTCTGCTTAATATCTAATTTCACTTTACAGTGCCATTCATAAACATGTTCAGTGTTAAGCTTCATTTTGTAGCTGGGACTGAGAAAGCACACACAACCACGGGCAAATTACTCAGCCACAGGAATGAGGTATAAAGCCTTTTGATTTTTTTTCAGATGTACTTTGGGAAAGTGCTCCTAAACCAGTGCTAAATATTATTAGAGCCACATTTCAGAACAACAGCTAAGAGCTAGTTACCCTCATCCCCCAACATAAATAAATAAATAAAATAAAAATTAGTTTGAGGATAATATTTAGGTGTATTCCAAGCAAATGCAGGGCTTACATAAAACACACATATACCTACCTACACATAAGTATGTACATGACATAAGTATTGCTGCACATTCTACTCATGAAATACAAATGCAGATTAGTTGCACTTGTGCTTCAAACCAGCACGGGACATGGCCCCAGGCACAGCTCGGAGCTTGAGAATGCAGTACAGCCTCTCACTAAGGAAACACACTTATACCATCCGGTACATCCATGCAGTGAGACAGATCAGAAATACCAACTTACAGATATCCTTCCCCTACTTCCCACCCCACCACTGATGTCCAATTCTCACTTGGGTGTAGTAGTTAAATGACTGATGTGTCCATTCAACACATCCCAGCCAATAACATCAGAGGCAGGATCTCAAGCAGTGATGCACATGTGATAGATAAGCTAACTAATGTCCATGCTGTTCTTGGGCTAATCACATTACTGGTTTTTAATGCCATGATCTAGAAAACATAATGCCTTACACAATAACAGACTTTAAACACTGCCATAATTTCTTACAATGGAAGATGGGAATTTTGAAATCCTATTCTTTTTTTCTGCATTATCGGTCTTCTTTCTGTGGGCTTTCCAGTGGCTGGGAGAAAGCACAAGATGAAGGCTGGCATTCCCTCACATGACACAAGAGTACAGAAGCTATGTGCTTCCCGGATTTCAGTGCAGCGCCGCTACAACCTTTGCACAGCTGGAACAGAAGGCTGGACACAGGAGGACACTGCATTTTCAAAACAAGGAAGTTTCAAAACAAGGAGGAGAGGTGGAAATAGCAGATGACTAATTGAGCAACAGAAGTCAGAGGCTTCGTGCAAAGGCCAGCAAATACTTAACAGCATTAATGCAACTGCCTTGTGAAATTTTCCATCCTGCAATACTAAAATACAGTAGAAAAAAACGACTGCATAGATTTGGACCTGAAAAAAATTGCTTTTTGAAAGGCAATAACCACAACAAAATGAATCCAAAACGGTCCCTCTCACATTCGGAATACAGGCAATTTTCAGTAGAGAGGACCAGGCACAAATACTGCAGGCTGGACTGGTGCAAGGTTAGCGAGAACACGTGGTCATTTAACATGCAGCGATCAACTGCACACCAATAGGTTTTGGTTAAATCACATACTTAATTAACTTCAGCTTGGGAGTCCTGCAGCCTGGAAAGGCTGCTGACAGTTTTGTCAGTTTGTATGTAACACTGCTGGATCCTCCTACCCATACAAGTTCAGTTATCTGTCAGTATAGTTTGTGTATACACTGGGCAAACTGTGATGCCAAAGCAGACTGATTTCAGACTACTTTATATTCTGGGTACTAAATGTTATGTCATTCCCATCTCTCTCCCATGCGACTTTAATCTTGTATGTGAAGCTATTTGTGTTCTCCCAGTCCTTTGCAACCTAAGCCACAAAAGAGGAAACAAGGAATGAGGTGAGGGAATGGACAAAGGAAGAGCTAATGAGAGACACAGAGAACAGATTAAGTATCCTCTCCTTATAGCTCAATAATTTTAGACTCTTCCTTACTATGTATAAAGCAAGCTTAACAGTCCCCCAAAAAGTCTATATGCCTTCCAGGCCTGTTAGCTCTGCCTGATACACCTGACAAAAGCCAGGACTATTGGCAGCTTATTTAGAAAATCTGTTATTATATGCTGACAGATAAAAAGTAATTTAAAAAGATGTCAAAACAATCAGAAAACAAAAAGGATTTTATTTCTTTTTTTGAACACGCGTTCTGGCAATGGACAAAAAACTTTCATTTTCTGTTTTTTTTTTCCTGAAGATTAACTGCAAACTATTTTGACAAAGTTAAAAAAACAGAAAGTCAACTTTTTCCGAGTTTCCCACTCTGAAAGGTCCATATCACAGCCAAACACACAATTTTCCTATTTCTTCTGAAAGATGGAACACTCAGGCTGTCCCTCTACCTTCTCTAAATCACAGCACAAAACTCAGTAACTAGCTATTAAACCAGCTAAAAACACAGCTATTTGTTGCTTGAGGGATTCTTTACACAACCAGAAAAACCACCCGGCACCTTCTATGACCAGGTTGAAATAAGCAGCCATAAAGTCACTGCTGTGTCAACGAGATCATCTTTTCTGCAGAGTCTTGACACTGCAAGAGCAGCAATAAACACTGCCTGAGAGAAACACAGGCAGCCCTGCAGCACCAAGGAGGGGACTACCTTTAGCCACAGGCTTTGTAAACCAGAGATGGTCTTGCAGGCAAAGCCAGCAGAAGTTCCCTCACACCAGGAGGTCACTGTGAAATTGCTTTACAAACATGGACCAAACCCTTCAAGAGAAATACATCTCTGTTCCTGTTTTACTTTTTTTTTTAAATCAGCTTTCACGAGGAGACTGTATATCCTGATCACCTGATGTACAGCTGACTACAGAATCTGTATGTACATATCAATGTACGTAATAACGTACATAAACAGATGCTTTACAGCACAATACCAAAACATTAACAGGAAGAATGCAGTGGGAGGAAAAGACAACATGGGAAAAGACAAGATGGAAATAATAATAACGAAAAGGGAAATAATTCAAAATTGTTTTGTTATAATCCATTCTATGAAAAAAAAAAAGTAGAGCAGAACAGGAACTGAGTAGCCAACAAATTATCAAGGTAAATTGCTACCTGGGAAAAACAAATAAAGCAATTACTAACATTTATTATTCACCACAATAAAGAAAATTAATGTGTGGTTTAATGACTGCTGAGTATATACCTCAAAAACTAGCCTGACTGCTTTCATATAAATGGGCTGAATGTAGCTTGTCCAGTCTAAATGATGCTCCAAGCCCTTCTTTATTACCCTCAAAAATGTTTTTGATAAAGATCAATTCCAGTATCCTTGTTAATATTCAGTGTTTCTTGTCTTCGTACTTTAAAACAGGTATGTTTATGCTATGAAATGTTATTCTGTAGTTACAGGAGGTGGCATTCAGTCTCTTTTAGACAAAACAACTCGTTCTATTCTGCATCTTCCGGTCTGTGAACTTTTTTTTCTCAGCTCCTCTCCCTCTAAAGGGCAGTGCCAGCCCTGTGCCGTGCTGCAGCAGTCCAGGAGACGTTCATCTTTCTGAAGATGAGAGTTCTGTTGCAGCACTGATGAAATGGGAACCAAGCCATTTTTAATCGCATTTTAAACAAGACAATCAAAAGCTAAAGGGAATGGGAGTCTGCACAAGTCTGCCAAAATCCAAACCGAAATGTCTCACAGCTGGCTGCACAGCAGCACAACCTGGACACCCAGCAGGTATCGTATCAATGCAAAGTTTCAGCAGGAGCAACCAAATGCAAACCCAACTGCAGCCAGCAGGAACTCACTGCTGGTTGCCCCCTACCTCCTCACAGAGGATAAGGAGAGTAGGAAGCTGAGGAGAGGAAAGCACGCTGTAGTTCTTCAGGAATAAAAACCACAACGTGGAACCAGAATGGCCCTGCTTGCATGCTAAGGAGGTGGAGGACAGCCCGCTCTAAACAAGGAAAGCTGACTTATAGAAACGCTTAAATACTTCTGAAATTGTTATTTAGAAGAAAAGCACCCCACGCCTGCCCGCTTGATGGAACGACCAGAAAGGCCGTAAATAGACCGAACGGCACACACGCTTCCAGCCAGTCCTCCTTAACTTTCAGTTTGAAAATCACGGTCGCAGCGTGCGCTGCAGCACATACGGGACACAGAACGTACAGGGTACAAAACACATTGCAGCAATAAATAAAGCCAAGGCTGTTTGCCACAAGAGCTGCTTAAAGCCCTTAAAAACGAGAGGGCCGAGGCCCAGCGCAGGTGCCGCCGTCCCGGGCGTTGCGGCTCCCGTTCCCGAGCCCTCGCGTCGCGGAGCCCCGCTCGCCCCAGCCTCACCCGTCCCATCAGACTCACCGGGTCCGGCGCCACGACGAGCAGCACCAGGACCATCAGCACGGCGGGCGGCAGCAGCGCCCGGCCCCTGCCCGCCATCCTCCCCGCTCCGCTTCACTTTCCCCTCGCCTCGGCTCGGCGCTTCCCGGCTCGGCTGGGAGCGCCGGTCATGCGCGGCACCCACATGACCGCCGCGGGGGTGGTGGCGGGCGCTGCCGGGCGGGGCGGCGCGGCATCGCTCAGCACTTGCTGCGGTAGGGGTGCTTTGTGCGTGCCCGTGCCCGTGCCCTGCGTGGGCAAAACTGAGCCTCAGCTACCTCCCTAGGTGGCGGGAGACTTTGTTGTGCCCCAAAAGCACCCCTTTTTATTTCCTTGATGGGCAGAGGACTTTCAGTCGTATTTCCACAGGAGCAAAAACAGCACTGATTCTACATCCATCCCACGGGAAATGAGAGGTTGCCCCAGTATTAATATTTTGTGCTGAGTTTGATATACAGAAGTAGCTCATTAGCTTTCAAACTACATGCTTGTAGTTTGTAGGTAGAGGGTTATTTTACCTGAAAATTTCTTACTGAGGTAGTAAATAGAGTGATATAAAGTATTCTACAGATGCTGCAGCAGCTGAAAAGCGGGCAAGCGTACTGCAAGCACACACCAAAGCCCCAGGACGTCCTTATCGATTCTGGTTCCAAGAAAGAGGTGTTAAAAATAAAGCAAGTGTAAAATATCTCTTGAGGTTCCAGGCATAAGAACTGCAAAGCTGAGCAGCTGCAGCGCGATCTGCAGCGAGCTGAGTGAAAGGGAGCCTGCTGGGAAAGCTTAATCCAAGCACAGGAAAACATGAAATAAAATTCTCTCTTAGGCAACACTCAGAGCAAACCTGTGGCACCAGTTTTCACTTTGTGTAATTACTGTGCATGTTTGAGAGATTCTTTGAAGCAGGCAAGTTTTATGGTAATGAGATGCAAGGCGGTCACCTTTCTTAGGAAGAAAGCATTTTCCCTGCCTTGCCTGCTTAACGATGCAGAAAACCTGCAACTGGAGCCATTCTTAGCACCATGAGAAACAGAGTATTAGATTTATGAGTCTAGACATGCTACCTGTCATTATTCACTACTATAGAATAAATGGTGCTTTTGTCATAATATGAGGCACAAATCATGTATAAGTATTAAAAACCTTCTAGGAAGTCTGTGGTTTAGTTTACATCTTGTGCTTTATCCGGTGCCCAACTCAGGTTCTGTATGCTACATCTACTTAGGCACACAAAAAACCCAAGCATTTGTGATTTCATTGGCTATGTAATTAATTCTCATAGAAACCAGATGGTGGCAAGGAAAAAAAAAACAACAAACATGTCCTTGGCAGACAGTTAATTGGAAGGTTGCATGACATGCACAAATTAAGAAATAGGAAAGGAAAAAAGAATTACAAGGCATTAAAGCCAGAGGATGTACAGCAGCGTGTAGGAAGGAATCAGCTCAGAATCTAAGCTTGGAATTGCACAAACCATTATACACTGGTGGAAGAAGGTACAGAACCAACCAAGAAATTTAGGAAATGAGAAGTACGGAGTAACACAAAGAACTTGATGCTGCCATGGAACTGTCTTTCACAACTAGAAATTGAGCAGTTTCTATAGGGGCTCAGCCACATTTTTTTATTGAAACCAAATACCTGTAAGACGGTTTTCTAATTACTTGCAGGTACCCAAACATATTTTTCTGGTCTATGATAAGGAATAACCAGATTGAATTGGACCTTTTATTTTCTAAAATCATGCAGCACCTTTTGCTCACACTTCATTTCTGGAGCAGACAGTTAATTTAGATACTTTCTTACCTTCAAGACATTTTTAACTCTGAAAAGTCAACAAGGACTTTGGAAAATTACAACAAGCTCTTTTTGAATGCACAACTTTTTTTTTTTTTTTAAAGCTTTTCTGTGCTTCAGGTTATTTTACCAGTAACAAAATTTGAAGCTTAAAGAACAGCTCACATCTTACAATACCTGTGTTTTTCTGACTGGCTGTTCTGCCAGGTTCCTATCAGAATACCTGGTTTCCAGGGGCCGCACTACGTTAGGTCCTCCACTTTGTTGTCTAGGCTATTCTAAGCAATTTTCCAAAATCCAAGTCAAAAGAAAAACAGTTTTAAGATTTGTGGTTTACTCATTAACTGTACTGCTTGAAAGGTGGTGTCATTACTTTGTGATACCATCAGTACTTTGTGTCTATCCTACTTTTTCAAATTCATCTGTTCAGTACCTATCCACATAGCAGAACTATCTATTTCTCCAGAAATAAAGAGTTCACAAGTGATTCCCTTTTCACTGTGTTTCAGTTCATGCTCCTTCTGCTAATAATCCTGGAGACTCCAGGAGTCTCCCAGTCCCAGAAGACAAGATCACCAACAAAATCTCTGAATGTCTCAAATGGGAAAATATACCAATGCATTGTTTATAGCAAGAGTTTAAGACATCATGCTATTTGCTACTTTGTCGTACCTTTGATTTCCTTCTCCTGGGAATAACATTTCAGCAAATACTTCAGATCTCTGCTTCTGTACTATCTCAGGACACCTTTCATTTCCAGCAAGTATATCATTAGTACCATTAGTCCCAACACAGAGGGAAACGCTCTACCACGATACTCTCATTCCACCAACTCCTTCCCCCATCATCGCCAGTCCATTGCTACATCCAGCAATCCCTCTTGTACTTGGGACAGTTTCATTTTATTTGTTGTGACATTTCTTTTTGCTTTGCTTCTTCCTAGCTCTGTAACAAACTTGCCTCTAAGTTCTAGTTTTCCTTTACTGTCAATTACGGTTACTTTCATACTTCCACCACGTAGGTATTTTTATATAACTATAAATATATAAAAAACCTATATATATTAGTTCTTATATTTACATTACTAAACATGAAATGGAAAATTCCTTTCCACAGATAATTCTCAGGCTTTTCTTCAGCTTCTGAACACTCCTTTCAGCACTCTTTCCATCAGTGCATCAGATTTCTGCTTCCAGCTGCCTCTGCATTTGAACAATCACTTTATGAGTTGTAACAGACAGAGTTTTATTTGAACAGTATATTCTTGGAAGGAAGAATAAATGCTGGAACATCAGCCAACTTTCAACCATCAGCATATTCACAGTGGTTGTTGATCAAGGAAAACTGCAATGAATTGTAAAGTTATTGAGAGCTGAAGATTATTGAAAGTAACAGATAGTTACAGAAAAACAAAATCCTGTCACAGCCACTTTATACTGTCAACTTATCTAACAGCTCAGTAAACAATTACCCAGTCTGCTCCTAGTGGTGCAACCTGCTTCCCAGTGCTTCTGTAAACAGTTTTGTCAGTATGCCACTTCCAGGTCTGTGATGCTGCAACAGTTGTACAACAGGTTATTTATATTTCCAGACAGAGGCATGGGATCTACAGCTACTTAATGAGCGTTGCTTGATTCTTGGTGCTGGATGAAACTTTGGAGCACTGGGTAAAAATGAATTACATTTTTTTCTATGACAACAAAACCCACAGCTATGCTGCATTTTCACACAGGAATTCTTCAGACTCTGGCCAGAAGCTTTGCCAGCAATCATCTTCTCCCTGCAAATTCAGTGTTCACAGCTCTGGCAGACCTCCTGGCAGGTTCAACATATCTTTTCTAGCAATTACCAGAACTCACAATATGGCCTTTGCTCACTATGAAAAAGGTAGCAAAACCTCTCCTCCACAAAAAGGGAATCACAGAGCATAGACAGACACTGCTTTTCAAAAGCTTCTAAGCTTCATCTCTTTGACCTTTTCTACTGCTGGTAAGCTCTGTGCTTACATGGCTCTCTTTCAACTCTTAAAAGAAAGACTTTGCTTGTTCTCGCCTCTCTTAAAAAATTGGATGGTAGCTACTTTTGACACAGAGCTCCCCAGATACACTGACTTTTCTCTCTCTCAAAACTGCTAAGAGCCAGACAGATTTCTCTCTGAACAACGTAACTGTACATTCTGATTCCCAAGTCTTAAACTATTTAGCAGGCAGCCTACCACTGACAATAGCCACTTCATATACTTTCAGTTTTTCTTGGAGCCATACCCTTAATACAAGCCAGATATTCACGTGTGATACAGACAAAACTTTTATACCTGATTACTGACATGTTAAGGAATTTTAACAAAATTCTAGAGATACCTGTAAAATTATAATCAAAGATCAGTTCTGCTGATTACAGTTTTTGCAAGTGTTTTAATGTAGCCTTACTAGAAAACACTTCGATATTTCTAACAATTGCTTTCTTTGAAAGAATGTGCAGTTAATAGAAACTGATAAGTATAGTTTTCAGCCACTCCTGCTACATGTTAAAGAGCAATCTCAAAGTTTTGTATTAGAACTACGAATAAAATGTTAACAATTTACCACTATCAAGTTAAATATCTTCATTATAAATAGGCAAAGTGATTGATTGATTAGTTTACATTGTCACCTGATACTATGACATTTTTGTTAACAGTGTGGTCTGAAACACAATAATTAAACAAGGGATGCCAATGGGGGAAAAGAATTCTGCAGAAAATCATTTAAGTTCAAAAAGCAGCTACTCAAGGATCTCCTGTACACGTGAAAATTTAGAGAAGAATTCTTGCTTTGTGATTTAGTCTGTAATTGTAGTTGTATTTAATTTCTTTGCATTCTTGGTATTCTATCTGCATTAAGACACAGAATCTTACAAAGCAGCTGGAATCACAGGAAAGTCTCTAATACCTTGTACATATGAGAAAGTTAGAAACAGAATCATCCCAACAGTTGCACAAACCAGCTCTGCAGAGGGGACACGTTTCATTTCTCAAACTAAATAGGGAAGAAAATGCACTCATTCCAAAACAGATATTTATGCCAGGAAATAGTGAACATGCTTATTCTTGCAGAACAGATATCAAATGAATGGTATGTGTAAATTCAATAAACTTCAGTACATTAGAGAAGAATATCCTCTGGCAAAATCTCTGTACTCAGGCTGGAAAGAACTAAGTATGAAAAGCTTAGAAGAATTCTTCAGAGAAAAGTCTCCATTTTTATTTGCTTTTCTGAAAACATGAATTAAAGAGTCCTTACATTGTATCATCAATGCCCATGGAATTTTTCTTCTTTTGGTATCATAAATCTTTCTAGGCTATCTCCTTATTTTCTAAATTCCTGGAAAAAAAAAAAAGCTTTTATTACTGACCTTGGCTAATCTTCTCATTCTGGCTAATATTTGTTTTACTCTTGAAAACTTAAGTAGTGGGTTTAAACAATTATGAGGTACTTAAACTCCATGCTTTTTCTCAAGACCAGCCGTCTGTAAAATTAGAACAATTTAAATTGCCATTACATGCCTAGACTTTATTGGTCTGTTCTTGTGCTTCTTAGAGTCATCACTATCTTGCATTAGCTAACAACTTTATACTATTTCTGCAGTTCATATTGACAGTTAGTAAGGGTTCTGGGGAGAGCTCAAATTATTGCCATAACAATCCTCAACATTGTTACCAAGTAGTCTTTATGAAGTAGATTACATAGAAAGAGAGAGTAAGTGATCTGAGGTAGTTCCTATAGAGATGTTTTTATTGAGAAACTTCTTGGTAATCAGAACAGACATAGGAAACCATATTTTATACAAGATATCAAGAATACACATTACACTATGACCTTACGAAAAGTAATGCTGTTTTATTAAAGATTATCTAAAGTCTACGCCCTAAAGAAACTAGCAAGTTTGACTGAAGTTATCCTTCTCCTCTTGTTAAATGAGGAGCCTGCTAACAAGATAGTCAGTCCCTTTTCTTAAAGACAACTGCATTTCCATTTGTTATAAGGTTGACTTGTCAGACTTTCACCAGCACCTGGATTTTGTAATTTATCAATGTGAACAATTGGTCTGTTTCAAACACTGCTTTATGAAGTCTGAACACTCTGGTCTCTATCTCATAATGCATTGGATGGTTACAGATGTTCTATTCAGTAACTGGTATGATGTATTCTATTTATTTCCTCTTGCTTGTTTGAGGCATTTACATATTTATTGACAGTTCAATGCATTAATGATATTTTATTGTTGACAACTCTGCTGTTTTCGTCTGCCCTTTATCAGTCTCTGAACTCAGGTTTCTTTCATCAACCTTGGGAGATAAGTAGATCAAATAACTTGTCTTCCATTAAGTAATTATCTTACTGGTTCAATAGCATATAGTTGTAGCATAATATTAATAGTAATCATTCAAATTTGAGAGTAGGTTGATGCTTATTTACAGCTTTTATGCAGTCCTTTAAAAATAACATAATAAAAACATCAGCAAAACAGCTTTTGTAAAAACAATTATAAAAGATTTTACTTGTGTTCTCTGTATGATCATATAATCAAAGACGCAGAAGAAAATGGATGAACTGGTTCTCACTTGCAGTATCTATCTGCTTTCACTTTTGCTCGCCTGTGTGGAAAGGGGAATGAAACAAAACATTAAAAACTGAACATTGCATCTGAATGTTTTATTTGACTTCAAATCTTAAGCAGGCATTGAAAGCAGCTTTCTGTTTCGTTTGCTTTGAGAAACACAAAAACCCAACAACATTAAGGCTTTGCCAGTTAACCTTGTTTTCTTAAGGAGCTACAACTGTAGTGTGTAACATTAACCTGTATGTCCTTTCAAGTCAGGACCTGTGTTTTGCCAGATCACTCCGAGGGATGGAATCCAAACTGAGTGAGAGCTGAAACTGACACTCTATCTATGATGGCTATGGTGAATTTTTTCACACCGCTTACAATTACAAATTCTCAGAAGTAGACTTCTGCATTTTCCACTTAATGAATTAATGTATGAAAATTTATACCATACAAAACATTTTAAAAGTTCAAGGCAATTTCTGTATTCTTGGCTCCCTGGGGAAATAAGAGATTTATTCGCACTAAATAACTTGAAAACTTCTTAATAAATGCTATTTCTCCTTAAAATGCAGTTCTCCCCTTTCCAAAAGGTACTATGGGTACTGAAAAAGTTAAAAGCTTATTTCTTGTTACTAAAAAGAGTCATTCCTCACCTCCTCTGTACTTAATAAACTGAGCAAACCTAGAGATGCCCAAATGATTCAGTTCTGATGAATTTCTCAACCCAGAAATTTCAGGTAAATATGCAAAAACTTGGAAAATAACAACAACAAAAATGCATATGACTTGCTGCAATATTTTGACCTGGGAGGAAGTGCTCATATCTGCACCTCTTCTCTGCCCTCCCTTCCATGAAACCTATCCATTTTTTGTATCCAATTTTACTGTAACCACATCTCCCAATAACTTTTAAATTAGTGCGTTATTTCTTCTCTTTAAAGTACCTGTCAAGCAGTGCTTCATGAAAAGTGCCTTCTTTCCTGGCTTTTCGGAGGGCTTTTGTATCTTCTTTGCTTACTTTCAGCTTTTTGTCTTGGAAACTTTGGAATTTCTTTCTGTAAGGGGAAAAAAACGTTAAGAGTTGTAACTTATTTCAAGTTCAGTATTTCAATAAAAACAACTGTGATGAGTGTCTTGCAGTAAACAACTGGCCTAATAAAAATCTAACAAACCATCACACTACCAGAAGTGCACTAAAATTTATCTATGTGAAAACTACTCAGTTTTTTGGGGCACTGAGTGGGAACGACACCATGCATGATTAATGTGATATGGTTAAAAATTCTGAAGAACTTCAACTCCTTCACCTACTAGCAGAACAAGACAGGAATGAAGGTGCATTGGGTGTAGGGACAAGGTGTTGGTAGTGAGGAGGTTGCAGATGTGACCCCTGTGAGAAGAGATCAGGAAGTGCCCCATGCTAAACAGACCCACCACATGGCAAACCTGAGTCTATTTAGCAGAGCTGGTGAGGCCTCTGTGAAACCATCTAAGAAAGGACAAAGATGACACACAAGCAGAGGAGAGGAAGAAAAACAGTAAGTGTGGTATGAACACCAAGGACAAAGTAGAAAGAGGAGGTGATCCAGGTGCCTAAGCTGATATTCCCATACAGCCAGTGAAGAGGATCACCTTAGAGCAGGGGAACACAGTGAATGAAAGCATGGAAAAAGAGAAACTATCCTGTACTGGCCAGTCCCTAGTTGGGGGGGTGGGTGTGGAGGAGCCTGGAGTGAAGTTGAGCTTGGGAGCAACGGGAAAGATAGGTTTTTTAATTTTTGCTCGTCTCTCTTACTACCCATATCTGTTTTAAGAGGCAATATGTTAATTTCCCCCAAAGTTTGTCCATTTTCTCTGTGACGTTAACTAGTAAGCAACCTCCTTCTGTTTATCTTGACCTATGAACCTTCTCATCCTGTTTTATGCCCTTTTGCTGCCAAGTAGGAGGAAGTAAGCAACCAACTGGTTGGGAGTTTGACCCTTTCATCAAAGAAGCTCCCCAAAAAAAGAGGAAGAAGTTACTTAAACCTGTTAATAGCTCCCAACTACATACACATAGTTGATTTCACACTGTTTAACATTTCCTTTATCTTCCTGTGGAACATCATCTTTCTTCTTAGTTTCTCTTTCAGCACAAGTTCGAATCTATTATTGAGAAGAAAATACATAATAGAAAATGTCTTCTTCAGCTTGCAATTTTTGATTAAAAAAAAAAAAGACAATATATCCTTCATAACCAAATGAGAATCACAGTAACTTTAAGTTCTCAGCTTTCAAACCTGTTAACTATTAATTATTGGTTAACTAGAAAAAATAGCAATAAAAGCAAGAGCTTCCTATAGTACAGAAAAGGATTAAGCATAGTGCTTCAAAATACTGTAGGATGTAATTCCACCCTCAAAGAATCACCATTACAATTGTTAAGAGTTATATCAGGGATAAAATGTATTTCTGAGAGATTGAGTCCATAGTATTATTGCTCTGACTAATACACACTTCTCTCTATCTGCAGGCACATGTTTTTCAAGTCCAAATGAAGTATTTCCACATCCTCTTACATGAAATTTCTGCACCAGCATCATTCTGGATAACCCTTATCTGCTGCTGGTTCAGTCAGAATTCATCTTCTTGTTCCAAGCAGTTCAGAATTATCTGGTGTATCACAGAGAGGGTTTTACCCACCACTTCTTTAGAGGCATAAGTATTTCCAGTAGATAGGTAAGTAGCACAGGTTAGGCATTCCTGGAGCTCATTTGCCTCTTTTATGGCCAAATCACTTGGTAGCTTACAGAAAGCAATTGTATCTGTATGCCCTCAGTAAAGTGTAGCACAGAAGTACTTAGGTAAGCTTGAATATCGACACCAAGCCTGTATTAATTGTAGAATATGGTAATTACCTTTATCATTTCTTCTTCCCCTGCAGTTTTGCTTTTGGCTTCTATGTCTCCGTCTTCATTACACCTAACAAAACGACTGTTTGCTGCTAGTAATGCCATTTTTTTCTGCAGAAATATCATATACTGTTAGTATAAAATTTGTATATAAGCCTTAATGGTAACACTGATTCTTTACAATACAACAGAAAGCTCTGTATGTGTATTCTGTTCTTTTACATGTAGACATTTAACAGCTAGTTGGCAGTCTCCTTCATTCTTAATTCCTATACAGCTGCCAAAATGCAGGAACTTGAAGTACATAAAAATAATTCCTAAAGAAATACAAAAACTACATCATACTTGGGAAAACAGAAGATAAGAACTCACAATATGAAAGAAATTGCAAAAAGGCAACTGGTAAACGACATTTTACTGCCTGTCAATACAGATCGCAAGTCAAAGTGCAGTCAAATGCTAGGAACATTGAATGAATTATCCTAAGCAGCTTACATCTTGGAAGACAGGTTCCCATTGCTCTCTTGATCCTATAGCATCTGAACGCCCGACAACAAGTCCATCTGAATTTATACCCAGGTATTTCCCATAACCAGACTTCAGAGCAATCCTCAAAGGGAAAATGCAGTGAAACAATGAAGAACATCTTGATTTAAAGCAATTCACAATTTTCAATAAATCAAAAATATGTTATTAGTATGCAATGTTTTAAGAGAATATAAAAACAGGTATTCAGAAACAAAGAAAACAAATATCAAGGCTTGTAACATTTTGTTACAGTAGTTACCTCGTATCAGACAACTTCACTGCAGTAAACTGTTCAGGAGGACTGGGGCCTTCATCATCTTAGGAATGAATGTTCCATTAGTTACGTGGTACTTGTTATACACAGTATTTAACTTGTTAACACTGCAGTTTCAAACAAGCTGAAAAACAATACAACTGCCACTGCTAAATACTATGGAAATCTACAATACTACTTTTCTTTAAATATTCCTTTAGAATATCCACATTCTTAAAGAAAAACAATGGAAGTGCTTACTTACATTCAAGTAAAACAGCACAAATATAATCCCTGTTCTAAGGAATTTACAGTCATGAATTTTGTAATTCTCCCGGTGATGTTTCATTGTAATATTTCATTGTAATATTATTTTCTCAATAACAAAATTACAGTTTGTCTCCAGCAACAGAACCCTAAACCCTAAAAAGCTACTAGGCTCTCCATTCCTCAAAACCAAAGTGAGATAATACTGTCATTACAAGTTTGAACTCACTCTATGGACAAAACACACTGTGAAGGTCGTGGAGCATTTCTTGTTTGACTGATGGTTGAGACTCAAAGTAGAAGACAAGCTCATCCCCTCTATAACACATTTGCACAGTGGCAAAACCAATACATTCTGAAGAGGACGCAGCAATAATCCTTTAAACTCATTTGCCTCAAGTTTCATTCTCAAATTGATACCATAAAGATTTTATAGAATTTAATAAGTTAAATTGCTTTTTATCCAGTAACAAGTGATCATCACCAATGTGGTTCAATTTATTATACAGATAAAACAGCAAAAAGAAATAAGTGAAATTGATTGTTAGTCATTAGGTTTCAGTCATGCTAAAGCTAAGATTAGTGCATTATTTGTAATGAACTGCCTTTAGCTGTAAAACTGTTTGCCTTTGAGCGAAACTACATTTATGCTTTTCATTACTAAAACTGATTTTTTCCAAATTTCCTGAAACAAACCTTTGTGTGGTGCTCCAAGCGTAAACAAGCCATTATCAAGGGCATGGATGTAAGCTCCTTTATCCATTTCTATAGCTATAGTTCCTGTAATTTCACCGAAATTACTGACAGCCCACCAGTTTCCTAAAACAAATAAAATAACCATCACAGTTAATGGAGTAATCACAACTTCTGACTGCAGTCAGAGTCATTATTTCTGTATCTATTCAGAGACTTGACATCCTATAGATAGTGATAGTATTTTAAGATTTTTGTACATTATTTTATAATACCCAACCAATTTAATGGTGTTGCTGCTGGAACAGGCTATCCTGCTGTTCTATCCACCTTCCTATTCCTGATCACTGGCTCCTGTTCTCCATCCCTCTGTAGTACTATAACACCGCAGAGCACTTAGATTCATCCACCTGATCTAGCTGAAGATAACCTTGCAAGGAAGGTGTTATTTTATTCTGGATCAGCCTCCTGCAGTTTTGCAGTCACAGCCAATTACTACATATCCAACAGAACAGAAACCTTTAAGTTATCTTCTGTGAAATTACTTCATACGAATGGCAGTTCTTAGACTTACGATGTTTCCAGCTGAACAGTGTTTGAACATTTAAGCTTCATAGAGTTCTACCAACGTAACCCTGCTCACACGCATGAACTAGAATTACAGTGTTTACATATTTAAACAGGTAACATTTCCTCCTATTATCTTAAAAATATTTTCCGCCTACTTAAGATAATTATTTTTAATCAATTAAAATATGATGTCTTTTTTCCTCGTGGTAAATTCAGCAAATCTATCTTTCTCAAGCAGAAATAATCTTCCCTTATTTTTATAGAACACATGGAGCAAATTTGCTTATCCTGTAGAGTCAGAGTTTACTGATTACAGAACGACAGAATTACAGGTGTCGGAAGAGAGCTCAAGAGATCATTGAGTTCAACCCCCTGCTAAAGCAAGTACCCTAGAATAGCTCACACAGGTAAGCATCCGGACAAGTCTTGAATATCTCCATAGAAGGAGACTCCACAACCTCTCTGGGCAACCTGTTCTAGCACTCCATCACCCTTATCACAAAGAAGCTCTTCTGCATGTTTGTACGGAAATTTCCTACATTCAAATTTTAAGCTGTTGCTCCCTGAGCAATGCAAATTCATCAGCATATGAGTTTTCCAAATCTCTCCCAGCATTTTCTTTTGAAATTGAAGTAAGCTAAAGAATGCAAAACATCTGAGATGTTTGGAGAAGCACAGTAGCTTATCTTCTCATCTATGGTCTTTTAACAAAGAAATAGGCACAAATTCCCTTGCAGTGCATTAGCACAAAATAGAAAATGACATTTATCCTGTTAGGAGTGTGGTGCTACAATATATATCTGCATCTCTCATAACTGAATATGTTTTAGCTGTTTTTGTGAAGTGAATTATGGTAAATTAAGGACAAACAGCACTGAAAAACAGTCTGTTGTGTTATCTCTCAAAACCATACATAGTTTGATCCTCCTCTTTTAGGAAAAAAAAAGTGAAGTTACAGTTGGATACAAAATAATGTTCATGTCTTCAGCTTCAATTAACAGTAACAAATTTATAATGTGAACACATAACAGCAGTATGACAAACTAGAACAAATAAACAAGCTAACAAAAACCTCCTTCCAGGGGAACTGATGGTATGAGCGAGCTAAAGAACTCAGGCAAGAAGTAACTACTGCTGAGTAAGACTAGAAAGCACAGGTTCTCCAAACTAGGAAAACGTCAAATAACAGAAGACATGTTATTCATGTAGAAATATATACAAGAGCATTATAAGTTTACCTACAGAAAATACTTCTGGGGAAAAAAAAAAAAACAAAAAAAACAAACCCAAAACGAGATCCAAACAAATAATGAACTTGAGACTATTACATGAACATACTTGAGCAAAAAAGAAGCTGGAAAGACTCTAACTTACAAACATGGTGACAAGTGACTACAAATCTGAACACAGGGTACACTTTGTTTTAAGAATCCTGTGACAATCTTTTTCACTTCTGCTGTCCCCTAAAGCTGCCACAAAGTCACATAACTCCCAGAAAGCTGCTTACCAACGATATCAAGTTGTTCTTCTGCATCCTCATCCCTTTTCCTTTTCTTGTTCTTGTGCTTTTTCTTGCTGCAAAGAGTGACGTAAAAAGATAAGAGCACACCTCCGATGAACCCTCGGCAGCCAGCGCCGTGCCGTGGCTTGGCTCCCAGGAGCGGAGCCGCAGGCAGCCTCACCTCTTCTCCTTCGTTCCTTTGAGAACGAGCTTGGTGGACTTGACGCAGGAGTATTCCGCCATGTCTGCCTACGGCGGGCGCGGCGGGACACAGCGCAGCGCCACGGACGGAAACCGCCGAGCGACAAACTTCCTCCCCGCCCGCTTCGCCAGGGTTCGAGCCACGCCTGCACTTTCCCGCCTGGTGGCAGCGCGTGCTCTGCGAGCGTGGCGAAGAAAGTTAGGCGGGGGAGTTTGCGCGGTCGGACATTTTGGCTTTGCCTGCGCTGCATTGAGGGAAGGAGAGTTGTCTGAATCCGCACATAAAATATTTACTGTAGTGAATGTGTATAAGTAACAAAAAGTTTAATTTTTTTTTTTTAATTAAAGCATAAAAGAAAGAGGGCAGCAAAAACATGATACTAGCAGGATGAGTTTTAAAATCATATCACCCTTTGCCTTTTGCTTCTAGCTCTGCTTGAGTCGCCCTAGTTCTTTGCAGAGCTGCTAAACCTCAGTGCTAGGGAACAAAGAGCCTACCAAATCCCTCTGGTGTGTGCTGGGGCTCACTGAGGTGCCTGGCAGGTGCTGCTGAGATGGGAGCTGTCGCCCATCACAAGGACAGATGCACAGCACACCGTTTGGGGGCAGCCACCTTGCCGAGTGGCGGAGGGGATGGCGAAGGTGGCATGGCAGAACGAAGTACGAGGCTACACTGGAGCAGGAGCTTCGAGGGAAGCCTGAGAGGATAAGCCGTAGAAACAAAGCTTGTAAGTCTGCCAAATGTGCTATATTTGGAGCGTAATGAGCTTTATGATAATTGTTCCCATCCGTGTAGCTACTTGGCATGCTACAGAGTAAAATCCATCCCCTGGCTTTCTTGTAGGGCATGGCCAGCTTTCTCTTGGTGTGGTAAGCTTCCCATCCTCTCAACAAATACTTTCTTCATTTGGGAATATTCTTCCTAATGCATGTATAATTGGGGTCCAAACTAGAGCAGTCATTTGTAATGTATGTTTTGTCATCTAGCCTGTTAATTAAAGGGGTTTAGCATTCCAAAGTTTGTTTGCCTCCGATGATACTGGATAGTCAAATGTGAGATACCATCTCTGCCAAATCTTGCCTTGCAGAGATACATAGGCACACGCATTGTATTACAAACTTTTGATTTCTGATCTTATTATCTACTAAAGGGTTGCAAAGGTTCTAGAAGTAATAAGTGAGATTCTTAAATACGGTTATGTCAAGACCTTTAAAATCACTGAAATCACAGCCAGGTAGTAGAACTCCACAGGTGTAGCTTTTCCCAGTGAATGACCCTGGAGTTTGTTGATGACTGCAGCTGTCTTCTGCAGGTGCTCTGATTGGATGTAGGACGCTGTCATTTCTAACTGAAATGCTTTTAACTTTTATCTATGTGCCTAATATGAATAACCTCATTTCTGGGGGACTGTGAAGTTGTATGGGAATAGTTACATGTGCTGTGAAAATATCTGGAATGAGCTTTCAGGAGTTTTTTCCATTTTTGAGCTTTGGAGAGAAGGAGGGTGGGAAAAAGCAAGGACTTAAGCGATACTTGATGTTCATGTCTGTACGTTCAGAATTGTATTTATTTATTTGTGTGTGTGTGTGTCCTAAATAGGCTACCTTCCTGCCTGTGTCTTTATCTGTTGCACTTTGTTAGTGAAAGACACTCCTCTCCGTGGTCAATCTTTGGAAAGTGGATAACTTGAAGCAAGGTGCTGCTATATAGACAATATGTGACTTATGGATTTATTGATTTGCTAGTCCCTGGAACTTGCATTTTGCAAATAGTTCTTAAAATAAAAACTGAAAAAGCAGAGACTAATATTGCTTTGGGTAGTGATGGACTCCTTGCTGATGACTTCTGATTTCTTAATGGAGCTAAAATCAGGGAATTATTGTATTTGCAAATGCTTACATCCAGTCAGGTTGTGAAGGTCCCGTATGCCTTACTACATGTGAAGGGCAAGAGAACATCCAGATTTCTAAATAGGAGATGGAAACCTATACTATTAGTATTCCATCCATTGTTTTAAACCACATCCTCACATATATTCTATTTTCTGTTTTCATCTTTCTAGAGATTATTGCCTGACTTCTAGAATCATTTTGGTACTGTTCATTTAGGATTTTACAACCACTAATAGAATGGTCGTTACTTTGTTTCCTTCCTTGGTTTTGGTGGTAGATAAAATGTCTTATTCACTGCCGAAACATTTGAGTCAGTATATTCATCTTTTTATACTATAATCTCTTGTCTGCAGGCCATAGGAGACTAAGTCAAGCCTCAGCACTAAGCAGTTTTAGCAATGGTGAATGACTCTCATTCATCATTAAATATTTTTGTAACTGCTTCTGAACAAATATACCTATAAGGGAATATGAAAAATAAGAGAGCAATTTGTATAGGAATTAGAGAAAATGAGCGGAGCAAAAGAATGCCTGTCAGCATGCTGATCAGTCTGCTTCAAGATTGTGTGCTAAGTTTTCCTTAAGTGTCTTTGGTTGTTTTGGGTATTTTTTTTCTCTTTATTTTCATTTTCAGGCCTTGATTCTATGAAGAGAAAATCTTCAGGGGCCCTCAATTATTTTCATAACTCTGGTTCTTCAACTTGACAGCTTTATTTGTGATTGATTTTATTTTTTGACTGCTTAACTGAGCAGCCTTAGCATCTTGGGGGTGTTTGTAAATGCTCATTACAGTGGGCCTGAGTGGATTGATTCACTGTTACCAGTGCTTCAAAGAATACAAACGCTTTCCTGGAAGAGAGGAAAAGGTGGTATCTTTGTATTTTATGAAACAAGAGAGTCTTGACTGCTTGTGGTTAAGAATATAAAGCATTGTTTAAGAGGCATTTCCAAGTTCAACATTTTTAAAAATTACCCATGCTAGACTCATTTTATTTTTTTCCTCTTTGACTTAAAGTAAACAAAAGCAATTCATAACAGTTTGTATTTTAAAGTATATGTATGTATATTACTTGATGGAAGCACATTATCTGTATATTTTGTTGTTTGTCCACCAGATGCTGCTGTAGCTGCAAAAATAAGTGCAGGTTAAGAAATTTCAAAATACAAGTAGTTTTATTTTCATTACAGGTCATCCTTATGTATTCTGATCCTGGAAAGAATTACACACAGCTTACCTTTGTGCATTGGGAATAGTCCCAGTGAGTTGAATTAAGCAACTCACTCTATGTTAAACATGCCTGTAAGCTTTTTTACAATGTGACCATATCAGTTGTGCTTGCTATTTTAATTTCCCCATCATGTAGAGACAGATGAACAAATAGAAGATTAGAGATGATACATTTTTTATTTTAAAAGAAATGTATATATATATATATATATACACATTTTTTCAGGCTCTCAAAATATATCTGGTTGTTAATTCACATATTTTAGGTTTCTTTTTTTAACTTAGTAAGTCCAGCAACTGCCATCTTTACGGTGTATATGTAAGTAGACAATTAAATCTTTTCCTGCAGGGTGAAGTGATGCTATTAATCAGAAAACTATATCTAAAATGGTACCACTTTAGAAAAGCCATTTAAACTCTAATTTGCTAGTTAGTATTTTTGAAATTAAAACAGTCTCAAATGTACTGGCTACAATTGTTTAAAAAAATATAGCAGTTCATTTTCCTTATGGCAGTGGAAATAAATGGAGCCTTTGTGTTTACAAATGTAGAAAACAAATCACTTTTTTTAATGACTGGATTTTTCTGCCAGTTTGGAATTTGCTGTGTGTGTATTTTATTTTGAATACCTAAAGAGTGAAATCATTTGCTATCTCTCCTGCAGATGGGGCAGATTGGCTGAGGTGTCATTGGCAATATGTGCACTTTCATCACTTGAGTTTGAAGATCATTACGGTGTCCCCTATAAGCACCCTGAGTTGATGAAAGCGAAGAGCTAAACCTGAGTGTCCATGGGCATAGCCCAGTGTCATAAGAGCCTGGAGAAAGGCCTGGACCAAAACGTGGATGTTTTGGAGCTTTCTTCTGCCTTTTTAAACTTACATTAGGAGATACAAAAATACCTCCCCTAACCAAAGAAACTTGAATTTGCTTTCTTGGATAGCAGAGTTGACAAACAGTCCATATATATATATATTTTTAAGCTTTCATTTGTAAGCATGGGACACTTGTGAAATGTCTAAGCTGCTGACTGATGTAATACCCAAGACTGATATAGTTTTGTTTACTCATTTACAGAAGGATTGAAATCTGATGTGAGTTAGAATCAGAACAACTACATTTTAATTTTTCCCTGTGGGACAAAGTACATGCACTGAAATGTTGCAATGGTTTCTCATAATGTTCTGCAGCAGTTGTTTGAGAGTGTTGGTGCATCCCCAGGACATGATGGTTCATACCACAGTGACATGAGAGATGCACATAAAAACTGATTTGATTCTTGGCACTTCATATGCTGAAAATGTTTTTTTAATATTTTTTCAATTTTAAATATGACCTCAAATTACCTTTTTAAAACCTAAAATTGTAATGTTAGGTTTTTAGCACAGGTAAGTAAATATTTTTGAAATGGCACTTCTATTGCTCAGTTTATGGTAAAGTATTTGTAGGTAGAGTGTTTGAAAAATAGAAGAGAGATTCTGAGCTTATCAGGAGCAGGATGGGGCCCCAGCTCAGGCCCTCACTGCTCAGCATCCCTGGTTTAGAGATCCTGTGGTTGTGGCTTCTCAGCTTCTCTTTGCTTGCTCCCTCTCACACTTTATTCCTCCCTTGCTCTGTGAAATTATTGCAGCTACCTTTTTGAAGCTATCCAGACTTTCCCAAATTCTGCTTTCCCAGACACTGAGACCATTGCTCTACAGTTTGGCAGTGGGGGACAGAGCACTCACCAAAGTTGCTTTCTGTAGGGTACTGAGGGTATGAAAAGAGAGATGAATAAGTAACCTTGAACATACAGTAGTCTCTCACAGATGCCAACTCAGTACGATTCTCACTTGGGTTCAGGCCTTCACATCATTCCAAATGCTTTAACGTGTCTACTTCCTACAAATTCTGATATTCTTTTCCACTAATTGCTCTGATTTTTTTTATCCTTATTTACTGAGGAAGTTGTATATATATGACTATATACATCTCTATCAGTGAATGTTTCTATATCAGTACTTTTTAACTGCCCAGCTGTGTTCCAATTTATCAAACAGATAGAAGTCACAAAGATAATTAAACTCTGGTAAGTTTTGAAACAGTTGCCAGGTAAGTATGGGAAAGAGCTATAACTTTCCTCATGCACAGCAATTTGAACTCTCACCTGAATGGAGATAGGAGAGGACTCTCATGTAGAAAGGAGTCTGTGAAAAAGTACTCATAGTAAATCATAGGACAGTAATGACTGAAAAATCAAGCTGTGTTGCTTGTGTGCTTAAGAAACTATTGCTATATATTGTATTTTTTTTTAATGAAATTGAGATTTGATTCTGCAAGTTGACTTTAGTTGAAGTTTTGTGGCATTTCCTGACAAATGACTAGCATGTTTGATGCCAATGTTGTTGAAAACCCATTCCCTTCCCCACTGGTACTGTACTGCAGATAGATTTGTATATAAATTAAACATGACAGGATTTTGTGGCAAGTTACCTGCTTTGTGCTACATGTTCCTATGCAGACTTTTACTTCTCTGGAATGCACTTTTGTTCTTGTCTCAAGTGAGCCTCATTTCCCTTGCTATACATGGTTGAGTTTGTTATGCTATTAGGAAAGCCACTGGATCCACGGGGAAAGAAAATGAAGCAAGCAGTCCAGAATAAGCTCAGATTTGCCATTTCGTGTATATGCATTATTGCTGTTGTTCATTTTTTAGCCTATATGAATATATATTTAAAATAAAAGTCATTTGTATGTAGTGTTTATTGGGTGTTTCATAGAATCAAAGGATCCTTAGAGTTGGAAGGGATGTTTAAAGGTCATCTAGTCCAACTCCCCTGCAATGAACAGGAACATCCACAGCTACATCAATTTACTCAGAACCTGGTTTCCAAAAAGATTTCTTCCTTTTTGCATTTCTTCTGTGACTTTGTAAGAAATAAACAGGTGGTGTTGCATGGTCTAGGAGGAGTTTGCAAATAAACCTTCACAGCCTTCCTCCTGAGAAGTGGCTGAGGAGGGGGCTGCACTGTAGCATGGCTTCTCTGTTGGCTTTGGCCAAAGACAATGGGGAGCAGCCAGCCATAGTTCCCTTTCCTCTTCCCTTTCCTCTTCCCTCTTCCTTTTCTAATAAAAGTGTTGGTTTTTTTCCCTGAAGAGAAAAAGTCCTTCTGATATTTTTGTTACCCCTATGTGTGGGAACTGTTGAGTCACGGCCTGAACCACTGATTGAGCACCTGGGGAAAGGACCCGGTCAGCCCTGAGAGCACAGGTGAAGGCAATTCAGCTCTGTGACCAGAAGGGATGGAGCCTGGCTAGATCTCTATTAGACCCCACTTAAGGGCTTCCTCTGTGAATTTGGAATCTTCTGATATGGGTGAGCAATCTTCTTCCCTTTCTTTATAGCACCTTTCTATTGTGCCAATCTTTCTATCATTACATCTCTGGTGAAATACCTTTCCTCATCATATTGATCTATCCAATTGCTACATTGTGTCCTTTGAGACAACATGGATGTCTTTGACAAATCAGATCCCCATTGAAACTATCAGAGCTCAAAAGGAGAATGAATCCTTGGCAGGGTGTTCATTCCCAATGCTGCTGTTCTTCCTAGCCATAAAATGGTACATTTTTTCTTTGTTAATTAAGTATTCTATCAGAGTAGTCACATAATTTCTTTTTTTTCTTTTTTTTTTTTCTGTGATGACAGGAGCATTTACCTGCTATGATTGTTTTCACTGCCCGATTGAATTTGAAGAGCTATTCTAAGCGATTTTCCTCTCTTATTCTCCATAGCTCCTGAGTCCATGTAATTTGTCATGAATGCAGATGCTTTTCCCCTACAAGGCAATTTATATTAATGCTGTGGCAGTAAATGTCTTTTAAAAATCCTTTTCTGTGGGCTTAACAATTGCAGAGGTGGGAGGGAGACCTGTAGGCTATTGCCTATGTAACATATGTAGTCTAGGCAAAAATGTAAAAAGCTTTTTGCTGTGAAAGGAATCTGAGCTGTTCCTTCTCTTACTTCCTTGTGAATGTGTAAACCGTAGGTGACAGAGGTTCCAAATGTGTTTTGTCTTCCTTGCTGGGCCAAATATAAAAAAGAAGTAAATATGCTTAACTCGTGTATATTTATGACAGTCTATCAGACTCAGACTATCCTACCTGTGTTTCATACAAAGAGCCTTCAAATTACAACAGTATTTATTAGATTTTGAAGCAGTTACAGAGATGAAAAGCAGTTTTATAACTTCCTGATTTTTACCTTAATCACAATTGTTGTCAGTATCTAGTTGTGCTTCTGTTATTAATTCTGCCTGGTCCAGCTTCTTGTGTTATGCTTTCTAAAAGCAGCACAAGCAGAATAAAGCAGATACATTATTACACTCTTCCTTCCTTTTTTACATTAGGAAATAGAGTTTCTATGACATAACACAATGAATGGAAGCTGTTTTAAACTGTGGTAGCCAGAGATGGCAGCATTCACCATTCTAATGCAGCTTGACTGTGTTTTTCTTAAAGCTTCATTTATTTGAGTGAATGAGTGATGTCAGATTTTTCGCTGCCACTGAAAAAATATACAACACAAACCAGAATTCCATCCTTCATGTTTCTGCAGAAGACATAAAAACTGACAGTAAGAGTGTAAAAATTTGAAAGGCAGAAGAAAACTACATGTATTCCTTTTAAAAATACTGCTTTTAATGCCATTGTTGTGAGGTGTGTTTTTTTTTTTTTTTTGCCTGATTAATGATTACTTTGAGTTGGCAACATCTGTTGGCTTGTGTCCTGTCACAGCTGGTAGGTTACTGGGAGTTGAAACTGCTGATCTTCCCACATCATGATCCTGAGAGAAAATGAAAGAGAACACTTCACCACGCATCACCTGCTTTCAAGCTCTTTCCCCCACAACATACTAGCAGATATATCAATGTTTTGCTTGCAGTCTAGGTGCAGCACAAAATATTTTCTCCAATTAAGCTTTGTTTTGCTGAAGGCGTCTCTCTTGCTCCCCAAAATCCCAAATCTAATTTGCTGAAGATAAAAATAGTCCTTTTGCTGTCACAGCTTCGTGAAACTGTGTTGTGACAAGCGTGATCTGGTTTAGATCATAAAAGGTGAAGTCAGGAAGTCTGGCCAAGGAGTTTAGTGCATCCCAGAATATTATCTAGTTGGGTTGGGGTTCCGGGGGATAATATGGGCAGATTATTCTGGCATGGTCAATAGAATGGTTTAACTTATACAATTAACTTCATAATGAGTACTGAGCTATATGCATACTGTCTCTTGGCCTGTTTAGGAGGCTTAGGTCCCTGGAGGTGTGTGAGGATCTGCTGTGACTTGTCTAAAGCACTAGACCTGATATTTTCTTGTGCCTGCTTTTGGGTGCTTGGTCTTGTGCTGGGTTAGAATGAAGGTTAGATCTGGTTGCATTGAGTTACAGTGGAATGATTTAGCAGTGGTAGGGCTCAGGTAGTGCTGCCACTGTCCTTTTTGTGGATGACACAATCTAGCTAAGGTTACATCACTGTATGAGGTGCCTAGAAATGTCATATACCCCTGATAGGACAAGGGGAACAGTTTTAAACTAAAAGAAGGAAGATTTAGATTAGATGTTAGGAGGAAATTCTTTACTCAGAGAGTGGTGAGGCACTGGAGCAGGTTGCCCAGAGAAGTTGGACAACACTGGCAGGGGGATTGGAACCAGATGGTCTTTAAAATCCCTTCCAACCCAAGTCATTGAATGATTCTGTGATGTAGGAGGTATGAAATGCTCAGCCCTGCCAAACTTGTGTGTGGGACTTGCTAGCATCCAGCAAAAAGACACCAGCAGCCCAGTTAAAAGGAAGGTAGTTTTGCCCAGGGCCTCAGCAATAGGACTGAGAAATCCACGATCATACAAGTTAACCACATGCTCCATAGTCATGCATCTTATTTCCTCCTAGAGACAGGGACTTTCCCTCTGTTCCAACCAAGGCAAATAGTCTGTACAAGGAAGCACAGAGGTTTTCTCACCCAGGAACAGGGCATGAGAGGAAGGCAGAAACAGATGAGTAAAGTTGGAGTGGAAAATGAAAATAAAAATGGTTTTATTTTTTTCCACTAAATAGCATGAAATTCAGAGAACAGGCTCATGTTGTTTAAGTAGAGCAGTTTTTTTTTTTTTTTTTTAACGTAAAAATAATTTTGGTAATCTTATGGTGTGAGGCAAGAAGTTTATCCTGCAAGCCAGGCCACCCTTTGTGCTCTTCTGCTGTGCTGGGACATTTTAAAGAGGAAAGAATATTTGTGTATAGGTCAGGGATTCTGGCTGATAGTGTGTGTTAAGACAGCCCTTACTGGTAGCAGTGTCTAGCAGTCAAGGTTCACAGCCACTTAATATTTTCAAATATTGTTTGAAACACTGTTCATGGTAAGTTTATTGCAGCAATATGGAAAGCTTCAGCATCGGCTCAGATGAACTGTACTCCTACGTCATGCTTGGGCTGTGGCTTGAGACAGAGTGCTCGCAGAAAGATGACAAACATAAACACTGACCACTGGCTCCTGGAGGCAGTGAGGAACAAAAGTGCCCTATGGAATCAACCTCATTACGAGGCAATACAATTATTAACAAAGGCTTTGGAGCATTGTAAGGCCTAGAGCACCTTATTCATGTATAGAAATAGAGCATCCATCCAGCAAATGGTAGTGTAAATTCAAAAGGGAAAACATGGAAAGAGCTGTCAGGCTCCTGTGTGCTGTGTGGAACTGACTTCCTTCCTTTATCTAGAACTATTTCACCCGCTGACCTGATGGTACCAGGTCTTTTCTCTGCTTCTGAGGTGGCAGGAGGTGTGCTAATAAAAGATGTTGTAAGTATTCGTGGGTGCCGTGTCCTCTATAAATACAACAGAACTTCCCAGCCTTGCTGCCACTGATGTGTATTTTTGATACAATGTCTAAAAAGCAGTTACAGCTTCATATGTGATGCTAGTTTGAGACACAGTCTTCCATTTGTCCAGTTCTGCTCTCTGCAGCAAAGAGAGCTGGGGATGTAAGTTGATATTGTCTGTGTTGTCAGACTTGTTCTAACAAGTTGCTTGCATGGAGCATTAAACTGCTTTTGCACCTTACTCTACTCTGCCCCATTGCTGAACTTCAGAGTAAATTAACTTTTAGCCTTGGTGCCCCTGCAGAATGGCATGTCACTGTAGGAGTGTGATTCAGATGAAAGCCATCGGGAAGTGACCTTTAGGTTTCCCTAAGGTTACCTTTGAATCCCTTGCTAGTGGAAGGAGGAAGAGCAGCCAAAACCATCTGACATTTCCATTGCCCTCTTTGATGTTGATGTCAGAGTACTCATTTTGGCTAGGTATGTAGTACTGTCTTGTGCCTCTACAAAAATATCTCTACAGAGAGGCTAAGGGATAACTTTGGATGGACTGTTGACATGGTTTTGGCTACTGCTGCATCTGTGGTCTGCTCTAAGCATGAGAAGGGCAATGTAGCCTTCCTCTTGTGTGATGTTGGCTATTTCTTTCCTTTGTCCCCCTGAAGGACATGAAATTCCTTGTTCCCTCTACGTGCTGCATGCATGTTGAGTGGTGGCTTCATTCATCCCTGAAATGTACTCTGACCACAGCAATTGTACCTTTTATCTCTTCCCATCTCCCATGGAATGATTTTGAGTCTTGTTACAGACATCTCTCTCTCTCTCTCCCTCTCTTTTTTTTTTTTTTTTACATTAATTTGGCATGCCTTTTAAATCTGTTACAACCTGAGAAGTAGGTCAAACAGTTTTTTCAATTGTGTACCAAATTTTGGAGACTCTGACGTGTCCATCTGGCTCAGAGACAGATCCCTAGTGCTTGGATGATGTTGTGCCTCAAGCTATTGTCTCGTAACTGTTAGATGGTGCTATGATTTTCTTTTATAGAGGCTGTATACTTTTGGATGTATCATACGAAATGATGGACAGGTGGGGATGGAAACAGTGTCAAAGCAAATACCGACCCAGCTCCATTTTGAAGGAGGGATGTTGGCAGCCCTAAAATGCTGAGGTCAGTGAGCAGGTGGAGAACTAAGTCATTAGAATACTAATGCTGGTGCGTTTATGGGACTGTTAAGGTTCCGGTGAAATATTGTTAATTTAACTAGACTATTAAGTGGACAGGATTCATCACTTCCATCATACCAGTGAAAACAATGTAGATCTCATGATAAAAGCTTTCAACCCAAAATAGAAACAAGGAAAAGGAGAATATGACTGGTTAGTATTGCTCACATTTGTAAGTTGCAGCTAGCAGTGAAGATGTGAGTATTCATGCAGACTTGCATTTTTTCTTACTTAAAGAGAAGTTGTAAAGACAAAGAAGTGCTTCATTAAATGTTTTTAAAGGTCGTGAAGCACACTGCACTAGTTGAAAACTACTGTGTTGCTAACTTTCTCACTTGGTAATATTTTATGCATCAGATAATGATTTAACAGGATATCGCAGGCCTATAGATTAGAGCCATTTGTCTTTTCCTTTATTTCATGGACTGCACAGAGAGGGTATGTATTCTTGAAAGTTCAGATCGAAAACCTATTTTTGTAGCCTAGTGGGAACACAGCCCTCCAGTAGGCACTCAGTATTTTACCACAGGTAATGCATGCAGCTGGTAGTGAGCTGACTCGTTTAGAGTTCCTTGGCTCTTCCCTTACCTTTTTCTGTTAGAGGACCTGTAACAGCATTGCAGCATTACTCTATTGTTTTTTTTATTTTTCCAGTGTTGTGCAAAGCACACACACACACACACAAAAAATCAATAAAAGAATCCACAGTTCTAAGATAAAAATAAAAAATAATTAAAACTATAAATTATTTATTTTTCTTAGAGCATTTTAGTGGCATCATCTTTCTGTGTTCTACTTGAAATATTATTTGGATCCTCTTCATGTGAAATGATTTTTTGAAACCTTTTCAGACTGTTAAATTAATGGATTAGTTTTAGTAGTGAACCAGTTGGAGTTAATCAATTGAGTACAACTGTACAGAGGCTCTCTAAGCTAGCATGGATTTGAAGGGTTTAATTTTAATCATAGTCTGAGAGCTACAGCTGCTTCATGTTTGTTTAGCAATAGAGTTGATGAGCAGCTAATTTGAAAGGAAAGTATAGACACAGGTGTGAAATTCCTCACGAGTATTAGAGAACTGGCTTTGGATGTACCAAGATGGTGTTGAACATATTGCTGTATGGTAAGCCAAGTAATTTTATTCTATTTTTAAAAATATTTCTAAAAGGCTTAAATCCCTTGAACCCGCTTGACTTAAATCCCTTAACTCAAACATTCCATGCTGTTTTATCATACCACTTACGTGATGATCCAGTATGTCAGAGACTAGGATTTGATATCTTGTTGAATCTCGTTTTGGGTTTGTATCTTCTGGTTGTAGGACCTGAGGCCTTGTGTCAGCAGTGCTCTAAATAGGTCTGTCATATTTTCTATATGATGCTATTATGGTTTGTCTAGAAAAACTAATAGCAATTTGGTTTGAGGAGTATTGGTATACTACTGTCCATTCTGTAAGCATCCAGTGGCTGCAGAAGTATGAATTCTCTCCAAGCCTACTTGCCTCCATGTAACCTTAGGGAGGAAGAATATAACTTCTGAGGAACAGTGGAATTGAAAACGTCTTCTCTGGCATTTTCTACTCACTGAACTATGGTCAGCATCTTTAGCTGAAAGTTAGTACTCATTCTGATTTGTGATCCCTTTTGTTTGCTATGATTGCCCTACTGCCCATTTCAGAATAACTATGAATCATGGCTCATAGTTTAAATACTGCCTTTAGCAACCATCTAGTTAACTTTATGGGAGCATACTGGCTGCTGATTTCTGGAAGCTGAGGAGATAATCCAGGATTTGCCCTGTTCATTATGCTACAAGTTTGGTAAACTGTGGTAAAGGTAGCTGTGGCTACACCTCACAAATACTGCTGACAGGACTGACCACTTACATACACAGTTAGGCTTTGAATAATTTCTGTGGGCAGGGATTCCCTATGATGGCAGGGTACGTGAGACAAGTGCTGTAATGCAATTGCCATTGCAGCGTGGGATTCTTTTATGCAGACAGACCTAGAGCTCTGATTTATAGCAGGCTGTGCACAGAGAAAAAAGCTGAATAAGATTCAAGAATATGTCAGAAGTCTGAAATAATCCTAAAAGGTTTTAAGCAGGGAGGGCACATGTATAAACAACAGAACTAGCTTTTCTCTGTAGTCTAGAAACATACTCACATAGGTATTTTCCATATTCACATAGAAAAAAGGAAAATATTGTCTAAAATGTCATAATTTTAATGACTCTACTTTTTCTTGATAAGATCACAAGCAGAAATACTGTGCATTGCTCCTAGTAAGAATTTTCATGTGCTTCAAAAATGTGGCACCAGTCTTGGAGGTTTGAAACAATTGCCAGACAGTGCAGATAATAATTCAGTAATCTGGTTTCCTTGAATTAATTAAAAATTGAGTTTTATAAATGGTTTAATAGTAACGCAGAATGTTACCAGCATTTCAGTTAGGTAATTAGATGTTAGCATTCATCTTTTTACATATGGTAAGTAAAATGAAGGTATTATTGCAGTGACTATTGTGAGACTATGTGAGTCAATGACAGGGTAAGGAACTGATAAAAGCAATATTGATTTTAGTAATCTGTTGAAATAATCACATGCAGTGTATCCCCATAGCAAACTCATAGCAGATTCTTTTGGATTTCACTGGGTATTAACTGTTTGAAATGAAGATGAATAAGGAAATACTTTTTCCAACTTAGGAACCTGAATTGCTGGTGTTGCTAATTGATTAGATTAAAAATACTTTCCTTCTCTAGAAGAGCAGTTTCATCTGTGATTTCAAACAATGTGTTCAGGTACTTTTCCAGCTATGGGTTAAAAGGGTGAATCTTCATATTGTCCAACATTGACAGAAGAGGGGAAAAAAGAATATTTTTTTTGTCCCACTTTGTTGATATTTCTGGTTGCTTTGCTTGTTTTGCTGGCATGTTGTTTATGATTTTGTTTAGAGTCGTTTTCTTTTTACAAAAGGGGAAAAACATTTGAGTTTCACAGTGCCTGCCTTTCTTAGAGAAAAAACTGTTGTGAAAGACTTTGGATGCAGTAGTAAGAATAACATCCTGTGCCTGGGAGGCATTGTGAGCCACCAGAATCAATCCAAAAACCTTATCAAGTACAAGTAAACAATAAAATGAAACCCATTTATCTGAATGGGCAGTACAGATGTATGATCTGAGGGCTGTGCACTTAACCCTATCGAAACTAGCACAGCAGCAGGAGAGGTTTTTTCCTTCCAGTTTTCATTTTATTCTTGTGCACAGTGTGAAGCTTTTGGGGTGAGGACATGTGTGTCTTGTGCACATACATAGATGTAGCTGAACTTACAATCCATCTTACATTTTAAAAAGAAAAATAAACCTTTTTTTTAAATTAAGGTTTTATAGAACTTACGCATAATCCAAAAAACATGGTGGGTTTTCACATGATTTCTAACTTCTTGTATAAAAATCAAAAAGCAATCTTTGATTCTATCTTAAATAATCTTGTCAGTGTGGCTGTCTATGCAATAAGAAAGAAAGAGAGAGTAGATGGAGCGAGCCTGTGTATTTTTGAAGAACATCTAAAAACCCATTATGGCTTCGAATGTAATGCTAAATTGAGAAGCAGTCATCCATTTGATCAATTCTGCTCACTCCAGCAGATACAGACGTATAAAAGACTGGATATCAAATCTACCTTGTCTGTGTTCATCCCAGGTTTGTCTCTATAGGGTTTTCTCCCATGACCACAACTTCTGTCAGATTGACTGCTTGAGTATTTAACTGCTTTTGCACCTTACACTGTTCTGTTACTGAACTTCACTGTAAATTAAGGTTTTACTAGTTTGCATGTGAATTGTAGTGATTGTGCTTTTACAAAGCCTCAAACACAGACTGATATGTTTTAGACGCAGCTCAGATGCTTTGCCATTATTTGATTAGAGAGCCTTTAGTGTCTTTTTTTCTTTTAAGCTATGACTAATACTAGTAAACAACAGTAACAAAAGTGAATTTTTTAGTATCTTTTAGTAGTACTTGCATGTTTTTGTGGCTGATGGCACTGAAATAATAAAACACTGTTATTTTTACTTATTTTTACTAAGTAAGCAGATTGCTACGGTCTTGGCAACCTGCTGTAGCTGACAGTGCTTGAACATGAGTGTTGGGTCTCCAGAGATTCCTTCCAACCTTCTGTGATGCTGTGATTATTTAAAAAAAAAAAAAAAAAGATTAACAAATAACAATAGATTAAGTGATCATGAAGAACTTTAGTTTAAATTCACTGGAAGAATAACAGTAGTGTTTTCAATTCCGAACAAAAAATACATGTATATTCAGATACAATTCCCATAATGCTCAGGAACTTGAGTATGGAGAACACTTGTAAATTGAGAAACGTATTGGGAAAATTAAATTCAACCAAGGGGACAGAGTTAAACATTTAGATGGATAAGTAAGAATCTTGGAGATAATATAGAAAGAATGGGAAAGAGCCTAAAGACTCATATAAGTGAAGATAAAGAATACCAGTAGGTCTAGGACCCCAAAGCCAACAGCATACTTTCTAGATAAAAACAGAGATATTGAGAAGGATTGTGGAAAGTAATCGTGCAAATTGAAAAGACTAAACAGGTTAGAAATTCAAGTTGCTGGTACGCTGAAGATGGATTTGAGATACTCTCCATCTCGGAATTCTCAGAAGTCTTGAAGTTCCACTTGGAAATAATTTAAACAAAGAAAAAAAGATCTTCCAGAGGTCAGCAGACTTATAAATGAAAAAGGTATTTGAGAGGCAGGCAAAAGTTATCATGAAAACTACAGGTCAATTAAATTGACCACAATCACCTTCAAGCCTATCGACAGAAATGCAGTTTGAAGAAATGGAGTAAAATGGGGTTAAAATGCTATGGTGGTTTTTGAAAGATAGACTGCATGAAACTAACATTACTGTTTTCTTTTATTTGGTACCAGATTTTCTGAACAAAGCTGGTATATCAGATACTACCTATTTGAATTTCATTATAGAATTTAATACAGTGACACTTAACATATAATGGCTTACATCAGAGGATAAAGGGCATGAGGAAGTGGTTAACTTGAAAAGTGTGGCTTATGTTTAAAAAATAAAATTTCCAGTCTATTTATCAAGATGCATCCATTAAGGTAGAGAAGAATGAATATTACTGCGTGATCTCTCAGGAGGCCTTGTCTGAAGTACTGTATGTTTCATATGGGTTCAGCCATATTAAAATTACAAGTGTGACGAATTGATTGCTATTAGAACAATGAAGAAGATGGAAAGAACAATGAAAGAACTTGATTTGTTTAGCTTAGCGAAGTGAAAGCTGAAAGAAGATATTCATTTTTCTATGAATATATATTAGGTGGTCAGCAGAAAAAAATTGTATAAGGTAAAGTTATTTTTAGTGGATAGTGATTATAGACAGAAAGACAGAATATAAATAGACAGGAGACAGAAATAAGTGCAAGTGGAAATTGGAAGAACAGGTAGCTGCTTTTAGAATGGAATTTGACAAGTTTCTAGAAGTTGTTGCAGGGTTGGGCATCCATGGTAGCAAGGAAATGACTTAATGACTCTGGGTAAATCCGTTCCCATTAATATAACATATACAATTCTGATGGAAATTTTGACATAGAAATATCTCATTTTATTTTCTAAAACAGTGCCAGCAGGAAGTAGGTTGGGCACTGCATATTTGTTTTATCATTTTCAGAATTTATCAGCTATATCATTTTGGTTTTTGTTATATGCTGTAATATTTCACTTCTTCAAAAAGTAGAAAATTGACAGGGCAAAAAATTTTCATTGTCTCTGCTGCTGTAGTTATTTAAAAGGCATGTCTTACTGTGTAATGCATTTTCTGTAGACAACAGGAAGACGAGTATTTCTGGGTTTGCTTCTTGGTTATAACCAAGTCATAAACACTTGGGATGTGGATTTGGTACAAATAAAACACCTTCTAAAATTTTGGATGCAGATGAAAAAAATGGTAGAAATCCACAGTTCATCTGTATTCAGTTACTAAAAGCTTTTGGTAAAAATTTCAGGTGCTCACTGAGTATTTTGTCTCCTCCAAATAAACAGTAAATGTAACAAAGGACTTTAATGATGATGCAACTGTATGTAGCATTAGGTAATTATAGGTAAAGCTATATGGGAAAAAATGTCTAGTGATTTAACAGAAGATAAATGATGTATGCATTTGAATTAGATGTATCTAAAAAAAAATGGGAGTAAATGCCATTTTGGAGTGTTAATTTCTACTGCTAGCAACAAAAGAACAACCTGGGCTGATGAAGTATCCCAAGGAAGCCAGCCTGCAAAGGCACTTAAGGAGCTGTGTTAGATTAACCTGAACTTACTTGCTGGACCACCATCCAGCTGCTCTTTCACTCCCTCTTCCCAAAAGGGCAGGAGAAGAAAATAAGACGGAAAAGCTTGTGGGTTGATCTAATGTAAATCAGCTACTTGTTGTAACTGGTGGGGAGATGGTTGTTGCCCATAACAGTTTGTATCTCCCACTCCTTTCTCATGTTCTATTCCTTCTGCAGCACCCTCCCATGGGTTGCAGTTCCTGCTAGGAACCTGCTGCAGCTTCCTTCAAGGTGTATTCACCTGCTCCACAGTGGGGCCTTCCATGGGCTGCAAGGACTGCCTGCTTCGCTGTGATGCTCTCCACAGGCTGAAGAGAAATTTTTGCTTCACTGTGTCCTTTATGGACTACGCAGGCTTCTGGCATCTGCGGCACCTTCTCCCCTTCTTATGTGACTGACCTTTGTGTCTGCAGGATTGTTTGGTTTTTTTTCCTTGTTTTTCTCACTCCTCTGCCTTTCACTTGCTGTGCTACACTTTCACTCTTTTTCAGATACATTACCACACAGGTACCACCAGCTTCATTGATGGGTTCAGCCTTTGGTTAGAGGCAGCTCTGACTTGGAACTGGCTGGAAATGGCTTTTTACAGCACAGGGACAACCCCTTGTCTCCAACTTGCCCTTGACATGTAAATTAAATTCAGGAGCACCTTCCTGGGCTGCTGATGCCTCAAGTAAAATAATCAAAGCAGCTTGAAATAATAGCCTGAAAACAAAACAAAAAGACAACTGAAGTATGTAAGTGTCCTCCTTAGAGTTCCAAGTCCTGTTGGTTATACCAATGTGAAAAGCAAGAATGAAAATAATCATGCCGATAATGTGGTCCTCTGTCTTAAACTTTGCCATCCATTCCTAATTTGAAGCTATGACACGTGCACTTGAAAATGTTATGGTAGACAAGAATCTGTCAAATTGAGATGGTCCCTTTTGGTTGTCCAAAGAAATACACTAAATCAGAGTAGCTCTAGAAAAAAAATGTTAATAACACAATGCACGAAACATTAATAAAAAAGTAAATTAAATAGTTTTCTTGGTCCGTATTTCTGCAAATTGATTTTGGCATCTTATGCATTCTTTTCTTTCTTGGTCAAATTCACTATTTATTGGTTATTTATGTTTGTTTGCAGATAAAGAGTAGTAGTGATGAGCTATATGAGAAGCTGGCAGAAATTGGTTCACAGTTTGCAATCTCCTCAATCCTGGGATGTCTTGGTGCTGTAGGAGTGTGTGACAAATAAACATGTACCAGTAATATTGAAATGAAGGACTTGGTTACTCTTCATTTGAAAGCTGTTAGTTTGCAAATGAAGTTCCATACCCTTCCTAGTAAATTCTTTGAATAGCTGAGATGTCTTCAAATATTCACAGAAACCCAGCATGTAATATATATTTCACTAAACGTTACAGACTGAAAGAAGTTCTATTTTCCTCCTTTTGAAAATCTGTCATTTGATGAGGGTTAACTATCAGAAGTCATCTGAAACTAATACAGGCAAACAGTGAGAATTTCATACCTTTATTTGGATAAACTGTTTACTAAGCATGCTTATGTATCTTAACAGTTTGAAACACATTGCTTTGGTCTGTTATCTACTTTAAGTAAGCTTTAGTTTAAAAACTGCTCTGCATGCGGCAATATTAAGTACACAAGTTCTGAGTTAAAGGGAAAAGTTAGTATTCTCAGGAGGATTACCCCCAAAAGCTCTCTAAGCTTTTGGCTATCTTATGGCACATCTGTTTTTTCAGTCATGGGAATAAACTGAACTGTTTGGGTAACAGTTTATTTTTCAGAATGATTTGTGAATCTGAACTACAGAGTTCAAGTATCATTTTTATCTTTCACATTTTTCTTGGGCTTAGGTACCAAACGAACAGGAATCACTGATTACTTCTGTCTATGACCTTCAGGTGAAATAACTGAAGACATACATAGATACGCCTAAGGCTTTTAGCAGATGTTTTAAACCATTATTTTTAAGGGGATTTTTAATATAGCAAATCAGTTTTCTCCAAGTTGAATGTTTAAGACAGAGGCATTTCCTTTGCTCTTTTATCAAGGTAGGTGGAAGCGATTAGAGCAAATTCTGTCATCAGTCCCTGGTATTATACTTTTATCTGCAGTCCATAATAGGTTGATTGTGTCAGTACACACTCTAGGTCATTCCTTGATCTCTTCAGGCAGCCCTGGGCCACCCAGGTGCTCAGAGGAATGAGGTGATACAGAAAGATTTTTTGAGGCAGTATTTCTAACTCTTGCCATGTCTGGTATTTTTTCCTGTATCTCCAGCTTTGGGAATCATTACAATCTGAGCTTTAATTTCAAGTGAAACTTCTAGTCTGAAGAAAGGGTGATAATATTGCCTTTTACTTTTTTTCTTTTCTGGTAACTGATCTCAATTTAATTCCATGTTTTGAAGTTACTGTTGACCATATCAGAGACCCCAGAACTCCCTGATAGCTGGGCTTTGCAACTCAGGAAAGGACAAATCAGCACTATACTGGCTCTTTGGTAGTAGAAGAAAAGGAGCTTGGATGGAAAGCAGGGCCCTGAAACTTAGAAATTTTAGTTTTTTTTTTTTTTTTTAAGCATACCTTTTAAAATGGTTTGGATCAAAACACTCTATTCAATTTAGACTGAAACAATTCTCTTTCAGATTTTCATGTGATTACATTTTTGCGATTTTTTTAATTCCATTTCAATTTGGGGTGGTGATAAATCTGACATCCTCTAACTTGAGAGAACTGGAAAGCTATTTCCTATTATATCTCTAGTAACTGAATAATTCTTTTCACTTTCAAGATGAGATTTTTAGTGTCACTGCAGACTTGAGGCTCTTTGGAAAGCAGCATTGTTTCTCTTGTGTTAATAGGCATCTTGTGGAACTTAGCAGGAAAAACACAATGGGATTTATGCTCCTGATTACAGTGGGAGGAAAGAAAGCTCAAACAGAGCTCAGTTTTTGGAGATGAGAAGATAAATCAACACAAGCTTGGATGTAATAACTGAGAGTTGTTTGTGACAAATAGGATGCTATGCTCCTGCAGGGAAACGTGTAGCTCTAACTTGAAGAAAGGGGTAAATGTTGAGGGTAGATTGACTAGGAGACAGAAACTAGGAAGAAATGTAGCTAGAAATGATGAGTTTTGAAAATGAAGTTATTGCAGCAGAGAAGTATAAAAAACCTGTACGATTTGTGAAAATTCAATGCTTTGACTGTCTTATGGTATCATGTTCCATACAAGTGAGCTGTCAAATAATGTTTCAGAAGGAGGTGTCTTCAACTAGACAGTGGGCGTTGTTTGCATTAATTGCAGTTTTTTTCTTCAGTGAGTAATTTAAAAAGTTTTCTGAGTTGCTGAGTATGATCTTACACAGTACAGTGTTGTGAAGCACTGTAAATGAAACTCAGCGGGCGTTGCTTTAGAATTTTATGATTTGCTTTAGATTTTTGTGTCTTTTTTAATGTTGGTGAGTTTTATTTGTCTGCTAGTTCAATCTTAAATTTTCTGTGTTCTAGAATGTTCTAAGGTGCAGAAAAGATGGCAGTGTATGTGAGCATGTGAAAGTTGAATACAAAGAAAGAGGTTTTATTTGTTAGGGTTTATTTGCTCATAACTTCCATCTAGTTGCAGCCAACTATATACATTCATAAGTTTGCTACACTTCAGTATTCCTGGATCAGTTTCAGCAAATCTATTACAGGAAACATTTTAAACAAATGGAGACAAGCAAGACTCAGTAAACATGATAAAGATTCAGCTTTTCTTCCGAGTTCCTGATTTACAGCCAGTGCCAGCAGACACTTGTGTGATAAATTGAGGAGGGTTTGGTCTTTAATAAAAGCGATCCAGGACTATGGAAGGAATGAGATTTCGCTTAAAGACTGAATATTTCAGTTCAGAACTAATTCTTGCAATTAATCTGAGAAATTGTCTCCTGTTGATTTTCTGTTTGATAAGGGATTCTCTTTTGGCAATGAATTATCCTTAGAACAACCTTTGTTTAGTGCTGTGGCTATTCTTGGGAGCACAGTTAGAGCTTCTAAAATAAACATGTGGAATTTCTAAGTCTTTGGTTACTTAAGAACTGGTGCTTTATTTTCTGCCAGGGATTTGGACTGTCCCATAGCATATGTAATGGAGCATTCCTGTTGGTGTTAAACACTGCCAACATTTGCTTATACTGGCAATCCCAGCTGTATGCTCTCAAAATGGAGCATGCTGTGGGCCAAATACTGCTTGCTTTGGTTGATAATCAGCTCTGGACCAACAGAAAGGAATGATAACAGGATTTTCAGAGCTGAAAGCATGAACTGCTGCTTTTTGATTACTAAGTGACAGCTCTACAACTGGGGCTTGTATCAGCTCCTCTTTGGATTTGACTCCTGAGAGTTGCACAGAAAGGCCTGGAAAATATGCTCTCACCACTCATTCAGGATCAAGTATTCTAAACTGTTTGAATAATTTGAACAGGATTTTGCCCATTGTTTACTTTTGTAGAACAATTTCAGTTAATTGATGTTAGAATCTCCCAGGGGCATGTAATTAAGCTATTTCAGGAAGCTGCACAGGCAATGGAATAGACCACAGGAGGGCTCTTGTTGTGGTTTAACCCAGCAGGTGGCTAAGCACAGTACAGTTTTTTGCTCACTCCCCCACTTCCCGGTGGAATTGAAAAGATAATAATCATTTATAAAACAAAGGTAGAACTTGTGAGTTGAGATAAAACTATTTTATTTGTCTTAGTAAGGAATATTAATTATGACAACATAAATGTATATATCTGAAGTGGTGCACAAGCAATTTCTCAGCACCCTCCAGCTGATGCCCAGGTAGCCCCTCAACCAGTGGTAAAGAGAGATGAACTTCCACTCCCTTCAAAACTCCTTCCACAGGATCTCAGATGGTTTGAGAGATTTTTTTTTTTTTTTGTCAATTTAAGTCAGCTGTCTTAATCCTGTTCCTCCCAGCTCCTTGGTCCCTTTGCTGAGAATGGTCTTGGCTCTGTACAGCACTTCTTAGCAGTAACTATAAAATCAGTGTGATATCAACATTGTTGTTCTCCTAGAACCAAAACATAGCACCATACCAGACACTCTGATGAAATCAATTCTGTCTTAACTGAATCAAGAACAGCTGGGGGCTCTCTATTTCTACAGCTGAATGTCTCTGAAACAAACAAGAAAGGTAATTTTTTTGTACATGTAGGCATGCAGATGAGCTGTTGTGATTGTACCTTGTAGCTCGTGTATTGTGTATTATTTTTCCACTGAGAGATCAGATGTATAGCATGGACCTTGGAGTATGACTACATTAATAATGGAGCATCACTGTGGAGCTTCTTTCACTCACTTTAAGTCTACAAACCAATTTATCTTGTAGTAACTTGACCATATGCTCACAGACTTTTTCAGAGAGCGAGCAGTACCTCTATTTGAAGGTTAATATTGTGATATTGTGGTTCACAGCCTGATTGTGGCTAGCTCTGTGTGTCTGTGAAGGCCTACTCTCCTTTATCCAACTACTTCATGTCACCTTTTGGTACATGGGAGAAATTCTGCTACTTGAATGATGTGCAAATTAGACTGAGTTTCTTCCCTTGCAGTCGGAGAGAGGCTATTCAGCTTATCATCATCTTTCAGAGATCTCTTAAAAAGCAGCACTCAAGAAACCAAGCTAAAGCAGCAATTGCTTCCAAATCATTCATTTTCACAGCAGCCTACTGCTACACCCTGCTATTTTTTGCTTAAGTGTAATTTACTGCTTGACTCAGGAAGGAAACAAAAGGCAAGTTCTGATGTTTAGCTTGAGACGTTGCTTTTAGATGTGTGGTGTGGCAGTGAATGTGTGCATGTAAATGCATGCAGGCGTACGCATTCAGTAAGCTTATGCAGGGGATGATTTTATGCAAATTCTGTACCAGAGTACATATGAGAAACACAAAGGGGAGAAGAGTTCAATTTATTTGTTTATTTAGCTGAGGCAAAAACACCCTTTTCTGTGCTTAGAGTAACTCCTTTCCAAGGTGTGCTTGACTTGGAGAAGAACAAACCTCTGCTGAATATGTAGCTAAATGGAAAAGGGGAAAGAGTAGAATGAGATTTGCTGCTTGAAGTATAAAAGGAGATAATGACTGGATGTCCGATGCTGCCACTGACTGGGTGTTTTTATAGAAGTGGAAATTGTAAGGGAGACTGATGTGACCATTGCTTACAAGAGGAGCCCTTAAAGAACTTTCTTTTCTGTGAACACATGGATAGTAGCTGTAGTTCAAATAAGCATGTGCTTGTAAGCAGAGGGGAGGTGAAACAACATATATAGTAGTATTTATTGCGCTGAAAATATGAAAGAGCATTTTTGCAAGAAATAACTTCAAAAATGCAACATCAAAATTTTAAAATTTTTAAACTTCAATATTTTTAAATTCTCATTTCTGAAAAAAAAAATTGGAAAGGAAGTCTGGTCTTGAAAGTCCCCAAGCAACTTTTTTTTTTGCATAATTTTCTGGGAGGCTAATATTGATACAGCAAGGAATAGATGACTCTAGGACACTGATTGTAAAGAGCAAGATGACAGAAGTCCTGACTAATAGGGAGTGAGGTGGTGCTGTATATGCTGTGTGTGCAGACGTAGTTATACTTGATAGAAAAATATTTCTGTAAGTATTCAAACATTTATTCCTATAGCATTGTAACTTTAATATTTGTACTTCTAGTACAAATGTATATGCACATTGTATCTATACAAATAGTATACACCAATGTTCAGATGTATAGAAACTACAGAGTTTAGCCATGCTAGCAAATTTTTTATATATATATATATAAATATATATTATATATAAATATATATATATAAATATATATATATATTGCAAAGCAATATTACTTTTTATTATTTTCTTACATTTTTACTGGATTAGGAATATTTTAGAAGTTAACAAATTCTTGCAAACTTTAGGACTGCTACGTATAAAATACTGTAGAAGTTCTGTTCTTGATGCTTTTATCATATTTATGCATACTTAGACTATTTTTTTAATGTGAATTCCAATTTCACCATTGACATTAGATTTTCTGAATCTATATCAATCAATGACACTTGAAAACTGAAAACACTGGGAGTGAAGGTCACTTCTTTATGTACAGATCCAGTGTGTAGTAAAGCTTCTTAAATGTCACAGTGGCCTTGTAACTTCGACCATCACATAAAGCTTTCACATTTTTAATGTGGGAAATCTGTTCAGTTCCAAAGAGGCCACCTCTTTAGTTGTCCAATAGAGAAACTGACTTACATAATTGTTTTTGAGATGGTTTTTTTTTTTCCTGTAAAGTGATTATAGATAATGGAATCCACTTCAGTTTGCTCTTTAGAGAGCAAATGTCAAGAGAATAACAGTAATCTACTCATTGAGCAATGTATGTTATAGAAAACTCTGCTGGTAGAACTGCAGTGATATAATGGATAAAAATGTAACACTTTCAATGGAGTGTAATAGGATACTGCAGAAGAAAAAAATCCAAGAACTACTTCTATTTCCCTGCAGTATTTAAAGTTTCAAAGCAGTTTTTACCTCTGGTTTCTCAGTTTCTCCCTGACGGATTTGTACTGTGTCCCCTATTTTGTTACTCTTCTCACGTGTTTATTCCCACTATTTACTGGGTGTGTAAGGATTGACAATATTTGAGAGGGTGAGGAGCATGGAAGACCAATGCAGCAGTGTGCAGAAAAAAATCAGATAAGAATTATGAGACAGCTCAGCTTTTTATTGATTGCTTTCCTGTTCTGAGTCTTTAGGCTATCTGAAAAGGGACAGAGGCAGCACTCCTATTACACTCAAAAATTCAGTGCTTGTCCTTATTTTTGCTTTGTAATCAGTTTTTCACATGTAGTGAATATGCCAGCAATCACACAGCTTCACAAGCCCCTGTGATCTTTAAACATAGCAGGGTAATGCCACAAGGAATCAAAGCAATCTGCAGAGTTTAGGTTTACGTGTCAGGGACATTTAAGCACTTCTCAGTACTGCTTTTTTTCTCCCCCAAAACAATGCAAACATCCAGATTTCTTGTCTCTAGCACTTTAAACAGACACAAAGCTGCTATCTGACAGCTCTTGTTAACAAGACCAATTGTTCCCACAGTTATAATCTCTCCTTGTTTTCCTTTTTTTTTTTTTCTTTTTCCTTTTACATTGCCTCCTTCCCTTTTGCAGCATTTTTCCCTGTCCCCTACTTTTCCCTCAGTTTGTCTCAAAGCACAGGTAGGTGTTTGGGAGTAGAAGTGGAATTGAGTCTTTTCTTTGGAAAAAGTTCTGTTAAAGATTAAGGCTCTTGTTTGAATGGGAGCTAACAGAACTGGGCTCAATGTAATTTGTGCTAACAAGTTCAGTAGCTGAACAACAGAGATTATCCTACACCTGGTGCCTGGCCAGATGGGCTGTAGCTTTCTCTCCAGCAAGGATATTTTGTCAGACACTGAGGGTAGATTTATTTTTGGAGTCATCTCTGCAGGGGAAAAAAATGCAAATGCTAAAATGGATTCTAAGTCTATGAAGAGAGAATGATGAAGGTTTTAAATTTGGGTTAAACTTCTGTTATGTGTATTGATGAGCATGCTTATAGGTACAAGGTTCTTATCATTGTACTTTTGATAACTGTAGTTAATCTTTTTTCCATAGTGGGTTTTTTTTAGCATAGCTACCAGCCAGAATAAGTGCTTTCTAGCTCTCTTCTCTGATAAGCATCAGAGAAAAATAAACAGAAAGCAATAGCTGCTTTTGCCATTAGATCTGTGTTGTAGACAGGTCATCCAGTAATGCCAGGAAATGATTTAAGAAGGATGTTCAGAAGCTGCTCAGTATCTAATTTCACTGTGAGTGCTCCCATATCAACACTATACCAGCATGAATACATAAGCAGAGGGAGAGATGATAAAACAGATGTTTGGTGAGGAAAATAAAGACTCAACCAGATGAAATAAAACCACAGGAGCTCCAGGAGCAGAGTGTCACTACGAATGTACTGCGCCATCTTTTCAGCTCTGCTCAGAGTCAGTCTGTGCGATTCTGGTTCCAACTACCGTGTTGCTCAGCACAGTTGGCTGTTTTGGTTCAGTACTGGATGGCAAGGGTGCCACAGGTCCTGGCTGTCTGGTCCTGCTAAATCAGTGAGATTCTTTTATAGTTTTTACAGCATCTGTTGTTTGTGCTATACCTGATTGCAGGTGCTTCTGCCTCCTTCATCTTGCAGAAATAAATATTGCTCCTGGTGTTGTAGAGAAAAACTACTCTCATACAGAGATAAGTTGGCTCTATTAGCATTTTTTCACTCTTACAGCAAGTCTGATTGCAGTTCCTGTAAGTTGTATGTCTTTGAGCTCAACATCTCTAAACTCCTCGTCGTTGATGCATTCTGTGGGAGGCAGCAATTGAAATGAGAGAATATGTTTGCCTTCTCAGTTACGGTGAAAGTAACTTTACAATACTAATAAACAGGCAATTATTTACATACAGGATGCAGGAAACAAGATACGTACATATATGCAGGAGCATATGCAGGAACATTAATTTCTCTGTTAGGTAATATGATGTCTGTGCTCTAATCTGATTAATCTGATCTCAAAGTATTGAAATACTTTTTTTCCTTTCCTCCCTCTGTTCCTCCCTCCTTTCCTTTATCAGTTCCCTTCACCTATAACAAGCTTTGTCCTCCATAAGATGCAAGGACAAGCTTTGAAGTCCTGGGAAAGATTATCATGTTAACAGCAGAAAGAGGATGGTATTAACCTCCTGCAGGGATGTAATTCTTTAGGTACTAATAAACTACTTTTGTGTTATAATACAAGTAACATACGGAAGTTTTCTCCTTTTGTTGCAGTTATTTTAAGGTTTTCAACCATTCCTGTCATATAAAACATATTATGATCTTATGTTTGTATTGAAAAATAAGCCTTTCTCTGCAGAAACTGCTTATTAATACATACACAGTATGCAATCCGTGTTCTGTATTTTGTGAAATTTTGAAATATTTGAGACTGGGGCAGAGCAGAGGAAACAACATATAGCCCATAGTAGAAACAACAGATGAAGGAACGTGCTTTTTGAGCAATTGGCAGTTGTAGATTCTGTGTACGTTCATCTTGGACTTGTTCTGACAAGCCATGCTGTAACTGCAGATTGATGTCTTAGAGAAAGACTAGTTGCTAATTCACTGACCCATGTCCTGTTCATCAGACATGATGCTTAAGTGATTGTCTAGATGAGGATTGTTAATGAGCTCATGGGAGCTTAGCATTAGTAACAAAAGAAGAGTAAGTATTGCTCACTGTCGAAACAGTTGTAGTTGTACTATCTAATTAATATTTAAAAAATACTCTGGTCTTGGGTTTGCCTCATGCTGAGAAAAACGATTAGTCTGGGAAATCGCTGCTCATGTCTGATTTCAGACACACAGAGGGAAAAAGCATAAAGTCCTGACTGTTGCTGTCTGGCTCTTCCAATAGTTTATATGCAGTTTAATAGTTAAAAGGCCTCTTTTGTGAACAAGAATGCTAAGGTAAAATATAATAAAATGTGAATGCAATTGAAGCTAAAAATATTAGTGAAATGCATATGAAGGTGCTGTGAATATACATAATACTCTCTAGCAAAATGCACGCAAATACCAACTTTGGACAGAAAATATCCCCCATAGCTATTTCCTTCATTCCTGCTTTGAAATTCTACCATCTTTTATCTTGGGTGTCATTTTCCATAGGAAGGCCTACTTCTATCCATGCCTGTACTGTTCCTACTAATCATACAGGGAGTTTTGACAGATATATTCTGTAACCACTTTCTGTGAATTTTGATGTATGTATGGTTATTCTGTGGCATGTCCAGAGGGAGGACCATGGCATATGACTGCAACATACTCTGAGTTATCTTCTCAGTCTTCTACTATCTGTGTGTTTTATGAACGTTGTGAACTAGAGACTTAGAGAAACTTATGCTCCCCTCAATACTGCTAGACAGTGAGTAGCAGTGAATTAATTAAATTTGGCTAAGACCACATTAGTTACCACTGACTCTTCTGGAAAGGACAGCAAATATCTTCATGCTCACACTGTAAGAATTTGACATTGTTTCAGTCTTAACAATACTGCCATTATGATCTGTTGTGAGTGCTATATCAAAATACAACAGTGGATGTAAAGACTGGTAAGGGAAGTGGTAAGTAAAGAAGTAAAGCATCCAAATTCGTATTTTCTAACTTATTTTGGGAGTTGCTAATTTTCCATAAGGCATTATATATCTATGCAGCTTTGGGGTACATGAGCTTTCACAGATCTTTTGTTGTTTTTATGAGAGAAATATTCATGTGATGAAGCACAGGTGCATAGAGACAAATCATCTTTATTTAAATCTTTAAACTAGAAACAATCTTTTTCACTGATAGTGAAGGAATAAACTATTTGTGATCACTGCCTTTGTTTATCCTCTTTCTCCAAAATAAATGACTAACATGAACTAACCTGTGAGAGAGACAGAAAAAACATACTTTTTCCATGATTTCAATAGTATGAGTGCTTCTGACCACAACTTTGAGGGACACTTCTCAGTTTACATCTGGCCCTGCACAGCTGTATAAATGAGACTAACTTGATTTAATTGAGCTATGTATGCTAACAGGGCTTTCCACCAGCATCATATATACCCCTGTTCAGTATGTTATTGTCACAGGTGTACTAAAATGGCAGGAACCTTATGGAGTCACATCAATCAAATCTGACATTAATATTCTCTATTTTTAGAAGTACATAAGCATGCAATTTTGCAAACTAGCATGTTCATTCCTCTGTTAACCTAACCAGTTCAGTGTAGGAATACCGGTGTGATTTAATGCCAGTATATGTGACCCTGTGCTAAGCCAGAGAGACGTATGTAGACCCAACGCCCACTGGTAGTTGCTATGCTCTGTAATTCAATACTGTAATTCAGTAACTTTTAAAAAACAACTAAATAGTTACCACATGGTGGAAAATTAGCAATAGGGTACTCAAATTTTTGTGTGGTATTAAATCTGCACATGGAAAAAGTGAAATATCATCCTCAATGCTATCCATGTGTTTAGTTGCATTGAATGAAGTGCTTATAAAGCATGACATTATTTAATTTTTATAAGATTTGCCACATCCAGTAACATTTATTGCAGTTGCATTGAAAAGCTTTGTGCAGGTGCCTTTTGAGCTGAGCTCACTCAAGTCAGGGCATCACACACACACACTGTGCAGTTAGTTACTGGGTGCATAGTATAGTATTTAAGTAATCCCACAGTAAATTGATTTTTAGTAATCCATTAGTTTGGTGGGACTGCATGTATATAACTCACATGCAGAAATATTGAAATATCTTGGAAAAAAAGTGTACAAAATGAGAATTTACTGTAGCGAAGGGTATTTTGATGCTGTGGGAAGGGCCTTTGGTTCTCTGTAAGGGTGGTTACACTTCTTTTTTTTTTTTTTTTTTTTAATCTCATAATCCAGGAAAATAGCTCTGGAATAACAGTGTTTGTGCAGGAAGAGTACTAGACCCTTGCTGATTTCAGTGCTATTTTTCTAGGAAAATGCTAGTATTGATACCTCAGAGATGTTTATATCTGGAGTCAAGATAGAATCACTTTTTTCTCAGTTAGTTTAGAGAGTTTTGTTGAATATTTCTTTAATCTCAGTTAAAAATATCCGGTGAACTGAAATTGCATAGTCATCTGCTGAATATCCAGGACTGGCATGACATATAGATCTGAACCTTAAAATCTGTTTATCATTCCTTGCACATGATTTACACGACTCCATGAGGTAGAATTAAAGATTCCTGATTTTCCCTGTCACTGATGTGATTAATCATCACATCAATTACCTTATATATAATATCAATTACCTTATACCTTATAGCCTTCTAGCATTATTGGCACATAGATGATATTTGGGAACTTCTTCATTGAGAGATTGAGAGTGTAGTTTAAGTTATTTTGTTCCCAAGCAGTTTGAAACTTTTTGAGCGGTGCTTCTGAAACCTCAGGCTTAATTCTGCTGGGAGTCATGTTTGTGATGCTCTTTGTGTCTCATGAAAGAAAAATAACTAATGGTACCTGTCAAAGGAAACTTTGAAGGTTATGGGTCCAACTACATCTGAAACCATGGCAAGACCCTGTGCAAAACCCTCTGGGAGCAAGGACAGTGAGGTTCTTCTTCAGCTCCTGGCTAGCCACGCTTCCCTGCTTTTTGATTAAAGCTTACTGGGTATTCCAAACCAGATTTTTGATGAGGAAGAAGAAATTTTCAGACGCCAATGAAAAGGCAAATGAGAGTCAGAAGTGATCATGTAAAAAATCTTACTCTATTCTCAATCAATGTATTTTGCTCCTAATTGCTGAAATGGTAGTTGACCTGTTTAGCCTGTTTTCTTTCAATCATAAGTCCTGCAGCAGCTATTGACATTATGCTAGAATTTTCTGCTTTGTTTGTGACAGTGAAGTCGAACAAAATACTGGAAAGGAGAAATATTTAAATAGATTAATATATGGTAGACCAGGTGTGAATTGGCAACATATTATTTGTTTCGTGGCTGCTCTTTGTCTTTCTTATGTACCTGTAACAAATGTAAATAAATGGCTTATCACTGAAGGACAGGCAAGCTATTTTAATTTTGCTATAGGGAGCAAGAACTTTCCGTTGTGATGGTTACTGCAGAATAGCTGGTAAGATCCCACTTCAAGTCTTAGCTACCATTTCAATAGTTTGTTTCTCTCTCCATTCCCTGACCCAGGGACTGGTCTCATCTTTGCCCTTAGAACTTAAAGATCTTCATCACTCTTCCCATGGACACCAGCATGCCTTTGGATCAGGTTTTTACTTTGTTAGCTTGAGCTCTTGCTGACTTGAAAATTAGCTCTAATCACTTTCTTTCAAGAGCTTTTAGTAGCTCTATGTAATCTGCTTGTGATAACAAACTTAATTTTAATAGTTTCTCACATTTACTTGTAATTTTTTTGCTCTCACTGCGTATCCAAATGCTGGTAATGCTATTAGAAAATCTTAGTTGGTAGAGGACATTAAAAATGTTCAGGAGAGATTTTTATGGTTGTTATGTGTTAGGAAAGAAAACTTGAATTCTCAGAGGTACAGATGAAGGGGACTGCATGATGATCAATCCCCCTTGCTACTTACTCTTGCAGGGACACTTTCTTTTTCCATGAACTGCTTTTGGCCAGGAGTATTTAACAGTATATCACCTTCAGGCAGGTGACAGATGATCAAAGAAAAAAACTGCTACATTTAACTATCTAAGTGTCAGTGTGGTGTTTTTTTTTTCTTTCAACCACAGTGCTGCTTTAATTCCATTTCTTTAATGTAAAAATGCAGCCGATAAGGAATTGTCAGAAGGCTGTGTAGTGTACTGACTGTACTTTTGAAGTTGGTTTTGAGATTTTTGTAATGTTTTCTGGAAGCCAAGCAAACAGGGATGACTTCACATCTGGATTATGACAGATATTCCTCAGAGGTAGTGTTTCTGCAGCCTACCAACCTTTTCATTCGTTGCAGGTACACATGGAAGGTTTTTTGCGAAAAGGTCTGAAAAGACAAGTGGAGATTTAGGGGCAATATTATTTAGACAACAGAGCACTTTTGTTTGTTATTGCTAGAGATTTCTCAGCTTAGAATTTCCCATTTGAAAAAAAAAAAAGTGAAAGTTTGATGGCAGAACTGTATAAAAAATTATACAGTAGGATGTGCATATGAGTCTTCCTGCTCACAGCCGTTTGCTGAATAATAAAAACAAACAAACAAAAAACCCCAGATCTTTTAATTAAAATTTTGATTTCATTTTTATTACTGAAGAGGTCCTTTGAGCTCTGTCAGAAAAGGAAAAGGTGAGCTTAGGAAATTCTGATATATATGGCAAAGGAAGAGATGATGTCAATCATTACCTACCTTTCTTTGTTACAGCAATAAGCTAACCTGTAATGTGCATGCTCATTACAAAGGTAAATGAATACAAATGACCCTTTCAGGGGCCAAAGCATTCAGGAAAATGAAAGAACTACAAAATGCATAGTATATGCATAGTATTTGTTCTACAGTTAGAAGAGAGGTTGTTTTGTTTTATTTGTTCCGTAAAATAAAGACGCAAAAATTGTAGAACTTCAATTCACCTGAAAAATATTGTGAAGAAAACAAAGTTAGGGATGATGTGGTTTCTAGGTGAGTATTCTGTTGGACTGGTTACCACCATACCCAAATTAATCTTAATAATTGTTAAAGTTTGGACTTAAACCCTGAAGTATGTGAGTTTCTGTGAAGAGAGAGCCTTGTCCTAATGGATTTTTTGATCAGAGTTCCATTAATGAAGCAGTTGATTAAGACAAATGAAAATGAGAAAAATTGAATTACAGACTCAACACTTTCCTGCCTGCACTGTTCTCTGGTCTCGGAGGCTTCCTGTGAGAGCCCCAGGACCAGCATTGTTTTCTGTCAGACACTCCTTTTCTACTGTAGTATCAGCAGAAAGCAATTCTCCCATTCCTAACAAAAGATGAAAGGAGTGAGCGGCACAGTCCATGGAGAGAGCAGCAATTGTAGAGGAGGGTGAAGGAATAGATCTGTTGGTCTTTTTCACACTACTGTGCTTATTAACCTCTCTGAATTACATACTTTGTGTGGAAATTCAGAGAATATCTTTGCCATTGCAACCTGTGGGTACTTGGCTGACTGATGATTATGGTCTTCATGCAAGTATTCCTCTGAGAAGTTGCGTGTCAGTTGTTATGGAACATGGACGAGCTGAAGCTTTATAAATTCTGTGTTTAACTGTCATTGCTGAAATCAGTGTATAAAATGATTGTGTAATGGGACTGGAATTTTAAGTCTGCTTCTGGGGCCCTTGGGTTTTAATTTTCATCTCTTATACATGGGGGAAAAATGTTCTGTGAACCACTAGAAAGATCTCCCTTTTTTTTTTTTTTTTTTTTTTGTTTGAGCACACAATGAAAATTTGACAATCCCAACCCAACTGTTTTCAATTGACAAAAGAATGATATAGAGTGTATTTCAAGTATGACCACAAAACCTTATTTCTTTAAGCCATATTTGTTAGTTGGGTTATGTTTTGTAATTGTAGCTCTTTGCTGACAGATAGCAGACCCTGATAAATACATAGGGAAAGAGTTAACCTGAAAAAATTTTCTTTTCTTTTTTTTTTTCTTTTTTTTCTTTTTTTCCCCAGAGAGTTCCCAGTAACACTGAGTGGGGTAAAAAATAACCACAAACTGTGGCAAAACTGTCTGTATTGCCTAATACTATTGTTCTAAAACGAAATAATTGTCTTGTCTTCATTGTTTATTTTTCCTTCAGCACCAATAGGAGTATTATTTTATAATGCAACACCTGTTCTGCATAAAAGTAATGTGAAATTGATAACATTGCATTGCACTCCTGCCCACTGAAATCTGTGCTGAGGTCCAGGGGGATTCCACTCTTTTTAATGACTGCTTGGAGCTTTAAAGCCATATGCCTGTAGCACTGCATGACTAGCTTCTTTGAACAGTCTGGTACAATAGAAAATTGAGATGATCATTTAGACAAGACATAATTAAGTGAACAGAACTGATGAAACACTGCAGGAATATTATCAAATATGAAATTGTAAATGCCCCCCAATGGGTACTCTCTCAATGTGCGACTACCCAAAAGCACTGGCCACATCTTCTGAGAGCATGCGTTCACTTACTCTTCTTTGGATAATGGGCCATCCATTATACTTTTCCGAATTTCATTAGCATATATTTCAGGCTCAGAGTTGTTCACTATGGAATCTAAAGTGGAGTCATTTTAGTACAGACATGATTTGTTCAGTAACTAAAAATCTACTCTATTACAGATTATTGTAAAAGCTTTATTTCTGAGGATGTAAACATGCTCCTTTTGTTCACGTCATTTTGCAGAACAAAATTATTGTGCATTGTGAGTAGCTGACATTTTGTGGAAAAGGACCACTTGAAAGTAGGCGTCTTGCCTGTGCTTCCAACAGAAATTAGTATTTACTGGAACACTGCTTGTTTGACAAGACCTGGGGACAAGTAACTTTTAGATGATTCTGGGCTTTGTTCCACTTACATGAAATGTACTGAGTCACAGTTAAGCTTTGTTGAGCACTGGATTGAGGCTGGGGAATAAATTTTTCATCATTGTGATGGCTAGAAGAATTTACTTAGTTTCTTTGCTAATTTGCTCTCAAAACTAAAAAATTAACTCGGGGAATAAATGCAAATCTAAGCAATTTAAACTTACACAAACGTCCCTCATTACAATGTGATTATTATACACATCTGTTCATCTTTGGTAAAGCTGCTGCCATCATTGTATTTCATTCATTCTACTAGTATCGTTTCAATCAGGCAAAGATTTGTTCAAAAAATATCTTTTGGGAGCCATTTTGATTTCATGGTCTGCTTGTCAATAGGAATGTACAAAGGCATAGTAGAGAGTGGAACAAGCTGGACACATGGACTGACATTTGGTGTTTTTACTTGCACAGTGAAATGCAATGGATGCAAACATGAGGATGACCCAATTCATGTCAGTCTTCTGTATTTGTGATTTCAACAGCTCCAAGAGAGGGCTCAGTGGGTGAGGTGTCTTAGGACTTCTTGTTTCTTAGTGATAGATCAGAAGGGAAAGTTAAGTTCCTAACAGAAGCCTACCATCAACTATTCCGTGAGTCAGCCTACTGTATATTTTAAAATGTTCTTCTTGTAGACATGGAGATCCGTATGAGGAAACACTGTTAAACAGGACAACAGGAGAGGCATAATTTTTTTTTCAATACAGAAACAAAGCCACCTTTTAGTGCTCTGTAGTAAAATAGCTTTGAAAATGGGGAAATAATGTAAGTTTTAATAGGTGAAGAACACTCTGAAGAGAAAACTGTAGTGTTCAGATGCATCTCTTGCATGGTTTTTGATGGTGGTATTTATGCTTTCTTGGTTCAGTTGGAATTTTTCTACAGTTTTTATTTCAGAGGATTATATTTTTACTGGATTTCTGGGTTTAAAGCCATGTGTAACTGAGAATGGCACTATCCACTGCAAAGGAGAGCTATCTCTGTTAATGCATCTTCATACTAGTCAGCTGTCAAGAAATAGTTTCCCTTTCACTCAGAATAAAAGTAATGGAAGGGCTAGGTGGTAGTATTGTATTTGAAGGGTAATATAATCTCTCTAAAATCACACAGGATATTGATTTAAAAGTCAGGCAATGCAGTTAGTAGTCCAGATGCTGAATTTTACTTGTTCTAAACGAATGTGACTCTTTTCCTGCTGTACACAAATTTTCCAGTCCTCTCGTAGAAATAACAGTAATGTGAAGAAAAAGTTGTTTGTTTGTCTTCTAGTTCGTTATTACTGACATAGTTGGCATTCCATAATGCCTCACAAAAATTAGAGAAGGATACCTCCTCCAAAGAATTTTAAAGGTAAAATTAGGTAAGGCATAGGGTTGACTCACATACAAGCATAGTTTATCCTTTTACTTGGGTCTAGAGATGCCTGAGTACCTAAATTTAATGTAGACAACAAGACAAAGTTGGATCTCAGAACTGAAAGCATACGTGAGTAAAAACAGTATTTCAATCATTTTATCATTTATGTAGCTGAGGAGGAAAGAAGAAATTGTACTTATTGTGTTTTCCCCAGTGCGGAAGCAGAAAGCACTTAGTGTTCTTTGGGAATAAGACAGATGGATTTCACAAGAGAGTAATCTAGAAAAGTCCTTGTTAGAAATGTCAGCTGTAGCAGCAGAAAGGACCTGCAAAAGGGGATATGAAACCAGCAAAAGAACAGACGTTTCTGTTTTAGGATGTTGGGGAGTAGCAGGATGTCCTGTGTGATATCAAACCAGCAGGTTGAATAATTGTGATAGCCAGATTAATTAAAATGTTGAAGAAGTTTAATCACTTCCTTCCCAATCTTTGCTCTTGGATCTGAACAGTTCCCTAGATTGTCTGTCCTGTATCCTTTGCCTTATTTTAGAATATAGCCTTGCGTTTTCAAATGGCTCAAAGCATATATGAGGTAAGAAAACTAGTATTACTCTATTTCTTGTCCTTTAGAGTGTCATCTGTATAGACATGGACCAATAGACTGTTTCCCCTATGAAAAAACTACAGAAAAACTTCTCTAATGAAAATGTGATCTTAGAAGAAAAAGACATTATTTTTTCTCTTCCCCAGATTCAAATTAAAACCACCAAAAATAAGCATACACATTGAGAGGTGCATATCAGAATCAGTTGTCAGCTAGGAGCTAGCTAGATTTGAAGAGATTTCTGCAAGTTAAATGAAGAAACTGGAATGCAGACTGAAATTTTCAAAGAGAGCTCTGGGAGTCACTGTGTATGAACAGAATAGTCTTGTTAGTGGAGTCAGCTGTCTAGAGTGACCAAAGAAATACAATGGCCCTGAAAAGACAGTGCTTAGAGGGGATGATGACTGATTATTTCAAAGCACTGGACAATCAGTTGCATTTGAGCTAAGGACTATTCTTAAAGCAATCAGAAAAGTGCGGCTAAGCATATCTAGTAGGAGTGCACATCTAGTGAGAATGCAATAAGGCATATCCAGTAAGTACAGCAAGAAGTTTCCACTGACATTTAGTTGAGTTGGAAGAAGCAGTGGTGGAAAATAAAGAGGTGTGAGGTGTTAAAAGGGGTTTGTTAATGTCGAAGTATGAAGAGTTTTGTGTTTTTTTTCTCCGAAAGTTGAATTGAAAAAGATAGATGTGTGAAAAAGCAGGGCGATACAGGGGAGGGGCCTAGGAATGTCAGTGGATTAGAGGAGGCAGTAATGCCTTCAGTGTGTTTTCCCATCTTATAAATAATCCACAAGTATCAAGCTTAACCTTTTGCAAAAAACAACTGTGATAAAAAAAGGTAAAGAATGTGTCGCAATGATGATACCATTGTGGTGGCTCACGATATTAAATCAGAATGTTGCAGAAATGAAAGAGCAGATATTAGCTATATGTGTGCCATAGTGACTTCTGAGGATATTCAGAAGTCAGACAAACACTGATCTCTTCTTCTTTTCAAGGGGCATGACCAATAGTGGAGTGATTGTTGTTGAAAAGCTCACAAACAATGTCATTGCTACGAGAGTGGGGGAAGTACTTTCTTCTTCACATTAAGTACACTGTATTTTTTGCTTTGGACTGCATATTAGGTCTGAAAAGAATAAATCACATAGTTTGCAGTTGAATAATGGAAAGTTTGTTGACATGAAAGGGTAATTTATGCTCAAAAAATTTCTGTGTTTACGACATTTGCTTCTGTTGTATTTGTGATTTCAGTTGTATATATTGCTATCAGAGTAGTTTGGGCTCCCAAAAATGATAAAAGAGATGAAAGAAAAACCAAAAAGAAAACAACTGCTTGTCCTCAAGATTTAGGATCAACCAAAGAAGCTCTGTCTTGTTGAACTGGCTAATAAATGCATTTGAAGCTAGATCAGGTATCTCTACATACCACTATGTAGACATGGTCTTAGAAACAGGAAAGTCTTTAAATTTAAAGCTTAGGGCTTGTGGCATGTTTATGTCTGTGTCAACAAGGAGTTATGAGCCATCGCGAAAGTATGTCTGCCTGCTTCTGAAACAATTCCTCTTCTTTGTTAAATGTGCTGGCATCAGTCATTGGGTGAATCTCTGATGTCAACAACTTTCATGGAGTTATTAAAGGCAGATTAATTTATATGGTCCTCATCAAAGTAATAACTCAATATTTTACAGAGTTTTGAACATATATGTTGCATTTTTTCCCTCTTTTTTTTTTTTTTTTTTTCTTGTCCTACCTATCTAAAAAGCAGCACTAAACTTTTCTTTGAGAATTGCAGATTTTCCTGCTTAGGAAGTTTTCCCTTGTGTTCACTTAGTTTGTTTTATGAAGTGAGATTTCTTCTGCTTCTCTCACAGTGCCAAATTTCCTGATTAGTTTAGCTCTAAGAGCCAGGAAGGAAGCTCCAAGACCCCCCCTTCTGGGGCCTTGTGTGGTTGGACAGGATCTCCAAAGTTGTGAGTCAGAAAGTGTGGCTCTGCAACAGCCTTTTAGATTTGGTGAGGAGGAGGATGTTAAGGCAAGGAAGAACCTGAGTGCATTGGCCACCTCAGAAAGCCCCATGCTGGCAGTTGTCCTGCAGCCCTGAGACTTGCTGTTGTAGCTTGGACTACAGTGCAAATTCTCTTCTTGGGGTACACTTGCCTTGTCATCCATCTGCTAAGCCTGAAGATTGCTGTGAGGAAAAGGATTTGTCTCTTAGTAGTTGTAAACAAAATTTTGTCTCCAAAGAAGACGTATCAAAACCTGAGTTTTAATATTAAATACTTATTACTGATTCACTCTCACCCATTGCCCTTCAATTTAGAAAGAAATTCTAAGCTCATTACAGAGTTTTGAAAATATGTTTAGCAGTGTTTATTAGTATGTCACTACCTTATGCCAAAGCTGATGACTTTGTAGACATGAAGGGAAATAGAAGTGAATGACGTCTGATCTATTTAGTATAAACTGTACTTGGTTTCTTTTTGAACCAAGATTATATGGAAAAAATACTAGGGATAAATTAAACTGTGTTTGCTAGAAAGAGCGGATAACCTTTCAAACCTTCAGTTTTTCAAACTCTGTATTATAGAATCCTATAATCTAGCACTAGTCTACAATTGAAGTATACTAAAATATGCGTATTTTTCAGTGTATAACATGCTCACAGTACTGTTAGCATCATTGCAGGAACAAGTACTGTGGTGATTAGTGATCTGTTACAATGCCAAAGATGTTATCGTATTGATCTCTGCATGCTTCAGTTGTAGAAAATAATGTTCCTTCCTGATCATGTAAATTCTTTGCTTTCCTTTAAAGTAAGTTACAGCCAAATGCAAAATCATTCTGAGTACTAGATTAGTCAGTGGAAGTTAAAAACCAAAAGGAAAAAATATACTTGAAACATGTGGCAACTGGGGAACCTGTAAATTGGGACATTGGGACAGCTTGATAGAAATAAAAGAGATGGTGGTTGCTTTGACACATTTCAGGTCAAATGTTAGAAAACTTTGGAGAAAAATCGAAGTTTCCATTCTAGTCTAATCAGATCAAATAAAGTCCTATTTGTATTTGCTTGTCTGGCATGTCTTGAAAACTGAATTAAAACAGCAAAAGAGAAATTCAGTGACTATGAAATATGTATAAACACTTGCACATGTGGTAATATAGATTATGGATGATAATTTTTTTTGTAAGGAGCCTCATGATAACAAACATAATAACCCACTGCTGTTTCTTCTTTTTAACTGTTTCAGCCTCATCTGCTAATTTCCTTCCTCAGTCACAGTGTTTAACGTGTCAAAGTGAAAAACAGGCAAAGTGAAAATACAAGTATCAAAAAATCTAAATCAAGGAACTTGATTGCATGAAATTACTTGCACAAGCTGTCTTTGCAAATATGAAAATAATTATATTTTTTAATCCTTTTAGTGAATCAGAGGGTTATAGGACTTGGTTCAATTAATTAATCTTGCTTATATACTTAAAGTTCAATACTTCACTGGTCCTGGTCTAACAAGACTAGTTTATGCAGAGAGAAATGCTGGAAAACTTGAACAAAGTAATAAAGGAACTTCTTGCTTTCTCAAGCTCCTCCCTCACTATGAACTTTTAATCCTCTTATCCTCCAAATAGTGTCAAAATTATTATTTTAATTAGGATGTGCCATAAACAAAACCCAAGCTTATGTAGTAACACAAGTCAAACCTTTGCCATACTTGCAGCCTTAATACTTATAAGCAAATACACACTTGGTGTAAACTCTGAATTGTTGTGTAATTATGTTTGCAGTCATTGGAAAAGCTTTTGTTCTGTGTGCTATTTCCTTGTTAAAAACAATTTGATAATATGATATTTTACTTATGCATTTCATACCTCATACTCAAAAAAAAAAAAAAAAAAAAAAGAGAGCATGGTTGCCTTAGTGTAGGCCAAATCCTGTCCACATCACTGACTTCAGAAGCAATAGACTCGTACTGTATTTGCTGAAAATAGCCATGGGGACAAGGACAGAATTTCTTGATGAAAATCTAGAATTTCTAAGATGAAAAAGTAATGAAAAGGATGGACACAGGGGAAGGGGGAAAAAAAAGAATATGGAAATGTTGTAAGAGGTTTAGATAAAATAAGATGGAAAGAAAAGGAAATCTTAAAGAAAATTAAAGCAGTTGGCCAAAAATAGCAGGGAAAAAAAAAACAAAATAAGTGTGAGTTCAATTAAGGAAAGATGAACAGAAAAGATAGAACATAATTGCTTACAGTCATAAACCTGAACACTGTGATAACACATTTGGAGTGTTAGTGAAACCTCAGAAGGTGTGGCTGTATTCATAGAAGAAATGTAAAGGCTGGATGTTTAATCTCAGCCATGTTGAATTCAATAGGCTAACCACTCATTTCACTTTATGTGCTGTGAGTAAGATAGAGATCAATGCTTTATGCATTTTTTGCTGTTACATTCTTGTATGGCTGCTATTGAGATTTTATTATCAATTTCTGAAATACTCCAGGGAAGTAAAAATATAATGGTTTTCAAGAAAATTAATGAAAATAATCATGGCATTTTAAATACTATAAATCATGAATCATCTCTTCTTTTTATTAAAATGAAATTGGGTGAATGGATTGCTCAGAAATTAGTTCAAAGTAATGGGTAGTTCACCATTTGTATCCAACCACTGAATCAGAGTAAGCAATAATCTGAGAACTGTGAGATGACTTTCATTTGAAAAAGTTATGAGTATTAATTGAGAGAACCTAAAATTAAGAAGTAGAGGGATTCGGGCAATGGAAAAAAAGTAGTATAAGGAAGTATACTTGCAACTGTGACAGCTTTATATAACGATTTTCCTAATAAAGCTATAAAAAAGTTTTTTTTTTTGAGTTTCATACACCCATACATTCACACTTCATTATCAACCTAAGTGAAACAACTTCTTTTATGTGAGGTGCACAGGGTGAAATATTTCAATAAGACTCTAAGGAAGTGATGCATTCACAAATACGTTGTTTAACAAACTGAGTTAACACAGCCTGAAGAGGGCAGTAAAGATAAAGCTTTCTTTTTCCTTTTCACCATTCTCCTTGCTTTTTTACTCTGAAAACGCATTACTGGCCAGCATGTATTTGCAGACATCACACATTTCTGGAACTATACTGCATAAAATATACTGTGAGGTCAATGAAAACCTTGGTTGGGATTTATCTGAGGATCTAACTCCTTCACACGACAGTGAGAAAGAAGAAGACATCCATCACTCATGTAAAGTAGCTTGCAGAAAATGAATTGCAAGAGGCAGGCTTGCTAGCTGGGACATCCCTCTAGAATAAAACAACTTTTGAGTTCTCCAAGTGGGTTAAAAGAACAATTTTGCAGATTGCAAGAAAATGAAACGTTATTTTCATATTTTGTCTCAACCATTTCAGAGAGGCCACTCTCTCTGCAGAAATGGACCAATGAGATTTAAAAATGTTTATATAAATATGCATGTGCATATATATATCTATATATATTTTTTTCTATTCATCTGTCATGGGAGCTTCTTGACCACTAGGCTTAAATAGAAACTTAGGTTATTTTCCTTGTGTTAAGGGGCAGTGAATTTTATATGTTAAAAATTATGTGTGTACCGGGGAGAAATGCAATTGCAGAAGAGCAGATATCTGGATAGTCACCGTGTTCTTTTCTGAATAGGAGTTATTTTGTTATTTCTCAGGAAATAACTGTTTTAAGCTCTGCAGGAACACACCTTTTTAAAGCTGAAATAAATAAATGTTTGTACATTTTGTTCGTATGGATGCATGTACATATGGACACTGTTATGAAACACATTTTTTAAGATGTTTTGGATGTACAAATGTAGTGGGATTTTGTGTATGTGTATCCATGCAAATAGAGCATACTACTTATACCCATCAGGAAATGCCCTTTGATAAGTTTAGGCAATGCTAGGATGGTAGTTTGGTTTTTCCCTTTGAAGACAACTGTCAGAAGATGCTAATTTGATTGATAATTGCTCATCAAGGAAATGGTGCTGAAATTATAGTATTCTAGTAGTAAAGCAACGTAAGGCCAGTTTCCTGACAGTATCCCAAACAAGTCTTCCACCTCTGAAGAGAAAGTAACTGTTTTTCCTCAGATACGTTTTCAAACAGCAGCATGGGGACTAGTTGGTCACCTGGCCATCACCAAGTGGAGTTGTGTCAGTGCTGGAGAGGTTCTGTGGAATCACAGAAGGGAAGTAATAAACATGTAAGGACAACATATAGTAAGGAGGCCATGCTAAGGAACAAATGAATTTCCTATTTGGCAGAGAATTCTGTTTTTCCATTCCAAAATATAAGCTTAGAATTCCACACTGAAATCCTCTAGTCTAAATGAATTTTAGAAACTTTTTGTGTCAGTCTCTTAAAACTTGTAAGTAACTGAAGGTTGTTTTCTTTTTTAAAAAATTTAATTAATATTTTCTGAAATTACAAGAAAAAAACTTGAGGCAGCATTTTCACTAATAGGTTATGTTGACCAAAGATCCCTATTCTATAGGGCATTTCCCTATGAAATGTAGCTCAGTCATGTATAAAGACATCAATAGGTTTTTTTCCCTATCCTTTGCTGAGTGGGAATCTTCTTAATCAAATGTTGAGGCAGGCACCGAGCTTCTGCAAACTGTGGAGTGGCTCCACTGAAATATAAGCACCAGGTGGTGGAGGAATGAGACCAGTACAGTTAAGCACATTTAATTGTTTGGAATGGCTTTATCTTTAGATTTAGCACTGGAAAAATCATATGGCAGGAGCTGAAAATATTCTTTTCCAGGCCACAGTTCAGCAAAGCCACATTTCAGTTCACCCTTATTCAATAATGTTCTAAAGTAATGTATTTAACTTTAGTCAGGTGCTGAAGTCCATTGCTTTCCAGGGCTTTTAAACAGAGCTTTCACTTGTATGCATATTAAAATGACAGTTTTCCACTTGCCAAGACCTAACTGAATGATATTTCTGTTTTTAAAATACAGCACAAAGACATGGGAATCTCTCACCCCCTTATGAGGAAGTGTAAAATTACACTGGTAACAACCCAGAATTTCCATTTAGTGTATTTATTGACTGTATTTTTCAGGTGCCAACAAACAGAAACAAGTGCAGATTTGCTTATAGCATTTGTAACATATACACGCACCTCACAACAAGATAAACTTCTGTGAAAGAATTTTATTTCTTTCCATGATAGAGTGTTAAAATGTGTTTTGGGGAAAAGTCAGAAAAGATAGCACGTGTTAAGCTATTGGAAATGGACTGGCTCCTGTGAATAAGTTGACAGGCATATTTTCTGAGTAGTTAAACCCGGATGTTACAATTGGCCTTCTCGGTGTTCTTCTTTTCTGAAATCACAGGCACCACTTTGCCAAGCACCTCTTCAACGCAGCTGTAATGGTGAAAACACAGCTGACATGGAGCTGAGTGTAAGACTAGGCTCATTGCCAAATTAATCCAGATCCAATTAATCAAGATGGCAGCTGTTTGTCCTGAGTGATACAAACCTGTTGACAATTTCCATCTTTCAGTTATGCTATGCATAGCCTAGATCCTTCTGGATGGTATCTGCTGTAACCTGGATCACTGCCAGACTGGAAATAAAAGCAGTTGCTTTTCTTTTTCACTGAAGTAATCTGCTCTTGATTAGAGTTGACCTCATCAAACTTACATTGTAGCAATCCTCTGCTTACTGTATGCCTAGTCAGAAAACACAGCCCAGTCCTGTCATTTAGACAGAAAATGCACATATTTAAAGCACAGAAAAAAGCATATGGACAGTCAGGGGTGTAATAGATGCAATTAGAGTTAACTGTATGATGCCATACTTTTCAGACTTTTCAGAGTTTTCTTGTTCTGAAGAAATCTCCATTCACTGTTTTCACAGAAAATGATTTCGCAATGTTGTTAAATGTAGTTATGCAGTTTTAATCTAGAAGTGTCTTCTCATGTCATCCTTTTTTACCCTTCGTGCTCTGCCTTTGGCATGCTACATTTTTGAGTGTTTCCATGTCTTTTATTATGGCCTTAATAGAGGAAGAACACCTCCCTGGTCTCTAAGTAACCTTTGCTTCTTCTCCTTTAGTACTTTTGGCCAGCATTACCCTGTCTAACTCCTTTCTGTACTTAGATCTTTTGGGAGGCAGGTTTTAAAGTCCTGACTTTAAACAACTGTGTTCTTTGGATATGAGCCAAATTATTTATCCTTTCCTAATCAGATGAAATACAGGGAAACCAAAACAAGGCATATGAAACAACAAAATACAGAACAAATAAATAAAATGAAGCAAAATTCAAAGACGTAAAAAGGTAAGGTACACATAAAATTAAAAATTAAATAGTGTAATCTGAACAACACTTCAAAAACAGTCTTTTAAATGTGATGATTTTTTTTTCAATTTTTTGAGTTTCCCTCTTTATTCCTTGATATCACTGTTTTTTATCACTTTTAATTTGCTAGTCATTTCTAATTTTGAGTCTTTTTTTGGAAAAGACTTTAACAGACATTTTGTTATATTTTTTATACGCCGTCAATAATAATAGTATTTTATTAAAATGTTTGTGCATACAGACAGGTTTGCTTATGGATTTTAGGGCAAAAACTGCTTTAAAAAATCAGAGTCAGTATAAAAGCTGTATATAGCTTTTAAGAGCTTAATCACAGTATTTTCTTGATACTCTGAAGCACAGGCTGTACTGCTGTGACCAAGCTGAGCAATGCTGCAGGCTTCTGTCCTTCTGTGTTGTTTCCTAGAGGACTAGACTTGCACAAAGCCCAGGTGACAAGCGTATACTGTGTCAGAAAGTGGACTTAGTGTCTTGCTACGGTGTTGTGAAATATGACAGTAGCCATTCCTGTGATGTGGCAAAACCCTATCAGACTTCAGAACAGCTTTACTTAAGATTAAAAAGTTTTGAATTTTTGTAAACTCTTCTATTAGAAATATAGCATGTATTTATATTACCCTCAGGTTCTACACAATAAAAATGGTTAAACCCTTAGTCCTTTTAGTAGTTCACAGTTTTATTACAGAAGTTATTTTGTAGACTTTATGCTTAGAGCAAGGTCAGTGTATTGCACTGTATAAATTATTCTAAGTAATTGCTGGGTTATTTTATAGCTTAGTTACAGGATTTTTTTATTATTAAACATAGCCTTTTCTTTAAGGCTGGAAAGGGAAGGGCACCATAAATCACATGGCAGCTTGCCATTTGGGGTTTCAGCTTTACCTGTGATAAGGATTTAATAACAATCTGGCCCAGACACCAGTTCCCTCTCAATTACCTTTCCACATGGGCATTAGTTCACACTGTTTATTAAAAACTCCCCTTGTAGTTGTTTTAATGGAGTGTTTCAGATTAATGGCCCCTATGGACTTTAACTTCATTGCACTTCATTAAAGCTAGATTGTACAAAAGGTTACTTCAATTAAATCCAGAACTTGACCTTAAATCTGTATGGATTTTTTAGAAAATGTGGTAAAATTGCTATGCCAATCCTTTGAGATTAGCAGGGCGACATCTTCTTGGAGACCGAATTTCAAACTATGTTACTTCTGCTTTGAATTTGCTCGGAGATTAATATTCAAATTTCAGGATTAGAAGGTGAAAGCAACTAAATGGTATATGATCTGTAAATGAATTGTCTAGACAGTTTTGTTAGAAGTAGGGAACAACCTAGGGAAACTTAAGTGCTTTTGTTAGCTTGTAAAATATTTGCTGGATGTTTCACAAAACCTTTATGAGGAAACAGACATTTATCTGTGCTGCAGGAGAAAATGCTTCTATAAACAACTCCCTCATATTTTCTGAACACAAACCACACTAATGACTGCCTAATATACTCCCTCTTTTGCATGGGTAAGCCTTGAAGCGCAAAAATCTTTGGTATTCTGAATTGCCTGTTTTCTTGCCAAACATTTTTTGAGCAGTGGATATTAGAGAGGTGGACCAGAGCGAGGTGAGAAATGTTGATGCAGAACTTTGAAGTGAGATTAGGTGGATCTCGGTGAACAGCGGAATGATGCTGAGGTTCTCCTAAAGGAATAGGTCAGATCTCCAGTCTTTCGGCAAAAGGCAGTGGAGTTGATATCTTAGCAAACAGGATTGAGAAGCTGCACTGTTGTGTGGACAAAGGGAATCACAGCAGGTTAGGATATTTTAAGGAATGTTATCATAGCTTGTTTTATTGATTTTAGCTAAAGTCTAGGTAACGTTGTAAAATAGTCTTTGTGCACACCAGAGAGCAAAAATATATGCATTGTTTTACATACATTTTACAGTATTTTTATTTTTAGTATTCTTGCTATGATGCATAGCAAATGCTACAGTCTAGATCTGGCTCCTATTATGTTAAAATTATGCAAAATATGTAAAATGATAGCTAGCTCTTGTGATCAACAGCTCAAGCTGGGCAGTGGGCATGGACTCCTAGTAATCTGGGATAGCCTACATCACTAGATCTGCTGGAAGACAGACTAATGTCTGAACATCATGACAATGTCTTGGTTAAAGATGCCTGATGAAAATTTCTAATGAATGTGAAAGAAAATTTTCTGTCCTCTAATGAGATAAAGTGGGTAATCCAGTTAACAATATTCCCATGTATACAGTGAGAGTAATTCTACATCATCTATTTTTTAAAATATAATCTTTCTAGGTTTTCTTGAGTGTATGGAGGATTAGTTGTTACTATTATTAATCTTCAGTCTGAGAAGGTTTTCTATTGTCACTAAGTTGTGTAATATTTCTCTAGTTTAGCACTGAAGGTTATTTTCACACTAAGAATATTTATAGCAATTTTCTTAAAGGAAATAATGTAAAGAATAAGTAAAAAAAAAATAAAAAGAACAATTCAGAATTCTAAATGATCTAAATTAGAATGTTGATATTTGTTTCTGTGTACATGGAGAAACAGGAGCCAAGGATCTTCCATGGGTTCATATATGCATCCTGAGGTTACCTGCAGATTTGAATACTTAGCATTAGGCATTCCAAACTCTTTTTAGATCTGACTCATTACTGTAGTTATCAAATGCTATACTTAGATATATCTATTAATGCAATTTTTCTACCTTTTAAAACAATGTCTTCTGTCATGTTCTGTGAAGGCTAGAATCATACATTCCTTGGAAAAGGGAAATCTGTAAGGAAAGAAAATTTTCTTTAGTAATTGATTTTCTCTTAGTGAGTCTTTTGGATATTCAGAAAAGTTTGGAATATTGTATTACATTCCATGGAGATGGGCTCTTGAGCAAAGATAAGCGCATGTGATAAAAGCAATTTACTATGCATATGAGCCATAGCTCAGTAATGCAATGTGCTAGATTAGAACATCAGGAAGAAGAAATGTAGTTAAAAGGAGATTACACAAATTCGTGAAAGAAATATATTTTAAACAATCGTTGAATTGAATTCAGCTCCTATAATGTTCAAACTGTGATTGCTGGAAGGTAGAATTGCACAAAGGGAGAAGTTTGTTCTGTAGTTCCCCTTTTTATGCTCTTCTCCATGGCTTTGGCTACTGGCCTCTACCCAAGACAAGTAGCTGCACTGGTTAGCTCCTGTCTTGCTTAAATTCACTTTGAAGTCAAGGCTTGGTTGTGATTGTGGAGTGGAGAAGATCATTTCAAGGTTGGACGCCCTACAGAAAAAAGCAGGTTTTTAAAAAATCATCAATCTTTCTGTATTCTTGTTACCTTTGCTGTGGTATTTCTTCTTTCCTTGTGCTTTGTTGTGATTACTTAAAATGCTGAGGCTAAAGCTGTCATCACATGTAGGTGGTGAAATGACTGGTGTAGCAGCTGTCTTTTCGGCGGGACTACGGTTTTACATCTGACTTGCTTCTGCCAACTATCTGACTTCCTGCTGGTCTCCGTATTCACCTCTGCCTTCAGCTGAATGCAAGTATGTCAAATGGAGGGCTGGTAAGAATAGGATCCAGTATGTCCTCTGCAAGATAAACTGGTCTGCAAACTAAGAAATTAATATTTTAGTTTCAAACCACTGCATGCATAGCTCATGGCAGAATGAAAAATACTTTTATTTCAGACAATCAGAAGTTGTTGATCAAAGAAGAAATCTGTCCCCTGTGCCTTCTTGAATCATCAAAAGTACTGAGTACTGGCGTAGTCCAGCAACGTTTTTGGGCGTATGCTTACCTCTAAGCGCAAAGTCACTGGTGATAATATGAGGGCTGCTCTGAAAGTAATGCCGTCTATTTTATTATATTGGCCTACAACATCAGAGTGGATGTTGGTGGTATGGCAGTAGAGTTTGAAACTTCCTGCCAGTACTCCATTTCATTTTGTTGCTGTGTGACAAATGGCAGCAAAGGAACAGTCTGAAAAAATGGTATCTGACACAGAAGTGTGTATAAAGCACAAGTGTGGAATTTAATTCCTCCACACAGAAAAAATTGCATCCATTGATATTCAGTGATGCTTGCTGAAGTTTTGTGGAGACCGAACAGTGGATGTGAGTGCAGTGAGGCAGTGCATAGTGTTTTTCAACAGTGGTGACAGTGACAGTGTGTCACCTCCATTGGTGCAGATTGTTACAAGCATGGCATAGAGGCTCTCATTCACTGCTCACAAAAATGCATATCTGCTGGTGGTGACTGTTGAAGAATAGTGTTTGGTTGCTCTATCAAATAGTGTTACTATACTCTTTTTATCTGTTGTCGTTTCTGTGGAAATAAATAAGAGGCATTACTTTTGGTAAGACCTACATACTAACATTAGGATATGAGTAAATGGTGTGCTTCACTGGAACTGGAGAATTTTGGCACAATGCGACCTCTGATCTGTGCAATTTTTGACAAAGACTGAAGATTTTTTCCAGTGTTTCAGAAAGTAACATTGTGCTTCTTTCCAAATGCCAGTCCATTAGGGCATGTCATATTGATACTCGACTCACGATTCTGACTCCTTGCAGAATGCTATGTTAAATTCAAGGTCATGGTGTTAATCTTCAAAGTCCTTCACAGAATTGGTACATGTTACCTTAGAGAATCTCTTTTTGTGACTACAACCTCTCCTGACAGCTGTGTACCTCAGGAATTATGAAGCTGTCAACCTCAAGGGTGAAGCCTGAGAGGGCAGAAGAGAAGGCCTCCTCAGCAACACAGCCAAACCTTTGGAAATCATTATCAGAATAGATAAGATTGACCACAAATCTCTCTGCCCTCTAGGCAAAGTATAAAGCTCACTACAGCTTAACTCCCATGGGCACAACTAAAGACAATAAAAAAGAGAGTGAAAAAAGCTAACAGTAAGAAATAGAATAACAAAATGAGAGGATGAGAGAAACAGCACTCATGGCCATCTTGAAATAAAAGCCTTTGTTTTGAGGTGGGGAAAAATGATCTGAGTATTTCATATATTACAGAAGAGGCATGCACATTTGTTAATTGGACATCATTTTTATTTTCTTTTAAATTGTAGAACATGAGCATCCATTTGTGTACTCCTCAGCTTATCTCAGTTTCCTTGCAATGTAATATTACAAGTATTACATAGTTTGTAAGTGTTAATAATAAAGTAGATCCCATAACACCTTTGTGAGGTCAATAAAATGATAGGTGGTTTTATTTATTAAAGATATGGTTTTTTGTAAATTGTATAATAACAGATCAGATTACACTAGGAAACTGTCTTACAATGTACAACAACAAAAAACACAAGGAGATTCATTGGGAAATGAATATTTTATGTATTTGTAGGTAAGAAAAATATCAAAGCCACGAGTGTCTTGTGCTCTGTAACATTTAAGACACTTGGTAGTTCTTCTGCCTTTTCTCTGTGTTTTCTTGGGATTGTCTATCTTTGATTTTTATTGATATAATTTTTATTTTTATTATATATGGCTCTACTACAACTCTTTAATCTACAGATTAAAGTTGAAGGGTTCTTGTCCTTCATGTTGGAGTAATTCTTATTTTAAAAGGTGTAAAGATCATATTTTGTTTTCAGAAGTATTAATTACTTAAATAAAAAGAGTGAATTGGCTGTGTCTCCTCCCTGCCATACAGGCCCACAGGTTAAATGGAGCTGATTGTTGATGGATGTGCCCTACTCCCTCTCCTGCTGACAAGGATATTTATTACTAAGAAAGCTCAGACTTGCATTTTTCCCTTCAGAATGGGGTCTCATAGCATTAGGGTGAAAACAGAAATGCAAAATTATATGCTTCTGGTTTTCTAATATTGATTTTAAAGACAGAATTTAAACCTTTAGTGCTTTTTGAAGATTTCACACTTGAGAAAGAGGAGGGAAAGGCTCTGTTCTACAGACACTGCTTCTATGGCAGAACTTCAGTCCTAGAGGGTGGGACTTCACTGAAATGTGTTTACTTCTAAATCCTTGCCGTTAGTTCAGATGTGCGTAGTTCATTCTGCTTTGTGTTATTACTGTCCAAATGGTGGAAGCTGATGGAATCCTTCATCTCAAGGCTTTTTTTCCTTTAAGCTGAAAGGTGTCAGTTTTGTTCTTACTGCCTAGATATGAAGCTCCATGTTGTTATGGTATTTAGCAAAGAAGGCAGACAAAGCCCTAAATGGGCAGGTATTTGTTACAGTATTTTAGTGTTATGACTGCACTTTTATGTAAAATAGTCAAATGGTAGAGACAACTATGGTTGTCTCTACCAATAGTTAGGAAATGATATTTGTTATACGCTTACTGTGAAGTGGGTCACTTCAAAACTGTTTTTTGATTAAAATGTAACACTGGTGCAGTAGATATATCCTCAGCTGAGAAATAATATTTGTGTTATTCTAGATATTTTTGCATAAACTACTTGACATTTTGCATTCTCATTCTGTGCTAATGCTTGTAAATCTGTAGTTCAATTGTACATCACAGAAAAAGCAGCTTTGGATGTTAATGCTGTGAAAAGGAGACCTGTAGAAATGGGAAAAAAGTATATGTAGATGGTATTTTAATGCAGCAGAAATCCAATGGCATTTATCTGCTGTCTATGGTAAAGTCTTCTGGATGCAAGTACTTTGTATATACTTTGCAGTCAGACACCTTCTGCCTAAAATCCACAACCTCTGTCCTCTGCAGAGAAAATCTGGCTCCTGAAACCAGATCTTCAGTCATCCCTGTATAAGTAATTTCAAACTACGCTGATGCAAGATCCTACCTTACATAAAACATACATTTCTGATGACTATTTCCTGTCATTAAGTGCTCTGAGATAAAGATATGTATGCACAGTGTCTCTGATTGCTCTAGCCCAGTTTTTCAGACATCACTGCTGCTTGGGAACTGCAGATCATGCTTCTGTTGGCAGCAGTGCCTTGTGTGGTTTGAGACATTTACCCCTTTTTGGTATTCCCTCAATGGCTATACTACATAGGTTATTGAGTAGAATAAGAATGCTTCCTGTGACATTATTTGGCTGTTTGTGCTGAATTTGATACATTATCAAGCAAACAACAGATTAACATTATAGATGTAAATACCTCGTTAGGAGCATAGAGTAATGAGCGTTCCCTGCATGTAAAGTAAAACATAACAGATTCAGTAAACTTCATAATTTTTTCCTAAAATAACTTTACTGCTGGCATTACAGCTTCTGGAGAAACTGGCTGCTATCTACTTTCATCTGCAGGGAAAACACCTGCTACTTGTAAGTTGTTTGTTAAACCACTTAAAAGATAGGAATTTGTTTTAAATGACAATTAAACTATTGCATTAAGTCACATTTGTTTCTACTGTACTAAAATTTCAATAACCTGGTGTACCTCGATATGTACCACGTTTCAGAGTTGCAAGCTTCAGAACAAATGTAAAGACACTGTAAAAGCAGGTAATAAAATATCGAAATGGCCTGGCCCATCAGGGTGTAGACATGCAGAACAGAGCAGGGCTGTGGGTTGGTGGCTCTCATGTTTCTGTCAGCACATTTCTGCCTGCTGGTTGTAGGCATTGAGCTAGCTGAATAAGGAGACATGTTTGCAACCGATTTGTTTTTCATTTGGCAGAAAGAAAAAGCATTCAGAATGGAAAGGAATATTTCTGACTGCTTTCAGAGTTGGTTAACAGAAGAAAATGTATTAAATAGCATATTGAGACATAGGAAAATGTAGTGAAGCTGTTCACATATAACAGTCAACCAGCTCAAATTCAGATTACTAGTAATAGAAGTAATGCATTTTGACTGTGAAAATGCCCTTTATTAGGAGCACAGCTCTTTATATACCCTCTCTTGTCCTATAAAAATGCAAGACTGCAGCTTTGCTGAAATAAATTGCACATCTCCGAGGCTTGTGGTATGGATTCCTTGATGTCAGGGACTGTGAGTGGCACAGAAGGAGTTAAGCACTGAAGAGGAGAATATAGATTACCGTGCTGCAGGCATCTATCACAGCAGTGGATGAAACAAAAAAACTTTGGGAAACAGACATATCTTCCAACAGAAAAACAATCAATTTTGGATCCATAGGTAACACAGCATATACATTATTGCACTAAAAGGCTTCAGTTTTCCAGTCAATACTTTTACGAGAAATACACTATAAAACAGTTTCTATAACAGGAGATTGTTTGTTAATTGGAGTGTTGCAACTAGTCAGGAGTCTAAAGAATTTTTAAAAAGCAGTTAATTTTTAAGATGTACTTATTTTGATCAAAGATTTTGGACTGGTTCACCATGCAGATACACATCTGTTAAATGTCAGCCTTTAGGCTGTGGTATCTCCTAATTCCAGGAAGAATCATTTTACGTTCCCCACAAGTCACAACTTGCATCATATTCAGCTTTCTGTTTCATAAGGGTTTGTTGCTAGTAAGGTGTATGTATGTGTGACAGCAGGGCAGCAAAGATTATGATGAGTGTTGCTGTCAATTCATTATTATGTTTACTACCAGAAACAGAGGTGCACAGCTCTAGCACCTGCCTGTCCCTTTCCTATAAACAGCTGGAATCAATTTAAATACATTCTGACGGCAAGACCTAGACTAATAATTGCTCGTGTTATAAATGTGGAATTGTTGTTGGCTTATCTTTTACGGATGTGGTATAATAGTAAAAAACTCTCGCAGACTTATTCTAAACACAGAAAAAAAGCCAGCTTACACATGCAAATTATTTTACTCTGTTTAGAGATTGAAACAGCAGTAAATGAACATTTTAGCAGCTAAGGCTTTCAAGGATTAGCAAACACCACTGATTAACTGGCCATTATTTTTCTGTCATAATGATCAAATCAATAAAGATTAATTAAATATCTCATTACAAATTTCTGTTTGTGTTTTCAGACATTGAAGGAGATTTCTTCTGTATATTAATGGTAAAGGTACTGAGTCTGCCAAGTAGCAATAAAACAGTGATGAAAATTCTGTATACTATTTTTAATTTTTTTTTTTAAGTTGCACTTCTTTACATTCAGTTATGTAGCATCAAAGCAAACACTTTTACAAAGCTAATTGCAAGAAGGAAAGAGAAAAAAGGGATTGGAGAAAAGGGGAAAAGTATCAGGTTGTAACTGATGACTTTCTTTCCGGTCTCTACCTGAGATAATTTCTTCTCACAGTTCTGTTTATTAGTCTGCTTTGTCCTATGTTTTTGCAAAATAATTTTATCTTAATTCAAATACTGCAATGAAATAACAATTCTCAAAGTCCTGTTTTTCTCTGTGAATCGATGGTGACAGGAAAAGCTTGCTGCTGCTGAAATGCAAAATGGTGCATGTGCACAGTAGTCACTAGTAGAATGCAGACACTGCCATGGCAAGCAGCACGTTCTGGATAGTGCAGCCCACATATTCTGTGCTTAACCAAAACCTTTGATTTCTGCAAACAACCCTTCAACATAATATTTTAAAGCTATTCTTTAACACAAATTCTGCTTGTGTTTAGGGGCATATCATTTTGCTTTTGAGATCTACAACTGTTTAATACGTGAAAGACATTTGTGGACCTCTTGTGTAGACTTTTTTTTTTTTTTTTTCCCCGAAGAAAGCACATGAATGCACTTTGGCAATCATGTCTGCAAGAAGCAAAGATTTTCTGTTATCCTTTGGGATTAAATGTTGGATTTGTTCTTCCATGTGATGAATGTTTTCCACGCCACCTATGATGACTGATGTCAGACTCTATCAGGGTCACAGTTTTACTGTTTTCTGGGTCCAGGAAACTCACGGAGTCCATATGTTAGTCCAATCAAGAAACACAGAGTTTTTTATCATCAGATAATTGCCTCCTACAGTTCTGTTTTTACTGGCAGAAAGTAATTTTTATACAACATTACCTGACCCCCAAGTTGTGGTTGTTTGTAGATTTTCCATCAAAACCAGCCTGTTCCCAATCCCTTCTGCATGTAGTTAATTCCTGGTTCTAATGGCCCACATCTGTCATGGTGAATGTGATGGTAAAGAAGTGTTATAAGATGCAGCAGTCACATTACAATTCACTGAAGATAAAGGAACTGTTTCCAAAATTAGACCAGTTACTTTGGTATTTAACTGTAGGTAGCTCTATTTGGAAAATCATGCTTTGAAATGGAAGCTATTTTCTCTTGGTTTTGAGAGATCTCTTTGGCTACTAGAATTGTAACTGACTAAGTTTGTAGAGTGTGCAGTGAAAATAAGATACAAAGAATTGCTACTAAATCATGAAAGTGCGTAGAATGTGATATCTGATTCTCCAGAGATGGAGACAGACACAGCAGTTTTGTTAACTGTTTTGTACTTACATGCTGATATATATATATACATATATATACACACATACATATACACATTTTAACATTAAAAGTTGTAGCTAGGAAAATTTTCCCTAAGAGTGGAAGGAATGTTTCCTCTGCTAGAAACAGGGAAGTGTTGGTGGTAGAAAAAGCATCAAAAAGATTCCCTTGCTCACCAACCAGTTCCATATTAGGCTGTGTTTAGGTGGACTACTTGCTGTCACTTTATAGAGCCTTTTAAATAACAGATGTTAAGAAACAATTGAATGGGAGAAACAGAGATGTGAGCAGCTTAGGAAAGACAGAATAAGTATTTGCCTAAAGATATCTTGGGTATTAAAGAGAGATTTTCATCTGGAGATCTGTATTAATTTGAGTTAGAAATACCGCTTAGAATTCCTATAACTTCTTGAGTTGTCCTCTCTTGTCTTCCAAGAAATAGCTTTAGGAAATCACTATAGATTTCAGGTAGCGAGACAGTGTTGTCTGAAATGTCTAATTCTCCTTTTGCATTGCTTTCCTCTCCTCTTGATGTTGCTGCATTGCTCTGGTAAGAGTGATGATAATAAGGCTCTGTGAATTCACTGGCAAGAGTACAGTGTTAGTACAGCCCCAGGATTTCTGCGTTTGTCAGTGAATGCTGTCATTGCTTGTGTCACTTCAAGCAAGTTAAGTTAAAGTGCAGATGTGGTAGTGTTAAATATCAGTCAGCGAGGCCTTATCAAATTAACCTTCCATGCCAGAGAGCACTGCCGCTCTTCTTTCATTATAGGAAGAAAGGAAAGCTGTTAAGGCAGAAGCTTATTTTCTTCCCACTAGGTAAAACATCTCTTTAAAATATTGCAGCAAGAAATAATTGTTAAGAAGTGTGATGAGGTTAATGAGGAAAAAGCATAGTAGAGAGTGTATTCCATATCTTCCATACATAGGTATTGTTAAAATACCCATAGTGTCAGTGTTCGGCGGATGTTTTCTCTTCCACAGCAATTTCCTCCAGCCTCTGCAAAGCTTGTGTTTATATTTAGAAAAAAACAAAACAAACAAAAAAACCCAACATATTTAAAAATAACAGCAACAACAGCAAAACAGCCTAACAGTCTCTCAACCTTTAGCAGCCATTAGGTTTACAGAACACTAGGTTTGTCCTTTTCATGATACTGTCTGTATTTACCAAACTTACCTTTTTTGATAGATCCTGATCTGCTTCAAACTGACAATATTAATAAATTTGAGTCAACACAGACATGATACAGCTTTAGTTTACTCTTTTTCTCCCATGTACATCAGTATTTTTTTAGATATTCTACTAAATTTCTTCATATATTTGCTGAAGGCTTCCATTCTTGTCAATACTACTTTAGTAGTATTGCTACTTTATTCATTCTCTCAACAGATGGATGAGGTTATAGGAAACAGGGATGTGATTAGATATGTACTTTCATGTTGAAAAATAGCACCTTTGTCTCATACATAAAATGTATATAGAATTGGGACTATGTGTTTATAGGAGATTTCAATTCAGGTACCTCTCCTGTCCCATAAATTGTCCTTAACATTTAAGCTGAATCTGTATTCAAATAGTGGTAACATTTTTTTCTCTATGATTGAACATAGCCAGTGGTTGACTAACAAAAGCCTAAATATTGAAAAATTCTATTTATCCTCTTCTTATTTTTTCTAGAAGTCAAAAGAGATGAGTCTTTTTAGGACTTTAAATCTCAGATCACACCTTTTCTAAACTTGTTTATATTTCTTTTAAATCTCCTTTTAAGTCTCCTTTTAATTTAAAAGTCTCCTTTTAAATTGCTGTAAATCCTTGTTCAGGTCAGTATTTTAAACAGGGCATGTTCTTTCTATCACAGGACTCGTGGCAGTAAATAAAGTGGAATAATTACCTACATATTGCATTAAAAAAATTCAGTTAAAGTATTTGAAGATGAATTTCACAATTTTATCTTGTGTTTTCCATTGTTAACTCCTTAATCAGTTTATGGTTAAATTTCTTCTTCTCTACACTACCAAGTTTAGGCAGATATTTTTAAATTCCTATGAGAAACTGGGATACTGTATTTCTCTATCCCAAGTACAGTGTTGCCCTCTGTCTTTATAAATGTTAGCTTCTGATTTTGAATAATTTCTGCAATTCTTAAAAATTATCCTGGAAACACAGGTGAATTGAAAATGTTTACAACACTTTTCATCTTTGTAATCTGCAAATTTTGTTTTCTGTTTTCCATCTCCTTTGCATTCCATATCACTTATCAATCAATCATCAATGAAAATATTGACTAGAAATAGTTTCTTTCTGCTGTTCAAAATTCTCTATCAGTTTGACATAGAACTGCTGAAAACTTTGCTGTGGGAACTTTTTTAACCAGTATTTCCCCTGTTAATGGGAAATAATCCAGACCAGACTTCCATACAGTATTTATGAGATTGCCATACAGAATATTCAAAAAAATAGTAATGTTAATGTATATCACATCAATTAGTTCCCTGCTATCCATTGGCTTGCAACTCTGTCAAAGAAATAAATTGTGCTGGTTTGATACAACATTTTTTCTTGACAAATCCACATCATCTGTTTTTTATCATCTTATTATACCTAAGGTGCTTATAAATTGCTCAGTAATGTGTTCCAGAATCTTTCCAAGATTCAAATTTAGGCTGTCCCTAATTCCCCAGTCCTTTCCTTCCCTCCTTCTTAAAGGCAGTATCATGGTTATCCTTCTCCAGTCCCCATATAGACATTTGCTATTCCACTGTGAATTTTAGAAAAAATCATTAAAGTTTGAGACTGTTTCAGCTGATTCTCTGGGTCCCCAAAACTGAATTTTATCAAGCTTTGCAAATTACCATGTGTATAATTTATTTAAATGTTTATTAGTCTAACATTTCCCTAATAAGGCTGACACTCTGGATTACTTTGTAAAATATGCTTACAATGAACCTTATGTGTAAAGAATAAAGCTGTTTGATGTGTCAACTTCTTCATCATCAGTCACTTGCTTTGCCTGTGAAACAGTTGACCAGTAATTTCCTTTCATTTTGTGTTTTAGCATATTTACGGAACTTATGAATGCTTCTTTGTACTGCTTATTTTGGATAAGTTCTTTACTCTGTATGAGTATGCTACTCAACATTGAAAAATAATTTCGCTTACATTGGTACATTCTGATTTTTTTTTTTAAGGAATTGCTCAAAAACAACAGGTCTTTCTATTTTGAAAGAAACATTAGTAAAAGCAGGTACAGGTGTGGTATGCAGAATATGTAAAATCCTGATTAACAAAAAAGCTCTGCAAATTTACAAAACTTCAGATTTTCCTTACACTGTGCATAGCTTTTAAGCTGTTTCTCTACTTTGCTTGCAAGCTGCATGAGCTAAACTTCCACCATATTCAATGAGACTTACATGACTCACATCAAGAAATCCGCAGTTAACAGTTTCAGATTGTGTTTTATGAGCTCCCTCCCTACTGAACTTTCAAAGCATTGTTTATAATTGTAATTCTTTTGTAATCAGGTTTAAAAACATAACCTATCTTCATTTGCATCTGTGGTGGTCAGCTGAACTCACAGGTTCCCATTCAGCACACATTTGGCGATTACTGAACTGATGTGTCCCATTACTGTTTTTGTAGTACTGAGCTAAATAGTAACTTGTTAACTTGTTATACTGTTCTAGGCATTTGGTTGCCTTTTGTTTAGAGGAAGATGTAGAATGGCTTTACAGACACTTTGACTTCATGGTGAATACCTCAGGGAGCTGAGAACGTAGCGCAATCTGGAATGTATCTTGAAAGAAAAACAGAAAACAAAAGTGGAGATTATAAAATGGGAGTCTTTGGAAGAAGGAAGAGAAAATTTTGCCAATTATATAACCAAGAGCTACACAGAAGATACACAGATGAATAGCTAAGTATTATTTAGGAGTATTCTAGAAAAAAAATGGTGTATATTTCCCCATCAAAACAGAAATAATTGCCTTAGAAAGAAATTAGAATATTTTTCTTCTTCCTCTACTACTTTTTAATAAAAGAAGTAAGTGGCCCAAAGAAGAATGAAGAAAATAAACACAAAAGAAACACACAAAGAAAAATCTCATAAAATTATTAAAAAAATACATAATTTTGCTTGGAAGGTAGATATGATCTCTGGTATTTATCCAGCTCTAGTTTTCTAGAGTTTGTCCACCAGTAAATCCTGTCTTCTACCTCATAGTTCATTGCAGTGAGAATTAATGTTCAGAGTAGAATGTAATAGCACATACCAGGCTTGTAAGTCTGCCACTGCAGGTACTAGAGCAAGAAATAGAAAGATCAAATTAGGAGAGGATAAGTCCTATGATTTTCTGAGTTTTCAGTGCATTTTGGATTGTTTTAACAGTGACAAAATTGTTCTAGCAAAGAGCAATCTGGTGTGCGATTAAAAAGGACAATTTTCCTGAATGTGTCAATGCCATGTGAAAGTGAACCATGTGCAAAAAAATCCGTGTCAGAACTTCTCAGACATCTATGTTTTTAACATAAAGAGATTCCACTCTTGCATCATGTTTAAAAAAATTGGAATTTAGATGATTTAGATGAACTTTAGGTGGTTTAGATGACCTTTAAGTATTGTCCTCCTATGCTAAAATAGGTTGATTAGATGTTATATCCTCAGCTGGCACTGAATTACTTCAGAGTGAAAGGAGAAAGAATATGTTTCTAACCAATAATATGCCTTCTCTCTTAATGATTTCTTAAACACTGTGTTTCTGCCTTTATCATCTGCTATTCTTATTCAGCTGAATTTACAGTGAAGGGAATGTGAAAGAAGACAGTGTGCCCTACTTGTATGAATGGTGAGATTAAATTCTAATTTTACGTTGTTTTCTTTCCCTTCTGTCCCCTTTTCAGGACCAAATCCCCTACTTTTGGATTATGGGTGCGCCTGTTTCATAGTTCACTTTCTGAAGTTTGGTGTCTGTATTAACTTAGAGTGAGACTGGAATGAGCATGAATGTCCTTATATTATCCTCGTTATAATTAACTTACTAATCTGACAAATGAATATCTTTTTCATGCTGGTGGGTAGCTCTATTTCAATACCCTTTGTGGTTTAAAGCTTGCTCTGTCTTCTTTGAATTGGATATACATACCGGCAACTGCTCAGGCTGAGAGATCAAGGAGATTTTAATTACCTTGAGGGATTTAAGATTGCTTTTTCAAATGTAATAGATTATCACTTAAACTAGATTACTAGCCTTTCCATTTTATTTTTCAGAAGGATCTGTTGTATTTTTTAGAAGATATTCAATTCTATATTATGCTATTATTATCCAGACGTCCATTCTACAGCCTGCCTTCTGACTTTAAATTTTGGATACTATTTTAGATTTTTTAAATCATTATTATATTATTATTTGATATTGCTGAGGTTTTTTTTTCTAACAGCTTTTGTCAAATACAGAAGTAATACCTTTCAGCTTTTTATTATTAACACCGTTTCTTTATTTCCCATCCATATTGTGCTTACGTCAGTGAGGTCATAAATAAATATCGATTCTCCTCTCCTTCCATTTCTTCTCTCTTCTCATTTTCCCCTTTCCTTTTTTTTATGGGGAAAAGAAGAAAAGAGTGTCTTTGTTGGCTATGCTATGTATATGAGAAGCAGAAAAGCATGCAGTTTCTTTTAGCTACCAGTGAGCAATGAATTTATATGATTTGACTACAGGTCTTTTTCCACTCAAATTGCTTTAACCTTTTCTTGGATCAAACAGTGCTACTCTGGACAGTTACAAACATGTTTTGAATAAATTAGGTCATGAACATTTTATTCCCATCACTTAATGGGGAACATTTCACAACGCAATGCCAAATATAATGAGATTTCTTATTTTCTGTATTACTTTGTCTACTGTATAGTGATTACACTTTCAGTGGCACACTATTTGTGTGAAGTGATGGTGATGTTCAATACCCAGTTTGACTACAGTGTGATTAATCCTCTTCATACTTTGCCTAAGGGTCTTATAACTTATATTCTCTTGTTTTAGAATGGCAGGTATGAATTCAGCAGAGAATCTGAATATGAAATAGGTTCATCTATGTCAAATACCCTTTAAAAGTGCTGAAGACTGCTTCTGAGGGTATGTGATTTTATACTGATTTGGAAAAAAACTGCAAACAAAATTGTGTTATGTAATATTCAAACTCTTTACAAGCTTTTATGTGTTGAAGGGTTAATTATAAAAACAACTTTATCAGAAGAGCACTTCAGAGCTATCCTATCAAGTGCTGCAGGTGTTGTTATGGATGGATTGTATATTAAACACCATTCTATAAGGGACAGGCAAACCAGATTTTAGCTGGAGAATCCAATTCTGTTGTGAAGTAGAAAAAAGTAAGCTCCCCCTATCTTTTGAAGTAGTCTGTGTAGTTTCTTGGGGTTATGAAGATACGCATTACCTGGGCCTTCTTTGTGGATTTTGTATGAAGTGCTGAAGTGTAACTGTTTCAGATAAATCTAACATACTTTGAACTGATCGTATTGTTACAAAATATAGCTGTGGGCTGCTGACTTTCTCAAACGCAACTATTAAATTGTATATAATATTCTCTTGGTTAGGATATATTCTCAGTTCATACTTCATAGTTCCAAAGATACTCAAATCCCAATCTCTTATTTGCCAAGACAAATTTTTGCCTCAGACAATGCAGTAGTTGGAGCTTCTAATTACAGCTGTTAGAAAGATGTCCACTGGCAGGAAACATGTTGAAGATCATAGCTTCATTAACCAAGTTTAGAGCACTAACTTCTTCTTCAGTTTGGCTTGAAGGCAAGTAAGGACTTTGAGGACTCTTTACCAGTTTATCATCACAAAACTGGTGAGAGATTTTGATTTCTACTTCTCTGATATCTTTCAAATGGTGCTTTTCATTCCACCTATTGCCCTTCCTTCTTTAGAACACCTTTGCATCTTTTCTTATTGAAGCATATTCAGGATTCCCTCAGCAGCAAAGCTAGGATATGTTACCTCATTGAGACTCTTCTCAATGAGGCATCCCCCTCCCCTGAGGGAGGCAGTTTATGGGATGTGATGTCCTTTTATCCCACTCTTCTCAACTCCACAGACTGGGTTGCTTTGTTTCTGCTTTATCTGCTAACTGGGAGGCTTTGTCTTCAAGTCACGGTCTGATCTATATACCTGAATGCAAATATCAATAGCCTATTAATCCCAGGTGTAAATCAATTGAAATCTGTAGAGGCAGACTGGTTTGAGTTCAGCTACAAATCCATGTTATTGGAATAAATTAGTATTATTCTTTTAACACTGAGAAGTCCTGCTGATTTCTGTTAGAAAACTGAAGTTGGACTTATTTCTTGAAGTCTGTTTGAAAGAGATGCAGCTGAAATGAGTGAGATACCAGCACCAAACAGTGGGCAGCAGGCTCAGCTTTCTCATGGTGTAATGGCTATAAGAAGGTGGCTCGACTTTTGTTCTGTTGTGTGCCTTGCAGACTAGTGGGAAAAAGATCACAGGAGAACAGAAATCTGCTGACTGTGCAGGAGTCTGCAGAGCTCAGTGCTGCTATTGATGCTTCCACTAAAGTGTTGAATAGAGCCCAAGGAAGAGAGAGTGCTGCTGGGCAGGCACTGCGGTCCTTCTGCATTAGACTGCAGCAGCTGCCTCAGTCCTTCCCATTTCCTGAAAGTTGCAGGAACATCAATCCTATTTGGTGCACCTTTTGCATTTATACTGTGCAGTGTGTGGAACTGCTGATACAACCAGCATGTTTTCAACCTGTTTGATTTGCTCCTGGGTCCATACGCAGTCTGCAGCATTAATTTAATGGGCTGAATATTATTCCTGCAATAGGTAGATAATCAAACTAGCAAGTGCTTCTCTGGGTGGTCTTTGAACTGGTCTTTTACTTTGGACATTTAATAAATACCAGATTAATTTACTTTAATAGCGTGCATTAGGATGTATAATAGCTGCTGACCTGTGACTGCTATTGTATTTGCCTTACTGTTTAAAATAGGAACATTCAGTCAGAGAATGGAAACTTACTGAAGCTTGTAGGGAACTGTATTCTTTGTTGTAATTCATAACCTATCAGAAAGAGATGTTAATTTTGATGGCAATTTATTTATGGCAGAAAACAACAGGAAAAGAAATATGTTAGAGTGGTTGAATATTAGATTTAATACTCAAAGGTAGCAATTAGTTTAATTGACAGTTAATAGAAAAAAAGTAAAAACAAAAATCATTCAACACCTCCAGTTTATTTAATGTAATAAAAATATACTGACTTAATTGATCCTCACTTCTTTAAATAAAAACTAATGGCATGAAATGCAGTGTAGTTATTGGCTTCAGAGAAAGATATTTTCTCATGTAAAATTATAACAGGGAGATGCACATAAGTGAATTTCACTGTGAGAAGGTAAATACCTATAAGAAATTAACAGGGGGAGGTCGACTTATTTTTAAAAGTATAATATCTGGCACCAAATGCAATGGGACTTACATCGTTTAATTAAACTGTTCTAGAAAGAACTTGATAAGGGGATATTTTATAACATCTTCATTATCTAATTAATTGCTCAGGGCACACTTGACATTTCTCAAAATTCTATTATCTCTGTTTATTCTGGGATTTGATAATATTTTGTTGGTCATTATTGGTATCCTGACTTTAATAGTGTCTTAAACAAGGACTATTAATGTGCCAAAGTGACATAACAAACAGTAACAGTAACTGTATAAATCACATTTTAAGTAACTTTTGACAGATTTTGTTTTTGTTATCTTTTCTGTTATTAGTTATATTTTCAACATGGGAAAAATTGATAAATCAGTATTCATAAGAGATTCAGGGAGCCAAACCAACGTGGGCTGTTTCATCACACAGCAGGAAGCTGACTACTGGAGGAGATGGAAAGTTGACATTATTTTTGTGTGCATGTGTCATTCACACTCTCAGGAAATGAAAGAAAAGCTAAAATCATTTACTGAAAATAATATGGCTTCTAGATAACTTCTTGTACTTTATTCATCCTCACAATTCAAGCACAAATTGCTGTCGGAAAAGAAGAAATCCTCTGTGTTTTTTCTGTGGCTAGTAACCAGCAAGTTAAAATTAAAACCAAACACACAATTAAACTAAAGTCACTTTGTTTTTCATTAAATTAACAAGAAATGTAAACATCTTAAGGATTAATCAGATTCACAATTAAAATAAAATAAATGAACCAGCAGTGATACTAGATTGAATCTTCAGGTGGGCAATTTTATATGCTCAGTATTGTGGCCAGTCAGACTGATCATAATGACAAGAAATCCTTTCTTAAACTGAAAATTGTTTCCCTGGTGTCTGAAATCTCTACACCAGCAGAGTATGGTCGTGGCTTTGAAAATCAGCTGTGGAGGTTATTTTGCATGGTGTGATGAACTCAGCTTAATTGAGTTCAAAAGGCCTGCTTTTGCTGTGTGAAGACCTTCAGGCAGTTCTTGCTTTGGTGATGATAAGGGTCCCTCCTCATCAGAATTTTATGATCTTTCTTAAAAAACTAAAAAATTATTTGTCTTTGCACTGAGTGGGTACGGTGCATATTGCTCTCAGCATGCCTAGCTTCTCGGAACTGTGGTATGAACCATGCACACACAGCAGAGTATGACATGTTCTGTGCCTCTGCATTAGCAGTTAGTGGGAATTTCCCTGGTTGTCCCCAGAGTTGCAGAAGTGGGCACGAGGAAACTCAGTTTGAGTGTGAAAAGTGAAGCGTGATTCAAATTACTAGGCAGTTATGTTAATTTTATCATGCATGAATAGTCTGAATTGGAGGTTATCACCTCATTGCCACTTCTCTCATTGTAATTTCATTACTGACACTTAGAAGATTTTTCTTCTGTGAATTTATTTAGTCGTTTTTTAAACACTTTTATATTTAATTTTCTTCATGTGCCCTGTGACAATTAGTTTCATAGTTTAGTTATGCATTTTTTTATTTTAAAATTAAATGAAATTTTTTTATTTTTTAATTTCAAAACCAGGTGAGTACTTAATTGGTGTGTGGAATATTTTGTTGAGTAGGTTCTTCCAAACTGGGTAGAACTGCTCAACTCTCTATAAAATATATGTGTGTTGAATTCACTAATCATTTCTCATGTCTGTATAGTCAGTATTCTTCATCCTGGCCTAAGGAGGATTAAATTAAATTGTACAAAGTGAAAGAGCTCCAGCTGGAGTTGTGGAGAGTGACTGTAAAGGCTGATGAAAAAGCATTCACATGGATGTAGAAAATACAGACACTGGTCAAGTATTATCACTTGTTTGTGCAATACCACAGGAACAGACCAAATGTCATCACCTAAGCTTGATTTAAACAATCTGTATATAACCTGGGTTCCTACAGTGGCTTTAATAAATATTCGGTGTGTCTCAATTCTTTGAGTATTTTAGAGAGTCTCCTTTGGTCATTATTATTGCAACATTGACTCCAACATACCTTGAGGCCAGTGCTACTTAAGATGGGAATTGCAGAAACATGGTTCTATGTAGCAATTTCCTTTGCAAGCAGTACTAAGCTCTGTTCTTGGTAAAGCATTTGCTTGGACTCTTGATAGTGTGTGCAGGCCATTTCTGCTAAATTAGAAGTAGTGCATTTATTTTCCGCGTTTTCCAGTGTGATTTCTCTGACATAACCCTTGCTCAAAGTTTCACTGGCTTGTGTCTTATGTAGTGATTGCATGAAATTGCATATTACTTGCTGTAATGTGTATTTCTTTCCCCAGCTAAGATTGTTTCTTTACCTTTTCACTCACAGCAGTGTGTAACTGCTCAAACAAGATCCCATTTGAAGCCTGAGCTCCTTTTGAGCAAGTCTTTGTTACTGTACACTGTCATTTTGTAATCGTGTTAAGAATCACTGGAAGTATACTTTATTTTAAAAAGAAAGGTACTATCTCAAGTCAGAATCAATTTATTGAAAATCTTCTTTGTATTTCAGATCAAACCTTGGTTGTTGTATCTCTTGTGCTGCTATTAATAGCTAAAAATAAATTTGATTTTGTCACTTGTGTTAAGGCCTTAAATACTTTCTAGCTTTGTGAAGCTTTGATCAGTGTTTACTCTACAAATAAGCCAGAGGCTAGCTCCTGGGAAAACTTCCCTGTTTTTTTTAATTTCTGTTTCAGTGTACCTCTTTTGAAACCAAATTTCCATTTGATAAGCCAAGCTTCTTATAGCTTATCTGTTTCTTTCTTAGGAAGTTGCCAATTTGCCTTTTATTTGAAAGTCCTTCTTTAAAATTGGTTCTGCTTTTCTGGAATAAGATAGCAGATTTTCCACAGGAGTTTGTTTTTTAATCCCTTCCCTGTTTTCCTGCAAGCATATTTCAGCAGCTTTAATTTAATTTGTCAGTAACCCACTTCTGAGTTGCCTCTTTATTTGCTTAACTTTTCTTTCCTTTTGTTCTAGCATGAAGATGTAGAATCTCTCCCTTTAATTATAATAGTATAGATAATTCCCAATCTGCCAACTCTTTTTTGCTTTTCATTTTTAAAACAAATTGCTGAAAGGAGGTTGAATAAATACAGCTCTTTGTTGCAGTTTAATTGTGACTTTTCATATATTTATTATCACAAATTTTCATCTTATAGTATACCTTGTAAGGGCCCTAATCATTTTACCTCTGCATCTCCATGGAGACAGCAGGTGGGAGTTTATTCCACTCATTTGAGTCAGCTCAATCTGAGAACCAAAAATTTATTTTCAAGTGGCCCTCGGCCTGAGATAGTAAGTGTTGTCGGGTGCAGGATATTTTAGTTCAGACCCAAAATCTTGCCAGCATCACTAAAAAGCTTCCAGTCTGTATCATCTCAAAGTCCAGATGAAGATAACCACCATCCAAGTGAAGTGAGTGCAACTGCTTGCACATGTCTTTGGAAGTGCATAATTCTTTCAGTATTAGTGACAAAACTTCCTTTCCACCTTTTCCCAGAATAATCTCAAGCAATTTCTAGGTTATTCTATTTTAAGAGATTCCAAATATTCGAAATGTAGCAAGTCCTGGCTGGCTCAACAGACAAAAATTTTCTCAAATCTGTATAATTTTAAAATAGGAATTTCATCAGAAGTTTTTAAAGTGTAAACACAAAGCTTATTGTTTCAGCTTCCTCTTTGGGATATTTGAAATACTGTGAACGTAACATATCTTTCTCTCACAAGAGCAAGACTCTTGTCTTGTTGAACATGAGCTCAAGAGTGTTCTGATTTTTAAATTCTAGAAGCATATCTAGCTACTCCATAAGAATCTCAGGTGAGTAGAGCTCTGGAGAAGTTGCAAATTTTGAATTAAAAGCTGTGGCTTGTGGTCACTTTTCACCAAGAATCAGAATAATATTTTACTTTTAGTGGTATAGCCACTATTTTATAAATCATTCAACATTTAAACTGTAGTTATTATTTGGAGCAATTTTTTCAGACTTTGGGAATCTTGCCATTACTGGTTTAGCAGTATTCCTGCTGAATTAGTGGAAATTATTATTAATGGAAACACTCCCATTAATGGCATCAGAATCAGTCTGAAAAACCATGAAAACCATGACACATTCCCAGAAGATTACTGAGTTAGCAGTGGGAAATTTTTAATAAAAAGGTCTTGAAGTGCACAACTTTTTACCACCTTCTTACCAGTTAGAACATGTTATAACACTTGATAATGTAAGCACAAAGTTTTCTGTCATTAATAGAGTTATCCAGATTGAGAGAACTCTTCAAGGATATGAGTAGAATATTAGAATGCCACAGAATAGTGCTGTTGGGTTCAAACTTAAGATTTGCAGTTTTTTAATAACACTGGGGCAAATGTTTTGAGCCTGTCAACTAGATTGTCAGAGCATTACTCCTCTCCATTTTTAGTAAGACCTGTATGGAGAGACAACAAAGATGTTATTATTTCTACACAGCAGGAACTTAGATTAGTTCAAGACAATCCTGCCCAGTAAGAATGACTGCAAGTTCACGGTGCCCCTCTGGAAGAAACCCACTGGGTAATCTTTATCTGGTAAAGATGTCTCCTTACAATTTTGCTCATTGGGTATGATAGTTATAGTTCAATAACATCAATAAACATGAGATAAAACTATAGCAAGCCTGCAGTATACTTGCGAGGCTCCTTGATAGAGGGTAGACTCTGTCTTGCAGTGAAGGAGAGCATTTCAGCAGGTTCTAGAAATGTTTTATGCTATGTTTTCTGCCTAGCAGATCAGTTTTAATTTTCTTGCACATCCCTGAATTGGCACAGTTAACTACCTGATAGAAGAAGGAGCGGTTTTGTAATTGTGGTTGTGATATGAAGTTTGAAGATTTGAGTATTCCATTGAGGTGTTTCAATTCCAGGCTAATCATTATCTGCAAATTGTTTTGAGATCTTTGGGTAGGAAACATCCTTGAGATACAATGCTTTTTTTTTTTTTTAGTTGTTTAATTTTTAAGGCTAATTAAAAAACAAGCAAACAAACCACACACACACAAAACAACAACAACAAAAAACAACTATGAGATAAAACATAGCTTTACAAGACATTTTTCTGCAGTGCTAGAAAGAGTAGCTAAGGAGAGACCTCCATATTTAATCACTGTTCCAGGATGGCTCTATTTTTAAAAGGAGCTTAACAGATGAAATTAATCAGTCTTTACAAGAATCTTAGAGCATGAAGTCCTGTGTGATATTTCTTGAAGGCAGGCTGTTCAGTGCCACTCCACAGATTTTACAGTCTTTTGTTGTCCTAGTTCATGCAGCCTTTCTGAATGACATGTAAAGAAATTTTGGCACATACAAATCAATGTAATGGTTGTTTTTGATGTTTTGAAGCAATTAGTAGTTGGGAATAATTTTACACAGCTGACAATTATTCCACTGTGAAGTTTGGGAAGAATGCCTTTACCTCAGCGCTTCTTCCTTCCAACCATTATTGTTTTAATCTTGTATTATTGTGAATCAAATTTGTTTTTCCTTCATATAATTGTGTTGTCACCCTTGATATTGAAAAGCTATCTATATATGTACTAAATGGTTTGGTAGCTTCTACTTTGTCTTGTATGCTCAGAGAGAGCAAATGCTTTCAGACTGTCACTGTATATTCATTATTGGATCTTTTTATCTGAACAACAATCTATCCAAAAACATGCATTTTTAGTTAATTTGTTCATTTGCTGGCAAAATTTATGAATGAGCATTCTCCCTAGAAGAGGAGTATTGTACCTCTTCAGTATAGGCAAGATAACTTTGTTATATAACCTGTGTGATTTGATTGATGGTTCTGCTTGCTGCTACAGTTCCAGAGTTGAATCAGTGTTAAAAAAGAGTGGAATAAAGAAGGGTTATAGATGTGCTAATGATCTGATTATGGTTTGGGGGGCTGAAGTGCAGAAAAACAACATCTTACTTTCATTAGTTCTCACATATTGAACTGATATTTGAATCTCTGAGAATAAACAGTGTAAGTGTAACTATCTTGTCGGATTTACAGTCTTAGTCTTAGTTGCCTAAAGACCAACTCAAAAAAAAAAGACTAATCCAGCAGTAATCCTCCAACGCACTGGCTTCATAGTGTCTCAATAGTACATGTCTTATTTACAATTAATACCCTAAAGTCACAGCTATGTTTTACAAGATAAGAACACTTGTGACAAGTACATGTGTGACTTGCTATCTAGAATGCTCAGAAGTGAATGCATTTGTCCCCTTAAGTGTAGAAAGGTTTATGAAAAATTGTTGTGGCCATATTGAGCATCTATGTGGATTCGAATGCAATTTTTTATACAACAAATTCAGCACAGAAAAATGAGGGCTGGTGTTGAAGATCTACTGCATGATTAACTGACTAGATCTTGTTAGGCAATGTTTTAGAAGTTTTCTGTACTATTCAAATTTGATAACAGCTATTTCAAGCTTTTATTTCTCCTTGTTGTCAAAATATTTCTATTAATGTTGTTAGAGTGAACTGCAGGGATAAGACTTTTAGAGGAAAGATTATGCTGGAACTATACTTAATTGTCTGTATTAGGTAATTTGCAGTGTGAAACAAGAAAAATGTCAACTGGGACAGACTCAAGTAAAAACAGGTATGTGCCATTTCAGTAATTGTTCCAATTTGAAGCAGCTTATAAGGATATTGTGTGACATTCACATTCATTTCATGTTTGCAATTTGAAAATAAATAGAATCCAATATCCTTTTATAAGAATAACCACTGTAGTGGTTTTGAATAAAAGGCAAAAATAGTTTCCAGCATGATTACATCGATTGTGATGGTATTATACTGGAAATGCTCTGTAGAATTTGAAACACACAGGAGAAAATATGCCAAAGGTGCAGTAATTCGATAATAAATATCTTAAAATCATCAACATGCTGATGAGAATTTAAAATACTTTTAGCCTCTCTAGCACTGTAAGGCCTAGAAACAATGACAAGTTAGTTTTTAAAAAAGCACTTGTACAAGAAATGGAGATTAAGATACTGAGTTATTGTATTATCAGGATCACCAATGTTTTCTTCCACTTTTTTTTTCATTGGGGCATCAACTTCTGTATAAAAACTACATCACAGAACACTGTCTGCACCATATATTTCAGAGAAATGTAAAACACCTGAGATAGTATTTTTAAGGGCAGCAGGACATGGCATTTCATATGTAAATGATTATATTGAAGAAATCCATAATTTAGAGAGATATACAATGAAAAGTGTTTGCTTTCATGTAATTAAAGATCATTTGTAACAAATACTGGCACGAGACTGAATTTAGATTTTCTTGGCAAGCTTTATCATTGCATCCCTTAACTTTCAATGGTTGTATTTTGTACTTTCTGATGAAAACTCGGACAATGGGAATCCCTTGAAATTCAAGTGGGTGGAACCAAATGGGACATCAGCAGTGAGAGAGCAGCTTAGGCAGTAGCGGTACAACTGATTTATTTTTTAATTTTTTTATTTTTTTGCTTCTCTCAAGTAAGAATAGTATGGCATACACTTTTCCTGGACCCTCACAACCATATGTTGGGAACAAATGGTGAGGTGAAGGAAACTCCCAGGTTTCAGGGAAAATGTGTTGACCCAACTATATAACTTTTGTCAGTTTTTAAAATCTCATCCTTTCTACTTTTGTCCTCGCCATGCCTCACTCAGATTTCCCTTCTTCTTCTCTCCTCCTGTTTCTGCATTTCTTTCCCTCTACCCTCTGTAGGCACAGCCAGTGGGAACACTGCCAGCTGTATCTCAGGCCTAGCAACCTGTATCGATGAATGACTGAGTCAGTCTTTGAAGTTCTGGCATGAGCATTCTGATATTGTGGGAGGTCTCAAAAAAGTAGAGGATATAGGTGTTGATATAATAATTTGAGAGGCATCCAGTACCAGCAGATGATTTTCTTTCTAAAATCTAGCCCTGAGATAACAAAGATTTTCTGTAGTGTACCTTTGCTTTCTCTATCAAGCAATTCATTATAGGTTTAAAAGGAATGAAAATAGCATGAATTAATTACCATACCAATGAAACTAAATTTCTTCAGTTGTTAAGATTATCACTGTTTTATAGCTCAACAGAGTATGGAAGCATTGGTTAAAACAGTACAAAACACATAGAAGTTAATTATAAAAAAGAATAGAGTGTAAGTATCATCTGCAATTACTGAAATCTAATTTTGTTTACTACTTAGATAATTTTCAACTTATACTACCTGTCAGAAAGGAGAAAAATAGAAGAAGGTGAGAAGCTTTTTAAAATAAAATATTTTGAATGTTCTGTTTGAACAACAGTGCGACAATTTGAATGCCATGAAGATATATAATAGACATCATAAGATAGTGAAGCATTTAGTTTTAATATTGGATTTATAGGCCACAGAGGAGAGTAATTCTTGTTAAAACTAAAAAATACTGTTTTGTCACATTTCCAATGTATTTTGCGTAGCCTTCTACATCTACTACCTTCTGCCATTAAAAAAAAAAAAAAATCAGAGGAAAACGGGCCTTTAGCAAAAACTACGATAAAGAAATTCTTTCCTCTATTTTGACTATCAGCTAATCTTGAATTCTTTAGACCTTCTAGTGCAGTGCAACTTGGTCACTATCCCCATTTGAGCTTTCCATGTGTACAACCGTATGACTTGAAAAGCTTAAATTAGAATATCTTATACCAGGAAAAAAAAAAAAAAAGTAACATCGAGCTTTACTAGTTACCCGTCTCCTGATGGAAGATGGATTTGATTGCAATTTAAAGAAGTTTTGATGGTAAATACTAACAGGTGTTTATTGCTAAATAACAGGCAATTACATATTGGACAGCATCACTTTTTGGTCTCGAAGTAGGAAATAGATGCCAAAAATGAATTAGTGAAGTTATCATGCTTCAGCAGAGCAAGGGAAGGTTCGTTTGAATTTCCTGTCTACAACTGTTTACTCTCATACAAATAGAGTTCTGGGTACACTTTATCCTTTGCATGTAACATAATCATTCATTAGCCATAACGGAGTCAGTCATCAAACAATATAACCTAAACATACTTTCATGAGGTTGTAAACTTCTGGAAGAGAGACTATATTGCTCTATTTAAAACATTCTGCTTTTCTGAAACTTCAGAATATTCATTTCAGAAACAATGAAAATGTTATCTTTGTTTTTCTCCCATCTGTCCCACCCAATTGGTTTTTGAGTGCTGAACGCTATGAAGCCTAGGTAATTATCTGGAAGTCCTCAGCAACCAGTTATTTGTTACTGTTGTGTTTTCTGTGATGTTATTAAAGATTCCTGTTTTCTGATTGGTGTGATAGCATGCTCACCAAGATATTTTGGGATATACTAGTATGTGCTGGACACTATTTAATAGTACAGAAGACACATAAGTCTTGCATACATTACAAGTGAAAACACAATGTGGTTTGAAGATTTTTATCTTCAGTGTAATGCAGATTTTCTATTTTCATGACTGGTCTTTCACTTTCCAGTGATTGGGATAGCAAGGAAGAAAGGAATTTGAATTTGTTTTGATTCCAGTTTAGAACATAAATTTTACAGAGTCGAGAGACTGAATATCAACTTGTGTCAGAAGTCCTGGGGACCTCCAGACACCCCAGAAATATAAATTGATTGTGTCCCTTTGTTACTTGAGGGCATTAGAGTGCACTGTGCACTAGTGTCCACCAGTGCCTTGTATTTCTGTAGTTCTGATGCACCAGGCCATCAGATCCACACAGTCCAATGCACTCTATTGTCCCTTTCTCCCCACTGGCTGGGGCAGGGCTCCTCTAATTGTTACCTCTGTTGTTCTCCTCCAGCGAGTCACAGCAAAATTCCTAACCAGTGTTGAATGTGCTATGCTTTTGTGGCAAATTCTTGGAAAGTACCTGAGGTACAGACCTTTCTAAATTAGAATGTGTTATACTGGTAGCCATCTGATGGGATTAAGCAGGGACATGATATGCTTATGAGCCCATTCTGTTCTCATTCTGTGCCAGATATTGTTTACAGTCAGTGCGTAGTCCAAATATAAACTAGTTCTAGAGATTCACTTTAATAACAGTTTAAATAGCAGAACATTAAAACTCATTGTGAGCTCTTCATTATTACCAGGCCTAGCATTCAACTAACAGGTTCTCTCTACTACACCTATTTTGTCTCAGCTGCCTCTTTAAATTAAAGCAAGTGTTAATAAGCTATAATGCTAATACAAGGAAAGAATAACTTGTGGAAATTACTGGCTTGCCAAAGAAGCTGCACTGCTCTTTGTGAAGCCTTTAAATTCAGTGTCTCCTCATTTCCTGATCCAGGTTTTGAAACATATGTATGCACGAAGAAATTATAAGTTACCCTAGAGTTTCTTCTAGTTTGTTGCACAAGTTTTCCCCTTACTGCACTTGAACCTGTATTCCATGCAAATAAGTCTCTGGTTTTTGTATCTTGTATTACTGCCAAGATTTATTGGGATATCACAAAGAAGCAACCATTTTTAAAGGGTGCACAATTAAAGAGTGCTTTGTTTTATACTTGTACGTGCTCTGATTAAATATTTTAGTCAAAGTTTTTGCTGTTCTTTGTTAGTATTCAAAATAATAGAAAAACTGTTTATTTCATGGAAATGAAAATTTCAGTACTCAAACTTTTGTCTTGTCAGCTCTTTATCCTTCATTTCTTGCTTTTGGTATATCTTCCATCTTTTTCCCTCCCCAAACAAATTACACTGACTAGGGTGTTGTTTGTTAATCAATTTCATATTGCATGGGCATTGTGTCCTTTAAAACCCTAGCTCTAGAAACTTAAACTGATACTAGCAATAAGAAAGGTAGCATCTGGCCTTTTCCCAGGAAAATATAGTCACATTATATGACTGCTTGCTCCTGTGACTCTTTGTTGTGAAAATGCTAAGTCACGGCTTGAAGCAGTGATTGAGCACCTGGTAGGAAGGCAGGGCCAACGCAGAGGAGCTCAGGTGCCTTACATGTACCTAAAGGACCAGAAGGGGTGAAGCCAGGATCCACCCCTTCCCAGACTTTGTTTAAAGGTTGGCAGAGGGGGTAAAGATATCTTACTGGAGATCCTTGCATGCCTGTTGCATGCCTGAGGCCTTCTGAAGGTAAGCAGTGTTTGTTTGTTTGTGCCTATGGCTATTGTATTTGAGCAAAGTCCCGCTTGCTGCAGTCTAGGACCTTGCTGCTCTGCTATCATTGCTGTACTTTCATTGTGTTATGCTCTTTCTGCATGTAGACAAGTGGATGGATTTGGGTTTCAGCTGCATCATTATAATCAGTAGGTATCAAATGAGAACATTTAATCTTATAAATGTGAATTAGTGCATGAACTGGTCGTACCTTTATTTTTAATATAAAATGAACTGCCAGAGAAATACTTCTCATGGAATAATCCCACAGTGGTTTTATTCTGTGTCAAACATAAACTAATACTTTATTGGTTGTTTAGTACTCTGAACTGGGATTGAGTATCTGCTGCACATTGTGAAGTTTATTGACAATTCCAACATAAATTTAAGGGGGAAAAGGGCTTATCAGAATGAATGTATGAATATGTTTGTACATTCATCCATACTTTAATCATTGGATTGTAACATACCAATCTGGCTGATGCATGATTATGTGACACAAAATAATTTTTGAGAAGTGGCTATACTGGTCTTCTAGTCTTTGTTTTGTTTTCAGTAAATGTCAGAAATGCAGCTTTTACAAGAAGTTCAAAATAGTCTCAATTCATTAAATGAAGCACTGACAATGAAATAAGCGACTCTTGGCTTCATATGGATTTAATCCATATCTACAGGAAAATTCTTAATATTGATTTATATTCAAGAATCCTGCAACATGGATGTTTGTCTGTTGCATATTCTTTTTTCATTCTGCATGTGAAATTTACATATGATCTCAAAGTCTAGCTCATGTAATACAGGTAATACTTTACAGTGTCAAAGAGTTGTGATGATGAAACCTGAAAGCAGCTTTTGAGGCACATAGCTTGTTTTAAAGCTCTACCTGAGGGCCTAAATAAATGCTTGAATTTTCAGTGCTCCTGAGCAGACCTGATTTACTTTGAAATTATGGGAGACTGCAGAATGGTCTTGGTATATACAAATTGACAAAACTAAGAACAAAACTAACTTTATTTCCTGAGTTAATTAAATTTTTTAGCCAGGGGACTATCTTTTTTTGTCAGAACCAAACATTTTAGGTGAAAGTACTGTAACTGAATAAATTTAAAAATGAAAGGTATTGTACAACTCTGTAATGTTGACTGCTGTATGCTTTTGTATTTTGCTGTAATATGTTTGTTTGTACATTTGGTCTATGACAGCCTTCTTCATATAATTTTGATTTTTTTTTCTTCTGCAAGAAGTCCCGCTGATTTCTTTGAAGAAAGGGTGCACAGTGTGGGTTTTGCCAGTTTAAATTAAGTAGTGCCATAGAATACAAATATTAGGAAGAGACACATAAGAGATTTACAGGTCATATTCAGTCTACTAAATGTATTGTGGTTTCCATTGAATGCCTTCACTACTTGCTCGAGAGTGGCTGTATGGGGCTTTTTTAATGGAGAAAATTCTATCATCTTCGGTGTAAGATAACCCACTTACTGGTAATCCTATAAGCATAAAAAACAAAATGAGAAGAGATATCAAAGTAATTTTTGGAAATAGAGATTTGCAGAGAAGAAAGAGGAGCAAACAAATGCTGTTGTGAAACCTCTCTTAATTGAATGGGATAGTGACATATAAGTGGTATTGCCAAATATTACTTTTTAAGAATGTCTTCATGAATTGAGAACAAAATAAGCAGTGGCATTGTTTGTTCTGTCTGTGGCACATGGTAATCTAAGGTTAGCTGAATTTTGCACTTTTAGTCTGAGATTCAGCCTCCTGCCTACTGTAGAGCAAAACTTTGTGGAAATAGAGAAAAAAATGTATTATTTTTCTTAGGTGGGTTACAAAATGCTTCATTAAAGGAATTGTATTTGTTCCACTTGAGAAGTAAGAAAATGACAAAGTAAAGACTGCGGGTGAATCTATATGCATACTCTCTTAGATTTTGCTGCCTGCTTGTACAGTATGCATTCTGGTCAGCATAAACATTAAGAGCTAGATTAAGCTCTGCTAAATTGTCAGTGTACACTGAGGTTTAGACTCTTCAATATTACTAGATCTTACAGGGCAATCAAGCTGTTCTAGCACTACATAATGCAAAGCTTATCAGGCTTGGCCTACATGTTCTCTTATGTTTAAGCAACAAAAGTGTGCAGAAGCACCTTGTTTGGGAAGAAATATGCCAATGGAAATTTAATACAGAATAGGCACTTAGTTTTAAGGGGATGGTTGCCTAAATTCAGATAATGAAGTGGCTTTTGAAGATGAAAGCAAAGCCTAGAAAATGACTTCTGGATATTTGCAGCTTGAGGAAGTCCAGACCTATATATTTCACTAGAGTGTAATTCTGGAATGTAATTCTAGAAGGTAACTTTACGATGAAAGAAACAGAAGAAATATGGTGATAGGATATGATATAAAAATGCTGTGAAACTAGCATTTGCTTGGGATGATCAGCTGGGTGATTTACAGCTTGGGCTACAACTTAAGCAGTTCCCAAAAGACCATCTGTCATGCGTATCTGTTATGCAATTGGAATTTAAAATCTCTGCTTATTTCATAGCTGTCAAACAACTTAGATAAAGTAATTTTTCTGAATGTAAAACATAAGTAAGCCAGCATGAAGTTGTGTGATTGATTGGAACTAATAGAATCTTTGCTTATTATATGATTTCTTTAATAGTCAAGAATGTCAATCAGATATACATTAGGAAAGTCAGTTTTGTGCACTGAATGGAACTTCATGATGTCTCAACTGGACAACTGGAAATTTGAATTCTTCTTACTGGAATCTTGTTTTTTTTTTTTTCTTCCCTTTCATTCCACGTCAATAATAATTCTAAAATAAGCATAACTAAAATAGGGATGGAGTTTTTCTCTTGTTGCTTCATATGTATTTGTTCTTGCCAGTGAACAATTTTTATTATCCTATCTATTGTTTTCATGCTTTTCCAAGTTTCCTGTCTTGCTGATAGGATTTTCAGTTAATTTTCTGCCCTGCTTCTCATATCCTGGAAAAATATGTTCCACGACTTTTCCCCTTAGCTAACTTAAGCCTCCATTTCATATCTCTGATAGATTTTAATTGCTTCTGGTGATATTTGAGTTCATTCTACAAAGCTCCTTACAAGGGATATTTATTGCAATAAAAAAATCCCGGTGTACCAGTTTGACATAGTAATCTATAATGCTTAAATGGCTTTCTAATGAATAGAGAAAATATGAATGCTAGCATGACCTACATCTGAGACAAAAGCTATTCCCTTAGGGAATGGAGATAATTTATCTCATGCATTATGCATCTCTTCTTTATACCCTGTTTCCACAAAAGATATTTTTTGTTTTCTATCAGAATTGTTTAAGTTGGGGCATTAGGTTCCATTTGTTGGTGCATTAACATCCTGTTAGGATTTCTGCAGTCTAATTTTTTCTTTTTTCTTTTTTTTCCTTTTACCTATTCATAATTTCCTTTTTGTTCTTTGATACTTGACTTTGAGTAAATCTTTTGGTTTCCTCCTTTATTCTTTGAAGAATGATGGCTGCTGATTTTTGTTGGGAAAGTTTATAAACAAAAAAATATGCTGTAAATTTTTCATTGATGCAACCATGTCAATGGTTAATAATTGGTTTGTATTATGTTAAGATGGAAACAAAATTTAGGTCTCACATACATCCCTAACCTGATGGATTCTTTGACAAGCAGAGAAACAGGATGGAACTCCTCCTGTAAAAGCACTGTGCCATTTCCTTCAAACACTGCAGGATTTATGGGTAGGGCTTGTAGTTAAGGTAACAGTTTGACGTGCAATGGGTGTTCAGCCCTACAAAGCAAGAAGTCATGTCTGCCACAGCATTTAAGAAATTACCTCCTAAAAGCAACTGAGTTGATAGAGATGGATTTTTCAACTACTTATACTAAAGACAAAATGGTGTAGATTAGCATTTGTTAGTGTCACTTTCTAACTTGTTTCATATTGCTTTCCTTTATTAATTTGTAAGGCAAGAATAATAGTAATGGTACAGGGTCTTTGTAAATTATAAGATCTTCAATTCTGTATTCACTGATGTTCTTAGTAAAAGTATATGTTACGTAGGAGAGAATTGCACAGTTTTCTAGGTGGGGACATGCTACTGACCTCTGTAACAGAAACATAAAATAGTATGTTACTTGTTTGTCTTTATGAAAATATCTATTTGTTTAATGGACACTTTCTTATCTGCCTCTAAATACAGCTCATTTATAATTTTAATCCTCACCTATGTTTTGTCATCTAGGGTAATGGTATTTAAAAAAAAAAAAAAAAATATATATATATATATATATATATATATATATATAATATATATATATAATATATATATATAATATATATATATAATATATATATATAATATATATATATATATTCTACCCACAAATCTTGGTCAGGTAACCAAGATTTCTGAACATCTACACAATTTTAGTAATTGTTGTGTTTCATCTGTTGTGGGTTTTAATGCTTTTTTAGACAATCGCGGTTACGATCTGCAAAACTATGAACAAATGTGCCCTAATATCAGTATATCTGGTGTATATGGCTTTGGACTGAAATACATTGGGGACTTTATTGTTGTAATGCTCTGTGACAATATTAACCTGGATCTCTCCTTTGCATATTTAATTTTTTAAAATAATATCAAGGATGTTTTTTTTTTTCCAACTGTCAACAGAAAGAAGAATTCTTGTCACTTTAGCTTGCAGAACAATATTTATAGCATCTAACTTTCTACAGAGGTATTTGGTTGTTATTCATATCACAATGTGACATGTTTCACGGTGAAAGACCCAGGGGGGTTATTTGTTGTTGCAGTGCCATTGGCTAATGTGAATGCTTTAGAATACATCACTTGTGTATCTACTAGAACATGAGAGAAAACACTGGATCATCAAATTGTTGTGTGGGAATACAGAAGCACCAACCTGACAGTGCGAGGAAAAAGCAAAATCAGCAGAGAGAGTGGCCTGTAAGGTTGCTGGGCTCTGAGTAATACTGGAACAAACATGAAGCAGAAATATTAGTAGATGCTGCATGTGATGTTTGTAAGCCTTAGCCACTTACGGCATGAAAATACTGCTTTTCTATCAGATGAGTTACTGTGTGTGTCTTAACACTGAATGTCATTCATCTGCACCATGCTGAGTTATTGTGGGCTGTGTGTTGGGCTGTATTATCTGCCTCAGAATTTCTGATATATATTTTATAGTTTTTTCTCCAAAGCTGATGTTTACTTCTTACATTTTAATTTTTTCATCATTCCCTGTTCTGGTTAACTTTTTATTAGGGTTTATGTAAGGAAAGCTAATAGGGGAGAACAGCAGCTACTTTTCCTCTTGTGAGAGTGATTGCAGTACTTGCAGTGGCTAAACACATTATACTAAAGAAATTCTTTTAAGGGCTAATCCTGACTGGCAGCAGTGGTCTCTAACAGGGTGTTAAATGCTACAGATTCCTGTTAACTTCTTTGGGAATTGTATTTAAGCTTTTAAATTGGGCTGGATGCAGAAAATCTGTGGTGTTCATGATCAGGAAGGCATATTGCTGCTTTGTCCTTTTTACTGCAGAAGATGTGCAATTCTTATTAATGGATGTATTTTGTTTCCAAGGGTGTAGTTCCAGTGCTATGGTGTTTTTTTTAACTTGTTCAAGATTCTTATTACTGTAAGACCAGTCATTTTAACTGGATGTTGCTGATATATTTGTCTCTTTAGCTGCTGTGTATATGTGATTCCTTGTGCTTTTATACACTTCTCCATATTCTAGAACATTCTCTTTTCCTTTATGCCTAGCTAGCTCCCATTCTTATTAAAACTTGTCTTTGTCAACACTATTACAGTTAATCTATAATCCAGGCATCTCTTCTTGCTCTTGGCAATTAAAACATGAAGGAAAATCAGAGCCCATTAAAAAAAAAAATGACACAAAACAAATGATATGATATACCCTCTTGACAAGCAATACTCCGAAGAAAAATATTCCCTCTATTGATATCTCTTGTCTTTTCTCATTCCCTGCTGTGACTGTTGTGATTATTCATGGTTATTATGACTTTTAAATCCTTCAGCTCCTGTCTAAATGAAAATAGGAGAGATTTTAAAAGGCACAAGTGGAGGGTACACGCTCAGTTCTTCTGAAAGAGATGGATTTCTGCTCCCTATCGGTATAAAAGTAGTGTAAGCATGTGCAACTCTTTCTCCCTGTCAGAGGGGATTTTGCTGTTTTCATATACTAAACCTCAAGAAGATCTCAATAGGAGAGTATGGTTCCCAAACTATCTGTGCCTTTTCTAAAATGTATGCTATTTCTTTTATGTAGGCCAAGTATTAACAATAATTGAGAGCAGGAACATATCCACTACTTTACTTCTCCTTTTATGAGATATTACAACTTCCTCCATTTTATTTTTAATTCATTTGAATGACTGTTCCTACTATGTCTGTCCTGTCTTCCTTTTTTTGGTGCTGTGCAGCTGTCTTTTTTAATTTTTTTTATTTATTTTTTTTTTTTAGGAAGGTGTCTCATTCAAGTAGGTCTAACTATGCGTAAACTTTGACGTCTCTTTGATGATGGTTTACAGGGCTGCTTTCTATGTTATGAATCATGCAATGGCTTGGATTGGAAAGGACCTCAAAGATCATAAAGTTCCAACCCCCCTGCCACAGACAGGGCTACCAACCTCCAGCTCTGGTACTAGACAGGTTGCCCAGGGCCCCATCAACCTAGTCTTGAATACCTCTGGGGACGGCACATCTGTATCCTCTTTGGGTAGCCTCTTCCAGTACCTCATCACTCTCTCTGTGAAGAACTTCCTCCTGACATACCTTCTAAACCTTCCCTCCTTGAGCTTAAAACCATTCCCCCTTGTCCTGTCACTGTCTACCCTTGTAAAAAGATGATTCTTTTCCTGTTTGTAATCCCCTTTTAAATACTGGAAGGCTGCAATGAGGTTGCCTTGCAGCTTTCTCTTCTCCTGGCTGAACAAGCCTAGCTCCCTCAGCCTGTCTTTGTAGGGGAGGTGCTCCAGCCCTCTGATCATCTTTGTGGCCCTTCTCTGGATCCTCTCCAACAGTTCCTCATCTTTCCTGTATTGGAAGTGCCAGACCTGGACACAGTACTTCCAGAGGAGGCCTCATGAGGGAGAGCAGAGAGGGACAATCAGCTCCCTCTCCATGCTGGTCACCCTTCTTCTGATGGAGTTCTAATGAAGTACTGCTGTAGATGGAAGTTACAATCCTGGGATTTATTTTGTTCAGCTCATCTTGACCAGCCAAATAGCACTCTGCTAGAGACATGCATGAGGGTTGGAGAGCTGACTTTCATGCCACAATTATGTTGTCCTGACTTTGGATCAGTGAGATCCTGTTTGCTCCCTGGAATTTGCTGAAACAGTTTCCATTCTGTTTCTGTTCATCCTGTAGTCCCAAGATGCATTACTGGAGAGCCACATCAACAGAGGTGAAAACTTACCTCACTGTTACCTTCTTTTCTCCAGTCCTATTAAGTGCAACTCAAAAATGTGAGTTTTAACTAGAAGAAACTGGACGAATGAGAAGGAATGCATTGGGTGGTTGCAGAACTGAATAAGAGCCAGAACCTTATCTTAAAATGGTATTTCCATGTAGAGGCATGCTTTTTCAGACTGACAGTAGCCATAGAAGTCATAGAGCAGGAGGCAGAATTAATGAGTAGGAGAGTTAAGCTTTTTTTCAAAGAATATTATACTAAGGAGCAGCGTTACAGCTCTCTGAAGAGGTGTGACTGAAGGTAAGCTGCTATGTATATTTGTAATGAAGCCTCAGAGAAGAATAAACTGTGATATCTATCGGGAAAAGCTAAGACGGATTGGAAATGGTGTGGAGTGTTTAAAATAGCTCAGGCTGTGGACACTAATCAGAAAGCATTTTACTAATACCTTTCTGCTGATTTTTTTTTTCTTAAATATTTTAGTGCTAACATCACAGTTTAAAAAAAAAAAAAAAAAATGTTGTTAGGTATTACCATGTTAATAATGGCTTGGTCATTGGCAGCACTTACCAACTGATTAGATTATTAGTGTCCAAAGGCAAAATTATGGGTCATTCAAGTTTTGCTGAAAGTCATGTTAGTCATGAACTATGTTAGTGATCATTGGTTTGGAACTTTTACTGTTTGTATTGCAGTTGCAGCTTGTTGTGGTCTGCTATAATTTGTGTTAATATAAATTCAGCAATGCAGAGCTATGTATGTCACTTTTGTATTTGTTCACAGATGATCTATTACCCAAAAGGGGAATCATTGGATTTTTCTCTGACTAATACTGTATATAAAGCAGAGAGTGCAGTTATAGATTACTGTGAACTTCTATCCGAGCGAACGAAGGATGGATGAAACTGCTCCTGTGTAAAATACCTTGTAATGCCCAAACGTGAGTTGCAAGATAATAGCAAAACAACTGTTCTGTAAAAGTCAAAAGCCGTTCCATGGCTAAACAGTGATTGTTAACAGTTGTATGTGGAAAGAACCTAAGGATGTTGGAACAAACCATCTAAAAGTCTGCCTTATTTGGACTATATTCAATAGTAAGAGGTCATTCCTGCTTGCTGTGTGTGGTGTGCCATGAGTTGGTGATAAGTCCCTTTCAGTCAACTTGAGAGATGCTTCTTCCTGCTCCTCAAGCAGTTGCGGTGCAGCTCTCAGTACTTGGAGAAACTGTTGCTGAGCACACAAACTGGTTAGGGAGGGACTGGTGTTCACACAAGTGGTGAAGTTAAATAATTGTGGTCTTCAATTCAGAGTTGTTACATCAGTAACAGTTGAATTTAGACAGAGTTTCGTGTCTGTTCCAACTACTTTTTCACACTAATGGTGTACTCTTCAAAGACTTAATTACCATTTTGAAATTACTTCTGTATCCTGGATAGCTACTAAAATATTAATATCTTCACAATCTTCTGTCTTTTAAGTGAATTTCGTAGTTCTTTCAGGAGCTAAAAAATACTCAGAAGAACTGACAAAGTTTGGAATTATATTACTACTGTTATTTCTGATTGCCTCCAGTGTGATAGGATCTTGCTGTACTTTGACAGCACTATTTGCGCGCACTGCTGTGTGTTCAGAGAGAATGTGAGAGGGCGGCAAGGATGTTGTTCTGGGAATGTCTGTTCTGTTACAGTTTCAGTCACCGCAGAATGAAGTCAGCAATAACCGTAATAAATCCATGTGTGTGTTCTGGTGAGAGGAGTAGTACCATACACCGTTGATTGTGAATCTTGGAGATCTTTGTGTCTATGTGTTAGGCCTCTGCTGCAGAGCTCAGCATCACTGCCATGTGGAAGTACTGTTTTAACTGAAGGATGCAGTTCTGCTTGTTGTGACTACAGCAGTGTGGGGCTGGGTGGAGCTGAGTGACAACCAGCAGAGAGCGTGGTGTATCAGCTTGAGAGAGGAAAACTGAGGAATTTTAATTATTTTAGGTGCTTTGTTCTTTTACAAATCTGACCACAGGCTCCTTTACATCTTGTGTGTGTCCTAGCAGAAGTGGAAAGGGCACATTAGTAAATAATTATGGTTGGTGTTAATAAAATATTCTTGCCTGATTTTATGTGCTTCTGTTTTTTGATCTTAGCACACAAGTGGGGAAATTTAATGGGTGCTGTATTCATCTGAGATGGCCAGCAAATGCTGAAAGCCTGGAACCAGCCAGAGAAGTGAATTTACAGAGTATCTGATGACCATTTTCACAGAGAAAAAGATTGCTTTCTTTTAAGAGGATCAGAATGCTTTTCACACCCAAATTTTGAAATATTTCTTTCCTTGGCTTTTGGAAATGGGCTGATTTTTCTGCTTATATGTCTTGATTAAGCTTAAAACTTTGAAACCAATTGCACTTTGTAGAATGGTTAATAGGTTACATGGCAGTCATGCTGCAGCCATAGTATAGTTTAACCATGATTGTTGAATCCGCAGCTGTTCATCTGTTCTATTGACAAGTTTACCATGTGGCTGAATACAGACTGCATTGTGTGTGGTTTTTAGGAGTGTCTCTCTAGTTCCCATAGCAAAATGAGTTTTCAAAGCAAAAAATGCTAATAGCATCCTCAGAGTTCATGGTTACTGTAACTCCTGCCTGATTAATGCACAGATATAAGGAGTTTGGATGAGACATGCTTGTTAGTGGCATTTCATCTTTAAGAAAGAAGGTTTCTCTTTCTTCCTTTTTTTTCCCAAATGGAAGCAACAGTAGGCTTTCTGAAGGAGAACAGGTAAACTAGCAGATCCAGGCTGTTCTTTTAAGGGTTTTCTCAGAACCAGCTAGATGTCGATTCCTTTATTCACACTGCTGAGCAACTTAGTGACTGGAAAGGTAATTCTAATGTTAAATAAAATTTCTTAGAAAATCCAGCTCAAAGGAAATAAGCATGAGATAAGGAATCTGACTGTACAGAACTCCTACAATAAAAAGGGGAAAACTTGGTGCCCTAACCTTGCCCTAACCACAAGTGACCATAATCCAATACTTTTGGGTTGCCTTGTTCAGAATTAGTTCAACAGGTGGAATAGGCATACTCTTCAAGTCAGTGCTAGTGACTGTGGCGTAAAACGTGTTCAGGTTCTTGGAAATTGGGGTGTTTTGTTAACTATTTTTAGCGTCTCGTGACCAGTCTTAATGAAGAAACACCTATTTATTAATCTTACTTTGTGGACTGTGAAATGGTTGTCTAAATGTAAATATATCTGGTTACTTTCTGTGTTAAATGAAAGATACAAAGCGGGAAGACCTGCTGGAATTGATGTTACCACAATCTTCTTGCTGGGAACACATTCTGCTGAACAATGAAGTTTCTGTTGCTTTAGTATCATCTGTAATACTGTATCATCATTTTTGGTGTACCAGTGTGCAAGTGCTACAAGTAGATGGTTTGCAGAGGAGCAGTTCTGTTCAGAGCTGTCATGTAAGCAGAAGGCTGTGGATGGAACAGGGAGTATCGGCTCATGGATTTTGAGTAGGCTGGGGAAGGAGGGAGACAGCATGCGACATAATGCAGCAGATGTAGCCCATCACAGGAGGTTTTGTTGAAAGATAGCGGAAGCTTATGCAAATAATGGAAATGCTAAGAGGGGGGGAAAAAAAACAACATCCAAAAACAGAGCACTTGCATTGAAGCTTTCTTAACAGACTCTGCAATACAAGCAGATTTGCTATAAATTATTGCATATTTCCTGAGTCTTCCTAAATCCTGTAATTACGTGTACTTTTGGCTTTTTTCTTATCTTTTCTAACGCTTCCTTAGAGAGTCAGTGTAGACTTTGTGCTGAGTTCACATCGGCGTTTTTGCTAATTGTTCCTGATGCTTCTCCATATTGTGGACTCTTTAACAGAAAAGTAATGGCAGATTGCCTTCTCTAGAGAGAGACCAAAAAAAGTCTGTTAAAGTGAGCTAAAAAGAGAAAGGGAAGGAAATGCCACTTAAAGTAAATGTTTCCATTACAGTGCATGTGGAATGACTGGTTAAAAGAAATCAAAAGAACTTTCTCAAAACAAAAACAAAACAAACAAACAAAAAAAAAAACCACCAAAAAACCCAAGAATTTATGCTTCTTTCTCACATTTTCCTCCTAACTTATCTAGATTCTTTTTAGAACTTGATTGTTACTATGAAATTACTTCCTGGAGAATTTGCTTTTGCAGTATGTTAATGTATGCTGATGTATGAACTATGCTTACATTCAGGCTGCCCAGAGAGGTTGTGGATGCCCCGTCCCTGGAGGTGTTCAAGGCCAGATTAGATGGGGCCCTGGGCAGCCTGGTCTAGCATTAGGTGGGAAGGTTGGTGGCCCTGCATGTGGCAGGGGGGTTGGAGATTCATGATCCTTGAGTTCCTTTCCAACCCTGGCAATTCTGTGATTCTGTGATTGCTTACAGCATTGACATATGACTTTTGTTAAACTGAGGTTAGTACCTTCTCACCTTGATGTATGCTCGCCCATCTGTCATGAGAGTTGAGATTTTTTGTCTCTTAGTGTTTTGAGCTGTGGTGAGGTCTGACAGCATGAGAATGAGTTTTTGGATCATATTCCACAGTACTTGTTTATCAAAACTGCAGATCAGGAAGTTCTCTACCATTCCTGCAGGCAGCTAGTTTCTGATTGGATCTTATCCTCCAGTACTACTCCAGTGGTGGCATGTGCCTCAGCTTCAGGGAAGAGAGTCTGTGGGATGTGCGTAGATGGGCTGCCACTAGCTGAATACAGATCAAATTACCCCAACCTGAATGTGGAGCATTATCATGCTGTCACTTCACATTCACTCTACAGTTAATTTGAAATGTTTTTTTTCTATAGAAATGATCTTCCTTTTCAGCCTGCTCAGCAGGACTGCTTGTGCAGGTCTCCTCTGAACTTATTTTGTGGGGGAATTCAGAGCTTTCCGTGATAGTTTGAGTCTGTGAGATTTGACAAAACAGTGTACCGAGTTGAAGCTCACACAGGGCTCAGCCCAAACAGAGTTTGCAGTCTCTTGTAGAGGGTAATGCTTGCATATATTTTGTTGGAATCACTAGAAATGTGTGTCTTTGTGATGGGTGAGTTGTGCTATTTTCCTCTGATGTGCCCACTATTATGCCTCAAGAACTATTTTTCATCATCATGATGTCAACTTTCATTTTTATGATGATAATATATTTTATGATTGTCTTTGAGATGTGATATCTCTAGGTCCTTTCTTGTCTGGCAGGCATTAAATCATTAATATTTCAAAATCAAATGCCTCTAAATACTGGCAAAATGGAGCTCCTAGTTGTCTTGTTTCTTAAATTTGCAGAGGAACATTGAGTCCTGTTTTTCTAACCTCTGATGATCTCCAGTTCTATTTCAGTTATTGAGCAGTCTTTGAGGATTGTTTCTCCTGGTTTTGCATGTATAAGAAACTACCTTTTATCATAGAAAGCTAACTAGGTTGTAGGTATTTATTTCTGTTATTAAGCAAAAGCACTTTTCACTCCTAATTTTTATATTTCAGATTGGATTATTGAAATTCTTTGTTTCCTTTCCAGAATGTTGAATATTCTGGCTGCAAAACTTTCTCTAACCTTCTTGCTTTTTGACACACGCAATACATCAGTACATCAGCTCTTCTTAATTAGCAATAATTGCTTGAGTTTGATTTGGGGGGGGGGAGCTATTTTTTTCATTTTATAAGCCTTTAAAAACTCTTTCAAATTGTATTAACGATGTCACTTTCTGATGTTATGCATGGTTTTTTCTGTGAGCTTTTAAATATAAAAGAGGCATCCTCATTTCATTGTGATTCTTACAAACTTTATTAGAAGTTTCATTTCTTCATTTACAGGAATAGTTTAGACAGGCTGGTTATCTGCAGAGGAAGAGCAGAAGTTGAAGGATTCTTTCTACCCTTCCATCATCAGGAGCACCTGCTAAAAATGTATATCAGTAGGAATGTTACAGTAATCAGCCATTCTTGACCTATGAAAGTCACTGAGAAGCTTTCAGCTTTTTTTGATTAAAATGAAATACGCAATTTCTGCCTTTTCAACTAATTCTCTGCCATTTTTTCTTTCCCTTTCCCCCCTACGAAAGCACATTTTTCTTGTACCCTCCTAACTACTTTCTCTCTGTGTCTTCATTCCTACCGTAATTTCTTTTCTTCAGTTGATTCCTAGTGTTTGTTGAGTTATTGTTCTGATTAGACCTTATCAGTTTCTTTTCAGTCTGTCGGACTTTTTTGCTGGCTAGTTCACTTACTCATTACATTTGCTTGCATAGGTGTTGTCCTTGGGCAGGCATACACAGAATCTTTTCAATAAAGCTTACCTGGAGACAACGTTGCATAAACAGAGAACAACATGGAAGTAAACTGAAAGCAGCAATGTGGACAGTCAAAGATTGGTTTCAGCATGTGCTGAAGAGTGTGAGTTCATGCCTTCAGTTTGCAAGAAGACGCTGTCTCTTTCTGGCCTTCTGCTATCAGAAGCTTCCCTTGTCCTCCTGTGTCATGTGTTGGAATTCTATCAGAACAGTTGTTAAGAGAGTCCTGAATGTCTCTCCTTCCTACCCAGCACAAGGCAGCAGTCTTTAAATTCTGAACATAAAACTGGAAATCCCGTTTGTGTTGAAGTGGGCAGCAGGATCTTGTGCTGACTTCGTCTCAACACTGTACGGGGCTTATTGTTCCTCTTGACTTTAGGGAATGCAGAGCTGAATACTGGAATAAAGAGGAAGCATACATTGTATGCCTTTCAAAGCTCTGAAAAGCCGGCGCTTACTGATGTTCTTTTAATTACTAGATGATGTTGTACAGGAGTGTGAATCTGAGGTTGCTGTAGGCCTGGTGGGAGAGATGCTTAGCCAGCTGAAACTGATTTGTATTGCAGTTTGAAAAGGCAGCATCAGAACTAGCCTGGCTGTGTTCAATCACTTTCTAAAGCTACTATTGTAAATAGCTGGCTGTTCAGCTACTGAAGAAATAAGCCTGTAACTAGGGATTCACTTTTGTTTTCTTCAAACTGGCTCAGACAAACCTCTGTGATTTCCCTAGAGAAATCCTTTATGTTCATAATGTTTATAGTGTTCACTCCAGGTGCCTAGCTGTGGCAGCACACCTTACTACTTCACAACAATTCACTGCACACATCCACAATGGCTTCACAACTGTGGCTCAGATAATTTGTTCTTGCTCAGGAAAGAAAAGTTGAGAATCAAGGGTGGTGGAGCAAAACTCATATTATGCTGCAACTAAACACCATAGGGAGCAGTTAATAGTGTACAAGACTGCCTAATTCTGATGAAAGAACAATCCCTATCAATTCCAGTTTTTTCTATGCAACGCTATCTACGAGCTATTTCAGAGAAACAGTGTGATTCTCATAGGGAACAACAGGAAAAGAGAGATTATTTCTTTTTGTTACTAGCTTTTGTGAATCTTGCTGTCTCCTGAATAATAGTGATGGTAATGATGGTGACAAATCCTAAGCTTTCAGAAGAAGAGGCTATGCTTCTGTGTACAGCATGGTGACAGCTTTGAAGTAAAACATTTTCCTCATGTTCAGATGTTAAATTATGGACAATCTCTTTCTTGTCACTTTTTCCGTCTGGTCACTAATGGGTTTTTGATGCTCACTTTTTTTTTTTTTCCACGAGTGAGGTAATATCTAAACATATCTGAGAATATCTGCTTGAGTGCAGAAAATTACACAGGTAGAAGGGGCTTATGTCTCTACGAAAGTGGTTTTTTTACTGGTTCTAACTTCTTGTTCAAATTTATTTTAGCATAACTAACTGCTAGAGTAGAGCTAGTTTAAAGTCAGACTTTCTGGCTTCCAAATAGTTCCTAATTTTTTTGAAGTATTTTTATTATCCCAGATTTGAGTGAGGAATGTGCATATTTTTGACTCTATACATAAATCAAAATTTTCTCCAAATAATAAATAAGGACAAAACTTATGTTACACTCTGCAGCTCCTAAGGGTGTCCAGAAAAAAACACTTTACTCCTGCACTCTAGATTTTGTGGCAGACAGCCTGAAAGCTCATTCAGGGCATGGATAACTGCGGACTCTAGTATTCCACATTCCTTGGCTGTGGCAATCCAACTGGGTTATTGCCTGTGGCTTTTGATGTCCCAAAGAATGAGACTGTAGTTTATCTTGTCATCTGTGATGGTCTATCTGTAGTGACTTTATCACGAGTCCCATGGAAAATGATGTAGAAGAATGTTAAATCTGAATAATTTCAGCTGAATGTTTTAGGCTAGGCAAAATAACATTTTCTGATCAAGTTTTATATTAGTCTTAGGAATACATTTCTTGAAGTTTGACTTTCATGCATGTAATTTAATGACATCTTCAGGAAACCTGCCTCACGTTCTTTGAAATTGCGTTCAGTGTTACATGCAGCGTAAAATTGAGAATAAAGCTCTACACAGATGTGGGCCCTCTAGTGGTGTTCAGGAAGTCAGTGATTTAGAAAACTGCAAGACTGAAATGTAACACCAGGTTTAATTATCATGAAAGTTGCCAGTCGTACCCAGAAGCACAAAGTTGCTTGGACTCCTCTTTGTCCTCTGATTACGTATATTATGCAAAAAGAATGCTGTTGGCATTGTCTATGCACTGTGCCCATGCATTCCTCTACAAATTTTAGTTTAGTTTTCTCTATTATTCTTTTTAGCAACTCTATTAAATCTGTAGTTTGTGAATCTGAAACTGGCTGTGCTGATGTTCGCTAAATATAAAACCAGCAGAACCTCTCTATTGCAAAGATCTTGTATTCTAGATGTAAGGTAAATATTGGTCAGTTTTCTTAATCCACTGACAGTCAACAACCTTTGTTTAATGTTTTTGTTTAACGTCTTTCGCAGCTAGCAATGAACTGGCATTGTTGCTGAAAGAAAAAGTCATACCTCCTTTATTGTCCCTATTGCTAAGCCCTCATCCCTCTTCTGTAGGCACAGTGGGCTTGATAAGAAGTGCATGCTGTTTAAGACTAAATGACAAAAAAGGGACAAAAATATCTCCTTATCTTCAATAACATACACACCTTCATAAATAAAGTACAGCAACTGATTAACAGATTACCAAGTTTAAAAATTACTCAAAGAAGTTTAAAAAGAATGCTAATTGGAGCTTGAATCAGAATTAGCTTCCATTCATAGTACTTCCTAATGAGATGCATGCTTGAAGCCATCTTTTTTTTTTTATGTAGAGATAACACTGTTTTGTTTTTTTTTTTTTTTTTCTGGAAAGAATGGTGATGTGATTAACCCTGCTGTAGGGCTTTTTCATTTGATCACTTACATGAAGAATAGTTTCTTTGTATAATTCCATTTTTTTCCCGATTTTATTTCCTTTCTCTCCTATGAAAGAGCTGCTGCCAGAGAAAAGTGCAAGCATGCCAGCTGTAGTAGGAAACTTGATTATACAAATGTAGTTTAAACTTTATACACAGTTATGGAAGATTAGCAGTGCATGTCATGAGGAACGAGTGCAGCTTCATTTCGGAATGATAAACTGCAAGCTTATGTGGATGAAATTCAGATACAATCATAAGCTGTCCTGTTCTGCCTTTCTCTCACCCCTCCTTGTTTGCTTCTCTATTTTTAACTGAGTATCCTACAAAACTCCCACTGTCTAAGCTTCTGGAGAGGGTGATGAAGCCTATAAAGTCACAAGTGGCATAGATATTTGAACAGGGATCATGGTTCATTTGCTTTTATATACAGGAGCTGGGAAGGATGAAATTGTAACTGCAAGTGTCAGATTCAAAGCATATAGAAAAACGATACTTCACACAGTACATTACAGAGCTGTAAAAGGTTATTGTCCCAGGATTTTAGGAATACTGAGGAGTTCAAAAATTGATTAGATATGTTAATGGAAAGAAAATATAGGAGGGTTGCTGCTTGTGACTCAGAAAATCTGTAAGCCACAAATCATATGAATGAGATAGAGGTATTTCAAAGAGCTATATTTCTGTGCTGCTCTTCTCTTACACTCCCCTACCCATCTGCTACTGGACTCTGTCAGAGGCAGGGTGCTGTGTTACATGGGCATGCAATTATGTTCTTGCATCCTCGGAGAGAATAAGATTCTGTTTTATTTCAATTTTACTTATCCTTGAGATCCCTACTTTCAGAGGAGACTCAAGCCACAAGCACTAGGATTTCTTACTATCATTTCTACCATAGCTGAAACTAGAAGGAAGCATAAATTTCAAGGAAAAGTCTTGCTGAATTCTTTCAAGACCGAATTAAAACAACAAGCTTCCTCCCTAGTTCTCTGGCCTTCTGGAAATAACAAAACCACTGAGCAAAGCACCTTCTCTTTGGCACTTGAACATATACTCTTTTCCTTGAGTGAAGATATTGGATCCTCCTTAGGCAGGGTATTTTTTAGCTTGGATATTTTGGGAGCCTTGAGGTTTTACTGGGGTATGTGTAGATTCAGCTATCTGTGTCCTTCCTTGATTTCATTAAAAAAAAGTTTTGTGCTTAGCACAGTTCTCCACTTCAGTGTCCTTGTGATGTATTATGTTTATACTTTTGTAAAGAATCAGTATTGTTTTATTTATCATAGTCCTGTTATATTGTGTCTGTTTTCTGCAGATCTTATAGGCTTTACTTCCTCCCTCTCTTTAAAATGTCAGGCCTTGTTTTTGTTATCTCATATGAAAGTCAGGAATATTAGGTCTTGTTATGGTAGAAATTTTATTCAAGTGAAAACTTCTGAATCTTCATAAAACACTGCTATGATCCTTAATGACAGCATTTTTTTTGAGAAATTGTCAAACAGTTGAGTGATATGAGTTGCAATAAAAGCAAGAGCATGATTTTTAGGCAGCCTAACTAAATGCCCTTCCTTTGGTAGCTGCTGAGGTTTTTGGTTTTTTTTGAGCTGGAGATGCACAGACTTTCTCTGTGTTTGTGTGACAAAGAAATCATTCAAAACTATAATTCTTTTTTAGAAGCTAAAGCATATTTGTGGTCAGCTTAAATTCCTACATGAAGGAACTACATGATTCAGGGAGGAATGTCCATGTAGCATGCTGACCATGGAATTGCTGAAAGGAACCTATTTAACTCTGGTTCTTCACAGCTTTATAGCATAGTCTAAGGTAATGCTTTCATTTCTCTGTGCCTCAGTACCTATCGGAATAATGAATGGTTTTGAAGATGAACTCAATGCAACTTTTGATTTCACCTCTTGTTGCAGGTTGCAGTTTTAGTATCTGAATTCTTTTCTCCATAAATGGTATAAACACACTTTTCTACAGTCAGGAAGTGTATCTGACACAAATGTGTATCAGAAACAAATGCCTGATTAGAAGTGGATTGTTTCATAGAGATTCATGCATTCTTGAGTGTACTTGTGTTCATTTAGGGGAAAAAAAAAATTGTAGACTAAGTAGGCTATTTTTTTTTTTTTTAAGATTTTCTCAAATGCCTTTAATTCTACTAGGTTTTCTGTGAGTTCTTCTGGTAACAAAAATTGCTAGTCCTGATATGGATCAGGGCTACTATCTCCTGGATTTTATGTCATCCTTATCTAGTTTGAGAGATAAGCATGATTGTACCCTGTGTCTGCCATACCCCAAGAAAAAAGCTAGCATTACTTTATCTTGAAATCCATACTGTCATTTACACTTACTGAGAGAATATGTAATGCTTCAGATACACAAATTTTTCAGATGGGTGTATATAAATCTATATCTATTTATATGTCACATTAATGTAGATGTGGAGACTAGTACATCCTTATCCATTGTATACAGCATCTTATATAGTCTTCTGGCTTTCCTGGGCCACACTGAGTGAGGAGCAATTGTCTTGGGTGTCATAGAATTTTTTTTTTAACATTAAAAAAAAAAAAATCTTTAAAAACAAAAAATGAGCTGGATATTTGAACTTTTTTTGGTGAAACTAATGCATGAGTCAGTCTGTTTTGGTGGAAGTGGTTGCAATTCTTAGTGAGTTCTCAACTTGTTCATCAGATTTTTTTAATGAAATTTATCTGGTTGCAACTCTATGCATTCTATTTGAAAATTCACAGGTAATGTATTTATGTAAACTGAAAATGGAATTGCAAATATACAAATTTTTTTTCTTCAGCATTCTTGGTACCTGTTTTCAAATTCCTTTATCAAAATGGAAAACGTGTATTTTTCACTGTTTACAGGGTTCTGTTTAGCTATTGTATCAGAATGCATAAAATTATTTACTATAATTTGAGTTTGTACCGCACTGTCTCCATCCTGTGCTCTGTTTTCAGCCCTGACAGTGCTGACTGTATGCTAATGTTTGGCTATTGCTGAGTGATGTGTGCACACCCAGAGCCAGAGTGAGCTGCTCAGTGGGCAGAGCCGCCACTGTGGCAGTATGGGGTGGAGGGTGGCCACGGGATGGGCTGTGGGTTGGATGTGCCATGTATACAGTGTGTATCTGCGCATTCCCGCCAAGCTACTTTGTCTGTGGAAGTTGCCACTTAAAATAATTTTCATATGTAAATTTATATTATCATCTTCCCTCCAAAACTGTACTCTGGTCTGAATCTCACTTTCATCCTATCTTCCTGGACCAAATTTAACTAGAGATTTCTAGGTAATGGATGGTTGTGTATATAGCATTGGACTGCAGTGTGCATGAAAAACTAGGAATTGTTTAATTACTTGGAATTTTCTCTTTAGTCTTATAGATTCATTCTGGAAGTAGTGAAACAGTGGTTTCATTAATCGCTGAGTTTGATATATGGAGTTTATTATCAGCCAGGTTCTGGTCTTAGTGTTCTCATACGTAGTTGTAGATTGTTTGATATGTATCTTAGCTGAGATTGGGTTGGTTTTTGTGTCTGCAGGGGTGTTGCAATTTTTTTCCTCACTCCTCTCTTTCATAGCTGCTTTGTGGTGGGTTTTTTTTTGTTGTTTTCCTTCTTCTTACCCTTTCTTAAATCCGCTCTCCTAGAGGCATAACCAGTGTTGTTCATGGCTCAGCTCTGGCCAACAGTGAGTTCTTTTTGGGTGCCAGCTCTGATCCTATATGAGCAGAGCCCAGCTGCTGCCCCACAGAGGCACCCCAGCTACTAAAATGCTGCTATGTCAGACCAGTACACTGGAAGAAGATAAAGAAATACTGAACAAAATTAATTTTAATTACTGGTAAAGGTCATGCTAAGAAATAGGTCTGAGCTAAGGAAAAGCTGTTTTATCTGATTTGTTGGAGGTGGAATGTGATATAAGCAAGGGTAACAGTGAGGAATTCAAAAAAGTAAAAGGAAAGTAGCCACAGCAGAAGCAACAGCAGGAGGATTTTGAAGATAGGAGGCGATCAAAACTAGCTGTAGTTGAAATAAGTTTATTGGAAGAGTAGAAGGCCTCATGTTTCAGTGCGGAAGTCTATGGCTGGCAAATGTGTTAGAGGGGATGCAGTGCTGTGGAGAAAGAGCACCTTTAAACAGGGAAAAGCAGTCAACTTTGTAAATAGTGTAGAACTGTGTTATTGTTTTTTCCATACATGGATATTACTTATGGTACCTAAAGAATGATAGACCTGAGACTCTTGCAGAGCACATGTATTTCAGGGTTGATTCCCTGAAAAAGAAGTTTTTGCCTAAAACTCTGGCAATGTGTTAGTGTCAATTTTTATGATTTTCCAAATGTGAACTTGGAGGAACCTACTGAAATTCTTAGTCATTGATTTTTTTTTTTTTGTTAGTTAGTGACCTAATTAAAGAAAAGTTTATTTCAAAAATTTGTTTCTCTGTCTCACTGGGAATATGAAAAAAAAAAAGTACCAAATAACCCTTTGGCATATGGGATGTGGGCTGAGCTGTACTTGTACTTGGTCTCACTCAGATTTTTGCTCTACAGTCACTCAAATATAACATCTGCCATTTTTGTGGATCAAAAGCTTTCTGTACGCTGAACTTTGTCTCTGTTGATTTTAATTGTTTTATGCTGCATTTTATAGCTCGTGCCTAGAACACAGATGGTAGATATTTACCACATATAAAAAAATTATTATGCTGCTCACATCATGTGCCAGGCACCACTGATGTAGTAAAGAAGGAATGCCTTGATGTGCATAAATTTGTTGCATACATTTTTGGTATCTCTTTTTTCTCACTCTTTCTTATTGTGAAAATCCTTCTTTGTTTTTTTGGCTCAAAGCTTGCTTCCTGAGGTATTTCTTGTGATAAGACTCTGATTTGTTGAGGAGGCAAGTGACGGGTGCTACCATGTGACAATTGACATCGCTTAGAGAACATTTGAAAGCCCATTCCTCCAGAGTTCCGGAAGAGAGTGCTCAGGAGTGTTTACTGGCAGAAGATCTGGCCTGTGATTACATAGCTCCAGCTTGGTATGGGAAAATTGAGGAATGATACCATCGTGTCCTGTGAAAAACAGGATGCAGATGGGCATCTCTTCTCCCTCATATCTGCTGGCAAGGCCCAGAAGGTGGTAACAAGGGAGTTATGCCACTCCAAGGAGAGCTGACTCAACCACTTTGGATTTGAGCTGTCACTCCAAAGACAGCTGACTCGACTACTTTGAAAGCATTGAAAAGGGGCCATCGTCGTCATGGTCACCTTTATTGTCGTCCTCGACAGAACAACGACGCCTGATGACCCACCACTACTGAAGATCAATGGCTGAACTACGATCATGCTGGATCCATGTGGTGACTATCTCCCTCTTGCTTCCTATAAAGACTCCTTGCTTCTTCTTTCCTATCTTTTCTATCGCCCTCCTTCCCTTCCCCATTACCCTAATTCATAATAGTGTCCATCCTCCCCTTCCCCATCTCCCTAATTAACATCTGTAATAAACTGGTCGGACCAACATTTGAACTGTTGTTTCTTAATCTCATATCTGGTATACATGTATTAAAAGAACCTCCTCTCACTCCTATAAATTGGAGCAAGACATTATCCGTTAGCTTTGTGTCATATTTTACAATAACCCACTCTAGATACTCCCATTTTAGCTGTTTATTAGCTCTTGATTAAAATATGTTTTGCTTTGACTAGATGGCCATTGCCATCATAAGCTACCCCATTTCAGGCAGACTGTGGAAAATGGATTCTGTGTTTCAGTACATTTGGAGCAGACATGTTCTGATAGATGTTATCTTGCAAGTAATTTGAATAGTAAGAATTAAGGCCTTATGTAGTTTCAGAAAAAGCTTTGTAGTCTATGTGCTAACCTGTTGGCTGTGCAGGGTCACCAACCACTAGATCAGGCCCAGAGTCACATCCAGCCTGACCTGAAATGCCTCCATGGTTGGGGCATCCGCAACCTCCTTGGGCAACCTGTCCCATCACCCTCTGTGTGAAGAACTTCCACCTAATATCTAACCTAAACCTCCCCTGTCTCAGTTTAAGACCATTCCCCCTTGTCCTATCACTCTCAAGCCTCATAAACAGCTGTTCCCCCTCCTGTTTATATGCTTCCTTTGAGTGTTGGAAGGCCACAATGAGGTCTCTCCGGAGCCTTCTCTTCTCCAAGCTAAACAAGCCCAGTTTCCTCAACCTTTCTTCATAGGAGAGGTTCTCCAGCCCTCTGATCATCTTAGTAGCCCTTCTCTGGACCCGTTCCAAGAGCTTCAGTCTTTGTTGCACGAGGGGCCCCAGGCCTGGATGCAGTACTCTAGATGGGGCAAATAATGCTGAGTTCTGCTCTCTAATGGTGGTGGCAGGGCTTAAGGGAACCATGTTGGAGAATGCCGAACCCCTATCCTTGTGACCTGTATCCAGGAACACCACACCCTATTGCTAACATCACCCACAGGCTCTGCCCATGATCTCTGAGAAAGTCTGAGACACTGACAATACAATTGTTGTTGTTTTATATATATATCTATTATTAAATACTCGTGTACGTCTTGCTAGTGGCACTGCAGGGGCAGCCTTTTACAGGGCTGTGAAGTGTCCTGGGCAGTGATGCTCCTCTTCTTGAGGCACTTAGATCCTCTGGATGAGTGATCCCTGCCCTGGTCAGTAGTGGTGGGGTTGCAACTGCAGCCATGGCTAGAAGGTCTTATTTCTGCCCCCTGTGGGGCTTCTCTGTTTCTGTGGAGGTCAGTGTGGGCACTAAGATTCCCAGATAATTTCTCTGAATTTTGAAGATAGATATAAAGAAGTCATTGAGAACCCCAGCCTTTTCTTATCTTCCGTAGTCTTGTTCCCCAGTGCATCCATGAAAGGATGGACATTCTCATTAGCCCTCCTCTTACTTATAGATTTGTAAATATATATTTTTGTTCTCTTTTACTGTGGTGGGAAAAAGCTTTGTTTTTTGCCTTTCTACTTTTCTCCCTGCATATTCTAATAACTTCTATACTCTTTCTGAGCTGCCCAGAGTCCCACAGCACAATGCAAGATAGCCTTGCTAGATCTCCAGGCTTTGTAAACATGCTCAGCCAGAAAATGGGTGCAAGCTTGGCTGGGCTGGGCTCTACTGTGTCCCAGTATAAGTAGTAGAGGTCCATGAGATCATAGTCCATTGCCCGGTGATATCACATACCATTACTTTGCAACACCAAAGACACTTTCTTGTTAGTCACCCTAGGGAAGCCTGTTCAGCTTAAGAAGACTAGAGAGGAACTCTTTATAGGGAGTGAAATGATAGGACAGGGAGTAACAATTTAAAGAAAAAGTAGATTGGATATTCGGAAGAAATTCTTTACTGGGCGGGTGGTGAGGCACTGGAGCAGTCTGCCCAGGAGTATTGTGGATGTCCCATCCCTGGAGTTGTTCAAGGCCAGTTTGAATGGGGCAATTAACAGCCTAATGTAGTGGAAGGTGTCCCTGTTTATGGCTGGGTGGTTGGAACTAGATGATACTTTCCAATCCAAACCAATCTATGAATCTACCTTGAATATATGTTAACAATAGTTATCTCTCATAGTAATATACTTTTAGGATATGTGTGTCTGCCCAGTCAGACACGGGAGAGAGACCAAACTACCACAAATGCAGTCAGGCAAATATCTCATTGCTGGTGGTTTACAGTAACTAAATGAACTGAGATGAGAGGGGAAACAAAACCAAGATGCATAGCCTGTAGGTTCATGTTCAGAGAACTCATTCAGAGAATTTCCAAACAACTGATGGTTCTTTTTGAATTCTACTTCTCCAAGTGTTGCATATCTCATATCTTGGTGCTGTAACATGACAGAATCACCAGAGTTATTAAGGCTCTATTCATCACCACAGTATGCGCCCTTGAAAAGTCACCAGGCGCTTAAAACGTGCACTTTTGCAGTTGTTTTATTTCTAGGATTTCTTTTTCAGTGTGCAGCTTTGGAAATACTAGAAAATATATTTAAGCCATTCAACTGATAGTCTCTAGTTGTTCCTGTTTTGGTGTTGCTACCTGGCTGAATTTTTTTTTGTTCATGAAACTGGACCAAAGAAAATGCTTTTGCTATTTGAGTCTTCCAGTGTCATACAGCTGATATACTTTGTTATGAGCAATGCTTGTGTGTGTTCGCATTTTGGTGAGATTGTAACTTGGATGGATTCTCATGACCTAATTTTAAACTGGCTTATGCCGCATGATGTTCCATTGACTTGGCAGAATTCAGTCTACTAAATGCAATTATGTGTGTGTAACTGAAATAGATTTTTTTTTTCTCCTTATGTTCTCTTTGCGTTTCAGTTACTTCTGCTTTGCTTTTACAACCACACAAATTACAGAAGTAATACTACCACAAACAAGTCTATTGTGTTTTAAGAGTGGCTACTGAATGCCACAAATGCAAATTTATAAAATAAAGCTTTCAACTTAATACTAATATGGAAGTACCAATTAGCAGAATGCTATGCATTTTTCCACTGTGACAATTTAGATACATGTGTCTGTATATCCAATTTTCACACCAAGTGGACAAAAAATTATCGTAACTGATGTGTATGAGAGAAATAGCAACAGAGTCATTGAGTAGCTTAATCTTAAAATTGTTTAGGAGTAGATTTAAATGGTCTGCAAAGTAAATTTTTGTAAGGAAAAAAAAAAAAAGGAAAAATACCTAGTTTTTGATTTTATGATCCAAGGGAAGCATAACTTCCTGTGGGTAGCTTGATGAAGTGGGTACAGGAGACAGTGATTAGATGTTAGAATGATTTCCTGGCCTTATATGGCTCTATACCAGTTCCTGTGATGAAGAGAATTGGGCCTGTTAGTTCCACTTCTATGCTATAAACTTAATACTTTTCCACTGAATTCTGCTGTATACTTTCATGTCAGCTTTCACAACACTGTAATGTGTTTTAATTAGATGAATTATATCTCAACTGTCTAACGTTTGCCTTTAAGGTAACATGTACATATGTGCATATCTATGTATGTATGTATGTAGAGTATGGGAACTGCTGAATCATTGCCTGAACCTCTGACTGATCACCTGAGGTGAGCAGTGAGTCAGCCATGGGAGCACAGGTGAAGGCAATTCACCTGTGCTGCCAGAAGGGGTGGAGCTTGGCTCTACCTCTCCTAGACCCATTTAAGAGCTGACTGCCAGTGGGGAAGGATCTCTTCTGGAGATCCGCTCTGCTGGAGTTTCATAAGTGAGCCCAGGATACAGGTAAGCATCCTATCTTTTCTGCTTTGGTGTAATAACTGTGTAGCCAAGCTCTCTGGTACATCTCATAACTATAACATCTGTACTTTCATTGATTGCTTACAAGTAGTAAGTATTTTTGTTTTAATAAGAACATACTTTTGATTTCAAAGAGATCATTTCTAAAAGCTTTGGGTTTCATTTGAAAAAAAGAAAAATGGGATTTTTCTTCAGTTTAGTGATATTGTACGTGATTACAGTTTTGGCATTCAAATCTGAGCACTTTTAGAAAAAAAAAAAAATTAACTGAAAGCTCATATTGACAATGTTTTTAGTGATATGAGTGCTGTGACCCTTCTGCCTGAGCTAGCAGTCACCAGTCCTTAGAGTTTGTCTGCAAAAATCACAGCCTGGTACAGTGCAGTTAGTTCTGCATGATAATTGCAGTTTATTGCAAATCCGTAGCTCTCCTTCATGCTTTTTTCAATGTGAAGTCTTCTATTGCTAAATGACATTGAGCTAATATCAGATACTTAGAAAAGATTCAGTGAGTTTACTTTTATTTTCACATGATTAGGGTTGATGGGCAGTTCTGTTCAAATACTTGGAGAAATGTCCATCTCATACTTGAGGAAATACCTGTCTTAATGTGCCTTGGATTGTCCAAAGAAAATTCCCGCATAAATCAATACTATTCAGACAATGCATAATCTTATCAATTTATTGAAATACTTTGGCTATATAGTTAGCATTGTTGCATAGAAGAATGGATTCTGATCTTTCTTGGATGCTTACAGAACAAGCATTTTACCATTAAGTGGCAGATAATTAGAAATGGCCAAAAATAAATGTAGAACAAGTGGTGATTACTTAAAACACAAACGCAGGGCTCTTTATTTTAGTTTCCTCAGTCATCATCAGTGTTTTGACAACTTGATAGTGCTGCTGCACTTTGTAAAAATCAAATCAAGTACTTTATGGATCACGTTAAAAACAAACCAACTAACACAACATGTGCCTTTATAGAGCTTCAGTTTCATTTGTTACATGCTGATTCACATATCTAAAAAGCAATCAAAGTGCTTGGGTGATTTCTTAGAGGTATTTCAATGTTGTATATTTTTTATAAGGAAGTTAATTCCATTTTGAATGTTCATTTTTATGTCTATTTTCAGTCTATTTTAACCTAATTCATAATTGGAAGGACAGTTTCATGTGTATATCTGAAGTCACACTTTTAATAATAGTTTATTTAAACATGGTTTACTGGGAAACAAATGTTATAACTTAAGGTACATAAGAAAATTGCAGGAAAAAAAGGGACTGAAATAGTACTTCAAGAAGAAACAGTCCATGTTTCAGCATGGTGATATGAGTTTCATGATGTATGATTGAAGTATGTATGTAATTAATTTCAGGGCTTTAGAAATTTTCTGTCCTTGATTTCTCAAGTATTCATTGTCAGATTCTATGAGTTACTGCACTGGCTGTGCTAATTGTTGGCTGATTTTTCCAGAATAAGTGCTGTGTAGAGATTATCTTACATTTAAATTGCAATGATTGCTCTACTGGGGAAACTTTATTTCAGTAATCTCCCTTTTGCTTTGGTACTTTGCCCTTCTTTTTCTTTAAAAACAGCATTATCAACAATTGTTTTTGTATTATCAACTGATTCTGTAGACTGATACTACTTTTATAAATAAATAGTTGTCAAAGTACAGTGTTCTTCTGCGACAGCAGTTAAATTCAGAGGTGGATGTAGGTGCTTTCTTTTCTTGTTTAGAAATTATTCACTATGTAACAACTAAATGAATGAAACAAACCCAAAGATATAAGCTCTAATTCTGCAGTTGTTATGCATTAGATAATTTGTTTATCAAGTCGTATATGTATAACTCCACTAAATTGCATGAATTTGTTCCTAAGAGACTTCAGAGATCATTACTTGTTTGTTGTATAATTCATCAGCTACTTCGCTTTATTTTATATACCCTTACTTATTTGCCCTCATTCTCCCATTAGTACCTTTCAATAATTTGTTAAGCAAAGCTACTTTTCTTTTTCTGTCATTCTCTTATCTCCACTCTGTTAAAAATCCTTTTTTCTTTCCCCCCATCTAGTGTTTTTTTCCTTATTTTTTATAATACGTATTTCTATATTAAAGGAATGCAGCTTTGTGGGATACCTCCACCACTCCACCAACTAGATAAAATCTATTGAGCTGTTTGCAGTAACTATGAAATCTGCAGCAGTTTGCACGCTGAAAAATCTCAAAAACAGGCAGCAGATGAAAAGATAGATGACCAATGTTTGCATTCCAGCAGGAAACAAACTTCTGCTGGAAATGTTTGAGAAATAGTTTGGCACTTTGAAGTATTATTTCCTGTTCTCCAATATTATAGTAAAATACATATTTTTTTCATTTCACATTTTACTTAATGATCTTTTGCAGAAGTGTCTATATGGATTCTCTGCAAATGTAAACTCAGAACAAACTACACAGCAATAAAAGGAATAGCTGCCTGCATATTTCAGAAGTTTTTTTTCTGGAATTTCCATTGTGTTACGAAAGAAGTTAGATAATATCTCTTTCTGTACCCTGGGACATGTAAATAGATTTCTTTCACCTTGGTGTTCAAAAAAATTAAACTTATAAAAACTAAGGTGCACCCAGAAATATATTTTGTAGTGATGGTATGATACTTAAGTTATGTCCTCACTAAGGACAAAAGTTAATTCAAGTTCACCTCAATCGCATTCCGAATAACTGTAAAAGTCATTAATGGTGAAAGAATCATGGAATGATCTGGAATGAATGCGTAAAGAGAAGATATTTCTCATTTAGGAAATAGTTAATCAGGTGGATAATCCTCTCACTTCACCAGTTTTATACTTTTGGCATATAAATTTGTCTTGGTGTCTTTCATAAACAAATTAAGTCTGCAATTGGGAAGATCTCACATTCTTTATTGCAGTTTATCGTCTACTCACCATCGTAAAAAGGGGATTTCTGAATTCTGAGGACATGCAAGTAATTTTAATATGGCTTAGAGGGGAAAAATTGAGTCGTGAAGCCATTCAAATTCTGTTTGGAATAAGCATTTTTTAAATGTGCATTTCATATTGTAGCAGTAAAGCTGAGACTAAATATGTGTATATTTTTCTGATTCAAAGAAATGCAGATTTTAAATTGGGAAGGTTTCTTGAGAATGAGAAACTATGCGCATTGTATTTCTTTTCCACTTTGCCTAAAGATATAATGAAAATAGTGTTTTCACAAAATGGTTTAATGAACAAAAAGTTTTGAATTCCTAACTGATAACTACTTACAGATGACTGTACAAAGGCAATACTTCAAAATGTAAAAGATAATCAATGTGAATAAAAATTGGGCTTTGAATACTTTACTGCAATGTTATTACTTCCTCTGTATGGTGTGTTTCCAATTTGGAAAAATAAAAACCCGACTGTGAGCAGGAAAAAATATATCCTTCAATAGTGACTCCATTTGTTGAGAAGATCTAATAGTTTTATTTTCATGCTTAATGCCTGTGAAGTTCCACAGACCATAATTTCTAAATCCATCAGGAATACCACTGTAGTACTGTTGCCCTCAAAACTAACTGTAATGGATTGCTTTCTTTTGATTTGTAGAGTGACATGGCAACTAGGATTAACTTTCACCCCTCCCCCTTCAAACGTATATATTTTAGGTCCCATTTAAAAAAATTAAAAGGGGAAGTCATAACTGTTAGGTTAGATCATATTTTTGAGTTCTGGACTCTTAAGATCTCTGCACCCAGACTGTTAAAACTTAAGAATTGATACTTAATGATATTTTTTGCCCTTTGTTCCCCTTGTCTAAGCTACAAAGCAGATTTGACAACCTCTTTTAAAAAGTGCTTGAAGAAAAGGATAAAACAAATGAGAGAAGGGAAGAAGAAAATAGGTTCTTAAAAGAGACTTTGGCATCTGAAGAGTTGGGGAATGACTCCTGAATTTGGCAAGTCCACAAGAAATATGCTCTGTATATTTGAAACAAAAAAAGAGTTTCTTTTGGTTATAAGATCTGAACTGAAGCAGCCTAGATTTGATATCTAACTATATGAGTATTTTCATAGAATCTTAGAATTTATCAGGTTGAAAAAGACCTTAATCATTGAACTCACCCACAACCTAACCATACTACTCTAACAACCCTCTGCTAAATCATGTCCCTGAGCACCATATCCAAACTGTTTTTAAAAACATTCAGGGATGGTGACTCAACCACCTCCCTGGGGACCCTATTCCAGTGCTTACAGCCCTTTATGTAAATAAATGTTTCCTGGTATCCAACCTAAACTTACCTTGGCACAACTTAAGGCCGTTTCCCATTGTCCTGTCACCTGTCGCCAGTGAGAAGAGACCAGTCCTGCTCTTGCTGTAAGCACCTTTCCAATATTGGCTCCCCTCAGCCTCCTTTTCCCTAGTCTAAACCCAGTTCCTTCAGTCTCTCCTCATAGGGCATATTCTCTGATCCCTTCACAAGCCTTGTTGCCCATCTTTGGACCTGCTCCAGCACCTCAATGTCCTTCCTGTACTGAGGTGCCCAAAACTGAACACAGTACTTGAGGTGAAACCTCACCAATGCCAAGTTCAGGGGCAGGATGACTTCCCTAGTCCTGCTCACCACACCATTCCTGATGCAAACCTGGAGGCCATTGGCTTTCTTGGCCACCTGGGCACACAGCTGGCTCATATTCAGCTGATTGTCCATCAGTACACCAAGGTCCCTTTCCATCAGGCTGCTTTCCAGCTACTCCTCCCCAAGCCTGTAGGGTTGCCTGGGGTTGTTGTGACCAAAATGCAGGACCTGACACTCGGCTCTCTTGAGACTCATACAGTTTACCTTGGCCTATCGATCCAGTCTGTCCAGGTCCTTCTGTAGTGCCTTCCTCCCCAATTCTTCTGTCAGTATAAATTTTTGTTAGGTAACCTCTATGAAATTAGTAAATAAGACATCATTTTAGATGAGAAATCCTTTATAAAATGAGGCATCTTCTTTTTTTTTTTTGCGAAAGATACTGTATATCAGATGGTTCTTCATTTAGCAATGAAAAGTACATTAAAACAGATGTCTACAATGTCAAATGGAAAAACTAAGAATAATCTAAATACAGAGTTTTATTAGAAGTATTATGAGCCGTTGCGCATTTTCTACACTGAAAATTTTGAGACACAGTTGTTTTTTAGGTCTGATATTTTTCCTGAGATTTAATTCAAACACCATTGCTGGAACTTAAATAATAATTTACAGAAGGTTTTGATGTTCCCTGTGCAGGTCAAACTGAATGATAGCACAAGTTCTGTCTTGCTTTAAAATCTGTAATTTGGAGTTTTTTATGCTAGAACATCTTTGGAGGAGATTTTTCCTAGGAAGAAAGAAAAAGCAAAGTCAAAAGCAGAAACTGAGAGTGAATAAATTAATATATTTAAATGATCTTTCTTTTGAATGTATCCAGGTAGAAGGATAGCTTAAGTGAAAAGTTTTTAAATGGAAAGGCTTAGCTATCTGAGCAATCATTCTACCTATGCTTAAATGCATTAATAGATTTTTTTTCTCCTTTTCCTGTTTAAGATAGCACAAGGCTCAATTCTACCATCAGACCCATCTCTTTGAAAAAATACTACTTAATTAAGAGAACCTTGGAGTTGCCCATTTGCTTCTAAGGTCTTGAATCTGGTGTTATGTTATTCAGATTGTCTATTAGTTCAAGATTCTTTCAATCTTTTCACGTGTCCTATAGCTACTTTGTGAAATGTTTCTAGGTAGCATTCAAAATCTTCAGAATGTAATAAGTATTCATTTTATATAAATGTAAATATAAATTTTCTCTGGGAAATTGAAATTTCAGAAAGTGTCAGGAATCAAAATATAACTTATTAATCATCCAGTATCAAAAGCTAGCTGAGATGAAATTATTTAAGTAATGGGCTAACACTGCAACGTAGTTGATGTCCACGTATGCTGTTTTAAAATTGAATGTGTCCGGATGAATTTGTCCAAGATGAATTTGTGTCCAACAGACTGCTATGTATGAGAAAACATGAAATAACGTGAAAAACATGGGATAACCTGTTCTTTATCAGTAGTGAATCATTATAATACTTCAGATAATTAAAACTGGTTTAATCATTTTCAAGGGAATTTGCTAATGATAAAGCATTAAAAAGGAAAAAGGATAAAGACTTAAAAAGGAAAAAAAAAAAATCCCCAGTGTTTTTATATATCTCAGAGGAGCGTAATAATACCTGGGCTACTTGAAAGGCATTTTAGTTTAACAAAGAACAGTAGAACTGAAACAATTGAGGAACGAAAAGGAAAAATTTTTTCCATGTTCCTGGCTGTCTGGTCATTAGTTTCCCCTCTGGCTGCAGAATAATTAATTAACAACTTGGAAGTTGTTAATTAATAGAGAAAGAAAAGGATGAAAGAGATCTGATTAGTATCCTCATTCAGGCAAAAAACTGGTGTGTGTTATTGGAAAAATTACTATTAAAGTTCATCCCTTAGGCCTGAAATACCTTCCTAGGTCAAGTGTTCTCCGCCTTACGGATTTTCTGTCAAGAAATAGTAAAATTCCCTTGCTTTTATGGATTCGGAATAGTGCCTTTGATTTGATTTTCTGATTCTATAGAAGGGTGAGATTGTTCTGCATATTTAGTATAAATCAATTGGAACATCATGGAACAATTGAGCTAAATCCACCAGAGATGTAGCATCATTACTTCTGCTGGCTTCGTGAGGAATATACATAATGTACTGAAAACAAAAACATTTCTCCTGTAACCAAAATCTGTTCCAGGAATTCTTTCTAATGCCGACTCTAATAGAAGAGCTGTGAATTAGCAAGCAGTTTTTTGTTTGTTTTTTTAGGTTTCTCTAAAAATGATGTATGATTGAACAGAGACAAATTAGAAGAGTATGTAGAGAAAGAAGTCTGAGAAGGGGAGGTTAGAAGGAAACCATACATCCTTTACCATGATTTATTCCTCCTGGAAACATTCTCAGTGATAGTCTGCAAGTAGCTTTTGCTCATAGTTAAAGGGTTAGCCAAAGATGGAGTAAAAACTATAGAAATAGATTGAGAGATGAGCAAGTGAATCTTACCCCTCGATGCCTTTCATGTAGAGGTAAGACAAAATCAACAAGCTCAAGGTCTGTTCATTTTATTGTTACAAATAGGACTATTTTTTTCTGCTTTCTCAGAGATGTCCCTAATTGAGAAGCTCTTCTGATGTATGGTTCAAGAATTCCACAACTCATCTCTTTTTAATTCAAATCTATTTTTGTATTTCTGCTAGTCTTTTTACTGGGGAAAAAAATGAAAGTTTTTTTCCCCTCTGGTCCTTAATGCAGACAAAGCCTTTTTATTTATTTATTTATTTTTAAATTTAAACCAGATGCAGTATTAGTGTTCTAAATCACAAATGCTGCAGCAATGGCTTTATCCTGCAGGTTGTTGCAGTATGTTAAAATGATATAATGTGTACTAAGATCTAAAGGAGCCATGATGGTGTGTTGGATCACAGAGGGTTTAAAATAAGAAAAAAGCAACAAAACCCATGCTTTCTTTATTCCCCCCCAAATGAAACACACCTCTCTACTCCAGACACCTGACTCCATGCAGATCTATGGGACTGTCCCAGAGGCCTGAATGAATGTATAGCATGTGCATGAGAATGATAGCACAGTAATGGCTTATGTCTCTGTTAAATACTATCTTGTAAAAGTTGTGCAGATGTATGTTTGTGAGGCAGGTCCTATTTCTCTTGTTTTTTTGCTGTTGCTAATCTCCTGGGCAGAAAAGAATGGTGGCAACTTCTGAGCTTTGGATTTAAAAACCCTGTAAACCACAGCACGCTTTGATGGGAAGCAGTAAGACATCTTTAAATTTTAAAATGCAGGTCAGAAGCATAATGTTTTCTTATACCCTGCAGTTCTCAGTCCAAATAACTGAATTAGAATTAAGGAAGAAAAAAAATAAAAAGAGAATAATAAAAAAGTAGAATAAAAAGGAGAGAATAAAAAGGAGTGTGAGTGGGAGATAGAGATCACAGTGTAATATTCTGTAGCTGTAAGTGAAGTGACAGCTGCCTTGTCACAAAGTCTCTTCTACACTTAAAAGTAAAGATTACACAGACCATACAGGAGCAGTCCCTTTTCTACTCCATATTCAGCTCAAAAACAGAGTTCTGTAAGTGGTGAAAAACAGTTTTGAGAAGGACATAAAATCTTTGAAATTCCTCTTCATTGCAGGTAGCATAAGAACTTGTAGAACTTTGAATGGTGAAATGAGTACAGAAGAAATAATTTCAGATTCACTTCAATTTTGCCTCTTCAATTGTATAAATTTAATGAGGTAATTGTATAAATTCCATGAGGTAACTTTGGATGGAAAGGACAGTTCAAATAGGACAGTTGACATCGTAAAATGGCAAAAGTGAGATGTTTTGAAACTATTAGCACTACATATTTATTATTAAATGCCATTTGTACCTCATAAAATTCTGCAATAAGGAGAACAGACACAGATCGCTTGTGGAACCAGGCAACTGAAGAATGTGTTTACCCTGAAATTATGACAGGCTAAATTGCCTGGGTATTCAATATCTTTGAAGGTCACTCCTAAATTAGTATACTGGCTCTCACTTAATTTGACTAGGAATTCCAAATGTGCTGGTTCAAAACCTTCCTGTATGACATGAAGCAAGATGGACTAGTGTTTGAATTGAAGTTGCATTATTATCCATCTACAAGAAGGATGTTGAGGAGGATACAAGGAACTACAGGCCCATCAGCCTGACCTTAGTGCCATACAAGGTTATAGAGCAGATCATCTTAAGTGAGTTTACATGGCATGTGCAGGGCATCTGGGGGAACAGGCCCAGGCAGCATGGGTTCATGAAAGACAGATCTTGCTTAACCAACCTGATCTCCTCCTGTGACCAAGTAACCTGCCTGGTGGATGTGGCACAGGCTGCTGACGTTGCTTACCTAGACTTCAGCAAAGCCGTGTACCGTCTCCCACAGTATTCTTCTGGAGAAGCTGACAGCCCATGGCTTAGACAGGTACACTCTTTGCTGGGTAAAGAACTGGCGGCATGGCCAGGCCCAGAGAGTGATGGTAAATGGAGTTAAATCCAGCTGATGACCAGTCACAGCTAATGTTCCCCAGGGCTCAGAATTCAGGCCTGTCCTGTTTATAGATGAGGGCATTGAGTGCACCCTCAGTAGGTTTGCAGATGGTACCAAAGCGGAAGTGCCGGTCTGCCTGGGCATAGGAAGGGGTGTTCAGAGGGGTCTGGACAGGTTGGATAGCTGGGCTGAGGCCCGGAGGTAAAGTTCAACAAAACCAAGTGCTTTGTCCTGCACTTTGGCCACAAAAAATCCCAGGCCATGCTACAGGCTTATTGCAGTGTCTAGAAGACTGTGTAGAAGAAGCAGACCTGGGGGTATTTCTCTCTCCAATTTATAGGAGGGAGAGGAGGTTCTTTTAGTATATGTATACCCGACGGTGAGATTAAGACACAACAGGTCAAATGTTAGCCGGACCACTTTGTTACAAATCCTAGTTGCTTAGGGAGATGGAGAAGGGAAGATGGGCAATAAAAAGAGATAAGAAATAAAAGCACGAAATCTTGGAAAGCAAGAGAGGTAGTCATGACTGTGAGTCCAGAGTGGTTCATAGTAGGTCAGTTGATCCCAAGAGCTTGTCTGGTCACTGCAGGGGATGGGAGAAAGACAGGAACTTCAGGAAGCTTAGCACCTAGCAGCAAGCAGACCCCAGGGAGTTCTTTCCTAAGAAGTTTTTTTTCTCTTAGGGAATTCCTCTGCTAAAGGTTTATTTTCTTTGGGAATTTCTCTCCTCCAAAGATTTCTTTGGTAGTTCTCCAAGTACTTAGTTTTGTAGGGACCTTTTATCTCCTACTTTTCGGTTCTTTTTTTCTTCTTTTCTCTCTGTTAGCTTGACACATCTGGCCCAACGGATATGCCTGCAAGGAATGATGCCTTTGTTGCCATGTGCAAGCATTATTGCCTTTTGTGGTCGTAAGCTTCTTCAAGCCATACCCCTGAAATCTTTACAATCATAAGCAGAAGTACTGTGGCATGGTGACACCCACCACTCACCCCATCAGATAATTCACAGTAGTCAGTTACAGTCACTGAAAAGGCCCCACAGAGCAAACTTTGGGCCAAAAAAAAATGGGGTGTTGGTTGATGTTCGACTGGACATGAGCCAGCAGTTGCCCAGGTGGCCAAGAAGGCCAGTGATGTCCTGACTCATGTCAGAAGTGGTGCAACCAGCAGGAGCAGGGAGGTGATCATCCCCCTGTACTCATCACTGGTGAGGCTGCATCTTGAGTACTGCATTCAGTTTTGAGCCACTCAGTACAAGAAAGACGTTGAGGCCCTGGTGTGTGTTCAGAGAAGGGCAACAAAGTGGGGGATCTGGAGCACAAATCTTATGAGGGGCAACTGAGGGGACTGGGATTATTTAGTCTGGAGAAGGGGAGGCTTGGGGAAGACTTTATCATTCTCTACACATACAGGAAAGGAGGTTATGGTGAGGTGGGTATCAGCCTCTTCTCTCATGTAACCAGTGATAGGTCTAGAGGGAATGGCCTCAAGTTGTGCCATGGGAGATTCAGGTTGGATGTTAGGAAAAACTTCTCTGAAAGAGTTACACTCTGGAATGGGCTGCCCAGGAAGGTGGTTGAGTGACCATCCCTGGTGACCCTGCACACAGCAGGGGGGTTGAAACTAGATGATCATTGTGGTCCTTTTCAACGCAGGCCATTCTATGATTATATGATTCTATGTTATACTGAAGAAGATCATTTAGTGAAAATATTGGTGGTTAGGGGGGCAGTTGAAATGGATGATCCTGGAGGACTTTTTCAACTTTGGTGATTTTATGATTAATAAGCTACCAAAATTATACATTTTCATGGCCTATTCTTTTGGAGAAATGGAGCTGTTGTAATGTCACGGGGACCTCAGCCTCTCAGCTAAACTATTGTGTAGCTGGGAACCTGAAAATGCATAAGATTTTTGGCACTATGTAAAGAGACTTGAAGGTGTAAAAAAAAAACAAAAAAACAAACAACAAAAAAAATCCTCTGCTAGAATGGGCTTATGCAAATCCATTCTATAAACTCTGTATTGCTGGAGGGTTAGTCTTCCTGGAGTCATACACTACAAGTGGCTGAGCCAGCTGAGCCATTTGGTTGTTTTCTTTGTGAAAAGATGGATACATCAGAAAAATAATTTTTCTTTCCTGGAAAGGGCAAAGAAATACACCAGAACATTGTGTATTCTGAGACAAAAGCAATTTCTTCTCTGCATGCAGAAGTGAAAATTCTATTTTTATTTCTGCTACAATTATAACTGGTACTATTTCAAAGTGTCAGAGGTCTGTGCTAGTGTAGCAGCTTGATCAGTTCTGTTATTCAATATCAATCTGATGGTAAAGTTCTTGAGTCTGAGTTTAAGACCAGCCTTCAAGAAAATATATTCTTGATGTCATAGATACAAAGACATGATCTACACAAGGTAGAAGTGTAGAACAGAGGCACATCTGTAACAGCAGTTTCTCATTTGCACGTTAAAAAACATGGAAAGTGATAGTGTTTTATGCTAGTTTCTCACAGGGAATATTCAGTGGCACTTTGTAATGAGGAAGGGATGCTGGAAATTAGTGAACAGGTTTTTCTTGCTCAGTATGGCCAAATCCATTTTTGCTGAAGATGGATGTGGGAAAGCAATGCCAGCAGGCATTAAAGTATAACAGATGTGGAGTGTGAACCACTCTTTAGACTTGCAGATGATAAAATAATGCATACTGATATGAGCCACTGAGCTCATCTATAACCTGAGATTGTGTGGTTTCCAGAACAGATTTTAAGTGTCTTTCTAATTACGTTTTTATAGTTCCCTACTTTGTATCAGTTTAGCTTGATAAAGCATTCCCTTTGTGTTCACTTTCTCCCCTGAAAACTTTATCTCCCATGCTTCTGCAATACAAGGTTTCCTGAGAGAACTCAATTACCTGCAGAGGCAGATGTGCTAAATGGCAGTACAAGGATGATTTGTCCAAGCAGATTTGAAAGCTGGCATCTGATACAACCTGCGGCACTGTCAAGAGATGAGCGTTGTCAACAAGCTGTAAAAAATGATTGCTAATCACTGAGCAAAGTAGACGAAACATCAAGAAAATCTCCTCGTTCTTACTGATTGCCTAATTTAATTGGCAGTTTTATTGAATTTTTTAATAGAACAAAATGAGGTTTTAATGTAATCTCATTGAGATTGCTTCTAATTAGATATATTAATTTATGATGACTTTCTTGATTAGAAGAACTTAAACAACTGATTAATTTTTTTGTACACAGTTATTTTAGACAGAGTCCCAGAGCCTTCCAGCTATGTGTAAATACTTGGTTATGCTAGTGGATACTTGTTTGTAATCCTGAAAAAAAGAATATAGAAAGAACAAATAACTCATTTTACATATTCTGTTTTAATTAAAACTCTAAATAGTGTAAGTATTGAAACCTTCTGATATTTTCTAGATAGAATTCTGCAAGCTCCTTGGCCATTGATTCATTACTGCTGTAGTAAGGATGAGAAGAGATTACTAGATTTCCTTGCTTATGGAATTGTTCAAAGGATCGATCAGCTTGGTGTCTGAAAGACTCAAATAGCAATAGAAGATGTGAGTTCAGTTTTGGAGAAGATGCTGAGGGACAGTATTTTTGCTTTTAAGCAAGCTGCTTGAAATATGGTTTACTATTCTTCATACCTACAAGACGTTTCAGTTCAGGAGCGATCTTGAAGTTCTCTCGTATCACCTCACTTTAATAATTTCTTTCCAAAGTTTATGCATTGCCCACGTGTGGATCTTGTAGGAACATGAGAAGTGGAGTGGATAATTCACAGAGTTTCTAATAGTCTTTTCTATCATGAGTCTAGGGGGGACTTTGTTGCCTGCTCTTGGTGTGGCACGGTGTGTACTGGTGAGGAAATACGAAACTCTGGTAACACTGGAAGGTTTGGATGAGTAATTTGATTTTAGAAATTTGGAGGGGTTTGTTTTGTATTCACTCACCCTTGAAATGTGATACAGTGACTAGCCACATCAGATTTTAGTTGCTATTCAACTATTTATTTTGATATTTTCTCTTGAGTGTGATTGTTATAAAATATTGCAAAGGGCTACAAATACTTTATTACATCTCGCAAGTGGATTTGCTGCTCATGAAAGGTAAATTCCCAAGCACTTTCTATGGCTGGGAGTTATACACTATCCTGCCATGGTACTTGAAAAAGCCTTAGAAAGTTTTTACTTCCTATTATTATTATTATTATTATTTATTCTTTGAGGATCTTGAACATTAGCCTCCTGGATGGAATGGCATTGTCTGAATATTAATAGTACTTTTTTTTTTAAATGGAAAATTTGAGTTTTCTGTCTGTAAAAATGTGATTTGTACACTCTGTTCATTTAGCAGCAGATAAACTGGCATTTTTACTGCCTGTTAGTTCTGTTTGAACACAAGAAAGCAAAACTGCCAAATGGCTGAAGCAGAATTGCATGTTACGATGTATCACTGTTTGGAAAGAATGTATTAAATGACTCCTTGCTCCCATCCAATCAGACAATAATTTCTGATACACTTGCAATGTAATAATTTTTTTTTGAAAGTGCTTCCTTGCATAAGAGAAAGGATTATCGTCTGTCTCTGTCTATCAGAGACAATTTACATAGTGTAATTACTAATTCTCTGTGTTTACTTTTGGAATGGCTGGTTCATTAGTGGATTGGTGGAGAAATACATGTCAAAGAATGTGTATCAAAGAGGAGGAAGGCAAGCTGGGGAGCTCCCTAATTTAGGGCAATCTTTTAGGAATTTTCGTTTCCTAATATGGAACTGTCATGCAAATGTGAAGGGAAGGTTCAGAATTCCTACTGTGAAGCACTGTTAACTCCTCAGATCATCTGAATATTGAGCCTGAAAGGACTGCATCAACCAAAGCAGGCATCTCTCAATGCTGTGACGTGCTACGAATGCTTAAGTAACAAAGGAAACAAGTTGGGCTTCAACTTCACCTGAATCACTTCACTATGCCTACATCTAGACTTAGACCTTATGTAGCACTGAGGTAGCTCAAGTAGGTGGGGTAGATATGGGTCTTAGATTCTTTTGGATCAATTCCTGAATTGAAAAATAGCAATAATAAGAGGGGGCTGATTTCCAGTTTCAGAGGCATGTTGTCAGCATAATATGTTTGATAAGCTTGTGCATATGCTAAATATATTCATGTCATAATAAGATGTCTTTAAGACTTCAGCAGTGACCTTTGGTATCTTTTTAATCTGAATTTTAATTGTTTGATTTTTCAGTTTCACTTTGATCAGAAAACTGTGCCCTTTGAGCTTTGTTTGTCAGTGCAGATTTCATAGAATCATAGAATGACTTGGGTTCAGAGGGTACCATAAAGACCACCTAGTTCCAAACCACTAGATTAGGCTACACAGGGCCCCATCCAACCTGACCTTGGATGCCTCCAGGGGTGGGGCATCCACAGCTTCTCTGGGCAGTATGTTCCATCACTTCATCACCCTTTGATTAAAAGTTGTTCTAGTCTGATTCTAATCTGAATCTCCCTTCTTTCAGTTTTAAACCATTTCCCCTTGTTCTATCCCTACCTACTCATTCAAAAAGTCTGTCTGCCTCCTGTTTATAAGCTTATGTTAAGTACTGGAAGGCCACAATTAGAACTCCCCAGAGCCTTCTCTTCTCCAAGCTGATCAAGCTCAGCTCCCTCAAACTTTCTTCATAGGAGAGGTGCTCCAGGCTGACCATCTTTATAGCATCCTCTGGACCTGCTCCAACAGTTCTACATCATCCATCGTTGTTTGCAAAGCATGTCAGTAGAACTCTAAGACACACAAAAAGTGGTAAGAATTGTTGTTTTAGAAAGCTTTTCCTATAACTCTTCAACTTTTGTACGTCTCTAAACACTCTCAGAACCATGAAATATAGTATCTATATCTGTTCATTTTTGACATGCCAGGAGTATGTCTAGATCTTAAAGTTGGTGATGTTTTAGTGTATGCCACTAGCCTCAGCTGGATTTTCTTTTTCCTGCTGCTTATCATTTTCTGGATTTATTGAAACCAGTTCTAGTCTTTAATAGATATGAAAAAACATTGTAGGACATTGTTCTTGCTGCTTCCTTCCTGCAGTGTTTGGAACCTAATTTAGCTCTTATTTTTCCTTGTATTCTACCAGTAAAATAAGCTTTACAGGAGGATGACATGAAAAGAGCTTGATAGATAGAATTAGTAAGAAAAAATGCCCATATGTTTAGCTTGAGCTCTGCTTGCTTGACACAGAAGACACCTTTCTGCTAAATCAGACTTGACTGAACACTTGCCACAGGCTGTGAATGCCCCGATGTTTGACAGCTCCTGTTTCAGGTTTCCTCCATGAGCACATGATTCACTATCAACTGATCCAGCCCTGAAATTGAATCTTAAAGCTTTCTGCAAGTTCTGTGCTACACTCTCGTCATGCTGGAGGGAAATAAGTCTGTTGCTCATTCTGACTGTGAAATGAGCCAGTGCTATGTGATTACCCTTCAGTTTGACTCTGGGAAGTAACTTGAACCTCAGCAGATTATGAGTTGTTTGGTTTCCCTCTGTAGGTGCGCTCTCTTTTCACAGGCTTTCTGAAGTGTTGCTGTAATTGCTGATTTGTGTTGATTTTCTTTTCACATAACACCATATGCTGCATTTGAGAGATGTGTTCATAAGTTGTTTTCACACAAAGTCCTGGATCACATACACACGTGTGTTGCTGCAATTTCCTTTGAAAGCTGAGAAAGCCTGTTACAGTTGTGAACTCATTAAAAGGCAAATTTCTTGTGAAATTCAGTAGGCAATCTGTGTAACTTACATAGAAGTGGAATAATATAAGAAATGTGTAAATGAATTTGTGATAGTTTCACTTTTGTGTCAGCTCACACAATGAAGTAATAAAGTTTCTTCCCCATAAAAGAATGAAAAATGCTTCAGGTGAAAAGTTTCACTTTTCATGGGGAAAGGCAAGTAGGAGAAATTGATTGTCTCTATGAAAAATAATACATTAAATAACTCCTAAGCAAAAGAAAGCGTTCATAAATTTACTGGAGGATGAAAGTCTATGGAAATAAGAATACCCCCAAAGAGAAGAAAGGTTTAGAAAAGCAGTCTTTGGAAATGAATGTAATTCACACTTTTCAGTCTCAATCGTTAGGATGAGAATGGTGTGTGTGACAGCTTACCATGTATCTCTGTCTCTAGTGGAGCTTTAGAGCAAAGTAAAGGACGTAGCTTCTGTCAGAGGTGGGACCTGAGGCTGGAGTTATATCCATTCTGACAATACCTGTGCTCCTGCCTTCTCCTGTTCTCTCTGTCATTGCTTAGACACAAGCTATTTTCTTTCAGTCAAGTCAATACCTAAGCCATTATCAAGAGAACTTGATGAGCCAGAAAGTCATTTTACAATACTTTTTGAAACTTAGGGAAATAAATTCAATAAAAGTGCCTGAAATCTTTCGGGGGAAGTGACAGTCTAATCAGTTAAGCAACATGCTCGTTATGAAACCTCAGAACGTTTCTCACTCTGGGCAGGAGCAGATATGGTTGGTTATTGAGCTTTCTTTTCTTCAGAAATCTAATCAATACCTGTATAGGCAAAATGAAAGCATCCATTATTGTCAGACTTAATAGGTAGCCATGGTGTGCATGATAAGGATAAGAGTATAATTAGCAGGGGAAGTGATGTTAATATGATAGCCATAAATGCATCAGTAATGTTCTTTGCTTGGTGTTTCAGCTTTCTTAAATTCAAAAGCCTCATTTAATTCTTCCCAAGATACAAATTAAAAAAAAAATCATTGGCTACAATTGGCTCTTTGCAGTTATTTAACACAATTACTATACATTTTCCTTTTGAGTATGTCGCAGTGGTGCAAGTAGTGATGGTAAGAAGAAATTCTGTTCCAACTGGGTGTGATATTGCTGACCATTGGGAAGATGTATGGATGTGTGAAAGTGACAACAGTGTTCCTACAGTTTGCTTGTTAGGCTTGTTAAACCATAATATTTCCCAATAAAAGGAAGTTTTTGGCTGACTTCACCTCCCCAGATTCTTGTTATCTGCTGCTCTGATTCTTCTTGCTGTCTCTGACAACAAGAAATTTTGAAGATGCTTAACAATGGTGTCTTTGTGTTAAACTTTTGTTTGGGGAGGCAGGATACAATTTTAACTTTTTATAGTGCTCTCCTAGAATGCAGAAATACTCAGGTGACCTGAACTGTGGGATGTTTGGCAAGGGAGTCTCTGAACATCCAAGGCACTCATATGTCTTCGTTTCTGGAGCTTCTGAAAAATTTGGTGCCAGCCTGAGTTTTGTTTCTACAGCGTGTGGCTGTGGAGCGTAGTGGGACTGATCACCTTTTTCTTGCTTCTTCTCTAAAGAGAGCCTGTTCTTGTATCCTTGGCGCAGTAAGGGAGTAAAAAGGGTTTTCCATTTTGTAGAGAATTTTGCTACTTTAGAATCAACCTCTCTGTGTAGAAGTTATTCCTAATATACACTCTAAACTTCCCCTTGCACAGCTTGTGAACATTTCCTCATGACTTGTCACATGAGAAAAGAGACCAACACCATCCTCACTGCTTTAAGGTAGTTGTAGAGAGCTTCACTTTCTTCACATTTGACAACCCATTTTATTCAACTTTGTTCCTCTTGAGCTTTGTTTTCTAGTCCCTTCAGCAAATGTCTCAGCTGAGAGGAGCTTACAATGCAAAACTCCCACGCATAGTTGGAGAGGAGGCCACAGCTCTAGGTTAGCTGCAACACGTGCTTGTCCCACAACTTGGAGGAAGCATCAGATTAATAGCAGTCTTCCTGAGGGAAGGTGCATTTATATTTCTGCAAAAAGTAGATGTTCCTTCAAACTGCTATTTTCCTTCCGTGGTAGGCATTAATTATAGAAATAGTACTTTGTTCTATATTAATTTCTTGTGATTTTATCCTGTGATACCTCAAGGCCTTCTTTATGAGTAAACCTGGTGAACACTTTGACTTCCAAAGTTGTGAGTAGGGAATGCCTATTTGTCTATTACCTTGTCATTTTAGTGAATTTCATGAACTTTTAAATTTAGCAGTACAAATAGAACTATACATGATTGCATTGTTTTAGACAGTGGTGTTTTTTGGCATGAGATGAGGTTAGAGCCAGTTATGAATTGTCTCCTAAAAACAAGACCACCTTTCTTTATGCATAACATCTTGTTAGCTGTTTACTTCTTGGGAACATATATAATAAAATATCTGTGCTGATACTGTGCAGATAATGTAAGTATCCATATCAGCTTGTCTATAGCTGTTATAATATCTGATAAATTCAAGGACCTCTAATCTAAAATCATATTCCACCTGAAAGTTTATTCAAGGCATTTTTCAGAAGAAATGCAATCTTACTGCAAGATTTAAACAAATGACTTTCAGTTCTCAGAGAAACATGTTGTGCTTCTGAGAATGTCATGTAATGAATAGCAAAGCTTAATTGCATATTAATGTCACATTCAGAAATTCTGACCAAAAATCGTACAAGTTCAGGTGTAGGAAGTGTAGAGAAAAGTTTATCTTTTTGCTCATTTTTATTTTTTAATTTTTCTTATAACAGATTTGCTAGATAATTTGCATTCAGGGCTTTTTTAGTTTTTTTTTCTATTTTATCTCCCAGGTACCATTAGCATAGAAGAGACAAGTTTTCTGTCATGAACTGACTATTGTCAACTACTGTCAAATGACAATTCATTACTATCTTTAAAAAAAAAAAAAAAAATTGTTCTGTCTTTCAGCTCTTCTGTTTTTAACATTTAAATAGCTCCTTCAGAGGAAAGCCATCATATTTTCTCTGGTTATATTTCTCTTCTGTTGCTTACTTTAATTACATATAACAAGTGGAGATAATTACCCCCATTGAGAAATATTTTAAGAATTATCTTTTTACAAATAAAAAGTTTCAAGGGGTTGTTGGGGATGAATCAGAAGGGAGCCTGCCTGCTGATTAATGAGAAAACAAAACCCAACCCTACTGAATTACCAGCTGTGCAACTCTTCAGCTTGTGGTTCACTGAACTTTGCAGTTTGAGCAAAAGGTCATGAATATATTAAACTGTGAAAGGATTGTGAATTGTGTCTTAAATATTATTCTTCTCAGCTTCTGTTGTATCTGGATATAAGGGATCTAATAAGGAGTTCCATCTATGTTAATTTTTAAATTTTTTACAAAAAGGGGGTACTTTTGCTTTTTGCTCATTTTCCTCACATGAAACAAATTGGAGCCGTGGTTAATCTTAATTCATATTTTCCTCCCCTTTTTGTTTAAGTAGTAAAGTGATTTAGTTGAATTAATTTAGTTTTGCATATTTAATTTGAAGTTATCAGCATGTCTGAGGCTGTAAGATAGGCTTGTGTCAACTTTGCTGCCTGAGTTGCTGGCAGTACCGGAGTAGAAAAGAAATTGAAAGCAGTGATGAAACTTTAATTAGATAAGCTGTAGCCTTTTACCTGTTGTGTACGTGATTAAAACCAAGACACAATTTGTAGCTCTAAGGAATTCCTGAGAAAGTAAAGAGAGCTGACTCTGCAGAAGAAAAAAGCTTTTTAAAAGTGTATTTAGTACAACTGGTAACAGATTGGCAAAACATAAATGACTATTTTAATCCTGCTAAACATTTTATTTGATTGATCACATGTATTTCACACTAAAAGAGTAGTAGTAGTAGAGTAGTAAAAGAAGAGCTTGCCTACTGTAAACCTGCCTAAGATAGCAGCTATTGTTCAATGAGGCAAAGATGGTCTGCTGGTGTTTTCTATACTGCCTTCCAGAAAATTTAGGGTGAACTGTCTGATTCATGGCCAGAAATGGAAAACTTCTTTATTGTCTCGCTGACTGCATCTGTCATTTTTGGAGGTCTCAAAGAGAATGTGCAGAAATGTCTATGCTGTATTTCAGATGTCTGAGGTAGAGCACAGACTGGGAGAGCTTGTGAGAGTTTCTACTGTACTGTGCTGTAGTGAAATCAGGAGGAAGTGTAGCTGGCAGTAAGACAGTGCAGCCCTAAATATGTGCTGACTGGGCTGAGGAAAGAGGATTGCTTCTCATAATGGCTTGACCATTCCCCATTGACTAAAAGGTGAGGTTTGGTGCATTGCTTGGGCAGAAAGGTTGACCTGCTAACTGGTCGTTTTGATTTTCGTGGGTATTGTAATGCGAAAGGTGTCTAGTTAGGGAATGCATTATGCAAATTAGGCCTCATTCTGCATCTGTGGCCAAGTAAGTCAGAATCTGTATCAGTTTGCATTAAACAAAGCCTTTTTTTTATGCACTAGTTGTGCTTTCGAAAGGTTTCAATGGTAAGCACCTCTCCATGGTGCAATAGTGAATCCTTTTGAATCCTGAGCAGCAGTTACAACACCTTGCCTTTTAATGTGACACAGATTGCTTTCACACAGAAATTGAGCAAGTTATTCAGAGTGAAGAATGGCATGTTTTAATGAGAGTATCCTGCTATATTGTCAAACAGCAGTGCAAAATAGTCATTTATGAACTTTAAAAACATTCTCCAAAGCTGGAAAATGTAGTTTTAAGTATTGTTCCTTCAAAATATTTTTGGATTAAATGTTGTTGATAATCCCAGTAACAGCAGAACTTACAGTAAAAGGTGATTATTCCATTCTGATATTGAAATTACTACTTCACAGAGTAACACACAGAAAAGATTTCTCACTGTTTTTGTTCATATAAATATAAAAATCTGTTTATCTTTTGTTAGTATGTTGATTCAGTATTGTTCATTCCTTTGGAGTTCATCAATATTATTATGCCAAAATATACATTTTTAAAAATTATTTTTAGACTGCACAAGGATTTACAGGATTTTGGTTATGCATTTTAGCAAAACAACTTGAAATTCATAATACCTCTGAAACACACGGTAGGTAATTGGAGAATTTAAATTACTTTAGCAGAGAGTCTTTTATAATGTGTCTATAATGATTTTGCTTTAAGGTCATTCAATGAGGATGTAGACTTATAAGTCCCCGGTAGTTTCTATTTTATCATATTTCATTGTTCTCCTTTATTAGTGCAGTTTTTACTATATTTTAATATTTATAACTTACAATGCTTGTAACTATTTATTCTGGACATATAGATTTATCATTTATATTTTAATATTATAAATTCATTAAAATGCAACCTGTTGGTCACTGTGATTGCTGCGCAAATAAACTTCTAGGTCTTTTCTGCATCCCTTCCCTCCTGCTCTCCATGTTTAGCTGTGCAAGCTCCAAGTATATGTTAACAGTTTTGTTCTTTTCCTGTTTAACATAAAGGATGTTTCCATGTCTAAATCAACTGAAAAGTTTATGGGTATTATTGGGAGAATCTACTGCAGTTTTGATGGATCCATTTGAATTACACTTTATGATTTGTGTGGTGGAGGAGGGTGTAGGAATCTAAATACATTCAGTTTTGGGGCTAGATTTACAAAATAAAGAATTGCTTTCCATTAGTAACCTGATAGTTTAGGAAAAGTGTGTCCTAGCCAGGTGCTTATGGTACCTCTGTTTTGGGAAGGCTCTTTCAAGGAGTAAAAAGAGAACTGACAAAAGTTTTTCAAAGTATTTGTTGTGTCACAACACATCCCCTGATCTATAGCTGTCACTGTGGGTGTTGGCTTTTAGGCCCCTAAGAGATGAAGAAGCTGGTAGGTTTTGAAGGCTTGCAAATGTGTTCCTTGTGAGTAGAAGCTTTCCATTTGCCACAGCCGTGCTTGGCTTTTAATACTCATTTAATGAGCAACTTAATGCTTACAGTGTCAGATTTGATGTGAGCCACCTGTTTTGGTGGCTGGTTTAGAGAGCCTGTGCGTGCCCTGTGGGTCTGTTTGCTGGGAGAGGGGGATGTGGCCTTGAGGACTGACACAAGCCTAGAATATTGCCAAAGAGCAGAACTGACATGCCACTCGGGTGTCCCACTGCATACAGCCACACTTGGGCTGTGTTAGAATCATTACAAAGGCTTAGCTGGGAAGTCTGTGGCTTTTAATGCCATTTCATGGTAGTAAAACTTGTTGTCCCACCAGCTAAAAGAGTTAGCGTTTTAATAGAATAAACATTTGATTAATGAAACAACGTGTACTGTACAGAAGAAATGATCATAAAATGCCGCTTTTTAACTGCCTAAAGTACCTTTTGCAGCTTGGAACCTTTTATCACCTTGTAAATCGCCCCTTGAGATGAATAGTCAGAGTTAGACAAGGCACACTTCCATTACCAGCATATCCTCCTTCAGATATTATAGAGCTTGGACTGCAGCTGCTTCAAAGCTGCCCTTCTCACCAACACATTTTTACATCTTGCATTCATTATGCCAAGGGTGCGTTCTGCGTTATTGAAGTGGCTTTGCTTTCAATAATTTTCTTGATGCAAACATTCAGAGCTGAGGGAGGTCTACTATTTCTCCTGTGTCACATTTCTTCTCTTATAACGTGGTGACTATTTTTTTGCCATTTTTGTTCTATTTTATAGATAATGTTTGAGGATATTAGTTAACAAAGACTTGAGCTTACTCAGGAGGCAAGGAAGATGCATAATAAAGCCTGTAACCTGAATATAGGAGAGAAAATAAAGTTATGTCTTTTTCATTACAAAGGATTGAGAATTTCTCATTGCTTTCAGTGGGAGTATAAGTAGGAAAATAAAATACATGACCCTAACAACAAACAGATGGCATTCCCTTTTCTGTGATTTTGTACACTTTTGAAGTTGTAGAGGAACCACATAAGCAGTCATGCTTTCAATTATTTTCCCCACTAACAGAGGCAGACACAAAATTTATTTGTTCTTTCTGACTGATTACTCTTCCATTCCAGTCAGTGTGTCTGAGTGCTAAATTCTCTTCAGTGAAAGAAAGAGAAATAAACTTCCAGAAAATTCTTGGCTTAAAAACCAAAGGAAATATTAGACTAAGTTTAAATTCTCATTTTATTAACTTCTTTCTTATTTTGTCCTTGGAAATTACAGTGATGTCTGCAATGACATGGCTTCAATTTAGAGTAGATGAACATCCAGAAATTTTACATTAGAGGCAACTCTTCACAGAAAGAACTGAAGAGCCCTGCAATTTCTTTTTCTTTGCTTTCTCCAACCTTGCTGAGATGTAAAATGAGCAGCCAGATTTAATCCCTTCTCCATAATTGTAACAAGTCTGTTATCTCGTATGGGTGCTATCCTGAAAGCTTAACCTTATAAATAGAGAATATGCTAAATCCCATACTCTAAAATGGAAGTAGTCCACAATGTCAAAGCAGTCAAAATTAAAACAATACATTCTCAGTATGCCTTCTAATAGCTATTTTGTTTCATAGTAATGATAAGCTTAGAAACAAGAGTATTTTACATTTCCCTATGCTTCTATACAAGAGTCTCAAAGCACTTTACAGCCATAAATAAGCAATGTTACAGCTGGTGGAGAAGGAAGTCACCATCTTGCAGACGGAGAAATAAAATATGGAGTGGGAAATGATGTAGCCCATAGTTAGAAAAAGTAGGAAGAGAAGCACATTTTTTTGATTCATGTATCTAGATTCTGACAGCTTGACAGTCATCCTTTACAACATATATTTTCTTGTAGTCTCAGAAACTATTCTGCAACTACCTATGCTGCTGTAAATTAGCAATCTTAGAAAAGGGAATACATTATTCCTTTTGAGTTAGATTTTTGACTCCGCTATTGACTTGCTAGATACATGTATCCTAACTTGCCTCTGCAGTTTATTTGTCTGTAGCTAATGAATGCACTGATATCCTTAGAAGATACAGATAAACACAAACATGTTAGTTTCTCTACTGAAAAATATCTTGAGCTCGAAGCTATGTAGCTGACATCTGTCACATCTCTGTGTGCGAGTTCTTCTTCATAACGAACCAGAACTGATGATAAGAATTGAATTCTGTTACTTCAGACTCTAACAGGAGTTTTTTGGCCACTTTCATTGACTTCTCCTCGTCCCCCTCCCCCCCCACACACAAGATACAGCTATGAATATACCCTAGAAAGTTACATGTAAAAAATATAACAGGAAGTTTCTTCACTGCATGTGGAGTGATCTTATTGCTTCTTTTGTGAACACTAGGGAGGGTGTTAATACATATATATTGATGTGTAGTTTTGCATCTTAATTCTTCACTATAGGCCTTTGTATGGCATCTTTGCCATATGTCATCTTTTATGTCGTCTTTGTTCTAGGATGTCTAGATTAGACCTGATGAATTGTGCCTATTTATATTTGTATCATAGAAAGGAAGACTTGAATAACTCAATCAAATATCTTCATCTTAGCTGCGTGCCATCAAATTTAGGTTACTTTGGTCAGCTCCTGTCCTGAATGGCATAGCTTAGTTATGGAATGCTGCTTTATCTATTGGTCTTGGCAAGAAGGGTTAGAATCCATTTTCTCTTCCTTTGGTGAATTTAGCTGAAGTCCCAACGCAAAACCTACAATAAAATGTATTAACAGCCTGTATCAAGCATTGTTTCCCACAGAATGCAGAGAAAATTAGTTAAATCTGAACTGAATAACTATATCCTCTGTGCTTTAAAGCATTTATAATACTGCTCTGTCATCAAGCAATGATTGAAAAACCCAAGCAGACCTATTTCTTTTTCCAGAACTTATGTCAGCCTTTTATGCAAAGAGCCACTGAAAACTCCCCTTTCTTTCCTCTTTTCCTACTAATGTCTAGGGTATTGCATCCATGATAGTGAAAATATTTACAAGAAAAGCAATGTTGCAGAATTCTCTGTAGTGAATCTTCAGTGAAAGCTTCCCATAGTCAACTATGGTTTCTAATTAGAAATAAAACAATTCATTTCTCTTTCATTAATTTTTCAGTGCAGTGTTCTTGCTGTGCTCTTCATACATACTACATTCTCTTAAGATTTGCATTTTGATGATGCCAAATACTATTCTAGTGAAATGCTTGCAAGTTTTTCTGAAATTTATCCCTATTCTTCAAGCTTCAAAAATAACTCCCCATATGCTTTTAGATGTTACGGTAATCTATTTTGGGTGTTAATGATGTTGGATTTAGAAGTAGTCCAAAGAGACAAATATGGTGCATAGATGTAATAAGACTGAATTTCAAAAGAGAATTTTAATGATTTGATTATCTTCTAAGAGAATTAAGGGATAACTTCTGTGTTAAATAATTCTTTTTGCTGGAAAAAGCAGAATCAGAGGTAAGGATGACTAATGTTATTTGCAAATTCAGTGTGTTCCATTATATGACAATCTGCATGTGTCACAGAGAATTAAGACCTAAGTGATAGGTTTCTGTTACAGTTTTGCAAAGGTTATTTTAGTCATAGAATCTCTTTTCAAAGGCTATATCAAGAAGCAAGGCACCTCTAATAAGTACTTTTTTTTTTTTAATCTCTTTCATCAAGTACTGGGCATGCTGAGGACATTTGAATTTATATACCTGAGCAACAGAAAGAATGAAAAGAGGTGAAGTAGTGGTATTATATGACTGTGGAGAATTTCCCTGTTGTGGCTGGTAAGGTTCATATGAGATTATATGATATTTGTGATCTAAAACATCAGTTCTCTGTGTAGACACAAGAAAATTCAACTTGTACATTCAAAGCAGCTAGCCACTTTGATTCTCACATGGAAGCCTTTGATGGTTAGTGGAACAAGTATTTTACCTTTTTCCCAGTTTCTTTAAATATCAGACAAAAAACCTGATTGTTTGTTTCTCAGTAATCTTTGTTGCTTGGAACCAATACTGAAAATACCGATTTCATAATGTAAAGACTAATATGATTCCACATTCACTTAGAGACTGACAGCTGTGGCTTCTGGGTTCTCTGTATCCTCTATGGGACTCCCTCTCTCTTTCTGAAGTTGGCCTTACTTGCTAATAATCCTTATACAGGGTACTCTCTTTGTCTGTTTCTTTCTCTTTGGTCCTTTTCACATGAACCAAACTCAGTGCTGGTTGCTGAGAATTTTATGGGACCTAGGTATTAAAATACAAAGGAGTTTGAACACCAGACTGCTATGAATATCTCAATTTGCAATATATACTATAGATCTACATTTTATCACACTCTATTAAGTCAGTGGAATTATTCACTGATTTGCACTTGTATTCACCACATACTTTTCATATACTGAAGTCACATATACGTGTTAAAATACAAATACCTCTTTTTTATCACTTCAGGAAATGCAAATAATGTTTAGTATTCATGTTCAGGAACTACAAAAAGCAAAACAAACAAAAAACCCCAATATATTATGCATTTTTGATTGCATATTTAAAAGCAGGTTGCAGTAAACAACTAGCAGCCAGTGAAATAAATAATTATTTCTTTAGCTTCTCTGAGAATGAAACAGTTTCTTAGTAGCTGTCAGGTGTTCATTTCATGCCCTTTTCTAGATCCTATAAAGAAAAATGGTGGAACCAATTTAAATTAAATTTTTGGGGAGGAAAAATATATATTGCATTTGAGTTGACTGCTTGGAGAATAGGTTGCAAGCTTATGGGATTCCAAATATTTGAATTTGAATGCCTGTAAAGTAGGGGGATTTGTTGTGGAAAATCTGTAGCACCAGAAGTATTGCAGTGATATTTCTGAGTAGGGCTGCAATAGCAAGATGTATGTGTTGATACATTATTGTGAAAGTACTTTGAATTAGTGACTTAATTGCATTTGAATTTTTTTTTTCTGAAATATGACTGTATTAACAGAAGTCATGGAATGTATATGGAGAGATTGTTTTCCTCACTCTTCTTGTATTTTGAAACATTGCTTCGAGATAGAAATGATTTCCTAGCACCCTGAAAGCTTGCAGAAAAACCCCAAATGTAACAAACCAGACAAATGAGTATCAAGTAGGTCTGCAGCGCAGCTTTCTCATTAAGTAATTAAAAAACCCACTCTGATAAATGCAGCTGTACCAAAGTTGACTGCAGCAGACTTAATTTGATCTTTCAAACAGGGATTAAAAATATTGTTCTTGTTCCAGTTAGAACATTACCACTAAAATTTCAATACAAAAGGAGTTTTTTCATCATCCTGAAGTAAGCACTCTCAAATATTTAAACTGACAGCATTTTAGTGTTTGCTTTATCTTTCTCTGCTGGTGCATCTTTCACCAGTAACAGATGATAAGAGCTTACGTGAGGAAAGCAGTAATAACAAGAAAAGGCTTCAAGTTCCATATTATTGTGGACTGCAGAAGAAGTTGGTGATGGCTAGAAATTGCATTAAAAATTACTGGATTTTTTAGGAATGAACATTTTTGCATATTTGGCTGATGCTGCTTTTTTTGCCAGGAGGTTATGCATTATCAATCTTATTCTGACGTTAAAGCCAAAGCTGTAGAGAGTTTTAAAACATTCTCCAGGTCTTCTGTAAGACTTCAGAGTATGATTTTTGTGTGGATTAAAAGTAGATGTAAAAATGCAGCAGAAGGTATTACACAGATCAGTTATTTGAAAGAAAATAGGGCCTGGCTCCAGACACCTTAAATATAGTTGTACCCTGGATTGTTGCGCTATCTGTGAGGCTCTTCTAGATGTAATCTGCTTCTGCATTTTGGCAATAGTGTCCAAGGAATACAGAAAATTCAGAAATGGTCATGGTTTCTTGTCTGAGGATTCACACGATATCTGGTTTTGGTAGAAAGTCATACAGTACAGTCTGCCTGAGTTGCCTTCTGTCCTTTTGATATCTTCTGGCTTCAGCCACTTTAGGTGGGCTAGACAGACTGCCAAAGTCTGAGCTGGTACTCTGGGCATTCAGCCCCTTGTTGTCAGCCTGGAAACTGTTATTGGGTTTGGCTAGCATCCCTTTCCTGTGCAATCTGCTGGACTAGTGGGAAAGACATGGAAATTGACAGCCAATCCAAATACATATGTTGTCTAAAGCCTGCACATTGCAAAACACCATTATATTTCACTTTCAATTTGTTAGGTATTGAAATTCTAATTTTGCTTGCTTGTAGAAAAGATTGTACGGAGAGACAAAACAGCACTGTAGGAAGACTGCTTTTTGAATATGAAATGCTAATAATTTACTTCTGCCTAATTGTAATAGATATATAGCTGAGTCCCACTAATCAAGAACAGTACCGCAGAAGCATCAAATCTATCAGGAAAGGCTCCACTGTGGTTGTATGGCTAAACTGTCAGACCCACACAGAACAAGCGGATACTTATGCACTCTTAACTTCTAAAGCCTTGATCCAAAATCCATTGTATTCAATGAAAGAGCCCTTGTAGCCTTATGAGAGCAGTCAAAGAGAGTGCTCAATGTGTTTCTGATAAACTCTGTTCCCGGCAGAGGTGGCTATGACAAAGAGTCACTGAAAAGACTAGCTGCCTGCCTAGGCAGAATGTTTTCTGTACACTAATTAAGTTGCTTGCTCATAGTTCTGTTCAGGGTATTGCTCTGTGTGACTGGGACTCTATCTACAGCAACAAGTAGAGCAGTGCAATAGTAAAGATACAGCAAAATAATTGATACTGAGGATCAGAAGCTTATGCTGTAAGCATATTTCAGGAGCACTAGTTTGAACTAAATCAAACCTGTCACATAGACCTGCCTCCCATGAGAGTTGTGGGTGTGCTAGGTGTGCTCCAAGACTTCTGTCTCCTCAGTTACCTCACCTGAAAGGAATCCAGGTGCTTGCTGAGACCACAGAACGAAATATGATATGTGGGGTGAGATGGTGATATGCACAGAAAGCATACTTCTGCTACTGGAACACATTTTTTTGGTACACTCAACATCACCTTGGTTTGAATTGTGGCTCAACTGAGCAAGCCTCAGGATCAAAATAACCGAATAAAAATGGCAGATAAAGCAAATAGCTATTTGATTTATAGATTATGAAATTTTATTCAGAATTCTTAGAAAATAGTTTCTGTGATAGTTTCAGATTCTCTCAGTTAATGGACAGCATTTATCTTATTACAGGTACTAGCAATATGTGTTGTGTTGTAAACGTATATGTTCCCATTTAAATGAAAAATCTGAGATGTTGCCAAATTTGAATCCTCAGTAAGGCATGTGAGCATCTGTTGTTACTGATAAAAAAAATGAAATGTTTGTCTGGCTATGGGGATATGCTAGGGAGGCATAACACAAACAAGAAGGCTAAGATATGTTCAGTACAAAGCTCTCACATGGAAGTGTCTGGTCATATTGTTCATTTGTCTTCCTCACTTAAAAAAAAAATTATGAACCTGTCACTCAGTTTCAGTTTAATATGAAAGTAGGGGAGGTGTTTCAAAGATACCAAGTTCTTACAAGTTTTGTGAAAATGTGACTTTGGGCAGGAGAAAGAGATGCTATTTGTACGTGAGCTAGTAGAAGGCTGCCATAGCTTCATTAAACATTAAAGGAAATCAAGAACTGTTCTGATCTAGGACCTTACTAGGCATACATAGGGAAAATCCAACCAGTCACAACAAAACACCCATAGTTTGTTTTGTTCAGCTTGGAATTTTCATTTGAATTATCGGTTTTTTGTCTTCCACCACAAAAAAAAAAAAAAAAAAAAAAAAAAAAAAAAAAAAAAAACCTCTGAAATTAAGAAGCTGGAATTGAGGCTTCGTATTAACAAGTCGCCACTGGGACATCTGTTCTCACTGATTTAAATGAAAGCAAGACTGTTGCATTTTACTGTCCTATAACTTGTAGCCTATTTATTTTTGTGGTTCACTGAAGCGAATACACAAGAGAGACAACTCAGTAACTGAGGCCATATGGAAAACACATTGCCCTGATGTTGCACCTGAAATTTACTGTTGCTGAGAGTTGCTGGATGATGCTGTTGCATGCTTTCTATTTCTTTTATCTGCTCATAACAGCAATGTTCTTTTGAAAATAAGTGTTTAATGTGGTCAGTGTTCACTTGACAGCTCTGCTCTGCATGAATCTCGTAGTCATTTTTAGGAACAGTGGGTTGGATGTCCACATTAACACAAGTTACTGCATAGTGCCAGCCTACAGTACGAAGGAGTTTACTTTTTATTTCAACACCAGGAGCTTCAGCCAACAGAATAGTTTCCTTAATTGATTTCATTTGGAAATGTCTCATTCAGGCTCCTTAATTCTTTTGCTTAACATTTGTTAGTTGTTCTTACTTAAATGCAAACTTACTAATGCAAACATATATGTACCAAAACATTTTAGTATGGAAATAATCTTGTAACAATGACTTCTGGCTGGAATTAGGTGTCCTTCACACCTCAATTTATTAAACGCTATGAGTTGTCAACTTAGCAAGCTGAAAAGAACGTCTCCTGTAATAATATACGCTTAGAAGCTAGCCTTAGAAAAGTCTGTGTAGCTGGGGAAAGTAATGTGTAAGTTGCTCCGAAAGTAATGCTTCCTATTTATGGAATGTAGTATGGAAACTACGATAAATACACAGAGCAGAATAACACTGTTTGATAGAGCAATTTCTCAGGTACAAAACAGTGTTTTTCAACATAGTCACCACCAGTAGATATGTATTTTCATAGTGATGAAAATGAGCTGTCCAGAATTTGGCTCGTCTTTCTCATTGCTGTCACTCCTACTGAAATGCACCACTGTCTCGCTCCGATTTATAGGAGGGTGAGGAGGTTCTTTTAATATAACATACCAGGTGTGGGATTGAGAAACAATGGTTCAAATGTTGGTCCAACCAGTTTATTATAAATCCTAATCAGGGAGATGGGGAAGGGAAGGACAGCTACTATTACGAAGTAGGATGATAGGGAAGGGAAGGAGAGCGATAGAAAAGATAGGAAAGAAGCAAGAATTGCATAAAGCGGGGATAGTCACCACCAGGATCCAGCAGCAGTCCCATTGCATGCCATTTCGAAGGTCTGAGGCAAAATCGCAGTGGGGGAGAGCAGCAGCAGCGTGGCTGGCCTTGGGCAGCAAGCAGGTAGAAGAAGTCACAGAAGAAGCAGGAAGAAGTCACAGAGCCAGGCCGGGGGGAAGCAGCAGGACTCAGGTAACAGCCCAGGTGAGTCTGTCAGCATGCAGGAATTCTGTAGTGAGGAATCTGATGGCAGACACCTTTGTTCTTCTTCAGCATCGTGGTAGAGTGCAGAGCAAGTCCAGGAGGGAGAGGGGCAGGTCGTGAGGCTTCTCATGGCAGAAACCTCTTTTTCTTCATGAGGAATCTGTTGCCAGAAAATCTAAACCTCGTGGTTGTTGATCCCTCTTTTGTACTCCTTTTTTTCCTGCCTATGTGACATCCCTGGGTGCTTGAGCAAGAGTCATGTGAGTACCCCCTGAGATGGCCATCTTGACGTAAGTCCACACAAAAGACCACTTCACGGCCATTAAGCTGCAGCTTATCTCTCTGTCTCGTTGCCCCTGGCCTTGCCCATCTGTGTCCCTCAGACAAAAGATTTCACAACCCTTGCCCAGGACTTGCTTGGACTTGTTCATCTTTGTCCCCAGCAAGCTTTGAGACAATGGTATAAAAGAATAATCTCTTACAACCACTCACTGCCTCACATCCACTGTTTGGCCTTCCTGTATGTTCAGCAAGCATCGATGAATGTCAGTGGGTGCCATTTTTTTGTTTTTGGAGGGATTCAACGGCACACCTTTTCTTCATATGCATTTCCATGTCAGATGCCATTTTGTCAGACTGCTCCCCTGCTACCATCTGTCACATAACAACAAAATGTAACAATATTGGTGGGAAGGTTCCACCTCTCCTGCCATACCACCAGCATCCATCCACCTCTGATGTTGCAGGCCAACATGAGGCATTAATTTCAAAACATCTCTCACGTATTTGTAACAATACAGGGCTGCATTCCCAAACACATACCTGTGTATTTTCTGTTACAGTACAGGAATAGTTGTCAAGAATGTGTCTTTGATTTAGGTGTACACTCTCAAGATCTCTATTTTACCAATCAGTTATTGGAAGCAGGGCTTTTGAAGTAGTGTGTTATGCTCTCAGTAGCCCTTTGTTACAGGCAAGAATCATCATCTTTGTAGAGAGAAAACTGTGAGAGAGATTACAATTTTCAGAAGAGCAGAGAAGTCTCTTCATGATAAAGTAATACGAGAAGTTGCTAAACTTTCTTGTTCATAGGGTCAGTATGTTTTAAAAGTTAAATATTCTCTCAACATTGTCCACTGTTAACTTACATCATGGCCTTATGAAAACCTGTAAGTACATGTACAAAAGTGTCCTGTGTTTTTTTTTTATAGCATGCTATAAAGATTTGTCTAGAACTCTGTTGGATGACAGGGCAATGCTCAATGAGTATGATACCTTATGGCTAAAACAAGATGTCACTGCAGCAGAAAGAATGATAACCGTGACACTCAGCAAAATATGAACATCTAAAGTCCAAATGCTACAGTCTATAAAATCTTCACTATTTTGTTTAATTTTTATGTCAAGTATTCGAAACAGAAAGACTATTTTGATTGTAACTTTAAGTTACATGTCTTTCTACATTTGCAGAGGTTATTAGTAATTTTTAATAGATGAAAACATGAGTGATTAAAATCCAAATGCTACACTCTAGCATCTTCAGTGAAGTGACCGAGTTGGTCATTAGCTACAGAGTTTAAAGACAGAGAGCAGATTTAAATTAGTTAAAACTTGATAGACAGACATCCACGATATGAAATCTCTTGAATTCAGATACAAGTTTGTTTTACCTGCAGGTGTAAATCATAGATATGCATGTTCTTATCATTGGTTTTTGCTTAATTCCTTTCTGATATCGTCAAACACAACTGCTTAAGTAATTCTGTTCCCTTTAAAATATATATTATAATCAAAGATTCTCCTCTATTGTCAACTTTCACTTAAAAAGACATTAAAGATTGTTGATTACATTGTTGTCTTTGAAAACTGCATTGGAGTGGATAAAGTCCAGTTGTACATGTGTTATACATTGAAGTTAATTTGTATGGAATTTAAGGTAGGAGATAACTACCTTCTCCTCCACACAGCCGTTCTATTTTTACTGAAGAATTTCAGTTTTTCTTTTCAAAGATATTTACAAGTTCTAATTACCACTACTGGCAAACACAAGCAACAGAAATATATTACCAGATGTTCAAGTACGTGTTGATGTAAGTAATAGAATATTAGATCAATAAAGTCAGATCTGGAATAACTGCAGTGATAAATCTACATAGGAAATTCTGACGGAAGTATAAAAATTGCAATCTTTCTAACTTACTTTATAATGTTTACCTGCAGTTTTGTGAGAGAGAACCCAATTCTAACTAGATTTTTAAGCCAGTATTTACTTACATTCTTGTCAGTAGAGCTGATCAAAGATAAAGCTGATATTATTACCAATGGCAAAGTCTTATCATGACTATGATATGACCAAATGGGCTAGCAGAATTTGATACACCTTTATTAAGAGTTAATTTAAACAGTCTTTGAATTCATTAATGAGAACTGTTTTCCCCATATTTTGCTTGAGTGTTTCAACTTGTATAACGTTTATTGTTTTCCTGTTATTTTCTTCCCTCCATCTCGTTACCCAAAATCCTTTGCTTAGTACCTCATAGGGAAAGGGAACTGATGTAGGATCATTAGGCATTTTTGCATGAAGATGGTGGCTTCTTTTGGTAACAATAGATATATAATATCTTTCCTGAGTTTGATGTGTCTGGTCGAGCTGTTGTTTCCATGCGGCGTTACTACTGAAACCAAGTTTCAAAAAAAAACCTTTGCTGGCACATTAGGTGAGAATTCTGTTCTGAGTGATGAAATGGGATTTGGGTTAAAAAATTTTTTGTTATTTTGCAAGATCGTAATATTTTTGAAACTTGTCTTGGAAGCAGTTCCCTGGTCTGTGGCAGATTTTCTGTTAACAAGAAAACAGCTCTAACTGTGGTTTGTCCAGTATTCTAGTGGATAGGATACTCATGTAGTATGAAAGAAAAGCAAGTTTGAGTCCTCATCTGGTCTGGGCTAGATCAGCAATAAACCTTGTTCTCTGTGTTTGTGTGAATGATACCTGTGTTAAATGTCTATGACATTAAAACAGATGTCTAATGAAAATGCAGGTGGACTCGGTTTCATGCAAAAAGGGAATGGGAAAATCTTGGAGGTCTCTTAACACTTTCAGGCCTCCTGACTGTGCAGGAAGCTTCAAGGGGTCGTGAATACAACCCTAACAGATCAGTCCATGGAGCCCACTTCTTCCCAATCTTTGCTGCAGTTGTTAAACTTCAGAATTAAAGGGACCAAGAGAGCAGAAATGCCTGTGACACTCAAAAATGCTGAAATTCAGAGGAATAGTGACTTATTTGGTCTTTTCCCTTTCTCTCCTTTCTCCACAGTCAGGCAGAAAACCCCCTGTGTGCTTGTGAAAGGCTATTTATCCCCATCATTTATTGACCAACTGGTGTGGACATCTTTCCTCCTTCTATGACCCTGCATATCAATTAGATACGAGAATGGTGGGTTAGATTCCTTTCTTCATAGTCCAGTGATTCAGTTCAAAAAGCTTAGGGCAGGAAATAACATGCAAGTAGTAAAAAATTCCACTAACTGCCCAATACAGAGAAAGGTCTGTATCATTTTTACATGACTGAATCTTAGGTTATCACACTGAAAAAATAAATGCATTAAAATCCAAACTCTTACCTTTAGGAATAATCTTGCAACAAAAGAAGAGGAAGCAGTAAAGATTTTGTGAAGCTGGTATGATTTAACTATACAGTTCTTGGAAAATAGATTATATATGCACACTGCACGCTATATATATAAATGGTTTTTTTTTTTCTTTTTTCTTTTTTTTTTCTTCAACTCTGGAGTATTATGTACCAAGAATATAATACTAACTAATGTCTTGGGTATTATAAAATTTGGAATCTGCTTGCCACTGCATAATTTTACATAGCAAGGGAAAATTGAGAGGGATTAGTTCCATCTCTTTAATGTAGATTTGAAAGGTTGTTACTAAGGTCCCCTGTTAGCCAGCCTTTCCATATTCTTTACCTAGGGGAGATAGCTGCATGCAAAAAACACCTGGCTACCTTCCTTTCACAACCTTGAAGACTTTCTGATGTGTTCACGTAAAATGGCATGTGGTAATACATCAGGAGCTGCTGTTCTTTAATTCTGGTTATTCATGAGAAAACAGTAAAAAACCCTCCGAATAATCAACCCTTCCATTCATTGATTTCCTGGTAGCAGGCTGGATTTGATGGGTTTCTGTTCTCAACCAGAAATCTCCTACTTACTATTTCAGCTACTTAAAAACTGTCTTTTTACTCCTTTTTTAAAGAACTCATCTACAATTATATACTTGAAAGTATTTGTAGTATTTGTTTTCCTTTAGACTTTCACGGCATCATAATGATAAGAAATTGGCAATCAATAACTGCTGAGTGAGGTGTAAAGTTAAGAGATTTTCCTAGTTGTATATTTTCAGGGATGTATGAACTGTTTTGTAAGGAACTAGACAAGGAATCAAAGAGGATTATTTTCTTCAGGAGAGTAGCTCACAGAACAATATAAGCCCCATGTGTAGGTAAAACAGTGCCCAGAGTGCCAGAACCGTATTTGCTCATTGGTTGATTTGCTTCTCTGTTAGGCAGAATACTGAGTCACTGAATGACTTTAAGACAGTTTTAAATGGAATAGTACATATCTTGCTGAAACAGAATGACTATATCTCCTGGTAGCATTAATTTACTGTTTGGCTGCAGAAGTACTCTTACAAGTCTGTAGTTTTGTTTTGTTTTTGGAAATGTGTAATTCTTCTGCTGATTGTCCCGTAAAATTGCAGTGACAAAACGACACGAGAGTAGGAAAATGACTTCAATTTTATATGCATATATTATTCGGAGGGTCTAGCTTTACCAAAGAGCTTTTGTGTAAAATATATTTTTCCCAATATCCATGACAAAAAAAGTAAGATAGGGAATTCTTTTCTTCATTAAAATTTATAGTATACTCATCACCATACTATTGACTATCTCTCAGCTAGATAATCAGTGCATTGAAAAATTAATTCAGTCAGAGCACTGATTCAACAATGCCTTGCTTCTTATATATGCATTTAGTCTGACTACTGGATTTGCAGAAGCAAATGAGTTACTATCATCTTGTGGACAGCATGAGTTCGTAGAACATGAATGTTACTATGTATCTGCAATCTGTATGGCATTGCTTTCTGCTTTAAAAATGTTAAAATGACCTTGTACAACTTAAGCTGTTATGCAGAAAATCGGAAGTCTGTAATAGTAGACTGAGAAGGTGAGAAACATGGCTTGGGCTGGGAGGAACTTACAGGGCTAAGTCTTTGTTGGTCACTGGTTCTGCTAAGCCTTATGCAAAAAGATTGAAGCATTGGCCTGGTTTCCTTGTTTTTTTTTTTGTTTTTTTTTTTTGTTTGTTTTTAGTGAACTCAATAGAACCCATCCATCCTACTTTAGGATTCAGCTTTCAAATAAGGACCTACTTTTTTAATGGTAGCAACAAAACAAAAAGTCTCCCAAGAATCTTAAACTGGCATTTATTTATTTCTGCTGAAAGTAATATTTTACATTTCAGTTAGATGTATTAACACACAATCTGTTTGCATGAATACTGTTTTCTCCATTATTTCTGATTCTGTACTTGTTTGCCTATGTGTTACTACAAAAAATGATGATAAGCAAAATTTAATCTTTAAGGACTACTACAGACAAATAAGCTTACCTCAGGGGTGTATAGAGAATAATGGAGAAGGGGTTATACGTTCATTTAGAAAATGTACTCTGATCGTTTTTTTTTTTACAGTTTCCCCTTTACTTGAACAAATGAAGAGGTTGAGTAAAAGGAGTGCAGTACCAAAAGTAGTTTAAAATTACCCCTCCAGAAAAATAGTTCATCACATTGAAAAGAGTGTTGTAATTCCTAAAGCAGTTGGGTGGAAATAATTGTAAAATAGAAAAAGTATTTGTTAGCAAGCTTAGGCTTGTTGAAAATGTGCTTTTTAAGGATGGTGAAGTTACATTTTCTCTAGTCTTCATTGCTCCTCGGTATGTACTGCATGTAATAGTAATGCTTGTGTAGACTCCCAAGGAAACTATATTTCACAGAGTAGCTTTGTTTTGGCTATATGCTGCAGTAGTTCTTTTATATTGTCTTCTGTTGTGCCCTTAAGCATTGTCACCTTGTTCTTATAATGTTAATTACCTCTACAAGATCTCTTTAGCCTTTCTTATGAACCCGAGTAATTTTAAATGCATTAAAATGACTTCCATTTTGTGTTCATACATTAAAAATGAACACACTTTACCCAGAAATTAATCTACAAAGAAGTTGGGAATGATGAAGTTTGAAAGGCTTTATTTTCAAGGCTACATTGGATATGTTTTGCTTACAGAGAAATGTTTTGTACAGTTGCAATAGTGCCACAGTTATCATTGAAGGAAATTTTCTCTTGATGCAAATGTAGCAGTTTAGACTGAAGCTTTTTTTTCCTGAAATGTTGTGCTTTTCTTCACACTGGAATTCAGGCTAGCCATATGACTCTTACCACAGGAGCTCACAGAAGTCTCTCCGAGCCTCTGAACTGTGTCTCAGTGTAGCTTATGTATCTTAGGTATAAAGGATGATACTACGAACCTACTGAAGTCAACGTGTCTACGTGTTAAGTCAGTATTTCTTGGTGAGATGACAAATAAGGCTCTCCCTGTCTCCAAGTGTGTCTAGGCACCTTTGACATGTGCAGAGTTCTGCTTCTACATTTGGCAGAAACTATCACACTGTTACCTTGTGAGCAGCTGGAACTCCTTGAGAAGCATTTTTTCTTTGATGTCAGTGACTAAGAAGAGCCTCTTGCTCCCCTCTTTCTGCAAGGTGTCTGTTAGGGCTCTCTTCATTGGGTTCATGGCTGTTGGCTCCTCCTTGGCCATCCCCTGCCTCTACCCTATGCCCTTCTAAAGTGAGAAGTTGACTGGAATCTTTTCTTATGACACATTGGACTTAAATATTTAAATAACATGCTTTCATTGGTTATCTGATGAGGTATATTAAGTCCCTGAGAAATTTTCTAATGTAATATGGCAATGAGAAAGCTATAATAGTTTCGTTTCCAAGCTCTGGTATAACTGGTGCCTGTTAGAATATGTCATGGCATGGAAATTCTCTGCTTGATAGGGAATTAAAGAAGGCAAGAATTAGAAACGTAGAATCATAGAATCATTGAATCATCAAGGTTGGAAAAGTTCTCCAAGATCATCTAGTCTAACCATCTACCTGTCACCAATATTTCCTCACTAGGCCATGTTCCTTAGTACAGCGCCTAAATGTTTCTTGAACATCACCAGGGATGATCACTCAATCACCTCCCTGGGCTGTTCTAGTGCCTGATCCCTCTTTTGGAGAAACAGTTTTTCCTAAGATCCAATCTGAGCCTCACCTGGTGCAACTTGAGGCCATTCCCTCGTGTCCTAATACTAGTTAGATGTGAGAAGAGGCTGACCCCCACTTTGCTCCCCTGAGCCTCCTCTTCTCCAGGCTAAACAATCCCAGTTCCCTCTGCTGTTCTTCTTAAGACTTGTGCTCCAAACTCCTACCAGCTTCACTGTTCTTCACTGGGCATGCTCCAGGGCCTCCATATCTTTCTTTTAGTGAGTGGCCCAAAACTGAACTTAGTACTCAAGATGTGGGTTCACCAGTGCTGAGTACCGGGGATCTCTGCTCCTACTGGCTACACTGTTTCTTGTACAAGCTAGAATACCATCGGCCTTGTTAGCTAGCAGGGCACACTGCTGTCATGTTCAGCCAAGTGCCAACTAACACCCCCAGGTCCATTTCCTCAGCACAGTCTTCTAGGCACTCTGCCCCAAAGCTGTAGCGTTGCCTGAGGTTTTTGAGGCCAAAGGGTAGGACCTGGCACTTGTTCTTGTTGAACTTTTTCCTATTGGCCTCAGTCTGTCTATGAAGCTTGTCCAGACCCCTCTCAAGGGCCTTCTTACCCTCAAGCAGATCTACACATCCTCTCAACTTGATGTCATCTGCAATTATGAAATGAGATTGTTCTTGAAGCTGCATTTCATAAATCGCACTGGAGGCAGGGGAGATGATATATATGGAGCATGCGGGTGTTTGATTCAGTTTTGCCTTGCACTGAACCTTGTCCCCTACCTACCTCCAGTAACTGGTTGAAGTGAGAAACATACATGTAAATTCTGATTGCCAAATGACTTGTGAAATCTGGGCCAACTCTTGGCCAATTTTGCCCCATTTAATGTATCCCATTTTAAGCATTCAACTGCTTAAAAACAGTTTTCATGGAAGACTGCATGCAGAATAACTGAAAATCATCCAGTTTGTTTCCATTTTCAAGTCTCAGCAGCACCATTCCCTTGATTCTGTCATATCCACAAGGGTAGTAGTTTCTGGAATGATAATTTTATGACTTTTTCCAGCAGACAAATATGCTATTGCTTCCAATCTCTCATCTAAAATCACTGATTGACAGGTCTGACAGAAACAAATAGCAAGTGTGTTGATATTGCATTCAGCTTTGCTTTAAAGTATTTTATCTGCACTTCTCCTCCTTCCCCCGCCCCCTCCCCCCAATTTCAGCACCTTCTTGTACATAATCATTAGGACCACAACTTCCAGTATGTGGTCATGGGTCACTGTACCAATATTATCACAGCTGGAGATATAATTTCATTGGAGATATAATTTCATGTTATTTCCTTTGGAATATAATGTGCTTTTGCTTTTGTTTAATGCCTTCATATCATGTTCCTTTAACTCCCCTAGAAAGGAAGGTTTTTCTTTCCTTTGCTGATTTGCAGGATAGGCCAGCAGCATGTCAAAAGTCTTCTAAATCTCTCGCTATTTTAATTCTATTCTCAACGGGTGCACTTTTATAGATGCCAATAGATCCCATCTGTGTCCTGGCTGAAATATTACAAATGATGCAAATGAAGGCTATGTGTTAGCAGAAATACCTGGAGAAGTTTGGGAAGTTTTCCTCCTATTTTTCACTGGGTTCCCATTCCACCCCAAGAGAAGGGACAGCTGGGCAGTCCATAGAGATCCTTGGCTCTACTATTTGCCCCAACTGTGATTTGGCATGGAGTTTAGGTTTGGGAAGGCCTTCACAGTTGCTAGTATTTGTCCACTTTTATGTTTATGATCACAGGAAAGCTTACTAGGGGCCTAGTAGCCTAATAAAATGAACATTTTCTTCCATTTATTTTCTGATGTCTTGGACTAATGAAAGAAATCGAATTGTATTAGAAATATGCTGAAATGAACTCAAGAGGTAAGAGTGAGGCAGAAATAAGTGATTTTGATCTAAGTCAAGAGAACAAAACTTTCATGTACGTAGTTGCCAAAATCCATCTAAAACTGTAAAAAGATGTTTAACATAAAGTAAGACATAAAATAAAATAGTAGTAATATCAGGTATCTATGTAGCAGTTTTTAGCAGCAGTTGGTGAGTCCTAACCTGAGATTAAGGATTAGTATCTCTGTTTTGTAGAAGGAGGAACTGAGGCAGAGAGCATTTAACTTGTTTCTTCAATATGACAGAATAAAACAATGATAAAAATTGAATGCCAAGGAATGAAAAAGAAATCTTGTAATTTTTTGATGCTTCAAAGTAATTTTGTGTTTAATATCTCAGCAAGAGAAAGAAGAAAAGAACTGGAATGTGCATGTTGAGATGGTACAAGAAAATTCTTTTTACTTTATTATGGAGACATTGAAGTTTTCTGATGTGAGTGTTAATTTGGGAGACTGTATGTATGTTACATCACATCTATTTCCTCCATGTTACTTCTTCAGCAAAAGCCAGGAGGTGCATCATGGTCCTGCTCTGAGTTTTTTCCACTGAAGAGAAAGTTACACTCAAGTATTTTCTGTTAGTATTAGTCTGATAGATTATCTTCTGCTCCAAATTTATTTGGAAGGGGCCTTTTTTTTTTTTTTTTAGACATTTAACAATGCCAAACATACTGTATATAATGTTATTAGTATTATTTTTAGATATATATATATGTTTATATATATTTATATAGTTATTAGTATTAAGCATCATTATCAGTGTGAATCCATGCAACTTGTTTGTGAGAGAGATGGGTTAAATTGTGATACAAAATGCTGTGGCTTGTGGACTCAGTGTATAAATAAGTGACTGCAGAGGAAGCTCTTGGAATAGAATGCTGTTGGAGAGCCTTGACAATTTGTTTCTTCTTTGCTTCAGTTCTCATTGGAAGACCTGGCAAGTCTTTGCTTTTTCAATTTTAATGATCATTCAGTGCTCTAGTTGCTAGGAGTTCAGTTCCAAAATCTAGAGATGAGAGGTGTAGTAGTGGATTTATGCTGGTCCATCAAAATTAGATGGAGAGTGGGTGAAATGGTAGAATAACCCACTTAAACACTTTCCTTAGGAAAGGAAAACCTGCTAAAGTGGGGAAGTCTGGGTGTCCCATGTCTGCTTACTTGTCAGCCTTCATCCCTTCAGAAGGGGATTAGGTTAGAGGATGGACAGGTCAGTATCTGATAAGGTAACAGCAGAGTGTAACTTGGAAGAAAGGAAGACTGAAGATTTATTGATGCTGTAAGGAAAAAAGAAAAACAAGATCTGGATAAGGATCAAACTTAATATACTTTTCCAACCCTCTGAATCTTCTGAGAGTTCATTGACAGTTCATCCGTCAGTATCTGACTAAATCTCTTTCTAGGAGCTGTCACTGGTATAGATAATAGTTATGTTAACAAACATGGTAATGCTTAAACCTATGGGTATTCATAAAAAAAGAATATTCACTCAGGGAAGGAGCTGTGGGAAACTGTTTGGGGTCTCACCTCCCTCAGTAGCTTTGAGACTCCCAGAAGGAACCTGCTACATCATTAGTACCCCACTCACAGTACATGATATTAAAAGGATTCTTTAAAATAGCAGTGTTATTTTAAAATAATGTTATAAAATAGCATTCTCACTAAATTAAAGGTAGTATGTGGAATCAGCAGTTACAGAAAGGGAGATGAGATATTAATACAATCAAAATTTATGAAGGAGATAATGGAAATTCGTTTCTTCATTCTATATAACACTGTTTTGCTTAATGTCATTTATAAAACTATCTTTTATAAACTAAACACAAATGGATTTGTGAATGGAGCTGGCATACTTTGAATACAGTTATTATTTCAAAAAACAATTGTTGTCATTAATTTGTCTCGCGTGTTAGTAGATTCATCAGAAAGAGGGTAGATGCACATAATGCGAGAGACGTACTAAGTACTTTTTCTCTTGCAAGCCATTCCTACAACCAACGTTGAGCACATTGGATACTCCCACTTCTCTGCTGTGTGAGATGACTGGGATCAAATAGCTGACCATTTGTAGCAAAGGACTTTATCTCACAAATGATATGAAGGAGAGAAATACAGAATCGACTTGATTCAGACCAGGATGCATGGTACCTTTCTGGACAGGGGGTTTCTCTTGTCTGTGTGGTATTTCACACTTTTCCATGGTGAATAACAATGAAACAGTCTTGTAGAAAAAACTATTAAGTAGGCATATATACATTTTAAATGTTATTATTTAGTCTACAAAGAGATTCCGGGATTCTTGTTTGAAGGATTATTTCCATAAATGTTGATCTCAAGGTCTGGAAGAGATCAAAAATAATGAAAAGAATAATAACTTACTGCAGTATCATTAGATTGTGATTGTGTATATATGTGTGTGTGACTCTAGCTTAGGATATCCTCAGCTAACAGTAGCTAGGCCTTTTAAATAACATTTATTCTTAGAGTCTCCTATTTTTGGTGTTTCTTTTCAACTCTGAAAATAAAAGCTGATGCTGACAAAGTCAGCGGATAACAAGGATTTGGGATCATAAACCATGGCATTCAAAGCTGAAATAAAACTTCAAACCGGAAACTACAACATAAAATAGTTAATTATTTTTTAAAGTACTTCAGACTCCCATAAAACTGCTCAGAAGTTATCCAAGCAGTATAGAAGTTTTTCTTCCTTTACTAACAAAGATAAACATTTATATGTAGTTGCTTTGTCATTTTTGCAGGGCATTTTGGGGCCATCTTATTAAATAAGATTGGAGTCAATTATCTGCTTTATTGAGTATGTGTTTTCATGTGAATGATCTTCGTACAGCTTGCTGGATAATTTTTATGTGGTGAGGAAACTCATTTGTGTTTGTACTGTACCTGTTTACTACAGTTTTACTCTTCTGAAACTGAAATATTCAACTACCGTGATCTGAATTTGATTGGATCTGTGAACCAGTGCAGCTTCATTAAAATGCAGAAAAGCATGTGCTTGTTTTCATTGTAATTTGTAATTACTACTTTTTTCTTTTTTTACTCTTTAATGCAAATTGGAGCTGGCCTTTATTCTGATACAGAAGATGCAGCATCAAATCAACAACTTTATCACATGAAACAGATGGTGAAGATCACAGAGATTTCCAAGAAAAGACGATGTAATTTCACTACTGAATTAACCTTGGTGAAGGGCCTTACCTCCAGGAGCTGATAGGGAATACAACTTCATGGTGTATTTCTTTTTTCTTTGAGTTTAGGCGTAGTTTACCAGAAACTAGGAACCTTTGTTTCATTTGTTGTTGAGTTAATGAGATTTGAATGAGCATTCGTTCACTAAGTGACCTGTATGAATTATTACTGTACGTAAAATATGTGAAGAAATAATCTGACCTAAAATTCCTGAGCTATTGTTGCCAGTGATAAAGCCTTCTTTTACCTACCGGGGAGCATCTAGCAGCACCTCTTCCTTCGTACAGTCTGACTGTTGTTTTGAGGCTTCAAAGGTACCTAAAGGAGATAAACAGTAGCTACTTTGATTGAAGACAGGTAGGAAAACAGAATGGTGCTCAAGCTTTAATGACAGCAGTGTTTAAGACTGTCTTGCTCCAAAGTGCCCAGAGTTCTGCTCTTAGTTTGTACCAAAGCATGATTTTTTGAACTCTTAAGAACACATTCTAATGGAATCTGGGTACAGGTTTTCACGCTGTTCCTCAAGAGATCTGAAAAAGTTAAATGAGGATAAATGCTTAGACTAGACATCCCAGGAAGAAGCATATTCTGGAGCCTTAGAGCTTCCTGGGGTAAAAAACAAAACAAAACAAAAAAAACACGTTGTTTTTAAAGAAGAGAGTCTAATGTCTAAATATTACAAGTCCTTCATGGCTCCGCATTCTTTGAAGAGAACTTTCTGGAGGAAAAAGAGGTAAAAAACATAAATCAGAAGGTAAAAATGCACTTTGTCAGATTTGTGGATGGCAGACCCCTGTATGCTGGAGAAGAATGAATTCAGAGTCCATTATGCACCTGATCAAAATGAGTTTTCCCTAAGGTTCCCCCATGTCTGGCAAGATTATCAATAACTGATGCAAAGCTGCCAAAAATGGAAAAGAAACTTGGAAACATCTTTGCAAAGTTAAAGCTGCCTGCATACATTCGACTGGAATACTGTTTAGAGCTGAGTATCTCTGCAAATAATTATCCTGAGGGAAGGCCAGATTAATTTAAAAACCTGTTGGACTCCTCTTGTGGTTTGTGATGCACACTATTGAACTGAAGTAGCATACCGTTTCCCATAAGCCAGAAGCAATATTTGCTTATGCAAATATAAAAATAGAACTGCAGTGTGGAACTTCCCAGGGGTGATTTGAGCCTTGGTGGCTCAGTTTTGATGCTGTTCCAGCTGAATGTTTCAATCAGAACCCTGCCACGGTCCTGCCAGATCCCTGGCCCTCAGCAGGGCTGCCTGTCTCCACTGCAGAGCTGGAGACTCCAGGTTTCTAGGTCAGTGATGCTTGATGGCTTATCTGTCACTTTGATATTGATAGGTTATAATAAATTGCCATACAGTTTTAGACTGATTTAATTGGAGTTTTCTGCTTTATGCATCGTCTTCTGAAACAGAGTGAAGGTTGCTTTTTTTTTTTTTTTAAACACCTTATTATAATTACTGTTGGCATTTAGAATTCTGTTGGGACCTTTCTACATTTGCTTAAGTGCAACATCTTTAACTTATTTTTCTAGTTTAGTGAATGTGGCCAGGACATTCCAAACTCAGTTTGAATTTATTCAACTTGTTAATTAAGGCAGCATTTGAAACTCTGGAATTAGGTGTGCCATGTCTATGTCAGTAGAGATGTCTGGTCAGTAGAGATAGTGTTCAGATCACATCACAGATCACGGAATTTTCTTCTGCATGTGAATCTTTTTCTGTGTAGCAGATGAGCCTGGAATGAGATTAAATAACAGAAGTTAGGAAGTGTGGGTCTGTATCTCCGTGCCTAAAATCAAGTTCTTATATCTGTATTTAATGCCTGATTTGTTAGTTTTATTTTCCACTATACTGAGCACTCAGTAGTTCATTAGGGTCTTATTTTTCTATTCTGCTGAAACTGAACAAATATTTTCATGTAGTTGCTTTGGTATTTTTGCAGCAAAGTAATGAAGAATGGATGGCAGAAACACCACTGTTGAAAATCAGGCCACTGACCTCTTTTTAAACAGTTTTAGAACCTTAGCTTTAGTCACCTAGTCTGGAAAATCTCCTATAAAGTTGCAGTTGGTGTGTGTAAAAGAGGATCAGATTACACACAGGTGTCTATGCAGTCACATCAAGTTGAACAAGAGTTTATTTAACTATTTCTTTCAGTGCTACAATTTCATTAAATGGTGTGTGTAGTTGTTAAAAATTATTTCCACCTTTTACTTGACTTTACATGATGGAAATAAAATGATGCAGGGTTGTCAAATACTTAGAGTATTTACTTCAGCCTTTGTTCATCTGCAAGGGCAACAGGGCTGCCAGCCTTACAAGTGCCCAGTCCAGTACAGGTTGATTTGGAAACAGGACCCAGTCAAGCATATGACTGCTTTTGGGACTGCAAGCAAAGATGCTGTCTAATACACTGTATACTCATGCAATGTCTGTAAGTAGTATGTCAAGTTTTATGGGATATAGGATTAATGTGAAACTTCAAAAATATATGGGAGTTTTTCTATTAACTTCATTGCACGTGATTCTAGGTACTGAAGGATACTGAGTCTAAAGTGATGAAGGAGAAAGAGCAAGCATGTCTTATAGTCAGTCCAAAGTGTTATTCCACTCCCTTTCATCATGAGTGGCTTGCAGTGAATAGCTTTCTAGTGGGATGGATTATCTACATTGTAAAAGGATGGCAGCAGTTCTTTGCAAGTTGCTCCCAGGTAATATGCTTGCATAGTTTCCAGGCTGTTGTTTGAAGATGAAATTGAAGCTTTGCAGGAACTAAGGAGGAGTTTAGTGTTATATTCAGTGGAGTCAGAAGTTCCAACTGCACTCTGACTCTTCTAACTGCTTCTCACTTTGTCATTGATTTTGATGAAACTAATGATAGACCAGAATTCTAATAACTGTAAAAGATGTTTTCATTAATATGCTCCTTTCTTCCTTATGAGTGAAAGTGATTAAGTCAGTCTTTTTTTTTTTTTTTAATTACTGTAGCTTTGAAGCCAAAGTTAACTCCATGGTTGTATGCTATAGAATTAAAATGGCTTGTTAGGAAAAAATGAAAAAAACTACCACACCAATCTCTTGAAAGTCTAATGAACTAAATTGTAACCAAGTCCAAATACATGTACTTTTATGGGATAATTTCAACAATAAGTACCATCTGCTTAATGTGTTCATAAAACCAAATATTAATTTCCTGCTAAATCAGTTGTAAACCAGAAAGGATTATTATTATTGCAATCATTTTTGCATAAGATAAATGTATCGGTGATTCAGAAGGTTGAAATTTAGAATTAAAGCTGGCATTTACTTTTCTCTGCAATTTGGCTAAAATTAAGTTGCGTGAACATGAATCTAAGTTGTATTTTATCTTTCATTAGAATAGAAAAGACCTGGAAGCAATCTGTAGACCACCAGGATGTCTGAAAGTTATTTTCCAGTTATAAAAATAAACTAGTCTTGAATTTATTCACCATCTGTCAGTGTTCTCTTTTGACCAAGAAGCTGAATTTTCAGGCAGGTTACTTGCAGAGTTAAAGAGCAGCTATAGGAAGCCAGCATATGAAGATTGCTCTAATTATATTAAGATACAGTGTGGCTTTTGGAAATTTGCAGTAGTTCACTTGCAGTATCCAGGGAGGTATTTAATATTTTCAGGATTCTCAAGAATGCGCACATTTCCTACTGTGTCTGAATCTCATCCAAAGGGGATGTAAATTAGCAGAATGACTTTCATTTGCTTAATTGTCCTCTACAGGGGTGAAATCAGTAGCAGTGAAACAAGAGGCAGTGTTAATCTTATTAAGGTAACTTGCAGTGGCAGAACAAATGTTACTTTGCCTTGGTAACCTTTGAAGCCCTATTGACTGTTGCTGTCTTATCATCAGTGTGGTATTCTGTTTGATAAAGTAAACCAGAAGGTGATTTTTAGCACGTGAACAAAGTGATGATGATTGTTTGCAGGTGGGTATGCCTTACTGCAGGTATGCACAGAGGGGCTCCAATTTGCAAGCAAGTTCTCTCTCACTACCTTCAGGACACATCTGTAATAAGGTTAAGTTCACCTTCACTGCAGAGAGGGATGTAATCACCTCAATCTGTTTGTATTCTGAGGTTCAGCTTTTTTAAAATAATTGTTGTAAAAGTGCATCGAAAGTAATGCACTCAATAAACATAGTGGTAACTGCATGTGAAAAAGCCCAGATCTTATTCTGACTGACTGGGGTTGTTATCAGTGCAGAGGCTGGTTCAGAAGGGGCTTCTCAGCAAGCAAAGAGAAAGCTGGGGGCATGACAGAAGAAGTATCTCTAACTGAGTTCCATAATGGATTTGATTTGAACATAAAAACAAATTAATAAGCCAAAAGACTTTGAGGTCAAAACTATCTGACCTTGAGTTCTAAAAACAGTGGCTTAGATCTTCTTGGAAACTGTTTAGAGGTGCAAATCCCCATCTGACAAACTTGAGGAACAGACTGAAGAGAATTGCTTTCCAGAATAAATGCAAGAATAGTTAAGGAATTATTTGAACTGTATTTCCAACTTGAAGATAAGTGCCTTTTTTTTTTTTTTTTTTTTTGAATGTCTTTCATCTTAGTTCTTTTATTTGAATAAAAGCAGCTTAAAACTACTGTGATGTATGTAGGAAACTACTGACAGACTTCATGACTCACAACACCGAAATATGGAAGGAAAAAATGAGACAAGAAGCATGAAACCATGATGTCGAACTTATGACAAGCTCAGGTTGTGCACCAGATTTATGAAGCAATGCAAATAACTTCCTTACAACAAAATTGGAAGGATAAGCCATAGTTTTCCTAATTTTTTTAACTATGTTGATTTCCAAAGATGTACCACAGATCTATCAGTTCTACAGTTTCAAGTGCTGTGCAGTTGAAAATATGTATGAGGAAAGGCTAAATGGCTGGCAAATAATATATTTTCATTTGCTGCTGTTATGCTATACAGGTTGTACTGCTTGTAGCAGAAGACTCCTTTGAGTATGCAGAAGCAAAGATTGAAGAACTGAATGCCTGAAATTTTATAAAAATCTAAGGAGACAAGTCATTATTTGTACATCATAAATGCATCTCTGTTCTTTAGTCCCCTTGGCATCACTACTTGGTATGGAAAATCTAACCCTATTAACGCTGACTGAGTCTGAGGTTAAATTTTGGAAGTTTTTGAAGGCTTTTAAAAGTATCTGGGGAGTACCTTGCGCTTTTTGTTGTGTAGTGTGTCATCTTTTTCAACTTTCAAAGTTAAACTAAACAACAAACAAAACAAAAACACAATAAAAACACCCAGGGATTTGCTTGCCCTTGTGTGACCTCCATATTAAAGTATCTGTATAACTCAGCTACTTTTGTGGGAGATAAAAACGTCCAAGTGTTATCTATTTTTGATAGACTTCAAAAAAACATGGTTGATATCACAGTTCCTCACAATTCCTCTTAAACATACCTATTCACAATTTTTCAGTCTTGTTTGGAAAATTAAAAACGTATCCTCAGCCTTCATACTACATGTAGTATTTCACTGCACTTATGAAGCTATTTCTAGTTTACTGCTGAGCATTCATAATTTTTTATCATGTATGTCTCTGAGTCAAGACTATCTTTATTTTTGAATATTGTACCACAGATGTCCACATTCAGATGCAGATATTTTGTTCTAATACAACAGATCTTTGCTGATTCCTCTTAGAATTTGCATTAGGAAAGAAATAATTTGCTGTTTTACAAACAGGACCATTCTACCAGGAGCATTTTACCCACAACTCAAGTTCATCCTTTCATCCGTCCTCAAGCCACATTCATACTTCCATCTCCTATATTTTTTTATGTTGTATTTTTATGGAACATAACAATTTAAATCAGTTCAAACTTTGTAGTAAGTATGATTATTGGGTTTCTGCATCTTCTCAATTCCCATTCTAAATCCCTTCTTTCTGAAATGATAATTCTAAGCTGCTACGTAAAAGTGAATAACCTCCAGTTTGTTCAGTAGTGGGACCATTTCCTGGTCACTATCCTGAACAATATATGTGTAGAAAGGCTGAGCAGGGCAGGCAAGCATTGCCAGGATGATATTTACAGAATTTTCTCCTGAAGTTTTAAAAAAGTATACATTTTTTGTCTTTTAAAATGTGCAAAAATCTTAATGCAAGACTTAATAGATAGCTGGGTTGTGGTTATCCCAGCAGTTTGAATAACTCATCATCTGATTGTATGCACATTACCTAATATTAATTATTAATTCATAAATTTTCTTGGATATACTTTTATGGACAACAATAATTTTTTTTTTTGTTTTGCTAAAAGGAAATAAATAGAACACCATAATCTCAAAGGGGCAAAGAATTCACTGAGCCAGCTTGCTGGGAATCAGCTGAATGGTAGCCAAAATTAATTTGTTCTTTAGATCTTACTTCTCTGAAATTCCCTATCACACAAGGTTACTTTGGTGATAATTGTTGTCTTTTAAGACAACTATGACAACTGCAGGTGGGATTTTCTGAGGTGATGAAAGAAAGTAAATGCTCAAATCCTACTATTTTGGAATACATCTTATAATAACCAAGTGAATTTTTTCAGGAAAATAACTTTAAGTAAAGTCTAGATCTATTGAAACCTTAATATTTCTCATTTTTGTCCATTAAAAGAATAGGGAAAATCAAATTAATTCAGTACAGCTTTGTCAAAATGAGACACATCTACTTTAGTTTCACAATTCAAATTCATTTGAAATTATTTAAATTTATTTTTAAAAGCAGAATGTAACCTGAGAATAAAATCTAATATCTCTGTATTTTTAACTAAATTTTTTGAAATGTCTTGTTTTATTTTGTGGAGTCAGGCAGAAATTTCCCCAAAAGGTTTATTAATGTGCCCATCTTTTTGGCTCATTGCAAGTGGTCTGGACCAATAGCTTGAGACACAATAATTTACCATTAAATAGTTTAGTCCAGGTTTTGAACTTTATCCCTCTCAAATATGTGATTTGATTTCCTGGAATGCAGAAGACTTGTAGCTAAAAGCTGAACTTTTTTGTGCTGTTTTTTTCTCTTTGTTTGAATTTCAAACAATTTAAAATGTTTGTATTCTGTTTCTGAAGTCTTACTTGTCGGGATTATTAACCACGTAGTTAAATAAGACAAGAAATCATGATATACAGATAGATTTGCACAGTTGACATCTCACATTTCAAAGACACAAATCTGTGACATTCAATTCTTTGCACTTGGTATTTGCACATTTTAATGTATTTATCCTGAGAAGATTTTTGTGAAACAGAAATATACCACTGTTATGCAAACATTTTCAAAGTCTGCATTCATTTCCAATTCATATAGTTTATTCATGACATTAGAGATGCATGCCATTCTCTAATTAGTGCTGTAGTAATTTTTATTAGCAGTAGATCTGTGATATTTTTGCGATTATTTATTTCTACTATCATTATTTACTCATTTACTTACTCTTCTGCTTTATTCATTAGAATTCTTTTTGAATTAATAATATTCCCAAATCCATGCCATCCAGAGACTTGCCTTCTAAAGAGCTGATCCCAAGGACAGCTGATGCACATATGGTATAAATATTAGAGTGCTCGCTCCTTCTGTTTTCCAGTTTAGAGACCCAGCTCCTAACCCAGTGGCAAGGAAGAACAATTGTCAGATAATCTTGTCTAGAAAATCAGTCCTCAGTCAGATAAAAACAAGAAAAATTTCCTTAATGTTCCAAATGGATACAGTGTTAGATCAAGTTGTCCAACCCTAATTTCTTTCAACCTTTATCTGACAAACTTTATTGCAGATTCCTTTCTCTGCAACCCTTTTCAAGCAGGTGTTTCTAATGGCTGCGTTTCTTTTGGCTTGGGTTAGACAGACCCCCAACCACCCTCCAGGTGAAGCACAATTGGATTATATGTTCATTTACAATTGCATTTGACCCCTGCAGTTGTTACGATTTGATACTGATAACACTAAATCTCACAAAGTAGTCATTCTTAAAGGAAAATTCCATAAAGTGGAAGTTGAAAAAAAGGCCAGATCTTGGTACACAATCCCAGATTTATTCAGAACTGAGCCAGATAGGGTACTATGCATAGTTTGTGCCAATTATAGTTTACTGTACTGTTACAAAAAATGCTTCCCTCAGCAAGTGGTGTAGTAGATTCCACACAACCAGGTATTTTGGAAGACTCAGCCCTAAAGCAAGCCTATAATAATATTTATTTATTTTGTGGAGCAGTCTGATTTCATGGTCCACACAGAAATGTGGGTAGAATTCTTTCCGGAAAGTACATTATTACTCTCTTGATGCAGAGGTTTTAGCTGACTGTGTTGAGAACCTCTGAAAGGGAAATCATGTGAAAAGCTATCTTGCTGCTTGGAAGATGGATTTGTTCCTTCAGTCAGAACAGATTGGTCAGCTAAGCCATTAAAATGATTATACTTCCTTGGCTGGTTGGGAAAAGTCTAACATTGCTTCATGGCTTTAGAAAGGAAGGTGGTCTAAATCAAGAGTATCATAAAGTTTTTACTAAGCTTGTTTTAATGATTTTTTTTTTTAATCTGTATTTTATTGGATCCTGTACAAATACAAATAAACAGATTGGCAGTCGCTTTTTTGAGGAAGAAATAGTTAATCTTCTTGTTTGTTTATTCTCACCATTGTTTTTTCTTTTATCTTCTTGCTCAGTCATTTGGCTTATGATCAAGAAATGTGTATGGAAAAAATCGTTTAAACTAGGCCTTTCATAAAAATGTCTTAAGCAGCATATATGTTTCCAGCTTACAACTTACACTAAACATTATAGTTACAGTTCAAATGAGAGATTCAGTGATACCATATGTTGGTTGCAGTCTTCATGTATCCTTTGCTCTGAGGGATTTGTCTTTTTCTTAACACTTTGTTGCTCCCTGTGAAACTTCTGTGAGGAACTGATCGTGGCTTCTGGAGGTACTACTTAAATTATTTTGAATTAAGTATTGTTAAAGCGGGACAGAAAGACTCACATATTTAGAAGTTCTGAAACACTTGTGCAATTTGAAAAAAAAGAAACCAACCAACTGATTTGGACAGGAAATCAGTGAGAAATTATTGAGACAGTTCAGGTAATTTAATTAAAAATAGGATTTTTATGAGCAGTGTTAATGAGTGCTACCTCAGCTAACCTGACAATAAAGGTTTTTCAAGCTAAAATGACATCTGGCAAAAAATCACATGTAGGAATTATGCAGAGGCAATAAAAGGCACTCAATTAGCATTGCAAATAGTATTCCAACATTTATGAGATGTCTGCAAATTTGCATACAGATACGTAATTACTTAATTTGCAGCTGTTGTGTTTGTTCCTTAAGACCTTGCCACTTTATTAGCAGAATATGTAAATCAGGAATTAATTCCTTTTATCATCTACTTTTTTTAGTAGTCTGTAAATATATGGCAAATTAAGGAAACTTGCTACAGCTCTTTTATCTGGACTTTCTAATCTTGTCTTAGAATGGCATGGAAAGTAAACTGTCCCTGGGCTTACTTTGCTCTAGCAGTCTTTTAAGAGGTTTGTAAACATTTGTTATCATTTTCTTACTCTCCATTCATCTCTGAAATCTTAGTTTGTGCGGTCATACTGCAAATTTCTTTTGATTTATTTTCTTTAGTTTTAAAGAGATTTAAATTAATATTTTTTTCTCATTAGTATTTTTCTGATAGCAATAGTTATATTGTGTTATAAATAGAGAAGTTTGGAATGGAAGGATATCTGACCAATAACAGTGCTATTTAGGTAGCTTATTAAATTTAGCATGAACCTGAGCATCTCTGGTGCCTAAATAACAAAATTGGATGTCTAAGAACAAACTTAGCTAGAAGAAATATTGCTGAATATGTAAGAATTGCTCTGAAATTAATGCTTCCTATTTTATTATGTTGGCCCTTGGTATCAGAGAAGGATGGTAGTATGACAGTAGAAGCTGAACCTTTCTAGCAGTATTACATTCTGTTTTGTTGCTGCATGCGAAATGGCAGCAGAAGGGGCATTCTGACAAAATGGCAGCTGACATGGAAGTCTGTATGGAGCAAAGATATGGGACTGAATTTCTCCAGGTGAAAAAAACAGCACTCACTGACATTCATCCACACTTGCTGAATGTTTTTGGAGAGCAGAAATTAGCAGAGAGGCAGTTGGTGGTGTGTTTCAGCAGTGGTAACGACCATGTGAAAGACAAAATATAGTCTGGATGTCCATGCACAGTTCTCACACCATGAAATGAAGAGTGTCTCTATCAGCTCATCTGTGCGAATGAGTGGATTACAACCAGGGAACTGTGTATGGAGCTGAATGTCAGCTTCATGACTGTGAAGAGGAATGGAACCTGGGGGTGTTGGTTGATGCTCGGCTGAACATGAGCCGACAGTGTGGCTAAGAGGGCAAACAGCATCCTGGCCTGCATTAGAGATAGTGTAGTCAGCAGGAGCAGGGAGGTAATCATCGCTCTGTACTCAGCACTGGTGAGGCTGCACCTTGAGTACTGTGTTCAGTTTTGGGCCCCTCACTACAAGAAAGACATCGAGGCCCTGGAATGTGTCCAGAGAAGGGCAATGAGCTGGTGACAGGTCTGGAGCACAAGTCTTATGAGGAGTGGCTGAGGGAGCTGGGATTATTTAGTCTGGAGAAGAGGAGGCTCAGAGGAGACCCTATTGGACTCCACAACTTCCTGAAGGGAGGTTGTGATGAGGAGGGGTTTGGCCTCTTCTCCCTGGCAACAAACAGGACCCAAGAAAATGGCTGCAAGTTGTACCAGAGAAGGTTTAGGTTAGATATAAGGAAGAACTTTTTCTGTTAGAGAGTGGTCAGACACTGGAATGGCCTGCCCAGGGAGTTTGGTGGAGTTGCCGTCTCTGGCAGTGTTCAAGAGGCGTCTGAATGAGGAGCTATGAGATATGGTTTAGAGCCTTGTGGTAGCAATGGTAGTGGGAGGATGGTTTGACTAGATGATATTGCAGGTCGTTTCCAACTTTGCGATTCTATGATTGTATGATTCAGTGCATTGAAAACAATGGTAGCGATGTTGGAATATCACAGCATCTGTGCCTTTTGGGTCCCTCAAATGCTCACTCAAGAGCAAAAAAAACCACTGTGTGCAACTTTGTTAGGACCTGTTGAACCAACATGAGACTGAAGGTGGCAGTTTCCTGGATTGCATCATTACTAGAGACAAGATGTGATGTCACCACTCTGAACTATACTCAAAATATCAGTCCATGGAGTGGTGACATAAAAATTCTCCACTGAAAACTGGCAGCCCTCAGCAAGTAAAGTGATGTACACTGTCATTTGGGAAAGGAAAGAGGTGATCTTTCTGGATTTCCTGGAACCCAGAAAAAACATCAACTCTGACTCCTATATCATGAAGCTAACTAAGCTGAAGGTACATATTTCCAGTTCAGGCCAGAGAAGAAGACAACTTTTCTCTTGCAATACAATAACACCAGGCTCCATAACACTTTGAAGACCATGGAGCACATGGCCAATCTTGACTACATCCAGCATGTATTCTGGATTTGGCTCCTTTTGTCTTCCCTCTGTTTGTGACAATGAAAGACAGACTGTGTGGGCAACATTTTCCTAGCAATGACACCATCATAGCAGCTGTGAAGTAATGGGTAACTTCCACTGGTGCAGATTTTTATGAGCATGGCATGGAGGTTCTTATTCATCTTTGGTGAAATTATATAGCTAATGGTGATGACTGTGTTGAAAAACAGTGTTTTGTAGCTGAGAATTTGCTTCATCAAATAGAGTTATTATGTTCTTTCTATCTGTTATAGTTTCTATGAAAATAAATAGGAGGTATTATTTTCAGAGTGACCTACATACTTTGTTATAAATCCCTGGTCTGTGAAATTTTTCTGCCTTGATATGCTTGGACCTTCACTTACGTACCAACAAACAATTACATGAAATATATCATTTTTCCAAACCCAACTTTCTTGAAATATATTTGAATATTGTCTGTTATGGTGTTGGCAACGTGGTTACTTCTGTAGCATCTTTCTTGTATTTATATATAACAAAAGTAAGTTCTGGCTGCAGATTTTGTACATACCGTTAAACCAACTGAAGTAAGTAATAGAGAAAAATAAGCTGGTTTTGTTTTTTTAAAACAAATTTTTCCTTGTGTGTTTCGAAAATACTTCCACATAATCATGGCATTGTCCCTTCTATGACATTGAAACTTCTCTTTATGCTTGCTTCTTCTTTTCAAAGAAAGAAATTCAGTGCAACAGGGGAGTTCAAAGCATGAGAGAGGAAAGTCATTTTAGAAAACTGTGATTGTGTTCTCCCCTGGAGGACTTAGAGACAACAAATTTTAATTTGTATTTGGAAATTGACTGTATTGCAGAACTTCCAGTTCCTTATCCAATAAGTTTAAGTGACAGTGTATATATCCTTATGAGTTTTGTTTTTGTATTGTCTGAGGAGGTGTAAAGTTGTCAATGAAGTCTTTCTGATCAAAATGACTGATTTGCTTTACAGCATTGCCAGCAATTTTTTTTTTTTTTTTAATGGAGAGAAGGAAGTAGTAGAAACTGGAAAAATGAAATAGTAAGCTTGCATAAATGCACAAAGCTAAGAAAGGAGCAACAGACGTTTCTTTCAATTCAAACTGAGTGGGTGAGCACAAGGATGAATGTTGTTCTCTTTGCTGACTGCTCCAGTAGAGTCTTGTTGCTAGTAGCAGCTCTGCTGAAAACAGAAAAAATGAAAACAAGATCCAGCTTCATCTTGCTGTAGCTAGACCTATTTTACCACAATTCATCTTTTTCTTTTTTGAAGAAAGTTCATTAAACAGTGAGTGAGTTGGCTCTGGCAATGCAGATGGTTCCAAGCTGTCTTTGCACTGCTAACTGCAGAATGGGGAGTGAGGGTACTCAAACTCTGAGACAAAATCCTCATGGCTCAAGGCTAGTGCATCTGAAATTGTCTAGATTTGCTACCAGCCAGATGCAGATAAAGGAGCTGTCTTAACTCAGTTCAGATTTCTGCTGAACACAAGCTGCTAAGGCTACATGCTGACCCACTAGGCCTCTGTTTTGTGGGGAAGAAAGATCTGTAGTTACACAGATATTATCATTCATTCAGCAGTACAGATGCACTGTGAATAACAACCCTATTTTTCAGACTCTTACGATGCTTAAGACAGAGAATTTCCTTGAAGTAAGGTGTCTTTGTGGCAGCAGGATTGTCCCCTGCCTCCCTTCAGCTTTGCAGCTACTGCGTGATGGTGGGTTGAGCAGGTGACGCAGCAAGATTCTGTCCTGCTTTCCCTCCTCTCTGTTGTCTGTTGCAGTCCCCAAGTTTATTGACATAAATTGGAGGTGCTCCTATGTAGCTGTGTCAGCAGCACCACAGCTCTAAGAAGCTGAGGTGAGGAGCTGAAATGTTGGTGTTGTTACCTGTCCTGGCACTGCCCTCCTGGCCTTCCTGGAGCTCTGGGGCGTTTTATGTGGATTTTGGATGGTAAGCTTTTAATTACCTGTAAAACATATTTTTGCCTGAAGAATGATGGGGAACCACAATGTGTCATGGAGAGGAATTGTATAGAAATAACAGAGCTTGAGAATGTGGCAAACTGCTTGAGCAGGGGCTGACTTTTAGTCTGTTCTTGTACAGGGATGAAGCCATAGTCCTAAGGCATGACTGGGGGCTCCAGGCTACTGCCTTAATACAGACTAAAGACCATAAACATTCTTTGATGAATCTGTGTGGCTTTTTCTTGTGAGATACAAATTCCCAGCACTGAATGGATGACAATTAAGGTTTTATTTCATTTTCTAACGGTGCTTCTGCTTTTATTTTCTAGTTCTTGTAGCTACAGCTACTAATAGGCACAGTGACATGGGACATTCCCTTGAACTAAAGGTCTATGACATTTTTTCTCTTAATTAAGCTATGTGTTTCTAAGGCATACAGCAGAGCCTTTTCATTTTAAAAGGTCGGGGAGTTCCTAGTAGTTTGATCTAGTGTCTAAACGTTTTTACAGCTTGAAAGAGATTCTTCTGAAGATTCAAACCAATTTTTTTGTCAGTGCCATGCCACAGACCAAATCTGGGACAAAGCAATGAAAAACACACGTCTTTTGGCAGCTGAATAAATCTAGCACAACGGGGTGGAAGTCTGGAAACTCAGGATTTTGCAGACAGCTGGCTGGGAGTAGGAATCTGCAATAGAACTCCTCTGCAGTGCTGGGGCCAAACAGGAGGTGATTCACAACCATTGACCATTGCCTTCTTTTCTAAGGGCTTAGAAATTTCTAAGGGTTTAGAAATTTCAGCTTCACAGAGGCCTATCTTGTTCTAGCTGTGGCATTTTTTTTTCCCCTGGATGTACCCTTGTTATTAATAGTAAAGGAAATAATATGCACAAAATCACTTTTTATTAAGCTCTTGAAAAGGACTTGTATTTATGTATGTTTCTGCAGCAGTTGGCATGGTCCTGGTCTTGTCTGTCATCTACAGATACCCTTGTTATGTGAAACACTGAACTCATGTTATATGAGCCAAGTAAATAATTTCCTTCCCTTCAGTCAGGAGTACATGGTGGGGAAACTCCTCTATCAATTTAATTCATCAGCTCCACTGGATGTATTTCAAATTTAATAGTTTTCAAATGTATTTCTAATTTTATAGAAAGAAAATTATAATAATTTTATCTTATTTACAGAATGCAGTGTTCAATACAAGCTAATCTGCACATCAGGAAGAGATTCAATTTCTTTTTGTCCTTAACTGCTCATAATTAGTGTGTTTGCAACAAGTGTGTAATTTTTATTATCTATGAAGAGTTTGATGGAGGGAATACATCATTACCTGCACATCTAATAATCTACATTGCTACAGTTCATTTTCTGAGATGTCCTGCACACTGAAGAAAAGGATTGAATTTATCTTTCTTTTTTTTTTTTTATAGGCATAGTAGAAGCCTAACAGTTGGAAGCAAGAACAAAGTGCTGTAGAGTGAGCAACAGGAACAATGGCAAAATCCAGTCTCAAGGTCCAGTTAAAGCCTACATGCTTCAAAGACTCTGGATATTTCAGACAGCAACAAATTACATTCTAATTGCTATCCAACAGCCTTGAATATGGATCTGTAAGTATTTTTACATATATGCTTTTAAAAATAACACGTATAAATGACAAAGTATTGCGCCAAGAGTAAACATAACATTGCTCTTTATTGATGGCCTTTGGGACTGGAAATTAAACATGTAACTTTACTATTAAATAGGATTACTTGTTAAATTATGGATGTAACTGTGGACAAAATAATTTAGAAGGTCTGTCTAGCTATGGACACAGGCTAGCACTGAGAACTACAAAGATGTCTTTGGTGATGAGGAAATGTCTACATACTTGAACACTTCATGTGGTTGCCTGATGTTAAGGATCTTTTGATTTAAGGGGGAACATATCAGAACTGAATGGTAAGCTGGCAAAAAGTATGTGAAGAGTAAGAAAATGAAGAGGGTGAAAACTGCTTGAGGAAATACTTTCTGAGAGTAACTCTTATCATTAGAGAGCTGTTCTGTCTGCCACAATTTTTTGAAACATTGCTTCAAGGTCAAGCAAGCACACTTACCTGGACTTCCAGAGGCACTTCTTGAGACAAAATTCTTTTTTCTTGCAGTGTATGAGACCTCAGGTCTGTTTTGAAAAGCCAGATCAGACCATGAAAAGGCTTCATGTGCAGACTACTTGTTAGCAGTGAAAAAGCATCTGTATGAGCTGGAGGGTGAGTGTGCCAGGAAACATACCAGAAATTTGGTATTCTCCCATTCCCTTTAGTATACTGTAGATGCACGCTTTGAATTTGAACCATATATGTAATTTAAACAGGAGAATGAAATTCAAATTATATTCCTTCTATCGGAAGGAAAAAATTTATTTCTACTACTGTTCTTAGATGATTTGAAGCATTTCCTCTGTACAGTTTCTCTGAATATGAAAAAGAGCAAGAAAAATTCTGAAAATCAAATATGTGAAAAGGACATGTTCTAGAAAGGAAGTTCTCTGAAAAAATACTTGTTCAGTATTAAACTTCAGAGCTGGAAGTCTCTTTCTAAGGTGAGGAAATTGGGTGGATCTAACTGTTACCTTCAGGTGATCAGTGTTGGAAATCAGTATTTCTTGCTGAGGGGAGTGTGGATTTTTCCTTTGGACTGTGACTATGTTCTGCAGGATCTAACGTAATGCTTTGTTAGTGAGAGTCTATTTTATTCTTTTGGGTTGCTAAGATTGTTTTCAGAATATAAACCATATTCTGTACGGTTATAATACAATGAATGCAATTACTAAGTAGGATTTTCTTTCTTAATGAATACTAAAATAGTATTTTAAGGTTTATAGTGGTACCAAAAAAAAAAACCCAAAAAAACCAACCCCCAAAATAACATTGTTTATCTGGTCTTATTAGATGAATTGGCCACTTCCTTCCATGATCTTCAGTGGTGACAGCTTTTAACTTCCTGGACATGTAAATGGTTGAAGTATTTTAGACAGCGAATGTAGCTATTTGAGCATGAAAAGGACTGTTAATGTGTATAGTGTAACTTTGTTTTGACTAACTGTTATAAAATCTGATCACCTAGGGAAAAGAAGAGAGTATATAGAATAATACTGTAAGATAAATATCCCATCTATCATCATGCATGAAAGGCTTTAAAATAAAAACATTATTCAATGTTTGAAATAGAAAAATCATTTTTTTAGGAAAATATCCTTTATGCTTCTAGGAAGGTATTAATGGATTGTACAAAATTCTCAATTGACTTCTACTGTCTGCATGCATTTTTACTTTTTTTTTAGAACTTTCATTCTTCTTTATTTCATTTTTTTCTTAATTATGAATACAACTTGGAGCTAACAATATGAAGTAATTTTTTTTGCTCCTATTTTTATGAATGTCATTTGTGGTGTCTAAGCAACCCCATTTTTATAGACTGACATTTACATTGGGAATTCAAACATTACATTCAAGCATTCCAAATAAGGAGTTACTAAGTAAAATCATTGCCTTATTATTTCTATTTCCCCTTTCAAATGTGTTCTTCCTTTCCATTGACTGCAAATGTTTTTCAAGTCTTCTCAGTTACTGAAATTATACATAGGAAATTAAGATATCAATAATGTTAAGCCTATGTATATTAAACCAGAAATAATAATAATCCTATAGAGCCTTCCCATTCTACTTCCAGTAATTTTTTTTATTTGCCTAGTTGATGCTCTAACACATGACAGTATCTTCTTAGTAAAGAAAACCACTATCTATCAAAGAACACCACTATGATTAGACATTACCAAGGGAAGTGCCAGAACATTACAACTGCAGAATACTTATACATAACTATTTCTTTCCCATAATTAACTGTCATTTAGAAATAATTAGGTCCTAGATAAATTTCAAGAACTCCAGAAAAGATTTTGTGGTTTTGGATGAAATGTGGTGAAATGAACTGTGTTACTTAGAAACAGTAACTACTGGTAAAACCCCTGTGTTGAAACTGAAGTTCAAGGAACTACTCAAGGAGATAAATATCAGTAAACTGCAAAATTACAACTCATTCCTCTGAGATTCTATGCACCAACAGTTAGCCTCAAGTGATTCAATCATGGCTAATTACATATTATCACTCATGATCTTTAACATTTCAATCAACCTTTAGTTGTGCCATTTATATATAATTTGTCACTGTTTATGGTTTTATGTTATAATTATGCCAGTCTTCATTTAGTTAAAATTGTCACGGAGATGGTGGAGGCTATATCATTCTTATCATTTAAATACTTGGGTATAGAAATTAATTCCAGATTTGAATGTTGAGAAATGTTGAAAGCTTGACATCAAGGCTGTTGAAGCACGATCTATTTAGAGGTCCCCTCTGGTCAATGCAAAAACTTCCAGTGAACATATGATTCAGTTAAAAAAAAAAAACAAAACACAAAAAAACCAGCAATAACAAAAAAACATTATTGACGAAATAAAAATAAACCTACTTAAAATATTCCTGTTTCTTTGTGTTCCCCACCTCCTAGTTTCTGCTTGCCAACCCCACTTTTCAGCTTCCTCTGAGTAGTGTGCCATCTTTCACAGGACTGGTGGGTAGGTGAAAGGGCAAGTCAAATATCTCTGCATGCAAAACATGACCAATTGGGTTGGGCAACCTGCAGTGGAGTGAAGTGCTGAAATACATGGTATAAGTGTGACCAGTGACTAGCAATATTGTTCAGCTATATCAGCTTGATGCTGCAGTCAAGCTTGTGAAACATACTGAAAGGAAAGGCTTATTCATTTGAATGAAATTAATTCAGAACTATCGTGTCTTCTTTTCCGGGGTTCTAGCACTGTGCTTCCCTGCCACTGAGATATGCCTCCCTGTGGAGCCAGCTTTCGGTCACCTTCAACCAGTGGTGCAGATGTGCCCTTAAACATCCCTTAAACCTCCAGATCTGTGGCTATGAGTTAAAAATGAAGATTCCCTGTACTGTATACAGGAAGAGCTAGATACACAGAGCAACTCTGATAGGAGCTAGTAATAGAAGAAGGGATTTGCAAAAACAGGTCAGCCCAGATGTGTAATTTATCTGATTCTCTGACTGATGTTTCTGAGCTGGGCACCTTCTTACACTTGGGAATCCTCAGACAAGACTTCACTCTTGGAATTAAACTTCAAAAACATGTCTCTGTTTTTACAAATGCATACCCCACAGACCCAGACTTCCTTCCTTCCTTGTCACCAGTAACTCTTTTACCTCTTTTACCAATTTGTTATTCAATTCTCTATACTTCTGGCTGTGGTTTGTGCAGGTGGTATCTTTCCACTTCGGAATTAGCAGCACACTTCCACACTATTTTCACTGATGCTTTTAAAACACCAGAGAGTAAAAACAGAGTGGTTTAGAAACCACTCTGGGTGGGAGGAGGGGAAATACCAGCAGGAGAAGAATGAGCTGTAGTTGTCTGTTTGATTTCAAACATATTTACAGTTGTGAGTAAAGAACTAGCTTGTGATAATTCTAGACGGAATAGTGCTGAGTATTCTAGTGTGGACGCTGCTCCTGGCAGCATTCAAACATAGTAGCGCAAAAAACTGTGTCTAGAGCTACTTCTGTGCAGCCTTCTCCTGTTCTTCATGAACTTGTGGCTTGGATCTCTGCTAGTTTAGGGAACACTGTGCTGCACTTCATTTCATGATGTAGATGTGCTGCCAGGAGTGTCTGTCTGCATAAATCCAGTCTGAGGTGTCTCTGTAAAACACTGAGACTATATCTAGAGCCAAAATTTTGCTTTAATCCACTTTTAGCATCGACTGAATGTTAACTGTAGTCTGAATGAATGGCTCCCAGCTGTGAATATATTGACTGCAAAATGAATCCTGAAGTCCTTAGCTGCAAGTTTCAGACAGAATCTGAGTATAGCTGTGGAAAAACAAAACAAAATAAATAAATAGTGTTTTCAGTTTTCTGACTGCAAAGATAACTTCCCTCTGGGGATTGAAGCCATGGTCCTGAATCCATGTTTATGTACTTGATTTTCAAATATCTTCTCAAAAGATCAGCTCCAGTGGGAATGGCTGGGTACTGAGCATTTCCAGATAGAAACTATATTATAGATCCCTTATGAAAGAATTACCTATATTTTTGCCATTTTTGACTCAGAAATTATTAAAAATAATATTTGAATGGTATGAGTTGAGTGCAAGCATAAAATATTACTAGGTGATTCTTGTTAGAAGCATTTTTGTTAAAATTTGCTGCAGCAACACAAAATGGGAGTAACTGTCTGGGAGTAACTCACAATTCCTTATGTAGTTCTGTAAACAATTTGTTTTGGTCAAACGAGCAAGAGTCTTTGGTCATCCTTTGAAGGGAAGGAAAAAGAAAAAGAATTCCTTTCTCTCCTTCAGATCTATTGGTTGAAGAGGGAAAGACATAACTGAATGCTGGTAGAAAAAGCTGTGCTTTGAATATGAATGGCAAATTTTGAAGTCATATGACTGATAAACTATCTGTTTTCAGGTGAAGAGAGACAATTTTTCAATTGTACATTTACTATTCTCCCAAATCATTTCTAGGTGATTAAAATTAAGAAAACTATGGTAATACAATTTTGGCATAATTGTCACATATCGTGCTGGAAGAGGCATTTTTTTTACAAGACACAACAAAACTGATTTTGGGTCAGTATTTGTTTTTTATTATTATTTTAATATTTATATTGTCGGCTTTATTTGTTTGATGTTTTTCTTTTGTTGTTATTGTCATTGTCCTGCTGACCACAAAAGTCTAGTTAATTTTTTTCCAAACATGCAAAATTCCTAGTACATACTCTGAGTCTTCTCATTTTCCCTTCCAATTCTGATTAATGTCCTTATATTGGGAAGTAAATGAAGAATGAGTATGAAGAAAATCTATAAGAACGTGAATAGCACAGGGAACAACACTTTTCAGTGTAAGTCAAGCTATAGACCTCTCAAGAACAAACGAACAAAAAAAAAATCAGGCGTGTTTTCAACATCTAACACCTATACCTGGTAGTGGACATTATTGCCACAGAGCTTTGTAGAAGATTAATATTTGTATGCTTTCTAGAAAGGATGCAACAAGTTCGTGATTATGTCTATTAGATATTATTCAAAAGGATGGTATGGCTGCCATTTCTGTCTTGTTTGCCAGACACTGTTATAGCAGGGAAGAATCAATCCACACTTGTCTTGCTCCTTATATCTTTCCTCTAAGCCTCCATTACTCAGTACGTCCAGAAACAACATACTTTTCTTAAAAAAAAAAAAAAAGAGAGAGAGAGAGAAGAGAAGCATTAAGGTAAATGTTAAAAACGGGAATGTCAGAATTGATTTTTGTACCTCAGAATGACTAGTTTGCAGGAACTGGAAAGCAATTCAACAAAAATTTAGAAAACATTTTTACTGGCAGGAAATCACCTGTCCAAGAACTATTTTAGGGGGACAATCTCATGTCCAACTCCTTCTCTATTAAAAACAAATGTTTAGTGGCACTGAAAGCATTTCCTTATGCAGCTCATATGCCTTATACAGAGGTAATTTCTAACATATTTCCACTTGCTCAGTAAACATAATTTTGTAGGCACTTATTTGCTCACCCCAAGATGGAATTACGTAAGTGAACTAAAATCACTTCAAACCAAATTCATTTTTCCATCACTTTACAACATAGCAAACTGATACTAACTAACTGTGATAAAGTTTAATGCAGACTGCTTTTGTGTGGCACCTCTTTTCACATTTATGTGCAATATATCAATTTTTCCTTTATTAAAGGAAAAAGTGTAGTTCGATATACAAAATTTAAAAACTATTTCCCTCCTCAATAAGATACACAAAGGGATAAATCCAAGAGCTGGCAAAATATGACATTTAATATCTACCTTCAGTATTTCTAAAAACAAGTTACTTCAGCAGCCAAGTGCATATTCCTTACAGAAATTTGTGTGCTTATTAATAACCATAAAATATTGAAGATCAAATTATGGCTTCATGCTGCAGTTTTGCTATGATTTAAAAGGGCAGTAGAAAGCTCCATGTATTTCTTGTATAATTGGGAAACACAGTATACGTCCTGCATTTCTTCTGCTTAGAGAGCTTTGGCCAAGCAAACTGGCAAGAAAATAAACCTGGCTTAGACTCTAATCACAGAAAAGTAGCAGTTTAGAAACATAGAGCTGAACAAGCATAAGCCACTGCTTCCCAGAAGTAATTTTAACACCTCAAAATCCATTCCAAAATGCATGATATCTTTTTTTATACAAGGAGATAATTTCCTATCTATTGTTTCCTTTCTGTATTCTGACATGCTTTATTATACAGCTCATTTCATTTACATAAATTGACTCATTCTCTGGATATGGAAGAATTTGTAGAACAGTGTGTTTAAGCAAGGCTAGTTTCCAGTCTACTGTAAATATATCAACATGATCTGATCTTTCTCAGAATATGAGTCCTGACTCTTCTGCATCAATGTGGAGAGTCAGAACTGTGGTCTAGATCAATGGTTGAATATTCCAGTAGTGCTAGAGCTTTTACCCTGAAATTAGGGCTTCATGTGAGATAGAGACCTTTTTTTAAGAAAGCAAATCACAGAATTGTAGGGGCTGGAAGGGACCTCTAGAGATCATCAAGTCCAACCTTCCTGCAAAGCAGGCTCCCTAGACCAGGTTACACAGGTAGACATCCAGGTGGGTCTTGAATATCTCTAGTGAAGGAGACTCCACAACCTCCCCGGGCAGCCTGTTCCAGTGCTCCGTCACCCTCACTGTGAAGTTCTTACACACAATTGTGCAGAACTTCCTATGCTCCAGTTTCTGGCCATTTCCCATTGTCCTAACACCACACACTGCTGAAAAGAGTCTGGCCACGTCCCTTTGCCTCCCGCACTTAAGATATTTATGGACATTGATCAGATCTCCTCTCAGTCGTCTTTTCTCAAGGCTGAACAAACCCAGGTCAGTCAGCCTTTTCTAATAAGCGAGGTGCCCCAGGACCTTTATCATCTTTGTGGCCCTCTGCTGGATTCTCTCCAGGAGATCTCTGTCTTTTTTGGACTGGGGAGCCCAGAACTGGACACAGTAAATCAATGAAGATGGGTCAGGTTGTTCACTTAGACAAAGCTTGTCCTGTGTAAAATCTGGCAATTAATTAATTATTTCTTGAACTAGAACTCTTAAGAGGTTCAAACTGGAGTTTCAGAACATAGAAAACTTTAAGCAAGTTACAGATCCACACATTTTATAATCAAAACAACAGTTGTGGTTTTTTTTTTTTTTAATCTGCGATAAACTGTGTATTCCCTCAAATGATTCTGAAATGCATCATCTTTGAAAAATTATTTGCAAAGCTGACTGTTCCACAGGGTCCATTACCACTGTAGGCCTGATACATTGAAGATCAAGTTCAAAGAAGAGGGAAATGAGTTTTTTCAGTTTATCTGCCCCCAGAATTATTGTCAAGAAAACTAAAAAATGGTCCCTGTCTTCCTGATTCTATCAGACCCTGTTTAACCACCAGCTAAACTAGAGGAGTTCCTGAGTATGCATTGAAATCATCAGAATATTCAGTACTTATTAGTGAACTCCTGGTTTTAATTTTACTTTTTGTGTGTGTGTGTGTGTGTGTGTGTGTGTGTGTGTGTGTGTGTGTGTGTATGTGTGTGTGTGAAATGAATCAGTGTAAGTTTTAATCCTTGTGTGTTTTTTTAATCCTTGAACAGAGAAATGTAAGAATAGCACTATAGATGGTCTTTTCAGGAGACACATTTGACAACCTAGAGAAAATCACTAAAATGCAATTCTGTTTACAGATATACAGAAACACTACTCTGACGCTGTCTGTGCCCTTTTCTTTAGCTGAACAGCTCCCCATTTCCATCCAGTCTCAATAGATGCTCCATAGTTTCTTTCTTTGCTGTTCCACAGCACAAGCCCATATGATGGACACCTCTGGAATATTTACTGAAGCTCCACACAGCTACTTTGTTACATTTTTATATACTTGGACTTTAAGAACAGATAATGCCATCATCTGTGTGGTTAGGAATACAGGAATGGTGTGTATCTCCAAATCATTTAATCCAGTCCTCTGCCACTTCAAGAATCATGTAATCTAATCACATTTGAGTGGAAGAGATTTTCTTTATTCCTAGTTCCTACATTAGGAATTCATGCTGTCACCTCACTCCTCAAGAGGTGAAAAGCCTCCATCTTCCCCAGATCTTTCCTCAGCCCCTTCTCTGAGCCTGATTAATGGTCTGATGATTGATGGTAGAGTGTTATTGATCCAGCCACAGTAGTAACACTTTTTTTTTCTCCAGTTCTCTCTTGGAAATGCCCTTCTTACCTGTTCCACAGTTGTCTTTTATCATTTGTGCATAACTTCACTGTCTCACAGTTCTCCAGTGATTACTTAATAAACTCATATCTTTTTCCTTGCATAATTTCCAGTATAGGACGAATCAGCATCTAGTGAATAATAATGCTTTTTACTCCTGAAGTTTATAACCTCTCATCTTTTCCTATTGTATTTTATCTCAAATTTTTCTGTTACAGTGCTCAAGATTATTCAGGTCTTCCTTTACACCATTCGGGTATCTTTTTGATATGCAAAGATTTCATTACATGTCACAAAACTTCACTGACACATCTTTCACCATTTCCTTTCCATGACAAGTTCATTTGTGACAATATGAAAATAAAAGCAACATTCTTGTAAGTCTGTTGGTCATCTTTTAGCACTGTATATCCTTGTTAATCCATACTCATCAGTTTCAGTATTTTCTGTCCTGTCTTCCATAGCAATTGTATTAATCCCCCTGTTTTCCTGTTAAGTTTATAATGTTAACTTCTAATTAGTAACACAGTATTGATAATAGTGCCTAATATTATTTCTGATGTTATTTACTAATTTTAAATTAATAATTAGTAATTACTAATTAATGAGGAAGTAAAACAATAATTGATTATTAATTAGGGAGAAAGTCAAGTGCTTGCTCAGTCCAGAGAGATAAGAATTACAGCATTTCTGATAGCATATGAATTAATTTATCAACGAAAGTCAACTTAATGACTTACCAACTTATCAATCAAAGGTATCAGACGAGGGTGATGTGACCGAATTTCAGCAGACACTTTCAACCTTCTGTCCGTCTAATATATTTGAAGAGAGCTCCTTCAGATCAGTTTGGTCCAGGGTTTCCAAGTCATGGAAATTCAGGAGGCAATGTGAAAGTGAAAAGAGTCATCAGAATTCAAGAAATGTAAAACTGAATTTCCCTGGTTTCTGCATTATCTAGGAATTGAAAGCATGACATTTCCCACTCTTTTCTAATAGTCATTTAATGTACATTTTTAGAGATACTATTAGTTTGGACTTACAAACTAAAGTCTATTAAAATATAATTCTTCAAGTATTTTGCTTATCAAGTTGGTGCAGTCAGTGTGCCTTTCTCCTCTATTTTCTTTGGTTTTAAAACCTGCCTGCCCAAATGTCTGTGAAGTGTGCCTATCCTAAAGGCACCAAAGAACGATATAATAGCTGGAAATTTTCTCACTAACCTTTTAATAAGGATCATATTCCTTAGTTTGGGCATTCCCCTCTCCCCACACCATGTAGCCTACTTTTGGCTTCTGCACTGTTATTATCCTCACTTAAATTATTTGGTTTCACCTGTACGGATTCCTCCTCATGCAGAAATATGTTCCTGGTCCTTGTAAATGTTCATCACCAAAGCTAATTCCCTTATACATACCCAGCTTCTGTTTGGATTAAAGCACTGCTGAACAATGATTAAAACCACTTATATATATTCATTCTTCTGCCTTCTGTATTCTGATCTATGAAGCAGTTTTGGAAGGCTGTGACTATTTTGATAGTCTGTTATTATATTGTTTTGATCCTTTAAATGCTTCAGTGCTTAACCTGATTATTATTTATGTCAAAACCAGCTTTGTATTCATAACTTTAGGACAGCTTTACAGTCTGACAGCTCAGTCAGTATTTATTCATTCACTGGAGAACACTTACTCAAGTGTTTATTGGAGGGAAATTCACAGTCTGTTAGCAAAGAAAATAAAGGCAATGATAATGGAATAACTTCTGAGATAAAATTTCAAAATTTGTTGGTTAATACTTTAAGATCCCTTGACTCCTGTGGACATTTAAGACTGAGCTTGCAGAGGCAATGTCTAGCATCTTACACAACTGAAATCTTAGTAAGTATTGTTTGTTGTGCTGCATAGGGCATTCTTTCTCTAATTTTCTGTTTTCCCAATTATATTCTTGCCTGGATTACCCCACACTGCGCTCCCGTTATTTCCCGTTTTAGTGTAGGTAAGAGTCTGTCTCAGAATTTCAAACTCTCAGCTGACATGACCGTGTCAGTGCATGTATCTCCAGTAAAACATAGAATCATGGATGACCCATGATTTTTTTTCTCCTTTTTTTAAAATTACTTTTTGCAAGAATTTCAATTGTTCATCTTCATTGCTTGGCATTGTAGTCTATGTGAAGAAAGATGTGAACGAATGATTACACTGAAGAGATCAGTGTGAGTAAATATAAGAGGACCATGGCACCAGCTTGAGCCTAAGGCTCTACTACTCTTTAACACATTTTGTGGCATGGTTTTCCATGTTAGCATTCCAGTTAACATTCTGCTAGATGATCATAGAATCACAGAATTCTTAGAGTTGGAATGGGCCATTAAAGGTCATCTAGTCCAACTCCCTGCAATGAAGAGGGACACTTACAGCTTGATCAGGTTGCCCAGGGCCTGGTCCAGCCTTGAAAGTCTTCAGTGAAGGGGCATCCACCACATCTCTGGACAACCTATTCCAGTGCCTCACCACTCTCACTGTAAAAGGCTTTTCCTTATGTCTAACCTAAATCTACCCTCCGTAAGCTTGAAACCATTTCCCCTTGTTCTATCACCACAGATCTTGCTAGAGTCTGTTCCCTTCTTTTCTGTAGCTCCCCTTTTGATATTGAAAGGTCACTATTAAGTCACCTCGGAGATTTCTCCAGGCTGAACAGCCCCAGCTTTTTCAGCCTGTCCTCATAGGAATGGTGTTTCATTCCATTCCTTTGATCATTTTTGTGGCCCTTCCCTGGACAGGCTCCAAGAGGTCTATGCCTCTCCTGTACTGCAGACTCCACATTTGGACACAGTACTCCAGGTGAGGCCTCACCAGCACAGACTAGAGGGGCAGGATCACCACCCTCGAAAAGACTGTAATGTGTGAACGTAGTGTGAATCAATAGGTTGTTCCCAGTAAACAGTTTGGATGCAGTCGCTCTGAACTGATGGAGAAGAGAAGCGCTTATGAGCAAGGTCACAATATTTAGTCTTACTGACTGTCTTAGTTTCAGCTGGGATAGAATTATTTTCTTCAGAGTGTCTGGTATGATGCTATGTTTTTGGTTTTAGGAGAAAAACAATTTTGATAATACACTGATAATTTCTGAAAAAGCAAAGTTGTATATAGCCAAGACCATTCTCAACAAAAGGCCCAAGGAGCTGGAAGGAACCAGAATTTGGACCAAGTTTATTTAAGAAGAGTAGCCAAATAAAGTTTAACTCTTATCTATCTTTATGGAAAGTTCCAGGAGGATGTAAGACAACACGTGATTTGTAAAAAATGGTAGGCTCATTTTTCTTCAGATTGGATAAGATCTCAGGCTCTGTCAAAACAGTTCCAGATGAGAGATCAAACTATATTTCTTAGGACTTTATGCAATCAGGTCTTGAGGATCTCTAATGATGGAAATTGCACAACTCATTGTGGCAACCTGCTCCATTGGCTGACTGTCATACTGAAAAAGGTTCTTTTTATATCCAGTCTGAATTTATTGTTCGGGTTTATAGTTGTATTCTCTCATCTTCCCATGATACAACATTGTGAGAACCCTAGCTGTCATCTTAATAAACTTCCTGTTAATACTGGAGAGCTTCTGCTAGGTCTCCCCAAAAACTGTCTCTTCTGCAGAACAAGCCCTGGTCTTGCAAGTGCGTTCACATTGGCTGCCCCTCAATTTAGTTTAATCTGTAAACCTGATGAGAGTGTATTCCTTCACCTCATCCACATCACTGATAAAGATGCTAAACATGACAGGTCCTAGGATAGACTCCTATGGTATTCCATTTATCACTGAGTTCCTGTTAGAGTATGGCCCATTAGTCACTACCCTGTGAGTCTTTGCATCCCAAAGAAACTACAGAATCTCTGTGCAGATGAAACTAACCTTTGCTGTAATTGAAAGGTTTCTGTGAGACCTTGCCAGTCAGTGCCTGATGTTTGGATGAATAGAGAAATGTTAATGTATCCTGCCTTCCCCATGACAGATGGAAGTGATTAAAATTACACAACTATGTAGACCTAACCCGAAGCTGTTCTCTTTTAATTAGACTTGATCGGAATGATCACTGGTTGCATTGAGTAGTCTCCAGTGGAATTCATTGCTTCGTATTATCTTTAATTTTTGCTCCTTTTTATAATGCAGAATGTAGAAAACTATATTTCATTCTCCTTTGGAAAGTATGTCTATTTGTAACTGAAAGATCTTTAAGAGAAATGTTTGCTTTGCCTGATGATATCACATTATGCAGTTCTTTTTACTTTTTGCTTGCATTTAGAACTTTGGCTTTGGAGCCCTTCATTCCAACCTGTATTTTAACGTATTCTGTGAAAAAACAAGAATTATTTTTATTTCAGCATGCATGGTATTTTTCTCTTACTGCAGCATGGCTCCATTTCCCTTTTCTGTGATTATCGGAGTCTGTTAACAAACAGGCCCATTTGCACATTCTTCAGATGAATAGCTTGATAAAAGCAAAAGATGTTGAAACTTCTGTGCTGTGCTTACCTTTTAAAAAATATTTATTCCCACTTGTTGATATATCAATTATGTAACTAAGAGCCAGACTATCTATGTTTTTTGCACAGTCTTTTATAAGCACACCATGATAATCACATATTGCATTGACAACATAAGGACTTTATTAAACTCTACTAATTTGAGAGCCTGATCCTAAGCTGATTCCATTTTTGCAGTTATCTATGATAACATAACCATTTAAAGTTTTTAAAAAAATACATCTACAGATTCTCTTTTCTTTCTCTTTTTCTAAACTTTATCAGGAATTTTAAATTTCTGTCTATAATTAAAAATTAATTCCGCTTCTTCTTGGAAATGAAGGAAGCTTGGCTGTTCAGAAAGCAATTCTCAGTTATTATAGTTATTGTAGAAGAACAGTATAGTGCTAGTACAACTTTATAATCACTTAGCTATCTCTTAACTAAATGATTATTAAAGGAGATTGAGACTAGCTTCTTAGTCAGGGAGATGTTTGCGGAGCTTGGCATATTTTGTCTTTTCCTGCTGCAGCTTGTATCTTGCCTTCAGAAGAGGCAGTTTCGAGTGGCAAAGCAAGTACTGGGAAGTAGTGAGGGCACTGAGTATCTCTTTTTAAAGTAGTTGTATTCGAGGCTGTCAAGATTTTTTTCTGGTCTTTCAAGTGAGGGAAAAGGAAATGATTACAAATATATCAGGAAAGTCACTGGAGAAAAGGCATTTTCTAAAACCTAGAATGTTTCTCCCTTCCAAACAATAAATGCAGTTGGAATTTAAGAAAGTGCACCAGAAGTACCAGAATATCAAGCAATATGTATTTGGAAATATATTGCAAATCCTGTTTTAATCACAATAAAATTAAAGAACAAAATATATGCCACTAAATGACAAATACTAATCATCTTACATCTAAGAATAATAGTGGGGTATGCCCTATAATTGATGACAGAGATTTTCAAAGCTGTAAAATAGACCTAGACTATTTCCACTTCCTGGAAAACAAATTTAGTATTCAAATGCTCTAAAGGGATTAGAAACCTAACTTTCATTTGGCATGACCTAAACTGAAACATTTTGATCATTTTGTGTATACACCTTCTCCTTTTGCAAATCGTTTAACTTTGTGCTTTAACATGTGCTCTTGTTGTTGTTCTCTTATAGCCTTCTTCCTTTTCTGGCTTTTTCCCCTTTTGATTGCATACTCCCTATTACTGAGGTTAAGCTAGTTTTGAGCACAGTATTTATTGGGGCTGGCTATCCATTCTGGATCATTTCTTTACATGCATTACACTCTCAGTGGCATATCAGTTGTTATGATCCCCTGTTTGGGATCAAAGGTCTGATTAAAAGAAATCTAATAAGTGATTCAGTTCCCTTGACTGTGGGTTAATGATGCTATCTAATCTTTGTCATTGAAGGCAATCATAAGGATTTGTAAGAGAATCAATAACTGGCCAAGAATGAAGGCCACAACAAAAATGTATGTGGGTGGCTGAAAAAGAAATTGTGTTCCTGTCATGGGGAAAAAAAAGAAGCATTTTAGTGGCAAATTGAATAAATCTTCCTTGTAGTTCTAAGAGAGCTTATAAGATCTTTTATTTAACAAAGCAAAAAAACCCCCAACAAAACCAAACAACAACAACAAATCTGTTCTTTTTTGTTTCCAAATGTAAAGAAAATTAGTAATAGGTCGGACATTCTGATTCCGTTAGGAATTGGGATGCTTATGTAATCGTAAATATTAGAATAGAATAATTCAATTGGAGGGGGCCTACAAGGATCGTTGAATCCGACTGCCTCTAGAACTAACCAAAAGATAAAGTGAGTTATTGAGGGCATTGTCCAAATGCTTTCTGAACATTGACAGGCGTGGAGCATCAACCACTCTCTAGGGAAGCTTATTCAAGTATTTCACTGCTGTCACGGTCAAGAATTTTTTTCCTGATGTCCAGTCTAAATGGTGATATACTTAGCTCTTTTATTTATTGAATCATTGTAGATGTACAGGGTTCAGTTTGGGCCACATGAATTCTGTGGCAAGGCATTTCTCTTCTCCACATGGTGTAATTGGACCTGTCATCCCTTACTTCAAACTGACTGTGAGTCACCTATTAAGATGGGCTAACTCTGTACCTGTGGTAACTCCTGAAACTTACAAATTAACTGTCAGGTGAACTTTTCTATTGTGTGTAGCCCACAGTTACTTCTGCAGATGATAAGGACTTAATTATGTGACTTAGAATTTTCAGTATGCTTTCCCTTTTACCTCGAATATCTTCTCTGGTGATGTATAATATGTGAGAATATCAATCATGTAACACTAAGCTCTGTCTTTGTCTTTTTCTCTTTTTTACATAGTTTTTCTTCAGATATCTGAAAAAGGAAAGTGTACATCATTGAGTGTAATGTGACCTCTTTGCTCTTTTTTTTATTTCCTCCCATCATCATTTTGTTGTATTCAGTTCTCCAGCATGGAAATACAAGGCAAAAATGACTCTTTAAGCCTCTGTGGGAAAAGCAAACAATACACATTGACATTAAAGGAATTTCAACATGTGGCTTGAGGTTTTTCCAGAGATACTATGGAAATTTAATTGAGATCATCATTAATTTTGATCTTTGCCTTCAGCTTAAGCCTCTAGCTAAAATAACAGCCTTCTCTTTTAATGCTGGATTTCTGAAGTTGCATATATTTGAACTGTTTTAATCCATTTAATTCAATTAATTAAAAACTCATGAAAAAAGTATGAATTGAAGGGGATGATGCACAAGAACTCTCCATCCCCAGGTGAAGAAGGTTAGGAAAGGAAGGCAAGAGACTGGTATGTCTCAGCCAGGACCTGCTGGTCAAATTGGAGAGCAAGAAGAAAATGCATAGGCAGTGGAAGCAGGAACAGGTACCCTGGGAATAGTATAGGGATGCTTCTAGGCGATGTAAGGATGGAATCAGGAAGGCCAAGGCCCAACTGGAACTGGACTTGGCAAGGGGTACAAAGAAGAACAAGGAAGGATTCTATATTACATCAAGTAGAAAAGGAAAGTCCAAGAAGGCCTACCCTCACTGGTGTGCAATACAGGCAGGATGATAACAATGGACAAAGAGAAGGCTGAGGTACTCAATATTTTTTTGCCTCAGTCCTCACTATCAGCTGCTCTTCTCACACTCTTTTAGCAGATGAGTCAGAAGGTAGCAAATAAGGGATTAATGTGTCTCACTGTAAACAAAGATCAGGTTTGCAGCTGAGGAACCTGAATATCTGTAAGTATATGGGTCCCAGTGAAATGCAACCCAGAGTCCTGATGAAATTGATGTAGTTGCCAAGACACTCTCTATGATATTTGAAAAGTCATGGCAGCCAGGTGAAGTCTCTGGTAACAGGAAAAAAGGCAGTGTCATGCTCATTTTTAAGAAGGGTAGAAAGGATGACCCAGGAAACTACTAACCTGTCAGCTTCACCTCTGCGCTGGAGAAAATCATGGATCAGATTTTCCTGGAAGCTGTGCCAAGGTGCATGGAAGACAGGGAGGTGATATTTGACAGCCAGCAGGGCTTCACCAAAGGCAGATCCTACCTGACCAACCCTGTAACTTTTTATGATGGTATAACTGAGTGAAAAAAAGGAGAGCCACTTATGTCATCTATCTGGACTTCAGTAAGGCCTTTGAAATGGTCCCCCAATGCATCCTTCTCTCCAAATTGAAAAGATATAGTTTTGATGGGTGGATTGTTTGATGGATGAGGAACTGGTTCTAAGATTGTACCCAGAGAGGGGTGGTTAATGGTTCATTGTCTGGCTGGAGATCCAGTAGTTTTGGAGGCAGTATTGAAGTAGAGCACTGGCACAGCTGGTGGATGTCTCATTCCTGAAGACATTCAGAGACAGGTTAGATGGTGCTCTGAACAATCTGATCTAGTTGTAATTGTCCCTGTTCATTGCAGAAGAGTTGGACTATATGACCTTTAAAGGTCCCTTCCAACTCAAACAATTCTGTTCTATTCCAGACATCCGTGAGTGGTGGATTTAGCTGCTGTTGTTTGAAGCTTCACTGATCCTAGTTGTCTGCTTGTCCTTCTTCCAGACATCATTGCCTTCTTGGCAGAAATGGGAGAATGGACCACTTGTCTCTACCAGTCCAGTTTACAGTTCCACACTGGTGCTGGTGGTATGTTGACACTCCTGGGAGATGCCAGGACAGTGACATCTTCTGTCTCTGTCAGAGAGATTTCAGAGTAGGTTTCAGGTTGGAAACAAGAACAGCGAATGTCTCTGGCAGACTTCTTAACACATACTGACAATAGCAAATATAAAGGGCTATTCTTAACTTGGGTTGGCAAATTTGATTCAGCTAATTCAAATGAAAACCTCAGAGATTAAGATTTCAACCTGAATTATAGAATTTTAGAAAGTTCGACACCAACTGAAATTAAAACCAAGATGGCCTATTCTTTATTGCTCTTTTAGGACTTGTTAGCTTACTTGGGTTAACCAAACTAAGATAGAGAATGTATTATTTTTTTTCCCCTAGTGCACACATACATGTAAAGAGTTCACTTTTCTTATTTTAAAATAAATAAGATTTGAATCTGATTCTGCTGAGTAGTATAAATATTTCTGGGGGTAGAAAAGTGAAATAGAAAAAAGGTGTTTAGTGTAGCAGATTAAAAAAAAAAAACTCACAGGACAAAGCTGAAGTAAAACAATTCAAATTCTTGTCATGATTTTAAAGGAAGAATGTAACTAACTAATGGAACAAAATACTGTGAAAACTGATAGATTTTCAGTTTTCATGTCTTCAAAACTGGATGTATTCCTAGGAGACATGTTTTAGTGCAACAGAAGTGATGTTTTAGTCAAATGTGAGTTACAGAACAAGGTATTTCAATAAAAATAACCTAACTGGGTAAAATTTAAGGGTCTGGTACACAGTGAAAGTCACAGTAGGTGATCTAATGGGTTATTCTGACATCAGCATCTGCACATGTGTGAAACTACTTAGAAAATGGAGCAAAGCAGTGAGAAATTAGAGCATTTACTCCTTTATGAATAAACGCCTCTGTTTATGTTATGAGAAGCCTCTCTGAAGTTTGTGCAGCTGGTTTACTTCTAATCTCATTTATGCCCATAAAATGAACCTGATTTACCCTCTTCTAAAATAAGAAAGAGCCCTGTTATTCTCTGCTGACTTTAATAAACATCTGCCCCTCATTGATATTGATGATATAATACTGCATATCAGATAAACAGGAGGCATTTTGTGTTAGTTGTTTTGTGATAACGTACAGAAAGGTAATTTCAGTGAAAACTCGATCATTTGCATTGCATAAAATAGACAAAATAATCACTACTTATATGTGTTGGCTGGAGCAATTTTTTATTCATAAAATAAAATAAATACCCATAAGGTATTTCTTCTCTCTGTTCCATATTTCTAAATTTTCTTAGGTCTCTTTCTCATGTGGGATTACACTTACTAGCAATTGCACCACCCCAGAAGTGTTTCATTTTCAGCACTCCAGGGTTATTGGAGTTAATGTTCTCTATTTCATTTTTACAAAAGGCTTATTTCATCTGATTTCATCCACTGAAGTGTAGATGTAGAGTACTGCTACTGCTGACCAGGCACACAGTTGTCTCCTAGACGTGTTCTTTCACGTACAAGGAAATTGTTGTCACAAAGAAGACCTCCCTCAGTTCCCTCAGTGGGAAGATCCTTCTGGTTTTAGCTCCAGTTTGCCGCATATTGGTGCATAACAGCTATATTAACTCTGCCTTGAATCACAGCTGGTGCCATTACAGGCTACTGATGCTCTTGTCTGTGAATTGTGATTGTAGCTTTATAGTATACAGAACACTAGTATGTACTGTATGGCACCTAGGCTCAAACATGTAGATATTTTTAAAATCATTTACAATAGCAATCAGGCTTAGAAATTTAATATTTCTAATAGAAGGGTTCTCCTTGCTTCTTTAAATTTGCCACATTCTTAAATGAGATAAGTCCGGTAATAACTGTGATGTTTGTAATGATCTCTAGCCAGCCATTTTCCCAGCTGGTAGACATGGAAGATGTAAGCATTTAAGAAGCAAATCTATTGTGATATTATACAAATTTTTTCAAATAAGTCTCTTGTTCGCCTGCTTTCTTTCCTGAAAATTTAATATCCTAATTTTTATAGCCTGTTGCTTTATCAGCATTTTTTTTCTAATGCTTACAAATTTAGGACATGAAAGATAACAATTACATTCTATTTATTGCAATTATATCAAGATAAGTAGAAGTAATGGATTTATGAAAATATGAGCTCACAAAAGCATGGACCATACATCAGACTGAGATAGGGCAATGCTGTAGATGTTGATGTGATCACAGGTGCTGAGGAACACTTAGAAGAAAGCTTTTGCTGATGGCAGCTATGGAGCTCAGCATACTGTGATTTTGTGCCTCTGTCTGTTTAAGCTATGAATGATATCTTGTCCAACTGTAGCCTACTTTTCTAACTTGGTGCAAAGCTTTTGTTGTACTTTGTGCTTGAAAGAAAAAAAGAGTAAGTTTAATGACACAAGTGAGTTAGACTATTGTGCTTATACTGAAACGAGTCTCATTCTGTATCAACAGCTAAATGGATGGACATCAGGTAAATGTTTCAGTCATCCTCTGCCTCAGCTTGCATATAATGTGAAGTGTTATAATTCTGGAAAGCAATAGTTTAAGCATACTTTTGAAAGAAGCTTTACATTATGAAGTTATTTCTTGTTTGCTGTGGAAACTGCAAATTAGCTTCTAAGAGGGAATTAGCATATCTAAAAAGAACTGATCTAAATGGGCCAGTGGAGAATGACAGCTTTCAATCATTATTATAGTGAAACTTAGAAAAACTCATACAGCCAATGTTTTTTTGCTACTACATGCCCAATAGGAAGTGAATGCGAATATTGCTTTTTTTTTTTTTTGGTCGCAAAAGCACCTTCAAACACAATCCCTCCCTTGATGTTAAGCTTCATTTGAAATATACCTTCACTTGTTACCATTGATCATGGTCTGCATCATCAAATATCTTTGTAATTAATGTCCTTTTTAGACAACAGGTACATATTTTCTTATTCAAAGTTACTTTTTGGAACTGCTTCAAGGGCAGGCTTTCTGTCTGTCTATTTTGTACAAGCTAATTAAGACTTTTTGCAAGTGCCAGTAGTCTCAAATTCTCTGAAGTCAGCCCTCCTTCCTCCAAAAGAAAGATAATATGCATTTTTTAAAAAGAAACAAATGCCATTTGAACAGTTGCTTTCTGATACCTTGCTGTTTTTGCAGCCAAGTTTTAAAATTACAGATTTTTGTCTGAGAAAACCAATAGTCTTCAATGTGGAGTGACTGGTTGTGTAACAGGGTGATAAAAACCATCTTTTGGATCCTGCTAAGTTTTCTGAGTCACTGTTATTGTTCAAACCCGCTGAAATGCTTAACAGACTAAACTGCTTTCTCACTTGAGTTCACTGACAAAGAGAATTGTATTACTGGAAAAAACATATCCAGATTATTTCAACAATGATATTCAATTGGCTACAGTGAGCAAAATGGTTCAAAATGTCTGTTCTTGCTCCCTCACACACTGAGATCTCACAGTAGGACTTAATGAATAGATGTGAAAACACACTGTACTTGTTGTATGAGTGAGTCTGAACGGGCTGCCAAAAATTTTTGGCAGAAGACTTACTCTTTCATATAGGTCAAAAGTCCATTCTATTGAACATTGTAACACATTGCAAAAAGCTGCTGTCCTTTAAAATTTCTCTTGAACGTTCCTGTTGCATTAGACATTTTAACAGCTTGAATAAGTGAGTAATGGCATAATAATTAATTACCTCTTATGTAAGGTATTTCATCCAGAGATTTCAAAGTCATGGTTATGTCAGGACCTGAGTACATTAAACCCCAGTGTGGATTCTTTCTTTCAGAAGTAAAGTAGCCTTAAATTGCCAAGGCTTAAACTAAGAAGAATTGAACTGTAGAGAATCAAGGCCACTTTATTTCTCTATGAGGGCTCTGAGAGAAGGATGTAATGCACTTTAGCTTGTGTTTCTTAACTGTATGCCTACAGTAAATGTATTTTAACACTCCTGAATGCCTTTGTGCGACAGAGAAGCAGAGTAGGATCTCAAGCAGGGAACCTGCTTCTTTTCTATTCATGGATAGTTCTGGAACAAATTGTTGAAGATAAGCAGTTTGCATTCACTTGTTGTAGATTTTCTTTTTTTATTCTCTCGTAAGGAGATTCTGTGAATTCAAAGTCTGACTTCAGTACCCTAACAGCAATAGTGTGAGATTACACATTGTAGATTAATTTAAGTAATTACTAATGCATTTGTAGGATCAGAAGCATTTTGATAATACAATATTAAAACAGTAAATTTTTGAGTAAGTGAAACAATGGGATACATAGTATATGATTTTTTTTTTCCTGGTGATATCAACAGACGTCTTGTTTATTTCAGTGTTGTATGCTTTTGTTCAACTTTGGAAGTTAGATGGAGCTTAGATTTTTATAATTCCTGTAAAATATCCTACGTACAATAAATAAGCTAATGGAGAAGGATTCTCTAGCAAATACCAGCATCAAAACAATACTGCCAACACTATAAGGAGAGTACATATGTTCCATTACAGATAGTAGAAAATTCATATCTCATCTACGTATCTTATTTCCATTTCTGCTTTTTCCTCCAAGCACAGAAATGAGTGAGGTGCAACAAATTAAACAGTGCCACATTCTTCACTCTTCTCAAAAGTCCAAGCTTACGATCAATAACTTTCTCTTGCAATACAAAACATTTATTACTTTCAGAACCCAAGAAGCTTAGAATGACAAGCATGCTGTATTTAAGGAAAAGTGTATTTTTGAAGAAAACACATTGTTTCTGTAAGTGCAGGGCTTTCCAAGTTTCACTCAGATATCCATGCAAGACATAGCTCATCTCAGTTTTCTGCAGGGAAGTTGTCTTTAGCTACTGCCAGTTATCTCTTGGCAGCATTTATGGTACACCGATGACTTTAAAATTCTAACACCGTGTAGAACTGTTGCTCTCTATCCTCCTGTAGAATAGCAGAATAATGTATTTAATCTATGAGTTTGAATTTGGAAGTGCTTCTAAAAGAAGTGCCACAATGAGTTTCAGATGCAGTAGAATGTTAAGCTTTATGTTGGCTTTGTGTACTGATGAGGATGAAAGGACAGAAAAGAAGAACATATTCACTTGAGTTATCTTGAATAAAAAGTTTTTATCTGAATACATTGTAGTAAACAGTAAGAGCTATTTAAAACTATTGAAAATAGATAGATACTGAATCCTGTTACCTTGTTTCAATACCCTGTTTAAATAAAGGACATTGTATTTAGGACTCAGTGCTCCAAGTTCTCTACTTACTTCCTGCTTGCAGTCCGGCTACAACAGGTCGAGTCAGTATGGAATAAAATAGAGTCTAAAATTATATTAGTACAGAAGGCCTAAAAATCATTTCTCACTTGTTCTACCAGTGAGTACAAATTTCATTGCTATTATAATGAAAAATAGAAAAATCAAACCTTAGCTTGGCATTGCAGCATTGTCAAAACAGAGTAACATAAATAAAATACTGTGGTGGAAGTGATATGAGAAATGGACAGGTTTCTTTTTGTGTTCACTGTAATTAGATTGTGTTGGAACCTTGAATGCCACAATGATGAACATGGTACAAAAATTGGACATTATGTGGTTTCCAATAAATCAGACTTCATTCTGTTCACTGAATTTGTAGCCATCCTGCTGAACTGAGTAACAAAAACATCTATTAGTCTTACTGATAATTGTTTTTATATTACCAAGACTAAAGATAAAGGCCTAGTCAGGCTAAATCAGGAACTGAACCAAATGACTAGTATTCCTTGCCATACTTGGTTCAAAATCTTCTGCTGCTTTGTGAAAAACAAAACAAGCCTTTTTTCAGTAATATTCTAATAAACTCAATCATTGTTATTGCTATGCTGTAAAAATTTTGGTTAGCCTCTGGTAGGAAACAGTGAAAGGAAACAGTAAAGATAGAGCTCTGTTATTTTGAAATCAATTTCAAGTGATGGTGTTAAACATGCAGTCTTCTAACTGGGCAGGTTAATACTGGTACTTCAAGTTGTAAAATTTGTGAACTTGGACAAGAGACACTGCAGAGCCACTGGTGATCCAGACCATTTTAAACTGATATATCTGCATACCTCGATGCTCTAGAGAAGCTACCAGATGGATCCCAAAGTTGAATGATTATATAAATATTTTATACAGTAGAGATTGTAGGAGAGAGACAGTATAGATATCAATATCTGATACTTGAAGAAAAAACAGCTAAGTTTAGAAATGGTCAGACTTTTCTAACAGGTGAAATTGTGATCATTACTAGTTTCTTTCTTTTAGAAAGTTAGTACTTGGAGTTGACAGTTATGAACTACTCAAGCTGACCAACTGTGTCAGCCTAAAGATAGCCTGTCTGAGGTACTTTACTTGTGTCTTTCCTTAAAACTTAGTCAAAAAAGCAAATGCTGGGCAGAAAACACCTAGGCATGTCTTGTGAAATATATATATATATATTTAAAATTTTAAAGAGCTGCATTTGTTGGGTTTTTGTTTTGTTTCATATGTTTCCATTTTTGCTTTGATTTAACTGTCAATTTCCATCAATTTCTGGTAAAGCAATACACTTATTTGTGTATCCTTACCTCTGGTATATTGGACAAGCAGGTGGTGCAACAGTAGATGAAAGTTTTAGCACATTCCATTAATGCATGCTGTATTAAAACTTGAGGAATTGTCTGAAATTGCTGAAAATACATGCCTGTCTGTGCTAGATCAGAGAGCATTTGCAAGTTCCTGATATCTCTCACTCATTCAAAAGAAAACCAACCACTTCCACAGACTGAAAAACAGGTACATTTCACTACTTTACTAGTTGTAGTTTGTTAATTTGAATTACATGTTTTAAAGTTAATCAGCTATTGTTTTAGAAAAAAGTCTTGAATGTGTTATACAATAATACCAAGAGAAATAAGGCAAAATTTTAGTGATTTGTGTGAGTACGTTTGGACAAAATAAGTAGTTATGCAAGCTACTATCCTTTTTCAAAAGTATTAGAAAAATTTCATCTAATTGTGTCTTTATCACATGCCATTATTTTTTAGTTTTATGAGTTCTTTTATATGTCTGCAATCAAGACAATACACAAAGATGATGAAAAATGCGAGAATGTCTCTATTTGAGATCAAAACGAAGAAGGAATATGCAGTGGTTATCAAAAGGCTCATGAAATTTCCAACTCAATTTTGTAGCCTTGTTATTTACATATATTTGGATGAAAAGTTCCAATTTTGGGTTCTTATATGGACTAAATGAAAATTCTGAACCTTTCTGAAGTTTATTTTCATTTTTATTATATTCACTGTAAATGATGTTAAAATCTTACAAAAATGTGGAAAACTATTTTTTTTCCCAGCCTAAAAAAGGCAGCTTCAACCCCAGGAAACTATTATAACGTTAAGAAAATCTTACATTTCAAGTGGGAATTATATGAGAACTAAGAATTGTTTTGCAGAGGCACAAAAAGAATAAATACATGCTTACACATACAAGTAAATGAAACTTTAATGTTTATATAGAGCATCTGCACACACACAAAAAAGAAACAAAGTATTTTCTTTTAACAGTACATTTTTTCCATTTTATTCACACAGCGTGACACTTCTGTATTATCAACTCTTCTTACCTATAACTAAGTCACTTTTAATTTACAGATAGAACACTTATTCACCATTCAATGGTGAATCATTCCTTATTTGCAAAAATAGCAAGCTATGAAAAGAATTCTTTAGTGTTCTGTCTGATTTCAGTGAAGCCCATTGCTACTTTTGGCTTTTAATAAATTCAGATTTTCTGGAGGAATCTTGCTTATTTTTTGTCAATGGCAAATGATGGCTGTAACTAGGAAAAAAACAAAACACAAAAGAACCGCCAACTCTGTTAATCTGGCAGCTTGTATTGCAGTATTCTAGGGTTTGATTTTATTGTTTTCCTGTTGGACGTCTTTCACATTGAGACAGAGATGACGGAATGATTCTGCTGTTGTTACCTTCATCCTCTCTCAAAACTTGCCTACATTCTTTTGTCTTTTATATACAGAATATTTATTAGCCTACCTTTTATGGGATGTCCTACTTGTCTCAAAATACTTTGGAAATCTGAACCCTGTTGCCTTCATGTTATTATTTTTTATGGAGCTGTTGTAGAGCTTCAGAGACAGTTGTTGATTGGACCAGGTCCTTACAGTGGAAATAGTGATCTTAACTCAAAAAATGGATTTAGAATCTGTCTGACATTGAAATTGCAGTTGTGGCCCACTCTTATTTACAAGAGATGCTTCAATTTCTTATACTTTACGACAAAAGATTTTAGTAATCCCATGTTGTATATGGAATATAACCTGATAATCCATATTTTTGACCAGCCCTATATTTCAGATGTTATAAGCAGCTCTACTTCTTTCCTATAAGTCAGTGAAACTGAAAATAGGGTGAGAGAAAAATGGTTAGTTTATCTAATTACAAAATACAGGGAAGATCAGAATACAACAATTCAGGTATACTTAGGAATCATTATATGAGGCACTTTACAACAGTTGAATGTCAAAGTTCAACAAAGAGGTAATTATTATTTTAACGTGACAAGAAGATGATCATTAAAGAGTAACTTTAAGGACAAACAGTTTATGATTATTTTTCCCATTTAAAAATCTTTTTTCTCCAAGACCTGTGTAAGAATGAACTGTGGTATTATGTAAGATTTGCAGTTTCAGATCTGTATATTAAGCCATAGTTCTGCACTGTATAATGCTCAAATGCTTATAGAACAAATAAAAACACTATGCAGTTGTACTAATGCTCCTGATCAGATTATCCCACATTCTGGAATTGCTTGGAAACATTGAAATGTGACTTTGGCACAACTTGTAGGATAATCGCCAGTTTAGAGCTTCTCATACTTCTTGGAATGGTTCCTTCTGATGCAGCAGAGTTTCTTTTTTCATCTCAGAAAATCAAGTGATCACTTGAACTCTAACGAGGTCCTCATAAAGACTCCTCTTTTTTTTTTCCCCCTGTAGTCTCAGGATTGCACTGGCTCAGAGTGCTTTTCCTTCAGCAGTAAACATCTGACTGGTGTTTATTTGTAAAAAAAAAAGACATTCGGCTGCTCTGTTTGACTGACTGCCTCACTCCACTGTGTATGCAACTGCCTAAGAGCAAGGTCTCATGTGTGAATAGTTTTATTTAAGTGTTGGAGGTGGAAGGTGTGCTTAAACTGGACTGCAACACATATGCTAAAATGGCCTACAGTTTAGACATGTGACAAAGATTAATATAAATAGGAGAAATAACAGTGTCAGTGTGAACACAAGACAAATTTGTTTTGCTATTTTCCTGTTTTTTTTACCTATTGTATTCCAAGTTATTGGTAATCTGAGGATCTTGTTTCTGATAAAGTTCTAGTTTATTAGCTCATAACTGCAACAGAACAAAAACTTAGACTCTGTCCCTTTGTGGCTACATCTCTTCTTCCCATCTGTTCAACTGGCTATTGCTTTTTCTATAATGGATCTTCTGCAATTGTGCATAGTTATGTAAAGCAAATGAAAGACATTACAAAAATGACAGAGATGAACATTTCTCTTGCCTAAAACAGAATTTTAGCATTTGCTCCTATTCTCTTGAAACTAAAGAAGCCCGTTTGTTTCTGTCAATTGTACATTGTGTGTTCTGGCTCCTTCTTCAGGAGGCATCTTCATTACCCTCTAATTACTTTGGCAGCCTTTGCCTAGACTCGCTCTAGTACGTATCTTTTTTTGTACTCGGCAGCCTAAAAACATACAGTGTTTGTGGTCACAACTGTAATCTCAAAAGTGCTGTATAAGCTGGAATAATCTATATCCTGCTTTGATACAACTCTTGTCACTCACCAACAAAATCCAGAGAGAAGTAAAAGCAAAAATACTTTTTCATTGAAGATGTCATAAATTAGAAAAGTTTTATGTAACTACCATACTATGGCCTGAATAGGAGAGTACACAAAGATTAGAATATATGAAACTAAAAAGTCATGGAGGGATGAAAAATAGTTTGGACTTATGTATAATAAGTAATAATGTAATAATGTATTATTTACTACACTCTTACCTAATACTTTTGGACATTGCGATCCTTAAACACATGAATTCTATTCAAGAGTTTTGCACACACAACTTAGATGCATAAATTAACTTAATATGCAATATTTAAAGTTTCATGCGCCCATCTGAAAACGGTTGGATTTAGACAATGACTATAATGCTATCTCAGATGTTTGGAGTATAACAATCCATTCCAAAAAAGAAATCTGAATCTACTTGAAGGTGAATTTCTTTGTTGGTTAGTGTTTACTGGTAAAGGAAATCTGAAGCAGTATTGAATGACTCACCTTGTGAATTACTGAGTTTGCTGAGTTGTCCCACTGAGTAGTGGAAATCAAACAAGAATGGGAGAATGTAGAAAAAAAGACCGAAGGAAGGGAGAGACAAGGCAGTACTCAGCTTGACTTCCATTTTCATTTCAGATGAATTATGAAAGTGACAAGTAGCTGCAGCAGGTAAACATCCTAAAAGCAGATCACAAAAAAGTCTTGTCAATAGGAATATGGAATGAAAAATAGCATATGGAACTGCTAAGTTAATGTCTAACTATAATGAATAAGCTTTGCCATGAAGAATTATTCACAAATTTTAAAAACATATCACGTGACTTTTATTGTGGCACAACAGAGTCAGCTTGAAACAGCGCTTTATACAATTACTGTGAAATTCCAACACAATATTTTGGGCACAGAAGGAATACCTCTTTCCTAGCAGAAGACCCTTTGCTACCTTGGACTCTGAACATCTTCAACAAATACAAAGTTATTAGTGAAGTAGCACCACTGTTGCATGGGCTGTATTTTCACCATCTATACAACTGTATGAGCTATCACAACCATTCAGATATCATAGCTACATGCAGAACGAAAATCAATGGAATAGAAATATAATCACCAAAAGATAGTTGGCATTTTATTCTTTGTACTTTCTATTTCATAGCGCCATCAGACCACTTTACTGCCTAATATAGTCAGAATAAAAACTATTTGATCTCTGCTACATATCCAGAGTTTGTCTGTGACTAAGACTCTTTCTTTCACATAGGCTATAGAAAGTTGAATTATTTCACATTTGCCATAGACTAGAATGATTTATCTTAGAGAAGCTGACTTATGAGGATAAACTTAAACTGCAGTAGCCTGGTGGGTTTTGTGAGACTTTCTCATCCAAGATTTGATGCCAGTGATGCCAGACCTTGTCTGAATTCACAGGTCTCCAAGGCAAAAAGAAGGAAGACTAGAAATTAATGCAAAGAAATTCTGTGCAATAAAGAGGTCAAATAATAAATCTTCAATTTATGGGCGGGGCAATGTCAACTTCAGAGTAGTATGTGACCTTTCCATAGTTCTGCCTTCTTTTTTCTTTTTAGATGAGTCCATAGTGAATCAGGGAATTCACACAAATTCTTCCTGTGAGGTAAATTATGCTGTAGTCTACAAAAAAAAAAAAAAAAAAAAGCAACTGTTTGCATTTAATACCTTGCAATTTCCCAGCACATTTTTGAGCAATAGCTATGATGTATTACATACTTAGCAGTTTTTCACTGTGTGTTATAACTAGCTGTTCAGGCAAAGGTTAAAAATATATTTCATACAAATGTATTTTAATATTATATGATGCTATGTCTATTCCTTATAGACCTCATTTTTTTTCCCTAGGAAGCTAATATGGCCAAACAAATATATATGCATACTATTGTACAGGATGAAGTAGAAAGAATATCAAGTTGTAATTAACTTATATATTTGAAATATTAGCTGAAATGGCAGAACATCAGTGTTGGGGCACAGCAGTATACTCCAGCTAATGAGTTATACACTTCAATTTTCTGTGGTAATATATTAGTAATTTATAATGAATGTATATTATCAATTTTATATCAGCTAGCCATATAAATGTGTTTTCTAAGAATGCAATTTTATGAATTTGAGTTTTGTGGTTGTCTCTGTGTACTTGTCTGAATTGAGTAGTTTGATGCACAACACATTGTTTGCATTGTACTCCCCTGGTGGTAAGCTAGCTATTGTTTACTTATCACAACATGACGCTCCATTGGTCTCTTTCCAGTATGTCCAGGTCTCCTACTGGGGAGCCCAGAACTATGTACTCCAGCACTCCAGTGGTCTCACCAGTGCTGAGTAGAAGGAAAGGATCCACCTCTCTTGACCTGCTGGTAATTCTTTGCTTAATGCAGCCAAGAATACCATTAAACTTCTTGATGGCAAGGATACGTTGTTGATTCATGTTCAATTTGTTGTCCACCAGGACCATAAGGTCCTTTTCTGCTTCGCTTTTTTCAACTGTGTGGTCCCCAGCATGTATTGATGCCTGTAGTTATTCCTCTCTCCTTTGAACTTCATGAGATTTTTGTCAGCTCATCTCTCCAGCCTGTCAAGGTCCTTCTGGGTGGCTCTGGTTTGTCAGCTACTGTTCCCAGTTTTGAGTCATCCACAAATTTACAAAAGGTGCACTCTATCCCATCATCCAGGTCATTAATGAAGATGTTAAACAACACTGGAGCCAGTACTGACTTCTAGGGTACTCCCTTTGTAACTGGCCTCCAACTAGACTTTGCACCACTGACTACTACCCTCTGGGTCTATCCATTTAGCCAGTTTTTGGTCTACCTCACTGTTTGCTCATCTAGCTCATACTCAACATCTTCTCTGTGAGTGTCTCACAGGGGACAGTGTCAAAAGCCTCACTGAAGTCCAGGATGTCATAGTTTGATCATTAAGAATAGAAATGTGAACTAGGTAAGTCTTCATACAGATTCACTTAATCAGTATACCAGGGTCCCAGAAATGATGTTAACTGACAGCACTTTCTGTCTTGCATCCACTCTAAATGCTGATTGCTGGTACAGATCATATTCGGTACTTTAAGCTTTGATTCCTCAATGAATGAGTGTGCCTCCTTTCAAAAGAGGATCATCTAAATTTATGATCCATTGCTGTTAGCCCTGTTTCAACACCGGAATTTCCAACCTAGATGAAACTGTAAAAGACAGAAGGGGAATTTGACTAGCTTTAGAGTCAGAGAGGAATTTGTAAAGTTAATTAAAAATACATATCACTGGTTCATAATACTAAGCCTAGTTCCAAAACACTGAGTGGACTAATTTTTCAAATTATTCCATCTACAGATTTGCTTTTGAAGTGCAAGAGAACCATAGCATTTTTGCTGGTTATTCAATGTCTTATAGGTATGAAACTAGGAAATGATACGTGCATGGAATTCTTAGACAAGCAGATTTTCCATAAATTTTGTATTAAAGCATTGTTAACATGAAAACTTAAAACATAGGCACAAGATATAAGAAAGTACATTCAACTAACTTCTTTCATTAAATCTGGAGTAATGACAAAGTATTGCTATCTTCACTTGTAATTTTGCAGATGCAATCAGGGAAGACAAAAACATAATCAGGAATTTCTTCTGAAAACAAGTAAGTCATGTCTTGGCTAGGAGGTTCATTTATGCGTTACAAGTATTTTTACTGAGAAAAATATTGATGGTGTGATTGTTATTGTATATGCATGCATTCACATGAGCACTATGCTAGCACTCTACTATACTTCTAAAATTAAACATTTCAAGCATTGCTGTTTTCATTTAGATTTGAACTTTTGACACCGATATGCCCCTGGTGGTGCTAAGACCTATCAGACTCTTAAATTTTCAATGGAAAAATGATGTCAGGATTTTGGAAAATTATTTGCAATTATATTCTCTTTCCGTTTTCTTGCCAGCTTTCTTGAACTTACCAGATGTGCTTTAAGAATATCTTTAAAGAATCATGGAAATCAAAACAAGGGGAAGAAAACTGATCTTTAGGAAACTATATAGGAGGCAGACAGATGGAATATGAAAAGTTTGAGGGACATTAGGGAGGCTTTGTAATCAAGGAGTTTGACAGTTTAATCAAGGTCAAGGAAAGACATGTATCTGTATTCCAGGCTAAGATATTCTACAATGATGCACTAATGGCACATATTTCCCACTATATTGTTGTTTTTGCACCTTTGTTCTCCCTCTTGGTGTTGCAGGAGCTTTTGATACATTTGGAGCAGTGTTATGTGTCTTTTTCTGGTACACAGTGAATTGACTTTCTTGCTGGTTATATTTCACAGTCCAAAGTGACTGAGTTATTTCAGAGCAATTATACTAAAAAATAAAAAAAAAAGGAGAGGAGAGGAGAGGAGGGAAAAAAATAACCATGGGAGAACCTTGTATCTGCTATTGAAACAAGCGAATGAAGAACATTAAAGAGGGAATAAACTTAAGATCAGGTTGTCTAGGAATTGCAAAGCATGTTTGCTCAGCGAGTAGCTGTCTAACATCCCTCATTTCATTTTCCTTCCTTTATTTTGTGTGACATTTCCCATTTGTATGGAAATTGTATCGTAAATCCATAAAAAGGTTTACTAAAGTTCTTCACTACCTTGTACACAGACAAAGAATTCGTAAGAAGGTGTACAGGATCAGATTTTTTATAGAGCTCATTGCTTATTGACATGAGCATGTAAGTGGAGAAAGTCATGCTGCATTTGCTCCATACTTCATAGAATCATAGAATCATAGAATCACAAGGTTGGAAATGACCTACAAGATCATCTAGTCCAACCGTCTTCACATTACCACTGCTACCACAAGCTACTAAACCATATCTCGCAGCTCCTCACTTATCTCCCAGAAAAGTGGGTTGGGTGGATCTTTCATCTGAGACACTATGGCCATTTTTGAGCACTATACTCCCTATGTTTTCACAACAACTGGTGTTGGTTTGGTTTTTTTTTGTTGTTTTGGTTTGTTTTTTTTCTTGAATAATAAACTATGTTTTTTAAGGATTTTAAAGCCAAACATATCTGCAGCAGCATTGAAAGAAGCATGGCCAGCAGGTTGAGTGAAGTGATCCTGCCCCTCTACTCTGTGCAGACTCACTGGAGTCTGCAGCACAGAAGGGACATAGACCTCTTGGAGCCTGTCCAGAGGAAGGCCACAGAAATGATCAAAGGGATGGAACTCCTATGCTGCGAGAACAGGCTGAAAGGGTTGTGGCTGTTCGGCCTGGAGAAGAGAAGGCTCCAAGGTCACTTGATAGTGGCCTTTCAATATTGAAAGGGGAGCTACAGGAAGAAAGGGATTAGACTCTTTAGTGGGAGATCTGGTGATAGAAAAAGGGGAAATGGTTTCAGGCTTACAGAGGGTGGATTTAGGTTAGATATAAGGAAAAGTCTTTTACAGTGAGGGTGATGAGGCACTGGAACAGGTTGTCCAGAGATGTGGTGGACGCACCTTCTCTGAAGACTTTCAAGGTGAGACAAGGCTCTGGGCAACCTGATCTAGTGTAGGTGTCCCTGTTCGTTGCAGGGGACTTGGACTAGATGACCTCTAAAGGATCCCTTCCAATTCTAAGGATTCCATGATTCTATGATTCTGATGTGTCATTTGTGAGAGGAAGTACTGTAAAATACAAACATATTATCTAAAATGATGTGATCTGTCCTTTTGATCTATGTGAAGGGAGTTTAATTTACTGTGATAAACTCTTTTATGGTTAAAAAATAAAAAAAAATAGCAATGCTCTTTTCATTGATCTAAATGAAGGTTTTTTGTGATCCTCTGATTTGGTGAAAGGAAATACAAAAGAGCACATTTCTCTGCGAACTAGGCATGCATTCCTGTTAGCTTTGGCAAAAAGCTGCATGTTTTCCACAGCTTATGTTTGATGAGGATTTTGTTAAAGGATGTTTTTACTGTATAATCTGTTAAACTATATAATCAGGACTTCATTATATCTGGTATATTAAAGTGTTAGACCAAAAGCATGGCAAAACCACATGGCTGTTTGTCTCGCTCCGATTTATAGGAGGGAGAGGAGGTTCTTTTAATATCTATATCCCCGGCGTGAGATTAAGAAACAACGGTTCAAATGTTGGTCCGACCAGTTTATTACAGATGTTAATTAGGGAGATGGTGAAGGGGAGGACGGACGCTATTATGAATTAGGGTAATGGGGAAGGGAAGGATGGCGATAGAAAAGGTAGGAAAGAAGAAGCAAGGAGTCTTTATAGGAAGCAAGAGGGACATAGTCACCACCATGGATCCAGCGAAGTTCGTAGTTCAGTCATTGATCTTCAATAGCGGTGGGTCATCGGGTGTTGTTGTTCTGTTGACAACGACGATGGCGACGACGACGACGACGACCATGGTGATGATAGCTCCTTTTCAATGCTTTCAAAGTGGTCGAGTCAGCAGTCTTTGGAGTGACAGCTCAAACCCAAAGTGGTTGAGTCAGCTCTCCTTGGAGTGGCAGCTTCGGGGTCTGGGATCTCAGCAGAAATTCCGTTGTTCCCACCTTCCGGGCCTTGCCAGCAGATAAGAGGGAGCAGGGATGCCCATCTGCATCCTGTTTTTCACAGGACACGATGGTACCGTTCCCCAATTTTCCCATACCAGGCTGGAGCTATTTAGTCACAGGCCAGATCTTCCGCCAGTAAGCACTCCTGAGCACTCTCTTCCGGAGATAAGCAACTCTGGAGGAAGGGGCTTTCAAATGTTCCCAGAGGGATGTCAATTGTCACACGGTAGCACCCATCACTTGCCTCCTCAACAAATCGATCAGAGTCTTACCACAAAAAATACCTCAGGAAGCAAGCTTTGAGACAAAAAAACAAAGAAGGATTCTCACACCACCCCGTGGCTCAAAGATTGCTTGAAATGAAGCATAAGTGACCCTCCATGGTGGTGAGGAAAAGAAAAGGGAGAAAATAAAACTAGCAAATAAGCAAGAGGGAAGGAGGAGAGGGGGGGAGAAGGGGAAGATAATCGTTACACAATTACTACAAAAGATTTCTTGGGCTTGGTTACAAATGTTGCCCTGATCTGTTGAACCTTTTCATCATCAGTTGAAGTGGTTACAAAGTACATAGAAGATACAACTCGTTGTATAAGTTGGATGAAACATGGAATCATACAAGGTACAAACATAAGAGTTGCAACAACACACAATAGATAAAATAGAATACGTTTTACCCACGGGCCTCCTGGAAGCCAGGATAAGAAGTCAAAGTCTAGGCCCTTCCAGGTTTGGACAGGAACGTGGGCTATTTTCCGTATACCCTGGGCAATGTGCTTAACAACTTTACCATTATCATCAATCTTTAGACAACAATTAGAGTCATTCAATTTGCCACAGACACCACCCAGTGACTCTTCAGGAGTGGTGACACAAATGTTGTAATGAATAGAAGGTAGAAAGTGAAAAGAGACAACCATACATTTGGCATTAACTATACATTTAACCATAACCAATAATAATAAATAAATAAGTAAAATAGATAGAGCTATTTGTGTCAGCTGCTTTCCCCACCCAGGAACTCCCAGTGTAAGCCAGGATCCAGATGGGAATTCTTCAGTAGAGGTTGTGGTTTTTTGCACAATATACAATACAATATTACACTTCAGTTAATTCACCAAAAGCATGTTTTCTGAGATGATTTAGTGTCATGAGAACTTTCCACGTGAGCATTTCCAAAGCAATTCAAATGTTGAGAGATATAAATACTAGTTTGACAAATTCAAGTATTGTTACAGTCTACAGAACATTTCACAGAATAGTGTGTGTAGGATACCCCCACAGTATAAACCATCAAAGAGGAGTAATCCCAGAAACATACGCATCTCTTATCAAAACTTAGGTACTTTCCAACAACATGTTTTGGATGGAACTCCTGGACTGGTGTGACACTGAAAAGCATCAGTGCAAAAGTATTTATGATAGATTTCTTTTGTGACCACATCTAACACATATTAGATGGGTCCCCTGATTCATTTCCCAGTTTGTTAGGAATTTGGAAACACTGTGGAGGAGTTACATGCAAATCACAATCAGTTTGGTAAAAAGGGGTGAAAGAAGGGCTCAAAAGAAATGCTATCACTGTGCAGGGAGTATCAGTAAGGCAGGATGACCTGTAAAAACTCTGAACCCAGTTGTGAAGTTTAACAGATCCAAGAACTGATATCAGTTACCACCCGCACTCACAACAACACAAAACATAACACTATTGCAACCAAAAAATGTAATCAAGAGGTATATTCAGTATTCTAGCATGATCAAATCTTCAGTATTTCTGTCACAAGACACAAATGGTTAAAATCAGCTATTAGTCTTTTTGCGTTCTGTCAAGGTCCCACATGGATCTTCTGTAAAATAAAACAAGACAACAACTTGCCCTTTTTGGGCTTCGTTAATATGGTTAAAAAATGAGGGAACAATCCAGCAAGTGTCGATTTCATATTCCTTTTTCGGGGTGTCTTTAGCCTTCCAAGGATATTTGTTAAGGGATTCCGTTAAGGTTGGGGAAACTGGCCTCAGGCTAGCTGAGTCAATCGACACAGTCTGGCCAGGGAGATAAAAGGGTTTCCCTGGCTTATCAGCCAGTGAATCGTGACTCACAGGGATAACTGGCAAGAGTGGTGAGGCCTTTGGAAAGAAGGTGTTAAATCGAGGATCTGGTTTCCCTTTGTTGTGAGCTTTCTAATGCATCCACCCTTCACCGCCCCCACCCCGCTCACTTGGGAGGGGCGAAGACATCATTTTTCCAATGGTTTGGATGGCCATTCAGGTTCCCTGGGAGAGGCCCCAGGACCTGGGGTTTTGCTTTTCTCAAGATCCCTGAGCTTTTGTTCTGGCCACCAATTAACTAATTTCTCTAACTTGACAGTGGCTAATCCATTCATCAAATCTCGTGGAGCACCCTTTAGCCAGCCCAGTGTCCAGAGACAATGACGTTTATGATCAATATTTCGCCTACCCGTTTTTACTGGCAATGAGACCCTGCCAGTCCCACTGAGCTTTGGGCTAGGTGACCTGGGGGCAAGGCTGACCGCTGCAAGTCTTATTCCCCTAGGCTCTAATTTACTGGAGGAAGAAACCACTGGCCCATATTTTCTCCCATGGTTAATTAACTCTTGGGCAACCTCCCCCCATGTCCATACTTTGAATCCTGACTGCAGATGGTTTTGGGTTACTGTTCCTTCCAACGCTACCCGGGCTCTCTCTCCCTGAGGCATTACCTGTATTTTTCCTTGCAGTTGTATACCTATAGGTTTTAACGACTCTGGAAGCCCCCTAATTAGGGGGGTCATCCTTTCAGGATCAACAGGCATCATCATAGGTGACTCATGGTGTGGCTGCAGCTTTCTATCATACATCATTTGGAGACAAGCAGCCTTTTGAACACTCTCTGCTAACTGATCAACTGTTCCAATAATAGCAAGAGGATCTCCCCTTTCTAAAGGGCTGAGACCACCTGCCCAATAGGCAGCCCTCTGTGTTAAGGACCAGGGAGCACGATTGTTGCCAGTAGTTAAAAATACTCCTGGTCCCCAATAACCCTCCGCTTCCTTTTCCGTTAGCAGAATCTGGTCTCCACCAGTGAGACTAACCCTCCATACATACTCAGTTTCTGATTCGTTCAGAGAGCGGCTAAAATCTTTTTTCAATTTTGCTAGTTCAGTGGCTGAGAAGGGAATTTCCTTAACATTCATTTGAGGATCTAGATCCTCACTGTTACTGAATGCATATTCGGTTTTCATCAAAGGGCGCAATGGGGCTATTGGCATTTCTAATTTATCTAGCCTTTCCTTCATTCTTTGTAGTTCCTCCTGAGGAAAAGTTTTTTCTTGAGGCAGACTATGGATGACAGTATTGTCGGCATGCTTAGACGTTAACAGTTCCTTAAAAGCCATTTGCAACAAAGCCGAATTACGTTTCTCTCTTTCTAATTGTTCCTCAAAGTTCACTATTTGATTCTGCAGAGTTTTTACCAATTCTTGTGTTACTTTAACTGATTCCTGTAGTGCTTGTATAGTTTGGGTTTCTACCGAATGCTTTTCATCTCGGAACTCCACGGCAGCTTTTAAAGCAGCCCCAAGTACTGCACAAATAAACGACTTTCCTTTTCCAGCTCGGGTACGAGCCTCATTTTGTAAAACACGAATACGGTCCGAAACACTCTGCAAGTTATACTAGTTCTGTCGTGCCCAATCCACACCTGATAAAGAGGGTCGAGCACCATGTTTTTCTAAAAGATCAAATAATACATCTTCACTTTTCATGATGGCAATGTTGTCACTCATTTTTCAATACGCTGAAAGATCTATACTAGGAGAGAGGGAGGTATACGTATTCAAAAGCTCAGGTAACTCCTTACCTCCCCCCCCAGGGAGGCACACAACACCTTATTTAAAGAAATGCAAATGCTCCAATCACTCTTCCCTTTCTCTGAGGGAATCACACAAAAGAGTTCAAATTTCACACTTAAGTTACAAGATACTTAAATCACAAAATGCAGAAAGGTCTTCCCGAGGAGGCACACACGTAATCAAAGTTAATTCAAACGTCCCCGAGAGGTATACACATAAAAAGTAAAGTTTCAGAATACGGAGCGGTCTTCCTGGAGAAGGATTCACGTTTAAATTTTTCAAAAATATCGCTCCATGCAACTCCAGGAGGTACACACAAAGAAAGTTTCAGACTATATCCGGAAGGACAACACTCTCACGGTGGGGATCCTGTCCGTGACGCCATTAAATAAAATGTCTCGCTCCGATTTATAGGAGGGAGAGGAGGTTCTTTTAATATCTATATCCCCGGCGTGAGATTAAGAAACAACGGTTCAAATGTTGGTCCGACCAGTTTATTACAGATGTTAATTAGGGAGATGGTGAAGGGGAGGACGGACGCTATTATGAATTAGGGTAATGGGGAAGGGAAGGATGGCGATAGAAAAGGTAGGAAAGAAGAAGCAAGGAGTCTTTATAGGAAGCAAGAGGGACATAGTCACCACCATGGATCCAGCGAAGTTCGTAGTTCAGTCATTGATCTTCAATAGCGGTGGGTCATCGGGTGTTGTTGTTCTGTTGACAACGACGATGGCGACGACGACGACGACGACCATGGTGATGATAGCTCCTTTTCAATGCTTTCAAAGTGGTCGAGTCAGCAGTCTTTGGAGTGACAGCTCAAACCCAAAGTGGTTGAGTCAGCTCTCCTTGGAGTGGCAGCTTCGGGGTCTGGGATCTCAGCAGAAATTCCGTTGTTCCCACCTTCCGGGCCTTGCCAGCAGATAAGAGGGAGCAGGGATGCCCATCTGCATCCTGTTTTTCACAGGACACGATGGTACCGTTCCCCAATTTTCCCATACCAGGCTGGAGCTATTTAGTCACAGGCCAGATCTTCCGCCAGTAAGCACTCCTGAGCACTCTCTTCCGGAGATAAGCAACTCTGGAGGAAGGGGCTTTCAAATGTTCCCAGAGGGATGTCAATTGTCACACGGTAGCACCCATCACTTGCCTCCTCAACAAATCGATCAGAGTCTTACCACAAAAAATACCTCAGGAAGCAAGCTTTGAGACAAAAAAACAAAGAAGGATTCTCACACTGTTGTACAAGCAAGTCCTTAAAGGTAACAAGGTCTATTTTTGTATTTTTGTCCATTGTATTTTGTCCATTGCTGGAGGACAAGCCATCACTGCGAAGTGAAGCATAAGGACACACCTCAAAAAAATGTCTTCCTGCTTCCTCTGTGGCAAAGGCCACATAAAATACTACAACTCTGAGTTCCTAATCTGCCTTTAGTCAAGCAAAATCCCACCGACTTCAATTGGAATTTTGCCAGACTAGAGACTAGTTAGTGGACCTCTTCAATTATTACATAGCCTCATTCTCTCATTTAAAAACATGCCACTTTGAACCTGAAATAGGCATTCTGAATAAAGGACTACAAAGAAAGGAATAAATTACAAGAGAAAGAGAGTGTCGGGAATAATCTATGCCTTTCCCACTAAATGAAAAGGCATACTATCAGCACTCTCTTTATTAAGACTTGTGTGTTTTCTGCTGGAGAAAGATAAGACATGGTGGAAGAGAGAGTAGAATTTTAAATTAGAATTGATATCAGATGCAACGATTAAATATTGATGGTTTTTCAGGCTTTGGAATGGTTCCCATTTGCAACTGCAAGGCACTACAGCAGCTTTTGTATTTACGAGCACTCAGTGAGTACTCTGACAGGTTTATTATTTGTTGGCTTTCTCCAGCAATGCACAGTAAAAATTGTTTTCTAAGAGTATTCAAAAGTGTAGCTGGCTGCCACTGTATCAAACCCAATCAATTCACCAATGTATTTCATGTTCTTGATTGATAACTGGCTCAGCAGTTCGACGTTTCAGGGAAGGAGTAGAAGGAGAGCAGGTCTCAATGGTCATTAATCCTTTTTCCCTGAGCCTCCCTCGGGCAACTGCTTGTGCCATTATCCACATCTCTTGCTGCTGATTTCCACAGTCCCATGACTGCTCAAAGCACCACAAATTCACCACTGTCCCTTTCACTTACCATAGACCTTTCATCATAGTGGACTCAGCAAGCCTCCTGGGTTGATGGTGGTCGGGGGAACGTCTCTCTCTCCTTCGGTTAAAAAGTTGGACCACTAATGTGGCTCACTGCCTCATTCTCCTTTCCTCCCTTCAAATTTACTTTGTTGCTTACTGAACAGGAACATGAAAGTATGAGTGTACTTTAAAATTTGTTTGTATGAGTTGGGGTGAGAAATGTCTTATGATAAGTAAAGTAGAGATTCTGTCTGCTTAATCTTCATATACTGATTGAACTGGATATTCGTGATGTCTGATGTGATCTGTGTCACTATGAAGCTTAATAAACTATATTAGCTGTTGGAGGGATAGACTATTTATTTCTTGACTAACTTACTTCTTGATTAATTTAATTCAATGCTGCAAAATTGTGAGCAAGCCCACAGTATGCTGACTGAAATGTCAGAAATAATTAAGCCAAACTGACAAAATAGTAATAAAAATTAAATTTAAAAAAATCTGCTGTTATGAGTAGGTTATATCCATAATTAATTGGGAGCTGGAACATTCGGGGAGAAAAGCAAAAGAGAAAGAGGCAAAAACCTCACATTTTCACATTTTTCCTGTGATGGTTCAGTTGCACCAGGGTTACTGAATGCTCCAGGATGGTGTAAAAAATACAGATTTAAGCTCCCCACTGAGGATTCAGGATAAACTCTATTGGTCATTTGCCAGCAATCTGATGTTAGGTGTATCTGTGCTGCTGGGAGCAATACATTTTGTGCATTTACTTTTATGTTACCTACAAATGTCTCCTCTACCTGTCCTCTGAAGAGTAAAGTATCTTGTACAAATCTGTTCCCTATAATCTTTTTTTAACTACCCTAACTTTGGAGGCAGGATCTGTGCTAGGAAGGAGTGAAATATCCACATGAAGGGAATTAAATGTGTGAGGAAAGGGAATTCAAGTGTTGAAGGCAGTGTAAAAACTTTACAGAAAAGGAAACAGAAACAATGAGATGAAGAGCCTTAGTGGGAAATTATGAAAGTGAATCAAATATTATAAGAGTTAAACATGTATAGGAATCCCCAGTGTCTCTGTACATTGCAAATCAAAACCTGCCTCTGAAAACTTGCCCCCTGAAAGCTTTACTATGTCAAAGGCTCCACTAAGCCTGCTAGAAAAATCCTCCCTTAATCAAATGTGAGTAATAGTTTACAGGTCTAAGACCAAATACCTCAGGAGATCATTATTTTAGCTGACAAAAATATTGCACTTTATGAAGTGAAATTAATGAAGAGCAAGTGAATGAGCCATTACTGCTAATGCATATAGACAAAAAATATTTGAGATGGAGACTGGGAGCTTCATCAGCTTGCACAAGAAATTAAAGAAGATGATTCACTATTATATAGGAGTGTCATTCTTAGTAAAATAACTTCTATTTTGTGGTAAGAAAGAGCTCAATTTTCCATGGTATCAAAACACCAGACTGCTTGATAAAGCAAGCAGAATTTACATGATCTGATTCTGGAACTGGAGTGCTGTCCCCAAAGTTGATTTTTGGTAAGAGATTGCTGGGTTAGCAAGGGTCTGTGGTTTCTTTAGCAGTCTCTGCAAGCAGTATTGCTGCAAAAATTTGGGACAGCTTGAAAGAAAATGACAAGTTTAGGAATTTGCTAAGCAAACCAATTGTTTTGTAAGCACTGAAAACTCTGAAGCTTGATTTGCTATGAATTTGTATCCGGATGGATCTACTGCATATATCATTTTGCATCTGAGAGGGATGAACTAATTCTGTAGCCTGCCTGTCAGTGAAGACACTTCAAATTTTTTTGTCTCTATTCCATGCTACTACATTTCACCAAATTTATATTAATTTTAATGTATTTGAGATCCATGTCTCTCAAATGAAGTTAAGTTGGCAAAGAGGTATGCAAATTGTTGGTGAAAAAAGAGCAAGGAAACTTGCAAAACTGGACTAAATGTGTAAATAATAATACTCAAACAGAACCTTAGTGGGAAGATTACTGTTGTATTGACTGATCTTTATCTTATGTCTCTCAGAGCCAGTTGCGCAGAATGAGATCTTTTTTACTTTTTTCCCCCTAGGGAAAAAATAACACAAAATGAAACTTCATTTTTTTATATTACCTTCCTGAACAGCCTTTCAGAATTCTGGCCAAGCTACTCAGATTCCATTGTTAGAGAATTCTTATCATCTAGAATACTCCTTCTATCTGAATTCTTGCTTGCCATTAAGTTCTGGCCATAGGGGGTGATATTGAAGTCATTGGCTATGGGATGGAATGGCTTATGAAAAAGAAAACAGTGCACCGTAACACTTGAAACACTGTAGGATTCCAAAAAAGGCTGGATTTAAATTAATCTGTGAACTGGAATAATGAGTTACATGAAAAATAGTCTTCTCATCACACATATGTATTATACTCCAAATCTCGTAGTCTGGGAATCAGGCTTTGGCTGGGCTGTGCGGAAGCAAAGTTACTGAGGGAATTAAACATTTGCCTTGCCTGGGAGCATGCAATGGAAAGTCTTGTAGCTTCTGTGCATTTATTGCTAAAGCTTGAGCCTTTAGCAATGACTTCTGATTATCAGGCTATGTCAGAATATTCATGGCTGATAAGTGGTAAGAATACTGACAGGTTCATCAAACTCATCTTCTTAGAGCTAGGACAATTTATTAAATCTTTTTAACCCGAAGGAGTTTATATAATTGATATATTTGAGTTGCATTACAGATACAAAATAACCTTGAGAGAATTGGTTCTCACTGATGGAGTTGAATTTGATAAAGTTGAAGTGCCATTCACCTGGGGCTTCAACAAAACTGATAGCTCTAGGTTCTCTATGATCAATTTAAATTATTTGATTAAAATTACATTTACTAAAATTACATTTTCTCTCTTAAATATAGGACATGCTGATTAGGTTTGAGGGAAAAGGAGTGGAGAACATGCAGCTTAAATAAAACTTCCTAAATCATCAGAGACCCTTTCTTTAGGGCTTCCTTTCCCTTCTTCTTTTATTTTTTTGAATGTTAAATGGTGGTGTTTCTATCACACAAATGGGATGATCTGGTGTCATAAAAGAAACTTAACATTTCTCCTACAGAGAGCACTTTATTCTCCATAAAGTCATACATTCAGAGAAGCTTTTAAGAGAGCTGTGTACTAAAATAAAGCCTGTAAAATACCATGCATGTGCAGCACATTTTGTTTTAGGATTAAATAATGGTTTCCAAAGGGCAGAAGAGAAACTGAGAAATTGAATGACTTGACTAAGGTCAAGCAGTAAGTCAGTGGCAGAGCTGTGACTAGGCTTGGCAGGTATGGGTGGTTCTTCAGACCTCACTGTGCCTTTTTACGCTTGGCCATGTGGTAGAGAGCAAATTCAGGAAGCAAACAGTTAAAAAGAATGAAAATTTGAAAGCAAAACATAAGATTGTGGAAGTAAAATTTTCAGTTTTAGTGTTTAAGAGGAGTAAATAGATCACAGTGCTAAATCTGACATAAAAGCAGATTTCAGAACAACATTAGAGTTTTTTTCTGGATTCTTATAAATCATTTCAAATTGGTTCAGGGAGTGCAGGTAAAGAGCAGTAAAAGAGTGAGATTTAGGAGTTGATAAGGAGGTTGGAAGGCAAATTTGAGTGTCTTTTGCTTCTGAGGGGAGATTTAAGCAGCCAAAATATCATGATAAGAAAGAGGCAACAAGGTAAATGAGAATTGAGACAGACTTTGTATGAAAGGGAGTTCTCTCAGTGAAATTAAAGATTGGCTGGAAAAAGTTGCTGTTAAACAACTCTTTGTTTCACTAAATCATTGATCAAATATTTCCTTACCTCTTTGTTGCTGCTCTTCACTCAGAATAAAACACTCATAGGACTCTTAACACAGAAGCTATCCACAGTGAGTAGTATTTTCTTTCAACTCAGTTCTAGATACAAAAGCGCCTTTTTTTCCTTTCCTCGACCTTATAATCTAAGTTATATTGAACACAATTTGAAAACATCATGAACAGTAAGAGAAGAACTGAATATTCTGAGTTATTCTTGTCCTTCCATAAAATACAGATTAAATTTTGAAGAGATGATCCTTTCATAATGCTGTAGAAAAGTTCTGAATGACCAGTGCAGCAGTCTGAAAATATGTATCTTATTCCATTTCTAACAATGAGGAGACAGATTTTCTAAATCAGGAAGTTTCTGTCCTTTTCTAAAGTATGTATCCTTTTATAAAGAATGTATCCTGCATCCTTTAATTCAAAATGAAGAAACACAACTGAAGGTTTGTGATATTAAAAGCTACAACTGCTCTTTGGGAATACCCCCTATTCTGAGAAACCTTAAAGAGACAGTAGTCTAAATTTGCACTTACCAGAGCTCCATGAACATAATCTGGAAAGTCAGTTCACTGGCAAATTCTGTTCAAATTAAATTATTTCCAAAACTTTCAACACAGGAAAGAAGCTTCAAGGGCCTTCAGTGCCCTTGAGTGTGCATCTTAATGGATACTCATACCCCATGCCCTGAGTATCCATCTTAATTAGGTGGCAGAATAGGCTCTTTTCAATACGTAACCCATGTTCTCTATTGTTGAAACAGTGGAAATAGGAGACAGAAAATAAGATAGATGATTAGATCTGTCGAGTGATGTTACCCACTGGGACATGCTCTGTACATGTCTGAAATAAGAGTAACAGGTGTGATACATGAACTATTTATTTGATGAATTCTGTATTCATGATACCCTACCGGTAAGTGCAAATCAAACATTTTTACTTTTGGATGTATACTGCTTGGTGTTCAGTTCTGTGTAATTTTGTCTGGTGTTACTGCTAGCTGAAAGCCTTGTATACAAAAAAAGGGTGTACCTTCTTGATCTAATCCTTATTATTGTAGAGCTACATTTTTTGATGGAGTGTAATAATACCCTGCTTTTCAACAACATATGTCCCCATACACACACACATGTATATATATATATCTTTTTTTTTTTGCAACACTTACAAGTCTATGTTACTATTCTAAGTACAGGTCTACTGAACTTGAGACACATATATAATACACATATGTTTACATATATGTCTGTATACATGTGTGTCAGTATTCAACTTAAATGATCATTTCTTTTCAAAACAACCTGATTTTTTTTTTTTTTTTCAAATTGTATTATTCACTCTTTGGGGATTGTATCTCTAGTATCTAGTTAACTTTCATACTCCTCATGTCAATCAGATTTATTCCATTGCTGTCACTATCTTAAGCATAAAGTAAATCCTTTGTGTCTGAGACAATAGTATCAATATGGGCAGTCAGCTGCAATGAGTGACCAGAAACAAGAAATGAGGATGCTTTTCTAGCACCTTCTCTTCCAATTAGACACATGCTATTAGAATGCTTTGCATCCTACATTGCTTTCCTAAAAGAGCCACCTGCATTGCCACTCCTGACCATGCTTGCTACTCTTGGTGAAAATCTTTATGGCTAACCTGGCACAGGAGTGCTGGTTATGCATTCTTGATTTGATAAAGTTAAAGCACTTTCCTTCTTCTGTGGTCTTTATTTCATGGGAAACAATCTGATCTGTTGTGTGACCTGCCTTTCAGAAGTCACATGGATAACATAAAGAGAAACATTTTTCATTCAAATCGGATTTTTGTGAAAACACAATTCAGCACAGATTGTGTGAAATAGAGATTCTCTAATATACAAAGTGAAAACATCTCAGACTGTGTTTCTGTTTTTATGGCATTTTTCTCACTGTTACCTTTCACAGCTGTAGTAGACTTATCAGGATTTTTTTTTTTAATCTTTGTTAATTATATCATCGGAAAGAGCTTTCAGATTTTTATGAATAAACCTAGGTTTGAATTTAATATCATTGTAATTGCTGTAGTTTCTATTGATATATTTTGTTACTGTTCTCTTCCTTTGCTTTGGAAAAATCTGTCTGGAATTTTCAAAATGAAAGAACAAATTACGCAGTTTGTAAAGTTCTGGTGAGGCTGTAATTCCCATATGGATAAATAGCTGAGTGCAGCATACCAGATCGGTTTTGCAAGATGTGTGATGAAATGATAAGCTTGATGTCCAAGCCAGGTTATATCTAAGAGCTAAGTTTTACCCGTCAGTGCTCTCCTGTGGCTTCAATTCAGTATGCTATTTTCTGACAGTTAAGAGCAAGTCCAATGCCTTTTGACCTTTTCATGTCAATTGGATTTTTTTCTGTTGACGTATGTGGTTCCCGAATTGTGCTATTTTTAAGAATACTGTTGCTCAATATTTTTAAGTGACACTGCTGTGAAGCAGTAATTTTTTCTTCTTAGCTTCCTCTCATTTCTGTATGTAGGAATACAGATATACAGAATAGATTCTTATACACTTAAGTGGGCCTTGGATAAATGCAAATCTTTATCATACTCCTAAATGCATAGAATATGGTGTCAAAGAATCATAGAATGGCTTGGGTCAGAAGGGACCTTAAGGATCATCAAGTTCCAACCCTGCTGCCACGGGTATGCTTTCCAACAGCTAGATCAAGCACTACAAATGGATGCTGTGTCCAGAGCTGCAGAAAAATAACTGAAGTTCTATTTTATACATTTGAAAGGTTAGTTGCATCCATATTTCCTTATCCTCTGCTATTTTCATTTGTGGATGAAGTTTGAGAGCAATGTAAATTATTTAATCATCATCTTGTGACTTACTGTCCATGTTGTGGGTACCATTTTTATTTCCTGGCTTCAAAATGGAATTATTTCTGGTTCCATCTATTACAACTTAGCCATGTGATCCTAGAAGAGGTCAAACCACATTTAGCATTTTTCCTCCTTCAGCTCTTTTATTCAAATTTATGGTACTGATATGTTCATTGTTTTCAGATAATGTATAGTACTGTCAACAGAACAATGCACAGTGAATATGTTGTCTGATGCATCATTGAGCTTTTAGTTCTCTGAGTACAGAATTAAATGTTCTGCTTTTTAGAAGTAACCTATGTTCCAAAGCCTGTATTTTAGTGGAATAATGTGGTAGTTAATAATAATATAATATAGTTAATATTATAATAATGTAATAATAACAGTAACAGTAGTTACTGTTATACTGCGGAGGAATTTTTGTTTAACCACTGGGAAGAAAACAATATTATTCTGAAAACCTGTATGATAATATTGCCTGCGTACAGCCGTACACAGAATCTGGTACAATATGTTGACTTTTCTAGTTTTGTACTTCTAAGAATTTAATAAGAATTTTGGCAAGTAAACATTTACATGATTTATACATATTGGGTTAAAGTTGCTGTTAAGACAGTGAAGTATGTGGTATTGAAGATACTCAGTTATAACATGGCTTATAAATGGGAATGCACATGCACCATGTGCCTTGCACTACATAAATGAAGTGTGTTCATTTTAAAAGTAGAAGTAAACAAAGTTGGTGAACAAAATACAGTTGAAGCTAACAAAGCATTAATACCTGGGTATATGTAGTGCAGTCTCATTAATGCTGTATCCTTATCTGATCAGTGAAAAAATCTGTGGGCCCAGGTTGCCTGTTGCATTTGCATTGCAGCTACAGTGGTTCCAGGCCAGCTGAGTTGGAAATGGACCATTAATTTCCTCCTATCTTTTCTGAATACTTCTCCATTTCCTAATAAACTGAGCGTATTGAAGGAATTTCTGTTTATTCTACAGATTTTAAAGGTCAAAATATTCTTATGTGATACAGAACAAAGAAACAATATTTGCTAGTGTTAAGAAGTTATTCTTACTCTCTTTGGAGATATATCATATTTTGTTAATCGCTAGTTTGTATCTATAGTAAAAGTTGCACTGTGGTCTATCATATGGGTTTAATTTTTATGTACACACTGTGTTTTTTTGTTAGCTATGTATTTGTCTTTTAGTTTCTTCTCTTTCAAAAACAGTGGGAAAAAAATCTGTATCAGAAAATGCCAGAATATAGTGAAAAGGAAAATAAAGAAACCATGCTGATCATGTTACATTCAGATGGTTACCTTTCCTATATGCTCCTCAGTTATGTCAGTTCATCCATAGCATATATAGTAAATGAGAGCATAATATGTGTGCTGGCTTCTAGCTTGAGAAAGCTATTGACTGAATAGGCTGGAAAAAGGAGAAACCATAGCTCACGTAACAGAAGTATGTGCAAGACTTTTTAGCATGTTCTAACCATTGGAGGAGCAGTGGTCTGAAAAATAGTACTCTGTCATGAATCTCAAAATGTCTGCTAAACTGTCTGGAGAAAAGAAAATGAACAAAGTATATGCTGTTGAGTGCTGAATAAAGAGGTTTGTATGTAGAAGAGGTAAAGCAGATTTAACAAAGATCTCTCTTAGCTGATTTACAGTAAGACCTGTCTTTTCCTGAGTTACTGGAAGACACAATTGCTGAGCAGTGTGCTTCAGGTGATGTACTTTAAATCCAATTAAAAAAACATACACTACCTTTTGAGAAACAATTTGAGCAATGAACAGTAAATTTGACTTGACCTCTGCTGATTTAATGCAGAGAAAGATGAAAAAGATAATCTATACCAACTCTGCAGGAGGAACATTCAGCAGCTTTCAAGAGAAACATCCACAAAAGCAGCTGTGAAGTCGGGAGTGTAGGCAGCCTTCGTGTTTTTACAGAGCTGCTTGCCACAATTCTTCCTGTTAATGAACTTGGTAGACTATCTCTGTGGTAATATTGGACAGTTCAGCTTGACAGCTAGAAAAGTGCAGTAGAAAATAATATGGGAGCCTGAATCCATATGAAAAATGCAGGACATTTAAGGCATTGATTTGATCTCTAATTATTGCAGTCCATAAACAACAACTTTCTACAACTAAGATATTTCAGATAACTTCATACTTCATCCTTTCGGTCCACCTCATCTTTTTCATTTAAATTCACATTGCAGACTGTGTTACCAGTGAGATATCAAGTGGGAATCAGTGGGGTAGGCCAATTTAAAGTGATGACAACAAGGAGTGCAGATAGGCTTCAGAAAATGGTTCTAGCGAGTAGAGATAGTAGGGCACTCAAGAAATCTGGAATGGACCTTAATCAGTCTTAGAAAATAATTACGGTCAGAATGTTAACATATGAAGACTGGTTCTAATATGGGCAGAATATTTTAGACAGTGTGGTCTCATACAATGGAAGTGACTAACATGAATAAGCAGGTTAATATATGTGTATAATATTAGTCAGGCTAGTAATAATGGACAAGGAGAAGGCTAAGGTATTCAATAACTTTTTTGCCTCATTCTTCATTAGTAACTACACACAGCCCTTGAGCAGATGGTTCTGAAAATGGAAGCATTGCCCCTCCCAAAATAAGTGAAGACCGGATTGGAGACTGCCTGAGAAACCTGAACCACAAGACTATGGGTGCTGATGAGATGCACCCCAGAGTCCTGAGTTAACTGACTGACATAATCACCAAACCACTCTCGATGATATTTGAAAAGTCCCTGGTGACTGGAAAATAGGCAGAGCTACACTCATTTTTATGGAGAATAGAAAGAATAACCTAGGGAACTACTGACCTGTCAGCTTCTCTCTTTGCCGGTGAAGATTATGGAGCAGATCCTCCTGGAAGCTACGCTAAAGCATATAGACAAGATGGAGGTAATATGAGATAACGAACATGGCTTCACTAAGAACAGGTCCTACCTGACCAACCTTGTAACTTTTTGTGATGGTGTTAACTGTGTCAGTGGACAAGGAAAGAGCCACTGATGTCATCTATCTGAGTTTCGTTAGGGCCTTTGAAATGGTCTCCTATAATATTTTTCTCTCCAAATTGAAAGGATATGGATTTGATGGTGGACTGTTTGATGGATGAGGAACTGGTTGTGAGATCATGCCCAGAGAGGGGTGGTCAATTATTCAATGTCCAGATGAATATCAGTGACAAGTGGTGTCCCTCAGGTATCTGTACTGGGACTCTTTAACATCTTCATCGATGATACTGACGGTGTGATCGAGAACAGGATTGCATACACAGTAAAAAGCTGAAAGAAAGGAATATTCTGAGGATATATGAGATACTGTCCATGGGATCTGTTTTCTGATTTATTGAAAGAAAACAAAGAACTGATCATTTCCAATATGTGAATTCAAATGAGTTTTTCAGGATGATACTTCCAAAAAAACACTGTAATAGATATAACACATGCAGGTGTCTACTTTTGGATGCATTTCAAGTTCCTGACTAATGCTGACCTAAAGGCAAAGCTATCAATTACATAATCTTTGTGCGAATATTTGTAACATTTGATCTTGCTTAGTACTACTTTTCCCCCTGGGTTAGCACAGATCAGTTCTTTATAGTAGTGGTGGGATAGAATTGAGCATAACTTGGCATGATTCCCATACTTGGACTTTCAGAAAGTATTTTTAGTTGTTTCTCTGATCAGTTCACTGGAGCTGTACAATTTTCAGGAAAGAAAGAAATTGCAAAGGGAAATAAGTTGCTTTAAGATGCATTTTTATTCATAATATAAGCATATGCAGAAACTTTCAATAGTACAGTGTGCTTTATGAGTGGTGTCTAAGTGTCTGAAGGAGTAATGAAATGATCTGTTATTCCAGTTATAAAAAGACTAAAGTTCTGTTCGTACGCCTGACATAGAGTAGGCGTAAATAAAATAGGTTTTCAGCATTGTTCTCTAAAATTAAGGAGGTTGCATAGATAAATTCATCTCTGTGCTCTGTCAGGAAGTTCATGCTTACTCTTTCATGCCTGCTGTGTGCAAGGACTGCGACACAGGCTGACAAAAGCCTAAGTCTTTGCAGCAGTAAAAATGGTATTGTTCAACTCTTTTTTTAAATATACCTCACAGAATTAGGCAGTTTGATCAATGACTTTAAAAGTGAACACAGTTCACATTCTGGGTCTCACACTTGCCAGTCATTCTGAGACTCCAGTGGGGCTTAAGCTGGCTGGCTCTGGTTTTACACCAATGTTAATCAGCTGGGAAGATGAGCCATGATATCAAAATGCAGCAACAAATCATACCACTTTCAGACCAGTGCTGGAACTGAAGATGCTCTGGCTCATGATGTACAGGTGCTCCCTGAGCACCCTCTGCTCGTTTGTCTGAATGGAGAGGTTTACAGGCCAGACTAGGACCTCTTCTGCTCCTGTGTGTGGGGAACGGGAGTGCAGTCACTTTCTCAGGGAGCAATTATAGATGCCTGATGATTGCTGTATGTGGAGTTTGGGGATTGCAGCCCAGTGAAGAAAAAATCTATTTTATATCATGGACCAGCACAGTATGTGGAGTGAACTCTCCTAAAAGACACCTTTCAGAGCTGTGGTAAAAGTAAACCTTTACCGCCTTGACATCTAAGAACATTAAGCAGAACATTATGAATGAGGTATGCTATAGAGAACTTTATGTAGTCAAAACTGACAGGTCTTAGCAGAATGGAGAATAAGAAAGAACATTAACATAGCAAAACAGTCTGTGCAATTTTTTTATTTGGAAGGGTAGGATTACAAAAGCAGACTGAGTATGTATCAATAGTTTAGAAAGTCTTGTTAGAAAATTGGAATCACAAGATGTGAACAAACCTTTGTTTGAAGACACAACAAATAACAACCTAGTCAACAAATGGGTAATTATTGAAGTTACTGAGATGAACTGATACAAACATTTGGTCCTAAAATGATGGATGATTTATTCATCATCGTTTGAAAAAGCATTAGAGAGAGATTGATAGCATTGCCTATCTCTGAAATTTTCTTTCACTGCACAGTATAGTAGTTCCCAAATCTTGTCAGATGATGCCAACAAAACGTAAGTCTAAATGATAAATGAGATTTCCCGATGATAAAACAGATATACACATAGCTTCCATATGGAGATACTCTATAGGAAATAAAAAAGTGAAAGAAGTATTTTGTCCTGTTTGATAGAGTTTTGAATAGTTTATCAAGGATGTGTGAGACAAACTTAGCTGGCCTTTTAGCTTTTAGGCAGTTTATACTGTAGATGAATTATTACAGATTATAGTACTACCATACTGGTGTACATCTCTGTATGTGCAACTTTGAACACTTACGCCAGCGGTTTTATAGAGCAGAAGACAAGTTTTTATTGTTTTGTTTTTTTTTTTTTTAATGTGGAAAAGAACAAGTATTGGGTTTGAGTCTGTTAGTAATTTATGTGAAACATAAAATGTAAAAAAATAGATCACTTTCTCAGGGGAAACCTTCAAACCTTCAAGTATTTCTAGATGGTTTGTTAAAAATGATCTCTGTGAAGCTGCAGGGACTTACAGTGCTATTCAGTTAAAAAGCATCAAGAAAAAAATGATTTCTGATTCTTAAAAAGCTTGATGTCTGCAGTGTGAAAAAAAGAATATGAATTAGAACAAATAGTGTTAATTGCATTTTATTAAAACATGTTAATTTGATTAGTATACTGTTTTTTTTTGTCACATGAGATATGGGAGTACCATATATGAACCAACTTGTTCTTTTGGCAGTAATGCAGATTGTCAATGATTTTGCGTATTGTTAATAAGTATATAATTGAAACAATACAGTACCAATCAGGAAATTATTACCGAGTAAAGTACAAGTCATTAAAAGGATTATGCCAATTAGCTCTTTTTGTTCAAGATTCTGAAGTGAGATTGTACCACACATTACAGAAAGCTTAAATAACTGGAAATATTTAGTGTTATGTTGCTTTTAATATTTGAAATATCTTCAGATTTGCCAGTGTTGTGGTTACCAATCTCACATCAAATCACTTCTTTGCAGTGCAGTGGGTGAGAGTGCCTGTCAGCAGCCTGAATTCCCACTATGCATCATCTACATTTTCCTCTCTCTGTTTCCCTGTTCATTTCCATTGCTGCCTTTATACATCCCTTGTCATTTAAAGAATTTCCCATTTGCCTTTTTTTAGTTCCTTTACTCTTTTATTTAAAAGCTTGCTTGTCTATACTGTCATTTATTATAGATTAGTCACAACAAACGGTTGGCACCACAGACAAGTTTGAGTGGACAGAGATTTTTAAACTTGCATAATGCCAATCAGCTGCATTGCCATTTAAAATAAACCTAGTAACAAACACCAAAAGAGCTTCTTGTTGTTGAGCTAGGTAGGTTGTTTGAGTTTCTCTTATAGAGCTAGATTCATTGGAAGACATAAATTTTTAATGCAGGCTTGTAACTTGTAGCCCTGAGAAGCTACAGGGTTAATTATTTCTTAGTTTTGATGAAGTACTGTGGAGGAGTAAATGAAAGTGAAAACATTTAAAAATCAGGGCAAATTGCAGTTGGCACCTCATGAGGTGGGTTCGCTGTTTCCAGGGTATATAACACAAATTATCTTATTGCTCTACCAAACAGACGTTTCTTAAGTACTTGTATGCACTTGTGGGACTCTTTCTCTGGATGATTGTAAGAGTATTAGGCTAATGTTCCTCATAACCTGCAGGCCAGTGTTAACAACACTCAACAAGCAGTGAATAGCTCTGTGCCAGGGCAAGCTGGTAGCGTTACCAGTCCTACCAACTTGATATGAAAGTGAACACTGTTGTAGGATCAATTGCTCCATTGAATCCAGGCCAAACTAGGCTTGTGACAGAAAGTGTTCAGATTGAATTTAAATATTTATACAACAGGTGCTAAAATCTGCTAAACTTCTGGGGAATTCAGTTCTAAACTGATCTGACACCTTATTTGGTCATGGGACCATACCCCAGGAGCAGCGCCAAAGTTCTGCCAGCTATTTCACATTTGAGATTTTTTAAAATTTCACTGAGCAAAGATGCTCATCTGTATTATTTCAGTTAATCAGTCTTGATACGAATGTTAAACTACAAAGTCACCCTTTCCATTACTTGTGTTGTAAGATAGATGCTATTCTTATCACTAGGATTTTTAGTGACTATTGCTAGGATGCAAGGAGTGGAGATAATGCCTGTTCCATCAACCCAATGCGGGAGCAGGGCAATCAGATCAGGAGAACATCCAGGGCATCTTCAGCTTCATGACAAGACAGGACTCTGGTGAGGGGGCTGGACCCAGGGCAGGTGCAGGACTTGCTGTGGCACAGCAGGATCTTTAAGTGAAAATAAATAAATAAATAAATCATAAGAGAATGTTGTAACATGCTATCTAGTTTTTATTTAAATGTAGTTTTATTTTGGGTATCATGTGGATTATAAATTTGCCAATAGGAGAAATTTTGTTATTCCTGTATGTATTTCCACTTTAAAAATAAAACAAAAGAATTAATATTTTCACAAGTCTTGAGTAAAAAGAGAGTACTTATTACATGAAAAAAAAAAAAACCCTAGAAAAAAGATGCTTGCTATTTTGGGAATCTCTGCTTTGCATAATGCATAGCCATGTAGACATGAAAGTAATGCTTCTATTTTGTTATCCTGGCCTTTGATATCAGAGGCAGAAGTTGGTGGAATAGCAGAAGATTGAACCTCCCTGTCAGTATTCCATTACGTTTTCTTGCTGTGTGACCGATGGCAGCAGAGGAGCAGTCTGACAAAATGGCATCTGACTTACAATTGTGTATGAAGGAAAGGTGAGGAATTCTTCCATGCATAAAAAAATCGCATCTGCTGACTTTTATTGACACTTGCTGAACATTTATGGAGAACAAACTGTGGATTTGAGCACAGAGAGGTAGTGGATGGTGTGTTTCAGCAGTGGTGACAGAGACGGTGGGTCACCTCCACTGGTACAGATTTTCATGAGTGCAACATGCAGCCTTTTGTTCGTCACTATCAAAAGTGCATAGCTACTGGTGTTGACAATACTGAAAAGGAGTATCATGTAGTCAAGAATTTGCTCTATCAACTATTGTTATTGAACTCTTTTTATCTATTGTAGTTGCCATGGAAATAAATAGGAGGGATTACTTTCAGAGCAAGCTACATATGTCTTTCATGAGGAACTCAATCCAGCCCCTGCAACAGATCCATAGCACTGCCTGATTGGAATTTGATCTATCAGGCTTGTTTTCATTCATTTCATCATTTAGAGATACCAGGGTGTTTACCAGCCACATTAAGGTCTGTACACTATGGAAAAATGAGCTAAATCCAACAGAAAACCGAGAGTTACTGTTCCTTGAGGAGAACTGATATTCCAAAGTGAAACATTTAAATTTGATTGATAGGTATTTTAGCTGACATGACAGATTGTATTTCAATTTTACCCATTTTCTTTATCTCATTTAAAATATAATCTTAGGCTTTATTGAAAAATGTTTGCTTTTATATTTTTAACTAGTTCTAACAAATCTAATGCCTGCTTTTAAACAACGGACCTTCCCACATTTTAATATGATTAAAAGAGACAATGAATTTAGAAAAAAAACCCTAAATATTTTAAATAAAATATAGTGAAAGCAGAAGTACTGCAAAAAGAATACCCATACACATAAAGGCTATTTTTTAGTGCTATTTTAACAAAAACCCCAAAGCATGAAAATCTCTCCACTTAGCCAGCCAGCAGCAGCGTATATCAATTAGGAGTCATAGTCGCAGGCATTTCTGAAAAAAGAGAGGCAGCGCAGGCAAGAGCAAACAAAGCTACTTCTCTAGAAGGATGATAAGGAAGCCTGCAGGAGTGCAGGAGTTTATTAGTTCATCTTTTAACTGAGATACCGTTACAGCAACATAGATACTGCACATACATCAAAATAAAATCAGTTGCTTTTTGCAGGGACTATGTTTAGACATAGGGTAGCTGTAGGACATTCTTCCCCTTATCATTTTCAGAAAAAGAAGTCTAATCTGTACTATATACTGGAAAAATCCTGTGAAGCAGTAGTTATTCCTGTCCTTTAGTGTTGGGAAAGCTAATAGTTTTTAGGCTCTAATTTGTTGTCATGCCATTTCCCTTTGAGAACATCACCCTTCTGAGTGGGCTGACATCTATCACAACAAATCCTGTTGTCAATGTCATACCAGTTAAAATTTCAAATTGCTGAAATTCTGCTCCCTAATAGAATAGTTATCACATGATTGAGCAGATGCTGACATGGGGAGCACCTGACACTTTATAAATGAATGCCATTCAAGCAAAGCACCAGCAGGGATAGATATTTTTAGTAGTTAAACATCTGCAGAGGTGATTTGCTTGCAAATCATTCAAAATAAAAACTTGTTAGTTTTGGCCTATACCTGATGACTCTGGGTCTAGACCTATTTGTAATTGTATGCTAGCTTCAGAGATGTGCTCCCAGAACTCCCTGAAGTTTAGCATAACACAACAGAACTAGTTGGAACTCCAGCATCAAAACACATGTTAAGGAAATTTCAGCCTAGATACCTCTAATTACACCGAGAATAGATTCAAGTCCCCATGTTTATGCCAAGGTGCTCTTGTTAAGGTGAAGGGAAAGTGGTAGTGCCTTCTCTATGTAGGACTCTTCTACAAGTCTTCTCAATGAATATAAATGTTTTCATGAAGCACATTTTATGTTATGGAAATGCTTCATGAAATGTTATGGAAATGCTTCATGAATGTTATGGAAATCTGAATGTTGTATGTGTGGATTATGATTCCTAGTTAAATTATTCCACATCTCTCTCCAGCCCAACGCAATCATTTCTAAGCCATTATAGACATCTGGGGAACTTTCCCAGTTCTTTCCCTGAGTGAGCTGCAGCAGTAACCACATAATACAAGGGCTACTCTGAAGGTAATGCCTCCTATTTTGTTATGTTGACCCACAGCATCAGAAGCAGATGTTGGTGGCATGGGAGTAGAGGTTGAACCTTCCTGCCAATGTTCTGTCAAATTTTGCTGCTGTACAACAGATGGCAGTAAAGGGGCAAAAGGCATTTGACGTGGAAGTGCATATGAAGGAAAGGTGTGGAATTTAATTCCTCCATGCGGAAAATTGGCACCCATTGACATTCTTTGACCTTGCTGAATATTTATGGAGATCAAGCAGTGTATGTGAGCCCAGTGAAGAGGTGAGTGGCACATTTCAGCAGTGGTGACAGTGGTAGTGGATCACCTCTGCTGGTGCAGATTTTTATGTGCATAGCGTGCAGGCTTTTGCTCATTGCTGACAAAAATGTGTAGCTAATGGTGGCGAATATGTTGAAAAACAGTGTTTTGTAGCTTAGAATTTTTTCTATTATGTAGTGTCACTGTGCTCTTTGTATATGTTATAGTTTCCATGGAAATAAATGGGAAGCATTACTTTTGGAGTGACACATATATTCTTGTTCAGTGTAGGGAAAATAATGGCTGCAGGCAGAAACCAGATCTGAGGCTTTCAGACAAGTGCTCTGGCACTGAGGTAAAACAGAAGGCATTGCAGATTTCTGTTTCTAATAACTACTGAATAAAAGTTGAAGAGAAACCAAATGCGAACTGGAATAATTGACCTGGGAAATTCTCACTGGGAAAATCGTACACTGACTAATCTGCGAGCAAGCTTTATAAATGAAAGGCTCTAAAACTGCCTGAGGTTGACTATAAAGAGTGAGGCATTACTTTTTCACAGGAAACCAATTTACTGAGGGCTGCTTTGTGCAGTTGAATGGGTACTTCCTTTAGTAGCATCACAGATTAGAGTTGCCATTGGAGAAATAGAAGGTGTATTGATAGTAAGCAGGTGGCTTTTGTTCCAAGGAGATTTGTTTGGTACCATATTATGATTGAGCTGATGCTGTGACATGTTAAGTGGAGCTTGTCATTCTCCCATCTGGTCTACACAACTGCTAGAGGCAGAACCCATTTAGGAAGTTGCACATTTCTTGCAGCTGTTCTAAATGTTTCATAAATAACTAACAGAAACCACTGATTCATTTGGTTTTATTAAACCTTTCTAGGGGAATCATGTCATTGTTCATGGAGAAAATTGTATGCATTGCATGGCATTTAAAGAACTTGTTATCAAATTACAGCACTTTAAAGCCTTACTTGGGGCTAATGGGAAAATTGTAAAGTACAGATCAGGACTTATTTTGGCCTGATTATAATTTATCTGAATGACTCCACTTGATAAAGAGTCCTTCATGCTAAGTAAAATGCTTTTCGCCTGTGGAACCCAGTGGTGGCTTATTTTTGTTCCCCTGTGGATACAGTTTATCCTTGGGTCTTATCTGGAAGAAGCAGTTGTGGCAGAATTCTGTGTTCACTTCATACATCATTTAAACTGGTTTTGTTATTGATGAACTGCTTTTGTAATTCAAAGATGAAAGTGAACATTATAAACAAGACATTCCCGTATTAGTTTTTCAATGCTTTGCCCAATGGGCAATTTAATGCGACATCAAACAAGATAGTAGCTGAATGACAAAAAGAACCTTTCCCATGATTGTTGGCTTCTAATAGCTTGATTTCATTTTTAATAGGCTGTTAATCTTCAGTTATTGTTTTGCTCTGAATCAAATGTTTCACTGCAGTGAGCTCAGTTGTTTGTCTACCTTGGGTTTGTGTTGCGTGCATTTAACACTCCCTTTGGAAGACATTAGGTGCACGTAAGTTACCTAAGGTTGACTTTGCGGTAGAAGATTTTGACTCCCCTTGACAAAACCTTTCTATCTGTCATGATGTGACAGGCTAATAAAACTATTCATGTGCTAAGTTATAATGATATCTAATATGTTGACAATAAAAGATTACTAGCTGTTGAATTCAAAGCAAGTTGCACACTACATAGAAAAAGGCACTGTTGGGTATAAATGAAAAATATTAATTACAGTGAGCTGTTTCACTCGAAGGGAACAGACTTATTTCAGATAGAATTACTGTCCTAAAAGCCTGTTGAGTCCACAGTGTATAAAGACAGTCTCAAAGCCTTTGTGAAACTTCCAAACAGAGCTTTGTGATGTTTATGCAGATTTTTTTCTAGGTGAACTAGGGAACCGTGTCACTGACAGGCTTGTAGTATGTTAAAAGGCAGAAAGAAAATAGAGTTTGAATAAAATTCTATTCTGTGATGTCTCAGTATTTTCTTGATTGAAAAAGGACTGTTGAATCATATAAGGGGACAGAAACATTTTCCAGAGATTTCTGTGCGACTCTGAGAGTGATCAGAGCATCTGGGAATCTTATCTGATGAAAACTGTTCAGGTGCCTATGGATAAGATTCTTGATCAGCTGATGCTTTTCATAACTCCAAGAACTGTTTCAAGCTTTGGAAAGGTTTCTACATAGTACAGAGAAACAGCCTCACCTACTGAGTTTAGTCCCATGGAACGGTGTAATGGATAATCATAAGCTGATCAGATCCTCGTTGAAAATTGCATAGTTTGGGCAAAAAGTCAGCTACTAACAGGAGCCTGCTCTGGAACATACTTTTGTCCCCACCTTCTCAACTGGCCAATTTCTAGCAGCCTTCTTAGCTGCTGCTTCCTCAGTTAGAGTTCAGGAGATGATTAATGTACCTCCTTGGACATTCATTGTAAAATGTGTTCAGAGATCCCCAGCCTGACAGTCAGCTGAACTGGGAAGTTCACCTGGGACTCAGGTTTGTCTTTATCTTTAGAGCACAGATCTGGGATCAGCAACAGGTGAACTCATTATACTGCTTTGAAACTGTTGGAAATATCCAAATAATTTTTGGCAGGATGGTATCTCTGATAAAAGCAGATTTTATTCGCGATTGCAGTGGCGGGTGTCCCGCAAGCAGGAGCACCTGTGGACACAACATGACAGTTTTTATACCCTGTTTCCTCTCCACCCCCAAACCCCCCCTCCCCTGTTTCCCCACTAGCTAGGTACTCCAGGTTCACAATCTTATCAGAAGGTTTACATTTGTTAATTACTTGTTAATTTGTTTGTTATCTGGTGTCAGTCCTGTCCTCTCCAATATGTCTCAACACTCTTCTTGTTCATACTGATATGGTGATCTTCTTCAGAGTCTTTGTTAAACAAAGAGTATGGAGGGGAGGTGTCCAATCTTTCTCAATACCTTCTTCAGGCACTCCTTGAGGCATGTAACAAATTGTCCTTTTAATTTGCACAGGATACTCTTGCAATGTGTGACATATATTTTCAATGCTGGCTATACATAAGTTGTTACTAGCTTATATATTCTCTATATTTTCAATTCTTTAACTTCTCCTCCTTTAATTCTCTATTACTCAGGTCCTATCTATCCAGCACCAAAAGCTAGTAGTTTTCCAACATCAAGGGGTTTCTGATTTGTAAACATATTTATTACATCTAGCTTGTCTTTAACTGAAAGCCCAGAAGTTTTTCAGATGGCTGGACAGACAGGAGCTTCAGTCTTTGTGCTTATAATTCACTCCATCTACCTAATCTCTACGGATATATATACATATTACTTTACTTATATACTGAGTATGTGTTGTTGGGGAAGATTTATCTAGCAGATTAGCAATGAAAACTTGAGAGAGAGAACCTCAATAAAGTAGAAAGGCTCCCTGAAAAGAACTGTTAGTTCTAATAAAGGACCCAAATGGTAGCAGAAGCCATGAAATTAACAAAATTCTTATTTTGTTCTGATGCAGAAACAACATTCAATTCCCACAAAACCAGGCTGAAAGCATGAACTAAGGATATGGAAGTTTCTCCAACATATATCTGTATGACTAACATCTCTAGTAACAGCACAGTTCCTAGCAGCATTTCTCTCTCTAATACCATTACTAAAATATCTAATGCTAGAGGATCATAGAAAACTTCAAGTTCAGCTGTGATGGAATCTTTCTTACTATTCATTTTGAGGTTATTGTAAGCCAAATCAATTCAGCTTGATGCATATTATCTCCATCATTCCTTTTCAGGGGAAAAAATGAAACACATTCAGAAGATGGACTAGCACTCTCTGATGTTTCATTCCTTACTTACAGACATGCATGGCAGTGATAATTACAATCCCATGGTGGTTTTCTTGTCCTTGTGTGTTTAGCTTTCTGTTTGCATCAGTAACATTTCCGTTTTGTTTTTCTTCTCCTTGCTAGTGTAGAAAAATTTGTTTCTTTTTCTCAAACTCATGACATATTTCTCACCCAGATTAGATATAATATTTGATTCTGTTCTATTGTTTAGTGGTAGCATAGTTTTCATCCCTTGCTATTTACCTGCAATATATCTCTTTTTCATTCAAAATCTCTATATAAACCAGGTTATTCTCCTACTATATTTAAAACAGAACTTGAGATTACTTCCACCTTTTCTCTTTTTTCCTTGGACTAAGAAAATCTTATCTCACTATATTCCCATCTCAGCAGTCTCAACATGCAAGAAAAAAAATAATTTCTTTAATTCTCATTAATTAGTGTTCTCTTCTGAAAGAATTTGTAGAGGAGATGATATTTGATTGTCTTTCTGTTGTCTTCTGGGACTACTGATGTGAAAATCCTACTTTCCTGGATGCAAAGACTATTTTTACACATTCACACTGCAAAGATGCTACTAATTTTCCCAATTATAACCTAAGGAACATTAAAACCTTTTCTTCTTATACAGTTAAGTAAAAAATAAAAAACAACTTATTGAAAAAGTGAAGCACATACATACAAAAAATCAGTTTGAACAGGTTATCATAAATGTCAGAAATAGCATCTATTTTTTCCTACTTCTTAGTTCACAAATTGGTATAATTTGATAGGCTCCAAAGTTTTGTGAAGAACAGATAAAATGATAAAAATACAGGTATTTAGTTTTCACTTGGAATTGATTTAATTCGAGAATGCACACGTCAGACTTCAAGATCTCACCTTACTTGAGACCATTTCAGACTTCATTTTAAATCATATATGGCATTTCAGTGGGTCATAAAGAGTAATCGTTTTTCTTGTCAAAGCATATTTCAAACAAATCTGAAAAAGATAGTAGGCTTTGAAGTAGGAAAATTCAAATCTGATTTACAGATGCTTGAAAACACACTTATCAAAGACAAAATGAAATCTGCAGTACAAATAAATATATTAATCACTGATAATTTCTGCTTTGTCATTTCAAAAGATTTCTTCATGAATGTATGGATTAGACCTCAATAATTCATTTGTTTCTATTTCAGAGCTTGGCTAAGTATAGTACTTATGTGTGCCCTGACCAAGCATGTAATGGATGGTTCTAAGTTTTGTACAGAGTTTTTCTAACATGATCTCTGCAAGGGACCACAGTTAAGAAAACAGGTTTCCGTAACAGCTTTCAGAAAAGCAGTCACATCTGGGGATGTTTCCTTACGACTCATCTCATTTACAAAATTCTGTTTTTCTCCAGTGGCATTTCATGTTTCATTGTCTGTTTTGATTTGATATTTACTAGATTTGGTCTTCAATCTACCATTCAATTATTGCACTAATGTATATTCTTCTCTTACACTTCACTCACTCTTTTTTTTCTTTTTTTTTTCCCTGATTGTTTTAATGGACAATAATTGTAAAAATGAGATTTTAATTCTGTTACGGATTTTGCATGCAAAACACATGGATAAATAATCCCATCTGATGTATAAATACAGATTTTTAAAAAATTCCCATTTGATTGACATACAATTATATCTTTCTTATGATTTTCTTAACTACATTTATCTTTCTCCTTATTTCCAGTATTTTACAATATACCAGCATACACAATATGCTTGAAGAATTCAATATGTGAAAACAGGAGTGCAAAAAAGAAATGTGTCCTTCCATGTTCTTTCCAATAAAACACATCCTATCTAAATATCATCTAAATTGCTATGTAAAGAGCTTATTATTTTCAAAGGAAAACCATGACATATTATAGAATCAGCTTCTTCCTACCAAAATATAACAGAAATAGTTACTTAGACGGTGTTAAGAGAGGTAAGCAACTTCTGTTTGCAGTGCTAATTTTTGCAGCTGCAACAAATTTCAAGAGCTATGATTCTTTCTGTTAGAATACTTTTACTTTGCCTCGGTTTCCAAAGGATGAAAAAAAATGAGTCTATTAGTAGAAGCAAGACACCCCAAATAATAACTGACTTAAGAGAATTAAATATAAACAAAACTGATAAATCTTCAGAAATTTTCTTTGCTTTTCTTTTGAGAGTTGGAGATTGTCTGGGTGATGCTTTAAAATATTTTTCTATAAGCACAGCAAATAGAAACATTTTGTTAATAAAGATGGTTATTGCATTATCATGTTATCCACATGGTAAACCTCCAGAAACAATTGCCCAAAACTTAATCCTTAAAAAAAAAAAAAAAAAACAAAACATAAATTTCATTTTAAAGGGCAGGTCTTCAGTAAGTACAAAAATAAGGGGGAAATTAAACAGGGCAAAATGGACTTTGATGATCTTCTTCATAAATTAGCTATGCTGGTGCCAGGTAAATTTGTGTCAAAAGATTTCCTTTCCCAGAAAGCTGATAAAATATATTTTGTGTTTAAAAAACATTATCTGTGCAAGTTTGATCCATTGTTGGTGTGGAAAGAATTGCAAGTAAATGCTTTTAATAAGCAGACTAATTTCTTCTGACTTAATGTGGAATTTGTATAGACAAACTTTCATCTGAATACACTTTTTTTTTTGTTTTGACTGTTCAGTTAAGTTCTTCATCATCTCTCTGATGCATGAAAGCATTACTAAAAAGAAGTGTTGTGGAAAATACTGCAGTAGCCCAAAATGTAAATCACTCCTATGAGGAAATTATGTTGGTTGTTTGCTCCTTTTGCTCCCGTCTTTTGTTTGCTGTCTTTGAATATTCTTGTCTTTGTCAGTACCTCACTGGTGCTGGCACATCTGCTTTTGCAGTATCACTTGTTGTGTAGCTATGACTAATAATAGAAGTATATATGTGTTACTTTTGATCCCTACTAGATAAGGAGGCTAAGCATCAAAACTGGTATAATTTCAGTAGAGTTGCCACATCTCTCTAGAACCAGGCCTCAAAGTGTAAGTAACTCTGGGTTGAAATGCTCAGAATCACTGAGATTTCAAGTGTTGTACGGAAAAAAAGATATCTACATACCTGAGAAAGGTGATGCTCTCACAGACTTTAACATTTCTCCAAGATCTGTACATTGAAAACAAAACCTGTTGAACTGTTGTAAATTTGTCATAGAAGATGCCATACTCAGTACTCCAGCATTGCTGAAAGCCTTCTCAGGTTGGATAGATGAAATCTCTGAGTATGTGCATCTTCACCTCAGAGAGGTGGAGCAGAACAAACTGGCTATATATTTATACCTGATTGGAAACGTAGAGTTGTGGGTCAACCCCATTCAGAGTGAGGGATTCAATCTCCAGCTCTATCTCCTTTATTTCAGACTGTGGCCATTGCTGTTTTACTGTCTTTGCAAGAAAAGACATTGAGGCTATTTTTATATCTCTGGTCCATTTACAGGAGCCTTGCATTTGTACAGATAGCTGGGCAGTAAATGTGAATTAGGATTTTCAAGATCCCCTGCTAACTTCAGTAGAATTGTTTCTGGTTTACACAGATGAGAGCACCATCAGCTTCATGCTTTAGACCTCTATGAATCTTTATGAAAAATAATTTTTCACTTGCCAAGTGTGGTCAAGGCTTTCCTAAATATACAAAGTATACTAACCATGGAAGAAACAATAAAATCTCCTGCACTGTGTTATTTAGAAGTCTTATGTGTACTGAACTTGAGAAAAATTGTATCAAATCTAAAGTTAATTATCCAAGTCACGAATTCTTTCCTTCTTAATAATACTAGAAAGAGATTTTATGAAGGAGTTCAGAAAAGAAATGTAGGCAGTAGTTTCATACAGTAATTTTAGCTTTCTTCTAGTCTTCGTGCATCGCTGTCTATGCAGGCTTAAGTGTCAAGGTAGAAAGCACAGTTTCATTTTTGTGATGAAGCCTGTAATATCAGAAAAAAAAATCAAATCAGCTTCCTTACTGTGTAATCCTGAAGGAAAAGCTCTCTTAAGTTATAAGACAGTTTCAGTTAAAGCAGAGTTTCTTATCAGTGGCTCAGCTATGGACAAAATGCCCAATCTTGCATTAAAGACATTTCAAAAACTGAATCAAAGTAGTTCAGCTTGTTTCCCTCGAGCTACATGGATGAATAGTTTGTGCTAGATTCTGATCTCAGTTGTGCCAGTGTAGCTCTGAGTACTTTGTCAGTTTTTTAGGAGAGCTGTCTTGACAGAGTTGCAATCAGATGCTGGCACCCTGGAATAAATCTCTAACTGCTTTATTTCCGAAGACTTTTTGTTCAAGTGGTCTGCACTAGTATATACTAATGGATTTCTGTTGGTCTTAGTTTTGTTCCAAAGTAACTTTCTATGCTATTTTATATCCTGTCTGATTACACTTCTTTCTGCATGAAACCACTTGCTTGTTTAATGTGCCTCAGGCTAACAAAACTGGATTTTAGTTCCGAGTCAGCATGATCTACATCTCACAAAAACCTTTCACCTGCCCAAGGGTTGAGTGAGTACCTGTTGTGCTGTGATGTTTTCACCAGAGCAAGAGATGTTTTCTACTATTCACCATTCCTTCTTTCAAGATGCAGTTGTACTCTGGGTCTAGAATTTACAGTTGTTGCTGGAATACAAGAAATAGAAACATTATGCTGTCTGCATAATATCCTGTCTTGGAATTTTTTTGGAGGTGTGAATTCTGGTTCCTAAATCTCAGCATGTTTAATTTTCACAATGGATTTATTGCTGTCGAAGTGGCGGCATTATGACCTTCAAGTAAGTGTTAATGTGAAATCTTGCCTTTCTCTCCACACTGCATCAGTTTAGATCATTAAAGCCTGAAGTTTTCAATTTGCAACCCAAATTTCAAAGATCCCAGATTACAGAATCCAAACCAAACTGTTGCCATCATGCTTGAATATATCAGTAGGTTACTAATGATCACTGAAATTGCTTGAGTATTTAAATTTCACAGAATGCATTATCAGTCATTATAGGTTAGTGAAGGAACCATATTGCACATAGATCATTGGTCTGTGGTTTCTACTGTCTTTTTTAGAGACTTTTATAGCTGTCATATTTCAAAGGAAAGTTTTATGGCATTTTTTTATGAGATCTCATATGATTTAAACAGTGCTAGCTGTGACGTTCTTGGTTTCCTTTCAGGCACAGCCAGGACTGTTTCTTCCCAGGAGCTATATCCCAGATGGCTTTTTCTTTCTTGATTACACACCTCAGTGTCTTCTCCCATGTTCTGCAAGTGCCATTAATCACACCAAGCAATAGAATTACATTCATGTAAATGAATTAATTTCTAATAACCTTCAGTCTGGCTACAGATGATTCAAACTATGAAAGGACATTCTTCTGGCTTTTCCTTCTGGTGCTTGCCTCTTGCGTGAGCTACTGTGTTAACCCCCATGTGAGAAATATTGGCTCTTCTAATACTTTGACCCATTCCTGGCACTGAGATATAGCTACTCACTGTGCACAGCTGACTGCTTGAATATCTGTTCTGAATCTCACCTCTTGCAGGGACCAGACTTGCTTAGCCTTTCTTCAAAGCCTGACCTGGTGCAGTATTTACCAGACAAGTTTAAATATAAGAAATAGTGACCCTGATGCTTCTTATGTATGGTCTAGCAGTACTCTGTAGAGCCCAATTGTTCAGTAAGTAAGGTCCAAAGCTATTCATCTGCAGTATGCTGTGGAGTTCATCTTCTAATTAATTATCAGCATCTTTCATTCTTTTTCAGTTAATTACTTTATCCTTATGTTAAGCATGTTCTCAAATTCTTGTCATTAGCAGGACCGTATGTTCACTTCCTTCAGTTTTCATTTGTGTTTGGACATTTCTGGGTCAATGTATCTTCACTGTGCAATGCTGCAACTGTTTTCTGTTGAATTTTGTTAACCCTTTTATGAACTACAGACGGATAGCTCATTAGTCTGGTACCTGCACTTGACCATTCACACTAGCAAGTTACGCATTACTTCAGCTGCATAGCTACAACTGTTTGTTTTTTGTTTTTCCTTTCTTTTCTTCTTTTTATTTTTTTAGGCGTCAATGTCAAGGTTCAAACAGTGGGAAGTCTGGAATGCAGTGTAGTTTAGCAATTGAAGTTCATGAAAGTGAAGTGACTTGAAAGGACTGTAGTAGTCAGACGCCTTTTTCTCAGATTCACTGTGTATTTCTTAGTTTGTGTCTGCTTAGATTTAGGATCTGTGTATTCCCCTCTCACTTACGCAACTTTCTTTTGTTTTGGTGGTTGCCTTTAGCTGTTTGGATCTTCAAGATCCTGTCCTAGTAAATGATTTCTTTGTTCTGCTCTCACAAGCAGTTATTTTATCATATTCGAACTCTATGTGAAGGTAAAATAACAAAAGAAAAAGAGGACTGTTTCAAAGGGCAAAGTCAGTCCAGATGCAATTTTATTTTAGCAAATAGCCAATCTCCACCTACAGATAGCCATGTTAATATCTCCTCACAGTTTAACAAATACAATAAAGCATGACCTGGGACATAATAAAACAATAAGGCAAAGAAATAGGCTTTTATAAAATTCCCAAGAATAAAAGACATTCTTCAAATCTTCACAGAATTGCTTTGGGAATACATTTAACAGTGATTCAAGGTTTCAAATTATTAACAGACTGCAATGCATATTCTACTTTATGAATGAAAATATCTTTACATTCTATGATATCTGAAATTGCAGCTTCATGTATCTGTCTCAGCTTTGTGATTTTCCATTTTTTTTTTTTTCTACACTGCTTGATGAGCTGTCCCTAAGACCAATTTCAAGTGGGTACTTGTTTGAACAAGGCTTAGGATCATTAATGACCATACAGCAGGTGGAGAAAGCACTACACATTTTCACTCATCCTTGGGAACATTTGTTAGATAGTCTACTTGCTCCAGAGTTTGCTAGAATGCAAGAAATGGACTACAGTGGTAAGAGAGACACAGAGAAATTGTGTATGAGGAGACTCAGATCCTTGTGTACAGTAGTGTGTTCAGTGCTCATTTGCAAAACCTTCATTCAAAACCTTAATTCAAAACTTTTAATCAGAATGAAAAGGGTCATCAGATGCCATTCTATTATGAGCATGTACTGTAGCTCTGAGCTGCTCAGAAGTTGTAAGAGTGAATTCTGACCTAAGTATACTATTCATTGCACTTTATAAGTCTCATTTTGAATAAATTTTGTCCTTTGGAATTTTATGTTGAAAAATGTCCTATTACATTTTTATTTGAAGATTGTATATAATAATGAGGCAATAGTTATGCCTTGTAATCATCTTTAACTGTACAGTATTCTGTGCTACAAATTCTTACAACAGCAGAAATAGCAGTGGAGTTTGGGGACTGTTAACATACTCTCATGATGTGTAGGGAGTTATGAAACATTTTCTATTTATTCTCATGGGAATTTAGGCTGGCTGGTACGAATTGGAGAGAATGAAAATTTCATCTGTGTGCAGTATGCATGAACACAGTAAATACTTGCTAATATGGGGTAGTTCATGTATTCAATGGAAGGTTCTGATGTATATGCAACAAAATACACATCTGAAATTTCTTCTAGATCTGCTTCTAAGAAATATTAAAAAAAAAAAAAAGAAGAAGAAGAAGAAGAAATCCATGCAACAGAGGAATCTGATTTGTTCTTGAAGGTTCTTTTCTAATTCTAGATAGAATCTAATCAGGCAGTGCACTGACTGGCTCAACCTAAACAAAATTATTGAATTCTCATGTACTGTTTATGCAAATATGGTGTTTCTTAAAATATGCTAATGATACTTTCATTCAGAAAACATCAGTTCTATGCCAGGAACTAAACTAAAGGGAATTTCATGATAAAATATCTGACAGAAAGCTTTCCATTGCTGAATTTGACATAATTATGTGGTTCTGTGGTTGCATACTCATGTTTCTGGTAAATGAGAAATGTATATATTTTTCATATATATGAAACTCTTAACTAGGGAATTGATTGCAGGTTCAAATATGTTTCCTACAGCATTTCAAAACGCCATGCGTTTAAGTACATTATTCTGCCATGGACTTGATTTAAGCTAGTGCAATACCATATTCAATTTTCATTATGCTCTTTGCCATGAAAAAAAGATTTGTCAGGAGAACAGATTCACGTCATGTCAGCTTTTGTCCCTCCTACAAATCGTAATAGGAATGAATGACCAAATTGTAACCACCCAGTATAATATATGCAGTGTGCCAACTTGGTAAGCCATTTTAGTTTCTTCATACCTCATCACTGGCAAGATATTTTATTGTCACATACCTATTAATTACAGCTTGAATGGAGATTAATGGAGGGGTTATTAAATCAGAAAGAAGCACATTGGAAAGGTTGTGCCATAAACCACAAAGTTTTATTAAATTGAATAGGAATATATTATCTTTGAGACATGGAGGGGATCAGGAAATGAGCAATCTCTTTCTAAAAAATAAGCTTGTTCAAAAAATGGTGCTGAATGACTATTCATAGGAGGGATGAGTAGAAGATGACAGACTTCCCTCAAAATTAGATACTCCCACTTAATTACCTCTGAATAACTGGGATGAAGAAATTGCTATACTATTAACATTCAGAATTAATATGTTATAGTCAGGGAGTTAGACACAGTGAGAAAGAATGTCTTAGCAAAATGCAGAAGCGACTACTAAGATGAGATAAATTAGGCACTTAAATGGCCAGAACTATAGGCAATGAGAGAAAGGTGGACATTAGACCATGTAGGTGGGGTCCGGAGTAGAAGAGGTTGACCCTTCTCTGTTGGTTTGCAGGGGACAAAAATGAGGTTTTACCTGTTTTTCTGGAATATATGTCCATTTTTTGTGTGTCTTTCCTCACTGCCCAGATAAGTGTCTAACCCTAGGCTGCCTCCTGTCCATTTGACAAATGACTCCTGTTGCAAGTTGCAAAATGCTTCAGATTTAACTGAGACAATGAAACATATTGTCCTTCAGGATATGTCATAATATAGTAGTTACGACACTCTCCTGGTTTATGCATGATGTAGCTTCATGAGCTCAGATATGAAGAGAATCTTCAATGGAAAATTTAGATATAAATTTACATGGAATTACTGTGCTAACTTACATTCAACTGATCTTAAACTTTGATGAGGAAATTAATTTGGAGGGCAGTGGCCTAATAGCTTGGGCAATCAGAGAAAATGACATTAAGGTATTAGATGCTATTTAATGCAGTTGTGGTGACTTTAGAGTTTTAGGCAGATTAAAAAGGGAAAAACAGTTTTATTCCCTATACCAATTACCAGTGAAGAGTTAGGTGTTCTCCATCTTATTGATTCATGCTAGTCATTTGTTTTTACCTCAAGTAGTTTTTATATCATAAATGTCTATAGGAATGATTATATTATTAATCATATTAATCATATTATTAATCATTATTATTATATGATTACATTATTAATAAAATTATTAATAAATGTTATTCTAATATAGCATAAATTAAATTGATTTCTAGTATACATCTATTTTAAGGTCTTCACTGGCATAAATATATTTGAAAGAGTTGTTCATTTTTTTCTTCCACATTCCTAATAGTTGTTCTATATGTAAAAGTTTTGTCAGTGTAAGATTGAATTAGCCATATTACTAGCAGGTACCTTACTTGCTGACATGCAAGTCAGCAAGTCATGCAATCTCCTTTTTGGTTTCACGGTATGTAATTGTATTGAAAAATGAATGAATACAGTATGTACGTATGTGTAGGATATATATGTATATATAGTGTATATATGCACCTTGCTTTTTTGCTCTCAGTGTCTCTATTGTATAGACTATTCCTGGAGTCCACTTTCAGAATCAAAGTAGGAACAAATGGCTATGCTTAATTTTCAGTGTCCTGTTTATTTGACAAATATAAACTTTTTACTCAGTCGCTTTTTGTACCGAGTTACTATTCTCCAAAGGATTATACTCCTGTATATATTTTTTCTGCCTCCTTTCCATCACACTTGAAACTGATAGGATGTGCTGCCAGCCTTCCTTATTCCAAATTACCTGAGATCTGTAGTCAGGGTTTTGGCAACTCAGATTTGACAGAAGAGCTCTTCAGTCTTGCATAGAATCATGGAGTGTGTTACAGGATGTAATTTCTGCCACATTATGCATTGCTCCTGAAATTGATCCTTTCTGTCTGGCACACTTCTTTCTCCCAAAGCCTCCCCTAGAAAAAATGTCTGTGATATGGCATAAATAAATGGATAAGTAGGAGCCCACTTGCAGGTCTTGACACAAAACCATCTGCTTCTCAAATGCACTCAGTGTTTTTTAGTCTTTAGATATGTATGCCCAACTACTGCCAAGTCAAATAGAGAAGTTAGTGAGACAGAGTTGTGATAATTTTATTATTTCTTAGATATTTTATGAAAGTCTGACTTTTAGGTTCAAATGAAATAAAATAAATGTATGAATGCCTAACAAATAGTAGTTGCAGGAGTTAGGAGGACTACTATAATCAAAATGGAAATATTGCATATGGCTATTAGTAATTACAATTTGTGACGCAAAAACCAACCAACCAAACAAAAAAACTTGACCTGCAAATCCTATTTTGGATTATCCTTATTATCCAATATCATTGAGACATTATGAAACCATGTAATTAAGCCAAAGAATCCTAATATGTTAAACACAGGCAGAGAAGTAACTGAAAATGAGATGTGGCTTAACTCTGAGAAAAGGTAAATGTAGCTAATTAGAAAATTCTATCATTTCCACCACTTATCAACTGGAATGGACATGTAGTAGAAAACATTGCTGCAAAAATGAAAATCGAATATTTAATAATTAAATATAAAATATAGAAGATTAGTAAATTTACATTCAATTGGACATTTTCTCAGTGGATGAATAAACTCAGTTCCTGACCACTAAAGATGCATATTAGCTTGTTAAATGCTTTGCCAGGTAAGACACATTTCAAAAAGCTACTGCTTTCCCGTAGATTTTAAGGACTGATTTGTAATATCTGAACTCAGTAATTTACCTTAAAATGTAAGAAACAGAGGAAAAAAAAAAAAAAAGTGATAACATTTAAGTTGCTTTCCTCCTTTGAGTGCAAGAGACTTGGTGCTATTCAGCCTCCTTGGTGAGAGCAGGAAGTTTTACAGTAGTCTGGAGAATGTGCTTTCAACGTCACTTGCATTGGTGGTGTAAGTACTGTGTGTTCTGAATACATTCTCTGGTAATATTTTCACAGCTAGCGTTCAGCTTTTCATTGTATCAAAAAAAAATGTCATGTTTTATCCTCTAAACTTCGTGATCCCTGTCCTAAGAATTTCTTGCAAAGTGAAAGGGCCTTACCAGAGGTAAAAGCACATCAATATTAATTGTTTACAAAATTTAGGTATTACTTTTTATTAAAAGTTTTAATAGGGTTGCTAATACCTACATTACAGTCTTTGGGAAGACTATATATTGTGTGGAAGTAAGTATTTTTGAGGAATAATGTGTAACCAACAGAGTTAGCAACTGCAGTATCTTGGAAGGGAAGTAGTGGGGATTTATAACTCAGATTCAAGATCAGTCTCCATTGGCATCCATACCCGTGAGACATGTGACATAATCCTTGTGGTGCATACCTATCACATTCCAATTTATAAATACTGAGAAAAAAGGACAAACCTAATTTAATTGGTTTTAGGTATGAACACAGAATATTTCAAAACTAAGCAGCAGAATAAAGTATATGCAGAAAATCTTCCTGTTTATAGCTAAATGCATGCATGGTGCATCAGCACCTAACTCTATGGGCCAAAAAAATGGAATTACAACAGGAATTAATTTTGCAATGTGCTTTTTGCTGTGTGCACACCATTCTGATCTATTCTATCAAAATGTGTAATTTCTAATATGCAGATGAATTCACTGTTAAAATTCCACAAAGCACAGAGGCCAAAAAGCAGGTGCAGACAGTTAGATGATTGATACCAAAGTAGTTGAGCTGGCAGTACCGTCAGTGCACCTGACCTGGATTGGATTCACCTGCGGTCCTCTCAGCCACTTTTGCTGGTCATGGGTACTGTACCTTCTCTCTTATTCCCCAAGCACAGGACTTCAAAAGAACATGATGTAGAACATTAATGCAGTTATCTCATGTGTCCTAACAAATCTCTGAAGCTGTAAAGTATATGCAATTGTGCAGTTTACTCTCACAACTTATATGTAGTTCATCATAAAAAACTGCTTGTTTCAGTCTTTGATATTTTTTAAAAAATTACATAGCTATAGGAAAACATAGCCATAGATCAAGTCTCACTTTAGAGAAATACTAGCTGTTGAAAACTGTAATGTTCTTTTTGATTTTAGAGTAGTAGATCAAGAGCAACTGTTCTATCTGTGATAAACCTAGCGTGCTTGAAATAGGAGGCTACCTTCTGGGTCTTTGGTGACAACCACCTTCCAGAGCCTGAGGCAGGAACTTTGTGAACAATTGTGCTGAAGTCTTCGGTGTGCCGAAGTCCAGGACAATGTATCCCAGTGTACCTGTAGACCTTATCTATTCCTAGCTTGAGGAAAGCAGAGAACAGAAATAACTCAGAATTTATACAGAAGCTGCTTGTCAGTTCTTGGGATATTTTCACTTATCCCTTATTATCTTCACTTAATTGGCATCATCTTGTTTTGAATGTGCATAGATAGTTATATTTTTGCTCATTGTATATCCTTCCAATTTTCATTAAGTTTAAACATAGTTAAATATGCACAGTGAAGAAGATAACAGGAATCTGGAAGCAACTAAAGATAAGCAAGCTGTTATCAGCCCATTCAGCACCAAACATGTCTCCACATAAATGTACTGTCTGCAGGGAGAGTTCTCATTTTGTCATTCAAGTGAATCACATTGTCAAGCAATTAAATCACAGCATAACACATTAAAACACTTTTACAATGATAAGAAAATTGCTATCAGTTCGTCTAGCAGCTTTTATAGTACAAAAATAATGAGTAAAAGAATATTTCAATCAATCTTTTTTTCCCTTAGTAATCAAGTCCAGAGTGTTCAAACAGAAAGATTGATATACTTGTGCAGTAAAGATGAATTATTTTTATTATTTTTTTTTAATTTTTTTTTTAACAATGACAAAAGAGCAAATATTATGAATGTTTGAAGATTAGAAAGAAAGTCTCTCTGAAGGTGTACTCAATTTGAGTGAAATGTCACTGACTCACAGTGATACATTGTAAGGATAATGACCACATAATGTGATTTTCAGTGTGCAAAGTTCAAAGAAAAAAAGAAAGATGAAGTGGAAACTTAGCTAGAAATGGAATTTAAACCATTTTTACTTTTGAAGTGATTCTTGCTGGTATAAATTCTTTTGTTAGTCATAAAAAAGCTTTGATTAAATATTTGTCATAAAGGAATTCTAAAAATTAATAACAATTGTGAGAATCATATTGTGCACAGCATGCACAAAGATACATCAGTGAACTATCCCCTGTGTATTTCTTTGAGGAGGGACAACTGTATCAGGGAGGCAGATTATGGTTTCTTGACTTTGTTGCCCTATCCTTAATTTCTAGTGCTAATGAGAGTACCTTGAAATGCCAGGTGGTACAGAGACTCAAGAACTGGTACTGTGAGATATCACACTTTGTTTCCCACTCTTGTGCTTTTAATTCTGCCAACATCAGCCTTCTGTGGAAAGAGAGACTTTTGACACAGAAAGTGCAGGAAAATGTGCTGAACTACTCATGGAGAAAGGAGTTGACTGAGAATTGAAAGTAACGTTGTATAAACACTGCATTTATATTGTATGATTTCATAAATACTGAAAAATACTAACAGCTGTACTAAATACAGATGTACTGAAACTCTTACTTTTCAAAAGTATAAGAATATTCTTCAATATTTGATAATGATGATCTTAAAATACTTGTATTTAATTATATCTATGTCAGGTCATAAGGCAGTGCATTATTTCAGCAAATTACTAAAAGATGCCAATTCCCATTGCTAACGCTGCACACTATTCCCTCTTCAAACATATCTACAAATATTGCATTATGCATAAAATGTAATGTGAAACAAACCTGAGCCAGGGTTAAGCTGCTGGCTCAAAATAGCATAAATACATAAAAATGTCAAAGTCATGGAAAATTTGATTTTTATTTTCCACCTCAGGCGAATATCAGCTAGACATATAGTTTACAAATTTTTCTCTATCTCTGTAGGGAATATTATTTTAGTTGCTAAGGAACTACTAACTGAGAATATATGGCTCTGAAGAAGATTTAGCCATTTCTTATTAGCTCATAAAAGCAATCATATTATTTTGATCATTTTGGTGCAGTGGTGATCTTGAAAAGTACTTTATTTTATTTAAGCAATTACATTGCCAGTTCCATGAAATATATACATATTTCTGCAAGCTGAAGGTAGAACAGTGGAAGATAAGGACCCCAAGTTGTTATATTTATGAACCTTTGAAGCTGGTGAAAACCTAGAAAAGTGTTATGATGCAGTTAAAAAAAAAAAAAAGTTGATTTTTAATATTTTACTCATTCAGTAAAGTTCTTATTTCAATAAATAATCAAATAAGTCTGGAGGACTTTTGGAAAGGGTTATAAATATACTAGCACTAGCACTGACCTGGCTAGAATTTGTGCATTAGGGCAAGAAGCTGTGCTGATCAGTCAGCCTGTAGTCTGCAATATATGAAAAGCTGATGAGGGAAATTATTGTAATATAACAGAAAAACCCATTCAAATTTGTGTTATCGTGCGCAAGAAAAAAAAATCAAAATAAGAATAGCAAAGGTTTTAATACTTTTTTTTTTTTTCGTAAATGGAAACTTATACAAGATGATTTATTATTTTTTTCAAGGTTGACAAGCTAAAACTATGATTGGGTGAGTCCTGAAGATATAAATATAAGCTTGTGTAACCTATTCCCCCAGCTTTTCTTCAGTCAATGGAGGCATATGTTCAAATCCAACAAGGGATGCAGCTACATCTCATCCTTCTGTAACTGCCTGCCAATCTTCCTTGAGTATAAAAGGAGACAAAATTAATGATGTACTGATCTTTAGCATGCAGTTATATCTAAGGTGAGGATGTAAATGAGACATGAGGTGTGTTGCAGGCTGGTCTGCAGTTTTTCTGCAGTTGTGTGTTTTGGGTGTTGTGGAGTTGTGTGTATTTTGGGTACACTAGATGTCTTGAACAGGATAGTTGCCTTCCAAATCTATGGATATTACTATTTATGTTATATAATAAGCATTTTATACTAATACATAAGCTGCATAGACATCTGATGAAGTGGAAGGTATAACTTAGTTGAGTTAGTTAAGCACCCAGTGAAAACCTATATTCCCAGCAGAATAACAATATGCAGAGAGTTTGCCTTCCAAGTACAAGGAAAGAGCTATCTGGGAAAATTGAGAACATGCAAGTAGAGCTTAGTATAGAAATTAATGATTTGAATTTTCAGTGAAATATTGATGGAAATTTATTTTGTCAGCCAATTCCACTCTTCTGCATGTGAGAGACAATAGTATGGAATATGAAGAAAAAGCTCCTCATAAATAAGGAAATGTTACTCTTTTTCTTGAAGCTATATTTTAACTTTATTGCAACCAATCTCTGTGCATTCCTGATATGTTCAATTCATGAACTGAATAATAAAAATGACCTTTACAGAAGGTAGTTGTGGTTACATAATTTTGTTAACTGAAAATTTGAAACACTTTTTGCTCAGTGCTGGAGTTACTAATATGCTATTCCCACCATACTCACTTTAATTAAAAAATAAAGTAAAAATAAAAAATAAAGGAAAAAAAAGATTTTTGTGGATTAGGATTAGAACAGCATGTACAGTGCTGCTGATGGATGCCTTTGTGGTATTCAGTGACAATTAAATTATATTTAAATCAGAGATAGAAACAGTTATTAACATTTATTTTTTATTTGTGTCACAGATACTTTTAAATACTGCTGTCGAGCCATCATCTGTGTTGTGGAACTAATGGATGCATAACATACAGAGTGAATGTTCAGGAATTAAGCACAGTTCTTTGTAGTATTTCAGAAAGATTTGGCATTTGGCATTGGGGTCCTCAAAACCCCTGTCCCACCTGTCCTCTGTGTTAAGAAGTTAGAAACTGTCCCAAGTTCCGCACACTTCTGTGGCTCCTCTGTGCCCTGCTGGGCTCCCTTAGGCCAGCAAGGCAGCATGGAGGTGAGTGGCATGGGCTATACTAATGGATTCATCTCGCTTTGCTCGGGGAGTTTTACTAAGCCAGACCAGATGATTCAAAAAAGCATATCATGGGAAAAAGACGGTTCACCAGTTATGTTTTTATTATAGATTCAGATCACTTAAGCTACATTCGGAACTATTAAATTAAATTTTTGTATTCAAGAGAAAGACTAAATCAGCAGGCATTTTGGAGTACAATGTGAGTAATATATTCCATAATGAAAATAATGACTCACAGTAATTTGCATGTTTATCCTATAACAGTGGCTAATGTGCAGTAAAATCAAATTTCAACAAAAATGAGTTAATTAAGTCCTATTTTAATGCTAAGAAATAGAAATAAGCATCATGCGTGGCTGTTATAAATATTAATTCCCTTCAAGATGACATATAAAAGCATAATACTCTGTTATGATAATGAAGCAAAACCAAAAATAACAGACTACTGCTCACCACTGCATATGGCATTGTGTATACAGTGTGAGCATGCGGGAGAAATCTGCAGATCTTGTAAATAGGATCTTATTAACTGGAGAAAAACCTTCTCTACTTCACAATTCCAAAATACATCACAGCACTGAAAATGGCTTTTGTAATCCACTGTGTGTGTGTGTACGTGGAGTGAAGGAAAAAAGTTTCTCAGTGTCTGTGGTTCAGTATCCTGAACAACATACTTCTGGTCAGGGTTTTTTCTTTTTCCCCCTTCTCTTTTTCTTTTTGATTATGGACTTCAAGAAAAATAAGAGAGTCCTGTAGAACATACAGATATTAAATAGTTATTTGTTCTTTTCTATCAAACAAATCCTTCCTGTGACATAACCTGAAATGAGGTATAAAGTGCGTTCATCCACTACTTGCACTGCTATTAATTTTTGCTTTTATTCTGAATGCAAAGTCAATGTCTTTTGGCTACATTTGACACTACTGGAAGCTGAAAGCATTGCAAACTCAGCTGCAGAGGTTCATTTCTTGTCTTTATCTGACACAAGTTGGTATTGATCTTTTGAAAATCATTGGACTTGGACTGGTGCAGCGATCTGCTCGTGTGCATGTTACCATAGGACAGTGGGCTAAACGTAACCACATACAATCACAGAATCATAGAATGATGGAATGGTTTGTGTTGGAAGAGACCTCAAAGATCATCAAGCTCCAACCTCCCTGCCACAGGCAGGATTGCCAGCTGCTTGATCAAGCACATGCTGATACTCTGTAAGATATCAGAAAGGCTTTTTCTTGCACTGGTCTATACACTCAGGAGAGTACTCTGGATCTGCTCCTCAGCTGATTCAAATTGAAGTAGTGTGTTGAGGTCAGCTTAACTAGTGGGACTGTGCCACCTCATACCTGCACAGGATGATATTCCTAAAATATTTACCAAATTATTACACTAGTTTTGATAGGAATGCCATTCATCAAATATGGTACAGCAAATTCCTCTCAAAGTAGTTCTGTTCAGGGTTTCTGCTTGAAGAGTGGAAGAGTGAAGCGTGAATAAAAGAATCGTGATTCAGCTCTTTAAGCACAAAGATAAATAAAATAAGTGCGCAAATGCAAAGAAAAATCATATACATTTTTGGCAGCTGTGATTCCTTGACTGATTGACATCTGCTGAGTACCTATATGAATACCTGGATTCTTATATGCAAGTGAAAATAGCATGTAGGTGATGAAACAGACTTTGTGTTACTGTTACTAGAGAAAAATAAGCATCTGAAACCACATTCCTTACAGGGTGACTGATCCTATTTAAACCATTAGCTGTGTGTTTTACAGAATTCATTCTTCTGAAAGCATCTCAATTACGCTTGCACAAGGTATCCTTTATGTAGTTTAATTTTAGCCACCTCTGCCCAGTGAATACAAATTATAGAATCTTAAACCGATCATAAAACCAGACTTACTGCTAAGGTTTACCTATACATTTTTTCTTGAAAAAGTTTATCTGATCATCATCAATCTTGTAAAACAATGTCACTATTTATAAACTCTGATAGAAGGAGAAAAAGTCTATTAGATTCTTTTGAAATAGAAATTGGATTCTAGTATTCAAGTGCACTCAGATCTTTCCTAGCAGGTAGCAATAGCATGCTAAATACATACACATTATCAGCCTTGTTTTCTTTTAAGTACTCTCTGGCTCCTTGTTTGTAAAATCATTCTACCTATTAGATTTATTGTTGGGCCTGGGCTCTAGGCAGAAGTTGCTTTGGCTTTTTGATGATCCAGAGATAGCTCTGCTGCTTTAGAGTTCTTTGCCAGGAATGCTCTTTTTTTGAATACTTTGTGAGATTGTGACTTTTGCACATATTTAGGTATATGTGAGACTCTCATTGGCAGAGCAAGACATACACACACAAAGTCTGTAACACGGAGGAGGCTAGAGTATTAAATATATTGACTAAATACAAGTATGTATTTAGTCCAATCTAGTTGGCATTAAACGTCTGAATGAGAAACAAGTATGTGGTGACAGTGATAGAAGTAGAAAATGGGAGGTGGGTGAGAAAAATCTGGAAGTAAAGAGTTAAGTTTAAATTCACCAGGCTGTCAGAGAATGCTGTCTGCAGTTTTTGTTCTCTTGTTAAATTCTAAGTATAGGCAGCCATATGACAAAGATAAAGAAACAGAAAGGCACATACATCCAATACCAAAATTTGTTAAGATAAGGAAAGAAGTATTATCTCTAAAACCACCCTGTTTCTATCCTCAGTTTGTTGTATAGCTTTTACTTAGCACATTTTCCAACCAAGCCTGGTTTCTGGAGGCAGATGGAAAGCAGCAGCATACACATGCTAGCAAATTTAGCAGGCTTGCCAAAATTTTGTTGAAAATAGCTAAGCTTTGAAGTTGAAGGCACTGGTGTTGGTGTGATTTTGCAGCTCTGGCTCACAGCTAGTCTTCACTTTTTTGTATTTTTGAAGGCTACTAATGAGACAAGAAGGTTTTTGGGAAAAGTAAATATAGAGCAGATACACTGTCTACTTGACCTATGATCATGGATTTTTTTTTTTTTTTTGAAAATCAATCTGTGATTTTCTTTCTTCCTTTCAGTTTATTTATTTTCTGATAGCAGCAAAAGAAAGGATTTCTGATGTGCAAATATATATATATATATATTGTGAGTGTGTATTCTTAAATTGGGTAAAAAGGCATTCTCTGATAACAACCAGAGATTGCTTATATATTGTGTTTCAAAGCTGAAGTGAGCATATAATACTCTAACTAAATAATAAGCAAGGGAGTATCTTGGGACTAAGGGGGTCCTGGAGAATGGCAACCTCAGTTACTTCAGTTACAAAGTATTAAAAATTCAGAATGAGGTACAGGAACAAGTTAAACTGTACTCCCTTGCCTGTGATCAGTTGCAGTCTGTTGTACTTCCAGGGTTCCCTTTCTGAATGCTGATAAGCTGCAGTGTGCTGTTGTCCATTGCATTGTCAGAGATGTACACCACATACATATCTAAGATATTCTTAAAGCAAGTGTACAGCTTCTTGATTTTTGGTTTTGCTACTCCAAGAAGCCAGAAAGAAGAAAGAAAACAAGGGAGGCTCGTCTGAATCAAAGTCCTTTGTTTTTAAAATGAAAAAGAAAAAAAAAAAAAAACAAAAAACTGTTTCACATAGAACAGAGTTTAACTTAGCGTGCTGTGAAGCATTTAATCTTCTGCATTTGTACAGAGAGCCAAATTAATGGTCAGAGTGTTCTTTCAGCACTTCTCTCTTCACGCAGGAGACATTGGGAATGAGTGATCTGAGTCCTGGCACAGTGCCTGTACTGCAGCCTGAGAGCTGGATGATGGCAGAATCCTCCCTTACCCTCTCTTCTCTAGTTTGAGAATCTGACCACAGAGAAAAAAAAGTCAGAGCCAAGATTTCCAATGAAGTTAGCAGAAAGTCATTATTTTTATTACTTAAGTCAGCTTGAATGCACATTTTTGGGTACATTGGCATTCATAAAAAATGTTGCATCTGGCTCAAACTTTAGTGCAGCTGTCACAACTATTAGGAATGTTTTACTGTAGAGGCATAGGATCCCTCACTTGTCCGTTTCTGTGATTCCCACTCGGTAAATGGCCAAGAACAGATCAAGACTTTAGGCATTATTAACATGTTGCCATTGCTGCTTCAGTGGGACAAAGGCAGATAAAAACAACAATATTCCAACACATCTTGAGAGGATAGTTATCTCCATTGGCTCAGTACTTTGTTTATTCCAGCCTCTGTGCTAGTGACCAGTTTCTGCTAAGACAGAAAAGACCTTCAATGATGGGCCCTTCTGCTCAGGCTTTCTCCAGTCTGATCAAATGAGGGTGGAGCAATCTCAATTTTCTCTTTCCCTGCAAATCTGCACCTGTATAAGGGCATACCATAGTCTTAAGGGGCATACTACTTGGCCTGTTGGAAAACAAAGTAGAATTTACTTGACTTCAGGCTGTTAAGGTTGAATTTTGTGTAATGCTTTTCTGTGGATATAAATGCAGCTGGGATTTTCTACATGGAAAACTTTCTTTAAGAAATGTAGTGTTCAGATATGCTAATCTAATTCAGAATTTAATGCTCAACAACTGATAAGTTGATAATTATAGCTCTCATTGGGTATGGATGTCCTTACTGGTATGTGAGAGTCAGAGCACTGCCAAGATTTAATTTCTAGCAGAAGAAGCTACAGCTACGAATTCATACCATGAACATTTCAATGGTACTGAATATATATATTTTTTATGAATTTAGTAACAATCTAGACAACAGGTTTTCATAAGCTTAGTCAGAGAATCAAGACAAATCAGACAACTGTCAGTTCACCACGTTTCCATTAGGATGGTGGTATCTGCCTTTTTAGACTGATTATGCAGCAAAAGCCCCAGTTCTGCAGCCAGTTCAATGGGGCTGGTTGTGCTCATCCTGTGACTAATATGCTCAGCACATCATGAGTTTATTGATAAATGAACACTTTGATGCTGGAGACTTGTTTTCAGACTTTTGACATATTTTTTATATAATAGGTTTTAAAATGTTCTTATATTATCAAAAATTGCAGGTAAACACCTTCAAATTGTGTTCCTCTTTGCACATATCTGTGAGTGCAACATCTAGATAGACACGTACTAAAATCTCAGTAACTGTCTCTTTATATCTTTAGTTGTGTACCTGGTTTTGTATATCTGGCCCCAAAATTAGGAAAAAAAAAAAGCATCAAACATATGCTAGGGAGCAATTATTTTTATCAGAACTCTCTTGAAAGAATTTCCATTCTTAGCAGTGCCATGCCACTGCAGTACTGTTTGAATTTGCAGTGCACTGCCCTCTTAGGAATGTCTGCCACATACAGTGGCTGATGTCTAGCTCAGGAATGGTCGGACATGTCAATCCTCTGTGGCACAGACAGAATATTCTTGAGGCTGAGGAAACTGAAATGTAGTTTCTACAAGAGCTAACCTCTGCAGTCATACTTGTCTTGCTTTGTGCCATGAGCTGGGATACAGGCTATGCTCTTAGTCACGTACTGCTACATCTCTTTCTGCTGTATTTTACTCCTGGGAACTGTGCCTGGTCTGTCTTGTTCTGACTGTTTCTTCAAGACACATTTTCCTTCCAGACTACATTATATGTTTCCAGGACTCAAAAAAGATGTTGCAATATCCATTCCTTTTTCTCCTATTGTTTTATGAGTGCTTTTCACTCCTATTGGCATTATTTCCCTTCTAAGTGAATAGGGAATTTTTACTTAATTTCCTTCCACTTTTGGATGTTAATCAGATTTTTATGATTCACCCTAAATAAAAATGAGGGTTAACATTTAAATGGTAGTATTCCTTTATGCTAAAAGAGAAATGTTATGATGAGAACATTTGTTATTTACTCAGCTAATAATGAGGTTTCTTTGCTAAATTAATTGCAGAATTTTGTAAAAATAGTATAAACTGATTTGTCACAACAGAGCAAAGTGGGATGGTTAATGGTAGTGAATGACATTATTCTTGGCTGAAGGCAAAATTCCTGCCTTCCTTAGAAGACCAAAGAACCTTCAGCTGTCTGAAGACAGGAGCAGAAAGAAGATTTTGCCAATTCCCATAAAATACCATTCAAATGGCAAAGGACTTCAGCTGTTCCCTGGGTGATGGAGTTTAAAGCCAGCATACATTTAAAAGCTCATTTAGCTCTCAGCTTTCTCTGAAACGTTGAATTTTTGTCTTGTTCCTAAATATTTCTTAGCATATTTTCAAATTAGTGAAGAACCTGCACACAACACTAGATTGTTTCTCTGACCTATTCAGCACAATAAGATAAATTGTTGAGATAAATCTTGATCCTTTCTCATTCTTTCTATCCTCCACTGAATTTCACACTTCATAAATAAATGCATTCAAATTCCTGGGTTTTAAAGACTGTACCTGCCAAATCAGGCCTCAGGGGAAGCAAAAATTAAGGTATATGATACAAGGACTCAGAAGAAAATAAGAGTGAAAAGAAAATAAGTGGAATAAATCACACATGTATACACATATTGTGTATATGTAAGAATTAGATTACATACCACAGTAATAGAATGGAAGAGTACTACAAGCGACACAAACATAGGAACAAGTAGTCAGTGCCCCATGAAAAAGAAATACTTTCTACAAACTAAAAGGGAAACAATGCAGCTTCAGAATAAAGGAAATTGTACCAGATTTCCTGAAACGTTATTCTGCCTCTACTGCAGGAAAATACAGAGTACTTTTTGACCTTAAAGTCTGCCTCTGAAGTGACCTTATGACACTGTTGGCATAAGGGCCTCTCTTCATTCACCTTTAATAACTTTCTTAACAAATTTTTGCAGTTTACAAGTCAGAGAATGGTTTTTGTTGTTGCATGCACTCACAACTGCTCTTGGGATCTCGTAATTAAGCTGCTTTTTGTGTCTTTTTTTATTGCCATCAGTAATAAGGAGCTGCAATTCCATATGAACAGCAGATACTCATTTCACTTCTTGGGAGCTCTCTGCAGTACTTTGTAAAGGAAAATCTTGTGGTTGTTTTTTTTTTAATCACTAAGGGGATAGGACTCAGGCTCAGAGGATACTGATATGCAAGAAGGTGATACTTAAAAACTTGTTTTAAAATTTTCCTTCTGTTTATAATTTCCTGTTGGCTTAAGATGTCTGTCTTCCTTGGAAAGGAAAAAATGATATAATCTTCGTCAATAAGCCTGCAGCCTCTGGATTCAGGAGGCTTTATAGTGGCTGTCTTTACTGTGTATTGGCTCTTTTTCACCAAATGCTTCTCTACTATTTAAAATCTGTTGCATTTTGCATGATACCATGTACTGGATTCAGGATTTGTGTTTCAGTTTCTGAGAGGCAACTTGTGAAAAATTGTCATTTGAACTAAAGGTTCTGTAAACATCCATACAAATTAATTTATTTAAATATGTACTTATTGGTTGCCCCTGGGAGAAAAATCACTGAACTGAATATGGAAACTACTTCCAATATAAGCCCCTGATTTTTCCTTGTCTGAGCGTATGTTCAATTGCTAAGGATTTGAAACCAATATAGGAGATACATGGTTGGGAGTGCACATCACAGCTTGGCTGCAGGGGGTGAGGCACCTATGGACATCCCTTACAGATCTCACTAGTTACACAGATTTTAAGAAATGTTCAGAGTGACTGATCCTCTCTGTCTTCTGATGGAATGGAAGGATGAAAAATTTCTACTCCAAGAGTATAGCAGAATTTCCACAATAAATATTATGGCTGCAGTATTTTGGGGCAATATTGCTGTATAAAATAATTTGTTTTGTCATTCAGGATCTTCACAGGCTTTCTATGAGGTCTCATATAAAATAGCTCACCAAAATCAGCAGCCCATAATTCCATGTTCCAGCACTGTGCACAGCACCTATTGCTGCTGTATACTTTAAGCAATGATAAAGTTTATCTCTGTTTCTGTTCCCAATTACATGAGGCCTGAAATAAAGTGTCATCAGAATGCCTGCAGAGAGACTTGACTTAAAAGCAAACAAATGTATTTTGCAAACCAGGCTAATGACTTCAGCAATTGAGAATGAAATGTTTCCTAACTTTCCTGTAACTTATTTGATAAACAGAAGTAGATGAAATGTATCTCAGATTATCCAGGTCATCCAGATGAATATGCTAACTAATAACATCAACATATGCCACATGAATTTATTGCAACAGTTTTGTGTGATTGTTTTATAATATTTTCATGTCAGCATCTAGAAATTGATAACAAGAAGTAAATATTCATTGTTTTTACATTTATTTCCTTCCCTATAAATTTCAGATAGATAAGTTTTTTATTTTCTGTGTTGTAGACTTTTTCTGAAGTCTAAATGTAATGAAAAACATTTATCTACTTATTGATTTTGTTCAATGACCTTCCTTATATTTTTATTTTTTTCACTTGATTTATTTTCCTTTTTGATTTGGTGTGTGCATTAGGACAAACATTCCAGAACTTAGTGTAAAATTTCTGTTCCCTTCCAATATTAGAACTTTTCTCTGTCATTCCTTTGGAAAAAAAAAGCGAAAACAAAACAAACATTTGAACTTAACTTTGAGAGAGATTATTTGTATTTAAAGAGTTATATCTCAGAAATATCATTCAGTTTTTAAAAGTGTAGTAAGAAATTCTTTAAAACGTTCTTCATCTGTTATAACTGTAATTCCTAGTAGATTTCTTGATTCAGTTTTCATTCATGTTCTCTGCCAATAAACACTTCTATCATACACTCATATAACTATTCTGCTGGTAAAGTTTGTTTGCTTTTCCTATTGAGAAGTGATGGTCTAAAAATGTGTTTCCTGTGTCAGAATCTATCACCAGAGGCAACATCAGTGTGTGAACCACAGATATCTCATTCTGTTGAGGAGTTGGAGAAAATAATGTCTCAGATGTACATAACTCCTGTTATTTTGAGTGATGTAAATGTTCTTTAAAACCTGCAGTGTAGATTGAAGATTGCTTTATTCTCTGCTGAAAGTTAAGAGTTGGAAGACAGTAAATATTTAACAACACATGGCATTGGTACACAATATTCTAGGAACTAATGAATGCCTCTTCCTGCCACTCCAGTACAACTATCACTGCACAGCACATGAATGTCCTGCTGGCTTAAAGCAATTTGAACAAGGCCACCTTTCAAAGAGCTATTTCTGTCAGGTTGTGCCTCTTACTGTTCCAGTTTTGATTTTGCAAAGGTCTTGGAAGAACTGAGGATTAAGAAAACAAGACTAAGTTCTGAAATCAGATCTAAATGACTGTTCTGGTCCTGTCTGAGCAATGCAAATTATTGGAATATTCTAAGTCTCATTTTCACAGTTGCGCATTTGTCAGGAAGGCTCAAAGGGAGGTGGCTGCAAAGCATCCCCTGAGCTGCACACATGCCCAGTTGGATGACACAGTGGAGACATGAGCCTGTTCATCTGTGCTGATCATCCCCCTGTCATTATTACACAAATGATCACAAGCTTTTGTGCTATCAGTTCTTAAACATCTGTTGGAGCTTTGCTAAGCCACTCACCCAAACTATGACCTTGAGTATGGAAGGCTTTGTAACTCCTCTTAGACACTGCTGTTTACTTGTTCTGTTTATGATAGCAATGATACCTATGATAGGTAGAAAATTGCTCCATTCTATTACTGAAGTAAGAGCTGATCAGTTTCAAATTACTCTGAAAGGCAGCCAACAGAACAGCTAACACCATGAGGCCACATTTTTTAATGGCCTTCAGTCTGGCTTTCAAGTTTGTGTTCCCAGATCTGCACTCTCAATCAATTGTAGAAAAAGAAATAATTTCAGACCCAATTAGTTGTGAACCTCCAGCTACCAGGTTCAGAGAAAACTGAATAAATTTAATGTTAAAAGGACAGCAGGAAGATGAGATAGCACTTGAACTTTCCCTAGTGCAATAGATTTGTTTGTTCTTTTCTTTCACTCAGATTGTACATACTTTTATTTTTAGACTGCAGTATTGTTATGGGATGTCTTTGACAGCACTCATTGCTGCCTTTATGGGTGGGGGTCATCAGTGTAGTGTACTATAATGGAGCCAACTCTGACAGGGGTGAGCATAGTTCCCCCTTTGTCTGAGTCTGTGATAACATCCTGAATTGAAAACCATGTGTTAGCATCTTCAGGTAAACTCTCATGTACCAGAGACAAGATTTCAACTCCAAATACTGTAGAACAGGGGATGATGTAAGGCATGCCACACAAGATTTAGTATCAATTGTCATGACGACTGCTAGATGACTCCAGGAGTTGGACCAGAGAACATGAACTGAGAGGGATGACTGAGTCTGAGAGGGATGACTGGGTCCAGATTGTGACAAGTTTAGTTTCTCTGCAAATTTTACAGAATTTCATGATACTCTGAGAACAGCAAGATCAAATTTCTTGTCATTTTCTATGCATTTCAGGATCTTGAAGTGTGTCGCAGTAGGAGAAGATGAAATGACTTAGTACATAAGAAATTGAGAGTGGCACGCTTTTCAGTACAGGTTGTCACCTAAAATTATTTCCCCTTGGAGTTCAACACGGTCCTGGTTACAGTCACCGTAAAGACATCTTGCTGAATCTCCTTTTGCAAAGACAACTTTCCTCATGAGCTTTTCCATAGGTCTATTTTGTCATGGCAATCAATGCTATGTTTCTTACCTTCAAGGAAGAAAATTTCTCTCATGCTTTCCTCATGCTTTCTGATAAAATGACTGTATGGATGAAACTATACTATTGTATAGTATACTATACAAGTGAGCAAGTTGGACCTCTAATGTGGCAAAAAGTCTGTTGGAAATACTTTATGTGCACCTTTCCTATTTTCTTACACTGGAAAATCATTGCTTACAGTGAATAAATGAGACAAGAAAGAAGTATTTTCTCAGCAACAGAAAAACAGCGGTTAGAGTCTAAAATTTTACTGCTCCACAGAAGCCCACATAAAAGTCATTTAAAAAAGAATTAATTGCATTGTAAAAGAGCATTAAATTCTCTTTGAAACAGTTTCAATTCAAGGTGTGCTGTCTTGATGGTTACTGTAAGGACGTTTCCCTGAAATCTTGCAGGTAGAAATCAAGTGCCTGGCATTGTGTTTTTACCACTCCTATGGAGAAATGAGAAAATGTACTTTGCATAGAACAGAAATCTGGCCTCAGAATGGACATCTGCCTTTTTAAAGCACAACATTTCAAAATTAGTTGATCCTAGTAGAGAATGTCATCTACACCCCATCCTTCCCATGAGGCTGCAGCCAGACACTATTCTCAGGGAGGCTATTTTCTTAAAATCAACTTAGTTCTTTAATAATTGAACCCACTTTTGTTTGACATAAACAGTTTTAATTTGTAAGAAATGTTCTTGTTTTGTTTTTCTTTTTGTCTTCCTTTGTAACTGACATTTTATTAGCTTTTATGATAGGCCAACAAGCACACAAAAGCACTCCCTTTGTTACAGATTTTTTCATTGCAGGAAGTGTAGCACTGATTTGCACTTGTAAAACAAAGCAAAAATATACAAGGAGGGAAGTTTACCATTGACAACAGTCTTTATTCTGATGGCCCATAAGTTTGTAAGCTCCATTTAATGCATCCTTGAAGTACGTAATGAGACGTGTTTCTGTCTCCTGATGTTTCTTGTGTGAGGAAGGCCTGTCAGTCTCTCACAGCTATGATCCTGTGAAGCACAAATCAGTCTTCTTCATGAAGGCGTGAAGTTTTTTTACAGCACAATTATTGCCCTCACATTCCCAATGCAAAGCCTTAATTACCACCTCAGGGAACACTAGCAAATAGTCTATAAACACAAGGCTCTGCAGCTAGAGCTTGGCAGGAGCTTTTCCAGCAGAGTCTGCCAGCAGCCTTACACTGGTCATCTCCTTCCCCAGCTGCTATCTGACAGATGTGCTGGAGAGAACAGCATCAGGCTGTTTGTGTGATTGAACCTCCCGATCTCCTTGGTAGGCTTTCAGCTACCATATGTGTGATGGAACTCACAATCTCTTTAAATCAGAAGAGCCTAATAAAGATGAAGCCCCTTCATTCTCTGATTAGTTTACTATACATAGGGAAGTAGAAAGCATGCACATTTTGTAGTGACAGAGAAAGTGTGAAAGAGCAGTTCAGAGGAGGCTGAAGTAAACACTAGGTAGGTAGAATGTTTGAGATTCTTGGAACTCTCACTGGGAAGAAGAGAAATAGCAGTTACGGATAAAGCTATTTTAGCTTGATTTCTGTTGGTCCTGCAGCTATAAAGGATTCTAAAGCCCCATTTCCAAGATGGAGTTACAGTATGACTTAGGAGCCTTACAGCAACTAGAGCTGAGCCATGCCAGCATGCATTATGGGTTAATGAATTAACTCTAATTACTCAGACAAGTTATGAACAATGCTGTAATTGCATCTGGGGAAAGGCAGGTTGGATTTGAGTTCTCTGAATCAATTACAGTTGTAACTCTCACAAAACTTAACTCTCGAAGCAGGTTATAAAGCTAAAGGGACAGATTCACATTATGTGCTGAGCTTAAAAGTTTCTTTGAAGCATATCCACAGCGCTCTAACCCCAAGTTCAATGGGCATTGCATCAGTCCCTCTGCTGAATCTCATGTGAACTTCACATTGCTTAGTTTATTAGTGACATTCAGAATACTTGATGCATTTTTCATCATTCAGTAAGTTTCATGATGAGATGTAAATCACACAGTCCCTTTCCTTAGAAGAGGGGCTGCTTTTCCCAACTTTGAGAACACCACCAGCTGCAAAATACTTCTGCCAGTGAAAGCTAAACTTGCTTTTATAACAAATGAGTTCTGTTTTCCTGTTTACTTATATACCTAGTAGTAATGAGTATTTAAATGAGGAATTAGCTTGCTTGACTTAAAGCCAAATCTTTTTAAGCTTTTTAAGTTGAAGAGAGAGTATCTAAGACTAAAAGGTGGACTTGATCTGCCAGTGAAAAAAGTGTCAGTTACTCTTATCATAACAAAACAGTTGGCATCTGCTTCAGGGACATTTCTGTAAGTAGGCACATTTATGCTCAGTATTTTGCATTTGAGGGGAGCAGGTGCTGAATTTTCAACTTATTGGGTTCTAATCTTCCCTAAAGGCCTTTTGTTTCCTTTTACCTTCATCATATGAGAAGTCAGACTTTCCCTAGAACAGCCTCAGTTTTCTTTAGGTAAAATTTGGGCTGTACTGGAGTTAACGAGAGTTTTGCCATTTTCTTCAGATAGCATTTCACAGCTGGTACTCAGTAGCCTGATTATAATGCCCCATATTTTCTTGAAAAGCTTTATGGAGATTTTAAGTTCACTGTAATGATGAGCTTTTGATTGTACATACTGGTCAATTTGTTAAAAATGTTAAATGTTTTAATAATAAATACTTGTATAATTATTATATACAGTGGAAAGAAACAAAAAATAGGGGGACTGGAGACTACCCAGGTTCTTGCCAATAAAAATCCTCATACCTTCACCAAAAGCCTCATTGCAAAATTCTTCATTCTGGGTACTTTCTTTGATCCCACACTTTGATAGTGAGCCATGAGGCAAAATAGGCCACAGAAAAAAAGGCAAGCACGGTAAGAGCACATTGATGCATGTTTGGACTAAAAACTTTAGATGTACTGCATTCATGAGTATGCAGCTTATCTAACTTATGGACTGTATTCAAAATGATATAGCGAGCTCATGTATCAATTACAATGAAAATACAGACTTTCCAAAAACTCTAGATACATGGCCACTCATCTGCTTGTATGGGAACTGCTGAATCATGGCCTAAACTTCTGATTCACCACCTGAAGCAAGCAATAAGTCAGCCCTGGGAGCACAGGTGAAGGCAATTCACCTGTGCTAGTGGAAGGGGTGGAGCCTGGCTCCAATCTTCTAGACCCCATTTAAGAGCTGACTACCATAGGGGAAGGGACTCTTTTGGTGACTGCTTCTCTGGAGTCTTTTCGGCAAGCCTGGGACAAGGGTGAGCGTTCCATCCATTTTTCTTTAGCGTGATAATCTGTTTGCCTAACTTTCTTGTGTATTTCTTAACTATGATATCTGTATAATCATTAATTATACACTGCTGTTGGAGCCATTGCACTGTAGTTGATATCAAGTTAAGTTAGTTAAAGACAGATAGCGCCTATGTATATGCTGCTGTGTAGAGATAACTAGGCCAGCTGAGACTAGTTAGCATAGGTGCTGTAAACAGCCCTAGAAAGACATGCAGAGCTTAGGGCTGGCTAACATAAGAGGTAAGGGGAGAAAAAAAAAAAGACACCAATTTAGAAAGTAGAAAGCAGTGGGGAAAAATAGCACAACTTAAGTTTTACAGAAAGAATTATGAAGGAAAATAAAAAACCAAGAGGACAAAAGGTAGGAAAAGAAAGAATTGTATATATGAAAAACATAACTAGAAGGAATAAACCTTGAAGCTGTCTGAAGGGAACTAAATGACTCTTACTAAAACTTCAGACAGGGGAGAGAAAACAGAAAATGAAAAATTTGAAAAACCGATATAGAATTAAAAAAAAATAGCAAGAAGAGTTCCAGAATTCTGTGAAATTCATAAGAAAATACCTTAATTGTGTAACTAATTTTCAGTGTCTGTTGCTAGAAGAGCCAAAAACTAAAGGTGGGCAAAAAGGAAAGCATTCCATTGAAATCAAATCTAAATCTGGACATGAACTTGCACAGAACTAACTGAACTTTGCTGATTTCAGTGCCATTGTCTCCACTTCGTAGTGTTGCCTGTGGAACATGCGCTTTGACTGTTACAAGTACCTGAACTACTTAACATACATGCACAACAAAACATGAAGTAATCTTAAAATCGCTCATTGGTAGCCGCTTGAGAAAGCAGAATGAGGGACTGTGATACTGAACAGAGGCCCTGCCTGATTTTTAGGGTAAAGGAAGAGAGTAGTTCTGTTAGGTACTGGTTTTTAAGCCAAGCTAATTTTAAATGGTAGTTGTTTGAACCAGAAGAAATTCTGTCCTGGAAATAGGAATAAAAAAATATCATATACATATGCATACACATGTATATAATGTATAAAATATAAATCTAAATACTAATGTTTTCACAGAAATACCAGTTTTCTTCCCTATGTGCTTTTTAAGCCTTTCTAGAAATAGTTATGGGCACTTCCATGAGTTTTGTGTTGCTATGGAAATATTGGGCAGTGATAAGCAAGAGGAAGGTCAACTCTGGTTATAAAGAAAACACAAGAAGAGGTGAAAGGAAGAAAATATTATCCTAATTTTACAGTGAAAAAAATTTAACACAATGTAGAAGAAGAGCCCAACTGCTGTGGGAATCTATGAATCCTTCTATGTGTACCTGTCATTTAGGCATTGTTACCTGCAGGGTATTTGCAGAATGTCTACAAATCATCTCTCTCCTCACCCTCTACCTTTTTCCCAATTCTATGTGTAGATGCACTCCTTCATCATAGCTGTCAAAACTCTTTTGCCAAAAGACCACAGCATTGCCCCGTCACCCCCATTTTTGAAGAAATATTGCAGGGCCCAGTGATAACTATAGAAATAAAAGAACAGGGGCTACCAGCAGTGAGACACTGTTTCCTGACCCACTGAACATCACAATGTGGATGTGGCCATTCATTCAGAACTTGAAACAATAACTGTGCAGCATGGGAAACTTCTTCCCTATTCTTTGTTTTTTCAGAACTGATGGGAGGAAATGGGTAGACCAGGTATCTCTATCTGTAATCAGCCTTGATAGTAAATTCCACCCCCCTCTGATGACCAATGAGAATGACCAATCAGAAACATGTCCACACCTCTAGGAAGGTGTTAGAATGAAAAACAAGTTCAAAGTCAAATACAAGACAGTGCTTATATACTAGTGACATAACTTAAGCCTTCCCATACTTTTCATTCCTGTCACACATTCCTGATCTTGCACTCTGTAGCTGATCAGTGCCACAGTCTAGATTCAAAATGATGTTCGGGACCAGTGGAAGCTAGCTTAGAGCCATCAGATAAGTGATGCATCAGAAGAGAAGACTGGAGGAAATATAGGAGTGGATGGCCAGCTCTGTTACTTGTAGTTGCAGTACTTAATTTCTTGCACTAGCCCAACTGGTTGGATACTATTGGTATGTCTCACTAGACTTGTTGTTCACCTCATCTCTTAGGAGAAGAATGGAGTAGCCATGTAGTGAGAAGGATCATCTCCCTTATGAGGAAGCACGGAGGGAGCTGGGTTTCTTCAGTTTAGAGAAGAGGAGACTAAGGAGTAACCTCATTACTGTTTGTAAATATGTAAAGGGTAAGTGTTAGGAAGATGGAGCCAGGTTCTTTTTAGTGACATCCAGTGATAGGACAAGGGGCAATGGGTACAAGCTGGAAGACAGGGAGGTTCCACATAATTATCAGAGAAAACTTTTTCATGGTGAGGGTAACACAGCACTGGAACAGGCTGCCTAGAGAGGCTGTAGGGTCTCCTTCTCTGGAGACGTTCAAAACCTGCCTGGATGCATTCTTGTGTGATCTAATCTAGGTGCTCTTGCTCCAGGAGTGAGGTTAACTAGATGATCCTTCAAGATCCCTTCCAATCACTGACATTCTGTGATTGGCAAGGAGGAGAGGCCGGATATCATCTGTATAGTCCAGACCAATTTGTTGGTTGAGCCTGGATGGAGGCCAAGAATATCTAGCAGATGTTCACCATAACTTGTGGCATACAGAGCTTTTTATATACTTAGCAAGGAATATATTCCAGAAAAAAAATGTCTGAGTGTTTGTGAAGATAAGCAAGCTGGAGTTAGTAGGTTTTTAATGTGCAGAATCAGCTATACTTACTGTCACATTATTTCCTATGGCTTGGTAGATGACATATGTCAGTAGTATACTGGTTTGCCTCATGAACCTGTCTCTCACTACTCCTGTGGGTAGAAATCCACAGTACTGTTATAGTCCTTCTTCTAGTTCTGCCCTCATTGAGCTTAGGAATTCCTATTGTGTCCTAACTACTCAAACTATCCATAGTCTGTCTGTCAGGTATAGCCTAATATTTCATGTGCAGTTTCTGCTGATCATCCTTAACAGATATATCCCCTAACAGTGCACCCCTAACAGCCTCTCCATGCTAATCTCTTCTGGAATACATTCTGCATTTGTTAGTCACATCTTTTACTGTTTACTAATCTGCAAGCCAAGACAGGCCCTTAAGGAATCAGTGCTTTCATCTGGAGTTCAAGCCTGTTTCTGCTTCAGGAATGTCAGATCTAATCTGCTAAAATGGAGTAATTATAATTCAGGTATGGAATTTATAGGCTACAACAGAGAAATGTAATGTCTTGGAAGTAGGTGAAATGTCATGATAGGCTTTAGACACAAATCTGAGATGTCAAAGTTGACAGAAACTGTGTGCTGAGCATGTGTGAAGGGATACCTGAGAAATGTAAGAAGCTTTTGGCATCTAAACATAGATGTCAGTGTAATACAAATGCCAAATGATTGACAGGAATGTTTGAGTATGCAGGGAAGAAGAAAAGAAGGGGCAAATGACACTTAAATATCAGCACAGCCTTATATGCTTAACAGGGCAGATGAATCTCAGCTTAAATTATGAAGTTATTTCCCCAGGTTAGCTGAAAAATCTGGAAAGCAGCTAAGAACTCACTCTGTCACCTGAATTCCAATTTCTCATCTTTTATAGATGCGGTCTAAGCCTACTTCAAAGTCATCCTGTAGAACATACAGCCTCTTAAGCAAGCTACTATGGCTGATAAGTTCTAACAAAACTAGTTTAAGGCCATTTACTTTTAAAACTGCTGCTTATATTTTTCCAGTGTTGTCTTTGGAAGAAGAAATTACTTCAACAGCAGAACATGTCTATACAGCAAGATGTAGGCTGTTCAAATCTCTGACTCAAACAAGAATAACTTTAACTTGGAACTAGTTGTCTTGGCTCGCACTGTGTGTGAGTCTGTGGTGCTGTAAGGAGGTGGGATGAACCAGCTCAAGTATACAGCTGCAGAGCCTGAATTGGCTTGTCTGGTGAAGGGCAGGCAGCAGGTGTGTGTGACTGACTGCACCTGAATAAATATTCAAGTGGCACTGAAAGAAAGAAGCTGTAAGAGTTAAAAGGATAAGCCCTGTAGTTAGACTCCTAATTTGAACATTAAATTAATTTCCTTAGTGTCTAAAACAGGTTCTTTGTCCAAAATGCTCCAAATTGATGAAGTTGATTACAGTGGCTTCAGTTTATACCACTTGCTTTAGGGATGCTTTGATGTAAAATCCAATGGAAAAACTTGAGGGCGTTTCCGTCTTAAACTCTGGTATTTATTATTCCTTCTAGTTACTGGAAGAAAGAGAAGAAAATGATAAAAAAGGTGTGTTGTCTTGAAAATGCTTTTTAAGTTTACTAGAATAGAGAAAATCAATTCTTGATTACATCTTACAGGCAATGTGTACAGCAGGTTGTTCGTTATTTCAGCCACACTGTGATTTTTCTAGTTTCTGGCAGTCAAAGGATTTAACAAGAAATACTGTCTGGTAATAGACTTTCCTGTTGAGGTTGCTTATTATACATAGTGGCTGATCCAATGTCAGCAGTTTACTGACATCACTAGGAACTGTAGTATGGATCAAATTTTGGAACAACTAACAATGCAATCGCTATAGCAGAGGTAAGAAAATGCACAAATCTCAGTAATGTTTGTGTACTTACACACCTAGGTAGGACAGACAGGAATAACACAGCTTTAAAAGGCATCAAAGTGCAATGTGGCTCATCTCAGAGGAGTGTGATTTGATGCAGGAATAGGCAGTTTAAGTGTGATGTTTGCTTTAATTTTGAGCAAAATGAAGGTCATCCTGGCAGTTACAAATGGGTGGGTTTAGAGCTCTTGTAAAGTATCAGTAGCTTTAGAGAGGCCTTGTGGAAAGGTATATGTGAGAACTTAAATGCTTTGTTTGCATAAATGGCTTAGACCCGTGTGTACTGGGGCTAAACTAAGCTGTATTTTCTTTGGGAAGGCTTACCCAAGCTTAGCTCTGCAGAGGAGTCTTGTTGAGCTGCTGCATTTAGTGAGAGAACAGAAAGACCAGATCTGTATCTCCAGATTAAATCTGCCCTGCTTAATATTTAGATTTGATGATGAGAATGTTCTGGTCTTACCTTCCTTTGTTAGGTAATGTACCCTGAATGAGTTGAGGGAAATCTGAATAGAGTAGGAGTCTTCTTGCTAACTTCTGCTACCAATATCTGTTAAAGAAGAATGGGGCACAGGAATCTTGGGATGCTCTGCACAAGAAAGCTTGAGAATCATACCTGCTGTTCATATTCAAAGAAAAGAAGGTAGGGGCAGAATGTATTTCAGCTTCTGAGGTTGGAAGATCAAAGACAGAAACTGAAGTGAAATAAAAAAATTTGTATATCATGGCTGCTTAATGGGAAAAAAAGATCATCTTCTGCCCTCTAGACTTTGTTATCATTCATCTGTGACATAAAAGCAGAGGCTTACAGTTAAAAGAAGCATCTAGTAATAACAGGGGAATGAAAATAAAAGATCTTATTTTCTATAGGAGAAGAGAATTTAAACAAGTTCTTAGAATAGATATCCTGGAAATACATAGTTCAATTCGTTATTTGCTGAGAGACAAAAAACTTCTCTTTGGCATTAGCACTATTAAGAAGGAAAACCTGAAAAGTTGAGCAGAGACGAATTTGAGATGTAACAATATGATACAGGACTACTGAGAATGTAGCGATATCATGCTAGAATATTCTCAGCAGTATTGTTTTAGAGTAATTGCTACATTCACACTACTTTATAGTATAAATCAGTGTATCAATAGATGTATTTTACTAGCTATTTTAGTTTGTGTTTGTGCTGTTTACTTCAACTGTGTATTCCTATTGCATATTTTAATCAGATATATAATTCTGCCACAAGAAAAGCAGATGCAGTAAAGCTTGACTGATTGATGCTGCTTGTATATTTTAGACTGGCTGTGGGAATCAGCTTGAATTTGCAATTTGGGAGTCAGTGAATATTGATACAGAAACTATTCATGGAGCACAAAGCTTGTTACTCTGTATTCTGATAGTATTTTCATTACTTGTTTGGCTGGGTTTGAAATACTTGTTAACTAATTTAATTGAGAGAATGGAAGTAAAAATGATCTTGTTTCTTAAAGTGCAAGGATGCAACGTTTCTGAAAAATAGAACAAACACAATGAAAGGTATTCTTTGGAAGCTACTTTTTTTTCTTACTATTTCTGCTTTGTGTCTTTTTTAACGTGATACCCAATGTTAGCTGCAAATTCTAACTGGTTATAAAAGTCAGAATTTCTTTTTATATGAAAGCTTAAGAGTCAGTGGGGTGGATTCCATGTCTGTGGCTATCAATCAGGTGAGGAAAGATATGGACCCTCAAAAATTCTCCACTGGTATTTACCCATAAATTTCTGTGTGTGTCAAGAGTGGCAGAATTTCATTTGATAGAAATGTCTAGAGCTGTCTTTACTCTTCTTCCACCAGGCATTCCTTATTATGTAAAGTTCTCTAAATACTGGTGTTTGAAATGTGTATGGATTAGAAGGGGCATAAGTCTTGGTAATAAATGCTGCCTCCATTGGAACTCTCTGCTCCCCTTACTTGACCATGTCAGATCTTTCCTCAGCTGAGTGATGAATGACCAAAATGCTGTACAATGTACTAGATTTCAAGTAATTAGGAGAAAAGTAGACATGAGATTCAGATAGCACACTAATATCCTTCTAAATCATATTGGCTCACATACAAAAAGTCATTGCTAACACTGATGTGCACCCAGTAACTGGATTTAGTTCTAACTATTCTTCATCAAAATCATGGTAACTGTATTGATGAACTGAATAAAACTGACTTTGCTTCCTCACCCTCTCCCCACTTAGGTGTTCCTTAAGAACTTTCATGGAAAGCATTGTGTTTAAAAAATGAACGAAACCAACAATAAAAATAAAAATTGCATGAGATCAGACTTGGATGGAGCATGTACCAGCAGTACCAAAGGCACATCTCGTCAGGTTCTCAGCACACACTACTGGGCCAACAAAACATGGCATGTTTCCCAGCTACACGTTTAAGCAGTTCTTTACCTACTAAACTTTCTGGAGAATTTTATCATGTTTTGTCCTTCTGAGCAGGACGAGTTAAAATTTTTCTCAAGAAATGAGAGGGGCAGCAAGAAAGATTCACTAGCCTTACTCTGATGCTTACTTAAAAAGAGAGAAAGATGAAAGATCTGATAATTGATGAAACTGCAGTCCGTTTGTGGCACTTGAGAAGAAAGGTCTGGGAAAGTGAATTCTATCGATGATGGCCACGATGTGTCAGAAGGTGATAGATCTTGATTTATCTCTGGTTGATAGGAAAAAGAAGCTCTTAAACCAAGTGTTAAGAAGTAAATGTGAAATTTTCATTTTACAAATTCTTTTTAAATTATGTTAAATGGTGGAGATACTGAATGATCAGAAGTATTATGCTCATGTGGTGCCTTGGTCAATTTTAACTTCCACTTAAAAAAAAAAAAAAAATAACCAACAAGGAAAATGTTTGTAAAATTCCCTGAAGTATGATATGGCATCAAATGCACACACCTAGTAAATTATTTTTATTGGAGAAGAACAATCATTGGTAACTTCATGAATTTTAATGGGACAATTACACATTGATCAATAACATTACTTTTAATGATTTCTCTTTCACCAACACTTCAGAGTTGTCAGTTGACCTTTAATGGAGATTCAGTGATGCAAAACAGCTCTTTGTAGAATCCAGCCTGATAGGACTTCTAAAAACTCAAATTACACCCTCAAGTTCAGCTAATGAAAAGTGATCCTAAATTCTCTGGCATCACAAATATCAGGAGAGATCTGTCTTTTCCTTCAGAAACCCTAGCTGTTGTCTCTGGCAGATTCCAATCAGTACTGACTTTATCAATTATCCTCAGGTTTTCTTGCTGCTCATCCGAGTCAAGAAAACATTTGGCACTTCAATGACGCCCTTGATCGTCATGGTAAAAATAATAGAACTGAAAGTTAGATGCTATCGAGGTAGACATTTATAAACTTGATTTTTCACAGTGAAGTAAATTAGTTAATTTGAACACTAATAACTATAGGAGTGAGGATGTAGGTTGCATGTAATGTTGTTTTTCTCATTTATTCTGCAAGCTTAATATTACCCATCCTAGTTCTTTACGAAGGTACAGAAGCTTTATGTCACATTATAAGGTGCATTAAGTTGCAGGATTAATATCTTCAGGCCCTGTTTACCTGTATGCTGGAGTAGCCACCAGCTTACTCACTCCTCAGTTCATTTTAACAGAGACTGAAACTATATTTTGGAGGTCAGTTCCTGTAACTGAGCTCAAAAATAGTTTGCTTTGCTTATAATGACCCACCTCAGAATGATCTGGAACTGTGTGAATGCTATGGTATTTTTTTATACTGTTATCTCCTTCCTCTTGATTTTTGGTTTAATGTTCAAGGTAGAACAGAGGCCAGTAATGCAAAAGACTGTCACCCATTGACAGACAGCAGTTCTTGCCATGAAATCTTAAGATGTCTACAGGAATGGTTAGCAGCTTTTTAGAGATCTTCAGAAACTATCCCCAGAATATATGACAGGTTTCTAATATTGAAACTGAGTGAGTGACAGATACAAGTCAGACTAGTGTTTTGAACTGTATTTGAACTTCTAAATTGTCTTCTCTGTATTGCTTGGGATACTAGCAAAGGCTTTTATACCTTGTAAAAAAAAAAAAAGAATTTGATAAAGGTAAGAGGATATCCTCTTTGGTCAGAGCAAGAACTGAACTCTGAACTGGTTCTTGTCTGGAACTGTGGACTGTGCGTCCTCAGCAGCACTTTCCTTGGGATCTCTTGGTTTAGCTTCATTGTGGAGGAATCCAGTTTGAGAGGATTTCTTGATGCTACAAATAAGACAAATTGGAGATTGTTAAGAATTGCTTCAAAATTACTGATCCAAACCAAAAAGCAAGTGCACACAATGTTCTAACGTGGTCCTTTCCCCCTAACTCTAGCTCCTGTGTGTGTATGATTTGCAGAAGAGCAAGCAAGCCCTATTATTTCCTATTACAATTTGCTCTCTTTAATATCAGTACATAGCAAATATTTGTTCCTTGCTGGTGGTTAAAAAAAAAAAGTGAAACATTTGAGTTTAGCACATTTTTGAAAGTTTGTCTGTATTTTGCTGATGGTTTTGAATTCACAATAAGCATTCATGAATATGCAAAGAGCTTAAAGAGATTTGAAATACTTCTAAGCACAATATTAGATGCCAAGGTGAGTTGTGCGTTTTTTGGCCCATTATCAATACAAAGCAAAGATGCCATAGTGAGCCTACAGGAAAGGCAATCCCGTCAGTGACAGACATTTGTGTTCTGTAAAATGTGTAGATCTTTGACAGAATTCTCAGCATGCGGCAGCACTACAGTGTGTATTAGTATTAATAATGACAATTTACTATCTATTAATGAGGCTTTCGTAGTGTGCTCACTACTTCAGAACAAGATTAGCATGCATCTGAGTTCATATAAAAACCAAATATGACAGCATGTACTCTAACTCAAACTGAAGCCAAAACACGTGGGCATTCTCAATTAAAGTACAATATTGTTCCTTTTGACAAAATAAAAAGTAGGAATTGTTGTTAGCATGTATGCAAGGACTTGAATGCAGTGTTTTTGCAATGACATATATACTAGTTATGATTCTGTATGTCTCGTGGCAACCAAATGTGCCAGTGATACCTGGGCTCTTGAGGGAATGTGTACTAATTCTCGAGTGTATACACATTTTCACATATATAATGACAAAATATGCTGCAGCTCTGTTTTTTTTCTTAAAAGAAAATATACATTAAGAAAAATATCTTTCAGAAAAAATCATACTCCACAATTCAAAACCTCATTATTGTAATTATTATAATGTGTTATGTCTCATTAACTTCTTTTGCTACAGCACGCTAAGCTAAATAAAATATCTGTATTCAGTATTGTCATGGCAGAATTGAGATTATCAGATTTGTTCACACCTCGTGAGTAATTGATGTTCTCTTTTAATGTTGCTCAGGTCACTAACTATGACTATTAGTTTGCTTTCAGTCTAGAAATGTTTCATTCAGTAATGGAAAAATGAAGACAAAATCCCTCAGATTACATCTTGGTTGATGACGGTAGATGAACAACAATACTGGTGCTTTCTCTTTAAATAATCACCCAAATTGCTAGCTATGTAATAGTTTGATGTATAAAAGAAGCAGGAATACCCTGTGGAGTCAGAAGAGCCTACACTGGTATACAAACTAAGTAGTTTCAGTGCACCAGTTAAGTTAGGTCAATACACAACTGAGCGTCCAGATCATGTGTCTGCTGAAAACTCTTGCAACAGTGAGGTTTCTGAATGATATTAATATGCAGGATGGCTTCCCACCGTAGTGAATTTGCTTATGGTGAAAAGGCACTGAATTTTAGGAACAAGATTCAATAATCTGAGAAAATGGAATAATTACAAAGAATAAGCTTTTCTATGAAAGAAGAGAATACTTCAAATGACATCTATAAACAAATACTAAGCATTTTCTGCTAAAAATGCTTAGAGCTGAGTACTACTCTAAATTTACAGTGCCTTCTGGTACCTTTACAGAATACTGTAAGTTGGGATAGACAACTAGCAGCTATTTTATTTTTGTATACTTATGAAGCTTCTGGACCCTGATGCCATGCTTTCCAGAATTCTCTAGAGATTTAAAGTGATTTTGCTCAGAAACCACAGAATCTTACAGTAATAGTTCTCCACTTGATTCTGAAGGAAGAATTTTGTTTTAGCTGAGCTATGGTTAGTGACTGAAACCAGCTTGGACAAACAGCACAGGTTTTAATAACTGCTAAACTTGACAAGATATTTAATATTGCCAGATATACCAAACTGCAGTTTGCAGGGTTGGTGATGACATAAATACTTCAGTCAGCCAAACAGTTGTTAATGTAGTAAAAGGGAAAAGATACTGTAGAAATAATATTGCTCAACATATTTTCCTTCAAGTGTCTACTCAGCAAAAAGTCCTGTAGCTTGGCTAGGGAAAGAGTCATGCTCTGCAAACCTTTACTGAATCTGTGCGTGTCGATACAATTAGCTTACTTGGATTTATTCTTTCCTGGTGTTTCTAATGCTAACTCCCATCCTGCTAACGTAGCTAGCTTTGATCCTTGGAGACACATTACTCAGTTATCTCAGAAGTTCCTCAAAGCTGTGAAGCTAATCCCTGCCAGAGGACAGTGGGTTATAATTGTCATTGTCCTTCAGGAAGTATTACTGCCAGTGGTTCAGTTTTTCTGTTATTTATTATTAAAACAAAACCCACCCATTTACAAACAGACTGGTTACAAGTTCTGTGGCTTGGCCTGTCTTCCAAAGTGGTTTCTAACATTTTTGAATGTCAAGGGATGCGATTCCACTCCTAAAATCCTATCCTGTTGTATTTGAACTGTACTGAAGTAAATGATTTGTGAACTATCAGAATGCTGCTGATAGGAACAGCCTCTAATTTGTTATTCATTTAGACACAGTTCAAATAATTTAATCTTGGACTCATGGTTATATGTTTCTTGGGTGATGTGGATTTTAAAACAAGTTTATCTAATTTATAATAAAATGAAATCTTTCAGGATAAGTGCCCTTTCCATTTAATATAGTAAGAAAGAAAACTCACATATATTGCTTAACAACAGTTTCTTTGCTGTAAACTCCCTCTCCTTGAAAAACAAAGCAAACACACACACAAAACCAAAACTACTTAAAAATACCCCTAGAAACAATATGCTGAGTCACCCCAGTTATTCCCAGTCGGAAGATTCTGACAGTGTTACTACTGCTGGGCAGGATGGAGACTTATTTGATTACAATGACTATAGCAAATTAAGAGGGCAGCTGAATCTCTGCACTGAAAATCCTACTTGGGATTGTTTTTATAATGTCTATTATATTCTGACACAAAATGGGGAAGTTAGAAGCAGGAAGATAAGAAACAATTGGAAGGCATACTGAAGTGTGCTAAGGTCTAGATTTTCAACTGGAAGTGCAGGGAATCCTGCAGATTTTACTGTAATGTGTTCGGGGTAGTGGTGGTTTTTTGTTTTTTTTTTTTCTGTTCTAGATGAAGATTTCACTCTATTAAACAGACAACTCCTGTCAGGCAACTGTCAATAAATAACTATTTACATAAATACACAAGGCATAATTAAAAACTTGACAAGTCCTTTTCTTTCTACCTTATCCACTACAATAATCAAGCTGCTGGGAACTAGGGCTAGAAAGTGCTGCTACTGTGTAAGAAATGTGTGCTTAGCTGTCAGATATGGAGATCTTTACTGCAGGAAAAAGAACCTGCCAGTTCCCCACCCATAGTCATTTTCTTACTACCTGACTGATTCACTGTTTAGTCTTTTTCAGGAGGTTGAAAAGCCTCAGGGAGAGCAATGATGAAGAAACTTGGTGCTAGTTAGATGACACTACTAAAAGATTAGTTCAAGCTATGTATTTGTGGTGTTTTTTTCTTTTAATAAGACAGGTAGTTATCTTGGGGGGTGAAGATTCACAGCTGAGTGAATTATTTATTCTAGTTCAGAATCAACTATTTCTACAGGCCTACAACATCTCATTTTCTGTGGGACTCCTATAGTACCACTATGAATATATTTGAAACAGATATGGGAATCTCAGAATTCTTCTGAAATTGTGTTTAATGTTTGTTTCTCTGAAAATAGCATGGGAGTTTATCATTTTATGGACGCAATAGAGATTCTTACTAAGTAGGTGCTTAACACATCTTCCAAAGGATTTCCCAATTAGCAGGCCACTTAACATCTTAGTGTTGGCACTTAACATCTTTACAGCTGTACTAATCTGTGTTAGGTTTCCGTATTTACTAGGTTTGAGTGAGAAAGAGAATGTACATGGCTATATTTCAGTAACCAGAAATAATTGCATGGAATGGAAAACTTAATGTTCAGATTCCTATTCTGAAGGCGGCATTTGTATTCTGTAGTTACTAGGTAAAGAAATAGAGTCCTTAACATAGGCTTAGCACTTGGGTTTCCTCCATATTTTTAAAGTGCTGGGGTAAAATTTCCACTTCCAGCACTGTAGAGCAGAAGATGCCAGTCTATTCCAAAAAGCCCCACTCTTAATAGGAATGAAGAATTGTTTCCTGTGTTCTTTGTTTTCTAAATGTCTGTAGTTCACAGAAGCTAGATGACAGCCTGGTAAGGCAGGGTTGAATCTAATTAGATCAAGAAGACAATGTGTCTGTAGGTTTTTTTTTTTTTTCAAGAGGTGCTGTAAACATCATGTCTGATCTTTACTTTAACTTTTGGATGATTATTCTAGTTTTCATGAACTCTAAATCTGAGGGCTGTGATTCAGGCAAACTTTCAGTTTATCCTGTTACTTGCGAATTTTGGTGTCAACTTTTTATTATGTATATCAAAACATAAGGACTTCAAGAATTAAAGAAGGAGATAGTTTTCTTGCCTTGTAAACAAAAATATTTTAATCAGTGCATTTCTTGAACTAGTCGGTTTGTATGTGCATAGTTTGTATATCCTTGGTTTTGATCTTCCTCAAATACTGCATTATGAATTTCATGCCTTTGAGTGTAGGGTGTAGGGAACAACTGTGTGTATGTATATGAATAAAAGTTCAAACAAAAATCATACTCTGTAGAAACCAAGATGGTGAAAATTTATGAAACATTCTGTCTGAGTGGATGACAGTGCACAGCAAAAGTTAGTAAGTACTAAAAGGTAGGAGTTAAAAATACAGTTTGTTTAGATATACATAGAGAAGTATGTAATGACATTACTAGAAATGGTACTTGTATATTGAATACTTCTTGTTCTTGCAATATGTAATTCACATTTTCATTGATTTTTTTTTTTCAGATCTGAAAATAAACGACATTTGAGTCTTCAGACTGTATGGTAAGTAGTACAAACCATTTGTCACCCTTTTCTAAAGATATTGTTTTGCAGTAACTAGTAACAAAAATAAGTTTTATGCTTTTTGTTTTTGTAAAGTATGAAGTTAAAGTTCTAATTTTTACTGTGGGAATGTTTTACCTTCATGTTAATTTCACTGGTTATACAATTTATCCTACTAATAATTGGTATTATTATGGTAATAATACTTATCAGAGTGCTGCCAAAGCCAAGGCTGTGAAAGCATTTCCTAGGAAATGATACAAGAGAGGCTTTTAGTTGGGCTTTGGTCTGTGAAACTCATAAGACTCATAAATCAGAAGTGCAGTGTTCTTTTCACACTATCACTGAAGCAACAGTGCCTCAATGAAATTCAAGAATCTCTCCAAGGGGAACAGTTGCCCTTTTAATTTCTTACACATGCTAATTCATGCTTGAAAAAAAAAAAAGCACACACGTTTTTAATTGAAATACAAACAAGAAAGAGAATGGCTTCCTAACTCGTATTGACATTCAAAGACTGCGCAATCCAAACACAGTTCATTTTTGGGACGCGTACCAGTTTCTGTAAAATCATAAGGGATATAGACAGCCCTTGAATTGTCATTAAGCTGTTTCCTTGGTCCTATTAATGAATTATAGTGATACTTCACCCAGTAGCAGAAAGCATTAGTCAGAGCTACTGTCCAGACTTGTGTCTGAAGTCCTTTTTTCTGTCCTTTTTTCCACTGGAGGATTATCACATCTTTAATGCAAATAATCAGGCATAGTAGACTACGTCATGTCCCAAAAATTGGCCTGATGGCAGTCTAAATTATGTAATATTAAAAAGTTTTACTGAAACTGAAAAGACAGAGCTTCTCTAAAAATGATATAATCATGTTTCTGTAATGATTGACAATGTATATCACTACAACTTGAGGCATTAAGACAACATACCTTACTTGTTTCCACATCTTTCTAAACACTTTTGTATTTTCAACAAACATGTTTGTGGTTTTTAAGTGAAACATTAGTAAATATATATGGACAGCTACTTCTATTTAATAATTATTTATTAAATTAAAAATATTTTGAAAGCAACACCATTTGATTGTAGTATTCTTAGCCCAGTAACCCAAGTAAGGTATTCTAGAGGACTTTGTAAAAAAGTTATGTAAACAATAAGGCTCTGGAATTTTTTCTAGTGTAGGTATACATGTATATGGTTGAATAAATGTGTGCATACATTAATATATGTGTAAAAATAATATCAAGAAAATCTGTAGATTTATATAATGAATATTCCATACATCTGAATTTAGGTTTGAAATAAGTGTATTTTAAAACATACCAGGATCCAGTCCTTTGATACCCTCATGATACGCTTCTATCCATTTCTGAATGTAAAACACTCAGAGGAACTATTTATGAGACAACGTTAAATGCAGCATTGAATGTGCTTTTTTATTTAATTTTTTGGGGAAAAAAAAAGGAATGTTTTATTATTCAATCAACAATTAGTGTCCAGAATTGTGCTGAGTTTATTTCAGACCTGGTATGTATGTGCAATAGAAATGGTTTGCTTTACTTCCACTGAAGAAATACCACACCTATACATATTTTCACCGTGAACACTGTTATCCTGTCTTGCAATTTTTATTATACAAAGCTGTCAAAATTCTAAAAATCGGTTTTGAGCATCTGATTATTTTTAGGAGCTATGAACGTGATTCTTGGAAAAAATCCATGCTATACATCCCTTCAGGTTCTTGATGTTCTAAGGATATCTTCAAAATAGCTGTTTAGTTGTGTAACGTGATGTTGAGCTGAAGAATAACAAGATGGTTATAACAGTCTGAGTATTTGTCTGTGCTAAGAACAATGTGTCTGCAGTTTTATTTTGGATTAGTAACAAACTCCTCAATGGATAAACAGAGAAGGGAGTACAAAGATTAGCTGTGTAGCTAATGTGTCAGAACATCTACCTAGGGGCTTGGGCCTAATAACAAATCAAGTTGAGTAGGTCTTAAAGGGTCTCTTACCTATGTAAGAATGCCTTCCTTATTAGAATCTTACAAATAAGATGTTTCTAACTCTTCTTTTATTTTACTTTGGTCTGAAGAAAAGGATGTTAAGGTCTGGGAGGCTAATCCTAGGAGAGAGCTCAAGCTTAATACTATGAACAGATTTAATTACTTTGTTATGTCTGGATGACTGAGTCACTTTAGAATCACTTCTTCCCAAGGTGGTTTGCAACTTAGCTTGCTGAATGCTTTAAATATTGCTAGTGGTTGCCAAGTTTCCTAGATATTTAAAAATTGAACATGGCAGCACTGCTCTCTCTTTATAGATTTATCCCTATCCACTTTTAAAAAGTGGTTTCTTTAAACATTAATTAAAATTCAGTTAGAAAAGTAATTAAAATAAATGTTTGAATTCTGCCTGTTCTTTTCTGCCTCTTCTTTCAACTGTACATTTATTTCTTTAATGAATTCCAGTTTTGTCCCTCTATATATTTTCAGGATTTAATTCAAATTTACCACTATCCCAGTTAAATGCATATCTCAAAATCATATATTAAGCATGAAATCTACGTATGTTAGTGACTTACTTTGCAATTTGAACTTTTCAGTTTCTGAATGATTTCTGTCTCTATTTCATATCTGCAACTGGATTTCAACTGATCTGACTTGAAACTTTTCATTTACAGTCTTACTTCTTGCAGGAGCGGCAGATGGGGCGGGGTGGCAAATTATATTGATGCTTTTTCCTGGAAGTGTACTATCTCTAGAGATTAAGGAACCGTATTTTATTTGCACTTTCAGCCATTTCTTTCCTTGTCTGCTAGATACTTTCCTGACTGATAAAGAGACTCTTGTCAACTAATCTAATTCAATATAAATGCATGGAGGTATTGTAGGCTATCTAAAATGTTCTCTGACCAGCTGAGAAACATGGAGGTGGGAGGATTGACTGAGGAAAAAGAAAAAACACTTGATCTGTAAATAGTTATGATATAGTTTTGAGTTGCTTGCAATGAGAAAAAATGTGAGCCATGGAATTACAACTGTTCAGATTTTCAGTTTCTATTCTTTGATTACTCTTCTGAATGGTTAAGTTTTCTGTTTGGTGTGCTCTACCTACAGCTGAGAGGCCAGCTTTCTGTGTCAGAAGTAACATACCTTAGTACAGTTTTCTCACAGAGCATCTTTTGGTTTAATACTTCTTGTTAATATAGTGCATGAGTTTTGTATATGACGAAGTGGATGTCTTTAATCAGAAGCTTCTCTAGCTGCAGCATACTTGTTTGGAATAAAGATTGCTGTCTATCATCTCAATCAGAATGGAGTACAGTTTAAAAATGTACAACTATATTTCATTATTGCTAATGCTCCTTTATATTTCTACAATTAAGGAGGTTTTCAGGGCAATGGGAGGTATGCTGTTTCCAAGTAGGAAATCTGAGATCTTATCATGGCCTTCTGTATGAGATAAGCACATATTAAGTAGTGGTGAACAGTTTCTTGATGTACCTGGACTGAAATGTCTATGTAGCAACATATATTGGTAGGTTAATCAGGCAATTATTGATTCATAGTAATCTCTGACATAGATATTTTTTATGAAATCAGTATTAAGCTTTTCCTTTCTTGTTCACAGTATGTCTGTTTTTTATTGTCTCCCAGTGTTTTTCTTTCTTCATCTAAACTGATTCTAACCATTTCTATAACGTGATAAGAAACTGGGCTTATTATTGTCTTGATATTATCCTCCACTGTAAAGATTGCAGGACAGCAGGAAGAAGTTCAACAGTATAGATAGAAATCCTAAAATCTATACTATGATCCTTCATTTTCTTGGAAGGAGGCACAGAACCTATTAGATCATCTTGCTAAATTGATGAGAAAACCAAAGGTTAGAGATGAAAGAAAAAATGTAAAAGGTATTAAAAAGATACAGCCTTCTGGAACAGGAAGAAACAAGAAGTTGCTGAAGTAGAAAATAGAACTTCTAAGAGGAAAAGAAAATGTATTAACACCAGGGGGACATATAACTGAAAGTTATAATTCTAGGGGAGATGCCAATAATGCATATAACCTCATGAGAAGAGTAAGTAACTCTGTAAAACATAATGATTCCCTCGAATAAGTGACGAGTAAATCAGGAAAAAGCGTAAGGCTTCTAAGTCTAGGAACAAATGTGAGATAGCCAGGAAACCTGAGGAAAACTGCATGTCTGACAGAATCATTCATATTTAAATTGTACAGAATCTAGGGGAGGTGGGAACAGGCGATGGACAAACTGCCTTAATGCTCAAAGTATCCCTGAGCACTTAGGGAAGATTCAAATTGTCAGACTGGATTATTTTCTTGTCAGGAAAAACATGAATTGAGTGAGAATTATTTTTATAGCTCTCCATTTTGTATGAATTCCAACTTCTGGAACTTCTCTGGATTTTATATCCATATCGTGTTGATAACTAGGAAATAGACCAGTTGATTTAATTCAACTGTGGTGTTGGTGGCTAACTTAACACCAAAAACACTTAGTGATGTATAAGGCTTTTTATCTAGGAATAGTTACAAAGCTATCAATAGCTACAAATACTGAATCCTAAATTCTTCAGATAATACTGGACCACGTTGTTGTTTATCCTGTGTAAATCTCAACTATTTTAATTGAGCAGGTCCAGAAGAGGTCATAAATATAATCAGAGGTCTGGAATACTTCTCCTATGAAGAAAGGTTGAGGGAATTGGGCTTGTTCAGCCTGGAGAAAAGAAGGCTCCAGGGAGACCTCATTATGACCCTTCAGTAGAGGGAGCTTCTAAACAGGAAGGAGACTGACTTTTTACATGTGCAGATAGTGATAGAACAATGAGGAATGGCTTTAAAATAAAAGAAAGGAGATTTAGATTAGAAGAAAAAACCACGGAGGGTGGTGAGGCACTGGAACAGATTGCCTGGAGAAGTTGTGGATTCTCAGTCCCTGGTGACATTCAAGTTCAGGCTGGACAGCATCCTGGGCAGCTTGATCTATTGGGTGTTAAGCCTGCCCACAGCAGGGAGGTTGGAACTTGAAGATTTTTAAGGTCCCTTCCAGCGCAAGCCTTTGTATGTTTCCAATAAAATGCACAGCATATCATCTCTCTGTTCATTCTCTACCTCCCACCCTCCCTCTCTTTACCCCATTGTGGTTAAAATGAGCCTATTTTAAAGGAAGAGTTAGAAGATATCATTCAGTTTTTGATATGTGCCTTGTATCTTTTGTTGATGAACTTCATCTTGTTATACTAACTAAAAGGAAGTTTCCTACTGAGTGAAAATTGTTTGAAAAAATATACCTTGCTGAAACCCTGCTCCCTCAAATTACAACTGAAATGAATGGAAGCACTTTACAAAGTAATGTCTTATCGTCCAATTGTTATCTAATTGTTTTTCTGTATCAAATTTGATGGTACTGGATGTTTAGCTTTTCACATGGTGATCGGATGTTTGTTCTGTGGATTAAAATAAACTGTAAGAATTCTTTGGACCAACAAAGTATTTAACAATATCTGTTTAATTAACCAGGTATAGATCCATAAAACAAGCAACAAATATGTGCCTTTATCTTTTCTTAACATGGATCTTTAAAACAAAACAAAAAAAAAACAATAAATCTGAACAACTTTCCCTTATAGTGCCAGTGTAACCTGCCAGCACTTTGTGTCACAAATAATCACATAGCATGGAAAAGTGAATAACAGAGTAGTATCTCTGGTTAGCCATATCATCATGATGGAGAGATTTTCAATTATCTGAAATTAGTCTGAATCAAACATACTCTAAAATTTGCATAAGACTGTCAGAGGGAAACTTTAGAGATGGAATAAAAGAATAAAACTGTACAAATAGAGTTCAGAACAACCGAGGGCAATAAAAGAAGCTCATTCCACCAGAATAATGAATTCATGGGCTACTCTGTCTTTGCAATGCTTCTCCAATATTAAGAAAACAGAATAGAAACAAAACAAATAATTTCAGGACATATTAAAAGCATTAGGGAATATTCTTATGTTTAAAAGAGAGACGGTGCATTTCAACAATATTGATTTGTGTTCAAATTATTGTAATGTTGTCACAATTGATTCTTATCTAATGTCACTTCTATTTCAAAATTGATTGTTTTTAAAGTGTCTGGTCCCTTCTGCCTGGAGATAATTCACAGCTACTTCTACACACATCCTGCATATAAAAAACAATGAGCACAGTTCCATTTCCATGTCTGTTTTTTCCCTAATTCTCATAGCAAGTTATTCCACAGTCCCTGAAAATTGTTCATAAAAATACTGGAGTTTTTCAGTTAATGCCACAGTTTTTAATCAGACTTTAATGAAAATAAGAATTAAAAGATGTCTTCTTTCTGAATCCTGAAATATAAACACTTCATAAAATACAATAGAATATCAGCTCTTGGTGTGACCTTGAGAGAAGCCCTCTGGAAATAAAGTATTTATCAACTACAACTAAGAAATCTTGACTAAAACTTTCATATTTAAGTAATTAATTAAAATTTTTCTCTGCCTTTCTTTTACTTTATCTTTCTTGAATTCTTACCTTTCAGAATTGTAGGTTTAGGCTCCTTGGCAGATTTGTGGGCTGATTTTATATGATTATGAATAAAATCTGTCTTGTAGAAGAACTGTAAAAAAGGAATAATAAAGCATTTCTTTATGGCAATAGTTAAATCCCCAAAATTATAAAGAAGTTAAATATAGATAATACAAACTACATGATGAAGGCCAGTCAAAGGTGCACCCAGACAAAAGAAACACTGATCAAAAAATAGTGTTTTACAAATACAAAGCCTTGACTATATTTAAAAAATTTACCTGGAAATATCTGAAGCACTTATTTTAGACTTTGTAGTTTCTCCAGCCAGAGATTGCATGAAACATCTGTTGTCTTCAGTGGAAACTGTAGGCATGAATATCAGAACAAACATTTTCCCTTGTCATTGTGCGAAGTGAGTGTATTAATCTTTTTGAAATATAATACTTCTGTTGAGAAGCAGAATACTAATCTATTATGTTCCCCATGATTTATATCTACAAACATCTCATACATTAAAGGTTCTTTTTGGAACATCATCCTAAGATATATTCCTTTCCTCTAGTCTGTCCTTAAAGTAAATTGCCATAATTTTACTGCCATGACCCAGCTTTTTAAATTATATAGTCAGAGAAAACTTCCTTAGGTCATTATTTCCAAAGAAGCTAAAAAAAAAAAAAAGTCATTGAATGTTATGTTTGAAACTCCTTTTTCTTTTCGTGTTCTGCTTGCTTCTAACACAGGTTTCCCAAAATGATAGTTCTTTGAGATATTGTAATTGACTGAGTAGCAGCTTGAGTAGGATTTCTGGCACTTTTAATGCATTTAAGAAGAAAAAGGTGCTTCTGTTCACTGGAAGTATCTTTCTAGCGCAATATTAAGCATCTAGAAGTCATCATAAAAAGAGAAACATTCGTACTTTGCCTGCCTCAATTTTCTTCCTAAAAAGTCTCTGCCTTTGATATCTTTCAGTGGATTTTTGAATACTCTGTAGCATTATTTGCCTGGTATTCCCTAGAATCCGTGCAGTCTATTTTCTTCTAGTATAATATAAGGTCATTAAAAACAAGGTAAATGTTAGGTGACCCCCAAATTGGAAGGATGACTAAGTGTATCCAACTGATACCTGCTATCCTGAAGGGTTCTGTGATCCCAGCAGCAAAATTTTCTCAGATTTATTATTCACTTATAAAAAAGTCTATTATCACTGTCTTGTGTTGCTGAGAGTTAGTAAGTAAAGTAAGCTCTATTTAAAGCCTCTTTCCCTCTGTGCTTGTTTGCAAAGTCTTATTGCTGCAAATACTAAGTGAAGAATATTTGTCATTTGAACAGCTTTTAAACAGCTCTTCAGTGTACAGTGTTACGCTGATTTGTTTCCAAATGCTCCTTTATAGCCCATGAGTCTTAGAATGATGAAGTAACCATTGCCTTCTAAAGGAGGAAATATCTCTTGCAAGATAAAGGAATATGACTTCTGTGACTGGTTACCTAGGAGGACTACAGAGTTGTTGTTCAAGCAGGCAGGGATCAGTTTAGGAAAGCTAAAACCCACATAGAATTAAATCAAACCAGGGACATGAAGGGGAACAAGAAGAAATTTTACAGGCATATCAGTGATAAAAGGAGGGTTAGGGAAGATGTGGGCCCCATCTGGAAGGAATCTAGAGACCTAGTCAAAAGAGTTATACAGAAAGCTGAGGTCACCGACTTACTTGCCTCAACTGACACCTACAAGTGCTCTACCCTTACTACCCAAGTTGCAGAAAAGCAAAAGTAAAAATTGGGAGGTCTTTGTAGGTGACATAGACAGAGGGAATGAGTGCACTCTCAGCAAGTCTGCAGGTAAAACCAAATTGAGTGATGCAGATGAAACACTAGAGGGAAGTGATGCCATCTGGAAGGACTTGGACAGTCTTGAGAGGTAGGCCTGTGCCAACCTCATAAAGTTCAACAAGGTCAAGTGCAAGGTTGCACCTGGGTTGGGGCAATTCCAAGCACAAATACAGGCTGTGTAGAGAATGGCTTGGAAGCAGTCCTGAGGAGAAGGATTTGAGGGAGTTGATGAGACTCAACATGAGGTGGCAATGTGTGCTTGCAGCCCAGAAGTCCAACTGTGTCCTGGGTTGCATCAAGAGAAGTGTGACCTGCAAGTCAAGAGTGATGATTCTATTCCTCTGTTCAGCTCTCGTGAGATCCCACCTGGAGCACTGTGTCCAGTTCTTGGGCCCCAAACACAAGAAGGTTGAGCTGTTCACATGTGTCCAGAGGAGGACTATGAAGAGGATCAGAGTGCTGGAACTCTCCTCCTCTACAAGGACAGGCTGAGAGTGTTAGAGCTGTTCAGCCTGGAGAAGAGCATGAGGGTGGTGAGACACTGGAACAGGTTGCCCAGAGAAGTTGTGGATGCCCCCTCCGTGAAAGTATTCAAGGCTGGATGGGGCTTTGAACAGCCTGGTCTAGTGAGAGGTGACCCTGCCTACAACGCGGGGATTGGAACTATATGATCTTACCCAACCTAAACCATTCTGTGACAGCTCCTTACCCCAGTTTTCTCTTTCTAGTTGTATACTGCATCATCTAAGAAATTTCATATTATTATCTTTTTCTAATATGTATTGAAAACCCTCAATCAGAGCAGAATGACTATGATGTATGAGGGCAAAGGAGACCTGAGGTTCTTGAATCATTTAGAAAGTGCAGCTGGAGATTAAATGACGAGCACAGGTGTTTTTTGTCTTGTATTTTAAAGTAGATGATGAGACAACATTTTTGCAACTATAGCAGGTGCAATAGTTCTTATTCAAACAGGAAAAATAGAAAATTATTTTTCATTCTGGAAAAAACATTGGACTCATTAGCAGAGGTATAACATACTGACATAAAAAACAGCCTGATATTTCTATGGAAAAACAAACTGAAGGTCATTTGGTCTTCCTCTGAACAGACTGTATAGGATTTTTCATTATATTCCTGTCTGAAAAAGAAAATAGATATGTCTGAGGTATGTTAAAAAAACACACAAAACAAAAAAAAAACAGGCTCCGTTTGTATTTATAATACTGTGCTACAGAGTGCTTATTGTCTGTTTTTTGAGAATGGAGATCTATTATGTATCAGTCCAGGGACACAAACCATTTTCTAGGCTTACACTATTAAATCCTGAAAGCACAGTTTTACAGAATTCAGGCTGAAGAAATACTTTATAATCAACTCAGTGAATTTTGAAAGAAATTTTCAATGCTTTAGGCACAGATGCCATGTATCTAGAAGACTGCCAATCACTTTAGCAAATATATATACGGTATGTTGTGCTCTTATGATCTCTCGAAATTTTGCTTGGCACCATAAGATCTTCACAAAATTGTTTAATGGAAGAAAGGGCTTTTTATTTCATAAAGAAATTAGAATAAATCTGTCATATTTTCAAAATGCCAATAACTGCTTTAGCATTAACCTTTTTGTATAATGTTTTGTGCTTGCCTTTACTTATGGATGCAGATAATATCAAGTGGTTGGGGCATTGCCTGTTCTTCATCTAAAAAGACATAAAAACATTGCAGATAAACTCTGAAAACTATCATAGTATCTGAGGGTTAGAATCCACCTCAATTATTATTACCCTTGTCCTAGGGCAAGATCTTCTGTGCGTATGTCATTCTTGTCAAATGCCTTATTTATGCCATGATTTAACTTAACATTCTTGAAATCACATTCTTGTACTCATTTGCTTTTCAGCACCAGGGAAAAAACTTGTAATTGCTATTCTATTTCTCATTCCACAATGGGAAAAGTGATTACCTTTGATGATTGTTAGAGACTTACAGCTTTTTAAAGAGTTTGTGTATCTATTTAATTAGAGAATGCTACCTGCATCTTATTTTACAGATGGAGAGATATTTGGCTATGGGGCATGGCACCAGCTCCATGCTGGCATAGATGTGAGTGGTCCTGGCTTGCCATTGGCCATAGCCAAAGGCTCCTGGACACCTTGTGGGGGTTTTAGAGGAAGAGCAGTAGCCTACATCTGCCGTTATTGGAATTACTTGGAATCACAGAACCACAGTGATTGGAAGGGACCTCTGGGGATCATCTAGTCCAACTCTCTTGCTAAAGCAGTTTCAAAGCAGTAACTTCTACAAACCTTGTAATATCCAAAGACAATCTGCTGGAATTGTTGTGCTTACTGGAGAAGTTTTGTTTCAAGGTTGAGTTTCTCTCTTCCATTTTCCCCTTTATAGTAACAGAAAATGAAGAAGGGTAACAATTGTCTAACTCAATTTTCAGAACAAAATGAGCCAAACTTAATGGAAGAATTAAAATCCAAAGGAAACTTATTTGTAGAATCTATGAGGGCATGCAGGAAAGGGATTATGCTGCAGATTGAATTCTGGCATGCAAAAGCTACTCTGGTGGGAGGAGTAGAAATATCTATAAATAATGAACATGTTCATTAAAAAATAAAAAGCTTGACTAACATTCCTGCTTCCAAACCTTAACATAATTAAAACTTTCATCAAAAGAATTTCTAACTGCATGTATCATTCTAAAGGAGGACATCAGATTGAGAGCAAACGTAACATAGGAAAGGAAAAATAAAATGGCCAGCTACCTTCTAACAGGTAAAATAAACTTCTGTCAGTCATATCTTTATGTAACTCTAACTGCCAAATAAGTTTCTGGTGTTAGAAGCATTTTTAACACATAACATAAAATTAAAGCTTATTTAGCTTAGACTTAGCTCACTTTCTAAGTATGCTATTCTCCCTCTGCAACAAAATTCCCACGGCAAACTTTGTTGTATAGAAAATGCAAATGTGCTCAGGATGAGTAAATATTGTATGTATAGCTCTGTAGTAATGCTTGGCTTGAATACTAAACTTCACACTTTTGAGCAGGCTTGGTCAGCATAACCAAATAATCACTTCTCTTAGAGTTAAGTATCATCTCTCTCTGATTTAAATACTAACTTTTCTACTACAAAGAGAAAGTAATTGCGCAGGTGGAATAAATGTTTGGTTCAAAGCTTGCAGTGTGGTGGCAGGACAGGTAGATATTTATGACTTTATGCCTTAGATATAATTAATCTCTTCTAATATTCCCAGTTTTTCTAATATTACTGATGTCTTCACAAAACATTGTTTAAGGACATGGATTTTAATTTTTACTTCTTTTCTGATAGTGTATCATTCAAACACCACCTAGAAAAATTGGAGAGTATGGTTTAAAATCAGATCCTGATAATAACAAATGAAGAACATTTGTATGCTGCAAGATTGATGACAGTTTGTGAGTTTCATTCATCTGCAATAATTGATTTACATTGGTTCTTTAGAGCTTTAGGAAATTGCTATTTCAAATCAATTTAATTCAGTTATAAAGTACAAGACAGTTTAGCTTATTTTATCTTTGCTCTGTTGAGATGGATGGGAAGATATTCAAAAATCTTTGGATTGTAAATACACTACATTGTGAGAGTTTAGATATCCAAAGTATGTTTTACAAATTTTGCAACTGCATCTGACAAAAATCAACAGAATGTGAAAGGTCACTTAAGCAAACTGAACCATTTCTTTAAGATTGAGAGCTATTATAAACTGAGTATCTATCTAAAAATGTAAAGAATTAGAATTAGAATACAATCTAATTTTAAGAGGGTACGATTTAAGAAATTAATTTCTGTTACTTCATTTATTTTTTCTTATTTGTCCATTTCTGTTCAAAGAGAAGATTCAAAGTAAAGATGGAAATGCATAAAGCACATTTTCTCCAGCAGAATCTTTATATTTTTTTTAACTGAATGCTGTGCTGCACTAGAGATCCTTGAGCCTGTTTTTCTTCATTCTTTTGTGCTCAGATTGTTCCCAGGTAGAATGAATGTTGGCAATAAATAATTTGAGGGAAATTCCTGGCAACTCATAAAACAATATTTGTCCTATTATGTGAAACAGAAGGTCAAAGTTTGAAGTAAGATTTAAAAGGGGAGGTCAAAAGTGACTTCCCCACTCTCCTTTGTTAAAATCCCCAAAGCCTAAGAGTTTACTTGCACTGCAGCACTACAGCAGTAATAGTTAATAAGTACATCTCCAAATGAACTCTCCCTTTGAGAGTCTCAGGGCTTTAGCTAGTTTAACCTAATCTCGTACCTGTCGGGTAAGTAAGTACTACTACCCTTTTTTTACATATAGCAAAATGTAGCCTCCAAGAGACTAGCACTAGGGTTATGCAGGAAGTGTACAACGGAAGAAGAAATAAAAAGCTTGATTTCTTTATTCTCATGAGCCTTACATACTGTATGTTTCTTGCAGCCAGCACCACCAGTTTTTCATGTGTTGTCTTTTGGAGGCTGCAGTCATCATTAGTTTCTGCATACATAGTGCAGCAAAGCCTCTCTGAACTAAAGCATTTGCAGTACAGTGACCATAGGTCTCTTGGTGAGCTGAAGAAAATCTCTGCTATTACGAAGGAATGCAATTAATCTCTATTAAAATTTATTATTTAGATGTAGCTTTTGAATCCTATTCCATCACAGTTATTCATATATGTATGGATGCATTTGTACATTTGTGGAGACAGGAAAGGCATAAAACTTGTTTGGTTTTAATGAGATTAGATTAGAAGATAACCTGATCCCCTCTGCTCCTTTTCTTTCTTCAGAGGGTAAAGGAACCAAGCTGCTGCCAACACTTAAACTAGCTTGATTAATGAGTCTGCTCTGCCAGCCTTCCTGTAATCTCTTCTGAAGTTTTAGGTTTGGTTTAATGCAGTTTAGTTTGGGGTGAGAAGTAGGGCTGGTTTTAATTTTATCTGGATCATTAAACCAGAATCTAATTGGCATTTATAACTAAGGGGGAAGTCTTTATCCCCTTTGAACTGACTCAGATAACAGCCAACCAAAATTAAGTAGATGCACAAGAAAGGGAGCAGACAGCGGTGTATTCTCTTTTATTCAGCTGTGTATGAGATTTGCGTTTAGAAACAGCCAAATGCAGAATTCAGAACTCATCTTTTTAGTGACTTGTTGAGGAAGTGTTTGTGATCAATAAGTATAAGCAGATAAATAAGTTTGAATGTTTTTTTTACTCTTGTCACCTAATTCTCATTACAGAGTGATTGTTCTAACAAGAAGGTGTGAAGCTTAAAATTTGATGTGCTTCCTTATTTTCCTTCATACTGAGCTATGCTCTGCTCTAATCCCTGTCTGTAGGTGGCACTGATCCTTCACTGTAACAGTGGCAAGGAAATTAGTAACGCAGTGGATTGCAAAAAAAAAACTTTTTTTTTAATCTGAGCTTTAAAAACAAAAATAAAATGTATGTTTGTGAATCTGGTAGTTACATGAAGCATGTGTGAGCTACAAAAGTCACAGCACTGTGAGAATGAAGGGTGCTTTTTCCTGTCTTTAATTTAACCTATAGAGAGTGCCACTACGCATTGTTATTCTGTATGTCTTGGCATGCTTTTCTTTCAGTTTTCTTTTCGCAAGAGCATTAGAACTTGAAGTAAACAGGAACTGAAAATCTTGACCATTACCTTATGCATGCTTACTTTATTTGGAGTCAAAAAGTGATTCTGCCACTTTTCCAATTGAATAATTCCTAAGGTGATGTAATTCTGCCAGGAATGGTGCAGGACTGTAGACAGCACATGACAAGCAGACTGGAAATCCAGCCTAATCCTATTTTTGTATTCTTATGTTTTTGAAATAAGGAGCCAAACATCTGATTAATAATATCCATTCTAATAAAAAAAATAGGACTAAATTCAGAAAAGGATGTAGGCATTGTAATGTTGGAAAAGTTAATGAGTGTACTAGAGCACCTTTAGTTGCAATGAGATTTTCTCATCAGCTAGTGTGGAAAAAATAAGTTGCAAGAAAATACAGAAATTAGCAAGCTGAATGACATAAACTAGTCAGCAATAAACACTGAACAGAGTAACAGGGCCTATGGCCATTTACCCGAAGGTAGGTAATGAACTGCATAAGAGAAACTGATCTGTGAAGTCTGGTCCCTCCTAGTACTGTTCTAGTACTAGGACATCATTTCTTCATGCCATCACGCACTAATGCAGCAAGAATTAAAGAATTAAAGAATTACACTGGTTTCCTGTCAAACGCAAGGCTAGGAGGTCTGTCCTAACAAAGTACTCTGTTTCAAAAATGCCCACAGATTCCAATAGGATTTAATTGTGTAAGTTATTAAATATTCAGGGGGAAGAGATTTAAACTGGACTTTCTCACAAGAGCACCTGAACTCTGCATCAGTCTGTCACCTTTCCTTTACTCCAGTGAATATTCACTTATTTATGAACTGCAAGATATATCTAAGTTTTTCATCTAAAAGAATGATCAGTGGCCTGATTTTTAGGTCCCTCAGCTCAGGGAGTGTCCCAAGTTGAAGTTCAATACTTAGAATTTGTTGGGGGAATAAGCTGTCTTTATTTCTGGGCTGTTGATCTCAGAAAGCATACTTTTGTAAGATATCTGTGAAACTGGTAAATAAAATGTGAAGGGGAACACCAATCATGACTCTAAGAGGGAGTTTTATATAAAACATCTTGGAAACATTACCCCTTGGGCAATTATAGTGAATATTTTTTATTAGAATGTTACATTTTTCTAGATTTTATCACTAGGAGCTTAAAGATTTTACTGCTCTGAATAGTTTGTGAAGATTTTGGGTGCCTGATGTCTAGTTCTTGCATGATGAAATGTGTTGTTCTGAAGCTGCTTTCAGGCCATCTGTTTCCAATCAACGGGCAAACTTTGCTTCCAAGACAGGGCAGCAGGGCTCGTTGCACTGGAACCAAGATGGTTCCTCAAGCCTGTGTGCTGTGCCTAAAGAAGATTTCCCTCAAATTTTGACTGTAGCAGAATTTATTTCAGCATGCACATGTTTCTCTGATTGAGGATTTGGCAATTAACATTTGGACTGAATGCTTTTTTACAGACTTTTTTTCTTATGCTAAGACTAATACCTTCTTTCAGGAGGAAGCAACTGCAAACTCTTACAAAATGGGAAGGAAAAAACTGGCTTTAGTTTATTTCCATCCTCCAGTTTCTTGATTCTGAAATATTTGGGGTAGATTTTAATACTTTGGGATTTTATTGTTACATTCAGACCAACTTTTTAGAAGATACATCTAGTTCTGCTCGGGTAGGAAGTTAAGTCTTGGGTGCAGTGCTCAGAATTCTTGCCTCTGGGAAAAGATATTAAGGGGTCCTGCAAGTACAGCTGTGTCATTAGTGGAAGGAGGAGACCTGAAGCTCACAGTGAGTTTCTCACAGTCCTTAGATGGTCTTTACAGCTTTTGCAGTTGAGATAGTTTCTCTTTGCTGACCAGAATTTGCTCCAACTCCTTATTTATTTATTTTTTTTACCTTTATTTCTTTTACCAACACTAACTTCTCTCATTAACTTGTATGACTTTTTGGCAGAATCTGTCAGTAACACTTCATGTCTTGTGCGCAAGGTATTCTTCTAGTATGGATGAAAGAATGATCACTATATAAGGTTCACTAGGGAGAAGAAACGGTTATATACAGTCAAATGAGGTGCCAGTACCGGTTAGCAGGATGATTTTTCTGTTTTGTCAGGACTATGTAGGTTCCATAGACAAAATTCCAGAAGGAGTATTTGAAGGACAAAGATAAGGTTTTCTTGTATCTATTTTCCAAGTGGAAGGCTGCAAGTAATGTTTGAGATACCACAGGCAGGTGAGGAGTGCTGGTAGAGAGGAGGCAGTAGCTGATGGCTTGATAAAAGACATAAAAGAGATAGCTGCATATTATGGCTTGGCAAATATGAAAGTGAGAAATAATTATGTTTATTTTTCAAAAATGTATTTGCAGAGCAATGTGAATTTTAATGTAATAATGTGTCATATGTGTCATGTTCTGAGATTTTGTTTTTCACGTTGTGAGTGGAGGCCAGGACATAACTGGATCACATCTGTGTGTTTTTTTTTTTTTTTTTTTTTTTCCCTCAAGGTAGCGGTGGAGACTTTTATTTGTTTACTTTAATTTTTACAGTTTGCATCAGAGAATGTCTCACCTTCTGTGACTACTAGCTGGATTAGAGTCACTGAGATGCTGCATATCTAACAGAGCTTGGTCTCAGCACGTTTGTGTGCATGCTCAGAAAAAAAAAAAAGGACCAGATTAATAAAAGAAGCTTAAAATAAAAAGTTTTCATTGGGGAATCTTTCCCACTGTCTTGGAATGGCAAATACAAGGTCTGACAGAAAAGAAGATATTTTATCTGTGAAAGCCAGATATAGAGGAGTCTTAAATAGCAGATCAAGAGTGACAAACTTTTCATTAGCCTAAGCATCCTCTTATTGCCTTGGTTATCTGCCCCCAGGACCTGATAATAACACAGAGGTCAGTCTTATGTCCTCTGCTGCAGTCTTTTGCTGAAATGTTCTTTGTAGCCCTTCATGTTTTCATTCGATATGAAAAACTCTCAAAGGACTTCTTTTTCTTTTTCCCAAAGGATTGTCTTTTACCAGTTGGTTACGGCTGTTATACTAACAGCCATATAATTTGCAACTAATTTATTTTTCCCTGCAGCAACAGCAATAAAGTCCTTTCACAGTTGAGAAGTGAGCAGCTAAATTGTGCCTTATGTTTGCACATCAGGCAAGGTCATATGGAGAAACACTGAAGCATATTTTTATTCACAGTCAAGAATGACTGTGGAAGCATAGCCTTTCAGAGACAGACCTTTTAGAAATGACACAAATGTATAATGAATGAAGACTGCTTATCTACATAAACTGCATATACTTACGGATAAGTCCTGAATGCAAAGAGCCTTGTCTTATTCCTGCCTTCATTTTATTTAGCTTGAAAACATGACTTATTAATATCACTCTTAGATTTAGTCAGTGTTTAAAACATTAAATTTAAGAGTAAAAATCTGCTGTCAAGTTTAAAGGTAAAATTAATTTCCTCTTACATAATTTTTTTTTCAATTTTCATTACCACTCTAAGATATTAGACATCAAATTAAATATCTGAAAGTTTCAGTAATTTCTGCAGATAGCTAAACACATTATTTATTTGTTGAGTTAAATGGCAGAAAATATTATTACAATATATTAACTTGCTAAGCAAATATTAGTAAACAATATCTATATCTGAGGCTTTTTTTTTTTAGATGTGTCTCAATTCTACATAGCACTGTGGGACCTACCTGCTGTTCTGCTACTTAGATTTTTCTGATTTTTGCCATGTCTTTTAAATGACAGCAAATTAGAAGTGGGCATCTATTTCCCTGCATGCATCTTAGAGATTTTGTTGAACAAAGGAGATCTGATTTTCTGGTAACATGCTCTTCTGCAATTTTGCAACTTAAAAAGCTAAAGCTTCCTTTCTTTGCTTGGATTGCAGGAGACTATTAGTGAATCATATGTATTGCTAAACTTTTCGTTCTAGAAAGCATACCATGGAGAATCACCTTATTATGACCACACTAGTGAATGTTCAGTTGGGTTCAGATGTATACCATACACATGATATGTGGACTGGATACAGGAAAGAGAAACATCAAATGTGCTGATTGTTGAACCCTGGTTCTTTCACTAAACTGAAAGTGGTCTGTGAGCTAGATAAGACTGAGCAAATGCAACAGAACCAGTTAGCACTTGTTTGGTATTATTTTGAGTAAAGTGAGTTAATGCTATCCACAAGCAAATCTGTCCTCTGGCAATTCCCTTGTTTACTTAGGATTATTGAGATCAGAGGATGGAAGAGAAGAACTACTGTGTACTGTGTTGAGGTAGCACGTGGCATAGAAAACAAAGATTTGTACGTTGTTTTATCTCAATGAGTGTAAGTTGTACTACTTGAACAATATGAAGGGATAAAGCATTATGCTCAGAGTGGTAGAGGTTAGGAGATATATCAAGGAAATGGCAGTGGTGCCAACATTCTGGTCACATGCTAGCAGAACCTTTAGTTGGAAACGTAGATACAGTCCTGGCAAGAAAAAATACTGGAGCAGAATTTTATGTTTGATTCTCTCATTTTAGTTCCATTCATAATAATAATTCTTCTTTGAATGCTTTATCCCCAGAAAAAAAAAAAAAAGAAGAAAAAGAAGTTGTAGTCCTCACCACTTAAAAAGAAATTAGAGAAAAAGAGAAGTAGAGGAAACTTTTGCTATAACATTGGGAAGACATGAATTATGCTTTTTTTTTTTTTTTTTTTCCCCCCACTGAAACTATTAACGATATAAGAACAGTAGGTATCTAACATTAGGGAAATCTACCATCAACTTGTGATACAGCACCATGTGGAGAACAGATACTACATTATGTAGATAGAATGGTGATATATGCATAAGAAAAGTATAGATGTAGATTAGTATTTTCTCTCTAGGCTTCCCTCCTTTTAGCAATGAGTCTGTGAATACACTGTTAGAACTCCAGAAAAACTGGCTTAAAACTTGCTGGAGTGCAAAAAATAATAATAAAGATAATAAAAATAAATAATAAATAATAAAAGACAAGAAAACTCAGAAGAAAAGGAAAAAATTCTTTAAAAAGATGAAATTTATGCAAGAGTCAGTGTAAGATTTAAACACTACTTGAGTGATATTTATTGCTGAATTTAGCAAAGCTTTTTTTTCTTAAATAAGCAAATCTCTGTATAGTGTGTATTATAAATCTTTTCAAACCGTGCGTTACTCTTTTTACTATTAGTTGCAATCTTAACCGAGGAGTTACTTATTTTATTGTATTTTATGGTTTTATTCTGGGAAGAACTGTGAAAAAAGTTCTGACTTACTATCAAATGACAAGTCTGTGTCACCTGGGCACATATATGCCCATGTTCTTTTTTTGATGCTATTTGCAAAGAGGAAGAATTCAAGAGTTCATTGAATTAGTTTAGGTGTAAGTATGTCTGCAAAAAGTAAATAGAAAAGGGGAATGGATTTTGGAATATGTCTGTCATACTCTGGAGCCCTTATAACACTCCTTAAATCTCATCTCTTCCTTAGACCGTACTGTGGGATAAAACCACTTTATGCATTCAGTACTTCAGAAGATGTCCTCTTTGCTACTCAATGGTTGTTTGAAGTTTTGTTTGATATTTTACTCTGTGATTTCTCTATGGAAATTGACTGAAGTTAATGTTACAGGATGATATTTCCAGAATTCTCTATTTCTTCTTGATTTTTTTTTTTTCTCTACAGTTTTCTCTGAGCAAGAGAAAGTATTCATGGTTGCTGCAGCATATATAATAGTTAGGTGTATCAGCTGAGAGTCTGATGAAATGTTATTGAAATAAATAATAATTCCTTAATTTTCACTTAAAAAAATTTGTACACCTGTAAGAACAAAAAGATATATATCTGTTCAAAATGGAAGCACGTATATCAATCTCTTATTACAAAGATAGTTATGTATTTCTTTTTTTTAATATATCTGCTAGTTACTTCCATTGCAAAATTCTATTTCTTTAAAAATTTGCTTCTCATTTTTTTTTTTCTTGTGACTGTGCTGAATTTTAATGCTTAATTAGAAGAACATCCTTTGGCAAAATTGAAAATTTGTTATTAGGCATTTCTTCTTAATAGTTGAGCTCTAGTCACCTAGAATATAAACTCAAAATTTATTAATAGTTTGTTATTTAATTATGTATTAGCTGGTCAGCATTCATCAGCCTTTGTTTTCCTATGCTTATTAGAGCATTTGAATTTCTTTTTGTTAATATTTTTTTTTCTGTGGCTTTACATGCATTCTTCATTCATCCTAATTTCTGTGTTTCTGATAACAGGCTGTACCGAGTCTCAGGCAAGTGGGGTAAAACTGCTAGTTCTGACAAGCACTTCATTTGATGATGAAATCTAGATCTCTAGCATAAAATGTCACTTTTGTGGATGTTCGGTGTTGGAAAGAGCTTGTGCATCCCTAAATCCCTAGTCACTGAATTCTAGATGCTTAAATGAAGCATATGAAATAGGAATTTCTTTGCTTGGTAGGCTCCCTGTATAATTAGTGAAGCAATGTGTTCTGTTGGGATCACCCATAAATTACTTTATTGCTCTTTGTGCTTACTAGGAGTACTAACTTCATTCCCAGCATGAACACTGGTACATGCCAGAAAGCTATGAATCTGAATCTAAGCGTAAAATAGTGCAAGTGGTCTTTAGAAGGTTCTGAAGAATGAGTTTAAATCTCATTTTCTGTGATGTGCAGTTCGTAATTCATGGAGATTCACATCCATAAAATTATTGTGGAATTTGTTATCTGAATTTCTCACAAAATGCTATTTAACCTGCCTTTTATATGGCAGATTGCTACTGAAGAATTTTTCTGAGGTGAAGGAAAGAGATCAAGGCAGAGGGGATACTGAGGTTTTTCCCAGTGTAATGAGATTTAAACTCATGTTTCACGACTATCAGTAAAAAATGGCAACATTCAGGCTATAGAGTAGTCTGTGCTTGGAATAAACTGTGTCTCCCGTTTAATATAAAATTATATTATTTCAGAGATCTGAGTTGATCTTTGAGAGACTGTATTCAATAGAATAACCAGTGATAGAAAATATATGGCCTCATTTTTCCAGTCAGAAAAATATTTTGTGCAATTAATAAGAATGTAGGTGGCTTGAGCAGAAAGAATAAGTTAGTTTATTTTCCCTTTTAATTCAGCTTGCGTCTACAGAATTATTATCTCAGCATTCGAGTGAGACCTGCTTGCTAGTAGTGTAAGTAATTAATGGGTTCAGTGGTTAAATATTGCTACAAGTACTTCAAAATTTTTTAAAAATTGTTTTTAAAGACACTGGAAGATAAACAAATGAAAATATGTGGATACAGGCATAGATTTGCATCTGGAAAAAATAACTGCTGACAACTCACTTCTTTCTATCACTTTTTTTCATAAAAAAAAAAAGGTCATTTGAAGAAATTGTGGATAAAATGGAGATAATGTAAAGGAATTAAGCATTAATGGTAGTTTCAGTTTTGAAATCCAGTAGTGGTCCCTTCAGCAAAGGAAAATCAGTGCAACCATTGCACTTGCAGGCAGGAGCCAATGGCAACTATTCCATTTGTCAAGTCTTGCACCACAGAGCTGAAATATTTAAAGGAGTCAAGCTAATCTCCCCGAAATTGTCCATTCATACAAAACATGAAGCTACCTAGAGGTATCAGTTGATTTTATGCTTACTATCTTAACCTTTTCGGTCTAGCTTCCCCAAATTTCCAGTTGTTGATTTTTGCTTGTTTTTGTTCTTCTTTTTTTTTTTTTTTTTACTATTATTTAATATTTTTATAATTAAATTTATTAGTTATATTTGAAATTAATAGACACCTTCCCACCCTGGAATCAATTACAGCCATCTCTAACCAATGTGTAAATACTCAACACAGAATTAAAATTTTCCTCTGTCTACATGTTTACCTTATTGAATGGTAGCAGATGTGCTAGCTAACACACATGATTCTGTGGATGATTCTGAAGCTTTTCAGGGAAATGACCATCACACATTGCTGTAGTCACTGGTGTAGATGAAAAATGACAATTTAATGACTAAAACATTCAGTCAATATTTCATTCTTCCTGTTCTCCTTTTTGGTGAATTCCCAGCCAGGAACACAAAGTGGCATAGAGATGGAGAACACTTTAGAAAGTGCTCTAATGACAATGCAAAATCAAAGATTACAGTGTTTAAGATTATAACTGTGTAGTTTTATTTATATATATAAATACCTTATATATTAGGTATATACGTTATATCTAATATACCTTATATATGTGTGTATATATATATATATATATACACATTTGAGTTTCACTTGGAAAAACTGTTGAATGCATCTTAAGATTTGGCATCACTGGCAAGGTGGTTTCTAACACAGTTCTTCAGTATGAGTAGCTAAACCATTAATAATAATAAGCAGTTTCTGCATTTAGTGTGTGGAACAGAACGTGTTTAATTATCTTTACTAATTAAACAATAATGGGATTGTTATTAGATCCAGAATTACTCAACAGAGTTCATATTAAGCCTTCTACTTTAGTCTCCTTCTGAAATATTGTATGGGAACTTTCAATGACACTTTTTGGCTGAAAGGCAAATCACAAAAAATCTTGCTTCTTATCATGATCTTTCTTAAAAAAAAATAACAAAAGGTAAGTCTTAAAAGAGTTTTAAAAATAATTTAAATCTGATTTAAATTGAAATTGAAACCTGATTTTACTGCTATTAGTGTATTAGATCATGACTTGAATACCTACCAATTTTGCTGTAGAATAGAACTTTCAACATTCTCTGTTTCATAAATGCTAATTCCTAATAACTATATTTCATATCTATTCTTCAAAATATTTTACATAATATTTTACATGCCATTGAATGGTAGTACATTACTATCCTGTCCCTATGATGGCTAAATGTAATATTTAGTAAAGAGTGAACAGGCAGTATTTAAAGCATTACTAAAATGTGATTTTTTTATATTGCTTTAAAATACATTTGTAATTATATAGCCATTGCTACATCTCATGGCATCAAACAAATATCTGAGAGACTACCAAGTTCTAATGCAAATTTTCAGGCATGAAATATAGAGCACTATACTGTGATAATTTTGAATGTTGCATACCCTTCCTATCAATAGTTATTGGTCACACCCACAAGCATATGATTTTAAATACTGAACAAAGGAAATATGCGATGTGAAATGATCCTTATTTTTTGTGAATTTAAATTGAACTGAAAAAAAAAATATATATATATATATGTGCATGTGTGTGTATACTACTCTCTGTGTCAATTGTAATGCTTCATTTAATTTGGTTATTGTATGGGAGTCAGCTCTGTGAATTTTTTCTAAGTGATAATTTTTACCTGAAAGTAAGTTCCATTGCCTTGCAAATGAAAAATAAAAAAAATAAAAATAAAAATAAAAGGCAGCAATGGGTAAAAAACCTATACATAGACAATATTTTACACTGTATATGGTGGTTATATTTTGAATCTGGTTCCTGTTCCCTCATAGGAAAAATGTAAGTTCTGTAAATCCAATTTCTGGGTAAACATATTTCAATAATGTACATTCAATTTAAAATAAAACAGAGCACTTTACTCCCTAACTATTCCCCCAAATTCACAAATTCACTTTTTAAAAACATCAACATTCACTTTAGATCTGAAGTATAGCATATTTACATCCACAAGTCTATAGATCCTGATGAGTCCCAGAGTCCTGAGGGTCTTAGCTGATGTAGTTGCCAAGCCACTCCCAGTGACATTTGGAAAGTTGTAGCAATCAGGTGAAGGTCCTGGTGACTGGAAAAAAAAGCAATGTCACACTCATTTTTAGGAAGGGTAATAAGGATGACCTGAGGAACTACTGACCTGTCAGTTTCACCTCTGTGCTGCAGAAGATCATGGAGCAGAGCCTCCTGGAAACTGTGCTAAGGCACATGGAAGACAGGGAGGTGATATGGGAGAAAGCATGGCTTCACCAAGGGCAAATCCTGCTTGACCAACCTAGTGGCCTTTTATTATGGTGTCACTGCGTCACTTGACAAAGGAAAGAGCCACTGATGTCATCTATCTGGAGTTTAGTAAGACCTTTGACACAGTACCTCACAACATCCTTCTCTCCAAATTGGAAATATATGGATTTGATAGATGGACTTTTCAATGCATGAAGAAATGGCTGCGGGATAAAGTCTAAAGAGTGATGATCAATGTCTCCATATCTTCATAGAGATCAGTGAAAAGTGGTACCCCCAAGGGGTCAGTGCTTGGACTGATACTCTTTAATATCTTCATCAATGATATCAACAGTGGGGTCGAGTGCTCTCTCAGCAAGTTTGCTGATGACACCAAGCTATGGGCTGCAGTCGACACACCAGAGAGACAAGATGCCATCCAGAGAGACCTAGACAGGCTTGAGCAGCAAGGCCACGTGAACTTCATGAGGTTTGACAAATCCAAATGCAAGATCTTGCACCTGGGTTGAGGCAATATCCACCACCAATACAAGCTGGGAGATGAAATGATTGAATGTTGCCCTACCAAAAAAGACCTGGGGGTACTGGTAGATAGGAAGCTGGACCTGAGCCAGCAATGTGCCCTTGCAGCCCAGAAAGCCAACCGTATCCTGGGCTGCATCAAAAGAAGTGTGGCCAGCTGGCTGAGGGATTTGATACTGCCTCTCTATTCTGCATTGGCAAGGTCTTACCTGGAGCACTGAATCCAGATGTGGAGTCCTCAGTAAAGGAGAGACGTAGACCTCTTGGAGCATGTCCAGAAAAGGGCCACAAAAAAGATCCATGGAATGGAACACCTGTCCTATGAGGAGACACTGAGATAGCTGAGGCTCTTCAGCTTGGAGAAGAGAAAGGCTGCGAGGTGACCTGATAGTGGCTTTTCAGTATCTAAAGGATAGCTACAGGAAAGAAGGGGACTCTTTAGCACAGTCTGTGGTAATAGAACAAAGGGAAATTGTTTCAAGCTTAAAGAGGGTAGATTTAGATTGGATATAAGGAAACAGTCTTTTAATGAGGGTGGTGAGGCACTGGAACAGATTCCCAAAGATGTGATGGATGCCCTGTCCCTGCAGACTTTCAAGGCAAGGCTGGGTAAGGTCCTGGACAACCTGATCTAGCTGTGGTGTTCCTGTTCATTGCAGGGGAGCTGGACTAGATGACCTTTAAAGGTCCCTTCCAACTCTAAGGATTCTATGATTCTGTGATCTATACACCACGGGTCTTCATTTATGATGAAATGACTTCTGTAGGATATTACATATCTTTACTGAGCCTATCTATATCTGTAAATTATTAATTTAGTATAACTATCTTCACATTTTCTTCTGTGTACAGTGTCTTTTATATCCTATTAGGCAGAATATAGAGGTACAGTGAAGTGTAACTTGTAGATGCTGAGTACATTCAGCATCTCTCTGGATAAACTAGAATAAAATAGCCTGTGATTGACATGTCAAAAAGAAAATGATATGATATTGTGCTTGGGAAAGATCAGGTACTTATCTACTACTTATCTTTCCATTCAACCTACCACTTTTTATAAAAATGGTAGCAAAAATTAGTATTTTAATGTTGGCATTTTAGGTGTAATTTTGTTGTACATTATTGTATCCTCAGTTATCTTCTCAGTTGCCACCAACCTAGAATAATGCAATAGCTAAATAAGCATAATTCAGTTTGGAGCAATAGGGAGAATTCCCTGCTCCCTGTAGGTTTGCTGTATGAATCACAATAGTTGCATGTTTAAATTTATAGATCTATAAAGTGTATTTCCTTAGAGAAGTAACAAGACCTCATTAACCATAGCTGGCTTAATTCACCTCTGCATTAAAGTGTGAAAAAGTAGTTTAAAAATCCTTTAAAGATCACTGTGTAACTGCTCACCTACTCCCATATTGGTGCAAGTGATTTTTTCACAATCCTAAATCTTGCTCTTTGTTAGTAAAATCTTTCAGAAAGACCCTTCAGGCAAAAATTTCAGTTGAGACTTCCATGCTGTCAGCTCCTATAGTGTGTTTTCAAGTATAAGCTCATTACTTCCAGCTCACGGTAGTTTCACTAGACCCTTTTAATGTCATGTTTTCTCTTTTTCTTTCTTCATCTTCCCTTGACTTCCATCTGCACCAGAATGTTCTAGTAGTGGTTTGGGTAAAAATATCTTCTTTTTTTCTGCATTTTTTTCAGTGTTAGAGATAGAAGCACTTTATAATATTTGTTTGTTTGTTTGTTCATTTAACTGGTTGCTGAGTAATAATACCAGAGTAGTTGCAGTACCTTCAGTAGAATAAAGAGAAATGTTTAAACTACTTTCTTATTTCAAATCTCTTTCTGAAGAAGCTGAAAAGCTCTTCTGCATAGTGTTCTACAGCTCGTGATAAATTCAGAAGTAGCAGCAGAGAATAGTAGAGGTGTCAGTGGCCATTTTTCTTGCAATAATATTACTCTTGCTCTGAACAGTGGCTGGGAATTTGGCCTTGCTTGAGCAAGGGGATGGAACAGATGATCTCCAGAGGTCTCTTCCAATCTCAATCATTTTGTTCTGTGAATTGATATTGCTGGCTGGAAAAATGAATGCTTTAGCTAGGAGAGCTATTAGTAACGAGATGTGCCAATGACTTGTGCTCTTTAGGCATCCACCTAGTACTTGTTACAAAGAGAATTTTTTTTTTTTTTTTTAATTTAAATTCCCTTGTGACCTTCTCTTGCCTGCCTTTCTTCCTTTTCCCACAGATGTGTAGGTTTCATGGAGCAATTATTCCCTTTTAAGCAAAAGAGCAATTTAATTATATAAACACAATTTCAGCCAATACTTTACTTTTCATAACTATACTAAATATATGTAATTTTTTCTTAGGTTTAATCTCTATTAAACTGCATAAACTATCATACTTGATCAAATCATAGAACGGCTTAGGCTGGGAGGAACCTCAAAGATCATCTAGTTCCAACCCACATGCTATAGGCAGGGTTGTTAGTCAGAAGATCAGTGTGTAGAGATCCCCATCCAACATGGCCTTGAATACCTCCTGGAATGGAGCATCCACAACTTTTCTGTGCAGCCTTTTCCAGTGCCTCACCATCTTTTGTGTGAAAAAATATGTTCCTAATATCCAATCTAAATCTTCTCTCTATTAGATTTAAACCATTCCCCCTTGTCCTATCAGTGTCTGCCCATGTAGGAAGTCAGTCACCCTTTATCTAGTGGAAGACTGCAATGATATCTCCCGAGACCCTTCTCTTCTCCAGGCTGAACTCTACCTCCCTCTACCTTTCTTAATAGGAGAGGTGCTCCAGTCTTCTGATCATCCTCAGGACTCTCTTCTGTTCTTCCTTCAACAACTCTGCATCTTTCTTGCGTTGGTGGGATCAGGACTGGATGCAGTATCCCAAAGGCGAAACTCTCCAGCTTGTAGTTCCCTAGATATTTTGTTATCCCTTTTGTGAAAACAGTAACGATGTTTCCCTTTTTCTAGTCACTGGGGACTTCACTTTACAGACACTTTTCAAATACGATGGAGATTTTTCAAATATGATGGAGTGTGTTCTGGCAACCACATCAGCTAGCTCCTTCAGGACTTCGGGTTGCATGTCACCTGGCCCTGTAGATTTGCACACATTCAGCATCATGAGGTGGTCCCAGACTCCCAGTAGGAGGGATTTTTCTCCCTTGATCCCTGCCTAGATGTTCAGGGGCATGAGAGATGTGGAAAGCCAGAATGCCAGTGAAAACGAAGGTAAATAACTCTAGTACCTCAGCCTTCTGCATGTCTGTTGAAGCCAGTCCTCCCTTCTCATTTATCAGAGGAAGTGTACAGTCCTCTTTGTCTGTCTCCTTTGATCAATGTATCTGTATAATCCCTTCTTGTTATTTTTCACGTTCCTTGCCAACTTCATCTTCACCTTGGCTTTTCTAATCTCAACTCTGCGCATCCAGATGGAATCCCTGTATTCTTTCCAGGCAAATCATCTGTGATTCTACTGTGTGTTACTGTAAAAATTTGCTTGTGTGAGGTAATACATTAAAAACATTTTGTTGGGTAAAATAAATACAAATACATTGATCTGAAAAGTAAGTACTGAATACTAGTTCAATTATTTTTAAAACATTGTCCATTTCAGAGGAAGAAGCAGCCTTGATGACTACTAAGCAGTAAAAGTTAATGTTGATTTGTTTTAGGTGAAATCCAATTCATTTTACCCAGTCAAAAAGTCTTCAACTTAAATTTTCCATGCTAGCTATTAAAATGAGAACAAGCTGCAGTTTGAATTTGAATTGTACTGCATTCACAAGGGGCTTTGTAATCTGAGTATATACAAGCCCTTAGGGCAGTGGAATAGCCTGTCACTATTTCATATATACTCACCTGAGCCTTTGAGAATGCGTACCGCTAATTGCAAGGATAGGTACCTGCTAGGAAAATATCTATTTGCAGTTATTATTTAGTAGCTGTTACAGAGCAATGGATTTTGCATTATGTTGACTGAGTTCAAAAGAAACCTTGTAGTGGGATTTTCTTTCCTTCCCTGCAAATTATATACTGAAGCAAGATCTAAGATTATATACTGAAGCAAGTGCTATGAGCAAAAACTTAGAGTAATTAACTTACAGTCACCAAGAGTTAAGTTTCCTATAATTTACTTTTCCCCTTTTAAAAGAAAAGTGAGGAGTTTTCATTATAAAACAAAACAAAGCAAAACAAAAAAAAAAAAAAGAGAGAAATTCAGATTTTTTACATCTAGCAGAAACTCTGCATGTGTAAGTGTTCCTAACTGTAAATGCAAATCTATGGAAACTTCAGTTCAAGTTGTATTTTCAGTTGTAGGATGTCTGAATGCTGGTGTAATAACATAGGTGTTCCAGATGAACTTTCCTTCATGAATTCTGTAAGAATGACACTGTGTTTTCAAATTGAGAAGACAAAAGTATGGCCTTAAATTATTTATTGTGTCTTACTTCTACTGTTAGTATCCAAACAAGAAGGCAAAATAAAACAATCTTAGTGTGTTAAGTTAGTTCAAATTTTGTACGGTACTAACTTTCTATTTTTATTTTTATTTTCTTCTTAAGGATATCAAGCAGTAACCAAAAATTGAGTTCTGAGTCAGCATAATTCATAATTTGTGGAGATAAGTTCTCTGCAGAGATGATCCTTGCCTAGATCAGTTCAGTGCCTCTAAGCTTTGGAACTTGTGTTTCTGGGTTAGCAGATTGTACTGGATCTGGCTGAAATAAAGCTAACCTTCTACATAGCAGTCCATACGCTGCTGTGTGTTGTCCACATTGCTGTATGGCTAAAGCAGTGTTGATGATGCACCAAAGTTTGGGCCATCGTTGAACAGTGTTTGCATAGCATCAAGGCTTTCTCCTTTTTTCTCTCTCTGTACTCCTAAGTAGACTGGGAGCTAGGAAGGATTCTGCAGGAGTGGGAAAGAATCAGGGCTGCTGATTTAAATTGGCCACAGGGATGCTTTATACCCCATAATGTCATGCTCAACAATAAAGACTAGGGTAGAGGAGAGATTTGTTTTCAAGTGAGTTGCTTCTTAGTGACAGTATGGGTGTTGATCTTTTTTCTTTTTTTTCTTCTTTTTTTTCCCCTCCACCTATTAAACTGTCTGTATCTTAATGCATGAATTTCCTTGGTTTTTTTTTTTTTTTTTTTTTTTTTTTTTTTTTTTTTTTTTTTTAATTCTTTCCTCTGTTCTGAAAGCAACTCTGTGGGTGCTTGGATGATGACCAGAGTCAACTGACTTTGCTGGTAAACTATCTGGAAGTCAGTGTTACATCATTGATGCACCCTGAGGTGATATGGTGTAAGTCAGCTCATATCCAAGAAATGTCAGTATCCAGGTTGTGAGAAAGGATTAGCTCTGACAACTTGTGTAGGAAAAGTACTTCAACAGTGGGCAAAATCTCCCTCAAAGCCTGCCAAATGCACGAAGCAGCTGAAGAAATTAAATTAAAATAGTAAAAAGCCTATCAAAGCCACATGCCTGCTCAGGAGGCAACACTCGTATTTAAGTTGTGGTGCTGTTTCTTCCACCGAATCACACAACTCTAAACATTATGAAAGGAATGAGTTGAGTTACTTTTAGTAGCTTGAGAGTTTCTTGAGTTTTCACTGATTGAAAATTGTTAGTCATGCTGTATTTGAGTAACATCAAATGCAGACATTTTCATAAAAGCTACAAAAAACAGCACACAAACAAGACAAAGTGCAAAACTGTGAATTTATTATGATTACATTACAAAGACTATTCCAGCCACGAGGATGCTTCAGCATGTTGTGATATGCACCTATATAAGATGATTTTGATGTCTCATTAGTATAATGTGCTATTAAATATACAAATTGACATTCTGTCACTGTAGCAACTCCTTGAAATCCTTTAGGAATTATTACTGAATTTCATTTTTCACTTAGCTAGTTACATGATATACATTTATTAACAAAATGGAACTTTGGTAGAACTGCAGTGAACTGTGTTCGCCCTTCAGGCGAACAAGCCCCTCAAAGCTTAAGCATTTTAGCTCACAAGCTGTCTGCTTGTCTTGCAAGTTTGCTGCTTTCTTTGCCTAAAAGCACTCAGCAGGCTCATGCGGAAGGCATTGCCTAAAGGAAATGTGAATATTTCAACAGCGAACCACTGGGAAGCCTCCACAGTTGAAGAAACGCATCAACAAAATCCTTTCAGATGTATCTTGGTAGGAAATCACAAATCCTGATATTTAGATTATTTTTAGAAGAAGTGTGAATGAAGATGAGGTATAGATTAGTGGCTGGGTCAAAAACACTATGAAAGAACGTGTGCTGAACACAAAGGACAGGATCTGAAAACCATTATCCACATCATCAGGGAGACTGAGTTGGAGGAAAAGCTGCAATTAAGAAACATACTTTCCATCTGCCCTAGTCACAGAATCACAGAATCACAGAATTGTAGGGGTTGGAAGGGACCTCCAGAGACCATCGAGTCCAACCCCCCTGCCAAAGCAGGCTCCCTACACCAGGTCGCACAGGTAGGCGTCCAGGCAGGTCTTGAATATCTCCAGAGAAGGAGACTCCACAACCTCCCTGGGCAGCCTGTTCCAGTGCTCCGTCATCCTCACCGTAAAGAAGTTCTTGCGCACATTGGTGCGGAACTTCCTGTGCTCCAGCTTCTGGCCGTTTCCCCTTGTCCTGTCTCCGCACACTGCTGAAAAGAGTCCGGCCTCGCCACTTTGCCCCCCACACCTTAGATATTTATAGACCTGGATCAGGTCCCCTCTCAGTCTTCTCTTCTCAAGGCTGAACAGACCCAGTTCTCTTAGCCTTTCTTCATAGGGGAGATGTTCCAGGCCCTTCACCATCTTTGTGGCTCTCCGCTGGACTCTTTCCAAGAGATCCCTGTCTTTTTTGTACTGGGGAGCCCAGAACTGGACACAGTACTCCAGATGAGGCCTTACCAGGGCAGAGTAGAGGGGGAGGATCACCTCCCTCGACCTGCTGGCCACGCTCTTTTTAATGCACCCCAGAATGCCTTTCTGGCCACAAGGGCACACTTCTGGCTCATGGCCAACCTGTCGTCCACCAGGACATTATATATAGTCATTATATACTTGAGCAAAACTTTGTTAAAAAAAAAAAAAAAAAGTAAAAAAATCTCAGAGATACCAAGAATGTATTTTTCATAGATGCTGGAAGAAAACAGTAAAGATTTAGTTAACACTAAGTAAACAGATTCAGAACAAGATGGGATGGAATTTTCAATTACAGAAGAATGCTCATTCTGGGAGTTGAGAATTCTGAGGCATAACTCATTTTGGCAATAAAACCATATTTTTAAGGAATGTTCAATGGATATAATGTGTTCTGGTCAAGGCTGTCTAGATTTAAATGTTAGTCATTTTATATACCATCAAGTCTGCACCAGCCAGCTGTGATTGTCCAAACTGTGTCAGGGAATTGTAAAAAGCTTTAGCTGCTTTTTGCCAGCCATAGCAACTTCTTTCTCATGAAAACTGGTAGCCTCAGGATCAGACCTAAAGAGCTCACAAGCAAACTATAAAAGCAGCATTAGCTGATGTAGGAAGACAGGCAGAATTTATTAGCAAACAGTGGTTTGAGAAAGATTCTGCTGCAGTTGCATCACGTTATATCAGGAGGAGAAACTCTGAGTCTCCTTCCCTAAGTTCCCCCCTGCAAGAACCAGAAAGACTTGATAAAAGATTTATCAGAAAATAAGGGGAGGAGGAGAGACCAAGATTTTTGTTGGAATACACAAAATTAAAATTTTGTGTAAAATTAAGACATGTTGAAACATTTTGTTACTTTCAGTTTCTTGTTAGTTTTATAGTAACCTCTCATGCTAGTCACAAAGAAAAAAAGTACTTTCAGCTCTACAAGTACGTTAAATTTTAACGTGCACCACAATGGTTTAATAAGCTGATATTATTGCATTCCCAGTGATAGTAAGGAAAGATCAGAGATGGCGGATTAAATCTAAGGCACTTCAATCTGTGTGTGTCTCATTGCCTTTTTGTAATTTTCTTGTTAACGTATTTTTCCAAAATTTCTTTTATGCAGGAAACAGAAGTATGGGCAGTGCAGTTCATTTTTCTGTTTTGGGTACTATGTGATCCACAGTGCTCCATGAAACACTTTATTTCATGCCATATTAAATAGATTTGGCCAGTAAATTATAGTGGTATCACAGACAAGCTGCAAGAATTATGTCATGTTTACTCACAAATCATCAGCTTGGCATGATCACTACAAAAGCCAAAAGCTGTTTTTTTGAATTACTGTAGTTTGTGTCCTGCTGTGTAAGCAGTCTTCTTCCTTAAAATTATAATAACTTCCTTCATAGAAGTCATTGTCTTCAAAGTATTTGTTTCATCTATACTATAATTACTATAATTTTCAGAGTGGGGATAATAAAACAGTTTTCCTGATTTTTATTTTTTACAGCAATTAGCTATAATGAAATTTAAGGCAGTTACTTAAATTCAGTTACTATCAGCTACGTAGGCCTCCTGTTCAAATCTTAGTGATGTCTTTCTCAAATCCAATTTAAATAGGTATAGGTACATTGATAATTGTCTCCAGTGATTCTGTTTAACTTAGGAAGATCTACTTTGTGGCACTTATTTTATATTTGATCTGATAAATGCAGTGTTTGTGCTAGAACTGTGTTTTCTATGCATCTGTCACTTCTGCTTTCATTTTCAATAGTTAAATGACAATAGATGTAATTTCAGAACCTACTTCAAATTCTTCATGCATACTTCATGTTTCAGCTATGTTAAGTAGTTATAGCTAGGCACTATAGTTAAGGAGTAGAGCTGTTGGATAGGCTTTACCTTGTGATACTTGATTATGTACTATATCTCAGCTGAATAGATAGTAACTTACTAAATTGAGCCAATTGATGATACAGGTTTGCATTACTGTATTACTGATAATACTGATTTCTATTAGAAGATGACATTTCACCTGCCTTCTTGATGCTGATTTTGATCTGCTGTGACTTCTACGTGACAAGTATTTCTATTTCTTCAAAGGTATTGCAGCACTGAAAATTCTTTGCATTTTGGTTATTTGCTGCTACCTCAGAAGAACATGAGAATAGTGCTTCTTGCTTAAGAGGGTATCTCTAACTGATGGTTTAAGAGAGGAAAATTGTGTTTCGTCTGACTAACACCTCACATTAAATGAGAACAGTCAGACAACTGACCATTCTCGTTCTTGTTCAGCCATTTTTGTTGACTTTTCTCTATTTTGTAAGAACACTGAATGCCACTGGGACAAAGAGAAACATGAATACATATCCTATACAAATGTTGAGTTGAGAATATGAAAAAAAGAAGTATTGGATCTCCAAATTTAATATCATTCTTAGATTAATTCTTAGAAGCAGCTGGATAAAGCTTTAGGAGAAGCAATATGCTTCGTATTCTGTAATGGTTGACTTGTTTAAAAAAGAAAAAAAAAATTAACACCCCTGAGACTGAGTGGGAGCCACTTCTAGACTATATAATTCTTAGAACTCTGGCATGAATTGTCTGAAGGCATAAAAATTAGCATAAAAATTGGAAATCTAAATGTTTTATAGCATAGAAATGTTTTCTAGAACTAGTTGTGTCACTCAAATGAATTGGAAATGGCTTTCTTGCTTTATATGAGCAAAATAAGTAATGACAGTGGCATACTCTTTTAGTGCAAAATCTTCCATAATAGAAGATTAAAGGTCTGACGAGAGTAGAACAGTGAGTTCTCTGCTCTGATGACTTATCATACAATACTAGGACTGCAACTAGAACAAAAACCACAACATCCTCTAACTGTGACTCTTTCACCTTGACCATCTAATTGAAACCTTCTGCATCTATAAATAAATCATAAATAATCTTCTGTACATATTATGAGATCCTTGAGTCTTCCAAAACTAATTTGCTCTCTGTTGAGAAACATATGAAAATAAGAATGCTAAGTTTTTCCAGCAGTATTTTGGTCAGTCTGTGTTGGCTTTGAGAGGTAGTGTAATCTCCTATTATGCATTACTCAGGAGATTTGTAAGCAGAAACTACATAGCTTAGAAAGCAATACTATTTGACTGGAGAAAATGTTATGGGAATATTGCCAAAGTAGGGATTCAATTACACAAAAAGAAAGGGGATAAAGGAGAGAAAAGTAACAGAAGAAAGTATAACTGGAATATGATATTATTTTTGAGAGAAGAAAAAACTCAAACTGTTAAATCTTAATTTAAGCTTTCTGGAAAAGTAGCCAGATTTTTTGACATGAATAATCTTTGGCTTTCCTAAGCCAAGAATCATTCCAGTCATTAAAAGTAAAAACTTGTTTTCTTTCTCCAAATGGTAGGAAATCAAGTTTTTGTTTTAATAGTACAAACATTTACAGTAGATATGTTGCTGTTACTTCAATGGAAGTAAGTGCAAAGCTCATCACTTAAAAGTCCAATTGTAAGTCTCCGTGGAAACTGGTTGCAAATATGCTTATTCCTAAGGAGACATAGCATCAGTAATACTGTATTGCTTAAAAAAAGAACAGATTACTCAGAGTTGTACCTCTCACATGTTTTTGTATTAAACAGAAATGTTGGGATATTTACTGAGGATGAGCCTTTGACACTACTGAGATTTAAAAAGGAATGTGGTCATGAAAGTGTAGATAATGGTGTAGCTAAGTCTTCTGTGTATCTATTCCACTTCAGATATAGAAATAAAAGGAAGATGGGTATTTTTCTCCACACTTGAAATTGCCTTTATATTCTACAGATTTTGTATTGTGCCAGTGCTAAACACAGCTCAACGCTACCACACATTCCCAGATATTTTTGCTTAAAAATACTTATTTTGGTCAGGATGAAAACTCTACTGACTCTTCAGAGCTGTATAGTAGTTATACAATATTTGAAAAATGCTCATATGCATGACACTGATTCTTTTGGGGGATAACTATCCTGAATTTTTCTCAAAATCAACACAATGGTGTACAAGCAACTTAAGAGTTTTTTGTATCTTGTCAAGATTAATGGGTGCAAGTTAATACATTTCTTCATCTTGATACTGGGGAAAAATTCATCATAAAAACACTGGAACATGTAAAAGGGTTGCCCAGAGAACTTGTAGAATTTCTTTTCTCACAGAATAGTGAGAGAAGCTTGATGCTAGCCAGCAGTGCATCCTTGCAGCCCAAAAGGCTAACTGCATCAAAAGAGGGGTGGCCAGCAAGGAGAGGGAGGTGACTGTCCCCCTGTACTCTGCTCTTGTCAGGCTTCATTTGAAGAACTGCATGCAGGCCTGGGTCTCCCAGCACAAGAAAGACTCTACGATTTTAATTGAGTAGGTCCAGTGGAGGATCACGAGTTTGATCAGAGAGGCTGGAGCACCTCATCTATGAAGACAGGTTGAGGGATTCCTTTTGTACACTGTATGTCCTTGTGAGCAGAATCCCTGTACCTCTGGATTTAACTCAGGGTATGCATCTTTATGTTTCTTCCTAAGTTAACAGCCAGCTATACTCAATTGCTTGTAAATGATTCTTGACATCTATTCAGCTAATTAACAAAGCAAAGATGGTATAATAATTCTATTTTGGTATACTTTGGGCAAGTTACATTTTTAACTCTTTATCTTCTTACACATTATATTTTATTTCATCATTTCTAGAGTTCTGAAGAAAGAAAATACTTAAAAACTTCCTCTGAGATGTCTTGCTTACTGATCCCTGAGTTTATACACGTTACTTCTCACGATCATCCTTTGTCTGTAGTCCATTTGAAATCTTGTTTCACATTGTAGTGCTCCCTGAGTTAATGTAATATTTTGCTTAGAAACCTTCTGTAAACCTACTTAAGATCTTGACATAGTTTGTCTACTGTTCCCCTCCAGCTATTACATTTTCTCTTGTAACATCAAAAGACAGTAATGTTTCTCTGTCATGATTATTTGTTTTTGAACATTTCTTCAGCCTTTAAGATTTTTTTTATTCTCCAGATGTTTGCCTGCTTTTAACTCACAGTGCTGACTGTGGTTTTCATAAGGGGTACGAATAGGGGTACCATATTGCTTAAGATCAGCAGTACAGCATAAGTTGTTGTTTTCCTTTCTTCCTCTCTCTATATCAAGTCTTCTTGTAGGTATTCAGGATACCTCCTCAGAGGTATTCATTACTCTTCAAACATACTGACAGTGGTTTAGTAAGTTTGTTAAACACCTTCCTTGAATCTGAGGTACATACATCAGCTGATCTTCTGATAGCTCTTGCTTCCTTCCCTTCTCTGTCTGAAATCATCCTTTCTTAACATTTTAACAATTCTTTTCTCACTTATGTTGTTTTGAGCTATTGTTTTTCCTGCTGTTGCTGACTTTGACAAATTCTCTATAATATCAGTACTGACAGCAGCGTTTCTCCATCTTATTTTTTCTGTTGTCCTTCTCCCTATCCTTAAAGCCCCTGACCCTTCCTGTAACAAGCACAAAAATTTATGAAGTTTTGAAGATTTTAAAATGAGTACAGTGACTGCCTTGATCTGGTAGGATAGCTTTTTCCGAGCAGCTTCATAGATCCTCCTGGTATGTAAAACATGGTTTAAGCAGCAAACAGCAAAAGCACCTCTAGAAACAGACCTCAGAGATACAAAATGCCTTTTCTGCAGTCACAATCAGAACAAGCTGAAGTCCTCTACATCTAGAACTTTCTCACAGCTCAGCTGCATCATTGCTCTCCAAGGAGTCTAATCAAGGCTCACAGAAACTAAATTTTACCTGAAGCCTCTTATCTCTATTCATTTAAATACAGTGCTCCAACTGTCCACCGTATCCTCCATTTGAATCTGATCAGTGAGCAATGAAAAATAAATTCCCATCAATAATGTGACCCTGCTTTGCTGACTTCAGTTATGCACTGGCTTGCAATCATTCTCTTCCTGCTTTTAGTTTGAAATTTTATGGTATGTCCATCATAACAAGGTGATGTTTAACAGCAGCTTCAGCTCTTCTTTACTCTTAGCTTGTCTAATGTTGTGGTTTAACAGTAGTTTCATTCATCCAGAGAGAGGTATTATTTCAGTCTTCACAGTATCTGGAAAAAACACAGATGTTTAATTTATGTGGTAATGATCAGTACTAATTTATATGTTGGTAACTGAAATCAAGACAATCTGAGTATCTGATGAAAAAGTCACGAGTTGTGTTGGACTGTGATTTCAGTCTGAATTTGAACTTTTCTATCACATTTGAAATAGTTTCTGTCATAGCAGAGAAACCTTGAAATAATGAACACTTCAAAATACACGTGACTACATAGGAAAACAATAAAAAATATAGTCAAGGATACATGAAAAAGTGTTGCTTCAAGGGCAGGAAATAATTTGAAAAAGCTGTAGGTAATTTTAGAAGTCATTAGGCTTAAAGAAATGTTACCTGATAGAGCTCAGTAAAATCATTAGCAAATTTACTCCTAGCATTTTGAAAACAGAATTTATCATTTATTGTGGAGATACATGCCATACAAGTCATTATTTGCTTTCAACCAACAATGAAGACATAGAAAAAATAATTCTAACCACTACGACATTAAAAATATTCTATATAATGCAATATTCATTGTCTCCATAATTACAAAATACTGAAATGGTGTGGTGCTTTTCATGAAACAAAATCAAGAAGTCAGAGAGATAGTCTGCTATGAAGACTGGTGACATACCTTGGGCTGAAGCTGGTATCCTCAGGGTTGTTTCACTGACTGATGTTTTCTGAGGAATGTGGAAAGGAGAGATATCTTTCAGAAAATACATGCTTTCCAGAGGTCTTCACTAAGGGTTACATTTTTGTAGCTTGCAGCCTCTATGAGCCTCTGAGGAAGCATGCTTATGCTCTGCTCCATAGAGATACATTTATTCATCTTGTGCAAACTGCTCATGGGAGTCATTAGTATAAGCAGAGAAGAATGTTGCTTCCTGTCCTCTGTGCACTGGTGTTAGTCTGCTTATATCCCAAATCAGAATCAGATTTTATGTCTCTTCATCTGCATAAAGAGAAAGAATTCCATTGCAGACATGCAGTATTTATGGCATATTGCATAGCAATAAATAATTACTAAGGATATATTAGTTACTGTTAATACATGCATCTTGTCTTGAGCAATCTCTTTATCAAATCGGAATATATGTGACTCAATGCTGACTCTTAGTAAACAAGTCACAACAAGACACTAAATCCTGGAGCATATTAATTTGTTTTATTTCATTTACCTTTATCAGATAATTATAAATCTATGTTTAGATATTAATTTGTTTTATTTCATTTACCTTTATCAGATAATTATAAATCTATGTTTAGATTTAGAACTGCAAGGAGGGTTGTAAGGGTATTTTAAAAACCTTCAGCAGGTTTAGAATGACTGAGGCCTTCATTAAAAACGTAAACCATTCCACATCTTTTATTTAACAAGGAAAATCTGAAATATTTTAAGGGACATTTAGTCTGTATTTATCACTGAGAAAGCATAATCAATGAATTTTCTAGCCTATAATGTTACTTTGGGAAATCAAAGGATTTAGTTGGAGGAAAGGAGACAAATTATTTGTTTGTGCTTTAATCCTTGTAGGTTTGTTAGGATTAATATTATAAGATCCTGGATAAAAATAAAACTACAGCAGTAGGGTCTTATGATCTGGCTCTCATTCATTAAGCAAGTTTCCCTAACTTCAGCTATAAACTAAATTTAGGCATTGTGTCTGCTCTGTTGGAATCTAAGCCTTCCAGCTCAAAAACTGCTGTGAACATTGATGAAGACCAGCAGATACAGAAAAACGGTGTACTCTGATTGCAATCAGAATCATGAATTAGAAATTGATGTACTGCAGAATATAAAAGTAGGTATTCAGTAGTAAATCAGATGAGAGGAAGTTTATGATGGCTGTAATGATTAGCTCTTTTTTTTTCTGCTGACTCTTACCCAATAAATCACTGTATTTTACCATCCAGATATATTTTCCAAGATGTAACTCATATTTGGCTAAATTTAGGATAGTAAGGAAGCTCGCTTCATATTTTTGGAGGTGGTTTGCTCTTGTGTATGAAATTTTTCCAGCTTTGAATAAACATTAAGGAAGAGAAAGAGAAATCTAAATCTACTTGTAAAAAAAAAAAAAAAAAAAAAAAAAAAAAAGAATAAGTTTCTGAGTAATTCTGATACTTATAAAGAAATACAATCATACACTGAAATTTCCAAATTGGGAAGTATTATTGACTTGGAAAAGCAAATATACATAGTATGAACTTGTGAATATCACACATTTGTTTAGAAATCTAAATATAGATGGTAAAATTCCTTTCAGATCATTGTCCTGTTTTAAACAGTCATTTAAAAATTATCTACGTACTGGGAGAAAAGAAAGTGCAGAGAAGCAAGACACTGCTGTGTGGTCACACAACAGAATTCACATGACATTAGCACCATCTGATCACATCCTTTTGTAACTGGTTCCATGGTGCTATCAGAAGTGCACTTATTGCGGCCATTTTGGCACATACATGAATGCAAGTCTTAATCATTTTTGCTTTAAATTAATATGCCAGGGGAACTACAATAGCTGAAGATCTTACATTAACTCATTTCAAGACATATTATCTAGAACAGAGTAAAACAAATTCCTGAATAGCCATGGCATTATTATTTTGGCATTATAGGCATGCGCCTTCAGTGCCTCAGAGAATTTACTTTAAGTGCCTCATGAGTGCACCAACTCGGGGTAGCAGTACTCAAGGAATACACAGATTTTCAAAGACAGGAGGTATGATTCACTTATGTAATCAAAATAATGTCTATTTACCCTACAATCCTTTCCTCTGTTCTTTCAATCGCGTCTACAGGAAGACTAGCAATTTATTTTCTTGTTCTGGAAAGTGAGTAATGAGTGCACACTCACAAAACTATTGAACTGTTCTATTTCTGGGGATGTCTAATCAGGACAGTCATTTTCCTTGGCCATCTCCACCTTGTAACGATCACACTGATTTAGTAAAAAATCTTTCACTTTCTCTTGTATCAGTTTTCAAATACTAAGTCTTTTCTGCTAGAAAAAGTTAATTGCTGGACAGACAGTGTTTTTCATAAGGTCTTATTTCCATACTGTATAATTAAAGGGAAATATGGAATGAAGCAGCTATTTGAATCATCTTGAAATAGTTCGTATAGCCAATTTCTCCGTTGTAGAGGGACTATTAAAAAAAGAGTGAATAAGTATGTTTTAAATCTAATTCTTATTATTCTATCCTAGTTATATTTGCATTTTGCCAGTATACATTTGAGAAAGCTTCTGATGTGATAGACATATCAACATAGTGGGGTTATCAAGTATTATAAAACAAAAATAATTTGAAAATGAAGCATAAATTACGTATTATGCTAGTTTTGGTTTGCTGAACTGTAACACAGTTGTGCTACATCCAGAAATCATTTTTAAAACATCATGACGCAACACTTAAGAGATTTACTCAAGAAATTTGGGTGCACAAATGTTTCATAATGGCTAATATTGAAGTGGACCTGTTAGCTTGAGCAAGTACATCTGTGTTCAATAAAAAGCACTGTTCTTTTGATGCGTCAACTTAAAACTGATCTCAGTGTACTAAATAAAAAAGGCTTTGTACCCTTGTAGCCCCTCTGCCCTGTTCCAAGTTGTTAATTTTTTGCTTATGTTTGTTGAAACATACAACTGAAACATGCTGCACTATGGAAACCTGAGTCAAAACTAGACATGCTTTATTTTATAAAAAAGCACTGCCTGTAGAAAATAATTCCAACAACAAAACAAAAATATTAAATTTTAATTGGAATTAGCTTTAAAAGTACAGGGAGAATTCTGAAGATGAAAGATACTTATTTTCCATTTTTTTAAGCAAAAAGAATAATTTCAGAAATTCCAGGTGATTAGACTTCTTCAAAATGAGAGTTTTCATTTCAGGATTGTATTTTTACATTACAAGGTCTTGCCTATCTCATATTTATGAATTTAGGAGAAGTCTTGGGGTTTGCAGAAGAATCTAAACGAAATGTCATTTTAATTAACTACCATCATTTTAGTTTCCTAACAATATTAAATCCGTAGACATTTTTACTTCAGAAAAATAGGACTGTTAAGAAGAACCAGCTCTTACCATTAGTTTTATATCAGGTAAAAACTACATTTCTTTTCACAAATCATGACAATTTTTAAATTTTGTGGTATGTATATTCACAAAAACTATAAATCTATAATTTTCCCAAATAAGGAATGTATAAAATCATACTGATGACACAGTCACAAATATTTTGGCTTTTCTGCAAATCTCAGATTACAGCTAGAATTACAGATAGAATGGAGTATCCTGGAAAAATCCTAGTCATCTACAAAGATAGAAAAAACCACTTATAGTGAAAATATAATCATTTATAACAGAACTTACTCTACCTTCTGCTGTTAACATTGTAATTAAATGTGAAAATATTGTCAGAAATATCTGTCTCTGTACAGATTTCTTTGGGAATATTTGTCCAGCTTACTTGATTGGATAATGTTTCAAGTGCATACATTAAATAGAAACAAAGAGTTGATGTTTATGTTGTTTTACGTAAAGCATTATGCTGTCTTGAGTAAAACAGCATTTTCTATTCCCAAATTCCCATTCCAGTTAATAATACTTGCTTTAGCTGCATTGAAACTACTTTGCAAAGCCTATGCAGCATTTTTTTTAATTAGAAAACTAACCCTGAAGTGAAAGGATGCATTAATCAATAAATTGATTAAAAAGTTCTTTTTTTTTTTTAATTTGTAATGATATCCAAGATAAAGAGTGGCTGCTTTGTTTTTCTGACTCCTGGAGCATTTTCAGTAAGACCAAACAGAAAAAACTCACAAAAAAACATCAATTCTGGCTTCACTAAGGTAGACTGAAGGAAGGCAAAGATTAAGTGCTGAAACTTAGATCCTGCAGATACATTGGTTTATTGTCCAGATGTGTGTAAGAAACTTTACAAATTTGGGTTGCTCCTCTAATCACAAGTGTTCAGTTGCCTGTGAAAACTTATAGTTTAGTCTGTTATTTAAGGATCTCAGAGGGATACAAATCCATTCCACACTTTTACCTTTCTTTCTGACATGCTCATTTCTGACAATGTAGGAATATTCCTTGAATGATTGATTAGTTTTTGACTGCAGAATAATATTAAATGACTGCCAGATCCCATGATGAATCATCCAGTCTTTCCTTATGTGGTTATCATCTCTTATTGTTCAGTAGGCCAATCTGGACTCGTAATTTCTCATTAGCTACAGGGTTGACTTATTCTCAACTAAATGAAACAGCCGTTGTATTGTAGTGAGCAAAGATATCTTCAATATTTTTATTGATGACCTGGATGAGGGCATTGAGTGCACCCTCAGTAAGTTTGCAGATGACACCAAGTTGGCTGGAAGTGTCAATCTGCCTGGGGGTAGCGAGGCCCTACAGAGGGATCTGGACAGGCTGGATAGCTGGGCTGAAGCCAATGGGATGAGTTTCAACAAGACCAAATGCCGGGTCCTGCACTTTGGCCACAACAACCCCAGGCAACGCTACAGGCTTGGGGCAGAGTGGCTGGAAGACTGTGTAGAGGAAATGGACCTGGGGATATTGATTGATGCTCGACTGATCATGAGCCAGCAGTGTGCCCAGGTGGCCGAGAAGACCAATGGCATCCTGGCTTGTATCAGAAACAGTGTTGCCAGCAGGAACAGGGAAGTGATTGTCCCCTGTACTCAGCTCTGGTGAAGCTGCACCTCCAGTACTGTGTCTAGTTTTGGGCCCATCACTGCAAGAAAGACATTGAGGCCCTGGAGCACGTTTAAAGAAGGGCAACAAGGGTGGTGAGGGGTCTGGAGTACAGGCCTTATGAGGAGAGGCTGAAGGAGCTGGGATTGTTCAGTCTGGAGAAGAGGAGGCTCGGGGGAGAGCCTTATTGCTCTCTATAACTACTGAAGGGAGGTTGTGGTGAGCTGGGGGTTGGCCTCTTCACTCGTGTAACTAGTGATTGAACTAGAGGGAATGGCTTCAAACTGTGCCAGGGGAGATTTAGGCTGGATGTTAGGAAGTACTACTTCTCTGAAAGAATTGTCAGGCACTGGAATGGGCTGCCCAGGGAGGTGGTGGATTCACCAACCCTGGAGGTGTGCAAGGAACATTTGGACGTTGTGTTGAGGAACATGGTTTAGTGAGAACTATTGGTCATAGGTGGATGGTTAGACTGGATGACCTTGTAGGTCTTTTCCAACCTTGGTGTTTCTGTGATTTCTGTGATTCTGTGAAAGCTACCTGTTATAATAAAGTTCAGTGACACTGAGATTAGTAGTAGTGTTATTGTTACTTATCTCACCTGAGGTGGGCAATTAGAAATAAAATATTCATACAAGATGAGCCCAAGGTGCAATACCTGATGTCCATGTTGCTTCCAGAAATGTTTCCTGTATTTCTTGGTTTCCTATAATTCAGTCTCAAAGCCCATTTTAAAATCATATGAACTATTAATTTTCCTCATATTTCATACATTTTTTTTTTATAATATGGGGCAAAACAATTAAAGATGGAATTAATTATATGGTACCTACTTGTTCTTCGATATTGCCTTCTAAAACTCCAGTCTAAGTTTCACTGGTTCTACTATACTTGACGAATTTTAAATGACCATGGTTGGTCATGTGTCACCACTGTAAAAACAGAAAAGTGCTGAGATATACAGAGTGTAGGATCCACATCCATATGACAAGAAAGTGCTGCCTTTTGAAACTTTTTTATTCATCAGTCAGCTAGCTCTCTTCTCTGGTAGCCTCATCTTGGAGGCACCACAGCTCTAGCATTGAGATGTTCCTATCACTGAGTAATACAACTGAACAGAAAGTTACTATCAACTCTAGCCTCATCACTACAGTAGTTATATTGACTTTACTGTGACAGTGCTTCATTGTTATTGATTAAACCTGTGATGAATTTGACATGTCCAGCTTAAATGTGATGTTAGAGTGCAATTTTGAAAACTCAAGTACGTGGTTTATATTTTGAGATCATTATTTCAGATATCTCTGGACAGCAGGTGATAAACAAAACCAATTTCCACCTGTCAGGAAACACATTGTATGTCCTGTCTGCACTGGCCTATTTTGCTCACTCTGAGAGAAATTTTAGATCCAAGTGATACATCCAGGCTTTTGTTTTTCTGCCATCACCTGAGTTTCTCCTATGTGAACCACAAGACTGCTCAACGGCTCTCTTTCTCTTATATTACTTTCAAGAAGAGAGAACATTTTCAAATACTCTGGTGATGTGAAAAGAAATAAACTGAAATGCAAACAAACTGTTCATTGGAACAGTTGCTTTGAAGAGCCACTCTTACCTTCCTCTTAGTGGATTACTGCTAAAATCAGGAGAATAAATGTGGGGTAAGTCACTGACTGATAAATAGTAAGAAATTTGAATTTATTATGACAGATAATTGTGCTTATAGGAAAAAAAATATGAATAATTTTAACAATGCCTTCAATATTTGAATCCAGTAGAGAGTAGCTACTTGACCTCCTGGTGGAGGCTGACCGCTCCATGTCTCAGTGCATCTTTATCTTGTTTCTGGGTCCTAGACCAATGAATCCATGGATAGCAAATCCCCCCTTTGTTTTGCTGAGATAATTATTCCTTTCTTCAGGTTATTGGAGAGCACTTAGGCATAGACTTCCTTTTGCATTGTAGAAATGATGCATTGGATCCCAGTGCCCGTTAACTATGACAACAGTTGTCCTTTAGAGCAGTTCCTAGAATCAATTTACCCTTCCTTGGCACATAACTTTGTGAGCTATCCATACCAGGTTTCTCTGAACACAGCCAACATCTGGGTTTGCATGGGATTCTGAAATGTTCTTTCTCTTGATAGGGTGAAAAACAGATCAGAACATATACTAAAACTGAGAATCCTTGTAATGTTTCTTTGTGTTTCCTCTTTCCTTTTGAACTTTTGAGAACAGATCTCTGCGATTGATCTTCTGTAGTTCATGCTTTGTCTCCTGATTCACATGTTCTTTCTTTGTATCTTGTGATGTTGGGCATGAGCTGATCTGCCAAGCAAGCTCTCATGCTGCAGTTGCACTTCTCCCTTTCTGTATGTATGTATCATAAATGTAAACATATGTACAGAAAATTAAGGTGACAAAGCAAGAGAGAAAAATATATGTATAAATTTAAATACACATATGTAAAGCTGTAAGTTCCTTTGTAATTGAGTTCTAAACAGAATTTGCCAAATATAAATATGTATATATTTTGTAATTTAAACTGAGAGGCTTTCTGTCTTTTATGGCAGCATGAATTCCCTGAACTTTCTGATGCTTGATTTTGACTGTCATGTGTAATCTTGGCTGGGACAGATAAAAGGAATTTTTCCTTTCAATGACACAATATTTCCTTTTTCAAACATGTATAAAGGAAAACATTGTAAATTGCTGTAGCTTCAAAATATTTGGGCCAGAATATTAGATAGTGTAAATCAACATGAGTCCTATGATAGCAGTGGAGCTGCACTGATTTATACAATCTGAGAAGCTTGTCCCATATCTTCAAGTGATAAAATACATTTGCGCTATGCAATATGACATGCATTTCAATTTTATGAAGTAAATGTGGAGATTACTCTATACAGATGACTCTGAATGCTATTTTTCTCTAGTTGTCTTTGTAAGGTATTTAATTTAGAACTTCAGATAAATTTCTTATCCTCTTTCAGCATAGCCCACACATTTGAGTAAGTGATGGAAGTTTTACATCTGATTAAATGCAAAAACTTCCATGAGTTTCATAGAAGAAAAATTAGTTTCTATTTCTTTTGATGTGCTGCTGGAGTTTTGAAAATTTTAATATATTGGAGCTGTGGTACATACACATACAGAACTGTGGACTGGTGGTTTAAAAAAATAAATGCAAACAATATTTGATTAACATTTTTTTCTTAGAGTGATCCTACATACTTCAGAATCTTCAAAAATATTGATAATTAATGTCAATGTTTCAAAACGTGCCAGTGATTTTGGGATTGCTAACCCTACCATTTAAAGAAACATGAAATAAAATTTTCACTCTATTAAAATGAATGATAAAACTACACTAAATAACAATACTAACTACACCTTGATTGGGGATGACATTTGATTAAATGACATTTGGTTATTAGTTTTTTTGAAGTGTCCAAAGTAAAAATAAGACTAGTACTCATTGTTCAATGTTTGGAGCATATAAAATATCAGTATGAAAGACATTCAACATGTTCTCAGTAGTACATAGTCCAAAATTATGAATGTAAGCCTTCTATTTCATATTTGCCTTCCTCTGAGCTGGACTGGGCACCAATCTGTGGCCTCACTTTGTGTTCTTTTGAGGCACTGATGGCTTTGCGGAGAAAATATATCCAGTACCAATTCTTCATTTTGGCTCTGTACTTAAGGAAAGCTTCACTGAAGTATTTATAGATTGTATGATTGAATCAGAGCTAATTTACCTATCAATCATTTCCTATACTGGACTCTTCCATCTCTGCTTCAGAGGAATGGAAGTGAAGACACAGATTCTGTATTTTTGATCACTTTAAATAGGAAGTACCTATCTTAGTGATGAAATCAAAATAATTAGCTAAAAGTAATTTCAAATTTGAAAATAATTTTAATAAGTATTTGACTTCATAAAAACATGTTTCAAATCAAACATAGATTGGAATCCTATAACTGGAAAACATGTATGAATCTTTGAGTTGCTCAATAAGTGCATTTGGCATAAGCCCTCTGTCTGAATATATGAATAAATTTGTAAGATTTTATTTCTGTCCTTGAATCAGATGCAGACGTTCATACTTAGATAAAAGCATTTATCTATTTATCCCTTTATATTTATGTATAGATTCTAACATTTGATCAGATAACTGTCAGTTTTCTCACACATTCTTAACTAAAAAGAAGACAAATATAGACATCATAAGTTAAAATTTGCTCTTAAATTGATAAAATTACTGAAATTAAGGAAAGGTTTTATGCCCATAGGTGTTTTTATCATTTCAATCAGGTAGGAATTTTATCATTTTAAAACTGCGCCTAATTATAGCCAGGCTGGATAAGGAGGCATATTTCATTTGTAGGAACTATCCAAAATCATAGGCATGAATTACACTGGGAAATATACGAGGCCTAGCTAGCACTGTAACTGACCTGGTGGTTAAGAAATTGTTTGCTAATCAGTGCATGTGAGAGCTAGAAAACTTTTTTTTTTTTTTTTTTTTTTTTAATCCTGGAGGTATCCTAGAGTATGATTTTGTTTATGATCCTGGTAAGAAAACTGCACTGTAGCATAGAGAAAACAACTTTCAGCATCATGATGTCCTTCTGACACAAGAGGAAGTTCTGGCTCAGCAAAGACTGGAGTGCTAACTGCTTGGGCTGAAGGACTCTAGCTCTTCAAAAGCAAGTTTTCCCCTGCATGGGAGAGAAAACTTCGCATCCAGGAGGGTCTTTCAGAGTCTGGTCTTTGCCAAGCATGCAAGTTTAATGCCTCTCTAATTCATTTTTTGCATAAAGAAGTTTATAGTTTGCTGCATTTGTCCTAAAGGTGTGTGTAGTTAATACTGGAGCTCATGCAAAAAGACAGTTCATTAAAAGATGAATCCCTGGTCCTGGATTCTGTCTCTTTCAAATTCAGCAGCTGCCTAATAAGCACCCTGCCATCCTTGCAGCAGAAAATCCTAAAGAGAGAAAAGGTCACTGCCATTCCCTAGTGAGATGGCCTTGTTTGTGAGCTAAGGAGATCTTTTAACTGGGGCATATGCTTCTGTATTTTGTTAAGCAAATTAGTAGTTTCATTGATGTTACTGTTCTGAATTGGACTAAATATTTTCAGATCCCAGTTTTATTAAATGTGTTTAAACATACAGTGAACTTCCACATATTACACCTTTTAAATTAAAATCACATAGGCCTTCACCACAGTTATTTTAGATAATAAAACATGGAAAATACTAAAAAAGCTTACATGTAATATTTTTCAAGATGTTGAATTCCTGAAGATATGGTTTCCATGACACCCTTCCCCTTCCCTCTCCAACGTCTTTTTTTTTTTCTTCTGATTTTTACAATTTAAAACAAGTCCTTAGTGAAATTACCTATATATCTTTGTCTATCACATGGAATTAACCATCTCTATTAAACCTCTGTTCTTCTTTGTGCTTTTTTCTCTTGTTTTTTATCGCTGTGACAATATATCAGCAAAACACTGAAGTGTATTTTAATATTTTTCACAACATTAGCATCATGAATGTTTAAGTGTATGATCTGGCTGGATCTTCCTAATCTATGTGTGTAAATGTGCTCTTCATAGTTTACAAACTCAATGCGGTCTGGTAAAATAATGGCAGAAAAATTCAACAGGCTTCATGAAGAAGTTTTTCTAAAAGGATGAGCAGGCACATCTACATTTAAAGAATTAAATAGACTGAAAAATTGAGAGTACTTAACATGTCAAGTGTATGAACACTGTGTTGTGAATAATACGTTGAAGATCACCTACTTTACCTCACTAGTGTTGTATACTTGAGGTGTTTCAACTGTAAGTAGCAATCACAGCTTATATAATAAATAATAAACAGGGACATCAGTGACTTTAGTTAGAATAGTTGATTTCACAGGCTACTGTAGAAGCCCCTGTTAGAGCTGTTATAGTCACAGCATTTCCATTTCCGCAGATTTATAACCACACTGTAAAAATGAGCTCTAGGCTAAAACTTGCCAGATGAAGTCTCAACTCGAAACAAATTGTTTTAAAAGAACACATTTCCATAGCTGTATTTTCTCCACTCTGTTTAAATGGTATATTTTAGTTGAGTTGCAGTAATGAGCTCCACATTTGATATTTTGCTAACAAGAATAGTTCTGAGCCTTGTCCTCAATGTGTCAGCGGGAGCACATCATGATAAAAAAAAGGGCAGAAGTTTTTGCAGAATTTCCTAGGGAGGAACACACCAAATAGAGCATATTTTTCTCTTTTTTTTTCTGAGCCTCTGGAGTCTGAAGAGCCCCAGATTTAACCAAGAAGACACAGTGGAAGTTTCAGAGGTACCCATATTGGAGCAGCTAAGTTGCATCTTCTTAGTCACAGGACTCACTATCTCAGCTGAGGCATTCTGTGACCAAATCTGTGCTGGTCCTGAATTAATTGATTAGTGTGTGCTTCTCTGGTTTATTAATTTATTTAATCATAACAACCTGTAGTCATCTGTAGTCATCTCAAACTTACTGCAAAAAATACCCTGCTCTCTTATATCCTTAGTCAGGTTCTACAGAGATTTTTCCTAAAGAAACAGTTGTTTTTTTCATTTGTTTTCTCCCTTTCTGAAGGCATGCAAGCTATTAAACAAGAGGTCTCCCTGTATACAAACATAAATTAGATTATTATTGCAAGAATTCATTCTACAATATTTTTGAGTATTTTTAGTGTATTTTTGAGAAGATGACAGTTTCTTCATTTAAAAAGATATTAATTAAAGGTCTAGAGTAGAATAAAATAGGGTGTAATACAATAGAACAGTTCTTTGGAAGGAACTGATAAAGATCATCAAGTCCATCTGCCTGACCAGTTCAGGGCTAAGCAAAAGTTGCAGTGTGTTCTTGAGGGCACTGTTCAACTTTCCCTCAAACACTGGAAGGCATGGGGCATCAACTGTGTTTCTGGGAAGCCTGTTCCAGTGTTTGATCACCTTCACGCTGAAGGAATATTTCCTTGTATCCAATCTGACCCTCCCCTGGCTCAGTTTTCTGCAGTTCCTATCCTATCATCAGTTTCCAGGGAGCAGAGCTTAACACCTCCCTCTGGTTCCTCAGGTAGCTGCAGACAGCCTCCTGGCCTTCTCTTCTCCAGACAATCCAACCCAATTGTCCTCAGCCTCTTCACAGAGGACGTTCCTTCCTGCCCTGTTAGCAGCTTCTGTGCCCTCTTTAGAACACATTCAAACACCTTTCTATACAGTGGACACTAGCAACAGCTAACATATTAAAAATCTGCTATTTATGGATATCTATATATATTCCTGTGAAGTTGTCTCTGGACAGTGAGTATTATGAAAATCTTGCTATATTTTGCACTGTTGCACTTTGCATGAAATAGAATAGTCTAATAAATCAATGTGAAAGAACTATAAAATAAATCCTATGGTAGAATGGAAAGCTATTATATTCTATCTTATAAATAGTATGCATTTTTAGAATTATCTAGATATGGAATCATGTAATGAACTGAAGATGTCATTATGTTGAGCTGGAAAAAAAGTAGGTGCATTAACACAGAGAGGGATGTTCCTTTCAGTTCCTTTCTGCGAATGGAAACAAAAAAAATGTTTTTGGAATTGCTTCACACATTTACATCTACTGCGTTTCTACCTGATGAGTTAGTTTGTCAAACATATCATACAAATTGCCCATCTGTGCCTTAACAGGGTTATTTTTAATGTTGCATCCAGAGCTTTATGATACTAAATCACTATAATGTATCTGAAAGTCTTGTCAGATGGATGCATGACTAACAGTTCATCAAAATGTTTATTCAGTAGTATATATTATGAGGTCACTCAGACAATGGCTTCTAAAGCATTAATCAAATCCTGTATTCCTTGTTAATGATTTTACTCTTCTGCAGCGGGTGGCTAGCTATTTTTCATATGGCCCTGGAGAGCCCAGTACCCCATCTTTCATTGCATGGCATTATCCTTTTTCTGTGATGTTGAAGACGAGGATTAGATATGGTAGATTTCAATAATCTTTTCGTAAATGGCTGCTAAAAGTTCTGCAGAGAATTGAACGTTTATTTCATGCCACATGTTTCGGAAATGCACAGATAAAATGTTCTGTGTATACAAACAGTACACATATATTCCTGTATATAAGAATTTTCTACTCTAGCACTCACGTTAATAACTGCAAAAGAAATTAATTTTTTGGTCACTTCCCCTGTATTTAGGAGAAATATCAATGTACATTTGTAAACATCGCAGATATATAAGGCTGTTTTTGAATGATCAAAGCATATTGCATTGTCTGAGACAAAAATGATGCCAAATGGTTCAAAACAAAGGATGAAAACCAAAGCTGGCATACAGGAGTTGTGCTGTGTTGTATTGATCACTATCCTTTTTACTTATAATATTATAATGCTTTTAAAGTATAAGGAATTGTAATTTGATATTCCTTCCCACTAAGTTTTAACCAAAGCAGATCTAACAGCCCCTTAAATGTAGCAACACGTTCTTTGCTTCATACAGTTGCTTCTGAGTGCTGAAATGATCTCAGTATGGGTTGCAAGCAGGCCGAGAGTCTTAGGTGTCTTTGTATTTTTCCATCCTGTTTTGGTTTGCTGGGTTGCATGCAGAGCTCAATCAGAATTCATAGTCTAACTTTTGATATGTGACACACTTGAAGAGTTTTTGCTAATAACCCCTGAAAGTAATGAAACATTTGGTAGTGCATGCCATAGGTTCTGATATGCTTGTAAGACCTCTCAGGAGTTCTGGGCTAGAGAGCAGAGGGGCTGATAAAAATCAATATTTTCAATTGCTAGAGAGTTAGTATTAAATGTTAATGATATAATATAGCTATTTCGTGTAAAGTATATAATGCAAAATGACTCTATGTAGATACTAATGCTGTGAAGATGAACAACTGGGAAAAATGTAGTGATACTAAAAAAGCTGAAATGTCACTAAGTATTTTCATCTAATAAGAAATACAATTTCTATAAAAAAGCTATTTATTTTCTATCGTAAGTGCCTTACTTTTGAGTTTACATTTCTTAGAGGATTATATGATACAGTAAAAATGTTGTAATGTAAATAATGTGTGGAATAGCAGCTAAAAGATTGTGTTGATGAACAAAATTCGCTGAATATGTCAGAGCTCAGAGAACAGTGAGGATGTGAGGCTATGAAAAGTGTATACATTCATGAAACAAACAAGTTAATAATGTTCTTTCTTACATAAAACTATAATAATTTGCTTTTGAAAAACCAGAAATATATGAGCATGTATGTATATTAGAGCAACAGCCATCTGTTATAGTACTGATTTTTTAAGTGACTCACACAGCTGAAAGGCAATTGAACTGGAAGTTTTGGATCATAAAATGTTACACATCAAGTTTCTGGATGGTACTGTAGTTTTATTCTTTGCTGCCTATGCTCTGTGAAGTGTAGGGCACATGGTTGCTATTTTGCAGCTGTGAATAATGGGTGCAATGATGTTAGATGTATCATTTAAAAAACAGTTTCTGCTCTTATACTCAAGCGGACCTTCTTTTTTTTCACTTCTTTTGAAAGCTGAACTACAAAAATAACTTAACTCACAAATGCAAGTCAAAAAGCTTGTGATAAAGACTTTTAATGCAGCATCAGTGATGCCCTCTGACCATTGAGGTACAGATGTCTAACCTCAACTAGCTGTCTAGACTTCATACTAATTGAGCAAATGACTTTCTGCACCTCTACTAGAAATCTAGTAAACAGAGGCTCACAAGTAGCCTGACTGCAGGTTAGTCTAGCAGAAAACTTATTTAATATTTCTGAAACACTAATGCTATGATTTCTTTTAGGCTTTGCCTGTGTTTTTTTGCCATTATCTTTTCCTGCAAGGAGGCAAAATGATTTCTGTGTTAAATAGGATTTTACAATTCTATCTTTTTTGGAAGAAAATCATAGAAATCACGTGATACAGCAAGGAACTTCTTCAGGTATAGCACATAGATCAGATTGCAGAAGCATACATCCTACAGCATTATTGCACATGTTCAGTGGTGGCTAATCTCAACAAGGATTCAGTATGCTTTATCATGTTCTATGTAGAATTCCATCTGGATGAATGAGTTGGTGAAGGGCAAGTTGGTATTTTATAGCTAGATATACAGAAAACTGTGAAAGCCTTCTTTATCTATATTTGTAGTATAAATATATCAAAGGTCTAAGGATACTTTATATGCAGCATCCTCTTCAGAATTTGGAAGCAGAGCAAGCAATAGAGAAGCAGTACAAAGGTTAATAGTGTGCCATGAATACATGAAAAGAATTGGAGGTATGGCAGCTCAGCAGTTGAACTCTACCCTCATGGCCTTTGCAAGAGGTGAAAGTTTTCCTGGGACAGAGTGGTCCCAGATAAGCAGTGATCTTTTTAAGACAGTACCAGAACTCCTTGTTATACAGAAGTAAAGAATACATACAGTGTATCCAATTCAACATCAAAGGTGAGAATCAATTTAAATCATTTTGTCACAACTAGTCTCATAACTTTGATATTTCTCCTGCATATCTTGCATTTGTCTGAGAGAAAGAATAAAAAAATAGAAATATGTCTTAAGACAGACCAACTTTGGTCATCAAAGGCTTTGTCATAGCCCTGCATTGTCAACCTAATCTAAACATAAGTCTTTTTATTCCCTTGTATATCCTTTTTTCTTTGTAATGTAAAGATCATGGCAGAAGGTACATTCCCTATGGAAACCTAATTAACTTATTAATTCTTTCGCACCTTTGAAGTGTCAATAAAATCTTGAAGAACTTGCTGAAAAACCAAGTTCATTATGACTACCTTAAGTCACTGTTTCTTTCACAGTAAGAAATTTCAGTACTTGCATCTATCTCTCCTCCTGCACTTTGTCTTATTCTGCATTCCTCATTTTATGTGGATATATTATCAGAAAAATAGATGAGTTAAGCTAAAAGTACTGCTGCACCACTAATGATATTTTCTACCTTACCTGGCTTTAACGGACTTGGCTTTTCAATCAGAGACTTCATAAGCAGAGAATTACATTGGGCAACATTCATTGCTTCTTTGTTTGTATTTGTATTCCCCGAGTTTATACTAGAGACTCTCACTTTTGCAACAAATGTAAATAGGCAGCTAGTGGATATTTCAGCTCATATATAAACAAATCTATATTTTTTGGTCTAAACTACATTTGATAAATGTTTTGCACAAAAGCAGATTTAGCAAGGTAGCTTTAAAGTTTCTGAGTTGAATGAAAATTAATATTTATTTCAATTCAGTTTAGCAAAATTCACATCTCTTGTTCTGGTTGTGCCTTTCCAAGTCTGAACAGTCCTGATTTTCTTTGCTTTTTGCATAGAGTTCTTTCCCTACTTCAAATTATCCTTGCTTTTTTCCATTTTTTTTCCTGTTTTATTCTTGAGCAGCATACAGTGTTTAAGGGGTAAATGCACAATTGCACTGCAGTTAGTTTTCTATTGCTTTCCTAATGATATCTGGCATTCTATTTCTTTTATCAGCTGCTTTTGCCTAATGCTGTCATAGACTCGCCTGTTGTAACCCAAAGGTCTCATTTCTCTGCAGGTCTTATCACAGCACTGTGTATTTACAGCTGAGGCTATTTTAACCTGTGTGCATTACTTTGTGCTTCTCTATACTATGTTTCATCAGACATTTTGTTAGCTAATCAGTCAGTATTTCTGATTCCTTCTCTCTATAAATTCCTGTGCTTCTTCTAAATTTCTCAGAATAATGTAGCTCCGTCTTTTTTTTTTCTAAACTTCCTCAACCTGATCCAACAATTGTGCCAGGAGGCTGCTTGCATAATTAAGAAGATATTTAAGAATATCAGCTCTACTATGAAATACAAAAGATTATAAGACACATATAGGATTTAAAAAGAAAAAGCTGATTTTTAGACTGCAGGTATAATTTAGGGAAAAAAAAAAAAAAAAAAGATCAATTTTGAATGGCAATACTGCAGCAGAAGTTCTGGAAATTCTATTAGCTTACCACTTCTTAAAATCTTTGAAATTCTTTTACAACAATGGTTCGTTCTCTGTATTCTATATAGTTGCAAGATAGAAAATAATGTTAAATGTTATGATTAAATATTAAATATTGGAAATGTCAATATTTTTGCAAAGATAAACAGAATTTTAGAAGCCTTGGGGTAGCTGCAAGATTCCATCTGGGATTTGATATAATTGAGTTGAAATCTGTTTATGAACTCAAATTATTATCTTTTTCCTGTCATGTGTAAAGGAAAAAAAATTATCATTAGGCTTTGCTCATAATAGAATGAAAAGAAATCCACTGATTTTTGTGGAAAATGAATGAGGAAACCAGTTAACACATATTGTTCAGCTTATTCTTTGGGCTTCTTGTGTTTATTCCTTGGATACATGTTGAGTTGTTAAAATCATTCAAGTTTGTATGAAATCAGAATGGTATAAATCACCAAATCATCAAATCATTGCACAGCCCAGATTGGAAGAGAACTCAAAAGATCTTCAGGTTCAAACTCTGTAAAAAATTTCTTCTATCAAGATGAAATCTGTCATGGTGTAACTTGTGCACATTGTTCCTTGTCTTCTCTGTGTGGCTCCTTGTGAGGAGAGTCTGTCTTCTTTGTAGTCATCCTTTTGGTAAGGGTCTACACTCTTTCCTCACAGGGCAGGTTCTCCAGCCCTTTGTGGCCCTTCTTTGGACCACTCCAGTCTGTGTGTACATTATTTGAATTGTGGGGACGAGAACTGCATACAGTATTCTGAGAGTGGCCTGACAAGCAATGAATAGAGTAGGATGATCACATTTCTATCTTTGCTAGTAATACCCGCGCAGATGCAGCCCAGGATCTGATTTACTGTCATTGCTTCAGCGATGAACTCTGTCTCATATTCAGCTTGTTGTTCACCATAACCTTTCAGATCTCTTTCACCAAGGCTGCTCCTTAGTTACGCGCATCCTACCCTGTACTGGGCTCTCAGAACCTTACACCTGCCTTTGTTAAACTTCAAATGGTTCTTGGTTGCCCACTTTTTAAGCCTACTCAGTCACTGTACTGTGGCTTTAAATTTTGACATTTTCACATCACAGCCCAATTTAGTGTCATCAGCAAACAAGACTTCTAATATTTGGCGTGTCAGCCTGATTTGCTTAACCTAAGCAGGTCTTCAAAGTTGAATGTGTGCATATTGATCTTTACCAAGGTGCTGAATCCCAGTGTTCATAGATTTACACCTGTCTACTCCATCACCCCAATAAAAATGCCTATTGACAATAAAAGTGTTGGGTTAACTCACATAGTGGTGCAGACTTAAAAAATTCAGTTAATGCTTTTTTAAAAACAAGCTATTTAGAAAGCTTTTTTAAAATACCAGTTCTATGTGACTATTTTAATTTGGAAAACTGTTTAATAAAAGAAAGACCAAGTCTCCATGCTAACAGGGAATTGTATATAGGAAAGAAAATGTCCAAACAGAATGACAGATACATGTTTTCACATATGAATATATGCCTCTGTATACATGTATTTATTTGTATTTATTTCTGTCTTTGTAAAAGACAAAGTGTATAAGTGTCTTAGGTATTTACAAAAAGATGTTTTTCTGGGTAGACGTATAAGTAGCATGCAGATCAAAAGTTCTGTAATTCATATATGTACATCATAGATTTGCCAGCAGACATTTCCTAGTTTCTGGTTGTTGCCCTATGGTTTTCAATTTTTACTCACAGCCACAATTTTCTGTTGATGAATCTCATATTTTAAGAGCATGATTGCCTTCTCAGAAATTCTTCCATGGGATTTATTAGTAGTAACAGCTTTAAAACCATTTCTTCAGTGAGCAAATGTTTTGTGCTCTCTCAAGGGATGATTTTTTCTATATGACCAGATTAGTTCTAAAATGACAATAGTATACTTCAGTTTTCCTATAACACTGTGGTAATATTATAACCTTTCAAAAATAGCTCTGCTTTCAGTGTATATATATGCTATGCACAGAACAGTGGTGTGTAAGTTAAGCACACCAAAGACCATTAAAAGGACTGGCAAGTGTTGAAAGAGACAATGAGCCAAAAGGGTTGATTTAGATGACTAAATTAAACAATGCAAGTTTCAATGGCACAGTGCAAACAGGGTGATATGAAATACAGACTCAGGAAGCCAGGACCTGTGGTTTGTTCAGGTGTGCGTGAGCTGAAGCGGCTCTGGGTGCAGAGTAATATGGTGATTTATGGTCGTTACTTAAAATTTAACATTTGTTTGTAAGTTACTGTCTTTCTGTTTCTGTTCATGGAGCTTTGGTGTTATTGTGCAGTATGTGTGCTAACAATTCAGTACTGAAAATTGCGAACAGGAGAGTTGCTAACTTACAGACTTGATTTATTTGTACAGTAAAGCCAGGTATGTAGATGTAATAGCTTTGTTTGAAGAACAGATATAGATTTTTCTCTCTTTTTTTTTTCTCCTGCTATATTAACATTGAAATGTTCTCTGAAGGTTTATTTTTCTGCTGCACAAAATGATTTAAATCCAGTAAAATACTGTGGGAGAAAGGATTTTTTTCCAATAACACATAATAAAGATTTTACCCTTAAAAGTTTTGTAAATTTCCACTAAAATAAAAAGTTCCTCAGTTAAATGGAAAAAGAAAGATGAACAGTATTATCCGTTTGTCTTTCAGAAACAAATGTCACCTCTTTCTCTTTCAAAGACTGCTGTTATCTCTGTCTCTGAAAAACTTCACATATTTGACTGCAGAAATTCCAGCTGCAACACAAGACCTCTTTCTATCAACATGGGTTTATTCTGTTTGGTATATTTCTTAATGTTGTATCTAGATAATGTGAAGAAATGCAACAACACTGAGTTGGTTCCTGCATCCTATACATTTTTTTTCCTACTCAGGAGGCTCAGTGTCACAGTTCCTGTAACTCAGCATTATTTTATTTGTATAGATTCTTTGAAGGTGACTGTTACCAGCTGAGGCATAACTATTCAGTATATAATCATGAGGATGTTAATACCCAGTTTTATGAGGTACAGGCAATTACACGATCACATGTTGTGTATAGCAAAATTTGTATTACAGTCTGCCTTCTTATGTCTTGTTCTTTTAGTGTAATTGTGGAGAAAGTATACGGTTTTCCTATAGCATTCAATCCTAAGAATTCTTTGGGATTTCAGCCCCTACACTCAGGCAAGAGAAAACCATACCCATAGATAATGTAGTCAGATCTTTACCTTTCACTTGGCAGGTTAGCATGTGTGGGAAAAATTATTGCTTTCATAATAATTTTTATCTTTTGAGGAGTGCAAGGAGTCCCTTATTTATAGGATGTTCAGGTCCTCATTGCAGCATTTCAATACCTAAAGGGAACCTACAGAGGGGAGGGGAATCAACCCTTTGAAAGGGTAGATAACAGCAGGACAAGGGGAAATGGTTTTAAGTTGAGGGAGGGGAGATTTAGGTTGGACGTCAGGGGGAAATTCTTTACAGAGAGAGTGGTGAGGTGCTGGAACAGGCTGCCCAGAGAGGTTGTGAATGCCCCGTCCCTGGAAGTGTTCAAGGCCAGATTGGATGGGGCCCTGGGCATTAAATGAGGAGGTTGGTGGCCCTGCATGTGGCAGGGGGGTTGGAGATTCATGATCCTTGAGGTCCCTTCCAACCCTGGCCATTCTGTGATTCTGTGATTCTGTGACCACAGGCCTTTCATACTGCTTTCAATATATTGAAAATAAAAATCATACATGTAAATTACTGTGCTTCATAATTTATGAGTCTTGATTGCCTTAAATGAAGTTGGCCTGTATGGAAAACTTGGATTCCATTGACTGAAAATACTACAGACCTCTTATGCTTAAATGGCATATTATCTTAGAAAAGAGGGTGGAGACTGGGAAATAATTCAGCAATAAAGGGAAGAAGGCAAAAGCATTTGAACACAGAGGATTGAAACTATGTCAAAATTCAGAGCTCACATAAAAATAGGTTCTCATGGGCCTGTGGGAGAGTCAACTTTATCCACAATACAGAAGTTTTCATTTGTTCTCCCAAGGCACAAAAAGAAATACCACAAACAATATGAACTTGCAGTCTTGCCTCAGAATGTTGGTAGTTCAATAAGCTGCTGCAGAAACCTCTGTAATGTTTTGACTTCCTGTAGCATTGCTTTTGTCTAGCTGAATAAAACCTGAAAGGAGTGGATACATTTCCACAATTTGTTTCAGTAATGCAATTTTACAAAAAATAGATGCTTTTCACTTACCATAGGAAAAACATTGGTAAACAGAAAAATTTGTGTCTAAGACTTGTAGGATAAGCTTTCAGAAAAACAGTTAGTATCACACATTTTTCTGTCACCAAAGTGATCTCTTTCTGTAGATTTACTATTGTCCTTGGGCTTCTGCTCGGTTTAACACTCTTGACAGAGCATCTATATATTCTCTCATCAGTTAAATTTTGTCATTCAAACAATCCACAAAATAGCCAAAAGAGATCATCCTAACTGCACCATTACCAATAGGACTGCCTTGCTAAGAAGTTTGAGTGTGTGATTAAAGTTAGCATGTGTATAATCAAGGAAAAATCATTTGTGCACAAACAGCTCCCTGAGTGTTTAATTATAAGACAGCTGGAAAAGGAAATTATATTGTTTCTTTAACTGACAAACTAGTAGCCTATAATTACTGAGTAGAATATGGCAAAACAAACAAACAAACAAACAAACAAAACAAAAAGCCACAAAAAAAAAAAAAAAAAAAACAACCCTCCAAAACCAAACCAAACTCAAAAACTCCAACCCCTCCAAAAGGAAATCCCAAACCAATTTTTGGATTGAGTAAAATGCACAGATAAATGGAGAACATCTTGTCCAAGCAGAATTACTCATGCCTTTAAAGTTTCTGATAAGTCCATCCAAAAAAAAAGCTCTTGTGTATTTCCCTGTTAAAAATGCATTTTAACACATGGTTACCAGTTTAATCTTTCACAAGAAATTTGTTTTAAGATATTGCCAAAGCTGTGCAAGCATAGGAAATTACCCTCTGAGGAAAATGTTTTTAGAGGAACTAATTTCCTTTTTCAAAGGAAATCTTTTTAGAAAAAGTCTAAATTTGATACTAAGCACTTAACTACTAAGGACTGTATCTTTTGTTTTTGAATTATGATGTAGTGATACTCGGTAGTGATGCCACTAAAGCACTGCAAAATTAAAGAGAGTTTTAAGATCTGATTTTCTTGTACGCAAATTAATGGAAGTTGTGCAGAATGCTTCTGAAATCTTGTTAAAAATAGTGTAATTGCCTTACAAAATCAATAATTTATAACTAATGGTTCAAATAGTACTGACAAAGCCTCAGAAGATACTGATACTGAACTGTTCATTTTTCAGAAGAAACACACATTTCGTTAATCTCTTGATCTTCCTCTATAAAACCTGATTTCAGAACCTTCCAATTTACAAGCTGCATTTCTAATTTCTACTGTATTTCTGATCAGCTTCATGGCCCTCCTCTGTACCCGCTCCAAGAACTCTGCATCCATCCTTGGGGGATGCAGTACTCCACATGGGGTCTCACAAGAGCTGAGTAGAGGGGAACAATCACCTCCCCCCTCCCTGCTGGTCACCTCTTATAATGCAGGATATAGTTGGCCTTCCGTGCTATAGGTGCACATTGCAGGTTCATGTCCAGCTACTCATCCACCAGGACCCCAACTCCTTCTTGTGACTGACCTCCATCCAGACATAGAACCATTGAGCACAATGCTTTTGCTGTGACCAGCCAACCAGTACATAATCCATCAGTCCATCTTTCAAATCCATACCTCTCCAATTTAGAGAGAAGGATGTGGTGAGGGACCAAAATTTTACTGTTGAATTCAAAATACACATGCTAAATGCAGAAAATAAAGTAATTGCTTTCTGAATGGTGGTCAGTCAGAATATACAGCAGTTAGAAGATGCTCAGTTTCCCCGAGTTTGGGTTGTAACTTAATAGATTCAGCTTCTCACTCACATGGACTGTAAGATCTATATTATGTCTCAACAGAGTAAAAAATTGTGCGTATTTTTTACTAATAGTTCTCATTATTTTCTCTCTGACAGAATTTAACAATATCTTCATTTAAATGCTAATTTTTTTCAGTTTGCTGCAGAAATAACATTCTTGAAGACAAATAGAACATTTCAAGTTTTGCTATGAAAAACAGTAGCAAATTCATGCGTTCATTCAAATGAGCCTGTAATTTTCCAAGACAGCATCAGGAGAAACATATTAAAAGTGAGTAGAAGAGAAATGTCACTGCTGAATTATTGCAGACAGACTGAAGCTTTTTTATTATTTTTTTTAAATAGTAGCAGATCAAGGGAAATAAACTGAGTATAAACATATCAGGTTGGTGTCTTCACAACATACCTATGTTTTTTTCTTTTCTTCTCAGCTTCAGCTGCAAATGCTTTTATCAGTTATGATTTATTCAGATGGCCTAGAGTTAACGGACCATGATCCTTCTCTTCTTTGTCTGAGGTTGTTTACATGAGATTTAGAAAGAGATTCTTATTCAACAGTGTCATCAAAGCAGCTACTTTCTGTGCTTAGGCATGTCTCTTGGTTATAACCAAGTCAGTCAAAATATACGTTTCCTTTTAGCAGTCTTCATGAGACCCCTAAGTAAACTGTCTGGTCTCAAACTTGCTAGCATGGACTTCAGATTTAAAAGCACAAAATTTGTGAAAGATCTAAGGATAAAAAACTGTACTAAAAGTTACAAAAATGAGATTCACCTATAATTCACTGCAGTTTCCACTCTTTTCCTGGGAAAAATTCTTCAGGAAGACTGTAAGGCCTCATCTTGCAAACAGATTGCCATTCACCCTCCCAAGCTCCAAGACAAAGAGAAGGTACTATGAAATAATATGTTGAAACAGATTAACTGAGTTTTAATCTACGTTCGTTAAAAAAGCCATCAGCAACATTATGGGATTGATATTTTCACCAGAAATTATGAGACATTTTAAATAAATTTGTATCACTGGTGTGGTTCATTACTGTCCTAGGGTGTTAATCTTCTATTAGACATGATTAAAACAAAATTAAAATTTGTCCCAGGTCTCCTGTGGGTTTTGCCTAAGGTAGCATCTGTGAGGATTACTCCATACTAGACAGCACTTAAAGTATTGTATGTTTGAATAAGGCTTTGGAAAATATTTAATATACAGTTTGTCATAAATATCAGGTAATAGTTTCTTTTGTAATAGAATACATAGGTAATAGTCACTTTGGATTTGTCAGAGTAAAAAAAAAGGTAAAGCCCATGAAGCTGTAGCCACTTTTTTTTTTATCCTTTGTGTTATTAGGTATATTAATTCGTGAACCAGCATATCTTATTGGAAAATTAAGGAGTGTAATGTCTAAAAAAGTATCTAGACTTGCACTTTCAGTGACATTTGTGCCAAAATCTTATTGCTTTTCAAAGGCTCTTCTCTCTTTTATTAATAGCAGAAATGAGTTTGGAGGGGCTTGAAGTGAGCTACTGTTTGGACAGGTCCTTTTCACTTATTTTAATTGCTACAAATCTAAAAATGAAATGAGATGAAATTAAATGAAGTAAGAGAGAGAGAAATTTGAGGTGCTGAACAGGATAGAGCCATACTGAAAAGTACATACTATTACATAGTTGCTAATTCATCATTGTTTTCTGGGGAAATCTTTTGAATGTGGTCCTCAATGCCTAAGATCTGACTCCTTTTCAAAGAAGTTTGTTCCCTTAAATAGTTAAGTACTCTGATAAATTATAAAGCTCTAATATATATTTGATTACCTCTTTTTCAGAGAAGTATATTTGAATTCTAAGTATTGTAGACCAACTTTAACCTTGGTATTAGGAAAGAAATACAAGGTCCTTTTTCTGTTATCTTAAAATCCGGGAAAGGGAAACAAGGAAGAGCCATTCAAACAGATGTGAAACATTAGGTAGCGTTACTGCATTATTTACAGGATTTGGTTACATGTATTGTTTTGAAGTACACATTTTCTAGGTATACTTGGAGCTAAGGGAATCTCAAATTTCTGCAAGTGTTCTAGTGAGCTGGATCATAGGCTGCTTTTCACAGGAATGTCATGGCTAGGATTGCAAACTAGTAATATAGGAAGGAGAGTGAGTCATCTCTCTTAGCAGCTATAGAGAATCAGTGGGAGAGGAAAACAAATACTTTCACTGAATAGAGGAAAAATATCATGGAGGGCTAAGAAATTACTGCAGATTCACATCCTGATACTACATTGTGATTTTTAGCTTATGAGGCAACTTCAGTGCATGTTTGTACTTTGAGTGTTGTGACAACATTGTGACGCTGCATCATAATGCCCTGCTAGTGCATCAATTCAAAGTTATATTAATACTCTCCATTCCCATTTGAAAAAAGCATTTTTCATCTTACTTAGAGAGAGTCACTGACCTACCGTATGCATATTCCAGCAGAATTTTTTTGTGGAGAAGATGAGAAATCAAAATTCAGAATAATATACAACAAAGCTTCTTTAATTTACTGAGAAAAACTTAAGAGAGGCAGTTTGAATCCACACATCAAACAAAGACCTTCAAATGCAATTGACCATTCAGTAGAGAACAGTTGTCTTGCATAGCAGAAAAATTTTAGATGTGAGCTAACTGATATAGATTTGATGGTAAAGAATGCAGTCATGAATTCTGCATTACCAACAGTGTGGTGATGTGGTGATATTCAATACGAGTAGATACATAATATCTCTACATAATTAACTGGAAGCTAATTTGAAGGTATACTTTTTATAATCAGTAGTCTTTACTCCTGATTTTTCTTGTAAGTATCACTAATAAATTGGAAGACTAATTAATCAGATACTGCTGCAAATATTATTAGCTAATTTAACAAGCAAATTGTTTTTGAACTCTAGTATGAAGCTGCCTGTGGCTATTCATATTGTACCACATAAATTATGTACCAAATTGTATTTTGACTGGTAGAATACTTTATTGAAGTTCAGAACTCTATAAATGCATGTGTACTGCTGATAATATAACTAGAAAAGCTGACACATGTCTTATCCAGAATACTCATTCTTTTTCATGCAAAAAGAAACTTTTGAAATACAAAATACAAGATATTTCCTGTTATATCATCTTGAGTTATGTATCATGTTTTAGTTTCACAGAATCGGAATTCTTTTAAAAATAAGAGCTGTTAACTAGGAAGTTGGCCAAAAGAATGGGCAAATTAGTAAGTTTAAATATCAAGGTTCAAATGCAGTTTTTGAATATCAGTAGAAAGTAGGTAGAAATCTACTGCCAGTTTAGGAGTAAAGAACATTTTAAAAACTTGCTTATAAAGGATATTCATTACAGTTCTTGAATAATAAATAGTAGCTCTGAACAGTGAGAAAACAATGATGAGTTAAATATATGAGGTACCCTGGAATCACTGCCTTATGCATTTCATAATCATGAAAGTGCATGAAGATGCACTTTTCAAGGCCAGGTTGGATGGGGCCCTGGGCAGTCTGGTCTAGTATTAAATGTGGAGGTTGGTGGCCCTGCATGTGGCAGGGGGTTTGATCCTTGAGGTCCCTTCCAACCTTGGCCATCCTGTGATTCTGTGATTCCTGTGATTCTGAAAGATACAGTTGTAAAACAAGATGATGACGTTAGAATAGATTAGAGATTAAACAGAATCTATATCCCTTATTTTCATATTTGGAGGCATATTCAGGTAAGACTTTCTGTATCATGAATAATATTTTATGGGGATTCTTCATCAATCATCAAGTCTAAATTATCTTATACTGAAAGTATTTCCACTAGACGTGGGGCCAAGACTGTTACTCTTCCAGCACTGCTGCAGGTATTTCCAGAGCGCCATATCTCAGAGGTGCAAAATGTAGCAATCAGATTTCACATAAGCTTGTCCATGATTTAATGGTTTTATACTTAAGTAAGCCATAAATTTTAATGATAGTGTTTGTGTTTGAGGCCAGAAGCATATTTATATACTTTTCTGGACCAAGACTATTAACACCGTCACTGAAATATCTGAACAGTGTAAGTGAGGCAGAAAATAGAACACTTTTTTAAAGCAGGTTAGTATTTGTATTACCTTTCTGTTGGATTAAAGACAAGCAGAGAGGAGGGTGAAAGTCAAATTTCTGCCACATTCTCAAAGAGGTATGATGCTTTACTCAACAGGTAATTCTCATCAAGTCATGTCAGAATGTGTTCTGACTCACAATTATTTAATAATCTAAATAATTATTTAATAAACTAATTATCATAGTTTGGTTTGAAACAGCTTTCAGAAAAATCAAACAGGAAGTTTGTGTTGAATTCTAAATACTCATTATCTGACTCTTAGCCAATTATTTAACTACAAGATCATGTGAACTCTCTTAGTTTCCAGTCTCCTGCTCCAGAATTTTACTGTTGTTTTTCCTTCTCTCATGGGGCGAGTTTCAATTATTATATTGAGAAACTATAAGCAGGGAGATGAAAATACTAGTGCATTATTTCCAGTATAGTAAAGGCAGGACTTTGATGGAGTAATTTAGGAGTACTTTTTAATTTTTTAATTTTTTTTAAATTTTAATAAAGGTTCTGCCCTTAATATCTGCGCATTCTTTCTTGTATTAGAAGTAAATCTATAGAAGAGGATGTTTTATGACTTAACTGGTGATTCTAATGCCAGCATCATATTGGAGCATCTGAATCACAAGAGGTTACTTCAACCATTCCTCACCAATAGTAAATATGCTAGCTAGATGTGAAGTAGTTGGGTACTCATCTATGCTGATAGCTATTCAATATAGCCAGTTACTACAGTCACTCATCCCAATGACATATTGCAGGTTGACAACTTGATTAAATCCACTCACCAATCAAGCAATAGAGCAGAACTGAAAAATTTTCTTCTCAGGGTCTGAGTCACAGTTATGAGGGTAACTGATCAAGGATCTAGCTATGCTACTGATTTAGCTGCTCAAATGTTCAATAACTTTTCAAAATTCCATCAAATAAGATCCCAAAGTCTACTTACCATCCATTAAGAAATCCGTTCAATAGTCATTAAAATACAGGGAACTATCACAGTTTACTGTATAGTGTGATAAGTTAGGATAGAGAGTAAGGAACTGCACAATAATTGAAAGGCAGCATATAACTTTCTGAATCACAGTTTGAGCATGATAGCATACAACCCACACAAATCCTTGGCAGACTCTCTAATGTGTAGCATAGGGAGTGCAAAGGTCTGCTTGTGCTTCCTTGATACCAGCTCATGTGTCACTGCTGTAAATGGAGCAGTTCAGTTTGTCTTTAACTTTGTTTGAATGGAAAGTGGTGTAATGGAGTAACATGCTGCCAGCTAACAACTCATGTTTTCCTTTTCCTTCTTGGCTGAATCGAGCCGAAATGATTGTTATGAACATGGTCTAAATTGCTTCCTCCAACTATGAAAAACTTGCCTTGCCAGGGTGAGTTCTTCTCCCGCGTATCTTTCTCCAAACTTGGACATATCTGTCTTGTAGTACATCAGCTGCAGCAGGTGCTCAACATATCAGAAGGCTTGAGATTTACTTTCCATCTGAGAATAAAAAGACTTTTTAGCCACTTTGTATTTTATGGGTAATCTTTTCATGATTCCTCAAAGCTATTTTCCAAAAGAAATTAAATACTAAAGAAAAACTGTGGAGGAGAAGCAAATATGCATTCTTTTAGGTTTTTGAGCCATTTTGTTCAGATAAACCGTCTGCTTAAGTGCCTACTTTTATATCATTATCATTATCTTTTTTTTTTTTTTTTTTTTTCTGAACGTTATCTGTCAAAAGGCAGAATTCTGAACTTGATAGTACACCATGAGTGCTCTCACTTGTACCAAATGTACTAATCTACCAAAGCCAGTCATAACAAGACATTATTTCTAATGGAAAAGGTGGTTTACATCTGTAGCAAAATAAGATTTTCTAACTGGTGACGATGACACAACTGTTGAAAGCCTTGATTGTAACAGCAGAATCATTATTTTATATTGATTTTTTGATTTTGTTATTTTATCTTGTTTCTCCTCTGTATTGTTCGTATAATAAGCCCCCTCTCATTTGAGAAAAGCCTCTTTTATACTTAGTCAGGAGGATGTGTTAACAAGCTGTCTTTCAACTGGCAGAATCAAATACTAGTGTATGTCATAAAATGACAGTCAAGTATCATCTAAGAGAGAAGCATACTTATTTCCTTTCCTATCCAGAAAACCAAAAGAATAACCATTAGTCTGTATAAAAAAAAAAACAAAAAAACCCCTCCTTTTGTGAGTTGTCTCAAGGGACCATCTCAGATTTTTTGAAGCAATATCATGCCGTAATTTTAAATATGGCAAACTGCAGTTGCGTTATCATAACTATTACCTAGTCAGGCATATGATATAATCTCCTAGCCTTAAAACTGATGTCCTCAGGCTTTCAAATGTTCAAAACAAGGGGTATTCCATGTGAGTGGGACATTTGTTTAGTTCAAGTGTTTCAGAGTCATAAAGCAAAACCTTCATGGTGGGCTCAATGAACAAAGCAGAAAATTAGGAATCAGGTGCATTTTCTTGATCATCTTTCGACATACATTTTCTCTTGAAGTTCTTCTGATGCTGCTCTTTCTTCCAGATTTTACTTCAATTAACGTATTATTGATAATTTATACTACATCCTCTCAGGTTCCATATATAAGCCTAGAAAAAAGTCAGTTATGCACGTCAAGATGGGTAGTAAATGACTTTTTGTAGGAAGGAAAATCTAAGAGGCTGAAAAGAGTGTTCAGTTACTTTCAGGACATACCATAGTAAGAGTTTTATCTGACAAGAATTCTCTGGCTGAACATCAAAGAGTAAATCAGTGTATCCAATCAGTTATCCATTCAGAATTTTTAAATGAAGTTGCCATATTATTAGCCACAGACCAAAAGATCTGTTGTTTATTTGTCTCATACTTATCACAATTTGCTATTTCTACAGATTAGATCTCGGAAAGTTCTGTGAGGGACTTGGAAAGTTCTGTGAGGGCCCTCTTAGAGAAATCAAAAATTTTATGGGAATCTTCACCTTTTTTCACCACCCTGTATTTATGTATAGAATGCAAGCAAATGAGAGAAGAGGAAAGGGAAAGCAAGGGTGAGAGAAACCATGTAATCCAACATTTCCTCTTCAGCCAAGCAAACATATAGTTTTCATTTCTGCTCTTCCCCACCAGTGCCAATTCACTATCGTGAGGGTAACCCATTTTCATTTTCATCCATAAAATCAGGAAAAGGAAATGACAGAGCAGAAAAGGTTATAGCAATAGTTAGTACTGTTACCATCAAGCATCATTTCCACGTCTTCCTCATGCTATCAAGAGTCTGCATGCAGTAAGAATGCATACTGGGGAAAAACCCCAAGGTGCTCTCTAGTTGTCACAGGTTAATTCAGTAATTAATTTAGTAATTTTTGTTTTTAAGTTGATACATACCAAAGGTTTTCAAGTTCATGTAAAATATAAGGAGAAAAAAAAAAAAAACAATGTTGAGGAAATACAGAAGCTGTAGGTCTCATTAGCAACTTGTTACATATGTAAGAACACTTTTGACAGCTTCATGGGTCACAGAGTCATGAGAATAGTGTAAGGGATGAAGTACTTGGCTAAGCTGAGTTTTCATTAAATTGAATTGAAAATGACAAAATGATGACGGGAAAGGACAGCACACACGAAAGTAAGAGAAGGAACAATAGTCTTGTCTTCCAAATCCTCTCTAAATTACATTTGAAGCCAGTGGATGAATATTTCCTTTTCTCTCCTACTCAGATTTTAATTCCATTCCTGAGAAGTTAAAATGACCAATGATATTCAGCAATAATAAAAACGTGACTGATACAGCCTTGTTCATATTAGCTGTGATAGGACTGTGAGGCTAATTAATGGTAGCTGTTTGCAGATGACATCTTTTTATTTCCTGTATTAAGTTCCTGCCTGAATGTAGATATCAGCAGTCATGAATATTTTAGCAGAAACAACATAGGTCTGTTATCGTTGCCAGAATGAAAAAAAAAGTCATAGGTTTTAACTTATTTTCATGCTAGCTTGTGATTTTATCAGAACCTTGAAAACAAACATACAGCACCTTTTATCACCTTTAACATAAACCATCTTCATCAGTGCACCTAAATGAGTTTCATAAAAACATTTTTTGAAATAAATAGAGCCAGTCTTATTTATTTACTTACTACCAGAACAAAAAATATTAGACAGAAATGGTTTGGAACATTAATCCACACGTAGCCTAGTAAGGGTTATATGAGAAGAGTAAAGGATATCTAGGAAATGCTCAAAAGCAAAAACTCAAAAAAGCAGCTAGAATAAAACAGTGAAGTTATGCACCTGCTTAACCCATAACATGAAGACATTGAGATCTGTTTTAAATTATTAAGGAATTGGAATAATAAGGAGGATGAAATTCCATTTCAGTTCCCAGGATAAAAAGAGCTTTACACTTGTAGAAAGAATTGTTCTTTTCAGCCTACAAAAATGGTGCATAGATTTGCAGAAATTTCCTTCAGGCGAAGAATAAAATAACTGTTTGGAGACTTGAGAATTAATTTCCTAGGACTATATATCTTCCATTTTCTATTCTTACCAAATAATCACAGATAATAATTTTTATTATTGCCAAGTGGTTACTAGTAGCTGCAGTAAGCCCCTTTCTTGAGACAATTAAAGCATTGAGTTTCTTTAGAAATGAACAACTTTAAGAATCAGAACTTTTGGTTCAGTTTATCATTTGAAAGTGTCATTTGATCCAAATTGCACTCCCTATGTAAGCTTGTGTGAATTGAGACTTTGCTGTTTATGACTACATAGATATAATTAGATATACCTAAGAATAATGACCTTTCAAATCCTCACACAATATAAAGTAAAAAATAAATCTGATGTGTTGCCTTAAGACTACACTGGCACTGTCTAAAAGAAGTTACTCATGAGTAAATGAGATTATTAAGAAATACCAGTAATTCCCTCTCTCAAGTATAGAATAGCATTGGTTATAAGACGCATCGTAAATCTTATTTCCAATTAGCTTAAGCCCTATACTCATTCACTGAAGGCCCTGCTAAATCTGCTTAAATTCAGAGATTGTCTACCATTTGCCAGCTGGTAGTTCCTGTTTGGAGATTTAGCAGTAGATATCTGTGGGATGGGAAAAAGCTGATTTGAGGTGAGTAATGAAGAGAGACCAACTCCCCAGTAATCAAGTCTGAACACAGAGCCTAACAGATGACCTTATGTGATATTTAACAGTGCCCAGTTAGGCAGCATTAAGCAATAGATTCTGCTGCATACAAGTGACAGTGCAGAAGTATATCCTACCTGCTTTAGGCTTCCAGTGGGCATGGCTACATTTTATAATAAACAAAACCCCTTATACTTGTCAAACTGATAAACAGATTTTTGATACATGAGGTTATATCAAAGAATGACAGTCTGGATTTTGATAAAATAAGTGTGTTTATTTTGTTTCACAAACAGCAATAAAAAAGTTACCCTCCAGAAACAGTGAAGGAAAGTTTTAAAGAATATGATCACACTGAAACAAAACATTTTAAAGAGGTGAATATTTATATTTCTTGTCATATTCACTACTATGTCTATGAAGAAAGTTACTGAGTGAATTATCTGACAGAATGTTTTTTTTTCCCTGTAGTTGAGAATAAATTTAAAAACATTAAATTAAACAAAAAATTGTAGTTGATAGGAATCCTTTAACTATGATGAACCTTGTGACAGCTGTGTTCTGTTTTTTCTATAGAAAATACCTCTACCCATTCTCTCAGGCAAAAAAATTCTCTAGATATCAAAAAGCATCAACTGTCCTTTGAGATCAGTCTCCTCTTTGACATATGCACACTGGGAAGCTGAGTAATAAGTTCAGACTCACTCCATTCAGTTTATCAAGTCTGGCTAAGTACACAGACTTCTCTGCTTGGCAGACTTTTTAAAAACGTTAAAGTCACATTTATTTTTCTGTTTCACAAATCTGTGGGTATCTTTTATGTAACTGTGCGTTCTCAAAGCAGAATTATTATATAGCTGCATAAAAATATAGCTTTTATTCTTCTCTGGATTACATAAAGTATGAAGAGGTTTACTGTTATATTCTGTTGGATTTCATACCCCTAAGATAAATAGCAAAAAGAAGAATCATGTTGTTTTCTTATTCTTCCACCTAGACAATTTTTGTATATATAGTAGCCAATTTTGAATCACAAGTCTGGAGTTCTGCTGAGGTGTTCTGCTGGCATCATAAACAATAAAACCAAAGCTCAAGTGGTTTATGTTGTCATTTGAATCCCAAGATAAAGTTGTGTAAAACTACATAATTCTTGGCATGCTTGTTTATTTTATATAATAATACACAGTCTGAGTCACCAACTCAGGCTTGCTTCTTATTCCCATTGAGGCCTTCCTTTCTTTTCCCAAAAATTGCTGTTTGACAGCACAATTGAAGCAGCAATTTGTTATAAAATAAAGGATATTTTTGTAATTGGCATATTTTTTTACTGAAAGAAAAGAATGATAATTTCTTGGGAGGGAGATGAAGATATGAATATGTCAGTGAAAATAAAGAAGGTCAATTCAGGGCTGAAACACTTTTCATCAAAACTGGATCAACACAAGGGAGAACTTAACAGCTGGGAAGGAGCAAGCATCTTAGATGAAAGTATAGAACAAGATGACTGCTAGTCTGAACAGTATCCCTCTTAGGATATTTAAACTATTTCAAGAAAGTCAATGTATTTTCTTATTCAAGAAATTATAGATCTGAAAAAAAACATCAAAATTTGGGGGCTTGTAAGTATAAGCTACTCTTCATGCTTGAATTACTTTAAGTGGTGAACTAGGCCTTTTGAATGTGTGAGTTGGCATTAGAAAGAAGCACTCTTCCAAAGTGGAAGAATGTCCAAGATACGCAAAAATTCTTTACACAAATGACTGTAGAATAGTAACTCTAGAGATAATAGAAAATGCTTTTTGGAGCTTATGTGAAGCTGAAACTGGAGAATTTTAAGTTATTTTCTTCCTTTTATGCACAAAATTTAGTTGCTACATCTCCACATTAGCTTCATTTTCTGAGTCTACAGTCCTTAAGTATTTCTGAACAAGGAAGAGAAATTGGCTATCTAAAAATATGAAGCAATCAAGAGATAAGCTGATATTTACTCAGATGGATGTTAAGATACGTTACTTAAATGACTTAAGAATATGCAGTGAAAATTTAATTAGTAAGTGTGGCCTCTTGTCTAGTACTTTAGAAGTTAAATGAATAATGCATCGCAAATCCTCTATAATCTCATTGTAACAAAATATAAAACGAAAAAAGCAAAAAAATACCAATAACCCAAAGCCAAATCAAAACAAACAAATGAAATAAACCCCTCACAATAAAAAACAACAACAACAACAACAAAACCAACAAAAAACAGACACCAAACAGCAGTGTAGCTCATAGCCTTCACATAAGTTGCCTTAATAGATCAGAATATTTTTGAAGGCATCTGGATCTTAAGCTTTCTAACATATTGGACAAGATAAGACCCTTTTAGAATTTGTTCTTTTAAAAGAAGTATACCAGCTAACAGCTAACGAGCATTTATAATTCTGAAATGATACTCCTGTTTGTTTAAAACTGTTTTCCTTTTGAAACAGAACTTTGGCTGATATGGTAGATTTTTCTGCAGTTAAAGTATTATGCTTAAATTGTTGTATTGAAATTCATAGTTCCTACTCTCAGCAGTGATATGACACAAAGAAAAGATAATCAGAGAAGAAAAGTAATGAGTCTTTTTCATGAAATGGCACCAGAAATTTTTTCTTCAGGGAGTATTTAAAATAGATGTGTTTATTGCTGATATACTCAAATGTCTGATAATGGTAAGCAGATTAAATATACATAGAATATCTTTTATGCCTGCTTCCTTTGAGTGAAGGGTATTATGTTTGTAAATCAAAGTCTAAATGCTGGCAAAGGGAGCAAAATGTATAATGCTATTGAAAGGTTTATATCTTTAAAAAGCATTTTTATGTGACTATAACTTGACCATTCCTTCAGTTCAATATCAGAAACAGACAAATGCTTACAAATAACAATGCTATCATATACCCTAAGAAATTCTTTTTTTCATTTGTTCCCTAGTTTTTCGACTAAATGAAGGAAAAAAATCAGAATTTATTTTTTCAAATCACAGTGTGTGTTTATAAGGAATAGTTACATCTTCTCAGATTTTTATAATGATATAAATTAAGCCTTTCTCCATTTATTGGAGAAAAATAGATTTGATGGATGGATCACTCACTTGATAAGGAATTGGCTGGGTGGTTGCGGTCAGAGATTTGTGGCCAACAGCTCAGTATCCAAGTGGTGACAAGTTGCATTCCTATGGGATTGATGCTGGAATTGGTGCTATTTAACATCTTTGTAGGTGACAAGGACAGAGGGATTGAGTATGTTTGCAGATAATACCAAGCTGAATGTTGCAGTTGCCATGCTAGAGGGAAGGGATGTCATCCAGAGGGACCTGGACAGGCTTGAGAGGTGGGCCCTTGCCAACCTCACAAAGTTCAACAAGGCCAAGTACAAGGTCCTGCACCTGATTCAGGGCAATCCTAAGCACAAATACAGGCTGAATGGAGAATGGCTGGAGAGCAGCTCTAAGGAAAAATATTTGAGGATGTCAGCTGATGAAAGATTCAACGTGAGCGGCAGTATACATTTGCAGCCCAGAAGGCCAACTGTGTCCTGGGTTGCATCAAGAGAAGTGTGACCTGCAGGTCAAGGGTGATGATTCTGCCCTTCTACTCTGCTCTCATGAGACCTCACTTGGAGTCCTGCATCCAGTTCTTGGGTCCCCAACACAAGAAGGACATTGAGTTGTTGGAATGGGTCCAAAGGAGGTCCACAAAGAAGATTCAGAGGCTGGAGCATCTTGCCTGCTAGGATAGGCTGAGAAAGTTGGGGTTGTTCAGTCTGGAAAAAACAAAGCTCTGGGGAAACCTTGTAGTCCTTTCATCTGATGAGAATGTCTAGAAAATCTGGAGAGGGTCCTTTTGGAAGGGCATGTAGTTACAGGACGAGGGGAAATGGCTTTAAACTGTAAGTGCGTAGATTTAGACAGGTACTAGGAAGAAATTCTTTATGGTGGGGATGGTGAGACACCAGAACAAGTTGCGCAGAGAGGTTGTGGTTTCTCCCACCCTGGAGGCATTCAAGGTGACTCTGGATGGGCCTTAAGCAACCTGGTCTAGTGGGAAGTGTCCCTGCCTATAGCTGGGGGGTTGGAACTAGATGGATGATCTTAAAATCCCTTACTTCCCAAACCATGCTATGATTCTGTGAAATTTCTAATAAAAGTTAAGCTTCATTCTTGATTTATAGAGTTATGATAAAATAAAACCAGTGTGATTCCTTTTCTGTAGGCAGAAAAATACATATATCTTTCTATCTAGTAGCACTGCAAATGAAAAGAGTAGGCTTTGATTTCAGGGGTTGCATGCACTAAGTACCCTCCTCTGGATCTTGAAGCAGGAAGAATGTGTTATAATTGGAAACATTTATTGGACATTGTCTAATAGATATTTTTTTTTCTCGTAAAAAGGCAAAAATCTGATATTGGAGATCTGAAAAAAAAAAAGGAATTTCCAGTTTCTGCATTGTCTAGCTGTAATGTGCATTCTTCTGCACTGAAATACCAAAAATATCTTTTCAGTTATTGAATATCATACTTGGTTTTGTATAAATCAACTATGAGCTTAAAAAATAGCAATGAGCACAGTATTACTTATTTTATATTCCCAGTTCCTCACTCTTTCTGGGAGGAGCTGCTTGGTATTAAAAAAACCCTGTACAGAGAAGAAGTAATGGAAGTTTTGTCATCCAGTTTGATCGTGAAGTACAAACTGAAGAAGGAGAAATAGAGTGAGCAAAAGAGGAGAGCAGCACACTGAGGAAGAGAACAAAAAACCAGAATTCCTGCTAATTCATGGACAGGAGACTGGTGCCTGAAAAGAAGGAATCAATTATGCCGAGTGTGATTGAGTGAGACACTCTGTTGAGAAATGAGTTTTGACTAGGAAAATATATGGAATAGGAAATAAATGCACTTACAAGGTAGAGGCAACTGTAGATGTGGAAAACAAATTGGAGGAGAAGAGATTGGGTCAAGGAGATTCACAGCTCTATGCAAACTTCAGCTTTCGTTCAAGAGACTAAATTGAGAAAACCGAGACCTTCTAAGATTGTAATGATGATGGAAAACTTATGGTACTTTAACAGTGAAAAGTTGAACTGAATACAAAATAAAGCACTAGGCTTGGATGTACCCAACAGAAAGACTCAGGCTCAATAGAGCACATTCCTTTTTAAAAACTAAAATGGAATCCAGTCTCAACACTTAATCTGTGAAATCCATTGGCAAAGTGTCTCAGGACTGTAAATACAGCTCAGTATGAAATAGGATTTCTTATGAGATTAGTGTTGGTAATGTATTGGTAAGCCTGTTGACACTAGGATATCTAAAGAGTCAGAACTGTCCTACATGCAGTCTTAAGTATTTTTATATGATTAAGGCTTTAGCCAAAATATTGTGCCAGTAATTTAACTATGCAGTAGAAAAAATATTTGGAAGTCATCTTTCAGACATAAAAAATTCACATGTTTACTTCAAAATTAGTTCTAAGTTTTGTAAAGGTGTTTCCCCAGCAGCAATTTACACTATCTTCCTAAAATATCACTAAATCACTGGGGACCAAAAAAAAAAAAAAAAAGATTGAAAAAAGTGACAGGAGTATTTTAATTCATTTTAGTACTAAACATCTCTTGGGTATATGCAGTAAAACATAAGCAGCCAAGCTCTTTCCTGTACAAATTGTCCTGAGTTTTGCATGCAAGTTCTAAAACCCTCTGCTCAACGTTTCCTTTCAAGTCTAATTCACAGAACTGTCACTTATAAATTTAAAGATCATTTTGAACTGTGTGCAGATAATTTTGGTGCATGGGCTGTACTGTTATCTTATTCTAAATAGGATGGAATGGAAAGTTGCATCCTACATCAGCTTATACAAGAGAAATGGTGTTTTTTATTTATATATCACTCAGTTTAGTATAAAATGGGACTTTAAAAAATGAGATTAAATTGGCAATGCAAACCAATTTTTACTGAGTGTTTACAACTCAAGCTTTAATACATTGCTGACTTAGTTAAGTGATAGTGATTACTGTAGTTCTGTCAACCACACAGCATATCTCAAGGAGGAACACTGACCAAGATGAAATATTGATTTAATGTGTGTAATGAAAGCCAAAAAAGGGGAAAATAGCAGTTCTACTTAATCAGATTCTAAAAATCAGTTTTGTCTTGTTGCTTGATCTAAGGAGGGCTAATTTTCATTGATATAATATTCAGAAGTACTGTAACTTAATTATGACCATCCATTTTTAAGTCTTGATAAGCAGTCAAAAGCTGCCCTTAGAAACCTTAGAAAACAGAAAGCCAAGTATTCAATGGCTGAGGCAGTAAGCAGTGAGGATGGCTGTATCCTTAGCAACATTGTCACTAGATAAACACTCTAAGGAGCTCAGTCCTGAAACACATCTTCAGACAATCTGACACCTTAGCTTATATCTGCTGGAGTGAATTTCCAGTCCATTACACTTAACTACATTTCTCTTTGGTACAGTGGCGTCACCTATCTGTACTGTAGTGAGTTGTTTAGATAAGTGCAGGAGAAATTAAGCTCCCAGCTTTTCAGTGGGTGCTATACAAGTGTATCCTGTGAAGTCAAGGATGCCTGAACAGCTTTTGTTGGTAAGTGTGAGTGGATCAACTGTAATTCCAAGGCCAAATCCTGCTACAATTCTGACCCATGCCAAGCGAAATCAATTTGAGCTTAACATTTTATTGGATACCAGATGTTAGGCTAGATGCAGCTTTTATAGCTCCTACCATATAGCAGAACACTGACATGAATAATCTGGATAATGATTTATAAAATTGTTATGACTATCATTAATATTTTCACTGTCAGTATCATAGAGTCATATTGAGAAACTTTATATAAAGGCTGAAATCGATGTCTGTGCTACAAAATATAATCATGGAACAGATGTGGGCAGGGACACCTTCCACTAGGTTGGGTTGCCCAAAGTCCCATCCAACCTGCCCTTGTACACCTCCAGGGGTGGGAAATACAATACCCTGAAGAACACAAGAGAATTTCACTCGTCTGGAGTGTTACTTAAAATAGCCATTCTATGAACTTATGATTGTTTACAAGTGTAAAAAGTAAATAAGTAGTGGATTGCTGGAGACTTTCATGGTGTGGTCGACAAGAAAAAGATAGCTATTTTTATGTACTAATATCTTAATGACCTTGTTTCCCTGTGTCACATGCAAGAGTAAAACATATTTTTAACTAAGAAGGGCTTTAGATTAGTTAAAAATGTGATAGACTCTCAAGCACTAGTTATTGAAAATAGTGTCACTACTCAGTTTTGTTGAGAAGAAGTAAACCACAGCCTTTCTCAGATTCCTTCTGCAGAGTACAACAGCAATTATGAGGGCTGCTCTGAAAGTAATGCCTCCTATTGTATTATGTTGGTCCACAACATCAGAGGCAGATGTTGATGATATGGCAGTATCTCTACTTTTATTGCCATGTGACAGATGGCAGCAGAGGAGCAGTCTGACAAAATGGCATCTGACATAGAAGTGCAGATTTAGCAAAGGTGTGTAACTGAATTCTTTAATGTGGGAAAAATTGCATCATCGACATTCATCAATGCTTGCTGAACATTTATGGAGACTGAATAGTGATGATAGCGTAGTGAAACAGTAGGTAGTGCATTTTATGACAATGGGACACCTCTGCTGGTGCAGATTTTTATGAGTGTAGCACACAGGCACTTATTCATAGCTGGCAAAGACGCATAGCTAATGATGATGATGATATTGAAAGATAGTGTTTTGTAGCTGAGAATTCTCTCTATCAAATAGTTTTTCTGTGCTCTTTGTACCAGTTATAGTTTCCATGGAAGCAGATAGGAGGCATTACTTTCAGAATGACCTACATATACTGCTAAGGCTGCTAAGAGTTGTGCCTTGTTAAATTATATTTACAATTGCTTAAAATGAACAGATTTTATACAAAGCTTATGTTTTCTCTAAGATTAAAATTAGGAATGTTTGCAAACTTCAATATTTAAGTCACAAACACCTTGCTTTAACATTAGACAAGCTTCATTAGCTTGTTATTCAGCCTTTCATTATATCTTTAACAATGAAGTTACATGTCTAGAAGTATGAAACCCACACACTCCAGTGCTAAAAGAAAATCTATTTTGATTTGGGAACCTTCAGAACATTTAAAACTGACTTCATGCACATACCCTGGTATTTTACCAACCTTTGTATTGGTACTGAGCTTTACTGGGGAGTAGTATGGAATGGAATTTTTCATTTCAGCTCCAATGTTTTGAAAGGCATTGAGCACTCATAACTCCAGATGAGGTGAAAAGAACAAGTAGATTTTTAATACCCATAAAATTGAGTGCAGAGCTATATTCATAATAGCTTATAACTGTGGTGATGGAAAGGAGCAGCACTGTCACTGACTCTGCAATTGCAAATAGCTCCAGCACCAGAAGAGACCAGGAAATAACTTTTCTCTGTTCAGTAACACTGATACTTCAAAACATTCCTCTCCTAAATCTTAAGATTGTATGAGGATGTACTGTTTTAAAAGACATTACTGAAGGGTGGATTTCACTTGAGAATTCTATCAGCTTAGGTGTGGGAATCAGTGTGCCACCACCTATCCCTACTTGGCTCTAAACAGAAAACAGCACAGAGTCACTCGTCTCCTGATTATATGCTCTCAGCAATGGCTTCTGGATGAGAGGAAAAATAATCTCAACCTAGATGCATCACCTCTCCCTTTTCCTCTCCCTTTTGAGAATTCAAGATTCTCATCTTGAATTTATGAAAGATTTTCCTGAATAATAGCTTTTTTTTTATGAAATACGATTTTCATGAATAGTTCTCTCAAAGTATCAACTAAGAATAAATAACAATAAAAAGTTAGAGGGTACAGTACTCAGAGAAATATATCAAATAGTAAAACCATACCTCCTGGCACTGACACGCATCTCAAAAGTCATACTCAGAAAAGTAGAGTCATTTGGATCCCCTAATATATCAGTCACATTATGTTTATGGAAGACTGCTATTTAGTCAGTATTTAAAAAGAGAAAACATAGTATTTCAGTCACTTCTGTTTACTTTCTCCCTTTTGCTGTCCTGGATGCAATAAGCTCCTGCAATGATGAGGATTGGGTAGGAGGAACAGAGTTCCAGGGACTTTGTTTCTCTGTAAATAAATTTCATTTACTATCATTTCTATGCTGAACAAAACACTGAATCAGCAAAGCTGAACTGGATTCAATTAAATGGACCGTGTTTGTCTATTATTTCACTGAACTTTAGTTATTTAGAAAAAAAAAAAAACCAAGCACCTACACTTTTTTTGTCGGTGAAGCAGGAAAAAAGTTTAAGAAGTAACACTATTTTCTAAAAGGCCAAAAGTGATAACCTTAATACATCTGAGCATGTTATCACTCACTCTGCAAGATGATCATAACATATCTAGCTATTTCTTCTGGCTGTTTCTTGGTCTTCCCAGAAGCCTATGTGAGAGCTACATGACTCCACTCCAAAAAGCACCAGTCACAGCACAGTTTTGCAACAAAATATTTTCTTTGTAGCACTTTTGATATGCCCTATTTCAAGATACCTTTCCCCTCCTCCATTTAAGCTGACATTGATTCAAATAGCCAAGATTCACAGGTGTTCAGATTTAGCTTGAACCATTTGATCTGCCCACTCACAAAGTGCTCCTTCCCAAACAAAAAGCTACTGCTCCAGTTTGCCAGCTTGCTATTGAGTATAACAGCTACTTGTGGTCACTTCATATCATAAAATCACAAAGGGATCCTGAGGCATTTTTCTGCATGTGCAGATTACCTTTTAACACCTATTGTAAATAGCCCCCCCATTTTAGCCCATTCAATTGTTTTGAACCCCTGGCTCCATGTGAAGTGGATCAGGCTAATTCATACTGGTTTGTATTTCAAGTAGAGTTTTACAGGTATCTGCACTGAATTAAATAGACTTGTGGAACTGTTTGAAAGAGGATTTACTACAAAATTCTCCTCATATTTGTTAATTCACGCAGAGAAACACCATCAAAATTATAAGTTAACTGGCATTGTCTGCTGTACAGTTGGGTCCCTTCATATGCATCAGCCTATGTCTGAGTCTTGGTGAGCCACGCATCACAGAAATAGGCTGGAGCCAGTAAGTGTGACCTTCAATTGCAAAACCAACAGATATACAGTGTTAATATCACAATTATCAGTGCAGGCTTGGTTGGCTCAAGTTGGCTCAGGCAGGTGGCACCAAAATAAACAAGGTCTTTACCTCAGGCTTAAGCTCTTAATTTCCCATAATTGCTTCTCCCAATTCACACAGACTGACTTCTTGTTCCCTAGAGGTTTCTTCCACTGTTAAGACCTTTGCTTCTTTTTAACTTAGTAGTGACTAAATGAGAATAGCAGCTCCTTTGTGTCTCTTGCATCTTTTCTTGAACAGCCTCAGCCTGAATTTTGCCTAGATTTAGCTGTGAGAAGTGGCAGTCCTCCCTGCGGGGAAGAGACTCTCCCCCAGGTCAGGTAGGCAGTGAAGTTAGTTTAACCATCATGCAAACTCCTGAGGTTTCCCTGCTTTCTACAGGATTGCAGAATCCAATTGTATGGAAAATACAATCAAGAGCTGCAAGAATACTTAAAACTTTTTTATACTTTGTCAAATGACCTCACATAGGTCATTTTTTAATTCACTATGCCGTTTTTCTAATGACGGATGTTTATATATTCTAACAGCTGACTGTTTCTTAATGGCCAGAATAACATGTAATTCTAGTTTCTAATACCTAAAGAAATTCCATTTGGGCTTAAAAAAAACCCCAAACATGGAACTCCTTCTTTTCTCATGTCAAAGCACAGCTTTTCATTCTCCACAGTATACCAGAGAAAGCTGTCAAAAAAACAGTTTTGAAGAGTTTCAACAATATACAAGCAGAATCAATGCATGTGTTTCAAATCTAAAGTCATGAAAAGTATCTTCCTCTAGAGTAATGCTGATGTGATGTTTCAGAATCTCTTTAACGTGCTTAATGAATTTGGAGGATTAATCTTTTATGGCCACTTGTTTAGAAGGTTGCTTTCTCTCCTAGATGCTAATATGCTTTTACAGTAAGCTGGTTGTATATAATGTGTTTCAAAACCTCAGAAGGAGTTTTTTTATCTGTCAGTTGTGTGTAGGTTCCACAGATTTAGCTTTTAATAACTAATACTTCATATATAAAACTGATCAGTTACACAGAAACTCAATGTTTTTATCACTGTCAATTGATTTGAGTGGGAATCACAATTCTGGTCTTTTTTTGTCTTTTTTTTTTTTTTTTTGACAGAGACTCTTACTCTAGTTTCTCCTGTTTCCTTTTGTAAAGGCAGACATAGCTTAATGTTAACTTGTACTTTTAGCTTACTGAACAAAATGAAATAGCTAGAAGGCTACCTGAAATATCAGATATATTCAGAAGGTGAGTCAAGGGCAAAAGCCATTTTATGTGTTATTCAAAGACTTACTTCCCACCTGTTTCTCAGTTCTATTGTGTGTAACATAGGGACGAGAAAATTTTGTCAGTGAAAATATGAGTGCTGTGCTAAAAGAGAGAAAGGCCACAAAAATGAAAAATAAAACACTATTTGTGTTCTTGTGTTTAATATATTTAACTTCTCTAACCATTCTGGTATAAATGTCATGTTATTTTTTGTGGCTGTTTTTGTTGTTGCTGTTTTTTTTTTTTTTTTTTATGAAAGAATCGTATGTTATATGAGCTGAGACATCTCATATTCTTGTTATTTCATACTCAAAGAAGTTATTTTGCAAACTGAATTCCACATTGATATTCATTGTATTTTAAAGGTCAAAGACAAATAAAGAAAAAGTTAAAAAACATTTCAGAACTTGTTTACATATGACAGAGAAATCAGAAGCAGGAAGGCAGCAGTTTGTTTATTTGTTTATAAGTCACCTTTTCTAATTTGGTGTGCCAAATACTATCAAAATCAGAGAGCTTCTGAGGTTAATAGTCTATCAGACAGTGCATTCAAGAGTCTTTTGGAATATGGTTTGTTAATAAATGAAGTCTGAAATGATTACTTTCTTACAATATCCAATTTTTGTTTCCTTCAGAAGCAAAATGGGAACATTTCATGAATAGCAAGCAGTAGTCATGTAGGGAATCGAAAGACTGGCATAAGAGGAAACTCAAAGGTTATGAAATTTTAGTGTTAAAATACAGTAGTGAAAGGAGAAAAAGAGAAAAATTTTCAGGAATGTCTTGAGGTTCAATAACATATTAGGACTAATTCTACACAAAGGATTTTTCCTTATTTATTTTCAAATAATCAATCTTTTGTCAATTAAGAAAATTTAAACACCCATACCATTACGATTATGAGAATTTATGTATACAAATTTTTGATGATGCTATGTTTAAAAAGATAGCATGCTATGTAAACTAAACACATTTTTTTCTGCATTGTTATTATTCTATAATTGAAAAAAAATTAAAGATTTTTGAATATATTTTGGTTACATATTCTAATGTAAAAGATATGTGTTCTTTTCTTTGGGATTTCTGGTGTTCTCAGCATTGTACCACTATAAGGCATATCCTAGACTCTTCTTTTTTAACAACTGTACATTCGTACTGTACCATTCCCTTGTAGTTCTGCTGATAATTATTCTTGCATGAGTAGTTTTATGAGAACAAAACAACAGCAAAAATAAACAAACAAAACCCATTATGTCATCACTGCTGATAATTGATTTAAACATCTAAAAATCTTAAGAATTTGAGCAAAGGTTGAGAATTTGTGAAAACAGATTGTTTGAAATAAGTAAATGCAGAAAGAGAACAGATTATTTACCACCCTCTCTGGTACTATCATGGTAAATTTACTGGAGCATGCAGTTCCTCTTCTTACATATTACCAAAATAGTTTCTACCTACTTTAGCACTTTCTCTCCATCACAGATTTTTACTGAGAATTACTGAAGGATCATAAAAGTGAAGTAGCAGACTAACAAAACCTCAGGGCTTAGATTTGTTAGTGAGTAAAATTCTGTTTGGAGAGGCAAGGTCAAAGGGAAGATGCCTAAACCTCTGTTTGTTTTAGCAAGCAGAGAACTTGGTCTGTTTTCCTAAGAGTTGCTATCAAAGGTTACCTCTTAGCTAATTTACAACACTATGCAATGTATTTCTTAACTATAGCATTAAATACACCTTTGTTGAGGGGAAGAGAACCTCTACCCCAACAGCATGGCCAACAGGAATCAACAGTTTTAATATGTTCTTAAAGTTCCTCTCACCTTGTATAAAGTAACTAATCCTTGCACACAGAATAAATTACCAGGAGATAGTAACCGTTGCATTTATTTCTACTTATTTAGGATTTCATCCTCACTTCAGGGTTTGTCTGGATGCTAAAATACTGGTGGATGCTAAGATCAAGTCAGTGTTAAATCACAGAATCACTGAATCATAGAATGGCTTAGGTTGAAAGGGACCTTACAGGTTACCTAGCTCCTCTGACGTGGTCAAGGTTGCCAGCCTCTAGATCAAGCTGCCCAGGGCCCAATCCAGCCTGCCCTTGAACACCTCCAGAGGTGGGACATCAACAACAACTCTAGGCAAACTGTTCCAGTGCCTCATCACTCTTTGAGTAAAAAATTTCTTCCTAACATCTAACCTAAATCTCCCTTCTTTTAGTTCAAAGCCATTCTCCCTTGTTCTAACGCTATCAGAGCGCGTAAAAAATTGCTTCCCTTTCTGCTTGTAATCTGTTTACAAGTACTTGGAAGCCTGCACTGAGGTCTCTCCTGAGCCTTCTCTTCTCCAAGCTAAACAAGCCCAACTCCCTCAAACTTTCTTCATAGGAGAAGTGCTCCAGCACTCTGATAATCTCTGTGGCCCTCCTCTGGACATGCTTCAGCAGCTCTGCATTCTTCTTGTGCTGGAGGCCACAGTCTTGAACATGGTATCTCAGATGGGGCAAAGTAGAGGGAAACAAACACCTCTCTCTCCCTGCTGACTACCCCTTTTTGATGCAGCACAGGACAGTCGACTTTCAGGGTTCAAAGAGCACACTTCTGGCTTTTCATGCATCAAGACCCCCAAGTTCTTCTCAGGGCTGTTCTCAGTGAGTTTTTTCCCCATCTGTACCCGTATCTGGAATTGCCTCGACCTAAGTGCAACACTTTAGCCAGTTGGCAGTTTATTATGAGCATTTGACACGATAGAAGGAAGGGATGCCGTTCAGAGGGAACTCGAGCGGCTAGAAAGGTGTGCCTGGATGAACCTGATGAGGTTCAACACAGCAAAGTGCAAAGTTTTGCACCTGGGGCGGAGGAATCCCACACATCCATACAGACTGGAAGGAGCGGTCCTTAAGAGCAGCCCTGTGGAGAAGGACCTGGGGGTTTTGATAGATTAAAAACTTAATATGAGCCAGCAGTGTGCCCTTGTGGCTCGGAAGGCAAGTGCTATCCTGGGCTCCATCAAAAGAGGTGTGGCTAGCAGGGACAGGGAGGTGATTGTCCCACTCTACTCTGCTCTTGTGAGGCAGCATCTGGAATACTGAGTCCAGATTTGGAGCTCCCAGTACAAGAAAGACAGGAAGCTGTTGGAGAAGGTCCAGAGGAGAGCCACGAAGATGATCAGAGGACTGGAGCACCTCCCCTATGAGGACAGGCTGAAGGAGCTGGGCTTGTTCAGCCTGGAGAAAAGAAGGATGCGGGGTGACCTCATTGCAGCCTTTCAGTATTTAAAGGGGGCCTACAAACAGGAGGGGAATCAACTCTTTGAAAGGGTTGATAACTGCAGGACAAGGGGAAATAGTTTTAAGTTGAGGGAGGGGAGATTTAGGTTGGACATCAGGGGGAAATTCTTTACAGAGAGAGTGGTGAGGTGCTGGAACACCTCAGAGAGAGAGGTTGTGAATGCCCCGTCCCTGGAGATGTTCAAGGCCAGATAGGATGGGGCCCTGGGCAGCCTGATCTAGTATTGAATGTTGAGGTTGGTGGCCCTGCATGTGGCAGGGGGATTGAAGATTCATGATCCCTTCCAGATCCCTTCCAACCCTGGCCATTCTGTGATCATAACTGAGGAAACAAGACTGTCTTACTAGCAGACCTAGTAAAATGTTTTAGGAACTGCTTATGTTCCACTAACGAAGAAACTAAGTTCATGAGAAGTGTGTTGATATATTTCCAAAATAGTGGTTTTACAACCATTTAATTTTCTCTCATGCAAAGAAATAATATATCTTGCTGTTAAAAGTTACATGAACAGTTTCTTTTTCTTGCTAACTCTTCATTCTGTAGTACTCATCTGTTGATGTGTTGCTTCTTTTCCCTTCTGTAATAAGCAGAATCAATATATAATATATTCTCAGCCAGAATTCACAGTGAAGATCTCCCAATTTCAGGAACATCTATACCATTTTGTTTTCTGGTTTTTTTTGTGTGTGTTTTTTTTTTTTTTAATTTCTCTATAGACCACTTTCACAGATTCTTACCACTCAGAGCATTGAATTAATAAGGTGTTGTCCTCTCTTTGAATTCATTTAGAAGGATGTAAATTGAAATTATTCCTAATGCCACTTTTTTTTCACATTAAAATTAATATCTGGAGCTTGATCCTCTGCAGATACTCAATGAAAAGACTTGTAAGTCTTTGCATACCATAATTTGGCTATAAATAGATGCATTGCACCTTTCATGTTTTTTCCCTTAGTCAATATTAAGTTTCTGTAATGGGTACTCCCCCTCCTTTCCAACTGAAACAAATGTGAAATGGCTACCCAATATAAACTTTTAGTAATAGCATCAGAAGCATCTGATGGAGTTTATCCGGAATAATTAAAAGGAGATCAGCTCATGTAAGGATGTGAAACCAAGAACTCTTGTATTAATGTGTGAAGTCATGAAGGAGTAGCATATAAAAATAGAAGTATAAAACATTATACATTTGCATGTCTGTCAGAAGGCTTCTAAGAAGGTTTCTAAAGAATGATCAGACCTGTTCCTCTATGCCTTGTCTGGACTCATGCTATACATTATCTATTTTTCTGCAGTTACTTCAGGAAGTAAAACTTTTGGCAGTAAACAGCTTGCCTCTGTTTTCAATTGAGAATGGAAGAGAAGTACAGAAATTAAATTAATGGTTACTTATTTATTATTTTAAGATCTAAAAGAATTCTCTCTCATTTTCAAAAACATACTACAGCTTTCCCTTTCCTCCTTTAAATTCCTAATGTTTTGAGTTCTCAGTAATATGCCCGTCCTTGGAGAGTATGGATTGTTTCATTCTCTACTATTAAAAAGTGTACCTCCTTGCAAATCGCTATGAGAGTTTTATGAAGTCAAGTACTTGGGGATAATAAATAATACAAGTCATCTGTTCCTTGCCAACTGTGTTGGTCTTGAAATCTAACTGCTTTGTTAGATTTCACAGGTATATTTCAGGAAGTCAAATATTTTTCAGTGCATAAAGTTTACAAAAGCCACTGCCTGTGGGTTCTGTAATCACATTTATGCTTCAGAAAGATGATTTATCTCTTGCTGTTTAACTGAAAAGAATATTGTCTTTTATGATTTTTTCCCCTTGATATATACTCTCTCCACATATTGTTTTCAGAATTCTAATATGAATTTCATGAATTCCACAACTGTGGATATTCATCTGTTTGCAAAGTATAGGTCTGCATCATCTTTCACATTCTTCTTTTTGTGGGAGAAAGTTGAATGGTTTCTGAGGGACTGTTCACTGTACCATAACTGTAGGAAAACTTACCTATTGCACATCATGAAACTGCAGTCAAAATCAAGTTTGCATGTGAACCATGTGAACTAAACAACCTTTTGAGTGTTCTCATGTTGCTGTGAGATATCCTGTCATCTCCTTTTTTCTATAGAAAAAAAAAAACAACAAACACAAAACAAACCAAATCAACAAACAAACAAAAAAAAACACTCAGGAAAATTTAATGATAGATAATGATAGATAATGATAGATAATGATAGATGTGGAGAAAAAAAAAAGTTCTTTTCCAACATCTGGATTTTGTTCCTTTATTTTTTTTTTCTTGCACATCTTGATAGGTATATATGGATAGATATGTTACCTTGTGGATACCCTGGTAACACAGACTGACAGTGTCAGAGGTGTCAGAGGCAGGAATGACTATAGATCCTCCTGCCTCATGAATGGACAATTCTTCATATTCCAGCACTGGATGTGGGTGGAAGGATCAAGCAGCATATCTCCCGTATGAACCTACATATGAATTCCAAGACTACATTCTCATACTTTCACAGATTGACATACAGGGAAATCTTATAATAATGGTCAGTGAGTTTACATTAACAGGTGTTGGTGTGAAGCAGCAATACCACACCTTGGGGAACAAATTAAGATATGCAAACTCTTTATTTGAGAGTTATTGTAATTATTATTATTAAAATGTAGGAGCATGCAAATGTATAAACAATGCTTGAACAACTCTTACTTTCTTCCACTTTTTCTTGTGTTGTTTGACCACTTGCAGTATTTTTAAGTGTAGCTTTGAACTGCAGAATATTTGAGTACAATGCTCGTACTTACTAATGTATGTATCATGTAAAGGTAATTTCCTCAAACAGCTATCAACTCTTTATGATATGTATTGAAGCCCAATTCTCTCTCTCCACATCACCCCTCCAGGAAAAAAAAACAAAATAAATGTACACTGCTCCAAACTTCTCCTTCTGAATTAGAAAACAAAGACTGAAACTTCTATTAGTCTGTCATGTGGAATTCCCTTCCATGTTTTCTTCTAAATGTATATTTTTGCATGTTAGCTGCATCTTTGCAGGTCTAAATCATTTGATCTCACAGTCCCATAACAATTTCATAGGCACAGCAGCACCCTTGGTAAAGTAAAACTAACAGTAAGCCTAAAACTGGAATAACAACACTCATTTTATGAAAGATTCAAGTTCCAGTGGATTTATCTCAGTGAATGGTAGTTACCCAGGTAGCTGTAAAATACATAAATAATTGTGAATAAACTTACTTGAACAAACAGTTAAAGTTATTAATCAACTGAAAATTTCACAGCCTGAAAGCAAGTTCAGTGACTGTTTATGGAAGATTCATCAACACTGCAAGTCTGGGATATTTGTAGGATTTCATGGTTATGGCCAAATTTAATTTTTAAAACAGTAATTATGTGTTTCTCTGCATGGAATCACTGTGTAATTCAAACTGGGGAAAAAGCAACAATCTCTAACAACTTTTTTAATATTCTAACCCATGTCCTTTATTACAACAAGGTTAGGCTGGAAAATATAAAAGAGTAAAATTTCCTGGGCTTTCTAGTTCCATTCTGATCAAGTGAAATGAGGGAAAATCCTGCAGTCTCTTCCCAGTTTATTAGCATTTTTGTTTCCAGTGAAAGGATTTGTAAATTTGAATGAAATCATATTATTATTTTATAATTATTAATTATAATTATAATTATAATAATTATAATTATTAGAAAATAGTTTTACATGTTATAAAAATGAACTGTTAACTGTTTTACACTCAGTGCTTTTTTCTACTGAAACAGTTTTGAGTTAATTATGAATGGTAATATTCATCCCTGCACAGGAAGAAGGGCAAAGTACAAGGATCATTGAACACTACATTTTTCCAATGTTACCTAATTATAAGAACACCTGCGCTGAATAACATTCAGCTGATATATTTGCAGAATGTTTAATAGTCCTTAAAATTCCTCATTTCTTAACTGTAATGGGCCAGTGATGTTTGCACATTAAGTTGTGTAAGAAATATATTGTAAGAGACTACTCAAGATACTTATTTTTCTACCTTATATCTAACTTGTGGTTTTTAGTGGAGTTATTATTTGAGATCTTTGCTAATAAGTCCATTAAATATTAGAAAGTGTCTAAGTAATTTTTTTTTTTTTTTTTTTTTTTTTGCATGTTAGCTGCATCTTTGCAGGTCTAAAGGTGTCTAAGTAAGTTTTTTTAATTTTATTTTTATTTTTTCTTTTCCCACTCTCCATGTTGGAATTTTGAAAAGGTGTCTTCCGTTCCCTTCTAGTGTGTTTCCACATACAATAATCTCTTCCTACTGTCCATGGTGGCTACCTTTTGTGAGCAGGGTGCTTCTTAAGATTACAGTTTTGCAGTTAACTGATGAAATGCTGACAGCTTTATACTCCAAACTGCTTCATTTTTTGTTTTTTTTTGCTTTTTTTTTTGTGTCTGTGCACATGTGTGTGTGTGACTCTTTGTACATCATCTGTTCTTCAGTGATTCCAACATCACCTTCTACTGTTCTTTATTCTGATTTTATGCTAAGCAGAATGCCAGCAGGTAACATTTCATATCTCAGTGGCACCTTTATGAAATTTAATAATACTAAATACAGTCCAGAGTACAACTTTTTAAAAAGGCTATTATTTTGCAAAACCTTTTTTATGACTTTACTACAAGAGTAAAAAAGGGACCAGAAGTGCCCATTTGATAGGCACTGAAGTGTATATTAGCTCCTTATCACTAACTTTTACATTTTTTACATGCATGGATTAAAAGCCAGTAGCCTCTTCTTGTCTCTTTGAGAACATGTTTCTCTTTGAGAACGTGTTCAGGTTTGTTATTGTATGTGACCTACTTTGATCACGTTGTAGTAGGAGAATGAAGTCAGTGATACTAGAAGTCACTAGGGAAAATCTGATTGACAGATTATTCTGAGTCCCTGAAGATTAGGTCTTAATTACTTACCTAAATTTTACGAATGGTCATGTAAAATTTGCATTTCTTGTCATTGGCTCATGGTTGTTACTAATCCTTACTTAGATGAGATGCAATTTTCCATAAGTGATTCAAAATCTTTGAGATATCTCTTATGATAGCCTTAATGTTGCTGCTGTTTATCAAGCCTCATGCTGTGGTAATTACTCTTAGATCCAGTATTTGCATAGAACAAAACTTCAATTTTTGTTTAAGATAGCTGTAACCTGACAGCTTGAATTCGTTCTAAAACTATGCAAAGCTTCTGGTCATATACTTTTTCCACTTTACACCCATTTCATGTCAAAATGTCACCTAAGCAGATGTTCATACATTCCAGACTCAAAAATGTTTATATTTTCTACTGAAACACTCCAAGTGTTGAATACAAACCAAATAGCAGTCTGAGAAAAATGAAGGGGTTTTGAATAGGCACCATATATATGTGAGATATGTATTTTTAATGACACCTGCCAGACTACTGCAGATGTAACAAGAAAACATTTGGCAGCAACAAACTTCTTGAATTTTTCTTCTTGTAGGTAGTGGAAAATATTGTCTTATGTATTAGTTCAATTTCTTAGGTCAATACAGAGATGAAGACTTCTATTATACTTTTTCTTCTCCCCTTTCAATACTGTGTTTACTTTGTGCTAGTTCTCATTTATTTCTTTGAACTTTTCCAGTCATTTTGCAAGACATTCCCAAAGGCATAACTTACAGGGTAGTTGTATTCATTCTGGATTTTATTCATTCTTTGGGGTACTCCCTTTTCCCTGAAAGGTATTTTTAACACTTTCTTAATTTTATCAGTTTTGCACAGTTCTAATGGGGGAACATTTGTGTCAATGCCGACTACCCTTAAGATAGATACTTCTCCCAGGTGAAATTTTAACAGGTGTCTCTTCCTACATTTCCCATTCTCATGTGCTCAGCTCCCATTGAAGGCAACATAATCAGTGTAAATTTTTGTACATTATTTCAGTCTGACTTTTTCAGTTTAAATACCATTATTTTGGCAGTATATTACCTTGTATTCATAGTGACAACTTCAATTAAATATAGTAGACTCTTTGTTTTCTTTCATACTGATAATGGCCTCTGAGGCAATTCTGTCCATCACTCTTATGAAGAATTCCCCCACTGTACTCACTCTCTTCCCACATTTTTCACATTTGACCGTTTGGGGTTTTTTTTGGACAAAGCAAAGTGATGCTACGTCATCCTTTTCTCGTTTCCCATAAACTTCCTCCTTTTTTATATTGCCTGTCCATAGCCTTTCTTCTGAGTGCCCTGACCTTAAGACACTTATCATGTAAACTTTTGGATTTTTCATCATGATTTTCTTGTCTACCTTAGACATGGAGTCAGTCAAACTGACCTTTCCCACCAGTTTGATTTTGAGTTGAATTCTCTCATGTCTGATCTATTTTTATTTCATTGTTAAATGTAAACTGTAACTTTTCTGTCCCTTGAGATCTGGGATAAACAATGCAGATCAGTCCCTGCCATGGTGTTCTATCTCCTGTGAAGATTCTCATAAGAAGCTGATCTTCAAAATTCATTCTCACTTGCTTTTGTTTTCCATCTTATTTTTACCTTACCTCTTTATTTAAAAATGGATAAGTTACGTGTCTGTGTTTTATGCTAAGGCTATCCTTGTGAAAAAATCAGTGTTGCATACCATAGTGACTGCTGGCTAAAAATAAAGATGAAAAATATGGAGGAGATCTTGTTAATGGCTGAGTATTTATTTTTCAAATCCCTTCCCCCCCAAGTGCACTCACATTTTATTTGCAAAACCAAAATACTGGCAAAAATAATCTGTGATGTACTCCATCTTGGCAAAATCATAAGCTAACAAAGATCCAAAGAGAGACCTTATTTACCCATCAGATCTATGCCTCAGGAAAAGATGTTGTGGTTGACCTGATCATCTATAGTTCGAGCTTTGTGTTGCAATGCTACCCGTATGTTTCTTTTAGGATTTCATTTTCCTGGCATTTTGTGTTGAATAGTTCTACTTTGGGGCAGAATGTGTCATTAATCCTTAGATGAATAATATTAGTATAGTCCCTGAAGACCTTGGCAAGTATCTTTTTTGCTTTTTTCCTTTTCTCAGCAGAAAGCTCTTATTTTTCTCATTTAAATTCTATTGAAAGTGTGGATACATAGCCTATCACTCTTTCGGGTATTATACTACAAATCTCAGCCTGTCTATGTACCACGTGCTTAAAAGAAAATTCAGATAGTTCTTTGAATTTTCTGTAATGAGAGGTGATTGATCTCTCCTTGTGTTCCCCCAAAGCCTATTCCCAATTTTAGACTAATGCCTTAAAAATACTTGCTCTATTCTCTCAGTTCTTCCTAAGATGATAATGCATAGTTTCATTCTATTCAGAAACAGATCTACTGATAAATCTAGAGTCAGAATTTCATGCATAGTCAATTTCTGTGTTTCAGGTTATCTTTTTTTCCATCATCAAGTTATCTTCTCTGTTACATGCACCATTGGGAAATACTCAAATGAATCTGCTTTGTTGCTTTGTAATAATCACCTAGCTAACAAAAGAACTTGATTATGTGATTTCATAGAAGAGTCAGAGCAAAGGCTTTGATATATATCTTTCTTGACCTTTACTTTTTTCCCTTCGTGAGTTATTTTTTACTTGTTTTGTAACAACATGAACATGCATGAGAAAAATAGATCTCCTACCTGAGATCATTCTTTTCCACAAAATTCCTAGAGGTGATGCTGAAAAGCGTCATCAATTTTTAAGCCTCAAAAGAACAGCATTTTGTACCAGAAGGTGCAGATCTCTTATGATCCCAACAAAACCACTCAGACTCTATAAAGTGTCATTCTAAATGCAATTTATTGGAGCTTTCAGAATAAAGAAATAGATGCATAAAAATAAGAGAAATAGATAAAAATTAGATAGTTTTGAGTCCCAACAGATGCTGGGAATTCCAAGCTGTGTAGCATCAACTATATTTCCTGTCTGGCTGCAGCACATTTTGCAAGTCCACCTGCAGAAAGTTACTCCATTTTGGTCATTCCATCTATTACAGGATTTTTTTTTTTCACAAGAAAACAATTACATACATGATTTCTTCTGTCAAATGGAAAGCATGTTTGTTTGAAATTCCTGCTGCGTTTTTAGCAAAGGGCTGGTACCGAGTGGGAGCTGCCTGCAGGCTCCTCTAATATAATGATATGTATGAGATTATTTTTTAGGCAAGGGGTCTGTGCATGACAACTGCCTGAAGACTAAGCTGTATGTGCAGTACAGCACAGCAGACCACAAATTTGGTCATGATCAGGTTAACCACTGTGTGATTAATTAACATTTCCATTTACAGTAGTCTTCCAGACATAATCACAATAGTTATTTTTAGAAAATGTAAGCTTTCTGTGTATGTAAATGTAAATGTTCATTATTTCTTGCTAACAAGAAAGCTGAAAATCATAAGGGTTTGGAAAATAAAATTTCAGCCACTGAAGGACTCACTCCAAGTGAGGACTGAGGTGTGGAACAGAAGAGTAAAAAGTCTTAGCCTCATCCTTTGCATGTGGTTTGCAAAGAATGTGGTTTGCATTCTTATTTGCTGAATAAAGGATTCAAGTCATTATATAGCCATTTTCTCAGCTTCTCTTTGCAGGGAAGAAGGATTTCAGAACTGCCTAAGTATGATGTGAGCTCTTAAAAAGATCTGATTCTTTTGAAATCGTGGTCTAAATTCATATGCTCTTGATGGATGTCAACATTCCTTTCTTACTTTTATAAAATACTCCTATATTTTTATCTTTGCTACAACAAAATATCACTGATGTATGTGAGCTTTTATTTTACCCTACCCACAAGTTACTTTATTTTAGCTGAGAGAAATTTGTTTTGAAATATGTCCATCTTGGAACTAGACATGCCTGACTTACTTTGATGACGTGTTTCAGGATGACAGCAGGTATTTTGATGGTGTGTTATTGTAATACATCTTCAGACTGAGAGTTAGCAGAAGTTCATATACTTGTTTCTTGATTACATTTATGATATACTCTGAGTTTAGAGAGATGGTTTAAAAATACTGTAACTGGGTTATGACATAAATAATAAAAAAAAATACCTTATATTTAGCTTGTGAGTTCTCAATAGAGCTTAAATGCTCCACAGAAAAAGAAGGAATGGAAAAAGTCAGTAAGCCAGACTAACAGAAAAAAAAAAAAAAAATTATCCTCTTCTAAAAATAGTTTACTTTTTCCCAACTGATTGTTCAGATAGAATCATTAACATGAAATTTTTTGATCTTCCTATATCTGCTTATAGTAGTAGAGTCCAGAGTAGGGCTATGAAGGTGGTGAAAGCTTTGGATGGCAAGATGTATGAGGAGCAGCTGAGGCTCCTTGGTTTGTTCAGCCCAGAGAAGAGGAGAGGCTCCCTCATGGCAGCCCACAGCTCCTCATGAGGGGAGTGAACGGCAGCACTGATCTCTGCTCTCTGGTAACAGTGACAGGACATGAGGGAATGGCATGGAACTGCATCAGAGGGCATCAGGTTGGATGTTAGGAAAAGATTCTTCGAGAGAGGCTAATTGGGCCCTGGAATAGCTCCTCAGGACACCGATCACAGACCCAAGCTGATGAAGTTCAAGCTTTTGGACATTGCTCTCAGAAACAGGGTTTGAATTTTTGGTGGTTCTCCGTGAAACCAAGAGTCAGAATCCATGTGGGTGCCTTACAACAGGATATGCTATGATTCTATGATTTTGTGATAATATGTAATAAAAGCACCTGGAGTAATTTCACAGGATGAAGTTCTTCAGTAGAATAGTTCTGCATTTTCTACTTGATAACTGTCCATCTCATTCTTTAATTCATTAAGCCATATGCTAGAAAGTTATATTTCATATGGCTGTCGTGAGACCATGCAGTCTTTTATCTATTAGAGATATTCTAATCTTGAAACTTTTTCCCAGAAAGAATACATTAAAGAGCTGCAGTGACTAGCAATTAGGACAAAAAATTGTTTTGGTAAGTTTATTTTTATGTTGTGATTAAAGTTATTTATAACTATTGATTTGTATGTCATTTTGAAATGGTTTTAATATTTGCAATAGGACAATTTGACATTGACTTTCTTTGTAAGAAGCCCTAGATAATTATCTCTTTTCAGATTTATGTAGTTCACAGCAGGACTATGGTCATCCAAATCCATTCTGATAATGCGACATGCTAGCAAGAAAAATTGCCTGAATAGTCAAAAAAATTCTCAAGGTCAACCTTGAAAACAGTGGAGCCTGTAGAGAAGCTTTCTTACCTATGAACCATTGCTGGAGATCCTCTAGCCTGATGTTTCTCATGCTGTTGATTATTTTTTATGGCTCTTTGACAAAAGCTGCATAAAACTCAGAACACTGACATCTGCTTTCTTGCGTCCCATCCTATTACAAATTTCTATAATGTGTTCTGATGTGTAAGGAAATAATTAACAATGCTGATATTTAAAGTATTGTAGCTAGTGCCTGGGTAAACATCAATAGGACAAAGCAGGAATTAATGTGGCACGGCTATTGTTTCAGACTTTCTGCCTGCTTAGTCAATTGTATTTGCATGTATCAGTTCTGTTTCTTGTTTTAAATATTTTCTTTGCAACTGATGCTGACAGCTGTGCTTCAAAACACTAAACAAATCGGCAAGATTCTGTTACTACGGTTTAGCGAACACTGACCTTACATAAACTCTCATCAGTTTATGTGTGTGATGGGCAAAGCACACAAGGAATGTTTGGCAAAACATTAAAGTTCTCTAAAAATACAACAGAAATTAAAACAAATGAGATCTTTCATGTGTGATCTTTTGCATTCAGCTTACGGTGCCAGCAGGAAATAGGGTAGCAGGAGCTTTCTTCATGGCATTTCTGTTTTTTTTTTGCATACAAATTTTCAAATATTTAAACCATGTGGAATCTGAGTGAAGTATATATATTATTAAGTGGTGATATAGATGTTGTATCTGTATGAGGAAGAGTTTGGTTAGTTGCTGTCTGTTAAATGTATCTACATCTAGAAAAATTTGCCAGCAGTTATTCTGACTGTCCTTACTCCATTCTCATCTTCTGAGAATGTACTTGTTTGTTAGTTTGTTTTTAGAAATTAAAGATCGTCATAGGATTTTCATGATTAAAGAATCCCTTAGATTTAAATTTTACTTGCAATTCTCAAACTAAGCTCTTCTAGAGAAGAAATCTTTGCCCAAGTCAACTACCAAGTGTTCTATATTTTCATGTAACTGCATAAAAGTAATAAATCCTAAGAAGCTATTTTCATATAATTCCTGTAAAAGAGTGAAAGACAGGTCTGAGGACTTGGTATTGCAAATGATACGCAAGCAGTCTAGATCCAGTTGTATATACATTAGAGGCATTTTCACGGTTAGACTTACCTTTTTCAGGACAGATCAGTACTTAGCTTGTGCTTTTAAAGGAAAAAAAATTCTTTGGCAAGACAAATTCAGAAGCTAGAGGATATTTTAAAAAATCTGGCAACAGCAAATACTTTAAAAATTCAGAATAAAATCATTATATTGACTTTTGTCCCTAATTCTTTCTAGTTCTTCCTTTTACTGTCATAATTTCATAAATATGCTTTGTTTAAATCTGGATTTTATTAATAATGACTTGATTTCTTTTCTTGGCAGGGGCCATAAAATATTTTTCAACTTTATCTTTGATCATTTAACTTTAGGAGTTTTCACATTAAGATATTTCTATTTCTATGTCTAGGCAGTAGCTGACCAAAAAGGCACTAACTGAAGTGCAGATCCATCCAGCTAGGTCTCTAGAAGACCAAATGCAACCCCAAACAAAACAGAAAGATCTATAAGAAGGGCTCTGAGTCAGATTTTAGAAATGAGAATATTCATGATCTGAATGAATCTGAATAACCTATCATTGGAAATAAAATTTAAAAAACAACAACAAAAAACAGTTCTGAGATGCAACAATATCAGTTATGTATTAAAAGTGGGCAGAAAACTTATTGGCAGTGAGAAACCAGTAGGTCCTACTAGCTTTTAAAATTATTTCTTTTTCCCTCTGGCAGAGCTCTAAAGCTTGTAAGCTTTAAGTAGAGCCTATAAACTATAAATATCCACGAATCTGTGATTTTCTCATGTTTGTTAATTTTGTACAAATATGATATCACCATCTTTCACTTTTCTAATACTAAATTTTTGCATTTCAATGTAATGGACCCCATCAGAAATGTAAGTTTGAGGGAGCTGGTACATTTCAGTTCCTTTACTGAAGAAGGCAGTCTTTGCTGCAAGAATGATGTTCAGTCTTAAAACAATCATACTAAATTCTTAAACAGGCTGAAACAAATTGCATAACATCTACGCAATAATCTCTATTATCTGAGACAGACTGGTGACTGGTAGCATAAGTAGTATTCTGCGCTATTATGCCTTAGATGTAAAGTTGTTTGTGCAATACATTGTTTCTTGTATATTTCTGATAACACACTAAAAGTAAAAATAACCTTAATTTATTGGAGTTTTAGCATATCTATTGTATTTGACAAAAGTTCAGATTAGCTCAGTATTTTTCACATATGCCAACATCTATCTATCTCTTTCTAATGGCAGTTCTCCCTTCTGCTCACAATTTCTGTCGTAGATTCTCTGCACAAGTCTTTGCAGCAAGCACAGTCCATCTGTAAAATAACACATGAGGAGTTACTTAAACTCCTGCTTGGGGTTTCAGTGAGGAGAGTATGAGTACTACAAACTTAGAAGGGGTTCAAGATGCTTAGGTTATGCAGAGACTTAGATTACTATAATTCCCACTTGTAAGCAATTCAGTACAAAAATGCAGGCTGATTTTTCAAAGAAACATCAGGCTGTCCATCTTTAAAGGCTGCTTTCAAGAAAGAATTCACAGATCTTATTTAAGATGGTTATACAGTAATACATTAAAGGTACGCTTTGTCAAATTGTCAGTTTTAAATGGCTCTTCTGACTATATGTTTGCTCTAAAGCAATGGCTCGAGGCAGACATCTACCACAGATAACATTTACAATTATATTTTTTGAGTTTTTTTACAAACAATCAAATATGGCTTCCTACAGAGGAAAAGTATATGCTGTCTGAAAGAGGGCAGAATGAACAACCTGCTTCCAAAGAAAACACAGTACATACAGAGTGTGCTTTGTAACTAATTGCATAATTAGCAGTTTGAGCTCAAATAGCTTAATCTGGATTTGTGTATACATTATTACAAATGTTCTTTAATATGAATAGATGATTCAGAAAAAACACTATGCCTAGAAAGCAATAAATAAATCATACTGGAGTACACCATTTCATGTGTAGTCCATAGAAATCTTCAATTATTAATAAAAATCTGATATACAAAAAATTCTGATATACAAAGCAGAGTAAAACTGCTGTATCTAACGGAACTGTAATTACTCTCTTAGGCAATACAGGGGTTAACTGTTCTCGTTAACTGTTGCTGAAGAAGATTCAATAATTCATAGACACTGAGTTAACAAAAAAATTTAGGCTGGAACTGTACACTCCACATCTTAGGTAAGCAGTGAACTGAAGAGAAAATACAAATCTGTTGATAAAAATGTTCAGTTGAAATGTAGTTCAGTTAAAAACTGAATGTGATGGAAGGGAACACATCTAAATTTCTTTTGTGTGTCCTTATTTTTGGTGACTTCTGTATTTTGAAAGATTCGTAGAAATTGAAAGTATTATTTTTATTGCCTTAGTGAATGGATTTTTTTTAGTCATAGCTAAGGAAAGGTGTATCTATTGTACCCCAAGTGTTAGGGTATGAAAGGAAAGATTTAAAACAAAATTAAGTTTGATTGCGTCTTTACAGATTTCTTTGTAAAATAAAGAATAATTAATAGTTTTGCCTTGCATGTATGAAATAGCACTGAAGTTGCATTGTATTTGTTCTGCTGAACACAGGCAAGGATTTGGGTATGAAACACAGCTGTGCAGTCTACATATCATATCAGATTGTATCAGATTATGTACCTTTACTTTAAAAGTTTGTCTTTTTTATGTAAAATAGTTCAGTATTAATTACCAGAAACATAAAATATTGTCTGGAAAACTACAAAAGGCTTCTGAGGTTGTTACCAAAATACGGATTAAAGTTAAGACATGAAAGTTAAGACAGAAAAGCATGGTATGCAACAGCATATAAATGGGGAGGCAGGTCATACAGATTGTAAAAAGAAGAGTTGTCTCTAGAAAAGTTGTATAATATGTTGTCTTAGACTGGAAATACTGAATGTGCACTGATGCAAGATGAATTATACATATCAGATGTCAGCAAGATATAAAAAAGAAACAATTTGGTTCTGTTTTTTTTGTTTTTTTGTTTTTTTGTTTTTTTTGATGAAGATATTATAAGAGAAATCAGTTGATACAGACTGATCAGACAGATATAGTTATCACTCCATGTATAACAACTGATCATGCAGACCTAGACTTAATGGTCAGGAGACTTAACTTTGTGAGCATTCCATCACTCAAACATAGGCCCTGTTGACACTGAAAAGGAGATGAAGCTCTCAGCAGGGTGTGCACTGTTGCTCATGTTTATTCCAACTGGCTGAAAGTGGTAGAATAAAAACTTTACTGCTGCTAATATTCTTGAGACATTACATGATATGCTTGCTGAGATGAAACACACTCAGGAGCTATTTCACCTTTGTTTTCTCCAAGGAATTGTAAATTACCCTCCTGAGATATTCAGTAACACACACGAGATCAGCTATTTATCAGCCTGCTTCAGATGGGCTAGTGTAATGTTTTCTACAGAAATTCTCACTCCTTTTAATTCAAAATAAGGGTCTTAGAGCACCAATATGGAAGCTTCATTGCAGCAAGCTTAGAAGAGGAGAAGAATTTCAGCCGCCAGAAGGGGAAGGGGCAGAAGAACCTCTCCCCCTAGAGGTGCAAAATGTGGCTAGATTTCAGGGTCATGTTTTTGCCAGCAATCAAACAGAAATACTGAGATAGGAAATGAGTAAGAGATGGAGATAGGATTGTTCCTCTGGCTGTCTCTATGCATCTATGCATCTTTTATTATCTTCCCTACTTCAGTTTTCTTATTTGAGATCGTTTAGTGCTTCATAGTCTTGTGGAGTCAGAATAAGAAAATATTGTTGAATTTCTATCTCACACATGTTAACATTTCCTTATTAATGTATGCTTAATTAATTTTTATGGTAGCAGATATTTATACTTGTTATCATACTGACTTCTTTCTGCATGTGGTTAAGAAAGTAAGTTTGATAAGTAAGAAGTTTCAGACAGGTGGGTATTAATGGAAGAGATTTCAGCCCTCTACTTAATGGCTGCTGGCAGAGATTTTAGGCAGCAGGCAGCAGAGAGGGAGAATGTACTGAACTCTTAAGGTCTTTTAGAAGGTGTTGATGTATAGTCTTATCCATGCCTCTTGACACATGATGGGAGAAAGGCAGAGTACAGATCACAGAATTACAGAATCATAGGGGTTGGAAAGGACCTCTGGAGGTCATATAGATCAACCCTACTAAAGCAGGTTCCCTACAGTATGTTGTACAGGAAAATGTCCAGGTGGGTTTTGAGTATCACCAGAGAAGGCGACTCCACCACCTCTCTCAGCAGTTTGTTGCAGTGTTTTGTCACCCCCAAAGTAAAGAGTGCTCATGTTCTATATTCCAGTTTGTGCCCATTGCCCCTTGTCTTGTTGCTGGGCACCACCGTAAAGAGTGGTGGCCCCATCCACTTGACTCTTGCCCATTAGATATTTATGAGCATTGATAAGATCCCCTCTCAGTCTTCTCTTCACCGGGCTGAATAGTCCCAGGTCTCTCATCTTTTTCCCATAAGAGAGATACTTCAACCTTAATAATCTTTATGGTCCTCCACTGGATTCTAAAAGTTTCCTGACTGTCATCAAAAAGGTGGGCATGCTGGCAGTGGGCTCCTGGAATAATCAAACAAATATGATGATCTTCAAAAGTCTAGTTCAATGTATTGCTGTAGTCTCAAAAGTCAGCAATGCTATAGATTAATTCAGCTTTCTCTTGCTTTTTATTTCTTGCTTAGTATTGGTGAGATTGTATTTATTGCTTTGAACAGCACTACATGAAAGTACAGCAGGTTCATTCCTTAAATGTCAGTTGATTTTATGATCCCATTTCTAACAAACGAAGGTACAGAGTTAGAAACTCACAGATATTTATGTGTAGACCAAATGTTTGTTGAAAATTACAGAGGTAGAACAGGATATATAATATGTTTAATAGTACTGATCTGAATAAAGGGAAAAGTAATAAAGGAGACTACTGATCAGCTGTTTTTCCAGACTTAGGGAAAGAAAAAGAACATGGTGGCATGCATACAAAACTATATACACTTTCTTCTGAGAGTAACAGCAGACATTTTAAGCCTTTGAAAGTAATGAAGAAATTCCAAAAATATGTCTCGGCAGATATGTAAAAGTATACCTAATGAGTATGTATTTTTGACCTATCCTTTCTGTTCCATCTCTTTCCATTATGTAGTTAAATAGCTGAGTTATTCCTTTGTTGTTCATCAATCTATTATATAAAAATGATAAACAAAACAAATTTTTTTCTGATTTTTTATCTGATTTTTTTTTGTGCAACAGTAAGCAATGCATTGCTTGTATGTTGCTGGGAGAACTGTTCTTTCTGCCTATACTGAACAATTTCAATGGTGTTATAAAAAAGGACATTTACCCAAATGTCTGAAACTCCTTTATGGGAAAAAGCCATTATCTTCTAGTCTATTCGTAACATTAGATAGAAAATCATTTTTCTTCTGTTACAGGTTTGTGCCTAAGACTAAATGTTTCCTACAACTGAAGTCATGCTCTGGTACAAAAAGCGTACATTGCCTGCAGGTCAAAATTCTTATTCTCTTGGAGTGGCATTGCCTTCCATAATAGTTCTACATTTCAGGCCTTACTTAACATCACAGTAGCCATAATACAGATATAGTTGAAATGACAGAACTGACTTGAAAACAATATTCTTACTGTTACAAAGATTCAATTCTGAGCATGTTCAGGAAAAGATTTATTTTTTTCACTTTTAAAATAATCTTAGCGATATCTCCAGGGAAAATAGCAATCTCTTCACAACAGATATTAATTATCATTATTGGTTATTACATAATGCGTGTGTACAAAGATTCTGTAAGCCCTATGGAAGCCAACGCAGGAAAATTTCAGTGTTGAGAGAAGGTTACCGTTCTCATTTCTAATTTTCCTTTTACCATGAAACCTGACTCAAGGGCAGATCTTTTATAATTGCCATTGATACTTAGATAAAACTTAAATTGTTCCTGTAAACATTGCCCTTAATTCTCTTTAAGCTCACTGTGGAGCTCACTTAAATGCTTTCCTATACTGTAACATTTTATGCAAGAGTTGAAATAAGTGGGTGGCATGTTCTCTCAGATTTTATTTGTACAAGAGCTGCTCTGAAAGTAATGCCTCTTATTTTGTTGGCCTACAGTATCAGGGGTGGATGCTGGTAGTATGGCAGAAGAAGTGGAATCTTTCCACCAATGTTCTGTTACATTTTGTTGCCGTGTGACAAGTGGTAGCAGAGGGAAAGTCTGATAGAATGGTGTCTGACCTGGAAGTACACATGAAGCAATGGTATCACTGAATTTCTCCATGCAGAAAAAATTGCAGCCATTGACATTCATTGACACTTGGTGAACGTTGATGGAGACCAAACAATGGATGTGAGCACAGTGAAGCATGAGTGATGTGTTCATAGAATCATAGAATCATAGGAAGGCTTGGTTGGAAGGGACCTCAAGGATCATCAAGCTCCAACCCCCCTGCCACAGGCAGGGCTGCTAATCTCCACATTAAATACTAGACCAGACTGCCCAGGGCCCGTTTCAACCCAGCCTTGAATACCTCAGGGTATTCAAGAGACAGGGCATCCACAACCTCTCTGGGTAGCCTGTTCCAGCACTTCACCACTCTCATAGTAAAGAACTTTCCTCTGATATCCAACCTAAATCTTCCCTCCTTCAACTTAAAACCATTTCCCCTTGTCCTTCTATTATCTACCCTTTCAAGGAGCTGAAATAGTGTTTCAGTATTGGTGACAGTGATGTGAAAGTTTAGCCATGTTCCATGTGGTCATACACAGCTGTGACACCACATGATGAAGAGCAGCTCGATCAGTTCATCCATGTAAACTGGTGAATTATGGCCAGGGAATTCAGCTGAATATTGGCTTCAACGCATTGAAATCTCACAAAGTGTGCCCCATGTGTTTCCCAAGAGTGCTCACACAGAGAAACAGAAAGAACACCATATGCAAGTGTGTTAGGACTAATGAACCATTATGAGGCTAATGTTTCCTGAATTGCATCATCACCAGTGACAGACTTGGTTTCACCACTACAAGCCAGAGTCAAAACATCAATCCATGGAGTGATGACGTGAATTTCCCATTGAAGACAAAGTTTAAGATGCAGTCTTCAGTGGATAAAGAGCTGTGCACTGTCTTTTGGGATAGGAAAGTGGTGATCCTTCTGGATTTTCTGGAATTTGAACAAATCATCAACTCTGAGAGCTACGTCAGTGTCCTCTTTTCAGCACTTTGGTTTTGTACATTTTCTCTCTGAGTCTCTTTTTAGCTCAGAATGAAATGAAGATTTTTACACAGAAAGCTTAGGTAGAATTGCCATGTGGACATATCTCTTGGTGATATAGTTTTAATTAGTTCACTGTTTAGCATATAAGTAATTGAGTGGTGGTTTCAGTTAATTTTTGTTGAATGAGGAGTAAAAATTAAAACCTTCATGTCTGAGAAGGTGTTATAAAGGGAACTGAATATCTCCTGTTTGAATCTGCTCTTATCTGTGTACTGAGAAATGAAAAGAAAAATTGAAATAGATAATGTTTTCTTTAGATTTAGAATATACTTAGAATTTCAGAAATATTTGCATTAACATTACAATTTGAATATAGATAACAACTTGAACAACATAATATTGTATTTGCTATATAGAAAATAATATACCAAAAGGAAGGGGTTGAATTGAGAGAACTAAGCTTATATCAAATGTATAATTATTCTCTGGTCTCCAGAAGTAATTAAAACTGAGAAATAGGATTGCAAATGAGCGTTTTGATGTGACATCAGCAAGTATACTGTAACCAAAGGGTGATGGGTTGAGTTATCCCTTTCACATCATCTTATTGAGAATGTGTTTTACTGCCACAGTAGTAGTGTGAAACTTACTTTTAAATAAATTATAGTTTTATGCAATAGAATTGACTTCTTTTAAAGAAAGGCATACATTATTTTACAGATGCTAATGATGACTTAAAAGTGACTTGTAAAATTTGTTTTATATGAACATGGATTTTACATATTGTGCAAGAGGGAACAGAATAAACTGTATAACACAACATATGAAATTGTATCAAGTATTCCTTCTTTGTTTCATGCAAAGGATCTTTTAGCTAATATCACATGTGGGATTTGAAAGCCTCTTATCAGCAGGCATCTGAAGTGAAATGAAATTATGTTGAGAACTATACAAATTGTAGATAGCAGTTTAGTGTGGTTCTTCTACTTTCTGGGGATGCAAAGCAGCTTATCTGGACAAACAAGAATGCCAACTCCCAGTTGTGCTTCTGTTGTACACGCAGAAACTTTCTGCCCTATATTTTCTAGTGACAAATAAGAAGTATGCAGAGTATACTCCACAACACTACAAGATGTTTTCTCTATTTTAGAGATGGAAGGAATTCTGAACATTTACATTTTAATACTTTATGCATTTGTGAAGTTACATATCATCCTACTGCACATATAGCCTTTGGGGAAGAGTTAGTACTATGGTTTCAACCCCATTTCCTGAATAGTGAGTAATTAATTTATAATGTTTCTTGCATTTTAATACCTTTGGGCTGATCCTGTCCCTATTAAAGTAAACAGCAAATTCCCAATGTTTTCAAAGGATGAAGCCCTTGTGTGTAACACTTACAATAGTATTTCATGCAGTTCATAAAGATTTTTTTTGTAGGCTGGTCAAAGATTAGGTTTTTTTTTTTTTTTTTTTTTAAATTTTGTGTCAGTTTATATTTAGCATGAGAAATTGAATTGAGAAAGCAGAGATTTACCAGCATTTTTACTGAACAAATTAAATGTCAATTAGTGTTGACATTATAATATCAGAATTCTAATCCACAATAGAATTTCAGTTTGGCGTACTAATTTGTTTGCTCATTTGTTTCTTATTTGTGATGTTAATATTTATATTTAAATTAAATAGTAAATACAGTAAATTCCCATTGAAAACTTTCTTTACATGATACAAGAGTTTAGGGTCTCCCTAAGCACTGTTCCTTGAAGAAGTCAGATTTTACAAGTATTGGCTCAATAGTATTTTGGTATTATTGCCATAAATGCCCTAAATTTCCTCAGAAATCAGATAAAATCAAGAATCTCTCCTGACCTTCCCTTATGTATCTATCCATCTATCTATATAAAGATCATTTTTTGTGGATAACCAGTGTGGTGCTTATTTGTGGATTTTCTGCTCTTTGAATTTGTTGGTATTTCCATTAAGGCAAAATACCACTGATGCAAAATACCAATATCAATATGAGCATGTGACTGAAAGATACAGAAAATCTGTTTTTTACTATAATAATGCAATTACAAAAGTAATATAAAAGTGACACAGTATTTACAAATCCTTAGATCCGAATTTATAGTTTTTTAAACAAAAAGCTAGATTTTCAAAGACTGAATACGAATTACATTTTAACAAAGATAAAAGCTATTTGCCAGTATTTAATAACTGAACTGAAAACTGATGATTCTAGTATCTGTGATTTTTTTTCTGACTTAAAACAAAGTCTAAACTCCCCCTTGAAGCTTTCAAAATGTCAGTTTCCTGCCTGATTGTTACCTATTACTGTAATTAAATTAGAAAAAAAAACCTATTAGTTCAGTATAAATATCTAGTTATATTTCATAAGTATCATAATGTTTACATTCCTTTATTTAAACTAATAGGTAAGTAATTTGCTAGATTGGATTCAAACAAACAAGTGTGCATTGATTTTTTTTTTTTTTTCAGTGAGGGGACTGGAACTGTGAAAAATAGGGAGAAAAAGAGATTTTAATTTCTCTTAAATGATCAAGTAGGGAAATAGTGCTTACTGATCTAACCCATATTACTGAGTGGATAATTCCATGTTGAAGTACTATGGAACGTTCTCAAAATCTGCCAGCTACTGATAACTCTCCAGGGATCATACTCCAAATGAACAATGTGACTCTACTGTAAGTCAGTCTATAACTTGTTGTCCTCTATTATTTAAATCTGCTTTGGAACAGCTATTTCTAGAAGACGAGAAAGTATAAGCAAAGCTCGCTAGGCAAACAGACAACTGATAGCTTTCCCTACAAACAGTTTTATTTTGTAGCATGTAGTGTTCTGTGGCCATAGGGATATGGAGGATGCCTTGGTTTATTTATGTATTTATTTATTTATGCAAGTACCTCTTTTTAAAAGGCTTCCTGCAGAAACAAAAACTGTAGGTTTCCCTATCTAAGAAATACAAACTTACTGTGTTGATATCAGTTTAGCACCTCCCATTATTTTTGGGTAGATATAATGGAAATGCTCTGAAACAATTATGTTTAATTAAAAGCAGAGCTAATGTAATACAGGGAAAACAATTCCAAAGATTGTTATCTGAATCTTTATTATGACTTAAGATACATAAGTCGAGTCATAAGTTAGCACAATAGTTCTCTATTAAACGTACAGCCTAAGGTCTGGATTTAAAGAGTTCAGGTATGCAAAGATGACATTGAATTTGATAGACAAACAGTTCAGACACCTAACCCTGTTGAATAACTCAAAAAGCATTTAAGTACTTTAAAAAATAAGTATCTCAAGAGAATACATGGGCCCAGTTCTAGGAAACATCCAGTAGGACTTAATTGAATTGGAGTTACAGGAATATTTAATTCATCTGCTGGCTATCTCCATTTATTTGCTAGTAGAAAAGCACCACACTGGGAACTGACAAAGTAAATGAGGTATAAATGTTTTATCAAAAGAGCCTTTTCTCACAACATTTCCTGTATGGAACTCTGATCTAGAAATGTGTTAACAGAAACATTACTTTTTTCTTCACAAGACTGCTCAGCTTTGCTTTTTTGTGTGTGTGTTTTGCTTAAAGTATATTTTTATCTGCCTTGTTCAATGTGTTTTACATGATTATTTTTTCTCACAAAAACCTTTTAGCACTCGGTGTCTCTAATGCTGGGATACTTGCACAAACAACAGTTTGGAGTGACTTGACATGTACAGTTTACCATGGCAAAAATAAACCTGAGGAAGCAAACTAACATATTTACTTCAGAATATGCTATGTCATGTTTGTTTAATTTGAGTTCAGTCTAAGTGATTTGAGATACAGATGTTAGTTTATTACAGCATAAGTGTTAAGAATAAGAAGCAATAACAAGCAAGTCATGAATATTAATCTTATGTCTAACACAGATGTTGGCACTTTTGCAAATATCTTTAAAAGTGATAGTTAAAATGAATTTATGTTTTGACAGTCATAGTCTTAAGACAGATCTAGATGTGGATATGGTATGTATTAGGAACCAGCTGCACTGCAGATTAATTATAGCTGATTGGTGTTGACTATATCATTATATGGCCTCCATTCCAAATAAACTTCAATAATATGAAAATTTCTAAAAGATTAGTATTTCCTGATAGTGAAAGGGGATGGATTATGTTTCTCAAGTGATGATATTTTAAAGATAGTAAACATTCGTAAAGCGGTTGAAAGAATTGGTACAGTTTGAGATTATATATGTTGATGAGTGAAGTGAACTAAGACCAGGGGTGGTCACTATGTAACTGATATATATATTTGTAATGGCCTTTTCTTTTAGCAAATGAAAAATTTCACTTATTTGGTTTAATAGTTTAAATTAGTATTTATTCACAACTTGTATTTTTGAAGCTATAGTTAATAAATAATTTAATTTGTGATCATTCCTTCTATTCACAAGGATTTTTCACAAAAAAAAATTTGCTGATGTGTGTTATGCTGTTTTAACTGGCAATTATCATTGTGGTACGGGTTATTCAATGAGCACAGTGTAGATAAACTCTCTCTTCAGAGAGTATTATAAACATTGTTGTGATAAAAACATCAAGAGATGTTTCAATAGTACCAAATAAGTGAAAGAAAATCACAAATAATGAAAGTATAATTAACTTAGTTCAGTAAGTGTTTGACTATTAGTTGTATGGGTATGCTCAACAGCTCTGCCCACCCTTTGTGAGCACATGAACAATTTCCACTGCATTTGCAGCAGGGAAGACAGAAGATGACTTTTAGGTTATCAAATTCAGAGTCAAGTGCTTTGACAATACAAGAGGCTGGTATGTTTTTTAAATGGTTGCTAGAGGTATTTGGCTTTTAGCAAAGAGAAGAAGTGAGGAAGAGCTGAACATAAATCAACTCTTCTTGTGTGGAATTATACAGAGGAGAATAACATTTTTTACTTTCTCAGCTTTCATAAGGAACCTGAACCTATAACTCTAGCATCTATAAGGTCTTCTGTATTTATTTTCAGTTGTTTCAAAACACACACTCTTCTACTTACTTACCAATTTTAATTAAATATTATCATTTTTTAAAAATCAACATGTTTCCTTCTGGATTTTTGTTGCATTTCAATGGTTGACCTACAGTTTCAAAAAAGTCACCTCCTTTCCTTTAGTAAGTATACTTTGATATGTGTGAAAAATGCTCAAAATAACTGAGCTGTTTTATTCAGTTCCCTAGGCGCATTATTCTGCTCCTGCTTTGGGACAGTAAAAATATGTGGTGAACTAACTGGAGGTACTGTATTAATTGAAAACAATCCTGTAAAAATACATACATTTTCTGCCTACTGTCAAATAAGGGGAATGGTATTTCCTATGACTGTATTGAATTTCTTCAGAGGGTCATGCTTGTGTTTAAACCTAACCACAAAACTGTAGAATCCGCACCTTCTTGGTTACATATAAAAACACTTCAGATACAACAAGTCCTGACTGAATACGTGCTTAGCTTTAAAAACAAAAACCTGTGAGACTGTAATTTTTATTAGGTAACAGATGCTTTTATTTTCTATGGAGACCAGTGTTTTCTATTGTTCTTGTAAATTGATCATCTTAAAAGGATTTTTTTTTTCTTTTAGGAAAAAATATGAAACCCAGAATTTGGAGTGATTTGTGACATAAATTACCATAATATTCCTCAAAATACTTTCTCATTTCTAATAAGGAAAAATAACTCTACTTTTTGAAGCTTTATTTTATTGCCTTTTAGTGGGAATTGTTTTCTATTTAAATGAGATCAGTGTGTCTCACAAGCCTCCCAGATCAGTGGATAAAGTTAAAAAAATCATCCAGCTCTTTTGCTCCTTCTGGTTCTTTTCCTACTGGCTCAATTTGCCAAGCTAGTTCACCAAGCAGCTGCACAAGTTCATGCCAGAGCTAGGGTCAGTGTGATCAAAACAAAAGACGCTCAGAAAAGAGTGATAAATCTGCTTACACTGCCTTAGACAATGCTGTTTCCCTGTCTGGGAATTTACAGAACAATTCAAATCAATCAAAAATTTGGGCTGATATACGCTCCTTTCCTGCTTGAACTGATGTGGTTGTGATGTGCCAAAGTTATGAAGCGTTTCAGAAAGATAGTATGACTGAAAGTCCTCCCCACCAGGAAGCTTACTACAAAAGGCTGAGTGTAACAACAAAAGATCTTTGCAAAATCCTGCAAATACCAAAGAGATAAATCTGAAATCCTCTACTTTGCTTCAAACAAGACTAGAGATCAAGTAAGATGCCACACATATCTTATGTTCAGTTATGAATATGATATGGCAATATTAGGTCCTTATGATCAATATCTGAACTTTCACTGGCTTTCAGAAAAAAAGGGTTTTCAACTTAAATCATTTATTCTCCCATAATACCTGTGTACTTTAGTCTCCATATGGGGAGTTGTGGTTGCAATAAGGGATGCTTGTAGAGGTTTGAATTTGTTCAATCTCTTCAAAGTACTGTACTCAGTACTGTGATAAAAAGTTACACCTAGATCATAGTAAAATTTATCTAGTTCATGTAAATTTTATATGAAGCTAAACTATAAAATCTTTTTTTTTTTTTCTTTTTTTTTTTTCTGGAGGAACAAAAAAATGAAACAATTTTCTTCAGATTTCATCAAAGGAAAGTAAAATATCTTGAGAATGGAGTCAACATTATGGCCTCCTACTGTCAAAAGCTTTTCCAAAAGTGATATGACATTATGATTCCAGCCTTTTGTTGCTATAAATAAAAGGTGGGGGCATTTTACTGATGTCTTAGAACTGTACATCGTGGAATACAGTCCCACAATTTTATTATTATTTCTTTTATATTGCATGGAGAAATCTTTAAAAAATGAAGTTAAATAATAGTCTGATGTTCTTCAGCATGCTGTCAGTAGACAGAGAAGTAATTTTTATTACTTGTGAATGGGATTTCAAAGGCAGAGGAATCCAGCTTTCCTTTAATCATGTTGCTCTTGAAACTGCAGAGAAGTTTCCCTCCAGGCACTGTGCTGGCACAGGCGATCGTAGCTAAGAATGCTTTCACATTAGGATCTGAGTGCAGCTATGAAGTAGGCAGTTACACAAGTTATACATAGCACAAATGCGTTAATTTGTATAAATTCCTCTTTGAAGAGCAAAAATCATGGGCAATGGAGAATCAAAAATAAAGATATTTTTAAAAATTGGATTCCTTTTCAGTGAAACTAGGTTAGAAAATGTACTGCAGAAGGATTCCAGATGCATTCCAGCAGGCACTTAGTCCCCGTCAGCAGACTAATGTCAGTCCAAAGCAAAACTTCCTCAAAATGCATATGTAGATGACAGATCCCAAATGCCAATATTTTTTGCCTTGTAAATTGATTTAGGTTATGATGCTTGAAAAGTAGAACAGTAGAATGCTTGCAAAGTAAAAACAAGCTGTATTGTAACAAGATGCCACTATCTTTATGGCTCTGGTGTACACTCACAAAAAAATGTAATTAATTCATTGTTTAGCTAGGCTACCTCAGCTTAATTTCAGGCAACCTTAATTTTAATTGTATGTTAGACACACATTACACATTGTTATCTGGGTAAACGGCTCTAGAAATCCCTGCTGAACTAAGGCATTGCTTAGCACAGTGGTTGAAAATAGGCCAAAAGGCAATGGATTGCACTTGTCTCTTTCCTTTCTAATTTTCTGTAGTTCATTAACAAAAGTCTGAGTTTATTCAACTGTACAAATGGGAATTTCTGAAGTACAGAAATACTGAGTTCTAGGGAAAGGTCAGTTGAAATAACAGCATGAGTTTTCATTTTGGGGACCAATTGCTGTGCAGATTGACTCTCAGTAAATCTGGCAGTAAGAAAAAAGTGGGTTCTGTATAGGAAATGGGATTTATAAGATATTTAATTTGAATTTCTGGTTTACTCACTGTAACTCTACTTTCACTTGAACACACTTTCCGTGTTATCTCTATTCACTTGTCATTTTTATCACTTTAGTACATGAAAATGGAGCTACATTAAAGGTGACACATGCAGAAACTCAGAAATCTTTAAAAAGATACTAGAACTATAGCTCTGTTGGAGATTGCATTTTCACATTCCCGTAAACTGGACATATGTCCTAAGAGAACTGTCCATCCATCTAAGGGGAAAAGAATACTTTGAACTTCAAAAAAGATAACCAAAGATTGAAAATATTCTATGTCCTGGACTAATTTACTGAATGGAATTATATTCACAACAAGCATTATAAATAGGATATAGTCAGCTAAATGTAAAGTAGGCAATCTCAGTTGGAGGAGACAAAAAAAAAAAAAGAATTAAATTTTTAGTGGCTATCTCACCCTGGCTGAACTTTTCAACAGAATCTGTTAAACTTCAAGTAAGCAACACGTGCTTTGAGGTTTATGAACAATTAAAGTGCTGGTTATGGAATCAGTGAGATGAAATGTACTGTGTTGATTATCATATCAATTGATAATTCATAAGTACTTACATTTCTCCCAGTATTTGGAAGCATATAATTAACTTAGAACTTTAGGATTTAAATAACTTGGAATTGGCATGGGAAAGTGACTCTACAAAATGACTTCAAACAATTCTTAATTAGTTTTTGTTGGTAGCTATTAACTATGAGATTTCCAAAGATACAGTATAAGTTTATTTAAAGGATGAATTGATTAATGTATCTTGATAATTTGTCTCTGGAATTTTTCCATCTGATACAAAAGGCAATGTTTTTTGAGTAACTAATTTTAAAACTAAGCAACAAACTTTACCCTGATATCTTCTGTGATGTTGGATTTTTCTGCTAAGAACTGTGAACTGTGGCCTTTTTAAAGCTCAGTGCTACAATTATCTGTTAGTCTGGTTTATAAGAAAGGATGTAGCAGCTTCTCATAGAAGGAAAGAAAAAAAGAAACTGATTTTGAGTGATTAGTTAGACTAGTACCTATACTTTGAGATCTCTAAATTGTAGAGTTGCAAGTGCACATGCTAAGGTCCACATTACCAATAAGACATATGAAAAGAGCATGATATTCATAAATTCCAAGTCTTATTTGACAAAAGATAAAATACAGAACATGAATTTACAAAGTTTTTTTTTTTTTTATAGGGCTCTTTAAAATGTTAGCTGGTAAAACTACTTTTCTACCAGATTCTCCCCAGAATGTGGAAGATTATCCAATAATGACTTAAAGAACCTTACAGCAGAGATGGATGACTGCAGACAGATGTCTCTGAGAGCATTCTGGAAACAGCAAGTGTGAGAACGCTTCGTTTTTTCATATGGAGAAAATGAAAAGAATTATATTCATTTTTTAAGCTTTGTGGTGGTCATGCTTGCTTTCCTTCCCCTTTTCTTCTACTTCTCTCTCTCAGTTTCCATGTGATGAAAATCTTATATTATTATGGACTCTTTTTAGATTTAAAATGATTTGACACACACACAAAAAAATTAAAAACTCAATTTTGAGTCATCAGGAAAGAGAATAAAAGATTACTGTTAATCCTGGTCTGGGTTACAGGAGTGATAAATGGTTTGTTCTTGAAAGAATATAGGGGAGGTTACAAGGAACCATTATCTTGAAAATCCCACCCAGGCTCATCAAAAGCAGAAAGCTTTTTCTAGCTCTCTCTTGGTACTAGGAGTTATCACAAAGAGACCACCCAGAAGGAAAATCACACAACCATACATTTCCATCCTATGCCTATCAATCCTTGAGCTGGTATTGGGTGTGTCAGCTTAATCCAGAAGCATTAGAGGTGGACTGCCAATCAAACCTATTTGGTCTTTATTGATAACAGCTGCTTCTGACCTCACTTCTAGGTATGACTTAGCAAGCCTTACTGTTTTAAACCTTGTGGCATCAGATCTGATCTTCTGCTTCAGCTGGTATATTTGTGGGTTGGTAAATTGCTTGGGCATATAATCATGGAATGGTTTAGGTTGGAAAGGACCTTTAAGATTATCTAGTTCTAGCTCTATCTCTCCCCCTTCACTATGGGCAGGGACATCTCCCTCTAGATCTGGTTGCTTGGAGTCCCATCTAGCCTGGCCTTGAATGCTTCTAGGGTGCAGGCATTCATAACCTCACTAGGCAACTTGTGCGTGAATCAGGAATACTGACTTACAGGTAGTTTATATTTATTTTCTTTATATATTTTTTTTATATTTGTACTTTATTCAGGTTGGATATTAGGAAAAACTTCTTCTCAGACAGAGTGGTAAATTTTTAGAGCAGGCTGCCCAGAGAGGTGGTGATGTCCCTGTCCCTGGAGGTTTTCAAGAAAAGGGTAGATATTGCATTGAATGATATGGCTTAGTGGTGTCTTGATGATAAGTTGATGGTTGGACTAGATGGTCTTAATACTCTTTCTAACCTTAATGATTCTGTGATTTTCTTCCCTTGCATATCTATTATAATGAAATAGGAAACAGCTGTAAGGTTCATCTTCAGCACAAATGGCACTTGTTTAACATCAATAGACAGATGAGATGCAGGCAGTGAAATTGTTTGTACCAGGGGCATAGGCCTTTGGTTTTGAGCATTATTATTAAGATGTTTTATCAGGCATGATGGTGACGGACTGATGGTAGGACTTGGTGATCTTAGTGGTCTTTTTCCAACCTTAATGATTCTATGCTGGAGTCAGCTGATTGGTGGGCTAATACCAGGGGGATCGTTTTTATGTCAGCACTGCATTGTCTATGAGTTCCGTTAACTTTTGCATGAAGATAACGTATACTATCATTTAATTAAAGAAAAATAAAAAATTCTATGAATGATTAGAAAAGTCTTCTCTGTTATCAGAAAGGTGCCGTGTTACAGTGACTGGGCTCTTAGCTGAATATTTTAAAATAATTTACTAAAACTTTTGTTACCAACATTTGTGCTCACTTACTGCATTTTTCAACTTTTTCCATGCTTTGTTAACCCAGTGAATTTAATTTCTTTAAAATTCAATTGTCAAGAAGTTTAATTGAGCAGTAGAAGCTTTGTCCTAAGTCATTCATAATCTAGAGACTCATTTAAGATGGGTGTTAACAGTATAATTAATTGTGTTCATAAGGGATATCAAGATTCTCTAAAAAATGTGATGAGAACATCACAGGAGTAAACAGAACGCTTTATTCCTTGTGCTTGTCAGTTTAACACCTTCATGATTACTGAATAATTTAATATATGTGATTTCTTTCACCCTTCAAAAAAGCAAAGTGAAACAGATAATCATATGAAGATTAATTGATTTATGTATATATTTGACAGATAATGTGCTGAAGAAATTAGGAACTTCATCTACCTACCTGAAGTGCACTTTTCTATCAGTCAAATGCATATTGTCAGGTGTTACTTACTATCCACAAATAAAACATTTGTTAGAACAAATGTCTTTCAGAAAATGCACCTGTAAACTACAACTCAATGCATAGGATGTGTCGTAGCTGAAGCCATACCAATTGTAAAGTCCCATGGTATTTCTTACCTGTATTTGCTAAACATTTTTAAGCAGGCTGCTTAAAAAAAATAGCTCTGGGGTGATGGAGTGGGTATGTTTTTCAAAACATTAAAAACAAACAAGTGCATAGCAGACGCATACTACTCCACATACCCTGCTCTGTTTCTTGCCTTTTTTTTTCTTGCTATCAAAACCTGACACTTGATGCAATCATTCCACTTTATAATTACTGGCAATTTCTCCAAAGAAATCAACACTTAGAAGATTCTATTTATTTTCTATCTCTTCTCCACTTACAAACAGATTGAATTTTTAAAAGCAATATAGAAGTAATTATTTCTTTTTTGCAGGAATGCAGTTTAAAATTGCTTTTGGTAAAATTATTTTTTTTATAACAATGAAATTACTATTATATAAACATTGCCTACAGGAAGGACTAGCAACTGAGGATGTAAAACACTCCTTTGAGATGTGTGCTATCACTGGAAAGGTGGAATATGGAAGTGCTTAAGAAATCTGCACTATGAGTAATTTTCTAAGCATCAGATGTGACATACAGTATCTTAAAAATCTATATATATATAAAAAAAAAAAGCAGCAACATTCTGTAGCATACCTTTCTTGGTTTTTTTTTTTTTTTTTTTTTGCATAAACAGATTGCTCTTGAGAAAATAGCTTTCAAATATTAAAGTTCACATGAATATAACTGGAGGAAATGTAAATGTAAATCTGTGTTCCTGCTAGACCATTCTCTAAAAATCCTCTTCCTTGTAAGATGAAAAAATTAAGCTAACTGTGCACACCAAAAAGAGTGTATTTGGCAGTAATTTAACAATGTTGTTCTATGCAGAACATATAACTGTCTAGAGGTAGATCAGAAAGATATTCTGGGAGAGGAAAAGACTGAGTTTCTACAAAATATTACATTTTATAATGAAAGAGAAAACAAGTCTGAAAAAATGTAATGTAAACGATGGATGTTGCAGTAAAGTTTGTTCAAGTGGAAATGGCATTTCTGTGGCTCAAAACCAGAGATAATGACTCCTGTACTCAGGTTTACCAAAAGTAAGGGTTTCTTTTGCTCAGTCACTTGAGTAAATGGATTACAGTGCTACTGTGCTTCACAGATGCTCTGGTAGGTGGCTCCACCCCTTTGATCTGCAGAATGCATTGCATGAGAAATTGAGAGGTGGTTATCTGCTGTTTTCACCCATCAGTAAGACTGTTCTGCCAAATGTGAAACCTGAACTGAGCTACAGGGTAGAATAGCTACTGCTGCGCAGGCTGTGAACAGGACCGTGTTGCTGAGCTACAAGGGAGCTGATCTCTTGCTTGGCTGCTCACTTTCTTTTCTTGAATGCCCATAGCTACTTCTGAACCACCTACTGGGAAAGAGTATTTCATCTGAGCAGTATTCCTATCCTATCAGTATGAAGAAAACATTGTGCAGGAAGGTTCCTGTACTGCTCTAGCAAGGGATTACGATTAGCCCTTAGCCAATAAGGTTTTTAATCTTATTACCACCCTATTGCACATGAGGACTCTGACAGTATAGGACTTCTTCCGTGTATTTAAAAATAACTCCTGAATGTTACGGCAAAGTAAAACATGGGAAATCCCTTTCTCATACAGTCTTCTTCCCTATTTTCATATTTACACATGAAAAGAATACTGCTGATTTATCATTAAGCTGGAGACTCAAATTAACAGGGCACTTGCTGTTTCAGATTGAATGCTGTGATGTGGCAGAAATAAATGCTCTGTTGCAGCCAGTTGCAGGCATGCCATGAGAGCACAGTGGGGCTGCTGCAGGATGCTGGGCTGAGACTTGTCCTTATGAGTTTCCAGGCTTGTAACTGATACTGTGGAGTTTTGTTCTTGTGCTGCATAGGTTAGTGAGGTGGGCTGTCCTTACTGAGCCTTCCAGTCACAGCTGTATCAAAACTGGCAAATCCCAAAAGATGCACTCAGGAAGCCTGTTTACCCCTTCTGTCATATACAGATCTGTTGACAGATTAAATTTAGCATGCTTCCAGCTGTTATCTTTCAGATTTTCCATGAATTATTCAGCATTTGTACTAGATATCTCATGTTATTTTTTCAGATATTGTAATCACCCTAGTATTGTTATTTAAGAATTTAACAAAGAAAACTCAAATAATAAGGAGCTATATGTTCAATATCTGTTTAAAAAAAATAAATTAAAAAAATCCAGCTAGTTGGTAGACTCATAATCGCCACCATTCAAAAGATAAATGTAAACTAAGCAAGCCTTTCAGCCACTGGAAATTCACTCTAGTGACATGAGTTTGCTCAAAAAAATCCTTTTTCAAGCATGTGTAGTTCAAGTAGACATCTCTGAATTCCAAACTTCCCTGAAACTGGGGTGTCTTTCCTATATGGACTTTGTAGTAGCAAAGTCCTGACAGTGCTTCACATGTGGTTCTCATGGTGAAATACTGTATATTATTGTGATTTCAGTTGTTTGTTTTTTTTTTGTTTTCCTGTTTGCTGTCATTGTAATACTCTAGCCAGGGAAAGAACAACAAAGGATGGGCATAGACGAGTCTTCAAAATTACAATCACACTATCTTAGATTCTTATTTAATACTGTGATGCAGGTTTTTTTTGATTACTTTATGAGGTGTATCCTTCCACGTCCCTTATGCTATGTGATGACGTATGTGACATAAAATAGCTTAACTGCTGTTTTCAAGATTCATCACATATTATTATGATTTCTGATGATTCTGTTGAAGACTTTATCCTGTTTTACTCCTTCACGATGAATGACTTCAGAGCCTCTTGCAATGCTGGGTAATGGCAGTCCTGATTTTCACAGGCTGCAGGGAGGCACTTACACAGATGATTAATGATTCCTTGCTCCAGGAGCACTGTTCACTGGTGGATACACTCCACTGACTAACTTCAGGTTTCTCTGGCAGCATGATCTGTAGCGAGTTAGTGTTTATATTCAGTATGCAAACTCCACGTTATATTTAGCCTGAAAGGGAAAGATGGTTTGGTCTTATACCTAGCCTTAATGGAAGTCTTTAGTCCTGTGATGGTTTCAGAGAAATTAGAATTTCCTCCCTCAGGGTGAAAACATGATTCTCATTTCTTCTTATAACTTAGCTCATGCTTATCCTTCCTATTATTCTGCACTATATCTTTTTTTTTTTTTTTTTGCCACCTTGAACATAATTTGTTCCTTTTATCTCTCTAAATTCATTGGTATCTTTGCCTCCTCTCTTTTTTCTGTTTAAGCCTGCATAAATGTGTGCAGAACATCCACCAAGATCTTAACTATTTGTTGAGACACGTAGCTATTTCTTATACCACATCCACTGCTCTCCTGCTTCATTTTAATTATGTAGAGGAAAACAAGATTTTTCCCTTCAGTAGGGAAATTGAAAACAGAAATGTTTCAGGCCTGATAAAAGAAAGAATACAGAATAAAGAATAACTGTATCAGAAAAAAACACCAATGCAATTTTACATCTGTCAGATCTGAATTATACATTTTATCCTCTTTTTTTTTTTTTTTTTCACTGTAGGTCATTTTGGGAATAAACATTCTTTTCTAAAGTAAGATCACATTTGTTTTTAAAATACATTGAAATAAAACTTGCACATTTTCCTAAATTAAATTTAATGCTTGCTATAAATACAAAATGTAAATATTGTAAATGTAAATATTGTAAAAATTGTAAACAGACTTTTAGTGTGCCTGTCTCCTTTGGCAGCTTTTCTCTTTTTTCTAAAAGATTTAATTTCTGTAAAGCTCATAATTATTAAGAAATTGTGAAGATGATGCATAAAATTAACAAGTCACATTTTATGTATTTGTAAGGAATTTATAAATTTCAAAATACCATCAAGGCACAATTTTTCTCTGCTCTAAGGTGGAAATTGTAGTTCAGATTTTCACACAAAAGAGACTGTGAATACAGTATGAGAACAAACCTTGGCTGTGTTGATATTCACATACATTGTGTAAGACAAGTTTTAATGCTACAGCAAAAGTTTCAGACAACAGGACTTGATCACAGATTTTTCTACATCCCCTGAGCTTAGGCAGATATCATGTGTTTTTTTTTTTTTTTAGTGTCTGTCTTTGCTGCTGAAAAGACTATGAGGAAAACTTAAGGAAGAAGAATGAAAGAAAGCACTGTGGCTTGAAAAAAGCCATATTCCATCCGTTTTGTTTTGTGCTGCTTTGTATTAACTAGAATTACGGATGATTTGTGACTAGCAAATTAATTTGTGAGAGTTCTTAATTTTTATTCTATTTCACAGTTATTTTCTATTTCAGAACACTGAATAAAAAGATATGAAAACAATTCTAAATGCAAGGTTTCAAACAGAGATTAAGATTTTAAAATTTAAGTCACTTTGTAATTAGGTTTGAATGTTTCCGTCATGTTCAATATGTGCTTGGTCCACTGGTAGAAAAGTTCTTTGGAATCTCATCCTATCTTGTAGAGATCAAATACTTAAATTTTTATACTAATATGACAGTTGAAGAGTAATGGCAAGGAAATGACAATGCTTACTATTGCAAATTATGTGCCAACAATCTGGAATTTTTGCATAATTGTTTTCCTCATGATATCTGTAGGATTTTTTTCTTCAAAACAAATATCTAGTGGACACAGTGCTTTGTGAGCAGAGTTCAAGTTCTCTTCCTATTCATGCAGAATTCAAAAGCAGCCTGGGATCCCCTCATTTGAGATACCTTATTCATGAAAATTAAAAATGGCTGTTTGGCCTAGGGCTTTCAAGAGCTCTTTGAAAAAAAACATACAAAGTAAAGAGAAATTCCTTTAAAAGGAAGGCATTCATGCTTAATGCTAAACAGATACACAGCATGCCAGATTTAATGTGAACACGAGAGTGCCAAAATACAGGAACTGCACAGTGTAAATGTCTCTGTGTGGGGAAAAAAATTAGTGATTATAAGATAGATAGTCATTTTGGTCCCTGCGCTGTATGTAGTCAGGAGGAGAGATGAGAGCATCAGCAGCACTGTTTTCACAGGTGGACAAGGAGCAAAGTACTGGGTTGTTACTCTCGAAGCTATTCAGACTTTTTGGCTCATCTGCCTCGCAGAGGGGAGATGAGCCCACCTTTCTCCAGGCACTTTGATCGCTCTCAAGTGTCATCCTGAACTGTCAGCAAGGACTAAATACTCTCTCATCTTTCGCCTTAACATCTGTCAGTGGATGGGAGCAAGCTGACATTTATGTAGCAGTGCTTTCCTGCTAATGCAGTGGCAAGCTTTGCTGTGCCCCTTTTGCAGCTCATCTTTTTTTTTTTTTATCTTGTGCTTATACAAGCCATGCTTGGCACCTCTGATATTTAGGATTAAACCCTTAAAGCTGGCAGATGATATTTGTAAAATTTAACTTCTGCAAAGCAGAATATTTGGTCTGTGGCAAGCTTATCCCACTGTCTTTAGTTAATTCATGTATATCCCCAAAGGAACTTTCAGCTAAATATGTTAATAGAGGTTATCTTCAGAGATAAGAGCAACCAAGACAGGCTCATTTTTTCTGTATCTCACAACAAACACTGACATGATTCAATGAGTTAGCTATGAGTGTTTGTAGGAGTAAGAATCACATACTGTGCATTGCCTACAGTTCATCTGCAATGAAAGAAAGTGAAAAGTAGAAAATGATGCAGGATAAATTCTTGGCATATTTTTTAAGCAAGAATATGAAATGTAGAGTGTTATTTTTGATCTCTGTCCATCACTTCTAACACTTAAGTGGGACCTGATCTTCTGAAATTTAAGTGCGTGATTGCCTTTCTTAGAAGAACTATACCGTTAAGATTTATTTATTTAGAAAATTTAAGGTTTGATTTAACTTATTTGGGATATATATATGTATATATATAATTTTTTTTTTTGGTGGAGGGAGGGTGTGTGCAGAACTGGTAGCATTATATCCCCAAGAAACATCCTACCTCCAAACATCAGTGCAGATTCAGTTTATATCTCAGAAAGACTGATTTCAGCATTCCAATGTGTTTCCAGTTAGATATAGTACCCAAATAAAGTACTACACAAATAGGATAACCAGCATAGCTCCCAGTACCGAAAACTACACTTTTTTGGCTTACTGTCATTCCTAGCTGTTGATGTTTGACTTCTTTTTAAAAAGTTGCCTGCTGAAGAACTAACTAGTGTTGTAATTAAAAGCTTAGCAGTAAAAGCTATTGTATCTGACCATAAACTGTTTCAAAAAAAAAAAAAAAAAAAAAAAAAAAAATTGCTTCTGGAGAAAAAGTCTTGCTAAATTCTTCATTTAGAAAAAGATCTTTTTTTCTCCTCAAGCAGCAAAAGAAAATATATATATATATATTTGTAGCTGATCAAAATGACCAGTTAACAATTTTCCTAATTATAGATCATGTTAAATTTAATGTTGATATTAGCTGCATTTCACTGATAAGAGGTTTAGCACAACTTTTAATTATTCCAGTAGTAGGACAGTTGTCATTACATTAACCACACTTGCCTCACAGGGTCGGCCTAGACTAAAGCCCCATCTTTATCCGAAAAAGTGCTGTTATTAAATCAATGACTTTATTTGAATACCTGCTGGTGAAAGACTTAGTAATCTTGCTCCTAGATCAAGACAAGCATGTCTGAATGTAACTTAGTTAATTTTTGTGATCCTGTATAACATTATTAGTCTCTTCAATTCTAGCTATCATCTAAGCAGCCAAAATGAGATCCAGAAAATGACTTTCAGCTCAAAATCGCATCTAGTAAATTCTTTAGAAAAATCCAACTCCTCGAAATAGGACAGAGACCCTGCAAGCTTAGTAGGAGGTGGGTTTATATTCCTAAAACGCCAGAGTACTACTGGGATAATGGTTGCCTTCTATTTATAATAGTCAGAAAACTTTCCTGAAGGACTGCAATTTGTAGCCTAGTTTTCATTCTCTAGGCAAGACCGAGTGAGAGCAGAGTACGGATGGAGGTCCAGGTCTTGCAAAAGTGCTAAGACCATGATTTTACATGTCCTTAGAGTCCTGAAGTTTTAAATTATTTTCTTATACAGCTACTTGCCTCCTTTTCCATATAGACTTCACAGCAAATAATTTCTCTTTTCTTGATCAACCAGTTACTGTTTTCTTCCTTTAAATCTGTCCATGTTTTCTGTGTCCAAATACACGCCACTGGGCCTGTCCTTATTTTGCTTTGAACGTTATCTTGAAATGTGACTGTACTAAATCTAGTTTTTGAAAGAAGTTAATCTCATGCTGTAATATTAACAATCACAGGTACTTCAATGTGGCAAGAGCTGTGCTGAGATTATGTAGAGTTGCAGATTACATCAAAGATATGAAATTCTTTAAAGTCATACAGACATGCTTGTTCAGTGTAAATTGTATCAGAAAAACGTATCTTGATCTGTCATTATGGTGTTGAAATTATCCTTGTTTTTTTGAAAGAGAATGTTTTCTTCTTTCTATATAACACTGTTCTTTTTCCTCACCACATAGAAAAAAAAAATACCATAAAATACTATTTTAAAGATGAATTAAGTTCTAGGGGTAATTACTTACTGATTTGTATTTGACATGCTTCCTATAGCTAATACTCTGCAGGCGTCTTGTTTGCATTTGAGAAAATAACACAGTGTAAGGACATGTGTAAATCCTGTGTCAACAGCAATTATTCATAAATAGGTAAAGCTATTAAAGTTGTCTAAGGAGAATTTGAACTGTAGCTTTTAAAATAAATTATTTGAAAAAATCCTATTTGTCTTGTTCACAGGCAGACAAAATTCACAAAATTATTAATTTATGAAAGCATCTAATTTTCCCATTTTAAAACTTGATATTTAAGCCTGTGTAATTAAGATCTGGTGAGCTATTCTGATTAATTCATTAACCTGCATTAACCTAAGAGCTGCAAACATTTCTAACTCATTTGTATACCAAATTTAGTAGAAAACATTGTAAACAAATATTTATTTTATTTTGTATGAACAAACATATCCTTTACTCCTGAGAATTATTTTATGGATGATCCCTGATTCTCACAAGGAATTGCTGAGAAGTCTATTTTGAGCCAAACAAGACTTAAAAATGTAGCACTATTTTTTTTTTCCCTCTTTTTTTTTTTTTTTCATAGCAGACATTGCTTTTGTCTGATTGTCACAAATGTGAGTGTTCACATTTGTAGAACTTTCCAGCCATCATTTCTTTTTACCTCTGCGCAGATAAGCAGCTAAAAGCAACACTTTTAAGAATGTTAATCAAATGCTTAGTTATTTTCATACTATCAGACACTTCTGCATCAGAACGTTCAGAGCCTGTCCTTCCCAAGAGGCCTCTCATTTGCAATAAACTGCAGCTTCAGGACTGCAGTCTGCATAAAAATAATTAAAAACTAGTTTACAAAGAAGCCCCAGATTTACTGTTTCCTGTTATTATTTCACCAAGATTTTATTCCCTCTTTCCTTCTCACTGTAAAGATGAGCTATTCTCCATCTTGCTTCTTCAACTGTCTTCAGTTCAGAACTCATCTTCTGTCAATATCTCCATGCTATTAGAATGCTCTTATTTCATCTCTTTGAGCCATTTCTGCTCTTGAGGCCTCTGTTTAAATTTTTTCTTTCTATCTAGCTTACAAATACCTGTCCTTTTAAATTATTTCTGGTCCAGTATATCACTGTAAGAACCTAGTATACTGCTATGTAGGTATTTATGCTGTATTCTTAACATCACAAATATTGTCATCATGAATGCTTTTCAGTATCATTTATTTTTTATTTTTGTCTCTAATGTTTAGGTTTCTAGTACCTAATTTAGTTGTACTTTCATTCTTTGATTATTCTTGCAAGACAAAGGACGTTCTAAAAAATTATGAATTATGAAGAAAAGAAAGAGCAGAAATAAAGTCTGGGGATTTTTAGTAGTTAAACTCTATAAGGATATTTAAAGACAATGTCAGGATATGACTTTTTAAATAAAAAGCTCCTTGCTCTATTTTAGCTAGAAAAGCTACAAAAGGTATCTACAAAAGAAAACGAAGTGATTAAGGAAACTCATTGAATGTTGTCAAATTTACATCTAATGCTACTTAATTCTAGAGCTGGAAATACATAGTTTGTCAATCAGTTATGTATGTATTTATTTAAATAAAATTGTTAAACAGTGAGTGTCAACCACTCACTGTTTTTGAAATATAGGGAGCAAGAAATAATGTGCTGACAGTGTTTCTGGCTTAGTCTGACAGCTACACTGTGATTTAGAATCTGATCCTGCATTATGACCCTAAGCAAAACTCTGTGGATGTCAATGAGAATCTTATTTCTCTAAAAACTGACTTTCAGCTTGGTGGCAAAATTGTATGGTATTCTGGGGACATCAGTATTAATATTTAGGATTTGTGATTTGTGCAGAGTGACTGCATTCCTATATTTCCTAGAACTGGCTTTTCAGAAAATGTCTCTTTATTTCTGCTCGTGAGAATTATTGGATATTTTATCTTAAAAAAACCAAAAACCTTGAAGTAAAAAAAAAAAAAGAAAAAAAAAGGAAAAAAATTTGAGATTGATTTATTTCTTCAGAGAAATGTTTGTTTCTCAAGCTGCTTTTTTCTGTCACAAATAAAAATGAAGGAAAATAAAAAGTAGAAAGGGGGTTGCATGGACTGTGAAAGAAGAAACTATTTTAAAATAAAATCCTGACTGTGGACATCAGGGGTAGGAGCCAGTAACAAGTGATAAATTTCCAAGTGGGAAGTCGTGAGAGGACTGGGTGCTCAGCCTGCTGTCTGGATAAATAGCTATTTCAAAAACATGGACACTTAGAACTTATTCTCACATTAAAGTAAGGATATCCCTTTGTTAACTGCACTTATTTTATTAGTGTGTGCTGGATCTGCATGGACAGTTATAGAATGCTGTACCTATGTTTGCTGTAGCTTGGCTATAAAGGATACAAACTGAAAAATACTTGAAACGTTTCAATTTTCCATTGCCAGTATACTCAGTCAGACACATACGCACATGCAGCAAAATGAACTTACATTTTGTTCCTGGATTGGAACAAATTAAGATACAAATTAAGAAACCTAGCAGCTAAGACGCTTATTAAGCTGCATCAGAACAGCCAGAGTCCCTGCCAATATAAAGTTTTGACATCAACGGTAATTTACCTTCTGGCCATTTTCTGTAGAGAGATTTGCTGTTGTTTCCAAATAACAATGCTTCTGTCTTCAGAGCGTGGGGTCTGAAACAGTACATCTTTCTATTCTATTTGAGTTTTTATACTTTTTCAATTACTTTTTTAAAGCCAATTTAAAACTGTTATTGAACAAAAGTTTTTCAAATGTAGTTACATTTCATCTCTTCTTGATTTTCTCTGAAAATATTTTCTTACATGCATTTAATATGAATATTAAGCTATACGCACCCACAGAAACACAGACATATATCTTGTAATTAATATTTGTGATATTACAGAAGATCATTGTGTGAGGGTAGATCACTTTCTCGTGTTCTAATTCATATACAAATTAATTAAATAGATTCCTTGTATTTGCTTGGGTCAAACACCAAAAAGAGACATTTTTTATCATAAAAGAGAACCGATGTTAAATTATTTTAAAAAATTATACATCAATATAAAATGCGAAATAATACATTCATCTTTCCTGGTTCTGGTGGAGGAGAACAATCTACTATACTTAGTTACCATCTTTCCAATGACTAAATATTTATGACAGTAGAGAATGGAAAATATGAGAATATATCTTGAATTTTATGGAACACGTGTAACTGAAGACTGTGCTATGAAGAAATGTAGGAAACAAATAATATGTGAAAAGTTCATATAATTTACACAAAAACACATCAGAAAAATTACATAATTCTTTAATGACTACTTGAACCTGATTTTGTTTTCCTGCCAAAAATCCCAATCCAATCAATATTTGATTCTATTGATGTTGATGCTAAATTTCACATGAAAATCTTTCTGTATTTGCAAGGTATTTACTACCTTATTTTCTTTTCTGCTGTTACTGTTGTGATTCTTATGCATCTCTTTTAGGTTTGCTATTTGTTGTGCATACTCTTGACTTCACAGTGCAGGCACTAGACATGGAATTGATTTAAAGTAGTGGGCTATAACACTGATTAATAGATATATACATCCTCTAATCTTGCTTAGATGATAATGAGCTGGCTCTGTTGCAGTGATACATGTTCCACAAAGAAAAGAAAGCATTTGCTGAGTTGATTAATAACATGCATCAACTATGAGAGCTACTCCTTTAACTCCATTACACCTAAAGTAATGCCTCCTTTATTATTATATTAGCCCATGATGTCTGAGGCAGATGGTGATGGTATGGCTATAGATGCTGAACCTTTGCACTAACATTCCCTTACATTTTCTAGTCATGTGGCACATGGCAGCAGCAGGGGAGTCTGAAAAAATGGCATCTGACATGGAAGTGCATATGGAGCAGTGGTGTGAAACTGAAAACTTCCATGTGGAAAAACTAGCATTCATTGATGCTTTATGAGGTTTTCTGGAGACCAAACTGTGGATGTGAACACAGTGGTGTGTTTCAGCATTTGGAACAGCCACATGAAAGACTGGCCATGTTCTGGACAGCCATGCAGATTTTTATGAGCATGTCTTTCAGACTTCTGTTCATTGCTGGCAAAAATGCATAGCTACTGGTGGTGACTATGTTGAAAAAGAGTATTTAGTAGCTGAGAATTTGCTCTGTCATTGTTGTTGTACTCATTGTGTCTATTGTAGTTTCCATGGAACTAAATAGGAGGTCTTTCAGTCAAAAAAATATCATCCTACTATGTAGAATATAAAAGTTAATAAGTAAATACAAACTTGTTTTTCCCCCTGAAATATGAAACACTATTCAAAAACCTAAATTGCTTTCTTGGATAACTTGGCATTTAAATGAAAGTTTTATCAAAGGGTTGGCAGAATATGTTTGGAAATACGTGCTCATGGATCTCAGGAAATTACTTTTTCCTATGACTCTGATTAAATATTTCATGGCAGTACATGCTTCTTTATTTGTACATGCTGTGTAAAGGTTTTAAAAAAAAAACAAAAATAAAGAACGTCCCCTCTTTTTATAGTAAATATGCTTATTCTGAATGCAGTACCCATCATAACAAGAAGACCTGAACTATGCAGAGTGCTGAGTCTACAGGGTGAACACTGTCTCATGCTGAAAATGAATACGCAGAGACGTTCTTCAGTGACAGCTTCTACAGCTGGTTTGTTAATTTAAAACTTGAAGAAATACATCAAGAACCATGGGCAATTTGTTGCAGTGAAAGATAGAATAAGCACTCTAATATTAGAGCTTTCGTATTGGTAGATAACACATGGTAGGTAACACATGTTGCTGTCTTTTCTGTCTCTAAAATTAACAATATTTTGATCAGTTTCTTTATCCTAGCAGTATACAATGGTTTGGTTTGGAAAGGACTTTGAAAGGTCATCTGCTTTCAGCTTCTCCTGCTATTGGCAGAGTTGCCACCCAGTAGAATAGGCTGCCCAGGGCTCCATCCAACCTGGCCTTGAATGCTTCCAGGAGCTGGGAATCCACAACTTCTCTGGGCATTCTGTTCCAGTGCCTCCTCACCATCTGAGTGAAGAATTACTGCCTAACATCTAACCAAAATTTACCTTCATTTAGTTTAAATCCTTTCTCCCTTGTCCTATCGCTATCTACCCAGTCTCCCTCCTGATCAAAAGCTCCTTTAAAGTATGCAAAAGCTACAAGGGGATCTCCCCAGAGTCTTCTCCATTTATTTACCTGGAATAAATGTTTTGATATCTGCCTTCTTCATGGGCATTTGCATGACTGAACTTGCTTTAATTAAATGTTGATGAACAAAACTGGCCACAAGCCTATATGAATACTAGAAGTCACTGTAAATGTTACAGCCAGTGTCCCTTCATATCCTCTTCCAACCAGTGAAACAAGCCTATTTTTCATTCTCCTTCTCCACCCACCTCATTCCTCCTATGACATAGAATAAAGAGTAATGATACAGTAGCTTGTTTTCTCAAAGATCTTCAAATACACTATCTGATGTTATTGAGCTGTAAATAATATGTATTCTTATGCCAGTTCATGAAATCTATTAATAGCACTGCCTATCTAGGGACCAAGTCTAGATATTTGTTACGGTACCAATTACAGCTTCCCTCTGTTAACTTTCTAAATCCTCAATAAAATGCTGAGAGAAAGAAATTAATCAACCTTGCCAATTTTAACAGGAAGCTGGTAAATAATAAATGTTTAACATTTACAAATTTGCAGGTTTTTGGTATGTGCAGCTTCCTAGTAGTTTAAAGGCATTCTTGGAGTGTCTTTCAGTATATTAGCAAGGGATGTCTCTAAGATTTGGAAGATTGAAGTTAGGTCTGAATCCTGATCTTAAACTTCTCACTATGTACAGTTAGTTTGAGGTCTGTACGTGCACAAAGATTGACCCATGTGATGTGATGACTAATTCAGTCATGAGTTATAGAGTTTGTTATCATATGCCTTTCTGGCTTGTTATCTGCAAATAACAATTTATCTTCTAACTTCAGTTACTGGGACCTTCCTATGTATTTATGACATTTTTCATTCTTTTTCCAGATAAAAGTTGTTTTCTAAATGTTTATAGCTGGTGATGAAAGAAAATAAACGACACGAACTGGAACATTAAACCTTGAAAGAGAGATAAACAATAAAATAATGCACGATGCTATTAAACACTATAAAAAAAAAAAAACCTAAAAAAATTTTTTTCTTGTGTTTCTTAGGTTTATATTCATAGAAATAAAATAAAGAATTAGTAAACATAAGGTGAACAGCCTTTTAAAAAAAAACAAAGCAGGAAAAAAAAATAGATAAAATGAAGTTGTTTTACTAAAGTTAATAAACCCCACATTCTGAAATAAATATCCTCAAGCCATTTGTTTAAACAAGCATTAAGTTTAGCAGTACTACACTATAACACGATACTCCAAATTAAACTTTTGCATCTCAAGTGACCTTTATAGCAGTTTTACAGTTCATAAATTCTTTACAATAGTGCTCTGTGGAGTAGTTTTAATAAATCTTGATTGTGCTGTAAATGTTGTAACACATACGTGAAATGGCATTTCCAGTCCTAACAAACACAAATGCAGGAATGATTCCCCTATTCCATATGGGGAACTTTGTTTCAGTGTTCATGAAACATTAAGAAGAATATTCCAGCAATGAAGAAGGAAATGCCATAAGTAACTCAGTCCTACTGGAGGAGAAAAACATGGCTGATAAACATATTTATCAAAATGGACAGGGAGAATACCTGCTCCTTATGTATCAGTACAGAATTTTTCTTCAGTTTATAGGGCTCCTCAAGCATTCAATGTAGCTGGAAAGAGACAAGATTATATTTTCTGGTTTTAGACTTGATTTCTTAATCAAATGTCAGATTCATAGAATTGTAAACAGTGTGGTCTGTTTCATTATTTCCAAAACAATAGGATATGAGAAGCTCTGTTAAAATATGTCTGCTTAATCTCTTTTATCTGTTTAACAGCATTCTTTTCTGTAAAAAAGAAAATGGAGTAAAATACTATACAGGAAGCATTCTAGTAATCTGTTAAACCACTTGTTCTTATTTCCTCTATCCTTTCTCTCCCCCCCCCCCCCACGTTATTTCTTTCACTGTCTTTTCAAATAGTTTGGTTATGCTTATTTAAAAAAAAAAGAGTTACCACTTCTGAACTGTAATTTTTAGACAACCATCATCTTTAGATGTTCCTTTCTTCCCTTTCTTTAAAAGTTTGGTTAAGGAATGTGTTTTCTCATTCCTATATATAGACAAGAAACTACATGATAAATCTCTGAGATTTCCACTACTTTTTCCACTACTTTTCCACTACTTATAATTTTCATAATTTTATTTTCTTGAGATCAGCCAAAATTTTTATTTTCACTGCATTTTTTCTCTATTCCTTTTTTCTCCTCCAGATAGGAGAAAATAAAAAAAACCTTTCTCCTTCATATGGTTTCAAAAGTTGTTTCTACTCAGATAAATTTAAAAAAAAAAATTGAAACTATTTACAATAGTTTGCTGATGAAAATAAGCCAAGCTTAAACCCACAAACCAAAACTCAACACACCTTCCAATAATTGTTAAATTACACATTTTAAAGCCAGAACTGTAAGCAGTTATGCATTTTAAGGATATTGTTCACAATTGCAGAAGTTAATGATGAAATAGCGAAAAGATCAACATGTTGCTCAGAGAATTTGTCTCCCTCCTTGAAGACCTTCAGAAGCCATCTGGACATGGGCAACATGCTCTGGGTGGCCCTGCTTGAGCAGGATGTGGTACTAATCTTTGATCCTATGGAGATAACTACATGGATGTTCTGCTTTTTCCCTAGAAAAAGAAAAACCTACAAGATTCACTGTGATGCACAGTGTGAGTTTGAGGAACTGTAATTACTAATCTATTAGTTTGCTAATAAATAATGATCAGTATGCATGATGTGTTTTACAATGAAATAAAGATACTGTGTTGGATGGACAGTTACAATCAAAGTGAATTCATAAATTTTAAGGTCTGCCATAAATGATGAATATAGAAAAATCTTAAGAAAATATTGTTATAAGTTTTCTTGTAATGTAGCATTAATGAATCTGGGTTACAGGTTCATTATTAATATTGAGAGATATTTTTTTAGTAGCAGTGAAATGTTCATCTGCAAAGTCAGTAAGGAGCGATAGATTCTAAAAATGATGCATTCATCTTGAGAATAGCAGTAGGTATATCAAGCTATCTGAGCAGTTTAAAGAAGATAAAAGTTAATAGGTGTTTATAATTGCCAGAACCTGTGATAAGTACTTAAAGCAAACAGTCAACTCTTGCATCATATGGTATCTACAAATTGAACCACAGTGTTAGTAGTAGGAGTCTATTTAGTATATTGTTTTTAAAATTTGGTCTGCAATGATAGTGTGATTTTTTTTTTCTCCACCTGCTTCAACATTTTACAGTTGACCTGTAAACAGCTAATTGCACCTGAAAGAATTTTTACACAGACAAGCGAATGTGATGTTTAGTAAATACCTCTATTTAAACCTTGATTGGTTTATAGATTTTTTTTTTTTTTGGGGGGGGGGGAAGGGGGGAAGGAGGGATCTTTGGTATTTGAAAGCTTCTGTTGTCTGATTTTTACCACTAGGCTAGCTTGAGTAGATGTTTTTAGAATTAGATTCTGAGAATTAATTATATTAAACAGAATGCTCCAATGAGGAGGGCTAGGGAGAATAGATATGATGGCGAACATGACCACAGGGGATAAGGAAAAGGCTGAGGTTCTCAGTGCCTTCTTTACATCTGTCTTTAACTATCAGACCAATTATCCTCTCAGGTGCTCTACCCCATGACCTGGAAGTCTGTGATGGGGAGAAAAATAAACCGGTGATTCATGTGAAAACAGTTAGAGACTTACTGCTCCAGGTGGGATCCACCCACAGGTGTTGAGGGAGCTGTCAGAAATGACTGCCAAGCCACTTTCTATCTATCAGCATTTCTGTTTAATTGGAGTGATGCCAGAGGACTGAAAGCTTGCCCATGTGTCTCCCATCTACAAGAAGTGCTGTAACGAGGATTTGGGGAACTATAGACTGACCTTGGTGCCCAGGAAAGTTATGGACTTTCCTGAGTGACATCACGAGGCATGTGTGGGACAACTGGGGGATCAGGCCTAGCCAGTGTGGGTTCATGAAAGGCAGGTTCTGCTTGACCAACCTGATCTCCTTCTATGATCTAGTGACTTGCCAGGTGGATAAGGTAAAGTCTGTTGATATAGGCTACCTAGACTTCAGCAAAGCCTTTGACACTGTCTCCCACAGTTTCCCCTGGAGAAGCTGGCAGCCTGTGGCTTGGACAGGTAGGCTCTTTGCTGGATAAAAAACTGGATGGGCATGGTTGGGCCCAGAGAGTGGTGGTGAATGGAGTCAAATCCAGCTGGCAACTGGTCATGGGTGGTATTTTCCAGGTGTCAATACTGGGTGAGACCTGTCCTGTTAGTATCTTTATTGATGACCTGGATGAGGGCATTGAGTGCACCCTCAGTAAATTTGCAGATGACACCAAGTTGGGTGGAAGTGTCAATCTGCCTGAGGGTAGGAAGACCTACAGAGGGATCTGGACAGGCTGGATCACTTGGGTGAGGCAAATGGGATGAAGTTCAACAAGATCAAGTGCAGGGTTCTGCACTTTGGCCACAACAACCTTAGGCAGTGCTACAGTCTTGGGGCAGAGTGGCTGGAAAAGTGTATGGAAGAAATGGATCTGAGGGTGTTGATTGATGCTCAGCTGAACATGAGCCAGCAGTGAGCTCAGGTGGCCAAGAAGGCCAATGGCATCCTGTCTTGTATCAGAAACAGTGTTGCCAGCATAAGGAGAAAAGTGCTCATCCCTATGTACTCAGCTCTGCTCAGGCTGCACTTCAAGTACTATGTCCGCTCAGTACAAGAAAGACATGGATGCCCTGGAACGTGCCCAGAGAAGGGCAGCAAAGCTGGTAAGGGGTCTGGAGCAGAAGTCTTATGAGGAGCGGCTGAGGGAACTGGGATTGTTTAGTCTGGGGAAGAGGAGACTGAGAGGAGACCTTATGGTTCTCTACAACTACCTGAAGGGAAGTTGTACTGAGGTGGGGGTCCGCCTCTTTTCCCATGTAATAGAACTAGAGTGAATGGCCTCAAGTTGCACCAGTGGAGAATCAGGCTGGATGTTAGGAAAGACTTCTTCTCTGAAGGAGTGTTCAGGAGCTGGAATGGGCTGTCTAAGGAGGTGATTGAGTCACTGTCCCTATAGATGTTGAAGAAAAATTTAGATGTTGTACTAAGGGACGTAGTTTAGTGGGGAAATATTCATAGTAGGTGGATGGTTGGATTGAATGGTCTTGGAAGTCTTTTCCTGATTCTATGAATGTCAGTATGTTGTTCTTAAGAATATTGTTCTTACTTTTTAGCCCAGGACTTTCTTAATTTTAGAAGTTAAGTTAGGTTAAAATTCTGAACTCTCTTAACATTTACTTGTTTTTATTATTTAAATTATAGTGGTTCAGGGAAACCTCGAGTGAATTAGATTGAATTCTGGACATGCGAAGTATTATAGGAAAAAGTATTAGAAATTGCTTCTATCCTGAAAGGCAAAGGGGGAATGGAGGCATGAAAAAGCAAATGTTTTTTGCAGGAATGAGCATCACCCAGGCTTTCTGTTCTCATTAGGGCAAAAAAGAGTCAGCTAGTGATTAACTAATATATCACTACACTATGCTTTTTGGCCAAACCCATCACCCCTCAGCCCTGTCTCTGAGAGATATGGCCTGGTACAAATAAGCAGTTCCATTTCCTACCCTAATTATTAGCAAATGACACAATCATGTTCATTTAACTTTGTGTAGTGCTGATTATAAATTAGAGAAACAATCTCATCAGCATCTTGATGCTCGTTCTGTTTTCCAGTTTAGTCCATTCTTTGTTCTTTACATGAAAGTTTCTGCTTACTCTTTTCCCTCCATTCTTTTCTTCATCTTTTGCTGTCTTTCTTTATAGACATTGTGCAATTCCTCTGTTATAATTTCAGTTATATTTTAGAACTGTAAGGACTGATGCATAAGAGCTGAGAAGGAAATTCAGAAGCTACTGTAGAACATACTTATAAGAATTGTATTCTTCAGTGTCATCCAAAACAGTAACTGAAGTGTTTACTTTTTGTTGCTCCTCAAACTAGGAAAACCTCAAGTCCTCAACTCTCTTTAAACTCTTCAAGTTTAAAATTGTTTAGATTTCCATAAGAGAAGTTAGACTGGACCACCCTTCTTTGTTAGCAGAAGTAACTTCTATACGTAAATCTGACAGCATTTGAAACACAGGTTATTCTTCAGAGAATGTCAAATTATGGAGTCAAACAAAAACATTCTAAATTAGGAAATGTTTCTGCCAGCTTTCAATATGTAATACAAAAGGGGAACATTTCGTAAGCCTAGTGTTACATTTTTCAGTCTGTGCAATATCCTAGCTGATCATAAACAGTGCTATATACAATTGCCATCCAGAAGCCTAGTAATGTATCAAGACTGCTAGATTCTATTACAACTTGCTCAGTGGAAAAAGATGTGTTTGAGAGAAAAATATCTGGGATAAAAGAACTGAAAAAAGATACATTTACTTGCAGAAGAACACTTTCCTAGATTTCTTATTAAGAAAAGGCCTAGAATTTATATTCCCTTTTAGCTATATTCCTACGAAGGAATATATTAAATTTAGCATACAAACATTAATATCGCCACTAAAATATGAGTGTTGCTCCAAAAGTAGTGCCTCATATTTTATTATATTGGATGATGTCAGAGGTACACATTGGTGGTAAAGGCTGAATCTTCCCACCAATATTCCATTACATTTTGTTGCCTTGTGACAGTTGGCAGCAGAGAGGCAGTCTGCCAGATTGGTGTCTGACATGGAAGTGCAGATGAAGCAAAGGTGTGCAGAAAAAAACGCAGAAAAAATTGCACCCATTGACATTCACTGATGCTTACTGAATGTTTATGGAAACCAAATAGTGGATGTGAGCACTGTGAAGTGTTGGATGGTGTGTTTCAGCAGTGATGGTTGTGTGAAAGACGAGCCACACTCTGGCCATGCAGATTTTTACAAGTGTAGTATGCAGGCTCTTGTTCATTGCTGGTGAAAATATGTAGCTACTGGTGGTGACTGTGTTGAAAAAGATTATTTTGTAGCTTAGAATTTGCTGTGTCAGTGTTATTGTACTCTTTGTGTTTGTTGTAGTTTCCATGGAAACAGATAGGAGGCATTACTTTCAGATTGACCTATGTATGTTTGCTGTTAGGAAAAAGCAAAATATTCTACTTGTTTTGAAATATCTCTTCTTAGTGCAAATGTACTGAAATTGTTTCAGAACGCGTTGCCAGTTTTACCTCAATCCTTTGACAGTAAAATGTGTTCAAAAGGCGATCTTGACTAGACTGAAAGTTTCTTCCTACTTATTGTTGTGAACTATTTCTAGAATTATCTAGGGTAACTCTGAGCTAGGAACACCCATTAAATCGTATGATTGGAAAAGTTGCTGTTGCCAACATTGTTCTTTGTGAATACATTTTGCATGAATAAGTAAAACAAAATAATACTGAGAAGAGTTTTCTATGAAAAATCATAGTGCTTGAATACCACCCCCAGACTGGATAAACATTCAGTTAAGTTATCCTCTTCCCGTTTGTAACCATCACTCTTGTAATACACATTCCAAAACACGTGCTAAGATTTATAACAAAACTTGATCACCTAGAGTAATACAATTTTGGTTCAAATATAAGCTATCCTGAGCCTGAGTGACAGTCTGTTTTTCTGCCTAGTAATGCAGAATTTGAAATGTGCGGAGTGGTAGATATTAGATATTATGTTACTAATAGTGAATAATTGTTCTACTTCATATAGAAAGAAGTTTTGGAACAGACTGTTCTGAATTTACTTGTCTGTTTGATACTAGTTTAGTCTCCCACTTTGGATTATTTCACTGACCTTGAAAAGAGCTGATATATAGTTCTACATAGCAATTAGTCAAGAATGTATCATGGCCTTGAATTGAATAGATGACATCCAGCACTTGGCTGTGCTGTTTTTATTTCCTTTTAAATTATTTCTCTCTCATGTATCTCAGAGACCATTTTTCTTTTCCCATCTAAAGGAAATGTAGACAACAAGTTATGTTATTGTCTAAGTGCAATGAAGATGAGGAGTTAAGATGTATTCTTTTGTTAAATAAATAATTTTCTAGATAATTTCTAGGGGCCTAGACAATTTCTAGAAGTTATCTAGGCCCCTGACTCATACTTTCCTAAATTAAATGAAGAGATGAACATCCATGAGCAGCAACAGAGAAGTCAGTTACCTATGAATAATTTTATTTGTGTAGAGATGTTCCACCAGAGATTGAGGTTACATAAGTCTCTAGGAAATTTGTCCAACTTTGATGTACATTCCAAAATGCAAGCTATATTCTTCACCACGTCATAAAATTTACATAAGCACATTGAAGCTAAACATAAATATTATATTGCTATGTTTCAGCAGGGCACTCCATATTCATTGTGACAGGGTAACACAGCTTTCTGTTCATGAAAACAGATCCCAATTCCAGTTCAAATTTCCTTTTCTCTTCTTTGCAGTAAAAAGCTTGCTGTATTGAAAATCTCACATCGTGTTAAACATAAGAGTCTTTGAACATATAAAAGATTGTAGCACAGAGGAAAAGGATAAACTGCTTTCCATATCTGAAATGTGTGTGACAAGAAATAAATTAAAGCAAGGCAGATTTAGACTCAAATACCTCAGGAGACTTTCTGTCTTTAAGGACTGTATTGCTCTGGGAAACTGTGGAAGCATCATAGCTGGATGTTAGACAGTATCTGTCAAGCATGGATGAGGCACACTTGATTTTGGCTTGAGGAAAGAAATGAAGTAGGTAATCTCCTAATGTGCCTGCTAGTTGTGTTTTCTGTTATGCTTGTTGACTAGATGTTGGAGAGAAGTCGTCTGATTTATTTCTGTGCCAATGGATATGGTAGTTTCTCTCAATTTCAGTGATTTATTGTTCTGATGGAAAGTTCCCAAAACTTTATACTAGAGCTGGTAAGACTTTTGCACAACAAAGAGATTGATAAATCTGCCATCCAAGCTGAGTTCCAAACATCTTTTAACAAAAACATTTAATACTATTTTTACAAGTCTCTTAAACATACATTTCATTTATTTATTTATGTATTTATTTATTTGGACGTGTACAGTAAATTCCTCATTAGCTTATGGAATTCTAGTTTAAGTTTCCCTTCAGATTTGGGGGGAAAAAAACAAACAAACAAACAAGTATTGATTATTTATGGAACTTTAACATCACTGTAGATAATGATGACTTAAGAGACTGATGATAGCATACATACAAGTAAGATAAAATACTACTACTGATTAGACTAGCTTCTTAACTTAAGATGGGATAGGAATAGGATGTGTTATTTTTTCTGCATAAGCGTGTTTAACTGTGTCGTTCCTTTTCTAATGTTCTATGATTTTTTAAAGCCTTAGAGTCTTCTTTCTGATACAGGAAAGCTCATTTTCTAATTGCTCATTTGTAGAACTAGAATAACATCCTAGCTTATATGATGGTAACCTGCCATTAACTGGATAATTAATTTGCTAAAGGGAGGATCTGGTCCAACAAGCAAATTAAACAAAGAGGGAAACCTAAATAATCTAGGAAGCAAAAGAAGGAGGGAAATGAGTGATAATTCAAATTTACAAGGCAAACTCATGGGATTTGACAACTTAAGGTCACAGTAACCTTGCAGAATATTATGTATACAAACACACATTGTCAGAGCATTGTTCTTGCATTGCTTTCCTTAATGCAACATGTTCTCTCCAACAGGGAGCAAGTTCTACTTACTTTTCTGAAAAATATTTTTATGAACATTTTATGGAAAATCCAACTTCACCATTTTCTATATATTTGCTTCCATTAAGTCCTTTTTGGTCCCCACCGCTCTTTGGGGGACAACACAAATTTGTTTTGTTTTGTTTTTTTTTTCAAATCTTAATCTTCACATTCTTTTTTAAGTTCTAGAGTACTTGAGTACTTGATAAAAAATGGATCTTTTAATGCTGTTTGTTATTCCTAAATCTTAGAACTCTTAAAATCTATTGCTGACTCACACTGACCTTAGCTAATTCCAGCATTTACTGCAGGAAAATGTAGCTCTGGAGAACCTTGTGTTTTTGGCAAGGCAAACTCCTGGGAGTTTACAGCTGACTTGAGTGATGCCAAGATCCATACTTGTATTGATATCAGGAAGCATCTATTAATGCCTGTGAGATACTCATGTTGATACAGAACCATAGGCAATAGGTAGTAATGACCTAGACTTTACCTTGCAAACTGGCTCTCTTGCTAGTTAAAACCTAAGGACTTGGAGTATAAAACTTGATCTGTGACAGAAAGTTTTATTCTGAGCATTTGTTTGTATGTTATGAATTTAATCTGCTGCCAAAGATTATGTATAAAAATCCTGCTATTGGAATGAACATAGGGCTTGAAAAACAATTTATGTTATTTATTTCATTTTATTTTCCTCTATTTTGTAATGATTTTAAGTATCATATTCTCATAGAATGGCTTGGATTGGAAGAGATCATCTAGTTCCAACCCCTTGCCATGGATAGGTTTGCCAACCACTAGATCAGATTGCCCAGGGCCCCATCCAAGCCTACTCAGTTAAAAGATGATAGGTATCCTTCTACTGTTGCTGTGTTAAACTAATCACTGCCTCCTGCAGTACTGATTTCTGACTACATCTGGTATCCTCTGTACCAAACATTACTGTCCTTGGTTTTGACATACAACAATGCCATGCTATCATGCTGGAGAAAGTAAACGTGCTCATATCTAAAAATCTAAAGGGGAGATATAGTGAAGAAGGGGACAGGCTCTTTAGCAGGATCTGGGGAAATGGTTTCAAGCTTGAAGAGGGTAGATTTAGATTAGGTATAAGGAAAAAGTCTTTTATAGTGAGGGTGGTGAGGCACTGGAACAGTGTAGTGGATGCGCCCCATCCTAGAGATTTTCAAGTGAGGCTGGATCATGCCCTGGGCAACCTGAACTAGCTGTAGATGTCCCTGTTCATTGCAAGGGAGTTGGACTAGATGACCTTTAAAGGTTTCTCAACTTTAAGGATTCTATGATTCTGAGGATCTTCAAGAGATGAACATTTCTTTCCTCTCTGCCACGTAATTCAGAAGAGCACTATAATGCCTCCCTTTGAGAAACAGAATATCAGCTCTCTGTTCAACTGTTGACATACTGAACTGAAGGTGTTTGGAGGTAAAGGAAGGTCAGCAGCTAAAGTATTACTGTATTTTCACTGGTTGCATGTTGCTGGACTGCAGAATAATACAACTCAATAATCAGCTGGTAAGCCTCGCTGAACAGGGATTGTTGAGTTGCTGCCTAACAGGCCCAGATATAAATATGGGGTTTCAGAGGACTTTTTCATAAAGATTCACCTCTACAAACTGCCACATGGTGAAGATAATCAATTGCGATACTTATTCCAGACAAAATGGCAAACTTCAAACTTCCTCACATAAACTTGCCCTATCATTTCCAAACTTGATTTTAAGTATTTTTAACTGTAAGTGATAACTTAATCCAATACAAAAATACAGTTTTAAATTATTATTCTCTTGTTTTTATCTGTTTGTAGAGAATTATGAGAAAAATAAATCATTGTCTGATAATGTAGTATAGGGGGATTTCTGGTGGGCTTAAGGGTATCTTTGTGAAGTAATGCTTTAATTGCCCAGAGAAATGTTAGCCTGAGTAAAATGACTGAATAAAAGCAGATGATAGATATTGTGATAGTTATTCTTGAGGTCACCTTGAAAGCTATGCTAAGAAAAAGGCATCAGTCCTAGTCCTACCTAAAAAAACAAGCATACTTGAGATTTAAACAATCTGTTCTTTCTTTTACTTTTGTTTGTTTGTTTTAAAGGAAAGCACTTAAGGATTGATTTTTAACTACATTATCTCGTACCATAACATATTGATAAATTATGCTTATCTCACATAACCATAAGGCCTGTCAATCACACTGCTGCTTCAGGCATTACAGTAAAAACAGTAGCACTGTATCAAATACTTTAAATTAGTAAATTAAAAGGCATCAGAACAAGATATAAAAAGGTGTGAAGCAGCATGTATAGTTATATTGAGTCTCTTGGTGTTAGTCAAGACTTTAGTGAAAGTTAGAGATGGAAACTGTTGTGTCCCAGCTGAGTCACTGCTGCCTACAGCAATGAAGTCTTCCCCCTTCCTACCATTTTTCCCTGCAAATATGTAGTTTGAAGTAAATTCCTAGCAAATTTGAGTGCTTTTGCTTGAGATTCCTTGGCCACATGAGAAATTGCAAAGCAATTAAAAAAAAAAAGTCTTAATCTTTAAAAATATATTTTCAATAATATAAATGTGCCTTATTTTTCCTCTGATCTGATCTCGGCTCACTAAAAGACTTTTATATATATATATCTGATTATATATATTCTCCACATGTCTGTGCTACCTAAACTATATTTTTCTTTACTCATGAATCACATTTTCCAAACAAGTTGTATCTTTATCTTTGGGTTTGGTTACAGCTTATGCCAAAGTATTCAATCTGATGAAGCACCAATACATTCCTTTGTCCACAGAGGCAAGATTTTTCATTGGAAAAATCAAACTAATATGACAAGAATGACTCTTAGGAAATTACAAAAGTTGCAATCATGCAAGATTCTAGGTATTTTCAAATTCCAAAAATCAGTTGAGGAAAAGAACTATGTGTGGTTATGAGAATATGTACGGAATAGGAGCTAGGCTAACTATATCATAACTTAAAGTTAAGTTTGCATTCCCTGGCATATTTTTGGAAAGGATAATTTAAAGCATAATTCCCAGGCAAATTTTAAAGGATAATTATGGCTAGTGAGACATTATGGTCTGATCAAAATTATAAGTTACAGAGAGAACTCCTTCAATAGAAGGAGGTATTAGTTATGTTATTTTAAGACTTTATGTGATGTCCTCTTATTTTCCTCTTATTTTCACCTTTATTTCTTGGTTAGAATTAAATTTATTAACTATTTGAATCCAGGAAGCTTTTACAGTTGTGTTATTTTGTCTGTTTCTTCCCTTCCATTAGGACTAAAGCACAGATACTATTGAAATTTTCAATCTTTTTTTGAGTCCTTCTTAACATTTTCTCTGTTATGGTTGAGCACTAAGCCTCTGTTTTGATTTTCTCTTTATGCATTTAGGGAACCTTATCTTATTTCCTTTTATGTTTCTGTGTCTTTCTGACCATGTCCTAAAGGGTTTGAGCTGTCCTTTATATTTATGTTCAGATCTGTAATCTTTTTTCAACTTTTGTATGGTTCTTTTTAAATTTTCAGGTCATTGGAGAAATTCTGTTGCCTCCACAACAGTAAGACACAGTTTCTTACTGTTCTCCTATTCCTTGCTATGCTTTAACAGAAGTATTTCTTCCTACACAGTCCCATACTGGGGCATCTGTGTAATAACATCACAAGGGCACATCCCTATGTGATGCTCCCATGACTGTATTGCAGTTGACACTTCTCTGCCTAAATCTAGTTAGAAGAATAGGCTTTTGTTTTTGTTTTCTTTTTCTTCTGTTCATATCCAAGATTTTATCACTGATCCTAATCGAGTCTATTTTAAATCTCTTTCCCTGTATGCACTTGAAGATGCCCTTCCTCTTCCTTTTTACGTGGACCTTAAATCTTTTTTACTATCTTCTTTGTGTAATGTGGTTCCAGGCATCAGGACTATCTGCACTCCTTAGACTTCTGAAACATTCATCTTGGAGTCCTCTGTTTTCATCTGCCTGGATGATCTTTATCATGCTGTGCCGCTGTCTCCTATTCCACCACAGAGCTGTCAGATGCTTGTATTCTCTTATATATTGCGGTGTATGCAATATAGCAGTGACATAGAGTTCATTTAAATAGACAACACAGTGAGGTAAACCAGAAGGATAGAGACAGCCTCTTGTCTTTCTGAAGTAGCCCTTCTTGTGGGTACAAGCAGGAGCATATTCCTGAAATGACATGTTGTGTTCATTTTAAGGTAAGCCAAGGTCAGGACCGTCAAAAAGACTTTTAGGTAGTGATGTTTCTTTGCAAATGATCCTTAAATACCAGAACAAGGAAGAAGAGAGTGGGAGGTAGTGTTCCAAATTCAGAGTACTTTGCACGTGAGCACATTCAAGAAGAGATAATATTAGAATCTAAGAATAGAATGAGTCACAACAGAATAAAAATATAACCTTGGCTTTTTTGCCTCAGCCTCTCAGGAAATAACAGACTGATTATACAGATTGCTTAGTATTTTCTGAGTTCTTCTATTCAAAATCCCCTTTGGGAAGCAAAAGACATCTTTTCTTTTGCAGGGATACACAGCTGCATCCCACCCTGCAAGCATGGAATTAAGCAGAACCTCATTAGTGAAAATGCCTCTGGGGTAGAGTAATTAGGTGATTTGTAATATGCCTTCCATGTCCAGGTTCAGTTTCTCCTTATCCCGGTACTTGGCCATTGGTGTCCTATCCTGATGTACCAGGTATCATTTAACAGAGAAGCACGTGCCAAGAAGCACATATTTTAAAAATGTGCAAAGGTGCAGCTAAATAATTTCAACAGTTCATATGGTTTTTCAGGAGCAAGACAAATCAATATATTTTAAGTAACAAAGAATAAGAGTTTTTCTTGTTTCTAGTGTGTACTGACATCTTTTATTAAGTACTATATTTGGCAGTATTTCCATTACTGTGGATATGTGTTACAGAGACTTGAAGTTGTGTCAACAAACTTGTTACTTTCAATTTCAGACCCTTAGTTTTTTTTCAGATATATAATCCAGTCATAACACTGAATTCTATACTCTCAATCCCCAGTCCGTTTATTTTAAATTGAATAAAACATCTATCTAACTTTTTAATGCTCTCCTATTATACATTCCAAACCAGAGCTAAAGCATACTTGCTCTCATTGAAGCTTTTTGAGTTTTCTCTAGGTCAGTAAAAAAGAAAACAAAAAAATTGTTCAAATGAATCATTTAAAAAAATTAGCAGATATTTAAACACTAGCAAATATTTCCATATTTATCATTTATTATCTTTTGCTAATTTGACAGTTCTGCATTTAAATTGCTCTTTTAAGTGTATTAACATACTCCATTTCATGTTAATTTTGATGATATAATTTGACCTTTAGAGGAGCCAACCTTTGTAGGGTATTGCAAATGTTGCCATAACTGTTGAGTATATTGTGCAATTTAAGGTATGTTCAGGAGTTAGACTATAGAACTATCCATTCATACTGTGGCCCTACACTTAAGTCATACATTTAAGACTCCAACTGAGAGTGGTGGCTGTATAATTTAGTCCTAATTATCTATTGCTATGATAGTGACAGAGCAATCACACTGAGCCTTATCTAGGGTTTGCCTCTGATACTCATCCTTAGTATTACCTGCTCACAGAGAAGCCTGCTGCTCTCGGAGAGTGGCAGAATCTGATTCCTAATTGCTTGTAATTCCTCAGTTCCTTGTTTCAATCTGGATGCCATCAGCATTTATGTCAGTATAATAAGTATTATGAAATCTCCACTATAATTCCTCTTTGACTAGCATCCTATTATCTTAAATTGCTTCGTTTTTTTCCAAAGCTCCTCTGTTCTTTCAGTAACACTCTTTTTGTAAAACTGCCTAAGCATTTCACTATTGGTTGGATCTGCTACAGTTTTCTATTTTGTCTTTTAATAGCTTATTCAGAAGGAGACAAAAGCACAGTGGGCTCTCAGAAGAAGTGCAGTAGTATTGGTATTAGTGTTCTCAGAGCTTTCCTTTCTCTGGAGCATAATGGTTGAGCTAAGTCTTGGGGTGAAGAGTAAACCTACTGGGCTAATGGCAATAAACTTGTAAGCAGTGACAGAGTGTTCACTCAAGTCCAACAGAAATGTGAATAGCTCTGCTCATCTCTAATGAGGACTCTGGTTGTGAATAGATAATTAAATATCAGATTGGTTATCTAAGTGAAGAAAAGAAGGTGAAAACATACCATTCACGTTTATATGAAATTACAGTTTTGCAGTTTTCTTTGCTCACTAGCATTACAGTGAACTCAGGTTGGAATATCTTTAAAAGTGCCTGCGTAAGATGGAAAGAGACAGCTGAAATGCAGCACACCATCTCTTACTAGTTTCTCTTGTCTGTGAGTCTGAATATGATACAACTGGTATTTTGTCCTTATTAAGATATTCCAAATGCTTTGGAAAAATGAACATTATCATGTATCTATGAAAATAAAAACAGTGCTATCACTTCAGTCATGGATTGTCTGTTTTGAAACCTCTCCCTCATCCCTGAGGCCTCCTCTGCCCTGCCCCTATTATTTCCTGGATGTGTGTGATGAATTTTATAGATGACGGTGAACTGAAATATGGGACTACACATTTCTGCTTTCATGGCTGTTTCTAAGATGGATGAAGATATTTAATTCTATTAATCTAATCACCTAAGGCAGATACATTGGACTCACATATATTATGAGATTTTAAAACCTATGAAGTACTTTTGACTAACGAAGCTATGTGAAGTTCCACTGCTTCCCAAGGCTGTCTTGTTTGATTTTTCCTCTTCACAGTAATATTTTAGCATTTTTAGTGCATTTCAACTATTTTATACATTTCACTTGTATTATGTCTTTCTAACAATTGTCATCTTGACACGCAATATAGTTCAAACAACCACTACAGCAGGTAAGAGTATGTCCAGAAAAAAAACAACAACTGTAGTAAGTGACTGAATAGGCTATAGTAATTTTGGAAATGTTATAAATATACATAAGCAAATATTTCTTTCTTACTGTTCGAAGGAATTTCACATATTCTTGTAAGAATGGAATTTCCTAAGTGTCAGGAAGTGATTGGTAAGAACCAAGGAAAGCTTGAAACATTTCATTGCCTCAGGCTGTACATTCTCCTAGACATGCTGATGTGCCCTTACTTCCACTCTTCCCACTTGTCTGTATGAAAAGCAAACATTATGTTTCTACAGAGCCTTCCAGCAATTTTCTTCCATTCACTGACTATGATTCAATTACAGTGAATTTCATGTTTTTTTCTTTCTTCTCTGGTGCACAGGCTAGGAGAGACAGTACATAACTATTTGCTCAAGTTTTCAAAATCTAGACATCGTGTATTTCAAGAAGAGAAAGGGTGAACCTAAGATGACTTTTTTTTTTCATTGGGCTGGTAATCACATTTCATAATAATTCATCTTAAAGAGTGATTGATAGGGTGAAAAGTCCCCTACTGGAATTGTGATTGCCTGCCTCCTAATCCTTTGCAATTTCTTTCTGTCACCACTCTCAATAGTTTATAAATATTATGGTGTCAATGGCAATATGTACTATGAGTATATATAAACCATTTATCATGCCCTTATGAACCATGGTTTAAAAATCACTGGTGGTTTTCAGGCCTTGCATTGTTAAAACCTGAAATACCATCAATGTTTTCTGTTCAAATTATTTACTCAATATAATGAATTTGATGATGATATTGTCAGAAATAGAAGATTATACAGTGACAAAATATAACCAGTGAATTCCCATGAAAAGTTGGTAACAGTTGGTAAAAAAGTGGTAGAAAAGTGGAAACAATTGGTAATATGGTATCCTGAAATAAGTAATATCTTGAAAGTTTCAGCAGTGTTGCGGGTTTACTGGGTGCCAGAGGGAACTGAAGGAAAGATTGAAATATAAGAACAAAGGCAATAATATATTTTTGCATATTTTCATGAAAAATAAATTTATTTTAGGAATCACCTTTTAATTATTAAGGTGATAATTAAGAATTAAGAATATTGCAGCAAAAAAAAAAAAAAAAAAAAAACCAAAGGTGAAACAAGGCTAGAGAAGATTATATGAATAGATTTATCTTGCTGTCCACAAACACTATAATTTTTCAGCTTTGCTGTTGTACCTCTTCAATACTGGTAGATAATCTCCGGACATTTTTTAGTGGAATTTGTTGTATGAGCTCCATTTATGAATTTCATACTAAATTATTAGTAAAACTTTATTTTGTCACATAAATATATGATTAAATATTTCTCATAATAATACAAAACAAACAAACAAAAAAGAATATGGCTTACAAAGATTTCTGTACATATGCTACTATACTTTAAAAGTAATTAGTAGAATTTTTCAGTAGTGTATTTTCCTTGAATCACAAGAACAGCTTTCCCATATTGTGAGAACAGCCTTTCACATAACTTGAGCAATATAAGCTGAAGGGCGAAGAACAGAAGCTCAATAACAGAATGCAGAGGCTGCGAAACTTGGTGTCAAGTGAAGATAAGAAAGTTGAATGGATGTCCTGTTGTTGAAGATAAGATGGCAAAACAGATGCCTCAGCTCAACATAACTTCAGTGGGAGCAGGTTTGGTCTACCCCCCCTTAAAAGGTTGGAAATTTACAGCAAGAATGTATCCCACGACCACAAGAGATGTTTTTTCTGCCCATGTCCTTGGAATGTAATGAATATGTATATGCTATACTTTAAAATATGTATTCATTTCTCTCCTCATTGTGCATGTTCAGTGGGAGCAATCCCCCATACACCCCACACTATAAAAAAGGGAATACCAGCTTGACATATCTCATTGTCATGTCAGGTTATTTTGTCAGTTTCCTTGACTTCATTTTGTGAACACAAGTCCATATCAGCATGAAGTATAGATTTTTTTTTTTTTTCCCCAGGATAAGTAAAAATAGTTACGTAGTTTTATTTAAGTTCTACTGTAGAGGAATTATACTACATTCTTATTTTATTTTGTGGACTGGTGGTGTCAAACTTCAAGATGAACTTTTTTTCCCCTATAACTAATTGTTTCTAATGAACCACAATTATTAATGATTCCATTATTTCATAGCATACATTTCATTTTAAATGTTTTCTTCATCAATCACATGCCGTTAAACTGTTCAGATATAATGGACCAATTTAATTCTGTTTTAATTCCTTTGAAGCATAAGGTGTTACAGATTGGAAGGGACTGTCTTTTGAACATAGTTGGTACTGTTCATAGCCATGTCTTAATTCTTTGTATTGTTCTATGGAGTTTCATCTTATGGGTGAAAATCAACACCTGAAAATGTGTAACGAATAGACTTTCAATATCCAGTTATGAAAGAGTCCCAGTTTACAGTGGACATGGTCACCCTTGTTGCCAGCAATCTTTATAATTTATTCTGTTACATTTAAAATAATTTAATACAGAATATGACCTAGGTTGTCCTGCACAGTATTTAGATATATTGATAATGCCCCCTACATTAGTGCAGTCAACAAAACTCTTTGGCACATTTACTTTTTCATGTTTGGACCATTTGATGTAAATTAAGTAAGGTAATCTGATTAAAGGCTCATCACTAGGTGTACAGTAGAGCACAGAAGTATAAGGATAGATAGGAAAACTCCAATAATAGAACTCCAATCCCTTGTGGTGTTGTCCTGGGGGATCCTCAGCCCCATGGGTTTAGTCATTAAAAAAGCTCTCTAGATCACCTTTTACACTGAGAGGAATGACAATCTGTGGGAATGCACAGCTCACTGTGGCTTGCAGGGCAAAAGCATCTTGAAATTTAGAATACATTACAAAACGCATTCTAGGTGGGGAAAAAAATGGGTGGATCAGGGTGCTGTGAGTAGGAAGAAGCATGTGAAGGGAAAAGAAAGGGAAAAGCTGCTGAAGGGATCCATACTGTAGGTATTTATGTATATATTTTCCACTAATTAGCTTTCATCCCGTGTGGACAGAGAAAGTAACAGGATGGGTCCATTGGAGCTGTTTGTACTTGTGTGAGTGCTGGGTGTTCCTGTCTGTGCTGTCCTGCATGGTTGGCTGTATACTGTTGTGCATGATAAAGCTGAGGCAGCCTAAACTCTATTGTGCTATTGGATTAGGAGTTACCAACAAGTATGATTGTATTTGGAGGGATTTTTTTTTTTTTTTTTTTCTGCTTAATACATTGCACAGTTTTGTTCTTCTGAGTCTTAACAATTCTTATATGAGCTATCTCCTTCAGCTAAATAGACTTCCTTATAGTTCTTTGCTGAGGACTGGTGGGAATAGGTTTATGTACGGGGCACTCAAACCTAATCTTAGGTTAATCAGAGGTAGATGTTTTTCTAGGTCTACTAAACAAGACTGTGACCTTGATTTCACCTGTTCTAAATTTAATTTGTAATAAATGAATGTTCCTCTTTGCAGTAACTCTGTCTTGAGCCCTAATCAGTTAACTTAATTGATGCCTTTGAAAGAAAGCTTAAATCTAAAGGCTTGAGGAGCAATACAGTCAATTTTTCTATGTTGTCTATTTTTAATATGGCTCTGGTGTACCAGTTACTCAAAGAACTGTTGAGCTTCTTCAGTTATTTCAGAAGATAGCCAGATTACTAAGATAAGGATTACACATCTATGCTGTATTCTTATCTGCCAATCTAACTGAATCAAATACTGATTTCATAAAAATGAAAAGTGGTGAGTGGGGGCTAGTTTAGTTGTTTTCAATTAAATAGTGGAAACAAAGACCAGCAAGCATTCCTGGATTGTTACTTACCAATCTATTTAAGACTAATCACACAGACATACTCCCTCACTCCACACAACTTAATTAAAATAAATGTCACTAAATGAGACAAATGCGGGCTCTGTGGCTAATCAGGTGATAATCGAACCCACATTGTTTAGAAGTGCTTTTGTATTCTGGCTGATCTCCATTCCAGTTTGTTTTTTTTATTTAATTATAGCCCAAACCAAATAAAAACAACCCAAAAAAACAGCAACAACAACAACAAAAGAAAACCAAAAACCCAAAGCTTTCCTTAGAAGCAAGCCCTGTAATTTGAACATGCATATGATGAATACTAAATTGAATCTCATTAAATATGACAAATGTGAGTTCAGCTGAGGATTAACAGTTGTGAAGGCGTTAAATCTGAAGTGGAAACATAAGAGGCATCTACAAACTGAAAACCATACTGTGTATCTGCAATTCTGTCCAGCATAATTAGAAGAATATTGGCCAATAAAAGATTTTGAAAAGTGAGACAGTGTCCTGAGTATATCTGAGCAAAATAACATTAAAAAAAGATATACTCCTCCATATATTGCATTTTTGCCTTTTTTCTTTGCCCATCTCAGTACAGACTGAATTTTACCTACTTGTGCTTCCTGTTAGCCCTTGTCTTTGGTCTCTGTTCCTTCACTGAAATGGATTTTTATTTTCCATTTTCATTCTTCAAACGTAATTATTTAAACTATTATTTCACATGCTGTCTAACATTACTGGGAGGAAAAGAAAGATAATGTTTAGGAGTAGTTGTATTCTTATCAATGGATATTACTTATATTTATTCTAAAGAAGAGAATAAATAGGATTTTAATGCTAGTTTGCACCAGTATTTTAGTGTAGTTACAGGTGAGTAACATTTTGCATCTAACTAGTTCTGTTCCTTTACTTGATGTTAAACATTAGCCAGAAAAACAATATATGCCAAAGCAGACTGATGCAGAAAAGAAAAAATTCTTACTAGAATTACAGAGTAAGTAAATTACAGAACTGTGTTGTCATCCTATGGAACTGGATTTTCTTCCCCTCCATCTCTCAAAGAGAAAAGTTTTATATACTGTTTTATGTACCCTGTTGAGACTATCTGAGCAAACTACTTTGTTAATTGTTTTCCAGTCAGAATATATCAATTCCAATTTGATGCGTTTTTGTTATAATATCTAAGCATATTATTACATATACAATGTCTGGGATCTAATGAGTCTCATTCAGTGATTTAGACAGTAATTATTCACTCCTTGATTGGCACATATCTGTCTTGAGTTGAAAATCTAAAGCATATTTAGAAGATTTCCCAAAATTATGCACTTAAATTTAGCTCTGCTGTAATTATCCCATGCCAGAAGAATCTAGAACACAAGGTGAGTGTTCTTGATACACACATCTAAGCAATGTAGACTACCTCCAGGCTTATATGATATGTGATATATGATGTTTGATACTTTATCCCTCTTTAGTACCAGCAGAACCATTATTTCTTTACTTCTCCCCCATCCCCTCCTTTTTATTTATTTATTTATTGTTTCTGAATGTAACCAGCTTTGACACAACTTATTTTTGCATGAGAATTTGGGATAAAGACTCTTTGCCTCTGAAGAACTCAACACAGAAATGTTAATATCAAAGACAAAAACAAAAAGAAAAAAACAATCTGTGGCCAAAGAGATTCTGTGAGTTGATCATAGTCTGTGTCTAAACAATCTAAACTCCTATTTGCTTTACACAATACTTTCTTTTGTTGTCTGGTGTTCTTTGGTATCTTCTCATCTTTTAACATCTTCTCTAGGGATTTGAAGAATCACATTCAGATCACTGTAAACCTCCCTACCCCTTTCTTTTGATACCCTGCACAACCTTATCGTCCTTGAATCATTTCACTGGAGAATAGAGCAGCATCATTTGTCTTGAAATTAAGGACATTTTGCACACTTTGTGGATTTCTCTTAAAAATAATTTCCAGGCTCAGACTCACACTAAATATCCCTGCTGCTGTAAGATAAATCACACTTTTGTTCTTAGGATCTGTGTAATGACCGGCTTGATATCTTGAGATAAAAATAAAACTGTTCATAGTGTTGCTAAAGTTATCCTCCCTTTCTCTCTTCCTCTTTCTCTCAATAGACATTTCCATCATTCATTTAGTTTCCAATTAACTCTAATTTACAATCACTGATCTGATACTCTATTTCACCATGTCCTTTTTTCTTTCTTTGCCCAGTGCTCACTGCCCCTGACTGGCCTCCTGATACCCTGCCCACAGTCCAGAACCCCTGTTTTGTTCAGGCTGGTACTGCCACAGAGTGCACCATATTTCTGAAAGGAAACAGAAATAAATCTATTTATCTGGTGATTATGTTGAGCTTAAAATTTGTTTTTGAAGGAATCGTTCACCTGACAGCTAATTGAGGTTTGGAGAAATTTCAGCAGTTATTTACTAAATTTTGAATTTCTTGGTACATGTTTACATACATTCTCGGTTAAAAAAAAAAAAAAGCCACATCTTTGTATAAGAAATAAGAGATTGGGTAGCTGTAAGACTGTCTGGTGCAATAATTCATACAGTAATTCTTGTGAAATTACTCCTAAACTAGGAGAGATTGTCCTTAGTACCAACTGGAGTTTGTATCTATCCTGTTTGGAATAAATAATCTGCAGTCTAGAAGCTGTTTGCTTAGTAAAATTCCATACCTCGGCTAAATTGTTTTTCATTAAACTCATTAACCTGGACACACTGGAGGCTAGAATGGCTGTATGGTTTAAGAATCAGAGATGCCCTGCTCCGAACTGATAAAGAACTATTGAAAAAAACGTATCTATCAGCCATTCAGGCATCTCTACTTTAACGTAATCAGACTGAAAATAAAAATAGCACTATTTTCATTCCTTCAAAGCAACTTAAAGGTGAATTTGCCTAAATGAAACTGATAAAACTCAGAGATGATGGCATGAAGGTAGTTTAACTTAAAGTTAATTGAAATTGGTTTAAGTCTCAGTTTCTAATTTAGACCCTTCTGATTGCAGTGATGTCAATAAAAAATAAAGTGTGCATAAAGTGTTATATTAAAATAGAATCACTTTATTTTTATCCTGTTTTTCTGTTAAAATAAATAGAAAGATACCATTAAAAAACAAGACAATACAACATGAAAGACAACTGAAAATTGTGTGTGACTTTCTTTCTTTTCCAAAAGAGATAATTTAATTCTAGAAACAATTCAGAAAAAAAAACCAAAAACCTTCTTTAAGAGCAGATGTACTGCACCAGAGATGTTTTCTGTAGCCTCTGTAACCGCTGAACTCAGGGAAAAGCATTGTTTTAAATATTTTTTACTGTTTAAATATTAAACAGTATAGTTTATTTTGGATTCTCACTATTATCAGTAAGACTTTTTTTACTTGGGAGACATCTACAGTGCCATTACTTAAGCAGAGTGTTCTGATAGTATAAGTTTGAGAATTGCTTTTTATTTTGTACTGTTTTTATGATGTAAAATTCTTAGATTACTTTTGCATGTTTATATACCTCATTGAATGAAGTGGAAAAAAACATTTCCACACATTACTAATTTTTTTTTTAATAAGTAAAGTAAAATAGAAAATTATGAAAATTATGTTTCATTTCCTCTTTCTCCCTTCAACAACGACACTGACAAGATCTTAGATGAACAGATATGAACTAAAATTAAAGTATTTTGGTGTCCTAAAATGGCCAATTAAATAGCATTAAGTAAAGGATGTCCCAATGCTAATAAAATAGCATACTTTTTCTTTGATGTTAGACACAAAGTACAGTCAGGGTTTTGTATGCCAAGGAAGACACTGGATTCAATGGCTTGGAACAATCAGATAACTTCCTAAGCTTACAAATGGGAGCTTATTTTCCATACTGTCTTTTTTATTGCTCCAACATTTGGGAGTTAATTGGCCTAACTCTGACCTCAGTAAGGCAAATAAAGACAAATAAAAATCCATATATAAAATGTTGTGCTTCAATTTAGAAACATAGAAAATCACCAAACTTCCTTTCCTCCTACCAGCAATCAAGTTATCAGGGATATTCAACGTGCATAATGACAGCGTATAAATGTCACCAGCATAAATACAGTATCTTGATGTAATCATTTAAAAGACAATAAATAAAGATTTGTGTAAGGCAAATAATACCTTTTATCTATCCTTTATCACTCTCATGCAGGGAAAATTACTGAATGAAGACATTCTGCCTTGCTCCCTTGATGCAGTCTGCACATGAAATGTCCTCTTGAGACCTTGCTTCACAGCACAGGATTTTACCTACATTAGTTATCAACTCAGTATCTTGCAGTTCTCAGTAGATGGAATATTGAAATGAATTTTGTTCTGATGTTCTATAGGAAGTAAAACGTAGACCACATAAGAGTAAATTTTCATTAAAAAGTTGTTCAGGGAAACCTCTGTTTATTTGACAGTTTCAAATGAAATAGAATTTATGGATAAATAAAAAAGGTCAAAATTTTCACATATGTTGCTGTTATACATTACCAGGAGAAAAGTCTGCTCAGTGTGGTCATATCACCTCAAGCAACAATAATTGCTCAGCCTGTAGTTTTAAACCCTGGTTTAAAATTCCCGTTAATTACATTTTCAGTCTTATTATTGCCATCTTCACACTGACTTGAAGGAAATAAAGTTGGTTAACTGGGTTAGGGAAGGAAGGAAGAAAAGAAAAATTTGATGAGTTTTTAATATCACTGGTTTCCAGATAGTGTCTAACAATCATAGTAGATGAGTTACATATGCCAGAAACAAGCAGAGTTTTGCTAGCAGCAGTTTCAGTCTTGATGTGGTTTGCTGTCAATTCTTTTTGCTTTGCAAGTCCCATGCATGTCTCCTGTGCCAAAATTGAAAACACTCTATATATCAAATATCTGCAGAATTTCCTTGGTATACAAACTATCAAGAGTAGGTGGTCTTTCAATGATATTTGGCCTTGACAAATAGTTTTCTGTTTGTAGCTCCACTGTCTCCTATTATCCCACTCTTCCAGAATTCACATCTGCTGCTATGACTCTTTTTAGCTTTATTTTCTGCTAAGGCTAATATGCTGCTGTTGAGTTAGATTAATTCATTCTCTTTGCAGTTTTTTTTTCCTCCCATAAATTTGTAATACTAATATTTCATTAAACATAAAGAAGTACTTCACAAAAACAAAAAGCTCCTCCAGAGAATACTTGAAAAAGTAAACACATCATCTTACCTCATGAAACATCTCTCTCCTCTGTAGACCTTGTAAGCTATGTATCTTAGTCACTCACTCCAGATTTGCTACTGCCTGTGTTTAAGGACTTACTGCTTATAATAGCATTATTTATCCTGTGTTTTTCATTGTTATGGATTCCCCAAAACAAAGAAAGAATTGCTACTAGAGGAATTGATATGAAAGATTTGTGGCATCGACACTTGAGCACAGAACTGAGACTAAAAGAGGTGACTTTATTTCTGTCTCTGCTGAAGGTATTTTGTCAAAATCCGACTAGGTTAGGAAAGCTGTTTTCAAAATGGTATCATTGTACCTGCAGCAGAAATGCTAGGTCACAGCCTGAGACAGTGATTGAGCACCTGGTGGGAAGGCAGGACCAACCCACAAGAGCTCAGGTGCATGCAATAAGCCTGAGTGACCAGAAGGGGTGGATCCTGGCTGTAGATTTGGCAGTAGAGTTGAAGGTATTTTTCTAGAGCTTCCTGCTTCTTGGAGGTCTTCTAAGGGTAAGCAGTTTTTATTTCTATTTCCCCTTCATTTCTGTATCCATGGTTGGTGCATTTGGGTTTATTTTCATTTGCTGTAGCCTGTGATTGAGCTACTCTGCTATTACAGCTGTGCTTTCTATCACATTACAGTACCTCATAATGACATTGCATATTTTGAAGTAAAAATATCCAGTGGAGCATAAGGACTAAGTATGAAGCAAATTAAGAGTAGTTTGCAAAGGAAAATGATAGAGCATCTTCACACAAATTATGATGATCCCAAAGCAGTATAGGTCAATCGTGCTTCTGGCATAGTCCTAACTAGAAGGCAGAAAAAACCCAAATTCTTCTGCTTTTTTTGAATTGTCATTGACACCTTTGATAGAACTATCTGTCTGAGTGAGCCATTGAGAAATCGGTGGAAAATCTTTTGTGTTTTCATGTATGTATGTATAGCCAAATAAAGGGAGAATTTTAACAAAAAACTCCTTCAATAACAAGAAAAATAAAAAAGAAGTGCTATGATGAGATCATATCATATCACATTTATTTTACTATAAATATTTAATAAACACTACTTTCATTTCTTAAAGCTTACAGACCTTTCGTACTGTGTCTTAAAGGAGGTACTTTTAGGTTCGTTACACAAAGAAAAATTGGTGTGGTTTTAGGAACTGTAAAAAAAAGAAAAAAGGCAGCTTCTTTCCAGAATGTAATAGCTTACATACATTTTAAGTTTATTTGGTGAGAGAAAGAATGCAGGTATGCCCCTGGATAGGTTAGCCTGCCCTGAGTGTCTTTTTCTCTAATTTTTTTCTTAACCAAGAAAGTTATGTTTAATAATGTATTAACAAACTTAAGATAATATTCTCTTTTTCTCTCTTGGATTTTGCCTAAAAAGTCAGTAAGTTTATGAGCCAGGAAAGGCTTTATGTGCCAAAGGACCAAAGACAGGGTAGTATAAGCTCTAAAAAGGGTTTATTATTGTAATTATTTTATTTCATTTTTGAAGGTGGACAGGAAGGCCCTGACCTCATAATTTCATATTCCTGATGTTTGATTTAAGTTAAGAGATGAGTGCTGCAGGTGCCGCTGCTGAGATTTGAAAGATGGGAATTTTCAGTATTATTATATGTGAGAACAATAACATAATTTACTTTTAATAGATTATTCTCTTATCTTTCACAAAGACCCCTAAAATTTTGACTCAGAATATCTGTATTTGCTGTCCAATAATATATTTGTTTTTCTGGAGGCTAAAAATGTTTTTGTTAGTTTCCTGTTTATGTTCCATAAATTGCAAAGGAACAACAATGCTTTACTTAGGGCAAAATTTGCAGGTGTTCTGTATTTACATTATATTTGGAATAGCTGATTGGACAGTTTTGTGCAGACTAAAAGTAATAGATTACTGAAAGTAAGAGTGCAAATGGAATTGTGTCTTGCAAAATTGAGTAGAGTAACTTTAGCTTATGTCTCAGAAATGACTGTGGTTTCTGTGGGTCTTCTTGGACTACCTTTAAATTGTTCCTCACACAGTCTAATTCATACTGAATAAGGAAAAGATTCTGAGCTGATACTATTAGAAACTTAATTTCCAGTCTTGAAGGATATCAGGGACTGGACTATGCAGTCTATACATGAAATCTTTGAACTTTTCTATTTGATTAGAAATATGCCATTTATTTTAGATTAACTGGAATTCTCTGTGCATGTTAAAGTTGGGTATATTTATGTAATGCATTGGCAGTACTTTGTGGCACAGTAGGGGAAGTAATCTAGTTATGTAAGTTGGTGTATTGCACCAAAACATTTGTACTGCTTTTCCTGTTCATGCTTACCTAAATATCTCTGCAAAGCTTTGTGTTGAGTATTATAGCAGTCTTCCGCAGAAGGGATATGACACCTGTATGAAAATTGCTTGCTCTCACTTTTGTTCGTGAGTTCGTGAATTTTGCAATACAACGAACTAGGAGAGAAGGAGAAAGCACTTAATTAAAGAGTAAAAATTTGTAACAGTTTTGGAGTGTCCCAATGAAACTAAAATTTGGGTTTAAAAAGAGATTAAGGATATCACACACTTCCTTGTTCCCAGATGAGTTTTGCAAATTAAAATGGATTTGAAAACAATCCCAAAACGAGTAGGTATATATTTTGTTACTATAAAGTTTCAAAATTTAGTATTCATTTTTTCTTTCTAAACATTCTTAGAGTTAGATTTATGCTAATATACGTACTCATAAAGACTTCTTTTTTCGTAAGTGAACTAAAAATAGTCTTCTGTTTATCCCTCAGAAGGACAGCCATACAAAAAATAAAAAGCCACATGAAAAGATTCCAAATTTGTATTTGCAAAAGAACCATTTTGACCATTGACAGTGAGTTAATCTATGAGCTCTCACTATGCAAAGTACTTAAATGTTTTTAAATACACTTAACAAAAACTAAAAAGTTAAGCTTATATACTTTTCTATTCATTGTCATTATCATGGTGGATTTCTGCTGTTCCTTTTCTTTTGTAGTAATTAGGAATGTTTAATTTATATAAATTAAATGCACTTTCACTATGAGAAACGTCTGCTCAACAAGTTCCCAATTCTTCATATTTCACTATATATATTTAGTATCTGGATAAATACAATCTAAAATTATATTTCACTACTCCAATAGGATGGCCCTTCTGCCTATCCTGTGAATTCCAATTCTTTCTAGGAAATTAATGAAAATTAAGATTAACTATGCTTAATATGAAATTTTGAGTGCAAAACAGTGGAAGATAATTCAGTATTTTGGTAACTTATGTGTAAGGAATCAGAAACATACACCAATTTCTGGAGAAGCAGATTAGGATTCACACAGTATTCCTTTAAACATAGTCTATGTTTTTCTAAAGTTCTCTGGAGTGCAGACATTTCAGAAATGGTCAAAAATATTTGAGTTTTTGTTAGCTTTTTTTTTTTTTTTTTTTTTTACTAAGAAAAATCCAATGGCTGGGGAAAAGGAAGAGAGTTTAGAGACAGAATATTGTATGCATGTCCTGGGAGTTGCATGATTAAAAGAATCTACATGGTATTTTTTTCCAATGTTAAACACAATTGCAACAGTTCAAAGGTTGATAGAACTACACTTAGATATAGAAGAATATAGAGTATGGTCATTTAGATTATGGGTATTCTATATATAGAATATAAATATCTGATCTTCAATGTAATTAAGGTTCTAGTTCTACTTTACCTCAAAACTGCATGTTAAAGCTTGTATATTATTTTCAACTAATGGATGGCTTTCAGCTAACTTAAGGGGACTGTAAAAAGCACATCTATTTACTCTATTATTGTAGTAACGTGTGTTATTTATAGTATATGCTCTGCCTTCCATCTGAGGAGCATGTAACTTTTAGAAATGCCAATGATTTTATAAACTACCTCCAGTAACATAATCCTGGTACTGATATGGGCTTGATACCTGCAGTGTAACGGAAATGAAATTTGAGATTACCTTTAAACAGCACTGCACAGCAGTGTGATACACCTGAGATGCCTCAGTGTATATCAAGTCATTTTGTTACATTACCAACCTGTTCAGTTTAGGTGAACGGAACCATTGCTGCAGTACTGGGAATTGCTTTGAGCTAGCTTCTACTTTGTTGTGCTTCCGAAGTGTATGTGACTTGACAGATAAACTCTTGTCATGATGCCAAATGCTATTCCTTTAATGTAGTTTGATTATATTTAATCTTAATATGTGTCTGGGAATTTTTTGGTAGATTTTATTAAGAAAAAACTGTTCTAATGGAGCTGTTTTAAAGAAGTACTTAAGAGAAAGTAAGTGGCAAACTGTGACTTAGTTTAATGGTACTTTTATGGGTTTGATCTCCTTTCTTCACTTATTCTTGATATTTTTTTTTTTTTTTATACTGCCACAACTTCACATTTGGCAAGGTTTACATTTTTCAGGAAATGTGTTTTGAATATTAGATTTCTTTGCTGAAAATGCAGTCTGCCAAAGAAAATTTATAGCAGAGTAGGTACTATGAAGTAAATCAAGTTTTTCCTTATGGCAACACTGAATCTCAGTTTCTTATTTAATCTGGACAAAAATATGAGGCTATAAAGGCAGTTAAATAGTACTTATTAGCAGCAATTCATCTCCCAGATCAATTATAAATAGGAGGTTGTTCCAAAAGTAATGCCTCCTATTTATTTACATGGGAACTAGGTACAAAGAGTACAGTGATGTTATTTGATTAGCTATGCATTTTTTGCCAGCAGTGAACAAGAGTCTGCATGCTATGCTCATAAAAATCTATGCCAGTGAAGACAACACACAATTGCTGTCACCACTGCAGAAACACACCACCCACCACCTCACTGTGCTGATATTCACTGTTTAGTCTCCATAAGGTTTTATCAAGTGTCAATGGATGTCAACAAGCACCATTTTTTCTGCATGGAAGAATTGAATTGACATGCCTTTGCTTTATTCTCATTTCCATGTCAGTTGCTATTTTATCAGACTGCCACATGTCACATGGCTACAAAATGTAAGGGAATGCTGTTGGTAAAGTTGAACCTCTACAGCCATATCACCAACATGTGCCATTGACATAGTGTGCCAACATAATAAAATAGGAGACATTAGTTTCAGAGCAGTGCTTGTAGTACAACTTGATTTCAATATCTGTGACTGAGATATCTAAGTCACGTTTTCTAATTGACCTTTTTCACTGACAGTCCTCAAATATTTTGCAAACTATGAAGTTAGTATCTTTCTTAAGATACGGACATTGATAAATTACGTTTAGGACATGAAAAAGAGATGAATGGTGAATATTGTTGATGTTGATATTGAAAGCTAAGGGTCTTAGAAGTCCAGTATAAACACAAGTTTAAATTAAATCACCTATAGAAAATAAAATGAAAATTGTAGAGAAAAGAAAGTTAAGAGAATAAATAACCACTGAAATGCAAATGAATCTAATTCAGGCAGAGCAAGGGGAGGATGAATGTTATCAATTGGGGATCTTATCACTGTTTATAATATGCATAGTGCAGGAGTCAAACGAATGGGACCAGGCTCTTTCCAGTGGTGTGCATTTACAGGGCAATGGGCAGAAACTGGAACGCAGAAAGTTCCATACAAGCATGAGGAAAAACTTCTTTACTTTGAGGGTGACAGATTACTGGAATGGATATCCCAGAGAAGTTTGTACAGTCTCCTTATCTGGAGATACTCAGAACCCATCTGGACTCTTTCCTACATAACCTACCGTAGGGAGTGTGCTTTAGGAGTGAGTTGGACTAGATGATCTCAAGAGGTTACTCCCAACTCTTGCAATTCTGTGATTCTGTGAGCATTGATCAACAAGTGTTTACTGAAAGGTTTTTACTGCCACAGTGTCTTCATATGTTGATAAATAACACAATACCTACAAAATCTGAGAAATTTAATCTGTCTGGAAAATAAATTGGAATATAAGTGATCATACAGATATCTTAAGTGAAGATGAGATCTTTAAAAAAAAAATCAAAAGACATATGAATAGACAGTGCAATTATTTACATAGGCATATAAACAAAGCTTTTCTGCCAAAATTGCAATAATATGCATTTCTTTCTGTGGCGGAAGTTTTGTTTCATTTATTTCAGACTGAAAGATAGTATTTGCACTGAGTGGCATCTTAATGTGCATCCTGTCACATGGTGTTCCTCTTCTCTGATTAAAGCTAATTTCTAGTTCTGCATTTTTAACTCTTAGCAAAGTATGGAGTTATCAGTAAGGAATCAAAATGCCGTTTTTTTTTTTTTTTTCCTTTGCATGTCTCACAGACAATATGAGCTAAATGCTAACATACTGCAGGGTTGATATACTGAATTATAACTAGTTGGTGGGACTCGGCACAAGGCAATTCTATAGTGAACTTGAAGGTTGTGGTAATAGCATACAGAATGACAGAATGGTTGAAGCTGAAATGGATTATCTGCAGGTCGTTTAGTCCAATCTCCCTGCTAAAGCAGGGACATCTAGAACACACAACACAGATTTACATCCAGGTGGGTTTTGAATATTTCTAGAGGAAGAGACTTTAGGACCTCTCTGGGCAGCCTGTTCCAGTGCTCTGTGACCCCAAAATAAAGACATTCAGAGAGAACCTCCTGTGTTTCTGTTTGTGCCTGCTGCTTCTTACTCTGTAACCAGCCATCACTGAATACATTCTGGTCCCATCTGATCGTTTTGAAATTAGTTATAAAAGAATGCTCCCAATAGTTTAAGGGCTGGTTCTGTGACTAGTGGGGCGGAAGGATTTTGTAAATCCACACCTCTGGAAAAGGGAAACAGGGGACCCCAAAATAATTAAAAACAGCAGCAACGTTTTGAGGAGAAACAAACTAATTTCACTAAATATGGTATTGGAATGCAAGATAACACACTATAATACAATATACAATAACACTGAGGTGTGCAGTCGGGTCAAACAGCAGGGAGGAGAGCCGAAGAAAGAAAAGAGAGACGTCAGATGACCTACCAAGACCTTATATCTCTTCCCCCTGAGCAGAAATGATAACGATGCAGTGAAAAGTCTTCTGGGGAATGCAGTTCCGCTTCTATTCTTTTCTGGGACTGGTACCCAGAACTAGAGCATTAGCACTTTAAATCCCAGTGCACTACATGATGTTACGATGTGAAATATTGATAACCGAAAGTCATAAAACCATGACAGATGCTGAACATGTTTATTAACATTTTCTTAAAGCCTACTGTTATAAGTAATATATTTTGTTGCTCATGTTGATACTGAATTTATAGTTAACTAATTATGACTTAATCAGTGTCATTTGTAAATCACTTAATTCCTTTGATACTTATTTTAAATATTTGAACCAAGCAGCTATTCCCTGACTATTCCAGCTCTGACTTCTTGAATGCAAAAATGTGAGTAGTCCAAACTCCATAGTCTGGGAGAGTTATTACTAGAATATTTTATGCAAGAAGGATTCAGATTTTGCAATGAGTAATGGCGATTCTTCAACCTAAAAAAAAAAACAACAACAAAAAACAAACGAACACTGCAGCCAAAGTGTTGTATATATGTGAAAGAAAAGCTGCCCTCTAAAATATGTCTATTCCTGCCTAGTGTCCTAGTGGAAAACATTTCCCACTTTCCCTACATACTATGTAGAAAATTACCTATTTTACATGTTTGGCTAAAAAATCTGATATTAAATCTTGTAGTTGCTCCTGTGCATTAAATAATCAATTTTAAGATTACCTTTTAGAACAATGCAACCAGCACTCCAGAATGTTCTTAATCTCAGTTCAATTTATTGGTAAAAATCAAGCAGTTAAAGTGGTCTTAAACGCGTTTTTTGGGCTCTGAGTCTTTGTGGCTGTAGAATTTTTTTCTGGACAGGATAGTCTCCTATTAGTCAAAATGTAGTTTAGCTTCTCTAGGTTTTGATTAAGTGTTTGGAGCTATCTTTAGATGCTCTATGTCACACTTAGAAATCATCTCTTCTCCCTTGACTAGGATAAACAATGTCAAATACCAGGAATAAATCAGGAGACAACAAGATGTGATCATACCTAAATTACAAAGATGTTGCACAGGATAGCAGAAAAGAACATATTTTATTTGTATTCATTAAGGATATTTTTGTCAACAGATTAATTTACAGTGAAAGTCATGCACTATTTTTACTAGAAACTGTGAAGAAATTTTACTAGACTTTTTTTTATACTTTGGATAACTTGTCCCACTGTTGTGTCATTTAAATGTGACTGCTCTATTTTCCTGGAAGAATAGTTCATAAGAGAGTAAACATCATTATCTTTTGCATTTAAATACTCTTTGATGTAATCCAAGAATGCATTTGAGGTGAAAATATATGTAAGATATAATTAGTGATTTTTATTTATAGAAAACGCAAAATAGAACAAGCCTCACTGTGTGCAATTTGCAACAAATGTCCTTAAAAGGTTTGTTACTTGTGGCTTAATACCACTTGTGATATTAATAAATCCCTCTGTATCTGAAAGTGAAAATAAAAATTCCAGTTTAAGTGTTTACAGTGAATAACCTGCTTAAGAGAGAGTGCAGCACTGCTTTGTTACAATAGCAGAAAAGGTTTGGATTGAGTGACTATCCCATCTCAGCCTCTGAGTTACTCTTTTCTGGTGGGAAAAAGTAAGAGGACGGAGCTCATCAACTGCTGCTAAATTGCTTCATCTTTTGCAGAGGAGGCTGGTCAAGTTGCACTGACACAAGCAGTTGGAATTTGCCTGTCCATCAACGTCCATTGGTCTAAATGAAAAGGAGAGTGATGGAGTTAAGAGAGAATAGGTTGTACAGGGAACATAAAAGTATCTTTCATCATTTACACACCAAAGCTATCATGTTTTTCAGTGTTTGCATGAAGAAAATGTAAACGTTTTGAGTATATTTGAATCTGCTGGACAGGAATGAAAGGTCTACATTTCAGAAGGATTCTATTTTAAAACAGATAATTTCTTGTTAGACAGGCAGAAATCCTTGTCCATCTCCAAATACCTACTTGAGTTCCGCATGTGATTTATTGTAGAAAGTAACAGTGATTTTTAACTTTGTTTACAGAGTACAGTAACCCACCTCAATAAGATCTGGGTTAAGCATTGTAGGGGTCATTGTTAGGAGATGCTTTACAACCCTGTAGCTGTAGCTGTTTCCTTAACTTTGCAGCAAAGCACGATAGCTGGAAGTTTCAGAAATTATTATAGCAAACAATGAATTCACTGCAGTTATGCTGCATGGATTTTATATCCCTCTAGAAAACTATTTTCAATTTTAATCTTCAGTAGTATGGGCTGATGCAACAAGGTAAGTTAGATCTACGTGAATATGTAATTTAGATTCCTCATTTACCGACACTTGAGAGCAGCTAATTATATGTATCAACTGGTGTTCTTCACATTACTGGTCAAGTCTTCCGTTTGTATCTGTGACTTTGTCATTAAGAGAGCTGTCATTTATACTTTCTAGTTTAATTATCTATAGTTTTGTGGTCTAAACCTCTGTCAGTATGGCAAAACAATGCCATACACCCTTCCAAAAATAATAATTGTAGAGGATGAGGAAAATATCAAATCAAAATGACATTTCTTGACAAGAGGAAATATCCTATTTTATACAGTATCTGTTTAGAACCAGATTACCTCATTTTCTTGTTTCTATCTGATAAGGGAGAGCTGCTCCTTTTAAAAGAAGACATTACCATTTTAGAAAGCTTCCTTATTTTAATAAGCAGCTAGGTTTCTTTGAGTTAATCTTAATCTCATTCTATAGAATGAAAAATAAGAGTGAAATACCTATCCTAATATGGAGTCTCTACATAAGGAAGCAAGGAATGCTGGATATTTTATACAGGTTTCAGTCTTATGACAAATGCTTTATCTACTCTGTGGCAGTGAGATTTTATTCATTAGGTAGCCATGAGATAAACTCAGTACAGATTTGAACACTGTTTTGCAGTAATTTCTTACACAGTACACAGACAGTTCAGAGTAGGCAGGAACCAAAACTTCCACTACAATTTACAGGTTTGCTGGTCCATATCAGATAATTAGGACAGAATAATCCTATTATTTGGCCTCTTACTTGCTTGAAAGATCTTCCAAATTTCAGCTAAAGAGTTTATATTTTAACAGACAAGGATGGACCTCCTTGACATTGATGAAACAACTGTAGTCATTCACTGGCAAATCTCTCCTAAGCAGATTTTGTATTGTTAGGAATCCTTCATAATAAAAAGGAAAATCAAGGTCAAAATATGTAAGTGACAAAAAATCACTATCTATATGTTGGACTCAGTTCCTGTCAGTCTAGTAGGAATTAATAGCATGTTAGAAGCTATACTGTGGCTGCTTTGTAATACTAACCTATGGAAAAGCAAGCTTAAAGAAAAATTCTTTCCATTGCAGGGTAGCAGTGGCAGAGCCAGCACAGGACTATTATTAGGAATGAGATGGAGTGATGAGATGGAGTGATTGTTACTCTTGACTATTTTCATGTAGTTTGAAAAATTCTTTTTAATGTTCGCCTTTATCCTCTCTTGTCACCACATTGCCTAAACAACTAGTTTGGTTAAATCACTCTGAAGTGCTTCATAAAACTGAAAACTGAAATGATTAAATAGGCTTTGCAGTTTTTTCATCTCATTGCTCAACATTTTCCATGTCATTAATAAATACACTGAAGAAGTTCTGGTACTTTTCAGGCTATTAGGCCTTTCCTCTTAGAACTGGCCTTTTCCTCTTTGTGTTGCAGCTAACAACCAGATGAAATTAATCTAGTCCTTGATTTTAAGTTTTTTGGATTTAACTCAGTGAAATTTAGTACAAGGAAAAAAAAAATCTGGCAATGGGAAGATATTTCACGATGTTCATATTAAATGCATAAAATTGGTAATAAGTTGTCCACATTCTTACAGCTGTATTTGTAAGTCCTTAATACTGGTAAATCTTTATTTTGACTAAAAATATTGCCATGCTTTGAGGTATTGATTGATGACCTAGAGAATATTAACATATCAGAAGTTAACTTTTTCAGATGTTTGAATGCCTTATTCTTATTCTACTTATTCAACTGCATGTTCAAGAAGTTAAATGTAATAAAAATGAATAGCAGGTTTGGTCCTTTTGGAGTCATTGCAATGTAATGTAGTGGTTCAAAACAATTGTATTTGTTATCCTAAACTTTATGTAAGTATTCTGATGTACAGAAAACAGATCTTATTGATTAATAATTTTCAGTTCCTGATCAATTCTATAAGACATTTTTTGCAATATCTTTTTCTTAAGAAAATCAATTTAATAAGAAACCAAAGTCTTTGCAGGGAAGGATACTTATCAAGGTGTAAAAATTAAGTTAACATAATAAACATTTATATGGAAAATTCTTGTTTTATCAAGTTGTAAATATGAGCAAACTAGAAGGGAAAAAAACAGTGAGAAACTAGGTAGCTTTGAGAGATAATATCTCTAACAGGCTGTGGGAAATATTAAACTACTGTGAGATCCTGCATCAGATCTATCAGTGAGTTCCTTGGATGAAAACGATATAGTTTTACTGATTTCTTATTTCTCTATCACTAACGGGCTAAGGTATCAGACCATTACTTCTGAATAATAGCTCAAATGGTCTTCTGTGTGTACAGTTATCTCATTTTCATAGGGCCATATTGCTTACTTTGGAAAGAGCTGTTTTTGTATCTCTAAAGCTTAGAAGTATGATGAAGCATTGTAAAGGGAGAGCAGGAACATGAAATATCACGGACCATTTAACAACTTCATCTAATCAAAAAGCCATAAATTTCCTCACAAAAAATTATTAATTTTAATTAAAACTGATCTTATCAACTCTTAGTATTATTTCAATTTCTTGGCTGAATTTTTACATAACATTTACTTTGAAATTATCTGAAGATTGAAAATACATCCTGAAACCATTCTTATTTCATAGTTTATTTTCACATAGCTACTGATCAGATATTGAGTCAGAATGAAAACGTTATGTGAAAGAAAACAATATTTAATGTTTGTTGTATTTGTTTCTATTATTGAGTCTTAACTTTCCAAGTGACATTGTTACCTTCAGTTTTACTTGTTTCTTAATTATGATTTTTTTTTTTAATTGAGAAGATTGGAATTGTGATCTCAAAATGAGAAGTATCTTTCATGTATCACTCAAAAAACACTTCTATAAGTGCTTAAAAAAACAAACACAGAAATAAGTGGTTTAATATTTTCCAATGAAAGTAAGATGTTTCTTGATGAATTCAACTCCATTCCAGAACATTGTCTGAAACTTGCTTGCTTAGGACATTTTTGTCTAATTTATCCCTACAGTATTTCCAAGCCCACTTCTATTTGTAATATATCCTTACCCTGCATATCTCTGAGAGTCACGACTCCATTAACAGAAATGAGAGAGTGTCTTCATGAATTCACTTTGGAGCAGTTATGTGAGTTTACTTTGGCAATTTCTTTGGCCAAAGAACCTTTTTATTTGGATAAAAACTGTTGATTTTCTTTACCCCAACTCACAATTTGATTCCAAATATGCATCTCACACTCCATATAGCTGCCTGCTATTTATTCAGAGCTGATGAGTGTTTTTTAGTCCTTGGGAAGTGATGCCATGCGGACATGGCATGCTGAAAAATAGGAGTCCTATTTTCTTTTGAAATCAGAATTTCAACCCTAGTGAATTAACAGGTTTAAATAATTTTATCCCCACCATGCACACACACGTGAACAATAGGTATGCAGAGGATGCTATACAGCTTCACAGTACAGTCTGTGACCCCTTGCTTAATGAACAGTTTGCTTCTTACAGTGATACAGATCTGTTAAACAAAGGGGACATTTGTACAGTGCTCAGACTTACAGTGCCCTGAAAATGTAAGACCTTTAAGCACTGACTGGTTTGGGGATTCTGTATCTTCTTTCTAGGAATGAACAAAATCTACTCATAGAATTATTTGCTGTAAGCAAGTATTATGAAGTATTACATACATGCTGGGCAACCTGGCCCAGTACCAGATCTGAAGGATGGTGGCTCTGCCTGTGGCAGGGGATTAGAACTTTTTGATCCTTTGGGTCCCTTCTAACCCAAGCCATTATATGATAAGAATCATCTGGAATTTCAGAAGTTTTTCCAGATATTTAAAATTATGATTCTTATTTATTTTTCAGGCATATGTACTTCCTGTTTAGCTCAGTTATGTGGCTTGGCTTTATAGGCAGTCTTTCAAAAAGAGAAAGTTGTCAGTAGGTAACTCACAGGTTGTTTGATCCCTAAGTCTATTTTTAGACACTACCCCCTGAAAGCTAGAATTGTAACAGTGTGCTTTCAACCCTCCCATTTGTGGATAAAAGACCAGTGATGTCCAGTGGAGAAGTAGACTTTGACTGCATGTCTGTTTTGCAGATAAATGATCTGATCTGGGCTGGGGTTAACCATAGCCTAAGGCTCAATTTAGTTAAGGATTTCTGAGATAAAGCTCTGATCAATGATTGAGTTGTTGAAAGAGTTTCCTGAGTCAGAGCTGGGACTGGGAACTACCAGTCTGGAGGTCGCTATTTCACAGTACAATAATGCTTTAGGTTTTGAGGAATAAAAATGAACAAGTCCTCTGATCACATAGTGTAGTGTACTGAGCACCGTTTACTGTTTAAAATTTGTTTCTCTTAATGGTATAGCTACATTTTTACCTGTGAGGCTTCACTATAGATAAGAGTGCCACTCCAGCTGTGACAAAGCTAGCGTGGAAGCTTAAAGTTAATAAAAACTTTGTATTGCCACATGGCCTATTTGATAAATAAACTCATACCTCATTCTGAGCAAATGTATGCCTTTGGGCAAGCTCTTTCTGCACAGGCTTGGTATGATCAATGACATAAACCTGAGCTGAAACTGACAATTCCTGCAGTACCTCCAGTACAGGGCAAGGGAAGGGAAAAAGGTGCTTTAGCCTGGAAGTCTGGCAAGGGGAAATCTGCCTCCAGCTATCCAACACATTTTGCTGCTGTGTTGCTTCTCAGAAACAACATTAGAATTAGAATTAGGAATTAGAAAAAAGACCCTGTTAACCTGCTCTTACCTTCTCACTAGTATGGAAGCTATTTTTCCTTTACAGCTTAAGCAATCTCAACCTTTACATTCCCTTAACTCCCATCCCAATGAGAATTACAAATGTTATGTTCCTCTGCGAGTACACCATACAGTTACTGGAATTTTCCCTCATACAGAAAAAGGACTGGAGCTTGAATGATGTAGTACTTGTTTCCCACTCTCCCACCTATATTTGGTGCTACGTGAATTCTACCTAGCAAGCAAATGTTCTAATGAAAAAAAAATGGAAAACTTGCTGTAAAAGTTTTTTCAGACTGAGCTCCACAGAAGAATTCAAGAGTATAAGTAGCTTTAGAAATACAGTTAATGATTCATGATTATGTAAGCTTCACTTATCTGAAGAATAAAATGTTTTGATATTTCTTACTGCCAATTTTTCTGCTTGTAATGAAATAAAAGATACAGATAAAGAGAACTACTTTTAAGTTGTTTTAATTACTGCTATTCAAATTTTGCCCTTTAGAGGATATATATCATTAAAAAAAAAAAGTGAATATTTTAATGTGAGCACTAGAAGGTCAAATAAATTAAGTGATGATATATTATTTTATATTCATTTATTTTGAGGTGTCCTTCTTTATTTATATGGAATGAAAAGCAGATGTTAGCTGGAGCCCAGAACAGCTATATGCTATATACTGTGCATGCTGTTTAAACCCCCTATTGTGTCCAGTCTGCTTACTCTAAAGCCTTTCCAATTTTCAGTAAGATCTATATAAGAATATTGAGGGCAATCATTAAGATTTATGTAGCGTTTCATTAGTATTATGAACAACAAACTGACACAGTGAAAGAGGCAATAATTAGGTGTAACTAAGACTGCATTCACCTAATTGTTTTTTATTATTGCTAATGTAATATAAGGAGTAGTCAGGTCCACATGTATTTTAGCAGAATTACTCTTAACGATTCAGTTAGTAATAGCTGTAATATAGACAGGTAACCATGACAACCAGGTCTTGCTTTCTCTTAGTTAAAACAAAAAACTGATTTAGTTCTGTATCTTGGATGAAAAGAACAAAAACTGCATTCTCACTTTCTGGTAAGCCTTCAAATGGAAGCTTGTAGTGAAGTGTAGTTTGACTTGGGCATAAAAAATACATTTTAACTTTATACCTGTAGGGTCTTCGTAACAGGAAGAAAAAACACACGTGTCTCAAAATGCATTTCTTTTATTTGAAGTCCTTTTGCATATGTATTTATGAAAAAATGTTTGGTTTTCCTTGTTTGGAATGCATAGTACTTTTTATACTGCATGTAAAAAAGAGGAAGGGGACATCCTTCATCAAGGGACAGTTAATCATGTTGTCAAGATGCTTGAAAGGAGCTCTAGTCTGAAATCAGAAGCTCACAACAAATCAGTTTTCTACAAAGCTGCATGAGTTGCCTGAAGCAAAGAGAATGACACACCACTTCATAGATACCAGTACCTCACAAAGAACTCTGTGATGGTGTTTTTTCATCAAATAATACTAAAACCGAAATTTCACTTTCCAAACATTTGTCTTATTTCAAACATGACAGCAGAAGATAGATATTACCTTGGAAAAACTAGCAGGATTACAGATGAAAACAGAATTGATCTAAGTGGATGGTAGAATAAGCAGTTAAATCTACAAAACTAATATCTGTCTCAAAGGCCTCAGTCAAAATGAAGAAAAACACTACTACTTTTTTTTCCCTCCAAAGGAAGCAACACAGTCTATAAGAAATAATCCCAGCACCACTCATTTAAAGAAAATAGTATGGTCTTTATGCATCATTAGTCAAATAATTAGTAAAAGCAATTTTTTTCTTTTTTTTTTTTTTTGGAATCATCCACTCTTTCACATTCTTTCAACAGTATGAATTTGCCAGTTCTTTGTTATCTACAAACTTTTTTGACAGTTTCTTCAGCAAATAGTGAGTGGTGTTTGAGAGCAAACTAATAGTGTAGGACCTCAAGCTTCCTCCACCTTAGTCTTCTCTGAGTTCATAGAGTGAACACTGGTGAATGTGAAGTATTAAAATCACATTCGTGTCTGAAAGTTTCTTGCTAAGATTTAATCTTTTATACTTTTTATCCAAGCTTTCCAAATAGATGAAAATAACTACCTCTCAGAAAATTGAAGTTGACCCACCATCCCTTTCTCTTTAGTTATTTAATGTTGATTATGAAAATACACGATAAGCTATTTGAGAAACAGCTCTATACTTAACTACCCACATCCATAAACTGAAATGTTATTGGCTGTACTGGGAAAGTTTCCAAATATTTGGGAAAATCTGTACAGGCTGGAAATAAGATATTCTTCTTAGGGATCAGATTGCTTCATTTGTTTATTTTTTTTCAATATTGAACTGCCTCTGTCTCAAAATGTAGGAAAACAAAATTATCACAGACTTAAATGTGTAGACTGCTCTAGTTACTTGCGATCAGTATTTCCCATTAAGATGAAGGCCTCTGATAAGTGAATGTGTATGTTTAACACAGTGCATGTCTGTAGTCCATGTGAAGATAAACCTCAAACAATGTAGCTCCTGGTAAGTGTGTTTATGGCTTCACAGAGTTCAATGTGCGTTGCTTCATAGATACTTGGCTAAGTAGCCCAACTATGCTAGCCTTTGCATGTCTATCTAATTAGCAATTATGTTTGGGGACCATAGACTTGTAAAGAAGAGGGCACAAGTGCTGAAGGAAGGGTGTGATAGAATTTCTTGACTTAACTTTGGAAAGCTTAGATGCAGAGACAAGCACTTCTTAAGGATCCTTTTTTAAGGATCTGTTCCGGTATCTGAGGGAACTCAGTATGTCAGACATGAGTAATTTCAGATGGCAGAGTTCAATTTGATTTCCAAAAAGTAGGCTCTGTGAAATACAGGAGGACAGCTAAGATTCTGCGTATATTATGAAGCCTATACTATGCTGTTATTCATTATGATAAAGTTCTAATGTGTAGATATCGTGCAATACATATATACATCAACATCAGAAAATATTTTGAGTTGAATTCATAAAATCCATTATAAAGATGTACATATTATATACCTACATGTATATACATATGAAACAGATCTGTAACAAATCTAACCCCACAGTCTAATGGACACTAAAGACTTAGCACAAGGTAGTGAATCTTTGCTGAATATTGCTTTATGACCTATATTCTCAGTTCATTTAGTTTGCAAATACATCCCATGTATTGCACCTTTGGAAGCCTATCTTGTCTATCCCAAGTTAAATTAGGAAAGTTAATGAATTCAGATGCATTTCTGAATAAGAAAATTTATGGTATCTGGGTTCAGACAGTGTATGTTTGGGATAGAAGTTATGGTAGGAATAAAAGCTAAATCTTGTGAAAAAAAGACAGGGCTTCAATACAACAATATTTGTATTAATGTATGTTTTTCCAAGATGATTATATATGTTGCTTGCAGCATTTCACTGGCCTTAATAAAATCCACAGTATGCACTTTTAATGAATGTTACAGATTCTAAATGTAAAGAGAAAAGTAGGAAAGTGAACAGAGAAACAGAAAGGTCACATATTCTTATGCTCTTAAATTGCTCTTCCAGTGATGTGAAGTATACTAAGTAATGCAGACACTTCAAAAATTCTTCATGTGAAAATTTTATACTGTTACTTGTTAAATATACAGCTGTGAGAAAGACATTAATAGCATTGTGTTACAGAAGATAAAATAAGCTCAGGTAGCAAAAGTATTGAAAATTTTGTTTGTAGCTCATGTTTGTATTTGAATCTTGATCCTAATGGTGGTGAAAGTGTTACAATTAAATACCTGCTTCTGCTTAACAATTGTAGCTTTTGATAAATAATTAGGCCATCAGATTTATTTGAAGTCTGGATTCATACATTACACTTTTACCTCATTGTTGGATGAGTCAACAATCTGTTATATAAAAACCCTTTGAAATCTCTGGAAGATGGAGATGGGAGTGTTTATTAGAGTCTTGCTGTCTTAACTGCATTAGAATTCAAAGGATACTTAGAAGAAATTTTAATGACATTATAATTAAGAATAACTAGCATTGGTAACAGTCAAACCTCATAAATATTGTTCTGTGAGCTCTGATTAGGGTGCAGAACCTGGTTGGGTGTCTTGTGAGACATGACTTGCTTTCCATTGTGTTTCCAGCTGCTCTGTATTTTGAAAGGAACAGATGTGATTCAGGTTGTTTAAAAAGTTCTCTTACACATTGTTGTCAGAGTTCTAGTTTTCTAAGTTTCACCAGAAGTGCGAAGGCAAATAGAAGAATTATGCTTACAATAGGTAGTAGATTTCTCTTCAGTCAGCCACGTCCTCCTGAGAGACTGCTGCAGAGCCATCTTTGCCATCTCCTGTATGCTGCTATTCATTTGGATAGCAAGGAATGATATGCTTTGGCATTAAAATTTCACGAAGTATTTCAGCCATTAGAAGACATTTTACTTATCACTGTAAACAATCCATGAAAAAAAAAGAAAAAGAAGGTATTATTCTATTATGGCTAATACAGAGTTTTAGCCATGGGGAGTGTGACCACGGTTTCTTCACATCCTACTGTCTCTGCAGCTGCTCATAGAAGGAAATGAGCAGGCTGCCTAACATGTCGCTGTTTTCTACTCTCCTAATGACTAAAAGTAGAAATGTCCAAGCATTAATGTAGGAATCCTGATGGCATCCAGTAGCAGGTGTGAGCTTTTTTAATTTGTACTTAATCATAACTGTTCCTTTTCAGTCTTTCTCTGTAACACCTTAGCATCCCTGACTTGTGCTTCATCCTCTGTTCACCTGTTCTTTCTTCTTCCTTTTCTTAAAGTTGAACTAAATTAAACAAGATGTTCTTCACATCATAGAATGCACACTTTCATGTTACCTGCTTTCAGGAAGCATGATGTAACAGAATTTGTTACTCTTTATTCAAAATACAGGCCAAATTCAGCCCACTACTTATAGGCTATAGGTAATTCCCAAAGACAAGCTAAGGTAAGGTCTTCCTTGAGCATCCAGTCCTTTAATTGACAGTTGCTGGATTTCTTTAGAGTATCAACAGAGTTTTTTTTCTTGAATGTAGAATGCCGTGTTAGCTTTTCCAGCATCCAGGAGATTAGTATACACGCTTCTTCACTGAGAGCAAAAGCTATATATCATGACGCAGCTGATCTAGGAATTTTTTCCATTTTCTCTTGCCTCAATTTTGTTTTACTAATCCTTTCCACTTATTCATTTTTACATCTTTAATTCTGATAACATATTATGACCTCAAATTTATATCTCATCCTGCTACGTCTACTGTCCTTTATTAATCTTAAAATGCAGGTGCTAAAAGGCAGTCTTTCCTTCTTCCTTGACAGGCCTGCAATAAAATAATGCATCTGCAATAATTATTTGGTGCCTCTGGGCAAAAACAGTGTCTTAGAAGCACTCTGATAGGAAGGCATTTCACAAACACTGGAATATACTGAATGCTATTCGAGTCAAGGAGAAAATTCAACGCCATATACCACTCTGGAGATGTGCTGAAAAATACTTGTTTTTCTCTACGTCAGAGGAAAGAGTTTGGCTAAAGATTAAAGCATAGGATGAGTGGAAATATTGATGCAAATCAGAACTACAGGTCAGATCCACTCTATGGAAAGTTTTAATCTCTTGGGTCCATGTGAAAAGTTGTAAGGTGAAAAAACCTCTCCTGCTGGAAAAGTTGCTGCAAAGCCAGAGCAGCTGTAAATCTCTTTGGACGGAAATGCTTTGTAAATTAAGGGACCGTATAAAAGCAGATAGATAAAGTACAGGGAATTATCATACAGGAACAGGTAACTATTGCCTTGCAATAACAATATGATCTGTTGTTATAACCTCCAAATAGTTTCCACTGTCATCTCTCTACTGCACCTCTCCCTACCTTCTCACATGTCAGCCTTTGATATCTTTTGCATTTGCAGCTTCCTCACTGAAGTGCTGAGATTACAGAGAAATTCCATCCTAAAACTATTCCTTCTTGTTTACTGCTTTCTGATATCCTCTTTCCTTTGACACTCAAAAATCATCTATGTCATAACACAACAATGTTCCTCCATAGATGACATTATTGTGGTATAACAGTTATGAGGTAAGCAATTATAAATAAAATTCCAAAGTGAAAATAGAAATTTTTCCTTGTCTCTGCCTTCTCAGGGCAGATAAATACTATTTAAACCAATATATGCCTTGTTTTTGTCTGTTTATCATTATATTACATCTACAATAAGATAATGTGATATGTTACTTTGTAACAGATTTCCTGTATTAACATTTGTCATGTGATTTTGTATTCAGGAGAAGGACAGCTTCCTTTTTAATTAGTTGAATCCTTCCTTAGGCAAAAATCAATAAATCATAAAATTATTAACAAAAGCCAACATATCAGAATGGGCAGCACAAGTAATAGTTAATAAATACGATTGAATTTCATCTTAACACTAATAGTCTATTATTTCTGTAGATTTTTAGTTGTAGTTTTCTATAGAAATAAGAATAGGCACCATTGTTCATATTCTTTTTGGCAGAGCTGGATATCGCATGATATCTGTCTGCGTTTTGCTTTGTCAGTGGTTTTGGTATCTTCACTTTGTCACAATTATTTAATTTACAGTTACAAAGAGAATAGCCTAGAGTTAATTCATGCTTCATTTTTTTTCCATTTGCCGAAAGAGCTGGAAGGCAGTTATTTCTAGATGTGAAGACTTTGCTTTCAGATCCTATTTCATCTAATAATTTCAGACCCACACATCACGTAGCTATCTAAAAAGGAAATTAATTGAAAGAAAAACAAGGCAAAAAACAGCATGAACTCAATTATACTTTTATGTTATGTTCATATCTGGATTGGATTCATTCTCTTCATTTTCTCTTGAATTTGGTCCTAATGGTCAAATAAAACTGTCTTCATTGGAAAGCAGGGATGAATCCAGCTGTCAGCCTTCTTCTAACTTCTGTATTTGAGCTAACTTGCATCTATTTTTTTTGCGTTGTATTCTAGTTTTGTATGCTACTGCTAAATGCTATTTAATTACCTTGGTACTTCTTTACTTTCATCAAAGTGAAGCACTGCAGAGAACAATGTGACACAGTAGAACCCACCATCAGGATAGCCAGAGAAACTGCTGCAGGCTCCAAATGACTAATTTGTCTTGCTCATCTCTTTGACATCTATTGTCTTTGCTGACATATCCTGCCTGTAAAAGCAAAAAAGCAACAAACAAACAAACAAAAAAACAGAAAAAAAATAAAAACCCAATAATTTGAATTTCATAAAAGGGCCTCTTCTACTGACAGGCTTATTCATTGTAGTTAGTTGTGACACCACTGAAATACCTAAGCCTAAGATAAAATTTATTTCAATTAGCCTTTTTATCTTTGTAGATCTTAGTGAGGAAGAAAATTCTGGCTTGCTTATATTCAGGAATACCAAATTCCAGGAATATCAAGATCCCACAAATGCTGTTTAATGGAGAGTTCAACTCTTTGCCATTCTCTATATTTCAAGTTATTTACTGCATTTAGCCCCTGTTTCCCTTAGGTTTCCCCTCTGTTTCATGGACTAGATTTAAAATAGAAATCTGTATCACTGTTTGATATTTTAAAATACGTCAGGAAAAATGTATGTTTTGTGAAATCTTTCCTAAATTTCTTGCAAGTTCTGCATCAGCAGATGTGGCAGTAGCCTGATCATAAGAGTTGAGCGTTTTATTAATATTAGCATTTAACATTTTCTTTTGGCTAAGAATTTATAGTTTTAATTCTTTTTTCCAGGCTTTCTTTTATAAGAGACCATAACTGACATAGCTCTACTACTCAGTGACTGTATGGAATTCAGAGATGTTTTTCTGCCTCTAGGTACTTATGACTGGTAACCATCAGTCATCAGTAAGACTAGTTGTGTTATCGTAAATCTTATTACTTTGAAGAAACATTTCTAATAGTGCAGTTAAGAAAAGTATATTTTTCTCTATAAAACTGTTATTCATTGAATTTTTTTATTTTTCTTTTACTTCATGGACTTTGATGGCTTACTTGTTAAACCTTAGAGAAAATTTGTCTAACTTAATATGTAAAAGGAATCTGAAAACAATTCTTTGAAGTTGCATTTTCATTTGGACGTTCAAATGAAATGTCCTTTTTTTAATTCCTGCTTCAGTGATCTGGTCTGAGAACACTACCTTGAACTGAACAAAGCAGGTCCTGGGAGTATGCCCTTGTGTCAAGTGAACTGCCTAATTACCTGTCTGCTCAGCACTCTTTGACCTCCATTTTTGGGAATAATTTTGAAAAGTTTCATTTTTGCTGAGGAATAGAGTTTTTGTAGTTCAGCTGTACTCTAAGCTGTAGAAATCTGAGGAATTGAAGAGAATTTCAAACTATTTCTCAGATAAACATGGTGAAACTATTTATCCAAACACTGTGTGCTTTCTTGTTTTGCTTTCAGAGCTCCATAAATAGCATCTAGCTCTAGATTAGGAGCATATTTTTGTATTTGTAAGATACAATCTGGCTGCAGACTACTTTCAAGAGCTAGGGATGTCTTCTGATACTGTAGGCAAGGATTTTTGTCCTTTAAAGTGATGCCTCATGTAGGAACAAATGCTAAGCCAACAAGTACTTCTAGTGCTTATTATACTAACTATTGTCAGAGATCTCAGATACTTAGAGAGCTCTTAAATCTCCCTTGAAAAGCAGAACTGTTCTTCTCTGATGGATTTCATCTGCAGGACTTGGTCACTGGTTGTTTAATAATCTCTTTATATCTTAATTTACAGAGAAACACATATAAGCAGGATTTCTTCTTCTTAGGGTGGAAAATCATAGTGCAACATTATCTGAGGATATATGATACTTTACATTTTAGGTTTGCTAATACTAATAAATAAATTAAATAAAAAAAGAGAAAAGGAATGCTGGAGAAATGGAACTGGAGATTTTAAATGAATGGTGCAGAAATGAAACATCCTAATATAGGCTGATTTTGGCTGATGTCTTGAAGCTTTAAGAAGAAGCACTTCTCCTGAGTACTGAGTACTACTGAGTACTGAGTTGACTGAATTCTTTTGTTAAGGTGTAAACTTGTTTCTAGTAATTCTGTGAAGAAAAGAATTTCTGGCTCTTCCTGGAAGCCATGCTTCAGGATATACAAAAAACCCCCCACTAAATAGATGAGAAGCTCTTTAAAAGAAAACAAACCTAATTATTTCATCTATGTGAAAGAGGTCACGTGCCAGCCAATGTTTCAAAATTGATATCCAAGTGTCGTCACAATATTTCAGTGGAGGAATCTAAGGACATGCAAAGGGCTTACTCTTGTAGAAAAGATTTTTTTTTTAATTCTTCTCTTCTCATGCTGTGTGCTAATGCCTAGGATAATCAGATTCTTGCATGAAATTAATTTCTATTATTGCATCTAACTGAAAGATAATATAAAAATGTTTTCACTCATATACATATAATTTTACAACGAACCCAATATTCATATCTGTCCAAAAGTATTTAGAAAAACTTTTGGTGATGTGTAATGCCACCTAGATGCAATTGATTTTTCATAAATCCTTGTGATTTGAAAAAGAGCTAGCAATAATCAATTATTTGTAATTAAGTCACCAGGTCTTACATATAATTTGAGATGTCATTATTTTGTTAAGGATGTTCTGATCCATCTTGAATGATAGGTGAAAAATTAAAATATGACTTCATAATCTTTCACTACTCAATTTTAACAACTGCTGAAACATAACATAAACATTTAAGCATTAATGAAGAAAATATCCCTGTTTGGGATAGCTTATCAGAACAGAATCCATTTTGACATATGCTTAATCTGTTCTGAATGCAAATATTTTGCAACACTTTCCTGCGTGGTTTCAATTTCTTGAACTGTAGCAGTCAATGTCTGCAAACTTTAATTTCAATATATTTCTATAAATATAAAACTCAGTTTTTGACATAATTTTTTTTAGCCAGTCTCAAGCTGCAAGGACTCCTTGGGCCAGACAGTGCTTTTAGATAAGGCAGCAGAAATTTTGAAACAGACAAAATGAAGAATGTGCTTCAGATATATTTCAGCAGTTTTTCTTGGAATGGCACCAGGATCAGGTAGACTTCTAGTCTCTATCTGTGCCATGTTAGAGCTGATTATACAGATTCACTTCCACTTGCCTCCCGGTTGCAGGAGGGTTATCAAACTGCTTTAGCCCTGTGGTGACCCCAAATCCAGGCCCAGGCTAGTTCTGCACTCAACATAATAAGCCCTGCTGCTACAGCACTGAGGTGCAGAGCAAGGAGCGTCACTGAGGATTCTGAGCAGCTAGACTGAGTCCGGCAAGAAGAGTTCTGAGCCAGAGTTAACAAGCTCAGCTGACCTTGAAGTAACTCATTATAGAGAACTGGAAAGTTTCTGCAGTGACCTGCATATCTATATCTTTTGGGGGTCAAGTGTATTTTGGCTCAGAATAATGAAGAGCTGAATAAATGCATGGGGTCTTGATTCTGTTGTATGTTCCTTTCAATACTCTGGATAATATTTTAGACTTCTATAAAGAAGTCCTAATGCTTGAAATTACTTTTTTTTTTTTTTCCAGATAGTGCTTAATTTTTTATTCTCGTCTTTTTGTTTGACCTGAAAAGCAATTTCTTCTTCCTGTTATAGTCCAGCAAGTTCAAATCATGCTATATAGCCCACAGCAACAAACATGAAAACCCTACGTTTCCCATTTAAAAAAATGTAGTTTAAATTAAGAATGTGGATATTCATCGCTTGCCTAGTTTTACATCTTTTCTTTTTATTTGTGTTAAATGAATTTCCCATCAATTGTCCCAAGCAGCTATTCTCAGAATAGCATGCAGTTGTTCTCCCAGTTCTGAGTTCAGACCTTCACTTGTAAACATGATCAGCCATAATGTAACATAATCTCCTCTGCTAATGACCTTACCTGATTTGTAACAAAAGATATTTTAGATTTTCAGATTAATAAACTACTTGCAGACTGAACTGGTAAACATACACAGCTGCTAAAGCAGGTTGTGTCATGTGTACTGGGACAGGTTTTGGCCACCAGCTGGTGCAGAATAGTAGAGCATAGAGACTGTAAATAAAGGGAAATAGAGGTTTTATTGAAGGAAAGAAAATAACAAAGGAGAATAATGTTTTTTGTCTCTTCAAATTATTGGTATCATGGCTTTGCTTCAGCTGGGTTTTTGTAGCTCTCACAACACATCAACCTTACCTCAGCAGCTATAAGCATTAGCTTACCCCAGCGTCACCTTGCATCACGCTCTCATCTTCCTGCACCATGAAACATTTTCTTTTAGGCTTTTAAGTTCTTACAAAATCTCCTACCAGGTTTTGTTTCCAGAGTCTTGACACTTCACAAAAGATTTGTTGCAGATTTGCACCACTTCCATTTCTTACCTTCCTGTGGCAGCCTATGAAAGGCTTGTTTACTTTGTTCTCTCTCCCTCAGAGAAAGTGAAAATAGTTATAAATATATATAAGAAGAACAAATATTGCAACTTCCTGCCGTTTTCATTCCTCTTCCTCCTTCTCAGTTTTGAAGTAGATTTAAAAATGCTTTTTTTTTTTTTTTTTTTTTTTTTTTTGCATGTGGCATGGATCTGATGACTTAACCTACCTCTTCATATGTTTATATTTTTTTAATATTTGATTTATATTGATATATGCATTGACAGTAGCATTTTCATAATTCATTTACCTACTATTTAAATAATGATGTTGAAAATTTTGTTATCAGGTCTGCAAAATATAGATAATGAGCCTTCCAAAGAATAGATATCCTTAGACGATTTTCAAAAGCTAGCTTAAAATTTCCATACCATGAGTACTAGTAAAATTGCTTTTGAAGAGTTAGAATGATTTTAAGGCTAAGATATTGTCTCACAGCTAAAACTTCAGTTTCTGACATGTATATACAATGAAGTTAATTTTGTACTCTGGACATTCTTCCCATGGCTAGTAAATGCTGGACATGTGCCTAGAGATCCACACCAATTGCTAGATCAAAGCAGTGTCCAAACTAATTATAAATGAAATTATGAGAAAGTCAGATGTCAGATTTCAGATGTGCAATCATGGTCTTCATACAAATGTATGCTAAGACTGAAGTTTAAAAAAAACAAAAGGAAATAATAAAGGAAATAATACCTTTTCCTCTCTTATTAAAGGGAATGTCACTAGGGAATGAGAAACTTTTAACTGAGTTTTGAAATGTTACCTTTGATTCTTGTAATGCTGTATCCAATAGGTCACTGCTTGATTAAACCTCTTTAACAACTTCCTGTCCAGGGACTGGAAATTACCAAGTGAGACAAGATTAAGAAATAGAAGATATTTTAGAACTGTGATGACTTGGACAAAAACAGAATGCAAAAAATAAAAAGAGATGTTGTAGACCAAACATGGTTTTGTAGAATATCCCAAGAAATGTTAGGTCAAATATGCTATGAATTGTTTTATCACAGGATATTTCAATATACTTACCAAATGACAATTTAATTTCTCTTTTATCATAGCTCTTCTTTTCTCGTGTTACTTCTTCTCATTCAGTACTCTCACCCACTGCATGCCAGAGGCATCTGTCACCTTAGCCCTTGCCAACAGCCCTTGTTCTGATGTAGTGTGAGGAGAAGATGGTGATGTGGGTGAAGCAGGGCTAGACGAGAGAAGCATCAGTATCTGCTGGGAGGACTACTTTGAAACATGCCCTTTGTTTGAAAGCTGCTTTTCCTTGAGGGAGAATAAGATGTCTTTGCATAATTTACTATCTTTAATGTGGCAGTGGATACAGATAAATGTGAAAATTACATTTACAGTTTTTTATGAACAGGGTGGTTATTTGCCCCTTGTCCTTTCCTCCCTTCACCTCCCCTTCTCTTTAGCTGGTATGAACAGTCTGATGATAAAAACTTCTTTTTATCTTTAGTGTCAAGTATTTTGAAAAGTTAGCACGGCAGACAAAGAAGCATGTGATATCATGAGAGAAATCCATATACATTTTTGCATATTGTATATTTACATATTTATATATTTTATAAAATATTTATATTTCATCATATAAATTTATCAATGTCAGAGGTAGGAAAAAATAATCTAATATTTAGCAAAATTCAAAAGAACACTGAGAGAAGTGTGGTGTACAGCTCACCAAATAATAAATAAATTAAAATGTTCAGTAGGTGGATGGACGCAACATAGCATGGCAGCAAGGACACACCAAATGTTGTTTTCAACCCTCCTTTTCTCCCAAGTGCTTAGACAGACAGATCCTCAGTACTCTAGAGGAAAAGAAAGATCTTTGTTTAAATTCATGGGATTGAATTATTATCAGTCCCATAGGAATAATAGGAATAATATACTTGTTTCTGACTCTGAGTGCAATAAGTAGTTTGTGATGAAAGTGCAAACCCACTAGTAATTATATAGAATCACAAGTTCCAGAGTTCAAATCATAATATCAAATGCTGTCCCTATAATGTGCAACATTTCATGAAATAGTATTGCATGGCTCACTGCTCAACTGTCTCATTAATAAAGCTCAATAAAAAGATGACTACGTCATCTGTGCTTTTTCATGCTTCTTCCCTAGAAAAGCATTGTTTAGTTTAGCTTTCTTAAAACTGATGTTTACTTATGTTAAAATTCAGTTATCACTAAAGGCAATTGTTCTTATACTATAACAATAAAGAGCTTATGCCAAATCTCTGTGTAAAGCCATAAATGTATACATTTTGGATAATCAGGTATTCAGATGCAAATTTAATATTATAGAATGTAGAACTCCCCCAACACTGAAATGTATATATTACTTTGAAAGACAAATGTGCTGGTTTTGTTAAGAAATATGATTGATCTGCATTCTTTTCTGACAAGAGCTGTTAATTGCTTTATATTGCCTTTATAAAATAAACCAAAATTAAAAAATAAAACGTAAAGGGGAAGCCAAGGAGACTGCATCTATATTGTTAGTCTGGTTACTTCTACTAAAATAATTTCTGGAGAATTCAACTCAAGGCTAATTTTTCTTATCTTTCCAGAGCTTGCTTATATAATCATGTATTCTAATTAGTTTGAATGTAAAAGGTAGCACCTGCTACATGCAGCTTCTTTTGTTCTTCTAGGATTCCAGTTAACAGCATTCAGCCAAATTCTGTCAGTTTTGAACAGTTGTGCTAAATGGAGGAGAGATGTTTTTCCCCAAATGAGGGCACCTGCACAGAAGGCTGCCATAATTTTTATGGCTGTGTGCCCAGAGCCCAAGCAGGATGTGGAAGGAGAGTTAAGCTTAACTGCAGCTCTCCTTGTTCCTATACCAGTGCCCTATAAGAAGCATGCTGTGATTTAAGCCACACAGTAATTTGCATGCAAGTTAGAGGGCAATATTAGTTGGTATGATTTACCCTTGTTGGATTTGCATGGTACTATTCCACTTAAGCCATTTACATATCAAACATTTCATCTGGGCCTGAACTTGCAGATTTGTGATCCAGGTAGACTACATACTTATAACAAAGGTATTATAGTACCTAAAATTAACTGTTTGCTCTTAGTTACATGTTGAAAAACCTGACTGTAATTTTTAGGCAATACAGAAGTTATGTCACTACTAATTGCTAAGTCATGTGACTTGTTATTTGAACATCTTACGGTCATCTACTGAGGCTTGGATTTAAAAAAGAAGTTTCTAAGAGTCAGCACCTAGATTTATTTATTCGTGTTTTAATAAGAGACATCCAACTAAGTAGAAACTAGGTTCTCAGAATATTTCATACATTTGTATTACTTAAGATATAATCAAACATATTGCTGAGTTCAGAAAGAGAAAACCAAGGTTACTTCCTGCTATTTGAATGCCTTTAAATTCTACAGTACAAAATCGTACTTCATCTTTCTTTTGTTCTCCTTCCCCATGAATCCAATCTTCTTGAAAGCAGCAGAGTCAGAAAGTCTTTAAACAGATTCATCCACAGACTTCCTCTCTCACCAGAAGCTGCAGCAGGAGGCATGAAATCTTCCCAGTATGAAGAGACTTGTAAAGATTTTTTCCTACCCCAGGGGAAAGTTGAGAAAAGGGGGATCCATGCAGACACAGAACTGTGATTGAATAGCAGCCTTTCTGCAAGAAATGGCAGAACACCAGATTTGGTGTTCTCAGCACAGGTAGCAGTTCAGGATCCTCAGGTATCCCCCTTAGATCTACATCACAGCAGAAACAAGGCATGGTACTTCAGACAACTCACAGAATCACAGAATTGCCAGGGTTGGAAGGGACCTCAAGGATTATGAATCTCCAACCCCCCTGCCACATGCAGGGCCACCAACCTCCACATTTAATGCTAGACCACGCTGCCCAGGGCCCCATCCTATCTGGCCTTGAACACCTCCAGGGACGGGGCATCCACAACCTCTCTGGGCAGCCTGTTCCAGTACCTCACCACTCTCTCTGTAAAGAATTTCCCCCTGACGTCCAACCTAAATCTCCCCTTCCTCAACTTAAAACCATTTCCCCTCGTCCTGCAGTTATGTATCCTTTCAAAGAGTTGATTCCCCTCCTGTTTGTAGGCTCCCTTTAGGTACTGAAAGGCTGCAATGAGGTCATCCCGCAGCCTTCTTTCCTCCAGGCTGAACAAGCCCAGCTCCCTCAGCCTGTCCTCATAGGGGAGGTGCTCCAGTCCCCTGATCATCTTCATGGCCCTCCTCTGGACCCTCTCCAACAGCTCCCTGTCTTTCTTGTACTGGGGGCTCCAGACTTGGACGCAGTACTCCAGATGGGGCCTCACAAGAGCAGAGTAGAGGGGAACAATCACCTCCCTGTCCCTGCTGGCCACCCCTCTTTTGATGGAGCCCAGGATACCATTTGCCTTCCGAGCCGCAAGGGCACACTGCTGGCTCATGTTAAGTTTTTCATCCATCAAGTCCCCCAGGTCCTTCTCCACAGGACTGCTCTTAGGGACCGCTCCTTCCAGTCTGTATGGATGCCTGGGATTCCTCTGGCCCAAGTGCAAAACTCTGCACTTTGCCGTATTTAAAAAAAAAAAAAAAAAAAAAGATATTAAAATGGAACTGATAAATTTAATGTATCAAACCTTATCCTTTAGTTATGACCCTAATTTTGTCATGTTGCCACAGTGTAGCTTCATCTGCTTTTTGTGGAATGGTGTAGCATTTTAAATATGGTGTTTATGTATCAAAAAGCCAATATTCCAGTAGATGTCACATAAGCTAATTTTTCTTCAAGTATTTTGAATACAAAATAATTGAGAACAGGGAAGAATTTGCTAATAACGCTTGAATTTTTAGTGGTAATCAAAGTTGTGTCATCTGAAATTCGGGAAGAAAACTCCCTAACTCCAACATGGTGTTAGGAGGTGGCAGGTGGCATTCCTTTATTCCTCACGATGTGCACTGAGCTACTTGACAAAGAAGCACACCCTCTCAGAGTTCAGGTTCTACATTTACACAGTTAAGACATACCTATGCAGTACATTGGCATACATATTCATTCTTTTTCAAGGTCTCATAGATCTGTGCTAATGTCTCTTTGGGAATGCTCAGTGGTATTTAGGGTGGTCAAGTGCCCGCCTACTTCTTCCCCTTTTTTCACCATCAGTTTCATCACTGAAAACTTTGACTCGTTTTCATTAACTTTTCCCCAGTTTAGAAGATTTCCATTGCTTATTAGGTCATAGTGAGACACTTTTTAAAAACAGTGAATGTGGAACGTGAGGAAAATACCTTGATTTTTTTGAGACAAAAGTATTCTGTTGTGACTCCAGTACTTCTCATGATGCAAAATCATTGAGGCAGAAGATAAGAGTATTCTATTATGTTCCCAGTGCAATATTATTGAGGAATACCAAGACTGTTCACCCACTAAAGCTGAAATGGAAAGTTTTAGAACTATCACTTATGGATTCTTTTTGCTAAGCTAATATATTGGCTTTTAAACTAATGAACTAATCCCTATTGCTAAGCAAGCCAACCTGTATCACTGGTAAGAACCCATTTTACATGGCCTTTTTTCCTTTTAGGAAAAAGAAATAAATGAAAAGACTGCAGTAATTGATAAGAGTGTATTATATGAAAGCCACACAACACTTTAAGTATTGATCATGTCATGCAAGTGATTTTGATTGAAATGCAAAAATCATATTAAAATTAATTGCTAGATTATTTATGTTCATTCAGAACTTTCCACATAATCTTTCTATGAACACAGGTTGTGTAATCAGACCATGTCTTAAATTCAGTTTGTGTGTTCAACTGCATCTCTGACAGATGATTTCAAAGTAATGATTCATTTTTCAAGGACAAATTTTATCTTTGTTCCTTATGAATGTGATTTTCTTCAAATATCTGAAATCATTTTAATTCCACAAATATATTTAGTGTTGTTAGGTATTGTTTCCAGGCATGTAGTTAGTCTGACAGGAAAAAAACATAATGTAGGGAATAAATTTAGTTTAACAGTACTATTTTACATACAAACTAAAATAAATTGTTAGGTATATTGAAGAGGAAATACAAAAGAAAGTTCTGAAATAGAAAGTGACCTTCACTAGATAAATCACAGCTGTATTTGTTCTTTCTTGAGTCTGTTTTTGTGATGTTTTTCCAATGCACATAAAAATAAATTCCTGATTTGTTCACTCTCTCAGAAGTGTCTTCATTTTTTTATGTATTAGCTTTTCATATATTTCCTTTCCTGATAACACTCTCATATTCAAGAGCCTTGTTTTTTGATGGCCAGGCATACTAAATTCCATACTAATCAGCAAGTATTGTAGTTGACTTCAAATTAATCGTTATCTTTCATCTCTATTTCTATTTATTCAGACTATTCTTCTGAATTCAAAATTATACATTATGAATTTATTAAGCATTCTTGCTCTCAGGTCCATTACAATTTGCTCTGACTGTTCTGGTGAAAGACAGTGATCAGCAGGGCTACGCTGCACCCACCCACTTGAATAAATGCTTTTCAAGGGGCATTAGAGCAGAGAAGGACCTATGAATAGATCTTACTTTACTGTGGAATTTGTTTCGTTGTCATTACCAAACTCGTCAAAGAGATTTAATTTCATAATTTCACATCAGATGTGTTTTAGAATTATTTGCAGTACCTGTATTTGTTCTGACAAAAAGTAAAATATAAGCTATGAATATAATTTCATTACTACTTGCTGTCAAGAAAATCAATAGTACATGACTCTTTTTGAGTTAAAAATTGAAAATTGTTATTTATGTATTTATTTTTACCATAATCTCTGTTTAAGCAGTATGAATAATGTTTGCGTCTAAAATGATTGTCTAAAAAGAAAAACATGTTAAATCTATCACAATGATTTTTTTTGTGTGTGTGTGTGTGTGATAGCAGCAGTTACTGAGCTGACATTTTAAGTGTGAAAGGCACTTTCTCACTTCTTGCATTTACTCCAAAGAGAAAGGACAGAAGTGACCTTAAACAGACTCTTTGCATCTGGAAGATAGTTCCGAAGCTGTGTTTTGCAGGGGCAAGGGAGGGGAAGGGAGGGGAGGGTAGTAATAAGGATATTTTTTGTTAATTAGCTTGTCTGTTAATTTTTACAGTTATAAAGAAAAGATGTGTTTTCTAATCATCTTATTGTCCACTCTGTTATTGGAAAGAGTTAGTAATATTTCCAGTAGGTAAAAAAGGAATTCAGATGTGGCGTGGAATCAGTAATAACTCTCTAGTCCACTTTCTTGAAACCAAATATCGCCAGAAATGCTATTTGAGGGTATGTCTGCCTGTTTCTCAAATGCCATTGTCGCTGTTCTGCAGTGATCTAAAGAAGAAATTAGTCTGCCAGAACAGTTTTTGTGCAGTTGTTTTATTGAAATAGGGAACTAACCGGACCCATACATATATTGTTAGCAAATGGTTTTTATCTTGAAAATGCAGGAGGGAGATGGAGTTACAGCTGGGTGGGAGGAGAGGATGCTCCATCTTTTGATGACTTTTAGCCCATCAAGCTAAAAGCACTAATACTAGTGTCACTCAGCAGGACTTCACTACAGTTTTATAGGGATTAAGGCACCATAAGAAAGAAAGTGGTAATATAACGATTTTGAGAAACCCAGGAAGATTGCTGTAAGTCAGATACTTTTTTTTCTTGAGACTGATTGCCAGGATTAAACAGGTGACTTAAATCCTGTGTAATTACATACTACAGTCTTTGTAACACTCTGAGTCCTGTATTCTTCAAATTCAAGGTTGATTATCTCTCCCTACATATTTAAACATTTGGTTCTCGTTTATTGCTTGTAAGTGGATAGATTTTATGTGGCTACCATATTGTCTTGTCACTTTTTGATAAATATAGTACTAGAGATCATTATGTTTTCCCATTTTCCCCCAAACACAATCACATCTAATACAATTTCTCAATCTATTCCTATTGTCTTAAAAAAAAAAAATTCCCCAAAGGTATCTTCAGAATTCATTAAGCAGTTACTGAAACTGAATGTACTTTCCGAATGTGTCTTCCAAATTTGGTTCAAAACAAGTTCACAACGATTTCTGTCTCAGAAACTGCTTATTTGTAGAAATTAGTTGGGTCAAGCAATTTACATGCTCTCAAGCTGAAAATACAAATAAAGGATAGATTAGATGCATTATTGTAGGATTTTTGCATTTCTATTCATTTTATTGAGTATGTTAAAAGTAGCGCTTTGTAAATCTTCCAGATAAATGGCTTGCTGGGTGCTAACTAAAAAATATAAAAATAGATCAAACAATATTCTTTCATTTTGTTTTCCAGAAAAGGCTTTCCTCTCTCCTCCCTTCAGTTTGTTGGTAGATTCCAGCTCCTTTTCAAACATGTGAGTTCCCTTGATAATTTGTTGTGTGTTGCAAAAAAGGTTCATAAAAGACTGCATGGTCATGGAACTGAATGTGGCTGAGAGTGTTAAGTTGTGAGCCCCAGTTCAGGTCAGGTGTACTTGGATCCTGATGAGTTCAAACCATTCAAGGGCAGATGGACTAAGTCATGTGGTACACTCAAACACTTCAGAGGTGTGCCTGTCAAAAGGAATATATACATGTAGAGTAGTTAAATTTCAAAAAACTCAATATACTGTAATAACAGGTGGTCATCATCATCTTTACTAAAGATATGATTCTTGAACACAGATACAGATATTTGCATAGCTAAGAAAAGGGGAAAAATTATGCTAGTCAAGAGGCTTTTCCTAATTATAGAAGGAAGAGAAGGATAGAAGAGTAAATTGCTTTGAACACCTTAAGTTTAATTTTAGGTAACGCAGTGACAAACTAAGGGGATGGGAAGGCTGTACATTCAGACCCTGGTATACTTTAATCAACTATGTGGCTCTTCAATGCATTCTTCACTATTCCCAAGAGCTAACAGAGCAGATTCTGGTGTGAGCCTTACGCAACAATTGGGCAGATTGGTGTGAGATAGAATTTTCTTCCACTAACTTTTTTTTTTTCTGTTCCAATCTCTAACATCACCTGAAAAGAAAAGGTTGACACCTTGGAGGCATACTCAAAACTCCTAATATAAAGAAGAGTGGTTTTGATTATTTCTGGTGGTGCTTTTCAGAATTTTTGTTTCGTTTTCTGAGAGCTTCATTTATTTATGAGATTTTGAATTATCGTCATATAACACTGACATAACCAAGTGTGAATTTTTATCTGTATCAAGAAGAGGCTGATGAGATGATTTCAGAGTAGTGTTGGACTTGGACAATTGAAGAATACGTTGCTCAAAACAAAAAATTTCTCCCTTCCCCCTTTCCCCTTTCTTCTTCCCCTTCCCTTTCTCCCTTTCTAATTTTTTTTTTAAATTTATTTTTAAGCAAGGATTTTTCAGCCAATGCTTTGCTTATCCTCTAGTACATCACCTCTTTATCAGCAGTTGCAACAAAAGGCTATCATTGTATATAGCATGCATTTATCTGAGCAACAGATGTATTTTCAGACCAAAGGGTTACATTTTTCTCCAATGGAAGCACTGAGCCTAAAGCTGGTTTTGGAAGATAAAGAGTTATCAAAATCAGACTACCTGACTTGGAGAATTTTTAGAAAATCTGGAATTGACTAATCATTGTAATCTAAAGTATACTACACTCTGTGACATGAGGATGCACTGGAAGGTACATTTCTTTATCCAGGTTGTTTAGAAAAGAGAATTTTTATACAGAGCTGCTGCAAGAATCATCTTAAACTTTAGAAATCTTAAAACTGTTTTGTGCACCAAATAATGCTGGCTGACATGTTATTGTTGGAGTTCTGATTTTTGTTCCTGAACACTTAAAATTTTCTTTAAAAGTCCTTCTTTCTGAAGGTAGTTGCTGTGTGTTTGTAATGTGCTCTAAGAAACATCTCACCCTTTTCTGAATCTTTTTCTAAAACTTCTGAGCTATATATTGTCCTGGAACAATGAAATCCACCACCTTGCATTATGTGGTGGATACAGCAGTTTGCATGCATTAACTCCTGATAATAAGTTCAATTGTAAAGATCCAATATTATAGTTCACAGCTTGAACAATTTATTCTTCCAAAGCTATGGAACGCATATTGCCTAAACCTGGAAATGTATTTTCTGACAATTTCTTAATTCCAAATTAAATTTATTACAGCACTCTCTTAGGTCTTTACTCCCGTGCCAGCACAGTTCATGCAGTGAACTTAGTCAAGGAGATGATCCAGGGCTATGGATTCATCCCTAAATAAAATTTCCAATTCCAAGTCTCTTCCCCATAAAGAGATTGGATTGTTCAATTAAAGTCACTGTGTGGCCATATTTGGCATGATGAAGGGAGCAGCTTGTCATTGGCAAAGCGGCTCAGGAAAAAGCATGAGTGCAGTCTCCTAATGTAGAATGGCTCATACAACTTCAGCTTCAGTTAAATGCATATTGCTACCTTCAGAAGACTTCAACAGGACTACCTACATGAGTAAAAAATTTACAGTGTAGCCCTTGGTTTCTCTGCGGTATCTTATCCTCAATTACACTACTCATCCTGCTGGTAACTCAGCAGTCTCACTTGTCGCCTCACAGGCTGCTGTCTGCACACTGCTGCCAATCTTTTCCTCATTTACATTACCATAATGAGAAGGGCTGTTTGTTGTTTTTTATTACTATTTTTGTAGAAAGCCTATATAATGAAGTTAAAGGATTTGGTCCTGTGAAGTACTGGGTCTTGGAGGTTTACTAATTTTGTTTGGAGTTCTGCTGAGCATCTCTGGAGGCACTCAAACACTTAAAGGATTAGACTGGTTTGGAATACCATTCATTTGTGTCAATATTTTTCAGTAATACAGAGATTGTGCATTAGATTATGTCTTAACCTGATTAACTGTGGTAAAGTTACATCGTTGTGCTCTCACTAATAATCTAGAATATCGCCTGATATACACAGTATATAAAGCACCCACAGACACTCAAATTGTAAAGAATTAATATTGTCTGGATAGCCTGTCCTGCAATAAATATAATATATAGACTCTTTAAAGATCTTCTACAGTTGGTGACTGACCAGGTGGACAGGAGCATTGAATCTGAGCAAGCACCTTCATTAACAGAAGATACAATATTGTTTATAATGATTGGAAATTTTCATGATTGTATTTTCTTCTATGATTCATTTGTAGTTTAGTTAACGGTAGCTTATAACGCCATTTTAAAGTAATCACAATGTTTTTTTTATAATTTATCTTGGTAGTTTGCTATCATAGATGTGAGTAGTGACATTTAAACAAATCCTGTCCTTTCATATTAGAATATAGAATAAAACTGTAGTGCAGGTTTTTAATGCACAAGTAAGCACTATACTGTGCCATTATTGGGAAATATTTTCAAGGTTATAGGAAGCACTGATAACATCAAACAGATTTTCAAGATGCAGATTATTGATGAACAGTTTCATATTGGATTTTGTTTCTGAAGTCAAATAGAAAAAATTGAATGCTCTATTGTACACATTTTTAAAGATAAGAAAGAGACCCAGACTTTATCATTTGTTTCTCATACAAATGATCTACCTTATTCAGAGTAGGATTTGTGAATGCTCAGCCATGTTAAAATTGTTTCTTTAGGATGTGAAAATGCAGAGACAGCTGAGCTAGTGCTAATTGCTTTTGAATATTTCCCTTGAGAAACTATGAAGTCTTACTGGTCTACCAAGATTTAATACTGATGTCAGTTCAGATGGTGAAGTCAGTCAAAATGAGTTGCATAACTCATCTTTACTGAAGCAAGTTCTCACAGAACTCTTCCTTAACTTTGGATTTACTCCATGCTAACATGTTAGCACATGAATTCAGAGTTCAACATTAAGAAATTTATTGTATGATTGGATGGTACAAAAATACATGACATGATAAACAGAAAGTGTTTCTCATTAATGCCCAGACTAATTGATCAGGACAAGGTCATCTTGTGTAGAAAATGGCAAAGAACTCGAACACTGAAAATATTTCCTGCTTAGGTTACAGAAACATGAAGTAGGTGAGGAGAATGATTCCAAGAGCTGGTAGTAATTTGATTCATGATTCAGCTACCTTGCTGTTGTAATAATTCCTTCTCTACAGCTTAACTGTCAGACTAAAGTATTTGCTCTTGTCATGCCTCTGTGGCTTCCTCACTTGTGAAGAACAGCAAGATTTGCATCTCTTTTCATCATGCTCTGAATTCAGCTAAAAGGAGCACACAAGCAATGTGTTAGTATTGGTTTCTGATTTGTTTTTGAAAAACCTGCCAAGTCTCTCTGTAAAACAAGAAATTGCACACAATTCAAGTATACAAAAAAAAAAAAAAAAAATTTGTTTTAACTGGACTGATATCTCCCTCTGCATCAACCTTGCAGCGAGTTTAACAGGAGGTAACTTCTCGAGTGCCCATTTTGCCCATTGGCTTTGGGCCAATACAGCTGGCTACAGGCAAGAAAAGTTGTTGTAGTGCCAAAGTACAAATATTTTTCAACTATTTAAAATCACTACAATGAAGACTTTACCACATTTTATTGGGAGAAAGTGTTTTAAATTATTTGTAATATTTATGGTCCTAGAAATTGTCACAGACACTTCTCTAAAGCAGGTGCTATACAAACAGTGCAGGAGAATTTCTGAAATGTTGCACCCATTAGACTCAAAAGAAATACAAGCACATACTGTTCCTCTGGAAGGAGGAGCAGTAAACAACTGGGTAACATTTTCTTTATCCTCTGAATATTTGAAAAGGAGAAGAAATAATAACTGAAGATAAGCTTTAACCTTGAACTTACCTGTTTTGCTCACCTGTGAGCATGTAAGATCGAACTGCTGTTAAAGGACTGAGTTTTTGATCTGTAATTTTGAGCATGGCAATAATAAGCAATTGACCAGGTTTTCTTTTTTTTAGAACACTCAAATCCATATAATGAACAGCCTTACACTAAGAGCTAAACAAAAGTTAGAGTTTTGATTTTTTTCCCATGTCTTTATCCGTCTCTGATTCTATACATGCTGCATATTCAACAGTAATTATTAAGTTTCAGCAAAATTCATGCAGAATTTCTCTGTTTGCAGCTCATGATTCTATAGGCTCATCCAATGTAACTTACAGCAGAGCTGAAAAATTGCTGCTGTTTGAAAAAGCAAAAAGCAAAAAAGATAAAAAAGAAATTATATGGATTTATTTTCAGCAAGACAAGCCACCCGCACTTTCCTACCTGAAAGTAGACAGTAAATAAGCACATTGCAAATATCGACCAACACATGCCTTGAGTAATTGCAGCATTAAAGTAACACTGATCTAAGTGGTGAAAGTTATTGTAGTTAACCCACAGGGCAAAAAGTGCTTTGCCTTTCCATTAACACTGGTTGGTACATTATCTGGTTGCATTTAGAAGCATGACCCCAGTTAGATTTGGGATCTGATCCATTTGTTGCAGTTCAGTTAAGATACAGTGTTCTTTCTACTGGATTGACTTATTCAGCACCTTTTTCTTATCTTCACCGTCACCCACATCAGTGACCTTTCTGTGTTTTTTTGCTCCCCATCAGGCATTTTTTCTCCTGGCTGTTCCAATCATGGAAAACTCTGGAACTCATCTATGAGGGCATAATCCAACTTGTTTGTTCTTTTAAATAGCATTTTGGAGCAACTGTCCTGGTTTATTTTGTTGCATACCATTGCTCTGTTTTAAAACTTCTTCTGTTCAAGTATGTGTCCAATTTCCTGTAATTATCAATTCAGATTTCCTTTATACAGATGCTGTGTTTTTGGTTGTTTTTTTTTTTTTTTTCACTTCCATCCAAAATGGAATAAACATTTTTGTATAATCATACAATGATTTTCTTTCTTAGAGTTCTTTGTTCTTATCTGATTCCTTCCTTTCTGTCATATGCCTTGACATGTGGTCAATGTGTTGCTTTGTTTTTCTCCTTTCTAGTGGAAAATAATAACGTTTTGCTTTAAAGGTGTCTTTTTTTTTTTTTTTTTTTTGACAGTTGTATTCTCCTTCATTCTTTAGTAAAATTCCCAATTTATCATTCAGTCTCTGCAATAAAATTCAGTTGTCAGTGCTGCTAGGAAATGAGATACAAAATGGATATCAGGTTGTTTCTCTTGGTGAAATATTCTGTATGCCACAATGATTTAAAAGTTAAAGAAAATAATCATGAACAGATTAGGCAGAGATTACAGTAGTAATAGTGTTAAGGGGTAATGTAGATATAAAAAACTACTGAGAAAGGTTTGTGATTGCTGTATATCTTCACAGGAAAATGCAAAACATTACCAGATGGAATAATATATTTGGCAGACATTCGGTGAAAATCTGGATTAATACATAGTGTACATGTAAGAAACAAATTAACTTTCTGCTGTGGTTTGCATTATGTTAGATATGGAAATTAGACACAGGGACAGATTCTAATACAACATTTTTGGGAAACAAAGAGATATTGATATTAAGAGAAGAATGCAAACTTCTTATTTTTTATGGTGGTTTCTCTTCACAGCTGTTCATTTTAAATGTGTTGTGCAAAAGAGACTAAAAACAACTCTACGGAAACAAGTATTAAAAATAGAGTTTATCCCTTGGTTAATCTACTGACAACTATATGAGATTATGCATTCATACATGAATAAACAGTTATTCCAAGAATAAGTTTGTTCTCCAGACACATTCCACTCATATGAACAGACACTATACATAAATCAACACGAACAATTTTGAAGTTTAATGATATGTAATAGTAACAGATCAATAAGCTGACATTTTGAAACATCTGAAGAAGCGTTAATGGATACGCTTTGGAAAAATCCCAAACTATTAGGATAAAACAAGATGTAAGAATATAACATAGCAAAACATATGTGTAATTATATTAACATTATCCTTTTCATGAACTAGCTAGTTCTACTTCATAACAATACATTACAATACAGTTGATTTCTAGAAGCTACTTTTTTGACTAAACTTCAATTACAACTAGGGTGTATGTACTTCTTTTGTGATCATTAGACTTGTTTCTATTATCTCTTTAGCTACAGAAACATTAATAATAGTAAATGTTAGTAGCAGTTCTTTGCATTGTCTCTATTTACAATTGTATTATTAAAATTGTCTTAATTTTTATTAAATTAAGTAAATTTTATTAAATTAAATATCTTTTCAAATAAAGAACCTGCATATATTTTCAAGGGTTGCTTGGTAACTTTCGTAGAAAACCGTAAGTCACAAAAGCAGTCTAACATTTAATGTGGCAAACTGTCATTTATAAAGACTTTCAAAATAGTTATAAAAATGGAGATAATTTCTCATTAGAAGAAAAAAACCCAAACAAGCATAACATTTTAAGATAGCCTGTCTACCTGGAGTTGAAAGTGCTTTAAAATCAAATTTAAGAATTTACTGTTCTTTATATATGTTAGCTCAGATGCTATGCCCTTTCATATTTTTATCTCCAGGGTGTCAACCTTTTCTCTTTGGGTGATGTTAGGGATTGGAACAGAAAGGAAAAGTTACTGGAAGAAAATTCTATCGCTGAATTTTTAGTGAGATATTTTTAATTGATTATTCTGTAACTGGTATTGAATATAGTTTCTACAAATGTTTTTTGGAGACTTATTAACAGTGGCCAGGCCCAGTATGTGTGTGTAGTCACAGCAAATATGCACACAGATGGCCAATTAGACATCTACAATTTTATCCAAAGAGCATGGAAGTCAATAGGAGCTTTTGAACTGATATCCAAAGATATTGGATCAAACATTTATCTAGCTGCCAGAGAAACAAAACTAGATCACAAATACTCCCCAGCCATCTCAGACAATTATCTTTAAACATCACCAATTTGGTAGTGTACATGAATATAAATTAAATTACATTTAAAGTTCATCTGGAATCAGTACTGAGTAAACATATCTGGATGCTTCAGACAGGCAGGCCATGTAGCACTGCTCACTTGGATCAACTGTGTCTGGACTGTGGCCTTGTTCAACTCACAAGACTTTTGTTGAATTACAGCATGTAATGAAAACATTGGTATAATTGCCGGATGATGACAGCTTGATGGAATTTTTTTTTTAAGCAGTGCTGCCTGTGGCGTATATTATAAGGAAATTTCTGGAGTCCTTTGTACCCAATGAATTGTGGTCTCTTAAGAGCACAATAAATGTATAGAACTGAGTAGCAATGAGAACTGAAGTTCTTTCAGATAAGGAATTTTGGAAACTGCCCTTCTAGTGAGACCTACTGCAATGTGGAAATTAATTTTTCTAATAAAATCCATTGTACTTCAGCATGCAAAATCAACATATGGGTGTGTATGGCAGATGTAGTCAACATCTGTTTAAGAAATTTGAAGACCAAAACTGATTTAACATGGGAAGAAGGGGAACAAATACCAAAGCTTTTCGTGAAACGTAGATTAATTAATATCACATTTTGAATAGATCCAAACACCTTATATGTTAGTTTCCTGTAAAATACACAAGAATTAAAATAAATTAAAACATTAGAAACAGGCGGCTAGCCATCCTTTTCTGTGATGTCAGATGGTTTAGGTATGCCTCTACAATTTTAAGATGGAACTTTTTATGTATGCTTCTGCAGCTTTATAATGGTACTTACACAGAGGAGAAAAATATTTAAATATCTGAAATGCATTCATTTGCTTTAAGGGTGTTCCTGAATCCCTTGTCTCTAGGGGGTAAGAAGTTTTTATGAGAAAAGTCATACTGATATTCATTTTGTTATACTTAAGATTTTAAGAGTTAGTCTATCTGAAAAAAAAAAAAAAAAAAAAAAAAAAGAAAAGAAAAACTAGCAAAGATGAGTGGAAGATCTTAGAGTTTTGAGATTCCTTCTTCTGAATCTGAACCTGTTTTCACAATGACAAAAGAGACAAACGACAGAAGCTTAACAGCTCACTTCTGTGTCATAGACTCACACTGGTGTTGTAGGAGAGGTTGTTGGACAAACAAAGCTGACAAAAGACTGTGATAACGTCCTGTCAGCTCTGTTCTAATTAATATAGAGAAAGGAAACAGGAATAAGAAGGAATTTTTTCAGTAAATAACAATACAAAAATAGAAGCTAACAGGAGGCACAAAAGTATCAGTCAGTGCTGAAGCTCAGAAGTCAGGCAAATTATATATAAGTAATAGAGCAAAAATGGACAATCGAGAAATTCATCTGCAATACAAAAGGAGCTCTTCTTAAAATGGTTGATGAGTTGGAAATTAAAAGTTGACATCGTTTTCAGTCTAGTGTGCTCATATTATTAAGAAAATAAATAACTGTATCATAACTTTCTGTAAACTTTTCCTTTCTGCCTGAAGGTGAATTTAGCCAATGGTGGATGAAAGGTTACTTAGCATGGATGAAGCAAGTGAGGCTGCTCTAGATGTTATAAATAATAGACATATTAATAATATGATACTGACCTACATACTTGCTTTGCATAATATTGCCAGAATGCTCTGGGTCACAATCTTTTCATCATGGTTTCCTAAAATTCTCTGAAAGAATGCGGATTCTGCAGCTTTGTTTGGAATTATACTCAAGTGATTTTTTGAAGAAATTGAAGCCCTCAATTTCTTTTAAGAATAAAAATATATCTGTTTTGAACTTTGAGCATTTACTCTCTGAATAAAGACCAATGGTTTCATTTAAATCAGGAAAAAAAGCCCCTTATCTAGACCTCGGTAAGTTTGAATGTGTAATTAGGGGTTGGGACAGAAAAACATAGTCACCGGGAGAACTTGTTTTGTCTGATCTGATGTAGCTAACCACGATTGCAGACTTCATGCTGTGCACATACACGACACATCTATTTAGAAAAAAATAGCACTAAATTTGAGGTGGGGAGAACAGAATAGATAGACAGAACAGTGTTTTTAACTTACATGGGATAAGCCCTTGACCATCAGTCTCCATTGGAAGGCCAGATATAGACTGGATGTCTAATTTAAAATAAGATGAATCAGCTGAACTTAATTATTCATGTTTGTTATGAGATGAATAAAACAAATTTATTTAAATTTAAAAAAAGCACATGGATTAAGAATAGTAACGAGCAGGCATGGTTTTAAATAGAAGTAAATATAGTGATGTGATAAAATCAAAAGATCATATGAAAAAAGAAAAACAAGAATTAGAATGTAAAATATGTCAATTCACTTTTTGCACTTTGAACTCTTGATAGACTGGAATGATTGTAGCATTATTAAATTGTCTGCCAAAAATTTTGAAAGATTTTAAAATTTGAAAACTGAAATGAAAGAAGGTAACTATTGTTGAGGACTTGTCAATTAAGTGTAGTAGAGTATTTTTAACATATTCAGAATTGTTTCCTCTTTTTGTAAGTGCTCTGCATTTTGTTACCATGCTATTTCTTTTTCATAAGCCCAATTATTAGCAAAGACATCGGCGCAGTAAGATCTGCCTTGAAAGTCTGCGGAGATCCTCTTTAGCTGTAAAACACTCCTCAATAGGTTCTAAACAATTCAGTTAGCAGATAGCACCAAAACAGCAAAATGACACAGTAGAACTCTGCCAGATTCTGCTCTCATATTTTATGTACATGTTGATAATATTTCAGTCAAATCTGAGAAAAGAGTAAAGGCCACAGACATGTGGAATTTCTCTTAGCATTTGTGAAATAAAGAGACCACAAAGGGAAAGGCAATGGTTCAAAGGGATGTGATGGCATCTTTATTAAAAACTGAGAAATCCATCTGTGATTCCACGGTCTAAAAATCTAGGCTTCATCAGCTCTTCTTATCAGCTTGAGAAGATACTTTTTCATCAAATGTATCTTTAATTAGAGTGAACTTTCTACCTCCCTGATTCAAGCTGTTTTTGAAGAATAGTTTGCAGAATTGATCAGCTGCAAGTATTTCTTCAGTGTTATCTTACAAGCACGACTTTCCTCTACATAGTTCCTTCAAACACAGTCTATAGGGAAGGAAGGTCAAGTTGCCTTACAGCTGTGGTCTCTATATACTAATTGTAATTTTTTGCATCATTTTGGATTTTTTGTAATACTGATCCAATTTCCGTATGCCATCAATATTTAAGATCAAATTTAATAATTCACAATACCTTTAATTAACGATAGTAATTTCAAAGCAAAAACCCTTTCAAAGCAGAGGACAGTAATATAATTCAACAGTGATACTTCATGCCGAAGCACATGCTCACATGCTAAGGCCAAATTAAGGACCTAGATTTCTCTGGATATATGCAGTCAAATCAGTGCTCTGGTTTAGGCAAGACTTTTCCATGACTGTTTAATTAACACCACATTAGGAAACGTGCATGCAAGTGTTTTTTTAATAAATTTTCAAAAAGTCATGTTCATGACATTTTAATGTTTATTTTGGGAACATAATTCTCTAAAGCTGCAAGTATTTTTATTGAGAAAATAAATGGTAACTACTGTGATAGCGACTGAATTACTGAGTTGTTCAATTTAAATTGTGTTCATTATTTTTGACCCTGCATTTTAATCTTTAACATTTTAGGATGATGCATATTTGTAAGAGGGTATTTATATATTCAGATTATTAAGCTTTCAAAGCTCTCAAGTGTCTGGTTCATAAATTACAAACGACACAACATCAAAGAAATCTGAAAACAGAAAAACAAGAGCATCCCATCTTTGGAAGATAGGTTTTACATGCTGAATTTTGTAATATACTCTTACACATTTCATCATTACAAAAAATGTTCTATCAGCTTGTTTATGTCAAATGCTAAATAGTCAGTTGGGCCAGGAGAATAGAATGAAAATGAAAGGGGACAGGAAAAGAATAAAAGAGTCCAAAGGCCAGGAATAAGAACAACGAAGTAGATTTAAAATACATATGTTACTTTTAAATAATATGAGATGAATAGGTAAGATAGGTATTCTCAGTTTTATTCATTTATTTTTTAATGAGATGAATACTGACAAAATCTAGAAGGAAAAAAAAAAAACGGTATAATTAGAAGGTTATAAATCTTTTTTGATTTTATGCCCCATCTTAACATTGTACTGTCATGTGCTTCAGTATACCTCAGAATATTGTAGAAATGTACATCATCATCAACTAGATACGCTTTTCTCAGTCTGTGCTTAAAAATGACTATTATTTTGCCTTGATGCTTCACATATGTGAAAGGCAAGCACCACATGATCATTTAGATACACAGTGATGCTATAGTGCAAATATTTAAGTAGACTGATAGAAGACTGTAAAATAGCAAGTTGAAGTTATTTTTTTTCCTAAGGTCAACTAGAAGTCTGTTGAAGATGGATGTACTAATATAAAAACTGCAAACACTGACTGAGGTACAAAATAGACTGATAGCTGCTGTGCAAATATTTTACTTTGCATTAACACTGAGCAACTAAATATGTTATAACTAGCTGTGGTCTTCACCAGCCATTTTATAAAAGAGTAAAAAACTTAAATCGGATTAATTCAGCCAGTCATGAATGCTTAGAACACACAAAAGTGACAGCTAAACAGTTTATAGAAGAATGAATTTGAAGGATACATATGCATGCAGAAAGATTTCTTAAAATATTGAAAAAATTATTTGACTACATGTTGGATCAAGTTTTTGCAGATAGCAATTTGATTGATAGAGTATTTTCAATGTAGAGCTAACTGAAACTCAATTATCTTAATGTAGAAAGATTAAATATCTTGGTAAAATTGCTAAGATAGGCCGAGATCAAAGGCAATAGTGGCAATGATGTGAAGGAGCAGGAAAAGGTTTGTAAACCTCTAATGACTGTAAGAGAGGAAAGAAAATACAAAAACAACCTGAACTGAAAAATGAAGAATAAATTTAATGTGACACTTTATTAAAAAAAAAGAAGGAAAGAAAGAAAGAAAATACATAGAAGCTGCAGCATGTAAAGCAGAATTTGAGCAAATACAAATTATAGGAGTCTATATTACATCTTCTTCAGGTGTTTTTTTTATCTTCTAGATAAGCTCCTGTGACAATTTGTTGGGTGCCAAAAGTCAGGATTTCTTCTGATTTCTTCTGAGATTCTCTGTGATTTTTCCTCTCTGTCCTCTCCCCAGTCTCATACAAAGAAAGACCAGACATATTTCAGCTTTACACTTGTTGTCTCCTTTACCAGCTCATAAAATATGTTATAGGTATTTTCTTTTTCATCTGCACAAATTGAAAAATATTGTAAGAAATCATTCATAGCTGCTCTATTTGTAAAGAAAACTCCCCAGCTCCAGCCTTCCTATTGAGGAAAGGTTTGGTCAGCAACACTAATTTGTCAGCGCTGATGCATTTTGCTTTAGATAGTAAGGTGTTCAGCAAAACCAATGAAACACGAGCATATATTTTTCTCTCAGGAAAAAAACAATGATTTTCTAATACAATGTCAGATGCTCAAGTATCTTATATATAGTATCTTGATAGAGTTTTTGAGAGAGGAAGGTATGTTGCCACCCAGCCCTGAGTGCCCTGGAAGTTCTGCCTGCATGGTACAAGCCACACTAGGGCTGCTGGCTAGCAGGCAGAGCATGTCATCCCCAGGATTTCCAGGCATTCTTTAAACTGCTCAGGGCTTCACAATGGCAAGCAGCTTGCTGTTCAGCATAGTTTTAGGGAAGAGAATGGGTTAAAAAGCATCAGTCCAATCCATTTCTTATAGCCACGTAACAGTCTGTTCTCAATAGCTTTAAGTTTATAATGAAAGTTGAATACAAGTTTTCCATTGGAATTTCCCAACAGAAAATGTTGCTTCTGGAAAACTAATTTCTGTGAGAAGCATTATAGAATGCCAAAAAATATATTATTCTTCCCAAAAATTAGAATATACTTCATTTAATTTTTATTTGAGCCAAACAATTGGATTTTAATTTAGCCTAAGGTCTTTAAAGGATCAGACTGCATTTTTCTACAGTATATTGATTTCTTTATGATGCAACTGTTCGCTTTAGTCCCATCCCTCCTATGGGGCACCATCTCTGAAGTGCTTCATCTTCCATATTGCCACTTACAGAACAAAGTTCTATGTACATATTGTCTCACAGACTTAGAAGGGGCCAGGGAAGTCTGGCTTTACAGTTCATATTGCACATTAGGTACACCACAGAAACATGATGATGCTGATTTTCTTTCTTTCTTTCTTTCTTTTTTTTTTGGTGTGTGTGTGTATGATTCATATCACAGTGCTTCAGGTCATTCTAACAAATGAAAATGAAGTGTTACAATTTTAGGAATGCCAAAATACTAATTTTCAAACCTCTAATGTACGGTCTGGAGAGTACAAATCTTCACTATACTGAACATTATAATGTGAAAAATAGTTATTATTATATATTTTTTTTCCTTCCTAGAACTTTTCAATGTAGTCATATAGTAATTCAAGGTGTAAATGAAATGGTTACCGTTGGAATTTCTGTTGGGCTTAAATTATATTTTCAATTTTTTCAAAATTCAATTTTGCCCTTATCCATTTATTCTTATATGCTTATAAAATATTTTTTCAAGAATATTTCTTGAAAAAGAAGAGCTGTCATGTGAATAAGCTGAATTTCAGTGCAATGGAAATTATACTTTAAAATAATTTCTTCACACGTTTGAAATGATATTCTGTTTATGAAACTAGCTTCTTCTAACATCTCTTCTGGTGCTCATTTGAGTTTCTTCTTCTCTCCCAAAATGAGAAACCAAAGAAGAGTAGATAACATATTAGTAACTGGATTACAAAGACAGGACTATATTGAACAAATACTCTAATTCCTTGTCACTGTAACTACCATAAAAATAGAGGTCACATATATACACAGGGTTTCTGTTATATTATTACTTGCTTATTCCTTGTTTCACTGGGGGGATTTGGTTTTGTTTTTTAGTGTTTTTTCTTTCTTTTTTTTCTTTTTTTTACCTAAAGAGGATATTTGGGGAAATTAGAAGGGATTCAATTTAGTGAATAAATGAAAGGAAATGTATCCACAATGATCCCAGGCCCGATGATCCCAAATTAATAGTGTAACATTTCATTTAGTGCACATGGCAAAAACTATTTGCATTTTTGCATTGAGGTTTCTTTATTTGGTGATATTATTGTAGTGGCTACTTTTTTTTTAATTTGTGCTTCCTCATATCTTCACTTTTAAATTTCTTTCAAGTCCTTGCTTGCATTTTAAAACATAGCTTTCATGTTTACATTAAATTAATGTGATTTTCTTCATATAGGATTCTATTATCTGTATGGATTCCCTCACAACTGGCAAGGCAAAGTATGCACAAATTACTTTTTAATGAGCTAGCAAACACCAGTAGGTGCTTGTGAATAAAACAAGTAAAAACATCTTTTGCAAGCATGTAAATTATCTGTGAAAAATGTTAAATTTACTTAATTTTTTTGAAGACTAAATTATATACTGTCTGTAAAGTATTTCTTTTCACATTTGATTTTCAGAAAGTGCTGACAAATGAAATCTACAGATCATGCTCAGATGCCATCTTCTTTCCGCCCAGGGAACTAAATGTTTAAAAACATTTTTTGTTCACCAAAAAGCACATTTTTTCCCATGGTTTCTTTTCATTTAAAGCTCTCTTTTACCAAATTCTCATCCCTACCTGTAACTACTGTCTTACCTCTTTCCAGTGATATCTCAGCTACTTACAGAGATTGATGAGGGGGAGAAGGACAAGGTACAGAAGAGCCACAGAGGCTGCATTCTGTTCCTAGTGTAATAGAGGATAAATTTAATTAAAATACACCTGCAGTATGTAGTCTGCCAGAATTTAATTATATGAAGTGGCAGATTCTTATGGATGAGAATGGCTATTCTTCTTATTTTAAACTGAGTAAAGCATAATAATTCAAACCAATTCATTGTCCTTTAAAGTTCAGAGCCTCCCAATTTGTCACAGCCAAGCTTGGAAAGGGTGCTGTGTCACAGCACACAGCACTGAGGGAGCTTCATTTAGACCCTCTCTTTTACAGAGCTTCACAGGTGTTAAAGTACAGGCAGGCGAAACTAATGTCCACATCTCTCAAAACATAATGAATTTAAAAGGCTCTTTGACCATTCTGAACATGCAATCAGTAACATCCAGAAAAGAAATCCAAGGATAATTCATTATTTGACTCTTCCCTTTATAATACCGCACACTTTTCTTACTTTTATATTCCATTCATAAGAGGCCCGATGTCTCCGCTTTTCAGTCAGTGAAAATAGTACTTATATAATTTTTAGTCATTTAGTTGTTAAAGATTAACCTTGGCTAAATGTAGAGTAGCAGTGATAATTGGTGTGTTTTTGATAACTGCATCATAGCAAATACAACACATATGAAGTCATATATACAAATATTAGATTGGTATAAGAAGAAAGTGTTTGAAAACGTAGAAATAAGCTAAAAGACAGACTAATGGATTTTATTTTATTTTTTCTGGAATAGAGGAAAACTTGCATACAAATATCTTCTAAAAGTGGTAATTCTGTGTCTGCTGTCTTCCAGGGAAACCATATGTGTATAGTCTCTCTTACTTAGAGCAGACTTAGTCACTGAAGACTATAGCTTAATGGCAGCCGAAATCTACATATGTTTTGAAATTTAACATTTGGTGCATAAGAAAGAAAATGTAAGCTGTGCTGGAAATAACTAATATTATTTTAACTTCTGGAAGAATCATCATTTCCTGGTCCTTCTTACTTTTGGAATACCGGAGTGTTTTGTAGAGAGACATAATTTTGTAGAGAGCAGGCATCTACTACATATACTCATGTGCCTGGAATTTCAGACACTGTTCATTTTAGCCTCCTTTAGAGATGAGACAATTGGTCTGAGACTGTCTTTTAGCGTCATTTTTTAACTAGCTGACTACTAAAACAAATGTTATTGCTAACCAGGGTCTCAAATATAAATACCACCCACAGTATCATGATAATTATCTATTTTTATGATTATCTGTGACAGATGTCCAGAGAAATCCTATTGGACTGAACATCAAAAGAGAAAGGAAGATAATACATGTTTTTTAGAACCTTATAACGTGATCCTGATATCAAATTCTGTAAGCATACATAAATTAAGGTTGCAGCACAGTCCTGGTTAGCTAGAAAGCTTTACTATCAAAAAGAGATAGAATCCAAGGTTGACAATAATTAGAATTTTAAAAGATCAAAAGTTTGTCCCCTAACAAAAGCCTGCAAGAAAGATTAGTTTTTAAACTGCTTTGGTCCAGACATGCTCACTAAGGTAGTCAATTTTAATATTGCAGTCATGTTTGTACTTAATCAGTAGCTCTGGGATAGCCACTCTCAGAATTATAAACCACAATCCCTTTGAAAATGATGAACAGCAAACAAACAATATGCTATTAAAATAGTTGTCCTCTTTAAATAAATAAATAAATAATACAAATATGTGTGATTGCACTAGAAAATAAAGAGATAAAGAAAAAGGTAATGAATGTAAGTGCAGCAAAAAAAACACCTCTAAGAAGTTATTTTCAAAGAATACTTTCTATTGCTTTAATGTAGAGGAGTTTCAGGAGGAACAGTAACGAATAAAGATGACAGAAAAAAGAGTTTGCTGTGTTCTCTGTTTCACCACAACAAAAGTATAATAATTATCTGGAAATTATTTTCCATAGCTGTCTGAAAATGTCATTACCTCCTATAGCTTTCTGACATCCCACAACTTCTTTGATTATGGTCTTTCCCCTCAGGTGTGACTCACAAACCTTAAGTAATATATTCAATATTTTGTCTTTTTTTATAGAAATACAATAACATCACAACATTTAGACATTTTTGAGATTATTTCAGTGGTGTTTTTCCCTTCAGGTTGTTGTATTCATCTCCCATTTTTACAAAATGGTGCCTCTTTTGTCTCTTGACACAAAGGAAATCTCAGTTCTGTAAGTCATGATTTCATACATTGTAGGTTACTTTCTAAGCTAAGAAATCTGAGGGTAATATAAAGGAGTGTAAGTATTTTGTGCCTCTGTGCTCACTGGTATAATCTGTGAATAGTCTCAAAAGCTTGCTCTATACAAAAATAACGTCTTATATGTAAAGAAAAGATTTCACTAGTACAGAAAAATAGCAATAATCTAATCCAGGAATCAATGCTAGTTCAGGTCTGATTATTACAGGAAAAAAAGAAAAAAGAAAAGGAAATAAAGAATTGAGGCTATAAGATATTGAGGTATACCTATATAAGGTAATCTCAGTAATAATAGCGCAGTTAAATTTGTTATATTCACACTTGTTAGTATTTGACTCTTGCATGCATTATGATCATGTTTGTGCTGCTGCTCTGGGTCCTCAAGTAGATGGTCTAAATATGTGTGTGTGTGCATGTTTGCAGGCGTCTGTGAACATTTTAACAGTGAGTTTTCCTCATCTGGAGTGCTTTGCTTAGAGGAATATGATGTTGACAGCTTCTTCCTCTCTTCAGAATCTAACTGGGGTGGCTTTTCTATATTTGATAGCGAAATATTATACTTTACACCTTCTTCTGCAAGTTCACTTTACATCTGATTTCACTACTCATGCTTTCTTTTACATATACTAGATATTATTTCTTTGTTTACTTTGTTCTCCTACCCAAAAATATTTGGTACAACTGCACTTCTTTAGTTGACCATTTCTAAGTTATTTAGTGCTACGGGGTCTGAAGTGCAAGACTGCTGAATATAGCAATAGGTTTGGCAGGGAGATGAAGACTCTTAAACAAGAGTTTTCTCCAAACTATAGCATCTCCATGCAGAGGGTTGTTGTGGCCACCCCCACACCTAAAGAATGCCTCTGCCAAGAGCAAAAAAAGAGTGATTGTCATAGGAGACTCCCTTCTGGACCCTATTCAAAGGGAAGTCTGCTGCCTCCCCAGGCAGTCAGGGACATAACTAGAAAGCTACCTAGTCTGATATGGCCCTCTAATTCTGACTCGCTTTCATTAGTTCAGATTAGCAGCAGTAAAGTAATGGGGGGAAGCTTAAGGTCTATCAAAAGGGGCTTCAGGACCTTAGGGCAGTAAGTTGAAGGAGGAGCCATGTGAGGTTCAGGTTGGATATTAGGAAAAAAATTATTCTCAGGAGTGGTGATGCATTGGAGCAGACTGCACAGAGAATGATGGAGTCACTATCCCTGGAGGTTTTCAAGAAGAGGGTAGATGTGGCACTGAGGGACATGGTTTAGTGGGCATAAGGGTGAAAGCTTGATAGTTGGACTTGATTATCTTAAAGATTGCTTTCCAACTTTAATGATTGTATGATTCTGTGATTCTAGGATCTCTCAGTCTACTGATCTTTACTAAGAGTGAGCTTCCAGGAATTATAGTCATTTCTAGGAACAGCACAAAAGTCCCATGTGTAAATTTCAAACTAAGAAACAATCTTCTGGTAGGATTCAGTCACAAACAACTATTCCAACACAATTACTGTTATAGCTATGTTTTAAGAATCTTCTAATTTCTTCTGTGAAATTCTGTCCTGCTGAACTCTTCCTAGCTTTATAAATGCCTTCATTTTATAGAGCAGCTTTCATATTTTTATTCCAATTAGGTTTCTTTTCTCTTTCACAAAAAAAAAAAACCTAATTAAAAGTTCATGAAAAATGTTAATTTCAAAGCATTGTCCAGCACCAGATCTCTTGATATTAAGAGTCAAAATACATAGGCAGAGATACACTGTAGTTTTCATAATACTGTCATATTAACAGAAGGAATGCTGTCAAAAACAGAAAAAAAGATTATCGCTAATAAAAATTCTTGCATTTGTCTCCTGACTGAGTCCTAAGCTGCATGCTGTATTTGTTTGTGGACCAACAATTTTCTATGCTAGGACAAGCATAGTCATTCTAGTTGCTCTCTAGCTTGATATTTACAATATTCTTCTGGATAAGGATGATGGATGAATCTGAATTTATTTAAGAATAAGATTAAACCTGCTCTCTTATTATATGGAGATGATCTGGTCATCAAACAGTTATTGATAATTGAGTAACAGTCCTCTTCTGGTTACTTCTCAGAAGAAAAGGATGTGTGACCCAATTTTCTGTAGGTGACACAATATTTTTTAATGTTTTGGAAATGTTAGAGAAATAATTCCAGAAACCTTATTTTCTCTAACATTGCCTCCTGATGCCACTGGCTGAAACAACTATAAATCTGATTTTAGTCCCTACTACTTGTACTCAAATGCCAAGGAAAAAATAGTTAAACAAAATTGTGTTGTCTGTCTGACTCATCTGTTGTATATATTAGCTCTGCAATTATTACTGGTCTATGAATATGCACTTTAGAACCTGTGTTGTCAAGAAAACCTCTCAAAATTTTCTCCTTCTTTTTAAACCACAAACAGAAATAACTGATATGGCTCAGAAATACATGGTGTTATAGATGATAAATATCCCAGTGTCTTGAAAATAATTGTTTTCATTACACATGCTCATTTACATGAGCAATGATTTCAAGAGCCTTTTTTTTTTGGTTCTCCATTGATGTAGAAATGGAAAAAGTTTTATGTCAGATCTTGTCAGGATTAAGTCTGTATTTACGTTCTGAAATGCAAATAAAAACATGATTTTTGTCTCCTAAGCTGTGGTAGATCAAATTAAAAGAAGAAAAAGAAGAAGAAAAAAATATGATATTGAAATTGATGATTGTTATAGTATATTAATTTTACTTATTCTGAGCTCATTTGATATTCCCAATTGGAATGTACTCCAATTTCAACTTGAACTTTGATTGTCTTCAGCTATCTTTGTTAATAAAATTTATTGCTCTAAGTATTGTTGATAAAAAAGTAAACCTTTGTTATCAAAGCACTGCGAATAGCAAGTAATTCCATTGTAGCATATGTTTGACATGCTTAATCACATGAGGAAAGGGCGTGTGATCCGTGACAGCCAACACGGCTTCACCAGAGGAAGGTCATGCTTAACCAGTCTGGTGGCCTTCTATGATGGAGTGACGGCATCGGTGGACAAGGGGAAGGTGACCGATGTCATTTACCTGGACTTGAGCAAGGCCTTTGACATGGTCCCCCACCACATCCTTATCTCCAAACTGGAGGGATGTGGATTTGATGGGTGGACCACTCGATGGATAAGAAACTAGTTGAAAGGCCGCAGGCAGAGGGTGGTCATCAATGGCTTATGTCCAGGTGGAGGCCGGTAACAAGTGGCGTCCCCCAGGGGTCTGTCTTGGGACTGGTGCTCTTTACTTCTTTATCAATGACATCAATGACAGAATTGAATGCACCCTCAGCAAGTTTGCTGACGACACCAAGCTGAGTGGTGTGGTTGACACAGTGGAAGGAAGGGATGCCATTCAGAGGGACCTCGAGAGACTAGAAAGATGGGCCCGGGTGAACCTGATGAGGTTCAATACAGCAAAGTGCAAAGTTTTGCAATTGGGCCGGAGGAATCCCAGGCATCCATACAGACTGGAAGGAGCAGTCCTTAAGAGCAGCCCTGTGGAGAAGGACCTGGGAGTCTTGATAGATGAAAAACTTAATATGAGCCAGCAGTGTGCCCTTGCGGCTCGGAAAGCAAATGGTATCCTGGGCTCCATCAGAAGAGGGGTGGCCAGCAGGGACAGGGAGGTGATTTTTCCCCTCTACTCTGCTCTTGTGAGGCCCCATCTGGAGTACTGGAGCCCCCAGTACAAGAAAGACAGGGAGCTGTTGGAGAGGGTCCAGAGGAGGGCCACAAAGATGATCAGAGGACTGGAGCACCTCCCCTGTGAGGACAGGCTGAAGGAGCTAGGCTTGTTCAGCCTGGAGGAAAGAAGGCTGCGGGGTGACCTCATTGCAGCCTTCCAGTACCTAAAGGGAGCCTACAAACAGGAGGGGAATCAACTCTTTGAAAGGATACATAACTGCAGGACGAGGGGAAATGGTTTTAAGTTGAGGAAGGGGAGATTTAGGTTGGACATCAGGGGGAAGTTCTTTACAGAGAGAGTGGTGAGGTACTGGAACAGGCTGCCCAGAGAGGTTGTGGATGCCCCGTCCCTGGAGGTGTTCAAGGCCAGATAGGATGGGGCCCTGGGCAGCGTGGTCTAGCATTAAATGTGGAGGTTGGTGGCCCTGCATGTGGCAGGGGGGTTGGAGATTCATGATCCTTGAGGTCCCTTCCAACCCTGGCCATTCTGTGATTCTGTGATCCTGTCTCACTTACATGTTTCTTAACTTGAAATAATGGTTAATGGCCTCTATCAGGAACCCGATACAGAACTAAACACAAGATACACATGATATCTTACATTCTTGCAGTCTTTTTTTCTGATGGAATCTAAGAATAGTTAAACCCATCTGCTTTCCAGCACTGAAGAAAAACAAGAAAAGCAACAAGGACTCCATTCTGCTATAACCAACTCTAAAGAAGTTCTTCACTTTTTAATTTTTTTTATTTTTTTTTTCTGGGATGTAACAGCTGTAGTTAAAAAATGACCAGTTATGATGAGCATTACAGGAGGACTTTGGTTCTCACATTCGTTGAAGACAAGGAGTGAAATGATCACTTCACAGAAATATACAGCTGTGGCTTTAAAACCATATATATAAAGATGAGACAGAATCTAGCTCCAAATGAGATATTTGGACTGTGTTGCATATGACAAATAACTGCATATGGAGTGTTCAATTTATTTTCTCATCTGAAGATTTCTGGACAGAAATTTTCCTTGTCTCTTACTCACATAAATAGTTCCACTGAATTGGAAATGCAAAAACCCCATTTTAAGCCTACAGTCCCAGCTTTCTAACAAACTGTATTTTCACCTACCATGAGGATATGCAGTTTCTCTTTTTACTTATCACACCAACAAAACTGGGAAATGGTACTTAAAGAGAAGAAAAAACGCATGTTTTTTTTATTACATTCATGAAGACCAGTGTAGGCAATGTAATTAGTGTTTGCAATACAATTCTAATTATTTACTGTATGTAGAGCACTTTCACTATTTCTGTCCTGCTTGCAATATTACAGAGTAATCTTGCTTCTCCCAGTCCAGGATTTGAAATGAAAATATTTTCTTACAGGGACAAACCAATGCATTCTCCTTTCATATTCTGCAACTCGGCTGTACAGATTATGAAGTTCTGAAATGAACCATTTGCAGAAAAAAAGTACCTTTTAGAATGCATTATATTCCAATTTATAAAATGTGACAGTGTTTTTATTTTTTAACCAAACATTTTCTGATAGCATTCTATGCATATGAAAACTCTACTCCTGGGTTAAGTGAAGCTAAGTCATTCCTTTTGTGGTAATGGAAGCCATTATGTAGGATATGTGACAGGGAACAGAAAAGGTTTTGTAATAATCCAAACAATACCAAATGTACCTATTGTGCCCTGAAATAAAGGTATTTGCCATCAGAAACATTAGAAGTCTGAAATCAAACCTGAAGCAAGTAGTTCACTTAATTTGATTAATATTTCTGAGAAAAGTTTTAGAAAAAACGAATACAGAGCTTACTGAATAAGAAAATGTTATCTGACTGTTTATGTATTAGTTCAGTATTTGTATTATGTAATAACTGCTGATTAAATAAAATCATGCTAACAATGTTGTATTAGAAAATTCAGTTAAAAAACTCAGAAATTTTATTTTTTTTGTGTTTTCTCATTTTTTGGTCTTATCTGAACAACAGAGCAGAATTCAGACTAATTTTGTAGACCTGCTACATACAAACTCAATAAATTACTTGTATTTATTTATATTTCCTGAAAACATGGGGTTTTAAGACCTCTAAATCCATTTAAGAACTCAAAAAGAACCCCAAATCCATGCCTTTTCCTTAAAGTCTTTTGGGTTAATATGGTTAATAAGCCAAAGATGGATAATCTTGTATTGTATTCTTTTAATTTTGTTTTTCATATAGTAGCACATTCTGTTTGTTTGTTTGTTTGTGGTAAATTCCATAGAAAGCTTTGAGAAATTTGATTTTGGTTAAATAACCAAAAGGACACAGTCAGGAAGAATTGGTTGAAAAAACTTCATAAAGTGCCAGCCTTTTTTACAAAAGCCTTTTTTTTCTACAAAAGCTAGAAAAATGAAGTGGATGTGTAACATTTAGTAGTTGGAAGGGCACTATACTCTAAAATAGAAGCAGGTGAAGAGAGATTTCAATAAATAGCACTCTAGAATAAAATGACAGGCAGAACATAATAAATAAATCTATGTTTTATTTCAATTTTTTTTAGTAAATTTGTAAGAAAAAGATTTGATTTCTTGAAACAGTTAAATAAATTTGTTTTTACTTGCAACAGGTCTGAAAAGGTTATTAAGGTATTTTACTTTAGGAAGTTTATTAATATGAACAAGGTCTTGGATTTTGCAATGCAAATTCTTATCATTTGTCTTCATATCAAATTAGGCCATCATTTGAATTTCTTTTTTTCTTTTTTTCCTATATAAAATTATATATAGAATGTATGAATATCTCATCTGTACATTAACATTGTTTATATCCATTTAGCTAAGAAACTTGGTTGTGTGGGAGGATTCTTTTGTCTTTAATATGCAACTCCATTTGGCTGTTATTGTTAATGTACTGAATCCATTATTTACTGATTTTTTGTGTGTTACAATGTTTAAGCTGGGTATATAAAAGCTATAATATAAGATCCTAATTCCTTCAACTTTAGCTTTTGTTTATTCTTCACAGCATTTATTAGTATTTTAAAAATTCTTGTTTCTAGTCTTACCTTCATTCTCATTCATTGCTATTTTTTGTCCTCTTATTCAACCTTATTCAACAAAGTTTCAATCTTTGTCTTCTTCCTCTTCAAGTTTATCCATGATGGAATCTGAGAGTGACTGAATGTAATAATTGTCTCTGGAAGAATTGTTGTAAGGAATATTGTGAAAAACAAGTTGTTTGTCCCTATAATGACCTAGTTGTTTTCCTCTTTTCTGTTCAAAGAGTACAAAGAGGTACTTTATTGGGCTGTGTAACTCAGTTTAAGGAGTTTATTTGTTAGACAAATGAAGTTTTCCTCCTTTTTCCTTGCATCTCGGTACGGATAATTTTTAAATTTTATCTATTAAAAATTACTCTAATCTGTGACTGTGGAAGACGCCAGTACAGTTATGCCAGATCAGTGCTTTTACAGTTCATGTTCCATTACAACGGTAGTTCCTGTTTTTAAGTACTTTCTTCACATCTTTCTAGTAGGTTTCCCAAGTTGAATGTATTATTTGTATTTTGTTCCTTTGTATTGTTTCTGGTAACCTGTAGCCTATAGCATGTTTTATGATATAAACATTATTGGTACAAGGCTTATTGTCTATGTGCAATACTATTCAAACAATGAAGTCTTTCAAGAGCTATTTACTGATTGTGTAGATTCAGCATTTTAGTGAATTTCATTGAAAACTGGGCTTGTCGGTGACCCATGTCACTTGGAAATGATATAATGTGAAAGAGAGACTTTCTAAATAAAATCATTAGGTACTTTTTCAGGTGTAGGATTTCAACTTGTAACATAATGGACTGAAGATCCTTTGCATTGTTTACTATGATCATTGGAGTATTATACTACACTGTTATAACAGAGAAACTAACTATTTCCCTGAATAACTATTTCTCTACATTTAGAACATAACCATAGGAATGATGAAATTTTCTTTTCTCTCTTTTTAGCACGGTGGTTTGAATTAGAACAAACATTCTCTGCCATGAGTAACATTTACCAGAAGCCACTAAAATCCTCATACACCTATGCAAAAACCTAATGGAAAATACATGTTGGCTGTAGTGTTACAGAAGTACAAGTGATTATTTGTTCTCTGATTTGGATACTCTGTTGGAAATATATTAAATAGGCTCCATCTCCAGCAAATCTGGATTTCTGACAAATTTTAAAGTGGAATATTCATACTTCACATTGCTAATGACTTCTGAAAATTTAAAGCTATATTCACTGCATCTGACAATGTGTCTTTCCTTTTTATCTCAGCACACAGGGTTCAGTTTATGGATATCAAGTTAGAATGTTCATGGAGAAATTAATTATTATTGTTTAAAAAGAGGGATTTGCCTAAAAACAAGATATATCCAACTAGTTCTTTACAGAAATCCTGCTGGAAAGCGGCTGATATAAAATCTTAAAATACTAGGAAAAATCTAGTTCAGATCCCATTTTATGCACATTGGGTGAAAGCCAGCACTAAAGGCAGTGGATTTATTTTTCCAGAGCTGGATTTGACCCAGATGTCTGTCCTGTTTACACATGTGAAAGCCCATTAAACTTATTGGGATTGCAATTATATAAATGGAGGCCAAAATATTGTTCTTTTTGGGGATCTTAACTTGAACTTAATGTAAAAATTGGCTATTAAATTAATATAGGGATATATCCTGTTCATCCTCTGTCTATATTAGTACATCTGGGCAGGAAATCTCATAACTGATGTAACTCTTCTTTAATAAAGTACTAAATCTGAAACTTTATGGATTCATGCACAGTGTGTAACGATTGGGTTAGAATTACAAATGCTTCAGTTGTAAAATATTCTTCTCTTACAGTGTATAAAACACATGAAAAATTTAGGGGAAAATAAAAGGATAATGAAAAGAAATCATGTTAGCAACACCTTTAATTTTGTTTTGTTTCAGAAAATAGTACTGAAAGAATGACAATCATGTAGAATTAGATTATGTTCATTAAGAAAGGTGAAAATTAGAGTTTAGGCAAGATTCTGGAAGTGCCGATTAGAATGAAAACATTAGACCTTGGTTCTGCTTGTTTATTTGAACTGCTGGATTATTGGTAAAAGAATAAATCAAGTTCCTGGCATACTGTTTTAGAAATGATAAAGGAAATTGAATAATCAACACATACAAAAAAGCAAAATGAACACAGAATCACAGAATTTTGGGGGGTTGGAAGGGATCTCTGAGTATCATTTAGTCCAACCCCCTGTTAAGCAGATTCCCTAGGGTGGGTTGCACAGGAAAGTGTCCAGATAGGTTTTGAATATCACCAGAGCTGGGAACCCCACGACCTGTCTGGACAACCTGTTCCATTGCTCTGTAGCGCTCAAAGTGAACTTTAACCACTTTTATGTACTAATACGTAATTGTAAAATAAATCAAATTTTCTTTCTTCACACTCTTTTGTTAACTTTCGTTAAAGATAAAATAATAACATACTACAACAGTGTGCACAGAATCTGCCAGAGATCTATTTTAGCTGAACGTGTTAGACTTAAGACCTACTTGATAATAAATACATTTTGAGGCTTGCTTTTTTGAAACAAGAGCAGGCAGGCTATAAAATATGAATATAATCCACAAATATATTTTTCCTACATTTATAACTGTAAACTCAAGAAAGATGATGGGTATCTGTGGCAGAATTTCTTTTGTTGGGCAGTGTTTTTCATCCATAATATTTTCAACGTAAGTGAAAAAAAGCCTTCCATGACTTTTTGAAAGTAATTCCCTGCTTCTTTCCTGGATCTGGAACCAGCATGGTATAAATTATGTGGCACAAGTCCCTTTAAAGACATATTTTCCTATAATGCTGGCAAGACTGATAACCTCTGTTGACTTGCTGGTGGGAACATCTGCTCTCCCATCAGGGGTTCCTCACTGCCTGTCCCTGCACAGACCAGTAAAGACTTTTCAAAGGAAAGAAAGCTGGGGAAAAGAATAATATCCCTGAAATGAAGACATTACAGACTGAGTAATGGTAATAATGGTAGATATCAAGATTAAGTAGATGAAACTCATTTTAAATAAGCTTCGTTTCACTAGCATAGAAAATACCTCACCTATTTTTGATATGAAAATCAATTTTTTCCTTTCATATTTTCTCCCCTCATTAAGAAATTTCCTTCAGAGCAAGTAAATACTTAGTCTTCAGGAAAGCTCAATCATTGTTGACTATTATGAACATTCATATTCATGTACTGATTGAGAAAATGTTCAAGATTATTTCCCGATAGAATGTTGCAGTGCCTTGTGGTCATCTTGCATTGGTTATCATTTCTATTCTCTGTGATTTCAGTACAGAAACTGATGTGCAGCACAGAAGCTCTGTTAGAAGTAGATTATGTGAACTGTGCTAAAGGAAGTTTCAGTTTTCCCTTTCCTCTTCTGCTAAAAAATTGCCTTCCAGTGAAAAATACTCAGTGAAAAATATTTGTTTCATGTGGTAGGTTTTTTGAACAGTGAGAGATTTGAACACATTTGAAAATGCTTTCTTGAGTCAGAGCAACTTCCATATCTTAAAGGAGCATGCTGACTATTTTTTTATAATTCATGTTTATATAAAGTAGAATTTTCATAAAAATCTTGGAAGATGGAAAATTCTGGCATTTTCCTGGTTAAACTATTTCTGTACATTGATATTCACTCTGTAGTTATACTATAAGAATATTCTACTCTGGTAAGATTAATCTACTAGAAGTGTTGAAATGTTTGTAGTTTGTAAAAAAAAAAAAAATTACATTTGTGTCTTAGTTTCAGCTGGAATTGAATTATTTCTTCTTCATAGTGTCTGGTATGGTGCTATGTTTTGGCTTTAAGAGAAAAACGACGTTGACAACATACCAACGTTTTTAGTTGCTGCTGAGCACTGCTGTACAGAGCCAAGGCACTCCAATTTCTCAGTTCCAATCAGCAAAGAGTTGGTGGGGGACCAAAGGAGCAGGCAAGGGACAGAATCAGGACAGCAGACTGACCAACTGACCACAACTAGCCAGAGGAATATCCCATACCACATAACATCATGAAGAAGGAGAGTTTTTTGAAGGTGTAGCAGTTCATCTCTCTCTCTTCCACTGCTTGGGGGGGCTATCTGGGTATTGGTCAGTGAGTGATGAGCAACAGTTTGTGCATTACATATTGTATATTTATATATATACCTATATAGTTAAAAAAAAAAAAATGTCTGGCAGGGGAGACTCCATGATTAGGCAGGTGGTTTTTACAGCAGGAAGTTCATCTCCTGCACTCCAGGTGTGCTGATCACTGTGATTTTCACTCAAATGAGGGAAACTTGCTGTGTAATTTGTGGTAGTGGGAGACTGTGTTCACACTCTCCCTGGCCTTTATTGTCCTAACTATTATCCTTTTTGCATTCTCTATCTTAGTAAATAGTTTTATCTTAACCCATGAGTTCTAGTTTCTTTTTTTCTGGTTCTGTCCTCTGTCCCACTTAGAAGGGGAGGAGTGAGTGAACAACTGTGTGGTGCTGAGCTACCTGCTGGGTTAAGCCAAAACAGTCTGGTAATAACAATTATTTGTTCTTGCTAAATAATTAGGTCTGGCTTTGAGTCATTAGCATGCATGTAGCGTCTATTATTTATTTTTTTTTTTAATTTTGTTACTGATCTTATTAAGAAGATCCTTTATCAGGTATTTATATGAAAGACTTCATGCTCCAATCTCTTTATATGCACTGGAGCATAACCGCAAGTGTAGCTTAGTAAAATAAAGCATTGCTTAGATGTTCTGAAATCCTGAATAATGAATTCAGACTGGCTTCTAGTTTGAAAAATCAACTATTAAATTGGATTTAAGCTTTTACTTTCATTAGACAAGTCCCTGCACTCTCTTATTCACATCAGTATAATGTTTCTTCTAGATGCCAAATCTTTATGTTGGCAGGTGTTGATTGTGGTGTTGGCATCTATTAAACATAGAAGATATTTTAGAACATCTTAAATGTATTTGAATCATTAAAGGTTAAACACATGACTTGTTGCAGTGGATAGCAAGAATTACTCTGAATTCTGTGTGCATTCGACCATATCTGTTGTGCTGCTGTATGAAAATGAACCTGGTTACCACCAAGATTTTTCAATATGAAACAAGATATTAAAAGTTCTCAATCATTTAATCATATAATCTGAGTATTTTCTGTTGTGTTCCGTAATCTGTTGTTTTTTCCACATATGTCATAATTTTTGGTTTTATACATTGATTTGTAGCCCAAAGAAAGACAAAATCAAAAACATCCAAATGAGTGGCTTTGTGTTCCATATTTTTATCCATGTCCACAGTCTGCAGATATTTCCTTTTTCTGTTGTTGCTGTTATTTTACTTAAATTCATTTTTTGGGCCACTGTTGACCCTCAATTAAGACATCAGATATGGATTGTTTCATCTTAGACACTCACTCAAAGTTTAAAATGACACATCTGATTTTTTTCCTTTGTTTCATAATTAGAATCACTAGATCAAAAAATCTCTAGAAGTGGATATTTTATACGTATATTTTTATTCTCCGGTGTATTTCTCTTGCTCATAGGTATAAAATTCAATTCTGGAGGCCTCTTCTGTGAAATCTCAGTTTGTGACAGAGAATAAATTGCTTGTATGTCTTATTTTAGAGTAAGTAAAGAACACCTTTCTCCTTGTTCTTATTTATGAAACAAATTCTGCTGTGAGAATCTTTTCACTGAAAATTCTTGCAATTGCATGATGTGCCACAATCATTGCATCACCAGGAAGCCTACTGTTAGAGAGATCCTATCTTTCACTATGATTTCAGTTTAAATGCGATTTTGACACTGCTTTAGAGTTGGAAAACAAATTGAGCTAAGAATGAATGTGGTTTAAGCCTGAAAAGGTTTCTTTAGATACATGCATAAATTGAAATAATCACATCTAAAAATCTGCATATCTGGAAATACTGAACAAATTATCAAGCCAACTGGTTGTTTCCCTCTGAGATTTATATGTTTATATACCCACATGCATATTTAAACAATCACATTCTTAAAGCGTTACATAGCTGCATTCAGTTGGATGACACAGAGGTACAACTTCAGCTTTTTTTTTCAAAGCATTCATTTGGAGGCATTGTATTTATAGAACCTGCTATTTCCTTTAGCAGATACAAATTATACTGGGCAAACTTTAACATATCACTTCAAGTAGAGCAGTATTTCAGTAATACCTTTTACGAGTTCTGGATTTGATTGCAGTGGGAAAATATAAGAAACAGAACAGAGCAGAATTGTTTGATCTTTCTTGAAGCTCCTGGTTGATACATTTCCATAGCTTGAGGACAAAAGGAGGTGGCTCTTTTCTAAGAAGTTTCCTCATATTTGCAGAAGTATTTGGAAAAAAAAAATTATCTCCTGACTTGGGGGGGGTTGTCTGACCACATTTCTTGATTTACCAGCTGGGAAGTATTGATTCCTATGTGCAAATCTTGCTGTAATGATAACGCTAACATCTCTCTGCCTCTGGTAACAAGCCACAATTTCAAATACTTGGCTGTAAAAAGATAGAAGGTATTTAGATTTCTTACCTACTTTCTAGCATGAATGTATGACAAATTCAGCCTGTTTATTTCATAGAGAAGCCATAAATACGACTTCTCTATTGATTTGATGCTGACAGCCAAAGAATACATAAATTGATTTGATATTGTACTGTATCTTTGAAAGCCACAGGGAAGGCACTTACAGATATTTAGATCAGAAATTAATTACATCTACTGTTATTAAAATCCGAGGTCACAGAATTGTTGAATGTACTGTGACTGATTATTCATAGAAACAGGTTGCCCAGGGAGGTTGTGGAGTCTCCATCATTGGAGATATTCAAATCCTGGCAGGACATGGGCCTGCGCAACCTGCTATAGCTGACCCTGCTCTCCAGAGGTCCTTCTCACCTCAATTTTTCTGTTTCCATGACTTTTTTTTTCTTTTCTTTTTTAACCTGTTTGTTTTCATAATATCAAGAAAATTGTTTTACAAAATAGATCTTCTTCTGCATAGAAAAAAAGAACAAAGTTTATGAAATATTTATTATGAAATATTTATTATGAAATAAATAACTTCTGTGAAGATATCTCCAAAGTCCTTCTTGCTTCATAAGTAAGTTTTTTTGGAATTCATATAATATGAAATAATAGAAGAGTATTGTAAGCATCTAAGTTCATTGTAAGTTCTAAAATGCAGTCTGTCCGGAAAAAATATATTACTAGTAAAAGGCATTTCATTTATAAAGGTAAAAATGCCTCTATAATTACTAAACTTAATTAAGGAGAGAAAATTCTAATTGAAGTCAGTTTGCAAAATCATATTTGAAGAAAGAAATACCACAATATATATTGACATTACATGAATTAATAAGTACAGAAGTATAAAACTATTACATACAATATAGTTGGATGACAATTTAAATAGTTTGTCAGGTTGCAGAAGATACAAGAAGGGTATTAAATCTTATTGAAGAGCTGTCTCTAATAAGGCAATGAGAGCACTGAGATAGCTAAATGGAGAGGAGATGTGGTTTGCTGCTACTGAATTGGCTGCTAGGAGAATCCTACAGGGATCTGTGCTTCCAAATTTGATATGAGTTACCTGTGTAATTTGGGACAAATCATTTCACCTTGTGGGGAACTGCCCTTTTTTGTCCTTGTTCCCACTTCTTTATTTCCAGATATTTCTTATGTATAATGTAAGAGAACAAAGCCTGTTAAAAGAAAAAAAAAAAAAAAGAAGAAGAAAAAAAAGAGAAACCTATGAGTTCAAAAGCTATTATTCAAATTTCACTATGCACATTTCCTTCGAAAGTAAGCATCTTTTCACAAAACATTAGAAATCACAGTAGAAACAATGTGTTTCTGCAGATACACATTAAGTATACAAGCAGATGAGAACAGGGAAAGAATGGAAGGAAAGCAAAACAGCTACAGCTACTTGTGCTTTGCTTTTGACCTATTTTTAATATGAATAAAGATGCTATTAGATAAATATTTCTGTTTTTAAACAGCAACCACTCTATCACATACACAACTATGTTATTTTTTGCCGTACTTGCAAAGTCTTTTCAGTCTCAGATTATATTATACTCAGGTGATCTTCATTAGCATCATAATTTCAATCACATGCATCTTTGAATGGTTGTGCACTCATGTTTAATGAGCTAGACCAACTTCTGGAAATAAAGATATTAAAGACATTTAACAGTTCATTTTTCTTTTTTTGGCCACAAAAAAATTGAAGAATTACTTGCTGTAGCATTTCTGTGTACATCAATAGGTCTTTAACTGTCTTTTTGTTTATTTTTACAAGTCACATCAATAAGTTTTTACACAGATTTGGTGAGTGCAGAAGCGGCCTCCTCCCACCAGATGTTTTTGGAAAGTGATAAAGCACTGTTAGTAAGTCACTCTGGGGGAGAATACTACTGCTAGTTGCTGTAAAAAGCAGTAGATGTGAAATGTTTCCAACTGAATGTAACTGAATGTAATTTTACTCTGTAATACATATGAGTCATTATAGTTCTTCCTAAATAAAGTCATCAGAAAAGGAAAACAATATTGCTTGGAGGATAATTTGAAGGAGAATGAAGGGGCTCATAAGGTTGCAGAAGAGATTTTTACATTGCTGATGTAGCTTCTGCTGAAGCAGACCAAATGGTTTTCTGACTTGCTATTCTGAGGGGCCCAGGAGCAGAGAAGTCTAAGCGTGCTATACTGCCCTGTAACCAGAAACAAAAAAAAAATGGACAATGGGATCATCATGTCACGTGAAATGTCACTCATGCATGTTTTCTTTGATTTCAGTTTACTGTCCTTCTGGTCAGATTTCTTCAACATGAGTACAAAACGACTACAGGGCATGGGAGAGTTTGCCTGTTCTTGTGCACCTAGTATCATATTTCAGAGAAATAGCAAAACTAACAGCACCGCTTCATAATGATGACTTGCAGGCAGTTTATTTTAAAAACTGGTTGTTCTGAGTAACATTTGCACAAGCATTTCAGAGCCCAGTGTCTCACTGAACATGTGGGCCCTAGTAAGGTTATGAGTTGTGGCTGTTTTCTAATAATTTTTTATGACCATTAAGAGATATAAGGTTTAATAGGAAGATTGTCTTCTTTACTGGAAAAAAAACCAGCTTGTTTTGTTGGTTTTTATGTTTTATTTTTCCTGGGAACTGCATCACTTTCACTCAATTTGTGTGTTCCTGGTTCGTTTTTTTCAGATGGTTAAATGTGACTAAATGAATTATTGTAATTTTTGAAGTAGCATCCTTCTTTCATATGCGTATGGGTTTTTCTTTTGTTTGTTTGTATTCCTATATTAATGTCTGCTCCCCCTCATCCCTAATATAGTATAATTATTTCCAGTCAGATTTTAATAATTATCTAAAATCCAAAAGGCATTGCTGTTTTTCACATTTAAGTTAAGCTAAAGTTATCAAGTACCAGTACTTAACTTTTTTAGAAAACAAACAATCTATTACTTACTATTTTTAATTCAGTCTACCATGTACTTTTCTAGTCATTCTGGAAACTATCCATCCAACTGATTGCAAACCTCCATCCCTCAGTTTAAAAAGATGATTGTTATCTTTTGGCTCTAAATGAAACATTCAGGAAGTGTTTATTGTTCGTGTTAATCCATGCTGTAGCTGACTGTACTGTTTCTGTCATCAAACACTGTTAACAAATAATGCCATTGTTTGAAAAAATAGAGAAAAGATAAAGCAACTCTTGTTATACTATGTCCTTCTATAATAAAAGGCAATAAAGTCATTATACCGTGAAAAGCTGTGAATCAGTTTAACAAGCAAGTTCTATTGAAACTGCTGATTATATTTGTAGTAATGGCATTGGTCATCTGTTTTGTTGGTGGGTTTTTTTTTTTTTTTTTCTGTAAACAAGTGTAGAAATCCAGCTATGTGTCTGTAAAAGAATTTCATGTCTCCACATTTTGTTTCATTATCCTATTCCTGAGGAAAAAAAATGAAAAAGAAAAATAAGAAACTTTTTGTTTTAAAATGTCTGAAACAGAAGATAAATCTACAGAAAATTCTTACCATAGTATTTTATAAAGTAAAGGGTAATGATATGGACTTCATTTTCATTATTTAGGGGCAAAAAACTTATGAGGGGAGAACACGAGGATGTCACTGTATATGAGAAAAGTGTTTCAGATTTGGTTTCAAGCACTCTGATTCTCTTCTGCAAAGCTTTCTAATTTTTTTCTCTTCCTTTCTCCGTTTCTCTTCAGAAATAGAAGCGTAGAAGTACCTTGTGTTATATATCTTTGCCTGGTTTTGCTTTCTGTGTCCTTTCAGCACATATTCTTCTCTGTGCAGTGAACATATGGTCTTCTTCCTGTAATTTCTTGGCAATGTACCACATACGATTGCCAGATATAATATGTGATGTCCAATGCTATATGGTCAAATTCCGCAACCAGTCTCTATTCTGTAATTTTTTTTTTTTTGCAGCAACTTTTCCAGATGCCTACACAGCTTTCTTCACAAAGGTATGCTATTGGCACTCTGCTAATCTACGTATGTACAAAGTCACTCCATATAACAGTGTTGTGCTGAAATCTCACTGTTGAGTATCTGTCAAAGTGTATGCATGTGATTCCTTTCTACATATTTCAACGTGAAGAATTTGGCAGCATATACAGATGAATGCTACAGATAAACTTATAGCCATACGTATAAAAATATATTTTCTCAGTTTCACTGAAACAGAAATGACTATTTCCATTCAGACTAAAAATTTAGAAGACTTGCAGCTCTTTCTCTCTTTTTTAAACCTCGCCAATTTAAAATTTTTTTTGAACATTTCAAGGTTTGAGTGCTCAAAAGGTGACAAGGGAAGGGAAAGAAGGACAGCAGATTGCTTCCTGAAAGCTGCATGGAGCAGTGTAGGGGCACTGAACATGCTCTACCTAAGCTACGGTAACAGACTTTGCATGCACTTGTTTGTCACAATCAGGGTAAATGCAGGAACTCAGCCCATGCAGGAATAGTTCCAACTTCTGCTGGCATACAGTAGTAATGCATGGGAATTAAATTGCACTTCTGAGCTATAGAACAGCTGCCAACTTACCAACTCACCACGCAAAATAAAGTAAAGCAGGTTAATGGCTTTTCTAAGATTGTTGTGAAGTTTTCTGTTTATACAATGGATTTTAAGGTGAAAATCATTAGCTAGGACTCACATCTGCAAAGTACTTTTTACCTGAACTAGAGTGATACTTGAATAATAATTTGATTGGTTCTTCTTACTGTTAACAGAATGTGCAGAAGTTTCACACAGGGAAATAAAGGAAAATAAGAAGTGAATGGGGGGTTTAGAAAGTAGTAACATGAGTGCACTTTAGCATGCTATAAGGTAATTCAAAAGCGAATACTTAGAAATTGCTGGATTTTATGGGATTCATGGTAAAAGTAGTTCTTAAATAGAGATTTGAAGAAAAATGAGTAAACATAATGATTTTAAAATTCAGACATAAAGCCAGGGTTTGGAAAAATTGCTTTTGGGATAAACAGGTATATGGGAATTCTGAACTCTTATAGGTTGTCAGCTAAAATTCTTACAGAACTGGTGTTAACTTTATGGGAAGACTAGCACATTTGCTGTAGAATAAGAGGAGCGTGTTGATATGTTGGCACTTATAGTCACAGTCCAAAATATTTTAATGGTTTATAAGTCTGCTCAGGCAAACTAAATTAGTGCTGACATTTTTTTCTCCCTAAAATTTTGACAGTTCAAGAAAGGTAAAAGGCCAGAACTGACACTCTTGCAGTTACAGTCCTACTAGGGAGGCTATTGAAAGAGACATAAACATTATGCTAAAGAGACAACATTTTACCCTCAATAAACTCAAAATTACTGAGATTTTCATAAACAAAAACAGATATTCTCTGACTTTTCATTTGGATTTTGTTTTAATGATTTGATGATTTTTAGTTTTGTTGGTTAACTGGTTCTATTCACTACCAATAGAATTACAAGTATGCTAATCTATGCTATTACATGTATGTATCTTCAGTTACCACAGGAATTTTGCTAACACTGGTGCCTCTAACTGTAGAGAATAACATAGTGTTAGCTAGGGTAGATCACCCAGCTCTGACTGATTAACCACACATTTGAAATATGACAGCCATGTTTACAGATGCTAGCAGAAACTGCTATCCAGCATGGCTAATGAAGATGAGCTCATTGCCCTTTTAGCATGACTATAATGTGTTTTCTACTAGAGGTAGCTTGGGCAGGTAACTCCATGCCACCACAATGGATGATGCAAAGATACCCCTTGAACGTGCTACAGTCTTGATGACAGAGAAGACTATCTATAGAATGAAAAAGTCTGACTGACACAATATCTGGCTTTCTTGCACAATGGAAGTACAAGAATTTTTCCTACCAGTTTCCCCTTATCAGTTCAAGGTTTTTGTTTGCTTACATTTCTGTTGTCTTAGGCAGGGGCAACAGACATAGCTGTGCTGCAAAATGGAGTAACTTGGACTGCTTCTGCTTAAGAATCAGAAGGAGTATGAGCACAATCTTAATAGGACCGTCTGAGCGATAGCACTTAAGGGGTGGATTGTCAGAGAGCTGCATGATGTACTTACAGAGCCAAATGTAGTTTCTCAGAACAGATCTGCACTGTGTCATGCCGATGTGATGGAAGCTGGGCTGGCAGAGTAGTGCCGGGAGTGTTCTGTTATGTGGTGTAAAGATCCTCTGTGTGTCTCATGCAGCTATACAGCTCTGAGCGTAGTGCCACTGCTTTGGTAATAATACATGCAGTTATTATTCTTCTGTATATATCTGTAATGAATATGTTTCCCTGTTTTTTTTTCTCTTTGATGAGAAAGAAAATGTGTGTGAAAATCGGATGTGATTGAGAGATTCTAAAAACTTGACAAGACAGTTAGACATTGGAAAATACAATCAAAATAGGAGAAGAGATGAAAGAATGCACAGTGGGGGAAGAAGTCTTTTCAGAGCTTAACATGCTCAAGTTTCACATCAGATTACTGCTTGTCACCACGTTCCTTCCTGCACTATTAAACACCCAAGAGTAACATCAGACTTCCCATGTATTCTACAGAGATTTGAGTCACAGCATTTGAAATCAGGTGGTCAGACTCAGAACCTTTCTGCAGAAAACATCCCAGAGCTCCATTGATTTGTTCTACTAAAGCAGTTTCAAATTAAATACATTCAAAAAAAATTTGCTGCAACTTTGTGAAATGTCAGCACATACAGAAGCTGACAGCTAGAGGGCTATCATCTGGGGAGCGCTCACTGATAGTTTTTGCTTGCCTTGATGCTAGGAAAATTGGTCCATCTCACAGAATGAGTTTTCTGTGTGAGTCATTTAGACTTAATCTAGCCAAATAACGTTAGTTGAGTTACTGGAAACCCAGAGTGCTGGGGTGAACTGGGGAACTAAGGACTTTTTCCAGATGCTTTTTGTTATTTACATATGTGCTGGAAAAGAGAAGAAAAGGAAGATAAAATTCAGTGTTTATGTTGCCTTGACTGATCTGCATCCTGTTCTATGTTCCTAGGTAATATTCTGGAAAGAGAGTAAATGGGATACAAGCGTAATTTCAGCCTTTATGCCAATAATTGCACAATATTGCAGCCATATTTTGTGCTGTCATCCCACAGAGCTGCCATGTGAAGAAGGCATGCCTTGTCAAATCACAAGAGACCCATTATCAGCAAGTTAAGCCTTGGAGAAGAGAAGGCTCCAGGGAGACCTTATAGTGGACTTTCAGTATCTAAAGGGGAACTGTAGGAAAGATGGGGACAGACTCTTTAGCAGGATCTAAAGGCAAATGGTTTCAATCTTAAGGGGGATAGATTTAGATTGGATGTATTTAGTGAGGATTTAGTGAGGATGGTGAGGCACAGGAACAGGTTGCCCAGTGATGTGGTGGGTGCCCTGTTCCTGGAGACTTTCAAGATCAGGATGGACTAGGTTCTGGGCAACCTGATTGGATATTCCTGTTGGATGTTCCTTTTCACTGCAGGAGAGTTGGAGTAGATGACCTTTAAAGGTCCCTTCCAACTCTAAGGATTCTATGATTCTATGATTCTAAGTGAATAAAGGGAATTTTTCTCATTTGCAATTATTGCTGTGTACCAATTCTGCTTCAAAAGGTTATTTTAAAATGCCAGTGTACAGTTAGGCAAAAAAAGCATTATCTTGATTTAAAGTATTAAAAAATGTTGCATATGATCATTAACAGACATCTCTGTGTGTGAAGCAGATCTTTCCTTTAGCAAAATTCTAAATCATTTAACAAATTATTTAAAAATAGGCAGAAGCACGTCCAAAGATAAAAGACAAACATCACCAAAGAAATCCCAAAATGGAATTATTAATAGATGCTTTTTACAGCATTTATTCATATGAAGGGGATTTGTCTGTACATTTAGTAAACTTTATGTAACAATTTGAGAAAACTAGCTATCAATTCACAGCTTCAAACAGCTTTTTCTGTGTCTTGTGTACACAAGCACTTATTCTGCGGCAGTATGAAGCTCTGAAAAGAAGTGTTGCATGACCAGAATACATTTGAAGGAAGCTAGACTTTGCTTTGAACCAGATATATTGGTGGGTAAGAGATAAACATCTCAAGTGTAGCTGTAGTAGAGGTATTTTTTTTTTTTAAGTTATATTTTATCTACAGTATAATTCAACAAGTAAACAAATGCCTGTCTAGAAAAGCTGAGATCTCTGGATTAAAATATTTTGTAGAGCACAAGCATGTCTTACATACAGACAAACCAAAGTATTATGCTTTTTAAATGTATAAATTTACATATCTTGGTATTGGCTCTCACACTATTCAGATCACCATCATTTTAAGTGCAGATGCATCAGGCTGAAATGTATATCATTTTTTAAATGCTACATTTTGAAGGTTATAACAAAAAATATATCTATTTTATATGAAGGAAAAATAGTCCATTTCCTCAAATAAATGCTGTATCTGTCAATTTCTGACCAAATATCCCTAAAAGGAAAATAACACTATTCCTTTTAAATATAATTATTTTAAAAGATACTGTTAAATGTAAGAAGTAATGCTCAATTATTATTAAGCAACATCTAAAAGGATTTATTTACTAACAATAAAAGATGAGGTTTTCTTATTGGTTAATGTTCAAGATAACAGTAATAATGTAAATACATAATTTATATGTATTTATATGGAAATGTTATTTATATATAAAATAATGGAAAAAATATATTGTAATGTATATAAATGTGAACTTTGCAGAATGGGCAGTTTAAAATGATGATTACACAATCATCCTTTTGGACATAAAGTACTGCATGATATTCAATAAATACCTGTTTGTTTCTTTGTTTAAACAATATAATCATTTATTTCAGTGTTAAACTTACGTTTGAGTAATATTAATTAAACAATGTAAATACCTTGCCTGTGATCATGATTCAGGGACAGAGTCTATTGCCGATGATGCTGGCTAACAATGACATAATATTTCTCGCATTGTCCATCACTCTGCATCTGTTTTCTTTTTGTTTGCCCGTAGAACTTCCAGTACCAAAATTCATAGAATAGTAATAGACATCTAGCTTTCTATCACTCAGAGGATGTTATTCACAAATGCTGCTTTAACTGAAAAGTTATCTATAATCAGTAAGTAGCTGAATGTAAAGAACATTTAGTGCTCAGTATTTGTGTTAGAAAACACAAAATGCAATCAAATAGCAGTCTGCGCTCTGCAGACGTGATAAATACTGTCCCAGTCCTGAGGATTTTATATCTAACTAATGTACTTACTTTCCTACAGCACTGAACAAGAAGAATCTGTTTGCAAAGGTCTTTTCTACAACAGAGAGGTTTTTAACTTGAAGATAGCTTTCTGTGAAGAAAAATGATTTATAATCTATAACATCCTTAGTGCTTTTATTGGCACAGAGAATATAGTCCTTCAGAGGACACACAGAAACTTCTATTTTATTTTATTTCTTTTTTTATATCTCTTTTTGTCCTCTCGTATCTCAGCGCAGTTGTCATTATAGGCTATAACCACATAGGCACCAAGTATCTCTTCAATTGTCAAGTTATTTTACATTGTTCATCATTAAAAGATATGAATGTAACACTTCAATGTTAAAAACAAATACTCTAGGTGTGCTTTTGCATGTTCACTTCTTTAGATACTTAAGTTCAGGTTCACAAAGGGTTCTGGCCTTGGAGAGGATGCTCAGATCAGAGATGGCTAGATCAGTCCATTTCTGAAGAAAGAAGTTTAGTGCATTCAACATTTAAAGTATGGTTACATAGCACTGTTCTATACACTGTTCCTCTTTAAAGAGTTTTTTAGTGCTTAAGTATAACTGAGATTCATCATCAGTTACTAGATTTGTCGCCTTATTTTATTCTATTAAGACATAATTGGAGAGGCAGGGTTCTTTGATACGTAGAAGGCTAAAGGACTTGCTCTTATCATGCAAAAAGTTGTTTTGCTGAATTCAATGCTTTCCTAAGTTAAGATAATAAAATTCATTTATTTGGCTTTCCAAGCTATGAAAAGATAAAGGTAATTCCTGTTGTAACATTTTCTGCACAGCTTCATGGAGAAAGAAAGAAAAATAAAGTTTTGTTCATGTGATACAAGAAAGCTTCCTGCAAGGAAAGAGTTTGAGCTATCAGTCCATGTTCCTAGAATCACTTACATAATATGAATAAATGCATAAGCTAAAATACAAACAGTATGCAAGGCTTTATTGGCGAAATAGGTTACTTACTGTATTACAAATTCATACTGCATCTCAGGTTCCCTTACTGAATTAAACTTGAAATCTCTGTTCAACTATTTTGGTAATATGCATATGTACATGTATAAGATAAGGAGAAACCACTCTTAACTAATACTTAAATGAGAAATTCATTAAAGTTGCAAAAAAAGACCTCCAAAATCATCTAGTTCAACCATCCACCTACCATCAGTATTGCCCACTAAACCATGACCCCAAGTACCACATCTACATGTATCTTGAACAGGTGACTCCACCACTTCCCTGGGCAGCCTGTTCCAATGCCTAACCACACTTTTAGAGGAGTCTTTCTTAGTATCCAACCTGAATCTCCACTAAAACATCAAAATTTTCAAGATCTGAAGCATAAAAATTAAATTTCAGAGCCTCTCTTCAGTAAGAATTGCTGAGAACTGATTCAAGTGTATTAATTTTCTAAATGCAGATGTATGTATCACAGTCATTAATCAAACAAATTCGATTAAAAGTAAGGCAACATGGAAACTCATAACTCGGAAAAAAAAAAACAAAACCCAAACAACTAAATCACAATTCAAATAGAAAACTAAGAAATATGTCAATAGAAGGCAGAAGAGAATTTCGATATATTTCACTTCAGGAAATGGTTTTACCAGAGTTAACTTTTGCTGTCCTTTAGTGGCACATGCATTTTAATTATGCAGTAAGTTCAAAGAACAATAGTATGAGATCTTTGAACACATGTATTCTAATGAGACAGAAGTGTTGACTGATTAGGAAGGATTACAAAAGTAAATATGTGTAGTGATGTTAGATGATGATTAGAGAAGGAAAGATAAAAGAATAAATATCACCTGAAGGGTAAACACAGCTAAAAAGAAAATCCTTATTTATATTATGACATAGTAATAATAATATGAAATTAAAAGCAGAGAAATAATAAGAAAATGTGACCTGACAGCTAAAATGTAATTTCCAAATATTAACAGGTAGAAGGTATGAAGTTTTACTTCTTTGCAAGCTAAAATGATGTTAATGATTATTATAGACCAGAAGTAAAAACTTGGTCCTCAAAAACCACTAACTTGGAGCCAATTTTCCTTACTAGGATCAAGCAGTTATTTCACTGACAGGAAAGTGTTCTAAAGATAGATCTTGGTTTGGGTGTATAACAGCAGTGCGTGTTAAAACGGCTAATAAAATTCTGTTTTCAGCCAAGATAAGCCTAGCAAAGCCAATGGAATTCCTCTGAATGCACATTTGTGAAAATGACACTAAAACTTCATCCTTAGTTGCTTCTTCTCTTTTGCCTGTTTCCGAAAAATTCTGTAGTGTGGCCAAGTGATGCCTTATAGACAAGAAAACAATTAAATCCCAAAGGTTCCTGGAACAGTAAGTTCACAATGAACATTTTTAATGGGAGGCATCTGGCATATGGGTAACAGCATGGAGCTTCTAGCAACAGCTTCAAGTAAGACTCATTAAACTGGGTTAATGTTTACTTGCTAACAAGTACACATATACCACAGAAAATGTTTTTCTGCCCTGGAACATCACAGATTGCTTATGTCTGTAATTACAGGGAAACAACATTCACCACCTGGCTATTGTCCTCTTTCATATTACCAGTCTAAGAATATTTCATCCTATCTAGTATTGCTGTGGAACGTGGTGCCTAGAGAATGTTTCTTTCCTCCTGAATTCTGCTGTTTCTTCATTAGTATGTGACTAAAAAACCATTCTGTGTTTAGGAGAACTGGGTGATAGAAGCAAGACCCACAGGGCAAGATCAGCCTTACCACAAATGACTGAAGACACTGTCCAGGCTGCACTGTGAAAAAATCGGAGCAAAATTTCTATCATAAGAGCATGATCTCTGAAACACCAACCAGCATTTTGACTTTTTAGTGCTGCTTACCAGATGCTTTGCATCTCACAACGTGTGTCTATAGTCCAGACAATAAATTAATTCATTTGGTGTTTTATCTGACTCAATCTGTTTGCTTTTCAATTTATTTTATTCTAATTAGTTCAGAGGTATATCTACTCCAGTGCTGAGTAGACTTGTCTTAAACAGAGAATTCATTTTCATTTTGTATTTTACCGTGTCATTGGAAAACTTACATTCATTCAACACCATTTTATTCCTCTTAAAAAAGGGAAAAGTTGTACTTAGAGAACACTTTTTTTTTTTTTTTTTTTACATTTTAAGGTGATTTTTCTACTGCAAACTGTAAAATTTCATTATTCTACCTCTCTTACTATTGAAACAGTTATGGTTATGTAGAGATGGCAGATGATGAGCAGAAATACAAGGCAGGATCTTTTGCAAAACACAAAGGTGATTAATGTCTTCCCAAGTCTGAAAGATATTTCTGCTTCTTTGCATTAGCTGTCCTATAGCAGTGGCACAAAAAGGAATTATTCCCACGTTATGCAACTCTAGGGCTATTATTAGAATTAATAGCTTCCTGGGCTAGATTAAAGAACTTTAGTACTGTCTCTTTTGTTTGTATCACAGCAGGTTTTGATAATAAACAAACGAATTAAATAAATAGTTTTGTTCAGATCTCTATTATAGCTTTAAAACAAGGGATTAAGCCAGAACAAAGGTAGCCTTGTTTAAGTAAATGAAAAAATGTGATTGGTTAATCAGATGTTATAAATACATTGCCGAAGGTATTTACAATTAGAAAATCAAACTGAGATCTCGTATCTTTCTTGTTTGTTTCATATTAGATACTAATTAAAGACTTCATGGTTATTAATGCAACAGAATTCCCTGCAGTACACTGCTTCCATATCTATTTACACTGGTTACTACCACAATTCACCTGTGGAGCAAAACTCAAGGTTTCCTAAGCCTTTAATGCCCACAGCCTCAGCTAAAAACAACCTCACAGACCTCTGCATGCTTTTGTTTCTCATACAATTTATTTTTTACAATGATAATAAACGTTAATAATGTGGTCATGTATAATGAAAAAGCCTAGCAATTTTTGAGATCTTTTGCCTTTGAGACAAGTGTAGAGCAACAAATGCAATCAAACAATTACTTTTTAATTACTTTACTGTGATCAAGGATTTTACAAGTTAGTTTGGCTTTATATTTTAAGAATTTGACCAGGGATATGAAAACTGTACTCAGTGTTCATCGTTAGCAGAATATTTTTGCTTGACCTTGAGCAGATTGCTTGATATTGCTCTTATATACTTCATTTCCTAATATTTAAAGCCGGGATAATGTTTCCTTTCTCATACCCTTTGAATGTTTTACCTATTTATATCATAGTACTCTGGGTTTGGAGTATGTCACCTACTGTTTGCAGACAATGTGTCTCTAACAGAGCATTAGTCAATTTTTTAAAAAGTTTAGGTTTTGCTTTCTAGTTTTTTGAATACCAGACTGCTTTCCATGGAAACCTTGCTATCCATTATGGCTGCAAAGTGTAGATTGCTTTCTACAAACTGATTCCAACAAATGTTATCTCTTTTTGTGTGGGACAACTTTAAAACCAGCCAAAGCTTGTTATAAGTGACTGTGGGTCACTTTTAACATTGACTATCAAGAGTTAAGAATCGGGCACAACAACATGTATGCTCTTGATGTATATCTTTTTAATGCATGTTTTCCAATGAAACAAACTGGTGAGACCTCACCATCATATAACAAACGCCTGTCTTAAAATTGAATATAGCATACAAAACTTTAGGTTTTCTGGTTATGTTTAAAAATTCTTAAGGTAATCTTGCCATTTTCTTTAGCTTTCAGTACATGGCTTCCTAACACAGTCATATGTGGGTGACCTGAGATATGCATCACCAACTTTCCCTTTCCTTTTCCTGATCCTTTTACAGTGGCTGGGGGCTTAGATCTAGAGGAAAAGATAGATCTCTTTAAAGGGAATCAGTGACGGTTCTGTGATTAGTGCAATTATGAGAGGGAAAATCTGTTATTATCTCATGCAGCTCTCTTGTTATCTCATGCAAATCTCTTATTATCTACAGTCAACCAAGACTCTAAAATTATGTTTGTGTTATAACTGATAAGTTTTACTTTAGAATCATAGAATCATTCAGACCCTTAAAATCATCAAGTCCAACTCCCCTGCAGTGAACAGGGACACCTACAGCTAGACCTAGTCCATCCTGATCTTGAATGTCTCTAGGAATAGGGCACCCACCACATCTCTGGGCAATATGTTCAAGTGCTTCACTGCTCTTACTGTAAAAGACTTTTTCCTTATGTCCAATCTAAATCTCCCCTCTTCAAGTTTGAAACTACTTCCCCTTGTCCTATCACAACAGATTCTGCCAAAGACTCTGTCCCCTTCTTTCTCACAGTCCCCATTTAGGTAGTGAAAGGTCACTATCAGATCTCTCCAGAACCTTCTCTTCTACAGACTGAAGAATTTCTGCTCTCAGCCTGTCCACATAGGAGAGATGTTCCATCCTTCGGATCATTTTTGCGGTCCTCCTCTAGACTTTCTCCAGCATGTCCACGTCTCTCTTGTACTGAGGACTCCATACTAGGATGCAGTACTTCAGGTGAGGTCTCACCAGCTCATTTACTTAGTGCAAAAGAGCACTAACTGATGCATCTTGTCACAAAGATATTACTAAGCAGTGGACAGCATTTATCAATTAATCCTTAAAATGTCCTTTCAAAGATAACTAAGTTTGAACACAAAACACTGACTCACTGTGCAAATTCCAATTACCTAAATGTCCTGCTTGATGTGGTAAATTTTAATCTTTTGATTTGAATAACTCTGAGCATCAGGGAAATGCATCTCATTAATTTAACTTTCTTAGTCAAGAATTAGGCCAATTGGAATTAAGATTTCATGTAGGTCAGTTCTCTACACATGCAATACAACCTCCTATGTTTATTTTTTTTCATTTTTAGATTGGATTATATGGTTTTAGAGATGTTCTTCACATTTTTTCATAGTACGACATTCAAAATGTTAAAGTTATTATATTAACTTCAAAAGGTTGTTCAAGTGCTGCTCAAAATTAACTCTTCCTTGTAATAAAAATAAATATTCTCTTCTGATATATAATTATTTGAGGTTGGCTTAAAAATTTAACTTTTCATATAATTCTCCATAAAGTTATCTTATTTTTCTTAACAGTATTTTCTATTTCTTGTTTGTTTTTGTTTGTTTGTTTGTTTGTTTTCCTTCTCTTAGACTAGCTCTCTTGAATAAATTCGTGTTTTTGTGATAATGGAGTAAAACAATTAAAAAAAAATAATTTCTCCACCTAAGCAGCTTTAAATTCTTAAGGAATATATGATCACTTGAAAGTGGTATGTGTTAAAATGAAAAGTGTATATGTGAGATTTTTAAAGAATTTTGCAGATCCAAACTGAAACCAAGTCATTGCAGAAAACATGGAAATGTGTGAGAGAGACCGATCTCTGCTGGCATTTTAACTTAATATTGAAGAGCACCCCTTATGGATGTTGCAACTACTGTTGTTATAGCTATTTCTAGTCTGTATAATATACCTGCTGAACACAAAACATTTTCAACCCAGGGAATTTCATTTCATTTCAAATAACACGCATCTTAAATTACTTATTCAAGTATTGAGAAAAAAAAAAGAATAAAAGCAATTTATATATACATATATATATTGCTTTTATTCTTTTTATATACATATATATTAGAAAAATACCTTTCTTCTCCACTTCACAGAACCACAGAATCACAGAATGGCCTGAATTGGAAGAAACCTCAAGGATCATGAATCTCCAACCCCCCTGCCACAGGCAAGTCCACCAACCTCCACATTTAATACTAGACCAGTCTGCCCAGTGCTTCATCCAATCTGGCCTTGAAACCTCTAGGGATGAGGCATCCATAACCTCTCTGTGCAGCCTGTTCCAGCACCTCACCACTCTCTCTGTAAAGAACTTCCCCCTGACATCCAACCTAAATCTTCCCTCCCTCAACTTAAAACCATTTCCCCTTGTCCTGCAATTATCTACCCTTTCAAAGAGTTGATTCCCCTCCTGTTTATAGGCTCCTTTTAGGTATTGAAAGGCTGCAATGAGGTCACCCCACAGCCTTCTTTTCTCCAGGCTGAACAAGCCCAGCTCCCTCGGCCTGTCTTTGTAGGGGAGGTGCTCCAGTCCCCTGATCATCTTTATGGCTCTCCCCTGGACCCTCTCCAACAGCTCTCTGTCTTTCTTGTACTGGGGCTCCAGACCTGGACACAGTACTCTAGATGGAACCTCACAAGAGCAGAGTAGAGGGGGACAATCACCTCCCTGTCCCTGCTGGCCACCCCTCTTCTGATGGAGCCCAGGATACCATTTGCTTTCCGAGCTGCAGGAGCACACTGCTAGCTCATATTAAGTTTTTAATCTATCAAGACTCCCAGGTCCTTCTCCACAGGGCTGCTCTTAAGGACTGCTCCTTCCAGTCTGTATGGATGCCTGGGATTCCTCCGGCCCAATTGCAAAACTCTGCACTTTGCTGTATTGAACCTCATCAGGTTCACCCGGGCCCACCTTTCTAGTCTCTCGAGGTCCCTCTGAATGGCATCCCTTCCTTCCACTGCGTCAACCACACCACTCAGCTTGGAATCATCAGCAAACTTGCTGAGGGTGCACTCGATTCATTGATGTCATTGATAAAGAAGTTAAAGAGCACCAGTCCCAAGACAGACCCCTGAAGGATGTTGCTTGTAACCAGGCTCCACCTGGACATACTAATCACCACCCTCTGCCTGCGGCCTTTCAACCAGTTTCTTATCCATCGAGTGGTTTACCCATCAAATCCACATCCCTCCAGTTTGGAGATAAGGATGTGGTGGGGGACCATATCAAAGGCCTTGCTTAAGTCCAGGTAAATGACACCTTCCCCTTGTCCACCAATGCCGTCACTCCATCATAGAAGGCCACCAGACTGGTTAAGCATGACCTTCCCCTGGTGAAACCATGCTGGCTGTCTTGGATCACACACTTGTTCCTCATGTGATCAAGCATGTCATCCAGGAGGATTTGTTCCATGATCTTCCCGGGCACAGAGGTGAGACTCACTGGCCTGTAGTTCCCTGGGTCCTTCCTTGCTCCCTTTCTTGTAAATAGGAGTGACGTGACTTTTCCTCCAGTCATCTGGGACCTCACCTGACAGCCACGATTTTTCAAATATGATGGAGAGTGGCTCACCAACCACCTCAGCCAGCTCCTTCAGAACTCTGGGATGCAAAACATCTGGCCCCATAGACTTGTACACATTCAGTCTCATGAGGCAGTCTCGGACCTGATCTGCCCTTACAGTGGGAGAGAGATTTACCGCTCTGGTCCCCATTTAGAGGTTTAAGGATGCAGGACTCAGGGACATGAGAAATACTGGAATCCTGGCCACCAGTGAAGACCGAGGCAAAGAACTCATTCAGTACCTCAGCCTTCTCTTCATCCAGTGAAGCCAGTTCTCCTTTTACATTTACCAAAGCAAGTATACTTGTTTTGTGTTCCTATTATTTTTCACATCCCTCACCAAGTTCAGTTCTGCTTGCGCCTTGGCTTTCCTGATCCCACGTCTGCAAGTCCACACAGCATCCCTGTGTTCTTTCCAGGTGACATGCCCTTGCTTCCAGAGCTTGTATGCACCTTTCTTTGCCCTCAGTGTGCCCAGCATGTCCTTGCTGAGCCATGCCAGTTTCCTACCTTGTCTGCCCACTTTCTTATTCAGAGGGATGGAGAGCTCTTGTGCTCTCAGAAGGGCATCCTTGAAGAGTAGCCAGCTCTCCTCAACATCTTTGTCTTTAAGGACAACATCCCAGGGAATCTTGGCCAACAATCCATTGAACTGCTTAAAGTTCACTCTTCCAGAGTTCAGGGTCCTGACGCCATTCTTTGCCAGGCCCACATTCCTCGAGATCATGAACTCAACCAGGGTATGGTCACTGCAGCCCAGGCTGCCTCCAGCCTTAACGCCTTTAATGATCTCCTCCGCATTGATGAGCAGCAGGTCCAGCAGTGCTTCGCCTCTGGTCAGTCTGTCCAATACCTGGACTAGAAAGTTATCATCAATGAATTCCAGGAGTCTCCTGGACCTCTTGCAGCTCACTGTGTGGTCTTTCTAACAGATATCTGGATAGTTGAAGTCCCCCACCAGGACGAGAGCCTGTGAGCACGATGCCTCCTAAATCTGAAGCAAGAAGGCCTCATCAACAGTCTCCCCTTGATCAGGTGGCCTGTAGTAAATCCCTATCACCAGCTGGCCTTTATTAGTCCTGTCTTTAATTCTAACCCACAGGCTCTCGACCTGTTCCTGACTGTTTCTCAGAGGGAGCTTCCTCACAGTCTATCTTTGACACAGAGTGCAACTCCCCCACCCTTCTGTCTTGCTCCAATTTATAGGAGGGAGATGAAGTTCTTTGAATATCTGTATACACGGCGTGAGATTAAGAAACAATGGTTCAAATGTTAGTCCAACCAGTTTATTATAAATCCTAATGAGGGAGATGAGGAAGGGAAGGAGGGCAATAGAAAAGATAGGAAAGAAGCAAGAATGCCGTAAAGCTGGGATAGTCACCACCAGGATCCAGCAGCAGTCCCGTTGCACGCTGTTTTGAAGATCTGAGGCAGAAGCAGCAGGGGGGGAGAGCAGCAGAGGCATGGCTGGCCTTGGGCAGCAAGCAGGTAGCAGGAAGAAGTCGCAGAGCCAATCTGGGAGGAAGCAGCAGGACTCAGGTAGCGGGCCCAGGAGAGTCCGTCAGCATGCAGGAATTCCATAGTGAGGGATCTGATGGCAGACATCTTTGTTCTTCTTTAGCATCGTCCAGGAGAGAGGGAGAGGGAGCAGAGCAAGTCCAAGAGGAAGAGAAGCAGGTCATGAGGCTTCTCATGGCAGAAACCCCTTCTTCATGAGGAATCTGTTGCCAGAAAACCTAAACCTTGTGATTGTAGGTCCCCATTTTATCCTTCTTCTTTTCTGTCTGTGTGACATCCTTGGGCACTTGAGCAAGTCATGTGAGTACCTCCTGAGATGGCCATCTTCCTTGAGATAAGCCCACACAAAAGACTTCTTCACAGCCATTAAGCTGCAGCTTCTCTCTCTCTCTCGTTGTCCCTGGCCTTGTCCATTTGTGTCCCACAGACAAAGGATTTCACAACCTTTGCCCAGGACTTGTCCATTAGTGTTCTCCAGAGAAAGGGTTTCACAACTTTTGCCCAGGACTTGCCTGGACTTATTCATCTGTGTCCCCAGCAAGCTTTGAGACAATGATGGAAGTAATATCCTACACCTTCCTACCTCGCCTATCCCTTCTAAAGAGCCAATATCGCTCAGTGGTGGTATTCCAGTTATGGGAGTCATCCCACCATGTTTCCGTGATAGCAACAAGGTCATCACTTTCCAAGTGCATCATGGTTTCCAACTCATCCTGCTTATTTCCCAGGCTGTGTGCATTGGTATAAAGGCACTTCAGCAGGGCTTTCCATTCTAGATCTAGGATCCTCTAGAACAGCAGCATCCCAAGCATCCCCCTTCCCTAGTCCATCCCTTTGTATGCCACCCTCTTCATCCAGCAAGTTTGGTATGAGCCCTCAATGACCCGCTCAACCCCAGTTTTGTCCCCTTCCCACTTCATACCTAGTTTAGAGACCTTTCAGTGAGTCCCACCAGTTCATCGGCTAAGATCCTCTTATCCCTTGGAGACAGGCTACTTCCATTTGCAGCCATTGAGCCAGGTGCTGAGTAAATTGCCCCGTGGTCAAAAAAAAACCCAACCAAACAAAATTCCTGTGTTTACAGCAACTTCTAAACAATTTATTTATTTTTTTGATCCTCTCAGTATCCTTCCCTGCCACTGAAGATATAGGAGAAAAAACCACCTGCATGCCCGCTCCATCAACAACCTGCCCCAGTCCCACTTTTTAGTCCCAACCTTATTTCACTGCACGTTTCTCTTCTTCTCTCCTACTGTAAAGTCTACTGGCTTCTACTACCTAGATTATTGCTAGATTAAAGCTGATAATGATCTGAACTCATATGATGAACTTCAGGCTTTGTCCCTGCTTAAAAAACAGGGGAAAAAAATGCAGTAGATTGAATATTCATCTAGTAGAAATGTTAGGACATGTAAGGAACAGTAGGATCGGACTGTTTCTTAGCTTTTTCCCCCATCAAGAGATCCTAAATCTGTGCTGTCTTGCAGAGCCCAACTCCCCATAGCCTAAGCCACCAACCACAAGACAGTGGCTCTGTTTTTTGAGGATACAGGAGCCATTGCATAGGCTACACCTTTGAGTGGTGGCTGTAGCCAATTCATATTTCTTTAATTTCATTTAATTATTTATTAAATGTCTTTAATTTCAGTTAATGACACTCTGGTGAATGGTTTTCACATGTCTGTACATCTGCTCAATCTCTGTCACACCAGAGCTTTGATTTTGATTGAATATTACATACTAAGATCTTGAGTTTCAGAGGGACTAGTAACATGCAAATTCATATTATTGCCTCATCTGAATGAAGGGAAATTAATAAATGTAAAGATGCCATTTTTCTTTTTCAGTGAATATGTAATGTTTTCAAATATCTCATAGATTTTCAAGTTTAAATATTTACCTATTGTTAAATGCATCCGATGATGGATGAAGTAACTTGGTATTTTCAGCACGTAGAAAATGTTGCCAAATTATTTTTTCTTGTTTAATAAAGCAATTTTTAAGTGCATAGAGATTCAAATGGTCTTCCCTTCTCTAGGCAACAGTTCAACTGTTTTTCTTGAATACCAATGTTTTCCTCAGTCCCTGTAGAAAACGTTTGTAATTATGTGTATTTTCTTATCCTCGTATATCAGAACTGTTATGAGAAAAAAAGAGAGAATGACAAGAGAATGTAAATACATTGTATGCAATAGTAAATTTGATGCATTTCATGTCACATTTTCTCTGTAAATGCTGTGTGGTAGAATTATTTTAGACCAGAGTATCTATTTTTACGGCCACAAACCAAAAAAAGATGAAAGGGGAGGAAAATTATTTAAAAATCATATGCAGCATAAAAATCAAGTTTGAACTGCAAATCCAGGGCTCTGAATAGAGAGAAACATATTAATGATGCATCACCACTTTTAATTAGATTTCTTTTAGTACTAAACTGACATGGAAAGTAGAGAAAGAGGGCATTCCCTGTTTTAGCTTGTCAGTGGCATTATGAGGTGCGAAGTAACATTCAGTCATTAAAATCAGTTTTTGAGATGAACATTACTGATGCTCTAATTAAGAAAAAAAACCACATACGGTAGAAAATAATGATTAGGTGACAACAAAAGAAAATACCTTGGTGGCTCTGAAAGTAATGCCTCCTATTTGTTTCTATGGAAACAACAGCAGATACAAATTACACACTAATACTGATAGAGCAAATTTTTAGCTACAAAACACTATTTTTCAACATAGTCACCACCATTAGCTGTGCATTTTTGTAACCAGTGAACAAGATCCTGCATGCCATGCTCATAACATGCACGCTGCACCAGCAAATGTGACAAACTGTCACTGTTGCCACTGTTGAAAAGCAGCACCCACTGCTTCAGTGTGCTCACATCCACTGTTTGATTTCCATAAATGTTCAGCAAACATCGATAAATGTCAGTGGGTGCAACTTATTCTGCATGGAGGAATTCAGTGACACACCTTTTCTTCATAACGCACTTCCATGTCAGAAGCCATTTTTTCAGACTGTCCTTCTGCTGCCATCTGTCACACAGCAACAAAATGTAATGAAATATTGATGGGAAGGTTCAACCTCTACTGCCATACCACCAACATCCACCTCTTATGTCGTGGGCCAATATGGTAAAACAGGAGGTATTACTTTCAGAGCATACTTTGTATATTCACCTTCCCTAAGAAATGGATGAGCTATGAACTACAAAAGAGAAAGAAGTTTTGGAAAAGCTGTACCATTTTGCAAAGTTTTCTTTGGTCTGTATCTAAGTGGGTCAGAAAAATGTTGTTTTTTTTTTTTTTTAATTTGCTTCTGGATTGCACCACATAGTTTACATCAGGATAAGTAGTCCGGACATGAAAATGGATGATACCAAAACCTTCTGTTCCAATGTTTAACAGGTGCTTTCAGAGAAACATTACTGAGGAGGATGCTCAGAGAATACTGACAAAAGAAGTCAGCGTCACTGCTTCCAGAATAAGATATACTTCTCATCAGATAGTCATATGAAGTGTCATAACTTGGCATCTTCAGAAGCCAAATTGAAGATTGCACTAAGGAAGCAGTGCTAGGTGAAAAGCTGGATAGCAAATGTTAAAAATGACTCATCCCATGCATTCACCTCAGTTGTGCTGCTGAGTTGCACTGCAGAAATTGTAGAGTACAAGAACTCACTGAGCACAGAGCTGCTGGCTGAACTCACTCCACCAATATCACAGTATGGAAGTTCTTTTCACATAAACTACAGAGCTAGTTCTCACTTAAACAGGATTTTGTTTTATACACAGTTCAGAAATACACTTAGCTCCCTCTGAACTCCTGCTTTTGAAATCATACTTAGGAACTTCTTTCTGATATAAAGGGTATCTTATTGTGACATGGTAAGAATGTTTACATATCAAGAACAATTTCCATCCATGTTAATAAATTAAAGAATACTTAAATATCCTCCTTGCTTTGTTCTGTTGATATATGATAATGTTGTTATTATGTGTTTTTTTTTCTAAACTTCTCTAATACTCTCTCACTTTACACCACTCCTAGTCAATGGACAGCACTGTAAATAGTATCATACTGGGTGACTCATGATAATATTAGTAATGCAGTAAGGCTGTGAGCTGCTAAAATGCAGAGGTTACTCACAATGCTACTGGCATGTCAGCAGGAAAGAGCATGTTGCACTCTGTCAATTAAAATAAGGTCAGGGACTCCGTAATGATTCAACTGATATCACTCATTGGTGGCACAGGTATAGAAAATAAAGAGCTTACAATGTTTGAATCTACAAACAAGACATTGTGGGTTAACTAAATTTGAATTTAATTTTCTGCTTAAAAACAACAAGAAAATTTACTTTGTTTTGGTTAGAAACTATTATACTTAAACTGATTTGAAGGAATAATCACTATCGAATAAAAGCTCAATCTTTGAAAAGTTCCTGCCATCCATTTCTATCTTCTCTAATACAGTGCCAAATCTGTACTGAGAATTTTACAGGTCTAGTAAGTACTAGATGAAACAGTACCATGTTGGTAGTCTTGAAAATTTGCATGTTCAACCACTTCCACTAAATGACAGAATTTCAGTATTGTTTGTGAACATTCTCTTCTTGTAAGAAATATACTGCAAAGCAGATACACATGAAGGCTAAAATCATCATCATCAAAATGATCATGCTAAAATCATCAGCGACTAGAAACTTGCTAAGAAGAGAAAAGTTCAAGGTAATTTTGAAGTTTGACAGTAATTTAATAAAATTTATTTGTTCACAATAGGCAGAAAACAATCAATGATTTAAAATAGAATAAAAAGTGATTACAATATAAAATGACTGTATATTATCACTGATAAAACATACTCTCTAGATAGCATTGTCTATTGTGTATTTTATTACCAAAGCACTTCAGTGATATCTATAAATATGTTGTGTTCTTCTACAATAAATATTTTCTATTAATACTTTACTGATGAAGAAAACCAAGAAGAAAGTCAACATTTTCAGATGCAGCATCTTATCCAATATGTCTCAGTCTAGTTCATTGAACTTACAGTGTAGATTTGCTGATTCTAACCAAATAAATCTTTGGTTAATGGCTACAGATGGTCACCACCATGGAACATTAAAGGTATCTTAGGTTCACGTTTGAATTCAAACAATTCTTATGGTTACTTCTTTCTGGGTGATTAACGGTAGGTGATAAATATCATCCAAATCAGAGCCCTGGTCTGAAGATATGCATATCAGATTCAAGTATAAATCTCTACTATGGCAAAAAGAGATATATTTTTGTATTCATGCTAAAATCTGAATTAGTCCAAAATTTACAGGTTTCTTTAAAAGTCTGCTAAAAAAAAGCATATATTTTTGCCAGTTAGGCCTTTATCTGCCTCATGGTATATATGGATAATAGGACCCTGCTTCTGGTGAAAGGTTCTAATAGAGTTGCATATTGATATTTGATCATTGTTTTGGAGTGCTTACAGCCAAACTGCATTAAGGTTACAACCCCCATTTACTCTCAGGTATTTGTGGCTGCCTTTATCCATATATGATCACTTCTCAGTACCAGTGCCTTTCTTTCTCCCTGACTTTTTCTATAAAAATACTTATCTTTTAAACTTAACCAATCCACATTATTAAAATATACATGCAAACTATCCTGATCAATCAGTTATACAGATATGTCAGAGGGAATGTACATGTATATATGTTTTGTCTGGCAAAGCAATAGATTTTTCTTCTGTTTTAGGAAGAGAACAACAATAAAAGCCTAGGAAAATATTCTCATGATTCAGCTCAACTGCAATTGCATCAGATTCTCTAACCACACCTCTGATTCCTTCTCATGGGCTTGTTACATATCTATGTTTATTTGCCCTTCAAGAACTTTGATGGTTTAGTGCTGAATTTTCATCCTTTCCTATGACTTTTACTGATGATCAAAATAACTTTAAAAAAATCATTTAAAACCATCTATATATTTATTTAATCTCGGTAGGTGGGCTGTCTTGCATAAGTCTGCACAAATGCATTTTCTATGAGTAAATGAAAAATCACAGTAAAATTAAATGAAATTTAAAAAATAATTTTAATCAGATTTTGTTTTAAAGGTGAGATATAGGTTTCTAAATTTACATCTGGCAATCTAAGGAAATAAGCTCATTGCAAAAGTAGTAGTTGCAATTATCAAGGTGGTGGAAGAAGGTATTTGTCTGGGATCACTAAATTAATGGTGATCATGTTAGATTGGCAATCTGTAGCTCTGCAGAATGAAGGTTTGTAGCAGTGGGAATGGTGTAACGGAATTACTTATTAGACACCTACAAGGAAGGATAAATGGACAATGAATCACAAGAAGATCTTTGCTATAGAAGGCTGAATGACAGTAATCATGGCTGCCAAAAACTTCTTAGTTGTGTAGAACACATCTTTGTCTGACTATCCTTCAGTCTATTTTCTGGTATTTGTCTTGTGAATAGTAACGTCTACTATAAAAAGACAAAATGTGGTCCCACTACAGCATACTGAAATATCTTCAAATAAATGCTTAGTAATTTGTTCTTGTTGTTGAATAACTCCAGATAATTCCTGTCAAAACTTGAAGTGAATTTGCAAGTAACATATATTTTTCTCTGATGGAATATTTATGTTACATTTTTTTCTCACTCTATTAAGGCAAATCCTTCTGCAGGGGTAATTTACTGAGTAGTGAATGAGCTAGATGTCTCATATAATAAAATAATAAGATAATAATTACCAGTAAATTGATTCACTGTCAGTAATAATGAGACATAATCTTACATATCTTATGTCACAAACTGTGTGTGGTTGGCTTTTTCTAATCTGAAGGTCTGAAAAATACCAACTTTATCTGGCCTTCACCAGGTTGAGATCTCAGTAGCCCACCAAAATGATATTTAGGACATGAATGAAAAGAAACTGGTGTAATGCTGTGCAAATTTCACTAAAATGAAGATGTTTTGAATGATTCAGTTAAGAATCAATACAACTATGATTGACAGAATATATCAGAGAAGTTTTAATAATATGATTTATTATATTTATTAAATAATGACACAGAATGAACAATTTTAACATGTCATCAATTAGATTTTCTTGCCCCTTTGTCATTTAAGGAGCCATCAACATTAATTCTCATGTAGATTTAAACTGTCGACTATTTTGATAGCAGTATTCAGTGCAATCCTGTATTTTCAGTCTCTGTAACAAAGCTGAGTCTACAAAGCTTTGCTGCAACTGTGTACAACTTAAGAATAATTATACCCTTCACTATCTATTTATAGATAAAATAGGTTTAGGAGTTATTTTTCCTCTTTGTGATATCTTTCATGTTTTAGAATGTATTTTTCTTCTTTCCTTTCCTCTTTGTCTGTCTCTCTCTTTCCCTTGCACCCTGACTGGGAAGTGTGTACATGACTTTGAAAACATTTTCTTTGCAGTATTTACCCAAACATATGGTTCTCTGTCAAATATTTTGCCTTTGCTGAAACGGTGAAATTTCAGATAACAGGCCCAATCCAGCTCATATTGGGAATTCTTGACCTCAAAATCAAAACCTACATTTTTAATAAAAAGATCTGCATGAGTTAATATCAAACTGTTAAGAGTGCTTCCAAGTATGAATGATTTCAATACACAGCAGGATATGCAGGATTTACAAAAGTGGATTGTCAGTCTACGTGTAACTGAAAAATCTGTTTACATTCACTTTTTCTTTTTTTAAAAGTTTTGCATAGTTTTTCAGAAAATTTTAATAAGCGTGATGCCAAAGATAGTCAGGACTATGAATGATAGTATTTGCTATTAAATTGAGTTTGTAGTTCTACTACAATTCTAATGGCTTTTACACCTTAAGTTTATGGTGCTGAGTCTATTGGAATCATAAATTTATGTAACCTTGGGTTAAAAATAAACTTTAGCAACATAAGTGATTATTTACTGCTCATAACATCCTTCAGACATTGGCTCTATTCAGGTACACTAAGAATGTATCTCATAAATGTAGAGACAAGTCTAAAGAATGTAGTTTCTTATTAGTAAGCATTGTTTTTCCCTTTAATGTCAAGACCTTGATATTACATTCATAAAAGTTATAATATAATAGAAACACTTAAATACTCATGACTAATTATGCCATTTAATTGGTGTAATGAGTAATATACGTATGTATTGGTAATGCAATTTTATAAAAATAATGACAGAAGGGTTACTAAATTGTCTGTATGAAAAGACTGATCTAAAAATTTTTTTCCATTTCATACAAAGTAATATTTAAACTAAGAAATTATAAAAGGTTTTAGCATAAAACATTTCTTGCTCACACAATAGGAGTTTAGGGATCTGTAGAGACAGTGATTAAATAAAACAGGAAATATTATTTCTCAAGTTCATTGCCCAAGTGCTCAGATATGGGTTTCTGTTGGTGTCTACTTTAAAGCCTTGTGAGCAATATTGTGTGAAATCATAGTCAACCTACTGCAAGTGTTTTTGAAAGATTCTGTATTTGCTAAAGCGGTGTTGGCAGCACTAGGATTCTAAGTTTATAATTGTTACACAGTGTCATGGGGGATGTACTGAAAAAAATTCTGAATCATCAGAGCTGGCAATTCTGTAATAATTACTCTGAAATTTTATAGTTACGCAGATCATAGGAAATTTCGCTCCCACTCTCCTTTTAGTTCTGTTAGGCTGGACTTTTTTGCACTCTGGTTTCTGAATACCCATAATTTACTCCCCCCCACCCTTTTTTTTTCGTATCCCTTTCTTAATTCTAGCAACCATCTAATAAACATTAAGGAAACAATTTGTAGCAAAAGACTGGTAACAAAAATTCACATTTTGCAGCGGCTTAGCTGTGGCCTCATTTCCTCTTTCTCAATTCCCCTGTGAAAAGAGCGACATAAAATGCTTCAGGCATTGGAGTCTATGAGCGTAGGAAATGGTTGTGTAAAATCAGACCTGCTTGAGCTTCACAGTAGCAGAAGTATAATCTCACTGCTGGTAGATGCATTCACTGACAATTGTTGGGCCCTTGGGGCTACCGTCTTTGTGTTGACTGCCTTCCTATTTCCACATCAGCACTCTGGTGTCTCTCAGATCCCGTGTGGAGACACCACCCTGTACTCATCTTCTGAAAACTGTAAAGCTTGATGTTTCATACTTGTTTGTATAACCTGACTTCAGATACATTCACTTTAAAACACATGCAAAGCCTGAATAAATACAGATCCTTGCATGGCAATATCGATAGCACCCAGGCTTTTATCTTTGAGGTAAATATGGAGTACAGGATATTTTGCAAATCTTTTTAGGCCTGTCTTTGAATTGACCCTTACAAAACATATGGGACTGCAAAGAGCACATTCCAACAGCATTCATGATTGTGGAATTCCATTATTACATCTTACCCAGATATCTCTCAGCAGCTACTGAGGCTTTCATAGTTTTTATCGTGATAGGAAAATTATGCTCACACCAATTTATTAGTACTTACTAAGCATCAGTCTCTTTATTTCCTTTTCTGTTAAAATGGTTTTTGTAAAAGTGATTTTTTCCTCCCAGTTCTCATTTCTTTTCAGAGTTTTACTGGTATATAGCTTCAAAAGGCTTATCTCCCCTGCATTCACTTTGACATCTTCTTAATATATCTTTAAGCTAGTTTAATGTGCTGCCTGTCTGCTATTTTCAATATACTTATTATCGATGATAGGTGTAATAGAAACAGTGTTCCTTTTTTAAAAAAAGTTGAACATGTTGTTATTTCACTGAGAATTAGGAATTTGTTTAATGCATATTAATAAAAATTCAAAGCACTTTTTCTTGTTTTCAGACAACAAATTCATTCCTCAATTTACTTTAGACAATTGTTTACTAGTCTTTTTAGATTAGAGATTTTTGCAACTGATTAGACAGAAAGTTTTTCTTATCCTAAAAATAGAGGAGGGTAATAGTACATTGTACTAATTATTCTTAAAGTTGATGTGTGAATGTCTTTCTTCATGGAATTCCTTTTCATAGCTGTCCCTACAACCATGTACCCTAGTGAAATAGTTGTAGCCTTAATGTAAGAGAAAATTAAACTTAAAAAAATGTCATTTTGTAATGACAAGAAATGTATTTTCATCATGGCAACAAACAGACATTTTTCCTATATCATTTTCTATTTTATTCATGATTTCATTTTTATCTGTAATTGTCAAGTTAATTTTAGATCCTAGGAAAATCTCCTGCAAGGACTGATAGTCTCCCACTACATAGGGCAGGCTGAAATACTATATCAATGTATTTGCTTAAATATATTTGCTTACAGCCTACAAAGAATTTAGCCACCTCAATTCTGCCATGTAATTAACCCAGAAGTGGCTTTGTGTATTTTTTATTTTTTCATCTTGGTTGTGTTTTCACAAAGGGTGAAAAGGAGAGAGAATACTTGAAATCTTTAGAACAGCAGAAAATGCTCATTAATATCTATCTGAAAATCCAACTAGACAGTGACCACTGGTAAATTGAAGGCCGGTAGAATGCAGAACCAGAAGGCTTCTTTCATTGGACTTATAAACAAAGAAGGAATAAAAGACATATGATAAATTAGCAGATGGACAGGTAAAAAAAAGCAGCAACAACACAACAACAACAACAACGAAAACAATTAAAAAAAAAAAATTCCTCAAGTTTAGTTTTCTGAACTTGTCTTCTACTACACGGGCTTGTGTATCTCTTTTTTTCCCTGATATCTGCTGGGCTAGTAATATTTCCCTGGATTTTATTAAGATATTTACCACTGACTACTCCTAGTTCTGAATAATCAGTGCAAATTGAGATATATTTATTAATGAAGTTGGGCTGATTCATTGCTTGATATTATCATTGTGAAATAGGAGACAGCAACCAATTTTCATTGAGTTTTGAGTTGCTGGGTTTGTCTGTGGTTCATGTGTCAAGAAGACTCTGATTTAACAAGATAAAAGATTCAAACAAACACTCACAAAGCAGAACGAGATCTCTGTTCTGCCAACTGAACGTCTCAGTAAATATTGGATAAATCACAGCGCCAGAATCTTAGCAGTTGTAGTTCAGTGAAACTTCACTGAGCCCAGCCTTGATTTACAGAAGATGTCTTTTACAATATCAGAAGGTTTTATTTGCAAGACACACTACTAGCAGCAGGTGCAAAGTAATGTCTAGAATTTAGATTATTTTTGAGAAAGGATTTGGGGCAGTTCATGTGAAAACAATCATGATTTATTTAAAATATGCTTGAAATAATGTGCACAGCACTTGGAAAGACAAATGAGCTTTGAACAGTCAAGTCTTTATGCATGAAAAACAAAGCTTCATTTTATTGAAATGTTTGAAAAAATAAAAAGAAAAACAAAGATAATCTCAGTGTCCTTTTACGCTTTTCTGGAAGTAAAGTGATGTCACTGGACACTGGCACTTTAGCTGTGCTAAAATTAACTGGAATTGATGAAATTATTTATTCCTCCTGTCAGGTACAGAAATTTCTAGAAAAAGAAATTTCTAGGAAAACAAATACATTATGTGTAAGACAGTAGCTTTGAGAAATACTTTTTAATCTTTTTCAATACTCTCCCTGGATTTCTTGTCTCCAGATTTGTGTCTCTATTGCTGTACAGTATTGGAGGAGCTGTAGTTAGAATCTCAAATTTATCACATGAAAGAAAAGGTAATATTCTTTTCTTGCAGCCTTGAGCTATGCAGCATGGTTACATTGTTTCCAAGTTGTGCAATTTGGTGGTTAGCTACAAACAAGTATTAAATTTGTGGTGGAGCTACTATTTTGTATGTATGAGCTTTTAAAAGTAGCTTTGACAAGATTTTATTGATTCTTTGTCATATATTGCTTATAGAAAACAGCAGTAACTATTGTAACTCTATTGTTACAAATTCTTGGTTTGTCAAAATTGAATTCCGTTTTGAATTAAGAATGGAAAGGTATCTTTCAGGATATTTTTTTTAGTTTTACAACAATGGAACCTCTTCCATTAAATGTTCATATTGTTATTTCCTTTGTTTTGTTTTGCTTTGGTGTTTTCTGTCTTTTTGAAAAAGCTACTGTACCTTAACAAGAATCTGCTATATCTCAATCCTTGAGTGTATGTAAAAGAGATTTCTCTTTTAACTTACAGTATAAAATGACAATAACATAAGCGCATGTTTTTGTTTTTTTGGTGTTTTTTTTTACTTGCAGTGAAGTGAAGGAGAACCATCCACTACAGAAATTATTTGGAAAAACAAACAAACCAAACCAAATCAAAAAGCAACTATTTTAGGAAGGTCTGCTTCAGAGAGAATAATATTTTGTACACCAGATTTTCAACACAGAAAAGTATCAAGCACTTCATTCTTCCGTAAAAAATTCTGCTTTAAGGAAAAAAAGAAGATAATTAGCACTTACATGGGGGTACAACAATCCTGACACTTTTTTTTCTTTGTTTTCTTCAAAACAGAAGGTCTTGATGAATGACTTTCTAAACTTTAAATGTGAGCAGAAGGATCTATGCAAAAACAAACAAACAAACAAACAAACAAAAACCCTCATTGAATTAAAAATATTCAATTTCATACAGAGAATATTCCACCTTAATTGTCCCACCTTATTCAAAGATCGGTAATCCATACTGGAAGAGTAAGATATACTGTTAGAATACTTCTGGAAAATCATGTGCTTGAAGTATCTAACAAATACTTCTCGTTAATGTAAATTATTACAGCTTTCAATATCTCCTCTCTTTATCCATGACAGGAAATAGCTTATGTTTATCTGAGGCTTACACAGAGAAATGGCTCCAGATGAAGTAGGAAACTTTGTGGTGTTTCAGAGTGAAGGAAAGCAAAGGGATGATGGAAAGCAAAGGTATTTCACTACAGTGTGGTTTATCTAAGAACAAAATAATTCCTTTGAATCTCAAACGTTCCTTATAAATGATTCATTAAAATCAGTTAGAGATAATGTAGAGCAACATTGTATTGTTCAGCCTTAAAATTAATGAGGCAAATATGCTAAAAATATGTATCACACTTTCATGATGTGTTAATATATCATTTTAAAATATTCTCTATTAACAGTTTTATTCAACTAATACTTAAATATTTCAGAAACTTTAAACTTTAGGAGCACTGGAAGGCTCCTGAAACTTGTCCTTTGCTTCACTACAGAAAGTTGAATAACTTACACATTATTTTTAGGGTGAATAGCAATAATGAACAAATAAACAAATAAAACAATGCTAATTTCATTTTTATTCATGTTTAAATTATAATAAACCTCCTTGTTCACTGACTGCTGAAAAATTAAATATTACATATTAAAAAAAAGAAGTTTTGTTATTTATTGGTTTTTAAATCTGTGCACATTAGCATAGTCTTAATATAGTAGTTAATTTAGAGATTGAAAAACAAGCATTCACAGAAATCAGAGATACAGAAGAAGCACCACTCAGATCATTGGTTTTATTCCCTTGCTAGTACAGTAAGATGGATTAGGAAGACACCAGTAAATTAAATATGGAGAGTTTTCAGGCACATAAGATTTACCGGATCTCATTAATAACTGAGTTTCCAGAATGCTCTGGCTGGAGGGCTCAGCAAACATCCCCTTTAGTTGAGGCTTGAATATTTGCTGATCCAAATTTTGTATTTTGATCTAAATGAAAAAAATAGCATTTTATTTACTCATCCTTTGAAAAATCCTTGGATATTTTGAAGGAGTTGTGGGGTTTTTTGGGTTTATTATTTTTTTCATGGAAGTATATCAGCTGATCAGTCCTTCAGACACAGACATCTAAAGGACTGAGGAAAGGTTGCCTTAAGACCAGCATTTTTTATAGAGTATCTTCCCCTTTCAATTTCTGTTTTTCTTCCTCATTATAGGTATATTATGAACAACCATTAATCGCCATATTAAAAAAATAGTAATAATCTAGAATATATTTTGATTTCTTTTTACTTTGGTATAAGTGTTTTTACAGATGTACATAGTGTTAGTACATCTATATATATACCTTTGCTATTTTTTTTTTGTGCTTTTTGCTGCCAGATTCCATGTTAAAATACATATTTAAAATTTATTTAGAGTGAGAGTTCAGAAAGCAGCATAGGTCTAAAAGTGCTGAGGTTCAGACATATTTTAGTTACATCAGATGTACTGTGCATGCGTAAAGCATCTGTTTAGCATATGCTTTCTTAGACTTCATGGGTCATGAATGAACAAATGAAATGGTTATTTGTTTGGGATCATCTGAAATTCTGGGAAAATAAGCTGAGGGCTAATTTCCTGCACAAATAAGTGTAAAAGAAAGATATATCCCAAAATCTTCAAGCTGATATTGGGAAGTACTTGCAAGAAGCGGAAGCTTTGTTTCCTTGATCTTATATTTCTTATTGCTTTGTACCACATTATCCTTTGTAAAGAAGTTGTAAGGAGAAATGAAGAGTTAGGTCACAGTAAGGGGGAAAAAGCCACCTCATAATCCTTCAGTTATTAGGTCAGCCTTGTTTGTAACAGAAAAAGTAACTATGCAGTCATGTTAATACTTCTTAATAGATCTTAAAAGTCATTACTTATGTGGATGCAAATTAATTAAGAAGGTCATATTACAGCTGTGAAGAGTGGTACCTTCTATATTTGTTAGTTTATTAGTTATTGTTATATTTATTATTTAATAATGGAGATATTCAAACAATTTCAAGGAATTTGGGGTTGGAATAGTGAGCAAAACTACAAACGGCAAGGTCTGAGACCCACTCTTCTATAGAATACATATGCTAAAATGCAGCTTCATGCTTTTAGTCTTACTGCACTCCTTTTCTTTGTTATTTTCTGAAAGAGGTATGTAATAATAAATCGTGATCTGAGCAGATCTGTCTACACAGGAAATAGCTGAGAACTGTAACTGCAGATTTGGAATATGAATTTATTATGAATAATAAAGCATAAACTTACAGGTCTACAGTCACTTAATCAACAACAATATCTGCTCAGAATAAAGATCATCATCAGTCATTAATTCCCCATATGCACTCATGCTTAGTATCAAAACTAACAAAACGAGAAAAGAAACAGATGATGTCTCTTAAGGAATAAGTCTTTATTATAATGGATGTAATTATATTAACTGCAAAAAGTTCCATGTAACTTGATCATATTCTAAAAAGATTCTTATTACAGATATTCCATTTTCTAAATCATAGAATCATAGAATGGCTTAGGTTGGAGAAAACCTTAGATCACCTAGTCCCAACACTCCCTGCCATGGTCTGGGTTGCCACCGAGGACCCCATGCAATCTGGCCTCGAACCATCTTCAAGAGATGAAAAATCCACAGCCTCTCTGAGTAATGTGTTCCAACACCTCACTACCCGCTGAGTGAATAACTTTTGCCTGACATCTTAACTTAAACCTTCCTTCTTTTTAAACATTTTTCCCTGTCCTATCACTATCTGCCAATATAATGTGTCATTCTCCTTTTTTTTTTTTTTTTTTTTGTTTTGTTTTGTTTTGTTTTGTAAATATCCTAAAATTGTGAAAGGCCACAATGACATCTCTCTGGAATCTTCCCTTCTCCAAGCTACACTACCCTGGTACCCTCAGCCTTCCTTCAAGGCTGAAAAATTTTCCACGGTCTTACATCTTTAGAAAGTGCTGGTTTAAATATTTTAGCAAAAACATTAAACACATGGCATCTATTTCTGTTTTCTTTCATTCATGTGTGAATTTTCCCTTTAAATGCCTGGCATTAAACACTCAAAGCATTCAAACAATTTTTTTACCAATGATAGTTTTTTCTTTAATTGTTACCATGCATATATATATATACATATTAATTAAAATCCTTTTCCAGTACTAATGAAAATCTAATGGAATAATAAGAATCTTCAAGTGGTTAAAATAACATTTTAAAAAATGAATGCAGAGCTCTTACATTAATTGCACATTTAACATAATCTGGTAACTTGAGCCATTTCTTTAAAAAATGTAAAAAAAAAAGCAGTCAGACAACAAAAGAAACTGACAAAAAAAGGTCAACGACATGTAATAACTTATGAAGTTTGAAGAATATTTTTAATATTTTTAAAGAATCAATCATCTTTTTAAAGTACTTTGAGGTAGTTTTAAATTACACCTATTAAAAACTCATAAAACTGAAGCATTGCCTTAAGAAATAGACAGACTGAAAGAGAAAAAAAAATAGTTAATTTAAAGATGTTAAGAGAATTTCCAACTAAAGAAATAAAAAAATCCATTATAATTATGATTCAGGTATTAAATAAACTAAAAGGAACTGCAGATGTTTTTAAAGCACAAGAGTAATAAAGGGAAAAAAATATTTATTTTCCCCTATTATGTTTATGGAAAGAAAGGGTTAAACAATCAGATTTTTAGATACTTCGTACATCTACTGTTTACTGTTTAGATTAAATACTCCTGAAGACAAAGTATTCCTTATTGTATCAAGGAGAATCAAGGGACATGTAGCTTGATTTTTAATTATCTACAGTAGTTTATTTGCACATCAAGACAATTCCATCTTGATGTTTTCTTAAATAATGAATGTTTTTTTCTTTTTGTGCTTGGTTATGATTTCTGATATTTACCTTTTTTAAATTGTTGAAGTTATTCTTAATAAGTAAAATAGAAATAGCTAACTCATGGAAGCTTTTAACTCCCCATTTCTAAACTGTTTCACAGTAAAAATATATTTATGTTTCGTTTCTTTCAGATATTTACATTTGACTTAATAAGAAATTATAATTTTTTTTCATTATTAATAAAGCTATTACAATTTTCTTTGTGGCAGATTAAAAAAAATATTAGGCATTTCATCCAGAAAATGAACAACTTTATTTTTATTTTTAAGACATGAGAGGAAAAGATAGGTAAATCTGAGCACATTATCTAATTTGCAACCAGTGAAATATCAGAAACAAAATTTAAGCGAACAATTTAATGACTGATGTTATGTCAGTGAAGATTAAGCAGGGAAAATAATGCTTTGGAACTGACAATCATAGAATGGCTTTGGTTGGAAGGGATCTTAAAGATAATCTTACTCCAACCCTCCTGCCATGTTCAAGATTGCCACTTGCCAGATCAGGCTGCTCAGGATCCCATCCAACCTGTACTTGAACACCTCCAGAGATGGGGCATCCACATCCTCTCTGGGCATCCTGTGCCAGCGGCTCACCACACTGAGTAAAAATTTTTTTTCCTAATGTCTAACCTAAATTTCTCTCTTTTAAAGCCATTCCCCAATGTACTAGCACTACCAGAACATGTAAAAAGTCCGTTCCCCTCCTGTTTGCAAGCTGGCTTCAAGTACTTGAAGGCTGCAGTGAGGTCTCCTTGGACCCATCCTAACTCCCTGAATGAAAATAAATATTCTTAAACACCCTTGCACTGGCTGTTTTCATGTGAGTGTAAGGAGAAGGAAATGTGTTCAGCCAAGTGAGGCACAGCATATACTGCAGTCACTGTTTTAAATATAGAATAAGATCACTTAGAGGAACCGACAGTGTCACCATTTCATAATATTCTCAACTTCATATTAGAACTTTTACAGCAGATTAGGAAAGACATCTCAATAAGCATGTTCAGGATTTCAGTTGTCTGTAAAATTATGATAAACTATTTGTATAAATTCAAAATAAAGAAAATTTGTAAATTGGTCTTTGATCAGCAAAACTGGCATTCATTTCAATGTGGAATACATTCTTTTGGTTATCTGGGGTGTTAGGATGGGTATGCAGAAATAAGGATGTATGGGATATTCTTTAAGTATAGATTCTGTTAACTTGTATCAAAAATATTCCCTATAATATTCCAGTCGGTCAATCTGAAATTCTGAAATTCCTACATAAATATTAAGATTTTATTAACACTTTCAACTGTTTTTGTTAAAATATATTTAAGAACAAATGTGAAAAATTAAGAAATAATATACTGTTACATGAATTATGATACAAAATCTGTTTGCAAACTCTACTTTTTCTCAAAAATTCTTGGTCTTTTTTAGTATAGAGTGTAGAATGTAGTCACAGGTCTCTTTATAACATATTTTAAAACTGACTGTATTCAAGATTTTTTTGAGAGCAGACAACTTTTTTTTTTTTTTTTTTTTGGTCACTAATCACTGTGGTCCACAGAGACTACAGAAAAAACAATAACATTGTTTTCAAAATACTTTCAGAATGGTGAAGTCTGTATCCCTATTTAAATACTTAGAAATACACATGCACATGCAAGTGAAGGGACTAGAGAGCACCAGTCATCAAGTATTGAGTACAGATTTTAGACTTTTTGCAGTCTTTGGCCATAGAATTCCATATGCATTCTTCCAACTTTTTAAGGAAAAAACAAACAAACAAACAAACAAAACAAAATTAAACAACAACAACAACAAAACAAGAACAAACCTCAAAAAACTAGTGTAGGTTATCAGTAGGAATGCAGTATAGTAAGAAATTCTACTATGTTAAGTAGTTACAATTCTGTGGGCCAGAACTGGAAGGGTGTATTTATTAGTTTTAGGTTTCGTATGTGTTTCCTGAAAGGAAATAATGAAAGTATTAGTAAGAAAATTTGAAAAGCTTATGTTGCATTTCAGGTTTTAAGAAGGATATCTGAAAAACTTCTCTTCAGGGCTGATTCTTTTTGCATTAGTTGTCCACTCTCCTGTTTGTTTTCATCCTCAATTTCTTCTTCAGCCAATCTTCCTCTGATTTTTCATTCCATTTTCTTTTCTTGCCACTTCAAGTCTTACATTACAGTGTGCTTCACCATAGATTGTCAGATTTGAAACAAGGGAGTGATTGAATCACAGAACCGTAGAATCATTACAGCTGGATAATACCACTGACCCATCACCACCATGCCCACTAAACCATACCCCTCAGTGCCACATCTGCATGTTTCTTCTTTCTGAGAAGTTACTGAAGAAGACAAATTCTACACAAAATATTAGATTTGCACAGTTTAAAATAACCAAAAATAAAGCTGTGTGATGAAAAATGTCAAGCAACCATAACTATGGGTGGCATTATTGGTCTGGGACTACAAAAGAAATAAGAAAAAAAAAAAAAAAGTATCAGAAAACTTCTGAAGGACCTCACCTTGCAAATGCTTTTATATAAAATTTTACTTCTGTAGAGAGTTCTTAAGAATAAGGACATATCTTAACAGATTTTTACCTTAAATCTACATCCAAGACTTAGAAAAAGGAATTGAATTGTCTTGTTGATTACTTAAGTTTTATTTCAAAGAAAATGATGAAAGAAATAATACATTAGTACATGTATGAAATGAGTTTGAAAGCAAGAGCTGATCAGAATTATATGGATTATCTTATATTTTTTGGGGGGGAAGTATTTGAACTTTCCCCCTTAGTTTAAATTATCAATGTCAGACAAAACAAGCCTAAAGTATTCAAAATGTATAATGTTATGTGCAAGTATACTTCCTTTTATAATATCTCTAGATAGTGAAAGATGTCAAGTGGACCTTACCAGATCCTCTCAGATTGTTTCAGGACCTTAATTCTGTTTGGTTTTGTGGTTTTTTTTTCTTTTTTTCTTGCTTATTGGTTGTTGATTTTTATTTTTTTTTTTCAATCTAAAAGAGGATTTATATTGGATTGTATATTGTCATCGAATACCAGCATTCCTATTTTGTAGAGCTAAAATACAAGCTGGATAATCCAGTTTACCACTGTGCTGGCCTGGCACCTGCTTCTCTTTCTTGTAGCTACATATTGACACAAAAGCAAGAAACATCTAGTGTGTAAAAAGTAACTTGTTGGCTGATTTTTAACAAAGTGGTAGATAGACTGTTAGGTTTTTCAAGCTTAGCAAGATAGAAAAAAAGATCAGAGCAACCTAGACTATACAACTCTGTGATCTGTTCCAGATCAGTAAAGCTTTTTGTATTCAATTTAGTCCCATGTTGAAAATAATCATCACATCTTACATTATGCATTTCTAATTTCAATGCTCATGTCATGTAATTATTCTGTATAATCAAACTTAACTGGCAGTTTGCTACACTGAGCTATATAATGAGTATTCTGGCAATGAAGCCAGTATTTAACTATTTATTTGAGATATGTGCAGACTCATAATTTTATAAATTTGATAAATCTGTAATTATAATGTGTACATCTCTAGCATTTTCAGTCAATGACAGCAAAAGAAATAGCACATATTAAGCAGTAAAAGGAAATACTGAAAATGTCTGGCATGCTCTGATGCTCTGACAAGTTTTTGTTTGCCATTTTAACCAGAACTTTCTACTTCCAGTCTGACTATCAGACAGTAAATCCACAGGCAGCTTCAATCCTCACAGAACCTGCTTTAAAACTCTCCCAAAGCCCTTCCCTTCTTTTCCTCTTCCTTATCTACTTTTTTAAAAAAATTATTTTTAGAAAGCAAAATCTTGAATTGTACATTCTTTGATGTTGCTTGGTTTCTTTATGTCTTTGTATGCACACATCTCAACTTAAGAAATATCCAGAAAGCCTTAGTTATTTGAGTTCCAGAGGGTGTTCAAGTATGGTTTTTATGTGATTTCACATCATAACTTATTTGTTTTTAACTATAATAAAAAAAAATATTTTAATCTGTGACACTGTTTTGAAACTGCTATAAAAACTGACATCATACCATTATGCTTAGAGAAGTGGAATGTCTGTTCTTAAGTACATAAAGTAAAATATTTTTTAAATGTGAAGTTTCTAAAACTCTGAGAAAACCATCATAAATTTTAGAGTATTTCCAAAGTTATCATGATCCTTCAGCTCTAATGCCTGGATTTCTTTTTTTTTTTTTTTTTTTTTTTTTTTAATTATTATTTCTTTATTTTGCAAAAAAATAAAAACAAAAATAGAATATAACATCTCACTTTCTGAACAGCCTCATAATTCTTAGACTACACAAAGATGTATTCAGGATTTGGAGACATTACAAGAAAATGCAAAAACAAATCTGGAATGTGATAGAGAAGAAAAGTAATAAATTTAGTGGATACAGTTATTTGCTAAAGGAACATCTATTCACATCTTTAGATTCCATATGTGAAAAAAAAAAAAGAAGCGAGAAAACCAACCAGAAACAAACTATTAAAAACAAACAAATAAACAAACAGAAACACAAAACAAAACTGAACGAAAGCTGTTTTCAGTTATGTTAACATTTTGTAGATTAATTTGGAAGCTGACACAGTATTTTGCTACAACAGACATTTTCTAGAGAAAAATATTTTACAGTGTTCCAGTAAATGTTCTGGTAATCATGTTGCTAATTAGCAGACATAGCAGGCAGCCATGTCTTTTTTTTTTTTTTTTAGATAAATTAAAAACACAGTTCCAATGTATTTTCCTATAGGAAAAATTTCCTATTTTCATATGGGAAAGTTAATTATATTCTTGAGAAAATATAACAATGCGCTAATCCCTACAATAACTTAGTCTTTTGCTTTCAATGAAAATCTAGACTCTTCTAAATGGTTGCTTCTAACAAATAGTTCCAAAAATACTCCAAAACTTCTGTTGGACACCTTAAAGAACACAGACTGTAGAAGTTATTTTGTCAAGCCATGCTTTCTTCAAGAGGTAGTTGATCTCAGCAGGAAAGAATAGTAAAACATAAGATGTCTGTGCTGTCTGGAAAACCACTAAAGTTGGGATCATCATGTTATTTATTCAGACAGCATAACATGGGAACAGAAAGGTGATGGTGCATAAAACTTGTGAAGATTGAAATACACATGTACGGCTATTTGCTAAATTTCAATGAATTCCAGAGATAACTGATTTATTTAATTTTAATTTTATCACATAAAGGATGTGGCCTCTAATGTTTAAAATCTATACAGCTGAAGATCATAGTCAACTTTTTGATTGCTTGCTCTCTCTGTTACTTCAATTTCTGGTGGCATGTCCATGATTTAGCATTAAGCCTTCATCTGCATCTCAGAAGAGAACAACAGAAAGCTTCATATCTCTGAGCAAAAATAGACCTGTATTGGCTTCAGATATTTAGAATTGATATACAGAATGAATGAACTTTGGCCATATGCCAAGCAGGTCCAAAGGCCCAGATAGGGTTAAATCAGGAAAGTAGTGATTAATGATCTTGATTACTTCAGAGCCAGATTTATTTAAAAACAAACAAAAACAAAACTATCTTAAATCCAGGGATATCTTATCTAACTGACGAAACAGAGAAAAGGAAAATTGGTGGACCATTGACAGGAAATTTGAAGAACACATCATGCATGTGTAAAACTCAAATCATTTGTCTATTTTTAGATTAAAGTTCTGTAAAAACTGAACATATCTTTGGACATTAGGAAATTTGTGTAGTCAGGGAGATAAATATCTTTCTGTATTTTATTATTATTATTATTCACATATTAATGAATTAGAGTTGATATACAAATATTTTCTTATTAGTTTTATTTATTTTTCACATATAAGAGAACTGGATATACAGTAACAAAATCAAGACTTTACATAGGGCCTAAATCAATATTCAGAGCAAATACCTTTGAATTTAATCAGCATTCGTTCCCTACAATACTATGTAAGACCTTCCTATACATAATTTCTCAAAATTCACAAGAAGAACTGAGTTGAAATCTGGGGTTGGTACCCTGAACATCCCAGCTAATGGATTTGTGCTCTGTTTCTCAATGCTCTGATCTTCTTTCATGTTAGGTCTATTCAGATATCTACTGATAATCTGAGAAAACACCTTGGAGTGAAATGAAATAGTATGAGGACTAAGATTGAAATGATCTGTATTACAGATCATTCAGTTCAGTGAAGTGCTGCGTTGTATTTGTTTGAGTCTTCAAATCTGATGGAAACCTTCTTATATCTAAGATTAGGACACTCCCTTAGAAGAGGAAATCTCTAGAGTACCATTCTATCCTATCTTAGTGCTTAATGGTAAATGCTAATATTTCTCTGCTGCCAGACAGAAGCTATGATGAAGGAGCACTTTTTTTCCATATTAGGCAACATTCTTGGCTAACAGAGCAGTACATTTCTGTATCTTATAAATAATTTATGAAACTCTTTAAAGACTGTTTGTAGGTGATATTCACCTTCTCCCTGTCTTCACTCTAAAGCTCATTCATCTTAAAGAAGAGAGGCATGCTGTCCTGCTTTTTAATGTAATTTTTTTTTCCTTAAAATCCAATCAGTTCTACTGTTGATCTAAGAATGCCTTGCTACTGTAGTAACAAACTGGTTAAAATGTGAAAAATCGCTATCTGTGTTTACTAGCTCAGTCAGAGACTAAAAAGAAAATTTATTGACTAGTATTTTAAAAGAATCATAGGAAGATAGCAGTCCTATATGCACTGTAAAAACAAGTTCCTAATTCACTTTATTGCTTTCAAGAACACTGACATTCACAGATACACAACTTTTTGTGAAGTAAATGACATTTTTTTCCTGTCAGTAGAGCAGAAGTTCAATATACAAATTCTTGGTGAAAACTAGACATATCAGGCATATAAAACTATGCAAACTTGCACTTCTAGTCCTGTTCAAAGCAAAGAGCTCCCTAGGACATAGATGAAAGTCTTTTAAGTAACCTGTAATTAACCATGACAAAAATGTCAGCTGTAACAGCCCACTAATGTGAAAGGAAGATTTGTCTGTTCTTTTATAGAATTCTTCTCCTCATTCTATTTTTTCCTGTTCCTCTTTCTAATATTTTTTTCTAAAACCATAACTTTAGGGCTAAGAAGAAAACAGGAGTTATAGCAAACATGAGAATGTGCTATTTTTTACATAAATATGGCTCAGAAGTAAAGCATACTATATTAATACAAACAGTAAATAACACAAACATAAACATTGCAGAAAAACAAATTCTCCTAGGAATGGTATGTGTAGGAAGGACATTGACTCTAATAGTAGGTTTTTTTTTTGTAATATTGTTACACAAGCTAAATCATGCTGTAGATGCTGCTCAATTACATGAAATTGTTTAGCTATAATAAATGGCAAAATATGAACCACAGATGTGTTATGACTTTGATAGCTATCGATGGTTCTTTAAACTCTGTATGTGGGTGCATCCTAGAACATCCTAGAACAAGAATTTAGCACATGTTATTTTGTATTTACTAACCTTGATGGCCATCAAGGAAGCCCCAAATCAGAGGGGAGTCATGGTGCAGGTCTCAGCTGTGAATCAATGACTGTTGCCTTTGTAGGAACCTTCCTGTGTCCACAAGTCCTGAAACTGCAATGAAAATTCTCTTTTTCTGAGTATCTAACAAGATGTTATAATTTTTGTTCTTTTATGTTTTTTGTTGTTGTTGTTTGAGCATTGTAATTATTACTTCTTTTAAAGAACACAATTTTTCAAGGGTCTACGTACAGAAATAACAAAATTACCAGAATTTCTAGCATGGTTAAGAATAGAAGTTGTCAGTCTTTGTCTGAACACCCCTAACAAAACTATACATCAGTACATGCAGTTTAGATACTGACATTTATGATGCAGGAGAGAAAACAGGTAATTCAAATAGCTTGAATCTGTTTTATTTGCCCAAAGATAACTAAATACAGTCTTTTCCATTTTTTTCCCCCAAAGTTGCCATATTCAATTACTTGAAAAGGATTACTTATGACCACTAAGAAATAATTTCAATGAGAATTATCACAGTTTTAGCTAAAGTAGTTCTAATACTGTAGAAAAGCTTAACTTTCATTCTTCTGCTCTACCATGAAATAAAATGAAATTTAATTGTGTATTTATGTTGTTTTTACAGTAACAGAAAACGTAATTTGTATACCAATAATTATTTTTAGAAGATACATTTCATGGTACAAGAAATAGCATTTGTTACTGAATTCCTACATTCATCAGTTCTTTAGCTGGAGTTATGAATAATTTTTTGAGAGAAATGAATTGTGAAATTGTTCTCCACGGATGTTTTGCAAGTTCCCTAAAAATGTGAGAAAACTAAATTTTAAGGAAAGATCTCATGGTGTGGATCTATTTTGTATGTATTAATATGTATGTATTCCTTATAGGTATAAATCTTTCTTTGAAAAAAATTTGGGAAAGCACTGTATTTACACATTCAAGTGTTAGAAACTCCATTTCTTATAGATTTTTGTAGTATAAATTCACTTTCTTTATTTGTATCAAAGAACTTATCCAATATTTTCACCATACTGAATGCAACACAAAGGAATTATTACTACTTCGATGCTTTAGAGAGTGAGTACAATGTTGATGTCTGTACACAGTGCTTAGTGCTCTTATTAAATGCTAACCCATAATATTGCAATATTAAGCAACTATATTCAGTCACTTGTGACTTTTTCAGTTCCATTATCCTACCTTCAACTGAAATACCAGTTTATGCACTGAAAAATATGCTTTCTTATGTTCTCTTACCACTAGGAGAGGTAACATCAGTTCTCTGAAGCTAGACTTTAACAGTTTAGAAGTATGCAAGCAGAGTGCTGATTCCTTATTGACAAGAATCCCTTATTGATTTGGAGGATTTTATATATCCTAAAGATTCTGAAGCATATAATTAATTTAAACACATTTCAAAATGAGTTTGTTAATATCTGACATGGCTAAGGTCCTTAAAACATTTTAGTAATGTTGCATATAGACGAGTTACATTCCTTTTAAAACTGTAATATGAAATAGAACAGGAACACAATAATTTTTTTAATTTTTCAGAATTACATCCATCTCAGGCTTTTTGTTGACATCAAGCTTTAGAGCTTCCTGCTTTTTCAGCTGAGACATGGGTCACACCAGCTAATACTGAAATTTGCCTCTGTTCTCCCAGTTCTGGGAAAATGTTTTATCTTTGAGTTTTTCCTGGGATTATAACAATTCTTTAGGAAGAATCAGTACTACTCTATAATATGCTTTGAATTTGTACATGAGCAAGAAACATTACCTTACAACATTATTGTAATAATGTTCTTTTCTTTTTTATACTTCTTTTATTTATTTATTTATTTATTAATTATTTTAGTGCTTCCTTTATGGGAGTTAAATTTTACAAATTTATGTTTGTGGAATTATCATCGTATTCTTGTTATTTACTATTATTGTGGAAATATTTAATTTCTCAACGAAATGTATCTCTTCAATAGTAATTATGTTAAGCCAGGTGGCTTCAAAATTTTTCAGAAATTAGGCTTGTTTAGAAAATGTCTTAAAATGTTTCCTCTTGTTCCTAACTGCAGAATTTGGATTAGAAACAGATTGGAGTTGTGTTTGTTAATTGAAAGTCTTTGATAGTGTTCAATCTAAGTAACATGCTCTAAGAACTGGAAATTGCTTTTCACTTCATAAATATATCAGCAAGCAAGCAAACAAAAAAACAAACTGTGAAGCCAGAATATATCCATGTCAAAGAAGGAAAAGTGTCATATGTACAACTGCCATATTCCAAAATTTGCTGGTTTGAAGAACTGAACCTAAAGGCAGAATGGAAACTTCAGGTCTACTCTTTTGAAGATACTTCAGGTGAATAAAGCTGTACTAATCTTTCTATTGTAGAGCTGAAAAGTTCCTCTCACAGTATCAGTTTTGCATTTTTTTTTTTTTTTTTGTGTGTGTGTGTGTGTGTGTGTGTGTGTGTGTGTGGGTTTACATAGAAAGGATAGGTGTGAACATTCTGCTCCTAATATGGACATCGCAAAATTAACACTTCAGCAACTTCCACTGGGGCAAAAAAGTTGATATGTAACTATCCCAAGTTATAGGTTTTCTGGAAAAGTAATTTCATACATGATGGAGTTCTAATCCCAAAACACAGTTTTGAGCCTTTTGCCTGTTACTGGATCAGGAGACATCCAACATCTGATTTTTACTGCAGAACTTGATATTACCTGGGCAATTTCCAATTATTATTATTTTTTTTTTTTTAAGAAAAATACTCTCACTTAGGTCTTATTTGGCATGTTTTTCCCAGGTTTCATTTAAAATTCAAATTATTTATAGTTTATTGAAGTTAGTTTTGGAAAAGCTTTTTTCAAAATCTTCTAAAATCAGATCTGACAACAGTGAGAAAACTAACAAACAATCACAGCACACTTGCAATTGAAAGCATCAGTGGCAGTTTTTCAGTACAATGGATGTTGTATCTGATTTTTTTTCTATTTTCTCCCAGATTCCATTTCTCACTTTTGAAGTTGGTCCAGTGAAAAAGGATGACCTAGATGGAGGTGGCATACTAAATACAGGACTATAGAAAAGAATCACTTCAAACATTCCCAGGTACTGCTACTTTCTTAATTGGCTGTACGAGAACAAAGTTTGTTTGAAACAAAATGTACCATCTATGTCCTGCAGGGCACGTTTTCATCTTTCCCTGGAAAAAAAGAATCTGATTTCCCTGTAGAGCAAAAGCTAAGCTAATTTATATACTTTAACTATGAATTACCATATTTTCAAAGGTTTTGTTTTCTTATAGCTTTAAATTGAGAAGATTCATATTTTAATCCTTAAGAAAAAATACAAGGTTTATTATATTCAATGCTCTTGGTGGTTAACAAATATTTTAGTCAAAGATCTGTATCTGCATTCTTCCTCTAGATCTCTTGTGGTTGTTATTAAATATGTTGGGAAATCTACTACTCTCTACTCACCAGCATATTAGCGGGCATTTTCTTTTTCACATCTTCAGGTTAAAAATTGAGCATTTATATTTCAAGAAAGTGGTGCCCTGGCACAGGAAGACCCTCTCTTCAATATTTTTTCCCATGTGTCTGGGAAGAAGTAGCTGTGTTTTGATTGTTACTTCTTGATGAGTTATTAGTGCTTTATATGGCTAAATCTTTTTAAAAGGGGATGAGGTTATGGGAGTAGAAGAATGCAAACTGGAAATATCAAGCACTTTGCTAAAACCGAAACCAATGTTTAGTGTTGGACCACTATAGAACATAGTTACTAAGTAGTTATCTTTATTAATTATTATATATTCCTCAGGAGTTCCTTATTTCCAATTCCAGAGGTATTTGAGATATTGAAATAAATGTTACTGCTTTATATTTGCCTTCATTATGAGTACAGAAACTTGAATGTCTGAAATGGACTCGTGAATTAGAAGAGCAAGGACTCTCATCTTAGTATCACATTTCATGCTAGATAGTTGGATACAGCAAGCAATACCTCCATCAATTTAAAACAAAAGAAATTATCAGATTATTATCAGCAGAAATTATCAATTTCTTTTATTCTTAACAAGTTCTTTCTGCTCGCAACTCATTGATGAGGGATCTAAACTCACTAGCATATTTTGCAATTTTAAAAAAAATGCTTCTGGCTGCTGTCTTCAGTTAGAAAGCTGTTGGGAAGTGTGATGCAGATAAGAAATTGACTTTAAAAACTGTGACTTTAATACCCGAAATGACATTGTTTTACTTGCATAACGTCTCTTCAATTGCATTTTTGCTCGCTTGAGTCAGTACATGACAAACAATGCACAGGAGAAGAACTGAGTGATGTGTTTGGAAGCATGGTTCAGAAAATCAATATATGTACTTCTTCAGCACATAGCACATACATCAGAAATATTTCAATGAGCTATCATAGTTTACCTTCAGTCAGTGTGGTCCATTTGATGCTATGAGAATATAAAAATTTGTAGTGACAAAGAACCTAGGAAATAGCTGTGAAATATGAGTGAACACTTCAGACTTGTTTAAATATTAAAATTAGTCCAGCTGGGATTTTGTGTGAGACATGATAAGTGAGGGTTTTTTTCCTGGTTTGCTGTGGCCGCTGCTGTACTGTTAAAAAGTTTTCCAGTCAATGAATTCTGTTAAGTAGTTTTGTGTGGGCATCATGAGGAAGCATGTTTCAAGTAGTTTCAAGGTTTTTTTCATTGCTGAAACTGATTTGAAGCAACTCATCCTGTAACTTTAACAAATTATATCCAGAATGAACTTTGACATACTAGCTTTGCCATATGGAGTTGGAAAATAGATGAAAATAGAAGAGAAAACATACACTGAAGGCTGAAATATCAGTTCTTATACTGATCTACATGGTAACCATGATGATCTATTGTCTTGTATGCTTTGTATTCCCTTGTATCTGTTATTTGTCAAGGCCTTTAGAATATTCCTAACTCCTTCAAAAGATAACATTAAGTATAAAATTATTTAATTATTTGCAGCAGATTTCTGAGATACACCTAATTTCGGTTAATTCTCAAACTAAGATAAAAGTGCTCTTTCATTAATTGCAACTGAAGATATTTAATCAAATTTTCGTAAAAAGTATGTGGGAATTAAAATTGAAGATTTAGAGGCTGATTATATAATTCAAAAGATTCAGCAATTTAAAGGTGATTAACATCTCCAGGATGTTCACACCATCTCATCACTACTGCATTTGAATGGTACCTGGAGATTTATGGGAAAGAAAATATAGCAATTAATTGTTTGGCATAGCAAAACACATATACAGAAGTCGCACTTGTTCACTCATGCAGATACACTTTCAAATGGTCCTTTAAACTGTTTGTTTCCTAAATTACTTTAATTCATAGCTACATTTTATTTGTTACAATTGGAGACAAGGTTTTAAATTACATCAGGTGCAAATGTAGCAACAGTATAGTACTTAATCTGAGTATTATCAGAATTTATATATGATCCCATTGTTTAATCTGTTTTTTCCTGGTTTAGTAAAGAACCTATTCTAAATAAACTTCTGGAGTCCCATTCTGGTTTTAGTTTCAGTCTTTTCAGAAATATTGTTAGTCCAATCTCAAAACAAGGATCAATCTCAACCAGACCAGGAGTCTGCTGCACAGGCATGACATAACATGGCATGGCATGGCATGAGATAAAAATTATTCACAAAGAGAAAAAAAAAAAAAAGAAAAAGAAAAAAATAAACTTGACAATAGCTCTTCCAGTTACAGTTGCTTAAAACAGGACTAAACTTTTAATTTAGATAATTTAGATATCAGCTCCCAAATTTTGAACAAATTGGAATGAAATGTATATTGAAATAATTCTATCCCATCAGCATCACTGAAGGTGATATGCATAAGGGTAATGCAAGTCTAGGGTCTCTATACTGATGTTTAAGCGTAGCTGTGTCTACAGCAGGTTTTTCTCTACATTTTTGGAACCCATTCTGTACTTTGGTTCCAAACTGAGCTCCTTATCAACATCTCAGTGTCAGGTTGGACTTGGCTCATTTCTATCCCAACTGAAGGGATTTTCATGGAAAAGAAATTGTCAAAAAAATTTACTTATTTTCCTTCCTTCAACAGGAGTATCTGTGTATATGTTGTGAATATATATATGTATAATCAATATTGTAATAAGAGTATAGCTTTGTGAAGAAAAAACATTTTATAATCTGTTGTGACATATGTTTTTCTATGGGGCAATTTACATAGATAAACAAAATAAATACATGTATATTTGTAAAAATTTGAAGAAAAATTCCCTTTTCTCTCCTTCCAAGAAAGTCCTTTTGCAAAACTGAACTCTAAATTGCATTTAAAAAGAAATAACTTATATGTATATATATATACACTGCTGAATTTGATTTTATCAAAGAAAATCTTATTTTTTACTCCTTATAGTCTTTATTGATTGGTAACTTTGATTAGGTAAAGTTGCCGTTTTCCAAGATTAAAAGGGAGAAATTCACGGAAATATTTCCATCCTCTTATTCAGGACAAACTTCCATCAGTCATTCATGCTAAGACACAGAATTTGGATTTCTCATGGGGAAAACAAAAACAAAAACTTTCACTACTAAACAATCAAAAGGTACATAAAATCTTTATTTCTTAAATTCAGTCAGGATCTGGATGGGGTTTTCATAGGATAAATGAGTTGATTTGCTTGATGTGGACTTCCGCACTCTTTAAACACTATACAAAAGGAGGGAACAGTATGAAGAAGGGGGAAGAGATGTGCATTTGAGAAAGGTATCTTTAGTTAAGATCAGTTTGGGACTGTTGTACTTTTTTCATTAAGTTTTGATTGGACGCCTCAGCGCACTACTCGAACAAACCATAATTGTTCTACTTAGGATAATTTCCACATGCAAACAATGCTTTGAAGATGTGGTGTCGTACCACAAAAGACTTCTTTGTTTGTCTTTGAAAAAGAACAAGATGCTCTGTTGGTATAAATAACACAAACAATATGGCTTAGAGCATAAAAGGGAATGGCAGCTGTGTGATTAGTAGCCATATAACAATAAATGTCTATGAGTAGCTGGGGAATATCCATGTGTGGCTGGTACTGATCTCATATATCTAAGTAATTAACAGGAATCTCTTGTTTGACATAAATTCAAATAAGAAAAGTTAAAATTTAAAAATAACCATCAGTTGGGTATGTTCAGATTTATAGCGCATATGTAAGAACTGTGGTATTTAATTTCATTGTACTTATGTAGAAGAACCCAAGGTTGCTCTTTCTACTGGTCTGTATTGCCATAAAACTGTCCAATAAAAATGCATGTTTTTTACCTTCGTAAACACCAAGTCTTCAATACTACATGATCATGACTGGTATCAGATTGCTGAAAACACATCAAATGCAGGAAATAGAAATACATTATGTATGTTCATATATATAGGAGATAATTTATAAGACTTTATTAGTAGTTAGTTATAGGAATATAATATATATGCCACAATTGATTCTGCATTCTCAGGATATAATTTTCGTGTAATTTTGTTGTTCCATCTTTGGTACGTAAAGCAAATAAGAATTTACAGCATTCATTGGATGAATATGTGGTTGTTGAACTGAAGGCTTCAGGTAAAGAAAAGGAATTCATTTTTGAGTTTTGCTTTAGTAGCATAGTCCTGGAGACAAGTGATTTAATTAAGGTAATTTCTAGGACAATATTTGGTGTTCATTTTGGCTTATTTGAAGTGTCACTGCTGCTAACAGTAAGGAAATACAGTTTACACTAGACAGAAATTTCAGAATACACAATGTATAAATAGACAGAAATATGCACATTAACTGTGCTTCATATAAATTTTATTAGCTGATGAGAAAGTGAGATTATTGGTTAGTTACTAACCTTTTGAGCACAAATGGTAAGATTCTAAGGAAGTTCTAATTCTCAGGTAGACTTCTTAAGTGACACTTTCATTAGAAAAACTTCTATCAGAGATTGGGTTCGTTAACTACCATCTGTCTGAAGGCATGGCTGTCAGTAGATGAGTATGTCTTTTCCATCTGACCACACATGATTGTACTTTTAGGGAAATGCTTTCAAGACAAAGTATTTGCAAGGAATATTTGTTTTTCTTCTTCCTGCCCCTGAGCTAAACACTCTCAGAAGCTGTTAAAAAAAATTTGAGCTCTCTGACTTCATTCTAATCAACTTCAGATACAAATGACTGAGGCTGCAGACTTTCTCAAGCAGAAAGCTCTGAAAATTGCTACGAAAATCCCCACTGCTCATTCAGCAATACCACTGAATGAGAAAGAATAAATTGCATGGATGTTAAATAAGCACTGTATTCTGCAAAGCATATTTATACAGTTCGGTAGTCACTGGACAATTTATAGTTTTTATTTGTGTAATTAACCTACTGACCTCATACAAAAAAAGGGTACAAACAATACATATATCTTGCCAGTAAGCTATTTCAAAGAATGTGAATATTGATTTATTGTTTGAAGTTCTGCACAAAAATAACTCTCAAACTAAAGGGAAAAATAAGGATATCTGATAAGCAAGTGGGAAATCCTTCTCCATCGCCTAGCGTAGTTGCTAGCTAGACTGCTGTCTCCTGTCCTACTAACTCCTTGTTAGTATGGACATCTGCTTTTCAGCACTTGCACAATTGTCTAGGTATTTCTTCTGTGTGACAGTTGGGTTTATACTTCCAGACATGGTAAAATCAATATTTCTATTTGTGTAACACCAGAAATCAACAAGCCAAAATGGAAATGACTTGCAAAGGTAAGAAAAGAAAGCTCATGCTTTTGGTGGCCTAACTGTCTTACGAAACAGCTGTATCCTCTTGAAATGGCTATTTATCTTGGTTTGAGATAAATGCAACATTTACTGTATGCATGTATTCTTTGAAAGCCTTAATGAAAAAAAAAGTTATGTAAATGAACTTAATTGATGATAGATGGACCCTTATTGTCAGTTAATTAACTACTTCAAAAGAATTTGCAGCACTAAGTCACCAGAATCACTCAGTATGTTGCTATAAGAACTGCTAGCCCTTAACTAATAAGAGCTTAGTGCAATGGCTCTCAATGATTTGTTTTTCCATGTGGACTGCAATTTACTAATAAATACTCTCACAGGGTTCCTCTGTTTTCCTGTTAATAATGTTTCTCTAAATGGCTTCCAAAGCTTGCTTATAAAAGAGAAAAAAAACCCAGAAAGCTGTTAAATCATGTGTAAAAAACAAAACCTATGAGATCAAAGAATTTAAAGAAATTAACTTTTTAGTTCAGCTTTGTAACAAAATTTTGCATCTAAAGATATAAAAACGTGTTTATCTGTATGGCTTGGTAGCCTGAAGAGGGCAGTGCAGGTGATATTCTTTCTTTGATATTAAAATAACATTTGGACAGCGTTGAGAAATAATCACTAGTAATAGTTTTGTTCCATAAAATGTTTGTTTTTTCCCCATTGTTTTTAATTCTTTCATAAATCTGAGAACCTTCATTCCTGTATTTTAACTGTGAAGCTGTGGTCAGACCACTGCTCATCCAGAATGGACTAAGAGCTGTTTTGTGCTTCCCTATCAACCACAAGAGAAATGCTGCAGAGCAGGGATACTTGTGGGATCTGTGATGTCATAGATTCCTTCACTGATATTCTCCCAGAAAGAGTTGCAACTAATATAGATAGAAGGAAACAGGATTATTCTTAGCCTTTGGTAATCTCTCATCAGCTACATGTATCTACTGACTAATGGAATGTATGGAGGGAGGTGGCTGACATCCCTCTGCCTCTTAGTCACCACCCAGAATTACAGGGATCAGATTGAATTTCAGTATATCACATACTGGGCCTCTGATGTAGCTCTGCAGACTAATGCTGGTTGTGGTGGAAATGTTGTCACACGGTTCAGCTGAGAGAAGAACAAATGCCTAATTTGATTTCATGCTAATTTGGAAACTTTTGCCTAGCCTGCACAAATTTGTTCCCTTGTTAACTGGAAAGTAAGACTAACACTTGTACCAGTTGTGATGAAGATAGTTATCTGTACTTTTTTATCTTCTGTAATAAAATAGTCAATAAAAAATTTATGGGTTAATATGGTTAATATGAGTTTTTGCCTGTGCACATAATGTATTAACAGATTTCAGAAAATGAAATTACAGAAAATGTGGATGAATTACTGGAACTTTTCAGGTTGTATAATTACTTTAAATATGACAAAGATCATTTTCTCTTGTGCTTTTAAATTACATTTTAAATAGCTAGGCCTCTCAAAATTATCATCTGGAGTACGTGTGGGAGAGGAGAAGATTATTAAGTAAGTGTATACAATGGCCAACATTCTCTAAAGAAAGCTTTGTGACACTCTTGAGGGAAGTCATGTTGACCTTAGGGGAAATGATTTCAACAGCTAGCCATATAGATGTGGTTCGACAACTTATTTCATGTGTACCCTATAATCCATGTGGTAATTTGTATTTGGTGCCTGGTTAAAGCATAAATATAAACCTAAAGCCAGCCCTAAAAGAAGCTGACTCTGTGGTGAGGAAGGAATGACTAGAATGTAAGGGAAGAGGGAAAGTTCATGCTTAAAAGGCCACAGCAGTTTAAATGGTGAAAGTGAACAACAAAAGCAGAAGGGAAAACTGTATGAAACAAACCAATCTATACAAAATGACAGGTTCTAAATCCCCAATAATCAGCTGCTGTTGAGTAATTAAACATAAAATATACATATGAGAAAAATAAATTGCTTTTATACATACATATTATACACAAATCTATGTGTTCATCTAACCTAGGAAACCAAAGCCTCAGAAAAGCTAATGCATTCAACTTAAAAGTTCACAGGACTGATTTGTAACGTTAGCAAATTCGTTGTAGGTTTTGCTCTTCAGGAGTTGAACTAAGTACTTATAGTATCTTTGACATTTCAGATGAGATTTTAAATAGAATTTTGTGTTTCTATTTAAACAATCTGTTTTAATCACCTTTGGATAGTTTTTCAAACGTTATTTGCATACATGTAGGATTTCTGCTGAAAGTATAATTTCTTGAAAGTTTTGAATTCCCTAACTTACAAGTTCCTTAAGAAAAAACAGTGCAAGTAAAATACATTTCAAAATTTACAGTACTTGTTTTTAAGCCATAAAGGGCTTCTAAAACCTCTATTTTCTGTTTCCTTTTCACAAAAGAGAGAAGGAAAAACAACCCAGGATTGTTATACAGTAAAAATATTTTATTCATCTGGAAATTGATAGTAGATGTATATAAAATTGAGTATCACAACAAAGATGTAAATAAAGGTAGCTTAGTAATGGAGGCTGTGATTCTTCGTGAGTAATCATAGAATCATAGAAACACAGAATGGGTTTACTCAGAAAGCACCTTTAACATCATCTAGTTCCAACCCCCTGCTATAAGCAGGGAAACCTCCATCTAGTCCAGGCTGCTCAAAGCCACATCCAGCCTGGCCTTGAATGCTTCCATGGGAGGGGCATCCACAGCCTCACTCAGCAACCTGTTTCAATGTCTCACCACCTCAAACTAAAGAATTTATTCCTAATATCTGGTCTAAATCTACCCACCTCCAGTTTAAAGCCATTTCCCCTTTTGCTTTCACTTTTTCTCTAAAAAGTCTCTCCACAGCTTTCCTGTAGCCCTCCTTCAGTTACTGGAAGACCACTACAAGGTGCCCCCGGAACTTTCTCTTCTCCAGGCTGAAGAGTCCCAATTCTCTCAGGCTCTCCCTGTAAAGGTAGTGCTCTAGCCCTCCGATTGTCTTTGTGGTCCTACCTCTGGACCTGCTCCAACAGCTCAATGTCCTTGTACTGGATTCAGTACTCCAGGTGAGGTCTCACAAGAGCAGAATTGAAGGGCAATGTAGAGGTAATGCTTTTGGTGGACTAAGAGAGGCTTTACTTGGCAGGCCAAGGGAACTTCCAGAGAGTTTTAGGGTGCAGCAGTTATGTAACCCTTTATATGTTGTTGAGATTATGTTTATTTTCTTCACATAGCTAGTCAGTCCTAATGCCCAGGGAGTTACAGAGAAATAAAACTGATTAACTGCTGACATGAATTCCTGAAATAACAGCAAGCAAAGCAGAATTTTTTCCAGTTCTTCACAAGTATACCATCCAAATTGGGTCTTAACCTGCCTAGGGAACTCCATCTTTCAGGACTATCTCATTCCACTTGAAAACATACCTTGACTTCGCTTTTCCTTTGCTGAACAATCATGGCTCTGAATCCTTGAAGCATGACAGTCTTCATGTGATATTGTGCTAAAAGGAGAAAGGAAGTCTCTTTGTGGGTGGAGGTGTATCTAAATTTACCTAAAAACTAAAGTATGTATATACAAAGTTTGGTGCTATCTTAGCTGTTTTTATTATGCACTGCACTGAGAAGTACTCTAACCATGGCATTTGTGAGCATATGATAATGCTGTGATGTGCTGGTACGTTTTGGTGCAAGACCTGGTTTTCAACAACTCTCTGTCAACTCAAGTACATTTTTAATGTGGTAGAGACATAGAACTTACGCTACAAGTGGAAGGTAAAAATCATTTGCTGTCTTAGATATTCACAGTCAAATTAATGTGTATGTATTACAGTTCTCAATGTTTTTTACTCTATAGTATGTGTGCTTCACCCTCAGTGTAATTGAACCCCAACAATTTTCAATAAACAAGCAAGATTATGCTTAATTTTCTCAGTATGGTAAAGCAGGAAGAAAGCAAAAACAATGAAATGCAATGCAGCTTAAAATAGAAATAATAGCATTCATTGAGTAAATGATGTTAAAGTCAGGATATTAGAAATAGTTAATCATTTTTCTATAGTGTCATAAAACTAAAATAATATATGTCACTGAAAAATTAAATTACCTAATATATGAACTCATGCAATTGTTAAAAACAGAGGTGTATTTGTTGTATGAATATCATATAGTTGCTTTGCATTACACTTGTATATTAAGCTTTAGTAAAGGCCTGCTTTTCCAGAATAAAACCAGGATTACGTATATTCTACCTGAATGTAGAATATAAATTAGATGGGTAAACTTTTGGCTGCCTGTTGTATTGTAAAGTTTTTGTTTTTAGTAACACAGTCTTTACCTAAAATATATGCTAGTTTGTGACTGTTCATCTCTGGCAATTAGTGCTCGATTTTGGCTTTAAACTTCTATAAGGTCATATGCTTTTTTTTTTTTTTTTTCTCTTTTCAGAGAGGAACAAGAACACATTTTCACTACAGTACAAAGTATAAAAAGAACAAGTTAAAGAAGAATAAATCTCCCAAAGACATAATTTCCAGACAATTATTACAGTTCATATTTAAAGAAAACATCATATGGAGAAGTCTAATTCAGGGGAATGAAAGATGAAAGTGAACAACACGTTAGATACAAGGAGGAATCGAAAAGGATGACAAATTCAAAAGGAATGATGTCTTCATTGCCTTCTCTGATGTTGCAGAGCAACACTGGTTGTCATTTACTGACTGTCACAGTGACAGAAAATAGTATCTTTGAAAGAAAGCTTAACAAGAAAGGACTAAGACAGAGCTATAATTTAACAGTATCTTCCTTTCTCACACATGTGATTCATGTTCCTAATTAATACCAATTAAATTTGAACTCAGTACTATGCAGTGTTCTTTTCTTTTTTTCCCTTCTTTTTTGGCACTGCAGAGAATGTTATATCTAAGTACACAGAAGGATATGTCTACAGTTTGTGAATACTATCATGCTGAAACTTTTTAATGTCAGTGTAATCATTTCCTTCCTTAAAGGTATTTTCAGAAACAACATATCAGATTTCTTCAACAATAAAAGTAATATAGATCTTAGTCAGTAGTACTAATACTTTTACAAGACTTTCAGTTCCTTATTTCCTAGCATGACATGCATGTTCAAACGAAGAATTTTTAAGTTTTTTAATTCTAAAACTGTCTGTCTCCTAGTAAAGGCTCACCTACAGCCAAAAGTTGATGGTAACATCTTGTAACTGTTGCATGGATTCAGAACTAGGATACCAAATTTGACTGGATTTTCAAGCTGAAGAAAGAACTTTAATACTTACAGAGTAAACTGCTTTCTGTCTTGGTGCTGTTAATGCTGAAAGTTTTCTCAGTTCTTCTATGTACGGGAGCTGTGTCCATCTTTATGTCACCCTGGTTGTAGAGATGAGGAATTCCTGGAATCAGCCACAAGTCATTAAGCTGAAACTGATAAGTCATTTTGGGCTATTCTTACACATGCATTTTCTATTAGCTTTTATTGGACAGAGTTCAGATCTGTCAGTCTACATAAGCCCATACAGACAAGTTCTCTGAGTCTTTTCAATGTTCATATGTGGAAGAACACTCTGTTTTTCAGGTTCACTGGAAACACTGCACAAATTGAGATGTTAACTAATAAATGCCTAGTTGACTTTTCTCTGCCTATAAGGAAAAAGAAGGCAAATATTGTAGATATCCAAAATGCTTGTATGTATTGACTTCCATAATTTGGGGTTTGAATTTATGGAAAAGTCATTGATCTTGTGAAAAAAAAAAAAAAAAAAAAGGGAAAATATGTATAAATTAGGTGAATATCTGCTTTACCATCTGCAGAAAGGTGGCAAGAGATTGACATTTCTGGCAGAAGAACACTACCAATAAGATATCTAGGTAATTGCTACAAAGTTTGAATGATGAATAAAAATATAATTTAGAAGACATCCCAAGAGAATAAGCAAAGAGTATTCCAAAGCAATAAAGACAAAATCAGTGAGCAGAGAAAAAGGTTTTTGCCAAAGGCAACTTACTTACTGAGAAGTATGGTTCTGAGTTTTAAGTTACCAGAGGTTATTGTACACTTGATCAAGAACAATCTGGAAGAATAAAATGTGTAAAAGCTGGCCTGGAAAGAGTCCAGAGGAATCTGGAAGACAGAACAGCTATTCAAAGCAGTTGAATTCACTGAAATTAGAGCTGAAAATAGGACAAAGGAGGGGAAAAATAAGGCAGTGAAGTGTGTGCCTGTTCTTTTTAAGATAAGACAGACTGCATTTTATTTATGTCTATGTAAGAGAAGGATTTGGAGAAAATCAGAGGTGGAAGAGAAAAAAAGAGTAGCCAGTAGAATTCTTATGTGTACCTCTTGGAAAAAGTCCCAGAAGTCTAAATTACTATATTGCTACAAGCTACGACATTGTCTTCTTATTTAAAATGTCCTGAGGGACTTCTAACCCATGAAAGCTTATGACTGCATAGGAAGCTAGGTTTATTTGTTGTTTCTATTTTCATCACAGCTGAATACTGGAAATCTGATCAAGGATTAGAAAAGAATGTTTGAAAACACCGAGATTACTATTTATGTATGTTGTATAACATCTTATTACATTCTGTGGCTTTTTTTTTTTTTCCTGTCATGGTCCATAGTTTGCCTCAATAAATCCAAAAAAACCCACAAGCCATACACAAAGTTTAACCCCCCCAAGTGAATGTATTCCAAAAATGAGAGCTGCTCTATATACAGATTTGATTTTCAGTGCATACTACCTACCACAAAAGAGAACAAAAGATGTAATGAAGAATAGATAGCAAAATTTAAATATACACAGCATAATCAGAAAATAAGTTTAAGGAATATTCAACTGGCACCTGAAGTCTGGGAAGAAAAATAACAAGTGTTCTTATGCTGACAGTTAATGATAAATGAATGATTTGAGACTAGCAGTCCTCAAAAGTGTCCAGGTTTTCAAATTTGAAATGAAGTTCATATTACTGTAGCTTTTTTCATGAGTATTTTCTCTTCTTCCAAGAAGCCGTACCTCTCCTTTCTGGCTATAACCACCACTTCTTCGTCTACACAATTTTTTTTTTTTTCCCCTCTGTGATTCTCTATTTTTGTGTTTTTCTGAATAAAACTTTTTCATCTTTCCTTTTCATTTCTTAAAATATGAGTAAAAACAGAAACAATAGATTTATGAAGTGAAAAACAGTATTCCTGACACCATGCATCCCTCTGAAGAGCTTGAATTAGTCTTCTCAATACCCTGTAGGTACTGGACAGCTGCTGTTAGGTTCCTCCATGAAGCCATCCCCTTTCCAGTTCAAACAAGCACCAGACCTACAGGCCCTGCTCTCAGAGTGACTCAAGATGCTACTTTCCTAGACTCACTCCTTTTATTGATAACTTTCTGTATGGGGGTCCATAGCTGGACACAGTACACAGTATGTGATCTAATGCACACATCAGAATATGATACCTCCATTTTTGTAGGAAGTACTACTTATAGGAATAGAGAAGTACTGCATGCTTCAATGGCAGAATCTGTGTTCATGGTTCACTTCTGTAACATTTATAAGTACTCAGTGTTATGAAGGAACACTGAAGCAGAATTCATAGGATTTACTGACATCCTGCTCATTCATATCAATGCCAGTTTACGTACTGAGATCAAAGAATATGATAAATACTGTTTGTGTAAGCAGAAGTTACTACTTGTTAGGAAATATGTTATTTCTATTTCACATATTCACAAAGAAAACTGCACTGTTGAACCATTTTGTTAAATGGTATTAGATGTAGTTGCCTTGTTTGATGAAATATGATTCATTTTGAGTTCATAAAATGTAACTATGTGATTAACCTTATTTAAATAATAAATGTTGAAAGAATTTATGGTAAGTTCTTGATTTAACTGAACTTTAAGTATTACAATAAAAGAATACAGAAGTATTTACAAAAAAAGGGAAGTACCTTACAGTGTAGATTCTTTCTAAAGATGCATATATCCTGATTTCTGACTGTAAGGAGTGTTAGTGTATACAAATCATCTTGGACTTTGGCATCAGATTGATATGCTAACTTTTTGAAGGGCAGGTAAATATACATGTATATTTATCTATAAATGCATGCATGCATGTAAACACATACAAGTATTGTTATGAATCTCTCATATGCAACACAGAGAAAATCAATTGTTAGATATTTTGATACTCAAGTTCAACTTTCATAAATTCAGATACTTTCAGCAGAGAATTAATGCAGTGATCCACTTCTGATATTTTGCTTGTAAACAAAGACTCCAGGGACTTTCAGAGAGGGAGCATAAAGTGAAGCAAGCTAGCAAACAGAATTCATTACAGTATAGTACATTTGAGGATATACCAGTAGTAGTTCAGGAATGATCAGTACATCTACACAGGTGCCCATCCTCAAAGACAAAGCATGAGTGTGCCACCTTTGATGGCATTGCTTTCAAAATCGGTTTCATGGCAATGACATGATCCGTTTCATGTCAGGTCCAGAATCCTTTCAAATACCTGGTATATAGTTGTATGCGCCTCGTGTGTTACAAATGGAGATAAATTCCCTTTCTGGAAACAATTTCACAGTCAGTCCAGTATCTGTGCTAAGAAATAAACTTTCTTGAAAGAGTTTCTTGCACAGCATGGTACTGTCAGATATAATGGTCAATGTGATGGAAACAAGCAAAGAATGAAAAGGGGAATGGAAGGGATGAATGGAATTCGGAAAGACTCTAAGGAACAGAAAGAGATAAAAAGAGAGATGTAGGCAGAGGTAAAGTTTAGAATGCAGAGGTATAAGAGGTTTCTGAAGTTCTCACAGAAAAAAATATTAATATAAATAGAACACAGACAAGAAAGATCAGCAACGTAAACAAGAGCTTCACAGTTAAGTCATAAATAAACAAAGTCATATTCTTTTGGGTATGATTTAGGAGGATTTATGTTGATTCACTTATCCTTATTTGTGAAATCAAATTTGGAAACATGATCTTAGGATGACTATGCTACCTATCCACATTTCTCACCTGAATAAAAGCAAGGAGAATCTAAAAGCAAATATCTCTTGCTTTATCCCAGTAAGAACATGCAAGTAGCCTTGCACACAGAATAAAAATCTAGGAAAAATTTTGTCCATGTAACGTTATTTTCTAGATATATGAGCTTTCTTTTATGTCGAATATAATTTGCTGTAATACAAGCTGTATCAGAAATTCTGAAAATTTAATAAATGGCATGCATATAAATAAAGCAGAAGTTGTTTAATGTAAGTAAGACATACTGGCCTCGTTTTGACTTATACTGAAGTTGTTTCCTTAATGATTTTTCTTACATGGCTGCTGGCAAAACTAGCACTCCTGCAATTATCACCATATCCAGAGCTGTGGTCCTCACCAAGTGCATAAAGAATGGAGGTTGCCTAGCTTTCACTTTAAAAACTTTGCAGGGTTTACTATTTCCACCTGTAATTATATTTAGGAATGAGAAATGAGGCAAACTCATCACCAGTCTGAGAGTTTATTGCTGATTTTCCCCCTAAAGCTCCCTGAACGATAGAAATCTTGAGCTGAGTCACTTCAGTTGTTGAATAGATAAAGTGGTGCAGCTAGAAGTAACAGCAACATGATAGTGAGACTATGATTTAGAGAAGTAAAGGAAGAACTAATCCCCTCTCTAACACATAAGATAGTGTAGCTTTTTTTTAACTGAATGCTGGAAGTCAAACACATAAATCCAGAAAACCCTGGAGTAATTTTCTCCTTCCTCTTACCTTACCAGACATAGATGATTGTGCAGTGGCAATTCTTATTTTATAATGGCTATTTTGGTTAACCAGATGTAGTAGCTTACTCTGACATCTATGTGGACTCTCCTGTGAACTAGAACTGTTCTACTGAGTAGACAGTTGGGTTTTTGATCATAATACAACATCCCATCTCTCTATACTGTTCCCCTTGCTTCTACAAGAATAGTAATCCCTTCCCCCAAATGAATAGAAAAGTGTATTTTGCAACATAAAGTTTCTCCAGTAGAGAGAAAAATATGTTGTTGCTTCATGAATACAAATCTACTCTGAAGTAAATATTCAGTGCTGCAAGTAGTGTGAACCTCATGCAATATGGAATGCATTGCTCACAGATATAGTGGAATCATAGAATGGGTTGGATGGGAAGGGACATTTACGATCATCTAGTTCCAACCCCCTGCTATAAGCAGGGAAACCTCCATCTAGTCCAGGCTGCTCAAAGCCACATCCAGCCTGGCCTTGAATGCTTCCATGGGAGGGGCATCCACAGCCTCACTCAGCAACCTGTTTCAATGTCTCACCACCTCAAACTAAAGAATTTATTCCTAATATCTGGTCTAAATCTACCCACCTCCAGTTTAAAGCCATTTCCCCTTTTGCTTTCACTTTTTCTCTAAAAAGTCTCTCCACAGCTTTCCTGTAGCCCTCCTTCAGTTACTGGAAGACCACTACAAGGTGCCCCCGGAACTTTCTCTTCTCCAGGCTGAAGAGTCCCAATTCTCTCAGGCTCTCCCTGTAAAGGTAGTGCTCTAGCCCTCTGATTGTCTTTGTGGTCCTACCTCTGGACCTGCTCCAACAGTTTGATGTACTTCTTGTATTTGGGGCTCCAGAACTGGGTGCAATACTCCAGGTAGGGTTTCACGAGAGCAGAATAGAGGGACAGAATCACCTCCCTTGGCTGCTGATCATGCTTCTCTTGACACAGAATACAGTTGGCCTTTCGGGCTATAAGCATGTATTGCCAGCTTGGTATTACCCTGATCCCAGTGCAGGACCTTGCACTTGGCCCTGTTGAACTTCATGAGGTTGACACAGGCACACCACTTGAGTCTATCCAGGTCCTTCCGGATGGCATCCCTATATCTATTCTATTATTTCATAGTTACTGACTTACTAAGTTAATGCTTCACAAAAACTTGTAAAAAGCCAAATGGGAAGATGAGAGAAAAATAATCCCCACAAAACAAAAGCTCAGTTACCTATTAAAATTAAATTTACTTTGTCAGCTCTGCTCAAACTATAACATTCAATACAGATCCTCAAAAAAAAAAAAAAAAAAAAAAAAAAAAAACTTTTAGAAATAATATAGTGAGCCCTAATACCACATCTGATCATCCCTGCATATGGCAACAGATTAATGAATTTGCTACGATCTTCCTCAGTGTATGTATGTTATTGGCAGTATGTCCAACTAATTAGAATCTAAGATTACTAACATAAGTCTATTTGGCAGACAGAAGCTTTTAATAAAGTAACTCAGGTTCATTTAAGCCAAAAAGGTGATGCTATTTTTTTTCACATTTCCAGACACATGGAACAATTGTGTTTGTACAGAGTATACCTTTATGGAACATTTACAGACCCATTGGCACAATATAGGCACATTGCTTACATCAAATGCATCTTACTCACTGGTACTTCCTTTCAGCCTGGTAATGCCTGAGTGTGATAGATTTGTCTTGCTATAATATTAAGAAAAGCACCTGAGTTGATACTGGTTACCTGTCTTATTGCTAACTTATTGTTTATTGAAAACATCTGTAGTGTTTGAAGTCTTTGCCTTCTTCTGCCACTACCTCCTGAAATTCCCCCTCTTTGGACTAAGAAAGATGTGTCTGGACGTTAAAAGACATGACATAGTGGACAAATTGAACTTCAGAATTGAAAGATCATCCCGAATAAATTTTATAATTCCCCCATGGTGGTCTGTTGGAAATAAATCTTGATCTAATGGTTGCATTTGTACTAGCTTTTGGTATAAAAGATTAATAGAATTTTACAGAATCTGAAATCAGAAGGGACCATTAGGTCATATAACTGAACTACCTGTATATCTCTGCTTATTACATTTCACCAACTTGCCCTTACATTTGGTCTGATAAATTCTGTCAAAAAGAAGTATGTCTTCCAAAAAGAAAGCCAAACTGACTGCAAGTTACTTGGGCACGCTGAATTTATGTTGATAATTTATGTCAAGAGCTTATCAGTAGAGGTAGATGTGAATCTTTTTCCATTAGCCAATGCCAGTCTGATGATACTGGGGTCATTTCACAGAAATACAGGTCTGTTGAGGATAAAATAGACTTCTGAAGGTCTCCTATCCATTAACATTTAAAAAAAAAAAAAAAAAAAAAGCTTATAATTTATAAATGCTTCTAATATAAATTAATTTGTTCTCAATTCATTAAATTACTAATGGTTTCCTTGGCTTATCCTGTACTGATTTGTTTTGTTTTGTTTTTGTTTCATGTGGTGTGTGTTAATCAGATAGCTCTCTTGGTTCTCATTTAATGTAACAAATCTGTTTGCTGTCTACTTTCCTCATACATATATTTGCATTGGAAAGCCAAAACAGGGAAGTAATTAAAAACAAACAACAACAACAAAAAAACGAGACATAAAACAATTGTTGTATAATTAAACACATATAATCAGCTCTTGGTCTTTAAAAGAGAGGTTTGCTATTCTGTCACTATATTTGCTAATTATACTTAAAATACACTTTGCAAATTGCATAATCCAATTCTATATAGAAATGGCTCTGGTTGCTGTGTGATGGTGTAGCTGAGGCACTTCTTATTCAAGTGTGATGCTTTGCTTTTCTCATCTTTTCAAATGTACTGTTAGTGGAACAGCAGGGATTTCAGTTATCAGAAGTGTGTTTATTCTGGAATAGAGAAAATGAAAGGTGTGTGTAGTGCTTTTCAGAGGCGTAGTGGCAGTGATAATCTAATAGCAAAGACAATGAATGAGCACATAGTTTTGGTTGGCTGGATAACATTCAGCTATCAAGACAGAAAGATGACATTTTTCATTCAGAATATAAAAGTAGCTTCGTATTACACTTTTTTTTTTTTTTTAGTCAGTCATCTAGAAACCCTCTGGGCATCTAAAGTCTCTAAAGCAGCAAGACTGAATGTGAATTTGCACATAGATTCTCAGCTCTCAGTTGATGAACTGAGGTGAACTGCTCTGATGGATGTAAAATCAGCAGTGGTCTACAGTACACCACAGAAGAATTGGACTGTGTAGTTTCTGCCTCAGTGCAGTTTGTTGGTGCTTAGTGTGCCAAAATGTAGTTATATTCAAAAAGAAGCTAGGATCTAAGAGGAGAAGAAGAAAAACTGAAAGCAAGAAATGCAGGTTACCTGAATGTGATCTATACACTTCTCACCAACTAGTAAATATTTAATTGCAAATAAAATTAATTCAATATAATTATACATACATTAAAGTTGAGATTTTAAATTTACTTTTACAAGGAGTAAAATGCAGTTCTGTGGGGACCAATTCTAATCTTCATTACTACATAATTTCTTACAATAGATTGTTGTCCTCTGCATATGAAAGAATTTTTACCATTCATTTTAAACATATAAGACCTGGTTCTCCCTCTGATGTGCATAAATAGTAATGCAGTTATACGAGATGTAACTACTTAACAGTGCTAATAAACACAAATCTTTTAGGGTCAACGGCTATCATTTTCACTGGTTTATGATTGCAGTTAGAGCTTTTTGAATGCAGGTCTACAGAAACTTTCATAACAGTCTGCATTCATTGGCAATATTACAGCTAATATCATTCCTGGTATCTGCTGATTAAGTTCATCATATTGAGTGGCATCTTGACATTTATAACCTCTGGATGCCAGCTGGATGAGTTTATAAGCCTAAGACAGTTTATACCAACATCATTTTTTTTTGTATCCAAGAAGTAAGCCTCAAGCAATTGAACAGAAGGAAGCATTTTCCTCTCCCTTGATCAAAACTGTTGAAGAAAATTAATTTTGCCTGACTTTCAGTCTCCATAGTGATAAAGTCAATGGAATGTTAAGAAGCTTAGTAAATAAGTTTTTTGGTACTCCTTTCAGGAAAAAAAAAAAGTAAAAAATAGGCTTAGGTCATTACATTACATTATAGGTCTTTACATTATAGGCTGTGATTCTGTGATTAGTCATTTAAACACCATGACATGACAACCACATCTATTCACTACAGTGAGGGGTGAGTCAAAGCATTACAAAAGACAGTGCATTAAATTATATAAAGCCATAGCCATAGTCACACACAAACCAGTTCTGATCTATCACTGGTGATCTCTGTTTGCATAAATGTAGCTAAGCATTGAAGGCCAAAAATTTTAAAGATTGATATAACCATTAAGTCATTTATTAGCAATTATGTCTCATTTGAGTACATTCTGTACATATAATCTGTGTCAACATTTGCATTTATTACTGTAAAACAAAATGATGACAACAAAAAGTGACCTTTTACAGTTCTTCTTTAACAGTATAATTTATTACAATGGCAAGAATAAAACCCAAGATAATATCTGCAGTTTGCTAAAGAAATCTTTCTTAATTTACTTAGCTGCAGCTAAAACAAAATCTTCTAAGGAATTCAAATTACTTTAAAGTTTTCATGGTTCTCTGGTATTGCCTCCATGCAAATTAAATAAATGGGACATAAATGTCACAACAACATGAAACTGTTTTCAGTTCATACATGCCTTTTGTGATTGTTTTAGCAGGGTTTCAGTGGTCCTTATGGGACTGATTACACCAAGGAAAAAAATATACATGAAAAAAATGCTTACTAGGTAACATCTCCCTGTCACCAGGTGTTCATCTGCTGCTTTCTGTTCATTTCTTCTGACTGAAATTTTTTATCATATCAGTTGTTAAGAACTGAGAGCATAAAACCATCCGAAATCAAATCAGATCAACAAGCTATTGAGTAAAAATGACATTTTTTTCAACAAACATCTATTTACTTGTTTACAAAAATAAACCAAAACTAATTATGTCTATCACAGCAATGATAGAGGCAATGGGCACAAACTGAAACACTGGATATTCCATACAAACATTAAAAATTTCTTTACTCTGAGGATGACTGAGTACTGGTACTTCTCCCAGAAAAGCTGTGAAATCTCCTTCTCTGGAGATACTCAATTCCCATCTGGACACGGTCTTGGGTAATGTGCTCTAGGGGATTCTGCTTGAGCAGAAAGATTGGACTAAATAATGTCCAGAAGTCCTTTACAGCCTCAACCATTATGTGATTCTGTGAAATTTATTATTTAGTCTTTAACTGTCAGTGTGTACCAATGTGTACCAAATCTCTCTACTTCTGTCATAGATTTTATAGATTTAGAGCTAGAAAGGCAGTTTTACAAGAATGAGAATATTCCTTTCATCTCAACCAGAATATATTGCTTCTATGATGTTGTGAACACATACATTCATAAGCATAAAAACTTCTGTACAGGAACTGTATAACCTGCCATCAAGCAATTTTCCTGAAAAAGATTGATAACTGAGACATAAATTCATTTTACAGTAATCTGTTCAGAAAACTGCCTCTGAAGTATTTTTTCCCAGAATCTGATCTAACATCTCACCTGGCTAACTGTATGGCATTGAATTGCAGCATCCTTCTCACTAAGCAGTACAAAATCATGGCTTCTAGATATGATTCTTTCTCTGATTTATTTCAGAGGTCAGAAAGTAGAGGAAAAAAAATAAGGAAACAAACAGAAAAGGATAAAAATGACATTGAAAGCTATTAACAACTTCTTCCAATTTTCTTTTGATTAAAGCTAAGAGAATTTCTAAAAGCTACTATTGTTTGCTCTGAAAGCCTTTTCTTTTAAGTATCTTTCTCCTTCTCTGGAACACATATATTTGATTTAGTTCACATTAATCAATATATATATGAATATATGTACGTATGTATACATATATGTATATATACACAAACAGTGAGTTATAAATAGGAGATAGGAAACAAAAAAGCGTTAAATGAAAACTAGTGTTACATTTTTTATTTAAATAATTATTTCTTCTGGCTAATCAAAAGTATTTCATTCTAAGGTATTTATATATATTTTGAAAAGGTTTCAAAAGAAAAGGGCAACACACAAACTTCTGAGTAATTTCTTGTTGAAAGAAAAAACAAGTTTTACTGTTTCTAGTGTTCAGAGTCAATAAATCTATATGCTATTCCACCTCATTCATTCTGATGAAAAGAGAAAACTGGAAGATAAATTCTTGCTCAGTGGGTAAATTGTCTTTGTAATGGTTATTATTTTTCCCCTAAGACATCAAAAAGTGTAGTAATTCTATCCTATGAATTCTGAATATTTTGAAAATATTTTAAATATTTTGACTCATTGTCAGCTACTCCCTCAAAAAGGAAGGATGTTTTGAGATGTGATTACTATAAGGGTGACAGGGATTTGGTGGTATCTGTTGCTGACTACATCACTTAAAAATTGTAAACATTTGTTGACTGTGAACAATTGCTTACTTGAGAAGTTAAATATGCAAAACAAAATTGCTAAATTCTCAAAACTATACTATTTTGTGAAACTATTTTATTTTCTATTATCTCTATTATTTTTTCAATCTCTTGAAATTTATTTCACATAGAAAGCATATGATAAAAAATAATGCACAAAAAAGGCAATGTTCAGGAATGTTTACTTTCTCTGAGGCAGAGTTACTTTTTCAAATTCATCGCTACTGTGACTATTGAAATGAGTTGAACAGCATCAAACATGCTTTAGGTGTATTTAATGAACAAAGGGAAAAACAGATGGTTTTGTTCTTACTGGATTTTGTTTGTGTTTGTAAGTAAATGCAGCTAGTCTCTCTTTTTGAGCATTGGAAGTATTTGTATAATGTTCTGGTCAAGTTCAACACAAACCCAATTATAGCTAACCCCCAAGCTTTTTGAAAACCCATAGGATTAGAGAGAGTCTTAATAAGCTGTCCAACTTGTAATCTGCTGCTTATCCACAGTAACTGAGGGGGGGGAAAGGGAACAGGCCAGTCTTTTAGAAAATCCTCAGAAAATGCTATTCTCTGCTATGTCAGGTTAGAAAAAGGAAGTTACTAGGAACATCTAAAAATTTTCCTGTGACACGGGTAGAAGTCTAATTTTTTTTTTTTTTAATTGGATTACAGTGCGCACAGTGAGAATTAACACTGGTTAAACTTCTAGCTGAGAAAAGATGCTGTTGCAGTTAATTTTTCTTATGAAAAAAAATATGATCCAAGAGGAACACTTGATATTGGTAATGACTATGAAAATAAATGAGTTCTAAATGTATGCATGTGTGTAAATGCATGTGTGTATGCAGTCATGCATATTAAGTTGCACAGTATTATGTAATATTAAAATTACCTAGTTAATTTTATAAGTCTTCTATGTCTACAAATTTTCTTCTATCAGTAGCACCTTAATGATTTTAAATCTTCAAAGGAATGCTTTTTGGTTTTGAGAAGTGTCCCAAAAAGATCAGTAATTATTCTTTGATGGGAAATATTTTATGTTCACATTTTTCTACTCTGCTGTGGATAATTTGTATATAGCTGATGGCAGTTGTGCACTGGAGATGTAAATAAATAGCTAAGGAAAATGAGTAGTTTTTTTGGGTGGTATAAATATGCAGAGTTATAGCTCCATTGGACTACACGTAAAAAGGATCTCCAGGCTAATATAAAAAAAAAAAAAAATCAAACACAAATAATGGTCCTAGTATGATATATTGAACCAGTAGGAGAAGGCTCACTATTTTATGTATTTACTTTAATTTGTTTTTTTAATTTGAAGGGTATATATTGAGAAGATTAGAAACGAGAAGAGCTATAATTTAAGATTTAGCAAAGCTAAGAGTTACCCTGAGACTTTCTAGACAATGTATCAGTCTTCTTGTCAAGTACTTGTAGTTCAAGCAGAATACATGAAAATAATGAACACTGAGTGAACGAAGACATTTCCAAGATATTTTATTGAATAAAAAGTTACAAACAGAAATAGATCCATGCAAAGCTGTTTGCTACTGCCAAATATCATTAATAATGGTATCATCTGTGCATCAACAGTGGAGCTATATACATACTAAATTAAGTTTCCTTTAGCTATATTTTCAAATTGAATCAGTACTTACATTTTTCCCATGCTTTTCTTTATATGAAAAATAATTGCGAAATGAAAATTTAGTTCCCCCCTAAGAAATTGTATTTCAGTGGTAGAAGTCCATGAAAGTAAAGGATGTCTGTTAGCTTTAGAGTTCCTTTGAAAAGTTTTCCCTTTAACTTTCATCAGTATCTATTCACTGTCATGCTTTCCTTTTATTTGTTGCACTGTCTTTTGAATTGCTTTGAAATAAGTTCAATGTGATACATAAAAGAAGTTGAAGAACCCGACTATTCCTCAGTAGATGCAGATATGATGTAAGAAACTGATAAATCAAATTCCTTTAGGCACATGATTTACAGTAAATGTTTTATGACTGAAAATATCAATTACAGACACAGGAAATATATTTTTTTCTTGATCTAGATTTTTCTAATTCAAAAGCTATTTACCAAAGGTAAACATATCATTCTGCATCTGCTTTACTTTTTCTATATTCTTTTTTTTTTTTTTTTGCTGTTTCTCCCAAGCTTCATTGTTGAAAAAGATGCTTACTGGAATGGCTTATCATCTTCAATGTACATGAGATTAAAATGTAGAGGCTAAGAAATTTGGTAAATCTGATGCATGTTAGGGGAAAACAATGGTAAAATCGGCATTAATTCATGACTTGTAACAGTACTGCTAGTTATGACAATTTCTAAATTTATGCTTAAAATGAACAGAAATAAATTCACTGATTGGTGTTAGATAAATAAGGTGCTTACTGCTACTGAGAAGTCCTGCCATATTTTGCATTTTCAGAAGCAACTGACAAGTCCAGAATCAAAATGTGTCTCTTCATATCCTTGAAAAAGTCTTAGTTTGAACCTACACTCGACCTCTTTATGCTTCAGTTTCTGATACCAATCCTGATATCAGAAAAGTACAGATTTTTACTTGTTAATAAATAAATAAATAAATCCCATTTTAAAGCTAATAAACAAGGCCCAGAATTTTCATGCATTACACCTGAAGCATATGTTTGTTTTGCTTGGTTTTATTTTCTTCTTACCATCAACATATGTTGATGGCCTACATATGTAGGCCATTCCGAATGTAATGCCTCCTATTTATTTCCACTGAAATTACAACAGATACAAAATGCAAAATAGCACTATTTGATAGGTCAAATAATCAGCTACAAAGTACTATTTTTCAACTGTCACCGTTAGTTATGCATTTTTGCCAGCAATGAACAAGAGCCTGCCTGCTGTGCTTGTAAAAATCTTCACCAGCAGAAGTGAGCCAGTTTCACAGCTGCTAAGACAGTGCTGTTTCTGAAATGCACCATCTCACCAGGCTCACATCTGCTGTTTTGTTTTCATAAACATCCAGCAAGTGTCAATGAATATCAATGGGTGCAGATCGTTCTGTATGGAGGAATTCAATGACACACCTTTCCTTGTCAGTCTCCATGTTGTCAGACACCTCCCTGCTATCATCTGTCTCACAGAAACAAAATATAACAGAATATTGGCAAGAAGCTACAGCTTCTACTGCCAGATAGGACCAACATCCACCTCCAACATTGTGAGCCAACATAATAAAATAGGAGCCATTACTTTTGGAACATTTCTTGTATTAAACACCATTTTTTGAGGCAGATTTGAATGTACCAGACCCAGGTGTTGGCTGAGAGAATGAGCCTTGCCCAAACAATCTTCCACTTATTCTTTCTTATCTTCCTAGGTGGGAAATTCCTCCTCTGTTGCTCTCTTCTCTGAGCAGATAAGTGCTGTACAGTGTCCCTTCCCGAGGATTATCTGCCCATCTGCATGCTTGAGTAGGAAGGTAACACAGGAGAGAACAGTTAGACAATAGTAGCTCTTCATTTGGTGGTAGGACTAGTTAGGCTTAGCCATAATTGGATTCATTCAGACTTCTGGTGTAAAATTGCATCCTCAAAAATATAGATGCAATAATTTATCTTTTTGAGAAAGAGCTACTGCTTTCTAATTGAGACGTCCAATTAGTCTTGTAGTTCAAGACATATCTGTACTGCCGTGGAGTACAATCCTCCATTATTTAATTTATTTTCCAAGACCATTATTGCTTTTTTCTCCTTTCTATATTTTTATCACCTAAAGAGATGTTTCTTCTCTCTACATGCATTTAGCACTTTCATAATTGCAAATCCAATGTTACAAATGAGAGATTATGCCAGCAGGATAGAAATTAGACTAGTATAATACTCTGAAACAAACAAAAAAAACATTTCTCATTTAAAACATGAAAATGTTTTAGCCATTATTAGATTAACAGAAAATAAAAGCTTATGTTATATATAATTTATATACAGTTCTACATTCAAGTATATGAATTGTATTTAATTTTTACAATTGTCATGATGTGACATTTTCAAACAGTCATTCTCTAAACTTCTGATGTTTCAGAATGATTTACTTTTAACCATATCATTCATTTTTTTTTTTTCTCCGGAGAAAGGAAAGAAGGTTTTGCCTTAGTTTTCTTAGGTTTTTTTTGTTTTTTTTTTAATCCTTTTAAATTAACATAAAGTATGCAGAAGACATTATGGAACTGAGAGGACAAACAAGGAGAACAACAGGGAGGAATAGAGGAATACAGAAAATATGGAAGCAAGCAGATGTTTAAAAAGAAGGAAGATGAAATTGAAATAGGACCAGTGAACTTCCAGTGCCACTACTCTGAGCTGTGATACAACAGTTCAGCTGTGATGAAAACCCGAGTAAGAACAAAAAGCTTGCAAAACAAGTGATCTTTAGTGCTGAGTGCAACAGGCCCTGATCTCGTAAAGCACGTACACATATTTAATCTATTAATTATTTTAAATTAACTGCATGTTTCTCTGCCTTCTGCAGTTGTATCATCTTTAATCCTTTTTCTTTTTTTCTATGTGGAAAAACTATTCCCTGTATATTTGAGAAAAGAAGACTCATGCCTTTTTTTTTCTTTTAAACTTTTTGAAGTAAATGTATAGAGTGTGAGAGTAAGTGATTATTACTTTTGCACCTTTGTCTCAAAGCTTGCTGAGGAACACAGGTGGACAAGTCCATGCTAGCCCTGGTCAGAGTTGAAAAAATCTTTTTTCTAAAGGTTTGAAGGCCAGGGGCAATGAGATAAGCAGTAGCATAATGGCCAGGAGCAGTCTTTTGTGTGCACACATCTCAAGGGAGATAGCCACCTCGGGAGTGCTGCACATGACTTTTACCTAAGTGCCCAGGAATGCCATGTTGGCAGAAGAAGAAGGATAAAAAAGGGACCTAAAACCAAGAAGGTAGATGTCTGATATCAGATGCCTCATGACGTGATATCTGCCTGCCTGACAGGACTCTTCTGGGCCTGCTCTGTTGCTGTACCTGCTTTCTGCCTAATGCTGGCCACTCTCCTGCTGCTCTACCCTGCGCTTTTGCTCCTGTATTGGCCTTGGACCATCAGAATGATGTACAACAGGAAGCTGTTGGATCTTGGTCATGATTATCCCTGCTTTACATAATTCTTGCTCCTTTCTTATCACCTGCTTTCCCTTCCTCATCACCCTAATTTGTAATTGTTGTGACCTCCCCTTCCACATCTCTCTGATTAATTAGGATTTGTAATAAATATTTGAACCGTTGTTTCTTAATCGCATGTTGGGTATACATATATTAAAAAAGCATCCTCTTGCTCTGATAATCGGAATGAGACAAGGAGTAAGATGCAAAAAAAATAAGTAAGAAATTGGTTTCTATAAACAAATACTCTATGTAAGTCTTAAATATTAACACTTTTTATTTATTTTTCACTAGACCTTTTTTTTAACTTTTTTTCTTTTGAGTTTGAGTCATTCGTTTTACTTCCAGTCGTCCCAGGAATATGAACTACAGTCAGCCTAGAAACTAGATCTTACATATAGCAGACAGCATTACAACTAAGAAAAGTACTCCTGTGTGATACTTGTACACACTGTAAAACACTCAGTAAGTATTTGGACTAGAAGATTTTATTTAAGCCTGACCTATTACTGTTAATGACTTTGTGATTTTCCTTAAGGGAACGTGTCTGTATGTAACTTCTCGGTATAGTGTAAAATCTTGACGCTTTCTATTAGTTTACATTAATGAACACCATATGATTTATTTTGATCATCTGTTTCCAGCTGGATATTTGTTTAGCATATTATGAATAGTCATCTGAAGTGAAAATGCAGCTCATTAGAATTATTTTAAAAATAAAAATATTGAAAGAAATTTAAATGCAGAATTTCATTTTAAGACGAAACAATTACAACAGAAAAAAAAAAATTAGCATGGGAGAGAAAATGGAGGGAAAAATGCAAAAAGAAAAATTGGCCTCTGCTTTAATTCTGGAAAGAATAGTACTTGACAACTGAAAAAATAAGTTAATATGTGCTAAATGCAGAAATCATTTCAACAAAAATACCTTAAAAGTATCTCATTTGTATATTTATAGCTTACATTTTAAAGAACAGTATGAGCTTACAACATCACTTGTGTATATCTACACCAGATTTAAATCAGGAAATCTCACATTCTCTGAAATGTATACTTCTAGATTTCCAAGTGGAGCCATTTTTGACACTAAAGTTCCAGGTTTTTAGTAGTTCAATGAAATCTTAACATTCAAGAATAGCCAAAAGGGGGAAGAAACACAATTGTCTTTAATTGACAGACCCTTAAACTAAGTGCTGAATGGTAACAGACAAGAATAAAAGTACATCAAAAATATTGAACTTGCTGCTTTATTTCCATAAGAAAACACCCTTTTATAAAGTGCTATATTACATGTAATGTCATTCTCAGATTCTTTAAAATATTGTTTTATATGTTCCTGAAAGGCAGGTCCTGCTTAACCAACCTGATCTCTTTCTGTGGTCAAGTGACCTGCCTGGTGGATAAGGGAAAAGCTGTCAATGCAGAGTTGTGCTGAGTGGACTTAAATCCTGCTGATGACCGGTCACAAATAGTGTTCCTCAGGGGTCAGCACCAAGGCCTGTTTTGTTTAATATTTTTATTCATGACTTGGAGGAGGGATTGAGTGTCCCTTAAATAAATTTGCAGATGACACCAAGTTGGGAGGAAGTGTCAATCTGCCTGAGGATAGGAAGGCCCTAAGAGGGATCTGAATCACTGGGCTGAAGCCAATGAGGTGACATTGAACAAGTTTAGATGTTGTGCTAAAGGATGTGGTTTAGTGGGGAAATATGGGTGATAGGTGGACGGTTGGACTGGGTGATCTTGGAGGTCTTTTCCAACCTTGGTGATTCTATTATTGTGAAATTTCTTCCTAATGGCTTGCGAGACAGTAAGAATTTACATTTTCTTAGAAGGCATGAGAACATCACACTTAGGATCCAATATTCATTAGAAGTCTTTTTTTATACATTTAAACACTTATCCACACACACAGAGGAAATGATAAAAAGAGCCCGCACCTTTTCTATAGCAGATTATTTTTATTATTTTAATTCTCTTACATAAATAATTTCTATGGCATCATTTGAGTCATGTATTGAACCCCAGTACCTGAAAGTTGTGCTTTGTTTCTTTTATTATTCCTTGAAGCTGTGAAAAATATTAAAAATTATAGTGTTATAAATTTGTTTCTATTTGTTTTGTTTCTTCAGGTGTCTCTCTGTATATATTTTAGACTGTGAATTCAGACTAGCAGTTTTTTTAATGTCTGTATTTTTCAGACATCTGTTATGATAGTCTATGGAGCTTTTAATAAACAAAAGCAATATGGCATCCACTACAGAGATGGAGATATAATTAATATAATTTACATCATTGTGAGGATACATTCTGCCAAGCAGTTTTAGACAGTGACAACTTGTCTTCCAAGTCCTCTACTTACTTTGCAGACACTGAGAACTTCAGCACTCAAAAGTTCACATAAGAATAGTTTGTGTGAAAATCACAGATTCATAGAATTATCTAGTTCCAATCACCCTGCTTTAGGCAGAGTTGCCAACCACTAAATCAAGCACTGGATCAGGTTGCCCAGGTCCCCATCCAACCTAGCCTTGAACACCTCAAGGGACAGGACATCCACAACTTCTCTGGGCAACCTGTTCCAGTGCCTAATCACCCTTTCAGTGAAAAATTTCTGCCTGACAACTAATGCTAACAAATGATTTTGCTGTGGCTTCCAACTCTCCTGCTTATTTCTCAGACTGCGTATATTGATGTAGAGGCACTTCAGCTGGGCTACCAGCAATGTTACTTTCTCAGAGTAGCCCACTCAATTTTTATTATTTTTATTTTTTTTGTGACAACTCAAAGGCTACTGTTTTCTGAAGTGACAGTATTCCAGGGCCCTTCTCTGTGACATAGAACTCTGTCCCTGCCCCCATTAAATCCAGTTTAAAGATCTGGTAGTCAGTCCAGCAAACTTACTTCCCAGAACACTGTTGCAACAGAGCTGATCACCTCAGACATCAATTATTAAGGGTGGTTGTGCTGCTTTTAAATGCCCCACTGCTGCTATTGGCCTGCCCACACCTTGTCAGCTGCTTTTCTGAGTTGCTGTCATGAGGACTAATGACACAGTCAACTCCTCACAGTTCACTCATAGATACCAGAATTGCCACTCACCTACTGAGGTGATTCCCTGCTTCATTGCACCAGACATGATCACCTCAGAGATTGATTGAGTCCAAGTAGATACTAATATTCTTGTTTGAGTTTTAGCATAACACTACCTTTTTTAACTCAGACACATGAAGGAGAGTCACAGAAATCTTGGGTTTTACTTGCTTTTGATGTACTCAACGAGATGTTTAGTCACAGAGCTTTCATTTTGCAAATACATATATTTTGCTTTTAAATAACATTATCAGAATTTCCTTGAAAAAAATATTCTGGTTCTAACCTCATTCAGTTCAAACTGTGAAGAGACATTTATGACAAAATATGAGTTGAAATGAAAGGAGATATCAGACACAAAAAGACAGGTTCTTATGGAGAAATGGAATAATCCAAAATGTTTCACTTAAAGAGTTTAACTGCAGACTCTGGTCCCCACCCACCCCAGGAAAATCAACTAAAAATGGAAAAAATGGAGAGATTTTACTGTAACAATAAGAAAATAGAACTGTTACAGGAAAGAAAAACATCTGTTCCTAAAGTATTAAACACAATGAATCACAGCAACAGAGGTGTCAACATAATGTGTAACTTCAGATATGGTATACTGACTGATAAAGCTACATTCAGGGTATGATAATGCCTTTAACGACAATTATTTTAGTTTTAATAGGTAGTGAGTGCAAAAGAGAGGGAAGAAAGCCTAGACAGAGTAGATGGTGAAATGTTCTTTCCTTGAAAATCCCTGAAAAGGTAAAAATAAGTAACGCTATCAGTTTAGATTTATGATTAGAGTTTATAATACTTGCTTTATGCCTTGCTTTCAATACATAGATTACAAAGGTATTCCTCTTCCAGAGAAACTGCAGGAACCCTGTACTGCTCTTGGCTCAAGTACTAGTTGTTGAGTTATCTGTGCTCAACTGACACTACAGTTATTAATGGAGATGGTCATCTGCACACTTGATAAAACTGTAGAAATCTTGAGAAGTTTTACATCATATGCCTGTCATATCACTGTTTGGGAACTGCTGAATCATGGCCTGAACCTCTGATTGGTCACCTGAGGCAAACAATGAGTCAGCCATGGGAGCACAGGTAAGGCAATTCACCTGTGCTGCCGGAAGGGGTGGAGCCTGGCTCCACCTCTCCTAGCCCCATTTAAGGGCTGACTACCAGGGGGAAGGTTCTCTTCTGGAGATCCCTCTTCTGGAGTTTCATAGTGAGCCCAGGATACAGGTAAACTTTTGATATATTCTCTTTTGTTATCTATTCTCTTTTGGTTTAATAACTGCTTAGCTGAACTCTCTGCTGTATTTCATAGTTATGAAATCTGTGCATTCATTGATTATACACCCATCAAATGAGTTTGAACTTATTTTTGATAATTCACCCAGATAGTTATAATTTTCAATGTGTCACAGAGAAACAGTGCTATCGTCAATGGGGTAACAGGAATGTTTAAGGTGCATAAAATGGATAAGGGTCAATTTATGGAAAACAACTTTTTTTTAAAGTATTTTAAAGTGCTTTTGTGAATGAATATGGTTGTTTTATAATTATGAAGTTGATGCTTTTATATGAAATAATCAGGGGATTTCTTTTAGTATTCCTTTCTGTTTTGTTATATTTTTTTCTTCCAGATTTATTCCTTAAATTGAATGTCTTAAACTTCAGCTGTGGTGAATTCTCTTCAGACAGGAGACTAATTTTTACCACTGAACTATATTCTACTGCATTCTAAATCTAGATTGAGCTCCTACTCTAAATCACTTGCTCTGTTTTCTTATAATTTATTTGTTGACTGCATCTAGCTTTGTAGCTGTTACTTTAAAAATATGGATGTGCTGCCTTTAAACATATTTTTCCTTTTTTGGAAATTTGGATATTTAATCCTCATGTAACAATGCTGTCTCTTTGGATTAGTCACAAAAATTACAAATTACTGGAATTTCACTGATTTCCATGTAATAAGTAAGCAACAGCTTGCTGATATGTTTTGTTTTAATAAAACTGAGAAATATTTTGTTCCTCAGTTGACATTACTACTTCTTAATCAGGCCCAGAGTGAGAAATGATGCAGAGAATTTAAAATTCAATATTGTATATTTTTCCAATTTAAGAGGTATCAATGTAAACATTATATCACTAAGGCTCTATAGTAATTGTTTTTACCTTGCCTTGCTAGTGATTTCACAAGCTAGTTTAGAATACAAATGTTTTAAAATAATATAGCAAAATTTTCTTTGTTTCTTTATTGGTTTTGTTTGCTTTGGCTTGGTTTTTTTTGGTTGTTGGGCTGGATTTTTTGTTTTTTACTTTATTTTTAGGAGAAAATAGAAGGTCAGTTTCCTAGCTGTTCCGTCTTTTCTTGAAAACTATGGTTCTTTCAGCTATCTTATTGATTTCTGCTTATAAAAATAAGAGAACAAAAAAAGGAGGAAAAAGTCACTTCCAGCTGAGAGCCTTCTGTCTCATGCAAAATGCCTAGGCCAGCAGTATTTGTTTGCATTGGGTTGATTTGTTCCTGAGATCACCTCAATGGATGGGTATCATGTAATGTAACAGGGCAATTACAGATATTGAGCTAAGCTGGGTTCAAGGGACTCATTTGTCTATTTGAGTGGATGGTCAACCTGGAGAAAGCATGGTTTTTGGACAAAAAATACTAGACAGGATTTTGTACACTATTCACAACTTTTCAGTAGTAAAACCCTGAGGTCAAAAGGACAAAATCCTCAGAATCAGCCCACAGAAGCCCTGACTAAATTGTGGCTGATGTTTTCATGTATGAATTTTCAGCAATGGGCCCAGAGAAATGTCTTGGGTAGTCCTGAAATGTCTTGCAGGTGAAAACAGCAACCTTACTATGAAAGTACATAAGGTAGAAGCAGCTTCAAAAAAAAAAAGAAAAAAACTTGCTTAAATATGAAGTTTTTCTTTTTTTCCTTTTTATCATTACTGTTTTGTTGTTTGTTCAACTCAGAAACTCAAGGCTTACATTTCCAGGAATTGGCAATATGAAATCCATTAAATAAAAACAAATACTCAAATACTTGAAGTGGTTGTTTAAAACACACTTTAAATGCTTCTTAAGATCCAAGAAGAAAGCTGTAATACCTAAATTAAATAAAAATTGCTGCATTGACTACCACACCCTAATCAAGTCAGGAGGGGAGTTTATTTTAAAACTTGCTGGGTTTGTACTTCTTGTTATTATCACAGATGATATCCATCCAGATGGCTATCACCAACTACAAACTTATAAACTTTTATTTGCTATTAAAATTGGGTTTTAGAAATACAACATACCACCTGTTACTTTAATGATCATTAGGGAAGCTACCATTCTAAGAGGTCATGCAGCTTGTCACAGGAGCTTTTAAGCTGATAAAGCAGACTTGCACATGTAGTGGAGATCTGTTTTTGTTGTTTTCTTATCTTCAGTATGCTTCATTTGGGGAAAATAGCAGATGTCATTGCTTTCTAAGTTTCAGAAATATATATTCTCACAGAAAGAGAAGATTGAAGGCTAGCATAGGTAGTTTGATAAATGAAGAGTGAAATTTGGGAATTCAGCAGTACAAATTTTGAGCTCAGTATTCCAAATGATAAGTATGGAAGATAAGGGGACTCTTGCTGAAACAGATTAATTTGCATTTGAAAAGTCTGTTTTTAATTTTTGTTTAGATATGAAATCGTGTGCCAGAATATTCATCCCAAGTCACTCAAACCAGTTGAAATATCTTTTTGTTTAAAACTAGAATGGTAATATTAAACTTTCCTATAGAATTCCATTTACAGCTTATTTTCTGAAAAAGACACAACATCAGCCCATTTTAGACTAAATATGTTCTATCTGCTCTTTGGGTCATATTTGCTGCTTTTTTCATTGACAAGCAATCAAAGACAAAGTGATCTTTCTATTATTTTTATCTGTTTTGCCTGTGAAAAGTTTTACGCATCTCAAAGTTTTAAGAATCCTCAGGATTTATCATTAAAATATATAGAGATGATGCACTTGTCATTTCATTCTTTTTTAGACTATGATAGTACTGAGAAGTTATTTGCCTCGTAAAACAGATGAATGAAGGGGTACAGAATCTACTTAATGAGGATTTTCTCTCTGTACTCTTTTTATTATATTTTGTGTATTTATTCATTGTTTTTTGCTGAAGCTTTGAGTATTCCTATATTATCAAACCTAATTGTAGATAATGAAACAAATATCTTAAAGATGGCAAAGTATGAGCCCTAATGAACCTCCTGGCATAGCACTAATTAGTGATACAAATACACCTGTGGAAAGCTGTGTTTAGGCATTAATAACTGCAGTGATTTACCTTTTAAATTTTGATAAGAGCATCAGGAAAACTTCCAAGACTTCACTTATTGTTCTAGTTACTTGATTTATCACACATGCATTTTCCACACTGGGAATTTGTAAGTAATACTATAAATATTTTCCTTTTTGTGTTTTATGAAAGGCAAAACTTCACTTTATTTGAAGTGGTATTTTCAATTTTGCAAAGGAAGTTGGTCAAAATGAAATTTTATAGTATAAAAATTTCTTACCTTCTCATTAGCATCACTCCTGTGACTTCTGCAGGAGTTGAGAATGCTAATAAAATGTCTCATTTGCATTTTGCATATCTAAGAAAAGCAGATTACTTTGCGTAAATTATAGCTAATATCACATAGAGGTGTAATGTGCTATGAATGATTATCTTGTTTTTTCTTATGTAATGGTCTCCTAGTATTTGACTTTTTTGTTCCCCTTATTCTTGTTGAAAATAATAAGTATTCAACAATCAGATCATTAATATTTTATATACATTTTTGATTCTATCTAGTACTTCAGATGAAATACAATGACCAGTCAGACAGCAAATAAAAACTTTGATTATGAACATTGCCTATCGGTGAGTAAAAGGAGCCTGCCTGTCTCAGTGAGAGTTAGATATAAAGAAAAGAAATGACATTTCATAGATTTTTCAAAGAACTGGTTAAACTGTAGATTGAGTGTACAGAAAGGAACAGCTCAAAGTAATGGGCTGAGAAAATGATCTTTGCTAAAACACTACAAAGAAATAGTGGAAAAGAGAATCTGAGAAAATAATCCAGTACATGCCTCATAGTACAGAACCAGAGTAAATATCTGCTGCTTTTCATTTTGGGAAAGCCATTCTTTGTCAATCTGTAGAGTTTCTTGTGTTATTTAGGTGTGTTGTAGTTGTTGATTTGTTTTTTTCTCTTTGAATTATCTTAGACAATCAGTAGGATTTCCTATTCTGATGTCAAGTTTCATTACTTTTAATATAATTTATTTCAATTAATTATAATTCTTTTATGTGTGTGAAGTTTCAACTTGCCTCCTCTATTTGTTGTAGGATGTCTTACCCTGAGAGCAACATCGATTTAAGTGGTACGAATGAAGTTTTACTCCCTTTTAAGCAGTTATCAATCTCTGTTTCTCTGCAGCTGCCTTGTAAAATTTAAGAATGTTCTATGGTGATTATAAGATAGTCATGCCACTGTGTATTTGCTTCGATGCCCTGTAACTCATAAATCAAGCCTTCTAGTCATTTAATCATATCCTCCAATTTCTTGACAAATTTATCAAGCTGAGTTTTTCATAACTGCGCATCATGCTGCAGCTATATAATCAAGTGCTACAAAGAAAGGAACTCCTCTCTCCTCATGATGCAAAGTTGCTGGGTATTTCACTATTGGTGTTTCTGTTTGCCAGCTCAAAATATCTTGTGTTAATTTGTTTTGTATGACCTTCCAAGATCATGTTTCCTTTTCTTGCCAAAGTTGTCCCTAAGTTTTATTCAGTTTTACCTCTTTCAAAAAATTCCTTTTAAGTGTGAATTCTGAACGCTTTCTTACAATTATATCAGATTTTCAGATTTTCTTGTTTTCTTTTGACCATTTGTCCGTATTTTGCTGATTTTGCAGCCTTTTCAGTGTGAAGTATTTTTAAAGGCTTCCAGTAATTCAGCTGCTTATAACTGTTAATATTTTTAAGTTAAAACTATGGAAATCTGAAAAACCTCTGTAGGGATTCATGGTGCTTCTTTTATTTTTTTTAAATGTATTTTATCTAAAAGCAGATTATACACTATGTAAATTTCCAATTGCAGTTTATACAGCTTTCTTAACAGAAATAAGCAAAAAGGTATTGATTCGTCAGTTGACCTCAGTGATACTTCATATACAAACTGGCAGGAAGTACTTTTACTATCTCATATGTGTTAGCGTGTATTGTTTACTAAAACCTAAGGATCTGTTCCTTTCTCTTGAGAAATATTTGTGAAAAGCAATTTGTATTTCCAACACTTTATCAAGGTGAGTAATGGATTGGCTATTGGATGACATTTTCAAATCTAGGAAAAAAAAACCTATTCTGGAAGAGTGAATTTATTTAGTGAACTCTATACGCAGGAAAAAGATTATAAAATTCTACATCCAATGAATACAGAAGATAAAAACTATATGATTTGACGTGCCCCTACATTTCTTGGCATGTTTGAGCACAGTAAAATATAAAAAGTACTTCTGAAGCTGGAGTTAAAGAGGACTGCCAAAAAAACAAAGAGGATTGAGCACATAGCATGTTTTTTACTACTTTAGGAAAAGTGTTCAGTAGTAATAATCTTTGTTAAAGTTTTCTCATGATTAGAATTTCAGTGATTCTCAGCACCTGAGAAAAGTAAATGCTTTTAAAATAGAAATTATGGTTGAATAGATTCCTTTTTGAAATTAAATCCATATTTCATTAGATTCAGAATCTCCTAACTTTTAACCGAAAATTTCAGGTAAAAGTACACTACAGATACGCCTTTAAGTAGGATGTACATAGTTCTTTGTTTTCTACATGCACTAATATATTTGTACTTTAATATTACATGCTGGATTACTCCAAAAAATAATGCCTCCTATTCATTTCAATAAAGTATAACAGATATGAAGAGCACAACAATATTTGAAAGAACAAATTCTCAGCTACAAAACACTATTCTTCAGCACAGTCACTACCACTAGCTTTGCCTTTTTTTCCAGCAATGAATAAGAACCTGTATGCTGTGCTCATAAAGATCTCCTCTCCTCTTTGTGTAACACAAGTATTTGTTGCAGGGAGAAAGGAAATCTCTCTTTCTACCTGTATTGCCGAAGTTACAAAATGACCTACAGAGAGGGCAAACAAACAGGATTAGCTGTTACAGGAAGTTATGCAGTACAGTAGTTCTTTTTTATTTTACAGTTAATAGGACAGTAAACTTTTGAGTTGTATCTTTTTCTTTTACTGGCACATTTTTATATTGTAGTCTTTATTCCAGAAGTTTTTCTAAAAACATTCAAACACTACAAAATGAATTTTTTTCATATGCATTCATTCACAACAGAAACTATTCAATGTGGGCATACTGAGAGGAATCCTAATATTGGTAATAAATATTCTGAGGGCAGATATAATGCTTCATGTTATGCATAAGAGGAGATAAAGTGCTTTCCCTTTAAAGATGTGATGTCTAGATAACAAAGCATCAAGTGGACTTGTATGCTGACAAGGGAAGAGTTAAAGGTGAAACTATTCAATAGTTTTGTTTTGTCTATTAAAGCAAAGACTGAGAGAATTCCTCTTCCCCAGGTTGAGAAGAATACTGAAGAGAGTTTCTGGCTGAAGCCTGTGACTTCCAGATTTGCAGGAGATTTGTTATCTTTTGCAAACAGACATCAAAGGCTCTTCAAATGCAGGTGATAGGTAAAGGGAAAAAGGTAAAATAACTGTCAGCTCAACACATGTTTTCTAAGGGAAAGAGAGCAGCTGCATGAGAATCAACAAACCAGAATAAAGTATGCAAAACAAGCTTGAGTATCTGCAGTTCTTGTTTGCTTATACTGTAGTAGCACATCGCAAAAATTGCGGGAGCTCAGAATGTCACTCTCAGAAGAAAATAAAAGGTTTTTCTCACCTGATTTTATATGCTGGATTTTGTAAACATAAATAATCTATTATCTTTACACTCAGAACAGTGTTGAATGTGTTCTGTGATAAATTCAAAGAATAAAATCTGCCAATTTAGTGAGATAGACAGAGCTTCATTATTCATCCACCCTTGGGGAAAACAAACTGCAAGTATACTGGGATCTTTGACTTATCGCAAGTCATCATGAATTAATCAGTACTAGAGATGTTCAACAAGTATTCAGCAGTTTCTACAATGTTTCTTTTTTTTTTTACATTTTATATTTTCACATATTACCTTCATTTTGTGGTGGTGCTGTATTTTTTTCCTTTGTATTTTATTCTTTTACATTTAGGACATTGTATTTGTATTTTTAGACTCGTAAAGATACCTTTTTAAATTTTTTCTGATTCATTATTGTTAAGCTTTTTTTTGTTCATACAGAAGGGAAAAGAAGGTTAAAGATGAAAAATGGACACTGGATTTTCTTGCATGCATATTATATATATATAATAAAAACACTGTAATTTAAGGAAATTAAGTTTGTACTGTGATAATTAACAAATTCCATGTGCTTGTATTGATTGCTGCTTATTTCCAGCTCTCCTGTGGACTAGTTTTATCCTGCTAGGAGATGTCTTTTTGTTCATCAAAATGCAAATAACACCCCAGGCACAACCTTCTACTTGATCCATGGGGTGCGGAGTGCATAGCAATTTTCAGTGGTTTCAGAAATAATCATAACAGGTACTGGAGATCACCCAGCCTAACCCCCTGCCAAAGCAGATTCCCTGCAATAGGGTACATAGAAAAGCATCCAGGTGGATTTTAAGTGCCTCTCTGGGCAGCTTGTCACCCTCAAAGTAAAGTTCTTCCTTGTGCTCATATGGAACTTCCTGTGTTTCAGTTTGGGCCAATGGCCCCTTGTCCTGTTCCTGGGCACCTCTGAAAAGAACCTGGCCCTATCCACTCGACTCTCACCTTTTAGATATTTCTGAAGGGTTGATAAGATTCTCCCCTTAGTCTCTTCTTCTCCAGGCTGGTCCTGGTTCCTGGTCTCTTAGTTGTTCCTCAGAAGGCAGATGCTCCAAGCCCCTCATCACCTTTTATGATCTTATGGTGGACCCCCTCTAAGAAGTTCCCTGCCTTTCTTGAATGAGGAACTCAGAACTGGACACAGTAGTCCAGCTGTGCCCTCAACCAGGGTAGAGTAGAGAAGAAGGTTGACTTGCCTTAACTGGCTAGCCACACTCTATTTAATGAAACCCATGCTGACCTAGTTTAAAAGCCACCTTTTTTCCATCTCCTGTTGCCCAGTTTCCTCATGCATTGACAAATGAGTGATGATTTTGATGGAGTGGGGTTCACTGACACTGCATGCATATGAGTCCAGATGTGGTTACATGTTAAAATTTCTGAAAGAGACTTGGTTTGTTTTGCTTTTTTTTTTCCCTTTCTTTTCCACACTTGTTCTTGAAAGAAAGGCAATAGGAACCTTGCCTACACATCTAAGAACATGATAATAAGACACTTAACTGCAAGGATTCTGGACTTTCACCCCATCCTGAAAAAACAGGATCATAGCTGTTATCATGTTGGATGACTGAGCCCTAAAACCAGGAACACTCCACATTATAATATTAATAGAACAGAGAATAATTTTAAGAAGTGATAAAAAATTGTATTTCTCTTCATTTGTGGACCCAATATTCTCCTACTAGCTTGGAATTACTAGTTTTTTTTTCTGTTTACATACTTTGTATTTTAGACTGTTTAGTATAATTTGCTATTTTGTGTGCTATCAAGCAAAGCATTTTATAGGTTTCAGCTTGTAGAAAATGAAACCAGCTGCAATCCTATAAACACTTGGAATTTCAACCTACTTCTTTAATGGTAATATTCATGCTTTTATTTTCCATTCAATTTTGTACTCTACACAAAATAAAAAAAACATAGTGATTTGATAAGTAGTCTTGTGGTCTTTCTTGCTTTATATTTTTTCCTATTTTACCTGAAACTCTGATATAGAGGTTATAGGTTATGATAAGGTTGTGTAAACCAGAAATTTTGTTCTTAATTATTTTGATTTTGTCTTGTTTGTTTCAATTTTACTGGAAGGAACAAAAGCTTTGAAAGAAGTTTTTGCTGTCTGCATTCTGCTGAACACTGTAAGGCGCACTGTATTTTACCTTCTATAAGCTTATGTACATATCAGAGTATTTCAACACACTTTATTGCAAGAAATAATTTTATAGATACAAATATTTTGTTTGCTGCTTGTTTTCCATATCAGAAAAATAAAGCCTTTTAATTGCTTTATTGTGCTTGATTTAACCTTGATTATTCACACAAATAAGCAGACTTTTTATCCTGACAAGAATATTTATGGGACAGATGTTCAGAAGTAACAGTAATTGATGCTAGAGAGAGAATCTATTTCTAAATATCCATAACACACTCAGCACACAATTGTAGCACACTTAGTGCCAGGATACTCACTGTTTCTCATATATATACATATACACATTAATCTAGATATTTATGCACATAACATAGATTTAAAAAAACAAACAAATCTTCCCCATTGCACAATGGTTTGAACAGGCACATATTTGTCACTCCAGAATATTCCAGCAGTTTTTCTTGTTGTTCTTGCACATCCGTCAAGCTGTGAGGTGCAGGCACCAAAAAACCTTTGTTTACAATAGTGTCCTGCCATTGCAGAACAGTTGCGGACTGTGATGAGGGCTGTGGAAATGATACCTTGCAATTTCCTGACTGCACGTTAACATAAATAAGATCCTTAATTCTCTGAAATTTATGTAAAGTTCTTCATGGAAAATTCCATCCATTAGCCTTAAAAAAGTTAAAGATATCTTTGACAGAGAGAAAAATCCACGTTAAAGCCATATTAAAGAGAAAATTTGCATTCCCAAGTCAGACTTCATCATTTATACAAGCAAAAAACTTAACAGGATTGCTGAGAATGGGCCTAGGTATACTTCCTAAAGCTATACTGATAGAAGAAGGGAGAAATAAGGAGACATACTGGCTTTTTGTGTATTATTTTGTGTTATTTCTACTTTTATTTTAAGTGAAGTAAAAGAACTTCACAAAGCACACAAAATAAATAAAAGCAGCAAGGTTTCCACAGCTATTTTAGAACAGACTGCATTACAATTTCCCTCTTCTCCCAAAAAAAGGAAATTATATTTTGAAGTGTATGGCCCAGCTTTTGCAGAAAAACTGTGCAAGTAGCATGTTGTCTTTGAATTCCTCTCAGTAAACAATTACACATTGTCACCTCTGTTGTATACATGAAAATTGATTTCCATGTCTAAGGTATAGAGCAAACTTTTTGTGGAAGCAGAAGCAGAATCATCACATAATTATTTTGAAAAAGTTAAACTGCTTTTTAATTTTTAAAAAAATTAAGATTAAATGGCAAAAAAGAATCTCACAAACTTCTGTCTTACAGAAGTTATAGCTTAGAAATCAATCAAATGGAATGTTTTTTTTTTTTAAGTTTGTATTATTTTCACACTGAAACCCTGTACATCCAATTTTAGCCTAGTGCACATTTTTACAGCTGAACGTACAATTGGAACCTCTGGAAATAAGAGCTTTTACTATGGAAATGCTGGCATAGTTTTAGCTAGGGTCAGCATACAAAACATACTGTAATATGCTTTAAAACTTGAGTTGGAGACCAGAAGTCTGAGATTCAACAGTCGCAGACCCTGTATGCATGAAGCACAAGAATATATATCATTAATGACTATTGCTACTGGAATAACTCTAATTCAAATGTCAAAATAAATCTCATTGGAAATTTATTTAAAAAGAAAATGATGACAAGAAAGGTATTTATCTGCACATAAAAACAAAAATCATGAGAGTAAGTATGAAAGATGAGGGAAAGCATCTCATATGACTTCATTATGTATAAAACTAAATAATCAGAAAAAAATATTTTGAAAACACTGTTTTGGTTAGTGGCAATTGGGAGCAGATTCCTCAACCTCAGAGCTGGAATGTCAGAGCACTCTAATTTGTCCATTTACATAATTTTAAACTAGCAGGTGAGACACAAGCAGAAATATGACAGTTCAGTCTGGATGAAACAATGAACTGATAAGACAGTAAATGATCTGAGAAAATGAGCTCTCTTTGGCAAGGTTCAAAAGGCAGTGGTAAAACAGTCTGTTCACCTCATTAATGTGGATTTAAAGTGAGTGTTCAGGATTATGAATATAAAACTGTTGATTGTCAGATAAATGGAATCAGATGGAAAACGACGTCCCTGCTAATTTTTTCCTGTGCTTAATGGCAAGTTCCTGTACTTGTTTAATTCATTTGAAACAGTTCTTTCATTTTTTAACTTTTCTTATTTTTCTCTTTATTCCTTCTCTTCCAATTTTTCATTCACCTTCCCCCATGCTTCTAAGCTTGATGCATCTATTCATTATGCCTTGTTCTCCTGGTCATTTCACACAGGATAAACCCACGTGCTAAGCTGTGCATTGGCCTGCATCTGCAGGTACACAGACACTTGCCTTTCTCAGACTTTGTGAAATAAATGCTAGTGCTGGTGTGGACATGGACTAAATCTAGGAGGATAATCCCCATTGTTTTCCACAACTGTTACTGAAGGGGATTCATTTTCTTGTAATACTGATGATGATTGTAACAACTGGTTACTGCACAGAGCATGGAGTATCTACATAGTCAGCCCACAAATAATCAGTATACGATACTCCAGATATAGTCTCAGCAATTCTGAGTAGGGTGGGAGGATTACCTCTCTTGACCCTCTGGCATTACTTTGCCTAACATCCAAGAACACTGTTAGCCTTCTTAGCCACAAGGACACATTGCTAACTCACGTTCAACTTGGTGCCCACCAGCTTTCATAGGTCCTTTTCTGCAAAACTGTTTTTCAGCTGAGTGTCCCCCAGCATATTCTTGGGGTTTTTCTTCTGGTGCAGGACTTTGTTCTTCTTTTCCTTTCTTTGTTTCTTCCTTCCTTCCTTGAATATGTAGATACCAGTTAGATCAGCTTTCATCCAAAAAATGAGATTTAAAAAGCAATGGAAGACAGGAATTTTAACTGATTTCTTGCTAAGAACGTAAAATGGTCCAGAATATAAAAAACTAACAGATACGGTGCTGATGATTTTGTGCAGTCAGCATGCTCTGCCTTGTGACTTCTAGGAATGAATTTCTTAGCAATACTTTGTTCAAAATAAATATGACTGTGAAATCATTGTTAATATGTGAGGTAATTTCTAGTTAAACAGATTTACAAATAATGAATATGAGATCTTGGTCATACTTTTATAGTATCTCAGGATATGTGGTCTAGTAGAAAGATCATTTTTAATATATAATAAAATTTTTAAAAAATAGAATACTGGAGATTTTATATAGACAGCAAGGAAATAAGGAAAAGGATATGAAGTTTAATTTTTATAACTTTTTTTTAAATATAAAATAAGCTAGTAAAATAAATAGCATTGCGCAATGTGAAAGTGATTGATTTGAATATATATTAAAGTATTTGGGTGAGAAACATGATTTGTGCTTGCCAAAAGCTACATAAATCTCAGCTGAAGTAGGTAATGAAGATGAGGGACCCAGATTTTCCAGGTCAGAGAAGAAGGATGCTTATTTTAGCCTGGCATGATTTCAAAACTGACACTCCATCAATGCAAAAAAATGCCAAGGCAATATGGCAAGAGTCTGCATCTCATGTTGGATATCTCCAGTTGAAAAGTGCACAGCTAACAAAGAAAGGGAAAGTTACCTGCCAATAATTAGATTTCCTTCAGATGTCTTGTACACAATTATTTCTTTTTTAAGTGATCATGTACAAAGGCTCTTGAAGTTAAGGACTTTTCTTGATGCTTTTGCATCATCTAGAGAGATTACTTATTTTCCAGTCTCTCCACTTATTTTATTCTCAGGCATAAAAGGCATAAAAACCTTCAGTAAGCTCAGTAGCTTACTGAACATGCAAACTACACATTCCCACAACATGAAAAGGCTTGCAGTAAACAACAAGGAGATCTGGAAGTGAATGTGACCATCTCAGAAGAGTCCCAGGTAGTGAAAAATAAGTTTTTGTTTCAGGCACATTTGTATGGACAGTTGCTCATGCATGTTTGCAAGAATATGTTTTTTTCCTTTTGTAGATTTGAAAAAGGACAAACCAGCCTTCAACTGCTGTCCTAATTTCTGGATATTTGTTCATAGAATTAGCCAAGGGTTTGAAATTTCTCTCCTGAGTATTTGTATTCATTCATTATATTTTGAATTATCTTTTTGACACTGAGAAAGATACTTGGCAGAATGTATGTAGTTTTACAGATTTTGAATTATTACACCCACTCATTGAATCAATAATGCAGGATTAATGTTTTGATATCTCAAAAATTCAGAAAGTCAGAAAGAATTTTATAAACAGTTCATATTAATTTAGAATCTCATCTACCTCATAAAAATTTATTACCTGTATTTTCTTCCTATTAAGCAATAACAAACAAAGCATAGGTGAGAACTAAAAAAACTTAAAATTGTTTTAACACTTTAAATGTAGCCATTTCTAAAGGTAAGGAGCTTTCTATATGTAAAGAGACATACATTGTATAAAATAACTCTAACTTGAATCTCCCACTCTGTTATGTTGTGCAGTGATACAAGGAAGACTCAAGTTCTAATGTTTTTTTCAAGATTACAAAATAGTTTGATGACTTGAGTCAGCAATGGAGTAGTTACTCTTGGCTTCTATGTAATTCAAAAATCACAGTATATGTAATTTAAAATCACAGTATCACTAACTGTTTTAGGGTCTCTTGAAATGGTCCTAAAATTCATACTGACAGGTATGCCATACACACTACATGCATGCAGCTGATAGGAGGTGTATAGGGTGAAGGTTTAATCCTAAACATTATTGAAAAACATTGTATCAGTGTTAGAATAGCCTCTTTGCTACTAACAAAAAACATTATTTTGTTGGTTTTTTTTTTTTTTCCAGTCATCGTGAAATATATTACATTGCATTTAAAAGGTACACAAATTCTTTGAATGAAATAATTGTTTTGTTGATAGCATTCAGTGTAATATATGACTGAAAGAAATATGCTCCAGAAATGGTTTAGCTGCTATTCAGGAATGAAAGCCTTTTCTTCCTTAGTTTTAACCTAGATTTTATCATTCTTTCACTAGTTCATTGAGAGAAAAAGAACTGAAGCTAGTAATCTGCATCCCAGATTACAGATCAAATCCGATTAGCTCAGCTTCATTACTTTGAAATCCTTTTTGGGTTTTATCAATTTGAAACACATTTCATTTGATTTGGGCTGGTTATTATTCCTAAACAAAAAAGACTGCTTTACTTGAAACAAGCTTTTCTTAAGATTAAAATCTAAAATCAGATGTATACTCAATTTGTTAGGAGCCCTGGCTATGACTATTTAAACCATACAAAATAATCAGCAATGTCATTTTTCTTCCAACCCTTATTATTTGAAAATGAATATCAGGCAATATTGTGTGTATTCCTCTTATTTAAAATAACATAAAATCAACTTACTTTTTCAGAATTTATTTTCAATTTTGAATGTTCCCTGGATCTCAGGACTTGATTCCTTCAGGATTTGGCCACCTATAAATAGGTCTTTACATTTGAGTGCCCCAAATTACCCCACATCTTATCCACCTTCTTTCTTAATAAATCTGTTTTCCAGTGGTGATGAACACAACCCAGCTTCATGAGGATGGCTTGATACCATACTCTAAGGCATATGAGGGGACGAAGGGAAATGGTTTTAAGTTGAGGGAGGGGAGATTTAGGTTGGATGTCAGGGGGAAATTTTTTACAGAGAGAGTGGTGAGGTGCTGGAACAGGCTGCCCAGAGAGGTTGTGAATGCCCCGTCCCTGGGAGTGTCCAAGGCCAGATTGGATGGGGCCCTGGGCAGCCTGGTCTAGCATTAAATGAGGAGGTTGATGGCCCTGCATGTGGCAGGGGGATTGGAGATTCATGATCATTGAGGTCTCTTCCATCCCTGGCCATTCTGTGATTCATTCTGTGATTCTGTGATGAGAGCTCTACCAGTAGATGCTAGTGACTGACAGCTGAATAAAATTCTTAAGTGAGCAATGCACATTGTAGCCAATAACAGTATATCATAACCAGGTAAGATCGAAAAATGTGCCAGACTGCAAAGGATATCTTCCATGCAAATGTTTGGAATTTGAGATTAAAGAGTTTGTTTTAGTAAATGTCACGGAGTTAATTAGATCAGTCTATGTCCATGACAGTAGGCCCCTGGGCCCCCCTAGCCCCACAAAATGGGATGGAAAAGGGAAAAGGAAGGGGTAGGGAGATGGGAGGTGGGCTCAAGGAAGGAAAAAAAAAAAGCATCGGCAACAACCTATGGAGGTTTTACTAACTATGATATCGGAATGCAAGATAACACAATATGATACAATCTAATTGAAACTGAGACTAATAAATCAAATAAAATAGGAGAGAGAAAGAGTTCCCAAGACCGATCAGACCTGAAAAGCTTGGTAAGGCTAGGAAAGCACATTCCATCACCCCCTGCAGGGCAGTAAGAGACCACCTAACCAGGAAGGACAAAATCCCATGACTTCCGTGACATATAGGGACAGGTACCTGGAATTGGAACACTGACACTTTAAGTCCCAGTGCACTACATGATGTTATGATGCGGAATACCGAAAACCAAAAATCACAAAACCATGACACTAAAGTACTCACTGATCTGTGAATCTAAATCCTTCTCCTAATATTCTTTGTCTTTTTGTATCGACAGTAATGGATGTATTTTGAGGTTATATCTATATTCATAGGAGGCAAATCTAGAATTCTCCACTGCCTAGCAGTACCCTGCCTCAGGCTTTACTGAATAATTTAGTGCTTCCTCTTGCCAAGTACAAGCATTGCCTATTGAAATTTGTCAAGTATATATTAAACATTTAGTGCATAATTAAGCACATAGAAATTATATTAATTTCTCAGAATAACTTTAGCAGAGGGAAATGAATAGCCACAACGGTTTGATTCCATAAGTAATAAGCAACTCTAAAAAGGATGAGAGATGTAATTGCACTGAAAAGAAATGGGAACTAAGGAATTCTGTTCCGTAGCTTTCTAAGACCAAGCTTTCCATTTCTCCGGAAAAATGTAGAGTTTGCTTGTGGATGTTACATTAAAATTTAGTGAAATTTATAAATGAATATTACCATTACAATTTATTTTGTGTCAATCAAATCTTTATGTTTAGTTTGAAGTTTAATAATAATTAACAAAAATCATAAAAAATAACACTAAGACAGACTAAAAAAAAAGTATGGCATTTTTTGGACATATATTTGGATCAACTTATTTTTCAGAACTGCTTTAATGAATTTTTATGCTGCTGTCACAATAGCTCTGGAAGAAAATGATCACTAGAAGTTCAAATAACTTTTCCCATAAGACAAAGTTCCCGGGAAAACAATATAAAAAACCTTCATATTTGTTTTTCCTTCTTGTTCTTGGCAATAAGATGTCATTTTTCATTAGTTACATAAAAGTATTGATAACGAAATCAAGATGCGCCTGGTGAAATCCATGTGATATTTTACTACTACAAGCCATTATGATGTTTGTTCCCATAGAGATAGTTAAGAGTAGTTTATACTGCTGAAGAGTATGTTCACTGTCTCCTGCTAGTGTAGAATTCCATAGACCTGATGATGATCTTAGGATGTCAGTTTTTGTCTCCTGAGGATCTGCAAACTATCCACCTATATATTTCAGTACGATATGAGGAAACTTCAGGGCTATTCAGAGCTTAAGTGAGATTGAACAGAAAACAATCACAGGGAATTCACTCATTTGGAACAGTAGGATGGGTCAGAATAGAACAACTCTGTCTGGATTTAAATGTGCTGAACATTCATCTACTATTAGCTTACGCTTTTAGCTAGCTATGCCTTTAGTTAGAAGAATTCTTTAGTTTAAAGAATTTTTTATTATGTTTTCGTATTCGAAAGAAGTCTCATTTATTTTATGACCTTTTGGAAATGTGGCATTAATAACAGTTGAAATGGTGCCATCAAAATATAGTAATGGTTTCATTACTGCTGAAATTCAACTTATTTTTAGTTCGTTTCTTCTTGAACTATTAAAAGACTTACGTGCATAATCTTTGTATAAATGAATGTTAAGCTACCAGCAATTATTGTAATGTAGTTATAAATACTATCAGATGTACTCTTGATCTATTTATTTATTTAATGAATAAACAACAGTCACTGTTTTCAAAGCAGAGTCCTTAGCACTTAGGTGTGAAGAATTCAAATAACTACATGAGCAAAGGAAATTTTGAAAATATATTTGACAATAAAGACTTGTAACAGCTTGGATTTCCTTGTTTCCCATTATACATTACAAAGGAAATTATTAAGGTCTTTTATTATTCATTTGTTATTTTAACACCACAGTTATCGAAGCTGTATGAGAGCTGTTCTTAAATGGCCGATATTTCAGACACAGCAACTATAATTTCAAGTAAGGTCATATAAGATATATAAGATTTTAAAGACATAGTTTTTAAAGAATTATAACATAGAGTTATAAAGGCATTTTCTGGACTCTTTTGAATGTTTAGAGATTGTGACTTAAAACCATAGTAACAATCACAGGTGCATTTGGAAAGCTCTACCTTTCTTTTCTGAAACAAGCAAAGAGAAGACAAAAAAAAAAATTAATCAGAATGTTAATGGTCTAGAGGATGCACCTGACATAAAAGGCATATTATCAGATAAGGCATATATCACATAAGGGTTGATCAATAACTGAAAAATTAGGTCATTACAAAAAAAGCTCAGGTCACATTTGAATATTTCTGGAGTCTGTTCAGTTAAACACCAGACGGCCCAGCAAGAGAGTGACTCAACTGTGTGCACAGATATTCACATCAAAAAAAAAAAAAAAAGGAAAACATATACATATACACAAACTGACTTTCACTGAAAGCTTCCTGGAGATGTTGCAGAACTTGTACCAGCTGTGAAATAATAAAATCCAGAGATAAAAAGTGACTACATTTTAAGTCCTTGTAAACATCTCTCTTCATTCATGAAATAGAACAAAAACACAGGTCAAAATGCCAGAAAATTCAGATGTCATTCTGTGTTGTGAGCAGTTATTGAAATCTATCTTCACATCAATTCATATTGAGGAGGTCATAAAAGCTTTACCTTCTAGTCCAGTTGAAAGAAATTTTGCTTACAAAAATAGTTCAATTTAAGTAACTTAGATGAATAAATCTGCAGGATCAGACTCCTAAAACGTGAACTTTTGGACTGTAAAGCTCAGCAGGAAAGATATAATATTTTTTTGAACACAATATTAACTGTTTTCCTTTTCCTCAACAATATAATGAAGTTCTTGTATCCGGCATAATGTACCCAGTCTTTTAAGTGCTCTTTGTGAGTGAAGGGCAGTTGCAGTAATGCACTACAGTGCAGAAGGTTTTACAAGATGTTTCTACATAGTGGAACATGATTCCAGTGCTCCTAATGAGAAAGCTATGTTAAAGAGAGAATCAGAAAGATGTAAACACACTTGTTTTCTTCATACGATTCTCACTAGCATTTCCATGCGGAAGCAAACATCCCTGCGGTGAATATTTACTTATCTTTCTTTTCCATATGAAATATTTGTCTACCCTTGGCCTTGGCTTCATCTTGGGGCAGGATTTTGTTAAGCAAAACAACAAAAAAAATAAGATAGCATTCATCTCTGCTTGGCAACAGCAGCAAAGCTAGCAAAAAAATAAAATGCATTCATCTTTGTCCACATGGCAGTAGCAAGAACAAAGCATATTTATGTTTTTCCTGTGTATGATAATAAGCCTCAGATTAAAAAAACGTATTTCTTTGTCCCTGAATCTAGCAATGGCAAGGACAAAATTACACAGACTCCAGTGTTACTTGCAGTATGCACCAGTGAAGAAAATAGTTGCATTAACTTGAAAAGAATAAAGAGCAAGTCAATTTTTGAGGCTTTGCTCAGAAGATCACAAAGAATTTAGACTTTTACAAACCACATTCTTCTAGTGTCCAATACTAGCCTAAAGTCTTCATCTTATGTAAATGGACTCCGCATGCAGTCATGCCTCAAATTTTAGGGATCACCTTATTGGCATCCAATGCATTGCAAAAATTTACTCAGATATTACTGAAGTCAATATTTTTTTTTAGTAGTACATAGTATCAGCCTTCAATGAGGTTTCATATTGTGCCTATGACTATGGCTGTTGTGGCAAGCGTATCCTTATCCTTTGTACTGTCTAGGTGTATCATGTCCTTGTTTCATACATTTAATCATAGTGGAGTATCTAAGCTAATTCAGTTGAATATATATTAAAGCATAAAGTTATATGGATTGTGTCAGCTAACCTGATCCTTATGAGAGAAAGAAGTTTCTAGAAATTTTTATTTTTGCTAAAATACAGTATTTTTCTATGCAGTATTTTTCTCTTTTGTAGATTTTTAGGAAATAAAATTTTCTAAAATTATTATTTTGTAACCAAAAATATACTCCAGATATTAAATCATAGGATCATAGAATAGTTTGGTTTGGAAACCCTTGTTCCAATCCCCCTGCTATAGACAGGGACACTTCCCAATAGATCAGATGGCTCAGAATCACATCCAACCTGGTCTTGAATGATTCCAAGGAGGGGGCATGCACAACCCCTCTGAGCAACCTGTTCCAGTGTCTCACTACCCTCACAGTAAATAATTTTTTCCTAATTTCCAGTCTAAATCTATCCTCTTCCAGTTTAAAGACTTTTCCCCTTGACCTTTCACTTCTAAAAAGTCCCTCTCCAGCTTTCCCATAGGCTTCCTTCATGTACTGGAAGGCCGATACCAAGTCCCCCCAGAGCATTTTCCTCTCTAGCCCCAATTCTTTTAGCCTTTCCCCATAATGAGAGATGCTTCAGCCCTCTAACAGTCTTTGTGGTCCTTTCTCTGGACCCACTCCAAAGCTCAACATTCTATAAGTTGGAGGCCCCAGAGCTGGACACAATACTCCAGATGGGTCTCATGAGAGCAGAATAGAGGGGCAGAATAACCTCCCTCAACCTGCTGGCCATGCTTCTCTTGATGCAACCCAGGATAAGGTTGGCCTCCTGGGCTGCAAGTGCACACTGTTGGCTTGTGTTGAGTCTCTCAACCAACACTCTCAAATCTTTCTCTTCAGGGCTGCTCTGAAGCCATTCTCCACTCAACCCTTATTTCTGCTTGGGACTGCCCTGACCCAGGTGTAGGACCTTGCACTTGGCCTAGCTAAACATCATGAATTTGGCATAGACCCACCTCTCAAGCCTGTCCAGGTCCCTCTTGATGGCTTCCTTTCCCTCTAGCATGTCAGCTCCACCACTCAGCTTGTCATCTGCAAACTTGCTGAGGGTGCACCGAATCTCACTGTCCATGTTGCCTACAGAGATATTAAATAGCACCAGTCCCAGCACTGATCCCTGAGGAATGCCACTCAGCACTGGTCCCTACTTTGACAGTGAGCCATTGATTGCAACTCTCAGAGTGTGATTATCTAGCCAAAAGTGCGACCATCCGTCTAATTGGTAAAGAAAGGAAATTATTTACGGCAACTATATCTTCCTGAATCTGAAATTGAGTTGTTTTTTTTTGTTGTTTTCACTAAGTTTTGTTAAAATTATGTATTTTCTAAAGATTATGGGATGGGTTCATTCAGCTGTTGTGAGCCTTGAGTAATTGAACTGAATACAGAAAAGATGACACAACATAATTAACAATGGCAAAAGAGGTCTACTAATATTAAAGTTACATATGCTCTAAAACAATGTCACTTGCAATAGAAAATATAGTAAGGCAACGTGGTTAACAATATAAAACTTAATAGATAAAGACACAGAGTTGAAATAGAGATTGTGAACATCATTCTGAGCTCAAACATATGAATGAGAGTTTTATATTGAAGCTGCTTGGAAAACTAAGAACAAGTTTGTCCCTCTGAATGTAACTTCAGATGGAATATACTGTAGTTCTGCACATCTTTTTGAGGATTATTTAGTGTGGAAGTTTCAATTTTTCTGAAGGGGGTTCCTTTGACTTTTTTTCTTTGTTTATTATCTGTATGTGCTAGCTGGACTCAGAGAGCACAAAGGTAAATTGGTTGATTGACAGTTTCTTCAGGAACAAACTAAGACAATAACACAGGACATTGACTAAAACAAGAAAAAAAAGGAAAAAAACAACACCTAAAAGCCAATAGACTATTAACAAGAATGAAAATAGAATGGCTCCCTGAAATACAGAAGTTGCTGTGCTCGTCTTGCTGCAGATGAGTGAGTTGCTAGCATAATAGGAAGTGAAAGAAAAATAAATTCAGGCAGGGTGATGAGAAACACTTCTCTCAGTTGCTGAATAATAAATGTGAGAAGTCCCCACAGGGCAAAGTTGTGAATGCAGAAAACACTAGGGTCGTTCAAATGGCCTTTTTCGTTCTCTATTCATGCATCATAGCTGTCATAATGCAAAGTATGTTAAAAAGAAATGATTATATTCTGACTGTGAGATCTTCTCAGCAGAAACCTAGTTCCCTATGTATCTGGTTGAAGAACCTCTATTATTTGATCCACACTGAATCTAGCTGCAATTTAGCCCTTCCAAGACCTTTATTACAAAGCTCATTATTTACTTACATTAAAATGGAAACTGTTCAAGTACTTGCTGTGCAGGTGCAGACCAAGTATCTTTAGATATTCAGCTACTAGTTTTGGTGGAGAGTAGGCAGAAATTAAAATTTTTAATACAGGCATTGATTTTCATGACCTGCATGTGTGAAAACAGTCAAAGAAACACCAAGATAAAACAATCCTTAGCACTCTTAGAAGCACACCATCTATATCATATCTGTGATATCCTGTCCATATGGAGAGGGAAGGGGTTAAGGTGTTTTTTGTTGGTCCATTATAATTTTGACCATTTGATAATATGACACATAGGAATATGGACAAACGAATATGAGAAAGCAGTGTGAGTGAACATTTGATGAAAAATCAAAAAATTATGCTGATGAGTCAGTCATCTTTTTGTCCACTTTCCACTTACTTAGAAAACGCTCACAGCTTTGTTTGTGATCATGTTTCATATGTTTAGGAATTTGCTCTTTTTCATATGTACATGCATATTGGTTGTAAAATTTGGTCTGTGTGTGAAATAATAAACTTGCTCTGAAAACAAACCAACAAAAAACACGATATGAAAATACTCAAATTTCATACAACATTAATCCTCATATGTCTTTACAAGTTCAGTGGAAGATTTTGTTTATTTTTATTTTAACTTTAGAACATTTAACTGTCCTTTGATGCTCTTCTTGTTTGTGACATTGCTTAGAAAGCATATATAAGCGCAGTAAGGAAATAGTGTGGAAATACTGATATTTCCATCTCATAATTTGAATTTTATAAACCTTTGAAATACAATGGTCTACCATAAGTTTCCCTTCAAACAGTATGAAAAACTATTTGTTTCTGATTTAATATGTCTGAATCTGACTAAACTAGTCAAAACAGGGTTTTGACACTTTTAAATCCCTGACTTAATTTAGCTGTGCAGACTGGGAGCTCTTAAGACTGTATAATGGTTTATTTGGTATGATCCATATAATAGATGTTTTCTGTATAACACTGCTATTTTAACATGGCTTTATTTTGAGTTTTAGGAGGCTAATTTTGCCTTTGTTGAACAGCTAGAATGCTTCCCCAGCTAATGATATATTTGGTCTACTATTTGCTTTTTAAATTGGTTTCAGATTTTTGGCTAGGCTAAGTGTCTAGACTCTATAGTAAACAGTTTTATTACACAACTCAAAATTGGCTAATTTGATGCGTCTTTCTATGGTTTTATGAAAAGGCAAAATATTTAGCTTATCTGTTAAAGGACATTACATATACACACATACTTAGTAATATATGGTACAATTTTGGTGTGCATTTTGGATAAGTGTTTAGGTCACATTCTAGCCTTTATCAAAATTAATTTATCTTATAGCTTATTTACACTAACATTAAACATGCTTAGAAAAACAATTGTAGGGATAATTTTATTTGCCATCTAGGAAAGAGTTAATGGCCTTTGATCTTCATATTGATTAGAAATTCTTTGCTACACCCATGGTGGGTGCTAGACCTAGATAACCTTGTGGTATCATTGTAGGATTCACCACAAGTCCAAAGCTTCAAGACTGGTTAAACTTTCTCCTTGTTATTTCAAATGCACATCAGAACATTCTGGATATACTAATAAAAAACTTTTTTTAAAAACAACAACAAACTTCATTGTCACATATAAGAGATTTGTTCCCAGAAAAAAAAAAAAGTTTCATATCTAAAGGCATGCACAGCCTGAGCAAACTTTGAAAGAGATCCCTAATATTCACTGATGTTTAAACAAACTAGTTCAAGCAAGTAATTGTTTTGATAGTCAGCCAATTTTCACTCTTTCACTGTTGAGATAGAACACATTACCCAACTTGGGTCAGTGATGAAAAATGTTGTCAAAATAATCTCAGGTGAGATCATACAGCCCTACTAAGAAAAACAGAAGTTTTCTATCTACATAAAAATTTTAAAAAGTTAAAGTTAAGGTAGCTGCTTGGAAGACATATTCCTCAAAGTCAGCCAAAAAAAAAAAAAACCCTGAAGAAAAATGCAGCTTACAGGTCAGTTTTAGAATATAATTTATGCAGTCAAAGTCCTTAAGATTGACAATAAATTTTTGTCCAGCTGTGTGAAATACTATTCCAGCAACAACCATTGCTATTAAAGTAATAAACACATTAGTAGCCTTGTTAATATTAGTTGCAATCAAGGATATTTATGGCATTGGAAAATAATAACCATTTTAAGGCTGTCATCAACTGAATTTTTAGCATAGTTGGATCACAGGTAATTTTCACATGTACTGAGAAAATAAATGTAATTTTTACAGTTCAGTTTTCTCACTGTGCTGCAATTTGTGTTCCATGCAGTTTGTAGGCACGTGAGTTTCATTGTTTTGTAGAAAACTGGCTTGCTGTTCTCTTTTTCATGCTGAATGAAAGTAATTGACCATATTTAATGTAGATTTTGGCTAAAGATTGTGGCATAAAATTCTTCTACTTCTGATGCGCAAGACCAAAACACGCTTTAACTACAAGGACTCACAGAAGAAGCTGCTGTGAAAAGATCAAAATTCTGAGTGCTATCTGTGTGGATTGATCCATTATTTGGAATAGTTTCTTTTCAAAATTCATGATAGAAGTATATTTGTCACTTTTTAGTATTTTCTTGCTACAGATTTCCCAAGAATGTTCTCCCTTTAACAGAAATGGCAGATATTAACTAAGAACAGTGTTTGATTTTGGGGACATTAATAAAAATGTATTAAAAATTCATTGTTGAAGTTTCTTGGACTTCAGCCGTCTTAATCACGTGGTAGTTATTGTTATATCTCATGGTTTAACTTTTTTGCAAGCAGTTCTTTAAGCTTGCCATTTTTTTCCAGATCAAATTGCTTTACTCATCTTCCTAAGAATTTCAGATTTTGTAATTTGATTTAAATGGTAACCTTGAAACAAGGAGAGACATTAACACACTATTCTGTTCTAATGAATGGCTTGTCAGGTACTGGATGTCTACTTCAGTAGCAAGAAACACTTTTACCCCAGGCACTGATTAGAAGGGCAGGATCTCAGGCTCTCAGTCAAGTCATGTGCCTCACTTCATTTAACATTCAACAGTAGGCAGAAATAGCATTGGTCTGAAGGATTCATTTGATTAGGAATTACTGATACTTCTGTACCTCTCTTAGACTTGTTTTCACATTTTATACATTTAAGTAATAAAACATGGCACAGCTTGGAAATACTGAATCCAGGGTTCTGCGTGCTACCTAATAGTTCTTTAGACCAGAGCCAAGGAACTTTGTGTGTTGATACAGGAAGAATTCACCCAGGTGTTTCAAATGTATATGACTTCTTATCATTGCACTGATACTTCTGTGTATTTTTAAAATAGACATATATTGCATTTTTTCATAAAACCAGACAAAACAGTTTTTTGATCTTATAAAGGAGCCTTTGAGAAAAACTTCAATGAAAGATATAAATGCTAATAAAACACTAAACTACCAAGGCACAAGCCATGATCAACTTTGCTCAGTTCTTTTGTTATTTTGCTCTGAATTGCAGTATTCCTCTGGGTGTGGTTAATTTGTAGCTGGGGACTGAAGTTTACACATACTAGCAAAATAATATAGACCTGACTCAGTAAATATTTACACTCCCATCTAAGAGCACCTTGACAACATAACTGACATCGAAGAAAAGAGTGATATAAGCTGGGCCTCTTTCTGGTTGTTTTTCCAGACTCTCACTCAAGAGAAACTATTCTGGAGAGGAATATTCAGGTGTCCTGTGACAGCAGAGGGTTGGTTTGATGCCAGATGTTTTCTCTCTTTTCTTCTCTGGACAGACAGAAATAAATATAGGGCCTCAAAGAGATGAGGCCTATGAGATAAGGAAAGAACATTGATTTTCCTGTTCCGATATTTCATCTCTGTGATCTAGCAGAAAAAAAGTACTCTAGAGACATGGGATTTTTCAGATGAGTAGGGTGTGGAGTTAAAAAGGAAGCAAGGCAATTAACTGCCTATAATAACTGGGCACTTTGCCACTTGAGTGGAAACACTTCTCCAAGTGTGTTAGCTTATCTCATGCAGGTGACATCCATTCCAGATTCTTCACTGACTTTCTGCAAGAGTGGAGTGAAGTCAGTGACTAGAAAATATCTCAGAGTTCAAGAGACTGCATATCTTTTGAATACAGTCATTCTGGAAAGGGCATTACTACTTTTCCGTATCTAGATCCCACACTTCATAGTTTAAAATAATAAGCATTCAAAAACATATATTGTGAAACAAGTTAGTTGATTAACTTCATAGTTCATTCCATGCTATCGCAATGTTTACTACATACCATGCTCTCTTCTTATTACATTCTGACTGAAGCTATGGACATCAGTATACAATTAAAAGACAAGCAAGTAGTTAGAGTACCCTAAAATTTGTTTTTTTTTTTTTTTCCCCCCATATGAAGATAATGGTAATGATTCTGGATCTAGTTAATATTTTTTCTTGCTTTTCTACACTAGAGTTCTCATCAATTTTTGAATTAGAGAAGCAGTCATCCAGGGTACATAATCATCCTTATTTATGTCAATCTTATTTTTAAAAGCATTTCCACATATTCAGTGTAGCCAACAAATTGACAATAACTAGACCTTCTATGAAAGAGTACCTCCATTTCAGTCATGACAGTTGTACTGTCTTTCACCAGTTGCAACAACATTGTTTGAAACATCATTCAAAATAGAATATAATATGCAATTTAATCATGATCTGTTCCAGCAGTGGGCAAAGTATTCCCTAGAGAACATCTGAGTATGCTTTTCATGGAAAAATTCATACAAAACATGTACAAAAGTATCAGCATGCATGTGTGTGTGATAAATTGAGTCTTAAGGCAAGAGAGAGTAGAATGATTTTTTTTTAGGGGGGGGAGGAGGACGAAGGGTGGGAACCCAAGACATAAATTCAGAGAAGTCCACTCACAAAATATTGCATGCATGCAAACTAGATGTTATTTGAACAAATCTGATCCAGAAGTGTTAATGGAAAGTATCATAAATAAACAATGTGAAGTACTAACATGATGCATTCCAGTGGCTGCTGGTGCCAGTATCAACAGTGGGCTTGTATGAATATTGAATGATATTTCTCATGCCTACTCACATGTCTGTAGAATCACCTCAAGTGGTCTGTCAGGTAAGGAGTTTTTCCTCTAAGGAAAGCTGCAACATGTTTTACAAAAGCAAGTGCAGAAGGTTTTATACAGATAAACGCAATGAAAGTCCTTATTTAAGACTGAAGAATTTGCCTATAAAATTGGCAGGCCTATCCTAGAAATATGACTAAGCCATTTTGCTGTTTAGTGATACATAATAAATAAAAAAGGGGAAAAGAACAGCATGAATAAATTTAACCTTCTGAGTTCCTAACTCTAAAGATTTATTTGCAATTCTTGCTAGGATGATGCATTGCTATTGAATTCTTTTTGTTTGTTCGATTGATTTTTGTTAAAAGTGTGTGGTTTATAGTGCTGTTGCTGATATCTCCCTTTCTGCATTCAACAAAAGGGGTAAACTTGCTCACTAGCATTGGGCACAGTATGTTAGTCACTTGGGAAGAATTGCGTGTGCTTGTAATACTTCACCAACATGAAAGAAAGCAAAGAAAATCAGAACAAAAGATTTCACACAGAGCAATATGAAACAAAACTTACTCCGTAGAATATTAACAAAAGTCTTGGGCTGGAGCTGAGGGGTATCTGATAATATTAGATATTACAACAGTGTATACATTTCTCAGTCTCTAAAGCTGTATAACTCTCAGGTAAAATTTTTCATAATCTTTCACAGTCTCATTCAGTAATACTGAAGCAGTAAACATTTGCTTATGAGAAACAGAATTCTCTGGATTTCATTGAGTGTACTTATGATGCTTTGTAGATACTAATAATCATTTAAAGAAGTAATACTTGGAATTCTGTACAAGACAGCTGCATATGTTCCGTGATGCACAGCTGTAGGAAACAAAATATCATTGATGAAAATATTAGAAGAACAAGGAGTTCACTGTAGCCCACATGATGGCTTCAGCTTTGATTCACCAGTGTCTGAGAGACAGGAGAACAATTCTATAAGCAGACTAGAGACAAAGTGCAATGATGCTAGTTGGTGTGGCAGTCTTTTCTGTGTCTTATTTCATTGACATGTAAAATAACTAAGAAATTAAAAAAGAGAGGAGAGGGTAATAAAATAAAGAAATAATAAGATGCACATGTTAATATTCACTTACTAAAACCTGCTTCTAGTCTCATAGTCTGAAAGTTAATCTTATTCAATTGCCTTTAGTATCTTGCTCTGAGATCCAAAACTCTGCATTAAAATATTAATAAGTCTAGCTTAAGCCTAGAAATATAATTGGAAAAAAAAAATTGGTTGAAGAAACATGATTGAAAAAAAAAAAAATGAAACCCTAAACCACAGTTATACAGTGACACAGTGAAATGCATTGTACAGACACACTATATTAGCACTACTGTATAGACACACACTACCCTCCACTGTTTAGGTATTCTGATGAGGCCAAAATTTCACATCTAATTTTTTACTATAGCCAGCATTATCATAGCATTTTTTCTTAAGTTCTACTACAAATTTTTATTAATAATGAGTGTAGAACATGTTTCTAAAAAAAATAAAAAAAAGAAAAGAGACTGAACAAGAATTTAATATAGAAATTGAAAAGTTTCCTTGCCCATTCCCATACTTCACATTATTGAATTGACATTTGTCTAGTTACTCTGGAATTTCTGCAATAACTGCAAATTTCCCAGATAAATTATTCTTATTGGTGCACGATGCTTAAAACCAGGACTTTACTCCCAAAAATTTAAGTTGAATCTCATTTGCTTATGTTCAGCACATAACTTACTATCAACTTAATTTTGATTTAACATGGCAGGCAGGTAAACACCATGCAGCCAGTAATAACATAGCAGAGAGGATCATTGTATAATCAATGAATGTACAGATGTTATGATTATGAAATACACCAGAGAGTTCGGCTAAGCAGTTATTAAGCCAAAAGAGAACAAATAGAATGCTTACCCATATCCTGGGCTCACTGTGAAACTCCAGAAGAGGGATCTCCAGAAGAAAACCTTCCCCCTGGTAGTCAGCTCTTAAATGGGTCTAGGAGAGGTGGAGCCAGGCTCCACCCCTTCCAGCAGCACAGGTGAATTGCCTTCATGTGTGCTCCCATGGCTGACTCATTGTTTGCCTCAGGTGATCAATCAGAAGTTCAGGCCATGATTCAGCAGTTCCCATACAATTGAAAAAAAAAAATGCTGGCTGAGATAAAGACAGTATAATAGGACAGAAAAGGAAGGAAAAATAACAATAGTAGTAATAATAATAAATACACAAAAGAAATAATGCACAATGTAATTGTTGACCACCCACTAGACAGTGCCTGAGCAATGGCAACCACCCAGCTGACCTCTCCTTTTTCTTGTTCAGTAAAATGTTGTATAGGATGGGATATGCCTTTGGCCAGACTAGATCATCTGTCCTAGTTCTGTTCCCTCCCAATTCCTTGTGCACTCCCAGTCTCCCCACTGGTAGGGCAATACAAGAAGCTGAAACATCCTTGGCTCTGTGCAGCATTGTTCAGCAAAAACTAAAACATCGGTATGTTATCAAAATTATTCTCATTCTAAAACAAAAACATATCAGCCACAATTAACACTATCTCAGATGAAACCAGGACAATGTATTAGAAGGCTCTCCTGCTGTCACTCCCTTCTTCCTTCCTCCCTATTTTCACTAGAATACACAACTCTAGAGGAGAGCAGCTCAATAGAAACATGAAGTCATCTTACAAAATTTTCTAGCAGACAGAGATAAAGAATATTTAAACTTTTTTTGTCCTATTTTCTGTGCTTTTACTTTCCACAGCGAATTTTGCTGAGGTTTAGGTAGGGCACTGATGAATGGGAATCTGTTTTTTTTCTGACAGTAGTAATAATCAGCTTCCTTTTTAAATTATTGTCAGTTCTGTGTTTAAAAGGTATCAGTAATTGATTACTTTTAACTTCATTTGGAAATATATATATTTAGGATACATTTTAATAGATATGTTAGTTAACAACAATTTGAAATATTAACATCCAGACATGTTATAAAGAATGTAGACAGAAAAAATATTAGCCGAAGCTGCATTTTCTACTTCAGAATCTGATGCTTCAAGAATGTAGGAAGAATAAGTAGAGAATGAATGCTTAAAGAAACAGTGAATAATACAACTATCCATTTTCAAAATACATTTTCATTACTGTTTACTGACTCCATCACCACTTTTCTATTGTAATTTCATGTAAAACTATTATAGTAGGTGACAGTTATTGCTATCAAAATTCTTTGTAAGGCGTAAGTTTTCCAAAGAAAAACATATAGCTTATCTAAAAACATGGTCCAAAGAGCCATTACTTTTCCATTATTTCCATTCATCCTACCTACTTTGGGCATTATATACTATTGCTACTCAAGAGAAATTTTGTATCACTGCTATGTTTAAAAATAATGTTATTAAAATATTAAAAAGTGGAATCTTGTAACATGCATTAGATTTTATAACTATGCAAAAAAAAATAAAAGGCTTATGCAAGACTTAAAAGCTTACTGTCCTAGATAAGAGGATACATGGAGAGGTATGAGCTACCCATAATGTTGGTAGAAATATGGTCTTCCAAATCTCCAGTACACAATAGCTTTAGAAAAGATAAACAAAATAAAATCCAGAATTTTACAATGACCAGTGTCTCATACAAAGCAATTATAAACTCTGTGTCATTTAGAAACAAATAATTATTACATCAAAGAAAATTATTTGTCTTACCAGTAAGTTTCAGCATTATTTGCAGTTGTTGCAATTTATGATCAAAGAAAACGAATTGCTATTTGATCTAATATTCATATCGTATCACCTCTAAAACATTAATTTCTTTATGTTTTTTTATGATCTTATGTTAAAAAGAAAAGGTTCCCAAGTAACTATGTAAAAGAGTTTCAAGTTTACTATTCACATGTATATATAAACTTAAAAAACCCTTTCACACAGAGATGTAAATGCACACATGAACAATGTATATCAAGACTTCATAAGTTTTCCTTTCAGCTTCAATTTAAACGTAATTATTTCTTTGGACATGTTTCCTCACTAAAATTTGTTACGGGTAAAACACTTTCTTTGTCTTAAAACCTTAAACTTAATTCAGTATTATCTAAATAAAGAGCAGTTGAGAGTATATTGTGAGAGACATATGAATTTATTTTTCTACATGGTTCAAAGTTTAATTAGGTTGCACAAAGTCATGCTTCCACTGCCTTTTGAGATGATCTATACTATCACACGTAACTATTGTTTACTGGTAACAAAGAGACCAAGTCATTTGTTAAATCTGCCTATACTAATTGTCTAGACCATCTGAAATGACACCATGCTTGCACAAACATAGTTCTCTGTGTCTGTGTATATTGACCTCATTTTATTTAAATTTCATTATTCTCAGTGAGGTCTTTATTCAGTTACATAAAATTCCTGTGACATTTAGATGAACTAGAGTATTAACACTTGCGTATGGAGTTGTTAGATGTGATATGACAGCAAGCCTATGGCATAAAATAACTGGAATGATATGCAGAATCTCAAAAGCACCAGGCACTTCTGTTTGAGCAACTACTTGACTCCTGGTTATGGAGCTACTAAGACAATAAAAGCTAAATTCAGTTTTCTAGACATAGGTGGTGTAGTATCACTTTGAGAACTATAGTATCTTCTGAACATCTACAGGATATTTGGGAAGAACATTTACAGACTGAAAAATGGAGACCTAAACTTCTCCAAACATCTCAGATAACCACAACCACATAAGCCTACCTGATGAGAACAAGTGTCTGTCTAGATCAATACTCTTTCTGACACTGGCAATAGGAGACGTATTTTAGCAGAAGCTTATGAATTAGGTGTCTTTTTGTGATCAAGCATGTATGTTGTCCCTGTGGGCTCCTCTCATTAACTTTCCTGTTTTTCTTTTCCACTGACTCAGTTTGGACACTCTCATCTCTTATTTTCAGTGCCAGAAACACCCTGAACCAGCTGTGCAGAATGTGCTCCCTGAGAAAACAGTTCTGTGGTGCATGCAGGATTGCATGCAACTCCCTGTGCAACAAATTGTATTTTCTATTATTGCTAGAGTACTGCCTGTATCTTAATCTTATGGTGTGTGAGGGTGAGCTTAATCATTCTCCCAACTCCACTGATTGTATTGAATAGTTCTAGGATGACTATAGTAAGACTTCAGAGAAAACACAGTTAGCTATGCAGACAGACCTAACTCCAGGTATTTTCATCTGAGGCAGTCACACCTACAGCTTTTCTTGTGGGTAAACAAAGGTCAAATGAATGAAGCTGAAGAGAATGTTGAGATCATTCGCTTGCAAGTGTCAGAGTGAACATATTTGGCATGTGAGCCTGCCTTCCCCCTGAGTCCTAGTAGAAAAGTTGATGCAACAACAAATTTAATAACTAAATAGTCAAGCAAGTCAATAAAACTATTGCAATAGGAAGTAAAAAAATGTAAATGTAGATAAATTAGCATTTGGAATTCTTAGTCAAGGAAGACAGTCAAGGAAGTTCTGGCAGATCAAGATGGAAAGACTGAAGAAACCTAATGCTTTCTCCAACAGCCTGTCACTATTCCAAGAGGGTGTCACTGAAAATGTTTTTTTTTTGAGCTCAGTGCTTTCTCATAGATTAAGGAATTTACTGTGTTGCCATCAATAAGCTGAAGTCTGAATATTTCTACTGCCAAGAAAGCTTTGTTTTCTAAACAGATTTTGAGCATATATATATGTATGTATATATAGTTTTAGCTAGTGTGCTCCTATCTGGGGGGCAAACTCCACCATCCAGTATAAACAGTTGTGAATAAGAACTGCTGGTTCTTACCTATGAACTCTGTACATTGCTGAAAACTCCATTTTCATCTACACAAGTTGGTTAACATACAAGGAATGGGATTTTTCATAATAGCAAAACAATTTATATAATAAATACTTGCAAATACTTGAAAACGCAACCAGCAGTTACACACAAAAAAGTTGCACATAGAGGTTATAAGATTTGAAAAAGTTAATGTTAAAATGTATATGTACAAATGCACATTTTTCTTTAGCATCCAGTTCTTGATGGTTGTTTGCTCTTTTTAACTTAAACTTAATACCTCATTTCCCTTTTGAAGTAGAAATGCATTGTTTATGAAACTATTTGAAAGCCGCGCAAGAAGTTATGTAAGACATGGTTCTTGCAGCTTCTAATCGATTAATGAGACAAGTATTGATCCTAAGCAACACGTTACTTTAATCAAAACACCTGGCATACATTCCTTTTGAAAAACACAGTGTAAGATGCTTTCTTTTTATGTGGAATTAAGCTTTGTTGAAACTTTGACTTGAACCCTGCTTTCTGGTTGGATATGCAGGCATGGTAATCACCTTTTAGTACAATTTGCTGTATCTTAATTTAATATATAAGTGAGTTATGACAAAAAAAAAAAATTGTCTTGTTCTGTTTTATTGCTAAGAAAGGAAATGCATATCATTTGATGCTGAGATAGTATAGCATTGATCCACATACTTTCTCCCTTTCAGCTAGAATACAGAGTTAGAAAACAGTTTTCAAGCACTTCACACAAAAGTAGGCATTGTACAAATTTTATAGCAGGAAAGAAATGGTCTCTGAAGGAGAGAAAAGGAAGTCAGAAAGAATAATAAGAGTTAGCATGGTAAAGGGCCTTTTACTCTCTGTGGTCCAAGTTTTATGTTCTAAGTAACTCTTACATAGAAGGCGACTTGAGGTTAAAAGAAAAGAAGTGTGAAAGATAGAAAGGAAATAAAGAGAAGGATAGAAAGGAAGGAGGGATATGAAGAGAAAGGAAAAGTTCAAGACAATCATAGTGTTTACTGTGAATGAGATGTACTGAAGGATGTGAAAAAGAAACCAAAAATAAAAGCTTCTCTGAAAGAGAAGATAAAGCACAAATTCAAGGCATTCTGTTTCCTGACATGTTCTTTTCCAGGAGAGTCATCCAGCAGTTCTGTACATGTTTTCCATCTCCTCCCACTTCAGATTTTCCATCAGAAGAAGAAGCCCAGATGACTTCAACTAGAAATGTCTTATTTTCTCAGTATAAATTAGTAGGAAGGTAAGTGAATAAAAGTTGGTGTCCCAGAAGAATATCTATCTTATAAAAAGATAAAAGGCCATTCAGATTTTCTATACACTGGTGAAAGTTTATATGTTTACCCCATCCAAGTAGTTTCTTCCTCAGAGGAAAAAGCTTTCTTTTGTTAAATGTGAAATTAAAAATAAATGTGCAACAGTAAGACCTGCAAGTATTAATCTTTGTGTCTGAAATTCCTTTAGCTCACAAAAGTCATTCTCATTTTATTTTCAATCCTGTATCTCAAAAACCTGGTATCAAGGGGGAATTAAAAAAAGCAAAACAAGCAACAGGCAAACAAACAAAACCAAACTCAGATGTGAGCACCTTTGTAACAGTGCAAACTTAATCACTTGGTTTCAAAGTAAAATATCTGATTTTCTTTCAACAATTTTCCTAAATAATGAGTTCTCTAGGATCTGGAACTAAGAGTGTTAAAGATTTACAAGTGTTATGACACTTGGAAATGTTTATTGATTACATATGTATCTTATAAACTGACCACTAATTGCTAGCTGCAGAAATAAAAATCCACTGCTTTGTACAAGTTTCCGTTTTCAATTTACCTATGTTACATTACTGAACCTTTTGCTGCAGATCCTTGAAATAGCAAATTTTTGAAAATGGAAAGTAAAATTCATAGCTGTAAGTGCCCTTGTTGTTGATGCATATGACATGTAAGATTGTTTCTCAAAAGACAAAATAATAAAGCGAGCTACTTTCCAATCCTAAGTATAAAAATCTTTTAACCATTGCACAAGAAGAATGCCACATTTAAGTGTTCATTATTTTTAAGGATTTCAACATTGCAGGAAAGGATCATTATTTAAAAAAAAAAAAAAAAAAAAGTAACATAAAAACTAAAACAACAATAATTCAGTTTATGCTTGTTAATGCCATGTTTTGATTAAAAATATTTGATGAGTTTAGCGTTACCTTAGAGACTATGAATTTCATTAACATTCACAAGTAAGAAAATAGCATAGTGTGCAAAAGTGATTCCCAAAATGTAATCACCAGTGACCAGTAGTTATGTCACAAAACTATGTCTCCTGTATAGTATTAGGATTTAAAGGCTAATAACAAGAATATATTTAGTTCCTGAAAAATAATGGTACCTAAAGGTTAAAAGGTTTGTATGTATAAGAATTAATCATACTACAGGCTTCTAATCAGTGTCAGTGTTGTAACAAATATCCTACTTTTAAACGTTGTTTCTAAAGCTGGCTCTCAATTATTCTTTTTTAAATTTATCCACCTACTATTTATTTTTTCTAAAGGATGCAAAATCTGAGAAGTACATAATAGGAATTTTCTAGCAAATAGGTATTGATTGACCTTCATCAAAGTAGAATGACATTTAATATTTTTTTGGATGTCAAAAAAGCTGTCTGTCTAATCTAATAGGATCTTGTGTGCCATTTTCTACAAGATAACAGGACAATAAAAATGGGGCTTAGGAATGAAGATGTTGTCAATACAATTTATAACATTATTGCATTCCAGTTTGCCAAGCATCAAAATGTTATAGACTAATAAACTGTGAATGATAACATAATATCTCATGGATTCTAAATTCTAGAACAGAACAATCAAACAGAAAAGAAAAAAAAAGTCTGTAAGGTGTGCACATCTCTCATACAGCATTTATACCTTTTTCTAGAAACTGGGCTGCCTACTTTACCTAACTGCTCCATTTGTAATCCAGAAAATATTACAATGATCATATTAACATGTTTATTTAATTTCCCTAACAATCAGACACTCCTAGTTGAAACTTTATTTTTCTGCAGGATTCGTTGCTGTTGTTTGGTTGTGTTGGAGGGGGATTTTTATAATAAAAACAAAGAAAATACATTAGTAAGTGAAGTTAGTGTTTAACATAACTGTTGATATTATCTTTTGAAAAAACATATGTCAGAAGTAAAGTGATGGAAATTCTGTATCTAGCAAAACATACATTTTCAGTATTCCTTGCTTGACCTATAAATGACAGAAAACCAGATCTCTGCTAGTGGTGTCCAAACATGAAGATGACAAAACACTGTCTTCGCTTTGTTTATGTCAATGCTCAGAATATATTATAGTGAACAAAGAAATGAGGAAATCACTGTTTCTTGATAAGACAGAAATCCATGCTATGACTTCATTATTTTGTGTGTGTGAGAGTGTGTGTGCTGTATAGAACATAACTACAAGGCCAAGAAGCTGTTAAATGCAAACAAGGAACCTGGTGGGCTTTTCTTGAAATACTTTAGGATTATGCTACAAGGATATGAAAATGTATAGGGAAATAAAGCCTCAGATCAATACCAAGTAGTATCATTTAAAGGCTAAATCAAAGAAGTCTTTAGAAAATAAATCTACGTACCTCACTGAGGTCAGATAGAGGGAAAAAAACCCACTTTCCAGAACGTATACTCTATCAGCTTCTCAGACTTCAGTCACAAAAAAACAATTTGCTACCTCTTTAGGCTGTGCAAGACGTTCCTTTTTTTTTTTTTCTTTTTTTTCTTTCTGAAGACATTTATGAAGATGATGCATAGGTGCTATTTCAGAAACCATGCTATTTTATTTCTCCAGGACTCAAACTGCCATGTGTATGGAGGACTTATTGTTAGGTCTCTGCTGTTGCTACAGGTAGTTTGGTCTACTTTCTAAAATAAAAGTATAGTTTTAACTCCATTGTTGTTGGATCGGACTATATTTTTATTCTGTGAATCACACTCCAATTTCGGTTATTTTAAGCCTGAAAGCACAGGAGAAAGTTTGGGGTAACTGAGGAGAAGATGTGTTATGTCAATGGCTATGGAGTAACTCTCAGAGGAAATAAGATCTTTAAGAAATATTGTTAAACTTTCTTCACCTTTTCCATCTCAGCTACAGTCATCACTTTAAAACTGTCATTATTGTAAAACTCCAGAATCTGTTTTACTTTGGATTTAGGATTCTAAACTTCAGGATTCTGTTTTCTAAATGGAAGAAGCTGGAAGGACTCCATAAAGTTTGAAAATTTCACAGATCAGGAGCAGAAATCTAAGTTCAGAGAAGTTGTTATAGATATCTGAGGTTCTGCTCCCAATGAAGTTTGGCTCACTTCACCCAACGAGGTAACTAAACTTATGTAACATGATCAAATATGAAAAAGGTAGTTGAAAGAGGATACTGAGACTACCTGAAAGATCTCCAGCCTACTCATGCTTGTTATGGGTAACTCAGGAAAAAAGGCTAGTATTATTCCTCTGCCCTTCCTCATTATATTTTTTTCTGCTTTATAGAACAGAAAAAGATACAAGGATGTTCAAGTACTTATCCACTTGCATGTAACAGCCTCTCTGTATAGGCAAAGCTTATAATTTAGCAGATGCTTTAAATTTTAGGCCTTTTGGATATTAGGATTATTCAGCATTCTGTGTTTGCCTTCCTATATCATACCTGTCGTAATCTGATCTGCAGCCTCTTCAGACAAGGTCTCATTCATTTGGTAGATGGCATTTCATATGCCACATGATATATACCAGTGTGCACACAAGTCAGAGGAAGATGCATTTTCAGCATTTTGAACAACTTTTTTGAATGTATTTACATTCTAAAATTCATATTTAGGAGTTTCATTTTATGTTCCCCTTTCAAAATCAGCAAGGATGCTTTCAGAGTGGTTACAAAGATACTTATCAGTAAAATGTTCACAGGTTTGAAATTTCAGACAAATAATTACTCTAAAAACTTAGAAATATATTTACAGGATTTTCAAATTACTGAAGTGAAATAAAATATATCTATGACTTGCATATTAAACACAATGCCCCTTCTAAAACACCTTTGTCAAACTAAAATGTTACAGAATAATGGTACAAATAAATGTTCTAAACCTCATATAAAATATGCAAGGCAGTCAGTTAGCAGCCTGACATTGTTAGGGTACATTAGACAAAGAAAGGAAGTGGAAAATAAAGAGGATAATATAACAATGTTTAAAAAACAAAGTAGCTGTTTGAAATACTTTGAGCAGTTAAGTTGGCTATTGAGGAAAAAATCCATATAGTTACACACAAAAAGAGGCTTCTGTCTCTGACCTATCTGCATTTATCTAGTCTTTCATGTCTGCCCTTCCTCACTGTTCAAAAAATGTTAGAAATCAGCAACTATGCTACATAGAAATACATATTGTAGTCCAACCTTCTGCAGTAGTACTTGCAATACACACTGTTGAAGGCCTCTATTGAGCACCCTTTATAAGACCTTTTCTTTGGAGTCCTATGTTTATAACAGAAAAAAAAAAAAACCCAAACCAAAAACATTAAACAGAAAGATCACCAGGTCTTCCTCAATGGAATTTAAGAACACACACAGGGCTTGTGCCAACCTGTGGAACTTAATAACACAAGCAGTTTTCTGTGATTGTTCAACCATACTGACTAAAGATGCTATTCAATACCTCACTAATGAGCAGTAGTTCTGGAAAACATCTGAATGAAATTTTTGTGTTACTTATTTTCTAATGAAACTGAATGAGAATCTTGCAATTTTTACAAATTTCTTTTGAGCATCTGCCACTTTTGAGAACACAGTACTACAGTAATTGAACTGAGGACGTGAAAATTAAAGGTTATGAGATATGAAGACAGTCTGAGAGCTTAGATACACAGAAGGACCAAGAATAGAAGCTGTTGAAACATTATATTGAATACCAAATGCTAACCTCAGGTTTCTCAGGAGGAGGGTCTTTGTTTCCTGTATTTTTTTCCCATCATAACTATGATAACTGGACAAGCGGATGTGAATGGCAATTAAAAGAAAGCAAACTTGAAGAGGTACCAGAAATCAATTTTCCATTCAGATAAGCTTTAGGTATGAACTATGATAAGAATAGGGGAAAAAACAGTTCTTTTTCTTTAAAGTAATAAATAAAATAAAATTGATGCCATACAGAACTGGGCTATTGTTTATTCCTTAGCAGCAGTTGGGGCCAGTTGTTAGCCTAACTAAGCTAAGTTGACTGCATATTGCTTTAGCAGTTCTAAACAGAACAAAACCTGTTCTGACTAACTGGGGATTTATCCCACATGGGAGAAATGTCTGAGCAATGAAAAGCTGTCATTGCAGCAGCCTGGCTAAGGAAATGCATATTGGAAATGTACTGGGGCAGGAAAGACTATACTTGGAGTATACCATGCTCCAGCCATCCCTGCCAATGTAATTGCCTCTAAGGGGTTCTAGCATCTGGTGCACGTTACAGAAAGCTAGAGGCTATTTTAACTTGTACTGGGATTTAACCTATGAGTAGGAGAGTGCTAAACTGGCTTTAAGCCAGGTTCATCATCTTCTTTCCTGCATCGGGCAGAGTACTTTTCTAATTATAAAATCTACTTAAAATCCATGTGAAGTTCAGTTAGTTAATATGGAATTGATTATGACTTCAGGTGGGAAATAGATCTTGGAACCAAATGAAGTTCTGTGTTCAGTTTTTCATTCAAATGCTCTTAACAAAAAGAAAAACAGAAAAATGTCAAATATATAAGCAAAAATTCTCAGAACAGATTTTTTTTTTCAAGAATGTTTCCTTTAAGTCAGTTAGGCATTCTAACTTGCTGAAACATGTCCAAGACTAATTAAAAAAAAAAAAAAAACCTAAATAAATAAAAGGTGCACACATGCAATTCAATAGGAATGATGCATGGATAAAGATCTGTCATCACTTTCTCACCATATAATTTTACCTTTTCCACACCTGTACATCTGGTAGCCATAAAGGAGGTATCCAGGTTTAATGTTTCTGCTGTATTTATACATTTGTATCATTTGGAACTCTTTCTGGAATTTTGTTTGTTGTTTTTCAGTCAATGGTCTTGCTATTCTCTAATATTATTATGTCATTATGAAAATATGTATAATTCTATATACATAGATATTATAGATATAATATTTCTATAAACATATAATACATATCTATATAGATATTATAGTATATTCTATTTTTTTTTCAATAAAAAGTGCCATGTCCACAAATAAATCATCCAAAGATAGCATACAGAAATAAAGTTCATTTGTTTTGTTTTCTGTTGGGTTATAAAGAATACACCTTTGTTTTTTACCTTGTTTTAGTGGATAACAATATAAATAGCATGGGGATAGATGACATTGGAGCCTGTTTCCTATGGTGCTTTATTATTTATTAGATATTTTTATTTTCTGTACAACTCATATCATATTGATTTTTTTGTGCATGTGTTTTATTAGTTTGATTTCTGGGGATGATTAGAACAGATATGCAAACTCTTCTAGAATAACTGCCAATTTCACAATTCCCAGCAATGGATTGGACTCAATTACCTTGACACTACTACAAACTGACCACTCTAGCTGAATTTTGCTACCTCTGAACCATATATATGCGGGCACTAAAACAGAATCTTCACAGTCAGCTTCAAAATCAATCTTTAATTTTTATTTTTTTTATTTGCAGTGAATATCAGTAGCACAGTTTTTCATAGCCATTAAGTCTCACTGATGAGGAGAAAATAGAAAATATACAATCTATGCATATCATTTAACTTAAGTATTATTCCAAGTAGGATAAATAATCATAGTTTCAGTGATCTTGAAGATAGCAACACTTTAGAGCTATTTTCATGATTCATATGTAGTGATCATTTTGAAGTAGTTTTCTTGGTTTTCTTTCTACACACATACAAGTTTTTCACAAAGTCTTGACTACACATGAACACTAAATAAGTAATCTTACAGGCCAAGAACAGACTCCAGTTCAACAAATGAAGATATTTCAGAACTTATAACAAAATTTAAATAAAAAGGAAACTCACATATTACGTAAGCCATATTTTTACATATTCACATGTTCTCTTCTGTTATTTTACTTGTAACAAGAATACCTAAGGGTCAAATAAATGAATGTAAAACTGAAATTTATTAGGAAGATCTTTTTCTTCCAATGAACAAGCATTTTTACACTATTTAATCATTCTGAAACCAATTTAAGAACAGAAAGCATCCCTAAATTAAGCAATAGAAATGTCAGATTGTGCCATTGGGAACTCTAAATATATCAGGAATTACTTCAGATTTTTAGTGGTACTAAAATCTTTTAGCAAATATATGGAGGAATCTCACAAGTGACTGTGAATTTTGTGAATCCAAACAATATATGTGGTTCCAGTATAACATTTTAGTAAGCAGCAAAAATGTGGCAATGACAGTCACGAGTACATTTACTGACATCTCCTATTTATTGACTGTACTACTTATAACGTTTGATCAGGCAATCCCTAGGCTCATAAAAGCAGTATTTGGTGTGCAAAATCTGGATTTCTTGTCTATAAAATAGATAAGATAAAGCATAGTATAGCTTTGGGATTACCATTCACTTTTAAAACGACTGTAAGAAGGAAAACAAAAGAAAAAAAAAAGAATAAGAAAGAGAAAAAGAGCATTTCATATGTACATATATAAATTATTATTTCCCCTGGTGACAGATTACTACTTGATTAATAGTTTTAGATCTGTTCTGTAAACACACAAGTTCTTATTGGTAATCAACTAGGATTAGTCTCTGAGAGCATTCTCTTCTCCCCATAGAAAAACAAATCAAGAATAGTCAAACTTAGTACTACAGGGTACAAAGTTGCATGCATTTTCAGGTTTAGACAGCTTCTTGAGCACTGTATCTTTATTAGCATGGTATATCAGAAAAGCATAGCCAAAGTCAGCAAACAGCATAGCATATACTTCTCATACGCTAATTTATAGTGTTCTCATAAGTCCTTAAGTTTTTACCACATTAGCTTATTTTGCATTTTTGCCCACATATAGCTTAGCAATAGTTTGCTACATGTTATTTTAATGGTTTGGTTGCCTATTAGTTTCTTTCTGACGTTACTGCGTCTCCCAGAGGTAATGTTTAATCATAATTTGCAGTATTTTAGAGGATTAAAAGTAGCTTTCAAATAATTAGCAATTTTAACAGTACATAAGCATTGCAGTTTAACCCAATTCACTGCTAAGCACCATACAGCCATTTATTCATCCCATCCCTCCAAAGTAGTGTGAGAGAGAGAATAGGAAACAAAACAGTACATATAGCCTTAGGAAAAAACACTTCTTAAGACAGCAAATGAGAAATGAAAACAAAAAATGTAATGATAACAATACATATTCGCAACACAATTACACACAGTCCACCAAACAAACCCAACAAGTACAGCTTTATGACCTTCAGCAGGATCTCACCTGGTACGGAGCAACTCCTTGTGTAACTCAGGCCACCTGTCTTGGCTCAACCCCGCCCCCTGCAGCTGTGTCGTAAAGACAGCAGTTCTTTCCATCCCCGTTTCTGCTACATTGCAATCACTGACAAGCTTTCATTAGCATCTACGTTTTCATCAATCTTGTAGCATTCAGAAGTAATGTTCCTAATTTGCAGTTGCGGTAGAAAAATTACATGGTTCATCTTTAGATTCTATAACTGTGTATCTCTCAGGACTAAACAAACAGCGTGTTTACCTGTGTTATCAGAAACTGTATGTAGGTGGAATGGGAAATCACTTTTTGTGGTGTTTGCAATTAATCCAGTGATTAAATCTTAGTATTTTGAGAATTTTCTGTGTAAAAGGGATTTCATAAAAGCTATTTCAAACACAATTTTGGAATATTTCACCTGAAATTTCTTCTTTCACATATTATTAATTTTGGAGGAGAAGAGGTTAATGTAATTGAAATTAGCTTATAAATATTTTCATATTATTCAACATCTTTTTTCACTGAACTATCTTTTAAATTAAACTTACTACTTTATTGACTTGCCCCCCATTCCACCAGTTTGTTTTCAATATAGATATCTCTTTCTAGATGTCTGTGACTTCATTCCCCTGCTTCTTTCCACAATTTCTTTGCATTTAATAAAATCAAAGGAATGGTATTGATATAACAAGTAGTACAGTCTATAAGGGTGTTTTGTATGGTAGTAGAGCAGAGGCATTCAGTCTTCTACTCACAGATCTGATACCTTCCTATGGTTATGCACAGTCTGGCTTGGGTTTGAAAAGGTCTGTTAGGTTTGTTAGACTCTATAAACGGAACTAATAAATAGGTTTCCAGATGTTAAGTTGTTTAGACACAGGTACACTGCTTTACTGCAGAAACCACCTTGATTTTGGCTAATTGAGATAGCTCTGTGCAGAATATTTCATTATGGTACCCAAAAGTGCTGAATCAGAATTTCATTTCTACGTGTATGCATGCATGTATCTATATTAGGATATATATATTGAAAATGCATGTAAACACATTAGGATGTATATATTAGGATTTGTTCTGAGTCACAATGCACCACTTTTCATCTCCTCAGTGCATTCCTTTTACTCCTTACAAGTAATCAATCCCAAGAGTGTTACATGGGTCAAAAAGTACATTTTACAGTGCAGCAATTCTTTAAGAGGCACAAGAAGTTCTGTATATATCAGAAATTGGAGCCGGTTTAATATTTACCTGAGGCTAGGTCTTACCATAGTTTCTGCGTTTCAGTGGATTTTATATGGAAAGAAAAGGCACTTTCTAAAAATACGTAAATTTTAACTAACACTGTTGTTAACAAGTCTGGCATAAGTAATCTTACAATATGTGATATTGCAATATTGCAGTTCAAATTTTTCCTGTCTACTTGATGATAAGATCTTGACAAATTGCAAATCTGAGCATCCCTCTTCTCCAAATAATTCATTAGCACATCTTTATTTCATTACACAACTGATCAGTCATTTAGCTTTGCACAATACCTAGAAGGCTGAAAACATGGTGCAATAAGACAGTGTCAGCTAGCATTCACTTACAATTTTACTGGTCATCAGCTTCAAGACTTAAAAAAAGTCATGTGATGAATCATAATGTCCCTTTTCAAATCATCTGGATCTGTAGTCCCATCATATTTTATCCCTAGAGATCTTTGCACCCAAGCAGAATGCTGAAAACTTGCTTATTATTCCGTTTTAATGGCTAGATAATTTCCCTTTTCAACTTTACATGTACTAGTCTTCTTTTTTTTTTTTTTTTTTTTTGCCAGGATCTTTCTGGGAAATTGTGTTTATGGGATCACTGTTGTTTTCCCTTGTCGCACTAACTTTCATAAGCACAGGTGGCATGTGGTTTCACAGTCCCTGTGCGCAACTATGCCTCCTTCTGAAACTTACACCCTTAGTTGTCAAAAGTACAGATTTTTTTCAGTGTTTTTACAGATTTTTCTCCCAAACAAGATGCTTGACTACATAATCATGCCAAATCTGTTCTGCAATTATGATCTTGCTTCCTTCTAAAAATCCCTTATCTCTAAGTGAATAGCTATTTTATTTTCAAAATATTGCCTTATGTATCTCATAATACTACACCTGGTTTTAATGTTTGTTCAGGTGTCTTTCTGTCACTAAGCAAAGATGAATCAGAGAGATTAGTATAATGGAACTGTAATGTAATGATGCTTCCACCCACATATGGTACTGACAAATGGTCAGTGTACATGTCCAAGTGAATGCAAGATTTTTTTGATTGACTTTTCTTTACTTACTTGCTTTAACATTAAATATTTAACGTTCTTTGACCAGCAGACAAGGGGCTCAGTGCTAAGTCTGGAAATGCAGCAACTGTGGATGTGGATATGAACTATTACAAAGCCATTAAAAGATCTGTATAGGAAATAATGTCAGGATCAGTTGCAGTAATCAATGGATATTTTTCTTTCTTCTTCATACTCAATCAAGCATCTGGTACTACTCCATCAGAGAGGAATGAGACTTGAAGGGAATTACTGTTCAGTGTTTTTTGAAAATCTATAGCATTGCACACAATTTTCTGTTAATTTAACACGGAACCGTGTGACATTATTATCAGTCTACCCTCTCAGTCAAATTACCTGAATTTGAAAAAACTACTGGTATTCAGTTTTGTTGCTCATAACCTGTAGGTGTAAACAAGCATCTAAAATTCTAGATAGGAAAAAAATTCCCTCTACTTTCATATACTCACTTGACGTTTTCTTTCCAGCTGTGGATGTGGAAGTAAAAATGCATACTTGATCAAAATATAGAATTATGCATAGTATAATGTCATTTTGTGTTCTTGCTACAGCCAATGTCACTGATCTGAAATACCAGTATATAATGTCTTTAATCTTCAGTGAATATTTGTGATTTACACAACACAACTAACCTTTTCTATCCTGTCAGGTATTTATACTGTTAGCTCAGTTGTTAGAATTGTTAGAAACCGAATTTTATATCTTATCTCCTTTTGTAAGGGAAGCTGAGAATATTTCTATTTTTTTTTCCTTTACAGAAACATAGACAGCATAGAAGAATGTTTCTCACTATAGTCATCTGTAAGACTGTTGATATTCCCTCCATCTCACTTGATGTGTTTTGAGAGGGATTTACAATCTACAGAGTCTTACTGCATTGCTGGCTTATAATTACTCAGTGGTTAATAAACAGCAAATTCGTTTTCATGTCCTAGTCATTGAACTCAAAGCCAATACTAGTCTGGAACTGCTAATAAAGAGCGCCTTATCCATTACTGCCAGCTCAGACCTAGATTCAATGTAATTATTTCAATCCTATCTATTTCTTTATTCCTTTGTCATCCTCACCTTCCTGTGAAATACTCTAATGCTTCAGCATTAATGGTATCTTTCTACTTTGTGTCAGTGGCAAGATTAGCTAACTTTTCCTACTTTGGCCAACTTTGCTAATGAATGTGTTTAATAGCAATCATCCTGCACCAGGTCATTAAAGTAATGCTGTGTTAATTTCTCTTTACACATAGCTCAGCTTTCAATATGATCAGTTGATTTCTGTCTCTTCTCTTCAAAGTCTCAGCTGAATCTCATTATCTCCAGTATGCAGTGTATAAGATTTAAATAAAATACAATTTAAAAAAATTAAAATGTAGCAAAATAGATTTTTCCATAAAAAAAAAAAAATTGGAAAGATTGTGTGATTTAAATTATCACTGGTAAATATTTTACATTTTCATTTGCTTTCTTGAATATTCCAAAAATAAATTCAACAGTTATTGCAGAATACCTATTATCTGTATAGCAGTATTTGAAACAATTACCAGCAGAACCATGATTTCACTGTCAATTATTTGAATAGATTGGAATAGAAAACTATTTCTACTATGTCATTATTCTCAGGCCCATTCCCTCTTCTTCCCATTTCAGTCAAAAGAAATAGTTTGATAAACACTGAAGGAATTGCAACAAGGAATTATCGGACTGGCTTTTGGGAAGCCGTGCTAAAAGTTAATACTTCTTGTCTGACTTTTTATCTCCCTTCCCTTTGTCCATTCCTAGGTATTGACTTTCAAAATCCTCTTATTGTCATCTTCCCTTTTTTTTTTTTTTTTTTTTTTTTTTTTTCCACTGTCTTCTGCTTGCTTTTTTCAGCACCCCTGGCTCTCTCTTCCCTGCCCTCCTGCTTCCCTCTGCCCCATTATTTCACTCTTGTAACAGCAAATAGATGGAAGTGGTAACAGTGGAGTCATTACGCTATCTAGAAGTACAGGATGAAGATCTGTGTTGCATATCTAAGTCACATTCCCTGGAATATGGGGCTATATCATCTCTTGTTTTGACTTTTGTCAGATTAGTAGGTATTGCTTCTCTGCTCCATTCCTAGAAATTCAAAATTTAAATAATTATTTTTCTAAGTACTTAGCATAGATCGTAAGTGTTTGTTTTAGAGATGGTACTTCCACTCACTTTACCATGCTACCTTAGTTTGTGTTAAAGAGTAAATAAAACTGCTTACTTATAGATATGGGTCTCTCAAGTTCATGTCAAAGCAATTAGACGTTGCCAGGGGCTTTGCAATTGATTTTGTACCTAAGGAAAGTTTGTGGATACTTGGTAAAAAATTTTTCTTACCCTTCTCCTGAAGCAGTATAGTTTTGTCATTTACTAAACTCATAAATCATATTTTAATTTCAGTGCAGGGAGCATCTTATCCATATACCTGATTCTGTCTGCATGATATAGATTCTTATGTTACACAATGAAACAAGTTGAGGCACTGAAAGCCGAATTTCTTTTTTTTGCTTTGAAACATTCCATCACAATGTATCTGTGTAAGTGAAAATTTCTAAGGCTGAGAAAAAATGTTCCTGTTCTGATAACACTAGATTCCAGCCTGAGCTTTTTCATTACCTAATTAATTATTTTATATCCCTGGATTTTTTATTCCTTTATAAAATTTCTTTTATCTAAATAAAATTTCACTGGCACATTTTTGCTTTGCACACACATCCATGTCAAACACCATTTTGTCAGACTGTCTCTCTGCTGCTGTCTGTAATATGGCAACAAAATGTAACAAAATATTGGCAGGAAAACTCAATCTCTTCTGCCATACCAGTAACATGATGGGTCAACAAAACAAGATAGGAGGCATTACTTTTGGAGCAGCCCTCATACTTTAAAGATGTCATAGGCTATTTAACCTAGGCATTCAGCTTTTTGGTAGCTCAAAAACTAGTACTAGTACTAGTAAAACTAGTATTATCTACTCTTTAATTTTTTTTTTTTTTTGAAGAGAGGCTAGGACCTTGAAATGATTTATTAAAACTAGTTACTCAATTCTTCGTAGATTTACATAATTTTTTAAGAGAAATACTTGCCTGTTTTTCAAGAAAACCACTTAAAATAAATAAGTACACAAAAAACAAACCAAATCAATAAAGCAACAATAGCAACAATGACAGCAACAAAAATACAACAAAACAAAACAAAGAATAGACAACTTGAAAACTGGAACCCATCACTCTATTTTTTTCCCCAAAGTGAGCATTTTGAGGAGGTTTAACTTAACAGTGGTGCCCCTACAGCAGAGCCCATATGCCTCACAGTCCTTCTCATCAAATCTTTTGCATGGTCAAAGGACAAACTGAAGACAGAGATGTGTGTTACTTATACAGAGTTTAAACACACACACACACACAAAAGATAAACTGAGGCAAATTTCAGTGTTCACTGAAATGATTCTTTTGCAGTTTTCTTAAAACTTCAGGTACTCTTAAATGAAAGTACACAGGACTACAGTATTCCAAAATGCCTTTGAATACTATGTATGTATAAGAGCAGCAATCAGATGCCGGCAATAAGCTCTATTCTTTCTAAATTCTTCATGTTAACTTATGAGTATTCTGGTCCTTTTAAGCCAATGAAATGAAAACTAAACAAACATTGATTGCTAGACAAAAAAGCTATTGAGACCAATTTTCTTCTTCTAATAAGTTCAAAACTTCTAAGGCTATTGAATAGCAGCATTGAACAGCTGCAAACAAGTAAGAAGAGATAGGTGAATTTCCATCTCAGCTGTTTTTTTTCCTTTTGGACTTAACATTAAAAAATTTGCGGAGAAAAAAATAGAGATACATTCCAGTTTCCACTGTCGGTTTGTTCACTCATGTCTGTTGGTTTGTACATTCCCTAGAGTATACCTTTAGAGTTTTAGCTCTGCATCTTTGTCATATAGGAGGTAGACTAGGGTTTTACTACTAAAATCATAGTATATATTTGAATGGGTCCATACAGTCGCTTCTTAAATACATAGATTTTTTCTGTATTCTACATAAATATCATTATAATTTATAACGTACCAGAAAATTTTTTTTTCTTCAGCAAATTCAGGAAGCATTATTTAGAATAATTACCAAAATTACTTTCACCAGAAGGATGTTTCCCACCACAATATTTCCCTGATCTGGAGTTATTAATACCATATGATAATTTAGAATCACTTGTCAGAAGAGAAAAAAAAGACACATTTGCTCTTGATCCAATATAATGAATAGGGGCTAGCTGGTCTTCTATAGTACTGGGTAGTTTCATTCAGTCCTGCTTCATGTGTCTGCTGAACATGTATTAAACTACTGGTTTATTATCTCTGTAATAATCTTCACATCATCCAGTGAATTAACCAGGAGACGATTTAAATACTTTAATAGCATATGTCTTGCAAATGTGGCATGATTTCCCCTTCTAATTATAAGATTTAATTTTGTTCTAACTATTCTTCAGCTGCTGAACTGTTGGTCATGTTTGTTGTTTGCTTTCTTTTTTCTTTTTTTTTTTTTTTAAATTAATTTTCTTCCTTTCTATTACCTCTTCACCTTAAAGTGTTCTTTTGTCTCTCATGAAAGCACATAACAAGACTATTCTTCAGTTCAGAACTTCTCTATAATTACCTTTTGGCCTCAAGGGAAATGCATACATCATCAAATCCCCTGGTTTTGCTACTGAATGGCTTTAACAGCCCTGGAAAATGCTTGCAGCTATTGTAATTTAAATAGAATATCAGAAAATCCTCGAATTATAAATTATGACAAGGTAGAGTTCTGTTCAAATTGAAACTCATTATATGGTGCTTAGCGTCTTATAAGTTGTTTGAAGAGATTCTTTACAAGTGTTGATTTCTCTTCCTATTCTTACAGTTCCCACTAATCATTTATGCTCTGGTTGAATGTGCAAGTTTCTATTTACCCATATAAAATTTACTGGCAATTTATCACTGCTTAATCTGCAGAAACACTGTAGTGCGGAAGTAATGCGGGAATGTTTCTTAGCAGTGCAACTCTGACTGTGAAAATCTGAGAATCTTAAAACAATCTCAAATATAGTAAAAGAAAATCTTTCTAAAGAAGAAACATACCATTTAGGATTTTTTTATTTTGTCATTTAAACATCAAGAAGAATTATAAAATCACATATTGTACTAAGTCATCTGTACACTGGAAGTTTCAGAAGATTTCCTGGTCAAGGAATAAAAGGAGACATAAAAGTCAAGTTCATTAAGAATAAAGCAATGCACTGAATCTTGTGTTCAGCTATGTTCGCAGTTCTGTGGTTGTAATCTGCCAATTAGTGTGGATGACTGAGATGCTCTTCATTTTGTGGTGTGACAGTTATGCATGACAGTCCAGAGCGTGGCTTGTCTTTCACATAACTGTCAACACTGCTGAAATGCACCAGGTATTGTTACTCAACTTAGATATCCACTATTTTTAAATACTGAGAGCATCCTTGTGTCCTGATGGGATAAATTATGTGTATCTGTTTCATGCTTTGTCCCAGTCTAAATTTCCACTTCATACAAAGTAGATTTCCATGGTTTATTTCATGTTTAACTGGTAATTCTTGCAATTTAAAATATATCTGCAACAAACAATTATAGTAGTTTTTATTAACTTAGAGTAAGTTTTATTGAGATTTTCCTGTGTTCTCACTTCAAAACTAAGAAAAATCTGAAAAATGTGAAATGGTATAGAATCCTACTTAATATTTTTTAAAAATGTTTATTTTGCTGTGCACAGAGAAGTTCACATTCTGTGAATCATTTATTTGGCAGCCCTGGGAAATCTCACTGTATATGTTTCCATGAAATATAGAAAACAGGACTACATGTTCCAGTCTCTAATCTGTCCTGGGGACCTCTGTCATGTAGTAAAAACACGGGATTGCAAATCTTCCAGTTGCTTTCATTCCACAGTAATACATTGTAATGGATACGAAAGTTAAGTATACTTTATGCTTCTTGCACTGCACAGTATTTTGACAATTAGTTTGGTGATATTGGCCAGAAATTAGTCCTGAACAAAAGACTAAAACTTAATAAAAACTTATCCATCAGTAATCTATACAGATGAGGACTGAAGAACAATTTATTCTAAATTCAGGAAGCCACTGAATACCATTGTAAAGAAAAATGAAGAGATTTAAAGTAATTAAATATTAAACACAGTGGCTACCTGAAACAAGGAAACAGTGTTATTGGGGCTAGTAGATGGAAAAGAATATAAACTTAAGTGGAATTGATTTTATGTAATGGTAGGGTTTCTTTATAGTTTCCGAAATAAGAAAGATAAATTTAAAATAAAAATTAAATTTAATTTTCTAAAAAAACATAATCAAATCACAGATCTATGACAGTAATGATAGCTACCAGGTATTACACCTGTGATTCCCTAACTGAGAAAAAAACTCTACAGAAAAGCAACTCTGCACCCGTACAGAGAAAAGTAGCAAGAAATCTTCCCTTTTCCTTTGCATGAAGCCAGTAAACTCCCCAGTACTAAACTGGAGTACATACCTGCTAGAGAAAAAGAAGCTTAAAGCCCAGTGAATTATCAAACATGCCATTACACAAGAGGGAAAAATGGAACTCAGAAGAAAAATTTTTTCCTACTAGTTTATAGGTAAGGATTGAGATGTTTCAAAGCTTTCAGCAGAAACACATGTTAACTTAAGTATCCCAGTTTCAAGGAACAGGGATTCATTTTTGCACTTAGCTGCTTTGAGTGAAAATGAGATGCAAGTCATGGTGTTGAAACTCTAAGGAGTTCACAAAAGTTCATGATTTGTAGCCTATAGAGTGCCAAAATAATGAGTAAATTTTGTATAATTGTGTTAATTTGTATTAATCCCAATCCAAGCCTGTCTTGCTCCAATTTATAGCAGGGAGAGAAGGTTCTTTTAATATAAGATACCCGGTGTGAGATTAAGAAACAACGGTTCAAATGTTGGTCTGACCAGTTTATTATAAATCCTAATCAGGGAGACGGAGAAGGGAAGGACGGCTACTATTATGAATTAGGGTGACAGAGAAGGGAAGGAGAGTGATAGAAAAGATCGGAAAGAAGCAAGAATTGTGTAAAGCAGGGATAGTCACCACCAGGATCCAGCAGCGGTCCAGTTGCATGCTGTTTCAAAGGTCTGAGGCAAAATCGCAGCAGGGGAGAGCAGCAGCAGCGTGGCCGACCTTGGGCAGCAAGCAGGTAGCAGGAAGAAGTCACAGAGCCAATCCGGGAGGAAGCAGCAGGACTCAGGTAGAGACCCAGGAGTCTGTCAGCATGCAGGAATTCCATAGTGAGGAATCTGATGGCAGACAACTTTGTTCTTCTTCAGCATGCTGGTAGAGCACAGAACAAGTCGAAGAGGGAGAGAGGCAGATTGTAAGGCTTCTCATGTCAGAAACATCTTCTTCATGAGGAATCTGTTGCCAGAAAACCTAACCTCATGTTTGTAGGTCCACTTCTTATCCTTCTTCTTCCAGCATGACATTACTGGGCACTTGGGTAAGAGTCATGTGGAGCACTTCCTGAGATGGCCACCTTCCTCGAGAAGCCCACACAAAAGACTGCTTCCTGGCCATTAATCTGTGGCTTATCTCTCTCTCGTTACCCCAGGACTTGTCCATCAGAGTTCTCCAGACAAAGGATTTCTCAACCCTTGCCCAGGACTTGTCCATCAGGGTTCTCCAGACAAGGATTTCTCAAGCTCTGCCCAGGACTTTCTTGAACTTGTTCATCTGTGTCCCCAGCAAGCTTTGAGACAATGATGTAAAAGAATAATCTCTTCCAGAGCTTCATTTGAAATTAATTGTTATTTAAGGTTTTCAGTCTTCCCAGAGAATTAATTCCATCCTTCATATCTAAGTGTAAGTGAAAAATTTATTTTGTAGGTGCCCAGAATTTTCCAGATATTTTCTCAAATGATTTGTCCTTTTTGGTTCCTAAGTGTTCTGAGGAACTATACATATTCATTTTAAAAACATCACCACTGGAAAATAACTGTTTTCTCATGTTCAAAGAAGACTGAGCGTATTAACAGATCTAACTAAAATGAATGCAAAATAATAGTGAATATGGCTTTTATTCCCTCCTAAAAGCGAAGATATTCTAATCCATTTGGTTTTCAAGGAGGCATTTTTGTATACAGTTGCTGCTTTTCAGTCTGTGGGCTTCACTACAGAATGAGTTGCCATTGTGCATGTGAGCAGTGTTTTATCCAACTTCCATTAATATTCTGGCCTTATTTTTCATCTGTACAATAAAAATGGCAGATATTCATATTGTAACACTTCTAATGTTTATTTTTCATTCCAGTGCAAAACGTAGTTGGAGCGTGTTAAAATCTGATGAAGTCTTCGAATGCCTGTGAAAGTAGACGGATTTGTCTTTATGGAAGTGAGAAAGAAATGATCTGCAGCAGGGTTTTTAGGGACAGATGCAAAAATTAGTGAAATTGCGCAAGGAACATAGGAACTCATAGAAACTTGCATAGATTAATCAGGAAGTTAACATACATACATACTTCTCATTCTGTGCTCCGAGTTGAAACCTCATTAACTTCCACACTTCTTTTTTATAATGTAAGTGTGTAAATTTCATAATATTTACACACATTTTTCAGACCTGTGTACCTATATTCTTCATTGGTTTTCTTAATTTTCCAAAATACCACATAGAATCATCTGGTCTTTATGTTGGTAATGTAAATGTATATTTACAATTTTACACTTAAAGAAAAAAGTTTGAAACTATTTTCGTGCTAGTCATATATAACTATGTCATCATGGAGTCAAAAATATCCTCTTTAAAATTAACTGACACATTGCCGTAAATTGTTCTCTGGGTGGGCAGAAATGAATTCAATTAAAGCTAATGAAAATTACACATCTGTGGTGCAAGACCATATCTTGAGAAGTAGAACGTGGAATAATTTTCTTTCAAATGTAAGCCCAATCACTGAGTTCTATTATTGAGGTAAGCTCATTAGACTTGTGAAAGCTGTGAAGAAGTTTGCTATTCTGACAAATTTTGAATCCGTCGCTTAGTTAAAAGAGAGAGAAAATCAAATTAACTAAAGAATTAGATTATTTTAACATGGCTGGAGTCTGACATACTCTACATTTCCTTTGGTTTAAAATAATCTGAACAAATTGCATCCTGTCTTCATAAAGTAGAATGACATCCTGAAGATTAAATTCCTGTTTTAACATATTAATAATTAAGATTCATTACCTACACATAAAATAATGGTTTGTAACTGTAAAAGAAAGGCAGAGAATACTTAAATAATATTAAATCTATACTTTCATTAAGGAGGTGTATTCTTGGTAAAGAAGAAAATGGATTTACTTTTGGAGCTGAGCCAAATCTGTTTCACCATGCAGCATTTTTTCAAGATGGAAAAATAGGAACTAATGAAACTGGGGAGGAGAACATCAAATTTCTCCAGCAGAACACTGGTAAGCTTTTCTTTAATGTGATTTTTTTTCTTCTTGAGTGGGAAAAATCCCATAACTCTTTTAGTACAGCTATCATGTTTGTGATCTTTTTGTTTCATACTAAAGAACTCCTGTCATCCTGTAGGACTTGCTCCTGGCAGGTGTATTTCTATTACAAAAACATTCTTCTCCTTTGTCTCCTCGTGATACCATATGCAGTTCTCAGTCTCTCTTCATTCTCTTTCTCATGCTCCAAGGTTAATTTGAAAGTTTTTAAAATAGCTGAAGAACTGTTTTAGTCAGGTAAAGTGACAAATTTAGGCCATATGATTGGACCTTGAGTCAGCTTCTGGACTTTTGAGGAATACATTTAAAACACTTAGAGATTAATTCTGGCCTAAGGTGAACTTGTAAAATTAATGAAAAGAGGTGCACTTATTCAAAAGAGCTAAATGTTCCTCTTTAGATCTCAGCAAATAGCTTATGATAAAAGACACAAAAATATTCATGCTCACAGTGTCTAGAGAGTGCCATGATATTATGGGATTTCTTCATTTTGTCTCCTCTCTATATTCATGGTCTTTAATTTTAACTTTGGTGTCCTTTTAGGGAAATCCTCCAACCTTGGCTGTGAGTGTGGTCGGAGCCGCCAGTGAAATTTCTTGTCTATTGTTTTGAGAACAACAAAAAAATATATTAAAATTTCATTTGCCTAGGTTTCTTGCATACTGTAAAAGAACCAAAAAGATATTTGTCTCTCTCTGACACTATTCTAGCTGTTTGATCCTGTGTCTCTAAGGGTTATGTAGTGAAGTAAAAGAATTAGTTAAATAAAATGGACCAGAAACAGTATTTGAGGTCAATCTGTATATCACAGTCTTTCAACAGAAAATTCTGGTATCCTAAGATATCAACTGAGCTCAAAAAGTACAATTGCCTATGTGTCTTCAAATTGCAAGGAATCACACAGACATAATTTGCACAAAAATAAGTGTATGTAAGTATAAACTGTATAAATATATAAAGAGAGAATAAATCCATGGCATAAAGGCATGTGTTATGTCTTCCAAAGTACATATTTAAGTTGATTTTTTTCCTACATCTTTTCTGTTGTTTCTGGTTAATGAAGCAAATTTGTTGAGATTACATTTGTTTCCATTGTCAGTCATTCTGATATTATTTTTTAATTGTGGCAAAGTGAATTTTAAAAGTATACATGTTTGTATACTTTGACTGTTATAGCAGTATTTATTATCAACTATCAGCCTTATATAATTCACTTCTCAGAAACTTGACAACATTTTAGAGTAAACAGGATTTAGGGGCCAAAATCTTGTTGAATGTAAATAAGATTCAGGCTTATATATTTTTAAAATACTTTTGAAACTACTGTTTAGACTCCAAAGTCCTATAGATGCTATCTGTATTTTACTAATTGTCCCTTCTATGACACTATAGAAGTTTAAACAAAATAACTCAATACACTTTTAACAAATCAGGAAAAATGCTTTCAGACATTTAGAAAAACTTATGTCAAATTTTTTACTGTTTCCTTAATCAGAATGTAGCTCAAGCCTAAATTAGAATGAAATTTAAATATTTGGTATTTCTGATCATTGTTTTAATTGCAAAAGCAAATGCTACTTATTATTAAAGTCCATGAAAATTGGATTAATTTTCTAAACATGGAAAAAAAGAGAGGAAAGAAGATATTTCCTGAAAGGAAACATAATGCAGAATTCAAAGTCTTGATGATTTACAGAAGTGTATTATAATATAATGTCTAAAATATATATAATTTATAACAATTATCAAATAATTTCTGTTAGTCATATAAAACTGTAGTATATAGTTTATAGTGAAAATTTACATGTATATTGTATAATATATAGTATATATTGTATATACCATAAAATATATGTATGGGATATTAAACATGTATGTCTTTACCTTATGTTTATACATCTGCATTTGCTATAAAGGATAAAGTATGTAACAGTATTATCATTTAAAATCAGAAGTCATTTAATATTTATACCTTCTGATCAAGTTCTTGTACTAAACACAGACTTGTACAATTTGATCTTATGCTAGGTAAAACAAATATCTGTTGGTGGAGGAAATTTAGCTGCAATAGCGTTTAAACGATTATTATTTCACCTTCTGTTTTGGTTGAAACTTTTGTAAGGTCGTTGACAGAAGTTTCTTTCACTGAGGAGAAGCTATTATCTGGTGGAAAAGATCGACCTCATCGCTCCAATTTTCTTTTCCTCTTTTTCTGCCTAGAGTTCAAGTGGGAGAAAAGGAATTATCTGCAAAAAAAGTTACAACACAAAGCAACTTTCAGATTTCTGAAGTAGCTGGTTTGTCTGTCTCCAGAAACCCTAGTAAACTTGGAAACTCAGCAAAACAGACAAACTGATTTTTTTTTTTCAAGTAATCTTTTAATGACCTTTTCTTTGCTGTTTTAATCACTGTATTTTCTCTTAGTAAAGACTTCTGTAGTCCCTTACTGAGGACCACACAGGCGAAGCACATTTTCCACTATTTACCTATAGTAAGGTAGTGTCAGAAATTAATATTTCTGAGTTAAAAGCAGAGTTTATATAGTTTTAATGCTGAAATAAATGAGAAATGAATATACAACTACTCTCACTCAATATATCCACAGTTTTACACAAATCCTCACTTGAGCATCCAAAAGAAATGGATGAGTGTACAAAAAAGTATAATGATGTCCTACTTCATCCCTTACACATGCCTATGCATATCTTGATATCTCCTCCTCATGAGCCACTGGGGCTTTAATTACGTTTTTTTATCCTTAATTAAGAAGTTATATGAAAAGGAAAAAAAAACCCTGAATCTTGAAATTTCCTGTTCTATTAAAGTGGTTTTTTTTACTGCAATGTTAGAAACGTGAACAGAAAATAATACTTTGAGTAAATGGAATCACAAGATGTTATCTTATTTTATATGATATTTTGCCTTTGTCAAATTTACAGATCTATTTTTACTACAGCTGAAACATTACACTGTACTACTACTAAAAGGTACAAAGAAGAAAAAGCTTATTTAATTCAAATAGACTTTTTTTTTTTTTCCTTTTTTTCTTTTTCTCTGCAATGATATTAAATGGATTAAAATTTGTGTAGGGGAAAATTCCAGAACTATAATTAGAGCTATATTTTTCAATATATTAAAATGGTATTTCACAATTATCTTGTTTTGTTAAGCTTAAAAATTTGTATTTATCACTTCTATCTATCTTGCCATATTAAAAAAAAAAAGGCTACTTCTTTTGAATAGAATACAAATCTTCAAAAGCAGAAAGATAATAGCCCTAGTGATCTAGTTTCTGTACTGAGTGGCACTGATATAAATCAAAAGCTACTTTAAGTAAATCCAGTGTAGTTACAAGAACAGTTTATCTCTATATGATTAAACTTCTCCAGTGCTTAATACTCTCCTCCAGATCTCTTGCTGAGTTGTGACTCTGAAGTCTCTGGGGTTTCTGACTGCTTTTACGTCTACTATGTTAAAATAACATTAAAAAAGCTAAGTAATTTTAATAGGTCAGAGTAGGCTCTGATAGTTAAAACATCATGCTAAGAGACAACATTTGATTTATTCTTTTTAGCCGTTTTGGTTTCTCATGTGTTTCTTTTCTTTTTGCTGGTAGTGAAGGTGGTTTTTTGTTTTGCTGGATTGTTGTTTTTATGACTGACTCATTGGCACTTAATCTTTTGAGGAGGTACAGGAAAGGCTAAGATACTAAAAGTCTCTTTTGCATTCCAGTTAGTAATCTTCATCTTTGCAAGTTGAGAGGAGTTTAGATAAAGTAGCAGAGGCAGTCAGTGCTTCAGCATTAGTCAACATCAGAAGTCTGAGGCACTGAGATCAGAGTAACACTAAAATATTTGAAGCTTTTAAATAGGCTATAAAGAAGAATATAAAAGTGTCTCTATTCAAGCACTTGACTCCTGTAGCTCATCTGTAGTTCATCCTGTTGCTCACATGTGAGAAAGGTTCCAAATAAATGAGGTATAGAATATTTATTCCTTACTCCTATTATTTTTGGCAGTTTAAAATATCATTGTTATCCTGTAGTTCCCAACTTATTGTATTTTGTTTATTCTTGGACTTTCTAAATCCCACTGGTTTTAGACCTCATTCACTGAAAGACAACATCTGCAATTTACACAGCGCCTGTGCTGTAAGCAAAAATACCCAGAGTCATACAAATCTTAGACTTACGGCTGTTGGACATCAGGTAAGGATTTTTGCATTATGTTTTAAATGCTGACATTTTTCAGATGTTTTCTTTCAAGCTGACTTAAAATGAGTAACTTGTAAAAGCAGTAAGCGTGGGATGGAGAGGAAGATAAGGAGACAGGCCCTGTTGTCATTATTTGAAGTGCAATTCGAGAAATAGTATGAATACCTGGCATGAAATGCTCCTCTTAAAACTAATGTCAAATACAGATATATTTTGTTTCACTGTAACTGATTCTGCTTTTACCCTTTTTCTCCTTCTTACTACCTAAAGGAAAGTTTTCCTCCTTTTTCCTCCATGTTACAGCATGCTAATGCCATTTTCACCAGAAAACACTGGGAAAAAAAAGCTACTCTTACAAACACCTTCATATGTTACTTGATTTTTTACGATTTGTCATGCTTTCTAGTTCATTTTCTGCCGATAGTATACAAATGTCTGCTAAAAACATTCTTTGTGTGTTGAGTAATAATTTTGGATTCCAGTCTTTCAGACTCAAACTCATGCTAAAAATAAGCAGTGAACAGCTGTGACAAGCAGGTAATTTTTAATAATACGAGACAGTTCCTTTCTGTGGAGAATTACTATTCTCTCATCTGTAATCAAGCTTCTCTGCTGTAACAGCAGCTGCCAATTAGGGATGTTGTCTCTTGGCAGAGTGCTCATCCCACACTTAATTTATTTAAAATGTGTAGTTTTTCTCCACTGAAGGTGAGGGGTGTTTTTCAGTATTTTATGCCATTAGAGGTTCATGTCATGTTATACAAAGTGGCGAGATACTCTCAGATCACAGTGCAATACTTGCAGATTCAAGCAGAGTTTCTCAGGGGATAAATTCTCTCATCTAGGCTCCTGACAACGTTAAGAAAGAGGAATACTTAATTGTTCTTTTTCTCTTATGTAGCACAGAACACATTTCACTCCATAGAAAAGCCCATACAGATTTTCATGACATCATTTTCTCTTTAAACATACTTATCTGAAAGTTAGCTGCCAAGCCTAAGCTGTATTATCTCCCCAGTTAATATAAAATTATAAAATTTTTGTAAAAAAAAGAAAAGGAGATTCCTATGGATAATTAGCCTGTGGAGATGCATCCTGATTTAGACTACAAGATTAGAAGTGGTGAATCTAATATTGTAAATTCACCTGATTTTGTTGCCACTGACTTTTAGCAGTAAGATTTCAGAGAGTATAACAGGAAGTCTTAGATTCAAATTGATGGAGGTAACACTGTTAGGTAATTTTAAGGCTTATAAGATATTAAATTGTTGCAAAGAAGGAAAATCATCCCTTACCCCTTGTGATTCCTCTTCATTCAGTAAAATTTTTGAATTTTAGTAATAAAAACAAGCTAAAATTAAGGCATATTGAATAATCGACAAACAGATTAGCAAAGGTAAAGATTCTCTCTCTTCCTCCCTCTTTTCATTAATAAGAAAATCTTAACTTCCTTTAGTAATAATAGAAAGTGAGTGGTTAGATAAGAACTTCTGTTAACTGCAAAACAGGCCATTAAACCGGTAAATCTGGTCAAATGAGCATGTTCTTAATATTCATAAAATATGAAACTTGAGAAGATCACCAACTGATACTTTAAAAGACTCTACAGTTTTCATGCTATTTTGATTCTAGACTTTTGTTTGGCTTAAGAACTGCATTTATGGCTGCACAAATGTCTGGATAATTAAGAAACTTGGAAAAAATCTAATCTCCTGGGAGCTTAACAACATTTAGCTTGTCTTATTTTGTTGATGAACAAGACATTTTCACAAAAGAACAAAAGAGAACAACTCATAATAAGAACTTATTAAGAGTTATAAAACATGTTTAAACACCCCTGAAAGTAACTGATGTCTTAACTACAGTTTAGAAAATAATGATTTTGTTTTGGTTTGTTTTGTTTTTAAAGTTAGATCTGATTAATTCACTTGTTGATTAATAGATTACAAGATTTGCCTTACAATCTTAGGAATCACCAGTCTGGCAAAAAAGTATAATTAAAAAATTACTTGTATAGATTAATATAAGTAAACATGCATACATTTTCATACATCCATATATAATATGTATATTAAAGATTTATGATAATAAGTAAAATTCTCATCACAGACAGTTTCAGACTATGCAATGTTATATGAATGAACTTTTTTACTGCGTACTATCTGTGGTATGCACCTATTATATAGAGACAAAAACTGAGTGAACAGAAGAGAGAAATATTGAGAACTGAATATGAAGAAATAAAATACAGGGGAAATAAAGAAGAGGAAAACAATGAGAAGGAAAAGGGTAAAAGTTATAAACATATGGAAATTTTGGCTTTTAAGAAAATGATGGATAAGTGTTAAAGTAGTATCTCTTCAGCAGTATCATTTCCTGAAAATGCCACAAGACACAGGCATAGTTATCAAGATGATAGATCTTCTCCTAGACCTGAAGCGAGAACATCTTCTTTCACAAGACTCACTTCACCTAGGGATTTTCACTCTGGCTTTTGCTATTTTCCTCTTCTATTTAATGAAGATTTGCATTTGTTTGGGCAGTTTTCTTCACAGAAGGTGTCATAATAATGAACTTTTTATTTAATAAGACTCCATAATCCAGACCTGGTTGGGAGGAATGCTCATGCACATAGACATACACATACCTGAATGCCCATACATACACACACATATACATATACATTATATATACATATACATTATGTGTGTATATATATATACATATATATACACATAGCACATGCACACATAATATATGTATATACATTATATATATATACATATATAATATTTACAAACCTTTCTGGGCATAAATATGTACATATATATGTACATGTGTGTATTTGTGTATACACTTACATGTGTATATGTATTACAGACCATATATATACTTATATACTGTGTATATACTCAATATGATAACTATAGCACTACAGAGTTCAGCAAAGGTTCTATCTCTGTTGCATGTTCCCTTCTTTTCTCACTGTCACGACTATAATTTGTCACAATTTGTCCGCTAAAAAATCACAAAATACTTACTATAAACTAAGAGTGCTGTTGAATCTATGGAATACAGATTTTGTAGGAAAAAGGGGATGCAGCACAGGTACAACAGCACCAGTCATTCCACTGCTTGGATGATGGGTAGATACAGGAAATGAGAATTATGGAGGGATATAAAGGATATTAGGACATTTTTCATAACACAAATTCTTATCGATGTTTACAATCATAACTTCTGGTTTTCTCTTCTGGAAAAGGAAAATGATGTTTCGTGAACACTGGACTGCAGCAAAGTAATTTTTCTAAACATTTCCTACACCACAAATGTTTGATATAAATTTTTCCCCTAACTCTGGATTCAATAATCAATAAAGGAAAAATATTCACCAAGAGGTTTGTGGCTATTTATTTCACACTTTGGTCACCAGGCAACAGCTTACTTCAGAATTTGAGATTAAAAGCTACGGTGTTTGATACCAAAATAGTGTGATAACAAGAAGATGGGACATTTATCTCTTTCAGCTAGACTCTTCAAGAAAACTGCTCTATATGAGGTAGTCCAACATGGTTATACTGAAGTAAAGGGTAGTGGTCTATGTTCATCCATTACATAAAAGTCAACCTTCATGAGATAGGCACAGTGATTGAAGAAGGACCTTTTATATGCTTTACAAGGCTTTCATTTAGACTTCATAGCTTTTATTTCTTGCTTTTTCTGTGAAAACTTATTGCTTCTTCCATACCAGGTAAATCACTTAAGAACAGTGAACTGGAAGGTGCCCACAGGTGCCTTGCTTTATGTGATTACACAAGACTTATATTCAGTGAAAGAACTCGTACATAATTCAGTTGAAGTAACCACTCATAATTCAGTAGAAATAACCCTTTTTTTTTTTTTTCAGTACACTTGCCCATAGAGAAGATGAATCAACATCAAAATTGCAACAGTATTATGAAGTAATTCCACTCCCCCATTTGCTTTGTGATTGTAAGCCAAGTAAGCCAAGTAAGAATCACAGAATCACAGAACTGCAGGGGTTGGAAGGGACCGCAAGGGACCATCGAGTCCAAAACCTTGCCAAAGCAGGTACCCTACAATAGATCACACAGGTAGGCATCCAGCCGGTCTTGAGTATCTTCATAGGAGGAGACTCCACATCCTCTTGGAATAACATGTTCCAGTACTTTGTCACCTTTACCGTATAGAAGTTCTTCTGCATGTTAGTACGGAACTACCTGTGTTCAAGTTTTAGGCCATTACTCCTTGTTCTATCATAACACAGAATCAATCTTGTACAAATTATTGTAAAGACATCCTTAGATATAGCAAGTATTTACTTCTGTCTAGGGTCATGTGACCGTACTTGAAACTGCCAAAAATTTTTAAGTAAAAAAGCTGTTATTACAATTTCCCTGCAAAGCTTGCCACTGAAGATGGGAACATTCTGGAAACATGTAAACTAATCTTGTATTTAATCATTATGACTAGAGCAGTCAGCAGAAAGGGAGATTTGCCCCATCCTTAATCAAACTATTCTCATTATAATATAGTGTGTGAGATTGGTTTATTGCACACTGAGTAATGAACCCGTCCTTCAGACAATAGCATCAAGCTGTTTGCCTCCATAAAAACATGCGTAAGGCAAGATTATCAGGGGGAAATTTTGGCAGATGAGTTCAGGTCAGAGATACACAATCTTGCTACCATAACATTTCTCACGTGAAGAACTATGTGTCTGGGTATTTTTCTCTTCTATGTCCACCACAAGAATAAGCATTTGAAATGAAAAGCTGGGTCTAAAATACAAAGACATTTATTTCTTTATTGTATTCAAAGTACATTTCACAATTACACTGCAGTTTCAACTGGCAAATATACACAGTGACACCATTGAGCAGAGAGTAAGAAATCAGTCATTGTCATTGTTCGGTATTTTAGTACTTGATACAAGTTAATATGGTAGTGTTGAATTATTCATATCTGCTTCACTTTCTTTTATTTTTTTAATTTGTGAGTTCTTTTAAAAAAGCAAAGTATGGCCAGGACTGCACTTAGTTATAAAAGGTAAAAGTTCACATTTCAGTTGGTGATTGTATCTAAATTTATGCATCCTTCAAAAAATATGTGCATCCTTTATAGATGTCCTTTAAAAATAAAAAGCTCAGCTAAATTCTTAACTGAACTGAAATTGCTGAAGAGTATGTTGGTATAAAGAATGATAAGGAATGTCATAGGTGTTGCAGCTGTCATTTCTTAAAAAGCTTCTTAGGACTGAAATGCTGGCTTTTGGGCATAAATGTTAAACAACGATTTAAAATGAAAAATATTAAATCTGAGTCTAGAATATTCTTTTTACATTCTTGTTCTGCAGGTGTAATTTTATTATTAAAATAAAGGGTTGGAAAACTTTAAATTGAAATATGTGTAAGGTAAAACATACTAATTGATAAATAATGTTATGATGAGAGGCCATTAACCAAGCGTACTTGCACATATTAGTCTGTGAAATATACTCATATATATAGTTGGGACAAGACAAGAAACACTGATCCAGCAAAGAATTTCTAAATGCTTGCTTGTACCTGTTTCTCTTCAGCAGCCACTAAGTATTATTTAACGAAAAGTTTTTATTTTACCCTTTTAAATTATCACTGCTTTGTGACTACAATTCAGTACCATATTGAGTTCAAGTATTCAGAGAAACACTGATTAATTTTAAAAAAGAAGAATTGTGAGTACTTCTGACAGCTTGCTTTTCCAGGTTTCTTAGAATCATAGAATCATAGAATCATAGAATGGCTTGGGTTGAAAGGGACCTCAAGGACCATCAAGCTCCAGCCCCCTGACAATATAACTTAGAATATCTAACATAACCATTTTTATGTTTTTTGTTATGTTTGTCTGTGATGCAACTATGGGGCAAAATAGAGTTTACATGAAAAGTGTTTAAAAAGAATTGTTGATGAATTAATTGTTTACTTTTGAAATAAATCAGAAGCAAAAATAGCACTTTGACTTTAGATTCCAGTTAAGACTTCAACTACAGGGAAAACCTGAAGCATTTTAATATACGGTACTCAAAAATTGCTCATAACTATGTTTTTCATGATTAGATATTAATGCTTTCATTCTGCTGAGCACATAGTTTTCATCATGTCTTTTGGATCATTACTTGTTAAAGTTACGTGTCATCTGACTGAGGGCTGTGAAGTTTGGAAGAGATAAATAAACTGTCCTTAGACTCCTCTGTTTTTTTTCTAGCATCCCCACAAGCTTAAGTCATCAAACATAACACCCATCAAAGTCCAAGTGTTAAACCAAACTCAGTATTTTGAATAACTGAACCTGACAATATTATTAGTCAGATTCAATAGGGATATTTTTATTTGGATGAGATTTACCTTATATTTGAGTCTGAACCAAAGCCTTTTTCTAAATCATAGGCTTTATACAAAACTGCTTTTCATCCATTTATAAGTTTTTGCAAATCATTATTCTCGTTAGCTCAATGAATAATTTCATAGACATACTCACAGGTTTTCTAATGCAAAATACTGACAATGTGAACATCTACTGAATAGTCAAAGCTCTAGCTGTATGAATAGCTGCCTATGTCACCTTGCAAATGCTCTGCTCTCTAAAGAATTCATCAGATCTTTACAATGAGGAAAAAAGATTATCAAATCCATCAGGGAATAAAATAAAACACTCATGTAAGATGAATAAATGTGTGTATGTATATATTTAGGGCACTTAGAATCTTGCTAGTTCCTCTATACAATGAATTTACAGGTGTTTAGGCCTTAGACATAAATTCTGAAGTCTATAAACTAGGTTTATTGACAAGCTTGAAATTTCCTGTCTCTTCCATTCCATTTCAACTGGCAATCTTTAATTATTTGGAACTGGGATACTGAAGAGAGAAGGTATATCAAAGTTTATAGAGACAAAAATGAGGATATTCTTACGAAAAGAATGACATTAACATTTTTGTATCATTTGTCTAACATGAGAATAAATCCACAACTAAATAACATACAATCACATCAATCAAAAGCGTCTTTAAACAGAGGAGCTTTGTGCTATACCCTGAAGGGAAACTCAGATTCACAATCTCTGAGTTGAGCACAGGCTATGTTTACTTCTTAAATGTGCAAATCTGGTGTCTTTACCTCAAGAACAGCTACTGAATTAATTGTAAGGGAAGAGATAATAGAGGACGCATTTACGTAATACTTTACAGATTAGCATTTAAAGATGTACTTAACTCAGAGCAGGCCTTGGGCAATTCTGCCATTGTGAAAGCAACCCTTTCAGACTCCTCTAAAGCATTTTTTCACTTACAATGTTCTCACCCATTAAAGGATCATAAATAGCACAGGGAAGATTCTGATACGCATGCCTTTAAATACTAAAATCAGTATCATTGCAGCATTGTAACGTGATGTGAAGTTGTGCAGAAAGGCCATGTTACCAGAGGAGGACTTTACTTCTCTGTGAAATATTACACAAGATAAGCACTAGCTAAGCACAGAAATATAATCATGCCACTTCTCTCCTTCTTTTCTTTTCAATGATATTTTCTGGAAAGAGGTTGTTTTCTGCTGCTAAGTCTTTCTGGGTGGTTATATCATTACATACTTTCTGGCATACTTAGAAAAAGAAGGGCAACACTGATTACAATTTATCTGGTGGTGTTTCATGAGCATTAAAAATGCAAAATCAAACTCATAGCAAGAGTGCTCAGTTCAAGTGCCCTTATCTTTGTTTTGTCTCTGATTTTTACAATCAAGTAGAAGTGAAGGCTGGCCTCTCAAATTCCTTTTTTGAATGCATCCTATGAAACAGCACTACCCAGATCTAGTGAAGCACTGTCTACGAAATTAAATGATTCAAACTTTACTTCAGTAGTTTTTTGGGTTTTTTTTTGCTTTGTTGTTGTTGTTTTTTAACAGAATAACTTGAAGCTGTTGATCCACCTTTTTGGGTGAACTATGAAATCTTGAGTATTCTTTCACGCATTCCCATCACTATCCCATTTCTTTTACTTCCAAGCTGCAAGTAAGGCCCCTATAGAGGGAGATTTCTGATCTAATAGTGCTATATTTTTCTCCATCACAAAAGCATTCCATCTTCCTATTAACGTTCAACACTCACAAATTAAGATTTTATGTCAAGTTCAAACTTGCAGATGAGGCAGAATTTTAGCCTTGAACACGTATTCTTCATTACATCTACTGAGATTGCCAGGCTGGCTGCATTAGTTAAACAACAAACAATGGCAGTAGAAGAGCATGTTCTATCCTTTCAGAACAATTCAGACCACAGAAAGCATTAAAATATCTTCAGTTCATTGGAGATAAACCATCAGGGAGAAAGAGTCAAAAGGGATAGAGTGGCAACCAGAAAGGCCGCTCAAGTGAGTTTGCTGCAGTTTTTTGGGGGGAGAAAGGAGATTCATTTATTTTTTATCCTGTGTGTGCGTGTGCGTGTGCACACATAGTAAAAAGCAATGAGATTACACATCATAATTACATTTTACAGTAATACAGATCTCATTACTTCAGTTACTTTTCAACTTCACTATATTACCTCAACATTCTCCTCTCCTGTTCATCAACCAGATTTTCCCCTGCTCGCATATATTTGCTGGTTGGTTCTAACTTCCCAGAAAGCCATAAATCTCATGGGTCCTGTTCAAGATTTAGTACAACTTCATTCTATCACAAGTATGATTACATATTTCCTCAATCTCTCCTCTTCTACTTTCCTTTCCAGAGCTGATTGAACTCTTGGAAAATAATATATTTGAATATCCAGAAGACATTACTGTGAGACCAAACAGAACACAGCTGATCAAATATTGAGGAAGGAGTTATTCACAAAAAACAAAAGGAAGTGACTAACACATGAGTATTTCCTGGCTACTCTGGCTCTCAGCTGAACTACTTACTTCAATCTTCCTCTATCCTTTTTTTCTTTATGAACATCCTCCATGGTATTTCTGATATATGGAATGATCATCAGCAGTGCATTTGATACCTTTTCATTCAAGGTTAACTACCTATGCAAAAGTCGCTTACTAGAAACTCTGTAATCTTTAAACTGTGAATTAGTTTCCAGTGAACTTCATGGATAAACTGTCAGCTGTACAAAAGCAGAGTAATCTTAATGTTACTGTGCAGTCATTGAAACACTGGCATATCTCCATTTCTTTTAATGGGAAAAGAAAGTTGTTAAGCCTGATCCTTTTATTTTTGCTGACTGTTGTGACACCCACATTTTCCATATCTTCAGTTCTTTAATTTTCATAACCAGCCCTGGGGAAATGTTCCAGTTTCACTTAACGTTTCTCTGCAGAACATAATGCATACCTTATGCTGCTGAATTACTATAACCTAACTGATTTAGCCAGAATAACAGAAAAGAGGATGGAGAAAAAATGACCGACATACAGGAAGAAACTGGTAGACCACATCCCCACAGTTCATAAATCAGGATGACATGTTTGTTATCAGCAGTTACTCTGGCTTATAACAATTTAGGCAATGGTTAGCTCTCCTTTAGCTCTATTAGCCTACTCCAGTGGGATCCTTGCCCTTCTGTTTTAGTTTCATAGGTATTTTCAGTATGCTCTTCATACCATCTGCTGTTTATGGAATGACTCACTAATGAAGTCTACATTCTTTCTCAGAAGAAGAGGCAGTGTGTTTTCTGTGTGTTATGCCCTCTGCAGAGCCATTTCAGTTGTGATATGCTCTGTTAATTTATTAAAATTACTGATTCCCCCTCCCCAAATTACTCTTCACTGGCACGTGAACTGACTGATTACTCTGGTGTTTACAATACTCCACAGTTACAGCTTTTATTGCATGGTAAAAAGAAAAGTAGGCTTTGCTATGAAGCTAGATTCTAATATTTTAATAATTCATTCAGATGTATTTCTTATTTTCAAGTAATATCTTTTAAAAATAAAGCCTTTCATTTCTATATTTTAACTGTAAAAATGAAACTCCAAGAAAATTAATGTTTACTATGCAAAAACTGAAACAGAATTACATACTGAGTATGTAAGAATAGAGCCAAGAATATGTGCATTAGGAGAGATAATGCCACTAGCAAGTATTTGCAAGTAAATTACGAAACCTCCACCAAGGAAATCTATAACAAATATGCTGAAAAACTCTCCATTTCCATGGGCATGTTTGAAGTACTTTTGTGAAATAGGATCAGTTACTCAGCAAATTAAAATACAGAAATTAGAGTTTATACTGAAAATACATGTATTTGGCTTTTTGTCAGAATGAAATCTGCTAGGAAAAGGGAAGCTGAGTTTAATGTCATATGATATACTTACAACAGTGATTATAATAAAATCATCAGTGAATTACTAAATCAAACAATTTTTCAGAATTGGTCGTTCCACATTCTTTGCATTTACACAGTGCAAGGAGAATAATGGCCTTCTTGTACAATAAGAACTATAGGTAAATTGTGGCAAACCAAGCAGAGCAACTAAGTTCTGTCCTGGAAACCTTGTACCTTGACTCAAGTAGAAATGATGTGCAGTCACTCTTAACTGTGATTATAGAAGCTGGAAGTTAGAGGAACAGACATCACTGTTTTTCAAGATAGCAGTAAAATGTGCACAACTAAACTGACTACAGTTTATTTTCATTTGCCTGAATCAGCTTTTCAGGACAAGAGTCATGTCACCTGTGTGTTTGCACCGTCTCTATGGCAGTGCATCAGCAGCCGTGACTGTGGCTTCTGAACACTCTATTACTACACATATATTAATAATACTTAGCCACATCAGTAAAGGAAAATAACCTTATCAATAGGTCTTAGTAAGATGGCTGCTATTGATTTAAAGTGACCTATGGAGCTCAAACATGTGCCAAAATATTGTGCAGTGTTGTCAGGACAGGGGGACATGTTAAAGACATTTAAACTTAGACCTAAACCTATTATAAATTCCTGTTATTTCTTTACAGTTCTCATTATTTTAAAGGGAAAATGCTTGCACCATGGTCTTAATAATCAGGAAGTTTTATTCATTTCTTTAGAAATGACTACCATCTGTCTTAACAGAGGGCAAGTTAGAAATATGCTGCCAATAGCAATTTGAAAATACGTCCAGAAATTTTTGAGATAAACCTGCATGTGACATCTCATTTTCTTTACATACCAGCTGACATTACAGGACAAATCTTACCCCATCTATAAAATACAGTTCAATGGGGTAAGGTAGGAAAAATTTGTGATATAATTCAAACTTTTTCAGAGAAAATGAAAGATGAAGTAAATAAAAAGGAGAATTGTGTTGTGCTGAAAAACAGAGACAAGAGAGATCAAACGAATTTTATAATCAGAAAAGAAAATTGTATGCTGGACAAAATAAGAGGTATAGAATCCAAGGTCTGAGAATGTTTACATTTCATTAATTTGTAACTTAATTTCCTCTTGAGTTACGTACATAAAGATGATTAGTTGATCAGTTGGAAATCTAAAATATCTGAACTCAAGATATGAAGTGTGTGCTGCAGAGGATGGGGGGGAGGGCATTTTCTGTCTTTTATAATGTTTGGTAGAATTATTAACTTTGAAAGAAAAACACAACTTAGGCAGGCAAGAAGCAGAAACAGAGAATTGTCCATTACCTTTTCTTTTAGCCCGTGGTATCTCAAATAAAAATGAACTAACGTAACTGTAAGTAGTGACTCTAATGATGAACTGTCTCTAACGAAAATATGAATGAAAAAGGAGAACTTTTTAATGCAGTGTCACTTTGATGAGCTATTTTGTGAATAAGAACCTGATGTTTTTGTTTATCTCATTTGCATGTGCAGTCCAGATAATTTTCACAGAAATGGACATTAGCATATCAAGTAGTATTTGTCAAAGCAAATTCTGTGTAATAAATATATTGGTCAAAAAACTAGGATTATATCAGTATATGGTTTTACATACAAATGTATATATATGTACATTGACCTAAAATGATGTATTCAAAAAGAATAATCTGAATATCAAATAAATTCTGAAAGTCATAAATAGCCCAGAGTTGCCTCATAAACAGTAAAAATTGATGACTGATCCATTCACAGATTATTCTCTCTGCTTTCTTCCAGAGGTATATTGTTCCCATGAAGGCTGGGACTGAAAGGGGATGAAGGCCTTGAATGCTGAAAATGCAGATTACACATTGCATGACTGATTGCAAGCATGTAGAATAAATTTGGCATATGAAGAAATGTAATACATAGAAATTATTTGTTTTACTTTTTTATCTTTTATGTTAATTCAAATATAATTGAGGAAGAAATAATGAATAATCTACTTTCCCTTAGTCACTGTTTCAGCTCACCCTAATTGAGTTAATGCCTCTTTTAAGCAAGATATTTCAAGAATTAAATTTGTGTATTTAAAATTTATTAAAACCCTTTTGAAAGCATTGAAAAACAACAATAAAAAAACTAATTACTTGTGGTCACTGCTACTAGAACAGACTTGTTCTTTCATGTTGAGTTGTCTTGAATTATCTGTCTTTTTTTAATTCGTTCAAATGTCTCTATAGGCAGTAGCTTATTTTTATTCATGAGTCATTTTCTGGGGGTCAGTGAAAATTCTACAGATGTATGTGTAGTATAAATTAGAGGCATCAGAAGCAATTTTGCCTGTCTTATGTACTATCATTAAAGTTCTTTTTATTTATGAAACAATGAAGGTAAATGGTGCAGAATCAGAAACTATTTATCAATTCTTTTGCAGAGCATGATCTAATACTCTAATTAGACCTTGTGGGAAAGAAAGCATGCCTTCTATTCACAGGAAAAAAAAAAATTCTGAAACAACAAATCTTTAACTGTAGGCAGCTCTGACAAATAGTTCAGAAAAAGCATTCATGGATATTCTTTTTGGAAGGGTTTTAACACAGCTGATGTTAGGATGTATTGTTTAAGTAATTTCCCCTGGGAACCTAATGCTCCACACCTTGAAATATCATCCTAGCTGACAATTTGCTTGATCTAGAAGATGCTATATAATTTATTAGCATGCCAAAGAAAATAATGTAGAAGTTTAAAACAAACCAAAGGAAGTCTTCACTGATAAGGTGACTCAAGATTCCAGAGATATAGAACAGGTCAAGCAAAGTTAAATTAACACTACTGTACTTGACAAACTCTACTTCAGTATGAATAATTTTACTCTATTTTTCTTATCAAATAATGTTAAGGTTTACCTTATTTGATTGTCCACTGATTAATTGTCAGTTTATTCTATTTTCCTTATGCTGCTATATATTATTAGATTCTATTTAGATACTTATTTAACTGGATGCACATTTTGGTACAGGACATAATTGCTTTGTATAAAGTTCAAGGTTGTATTTTTAAAAAATCTAACTTTTTGATGAGTTGTAGGAAAAGGAGAAAGATCCTGAAGAAATCTGAGTTTTACTCTTGACTCTCACTTGGTACCTAACATGAAATTCAGCCCATTTTCTAGATAATCAGCTGCAATTAAGGCCAGCATAACAAAATCAGACATATTCTGATATGTACTATTCTGAATTGGTGATCTGATGTTTTCATGTCTTATGCTATGACATATTTTGTTGAGAGGAAATCTCAACAATCTTTAGCAATTCCTAAAGTATGTTTTATATAGCTATTTTGAATGTCATATGGTAAAATATGAAACAGTTTAAAAATATAGTTACAAATGGATAATTTATTGAATAAAAATATTGCAATATTTTGAGCTATTAGAAATACGAATATCAAAATGACTAGTAAGAAATCATTTTTTTCAGATGCAGATATTTCCATTCACAAGATACTTCTTTTGTAGAGGTAGTAACTTTTATAGTTCAGCTAGTATAGATGGGAACAAAATAAAAAACTCGGCCTGCAATCTATGGGGCACTTCTGTGTTTGCTTCAGGTTGCATTGTAGAATCACTATTAATTGTATCTTTCAATTCCTGAGATCATACAAATCCAATGCTGAGAGTTACCAAAGCTTAAGACACCTGAAGCAGTATTGTCCCTAGAGACACAGGTGTAAGAAACACAGTGTACTATCCCTCTCATTATTTTGCCTCCATAAAACATATGTATTCTTCAGTTTTGCTTTTCTTTCTTTTTTTTTTTTTTTTCCAAATTGTTATACCTGTTGATAATGCACAGATGGAGGGACTTAGAATTTGAAAACTTTCTTGTAGGTCCCTGTTCTGGAATTAACTCTCTCTATCAATTTATATCATAAAATTGTAGAATCACTGAATCATCAAGGTTGGAAAAGACCTCCAAGATCACCCAGCCCAACCATCCAACTATCACCAATAGTTCTCGCTAAACCATGTCCCTCAATACAACGTCCAAACATTCCTTGAACCCATCCAGTGTCAATGACTCCACCATCTCCCTGTGCAGCCCATTCCAGTGCCTTGCTACTCTTTTGGAAAAGTAGTATTTTCTAATGTCCCATCTGAATCTTCGTTGGTGCAACTTGAGGCCATTCCCTCTAGTACTGTCACTACTTACACAAGAGAAAGGGCCGACACCCAGCTCACTACAACCTCCCTACAGGTAGCTATAGAGTGATAAGTTCTTCCCTGAGCTTCCTCTTCTCCAGACTGAACAACCCCAGCTTCCTCAGCTGCTCCTCATAGGACTTGTGCTCCATATCCTTCCCCACTGTCATTGCTCTTCTCTGGACACACTCCAAGGCCTTGATGTATTTCTTGCAGTGAGAGGCCCAAAACTGAACACATTACTCAAGGTGTGGCTTTACCAGAGCTGAGTACAGAGATACAATTACTTCCCTACTCCTGCTGGCCACGCTATTTCTAATACAAACCAGGATGCCATTGACCTTCTTGGCCACCTGGGCACATTGCTGGCTCACGTTCAGCCAAGCATCAACCAATACTCTCAGGTCTGTTTCCTCTACGCAGTCTTCCAGCCACTCTCCCCCAAGCCTGTAGCATTGCCTGGGGTTGTTGTGGCCAAAGTGCAGGACCTGGCACTTGGTCTTATTGAACCTCATCCCATCGGCTTCAGCCCAGCTATCCAGCCTATCCGAATCAACAATTAACTGTGTGCTGAAGGAGTTGGAAGAGGTGATTGCAGAATCACTCTCTTTGACAGGTCTTGATGAACTGAAGATTGGAGGCTAAACTATAAGCCAATCAGTCTCACCTTTGTCCCTGAAAAGGTGATGGAACAGCTTGTTCTAGATGCCATCTCCAAGCTCCTAAAAGAGAAGAGTTAGGTATAGACAGCATAGTCAGCATGGATTCACCAAGGAAAAATCATGCTCAACCAACCTCGTGGCCTTCTCTGATGACATCACCAGCCCGGTTGATGGGGGCAGAGCAGTGATGTCATCTACCTTGATAGCTCCTAATAGTCCCCAAGAAAAATTTCAAAGAGGAGACATCATTAGATGCCTGGTTCTATTTTCATGTCTGTAAAAGTTAACAGATGAAGGATGGAAGAGCAGAAAGGGAGGAAATAGACTCTGTCTTCTAACAAATATGCAGACCTTTCTGTTTCACAAGAATTGAATATTTCTTTATGTTTATAACCATTCTTAAGGGAAGACTGTATCTCTGCTCATCTTTCCAACGTATTTTCTCCTGGAAAAGTTATTTCAGCTTGCTTTTATTGGCTGTACTCCTACTCCTTTCCTCTCAGATATTCAGTGATGTTGGGGTCTTTTAGTGATTCATAGCTAGATTTTTGTGGCTGCTACGGGTAACAGAGTTTAATATAATTAGCTTACATATTAGATATCAATGATTCACAGTGTGTCATTTCTCTAGTTTCCTTGTCTCCTAAAATCCCCACAGCTCCAGCAAAGACTAGTAACAGTAGACTATGTGATGTAAATGCATACATCTTTTACAGCCTCATATGGAGCAAAGAAACTTGGGCTTCAGTTACATAATGAAACATTCTGAAAACTTCACTTTGTTTCTTACTGTAATTAAACTGGCTTGAACCAGGCCAAAAGCAGACATTTATAGTACTGTAACAATGGAACTGCCCAAGAGCCTAGGAAGAATATTGACTCCTGTTTTTCCTCTGCTATTTCTCAGAATCCTCAGTAATGGGTAAAACTTGCTAAGAACAAGAGAAGTATCCATTTTTGCCAGTCAATCATAGTGATGCTTTTTGAGATGTGCCATACTCCTTTGCAGTGGTACAGAGGGAGTAGGGATATCTCACAGGAGAGAAGGCATTTAATATATTAGATATGAAGAGTGATCCAAAAATAGATAGTGTTTTGGCTCTGCTTCATTGCTACAATTTAATAGCATAGCAGAACCACCTTGGAAGGGAAAACAAATTTTAGTCTCTCAGAACTGCCAGTCATGACTAGAGTGGGTCTTAGGTTAAATTGTTCAACAGTTGCTTCTGTCCATAGGCTCCATGTCTTATAAGTTTTCTCAGATTTCACAATTTATGCCAATTTAAACTGTACTTTACTGTGTACTATGTTGAAAACAGAAATAAAAAATTAAATTCTACTTGTCATGAGCTGAGGATTAGTTACAAATTTGTAATCATGAAAGCTCTATGTCTGTTCATTAAATTCTTAAAACATGAATTTAGGATAAATAACAACTGCCAGCTGAAAGAACATGTATGTATAATTAAAAATTGGACAAAGGAATAGGTACCTTCAATATCATGTCAAAATGTGTTAAAGGTATAAATGTAGGATAATCATGTTCAAAATTGCTACTTATCTGCTTAGAAATCATCCCAAGACTTTTAAGGAGGCATGTAGCCTATCTCAGTATAAATTTGATGCAATGTACTTTCTAGGTAGGTTCCATTGTCTTTTTTTCTGTAGTTCTATTCAGGCAATTTAATTGAGACAGAAAAGTATAGTTTTATGCTCCTGGAGTAATAGCAACATTTCTTACAAAATTTAACATTTTGAGGGAGAAGATTTCAAATCACCTAGAATACAAGGATGTCTCCTGGAGATGTGTCAGATACAGAAGTACTAAAATAGGAATAATGACTTGAATTTGTTGATCACTTTCCAGAGCATGGTGAAATGTCACAGATTACCCTAAGCGAATGAAGTCCAGAACTTCTGGAAAGTCTAGAGTCTAGAATGTACTTGCAAGCGCTTTTAAAATATTTTATTTTTGTAAGGACAGAGAACAGATGTTAATTTCTAGAATCCTTAATACGGAATGGCTCATTCAATAACCACAAGCATTCCTTCCTACATATACAAATTTTTCTGTTGTCAAAGCTGTTGTCAAAATACTTTTGATGTTCAAAACCAGAAGTTCTGTGGGAAAATCGCTCTATAGAACCACAAATAGTGTATTGTAATAATTTACAAAAAACAACAGGAACATCAAAACACATCCCAACAACAGTACTGAATATTTTACTGACAGGTATGTCTAGATAATGCACATTTGAAGTTGATCCATAACAGGAAATGGTTAGACACTTGAAAAACTTTTCAGAAATATTATTCTCCACCCTCTTTTTTTTTCTTTTTTCTTCTTTCTTCATTTCTGTATTTTCCATTCCTTGTGTATAGCTTAACAATATCTTGGGCACTTTTACTATAAACTTTACCCCAGTAGCATTTCTAAAATCTTTACCCCAGTAACATTTCTCTAAAAATTGTCAGCAATAGATACTTAGATTAGAAACAGACAACGAGGGAATTGTCCATCTCCTTTTGTATTCCTCAGGACTAGTAATTAAAATTTGAAAAATCTGACAGTGAAGACAGCATATAAACAAGAATTTTCAGTTGCCTTTCAGTGGATATTTCCTCCATCTATTCATTTATCCTTGAGTCAATGTGTCCTCATATATCTTTGAAGTATTCTGTGTCAGTAAATTCATAATTTAATTAAGAATTATTAAAAACAATTCTACCCTTGACAGAGACTTTTGCTTTCTACTTTATTCTTTTTCTAAGTATTTCTTTCTTTTATCTTCTTGACAGCTGAGCATTGATCAAAGAACTATTTTCACTAAGTTAATTGTAAATTTGATCACTGTATGTATGAATACTAGCAAGTCCATCATTGTTGTTCATGGTGCCCTTAAGCTGTTCAAAGCTGAGCACTTTGTCCTTGATATTGTTAGGATTAAACAATGCATCTATCTCTGCCATTAACTATGAGTTTTACGTGGCTGATGGTCATATTAATAGAAAGGACTATGTACTGTTCTCTCTCCTTTTTCTAGTAGAAGTTCAAGACTGGCTGTAAAGTTCTTAGAGTCATAGAATCATGTTCCCAGAGCAACATCCAGTCTGGCCTTGAATGCCTTCAGGGATGGGGAATTCACAACCTCCTTGGACAACCTGTTCCAATGTCACCACCCTCTGTGGTGAAAACTTTTTCCTAATATCTAGCCAAAACCTCCCCTGTCTCAGTTTAAAACCATTCCCCCTTATCCTATCACTACTCACCCTTTCTTCTTTCCCTTTTCCCATTTACTTGTCAGTGAAGCTCAAGGCCAACTTCCATGTATTTTACTTTGTAGGCATTTTTCTCTCTTTTTGTTTAGCATTTCACAATTTGCATAGTATCTGGCACATACAGTGCCTGGAAAGTGTAGAGCTAGACATATGAGATTTTGAGTGGGTAGTAACAGAGGAACTCTAGGAGAATTTCCTTGAGCCGCAGACTAAGTCTGTGGGTATTTTATCATAAGTAGCTAACTAACAGGCAAAGCAAAATGGTGAGATTTTCTGTCCTTCTTATGTATTCTCAAGATTTATCTATCTTGTCTGCAAGTTATATTCTCAAAAGATACCCCAAAACACTCAAAAGCAAATCCCAGTTACCCAGAAAGTTTGAAGAGGTGGAAAAAAACCAGGGGTAATAAGATAATTTGTTAGAATGCATCTAGTATCCATTTAATGTTTTATATGTACTTTTCAGGTCATTTTAACTAACGGGAAAACAGCAATAAATTTTAAAAATCTAATTTAGTTTTACTAAAGAGCAACTGAATACAATGAAATTTCTCAAAATAGTTATAAGCTTAAGGCTGTAAAAATGATCCAATTAAACGTTTGAAATCAGATTTGAGAATACTATGCTTCTTAGAGACCAAGATTTGGGGTAAATTTTATGGAACAATAGCAACAACAAACCACAATTCATTAAGCTTGTAAAATCTGCAAAATCAAGACTAGATGGAGTTTATATAATTCTCCAAACATGTCTTTGGACTGCAAAAGAAGTTAAGAAATAGCTTAGACCAACTTGTTCAGATCCAGAACTATGCTGCTTAAAGAGCTCTAGAACCTAATATAAGTACTAATTAAATGTAAATGCATTCACTGTTTGGTAACACTTCCTGCATGAAATTTTCATGTGTCACTGAATAGATTCCACTGGAAACCGTTCTCAGTGAGGAATGTTACTTTTTAATGAAGTTATTAACCCACAAGTTGTGTAATCAAAAGTACATATCAACACAAATTTTTCCTACACTGCTTGCCCACTGCCAAATGCCACTAGAGGTCTACATTTTCCAAACATCTACAGAGCTTTTAGTCTCTTCGTATGATTTTCATCCCAGAGAAATGAGTACATGGAAAGAAGAATGTTTTATTCCTAGGTTTCTTCTCAAGAATCTGAAATTCTATCTTGATGCACTTTCAAATAACACAACCTGTGTATTTCCAGAGCAACCCAGGTGTTCATATCAGGGAAATTTTGTTTCCATTAGTTACCTTTTCCAGGATTCTTGGGCTCAGTAGTTCAAAAATATCCAAATACTCAATTTCATTTCTGAGCAACAATTTCAAAACTAACATTCCTAAATATCTTTCAGAAAGTAAGTTTTAGAAATTTAGTTCTGTTTTTATATTCAGTACAAATACCTGAGAGTGCCAATATTACTGCCATACCTAAGAGAGGCAATACTACTGCCATAAGAGAAAGTTTGAACAATTATTTCATACAGAGACTGCTCATTTAGTGATGGAATTGGTTATTGTTGCCAACCTCCATGCAACCCTGCCCGGCCCAGTCAGCAACACTGCATCAGAGCAACACTGCATCAGAGCAACACTGCATCAGAGCAACACTGCATCAGAGCAACACTGCATCAGCGCCCCACCATCTGCACCCCACCCAGCACAGGGACACGAGAGATGCACACATAGGGTGTAGCTCAAGTGCCAATTTATTGCTGTGCAACAGCTGCTTATATACCATGACACGCCCTGGGTACCCGTGACCAGTTAAGCACCGCCCAGAACCACCCCCTGTATCTCCCACCCACTGTAACCCGAGTATCACCCACATCGAGTACTGCCCACAGTTATCAATAGAAGATATTTCATCAGGTTGATTGGTGTATAACATGGATTATGCATAACGCAGATATAATCACTGTTCTAAAATGCATCTGAAATTTTTAATCTTGCTTTGAATTATACAAGGAAAGTAGCATATACAAGTCAAAACTTCTTGCTTCAGTATAATTCTTACATGTTAAGAAGACAAAAATAGTTGCAGCATTTTCCTTTCATTCTACTAAGGCACAAATCTCATATGTGGGCAGATATAGGTAATTAACCAAACATGTACACATCCCACAAGCCTCTGAATCACCTAATCACATCTCTTTTCTCAGATAAATATTCCTTTCGTTTCTTTTTTCTTTTTTTTTCTGATTTTGCATATTCCATCTTGGTTTTATGCTAATAAGTTCATTATATGTATGGAATTGATCAAGTTTCTGTTGATAGAGTAATTTTTGAAGTAACTAGTAACTCTGCCTGAAACCACTTCTTCACAGATTTTAAATTGTGCTGTTTGTATGCCTGCTTCTAGACTGAGTAAAATTCTGTTATTTATGATGATTATTTACTTACTTCTTAATGTCTCTGCTCAATAAAATTAAAACAAAAAGAAAACTTTCCTGACTGATACATCTGAATCATTGTGTTAGATACTAACAAGGTGGCTTTGATAACATACACTATCCCATGACTTAAAAGAGTATTGCTTGAAAGCACTCATTAAAGGAAATTCTCATTCACCTGCTCTGATATATTTTTTTTTTTCAAAAAAAAAAAAAAGATTCTTACACCTTCCTGCAAAGGCAATTTCAGAGATACAAGATGAGGAATATCAAAGAAGAAAAAAATTCCTTCTGCAAATAAGTTCACTATCACTTACTGCACAATTAACTCAATTTTTTTTTCATTCCACATTAATTGTCTTGATGCATAACAGATTCCACGCACTTTGCCACTTTTTGATCTCTTCCATGTAAGTTTGTACATATTTACATTGAAATTTCACTTACGTGATTCCTCCCACAAATTTTAAATCATGACTCATATAAATTTTAATCAACATTCTTCAGATGAATATTTCTGGATATATTTTGCTACAGTGTATAGCATCTGTAATCACTGGAAACATTATTTTTCTTATTTTTAAGGAGTACAAGAAAATATCTCTGTATACTTGCATTTAGGCACACTCAAAACAATTGAATATGGGTTGTGATCAGATTCATTTTACCAGAGTTGCTAAACACTACCAGTTTTGAATCATGGAAATTTCTGAATCTTTTAAAGTATTATATAGATGAACAGTAAGATATATTTAACAGATATATCACACAGAATCACAAAGAATGGCCAGGGTAGGAAGGGACATCAAGGATCATGAATCTCCAACTACCCTGCCACACACAGGCCCACCAACCTCCCCATTTAATACTAGACCAGGCTGCCCAGGGCCCCATCCTATCTGGCCTTGAACACCTCCAGAGATGTGGCATCCACAACCTCTCTGGGCAGCCTGTTCCAGCACCTCACCACTCTCTCTGTAAAGAATTTCCCCCTGACATCCAACCTAAATCTTCCCTCCCTCAACTTAAAACCATTTCCCCTTGTCCTGCAATTATCTACCCTTTCAAAGAGTTGATTCCCCTCCTGTTTATAGGCTCCCTTTAGGTACTGAAAGGCTGCAATGAGGTCACCCCACAGCCTTCTTTTCTCCAGGCTGAACAAGCCCAGCTCCCTCGGCCTGTCCTCATAGGGGAGGTGCTCCAGTCCCCTGATCATCTTTGTGGCTCTCCTCTGGACCCTCTCCAACAGCTCTCTGTCTTTCTTGTACTGGGGGCTCCAGACCTGGACACAGTACTTCAGATGGGGCCTCACAAGAGCAGAGTAGAGGGGGACAATCACCTCCCTGTCCCTGCTGGCCACCCCTCTTTTGATGAAACCCAAGATACCATTTGCTTTCCGAGCTGCAAGAGCACACCGCTGGCTTATGTTAAGCTTTTCATCTATCAAGACCCCCAGGTCCTTCTCTGCAGGGCTGCTCTCAAGGACCACTCCTTCCAGTCTGTATGGATGCCTGGAATTCCTCCAGCCCAATTGCAAAACCTTGCACTTTGCTGTGTTATCATATATATCATATATGATCATGTTTGATTAATTAATTAATTAATTAATATTATGTCTTCTCCCTTTTTTTTGTTCTCACTTGTTTTTTGGTTTTGTGATTATTAGTGTAGATCTCATCAAACTAATGTTTTAACTACACATGACAGTATGCATTTTTCTTCAGTATGTCTCACATAGACAAAAGAAGTAGAATTAATATGTATTTGTCCTCTCACCTCTGCTTATGCTAACCTCTTAGTACTATGGGTAAAGAATTAAAAATGTTCTCAATGAAAAGTCAATGAAAAGTCAAAGGAGTAGAGCTCTCCTTTCCAACTTCGTACTCTGTGAAGACTTCTAACACTCTCTCCATGATTGTCATGCAAACAGATTGAAACCATCCAAATGTGTAACTCCATAATCAAAATGAATAAGCAGAGGAATATGTTGGTGCTGGTATCTGTAAGTTGTTACCAAGACAAAGTTTATTTATTGATTTATTTTTGAAGCATGCACACTTTGCTGTTTTCCCATTTTCATGGTGTTTTCACTCTCACTGATGACTAAGGGTCCTTTAGAATAAACTTAGCCTGTACCTCCGTGATTTTTCTCCTTCTCTGTTTTCAGGTTTAAGCCTTCCTTAGTGCTTTTAATTATCTCTGTTGCCAGGAAGTGGCATAAAATTTAATTTTTTCTTCTGGAAATAATTTCCTTTGGCTGGGCAGTCTTGTAAGATTTGTATCCATACATTTTATTTTTCTTCGTCTTTCAATGTGTACTTACTGATTTTGAAGTTCCATCTCATTTTCTGCCCACAGCAGTACACTTCTATCCAAGAGTGTGCATAACATAGATCAGACTGCTTTGGATCTTCCTTTTTCTTTCTTTTTTTCTTCTTCTTCTTTTTTTTTTTTCTTGCACTGTTTCCTGAGTAAAGGAGTTCTGTACCTAAAGCAATTTCTCACATAGTTCCAATTCACTGCTTGAGTGTTCTCTGTTGAATCTTTTAATTGTTATGTTGAGATTTACTTGAAGAGTTCACAATAGAAAGAAAGCATGAGTTCTCTCTCTCCAAGTATATTATTACTCTGTTTAGATTTCTTTTCTGTCTGAGCTTTGGACCTTCTGAATCAAAGAGAAATGTCAGTGTTAAGGCTTAGTGGTAACATAAGCACATGTACAGAATTTAAACACTCAGAAGTCATGTTTTCTGACTAGTGAGAAGCTCTAGATCTCTTAGCTTTTAGTGACACAAAAAACAAACTTTTGGAAAACTTCAGGAATGAAGTTTTTTAATTCAATTTTATGAAGTGTTTATTTAATTTTTTATTCTCTGTCTGCATCAGAAACCTATAGTGGGTTTGAAATATAGAAATTGACATGGAAAACATTCTGTATATTTTAATTGCTTCCCATTCCATACACACATACAGACACAAAAGGATTTGAAGATATCTTGAATGTTGTGCAATACAGTACAAGTTATGTTCACAATATTTCATCACAGTTATCAATCTGAATCTCAACTTTGCTCAAAATATATTAGTGTCTTGCATTTATCTCCTAAAAGAAAACAAAATCTTCTATCAAAAATGCAAACCCCAAAATATAGGCATGAAATATACTAAATTATCTAGACAAGAGATGGAAAACTGTTAGCAGGCTGCACTGATTTCCTATATTTTGATATTAGATGATTGCTTCATTTCTATTCTAGATCTCAGACATTAAAAAAAAAAAAACAAAAACAGACAAACAAAAAAAAAAGCAACACAGAGAAGATTTTTATTTGTGTTCTACTTAACAGAAAGCAAAACATGCAGAACTGAAAGAGTAACATTTCATAAAACAAAGAGCCTAAACTCCAATATTTTCCCTAAAAATTTGTTTTTCCCCAGGCAACCAAGCAACCCTGACAGGCTGGTAGATCTTTCTCACCATTTAATCTAGAATGTTAAGAACTATTGTAGTTCTCTATCCCCAGCTAACAATGACCTACTTTAAGCTACAGATTTTTGTTAGGAAAGAACCCATTAAAAGAAAAAAAAAAAATTCCCTCCAGGCCATCTGTTGTTTATTTTTGCTATTAGCAGCAAACTGTTCCCTTGGAGAAAAAGGGTCAGTTAGTTCCACAGGAAATAAGAACATTCTGCCCTTTCATTTGCTACTTGGTAAATAGTAGCAGGTATTACTTTTCCCTCATAATGTTTAAACAGGTAGAAGTGGGTAATGTGATAATGTAGTCTTTATAACTATTGTTATTTGAAGTCGCTATCCAAGTGGCTGAATATGGATACAAGAAATCCGTGTTGCAAATGGTGTAATGTTCTGACTACTTACTTGATTCCAATTTTTCTTTTGTTCTTTTTATATATCTATAAGATTCTTACAAGTTAATGGCAAGATAAATATTATCAAACAAATATTTTTAACATTTACATTTTTATTTTAGCTTAGTTTTATTTTGTTTAATTAGGAATTTCGTAAGATGAAATTTACCACAAATAATTTTACATCAAAATGTGACATTTCAGCACTTTTGTGTTTTTCAAATACTCCCAGCTATTAATCAGCTTTGCATAAGAAAGGGGGGAGGAATTTTACCCATGCATTTTCTTTAGTACTGAGAAGCGGAAAAGAAATAGAAATACACAGCAAGCATGTGTGATGATAACACACACTGCAAGTATGAAATGATTTATTTCTTAACTTTTACAACCATATCTTGCAACACTGAAAGTTAAGGAAGGCCAAAGCAGTGGGTGGTAGTTGAAGAGAAGAGTGGTGAATCATACAATTGTAGTGAATTAAATGCTGAGCTTTTAATGAGACACATAAACAATTAGTAACACAACCAATAAGTTTTTTTTTTCTTCTTTCATTTTAGCTTTTTTAAATTAGAGGTGTGTGATGAGCAGCAAATTATTTTTTTCACTTATTGTCACACTACATTGTAAAATATAACATTACTCAATCTGTTCAGAAACTACAGATTAGTAATAAATCTGGAGGCAATGAAAAAACACAGACCAGGACCGCATTTTTTCTTTGGACTGCTCTGTTTGCACTGTTAAGAACAGTGGTGTTGATTCACTTTAAATTAACTTTATTAAAAGTAAGACCAAATTTGTTTCATGTCACGTGATTTCATCCAAGTGGAACAATGCATAAAAAGGACATGATTCCTCAGAAATAAAATTTATAACTATGACAAAAATCAGTTGCAAATCTACTGGTTTCAATAAGCACTCTATGACTTAGATGTTTGTACATATAAATATTGGGATATTTGGAGATCTTGGTTTCTAAATGATTGTGGCAGTCATTCTGTGTTGGTACTGATTACACAGAATACTGAAGCTTGTAAGGAACAGGCATTATTTTTAAGGAATTATAGAATCATTTCTTAGTTAAGCTTTGGTATTTTATTATCTATTTTAACACCAATAGCAACTGATATGTTCTGTCAGAATAGCATTTGAATAATCATTTCTATACACTGAATTTCTGTTCCAGTAAGCACTTGCTTGTTCTGACTATTTTTATCACATTTTGCTTCTGCAGGATAAGCTGGAACCATTAATGTGACAGTTTCAGATTATACTACTACACTGGATGCCAGTAAAATTTATTTAAGCTACTTTATTGCATCTATTCCATAACATATGCTTCAAAACGTTTATCATAGTGCAGTAGGGATTGCAGAAGGGTCATTGTTTTTGTCTAAATTTCCCCAGTTTAACCTCAAATAGTAAAGACAAATCACATAGATTCCAGTGGGTCATAAGTCTTTCCTATGGATTTGGATATGAAACAATTCATAGTCTGTGTTAAAATGAGTAAATTTAAAATAAAGTAATATTATTTTATATAAGATTTGACTTATAAGTCAAACAGAGTAAATCCTTTCTGTAGGAACACACACTATCACTAGTCTGATTCCATCAGGGCACTACTGCTCCTTATGCCCAATTGTGAAAAAATAGTTATAAAAAATGATTTCACATGATTTTACTGAATGTTAACTTTGCAAAGAGACAGCGTAATGTTGTAGAAAATGCACCAATCATAAATGTACATGTTTTCTTTTAACTTCCACAAATCTATTGCATTCTTAGGGTACATTCTACCAGAATATGAATGCATTACTGCCATAGCTGGGAGGAAAAACTCTCTCCTGGCTTACATTGCTGTTTAGAGCTCTCTTTGAATGAAATCTTTCCCCATTGGAATGAGATTTGCTTGCAATGATTTCATTAGGACCAGGTTGAAAGAAATGCTGTGGGTGAAAGTTTACAATCTATTTATAAAGTGGCATGGTAATTCTTTCATTATTATCATGAAACCATTCTTTATTCATGCTATCATTCTGTTTGCTTTGACTACTGCTGCATTTTAAGCATAGCTTTTCACTGAGGTCTCCCTAATGGCACTCATGTCTCTTGTTTTTTCCACTTGAGTTAATTTTTAGCCGCCCAATGAGTATATGTAAATCAAAGGGAAATATCAAAGTAAGGAAAAACAGAGGAAGGCACTGTAATTAAGAGGACAAAAAATATTTATGATTTTTCCTGAGTAATAATATTGGGAAGAATACAAAATAATATATGAACATTCCACTGAGAAAAATAGATGCAAATGTTTTCTTCTTTTTGGTCCACTTTTGGATGATATTACATTATAAGCAAACTGAAGAGCAAAATAGTTCAATTGTGATAATACTTCTTTTTTTCCTCACTATCCTATATGTATATTTCCTAGCTACTTTTAATCATAGCTTAAAAATCCTAAGAATATTTTGACTTTTTTTGTGAAAATAACATAAAATCTTTAACAGTCAGATTCAGTGGGATGAGAAAGCTGTTTCTGATTTAGTGCAAAAATATTTTTCCTATAACCTGCAGAGTCAAAGTCAATGAAGTTACAAGACTAAAAGATGCTATCCACAAGGTGAAACAAGTAGTGTTAACTATGCTTCACTCTGGTATTTCATGTATTAGGTGTGCATCTTTGATTCCATCAGTTTATCTGATAGAATACAAAACAAAAGGTATGATTTTTGAATTAGAGGTAATTTTGAATCACAGCTATAAGTATTAGGGGCAAATGTATGATAAAAAATTAAGTAAACACTGTTTGGAAATTCCTTCTATTACTGCTCTTTTTTCTACACAGCTGGTAAACAGAGCTTTGAAACTGACAGTTGTAGTAGTTGCACTAACTTTATGATTGCATTACTATTCTGCAATCAGTTTTGACATAAAAATCAAATTCCATTCAATCATTTGTATTCAGTAAGTTTTGAAGTAAGTAGTTTGAATATATGTAACCCATTTTGTTCTCTAAACACTGGAATAAGTGAGCTTAAGTGACAAGGTACCATACTGTTCCACTGTTTTCCACAGATGAGAAAATTTATGTTAAACTTCCATCTTCCTTAAACTCTACCACGTTCATGGTAAGTATCAGATAAACAGCTCAGATACAAATCCAAATTTGTGTAAACTGTTACATTACTCTTAGAAGCATCTTGAGACACGCTTTTCCATGAGTACTAACAGAATAGCCATCTACTGCTTCAAATTTGTTTAATTTTACCCCTTGCAGAGTGCAAACAACATTCCAATCTTTGTCTAGATCTTCAAAGACATGCATTTTCCTTCTGAATAAATAGCAAAATTTCTGAAAATACTAGCTCCTGTGGTAAAGACTTCCTTTAAGCAAATCTGTACATGTGGATGACTGACTGTACTTAGAAATTTGAATTCAAGTGGTATTTATTTTTTGCATTGAAAATGTTTAATAATTCATGTATCTGTTCAGTATCTGTTTTTCATTTCTAGAATATCTGGCATTTTGCTATGAGATTTTAAACATTTAAAATTGATTTTAAATATATTTTAAAATAAATAGTGTTAATATCAGACTTCTTGAAAATGTTTGAGGCTCTTGCCAAGTGAACTGAAAGAGAAGAGCACGTTCCCACTCCCAAAGTGTGCTCCTCACAATAAAGGAAGCTTCCTAAACACCTGTCAGATGAAGAAAACTTTTTTGATCAGTGAATTCAGCAGCAGAGGAGAGGTATGTGCTAGAAAGTTTGTCTGCAAATTTTATGACTGCATTCTTAATGATAATTAGCAAAAATTGGATAATGTGGACCACAGGACTTGATATCACCTTTAATAGTAGTAGCTGCTTCATCTGAACTGCTAAAACACTTATCGAACTAAATTGTTTCCCATCAGTACATACAAAGATTTATATCTCTCTTGCCATATTGAAATTTGTGAAGTAGCACAAACATTATGGGGAAAAAAACAGCAAAATATACACAAAAATACTTTAAATTGTTATTTATAGTTGTATATATCTATTTTTTTTTTTTTAATCTTTGAGAAGATTATTAAAAAAAACATAATAACTGTGCTTCCAATGTAAGAATCTTGGTATTGCATCTTTTTCTCATATTAGCAGTCAAGTTGAAGTGAGTGAACATGCAGTTAAATAAAAGTCAGTTTTATGCCCCTAGAGACATCTCAACTTTCTGGAAATCTGTGTTGGCCTTCTTTCATCATTCTTTCTTTAAACTGCCCTATTAACTATTTGAAAATCAATTATGTCATCAAGTCCCACAAGATTGGAACTGATCTGGTTTTGCTAAATTTAGTCTTGCTCAAAATGTTTTTGTATATACAACAGGAAATGTGATTAATTTCTAAGTGTTTAAGGCCAAAATATGCCAAATCATCAAGTCTTCTGAACTGTGAAATAAGAGTGCATTAAGTCCCCGCAAAGGCTGTAGGTAGACAAAACACCTCCCACTAATTCCTAAGCTCCCTGGAGTCTTAGGAAATTAATTTTTGCAATAAACTGAATGGGTCTTATTCTGATAATTCTTATGATATGCTCCAACTTCAAGAAGACACTACTAGTATAAGGAAGAAAAAAGTTTTCTGAACACGTGGATATGTTGATCTTGATATCAATCTCTAAGAACAATTTAAGATGAGTATATATTTTATATCAAAGTTTGTTCTTCTCACTCTATTTCTCTTTGACTATCCAGGTTTCTGAGGAAGATGGAAAAAAATAGGAGAAAAAAGAAATGAAATATTTACCCACCCTTTTTCCAGGGTTAACAAACATAAATTTATTCTTCAAAGCTTTAGGAAACCTGCCTCATGCTCACACTTGAAATTCAAGAGAAAGTAGCTTAGTACTTTCTGAATGTAGAGTACAACAAAAGCAACTCCTGTTTTACCTCGGACATCTGGAGGAAAGTAAGTGTGAAAATTAGCTTTCAGTGTGGTATCCAGATTTAGCAGTTTAAAAAGATTATCACAGAATACATGATAACCCCCTCCGTAATAGTAATTATCGACATTCTTTTGATTTTCCCCTAAATACTGGGAAATAGCATGCCTATAAATTATGCCACTACATGTTATCAAGTATCCAGGTGATAGTGAACCTATGGCACATCAATTCATTGTTTTTAATTACTTTCAATGATATCTGATTTCTAAGACGTACCAAATTGAGTACAAGAAATAAATACTGCATTTCATATTATATTTTTAACTTTAGAAATCACTGTTTTATTGAGTAGATCTCTTGCCATCCCCAACTTGAAGTATAGCTTTATGAACAGATTTGCTTAGGTGAAAAACTGTAAATGTGTCAAGTAGTTATTTTTAATTCCTTTTAAGTGCTTTGTTATAGCCCTCTGAGCTCTCTAGGTAAAACACACAAGTATCTTTTGTGAAATGTGACACCTACACCTGTAATAATATTTTCATAGCAATGTTCTCAATGCTCTCTGGTAACCATCTAATTTCTAATTGATGTTCTTCCTTTTATTTATCCTAATTTTCTGAAACTCTGTTCTAGTATATGGTAGCTATAATCAGTATTCCTTGTTCCAGATATATGTCCTTGTGCTTGGTTCTAGATCTTTTGGATTAATATTTATTAATTAAATTTTGCTGAACATTTTGAAATTCTTGGAGAAAAGCATTGTATCTATTCCATAGGTTACTCTATAGGACTCTATTATTTAATGTTCATGATATGCCAAACATTTAGGACTTTATGCATTCTGTGTATTTTTTTAACTCATTAGTGTAAATTATAACAGAAAAATGTTCTACATCAGGTAGCAACAAGTCAGTCCAGTAGCATCAGTAAAAGTGTATTAAAGCAAGGGTTAAGATTGAACATTGATGATAACTTCATCGGTGTGAATACAGTTAAAAAGCAAACAAACAAACAAACAAAAACGAAAAACAGTGAAAAATAACATTATACTAAAGCTCATGGCTATCCATCCATGGGTTAGGAGTGTTTTTCAATGGAAATTGGAAGTCTGCCTCTAACTTTGTATAATCACTGGCCAGGAAAATAGTCCTGAAAATCTCAAGAGGAATGTAATTATACATATCTAACCTTAAACATGAAGACTACTTTCATGAAATTAATGGAAAAATAAAACTTACTTTTCTTTTAATCTTCCCTCTTCTTTTGATAATTCACTTTCTCTCAAGGAAAACTATGAATAAAGAATGTAACTGTGTCTCATTGCTTTCCTTGAGCAATCTTTAAGGTCATAATGTTTTTCTTCAGGTTGGAATACAAAATAAATTCACATTGTGAGGCTGACATTTCTAGCACATGGAGAAGTTGTTATAAACTTTTGGTGTTGTATGAATTTTAGTCACACTAATCTCATTTCTAAAAACTTCTAGATTTCACAGCCATGTTTTCAAACTCTTGTTCTTAAGTTTATTAGTGAATATCTCTAAAATAGATACCTGAAAAAGCAACAAAACCAAAACAAAATTTTACATTAAAGTATAATATTTTAGATGGGACAGGTTCTAGTCACCTGTTTGAAACAGTATTTGTACTGCAACCACTGTTAGTCTTTTCTGTTCTACTCTAGTTTTATAGCCATTTTATAGCCTTCAGTACTTCAGCAGCTTCCAGCTAAATGTCTTAAGCTTTCCACAAAGCATGGGAGAATTTTCAGTTATAGTAAATGTGACAGGATCAAGGCAGTCTTTCCAAGCCTCATGCTCATATGACCCCCAAAAAGAATTTCTGTATTAAGTTGGACAAAAGAAAAAAAAAAAGAAAAGATGTTCAAGACTAGATCTCTGGGCTTGTTGTCTCTTGTGGTCTGCTTACATTTAAGTACTGGTTCCTCTGTTTTTCATAGACTGTTCTTTCAACTCAGCCTTCTACCCTGAAAATGTTTTGAGATCTTGTCCTTTGATTTTCTTAATCAATAGTCCCACACATTTCAGATAAAAAACAATGTAGCAAGTCATCAAAAAACAGAGTGCCATCTTCTCAGACTCTATTCTCAAATGTCCAACCAAAGTACTTCACATTTTTGTATGTAATGACAGATCATCCTAAAGGTTAATGTTGGCCATATGGTCTTCGTGATATTCAGTAAAGAGAACATCCAAATACACTCTATCTAGATAGAGATTTCAAATAACACAGGGAGGAGAAATCAGCACAGAAATGTTATGAAAATTCATAACATGGAATTGTTTAATTTACATAGCAAGTGCACCTGTTATGCAAATTATATGTAGGAAAAGAAAGATAAAAAAATATAATGTCTCCACCTAAATTTAAAATCACTTTCAAATATTTGCTTCAGGCTTTTCCCAAAGCTCCCAAAAGCTTCCTACTCTCTGCTGAAATTATTTCTTTGAAGTATTTGATAACTCCTAGCACATCAGCCATTGCAGTGAAAAACCTTATCACATACAATTTTCCTGTTTACTTTTCTGCTGTCAGGTAGTAAAGGAGAAATACAGCAAGTGGTTCAATGAGTTGCATTCTATCTTTTCCTCCTTTTACTTTCCCTTTAAATATTTCTATGTGCAAATATGGCCAAAAAAAAAAAAAAATCACAAAACTAAAAACAAGTTTTCTGTGGAAATGGAAGATCTTACTAATAAGACTTTAAGCCTTTCAACATTTTCAGATAAATACTGTCAGTGAATAATGGATATGATTCTGCTAATCTAGGCAACTGAAAATATTAGATGTACTTTAGGACATATCTTTGATAAAAAATATCAACAGAATAGTAGTAAATATACAAAAAAGTATTAGAAATACTTGGTTTTAAAAAAAATGAAAGTAGAAAACTAAGTGAAGAAATATTTAGTCCTTTCCGCAAACTTTTCTTTCTCCTTTTCAACGCTGCATGAAACTTCAATACTTATAGAATTTTAAGCAGCCAGAAAATATCTATCTAGGCAATATAAGTAAGTAGATTTGACAAATGTGAAAGAAAGAATTGAAGATAAGGAGGAAATGGAAAGGACAAAAGGGATCACTGAAAAAAGGTCTGGGCTTTGTAAGATTTACATAACTAATGACAACATCAACAACACTTTGATTTTTAACCTATCTCATGAGTGAATAGTAAAATTAACCCATTTACATTTGCTTGTCATAACATAAATTGTTCACTGCATTTTAAGTTTATTTCTTTATTTTCCTCCTCCTCCTATTTCCCCTGCTTTTTTTTTTTTTCCAGTACAAAACATCCACTACAATAGCAAGTTGAGGGAATGCAGTGGCTGAAATTGTGCTAAATCATTAACGAGAGCTTGGTCTAATTCCTCCAGCTCCTTGATAAACCTTGATAAATTTTTTTGCAAGATACCTGTAAGGTGAAGTTAATTCTAAGCATGAATATCCAAGTATGTGTATGTTCACATACTTTGTTCAATAGCCACATTTCAACTGGTATGCCCTTATGTTAGTATTCCCATTTTTTTTAATATTTCAGGTGTCAAACTGCTGGAGTCATTCTCAAAGTTAGTCCATGCGTTTTCAGTCATACTAGTGGGTTAATTATTTATCTACAGCTTATGATTTTACGTATTCTGACAGCTAAAAATAACTGTGCATTCCACAAATTTATCACCGTTTTTCAGCAGTGTTAAGTGCATTTCAATTAGCATTCTGTGGAAATGCTGAATTGCAAATCCTTTTCAGATTAAAAGGAATGGTCTATCTTTTCAATTCATTCTACAGTGATAATTTCATTGATTTGACTTAATACACATGTGAGCCTGAGCACATTTGCATATAAAATGCTGCAGGGCCTGGAGGCCTAATGCAAAAAATTAGTTCAGTGTATTTATCTTCTGGTAGCACAGGGCTCCCTATAACAAGCTATTTTGGCAATCTTACAGTTCAATATGCGTTGTACAAGTGAGAAAGCCCTAGTTTCTCTCTGGTTAAGCACTGAAAAAAATGGTTTTGGAATTTGTCCATACACTTGCACTGCTGCCCAGCTGTTGATACTGCACTCCCTGGGATAACCAACAACAGCATGTCACTGATACTGCACTGGCTTCCGTTTAAATCCTTTCATTTGGATGTTATTTGAATGGTACTGAAAACAGGAGAGTAGTTTAGTTTTAGGAGAATTAGTGCTTGAATTTTTAGCTATGGAAGTGATATTAATCCTAATGGGAATTGCAAATCCCTTGCATCTTGTCAGAAATACTATTTCATGATTCCAAATGACTGATACTCATGTTTTATATTTAATGTTTTATTTTCAAATTAGAGTGATCTGTGGTCTGACGGTGATATACAGGCAGTGAACACACTCTGCAATCAGCAAACATGCTCAGATTCGTCAGAGCTTTGTCCATCCACAGCTGGGCTAGATGCACAGATCTGTTCATCACACTCATTATCTGACAACATGCAAGAGACTCTAACAGGTTTTGGGAACACAGATCACTTGATCAGTACTGTGAAGAGGTCAAGAGGTCACAGTGGGGAAGAGAAGGCTTGAGCTAAAAAAGCAAGCATGGAATACCAAACACTCACCCAGGGCTGTGCTGATAGGAACCGTGTCTACAGAAATGTTTCTGCTGATTGCATTCAGCTGCCATCTGGGTTCTGTTTTTAGCTCAAAGACGTGTTTCTTGTGTGACCTTGGAGAAGACAACTCAGATAAAATTGTTGCCACATTATCACTAGCTGTAAAACATCCATTCATTTCAATGTATGCATTACTCTTTAAGTACGAAGTGTACATATTGCCTTAATTCACATGCAGTACAAACATAACTCCAGTGGGCAAAGACTTAGTTCAGTATTAATGTAGTATTATAAATGTTGACAAAGAAGGTAACTTAACTGATGAGCATAAGCTCAGAATTACAATAATGTTTTTTATTCACTTCATAATAGCTGATATTTCTCCCATACTCTTTCTTCAGTAGCCCATGCTTGAATCCACTGTCCATAATGGAGCCATTTTTGCATGTGCAGTAATGTGATCTGCATCTAGAACACAGGCTAATTGATGTCCACTTTGTACCTGCAAGATTTGCTTAGTGATATTTCTGTAGTGGAGTTCTTCACGTTGCTGTAATCATAAATGATTATTATTACAAGTCCAGAGAGACAACCAGCTGGCTGGGGAGCCATGTGAAGCTACATGGAAAAAATAATTTACTTGCCAAACTGCACAAAATCCTTATTAGAGAGCAGAAAGGGAAAGAAGGGAAATGGATATAAAGTTTAAAATGACAGCAGTAAAAATCAAAATAAATGGTTTGATGTTTTCAGCAAAAACATCAGTTATGACTAAAGTAAAACTATAAAAAATAGGTGTATCTGCCTCACAACATTCCTTCAGTGGGACTGGTGGTGGAGTCATGTTTCTTGATTTCCTCATATCTTATATTGTTTAAAGTAGTCCACAAAGAAGTAGTACCTTAGTATATTAGTTGGGTATTGATAAGGCGCAGTGTTGAACAGTGTCCTTTAGAACCACAGGAATAGAGTTTAACACTTTTTAAACTTATTTTTTCTTTGGAAAAAAGTCAAAAGCAAATACTATATCTCATTTCCATACTGAAAGCCGCCCTGTAATCTGCTTGTTCGCTTTTCTGCCTTAAGCTCACAAAATCCTCTAGATTTTGAACTATATCATTCATTCTCTGAAAACCCATTGGGGAAGGCAGACATTTACACAAGAGCTGCTCAGCCAAACTATGATTTCCAGTAAAAACAGCGGGTTTTTTTGTTTGTTTTTAGGCGTTAGCTCAAGAAAAAAGGAGCACAATTTTGAGCTAGATTTTTTTGAGAGAAATATATGCACACACAACTAAAAATCAAAATTTTTAATCCCTTAAAAGAAGTCATTATATTTTTTATCTTGACTATAATTCAGTCCTGGCAATTTGTTTCCATTTCTATTTTTGAAATATCTTTTCAGATCTTTTTGATAATGATGTTAAGTTTGGCTTTTTCTGCTGCTGTGAAGTCTGTTGCTTTTTTTTTTTTTAATAAGCACCTCCTACCTGCACTCCAAGAGGAAAAAAAAAAAAACAAAGCAAAAAAGAAAACCAACAAAACCCAAAACAAAACAAAATTATAAGAAAAATAAAAGAAAGAACTCAGTTCCTCTTTTTTCCTTTTTTCCTTACTATGAATATTATGTTTTAGAATAATACATAACAACAACTAATCAGACTTCTCTTTGTTCATTCCCAAAATAACCACATAAAGTTAACAAAAAATAGTAGCATGCTATAATTAAGTGAGCAGTAAATTTTAAACAAAAGAATGAAAATATTACCCTACCCACTGTACAGAACATCTGTGCACAATTTCTTTGGAAGGTCAAATGCTGAGTTAAACACTGTGAAGGACTGTTTATACCACACTAGCCAGTCACATGAGCATATAAACAAGTAAGCATAATCAAATTTCATGCTTTAACAAGCTGATTGCGTACAAAGGTATTTTATAGGGAAAATATTTCAATTTGCTGCAGTAGATACAAGCTATCAGAAGCATTAATGGATTACTGCAACTTCTGTATCCTCTGCTTGGTCTTCATGCATTGATAATATATTGTGTTTGTTACATATACCACTAAAATTTATGAACAAATCCCTGTGTTTTTTTTCTTAAAAGGGAGCAAGCCCAGCACTACAATAATTAAATGTAAAAGTTTATCACTGTTTGTCAACAGTTAAGTTAATGAAAAAATTTGTTAATGGAAATTCTGTGACAACATGGAAATGATAACTCATTACTGAGTAACTTTAAGACCAAATTAAAAATAGAAATTGCATTTTAGCAAAGAAGCTATTACTGTCAGAATGCCAACATGGATGAACAAAATCCCAGAAAGAAACTAACAATAAAACCTCTACAAATGATAATGGAAATAATAACAATTAAAAATGAAATAGAAAAATATCTGTCTCAAGTGCTCTGTGACATGTTCTTGCTGATGCTTCTCCACTTTTGAAAGATTACCTTAAATTTAATTGGCAGTTGGATATTGTTTTACAGGTCCAAGTAAACTTTATTCATCTCGGATTGAAGATAGCACTGAAGAAGAATCATAAAACATATATACTGACCTCTCTTGTCAAACATCATAACACCTCAGTTTGACTCAGTTATATGATAATAATATTTATATTACACACAAATTTGTCCCAGATGAAACAAAAACAGGCAGACAATATATATATTTCTCCAGCTTTATGATTTTATAGTCACAAGCTTAGACACTCTTTACCATTTCTTTGAAATCACCAGCTACACAGTAAAGTAAACATCTTTGCCTTAATGTAAAGGTTACATATCCAGTCTCTTAGATTTTTTGTTTGGACATCAGACTGGAGTGTGCAAGAAGTATGCAGGTATTGGCAATAAGACCCAGGATTGGATCTGAAGATGATTCTTCTGTGTGTTCTCTAAAGCACTCACTGAGTTTTACTGAGATGGTTCATTAATGGCATTGGAGGAGGCTATTTGTTCAGTCTGACAAGTGATATGTCCATCAGTGTAACTGCGTGCAGATCTTCCTGTTTTGAAAAGAGAAGCTTTTTCAATATTGTAAGAAGCTGTGAATATTTAGTAGTGGAAAATAAGGAATGCTTTTTTTTTTTTTTTCTTCACAAAACAACAACTATATTTTCAAAATTAACCAGTAAAAATGAAAGAAAAGTACAAGTCTGGAAGAAATCCGTTTTCCTATTTGTTCTCACAAATGATTTCCAGGCCTTCTTGAGCACTGATTATCAAAGAAGAATTTGAACCTTAGTTGCCTGTATCTTTGTAAAGAAAATAAGTTTAAATAAATGAAACACTTCCTGATGTTGATATTGCATTTAAAAGACACCTGTGCTATTTTCAGAGAAGTCTATCCATATATATCCTCAAATAATTTCATGAAGGAATATGAAGTATGCAAAATGTGCATCAGCGTACCTAAAGAAGGAAGTGAGGAACTGGGACTTCAGTAAAAGTATATCTCCCTGGCATCTTTTCCCAGTTATTGCTATAGCAAATCTACAAATATAAGTGCTGGAAAAATAATCTGGACAAACCAGATGTTCTTAAATCAGCTGACTGTAGGTTTAGGTTCGCATTCTGCCCATGTGAGATCTCTGAAAGAAGACAAAATTACAGAATTTAAAATGACAGCTTCACGTTTAAGTAAGTGAGAACAAACATACGAAGATTTAAGACTTTACCTTCTCTGAGATCAGTTTAATGAATGAAATACCAGTTGTGCATTACTAACGTATAATGATAAAAATATGTGGGTATATTATTAATGTTGGTCATTAATACATAATTTGCAAAAGTGTGCATTAAGCCATTATTAATGAACCATATGCGTGTTTGTATTTATATATACATACATACAGATCAATGTAATTTCATTTCTAGTAAAAGGATGTGACTGGTGTAAATCATACTTGCTGCTGTTTCAGTTAAAGTGAGTTATTTTCTTACTTATCTATTATATCTTCATCTACTGCTCTTCTCACAACGTTTCAAAGCTGTTTGAATCTCTTGCTAATTTCAGTTTTATCTGTTTGCCTTTGCTGTCCAATCTGAAGGACTTTATTTACAATCATAGATAAATGACACTTTTCTTCCAGATTTGGTATAATAGGCAGTATGATGATTTGGCAATTAAATAGTACACTGAAATACATAGTGGTCCTTCTAAAAGTCTTTTTTATTTTCTTCATGTGGTAAAGACTACTCCAATTATAGTCCAGAAAAATAAAGTAAATGTAACATTGATATTTAGATGTGATGCTTAAGGATGTGATGCTTGAGTATGAGAGTTTCCAACTCTATTTTCTTCCAAAAACTAAGTATTTATTTGAATTTCATTATGCATTTTCTTACTTTACTCTTGTAAATTACAACTGAATTTTACTTCATGGAAAAAAAAACAAACGGTAGTGCATATCTTGCTTTAAAATATTATTACTTTAATGATCATTAAAGCATAAAATTAAAGATACTGAGTATAGTTTATCAACAGCCACACTGCTCAGTTTAACCGCTACACTCTTAAATCTTCCTACAACTCTTATTTAGTGTTTGAATTTAATCTCAGCTTTTCCCAGGCTGCTACTTGAATGGATTTTCTACAGAGATCAGCTTCTTCAAAATGTCTCCCCCTTTTAAATTAAACTCCATATATTTTGTATTGAGAGCTGCAGTCTGGTAGTATTTCTTAATTGGATCAAAATTCCTCTTAATCCATTAAACAGCTTCTACAGACAAGTAGGGGTCTTGAGACCCATTAGAGCAGTTTTGAGACCAATTCAAACACAGGTGATTTCTACAATTTTCAGTTGTTATCAATAAAACACTAGTTTTTATTTATGAACTAGAAATATTTAACTACCTAAAAAACAAACAAACAAAAAAAAGCCCCACAATGCATTGTGAAATTTATGCATCTTTTTTCCAGTAGACATTTTTCTTTTCTAGGGTATTAAATAATCTTATTTTACTTTCTGATTGCCCAATTGCTCCATTCACCAAACTATATACCATGATTTGTATTAGTAATTCAAACATAGGTTTTAATTCATTTTTTTACAGTTCACTGTGCTGTACTGTATAAAATACAAATATATATATATATATAGTTGCCTTTCACCAGTTTTTGAATAACTTACAAAGGTACTTGCCACAGTCCAATAGTAAGGAAGGAATAGCTTACCCAGCTCTGAAGATAGGGGTTCACTAGAAAACTCTATGCGGGATGAAATCTCTGAGTAAAGATATATTTCTCATGGCTGCCAGCCCTTAAATGAGGTTAGGGTTCAGTTGCACAGGTGAATTGCTTGCACCTATGCTCCTTTGGCTGTACATGCTTTTTAACCAGATGCTCAGTCACTGGTTCAGGCCGTGATAAGTTTCCCATACATATGGTAATTAGCATTTGTTTCTTTAAAAAAATTATGACCACTAAGAAAGACAAATCTGTTATGAAACAGATAGAGGGAAAAAGAGAAACTACAAAATAACAGAGAAAGTATAGTTTTCAATATAGATATCTGGGTGTAGGAAGGAAGCTCATTTATATATGTTTGAAATACATTTCAAATTTTCCTAGCCATCTTAAAAGATTAGTATAATTGCCAGAAAGAGAAAGTATAAACTGAGAAGAATTTTCTCTTTAGTAGTCACATAAAAAGTTATTTTCTTTTTAACATTAACAGTGAAAAAGCAATCAGCTTTAATAACTGAGTAATTACTTGCAATTACTTGACACAATAAAAATAATACACAAAAAAACTCTGATGATTTTCAAAATACATGCCAGACAAATCATAATCATATCTCAAAAATATGTGAAATCACTCTGAGAAACATCTGCCAGTTTTGTAGTGAGCGATTGGTTATTTATTGGCTCAGTCTGCTGCCTTACAGATTCAGAGATGTGGCGCAAGGCAGATCAACGATAGGATACAGATCTAAGATGTAGATAACATGGTATGATGGAAAACCCAAATGATTTCCATGGTGTAAAATTCTCCAATAGAAACCACTTGAATAGCGTAGCAGTGAGCTCCTAGGATGGTGTTGGTTAAACTGTTGAGAATAAAGCACCAGTGATTTATTTGCTGGTAGTTTTATTTCAGTAATCATCTTTTCATTCATGAATGTAAAATGGTAAGTCACTATGTTTGAAGCAAGTTTTGTGAAATGTAATGCAGGATGTAATTAAGAGAGTACATCTGGACCACCATTACTTTATTTGCTCTGATATTAATGTAAAAATGTTTAAAAAAATGTACAAGTGGGAAGGTGAATAAGAAATAATTTTTATTGATGACTGTCATTGGGCTGTAAAAATGTTGACACTTGGTAGCAGTATAGTGACTGTAGTCAATGTAAATTGCAACAATTTATAATGTATAGAGCATTGTTTATTTTGTTTTCCTTAAGAATGCATAGCACATGCTGCTAGAGAATTTTGCATGGGTGCTGTACTCCGCATTTGTGTATTGAGAATCTACCAGGTTTCACACAAGTGCTCTGCATAAAACAATTGATACGCACTTTCTATAAGACTGTTGTTAAGAGATAAATTCCCTCCATCTATTTTGAAGAACTAGGCTTCCAGAAATACCTTAAGCTAAGTCAGATTCGTTTACTGAAGTAAACTCATGCAGAAAATTTACTGAGATTGGAATTTTTTACTTTCTCTCCTTTGTAGGAGGTGTTGAAAAAACTCATCTGAATAAGAGTAAAGTTAGAGCAAGATAGAGTTTTGAGCATCTTCAATAGTGCAAAATGAATGGAAATTCTCCAAAGAAAAGTTTTCCAAATGAAAATCAGCCTTGGCATTTATTTAGATATAAATGTCTTTATAAATGTCTTTTAAGGAAGTTACCAGTACAGATGTGGAAAGGCTTTCTAGTTTGGCAGTAAAACTACCTGTGTCTAGCACAGTTACGAGAAAATTAAGTATGGGTCTACAAGAAAAAAGTCATGCAACTCATATATCAATTATATATTCTAATATGATTTCATTTTTTGATTTTTGTCATATTTCCTTGCCTACCCTTGCTATCTACCCATTCCGTAACTACTCAGTAAGTAAACTACTGATTCTCACTCCCTTTTATATGGTCCATGCATGGAATTTGCCCTTTCCAACAACTTCAGTTTCACTGCTTTTAAGTTTAAATGTTAAGAAATTACATATATTTAAAAAGACATAACTTTAGATAAGAACAGAAAATGAATAGTTAGGCTTTCTGAACATGTCTTCTAGAAAGACAGGACAGATACTCAGAAAAGGCAGTCAGTGTCTAGTTAAGATACATTTACATTAATTAGCATTCTGAGAAAAGTAGTCTATAGTACCAACAAAAGGATGTGTACTTTAAAAAAAGAGCTGTTCAAAGTGTCTTTGTTTTTTACTTTAAAACACGTGTTCATGGGAAAATAAAACCACTTTCTGTTTACTGTTCCAAGGATTTAAAAAACATGCAATTCTTCTGTGCTCATAAGTACTTTGTGGAATTTGAAAGCATCAAATTCAGATTTGCTTTAAAGGTTCAATCTTACATAGAAGTTAACTCCTACCTTTAAAAGTCTTTGTTCTAGAAGATTCTCACTCAGTCTTTCAGATGCAGTGAAAGATCTGAACTGCAGCTTTAAAAATCCTCCAGAGCATGTTTGTATACATTGTATCTTTTTTACAGCACATATATTTTTACTTCAGTGAGGCAATTCATTCTATTTAATATTAGGAATAAATAAAATAAATCTTATTACGATAAAGGCCTTGACCATCACTAATTTGTCCTACAAATATTGGACGAACTTTCTATATTGCAAAAAAATCTTTGACTTTTAAAAAAAATTTTGGAGCTAAAATAGCAGCTGGATTAAATATAGCAACAAAATAAAGTAATTACTGTACAAATGGATAAGATCAGACTTTAACAGTGGGACAAATTGCACTGATATTTAGAGGCACGTATAATGGGTATTAGCTATGACACTCAGTCAGATAAGGTTGACACCCTAATATATTTTTCCATTTAGATGCTGAAAAGCATTAGGTATGTAGATAATGATAAGGATAAGGTATTTCAAATGCTTCAGTGGTTGAATATATTTCCAGGTGTACGTTAGATATAGAACTTGCATTGTTTAAAACTGAATTCTTTGGAAATGTTCACTTAGTGATACAGTGATATTCAAGGAAATATCCAATTTATTTATATTTACAAATACTTTTCTATGTCAATCTCAGTTTTAGTAAAGAGATTAAAACAGCCCAATATGTAGATATCAGTGCTGCCCTATCAGAGAGGCACTCGCTGTTTCCTAATATTGCCCAGTCTGATGAATACATTGTATGGTGAGGGAAAGAAGCCATGTTGTTAGAAGACTAATACTCCTATGCACTAGCAGACAATGATAGGCAATTGCTGATCTTTGCCTTTTTGTTTAAGATAAGATAAGAAGCAAAGTCACCAATAGTTTGCAAGCTAATTGTTGCTAAACTGCAGTCACTTTTAGTCATGGTCCAAAGCATAGACAGTTCTCTACAGCTAATTTCCAAGATTATATTTATGCCACAAGCATGAGCCTTACCCTACTCAGGATGAGGATAAAATAATGGCTTGACACAGAGCTTGGTAAGGGAGAAGGGTGAATAACAGTGTTTGTACATTTTATGAGTTTCTGAATCCTCGTTGCATGTACAGGTAAGTTTAGCAAAGAAATCTCTGGATGATTATTGTTTTAATCTTGTGATTAGCAGCTTTCTCAGACCAGTGCCTCAAAAAAAATACCCCTCCTCTGCAAAAAAATTACCAAAAGCTCAAACCACTACTAACAAAAACACTTAGAGCAATCACTCAAAGTTCAGATCACCTAGCAGTTACACGAGTTTTTTGTATCTGCCAGTACTAGTTGACATGACTGTTATGTATATATATCAAACAAACAAACAAAAAAAAAAAAAACCCAAACTGGTGAGAATTTATATTTAGACTGAGTTTCCTTAGTTCCCTGGCTGGAATTTTGAAAACCAGCTTTATTCTGCAAGAGACTGATTGCTTTGCAAGGCAAAGCTGGTCTTTCATATAAATGTGTCTATATACTGCACATGTCTTAAGACATTCAACAGTCACACTGTTTTTCCCTCCATTTCTTTCAAAAATGAAGAATTATGTAACCCTGATCCAACAGTATCACGTATTTGTCTAGAAATTTGTATTCATTCCTATTTTTGTATGAACTTCATTAATCTCTGCAGGTCTGTGCCAAATAACTGCTAAAATTACATTAACGATGACATTATTTCTTCCTACTTATAATGTATCAGTACAGAAAATATAAAGATTGAGGGATACTCTCACTGTTGGATGATATGGATGAAATTAACAAGCAAAAGAAAAGGGGGAATTCAGGAATGGGATGCAGCCATCAAGGAAGAAGAATTGTACCAGCTATATAAGCTCTTCAATCTCAGGAAAAAGACTGGAAACTAATTGTGATTTCTTCAGATGCAATGGAATGAATTAATGAGGGAATTAACATAGGAACTCATGTGAAAGGGACATGGATTGGAAAATCATGCTCAGTAAAACACCGGAGGAACAGTGCCAATCTTAGATGATGCAGAAAAAAACACAAATATGTCTGAGGTACTTTCCAAGTCTCAGTCATGGCATCAAAAAAGGATAGATTTCATAACAGTAAGAATAGTTTGCCTACAATGGGGAAAAATAGAATTATACAGAGTCTCTACGATCAAAGCATCCCATATTCCCGAAACAGAGATATAAATATATTGTAAAGGGCAACACAAATGAATGCCATTGACTGGACAAAAGAAATGCAAATACAGGTGAAACAGGGTAGGTGTTTTAAGGACACCTGAGCATTGGATGCCTCTGAAAATGTAACATCTGTGAACTCTGGGAGGTTTCTCTTCATGCTTGTATCCAGAGCAAGAACTTTTTGTTAAGTTCTGCTTGCTATAACATCTATAGAATGACCTGCTTAGTGTTTGCTTTGTACCCCTCTGACATATTTAAAATAACAGCTCCAAAATAACAGCCCAGGTGTTCAGATCAGCACAGAGCTTATGAAGGACAAATTCCATCCAACAAAGGATTTGAGATTTCAGAGAGCCTCAGCAAAATTTGTGTAGTATGTAGTTAAATTGCTTTTGATTATGGAAGCCTTTTCTTTTTATGTGGTATTCATTTAAACATTTATTTTTAGTTTATACCACTCTGTATTTTTAGCTGCTAAGTTCAGACATTAGCTATTCACTATGATTTGGCTTTGATGTGGCTATACTTAAGCACATCTGAGTGATTATTTACAGTTTTTAGCAAAGCCCAAACCTTTGGAGGCATGGTCTAAAATGGGAAAATAATTTTAATATCTCTTATTACCAGAAGTTCTGAAAATAACATTTGAGTTATAAAAAATCATTCCAAACATTGCAATTTTGCAGTATTTTATCTAAGTAGTGTGCTCTAATGGGTAAAAAGCTGTAAAATTTAACTGTCAGACATTTGAGAAAGCACAATCAAAACAGCTTTGAACAAAATATCTGTAGCAATTCTAGTATATGTAAAGTCACGAGGAGGACATAAGCTTTTCTATCTTGCTTTTACTTTGTTGATAAATCCATCTACCAACAGCAGCTGGAAAGAACAGGGAAGAGTACATTTAAATGATATCACTGTTACTTATTGCTGCAATTTTTTGAGAATCACATTTACACACATGAAACTTGTGTAGATTTCCTACCAGTAACTTTGCTACTAAAATGTAATATACAAAAATAAATCTTTATAGCTTGTGCTTCTTGATCCGCTCTGGCCTTTACAGCTTGTAAAGTGAAAGAAAGATTGCTCTGGTCTTATAAAAAGTATTTATTTGAGTTTATTTTATACTTTTCAGCATATTAGCTCAGAGCTATACTGTCTAAACTGTGCATATTTGTGAATGTGTAAAGTTTATTATTAAGATACAGAACTATCAAGATACCATTTATCTAATCCTTTCTAAAATTTGAATTTTGAATCAACTTGTATCTCAAAAAATTGTTTAATGTTTAAATTAACTGTTTAATACTATTTATATGCATATCATTCATCAGAGTATCAGATAAATTTCTTACTTTTGAAATCCTGAGCAATCTTTCAAAAAAAACTGAGCAAGATATAAAAATATTTTTATACAAGCAACATAATTTCAGCACCAGAAGATTTTTACTAATTTATATGAAAATTGTGCTCATGCAGTAACATAGCATCTGTTCAGGATGCAATATATGGTTTCTAGAATTGAAAAACAAAAATGAAAACAGCAGACATTTGTGTGCTTTCATTATGTAAGGGACAAAATGAATGTATGCAACGCACAGTGTGTGCATTGCAGTGACTACATAAGAGAATCTTAACCGAAAAAATCAAAGCAACTGCTGAACATGCTTTTGCTTTTTTTTTTTTTTTTAATGGTATTTGTCTGAGAGCATCTTAAAGAAGTCATTGAACTGATTCCTACAAAGAGCCATTTTCTATTGCTGTCTGACTTTTAAATCTAAGCAGAGTCAGACAGAATAGCCTTTGAAAAAATGCTGTTCTTAATTGTCTTGTGATGGAAAACTGCCCCACCTTGACAGTCAGTATTAGGATGCATTTTGAAACCTTTGACTTTTTCCAAGAGTAACAATTCACAGCCAGACACCAAAAACCATGTAGTTTGGCAGGGGGAGCATGTGGAAATAGTGGGTTCAAAATCACTGTAAGCTGGGAATAAACAAGCTTTGTGCTTATATTTTTTGTCAGAAAAGTAAAGTGTATAAAATTCTTTCCTCCAAATTACTTATTTGAAAAAAAAAAAAAATAGAGGCCTTGATTAATTCCCTTTCTAATTATTGCCTGCACTAAACAGGTGTTCAGAACTTTCTTTCCATGCAAAGATGAATGCTGCATCTTAAAATATGTATGGTAAGAAAAAAAAGCTATTAAAAATTCTGGTAATTGGCCATTCACAAATCTTTATTGCTGAAGGAGTTATTTTTTCCTTTCTGAAATATGGGCTATATAAATATTTAAATATATCCTTTTTTTAGCAAGAATTGTTCCTAGTCTGCTAAGATAATGTCATTGTGGGTGAATAAAATATGCATTTCCTCCTCTGAAATATTTTATCACATCTCTGACTTCTGTGATTATCCTGCACTTCACTACATAAAATATTCTGTATTTCACTGCTGAAATATTTCATAGGACTTAGCTTGTAAAAACATATCGTATTCTTTAAGAAGGCTAGTATTTGATGATTGCTTTTCTGCTGCACCTCACCAGTACAACATAATTCAATCTCTCAGATGCCAAGACTCTTCCAGTTTTTGAATGGCAACTTTATTTTCCTTGAATAGCAAATATCACTAGCATTTCAGCCAGAACAACCTACTGACTGAGCTGTCAGTCAGATGTTTAATATTTCAGACCTGAGACCCGAGAGGTACTGAACTCAGTGACAGAGGGTCACCCAGTACTCTGCACCACACTTGGCATTTAGTCTTCAGAGCCTCTTGGGGAAACCAATAGAAATCTATTTTACTGAACTACTAGGAGATTATTTTATAAGAAGCAAGTTGTGATACTCAGCACATTCAATCATGACAAACCACATGCCAGAGATTTGTGACCCCATATGCTGAACTGAACCCATTGTATTGGTAGAAGGGAGAGGTCAGCAAAACTCACCATGGGAAATGATCTGCCTCAAGTGCTGACCAAATGGAGTGCCTCTATTAAAGCTGCTACCATGTGAAAAAGACCCAACTAAATTTTGCTATTCATGATTTTCTAGGTTGTCCCAGCCTCTCCTCCTAAGACATTACAGGGTGCCATTGCCTGATACCACATCAGTGTGATTGGGCATGTCCTGAAAGGAGCAGGTGGGATCCTGCACTCTTTGCACAGGGTTTTTCCCTTCGGGTTAAGCTGGAAGGTACGCAGTTGAGTAAAATCAGAAAAATACAGTCATTTTGTTGCGTATGTAAGAGACTTAATTTCTTTCCGTGTCAACCACGTTCAACTAAAAAAAAAAGAAAAAAAAATCATTTAAAAAATTGTCAGAAAGCCATATGGAAATTTGAAAGGTACTACTATTTTATGGTCAAATCAGGGTCTTTGAGAAGTAATGGTCGAGTAAGTTAATTAACTAACTGCAAACCATTTGTTTTACATATAGTATATGTTTTTATTTGAAATATGTGGAACAGCCTATAGTTGCCATGTAATTTCTGCAACTAAAATTAAAGGGATCTTATTCTTTAATTTGCAAAACCTCAGACTGCTTTTGACATTCAGAAAAAGTGTTTAGATTGTTCCTTCTAGCAATATAAGCTGAAATAAGATAATTTGGCAATGTCAAAGATTGCTTTTGATTCAAGATGTAGGGTGAGGAATTTTGGAAGTAAATTCTTCTTCCTCTAATATAACAAGAAAAAGTCAAATATTAATTAATCTGTTTATGATGGCTAAAATGATCACTATTTCTTAGCAAAATTAGTCTAAAACTTGAACTTTCATGTTGTGTATGAAGGACAAATAGGTAAATAATTTTGTAAACTGAACATCTGAATTTGGTTGTGGATGAATTTAGAAGACTTGTGATCATTTTCTTTGTTTCTTTTTTGATTACAACTCCCTGTAATTCACATGAACTGGTGAACATCATACTTCTTTTTACAACCTCTGCTAAAGTAATAAGTTCTGATATAGCTCTGAGCACTCAGGAACCTGCATATGGAAGGGTGTCTTCCAGGCCCATGGAAGCATCTTGTCATCATTTGTGGTACTGAATACAATCCTTGATAATTCATAAAGCCATAATAAATAATGAAAAAATTTAAACATAAAAGGAGATTCCGCTCTGAATTAAAAAAAAAAAATTCTGGAGACTGAACTGACATTTCTGAATTACAACATCACATGGCACAGCTGCTTTCAGGAAATACTGTTCCTCACCTTAATTAAATCAGTTGCAACATTTCGTAGTGTGCTAAATTCTTCAGAATATTATATCAGAAAATTCTGTTAATTTGCTCTCTTTAAACTGAGGACTACATGTTGCAACATATGATAATTTCCCATTGTTTATCTTAAAAATCTTGATGGAACTTGCCTGGCTTGCCCCAAAATACTGCTGAGCTGTCTCATCAGGAGTGGGAAGGGACACCCATCAGACCCCACCACAGAACTAAATGCTATACTTTATCTAAATCTACCTAAATGTCTACTTTATCTCTTCCTCTCAGAGGAAACATCTAGAAGGGAGTCAATGTAGTGCTTCAGTGGAAGGACACTAGGAAATCTTTGCACCAACGGTCACATGTTCTCATCTAAGTTCTTGAAAGGACAACGGTGACATGAAGACAAATATGATTGCCTATATCATGTGGTCTCTACTTTTATTATTATTCTCTCTAGAACTGACAGTTAAACTAGAGTACTCTATTCTCATCTGCAAAAATATTTTATCACTGTTTAAGTGCCAGATTTCCAGAGCAACAAAATGTCTATGCAGCAAATGCTTTAGTACAACCATACAAAAATAGCTAATATATTACTCACATGTAAATATTTACATAATATTCAGATACCCAATGCATATGGGTGAGCAAAAATCTGGTCCTGAAATCATTCGTATTTTAAAGAAACTTCTCCTGAATATTCTAATGTAACTTCCAGGCAATATAAATGCTAAATATATTGGGTAGCTTTCCCAGCCTTGGAGAAGAAATAAGTGTTCCTTCATTAAGCCTCTGTGATTCTTTAATGTTGATTTATTTTTCTCAGTAGTCCATAGTTCTCCTCTCTGTTGGCCCCAGCTCCTGAGCCCCCTCTTGTCCACCTCAGTTGTGGAAGAGTTTGGAAGAGTTTTCCAAGAAAACATACATATATCAGAGCAACTTCATTTACTTTTAAGATACAGACTGGAATATGTATATTTGTCTTCTTTCCATTACTTCAGAGACTTCCACATCCTTAAAGACCTAAACATACAATCTGTACTGCTCCGTCAGTTCTTAAGACAGTTATGTGAAGACAACTCAAATGAGAAGGGAAGAAGGGAGGGAGAATGGAAAGATGCATAGAAGTCAAGGATTTGGACTACATATCCATGGCTGAATGCATACGGTTTAAAAGCTGCATGCAGCTCTTTTACCATCAAATTTTAGTTTTTTTGGAATCTTTAGTTTTACAAGAATATAGTCATTTTATGGAATTAATAGGCATTAGCATGATAACACGAACATTTCTGTTTATCTTATTTATTCTCATTCTCTAACTGCAGCTGATTTCAACACAGATATTTCAAGTAGCAGAGCAAAGTCTGCTTTGCAGTAAGAATTGTAATATATCAGAAGGCACATATAAACACAGTCTACAACTGCTCTTGCTATTGTTTGAACTCAAGTACTGTCTAATGGCTATTACATTTCTAGTATCCTCCTTGTATTCTTTATTGTATAAACATTCAAAAAGGATTTATATTCTATGTAAAGATCACAGATGGCTATACAGGAATAGAAGGTAAAATAAGCACTGGAAGTAAAACAAATTGATGGTTGAAAATATTATCTAATATACATTCCGTCAGTGACATAAGGTTTTCCTTTTTGCAACTGTTTCTTCCATTGACATATATGTGTAAACAAAAAGTTGTTCTGAATTGGTAATAGGGTTTTTATTCATTAATTCAGCATTCATTGTTATACAGTGGTGGATAACAGCTGGTGGGAGAAAGAAAATTACAACTCACTGCGGAAGCAAAAGAATTGAGTAAGGGAACTAGAGCTTAATGAAGAATCTTGTAAAGAAAGCCAATTTGTGGTATTAATAGCTTAATTAATGCAAGATGTCACAGAAGCTTTATCTCATCAGCAAAGCAGATGAGATGCTCATTTTATTTAACTTTAATTAGTTTTTGCCACTACTGTTTTCCTTTTTGTCCAAAATATGCTGGAGATCTTTTAGCAACAGGCAAGTTACAGGATTACTGCTTACTGTCTAAAATTCTGGGCATGGTTCTACCTTTCCATATTCATATGCCCTAGAATAATTTGAACAAATATGCTATTAAACCTACTAACTCATCTAGGCTTTGCTTTTAGGATCTTACTTAATTTCTTTTCTGGGTCACTGTCTTGATGTGGGAAATGATTGTTACTTGTTTTCTGCAACAGCCTCCTTAAGACTGAAGAGTTTGTGAAGTTTTTAAAATAAATTCAAGCCTATTTTTATTCATGCTTTAAGATGGTTTTCAATATTACCTTATTAAAATGGGAGACTGAACTCCCCTTCAGTTGGCATAACTCTGTGCTTGGCTCTCTAATACCTTTTCCTAACTCCAAAAATCTCATTCTGCATTAATGGCTTTTTCTGTTTACACATCTATATTTAAAGCAATATTCTTGTTTTATAATTGAAAGTTCATGCAGTAACTGATTAAAATATAAAGCAATACAATAATACAATACAGATAGTAAAAAGTCTATGGTCTGCTTTTACTGATGCTCAGCGTTATTTAAAATCAAGTCTACTTCCTCAGTGCTGAGATCTCCAGAGATATAAGAATGACCTATAGACTCTACCCTGTGGTGTTTTGGGCTGGATCATTTTTCAGTACTCTTTCTGCCCCATGTACAATACGAACAGCTGTTCCACTGAAGTCTGAATGATAGCTAGGTAGTTCAAAAGCAAGGAGAGTATAGAGGTGAAGGGAATAACAGATAGAATTCAGGAATATGGGTATAAATGAACAGAGAAAAAAAGGAAAAGGTTACAGTAAAGTAGATATAGAAGAATGAGCTCAGGAACTAAAAAGGTACAAAATAAAGATAAGGAAGTCAGAGAAAGTAGGAAAATCTAGCAAAAAATCAACAGCCTACAATTAAAAGAACAAACAAAAAAAAAAGAACAAAAAAGGTAGAAAAAAGAACTATACAAAAGTGAAAATAGGAATCATTTTCATATAAGAGTAGAAGAAACGTAATTTAAATCTGCTATTTATTGTTGCACTCTATGGATAAAAATTCTTTGGATTTGAAGTACAACTAGTTTTGTGGAAGAAAAGAGGAGAGGAGAGGAAAAGAGAGGAAACAGTTATAACTGTCATTTTAATAAACCAAACCTATGTAATCCCAATTTAAATCAAGACAGAATTCAGATGTATGTTTTATATGACTGATTAAAATCACACTATCTGTCTGAAAAATTAAGACTGCTTGTATACTCAGGGGCACATTGATGTAATTGAAAAGATGAACAAAGTTATTCAGGGAACTGGAGTAAAAGACAGGATAAAATAACAAACATTAAGAAGAGATGAAGAATTCTTTTAAGTAAAACAATTTGCAAAAATTTTTCACCAAGTTACTCAAAACAATTCAGTCTAAATTGTCAGAATTTTTGCAAATTAAATGCAAAAACTCTATACATGTAAACAGAAAGGAAGTAAATACTGTGTCTTTATGTAATAAAGTGAAAATGTGTAGACTGAATTTGTTAATCAAAGTTCAACAGTGGAGAAAAAATTAATTAGGCTAACACAACCTGTTTTAAGACATACATTTTTTTCGAAATTATACTTAGTTTCAAATTAATCTTGAAACATTTATGAACAGTATCATAACACACAGGGCTATATCATAGGTTTTAAAGAACAATAGGGCTCTGACTGGAAAGAAATACATTTGCACTCCCTATTTATACTTTTTCTGGTCCAAAATATAAAATAATATTGAAATAGCTTCTATTAAATGAAGAAAACACAGGAAAGTACAGATCTCTGCCAGGAAATCTCAGCATCTGGATCTCACCTCTTATGTAGCAAGGGAATACTTACCTTAGGGAAGTTAATTTTCCCTTATAAAATTGGAGTATAATTGTAAAAGCCAGAAATATAAAATAAGTGAGACAGTTCCCAGCAACTGAAGGAATTATAGAAAATTACACTGCCAGGAAAGACAGACATGGAGGCTACAGGATTCTTCCCCTCTTTTTTTTTTTTTTTATAGCTAGTAGCAGAAATAGTATAATTATTCAGTGATTCTAAGTGTTTTTCAAATGGATTCTGCTAATCTAAAATGAATATCCTGATAATGTATATTAAACCCATGTGATTTAGGTGCCCTGAAGACACACTGGGTTACCTGCTTTCAGTACAGTATGCTAGTGAAGTAGACGTTTCTTGTTCTCTGTTAACAAAACATTCTTTTTTTTTACTACTGAATAGAATGATATAGGTTTCTTCAACTCACAGTATATTTTGTACAGTTTGTTGGGGTCTTCATCACAAAGCCATTAGAAAGAGATATTCAGTAGATTGTCTGGCAATATTTAATATCCTCTATAAAATAATAAAATACTTAACACATTAGAGTGAAATGGGTAGGGTTTTGTTGAAAGATATTTTTCAATTACATTGAATGTTACATAGTTCTTACATATAATGATTTTAATATTTTAATCCAAATCTTAATTATGTGCTTTATAATGAGGTTCACAATAAAAATAAAGCCTGTTTGATCTTTTTTTTTTTTTTTTTTTTTTTTATCCCTATCTGTTCCATTGCCCTAGGATAATTCACCCTTCGTCTAAAATCTTATGAAAGCTACAGGTGCGTAAAATAATTAAAATGTGATACTAAAAGGTCTTAAGTGCGTGAACCATGACAGAACACTCTTGGATATAAATGAGCACCTAGTTCACGGAGAGATTTGTATAGTATCTTTTCATTAGATCAGTAACTGGACTGTACAATCATGGTGATGTGACTAGCTTGTTGTTTTGTCCCTGGAAAGCTCTGGCAGAGTTAATCTCCCTAAATGTTAATTCTTTGAGACAGACAAGAAGAACTTGACTTTGGGGTAGGGAGGAAACCAGCAATAAATTCTCATACCCCTTCATATCATATGACTTACTAACAATGCTGATAAGAAATAATAATTCTATTTTTCATAACAGAAAAGTCCTGGAGTCCTACCATATTTTTAAGATAGTATTTAGATCTAAGTCACCTACCCTCCTTCTGTGATGCAGGTAACTTAAACAAATTACAGAACTCTTCCTACAACACATTACCTTATGCCAGTATGGCATAATTCTTATCAACTACAACTTACTGAAGAATAAATTTCTGAAACCTTTAAAAATGTACATGACAGGTAAGTTACATACACTCTGGAATTAAAAATAATCCCTTTTTAATTTAAAAAGTTTGGTCACAAATTTGCTGTAGAAAGATTTCCTTAAAATTTCAGGTTTGCACCCAAACAGTATAATTGTAACTATATTCATCAGATTTGCTGGACAGCTTATCCATTCTACTCAGCATTCATCAAATCCTGATCTTTGTAGAAAGTTTAGTGGCATTCTAAGATATTTTTCTTCTTACAATGTAGACTAGGCATCTTCTGTGAAAGCTTCTGTTGACGTTGTTACTGAATCTGCATGGAAAGTGATAAAGAGGACTATATTTTTAGATTATTGAAAAAACTTTTACTTCAGTTGTGCAGTGTATTTCTGAAATAAAAATATATTCAATTATAACAGTTGGATTAAAAATAAGATGAAATCCAAGCTTCTTGTCCTTTTCAAAAATGTCATTTTAATAGGAACATATTATTCAACTTCTGTTTCACCAGGTCTATTTTTATAAGATAAAAAATATTTTATTTATATTCACAAATTTAAAGAAATAAGAGATACATTATTAACATTTTTTATGATTTGTTTAAATAATAATTTATTAGCAACCACGATACAATTAGTGACTGTTTTGAAATACAGTAATTGGTGTAATTAAAAATATTCTATTAAAAATGTTCTGTTTTTTTGAGTTTTTCAGTTAGGTATTACAATTTAGTTTAAAGAGGGCAAATATACAAATATGACAGCTTGCAGATTGTTTTCAATTTTTTTGTTCTTGTTAAATTATATCTTAAAATTAAGTTTGGTCACTAGTAAGGCTGTCTTTATTTTTTTCCCCTAGAACTGCTCAAGATCGAATTATATGGTACTACTAGATTTTCTAGCAACAAAATCTTTCTGTTATAAGCATGCCTTACAGAAATTGTGTCAAATGTCACAAACTGGTGACAAAGCTTTGCAAGTCATGATTTTCTTGTCAATAAGCCCATCTAGACCACAGATGATAGTCAAAAGATTAATTATTTTTTTTTCCTGCTTAATAATTCACTTCATTTTCACAGTAGACATCAGACAGTTCTTTCTTATGTTTTCTTGAGATGTAAAGTGATGGAATAAATAAGGGATTTAAACTAATATGTCTAAGGAAAATATATTATTTTAAGGAAAAAATATTCTAGAACACATATTTAAAGTCTTTAATAGTCTGTAATATTAAAAGTCTGTAATATTTTCCAAATCTGATATCAACATGAGAGGAAGACAAAAAGAATATTGTTTGAAACCTTTTAAAATTCCTTCTGGTGAAAGGTAGAACTGCAGTAATTTATCTGCTTTAAATAATTAAATGACGATGAAGCAGCATTTCTGATCTGGCCTTGTAATGAATGCTTTTTGTGATTTCGTGGCATTACATGGAGTTTAGCAAAATATTCCTGTGAGTTGTGCTCCCAGAAACTGGTGCTTAACTGGATTTTAGTTTTAAATTAGGTAGACAACTTTAGGCAGAAAGCTAACAATTTTATGACTTTTTTGAATATCAAGAACAAGTTAAAAATTGTGTTCAGACAAAAACCCACTAGAGACCAAAATTAACTTTATGGCATTAAAAATTAAATCTATTTATTACACCTATAGTTTCTCTTGTCAAGAATCTTAAGCAAATAATAGCTCTAAGCAATGAGCTTATACAAAATGAACTGATCCAAAGGAGAAATTTCTGCTGCTAATGAGAACCCAAGGCACCAGTTAAGTTTAGGAAACAATTATTGGGTTTAAAACAATCATTTTAATCAGGAATAAAAGAATATTTTGTGTCAAACTATTTCACTATAGCATCATTTTTATTTTTATTTTCCCCATCCTTCTGATAGTATTTGCACTAAAATTTAAGCTTACAATTTTTACTTTGATGTGAGGTAGAAATCTTTTACATTGCTCTTGTCAATTTTCTGGAGCTTGACTGACTGGCTCTCCTATCCTTTTCTTCTGCCATCCTGTCAAACTTTTAACAGGATTTAAATTACCAGCCCACTAAAATTACAGAATATCTGAAAGGTTAATGCAGTACAGCAAGTGCATAATATATTGTACTTGAAAAGTTTAATGTCTTATTCACGGAACAAGAAATGTAACAAGGACTGAGAATGACAGAAAATTAATCAGCTCTCTCATGATGATGCTCATAATAAGAGCAAATGGTTACTGAAAACATAATACTTTCAAAAAGCTTGGTGAAAATTGAAATTCTGAACTTCTTGCACTGTGGAAGGTATTGGCTGTTATCAAATGAAAACCTGCATGTGCAAAAGAAACTAAGACCCAGTAAAAATTCAACTTTGATAGCTGTTCATTATAAGTTATGAATCATTCTAAGAGTGAGGCCATTGTGGCAGAACTCTTTTTTTAAAAAATATAGAGTTTAGATGAACTTTATTACTGCTAATCATTGATGGAATCTCTGGAATTTGCTCTGAAAAAGACCTCCCAAAACAATGAATAGCTATGATTTTAAAGCAGGAAAGTGGAATAAGATTTTTCTGTCATTCCTTCTAAACCTGAGTAGATGCTGGTGTGACCCTTCTGCTGAAAAAAAACAAGATCAGAAATTCTTTACTGAAAATAGGATGTACATAAACCTTGCCGTGTCTTTGTAAAATAGATTAATAAAAACACATTCTCTTTTTTGAAATTATGTAATGTTATTTGAGTATGCCTCTTTATGCGGTGTTGGCCATAAAGTTCAGATAACCAGGTACTTGCGTCATTTTGACTCTTTCTAACACGGTCAATTTAAAAATATTCTGTAGCTTGTAATAGTGGAATATTTTCAACTATCTTAGTCTAAAATATTTTTTCTACTCTTTTAGGTGTAAAAAGGCATGACATATGGGGACACTACTGGTACATAATAATTCTCTGATTCTGTGATTAGATATTGTCCTAAGGGCATGATTTGGCTGCTTATGTATTCACTTCAAAAACCAGAGAGCAGATGAGAAAGATCTTTAAGTAAGTCCATACCTGTTCTTTGTATTATAAAAATAGATTCACAAGTCTTCTTGTTTCTGCTCATCAGTGCTCTAGTTTTGCTGAATGAACTTTTAAAGATGAATGACACAAAATAGTCTAAGGGAGAGACTGGAATTTGAATTCAGACTAAACTCTTTTTCCATGATCCCTGTTGCTTTGAATAAGCTGAATGCTATGGTGAATTCACGGGGGTCCAACTCTTCCCATGACAGTTTTGTCCCTTTCTTGGATCACTAGTTGGCAAGATGTATACAAGTGACCCATTTGTGAGCCCATGTATAACCTTTATACATGTGAATGGAGAAATATTACTGTATATACTTAAAAGGAAAAATATTTAAGAACCTCAAAAAGTCATTATGAGGGCTTCAAACAGAAGGACTTTGGAGAAACTCATGATTACTTAAACCAATTAGTACTGCTGAAAGCAAACAAACAAAAAATCCAGCTCACAGAATGCATGTATGAACTTATGTGTCTCCTTTATTTCCTACTAACCTCTTTCTGCTTGTTGAATTACTTTGAATAGGCAATGTTGATACTGAAATGTTATCTTTGGGTTTCCAAGCTCATATACCACTGAGATTAATGGAATAAAGGTGAACTTGTTTAAGTCTGTCTGTTAGACAATATTTGTATTTGCAAGTGCTGCTTGAATAAAGATATAAAAAAGTTATTTGTGGTAATATGAACAGATTCTTTAGTCAATATAAATATATCACTAGAATATATTTTTGGCACTTGCCAGTTCATCTACCTGATGGCTAATGATATCGTAGACACAAATAATATCTGTAGAACACTGAATTTCTCCATGATTGACTGATTCTTTCTTAGAAACACTGTTACCTCTATTTGAATTACCTTACAGCCTGACAAACTAATACAAATATTTTAGACTTCCTTTCATGCCCTTATTTTCCAACGCTTCTCTCTAGAAATCAATTTAGAACTAATATTTTCAGGTGAATAATACAGAAGATTCTTTCCATTATTTTGCTGAGGAGTGAGACGGTTTTCTACTCCCAGTTGTAGGGTCTCCTTTCCCTAGAAATATAATGTTACTTCAATCATTTACTTTCTGAAGTGTTCAGAGCATTTTTTCCAATATTCTGTACACACACCCAGTCTGTACTCATACCTACAGGCTTTTAAAAAGACATAATATTGAACACCATTTATTCCAATTTTTACCAAATTATGAGAAGTGTTATTTTTGACCATCAGTGTTAAGTACTGTTTTCCAGTGAAGCTGAGCTTACTTTGACAAGCCCAATTTTCAGAAAATATGTTTTCCCAAAGTAACTAATAAAAAGACATCTAACTTCTATGGTCAGTCATGGGGAAACAAAATAACACAGGCAGGTTTTTCACTGAAATAAAACTTTTTGCTGTTATTTGCTTTAACCTCATTTTCATTTCATGTTCTCAGGAAGAACTGACTGAATTTTTGCACCATTTCTTGTATTGGCACTAATGGGAGTAGCATAGCCACTAAAGTTTACAAGCTATTAAATACTCCAAGCAAATCATAAAATATTTTTGCTCCCTATTGCTGTACCTTAATTCAATAAAATTTGTTGAACTCCTGCTGCACTGATATCAGTGAGAGTTTTGCCACTAGTGTTGAAGGGACTGAATTTTACTCAGTAATTACCTTTCAGAAAAGGTTACTATGTTTTTGGCAAAATATTTAGTTCTTTAGAAATAAATGAACTGGACATGCAAGCCTTTGGGCCATGAGGACCATGTGCTAACACAGTTGCATGGAGAAAAACTCAGCTTTGCATCTTTGGCAAGAACACTTTCAGCCTGTTTACCTGCCTCAAGGTGCAGCTAGTCCACGGTACATAAAGGACTGAAACAAAAGTGGCCATGGTCATAGTGGAGAGAAATAGTCACTGTTTCCACTTAGGCCACTAAGTGGAAAGTCATTAACAGGGAGTTGCGGTGCATTACCAATTAGTGTTATGCTCTCCTTATTGCTCTTTCCGAGGTTACACTGTACAAATTAATGCAGAGTCTTTATAAAGACAAGGTATGATCTTGCTTTCGTGTGAAATGCACTGTAGCACTTGCCAATAAAAAGATGTTTATCTCTATTTTTGAAACTTATGTATTTATTAACTTATTTATTTACTATCCCATTGAAAGAGATTTGCATTCAACTGGACAGTAAGGGCAGAAAAATCTCACACATATCTGAGATTTCGTCTGTCAGTATCAGCAATAACTGAACCAAGCTGAAAGAACTGAGTGATTTTTTTTTCCACTCTGATGCCACATGTATCCAGCCGAGCAGGGGGGAGTTGAAGGATAGTTTCTATTATAGTTTATTGACCAGAAGGGCATAAATCAATTTGTTGACATAGTTACAATTGAAGATCAGAAAACCATTCTGTTTTAAATAATTAGGAACTCAACTTAGATCACTTGAAGTCTGAGAGGAAGATATATTTTAAAGCAAATAAGTATGCATTTGTAAAGCAGAGACGAATGTAATATAAAATGAATTTTAATATGCACACATCGTAGTTTTGAAAACAAAAATATGTCTTTTATAACCTTTTCTCCTTACAAAAGATAGGACTTGCTTCATCCATCAATATATAATGAGGTACACTGACAGAGCCAATTAAATTTTTAGTATCCATAAGTAAAATACTATATGACAGGTTGCCAACTCAGACAGTGGCATAAAAGTCTTTCCCTCAACAGTGATAACAATAGCTCTTAAATCATTCTTTCAGTTGTCTACATATACACATGACTAATAGACAAACACTGAAATTCAAAAGTTAGAGATTAGATGAAACTGGAATGAAATCCCACAATCTAATGAAAAAAAAAGTGAACTTCCCATAGAGCTATCTTGATTATCTTATATGACATTAAATGTTGATTGATCTTGGAGCAGATAGAGGCAGAAAGGAAAAGCTGCAGGTGGTTGTGAGAACACTTCTTTGTTTTCTGGCTCAAAGCTTGCTTCCTGAGAGGTGACAATCTCCCTCCTTCTTCCTACAGAGACTCCTTGCTTCTATTTCCTAACTTTTCTATCACCCTTCTCCCTTTCCTAATCTCCCTGTTTAAGCTTTGTAAGAGATTTGACCAACATCTGAACCATTGTTTCTTAATCTCACATTGTGTATACATATCAAAGAACCTCCACTCCTCCTACAGATTGAAGTGAGACAGTAGTGTAACAGTCAAAATTTATAAATCATCTCTACAGGTAGTCTACTCACCTAACCAACTGAAGAAGTGATTGCTTGATGACTTGCTAAAATATATTCTCTCTTTTCCTCTAGCACTAAAAAGCTTACTTTCCTTTGGACTGTATTAACTCATACATTTCTTCTGTGCTTTTTTTCTCCTGACACAAAGAAAGATATTTGGTGAAACAAGAAGGAGAAAAGAACCAAGGAAATGATTAGAAATACAATTGAGAAGAGTCATTTTACTCACGGACTAGAAATAAGTATTAAAATATTTTCTGCTGTAATCCTTATGATATTTGGTATTCACAGGCGGGAATCTTCTTTGTAATCTGAAGTAAAATTTTGAAAGATTTTTTCCTAAAGGAAATCTGAGATTTCATTTGTTATATGTTAGCTTGCACTGCTAAGTGCATACTGCCTTTCACAGCAGTGCCAGAGGAATGCAAGAAAAGAAATCAAATCTGAAACCTTTTCTATTGTAGGCAAGCCTATTCATTTTGTTTTTTAAACAGGCCTAGTGATCCATGGAAAATATACATTTTTTAACATTCACATTCTCCATCTGTACTATGGGGAAATATCAGCTGCAAAAAACTTTGCAATATACTGTATCTTAAAAACAAGCAGCACATTTTTTCTTTTTTTTTTTTTTTTTACTTATGGTGTTCGATCCAAAGTAGAGAACTAAAATACCTCTGAGCCACTGCCCACTGCAGGGCCTGGGCAGGTTAGACATCAGCACCAAGCAGTGGCAGCTCCATGGTTTGTAATGCCCTCTACCAGTCCAAGGCCATGAACATGAAAAGACCAGGTCTTTGTCAGGTGCAATTCCTCCTTCTGTTTCACACCAAAAGGTGAATAAAGGGTTAGAATATCTAACTTTATCACATTGCTGAAATCAGACATGAAACATGTAGAGAGGAAGAACAAAGAAGGCAATTGATTTTGCTTTTGGTTAAGGACACTTCTGGGACTGTCTCTGTGAAAAAAAAGAAAAAAAAGAAACGATGAAGAAAAAGCAGAGTTTATGCGTGACTCAGAGTTATGGACTCCACTCACCTCTATGCCTGGTCTCTGATATAGAAATAAGACACAGTACACTATGCTGCTACAGAGTGGAAAATTAAACCAAGAGAGGTTTCAAAACATTATTCTCCTCTTTACAGAATACAAACAACATCCCACAGAGCAGTGAAGAATAAGCTTTCAATTGTATACAAGCCCTTGTACCAATGTGGACACTTTCTGCTTGTGTAACACCTTTAACCATTGTGCAGTCATCAGTCAAGGAAGTCTAGGAATTTTTTCAGTAGAATTGAACTGAAAATAATATTAATTGCTGCCTTTGGTTAGCTTCTTATTACTTAGAGCAGAAAGCAAGTACATACTGTAATATAATGGACATATTTCAAATCCATTTCTTTTCTATAACATTAGATCAAATGTGGGTTCCATGTAACCCAAGTGAATTTTAGCTAACTACATGGAATTAAGTATCTAAATAGCAATACCTGATTATCTGTATTTTTAAAGCCTAGTCTACATATATAGAGTATATTTGGACTATTAATGCATACTGGAGTAATTTTTTTTTGTATTCTTTCAGCCCTTCTAAAAGTTAAATATGCATATATGTATCCATATATACTTTCCTATTATTTCTTGCAGAAATTATGTATGTATAGCCCCATAAAAAGTATGTAATTATGGGCATACAGATAATATACGTACATACAAAGACAGTGCATGCTCTCCTATTTCTATTTTTGCCTGTTGAAGGAATATCCTGACCTACTACCAGACATCTTATATTTCTAACTTTATTTGTATCCTTAAATTTGACTTTGTGAGTGAGAGCTTGTATGCGTGCAGAAACAGGATGGGAGAGATTTTGGCTGAGGAAATAAGGGCCATTCTGCAAATAATGAAGCTATAAACACTGCTTCCCTACACAAGAGCAAATTCAGCAATTTTGACTGAAACACACTGACTTTTCTGTCCCTTCCCCTGTGCCAAGGTCACAAAGTGTTTCACAAAGAAATCACAACTGTTGAAGCAAAAGATCCCTTATCAATAAGTTAGTTTGGCTATCAGGGACAATATAAGAAACTGAGCTTACCTGAAAATGACTGTGCTTAGCAACTAATTGTTAAACCCTATATGGCCTGCATTTTCCACATACCTTTCGTATTTTTCCTTTTTAATATATTCTCCATCTAGAAAAGTATCATCTCTTCTGCTCATAGCTACAAGCTATTAGTCTGGAACCAAGATTAAATCTAAAAATGTCAAATATAATGAAAAAAGCAGAGGAGGAGACTGGATGGCTTAGTGAGATGGAAATGGTTTATGAAGTCTTTCACCTTTAACTTAGTGATCTGAATAGTCTGCAGTCAGTAATCACTGGGAGTTTTGAGCAATTGATACGTGTTCAGCGATGTATGATAAATAAGTTGTTAAGTCTCAGCAGAGCTCCTCATGACCATTGTGTACAATACATAAAAACATAACAGCTGATATTGATAGAATTTTATATTGTTATTGGCAATACTACTAAAGAACAAAAAGGCTGAAGAAGTATACTTTCCTTAAAAGAATGAATATACCTATTTCACTGGAAGATCATTTATGCTCACAAATTACTGATATTACTGTTCAGCCATCTTATGTCCTTAATAAATTACATTAAAAAGACTCAGCAGCTGTTTTACATTTAACAGGAATTCAAGAACTATAGCAAATTGTAATGACTATTTTCTTCTGACCGCCTATGTAATCTACATAAAAAATAGAGGGGCACATCTCTGAAATCCAAAATCTGTATAAAATTATTTCCAACATAAAATATAAAAAGATTTACTATAATTTGCAAATAACATAATATAATATAATACAATATAATATAACATTTTACACCATTTATTTCAGAAAAGGTCTTGAAGTTCTAAAATGTTTTCTGACTTACCTATTTCAATTTACTACTGTACAAGCTGAGTAGGATTAATGCTCTAAATGTGAGAACAGATTCTTCAGTTTAAAAAGTAATGTAACATATTTCCTAAAGATTCCTTCAGATTTTCTGTTTTATTAAGATCTGGGAAGAATGCATTTCAATAATATGAAACATTTTGATGCTTCACCAGAATGAAAATACTTTAAGCAGGATATACTAGGGATATGTCTTGATTTTATAGAAATTTCTACTGCATTCATTTGAATTAAGGATTAGAAAATAAAACTGATGTAAGCATAACAACTTTATACTACTTTCTTAAATGTTCCGAATATCAAAGGCATGCAAAGATTACCTAGTTATTTATGCTTGTTTGTTTTCTATACTAATGCCAACACTTGTGTCTCCCATCTTCCTCAAAGTTTCTTTTGCTAGCTTTTTCAAGATGTCAAAAGGAATCATTCTTTATTTATTCTGAAATTTTAAGAGGAAATGTTTAGCAGGTCTGTAGCATACAAACAGGAAACATTTTGTATGGAAGACATTAGCGTTCTTTCATCAAAAGGATAATGGAGAGAGAATTTTTCATTCTTCCTATTTTAACAAAGAACAAGTATACTGTGTGCATTCATCCACTTAAAAGTCTATTTGTTTCAGTAATTGAAACAAATCTCTGGGTATTATCATAAACCCAGAGGCCCTGTTAAGGAAATTAACCTTTGAATTGCAATTCTGTCTTGTTTTATGGTCACACCTGATGTGTTACAATAGGCAGGAAAATAAATCTGATTTTCTTTCTTATCGATGGCTTCATTTTCATTTAGTTGTGTTTCTTTATTTTTCTTCTTATTGTGATAGTTTATTTTATTTGTTAGTTTCTTTGCTCTGTTTTTGTGGGAGTTTCATTTTATGATGGACAAAAATGCTCCAAAAAATGCTTCAAGGTCAGGAAGTCCAAAGTACTTACTTTAAAGAACTCCAAAAAGAGTTTAATGTATGTATTAAAGACAACATTTAAAATGTATATTTATATACATTTTATTGGAAAATACCATAATATAAATGCTTATACTTTAGGGAATAAATTAAAACATAGGGCTGTACTAATACCATGTATCCAGAAGAAATACTTTTATGCTTCCTTTGGAAAAATGAACATAAATCTATAGAGTTGACACTTTTTTAAAAACCTTCATGTCCAAAACAAACAAACAAACAAACAAATAAATCACAAACATTAAGGAAATACAACACATTTTATCACACGAGGTGACTCAGGTATCTATCATTTACAACTTGCTAAACCAAGACTCGTATTTGACTTACTTAAAATCCTGAGATGAGCTGTAAAAGAAGATCAGATAGGGCACATCAGTTTTCATAGATGGCATCACTTTGATAGTGAAAATCCAATCTTTATTCTCTTCTTTCTCTTTCCTTTTCCGCCTTTCCTTTCTCCCCCCCTTTTTTTTTCTTATTACTTTTCTTTCCCTTTTCCCCTTTTTCTCCTCTCCTTCTTTCTTTACACATTCATCTCATTATATTGTCAGTTGGCAAAGGAGAATATCTTCCTATTTATTATATTTCTTTCACAAGGTTAGCACCCATTTACTGGCTTCTCCTGAATCTTCCAGGGATAAGTGCTCATTCTTTGTAGAGTTTCTTTGATTTATCTATTACTGATTACATTTATTTACTTATTCTAGAAGATCTGCAGTATTTTACTCTCAGCATGGTTAAGTTTATTAGTTCTCTCATGTATTTAAATTATTTTGTGGTTTACTGTTAAAAACACAAAGGGGTTGAGATTAAGAAAACACAAAAGGTAGAAAAACAGAAGGCACCAATTAAAGAATGAGCTCTGTTAAACCAAAAGCATTAATAGGAGGAAAAAAGATGCTTAATGATGTTGAAGAAAAGAAAGAGTGGCAAGATATTCTTCCTACCCTGAGTATTAATATTAAATAGTAGAGTCCCAAGTATAGAGACAGTGAGGGCAACTCCTTTTCTTGCAGAACTAGGGTTATTGGTAGATTTTGTATTTTCTTGCTGATCTTTAACATTATTTTTCTTGCAGATTGCGTACTATTCTCTATTAGAGATAATAAATATAATTGCAGTCTTATAATAATAGAGATAATAAATATAATTGCAGATAATAAATATAAATGCAGTCTGGAAGACGTACACTAACCAAGTCCAAGTAAAACTTTTGAACTGATAGCTTCTAAAATACCTGTGACTTACAAGGAATTATTTTCTCTAAATAGAATAAACAGGATGAGGCAGCATAAATACTATAATAAAATTCATTCCCATAATAAAAAGGAGGCAGGGCAACCTACTGAATATATAAACAAGATGAAGTATCAATTATATCATATTGTGATGCCATGGCTATCCTACAATAAAAGAGCAAAATATGGAAACTAATTATAGTTATTTGCATCTATATTAATACTTTGTGTATGTGTTACATGATGTTCTCTGAAGAAATTAAGGGTAAGTGAAATTGCTCAGAAATAAATATGTTCATATTTTTGTTTGTGATATTTTTCAGTCTACTAAGTGATAATTTTAAAATGTATTATGTTTTTCTTTTGTTTTTCTTCACTCAAACTTACCATTTGTAGGAAATATTGACTAAACTTCATTAAGTAGAATATTCAGGAATTACTTGATGTGACAGTTTTCAGAATAATTTCTAAAATAAAACAGAAGCAAAGAAAAAGATAATAAACTGTAATAATCAACTCACACGTTTTCGTATTCCTTCTCTTCTGCATTGTCTCATTGTTTCTCTTCTTTTTGTGTCATTCAAGGATTCAGAGATTATTTCAGTATTGTGTTCTGGAATATTCAAAGACATTGATCTATACTTTGCATAGAGGAAACAGAACATTACTGACAGGATATTACTGACACATGTAGTGTCAGATATATCAGCAGTATATATGTGACACTATACTAGAACTAGAACTTAACATCCATGTCAAGGTAAAATAAACCAGAAAACTGGGAATTTATATCACAACAGTTTAATATTATAATATCTTCTCAATATGTATGTAGGTCACTCTGAAAGTAATGTCTCCTATTTATTTCCATGGAAACTACAACAGAGCACAATAACACTATTTGATAGAATTACTAAACACTATTTTACAACATAGTCATCATCGCTAGCCAGTTTGTGTGGATGAGCTGACCAAGACACCCTTCATTTCATGGCGCGACAGCGAGGCATGACTATCTGGAACATAGTTTGTCTTTCACATCACTGTCACCACTGCTGAAATGCACCACCCATCACATCACTGTGCTCACATTCACTCTTTGTTCTCCATAATCATTCAGCAAATGTTAATGAATGTCAGTGTATGCCATTCTTCCTGCGTGGACAAATTAAGTGATGCACCATTGCTTCATATGCATTTCCATGTCAGATGTCATGTTGTCAGATTCCCCTCTGCTGCCACCTGTCACATGGAAACAAAATGTAGTGGAATACTGGTGGGAAGGTTCACCCTCTACTACTGTATCACCAACATCCACCTCTGACACTGTAGGCCAACATAATAATATGAGAGGCATTATTGTTGAAGCAGCCCATGCAGAAACAGTTTGTAGTATATTTAGACTGTGGTATATACATTTAGCTCTTGATCTTCAAATGATGAGCTTGAAGCTGATATAGCAGTGCCATCCATACCCTTGCACCTAAGAGAAGGAAAAAATTGAAATACTAGTTCAGTGCTGCATAAACATTCCTGTGTGGCATAACTCCAATATCAGTCTTTCATTTAAAGATAACTGTAGCTCTGCTGCTCATTCTAAAATCCTTAAATGTACTTAACAACCTGTTTATGCTTGTAGTGTACTGAAGTTATGGCAACAGCCAAATGAAACAGATAAGTGTATTATGTAAAACTGTATTCTGAAATGCTTATTCTAGCAGTTAGTATGCATCTGGAGCAAATTTGTAGCAGTTATCCTTGGATTTTATGCATTTGAAATAAAGCACACTTATTTTAATTTAGAAATAGACAATTTCATGGGAAATCAAAAGGTTGCATTACTTGAAAAGGTATAGTCATCTTAAAATCATAATTAGTATTTCATACGTATAAATTTATTTGCCTGCTATTTCAATCACCAATCAGCAATTGCAGTTATTAAAGCAATCCATTCAAATTTTAATTTTTTTTAAACACAGTGGTAGTATTTTCCCCTTTATTCAAAAGAACGATTTCTGAAATGAAAGCAAGGAATCAGTCTGTCTTATCCTGAATGTGTAGTGAGACATCTATGTATTTTTATGTCATCTGCTATAGTTCCCATATGTCTATCACCATTTGCAAATGCTATTTTTTAAATGGCTAGTCACTATCAAGGACACTGTCTTGTTTTTTTCCATCTGTGAAATAATTTTTAGATGATTTATAATAATCTTTTTGAAGCTCATAAAGGAAATTTTCCTTCTCAACAAATGTTTTCTCTGTATGCAGCATTTACTACAACTGGATTTCTCTAGTAGGTATGATCATTAGGCTCCTCTTATAACCCATTTTAATAGTAAATAAATTTGTAGAATTTTTCGAGAGTTTTGTGAAGATGTATAAGGACTATTAATATTTGTAATATCCTTTCCTAAATCAAATGTCTTCAAATGTCCCTGTTTGACAAAAAAGAATGAAGTTTAATTAATTTAATTTTTTGAGACACTTGGATTCAAGCAGGAGATTTCAGGTTACATTTTATTATCAAGTGCACAGTTTCTCGAATAAAGAGCAGATTGATTTAAAAAAAAAAAAAAAGCATAAGTAAAAAGAAGCAAGTCTCTCATTTCTCACTTCCATCCTTTTCTGTTTACATCTTACCACTTCTACAATTTATGTATTCAGATAGACAAAGTTAAAGTAAGCAGTGCTTTAACATTAGGTTCAAGTATTATGCTCTTTCAACACAGTTATAAAAAAAAAAAACAAGTTTTTGTCTGTGCATTCCTGCCCTAAAGCAAGTAGATGGAATTTTATTGAATAGATTTTTTTAAAAAAATGAAACAGATTTATGATCTTCACTAAATGCACAGAGAAGTCTGAAGAAATTATAGATAAGAAATTAGGTATGTTATCTGGGGCATGTGTATCTGTATGGTATGTAACTGCAAGAAAATAATCACAAGCAGTAAAGTAGAGAGAATCGTGACAACACAGCTTTTGTTTCACAGTTTATGCTTTCCTTTGACAAGAAAGCTGTCACAGGACAAAACTCTGTTTCTGTCTCTCTGCTTGATTTTATGGTACACAAGCTGTGACTTTTACCCCTAAGGCAGAAAACTGTTTCGATACACAAGAGAAAATGCAAATGCTTAAGGGGAAGAACAGCAAGTTCCCTTTCATTAAGAAACTGGCATGCGTATAATGTAAATCTCCTATGGGATTGCACACATTTTGTTCTCAATGGGGTGAAAGCTTGCAAGCTTCTTTGGATGAAGATAAGAATTGAACTAAATATCATCAGAGTGCATGCTCATCAGTAGCCATAAAAAGCAAAAATCAAAAATATTCAAAAATTGTATCATCTTGACTTTCCCTTCTATAACCTAATGCTACTAACTACCAGTTCCACTATAATGAGAAAACAAAGAAACAAAGCAAAAACAAAAACTCTTACACTTCAATATTTTATTTGCAAATCATCCATGTAGTAGAGAGGTTACTATTATCAAGATAAAGAACAGGGTATATCCCAAAGCCAAAAGCAAAAGAAGCCCTTTTAAAATAAACTGTTTTTATTCTCTTGACTCCAAGACACATTCTGATTTTAGTTTCAAGTCTGTAAAATAGCAGACAAATTCTGGAATTCAATTTCAAGAAAAATCATAGTATGGAACTTTTGAGTCTAAACTGACAATTTTTAACAGTTTTTTTTCTTAAAGGCAAATACTTTGATAGTCTGATGTGCTTAAGTAATTTAAGCGGAGGTCTTTTATTAAGCCAATAAAATACTTTAAAAATCCTATGGTTTTGAAGGGATCAACTAAAGATCAAATTTTCAAAAATATCTGGGAACAAAAGCTCTTTAATATTCAAAGTTTTCCAAATGTTACAGGTTGTAGAAAGGATTTTTTGAACTCACAATATGAGTTCAAATTTTGTGAATCCTCTAGTCTATGAATAATATTGTTGCTGTTCTCCAGGGACACCAAATTACAAAACGTGCTTGTCTATTCAGGGAAGTAAAAGTTATGCAAACAATGAAGAGTACCAAGAAAGGAAACTGTGTGCTGTAGTTTTTTCCTCCAGAAACATAAATAATCCCAGACTTGTCACCAGTTACCTTAGGGATGAACTAGCTACTGAAGTGACAGGGAAATTAATTATCCTGTTGTTGGGAGAAAGAGTTGGGGGAAAATATACTACATTATCTGGAGTAGTGAGACAAGTATTCTTACTTGCTACATTAAAATAAAACAAGACTTTTTTTAATGTTTTCTATTCTAGAATAAAATGCCATATCTTCTTCATATAGTAAGGCTGGGGAGAAACAACTAGATTTACACGGGAGACTTTTGTTGCTTATTGAAACCAAATACCTGTAGTGGTCAAACATCTGCAACAGAATTGTACTGCAGTATGTAAATAGAATCCAAGGAGAAGATGTTTCAAGGGAACATCTTGCATGTCCAGAAAATATTTTCTTTCCCTGATATTGTAAAATCTAGCTTGAGCTTGTGAGTCACAGAAGGGAAACAATGACTTTGCACTTCACTGGGGACAAAGCAAACAAAACTCTTACAATAAAGAATCTAAGCCTGGTGAAAATTACTGACGTGAATCAACCGTTGCTCAGCAAGAGCTTCTATAACTTTAATCAAATCCTGAGGAAACCTGACTTGTTTAAAGTTATCTCTCCAGCCTTAATTTACATGGAACCAACTTTGCATTCTTGAATCACTCATCATGTGTAACATTGCACTGCTCCCTCCTTATTTTTATAATTCAGAGAGATGTGGAGAATAGATAATCTAAGAGCACCCAAACATTGGTAGTGAGGAGGTTGAAGGGATGTGTGGCCAACAGTTATTTTAGGGATCATCTTTTCCTTACCATCAGCAGTCACTTTCATTCCACCCATCTTCCCTGATCACAGATGACTCCCTGCTTGATAGTGCAACTTGCCACCAGTCTAGATTGGCTTGTCTGCATACAGAAATCTGGGGTTCAGGGATAAAAGAAGGGTGATTTTCTGCACAGTGTTGGCAGAGCATGTAGATACAAGAAACGGACCTTGCATTTGAAAATCATGCAGGTGTAATTGGGAATAAGGAAGGAATGAGTCTGTTACTGAGGTAAAAGAGAGAAAATGGTCTTTATCCACTTGGTGCACTCCAAATTTCAAACACCTTTTTTTTCCCCACTTTTATTCCCTCAAATTATTGATTTATCCCAGATACCTGCTTCAGGTTTCAAACTGAAACCTGACCTTCTTTTCCCATCAGTCTCCAACGTCCCATTGCAGGTCTTCTTCCAGTTTCTGTCCCAGTATTTCCAAACTCCAAAACTCCTCTGAGTACTTAATGGCTCTCTCTCATCCCAGCTATGTTCTCCACCTCAGACCACGTATTGTCACAAAATTAAATTTTGCCATCCTGTGGACACATCTTATATTGACTCCTGGGATAGTAGAATTCAACTATGGTAACTGCTGAAAAACTTGAAGTCTTCTGTAGTTAGAAAATCCCAAATGCCATACAGCAATTTAACTTTAAGAGCATACAGTGGCAGTGAAGTGGAAATTTCATAAAAATACAGCTAACTCAAGATGTGTAGGGGTGCCATGTGAGTGGATCAGGAATTCCTTTTGAAAGGAAGATGGGCTCTCATCTTCGCAGTTATCAGAGCAGTTAAGCTTACCAAGGAAGAGTTTATGAAAGCAAGCTGGAAGGCTGTGATGTCTTTGCTCAATGTAGTAAATTTTGAATAGGGTGATATTACACGTTACTCACTATGGGTCTGACCATTAGTCTTCATATTAAATATTAGATGCTGCTAAATACAACTAACTATACATCTTTGGAAACCTTTTTCAAAGCGCCACAAAATTGGCCAAAGACACATTGAACTTAATTATTTCTTGGTATCCTATTGTTGTTAATGGTTTTCATGACAGTAAGTCACTAAGTTGTAGGGGTACTCATACACAAGCTCTACTTAACATAGACTTTATAAAAGTCATTATCTCAGTTTTATGGCAGAGGGAACTGAGTCACAAAAGCTGAACCTCTCAGACAGAGAAGGCATCTTATAGAAATTTCTGCCTGGTAAACTCAGGGTTTTATTTCCAGTTCAAAACTAGTAGGCAAGTAACATCTCTACAAGCAGTTGTGTATAAGTAGTTGAGCCAGTGTATAGCAAGTGGGAACTGACAGTCTGATTGAAAGCTGAGTAATTTTAAGCATACCCAGATAATTTTCTCTGAAGTTCTGTAGGTAAATTATCTTGAATTTTGTCTGTATTATTGCATAGATACTCTAAATGTTCTGAATATATGTTCAGAATACATGTTCTGCATCTTCTGGATACTAATTACTCTTTTGTCTTAGACTAACATCAAAAATCAAGAAAATGGTTTTCAGTCTAAATAAAGGATGAGTTTTCTTATCCAACGTGAAGGTAAAATAGGTGGATTTCTTTTCTGTTTTAGGATGTGGGTGTTTTTTTTTTAAGTAATTAAAGAAGCATCTACTGTTACAAATAAAACACTGAAAAATATCTGACTCAGTGGAAAACATTGTTTACAGTTCAGAACATAGAGTATGTATTGAAGGGACCATTCAGCATTTCTTTGGATTGCTGAAAGAGATAGAAAGATAATGAGAAAGTATTTTATGGTTTTATATTAATTGCAACTCCAGGATGGTCTTACCATGATCAAAATAAGGTCAGTCTGATGGAATTTGTAGATAGGTAATATTGAAAACATATTTCAAGCCTCATTTTATGTCAAAGTACAAAAATCAAATTTCAGATCAATGGCATAATAAAATAGTACAAAGTAGTTGATGAAAGCTAACTTGTTTCAACACAAGAATTCATAATCATAAACATATCTCTCATTTCCACATCTGCCATCCATTTTTAAAGCCAATAAATCATTTAAATATGGATTTAACTGTTCCTACAAGCAGTTACAGCAACATGTGCTGCACTGAAGAACTTTAACAATAATGTACTTTTTGAATTCAGAATGATAAAAAATGGATTAGACTGTTAATTTATGCTCATATAATTACTGTGCACAAATACAACTCATAGCAAAACAACTGTTTTTTCATTTTTTCTTTTTTCAACTTTTTCCTACTGACATTTTTATTTTCTAAAGGCTAGAAGCTGCTTAGTAGACACTGTATTTCTGTAGAAATGGAAGAATGGTTCAGAACAAATTATGTCCAAAGAAGCAAAATCCTTGAATCTGAGAGTGGAAAGCAGATATCTGTGAACTGGATTGGACTGCAATTGAAATAGTGTAGGTTGAGCTGCACCTACCACCAGACTTGTTGCATCCTCAGCACAGTTTGGGGCCCTGTGAGGCATGGCAGGAATGTTGGCAGCCCAGCCTTTAATGAAAACAGACAAACACCCAGCGGAAGGGACTCAAATACTTTGCCAAAACCCCCACGTGAATACATGAGACACATGCTGGGCTGATATTTGGTATTTTTTTCCTTCTGATAAAGAACTTGAAGGATGGGGAAAGGGCTCTGGAAGAAAGGAAAAAGGGAATCGGAGGAAGTTAAAAGGCTCATATAATTGTAATTCTTGATTATAAATTGAAGAAAGCTCAGAGAAGGTCAGAAGGATGACAAGTTCCATCAAACACAAGCAGATTTTGATTTCATTACCAAGCTTTGCATAACCTTGATAAGAGGGGTCATTAGAGTGGGAGTCAGCAGTAAATTCACTTTGTGAATCCTTTCTTCTAAACTTCTATTCATGGAATCTAGCAAAAGTCAGTCTTTCACATTATTATATGTATGTTTAAGAGAAACTCCTTAGAAGTTATCCAGAATTATACTAAGTTTTTAGAATAATGTGACAGTGAATCTAAGGTTGAAACATTTTTCACTAATTTAATATAAATATTCAATATTTTTTCAATACAATAGCTGTATTTATTTTTAACTTTGCAGTGACTGTGTTTTTAACTATTTTAACATGTTATTCTTATATTAGAATCATGAAATCAGTCAAAGCATTATAAACAGCACTGTAGACAGTATTCATCACTGTTAAGAGCAATGGAAAAAATCCCACAATCTCTCTAGTTATAATAATGATGCTGGTTTCCTGTTCACTACAAGGGTAATTAATGAAGAATTTGGCTGACCTGCACATACCAGGCAGCTAAGGTAATACTTCATGTACACATTTCACTACTGCATAGCTGTGACTGCAGACAATGCAGGGTTTGTTTCCTTATTTCTTACTTTGAAAATCATTCAGGTCACTAAGTAACAAAATATTGAGCTATAACTATTAGTACTTTGCTAAAAATATTTTTAATTTTGTGGATTCTTCTGCTAGTGCTGTCCACCTGAGATAATGAAAATTTCATTGCAGTTTCTGAATACACTATATGCATAACGAATGAACAATTAATTAAATTTAATTTTTTTTCTCATTCTTTTTGTCCTAGTCTAGAACAAGCTGACAAAGTAAAAGAGAAAATACTTTCTCTTACTCACATGCTGTGACATTTGCTTGGAGACGGAGGACTTCAGAATCCAGACTTTGATTTGTTTCTAGTATCTATTTGCACATCTAGCAAAATCATATACTTAAAGCATCCTGACTATTTGAGAAATAAACCTTTGAAAAGGAGACTAACATTAACTTTGGCTGACTGATCAAGAGCAAATATGAATGACTTTGGGGCTTTCTGTTTAAATGAGATCAAACCTGATTTTCATCTTGTGTAATTAATTTATATTTCTGTTGTGCAGCCACAAAGCTCCTCCATATCCACATTTCTATCTTGTCATGGCAAATGGTTGCACTTGTAAAGGAAGGCTCCAGGAAGTATATTCTTTCCTTGCATACCTACAGATTGCATGATACGATTAATAAGTAGTTCACACTTCTACAGTTATAGTAGTAGTAGTATAGATAGTCGCACACTGAGACTGGCAAACTTGGAAAGAACAGTCTCCGTTTCAACAACTTAATAGTCACTGTAATAACATTCGTATGTTATTAAGAAGGAAACTTAAAAAACCATCATTTTTATCTATGCTTTTGGCATTAAATACAGATATAGAAAGATTCCTGTTCAGTATTCTGGGCATTTTTTTTCTTTAAAAATACACTATCAATATGCAAAGCCGCCAATTATTTTGAATATCTGACACCAGCCTGAATTTAAAACAAACTAATCAGTTTCCAGAAGCAGTCATCCACAATATCCAATCAAATATTTTCTCAAATACAGTACAGAAAGCAAGTTATTTACATACATATAAAACGTACTGAAAAGAAGCAAGGTCAACTTAAATGGACTTATTAACTCTTAGAGTTAAAAACATTTACAAATTATTTCAAAATAGATCTATCTGTGGCCAGAACAAATCATGAGTACATGCAATACAAATAAGCCCAGATGACCAGCAGAATTCAAAGTATTGAAACTGTAATTAAGTTTGTGTGAGGTTTGAATTCAATCATGCATGTATATTTTCAGTACAACCAATATTAAAAATTTACATCTAGAAGAGAAAGCAAAGCATAAGACAATCTTCTGAGTGCACAATATCATTAAACTGTTGACACGTGACTTTGTACCTTGTCTGATGCATATGCTGGTCCAAGTTCCTTGTGTTGTAAAAACCTGGTCTTTGTGAGCTCCTTTTCTGTTTTTTCCTCAGTTGTTTTTACACTGTGTAGGATGTTTAGGATACAAAACATACTTTACATGAAAGAAAATCATGTTTTTAAAGTAACTTCCCTATTTTAGTCCACAGTTAAATAGACAGCAAAATACTATATCAAACTTCTTCAATAATAATGCAAATATGCTTTTAAGGAGTTGTTGGTGATGAGATTACTTTACAAATACATATGTTCTGTCTCTGTGCCAAAAGTAGCAGCTCATTTCATTTTCAACTCTTCTCCACTGTAAATGCACACATTTACAGGCATGTCTAAGTGGTCTGTGAACTATCAGTCCCACCTCAAGAAACCCACTTTACATAAAATTATTCCATTTATTCGTAATAGAATACGTGCCATGTCCAGTCATGTTGGAACTCCCTCTTTCCTCTTCTTATTTCCTTTTGCAACATTTCTCCTCTCCACCATCTGGAAGGAAGGTTTGCCCAAAGCAAATGGAGCAGCTGCTGCACAGCAAAGCTGGAAAGTGGTGAGTCAGAATCTGGCATCTTGCTCCTTGCCACTACCCAGCACATGCAGCAACAACTCTTCTGCTAGGCAGCAGGTATTCATCATGCAGAAAGACATTTGGGTGGAGGTGTGAGGGACACTGTGCTGCAGGAGGTATTCAAAGATAATCGTTGCTATATTGTAGTACCAGCTGTATTGTCTAGAAAACTCAATGGAAAGGAGTTGACGTTAGTCCTCTGACCAAGTATTTCATGAGGGACATTTTTTCCCAGTGGATTTGATTGTCAAAAGGGATGTGAATAATGCAGTAACTATATAACTTCCTAGTGTTTATGTTGTTTTTTGTTTGTTTGTTTGTTTGTTTTAAAATATAAGTAATCTGATTTTAGTTTATCATTTTATTTCAGAACTTAACTAGAGCTCTTTGTGCGCTGTTGCTAAACATGCTTTCCTTGCACTGTCTCTACAACTACCTTCTGAAAAGCTCTTTAACTCTCTTTTAAAAGGAAGAGATGATGCTTTCAACCTACTCTGGTGTAATTTAACATAATGCACTTTCACATTGCTTGCTTGCATTACTGATTTAATTTTTAAGGAAAAGAAAAGGGGATAGTGTGTTTATTATATTTTACTTTTCTACTGGCATTTCTATATTTCTGTATATACGCATATATTGATATATATATATATGTAAATTTCTATATTTTCTATGTATAGAAAATATTATCTACAGGATCACACTTCATATTTAAAAAAGAAGTCCATTATATTGACGAAAAAAGTTAAAATAATGAAAAAATAGCATACCACAACAGGAAACGTCTGATAAGTGACAGCCCTGCACTACTTTGTTCTGTGTTGGTTAAAAATATGCGCTTGGTGAAAGAGAACAGAAGACAGGTCGTGTACGTGGTGTTAGGAGTACCAATCCACCACCACAAGATAATTAAGAGGTCTAAGGAAATGTTTGAATGTTTAATTGTAGAAAGGAAAGTCTGGAATCAGAAAGCTTGATGAAGCTGAGAGTATAACATATTACTTGCATGTTCAAAATTCTCACTGACTTTAATGGGAACTTTTTATGAGTAAGGGATGTAAGCTAAGATGTGAACTTACTTGTTTGGGGTAAACACAAGAGACTAGGAAAGCTCCTGTTCTTTCCAGAGGACAGCAGCTGATGAGTCGTAATTCCTTAATATGCAGTGAGTCTCCTCCCTTTTAAGATAAGAATCAACTTATTTCAAAAGAAGAGCACACGTTGTTGTGGTTCTCCTGTCTCAGACCACCACCACTTTGCCCTATTGAGGAAGAACCACACCACACCTGTACATGGTCCAATACATTTGGAACAAGTTGTGAAACAAGTGCAATATTTGATCATCAATAGAACTTCTCTTAACTCCTCTTTCTTCTGCACAGTTTTGCAGATTTGCTATGTGAACATAGAATTGAAATTATTCACTCTAAAATACAATTTTAATCAATTGACAATCTCACTTGTAAAATGTTTGTCTAACAAAGCTTTAACTGCATGCAATATGCTAATTCTAAAAAGCAGTACATATTCACAGTATCTTACCCATGTATTCATGTTTATTTATTTCCTACTAATGTGGAGATTTTGCTTTGTTACCATTTCTTCTTACAGTACCAAACCCTGACTTTATCATGTTTCAGCTCCAGTTTCAACTCTTAGTTTCAGCAGTATTCTCTTACTCTGCAGTTGAAAATATACGCCAATTAGAGTTATAGCTAATTTCTTAAATTATCCAACAAGTGTTTTCCAAAAGATTCTCCTAAATATGATTAACCAGAGAAAATTTCTATGATTTTTTTTAAAATTATATTATTTTTATACTAGTAGTAATTTGCTAATGTATGAAATTTTCTTAAAAACAAATGAAGATTCCCCTTCTTTCAAAGTAAATTCTATAATGACAAGGGCTGAAGTTCTAAACACAAAAATAACTGAATGTCTCAGCCAGGGACTCTGTGCTACTTGACAGAACAAACTGATGAAGGCCAAAAAATGGGCAGGTAGATAAGCACCTTAATTTGTCCTTAATTTATACTTTCCACTATAAAATGCTAGTTTTAGTATTTTTCAATTTGCCATTGGTAGACCTTTGGGCTAAGATGTTCCTTATTGCCTACTTAAATGTATCTAAAATGTATTAGTTTCTTTTTTTGCCAAAACAATCTTGTTCTTTCTGAGAAATAAGCAAGGAATATGTTTTTTCTCATGATAATGAATCAAAAGGGAGGGGGTAGGGAGGAAGATGATAAGAGAAGTTATTTAAATAGTTAATATAATTTGAAGCTCAGACTGATATTTGGCAGCTGGAGATAACAATATGGGATGAAAAATTAAAATTTGGCTTTTGTTGCAACTGTAAATTATATGGTATGGGAAAAAAAAAAAAAGCAAATGTTCAGCAGAGATTTCTATGTCTTAAGCACAGAATATTAATCAAGAAAGGAAGGAAGGAGTTTCACTTTGGACTTTGGACTAGGTAACCTTATTTTTGCGCAAGCAGATACAAGATATTTTAAACCAATCATAAGGAATGAGTTCAGGCAGTCTGTTGAGCCCAGCAGCATAAAAACCCTCTAGAACTACAAAGGGGCAAAGAGAATGGCAAACAAGTACAGCAAGAAAGGGTATCCAAGGATTTAGGTACTGGGAGACTGAGATTCTGCAATGTTAAAAAAGGGGAAAAGATGAGATTCATATTGTGGAATGAGAAATATAAGGAATAAAAATTGTAATTGACATGATAGACCATCTTAGATGAGAACCCAAGGCTTTGGAAGAGAACAAAACCAACTGGAAAAAAAAAGGGGTGAGGGGGGAGGGGGTTGAGGAATTGGCAAAAGAATATGTGGTGATAAAAGCATACTGTATCCTTGAACTTGGAAAGGATATCAGTGGTCATGAACTACTTCCGTTACATTATTACATCAAGTATCAGACATCTGTAAAGCAATTCAGTATTTCCACTCAGATATCAGTATTATTCATAAATGTGTGGGAGACTTTTTCAATGATGTGTAACAATAATGTTATAAATCCATATTTGGTAATAACTCAGTAAAAACTTGTTGAGTAAACTTAAATGTGCAACCCCTATGTGCACATATTAAGAAAAGTTACATAATAGCAATCCACCTTTTTTCCTTCAGAAAGTGTACCTAAGTACACTTAGTTTCCTGAGATGAGATGCTTCTTGGACTGTAACAAGTTTGTGCAGTAAACATTCCATTGTTTAGATCCTCCATTTGCTGCAGCAATTGGTAAATGTGGTGTGATTGAAAAAAGGACTGTATGGAAAAAAAAAATATATATATATATAAATATATATATATATCTTAATGATTAACTCAGTCACTGCCACCTTGGAGAAAAGAGTAAGACTGTTAACCTTTTGCAGGTGGCCACAAACTGTCTGTCAGTTTCTGATTGCCTGATTTGAGGTAGTGGCCTGCTTTGCACAAGTACTCTTTAACTCTCTCAGTGGCAGCTAAAGGTAACAGGAGAAGAAATTTGAATACAGCAGGTGCTAGATAATGCCAGATTCTGCAAAAAATATGTCCTCTTAATATTTAACATGGACGGTTGAAACTTCAGTCTTTAAAGATGCTTACAGTCTATCAGCCCTTTACTCATTTGTAATTGTCCCAGACTATGTTAAAAATAGCATAGTTTCTCAAGGTGGAGAACTAAGGATTCAATTTTATTATTTGCATGTATTTTATGGTAAAATTATCACAAAGAGTGGCAAATGTAACTGCTAAGATATATCTGGTTTTCTTCCTTCATCTTCTTCCTAAAAAGGGAAATGTCTTATGTGTCTTATTTGGAATTTTTAGAACTTTCTGAATATTTTTATATGTTTATTTGCTTTAGAAAAGACATGATGAAATGAGACAGTGCACAGCTGCAGGTGATTTTGCATTCTTCAGGGTGTCCACAATCTAAAATGGATCTGAGGACATGTCTGTCTCGAAGGTAAAAAAAAATTCATTTTCCACAGATAATTGGCTCAATTTGTAGCACTCATAACCTTAGAGCTTCACAGTTGTTTACAGGTACAGTAAACATAGTGGTACCTGTGAAGTCCTCCTCTGTTCTCCTGTTCCCCTTCTCTCTGTAGACTGCCATAGTCTGTACAGTCCATGTGGTTACTTTCCCACATAAGTGTGAGCACTGCAGAAGAAAGGAGATTTAGTTTGATGATGAATAGCAATTATATTCTACATCCCAGGTGCAAACCACAGAGATCCTTAAGAGAAGGACTGCATGCGCAGGAGGGCAGTGCAGTGATTCTGTGATTCTGTATAGCTCAGCAAGCTGCACTCTTGAACAAGAGATGCACTACATGAGCCCTTATAAATTTGAAAGTCTGAAGTGCTACAGGCTTTGAGTCTGCATCCACGGCACTGCATCTGTTTCATCTGGAAGAGAGAGAAGATGATTATTCCAGGACAGGCTAAAGTTGGAAAAGGTAATCTTGAGGTTTTTTTATTATTATTATTTATTTATAATTCCTGCAAAGAAGAAGAAAGGTAGAGATTGAGATAAAGTAACAAAGATCAATGGATAACTCTGGAAACTGGTGCTATAAGGAAAATTTAGATGAGTTTGTCATTTGGAAAATATTTTCTTGGTGGATTTTTTTCTGTTGGTTTCATCTTTCTTAATTTCTGGCCAACACAGATGATAACTAAATCATGAGACTAAAAAATACTAAGAATCCTGGAGTAATCCATTTTAACATTCATCATCTGCTTTTATAGAGTGAAGTGGAGTTTTAAGAGAGCTACAAGAAACCAAACAAAATAAAAGTAAATGACAATGCAGACAATGAGTGAAAGAATACCACAGACTAGAGAAAATACGAGAAACACGATTCACATCTTAAATATAATAATGAACTAGTTACCAAATAATTAATTGTGATAACTATAAATAAAAGCAGCTGAAAAACAGTTAAAATTTAAAATTAAATCTCTTGCAATTAAATCTCTTGCAATTAAATCTCTTGCAATTAAATCTCTTGCAATTAATTTTTTGTATATTGCTAAAAACAAAAAAATTATTTAAGTTCCAGCATAAGAAATGCAAATAACATTGAGATACCTGCAATACTGATAAAAGACAGCAAAGAGATAATGGGAATAAAGAGGAGAAAACATGAGAGGTACATAGCTCTCAAAGCAGATTTTTTTTTTTTTTCAGATCAAAATATAAGGTAAGACTGTGAGAATAATATAGTAACTTTAGATTGTTACAACTTTAAAGAAGTGAGCAAGAATAATTTAGATGAACTACCATTTTGATCTTTCAGAAAAGGTGGAAAAATATTGAAAAATACATGAATAAATGTGTTTAGTAGTTTAGGGTTGGGGAATGACTGTCTAAGGTCAAAATTATTTAGCTCTTAAAAAAAGCTTTATTAAATACTTTTATCTTCGTAAATAAGAACCAGACTGAAGTGAAAACATTTTATAGTGAGAACCAGCATGAGGACTACTCCAAAAGTAATGCCTCCTATTTTATTATCTCAGCCCATGATGTCAAAGGTGGATATTGGCAATATGGCAGTAGAGATTGAGCCTTCTCACCAACATCATATTACATTTTGTTGCCATTTGACAGATGGCAGCATTCTGTCAAAATGGTGTCTGACATGGAAGGGTGTCACTAAATTACTCTGCATGGAGAAAAATTCCACCCACCAACACTCATCAACACTTGCTGTACATTTAAGGAGGCCAAACAGTGGATGTCAGCACAGTGAGGGCAGGGGGTGGTTTGTTTCAGCAGTAGTGACAGCGACATGAAAGACAAGTCATGTTCTGGGTGGCCATGTAGATTTGTATGAGAGCAGCTTATGAGTTCTTATCCATTGCTGGCAAAAATGGTTCATGGTGGTGACCGTGTTGAAAAATGCTGCTTTGTAGCTGAGAATTTGCTGTATTGAATAATGTTATTGCCCTCTTTGGTCTCTTGTAGTTTTCATGGAAATAAATAAGAGGCATTACTTTTGGAGAGAACTGTGTATTGGGATAGGTCCACATGTGACATATGCTGAACTTCTATTTTCAGTGAGGCTAGAGAAAAGATATGAGGTACAAATTACCAGACAAAAAAGAAAAAAAAATATCAAGTTCTTCATCTGTGAAAACTGAGATTATGAACATTCCAGAATTCCAGCACAGTGTTTATAGCTCCTCTACAGAATAACTAAATCCATCAAGTTTTAACAAATATCATGCAACAGGAAACCATTAAAGGAACATATATTAAAGGAAGTTTAAAAAGGATGATCCATATGAGTATGAATCTGTGAGACTTCTCTGAGTTCCATTTTACAACAGAAAAGAATAAAGACACAGAAGTAAAGGGGAAACATGATAAAATAAAGCCAAGGTTTGACAAATAGATTCTGCCAGACTAAACTTCATTGAGGAGAGAAAGGAGACCGGTCTAATCTAGACTTAATCTACCTGGAAGCAAGGAGAGCATTTGATGTTTAATAGAATATTATTAGTCAAATGGTGGCAGTGGTGACAACATGGTGCAGAACAGCTGAAGTGTAACTACAAGGATCAGTCATGAGGTTGATACTAGCATTTTTAGTTGTTATTTTGGTTTAAAAGTGAGAAAACTGCTGAAATTTGCTGAGAGCTTAAGTTATGTAGGTTATTTATAGTAACATAATATTATAAAAGTAATTTATAGTAATTTAGATTATTTACAATCATAAATAAGAAATTTTCTCAAGAACAAATTAGTTGTATTTCTAGAGGAATTTCAGAAAGAGATCTGAAAATCCAAATGATTATCTGAAATGAACCTGTAAGTCTTTTGTTTTAGACTGACATGAATGACTTAATTTTATGCTGGTCACCCCTACTAATTTTTGATATAACTCCACTAACTGCAGCCAACTAACTGCAGAATAGCAGAAGTATATGATCTGAGACAAATAATGTCATGAAATAACTCATGAACTCATAAACAATAACTCATGAAAACTTTAACTGTTGTACTTCAGTCCAATACAGTTTAATCAGGTATTTTTTGTTTTTTTCCTTTGTTTGAACTGTGTGACGTTTGCCCAGTTTGGACTTTTTGTAATTTATATTTGCATTAAGTACCAATACCTTTTATTCAAATATGAGGTAGGCCTACAGCTGCTTCAAAAGCAGAAATCTGCAGGTTACCTGTGAGAATCATAATATATGATTGAAATCAAAAGTACAAAATATATCCCTCTTTGAATCTGACTTTCTCAACATTCAATTCTGCAGGGTGCAAAGCCTCCTGCCAATATAGGAAACAGTAAGCTGATGTTTGAAATACTTCGTTCCTCTTCAAGAAACCAAAAAACTCCGAGCCAGCTGATTAGTTTCTCAAGAATTTACTCAACCTCTTTCATTTTAGCACAAATGTCATTCTTAAATGTTTTCTATTTCATTTTAATTTGTACATGAGATCAGTTTAAATAATTGTTCTGCTTACATCTGGCCACTCATTGTGTTTTCTTGATAGCAATACTGTTCTGTATGCAGTTCTGTTGACTGTGTGATGATTTCATCTCAATAATATTGTTATTATACTACCATTATCCATGTCATTTAGAGAAATTATAATTTATGAATAATTTAAATAATTGAACTGTATACCACCTATTCATAAATTTTATATCTTCTATTATTTAATTTTATCTAATATTATACCTAGTATACCTAAATATTATATCCATAGTGCAAATCATTAGTAATGATTTACACACTACTATTTAACAAGTAACCTTTAGAATTAATTGATAAAGTTCACAAATTGGACTTCATATTTATAATGGGCAGAAGCAACTGTAACTCAGGTTACTTACTTTGTGTGCATTGGTTCAATGTAGCATAACATCAACAGGAAACACTAGTCATCTTTTGTCAGTCACATTCCAAGCAACTTTTTCAAATGAAGGACTACTTGTTGAATACATTTGAGATATTAATATGCGTGTACATATATATTTGTATGTAAATAAGTATACATAAAGGTATTTACGCAGACATAAATTTCATAGTATTACCCATGATTTCATAAGCTTTGCTGCAGATATAAAATGATAAAACATAAAATATTATTGGGCCATATTATTTGTTCACTACAAAACATTTCTTCTCACTGCAAAAGCATTCCAACTATTTAAGAACATTTGGAAAAAGAGAAAAGTAAAAGAAAACCCTTAATCTGGTAAGCAAGCCATTGTGTAAATCACTTTTGGTCATTTCTATGGTAATTTTTTATGTATACATCTCTTCAGTTCAATGAGATACCACTTTTCTGTAGTAAAATGGCCATTATCGAATACAATCTATTCTTTAGAAGAAGGCATGCTTCTTTGTTGTAGAAGACACATGTTAAGGAACTCTAATATAACTAAGCCTCATAAACAGGTCACTCATTTATGTAAACTGTAATAGTGACTTCCACAGCACCCTAGTGAAGCTAGTTGCCCAGTTAATTTTAATGAGTATTATGCTTACAACTCCCTTAGGCAGTTTTCAAAATGTCAGTGTATAATTACAAACAGCTTGGATCAATGCCCACTGAATTTAATAGGAAGTCTCCCATTGATTTCAATGTGCTTTTGGATCACTGACTTTACTTTTATCACAAATATTTCTACAGGATTTTAATAATAAATACCATATACTTTAGAAACCCTACGTTGCAAAGAATATCTTCATATTTCAGTGTGTTTCACTGCTTATAAAACACAGTAAAAATGTAGGACTGGGCACGTTATTTTAGAAATATTATTAAATTTAGGGAGAAATGTTAAAGCAAATTAAAGTAATTCCACTATAGAGCTGATCAAGGTTATTTTAGAAAATTGTTTCAGCTGAAAGAAAACAAATGAATCAAAACAGAAACTGTTGCAAAGAAAGGCTGACTTTGAATAGCGTAACTGTTGGTAAGTAATGTTTTTATTAAATTTTTATTAAATTTTTATTAAATTTTATTTATTTTTATTTTTTATTTATATTATTTATATTTATTTATTTTATTTATTTTTATTTATTTATTTTTATTAAATTTTGAAACAGTCAGGATAGTGCCTGTCAGCATTTGCTAAGTAATAAATACTGCCTTTAGTTTATTCTACATGGAATGTTAAAATAATTATAGAAAGGAAGATAATTCATAAGAGTTCTTTGAAATCATTGATTATTTTTCTGAGCAGAGTATTTTCCTATCTTTGAGTTGATGAAAATGTGTGAAGTTTCAGCTTAGCATGGTAGAGGAAAACAGATTTCCTGTGTAGCACTCGTCAGAAGTTTAAAAATATCTATCTGTTACTGATTTGTATTTTTGCAGTACACATATTTGCCTTTCCCTTCCCAGACATTCAGGTATCATTTTGCTATAGACGCACCAAATGCCTTAGGCATGACTTGTTGGCAAAGTCACAGACAATGCAAACAAAGGTCATTATACCGTGGAGCTCCTTGTGAGACAGAAATCCAGGCAGGTGGCTTAGCCACAGGAACACAAAATGAAAGCATGACACCTGTTTTATCACTGTGCTGTAACCAAATGCTGGTAGAGATCCAATCAAGGAGTTCAAAGGCAGGAGAGTGTTTCACACACACTTTTGAAGGAGAAACTAAAAAAAAGAGGACATGGAGTGAAAATAGAACAAGCAGTAGTGACATACATTTGATATTGAAATACACTCTGGAAAATGAGTCATAAATCTCATACAGTCACTGTGAAAAAGCACTAACTGTTGGAAATCAGCTGATATGATGCCACAGAGGGCAGCTAAGGAGAAATATCTTCTGATGCTCTCCCTCTGAAACTGGTAATTCTGAGAGCAGAAGATCAATTCAAACCAAGAAAGTAACTTAGACAAATGTTAAAATCTCTTAAACCTCTGCCTTATTATTAGCTCTGCCTTATAATAAAGGTTATAAGGTTATAAAGGTTGTGCAAAACTGCATCAAAACAAAATAATTGAGGCAAGACAATTGAAACTATCAAACCTAGGTGGTTCAACCAGAGGCTCTCATTTAACACAGCCATAAGAGACCCTGAAGCTTTATTTCTTCTGTAACACAGGAAGTTCTGTGCAAATGTGAGAAAAAACTTCTAGTGAGAGTAACAGAGCACTAGAACAAGTTGTCCAGAGAGAAGGTGGAATTTCCTTCCCTGGAGGTATTCAAAATCCACATGGATGGTATCCTATGTAGCCCACAGGAGGGAACCTGCTTTAGCAGGGGATTGGACTAGGTGATCTACAGGGGTCCCCTGCAACTCCTATGAATCTGTAATTCTTCCCTACACAAAGGAAAATGCAGATCTGTCAAGAAGCTGAAATTCTGATATAAAATCGCATTGTGAAGAGAGGACAGAAGCCAGGTACTCAAAAATTTGTAAAGTTACATTAGATAAGATTTAAAGTTTCATTTTGGAAATTATTGAATCCCATTGTGGGGCTGACTGTTCATAGTGAATGCTTCATTCATAGTGAAACCTAAGTATCTGTAACACATAGCTCAAGAGGACAAGGAAATACTACAACTCTATCACAGCAATTTTCTTTCACAAATGATTTAACTGAAAAATATCTGACAGCATATTTCCCTTCTCCTGTCCCTAACATGCTATCCTTTTTCATTTGTTTTAGAAATAAAGCATCTTAACTGAAAAATCCAGCAAAAGTACCAAATTTTGGAGATCAAGTTTTAAAAATGGAAGAAATAACCTTATTGAAAGAGATATTGTAAAGCAAAGAGGAGATTTAAAGTAACAGTGGATGAACAAGAGATTCTCTTTTAAAATAATAAAAAAAAGGGAAGTAGCTCCCTCAGTAACTCAGTAACTTCCTTCATGCAAGGAAAGCTTAAAGCAAATTAAATAGGAAAAGCTACAACCTCACTGATAAATTTTTGGACAATCTGAGGCAGTGATTATTGTTTCTTCCGATAGAAAACAGTACCTTTTGTTGTTGTTTAGGACTTTATGAAATCATATCAGCACAAACAATGCACATTAACAAGGAATTCAAAGATAATACCGGGCTAAAGCATAGTCTGATGGAGGATAACAGTTGGATGATCTTACGGTCACTCAGCAGCATGCTGCTTTTTCACAATCTTGACAATTCCAAGAACATTATTAGCATTTTGCATTGGATGAGGCTTGTGCTTTTGAAGTGAAGCTCCTTAGTTCACAGAATCACAGAATCACAGAATGGCCAGGATCATGAATCTCCAACTCACCTGCCACATGCAGGGCCATCAACCTCCACATTTAATACTAGACCAGGCTGCCCAGTGTCTCATCCTATCTGGCCTTGAACACCTCCAGGGATGGGGCATCTACAACCTCTCTGGGCAGCCTGTTCCAGTACCTCACCACTCTCTCTGTAAAGAACTTCCCCCTGATGTCCAACCTAAATCTTCCCTCCTTCTACTTAAAAACATTTCTCCTTGTCCTGCAGTTATCAACCCTTTCAAAGAGTTGATTCTCTTCCTGTTTGTAGGCCCCCTTTGGGTATTGAAAGGCTGCAATGAGGTCACCCCACAGCCTTCTTTTCTCCAGGCTGAACAAGCCCAGCTCCCTCAACCTGTATTCACAGGAGAGGTGCTCCAGTCCCCTGATCATCTTTGTGGCCCTCCTCTGGACCCTCTCCAACAGCTCTCTGTCTTTCTTGTACTGGGGGCTCCTGACCTGGACACAGTACTCCAGATGGGGCCTCACAAGAGCAGAGCAGAGAGGAATAATCATGTCCCTGTCCCTGCTGGCCACCCCTCTTCTGATGGAGAACAGACTTTGAGATTCAGCTAGTGTATAGTTTTTGTTTTGTTTTGTTTTTGCAGATTTTCACTGTGCTATACTGCTTTCTACTCACTGAGAAGGTTCTCTGTATATTGTAATGATTAAAATTTAACATCTTCATGACCTGGTCTTTCTTCCAGTATTAGTAACTGTGTAGATAATTGCTATATCATCTCAAGTTCAGTCCAGGGATTATCTAGATGCCTCAAAAACTCTGTCTTTCGCTTGTAACAGATGCATCACTGTGTACATAAACCTCTATGTAGTTGTCACACTAATTTCTTCATATTTTTGATAGTCACCCCTCTGGGCTGCCTTTTCAGTCATAACAGATGTTAAGAACTCTATCAGATACTAGTGTCTGTTATAGTTGTGTATTACACAACAAGAACTGAGACCTCGGGAGGTTTTACAAGATGTTTATGTACAGAGGGCTTGCTGTGAGTATGGTGACCAATATAGTATTTAAGAAGTGCAGTCAGAGTTCTTAATTTGTATCTCTATACAAATTTAACTTTGCTTTCCTTTTTAGTATTTACTTTTGCTACATCTCCATTATGAACTCATTTCCTTACTGAAATGTCAATACTTGTTATTTTTTAGATTTTTTTCCAACCATGTTGATTGATTTAGGCAAGTTACTTTTCTGTGTAACATAAAATGCTAAAAGCATCTCTGAGGATTTTATAGAAGTGACAAATTTGCTTTTTCTTTGTGTTTCTAGGTAACATAATTTAACTGATTAACTATTAAGCCATTCCTTATTCCTAAAATTCATAATCTATTCCTATGATTCTTGGACCATATGTAGCTTTTATTACTAATATCAAGCTAATTAATATGTCTTTCTTAAAAGCCCCATCAATTTACTAGTCTTTGTCTTTGTAATTCAGTGGCTTTACTTCAATGTCTACTGGTCCATATGAGAGTCCTTATTCTTTAGTAATTTATAAATGAGAACATAGTTGTGTAATAAACTAGTAAAAAGGCCACAGTGTATTTAGCTGCTTGTTCTTAGCATTCAGGGTCACAAAGGAAAGGTATTATTAAAATAAGTCAAATTAAATATGGGTAACAAGGGAAAAAAAAAAAAAATCTCTCACTGCCATTTCACTGAAGGAAACTTTATGTCTACTTATTAAGTTACAAGAGGGACTTTAGACAGCCCAGTGAGATATGAAACAAAGCTAGTGCTGTAGTACAGTAATGGCATATACATCACCAAAGCACCAGCATTTGCTGACTGAAAAATTTACTGAAATAATTTTTAAAAGCAATATTTTATTTAGAACTGTATTTTACTCTGTAGTTTAAATACACCTTACATCACTTGCTTGATGATGACTATGTCCATGCAGACTCTTTTTTGGGGGGAATACTACCTTCCATAAATATTTTCAGAACAAATTAGCAATAATTTTCCAAAAGTATGAAAAATGTAATACCACATTCCAATCAATTTTAAATGATGACAGTAGATGCAGAAAAACTGCTTCAGTAACTATGTCTTCATTACACAAATAATTGAAAAGCAATGACAATCAAGCTCAGATTCATGGAATCTATTAACAACCTGGATTCTGCGCCACTGAATTTAAAAGAGAAAGAGAGGACTGAAGCTGTTCTAATACACTATATTGTGACCATGATAGGAACAAATACAAACCTTATAAGCTGTATTTCAGGGCTCTGTGCAAACTTTAATAGTCCTACTAAATCAGACACTTCATATATCAAGAATAATGACATTTCCCTGTATAGTTTACAATTCTTCACAGACTACGAGAACTGAATATTAATCTGGATTAACAGTTCCCATTTTGCAAAAGTAAATCTGGGAATGTTGACTACATTATTCAACCAGCTTTCAGAAAGAAAATGTATGTGAGAAGGTAACATGGATGTCTTCGCATACCCGTGTGGGTCTCTCCAGCCTCTTGTCCACCAGTCTGCACATGCACCTTGGGTTGTTCAGCCCCAGTTGCAGAGTCCAGCATTTGTTCACAAGAGGAAGAGAAGAGACTCCAGAATTTGCCACATTCAGAGACTTAGCTCCTGGTAACATTCAGAATATTCAATTTCTGCATTCTTTTCTATGATCACAACTCCTTTCCTACATTCTTAAATTTAACGTTAGTTATTTTGTGGGGCCAACTCTGTCTTTTCAGACACCTTGTAAAGAGAACACTGAGATAAGGAAAAACAATAATGAAATAGCATAATATTTTCTGAATGGATACCAGATAGAATGCAAATAGTCCCATATGCAATTTATAGTCAAAGGGCCAAATGATAAGAAATTTTTGGCAGAATGAATTAAGGGTTAACAATGAAACTGCTTCACATACTGTTGCTGAAAATAAATCTTGTATCATCTGTAAATAAAATTCTTGTAGATAAAGGACTAATCTACTGATTTCAAAGAAAGAAGGATAAGCCCAAGGAATGTGAGCAATTCAAATATATATAACAGAAAGTTAATAAATAATGTAAGCTTCAATATTTCCACTCTTGATTGCAGCTATATGTCAGGCCAGGTATTAAAAAAAGGAAAAAACTCCCAAATAACCTATATCTCTGTGCCTTCAGTTGATGGTTATTCCTGGCAGACTGGAAGTCTGGGGACAGCCTATACATGTTACAGTATGGTAAATCCTGAGTATGTTGATTCAACGGACCTGTCTTTTTTGGCAGTCTCTTAGAGCTAATTTAAGATAAAAGCCCAGTTCTGCTCTTAGTAACTAAACTGTAAATCAGAGAAGTCTTATGGCCCTGAGGTAGTCTTACAACTTGAACCATTTGATGTCGAGAACCCTATAATTATTTCTGGATTAATCTGAGGAGTTTATTTAAGTAATAGTGGAAATCAGTTTTCAAAATAATGTAACAGATATTCCGTGCAATGCAATTAATTTGCATTTCCCTCATTAAGAAATTACTAGTTAAAAGCACTCCTGCTTACATAAGAAGGTTCAGGTTCAGTACAAACACATTTCAGTTTTATTTTCAGTAGTCCCTTTGATTACGATGGTAATGATCCCATGGATGAAGGGTGAAGCAGGAATGCTTAAGTGTATTCCTGGGCTTCGGTTATTGCCTAAATGCATTAAAATCAGCTGTAACTTCTTCACTGAGATAAATGGATTTTGGACCAAGTTCCACTTGTCTCAACAAGTGTTGCACCCATCAAGAGAAAGATAAACATAAAATGTACAAAATCACTTAAATTAAAAACTTCAAGTAACCTGGCCATCTACATTTTGAACTAATTTCCAAAATAGTCAAAGTAGGTTTTACAGAGATTACATCAGCTTTTTTTTTTTTTCCAGATCACATTTTAAAAATAAAAATCTTTCTATTTCTTGCATTGGTAGTTATTTGACAATCAGATATTTTGTCTGAAATTTTGTCAGAGTAATGCTCAGTTTTTACAAAGCTTGATATTCCACAGCAATGTGCTTCAGATTACTGGAAGTCAGAAAGAAAATTAGAGATGTCTTGTAGCATACTCTAATAGAAACTAATATTTTAGTTGTAGAGATTAATGCAGCCATTATTTCATATTTTCTTTTGAATGCTGATATAGTGCTTTAGTTGTGGAAGATCTAACAGCAAAGGCAAATAAAATAGAGAATAAGTGCTTAACCAGATAGAATACATTTCACCATTTCTTACTTGTTGGAATAGCCATAGGCAAAATAAGATTCTGCCACTGAACAAACTGAATACTCCATGTTTCTACAGCATAGCACTTATATCTATAAATGACAACACAGAGGAACATTTTTATTTTTCTAGTTTCTTTCCATTTCAGAGTCAGAGATGAACTGGACCACTCTAGGAGATAAATTACTGAACAGAGGAAAAATTTCAGACATACCAATCCTAGAACTTCCCAAAGCTGGAATGTAGTCACAGTGTTTATTTTGCAAATGAATAAATTTACTATCCAGTGTCCAACACCACTTAGCTACTGGATCAAATATCACTGGTATTTCTTGCAGAATTCTTCCTCCCAGACCTACCAGAGGAGATCTTGTTCTTACAAAAGCACTACTGTGTGGCATCTGCTGAATTTCTGCAGAGTAAAGATACTGTCTTCTTTCTATTTGCTTTCCTACAAATATTTATTTTTCAAAACAGTTTACAGGGAATTTTCAGATGGCTGTAGATGTACTCTTCATTTTGCCAGACCCTGCAAACAAATAAAAGTTGTCTTGAAATAAAAAGTCATGCAAGAACCATTCATATTGTTTTCCTTCCTATGAAGATGTTTGGGAAAGCACTTAGCAAGCAATGAAAACTGTGTTACAGCTGATTTGAATAATGGCTATGGAATAGTTTTTTGTATTTGCATGAACTAAAATTCACATACTTAACAATTTGCATTCAAAATGCAAGCCATTTCAAGGATGTACATGGCTTGAAAAATAAGCATAAGTACACAGGAATCTGCAACTGATACGATTTACAGTGGCAGCATCTCATAGAAAATACTGTCTGTCCACTGGGTCCCTGGCCATTTTATTTTTCAGACTACTCTTTTGTCATATAAGTACTGCAGAAAGAAATAAGATTTTCTCCTGGGGACAAATATACTAAGATGTTCACTTATTTAATTTTATTGGCAGTGTGTGTGCACATTTTGTCAATAGGAAACTGTGAGGCTAGTTTCTGTAAGGTGGTGTAAAACTAGGTAGTATGTGTCATCTGATGACAACTTCTGTTCTCTGCTTCAGATTGATTATTTCCACCTGAAACATTTCTTACCTGAATGAACTTTTTTTTTTTTTTTCTCTAGAAATTGTATCCTGTTCTTTGCTGGCATAATACTAGGCTTTTTCATGCTGCATATAAATAACAATAAAAATAATGGAAATTGCATTTATTATTTGAAAGAGTTATGTATTTCAATATCCAGGCTGCATTTAATGGAGGATTATTGAATTTCTAAGATTTGTAGAGTTCCTTCAATTTATGATTGGGTAAGGATGGCTTGATACTGTAGGTAGTTGTTGAGATTCCAATTTCATAGCCATGGAATAATAAAATCCAGAAAATATTTATGCAAACCATATGCATGAACACTGAAATAATTGCAAAGGAATATATTTCTTATTTACTTCTCTTTCGGTTGTTAGACATTTAATGGAAACTTGTACCTAACAGCAGTTCTAAGTCATTTTTATCCTTGGACAGTTGCAACTTTGGATTTTGTTGCAATTATTTTCAATATCTATGAATCTTAAAACCCTACTATCCTTTCCTTTCCAGTTACATCTATTTCATCCATATCTTTATAGAACAGTGTTATAATGATAAGTCTGCAGATTAACCCTAGCACCTGTGAAGGACATTACTGAACTCAGTAGATTTACTTTATCTACTGGGACATCATTATGAAACTAGTACCATTAACTGCCTGAATAGAAGTCACAAACTAATTATTAACTAGTCATTAACTATCTAATGACATTAATATGTCATTAACTATTTCCATTAACAGCTGAAATTGTTCCACACTTTACATTTTACTATGAATTTCTGATGTAATAATGATAACCTGTGGGACCTATAAATTATAAAAAAATTAAATATATTCATTAAGAAATTATGGCCTTAATCAAAGAGATAGTCATTATCAGAGTCATAAAAACGACCCTAGATCATCACTCAAAGGAACTTTACTTCTTGCCCAGAAATCTGGTACCAAAAAAATTAACTACTCTAAGGAAAGACACAAAATAGGCAGTGTTGTAAGAAATACTAATAAGGAGAAAGTATGTGAATAATACAGAATGATAGCATTTCAGGGTCTGGACAACAACTAACTAATAATGATATGTGGTAAAGTCAAGCCACAAATCTGAACCAGATATTGTTCTCAGTTACAATATTGATACTCCAAAACAGAACAAAAGAACATTCTTATCATTTATGTATTACATAAAATTAAATCATACACAATTACAAAAGTTAATAAACAGTTATGCTTGTGATTTCTTTACTTTTCTCATTACATCACTGAACTGCCACCTTCATATACTTTCATTTTTATGAAATTATAAAATTTCAATTTTATGAAGCAATGCATTGATGGATATACGTGAAGCAGTAGGCACATTCTACTGAAATAAAAAGTGTTTACAAGAGCAAATCCCTGGTAGGCAGAAACTGCAGTGCAATGTGAATGGGAAAAGTGTAACCAAAGATCAAAACATTCCTTAATTGTTTATTTATGATACAAATGTTAATTGCCTTATGACTTACACAGACTGTACGATAGGATTGGTTAATTGGACTCAGAAATGGCTAGCTCTGAAGGTGAAATCTCACTATAATTAAAATGCCTATGCCATGTTACCACAATTCTTCTGTCACATGTGCTCAGAGCATATTGTCTTGCTTTTTTTTTCCTTTTTTTAAAAATCTTTTTCTTCTGTTAAAAAATAAGTAATTTCTACTATGAATGAAGAAATCCAAGACCAGAGCTTTGGCTGACTACTGATATCATGTGAGACAGATTTTCATGTGGATTTGAAAGTATTGTGGGAAATGAAAGGACTACATATGTCTGAGTGACTTACAGTGATTTGATCACAGCTTTATTTTCATCTGCCAGTACTAAACCAGACAGCAGGAGCCTTTAGTACTTCCAGGAAATAAAATGGCCTCTAATTGCTTATATTTTGATTGCAAGCTTTGCAGAGCAAATCCATCACATAAAACATATCCTAGGTCACTGAGCAGTGCAATGGTCACATACCTACTTTAAAGAAGGGTAGCTGAAGAGAAACCTGAGGTCTTACAGTCTGGCTTGGCAGGAAAAGAAAAGTGGAATCTCATTCTCACTGATCCTTATTCACATCAAGGTGGCTTTATAGCACACTAGCAACATAAAAAGGGTCAAAGTGGGTGTAAATTACAGTTATAACTATGGTGCAGCAGTAGTAATGTCAAAAGATCGTAAAAGGCCTTTATTGCAGACAAAGATTTGATGGCTGCTGCTCTCACAGCTGTACCTGAGTTGCTCTGAAACTATGTATCTGCCTCAAACAGCCCAGGGAGATTAGCCAACCCCTTAGCAAGCAGCCCTGCGCTAGCGCTGCTTGCAGCTACTTCCAGCTAGTTGTAGCAAGTTTGCTCAGAGCCAACACAAAACCTATTATTAAACACCTATTAAAGACCTAACCAAGTCTTTGTCCCAAAGGTGGTCTAGCCTCACTGTGCTTAAAAAGGTCCATTAAGAGGCAAAACCACTTGATATGGAGAGGCATGAAGGAGAAACTTTGAATGAAGAGAACAAAAAACCAGCAAAAAACAAACAAAAGTATGGGATCAAAAACAATATAGAAAAAAATTTAAAAATGAAATTTAAGATTAAGTAAAGGACAAAAGTAAAGTGCATGGCTCTCATGAAGAAGAGCTGTGAATAAGTCATCTGTTTCCCATAATACTGTCTATATCTGATGGGTTCACTTTGAGTAACAGCAGAGTGCCTCTCATTCTCCAGGAGTTTCATTCTCTCAGAAGCTGAAGGTGAACACCTTAGAGAGATAAGTTGGCACAAGGAGTTTAATTAGGAGATTAAAAACCTTTCCTGTCTATATTTTTCCACAAGACAGAGCATTTTATTCTGATTGAACATAAATCAAAATAAACCTTCTTTCTGAGAAGGACAGAGAAGCCTGATTTATAAGCTGAGAAAAACTACATTTTCTTCCATCACATTAAGATAAACCCATTGTGTTCATAAGCTTTTGTTATTTCTTGCTATTGAAGCACACCATGACATAGTATTTTCCGCTTCACTTCATTAATTAATTCACTGTTTTCAAGAGTTTTTCTGAAAAGGCAAAACATCAAAAGGTCCAGTATACGCTTTTGTACATAGCAATATTGCATACATGAAATTAAGCATTTGCAGATTTGATGTCCTGACTGTACTCACAAAAAATAAAATAAAAATAAAAATCACTCGGCCAGTTTTATTTTCGTGTAAATGACCTTAGAAATGGAGATAATGTTCAAGTATTTTCATTTACCACTTTTGATCAAAGCATGCTTATGGCAGGCCAGCAGTGTACAAAATATTTTCTAGACCCTGTTCTCAGTATAGTTTATCTGGTCATCATTCAAAGTTTATAATTATTGTACTCAAATACTTTAAAAAATGCAGTCAGGATTTAGTAACCCCCAAACTTACTCTGAACTCCTAACTCTGTAAAAACAGAAGATGAGGTACACCCCTCCATTATTTCATACAGACAAGCATTTGTCTTCTCCACTCATGTAAAGTCTTGATGGATCACCTTCTTCAGATGTACATATTGTGCACGAATTTACTAGGATTGTTTTGGATTTCCCATCCCTTCACCAACCATACTAGAATTTTTATTTTATTTTATTTTATTTTATTTTATTTTATTTTATTTTATTTATTTATTTTGTGAATTCTCTCTGTACTTTGGATTGATCGTCTCTTTCCAGGATAATCAAAACATAGAAGAAAGGATGCACTCTGGCAGTATCTTTTCAATATACTATTGCAATCAGACTAGTGTTTTGGTGTTTTATTTTTTTACTTTTGGAAATGGAAATGCTCTCAAGAATGGGACCCTAAAAATAGTTTCAGGTAATATTACCAAATCTGGGTATGAAGTTTCAATAGTGAAGTTTGCGTCTTGTAAGTGGCTCCACTTCTACTTGAGCTTTAGAGCCATTCACCTCCCACACAGATGCTCACAGTGATGCTTCAGTAGGAAGGCCGGTATCTTACGTAAATTCAATCCAGTTCCTGCTTATACTACTCATTTGAACAGTGGCTCCATTTGCTATCTAGAATTGCAGCAACTACACATTTGCCTCTGTGGCTGAAAGATGTGATCTATTCATCTTCCTCAGAAGCCCCAGGCAGTCTGTTAAAGCAGTATAGATAATGATTTCAAATCATAATGCACATATCAATATTCCAGAAAGACAGGTTTTCAGTGTAAATAGGTTTAATTCACGGGGAAAATCATTGTTTTCATGTGAAAATGTTAACCAAGTGTCTATACTAAGCTTGTGAATGAGATACCATCCAGATAAAAATTACTCTGGCAAGGTTTTTACATTACTACTGCTATTAAATCTTAGTCATTCTGCAGTCAGGTAGAGAACCATTTTGATGCTTGGGTACATTTTCTTCCTCCTACCTGGATGTGCATGAGGAGCAGTTTAACAGTTTACCACTCAGCTAATTCCAACTCATATTTGCAAGCATAGAGACGGTGACCTAAAACATGGAATACTACTTTTACTTACTCTTACACATAAGAAATAAGAAGAAAGAGGTACCTTCAAAGCAAAATCCTCAAGAATAGAATTTAAATGAAACATATTTATTTCATAACAATATCTATTTCTGAAATAAAACGTAAAGAGGGCTACTAATAGTGGATTATATAAACATACGATTGGCTACTATGTGTGAGAAATGCTGAAATTAGAAATACTTAATTAGAAATGTAACAGAATTTCACACAATTAAAAAAATATATTTATTTATTTATTTATTTTTGTAGTGATATAGCTACATCCCACTCTTTTTTTTATTCAGTTTTTGAAGTTTTTCTACTTCAGAGAACTGGTTGCCAAGAACTTGATAACAACAGTGTACTAATTCTTAAGTAGATACACTTTTTTAGCATGCGTTGGCTTCCTGAAGTAGTCGCTAACAGGTTCTCGAATGAGATTTCACTGGATTTACTACTTATCCTGCTTTAATGTGGTCAGTTATGGAAATTAGTTATACATTTGCACGAGGGAACTTATTTCTTAACATTTATTTTTAGAGAATCTAAACAAGTAACATGTGGAAACTATCACATTACTCTTCTGCAGTTTTTATTCATTGTGCAGCAGAAATAAAAAGAGTAAATCTGTGATTTCTGAACACTGAGTACATTAATTAACACTTTTGCATGAGCTACATTTGTCCCTTCAGACACACTCCCATGTCGCATGATTTCCAATATCTAGGATTCATTTAGGCTTTGCAGCGTAGCATAAAAAGATTACACTGTTAATTTTTAAATGAAACCCAAAGGCAAGTTTAATTTTAAGCAGCATTAATTTTCATGGTGAAAGACTTCAGTGGTTTGTCATATGCAAGGATGTAGATATTAAATTTGCTATTTAATGAAACAGATGAACAAATGGAGGGAAGTTTGTCAACAAGAGTTTATCAGTTTTGCTTCTTTTCTTTGCAGGTTTATGATATTTGCCTCAGAGATCATCTCTAATGTTACAAAGGAGATCTGCCTTCACACAAGATGCTGCTGCAGTCTTAGTTCAGCAGAATTAGGTAGTGACACAAGTGTGGCAGATTAGGGAGAGATAAGCAAGACATTGGACTAAAATACAAAGTTGTTATAAATAAAATGAATGAATGCGTATCTATCTCAACTTTTTTTTTTTTTTTTTTTTTTTTTAAAGATGAGTCACATTTCAAGAGAAATTCCACATATCAGAGGCAGTACAAAAAAATAAAAATATTAAATAGGAACAACATGTCAACAAAGTACTCTACATCAGCTGAAAATGAAAGAGCACAAAACGTGCCAAGGCTACTTCTTTTCTGTTTCTGGTAATCTCAGAATATGAATTTTAGATTAAAAATTACTGAATCATAAAACACACCTTTAGCTTCTTTGGTTTTCGCCTTTGCCAAGTTCAGTGATACTCAGACTGTTGATGAGGTAAGTTTGCTTTAGCTGGGCCAAACACACACAAACAAACAAACAAACCAAAAGATCAACTACATTAGGTCTTTTAGAGCTTTTACTCCTCCAATCAACCATCACTGACTATCACTGGCTGGGTCAGGGAAGATGCCTCTTCCCACATGATCCTAGACCAGTGAAATGTCACGCTGAATTTATCCATCTTGGGTCATAACTCTACTTAGAAAACATTTGTGAGCCTCTAATACCTTCAGATAGAGTCTAAATCTGTGCCTCTAATTGTCATATTTTGGGATAGACTGAAAACTTACTTTGGATCTCACTTGATTGAGCTTCAATGAGATTAACATTCTGCCTGCAAAGTACATGTAAATACTTTGATTGCCATTACTTTCCCCTGGGAAGGTAAGATAAGAAGATACCACAACAATCCTTTTAACTGTGACTGTATTACAGAACAAATGGTTCAAAGGTAATCACATTAGTTCTACACATTAGGCTATACTCTCAAGAGGGCGTACTAGAAATCATGCTGGTACTAAACTCATAAGAAAATAGGTGGCAAGGTATTACAAACACTGCAAATGAAGATTATATTTTAGTCCTCAAAAATATTTTTCTCACTGACATGAGTGCAGTTTCACCAACAATGCTGGGAATTAATTCACCTTATCAGTGCCTGGAAAGTGGCTTACTGCTAGCGTAACATTTGCTTTCAAAATTTCATGGCAAAATGGTTAAAATACTGCAATTTGCCCTACACGGTTTTATTATATGCTGACTCTTCAGTTTTATTTCAATTAACTTTTCTACTATATGAACTGCTCCTATAAGGTCCACTTTTAATAACATTTTTAAGAGACAGTCACATAAGTTTTCCCTATTAAACTCAAAGACCTTGTAAATAAGCTGAAATACGTCTTCCTTTTGTAAGAACCAGGTTATGACCAGATCATAAGAGCTTTTTTTCAAATTGAACTTCTCATCTTTCATCTGAAACAACAGAAAAAATTGATGATCTGTTTCCCTATCTTAATCATACATAACACATTCAATCCCATCTGTTCATCATGTGATACACAAACTGCTTCAGGCCTTTCCAAAATGAATTTGATCAAGCATTTAAGAAGAATACAGACTAATTTCCCATTGTTCAGGCTGTTTTCATCCTACTGGAACCCAATATGTTTTGTGAATGTAGATAACTAGTCTGCGTGAGCCTAAGATAGTGACTGTGCACTTGACATGCAGAAAGAGAGTTATGCTTTGAGCACTAGGGTGGCAGAGATAATAACCAGACAGATCTTAGACAATGTACTACTATGTAGATGAAATGTCACAGGACTGTTGTACAACTTATGAGAAACAGGACATTGAGTTATGCAAATACTTTGCAAAAAGAGACGAAGAAAGATAGATGAAAAGAAGATTAAAAATAGGCGTTCAAGACAGAAGTAATTTGTTTGACTGTAACTCAGGTAGCATCCGGAATTTCATTGTAAAATCATTTCTAACAGGGCTAAAGCTTGACTGTAATAGCTTCTGGGGGGCTGAACCATTTCTTTAAAGGTCTCTCCACAAGCATCAAAAGATAGACTTATGTATTAAACTCTCTTTTTCTAATTAAAAAAGAGTAAATATCAATTTTAATGACAGTATTTCACAATATCTTTTAAATTTGTTTCAGTTGTATCACAGACGGATACACTACATCATACTGAACTCCTAAGAGAAAAGCAGAAATATATTTATTGATATAAAAACTGATTTAAAAAAGCTTAATTGTAACTAAGAAAGAGACTTAACAAGTTTTGAGACTGTAGGATACACCTGATAAGCTCTCCCGTTGAGTCACAGTCACAAGGTTCAGAACTGACCTCCCCTTTCTTTCTAAGCTCCTCAAGCCACTGAGTTAAGGAGCCTACGTGCAGCTGTTCCTCTCCTAGTCTCAGACTCAGTCAATAATTTATATCTGAGAATTATGTGTACACAATCAAAGATAAAATCTTAGTGAAGCTAACAAAGCTTAAAAAGTTGGTCACCAGTTATGTGCATTGTGAAGGCATCTTGACGTCAAGGTGTAAGAGATTTCTGCACAAACATAATCTCAAGACATATTCCTACTTAAAGGGAGATCATATCATACAGCATAGTATCCCACAGGAGAGCTCAAGGGGCCCTCCAGCTAAGGTTCACTGTTTATGGGGTAAGGTGATTGACTCACAGGTTTTAGGCACGTGCTCACTTGCCCTCAGTTGTTAAATCAGAAGTCTGCTGTCAGTTCTGTTAGCCTTCATGGACTGAGACAAATTTGTGGTTGATCTTTTGCTTTAGCAAGTATTTAGCTCACTGTCTTTCTGTATAAGACCAGGCAAAAGGAGGAAGTTGAGAGAAGAAGAGGATGGGAGGAGCACATCATCACAAGCTGACACAAGTATTTTTCTTTAATAGGCCGCCCAATGGCTTCATTTCTTGAGACCTATTTAGAAGAAGTAAGGGGGTGGCTCAACTATTCTCTATTCAATGCTCCTACATTTCATTCCTTACTGTGCCCACAACGTTAGGATATTTGTAAGCAGATAATTTTACAATAGGTCTTTAACTCTATGTTTTGGTATGGACACCCAGGTTCTGCTCCTAAAATTTCATAAGCAGCTGAGACCATTCCTGTAGTTCCTAGGGTTAATGTTCAAAGTTACCATTGTGAAGCTCTCAGTCATTGTATTTTTCCCTGTCCGCCATGCCCATATATTTAAAAGACAGTAGAGGTTGGTAGTAAGTAAGGGGAAAATTTTATTCCCATAGCTTAATATTTAGAGTCCTTCTAAATTATATTTTTTCTTCTTAGGCTAAGGTTTTTGGGCCTAGTGTAATGTAGGATTCTGCACAACTACAAAAGCTGACAGATTTTATTCTCAAACTTTCTGTCCCTTTTATTAATTCTACTGCTTTTATGTCATCTGAATTTGTTTCACTTGTTTAAAGAAACACAGCTGTAACTCATTCTCAGGTAAGTGTGTCATCCATGGGTATCTACAAGTAAGTAGGTGTTTTTTTCAGCTGAAGAAGATTTATTCGTAGATTCTATTTTTCATCGCTTTGCAGAAGAAAAGCAATAACAAAGCATGCAATTTCACAAAATGCTACCAAAAGAAATACATTGATGTAAAGACTAGTTCTTAAAAAATTCTGTCAGCACAGCAGCTCAGTGGAGTATTGCTTTTTCTTGTTATAGCTTCTGTGACACCAAAGTTCTGCATTAAAGTACTGTCAATTAAATTTTCCTACATTCAACTTCTCTCTCTTTTTGGTTTTGCATGCTTCATTTCTACTTTCATACATTTTTTGGCTAATGGAAACTGAGATTATGTGTGTTAATAGGAAATATAGTTTGGTGATGGTAAAAGTGTAGGTGTTGCTCTCTGGAACTTTAAATTAAAAATTTTCTACTGCAATTACTTTCAACAGATGATTACTTTAACTTGTATAACAGTTAAACAGATTTAAAATTAATTAGTTCCCAAGCAGCTTAGAAATTAGTGTGGGATTTTTCAGTCAATGAAATAAAATGGTACAAAAACACGATGTATTTAAGCAGAGACATTCTAGCTAAAGTTATTTAAATTGCAGAACCACTATCTCTTGGTGATATACAGCAGCAGAACATTTAATGCACTCTTTCATAGAAATGTTAACATTAGAAATAAATTTAGTGACTACACAAAACCTATGCAGAAATAATTGGTCACTGGACAGCGCAGAATGCTAGAGGAAAACTTCAGATTAGTTATCATGGGGTTTTTATTTGAAATTAGTATAAAATATGCTTAATTTCTCCTTTCCCCTAACAGCCACAAAGCAATAGTAAGTGGTACCAAAACACCAGACATATCTGAACCCAAACTTGTTAACCCCAAACTTCTTTTCCAATGGCTTAGACTTCACTTATCTTTGTTTCAAAGTCCCTAAAGCCCACATATCTTTCAAAAATTAATGTTTCCTTGCTTTGCAAACTGAATTTCTTCCAAAAGGTCATTAAAAAAACAACGCCTTGCCTACTGCAGCTCCAAAAACCTTATTCTGTACCTCAGAAGCATAGCAAAACTTGAGAGTAATTAAGTTCTGTCATCCTGTCCTCCTCCCCCCTCCTGATTTTAATTGATGGTATTTTAAAACTAAAGTCCAGCAGAGTGAACTGTGTCAGCTGCTGATGCATTGAAGAACAGTTTGGCTAGTATGCAGATTACCTCCACTACATTAAGCTCCCTTAGCATTGCCAAGTATAACATTAGAAAATTCCACTGTGTGATGAGACTGGGATTCCTGACATGTTCTGTCTGGGAACCGAAGACCAGGTGGGTTTTGTTTGCATTTTGGTTGATTTATTCACTCCATGAAAAGCAGCACTTATAAGTCATTTCAAAATGATAGTTGACTTTTTTTTTTTTTCCTGTTATATGTCAGGTGTTTTGAGCACTTATCCAGTTAACAGTAGAAATAGATTATCTTGGAGTAATTATTTGGCTAAACGAGTACCTGTGCATTTCAAAGGAGAAAACTGCTGCAGATTTCACTGAGCTTTACTTCTTTGCTGTACCACAGATCTCCTTTACAACCTCTGTCCAAGCAGGTACGTTCTCCTGGGGTTAGTTGTTTTTCCTACCAATACCTGCATGAAACATGACCAAAGCAGCTGTCTCTCACCAGATTTGTATATTGAAAACTTGCAAAGTTGTGAATGTCAGGTGATTTCAAAACACTAGCTCAGGCATAGGTTAAATGCCTCCTTTGATGAACACAGTCTGGTATTCAAGCTTAGAAAAGGACACAAAGGAGTCTGATTGTTTATACTCTGCATGCAAATATTGTGTGCAGACCAGATTCACCATATCTGTTACTTCTGTCAACATGCCCCAGTGGTAACTCCATGCCATATTATTTGCATTACCTTGTCTTTCCTCTTAGGAAGAATGCTAACCACAACAGTTTGCTGAAATACCTCTTGTGTTTCTTCTTTTCTCTTTTCTGTGGCAGTTATGTCATTGTCTTTTTTTATTACAGAAAAATACATTAATGTATTTTTGAAATAGTGATACTGATCTTATTTTACTGATATTTTTATTTTAATATTTTATTAAAAACAAAGCATATGCCACATCTTGAGAGGAAGACAAAGAGGTTTCTCACATTTATATTCCAACTTACTCTGACTAGTGCTAATCCACACAATAGGAAGAATTAATGGAAAGTTATTAGTTCAATTTTTAGGAGTGAAGACGCTAAATAAATAAATAAAAAATAGAGAAATTATGTATAGTTAAAGGTAAGAATAATTAAAAGCTTGTAGAACAAATGAGCCAATACCAAACTGCAGTGTGCACAGAGGCTCATCTAATGCCCAATTATATTTTGGAAGCATTAATTACTATCTACAAAAAAAAAAAAAAAAAGAAAGACAAGGAAAAGCACAAGGAATAAAAGACAGCACTAAATCCTAACTTAATGAAAGAAGCTGTAAATGAGTAACAGTTTCCTTAAACTGTTTCATCTTTCCATTGTCTCTTCACAACCAACCAAAGCATACCTGTACTAAACAAGCTCTAGAGAAAAAGTGTGCCTGAATATGAAGTGGGAAGCAGCTGGATTAGGTAGCAATAGATAATGATATAGATGATAATCTGAAAAATAGGGACTGTGTGTCACAGAATGGATGTGGATCAAAACTTGCCTTCATGTATAAATAAAAAGAAGACTATTTGTGTATACAAAGTAAAGCCTTAGGACATAATATTATTCATCACGGGGAAAACTTAAGCTGGGAAGTGACAGTGATGAGCTTTGAGTGATGCAAAAAGTCAAGGGGAAAGAAATATTTTGGAAGACATGACTGACATGAAAGATGTAGCAGTGGCTGAGTACTTAAAATCAGCCATCTGATCCATCTGTCTGATGTAGAGGCCTTAGTGACATTAGTGGCCTTAAAACAATAATCAAAGTCAGTCAAGAGATCTTTTCAACAGAAAGGAGGAGTAAACTTTTAACTTAGTTGTCTGTGAAACTGTAGTCAGTATTGGAGTATGCAGAAGTCTTAAGTTATCAGAAGTTAAGACAAGAGACTTTCAGGAAACAGAAGAGATCAGTGACTCTCTCCAAGCCAAACAAACTTTTGTCCTTCTTCTCCAGCCCTGCAGTTTTCTGCCAGTTCTATTTGTGTTGGCCATTATCTGTACGTATTCAAATTTGTGTTTAATATAATCTGCTTCAGGATCTACATTAGCCAGTGTATGAGACCAAGTGTTTACTCTCCTGCCTCATGGCTGAGAAACTTTTGGGAATTCCTGGGTGGATTGTGGTCAAAGAGACTCCTTTCAATGACTTGATGCTTTCTACCTGTGTTGAAATCAATCCCTTCTTTCTCACTATGTTCTATCCAGACCTTCTCCTTCTCTTACGAATGAGAATATGGCAGCATAATATATGTTTTTCCCATACACCTTAGCAGGCACGTGCTTTCAACTTAAAACTGTTTTTTTCTGTTTCTTGGTATTGCTGATGTGCTAAACCATCTAAGTAACATTCTTTACAGTAAAACACTTATTGATCACATTGCAGTATTAGTAAAATAATTTAAACTGTTTCACTCTCAAGAGCTGGTGAAACCTAAGAAGACTGTCTAAAATCAACCAACTGACTGAGAGACACGAAATATAAATTACGTGGACTGGGAAGGATTTTCGTCATATTAGTTTTAAGAACTGTCTGGGACATGAGGGATGTAGTTACATGGAGGATCAAGGAAGAGTGGTTGGCATGAATATATTTATATGCTGTTGTCTGTGTATGTATATTTTGCAAAATTTTGTTCTATGTGTTATATAGCTTCTCTGATTATTTCTTTTCTGCAACAAATTATAATAGCGTTACTATCCAAGAATGGCAGCAGCAGTGAGAACCACGAATACTGTAAATCATGAGTTAATTCTTCAGAAATCATTAGTTTAGTTTAGAATATGCAGAAAATATTTATTAAGTACACAGTTCTCTCTATTTTTAACCCCATTGTTCATGGGACTCATTTTCAATGTTTTCTTTACAAGAAATTTAATCTTTTAATGAAGGCTGAGATTTTATACCTAATCAGAAGGCTGAAGCAGAAAGAGTTTTAAAAATATTATCTCAAAATATATAACTGTCACAGTATCTGGAACATTTGTATAATTTTTATGGGGAAAAAAAAAAAAGACAATGCTGTAGAGAAACCTTCTAAACTATATCTTCTATTGTTCTAAGTTCATATTTGGCAATCACATGAATCTGATTGTCCATCTACACTTAAGGCCGTTTTTACACCCTTTGTGAAGCATTCACGAGGGCCTAGAGCTGCATAGGGATTTTTATTTTTTTTTAATACCAGTTTAATATCTGCTTTCTCCATCAGCGTGAGATAAAGTGTTCAAAAATGGAACTTCAGTTCACAAAGAAGGAAATAAGATATTCTTAGCACTAATACTATCCTTTACAATCGCATTAGAAAGAAGTGGAAAGGAATTTGTGGGATGATGCTACTAGTTATCCTGATGAGAGATGGCTGGTCCTGAGTAGCTTTCAGAGATTTTTGTTTCTTTTGGGGAAATGGGATAAAAAACAAACAAACAAAAATCCAAAAAAACCCCCACAAGATTTACTGAAATATAGTTGAAGTGACTCCCCCCCCCCTTTTTTTTCTTTTTCCAGGACCCCACAAAAGCCCCTTTAAATACAAATATTCTTTTCAGATATGCTGTTTTTTTGCTGTTTCTCAGTGTTTTCTTGACTGCTATACTATCTTATAAGTCATTTATGATAAAATGTACATCTTAAGTGCTACATAATGTATTTTAAAGAATTTTTGAGTTTCAAATGTGTGCTTACTGAGCTTTATTCCAGTGCAAGCAACCAACATTCAAACTGTTATGTCTGTATTAAAAGGTATATAAAAAATGTATTAAAAATTAATAACCATGTACTTTATTCCTTTATTATTTTTAAGCCAAGGAATTTTTTCATCTTTCTTGATGGGCATTTAGATGGCATTAATAAGGTATTAATTACCTTCTATTTGAAAAGAGAAAAAGTTATTTGAAGTGAGTTTGAGGCTATTGTCTTTGCTGTTGTTTGAGGTTAATTTTATTTCCTTGAAGATAAAACATAATAAAACTTATACAAAAAGGAAAAAGAAAAAACTAGATTGGCATATATTAAACCTCTGCCTCTTTTGCTGATGTTCATAGTTTTGGTACTGAAAAAAAAAAAAACAACAAAACAAAACAAAATCAAAGCCTTGTTGAAGAGTATCAACAGCTGGGAGGCCTGGCACATTTATACAAATGTCGGACTGCCTAAAGTATTTTTTTTTTAGCTACATTTTTACTCTCCTACAGAGGTGCTACAAAAGTAAGTTGTTACTAAGTTATTTCTAACAGAAGGTGGGGAAGGTAAAGGTAGGAAAAAAAAGATGAAAGTGAAAGGAAAATCAAGCATAGGGAAGGAAATGCAAGAAGTTTCATGTTATGTGTTAGTGTCTACAATTGTTTCTCAGAGAAGAGGAGTGATCTTTCTCATCCATTCAGCTTAGAACACTTTTCAGAAAGTGGATGTTAAATGCTCAGTTAGAGCCAAATCAGTGCTCCACATGGCTGAGGGCATAGCAGCTATAACAAAATAAATCCTTGTTTCAATTTGCTTGACCTTCCAGTATCAATATCACATTATAAAACTTAGTCTGCAAGATCTTGCTTACTGTTATCTGTCATGTGGATGCAACTTGCAGCATCTAATGGCCACTTAACCATCAGGACCTAGGGCATATGAGTTGACATAAAGTATCCAGATATGTCCCCAGAAAAGCACCAGTACTCTGCAGGTCCTGTCAAATACTGCAGCATTGTAGTATCAGATAGCAATGGAATGGAACAGATGCCTCTGTTTTGATACCTGTATGTCTAACACAATTTCCATTCTTTCACAGGCATAAATGTTTGTTACATTAGTGTTTATTTTGTTTCATCAGAGTAAAGTTTTCTGTCTTTTCTTGATTCTTCAAATAGCATTTTATAAGAAGATGAGTTGAGCCTTCACTAAAGCGAAAACTAAGAAGTATAAATCTGTGTCCGACCTTCATCTGCAGAGTGTGCTACACAGGTACCTCTGACTACCAGTTTCATCTGTGGAACTGGCAACACAGGATCTGGAATTCTGTCAAGACCTCAAAAAGAGAGAAACATGATGGATAAGCTGAGGATTTTTTTCACAGACTTTAATAAACTGAAGTTGATTAATCTTTCTGTTCACGCAAATGAAAAGGTACATTTTAGATGGCTTTCGCTGACATTAAAAGTAACTTCTTTCCTTAATCTTACAGAAATATCTTCAAACACTCTTTTGGGAGAGGAAGTTGTGAGAAGAGCAGAGTAAAGAAAAATTTAGCTCATCTATAACCTGAAAGGAACAAAATTTGTTTCAGTCTTATCAGTTGGGCCCTCTTAATGGACTGGAGTAGACAAAGAGGGGAGGACAGAAGTTTTTTGCTTACTAGCTAGATTACCTACTGGAAGCATTCATTCTTGACTGAGAGTAGCTCATGCAAAGGAAGTTTTGACCTTACAAATTATTTTATTAAAGAAGTAATGCATACTAATGGGAATTAAAATGATACTCATATTTAAAGGTTTTGAGATAATCTAAGAATATGCAATATACCTTTTTCCCACAGTGCAAGAAAAAGTTGGAATAAATAAGCAACAAAAAAATAGTTTCTTCTACATCCAAATGCCAGTTGTCCCTTAGTTTCAAAAAAGGCTTTAAATGGCCATTAACATTTCAAAATACTCATCTTCTGTGTTGACATAATTTATTTCTTGTTAGGATTGTAATTCGTACTAATTAAGACAAACTGTTTCTAATTAATTGAAACCTGGCATTTGTAGACTGAATTTTAATGTGTGCAAAGAACACAGGAATCACAATCAGATAAATGTTATAGATTTTTGCCAATGTATGATTTAAATTTTTTGGATATACATTACTCATGCTCATATAAGTAATAGGGTCCCAGAATCTTAGCAATAAGTCAAATATCTCTTGATATTTTCAGTGTGGTGGAAAACTAGGGGCTAGTGGGACAACCTCCACTAAAAGGCACTGTAAAGTATGTAAAAATGCCTGAGTAAGGCTAAGGTTTATTTTAGCTGATATTGACTATTCATTTGATTAATAAAGAGAAAGAGAATGACAGAAAAGCAACTAGAGAATGATGCTGGAATTGCTTCTTAACATCTGTTCTTTGACCATTTGAATCTTAATATGATATTTAAAGTTTTTTCTCCTCTCCTTTATCAAGTTGTCCCATCTCCTAACTTTAGTCTTTCTCTCAAATTTTATCTTTTTAATAACAGAAGATTCTGGGAAGGAGAGAAAATACTGAAGAACAGATTTTGTGTTCTGCTGGAAAGATCTACCTTAACTCCATTTGACCAGTGTAATATCTTAGTAGAACTCTCTGTCACAGATCTGAAATTCATAAATACTAATCCCTAAAATAAGCTCTATTCAGGATAGCTCCTAGAGATTGAACTTTTTGTTTAGAAAAGAAAGGCCAATCATTATTTACCTTGCATATATGTTATGTCAACAAACAGGTGTGCATTCTTTCAAATTGTACAGTTTTTTGGTTTTTTTTTCCTTCGGAGTGTCTTCCTCAGGGCTACTATTATTTTTTTTTTTCACATGGCAATGAATTAGGAATTAGTCAGTACTACGTTTGTTAACTTATTCACTTTAAAAATAGAAAAAGAAACAAAAATTTCTTAGCAACAAAAAGCATACGCAGTGAACTCTGTCTCATGAAAATATATATCACAGCTGGTCTTTTATCATTTTCCTCCCATTGAAGGCTCTAGTATCCCATTTCATGTTTTTCTTGAATACTTTTTACTTTTCAACACTGCCATCATAGATAAATCTGGAAGTATGTTTTATATTATTATAGTTGCCTTGATGACAAATAGCTGGTTTAGTGATACTTTGTTATCATAAAGCACTTTAACCTGGCATTTAGCACCTCTTTATTTATATTTCTTACTGCTTTTATTCCTAGCTGACCTGGAAATTTTAAAACTTCAGATGTGTCAGCCCTCCAATAATTCAAATTGATAAGTCTGTGCAACCACAAGAAAAAAGTGAGCTTGTCTTTGAAAAGGCATACAGATTTTACCAAAGTGAAGAGTTTAAATAGAATACTTGCTTGTCTGTGACACTATTCTCTCCGTTGGTTCCTCCTAAGGCATGTGAAAGAGGCAAAATCAGCAATGGCATTTAGGGTACTCCTTGAACTTGGACTAAAATCTGCAAATGTAATTTCTCTACTGTATACCTACTTTCATATAATCTGTCAAAAGCCTGCACAAACCCAAGAAAGTCTTGAGGCTACCAGACCAACTCTGCTTGCAGTGACCTCCAAAGCATGTTTCACATTTTAAGACTTGCATGCCTCAAACACAGGCAGGTGCCCTGTTGGACTACTTTGGGCTTCAGGTCTTCCTCTTCCCTCCTTTCTGCTTCCCCCACGTTCGGGTAGAAGGGAAGACGAAGCAACAGGGAATATTGCTGTGTATATATATATAATATATATATATATAATATAATATATATATATATAAAATGTAATACTGTGACTGGAAAATGATATAGACATTGGGGCTGAGTTTTGAGTGCGGGGCTGGCTTTTGACACTTACAGTATCAGGAATGGGAGGTCTACTCATGAATAAGTGATATTTGAAGATCAAACTTGGAATGAAAAATTTCAACTTTGTCTGTTTCCTAAGAGAATTGTTGAAGTTTCTTTTTGTTGCAGTTAATGAATTAGTAGGACGTTTGGTTTTGTTTGTGTTGTTGTTGTTGTTTTGCTTTTTTGAAGAGTAGAAGGATTTGCAGTGTGGTTCCGAGGAAGCCACTGAGCTCTAACATTACAAGAGGTTCCTTCTCCCACTTTCCTTTAATACAGAGGTTCAAGATAAGGAGGAAATCATGATCTACTTCATTTCAAGTGAAGCTGAGCTCATACTAGCCCTGAGCCAGACAAACTCAATACATGCCATATGGGTTTCTTCTTTTAACTCTTCTTTAAAGTGCTTCCTTTTGAAAGAATGTACTGCAGGATCATTCACTTGGCCTAGGCCACTTCAGCTCTTTTATTCTGTAGAATTGTTTGTTTTCTTAAAGAGCTCATACAGAAGTATTTCCTTTACAAATTAGATAAGCATGAGACGTAATAAATCCTTACTTGAATAAAGATGTATGAAGAAATTTTTTAAGCTGTTACTACAAACAGAAACAAGATCAGTTGTGCTGGTAAGTTAATGTTCATTATGATGACTTTTAGAAAAAAGTGCATCTATTTATGAAAGTAGTCTGGTAAACCTGTGAGCAAAACCCACCAAAATACTGATGGAACATTTCTATAGCATCTCTAGCATCTAGCCCTGTATTTTAGAAAGGAAAATCAAGTAAAACACATACACACACACACAAAGACACCAGTGTTTCTGTAAACACAGAGCAAATAAATAAATAATCCAAAGTATAGATGGAGGCTACACTCATAACTAGGGATTACAGTTCAACGACATGTGCCATAAGGTATTTACTACTATGTGGACCATGTATTCATCTCAGACACAAATTTACAAAGGAAATAAATACGGACAGAACAAAATTTTCTCATGGAGAATTTAAGCATTTATTTCCTTCTATATTTGTTTTGGTTTTCTTGATGGGATGACTTTTATTCTTCTAATAAATCAAAAGTGAAAATGATAAACTCTTATAGAAATGAAAGCCCATTAAAACAGACTAATCCACTTAGGGGGGAGGACAGGTTTTCTGGAGCTCCACAGTCAGCATGGCAAAGTGTTTACTCTGCTGCAAATAAGACATGTGGGAAATGGTTAAAAATTGAGAATCTAAAGCATATACTTTTGGCATCACATGTATATAAGATTCACTCATTCATAATGAACCATCAGATGATCTCATGCAGGGGAGTAAGAGGTTGTGTGCGTTCCATTACACCTTTGGGTCTCTTTATAGTTGTAACATATTTCTGCAGATTGTGGCAAAATAGTAACTCTTCCTTTTCTGACCATGGTTTGATATACAGAATGCTACAGAAATACTGAACCAAAGAGCAATTTATTCCCAAGGAAACCAGATGTCCTCTTTTGGCCTTTCTGTCCTAGACAGCTGGATATCTGTCTGAAGGTGTGAGAGGTTACTCTGCTCTGTGGAGGTGGCATAAGTGCATCAATCCCGAGAAGACTTAAGCAATTTTGGTGCATGTTCCTAAATGTCCTATGGGACCCCTAGACTCCTGTGAACACTGCTGTGGGAATGGGAGAGTCCAATTTGGTTGGTTGTCAATGATAGGAATCAGCATCAATCAGATTCTGTCTTAAGAGTTTTTGTGTAATTTTGCTGTAATTCTGAAATTCTCTTATCAATGTATTTGTAAATGAAACAGAGTAAATGACTAGGCAGAAGTTGGAGCATTTAGTAAGATGAATGTAGCAAAACCAGTGTATTAGCATTAGAAACATAGTCATCTGATTGTTTAAGAAAAAGTAATATAATTTTATGAATTCAAAATGATTGTCCTGTTTTTCATATTTAGCACACTTTCAAAAGCAGGAACTTTATAATGACAAATCCATGTTTTAAGACATCACGTAGTGTATTAAAAAAATAGTCATTTAAAGCAGGCATATTTTTAAAGTGATATTTTATATGGCAAACATAAACAATAGAAAAGACAAATTTGTACTATTTTCTCTGGCTCAGAATAATGTTTCCCTGCAATTGGAGAAGCAGTGAAATAACTAATTGGTTGCTTATAACAGAGACATGGGAGAATCCCAGTTAGTCTGAGAAATTATTTCTGTGAAAAAGTACTACTCTTCTCAGATAAAATCTAAATTATTTCTGCCAGCTATGTTATAATCTTCTCAAGATAAGTAGTAAACTGGTAAAAATTGAAGCTAAAATTATATCTCAGGTCTGTTGGGAATAAAATAATTATTGAAAAACTTGATATCTTGTTTCTTGAGTTATCATAATCTATTTTTAATTTTTAAAAGTAGCACTTCTTTTAAATGTCAATTCTGCTTTCACTTTCTTTTGTTATTCATATGCTAAGCAAATGTGGATTTTACACAACATTTCTACATAATACACATAACTGATAGTTCAGGTTGTAAATAATGAATTAGCATCTCAAGTCTGTAGAGTGTATGACTTAAAACCCCATAAGCATGTAAAGAAAGAATGCTGTGCTTTTTGTGATCATTTATTGACAGTACCACTCCAACTATTAAAGAATGAAAGCATTGCACATTAATTAACATAAAATATTTTTAAGCATGTCAGCACATCACTAGGACTGTTCATGTACTTTTCATACTTTTTCACCTGAAAATAAACTGAGTACAAACGATTTGAGAGTTTGCTGTGCACTGAACTACCATTCTTGATCAGAAGAGTAGATTGATTTCAGTTTTTTTCTGTAAGGATTAGCTTATAAATACATGCACTGTGGTTATACTAATACTGATACTGTCTAAGTGTGACAATTTTGAACAAAACTTTGTATCATTGTTTGGGCAGAATTTTTTAAACTGACTTACAGGAGCTGAATCATTGTTGTGTTCACAGATCTGAAAATGACACAATTTTCAAATTAGCTGTGGTCACTTGGCACGTCTCTAGAAGTGACTATTGCTATTTTCCATGCTGAGATGCCTAGCAGCAAACGATGGACAAAAGTAAATAGTGCCTAGAACATTCATCATTATAAAACAGTTCTGAGGCAGCTTTTACAAAGGTATATTTTTATTAATAGATAGTCAAGTTAACACAAAATTTCAGAACTAGAATCAGCAGACACTGAAGTATAGGTGGAAACTTTTAAACACGTTTATCATTTATTAACATTTAATTTTAAAGTAATTATGTGGAAAAAAAAAATAGAATAAAGAATGCCACAGGGAGGTACCTATTTACTAATGCTTTTTTTATTCAAGAATCAGAGTTGGTGTCCTATTACTTTCTCCAAAAAATGATGACTTTCCTGTTTTCCATAAGTTAAAGGTGGTGTCTTAGTTCAAAGGAATCCTTTTAGGCATCTTATAGCAAGGAGAATTCTCTTTTTAACCTTCTAGACTTATGGAGTTTTGAGGTTTAACATAGTGAGCAGCTAAACACCAAAACCCTGGAGGTCAACCTTGAGTCTCCCCTGGTGCTTTTTGCCAGAGACATGCAGACTTGGAGATATTCTTGTGAAGTGCCATTTTAATGTTTGTCATGCTTTTTGACTCACTGAAACTGCATATCTCCAAAATGCATATTCCAAAGGGAAAAATGCATGTAACTTTCAAGATATCATCTTTTATTGTAAAAGTAACAAGCATCAGAAGTAGGGAAGAATTAATTCATCTGCTCTGCTTCTATTGCTAGCATAGGATTACTCTCAACATATCTAACAAAAGCTCTCTCTCCATTCTATGTGATGGTGCTGTGAAGAATGGTAAGAAACAGCTTTAACTTGTAGATCCTTTAGCAATACTGTAGCAGAATCTAGACCTAAAAAATAGTATGCAAGATGAATCACAAGGGTTGGGAGGGACTTCCAGAAGTCATCTAGTCCACTTTCCTACTAAAGCAGGTTTCCTTACATTAGCTTGCACAGTAAAGCATCCAGGTGGGTTTTGAATATCTCCATAGAATGAGATTCCATAGCATCTGGACAGCTAGTATCTCTGGCCAGTGCTCTGTAACCCTCAAAATAAAGAAGTTTTTCTCATATTTGTATGGAACTTTCTATGTTCCTGTTCATGCCTATTGCCCCCTGTCCTGTCACTAGGCACTGCTGAAAAGAGCCTTGTCCCATCTGCTTGACTCCTGACCTAGATATTTATAAGCACTGATAAGATTTCCTCAGTCTTCTCTTTTCCATGCTGAACACCCCCAGGTCTCTCAGCCTTTTCTCATAAAAGAGATGCTTCACGCCCCTCATCATCTTTGCCGTCCTTCAGTGGACTCTCTCTGAAAGTTCCCTGTCTTTCTTGAACTGATGAACGCAGAACTGGGCACAGTATTCCTGATGTGGCAGAGGAGAGGGGGAAGATAAGCATTTTAGTGTATATTATAGATAGATAGATAGATAGATAGATCACTTTGCAAGTAATGTCTCTTATTCATTTCCATGAAAACTACAACAGATACAAAGACCACAATAACACTATCTGTTAGAGCAAATTATCAGCTACAAAACACTACTTTTCAACCTAACTACATTTTTTTGCCATTTTTGAATTTTTTGCCAGCAATGAACAAGAGCTGCATGCCATGCTTGTAAAAATCATGGCCATCTGGAACACAGCTTGTATTTCACATCCACTGCTTTTGGAGCAGCCCTCATATATAAATAGAGATAAATAATAGAGAATGTTAGTCTTTGCAGATATTACTTCCCTAACTCCACTAAACAGAAGCAGTTTTTGAAGGTTATAACAACTGACAAAAGTGATTAGGAAAAGCACCTGACCTTATTTAAACAGGAACACAGAACAGTCTAAATGCACCGTAACCATTACTTTGTATTAAGTGTGTCAAAACCCCCAAAAATCTACTTAATGTGTTATCATACATCACTATTAATTAGAGGAAAGATTATACTCTTTACCTGCAGAGAATGTTGAAAGGTGGTAATGCTATCATATTTTAGTTTAGGCTGCAAGGCTCATCAGGCATAGAAAGCAGTGCAAATCATCTACTGCAAATCATTTAGAAAATAGTTGGTTTTAAAGAATTGTCTCCTTGTTTCAGCTTCTGGAAAGATATTACATATATGGCACTTCATAAACATAGCATTAGAATATCTGAATAGAATGGGAAGTAATTATTCATACATTTACATTCAGTCAAAGTAAATGAATTATTTAATTCCAGAAAGACTATAAAAACAATGAATGCTCATCTACTTGTCCCAGAAAGTGGACAAAGAATACAAGTAGGGTAGAGCCTAAGAAAAAAGGCCAAATATGATGATTCCAAGTAGAACCCTCTCAGGCTTAAATCCCTTCCAGATTACTGAGCCAGATGTAATTTCTCTTTCCAGTCCAGTGTCCAGTGTCCCAGAGTAAACCCAGTTAGGGGAATATACACAACTGAAGCATGTATATATTTATTGATCAATGTACACAAGAAATCACTAGATCTAGCAAGCTCTTAAGCACCTAAACATTAATATGTTCATCATCATCCTTGATGAGTGTCTTCAGGCCAGGCAGCCAGAGTCACGTGTGAAGGTCAGACTCCCTTATCTCCTGATTCTCCACTCTCATTTGCTTAGGATTTTCAGACATTTTCACATCAGTATTATATCCCTGAGAATCCTTGAGTTGCTAATTCTGTATCAGCAACTGCACTTCTATCTCCTTCTGCATATTTTTCATTCACAAACTTTCTCAGAAGTTAACACTAATTTTCTTAGCAAAACTAAGCCAAGGTCATGCAACTGTGCAGCACCAAACTACGGTATAAACTGACATCAATGCCAAAGGGAGGATGGTTATAAAAAAATTAAATGGAACACCTCTGTACCCATTTTAACTCTGTAGTTTTGTTTTTTTTTCAGAAAAGTCTGTAGTTTTTTGAAAGGAGATTTACTGCCAACTCTGTGATCACTGTGCAAATTCTAGATAATTATGAATAATATATTTTCCAGTTATAAAAATAAATAAATCAGAGATGCAGTGTCAGAATTCCGTACCAAATTGGAGGAAAAAAAAAAAAAAACAACAAAAAAACAGATATATTTCATGGTGTTCTTAGTGGTATCTAGTTTAAGCTAAAACCTTATAAATGTATTTTTTTAACAAAGCTTCAGAAAATGGAAAACACAAGGATTTCAAACTCAGTTTTTACAGAACTAAAAACAAAAATTCAAATGCTCATTCACAAACTAAATGCATAAGTATCTGGAAAGGAAGACAAAAAAACTTTAGTGATTTTCTGGATTTCATAAGTTCAATTTATGGTGCATGAAATCACAGGGATTGACACAAACTTTCAAGTGGAAGCAAAGAAGCAAAAAGGAAGCTTGATTATTGAAGGGATGAGAAAAGACAACATTGGTCAGCAGTCTTGTGTTGTTGTCTGGTTGACGTAACATTTTGGTTATGGATCCTTAATGGCAGATCTAAATCCCTTGAAGCCTACTGAGGAATTTTGTGTGTAGAAAAATGAGGCTCTATGACAGCTATCCATTCCCTCTTTTGAAAGAGAAAACTATACATTCTTATCTGAATTCTGAACAATTTTCTGTCCTCCTTGAAGGATGCCAACATTATTGATAATTACTAGTCTGAACAGTAATTATTAAAGCTTACTTGCCACTTCCAAATGAGTTGTTTTCCACTATTACAAAGAATAGATCTGAAAAGTCTTCCACTCTCTAACTTATGCACCTATTCACTAAAAAACACAAATTCTCCTTCTAACAGCATATCTTAAACACTTGTATCAGGATGGGATGAATTTCTTTTAAAGGGTACTTAATTGTTTCCGTGGTCTATGCAGAAAAACAAGTCTTAGGTGTTGTTATCCGGACTAAGATAATAATGATTACGTAAACTAAGGAAACAAAACATTTGATTCATCATAAATAATAGGATGACATGCATTTCACTTTTTTGTATATGTTTCATTTATCATCATACATCACTTTTATAATCATTATTATCTAAATGTTAGTCTGATGTTTACAAGCAGTTTACTAGACACAGAAAATAGAGTACAATTTTTTCTCTCCTTCCCAGTCTACAGAACTTATCTGAAAAATGTATATGCTCGGTAAGTAGCCGTTTCAGCAATGCTTCCTAAACTATTTAGTGCATGCTTAAGTGTAAATGAACTCAGTGCAGTCAGCAGTAATAAAAACTTGTTTTTATTCAACTTCAAAAAGTTGAATAAAAACAGTATAGGTCAGTGCTTCCCACTAACACCAGAAAGTGAGTATATCATCCTAATTGCGTATTGACAGGAAATCATAAAGGGATTTTAAGAATTTCTATTTCAGTAGAAAGACTTCTGGCTTGATTTTAAAGCACTTAACTCATTTGAACTACACCAGTATATTAAAAACAAACAAACAAAAGTAACAACAAATGAAAAAATCCGTCACATGTAAAATGTCATGACTAAAATAGAAAACTAGTATTTTTTCATCATATATCAGTATATCTTCCCGAAGTGCGCAGGATCACTTCTGAAGCTGACGCTAATACATGGTAGGAGATGAGCATATCACAGAGAAAAGGAAAATAATTAAAAAGCATTTGAATTTAGCAGGGAATTAAAATCCAACTTTCAGTTCAGATAGCACTAGAAATTTAAAAATAAAATTTCATATTTTCACACTTGTGCAAAGTATATTCTCATTACAGCTCAAGAAGTTGAGGCAATAACATTAGGGAAAGTCTGGTAACTAAAGATAGGTCTTTCCTTCAGTTTTAAATTCGTGCCTGATTTTTTGTGCCAACAGCTGTCCTCTGCTGATGGCATCATACCTCTGAATCTGCTTGCAGCAACTCCCAGCTGTGTGGAATCATATCAGTATATTAAGCCTACAGTCTATGAAAAACTAATATATGTGAAACTGTGATAAATGGGATGTCTGAACTGATTGCTCTGAAAGGTTATGCTATAACAAATAACTATCTTAAATGTGTGGCTCATTTAACTGGAAGTTTTTGAAAAGAAGATTTAAATTAATTTAATTTTAAAAAAATCATATGAACTCTTTATGACTGTGCTAAAATATGTGGTAGTTTTATTGGTTGAATTATATTATATATAAAGAATATATTAACTAAGCATTTACTAGCTGTAAAAAAGCAGTTGCAAGACTATGAAAATTGCAGTGTTCTGTCTTGACCTCTAACTATCTTCTTTCCTTTTAACAAGTGCTTTTTTACACATTAGAATTCATGTTACCAATTTCTAAACAAGTAGATTAGCCTCATGTAAGCTGGAAATTGATGATGCTTTGTCGGTAACTACCATGACAGTATTGCACAATACCTCTCATAGAGGCAGCACAGAAAGGTTATTTGATTTGATCTAAGGAGCTGACAGCATGTTTATTCACATACTGTCAAACAACAATGAATGGCAGCTAGAATACTGGCTGATTGCTGCATTGATGCACTTTCTCTTCTTTGTTCTTTTCCCTTTTTCGCTTATCTTTCTTATCTGTATTATTCCCATTGCCAATAGCCAGCCATAAGACAAACCATCTCTCTGCAGAGACTATAAATGCGTGCTTAGTATTTCAACTCTCTCTCTAAATTTGTAGAAGAAATACAATGTTTCATTGTGTGTTTCTTCTCCTGGAAATGTCAGTAGGGCACTTAACAAAATTTGGGGCATTTTAGTTGTTATTCTGTGAGAAAAGTATAAAAATCAGAAACTCTGGGAATCAAGATTTGTTAAATTACACAATCCACTCCTCTGCTCAGTTGTTTGAAGGTTCTGACCTAAGTTTAGGTATCTTTGAGTACACTCCTGTGTACAGCAAATGCATCTGGCGCCCACATACTAAGCATATTAACTGTTGGCTTTTCTGCAGCCTTTCTTTGTCTGCCCATAGTATTCTAGATATGTGAGAAATCTTTTCCAATAGAAGATATATTTCCTTCAAAGGTCAGAGAAATCCAAAATAAAATTCTCTCACAAAAGTAAACAAATAAATAAAACTAAAAATAATAATTCAACAAATTAAACCATGATTTACTTTCACAGGTTTGTGTGTTGTTCAGTGAATTTCCATAGCCTTGTATGAGGGTGAATGTTGTATCATTATTTCCAAGCTATTTACAGTACATATAATATGGTGTTTGACAAATTGAAGAACCAAATCATATATGCATTTGCACACATAAATGTATATGTACATGAAGCAAACGTATACTTTTTTCTCAAAACGTATCCCCAAATGTTAATCCTATCTTTCTCACACAGCTGAAAACCAAAGCATGTTTTATATAAGCATGCTGTTTAATGTACATTTATGTGTTTTGCGTATTGAAAGTACAGTTTTGTGTGGACATTGGTCAATGATATGAAATGCCTGTTCTCTAATGGTGAGCCTTGGAGCACACAAATTAACTACTGCTTCTGCTGTTAGACAACAAATTACCATAGCTAAATATACTCAGCTTCCCAGTTATAAGTACCACATCTACCTAAATAAGAGTATATACACATGAATTTATTCTGAGTAATGAGTCATTTGGCACTTGTCAAAGCTTCGTAATAATTCAGAAATCATGCAGAAAAGGACTAAATCACATATATATTCATGGTAGCTACAAGCCAGCAGTCATGCACAAACTATGAATAGACTTTCATTGAATCACTCAATAAGTTCAAGAGAAAAAAAAAAAAAAAAAAAGATTCTGACACCAATACTGATTGCACTCCTTAGTACCAGAGGTTTCAAAGTTGTAAAAGAATGGAACAACAACTACAGAATAACCCAAACTGAAGACAAGCTCCACTCAAACATGCATGACTCAATCAGAAGCTCAGACTAGTAAATCTAATATGAGCATCCAAATGCTTCCAAAAACCAGTGATTTTGTTCTTACTGTCTGGGAGATGGGCAGGAGATGTCACAGGGTCCACTAACTGTGTTAGATCATTCATTTCGGGATATATGAAAATGATATCTAATTTCAAAGTGAAAAATGAAGGTCAAGATTCCACTTTTATGCTAGAGTGGATGATAGCATGTTGAGGAAAAGTTTGTGTTTATTCAGTGTGATGGGATCTATACTGGTGAAGAGTAGACTCATAACTCCCATTTTTTGAAAAATACTTTCGAAAATGTATTAGAAATATACCAAAACATTTATTTAATGCTCAGGAATTTCTTAAAAACCTTGAATTCCAGATGTTGAATTGAAAAAATGCTTTGGGCAACATATATAATTTCATAATAACATAGTATTTTCTCTATTTAGTTCATAAACTCAGTTTAATTATGTTGCTTTTTGGTGATAATTCAGAATAGAATACAATATATTTGCATTTACACTAAAAGGAACAGAAATTTATTTATCTTAATGTATTGTTTGTTTCAGTTCTAAATTTTGTGAGACTGTGATACTTGGAATACTCATAAAAAAGTTCTCCATAGATAATAATCATCTCCAAGAGATGATAATTCCAAATCTCTCCAAAGTGAAGGAGCCTTTTGGAAAACAGAATAAACTCCTCCTGTACTTCCTTCCCCTTCTTTTTAGTTGTCAGTTATTTAAAACTGGAGTTCTTCCAAGAGTGAGAGTAGTGGATGCATTACGCTAAACTCAGTGGCAGCATACATTTCATCTTTCTTTTCCCTATAGCTTTTGCTTACATTTGAGGAAGAGCAAGAAGCTTAATTAAGTATGTATTGAGACTTTCTCTACAGTGTCAGCCCAGGATGATGACAAATGCGAGTGGCTTGCCAGAAGTATGGCTACTCCTTTAATCTCTCTGTTTTTCAGCTGCCGAGAGAAAGTCCCTCAATCTAATGTTTATAGAATCTGTGCTCAGTGTACATGGACATTTTACATTTGAAAGGATTAAAATGGTAATGGATGATGAAAATCTGTACTGAAACAGTATTATCACAAAATAATACCAGATAAATTATGTTGTTCTGCTCTAAAAATGGAAAGTTATACACATAGGCAATTCAGATAGAACAGATCTGTTTCCTTGAATATGAGGAAAGTCCTCACAAAAAGTTGTATTGTAATACATAGAAAAGTTATCTTACACCATCTCAAAAGGCAATGTTTTCTCTACATTTGTGAATTTGGAGATTTGGGGTTTGTTCTGAGCTTTTTTTTTTTTTTCCAGGCAATTAATTTCATATTTATAGGATCTTTAACAGTCTAAATAATATGTATGTCACTCACTCCTTCCATTTTTGACCAAAGTTAAAATATTAACTACGCTTGTTCCTACATCTCCAATTAAATTGTAATTTCACTGGGACAGTTATTCTACACAGTACTTCATGTCTATATCACATACATAGATGACTTGCTTATCTATATCAACAAGATACAGGATCAACAGATCCAGACAGCCATTTCCACCATCATGTATAGCAGTTTGTATGAATACTAAGACTTTACCTTGAACAGTTTACAGTTCAATACCTTCCACTTTAAACTCAACCACACAAGTAGACCATGAGACACATGAATCAATAAGGCACAGTTACAGCCTATTTGCCCATAGGAAATAATTGTGTCATTCACAGATGTGTATTTAAAGCATGTGTAATGCCTGCCAAGGAAATTCCTAATAACAAACCAAGTGTAGTAGTTGTACAGGGTCAAACTATAGGATAAAAAGATATTTCGAAGAAAAGAGTAATAACTGTGTATTATGTGTTTTATATTAGCTGCAGCATCTGTTCACAGATATACTTATTTCACTTACTGCATTTGGATCTGTTGCTCTGATACAGTTTAATACAGGATTGTTTAAAACAGTTGTTGTCATAAAACATTCATGTATTTTCTCTTATTATTAATGAAATGAAGATAAGATTGTCCCTGTCCCCTGTCCTAAAAGGTTTGCATGCCCCTTAACACAGGAAGATATGAAGTCAAAGGGAATAAATTTTCATGATCAAATACCCAGATATTAAGACACACTGAAACAGGCTGCCCAGGGAGGTTGTGGAGTCTTCTTCTCTGGAGATATTCAGAGACCCACACACCTACTTGTGTGACTGGGCGTAGGGAACCTGCTTTGGCAGGGAGGTTGGACTCGATGATATCTGGAGGTCCCTTCTAACTCCTACGATTCTGTGATTCTGTGAATTTGAGGATATAGGTCTAAGTGATTTTTTCTATATGAATTTTTACTTGTACTTAAAAATTTAATCTTAATTAAATTAAAAATATAGTCCCTGCTGACTTGTAAGTTTACTTACATGTTTATAAGCACATACACAGAACTGTGTTTGGGAAGTTAAGGAGGAAAATACCTAACTCAGGTTTGTATCATCAGTATCTGCTGATGAGCAACTAAAGGCTGACTTGTCACTACCATTTGGAAACTTGGCCTATGTATTCGTTTATCCTTATAGTAAAGCAAATGGAACAGACACTTTTAATGCACAAACTCTGTATGAAATATTCATGTTATTGATTAAACAAGTATAAAAAGATGTCAGCAACCAAGCATGATTAAACCACCTTTTTGTATAGATTTAATATTACGTATATATACACATAATTATTGGTGTATGTGTATCTGTATATATAAGTATAAACCTGTATATATTTACATATCATAGAATCATAGAATACCCCAAGTTCAAATTCAGTATTCAATTTAAATGCTATTTCAAAAATATATCTTATAAACCTCACTCTGAAATAATAGGAGAAAAAAAAACTTCAGATTGTTCAGTGAATATAATGACATTACCAGTACTTTGTCTTTCCTTTCTCCTTTAGAACAGAACATACTACCATAGCATAAGTAAGTCATTTGGAAGGAACCTTTAAAGATCATCTAACTGCTCGAACATTTCAGTGATAAGCAAAATTTGAAGCATATAAATAAGGACAATGTTCAAAGGTCTCTTGAAGAGGCATGAGGCATCAATCACCTCTTCAGGAAGCCTGTTCAGTTTTTGACTACACTCAGGGTACAGAAATTATTCCTAATGTTCATTCTGAATCCCCTCTTTGGTTGATCCATCTTTTTGCCATTCCCATCCTGCCATCAATTCCCAGGCGCTAAGCCTGGCACTTCCGTCAGCATTCTTTCCTCAGGGGGTTGCGGGGAACAATGAGGTTACCCCTCAACATCCTTTTTTCTGGACTGGACAACCAAAGCGTGTTCAGCATCTCCTCACAGGACAGTTTCCCTTTCTGCTGCCAGGGCATGCTACTAGCTCATGCAGAACCTGTTGTCAGCCAGCACCTTGAGGTCCCTTTCTGTTGAGCTGCTCTGTAGCCACTTCTCTTCACCGTAAACTGTGTTCAGCATTACTCTATCCCAGAGACAGAATTTGGCATTTTCCTTTGTTGAACATCATGCTCCAGATGATTACTCAAACCTTCAATGTATTTAGTTCCCTCTGCAAGACATCTTCTGGGCACATTCCCCAGGAATCTTCTCTATAACATTTTCAGGTATTGAGGTTGGAGTAGCAAGTCTGTAGTTTCCTGAACCTTCTCTAATGCTCCTTTTGTAATTGTGTATAACACTGGGATCCACCTATAACATTTGTTAATTCCAGCACTTCCTACTCCTGCTCTCAAATGAGGTATGAACAGACTCTTTCTAATAGATGAATCATTCTTTCTGTGCTCATGTCTGAGAAGAAATCTAAATAACCATCATAAAATAAATGCTTCATTTTTTAGATGATATGGTCAAGAACTAACAAGAACAGATCTATCTACTGATAAGAATAAAAGTCATGTACATCCACCAAATAAATCACTGCAGGCAAAAACTGAGCTGTTTCATTAGTTTCCATTTAGCTATTTAAGAGTGTGCAGGAGTGTTTTCACACTAAGATGTTTATTCTGTAACCCTATATTATTAATGTTGCATGTATTATTTAACATCTCTTCTACACACACACAAGAATTAAATATGAATGTTCATTTCCTCCATTTGGTATGTACACGTATCCTCAAAATACCAAAGAAATTACTCTTATACTGTACATTCCTTTGTTTAAAAATCTTATATGCTACACAGTTAATCTTCACAACAGTTCTGATCAGTGTTATGGTATATTATATCTATACAGTGTCACTGTTTTAATATAAATTAAATATACTATTAATATAGAACTATGAGAGTTTTTTTTTCTGTAAATAAGTTCTCCTTCAGCCCACTATTTTTTGTTTTTGTTTTTTTTGTTGTTGTTGTACATTTCTTGTTTATAAAATACATCTTAGCATTTTTTTTCATATTCTGGATATTGAAGTTGGCACTGTCAGAAGGTAAGTCAATCTTCATCACTCTTTCCACAGCATCCTGAATCTAAGCCCCTGGAAAGTACTAATCTTCTCTAGACAGCAGGTCAGATTGAGTCCCTCCATTCTCCTACCCCACTCCTACACAAAAGGGAGTTGCCCATTACTCTCAGTCAATATTTCCTTCTGGTGCTTTTGCTTGGCTCAGGATCAGTTGGCTCAAATGCTGTCCTCCAAAGCAAACCCCTTTCCTACTCAGGTGGAGCATAAGCCACCTTCTTGGTGCCAGGACACAGCAGATTCCATCCTTTTCCTTCTCCAGATTATCCACTTGCTGTTCTACTAGGGATAGATTTGCCTTTTAGGATTGGTAGCTCAGCTCTCAGAAGAAATGCTGTGGGGTATCAGATGCATAACCTTCTGTTATGCGTAGGTCTCCTCAAATATTTTGCATACAAATAGCAGTGTGGCCTGTCATTGTTGGCTGATTACTATACATATCTAACTTACTTTAGGTATTATGGCAATAAACCGTATTGTTCTCATATTCTCACTGCTCTATTGATTAATGTGTGCTAGTACCACTGAGAGTAAAAAGACAGCAGGTCCATTTTTAAACTCTCCCATATTATAGGTTGGTTCATTTACACAAAGAGAACTAAAAAACTCCGAAGAAAGCTTCAGTTCACAAAATTAAATTAACAGCTATTGAAAAATTGAATTTTCAGATTTTCATGATCAGTTATGCCCCTACCTGTAAGACTACAGGAAAAAAAAAAAAAACCCACTGAGTTTATCTATTTTCAGACTTCTTATTTTAACAAAAGTATGCTGAACTTCTTATTGGCAAATATTTCCTATATTTATGCATTTGTGCTGAACTATACACAACTAAGAATTCTAGTTTTTCACTGGATCTTAACTGAGACATGTCTCCCCACTATGCTAAATACTTTCCAAATAGAATAGATGAGTTCTCTACTTTCCATTAAAAAGTCGTTGTATTTTTACCAAATGGAATATGAATAAAGAAACAAAGCAATAATTCCAACATCAACGAAATTATTATTCCAGTTCTCTTGACATCTTCTTTGCTGATCTTTTAGCCCAGTGTGTCTTTCCATTCTAAACAGACAAATTCTCAAGGGCATACTTGTGTTCAAGTTTCAAGAATAATAAGGATCACACGTATCAATGCACTATATATGGAAATATTTCTTGTCACACAAAATGGATTTTTTCACTGTTTGACTGTCAACCCCTTCCTGATCAAACCAGACAACACTAGCTTCTGCTGCTTTTCCAGACTCTTGGCAGTCTCTCCTCACATCTGCACATCTTGCATTTACAAGTACACAGATTCCAAAGCTGTCAGTGGATGGAAATAATTTTGAAATCCAAAGTGAATACAAATGGATTCCCTGTAAAAGGCTTTTATTTCTGTGTCAAGTGGTAGAGTTGCTAGTACAGAAGCTTCCATTTTATACTTTCCAATTTCCAGCAGTATCACAAAGGCTGGAAATGTCCCAACAGCAAATGGATTGAGGATTTTTTTAATTGCCATGTGCATAAAATAAGTTCAAAACGTTTTTTTTTTTTTTTCTTTTAGGATATTTTGTAATATAAAAATAAACTTAAGGGGAGAAGAATCTCCCGATTTTTCATTCCCCTTTTTCAAAAGATACTTTCAATCAACAACAAAAAATAGTTCTAGTGTATTTATAGTGCACTGTCATATGGGAGTGCTTACAGTAGCTATGGATTACAGTATACAGTATCGGCAATGTAATACAATCCATTTATTCCTTATTATATCTCACCCTTCCAAAAAAAGTTACAGTGTTAAAGTTCAAGATTAGCTTGCTTTGGAACACATTAGCCTGAACTGGTCGTTTATTCTGGATGCTGCCTAACTGTGATCTCATATTTGTGATGTGAGATTGACATCTTGACAACTGAGCAGAATTTCACAACATTTCCACCACAATTGGGCTTTTAAAGTAAAAACAGATTGTCTTTAGAATAAGTTTATTTTGGGCAGAATGTAAGAGTTTCCAAGTTTCTCCATGAGGCATAATGAAAATTGTCAGACTTTTAACTGCTACCTTAAAAAAACATTACAAGAATAGAAAAATGAAACTCAAAATAAAAAGAGGAGAGAAATATTTTCTGGTTTTTACCAACACCATAAAGACTCTTTTTTTTTTTTTTTTTTTTTTTTTTTCCTGCAGAATTTTGACCAAAAGCAGTCTAAGAAAGGAAAAATCACTGCTGCTGGGCCTCTGTAGTGCAGCCCTATGAACAGCTGAATGCATGAGTAGAGGTCTACTAAGTCTGTGCCTGGCCAAAAGCAGTTGCCCAGAGAGTCAGATGCAATGAAGCCTTTTAAACAATCAGCAAGCAAACCACAGATCTGGCAGTATATTGACTCTGACCCCAGTGAAAAATCTCAGCCTGAAATGAAATGTTAAACCATTATGTCCCTTAAGTATGCAAATCCCTTGGAACATTATCATAGTTATGTCAGCAACACATCCCAGATAAAGAGAGCTTTTCTAGCATTATGTATTTTTCTACAGGAAGAATAAGTGCATTCATTAATGAGAAGATATTACAAGACTGTGAGAAAAACAGTGTAAACAAAACTAAACTGGCTTTTTCTTAAAGCCTTGAGAGAGACGAGTGTCAGCCAAACCCTCACTCAAGGCTGAACTATTTGATGCTACCTGAATAAAAAAAGGCTACTTGACCTACTTTTGTCTTCTGGATGAAAAATAGACATCGATGTTTGTTGAGGGTTGTAGTACTTCCAAAATAGTAGGAATCAAGTGACTTATTTCTTCTTAAAATAGCTATGCAAAATCTGTTCTGGATGACGAAGATCAAATTACAGTATTGTCCAAAAGAATAATGAATTGATGTGATCCATTGATCACTGATTAGGAAAAGCCACAAGTTACTTAGGCACCATATGGCATAAGGTAAATTTGAACAAGAAAACAGTTGTTCAGGACACATTTATCTGTAAATATAAGAACATATTTATAAGACCCTATGGAAACTGCATGTTTTGTGTTTAATGTCACTTTCTCTTTTCAGTTTTGATGTGTTGTGCTGAGTTGCAATGAGTGTTAGGATTCTGCCATGCACATGGGAGGTAGCCTCAAGAAAGTGTTCAGTTGTAAAATATTTTATTTATGACTTGGCTTCTCTTGCTATTCTTAATTGTCCTCCACATTCTTTATAAAGCAACACATCCAACCTGTGGCCATCTAGCCTCACATGTTCTGGAATAGTATGTCCTCTGTCCACTCCCTGCCCCAAGCTATAAAGGCAATGGCTCTTTCCCTGCTGCACAGTTTGGCCTGGCCATGCGTGCACACCCATCATTCAGCAACAACCAAACATCACTGTGCTATTAAAACTGTCTCAGTTGAAACCAGGACAAGTAGGAAGGCACATGCATTCAGTTCTGCCATATGCATTCAGTCAAATTGAACTCCATGTATATTATATGTTGCAATGAACTTGTGCTGCTTGGTGACTAATGTGCAGTGATTATTGATAAGAATGTTTCAACTTACCTAATATCACCTCAAAAGAAAATGGAACCCAAAAAAAGAGAAAAATCATGGATGAAGGAGGAATATTCAACAAAAAAATGAATGGATGAGTACTTTTTTTGTAGAGACAAATGATATGACATACTTAGTATGTAAGGAAAATGTGTCAGTTTTCAAAAATACAATTTGAAAAGACATCACATGCAAAAACATACTGCCAAATTCAATATATATCAAGGAATACTTTGTAAAAATCAAATAGCAGAAATGAAGAAAATCTATCATTAAAAAAAAAAAATTGTTACAACTCAAATGGACTCTATTATAAAAGCTAATTATGTGGTAAAAAATCTGATTGTAAAAAAAAAAATGATAACCATTTACTGAAAGTGAGCTTATTAAACTCATATGGAAAGCATGCGCTGATAAAAAAAGAAGTTTTTTTAAAATTAGTATGTATCACTAGACTGTAACCAACCAAATTGAATAAACAGGAAAATCCATCAAAGGAAATATGGAGAGTAAAGCTGCTAATTTCAAACTGAATGCTTTGGCAACAGATAAATTACTAATGCTAAAGATATGGCTATGCTTGCCATTTTTAATAGATAACAGATATGATGTGTCTCAAGAAATTGCTTTTTTGGTGCTGCTAAAAGACACAACTAAATCTCTTTATTTTTACAAAGTAGTAAAAACTACATTAAATCAGTTTTCTTTAACTTTTGTCAGCTTATCTAGTATAGCTACGACGATGTCCAAAGCAATGTTTGGTTAAAAAAAAAAAGTGGGACTTATAAATTAATAGAATGCAATCCAATTGCCACTAGCAACTCATGTTTGATGAAATATTACTACATCATACAACAAAATTAAAAACAGATAATGTACAAATCATCATCAAAGCTATGAACTCCAATGGATTGGATCACTGCCAATTCCAGAAGTTCCTGAAAAGTATGGAGGCTGATTTACTTTTCAGATGAAAGGTGGCTAGTTCAGGGTAAAATACTAAAAAGATGTTATGATTTGCAAAATGAAATCAAGTCAATTGTGGAATCAAAAAGAAAATTTGAAGATTAAAAAGGCTCACAGATTTAAAATTTGTGGTAGATTAGACCACTCATTTAAATGAGTTAAACATGTGTTTTTGAGGTGAAAATCAACATATTTATGCTATGTTTCAAACTGTAGCAGCATTCAAAATGAAACAATTTATGGGAAACTTAAGTTATGGCAAACACATTACACATTTTGATACACTGGCTAAATACAGTCCTATGAAAGGTAAAAAATATGAAGAGGTAGTCAAAGAGAGGGAGAAATAAGGAGAAAGAGTCCAGGAACAGGAAAAAAATAAAACTATGGGATGTCATTATTTGGCATGAGTAGGTTAAATGAGATTTAGCCTACTTTTTCTGACCCAAAGCCTCCTCACATAGCAAGAGAAGCAAAGACTTACTGTTAGTTTTAATGGTCACTGAGGTCAAACCCCGAAGATTTTGGGTAGATAAGTCACAAAAAGCCTCTGTAAAGTAAAAGTAAATTCTTTCCTCTGATGGTCAATTTGTAATTCAGGCAAAATTAGTAGGTGATTTGAAAGAAGTTTGGGAATAATGGCGCTGTTATACAAATGCAGATTTCAATCCACTAAAGAAAGCTAAGAGTATTCTCCTTTAAGTTTATCAGCATTTGAATGTAATGGAATGAGTTTAATAATTAATGTATTGCAATCTCTGGATTTGAGTATATTCTTTTACTTCCAACATGGACAGAGAATATGATTGTTCTAGAAATTCAAGGTTTTATCTAGCTCTTAAAGTCTTACTATATTGTGTCTCCTAACTTTAGAAGTATAATAAGGAAAAAAAAATGTATCAAAAAAGCACATTTGAGCTATCTGCAGCAATAATACAAGGTGTCTGTATATACTGATACAGACTTCAGTGAATAAGAATAACTTCTGATTCAGAGCTAGAGAGACTTTCTCTTCAATGTACATTTCAGGTGATTCTTGTATGTAAAAATAAATCTTTAATTGCTACAAGTTTTAACTGCAAGATTCTCTCAGTTCAGAAGACAAAAGAGAGGTTAGAGTGGAAATGTGAGCTCAGGTCCTTCAACTTTATATTTTTAGTCCTAAATAGGATACCATTCTTTTATTTATTTATTTATTTATTTATCTATTTATTTAGGACTATTTTTTCCCTCAGAGATTTTTGCTCCACAACAACTTGTATTGTAAAATGGTAATATAGGTACTTCTTGCCAAGGGATCTGGCACATAATATCACAATTAAAAACTACAACAAAACCATAAAGCAATAAAAATGTCATATAAGCTTCTATAAACTAAACTAACAAGCAATAAAACAAATAGAGTTTAAGTGTAAGGAAGGTGTTTTGCTGCCAATAGATGTATTTTACAAAAAGTATATATAGCCATTTGCATGTTCATATGATTAAACTAGTGAATGTTCTTTAAAGGGCAGTATTGCTATTTAAATCAGTGTTTGAGAGCAGTACATATATCGAAAGGATTTTTGAAGTACAGGTAAGTAATGCAGCTGCCCTTCGGTAATAAATTCCCAGATTTATTCCCATATAAATGTGATGATTCTGTTAAAAGATTATCTGATTCTTTTGCTTAACATGTCAGAAAGCCACTGTAACAGAGAATTGAGTTAAGATTACATAAACAAATACCTTAGAAATCTCATTTAAAGAAGAAAACAAGCACAAGAAAAAGCACACTTGAATGATCCCTTAAGTCTTAAAAAAGAAGAGTTCTGCCTTTTGGAGTCTTTGTACCAATGCTAATGCTCCTGCTTCTGTTTCTCCTTTCTCTTTGGCTTACGAAAGAGGCAGATGTAGTATCCCTTTTTTGATGCCTACATTTCATGGTGGGCATAAACTGAAGCCAATGTCAGGATTTAGAAATACTTGTCACCAGCTTGAGTGTGGCAATGGTCTGGGCTGAGCTGGCAGGGTCCTCCAGCTCAAATCCACTCCCTGATATACTTCCAATTCTCCTGCCACAAGCAGACTGTTGGCACCAGCAACACAGTAACGTGTACTATAAATTGACACATTTGGCTGAGAACAGACCACTGTGCACAAAAAAAGAAGGCAAGGGACATCAAATTTATTTTTTGTTACTGATTAATGCTGTTCTTTCAGCTTAGATGAAGACTAATGTAGCTGCATAGGTCATTACTTTGCAATGAAGTAGAAATAGTGTGCAATTTCTTCCTCAGTTCTTCCTCTTAGACTTATTCCTATATTAAAGGACAATGGTTGGTTAAACATATACAAATAATGCCTACGATTCAAACTACTGTATTAATAGCACTTCAATTACTTTTTGTTTTCTTAAAGGTAACATCTAACAAATGTCAGCAATGAAATAGAATAAAAACAGAAAATACATAACAATATGTGAAAAACATGGAGAAAAACACACTGGAGAATATCTATGTGTTTGAGGACATTTGCTTTTTCAGGTTTAAATTTCTATAGGTTGTTGTACACTGAAAAGTCAAAAAAATACTTCTATTTATACAGGCAGCCTTCTGACGTTAACTCATTATTAGTGATTTTAACTTTTTAATATTATAGGTGGTCTTTCACTTAAATCATTTATCTCTTTTGAGCAGAAAGGACTTCTAAGTAGATTTGTTTGCCCCAGATTTATTGGATAGATGCCCAGTTCTTCAACAAATGAACTGAGTGCTGCTTCTGCTGCTCTCTGTGAGAGCCCTATGCAGTTTGTGTTGCCTTCAGAGGCACAAACCATCCTTCTAAGGTAGGAACTATTCTGGAGTAAGAAATGGTGTTAATTTTAGCTACTGAAAAATTCTGCAAGTAAACCTGTGGAACTGCCATCTAGTATCAAGCAGAATAAGTTTTGCTTTTACTGTAAATGGTGAAAACACACAGAAACCACATACTTTGCCAGAAACTCAAAATACACCTGGACAAGGACTGTAAATAGCCAGCTCTTCTCAACACTCAAGTTTTTGTCAAGTCTTGGCACTCTCTAGCACTGAAAAAACAATCTCCACATTAGCAGAGGTGTTTCCTGTTCTCTGCCAGCTTATGCAAGAGCAAATTTTTTCATCACTGTCCTGTTAAAGGAAAAATGGCCTCACTCCAAGCAACACAATACTGTGCTATGGGTTTGTTCTGTGACTCTACAAGTCTATTTGCTTATGTGTTCACAAACATACTTCCATTACCTGAGACTCACGAACATCTACAGCCAACCAGTTGAGACAAGCTCATCTCATTATACCAGTAGCAGCTGACGTTTAATAAACAAAATGATCGCAAGAGCAATCCTATATCCTCAATAATTCAGCCACTAGAGCATCTTTGATTGCTAATTGTAGCTGACTGCCTTTCTCAAGTAGTCTCACAAGGATGCTGAGGAAAACAGGTAAGAGTCTGGCATCTGAGAAGTGTTGATGACAAGGAGTAAAAATATTTTGTTTTTTAAAAGATAATTCTTCAGCAATTTGGCAGGTATCACTCAAGTATGAAACCAAAAGAAGTACTGAAAGATAGCCTTGGTTCAGTTATCCTCAAAAGTGCAGGTACAATTTTCTAATACAATCTAGAAATGGTAAGACTAACAAGTTACACTCTGGTACAGTAGTATGAACATGAACTCGTGCCAGCTGTTGTTATTTCTGTATACATGCTCCTGTCTGGTGGTGAACAATAAATGTTCTCAGGTAACAACACAGTCGGAATTCTCATATATATCATACAGGTTAAGTTCACAGTGAAGCTTGTCTTTAAGAGGCTCTCTTAAGAGCTACTCCCTCAGGTCCTGTCACTGTCATCACAAAGGGGAATCATAGCTTCCCCTTTGCTCTCCTTGAGAGGAGTTATAAGCTGCCATGAGGCCTCCCCTCACCATCCTCTTCTCTGGACTTCATCCTCTTCCTATAAATCTTGTCCTCTAGACCATTCACTATATTCATAGCCCACCTTCAGATGCTCTCTAATACTTCTAGGTTCTTCTTAGATTGTGTCGCCCAGAATCATACATGGTGCTTGAGGTGAGGCTGTACCAGCAAGAGCAGAACAAGACAACCCTTCCCCTCACCCACCTGGAAGTGCTGTGCTTGAGGCACCCCAGGGTACATTTGGCCCTTTTGGCTGCCAGAACACACTAGTGACTCATATTCATCTTGCCATCAACCAACACATCCAAATTTCTTTCCAAAGACCTATAGGCCAGAGTTTCATTCCCCATTTAATTTTGGACAATCTTTGATAAGCGCTGAAATCTTTCTGTAAAAGGACACAGCTTCTAGTTTACAGAGACTAACCCATAGCTCAAGCCTTTCAGCTTAAAAGGAATTTCAGACAGTATCATGGGAAACAACACTATATATTTGAACTGCCCTCTGTTCAGCACTAACTTAAGTTTAGCATCATCTATTAAGCCATTCTTATATTCTTCTTGAATGATGAATGACAGGCAGAGCAAGTAGTAGGAGATGAGAAAAAATTGTTCAGAAGAATAAAACATAGAGCAATAAGTGTGAATAGAATGAGAGAGGAAAGTGACAAGGAAAAGTGTTAGTGAGTTGGATATCAAGGGGAAAAAACATAAGTATGAATAGATAATTCACTGTACACTTGAAGGAAAAAATAGTAAGGAGTCAGATTTCACTGTAGGAATATAAGGAAGAAGTATTATCAGATAGGAAAACTGAAAAAAAGTACAGGAAGTTGGGGAATGCAAAAGAAGAAGGTAACAATAACTAGTACTTGAAATTGTACTCCTGCTCTGATATTATGAACATTCTTCATGCAAACAAAATCATTCAAAAGGGTAGGACATATTACAGTCTCTCTCACCCTGTTTGTACTCTTTCATATACAATATGGCTCTGTTGTTTCCAGAAAGCTGCTGTGAAGATTGTTTTCATAACTTATTACTTGGACCATTTTATTAATATGGACACTTCTCTGACTTTTACTCCTGGTGAACTTAAAACTACTTACTTTCATTCTCAGTGATTCTCACAGTTATCTCATTTCCTCTTATTCCACTTGGAAAGTCTCACTGTTGTTTCTGATTGATTTGAGACTTCAGCCACTCCTAAGATTTTCAAAAACAATTTGTGCTTTCCTATGCTGACCCCCCATGCAGAGATAAAATATTTAACTATATCCAAACCTTTACATCCTTTCCTACTGCCAAGTTCCCCAGATATTATATATTTAAAAATGTGACAGCTGTGCACCTTCTATTAACAATATAAACCGTACTTTTAGTTTTTCCTCTCATACAAGGACCAGTAAATGCTGAAGAAACAACAAACTATGCCACAATGCCACAACCACTGTAAAGTACATATATTCTATTCTGACCAAACCAGGGCCAAGCAGCAAAAGTAGGCGGTTTGAATTTTTACATAAGGGAAACTTCTCAGAATTACTATCTATTGAAGAAAGTTATAAATATCCTGAAACTTTAAAGGCCAACTCTATCAGCAGCATTGACACTGAGAAGTACAAAACAATAGACAATTGAATATAAAATATCTCCTGTAGCAGCTAAAATTCAAACTCAGTAGGAATAACTCGTCCCACAAAATTAATGGCAGCTTATGTCATTTTAGTTGTGCTTACACTGTTAAAATAGTAGATTGTGCTCAGAAAAGATTTATCAAACAATCATTCAATAATGATGGAGGTTTACTTCCAAAAGTAGATCCTGACAGAATACAAGTACTTGATTTAGAAAAGAATAACAGTACTGGAGATCTTGATTTAGGACGCATTGTGGGTTGGTAGGTTTACTGAAATTACGTTTTGAACATAATTGCATATGTGTGTGCATGTGTTACTCTGAATTATAGAATGTCTCAATACAGACTAGCATTATCACATATTATATAGCTATGAGAGATTTTAAATTCTTTGCTCAAAAAACTGAGAAATGATACTAGTTGTATTTGTCTCATCTAGCTCTTTTTTTTCCCTCTTCTTTTTCCACATGGCTCTAAATCCTTTCAGACCTCTATGTCCTTACTTGCCTGTGTTACACTTAACTTGAAATAATTGATTTATCTTTATTACAATTGCTCATATGCTGAGTATTTGCATCTCTATGCTAAAATAGTAGTGTTGTTTTATTATTTATTTTTGTTTTCTTTTTTAATTTTTCTAGTATTTGATTGAAATAAATAAATAAATAAATACATAGAGTCATGAAACTTGCTTATAGTTTGTGCAAGGCACTGTTAGGGTGGGTAGTGACGGCTGTTCAGAAACTTTGCAATATTAATTTACTGGTCTGGTTCTTTGACACGGTACAGATGTAAGCATAGATTCTTTTTATTTGATGAAGTCTGGAGCTTTTGACATAGCAATTTGACATAGAAACTAATTAAGGATTCAGAAGCAAGTCAGAAAATGACTGACGGAATTCTCTAGTATCTTTACAGTACTAATCATAAAATCCCTCCCAGATAAGTACAATTATTATTATTTTTTTTTTTCTTAACACAATCATATTTAAAATTGTGTTTAGATACTACCAGTTACATATATACTTCCCTACATCCTTAAATGCTTTTCTGAATCTGCGTCCGAATGAATCCATGCTGTAGAAAATCCATTTAGGGGTATAGCATTCAGGCTCCAAAGATCACCTGCTAAAAAACATTAGCTAAAAAACATTAGAACATTTTTTTTTTTTTTTTCAAAGTCATTTTCCTGGATACAATATTAAGTTGTTTTGTGTTGGATTTTCTGAAGATTCATTTCAAGCAGAGTTGGCAGATAGTTTACCATTTCCCATATATTGGCATTCCAATATGAAAAAGAGAGAAAATAGAGTTGCTAGGTGACAGCAGCATATTTACTAGAACTCTAGAAGAACTAGGAATACTGCAGAGAACTTTTTATTTCCTGCTTTTGGTTGCAGATTGCAAACTGGTGTTTGCAGAAAAGCAAAGCTTGAAAATACAGAAAGTTTCATGGGATATAAAAATTTTAATGGCATTTATTTCAGGGGAATAAAATGGAAAATTGTGCACATCTCGACATAGGGAGATAGAAGTGCCAAAAAGCTGGTCATTCTCCAGAATCACAGCAGTCAGTGATAAGGTGCCTGATGAAAAGGGCAAGTGATTAGCTGACAATTCTGTTTGATCATGGAGCAAGCTAAAGAGACAATTAGATGGAAAGAGAGTGAGGTAGTGATGTTGGAGTTACCTATCTGAGAAACGTGTGATGTCAGGAATGGAATCGTTTGTCCTATCTCCTTTAGAAAACTAACTCTGGAAAATCATGTTTTCCACAGAAAGGAAACTTTTGTACTTAGTGGCTCACATCACAGAAAACATTTTCAAATACTGCTTGAAAAAGAATGAATATGGTTGGCTTTAGGTCTCTCTACTTTTTTGTGTTGAAAGACAGAAAGGTTATTAGCAATAGAATTAGTACCTAGTGTAAATATTAATTTGTAAACAGTTTGGGATTATCTGCGATAACATCAAATGGCAAGATCAGTAGTCAAACTACTTACCTATTGCTGTGATTAATTAAACAAAAAAGCATTATTATTCTTATCAAAGTCAGAGAGTTCATTTTAGCTTTGTGCTGATTCTGACAATGGATCTAGTGTTCCCCCTCAAGGAAAAGGGATAAAATATGAAATTAAAAGTCTGAGGCTTGTTTTGTGTACTGCTAGTCCTGTGCATTTATGGCAATTTCTGAGACTGTATTTGCCTACAAATGTAACAATTATCAAACTGGAAGTAGATACACATTCCTGCTAAGCAAGCATACAGAGGACTAGACAGAAACAATTTACAGAAAAGACAGTTTGCCTATTTTATTGCTCACAAAATACCAGGAGAGTTTCAAAGTAATAGCATTAAAAATAATAATAATAAATAAAATGAAATAAATGGATACTCTCAAAAAAGGCCAAATGAAGTCCATACTTTTCATCATGACACATGAGCCTTCTGAATGCTTTAGCTCTACAAAACTTGTGTATGTATTTATCCACTTACAAGAGCTGGGGTGTTTTTGAGTTTTTGAAAGTTATATGAAAAGTTAGTTGGTTTTGGTTGCTTTTATTTTTTAAATTGCTTTCACTATTCACATCCAGCAAAGACATGCCTCTCTATGTATTTCATCTGAGGTGAGTTTTCATGGAAATTTCTTCAAAGTTTAAATATATTTTTTCATGTTTCAGTGTTCTCTTTGTTATGCTTTGTCCAAAAGCTAATTCTTCTTTAAAATATTCACTCTTGTATATGAAATCACATGACCAGATTTGCAAAATTTGGACACCTTGGAAAGAAAAGAGAGAGAGTAAAATTTCCATAAAAGTCATCTTTATTTGCTAAAAAGCACGCTTTATTTATTGTATTTTTCAAAATTGATTTTGGAGGAACTAGAGTGTCAATAGATTGCAAAATACATTTCTTACGCTGTTGCCTACAAATATGAAACTTCCTTACCTAAAAGGGATTTTTTCAGAGATTTACCTTACTTCTAATACAAGAGTATCTCATGTTTACTGAAAACTTAGTCTAAATAATATAAAGCAAAATTCTGGCAAAGAAACAGTGAGAGTAATATAGATGTTCCATGTGATATGGCAAAACATCCTTGAAGTAGAGATCAGGCCTTTGGCTCAGATTTCTAACCCTCTTTTGAATGTTTCCCATCTTGAGCATCTGTATTGGCTAGATGTCCAAATACAGACATCTTCAGCCACTGTACTCTGTACTTCCAATCCCTCTATGCAGGGAAAAGCTGCAGGCTATGAAGTCTTCCCATGAGAGAATCATTGTCCTGACCACAGACCACACCCTGGCATTGCTTTGTCCTACTACTTCTAGCCTTTTGCCCCTTGCATGAACAGGTTACCAAGCACAGAGAGTCTCTTCATTCCCTGAGACCAAGCACACTGTTAATCTGCACAGCTTGGTTTGCCTTCTGGCAGCAAGCAGCTGCAGCAGGCAAGGCTCAAAGCCAGGAGCTGAGGCCACACCTCACATCCTTTGATCTTCCCAGCTTTCCACGATCTCCTCAACCAGATGCAGCTTGTTGGTAGGGCTCACAATCTGCCCACCACTGTACTGCAAAAGGGAAGGAGATCTGCCAGCCAGGCTTTCCCATTGAGAATCCTGGAAGAGGCTATTTTGTGGGCTGCTGCTTTGAACTCACATCACAAATATGCCTCCCACATCTGGAGCCTGAGGTAAAGGAAGATAAAAGAGAGCTGGGAAGTGTAGGGGCTTGTGAGGCACGCTGGGAATGCTCCTAGTCTGCGAGGAAAGCTCACAACTTGGCCAGTCCCCAATCAAGGTTATTACAGCTCATGGTTTGAGGAGATATTCCTTGACTGTGTGCATTGCACATTACCAGGCGTGCATTTGATGTATGGTGGAACGTTTGCACATAAACAGAAGGTTGCTAAAAGGTGCTTGTATTAAAGACAATCATAATATTTAAGGATCATGTTGGTATTGATCTGAGTAGTTTTCAGAGATACTGATTATGAGCTTACAGTAAGTTATCAAGTAAGTTTTGGAAATGTTAAATATGTTTAACTTACTCTATAACTTACCCAGTGTATGTTTCCATTGGCTTCACCAAGATTTGAATCAAGCTGTTAGCACATCAAAAGGAAGAAAAAAAAGGAGGAAAATTTCCAACAAAAACTTCCATCCAATTCTATTCAACTTTGTAGTAAATCTATTTTAAAAAGGGCAAGTCAACATGAAACAAACAACCTGGCCTGTTATGCTGAAGACTTGACTGCTTTCACCATCTCAGGCAAGTTTATGAGCCCCACCATTCAGCAAAACAAAAGTATTTGATGAACTGGCTATTCTGAGCAAGGATGAATTTCTGAATAGAAACCTTCAGGCACCCATCATACTTTAGTATTAAAACATAAATTGTGAACTGTTTTTTCTTTGTTGTTGCAATTCTTTTTCTGATCCGTGAGTTTTATTGTTTTTATGGTTGTGACATTATAATATTCCCTGAATATTAGTGGTAGAGGAGGCAGAGAAAACAGATATGCAAATATATTATCATGTAAATCTTAGTCTCCCTGATCTTTTTTTAGAATAACAAACAACTGTACATAATTAATTGTAATTTTGCTAGAAGAAGTGACATTATCACCATACTCATAAATACCCACAAGGCAAGGAGAGTGTCCCAGGAGGAAATAACTTTTGTTCAATGATGTGATAAAATGTTTTCATCACGGACAGTATTTATTGCCTTTGTCTCCTGAGAGTTGATTAAAACAGGAGAAGAGCAAATAAGCGGGCATGGAGAATCTCTGCTGTGCTTGTTTCACACTCTAGCTTCCATTTGTTTAAAATACAGTGCATTAATACAGAATCTGAGAATGTTTATTTTTCCAAGTTCTGCCTTGTTATTGCTTTTTGTTGTTGCTTTGGAGCAAAATTAAAAATAAACAAAACCTTAATTTCTTTTAGAAAGCCCTGCTACACTAAGCTGCAATCTCTATCAGAATAAGCTACCTATAAACTCTTCAATTATAATTTAGTTCCTTTTGCCTTGCTTTCATGTCTCGTTCTGTGAGCGCATTCTGTTTTCTTACAAGCAAATCCAGCAGAAAATAATTACAATGAAGTAGATTATTTTATTTATGATTCATAAATCTTTTTCTTTGTACTTTTTTAATGATAGAGATATTTTATATTAGTCTTACAGCAGCAACACTTTTTCTACTCATGCTCCCAGTTAAAAATCTGTAAAAATTTTCATTTTTACATTAGCGTTTTCTTTCAAGCTATGATTGACATTAACTGAAGATACTAGTGTGATTTCAGTATAAAATCACTAGTCTGGGTGAAAATTTATGATCCATCAGATTTTATTATATATATTAAGTTTTATTTATTACCAGAGGAAAAAAATTCAAACTTCACTTCAAACTTTAAATGCATTATTTATTGAAAATAAATGTTTTTATTATTTCATTTTTTTTGTTCTTAAGTATGGAAGATTTATACAACAAAGTTAACTTAAGAAAATTCCTAACTCATAGTGTGCATTGATCAGTATATATTCATCTAATACCACAATCTAATTACTTATCCTGAATAATAGGGCTATGGCAAGTCTACAAACGGAACTCAAAATAATTCACAGAATCACAGAATGGCCCGGGTTGGAAGGGACCTCAAGGATCATGAATCTCCAACTCCCCTGCCACATGCAGGGCCACAACCTCCCCATTCGATACTAGAGCAGGCTGCCCAGGGCCCCATCCACTCTGGCCTTGAACACCTCCAGGAACAGGGCATCCACAACCTCTCTGGGCAGCCTGTTTCAACACCTTACAATCTCTCTGTAAAGAACTTCCCCCAGACATCCAACCTAAATCTTCCCTCCTTCAACTTAAAACATTTCTTCTTGTCCTGCAGCTATCAACCCTTTTAAAGAGTTGATTCTCCTCCTGTTTGTAGGCTCCCTTTGGGTATTCAAAGACTGTAATTCAGGAAAGTGATGTCACTTTTTTGACTTACTGTCATGGTTTTATGTTTTTTTTTTTTTTTTGATTTTCAGTATTCCACATCAAAACATCATGTACTGGAATTAAAGTGTTAATGCTCTAATTCTACGTACCTATCCCTATACATTACAGAAGTCATGGGATCTGACCCTTCCAGGTGGGGCGGTCTCTTACTGCCTGGCAGTGGGTGCTGGAGGGTGCTTTCCTAGCCGTTCCAAGGTTTTCAGTTTTGACTCGGTCTCGGGAACTCTCTCTCATATCTTATTTTATTTATTAGTCTCAATTTCAATTAGATTGTATTATATTGTGTTATCTTGCATTCCGATATCATAGTTAGTAAAATAAGTTTACCTCCATAGATTGTTGCTGCTGTTTTGTTTCCCCCCTTCCTTTCTTCCCATTTTGTGGGGCCAGGTGGGGGGTGGGGAGGGCAGGGGCCTACTGCCCCCTGTCATGGGCATAAATTGATCTAGTTAACTCTGTGACACTTACAAAGACACAGAATAGCTATAAAATGTAGAAGACATGACATAGTAATAATAATTATGATTAGAAATATATGTAGACTATAACCTTAATTAAGAATTATAGCTTAAGTTAGATATAAGGAAAAAGTATCTTACATTGAGAGTGGTGAGGCACTGGAACAGGTTGCTCAGATGTGATGGATGCCCCATCCCTGGAAACTTTCAAGGCCAGGCTGAACCAGGCTCTGGGCAATCTGATCTAGCTTTGGATGTCCCTGGTGATTGCAGACAAGTTGGACTAGATGACCATCAAGGTTCCCTTCCAACTCTAAGGATTTTATGATTCTAAGATTTTCTAGGTTTTGGGTTGACCTCTTTAAGTTGAATTAATTTTATATGAACAAGTTTCTCACGTGTCCTTACAATGTAAACAATGCAATAATGAGTTTTCCTTAATTATATTTTGAAGCTTCTGGTTAAACATAATGACATCTCAATATTTTGAATGTTAAAAGACATTCATTGATCTTTTCTACCTCATTCAACAGCTAAATATGAGTCCTGTAAATGGGCAATTACCCTGTTTGCTGTATCAATCATTGGGCAGGGTAACAATATAAATCTATCTCACCCACATGAGTAGGTGGCAAATTCTATCTGCTGTTCTTGAAATCTTTCTGGTTGTTTCCTGGAAAGGGTTGTTAGGGCATGACCTTCTTTGATTTGAGAACAAGATTGGCAGTGGTCTGGCTGGCAGTCGGTCACTAGCGTAGTTCCCAGGACTCAATTCTAGGGCCACAGCAATGTGCCAAGCTCAGCTCTTGAGAGTTGATGGGAATGGCAAAAAATGGATCAACAAAAAAGGAGGTTCAGAATGGACATTAGGAATAATTTCTGTACCATGAACGTAGTCAAGTGCTGGAACAGTCTTCCTGGAGAGATGATTGATGCCTCATGCCTGTCAGTGTTCAAGAGACATTTAAAATGTCTTAATTTTTTGTTAGTTCTGGAAGGGTCAGGCAGTAAGATGATCTCTGAAAATCTCTTTCAACTGGTTTATTTTTTTTTCTATTTCATTCCATTTCATCCTGGACAGTTTCTAGAATCATGGAATTTTCTGCAAGCTCGAGGTAACATTGGCTTTTCAGTATTTTCAAACAGCTTTTTATCAATCCAAATTCAAAATTTAAAAGACCATGTCAGAGTTCCTAATTATTCATTTCACTTCCAATAAAAACAGATTCCTAAAGGGAGAATGTAAGACTCAAACACAGAACAAAAATTCTGAAGCACATGTTCATTGAGAAAGAGAGAGACAATGTAGTCATATGGGAAAATAAGACTAAGTAACTTCACTTTTAGGTCAGATTGACTGCAGGTTGCATTTGAATAACTTTTTTTAATTTTTTTCTTTTTTTTTTTTTTTTTAATTTCTCTCTCCATATTTTTTTTTAAGACAGTGTCTGATTTCCATAGATCTTTAGGATCAGCATTTTTACATGAGAAAACTGCAGACATCCAGATACAGCAAGACTTGCTAGGTGATAACAGGATTCACATAGAATCATAAAATCACAGAATCACAGAATCACAGAATTGTAGGGGTTGAAAGGGACCTCCAGAGATCATCGAGTCCAACCCCCCTGCCAAAGCAGGCTCCCTACACCAGGTCGCACAGGTAGGCGTCCAGGCGGGTCTTGAATATCTCCAGAGAAGGAGACTCCACAACCTCCCTGTGCAGCCCATTCCAGTGCTCCGTCACCCTCACCATAAAGAAGTTCTTGCGCACATTGGTGCAGAACTTCCTGTGCTCCAGCTTCTGGCCATTTCCCCTTGTCCTGTCTCCGCACACTGCTGAAAAGAGTCCGGCCTCGCCACTTTGCCCCCCACACCTTAGATAAAATCAGAGTCACAAGGTTGGAAAGGAACTACAAGATCATCTAGCTTAACCGTCCTCCCATTTCCATTGCTACCACAAGCACTAAAACATATCTCGTAGCTCCTCATCCAGACACCTTGAACACTTCCAGGGGCAGCAAATCCAACATCTCCCTGGCAGGCCATTCCAGTACCTGACCACTCTCTGAGAGAGAAAGGTTTTCCTTATGTCTAATCTAAGTCTCCTCTGACACAACTTGTGGCCATTTCCTTGGATCCTGTTTGTTGCCTGAGAGTAGAGGCCAAACCCCTCCTCATCACAACCTCCCTTCAGGAAGTTGTAGAGTGCAATGACGTCTCCCCTGAGCCTCCTCTTCTCCAAACTAAACAATCCCAGCTCCCTCAGCCGCTCCTCATAAGACTTGTGCTCCAGACTCCTCACCAGTTTCGTTGCCCTTCTTCTCTGGGCACGTTCCAGGGCCTCAATGCCTTTCTTGTAGCTAGACTCATGTTCAGCTGAGCATCAACCAACACCCCAGGTCCCTTTCCTCTTCATAGTTACCCAGCCACTCTGCCCCAAGCCTATAGCGCTGCATGGGGTTATTGTGGCCAAAGTGCAAAACCCGGCACTTTGGCCTTGTTGAATCTCATAACACTTGGTTTGTTGAATCTACGTACGTGATAGTCACTGTAGTCAAGACCTAATGGAATCCAAGACCTAAGGGGCAGGTTGCAAATGCCACTCAGCATAAAGCAGAGATAAGAGCCATAGAATCATCAAGGCTGGAAAAAAAAAAAAAAACATTAAGAATACCTAGTCCAACCATCAACTTATCACCACCATGTCCTTTAACCATGTCACTCAGTGCCACATCTCATCACCCAAACTGCAATCATGCAAAGAAGGAAACTGATTCAGCTTGTGCTGTGACCAAGCCAAATGGGTAGGACAATTACAATGAAATAATGAATAAGGAGTTCCTTGAACAAATACTTCACAAATCTTTCCAGTGTGGATTACATATTTTATTATTTTTCCTCTTACCTTTTTTTCTTTTTTTTTCAATTCTCGGTTTTAGATTCGCAGTACTAACCAATACTTTGTTCTAGAGAAAACATGAGACAATACTATATTTGAGTTATAGGACATCAATAACACAGTAGCAAAATTCTGATTCTTCTTGTACTATCTGAAACTTAATGCATAAATTAGAAGTACTCAGTTTTTATGTATCTCTTCCTGCAAACATATTTCTTAATTTTCAGTTATTTTTCTCAGTGCTTTGTTTTCTTGGCTCCTTTTTTTTTCCCCCATTTCATTTTGTAAATTGGTCTTCAGATCATTTTATAAAAAGGAAGACTCAGAATAATTTTAGTGCATTGGAATTTCACTTTCAACAGTATTTCCTACATAAGCATATTAAAAATGTGTTACTTAATTATGAGAACTTTTATTTCAAGTTCCAGTCCAGAATGAATTTTGCAGCTAAGTTATAAAATCTTGAACATGGGAGTTTATAATGGAAGACATTTAACTCGCTCACTGTGATACTGTTGGAATGATTTTCTAAGTTATATAAAGGCTACTTTAAAGTTCTCTTTTGACATTTTCCCCTTGTAAACCTAGTCAGTTTCAAGAAAATGGATCTTTTGAATAAAATCAACTTGTTCTTGTAGTATCATACCCTGATATTCAATTTAGTTTATTTTTTCCTTGTAATCATGTTACACTTGCCTACAAAAAGTACTTTTTCCTCAGCAAAGCAATCGGCAAAGCAAAGATTCTGCTTAATGAGACACAATACCATGGATAATCAGGAGTATCTATGAATTTTCTGAGACAAGAGTTTACCGTATGGTATCAAAGACAAGCCAGTGTTCACTTTGAAAAACAGAAAAATCTATTTTACTTTTTTTTTTTTTTTTAAATAATTTAAGTGTAAAGGGAAGCAGCACTTATCACAGCTTATATTTTGCCCTTTTTACTAGAGAAATGATCTTGCATATTGAGTTGTGGAATCTGTAATACAAAAGCAGTGAAACTTCACTAACAGTAAGTAGTACTCCTTTCAAGAACATTCATCAAATTCCTGCTTTTTAGTTTTTTAGGGTTATTTTTCATCACACGAAGTATTCACAAAAGGCACAAGGAGGCTTAACACATCACCCCTATAAATTTTCTGATTCACATTATTAACATAAGGCTAAGAATCTGTTTAATAGCTAAACTCCATTGTTTGTTCCCAGCTATAGTTGTTATCAATTTTAAACTTCTGGAGCATTTTATGTGCTATATAAACAAGAATTAGAAACAATAAATCAGTATAGAACACCCTGGAATGTTGGCATGGAGTTTTCCAAACCAATTATTAAAATCTGGTTTAAGAAATATATAGGAGATGCAATTTCTCAAGACTCAAACTGATACTGTAATAAATAATTCTAGAATTTCCTGTTTATCCAAAGATTAATCTTTACTTTTTTCCATTTGATGGCTAGAAATTTTTTATATTTTATAGATCAGATACACATTATACTAGTCACTTTGATCAGTGTGAGAGTCAAGGAAAGATTTTCATTATACATGTAGACACATGACTGAATATCATCTCATATACATATATGTTGTTTATAAAATAACAAACTATTAGGATATTCATTTACTATTTGATAATAAAATGTTTTTAATTTAGATGATAGGGAAGTTTCAGTTCATATTCAGTAGCTTGCAGGTCGTACTTGTAAGTTTCATTCATGATGAATTAATTTACTGTAATACATCACCAAATGTGTAAGCAAAATGTTTTTTATTTCTTCAATTAAAATCAGTGCTTTTTCAATGAGATTAATAATTCTAAGTTCAACAGAAACATACATATATACGCTGGTGCTGCAGACTTAAAATGCTCTTTTACACTTGTCTTACTAACAGATAGGTGTGGAAGTCATTTCTCTACATTACATAGATCCTATTCTATCTGGATGTCATAAGTATTATGATGGGATGGCAGGATGCACCACACTGAACTTCTAACAGCTTGGTAAATGACGTACCTAGTCTTTTGTGCTATTACTGTGATAAGAAATTTGAGTTGCTTGTCAAGTTCTCCTTAATTTTCATAACATCTCTTAATTTCCTTGAAATTTGATTTCAGAATTAAGACTGCAGTTTTTGCACATTCTGCATTTCAATTTCCCATTTAACATATTGAAAACAAGAAATATTCTTAAACGTTACTTTAATGAGTATTTTCAAGGGAACGTTTTGACTAAATTAAGCATATACTAAACAAGACAAAAGAAAGAATGCTGCTGGATAAAATCAAACCTTAATCTAGATATCTTTCCACCTGCCTTTGATACATGTTTTAATTCTCTGGAATTCTGTATAGGAACAATGAAATTCTTTTGTAGTTCAAGAGTCAAGAATTTTTTATGCCCTTATTTGTGACCAAAGCTAGAAAGCAAGACAATGCAAGTGCCCCTGTAAAAATATTAGTCCCAGATTTTATGCTATACTAAAAGTAGTTTTTTTTCCTATGCAAACTATACCCTAAATAGCTCTATAAGTCTCAGAGAAACTTTCTAGCCATATAGATGAAAAAATTTTGTTTGCATTACTTCTTCAACTGATCATATTGCAAGTATAGTTAGATTCCCAGCAACTTGTAACTTTGACTAAACTGTATGCTGCTTTTACCCTCAGACTGCGTTCATTTTTGGCAGCAGTTATAAACATCTAAGCACTAATGAAGAAGATCATACTAAACTTTTCAACCTTTCAGTTTCTTGCAGTTGAGTTCGTGATTTTAGAAGCCATCTTTGTTACATGCATACTCAGATTCTTTAGAGAACAAATGAGAGGAAGCACTGTTCCCTACTTTAGTATAATGCAGAAGGTCTTATTCATCACACTGTGAGGGAGCTGCTATATCTTTTTTCTTATTTTGATGGCACCTTCTGTTATCAGCGATTTTACTAACTCATTTAATGTGTGTAATATATTTAATTGTAAATTGTATTGTTATTAATCATATTTAATACTCATTCTAATTTGTTTTTTATATTTAGTGTTCACTCATTTTTGCACCTTATTTAGACATATGTTACACTTTATTTTTTCTTTTATGGTACATTTTTCTGATGATGATGCATTTGTCTCTTATCACAGATTTTAGAAATGAGCTTCTAAATCTGAATAGAATACACTATGGTTATAGAGACATTGCTTATTTAAGCAAATATCTTGAAATATTCACTACTTCTAATTTTCCAGACACACACAAAAAATGGCATCCATATCAAGTAGCATATTTCTTCTGCCCAGTTCTGTATCCCTCTCATTATGCCAAATGACTGCTCCTCAACTGCCCAGTTCTGAATCCTTTAGCTATAAAATCTGTTTGATTTGTGTCAGTGTGCATTTCACACAGTTGTTTCAACAGTCAGCTGAGCATGAGACAGCAGTGTGTCCAGGTGGCCAAGAAGGCCACTGACACCCTGCTTTTGTTAGAAATAGCCTGTTCAGAAGGGACAGGGAGGAGTACTGATTTGGTGAGGCTGCAGCTCAAGTACTGATTTTGGTTTGGAGCCCATCACTACAAGAAAGACATCAAAGCCCTGGATCACGTCCAGAGAATGGCAAAAAGTATGGTGAGGGAGCTGAAGCACAAGTCCCCAAGGGGAGCAGCTGAGGAAACAGAGACTGTTTAGTCTGGAGAAGAGGATGCTCAGATGAGAGCTCATAGCTCTCTACAACTACCTGAAAGGCAGTTGTAGAGAGTTGGGAGTCGAACCTCTTCTTTCCGGTAACTAGTGATAGGACTGGAGGGAACGGCCTTAAGGTGCATCAGGGGAAGTTCAGGTTGGATATTGGGAAAAATTTCTTCTCAGAAAGAGTGTGAGGCATTGGAACAGGTTGCCAAAAGAACCGGTGGAGTCACCATCCCTGAAGGTGTTCAAGGAAAGTGTAAATATGGCATATAAGGACACACGTTAGAGGATATGGTGGTGATAGGTCAATGATTGGACTATTGGACTAGACCATCTCTAGATGGTTTTTTCCAACCTCAATGATTCTATGATTTTATGACTATATATATATGTGTGCGCGCGCGCGTTAGTGGTGCGAAGTTAAAAGAGGTGTTGGTTTCTATTAATCATGCAGTCTTTGAGAACAACAGAGAAAATTGCAGTTTACAAAGAACTGGAGAGCTCTGTTTATATTTCTTCAAGGATCAAATGTTGTATGTATTTCACTTAAATAAGACTACAGCATTAATCTTTTTCCATAAGTACATCTCAGCCTGAATATTCTTTATTCAGGAGTATTTATATTACAGAGGCGCATGTCACAAGCTTTCTCTCTGGTATTTGCTCTTGCAGTCGAAACCCTTACTACTCAGCAGACTAAAAGACAGGGTAAGGTATAGGTCTGTGAATTTCCATAAAAGTGGAGCTCTGGATATTGAACTGATACCTACTTCCAAGGGACTATCTTCATAACCACATTCTGTATGAATAGGGTTTGTAAACCACTCCTGGTCTGTGCTCTACAGAAAGGGGCAGGGCACTTCTGCCCTTCTCTTGCATCAGAAAAGTCTTTTGGAAAACAGGAGTTAAACAGTGAGTTTGCTGCTCTTTTCCTTTGTCTGATAGTCAACTTACATAACTTCATTTTCAATGGTCGAATTTATAACATAACATGTTGATTACTTTGTCTGCCAATTTATCTACATTGTTGATTTTTATTTCTGGAAACTTTTTGAAGTCTCTAATAAGAAAGTAATTTAGGTGAACTTTATCCATCACGGAATTTATCTCTCCTTATTAAAAACTCTTAAAAGTTTGCATAAAATGTGTTTACTCTGACAAAACTGATAGTTGAAATCTTGATTAGATGTGCTGATAAGTTTGCACAATTTTCTTTTTATATTACACTTTGCTATAAAACCTAGTGGATTTTTTTTTAAGTTATCTCCAAATTCAGAGGAGAAAATTAACAAGATAATTAGCTGAATTTGAATATGAGAAATGTGTTGGTGAGGCTTATAGCTCCTGTGCTTCCTTACTGTTCAAAATATCAGTGATAAAAGACGGTACATGACTTCTCATTGTTTTCAGTTTTCTTTACTTCCTTTTTTCTTTTGTAGGATAAGCATGTTAATTGTATGTGACCTATAATGTTTTATTTTGTCCTTTTCTTTTCCATCTGAAAATAAATTTATCTTCCAATTAGTAACACCGGTTCCAGTACTTCATGAAATTTTTTCAGAAGAAACTCTAGAAGTGATTCTATGCAACACCATACTTTATATGAAACTGAAGTTCAGTTTTGTCTAACAGTAACTTAATAGTTTAATAGCAACTAAAGCTCAGTTTTGTTTAACAGTACCAGCTTATTATTGTCTTTAGATTTCCACCACTGCTTGCATTCTTCTGACAGCATGCAAGCTATCATAGTGATTTGACCAAAATTCACTGAGCAGAAATCAACCTTCTGTGAGCACTTCTGTCAAAACTACTGCTACAATCAAGCCTAAGACATCTCAGGAGAAAGCTCTGAATTGCCATAAAATCCTCATCTGCTCTGCCATCATCACAGCACTGCAGTGTAAAAGTCTTCCATCATGCACAGAACTTGAATAACTTGACAGCTCTTCTAAATTTCTCTGGCTTATGGTAACAATAAAGTTCTGAAAATTGACTCTTGCTGCCATGAACTTCTTCAGTATACTTCTCAAATAACTATATCTCTTATTTGAACCATTTTAGTTTTCTACTTAGATTTTGCTACTCAAAGATTTGATGGTTTATCATAAAGTATATAGTTTGAGTTTCATGTGGCTTCAGAGCACTTGAAACTCTAAAACTAGTTTTTCATGTGTAAAGACAAATGATTACAGTACTGTGTTTCTATCCTTTATTTTTAAATCTTCCCTCAAGTATAGCATTTGTCACCACTAGCTAACTTTCCTATTTACTGAATATGCTATAATAATATCAGTCAAATAATTCACGTATTAATACAAGTTTTATAATAATATGTTCCCAGGTTGACACTGTGTAACTGAAACTTTTATGAAACATTGAGTGATGCCAACTGTAAAGTTCCTAGCCTACTTTTTTCATTATCATTACAGAGTTACTTTAAAAGAATTTGAGAGTTGGTTTTATTAGTTCAATCTTTTAACTTGAAAGTTTTTTTTGTCTTTCTGGCATGATAGACTAAATAATTGAACAGAGATTACTGATGCAATAATACTTTCCCCATGCTGTCTGATTATAATTGAAAACACAAATTTATTATGCTCAATAATAAGTGGCTGGATGATTGTGAAGAGGAAAGGGACCTGGGGGTGTTGGTTGATGCTCAGCTGAACATGAGCCAACAGTGTGCCCAGGTGGCCAAAAGGGCCAGCGCCATCCTGGCCCGCATTAGAAATAGTGTGGCCAGCAGGAGCAGGGAGGTGATCATCCCCCTGTTCTCAGCACTGGTGAGGCCGCACCTCAAGTATTGCGTTCAGTTTTGGGCCCATCACTACAAAAAAAGACATTGAGGCCCTGGAGCATGTCCAGAGAAGGGCAACGAAACTGGTGAGGGGTCTGGAGCACGAGTCTTATGAGGAGCGGCTGAGGGAGCTGGGATTGTTTAGTTTGGAGAAGAGGAGGCTCAGGGGAGACGTCATTGCACTCTACAACTTCCTGAAGGGAGGTTGTGGTGAAGAGGGGATTGGCCTCTTCTCCCAGGCAACGAACAGGACCCGGGGAAATGGCCACAAGTTGTACCAAAAGAGGTTTAGGTTAGACTTAAGGAAGAACTTTTTCTCTCAGAGAGTGGTCAGGCACTGGAATGGCCTGCCAAGGGAGGTGGTGGAGTCGCCATCTCTGGCAGTGTTCAAGAGGTGTCTGGACAAGGAGCTGTGAGATCTGTTTTAGTAGCTTGTGGTAGCAGTGGTAGTGTGAAAACAGTTGGACCAGATGATCTTATAGGTCGTTTCCAACCTTGTGATTCTATGAACAAATTTTACCAGTGGATATCTATTTTACTTTCATAATCAAGGGGGTCAACAGTGAGTAATAAATATTGAGTAAACTACTCTTGTCAGGAAGGATCCCTAATGTTATCATGGCATGTTTGGAATGTCTCAGTGGTAAGCTGTTACTAATCAAAAGATAGTAGCTGGTAAAGAAGAAATTACTTCTTGCTGAGAATCTCAAGGGAAAGTATTTTTAATAAGAATGAATTTCATTTTTAATTCAGAGATAAGATTTCTATACTGCCCAACAGCTTCTTTTTCTGACTTTCCCAGTGTGTTCTCCTAATGATGTAACACTGATATATTACTCCTGAGTAGTAACACAGTTTTTATATGCTTCTCTCTCCTCCATATTTACTTCCTTAGCTATAATGCTGCCATGCAAATGGAGATGAAGAACTTCTGCTGTTAGAGGGAAATCAGTTTTCAGTCACACTTTGGGCAAGCAACACTTGAATTTGTTAGCAGTTTAGGTAGGACTCCAAACCAGTTGCCTGTTACTCCTAAAAGTGTTAGGCTATTTTCCTGTAATTCAACTCTAATTTCTATTTTACTTCCTGTTATCAATGATATCTGTATGGCTCCTCATTTAACGTATGTAAATAGACACGACAATATGCAAGTTTCTTCTGACATATATCTCTACATGGGGATAAGCAGCAGGAGGTTAAGCTGTAGAAACTACTTACTAGTATGCTTGAGGATGCAGCTATACAGTTTCCCTCAGCCAGTAAATAAATGAAGTATGTCAAGTTACATATAGATCTGATGCTACATGTATGTTCTTTTTAATGGCTAAGGGCAATTAAAAATCTTTTCTGCTGATTCATTGTTGTTAATACTGTTGTGATCTCCAGTTAACCAAATAAGTTGTCTTAAGTCTCATTCTTGGCATGTACCACTATAAATAATTCCAAGCTGTTTATCGTACAGTTTTTGTTAACTACTGATACTTAAGAACAATTTTCCCTTCACTTCCAAATTCTTGTGGAAGACTCATGCTAATGACTAAGGAGTCAAACAAATGAGAAAAGTGTAATTAGCTCTGACTACCCATTTCTCTCTTTCACTCCTTTTTCTGTCCAAAGCAGTAATACTTACTGCAATGCGGATAATGCATCACAGTATTTTCAGTCATTTCTTTATTTGCAGTACTACCTTATATTTGACAGTATTGTATTTTGTATGTGAAAATTATTTCTGCCTTTGCATTATAGACTTCAGTCATGCTGTACATGGTCAGTTAATTTAGTTTTGACTAATTTTTCAGGTTCTATAAAGCATCTAAATGGATTTCAAGGTATAGTCTAAAGTTTGTCATTGACCAGAAAGAAGCAAAAAATTCTTAATGATCACAGTTATGACTACATTTAAATTGGATATGCTGATTGAGTGACACCAAGTGCAAAGATCCTTCTCCCGTAATTAAAACATTGCTTGTGAAATATATTTGGTTTATCAGTATCTGACAGTTTGACTGTATACATACCTCTTCTTATTACTCAAAATCTTTTGCATATTCATCATATATTAACATTTCACTCCTTGTGAAAAGAACAACAATGTCCACTTCTCACAGGAGTATCTGCTTGCATGCAAAATTAACATTATCTTTGTAGCTTCTGTGTAATTTCTTACACAGATTTGGTAAATATAGATGTAACTAGCCACTACATTATAAATACTTCAAAGACTATAACATAGTTGTCAAAATGAAAGTTCTGTATTGCTAGAATTATGAATATGAAACATGGAAAATTCTTAAGAAGGGAATAGACTTGTTGATATGCATCTGTTCATAGCAATAGCAGAGGAAGCAGTAAAATACTTTTTTCTTCACAAAAATCAATGGATAGTAAGCAACCAAAAATACGCATAGTATCATGTCAGATTGACATGGAAGAAAGGAAAAGATTAATGCCAAGAAAGAACCACACAGTTGTAGGTTAGGTAGTAGAGATGTATATAAAATTTGTGACATAAGTTTTCATGTTTACAGCTTCCATAAAACCTGGTTAGCAGCAAGACACTAGAAATTCTAAAAATCTCTAATGCAGTGATTAAAAAATTAACTGCTTAGGGATTCATACTCCACACAATCACTTTTGTAAGTTCTATCCATTAGATAAAATGCTAGATTTTTATTTATTTGTTTGTTTTAAAACTTCTGATGTGAAGAGTATGCTCCATAATTCTCAATTTTGTAGTTACTAAGAGAAAATACTATAGTGGTTTAACATAACAGGTAGACAAATGATACAAAGTCTTTCATTAAATCATTCTGAATTCACTAACAAAAGAATACATTAGAAGTCACTGTTCCTATTCTCAAATTTTCCTGTACATAAATGAACCACTAAAAGATAGAGGGAGAGAACATTTGAGCCTAACTTATCTCACTATGCAATTGTACAATCAAAGAATATTAAGATGCTATAATAATGAAATAAACAAGAGAGTCAGACAAAGCAACAAAAATAGAATAAATATGACACTTACCTGTATCCTGGGCTCACTTAGAAAACTCTAGCAGAGTGGATCTCCAGAAGAGACCCTTCCCCATTGGTAGTGAGCTCTCAAATGGGTCTAGGAGAAGTGGAGCCAGGCTCCACCCCTTCCAGCAGCACAGGTGAATTGCCTTCACCTGTGCTCCATGGCTGACTCATTGCTCGCCTAAGGTGATCAGTCAGAGGTTCAGGCCATGACTCAGCAGTTCCCATACAGCAATAATGTCAAGAATAGCAAAAAATGTGAGAAATTCACATTAAGACAGAACTAAAACTGTTCAGAAATTTGATCCAGATTGTAAAATAAATCCAAACTTTCTGTAGGCTGTCTACAAATATGTATACTATTTACACTATACATTTCATTTAGATTATGATTCACAAGAACTCAAAAGTAACTAATATATAATTTTCTCAACCTTAAATGAAATACTCAAGAAAAGGAAACATCATCAACGTAAGAAATTTACATTTGCTTGCTGTTTGAATTTCAGCCATTCTGAAATCAGCCATATCTGAAAAGCAAAGCAAAACAAAGAAAGCTGTTAAAAAGGAATTTTTCGTAGTATGTTGGTTAGACTAGAACGAGGGTAAGGCTTTTCATCAAGTCTTTCCATAGTTCATCTTACTATGTTTTGTTTAAATTAAAACAATTCTTGCTCTTTAAAAATACATGAAACTCTACACTTTGAAAGATATATGCAGTTCTATGGAATAAGACTCAGTTGAGTTTGTAGCAATAGAACAGAAAGTGGTACTGCAAAAGTTGTAGAAAATATTTTGGGCCTGGAAGCTCACAAGGGAACATTAGGCTAGTGTTAAAAATGTGGTCAAGTAAAGCACTTAAATACATAACTTTAATCACAAGAGTGTTTATTTATAAGCTAAACACTTGACAACAAATAAAACTATTTGTTTACTGAAACGAATATTTTGCTGGTAAGAATCAGAAAAGTGTGACTAATATGCATGAAAAACTTTGGCTTCCAGGCTTCTCTCTCTATTAATGTTGTTGATAAAAATTATTTTTAATATTCACATTATATTACTTTCCAGCAGGGAAATTCTACCTACTTACTACTAAGTTTCTGGGTACCCTAGCTACATCCATGATATTTTAAACCTGATCCCTCCAATCACATCAACATGCACATGCACTGCCTGCAAATTCAACTATGAACTGGAACTTAATGGGGACTGTAGTCTATGCTGATTTGAATTAGTAGCATTTGGATATTTATCCAAATCTAAATTATCCATGTTAATAGGTGTTTGGATATTTATGAAAACATCAGCAGTCTCCGAATGCTCATAAGTTTATATATTTTGCTGAAATAACCTATTTTGCTTTGTAGTCAGTAGTCAGCTCTGTTACTCAGGTGATACAGAGAAGCATAGAAAAGCAATTGGGTATTGAGGTAATAGATATGTGCAAATTACTTATTTTATGGATAGAGTTTACTGATACCCAATAGAGATGCACAAATAATGAATACAGTCAAACAAAAGAAGCTATGAAGATGATGCACAAATAATGAATACAGTCAAACAAAAGAAGCTATGAAGATGAAATAGTTTACCAGCAGAAGTGGACTTCTTACAGGACTAATTTTATGCTTGCAAGAAACAATGCATATAATTTTCTCTTTCTGTAGAACATGCAATTTTTGTTCTTTCATTTTTATTCAACTATTTTTGAGTAAAACTTCACCATTCTATGATTCTGCAGAGGAAAATGGTCATTTTTACATTGCGTGAAAAAACTGTGAAAAGCCAGCCCGTGGCAAACTAGCTTGTTTTTGGATGGTATTTTCTTGACTGCTTCTGTTTGAATGTAAGAAAATAAAGAGCCTAGAAGAAAAATTTTAAAAAGAAGCATGCCAAAGAGAAGTAATTGTTGCTGCATATGTGTAAGACTAAAACAACACAGTTTTGCACACAGATATTCTAAGTTTTATTTTCTCTGAAAGCAGATATGAATTTTATAGAAACTTACAAGAGTGTATATTCTAAGTTTTATTTTCTCTGAAAGCAGATATGAATTTTATAGAAACTTACAAGAGTGTATATGCTGTTTAATATTTTTGAATACTAGGCAAAGCATCTAAAAACATAATTTAAAAATAATTTCTAAAAAAATTAGTTTAAAGAGAGACAATCACAGCCATTATTCAGCTTCTTAAACTAGTGTTTTCTTTCTATTGTGCACAAAGTCAGAGAAAGAATTGCAAAAAGCTGATGAAAAATTCTGAACTAAATGTAAAATGGCATTAATATTCTTTTAAGATCTCTTTTATTATTACTGTAAGATATTTCCAAACTCACATAAGAACTATACATTCACCCTAAGACACACAAAGAAAGTATTTAACATTTTATTTTGACAGGAAGAACATTGCAGTCTGTTTGCATTGGACTGAAAATCTGTACTGAGACATATGTAACAACTTACTGAACAAAATAATTGTATGTATGCCAATGTTTTGTGTTTAGTACTCCCAGTATTAAGACAGTTAGTACAGAAATGTTTCTGCTGCTCTCACAACTAGTTTCTTCTAAACAACATTCCACAGTCTCTCAACAAGAAGTTTCAGGGTGGTTCTCTTAGAAGAAACATAATTTCAGAATACCCTACTGGCAAGAGAATAGAAAGTGAGAAAATATGAGATTAAAATAGGCAGAATCTAGAGTACTATGGAACTCTGAGACGTGGGAGTACTCTCAAAATTCCAGGTTTGTGTTCAATCCTGACTGCATGTGATGTCAGAGTTCAATACTTTTCCTTTCACTGCATTTTGAACTAGCACGTGTGCATGTACACATGTAGGCACATACACACGTGTTTGCATGTACACATACATACACATATACTGTTGCCTGCAAACTTGATTTTTATTTGTTTTAATGAGTACAATCTGACGGACATATTTGGCTTTCTGTATTGTCTTCTTTTGACTATAATGATAGTTAGCAGTGTACCCTAAACTCTATATTCTTGAAATGGGGGATAAATCTGTACATTTTGACATTCCACAGTGTTTTTCTTAATTCACAAACAGACAAAAAAAAAAAAAAAAAAAAAAAAAAAAAGCCTTCTATGTATATATATTGCAATTATATTTCTTAATGATGTAGAATTTGATATACGCATTACCCCATTACCTCATATACTCACGTACATGTACATTAGTCCTGGTTGAATTAATATGATTACATACCTGCAACAAAGATAGAACGCTAATAACAGTATATAGAAGTAGGTGAACAGGGAATATTTGTAACTGCTAATATGATACATATTTTTTTGTGCTTAGCATTTTAAAGCAGAAATAGAAAATAATGTCTTGGTATTTTCCTGCTTATTTTACATTTGATTGTACACATACTTCCATTTGGTTGTAGTATAAGTCACTCAATTACTTTGCAAAACAACAACTTGAAATTTTTCAGAGCTTTCATCTTTCCTGCACCATACAGCACACAATAGTAGCATCTACTACATACTTTAATATCGACTTATCCTGATAATTTGTTTTCAGAAATGAAAAATATAAAGACATAATTAGAAAGCTTACTTTTATCTGTTCCTGAGAGAGTGAGTGTACAAACTGGTACATTTAGCTAGTACAGTGCCTTTAATACAGTGAAATGCAAGAAACTCAGTATTTCATATTAGTACAAATATTTGAGTGGCAAAGACTTTGGAAATGAGAAAATTTTGGAATTTTGGGAAATCAGAAAAATCCATTCATGTAACTGTCTGAAAATGGCTTGTCGTGCTGAAACTACCAGAATTTTTTTTTCTTGGTGTACAGTTTGCTATAGGCCACATTTCAGGATTTGAAAACTTAAGTTTAATTTCTTCCCTTGTTTCAGAAAAGTTTAGTCTAGCATCCTCTTTTACTTGGGTGCTGCAATAAAGACTTGAAAACTGAGGTGTATATGGAGTTTAGGTATCACATGGGCTAAGTGTAAGGGATGTTCTAATGCCTGCAATTTTAATTATATGTGCCCCAATCCTGCTTAAACATTGCCAAAGGTCTTTGTTCCTTTTAGGGGAGCTAGATATTATTGTACTGCATGCCTGAGTCTTCCCTACTCCTTCAGTAGAGTCTGATACCTTGAAGCATTTATAAGAAAGTACATATCAAAATCTACATTCAGCAGAAAAAAATTCTTAGCAATGAAAAAAAAATCTTAGCATGTGGCTATCTTGTTGAGGTGTCTTCTGCGCGGGCCTGCGTTTTTACCTCCTGTAAATGTGTTCAGCAGGGGAAATCACATTTGAACACCATCTGGGCTACTTACACAGAAAAAGGTCTTTTTGACCCAAAAGGAATGCAGCAGAATTTGTTTCCTAAGCCATTAGACACTGGAGAAAACAGGCAGGAAAAAAAAAAAAACCTTATAGTCCTCACTTTAGTTCTTTTCTTTTGTCTTAAACAGAAAGAACAAAATCAAGTTTCCTTACCTGAAGACCCACTTTTTAGTTTAACATTTAATAACATGATTTAAAATGTGCATATGTTGAACATTATTTGATAGCAAAAATGACATTCCCAAAGTCAGTGCAACGAAGTATAAAGGATAAGGCTCAGCAGGGGTTTGTGTCTGTCTTGTATGAGGCAGATAAAATATACTTTTCTTGCAAGTGTTCTCATTCTTTCCACTCTTCAAGCTCTTCAGCTACAAAAGCTGTGGTCTGATTTAATAGCTTTTCTTGCAAGTGAAAATAAGTGTTTTAAGTCTTTAATATGTGTCTCAGAACTGCTATTTTGTTTCTGTCATTTAGTCCTGTCAAGTTCTTCACATCTTGATAGCAAGACCAAACAATCCTTTGCTTGCCAGCTTTCCCTCTCACACAGAAGGAAAGGAATTCTATTCTGTGTGCCAACAGAAAAGAGAAAAATACTTCAAATCCATAAATCTACAGAAATGCAAAGATGAAAAATTAGCAGGGCAAATGATTCCCTGATTGAAAGTTGACACTTATTAGAAAAAAATGCCAATAATGTTTGCTGAACTTGTTGGTAAGTACTGAGTCTCTCTCTCTTTGGTCTTCAGAAGAGTTTGTTTATATCATGTGAATACAGAATTCCTGACTTCACCTGAATTAATATTCACACAAGTACAAAGTTGATTTGTAATAAGTTCGTATAAGTTATTCTTATCATATACATAGTATATGATAAGAAAACAGAGTATAACACTCTATATGAAACATTCATATCATGGCGCATAAATATCTTCAGAGCTCAAAACATTGTTTTGAAAGGCATTATTTATTTGACCCTTTTAAATCTTTCTTTTCTTTTAGATACATTTTTCATTCAGGACAAGAGAGGTTGTAGAACTGCTGTTCTACAGAATCAGGGACTAAAGAAGAAGTAGCAGATATAGAAACCAGAATGAACTAAATTACAGAAGTATGTACACACATATTTATAGCTAATTATTTTGCCTAAAAACAGTCAACATGATTTCAGCTACTAAGTTTCAGTGATATAAAAGATTTCTAATTAAGGGGGGAAAAAAAGCTTTCATCTGTGTTCTATTGATGAAGTAAATGGAGGGTAGTACTGTCAAGTTGATATCCTTGCATGTAGCACAATTTTCAATCTAAAGTACCATAAACTAGCATACATTTTAAACTGATATATATTTTTCTTTGTGAATGATGAACAAGGAATAAATATAGCCAGGACATTTTAATATTTTAGATCATTACAAATTTGCAACAATACACAAAGCATTTAAAAACAAAATTGAAAAGTTAATTAGATTCAGAAGGACTAATCTTTTTCAAATGATTATTTTTAGAATGAAATTGGAATTTATAACTTTGTACATCACTGCAATCAATCCATTAATGACAGCTATTGCAAATCATATGACACTAGTATACAGAATTATTGTATTCAGATACGGCTTCAATATTTACATTACAGAACCAGATTCAAACACTAGTAAAGGTTTGAGTGATTTATATTTTCAGGAATGTGAATTCTGATGACTCTGTTATCTTATTCATGCTGGATTTTTTTGTTTGTTCTTTTATTGTTGTTTTTATTTACTTATTTATTTTAATTTGCCTTTTTCAATTGTTGGGGACTTTATCTGGGCATTTAGATTTTCTTACTAAGTGATAGTGGAACTCAATCTTGTCTGCAGACTTTAACCCTTGAATATTATGGCTTCTGGTCACTACTTGATGGAAAGCTTTATGTCTGCAAATGTACTATTATATTAGAGTCTTATTTTTATCTCCTTTCTGAGAGCAAAATTCTAAATTTCAGTTTATGGATACATTTGATTCAGTGAATTGTAAGGTCAGAATAGCAGAAAATAGATTTTTTAATATATTACTTAGTAAAATTTAGGCTTATAATTTAGTCTTTAGTTTAAAATTCTTTCTAATTAGCTAATACTACACTAATATAATTATTTTTTATTCAATGGCTCGTGCAAATTTATTGAGTGCAGCTATGTAAGATTATTGTTATCATAATTCTAAATATTGAAAAAATTGTATAGACAAGATTTATTTGACATTAAGAAAAAATTAAGAGTGAGATGGGATAGAGTGCCAATGCATTAGCATAGTCATAGCATTAATGATATTGATAAAAAACTCTGGGGCTTAACAATTATTTCTATAGATTAAGAAGAAATATTCTTCTCATCATATTTTCTGCATTCTTCCTTCCGTACTAGTCTTATCAAAGTGAGATGTTTATGAGACATTGCTACTAATAATTCGTAGAGTAGAAATATTGGCAGAAATTGTTCACTAAAGCACTGTGGGAATAGATATTCTTTATCAGTAATATATGCAATTGTCTGCTTGTATTGGAGCAGGTACATCTTCAGTTTTTGAAATAGAATATAGATAGGATATGTAGCATAATTTATAAAGTTTTTCTGAGGGTTTTTTTTGTTGTTGTTGTTTTGTTTTTAATTGTCTTCATTACAGACCAGCCATGTAAACTATTTAATGTTCTTTTACATAGTTTCCTTCAACTCTCAGACATCTCTGCATATTACTAAGTTACTGCTGGTGCTTTTTGACTGCCACCTACATGAAATCAAAACTCTACTGCAATTATAAGAAAATATGACTTATCCCATGCAAATGTGACAAAGACTATTTTGGTTGGCTCTTCCTGAAGAAGAATCTACTACTTGGCTTTTGATTTCTTTATTCATTGATCCGCTTTTTTCCCTTCAGATCAGGCTCAAAAGATGATTTGATTATATTACAGTGGCATTTTGCTGTCATATTTGGATCAATCCTTGTATTCTCTATTTGCTAGAAGAAGGAGGAGTGAAAATGCCTTACTTTAAATCAGATTATTTTGAGCCTGTTGACCTTGCTATAATTTGTTACACTAAGATTCTTGACTCTGTTTTCTATGTCCCAATATTCCCGATCTGTAAAAAAAAATAATTATCCACTACTTTTTTTTCCTCCGATCAGAAAAAGAAACTGTTTTTTCTGTGTTGTTCTATAAAGGCATATTAAACTAGGCAAAATTCACAATCCTTTGATCAGTTTCATTCTTCTTCTTTGAATTCCAAAAGTATTTCAGTATCCTTCTTAAATGCAGAAATCTGAACTGAACACCAAGATCCAGCAGTAAATATCAATGCCAAGTACATACCATCTGCTATAAGATATTATCATCTGAATTAATGCAATAATTAATTTATCAGCATATCAAAGTAAAAGATCGTGAATAGTTGATTAGTCACTAAGTTTTTTCTAAAGTCACTGCTTTCAAAAATACTGTATCCACCCTTCAATTAAGATTTTTGTTCTCATGCACAAGGCTTCACATCTGTCTTTTGGAAAATGCAGTCTGTCTTCTCATATCCCCACAAAGTTGTTTATTTGATATCAGTGGCCATCTGCTTCCTTATTTTATACTTTCTCCTTTTTGCAATCTGCTGGCAATCAATAAGGTCTTTGCATTATAATATTATTCTATTTTGTTTCTTGGGACTACTTTTTTAATAGAAGTTTTGAATAATTAATAGTCAAGATCTAATTTCAGTGCCCTCCTATAAGTGCACAAATTTCATTTGATGATGATTTCTCATTTCCAATTTTAAGTTTATTTAATATGCACTCCATTTCTTAACTAATGACAGATTCACAAAATTATGCAGGATCACAGAGTCACACAGAATCACAGAATTGTACAGGTTGGAAGGGATCTCTGGAGGTCACGTGGTCCAATCACCCTACTAAGGCAGGTTCCCCACAACATTACATGGGAAAGTGTCTAGGTGGATTTTGACTATCTCAGAAAGAAAGAGACTCCACAAACACTCTAGGCAGCTTGTTTCAGTGCCCTCAAAGTAAATACATTTTTCCCCATGTTTGTATGAAACTTCTGGGTTCCAGCTGGTGCCCATTACCCCTTGTACTGTTGTATGGCACCACTGTAAAAAGCCTGGTCCCATCTACTTGACTCTGGCCTATTACACATTTATAAGCACTGATAAGATTTTCTCTCAATCTTCTCTTCTCCAAGGCTGAACAGTTCCAAGTCTCTCCACCTTTCTTCATAAGGGAGTGTCTCACTGCAATCAATTGAAAAAAGATGATTCATGATATTGTACACTTGATGTGATTATGAAATGGAGTCAAATATTTGCCTAACCAGTTTCTTATAAAATTCTTGGTTAGTTAGACTTGGAGATTTTGGAGCGAGAGACAAAAAAAAAAAAAAAAAAAAAAAATAGAAGAAAGGTAGAAAATAAAAGCTAGAATTAATTATAGTAATGAAGAATTAGTCACCAACACAATGCCATGATGTTCCATGAGTCCAGTTGGCACCTGTGTTGTGAGGTCTGGATTCTCTTGCCTGGACAATTGCAGGGAAGTTTCTTTGGGCAGGAGAAAACCACATACCATGAAGAAAGGGGGGAAAAAAAATCACAATTTTTTTTGCAAACTCCTTATATAAAGTGCGTGATTCTTCTCTGTTGGGTTGTCTATAGTAATCACACCATGTGCAGGCCTATCAACAACAGAGAAGCCAGGGTCCCCACAGAAGGCTGAGCTATTCCATTTCAGGAGTAGTCTGGAACACAACAGGTGTTGAGACATTCCTCTTAACTTCATTCTTTCTGACACACCTGTGTCCTTGAATCTTACAGCAATCTTTGAGACAAAAACAGTTTTTGTATGGCACATCACAGGCAGATGATCCAGACCCTCAATAACTTTGTAGTCCCTTGCTGGACTCTCTCTGGAAGTTTCTTGCTTGGCCTGCTGTCTATACTCCTTTTAATGCAGTCTAGGATGGCATTGGCATCTTGGCATCTTGGCCACAAGGGCACACCACTGACACATGGTTAATCTGTTGGCCATCGGGGTCACCTAGATCCTTCTTTGTAGAGCTTCCTTCCAGGCAGTCAGCCCCTCACCTACAGAATGTCATGATAAAATAATTATATTAAATTAAAATATCATAGTATATGAAGAAGTACAAAATTCCAAGTGCACTGAAACATTATTATCTTTATCAATCAAACCTGTAGTTTACTTTTATGCATTCAGTTTTCCATAAACCCATGCCAACTTGCTTTGATACTCTTGCCTCAAGCCTATTCTCACCAATCTGTTACATTGTTTAGAATGGATATCAGACAAACATAATCTGCGATAATCTCATTTCCAACATACCTCTAGAAAGGAGAATTCTCTAAATACCATGACATGCCCAGGATCTGAGATGGGAAAATTTTCAACATAACACACTCTTCCACATTTGTGAAACAAATGGAAAAAGAATATACAGAAAAAGTTCCTCCAGTAAGCAAACAAAGTGAGATATTCCAAACTGCATACTTTACTTAGTGATGAGAAGACAAAAGAATGAACAATATATTCTTAATTAAATGAGTAATGAATGTTCATAATCTACAGAGAATGTGGTTGTATTTTAAGCAAGCATTTTTAGTGCAATCTCACATTACCTTTACTCCCATTCTCTAGTCTTTTAAGATTAATAAAAACTCTGTTGATCTATATGAATCCTCATTTATCTTGGATCAAGTTCATGACCAAATATGCCAGTTAAAACTTTGAAATTTTCTAGTTTCTAGATTTTGTCATTTTTAATGTTATTTTTCAAATCATTGAAACTACATTTCTTTCTTTCTAAATTGGTTTCATTTTTAAGGTTATGAAAATTTAATTTTAGATTGAATGTGTCATTTTTAAAACCTAGTAAAATACTCCTTATGCCCTCAGACCCACCTATAGGTACACTTTAAAAAATGTTTCTGATTGAGTTATTTTTGAAGCTTTTATTTTTTAAAATTTTTGTCTGTATTTATGCATTCTGATAGTTGTGACAGCGAATATGAACACATGCACCCAATGACTTTAAATAATTTGTGATAAACTAGTTCCCTAACAGTTCCATGTACAGCTGTGCACAGTTAAAGGTGTACACAGTACAAGTATGAACTGTAACAACAAATTTTATCTATTATTTACTGACTTTTGTAAATGAAAACACAGAAAAGCAGGCATGTTTCTTTCTGAAAGGGCTATGATACAAGTAAAATACAACATGACATGAAGAAAAAGACATCACTCGCAAAAGTGGGTTCAACCCTTGGATTCCATACGGAAGAGTAAATTTTCCTTCAAGAAATAAAGAACTATTCTTTTTCAGAACCGCAGAACAGTAGAGGCATCTGGCTTCAAGTACCCTGCTCAAGCAGGGCCACCCAAAGCAGGTTGTCCAGGATTGTGTCCAGACATCTTTTTAAGATCTGCAAGGAGGAGACTACACAACTTCTCCATGTTATCATATACCACGTATCTTAAAACTTCATTTAGGGGAAAATTGAGAAAGTGCAGAAGTGCACATGCCAACTAAGCAAATTATACTTTCAATCAGTCATTTGTTTTCAGACTTGTTCAATTACTTCCTCTTCTTCACCCAAGTTCCAGATAAATTAGGAAAGAGTCTGTCTTTTGACCTCAGAAAAACCCAGAACATCAAAGGTATTTCAAAGTGTTTCTAACTGTACTCCCCCTGCATATTTCTTTTTTTTCTTTATGAGGAGAAGAGTAAGAAATTAATGTTTTCTTCTTTACTGTGGTTATGGTTTCAGAGTATCATCTAGTATAATCTAGTGTAATCTACGTTTTTCATTACATGATGATTTGGATGGCAGGTCAGTGTCCATTCCAGACAGAATGTCAGAAAGTGTAAAAATGTGGTATTCATTGCATGGCAATACTACGGCATGGTTTAAAGTAAGAGGTGGAACAGTCTGAGAGCATAAAATGAAAGCTGAGAGTTATCACCAGTCTAGTGGGAATAACCACTACTTTTGTGTTAAGAATGTAACTGTAGTATCCACTTCATCACTGATTTTATCCTACAGTCTTTAAGATCACAGTCATTACTGAGAAATATCTCTGTTTGGGCTAAGAAACTAAGCCTAGCCCCAGTGGAAGAGTTACCTTTCTTTCACTTATATAGCTCAAGAACTCAAGGAATAAGCATCCCTTTATGCCTTTTTAGACTTAGGATACTTTTAACGCATGCTGTTATAAAAATTCTTTCATCTTTCTTTTTTTTACTTGTTTATATCATAACAAAAAATGTTTGCGCATTTAATTATATAAAGCATAAACATTCTCTTTGAAGTAATGTAATCATTTGTTTCAGCATACATAATCTAACATACACAAAAATCTCTGTAAAGGTTTTTTGCTAATCCTGCATGCTGTGGTTACATCAGGGGATGTAGGTCATATTTCTGACCCTAATACTGGAACAATCCCCTATGTGTTAAACCTTCATTTCCCCTCATATTTCTGCATCATCAAGGAGAAAGAAGCATCACACTATCTGCCTACTTTAAAGTATATCAAGCAGTCAGAATGTGAAATATTAACACTAGCTTAGTTCAGCTCCACTAATGTGGACTAATGTGCACTAATTAAAATATAGAATCTTTTATTTGCTGGCTTTTCACAAAGGTGAGCAAGTCTATGTGTAACTATCATGAATATGAAACCTGCAGTTTTTAGGGCTGTACTGAAAAAGTAATTGCAGCAGTCACCTCTCTATGTTTACTGTCATTAAGGAGAAGCTGGTATCTCAGACATGATTTTGCTACCTCGTTAATTAAAGGACAGTTTAAATAAGAACTGTTTTAACTTTCAGCTAATGAATAGAAACTGCATAGAAATTAAGCTGTCAGTCTGTAAGTTTTCTATTCTTTGAACCTGATAATAGAAATAGGAAAATTAACTAGAAAGTACAAAGTACACCTGACATTTTCTGCAGAACAAAAGTGCAAATAAATAAAAATAAGAAGTTTATTAAAAAAGCAGAAATCAAACATGTTCGCATCCAAAAATGCAATTCAAAATGAACAACATTTTAAATAAAACAGAATTAAAACAAAAGTAGAGTTTAGAATATAACTATACAGCTCTTTTGCATTTTAAGTCTGGGTATGAGGGCTGCCCCATACCAAATATCTCATATTTTGTTACACTGGACTATGATGTTAGAGGCAGATGTTGCTGATATGGCAGTAGAAGCTGAACCTTCCAGACGATATTCCATTATGTTTTGTTGCTGTGTGACAGACGGCAGGAGCATTCTGACAAAATGGTGTCTGACATGGAATTGTAAGAGTGAATAAAGAAAAGGCATGCCACTGAATTTCTCCAAGTGGAAAAAATTGCACCCATCGACATTCATCAACAATTATGGAGACCAAGAAGTGGATGTGAGTGTAGTGAGGCATTGAGAGTGCATTTCAGCAGTGGTGATAGTGACAGTGGGTCACCTCCTCTGGTGCAATTTTTTATGAGTGTGGCATGTAGGCTCTTGTTCATTGTTGGCAAAAATGCATATATACTGGGAGTGACAATGTTGAAAAATATATTTTTGTAACTGAGAATTTCCTCTATCAATCAGTGTTATTTTGTTCTTTGTCTCTATTGTAATTTCTATGGAAATAAATAGGAGGCATTACTTCCGGAACAACTTATGTAGATTTCATTAAGCATGTTAACTTTGGTTAACTTAGAAACAAATTCATGTTCCTTAAAAAAGTAAGTGGTCTGTTTCAAAATGCATGTCTTCTTGCAAATTTTCATTGTAATTGAACTCCTTTTACAGAAAACCTCAGTACTGTTGTGAAAAAAAATGTAATACTATACATGACATGGGAGATTAAACACCTTTATCAAATGCCTCCATTTAATTATGTCAAGAATAATGAATTGAGCTGCATCTGACAGACTTGTTGGAGCCCACTAAAAATACAGCTGTTTATGCTTACATCACTAAGTAAGCAAAAGCTCAGATCTCTTCAACGTTCCATCAAGGGACTTTCAGAAGATCTTGTCAATGCTCTGAAGAACATGTTCTCGTTATCTATTGGGATGCCTAGTGCCATCTTATTTCCATGATCTTATTTCCATGTAAAATGATAATGAGAGTCCCTGTAATCAAGAGGTACCTAACAGTGGAGAGACTAAAGTACAGCACCTAAAACAGGGTGCTCAACATGGGATTATTTTCACTGTCTCATGTTGAACTGTGCTCTTCAAATGGGAAGAAAAACCTGTTCAAAACAGCTTGGCTAAATGAACAAGCATTTGTATATATTACCATTTAAAAAGGAAATCAGTTTTATTGGCGTAGATAAAACTTTGCAAGGAGTACAAATCAAATTTTATTTTATATGCTAAGATATATGTGTAAGTATTCATCAGTGTAGCTGAAGGATCACTATTTCTATATTTAAATCTCATGAGTACTGAGGAAAAAAACCCTTATTTACTCCGTGTGTGAGATTTTATGAAATAATTATTAAAATAAAGTGTTTTGAAGAATGTGAACAGATCTCTTATGATCATTGGAAAAGGCTAGTGCATTTCAATGCAGAGCCTAAATTTTGCTTAATTTCCTTCCCTCGTTTGGTAATATAACCCAAAAGCAAGAAAGAAATAAAAATCTAGTTGTTGGAGGCATTAAGATCTATAATATCTCCTGTTCTTTGAGCAGAATTTTATGAAGACTTTTTTCAGTGATTTTAAAATGTAATAGATGCAGATGCAACCTACCTACTTCCCATAGCAGAAGAGTTTGAAGCAGAAGGAAGATACTGTCACAGAGCAGTTTCATTTCTCTACTGTAATATCAGGGCAGGGACTCTTTCTAGTACATAAGTAGACAAATTTCCTCCACTGTAAATCTCACCTATAAATGCAAAGTTCTACAAAAAGATGAAGACAATACAGAGTATTCAAAATAACAACTAAAATACTTCCTGAGTAACCTTTCAAAGCAATATATCCTTTAAGAAAATACTTGCTTTTTATTATTATAATGGTCTCAGATTGCTATGTAATTTATTCTCAGTTAATAAGGTTAGCACTTTCCAAAGTATTATGAGGCACAGAAATTCACTGGAGAGCGCATCCTTTTCTTGAAACATAATGATTTTTTATTTCATTTGCCTCCTTCAAGGCTGTTTTTCCTGACTATAGCAAGTATAGTAGTTTAGCAAATCAAATAGAGATTAAAATATAATAGAAAAAAAAAAAAAAAACAGAAAAAAGAGATGGTTCCATACTCTGTAGGTTTGCAGATGATAATAACAATGCAAGACACTTTTCATAATGCTAAATAATTTGTTATGTCTCTGTAGTAAATGAAATTAACACTGACAAATGCACCTGAATGTGGTATGCAGTATTACCATGTAATTATTTTGAAGACATATCCAAAAAGAAATTTTTTTTGAAATTACATGAAAATGAGATATATTCAATCTGGATTATTACTTCATTCCTGATTTAGGCTGTATCCAGACAACAGGCAAGAGTATAAAATGTTAATAATGAAAAGTCATAAAATAAAGTGTAATTGTTTTTAGGCGATTTTTTTTCAAATAAGAATCTAATGGAGATTATAAATATTTACGTTAAAAATCTAACACTAGCATATAAGAAAAAGAAATAGAAATTTATATTTCAGATTTGCCATTTTAAAATTGGCCTATGATTTTTGTACAGTTGATTTAAGATTAGTGAAAATGCACTTAATTTGGTAGCTTAGCAAACTATGATTTCAGAAATGGACATTGATAGATTTTGCTTTCTACCTTTGCAACTTGATCTCTGCTGTAATATGCTTGTTTTCTATACTTTCATCTAAAAAAAAAATAGCTACAACACAATATCTGTCCAATTTAAACACTTGTGCATAGCTACATTTTACCTTACCCTGTTGAATGGGAGAGAGGATTTGCATTAAAAATCCTTTCTCGCACTGAGATAAATTTCAGAAGTATTTCATTCAGTATCTTAGACCAGACTTCTAGACGATCTCCCTAATTTGTAAATATTGTCTATTTACAAATGACAACTTTATTATCTGTCATAAAAGCCAGCTCTTGCTTACAAATTTGAATATCAACATATTAAAATCTGTTCACTGGCTCTTACAGATTTGGACTTAAGCCCAAAGAAATAAATATTTTCACAAATATTTGCAGATGCATCAAAGAGTACTCTGTGCAAATATGATATAAGGACGGTTTTCTATCTGAGTGCTAGATATGAACAATATAAAAAGTAAAAATTAACAAGAAAAATACAGATTGAAATATTTTTATTTCTAACATAATATCACATTTTCAAAAATTAAGAACAGAAAAAAGAGATATATGCACTCATGCAATGTGTACGATTGTTATCCAGTATCCAGTGTCACAATACAATTTTAAAAATCAGTTATTAAAAATCATCCACATGTTAATATTTGATATGCTTCCAAACAGATTAAATGTATACATCTTTCAAAATTTGCCTTTATTAAAAAATATGATTTTATGTGTATTAAAGATGTACTGCAATATTGCAATTGTAACTCTTCTGTTGTATTATTAAATTAATAATATAATTAAAATCTAAATGTTTAGTTAAGTGTTCTGTATGCTTATCTAGGTACCTTACACTTTTTCTCCTACCTTTTTACTCAGCCTTTTTGCCAGACGATTGTGACATTAGCATGTATCCATCATAATCAGAGAAAATTAGAGACGTTAAGACAAGGAAGTTAATCTAAATTCCTAGAACATATTCATCAAATATTTTATTTTTAAATACCATTTCTTCACCAACACTTTTTTGTTTGTTTGTTTGTTTTCCAGAAAGACGGGATATAAGAAGTTGTAACAAAAAGAAACTCTTCTTACAGCAGAGAATTCAGTAACTTTTTTTACAGGCGAATGAAGAACTCGTACTCAAAGTGATTTTATCTCTTATCCATTCTTAGCATGGTTTTCAAGAGTAAAAAAAAAAAAAAGGTTAACCACTATACTCCATTTTAAATCTATTAGATTTGTTGATTTAAATAAATATATTTTATTTAAATACACATACATTTTGTATACATATAAAAAATATGTGTAAATAACTAGTCTTGTGTGAAGGGAGCTGTTAGTACTGGTTGAGTCCTTGTTTAGAAGTGGTTATATAATATAAGCTGAAGGGAGTTATAATCTTGGCACTCTACATGGGGAAGCCAAAGTCAGATTTATCACAGCAAAGTGAAGCAGTATTCAGAGTTTGGTTCCCTTAGCAGAAGGCAACGCAAAACATCTTAAAGGATTTTGCAGTGATGCATTTGTATGAGCAAAACTGTAAATTTTGCATCTGCCTGTCACAAGGACTGGCAAATAGCTGTACCACCCCTCATGGAGGTATACATTACTTCCCTCATGGAGGTGTACATTACTTTGAACTTTCTTTTGTAGAACAGCTAACATGTCTTACATGCCTGTCCAGATGCTTCAGCAACTCTCAGAAGAGAAAAAACCCGCTTTCAAATCAATTCCTAATTGCCTGCTTTCATGTGTCAAATCCATGCAAATAAAGACAAGGCAACCGTTCAGGTCAAGGTTATTACTGTCACTTTCATAAGTACTATGGTTGGAATAAAAATGTTTACTCTCATTGAGAAGCACTTCTTTTTGAGAATAAACCTGCATTTATTTTGAAAAAGAAAATGCTGTCATTTCTCCCTCTGTTCTGTGAGTTAGTATATTCTGTCCATTTACAGTTAGGCTTACAAGCAGTTGAAGTTCTCTTGTATTATATGACTTCATTTATGAGTGAAATTTTAAGACATTAATCATTTATTGAAATGATTAATTTATAGGATCAAGAAACGTATAAGTAGACTTTCAAATTCTATTATTTGTAACTTCTTTTAGGAGAAAATTGTACAAATTGCAACCAAATCATTAAAGACGCCTCCAAAGAGATGATGACACCAACAGGTCAAACAGCAGGTCTGTCAGAATTTGAAACTCTCTTCCAGCTACTAAAAAATGTCACCTATTCTCACACTGGGATCTCAAAATTAGTCACAGACTTCACCTGTGTCATTTATACTATATGGTGTTTTGGGGAAGGAATCTCAGACTTTCTTATTTCTCCTATTTAATAATGAAGTGGAATAGGATCCTTGGATAATGACTCCAGGCCGATGGAAGAATCCTAATTTTAAATAAGCTTAACACAAAAGTATTCCTCCTAAGTACATGCCCTGAGCTCTCTTCACATCCATCCCCAAGCTTAGAGGCACATGCAAAGGATGGCCTTTTTGTTTGTTTGTTTAAGAAGTAATACACTATGGGTTTATACACTGAGATATAATTGGCTCTCAGTATTTGATCGTTCAACATAGAATGACTTTTCACAGGTTGCTGTAATACATCTATATAACAAATATCTTGGAAAGCTTATGTGAACACTTTTCCTTCAGATCTGCAGTGCTGATCAGCATTGCTGTGATATTTAGCTAACTCTATATTTTCTAGACATATGGAATAATGACACTGACAGTAATGTCATTCTTAGATTGAGCTCCCTGATGATGACTAGGATGATAAACCAACCTTTTTATTGATTTTACAATACAACAGAATTTCAAAGAGTTAAAAATTACTCTGTTTACTAAAGTAAAAAAAAATTGGCCAGATTTTCCCCCAGGGGCTAAATTTCCTTCAGCTAGACAAGTGACAAGTGACAGTTTTCAAGTCCATTTGGAGCGGCTGAAAATCATCAGATTTTCAGAAATTTATCACAAGCCATTTCTGGATAGACACAGAGCTTAGTTGGTGCATTGAAATTTTTTTTTTATCATCTTTAGTGTAAAGTCAGTTATAGTCACAATTTGGCCTGGTTTGACGTAGTTCTTCAACAAGGGAACAAAGGGACTCATGGATTCATGCCCCAGAAAAAAGTGCAGGAAAAAATGAAAATGGAAATGGAAAAATGATGTCTTCTGGGAGCTGTAGTTCATTCTTCTCTTCTGAGACCAAGAGACTAGAAATATGAACAATCCACAGAACTGCAGCATTAACTCTTTAACTCCTAGTGCACTGCGTGATGTTACGATGCAAAATAACATTGACAAACCACAAAACCATGACAGTGTAGACAGTTTGTTTAAGGTTATTGACCTGCTTTTGTTCTAAAATAAATCAGAAAATCACCTGTTTTCTTCTGCTTTGTGGGGACAACCTTACCAAATTGCAAGAAATAGAAGTGTGCTGATATTTTTACTACTTAGTGCAGATCAAAAAGGACTTTAGACCCCAAAGACTATGGTGTCTATCCCAACTAGGTATAAAGAATAGCTGATGATAAATATAACTCTTTCTGGAGGTGTTCATGTTGTTTATTCCCTGATTTTTATCATCCTGTATATATATATATATGATTATATACATATATATATATGATTTTATATATATATATGATTATATACATATATATATGTGTGTATATATATATATATATATGATTGAATATTGTGACCATTGGAAAAGAGTTTCCTACTTATTTTGCTCAATTAATCCCAAGAGGAATTCTGACCTTTTCTATATGTGCTCTCCAGTTAACAGTCAAAATGGCAAATATATGCAAACAAAAGAGAACTGTACATAAAACAGAGAGAAAGAGCCAAAATCACAACAAAAATTTTTGCAATTACTGACTTGCCATTTTTCTCCATCTGATATGCTTCTGCAAACACATGGGGCTCTGCATCTAGCAGCATGTTTATACCTGGGCTGATCTTCTCCAGGGGAGTTCTGACCTTCTCTCTTTGTACTTCACAAGCTGCCAACAATGGTGGTGCCTAGCAGAAATCTAAGATAAATTGTCTGCCTCACATATTGGAAATGTCTGTCACCTTTTCCTGCCAAAGAATAAATATATTTCTCTTTATTTTGTTTTAGCCTTTGTTGTTGCTGTTTTTGTTGCCTTTTTCCTGGAAAAGTTGTCTTCACAAGTCACTACCTATTTAAGTTGCTCCTTACAACTACATAAACGCATTTTCCGTGGCAATACTGTTTTAACACGTCACCTGTAGTTCTATTTATATTGCTGTTGTTTTATAACTCTTTCATCTGCTTATCACAGGCCAGGTATCAGACTTGCAGCCTCAGCAGTGGCATCTGATTATCCTCTCAGTGAGCTAAGTGTTAAGTATCTTGACATCAGATATTGGAGTGCTCTTTTGCACTACATCTTGTTCACCTCTAAGTCATAGAGATGAGTTTGAACTCTCTTGTGCAAGATGAAGAGATCATTGTTTAAACTCAGAAAACTTGTATTTTCTTATCTCACTCAGATCAATCTGCTCACTTCTTGCTGCAATTGCTATTAGCTTTTGTAACAATCTGTCTCTCATTTTGTTCAGCTCTTACGTGGAAACATTTTGACTCAAGAACTGTGGGAAGCAAATAGATTTCATCAAACAGATCAGAAGAAGAGGAAAACAATCATAACAAGCAGGGGCTGGATTTAACCTTCAATTAAAAAAAAAAAAATAAAAGGGAAACCATTTTATAGGATTCAGAATGCTCTATACAAATTGTTTCATAAAAAAAAACTGAAAAATGACCAATAGGATGAAATCTTCTTCTCCATACCAGGTTATAAGAAGGTGAATGATTTTATGGCTAACTTTTAAATCGCAAGTATTTAATCCTGCCTATGGCTCTTTACATAAAAACTCCTGGAGCTTAAATCTAGAAATAATTAATCTTCATCTTGAAAACCAGATGTTACTGTCTGAGAATTCTGTTCAGGCATGCAACAGTTGCAAGACTAGATATAAAAGTACAATTCATCCATTTTCTTTCTCGGTGTGTCATTGTTTATGCAAACATGAGAGCAGAACTCCATAGCGAAGAATTCTGGAAGTCCAGTCTTCCTTTAAAATTCCATAAGACCTTTTAGGCCTTCCAGTTCATAAATAATGAATTTTCTCTTATTATTTTCTTTGACTTAATTTCAAAAATTCCTGTAGAAGTTTTAAAATTAGTTTATTTCCCAAAGGAAATGATAAAGTGTGTATTTTGGAGAAAAATATAACATCATTCTTTTCAGATTTCCTTTCATGTTGTGGAATATACATATTTCTCCACCTCAGATGGGTGAATATTCACATAATATTTATCATTACTCTTTCTGGAATATGATTATGTCATTAAATTAAACTATTTTTTCCATGTAAATTTAATTTTCAGGATTTCAAATAATAAGCAGTTTCTAAAATTAGACCTCGATAAATACAACAGGATATGTTCAGATCATCATAGCAGATATATTCAAAATAGCTATTTTAAAATATTTGCATAAAATTTTAAAAGTGCATTCAGTCAATAAGTGAAAGATGATATGTCATCATGGCTCAGGTGTCCAAAAAAAAGAAAAGAAAAAAATATTATCTCTTTTTTTTTTTTTTCCCCTCAGGTCTATCATTTTTCTTAAAGATTTCTATTTTGTTAAGAAATCAACTTCTTTTAGAGACCTTTTTGTTTAATGTTGTAGCCTTTCAAGGAGTTGCGATTTATTTTAATAGAATAATTGCATATTGCTGCATTACGGAGGTGACTACCTCCAGTGATCTGAAGTCTTCAAGTCAAGCATCTTATTCTGCTGCAGTACTGTACTAAGGGAAGCAGCAAAACTTTCAGAAAAAGCATTGACAGTTTTAGGACTTGATCGTGTAATAACAAACTTTAGTTCATATTGGATGTCTTTCAGGTTTCTCTTCCTAAAGCCTCTTCTCTTTCCTTAATATTACGTGTTTTCTATTATGTACTGTATGTACCAATCTTCAAAAATAGATTTTACAGAAAAGAAATGCTCACCAATAAACTTCTATATTAAGCTGTGTAGGAAAAAAATGTGTTTTTCTTTAGAAGATCACAATTGATTTTTCCAAAGAAAATCTACATTTGCTTTGCATCATACTCCGGCTCATACTGGAAACAGCATATTCTAGGCAAGTCTTTGGCTTCATCTCAGCTGTTTCCAAAGTGAGCCAATAACTGATGTCAAAACACTCATTTGGCTACCACATGATGTCTGTCTTTAGTTCTTCTTGGGAGCCTTCCAAACAGCTTCTCTGAGCTACTTCAGAGCAGTGATTATCACCTGCCCTGGTGATTTTCTAAAGGTGCAAATGTCAAAGATTCAACTGCAAAAAAACAACAAACAAAAAACAAAACAAAAAAACAACAAAAAAAAACACTCTACAGAAAAGAAATTATTATAACAAATTCTACACTTTAATGGAATGGCTATAGATAATATTGAAAATTATATTTGAGGCTAGATATATGATAGAATGATAGAATACAATAGCAGAATAGAATATGCACTGCTTGTATATTTATATATTGCTGTGTTAGAATCATAGAATCCTTAGAGATGGAAGTGACCTTTAAAGATCATCTAGTCCAACTCCTGCGATGAACAGGGACACAAACACTAGATAAGGCTGCTCAGGGCCTGATCCAACCTCTCTTTGAATGTCTCCAGGGACAGGCCAACTACCGTATCTCTGGGCAGTCTGTTCCAGTGCCTCACCAATCTCACTGTAAAATATTTTTTACTTATATGTAACCTAAATCTACCCTCCTTAAGCTTGAAACCATTTCCCCTTGTTCTATCACCACAGACCATGCTAAAAAGTCTGTTTCCTTCTTTCCTATAGATCCCTTTTAGATATTGAAAGTTGCAGGTCATCCTGCAACCTTCTCTTCTCCAGGTTCAACATCCCCAGATCTTTCAGCCTGACCTCACAGGAGAAGTGTTCTATCCCCTCAATGATTTTTTTTACCCTTTTCTGGACATGCTTCAACACATCTATGTTTCTCCTGTACTGAGGACTCCACATCTGGAAGCAGTATTCCAGGTGAGGCCTCAAAACCATAGAGTAGAGGGGCAAGAACACCTTAATCTCAGTAATTAATCGTAGCATATGTTAATTTGCATATACATTTCAAAGTGTATTTATAAATATTTATAAATGCATCTGCACCTTATATGCATTAATAAGTAGAAATATTAGTACCATATGATTTATGAAAGCAAAAACTAGAACCAGATCTACCAACAATGCCTCTTCTTATTGGGTCTTAAAACTTTCCTCTGAGAGAATATTCAGGTCTTTAAGTTACTTTCATAGACCATATTCCAAAAGTCAAAGGGGCTTTTCATAGAGTAAAATGAAAAGTTAACAAAGGCAAGTTTCAAGTGGCCATTAGTCCTGATACAATGATTATTGCAGAAGGAGACAACGTGAGCTGTGAACTCTAGGGGTAACATAATCCTCATTGGCCTAAAGTCTTGTTATTTGTATTTTTCTCTCCTAGTTTTTCTGCATTTTGGTTACATCTACTTTGTGACAAAAAGTTATAAATAAAACACATGGAAAATCTTCCACATGTGTGACAAGATAAAAATAGACCAGAAATAACATTACTGCAGATAATTAAGCGAAAAAGCAGGAATGTAAGTTGTTACAGATTTTCTGCAATGTCACAAAAATACATATGAACAGTTTCCTATCTTAGGCATCAAATTTTTTAACAACTGCCAATTTAAATTTTCTATTGCCTTTTGTTGTTGATTGTTCTGTGTGTTTTGCCCAAACTTCATTTTCCTCCTGTTGTTCAGATTAAGGAAAAGAGACGAATATAGATCTCAGTGCTGTGAGTTCTGAAACCATCTGTTTCACCGATGAAACTTCTTCAGGCCCTAGGCAAAGCACCCTTTTCAAATGGCCTCTCTCTCTCCCCATGTAGTGTTTAAGAGGTCTGAAGAGCAATGCCTCCAGTGGATATAAACTCTGTTTAACTTTCCTGGGTGTATGTGAAATTATCAACATTGAATGTCTATGTGCCACAGGCCTACAGGATTAGAGAAATAGTTTTTTTGTCTGATTTAAGGACAGTTATGGGTTATGCTTACCAGTTTCATGAAATACCACATTCAGACCTAAGTTTAGGTGCTTATATTCAAAAGAGAGTATCTGTCTTCGGAGTTTTCTGTTGTTTTCTGTTTTCTTTTCTATGAGAGTGTTGAGGTTCTGGAACAGGCTGCCCAGAGAGGTTGTGGGTGCCCCATCTCTAGAGGTGTTCAAGGCCAGATTCGGTGGGGCCCTGGGCAACCTGCTCTAGTATTAAATGGGGAGGTTGATGGCCCTGCCTGTGGCAAGGGGATTGGAGATTCATGGTCCTTGAGGTCCCTTCCAACCCAAGCCATTCTGTGATTCTGTGATTCTGTTTAGCTTGAAGTGTTGTGAATCTCACACACAGATCTGCTGATGAAGCATACATGTCCCCTAGGAACATCTAGCTTGTGGACTACTCTTCTGCAAAAGAGTGCTATGCTTTAATTCTCAAATTTCTAGCTCAAAAATTTCACTCATAAGCCCCACTAAAACTAAATGTAATACCGCTACTGCAGCAGAAGCAGGCGTCAGAAACTCAATAAAGTTATTGTGTTGCTTGACTTAGATTTACATGCATCATTCCATATGGACTACTTTGCAGAGACTAGATTCCTCAAAATCCAGTTTTTCATCTGGAAGTAATCAGTGTTGTTGATGATAACTTCAAATAAATTTAAGGCATCAATTTAAAATCAGACAAAAATCGACCCAACTTTAATATAAGCTGAAAGACATGAAAAATGTTAAAAGCATCTTAAATGGCCAAGTCAAAAGGTTAAAGTTCATTTATTCATAATGTTATAATTCTCTAATTTTTCAACTATTCCACTGAAACATTAAAATTCTAATAGAACATTTTTACTACTGAACAGGAAAACAATGTTAAAGATACCTGCTTATATATTTTTAATAATCAAGTAAAATGAGGTCAAAATTCACACGATATGTGTGATATGTTGATACGATTCCTCCTAGGCATTCATTTTAATAGAGTCATCATGAATATTTAGTCAGTTGCTATGAGAAGATTATTTGGATGTGCATTTTTGAAAATAGCTCTTACATAAAAATGCAATTTTAATTGTATAGATACAATGCCATAAAATTAAATTCCACAAAACCATAAACATGTGAAAAACACATTCTCAGGGAAAACATTTCTGTGCTGCCATCCAATATAGAATCTCAGAGGTAATACTAAGAGGATCGTGCAAAGTACGTTTTAAAATTATTAATTAATTTTAATTATTTGTAGTTTTCTGAGTCACCTTATGTTTAAGCAACAACGTAGCAAAGAAAACAGCTTTTAAATTAGTTAGAGAATTCCATTTGATGACAGAAAATTAGCTGCGAAAATTCCTAGTTGAAGAAGGCACATAAACTGCATCTGCTAAAACCAGGATACATTCACCTAGGTTTTAAATAATGTTATCTGATACAACAAATAAGGCCTTCTCATATCTAATTTTCGTGGTCTTACAACTCATATGAAAAGCCTCTATCATATTTTCCTTACAGACATTAACTTTTCACTTGTTTGTTTTTGTTCACATTCTTACTAAGAAAAACAAAGTGAAGAAATGCAGAGCTGCTTTTTATATGTGTATTTTATAGGTATTTTATACATGTGTACATGTATTTTTAAATGTATTTTATGCACATGCTATATGTGAATACACACACATACATGCAAATTTTATATGTAGTTTTTTTCACACTGATTGCTCCTGGCTTCCTGCATGTAAATGAGACAATTAGAAAATTATAATCTATGTGTAAATATGAACAATGTGAGAACATTTTTGACAACAATCAAAGCAGTCCTCTTCAACAGTAGAAATCAGAAAATAATGAATTTACAGAATTGCCTTTCAATATTTTACATTTACAAATGAATTAAGGATTGTTGCTTTTTCCTGCCAAAAGAGGCATGTATAAAATAAAAATCTATGAAAATTCTTGAGAGCTTTTCCTGAGGACTTTGTTTGACAAGATTCACAGAGGACTTTTCAGAACACTGCACACTGTCATGAAGGAGATTTCTGTGAGTAATATATTACTTAGTCTAGACTATATTATTCTCTTTCCCATCATGCTCTTATAAAATGAGAATATTACTTAAAAAAATCCCAGACTACCAAGATCCAGGGAGAATTCATATTATTTAAATTGGAAAGCCTAGAGAATACTCTACTCAAGTCTCAAGGAAGAAGTATATAAGGGAAGACAGAATCCAGGAATATAGCCTAGTGTTTTCCAGAAATAACAGCTGATCCTCCTCAAACACGCTGTCTAGGAAGAAGACTTTGGAATGTAAACTGGTCCCACAAATTTACCAAAAGGCTAGAGAGAGCTCACATGATCTTCAACATTCATTCTCTCATGCATCTATACTACATTTTCCAAGTAGTATATGCAAGTTTAACATGAAAGCACAGAAGAAACTTATCTATGTTACTTCTATAGCAGTTGCCACCTCCAGTTCTGTATGTATGTATATATATATATTTGGTAGTTAGTTGGATTATGACACTTGAAACTGATTTCAGTTCTGTTTCCTGTTTCTTATGAAACTTACCACAACAACATCTACACATTTTGAAATTAGTACAGAAAGATTTCTGCTGTAAAATACATTCATTTGATGATTATCTTTACTGTTTGCAACTACTTCCACTTGATAAGTCCTCTTCCACTAGAAATAATAAAAAATGATGTAACCAAAGCACAGAATCCAAAATCATCATGATAATAGAACAACAATATGATATTTACTATATCCTGGCATTTCTCAGGCTGCTCAGTTTTTGATCACTGATTAGACTTAGGAAAAAAGAAGAAGACAGAATTTATTATAGTGTTGATCAGAAGGTTCTTTATTGGTCAAGTGCTTTTTTCATACTGTCATTTTCAATGGATTGCTCTGACAGGAAAGGTTATTAAATTTTCTGGTGGAAAAAGAAATAGAAAAGGAGAAATATAATTGGTTTGGCTGAAAAGTTAAGAAAGGTCTAGGCACATTGGACAGTTGGACACTGACTTTATTCTACTACAGGGTTACATTTTGCAGTGAAAGCAAAGGTCATTCAGCACTGCAGATGATTCAGTTTCTTGTGCCTTGCATAGGCAGCAAGATGTCTTTTTTAAAAGGTATATTTTCAATAATCTTTCAAATCATTTGTCTGTAACAACTGCTTAGAGGGCTGACGTTGAAATCCATTAGCTTATCAAAATATTTTCTTCTCTACAGCATGTAAAGTTTCATGCTAGATATTGTAAACTTGCAATTGATTTTCCAAACAGTTGCAAAGAGCTGGGGTAAAAGGAAGGTCATGTTTTGAAGAAAAATGGATATCTGTATGTTCTAATAAGAAAAATAGGTGACAGATAGTATTTTTGTAGATTGCAAGCTTTTCATTTTCAAGGCATGTTGAGCAGCGTTCATTTCACTTCATCACAGTCCACAATAATACCAAAAATGACTTTACTTTGTATTAAAGGAGAAATATAAGATTTGTCAGTCTTGGAAAGCTGGCTATTCATTTCAAAGACTGCAACATGACTTGTTTTTTCCCTCTTGAACATAAGTGCTTTTACTGCTATTTTGAAGGAAAAAAATATTAAACAATGCTGATGTTTATCTCAGAGTTTTAAAGAGAATAATTGTTACTTACACAGTTATATTTTTCATTTCAAATAGGTGAAAAATATCCAACAATGGATTTAACATGAATTGAGCTTCAAGATTAGGGCTAGGTACCTCTGTTTTCTAGATGTCTTAAGCACATAAAGAAAATTAATATTCTTGAAATAGTCACCCACTAGAATCTTCAGTTCCAAAGGTAGTGGCTTACCACTGTAAAGGAAGTAAGTTACCTTTATGTTTAAAATAAGTCATCAGTTTGAAGATCATCTGGAACTGTTTTATCTGTCAGCAGTGCGATGTCTTCCACTGAAACTTTGTATTTAGTGTCTGAATTGAATTTATGTGTTTTTCTTTACTTAATGTTGATACATTATTTGCTTACCAGAAGAATACTGGTTCTACAGAAAAACTGGCATTTTGGAACTGCTAATGCATGTAGATGAAGAAAAAATTAATTCAAAATTCTTTCAGACCTACTTCATGGGACTCAGTTGCGTGAGATACTATTAAAAAATATTTTCATAATGTGAAAGAGCAATATCTCCTATTCTTAGGTCAATTTAAAGAAAAAATCATAGAAAGGCAGATGTAAAGTGTTAATGCAGGGTTAGAACAACTTCCTGTTTTTCATTAATATTGTATTCTGGAGGAAAGGAAGAAAGTTATTTCTTTATGTGAAAAAGAAAATTAAATGATTGTTTGAAAAGAGTTTGTTTTTTTTTTCCTCTAATTCAGGAACTTCAGTAAATAGGATCATTCTTTACATCTACTGCATGTAATAATAAACTTTCTCAGCTTTATTATATTTTGACTGTTTCATAAAAAAAAAAAATTACAAACTTACATTGCAGTTTGAGACAATATTTAAATACATAGTAAGTAGAAGTGTGCCAGAGATGGAAAAGCAGAGAAAAAGTACAAATTTTCATGAGCTGGCATGCTTAGAGCCTTTGTGAATGCACATTTAATAGGGTCCCTCAATCCACTGCTTTGACATCCATTCCAGGTAATGAGAAAACATATTCCTCCCTACGAAATATTTTTGTTGAAAGACTGGGAAAAGGAGGAAGAGTAGTCAGCTTTAGAACTGTTTTCTCATCACTCTTATTCCTTTCTCAACAATTATGCAGTTCTATGCTTGTATGCCTCTCTCAGTAGAAGGGGTTTAAGAGCATAAGCAGATACCAAATGGAAGTATATGGCAACAGCATGACAAGTTGCCTCATTACCCTAATTCTAGCACCTGGAAAAGTAGTTCTGCCACATGGCCCAGACTGAGCCACACATAGAGGAAGATCTGCTACTGTGAGATTTGGAAGTTTCTTCTTTTCCATTCACGTGAAGCGATTTCACCACTGTCATCAATGTGCGACTCTAAGGAACTATTTGATTTATGCCTGAATTCAGTACTGCTATTTGGATACAAATGTGTAAGGAATATCTAACAATTCTAATGCAGTAATGACAACACTGTACTTTCCCTTTCACTGTACTTCCCTTTAGATTATAGAGATCGTAACATGTTTTAACTGGAGCACTGCTATTAAAAACACAATAAGTATACAGAAACAAAGATTGATAACACTGTAGTTTAGGAAACTGGATTAACCTGGAGACTCAAACTCAGTGCCAATCACTTTGATTAACAATGCAGGGATGGCTACTCAGCATGAACTTACTCCACAACAGCTAATTCTGTTCTTACCATAAACTGAGAAAATTATTTAATTCCCAGTTTGGAGCTTGGGAAGTAGCTGGTATAACAATGGGAGATGATTAGGTTACAAAATAGAAGCCATGTTTATTGAATGATAAATCATTGACTAAATTCCTTTCAGTCATCTTCTGCAAAGTTTTCCCACGTTATTTTCTTTTCAGAGATTTTCATTTCTCACCTTTCCCTAGAGAAGTTATGCTTCTTGTTGTACCTACTTCTGTACGTTCTATGGTTCCACCAGATTCAAAGACAATTAGTCAGTTCCACAAGATGATAAAACTGCCTTGATAATACCACACAGCTGTAAAGTTTTCTTGTGTGTTACAATGATATTTTCTCTATAGCTGCACAGAGCAAATTACTTGATGATGAATAATGGCTAGACTGGAGCAAAGTTCTTTGACTAAAACTGCTGTTTTGATCATGAAACAAGGTACCAGAAATCTGAAATCTGAAAATTCAATTACACATAGGATAAGAATATGAGTTTCTCTGTGCTCATACCAGCTATATTGTGTTCAAGCAGACTGTGCAGTTCATGAACCCTGCAGAAATTAAACCCAAAAAGTAACATTCCTAAATGATGTGACAGTTTCATCATGTAACTGATTTGAAACCCTCTGTTCTTTTTTCATCTTCCCCTACTTATGTTTGTACTCTTTGTTTTGCTTATTGACATCATCCAATAATGTAAAACTTTGTTTCCCTTTAGTAATTTTTTCAACAATATACACTATTTTATCTGTAAGCCTCTTTTACATATTTTTATTCTTTTTAAGATTATACACTTTTAAGTTTTAAGCTCTTACTGAAGTTCAAACAGGAAGTTGGGATAGTCAGAATTAATGTTTCAGGAGAATCTCTTTGTCACCTTAATTTACATTTTTATGTTGTGATTTAACAGATTATATGTTATTACACTATCTTTAACAGCCAAACTATTTCATTTCAACATATTTAAAAAAAAAATCCTTGCCATAGTTATCTTAAATTAGCGTTGACTTAGGAAAGTTATCTTGCTTTTTCAAGATAAGAACATTGTATGTAGAAATTCAAAGATGAAACAGATAGAAATAACTTTTTTTAGTCAACTTTAAAAATCTTATTTATATTGACAATGAGAAGGAAATATCTTTTTTATCTGTGATTCTGTACACATCTAGAGGACTAAGACTTCTTGCTATATTAATACAACACTTTCTACTTTCTCATTTATTTTCTAGTATACCTCTGCAGATTGGAGAGCTAAGTTTTTCTAGTGAAAAATCTGAAAACATAACTATAAAGTATTAACTTTATTTTCATATATTTGCCCACATACACTAAATGCATTGTTTTTCATAACACTAATTACAAAGTGCTTTATATATACACACAAGTATATATGTGTATGTATGTATGTATGACTAGCAATTCTAAGTATATATGAGGGATAATATAAATTATTAACATATAAATTTCACTGCAACCGCAAACTTAGAGGAAATAAACACAGCCATCTATACATGGACCTAGCATACAGAGTATCTGTTGCACTAATATTGAGTCTCTTTCAGCTTCCATCTACAGTATTTTTATAGCCTTTATATGCTTCCTACTTGAAAGGTTCATGACAAGGACCATGAATATTTTATTTTTGATTTTCTAGTTTAACCTTCAATGACAGCATATATTTCATATACATTTCTATGCAAAAGTTTAGAAACTGTGCATAACATTTTCATGTAAGTTAAACAAAGAAAGTATATATTCAAAGAATGCTTTAGTTTTCAAACTGATGTACAAATGGAACACAGATCTGAAAAGCCAACTAAAGTTAATGAGAATCTGTATATTGACTCAATAGCTTTGGCATAGGCTGAACGTGACTGAGTATGTTGTTTATTTCCAGCTGCTTAACTGTGATAGCCAATAGCTAACTTCAGCTAGATAATTTAAAGGTGTTTCTCTTATTATTTTTCCATGTAAGCAATCTTAACTTTTGCTACAGTGATACTAGGAAGTCATAAACTAAGAGACAGATGGTCGCTACAGTGAAGAACAGGAGAATTGGTAGTCTGTGCAAAGGAAGAGGTTTATCAAACAGCTTTGTGATCCAAATGAAGAAATTGTGATACATTTAGTATGCTGAAATATTATAAAACAAGCAAGAAAGCTACAATGAAATTATATAGAACTGGTCTTTTTGCCTTGCTGGTTTCAAAACTAATGATTAATTTTGCATGGTAAAATTGAATAGTCATTTTGAAGGCTATTTTTAAGGTTTCTAACTTCTGCAGGGCTCTGAAGCACAAACGTATAGTAATTCAGTAAATAATCTATTGATCTTTCCTTGTATATACTCTGTATATAAGTCTGAGCAAGTGAAGTTCTATTTCAAGTAGTGAAAAATCCTTTGATGCTGATATTTCTTCACGCTTACTCTTTGGCAATTCACTCACACTCCCTACACAGCACACAGCTATACCAGGAAAGAGCATGTAATTCTGTGGAAATAAATTATTGCTAAACCTTTTTTCTTCCACTTGGTTTGTTTTAGAGCCTTGATGTATCTAGCATTTGCAGTGGCTGAGGACTTCAGCTTTATTTCTTCAAGGAAGAGGAACATATCTATATGGTGAAATTGAAGATAATCTGCAGCAGAATAACTGATGTGTTTTTAAACACCAATTACTCCATGTTTTTTAAGGGTGTTGTGATATAACAGTTTTACAACCATGTTTGTGACAGTTAATGCGGCTCAAATTACCAAGAAATGTGGTATCTATTATGAAACCAAATATTTTTGTTAGGAAAAATGAATGTTTCTGGAACACCCTAAAAGAAGATTGTATCAGAGGATGGGAGTCTAGTCTTGTTATTAATGCATGGGAATTTTTCTTAATTGTATTATTTCAGAAGTTGAAGACTGGATTTATTGGACAAATTGGGTATGCAATAAATTTTTAGATAGAAACTCTTTTAAACTGGTATTCATAATTACAGATTTTACTATACATAACACATTCATTGTTATATTACTAACAGGGCTGCTTCCATTCAAAAGCAAATAAAGAATAGCATTTATCTCAAATATTAAAAAAAAAAAAAAATCCCTTATACTGTGTATTTAAGGGTTCTATTAAAACTTTCTCTCCCGAATAACTTTCTACTAAAAAAATTAAAGAACTTTACTTATGTGCATCTTCTCAGTTAAGGAAAACCTAATCAAGGCTATCTAGATCACAGGCACTTCCTTTGTTTTCTTCTAATCGGAGGAATATAGTTACTGCATGTCACTGGGATGTAATGAAGTTCTTTGGGTTGTCCAAATTTGAATTACTATGATTTAAAATATATGACCAGCTCCAGATGTCATCAGTTTGTACATAAATACAATGCTGCCACTGACAGTATTCCTACATTAAGTTACTGCACTTCTTGCTTAAGTTTTTGTCTAGAAAATGAACTAAAACAAAATTTGTCATTATTTTCAAGGTATTTAATTGTTAACTTTTGTTAATCAGAAGTCATCAAAATTTGTTATTCAGCTGTGAGACCAGACTAGATAGGTGATATACTCACTGGAGTTGTTTTTTTTGTTTCACCACATGAAGTCAAGAAAATTGACTGTGACCTTTATCTGAAGCCTTTTCATGTATATTTATTCCTTGATACTTATGTTATTTGATTCAAGAGGGGAAAATTAACATTTTTCCTTCCACAGAATGGAATAGCTATTAATCTTATTCAGTAAAGAATTTCCATTAAAAGTAAATATCTTCCTATTCCACAGGAGACATAGGAATATATAGTAATTTTACATCCATATGGAGTTTGAACTTCATATCTTGGCAGATATCTGCAAGGAACTTCTGCTGATGATTTTCTTCTGCTGGAAGTACTTCTCTTTTAAAATTTTCTTTACTCTTTTTGGAAAAAAAATAAATTACAGAAAAAAAGAAATTGTTGTGAAGAAATGAAGCAATGAAAAAAGAAGAATTAGAAGTATACAAATGGTGAGAATGAGATACATCTAAAGGGATACTTAAAACAAAATTACTGCATTGTTAAAAATAGTGAAGAATTTATATTTTGATTAAAAATTTTAGACAGAAAACATTTTCTCATCAGAGCTTTGTTGCTGTATTGAAAGATCTTTTGGAAAAAGGAAAAACCTCTTGCTAAGGTTTTTGAGCTCTACTTGCCTTGCAGAGTACTCAATACTTACTTTTTCATGTGTCTACTCTGAAGGTTCCTGTCAATACTGAAAATACACATTCATATTCATAATTCATATTCGGATAACCCACTAATTTCTATTGAGAATGATTTGCATGTTTTTACTGTTGCTTGCTGAAGCTATAGCTAAGTACCTTCTGTATGGAAGAGTTTCAGTTTAGATTTTCAGTCCCATGGCTAGTTTTTTTCCCTCAGAGAGTAAGTGCAGTACTGATTGAGGTATTCTTTTTTTCTTCTCCTCTATAATTCACAATGCTTTTCAAGGATCGTTACATCTTTCACATTCTTATAGTACACTGCCAAGAACACTAAATCTGTGCTGAAGAAACTGCCACATCTCTAACTGCAATAATGTAAAGAAGGTCACGTTACTAGGAAAAGAATACTTCCAATGAACAAAACTAGAAAGCAGGTAAGAAAGCAGACACTACCTGCTTCAAGACAACTCCTTTTATAGCTTTTGAGGACTAAGTCCTCAGAATGCTCTGCATCAACACTGCCATACAGAAGTTTAAACATATCTGTCCAAATTTCTCCTGCTGCTGTTGCTAATAGTTATAATGAAGAAGAAAATCTGAAGTTACATAGATAAATTTTCACCTGTTATGATTTAAATACACCGGGCTTTTCACTTAGAAGAATATTGAAAGTATACATGAGACAAACATCAATTTTGCTTGGGCTTTTGTCTTGAATTTTATGCTACTATGAACATTAACAAGTTAAATTTCTTATTTGTCTTTCTTTTATGACTTCAAGAAGGAATTTGAATTCCTGATCCTAAATAGGCAATACAGTGAGGTGCTAGACAGAACAACTAGAAGTACTCTATTTCTGCATGCAAATAACAAAAATCTGATTGAGGATATGATAGTCACTGCTATCCTTAAACTAACTGACCGTGAAGGAGTGTGTTTAAGATCCTGAGAGAAGTGATGAAAAACAATAGTAGAATGAAATCCCTAGGCTCCAGTGACTTGGCCTGTTCAGGAAAAAGCTACGTGATGTAAAAGAATGAGACAAAGGCTAAAGAACTTCGCAGTTCCTATCCCTCAGTTTGGAAATAGCTGCTTCCAGCCATGCCAGCTCTCTGCACCTCACAGCAAGTTTTGAGGGAGTGGAAGAGAGTTGAGTTAGTTGTTAGTGAGTAAAGAGGAGAACTCACCTTGCCAGTAGGCAGACTTCAGAGACTCCTGAAGAACAAGATGGGAGGCTGCTTGCTAAATTCTTTGAAGTGTTATACAACCAAGAGAGGTTCCCAGTGACTGGGAAAATATATAAACAAAGTGTTATCTACACTCATCTTCAGAAGAAGAAGGCAGAAGCTTCTGGGTAGCTGGTCAGCCTAACTTCAGTCCCCAGGAAAGTCATGAAGTGAATCCTTCTGAAAAGCGTTTTTGGACACATCAGAACCTTCTGAAAATCATTTTTGGATGCATTCAGTGAAGGAAGGTGATTGGGAACAACCTGCACTGTCAGCATCTCAAAAAGTAGTTGGCTAGCTCATCTCTGAAAAAAAAAAATTAGCTCTAGAGACAAGGGAAGAGCAATGCATGCTATTTATCCTGACCTTAGCAAGGCTTTCAACGTGATATCCTATTGTACCCTTTGGCAAAAATCTAACTGGAAGCCAGATGTACTATAAGTTTTGCTCCTCAAGAGTTGTAATATAGTTGTAATATATCCAATAGGACATTTTCATCAACAGTTTGGATGTGAAATGGACTACTGCCACTAGCAAGGTCTCAGAGTAACCTAACCAAAATAAAGAAATTGGCAACCAAAAGCTCAGAAAGTTCAACAGAGTCAAATAAAAAAAGCTTTGTATCAAACAACCCAATGCAATGCGGTAGTTAGTTAGTGACTAGATGGGGAGCAGCACTGCTAGAAGGAGCAGGAGGCAGGTTAGTTGGTTTCAAGATGTCCTCTCCAGATTAAATTATTCTGTGTCTGTTACTAGTTACATGGGATGGCAGCCAAACTCATATTCTTATGTCTACAGAGAACTAGAATTTGTAGAGGAAAATTTGTAGTTAAGATGTAAAGCCTCTTTTTAAAATCAGAGATGGCCTGCTTTCTTTTCTGTACCGTTATTTTCAATTACTCTTTTTGCCTACAGAAAGATAAAGTTAAAAGGACCATTTCAAACAGAAATACAAAAACCCAAAGCTTTCATTTCCTTTCTGTTGAAAGAAACAGATCCCTAGGAAAGCTTAAAAAGTGGTACAGCTAAAAACACTTTTTCTGTGGCAGTTGGGTTAGAAAAACATGTCGATAAGTTTCTCCTCCCACTGAGGGATTTGCAATTTCTAATTCAGGATCTATGTTAATTAAATCTAAAAAAGGGGGAATTAAACCCTAAATACAGTCAAAAAAAGATAACATTGGCAAAAGACTTGGTTGAAATGTCAGTACTTTAACAGAAATTTTACTAACCATGCATAATGTTGATCATAATTATTCATTCTTTTTAATTGACAGCCCTAACATAATACAATTTAAACTTAAATACAGAGGACATAATGTATATTAAACACTGTACGTCCTTATAATAAAGATAATATCCTACTGACCAGTGCAATAATGTGGAATGAATTCTCATAGAAACAGAGGATCAGAGATACCTGGCTCCAAAACCAAGGTACATCCTCTACCATTTTCTCTAACAAATGTCTACCAGATTACAACAAAATATGCGTGAGTAATTAAATCTTATCAAACATGACGGATTTTTTGTGATACAGAAAATAAATCATATACATTATGCTGTCATGCTTGCTGCACTTCTGGAAATCATTCAGACATTTGAACAATAATGTCAGAATACAACCCATGTACAGATGATCTTTACTGACAGAATTCTTTAAAGATTATATGAATTGTCTTTGTAAATGATGCAGTTTAAATGTTTACACTTAAATCTACTCAATTATTTTGGCTGTTTTTTTGTTTTTATTTTTATAATGTATTTCCCTACTTTGTTTGAAAAAAATCAAACTCTGAACCTTAATTATAACTCATAAATTCTATGTCATTTCATCCACAAGAACTCTTTTTTTGGATGAAGTAATAGAAATGGTTTTCCAAGGGACTCTAAAAAAGGTCAACACAAAGTATGTTTATGAAAGTTTCCTAGCTTGTAGATTTGTAATCACCAAATAATAGTTTTGTGTTTGTGGGAGTCTTTCTTTGTTTTTTGGCTCTAAACTTCCTTCCTGAGGTATTTCTTCTGATAAGACTCTGATTGTTTTATTGAGGAGACAAGTGATGGGTGCTACCATGTGACAATCAACATCACTTTGTGGACATTTGAAAGCACCTTAATTCAAAGCTGCTTGCATCCAAAGAGAGTGCTCAGGAGTGTTTAGTGGTGGAAAATCTGGCCTGTAACTAAATAGCTCCAGTTTGGTATGGGAAAACTGGGGAATGATACCATCGTGTCCTGTGAAAAACAGGATGCAGGTGGGCATCCCTGCTCCCTCTTATCTGCTGGCAAGGCCCGGAAGATGGGAAGAAAGGAGTTTCTGCTGAGATCCCAGAGCCGAAGCTGCCACTCCAAGGAGAGCTGACTCAATCACTTTGGATTTGAGCTGTCACTCCGAAGAGAGCTCAACCACTTTGGACTTATAAATAAGTTGGTACTACCATTGAAAATTGGCCATCATCGCTGTGGTCACTGTTGTCGTCAACAGAACAGTGCCCGACAACCCACCACTACTGAAGATCAATGACTGAACTGCGAACCACACTGGATCGATGGTGGTGACTATCTCCCTCTTGCTTCCAATAGAGATTCCTCGCTTCTTCTTTCCTATCTTTTCTATCACCCTCCTTCCTTTCCCCATTACCCTAATTCGTAACAGTGTCTGTCCTCCCGTTCCCAATCTCCCTGATTAAGATCTGTAATAAACTGGTCGGACCAACATTTGAACCTTTGTTTCTTAATCTCACGCCGGGTATACAGATTGCAAAGAACCTCCTCTCCCTCCTATAAATTGGAGCAAGACAGGTTCATCCCTAGAGGTACAAATCTCCTACTAGTTTTGATTGGAGTTTTGAAGATTTTAAAATACTTTCATATTTTGTTCTTTTCTGTGGTGATAATGGAGAATTTGTTAACAGGAACTGAATGTAACCTTAAAACTAACAATAATAATTCATTTTTTGGTGATGTTTAATATTAGTACAATATTTGATTCTTCTTGCACCACAAAAGGGTCACTATCTTCTCAAAACTATTAGATTAAATAATTTCTACAACATTTTAAATGCATAACTAGAGATGATTTTTCATTCTAAAAAAGAATATCCTAAATTCAAATTTCAACTGGTTGAAGACAACAGCTAAAGACACAGGTATAAATTTAGGCAAAGACAATTGCCTAAATATAAAATTTTAAAATATTAAGAAAGTTTTCAGTGGATTTTCTAAATGTTTTTACTATGAAGTGCAAGAGGACTAAAAACTGAAATCAGGAAATTCTTTTTTACTGATTCCATTTACTTACATGTAAACAATATAGAAACACAAAACTCACTACTATATTTTTGTCTAAAATTTCCATTTTTCTTTGTTATCTTTTTACTGAAGATTTGATTTTTTGTTTGTTTAGAAGCTTTGATCATTAATTTTGACAAGACACAACTCTCATCCTTTGAGTAGTACTTTGCAATATTTTAGGATTTTATAGAATTGCATGAATGGTTAAAAAAGAGTAGAAAATAAGGTGATATTTTCATGTATGTGCATGTTCTGAAGCCTGAGACTGTTAGTCCAGTGATAGCAATCAGTATGATTGAGAGAGATGAAGATGTTTTGGTTGACTGGAAATAAATAATTAATCCTTACCTCTTACAGGACAAAAAAATTACAAAGCTAGTTATAATTAACAATGTATTTTAAAAATGTGTTGTTGTTGTTGTTGTTGTTTTCCATTAAAAGACAAAAGCATTAAAATTTCTAGCCAGAGACAATATAAATAAAAACATTTGGGTATGTGACAGCTGTGCCTGCTAGATAAGAGAAGCATTGTGAAATGGTGAAGAAGTAATTTTCCTGCAACTAATTTATAGTCACCACTTCTATAAAAATGGAGGTGTGGGGAGCTGGGTGAGACATGAGGGGTAATTAGTCCCAGCATCCTGGGGAAAAAGTTCAATACTTATTTTGTGAACATTCTGAACTGTCAGAGTGATACCTTTATTCCAGTTCATTTTTCGAACTTTTTAGATATTAATTAATACAGTAAAGAATTTTCAAGCAGATCCAAAATTTATTTATTTCTTAGATTTCAAACAGCTGTGCAGCTGCTAAAAGCAATTGTTTGCTTTAACTAATGGAAAAGAATTCAGAAAGTGTTTATAAACTATAATTTCAATGAATCTCCCAAAGATCTAGTAGTCTTTTGGCCAGTCAAGACAAGACTATTAGTTCCCCTTAAGAAATAAACATGATTTATTTCTAGGGAGTGAACAATGCACTGTTGCCCATTTTTGAAGGTTTCTCTGGATTGTACATCAGGAGGCAGTTTTGCAAAAAACTAATGCATTTTTCAGGTATGAAAATATGAATGTTAATTGCCTAGAAGTTAGTTTCAATAAATCTCTTCCCCTTCCCAAATTCTTAGTTAGAAAACAATTACAAAAGAGAGAGAGTTCATTATTTCAGTAGCCAAGCAGAGATGGCATCTGAAATAAAATTAACTTCTGACATAATATACAGTTGACTATGAGGAAAACCTACTGAATTTCCTATGTAGGAGGAGACAATACACAATTTCCTTTGAATTGTAAAGAATGACCTCTCCTAATGCAATTATCTGTAAGAGCAGTTATCGTTATATCTGTGTACACTGAAGTGATCTTTACAAGAATGTCTTATGTTTTGATAGATTCATTCTAGCTTTGGGGAGAATGTTTATAAATAATAATAAAAAAATATAAATGGAGTTAAATACATGGAAACGTAAGTTTCAGTGCTATCTGGCAATGAGCATCATTAAAGAACTAACTGGTGTGGTCTAAAACCTTCTTTTCACTCATGCGAAACCCAACTTAAAAATTAACCTAAAGCCCAAGGAATGCTTAATTAAAGGGGGTAACCATGTCTCCAAATGCATTTCGCAATCTTGCAAGAGTCTAACAGTTTTGATTTTCCTAAAATGCCTAAGAACATAGAACACTGGTTTCTAACTTCCAGGAAAGCAATTAATTGCATTTTCAACTGGGGAGAAGAACAAAGCTGTCTGAAGCTCTCAGTATAAAAACAAAATTAAATAAAAGAAAAGAAAGTAAGAAGTGGAGGTGTGGAAAAAAGCTTTTATGGGACTTTAAATAGCGCTGCATAAAGATGCTACTCAAATCATCCCCTGCATGCCTGTATAGACATGATTATTTCAGAATACTTCCTTTACGGAGGAAAGCTCCTTTTAAACCCCCATGCCTCCACAGTCTTTTGGGTTTTTTTAGATACAGTGGACTTTTACAATGTGATAAATTGTAAGTGTATAGTCCACTTACAAGTGGACAAGTTGTAAGTGTAATAGTCCACTTACAATAGCTAAGGATAACCACAACTGTTCTGTGATCACCACCATAACACAGACGTTTCCTGCAACATTTTGTGTCCTTTTTGCTAATTTTTCCCTATCAGCCAGCAATTGGGATTTTCCTGTCACTTGGTCATAGAGGAGCACTCTTTCACAAAGTCCCTGAACTCATATCCCATCACATAGAGCATTATGGATACTCTATGTAGCATTATGTTAGCGCTCCTCATCTAATGGTATGCAAATAAACAACTTTATCAGACCAGCAATATTAAAGCAAAAGCTGAGTCTCTCAACTACACCTAATGGTATAGCAAGTTGTATGGCTCTTCTACTGTGCTACCTATGTGCTAATCTATAGATCAGGTTCTTAGCAGCTCTGCCCCACAGTATTTCAAATGCACTCACAAAAAGGAAGTGAAAGATGTCTTATCACCTTTTCTGAGACAGACTACCCTCGAAAACAGAAAAGACTGAATTCTTTCCACTCCCACAGACAGCACTACCAATAAGTAACACTGAACAAAGAACAAAGGCATGTGTACTTAGTTTCCTGTTAGGAAAGCTTTGAATGTGGTACCATTTGATAGATGTATTCAAAGCACAAAACAAGACATGCCACACTTCTGGTACACTAAAGTTCGATGTTTTTTCTTTTTTTCTATCACTGGGAAATGTTATTTTGGAGCCATACAAGAGAACATTTGTTTATAAGTTTTTTGTTTAGACAATCAGACATGCCATAAAGTATGTTTGTCAACTCTCTCATGGTTTTCTCCTCCGTGCTGTTGATTGGTGGCTGTAACTAAAGCAGAATGCCAATTATGATTTCTAAACCTGACACCTAAGAGGGCATACAGAGATAGTGGAACAATTAATGCCTCCATTTTTGTGAGCATTTCTCCATGAATAGGTTTATTAATATCATTGTTAGTTATGGGTTCCCCCCCCCCCCCCCCCCCCCCCCCCCCCCCACTTTCTCCTAATGAAGGCTATTTACTATAAAATATAAAGACTTTTTTCAAAAACTATCTTCAAGCAGGCAGCTGGAAGCAAGAGAAGTAAATAAAAATTGTCTCAGGTGTCATGACTGTATAATTTTGGGATTGGAATAACCTTGGAGATCATTGTATAGATGAGATTAGAGTCATTCCATGTTTTCACAAACATGAAATCACTCTGCCGTCCAGCTCTATGAGGGATGCCTGCAATAAGTCCAATAAAAAAGAAGCAGCAAATTGTTAGGTCAGTAGATGCATTCAGAAACTCCTGCTTTCTGGATGCCTCTTAGTCTCTCCAGAAAGCATTACTTCTGGACACTCCATAAATTACTGACTAATCAGTGTTTCCATAGTGTAACAAAATAATTTAAGAGAGGAAAATAATATCGATAGGGAAAAATAACTTGAATTTTTATACATGTGTACATATGTAATGACAAAAAAAAAAAGTCTGGAAATTTTGGAAGATATTTACATGTAGCTTCTCATCAGGTGGAGTTTTAGTATATGAATTAGCAGCATAATAAATGTCATAATGAGATAGAAAAACTTAAAGAGACAATCATTTCTCTATCATGATGCCAGGAACATCTTATTCAGGTTAGAATGCATCAGTAGTAGGAAAAATAGGCAAACAGTTGGAATTCAGAAATAGTAAGAATTAAAGCAGGTAGTTAAATTAAAAAGTAGCTGATGATTTTACATGACAGTCTTGCAGTGATATGCAGTATTAAACTGTGCTTTTAGCCTCGTCAGTGAAAGTGAATCCTTCAGAAAAGTTCTATTAATAAGAATGTTCAGTTTTACTTCCTTAATGATCATCTTGCTATAATAAATTTTTTTCACTGACTATGTCAAGATGAGGCATATTATTTCATACATATTTAAAAATAACTAGCAAAAGAAATCAAAATTGACAATAAACTCTTCTATAAGAATTGCAGGAACAAGAGGCCTTCTAGATAATCTTTAAATTAACAGATTATCAGAGCTCTTTTGAAAAACAGCTGCAAGCTAACTGTCAATGGTTTACGGGCTGGTTCGGCCCAGTTCCGTGACTAGCGGGGCGGAGGGATTTCACAAAATCCGCGCCTCCGGAAAAAGGGAACAGGGGACCCCAAAATAATTAAAAACAGCGGCAACGATCTGAGGAGAAAAAAGCTAATTTACTAAATACATTATCGGAATGTAAGATAACACACTATAATACAATATAATTAAAATCAAAGCTAATATATCAAATATAATGAGAGAGAGAATGTCCGAAAGGTGGATAGGCCTCACCACAATGCTGAGGTGAGATGCACAGTCCAGTTGAGCAGCAGGGAGATGGGAGGAGAGCTGACGACAAAGAGCAGGCGAAGAAGAGCAGCATCAGGTGACCTTGCCAGGAGTTATATCTCAAGACTTTCTGTGACCACAAAGTCCCCTGGGGAACGTAGTTCTTCTTCTCTTCCAGGCAGGTACCCAGAACTTGAGCATTAACATTTAAATTCCCATTGCCCTACACGATGTTATGATGTGGAATACTGAAAACCAAAAATCACAAAACCATTACACTAACAAAAGAAATAAAACTTATTTTTGGGAAAGAGAAATCCATTGTGAGCTACTAAACACGTAGAAGCCATAATTTTCATATATTGGCTGTTCCTCAGCTGAATGACTGTGGCCTGAGTTACAAATAATGTGAGAAGAGTACACGATCCAGTCTTGTGACTATTATCTTACTGTCTCTATTAGAGAAAAAAGAGTGTTCAACTCAAAAACAGACTGGTTCCTACATAAAACTTATAAAATGCTTTGAGATTCACATCATATCGGAAGTAATAACACTATTTCAGATTTCTTTCTAATCAACATCAGCAAGAATGCTGAGAACACCTCATCAATAAGTAGGTAAATTTCAGATAAACATAAGAATACATTAGTATGTTTGATTCTAGCACAAGATATAATGAGTCATAGGACAAGAAAAGTCTGTTCAGAACAATAGCCTTCATATTATTGCTCATAATAAACTAACTTAAAATCTACTGAAAATCTTAGAATCTACTTCAGTGCAACTATTTGGTTTATTTTCTAAAACTATAAAAATAGATCACTATTCTTAAGTCAAAGCATTTTCTGAAATTAAAACAGTAACCAAGAGAAATAGCATAGGTAAAAATTATTAATAAGTTGAAATTCAGAATTCTGGTTATCTTGTTTAAGCATCATGCAAATTCAAATTGTTACCTTTTAATAATAGTTAATTACAGAAATTAAAGCTTTCACATGCTGCTACCTCTAATTAAAAGTTGACAAGATAAAGCTAGAGAGACTCTTTAAGTGTAATGAACTGGGATTATCAGTATAATCTGCATATTGTGGTACTTAAAGAGCTTTTAAAAAAAGTTGGTATTGACTACCTTGCCTGCTCATCAGAGTGGAATTAACTCATAGGATAGTACAAAAACTGAAGAACTAATTGGCTGGTTTTTAATGTACTCTGTTAAATAAAACAGTGTGAGGGGTAAATCCTTAAAAAAAAAAAAAAAGACAGTGGGTGCCAGTCACTGTGTTACAAGACATTAATAGCATTGTTCTGAGAATACTTGTTAAATGAGGAATGAAAGTAAATATAAACATTTGTAATACCTGGAATCAGTATACAGGCACACTATTGTTTCAATCATTCAAACACAAAATATCAACAGAAACTTTGGTTGTTTTATCTTACAGCTGAGTTATTCAGACACAGCAGTTATATGAGGCAGGACTGCCAGAACTATAGAAATAGCTAGTAAGAGCTGTATGTGTAATTTACTTACAAACTGCTAGATGGAGAAAAAGAAATTACCATGGCACAGTACAAAGCTAAAATAAGTTGAAGAAGTCCTCTATAATCTCATACTTATGTGTATTTACATATATGTCAAGCAGCATATCAAAAGAAAAAAAAGGGATCAAATATGACTTTCTTTTGCTCATAGTGCAAAAGGATATATAGAAAACTGTATTTATTTTCCACAAAATTATACTAAAGGAAAGAGGTTGAGAAAGAGGGAAAAAATGAAAGGAATTCTGTGCTTGCATGTGTGAAGCTTTGTGTACCTGAATGCTGATGCATATGTAAACTTGAATGATAGTAAGTAAACAGAGTATTTGAACTTCAGCTCTTAGCTTCACTGTGAAGTAGGTGTAATTGTAAGGCCCCATCTGGATTACTGCATCCAGACCGGGGGGCCCCCAACGCAAGAAGAATGCAGAGCTGTAGGAGCAGGGCCAGAGGAGGGACACAAACACAATCAGAGGGCTGCAGCACCTCTCCTATGAAGAAAGTTTGAGAGACTTGAGATTGTTCAGATTAGAGATGACAGTAATCTTGGGAGGCCACTTTGCAGCCCTACAGTATTTGAGGAGAGCTTGTAAGCAGAAGGGAGACTGACTTCTTAGGTGGTCTGATAGTGATAAGACAAGGGAGAATGTCTTTAAACTTGAAGAGGGGACATTTAGGTTAGATGTTAAGAGGAAACTCTTTACTCAGAAGGTGGAGAGACACTGGGACAGGCTGCCCAGAGAAGCTGTGAGAGATACCTCTCATCCCAGGAGGTATCCAAGTCCAGACAGGATGGAGACCTAGGCAGCCTAATCTGGTGGACAGCAAACCTGCACACTGCAGGTGTGTTGAACTACTTATCTGTAAGGCCCATTCCAACCTAAGCCATTCTATAGAATGCAACTACTTCTTACGGTTTCTTCTTTATAGAAAGGGTTATTAAGCACTGGAATAGGCTCTCCAGGGAGGTGGTTAAGTCACCATCCCTGGATGTGTTTAAAAACCATTTGGATGTGGTGCTCAGGGACATGATTTAGTGGAAAGTTGTCAGTTAGGGTAGTATGATTGGTTAGGTTGTGGTTGGACTCGATGATCTTTTCCAACTTGAGTGATTCTGTGATTCTGTGGTCCTTTTTTTCCTGTAAAGCTTTATGTCTTAAGAAAAAAATACTTTTCTCATGAAAAAGTGTTTTGTTAAGGAAAGATCCTTAGAAATCTACTTCCACAAATGATTGTATTATCTTCCATGTTCAAGAAATACAAATAATTGAAGGCAATTTAAAGAGAGATGAGATAAACCATAACTGTGTCACTGAAATTAAAAAGTTAATTCCATTTAATAAAGTTAATAAACTTAATTCCTTTTTGAGAAGGAAGGACAACAGAAACAACTCAAAATTTCTCATTTTCACTCCATTGCCTTTTTCCAGCTTTGTGTCAAGTGAAGTGTTCTATTACTAAATGTTATAATTTTATTTAGCTACTTGGGTATCTGTCATCTGCTTTAAATTTACTCTGTGGTACAAATAGCATTTTTTTTTTTTTTTGATTGTTCCTAAAATGTAAATACACAAAGGGTTCTCTAACACTGGGGAAATAATAGTTTTCTGAAAACATAACAAGAGATTGAAAATTTTCATTTTACTGAAAAAAAATCACTAAATGTAAACCACTTAATAGATTTTCCTCAAGCATATCTAGTTGTCAATATCATTATGCTACCAAGTTAATTAGTCTTTGCTATTCTTTTTTTCCCCATTAAAAATTGTCTTACAGATGAGGGATGTTTTCTTATACAGAGCATGAAAAAAATAAGACAAAGTATATATAAATATTCTCAGAACTGTATCTTTTAATCAGAGTAATCACTGTTTCTCTGGCTGACAGATTGAAAGACATGCTTTGTGGTAGTGAAAGAAAACTGCATCATTAGTTAATCCCAATCAATTTTTCAACCAATTTACATTTAATATAATTTCAGAACTAAGCTTAGGTAACATCCAGGAAGTCAGATGAATCTTTGTTAAGATAGAAAAAAATAGTCTAAGGCAAGAATCTTACCAAATATACAGTGGGTGGAAGTGGGGATGCATTTTTCTTTAAGAGTATAATAAGATTTATATGCGACTTTCATTTTCATCATGAAGATTATTCTGGTTTACTAGGAAAAAAAATTAAAGTACGTACATCTGATAGCTACACAAAAGAACATATTATTACTTAGCTTTTTAACATTGCAAGATAATAGGTAATCTGAATCCAGCTACAGTTTAGAAAGAGCTCTGAATGTGAAACAAAAGTAACAGATTTTAACATTCTCTAAATTCACACACTGCTAATAGAACTGTGCAAATGTTTTCCATCATGGTACAAAAAGTTACTTTTCCCAACTAATGTATTCTCTTCTAATAAAATTTGTACTTAATATGTAATTATGGCTTATACTCTTCTAACATGCCTGTTGCACATAAGGTGCAAAGCACCAGCTATACTCACAGCTGTCCACCCCCACACCCTCATACCCCCACACTCAAATCCACCCACACCCACACACATTCATACCCACTTCTCAGAGCAAATTAAAAACAAGAAAGTATTAAGCTGTGTACAACTGATATAGTTTATATTCACATCACTGGAATGAAATTCCAGGAAATTAATGGTTATGTATATATTAATGCACACAAATTGAATGAGTCACTTTTCCTGATTTTCACTTATTAGTGTTACTTATAGAATTTCTAGTGGCAGAGACTTTGGTTTTCATTAGTGCATCCTTTTATTTTACCAGAAAAATGCAGTTAGTAAACTTTCAAAAAATTGAAGTAATATTCTTAAATAGTACTATTTATATTTCACAAGCTTGTTTCTATTCCATTGTTGAAAATCAAACTCACATTTCTGCTGAAGCACAAGTTATATTAACATATAAATATATATAAATATATATAAAAGATAAAGGTAGCCCCTCAGTCCATCCTATCTTTCTTGTTTTTTCTCAGAATCTAAATTTTTTAACAAAACTGTGGTACTCTGTATTTACATAACTTCTTACAAAAATTATTTTTTAAACATATTGTTCACCAGAGAACTCAAGAAGACTGTTTCAAAACCACTCACAACTTCCGAATGATGACAAACAGAAAATCTACAAAAATATCTAGGGATATAATGAAGTCAATGATGTTATTAAAACAGGTCTTGAAAATTAATAAGGATGCTTTGATAAATCCATATTCAAACAGACATGGGGTTCTTATGGGGAAAACAACAACAACAACAACAACAAAAGCAATACATACAAATAAAAATTAATGATTGCAGTAGTAAGCATCCCAATTGAAAAAAAAAATAGAGTTTAGAGGTCTAAGTAAAAATGTATCTCCTACTGAAAGAACATTAGAGGTTTACACTTGGTGAAAGAAGAAGGAAATAGACTGTTTAGGAATACGCACCTCACATTTTCTCCTTTGAATCCCCCAAAAATTTACTGGGGGGAGGGGGGAAGTAAAACAGAGACATAGATGACAACCCAATCAGTATTACAGGAGTGAAAAAAAATTTGGATTTCAAAACATTTGAGGTCCACCAGTGCAAATAACACATCTCACTGAGATATCAGGACATTGTCTAGAAATAACTGGGAGATATGAATGAATTTTATATGCCTTTCTTCATATTTAACCAAAACAAATAACCTCCTTCAGGCATCTCAGATTCTGAACCTAAGATGCCTCAGTCCCTGCTGAGAACTTTCACCTGGATGAATACAGACAACTGATTGTTCAATAAACTCATGTTAGCCAAATGACTCTGATTTGTTTAACCAGATTTGAGCTATACCGTTTCCACGCTAATAAAATGAGAAGGGCCCTCTTTCTTTCTATACAGTAGCTTGTCTGTCAAAACAGTGTTTCTCAGATTTTGTAACTGATGACTCATCTGAGCTTTTGGGAACAAAAAAAGAAAACAAAATACCAAACTGAGATAATTTTATATTGCCACAGCAGTTTTCACTCTGCAACCAAAGTAGGATGAAACCTTAAGTTGTCTCTTAGTGATTAGGCCAGTCTTGTTTGTTTGCTTTTTTAGAATGCATGCATTTTTCTTGACTATATGTATGTAGATCATTCCAAAATTAATGCTTCCTATTTATTTCCTCAAAAACTACAACAGACACAAAGAGCACAAAACACTAGCTGATAAGCAAATTCTTAGCTACAAAACACTGTTTTTCAACATAGTCACCATCAGTAGTGTATGCATAACTATGCATAACTATAAGTAGCTATGCATTTTTGCCAGCATTGAACAAGAGCCTGCATGCAACACTCATAAGTATCTTCCTCAGAAACAGTAACCCACTGTTTCACAGCTTCAGTTACAGCATAATCTGTCACATGGCAACAAAATGAAATGGGATATTGGTAAGAAAGTTTATTCTCTACATCCACCTCTGATGTCGTGGACCAAGATAATAAAATAGGATGCATTACTTTTGAGGTAGCCCTCAATCAATGATGAGTAAAGACCATTATCTGTTTAATACAGTCTTGTCAGGTATTTATGAGCCTGCTCTTCTCTACATAGTATGCTGACACTACTGATCTCAATATCATAAGTCAAATGTTTTAAAATAAGACTTTGAATTTTTGTTGGTGGTGGTTTTGTTTGTTTATTTCTCTTAATATGCATGGATTGTACAACATACAATCCTATAGCTCAAATATTATTTCTAATGGCCAGTACATGTAAAATGTGCATTTCTACAGATTTTTGTAAATTTATCTATAAATTAAGAAACAAACAAGATAACAGAAATATATCTATGGTAAAAAAAAAAAAAAAAAGTGGTGGAGAATGTGAAAGTTAATATCAGCTTAGCTGACAAAATTAATATTTTTTATTGAAACTAGCATTTTTACTAGCAATAGGTTATTTAACTACTTATATAAAGAAATGAATTAGTAAACTAATTGACAAGCACTTTTCCATGCCATTATGTAACCATAAAATGTCATAGATTGTACCTCAACAGTGCGACAGATGTCAAACTACATACTCAGATGAAATGTTAGGTGATATGATCAAGATTCTCTAGGAAAGAGTGAATTTTATTCGAATAAATGTTTCTTTATTTGAGGGAGGTGGTAAAGGAGTCATGAATTGAGACAAATTCAAGTTACTTTCAGCACAATGAATCTAAAATAATTGTTTCTCATTGTTTAACCAACAGGCAATTTTTGTTCATTCAGCAACTGAATGAAATTTCAGAATAGGCTAAAATAATAAATTCTTTGATACTTATCTCAGAAATGCAACTATATCCTGGGGCAAGAGATACCTAACAACTCTTTTTCTGGTCTACCATCCCCTACAGAGCTTCAGAACTGGTCAGGCCCCTGTATTTATTATCCTTCTAAAGACACTGTAAGAACTGCTGAAATGCTACAGAAGCCAGCAGTAAACATCAGGGGAGGTTAACACTGCCAGGGCTATCACACAATTTCAGCCAGCCAAAAACTGATCTCAGTTTCTTTGGAAGAAATCCAACAGGAGACAATGGAGTTGTATTGGATGTGTAGTGCTGTAACTGAGATCTGAATTATTTCAGCAGAATTTAAGTGTGTCTGTGTAAATGGAGTTTTGTACTGTTCTACAGAACTGACTATACAGCTGCAAACACAAAATGTTATTTACTATTCTGTGTTCATATCTACTTCAGAATCTCATCAACACTGAAACTTTGGCACACAACTGGATTCATTTAATGACTGCCTTTATTTTCTAATTCTAAGGGTACTTTAATTAGTTATGGACATGTGCAATCTGTGCTTGACCACCTGATGTAATGATTCCATAAGGGAAAAAAAAAAAGCATAAAAGCTTTGCTGGAACATTCCTTAAAATTAGTCTGCCAGAACAGATTTCTGTAATGATAATTTTTTATAAATAAATTAATGAGTAAAGTGAATTAAAAGTCATGTTTTGTCAAATAAAATAAATATCTTGAGTGAATGTGCATGTAAATGCTAAGGTGTACTGGTACTTTTTGTCCAGTGAATGTAAAATTTGAAACTGATATTCAAATTCATGTTTCAAACATGATTATATTTTCTTTTATAATATCCAGTAGGGCTAATTCTATTTATGTATTTTCTGTTCTACAAAACACCTACTCTTTTTAAACAAAGTCATATATGGTTTGGAAGCAGACCTACTATTCATATGTATAAAACAGAAAATGGCCACCCTCTTTGCGGAGACATTATACACAGTTCCTGAAAAAATAATAGTGAACATCTTGTGTTTCATGTACTTCTTCCTATTAAAAGCAAATTGAAAATTAAAGCAGCATGGCTTCATAATAACACTGTCTATGGATCTGAACCTCATGAGGTTCAGCAGAGACAAGTATAAGGTCTTGCAACCAGGTTGTGGCAGCTCCCACTATTAGTACAAGCAAACAAAAGGGAACAAAAGGATTGAACACAGCTCTGACAAAAAGGACTTGGAGGTACTGGGGGATACAAGCTGGACAGGAGCCAGCCAGGAACGTGCCCTCACAGCCCAGAAAGCCAACCGTATGGCAGACTGCACCTAAAGAATCATGGCCAGCAGGCTGAGGAAGGTGATCCTGCCCCTCTACTCTGTCCTGGTGAGACTTCATCTGGAGTACCAGATGTGGAGTCCTGAGTAAAGGAGAGACAGAGACTTGTTGGAGCATGTCCAGAGGGGGTCACAAAAATCACCAAAGGGATGGAACCACTCTCCTATGAGGACAGGCTGAGATAGCTGGGGCTGTTCAGACTAGAGAAGAAAAGTCTCCAGGCATACCTGATAGCTGCCTTTCAGTATCTAAAGGGGAGCTGTAAGAAAGAAGCGGACAGACTCTTTAGCAGGATCTGTAGTGACAGGACAAGGGGAAATGGCTTTGAACTAAAATAGAGGAGCTTTAGACTGGATATAGGGAAAATGGTTTTTTTACAATAAGGGTAACAGGAACAGGTTGCTCAGAGAGGTGGTTATGTCCCATCCTTGGAGACATTCAAGGTCAGGATGGACAGGGCTCTGAGCAACCTGACCTAAATGTAGGTATCCCTGTTCATTGCAGGGAAGTTGGACTAGATGTTCAACTAAAATAAAGTTCCCTTCCAACTCAAACAGATCTATGACTATGTAATTAATTAGGTAGCACTAGATTTTAGCTATTTAAATCAGGGCAATATACAAGTGGGTAAAGTAAGCTTATTAATCCAACATATTACAGCAAATTTGTTTTCATTCTTGGCTGAGTTGAAATTAAAAGTTGCAATTAGCTGTCATCACATAGCTTTTTTGCATTTCAGTACCAGATAATCCTCAGCAATTTGAGATCAAAATAACACTCAGGCACTGCAATAGTTACAATTAGGAGCATGTCCTTCACCAAAAAAAGAAGGCAGCAAAATTATCTTTGAAAAACATTTGGCTTAATTTGGCTAGTACTTCTGAGCACTAAAAAAACTACAGTGAAACATAATTTGAATTGAATTGAGACAGAAACCATGAACAGATAATAATATAGAATATACTTTGATTTATGCTTCATCGTTCTTTCAAAACGATGTCAACTGCCTTTACATTTACCAAAGTTTAAGACAAGCTCATTACAATTGTGTTGTAAAAGCAATGTCTGTACAGTCTCAGGAGCAAATAACATGGTCCATGCAGTCATGTGAATGAACAATGCATCTGTTTGTAATTTATCTGTGTTTTTGTTCTCATCCCACCAGGCATTTAACACCTCTGGGGATGGGGCATCCACAACTTCACTGAGCAAAGAGTTCCAATGTCTCACCACCCTCTGAGAAAAGAATTTCCACCTAATATCTAACCTAAATCTCTCCTCTTTTAGTTTAAAGACATTCCACCTTGTCCTATCTCTATCAGACTACATGAAAATTCTATTTCCTTCCAGATTATAATCTCCCCTCAAGTACTGCAGTGCTGCAATGAGGTCTTCCCATGACTGTCTCCAAGCTAAATGAGGCCATCTCCCTCGACCTTTCTTCACAGGAAACATGCTCCAGATCTTTCATCATCTTCATGGCCCTCCTTTGGATCTACTCCAACAGCTTCATATCTTTCATGTGTTAGGGGCCCCAGATCAGTCCTTCTCTACAGAGCTTCTGTAAATGAGTTCTTCTTGCAGTCTACACATATCTGGGATTATCTTGACTAAGTGCAAAATCTTGCATTTGGCCTTCTTGAATCTCATTAGTTCATGTGGGCCTACTTTTCAAGGCTGTCCAGGTCTCTCCAAATGATTACCGTTACTTCTCTTGTGTCAATTGCCCCAATCAGCTTAGTGTCATCAGCAAACTTGCTGAAGGTACACCATTCATGACCAGCTTCTATATGGACACAGATCCCTTTACCTCAGTCCTCTTGCTGCAACAATCCGACCAATTCTTTTTCTGCTGAATCTAGCCTTCAAATACATAATTCTCAAATATAGAGACAAGGATGTGATGGAGGACTGTGTCAGAAGCCTTGCACAAATACAAACAGATAACATCACTTGCTGTTCCTCTGACCACCAATGCCATTATTCCATTACAAGGCCATCAGATTGATCAGGTACTATCTGCCCTTGGTGAAACTGTGCTGGCTGTCTCAGATCACCTCCTCACCTCACATGTACATTGATATCTCTTCCAGGAGAAGTTGCTCCATGACTTTCCATGGCACAAAGGTGAGGTTCACCAGCTTGCATTTTCCTAGATCATCCTTTCTCACTTTCTTGAAAATAGTAGTGATGTTTCCCTTTTTCCAGTCACTAGGGGCTTTGACTAACAGCCACATCTTTTCAAATACGATGAAGAGTGCTTTGGCAACAACATCAGCCTATTCCTTCAGGACCCTAGGATGCATGTCATCTAGCCCCATAGACTTGTGCACATTTGATATCATGAAGTGTTCCTGTACTTTTTTTCAGTGAGAGAGATTTTACCCACCTGACTTCTACCTTGATATTAAGGGAGACAAGAGGCTTGGAAATCCTGACTGTCAGAGAGGACTGAGGCAAAGAATTTGTTGAATACCTCAGTCTTCTCTATGTCTGTGGAAGTCAGTTTTCCCTTCACATTTATCAGAGGGGGTATATTGTTCTATTTGCCTGCCTCTATTAACTAATATATCTTTAGAATCCCTTCTTGTTATTTTTAACATTCCTCATCAAGTTCCATCTGTACCTTGGCTTTCCTGCTCCCATCTCTGCACATCTGGATGGCATATTTATTGCAGACACTTCCTCCCTTCTGTAAAAAATAAGGCAGACCATAAATACTAGATAGGAGTAACTTGGGTAGCAAGAATAAGTTCGAAACAGCATTATGTTGATTGTAATTTGAAAAGGCTTGTAACCCTATTTTCCTCCACAATCTCAACAAGGCCCCAAAGTTTATTGATTTTTACTGCTTGGAGACTGGAATTGCAAGGGGGGTAAATCTTAACTATTAACATAATTAAACTATCCTCAAGATCTGCTGTAAAACCATCTGCAAAATAAATCTCCCTTCCAACTACAGACATCTATGAAGAATCTTAAAAGTTTCACTACCCTAGTGAATGTACGTTGAACAAACAGATGGAGAAAACTGCCAGGTCACAAAATATATCATGCATTGTAAAAAGATTATCCCCTGAGAGCCCACCAACCTAATTAATTTGCTATATACACTTTTCTGTCCCTTACTTCCCATCCAGCTGCTCTGGGGAAGTGCTAGACTTTTCTGTATTCATCCACTTCAAGTTGGGAAAGCTATTATAAATATTTCCCAAGTCCAGGCCTTGCTAATAAGCATATTATCCTAACTTTGCTGAAAAGTGCAGCCCACTTTTAATCACTCCCTACACAACACTATTAAAATTCAGAATGAAAAACTGACTTTTTAATGGTCTTTCCTTGAACTACCCATTCCCTCTTTCCTTTTATGTAACACAGTTAGGAAACGGGAAATCTACTCCAAAAATAATTTCATCAAGAGAACTTATTTCATGTTCCTTGTTTTTCTAGAAATATGCTAAATTGAGATACTTTATTCTAGACTTCTCAAAGTGAGTTTTGAATCTTTGGATTGCACTTAGCTCTTCCATTTCTCATATATTGTTCTAGTTGAAGCCAACTCTTCAAACCCTGTCAAACTTAATTGTCTTATGGTAAACAAAAACAGTATTTTTGGTCAGCACTCCGTTTCTATTTAACTCAAAATCCTGCAGTGTTTAATCATAGAATTTCTATATCAGTCATGAAAATAAATTTTAAGAAAAGCAAAAAATATTTTCTAACACTTAAGAAGCAATTACTGTATCTTTGTTGTTACTAGTTTCATGAATCGCTGGCTTTTAATAATTCTGTCTCAAACCGAAAATTAATTTCAGAAATTTGTAACACCAGCAACATAATTTTGCTGGACTTTATTGACTGAAGCTGGAGATCTTTGAGCCTAGCTGATTTTCCTGGTGGTTTCAATTGATTAACACAGAAATGACATTCCAGCTGAGCATTTGGCGGTCAATAAATTCCTACTTTTTATTGGGTTAGTATTTGAAATGTCTGAAATATTAACTTCACATTCACCCAAGTCAGACAATGAGTCAGTTATAGATACTGAATTAAAATCAAGAATATGTCTGGTGACTAATCACCTCATGGGTTTCCATCACTTCTTGTAGAAGAAAAAATCTTGGAATACATGTGGAAAAAAGTGAACTAGGAAATGTTATTATAAGTCTGGAATTGCTGCAAATTAAACTTCATTACCTTGGGAAAAATTTAACATTCACAACAAATATAATGTGAAATTATCCATACTTTCATATTCAAGTACTTACTTTACTAAGATGGTAAATGAACAGCCTCCTGAAAACTTTCCTTTCTATTGCTTCCTGCACTAAAAGATCTGTAAGGTGATTTAGCGTTTTCTTAAAAAACCATTCCTCCATTTTTAATATGTTACTATAATATTGAGAGTATTACCACTACCACACCACGGATTTAAATTAATGATATGTCCTTGTTTTTTTGTTTTTTTTTTTTGTTGTTGTTGTTGTTTTTTGCTGTGTGCTTTAGTTTAATAAAACTTACAAATACACTACAATAAAGAAAAATTTCCCACTTTTTAATTTTTTCACATTACAATCAAGATCACTGGACAATTGTTAGCTTTCTCTTACTGAGAATATATTTTATTCTAATTACCATGGAAATTTGTACCAAAAAAAAAAAGGGTTATTATAGTGTGCGTATCACATGTAGTGGTGTCCAAAATAAAATCCATATTCGGAGTCAGTTTGTCTGCTACAAATACGATTTTAACTTTATAACAATGATGGCTTCCATATGGTGCTGGAGATCATCAAGATAGGAGGGATAGGGAAATAATTGACTGGAACAGACCTTTTCCTTTCTACTTGATAGAAAATATTTTAGCAGATGCCTTTTCAGAAGGAACTCTTCCAGCTCTCTGGAAATGAAGCATATGAAGCTCACTACTTTAACAGCCAGTGATAAACACTATAGGGGAAAATTTTATTTTGACTAACATTAAGGGACATATCTTTAAATATCCACTGCAAATTACTCAACTTAAAGTTAAAATTATATACACTGAAATAGATTATAATATTTTAGCTATTATTCAACAGTCCTAAAGTGAAATTTTTCTATATGGTAGAAATTTGGTTCCTTTGCTACTACTGAACAGATTCATTTCAGTGACAAACCACTTAGAAATCCTCCTTTGTGAAATGGAAAGCAAGCTCTTCAATGGAACAAGGGAACAAGGATGAACTTGACAGTTTCCTTGGCATAATGCCACAACTATTACCGTTGAGCCAGGAGAAGACTGTAGCCAGTGGAAAATGGAAAAGAGATTTTTCTCATCAAGTCATACAGGAGTCTTGATGATACTAAAGCAAAATATCAGTGAATTTGGCTTCTAGGTATTCAGAAAGTGGATATGTTTCCACTTATTAAGCGCACTTCTCTAAGAAGTAATGCACAGCTATAATTGAACAATAATTTGTAGGAAAGTTTATGATTTAACATCACTCAAATGAGTGATTAAATTTAATAGCAAGTCAAAAATGTAGAAGTATTGTGGGGAAAGTTCAAGATGACTTTTTTTTTTAATGTCTTCTTGCTTCCTGCCATATCACAGTTGAAATTATTTCAATTGCATTGCCAGATTTTATCTAGACTATAACTGTGAGAAGAAACAGTGATCAGTGTTTCAGCTATAGATTGTTTCAGAATGAACTGTCTTTACTAAAAATAAAAATTCTTAAGAATATTTTTTGTCACCAAAACAATAAATAATTCTTACTGTGTGACTAACTCATGAGGATTCTTTCATTCTCATAAGGCCCTTTGAATAGCTGAAGGCCTTCCACTACCTGAAGGGGGCCTACAGGAAATCTGGAGAGGGACTTTTTATAAGGGCATGTAGTGACAGGACAAGGGGAAATGGTTTTAAACTGTAAGAATGTAGATTTAGACTAGGCATTAAGAAGAAATTCTTTACTGTGAGGGTGGTGAGACACTGGAACAGGTTGCCCAGTGAGGCTGTGGATGCCACCCCTCCCCTCCCCCTCCCTCCTGTCCCCCCAGGAGCATTTGAAGCCAGGATAGATGGGACTATGAGACACCCTGGTCTAAAGGGAGATATCCCTGCCTATAGCAGGGGATTTGGATTAGATGATCTAAAAAGCTCCTTCCAACCCAAACCATTCTATGATTCTGTGATTCTCTACTACACAAACAGGCTTAGATAAGTTATCTATGCTGAACAATGTAGAAAAGAGGTCTATTTCAAAACAGATAACTTTATTTTGTTGAAGACAAGTACTCATAAAGGACTGATATTAAAGACATCTAACATGGTTTACCTTACTGTCTTGACAAACAAGTTCCAGTGCATCCTATAGTCCTCAACAGACTTCACCAAGATTGTCAAATACAGCTTGTTGGATAGAAAGTACCTTAGATTCAATAAAACTGAAACTTTGCTTTGCAGGGTGGTGGGGGGTGGTGACGCGGAACAAAGAACCACTACTATTCTTTGAAATGCAAATGGCCCATAAAATAATAATTTTCATCTTCATTTTCCTAACATTGAGAGATGAACATTAAAAATCATAAGATACTCTGAGTTTTCAACATGCCAAACTTATTGCAGTCAGCATATTAAAAGTAAAATGCACAAAAAAACACTGAATATAATAGGCCTACATATCTTCATTTTAGGCTTATTCCTTACATAGTTGTCCTTAAAAAGTAGCCTAAGTGAATTCAATTCAAACTATGACAGCCTTTGTGACAAAACTGCAACAGAGGATGGAAGACAAGCAGCAGACAGAGCACACCGTAGGTTTCACTCTACTGCTTCATACTTTTTCAAAAACAGACTAAAATCATTTTTTTCAGGGAAAGCTATATGCAACCTTCACTTCTGATGGTCACATGATGGCAGTAAACCAGTCAAAAAGTTTTCCAGCCTAATATGTTCCTAGGATTCTACGTGTTCCTTGAACATTAATCCACCAATAATCCAAAACCTGACTTTCATTTTGGGTATATTTAGTGAGTCATCAGATGCTGATGCAAGAGTATATCGTGCAAAAGCAGCACCCTCAGACGTAAGTATGACCCTCAGGCTATTTTACCATATAATTTCAGAGAATGACCATCTGTACATCTCAGTCATCTCTTAGTCCCCCAAATTATTATTGTGGTACTATCAAGAGGCATTTGACTGAAAGATTAACAAGACCAGAACCCAAGAAGGATTTCATAAAGAAAATAAACAGTTTATATGTTGAGTTGTTTTTCTTATTTATAGTGATAGTAGATTTTCTGAAGCTAAAAGTAGGACTGACTTTCTCATAAGTTAGAGTAATGAACCATGAAGACAATCTGAATCCAAGACTGAGTGAGACCTATCAAGCCTTCAAAAAAGGGAAGGGAGTATGTGTAAAGAAGGTGCTGTTAATAGCATTAAACAGGGAATGGACTCTTACTTTCAGTTATGAAGTGGTAAACCTGGACTAGAAAAAGTCCAGGTTTCTCTTAGACAAACTCTACCTGTACTCTAAGAAAAGGAAAACTGGAGGTGTAGTAGTGAGCCTGTGAAAGCAACGTGCACACAAACTAAAACAGCTTTCACAGAAAAATTCTGAGTTTCCAACTGTGTGTTTTAAATTTTCAGCATCTTAGGTGCTTAGCTGCTAAGCAATGGCAATACTTACTCTGATTGAAATGAACTGAATAGATGCATTAAGTATTAAAAACAATAATTACTTAGATTATGAATTTGGGACAGGTGCAGATGTTGTAAGTGCTGTTCTCTAACAAATTTGTTTTCCTGACATTCAGTTCCAAGTTGTATTTGTACTGCCTAAAGGAACAATCAGTTGTAGCAGCAGGATTTCTTGTATAGCTAAGAAATCACAGCTACATGTTAGGGACTTTGTCTCCTTGTTCTTGGAAACAGTTTGAAAGTTTTGGCCTCTATCTGCAAGCAACTTTTAACCTTGAATATCAGCCATCTCTTTTGAATGACAGCCCTCTTAATTTACAAATATTTAACTTTCCATGTGTAAACACTGACTTTCTTTGAACTAGAACATATTTTACACTTTTTTTTACTTTCAATAAATCAACCAAAATCTTTCCCATAACACTGCAGTGTTCCTGTGCATACAAGGAAAGACAGCTACATCATCTAGTTCTTAAATTTTAGAAATGTTGATATAAAAATAAGTGATTAAAATAGTAATGTTCAATGCAGAGCAGAACACTTTCTGCAGATCATATTATAAAATTCTGCATGCTTGACATTATCTTTGATTACTTTGAAAAGTGAACAGTCTGAAGAAAATTGAATGGCCTTTTGATGTGTTTTTTTGGAAGATACATCTAAAATTGGTGTAAGTAAAAAAATGGAGTCAAGTCAGAGGATAGGTAAAAGACTGAAAGGATAAGAACCTGAGAAAATAATCAATAATATGGAGATCACACAGGAAGTCCTTCACCTATAAGTCTAAAGTGGATGAACGTGTATTAAGAAGTATTACTTGTATTACTTTTCCATCCTTGCCTAATTTGGCATGGGTTTTTCTAGAATGGCATGGGAAGGCGGGAAGGAGGGAGAGAAGGAAGGGAAGGAAGGGATGGAAAGGGGAAAAATGAAGCTCTCTCACCAAATGAGACCTGAATACACTACAGCTCTAACAAATATATCCAAAGAAAAATTAGTGCCTGGGTTATAATCACAGCTAACAATGTTTTCAGTAATTTTGTGTAGGACTCTATTTTATGCTTCATTACTGCAGTCAAAGTGGTGAGCTTCCTTATAAAATTTTCAGGTTACAGCAAGTTAGAGGGATGTAATAGCTCCTGAGAATTGAATTAAAATGTCAGATGTTTTCAATAAATTGAAGAGTTGATCTGGAATTAGCATAGTTAATTTCAATATATATAGTGACAAAATACTACTCTTTGTGATCAAATGAAGAAAGTCAAATAACTGATAGTTTATGTGCTGTGGATTATAATTACTCAGAAATTACAGGATATAATTTAATAATTTATGCAAATATATTTTTGTTTTATTAATCTTTTCCAGTTTCTCTTTTTCCCTACAGAGTATCCTGTTTACAACATGGAATCCTAGTATAATACACAATCTGGGGAAGAAAAACTGTATATCTGTAGATTTTGATTTGTATAACTGTGATCTTATAGATCTTCAGAGTCAGATTCAGTAAAAATGATCATACTATTTAGTTGTGGCTTTAGGAACTTGATAAAGTTGCAACAGTGTACCCAGGTGGCACAATGGTATCCTGGTTTGTATGAGAAATAGTGTTGCCAGCAGAAGCAGAGAAGTGATCATTCCTCTGTTCAGCCCTGGTGAGGCCACACCTCAAGTACTGTGTTCAGTTTTGGGCTCCTCTCTACTAGAAAGATATTGAGGCCCTGGAACATATTCAGAGAAGGGCAATGAAGCTAGTGAGAGTTCTGGAGCACAAGTCATATGAGGAGCGGTTGAGGAAGCTGGGATTGTTCAGATTGGAGGAGACTCGGGGGTGATCTTATTTCTCTCTACAACTACCTGAAGGGAGGTTGTGATGAGGTGGGTGTTGGCTTCTTCTCCCATGTAACTAGTGATAGCACTGGGCTAGAGGGAATAGCCTCAAGTTGTGCCAGGGGAGATTCAGGTTGGACATTTGAAAATATTCTGAGTGAGTGGTCAGGTACTGGAACAGGCTGCCCAGGGAAGTAGTGGAGTCATTGTCCCTGGAGGTGTTAAGAAATGTGTAGATGTTGTACTGAGGGACATGGTTTAGTGGGGAAATATTGGTGATAGGTGGACAGTTGGCTGGATGATCTTAGAAGATTTTTCCTTTCTTTGTGATTCTATAATTCTATTCAAATTCTTGCACTCAACATAACAAACAGAGACTATAAACACGCATTGTGTCCGTCTAGACATACATTATTATTATAGAAAAGGGACAAGGAAAGATGAAGGAAGATCTTCGTAAGATTTATAAAAAGGGAATAAAATCCTCCTGGAGAGGAAGATCTGAGAGTTTTGTTGTAAATGACTGAAAAGAAAACAATTCATTTGGCTGATATTTTGTATGACTTTTGAGTCCATCTCAACAGCACTTCAGTTTTTCTGTCATTCCTCACCAGCTTGACAAGTGGAGCAGAAAGAAAGAAAGACCACTTTTTCCAACTTGTTTTTTACACACTTAGTTACAATTACATACTTGAGACAATTTTTCTTGAAACATGGGAAAATTTGGAGATTGTCATCATTGCATATCTGTTAGAATTTAAGACAATGGCATCACAATAGATGTGAATCAAACTTTGAACACATTGTTGGCTGTGTAGATTTATGTATGAAATGGTCTGCAACGGTAATAAATCTTTTTTTTTTTGTTTGCTATTTCAGATTTTGACTGGCAATGTGTACTGGAAAAGGTCGTCATCATCTTTTATCTTGGCCCTTAGGGGAGATCACAGAAATCTTCTAGGATCTGCTCCATGATCTTCCTAGGCACAGAGGTGAGGTTCACCGGCCTGTAGTTCCCCAGGTTTTCCTTTCTTAAAAATAGGAGTAATGTTTCCCTTTTTCCAGTCACCGGGGACTTCACCAGACAGCCATGATTTTTCAAATATAATGGAGAGCAGTTTGGCAACCACATCAGCCGTCTCTTTCAGAACCCTAGAATGGATATCATCCAGTTTTAAAATCATAGGAAGATTGAACGAGACAATTACTCTCACTCTTTGTTACTATTCTTTAAACATTTTTTCCAGTATAATGGTAAGCATATGCTTCAGTACTGTGTGTTTTGCAGTCTGAATAGGTCATCTAATTCATCTGTCTCTGTATCTGTTAATTAGCTGACAATATTGTTAATCTTGAACACTGATTATTATAGTCCCAGCAAGCTTCTTGTTACAGTATTAAGGTATTAGGATAAAAACAAACAAACAGCACTTTAAGACCCTGCAAGACAATTTTTACTATTGTTCCCAGAACCTCATAATCTCATTCTGAGATATAGAAACATATTGACAAGATGAGACACGTCACTAACACAGCATTGACTTAGCTAATTATTCTGTTGTCTTTTCATAGGATATTGACACAGAAATACATTGTGACTACTATCTTATGCATAATAATATAAAACAAATAAAATCAATGTTATCCGGGAAGAAAAGATAAGAAATGTCACGATCATAGCCGCTCACAAATGATTCTATATTCCACTCTAGGGATGCATAGTAAGCTGTGAAAACTGAAACAAATGTTATAACTTTGAAAAGATTAATGTACAGGCCATTACTGGACTGGGAAAAACAGAGATGCAGGGCAGTATATAAATGCACATAGCACTGACTTTTTAAAGAGCAAATTGAAAAGCATGTTTACAGTTCAAGATAATCAACAAACAACTTAACATTGCAAAGCAGCAGTAGAGTCTGTAAACAACCAAATAAACACAAAATAAAGTATGTCATTTATCCAATAAGACAGGGATGGTGCATGGTACAAACAACCTTGGTAGGAAATTTAGAACTGAAGATGAACACTGCAATGACTGACTTTCAAGGAACATGTCGCATTATCAAGCCTGTGTCGGCTCCAGATAAAATGTAGGGACTCCTACTCTCTGCCTAAGTTAGCAAGCAGGAAATGCTAAGAAAGAAGCTTAGGCTGCACTGGTCAGAGGCAATTAGTCCAACTGAGAGAATTACAAAATGTCCAATATATTAAAAATATGCCTGAATTCAAATGGTTAAAACACTCTAAGGCACTGATGCTGGACAATTTGGCTTGAAGAAATTTAATAGACTTTAAGAAAGAAATGAAACTTAAATCAGTTCTTCTACGTTCCACCAATTAATTAACTACTGATTGCACCAGAAAATGTTACTTTGTATACCAATGGTATGGCACAGCCCTGGGAATAGTTAGGGGTGACCATATTGCAACTTTCTGCTAAGCTCTTGAGTACCTGGACCAGTGCTTGAATACCTAGATCAGTGCTTGATTTATGTAGAAACAGCAACAGCAAAGATATTCTATAATTATGTTTCATGCTGGTTTTTCAAGTTCCTTGTTATGCATTTTTAATAGAAGATAAAGCCACAGTTTGAAACTTTTCATCTGAATTTTCTTCTGTTTTAATGAAAAAATATAGTATTTTTCAAGTTCTGTGGGTTTTGTTATTGTCAACATTGCTGTGCTACATGACTGGAATGCCTCTTTTGACTGAGGTTTTGCATTGTTTAGCACTGTTCTCAAAGATTTTTGTTTACAGCACAAATATCCTTGTACTATCTCATCTGGGAATTTCTGCTCAAAACTTGGACCAATTCTAATAGTTAGGAATCTGTCCCTGGCATCTTCTAGCAGGTAGCAAGAGACACTGGAATGACAAGGATAACTGGAAAAGTGAAAGTCCTTTCCTAAACTATGTGAGATTTGTAGTTTAGTAAAATACAACTTCTGCAGCCTCAGCTGAGGAGGAAACTTGTCCCAGACATGAAAAAACAAAAGAGAAGGCTTATGAGGAAAAGTTAGATGCCAATGTTATCAGACATTACTACAGTTTCAGCTGGCTGGTGGCTAGCTCCAGCAACTCAGTCTAATTCCTTTCCCTAAATTGGTCAAATAATATAATAAACATAATTTAAACATAAAGTCTACATTTTGAGATTTGTTTGAGCCTTTTTTTTCTGTCACAAATGATGCAATTTCCTAACTACTTCTTGTTCATGTTCTAACCTTGTTCTTCTTCCTTCTCACAACTTTTTCACTCATTTCATTCACTTCCTCTAACATACAGAAATATTTTGCAATTAAAACCATGGAAAATCATATATGCTGGCTACTCACAAGTCTATTCAGGCTCTTATATTTTTTCTTCTCACACTTAATTGGCATCCACATTTATCTGAAACTATTTTGGGACAATCTAGATTCTGCACAGTGCCTGCTGTGTGGTATTCACATGCTATTCAAGTAGCTGGCACCCTGTTCCTCCCATAAACACAGGAAATGATTCAACAATATACATTCCTGGAGTACTGATGAGCTGGGAGGAGATTTTTTTCATCAGAAAAACTTCATTAATAAAATGTAGTTCTTTGTAGGACACAGATTCTAGGTGGCTATCAAAAGCACGATAATATAGCTCAGAGATAAGGACTCTTATGCCTCCAATAAAAATCATAGCTTCGGTTTTTTAAAGAGCAAGACTGACACACATTGATGTTTCAAGCTTAATAACTTGTTTTGTTCAAAGACAAATCTATCACCACACTGAAGAGACAGATCATAGTAGGCAAGGCATGCTTAAAACTTTTTTGCTAACAAATATGATTTTTTATGTTAGAGTCATGAAACTGACTCACTCATAGGAATACCTCTAGTTGTTTTATATATTTCTTATCCCTGTCATACTGAAATCCGTTTTGTAGCAAAAGCTGTTTATTCATCTTAAATGTTGCTGAGGCTGTCATAAGCACGGATAAGATGACAAGTCCAAAATGTAGTCAGTGTCTATGGACAAAAAAAAAGTTTCAGACTTATAGAAGACTTAACAGAGAAACATGGCTTATGTAAGAACGGACCTCTGGATGTCAGAGTTGGTTCCTGGATTCCTGTAGTTTATGAGCCAATGCTAAGGAAAAATGTTACTGATTTCACTTTGTGCTAATATACTGGAGCGTATGCAAAAGATGTTCAATAATAACTAGGTATCAAGCCAACCATCAGTGCCAAGCACACAGTAATCTTCAACACAGAAACAGAGAGCTTTCTCCATAATGCGAGGAGCATAATATACATAACATTCCAGAACTGACATTATAGCAGATAGTCAATAGTTCCCCTATATGTAACTTACATGCTTTAATAAGTATATATAAAAGTAAAGTGAATTTAAGTGTCTGTAACTTCAGTCCACTCAGTACCATTGTACGGTGTTGAGCTCTTACTAATTCTCTTTTAACTAGTGTCTTCATGCAAATAAAAATGAAGAATTTCATGGTCTCAGATAGACATGGAGAAAATGGAAAATCAAGACTATATATTGATCTATATATACACACACATAATTTTGAAACCATGGGAAAAAATTCAGTCTAGTGCTTGAAATACCTCTAATGGCCATATTTTTTATTGTAAAGTCAAAACATTGAAGCATATGATGTATTTGAACAGTTATACCTAAAAAAAAGACATATTTAGTGAGTTGCACATGCAAATGTTCTGTGAGACAAGCAGTGTTCACAAGATCTCCAAGAGAAACTCATCTGTTAATGCCAAGATGCTATACAAGAATGTGTGAGAAATAAAAATTCAGTGTCTGGGAAACTTCATTCTGTAAAATCCATCAAATGTGAACCTCTGCTCAGATCTCCAGACAATATTTGCTTTAAAGAACGTGAGACATGTTGTGCTGTATAATTGGGTATATATTCAAATAAACAAACAAACAAAGATGCTTTTGTCACCTGAAGTGTATATTTTTATTTCTGAGGTACTCACAAGAACTTTCACTTTTTAAAGATACTTCTGATATTTTACTTATATTTGAAAGACTAATATGAAAAAAAATAGATTTTATGGAAAAATAGAATGTAGATTGTGACTATTTTAGTATTTTAGGAGCAAGGCTAAGCAAGTATTCAATATGAATTATATTTTATGATACAGATAACATCTTATTTTTTATATAGCATTTCATTTTTAATTTTTTTTTTAACAACATTCAAAACTGGAACACCTGGAACTCTTTCTTTCCTCCATTTTTTGTGTACATGTACGGGAACTGCTGAATCACGGCCTGAACCTGAGGTGAGCAATGAGTCAGCCAGGAGCACAGGTGAAGGCAATTCACCTGTGCTGCCAGAAGGGGTGGAGCCTGGCTCCACCTCTCCTAGACCCATTTAAGAGCTGACTACCAGTGGAAAAGGCTCTCTTCTGGAGATCTACTCTGTTGGAGTTTCATAAGCAAGCACAGAATACAGGCAAGCATCCTATCTTTTCTGCTTTGGTGTAATAACTATGTAGCTAAGCTCTCTGATATACCTCATAACTATAAATTCTGTACATTCACTGATTGTACAGTTGTCTTGCTCTGATTTAGAGGAGGTTCTTTTAATATCTGTATACCTGGTGTAAGATTAAGGAATGATGGTTCAAATGTTGGTCTGACCAGTTTATTACAGATCTTAATTAGGGAAATGGGGAAAGGGAGGATGGACACTATTGTGAATTAGGGTAATGGGGAAGGGAAGGAGGGTGATAGGAAAGAAGAAGCAAGGAGTCTTTATAGGAAGTGAGAGGGAGATAGTCACCACTATGGATCCAGTGTGGTTCATAGTTCAGCCATTGATCTTCAGTAGTGGTGGGTCATTGGGCATTGTTGTTCTGATGATGGTGACCATGGTGATGATGGCTCCTTTTCAGTGTTTTTAAAGTGGTTGAGTCAGGTCTCCTTGGAGTGGCAGCTTCTGGCTCTGGGATCTCGGCAGAAATTCCTTTGTTCCCAAATTCCTTTGTTCCAACCTTCTGGGCCTTGCCAGCAGATAAGAGGGAGCAGGGATGCCCATCTGCATCCTGTTTTTCACAGGACACGATGGTATCATTCCCCAGTTTTCTCATACCAAGCTGGAGCTATTTAGTCACAGGCCAGATCTTCTGCCAATAAACACTCCTGAGCAACTCTGGAGGAAGGGGCTTTCAAATGTTCCCAAAGTGATGTTGATTGTCACATGGTAGCACCCATCACTTGCCTCCTCAAAAAGTTTTGTTATAAAATTCAGATTCTTCTTCTCACTTTGAAAGGGAATTTCATTAAATTCAAGTGATATTTTCAGCTGTTACCAAGGACTTTGAAAATTATTGATTGTTTGTCCATTAAAGTATAGTCTGAGATTACTACCTTAACAACAGCAATGACAAAACAACCAAGAAAATATCTTTCACTCCCATGAAAAACAATGAGTCAACTACTTAACTGCACTACCATTTTTTTTCCCAGAAACTGGGCAATAAGTAAAAAAAAAAAAATTACTCAGCTTTATTCCTTTCATTGCATATGTAATCTTCCTTTATTTTTCTTTCTTTTTGCTATATTTGTTCATTATTTAGTGCTTTTAATTTGCTCATTACTTAGTAATTTTTCTTGATTTTTTTCTTAATTGTTGTGCCACAATGTTTTTCTTGAATTAATATTGGCTTTATTGCATTTATCTCTCTCTTCTTTGAAATAACCAAACCCCTACCTGAACAATAAAGCTGTGAAATATTCCCTGCTTTATGAATTCAAGACTCCTCCTCCTCTATTTCTGAGCTGAGGATCAGGGCACCTTCTCCTTAAAATGTGCCATCTTAATAAGCACAGTCTGTGGTTTACCAGTTGAATCATATCGCATAGAAGAAATTTCAAAGGTATTGAAGAGAGAAATGATGATTGGGGGGGGGGATATTTGTTATTCAGAAGCATTTCACACTGTAATTATTGGTGATGTACAGTACATTGGTATTCTTATTGGTAAAATATAGCATACAGGCAATTGTCTATCAGAAGAGACCAAAATTTCCATGAGTCTGATTACAGAATCACTGTTCTCCACATCTGTATGTAGAGAATAAAACAAACCTCAACACAAGATTATCTTCTTTTGTTGCAATGCACTTGATGGGACTGCCATGTATTAGCATATGTAGGAATAAAGAATCCAGTACTTTGCCTAGACAAGAATCAAGCAAGGGAAATATATACTTATCAGCCAAAAAGAAACAGATTATTGCCTGTCTTTGAGAAATTTAAAAAAAAAATCTTGATTCTTTCAAGTGGGAAGAGGAAGCTGAGCTATATATATTAAAAACTATATCATGTAAAAAATATTTGATATTTTCATTAGTGTTCCAATATTTAAAACTGATTGTAGTGATGCCACATCGGATCTCATAACAGCTCAGAGGAAAAATTTTTAGATATGAAGTCTTATGAACTTGTATATTAAATTGGTTTATTTATCCATCTTTATGTACTCATCAATAAGATGTGTATCTGATCTCTCCTTAAAGAATCTCAAGAGGATAAAAGAATCTCAAGAGTATAAATGTGGAGTTTCTGTGGAACAAAGTAAAAAAAAAATTGAATGGGAAAGAAAAAGAAGGAAAGGAAAAGCAGAAAGTAGAATATTACTAGTTGGGTAAATAGAGGTAAATAAAATTGTCATTTCTTCAAGTTTTGTTGCCTGAGTGATGACATAATACACCTGTGAATCACTGTGTTGAGACTAGATATACTAACAGGTTACAAAAGGAATAATTCTTTGCATAAGTGCTAGTCTAACTGCTTACGTATATGCATTAGCCAATGGCATATGTTTGACAATGCAAAATTAGTATAACCACCATTCCTTTTTGGAGAATTCTATTCAGTTGCCCTGATGGTTTGCTTCTACAAAGTTATCACAACTAAGATGATATGACAACTTGCTAGGCTGTGGAAACTCAATTTTTACTCCTATACTTGTGGAATTAGATTGCCAAATTGCTGCCTGAGCTCCACATAAAGTGGAAATGTATTATTTTAGCCAGACTTTTTTTTAGCTTTTATAAAAGAAGATTAGTCTCACGCTGTAAGAATAAAATCTTCTAATCGTTAGCAGAAATGATTCAGTTATTGACTGATGATGATTTTAGGAAAATATTAAAATTAGTTCATTTTTGTAGATTGTAACTAACTGTAGTTACATGCATATACATGTATTCTTATATGTGTACATTTGTATATGCATAATGAATGAACAATTTCTCTTCATATCATATTTCATAATAAGAAAAATATAATCAATAAGCCTTCATCCTTATCATATCCAAAGTACATATCAGAAACTGGTCTGATAGGAAACTAAAACATCTGCTTTATAAGAAATGTACTGTTTGTTTTCAAAAAAAAAATTGTATTTCTTTATATAGCATAGAAAAGTAGCATAATTTGAATCTTGCGTAGAGCTTTCCTATGGGTTCTCTTCTTCAGAATCCCAGGATGGTGGGGCTGGGTGACTCTCTAGCTACCTCACTGCTCAGAGAGATGGTGGAAAAACATCTAGCAAGCTGGTAAGAAAATGAAAACTTGGTTAAATACAAGCAGGATTATACCAAAATTAACAAGTTCTTATGAAAGAATTATAGCAGTTAGTATTTAGTATGTCAGAATCATTCAATTAAACAGTTTCTGAAGTTTCACTGTCACCTTAAGTCTACAGTGCATTTTAGATGTAAATAAAGAAACCATGTGACTGTCAGATTCAATGCATTACATTCAGATAACTAAAGTTGAGTAGTGTATGAAGAGTGTAAATGAAGACTTAACTTTAATATATCTCAGTGAGAGTTAATACCATGTATAACAATATCTCAGGAAAAAAAAAGAATTTATAACTGAAAGCATCTCATTTTTGTTTCATTTAAAAAGACAAAAGCTTTCCACTTCTGTAAAATAATCTCAATGTTGTTTTCCTCTTCACGTGATCTGGGTACTGCCAGAAAAGAATAACAACAGCAACAATAATATTAATAAAATTAACGTAAAAAAACTATGGAGTACGGAAACAGGAATGTTAACGATCGGCATCTGTTATTTAAGAGAATATGCTGTGGAAACACTACATAGCCCTGATTTCATTCCTAATGAGCCAGACCAAGAGCATGATTCTGAAAGAGTCAGGTGTACACCAAATACGTGGTGTATATTCACAAAGACTGCACCAGAAAGGTACGCCAGTACATTTGCAGCAATGTATGGCAGAGGAGAAAGAAGACCCCTTAAATTAATTGGTTAATAAACTTCAAGACTTTGAGTTACATTTAAGCCCTCTATGAGCTTGTGTTTCAGCCATCGCAAAAGTAGCTGAAAAGCTGGACAGAATGGAGAGCAAGCAAGAAGATATAATAGACAAACTATCAACCGTGCCTGATGCTGATGAATCCATGGTGGTAATAGATACATCCAATGGGGAACAGAATTCCCAAAACAGCCTGCTGGAAGGACTGCTCAACTTGATTTCCTCTCAGCCAGTGTCATCCAATGTCTCAGCTATCAAAAGAAGACGTCCTCCTGCTTGAGCAAGTGACAACAGTAAGACTACGTCATGTTTTGCCGTGTGGCATTACCTACATGACCATGGAGAAGTGGCATAAACAACCTACTCCTGCACTTCAAGCACGGTAAAAGAATTACAAGAGAAATCAACTACCAAGGTGAAGTTCTCCAGAAAGGTGATTGCTCCAGTTGCTGCAGACAATGGAGGTAACAAATAGAGGGGCCCTGCCCCCAGCTGGGGGAAAAGGATGATAGAGTATATTGGACTGTGTGGATTAGATGGCCTGGCATATCAGAATCATGGAAATATAAGGCCCTGGTGGATACTGGTGCTCAGTGCACTCCAATTCCCTCGAGTCACCAAGGGACAAAATCAATTTATATTCATGGGATGATTGGGGGTTCCCAAGAGCTGACTATGTTGGAGGTCAAAATCAGCCTCACTGGTAAAGACTGACAAAAGCACCCTACTGTGACTGGCCCAGGGGCTCCATGTATACTTGGTGTTGATTACCTCAGAAGGGGATACTTTAAGGATCCCAAAGGGTATCGATGGGCCTTTGGAATAGCTGCTGTATACACAGAAGGTGTTAAGCAGCTGTCTGTTTTGTCTGACCTATCAGAAGATCCGTCTGCTGTGGGGTTGCTACAAGTGAAAGCAGGTACCGATTGCTATAAAAATGGTGCACAGGCGGCAGTACTGCACCAACAGGGATTCCTTTCTCCACGTTCAGAAGTTGATTCGTCAACTAGAGAATCAGGGAGTGATTAGCAAGACTCACTCACCTTTTAACAGCCACATATGGCCAGTGTGTAAAGCCAGTGGAGAATGGAAGCTGACAGTGGACTACCGTGGCCTTGAATGAAGTCACACCCCCATTGAGTGCTGCTGTGCCAGATATGTTAGAACTCCAGTATGAACTGGAGTCAAAAGCAGCCAAATAGTATGCCACCACTGACATTGCTAACGCCTTTTTCTCCATTCCTTTGGCCAAAGAATCTAGGCCACAGTTTGCTTTCACCTGGAGGGGCATTCAGTATACCTGGAATCATTTGCCCCAGGGGTGGAAACATAGGCCAACCATTTGCCATGGGTTGATCCAAGCTGCACTGGAACAGGGAGGTGCTCCTGAGCACTTACAGTATATCGATGACATCATTGTGTTGGCCAACACAGCAAAGGAAGTTTTTGAGAAAGGAAAGCAAATAACCCAGATTCTTCTGCGTGCTGGTTTCGCTATTAAGCAAAGCACAGTGAAAGGACCTGCCCAGGAAATTCAGTTCCTAGGTATAAAGTGGCAAGATGGCTGTTGTCACATCCCAACAGATGTGATCAACAAAATCACTGCCATGTCTCCACCCACTAATAGGAAAGAGACACAATCGTTTCTGGGCATAGTAGGTTTTTGGAGAATGCATGTTCCGAACTACAGCCTCATTGTAAGCCCCCTTTATCAGGTGACGTGGAAGAAGAATGATTTTGTGTGGGGTCCTGAGCAGCAGCAGGCTTTTGAGCAGATTAAACAAGAGATAGCCCATGCTGTGGCCCTGGGGCCATTAAGGATGGAACAGGATGTAAAGAAAATCATCTACACTGCTGCTGGAGAGAAAGGTCCTACTTGGAGTTTCTGGCAAAGAGCCTCAGGAGAGGCCCAAGGCCGACCCCTGGGATTTTGGAGTCGGACGTACAGAGGGTCTGAAGAGTTCTACAGTCCAACTGAAAAGGAGATCTTAGCCGCGTATGAGGGGTTCGGGCTGCTTCTGAAGTAGTCGGTACTGAAACACAGCTCTTTCTGGCACCTCAACTGCCAGTGCTGAAGTGGATGTTCAAGGGAAACGTTCCTTCCACCCATCATGCTACTGATGCCACTTGGAGTAAGTGAATTGCGTTGATTACGCAACGAGCGTGGATGGGGAACCTCAGCTGTCCAGGGATCCTAGAGGTGATCATGGACTGGCCTGAAGGCAAAAAGTTTGGAACACTGCCAGCAGAAGAGATATCACATGCTAAAGAGGCCCCACCATACAATGAACTACCAGAAAATGAAAAGGCATACGCTCTGTTGACTGATGAATCGTGTTGTGGGAAAGCATCGCAGATGGAAAGCTGCTGTGTGGAGCCCCACATGACAATCATCAAGCCAATTTGCAGAGGTAAAGGCTGTCCAATTGGCCTTAGATGTTACTGAACGGGAGAGGTGGCCAATGCTTTATCTTTACACTGACTCATGGATGGTAGCAAATGCCTTATGGGGGTGGTTACAGCAGTGGGAACAGAACAACTGGCAAAGAAGGGGTAAACCTATTTGGGCTGCTGAGCTGTGGAAAGATATTACTGACTGAATAGTAGCCATGTAGATGCTCATGTGCCCAAGAGTCGGGCTACTGAAGAACAGAAAAATAACCATCAGGTAGATCGAGCTGCCAAAATTGAGGTGGCTCAAATAGACCTGGATTAGCAGAACAAGAGTGAATTATTTCTAGCTCGGTGGGTCCATGAGACCTCTGGTCACCAAGGAAGAGAGGCAACATACAAATGGGCTAGAGACCGAGGGGTGGACTTGACTATGGATGCTAATGCACAGGTCATTCATGACTGTGACACATGCACCACAGTTAAACAAGCCAAGAGGATGAAACCTCTCTGAGGGGAAGGGCGATGGCAAAAGTATAAATATGGGGAGGCATGGCAGGTTGATTATATCACCTTGCCACGATCTCGCAGTGGTAAGTGTTATGTGCTTACCATGGTGCAGGCAACCACCGGATGGCTTGAAACATACGCAGTACCCCATGCTACTGCCCGAAACACCATATTAGGTCTTGAGAAACAAGTCCTGTGGCGACATGGCACCCCAGAAAGAATTGAGTCTGATAATGGTGCTCATTTCAAAAATTCTCTTGTAAATACTTGGGCCAAAGATCATGGTATTGAGTGGATTTATCATATCCCCTATCAAGCACCAGCCTTTGGTAAAATTGAACGCTACAGTGGGTTGTTAAAAACTATGTTGAAAGCAATGGGTGGCGGAACATTTAAGCACTGGGAGAAGCACTTGGCAGAAGCCACCTGGTTGGTCAGTACTAGAGGATCAATCAATCGTGATGGTCCTGCTAGCTCCCTAGATACTGTCAAGGGAGATAAGGTCCCTGTAGTACATGTAAAGAACATGTTGGGAAAAGCAGTTTGGGTCTTTCCAGCTTCTGGAAAAGGCAAACTCTTCGCAGAACTGTTTTTGCCCAGGGACCTGGGTCCACTTGGTGGGTGATGCAGAAAAACAGGGATGTTCAGTGTGTACCACGAGGGAATTTCATGCTGGGGGAGTGCAGTCATTAATTCCATGTGTTTATACATAGGTTTGTATGTGCGTGTGTTTATATTTTTTTTGTATATATCTTAAGCATGATGTAGTGATGTAGAATAAGGGGTGGAAAGTCATGGTTTTATGATTTTTAGTTATCAGTATTCCACATCATAACATCATGTAATGCACTGGGAGTTTGATTGCTGATGCTCAAGTTCTGGGTACCTGTCTGGAGAAGAACAACTACATTCCGCAGGGGGCCTTGCAGTCAGCGAAAAGATGTAACTTCTGACAAGGTCACCTGATGCTCTCTTAGCCTGCTCTTCTTCGCCTGCGCTTCTCCATCTGCTTTTCTTCATCGGCTCAACTGGACTGCACTTCTCACTTCAGCGTTGTGGTGAGGCCTATCCACCTTTCGCGCACGCACTCTCTCTCTCATATTTTGCTGATACTATATTTAGTAAATTAGTTTGTTTCGCCTCAGATTGTTGCCGCTGTTTTCAATTATTTTGGGGTCCCTTGTTTCCCTTTTCTAGGGAAACGGTCACAGAACCGGGCCGAACCAGCCCGTAAACCGTTGACAGTCACTCATTATTATTCAGAAAATGCAATAAATTTTCATTGCTACTACTTAATTGATGTAGTAACTGACCTTACTTAAGAGTTCTTAGTTATACAACTCTAAACTCAGAAAGGATTTTCCAAATCTCTTCTTTCTGTTCTGTAATTTGCTCCGGAGTAGTCATTTGCTTGGAGTAGCAAATGCACATAGCATTATGTATCAAGAATACAGCTGGTGTGAAAACTGCTGTACTTTAATTTTTAGGGCAATTACATTGCCTATTTTTAGGTCTATTTAGCCTTTTTGTACTCAACTAAGTGAGTAGGCTATGTTATCCACACAGTAGCTGTAAAAATAAAATCATTCAGCAGTCAGAGATTCAGAACAGATAAAACAGAAAGTGAAATTTTACATTTGGTAATAGAAATCCTTGCAGTATTTTTTAAAACGCCAAAACAATTAATATTCATATATACATATTCATGTATCTTTCTGAACAGTAGTGGCAATTAAATAGAATGGGAATGGTCATTCTTCTTTTGTAGCTTAAGTAGAAAAATAAGAATAAAATAATGGATAAGAATAAAAACATAAAATCACGGAAATGCTGTAGAGGAGAAATTCTGGTATAAGATTTAGAAATATGTTACAAAGATAAATGAAACCTTCAATCAATATAAATACATATTCCTCTGTAAAAATCAGTCAAATGATGGCATTTACTAACAGAATGGTTTCTGCTCTGTTATGGTTTTTGTTTACCCTATGGATTAATAGAAGCAGCAAATATCTTTTATCGAAATGTAGAGGGTGGTTTGTAGAAAACATATTTAGTTTAGTAGAAATCTTCCATAAATATTATACTAAGCCTTTTTTCTGCAAAATTTCTTGTTGCTCCAACACTCACTTTGAAGTTTTAAACACAATATGAAAATGTATTTTATTTCTGTCTTCAGTAGCATTAAAATCAAGACTTAAATGTGCAAGTTAGAGGATAGTTGCTCTGTAAAACATAAGAACATCAGCATTCACCTTCTTTTCTACATTGCTGCTTTCAGAGAATAACGAAACAAAAACCACTCAGAATAGCTTTCTCATCTTCCCAGAAATAGTATAAGAATTGTGTTATAAATGATCTTAAAATTAATGCTGCCTGAAGGATCAAAAATGGAAAGAGCAATGAAGCTTGATTGCCCAGGATTTTTAGCAGTTTATATTATGGGCATAACATAAGAAATTTTCCTGAAGGAACAGCCCTTTGCTGTCACAGTAATAGCAACTACCTTATTTCAATAAATCTCTTTCATCTGTGTCACAATGATTATTTGATTCCAGCTTGTACTTCCCAGCTGACAAAGAAGGGAAACTCTAGATGAGCTGACATTGCTACCAGTGCTGAAGTCAAATCCTGGGGCTGCTCTCTACAGTTCCTTCCCTATACAGTTTACTTGTCACAGCTTTTTGCTGCCTGGCTGCATAAGCCTGCAGGCAAGTGTGAAGCATGCCCAGCCATGACACCATCTGAAGTCACCAGCTAGTGCCGTTAGAAGAAACAGAAACATAGTCAAATTCCTGGTAGGAGTTAGGCCACATACCCCTCATGAGTTAAAAGACCTTTTTGGGTCTATCTTTACACCTAGGGAGTATTAGGTGGTGGTGAAAAGGTTTTTCAAGTTTTTATCTCTGTTTATTCTGAGAACCAGAGGTTTTACACTAATTCCTCTGCTGAATAGGATGGCACATCACACAACACAGCTTTGTGGCACAAGTTATAATTTTAGTGCAATAGATGGTCTCAGAGGCTTGTGCTATAATTTCATGTTTTCTATATTGTATCTCAGTAAATGTCACAGGATTCTTAATTCTGTGATATCTGAAGGAAGCCCAAAACACTCAGTGTGAAATATGTCATTGTATTGTTCTGAAGCATTACACAGTTTAGCATTAATGTATATTCTAGTGAATGCTTTAAGTGAGAATATATGTAGAAATCACTTCTTGGCTTCTCACTGAGCTACTGAAAAGTTAGACAGTGTGCAGTTCCATATCCATATCATCCTGGTATTCATAATAACATACATCTTCTTTTTCAGCACACCTTAGCTTAGTCTCCAGAGTTATCCAATTTTGTGACACTTCTGAGATGACTTTTAACACTAGAGAAGAAAACTGAAAAAAAAATCACTGATAATATAGATAGTGATAAAAGAAATTGTCTCCATGGGAAAATCTATATATTTTTCCTCCTTACTGTGTTCCCTTTTTTTCCATTTTGTTTCCCTGTGTTCTTCTACCTTTTCCTGCTCAATCACATTAAATTTACTGTACTCTCTTCAGTTTATACTTTCATATGCTGAAGTCCTAGAGAACTGCTGCGCAATTTAATTCGAGGTAGATTCATTTAACTGAAAGAGAATTATCATTGCTTATATTTAATAAGAGTAAAAGTGTACATAGCAGTAACAGCATTTTGAAAGAGTATGAAATGCTTAACAAAGTTATAAAGCTTAAGATAATATATGTAAGGACAACTTCATTAAACATTTTCCTGCAATCATAAAAACTATAGTGGTGAGCATATAGATCCTACAGAAATGATTTTTTTTTTTAAAGTACATCTTGAGATAAGATTTGTATGTATTCAAGAAGCAGTACTTCTAAAACCTGAGGATCTTATCTTTGTCTGCATGCTTGTGGCTTATTCTCTGAGATATTAGCTATACATTCTTCCAAAACACTTCTTAATTTTAATGCTGGAATTAATCTTGTAAACATAAATAATAAGCATATTCTATAGAAATACATCACTGTTTTCACTTTCTTTTTTGATTAAAAAAAAAAACTGCCAGCATTATTTAAAAATCCCATTTTGTGCTCATGCATTATTTGCATATTCATAATCTGATTACTGATTAATTCAAAATAATTATGAAATTTGCATGAATTGTCTCTGCTTATTTAACCTGCTTCAGGTGTTACAAATATTTGTTACAGTGTCTATTCCAAACTAGTACAAAAACTCTGCAAGCTTTTGAGTCAATCTTTCTAAGGCAGTATTCAGGACAGAGGCTGCTACCGCTAGCTGAAGTTTACCATAATTCTCTGGAAAATGTTTTGCAGGAAGTCCTGACTTAGACTATTCACATGATTATTTTCTGTGAGCAAGCACCTTCAATTAAGAACATACATAGTTTAGAAGAAAAAATTGAGAAAATATTTAAACTGTCCTTAATAAACCCATCCTACGTAGAGGTAATCTGCTGATCAATTAGAAATTGATTAAGAAGTAACACGGTAAGTTACTACAGTAGTTCAGGCTAATAACACATTGGGTCTTCCTACTCTAAGTGTCTGAGTATTTATCTGTTGCTCAAAGTAAAGCTCTGCTTAATTCTCTTTTCAGAAAACTTATCTAGAGGAAGTATTGATTTTTTTTTTTTCCTAAGATCAAGAAAAGTTTTAATTTGTTTAACTGTAACTGTCTTCTCTTTTCTTTCCCCTCCCACCTGGTTTGTTTATTTTGTTTCTTTAATATCTACAGGAACTTTACTGGGAAAATTCAAATTCAAGATTGCTTGTAGGGTAAAAGAACTTCTTTTTTTTTTTTTCAAAAGCTTTATCAAAGCCTTAGCTATTTCTAGATTCTCAGCCTCAGAAACTGGATAAATTTATGCATATATTTCTTGTAAAGTGTACTTAATAGTGATAATCAATGAAACCCTGAGCAAGAAACACAGTATCCTTTCAGTGACTAATTGCAGCTTTTGTCTGAGCATAATTTTACAGACCAGAGATGAAGCTGCTTATCTTCTTCCAGTGTTTCCTCAGTTGCCGATCATTTCAAGTTAAATTTTAAGACTCCATCCTCCCACTGGTTGATATATTCCTTCTGCATTGCTGAAGACCCCCAGAATCTTAACTTTAATCTTTCATCACCTTTTCTAAAGAAAAATAAATAATGCAAAAAATTAAACTGTTTCAGTCCAAGGCTAAGCTTATGGATTTGCAAATTTGTAAGGCCAACATTTTGTAAAAAACAGTTCTTAAAAGTGATGTAAGTTGGGTTGCATGTTTTTTTTGTGGTGTTTTATTTTTCTTCAGTTATTTGCACCTGCAACTTTCCAAGTACAATTACTCCTAGGTACAAACAATATAGCCTAAAAACTAGTTTTAAAAATCAAAAGGCTTTCTGGGACCTGTTTGAAATGCTGGGAAATAATAGCTACTCCTTTCATTATGGTTGCCTTGCTAAAGTATTTAAATCATCACTTTGTAAAGCACTTCAAGGTACTTAGAATATGAGTGGTGCCTTACAAAATGAATTATAATGTATTCTCTTCTGATCTTTTCTTTTTCTTTTCTCTTCTGTTTCAGATTATCCACTTGATAATGATCTGTCTGAGAAGATCGTCAAAATTTCAAAGCATTTCATCCTTTGCTCCACATTCTGCAAATCTGTGGAAGATCTGTGGAAGATCTCTGGAAGCTTTATTGTCATAATGTAGTAAGTCATTGTGAAAATATGCTAAATCTTTGTATTAATTTTCATCCTTACCTGATATATTTTATTTCCTTTCGCATCAGTTGTATTATGAATGTTTCCTGGGTGGAGAACAACCTAATTTCTTGTACTTCAAATGCTTGCAGCTCTGTGATACTGATATAAGGCAAGATGAACTGATGCTTCTACCAAAACAAATATTTGAGTCATGCTCTGTTGCTTTTCCTTGAAATGAAGACATGATTTTTTTTTTATCAAATACAATCTATCCTATAACATCTTTCTGTTCTTTTGCAAGAAAAACTGCTTTTTTTTTTTTTTTCCTGCTATGGATGATACATTTTCAAATGCTTACTTTTCTCAAGTATATATATGATGAGAGAAAGCAAAATAAAGGCTGCAGAAGAAATGGATTTCTTTTTTCAAGTTCTGGAGTATGAAAATGAGAACTGCTTTTATGTAAGGTCAAATAGTTTACGTTATGCCATCCATACCTACAATTTATCCATGCCTCCCTAAGGTAAGTGTTGTAGTCAAAAAGTTATTGAGCTTTCTGAAGAAATAACATTTCAGCGTGAAATTCAGTTCTTTTCTGAAATACAAAGGTCAAGCTAAAGGACCATATGTGTGTACATATGTGTGAAAATGTATTATTTGTCTGTTCCAAATCAGTAGTCAGCTTTCCTGTAGAAAAAGTACAAATCACACCACATCTGTATATGTGTAACTCCAAAGTGTACAGTTTGTTTACACTTTCGTCTAGTGTAATTTGTACTCACAGAAATTTCTATGACAATTTTAAATATTTATATTAATGCATATTTATATATAAGCATATATTATAATATATAAATATAGAAAGAGATTTTTTAAAAACATGCATAAAATATTTCTTTTTCTAAATATTTCACTTATGGAATGTCTACAAAAAAAAAAAGCATTGGATGGAAAATTCACCAATTTTTACTCTTGAGTTCCTTTGCATATTTCTTGTGTGGAAAAGTAGGAAAACTAATCATCTTCAATTCTCTAAAATTAAATTAATTAAAGAGTTAACGTTTTCTCTGAATAATTGATTTGTATATAGAAATATATTGTTCAGAATGTAATTTCTCTGTACTCTAGCTGCATTATTTCAGCTTTAACAAAAATAGATTTACTTATTTAGAAAATACTTTGGTAAATATTAAAGCATATATATAATTTTCTTTCTTGAACTCTAATGATAGTGTAAGTATTATTACATAATTACCTTTTTTGGCTATTCTATAGTAAATATTAAACCTCAGCAAGATAAGGCAGAGAAAAAAATCACAAATTTTTCAAGCAAATGAACTCAGTGAAGATTACATCTGTCCATTTTCTGACAAAGAATACAGGATGTAACACTACTGACTTGCACATTGAACATGTTGTAAAAAAAAAAAACAACAACAACAAAAAACAAGAATAATAATTCTGAAAAATTGTATTGCAAAGACAATTTCCTTTCAACAAAATTTAGCTGATAAAGCCATACAACTATTTTAGCTTCATGAAGCATCTTAATTTTTATTGTGAAGAACTCTGGAGTTTACGAGCTTCAGCTTAAAAATTGAAAAGATGCAACTGACATCAGTAATTGGAACGGCATAAAGAGAATACTTTACGTTGCTGTTATTTTGCTTAGGCTGAAAGTAATAAAGACATGATTCCAACAAAAGTGAGGTCTGTTAAGGTCATCCTGAAGTTATCAGTGTGCTTATTGGTATGTCAGCTCCTCTTTTTCTTTCAACCTGACATTTCCCATTTCATGTGATAAAGCTGATCATCAGCAGTTAAGACAAACATTATCTGATGCAATGAAAGCAACAGGATTATCCTTTACCATCTTGGGGTGAACAGTACTTTTTAATAAATCAATTATTTTCTGTGGAAATGAGCACTGCAAACAGAACCACACAAGCGTTCTGTTTCAGTGAATTCATTAGAAGATGGGATGGTAGTGAGTATACTTCTAGCTGGGAGTTTTCTTCTGCCTATGAATACTCAAGATAATGCTAGAGAAACACACTCCAGAGCCTCACTCCAAATCATTCTAAATCAAAATACCGTTTTTTTCTTTGCCTCGAAAGACCATAGCCTAAAAAAGTAGAGGGGCCTCTACTTTGAGCTTATAGGGTATTGGGAAGAAATAAAATATTAGGAGTGCAGTAATCACACTTAGACCAATAATGCAGTATCCAGAGGGGTACAGAAGATTACTTTTGCCTTAAAGAATAAATAATAAGTCAATGAAAATGCAGCAAAAAAAGATTACTATGAGGATGGAGAGGAAATAAAGCTTACAGCAGTAAGATCATGAAAATATTAGTTTGATTCAGATTTGCCAATTCAGAACTTGGAATATGTTTCAATTTTTATTTTTTATTGTGGTTTTGTCTTCTGAGGCTGAATATAGAACCTTTTACATGAGATCACAAGCCACCACGTGACCTGAGGAGTGAGTGATATTTTCAGTTGGTTCAACTTAGAGATTACTATTCTTTCTCTGTAGCCAGTAAAAGTTACTATAATCTACTGATTATAAGTAACCTTGTTATAATTATGCCCAAAGGAACCAAAGTACTTGCTTGATTTTCAAAAAGATAAAACCATTACTAAAATATCCAAAGGAATAAAAGGAAATAGAGCAGTAAGTCAGATGTATCTGCCCTTTGATCTCTGTACATGAATGCCTTCAACCTAGTCTTCTAATTATTTCATATAAGCCTTCAGAGTGGAGGTCAATGCAGAAATATTTTAATGTCCACCTAAAATTTTATCATATTGAGTTAATTTTAGATCTTTTTCTCAATAGTTTCAGTTATTATTTATAAGCTGTGTACTGCAGATTCAGTTAATCATTCTTATGCTCGAAACACACAATAGATGGAAGCTCCTTGTATGCTGAAAAAGTGAATAGAAGTCCCTTTGGGCATCAAAATCAAAGAGAAATTGTCTGCTTCTCAGATTATAATTAGTCTGAAGAAAATCTCCAGAGTCTGCTTAACTAGATATGAAGGACTCTCTTTTTAGGTTAAATTGTGGTTCTGACGCGCAAATGGTTTGCTCATCTAACAGAATTCAAGCAGGCATTGGAAGAAGAGAGATGATCAAGAGAACCAATTTGGTTTCTGATCATCTTGTATTAAAGCCACAACGTAGGAAAGTTAATTCTTGTGTTTGAAAAGTAAAAATATTTTTGTGAAGACTACTCTGTGACTAAGCACTGTGTTCCAAGATAAGCAATTAATTTCTGTATCCACATGATGTATTAATCAATGGGCCTGAACTGCAAAAAACTGGATAGAACTGGAAAAGAAGTGTATAGTTGTTAATCTGTACATTTATGACGGTCCTCAAAAAAACAACTGAGGACAGAACTGAGGTGTGGTATGGACTGTTGATTTGCTCTGCCAGTTAGCTGTCATCTGAAAAACTGACTTCAGACTTACAGATCATTTGAAAAGTCCTCATTTTCAAAGCTTCCCAGCCTGAAGAGTTAAACCATGTTTCAGAATTGTATTGTCATGTTATCTCTTCCCATTACGTTTATCACTAGTGTTATCTCTCTTGTCTCAACTGGCTAGGTAAAGTTGAAGGCATGAATGTTTTTCCAGATAAAAAAGGGTAACTGATGGTGGGTTTACATCACCCTTTTCATTTACAGAAAATACACAAAGTCTTGTTTCTTCAGATATAGGATTATAAAAATATGAAGAATGGTCCTTTTGATTGCAGTTCCATCTGCCTTCAGCTAGAATTTGTATTATAAAACTATTTTCCAGATCTGTGCTTTCATTGCCTTTATAGGCTGCAACTCATGATTGTTTGTCACCTTGTTTCAGTTTCTCTACTTTTTTCTGCCTCTTTCTCACAGCCAGATCTGTGCAAAAAATAATTACTGTATGCATTGCCTAGCCTGGTTTGGTGGTTTTTGGAGGAAATAACATTTCAGATTAGGTCAGAGAACACTACAATTTCTATAAAGAGTAACTATTCCCTACATATTTTACAAAGGAACCGTGGCAATTAAGCTTTCTAGATTAAATTACTATTAATTTAAATCTGTGAGCTAAGGTGTTAGCATTTTTTTTTTTTTTTTTTTAAAGAAAGAATATTAAGCTTCAAGTCTTACTGAAAAAGATTACAAGGAAGTCTTGTGCCATATTCCCGATACAAGCTTACTGTACAAAGGAGCTTCCCATCTTTTATACTAACGGTGAAGTAATATTTTTAGTCATGTAAGTCAAGAGGCTAATTTTAATTGTTATGGTTTAGCCCAGCAGACAGATAAATGCCCCACAATCATTCACTTGCTTTCCAACAGTGGGATGGAGGATAGAATCATAAAAAAGTAGAGATAAAGAGTTTAATAGGATGGAAAAAGAAGGGAAAATAAGAATAGTTATATAAGTATACAGCACAAGTAATGTACAGTGCAACTGTTCACTGCCCACCAACCAATGCCCAGCCAATCCCTGAGCAGCAGCAGTACCTCCCCTCCCCCCCCCTCTCCCCAGTTCCCATCCCCACCAGCCAACTTCCCCAGATTTGTTCTTCAGCATGACACTGTAATTTACAGAATATCACACTGGCCAGCTTGAGTCAACTGGACATGTCAGTTTTCACTGAATTGTAATTCATTACAAATAAAACACTAATCTGCAATTAGGTGATAAGAAGTTCCATTAATTATGCATTTGATTAACTGTTGGATTTTGCCAATTGTGAATTATGTAACACCTTTAATTTTTTTTTAAATGCCTAATATACTTATTTGCCACCAAATGCTCCATTTTAAAAAAAATTATTTGGTTTGAAAATGCTATAAACCTCTGTAAACCTGGGCCAGGTTAAGAATAATTTCTTCCTTACTTTGCCTTGGCATTCAGTAAACTCAAGGAAAGGAATGCTTTTTCAAAAGAAAGCTATTGCCTTTACTAAGGAAATAACTATTTAAAATAAATTTAACACCAAACAGAATTACAAGAAGTATACTTCAATGTAAGTCTTACTATTTCCATCTAATTCATAATTGAGTATCCTTTAAAAACTTTGTTCTGTTATGAATTATTTTTACTGCAGAATTTCACTGTGGCTGTTGGTAGTTTATGACCTTCTAAACACCATGAAAGCATCATAAACATTGTGTTGTGTATATGCACTGAAAATGACTGAGAAGGATAGCATACTTCATCATTCAGTCCCTGAGGCGGCTGGAAATTGTACAGACTGAAGAAAAAGTCTGGGAGTATAGAAAGAAATGAATCTCCATCTATCTACAACAATGTCATTTTTCATAGTCTTCACTACAAATCACTTCTGTGTGGAATCCTGAAGAAAGGGCTTAGCAGTGCCAAATATTTGTGTTTTGAGGGCTTTTTTATGTTGATTTTGAGACTAAGGAGGACAAATCGATAATATTAATGAAACATTTGATAACTTTGTTTTGGACTATATCCAAATAAATATCATTTTACAAACCAATATCAAATCTTATGTGATTAAGGCAATGAATTTGCTCTTATTTGTCGATTTAAGTGTCATACCAGAATCTTCAAGGCCACACGCAGTTAGATAAAACACCAAATATTTTAATACTTTGAATGAATCAAGCCATAGCATGTATCTATAGAAGAAGGAGGAAATTCTGATGTGTTTGTGGAAATATTGACTAGCCATTCAAGCTGGGTAAGTATGCAGATATTCTAATGTACAGGATACTGTTCCATGTGTCAGATAAAGCAAGAGGTAGTTCATTTTCTTGCTATTCTTTGTGCCCTATCTGAACAACATACTGTGGTTTAATGAGCACTTAATTTTTTGTTATACACTTGAAAAGGCAATCTGATTAAATACTTTCCTTGACTTTTTTTTTTTGTTGTTGTTTTGAGTTTGAGCTCAATTCCTTGCCAATTTATGGGACAAATCCTAGATAAATTGAAATCAGGCAGAAGAATCAGGTCCAGAAAATTTTTGAGATCTGTAGTACAGTAGTTTGTTGCAACCTTTTATGAAATTAGAAGTCATGTTTGTCAGTCTTCATTGTGTTTACCCTGATAAAATTTCTTTTTAATAATTTTATTACTCCGTGTGAACAACTCTAATTAATTATTTACAGTATGTAATTATTTTCTAATAAATAATTTTAAAACTGTTAGAGGACATACAATTCCATTAGCTATAAGGGTGCTAGTACTTCTCTAACTGCTTCTGGCATTTTGTTTTATTCTTGGAAAAGGTTTCTGATATCATTTTCCTTTTCAGAGAGTGAGTGAAAATTATTCTAGAAGAATTATTCTATTTCATTTTTTCAGAGCTCTTAATGCATACTGTTAGCACTGAGCAGGAATGGACATAATTCTCATGGAGACATTCAGTTTCTGTAAAGCAAAACGCAAATGCCTTAACATGCAGAGGAGCAACTTCAGATACCAACACAGGAGGGGGGACAACAGGCTGAAAAGCAGCTCTGCAGAGAAGGTTCTGATGGATACAAGCTAACAATGAGCCAGCAATATATTCCTACAAAACAAGAGACCAGCAACACCCTGGACTGCATCCAGAAAAGTGTCCCCAGCAGGTGATGAGTAGCAATCCTTCCTCTGTACTTGACACTGGTAAGACACAGCTGGACTCCCCAGAACAAGAAGAACATGAGCATACTGGAGTGAGTCTAGTGAATGGCCATCTCTGATGTGAGGAGAGGTTGAGAACTGAGAGTGTTCAGCCTGGAAAATAGAAGTCTCATGGCGGATCTTACCTATGTGTGTAAATATTTAATGGAAGGTAGTAATGAAAGGCAGAGTCATCCCACTGAAAGAAAAAGAGGCAATAGGCATAAAATAGAATACAAGAATACAGGAAATTCCATCTAAACATGAGAAAGTAAAGACAATTTTCCTGTGAGGATAGTTGGATACTTGAACTGGTTGCCTGGAGAAGTTTTGGAGTCTCAACCCTTGGAGTTACTAGAAACATAAGCAACCTCTTACAGTCAACCCTAGCTTGTGCAAGTTGTTCAATTACATTGTCTCCAGAAGTACCTTTCAACCTCATCTGTGATTTTGTGGTCATACAAACAGAATGACTTTTAATGTATAACACCTATTGGCCTCTGTTATCTTAAGTAGTTAAAAGATTTCAACCTCTTCAGTTCTGTGATTCTGTGACTGTTACATCATTGTGTTTTATATTCATTAGTTAGAATTGGTTGAAATATTTCTTCTAAATTTTTTATTTCACTTTGGCTAAAAATTCCTCAGAAATGAATTTTTGAAAGAATCATTTGTTGGGAACTTTGTGGGATCCTCCCTTCATCTGGGAGTGCCAGAGGGAAAAAACTACACGATTACTGCTAACAACTTAACAGAAAAAAAAAAAAAACAGTCTCACACATAAAGAGAGAAAATATAGTTAGTGGGCTGTGTAAGAGATGAACATAGGAACTGCCTGGTTTGTTGTGATTTTTGCATGAGATAATGTTATCACTTTGTTTCCCTCTGTTTTAACATGCCAGCTACTTGTCCATCAAACTAAAATATGTGCATCTCTTCATTATTTTATCTCATTTTTTATAAAATTCCAGAAGGTGTTTGAATTACAGTTCAGAATTCTAACACAGAATTTCTGTAGCATTTGTAGTATTCTTGCCAGCTTAATCACTTTTGACATGCTAGTAATTCACATTCGAAACAGTAAAAATATGTTCAGAAAAGATCAAAGTTTTTATGAGATCTTATTTTTAAACTTGCATGTAAAGAAACTTTGAGACAACACCATGAATACGAGCAAGTAATGGCATGGTTCCTAGTATACAAAAAGCAGTTGGAGGGCATGTATGCTTATTTACATAATTAGATATGAGTTAGACTGAGATAACCATTGTGTAATTATACATGCAGAAGAAATGGTTGGTACAAAAAATCAAAAACCTAGGTTATATATCCAGTACAGAGGTTGTTATAATAGCAACTTAATGAAATAATGAATATAATGTCAGGTTCTTATGTGTGACGTTTTGTCGCTATATATCAAAGTGCTTTACAAGAAAGGTGAGTTATTTTTCCTTTTCATTCAGTTATCTATTCCTGTTATAAAGAAAAAAATGTGAAGAAATGTCTGAACCTGGGTGCAGGTAAATCTGTAAATCTGAACAGTGTCAAGACTGTTTTCAAATGTCAGCTAGTACATCTGTCTTGGGGTCTCCACCATCTTAAGACTCCCAAGATAAGATGGGATGTTAAATGGATGCTCCAAATGCACTCCCCTATGCAGTACACACCACATAGCAGAAGTTGCCCTCTTGCATTTACATATTAACAAAAGAAAATTTATTTTTCATATTAAGCAGAAAATACCAGAAAGAACTGAAAAGAAGTGATGTGTTTGCCAGGCAACTCACAAAATGCAGACTTCTGCTTCTGATGCTATGAAACAACCTGGTTTAGCATTTGGATCTCTCCATCATATCAGTGTTGATGAAACAGAGTTAATTACAATACATTTTATCACTGCATAAGTAAGTTACTTAGAGAATAGACTCATTTTCCAATGGCAATTGACTTCATGTATGATTCTTCAAATTCTTTTTATATTTGCAGGCCTAGATTTAAAGTAGACAGCTTTGGAAACATATATGCAACATATAGACATGCAATATTACATATACATTATATACATCTTATGTATACAGAAAATACATAATAATTTATTGCCACAGAACCATTTTGTGTCCAGCAGCATAAATGGGTTCAAAATCCCTTTGTTGGCTTCTAATTGTAGTGATCTGAAAGCAACAATTGAGTCAGCAAAGCTCTGATTGCCATGCAGGAGAGTAAATAAGGGGATTGTCTACTTTAGAACTGACCTATCCCTTATGGTCTGTTCCTGTTTCTACCTACAGTCTGTAGCAGAAATACTGATTTGATCCAACACAGATGTTCTTATGTTGAAAAAAAATGAGATCACCTGTCCCCTTTTTTTTTCCCCAGCTTCTTACAGTCAGACTTCTGAGGCAGTCTTACCACAAGGCTTGCAGCCAATGTTCTGGATGTTGCAGGCTGTAACAACTACTCTGTTTATGCAACCCTACCTTGTTTAGCCTACACTTCACAAAGCAAAGTCTAAATTTTAACAAGGTTAAGAAGACAGTATACATTGTCTAATTAGGAGAGAGGGTTTTTGAATTATTCAATCCTGCCAACTCTTTTTTTTATTCCTTCAACTACAGAATTCCTCTCTTCTGGAGAACTGGAATTCCCCTTAGATAGAAAGGTACTTTCAAGAATACCAAAATTAAAAAAAAAGTAAATAAATTAAAATTAAAAATTACTTACTTTTCTGGTGTGCAATAACAAATGCCAGATGTAAATCTAAGCTAGTGTGTGAGTGATTAAAGAAATATGTCCTTATACTTTATTAAAGTAACCAAACAGAAAGCCTGAAACTGAATCTCTGGTGTTTCAATAGATCGTAACAGTCTTTGAACTCAGGAGAAGCAAGTTACACTAGTGGTGGTGTATGCATGTCCATAATGGTCTAAGGATACAGGCAAGTCAAGGTTTGGAGGGAAAGGTTGTATCTTGACTAAGATGAACTGTTATAGTTGGAGAAAAATTAAAACTAGCTTTCTTTCCCTCATAAATTCCATTAGATATTATTTGGAATATATTACTGAAGGATTAATTGCTATGGAAAAACAGGATTTGGGGAATTTCAGCCTTTCTAAACTAGCTGCTCTATTACAAGACTTTCTGTTAAGAGAAAGATAAAAATGTCCATAAGCAGAAAAATTATAATCTGGCATGTCCTTAAAATTCATATTAATGTAGAGCAACCTTAGCAAAATATTATAGAATTATAAAATTTAAGAAAAATATAATTCTTTTATGTGTTTATTGTTTTAGAAAATACTTTCTGCATTCAGTTCTCTGCTTTAGGAATTTTCTATTATAGGATCTTAATATGAAAGGAAAGTTCAGATCAAAAGGAACCTCAAAAGATCTCTAACACTTCTGTGCAAAATGGGGTTCAACTATGAGATCATAATGGGTTGTTCAGGATTTTATTAAGCTATGTTTTGAAAACTTCCAGAGATAGAGGTTGCATAACATACCTAGGCAATTTCTTTAGCTGTCCATCTCGTAACAAAATAATTTTTTCTTATATCCAATGTAAATGTTTCAACCTTCTTTTCCTCTTGTCCTTCCTGAGACTGATTCAGTCATCTCAATAGCTTCTGCACAGGCACTGGAAGGGCAGGACCCTGTTAGGTACTCCCCAAAATCTTTTCTCAGGCCTTATCTCAGCCTCCCCCACAAAGAATGCTACATAGTATGTAAGTATAATTTGGATTCTTAGAAAAACAGTGAAATCTGTGATTTTTTTTACCTCAGAGTTTTATGTGGCCAATGTTTTTTTTCTGGAAAACCATTATGTTGCTTACATATGTTGAGTTTTTGAACTATGGTAGCTAGTATATAGAACAAAAATTCAAAGACTGTTTAAGAGAAACAAATTGCACCATTCCATACCAACTGCCAAATAACCATTTTACCCTAATCCCACTACCTGCCTAATTGTGCATCTACTTCTTTTTAGCTCTCATGCTCTGCCATAGGCAACATTTCTACATACTTCTATAATAAGCAATACTGTAAGAAAGGAACTGCAAACAATTGTATTGTCCTTAAAGCTCTTTAAAAGCCCTAGAAAATGAGAGTCTGTAAACAAACGTATGCAAGCTTGATTAACTACACCACAGTATACGTGCAACACTCTGACTGGTGCAGAGGGTTGAAGGGGGAGCTATCTAAGTAGAAGTATTGGAATAAATCATAATAAAATCACTGTGTCACCAGGACACAACTGACATCTTGTTTTAGCGTTATAATGCCTCACCTCACTGCATGGAGCATGTTGCTGGTAAGTAAGTTCTGTTTGAAGACAAATCAATTCCCTATCCAAAAAATGAGTTGCAAAGAAAAGCAGGGAAAAGATAAAGAAATTAATGTTGCCCTAAATTCTAGTAGATTGAAAATATATTTTTCATACTTAGTTGTTATTATTCCCATTACAAGCAATTATAATACATTCTAGTGCAATTTCATGGCACATTCCCAAGTTCCAGCATTTTCATTACCATGGTAAATTGCCAAATACCTGGAAACCATAATCTGAAAACTGATGAAAAGAGATGATGAGATATTTGCATTCCAGCTGTTTAGAAGCATGCAAAGTGATAGTGTCTTATCATTTGAAGTTTAGAAAGTATGTTTGGAAAATGTATTTTGTTTACACTTTAAAAGTATCATTTGAGTAAATAGCATTACTATATTAAGGAAAAAAATGATTCTATAAGAGCTGTTCTCACTACTCTTTACTCTGAATTTTTCCTATTGTGTTTGTGAAAGAAGCATCTTTCCTCAAATGACAAATTAATGGCAGTAATTTTGACACTTTGCACTAAATTAAGTAAGTCCATACATCTTCATGCTAGATAGAACACACCTATTATTTCATCTACCCTTAAATGCAGATCGACTTTCTCTTCTGAATTCCAAACAGGAATTTCAGGAAATTCTGTCTAAACATAACAAAAACCCTTTTTACCGTAATGAACTTTGCAGTCTGAATTCAACATTTGCATGTGTCCAATGAGAGATATGGAATATTTTCCCCTTTTCTCTCTCATTGTTTAGGAAACTAAGAAGGACTTTGAACCCTTTAATTTTGTAGAAAACGTAAATTTTCACTTCTTGTGATAGTTCTCTAGATGTCAGACTAATAAAGAGATGAGGTACTGGGGATAAATATTGTCCAAAAAATCAAGATTGTCTTAGAGGGGAAACCAAATTCCTGAGCACCCATAATGGAGTCATTATTAGCAGTGGCTTAGGATCATATATATTTTTAATCAGTAAAATGTAGTGTTATACAAAAATACGTATTTTTTTTCCTGTGGCCTTGTACTGAGCACTTGAACAATGAATCATCATCTGAAAGATCTTTTCTGCAGTGCAATAACAATTTTGTCTAAATATTTTTATTTTTCTTGTTAAAACTTTTTTAAGAACTCTCCTTTAGTGCATGTAAAGTTAAGGTCTTTAGTATACATTCCAGCTATTCCATATCATCATGTTGTTATATCTGGCATATAGAGCCAAATTTTTTTGTATCTGTATTTCAAATTGTATACCTGTACATAGAGATTTTGTATCTGATCTATATGTATATTATTGTTTTGGCAACAATTTCCTTCCATGTAAATAACAGCTGTTTTTATCTTTAATCATCCATCTTAATTTTAGTTTGATTTGGCTTCCCTCAAGTTGTCAGAGACAATACAAATCCCACCAAAGTAATGCTAAAGGATTCAGGGTTGTCCCACAAATATTCTATAATCTTAAATGGATTTGTTTCATTTATCCTCTCAGCATTCACCTGTTTCTCATCTTTGGATCAAGCTTGGAGAGTGAAGAAGAATATTTTGACTGTACTTGTGATGCTATAGTCCTTGAACTTCAGCAATCTTATCTTTCCTAGTAGTTGCTTTTTAGTTCATTTTGTAATTTCTTGTTTGAATTTTGAAGAAGATGGTCACTAAAGCAGGAGAATTTGAAATAACATTCAATCTCTGTAATAAACAAAATATGAGATTTCTTTCTATTATGGAAATGTCTTTTCTTCTTGATTCTATTAAAAGCTGATATAAAATACTGTCTTTATACATCATCATTTCTGATTTCTGATTTCTTTATACATCATCATTTCCAAATGACTAGTAGAATTAGGAAGATCTTACTTTGCCAGTATGAAAAGGTATTAGGATTTGCAGATAGAAAGCCATGAATAATCAGCATTGAAAATCAGGTAAAAGCTAAAGATTTGTTTAAAAGAAAAAATAAGAAAAACTTTTTATTATATGAAACTACTGTGCTTCCTTTTTTCAGAATAAAATCCATGTTTATTTCGAAACCTTCTTACCATACAAAATCTTAATGAAATATTTCAGTTTTACATAAGCATAGTAACTGAATGATTTGCTTCTAAGACCTGTAAGAAAAATTTCTGTTCCACTCTGAAACAAAAACAAATGGATCTTTTGGATTTCTCTTTGAGATGAAAATAAATTGCCTTTACTGATCAGATGCTGGTACTGGCTAAAAAGTTAATATTCATGTCAGTTTCTATCTTGTTATCTTTTATACCTACTTTTTCTGTTAGAAAATAAAAATATTTGATTAATTTTACACTATAAATTCATGCATTGTATTTCTGTACTGTTTGTATTGCAAGTTATTTTCTGTGGTAAAATTTATCTTTTTTTTTTTTTATTGCATTTCTGACACTAAACTTGTTTGTTGGTCCATTTCTTATGTAATTTATTTAGGGAAAAACACAGAACAAAACAAGTGTCGCCTGTCATTTTCCTTTTACATAGGTTGCTCTGAAAATAATGCCTCCTATTTGTTTCCATGGTAACTGCAACAGATTCAAAGAACACAATAAAAGTAGTTGATAGAACAAATTCTCAGCTACACAGCACTATTTTTTAACATAGTCACCACCAATATATATATACTTTTGCCAGCCATGAAAAAGTGGCTGCATACTGTGCTTGTAAGAATCTGTACCAGAGGGGCTGAGCTGCTGTCACCACTGCTAAAACACACCACCCACTGCCTCACTGTGCTATCATTCACTGCTTTGTCTCCAGAAATGTCCAGCAAGCATCCATGAATATCAATTGGTGAAATTCAATTTCACCCCTTTGCTTCATGTGCACTTCCAAGTTAGACCCATTTTGTCAGACTGCCCCTCTGCTGCCATCTGTTGCACAGCAACAAAATTTATATGGCATATTGGTGGGAAGGTTTGAACCTCTACTGTCATATCACCAACATTGCCTCTGACATCATGGGTCAACATAATAAAATAGGAGACATTACTTTTGGAGCAGCCCTTATATTTTATTCTATGTCTTGTGATGCTTGTCTGCATTATTCTGCATGCCCGAATAAAATTGTTCTCATTTCTAAATAAAAAAGAGCAACTTAGGCCTTTCTAATGTCACAGTGAAATCAACTCTGCCATTCAAGTGCTTATTTACAAAAAGAGTGTGATTACCCATGGGGTAAATTAAGGCACATGGAATCATGTAAGTGATTTCTTTATCTGATTGTGACAGTTTTTTTTGATCACCTGAAGATGCCCTTAGTTGATAATTATCTGATAACTATTCAGTTAAATATGAAATCCAAAATATAAGTCAACTAGGTAAGATACAACTTCTAGTACAAGAACAATTCCAATGAATTGTATTTTCTTTGAAATACTTTTTCTATTACATGGGAGGTAATAGAGTCTTTCTTCCAAATGGACTGTGATGACAATTTCAAATTCTCCTATACCTGACAGATATGACTTCAAGCACCCTTCCCAGTTTTGTACTAGTTTCTTCTAATTTACTGATCTAAATGGCTTCTTGGACTTTATGGTTTTGTGTGTGTATTTTCTTCCTTTTTTCTTTTTTTTTTCTTAATCTTGTTTTGATATTTGCTAACTATACAACACCCTGCAATGCTACAATATTGTTTTTATTCTTTAAACTCAGAAGTTTGACATGTTTCTCATGCAGTATTTCCCCAGAATGTGCCATTTTGAAAAGCCTGTGAAAATTTCATAGGCTAGGGGCAAGCATAATAAATCCCTGAGGTTTTTATTAAGGAGATATAGTACTCTGGTGACTTCTGAAGGCATAACACTTACTATACTTCACGCCTTAAATATCTCCAGGAAAAATCAAAATTAATTAGTTAAATTTGATCATCAACATATATCTTACAATAGGAAGTGGATCAGACCCTCTACACACATAGCAGCATATCCATGAATTATTCATTATCAAAACACGTGACAATTGTCTTCTGTTATAGAATATACATAATTCATAAGACATCTATTCCATGTTATCACATTTAAGAAGTACAAAGCGCAAAGGCATAAAGCATGATATGGATAGATAAGAATGTTTCATTTTATATCACTTTTTATCATCTTGTTTGTATGGGAACTGTTGATCGCAGCCTGAACTTCTGATTGACCACCTGAGGCAAGCAATGAGTCAGCTGCAGAAGCACAGGTGAAGGCAATTCACCTGTACTACCAGGAGGGGTGGAGTCTGGCTCCACGTCTCCTAGATCCCATTTAAATACTGACTTTCAGGGGGAAGGATATCTTTCTGGAGATTGCTCCTTGTGGAGTTTGTTGCAAGCCTATAACATTGGTGAGCATTTTTCATTTATTTTCTTTCCACTGTGATAATCCTACTTAGCCTAACCTCTGTACACCTATTGATTGTACACTGTTATGTAAGAGTTAAGGAAGCATCCATATATCAGTTCATTCTATAGAAGTGTTTTTTTCATTATTTTGGTATGAAGCATTACTTGCTGGTAATTCTCTTTTTAACTGTAACCTCAACAGAGATATTTACAGATGGATTGTGGGTCAATTTAGCAGAACACAAAAGGTAAAATATCCATTGATAATGACAGATATTTTACTCTTAAATATGTGATTTGTGAGTAGTACTTGTTTTATAATTGTGTGTGTATGTATAGACATACATATATTTGTACACTGACATCACAGTGAAAATAAGGAGCAATTTTCACTGGAAATCCTTTTTTCTTTTGTTTTAACGAGTGTTTTAGAGGTATACTAAATGTAAGTCTTCAGAACCAAGTGAAAGAATCTGGCATTTAGAACATCTCAACTGGTGGTATTTTATTAAATTGTATGGTAAACGAAAATCAGTTCACTGTGATCTCTGATCTCATGACTGCTATTCAAAGAACTAGTATTGGCATGCAAGGAAAGCTCATCTTTCAAATACTGCCTCTGTCTTGAATAGGATAGCAAACTGAAATCTCATTGTACCAGACCATACCTCTATCCAAACGGAACATTTTACTTCTGTGATTTCAGTATATTTCATTTCACTTTCTCTCTCAGAGTTAAATGAATTTCTAGAAAAAAAATGTGCAAGTTACTTAAAAAGTTACTGAAGAAAACTTTGTGCTGAAATGTGGTAGAAAGCCATTTTTAACAGCTGGGGAAAAAAAAAAACAGAAAAAGAATTAGGAGAATTTAAATCATATCCACAAAGAAAGCTTGTTTCAATTGACAAGGAATGTACATGTTTTTGCAGGCATATTTATTGATAGCCTATGTCAGAGTTACTGCTAGAATTTTTTCTTAGAATCCAAAGTTCTGATAATAAGAAACACTCCACTAAATATGTAATTAAAAGTATATTACTTGATACAAATCAAATGTCTATCACTACGGGTATTGAAGAAAACTTATCTCTGAGAGTCTGAGAATGGAGTTTACTTCTGGAACATAATTAATTCTCCAGAATTAGAACAAAATTATGAATTATTTTGAGAAACTTGAAAGATATTGATAAACATTTTCTTGTACATGAGAAACAGACAGACTAACAGCCCAGTGATCAACATTTTTGACACCATCTGAGAAGTCCACAGCTGATGTTATTTGCCACTTTTTTGTGGCAAGCCACTGGGCAGCCTGCATATGCTGTCTTCTCCTCAGAAAGACTGTAAACTTAGCATTTCCTATGAAGTCAGACATTTAATGGGAGGAGCTTCAGAGAGAAAATAAGTGAAGTTTCTCCCCTTAGAACTGTGAGCCACTATTTTTACATCTATTTAGCCTGGGAGGAAAGATGATAACTGCATCTATGCTATTTCTTCCATGTTAAAATATAGACCACTCAGTATGATCATAAAATCTTTTCTTACCAAGTACAAAGCAATGGATACTGCTTAATATAGCAAATGCTAATATCATACAACCAGTGATTCCTAACAGACGTATTATGACCAACAAGCAAGTTTATCACTATGCTACATGACTGTTATACCTGTTAAAAGTGAGTAAAAGTTTAATGCAGAAAAATGCATAAAATGCATAAAATGTTTAAAATGCAGAAAAGAATACAGCAAAAAAAAAAAATTCTGGGCATAAAAATAATTTTTAGAGCTTGGACTTTCATGTGTTTCACTGTCCAAGTCCTAAGGCTGGATTAAATGATTCTGATATGATTATCTTTAGAGAAGCTTTTTTCCAGATGCAAAGAATATTTTTCCTCTAATAATGATGGTCTTTTTTGCAAAGGCTAATAGTTCTTTTTCTTCCGTTAAATAATAATTTAAAAAATTGCTTAGATCATCTGCTTTTCCACTTTTCACGTCAAAGTTTTAAATGTTCCTTGGAAGATGGGATGGAAAAAATTGAGATGATAAAAAGTTCTTGTTTTTCAGGAAATGGAGTGAATGTTCCATACATACAGGCTGTATAATATATTCAGTAGCAAATTCTTTCCTGACAACTTTCCTACTTCTCTGAAGTTATCTTTCTGCAAAGAGGCTGGTAAGTAAGGGTGATGGAAAAAGATCCTCATTTAGAAACAGAAATAATTTATAGAATAGCCAAGAGGATAACACCAATAAATATATAGCATTAAAATTGCTGTTGTCTTATTCACTGTTTCATTCCATTGTTTCTTTCTTATGTGTTAGAGCTTATTGTCAAAGCGGATTCACATCTGGATCTATAAAGCATTTTTTATTATTAATTTCAGCAGGAGCGAAAAGTAAAATTATCCTAAGGTCCATGTAATCAGAAAATAAGGTTTGGTTTGACTAAGATTCTAGACTAAGTGGCATAAAAATGAAGAAAACGAAGTAAGAGTACAGTCAAAACATTTAAAAGTGTTTTGAAATAGTTAAAGGAGGAAAAGCTTAATTGTGTTGGGATACTTACAGGAGCAGAGAGATCCTTCAGGAGAAGCAAGACACACAAGATTTTTTTTATCAAGACATTCATCCAGTATATGTTGCTTCAAAGGGTGTTCTGTTACCCTGCACTAGATTATTCATACAGTTGCAGCAATTAGAATTATTCAGTTTTGGTCAGAAAAATCTGCTATTTGTGAAGTAGTGAGAAAACTTGTTCCCCCAGTTATATTCATTGTGATTCCACCATCCTGCTAACATCACCACCTCAAGAAAACAGTGAGTCTATAATTTAGAATCCCAAACATACTTTTCTCTAGATAATTTCATGTTTTATAATGCAGTCAATCTACAATATATTCATCAAAATTTAACTATTGTAGGAGTATACTATTAGCTGAATTAATTAAGCTTAATGAATAAATAGCAAATGTTTCTGAGTAATCAATAAATCAATGCATAAGAGTATGCTTCCTTTTAAAAGCTATTTTTTATAAAAGCCTAACACCAGTGAGTTTTCTGTATAGATGAGAATATGTTCAAAGCAGAATGTTAAAGTCAGTTGCATTGAGAGTTAGAAGCTGATGAGAGAAAACTGCTTAACAAATAAGAAAAAGAGGAGAAAAATAAAAGGCAGATGAAAACTTAATTACAATGTTTCTTAGAGTCTCAAAAAACTATAAAAGCTAGAAAATACTAATAAAGCAATTGACATCCAGTGTTTTTTTTAACTGTTTACTGCAGCACCATATTGCCAGCACCTATTTTTATGATCAATGGCATATTATTATAAATCTGCTCAGCAATTGGGTGTACTAGGAACATTTAACACCAGACAGGCTGTTAATTTAAAAATCCCCCCAGAGTATTGAGTAGTTTTATTATCAGAGTGCTGTTTGTTTTATTATCATAGCATAACAACTAGCTTTCCAGAGTTGCCTTCATGCTACAGTGATGGTTCTTTCATTTCTGCTTTAAAAAAAAAAAAAAAACACATTTCTTTGATCATTGCAAACTGTTGGGTATTTTAAGATTTATTACATTTCAAATATAACAGCTTCTCTACCTTGTATTGTTTCATGCCACTGTTACACATACTGCATTCAGTGGCAAGCCTTCTCAGCTGATCTGATGATGACTGTTGATATGCATAAAGACACATGCATTTTAATAACATCAACTTAAGGTGTAGAAATCATTTTTGGAATTAAATGCAATAGCACAAATGTTTATGAAAATTCAAATATATTGAACATGACATTTCATTCCATTTGGCTCAGACTGAGAAGGCAGAAAAGATGAGAGGAGCAAAAACAATCTCTGGATTTACTATCACTTGCTCTTGACCTGTCTCCAAACTTTGAACAACTCTAACACAGTAGTCAAGTTTCTATGCTGTCTCCCATCTATCGTTTTCTCTTATCTCAGTTGTGAGAAAACAAATGAGAACAAAGCTGGCTACATAAATACTTTACATAAAGTAAATCTTCATCTATGCATTTAATGTTTCTCAGGGCATGAAGCGGTGTCAAAGCAAATTGAAACTCTACCCTGAACGAAGCACTCCCTTTCTTTCTGTGTCCACTAGACAATACCTACAACAATAATCATGAAAAGAATTAGCTCACTATTAAAAAATAAAAATGTGCCCTTTCTAGAAGCCTGTAGACATTCCTCATCCTTACAAATCAAGTCCTGTTAGGGACTGCTGTTCTTAAAATATGCAAAGGGATCAGTATCATATGACGTATTGTGGTATGTCTTTTAATTTGTGAAGAATTTCTTGACTTTATAGAGAAATCAAAATATTTTCATGTGTTATAGATAGAGGTTATGTTGAAAACAAGATTAAGTGTCACTTATGTTGCTGCTTCCAAGTGCTAGGAAAAGCACATTTACTGCCTCCAAAGCAAAATAATTATTAATTATCTATCATTAATTTTATCCAGCATTTTTAGAGAGTGATTGTAAATTTCAAGTCTATTTCCACTCCACTTCTCGTTATAGTAAAAATAAGCACAAGATGAAACTAACAAACAATAGGCCTATATGGCTTAGATCCACTCTGAACTACAGTAAATATTAAAACTTATCTTCAGATTAGTGAAGAGCTCACTTTGTGTCATTGTTCTTCATTAGCACTATTTCACTTTCAGTTATAAAATTGCAGTGCAGTACCAGAATAAAATGTAACACCTTTTTCTCTTTGACCTTGAGATGAGATTTGTTAGCATTTACTATCTGCTTTCAGTAGAATCACGCTTTCTGGAGAATATGATTGGCATCCCTCTCCATCACTACTGTAACATCATTGATTTCAAAAACCATAATATACAACACCCTTACAGGACTTGAGAATAATGACTGATGTGTTTGAAAAGCTTACAATAGAATGGAAGTCTAACAAAAACCCGACCGTAATAAATACAGTCAAAGTTTCATGTGTGGTAATACTGGTCTTCTATCAGGTATTTTTAGATTCAGATATTGGTCTAAACTACCCCATGTGGAAATTAACACACAGGTTTCAACAGTCCATCAATCTCATTCTAATGGGAATTTTGTCTTCAACTGAGTGAGACAAGCCTACCACTAGCTACCAACATCAATGAGTAAGGGAATGTTGCCAAGTAAACAGAACTTCAAAAGTAAAAAGCAATGAGTTTTTAATAAACTCACCTAGATTCCAAATTGCAGTTTATTTTGACAAAGCTGAAAATAATTGCCTGCTTAATTATCTTCACCTGAAACTGCCTTTGTAAGGTGTTTTGATACTATTGTGAGCAGCCTTGTTTGAGTATTTAGAGAGACGTATTTAAATATTCATTTATTGGAATCCAACATCATTTTCTGTTAATGCAATGTCATAGAGTGATTAACAGAACATCAGAAACATAGTTATTAGTTTAACAGTACGCAAAAGCTAGTAACATCTTCAACACTCTCCAGTAAAACATTTTCAACACTTTAGGAAGAAGTTAAATTTCCAAAGTTCTAAACACCACAGATAGAGAGGGAGACAGGAATATATCCTAATCAGAGATTTGCTTATCGTGATCTGCCAAAAGGAATCTTTGATGTAAAAATGATGCAATCTTAAGTAATTTATCATTTGTATGACAAAATATTGTGGGTCATTGCAATTAGTAATTGATCTACACTGAACTCAAAAATAGCAGGTTTGTCTAGTGATTCATTGTAAGATTTTGAGTTTTTTTTAATATGGGGACAAATGTGAAAATCATGAAAAACTGAATTTCTTCACCAACCTGAAGGGCTTTTCAAAATTTGTTATTCTCTAGTTACGGATTTTAGTATAAAGATATCTTTGAGCATGCCTTATGTAATTTTTTTCCAGTAATTATTCTAGAAAACATAATTCACTTCCTTACCATCCAATATAGATGCACCACAAGAAAAATATTAACTCCAATAAGCATATAAAATATGGAAAAGTAGTAGAATATATAAGAAGCTGTCTAGAAGCAAAATCTGAGAAATGCAACATAAATCACAAATCATCTTGCTCCAGTTATGCAGAATGCTATTCAGGTGAAATCAGGAACAACACAGAATATTTTCTAGATTTTAAAACTATCATGGCATCTTTTCCTATTATAAGATTTCCTAAAGACAAAGGGAGCAATGATAATGATGGTGAACAAGCAAGTAGCAACATACTATTGACATGCTTCACTAAAATTGATTGTGATTAATTGCCATGAAGACATGATACTCAAAGAAGTCATAGAATAGACCAGCTTTGGTTGGACCTCACAAAAATCATTATGCTAAGATGGTTACCACTTGATTCACGGGCCTAGTAAGCCTTCTAGCCTAGTTACTAGTTCGTCTCTTCTATTCTTATTTTATCAAGACTGGGAAATATATTTCAGTTCATGTTGTATGTGGATCCTACTGCATTAAACAAAGTTCCACACCTGAAAATTTTGTCTTATTGGGAAATATTAATGTCTATTAGGAAAGGAGTTTAATTGTGAAGCAAGAAGAATGAAGAGGGGTGATGGAATTTTTGTTGCTTTCCTGAGAAAGCACAGGAAGATGTCATTGAATATGAAGTGTCCAAATGCTCAGTCAGTCCACAGGAATGTTTAACAAAACTGAACTTGATAAATAAGACGTAGAAAGCAAATTAATTAGCAGCTTTTAAAGTATTATAGTCTTTCAAAAAAAAAAAAAAAAACAACCTCATATTGATGGATTTAAATACATCTCATTTCAGTGATGATCTCACCATGTCTCAAGAGCCAATTATCTTTTTGAGTAAAATTATTACAAATATACAGGGTAGAATTTGCTCTAGGTGACCACTAAATCCTACAATGGCTGTTTAGAAAGGCAAAGTGAAACATGTAATAGATATCAACTCAAAAGACATCTTCTAGTAACTAATTCCTAAGGTTTTTAGTACAGTTTTGTCCAACCTTTAGCTAAAGCCCCTCCTATTCAATGATTTTTTTTATCCTCCCCTGGATGTTACATTAGATGGAATGGCTTCATTTTACAGCAGTTGTGAACAGTATAAGTGATTTGCGGTGGAAATCAAAGATATTGATCTGCAAACTAATAGGCTAAATATAGTTTAGTTACTAGGCATCACATTTTACAGCCCAATAAGCAATATTTAGGTTGATTAAATTTCTTCACCAATTTTCTTGCTTTTCCTTTTTCTTTTACACTATGCCTTTCCATATTCTTAGATCTGGACTTGAAATATATCAACTTATGTTTTATTCTAACAAATTCGAACCTTTGATATCTAGTATACCAATAAAACTTCTGATGATGGTGCATTCAGGTCATATTTGAAAATGAACAATTGTCACTTCAATGTTTCTTGCAGAATTCTCCATAGAATATGAAATGACTCCTCAGCTATCTAGAGAAAGCCAGATTCACAACCATGTGAATACAGTACATTATTAAAATGCCAAAAAAAGTCAGAAACTGTGGCAATGCACAGAGAAGGAATAACGATGCTGTACAAGACACAAATATGCTAGCTGTTGTGCAGGTTCGTATATACACACAATGTTGGAATATTTTTATTAGAAATCTGCACGTAATTCAGATGTTTGTATTAACATCAACATTAAAACTACAAATGAAAGATGACGATTTATACATTCTACATTTCTTGAGCTGTTCTACAGATGACTTGGTGCATTGGGAAGGGAACCATCTTTTAACTGATATGTGACACAACTTTGGGTTTGTCTCACTGATATATTCAGCTCCATAAATCACTTGTCCATTCCAGACAATGGCAAGCACAGCACGAGTGATTTCCCTTGCATCTAGCCATTTCCTGCACAAATAAAGGTTTTTTTGTAGGAATTACAACAAAGCTTATGTTTAAGGGCAGTTTCTACACCTCAGAAGGCTCTTAGAGAGGATCTTTTATTTGTGACTTCCTAATCAACACAACTTGCCTGTGAGTAGTCAACAATCTAGGAGTAAGCCCAAGGAGTCAGAAAGTCAAAACTTACCATGGAAAAAAAGCCAGTCCCCATGATGATGTCCTTGAAGCCTTTTCTTTTACCACTCTGTATTATGACACTCAGGTTAGGAGATAACAACAGACCAAGAGCAATTAAGTAGCTTTTAGATTTCTTGATCTATACTGAAGTGAAGAAAAAGAAATTAAATTTGAATTGATTACTATAGGGCTGCATTAAAATTCTTGTGAAGTGAGAGTGTACTCTAAGATCTCATTAGGTTTTCTCTGAATCAGGGCTTCGAAGCCAGTATTACTGGCAGAAATAAGGAAAAATACAATGGAACAGGAGAGACAATGGATGCTCTGAATAAAATCATCTTTTTCCCCTAGAGGGACCTTTCCAAAACAGACACTCCCTCAGGGACTATTCTAAAGTTGTAAATACATAACACATATATACCTACATGTGTAAGGCTCACACATCACAATGTGAGATAAATATAAACTTTGTTTACATGTGTATGTACAGAACTGAAGAGAATTGTTGAACAAGTTTTGGAGTATCCAGGGGCTCTAAGGAATACATTCAGAATCTTTTTTAAAGTTCTGTCTAAATCGCTTTAGTCTGTGAAATTATTTTGCAAGTACTGCAAAAAAAAAAAAAAGATCTGGTAATAATTTTCCTCTTCTGTAACTGGAAAGAAAAGGAAACCCATTCCATTGTGACACTTACTCCAAGAATGCAGGTACATTTATCGTTCATGTAGGAAAATTAAGAATTTGAAAAGCATGTAAAAAATAGAATTAAAAAAAAAAAAACATAATAAAAGTTTTAGAGGAGAATGGGAGAACACTGGTGTAAAAAATGCTTGTAAAAGACTGTTATGTAATAGTAACAAATGCTAAGATGAGAAGAAAATAAAAACAAAATCCTAAAGATGGTCTTCCTAGTCACAGTCTTAACTAACATCTCAAATTCAACTTAGTAATATCAGAGCAAACTACCTTCAGTTCTGGCTCTGAGGACATTTGAATTTTACAAAAAGAAAAATCATTTCAGGAAACCTGTAGCATAAAAAGAAATAATATAATACTTGCTACCATATTTAAGGTAGCACTGCATTGAATCTACAAGATATGGTTTAGTAGCTTAGTGGTAGTGACGGTGATAGGAGGACAGTTGGTCTAGATGATCCTGTAGGTCCTTTCCAACCTTGTGATTCTGCGATTCTGTGAATCACTGGATTTAAAGATTCTATAAAGAAATAGAGAAAAAATTATGTATTACTTAGAATGTTGAAGCATCTCAGGAATTATGCTTAACAATTTTAGACCATGATGTATGTGAAAGTATAAAAAGATGCTATATATTTTGCCTGGAGTGTCTGGAGATATAGATTTTTCCAGTACAAAACATGGCTTTAAACTCTCCTCTCATTCTTTAAATGATCATCGGCCTTTTAAAATGTTTCTTTTCTTGTGCAGTTAGCTCAATTTCACCCTTGCTTAATAAAAATAAAGCATACTTACTATAAAAATATCTATATTGCCATTAGCAACACAAGAATTAATCCATGCTATTTGAGATTTAATTGATGCATTGTAATAAGTCAAGAAATACCATAACTCTGTGATTAAAACTGAATAGAAAACCTAATTATCTTACCTGAAGGATAAGAAAAAATAAGGTAACACCTCCCATGTGTAGAGTTTTAATTCCCTAATTAAAAAAAATAGAAGATTTCTAATTTAATCATCAAATAGTACAAGGGAAAACAGAAGTGTTAACTTTGATAATTAACTGTTCATAAATTATTGCTACCAGGCAAAACAATCATTACATTTGAAAACTTATTTTGTCTTTGTAAGACCAACAATGAAACAGTGCAAGAACTTAAAAAGACTTAGCTCGTACAATTAAAGACATCATATCACTGCTTATTGTCAGAAAGTTCTATTCAGACACTTGGGGAATATAAATCTTAACCTTGTTGTTGGATGAAAATAGAATCCAACCATAAGAAGAGCCACCTTCTTCTAGCACCAAATTCAGATTTGGTACTCAACAGTGTTATAAGAGTTATCTGGAAAGCCAGGGTAACCCATCACTTCACTGAAATATTGCTTAAAAAAACAAAAGTTTCAAAATGATAATTTTCCCATCCTAACTCCAGATCTGAAAATAATAATATTCAGTCCTGCAAAAGTAGAGACATTTAAATTTCTTGTCCACACAGGCATATTTGAATGTCAATTAGTTTATGTAGGATTCTCATGTTTCTCCAAAACATGTTGTTAACTTCCTTTTCTACATCTTGTTTACACTGTTGCATTTGCAATGGAATTACTTGTGTTTACACACATAAGGGTAAAATAAGCATAAAAAAATGTGAAAGACAATTCTACTTATTATTTTATTCTCTAATATCAAAATAAGTGTGGTAAACAAACAGACCTTTACCAAGTGCTGATAAAAGAAATCTGACCCTATTACAACAAAGTCTGTAAGGATAAAATATCTCTTAGCTCTTTTTCCTCCATCATGGTCTCATACGTATCACATCAGCTGCTCCAACAGCAGAATTTGCAACGAGGTCAAGTGTCTGCTGAACTTAGAGAGAATTTTCAGCAACTACCAGTGATCTTCCTAACCACAAAACAACTGCTATTCCCCCAGTCCCAGCCCTTAATTAGATGAAAGCTACTGCATCAGTGCAATCTCTGTGTCCCAGCTTTTTTTTTTTTTCTAGACAGACAGGAAAACAGAATACTGAGCCTTTCAGAACATCAAAATAAACTGTGCACTACTGTGCATATTCACAGCTATAGCCATCCAAAACCAGCAAATTCTAGTACTTATTAAAGTAATCAAAGTGTTGGAGACTAAAGCTCCATGAATTTAGGCACAGAAAGATGCAAATTGGACTGGTGGAATGAGGAGTGAATAGATGAATAGGGTTTATGGAAGAAGAGATGTTCAAGGATATTGCATATTTAATTTATAGAAATGGAAGATATTTGTTTTTAGTACTATTAGGGCCTTTGTTAAAATCTCAACAATTTTTTTTAAACAGTGGTGAGAAAATGCAGACTAACGACAGCTCGTTAAATAAAAAATAATTTCAATGTTGATCTAGAACTTCAGAACATAAAATAACTCAGCAACAGTACTCCAAGAACTATATACACTTACTCTGATAGACTACTTATCATTCTCATTCTTAAATAAATCTCATGAAGACATCTGTTTTGAAAAATTAACTCTCAAATTTGATGAACTTTGACTTAGGTTTCTCTAATTCAAACAACTTAGGAAAACCGTCGTGTTTTTTTTTCAACAAATTACGCACTTTTAGTATTATTTTTGGATGTATTTTTAAACAGTGTCCAAGCCCAGCCAAACACTAAGCAGCAAATGATCTATCACCATTACAAAGCTGTTGTAGAAAGACGGAGATGTAAAAAGAAACATTTGTATACAGCATTTCAAAGTGGTGTAAATCAAACTGAACTCTATAACTGGAACTGGTATGATCATTAAATGTACAAATGAATAAACTAGGCATCTCCTTGACAGACATATGATAGAAAATGATAGTCAGTGAAAGAATGTTATATTAAATGTAGAATTCATTGATTATCTGTTTAAAGGACAGCCACAGTTCTGATTCCCAAACAATCGGAATTCCCAAGCATTCTGTCCTTCTTCAATTTGTAGAAGCCGGAATGAACTGTTACATTACTTCAAGGGCAGCAAAATTTAATTCATGTCATCCAATTCCAGCCCTGGTCTGTAATTTAGGATGATAAAATGTGTGAAATTCTCAAGGAAAAAAAAAAAAAATCAGTATAAAATAAGGGGTTTTATGACTCTCAGAATTTTGTAGTCTTTAAAAAATTTTCTAGAATCATAGGATATTCTGAGTTGGAAACTACCTTAGGACTAACCTGAGAGTTAAAATATGTGTCTAAAAACTTGTCAAAATATGTCCTGAATGCAAGCACTAAATGAGCTATATTCTACATCATATTTTTGAAAAAGAAGTGGATACATTTTAGAGAAAAATGGCTTGTTTCTGATTTAAAAAAAAAAAATCTATAACTTTGTTCATAGTTTCTTAAATCTTCTGTGGAGCTCATTTTCTTTAACATTATTTTTACATCAAGGACTTCATTTCCATACATACGATTATGGAATCAAGCCTGTAAATTTACACAACTATCATTATGGTCTTCAAATGAAATTCACGTTGAGATTTTTCTCCTCTTTTCCTTCATTTACATAGTCTTTGCACATATGTAAATTAGCAGATAGTTAATTCTATTAGTATAAAAGACACTGGAACAAACTAACTTTCCCATTTTTTCAGAAGTGAACAACTACGCTATTTATTTCCTCTGATGTCAGAGGAAATTCATCAGGAAATTTCCTTATTATGACATTTATAAGTTCTGACCTGGATGCTTAAGAAGACACAATCAGTTAGTCCAATGAAAGAACATGAAACAAAACTGTGAGTACAGCAATAAGAAATAAAATTCAAAACCCTCTTCAAATGAGCAACAGCTACATGAAGCACTTCAATGATACCTTTAGCCCATTAAAGTTTCAAAATTAAATTAATAAATATTTTTCCATGGGTATATTTCAGTAGGAAGAAAGAGCACATTTATTTTAAAAAGGCATTCCTCCGAAGCAAGAACATTAAGGAACAAGATTCAAGACAAGGCATAAAAAAATTATATATATGTAGGTTTTTTCCTCCAAAATTTTTTCTCTTTCTAACAGACCGTCAAGTTTGAGCATTTTTAGCAGGACATGGTGACAATTATCCTCACATGTCCTCATACTATGAGTGTAGATACAGACAGATGAAAATATTGAGTAGTGACTGTAAAGAACATTCATACTAAGAAACTTCAATTTGAAGAAGTGGGTAAAGTTTTTTTATTAGCTGTCTAAATTCTGTAGAAGACAGAAATTGGAAAATGGAGGATAGCAACTACCCCATAACTGTTGAAAGTTAGAAAGGAAGAAAGGAAAGGAAGAAAACAGAGAACAACTCACTCACTTTCTCTAAGTTGTTGGAAAACCATTTTTGATGTGTCATTATGCTAGAAGAACATTGAATGAATTTTTAAAAAAGTCATTTGAGATTATTATGAACATCCTATTGAGATTACTATATGCATGCTATCAGATGGTAAAATGAAACAAGTTAAATATCCAGCAGAAAGATGGTGTAGGAGACAATAGCAATGATAAATAAATAACAGAATAATTTAAAAACTCTTCAAGACAGAAGGGAAATAGAGAAGTAAAATGACAAACATTAAGCTAGGCAGGCGGATTTTGACACTAAAAAAATGAGATGCTGATTGGTGAGATGGGTGAGCCAGCAGCTCTTCAGAAAAGCATCATTTGGGGAACAACAACAGATTATCCCAGTTTGGAGAAAAATTAATATTTTAGGAAACAGGTTAAACAACAACCTCTGTGTGGATGTCAGATACAGGAAGAAAGTTAACAGAAAGTGGAAGCAAAGTCAAGCCATTAATAAGGAAGGCAAAAATAGGAATAGACAAAATCAGATAAGCAGAAACACAAAACGATATAAAAATTAACTAGAGTTGTGAAGAATCATAATAAATGATTGTAAGAGCATTAATGACATGAGGAAGGACATGAAGAGATTTGTTTTGAGTGAAAAATAACCTATTTTCAGTAATTTTTTTTCATGTTTGATAAATACAACCAGAGATAAAAGTGTACTATCTTGTCCTTGGTAAAGAAGGAGAGAAAAAATGTAGAAGTGCTTAAATAATTTTCATAATTCCAGACATATCATAGGCTGATGAACATGGAAACTTAATGAATTGGCTGATGAAACTACAGAGCCTCAAGACTTTTTTTTAACATGCAACATCCACGTAACCATATGAAAACATGATCTACTTGAATAGTGTAGCTTTAGAACTAGGGAAAACAGTGCTCTAGGAATGGTTCACTCCGAACTAGATGGCACATGGATTTCTTCATAGCTCTAGCCTCATGCATTCATGTTTTAATGCCTATTCAATATTTTAATTAATAGATTGGGCAGTGAACTCAAAAAATTATTACAAATATTCCGAAAGACAGAATTAAATGTGACAAATTGTAGATATAGCCTGACAAATAATTCAGAGTAGAACTTACTAATGGATGGACAGTCAAGAACTTACTAAAGGTTGGACAGATCCTGTAGACAACAGGATCTGAGAGAGATAGATATAGTAGTTATATTATTCTATTCTATTATTATTATTATTATCATATAGTCTTAATAAGGAGTAGATGAAGTCAGAGGAATCATGTTTTTGCAATCAGCCAACTAAACTTTGGATTGTCACATATAAACAAAAGTGTAATAATCCTATGATATGGACATCACTGATAAGGACAAACTGGAAATTTTTGTGTCCAGTTTGGGACAATATATCTGAAGAGTGGGGAGAGTAAGGGAATCAACATGACAGTCACAAATATGAGAGGTTTTTAGAATATGATGTATTGCAGAACATTGAAAAAAGAGAATGGAAAAGTTTAATCTAAATGGGAGAAACTGAGATACAGGGAGAAAAGAAAATATATTCAAATAAATACTTTGGAGAAGGGGAAAGAATTAACCTATACATTTATGTGAATATGAAGAACAGAAATTTTCTTAAATTAATGGAAGGAGATATTAACAAAAGAATACTAATGATAGGGAAGTAAGGTAAAGCCTGGGTCATGCTTTTGAGAGAAGTTGTGGCATTTCCAGCAGTAGATGTGTTTGAGACTAGGCTTTTGAAATATCTATCAGACTCCATCTAAATCTAATTGATCCTGCTTTTCAGCAGTTGGATAGACATCGGGTGGATAATCTCCTGAATTCCCTCAAGGAAGAATTGTGATCTAACCACATGTAATTTACATTGTATTGAAATCAGTACCAATACATCCAATTCCATTTATTTTTTTTCCCATTATGACCCCTCATAAGAAAAGCTAATAATAGCATATTACAATTTTAAAAAGCAAGCAAGAAAATGCAACCTCCACTCATATAACATTCCAGACAGTAATGATGAGCAGACTGTTGCATGTCTGTGCTAAGCCTCCACTGTAAAATTCAGAAGGTTGTGTCTTTTACTTGACAGCATTGTGTCTTCAACATGTAGATAGCATGAAGAACTTTCACATTTCTTCTCTAAAAGTGCTATAAAGCTGAGGGTTGATCACTGAAAGATTCCAACAGAACCAAGCGGAAACAACAAACAAGCAAAAACAACCCACACACAGGCTCCAACACCAAGAAAAGAAAAAAGTAAATAAAATGTGAGAAAAATATAATGTATGTGATTCACTGATTAAGGAGAGAGAGAGTACTACCCAGAGCATAATGAACCACAACCTGTTGGTTGAATTCCAACTTAGAATTTTGACTCTACTACCTGAAGGAAAAACTAAGGAAAAACGAATTCAATGCTGTTCCACAGTCACTAGAGGAGAAAATAAATCTCTCAGGCCAGCATAAAGAGAAAGGCAGGCACCTTAACAAGTTTATGATGAACGCTTTTGAGATCTGAAGTGCAGATGCTGTTCTTCCAGCAGAAACTGTGGTTGACTGTAAAAATATAGTGACAAAGAAAGTGAATATTCTATCATAAGCACAAAGTTCAATAGGCTTTTTTTTTTAATGCTTAAAATGAGGAAGATAATTCATGATACTATGGAAATGCCTAGAAAAACCACATCAACACGTCACCTACATATACATACGTATGTATCTAAGTACAATCACAATTACAGATACTGTTTTAACTAAGAAAATCAAACCATTTTTAAAGCAATCTATTTTTTGTTTTTCCTACTAGTAGAAATTCTGAAGACCTTCCACCATGATGAAAATCCATACTGATTCTAATCCATTATTATTTATCAGAGTATCATTTCACTTTCTTTTATTCCACTTAACATGATTTTGTCTGATCTTAATTGGGAAATATCATTCCAAAACACTGACAGTGTGGGAAACACTGCAGCATAATTCATCAGATGTGTTTGTGGCTTATGAGAAATGCTTCCACATCATCTATCTTGTGATTGGAAAATGAATCATACCTTGATAGGTGAAGGACTACAAATAAGTCTGAAATGTGGTTTTGTAACTTTATCCTGTTATATAGTGTTGTAACTAGATAATTATTATTTATATAATGCCTTTCCCCTGTAAATTATTAACAATTTCACAAAAGAAGGACACTTTTCATATTCCAATAGGTGAGGAAACTGACTCAGAACGGAAAAGTAAATAGCCCGCAGACAATATGTAGGCCGAAACCTACACTAAAAAAAATATCCGGGCCTTCTCAGTCTCTGCCTTGCCTATTAGATTATACTGACACACTAGGCAATACTTCATCAAATAGGCATTTTAAAATTATCTTTTTGAACTGGGATTTTTGTTGGATAATAAGAATCTCTAGCAAAAAATAGTCATGGAACTTAAGACAATACTATTAAATTCTGTTCTTAAAGTAAAGTTGTAATAGAAGAAAATAATAAAATTTTTTTGAAAACTGAAAGACCTATCCCATTATGAATTTTGTTCGCAATTCACTTACGAGAAATTAGTATCCAGTGAAGTCTTCCTGTTCTTTTGGAATATATGTGTAAGTATGAAAACATACTTTCTTACTCTCTGATTGTTCATATTGTTTGACAGAAAAACAGAAAACACTTTTCTAATCTGCGAAGGGGTGGCTAAATCAAGAAGACAGTTCAACAAAAACCAGGTTAAATTATAAAAATGGAGGGAAAAAAAAAAGAGAAACTATGTTCTGAAGTAACATGCTGACAACATATTCAAAAGAGCTAAACTGACAATCGGGCACTGAATGTTGATTGTGGACACATTAATTTTTAAAAATAGAAAAGGAAAATCTCTTCTACCAAAAAAAAAAAAAAAAAAAAATTGTATACCAAATTTTATAATCTGCTAATCTGCTATACATGTTGACTTGCAAGAACCAGATGCTAATTTGATTGAGCCTTAAGACTTTAGAGTAAAAGAATAATCTTTGCCAGATTTTTAAACATTGACAGTAATTAAAATTGAGGTATTGACACTCTTGCTTTTGGCAAAATTTATTTTCGTGTAAAGACAATTTCATTTACTTAAAAGAAGTCCATACAACATAAATCATAGCTTAGTTAAAGTTTTTAATATTGAGTCCACATTAAGGACTTGTAGATTTGATTTTGCATCTGTTACATGCTTGAATTAATTTTAGAAGTTAAGAAGTCAGCTTCAAAAAAGATTTCATACTTCTTTTTGTATATTCTTATGATTTCCTCCTTTCCCCTCACCATATTTTTTACTTATTTTTTTATAACTGATACAGGGAAAAATGATGTACTAAGATTACTGCACCAACAGGGGGGATACTAAAAGCAAGCTAGAGAAATCAAAAGACTTTCTTCTTAATTAAGTCACAGTGGAAATAATTAGTCACTTTCTCTCTGGTATTCTCATTTTTGAATGCCATAAGCATTATTTTGAATGCAACAAATCAGGCTGTGTTGTGGAATCAAATCCATAGTTATTTTTTGTCAGGTTTTTTTTTTTTTTTCTTGTATCATACTGACAGTACAGCTGTCAGTAAAGGTCATTTGGGACAAATACAAGACCAATTTTTCTCTTCTTCATCCTTATTTCAACATATAGGAATGGATTCAGATTCTACTAGCTTAAGCAGGAAAAGACAATATGAAAAGACAATATACGTGAGTAAAGGGAATACAACTTGGAATACAAACTTGTAACTACACACTCGTTTTGTTTCATAAGTTAATTTGAAATAGGAAAACCAGCACATTTTTAACTATCTTCTTCTTTTGTTAGTTGTGATTCCTTTTTTTTTTAATTATTTTTTTGTGCTATTTTTGAAAAATAAATGCTTCTTTAAACGTAAGACATCATTGGAAAAACAAACAATGGGTTTTGTTTGACACATGAAAATAAAATTTTGATTAATTTTTTTATTTCTCTATACCTGTTAAAAATTATTACTATAATGACCATGAAATATTGCAACTTTGAAAACAGACTTGTAATTAATAAAGAAGATAAAAAAGGAGTAACATTGTTTATTGCCAGACATTCCACTTGAAAGAAAAGGCAAAAGCCACCAAATGAGTGTTCTTTCTGCCATTACAGTTTACTTTGAATACAAGATAAATATAGCTACTGACAGTGAAAAGAGGGAATTTCTGAAGCAAGATTGATCAGTACATCCATTATGCTAATCACATATTTTTTATTTTGCATTTTTATATTTTACCTTTCATGATTATAAATAAATTGTTAGAATGAAACAAAAAGCTATATTATATATATTATTAGAACAAACAATTTATAACATTTAGCTCATGAATAAAACATGAAATAAATATTTTCTTTATTATTTTTTTCTTTTTATATTATAAATAAAAACAGTCAAGTTCTTTTGCTTCTTTTTCTATTTTAAGGAATATTGCTGAAGGCAACACTGGAATCTCAGCTGAGAAACTAGCTAAGAATATTTCATCTCCATCAACTTTTCAATAAGAATATGAATATAAGTGTTGAATTAGGAGAATCACACCCAAAATATTCTATGAGTATTTCATTTTGCTTTCAGTCACGCTCAGCCTATTTTGTATTTTTTCTCTATTCACAACTGAATATTCAGGCGTTCATTAGGGGGAAAAAATTACACCAAGCACAATTCCTTCATGTCTCTTCTAAATTGGACCCTCTACAATGCAGCACAGACTGGTAAAAGACATCCAATAGGTGCTGTTCTCCTGAAATTTTCAGTAGCATTATATCTATCAGAAACTGAGGCTACAGGGAATAAACTGGGTTGTTGCAGAGGCTGTTCAAATTTACTTCAGGTAAAAAATAGAGTATACTCATTCACAAGAAACAAAGACTTGCCTCTGGATCCCAAAAGCTCCACCCTCTTGGTCCAAAAATTTAGGGCTTAAGTTCATGTTTGAAGTTTTCCTACTAGTGGTAGTATATACTCATAAGTAAAACCAGAGGCAAGTTTTCCTCTGAAGATTATATCTGTGGAAGTAACTAAATAAGCCAAGCCAGATTCTGGGCATGCATTTTTCAGCCCAAACCAAGCAGAAGCATGTTGCTGTTTTATGTCAACAGTTAGTGCAGGTGGTGGACATTATTCTCAGTTTGAAAAATTCAGGTATGAAACCAGCTAACAAAAGCTGGTGTTGCACAAGTTCATGCTAGTCCTGTTTAAAAAAAATTTTAAAAAAAGTTGATGAATTTTCCTATTCCTGCTTAGAAAAAATGATCTCATTTTGGATTAGAATAGTTCTCTGATTCATGATCAATTTCACACAGCATTACAAATGACTTTACAAAGTGCAAGAAACAATTTAAATTAGAAAGAAAAAAAAAAGAGCACCACCACCACTAACCAATGTATTTTGTAACTTAGAATAGGACACTGCTCTTTTCAACCCTCCTTGAGCAGACCTGACAGAAAAGCATTCAGTGACTCAGCTGCGGTTTTGAGCTCTTCTTTGCAACCAAGGCTATGCATGCTCACACAATTACACACATGAATGTGATAAAATACAATTTAATCTAAAATCTTCACTCAGTCATTAAATCTTTCAGTACCTTAATATATTCAGGAATGATGCTGTGGGCTAAGACACTGTAGCCAAGCATTAAAACTATTATAAAATTCCACAGTATTTTTTCACCTCTAAACTATTGTCTCTTCCTGAGAGTTTCATAGAACTTGTGATTATTTTATATATGTATCAAACACATTTTATATATGTCTCAAATTCTGAAAAATCCTAACTACTTTCAAAAATGTAGTATCATATACTCCTAGCAGCTATTCATAGTCAAGTCATAAAATAATGGTTTTTAGAGTAAGTGTTAGTAAATTTAATTTAGACCTCTTTGGAGATACAGTAAAGAGAGGAAATCACATGAGCAGATTGTTAGTTATATTTAAGCTTAAATATTTGTTGCATAAAGGACAGCAATATCATCCTTACTAGAGAAGGTTACGTAGAGATTAAAATATGACAGTTGACCTGTAAAGTAACATATCCTACCTCTTCCCCTCAATTTTTGATTTCTTTAATGTAACTGCTAGAGCAGCTAATGGTGACTTTAACTTCTAAGAATACATTTTCTACCTTTAATTAATGTTGAATATGTATGTGTTTTTTACTATGGTTACAAAACCATATCCATTTTTTTATATTCATCAGCAAATTTAGTTCCAAATAGTTGAGACTGGATAACTGTTTCAGCTTATACAGAAAAGTAAAACATCAGAAAACTGTAAATCAGAATAAGAAAGCCTCAACTCTTGGGATACAATGTTTAAATGCTTTGAACTTCATGTATAGTACATATAGTACTACATGTACAGTAATTTCATAATTTCAGTGATGATATTTGGGACTACGCAACTGACAAAAATGGTATGTTTTACAAGAAATATAGGCCTTTGTAAGAGAAAATGCAAGGTTATAATATTTCAAATGATAATCTACATATTTATTTATTGTCCAATAGCTAATATTTTTTTGAAACATTTTTGATAATTTATAAGGCTTTTTTGATCTACTGTATGAACTTCAATAGAAAAGGAAAGAAAAAGAATAATTGTTAATTTAAATTGTAGCCTTGCTTCTAAGTTATTAAAACAGGGAAGACTGCTAGGGCAGGTGTGCAGTTTTACACACAATCACTGATTTTACACAGATCATAAGTTTTACAGCCTTTCCTCTGAAATTTTAAAAAGGAAATTCCCTTTCCTTCTTAAAGTAGTAGAGAAGTAGTAGAGACCACTCCACAAACATAATGAAATCACATTTAACTATATGTCGTGCAGATTAGAGTTATAATCTCATTCTCTAAATCATTGTTATTTTGCAATGTAATACATAAGTTTAGAAACTCTAACAACGACACATACATTTTGTTCCAAAACACATTGTCTTTAGGAAGTGTTCATAAGGTCAAAAATCTTTCCCAAATAATTACAATTAGTAATTTTTTTTTTTCTTTCTAATCAGAAACAACGATTATATAGGATAGGGAGTATGCTAATCTACCCCATGACAATTAAATTTTGCCATCCAGAAAATATCTTCCAAACCCAAATTCCTTTCACTATATAGGGCTTTAATCTAAATTCCTTGTTTTCTCTCTTTTCAATTATACTCTTCGCCAACTTGCTTTAAACATGAATAATGCAATAATGTAAAAACATCCCCCCTGGTCAGAAACTTACATCATTTCCAGCATAGGCAGTTACAGATGGCAATTATAATACCAAGGTAATTACATAGAGAATCATGTGAACTTTGACAATCCACTGAATGGTATTCCCCTGTAGGTTACAGATTAAGCAAATCAAAGTATTTTCTAGAATGAAAAGTTTCTTTAGGTAGCTGAATCTACCCTCTTCTATTTATGCATGCACCTTCTTCTAAAAATCTAGAAACATTGAAGTATTTTACAAAATACTTCAATGGTTGGTGTAAGCTCCCTAGGAATCCAAAAGCTAACAGTGAAAAACTATACAAAATCCAAAGCTCTTGCATAGTCCAGAATCATATTCTTCTTCCTCACTCGCAGAATCAAAAGCATTTTCAAGTGAAACTAATCAGAGCAGATGCCAAGATTAAAGACAGCTTTGGAAACCTAGAACTTACTTATGTCCAGTTGTCAAAATGCTGTTCCTCATTTGACATTACATTTGTATGTTGGTAAATGTTCTGACTTTAGCAAAAGAAAGTCAGTAGAATCATCAATGATAAAGTTTCACAAAATATTGTAGAAATGGTGAAACATTACTGTTCAATATACCAGATTTTTCTTACAAATTACATTTTAAAAAGTGTTGCTATCAGAGGAGAAGGGGTTTAGAACAGTGAGCTATACTCAGATGTTATTTATTATAATGATGACTGTGCAAATAAGCAAATAACTAGAGTTTTTGACAAGACTCAGTATTCCTAAACTAAAAGGTCAAGATAGGATTGTACTGTGTCTGTTGCCAAATGCAGCGCAATTACCAATAGAGTTGTAAAATTATATTATAAAGATTAGTGTAATTGACCAAGAGAACTCAAAAATGTAGAAAAACTTCAAGGGAAAAAGAAAAAAACAACACTGACAAACATGCATAGAAAACATCAGATTTTCTATATTATACATTGTATTTCATTTAAAATATTTTATTAATCTTTTGATACTTCCTATCGCCCATTATAACCCACATACTTGTAAATTACATTCACTGGGCATACAGGAGAAATTCATCTGAGTTTATACTGTTCATAGCTTCATTTCATATAGCCCTAAATCTTGAAAGATCACTTTAATATTTAGTCAATTCTGTCTCTATATGTGGCAAATGGCCACTTATTACAACTATATTCAGGAAGGATGTAAGAGGCAATGATAGTGTGAGAAAATGTTTGATTTATAACTTAGAATAACTTGCAGCTACTGAAAATCTGTAAGCTGTATCCTGAAGAAGTTGCAACACTGGATCTTACCTACGCTAGTCTAGACATAAACAAAGCAATTATGGTCTTTACAAAACCAAATTCTGAAGATTAAAATGCACCTTCCAGTGTATGGTAAGGTCATTGAAAATGCAGCTAAACCAGCAGAAACTGTTGATAGAAAATGACTGCAGTATAACAATATTCAGCTGACCTGATACTGCATAAAACAAAGGCCATGCAGATGACTTCCTGTGCTAAATTCAAACATTTTACATCAGTAATGATCACTGACGTGCTTGTATCTTGTGAAAATTTTGCTCATCCTAGTCTGAGGAAAAACAGCTTTTACAAACATAATTCTCTATACAAGTGAAGTCTTGTACAAAGCTTAGGTTTAACAGAATAAACTAGCTTTATTTTTCTTTTTTTCTTTTTTTTTTTTTTTTTTCTGTTGTGGTGATTGATTAGATATTCCAAACCAATTCTATATTTAATCTATCAACCTTTGTTTAAGCTTTATGAAGATATATTATATTACACATGCACATCTCTATATGAAATTAAGTTAGTGAAATACTTCAACATATTTCAAAACTTCACACTTAGTTAAGCTTTTTGAGATAATATAAGCCTCTTGATGTCCCACTAGTTAAAAAAACGTGTTTTTCAGTAATGGCCATTTTACCAGACAGAAAGCCGGACTGACTGTGAAAGGCAGTTTCTGCTAGAAGACGGTGTAAAAAAAACCAACAAAGCATTTTCAATTCTGACTTCCAATTCTATGCACTGTATAGAAATCACTAAAAACATTAAAAATACTAAATGTAAATATTATTCAACACAGTCTTTTAATAAATTGCTATATCAATTACCTGTAAATCAGATGTAAAAAAAATCCTTCCTTTCCTGTTAAGCTGATAATTGGTTTATGATTTTACTGGTTTCTTTTACCTACTTATTAGAAAAAGCAATTGTCTGATCAGCTTTCACATATAGATATGTTAACACTTCATAAGTTGTCCTTTAGATATGCCCATTACTTTACTTTCCCACTGATCAAAGGCAACATGAAGAATATGATGAGTAGACACTCTGAAAATGGAAAATTTACTTAGCTCTTACCTGCAAAAAAAAAAAAAAAAATTAAATGCTCAACAATAAAGGTAAAGCCACTGGGAATGACCTACAGAATGCTGAATGAATATAAGATATACTTGGGTTTGTTCCTTTGTGCCTTCTTTCCTCCCACCCATAAACTTGTAGTTCCCTGCAGCAAATTATCTCCATTAGCAATTTTTTCTCTCTCTTCACTTACATGGCAGCACTCCAATATTTACTTGGTCATTCTCCAGTAATATAGAATATCTTATGGTATGAAAGACTTTCATTTGAAGACTGTAACTTGATTTCAAAGAACAAAAACACAATAAGTTTCCAAGGATCCCCCAAGACACAATCTGAAACTTAGTGGGGGTGCCCTGATTTGTTCAGGGTAACACTGATGAGTCAAAGTTCATTATTTCACAACCTATTTAAGCTTCAATCAAACTTGAATCTATGGATATCCCTGTCTCAGGATTAATATATAATTGAACAACTGCTATTGTCTCTCATCAGGGGGGAAGTAATCATTATTGCAACTCATTTGTGCTGGGGACTTCTTAAAATTTCAATATAAATATGAATCTAGTTAGGGGCCCAACACTGATATTCATCTGTGTTAACATATATACATTTTAGTCTGACATTGTTATAAAAAAATACGTTAAAATGAGTGATGCAAGAACCTCAGAAGCCTTGGGGTTTGGAAAAGCTTCAATAAAACAGTGGAGACATACACATTTGAAAAAAGAAACAAAGAGAATCCCACAACATCCTATGATCTTTCTTTCCATCCCAGATGCTTACCATCAGAGAAGCTGTTATCTGTATCTTCCTCTGCATGGGGACTGTTCAAAGTTGTTCCTCTATAGAAAGAAAAGGAGTTTCTTTGTGCCTCATTGTTTCCCTATCCTCTTCTATTTCTACCACTCAATTTGTAAGAAGATTTTGTGTTGGCAAATTTGAGGATAAAGGGCTCTGTTCTTTAAGAACTTTTACCCTTCTTACTTCTGTGAAGGTGTTGTATAGCATCTTCTAACCCCATTATCATGTCTTTTCTTTTTCAGCTTCTGCAATCGCATTTGTCACTCTGTTTTAAAATATACTTCCATTTTACTGAGCAAGCACATGACAGCTACTAAATGTCAAGTTCTTTTTCTACTCAGGTTTCAGAAATACAAAATAATTTTTTTGTTATTAAATTTGATACCAACAGTAAAGTCTATTTTTTCTTTTGCTGTGCTTTCTGCTGCATGGTAGAAATAAATGCAGACTCTTGACTACTGAGACGAATGGACTTTCTGGACCCACAACTTGCCTTATATAAATCCGAAATAACTCCTCTCTCTTCTATTGCACAGTTTCTTGAAGCCAAAACAGGTGAGCAAAGGTGAAAAAAACATTTTACTGCTGAGGAGCTGTCAGAGCCCTCTCATTTTCACTTTCAGTAATGCTAGCACCCATGGTGTAGCATAATCTTTAAGACATCGTTGTTTAGGTCTACAAACATACAAAAATGTCCCTGCACACTCTTTCACAGGATGGAGTCTGTGTTGATGTAGCCAAAGTAAGTCACTTTTCAGAATTGTAATTTTATATATAAGATGTCTGTTGCAGTGAGTATATCATTAAAAATGCACTAAAATAGTAGCAGGGCAGCTACCATAGAAAATTCATGTTGCAAAATTAGCCTATCTATATTTCACAATATATAATCATGCATAAGAGAAGGTCTCATGTAGGAATGTGGAATGACTCAGTGTTAAATTACATGATGGCTGTAACTGTTTAGGACTATTCAGAATCTAAAACATAAAAAAGAGGTCTGAAAAACCATAATGCTGTGGAAATACAGAATGTGGTACCAACTATACAGAGTTATAGATATTTTTACATGAGCTGAAAATGCTTACATGGGAAGCATTTATTCTACTCGCGGTAGCAGGAAATAAGAAAAGATATTCCCAGCTTTTGAATTTCAGCTAGAAAATTCCAGTACAAGTAAATCATGGGAAAATATCCCAAAGGCCATGGCTTGTGTACTAGCTTAGCTTTAAAAAGCCTACCCTGTGTTTTCTTTACTTTGATGGTTAAATAAACACTAGAGATTTATCACTGGTTATTCTAAGAGTGCCTTAGTTTTTGAGATCTGTCGAGACAATTGCTTTTAATGGAGCAATATCATATCAGCCTGTTCCCCGCAAAAATGAGAAATATATCAAGCAGCAATTGTTAGTATTGCATAGAAAGTATAAGCAACAATTGTCTACAGCCTTTCTTCTTAAATGAAAAGGAAGAAAGAAAAGAAGGGAGAGAAAAAGTAAAGGCACAAGACAAAGACAGAAATAGAAGAATGAGGAAAAAAAGAGAAAGACAGGAGAAAGAGGAATAGAGAAAGTCTGTGTAGTACCTGCACTTAAATATAATGTAAAAGCATGGAAATTACTGAAATTCATACTCAGTAACCCTAAGATGGTAACCATTTTAATCCCAGTATAAAATTCAATGGATTTTTTTCACCCAGAACAGAAGTCTGACACAAATATCGACCAGACAGCAGAACTTTAATATTTTAGCAATTTCTGTGAATTTTAGAAACAGATTTTTAAGTATTGTTTTCTTGTGATAAAAGTGAAATGATCTTCCAACAAGAGTAATGAATTTATGAAGGAAGTGAGTCTAAATTAAAGAATGTAGTGACTTCAGAGAATGAGGAACTCACAAATGTTTCTCCCACCAACTATTTCAGCCCTCAATGAAGTCATGATTCTCAATAAAATATAAATAGTCTTTTCTCAGGACAGCCAAAGCCTTGCTGAAGATTGTCTGTGTACTTTAACAGGTATTGACTGAGTTATTGACAAGAACAAGGCCCTAAATTAGTTGTTATCTACTTGCAGCCCCGGCCTGAGCTGGCACTGGTCACCAATGCCTGTCACAAAAATGAGTCTTGTAACAACTGATGTCTTTTTGTTCAAAGCAGAAAATAAATGAAAACCACAATAACAAAAGTGCAATAAATGTAAAAAACTAAATGTGATTAATCAGGATTTTTTAAAAGGACACCAATTGCCCTTAAATAGAAATTTGTCTCATCACTACTAAGAAAGAAAAGCTTGGAAATAAATTTCACATAGCTTTTTAAAAAACAGTAGTTTGTTATGTTAAAAAAAAAAAAAAAGAAGAAAGAAAAAAAGAAAGCACAATACAGAAAAACAATGGCAATACCTTGTGTTCCTCATACAGGATAACTTCCAAACTATTAAATGAAAAAAATCATGAATAACTGATCTGATTTTTTTTTCTTTTTTCTCACAAACTCTGAACGTATTGACATTTAGATTTCTAAACTTACCTACTGAGTAATATCTATCTAAAAAATCTTATTTGTGGTGTGTTTACAAGTCTATTATGAGACTTTGTGAATTAAATCAATTTTGAATGGAAAACCAAAAGTACCAGTAATGCACATTTTCCAAGGTTTATCCTGTCAAACACAGTACTGTCTCTGTTCTGGTTTAATCTACAGTTATGAAAAATATCTACAGATATGATATTCATCTTTGCTAATGAATTAATGAAACTTAGAGGAATGTCAATCTCACACCAGCATTTGGCTATTTTCATACAAGCTTCTGCCTGAAAACACTGTTGCTGGAATATTTATGGAAACTGAACATAAAAAGAATGGTGCTTCTTTAATGTATTTGCGTACTTGTTCTTTTTTCACAGTATTTATTCTGCTCTATAGTTAACTGGATAGTATTAGTTAGAGAGGAAGACCCCCTTTTTGTAAGGTAAGTAAATCCATTTTTATTTTTGGATTACAGAAGGACTTTGATTCCATGCAGAACAATGCATTCTGTTACTGACATTTACTCTAATTTTTGAGATAAAGCAACATCTCCTTTTCTTCTTAAAAACAAGAGAAAACAATACAATAAACAGTTCACATTCAAAACAAATACTGTGTTTGGCAATAGTTCTCTATTCAAATTAACTAAGATAATTTCTGTAATATTATGCTAATTGATTGTTAGGCAAATATTTTGTGTGGTCCTTCATGGCTGTGGGAATATGGAACAAAGCTATATGAAAAAAACCAAACCAAAACAAAACAAAAAAAAAGAAGAAGAGGAATCTTCTAAGCATATTTAATGACAAACACATTATACTTTCCTACAACAGGGAACAGTGAATCAGTGCATCTTGAATGGATCTGCTCTTTGAAAACTGAATATTATGAAAGAAACTTACTGTAATCGTTCACATTCACATACGTAGTCACAAAGAATAAATTCTCCAGTATGGTTTACTGAGATGTGTTCCCAAAAAACTAGTCTGAGAAAAGAATCAGATTTATTCTATATAAAAACTCTATGATGAGAAAAAAAAAACAATGCACAATAAAAATAATTTTGTAATACCTTTGACAGAAATTTTAAGAGTTAAAATAATTTTCCCTGCCTCTTCATTTTTAGATGTGGGTAAACAGCAAGGGAAGTCAGAAATCCTGTGGAAAACCTTCTGTCTTCTCCACACTATCAGACTTTGAAGAAATAAGAGCTGATAGTATGCAGTGGCTGTTCATAGTTGCTAGACTTGCCTTGATTTCATTTGGATGGTAGAAAAGTTCTTTGTGAGCATGTTTGAGAATCTGATCACTTATATCACAAGCCTTTATATTTTGCTTCTTTATCCCTATACTCTAAAAGGTCTAGAGAAAAGCCTTCTGAGAAGTGTATATATTTACATTTGCATGTTCACTGATCCACATATTACTGAAAGTCAAAGTAGAAAAAGCTTTCCCAGTTTAAAATGACTCTTTCATTAAGGGTCCTTCCTTTCTCTGTCATTCATGCTCTTTCCTGTATTTAACACTCACTTCTCTCCAGTTATTAACTATCATTTCTGTCCAGAGTAAATGCTGAGCCTCATATAAAAGTTGTGATTCATTCCCTAACAGTAATGTCTTTACTTGTGCAAAATTGAAGTCTGGAGGGGATAACTCAAGGACAATATTGCATGATCAAATACCGTACTTGAGCATAAGCCCTCAGAAGCAACATCCTAGAGGCTGTCAGTTTATTTAGAAATAGGAGAAAGATAGTTAAATTAAGACCTTTTGCTCACAAATGTTAGATGCCAAGTTCATTTCCAGAACCCCTGTCATTTCTATAAGTGGAGAGTGCTCCAGCTCCAACTGGGCACATCATGTACTCCAAGTCATGTTTAACGGTCACAGGATAATGGCCATGTTTATGTGCTGGAGGCTTTTCTAGGCTCACTATAATTCTTTCCTGAAAGCTGGGAAACCAAAGAATTTATTTTCTCTTTTCCTTTCTCTTTTTTTTTTTTTCTTTCCAGTTTCCATTCTACTCTGCAGCCGGTGAGAATATCTTCAAAATTTCAGAATGTTAATGAAACACAATTCAGTCAAATTTTTCATGCATTTATTTTCTCTCATATCCTGTTTAATTTATTTGTATCAGAATTAAAGAAAATTAACAAGTTTTTTTTCAGACACTTATTTTTACATTCAGAATGATTCCCTAGATGGTTAGCCTTTATTATCAGTATTACTCATTTTCTTAATAACAAGAATTACTTTTTGCCTTCCACTTCCTGAAAGCTTGGCTTGCTTTACAGTACAATTAAGTGCATTTCAGGCATCATTATACTGTGTTTGGATTGAATTGTTAGATGAATTGTTACATGGTGAAACCAGTTAGTGGCACAAATTTAGGATGTATGGATATTAATATTACAGAATATGGATGTTACTCTCCCCTCAATAATGGGGGGACAGTAGATCAGAATTGCATTAATTGGAAAGGAGAACAGAAATAATTAATTGCTATAAAGTTCAAATCATATCTTATAGTAAGATAAAAATGTTGAAAATTGGAAGGCAAACATTAATATATCTAAAATTAAGATGTTAATATGTTGATTTAAACTTATTTTGAATAAAAAACATATTAGAAAAAAGTATTTAGTATGCAAAATAAAACAGAATATTTTATTTTAGATGAGCAACAGAATGTTTGTGATTTTCATCTTCACTAAGAAAAGAAGGGATTACATTTCTACAGATTCAAAAAAGAATTTTTGGCTTTGCTTTTTTAATTTCACCCACAGAACCATAGAAAAAATAATCCATTTTTCACAAAGTTCTATATGGAAGACTCCATTTGCTTAGTCCTTGCTCACCTCTGTAAAACATTTTGGGTTCCTTAGGTCAAAGGCATTGCATAATTGCAAAGCATTATTGTATTTACACTGTTACCCTCAGGACATAAAACATAAGAAATTTCTGTGGCCTATTATTTCATTCTGTTACAGTGGTCTGTCTGACTATTTCTGATGTTCACACCTGTATGAACTGAAGAACAGTTGTCTAAAATTTTTGTTACTGAGAGAGAGCTTTCTCAGCCTGAAATGACCATTTTAAATTTCCCATCTTTTAGATGTTTCTATACTGAAACTTCTAAACAACAAGCTCAAATCATGCTCCATAAATATTCAACAATTTTGTCCCTACAGTACAATTGCACTGGTGATGTGCTTTTAAGATTTCATAATCACATTCCAGTACTATTGTGAGGGCTTGAATGAGCCACTCAGTGTAAATATGGTTAGTTTACAGATCCAGAGATAGAGACCACTGAGCAGAGGCGGTCAGTGAGGGCACTTTATCCAGCAGTGGAATAACCTATGTGAATTGCATTATTCTGTCAAGTAAGGAGAGCAAAACTGGATAACATGTTGCAAGAAAGCTTTAAATGAAGACAAATACCACGGGTTTATTATTATTATTATTATTATTATTATTATTATTATTATTATTATTATTACTTTTGACCCTTTTAAGAATACATATAGAAAGTAAAAGGCCTGGTTTGATCAACAAAATTTAAATGTTTGTTTCTGCAATTTAAGGATAGAAACAGGCTTACTGGTTTCCCCAAGATCTATGATTATTTTCACTCAGGCATTTGTTTTTATCTATTGACTGAATAAAGAGGAAAATTGTGTATGACAAAATTATTATAAGTTCTAAAAAATTACACTGAATGTAATGGACAGGAAAGACCTTATGGGAGACATTAAATGTATGAGGTAGCACCAGTGACAGGTCCGTACTGAATAACTTTTAGTCACACAACTCTGGTCACACATGCATGCTGTCAGCCACCAACTGGTTTCAGACTAATGTAAATCTCTGCAGACCTCACAGTTCTCCAGTCGAACCTACTAAGTTTTCCAATTCTCTTTCCTGAAAACATTTTTTTTACTCTTATGTAAACAGAAAAAAGTAATGCTATAAATTTTCTGCAATTCATTTTCCTCTTGTGTGTGGTATTCTTGTGCTAAGAAATTATCTGATAGAGCACTACCATTACCTGTTTCAGTTTTCACATACAGCATTAATGATTCATTTTTCCTCTGACTGGTATGGACAGTGTAAGTAAAGTAATCATTTCCTTTACTGTTTCTTTTTGGAGTGTTTTTTTTTCCCTGTTGGGATGCATTGAACAAAAATGTTGCTTTGCTCTGCATGAAGCCATAAGCATTCAACTTCTCTCCTAAACACACTGCTGCTGATAGACTTTAGTACTATTTTCCAAATACCAAGATGCTATTTAGTTTTGGATGAAAGACCTATTTGTTTTAATAAGCTGTTTTTCACATAGTGTTTCAAAGAAAGTTGCACAACCTGTTTCTTTCAGGCACAGGACACATAACTTTTAAATTGGCATACAAATACACAGTGCTCTTCATTGTACAGCATGACCAGTGTAGCAATTACTACCCATCATATCTACTCTATTATTGCCAGGGCTATAGTACTACCTGTGTTCTCCTCGTTGATGAATTCACATTCTTATCTTCATTTTTTTCTGCTTCTCCTGCCCTATAAGGCAGGATGAAGAAATAATAAAGTAAGATCTCTTGGAATTATTAAAGTGTGTTGATGTCTCCTTCATTATCTCATCAAGTAGTATGAAAAAAAAAAAAAAAAAGATACTAGCAGACGTTGTCCTCACAATAAAAAATAAATTTTAAAAAAGTAATAAAAATTCCCAACAAACATATTAATTCTTAAGACAAACTCTCTAGAGAAAAAAAAATTAAAAGAACCAGCTGCATTATTCACAAACATTTTTGCATGTATAGAGGGGCTCAGGAAGGAAATACAGACTTACACTGTATAGCTACTTAGGAAGCTAACTTAGGTAGGAATTAATATTGTCTTTCATCTTAAATTTGTTTTTTTCCTTAGCTTTTCAGCAGTGATCAACTCAAACCCAAAACTCTGTTGTGATTCACTAAGATGCATAAATGTACAATATTCCATATGAAAGACTGAGTTTCTCTGGAGCTTAGCAGCCACATTCAGCTGGATGATTTGTTTGTGAAAAAAGTGCATTTTTTGATTGAAATTCATATTAAATAAGTTTCTATTTGCTGAATATTATTCTGCACATCTGCAGAAGCATCGTTTCTTTTCTGTGACAGGTAAACACACTGCTAAATAGAAATCTTCAACCATGAACACTTTCATACAAAATTCACCTTTAATTTTTCTCAAGTATTTTGCAGCATTTGATTAAAAAAAAATAATAATGAAAAGGTGTATTTTAACAGTAATTCTTTCCAGAAAAGAACTTGCAAAACATGTTGGAAAGGAACATAAATGTTGTCAAAACAAAGCACTAACTTGTGAACAGTTTGCAGAAGTTTTCCCATATTCACCTATCTCCAGTCTTATGAGATGTATATATATATATATATGCAGAGCCTGCATTTGTTTAAATACTCAAATGACAGTAGGTATTTTTTTCTGAGTGTGATTTAAGTAAATTAGGGGATTTTTTTTGCACTGAATTCAATTTAACAAATCACATTACCTAATGAATATGTTTACCAACAGAAAACATTTCCACTTTCTTAAAATTAGTTTGCATTTTGAAGCTCATTTGGATATCACGACTCTACTGATTTTGTTCACAAGTCATATATACAAAAGGAGCCAGTTCTGAACTTATAGGAATGCGTATTCCTATAAGGGACAACAGACACCTGAAGTCAAAAGAAACCCGTAGCAATAATCACAGATAAAGCAGCATGTAACTTCCTGATTCAAACAAAAATCCATCGTCTCATTTGAGATTTAAAGATTTTTTTTCTTTTTTTCTTTTTTAGTTACTGGTTCTTTTTGTTTGTTTGTTTGTTTTGGATTTTGTTTTTGTTGTTTTTTTGCTCTTTTTCTTTCTTTTTTTTTTTTTTTTTGGCAGTTTCTCTGCTTATTTATTCTCCTGTCCAGTGGATCGGCCCTTCCACAGAAAGTGCCATAGAATGGAGATTTACTTGCCTGGCTGATACCCTCACTCTGTGTTCACTGTTTTTGGCTTCTTTAGGAGCACGGTGCACAGTAAAATACTTCTATGTTCACTGTCACTCAACAACATTTTTTTGAATGTGAATGGGACTATCTGCTTTTACAAAGGCTCACCAATAATGAAATTAATGGTCAGTATGGATTTTCCACTAGAAGCCCAGCTGAATGGCCTTAGGTCCATCTGTTGCATCAAACACATTTAAACACGGGAAGAAAAGAGGCTTTTGGGGGAGGTTTCAGTTCTGAATGTTACTGACTACATCTGAATTAAACAAAGAAGAAAATTAGATGTCTTGGAAAGTAAGTGGTCACTGATCTTTTTTATCTACATGAGTCAAGCACTTATAGCTGTTGATCAAACTGTCTTTTATCTTGGTTTTGTCTGGAACCTGTGTGTTAGGATTATAATTCGGCCAAATATGTAGGTAAGAATGTTTGTGGATCCTTGATGGAAAAATAAATAAATAAATAAATAAATAAATAAATAAATAAATAAATAGTACAGAATACATCTCTGCTCTTAAAATGATGGCACTATACTTCCTGAGAAAATTGTGGCTGAATCATAAAGGCTGCACAATGATTTTCAGTCTGCACTGAATACAGAATGTGACAACGTGATAAGAAGTGAGAGAAATTGAAATTTTCTTTAAAGCTTGCAACATTCTTTCCAAGTTCTGACTTAGCTACTGGAAATGTTTGCAAATTGCACTGTCTTTAAATGCTTTTATTTAAATCAATAACTTTAAAATTGCCAACTTTCACAGAAAATGAATAGCAAGCAACTAAAACAAGCAAGTGCATTTTGAAGCTTGGGTTAAGTTTTGCCACTTGAAATACTAAAAAGAATGCCAACAACATTAAAAAAAAAAAAGCACAAAAACAGGACAGAATTTCTAAAAAGAGCTTTTTCTTGCTCTGTTATCCTTGCTAAATACTACAAGTGGGAATGCTTTCGAGAAAACTTGTCTTGTCTGACAATTGCTATATTTTTTTTAACAGAGGGTTTTTGTGCAGGTTAACAACCTCATTTATATTTAATGAAGCCCAAAAAGTCTTCTCTTTTCTACTTGCCAAAAACAGATTTCAGTTGTGTTTATAGTTATTTGAATTAAGACCCGCATCTAATTTTTAAAATCACCAATTTATATACAGATGCTGGAAGTTTCATTTCTTATACTCCAAAATAGAGTTATTTCATCTGTTTACAAGTTGAAAACTTTGCCGAATTGAAGCTTCACTAAGCATGGCTTTTCCAATTTTCATTTTCATCAGCTGTAATATGAGCCTATGAATCTTTTTCAGCTCTGAAAAATATACAAATCTTCATTCAGCACCCCTTCAACTTCAAATAACAAATGTTTTCTGTTTTGGACAATTTGAATATAGCAACTCAATAATATTTTAAACTAAGGAGTGATATATTTACACAAGCTTGATGTATTTTTCAAAGCATCTCTGAGTCTACTGTAGTTTCACTGAAAAAAATATATATATATTTCTGAGCTGTGTTGTCCAGGACTCTAAAGTTCATTTTCCCCTTTGCAGATTCACACAAGTTCATCTTTCAAGTAGAAACAACTGCAAGGAAACATTTCCATACATTGGCTCTCATTGCTGAAGTTCTTTGTTTTTTAAAAGGAGCTATAGACATGAGAAATGTAAAATATCTCTCTTCAAAAATGTAAAACATCTGTATAAGCATTAGATATCTCACTAGGTTAAACAGGCCTGTTACACTGAATTTTAAGCCAACACCATCCCAATTAAATAGGAAAAATTCACAGGCATGGTTGCTCGAAATTGTTACAAAAATCCCGCAGTTTTCTTTGTCACCATTGGTCAAATTGAAGAAATTGTTGCTTTTTTTTTTCTAGTCAGATGTTTGACTTAGCAGATTCTACACTCCCCTCTCCAAGATAGCTCTTCTAAAAAGTGGACACTGAAAGAACTGACCTCATGGGTAGCAAATAGAGAATATTCTTCTGCAGAGGAATGGCGATTCAGTAAGACCCTTAACAACTTACTGCTCCAGGGCTGTCATGCCTCCTACCAGATCTATATACTACCTATATCAACAGATCTAATTCCCAGTTGTTTTTTTCTCAGTAAAGTAATGGCCAAAGAGATAACAATAAAAACTTCATTTACAAAATAAGTGGGAGGTTGCAATTTCAAATAGTCTTATTCGCTGGATGTTTAACAGGCATATCAACCCATCCATATGCCAAACAGCATGACCTCAGATGTTGGCACAAGGATTTCGGGTCCCTCAGTGAGTGAATTACTCACAGAAATGTTCCACGTTATGGAATATAAATGTGCTTTTTTAATCAGTAAAAGTTTGCTTTCAATAGGAAAAACTGCAGATAGTTTGGACCTGCAGTGTAAATGATGCATGATTTGTAGAGCAAGCAGGCTGATGAGACATTAATCAGAAAATTACGAAACTGAGATTCACATCACTACCTAAAAGCAGTCAAATAACATGACTTTGATAGGTTGGAAAGTCTTTCATTTCATATCTGAAATGTACACAAAAAAGTGATAATTTGACTTCACATGAGAAGTCAAAGGAGGAAGACGGGAAGTTTTGAGATGGTCTTACACACTGTGGTGGTTTGTAAGCATCACAGATCTTCACTGTATTTAGGAAAGCTTCTACATCAGGCAAATTTTGGGGGTAAAAATGATATTCAGTTGTATTTTTGTCTTCATGAAGCAACCTTAATAATAAGTAAATATTCTTGTTGTCAATGTCATTTAGCTATCAGTTAGCTTTTTTATTTTATCAAAAAATATTTTTTCAAAGCTTCATTTCCCTTCAGTTTTTCATAACCAGAAATATTACTAAAATATCTGCTTTGCCAAAAATATAATAATCTATGACTGGCTGAAATGATGTCCTTGTATGATACTTCTTTATTTTACTGTATTCCTGATAGTTCTTTATTAGCTCATTATTTTTAAATATTATAGTTTTATATCTTGCACTTTTCACACTTCATTTTTGATCCAATGTTAGTACTTCTCTAAGCTCAGATTTATCTACTATGTTAATTATGGGAAACACAATTAGACAGAGTATAATAACTGTGATACATACTACTGGGGACCAACTGAAAGTGTTCACAGATGTGTGAAAACATCATCATGGATAGCCTTTGTCCTAAATAGCTTTCATTTAGCTGATGAGATAAATATTCAAAAAAAGAAATAAATATGACATAAAAATAAAGCAGCTGAAATTGATTCATATTGGTTGCAAGCACATATGCATTATTTTGCATATAAGGCTTACTTATGAGAAAACAACATAAACAAAAAAAGAATAAAAAGACTGGCCAATACTGGTTTTCAGTGATTTGGTACATTTCCATATAGTCAGAGTGCTATTACATTTGATTTAGGAAATCCTCCATTCAGTTAAAAAAAAAAAAAAAAGGTTACTATAAATATTCACATTCCTTCTTGGCTTGATAGATTACAGTAAACTCATAGAATCTGGTGACAGAGTACTTAAACAGCAGCAGGTTGGGAACTAAGGTGTTAAACGCTTTTCTAGTGCAAACATCTTATCAAGCTTTAGTATGGTTTGTTGACCAGGTATTGCCTCTCATTGACTCTCTGCTTCACTCCACCATGATGTCTGATGATTCAGTTTCACCCCATCCTTTTTTTAGGGTTGGACCCTTAGTTTTTCTCCCCATGTCCATGTTTAGGCAACACAAAAAGACATTTTCCCTTAGTAGAAATATGGAGGAGTACAACAGAATTGCCAGGTCACAGCCTGAACCAATGCTTGAGCACCAGGTAAGAAGGCGTGGTTAATACAGGGAGCTCAGGTGCAAACAGTGCACCAGAGCGACCTGTATCCAGGATCCACCCCTCCTCACCCTCATTTAAGGCTTAGCAGCTGAGGAAGAAGCATCACTCTGGAAAGAGAGAGTGTTTCTCTTGAGCTGTTAGTGGTTATTGGATGGGGTGAGTCAATTTTATTTTTATTTTTATTTTATTTTTTACTGTTACCTGCTATTGCTCTGTAGTGTTTGTATCCCACTAGAAGGTGCTACTTTTGCCTTCTTTTTTTTTATTGCAAAGAGCATTGAAGAATATCTGAGAAATTTGTTCTATCCGTCCAATTCCTTATTCCAGTAGAGTACATTTACTGGTAGCAAGACATTACCTGGCTGTTGTCAACCCCAGATGAGACTCACTTAAAGACACATACTTTTCCCTTTCTCAAATCCTGTGTCAGTCTTTGGCTGGGTGCTAGCAGCTTCTTTCTGACTTTAATATTGCTTAAAAGACATTTAAGTCTTATCTAGTTTAGTAGCAGTTTAGGTGTTTGTTTTTTTTTTTTTTTTTTTTTAATTGATAGCAAGCTAAGCTCCCTGGCATATATCATATGTTGTGTAATAGCAATTTGTATTTGCAGTTGCCTATGTGCAGTGATAAATATGTGTTGTATTTTGTTTTCTCAATTCACAAAATATGGCTTTAGAAAGTGATCTTCTATTTGTTCTACTATCTAGTCCTCATAGCATAGCAGTCCTTCAATGTAATAATACCTGCCTTCTTAACTCAAACTTAAAATCTTTAATTTTGATGGCTTTTTTCATACCAGTGAAATAGATAAAATACTGAAGTATATTAGGAAGATGTAACATGGATTAGAAAAGCAATCCAGGCTTTTCTTTGGATGTTTTGACTATTTTTTTTTTTTTTAACTATAATAAGCAAATCAAATCCCATATATTAAATAGTAAGCTGATCCCATTAAAAAAAAAAAAAAAAAAACCTGCAATCATCTCCAATTTTCAGGGAAAGTCAAATGTTATCAGGGTCACCAGGAAGTTAAGGTCATCTTCAAGGCTTATTGGCATCTTAATTGATCTTCAGATCAGAATGTTGTTATAGTATCATACTTTAAAGAATTACCGAATAATCTCTGACTTGTTTAATCTTTTCCTTCTTCTTCCTTTGAGAATTAACTTAATTTAGTATAGTCCATCTTTTTTATTCATGTTATTTCCTGTTAAGTGCATACAGCAAATGAGTGTACATGAGATAAGAATGTAACTTGAGGATGGCTTTGGAAAATGTGTGACAACTTAAAAACCTGTCCAAGATCCAGACCATGTGGAGGACTAGTGTCTGGCCATCCATGCCTACAATAGTCTTTCTGTGGCACTTTAGGTGATATTCTTTCTAATTTAGACAGTCTAGAATCCATCTGTGTAGATCTGAGCAGTTTAACTGTAGTTTGGAGTCATATATTCCACTGACTAAAAAATGACACTGAGTTATAATACATGCTTACTCAAACAAATAAAATTATCTGAGATGAATCTCACTACTCTTAAAAACAACTAAGTACCAGATATACATTTTAAAATATAATATGAGTGGATTCTTTATAGCTCATTTCCAAAAAAGAAATGGCCCATGTCCAATCCTAGTGTAACCTAGCAGAAGGACTTCTTTGTTTGTCAGCTTACCCCGGTGAATTTTCTTATTATAAAATTTGAGCAGTACAATATGATACAATATGAAGCCACTGAATGGCTTATTCTCATTGAAACCTATAGTGGAGAACAAAATACTTCAAGACAGGTCAAGAAAGCTGTAAACATACATTCCTTCTGTGCATGTGTATATTTTTTGTTTGGTGTGTTGTTTTTTGTTCACACATTTACAGTTAGTAGAAGACGGTTATAATTTTCTGAGCTTCATAATCACTAAAATAATTGTACTTAAAAATACATAGCAGAAACAAAGTAAGGTTTCAATTATTAAATTTATTTACACTACTCTTAATCCTATTTCATCTATTCAGAGTCATCACCTTCCTGTCTCTGCTAGTTATCACTCCAGCCCTGAATCTCCCACTACCTTACAATAACCACTGTAACCTTCTTATTTCTAGCACTTAGCTGATCCTATCCTAAATGCCTTTTATCCTCCACTGAGTGTAATCTGATCACTTTTCTATATTTGTTCCTTTTCTCCATTCTCTCCTTTTACAAGGATATTGAATCTCTTGCATTTTCCTCTTCTCTTTTACTATATGGTTCCTATTTTCTGTGGATTGAAAAAGCCCTCAAGGCAGTCAACAATCAGAAACCATGTGTACCATATCCAGTGTTTATTTTAGATGAGAAATTTATCTTACAGTCAATACCTTGACACTTATTCTTTGGTTTAAGTTTACATATTTTTTTTCTTTTGTCTCATAGTGATAGCTGATTTCATAACAGCAGAGTAGCTTGTCTTGTCATGCTGTTCTGTCACAGAACGTCTTCAGGGAAGGAACCTGCAGAACATGCTGAGTCTGATGTCATGTACATTTCGATAGGTCCCATATTACTTTATTTAACCCAATAGAATTTTGTTGGTAGATAAGTTAAAAATGAGACTGCCCTACCTACAGCATCATGAGTAGTCATGCTATGCGTACTCTATCACTAAGCCTTTCTCTTCCTTGTAATCTTCTCAGAATGGCATGGTTTAAATAAAAAAAAAAAAAGTTGGCCATGTTCACCTCCCCTCAGAAATAAAAAAGAAAAAAAAAATAGAAAAATCCACTGAGCATCAAGGAACAGAAAGTTTAATAACTCTTGGTTTGTTAATATTTAGGGAAAATGAGGGAGTGTTTCCATGGTTCTAGAGCAAGAAATAAGAGCAATATGAAAAGTGCCTCACGTTTTATAAGGAACTTCAGAAAACATGGAATTCTGTATTCATTTACTACAACTGTCCTCAGTGAAATCCTCGCTAAGGAGTCTTCATTTCTGGAGGCATCAGAACTGAAATAGTACTTACATCAAGAAAACAGAACTTCTCAGGTATTTAGCAGGAATTATCCAACTGTCCTGAGATCACAGAATGGCCAGGGTTGGAAGGGACCTTAAGGATTACGAATCTCCAACCCCCCTGCCACATGCAGGGCCACCAACCTCCACATTTAATGCTAGATCAGGCTGTCCAGGACCCCATCCAATCTGGCCTTGAACACTTCCAGGGATGGGGCATCCACAACCTCTCTGGGCAGCCTGTTCCAGCACCTCACCACTCTCTCTGTAAAGAATTTCCCCCTGATGTCCAACCTAAATCTTCCCTCCCTCAACTTAAAACCATTTCCCCTTGTCCTGCAGTTATCTGCCCTTCCATAGAGTTGATTCCCCTCCTGTTTGTAGGCTCCCTTTAGGTACTGAAAGGCTGCAATGGGGTCTTCTTTTCTCCAGGCTGAACAAGCCCAGTTCTGTCAGCCTGTCTTCATAGGGGAGGTGCTCCAGTCCCCTGATCATCTTCGTGGCTCTCTTCTGTACCCTCTCCAACAGCTCCCTGTCTTCTCTGTACTGGGGGCTCCAGACCTGGATGCAGTATTACAGATGAAGCCACACAAGAGCAGAGTAGAGGGGGACAATCACCTCCCTGTCCCTGCTGGCTGCCCCTCTTTTGATGGGGCCCAGGATACCATTTGCCGTCTGAGCTGCAAGGGCACACTGCTGGCTCATGTTAAGTTTTTCATCTATCAAGACCCCCAGGTTCTTTTCCACAGGGCTGCTCTCAAGGACCGTTCCGTCCAGTCTGTATGGATGCCTGGGATTCCTCTGGCCCAAGTGCAAAACTTTGCATTTTGCAGTGTTGAACCTCATCAGGTTCACCCAGGCCCACCCTTCTAGCCTCTCAAGGTCCTTCTGAATGGCATCCCTTTCTGTAGCAGTGTTGACCACACCACTCAGCTTAGTGTCGTCAGCAAACTTGCTGAGGGTGCACTCAATTCCATCATGGATAAAGATAATAAAGAGCACCGGTCCCAAGACAGACCCCTGAGGGATGCCGCTCATTACCAGCCTTCACCTGGACATAGAGCCATTGATGACCACCCTCTATCTGCAGCCTTTCAATCATTTCCTTATCCATCAAGTGGTCCACCCATCAAATCCACATCCCTCCAGGATGGAGATAAGGATGTGGTGGGGGACCATGTCAAAGGCCTTGCTCAAGTCCAGGTAAATGACATCAGTAAAGATAGAGATAACTTAAAGGTTTGGAAAGTACTGAAATAAATAATTCTAGAGATGTCTCCTTGGAAATATTTAAAATAAAAATATGTATTCACCTCTTAATCAAGAAGGTACCCTTCCCTCTCTTTTTAGGGAGTTCTTTTCAACTGCCTTTACTCAATCTCATGTCCTTGGTTCTATGAGTTTTTCAGGTGTTAGTTACTACTTCCCTTCAAAGCACTATATCTTATCTTCCCCCCCTCATGTTTCCCTGTATTTGTTCTGGTGAAGGTCCTGAATGAACTGGGGAGAGGGGAGGGGGAAGGCCTCTGAGATAAGGTAATATCCAGTTAGGACAGCCTCCAGGACCAGCACAACATTTAGAATAGTCAGTTACACCTTAAATGGAATAGTGGTTAGATGTGACAATCTGAATAATCTCAAAACACGGATATTGTGAAGAAAGTGGAAATCAGTGTTTTTTAAAAAAACATAGCATGATGACTAATGGAGAAAATAAAGATCAGCTAGGTCCAGATGGTTCATCGGGAGAGCACATAACAAACATGAGTGTGTTGCTTCCAGCATAACATGAAAAATTTTCATAGATATATTGATCGTTAGGTAGAAATATGTACTGCATATGTCTACACTAGTTTATATTCCTACAGCATGGGAAGCAGTCACTTCAAGAAAACTGTCACTGAATTATTTTAATGTAACTATGTAATAGATATGAACAAAGCATATAACACAAAGTGTTATTTGCATGAAGTCCTGATACTATAAAATTGCTGTAAGATACAAAGAACAGTGTCAAAGGGCATGTAGTTAAATATTTGCACATTTAATACCAATTGCCCATACATTTTAGGCACATATTCAAACACTCAACTATTTGATCATTATAATTATTGTAAATTCCGTGTCTCTGAAACATGCCGGGTTCCTAATTGGAAGGAAGAAAATTGTCTTGAGGCATGCTCTGACAAAAGAAAAATAGCTGTGAAACAATGCTCTTTTTGTGCTACCTACAATCTCTTCTTGCTGCATACACAAAAGCACAGTAAACTTTTAATCTGAACTGGAAGAAAAAACTTCCTGATACCTTAATACTTTAAAAGCCAAAGAGAAAACTTACTGTTTTCAGTGGCTTTATATACTTTTATACAGTTGTACACAACTGAATCCATTTCTATGCTTACACTCATACATTGCAAACCAACACTTCATCCTATGTTCAGTAATGTCCCTGAAAATAAACCAGCAAGGGGCCAAATGCAGCAAACTAATGAGGCACCTTGTGTGCGATGTAGTTTGGAAGTTAAGTTTAAAGAACACTCAGAATAATCCTCGCTGTGCTACCATTCAAACTACCATGCTGACTCATGTTTTAACATTAAATTCTAGGGTTGCCTATAAATGACACAGCTGAGCAGCACCACAGTGCCTTACCCAAACCTTGCTTAAATGTCTAAGTTAGGATCAAAAATTATGATGTTTCTTACGTATGTTCCCTGAATAAGTTGAGAGACATCATCTGAGCATATTTAATACAGATTCAACTTTTATTTTCAACTCAAATGCAGCTGTGAATATCTACAATCTTTTAAAATGTGTCTGCTCTCTTCACCACTGTGAAATTTTTAGCTCAGTCCCTTCCTAAGCAAGTTGCGAAGAGTATTTCTATCTTTTTCTTTCTTGAGTATGACTAGAAAAGAAATAGGAAATGATGGAGGAAGCACCTAAACTGAAGTACTTCAGTACTTAGGATAGTTTCTAAAGACTGTTCTTCACTAAGTGGGTTTTAATATTTTTTCCAGTCTTTTAAACACATTCTGTGTTTGCTCTCTCTAGATCACATTCTTAGTATAGTACCCAGTTTGCTAGGTTGTAGCATTGTTCTGTCTCAGACCTATGAAGTCCCTAATTTTTTCAAATAAGAGGGGTGGACTTGAATTCTTCAAGACAATAAGGACATATTAAGCCAAGATTTCTGTTTCTAGACCAAACACTCCAACCATTAAATTGAGGTTCTTCAAACAACATTTTTAAGACATGGGCTATTTTCTTCAAAAGAGGCGCCAGGTAGCTTGACTCAGTGATGGGATTAATAACTCAATCACCCACTGAATTGTTCAACGCTCAGCAGTTTAACGCATATCATGTCATTCTAAATACCAATCTTAATTTACCCAGGAATTGCCTGGGAACTCAGGTTTCTAATAAAGAGCACTCTTGGGAAGAAGGCCATAGAGGTAACAACACCAAAAGGTGCATTTATTTGAATTAGTGTTTTAATATTCATGACTTTGATCTTCCTTTGTTTGCAAAATAGTTTGCAATTTGCTTTACTTCTTAATATTAATCTAATGGTTTTTTAATAACTGATTAGTTTTCCTTATGCTGTCCAGAGAAATTGAAAGTTACATCGTCTTCCTGCAGCATTAGAAGATTGCGTGGGTCATTCATAATATACACAAGTATTTTCTGTTTTGTAACAATCTTATCAAGGATTTTTTTTTAAGATGTTTTATATGATCCCAGTGGTCTTCATGGAAGAAAGACAATTTTCCCTAAAGACTTCAGCTGGAAATGTATGCACTAATTCTTCATTTGAATATAAATTACATATGTTAGTGGCACTACAATCAAGGCAGTAAAAGAATTGTGCCTCTGTAATAAGCTATGCAATGTTTGTCCAAATTATGGCTAAGGGCTGTTTTGTTACTCTTCTCAGCCCTTCCTACTGGTGAGAACTAGACTGCATTCTATTTTCCACATTCCTGTGACAGAATAAGTGTTACAAGTTTCTCAGCATTTCTCATGTTTCTGCAACTTTCAGTTTCCCATTTCTGAATGAAAAGGTGACAAATTAGGTGTCCTTTGAAAGGTGTGGGCTTCAAATAGCATAACATGAGAAAAGCCTGGAAATGTTGAAAGACAGGGATTTGAGCTAGTTTTGCATACTAAAGGTTAAAAACTTTGAGTATCGCTTGATCCAGGGGACTGCAGCAGAAGCAGTACTCAGTCTTCAACACGATCACATTGTAAATCAGTTCAGTTGAAGCATATAGAATCTGCAATCCTATATCTGATGTGTATCTGTGCTGCTCAATCCAGTTTCTGTTTGCCAGAAACTTTTCTGTGAGCTTTAAGTGATTGTTTTGTAGAAATCACAGCCTCCATGCCTCCGTATGTCACTGTTTTGAAAAGCCCCACCCAGAACCATTTGAAATTCTTCAGTGCGTGGGAAGGTCCTACCCACAGTCTTGATCACTCTGAGTGATTCCATGTTCTGCAGGGATCTGTGGTCCTCTGTCTCAGATCTTAATTCTCCCACTGAGAAAGGGAGAATCTGTTGCAAGCTATGCTGGCTTTTTTTATGCTAAAAATATATATTACTCCAATCCTTTCCTTTTAAACTGCAGCCCACATTCATTCTTCAATGCATTCCCATGTGAATGAGTCATGTTAATGAATCCCATTTGTCCCTGATCTAAGATACACATGAAACATGTAATAATAACTGCTAGCAAATTTGGCTGAATTTACACCCTAACACGCAAAGAAAGAGCAATGTGATTGAACAAATCACAATGTGGAAGTTTCTGACAAAATCACCAAATGATCTCACTATGAAACTATATTGTTTCTTCTGCTTTTATTATTGCCTGAATTGCTGAGTAGAAACACTTTGAATGCATTAGATGATGGTCCTGAGGTCATTACAAGAAAAAAAAAATTTTCTTCTCTTGTATACACTATGACTTCCTATTGTCCATTTTACGCTTCTTATGTGAAGTAAGTACAAGTTCATACAATAGAAACAAAATGTAAAGTGGAAATACACCATTTTTCTTTGGTTTTTCTTCATTATCATTTCACTAATTAATAAAGAAGTTATTTCTTCCTTCTACTTGGATGTCTTTTTAGTATCCTCTCACAGCTTCTTGCCTAAATTCTAAAGAAACAGTCCACATACTATCATGATACATAATATTTCAGTATTTGTTTCAATCTATACCTTATACTACAGATAAAGAAGACATTGGAAGCCAAGTTCTTCTAGCTCTGGTATGTGCCATTTCTGAAGGCATATTACTTCTATCAAGAAGTGCTTTGTCAAGACATGTTTTAAAGAACTAAATTATCTTCTTATTGCTCAACAGGTATAACAGGATCCAAATTTCTTTCCAGAAGTAAACTATTCTCTTATAAAGCTCCCCTGTCAAGAATGAGAATTTCTCAGTGCTCCAGGAAGAATACAAATAAAAAAAATTAAGAAGATTCTTATTAGCATTACCATCTTAGCAATATATCATTATCACACCATCTCCAATCAGATTTTTAAGGAATTGAAACTGATAAACAGACCGTATGACAGTGATTATCAAAGTACTGCACAGACTTTAATCATTAGGTATTATACACACAAAACACTGAAGATAAGACCTCAAAGACATTTAACCAGAAAAAGATTAAGTCAAAGTTAAGTATGAATGACATCTCTTCAGACTATTTTGACAAAGCCTGAAACAACAACAACAAAAAATTGTATATATAAAACATTACTGACAGCAGATTAATAGAATTTGGTCAATGTTTTGTTTTCCTTTAAGTAATCTAAATATAAATGTAATATAGCAAATATAATGTTGTTCTTTTTCAGAAAAAAATCTTTCTCCATAGTTAAGCTAAGAAGTTTTGCTAGTAATAAGTTTTGCTAGTAATAAGAATATTGCAAGCTGTTGCAACATTAATCCATGTATAGCCACTTTAAACTTGTAGTCATAATTGCTTTAGTAATGTTTTCCCATCCTGTCTTAATGATTTACAGTAGTCTCATTTTCTTGGACACTCCAACCTATACTCGAGTAAAGAGGAGCGCAATTTGTAGAAAGAATGCAAGACTGAGCCTTGGCAAAAAACACATTCACTGCTTAGTGCATAAAGTACTAAAAGCATAAAGTACATAAAGCATTTTCTGCCAGCGTACTTATTTCTCAGCTGTGTTTAGCAACAGAATTCCAGAGTAAATCTCAAGTAGCTGATTTCTAGTTCTCATTTTGAGGCATTTGCAGTTGTTTTTTCAGAGATGAGGATAGATTGAACCCCTATTTTGTGCAGCCTAGGAGCTTCTCCACTCAAGGAAATGTTAGAGTTCTAACCAGGTGTTTCTGTCAAAAAATAATCAAAAAATAGGGTCAGAAAATCCATTGGGCAATGATTCTTCTGCTCATTCATGAAGTGTGAAGAACAATGATTGTGAAAGAACTTTTTCTGTTCTCAGAGAGGTGACTGCACAGGCATCTGGTACTGAGAAGTCTAACAGGAAAAAAGAAATCCAAACACCCTTCTCTGTTTGCATTAGTGTCACTTTATTTTCAATCATTCTCATGTAATATTGTGCCATCTGCAGAGAAGTTGCCAGCATTTCTTTCCTACTTTGTTTACATAGATTTCTTCCTGAATTGTAAAAACTTGATTTATGGAAAGGGGAGTAAAGGATTCCTCTCTTATTTTGTAGTATTCTCACAGTTTGTGCAGCACTGCCTTGAAAATAGATACAGTGTAAGAAACTGAATAATATACCAGAGGGCTTCTGGTTCCTGTGAAACTGAACGATGTTTGACCTCAGAGTTAATTTTTCTGTATTTCAGCTGACATTACAAATAGAAGATACAGACACAATTAAATGAGGCCTGAGAGCTACATCATCAGCCATTTCAAGTCTTTTAAATGGCTTTTACTCTGCTGCTTTTAGCTTGTATTTTTCAAAATCCATTTTAAGTAGGACAAGTAATTTTTTTTCATCGCAGAAAAAAAGACAATGAGAAAATAAATCATTACTATTGTGCTGGAAACATATATTGTAATTCCTATTATTCTCTTTAAATTCTGTGTAACATGCTCAGGGTACACTGTATTTAGAAAAAAAATATATAGGCTTTTAATTTCTTACAAATATATTAGGGTAAAAAAAAATAAATGGATGCATGGACAAAAATAATAGAGGTACTTCAGAAAATTCTGAGCCAGAAATAATGCACTGCTAAAACAAGTGTGGCCTGTTTTTTTGTTTGTTTTACCTCTACAATCAGTAATCTCAGTATTCAAAGTGTTTTTTGAACAAACACCATAGGCAGTAATATCTAGCTTAAATTTCTTCACAGCACAGCTGGTTACAGTAATAGTCTCATTCCTGACTCTCAAGAAATGAAGGAACTGCTGTAAATGGTTTGCAGGAATGCGTGCTCTTTTTTGCATTGTCCTGCAGGTTGTTTGGGATATCACAAAGCTCTGAAATTGCAATGGCAATTTAAAGGGAAGCTCATGACAGCCATTATGTCATGACATTATGGAACAAGTACTACAGGCTATTTAAAGTCTGTTCCTCTTGGGTTTCACATTTCACTTCAATGAAAGCCATTGGAAGCTTGTTTGCTAAAGAGTGAAGTACAGTGTAATTGTTTTACTAGTTCAAAGGACTCTCCCAAATACCTGGGAGCACAGGATAAGATAATATTTATACATGTTAAGATGGAAAGCCTGATTCTCCACTGCCTTTCCCTTGTATGTTCATTAAAACTTGAGAGTAGCTTCCACTTTGAGTCCTTCAATTCCAATAAATCTTTTGTCCTTTTTATGTCTTCAGCCTGGTGAGGCAATTTGCTATCTGCCAGGGCAGCTTGGAAGTCTGAAATTCACAGATCAACAGATTTGTTGGGAGTTAATAGATTTGTTTGTTAACTTCTTCTAGTTATACCTATTAGTTAATAGTTTATTATATTAAATCAACATTCTTTATTTTAATTTGGTTTTTAAGGTATTGATCCAAACTATCTTCAGGAGTACTCCTGTGAGATAGATTAAAATTGTCCTAATTTCAGGTTCTTTTAAAAACTCCCCTCAGTGAGTTATTTCTGTAGAGGAAATTGAGAGTAAGAGGCTGAGTTCCAGTTTTGTTCACTATTAAAAAGTTTATTTTTAATTCCAAAATAAAGAAGAATTAAATGTGATGCTCACAAAGCTTCTATGAAGCTCTTTTTTTCTGATTCAAAAGTGGATTTTTATTTTGAATTTATTTTGAATGGGTATATCTCATCATAATTAAGGCACTCTTATATCCAGCATGGAATCTCATTTGGCACTTCTGAATCATAACTATTAGCTAATTTTATAGATTGTCTCTTTTGAATACATTGCACACCAACATAAAGAAGAGATTTTAGTCTGTGACTGAGAATACTGATACCAGACATTAAGGATTTACTGATATCAGATGACCGTAGCCTGAATTATCTCTCAAGGAACAATTAGCTTAACATAAAAGGACAAAGTACACACCTCATTACAAGCTACTTTTTTATAATTGCTCTGTGTATAGTTGACTTTTGACTGCTATTTGAAACACCAATGATTACATTGCCAACAAAAAGCCAGTCAGCCACTGTAGGTTGCCAAGGTGTTGAGCCCTCTCCTGGCAAAATTCCTTTTCTCTTGACTATTTTGCAGCCCAGTCAAAATAGCTTTAATTTCCCAATGGAAAAGGTTTCTCAGGCTTTGAGGAAATAGTATATCAACTTTGGGAATGGATAAATATTATTTTCAGTGTAAATCAGAACTTGTGATTGCTGTATTTCCCTGAAGCAAAGAGGAACACCTTTTCTGAGTGTAGGAAATAGAGTTAATTCTGTATGTACATGAGATTGACCTGCTTCATATTTATTCTTTAAATCCCTTAGCAATGAATCTAATGAATATGTGCATGAAAATTATTTCATTGAGGAACAGAAATTTTAGTTCTGTCTTCAACAAGAAAAGAGAAAATTTGGTTACATAAAAAATCTTCTACAACAGAATGAGTACTTAGGATCTGTTAAGATTTATACTAGAATTTTTTTTTTAACTCAAATTCTCCATTAGCTATGTATGACTGTACGAAGGGTAAATTAAAGGATGCACAATAGCATGCTAATCTGTGGAAACAGGTTCAGTGTTTTACTCCTGTGTAACTTCAGCCATACTATCTCATACCTCAAAAATCTTGGATCTATCCAGGATCAGCTTTATATCAGACACAACCACTGGCCCCACTGCCCTGCTGCTCTTAAGTCACTAAAAACGTGCTGCAGTTTGTCTGTGTTATTACTCTTCTCTGTCCCATGCAGCATTCACTCCCAATGGTTCTAGAAAGTCTTTTTATCATCTTCTCTTTAATAAGTCTTAATTATCTCTAAGATTTTGTTTTCCTCGTTCTTTTTAAATGAATCACAGGAAAAGTCAAAAATTTCTTGTTCCTACCCTGCACCTTCAGCTATTGATTTTGATGTGTGTTTTTCCCAATAAATGCTTGTTTGCAAATGCTTTTCAATAGAAAAGATACCAATCTTTGTAAATGCTTGGAGTATGAGTGTACATGAGTCTGTCTTCTACAAATCATCTGTATGTCCTATGTTATGTAATCAAAAGGTAAAAATTGCTACTTCAAATTAAAAGTTATTTCTATACTTTCTCCCAAGAACAAAATATCCTACTCACATTTGCTCTATTTTCAAATTTACTTGTATTTACATCTTCAGATCTACATGGCCTTTAGCCTTAAGAAACTCATAGAGACCATTGGCAGATCAGAACTTGGATGTGAATCAAAACTATCTGAGATGAGCGAATAGAACACTTTTGACCCTTGGACTAACTCTGCCCTTCTTGAGACACTTAACAGGCAGAGGAGAGTGTGTGGGATTCTGTAAAAGATGTGTTTTAAAATATAATTCATAAATTTGTATAAAAAGCATATTGCTGACTTAACTTTTCCTTCTTCTGCCGTTGTAGATCTTAGATTTCTCTAGGTTAAATTAGATCTTAAGTTTTGGAGATGTAGGTGAAAGCTGCTCAAAACTGCAGCAGCCAACAAGCCTAAACTATTTTAATACTATTCCTATTAACAATAATAGGTAAGAGTATCTCTAGGAAGCTCTAGTTCTGATTCTTCTAATTTCTACTTGAAATACAATTTCTCAGGAAAGCTTTTTTAAGTTAGCACAAACTTACTAATGTAAAAGTATTAAGAGAAGGAGAAAGATGCACATGGTTTCTTTCAACTTAGTTCTTCATTTCCCTTCTTTCACACTGAACTACTGAAATTACATAGACAACAATTCTCCTTTGATTAAATTGTCATGTCAATTAAAGGCAGGGGTAACATACAGTTTATATTCACTTACTCATTTAGTTTTTTTCATGTCAATATGGGAAAAATAGATGTTTTATTCTCTTCTAAACCCTTTTATCTCCATTATCCAAGAATAAAATGACTCATATTACTTTGTTTCCCAGAACTGCTCTTCAGTCAAGATTTATTATTTTGCTTTACCAATTCAAGAACTTTTCATCACTGGGAAACATTCCTAGCTACTCCATGTATAAACACAAATACATGACTAAATGTTCTGTGAAGAAGCAAGAGGATGGAACACACTCTTTGACATATGTTTAACATAAAAATGAAAGGGGTTATGGGAAAAACATTGTAATAGAGAAGAAATTATAATAAAAAGGCCTTTTCCTTTCTCTTTACCAAGTTTGCTTTGATTATCTTTCACAGTATTGACTTCTTCCAAGCTAAATCCATGCAAGGCAACTAGGACTGGCAGTGCTTGGTGCTGAGACATGCTCTTCTTAACAGAGAACTGTGTGTGCGCCCATGAACAGAATATTCAGTATTTCTGTATAATGCTGAAGAATGAGATCTGCAGATATGAGCATGCTGATCTGGGGAGCCACCCACTTGTGTAACAGCAAAAATTCTGGGTGAAAGCTTGCCTCTTTTCTTTGATACAGTTAGATCTGAAAAGGCGCATCACTTACATGCCATACCAATGACTAAGAGCTTACTTTGCAATCATCAATGACTTTAATGGATTTGAAGTCAGTATCTTAAAGCATACTAAAATCCACAAATAAAAATATGTTTGGGATTTTCTTATTAGAAAAGAAAAAGCTAAAAATGTTTGAAACTATGAAACCAAACAGTAACCTTTGTAATGCAAATCAAAATGAAGTTACTATTTCAGCTAATAATGATTTCAGACAGAAGAGACCCAGATTGAGCTTCAATAAGGCCATGTGCCTTGTCCTGTACTTTGGTGGCAACAACCCCATTCAGCTCTACAGAGTTGGAGCAGTGTGGCTGGAAAGCTGTGTGCAGGAAAAGGATCCGGGGGTATTAGTCAGCAGCGGGCTGAACATGAGCTAGCAGTTGCCCAGGTGGCCAAGAAGGCCACTGACATTCTGACTTGTATCAGAAATAGTGTAGCTATCATGACGGGGGAAATCATTTTTCCTCTGTACTTTGCACTGGTGAGGCCTCACCTCGAGTACTGTGTTCAGTTTTGGTCCACTTGCTAAAAGAAAGAGGTCAAGGCCCTGGAGTGTATCGGAAGAAGGGTAACAAAGCTAGTGAAGGGTCTAGAACACCAGCCTTATGGGTAGCAGCTGAGGGAACTGGGATTGTTTAGTCTGGTTGTGAGGAGACTTTTAGTAAATGATCTACCTTCTTGCTCTCTACAACTGAAAGGTCTTTTGGACTAGATGATTTTAGAGGCCTTTTCCAACCTTAATAATTCTATGATTCTATGCTCTATAATTTTGTGACATAGCTGGGGAAGGGTTCATAGGGCAGGCAAATACCATGCGACATGATATAGGTAAATACATCTTCATTTCACAGCCTCATTGTTTCCTGCAGAAAAGAGCATTTGGTCAATTTACAAAATTTGAGCAAGACAAGGGGTGAATCCATAAGATGTACGGATATATAACTGACAGCACCATCAGCTCAGTTGGATTCTCTGGTTAGTAACAATGCTAAATCTTATTATTAAGGAGTAGGTGAGAAGGTGATTTGGAAGAGAGAGGGGAATAAAAAGATGTAAAGGAATTTCATTTTTACTTATTTATTTTGCATATGTTCCTTTGGTATGAAAGAAACAGAAAGAGCAGAATATGTAAAAACAGATGCGAACCACAAAGTCTCCCCACAGACTCCGTGAGGAGGAAGATATACATAAAGAGCAGTCTGTGTGGCCATTAAAGTACAAACTCATTCAGAAAGATTTGAAAAAATGTTTCAGTAAGCACATAATTCATCTCAAAAGTTGAGATGCATAAAACTATCCTAGAGTTGTAGGGAATTAGTCTTTCTTGTATGATTAAACACAGCCAGTGTTTGCAAATATAAGGAAATCACTGTATGACTGATCTAGAGCATGCAAAATTTGTCAGGAAAAGTAGTACATTTCTTAGACAAAACTGATAAATTGGAGCATGGGGAGACAAACTGGTAGGCTAAATTATAGTCCCAGACCATTGCAGATACAACTGCACTATCACAATATTGTTGACATAAATAAGACTTTCCTTTTCATCCAAGAATCTTATTCACTCCTTTAGCACAAAATGATGTACGGTGCTCAATATAAGTCCATGTAAACTCCAACTGCAGCTTGTCCCTCTCTGCTGCAGTGACTGTAGCCTAAATGACAAGGTAACCTTCCTGTCATACTTCTGAGTCACCTTAAGAAAAATGTCTCCCTTTCCTTGCAGTAATATTTTCAAGGATCTTTTCTAATGATCTTACAGTCTGAATTTTTTTTTTTGTAGTTCTATTATTGCTTTTGTACTTGCAGTCCAAAAAATCCCTAAAATGCCTAATGTTTTTGCCACATTTGAATTGACTAATTGTACTTATTTTAGTTACTGTTTCTCAGAGAAATTTTCATCTACACCTTCATATTCTGTTGTTTTTTTAATTCTTCTTTCTGTTCCTAACACTAAAAAATATTGGCTTTTAATATCATGAGACAATTAAAATAAATGCATGAAAATTATGATGAGAGGGAAAGCTGGTTTATGTTTATGTATTTACTATTCACTTACTACCCATGCAATATTTACCATTGTATTTAATCAAGTGAAATTTGGGTGGTTTTTTTTTTTTTTTTTGCTTGTTTGTTTGTTTTATAAAGAGCTTGTGCTTTTTATTTCACCTTTTTCTGTTGTGATCTCCTCAGTCCCTATCATCTTCCTCAGCTTCTATTTACTTCAGCCTGTCTCAGTATATGCCCCCTAAACATTATTGTTATTTTCTGGATTTGATAGGCCAACATTTAAAACTCATCTCTTCTTAATAAAGTGTATTGTTGAGAGCAGCTTACCACTCAGTCATACTATCTACCACTCATCCTATTACATAATTGCCAAGACTCACTATAATGGAAGCATATGTTCTGAACTGAATTTCATGTTAAATTGTTTCATGACTTCTTTCAAAGATTCATACATTCATCAATTCATCACAACTGAAAAGCAGAGTTGGGTGGTCCCTACTGCTTTGTGGTAGAGGAAAGAGTAAAACATCATGTGTGATTTCAACACCATTAAGTTATTTATTGATAATCCAGAAGTGATATGGCTGAATCATCATTATCTTCGCTATAAGAGGTCTTTGGAATTAACTCTTTTGTTGCCTATCAGCATGAAGTTCGCTATCCTATCATTCCTTTACAATGGAGATGCCTACAGAAGTCTATAGAGGCACTGTTTGAAGAATGGAAGCAGGATTGGTCCCTCAGGCAATACTTTTATTTGCTTGTGATATTTGTTAAAAATACAACAGAAATCATTGAGCATTATAGCATCTTTGACTTAGACTGTCTTTATTTTCCAGCCTAATTATATAATTTCACTCTCCTACTCAGATTGCTTCAAAGCTTCTCCAGCTGGGCGTGTTCTTCATGTCTAGCATCATGCAATATTGTCTCCAAATCAGTTGGTACTATCACTGAAATAGGAGCTTCTAGATTCACATTTAAAACTATAGCAGTCTTCTCATTAATTATAGTACAAATTTGGATGAGATAGCTGTTGCCCATTACCACGAGTGTATTTGAAGCAGAATATCAGTAGGACGCAGTTGAGTTTAAAGCTCAGTCATAAAGACTGATGTTCAGTGATTCAGTAATAGGCTGGTGTTCATGCACAGCATTTTTCTTACAAATGGCTAAATTCTTCTCCACCTTACACAGAGGAATGGTATACTATTTAAGCCAGAGCTAAACTTAACTGAAATTCTGCTCAAGTGCCTGAACTGTTTCCACCAAAGAGACACGAAGATAATTTTCACTGACTTATTCCCAAGCAGCTCTGCTGAAGCTAATATTGTTACATAGGTCTGACCAGTATCTAGCTTCTGTTCTCTGTTAACTTCATGAAAGTCATTCCTTCAGGGATTATGTTAGTTAAATGGAGTCAGATGCTGATGTCTTGCTTTAAGGAACATAATCTTTGTGTGATCCCACTGACAAAAGCACCTTGTTTTCACTGAACAACCACCAGCTTATCCACAAGATTGATAGGAATAAGATCTGTTACATTGTCTTGATCTATTCTTTCCCCTCAGGAATGAAACCCCTTGTTAGATATAAACAGTGCCCATTGGCATCATCCAAATGCTACTTAATCCTGAGGGAATATAAAGCAGTTTATTTCTGTGGTGGAACAAATACTGCATATGTTACTTGATGCTCTTAAGCAATGCTTGTTTGGCCTCTTGGCTCGCCTTGGCCACACTGAGTGAAGAGGAATGTCTTGGGCCACATATAAAGTATATAATATAGTTAGAGTATATAAGCAACAAAGCTTCTTTTTTTCTTTTATACTTTTTATTAAAGCATAAAGAGAACAACAAAACCATAAAACCAGTGGAATATTTGACCTTGTTTTCATGAAACCAATGTATCACTATCTGGTTTGTTTGAAGTGATTGTAATTCCTAGTGAGTTTTCAAGGTGTTTGTTAGACATTTTTGGTAAAATTCTACTTTTTCTGTGCTTCATCCTTGAAAACAGTTGTTCACAAATTTACATACTGCCAAAAAGCAATGACATGACTGTGAAATGAGGGATATCTTTCTCTGGGAAGAGAAAGCTTATAGAAGTGTAGTAGAGAGACATGATTTTTTCTTTGAGGTGCATGTCTGATTGCAACTCAAACATTCTGTTTGAAAATTTGCAGGTAATCTATTTATGTCAACAGAAAATAGACTCACAGATATACCAAAAAAATTGATGATTTTTGAAACCTATTATCAAATTCCTTTATCAAAACAGAAAGCACAGCTGCATATTTTTCAGTGTTCACAGGACTGTCTTTAGCCAGTGTATAAAAATACATACAATTATTTGCCATGAATTGAGTTAGCACCGCATCACATCCACCACATGCTGTGGTTTTCAGCCCAGTCAGCGTTAATAGCGCACAGATGTTTGATTGTTGCTGAGCAATGGGTGCGCACCCAGGGACAGGCCAGGTCATTCAATGGGAAGAGCCACTGTCATGATGGCACAGAGCAGGGGGTGGCCCATGGACAGGCCACATGCTACCTGCAGGCTGGCTGTGACTGTCCTAAGCTGTACACTGGCAAGGAAAACTTCACCATCTGTCAGAGGTTTACAGGAGCTTTAGCAGCAGCAAATAGATAAAGAGAATGTATTCTTAAAAAGTTTGTCCTTTAATTCTCCCCAATCAGACCAGAGATCCATAGCTACTGATCCAGCACTGCCCACCTGCAGGCCCTCCAGCTCAGGAAGGGACACAGATGCCTTGAAACACTAAGCAAATACCCCTCATATATGTTATTTTTATAGACTGAGGGCTCCATGCTTATGCAATTGGCTTAGGCTACCACATTTTCATTCAGCTGTTGATCAGTTTGAATCCGGATGAGAAAACAACTCATTTGAATTCTCCACAGCTTGTTTGCTTCTGAATCTAATTCATTACCTGATCACTTCTAATTAGAACTGCTGCAATGGAAGAGTTGTTTTGTTCTGTGCAGTTAACAATTATTTCCTTCCAATCAGGAAACAAGACTATTCCTAGAACAGCAATGGGCAAAAGAATGTTGAAAAAATAGCTTTGTTCAGAGAGCAGAGGGAAAAGTTTAACATAAATAAAGATAACATTCAGGTTTTCTGCCACAGAAAGTTTCATAATTGTCAAAAGATTTTACTTTTATATTATTTTCTGGTATTTTATCATCTTCCCTTCCCAGAATTTCCACAATACATAGTTTTCTGTAGGAATAATGTTTCTTTCTTCTTTTTACAATGATCATATTGTATAATAACAACCAAATTTGCCTACAGACTCATGGGCCTTGAAACACTAAGTTTTCTCAGTGAGAAACTGTTGTATTTTGTTATAGTTAAATTACAAGAAAAAAAAGGTAAAAAAAAAAAAAAACCCAAAAAAACATAGTATTATTGTAGTTAAGAAAAGGGATATGTGTCAAAAGAATGCACAGTGTTTGGGGACTTTACCTTAATTTCCTCAAATCTATATTTTGCAGGAACTGTTGCTGTTGTCATGGGTGGAGACAGATTGTACAGAGGAAGGAATGCTGTTAGTTGAGAAATTATGGTTTGAATGCATAAACAGAAATGTGCACATAAGCAGAAGACAAGATGAAGCACTGCTTTTGGTTAAAAAAATGTCTGAGTTCTGCCAAGTAATAATAATTACATTCAAAGCATCTCTGTAGGCTACCAGCTTTGAAGTGTGCAGAAAGAGAAAAGTAATGACTGATAAGTGTTTGTGAGTTTAATTTGTAATGGCCAGAGTAGATAACTCAGCCCAGTTTGATACTAATTAAGGACTTATTATGCCTCTTTCAGCTAGTTATCCAGTTATACACTAAAATTACACAATTTGACATAGCTTTTTACTGCTTGTTTCCTTGAACATAGCAGGTGAACGTCACTGTACCTCAGTAATTTAGGTATCATTATACAATTAGCTGAAGTGCTTGCTTGCATAACTGTAAACCAGCTGTGTCATTTTGAGTTGCGTGTTGCTCTTGTAACTGATTTGTAACATAGCCAAGATGAGAGACTGTCTCAGTTCTCTGCTCATCTCCTTTGAAACAAAATTGACGTGTAAGAAACAGTAGAATACCATTAGGCAGTTTCATTAATCAAATTTACTTAAAGTATCTGAAACACTATTCGTCTAACAGATGGATTTAAATGAATCTATCATAACTTTCAGCTTGTACTTCATATCTTTCTGTTAGACTGGCTCACCTCTGAATTGACTGACCTAAATTAAACACAGTGATTTGAAATCAAATCATTTTCAGCATTTTCTCTAAAACAGTTGTCCTCTGTGTCTGAACAAGAGAGCTCTCTTTTTTCTAGTCCTGCTATTACAAGATGACTTTGAATTTGTTCCATTTACCCTTAAATGTCCAACAACTTACCTGTTGGACCTTGTTCAATCCCATTTTATTTTTCAGGATATAAAAAGATTTAAAACTGAACTCTCTACTCATAAATCAGCAGAGCTCTGTGGAAGTTAATTGAGCAATATTGATTTATATCATCTGACGAACTGGTCGTCTACTGATTGAAATGCTGGTTCTCAAAGTTTGTGTCCTGTATGCTGTACCTAGTCTGTCTCATGTGGTTTTCGATTTCCACAATCACTTCTGGGGAGCCTGGGATTACTTCTTGATTGTGACTCACACTTAAGCTGTTCTCTGGTTGATCCCATTCATCTTGCTTCCAGACATAGAACCACATTCTGAGATGTTTGTGATAAACCTTCCCTGCCAAGGGCAAGTGTACATTACTTGACAGTGTACATGATACATGCCAGCTTTTCTCTTAAATCACAGATTGAATGTAAGCAGATCCAGCTATTCTGTTTAATCTGCTGGCGCCCTCACCCAGAGAAGTCCCTGTTTTTGCTCCCAGAGCATCTGTTAAACCAGAAATTATCTCAAAGGCAACAAAAATGAGAGGTGAAGCTTTAAGAATCAGCATCACAGAGCTCCTATAAAGACCTGCCTGCAGTAGCAAGCAATCTGTGTTTTGGCAACAGTGTTTTGTACTGCTAGGGCTTCAGGGTGAGGTTGTATTTTGTTGAAAAACATTCTCCTCGTCCTTCCAAATTTAGTGCCAAGTTTTGAGAGGGGAGTTGGAGGTGATTACATTATGTGAAGGTGATTATGTAATTAAAGAATTCAAACCTTTGTTAGCTCAGGATAAGTTTTGCACAGTACCCAGGTAGAGTACACAGCATATCACTTCTGCTGCTACATTACTTGAAAGAAAGATGTTCTTTACAAATTATACTAGCCACCACATTCTTTTGGTTCATATTAGCTGATTTGTGGACCGATCAAACTTCTTTGGAAATCAAGACACAGAGCCAGCCCAACATAAGCGTATGATAAACATACTTCTACAGGACATGGCTACTTACATGGAGGTATGGAACTTCTATACTTTTAAGTTCCAGTATTGAACTGAAAGCAGTAAGAATATGAACAAGAACAAAACCTGTCTATTTTTAGCTTATTTGTGTTTCTGTAATCCCATATAGGGGCATCAGGGGATGTTAGCCAGTTGAACATGAGTCAGCAGTGTGCCCAGGTGGACAAGAAGGCCAATGGCATCCTGGCTTGTATCAGAAATAGTGTAGTCAGCAGGATTAGAACGGTTAGTTTATTCTCAGAAAGAGTGGTTAAGCACTGGAACATGCTGCCCAAAGAGATGGTGGAGTCACTGTCCCTGGAGGTGCTCAACAAACATGTAGATGTGGTATTTAGAGGCATGGTTTAGTGGCCATCGTGGTGATGGGTTGATATTCAGTTGACAGCTGGACTTGATATTCTTAGAGGTCTTTCCCAATCTTTATGCTTCTATGATTCTAAGATACCTTACAATGAGCAATTGTTGCTTAATATGTCAGAAAACAAAGAGATTTTTCTTTTGTTCCTTATCTTTAATTCTACTTATTATCTCTTCAGAACTACCCTCCCCTCTCACTTGTCTATATTCTATTTGGAATCATTCTTTCATTTCCTTTATTTTTTTTAACTGGAGAGGACAAAAGCTGCATTATGATAATTCATGGAGAATATTCTCCAAGCTATTTTAATTTTGTTCATAATGCTTCTTTTTTCATTTACAAGTTTGAAGAGTTCTTATTCTTGATGTTACCTTGCCTAAGGGGTTAAAAGACAAGCTTACTCCTCCACTGCTTTCAAGTTTGCGTAGAATTGTTTATACTTGTTTCTGCTATAAACCTAGGAAGAGCATTTTCTCTATAGCTGGGAGACCTCGACAACTCTCCTGAATATTGTCTGTTTCTATTTTTCCATTTAGAAATAAAATTAATTACTTGCAGCGTATTCATTCTTCTTGTCTTTGTTTTATCATATCAATAACTTCCCACTTGGATTTCTTTTGGCTTTCAGTGGGTGGCTTTGGATTCTCTCCAATGTTTAGTGAAGATGAGATATAACAGTCCGATCCATGTTAGAAAAAGAAACTGGGTAAGAAGAAAAATATTGGATTTTCAGAAATAAACGCATCTGGAAAATTAAAGCTTGACTTTGTCACCAGCTTTCTTCTTTGGCTTAGTAGCCAGAGGTAGTGGGTGCTTGCAATTCAGTCATTCTTCTCTGCTATAATTCCTTCATTAAATAATAAAAAAGATTCTGTCTAATCACTCATTTGGCCAAAAACCTTGAAAATAATAGAACATTTTTATTATCATTCATCATCCTTAATTTTTCTCATAAAAATAATCAGAAATATTCAACAATACCTTCTTTAATTTCGCCCTATTATGGAACAAAAGTGGTTTTAACTCTGCAAAGATTTAGCATATTACTTTAGATATAGCATATTACTTTAGATATAACAAAATAAAAATCAGATGTAGCATAAGTCAAGGGCTCTTATTTATCCTTTCCCCTTTCTGAAATCTTTCCAAAGTCAATGGGGAAGAAAAAAAGTCAGGATAAATAGATCACATCTTTATCCATGTGTACTTTTGATGTCCTTACAGACAGAGTGTTTTTAAAATTTAAAATGAAACTTTTTAATGTGGTCAGAATATTATGTAACATACCATAAACCATAAACACATCTGAACACCATGTCTTCTGCAAAAAAGAGAAAGACAAGTAGAAGGGAAATTGGCATCATCAATGCCAACAGAAATGCTACATTAACTTTAATGAAGACAGGACTTTTTCCAAAGATTACAACATTGGATTATGCATTTTAATGTTCATCATGCCCAAAATAAATTCCAACACTACTGCTTCCCAGAATTTCCAACTCGGTAATTCTGGTGTGTTGTGTTTTAACAGGCACTTTGTAGTATCCAGGTGCTACAAGGAGGAATCTATTCATCTATTAGGTCCCACTCAGCATTTTGAATCAGCTCTGAAGCAAAATTCCACATTAGGGAAAGATTTTCTATCATGGGAAAATATGTCTCATGTCCCAAGTATCTGTCATTTTAAATGATCCAGATTATGTTATGCAGCTTACTCTTAGAAAAAGAGTAAGCTTTTTCTAGCTGGCCTAGAAAAAGCCTCCGGGAGGGCATCGACGCGTCGCTGCCCACCAGGACGAAGAGGAGAAGCGTTATTACTTTGTGGCGAGTGACAAGTGCGGGGTCACGCATTAACGACCTGGTAAGGGGGTGAGGGCAGAGCCAGCACTATCAGCAGCAGGGTGGGGCTGATCGGTCACGCCCCGTTAAGGCTATTCTAATTGTGCTAATTAGTCTTCTGGTTCCCCGTGGCTCCACCCCGGCGGAGGGCTATTGCCTCTAAAAATAATGTGGGGACCCAGACAGAGGCCCCCTGCACATGTAAAAGAAAGACTGCCAAGAAGAATGCAGAGACCCAGACTGAGGTCCCAAAACAACATGCTAGTGTGCAGGTCACTGGCTGTGCTGAGTGCCGGAGCCTGGCCTTTGCAGTGCCAGGTGATGGAGGCAGCACTTGTGTAAGATGTGACCAGCTAAAGGACTTACTCTGCCTTGTGGTCAACCTGAAGGAGGAGGTGGAGAGGCTGAGGACCATAAAGGAATGTGAGAGGGAGATTGATTGGTGGTGCCAGTCTCTATCAGCCCCGAGATCTTGGCACACAGCTGAGGCTCCGCGTGGAGTGTGTCACCCCCTGCTGCCTTGCAAACAGGTGGTAGAGGGGAACCGGCAGGTAGACTGTGTTCCTGCTGCAGTGCAAGGCAATTTGAGAGCAGAGCAAGGCAGTTTAAGGGAGAAGGAGGAGTGGAAAAGGATACCGGCTTGGCGGAGTGGGCGTCCTCCATCCTGACCATCCTCGGCTCCCCAGGTGCCTCTGCAAAATAGGTTTGAGGCCCTGGATCTCGAGGGAGAGGTGAGTGAGGGGGTGGAGGGAGGTCCACCCGTGAGGTTGCCTCGGGCGAAGCGGTCGACCCCACGCCTTAAGACTGCCTCCACCCGGAAGGACAGAAGGGTGGTTGTCATAGGCTACTCCCTGCTGAGAGGAACGGAAGGCCCTATATGTCAGCCTGACCCTACCCGTAGGGAGGTGTGCTGCCTCCCTGGGGCACGGGTCAGGGATATTGCTAGGAAACTTCCTGGTCTGATTCGCCCTTCTGATTATTACCCATTATTGATAGTTCAGGCTGGCAGTGACAATGTCGCTGAGAGAAGCCTGAGGTCTATCAAGGAAGACTTCAGGGGACTGGGGCGGGTAGTTGAAGGAACGGGGGTGCAGGTGGTTTTTTCTTCTATACCTTCAGTGGCAGGGAAGGATACCGAGAGGATCCAAAAAACCCACCTCATAAATAAATGGCTAAGAAGTTGGTGCAAGCACAGGAACTTTGGTTTTTTTGACCACGGGGCAATTTACTCTGCACCTGGCATGATGGCTGCAAATGGAAGTAGCCTGTCTCCAAGGGGTAAGAGGATCCTAGCCCAGGAACTGGCAGGGCTCATTGAAAGGTGTTTAAACTAGGTATGAAGGGGGAAGGGGACAGAATGAGGGCCACTGGGGTTGAGTGGGTAGTTCGTGGCTCAAAACGGAGTTTGATGGGTGATAAGGGTAGAGTTCAAAAGGATGGAGAGGGGTGGGGGGGTGCTGCTTCCCTAAAGTGTCTGTACACTAATGCGCACAGCATGGGAAATAAACAGGAAGACTTGGAGATGTGTTTGCGGTCGCAAGACTATGATCTCATTGTGATCACGGAAACATGGTGGGACAGCTCGCATGACTGGAATGTTGTCATGGAGGGCTACGTGCTTTTTAGGAAAGATCGGCTGGTGAGGTGGGGTGGTGGAGTTGCTCTTTATGTGAGAGAGCAGCTAGAGTGTATTGAACTCCACCTGGGGGAGGGTGATGCAGCAGTGGAGAGCTTGTGGGTGAGAATCAAGGGGCAGGCTGGTATGGGTGACACCGTTGTGGGTGTGTACTACAGGTCCCCTGATCAGGAGGAGGAGGTTGACAAGGCCTTTCATAAGCAACTGGAAGTAGCGTCGCAATTCCAGGCGCTGGTGCTTATGGGGGACTTCAATTATCCAGATATTTGCTGGAAAAGCAACGTGGCCAGGCACGCGCGGTCCAGACAGTTCCTGCAATGTGTCGAGGACAACTTTCTGATGCAGGTGGTGGAGGAACCGACGAGGGGAGGGGTGTTACTGGACCTTATTCTCACAAATAAGGACGGTTTTGTTAAAGAAGTAAAAGTTGGGGGTGGCTTGGGTTGTAGTGACCACGAGATGGTGGAGTTCAAGATCTTGAATGGAAGAAGCAAAGCAAAAAGTAGGATTGCTACCCTGGACTTTAGGAGAGCCAACTTTGATCTCTTCCGGGACCTACTTGGAGCTATCCCGTGGGCTAGGGTGTTAGAAGGTAAGGCGGCCTGTGAGAGCTGGACGGCATTTAAACAGCTCTTCTTCCAAGCTCAGGATCGGTGCGTCCCTGTGAGCAAGAAATCGGGAAAAGGTGGCAGGAGACCTGTGTGGATGAGCAAGGAGCTCATGCGGAAACTCAAAGGGAAAAAGAAGGTCCATGAAATGTGGAAAAAGGGTCTGACCACTCGGGAAAAATATAGAAATGTTGTCAGGGCCTGCAGGGATGCGACGAGGAAGGCTAAAGCCCATCTGGAATTGAATCTAGCAAAGGTGGTAAAGGATAATAAAAAAGGCTTTTTTAAGTATGTTAACAGTAAAAGGAAGACTAGGGAGAATGTAGGTCCCCTACTAAGTGAGGGGGGTGTTCTGGTAACGGGGGATGCTGAGAAGGCAGAGATACTGAACGCCTTCTTTGCTTCTGTCTTCAGTGAAAAAGTTCCCCCTCGGGAATCCCAGACCCTGGCAGTTAGTGAGAAGGTCTGGGGAATGGAAGACTTCCCTTTAGTCAGGGAAGAGGCAGTTCGAGAGCGCCTAGGCAACACCAATGTTCATAAATCCATGGGACTCGATGGGGTGCATCCACGGGTGCTGAGGGAGCTGGCAGAGGTGATTGCTGAACCGCTCTCTGTCATCTTTGAGAGGTCTTGGAGAATGGGGGAGGTGCCTGAAGACTGGAGGATAGCCAATGTCACTCCGGTCTTCAAAAAGGGCAAGAAGGAAGATCCAGGTAATTACAGGCCAGTCAGCCTCACCTCTGTCCCTGGAAAGGTAATGGAACAGATTGTGCTGGATGCCATCATCAGACAACTGGAAGAAAAGGAGGTTATCAGGAGTAGTCAGCATGGGTTCACCAGGGGGAGGTCGTGCTTGACCAACCTGGTAGCCTTCTATGATGTTGTCTCTGGCTGGGTGGATGGGGGGAGAGCAGTGGATGTAGTCTACCTTGATTTCAGCAAGGCGTTTGACACTGTCTCCCACGACATCCTTATAACAAAGCTGAGGAAGTGCGGGATAGATGAGTGGACAGTGAGGTGGGTTGAGAACTGGCTGACTGGCAGAGCGCAGAGGGTTGTTGTTGGCGGTGCAGAGTCTGGTTGGAGGCCTGTAACCAGCGGTGTTCCCCAGGGGTCGGTGCTGGGTCCGGTCTTGTTCAACATCTTCATCAATGACCTTGATGAGGGGATAGTGGCCACCCTCAGCAAGTTTGCTGATGATACGAAGTTGGGAGGATTGGCTGACACACCCGATGGCTGTGCTGCCATTCAGCGAGACCTGGACAGGCTGGAGAGCTGGGCAGTAAGAAACCAGATGAGGTTTAACAAAAGCAAGTGTAGAGTCTTGCACCTAGGGAGGAATAATTGCATGCACCAGTACAGGCTGGGGGATGACCTGCTGGAGAGGAGCTCTGCGGAGAGGGACCTGGGTGTCCTGGTGGATGACAGGTTGGCCATGAGCCAGCAGTGTGCCCTTGTGGCCAAAAAGGCCAATGGCATTCTGGGGTGCATTAAAAAGAGCGTGGCCAGCAGGTCGAGGGAGGTGATCCTCCCCCTCTACTCTGCCCTGGTAAGGCCTCATCTGGAGTACTGTGTCCAGTTCTGGGCTCCCCAGTACAAAAAAGACAGGGATCTCTTGGAAAGAGTCCAGCAGAGAGCCACAAAGATGGTGAAGGGCCTGGAGCATCTCCCCTATGAAGAAAGGCTAAGAGAACTGGGTCTGTTCAGCCTTGAGAAGAGAAGACTGAGAGGGGACCTGATCCAGGTCTATAAATATCTAAGGTGTGGGGGGCAAAGTGGCGAGGCCAGACTCTTTTCATCAGTGTGCGGAGACAGGACAAGGGGAAATGGCCAGAAGCTGGAGCACAGGAAGTTCCGCACCAATGTGCGCAAGAACTTCTTTAAGGTGAGGGTGACGGAGCACTGGAACAGGCTGCCCAGGGAGGTTGTGGAGTCTCCTTCTCTGGAGATATTCAAGACTTGCCTGGACGCCTACCTGTGCGACCTGGTGTAGGGAGCCTGCTTTGGCAGGGGGGTTGGACTCGATGATCTCTGGAGGTCCCTTCCAACCCCTACAATTCTGTGATTCTGTGATTCTGTGATTCTTTCTACTCTCATATTTTTCTGCCACTGAGGCCAATGAGAACAGAGGGCTCATATCATCATCCGGATCCTTATAAGACCACAACCACCAGGCTACCCTTCTCAGAGTCTTTATATCACTTTGAGAGAAGACCTTCACATTTACTAACTCTCATATCCCAACAAGCTATCTGTCTGATCTGTACTGGCAAGAGAGAAAAGCAGTTCTGGGGAAATAGAAAAAAGCAGAAGAGATATGGAGGAAGAGGAAAGATACAGAACAGAACTTAAAAGCCAGGCAGAACTTCACATAACACAGAACTTTAGAAAGAGCAGGAAATTTAAATTTGTTTTTAACAACAAAGTCATTGCAAGCATGATGAAAAGGATAAGCCTGATACTATAATTCTCACTTCTGAATATACTATGATAATTTATTACTTATCACTGGATTCCCAAATCCTGCAGAAATGACGGGCTCACAAGTAAACCTAGAGCCTTTGAGAAATGTTTAAAGATGCCTGAATTAGACAAAATATGTTTAAAATCTCGTGGGCAGAAACTTGTCTCCACTGAACATGGCTACACCTTTAGAAGCCTAGGCATAAATTATTCCAACAAATGTCAGCTCTTGGAAACCATGGGGGATTTTTTTTCAGTATCTTTATGAAAAATTAAGTGCCACTTAGCGTAACTGTATGATCTTGGTTGCTTAACTGACTTCAAGGGATTAACTTCTTTTCAGAGATACTGCCTGGAATTGAGGAAAAGGTAGTCAGTGGACTAATGTATGGCACACAACCAGGTCTAGGTTTGAAGGGTGAACTATCTGCGCTCAATGACATTTGAACAGTTTTAACTGTGCAGTTCTGTAGATAAATCAGACTTATTCTGCCTTGTGGGCTGGTAGCCAGTAAGTGAGAAAGAAACTTAATTACCTGAATAGGCTGACTGGAGAAATATAAAACAACGGTATATGTAGGAGTTATAAAATAAAGTGTTCTTTACACTGTGGAAGTTTGAAAAGAAATGCAAATAGGATAATCAACGCAGGGCTGAGCATCTTAGGTTCTGTGACTTAGGAAAGAAATAGTGTTCCAAGCACAAATGACTCCTAGAGGACTTTGACTCACTTCCTAAAAGCTGACCGATTTCCTGACAGACAAAACCATGCAGAATGATATGTTTATTATTTTGGCTGTAACTATTTTCTTTGCTATTTAAAGTAAAGTATAATTGTGGTTAAAGTGTATTGGAAAGTCTAAGTGTTTTCTTTCAGCTAACAGAAGCCTTGGAGAATGAATTGCAATTCCAGTACACCTAAAAACTTTTGGGGGAACATGCCCATCAGTATTGCCGAGCCCAGGTATCTTCAGTAACCCTGAGTGGAAAGTTGCAGTCAGAGGGCCTATGTCCTCAGAGTTACTGACTGCTAGAGAGCCTCAGTAACACATGGATGCAATACTCATAAGCATCTGAGCAGTTCTGTGGCATGACTAAATATGCCTTTGTTGTTTTCTTAACCACCTCTATCTGTAATTAGCTGTTTCTGTAGAGGCAACTGCCTTTACAAAATACATATGTGTATGATTTCAAGTTGGATGTTAAAATAGTAAAAAAAAAAATCCAAAAGAAGCATTCATTCTCAGCCTCTAAAGCTTTTATGTGCTTTGATTTTGTAAGCATATAGGGAATCCCTATAGGCAGTATTTCCTCAGACATTTTAAAGAAATTTACTGTGTTAATAGGTCCAGAGGACCTTCGCCAGTTGTGAAGGTTCAGATGCAGTCATTTATATTTATTTCTTAAAACTTCATAACTGCCCAAACTGGAAATTTATTTCATGCTGAAATTTTGCCAAATTATGTTTTTTATTCAGATACATAGTTCTTGCCAATGTTAACAGTCAGTGCACTGGTCACTAGAACTCAACAAGGACTGTTTACAGCAGGGGTTTTATTTTTCCTGTTAATGTGTGCAGTATAGCTATTCTATCCATCCAGTACAACACATAATATTTTTGTCTTTAATTATTAGAATGAATACTGTGTTTTTTCTTCATGGCATGCCATAGACACATCACATGGTACAGCTCATAATTGACATATACCTATGTTCTCATATAAAATGACTATGAATTAAAAGCCTGTATTTAGAGGAAAGGATTTTGGATGTAAATAAAAGTTACCAGAAATCTATTGTTTTTTTTACCTTTGAAAGAACTCATATTTTTTTTACTTATTTTCATATTTGTCACTGTGATCAACTTTTATTATAAGTGGGTGAGAAATCAATTTGAAAAATACAGAAATTGTGCACTTTGTACTCTTTCCCTGCTACTACACAAAAATAAATAAATAAATAAATAAATAAAAATCAGGCAATTATTTTTTTCATTAAAAAAGCCTTAAATATTCTTACACTCTCTCCAGAAATTATATTCCTTAGCAACATAAATTAGTTTGTTATTGGTTGCACAAGTACAATCTTCCCTGCTTATATATTTATCACTTTTCAAAAAATACTTTTCATAAAAAAAAAAAAAACACATTTGACCCTTTCAGGAAAACAAGGACTATGTACTCAATGTTGCATGATAGTATACAACACACAAAGCAAATGCAAAAGTAGCTTATAAATGAAAAAGGAATGTGATGCCTTTCGCAGCCTTGTTGCTAAGGCGGTGAATATTCCTTGTAACATGTGCACAGCCAGGCACACACACTCACGCACAGGTAAAAGTACACATATCTCCTCTGGCAGAATTTCTGGGTCACCTCACTATTCTTACTGATACTAAAGGTAAATTCTAAGAATTGGTTTGAAGCAAGGTGTGCCCATCCCAGAGAGAGATAGTTAAGCATGAAGGAATTATGTGCTATGGGACTTGCCACTTGCACCCAATTTTAGTGAGAAGAATCAGTTTTCCACTTTGCTTCTGTACGGAGGTAATGGCAAAATACCAGAACACTAATTGTGCTCTGACCTTTCTGTACTATACTTCAAAATCCGCTAGCCCCTTTGTTTGAAAAGAATGTTATGTATTTATATTGCAGAATACAGAGGCATTATTATCACTGATAAAATAACATTATTAGAAAGAAATAAATCAAAGAATAAATGAGGAAGAGAAATGTTCTCTTAAGGGTCATCTTTCTCCCTAAACCAAGATGGCGGAAGATGGAAGATTTTCCAAGCAAATTGAACTTTATTTTTTTCCTATGAAAATGTTTGACTATCCCAGCTATTAAAAAAAAAAAAAAAAAAAAAAAAAAAAAGTACATCAATTAAAAGAGAAAGAAGGAGAAAATATACCAAGCAGACAAGTAAACAAATAAATAAGAAATACCTATACATGAAAAAAACCCAAACCTATGCACTTGGTAGTCATTTATCTTGATTATCTGCTAAGCTGCATACATTTTATTGTCGTTCTGCCAGTATATCTAGACTCAGATGGCCAGGTGCTTTTCTACCTGCAGAGAATATCTAGTGAGTGTAAAATGGACATTGACCACCGAAACATTTCACTTTTCCTCCTTTCTCTGTTAGTGCTATACCACAGATATTCATTTAATTAATGAAGTAAAAAATACTATCATTATAAAATAAAGTGAATAAAGATGCCAGTACTCCTATTTAGTCAAGTATCTTTCTGCATAACTCAACAACTAACATCTTCATTTTTTGGCAAGTAAGCAGTATATAGTTCCTTGTTTAGTAAAATATTATGCTGTGCCTTGTTTGTTCTGTGCTAACATTCAATTCAGCAGCTTTATTTTTGTAAATTGTTCTTATACAAAGGAAAGACAGTGTTCTGATCTGTTCTGCATTTGAAAACTAATTTACATGACAGCTTCAGAAAACCTTCCATTCATCCTAAATATAATGCATTGGTCTGAGTGCATACTTCAGGGCTTTTTTTTAGCTGTATCTCTTACAAAATGCATACCTTAAACTCATAGTAATTCCTAATTATATTAAATGTAACAAGACATAATTACTTTCTTTACATCTGTTCACACATACATGCTTCATCAGTAGAGATTCTACTTCTTGGCCCTTAAATATTGAACTTATGTCACTTAATCTTTGTTGCTTTTTTTTTTTTTTTAATACCTCATTGTGCCTTCAGTTTTTCATAGCTATGTCCTTTCCTATGATTTTTGAGGCCTATGATTTTCTTTGGTGGTTTCTAAGATAAATATCCTCTGAGGAAAAAATCATAAACATTGAAGCGCAGTACAGAAAATGCCAGAAGTTACAGGCATTTCTCTATTTCTGAAACTATTTGCTGGGTTTCCTGCTTATAAAACAAAAGAAGAGCACATGTTCCATTACAGCACTCCATGTGAAATAGGGCAGATCCCAGGGCACATTTTCCTTAGATTTAACCAAAAGTTCCTATTTTAAAAAATAGATGATTCCTTAAAAGTTTGATGACCTAGATATGAGTTTTTCACATTATTCTCCATTACTGACAACTTTCTTAAACTTCTCTTGAAACAGCAGATTTAAATACAAAACTTGCGTTGAAGTTTGTCCATTTTATTGCTCTCCATTTTTGTTTGTCCATTTTATTTGCTTTAGTGCAATCACATTAGAAGTTGAAAGAAGCATGAAAGCCAGTGCCATCCAAGCTTTCAGTGCCAGTCATGAGAGCATTTTAAACTGTAAATAGTTTATTCTCTGTTTCTTCAGTGTTCCCAACAGTACCCCGTAGTAGGAAAGAAAAATGATTTTCTTGTTTCCTAGCTGTTTCAAAATTAGAGAAATCACACTGGCCCAAAATGAATGTGGAATGCCAACATTCTGAATTGAAAGTTCAATATAATTGCTGTGGGAAGAAGTACAGGAAAAAGATTTCTTTTAAATTTTCATATTTAAGTATGCTTTTAGGTTAATAATTTAATTACAAGAAGGACTACTCAAAAAAAAATACATATATATTTTAAAAAGCCAAAACTTTGTTTTGCAAATATTTTATCATTATAAAAAAGTAATATATGTGCTTTGTAATATAATGTGCTTTATATTAAGAACATTAATTTTTCCAAATGTGTAAATGTTTGTTTTTTTTTCCCTGCTCACGTTGTGCAGTTAACACAGTCAACAAAAGTTCTGTCACCTATTAAGTCATATTGATTTCCCAGCTGACTCCTCATTCTCCCTCCATTGGTTATCAACACCCCCACCAGGGGCTGCAAAACAAAATCTTAGTTAAAAGTGTGATTGAAGGAAGTGCTGCACTAAAGCAGTTAAATTTTGGTCAGTCAAATAACTCAGAAATGGTGCAAGGATTTCTGAGCAGGAAGCACAACAATGAATTTTAATGCCCTACTATCAAGGTCCTGGCTACCACTGAGTCAATTCTATCTGGGAAGATGAGAAGGGAGAAGCAGCAGCCGAAGCAGAAGAGTGATAAAAAATAGTAGGAGATAAATCATTTTTGCCATCATCTTCTAGCTATGCAAAACAGGGTGCCATGCCACACCATTGCTTATCTCAGGATCCAACGAGGCTGCATTTCCAGGACAGTGCCGTATATCACCATCATTCTCTTGCTGCCAGCCCTCTCCCTTCACAGAAAACTGCATGCCTTGTTTGTAAGCTGGCTCTGTATTCCTTTCTCTGCTTAGGAGATGGAGATGTGTCACTGGGGGGCAGATAGATAGAAAATAAAATTCCTTAAAATAATGTAGCTATTTACTTCCAAGCACCAGGCTTGGTGGCCCTATAAACTCAATGCTGTTTATAATTCATGACAAATGATGCCTGCCTCTGCGGACCATGTCTGCTGAAACCAATGGCTCACTTGCCAGGATTTCAGCTCTCCATTCTCCAGCAAATGTGCTTGGTGCCATATTTCCACCTTTACTTTTTAGTGTACATTTATATTTGATCCCACTTGTGATGGAACATGATTTCATTGTAAAGGGCAATGGCTTCTGTAAAGTGGAAATATTTCTCAACTTGATTAATTATCTGTTCCCTCCCAGCCTTTTCCAGATGGCCTCCAGTCTGCAAGATTGTGAACAACTTTGTCTTGCAACTTTAAGTATAAGACAGCTAAGCTGGTTTCCTTCCCTGGCAATATCAGACCCAAATGCCTACTTTTCTGTCACACTTCCTTAATGTTAAGTAGAGGTACAACCTGATACTACTGAATCACATCAGTAGTACATTCAGGCATGTAAAACTACAAGCTTCAGGACACTGATACAAAATATTTTGGCTTGCCAACCTCTTACAATTAAATCATAATAATTAAAGAGTACATCACATCTTCAGTCTTTATCACTTTACTATTATCCAATCTCTCTTTTTTCTTTCTGTTGAAAATTTTGCATTTACACAGCAGAGATTGTTACATTTTCCTGACATTTCATGGCATTGGAAACTGTCTTTGAGCTGCAATTTATCACTTTTAGTATGTATATTCATTTGTTCAGACCTATGGATATATACACTGATTCGTAGGAGTTCTGACCCTTAACATATCATAATGATGTCCTCTGTTTTTTCAAAGGTGTCAGCAGAGCATGTACTCTAACTGTATAGCCTAATTATAGAAGAAATGCATATTTCCATCTGTTTACATTCTCTGAAGCATCATCAGCTGCTATATACTACCACTTTAATAAATATTTTCTATTTCTCCTATTGCTTGACCACTGGGAGTTATCAGAAATAATAAAGGTGTACGTTGAGCACAGATCCACAGGAAGCTCTTAAGAGCATGTAGATGGTTGAAACTGATTTCTCCTGTCTCCCATCAAAAGAAATAGTGTTTTATTAAGCAATGTATCTTCTGAAACATTTATTACTCAGTGCATGCTTTTAAATATTTAGGTATACACAGACAAAAAACAAACAAACAAACAAAAAAAACCCTACAATTATATAATGAGTTTAAAACAAGAGTGATGGCCATAAGCAAACTGTATCCAAAGCTGGCTCAAATGTTAGATAAACATAAGACAAGTGCTGCCATGTTAGCAGAATAATAGGAAGACAGAAAACTAATGACAATAGGGGAGGATTGATACAAATATATATATTTATATATATATTTATATTGTACTTCCCTGGACTCTGCTGTTCGTATACAACACTGTACCCATTAATTTTATCAGAAAGTTAATTCTATTATGAATAGAAAATGTCTCAAAAATCTACTGCTAAGAGATTTCCTTTCTTTTCCTTTGCACTTATCAATGTAAGTGGTTTTTTTTGCATCCCAGCCAATCCTTTTCTAATTCCATTACATTTGTCTTCTGTGGATTTACCACATTCTATTTTCGTAGCTTTTACATTTATACTTCGTTTTCAAAAAAGACTTCATTATCCAAGGTTTTCACAATATTTTGAGTAATGAAAAACACAGAACTAGAATAAATATGTTTCTGAATTATTATTATTATTATTATTATTCTAAAATTCTAGTTCTAAAAGTGTATATTTACTTTATGATTTGTAAAAGTGTATGAGGAATATACACCTGACCAGACGTCTCATGGTTATTGTTTATTTATTGTCATGAATGAAAATCAAGGGATAAGCAAAGGAAGTGATTTCAAATGTCAAATTTAAAGTAGATATATAAATAAATAAATAAGAAATCTCTAGATGACTTATTTAATTTTGTCTAATTTTCAAAAAACAAAACTCTTCCAAGTGATGACTAGCTGGTCACAGGTGCAAAGTGAATCCGGGGCTCTAGATGCTGGATTTACATGGATTCTCATGTATAAGAGAAGGCATTTTTCTGGTATTAAGATAGAAAGTGGCAAAATTCAAATGATTTGAATTCTTGAGATACTGAAGGGAAGTTTGAAAATCTGCTAATTCTCCCTTTACATTAGTTTTCAGAATGTGTTTTCTCCTAATCAAGAGCCTATCTTTAATGTTATAGATTTGATGTTTTAATTAGTATTTTCCATTTGTTTTTGTAATTAATATCACTAATATTAGAAATCACTATCTAGTCTCAATTCTTTTTAACGATGCTAAGCCTCTGCAACATTAAATGTTTAAGTCTTTTCTTAAGGTGAGCTCCAGTATTTAGTTTTAAATTACATGAAATTAGAATAAGGGCATCAAAATTTGTTGGTGTCCTCCTTAAACAGAAGGATAGCATTGGGATGGGTTCAGAGTCAGAATACAGGCATCTTTCTTTTTGCTTCAAAACAGACTTTTTCTTCTTTGGCACTGCTGATGTCCTCAAAATGGTGGCCTTCTAACCCACCATGCAGAGGTGCAATTCTTTCACAGCAGAACCACAGGGGAGAAAGTTCACAGGTCACAGTCTTTGATTGCCTGTACTATTCATCAAGAGTGAAAACTGCAAACACTTACCCTGAGGGCAGGGGAAAATAGAAAGTTAGTGTGTGTCTCAAAATGCCCACTAGGTGAGTAATAAAAACTAATAGAGGTTACAGATTCAGTACCTAATCTTCTCTTTAGTGTAATTAATTGGAAACTTTTTATTGTCTTGAACAGTGCCAGCATTGGATCTTGCAGTCTCTAAGTAAATCTGCAGTAAAATATTTTCTGTATCTATCTTATGTTAAAGGAGTCATACAAATATCATATCTGAACATTTTACCAATCATTTTGTTCAGCTCAGATATTGTGCTAAAAATAAAGGTATAATTTATCTACACCATCAATCTAAAAGTGGAATTGCTGTAGGTCACAAAGAGTATTTCAAGGTGGAAGAGAACATCATCATATAAACACACAAGAATTGATTAGGACTGCACACCAAGGAAAACCAATATCATAATTTCTATTAAGGATTTTGCATGCTTAAGGATGAAGCCATGAAAATTTTTTGTTAATTAAAATGTTTCTTTGTAAGGAGGATTCACAGAATTTTTTAAGAAACAGCACATGTAAATGCACTCACTGAAAGATTAATTCCCAGACAAAATATCTTTTCTGATAGAAGTGCAAATCCAAAAATGAAAATTTACATCTGACAAAGACTTCTTTTAAACCTGAGGCAAAATATAGTCCACAATCTAACTTCCATTTGTGAGATCACTAGATTTTGTAAAGGCTAATTGTAGGCACATTTATGAGATCCCTTATTCCCTTCCACTGAAAAAAATGTATCTGCAACACTAGTGAACAATTTTTAAGTATGTGACACTTCTGTTCAAAGGAAAATGTCAGTATTTCAAAAGCTTTTCTTAAGATAGGAAACAACATCTTTTTTTACAGTGTTTCTTTTACTTAAAGCCAGGACTAAAATGCTTGTGGTCTCTACAGTTGCTTTTAACATTTCACACTTCGCAAAATGGGATGAGAATGTAAATAATCATATCTAAATTAGCATCCTGAACTTACTAGTTTGTATATTCTGTAAGTTTGTTTGGATTTGTAGCTTTGAACTAGAAAGGCATGATATATAATGAAGAAACCTCTCAAAAATATTCCTTTTGAAGTGATTCCAGTTTAGGGTAAAATGCTGCTCTCCCTTGCTCACAGATATATTAAAATAACCTTTTTTTTTTTTTTTTTCAGCTGATCTATAGGTTGAGGGGGCTGTATTTCTGGAAAGCTAAAAGAAACATGTATGTTGCCCATAAATCAAAAAGTTCACATTTAAACGATATTAAATAATTAATTTCTTACACTAGAGAACATCACAGTTTCCCCGTCACCCTGGCCCACCCTCCCCATCTCCGCTATCTGTGCTAAGAGACAAGGTCGAAAGAACTTATCAGTAGCCAATCCTCTGTGAACAGCTACAAAAAAATCAGCCTTATCCCCTGTTAATTCTGAAACACAGGCAGGTGGTTGGTCTGGTAATGGCCCTGATCTGCAGAGAGTGCAGGTCAGCATTGCTTTACTTGTATACAATTAAGCCAACTCACACCATCTAAGAATACACTTTAGGATTTGGTTTAGCTGATGCCAGAGCCAACAAAAAGTAATCCTTGATTCTTAAAACCAAGGTCAACTTAGGCAAGAAGTAAGTTATTGCTTGCTTTTGTTTGTTTATCGTTCAGAGTGTTGTTGTTTTATCTTTTATTAAGAAAGGAAAGATAAGTGCATCGGTGCATCTTTCAACCCTTAAAACATTTTATAGGTCTGTGTAGACAACTGATGTTATCTTCAAAGGCAATAATAAGAAAATATACTCTGTAAATTGTATTTTATCCTCATGGTATAAAGACTTAAACTTTTTTTTTTTTTTCTTTTTGTAATAGCTGTAAGGATTCATAAAGCAAGTATATGAAAAATTAGAATTTTTCCATATTTTGCAAATGCTTCACCATTCATGCTATAGGCAAGCTAGAAAAGATAGGTATGACAGTGATTAGGAATGGATATATTATTGCTACATTATAATGCACAAACAGATTTTATGTTCTTCTGTGTAATATTAGAAGCTCAAATTTATTGTATCACAGCATCTTATCATCACTCAACTTTTAAATTAAGGCAGCAATCATTGATTTTATAAGGAATAAAGAAGTTCCCTTGTCACATTACTTACTGATACATAGGGTATCATTCTGATGAAGTAGAGGAGTATGAAATAGGGTCATTAAGAATTATTTGCATGCATGCAAATATATATATATTCATTTTTGCTGTTAAGATCTTCAAAGTGACAGTCTCTTTATCTACTATTAGCTTCTAAGAAATATAAAAGCATAAACATTCAACAAGTCTGCTCAAACAGTTTTTCATTTTATAGAGTTTAAAGATAAAATGTAAATGCAGTATACTTAAAAGTTAAAAATATATCTATGATAAAGGAATACAATCATATCTAATACTGCTAGATATTACAGGAGTTCAAGATGGAAGTCACTTTGGTATTTAAAAATCATTCCACTCTCTAGCTAGTAATAACTAGTGATTTACTTCTAAAATTAGTGAAAAAATGTCCAGCCAGTAAGTTAAATAAATGGGTGAAAGTGGCTGTTGTGTGTGGGTAATTCATTTTCACCTTTTCATGCTGCAGACTGCATGTGTGAGGAGTCTTGTGGGCTCTATTTTTTGCCATGAAGAAAGCTTGCAGAATCACATTTTCTGTGTATTTGTGCATTATATTGCTTATATTTCATATTTGCTGGGATTCTCATATTCATGAACAATAATAGTGAACATTTTGAGCGGTGAATATGTCTAGACCTACTTTCAAAGTAATATATAGCTCAGGAAAGGAAAGGCAGCATAGTTTGATCCTATAATTATAATCCCTCCTCAAAGAAAAAGTAATTGTACAATTGAGTTGTTAGGCTTCCATGTGCATTTCTTTAGAAACTTTAATCAAAATTCTTGAAAGTGAAATGATTCCCTAACTATTCCTATTCCTCAATTTTATTAAACTAATCGCTCATTTCTGAAAGCTATTATTGATTAGGACAGATGATTTTAAAAACTGATCATTATTGTATTCCTCTGTTTCATTGGGAAAATTACAGGGAAAGCACAGATTTGCAGCGATGATGAATCAGAGACAAATGACAATATAGGAAACATTCCATACTGTGATATTTTGGTATACACTTAGCCAGTCAATTTTATAAATTATAGCACACCAATGCCAAGATATATCTAAATAATAAATAAATGTATCCTAGAAAAACAGAGAACTCACTTGATGTACACTTGTGTTTAAATAAAAGAAAATTGAGCAATATAGCATATGATTTTGATACTGCATTTGTAAACTTTTGATTTGAGGCTTACCGCTTTTGTTCTACATAAGACGACCATATAGTATTAAATGTCATATAAAATAGACCCAATTAACTTCCAAGAGTGGCTGAAATCCAAGGGCTACTCCAAAAGTAATGCCTCCTATGTTATTATTCTGGCCCACGACATCAGTGGTGGATGTTGGTTGTATGGCAATAGAAGATGAGTCTTCCTGAAAATATTCCATTACATTTTGTTGACATGTGACAGATGGCAGCAGAGGGACAGTCTGACAGAATGACATCTGACATGGAAGCAGGTATGAAGCAAAGGTGTGTCATTGAATTCCTTTATGTGGAAAAAATGGTACCCACTGACATTCATTGACACTTTCTGAACTTTTATGGAATCCAAATAGTGGATGTGAGCACAGTGATGCAGTGGGTGGTATGTTTCAGCAACAGCAAATATTTATGCATGTAGCATTCGGGCTCTTGTTCATCACTGAAATGCATAGTTAATGGTGACCATGTTTTAAAGTAGTGTTCTGTAGCTGAAAATTTGCTCTACCAAGCAATGTTATTGTGTTCTTTGTATCCATTGAAGTTTCAATGGAAATAAATAGGAGACATTACTTTTGGAGTGACCGATTCATTGACAAAAGAAGCAAATGCTTTGAGGATTATTAGCTCTTAACATTTCAATTTGGCATTGTAGTACGTGGTTGCTATCAGTTGTTACTTCAATTGTCTATAATTTTTTTGAATCAAATTCTCATTTCTCTCAAACAATGAATTGTGATTCTTTAATTGTGAATTAGCATAATTTAATGAGTATTCTAATACTGGATCTTCTCTATTATATTTTTTGGGGGGTTTTTAACAACACTCTTTATATAATTTTTACTTTTCAAATCAATGAAATTATTATTTTCAGGTTCATTAAATAATGTCCATGAGTCTGTTATTCAGTTTGAAAAAAAGTTGGAACCATTTGAATAAAAGAAGACAAAATATCAAAAATGTTCAATCCAAAACAATTTTATTTGCTGTTCAGTTTCCCTTTTTGTTACATGGAAAATGGGACTCAGTAACTTAGCTTTCCTTGCTTGGAAGATGATGTCAGATGATTATGTGAGACTTCTTAGGCATGACATTTGAAGAATAGATAGGCACTATATTATATCCATATTCTGGATATGTCAGGTGAAATCATCTTTTGTTCTTTTTGAATGGAAGCTAAATTGCCATGGTGTCTGGTCTTGGGTTATAAATGACCTTATGGGAAATATCCCATAGAACATCTTTAAAATATATATATTTGTATGTCAGAATTACTGATCCAGAAACCAGCTGAGTTTTGCTATATTTCCTTCCATAATCTGGAGAAATAATCAAAAGGAACTGATGATAAATTATACAACTCTAAGGCTAAGTCTAAATTGTATTTACTGACAAATGCAAATTTGAAGCTACATTAAGATGAACATATGCAAAAAATGCTGAAAATGAAACCTTTTTCAGTACAAGGCTAACTCCACTGTTAATAGTCCTGGACTAATAACTGCCCTGACTAAAATACAGTGTAGAGATATTACTATTGGGCCTGGTTTTGCTTTTACTTCACCATTTCATTTGATGATTCTAGTGGAAATCAAACCCCTATCTTAATAGATACATTCCAACTTGTCATAATAATACTGTTCATTATTTTCAAATAAAGCACTTAGAAAATCTGATTTTGCTTAACATATTCCTGCTGTTCAAGAGAAATGACAGAATAAACCATTAAACTAAATTACTTCTTCACTGTGAGGGTGGTGAGACACTGGAACAGGTTGTCCAGTGAGGTTGTGGATGCTCCCTCTCTGCAAGCATGCAAGGCCAGGCTGTATGGAACTTTGAGCAACCTGGTCTAGAGGCTTGTGCTTGTCTGTAGCAGGGTGTTGGAACTAGATGATCTTAAAGTCCCTTCCAACCCAAACCATTGTATAATTCTATGAAATGATTCTATGACTTAAAACAAGCACTTTATTCCACCCTTCTATGCATGTATTTAGAGTCACAGCTTTTCTAAGTTTTATTGGAATCACGTTCAAATCAGTTCTACCTTTGCACTGGAGCTTTCATCTAGAAGACCCCAAAGTGAGGAAAAAAATAAAATGCAGCAAATACATAGACTTTCTAAATTCTGATACAGTTCAAACAAGTTTATGTCTGTATTTCCTGTTTTGAAATGTTTTTACCTGCACTAGCCTTGTTTTCTGCCAATGCTAAAGAAATTAATAAGACTCAAAGACTTAAGTATAATTCATACCTTAAAACTTATTTTAATTTCCTAACTTGCACCAATACCACAGTGCTGTTTCAAGAAATATCAGGTAATGTATATTTTTATGTGGATAGGAGAATTGTATTACTCCATTCTTAATACAGATTAAACAAACCAAATTGGAATAAATATTCTTATTAAACTCAGTTCATAACATGTTTTTTTATGGGCAGTTAGGAAAATGTATAGGCAGTAGGGCTTAAAGAAAATAATTGCTGATATTAGTCTAGTTTTTATTTATTTTTTGCATAATTAAATGCAATTTTCTCTATGTTACAATTGTATATAATACCAGGTTGTAGTAGCATTTACTCAAAAAGCAATTTGTAGTTACTCTCCATGTGATTCATTCATGTGTCCAGATGATCTATTCATTTGAGATAGGAATCTGATTAAATATAGATTGGATATAAACAACCATATCCTATCCTTCAAATAAATTATATGACTCAGATTCCATAATGATGTGAGAACATCTAAAAATGGTAACACTCTGAAGAGCTAAGACAGTTTGGGTTTGGCACAAAATATGAAGCTGAATTTTAAGATTTTGATCTTTTGCTAAGTATTTTTACTTCCTATTATTTGTAGGTGATGCAGTATGTACAGAAGACTGATCAAATAGTTTTACCTATCTTTAATATGCTAAAGGCATTATATTACACAGAGGAGGGCTGGGTGAATAAGAACATAAGATTTTCTATTTAGAATTTCTCTTTATGACAGAAGTAGTTGTCTTGAAAATTTATTTTATTTTTTTTAAATACATTTTAAATACATACCTAGTGTGTTAGGAAATAAAGAGCACATATTCTTTCTTTTTCTCCCTGCTAGAAAGAATTGTACACTTACAGGACTTGACACATTTCTTTTAAAGTCAACATTTTGCCTCTGTCAGTACATATAATGCCTAAAGCAATGAAGCATAAAAAACAAACAAACAATACAACTGTAAGAGAAAGAAAGGCTGCACATGCTGTTTTTTGGTGGTGGTGGTGGTGGTGATATTTTTTATTTAAGAAAATAAACCATTATAGTTTGTAAAGAAAGCTCTCAGAGCAGAATGCAGAGTTTATATGTGCATTCTTTACAGATGATATTCATTTAAGAGAGGCTTTGTGGTAAACCCTTGTCAAATAGGATGTATAGATTCTAGTATGGACTATATGGTTATGAAAAAAAGATGTTTGGAGAGAGTAATAGTGAAGTGAGGATTTCTTCTTACTTTCTTCTTCTTGAAATAATCCCCTCTAATCTAATGGAGAAAAATCTAATTCTGGAAATTTCATTTAAAATCCATGGATCATGTTTAAGCTTCTGTACAACTTACCACATGTTTCTATAACCTTAAGAAGAAGATAAGGACAATCTTTCTTTTTTTTTTAAATGAAATTTTGAATATTTTACAGCAATTTCTGTAGGTAAGAAAGATATTTTGGCAAATATCATCTATTAGAATTCTTTCAAGACTTACTTTTGACAGCAACTTAATAAATTATTTTATGATAGAAATCAAATCAGCAATGTACCGTGTTGTTGTTTTTTTTTTTTTTATGTATAACAGTAATATTTTAGAGAAAACAGTTATTGTTTATTTGACAGATTGAGTTCTTGAAGGAGGAAAAAAAAAAGAAAAAGAAATTGATGGAATGAAAGAGTAATGAAAAGAGCCCCCTCTGGGGTTTTCATTCAGATTTTACTTTCCAGAAGCCTTTCTGCTGCTTTAATTATGATGAACAGATATGAGACAATTTGCACTGTATTCCACATGTTGTTTCCTGCTGACAGACCTCCACCAGAAGTCTGACCACATATCTGATCTTGATTAGATGCTAAAAAGATTTAAAGAGATAGAAGCTGATATGTGAAGTTTAATCTCTTCTTAAGTCTTAAGAAGGACTAGCAGGGCCAAATTTCCAAATGACAAGATAAGGAGCCATGTGTGGGCCATAAAGTGTGATGCAGCAAAACCAGATAATTTTGCAAAGAAAATCAATAGGTATATACATAAAAGCATGTGTAAAAATTTGCAGTAATGTTCATATATAAACAGTGTATGCATAAATCCAAATATTTTGTAGAAATAAAGAAGCTGTCTATTTTTAAATGCATTTGATATTGCAGAGAAGTAGAAATCCTACATTTACACAATTTCTAAAAAGCACATGTCTAAGGAAAAATGGGTAATTATGCTTCTTACAATTACTAGAAACTCTCTAAAGAATCATCTAAAGTTTTAGGATTTTCACAGTGTAGGTTACATTTCAAAAAGTTCCTGAGTCAATTGTCCCATTTTCACTGAAATCAATAGCAATCAGTTCTGGCTCCACACAAAAGACTCAGTCATATTTAGGCCATTTTTCATGGTCATTTTTCATTCGAAGATACTTCCTTATTTATCTACTGGAGTCCAGAGTTTGAGCTAAGTGGATAACTTACTCAAGAAATGTGTGGCAGCTTGCCCAAAAAGACTACACATTTCCAGAAATATAGCTGGCCTTGAATTCTTCCAGGGAGAGGGCATCTACAACCTGTTCCAGTGTCTCACCACTCTCACAGTAAATAATTTCTTCCTAATATCTTGTCTAAACCTATCCTCTTCTGGCTTAAAGCCATTTCCTCTCATTCGGTCATTCCATGTCCTTCCCAGCTTTCCTGCAGGCTCCATTCAAGAACTGGAAGGCTGCTATAAGGTCCCCCTGGAACCTTCTTCTTAGGTCTTCTTATGTTAAAAGCACTTAAATTCCACAGTCACAAAAGTTTGGCATTAATATTTGCCAAACACCTGAATTTCTGTTTATCAGCATACAGAAGAGTTCCATTACTGACACTTCATAATGCCTCACTCAGCAGATGTTAAATAAGACCAGGATCCATAATCTAGGCACTTTATTTATTCAGATGCTTAGTCCACATTTGTACTAATAAGTACAAACAGTACTTATTAAATGTGTATGAAACAGCTCTACATCCAGGTGGAGGCCGGTAACGAGCGGCATTCCCCAGGGGTCTGTCTTGGGACCGGTGCTCTTTAAGATCTTTATCAATGATATTGATGACAGAATTGAGTGCACCCTCAGCAAGTTTGCTGACGACACTAACCTGAGTGGTGTGGTTGACCCGGTGGAAGGAAGGGATGCCATTCAGAGGGACTGTGACAGGCTAGAAAGGTGGGACTGGGTGAACCTAATGTGGTTCAACACTGCAAAATGCAAAGTTTTGCACTTGGGCCAGAGGAATCCCAGGCATCCATACAGACTGGACGGAATGGTCCTTGAGAGCAGCCCTGTGGAAAAGAACCTGGGGGTCTTGATAGATGAAAAACTTAACATGAGCCAGCAGTGTGCCCTTGCAGCTCAGACGGCAAATGGTATCCTGGGCTCCATCAAAAGAGGGGCTGCCAGCAAGGACAGGGAAGTGATTGGCCCCTCTACTCTGCTCTTGTGAGGCCCCATCTGTAACACTGCATCCAGGTCTGGAGCCCCCAGTACAAGAAAGACAAGGAGCTGTTGGAGAGGGTCCAGAAGAGAGCCACAAAGATGATCAGGGGACTGGAGCACCTCCCCTATGAGGACAGGCTGATGGAGCTGGGCTTGTTCAGTCTGGAGAAAAGAAGGCTGCGGGGTGACCTCATTGCAGCCTTCCAGTACCTAAAGGGAGCCTACAAACAGGAGGGGAATCAACTCTTTGAAAGGGTAGATAACTGCAGGACAAGGGAAAATGGTTTTTAGTTGAGGAAAGGAAGATTTAGGTTGGACGTCAGGGGGAAATTCTTTACAGAGAGAGTGGTGAGGTGCTGGAACAGGCTGCCCAGAGAGGATGCCCCATCCCTGGAGGTGTTCAAGGCCAGATTGGATGGGGCCCTGGGCAGCCTGGTCTAGTATTAAATGTGGAGGTTGGTGGCCCTGCATGTGGCAGAGGGGTTGGAGATTCACGATCCTTGAGGTCCCTTCCAACCCTGGCCATTCTGTGATTCTGTGTAATCAGGATTCATAGAAAATCTCTTTTATTTTTTATTTTTTTCCAAAATCATATTGTTTTTGCTAATACATGAGTATGTGGAAACTGCTGAATCACAGCCTGAACCTCTGATTGACCACCTGAGGCGAGCTATGAGTCAGCCCTAGGAGCACAGGTGAAGACAATTCTCTTGCGCTACCAGAAGGGGTGGAGCCTGGCTCCAGATCTCCTAGACCCCATTTAAGAGCTGACTACGACTATAGGAAGATCTCTTTTTTGGAAATTGCTCCTCTTGGAGTCTTTTCAGTGAGCCCAAGACAAGGGTAAGCTTTCCGTCCATTCTGCTTTAGTGTGAGAACCTGTTTAGCTTAACTTTCCTGTATATTTCTTAATTATGACATCTGCATATTCATTGATTACACAATGAGGAAAAGCATTTATATAACAGGTTGGAGTTTCTCAGTCAAAGATTGTTTTCCTCAAGATGAAACCCCAGTTGTTCTGAATGGGTGTTCAAATGACAAGCTGTTTAATGAGAAAGGGGGAAAAATCCTCATTAGAATTTGTTTCTGTAGGAAAAAGCAAAAACAAATGTAAAATTAGATTAAATTCATTTTTATGACAAATGGGAATAGTGGGATTGCAACTATGACAATAGAATTAATTTGGGAGATCTGAATTTTCCTCCTTCATCAGTTTGGGGAGGAGATTTGCATTTGATTCTTAGAAGGTATGTGTTTATGTCTTGTCCTCTGAGCAGTAACCTTTATCCCAGCTGCCATTTTACTTCATTGCAATCATATTGAGCAATACAGATGTTCAGCTGTTTAAGTAAAAATTGGTTAGGATTACGTGGAACATCCAGGAAACCAGCGAATTCAAGTCTCCTATAAATAGTACACTTTATTCTTCGGTGGTAAAGTAAGAAGTTTATGAGCCCCCACCACGAAACACTGTTCCCTCATTTATGATAATACAACAGTTTGTCAACAGGCACTATCAACAGAATGATGAAAATACAAAGGTCTTGGAAACCAAAGAGCCTTTGTAACATGTTGGTCAGAGAACTTTCAACCACCTTTGTCCTTCAAGGAGTGACATACAACTGTAGAATATCTGTGTTCATTCACACCATGTTGCTTAGAGTTACCTAATTAGCATTAGCTACAGAAGCTCTTAAACTCAAAGTGATGTAGCTCCACCAGTGTGATTTGCATCCTCCTTACTTAGCCTTGTATGTAAGTGAAATGAAAGAGAGAAAACATGATGCTTTCTGTATCAGAAATACTAAATCATGGCCTGAACAGTGATTGAGCACATGGTGGCCAGACAACCCAGGGGAACTCAGATGCATGCAATAGACCTGAGTGACTGGAAGGTTTAGGGATCCAACCTTCCCAGACCTCATTGAAGGCTTAGCAGTGGAGGCAAAGGTAGCTGGAGATCTCTGCCTGCTGGAGGCATTCTAAAGGTAAGCAATCTTTTTCTTTTATGTCTATGGCTGCTGCATTTGGGCTTGTTCTCTGCTGAAGCCTAGGACTGTGCCACTCCACTGTTATAGTATTACACTTCTGTTAGTCAAATTACTTCAGTGGTTACTTGGAGAAAGTTGCACATCTTCCTACCTGCTGGATGTCTTAACCTGGTTCTGTGGAGCATTGTTTGCACGACCATCTTAAATAAGACATCTTTGATCTAGCATTGCATGGTGTGGTATAGGAACATCCTACTGTAAATCACCAGAGAGGAGAACATGAACTGCTAGAATATCATTTCTGTTGCTTGGGATTGTGAGGCACAATAGAGCTCTTTAGTGTCAAGGATTGTAGTAAGCAGAATTAAATATTTAATGTTTTACCACAGGCAGTGGTGTAGGATCTGTGTACATGGATTTCATAGTCTCAGGTCTGAATCTTCAGTTCTTACAAGTAGATATCAGTGTGTAGCAGTAACTTGGAGCTGCTTTGATTTATATATGCAGTGATTCTTTTCTCTTTTTTTTTTTTTCAGTCCTTATTTTTTCTCCTATTATCTTTGTTTTTAACATCTTTAGTCTGTCTGCCCAACCCTCTCTTTAGCTTTCCTCCCATGTTAAAGCATTATATGCTGTTGCAGGTTGTGAATTAACTAAAAATTTAAACCTTGACAGATAATGATCTCATTATGCAAGACTTTGTTTAGGTCTCATCTAAGATCATCAGGAGCAGAATGTATTAGATTGGAAAAAAACTTAATGAGGTGGTGGTTAATGATATACAACTATATGAAATGTTGGTGGGGGAAGTGAAGATATGCACCAAGAAAAAACTCATTGCTCCATTCAAATATAAAATGTATGGTTAAGTTAAATGAATGCAAACACAAAAAGAGAAGGAAAAGGAAAGAAGTTTTAATTTTCTTGAGACAACTGTCTGAAAATTTTGCATGTGGCACTTACTCTCTGTATTCTAAAGATGTAAAACCACGGTGTCAATTTGTCCTTGCATTAAATGGGAAAATATTGGGATGAGGGAAAGGGAAGCTTAGCACAAAACATTCATAGGTTACGAACTCAATGCTACTTAATGTGGTGTTGCTGCTCAACAGAAAATTTTAAAATTTCTGCAGTTTCTAATATGTCTGTAATAGTATTATCACCATGAAACTGCCTTTTCCTGCAACTGGAAGATACAGCATTATAACTGTATTAAAATGCTGGTGTGTGAAACAATATTCCAGAATACTGTCTCAAAGCATTTGTTGGGACAGATTTTCATTCCATAGTATTATGTGTTGAGGGCATAGTTCTTGATAGGGACAAACAGAAGATTAGTAGCTATCTTCAGCCATCAAAATGTAAAGCAACAGATAAAAACTTGCAAAGCATTTTTCTTTAAGATGTCGCAGTGCTTTTTAGTGGAAAAGATAAGCTTTTAAAAGAGATGCAAAGAGTGAGTATTCATACAATATCTCCTTTAAAGGAGAGTAGAGCTACAGCAGTGAATTTGAAGACTTAAAAAAATATCTAAGCAAAGGATGAAGAAAACCATTTATCTATGTTGTGCCCTAGAGAAAGAAGCAGATGAAAAAGATACCTGTTTTACCCCAACTAACAATTAACCAGCTGTTAGTCCCAAACACCCTTACTTACAGGTTAACCACCTTAGAAGAAGTTCTGGGCTTCTTGTTTTTGATAACTACTTGTGTAGTCAATGTTTCTACGAAGTACAGACTTTGATTCTAGGATTGCTTTTCTTATTTATCTGCACTTTAATTGTTAGAGAACTCTTATTTCTTTCTAGAAATGAGAAGCTTTGGAAATAAAAGCTTATACCTTTACATCATTATACACTTTATTTGCTGAAGGATTTTCACCAGTGTTCATTTTCTGACTATAAAGAAATATACAACTTCTTAATCTCTATCTCTACATTTTAATATATATACATGTACAATATAAGGTAAGCATAAGGTATTTCTCACAGACACATCTACTAAAAGATATTAAATATGACAGATCAGGTCACTCATTGCACTGTTCATAGTGAGAAGTAGCAGCATTTGACTATAGCAGAGGAATTGTAGAACTGCAGTTGAAAATAAAGGTTAAAGTCTGAGCTGGTTATTTTGAAGAGAGATGAACATCTCTTGGGCAAGTGAATGAGCATTGAACCAAGCGTGGAAGAACCCTACCCATGCAGCTTTCACAGCCCTCAGCTTTGGAAAATGAGACCCATTAGGATATCTACGGATTTCTTTTAAATAACTCAGAAGTTAAATATCATCTCCAGACATCTTGCAGTCCTCCAGTTTTCTTACAGTTCTGTGTTTTCTCTCTTCAGAGCTCCCAAGTCATTTATGCATACAGGCATACTTTGCAACATTTTGTAAAGACATACACTGTCTCTGAAGTGCTGCTGCCAATATAGATCTCTTGCTCACTTATTACAACTCAACTTAGATAATCTCCATAGCAAATACAGGTGACCTAGAGCACTTGGAAAAGTGCAGGCATTTAAAAAAGAAAGTCGGCCTCAAAAGAAACACAGACTAAAAAATTTCCATAAGAAAAACACCTAATGTGAAGACAGATTGTCCCATACTGTTTAGAAATCTGAGCCTAGAATGCACACTAAAATAGCTAAAACTAGAAAAAATATATATAAATAAAAGCAAACATTAAAAATATTTAACCAATATTCTGTAAACCAGATGAGACCAAGAAATTGTAAACTGTTCATTTTGTATACTTGTGCTGAGCTGCAAAGCAAAGGGTAAATTATCTGTATGTCATACTTCTTGGAAACATTCTATTCCCAGTGGCAGTAAAATGAAAGCCTTGCCTTTAAGATATCTATGAAAGCAATTTGAGAGGGATGGGACTTGCTTTGTTTTCTTGTGTTGTTTTTTTTCTCCCCTCAGTGACATCTCTTTAGTGGCAGGCACGATTTTGCCCTTTGTTTTCAGTTTGTATAATGTCATACTGTGCTTAAGTAACTTAGAGGGTGAAAATCAACCTGATGCAACTTCAGTTTCTTCTGGAAAATATAGCTATATTTTCCTTAGTAAGTTGGTATTCAGAGGTAGGATGTAACATCTGAAATACAGCATTTTAAGAATCAGAGAGATATGTCACCCTTGGGGTACAGTGTTGCTGAGAAATACAGAAGCTGTGGCTCTTCACAGAGGATTAAAGTTTAAATAAAGATACCACAAACCCAGCAATTCTGTGTCATGTCAAGCAAACATGAATGGGTTTTGCTTTACTTGCAGCCCTACGAGCTACATCCAGTAAACACCCTTCAAACAACAACAGCGTTAGTGTACTCTTCTAAATACTGAGCATATATGTACTTCAGAGAGAGGCATAAAAACAAAGGGCATGTTTTTACTTCCAGTAACTTTATATTCGGATAGAAAAAAATACATTCTTTACATTTTGAAGTCTCAGATTCAAAACTAAAATTCAGTTAAGAAGTAACTAGTAAAATTTCTATAAGAACATCATAATTCTGGTTAGGCTGTCGAGTACAGGCATAGAGGGCAATCCTAGAAAGTAAAGCTGGAAATACAATTACAGTAACAAAAATAACAGAAGGTAAATGTTTTATCTTAAAACAACTGTGCAAGCAATAAATTACAAATAGTTGTGTTTTTTCACAGCAAACAATGTATCCAATGAACATATAATACATTTGCTTCTATCTTATCCAATAATCAATCTGAATTGCTGCAATTGTATCCCTTATTTGTAGGTATAGTGTATGGATCTGCAGTCTGAGAACTGTTGGCATAAGCAGCATTTTTTTTTTTTTGCAAGGCTGTGGAGTCAGTCTCCCAGCCAGTAGTCAGTAAGTTAACATGGCATTTTTCATATTACTGGATGAGCTGAAATTTTTTACACAGGAGGATAACGAATAAAAAAAATGACGGGCAAAAATGCAGAGCAAAAATTCTAATTTCTACTAGTTATGTTGAATGTGAAAATCAGATCTGCTTGAACTAATTTGCATTTTGAAAACTTTAAGTTGCACAGATGTCAATTACATCTTTTTCCCCTGAAGAAAAAGAATATATTGCCTAGTCTTTGGGAAATATTTATTCCTACTTAAGATTAATCTATGGTTAGAAATACTTCAGATATTACTGTTTGTGCAAGTAAAGCATGACTAATATTCATTTTTCTCTTCAGAAATCCTGTATTTGGCAGAATCATGTTCTAGAGATACTGTAAAGCCTGTGTTATTCTGTGCCACTTTTCACTTTTAAAGATCTTCATTCTAATTAAACATTGTATTAACAACCAAATGCAGACAGGTTTTCCTGCTTTCATCATACAAATCATACAAATTTAGCAATTCAATGGCTATATGCAGATTAATTTACCTAGAAATTAATGGAATTTGCCCACAGAGTTTCAGTTCATACACTCACAGAGCTATGCTGAAACTCCATTCACATTCCATATATTCTTGCCTGTGAAAAAAATAGCAGCACATGCATGTGATTGCCTCTCTGGATCCCTTTCAAAGCCTTTTTTAGGAATCTGAATACGCCCTGCTGTGGGAAAAAAACTGCAGAAGCAAAAAAGGAATGAAAACACTTTAAGACCATCCTGTCTCCCAGAAGTTTCTCAGGACTCAATTGAGGGCTTCAGATACGAGAGATCCTAAAAGAGCAGGATGGATCAAAGCCCCCAGCATCAAAACATTTTGGTTTCACCTTTCATTGCACCTCCTACTTACCACCACTAGTATAGAAACAGTTAAGCAGGGAGAGGGAGGTGATGCAGCTCTGGGAAATATGTTCGAATGGGAATTCCACTGTAGAGGGAGCCTGGCAGAAAGGTTATCTAAGTAGTGCTATTTTTCTGCTTTGATCCCTGCTGGGAAAATGTGCACCTTTCACTCTCTTAATGTCTGCCATCCCAGAGAAATTGCAGAGTAGAGAGAGCTTCAAGGGTTGTATGAGCTATATGTACATATGCACAAACACTCAAACATATTGAGAGTATAGATCAGCAGACATTTATAGTGATTCATTCACTGTGAAATCATACTCTGCAAAATCAATGGGTTACTGCTGTGTAACCAAAGGTAAAATTTCACTCATCATGGACGATTCATTTCTTTTGTGTTCGGTGGGATTTTGTCAGAGAGTAATTGAAAAAAGTGAATGTCCATTATGCGTGAATAACACCGCATATATCACAGCATTTTATGTACAGTGAAAGATTTGAAGTGCATTTGGGTAGTCCATTAACGTTTTCATTAAAAAGAAAGAGGTTTATGTTATGCTTCACTTTGTACCTAGATCAAAGAAGCTTGTGATGTAGCTTATGATTCTAAATAAGGTTGTCTGTCCCCAAGGTTTTCGCATATTGCAAAGGAATTGCATCAATATACATCAATTGCTGTATAGATATATAGTTTAATGAATGGGTCTTGGTGTATTAGGCTTTCTAAATTACACCTGCTCATGTTTTACTGATTTGTGAAAGTGTCTATACTGACTTACAAATGATGCTCAGGGAAACGTATAGATGTGTTACCTGCTTATAATCCAAATTACTGAAAAGCCCTTGGAAGAGGAATGCTTTTCAAACCCTAGGTAATGTAAATAACTAAGAGGTCAGACATAGCATGCTTTAGCCTCTCTCCTGATGTTTGAAATGTAGGTGTCTGGTTTTTTCTACTTGTAAGGCAAGATGAAGAAAACAAACAACTGTTCATACATTGTTATTAATTATTTACAGTACGTAACTATCCCACATTTGTATGAGCTAAATCTATTAAATGTGCAATTAATTAGACATGAGGATCAAAGCTGGTTGTTCCTTTTGATGATTTTTTTTAATAATATATTTTTAAATGTTCTGTCTTTTTATGCCAACAAAGAATAGAATGGCATGTGACATGTGACCATAGATGTTCACAGTGAGTTAATGCAACACATGCAAATGTTGAAGCTAAGTAAGAAAACTTGCACTGATTTATTCCATATGAATCCTAGAGAAAAATATGCTAACAAGGCAATTCAGAAGAACATATATTTCTTTCTATGGACTTCATTAATGGGTTAGGATTGTCAAAGCCTGGGTTAAGACTGCCAAAGCCATGTGAAAAACATGGGTACTTTGAATGAACATTAAACAAACAATAATTGGATTTTAAAGTAATCTGGGGTTTTTTTTGTTTTGTTTTGTTTTTGGGGGGGGGAGTTGTGTGGGTTTTTTTTGTTTTGGTTTTGTTGTTTTTTTTGTTTGTTTGTTTTTGTTTTTTGGTGGGGGACTTTTGACATCACAGAATTATTGCTGTCCTATCTTTATGATATCAAGAAAAGGGCATTTTTGTCCAAGTGGTTCTCATTATGTGCTTGGAATATGATTATAGACCATCCCTTCATTACAGTTCTTGCTTGCTGGGGCTAGGGAGAGGGAAGGTGATCTTGGAGGTACGTCTTTTAAAAATATATCTATTTCCACCAATGTTATTGATATAAGAGTGGACGGATTGTAATAAGGGGTCCATCTAGCCCAGTGTCCTGTGTTCTAATAGCAGACTACAGAGGTGCTTAGGAAAAATAGTAGTATAAGATAACAGCCAAACAGCTGGATCCTGAAGATTGATCAACTGCACAAAGTCCAGCTGGAGGCAAGTCATTTTGTGCATCAAAAGTTGATACTGAGCCCACTTGTTTAATGTGTTCACTAATAATCTGGGCACTCCTCATGGGAGGAAAGGCTGAGAGAGCTGAGACACTTCAGCCTAGAGAAGGGAAGGCTCAGTGGCGATTTTACCAGTGTGTATTATTATTACATGGGAGAAAATGAAGATGAGGAGCCAGAATCTTCTCAGTGGTGATCAGTGACAGAATAAGAGCCGATGGGGGCACAGTGAAGCACAAAAAATTCTCTCAGGCTATTATTACAGTGCAACAGCACATCATCTTCTTAAATGATATTTGAGATTAAAAATAGAACAAAAAACAAAAAAACAAAAAGCTTGAAGTCATGTATCAATTCCACTGTTGCAAAATAGCTGTAAGAGTACACAGATTCACCAAAGTTTCCACTGTTTAGGTTCAGGTAGAGCACCAGCTGTAATAGCTAAAGAGAGTATAGCTACATGCAGTTGATTCTGATGTTGTCTCACCTAAAATTTTAATTGTTTCTGTTCTGACTTTGTTAACCTACTTTTTATATGTCAGTATTTTACAACTAATAATTTAAAATACGGCCCTCAGATACTCTGTGATCTTGGCATCTAGAAATCAAAGTAATTTAAAAATGGGACTTGAGAATGTTAATAAAAGGTCTCCTCTGTGTTGCTCTTCCTCATGTATGAAATGAACGTACTAAAACCTTCTAACCGCAGAAACAATGAAGTTCTGAAGTAAGCAGTATTTATATAGTAAAGCAAGATAACATAGACTCCTAGCACTGTATTTTGAGACAGATCAATGATACGATTTGTATGACTCTTCTACACAAAAACGACTTAATTAGAGATATAGTTTTGCTACATCTCTTACTTTTCTCTTTTAAAATGAATAAAGCTCAAATAGTCAATAGTATCAATGGCACGCCACTGGGAAGTATTTACTTTATCTGATTAGCCAACAAATCTAAATGTTCATTATTTAAATTTTGTTCTGTACGATCAGATAAAGAACATGCTCCAAATGTGAGCTTTGCTTACACGGTTAAATTTCTTTTATTCTACATGATCCCTAAAAGTATCCAAGAGTCTTACACTGTGCTTAGAGTACATTCATGCACATTCTAATGACAACAATGAAGAAGTGAATTTCATGGCTGTGGATGTAAAAAGAACAACACCATGAGAGAGAATGAAATAATCCAACTGGAACTGGGCATCTCATTTACTTTAAGGATCTTGTTCCTACCTGTCATAGCCAAAAAACTTATTTTGATGAAATGGATAGAAAATGTGAACTCCGATGTGATTAAAAAGACCAAATAAAATCTACTTATGCAGAGGAAAATATCAATTCTATAAGCCAAGATAGACAACGAGGCTAACCAGTTAATCCACAACAATAACTCCTTTTGGGACCACTGTCTGTCACAGTTATGGCAATTTAACAATAACATTTGTGTTTTGAACTTGGTTTCAAAACATCCCTCATCAGCACTCTATTTCCTTCCTCTTAATTCATCTGTCTTAAGTCTTTTCTACACCTTGGTGGAGGAGACCCTTGAAATCACGGGGAGACCATTTTTAGCACTTCAGGACATAGATCGTTTTCAGGTTCTACTTAGCATTGCTTTTCTATTCATTTTCATATTGCTATCTGGAAACAGGCAGTACAGAAGAACTCATAAGAAGTTATTTCAAGGAGCAGCCAACCCTGAAATTCTTCACATGAGCAGTTTAAAGACATAAACTGTTCAATTTTTTAAATATCTAGTAAGCATTTTGATTTATCCCAGAATCTCTGTCCTGCAGTGTCAGTCTCTCCCTTAAATGTTTTAAAAGTAACTGGTCACAATTCTTCTGAACCAGTATCAAAAGTCTCTGGTGTCAGTGTTGTGACAACAGTTAGGCTACTGACAGTCTTTAGTCTTCGTCCTTATCTTAGTCCTCTCTAGCTGAACAGCACCGTTTCACTGCTGAGTATTTCTTGCCAAAAGTTTCTAACTCTGTTGCTTACACAACACTAAGACACACACTAAGAAGACTTTGGAGCAGGATTTTCTGTAGTTTCTATAGGGGGTAAAAAAAATTTTTTTTTTCTTTTTCATTCCTGACACATATGTCATAATAGCATGAGGAGTGTGGGGGAGTATACCTGTATGTGTCTTTCTAGTATTGCTCCAATTTCAGAACATACACTAACTAGTGAAATGGTCACCATGATATTAAAAAGCCAAACAAAATGTTTACTTAATAGCAGAATAAATTGCATACATAAATAAACCATGGATATCTTGCTTAGCATAGACCATATTACACAGACTAACTTGAAGAAATATTTCAAGAATTTAACCAAAGGGAAAAAGCAGTTAAAAAAAGATTAGTCATTGGCTATGTTCTGTTTTAACAACTGCCTACTTCACAACTGAAAATCTGAAAGGTATCTTCCTAATGAATAAATTATGAGAACGTTTTCCTTAGGATTACAGGTAACTTTTTTTTTCTCCCAAATTTGTTTGAATTAAAAAAGACAGTCTGTATTTTCTACAGAATTATAAACATTTTTTTTTGAGCATAAATTCTGCTAGGGGAAGCAGTTTTCTTCAGTGGTAATTATAGAATTTCTCCTTGGATTTAAATAGGTATATTTTAAATAAACAAACATTACTTGCAGTGAATCTGTGAATAGACTGACAAAATGAAGCCCTTGATCTACAGAGCACACATGGAGGCAAGGCAGTACAGGCTTCGCTCTATTTGCTATTACTCACTCACTATCTGCATTTTCAGCTAAAATGTTTGTCTAATGGCACAGTTTCTAGAAGTACCTATTTTTCTCTTCCGAAATTTTAAATGAGTATCATGTCGTTTCTGCATCCTAAACACAAATCTATGCAGAACTAGATTAATCCACAAACAAATTTCACACAGCCAGCAAGGAGTAGAAGGTAGCCTCATTTAGCCTCCACTGAAATGGGTCAACTTCAAGCCAGTGACCTGGCAGTGAAAAATCCATTCTCACTCCCTTGAGCATCCATCATCTCAGATAGCCTTTTTACTCTGCAATTATTTATTTCCACTAAACTCAAATGTCCCCAAAGATGCTTGGTAAGATACAGGCAATTTAACTTTTATATTTGATATTTCATCAAAATACAGAAAACTCTTTCATGATCAAGGCTTTTATTCTTCAGTGCAGTGAACTTTGCAATTAGAACACAATTGTAGAAAACACAAGAGAGGAAATACAGTCCATTTTGTGTGAAGATATGCAAGAAAAACACTTTAATCTGAACTGAAGGTAGCAGTAAATATTGACACATATTTAAATAAGGACAAGATCTTCACAGCACATTTTTAAAATATTTTGCAGTTACCTTAATGCAATCAAGTAGTGCTCTTATAGCCACTGTAACTTATTTATGAAGGATCATTTTCCGATAACCCCACATGATTGAAAACATCCATTTTCATCAGAAAGTACAGGTGAACTATATCAAAATCATTTTTATAAGTACTGTCATTTATTCAGTAACATAATTTCACAGTCCTTGGCATCATGCAGCCTAAGCACTTAGTTTAACACTATCTTTGACTGTCTAAATGAAATGAAATGAGAAGGGTTGTATACAGTAATACATAAAGTTTATATAATGTAGTTTCTGTCTCCCTCACCTCTGCGGCCCAGTAATGAAATAAAGAGATAACAGGAATATTTCAACTACTACAGCTAAAAACCTAGCTCCTGCCAGCTCAAACATAGTAACTTATTGAATATACAAAGTAAGTCCATTCCTGTGAAAGCAATGTATCTTTTTCAGCATGCATTTTCCTTTCATTTTGTAAATGATTATGCGAGAGTTATAGCAGTCACTTCATGAGATGCAAACAATTGATTTTAATTCCCTGACATATCTCAGTTCTGACAGGGGTGATAAATTCTTGCATTTATTTTATCTGATTTTTTTTTTTTTTTTGCATTGTAAATTAAAAATGCTAGTGTAAAAATGCTTCTGAGTACATTCTTTCCTTAACATTGTTTCATTTGAATAGTGTCTTAATGATATCAAATATAAATAGGAAGTGATGGGCTCTACAGCAGAGAAATGGTTAAAAAACCTGGATGTGCTGGATTTATAGGAAGAAAGTTTCACAACTAAAGCTTCTTGAAAAAGAAATATCTTATATTGAGGAAACATTAGATAAGATATTCTGCTGATGTTGTGTAGATTTTCAGTAAAAGTTCAAATGAAGGTTCAGTGAATTGCCCCATTCCCAGACACATAAGACAGTGGCTGTAATAGGAGAGAAAACTGAACAGAGAGAAAAGTCAGTAATTTGAGAGCAAAGAAGTTATCATCAAAGCCAGCTATGATTTCTATTACTGTCATGAGATGGTAAGTACACAGAAAAGTAATGAGACAGACAGCATTAACAGATATATTCTTAAAACCTGTTAAAGAGGGAAAAGGAGATAGACAATACAAATAAAATGTCTGCCAAGAAAAGGCAGGATTACATATGATTTTTCTTCAAAGTTATTTCATGTGATACATTGCCTTGGAAACACAAAATATAAAATTTAAGTCAACATTTTCCCTCAGTTCTTCCCTCTTATTGGACTGCTCTCAAATTAACTGAAATACATTTTCCCATGGATATTAATTAATCAGTTTGTGTTGGATAAAATACATGCTGATATATTCTTTATTTCAGTCTTCAGACAACACGTGGATTTATTCAGAATACTGGAAATGGCTTGGTAGGGTTTTTGACTCAACAGCCATGAACATGTGTCTGCAGTTTTACTCATAGGTTTATCTAGATACATTGGTCAATCAAAGAAATCCGCAAAAATTACCTGGCACAATAGTAAGTTTGAACATCTTAACTGAATGTTATCCCTGTAACTACGGTAGTACATTTCTGAAAGTAAACACATTTCCTTTTTCCTTTTTATTCACCATCTACTGAACTCAACCCTATCCACCTCTCCAGCCTACTTTTTCTTTCCTCTTTCTCTCTCTGTGTAGGAGCTTGACTGACGTGTCCTTCCATTCAGTTTGAACTAGAGTAAATTTTTCTGAAGTTAAAGAAACTGGTTTGTAGTTGAGCATAGGTAGCATACAAGTTTTACTACATAGCTTGTTTCTGACACACTAGCTTTATAAAAAATGTCCATATAAAATAATAGAATAGTAGAGTCTTATTTTAAGGACAACTCATGCCCGAAGGCATGCTTTGTAATCTACTGTAGGTGAACATAAGATGATATTGCAATTACAAACAGAAAAGCACTTAATATATGTCTTTGACTGACACTTTTATACATGTTTATGTTGTGAAAATGGGATATATTTATATTGATTCTTACTTAGATACAGTTTTGATATTTTATTTTACAGTCATTGACCTTGATGTGATCCCAGTTATGTGAATATGCTGAATTCTTCAGTATATTCAGAGTGTTACAATATTGAATATCTGAATGAACACTTCCACAGTGTTCATTATCTGGATAATTTACATAGTAATGACCCTATGTGGTGTTCCATAACTCTACTAAAGATGGTATCAAATAATAAAGATGATATAAAGACTGAAACTTAAATGTAAGACAAAATTGTTATGGAATATGGTGTGTTAGATTCATCTTAGATGTTTGTAAGGTTTTTGATGATTTAATTCAAAAATGTGAAATGATGCTGTAAGATGCAGCTTCACAAAAAACAACGACAACAACAACGAAACGGGACTAAAGAAGGCATCAAACCATGCTACCTATGTTTACAATGAAAAACAAGCAGAAGTGTTGCAAGTGAGGAAAAACTAAGAGAAGAAACAGGTCATTAAATCCTATTCACTAATACAGAACACAAAGGAAAAAGAGAAATAGGTAAGTTTTGTGTTGAACATATGAATGTAAGGAGGATGGTGATGGAAATCCAGATCAGGTTGATTTCCAAATGGAACAATGTGGAACAATGAGCTTCCAAAAATGATAGTAAATTTCTTTCAAGTGTACAACACTTGTTTGGAAATCAATCCTAATACTAGTAAAATAAGACCAAATCATCAGTAAAAACCAGGAATCTTCACAGAGATGAAATCCAAGGGCTCAGAGCCCAGAGTAAAAGAGATATACATACTTAGACACATAGAGGACTAAACCTTGATGAGTTCTACAGGTGAGCACCAGGTTCTCAATTCAATATTTTTGAAAGTCCTAAGCTTAGTTATTAGTTTAGATTAATATTAGCAGGACTGGATATAATATTTCATACTACTGAATAAAACAACAGGCCTTAGTGATAGTGGAAAACAGCTTCCTAGAAAACAGCTAACTATTACCTTTACAAAATCCTGAAGTTGTCTAGGTTTTTAACTACTTGGATTTGCAAATTCCTGAGCCAAGACAAAACCAGAATTAATTAAAAATGGAGAAGTAAGTCATACATAAGGCTCACACCACTGTAGACACCAGCTCAATCAAAATCTCTTTCAGCTCTATAGCACATTGAATTCAATTAGGTTCTAGAGTTATATGCTATATACATATTAATGCTTTAGATTTATAAGCTGTGACTCTAAAATTAGTTTATGAAAGGACAAGTGACCACAACAAAAGGAGCAGAATGATTTGGTCCCAGCAGAGTCCTACACTTTTCCTTCTTCTTTATGACCTGAATTAAAGTAATTCAGAGTATTATAGTGCAGCATTAATAAATCTAGACTAAATTAAAAGTGGGTTACCATTTTGTGTCGTGTTCTGTGAACAATAAGGAAGTCTATGGCTTATGAAATGATCAACCTTATTCTTGAGGTGTATTAGTCACAAGGACACTGAGGATATTTTTCTCTGCATTTCTTCAGATCTTGGCTTCAGCCAGAATAAACTTTCTTCCTAGTAGGTAGTATGGTGGTGTGCTTTGGACTCAGGATGAGAATAATATTAATAACACACTGATATTATAGTTGCCTCAGAACAGTGCTTGCACAGAGCCAAGGACTTTTCAGCTTCTCATGCTGCCTACCAGCAAAGATTTGGGAGCACACAAGGAGCTGGGAGGGGACAGAACCATGACAGTTGATCCAGACTGGCAAAAGGATACCCCATTCCTTATGATGTCATGCTGAACTATAAACTGGGGGATTTGGCCCAGGAGAGCAGCGTCTGCTTGGGGAGTGGTTGAGCATTTGTCAGAAGGTGGTAAACAGTTGTGTTGTGCAACACTTGCTGCGTTTATTCTTTTTGTTGTTACTGTTTTCCCATTTGTTTATTATTATTTCTTCTTTTTTATTCATATTAAACCGTCCTTTTTTCAACCCACGAGTTCTTTTTCTTTTCAGATTTCTCCCCCACCCCCCCGCTGTGGGTGGGGAGTGAGTAAACATCTGTGTGGTGCTTAGCTGCTTGCTGAGTTAAACCACAACAAACAGCTCTTCTTTCACTTCATTCAGACCTATGCAATACTAACAACAGCACATTTCTTAAAACTTCAGTGAATTTCACTGAATTGTGGAACCCAAAGGACTAATTCCAACTACTCAAAACCAAGGAAATTTTGCTGCCTATTTATAACTATCTTCTAGCACAGTGATATATTAACATCTTCTGAACTGCGTTTTTTGTTCTGAAATCCTTAAGTTTCAACTTTCTTAATTCACAGCTAAAGATACAGCTCAAGAAAATGGAGAAATCTGCTCAAAGGAGAGCAGATTTCATTCACCTCTTTTGTCCCGAGAGGGACTCCCCAGCATCCTTCTTTCGGCACTATGAAAATTTAAATCAACTGGACTCTAATCTCCTTATTTTTCATTTTTTCCTAGACCAGCCCTCTTCCCTTGCTTTTGTCTCCTAGAAAATATTGCATTCACATAGATACTTGACCCTTTTTTTATACAAGGCTCACACTTAGTCTTGTATAGATTTGAAGTATCAGTGCCTAAATATATTAAATGTATGAGGACACCCAAATACATTCCATCTTTGGGAACACTGAAGATAAGTGGGGTTCTTCAGTTTGAATTTCCACACATCAGTGCAAACCATTCCCCCAGTTTCCCTCCAAATCCCAAATCAAAATACCAGAATTGTCCATAACCTTGTCACTGGTTTCATTTCAGTTCACCAGTAATGCACAAAGAAAGATAAACACAGAATCACAGAATCACAGAATTGCCAGGGTTGGAAGGGATCTCAAGGATCATGAATCTCCAACCCCCCTGCCACATGCAGGGCCACCAATCATCCCACCTAATGCTAGACCAGGCTGCCCAGGGCCCCATCCAATCTGGCCTTGAACACCTCCAGGGATGGGGCATCCACAACCTCTCTGGGCAGTCTGTTCCAGTGCCTCACCACTCTCTCTGTAAAGAATTTCCCCCTGACGTTCAACCTAAATCTCCCTTCCCTCAACTTAAAACCATTTCCCCTTGTCCTGCTGTCACTCACCCTTTCAAAGAGTTGATTCCCCTCCTGTTTGTAGGCTCCCTTTAGGTACTGGAAGGCTGCAATGAGGTCACCCTGCAGCCTTCTTTTCTCCAGGCTGAACAAGCCCAGCTCCTTCAGCCTGTCCTCATAGGGGAGGTGCTCCAGTCCCCTGATCATCTTTGTGGCCCTCCTCTGGACCCTCTCCAACAGCTCCCTGTCTTTCTTGCACTGCGGGCTCCAGACTTGGACACAGTACTCCAGATGGGGCCTCACAAGAGCAGAGTAGAGGGGAACTATCACCTCCCTGTCCCTGCTGGCTACCCCTCTCTTGATGGAGCCCAGGATACCATTTGCCTTCCGAGCCGCAAGGGCACACTGCTGGCTCATATTAAGTTTTTCATCTATCAGAACCCCCAGGTCCTTCTCCCCAGGGCTGCTCTCAAGGACCGCTCCTTCCAGTCTGTATGGATGCCTGGGATTCCTCCGGCCCAAGTGCAAAACTCTGCACTTTGCCGTGTTGAACCTCATCAGGTTCACCCGGGCCCACCTTTCTAGCCTATCGAGGTCCCTCTGAATGGCATCCCTTCCTTCAACCGGGTCAACCGCACCACTCAGCTTGGCGTCGTCAGCAAACTTACTGAGGGTGCACTCAATTCCATCATCTATGTCATTGATAAAGATGTTAAAGAGGACCGGTCCCAAGACAGACCCCTGGGGGACGCCACTCGTTACCGGCCTCCACCTGGACATAGAGCCATAAAAGCAAACTCCACTTAAGGTGTGTTTTTGATAATTTATTATGCGGAGAGACTATTTGACTAGCTTTTAGCTTGAGACAGGTTGGTGAAGAAAAGTGTCATGTGGAAATGGTTCTCGTTTCTGAAGGGAAACAAAAATGCTTCTCGAAACTTGACATACACAGAGGCAAACTGTAAGATCAAAATGCTGTAAATATGAGGGCACCTCACCCACTTTTATTTTGAGAATATACTTATTATTCTTGCTAGTTTAAAATAATAGTAATGATAATAATGTGATTCTTTTTCAGTTCAGCTGTCTCTGACAGTTTAAAGGCTCAAAAAATAGCCATTCAAATATTTGGTTATCCTGCCTGCAGCCCTGACTGAAAAACTGGCTGTACATTAGATAATATTTTAAATATTCTTTCAATTTTTCTTTTTTCCTTTCTAGAACTGCCCCAGGCTTTCTATACTGCTGCATTATGTTTGCATTTAATGGATGCCCACATATAGCTGTAGCTCATATGTCTAAGGATTGTATCGCCTCAATAAACTTTTTAGGTTCACAGGACACACAAGGGATTGTCAAGGAGCTGAGATTATCTAGCATTTGATTATACCAGTGCTGATATATGACTATTATTTTGACATTGCAGCTTTGAAAGTCTTGAAAAGTACTATGAAAGAGTACCTAATCAAACAGTCAATGTTATTTTACACTGTAAGAACTCTCTAGGGTAAGACAAGAAAGTAAGTCAATAAAAATAATTAAACCATGAAAAGACGAATATTTTTGCTCATATTTTACCAGGTAAAGAGATGCATTCAAAAACAATTCTAAAGAATTTCAGAAGGTTTAAAAAATTTGGTTTAGGAAGAAAAAGTCTAACACTTTCTCAAATGTGCAGCTTACACAAGCTACTCATTTTTCCCCCCTAAATACAAATGGGCAAAGGGGAGGGGAAGTGGACAGGTCTGGTTCAACACAAAGGTGCAGAGAACAGAATAAGAGCCAAAATGAACAGGTTGAATTGTTTTTTATTTGTCAGGTCTGCATTTACAGGGAAAAAAATGTAGGATGATAGAGCATACCACCTCTACTGTAGGATAGGGAGAGGTGACTACAAGTTGCTTTTTTCTTTTTTATTTTTCCCAATTGAGATGCCTGGGAGGTCTTTCCAAAGGGCTGTTTTAAGAAATTGAGGCTAGATAAGGAAAAGGAGGATGACTGGATCAGAGCTTCTGCTTATTAGCCTCGTTCTTTCTTTGTAAATGAGATTTATATAGGGCATAGGTTCTGTGCTACTGTGCTAACTTTTTGTATAGAAAAGAATTTTATTCTTACTGTAAAACAAATGTCAGATCAGTTCATATTTAACTGACTGAGAACTTGCTTGAAACTGCTCCTGACCCCATTACTGAGAAGATGTGTTTGCCCTCTGCCACGGAGACTCAATGTTTATGGGCCCTTGATTGCCCCTGAGTCACAGACTGCAATTGTGTTCAGAAGTGGTTTGGTTTGCTGGTTGTTTTTTTTTTTTTTTTTTTTAAGCTGCATTTGGTGTAGCAATTGTAACTGTCTCTTTCTCATAGAGACCAAGCCATAATTATTCTTGTCATTGCTATCCTCTGAGAAGGAGCAATTCAAAGCAATGATTTCAGTCTTTAAAGCTTTATGTACCTGAAATCCCAACAAGTTGAGATTAATTTCTCTTTTCCAAAACAGGAGCTGAGAGATGAGTCCAAAGTACTTGAGATAGCATTCCCTTTGTATTTGGAGCTGAAGGACACTTCTGTTCAGTATTTGCTTCCTAATTATTGACTGACCCAGCTCATATATCAACTCCTGTTTGCTAAACAAGTTGAGATCTATAATGCTAAGTTTTGAGGTAGATTAGTGAGAAGAGTGTTAGTGCCAAAATGCCTTACAGGTAGATGATAATGATGACTGAGAGGGAGTGTAACTTCTGATTGTCTTATTTTTTTACTGCAAGAGTTCTCAAATACAACTGTTTAGTGGGAGTTTCATACCAGTTTTCTGTTCCAGTTTTTTAGGACTAAATCCAAACATGCAGGTTCTGTTTTTCTTCAAAGAAAATTATATAACCCAAGTAGTAGTAGTAATAAATAATAATAATAATAATAATAATAATAATATATTAATATTATTATTATTTATTAACAGTTGAGTTTATTTTAGTTCAGGTAGTATCATAAGAGCAAGGATATGTTAATAGATCCTAGGGAGCACCAAGTCTAGAACATATTTTTCCATAATGATTGTGAGACTGGAAGTTTACCATGGGAGCACAAAGTGCCTCAAGCACTGAAGTCTGATTTCAAGTATTTTCTTTCATAGCTATCCCCTAGGTTAGCACAGGGCATAGCTATGCACAAAATATAGTAATTTTCTTTAGTACAACCTATCAAAAACTACTCTGAGAAGATTTATCCTTACATTTGTAACAATGACCATAATTGCTTAATTGATATATTTTGAAGAAAAAAGAAATAGAGCAGAGAAAGTATGAAAATGGAATATCAGGAAACTGTTATCAGAGTGACTTTGTCAATATTATTCATGATATTAAATTCTTCTTTCAGAAAGTAAAATTATATCTATCAAGAAGACTCATGAACACACCTGCTTGGACATCTTGGCTCCAATGCCTTATCTGAAGTGCTAAGACTGCACATTTGATAAAGAGTGATAACACATCCCTTTATTCTTCAGCAGAATTACTTATTATCAGCATAGCATGAATATAGTAGAAAAATCTAAATCAATTGCCCCTCTATTTATCTTTACCAGCCATTTTTGAGAGTTTCTCCTGTCCCACATGTGGGAGGTTGTCCTGCTGCTCCTCTTCAGGCACTGAGATCTGAAGTTTAGCCAACAATAAACAACATGCTACTCTGGCCTTCCATTGCTTACCTCACAAATCAGCTGCAATATGACCATGAATCTGAATGATAGCTAATGCTATACTCTGTACTATTAGACATGTGATTGTTTCTATTCCCTATCTATAAAACCTTTAAAACATTCCCTTTCCTAGTTTTTTTTCAGGAAAGCTACTTCCAGTACAATTCACTTTATAAAAATCACTTTGAAGCAGTCTTCACAGAAGGAAAGATCATTTGGCCCAGTAGCACTTGGATAAGGACTTAGTATAATTCCATTTAGGGTCTTCAAGTACCTCAGAGATACTCAGTAAATCAATCAGCTGTGTCTGTTGTGGAAATCTACAATGCCAGAGAATTCTGACGTTAAACTTTCCAGACAGGTTCACTCAAAGTGATCATTCTCAGGGTGAAAAGTCTTGCATGTATTATTTGGAAATGTAATTAATATTTTTATACTGTAGTGTGTATCTGCTTTTCTAAACAGAATGTACTATGTGCTCGTTTGGCTGATCCAACATCTTCAGAACTCAGTTTGACTTTTGGAGGAAGGCCATGACTTTAAGGTCCTTATTGATAAATAGTATCATAAAATAAGATTTTATCTTCTGAGAATCACAGTGTGCTTTGCCAACTTAGTGCTTGTCTTTCTCAGATAAGTAACTTCTAAAGCTATTTCTGTAGTTCTCCCAACATCTGATAAACCCTGCTGTTAGAACTGGCACAGCACTGCTTTCAGTTGACCCCGCCTCTCCGCAGTGCCACCTCTCCTACACCATATTGGTAGTGATGGGTTGGGGATTACCCTGAATGAGGGAGCACCACTGTATGAATATACTTGATAGTGCTTTATTATTTTTGAGAAGCCAGTGCCATTATGCTTTTTTTTTAGGGGGTAGGGGTACACAGAAAATCATTTACTGTGTCTTAAAAACAAAAGCTCCCCTTAGGACAAGAAAAGAGAACAAAATGGAAAGGGAGGAAGGGAAGAAGGAAAGTAAATGGAAAACCGGAAGAAAAAAAAAAAGAAAAAAAAAAAGGAAAAAGGAGGAAAGAAAGGTGGGGAATGGGAAAAAGGATGGGGTAAAAAAAAAGAGGGAGTTGGGGGGAGGGCAAAAAGGAAGAAAAAAGCAGAGGTAAAAGGGGAATGGAGGAAGAAGGAAAGAAGGGAAAAGGAAAAGAGGAAAAAAAAAGAAAAGGGGATAAAAGAAGAAGATGAAAAAAAAACCCATCCCAAAATAGAGAATAGAAAAGAGGAAAAACAATGAAAACGGGGGGGGGGGGGAGGGGGTAGGGGTAGAGAGCTACTCCAGTTTTAGCGCGACTGGGCGAAAACGGGCTGTTCTCTCGCTCAATCGTCTCGGAGTTGCTCGTTCATTCCAGTAGCTGTGCTCCGTCCGGCAAAGGAACGGCCGGGCGCGGCGGCGGCGGAGTCAGCGGGCCCCGAACCGGCGGAACAAGAGAGGCCCGGGGAAGAGGCCGGGAGCGGAGGGGACATCTCGCCTCGCTTCGCCGCGCCTCACCTGCAGGCAGCCCGGCCCAGGTGCGCGGCAGCGGCCCCGCGCGGAGCCGTGGCGACGCAGCGAAGGGAGAGGAGGCGAGGAGGGGAGGCGAGGAGGGAAGGAGAGGAGGTGCTCCGGATTTGGGGTCTGGGAGGGCCGGCCGGAGAGCGAGAGAAGGGGGAGAGGGAGGGCGGGAGGGAGGGAGGCGGAGGAAGCGAGGAGGGAGGGAGCAACGAGCCATCGCAGCTTTCCCACTCACTCTCTCCGCTGCTCAACTCCTCAACTCTCCCGTTCTTTGCCTGGACATGTCTTGAGAAAGTTGGATCTCTCATTTCGCCTTCATTTTTTCCCTTTTTTATTTCCTTCCCCCCCCCCCCCCCCCCCCCCCCTCTTCCCTGCTCATCTGTCTTTTTTCTACTGCTTTAGCCGGAGCCGCGGATGGCCGGCAACTGGAGCAGCACCGCGCTGTGCCGGCAGGGCCGGGCGCCGCGCTCACTGCGCGCCGGAGCCGCGCTGAACTCCGGGGCCGCGGGCAGGCGCTAGAACTGCGCGGGCAGCGAGGCTGTGATCGCTGCTTCTCCGAAAGACGGCAAAAAACAGGGAGGGTAGCGAGAGGGAAGTGTGTGTGTGGAGATGAATTAAGCTGGAGCGTACTTTGAGAGGAGAGCGCCGAGTCCAGCTGGTCTGGTGAGTTCTTTGTTTAATAAGTTTGTCAGCAGCAGGATGCTCGGGAAGGTGGTTATCTTGAGTCGTGGTGCTACAGTGAGCGGATTTTAATGAAAAGACTGCGCTTCAACCCGTAGATACTGTAGTTTGAAACTGTAGCATACCTATGTTCCTGTATATATGCGTACACACACATGCATGTCTGTATCTCTACACGCGGAGCTGACCCGAACTGTTTCGCACCTGGAGCCAGAGGCAGCGCAGCACCGACCTGCAGCCCTGCGCGCACCGCTGCCAGCGCGGCGCAGCGCAGCGTGGGCCGGACTCGGTCGCTCCGTATCGGGCTGCCCGCCGGCGCCGTGCCGGCTCCGCTCGCTGCGCTGTGCCCGTGGCGCCCCCTGCCGGCCACCGCCGAGCTGCGCCGAGCTGCGCCTGGGGGCCGGGGGCTGCCGGGGCGGCCCCGGGAGTGTGCGCGGGGGCTGCGGGAAGTGGAGCCTCCTGGCCGTGGCCGGCACGTTCTGAGGGGCCGCTTCCTTCTGATCTCCAGCTGTGGGGCGCGCCGGGCTCTGCTAACAGCGCCCTCTCCCCCTCCCTCCCCCCGGCAGCTGGCTTTATTTATTTATGCGGCTCATAAAAGCCGTGTCGGGGCTAATGTGCCCCCCCCGGCTTCGCCTCGCCCGCAGCCGCGAGCCCGCTGCGCCGGGATTCCCCGGGCAAACGTTTGCTGGTTGTGAAGTGCCATCGCTTATTAATGAGCGGAGAACTCTCCGAGGAACGATTGGCAGTGTTTAACGTTGGGTCGGCCGGTAGCGCTACCCTCAGCGGAGTGGGGCACCCACACACTGTGCCGAGGGTTGGGACGGAGCCGCCGCCACCGCCGCCGGGGGGGCGAAGCGGGCGGCGCCACACTCGCTGTCCCCGGCGCCGCTCCTGCCCTGTAGGCGGCCGACCGCTGGGGCTGCGGTCGTTACGCGGCTGCTGGCGGGGAGTGGGTAGGACGGCGGGCTCTGCCAAGGGCAGCCCCGTAGCGCTGCCGCCCGTTTTCGGTGTAGTTTGGAGATGTCCCTCGAGGTCCCTTCCAGTCCCTGCGCCCGAGCCCCGGCTTGCTAAACTTTCTCAGTCGCCTTCCTCAGCACTTTCCTATACTTGAAAGCGCCGTTGTCTCCGTCGCCCCTCCCGGCGGGGCTACGGCCGGAGGCGCCGCTCCCGCCCGTCGGCGTTCAGCCCAGCCCCGGGCGGGGCGGATCCGGGGTGCGGGACTGCCGCCGTGTCCGCGGCCGCGAAGCGCCGCAGAAACGAGTTCCGGAGCGGCCGCGGTCCGGTGCGGCGGAGGAATACGGCACCGGGGGGCGCCGCGGCGTGGAGGGGCGGAGGGCAGCGGCGAGGCGCGCGGGCGGCGAAGAAAGGAAAGCTGCGTGGCGGAGGAAGCATGCGGGGCTGGGCCCGGCCGGCGCCCCCGACCCGGAGGCATTGAGCGTGGTGAGAGGGGGGGGTTGGGAAGTTATGAAAAGTTTGGTGCGGGGCGGATGGGACGGCTGGGACGAGAGCGGTGGTGCCGAGGTGAAGCCGGGAGGGGACTCGGCGCCGGGGTAGCGGGCGGCTGGGGGAACCGATCGGGACGTAGGCAGCAGGTTGTTCGTAAGTTCTATCGAGGAAAAAAAGAAAAGGGTGGTGATAATATTTCCCCCCAAGGCAAGGTGCCTGTCTTCGTCTGCGTTCAATGGGCCATTGTGAACTTAATTCCACCGCGATGCAACGGGAGCGTTTCGCGGCGGAGAAATGTCCCGGGGTGGTTCTGGCTCTTTGTTTGCACTTCGCCCGGCGTCCCTCGTTGCTTTCCTCCCGCATTCCCCTGAGCGATAAGGAGCAAGGACGCGGCGCTCTCCCTTGGCTCTGTGCTACTCATAGGGAACGGAGCGCTGTTTGAGGGTGGCAGTGAGAGACGGCGGATCGCCCCGTTGGCAGTAAAAGTACCCCTGGTTGTAAACTTTATTTTCTTGGCAGGAGGAGAATGCGTTAAGATATTGCGAAGCAATCCAGGCTTCCACCAAGTGGCTTCCCTGCAGCTTAAAAACTTAGATATGAATTTCTCCTAGTGTTGCATGGGAAATAGGAGACTTGCATCTATTATCCGGTCCATCTGCGTGTTTCCTATCTACCTGTTGAAACACGTGGAAATACTCAGATGTTTAGTCAGTGAAATATCGTATTTCAATGCTGAAACGACTTTATTTCAGAGGGTTTTGTTTGTTTTCTGAAATCCTGAGATCTCGCGCTTAGGGAAGGTGAGCTCCAGTAGTACAGCAGGCTCTTGGGTTGATAACTTAGTATGAGAAAGGAGCTTATATGGCCAAGTTATCATTGGTTTCCGTAAAAGCAAGGAAGAAAAAAAAAGTCTATAAAACCCCACAGATTGTTATCTTTTATTGTTTTGGGGGTTTTTTTTGTTTGTTTGTTTTTTAGTTAAAGCTGGTTATTGGCTCAGTAGAACTGTTTTTTGTCCTCTTGAGTTTTAGTGTCATGTTAAATTTTGACCACACTTAATTCCCGAAGATCTGCTTTTTCTTGTATAATGGGAGAGCTCAGTACAAGATATGCTACTCACTGTCGTGTGCAAATAGTTACAGTTCTCAGTGTGAAACCACCTTAGTCAATGTCTTTGCGTGCTGCCTAAGTACAGCGGTTGTGTTTTCCTTTTAACAGCAGAGATCTGGACTGCATAAATCAAAGCACCTCATGAGATTAACTTCTAAGGTGGTGAATGTAAGCATGAAGCTCTCTGGAGTTCAGTCACAAGTTGAAACTGTTACATTAATCTCTACGGCATTGTACATTTTTTGAATAACTTACCAGCTTTACAAATACAACACTCCTATATGCTTTCATCATGTGTTGCTTTTCTGTCTGCCAACACACAGAAACCCCTCACTGGTGTCTCTCTTCCTCCTCCCAAAAATAAAAAGCCCTAAGAAACTTTTTCAGTATTGATTTAAAAAGAAAAGTTTTACTTCTAAGTTTTAATTGGAAGCTTAAAGATGTTGAAATAGTTAAACCTGGCTTTTTTTCTCTCTGGTGGGGCTACATGAATAATTGCTTTTAAACGGGATTAAATTAAAATTGCTTATGGAGAGAGAAGGTGTAACTGTAGAGTTGTGCAGCTCACAAAGTCTCATGATCTCCCCTCCACTGCTACAATAGACGCCCTGTCATAACGGTTTAATTACTGCAGTAATAACTTTTCGCACTGTATTTGTATTAGCATGTGTGAGTAACGCCATCTGATCAAAACTGACTTTAAAGTAAATTGGTGATGTTTTGATTAGTAGACACATCTTAGTGTTAGAAACATTGGAAATTAGAGAAGCTGATATACGTGTGTCAAAAAAACATAGAAAACAACACCAGAGTGCTACTGCATTTGTTAAAAGTTAGTGGTATCTTTCAGAAGGCAATCACTGTAGCAGCAGCACCTCTTCTAGTGCTGTCTGGTGTTTCCCAAGCTCAGTATTAAAGCCATGCACAGGGTTGTCATCTGCCAGTGTAGGTGTTGTCTCTCTGTGTTATGGACTGGACCGGCTGGCCTTGGGAGTAGGAGAGGGAGAGCAGTGGCACCAAGTCTTATCCTGACAGCTTTTTGGCCAGTGTTTTTCCGCATGTGGTTTTTACGTGATTGGTGAGGATAATTCCTACAGTGTATCCTGTTGGTACTTTATGTAGAAGTTAGAGCTTGTTTTGCCTGTTTGGCATTTTTCTGTTTTACTCTGTTTGCTGCTTAAAGTTACAAGTCTATATACTCCAAGTATTCTGCTAAGAGGAACAGGCATATATAAGACTGGGATCTTATCCAAATTTTCTGCATTTGTAAGTTTTCAATCTGAGGTCTGCTAGCCCTGCCAGTTTCTCTTTTTCTGTTGTCTTTATTGTGAAGGCGGTGCGCATTGCTAAGTTGTGAGTATTTTTTCCCATTTCAGATTATGTTAATGAGTTAAATCACATTGTTAATGTAGTAGCTAGTAAAACTATCATAGGTTTCCCTACAATTAATATACATCTAAGTAATGGTCCTTCCGAGTAGGATATCAACGTTTGTTGGAATGTAGCGTTCCAGAATAAATACAATGTGCTTCTTATAAACCTAGGGCTATGGTGTTTGTTAAGCAAACAGTTCCATTTAGTCTTGAAAATGGATGCAGAAAATCTTGATGCTCCAAAGGTTAAAAAAAAAAAAAAAAAATTGAGGAATTTGAAGTGTAGTCTAGATGAAATGTTTGTGAAATTCAGTTATGCTGGCTTACTGTTACGAACCATCTGAGTTTATATCTAACACATAAGCACTCTATTTGAATGTCCTCATACTTTCCCTTAGTAATTAACTGCCTTTGCACTTTTTAATACTGTGAATATTTATCAAGATTATATTATATGTTGATAATTCTGGTTCAAGAGTTTTTGGTTTCTGGTAACTCTGCAAATGATGACACAAGATAAGGGAAGTGAAATGTGGCAAATATCTAACTTATTTTTATGTAATGTACTCCACTGAACAACTGAGTTGAGGGATGCTATTAAGCTGTAGGTTGTGACTCAGCAGACCTTGGAATTTGCTGCTACAAAATGGACCCTTACTGGTGATTGCATTAATAGCCTGCCTGTTGCCAGCTCTCAGCAGACTCTACCTGAAGTTATTACAGAAAATAAGCAAAGAGTACTTAAGGTATTATAGAAGAGGAAAATATTTATGTAATAGTAAAACCTATGCATATGTTCAACTTAGAATTTTAATGAAGAACTTGGGAATCTTAGTGCAGTCCAGTGCATCATAATCAAATGTGCCTGAGATAAGAGGAGCAAAAGATGAAGGAAAAAAAAAAAACAGACCCATAGTGTTTTACTTAGTAAATACACCGTTCCTGACAGCTTATTGCCAGCTGCTAATAAGTATGGGCTGTGAGTTACAGAATGATTTAGCACCTGAGGTCCACATACTCTCTGCTACTGAATTTTAATAGACATTAGGCCCAAAATACGTCTAGTTTGGACAAAAGTGCAAAATGAGTGCTGAGAGTTTAAGGAATTGCATAGAAGTGATTTACAGAGAATTGTTCTGATAGGTGAGAAGGACAGGAGAGTAACTTCTGTTTGCCTAGCCGTACTCCTCACCTAAGTGGCTGCTTCCCACAACTTTTGGAAGGCTTTCACCAAGGAAGTTGGGTGGTTTATTTGGATAGAGTGGAGCTTCTTTCGCCTGTCATGGTTGCAGGTCCTAAAACTTCCACAGTGAGAGTTGTTTCTGTTGATTGCTTAAAGTGATGTAATCATTTCTGACACATCTTTTAGCTAAGACTAATGACTTCTTAAATTGCTTAGAGTTTAAAAGGTACTGATATCAGTTATTTTCGTGAGAAAAGTTGCTGCAGTAAATGTTTATTTAGCAGCATGTTAATAGAAAGAATTACTGGAGACCCAAGTGTGTGTTTAAGGACAAACCGTAGTCTAGAAAAAACAGTAGTGAGGGGAGGAATAAAACTGTTAATCCATTGACATGTTGTTATTTCAATGTTACACTTATTTGCCCTACCAGCTTTTCATTCTTCTAGACCTTTTCAGTAGGGTTTCCAGCTAGTAACTTAAATTTTGTTCTTTGCTATAGCCATAGCCTTAATCAAGTAACTTAACTGCTATATTTGGAAGACAGACTACGCTTCTTTTTTCTTTCTAAAGGGAACTGACTGGTTTTTATTTCTTCTCTCAAATTTTCTATAGCTCTGTGGATCTGAGTTTAATTCCTTCTCAAACTCACAGATTTAGTAATAGCTGTGACCAAATTGGGTGCTTCTGAGGTTTTAGAGTGAACTGTTGACACAACCAGGTTAATTTGCTGTAATTCTTCCTAGTAGGTAGAAACAGTCCATGGAATTTCAGCCAGTGTGCTCTTTCAGTTATCTAATTGAGCAGGTAGGAATGAGAGAAGAAAAAAATAACAGTGAGAGAAAATGTGAGTGGGTGAAGAAGGCAACATATGGGACACTTTTTGAGCTAAGATGAACAGGAACAGTGATGATGGGCACTGAGGAGAATGACAGTCGAAGGTAGGGAGGAGGAAAACTAGGGATAAAATGTGGGAGAAGAGGTCAGGAAGAACGAGAGAAGAGCACGGTTAGGAATTAGCATTGATAGTTGTATGACAAAAATCAGCCAGGGAAGAAGATGCTAAAAAAGAGGTAAAGGAAAAGTGTTTAGGATTTGAAAGAAGGTGAAAGGAAAGAATGTGTGCTACTTAATAAAATTAATCAGATTAACTTGCTTTTTACTTGCTGGAAATAATTTTTTCTCCTAAGACATGTATTTTTTTTTCTTTTGAAAGCTTGAGCTTTGTTGAGGAGGCATTCTGAAGCTTTAACTTATCCTGTGAGATTTTCAGAAGTAACAACAAGTATGGATGCTGATAAAGACCATAGTCTAGAAAGGTCTAACCTTTCTTTATGCATGGATTTAGACACTGAAAATTATTCCTTTTCCTTCAAAAAATAGTGCTAGTGAGGACATGTCTCCATGTCTGTCTTGCTGTTCTGGACTCTGTCATTTCTGGAGTGTGTTTAAAAGAAATACGTCCTAATAGTCTTTCCAGTTATTTTATTAGATTCATATTCCAATAGCTCTTGATGATAAATTCTCAAATCTATTTTGGGAAAGGAATAAAGGATTACACTTCATCCCTTACTGATGGTTTTACAGCTTAGTGGTGCCTGGCTCTTTTTTTTTTTTTTTTTTTTTAAGTTGTATGCACTGCTATCCTCTACTCTTAAAAGGAGACTTAGAGCTGGCAGGAATACAACATGTACGGAATAATTCTCTAGTTATAACTTCTGTCTGTACTTATTATTAGAGGTGCTTATAGAATATGTTGAAGAATCAAGAGAAAATCCATCATAGTTTCAAGCCATATATTGCAGTTTACTTCTGCATCATTGGACATAATTCATTTTACAGTCTAAGTGAAAAAGGGGAGAAAAATTTTCTATCAAAGAACAAGGTTTCATGTGAACTAGAGGATTGGAGTGAAAGTTCAGTACTTCAGATTCATTCAGATCAAGTTTGCTGACTTACAGTAGCCAGCACTGGTATATTTCTTCTAATAGTCTTGCTTCACAAAGTGTTTCAGATGGAGTTAACCGTGTGTTCTCCTTGTATCATGATAATAATTCCTAAACTTGGTCTTGGGGATTCTTGAGATTTTGGGGGCATTTTAATTTATCTGATTTTCTGTAACTAAGTCATGTTGAAACATTCTACAAAAAAGGGTATAGCCTAGGTATGTATATAGTAGTTTTCTTCAAAGTGTGAGTTTGAAACTAAGTATAAAAGTTATCTTGAATAATATTTGAACATCCGTAAGTCTTACTGCTTCTTTCTCTTGTTTCAGGTTTTTTGTAATTGCTGCCATGGGAAGATACTTGACTATGCTCTTGCTGCTGATGCTGCTGGTGCAGCATATTGAAAACTGTGAAGGAAGTCAAATACCACATCATGTTTCACCAATGCAATTTACACAAGCGCAGTATAATGCAACTGTGTATGAGAATTCTGCAGCCAAAACTTATGTTGGGCATCCAGTGAAAATGGGCATTTATATTGTAAATCCATTATGGGACCTAAGGTACAAAATTATTTCTGGTGACAATGAGAACTTGTTCAAAGCTGAAGAATATGTTCTTGGAAACTTTTGTTTTTTGAGAATACGGACCAAGGGAGGAAACACAGCTATCCTTAACAGAGAGGTAAAAGACCATTATATGCTGACTGTTAAAGCAGTTGAAAAAAATACAAATGCTGAAACACGCACGAAGGTCAGGGTACAAGTACTGGATACAAATGACTTGCGGCCTTTGTTTTCTCCAACATCTTACAGCGTTTCTTTGCCTGAAAACACACCAATAAGGACCAGCATCGCAAGAGTCAGTGCGACAGATGCAGATATAGGAACAAATGGGGAATTCTACTATAGCTTTAAAGAAAGAACAGATGTGTTTGCTATACATCCTACTAGTGGTGTGGTAGTTCTAACTGGCAGGCTTGACTACTTGGACACTAAGCTTTATGAGATGGAAATTCTTGCTGTGGACCGTGGACTGAAGCTGTATGGTAGCAGTGGCATCAGCAGTATGGCAAAACTAACTGTTTATGTGGAGCAAGCAAATGAATATGCCCCTGTTATTACAGCTGTTACATTGACTCCATCAGAATCAGACAAAGATCCAACTTACGCAATTATAACTGTAGAGGACAATGATCAAGGTTCAAATGGAGAAATAGCATCATTGAATATTGTTGCAGGTGATCCACTTCAGCAGTTCAGAACAGTGAGATCCATGCCAGGAGGTAAAGAATATAGAGTCAAAGCCGTTGGTCACGTTGACTGGGAGAGCCACCCTTTTGGATACAACCTTACCCTTCAAGCAAAAGATAAAGGAAATCCTCCGCAGTTTTCATCTGTAAAAGTTATTCATGTGACATCGCCACAATTTAAGTCTGGTCCTGCCAGATTTGAAAAAGAGATATACAGAGCTGAAATAAGTGAATTTGCCCCTCCAAACACGCCTGTGATAATGGTGAAAGCTCTGCCTAGTTATCCACATCTAAAATATGTATTTAAAAATACACCTGGCAAAGTAAAATTCAATTTAAACACTCATACTGGTCTTATTACCACTTCAGAACCCATAAAAGCACAATACTCCTCCCATTTTGAACTTGAGGTTATGACAAGTGACAGAAGAGCTGCTGCAAAAGTATTAATTAAGGTATTAGGCATGAACAGCAATCCTCCTGAATTTACTCAGACAGCCTATAAAGCATCCTTTGATGAGAATGTGCCAATAGGTACGAGTGTCATGAGAGTGAGTGCAAAAGATCCTGATGAAGGGGAGAATGGTTATGTGACCTACAGTATTGCTAACCTAAACCCTTTGCCATTTGTGATTAACCATTTCAGTGGGATTATTAGTACCTCAGAAGACTTGGATTATGAATTGATGCCAAGGGTTTATAATTTAAGGATTCGAGCTTCTGATTGGGGTACACCATATCGTCGAGAAGTTGAAGTTCCTGTGACTATTATCTTAAATAATCTGAATGACAATATACCTCTGTTTGAGAAAATTAATTGTGAGGGAACAATTCCCAGGGATCTTGGTGTTGGAGAACAAATAACAACTGTATCTGCCATTGATGCTGATGAGCTCCAGTTGGTAAGATACCAAATTGAATCTGGAAATGAGCTGGATTTGTTTAGCCTAAGTCCAAATTCTGGTGTACTTTCGCTCAAGCAGTCGCTAGCAGATGGCCCAGGTGCTAAAATGTCTTTTCACAGTTTGAAAATTACAGCTACAGATGGGGAAAACTTTGCAAAACCATTGTATATCAACATCACTGTAGCTACTGGTCGCAAACTGGTCAACTTGCAATGTGAAGAAACTGGTGTTGCCAAAATGCTTGCAGAGAAGCTCTTACAAGCAAATAAATTGCACAGTCGTGGAGAAGTTGAGGATGTTTTCTTTGACACGCACTCCTTGAATATGCATACACCTCAGTTTAGAAGTACTCTCCCCAGTAGCATTGAGGTAAGAGAGGATCAGCCTGTAGGCTCCAACATAATACTTATGAATGCTACTGATCTTGATACTGGCTTCAATGGAAAGTTACTGTATGTTATCTCTGGAGGTAATGAAGACAGCAGTTTTATCATTGATATGGAAAGTGGAATGCTGAAAATTTTGTCTCCACTTGACCGAGAAGTAAAAGATAAATACAGTCTGAATGTTAGTGTCTATGATCTTGGAATACCACAGAAGTCTGCCTGGCACCTTCTAGATATAAGAATTTTGGATGCTAATGATAACCCCCCAGAGTTTCTACAAGACAGCTATTTTGTGGAAGTGAATGAAAACAAAGAGCTAAACAGTGAAATTATTCAAATTGAAGCTACTGATAAAGATTTAGGGGCTAATGGAGAAGTGAAATATTCTCTTCTTACAGATACTGACAAATTTGCTATTAATGCTGTAACAGGAGTTGTGAAAGTTGTCGGGCTTCTGGATCATGAAGAACAACATGTCTATTTCTTGAAAATAGAGGCTAGGGACCAACCTACCGAAGAACCTCAGTTATTTTCAACAGTTATTTTGAAAGTCTCTATAGAAGATGTTAATGATAATCCTCCTAAATTTATTCCTTCAAATTATCATGTGAAAATTCGAGAAGATCTTCCTGAAGGAACAATTATTACATGGTTAGAAGCCTATGATCCTGATTTAGGCCAGTCAAGTCAAGTACGATACAGTCTTTTGGACAGTGGGGATGGCACTTTTGATGTTGATAAACTTAGTGGAGCAATACGTATTGTACAAAGACTGGATTATGAAAAGAAACAGCTTTATAATTTGACTGTGCGGGCCAAGGACAAAGGAAAACCCGTTTCATTATCTTCTACGTGTTATGTTGAAGTTGAGGTAGTTGATGTGAATGAGAACTTGCACCCTCCACGATTCTCTGTATTTGCTGATAAAGGCTTTGTAAAAGAAGATGCCCCTATTGGCTCCTCAGTAATGACTGTATCTGCTTATGATGAAGATGAAGGACGAGATGGGGAGATAAGATATTCCATCAGAGATGGGTCTGGTATGGGAGTTTTTCGAATAGATGAGGAAAAAGGTAAGGTGGCTTCCTGTTGTTCTTATATTCTAAGTAAAATAGCATGCCAGCAAGGAGATAACAAGCTGATAAAGCAGACAACTTGCATTGTCACTGTTGAGAGAGATGTTGTTGGGAGAAAAAAGAAAAAGACACTAATAACACATACTGTTCTATCTATTGCTTTGGTGAAATTGTATGTATATATTTGATAAGTACTCTTCCTTTAGTATCCTTGTTTTGATCCAGCTTGTTTACAGATATTCTTAGGTCTTAAAATATCTACCACCTGACAAGAATACTACTGATAGAGAATGGAGGTTTCCTTCTTGCAGAGAGTTGGACAGTATGGGACGTGTGAAGTTGAGGGCGTAAAGTGCTCTCTACATAAGGAATTAATTCTGACATTCTTATGCTTTGCAATCCTAAACTACGTCTCTGTTACTTCATTTAGTAGTGGTATGCATGTGTGATACTTCCATGCCTGCAGGTTTTTATAATTATATTTTATAGTTTTTATGAGTGCCCATTTTTATTAGTAATCACTACTTCATGGAAAGGCTCCTGTCAAAGAAAGCTGCTTTTAAAAAGCTTATATAAGTCAAGCAGATTGAACTGTTGACTGATCTCATTAATGATGGATAAATTGAGAAGCAACTGTCAGAATTACTCCATTGTCATGTGTTCAGAGAAAAATATAATTATGGCTGTAACTGAAGTCTAGTGCTTTTAATATTTTGCTTGCACATCTCTGTAGCTACTTATTCTTTTATGTCTGATAAAGATAAAGCACTGATATTGTGCTACTATCTCATGGGGTATACGTGTGAAGAAGAGTTTTTTTTTTTTTTTTCTTAAGGAACAAATTCTTCCTAAGACGCTTGAGTGTTTTTGTGTTTGCTGGGCGTGTTTTTCTTTCATATTTTGAACTAAACCAAGAAACTGTTGAAGGAATGTAGAGCATCTAAAAGCTGACGATGTAGCTTAAAATCTGTCTCAAGTTAGTGGGTTTTTTAAATCTTTTTCCTAAGAAATCATCAGCATTGTTACAGAAGGCAGTCTTTATACTTAATGGAATCTTTGTAATGCTCTTCAAAATGGTCTGGCCTTGATACAGGGAGCAAGTTGATAATTAGCCAAGAGAGCACATTAAAGAATGTGTGAAAGAGGAAATCTGCAAGCGACTTGGTGACTTTTTCAGCTTGCTAAGGGGCTTTTCTGACTTTACCTTTGAGTTTCCCTCTGTCTTTGAGAGCATCACACTACACTTCCTTTTAAAGTATGATAAACTGAATTTCAGAAGCGGTTTGGTGTTAACTCTATTGGCTAAGTAGAATTCTTTTATTTCTTGCTTCTTAGAAATCAAGGACAACAGTCACATTTGCAGAAAAAACTAAGATAATTGATGTTAGAAACATCGCATAGCTAAAATGCTATGCCTAGAGCTGGCTTTCAGGTTACTATTTCCATGTTATTATGTGGTGTTTGATTTGTTTTTTTTAACTATTCTAGATTTCAACAGGTCCAAAATTGTATTAGTGGTTGATATTTTTATCATTTATTCTAAAATTTTCAAGAGAGAGCCTAATGTAATTTTGCCACTAGTTTTTGAATACTTTTTTTTTTTTGTTTTTGAGTCTTACCTTTGTCTTAGATCAGGTGATTTTCATAGATTGGTTGGCTGCAGTTCTCTCCAAGGTCTCAGAAATAAATCTCTTACAAGGGACCCTAATGTCGTAATCTTAAACTGAGGAACTGCTTTGATTAGTTTGTGTAATTCCTTCGATCTCTAATGCTTATCAAGAAGACACAGAAAAAAGCGCACTAAGAATGAATTTTGTAGTAGATTGTATTTTAAATGTAATATTTTTGGACTTATGGTAGGGGAAAGCAGATGTCAAGATGATTGCAACAGTTTCTGTACCACCTTCCCTACCTTACTTTATTACAATGTAAGAAATAGGGTGCATGCATGTAGGCCATCTAAAAGGAAGTATTTTTCATATGTAGTGTAATAAAGTCACAAACCCCATTCCCTCAGGAAGTTATAGCTACTAAAAGTATGACTAAAGTAAACAAATTGTTTTAATGAGTTTAATTTGAGGTTCAGCCTTATGCTATCTCCAGCTTATATATTGTTGACTGGAGTTAACAGTAAAGAGTTAAGCAAAGAGGGAGATCATAACTCATTACTTGGCCTTTTCTTTCATCCCTCTTGCAAGTATCAGCAGATTGTTACTTCTAGAGAGTCAAAGGTAACCTTACAGAAGTTCTCAGCTGGACATAAGCATTAGACTGTCTATGATTATGATTCTAAATTGTAGTGTTTCTTGTTTTCACTGCCACTTTAGAGCTGAGAAGGATGGACAATACTTTCTATTTGCTGCATACATCATCTTAGATGGGTTGATGAGTCACCTGTATCAAATTCCTGCTGTGATTATGAAAAAGAAACTGCTGTTTATCACCGTAGTCAGTGAAGGGTTAACGAACACTGTCTTCATCTCCAGAGACAAAGTGGGAGATCATACAGGGAGAGTGTGTTGAGAACTGTTGCTCACATTCAGTCTTGATGCTAGAACTGAAATTAAGTGCAACAGCTGATAGATTAAATTAGACAATTCTGTTTCACAGCAAATGAGTGAATCTAAGAAATAGAAGCAACTGCTGGGGGAGAACGTGCAGCAGAAACTACATAAATTTATGTAGCTGAGGAAGCAAGCAGACTGGGAGTATAGGTGCCCTAGGACAGTGCAGTGTTTGTAGGCAATGGGAGCTCATCCTAAAACCTATTGCTGAGAAATGAAGGAAGTTTCAAACTGAATTCCCTGTATCCCATTATGTCTAACCAGCTGTATACTGGAGCAGTCAGTCTTGAACTCTTGTACTCCACGTATGAGGTGTTACAGATAGATTCTATTCAGATTTTTCTGAAGATGATTTAACTGAGTTAATAAACCATGTTTACAAACATTTTTATTAGAAATTTCCCACTAGGTCAGCTGGCAAGGCTACCTATCAGCAAGTGTCTTCTGAACTTCTGCAGATGTGGATGTTTTCCAGAGCATAACCTAGATACAGAATGGTGTATGGCAGTCTGAAGTTTGTGCATGTTAAACTTATTACTGGTGTTTCATCAAGTAATTAAGTTACTTGTAATCAGGAATCTTGATGTTCAGTGAATAGTGAGGTACTGTGTTACAGAATAACAGCAATTCTAACAATAACAAAGTTTCAAATGATGAAAGTAATTTGCAGACTGAGAAAGGCACAAAATCATGCTCGATTAGAGCAAGATTCTGTTCAACTTGGTATACCATCTCCAAAGCTCTGAGACAAGAGCACAACAGACAAATAATGTCTTTCTAATAGTTTCCCAAACTGATCATTTTCTGTTTGTGGGGTACTTGATTTAGATAGAGTTTGTAAGTATTCAGTAGTGTTTTCTTTAGTGTTTTCTTTCTTCGTCTTTGCTTGATACCATGTAATCTCAAGTGTAGCCTTACTGAGAAAATATGATTTGTTTTCATAAAGATTGTTAAAGGAACAAGTAGAAAATATGAAGGGGGACATACAGAGGAAAATTCATTTTATCGCACTATCTCCATTTGCGTAAAACACCATCAATAAAGTGTAATGAGTGGAAGACAATATTTTTAATATTACCAGAACCATTTCCAGCAGGAAAAACAGTAATTCTTACAGAGAATGAATTGGATTTTCACTACATAGAACAAAGTACTGAATTATACTATTAAAAAGTAGAGCATTACTAACAAATAATAAGCATGTTAATATTTCTTTGTAGTGTTCTCAAAATTGCTTTAATGAGAGCGCAGTGTATGATTTACATTTGTACATAAGGGGCAGTTTCGTATTCTGCATCTTTGGTGTTCATTGGGCATTTTGAGCATTTTCATCCCACCACTCACTGGTCTTGAGTTTTAATAATAAAGACAGGCATTACCAAATACTGAGCACTGTGATCATCAGTGGGGCTGAAAACTTAGGCACCTGTTGCATATGTAATAAATCAGCAGTGTGATCTGAAACAGAAGCCAGATGGCCTGCATCTGGCCTAACTACTATTGCACCTATAAACCAGGGTGGCTGCACCCAGCTCATCTGTTGGTAATGGTCTACTCTGGTGTTCTTATGGAGAGTGGCAGTTGGAACAGGCAAAACTCAGTTCAGCAATATTCTAGTGTCTGGGAATGTTTTCTGGTTTTTTTTTGTACTGATACAGCTGTAAACCTTTTGAATGTAGAAGAGGCATTTTTAATAAAAACTGAGACCAGTATGATTTTGGTTTTAAGTCAGTTGTAGTTGAGCAGCCTTACAAATATGGGACTTTCTTCACGTTCTTTAAGTGAATACCTCGTGTTAAAGTTTCACCTAACGTGTACTCCAGTTTGTTCTTTCATTTGTGTACATCAAAAATATCAGCGTGTACAAAAATTTAATTTCACTCAAGTTAATTTGAAGTAAACAAACAGAACTTAAATTTTCTTTCATTTTCATTTTTCTACTGTATTTATTCCAACCGTGCTGCTGTCAGAGCCATATGGTGACTGTCTGCTCTATTTGTTCTGAATTGTTGCAGATCTATTAGATAGTTTATAGGTCCATGAACACTATTAACAGCAAAAGTATTGAGCAAATCTTTTTCTAAGAAAACTGTGAAACAGGAGATTAAAAACTGTGATTGAGGAGGTGATGTTCATAGTCAGGAGAGAATATTCCTAGTGGGTTTGATATGGTGGACTGTGAGAAAGTGCTTTAAAATTTAATCTGCTTGTATTTGACAATGACATTTCCTGCTTAGCTTCTGTCCACAGATACAGTCTCATCAGCACACGGCTTTGGACATTATAATTCCTTATGTGAATATTTAGACTAAATCAAAATGAGAAGTAAATGGGAAAAAGACTTTCTCTTGAGGGGTTTCACATAGTGTTTTGTCTTTGCAAAGTTCAGTGGTTCTTTCCACTCTCTGAAGAGATAGACACCTTGTAATCCAGCTATTTCTAAATACTAAAAGGTTGCAGTTTTTTTGCACAAGAAATTCTTGCTCTAGCTGGTTGAGGTGCTGATGTTAGTGAAGCTCCAAGTGCGGACTAATTTTCCACGTATCTATTTAGCTTCTCAAAAGTTTTACACCTCACACCAAATTCTGCACTTCTGGGTTATGTTGTTTGCCGAGCTTCTCTTAAGTGATTTGCCTTTACAGCTAAATTCTTTCAGTGACTGAGCTATAAATGTGCCAGAGTCAGAATTTTTAAGGTTATTCCAATGCAGTTTGTTCAAAATGAAACAAAACCTTCTAGAATTATTACTAGATTCTATAGATTCTAACTTAGAATTAAGTTCTTAGGCCTATAGTGTTGATCTGGAAGGTTATTTCTTTAATAAGAGGCTGTGTCAGCACTTCAGTTAGCTATTTAGATCTAAAAGGTGACTGTGGTATATGTACACTAGAGATTTGGGTGAAATTCGAGATGAGAGTAAGAGAAGTTTTTCATAATCAAAGGCCTTATGCAAGATATTCCTTGGATTCTGGAATTGATTGATCAGTCAGTTGCCACACATCTGGAATTCAAGTGCAAATTATTAAGCTCATCCTTGGAAAAATTATAAGAGGGCAAACATCCTTTATTTATTGAATAATTATCATCAAAGCTCTTAAAGGAATTCAAGTGAATTTTTTTGAATTTGTGATAATGTCTTTTATGTGTTAATGGGATTAAAGAGTATGGATTTTTTTTCCTTGAAAAACGTTATTGTTATTAAAAACAAGAACGCATAACTGTCCTTGTTGTGGAAACAGTAAGCAGTTTAGGTCAGAGATGCAGAAAGACATTATCTTGGCTTTCCATGCAAGAGGCGTTTACTAAATAATTTTAAAGAATATTATAAAAAGGAGTGGGAGGGGCAAGCAGAGATTAATTTGATAGATGTTTCATCTAGAAAGATATTTCTGCACAGTTATCTGTTCAGTATTTTTTCTAGTATTACGTTTATTTTGTACTTTAACTGGGCCTTTCCTCCCTTTGATATTGAATCGGAGAAGAATAGCAACGTAAGAACAGGTTGAGTTCGTATAGCTGGGATGACATATTTTCATTTCAGCTCTTGCTCTGGCAGTCTTGCCTTTTGCAGGAGAGCCCTTGAACTCCTCCAGAAGAAACGTTTTGTTGTGGCAGTAAATAATGAAGCCAATTATTTTACCATGCCCATCCTATCTTTTATTTGGTGATAGTCAGGCATGCAGTAAATGGAACAGAGCTGAAACCCTTGCTCAGTCTGTACAGTGAAAGAGACAATTGCATCTGTTTTGTGTGGGACATTTAAATTGAGGAGGCATATTTATGGTGGCTGATTATAGATATCTTAAAAATAGCCTACACTGTTTTAGAAAGGGATATTATTTTCTTCTTTCTAGGTAATGATACCTGATGGTTTGAATGTGCTCAGTATCATCTTGAAAATAACAGCGAAGATTATACAGTGGAAGATCTGTGCGACTTCACTCTGTTATTATGGCACTTCACTTTCGTGGCCTTGAGCCAAACTTGGGCCATTCTTCAAGAAACAAATTGTTATGTTAATAAAGAAAAAAAAAAAGCCAAAAAAAAGGCAAAAAAAAACCAACCCAACCCCTCCCCCAAGTTTGTATACTTCAGCTGTGCCTAGATTGAGTAATAATTTGAGTTCAAAAACATTTGTTTAAAATTTCATGCAACTAAAATATATTTTCCACCCATTTGTTACGGTTTTAATAATGAGGCATTTGGCACAAATAGCTGTAACAGCAGCTTACTAAGAATAACTGTTGTCTTTAAATACCTTTTTGTGTTAAGGAAAACTGGAAAACTTAAACTGTTTTCTTTTTAAGGAGTGTAGAACCAGCTAAATACAATTTGTGTCTGTTTGAATAACTGAAATTTAGATTTGGAAACCTGCTGTCAACTAGAGTGAGGACCAATCCAAAGTTCTCTGGTATCCAAAAAGCAATCCGGAAAGCTTTTCCCTAAGAGATAACTGTGGGTGTGTGTTGTATTGCTGGAATCAGCAGCCTGGCTGCCTGGCGCCTGCATTTAGTCATGTCCACGTTCTGAAGGGATTGCCTGGTTAACCTGTAATCAGGGCTACATTTTGCAGCTTTGCACTACTGTACTTAAGGTCTAATTGTGTTCATTCAGGCTAAGGTCTGGCAGTGAAGGTGCCTCTGGGTTAATTTGTGGGATGATTCTCATACATTTAGGCTTCTGATCAGATGAGTCAGATGTGCTAGAGCTAAGCAGGGCATTTGAAGCTAATGTTGAGTTTCAGTTAAGCAGAGATTAAGAAGGCCTGGGTTTGGAGCAGGGTCACGAAGGTTCTATCTGTCCTGGAGATAGCTGATAAACTCTCTTTTTTTTAGTCTTTGAAGGAAATTATGATTTGCATTTGTAACAGTGTTAAATCACTAAGTGCTATTTGGTTGTTAATGTTGCTTTTACAATGTGTCTTGGGAAGAATCTAAATTAGTTTTAGACAAACATATTCATGGTGTGTTTTACTGTGGCTGGGGGATCTTCCAAAGCAGTTTGGAAGTTTTCTTAGGTATCCTGCTGAGCAAAACTTTACCTCAGAGTGACCAAACAGAGATTGCATACAATCCCTACCTCTTCTTCTCCTGCTGAAAGTGAAGGATTGTTTTGTTGTGAAAGGTGCTGAGTGGGCTACAATTTGGTTTGATGAAAGCAGAGCTGCCTAAGGGCTGCCTCTCTGTAGGAGATGAGCCCAGGCTGAGACACATGTGGTCTTAGAGATTACCTTATAAGCAGCAATCAGTTCAGACAGCAGAGTACATATTAAGGGCCTATTAACTTGTTTAGGCTTCTCTTTGACTTGAAAAGTACTTGTGAGAGAGGAATAATAGAAGTGTAGGGTTGCCAAAAGCTATGGAAGGTGCATCTTGCCATATCGCTGTTGGTACATCTGTTGAGTTGGGGATTTTTTTCCTACTAAGCATCTGCTTAGCTTTTGAAGTACATATTAAGGTCAAAAGTAAGGAGCTAGAAAATGATTACATAATGTTTATTCGTTTCTTTGAAGATTTTAAACTTTCATCATATAGCATTTGGACATATTTAACAAAGGACAAACCTACATGAGTACTTGGCAAACTTCCACAACTTATAACATGTGGTAGTTGCAGCTTTAGATCTTGGGTCTAAAAATACTTTTGGCCTTGCTGCAACTATAGTTTGTGGGTCCATTTTACAATCTATGTATAATTCTTGTTACATCTGTGACTTGATTGCTTTAGTCATCTGAATGTAACCAAGGAGGAGTCTCTATGGTACTCAACAAAAATAAAAAATAAAAACCTCTAGCGTTCCAGTGTCATCAAAGAGTGAATTTTGGAAAAAGAATCTAGCAAGAGACTGGAAGAGGTAATTTTCCTATTCAGAAAGCAGGCTTCCCCAAACTCTGTTTTATTCATATTTCTAATAGCTGCTTCTATTTAACTGCAATTTATTTGTGAACCAGGATAAATTGATACATTCACATTCCTTGTAAAGAGCTGACTGTGAATGAAAGTGGTCTTGACCTACCTACCAGTAGCAACACTGTTTGAGCTCTTTCTGCTTAGAGTTGTATATCTGTGCAGAGTTATCATTGAGGCATCACTGATACCAGAAATGCATATACTTTTTAGAATAATCTTCACTGACAAGGATGGGTTCAAAAACCTGCATGAACAGTAAACCAAGCTTTTGGGTACTTACACAATAGGCTATTTTTATTTTGCTAATGTTAAAAGCCTGAAACCACCTCTATACACAAAGCAAATAAAGAAGTCCTGGGATTATTTATTTGTCCATATTTGTGCAGAAATTCTTACAGAATTTAAGGATTAAAGGATTTTACATCTTGAGAATTTTTATATAATGAAGTATAGGTAACAAAACCTGATTTTAATGTAATGGTGGATGTGCCTGAATATTACAGAATTGCTGCAATTGTATGGTGAAGAAATGAAGAATTTGTAACGTAAGTGCTAAAAATGAATACAGGCTTCACGTGTTGCCTGTAGTCCTAGTGGTATTTATGCACAGAGGGGGTTCTTGATAGCTCAACTTGAAAGACTTGCAGTATTAAGAAGTTTATTATGGAATGTATGAATGGAGTTACGTATGTGAATTTTTACACTAATTCTTTTATGTTAATAATAATCTCCTCAATTTCTCCAAAGCTACAGAGTTGATGTGAGTAGCTTTTTCAGTGGGAATACATCTCCATTCTACAGATTTCACTTTTCCCCCGATCTTTTGCGTGTAGATTTGCCATGACAGGGTATATCCTGTCTCTATGAAAATTAGAGATTGCTGTCTAATGATAAGGGCTTAATCTGCAACGAATCAGACATGTGGAAACTTCTGTCTATGGAATTTTCTGTTTGATCTGAGAGGAATGCCCTTGCTGTGCCCTTCCTGTAATGAAAGCAAGGTAGAGTGAATCAAAGTGATTCTAGATAAGATTGGAATGTGTTCATTGGTTATGCATCTATTATATTTGGTGTTAGAATTCTGGCTGTATGTATTTTACTGCTTCAGAGATTAACAGTATAGTTCTTACTTTTAAATATACCTTTTTTGTTCTGTTTTATTAAAGAACTGTTTTTTAATTGATACAATTCCTGAGCAAATTACTCAGCTTTGAACCTGGGAAGTGTCACAAAGACAGATACTGTTAACAAAATATTGAACATCCTGTGATAATACAGCAGGTTCATTGTTACTGTAAATAACGTCACCCTGTTCACTAAATCCTCTGTCTTCAAGATGTTTGTGTGTGTGTGTGTGTGTGTGTGTGTGTGTGTGTGTGTGTAGCATTGTGAAGAACAGCTAACAATTTCTCCCCTAATCCTTTCTACTCAAACAGTTAATGATTAACAAATGTCCAGCTGCCTGTGCAAGGAATGTTAATTACTTTGGGTGGGGAGAAGAGGTGACTGCCTTTGCATAAGGAAGTCTGATACCATAGTTCACTTTAAGGATAGTTTAAGGGAGTGTTATAGTACCAATTTCAGCAGATTAGTCGGAAATGTCTCTCTCTTCAATATATCTCTCTTCAATATGTACTTCCACACCTATGCCACTAGCTAGTACAGGTAATATTTTATGTTGTTTGGGTTTGTGGAGAACACCTTAAAGTAAAAAGCGTATGAAAAGGCATTGCTTTTACATATGGGGAAAACATGACTCTGAGGGGAAAAAAACATGAATCTAATCAGTCCATAGTTCTCCCTAGGTCATAACACTTTCAGTTAGCTTTCCAAAGGGAAGCTTGTGTTGAGAACAGAAGCCTGGAGGTTAAGAACTGTGCTTGCAAATATTAAAAAATATCATAGAATGAGCATTTCCCAGTTACCCTTCTTGCTTGCATAAAAAATACTTGCAATGAATTCTCACATTTTGGACTTACCTTTATCTGTCCCAAAGATGGTAACAGGAAAAAGATCTAGTGAGCTGGCATGGAAGAATGTTTTCTTTAAAATAATGTGAAAACAAAGAAAAATACAGGTGCTACTGTGTTAATGAAAGATGAGGTTGTCATTAACTCAAGTGACAAGTCAATTTTGATGTGCTCAGTTTAATAATAAGAGAATGATGATGGAGTGAGAACAAGATCACTCCAAATTTAATCCATATAATCTGCACTAAATATTGACCTAGTATGTGATGATAAAAGCAAATGGAGTTAGAAACGTATGTCTGTAATTCCAAGGATGATAATAATATCTTTGAAATTTTTTTGCTCAGTCTAATTAAGCACAAGAATTGCTAGCACTTTTGTGAACTGTCTTGTGCAAAAATGAAATTTGGGAAGGTCACGTGATACAACTCTACTTCTAGTTTCTGCAAATTCTGTGAATTTCTTTAAGCAGGAACGTAATGTATTCTGTGAATACATGGTATATCAGATACATACAGTATTGATGTTCTTTCCTTTACGCTGTATGTTAGTGTTGAAAAAGTTGTTACTTTGTTTTGTTTTACTTTGTAAAGTTTTACTATTACTTTGTGGCAATTAATCTTGTTGTTTGACCAAGAATTACACATTCGCATTCACATCACTTGATGTTTTTACTAAAGGTCCAGAGTTATCTTCAATGAAAAATGTTTTCATGGGGAGTAACTAATGGAGGTTTCCAGCAGAAATTCTAACAGAGTTGCTTCCTGGTCTGTTCATCTAAATCCTTGTAGGTTCTATTAGTAAGCAATAAATATGGAGCAAATGAAATGGACTCTCCTCTGGATACGTGAGTAGAAATAAAGTGAATAAATAAATGGACAATTTGAAGGTTAACAAAATGGTGTGTCTCAGAACAAGGACAGATGTCTTTTGATGTCACTGAATCCTGGATGCTTTGATCTCATGACTTCATTGATTTCCTTTGTTCTCTTCACTCCCGTACCCACAGGTACACCAGCTCCTCGTTGTACAGACAAATCTGCTTGGGAACAGTGTTTCTGTTGGTAGTTATTAAGTGCTGTTGTATATATAGCTACCTGGTGCAATAACATGAATAGCAGTAGCAACCTGGCTTGCAGTTTTTCACAGCATGCTGCTTGCCTTTTCATATGTATCAGTGTCCTTTCTTGCTCAGACCTGCTTGGGGAACTGTCAGTGTTCACCAGCAGTTTCCGCACCTGAAAATAGGCTGGAGACTGAAAGCTTGAAGCAAAATTGCAGTAGTCCAGCATAAATTAATATAGCTAACGTGCATGTGCTAAACTACCAGTTTTGCTGTGAAGCAAAATGACTGGTGTTGCCATGAAGCACAGCTGTAATTGCTTCTTGCTACACAATGGGACTGCTCTGTCAAGCTTGTTGGGCTTTCAAAATGACTTTTATGGAAGTAATATGAGGTAGGCTGTAATTGTTCAAGCTGCAACCAAGAAAGGAAGCTGAGAAAAATGCTCAGTATGTAGGAAAAAGATTCTTGGGATACCTGGAACAGTCTTCTTTATTTAGGGCAGTCATTAAACTTTGAGATTTACAGACAAAAAGTGAATATACTTACTTCAGAACTGTGCAGGTATTTTAATAGTTTGCAGAGGTCTAAACAACTCCATCCTTCTGGATCTACAAATTAGTTTCTATACAATTAAACACGTTGCTCTGGTGAGTAATTGCCTTCCCTGTGCGTCTCATTATTTTTTTTGTAGCCTCTTCTTCTGCCTCAGGGGGACCCAGGTTAATCTGTCAACTCCAGTTAGTTTTGAAATTCCCGAGGCCATTTGTAGAGGAATTTCCCCTTCGGAGGCTCCCCACTTCCCAGTTAAATTTATTGGAGTGGTAATATAACTACTCACATTGTCAACAATTCCTTAGAACTAGAAAAGCTGACGGTTAAGATTTACTGAGTGAAGCTGCAGTTCTTAAGTACCTGTTTCTTCATTTATGTGTGAGTACGTGTACAAATTCTTATAAACATACCGGCTTAAGTATCTTTTGCATTTCTTCTACGCTTGCAAGTACACACACACTCAAAAAAATTTGACTAACTTCTTTACTGCTCTGACTAAACAAATACCAGGCCTGTTGTACAACTCTTCTGTTATTTTTTAATTTCAGACAGTTGCTACCATAGTTCTACAATTGCATGACCAAGAATTAAAAGAGTAGGATTTAAGGTGAATAGTGTAGCTACTATTATTCCAAAATTGTTTTGCTTAAATGTAGTTACGTAGTCATCATAAAATTGAAGTAATTGTATTTCTTGGGACACAGAAGCCAATTGTCTAGCTGGAGGCGAGAATCCTGAGTAAGAGATAACTGGATCTGTTTTACATCAGATTTCTGCAAACTTTGTTCATCCAGCAGAGTGAGATGATGTTTTGTGGGTACTGAAAGCAGTGTTTGGCACTGAACAAATTGCCAGCAGATTCTGTTTTCAGTAATACTCCATAAACCTCTTGTAACTCTGATGTAGCTTCCGTAGTGGAGTCATGTTTTTCAACGTTTTCTTTCAAATATTAATAACAAAGCTTGCTTTCAAGCTTTTTTCCTCTTCAAAGAACTATAGTTTTTATGTGATTGCATTACAGTAATTTTTCCAGTAGTCAGAGAAGTTAACATTTAATCCCCTAATGCTGGGGCAGGGGGTAGTATGTACCTCTATGCTGACTCTCAGCAACATAGAACTTTCCTCTTATAATGATTACAGTGCCTGTCCGAAACATACAAATGGTCTAGCTGAAAGAAATAAGCTGGAGCTATAAAAATAACCGTAAATGAGGCTGACAATAGGCGCTGTCTGCCATTGTCCCAAAAGAGTTTCTGAACTGGAAGTAATCAGTTGAGTTCTAAGGCAACCCCATCAGGGATCTTCTAATTGCAGAAATTCCCCCTCACCACCCCATGACTTCCTGAAAGTTCAATCTTTGTGGACCTTAGTGTATTATTACTCTTAGTAATAATAGTAATTACTATGTACCCAGAGTACATAGTACCAAGTCATAATTTCTTCATAATCTTTTACGTAGGCAATTTTAAGAACATATTTTTAGAACTTTTTCTCCCCTTTATAACCAGACTAAGTACTGTTTTCAGTTCATTTGACTTGTTTTTGCACAAACGTACTGAGAGCTATGTGGCAGGATTTGCAAGCCAAAATGTTGCAAGGTCTAATTATTTATAACTCTTTCTTTTGGACCCTAATTTGTTCTAGTTTGCCAGCTTCACTGGGATGTGCAAAACCTGTTTTCTTAATGGTGTAAAATACATTCTGTGTTTGCTGCAGAGCTTTAACTGTGCATATCTTTTCTCCTAGCTCTTTGTACTATCTTTAGGTGCGTGGTTAACTGATAGCTGCTCTTCGCTATTGGTCATTCTGTATTTCTATTTTCAAATATCTGTATCTATCTTGTTTGTAATCTGCATGTGGTGAAAATCAGTTGTGACCCTTTTTCTCCCCTTAACACAATTCAAATTACTGCCATCTGTTCAGAGTGCAGAAGTGATGCATAAACTGTTCTGTCCTTTAAGTTTTATGTCAAGGCCTGGGTTTGACCATATGCTGGGCTTGTCTGGATGCCAAGTTTTTGTCCCAGAATATTTTTTTACTATGAATGCATTGGTAATTTCTATGCATTTATGAAGGTGAGTCTGCCAACTTTGACATGACACTAATAATGTTTGACTATCCCAACAGGTAGTCTCTGTTGTTGCATTAGTGTCATATGCAGAAATGGTTTTATTTTTAATACAGTAGATTACATTATGGAATTTGGGAGTTTTGGAAACTTGTACTCGTATCGGAATTATTTAAGTTAATTGGATTCGGTTATACCTTTTGTTACATGTAAGTTCGGTGGACTTAAATTTGAGATGCAAACCAGTTCAGGATTCTGAAATCATAACTTTCATGATTTTGTGATTAAAAAATCATAATATTTAGTATGATTCAGACTTATGTTCCGTTTGGCTTTGTTCTGATAAAATCTCAGATTCATTCTAGTGCTGATTATAATGCTTTCTGTATCGTAAGTTCTGTGTACTTTGGAGACCTGTAAGATTTACTGAGATATTCTTTCCCTTTAACCTCCCTGAACTTGCAGTAACCAGTCCCTGGAAAGAGAGCAAGCATTGGTGGACATGACTTGCTTGACATTCTTGCAGCTCCATAGGGAAATGTCATCTACTAGTTAAAGAACTTGTGCAAATTCATTGCAGTTACATCAGCTTGCTAATACTGCTAGTGAGAACTTACTTGAAACTTCCTAAGCAGTGATTTATGATAGAAAATGAGCCATTTGTCCTTGGAACAGTAACAGAGTTGCTTTCCATTTAACACTGCTGTCTAAGCATGATTTTTTCAGCTGCTAGTATACAAGACACAACATGAAATGAAAAGAGCTTTCTATTTCAAAGAACTATAAATACGGACATTCCATTCAGTTTTCTGGGTCTGCCTTTATAAAAAGTGACAAAAGACTTGTGATTCCAGTATATTAATTTTAGCTTATTTTCATTGGTTTTATTCCCTAGCAATTCCTGGGAGAGATTTTTTTCAGACCTCTGAAGCAAAAATTGTAAGCCTTATTTTGTCATTATTTGTCTTCAGTAACTATGAAGAGCTAGTAGTTATAAAAAAGAAAAACATGGTTTTAAAAAATGGAGTAAGACCACTGTATGGAAACTTACTAGAAATAAACATGTAAAATATGGAGATGTAACAAGCTGTAAATACTAAAAAAAGTAATTATAATGATGATAGTTGCTAGCAGATATTACTTAAGGACTTTCAGGGTGCACATGAAAACCTTAACTCCGTAGCCTGCAAACATAATTTTTTGCTAAATTTTTCAAGGTTTGTTGGTTGGGAACATTGGCTTTTTTGTTGTTGTTTTTTGTTTGTTTGTTTCTTTTTTAAAATTACTGTTGTTATTGCTATTCAGAGAACATTGAAGTAGAACTAAGCAAGGTACTTATGAAAGGTAACATCATAATGTTACTTAAAAGAGAAATCAGAATGTAACTTGAGGTTCAGCTTTACTCAGGTAAAATAGAAAAATCTCTGAGTTGTTGAAAAGAAATAATGAAGCTATTTCAAACTAAATAGAGTTCTTAACAATGTATATTCATATTCCTCAGGTATATTTGCAAACAAGTAATTTGAATTCTTCATGAGTTATGCAAAACGCAATATTGAAGGCTTGTTGCTAGGTTACAGTCTTGCTGTGTGCTTAATTAGATGCTCTTGGAGAAGAGAGAAGAGCAGTGAACACTTCTCTCTCGTTCATGTATGAGTCAAAGCCAAGCAGTAGCTGCTTACCCTTTCTCCTTTTCCTTAGAGCTGCAACCAAGGATTATTTGTATTCTGAAACAATACAGTGTAGCCTGTAGTGTGATTCAGATGCAAAAAGTCTGATATGTGAAGCGTTTGCATTGTCAGTGATAAGTTTTAAATTGCTCTGAAGTTCAAGAGTAAATCATTTTTCTCTCAGTGGCTGTTGCACTTCTGTAGAAGCATAAACAAGTAATGCTCCCTGTTCTAAGTGTGTGTGTGAAGCAGGTAAGAAGGGCTAGCACTTTTCCAGCTCTGTTTATTTATCAAAATGGTTCTCCTAAAAGACAGAGATTGTGTATCATTTTTAAAAGTTCACTCTGCCAGCCGCAGGTCTTTAGTATTTCACGACTCAGAGTGCAGAGTCTCTCCTGGCATGCTGCCGTGTTTATACAGTGGATGAGCTGACATTTCACTTCTGCAAAAGGAATCTCATTCCATTCCTTCTAAAGAAGGAGATTGTTTCAAGTTCGCAGGATGGAGATTTTGGTCTTTTCAACTGACATTTTAACTGCTGACTAGTTCCTTGTCTCTGTGACAGGGCATATGTGAAATCTTCAGTGCTTCGGGGCAGTTGATTTATTTAGTATAAACACTGATGTTTTACTGTGATGTCTTTGTTTGTTTTGGCTTTGTTAAATCATTATAATTTGTCTGATCAAATAATATTAAATTTGATTGGCATTGGATGCTGCTTTAAAAGAACTGTAGTCTTAGGGCTCAGTTGTTCCTCACAAACTGGTGCTTGGTAGAGGCCTGAGTTACAGCAGCCACAGAGAAAGTACAGGGTTTTTTACTTGGGAATTCAGTGTGTTCCCTATTTCAAAACTTTTTTCTTTGCAGAGTGGCAGAATGCCCTGTGGTGCATGACGCTGCTTGGCACTATGTATGGCTGTACTTGCCTACTTCTTCATGCTGTTTCGCAGTGTCTGACTATAGTGATGGCCAGAGGTTATCTGGTCCATCAGAAATACAGATAAACTGACTGGAGGACTTCTTAAAAATTGTTTTAAAAGTGGAAAGAATCTGAGGTATGTCACTGGTCATAACTAGTACTAGAATCACAATGTATACCAGGTACTACAGACTGGTATAATTAGCATATGCTCCAGTCTTCTGTGAGTGTGTGCTGTAGCTGTTAATGTTTGTGGAGTGTTTTTTTTTTGTACCCCCCAAGTAACTGCGTGAAGGGGGCAGGGAACATATGTATTATACACTTGCCAGTTGTCCTGCTTTGACTATGCTTCTAGAAGTTACTCAAGGGGAAATAGAGGACAAAAGAGTATGGATGTTTCTTTTTGAATCCTCTAGGGACTGCTGGGAAGCAAATAAGCACTGTGTCATCTATACCAGCTGCTGTTCTTTTTATTATTATTATTATTATTTCTATCAGATCTGCTACAACCTCTGAATTTGTACAGTCTAATGTGATGTATTTCATTGTTTTAAAGCAACTCTGCAAAGTTTCGCAGAAGTTAAAGCAGAAATTTGACCAGAAAACCTGTGGACTTCTGGAAGATGGGATTCTTGGGTCCTTGTCTGCGTAAAAATTGATTTCATAAATACCAGTAACTTTCTGGAAAATACATGCAGCCTATACAGATGTAGGAGAGATTCAGGTGGTAAGCAGCAGTATGTGCTAAGCTGTTTATCACCCCTCATTCTGTTTTTAATTGGAAAGATTGTATAGACCTTAGTGCTAACTTCTATTCCAGTGATTTATAGTTTGGTCAGACCTCAAGACAAAGTTACAAACTGTGTTGGTGTGTATGCTGGCTGCTGCCATTAAGGGACATTATGCCTCTGGTTGCAACAATATGCATCTGCTTACTTGTGAGTCTTTAGCCTGTATTGGTCGTTCATTGATGGTCATATTTGATCAAAACCTGTGTTTTAACCTGTTGTTAAAATATTTGCCTTTTTACCCTGGAGATGTCTTTTAAAGCAGCTGAAGAAGCTTTTTGATTTGCCCGGATTATTAGAATTCAGATTAGTTAAGTTTGTAATCAGATTTCAAGAACCGCGTTCCAGGCCAGGGATTTCTCTTAGTTTGTTTTAGCTGTCATTCCCAGGGCAAATTTGACTAAACTGCATTTTCATGCTTTGCTGAGAAATGATTGCAGGTTTTGATTTCCATTACAGAATCATTAATATTGTTAATGAGAGTTCTCATGGATAAGCACACTTAAGGAGGATCATCCCTTGGAATTGGGGGTATTACAGTTTGAGCGTTTGTTAATTAGATAGAATTGGCTTATGCAAGACTATCAGATTTGAGATGGATTTATATGTTTATTTTTGTTTTAAGAGTGACTTTGGTTGTAGTGATTTGGGCTATGGGATTAAAATTGGAACTAGTGTTGGTTTCTGGCTAGGTTGGGTTTAGTGTTCTAGTCTTAGCCCAGTTGTCATGTTCTTAAACCAGCCTCTTGCTCCTTACTGACTTCTGTCTTGCTTGTATTCTATTGTATTTGTTCAGGACTTTAACCTTCTTTTAATGAAATCAATAGAAAAAACCCTATTGCATCAAATGGTAACAATAGCTAGTCTAAAATTTTAGACATATGAAGATTGTGAAGTCAGCTCTGCTCTCTTGTAGATGACTGAGCAACATTTCATCAGAGCTCTTTTGTTCTTCCCTCTGGTGGTTAATGACTGATGAATAAAAATATTTTTATCTAAGCACCTGAAAAGCTTAAAGATTGCATATCTAGCCAAGTGAAAATATTTTTGGAATACTCATTTCGTCATATTTTATGACCAATAATATTTACAGGTCTTGGGGATTGCCATGTATGCTGAAGGTTCTCTAGTGGTGCTCTGTGGGAGATTTATCTACTTGTCTTGCTACATAAAAAGCAAATGGTTTGTAAAAGTTAAAATTACCAATTTGCCTCAGCATAGAGAATGAGAAATTCGCTGACTAAAGATTTTTCTTTGAATGGGAGAAGAGTTAGGGAAAGAGCCTCCAACGTACTGATGAATACATAATGGAAATACTTAAGCTGTATTCCCTAAATGTGCTTTGCGCCATTGGAAGAAAAAAGTGAAAATACTTCTCAGAAGCCAAATCATGCTGCTGAAATTGATGATGCTGATTAGCATCTTGCTGATACCTAAAGGCTCTGACTGAGTGCGAGATTAAAACAAATGAACTCTTTCTTGGATTGATTTATTAGTTTTTTGGTGTTTAAGTTCCCATCGGTTTCCTTTTCTCTGTCTTGAGAACCACTAGAGCTAGAAGCCAGTGACTTTGTGAATTCCTTGAGTATTGGCTTTCATAGGTTCATGCTGTAAAAGCATGAAAAAATATAAAAATGGGCTGCTGTGAGTCAAAGCTTGCAAAAGGACTAAGTTGGTAGACCAGTAATGCTTTAAGAACTAGTTCTCGACCTGTGAGTGGGCACAAGTATCATCATCATCACAGTGAAAAGAAAGAAAATAGTTTTCTTTGTTCTTATATTTTTTAAAAGGTACACTACTGAAGTTTACATACATTTGTATTCATTGTTGTTGTGTAGAAGTCGAAGATGAAGCTGCAAGTGTTCCCATAGGCAAAATCAGGAACAATTTAGTGTTAAACTTGCTGAAGCAGGAATGACTTCAATCAAAGTAATGAGAAAAGGATGGTGTTTTGTAATGGCTGATGTAAGGTCAGCTTGTACGTTAGTTAGAGGGGGGGAAAAAATCCACGTTCATGCTTTCTGGCAAAAGTGCTGATGCAAGACCTGAAGAAATTCAGATTTTGGTACTCAGTGACTGCCCCCACCCTGTACAACCTCTGCCCCGGTTTGTGCGCTGGCTCAGTACCCTGCTCCATTTTGTTGCTGGGCAGCAGCAAAATGAAGAGAGCTGAGTCACTGATAGTGCACTCATCCCATCCCTGTCTGCTCTGTGAGCTGTGAGTAATGTGGGAGAAATATATGTGGGGAACTCCACCACTCCTCAGCAGGTGAGCACAGAGGGGAAACTCTTTGACGTGGCTTTTGTACTGGAGGAATGTTATCTTGAGTCTTCATTCATAATATTGTCATAATAATCCCCTTACTATGTGTAATGTCAAATAAATTTTCCAACTTGCATACACAGCTGTCCAGTACATTTGTTTTAAACTTTTAAGTGGGATGAATGGTGATTATTATTATTACTTTTTTTTTTAAGTAGGCTCTAGGAAAAGTTTGTTCAGGAATTAATCTGTTAATAAGCATTAAATGTAAACAGTTACATAGACATTTTTTGCATGTCTGAATGTTCATAAAATGTTTTGTCTAGTTTTTTTCTTGTAGTTTGAGATTATAATAAGCAGAGCATTCAGAAAAAAATATGCATCTAATAGGTGTATTTGTTGAGTGAGAAACATGATAAAAATGGGAGAGTAATTTCAGTAAAAAACATTTAATGTTGTTTCTATTCATGTAGGGAGTATGGGTGGCCCTGTAGAAAATGGGAAATGTTTGAGAATTAGAGCTCCCCTATTGGGTAAACATCTGTGTAATATGATTTATTCAGTGGTCTGGTGATCAGACAGATAAAAGGTCTTTCATTGGACATTTCTGTAAAAGTCAGTATAAAATATACAGCAATAACACCAGACATGCAGGTCTAATTTGAAATGAGAAGTGAAGTGATAAATAAAGCTGGCCATGTTTGCTCTGTTGTATAGCACTGCCTTTTTCATCCCCATAATGTTTTTACATATTTCTTCTTGAAATACTTGTTTAGGTGTTGTACGCTTTATTTTTCTTCCCCTTTGCCCTTTTTGGGTATGGACACTTGAGATGTGACAATTTGCAAAGGCAAAATTGGTTGGGTTTGTTTATTTATATATTTATTTGACTGGAGGTATGCTTAGATAACTAAGGTAGTAGAAACTGCAGATGCCAGTTGGGAAGATTGTAGGAGTGCTCCATTACCACGAGAGTTTCCCTTTCTGTTTCTTTAAAATCAGACAAAGCTATCTTAAAATGAATCTGCCACTTCTGATGTAGATAGTGTTAGGAATGCAGTACAGGTGTAAAATGATAATGATTGCTCAGTGCAGCACATAATCATGCCCACTGTGTTCTGCACAGATCACAAGCAACAGAGCAGCATTAATGGGAGCCCTGCTAAGAGGGAATTACAAGAGCCAGTCTGATGCTTGTTAGGACGTCAAGGTTTTACAAAATGTTTTGGGGCATGCAGGGAATCTACCCATATTTGAAGCTGAAATGCTTTTGTGCCATATCCAGCAATAGGTTTACAGGTGAGGCCAGAATAATTCACATGTGCTTTTAGTACCAGGCAAGTCTTCTGGCTGAAGCAGAGACATGAAAAAGGTGCGGTGTTACAAGAGTTACAAAAACAGAATCCACATAACAGGGTGCACAAGACTGCATCTCCTTTATTGAAAGAACAGATTTATGGTATCCTATTTAAATTTATTCTTTACATTAGCATGAGAAACTGTGCAAGTAGCCACAGCGCAAACCTAGTGGCTTTAATGGATTTATTTTTTATAACAAGACTGCCATCAAAAATTACAAATTCTGAGGGGGAGAGCTTAGAACTGTAAGATGTAAGTGTCCTTAAAATGAATGACTAGATCGGTTTTCTGGTGTTCATCTGCCAAGAAGGAAATTACAAAGTCATCAGTTTGCTTTCAAGAAAGCTGTTATAGACTGTGTAATGCCTGCATATTTTCAAATTGCAGTATTACCTGCCCCTCCTTTTTATCCCGGTTCTGGTTTGAGACTATACAAAAGCAATTTCCACACTGACACCTGGTGGTAGTTCTGTAACGCTGTGTTGCTGCAAATGCTATTACACGGCTGTACTGCAGGTTTAGGTATTAGGTGCTATGCCCTACAGCCCTTCTGAAGTCTTATTGACAGCTTAAAATGGAGGATGATTGCCATCAAACCTTTATGCTGCTTTCCACAGAGCACGGAAAGTAATGAGCAAAGGAGTGATTCCTCAATATTTATCTCATTTTGCTGAGCCTAAATATTGCATAATAAAAAAGTCTGCAGTGCATGAAACTAACTAATTATAGTTAGTTTCTTTCCTGAGGAATTGTAGTAAAAGTGTAGTGGCATAGTTTATTGAGGTCCTGTTTTACTGACTGTATGTACATTGGGGAGAGTAGATTAGCTCAGGACAGGGGCCACATCACACATAGTCACATTGTATGAATATATCTAGAGTCCTAGAGCCATGATATTTTGACTCATCTGGGCTCCTATACTAATTAGACCAAATTAACAAGAGCCAAGACAGAGCCTTTCAAGATGAGTGCAGCAAATGGCTGCAAGGTATTATTCTGCCCATATCCTGTTATGTATCAGGTTCAGTAGCTTCCATTTAGAAAACATCTAAGATAGGACAACATGTAAGAACAACTCGATCAAGAAAAGGAAAATGCAAGCTTCTATGGTGTCATGGCTCTGTGAATACATATTAACCTCCTGTCAAATTCATGTCACGTCATTACTTTTTTATATATAACACATGTTATGAGCATTCTTCATAGAGAAAGATGTTTTTAAAAGTAGATCTGAGTTTCCTTAACAGTGGATAAAAACTTAAGTCCCTCATGATTTATTTAGTTTTGGTTCAGACTAATTCCAGTGTGAGGTTTGTGAATTCTCTAGCTGTTCCTTAAAGTTCACTTTGTGGGTGTAAAATTGAGCTAAGTATTTCTTTTTATTGGCAAAGTAATGGCAGAAAGTGGTTGGTCTTAATGATATGAAGGTTAATTTCAGATCTAACTTTTCTGTGAGATTTCAGTGTGAACCTGAATAGTTACACGTATTATGAAAATTCAGTTAAGTAATTCATTTAGGTGTGTAGATAAGAATGTTTTACGTTTAAGTAGCTGCTCTTTAATATGCATAATGGTAAACAATTCAAGAGTTTGGCATCCAAATCAGATAGTTTAATATGGTATAAAATTCATTATAATCAATGACGAATAAAGAGGGGCATTCAAGTCCCAAAGGACTGCAAATTATTCATTATATTTTATCTTCTAGGCAAAATAGCTTTTTTGAATAGTGTTAATTGATCTGATAAATCTCAAAGAATGGTAGTATACTGTTCTGTTTAATTTCTGTAATACATAATTCCTGAAAACTGCTATAGTGATTTTATTTTTGTGATTTCAGGATAGTTTTCATATTTGTGTCTGTATATTAACTGAGTTTGTAGTATCAATGTCAATTCTTTTGAACTTTCTGATTTTTGTCCTTTTTTTTTTTTAAGCTTGTTTTCTCTGTTTCTACACACTTCGGTGTATTGATCATTTTCTCATTCTTTCTCCTCCGGTTAAACAGGCATTATTGAGACTGCTGATCACCTGGATCGTGAGACTACTTCACATTACTGGTTGACTGTTTATGCAACAGACCAAGGTGTTGTGCCTTTATCATCTTTCATTGAAATCTACATAGAAGTTGGGGATGTTAACGATAATGCTCCTCAGACAACAGAACCAGTTTATTACCCAGAAGTCATGGAAAACTCACCTAAGGATGTGTCCGTCATTCAAATTGAGGCATTTGATCCAGATTCTAGCTCAAATGAAAAGTTAACATACAAGATTACAAGTGGAAATCCACAGGGATTCTTTTCAATAAATCCCAAAACTGGTAAGTACAATGCAGTATTTTAAATATGAGTGAATCAGTGTTTTTGCATAAATTCATGAAGTAGGAAAGATTATATCTCTGGTTTAACATTGTTAGCGGGCTTCAGGTAGTTGCAGAGATAACCTGCTAACTTTGTATCAGGAAATGATACAAATCAGTAAGTGTATCTGAGAGTGAAACAGTTTGTTCAGAGTATTTGACTTCTGCACCCTGCCCCTTTTTGAGGTGGTTTACATCAGAGTAGCTCAGGTTTAGACTGGTCAATGTCCATTTGGATTTGTAGTGCAGTAAATATGCTCTTAGTGTTTTTTAGCTTAGGTTTATCCAAATTGTTTTTAGCAATCTCTGTCTTCCAGTTTGCATGCACAGTTTTTAAGCCGGTTCCTGCCTCTGTTCCCTCCAGTTAATGTTGGACAAGACAGTGCAAGCCATTTATTAACTGAGTGTTATTTACACACATCTTCCCTAATATTAAAAAAGAGGTACCTGGGTAGATAGGGCACAGCTTATCTTTTTATATGTTGCACTTACTCTCTATGCTGAGTACAAATTACAGGAGACTTCTGATTTTCTCTGTCAGAAATTTCTCAGAATCCAGACATTTTTACACTAAAGGCTCTAGGTGGAAAGGCAGAAAAAAGCCACATTCATTTAGCTGTTGCTCATTCATGGTTAGAATTTCAAGAGATTTAAATGAGCAACAAAATCCTATGAGTGAGAGGCGTGTTTTGAAAATTGAGTTTACACTAGACTTCATTATGTTTCATGGTTTTAGCTCAGAGTGTAAAAGAATTGCATGGTGTATAAGCTGCAGTTGCTGCGTCAGCAAAGCTCTTGAGTGCAAACACAGATATATTATTAGGAATTTTTTTTTAACAATAATTTCTTTGTCAGTGTATTCTGCATCTGCTTGTGAGACATTGCCAACGGGCATGCAGGAAATAACATAAGGAAAAAAAGGTCTTCAGCATAGTTAGGCCTATAGCTACTGTATTTATAGAAATGTTTGTTTTACTACAAAGGCAACCTGGAGATGTAAAACAAGAAAAATTCAAAACCAGTGAGTGCAGTAACTATTTTTATTTCTCTTTTCTTCTGTATTCACACATGATCTGAAATGAAATTTTTTCTGGTAATTCTATACTAGCATTCCTTTCTTTCTGTTTTTGCAAAGTATTATTGCCTACTCCTTTGATAATTCTGGTCTCAAAATATTGATTTAAAAATAGCAGAAATAGCCTGAGAGTTACCTGGAAAAAACTGGCTTTGGTGCTCAAACTGCAAGTGAACATAAGCTCTGCCTACATTTACATTTTAGTATATAATTGGCCAACTACTGTGGGGTGTCATGTACTCATTTTTTCTATACCATGTTTTTTTTTACTCTTTGCTCTGATCCTTTCTATCTCATCTCCTGCTTTCCATATAATTGCATAATGTTTCCCATGCTTTTTGTATGGACACTTGCATGTCTGCCTCACTATAGTTTTGAGGTGAAAAAGCATCTTTATTTTTGTGTAAGAAAAAAAAATTTCTTCAGGAGAAGATTGACTTACCTTCAGATTTTGTGTTTGTAGTTTTTCACATCAGTATAGTACTGCTGATCCTACTTATGTTAAAAAGCGAGCTTAAGGGACCTTGCACACTAGATGTTGAAGTGATGAGGAATACTTAATAGAGTGCTAATAAAGATTTTCTGTCAAGTGAGTTTCTCACCTGCCTTTATTATGGCACTGTACTGTAGAATTAAGCTAAGTGGTCCAGAGGACTTCTCTCAGGTCTGTGTTAAAGGGAAAAAACAAATGAAAATAAATAAGCCATTAATTAATTAAGCCAGGGTACAAGTACTGAAAAATAATTTTCTCTAATTTACATTCAGCAGAGGGGAAAATGTTGTCTTTAAAGACAATTAAAATCACACTGGTGGGTAAATTCCCTTTTATCTGCTATTGTTAAAATTATAATGCTAGACAGACAAAGATAATAAACATAGAGAGGAGGGAAAGAAAACAGGTGGATGGACAGAGGAGAATCCTCTTGCTGTTTTCTGTTGTGTTCCCAGAGTATGCTGAAGTAAGTTCAATGAAAACTAAGTAGCTAGCTCAAGTATATTATCTTCATACTGTATAGGACATTGTGTTTTTCATGTCATCTAATGGTCAGTATTCTTTTTCCTTGTATGTGTTTGGTTTGAAGCTATGAATCTGCTGTAGATTCTGACGTAGTCAAAGCTCTTTTTGATCACTAGGGTCATCAGGTTTGTTACTTCCCAAGTCTCTTATTTGTCTACTGGAAATCAGTTGTGTTTCACTCAAATAGATCTTATTAGTGGTAAAAGCTCTTTCACTAGGACTCTTAAGGAGCTTAAAAATCACTTTAAAAGACATCTGTTATTGTTTTAGTTATAACACAATGTATTTTATCTCCTTCAATTAACTAGAATAGAATATGTTTGACTAGAATTAGTGAGAACAAATCCTGTCTCATTTGCTTTTGCAAATGTGTCACCCTTTTGGACCTTGGAAGCTATCATGCTCTAAGGTGTTTGTCAGAAGATGAGAAACCTTCACAGGGACCCAGGTTTCCCTTCCAGTCAAACAGGAGGTAAAGCTGGAATATGGATCAAGTTGTTAACTGTATGCCATTATAACATTGAAAGCGGCAGAGTGAAAATGTGTGTTATGTTTATTGCTTTGGTTGCCTGTGCAGCCCCAGAGGAAAATTAAGGACTGCAATGGCATTCAGTCCAAGTAAAGGAAAGATGAGTGTTTGGATTCTTAAAATATACGGTCAGTGACTAAAAATACACTTCAGCTGGTACTACGTTGTTGTCTCTTCTCTGTGTCAAGGATCCACCTTCTTCTGTCTTTTATAGAATTTAACTCTATGGTACATGGCTAGAGCTCTCACCCACTAGAGTAATAGAGATTATAAATAGTAATAACCTACATGTAATTTATGTCAAGTAAAATATGTTCTCTGCATGTAGCTAGTTTATTTCTACCACTCATAGCATCTAAACTAAGATGTGTGTGACTGCCTTTGTACAACATGCCTAAATTTTAGATGGAGGAATTGACATGGATTTGTGTAGAGAATAGTTCATCTTTCACAGGAAGTTTTCATGAAAAGAACTGTTGATTAACTGATCTGTTACCAAAAAAAAAAAAAAAATGCTGCCTGCCTAGGTGTTATCATCTATCTGCATTCTTCTTAGAGTGATCTGTTTCAGAGTCTTCAGTAAGACTTCATTGGCACTTGAAAATATCTTTATTTTAAGTATTTATAAATAACTTCATTGAAAATTAAACATTGCTACGTTTTTCTTTGCATGCAGAAGTGATATTTCACTTTTTGAAACAGAATATATAACAGGACATTGTATAACATTTTGTAATCTTTTCAGATATTCTTAGCCTTCAATTAAAGCAAATAAAATATTTTCTTTAATTTGGGAGTTGCTATATATTGGAGAGGAAAAAAAAAAGATGCTGTACCACGTAAGCTGCTCAAGTTTAAGGTGAGACCTTAAAGTTGATTCCAACCCAAACTATTCAGTGACTCTATGTAAGTTATAGTAGAACTTTATTTAACTTCTTGTGTAATAGCTTATAATTAAACATGGAAGGAATTGATAAAAATTATAGAGATCCAAGTCATTTTAATGTGTTTGGATATAAATAGTTGGAATTGGCAGAAACTGAAATCTATTCAGAACTCACATGCTGGGACTAAAATGCCTAGTGTTACCTTTTTAAACTGGAGTTCAAAAGAGCAGGGAGTCTCTGGAAAGATTTGCTCTTTTAGAACCCTCATTTAGTGATCTAAAGCAAAAGATTATGTGACAGTAAATATTTTCTGTTATTCTTCAACGCTCAATGTATGCTTTTTTTTTATGGTATGTATAATATAAGAAAGTAGTTCAGTAATTTTTTAGTGTTGTTTGCGGATGTGGCTCTTTTGCTTGTGAGGTTTTTTTGTTTTTGTTTTCACTTTTATATTCTGTAATTGCCTTCTGGCAAGGTCACAAGTACTTGAGTCAGTGGAATTCCTCTGGCCTAACACTGCATCTGTTTTCATTTGGATTTTATTGTTTTGCCATGTCATTATTTGAAAGATGGCTACTCCTCAGTGATAGAGGCTTTGTCATATTAATGCATCAAGGATTGCTGAGATAAGGAGTCTGAAAGAAGCCTGTATTGCTTTCTTGTAGGTGGTAATATCTGCAATGGAATGGCAAAGCAAAAGGAGTTCCAAATTCTCCTAAGTATCACTGAGCAAGAGCTAATCAGGAGATATAGAGAGAATTATAGATATAGAGATAGGAGGGAAGACCCTTGCATATTTTTTTTATTACCTTGTCCTGTGACAATTTCTTTTATTACCTTCTGGTCTTGTGGAATAAATTTTCTTTTGCCAGATTGATATGCTTCCTTACGCTCCCCTAGGACGTTTGCTACAATTACTGTACTGAATAGATTTGACTTGGGGAAAGAACAATAAATAACATTTTCTCTAGTAACCATCCCTCACTTCAGAAATTGAAAACAATAATGGCAAATGAGGCAGGGAGCTATTGAATGTTGTGTCATGTAAAAATTTGGGATCAGATTTGCAGAAATGCTGAGAGTAAAAGCATAACTTCCTATGCCTTGACATGAGAATTGATACACAGCTTCAAAAATTAGACTTGAATTCATAACTTGGACAGGAAATTAACCAAATTAATTTTGAGTGCTCGTTTCACAGTACTTCAATTTTGCAGGTATAAAACAGGAATAATTGCACTCCCTAATTGTACGGGAGCATTGTGATATATCCCAATTCATATTTATGAAGAACTTGCTTTGTATTATCTTGAGAATTCCGCAGTCATTCCTCTAACAAAATTAGTAATCCAATGGTACAGGAATTAGGCCATTTAGATAAGGCCTTCGTACATGGGGGATTCCTACACAAATGCTGAGTGATTACCCATTCTGGAATCTACTGTATCCTGTGCTCTGTCCCTTAATGTATACGTACAAGAAAGTTATATTAATATGACTTGGTCATATTAATGTATTTTGTGTAGGGTTTAATATTACTTGATTCAACTTTTGCTCTTAATTTTTTTCTATGTTCTCTTTTAACATCTGATGTTTCTGAAAATACTTAAAAGTGATCCTGTGGCAACTTAGAATTGTAGCAGTTTGCTTCCTGAGATTATACCACACCTCAAAACATGGATTACAGAGTTAATATCAACCTTCAAGCTGTGCTGAATTAAAAACCCTTTTTTAGGCACTATCCAACCATACAATGCTATTTTAATATAAAAGCTTTGTTCTGTCAACATTAAAACAACAACAATTAAAAATTGTTTAACATTGAGTCTATTGATCTTGTTCTCTGTTTCTCAGTGTCTTGCAGTCATTAGAGCTTTGTGAGTTTATAAAATGTTAGTAGCTCTTGGAGAAATCGTCTGCTTCACTCAATTATACCAATTTTACACTGTTTGTAGCCTTCAGAGCAGTATCTTTCTTGTGTGTGTGGCTGATTTGGAGACTGAAGTGAAATAGGAAATGGATACAGCTGCATACAACTTCCATGGGTTTCCGATAGCACTGGAGAATGACTCAGTGAGGAAGTGAAGGGGCAGTGAGTGTACAATAGCATGGGTTTACTTTTAACAAAGGAAATCTTTGTTGTTTAACTACGTGCAGGTTTTTAACCCCAACTGAGCTAATATTTTAGAACTTGAATAAAACAAGGACTACTTCATTGCACACAAATGTGATTCAAAGTTAAATAAAAACCCCAAACATTGTAATTGTTTTTCATACTACTCTAGCTCACAAACAGTGCCATCCTCAGTTATTGTTCATGTGTGTCCCAGAGCCCAGAGCGTAGCAGCTTATATGTGCCCAACTGCTTGCTTGTCACGTGCGGAGAAAATAAATTACTCTGGTACACTATCTCTAGAAGAGATTTTTTTCTTTACCTTTATTGGATATGTGAATGGAAATAACCCAGATACTTTTTAAAATTCTGCAACCGGAGGGGGTTACAGGAGTAGACAAAATACTGTATAGACACACATTTTGAAAGAGTTCATTCTGCAAAAATCTAATTTTAGCATGCTTTTAGAGTATTGTTTAAAGCATTTGAAGATCTGTGGTTGAACTAGTTGTCTTATTTTGAGACGGGTGGACGAGCTTATATCTGAAATTTTTCATAACATCTTTATGTTCTTTCTGCAATATCCTGGGATTTGACACTGGAAAAGATAGAAAATTTGCTGTTACAGGTAGCTTTCTTTAAAAAAAAAAAAAAAAAAAAAAAAAAAAAAGAAAGAAAAAAGTTTGCAAGTACTTATGTAGGGATTATTTCTTTTAATTTGTAGATGTTTCTGTATTGCTTAAAAAAAATAATAATATTTAGTTATATCTCTTTAGAAAGAGGAGCTGGAAAAAACAAAAGGGAAACAAAGTACCAATGCAGTAATCCTTTCCCTCTGCTCTTTCGGTCTTGGAACATCACAGTCTTCAGGTCATATTCTTCATTATACACAGTGTGTAATGAAGTGGAAATTTAAAAGAAATTGGAGCTTTCTCTACAGAATAATTATTTAACTTCCTCATGTCCTGATGCAGAAAAGATATTGGAGGCATATTCCTATATATCACGTATGTCTTTTGAACTGGAGTATATAATGTGTGAAATTACAGTTTATATGTTGATGAGGAATTATGAGCCACTTGCCAAGTACCACCTTTACATAGTCTAATGGTTTTTGGAGCTATCCATCTTTCCATGATAAGTTCTATGAGTAGCATGACTGTAATGGAGTTTGTATATGTAATAACACTATGACATTAGTATTGACTGATTTCCTGTTAAGAAAAGTTTATTCAGTCAGAAGTAGTGCCCATATCAACAGCTAGATTGATTTGATTTTTGAGTGATGAAGATCAATAGCAAAGTAATATGAGCTACATCTAAGTATTGAGATGTTCTGTTTTTATGCTGGTGATGTTTTATGGTCTTAACACACTCTGTTCCAGTGGGTGGTCTCGTTTGTATAAATATAGTCTCAGATGTGGCAGGATAACTGAGATCAACACCCAACCTATAATGCGTTGATTCCTTAGTTGCTATAGTAAGCGAGACCACATATAAAACTAGTACTTCTCTCAGTTTTCTCTGCGTCCTGTAGGGTTATTTCAAAACTTTTTACCAAGAGGCACCTCCTGATTATGGAATGATGAATGCTAAAACTTTTCATTAAACATTCTTATTTCCTACTTAATTTTGAACACACCAGTAGAATTATTCAGGAAATGTCAAACAGTTCTCATGATTTGAAAAAAATAAAATCTCATAGCACTGTGTATTTTCTACTCTTCCCTCCAATATGTTTTGTTGTTTGTGTAGAATTTTATTAAGTGCCAAAAAGAGTTCAACAGTTGGTCATATTACTAAGTTGTTCTCAACTAATGCTATCATTGTTTATTATTTACTGTGACAGCACCAAAATGGAGGCTGTTTAGTGGGCATTTTACCTAACTTAATAAAAACAGTTGAATTGCATGAAAGCAGTTTTGACATCAAAACAGTAGGCAACATAGAAGCCTGCTCTGATATTTTCTTTGAAATCATATATTCTTAATTATCTCTAATAACTTTTAAAATCTCCTATTGATTTTTAGGATGTTTATGTAGCAAGGTTCGTTGCTGTGTATGAAAATTTGGTTTTTTATGTTTGTACCTGCTAACTACAAGTCTTGATGAATGCTTTCAGTTAACTCAATGCAGAAAGATCAAAATTAGATTTTGTTCAGATACCTTGCATTTTAGACATTTATATATATATATTATTTTTTTTATATATCGATATATATTTATATATCAACCAACTATTAACAGCTTTACCAGCTTTACCAGAAAAGTATAATCCAAAGAGTTCTTTTTCTTTCCTTTGAGAATTTGCCTGTTTTCATTAGTCCACATATGTGTTTCAACAATTTTATGAGAGATTAATAATGGAATTGTAAACTGTGACAGAGGAAGTGGCCTCAGGACTAACCCAAATCCTCTAACAATTGATTTTAAATATTTCTCTCAATTAACTGTTGTTTTTTTTTTTCAAGTCAGTGCTAGCCATAGTCAGCTAAAAACGGCGTTTGCAAAGATTACTGAAGACATTGTTGGGTGATTTTATGGAAATAATTCTACACATATTTACACATTGAAGATACAGGTCTCAAAATGAGAGAATAAAGAAGAGCAATGAAGATAGGTTACTTAGAGAATCAATTCCTGATAGAATTTGGGTGTGGCTTTAGTATACCAAATAGTGCTGAAAGCAAGGGTATTTTTTGCAAGGTCAACGAGGACATAACAAAAATTTATAGTTTTCCATTGATAATAAGAGCAAAGTTGATTCAACATCAAGTTTATTATCATTGCTACTAGCATCCTTTGAATAATTGTATTAAGGTTTTGGGGTTTTTGTTTTTTTTTTCACTCAGAACTATTTTAAACATTTTTAGGTACTGTTTCTGTCTGTGATTTCATCTTACACTGCTTGTGACTCCCAGTTCTACTTTTTTTTTTTATTATTATTATTTTCCAAAGTGCAAGAGAAACAAACTACCAAAAGAATGTGATTGACAGTGAAACTGGCTATTTACTAAGTGCTCTCAATTACTCAGAATGCCAAATCTTAGGCTTAGGTTTGTTTTGCTGGTGTTTTTATGGGCTGTGAAGTAATTATTTGTTCAGTTATTTTCATAATTTCCCAAGCAGTTTTGATAGTAAAAGAATTACTGCAGAAGTAATTATACCATTGTCTTAATAAATATAGACTGAACATGAAATACTCCATGACAAATTAGATACACGATGTAGTTAATTTTGTACATTTGAGCTATTTCCTATTTTCCTATAATTATCACTGAACACAGACTTTATACTTCATCCACAGTCTAGTTGAAGTTCCACAATGTTTATTGACTCATTTATGGAAATTGTTTTTTCCTTATACCATACGTTAATAACCTTCGGCGCCTTGCTTGCCTTTCCTCTCTGCTTGTATTTACCAAAATGATTAATGAGCCCTCTGATCAGCAAATTCCAGATCTTTGCATCTAGCTGCTGTTAAAATAGTTCAGGGAAGTGATTCTTAGTAAGTGCAATGTGCACACGGTGCTTGCAGGAAGTTACATTTTGTAGTCGTTGGATCGAGTAATTAAATTGCCCAGCTACTGATTAACTTTGTGACTGTTAGTATGAAATGTCAGCCATAAGATGAAGTAATTTTCTTCTTGCCCCTATATACAAAGATTGCAGTCTGTCCTAGTAACTTGTAACAAATTCATAAGCACTGATATTATTGTACTTCAGTAAATGCCTAATGTTCTGACACACACAAACCCCTATGGACTACTCGTTATCCTGACATGGCTTGGATCAAGATCTCAATTATTCATTTGTTTCTTTTCATGGAGTACTATGCAGTAATAAGCAGGCCATTTATTCATCGGGTGTGCCAAAAATGATTTTTTGTGGATGAAATCCAGAGCATATTTATCAGCATCTGAAACACGAATATGCACGTGCCTAAATAAGACAGTCTGAAAAATCAGTGGAAACTGGAATTCTATGAAGCGTTTTAGACCTTTCCGACTCAAGTTTACTAGCAGCATGGACACTGTAAGAATGTCCTACTGGCTTCTGCCTCAACAGCTGCAGGTGGGAAGTGAAGGGGGAAAGCTCTGAGCTATGGTGCTGGCTGAATGCTATCATCCTGTATTTAACAGGAAGGGAAAACTGATTTCAGCAGAACATATGAGAGTGGGTCTCTGTTTAAATTTTTCTAAAGCTAGCTGTTTATAGGGTGGTACAACTCATTTTTTAAAATAATCTGGTCATGCATAAAGCTGCATTCCTTATGCCACAGAAGTGGATTTCAGCTACCTCCGAAAACCTGCTGAACACCAGAGGCTGGAAAGAGAAGGCCTCATAGTGGCTTCATTATTTGTACATTTGTCAGTCTTTTGTTAGAAGAGGAAGAGCAGAAGAGACACTTAGAACCACATTTAAATGATATGGCTAGTTCATTTTGGTAATCTTGACTGAAAATCATGGTGACAATTCTGTTGCTGGTTTTACTGAGAGCTAGTAAGGTACTAGAGCAAGGAAGAGTTTGAAAAAGAAATCAAGTTGCTAAAAAGCAATCTTTAGGACCATGTAGACATTTCTTTATGGTATGCTCTGTAGTATGATGGTTAGGATTTTTGTTTTTTTGAATTCATCAGCCTGCATTCATAGTGGTGATAAATTATAACATTTTACTGTCAAGCTTGAAATCGTCTATACATAGGACATAGAATTTATATTTTATCAGCTGTAATGCTGAAATCTAGCTTTCAAGCAAAACTAAAATCCCTCTGCTAATACTTTCCATTGACTTATTGTTATTAACTTGTTTGTTTACTTTGGTTGTGAAGCCATGTCTTGGCTTACATAGAGACAAGGTTTGAGTGTAGTCTTGCCAAAAGTGCATGTATTTGAGCACAGTAACAATTAAGAATTCTGTTAGAAATGAAACAAACCTTTTCTGGTGGTTACTGTGAAGTTGATTGTACACTTGAAATCAATTGAAAGAAAGAAGATGGGGAAAAAAAGTACTTGTCTTTCAATGGCAATGATAAAACAATCATTGTGCTCATCAATCATTGTGTCCATCCTTTCAGAAAGTGTTCAGATACTGAAAGGAGTTCTGAACAATGTCATAAGAGATCTTCCTGAGAAGTTCACTTTGTTTAATTAACACAGAAGACATGATCAGATTAATGCTTCCCTGAGAAGGAAACTGCTGATTCTAGTGGACTTAGTCTGTCCACTAGACAGACAAAAGAAGGATACATTGCAAGCTTGAATTGTGTAAAATACACTATTTTTAAAATGATCAGTAGGAAATCCTACATAGGGGCATAACAGCGTCTGTCTCCATAGAGACATAATTAACCAACATACAGAATGTTTGCTATAGTTTACCCAGTATGTTAGGATTCTATTATGCAGTAGTCAAAACTAGATTATCTGTATAGCCACATGTGAATTTAAAATCCATACTTAAACTCTCACACTGATGCACATATTAAGATGCTATAAAGAAAATCCCAAGATAATTGCTTTAACATTCATAGGTAATTTGCCATTTGAAGCTCAAACTGGAGGATGAAAGTGTAAATAATTAAAGTAAACTGATGGAAAGCTTTAAATTGAGTTACACTAATGCAGTCTAGGAAAATCATTTCTGCTAACTGGTTATGATTTGCTTTCAATAGGGAAGACAAAAAACTCATCAAGAAAATGGGATTGTAGAACTGTGACCTTCCTTATCAGATCTAATTCTAGTGTATCTGTTGAAGTTGTTGATAAAAATGTTATATCTGCTTTCTATTTCCTTAAGTCTTCAGTGCCAATGCATTCTGACACCAGAGAAGCTGTATTTACTTTCAAGCAGTACAATTCATATGCTGTTATACTGCATTGAAATTAAGCCTATCAGTTCAAACTCACTGGAAACAGTTGCCAAGTCTACTGACCTGTCACCTGCTTCAGTCTCTGGGTTGTGGAAGGTTAGCCTCTCAGCTACTCACTCCAGTAGGAAGGGGGAGAAACTGGGTAAACCAGAAGAGAAAGCTCATTGATCATAATAGAGGCAGGGGGATTGCTGACCAACTACCATCATTGTCGAGCAGTAATTTCAACTTGAGAGAAATTAACTTCATTGTTTCTCAATTAAAATAGATTTGGGAAGTTAGAAACATAAATATTAAAACAGCGCCCTCCCTTCCCAGGGCTCACCTTCTGTTCCTTTTGTAGCTCCCCTACAAGCAAGACATGTGCATCTTTACCAATTGAAGGGAGTCTTTTTTGTTGTTGTTAGAAGATAACCAGAGCCCTCACTGTCCCAAGATAAATGTGCAGTTGGAAAAATCTATATGTATTTTCATACCTATAAATGCATGCATGTAGCAGAGAATATTTGATAGGCATTAAGTGGGGCTAAATTTTGAGACTTCCACCTCTTCCTGCAAAGATCATTATTTCTGTTACTGCTGCGACAGTCGTTTCTATGAAGGTGTGTAATTGCGTGGTGTTAATATTCTTAGTGTGGTGCCTATCTACTGTTTTACAATTTTTTAAAAGAGTTTACCATTTCAGTATTGATTGGAGGTTGTTGTGGAGGTGTTATTTTTCAGATATGGGAGTGAGATGCAGAGGTAATGGGATATAACTAGGCACTGAGATGAAAGCTTATGTGGGACAGAATAAATCTCTGCTAATATCAGCTCCCTTGTGCTATTTTTGTTGTTGTTCCAGATGTAGGAGTTTTATTTATATTTATATAATTTAATTGCACTTTGTCTATTTTAATATCATTAAAAATGGAAATCTGACATAAATTGTATTTGGGTACAGTTCTAGCTATTTTGATTTCGCAGTAAACCTGAAACAGACTGTAGATATCCTCAGAATGTAATCACTAAAGAGTAAGGAGGCAGAGCAGTGCAGTTGTGTGACCTGGCATGTTGGTGTTGTTTTTTGCATTTTTTAATGGATGTTTACAGTTAGTTTCAGTTCATAACAGCACCCCTCCAGCTAGTGAGGCAGAACAGCTGTGGTTTTATTTAGGGACTAAATTATTCAGCTGCTGCTATAAAAATGTTACTGTTGAGGTGAGTTTTGAAGTATTACTGAATGAAAAGATTGCACCAATTTACTAGAGATACCATTTACTTATCATTAGCTTAGAAATATTTGTTGTAAACTTGTGTTTTCCCCAGGCTGCCTGACCCATCTTGACATAGTGTGGACTGATTCCCAGGTGGAATAATAGAGATGTAAATTACTGGAGCTCAATGTTCCTGTTGTGTTTTGGGAGTGGAGAAGCAGTGTTGTGTGATAAGGGGAGGCAGAAAGAAAATGAGAAAGTATGACTGCAAAACAAGGCTGTGTGAGTCAGTTCTGCTTATAAATGAATGCTTTGTCACAGTGATCTTTCATTTCTCTCATTCAACAGTGAAGAGATTCTCTACACCATGTAATAAGGATTTCAAAACTGATTCTGTTACACGCTTCTTCAGAGATTAATTAAAAATCATCTTTCTTTGTCACTTCTGTGCTTGGCAGCACTGGTATCTAGGTAGCCAGGGTTCATCACAATTCCAGACAAGCAGCAGCAGAGTGTGTCAGAAGCTGTAACACAATATATTATTGTGCATTTAAGAACAGAAATTTGGCTTTCCTGTTATGTTGCCTTTTTCACGTATTTAAGATGTGTATTTTAGAATATTTGATTAGAATTAAGAAACTTCACTGTAGATAAAAGATGTAGGAGTTGAGTTAGCAGGAGGTTCATGGTAGTTTGGGTGGTGCTGGTAGCAGTATCAGACAGTGAAGAATACAGGAAATCTTTACTGCAATTGTGGTGAGCATTTCATAGTACTAGTATGCATGGCTTTGCTGGTTGTTTCTTGGACAGAATAGGAACAGGTAGCTTGGGGATGGGGGCATTTATTGATCAGATGAGAATTTGGTGTTTGCAGAGGTGTGGATTTTCATTTGTTTGTATAAGGGGGCAGGGCAAAAAGATAACTGAACTGTTACATGAGAGTGAGAGGCATCTCCACCTAAAAGTTTGAGAACTTTAATTTGCAATTGAAAGAGCAGAACATTGGCTTCCGTAACAGGGAGCTGACTTACATGAAGTCCAAGAATTTTCCCCAGCTGCCTTAATGGGCAGTCACAGAAGCCACAGTGCTAGAGTCCATAGGAATGCTGGACTTCACTGTCATAACTATAATTCTGAAAAGTTCTAACAGCTAATTAAACCTGCATGCTACACTGAGCATTTAGAACATGCAGACATTTGGAAAAAAGTGAAAATCCTAGTGATTGCTCTAATCAAGCCTTATACAGTGTTAAGCTGTAGGTAGTCATATTTCACTCAAGCTGAAGTTTCGCTCAGGAAAGTGGCTAGCACTAAAGGGTTAAATAAAAAGAATGTCATGCATGTGTATGTGATTCTAAATCCAGAAGTGTTACATTTCCTTTGTTGGCACTAGTTTCTGCTGAATTTACAGGATATATATGGTGAAGACTAAGCCCTTCTGTTAATGGTCTGAAGTGTTTTAACACCAGTGTGGCATGCTTGGTTGAAAAGGTTGGAAGATTTAACCAATGAAAGCATTGTATGTTTTAGTCATACTGGATATTTGTCTGCTTAGTTTTTTGAGTTGTCTTGATCATCTTCATTAACAGAAATTATATATAGAATTAGATTTTCTTTAACAGAGTACAGTAGAGTAGTGGCACTATGGATGTGATTCTGTTTGGAGCACATGCAATGAAAGATATATCTTTTTTTTTTTCCCTGAAACTGGCATTTATATAAACAGTGGATCCAGTCTTTATGACTCTCCTGGGGAAAAAGGAGATAGGAAACTGCTGAAAGTGCTGTCTTTCTGCTTGCCTGTATTAGCAGTTTCCTACTTGTTACTGCCATGAGAGATGGAATCTAATATTGTGCAGTGGATGCACGCTGAATACTGGAAGTATATTCATAAAAATGCACATATTGAGATATCTCTGCTAGAATTACTTTATTCTTCTGCTTTTTTAGATCCTCTCCATCCTCAACCCAGATGTTCAACAGCTAACTCCCTGAGTGGCTGTGCTGAAATTTACCTTGCAACTTTGGTGAGCTTTAGGGGATTCATGCTTCATGGGGTGGCTCAGGCTGAATCTCTCTGGAGGTACTCACTCAAAAGGAGTGGTTGAAATTGCTTGTGGTTCTTGAAGTCACCTACAAGTCCCTTTGCTCTGTGAAATCAGTTGAGGCATCTGCTCTGCCATTTGTTAGTTTCCAATTAATAGTACTGTGCAGTTCCCCATAGAGCCTGTAAAAAAGAAACAAGGAGGCTTGGCCCGCCTCAGTCAGGAAGTAAGGAGAAAATTTTATTTAGAATGTGACAGCAAATATTTCCAGTTGTCACTGTTCGCAGCTCTGTGATCTCTGAGGGAAAATGTTACCCCATAAAAGTTAAAACTTCATGTACTTTCCTCCCTCTCCTAAATTCACAGTACCACCACAATAGTTTTTCCTTTTTTGTTTCTTTAGTTTGTTTTCCTTTTTTTCATTCCCACTTCCTTTGGAATTAAGGACAATTACTATATAATACTATAAATAGATATCCTAATGATAACATACAAGTCTTCTACATGTTATAAAAATATAAAAACATGAAGTAGAAAAAGTTAATAGAACTTTGTTTGGAATATTTAAATGTATGATGGATTTGATAAAATGAAAAACCAAATTTCTTGATAAGCAAGGGCCGATTTGGTCATAATGGAAAGCACTGTTGTTTGTACTATTTTTTTTTATTAATAATAATAGTTTGAATATTTGACAGCCATAGAATTGCCCTATATATGTTTTGTTCATGTTATTTAGTACATGTTGTCTATTTTGTTGGAAAATGTAGACTACAATTCTCTTTTGACAGGAGCTTTGTGTAGCTATGCACAGATGGTGTACAATTCTGTTTCTGATGGCCTTTTTCTATTAAGCAAAATTGTAATATTTATTCATGATGTTTTTCTTACTTAGATACTCTGTTTTTATCAATTGAGAGACAAAAATGAAATGTTTTTTGTTACAGCAGACTAATAACTGTGTTGTAATAGCATGTGCTGGATTTCTAGTGCAGTGAAAATTGGATGGTTTGGACAGTAGTGGCTTGAGAAAGGCAGAACTAGTGTTGTATCTGAGCTAATGATTATTTGTTTCTGGGAACTGAATACAAATGGTGCTGTTAGTTTGGTTTCTTTGCCACACAAAAGCCATTAAACTGTTTGCAGGTACAAGTTGGCCCTACAGATGCTGTCAGTGTGTTCACTTGGCACTGAACCTGAACTAGGAAATCTTGTTAGACCCAACCTGGCTTTTCAGAGTTCTCTCTCTTGTATCATTGCATGCCTGGTGCAATTAACCCCCATCATGGGCAAGCCATTCAGTTGTAATTGAAAGTTGACTAAGTTAACTTCTTATGAAAATCAGTAGCTGAAATTTTAAAATTGCTGTTAGGGACAATTAATTTTGCTAGGATATTTTTGTATTTAGATTTTTACTGTATTTTTTCCAACTTTTTTGTTTCATTTTCTTAATTTTGAAGAAAAACTTGTAATATCTTCCTAATATTTTGTCAAACTTGTATCATATTCATGCAGCAAATGTAAAATCTTGCACCAAAAAGTCCTTCTCTTTCTCTGTCATTTCTATGAGCAATACTGTTTGAGTCCTCAATTTTGCCAAATCAAGGCTGCACATGTGCATGCACGCACAGACTACTGTTCCCCAGCATAAATGCATCTCTTCAGGTCATCCATATTGCTAAAAAAACAAGTGGATGTTTCTCTTGAAGTGTTTATTCAAATTATTTGCATAGTGTATAGAATCACTCTTTTAATAAGGTGCACCTCTTTGAAAGTTAGACATAGTGAAAGAAACATCCATTTCTGTTATAAGAAACATGATGTGCCAAGATGTGTTGGAAAACAGAACTGTGTCTGTTGTCAAAGGGCTACTACAGTTCAGCTTTCAGGTAACAAGGAACATTTTTATGGCTCTTACGGATTGGAAGCCCCTCAGCCATTTCTTTAATGAAAGTTCATGTGCTGCAAAAATGGAGGAGACCACCTAAGAAGAAATTAAGATTGCATATACCAATGACTACGAGCATTACCTAACCCCCATCCAGATTATTTTCTTGAAGGATCTAAGTAATTATTCTTTCATGTTACAGGTCTAATTACAACCACTTCTAGGAAACTAGATCGGGAACAGCAGGCGGAACACATATTGGAGGTAAACAATTTATTTGCTTCTCTGATTAACAGTGACTGTAAGTTCATTGTTCTTTTTCTGAAAGTTTTTCATACATGAAGAGTTTAGAGAACTGGATCTGGGAGTAATTTGCTTTTGTGTTCATTAAATATATTGCAGTGCACAATACTATCTGTTAAAACAATGTGTTGGGACTTTTTATTAAGAATTAAGACACAAATGAAGGCAATTTTTTTTGTTTCTATTTCTGCAAACCAAGATTTTCTTTCAAACAGTACAAAGATATGATTGTTACAAGGATGATTCTTTTTTCTCTTCTTTAATTATTGGAATAGTCAATATCATTCTTTTGAATATAGACCAGTTAACAAGCAGTGCAGAAACACTGAGAATGCAAACAGATTGAATAGACACTTATTTCTGCATAACATGTTTATCAATCATGTAAGTGCTTAGAGCAAGAGCAAGGGTTAGTCTCTTCTCACTGGTGACAGGTGACAGGACAAGGGGAAATGGCCTCAAGTTGTGCGAGGGTAAGTTTAGGTTGGATATTAGGAAACACTTCTTTACAGAAAGGGTTGTTAAGCCCTGGAATAGGCTCCCCAGGGAGGTGGTTGAGTCACCATCCCTGGATGTGTTTAAAAACCATTTGGATGTGGTGCTCAGGGACATGATTTAGTGGAGGGTTGTTACTTAGGTTAGCATAGTTAGGTTGAGGTTGGACTTGATAATTTTTAAGGTCTTCCACCTTGAGTGATTCTATGATTCTAAGTAGATCAGTTGTCAAAATGTGCATGAAAGAGTCCAGGAACATGAAATTTGCACCCAAATCATTTTATTTAGCTCATTTAATTGATATCTGGAATTTATGTAATAGATATTCTTCTCTGACATGCAATGTGAAGGCATTATCCTTCACCTGCAATGAGGACTTTAAGATATAATATTTATGGTGATGGTTACAGTTAAGATTTGGACCCTCTCTTGTGCTTTTTCTTGGGGATGATAGGTAGGGAACTGCTAGGTTGAGTAATCAAAGCTAACTTTAAAGCTTCTCTAGTTCTTTTTCTAACTTATCTAAGCAAGTCTGGACTTCCTCAGTGTTTGTGAAATCTGTGGAAATGTTTTCTGATAGAAATGTGAGCAAAAGACTGCATAGACTTGGGGAATGAAAGCCTTGACAGCATGAAATAGTATTTTGCAGAACTCCATTGTAGATACAGTGTTCTGGCTCTTTTCTATCACTTTGATGTACTGAAAACTAAATTTAAGGAGCTATTGGAGTGAATTGTAATTGTAGATTTCATTTTGGTAGCAGCTTTGGAAAGAACTCTTTGCATTTAAGTAGCAGTAGGGTGGAATTTCTTCTGCAGTGTGTTTCTAGTAGAAACAAAGTGAATTAATTGACAAATCTGGTTTAGTACCAGCAATATTATTCCTGTAAATTATAAAGTCACCGTATTATTCACTTCTAAATTGCCTCTTGAAATCTGCTTGTGTCGTTGTCCTAAAGCACTTAATGTCAGTTGTATCTCATTTCTGTGACCCTCTTCTATGTGGATAGGTTGTAAAATTGGTATCTAATGACTTTTGCTTCTATGCATAGCATATTGTACTGACTTTTGTGTTGGATTTATACTGTTAAATAAATTGAGCTGTGGATCATTCTCTGGCTCTGAAACCACCAGGCATAGTATGGCTTTGAAAGTGTATAACAGATCCCCGGAACAGACTGGCCATGTCCAAGTTGCCTCTTGAGAGTGGTGCCTGAATTATGTGAATTCTCAGATCTGAAAGAGTGCTGATTGTTTTGGTCATAACTTCTCAGACTTCATACTAGTGGTGTAAAGCTGTATAGTAATGCACATGCCTATGTTCCAGATCCTGTTTGGTGTCATCCTACCAACATAATCTGTAAGAACAAAGCCTTGCCTTTTGATATTACAATAAAATAAATAAATAAAAACTGAGCAAATTTATCGTATATTATTACAAGATATCATAATATGTACAGAACTCAGGCTTTTTTAAGGTTGCAGTATCACACAGTGTCATACAATGGTACATAGTCTACTATCAGTGTTCTCCATAAAGAGTTAAGCTGATTGCACTTAGTTTGGAACATTGATTACTTCTGAGTGGTATTCTTTATAACTCATCATTCTTTCTTCATTTTGAATTCCAGCTAGTTATTAAAGTTTTAAATAAAAGTTTGCTAAGCATTCAATGCCAGAATCCTTAACTGCAGCGTGATAGTGACAGTGTGGCCCAAAGTAGCAGTTTTCCCACTTGTTTATTTCATGTTGATATCTTTGAAAATGGGTTGGAAAGAAACCCAGAAATGCACAGAATGATGGACAATATTATAAGCCACTTGAGCCAAGTGCTGTGCATCTGGCTAATTAATTGAGTATTGAAATGTTGACCAGATGGGTTGACAAGTTTATTCTTTGTTTGCTATTAAAAGTGATATTTGTTTGCACTCCTGCTTACGTGGTAGTAATTAGTATGTCCCATTTCTTTTATTCCCAGCTTGTAACTATTTTGTGAGTGCCAGTTGGATAACTTACTTCTAATGCAATTATTTCAGAGTTAACTTCATGTTATTCCCTCATATCTTAGTGTTCAATTTGTTATGTCAGTCGTGTCTGCTGTTGCATCAAATCAAACAACAATTTGCCTTTTTTTTTCTTGGCTCAGGGCAGTATTATGTTAAGAAGTTATTCTGTACCCTGTGAAAATTCCTTTTCTGATATGTGTGGGTTTTGTGAACTGGAAGATATGTGATGTTGTTCAATTCTATGTACTAAAGAGAACAGATAATCATATTTTGAAATCCTACCATCTATTAGAGATGAGCACGAATATTTCCATTTCATGTCGCTTAATGTGTTTTGTAATGATTAATCACTGTTATCATTTACACTTTTTCACTTCCTACGTGCTTACGAATGATACCCATACTTCATTTCTATTTCTATATTTCTTCCTAAAAAAGATGGAAAAGGATCAAAAAAGAGCATATCAGATTATGTGCAAAAGTAAAACTATTGTCAATCATATCAATAGTAAATTCCTTTTCTAGTCAGGGATTTCATCGGGGATTCAATTCTACTCTTCAATCAGTAGACCTACTTTGTGTCCATGTTGTGTTTTTATATTAAAGACAGAGTGAAGTCAGAAAATGATGCCTGCTTCTGTAACTATCTATTAACCACATACTTGCAGGGTCAGGAAGCAGGAACACCACCTCCGTATCTTTTTCCTTCTTTGAAATAGGTTCTAAATTAACTTAGCAGATCAGATAGATGCCTTATTAGCTTATAATTATTGATAAATTATTGGCAATTATAATATTATTGAATAATAATAATTAAAAATAAATATAAATATAAAATAAATATATGTTAATGAGGGATTAAGTAAGAAAGAAGTAAAGTAAAAAGGTAAGACTGCTACATATGAAGTAAGTTTCTGCATCACTTTGGTCTATTTCTAGTACGTCATGTCTTTTCTATGCTTTTTAGCTTCAAATCAAGAAATATTTTAATTTTATTGAATTTTTCTTCACTATCTGTATAACTATCATTGTATTGGTGCTAGCATTAACATTGCAGATTTCTCACTCGTTTTGTGGCTTTGTAGTAGAAACTTAGACTACTGCTGGAAGAATAGACTTGGTTTCATTTCCCATTACATTTCGGCTGTGAAAATAAATTATGTGTATTCCTTGAAAAGGCTATTCTTTATGCTTATTTCAAACAAGTTAGTGATTATGTCTTTAAAATGTAGTTTTAATGTATAGGCCTGTCAGATTTTGGAAATTACAGTCTTATAAATTGCATTTTTTGAGGTGTGAAATCAAATAATAAAATTCAAAATTTGCAAGGAAACACTAAGCTGAAAGAAGCTGAAAGTATGTTAAGATATTACAATGAAACTGTTATCAGAAATACTATAAGTGTGTGCTGTTCCTGTATTCAAAAATCAATATTTCTGTTACAGTGCCACAAAACAGTGGAATAGATTTAATGTATACCTATGCTACAAAATAATAGAATCAACTCTTACATGCCATACATCAAGCATCGTAAACCTTTGTAATTCTTTCCTGTTTATCAAATAACTTTATTCAACAGTCTTTAACTGAAGTTAGTCTTACTTTACTTTAGAAAGAGCATTGATAAAGACTGCAATTGAATTGAGCACTAACCCTGCATTTTTTTTTTTTAATAAAACTAGGTAACAGTAACAGACAACGGTATTCCTGCCAAATCAACAGTTGCACGGGTGATTGTGAAGGTTTTAGATGAGAATGACAATAAACCTCAGTTCTTGCAAAAGTTCTACAAAATCAGACTTCCAGAACGCGGAAAGCCAGAACGTGAGAGGACTGCTAGGAGAGAACCGATCTACCGAGTTATTGCTGCAGATAAGGATGAAGGCCCCAATGCAGAGATCTCTTATAGCATTGAAGATGGTGATGAACATGGCAAATTCTTTATTGAACCAAAAACTGGAGTGGTTTCATCAAAGAAATTCTCCGCAGCAAGGGAATATGATATTCTTTCAGTGAGTCAAAATCTTGTATACCATGAATATGTGAAGTGTTCTTTTTATCTATACTCCCATCTCTTTTTGTTCAATAGCTGGCAGATGACAGACTGGAGAGACTGCAGTATCTGAAGGGAGAAAGAATCAACAGATCCAGAAGTATTGTTTTGTATGGGTTGTTTTCTTGTTTTAAAGGATGATTTCAGATGTTTGTATCAAGAAAGAGAATCAAGAAGCTGCTGCTGTTTTCCAGAACTTGACAGATAATGAATATACTGAGGGAGCGTAAACAATCATATTGACTCTCTTTCTGGAAGAAAGCAAAGTAAAAGTGAATTTATGGTAGTGTTTTATGCTACTATCAGGTGCTACTTGTCTTTTTGTCTTTTTGCTCCCCAGATAATGAGGGGCAAGTAGCACCTTGAGAGACACTTAGCCTTTTGGGATATATCTCACAAAAACAAACGTGTCCAGAGCTTATTATTACTTTTCCGTTTGTGTCATAATGATCTATGTGATCCTGTAGACTAAAAGATGTTTTTGTTTCACAGATTAAAGCTGTAGATAATGGTCGACCACAAAAATCATCAACTACACGGCTTCACATAGAATGGATTTCAAAGCCCATCCCACCCACAGAGCCCATTTATTTTGAGGAAGAATTTTTTTCTTTTACGGTGATGGAAAGTGACCCAGTTGCTCACATGATTGGTGTAATAGCTGTTGAACCTCTTGGAATACCACTTTGGTTTGACATAACGGGTAAGGATGCTTTAAGGGCTTTTATTATTAGAAACGAATGCATGGATTCTGAGATACTGGAGGGCTCATTGTGGCTTGGTTTCTTAACTATTCTAACTAGAGTTTGGGCATTCTTCAGCTGTAGATATCTTTTTTTGCACTTCGGAATATTTGTTGCAGTTTTGGAAATGATTTATAAATATTGCGTCAGTGAAATTAAAACAGATCAAATCAATTTCATATCAATTTCAATCAATTTACGGGACAGGGAAAGAAAGAAAATGCCAGTTTTCTGCAACCTGAGACATACTATACTGTTCATACTGATTTCTTTTCTTTTAGTCTGCTCCTCAGACTGCTTGCTTTGATTCAATACTAAAAGGAAAGCTTTTCTGTTCCTAACCCCAACAAACCTTCATCCTGTACATATTTTTACAGTTTTAACACCCCTTAACCTCTACCACTGGAAGTGGCAGTCTTATCAGTAACATGACTATACATAGGTGCTGTGATTACAAAATGAATAGCAATTTTTTAAATTTAGACTTTTCACTAGGCTTCAGGAATCCACTGTATAGTCGATACCATAAACAAGTTCTGATCTATGTTACATTTGAAAACAAAGTCAAACAGCAGTGCTTAGTATCAAGAGTGAGACCTGTAGTAAACTGTTTCTGGTGTTAAGATAACCATATCAAGCAGATTTTCTAGCACATTCACAAAAGACTTAAGGGATCTTTTCATGTTAGTTACTGCTGAAAATTTTATCCATGATTAAGTTGTGAAGTTGTGAGATATTGAGGAGAACTTCTTTTAAAAATTATTTCTTACAAATCTAATAATTTTATATGTCTTGTTTAATGGTTCATATATTCTAAGGGTTGCTGAGAACAGCAACAGTTAAAAACAGTTTGTAACACTGATACATGAAACAGGAATATGCAAATACTAACTGCTTGAGGATGTTCTCAGAAAACTTTCAAGCTCTTCTGAGAACAGACACAACTCTTCCCTGAATGCATGCTTCATGAATGAACAGCATGTGGCATGATTGATATCACTGCCAATGTATAAATACTTACATGGAGTTTTCATATGGTTCTTTTTAATATATTCATGAGAAAAAAATAGTTTTTGTCCAAATTTATCATGGCCCAATAGAAAGAGTTTGCATTTAGACAAAATGTGTGGACAGAGATCTGTAAAATTTTATAGAGAGTGCAAAGGGTTAAAGATGGCTCCTTGCGTTCTCATAGGGGCAAAGCTATTTTTATTAGAGATATTTTGGGACTGAGACTACTCTTTTACTGTTCTCCCAAATATACATGCACTTAGACATAGCAGCAGAAAAGGAGAAAATACAAAAATAGCTTAATTGAGTAAAGATGAAGTATGAGAAGGTTCTTCATTTCAAATATGGTCATCCAGTTAGCAAACAAAAATATCTGTAGACCAGAACGAGACCATTAAAGGAAAGGTCAAGGAAGGGAAGTTGTCAGAAAAAGGTGAGTAGTTGACCAAGATGAACGAGGATATTTACTCATAGAAGAGGTCTTTGTGGTCTCAGTCCAGAGTTCGGTGTCTTGGTAGTAGAACTTGTTAACTCAATTGGGGATGTATTTTCCTATTGTTCTTTTTAGTTCATTTTAACTGCTGTGCATTATGAGTGTTGTATACATCTGAAAAGAGTTCTGATGATAGTTTCATTTTGATTTGCTGCTGTAAAGCATGCAGCACAGTTGGGACATTGAAAGTATTTTTATTTTATGCTTAATGCAGAAAGCAGATGCTATTTTTAAAAAGACAACTACAGAAAACTCCAAGGGGAAAAAACAGGACTTGTCCACAGACTGTAAAAGAAACCATTTTATTTTGACTGCTTTCTTGATGAAAGTGTTTTGAAAAGTTTGATATGTGATCATGTTGCCAGCCTATCAGCTAATTTTATAGGTAGTCACTTTACTGCCCTCTGTTAATGTTTCTAATAGCATGAATTAATTTGATTGACAGCTTTCCTTTGTGTTCTGTGCTTGCTTTCCATGCTTTCTTTCTTTTTGGCTGAGCCAGGAGACAAGCTTGCTAGTGAAGTATTTTACATCTTTCAGATGGCTTGTGACCTGAACTGTACAGCAGAAGGTATCTGCTGAGATCACATAATTTATTACCAGATTATGAGATCTGAAACGAAAGCGTACATTTATAAACTATTTATTTTATTAACCCTTCGGAAATCAAAGTGCTCACAGTTGCATTTGTGACAGGTTCGTTTTTGTTTTGTTTTGTCATAATTACATTTATATGGCATCAATTCAGAACTTCAAGTTTTGGCTTTGTCCAAAACTGCTGCTGTTACACTTTCAGTGTACCAGACACAGAAGTTCGGGTTGAGTTCTGCTTCACTGGATGAACAGATACCATCACTGCTATAAAAATATTAGAAAAGGTCTTTATGATTTCCTTGAAAAGGGAAGAAGTAGATGATTACAGAGCTTGTCATTGCATCAAGAAAATTAGATGAAAAGATTCATTCACCTTGCTCTTCCCTTAAAATGGCAATGACTCCACTGAGACATTAAATTCTCCTCGCTGCCTTAGAAAATGGTATTGCATGCCAGCTATGAAAGTTAGAGACTCGCTTTCTGAAGCTGACATCTCACACAAAGCCAAATAAAAAATTTCACATAAACCTGCTCCAAACAAAGATGCTGTCTTTCATGCTGTTCAGTTCATATCCATTCACATGATTTGGAAACTGCTGCTAGACAAAGAAGAGGAAATGGCGTTTGATGAAACTAGAAGAATGTCAGTATCTTTGTCCTTACTTTTTTACCAACTATCTTAAATTCAGTGAAGCAGAATTCAGCCCACCTTTACTAAACTGATATGTCTGTCATGAAGCTGAACTTTCTGAAAGTGAATGGGGGCCCATTTCAGTATTTACTGTTCTTTCTCAGATAAATTTGCCAACTTTGGAATTTTACTCTCTCACTTCTAGCCTTGGCTTTTCCTAAAAGGCATTCAGTGATTTACAAAACACAGCATGTAAAAACTCGTAAAATAATAAACAAAAAGAGGATGCAGGTTGTATCTGAATGCTATCTTTATGCAATTTAACTAGAAAAAGACATGTACACAATCAGGAGGAGTTGGTTTGCCATATCTAGCATTGGTTTGACCAAAACAAAAATGGAATCCTCCAATTTAGACAATTTATTGAGAGGTCTAAAGCAATTCTAGTTAAATGGCAGTATTTATCATTATTAACAATATTTGGACTTAATGGACATTGTATTCTCACAAGACTATGTTCAGAGTGGCATGATAATCAATTAGATGTTTAAATGTAGCTATTGATCTACATAGTTATTTAACTATATTTCAAAGGGTAATTTGAAAGTTTTGCAGATAAAGATAGCTTGTTTCAGAAGGAGGTAGGCAAATTTAATCACTGATGATTTAAACACTTAGTACTCGTCTGAGATCTTATCCCAGTAGAGGCTGGATAATGAATTCTTCAGATACTCTGCTTTGAGATGAGTATCCTTTGGAGATATTGGAGATTTTTTTTACCTTTTTTACCTTTTTTACTATATTCATATACAAATATAGTAATTTATACTCTGATTCAAGAGACATAAGTTTGACAGCATTTCTTATTTGGATCTTTTGTTTATTTTGATACAGAGCATGTTTTTCACTATCTATCCTGAATGTCTGCTCATAAAATAAATCACATTTCACCTACTAATTGTCAGTTTCCCAGAATTTGTTATCTTAAAATTCTGATTTAAAAAAACAGAGAATCTTGTCTAAGCATCTATCTACTAACTGTCCACAAGCCAGACAAATCAGCTTCATCCGAAACTAATGAGTTTTAAATATCTGTAAGTAGCAGCATATTGTATTACCAGAAAAAAAATGGGTTTAAAATAAGTGTGTATATAAGTATATGTGTATATAATTCCACCTTCATTAAACATCTGACGACAACATGACCATATATGAAACAGTAGAATGATATTGTGTTTTATGAGCCTCTCCCTCTCCTAATTTCCTGAACAAGGTGGCAACTATGACAGTCGATTTGACGTGGACAAGGGTACTGGAACTATCATTGTTGCTAGACCTCTTGATGCAGAACAGAAATCAAATTACAACTTGACCGTGGAGGCAACAGATGGAACCAGATCTATCAGCACTCAGGTAATGGACTTTCTAAAGAAGCATTAGTAGAAGGATGAATTTGTAGCTGCATGGGGGGGCGGAGTTACCTTTAATCTTTATTTTATGTTTTACATCCTGGACAGTGAATATGGTATATGTAACTTAGGGAGTTTTTGTAAAACAGAGCTGGATTCTGATATTCATAGAGTCGTGGTATTTGACAGTCTAGGTGGAAGATCTGTTAGTTTGCTGTAATCTGAGTCAGCAGCTTTTAATTTGTGTCGTTTTCCTACATTAGCTAAATAAATGAAAATAGAAACAATGCCCTTTCATGCACGATTTACTCAAAAGAAAAAGATTAATATTTCTAATCTGAATTACCCCTCTTTATCCTACTCCCCCCTAATCGATATATTAGATAATTACTTAGCTTCGATTTTTGAAAGATCACTAAGATTTGCTGATTTTTTTTTGTCTAAGATCTGTGGGTGACAAATTGTACAATATCCAACTCCTGTATTAGGAAACAGAGCTGCTCCTTCTGCATATGTGCTTATAAGAATGATGTTTAGAAGACGGCATCTGTGTGTATCATCCAGAATAACGCTTTCAGTGGAGGTAGAGGTTGCTGCTTTCTGAAGAGTGTTTGGCAATCTCTGACAAGACAAATGGCTTTAAATCAGTTCCCTACTAAGATCCCATGGTAGTGGCAAGTATTTGCAGTTGGGCTGATAGGAAGTTCTGTAAAGCAGAAACTTCTTGTAACCTAATGGAAATATCTCATAGTAAAGTGAACTGTGATGAATATCCCATTTTCTCCATCTAGTTTCTTCCCCCAGCCCGGAACCTGAATATAAAACCTGTTGGTTTTTTAGAGATAGGTGTGAATGGAGCTGTGAGCATAGAGGAGCTCTCCTTTTTATTCCAGAGGAAAAGGAAAGGATTTATTTACTGAATTAAGACTGTTGGATTTTGATGATGATGTATCCATGTTATCTGTAATTGACTTACCTCTCTCTTATGGACCTAAGAGCAATCTATGCATTGTGCTGCTTTTATGTTCACAGATATCTTTGTAATGTATGTAATTTTTTTTGTTCAACTTTTCTGCAGTGTATGTTCTGTTGTTTCACCCTATGTTGTTGTATGTCATCTTCCTCCTTTCAGCTAGAGCAAAAATATTCCTTGTGAACATTTAGGATTTAAAACAGTCTTTTATTGAGATCACCTTATTTGATAGGTCAAAAACACTAAATGCTGTAATCAAAATTTGCAAGAATAGCAGTTTCCTTTGAGAACTTAATTTTCCTTTAGTGGTGAAGATTGTCAGTGATATTCCACACCACATATCTCTAGATGCTACAATAGGTCCTCCCCCAGCAGAACCTGAGCTAGAACTCATTTGCTATCTTAACCATGGTGTCATTGCTGCTGATGCTGATAGCCGTCATAAAAGTTTTGGAGAATCCTGCTGTAAATTTATTGCCTAGTTGTAGTAAAAATATTGACTGAATTCGTTTTTACCAAATTCAATTTCCAAATGCTGGAAAGATATGCATGATAAAATCAAAGTCACACATGACTTTGTGTGAAAAAAATCAGAAGAATTCTAAATCCAGTGAACTTGATTTGCCGAGCAAGTCAGAAGACAACCGGAGGGTTTTGTTTTGTTGGGTTCGTTAGTTTGTTTTTTCAAGAATTCAATCAACATGCCACCATGCAAAGTGTGTTAGGGTAACTTGGGACTTAGTAACTGACGAACTTGTGGTCTCAAGTGATTGCAGGCATTTTACCTAGTGCTGCTGCTTATATATAGTTGAACTGACATTTGCATCCCGAGCTGTCACGTTTGAGCCGTGATCTGTTTCTTATGCTGAAAGAACTTGGAATTGGAAGGTCATGAAAATACTTTAACCCTCACCCCTTCTCTTCCCCTGGGTCATGTGATTCATTTAGTTTTTCTCAGAAGTGCACAATGTAGCTTTTGTCCAAATTCTTTAAATGAATTTGTTGTTTTAGCATTTTGTAAACTGAGTGAATATTTACCACAACAGTCATCTGCAGAAGAATTGGAATGGCAGTCTTAAATTTATAGTCCTTTATTTCTGTGATTGCTTTTTGTATGGTTTTCTTTCATGTCTTTACTTTTTCGCTCTCAGCTAGAGTTGGCAAGAAAAGAGCTTGTGGTTTCTGTTACAAGAACACAGAGACTTCTTTCTCATTATCCTCGTTTTTCCCCTGCCTGTGGGATAAGCTCAAGTTAGCTATTACTGTTTGAGTCTCATGTTACTGTGGTATGCAGACTGGGAAGTGTGGATTAGTTCAAACTCTGAAGCTGTTGGTGCATGTACAGCTCCTAATTTTAACTGTTTCTCTGATCTCCCTTGTAACTCTTTGCCCACCCAAATCGATTGATCTGCTAAGATAGCCCTCAGAACTAGAGTTAAGATAAATTTCAGGAATGAAGCTTACCTTCAGGGGAATTAAAACTGTTGATGTGAAATCAAAGTTGAAGATGTTGTTTATGGATACCAGCTTGTATGTTCCATTACTCACTATACTTGCTGCTGAAATAACTGTGATTAAATTTGTTATGTTGACGTTCTGTAGAATGCTTTAATGAGCTGATAAACAGTAAGCAATGACGGGTACAAAAACTCCGAATACTGAGCACACATTTTTGGATCTACAAGATGCAGTATGCAGTTTTTAGCTTGCAAAGTGATTGTAAACACTTGAAATACAGTACACAATTTAAGAGGCCTTGATTAACAGCAGATTAAGTAATTTTGTGTTTTGGCTTGAAAACACTGATGACATTTTCAAAACATTGAGGAGGGGAATAAGAAACAAAAAAAACATCAGTCTCATTGTAAGTTGTGTACTGAACGGACTTCAAACTAGAAGGCTTTTGCTGGCCTTGGGCTCTTAACATCTGGAGAGTATTTGACTCTTTCAAGGCTGCAGTTAAATAGGTTTTTTGAAAAATACAGCAGCAGTAGGCGTGGAGGCTATTAGAATTTTGTATGCATCTAAATGCCAAATGCATGATGCAAAACAAGGACAAGCAAATTCCATGCCTACAGTAGTGGTATTTGTTTGACAAATGATGTTAGGGATGATTAGGAAGGAATATCATTTGAAAAACAAATCAATGTACTTATGTTTTCAAATTATACTGTTTTGGTCTTAAGTAGAAAAGACTATTCACAGGATATGAGAAGAAATATATGAACTATTGAGTTGCTTTTTGAAAGTAAATAACAAATCTTGTTTTGAGCTATGCTGCTTCCAGACTTTTCTATGTCTATCAGTTCTTTTCATTAGAAATAACATTTAAAGTGGTGTAAAGCTAATTGCAGCATTTTGCTTATTGCTATGGGATTGTAGAATATTTAATCTTGCCTTATCCAAAATTTTTGTGGATATTATGCTCTGGGATTGACAAGTCTTCATTGACTAAACATGCTTTTTGGCACGTGATACTGCTTCCAGAGACATTTTGGAAACAGAATTTATATTATTTATATAGTGTATATACAGCATTTATATTGTCTCTGAATAACGTAACTTTTTGCTTCTGTACTTGAATATAAACATGCCAAAATAACTAAAATGTTGTTACGAATGAAGAGAGGAAAATATTTAAAACTCAACAAGGAGTCAAAAAATGCAAAATTATATTAGAACAAAGGGACATCACTGTTAAATATTACACACTGAGTGTGTTTAATCAGTGGCACATCTCTTCTCTGTAACACTAATAATCAGTGCATTGCAATGCAAATTTCATGAATCATATGATTAATATTCTTCATGTTCTGCCCCAAGGTAATCCTGGTCTACTTTGTTCTGTTTCTGTATGACCAGTCTTGTATTAGCCTCCATGAGATCATAAGCTTGCACATTCAGTCAAGCTTCTTCAGTTCCACAGTTTCATTTCAGTGATGGCATTATGGTCTATTAATGTCAAACTTTTTTATTGCATGTCTTTTGATATTAAACTTCTTTCTTAAGAGATAATGTTCATATAATTTATTTTAATTTAATCTTATAATTTCATTGAAATTTTACATTGCTGTCTTTCATTATACATTTTACTTTAGAGTAGCACAAGCTCTTCATGTAGTTACTTCATTCTCATGCACACAAATCCATCTCTTGCTCTGAGAGCCTTTAATAACTGTGTGTACAATTTTACTTCTGTCTTCTGTTGTCACCTTAACAGTTTAGGTGACTGTTTGGCCCTGTCACATTTAAAAGAAAATGCACATGTAGCACCTGTCACTTAGCATCAGCAAAAATTCTCTGACTTGAAAGCAAGGTTTCCTTGTCTGTTTGTATAATAGTTTAGGTTAGAAGATATCCTGAAGCTCATCTAGTTCAGACTCTGGTAGCTCAGACTAGAGCAAACTGCAAAACTGCATCAAGTTCTTCAGGGAATGCATTCAGTTCTGTGCACCTGAGATGACAGGGCTTCCACCTCTTCTTTGCATGTGCTTTTATGGCAGTGTTTGGCAACCCTCCTTGAAAAGAAGGGTTCTTAAGTCTAACTGTAGTTTCCCTTGTTGGAGCTTGTGAGTATTTCATCTTGTACTTTCACTGCACACCTCTGGATTTTAGTGGTCTTCTACTGGTTCCATTTTAGTCTGTCAAGATTTCTCTTCTCTGCTGAGCTCCAGACTGTAATGGATCTATAAAATCCAGGCAAATTGAAGGAGAGTGATCACCTTAGTAAAGCAGCCCAGTGTGCAGTTAGCCTTTATTACTATGAGGGTATGCTTTGATTCATGTTATGCTTGTCCATCAAAACTCAGGGATGGGCATAAAGTAACAACATCACTGACTGAGAAATGGATAGATAAAAGGCTTTTTCAGCTGAGGCAGATGGAAACTTTTGACTATAGGTAAATTTAAAACAATTCCATTATTTTGTTAACCACTATGTAGAAAAACTGCATGCCTGAGCAAGTGATTTGAGGTAATGAGCAAGTAATGTAATACCTGAGCAAGCGACTTATGATTGAGTCACTCTGTTAATTCCTTAGCGATATATTTATTAATAATATAGTTGGCTTCACAGTCACAACATTCCTGATTTTTAACTTAGTACCTTCACACAGGTTTTTTTGTGGTGCTGCATTCTCATATTGCTGCTTTTCTGTATTCATTTTGTATATTTCAGAAGCACAGATGGCCATGTCTTCCACATAGAAGATTCACCTAACAGTTGCTCTAGAGTTGCATTACCTCTCACCTCCAAGTTCAGTCTAAGTTTCTGTATTTTCTCATTTGAGGGAAAATGCACACGAACTTCAATAATGATTTTGAATCAAATTAATCAAATTTTACACTTTATTTTTTTTTGCTTATATATTTCCAAGTCTGAACTTAATAATCTTTTATGAAGTAGGTAGCAAGTAAAAAATTGTTGAGGTATATTCATAGTGAGAGCACATCATCCGTGGATGAATTGTGTTGAATACAGTCTTCTAAATTTTTCTTTATACAATATATCAGTGTAGTTTAATTTATATTAATATAATAATACTTTTATATAATTAATATAAAAATGCTTTTTAATTTCTTAGCTATCTTTATTTTGTTTCATTTTTTAGTTTTCCTGAGCATGTAAGTGCTCATGAACTGTTCATAAACTGCTGTGTAAGTGACTGTATTGGACCATTTCATATTTTATATGAACTTTTCTGCCAGGATACATTAAAATGTATTGTATTTATTCATCTCTAGTCAGACAATCTAAAAAAGGCATATTTAAGATCATATGCTTTTCATTCTTGCTGTTCATTTTCCAATTGAATTTATTACTGATTATATTTAAAGCCCTGACCTAAAACACTCTTGGGTCACCTACTATTAATTTTCTCACTACTGAAAATCGGTATTTATTCTAACTTTTTATTTTTCATCTCTAAGCTATTTCTCTAATCAATGACAAAGAAAAAAACACAACAAAGTCCTTAGTTTCCATAGCAACCTCTTGCAAGGGATTTTATCAGTGTACCAAAGAATTACATTTCTTTTCTATTTATTCTGTTTCTTGAGAATTCTGGTAGATTTTCCTTATTAATAGCAGTGATAGTTTGTATTTGTCATATTGGACTGGTTCAAACAGTGAAAAACTATGCATATGAATATTTCCCAAATTGTATAATGGATTATGACTCGTTTATCTGAAATACCAACGAATACGTGTACTAAAAAAGTCACGGGGCTGTGCTTACATCTGTAGATGCTACATCTCTCTCTCTCCTATCTGACAGTGGAGCTCAATGTTATTAATAGTGCATGTTAAACAGGAGTATTGCCATCTTTTTATTATTTTTTCTGTAATCCAGCATGAGGGGCTCCATCTTGTCCTGCTGAATAGTTTTCATTTAGCAGCTCAGTCCATTTTTTCCAGTATCTCATTTTAATTTTGTTTTGTGCTGGGTCACTCTTCCTATTTTCCTCTGTGAATGAAACTGAGGCAAAATTGTATTTTAACACAAGGTTCTTCTTAGTTGCTGCTTATAATTTCTGATGATTTTTTTTACCCGCAGATGGTTTTGTGGTTTCAAATAAACTTAAAACTTTTTATTCCTTGTGTAGAATTTCATTCCATATCTGGCTTCTAATTCTTAATGTTCCACACTTGCCCTCTTCACCTGTGTTCCTATTTTACATTTTATATGCCAGTCTGTTTTCTCTTTTCTCTGAGTGAAGTTGCCCATGAAAATACTCTTTCTCGTGACGGTTATTTCAGCTAGCAGAGTGGGTAATGTCCCAGTTTGGGGGAATATCCTTGTATCTTACAATAGAGATTTACCCAGAAGTTCTGCACCCCAATTCTTTGTGTTCCCACACTCTCACTTCAGTTCATCAGGCTACACTGTGGTGCCTCCAGGGTTTGGTGCAGCACTTCGTTACTTCTATGAAGCAGTCTTTCTGCTGTTACTTAGAATAAAATACTTCTAATGTTCTTGGAAGCTATTTTTGACTTTGAAGAAGATGAAGCAGATTCAGATTTAGTGAGTTGCATCTTCTCTGTAACTCTTACCTATACCTCTCTCCTCGTCCTTGGAGGAAAAAAAAAATTCTTACATTGGAATTATGTACATTTATGGTTTGATTTTTAATGATATTCTTTTTCATTCCTGTTTACTAGAAATTATTAAAGCTTTTCCCTCCCAATGTATAATTTCAGGTGTATATCAAAGTTATAGACACAAATAATCACAGGCCTCAATTTTCTGCTTCAAAATATGAAGTTGTTATACCTGAAGACACCGTACCAGAGACAGAAATTTTGCAAGTTAGTGCCACAGACAGAGATGAGAAGAATAAACTGATATATACGATCCAAGGCAGCACTGATCCCATCAGCCTTAAAAAATTTCGTCTGGACCCTGGAACTGGATCTCTTTATACCACAGAAAAACTAGATCATGAGACAATGAACCAACATATTCTCACAGTAATGGTAATTAAGCACAATATTTGTTCTGTATTCTTTAACAAGTACTTCTTAAAAGATCTTTTATTTTTCCCCCTAATGCAAACATTTATTTGTACATTTAATTTGTATTCAATCTTTGTCTCTGACTGGTAAAGACCAAACCTTAAATAATTAGTAACATTTGGTGAACCTCTGAATTATCAGTGATAATTACTAGTATTATGCTAATTGTTTTAGGTTCGAGATCAAGACGTTCCTGTAAAGCGCAACTACGCTAGGATCATCATTAACATCAGCGACACAAATGACCATGCACCGTGGTTTACCAGCTCTTCCTATGAAGGCCGTGTGTATGAGTCAGCAGCTGTTGGATCAGTGGTCCTCCAGGTTACAGCATTAGATAAGGACAAAGGAAAAAATGCAGAGATTGTATATTCTATTGAATCAGGTATGTTGATGTTCTTATATCTTCAGTTTGTTCTTGAAATGACACTTGGTCGTGCTTTGTTTCAACTGTAGACATTTAAAAAATAGCTTTGAGAGTACACATCATATTTTGTGTCATGTATTTAAAGATACAGCCTGAGAGTGTTGGAACAAAAGCTACAATGGTAATCATTTGTCATCTTCCCTTAATTATTTGTATTGCCATCCTGAAGAGAAAGATACCTTTAAACTCTGAAAGAGGATGTGATCTTCAGAAAATACAGAATTTTATATCTTAAGTTCAGATCTGAAAGGGCATTCTTTTTGACAATTTATGGTATAAGTGAAGCAAAGATGTGATGAAAAGAGTAAAATAATGAGACAAGAACTTTGGTGTTTAGTACATTGTGAAAGAAGGAAGCTCAAAAGTAGTATTCATATACTTCTGAAGAAATAACTACTAAATTGGCGCAGTTTAAGTTAAAATTTCTGATACAAGTAGCATGGAAGGTCTTGCTTTGCCTGGTTCCCTCTGGGTGATTTTAAATTGGGATTGCTATTCTTGTTCAATAAAACATATATGAATTCCTTTAATAGCCAGTCAGTTTGTCGTCACTGAGAGACCTGAAATTGCAGGCCAGAGAAGAACATTGGATGCCACTGCTTATTTTATGCTTCATTGTATCTTTCTGTACTTGCCTTTAACAATGAAATTTAAATGATGGTGGTTTTCAGTAGTGTGATTATGGGATGGCACTGACTGAGTTCACTTAGCATTTGGAAGTAAGTTCTGGTTCAGTTTGTGAAATCTAGATACAGGCCTACAGTTGCTCAGGTCCTGAGCTATTTAGGCTTAATGAAAAATAAAAATGTCATTTAAACTTCATTGACTAGATGCCGTACTACTTTCAATTTAGAAAGTAATTTAAAATAAAAATCTCAGCTGCAAGCATAAGCAATTGTATATTAAAGAGAACAGTTGCTAAAATTTGTTTAGTTATGGTTCTACTCAAGGTAATATGCACAAATGTTTTATTTTTGTTTGACATCAGTTACTTTGCAAAGGTGTAGGAATTGCTTATTATAAATATTTTCCTTTTTTTCTATCAAAGTGTTGACATGAAAACACTCTGAAGCACTGTGGAAATGAAGCTATGATTATGGTTGCTCAAAGAGAAGGAATATATTTTATAAATTCCTTAATATATGTGTATTTTTTCTATAATTTGAGGATATATGACTTTTCTAGGCAAGACATGAAACTTTTCTCTTGCCTTTCCTAGTTCAGCAGTGCATGTTTTAGGAATGACAAAATGCTGCAAGAAAAAAATTCTGTATGCATGCTGTCTAAAATGGAGTTACATGCTGTTCTATCTTCCTTTCTTCTAGCTTTTTGTAGGAGTAAATGTAAGATTTATTAGGTTTGTTTTATAGGAGAGTGACCAACTGGGAGGCTAAAGCATTGTAACTGATGTTCTAAGCATATGGATAGAACATTCCTTAAATGTTTGTAATGGCTGCCTAGATTTGTAATGGGATATTCTAAGAATGCCACTGTGTTTAGAGCCTCCACTTTAAAAAGAAGAAGAAAAAAAAAAAACAATCTCTTGCCTACTTGTATGCATAACTCAGAAGTTCTTAAAATTTTTTTCCATGCTGTGATCATGGCTCTAGTAATACAAATTTTAAGGAACTACAATATTAATCATACTCTATTTAGTACATGAGCTGAATACTTTGTGCAGTGCAATTCAGCTATATATTTGAAAACATGAAGACAAATGATTATCAGATGTCAGCTTATAATAGTCAGAAGATAGTATTTTTCTCCTAACACTTGATCACAGGGAATAACTTACCTATAAATTACTTGTATTAATATGAAGTTAGAGAAAATGCGTTTTTTGGCCCAGTTCAGAAAGGTTCATTCTGAAGCAGAGATTTAAACAATACTTGCTTAAACAACTGAGATTCAGAAGTGTCATTAAAACACTCGTTTTTTTGAGAACTATCTAGTTGTTCTAGGTTCTGAAATGTGACCTGAGTTCCACTAATGTTAATTTCTGAATATAATTTCTTTTCAGCTTCAGTAGGTACTTAAGTAGACTTAAGCACAAATTCAATAATAAAAATAATTTGAAGAAAACATATAATTTATAATGTTTAAAATCGCAGGATACTTGCCATTTTTTTTTAAAGGAATAGAATATTTTGCATTTATTTTTAAGTCTTGAATAGTTTAGTGTTTATGCAGTGTTTCTACAATTAAATTTAGAATTTCTGCAAACTCTTCATTACAGAAAACTTTCCAGAGAGGCTACAGATGTTTGTTAAACAAAATTAAGAAACTTTAACATTCTTTATTTTCTCTTTACTTTGTCTTTTTTGTACAATAAACAATCAGTCTTTAATTTTCTTAAGTACTTTATTTTTCTTTACAGGGAATATTGGAAATTCCTTCGTGATAGATCCTATCTTGGGTATGATTAAAATTGCAAAGGAATTAGATCATAGTAACCAGGAAGAATACAACTTGATGGTAAAAGCTACAGACAAAGGAGATCCTCCAATGAATGAAGTGACTTCTGTGCATATATTTGTTACAGTTTCTGATAATGCCTCACCAAAATTTACAGCCAAAGAATATTCTACAGAAATCAGCGAAAGTGCTAGCATTGGCAGTTTTGTTGGAATGGTTACAGCACACAGTCTGTCTTCTGTAGTTTATGAAATAAAAGATGGTAATATAGGAGATGTCTTTGCTATCAACCCAAACTCGGGTGTCATTGTTTCACAGAAGGCACTTGACTTTGAAACTTTGCCTGTTTACACACTAACTGTGCAGGGAACAAACATGGCTGGCTTGACCACTAACACAACAGTTTTGGTACATCTTCGGGATGAGAATGACAACATACCAATTTTTATGCAGTCTGAATATACAGGACTCATCAGTGAATCAGCTTCAGTTAACAGTGTGGTTCTGACTGACAAGAATGTTCCATTAGTAATTCGAGCTATGGATGCTGATAAAGAATCAAATGCTTTGCTTGTTTATCAAATTGTTGAACCATCTGTCCGTAAGTATTTTGCCATTGATTCTAGCACTGGTGCCATTCGGACATTAATGACTCTGGATTATGAGGAGACAAATATTTTCCACTTTTCTGTACAAGTACACGATATGGGCATTCCACGTTTATATGCAGAATATGCAGCTAATGTTACTATTTATGTAGTTGACATCAATGATTGTCCTCCTGTGTTTTCAAGAGAGCTGTATGACACATCCATTTTGGTTCCAACCTATAAAGGCGTGAAAGTCATCAGCGTAAATGCCACTGATGCTGATTCAGGCATTTTTTCACAACTAATTTATTCCATTATCGAAGGCAACATTGGAGAAAAATTTTCAATAAATCCCAAGACTGGAGATATAACAGTACAAAATACAACTCAGTTACGAAGTAGATATGAATTAACAGTGAGAGCATCTGATGGCAGATTTGCAAGCACTGCATCTGTAAAAATTAATGTGAAAGAAAGCAAAGTAAGCCAACTGAAATTTACACAGAATTCTTACTCTGCAGTAGTGCAGGAGAATTCCACTGAAGCAAAAACAATAGCTGTGATTACTGTTATAGGGAATCAAATAAATGAGCCTTTGTTTTATCATATTCTAAACCCAGATAGCAGATTTAAAGTAAGCCCAACTTCAGGAGTCCTTTCTACAACAGGAATACCATTTGATCGTGAACAGCAAGAATCTTTTGATGTGGTCATAGAAGTGACAGAGGAACATAAACCATCAGTTGTTGCACATGTTGTAGTTAAAGTCACAGTGGAAGATGTAAATGATAATGCTCCATTTTTTGTCAATCTTCCATATTATGCAGCAGTTAAAGTAGACTCTGAAGTAGGCTGTGTTATTCGACGTGTCACCGCCGTAGATAAAGATGCAGGCAGAAATGGAGAAGTGCATTACTATCTTAAAGAGCATCACGAACATTTCCAAATTGATCCCTCTGGTGAAATCTCTCTGAAGAAGAAGTTTGAACCAGACACAGTAAATAAGGAGTACCTGGTCACAGTAGTGGCAAAAGATGGAGGAGAACCTGCTTTTTCTGCTGAAGTTATAGTCCCAATTACAGTTATGAATAAAGCTATGCCAGTTTTTGAAAAGCCTTTCTATAGTGCGGAGATACCAGAAAATATTCAGCTCCATAGTCCTGTAGTACATGTACAAGCAAACAGCCCAGAAGGACTTAAAGTGTTTTACAGCATCGCAGATGGAGATCCTTTCAATCAGTTCATGATCAACTTCAACACTGGAGTGGTAAACGTTGTTGCCCCTCTTGACTTTGAGTCTCATCCAGCCTACAAGCTGAATATCCGAGCAACAGACTCCCTAACTGGAGCGCATGCTGATGTGTTTGTAGACATAATAGTGGAAGACATCAATGATAATCCTCCCATCTTCACAGAGCAGTCTTACACTGTAACTCTTTCTGAGGCATCAGTCATTGGAACATCTGTTGTACAAGTGAGTGCTACAGATGCTGATTCTGGAACAAACAGGGGAATTTCCTATCATTTGATTGAAGATGACACTGGAAGTCATGAGTACTTCCACATAGACAGCAGCACTGGACTCATTCTCACAACAAGAACTTTGGACTATGAAAAAATTCAGCAACACAAGTTACTAATAAGGGCCATAGATGGTGGCATGCTGCCCTTGAGCAGTGACACTGTTATAACTGTTGATGTGACCGATCTAAATGACAACCCTCCTCTTTTTAACCAATTGGTTTATGAAGCTAAAATTAGTGAACTGGCTCCTCGTGGACATTTTGTGACGTGTGTGCAAGCCTCGGATGCAGATAGGTCAGATGCTGACAAACTGGAGTACTCCATTATGACAGGCAATGACCAGAAGAATTTTGTAATTAATAGTAAAACTGGCATTATCACCATCTCAAACTTACGCAGGCAGGCGCTGAAGTCACATTATATTCTTAATGTGTCTGTTTCTGATGGAGTTTTCAGGAGCTCGGCCCAAGTTCGTGTAACTGTAACCAGTGCCAATATGCACAGTCCTGTTTTTAGTCAGAACGAATACGAGGTTGAACTAGCTGAAAATGCTCCATTGCATACTTTAGTGACCGTAGTTAGAGCAAGAGATGAAGATTCTGGTACTTATGGCCATATCACTTATCACATTATAAATGACTTTGCCAAAGATAGATTTTATATAAGTGAGAGAGGGCAGATTTTTACTTCCAAGAAGCTTGACCGTGAAACACAAGCAGAAAAAGTAATTGCCATTAGTTTAATGGCCAAAGATTCGGGAGGAAAAGTTGCTTTCTGTACAGTTAATGTAATACTTACAGATGACAATGATAATGCTCCACAATTTCGAGCAATGGAGTATGAAGTAAATATTGGATCTGATGTTCCACGCGGAACTTCTGTCATTAAAGTCTGGGCATCTGATGCTGATGAGGGTACAAATGCAGACATCACATATACTATTGAAGCAGAGTCTGAAAATGTTAAAGAGAATTTAGAAATTGATTCTTTGTCTGGTGTAATTACAACAAAAGAAAGTTTAATTGGTTTAGAAAATGAGTTTCTAACCTTTTTTGTTAGAGCCATTGATGGCGGATCCCCCCAGAAAGAGTCAGTTGTTCCCATTTATGCTAGAATACTCCCACCAGAAGTGTCTCTTCCAAAATTTTCAGAACCATTTTATTCTTACATGGTTTCAGAAGACATTCCAGTTGGAACTGAAATAGATGTTATCAAAGCAGAGCATAATCAGACTTTGGTGTATAGTCTGATTAAAGGGAACACTCCTGAAAGCAATAGAGATAATTTTTTTGTGATTGATCGACAGACTGGAAAGTTGAAACTTGAGAAGAATCTTGATCATGAAACAACTAAATGGTACCAGTTCTCAGTGCTAGCACAGTATACAAATGAAGATTATAATGTTATTTCCTCAGTAGAAGTAAGCATTCAAGTAAGAGATGCAAATGATAACAAACCAGTTTTGGAATCCAATCCATATGAAGCATTCATCGTTGAAAACATGCCAGCTGGAACAAGAGTGATCCAAGTAAAAGGAACTGACTTAGATTCAGGACTTAACGGGCAGGTCCTTTACAGCTTAGATCCTTCTCAAGAACTAGATGTTATAGAGTCTTTTGCCATAAACATGGAAACTGGTTGGATTACCACTCTCAAAGAACTTGACCATGAGAAGCGAGACAAATACAAAATTACAGTGATTGCATCTGATCGAGGTGAAAAAATTCAGCTGTCTTCTCTGGCTGTGGTTGAAGTTACTGTTACAGATGTGAATGACAATCCTCCACGCTTTACTGCAGAGATATATAAAGGAACAGTTAGTGAGGATGACCCTCCTGGTGGAATAATTGCCATCTTAAGTACAACTGATGCTGATACAAAAGAAGTCAATAGACAAGTTTCTTACTACATTACAGGTAACTCTTTCTGAGTAATGTCAGAAAAAATGATTTGAGATGTTCAGGAATTATATGCACTATAACTTAATCCTTCAAATTTTTGAAACATACTTGAAACCATTTACCTGCAAAGAAAGAAAGAAAGTGTATGTCTTAAAATTAAATATCAATGGGGCTGATTAAAGGGAAAAAGAGTTTTGGAAAACAGGTCTTTGGCTTCCTGTTTGACATGTGTTCTGCTTAACATGCTTCCCTAAATATTCTGTTTAGTTCACATATATCAATTTTATAAAGAAATATGTATTTGCACTGAAATCACTGTTGCAGTTAAAAACGGAACCAAAGAAACACAAAATAATAGCATTGCCTTCCAGTAGAGTATTCTAATGTTTTTCTTTCTTTCTCTCAGTGTCTTAGAATGTTATCTATAATGCTGCTGCATGAATTCCTACATTGATTTTTATAGATTCTATTGGCAGCAGTTAAATATTGTATCAGAAACTACTATTTCTGTGTGAAAATTGAAACTTTTTCGAATACAGCCACAGAAAGTGGCTGCTCTAAATTTGCATTTAGATTTTTATTTTATTTTTAGATGTAATTTAGTGTTGATAGAATTCTCCCTCTTGTTTTTAATTAAAAGCTTACTTTTATATTATAGGAGGTGATCTCTTGGGACAGTTTGCTGTTGAAAATATACAGAATGAATGGAAGGTTTATGTCAAAAAGCCCCTGGACAGGGAAGAAAAGGACCATTATCTTCTAAATATTACAGCTACTGATGGAACGTTTGCTACTAGAGCTGTGGTGGAGGTTAAAGTCCTTGATGCTAATGACAACAGCCCTGTATGTGAAAAGGTAGGCATAGTCTTCAGTGTCCAGCTGCTTCCATAGGCAAAATTGCACTGAAATTGCTTCTTAGGAGACAGACAAATGGATGTTCCTTTAATGTTGGTAACAGAACTTTGGACTACTAAGAATTCTGTCAAAGCAATTGGACAAGTTTATTTAAATAAATAATCAAAGACAATTCATTGATGTACTTTTAACACTAGCTGGGTGTTTTAAGAGTAGTACTAAAATAATTTTAGGTCACTTCTCTTGTTTTAATTCATACTTTCCCCTGAGGAACTGCTTTAGGCTGTTTTTATTACAGTTTGTATGCTGTATTTTTCTGAAGGAAGCAAAGTCTCAAAAAATGCTGAATGCCATTGCTTAGTTGTACCTGGGGGGAGGGGAGGAGAGTTGAAAACCCTGGAATGTTGTCCAAAAACCAAAGATCTGTGATCCACAATTTTTTTCTTTTTTTACTAAGTCATGTACTTTATCACACGATAGTTTGCAAAAACAGATGTGAAATATAACAAATGGGAAAAAGGAAAAAAAAAAAAAAAAGGGGGGGAGAAGCAGAAGTGTATTATAAGCAAACTGAATTTTCATAGCCAGCTTCTTTTTATTTTAGTAATGGGCAGAAGGGCAAAAGGTTTTCTTGTTTTGGGAAGGATCAAATATATAGTGACTGATTCTTTTTATTAGTCTGTATTTATGTTGATCAACATGTACATGTGTACAAAAGATTGTAGTTAACTGCAGAGTAGTAAGTCAGTGTTTTTAACTTTACTCCTTTGATAGTATCAATGTTATCTATAAGGCTCAGTCTTTGTATATTAGCTATATAGAGCTATAAATGAACTATATGAGTGCTTAGTGCCTTTTAAACTGGAAGCTTGTATTTCATGAACTGCAACATAAGAGATGGGTGTCTTCTGGATTGAGTCTGACCAAGACAAGATGATTTAACAGAAGAGAAAAAAAGGAAGTTGCTAAAAATTCAGACCTCCTAGCTTGGAAATACACTTAATTATCAGTTAATCATTACATATGTTCAGAGTTCTCAGCTGTGTTAACACTCAAAGAGTCCCTATAGTTTTAGTAATAATTACCTTTGAATAATGTAATAAATGTGAAGTAATTAATTGGAAAATTATAAGTCCTTGTCATTTTCAGTATTTCATCCTCTGATTCACTTCACGTGTTCCCAAATATAAAAGCAATATTTTCTCAATTGCCATTCTCTCTTTGCATCCCCTTTCCAAGCCTACTTACTCTGTGTGTTAAGTCTTTTGAATGAAATTTATAACTTTTTCAGGCTTTATATACTGATACTGTTCCTGAGGATGCCCTTCCTGGCAAACTGATAATGCAGGTATCTGCTATAGATGCAGATATTCGTTCCAATGCAGAAATTACATATACGTTACATGGCCCTGGAGCGGAGAAGTTCAGACTCACACCAGATACAGGTAATAAAGCTTTATAAACAAAAGGAATCATGACTTCATTTTATAAAATGTTTTATGACTACATTACGATACACATAAATGTCAGTATTTGAAGCTTTTCATTAAGAGTTAATGTATTATATGAGTTTGTAGTACATATATAATATATCGATTAGAAGCTGGGGAAAAGGCAAGTATTTAATACATGAGAAACTAAAGAAATAGGGCAACTGCCCTGAAGTCAGAGACTTCATGCAGAAGTGATTGGAGTAAGAATATGCTGTGAATTTTTCTACTATTTATATTGTATTAGTAGAAATACAGTTGATAAACTAAAGATAAGATAATCTTCATTCAGATTCTCCCTGCCATCATTTGGTTTGGCATGTAAATGGGCAGAGATTAGAATAAGTAACATGTTTCCTTTCCATAGAAAATGCCAAAATTGGCTCCAATTTTTTTTTTTTTTTTTTTAATCATTGTGTATAATAAAGATAAGCTTTTAACTTTCCTGACATTGTTTGCTTTTCATGGTATTCACTACTTTTGAATTATTATATAGGCCAGTGCAAAAACTCAGTGCACTGCAAACTGTAGTAGATAAGTAGTAAGGGAGTAGTTAACAATATAAAAAAAAATTAACAAGATAGATACAAAGTTATAGCAGAAATATAGAGAAGGAATTAAGAACATTTTATTGGCAAAATAAATGGAAAGGATATTACTTCAAGAAGATTGACTTTGAATGTCACCCGTGTGCTGTGTTAACAAGTTGTTACATAAATTCAGAATGTTGGGGCTAGCATACTTGCAAACAATATTTCAGAATGTTTTTTGAATCAGCCAAAAGGAGACAGTGGCTACACATTTCTCCAGGTATGGTTACTGTCACTTTGGAAAGAAAGTATGTGTTAGACTTCTGGAGATTTGTCTATAATAGCTAATTTGGTTATATTTGATGGTGTAAATAGCTCTGTTTGTTTACTGAATTTTGGAAGATGAGAGTCAAGTCCTTTCCTGTGGATGGAACATAGCCAGGAAAACAGTACGCGGACTTTACCATATTTTAATTTTCTCTACGTGATAACACATTAATATGTGAATGCATGCACGTTGTCTCTACACTGTTGAGTACTCTTACTTTAGCTGATTTCTCCTTCAAAAGCAATGGAAAAAAGAGATGTGTATTCAATCTGACCTGAAAAGGCACATCACTGACTTGGCCTAATCACTGTTTAAGCTATTCTCAAAAAGAAAATTGTTGTTTTGTTTTGCTGAGTACAGAGGTATTAGAAAATAACGTGTTAGGGATATCTAGTTTTTGCAACTTGCATGAACTTATATTTGTTATTCTGTTTATAGGTGAACTGAAAACATTAATGCCATTGGACCGTGAGCAGCAAGCAGTTTATTACCTTCTAGTGAAAGCCACAGATGGAGGAGGAAGACTCTGCCAGGCTAATATTATTCTGACTCTGGAAGACGTGAATGATAATGCCCCAGAGTTCACAGCTGATCCTTACTCCATTACGGTATTTGAAAACACAGAGCCTAAAACACTTTTGACAAGAGTGCAAGCAACAGATGCAGATGCAGGTATGCATTCTTTGACCAAAACCTTTGCCCTTTTGGTCTCAAAGTTACAGTAATGCTTATTTAATCTTATTCTGAAAGGTGTTAAGTCTTTCAGGGGAACTGACACGTGTTCGATACCTCTCAGGAATGGACTCCTGAAAAATATATTTAGGTCTGCTAAATTATGCATCTCCTGACTTTTTTGTGTTGAGTAGCTTGCAAAAAATCTCTTTTGTCTCTCCCCACAAAAAAAGAAGGAAGAGAGACAAAATATAGGATATTTGTAGCGTGATAAGTTGTTACGATTGTTTATACTCTTTTACTCCTGGTGTAAGTGTGTAAGCCCTGTATGTTTGTGTAAATATGTATTCAAAAGATTTTGAATGCACATTCCTCAGGCCAGACATAAATGATAATACTATAAAGAGAACACTGGTCAATTACAGATTTATGTATGGACTGGATGAACATAATAGGCCCGTTCCAAATGAACTATTCAATTTGATTCCAAAGCATATGTTGGATTTTGCTGTCTCTGCAGTTACTATTTAGTTAGAAGATTTAAGTGAACTGAAAATGACATTAGAAAGAGTACATTCTTAGGCGTTGCTATTGTAAGGAAGAATAAAATGGCATAATGTCTTTATGATTTTCATATATCATAATATTATTAATCAAATAATAGATGCCTTACTCTTTTGAAACAACAAAATTTCTTTATGCTGTGATAAAATTAGGTTGCTCAACTGGAAGGTAGTAGACAGGTGTTTTCACATTTCCCTCATCTTTGAGACACATGAGCAAAATACTTAGCTCAGAAGCCAAGTTTTTTGATTGCTCTCCTTTACAAAAACGTTGCCGGAAGTTACATTCCTGTCAGTTTTGGGTTATGGTTCTTAAATGAACTCACTGGAACTGCATCTATTTATTTGATACAGCCAAACTCTTCCATATTCTCCCTTGTTATTTTTTAAGCCTGCTAAGCAGATGTTGTTGTTCTAAGGTTATAATTAGATTTGTATTACAAATCGTTTCATGTTAGCTAGTACTGTGACTGAAGCAGAACCATGCTTCATGTTTTCTTATCTGGCAGAAAATTGGTGCAATGAAGGGCTAGCTTAACTTTTTTAATTAATTATGTGTTTTTGGAAATCATTCTGCCCTTGACAGGAGCCATTAACTTTTGCTGAAATTTACTGTAGCATGAATGATAGTATTTAACATGCACATTTTATTCTTATAGCTGTCAGATCTGTTATTTTGCTGGTGTATTTTGACTGCTGCTTCATGCTCTGCAACTGTTTCCAAAATACAGGGATGAACCGTAAAATCCATTATTCACTGGTGAACTCTGCAGAGGGCCAGTTCTCTATTGATGAATTCTCTGGAATCATCCGGTTGGAGAAGCCTTTGGATCGGGAGTTGCAAGCTGTGTACACACTGACTTTGAAGGCTACAGATGAAGGTTTACCTCGAAGGCTGTCTTCCACAAGTAATCTTATAGTTTCCGTTTTGGATATAAATGATAATCCACCTGTATTTGAGTATAGGGAATATAGTGCAAGTGTATCAGAAGACACAGTGGTTGGGACTGAAGTTCTCCAGATCCATGCTGCAAGCAGGGACATTGAAGCCAATGCTGAAATCACGTACTCAATAGTCAGTGGGAATGAACATGGAAAATTCAGTATTGATTCAACAACAGGTAAGAATTGTAACTGATCTGGCAGTGATGCTTATTTAGTCTTATCTTATCCTGAAATGATATGTTAATCTAAACAAGAATAATGCCACACTATGTTCTGCAGTAATGCAACCAAATACCTTGCATAATCTATGTGCATCATCCTTGCTGTAAAGGCAGTGCTTGCTCACCCATTTTGACAAAGTGCTTACTAAATGAGAATTTATTTATCACTCCTATTTATTATTTATTTCAGTTATATTCATATAGCTGGCAAAAGGTAAGGTTTCCTAGCTGGAATGTTTCTCACCCATGAAGACAGTCATTCCAGAGAAGCTTGATGTGTCATTAAAAAAAGATTGGAGTATTCTATTCAGGTGTATATCTAGCATGACGATGGAGATTTCAGGCTCGCTTGTTAATCAGATTTAGTCTCTCGATGTGGAAGCACTTCGCTTATTTTGAAAAATTTACCCTATTAATGGCAATAATTTGTTAAAAATTCTCGTAAACCTCAATTATAGCTTTGTTTTCTTATATAGTTATTTTTCTAGAATTCATTTCTGCTGAGTTTTTTTTGTTTGTTTGTTTTGTTTTTAAGTAAGATCCCTGAAAGTCAATAATAGTTAATATATCAGTGTAATTGAAATTACAGTTCTTCCTACTACTTTTTCCAGCACCTGCACAGTACTATACTGTAGAAGTAATTTGCCAGTTTAACTTCTTCACAGATTTGAAATGAATAAGAAAATTCCAGAGAAATACTCTTACAGCAGCAAATTAATGTGTATATTAGCGACTGAACTATTTTACTATACGGTTAAGAATTTGCACTTTGAGATATTTCTGTTGATAATAAGTCATGGCTAGACACTACTCCTACTTTCTCTATGTTGTCCTCTCCGTGTCTGAAATAAATGTTACTGCAAGGAAAGTCAGGCTAAAGTATTTTTGTATTTTCAGTTAATCTTAATTTAAAAAGTTAAAAAATAATTTTTCTAAATTTCTTCATTATGCTACTTTTTATAATTATAAAATCCCAGCCAGGTGATTTTAAAGTAGAAATCTTTAATAGTAGTGACAGGAACTGACCTTCTGTGCATAGTCTGATCATTTCACTGTGTAGCTCCAGCTTTACAGTGACAAATCGAACGCTGAAGAAGTTGAGTGTTTATCAGAAGAAGTTGCAACATATAGTACTACAGTAACAGTGAGTTTCTGTGTATTTATTTCCTCCAATAGGAGCCATTTTTATCATTGACAGCTTGGACTATGAAAGTTCTCATGAGTATTACTTGACGGTAGAAGCCACAGATGGAGGCACACCTTCATTAAGTGATGTTGTAACAGTGAATATTAATGTAACAGATATCAATGACAACACTCCAGTGTTTAGCCAAGACACATACACTGCAGTAATCAGTGAGGATGCTGTGCTTGAACAATCGGTCATTACAGTACGTATTTTCACTTTTTTCCCTTGAAATACTCTGTTATAACAATCATGCTTTCAGTCTAAAAGAAATAATTAATGATTGGAAGATGGGCATAAATTAATAAAGATGTTTGCCACTGAGTGAAATGAAATTAATTTTTAAAAAGTTTGGAGCCAGACACTTGAAATGCTACGGGAAGGTAGATAATGTTTAATGATATATTTTGTTCTCCTCGTGAAAACAGGACTAATTTTCTGAATTTTTTTCCAAAAATTAAATGATGTTGGTATGTTCTTAATGTTAGGATGTTTCTCCTAAGAACTTTGCAATATTGTAATATATTAAATGAAAACAGCCATATTTATTTACGGAATGAGTTTGTGTGAATGATGATAGAGTCTGTATAGACCTGTTTTAAATGAGACTGTAATTTCCCTTAGGTTATGGCAGATGATGCCGATGGACCTTCAAACAACCACATTCACTACGCAATTACAGATGGCAATCAGGGAAATCCTTTTACAATTGACCCTTCAAGGGGTGAAATAAAAGTGACTAAACTTCTGGATCGAGAAAAGGTAAGTTTTTCTATACTTTTTTTAGCAGTTGAGTTTATTACAGAAATTTATTTTTTATGCCTAAAGTTTTGGGAATACATTTAAAAACTACCATTTTAAATGTTCCAAAATTAATGTGTGTGTCACTCCAAAAGTAATGCCTCCTATTTACTTTCATGCAAACTATAGCAGATACGAAGAGCACAATAACACTGTTTGGTAAAGTCTCAGTAACAAAACAATATTTTTCAACATGATCACCACTAGCTACATATGTTTGCCAGTGGTGAACAAAAGCTCATAAAAATTTGCACCAGCAGAGGTGACCCACTGTCCCTGTTACCACTGCTGAAACCCACTACCTCACTGTGCTCACATCCACCATTTGATCTCCATCAGTGTTCAGCAAGCACTAATGAATGTCAGCGGGTGCCAGTTCTTCCTCATGGAGGAACTCAGTTACACACCTTTGCTTCATATGCATTTTGATTTCTGTTGCAATGTAAGGGAATATTGTTGGGAAGGTTCAACATCTACTGCCATACCACCAGCATCCACCTCTGAAGTCGTGGGACAAGGTAATAAAATAGGAGTTATTACTTTTGGAGTACAGCTGTGACGATGTTATCATTTCCATTTGTGTCAGTACCTTTTGGGACAGGGTAGGGGGGGCATCTGTGCGGAGAGAAAAATGATTAAAGATAAAAAGGCAAGCTTTACTGGAGGTTTGCACTAGAATATTTCTTAAAAGAAAAAATGAGTTTATTATTCTTTCTTTGTTCTTTAGTAAATGTATGTTTTTGTTTTGTTTGTTTGTTTTTTAATTTTTAAATAGATTTCAGGATATACCTTGACAGTTCAAGCTTCAGATAATGGAAACCCACCTAGACGTAACACTACTACAGTTAACATTGATGTTTCTGATGTAAATGACAATCCTCCAGTATTCTCAAAAGGAAACTATAGCATTATCATCCAGGTAAACTAGATGCATACAGTAATGCTCTTGTAATCAAATCAATAATAGTATTTGAATGTTAATTTGTGACTTGAAAAAATTTTGTGGGATGATAAACCTAATGTTTCAATTTTATTTTCTATATTGTCATTTTGTAATTAAGGTTGTTAATGAGACTGCGTACTTGAATAAGTGTGTTAAAAGTTATAAAGTCTATATTGTGCAGTCTATTTAGAAACTTACTTTGCATGTAGACTGTGTTTTTACCCTGCGTATGTGTATATATAATACATTGAATTTGAATTCGTATTTACAGTGCTCTTAATATCATATAAGTAGGTTAGAATAGATAATAATTTTGCTATTTCGTTTTGATCTTTGAGTTACTTTAAGTACCTGTTACTGTGAAGCAGGAGTTTTGCACTGTGACACAGTTTGAGTTCATTCCTATTGGCCTCCTCTGGGATCAGAGACAATTAAAACAGGAGTAGTATTTCACAGTGCTACATACCAATTCTTTGACTGATTTTGCACCTTAGTATAGTAGTAGTGGGGCAGATTCTCAATGGCTATCAAATATTTGCCTGATTCAGAGAACTCTCTACTAAAGCAAAGGATAGCGGAGATAGCTTTCGTACTTCTTGCCTTCTCAAATTCAGTCGAGAATGAATGGAAGGGACGGAAGCAATAATTATTAAGATCTTTGTACTGGTAACGCAAATCAGCTCAGTCCCTTGGGTTCTTTCACTGTTGCTGGTCCCTGGCCTTGTGCAGTAGGTAAGTGAAGATCGGACAATAATATCTGGTAATTTGAGCCTACCTAACATACCACTTCTGTTCAGGACGTTTACATGATTTATAAAGGCACCTTTCCAAAAGAGGGTAAGGTAATTTATTTCTACCCAACGTTTAGAGTATACAAGTAAGATATCTTGAATTAGTGTGCTATCAAAAGTATTTTGCTTTCTCCAGTTACAATCTCTTTTGAAGTCAACGTAATTAATGTTGGTAATGTTTCTCTCACTCAGTCTTTGTTTTATTGTTCATTCATATTAATCCATCCCAGTATGAGGGATGCAGAGGAGTTGCCCAAGAATGTTGGTCTGCATTTCCTGATACACTGGGAATGGACAAAAATGGACAGGAGGCAACTGGCAATGTTCTTAGCTAGTATTAAAACCAAATAAATTTAGACGTTGAATTGTAAATATTGCTTAAAATTGTGGTCCTTGTCTGGTTTTCTTAAGAAAAGAAAAATAGGCTGCCATATCTGATAAAATTAACTTGACAGAATTTCATCTGCTTACTCTCTCAAGAAGAGAGTATTCTTGTTACTGAGAGTTTTGCAACTATAAGAATAGCATTTTTTATTACTGTACTTTGCAGTGACACTTCTACTTTTTTGGCATTTAAAATTTGCATATGTATAAAATCTGGTAGATACAGTATAACACATGTTATGGGAGAGTTGTTCTGAGCTTGAGATAAGGTTATGAACATCAGAGGCGCAATAAGCCTAAGTGTGTAAAGTGTCTGAAACATCAGACATCCATATTATGCCAACTTGAAACTTTATAATACAAACTTTTAAACTTGGATTTCATATTTTAAGCAGACTGTGGCTTTATTGATGTGACAATAATTTGAGACACAAGGGGTGAGATGGAGTGATATGTTTTTGTAGTCCTCCCACAAAAGCACTGAATTATGTTTAGTGGGTGTTTTAGCTACTTTTGAAATCTTTGATGACTAGGTAGTTAATCTTCTGTAATTTTAATTCTGACTAAAAGTGGAAAAAGTGAAGTTTCAAGGGTAAGCTACCTACAACATTCTCAGACAAAGCTTTAGAAAAGAATCAAAACCTAAGAATTTTTTTACTGGTTTTATCATTCTTCACAGAGGGTAGTATTTGTTCTTAAACAGTTTTGTCATTCTGATTTTACTGATAGTTATTAACTGATTTGACAGTAAATTGGTTTGCTTTCTTTTTGTGAAAAATGAATGTCAGTATATATGTCCAAGTGCAACAAAACTAATGTGATTGTGTAATGCATTTTTAGGAAAATAAGCCTATTGGGTTTAGTGTGCTTCAGCTGGTGGTGACAGACAAGGATTCTTCTCACAATGGTCCTCCTTTTCTTTTCACCATCCTGAGTGGAAATGAAGAGAACACTTTCCAGGTTAACCATCAAGGAGTACTGATAACAACTGCTGCTCTGAATCGCAAAGTGAGGGATCACTATTTACTACATGTTAAGGTAGGATACACTACGTCTTGCTGCTTTGTAGTTTAAGAATTAAACTTTCTCCACTTGTACACAAACCACCACCTTTTGCTGTTACTTGGAAGATAATTTGTCTTTCTGTTACAAGATTTTGACATGCTAAGTAGTTATTTGAGGCATGTCCTTTGCAGTAGCATCTTCAGAGACAGTCTGTTAATTTAAGTGGAATTGTACTGCAAATGTAATAGTGAGGTGAACTAACTGTTAGCGTTTGGTGCCAGTGAAATGTTGACAGGGTGAGTGCTTTTGATAAGGCCTTTCACATGAGGTACATATTTTAACTTACACATTTTGCTGCACTCTGGCATCTGTCTGGAAAAGCCAGCAGGAGAGAGGTCTCTTGAACCACCTCCTATTCACTGCAAACTCCTGCCCCCGCTATTGCTTTGATGCTTGAAGCTGTGAGCTAGAATACACTGATACAATGGCAACAGGGATTTTAAAATTTTCGTGGCATGGCAGTACTGACATTCTTCTATAGCACTACATTCTTTTTTTGAAGGCAATTGAAAACATGTAATTTTTTTTTTAAGTTTGGAAGACCAAATCATTGGACCTTTCACATAGCATTCAACCTCTCTGTCTGATTCCCATAAGCAGTAGCACTGTACTTGCAGGTCTCAGAATTTTGCTGTGGCAAAGAATTCAAAAATGACCCTAGAAGGCTAGGGTGTCTGCATACACTTGCAACAGTTGTGCAGAAGGCTATGTCTGAAAATCAGAATTACAGTAAAGGATAGATAAATTAGATTAGTTCTCTAAAATAATTTTTGCACCTTAACATTAGAAAAAAAAAAAATAAACCTTTTTTTTTTAATCTTATCTAGTCCTTCTTTGTTCAGTAATAAATTAAGAAACTGTGACCAGGGGATTTAAAATTGATAGGCTAAAATAGTTGGCCTTAATTTCTAAATACCTCATTTCCAAAGGTACATTTTAAGAAAAGTTCTCAACTTTATTTTCACATGATTTTATATGGCCTTTAAATCTCTGTTATTCTTATACGTAATATTGCACATAATTTCTGAATAAATGTGTAGAATTTTACAGCAGTACTGTTTGCTCAATAGTGTAGTGCTCAATAGTGTAGTGAATTTTGTCTGCAATGGGGTAATAATGGTAGTGTATTTATACAAAGTTGACCTCTTCTCTTTGGGGAATGAAAAAAAAAAATTCCCACAGGTACTGTGATTTGTTTCTTGAGTCACTGAAACATTCAGGATCAGGAGAAACATGTATCAGGAGACATGAGTATAAGAAGCAGCATAGGTAAAGGCTCCTTTTAAGTTTAGTTTAGGATTTAAGAATATGGATTAAAAAGGGATCAGGGACATAAATCATCCCATTGTCAGTAATTTGCTTTTTAGTAATGATCTACGAATGATCTGGTGAGACAGATTAGCCTTCAAGTGAAGGGTCTATTGGCCTTCCTAGGTTGCATGGGTCCAAAGCAGGATTCAAAGGTGGGCTTTGTCACACTTACATAATATGCTTTCCAAATTCTGTACTGTTTTCCCAAAGTCGTGTTTTTGCTTAGGGAAGAGAATATCAAGCAGTATTTTTCCTGTGTGTGCTATTCATATAATACAAGATTTGTATTTTATATTTTTCTATAAACAGTAACTGATTTAGGAGATGAAGAAAAACTTCTTCAAAAATAATAGTGGTCAGGTGCTGGAATGGGCTGCCCAGGGAGACATTGGAGTCCCTGGAGGTGTTCAAGAAACATTTAGGTGTTGTACTGAGGGACATGGTTTAGTGGGAAATATTGGCGATAGGTGGCCAATTGGACTGGATGATCTTGGAGGTCATTTCCAACTTTGGTGATTCTATGATGTATATGTAATTTGCTGCTAAAGCATATTCCTGTTAATGTACATGGCTGCAATTTTGACTGCTGTGTGGATTGTTAGACTGTCTTAATCCCACTTCATGATTTAGCTGCACGTTTGGTCCTTCCTAATGTGTCTGCCTATTGTTAAGTACAGGAGATCAATCTAACACTTTTCTCATGATGGATTCATGCAATTCTTTTCATTTGCAAGCCACCTAGACTGTAGAATGCTTGTAAGTAGTCTCTCAGTACTTCAGCTGTCTTATCTTTAGCACAGCATCAGTGCTAAATGATCAGTGTCATTCTTTCTAGAGAATGAATAAAGGGAGAATTTTAATCACACTCAATAGCTAAACAAGCATCTTAAAGCAAAGTACTCATTTAGAACAAACGCTTTTCAGAGTTTGTACATCAATGTTAGATTAAACTAACGTCATACATATTTATTTTTTTTGTTGTTCTGTATTGCCCAATCTCGATATTTTGTAACTGTCTCATACTTTGATTTAGAATCATGAATTTAGAATGCATGGAATCTGGAAATATATTGCTGTCTTTCAGTTGCCATTTATCATCACTTATTATGACCATTTTTTTTAAATTGACATAGTGCTATAATTTGCAATTATCTTTTCTTCAGTGAGTCACCACACTCAAGCATGAATCTAAAACTAAAACTACCATTTCCATATCACAAGCCTTCAGTTGCAGTGACACATAAAAATAGATACATGACTTTCTTGGGAAAATATTATTTTCCTTTTCACTTAAAAGAATTGGGAAAAAAAAAAAAGTATCTTTTCAAGTCTCTAATTTCTGTACTTTCTTCTTGCGGCTCCTAGGTTAATAGCTGTGCATGATCCATTGTTGCTTGGTTTTCTTTTTTAACTGATCTTCACTGCCACCCCTTTACTGTACTCACAGCTTTTATTTCTTTCTGAATGGATTGCTGAGGCAGGGCTCTTCTTATGTTACGGGTTTAGTTGAACTCAGGAAACCCTCCCCTTGCCATACACACACAGAAAGCACTAGTAATAAACTTTCACATGAGCCTTTTTTTTTCCCAACATGTACATGCCACTCAGATTTGCTTTCCTTTTTTCCAAAGGAAATAGACTATCCATTAACAAATGTCTCATAGCATTAGTGTGTGAAATGTTCAGCTATGAGTCATACGGTCTCTTTTGTACTGCACTTCTGAAGTCTTTAGTCTAAAACTACAGCAGATTTTTAAGTATCTACACTATTGAAAGATAGTTTCTTCTGGGGGTCTTCTTTCCTACTTGCTGTCCATTTGTTATAATTTTGCTCATTTGTTAGTTTTAAGTATTTTCGTGTTTTCCCTTGGGCTTTTTTGCTGCAGATAGACTGCCTGCCTTGTCTTGTTTCCAGGCAGAAATCTAGGCAAAACAAAACTTTGCCAACATAAGCTTGCTCTGTCTCTGTCTCTCTCCTTATTTGTGCTTGGGTAACTAGAGGTCAAGCTTCTAGCTTTGCCTTTTGGAATTACTGATAGAAGTATGTAGTTCTGTGAGACATACCTAGCCTTCTGAAAATTTTGTACAAATATTGTTTTCTGGAGTTATTTTCTTTTGCTTAAATTTGTCTGAAAAATCAAAAGCAATTCCTCTGCATAGATCTGCAGAGTGTACCATCAACCTGTAGTCATGGTAAAATTATTTCAACATCTTTTAAACAGTGGAGGATATCTTATATTCTCTGAGCCCTGCATATCCTCTCTGTTCCTTCACATCATATCTACATCATCTTTGCCTGTTTCTTTAGTCTCATTTTCAGTAACTGCGAAAGAACACTGGGAAAAAGCTAGAAGGGAAACAAGAATTGAGAAATGTAAGGTGAAAGAAGTAAACCTAAAGGAATACTCTTTATTATTCTTATTATCATTTTTTTCTGTTCTCTCATCATCTAATACCCGTGTATGCTGTTGTCAAAAAAGGATGAAAGATAGGGGACATGATGTTTAAAAGACTTTAAAATTGAGTTAGGCTGATTCTGTTAATTACTATAGTTGTCTGAAACAAATACCATCACAGATTGGTTTTTTTCCTCTTCATGATTACCAATCATGAAAGACAGCATAATTAACTGTAACTTTCTACATTCATTGTTTTTCTTTCGCAGTACTATTTGGCATACTGCATTTAGATTGTCTTCAAGACCCATCTCCTAATAAGCAGTGAAACTTGTTAGAAATTTAGAGTCCATGAGTCATTTTGAGTTTGTAATTTCTTCCCATGCTTGCACTAAAAAAGCTTCAAGCACCATCTGCTGTCTGAAATCAGCTACTGTGCATTTCCTCTGCATTTGCTATAAGTGCTAGTAGGCTTTCTTGCACGTAAAGGTATTAAGAACACCGTATCCTTTTAATCTTGGAAGAAGTGAAACATGTCTGTGTGTGTGCATTTAAAATAAGTTTTCTAAATTTTCAGAATTAACTTGTCATAAACCTGAATTTGCAATTTTTAAAAATCATTTACCCATAAGAACTTTTGTATGTGTGTTTGTAGAAAAATACTGCACTACTGCATAATGTACACATACCTACAACAGAATTTGGTGAGATAAAGCAAAAAATCTAATTATACCCTTGTCTTCCACTAGGTCACAGATAATGGAAAGCCACCGTTGTCATCTCTGACATACGTTGATATTAGAGTTATTGAGGAAAGCATTTATCCTCCAGCAATTCTGCCTCTAGAAATCTTTATTACAGCCTTTGGTGAAGAATATTCAGGTGGTGTCATTGGAAAAATTCATGCAACTGACCAAGATGTTTATGATACTTTGACTTATAGCCTGGACCCCAAAATGGAATCCATGTTCTCTGTTTCAAGTACTGGAGGCAAACTAATAGCACATAAAAGGTTAGATGTGGGACAATACCTTCTAAATGTCACTGTAACAGATGGAAAATTTACAACTGCAGCTGATATTACTGTGCACATCAAACAAATTACACAAGATTTACTAAATCACAGCATTACGATACGCTTTGCAAACCTTGCTCCTGAAGAATTCATTGGCGATTACTGGCGCAATTTCCAGAGAGCTTTGAGAAACATCTTAGGTGTGAGGAGAAACGACATCCAGATTGTTAGTTTGCAGCCTTCTGATCCTCCTTCAAACCTTGATGTCCTCTTGAATATTGAAAAATCTGGAAGCTTTCAGCATCCAATGAGAATTTTGCTCCACAAGATAAATTCTTCTGTGCCTGACCTAGAGGAGATTCTAGGCGTCCGAATAATTGATGTTTTCCATAAGCTTTGTGCAGGCCTAGACTGTCCTTTGAAATTTTGTGAAGAAAAAGTAACACTGGATGAAAATATCATGTCAACTCACAGCACAGCCAGGCTGAGTTTTGTCACTCCCCGACATCACAGAGCAGCAGTTTGTCTTTGTAAAGGTAAGGAAAGCAGAAGGGAGAACAGTCCTGTAACCCGCACTGCAATATTCACTGAATTTTATTTAAAATAAGGAGTAATTTTTCTCTTAAAATGAGATAACAAGACTTTATACAATATATGCTTATGGCAGGTCATTTTTTTTTATACTTATATCTTCATTATCCATTTTATAAAGGACTTTTTCCTTTGTTGCTTCTTCTAGATTGCAAAATAATGACTATTCAGTCTTGTAGGCACAGAAATAAGTTATTGCAAAGTACTTGAGTATGTCTGGGTTTCTGCTAAGAGAAAGATCTCATACAGCTTCAAAACTTAGCTTTGAACGACAGCTTGAACCAGGAAATTAATATCCATTAAAATAGATAAAAGCATAAAGATTTATAACAAATGATGAATTTGTCTTTGGCTCTTAGGAAAATGAGATGGCTTTTTAAAATCATTGATTAGTACTGCTGGCTGAACTTACATCTGAAGTAAATACTTAAAGCCCATTCCTTTTCTGTCTCAAATACACACTCTTCTCCTCTGCTTATGTTTTATATCTATGTATTTGTGATTTTTTTTATGATGTATGACAGTATGAGTAAACCTTAAACCATAGCATGATTTTCCAAATTGTATCAGTTGAATTGAGGTAACTATGAACATCATCCATTGTACATACTATTTGCCTAGTCTGTGTTTGTCAATCACATCTCATAACTATTATTCACTTCCTTGTTGCCTGATACTGAGGAGTATAATTTGGGTTGCTATCAGCACCTGTTCATAAATGTCCTTTTTTCACAAAATATTATTACTGCCAACAGAAGAAAAATAATATATTTCATTTTACAGAAGGGAAGTGCCCTATGGTGAGTAGTGTGTGTGAAGGAAACCCATGCCCTGAAGGTACTGAATGTTTAGGAGATCCAAAGGATGGAAAATACACCTGTGTTTGCCATGACAGCAAAACTGAACAGTGTCCTGGTAAGAACTTTGCTTTAAAAAATTTCTTCATAAAACCATACTGTTTTCCAGTCCTGTGTTAACGTGTCATATTTTTCTGTATCCTTCAGCATCAGTGGGCTCTGCCGTGACATTCAGTGGGAACAGTTATGTGAAATATCGTCTCATGGAAAATGAGAACAAAGAAGAAATGAAGTTGACAATGAGACTTAGAACTTACTCTGCTCATGCAGTTGTAATGTATGCTCGAGGAACAGACTACAGTATCTTAGAGGTATATATCTCCTCTTTAATTCATACCAACATTTCTGCAGAGTAGTTACAACTGAGAGTTGCATTCAAGATATTTTTTTATACATTCTGGTGGCCAACATTTATAAAATCTTTTAATATGTAAAAAGAATCTATTTTCTTCAATGTTAAAAAAAAATGAGAAAAAAGGATCTACTTTAAATACTAGTTTTAAATTTATTTGTTTCTGATACTCTTCGAGTCCAGATAGAAAAAAGTTTTTAAAACATGAGATATTAATTACTTAAAACACAAGAATCTGCAATATTTTGATGACAATCTGTGAGTTCTTTACTGTAGGAAGAAAAAAAAAAAAGTACTATATGCATTTTAATTAAAAGGATCGTATAAAGTGAATCACAATCACTGTGAATGTTTAGAATACATTGCTAGTAAAGTGGTGTCTTTATGGACACCACCATCATTTGGTCTCTATAACAAATGTAAATTTTAAGAGGCACCAATATGTCTGACTTTTACTTTTTGCAGGGATTCTCTGTCTGTGCTCCATTTGTTGATGATGTGTCTTTCTTCTATAGATTCATCATGGAAGGCTGCAATATAAATTTGACTGTGGCAGTGGACCTGGCATTGTCTCTGTTCAGAGCATTCAGATTAATGATGGCCAGTGGCATTCAGTATCTCTTGAAGTAGATGGAAATTATGCACGACTTGTTCTAGACAGGGTGCATACTGCATCTGGTACTGCTCCTGGTACACTTAGGACACTAAACCTAGATAATCATGTGTTTTTTGGTGGTCATATTCGGCAGCAAGGTGCAAGACATGGCAGGAGTCCTCAGGTTAGCAGTGGTTTCAGAGGCTGCATGGATTCTATTGTTCTTAATGGACAAGAGCTCCCCTTAAACAGCAAGCCACGAAATTATGCACACATGGAAGAATCTGTCGATGTGACTCCTGGGTGCTTGCTTAGTACCACAGAAGGTTGTTCAAGTAACCCATGTCAGAATGGAGGCATCTGCAATGCCCTGTCAAATGGAGGTAAGCTGTTCTGCTAGTTTTCAAAACTGCTTTTCCACTTACCTGCCTTGAAAGGCCAAAACAATTTTGCAAATATTTTTTGCTTTTCCAGAGAGTTGTAGAAGGCTGGTTGTTAACCAGGGAGTAAGGCTGTGTCTACCTGTGTTCTAGACACTGAGTTCCTTGGAATAAGAAGTAGGCAAATCCCATCAAACAATGCAAGGATTTAATCTTCAGTGTCAGTCAACACGGAGGTCCGTTCTCTGAATGCCTACTTTAGAACTTTAACATTTCTGAAAACATTATGACAAGCATGATTTCTGAGAGATAAGTGACAGTTAACCTTCAGTCACATGCCAGAAAACATTTCCTTAAGACTTTCCTTCATTTTTCAGTAGAATATTTCTGTCCCCTCTCTCTCTTTGAACAGGTAGGTGGGTAGGGCAGATTTTATCTTGAATTCAGTAAAGCTATGTGCACCTTTCAAAAACAGTGTATTTGATTTCAGGTTACTACTGCAAGTGCGCTCCTTTATTCATGGGAACTCACTGTGATGTAAGTGTCAACCCATGTGCTTCCAATCCCTGCCTTTATGGTGGTACTTGCATCCCAGTCAGTGATGATTTCATCTGCCAGTGCCGAGGACAGTACACAGGCCAAAGGTATGTTTGTATGTTTTCTTGTGCAAATGAACCCTTTACAACACAGAATATAAATATAACACCTTCTCTGTTTTTTTAAATTTCTTTTCTACTTCAAGTTCACACTTTGAAACCCGCTGGAGTTGGTTAATGTCAGCCCCTATATTGCAGCCTTGAATCCCACTATATCTAATAGTATTTACGCAACTTACAGTAAGACAGTGGCTCTTTTGTTGTTACTGGTTTTTTTCCTCTTTTGAAGGTGCCAGCTGGGTCCATATTGCAAAGACAATCCTTGTAAAAACAGTGGCAAGTGCATTGACAGTTTGGATGGACCTGTTTGTGAGTGTGAAGCAGGCTTTCGGGGAGAAAGGTGAGTAGATCATTCCACAGAAATGGAAATTTTATCAATGTTTAACAGTTCAAGTTGATAGAAATCTGGAATGGTGATAGAATAGCAAGTTGCCTGGTAGTGTATAGTATTACATATTAAACGTATTTAGAATTGTTGAACGATGAAACTACGGCAGTGATTACTGATGTTAGCTAACCATCATTTCTCTTCTCTCGTTCTGGTAGGTGTCTGACCGATATTGATGAATGCACAGACAACCCATGTCTTAATGGTGCCCTTTGTGAGAATACTTATGGTTCATATCACTGCAATTGCAGCCATGGATTTGGAGGAAAGCACTGCACAGACATTGTTCTTAACAAATATGTTTCAACTTCTTGGAACATTAGTTTAGCTGAAGTAATTGGAATTATTGTTTTCATCGCTGGAATATTCTTGTTAGTTGGGATTTTTGTTATTTGCCGCAAAGTGATGAATAAAAAGAAGAAACAACAACCAGAACCTGAAGACAAGCAGCTGGGAGCTACAACAGCTTTCTTGCAGCGGCCTTATTTTGATGCAAAATTGAATAAGAACATCTATTCTGACATCCCACCACAGGTTCCTGTTCGTCCCATTTCGTACACTCCAAGCATTCCAAGTGACTCCAGAAACAATCTTGACAGGAATTCTTTTGAGGGGTCTGCAATCCCTGAGCATCCAGAATTTAGTACTTTTAACCCAGATTCTGTACATGGCCACCGGAAAGCTGTAGCTGTTTGCAGTGTAGCACCAAACCTGCCACCTCCACCTCCCTCCAACTCTCCTTCAGACAGTGATTCAATACAGAAGCCCAGCTGGGATTTTGACTATGACAGTAAGAAACATTCTTAGTTTTGTTATCTTTTAGTTAAAGGTGTGCTTGTGGCACAGTTTTACTATGAGCTCAAAGCCTGTCTGTGCCTGCTGTGGTAGAAAAAGCATTAAGATTTTACTAGTTCTCAAGTCTGATCCAGCTTCATACACTACTAAGTTTTCTTAGAAGTGTAGATCTTAGAAAGCTTTAATTTCTACTGACTCTTTTAATCAAGTCTGTTAATTGCCTCACTTGAAACTTTATCTTCCAGCTAAAGTAGTAGATCTTGACCCCTGCCTTTCAAAAAAGCCTCTGGATGAAAAGAGCTCCCATCCTTATAGTGCTAGAGAAAGCATGTCTGAAGTCCAGTCTCTTAGCTCCTTCCAGTCTGAATCATGTGATGACAATGGTATGTAAACTCTAATCATTCTGTACTGCTGCTTACATTCATTCATAATGTCTCTGCATCTGAATCTCTCTCTTAGTATTAATAGGAGTTACATACATCTAATATATATTAAGTACACAATTTAATATATATTAGTATTTATTTTAATACTCAAATCTGTTAGTGCTTTTTGCCTATGTTTATTACTTTACCTTAAAATTACCTATATATTCATGCCAGTGTTAGAATATTAACAGTGTAAATGCAGCACAAGGTATTTAGCACTATGTGTTAAAAGCACATTCAAATTTAATGATTAGTTATCTTATATATAGTGAATTTTAAAAACAGCTTTTGCCTATGCAACTACAACTTCAGTTTTGACGTTCAGTTTTTAGTAAAGCTTTCTGGTGTTACAGTTTCATGTGTTTCCTTCTCTTTTTCTTGCTGCAACCTCAGCTCCCATATGGATCAGATCAGTTCTGAGTGAGAGCAGAGTTTAAGGGATTGCTTGTAAGTTTGATTACTTTAGTAATGAAGGAAGCTACAAAAAAGGAATTTTATTACAGTAGAGCAGTATATTTGGCTTTCACCATGATTATAATGAATTAATTAAAAAATTAATGCTCTGAAAAAAGCCAATATGAAAATGAAAATATAAATCTTTTAATCACAATCCTAGTCCCGCAAAGCATAATCAGTGTACTTATTTGAGCATTTTATTACTATTTATTGATTGGAAGTCTTATTTTTCTGCTACAACAGATGCTTTTACTGTTTGATCGAAATGCATCTATATATTCAGAAATATATTAGACTGATTGGACAAAGACATGGTTGTCTAATAATTTGCTAAGTTCAGGTGTTCTGACTCCATTCCAATTCTTGCTTTTGTCTCTGTATGGTAACAAGAATTTAAAATTTCTTTAGCTTAGGAGTAAAGAATATTCCACTTCTTAACAAGTTAGAGTGGTTTGTTCTTTAATAGAAATCTGTTAATGATTGGTGAAAGTAAAATGGTATGCTTATAGTACTCATCACTTATCAGTAGACTTTATATCAACTTTCAACCTTTTCCTGTGGTATTAAGTGTTGTGCAGTACATGTTCTCCCCCCCCCTTCATCCCATATATTTCATACATGCCTACAGGTATTTCTTATCATGTATTGATTTACTCAGTAATACATCATTCTAAGAGAAATAACTGTAGCATCACAGAGATTGCTCCTTCCTCCTTTTCTGGTAGATTTTGAATTTATTAGTTTGAAATCTTATCCCTGAGCCTTGCAAACAAATTGCATGTGCTTACCTCATCCAACTCTATAAATCTTTCTCCCTTCCAAAAGTATGGAGAGGAAGCTATAGCAGATTAATTAATCAATTCTGATTGTTACTTAAAAAACCACATCAGCAACATCAACCTGATTTTGCCATTCCTACTATCCTTTCATTGCAGTGAAAGATTCTACCTCTCTGTTGAGGGGGAAGAAAACAGCAGTAGGAAACCTATTCCTTAATTACTCCTTAATTCACCCCATATCAGCATTTGTGGGGTGCCTGGGCTTATTGCAATCCAAATGAAGTATGGTACAAACACTATATTGAATAAATATTAAAGCAATAAAAAAATAAAACAATTTTGTGCTTGTGCAGAATTTCAAGAATAGTTATAACAAGTACCTTGTTATGTTCATAAAGAACAAAAGTCAGGTTCAGAGATGTGTTTTGTGTGTTACATGCAATTGCTTTCTAGTTAGTGTATATATATATATATTACACCAATAATCTTCATTTTTAAAATAGTAATGAATTACAATTTTACAGTATTTTTGTATATCTGTATGCTGTTTAAAATGATACTAACTATAGGTTTGTTTTAATTTGCTCCTTTTATACCTTTTACAAGCTTCCGTAGTGACTGTAATACACCTTGTCAATGCTGTTGTTGACTCGGTGGAAAAAGAAGGTATATACATGTTTTCATATTTATTTACTGCTTTGGCAGAATAATGCACGTTTTTCTTCTAGTAATGTAGCAGATGAGAGTCATAAACTATTATTTACTTATAGTTTCTCATAAGCATTAGTAAAGAGTATATTTATATGGTATGTGTATTCGTATTTTCATGTGAATGCTGTATCTACCCAGCAGGCATGTTTCAGTGTGGTTTCTTGGGGGGAAAAAAAGAACTACTGGCATAAAAAGATAGTGGTGCTTACTGTTGTCTGACAACATTCACAGTAAAGCTTCCAGCAGGCAGAGACAGCATTAGAGATAATTATGTACACCAAAACAGATGAAAAATCAGCAGCCCATGGTTCCATTTCTTTCCCCATCTACCCTGTTGGCTCTGGCAGAGCAGAACATGAGTAGCCCAATACACTCCTTCCTGGTCGTCTTAGATGAGTTTGTCTATAGCAGAAAATGCTGACTTATAGTATGCAATTGAAGTGTACAGGCATGCACATCCGTACCAGCTTAAGTAGTTGCTTACTTCCTGTTCTTACTGAGTATCTGAAAGGCATGTTTGTGTGTGTATATGTATGTACACACACTTGTTTGCACATATCCATTTGTATCTTAGAAGGAAGCACAGTAGCTCTTCAATGTATTTTTTTTCTAACATTTAAGAAACAAACTCTGTACAAAATAGTAGTAGTAATAGAAGTGCTGCTGAGCCTATACAAACACTAACCTCTCAATAGACTTCAATAGAACTGGAATTTTTATTCCAGTTTAGATCTCCACTGCAAGTCTGTGGAGGCTACTTCTGAAGTGATATCCACAGCATGTGTTTCTTATTTCTTAATAAAAACAAAATAGACTAGGAAACCATAGAAGTCCTGCTGAAAACAAAGCCATTTTAAGATCATAAAAATATTTACAGTACCTAAAGATTCTGTTTGGCTTCTTATTTGAAGTACATGTTCTCTAGTGTATGCAGAGACATGAAAAAGTAGGCAAATGCAAAGACTTCCAATCACAGAAGAATATTATCATTAATGTTTACAAATAGATCATAGTCCCCAGTGCTAAAAAATTGTAATGCACAGTAACTTAGGAAAAACTAAGAGGCTAACTTAGGAAACTAAGACTAAGATTCCAAGACTGAAGGAAGCAAAAGCAAGTTCTCAAGACAGTTGGAAATATTCATTGTTTTAGTATCACTGTAAGAAAAACAGTTATTTTATGCATTGCAAACCATCCAGAAAGGACAGAGAATAGACAGAGAATAAAGATGTCCTGCTCACCTGCTTCTTAATACTTGGAAGTTTCTAATCTAAATAAGCATTCATTCTTTGAAAGCATAGTGGGTAAAGAGTTCTGCTTTGGAGTATCTCAGAATGGTGCCAGTTTGAGCAGCAGAGATCCTTGCTTCAACCTTCAGCAAAGGGGACAGATGGTCTTTTCCTCAGTTCTCAAAAAGCATCCTAGAAGCATCAACTACACAATCTTCTGCTAGGATAGTTATAGGCCTGTACTCCTTGCACTGCTCCTCAGAGAAGGCTGTAGCACTGCAAACAACAGTGTTGAGTGCAAAAGGAAATAGAGCTCCAGCGTAGCAAAGTGTCACGGAGGAAGACAGGTACATCAAGTTCTAGTTTGCTTTTGTATTTTGTGTTAAGTGGTCTTCAACTCAGAATAGCCAGTCATCTGCCTAATGAATTGAGTTTTGCACCCAGTTTCCCTACAAAACCAAAGAAGCTGTTTTTTAAGTAGTAGTCTGGTAGTCAGAACATTCTCCTGGTGAGGAGACCAGAGATATTTAAAGGGTCTTAGACCTTAGACCTTTCTGAGATACAAATTTCAATTCTTAGGAGATGATTCTGGGATCAGAATAGGCAGGCATCCCTCCTTTCAGACCTGTATAAGGAATTCCTGAGAAAGAAAGGTTTAAAGTTTGTCAGCACAGGTGCAGTTCTGTGCTAAGCAGAAGTTGTTGGGATTGCTGTATAGCAACAGGTAGGTCTCCCGCACACAGCCAGCGGAAGCTAGATTCTAAAGTGAAAGTTCCATCTTCATGTGAGATACTAGAAAGTACAAGTCCTGTTAGATGTATCCCTGTATCAAAAGCCAAGAGAGTGGGGGGCAAGAAAACAATCAGTCTTGTTACCCCTTAAGGAAAGTTCTAAATATGATGAAATGAGAATTTCAACAGACTGTGGACTCCAGATTATGCCATAACAAGACAGTGTCCCAGGTGGGCTTTACATTGACTCAGCAGCAATTCTACAGCTCAAGTCTAATAAAGGAGGATCCGAGGAAAAAAAGCCACTTTAGTACTGCTCAATAGATAGCCATATTTACCTAGAGTACACTAAAAACAGATAAAGGTAGCATCTTAGCGACAGTCATTATATTTGTCTTCATATTGGTTCTAGTATTTGATTCCTAACAACAGGTATTTTCTCCTTTTTCTTCTCATTCTGCCAACTAAAGAATCTTTTGCTGTTCCTGACCTCAGCAATTCAAGAGGTGACTTCTGCATGCAGTTCATTGATATGCACCAAAATATTTTTGTTAACACTTGGCTTTAACACAGACTTACTGTCAATTGCTTGCTGTGCATTTGTCTGCAGTGATTACTCTTTTTGCTAGATTTTTGCCTTATTCCAGTTCTGTATTAATTTTCCTTTTTGGTATTCAGGTTAAAAATATATACACACATAGGCATTTTTTAAATGACGTAGGTAGGCTTACACCTGGTTTTCAGCAGAGCAATAAAACTTTATTCAAGGGAAGGCTGCCATGCATGATCAAGCCTGATTTTGTTCTTCTATTCAAGTGTGGAACATCTTTACATGTAGAGAAAGAGAAAGGAAAAAGAGGTGTGGAAGCATGGAGAGGTGCTATTGTTTGAGTTACTATAAAGCCTAACACTAAAATTCAACCAAGTGGTAAAGTCACTTTAAGTAGCCTGGATACTTTACCAGTTAGAAATTACTTCTTTTACATAGGAAAAGCAAGGTTTATTTATGCTAAACATATTTGTAAGAAAACTGGGCATTGGTTAGCAAGTCAATTCTAATTACTCAAACAACTGATTAAGAATTCAGCTGCACCAGGGAAACCGTTGATTATTTGCTGTCCAGTGAACAATTCTATACCATTGTGTATTGTAACAGCACATTCCATAGGTGACGTACAGCTCTTCTCATTTTAGGTGAGATGTTTGAGAAAGTTTAAAAGTTTAAATGTGAATGATGCAATATCTAATGCATGGCATAATGTTAAGTTTTGTTGAATGTCTTCTGTGGAGCCAAGCACACTGTTCTCCAATTAACAAGTAACGTCCTAATCACAGTGACTGCATTGTCTTAATACATGCGTTGAATTATCAGTTCAGACTGACTTGAAGATGAGATACTAACACTTTTTTTTAATGTTCACTTTTTAGGTTATCACTGGGATACATCAGACTGGATGCCAAGTGTTCAGCTGCCAGGTATCCAGGAGTATCCAAATTATGAAGTGGTTGAGGAGTCAGCTCCCCTCTATACAGATCCAAATGCCATCGATACAGACTATTACCCTGGTGGTTATGACATAGAAAGTGATTTTCCACCTCCACCTGATGACTTCCCTGCACCTGATGAGCTTCCACCATTACCACCAGAATACAGTGACCAGTTTGAGTCAATACAGCCTCCCAGAGACATGCCAGCCGTAGGTAGCTTGGGTTCTTCTACAAGAAGCAGGCAGAGGTTTAACCTTAATCAGTATCTTCCCCATCACTATCCTGCAGACATGTCTGAACCTCAGACCGCAACCAGTGGTGCCAATGGCAATTACAGAGAACCTTATGCTCCTTACACATTAGGGTACAATAGAGACTTTGAAGCTCCCACTGTAGACAACATGTCCATGTCTGTGTATGCTTCCACAGCTTCGTGCTCCGATGTGTCAGCATGCTGTGAAATGGAGTCTGAAGTCATGATGAGTGACTATGAGAGTGGAGATGACAGTCATTTTGAAAATGTGAAAATTCCTCCACTTGATTCCCAGCAACATACAGAAGTCTGACACACTCAACAAAGTGCCTGGACTCTTAACAGACTTAATCAATTCTAGAACAATTTTCAAGAGCTTTTTCTTTCCCCTCCCCCTCTCTCCCCAGCCTCAGTGAATGCTTCTGTTTCAGTGAGCTAAACTGGCATGGTGGCATTGGATCATGCAGTTCATTTCACTAAACCAGCTTATTTCCATTTTCTGACCTACTATAATTGGACAGTTCCAAGAATTCCACTGACTGTGCCATTTTTGAACATGTTTTTTGTATTTGCATTGTCTATGTTAAAAAAAATCACATACCACTTCTCCATATTAGCATGATGCATATATTTATATAGTTCTAATGAAAAATTAATTTCCTTCTACTTTTTGTAAATTTTATGTACAGTTTTGATTTTAATAGTTTTAACTAGATTTTGTAGATATTTTGTGAATTTGTTTTCCACTGAAAATAGTGGTATTTGTGTGCCATTAAAACTAGCACCCTGAGTTATTATAATCAGGGCATCACTGTACGTATTCCCCCCAAAACCAAGGTTTGACATTTCATTATGAGAATTTCAACATATTCACACAATTCCAATTGTACATAGGTTAAGTCTGATATTTTTCTGGGTCAGCTATATGGAAATGTCTTAAGTGGGTTGCTGTATTTTAGAACTGTAAACATTTTTTCCCTTCTTGGAAAGTGTGTTGAAGACCCTCTACATACCAGTTTAAAACCAAAACCACCACGACACGGTTTTTATAGTGTCTGTATATTTGTGATCCAATGGTCTTGTAAAGGTTTTTACTGAAAATTACCATTAGCCAGTCTTTCTTACTGACAATAAATTATTAATAAAATACTTTAGCCTTGCTCTGTGTATCTCTATTATATAACATACAATTGACAAAGCATTCAGTGCAGCATTTTTAAGTCTATGTTTTGTACTGTATTAAGTTACTTGCGCCAAGCAACACGTTTTACTCTCCTCAGAAATCAAAATGCAGTTGTTAGAGATGCTCACTAGATGGCAGTATGTGTCCACTTAATGGTGTTTTAAAAAGTAATCGGGCCAGTATGAATAAAGATTGATGGGTATCAAACTTCAGTAGCCTTCTCACAGTTTGCATTTTTCTTTAAACATATATCATCAGCTATTATGTAGCTTACTGAGTAGTTTTTCTGAAGTTCCATATATATGTATGTATATATATATACACACACACATACATATATGTATATATATACACTACTTTAAAGACCTTAGGATTTTTCTCTCTTAAATATATGTATAATATATATAATTCCTCTCTGAATTTACTTAGGTAGGAATTAGGTACTTAGGTAGGGATTTTCATTTCTATTTATTCCTTGACTATGCATTTCCATGCTGAAATTTCTGTGCTAATTTCTGAGTTTTTAAGCAATATTTTAATTGCAGTCTCTTGTATTAAATTTCACTGGATGCAAGTGAAGACGGCATACCGTTTATCTGTAGATTGCCCAGCTATTTTTCTGACCAGAAAAGAACAAAGCCCCTAACACAGTTCTCCAGCTTAAAATTGCTCTGACCACAAGTGAAAAGAGTAAGATAACTTTCTTTTACTTCCTGCACGAGGAACACTAAAACTCATAGCAAGATACCCTAGCGCATCAGTGTGTTCTTTATCACAGCTAGAAATCTTTTCACCTCCATTTTTTCCTGCTGTCTCAGAAAATTCTTCAGCTTGGAAAGATACAACTGCAGATCCTGTCAGATACACAGCAGCTAAGCCTAGGCCTTTTACCACTTGGGAGACCAGAATATGGGATTTGTCTTTGGATGTTTGATTATTTGTGCACAAAACAGAACAGGTTGCAGCCTGTCATGCAATCCCAAATAGGGATTTCATGACAGTCAAGACCTCAGCACGACGCACCACGTCCTCAGTGTTAATTTGCTAATATGCAGGTAAGAATCTCTTGACATATGCAAAAAAACTAAAATGAGTGGGCTTAAAACTATGTTCTGGCTTTATGCTGCAGCATTCATCCCCAATAGCAGAGTTTTCTGTACATCAGACTCATTGGTAAATCTGCTGTTATATCTCAATTGCCTTAAAAGAATCTTACAGAACTGAGTAAAGGGCATAATACTCTCCATATTAATTTTGATCACTGCTTAAACTTTGTAGCTCAAGAAGAAATGGATGTGGCAGTTCTGTTCAAGATTTCTTATTATCTGGCTCTTGGTTGAAATGGACCCTCTGGAGTCAGTAGGATGAAAACAGTGCACAGACTTGCATTCTTTCTTACTATGACTAATAAAGATGAAAACCTTACATAACTTTTCTTAAGGTAATGGTTTAGAGCAGAAATATTGGAAGAGAGATTTTTGAAATCAAGAGATATAAAGGACAGGAATCAACACTTTCTTAACCATAGTTTATCAGTATTGAGGGAACTGTCTTATTACACTGCAAACAGCTCCAAACTTTCATGCCAAAAATAAACCAAAACAAAAAAACCTTACATAGAAAAGTCATAATACTCTTTTTTCTCTCTGCAAGGCCAACGCTGTTAAGTAGCACATAATTTTGTGCTTCACAGTGGAAAAAAAAAAAAAAAAAAGATAGCATCATAGCAGTCACAGAAGCAACAGGCAGTTCCAACTCCATTACAGCTTAGCAACTGGTGTTTAAAGTAAGACCACCTTAAACAAATGCTCCTTTTATAGAAGTGCCAGGAGCTATTATCAGCCAACTCAAGTCCAGTAAGTGCAACTAAACCTGATTTCCCAAATAATACTACACCACCACACAAAAAATTTACCTAAGTCCTAGGAGTCCAAGCTACAATAAAACAATCTCCACCAGTTAGCATCCATGGGATGACAGAATACAGCTGTATGTATCATGGATTCATCAGTTCCTCTTCTTCCCTGTCCCCAGTGTGCGTTTACTGCCACTGGTCTGTTTCTTTAAATAGCTGCTTTTTAATGCTTTAAGTTCACTCTACCTCTGTTCTCACAAGAAGGGAATCTGTTGCCAGATGCAGACTCTTTTCTTGCCATGAGCTGATTACAGGGAAGGGGGAAAAAAAAATAATCAGTGACATAGCACACATTTGAAACAATGGAGTAAGATGCAACTTCAAAGGTTTTATGATTGTGTGTGGGAAATCTACATCACTGCAAAATAAACTCTTACACAATATATTAACTGTTGGGCAAGTGCCAAATACAGATCAGCTTTCATTTAGTAGATTAGAACTTCAGAATGATTTTTACTACAGGATCCTTGTATTCCCTACATGTCAAATGGTACAAGGAACATCTGTAATACTCATAAAAGATGAGTCCAGGATATATAAGCACAGTCTTGAACATACTTGCAGTATTTGAGTACTCACGAAAAGAATCTATTCTCTAGAAACAGAAATTGCCTCTTCCAGACTGTTCACCATTACACCATACAAAATTCACACTTTCCCTTGGGAAACTATTAGACAAAGTTTCTGTTAGTTTACAAGTTCACAGACAAACCAATGAAATACAGACTAGATAAATGCAAAGGTCAGACTAGATGATCTCTAGAGGTTGTTTCCAACCTCAAATGTTTTGTGATTCTGTGGCAAGGCAAGACTTCTATCTTGTAACAGCGTAAGACAAGCTCACTGCAGATTTTTTTTTTTTTTTTTTTTCAGGTAAAGATAAATAAAATCATCTTACAACTTTAAGGAGTTGGCATGTCCGTAGTAAAAAGTCTTAAAAGAATATCCTAAATTCTCTTCCATGCTGAAAAATACCAGCTCGCTCAGCCTCTCCTCACACAAAAGTTTCCAGACCCTTGATCTTACTGACTCTATGCTGGACTCTCCAGTTCAGTCTTTCTTATACAGGGGAATAAAAAAACACTACCACATTCTCCTACTTGTTTTATTAAAAACACATATGAGCTTGTAGAATTTAAGGTTTCATTGATAAGATTTGGGTAAAAGTTAGTACTGTTCTGTCCAATTTGTATTTTATTTGGACTGTAGGAAGCATTATAATTTTGCCTTGGAGCAGAGAACGAACATAAATTCTACCAGATTAACTTTATGAGATAAAAAACAAAACTAGAAACAAACGAAACAGACAATCCTGTAAGACTTCTATCAGGGAGGATGGGATTCGAGTCCCTCCTCCAAGGATATTTCATACTAAAATGGAATTGAGAAAATAAACTCAGATTGTCCTCCAGCCTTTGCTCTGCCCATTGCCTCCATGCAGCAAGTCCTATCCCACATAGCCCCAAGGAAAGTTCCTGCACTATAGGAAGAGATACAAATCTAATCAACTTAAGCCAAAAACAATACTAAATCATTACCTAGCCAAAGTAGTCTAGGTCTCCACAAAGTCTTTGTGCTTCACAGCAAAGCTCTGCACTCCACACACAAGGGACAGTCAAGAATTAGGTGTTACTTTCCATCTGTTGCAAACTTTTAGGATTTCTAGCTACTACAAGTCCTCATAAAAAACCATGAAGATCCATTAATCCAAACACGCTGAAATAGCCATTATTTTTGGCAGCATTGCTCCTTTCATAGCCAGAATCACAGATTCACAGAATTGTAGGGGTTGGAAGGGCACTCTAGAGATCACTGAGTCCAACCCCTCACCAGGGTTTGGATGGGACCAAAAAAAATATATATATATATACACACACACACACACACACACATACATACATACATAGTATGTAGGATTACACAGCAAAGCAGGAAAGCAAGCTCTTCACCTGGATCTTAGAGACAAAAGTCTAAGAAGGCTTATTAGACTGTTTTCATCTCTCACACAATATAAATAAGTGTCTGATCTTACTGATAACTGAAAACTTAGTGGTTACCAATGCCCATTTGCTATATCTGATCCAGTCTGATCTGAAAGTATTATAATCATCACAAATTTAATAAACCTCTGCACAGAAAAAAACAATTTGGCTTTAGTAGCAATCATATAGAAGTTAAGACTGTCAGTAAGAACATGGGATTACGAACATTATAGCAAGAGCTTTGCTTAATGAGTTACCACCAAAGCTGAACCATATTTCATGAAAGGCCTTTATAAGCTTTTTTCTGCAAATCACTTCTCAGTTTCTTCATATTTTCTTGTATGTTTGGAGTAAAGCTTTCACAGTAAGAAAGAGCACTGACAGGCCCAATTAATGATGGTATTATTCATTCACATAATCTTTAGAATATCAATCTGAAATCCCTCTCAGAGTTTGCATTTAACTTTAAAGGAACATAGAAGGAAAGACCACATTGCATCAGAAAGTTTTGGCTTTTTAATTTCATATTTTTCTGAATAACTTTAAGCACAGAGTCACTTCCAACATAAGACTTCAAATTTGCCTAATTCAAATCATGATCATCTGATGGCCAAAAAGATAACAGAATCTTCTGCTTTGAGTTTCACTAGGGGAAAAAGACTTCAGATCTCTAAGAAAATGCCTAAAATCATAATTAGTGATATGACTGCAGCCTAGCTTTATGTATTAAGATTTCTTTGTTTTAAAACCAAACCCTACTCTATCCATTTGAAATTTCATAGGTCTCGCCTGCAAAAACTCAGCGTAACTGTTCAGAAACATAAGGGTGGGAGGAATGTTTATTTTGCCTGAGTCTTCAAGCATTTAAGTCACATCTTTCACTGGTCACCCACCCTGGGAGATCATGCAGAAGAAGGCAGAAAGCCTGGGGCTACAAGGAAAGTGAAAATTGAAAGATGCATTTTGTATCCCAAGATAACAGCAGAAGCAAGAAAATAATAGCAGGAGGAAAACTCAAAACAAACAAACAAACAAATTAAAAATTAAAAAAAATCAGAGTCAGTCATGCACAAAAGGAAAATGTGAGAAATTTTGAAAGTCAGAGGAAGACAGTTACAGAAAGAAAAGAACAGCTGAGTTTCCACTTAAGTCCAAGGAAGTATATTCTAACAGTAATTTCAAAATTTCTTAGTAGGCCTCACCTTCAGCTTTTATGTTGACATTTAAATTTGTATCCCTGAGCTTTCTTTTGAATCAGTTGGGTAATTCTTGCTCAGCAAGCAAGCTTTTCCGACAGCTACATTGTGGAGCTGCACTCCTCAAACTGAAGTCCCAACTTACTTGGGCAGTAGTTAATCTTTCTGGGCTGCCCATTATATCCTTCCCTGTATGGAAAATAACTTCCTTTTAACAGAGCTATTAGGATAAATACCTATCACTATAGTACTGCTACAATTTTCCTATTGGCCACCCCAAAAATTCCACTACCAGGATTTAATATTATGAAGAAGCGAACAGACTCAAGTTTAAGTCTCCTCAGTCTCATGAGGACTGCAATTCCTTCCCCTCCACTACCTCCATTCTAGCCAAGGTTTGTAAATCCTGCTCCTATAACTCTGTTGAACTGCCCACAGCCAATTTGCAGATTAGGAAGAGTCCCAGTTCCTCCCTCCTGAGTCACATAGCACAGGCATACAGTAGGAAGGACTGAATTTCTGTTCTCAGAAAACAATAGTGTTCACACATACTGTTAAACAAGAGCAGAAAAGATCTTGCATAAGAGGCTGCCATTCAGTTCAGAGACTAACAACGCACTCCTCCAAGCAGGGAAAAAGTACTAGTTATGCTACACCTTGGATGCCAGGGAGTATTTCCCTATTTCTGTAGTAAAGCACATTATCTTAAGCAGCTTTAAGGGTTTATCTTCCTTTGGCTAAAACTAGTCAGCTTTCTTGGCGAAAAATGCAGAAATATCTTCCCTTGTATTCATTTTTAATTGCTGTACCAGAAACTTCTTTAATAAAAATTAGCCTATTTAAAGACCCTATACAGACAAGAGTCATCAGTTTAATTTAAAATTAAAAAAAAAAAAAAAAACACCCACACACCAATCTTTTTAAACTGAGCTAGAACCAGGAGCTAAAATGCAACACACATTTTACGGAGATGTTGTATTATCAAGCTTGTCTCATTTGTCCCAACCAGATTTAAAAGGCAAAAAGTAGACTGGCATTGCAAAAGAGAAGAGTAAGAAAGGCTATGAATATCTAGAAGGAGTCTGTACAGGAGGTTGAAGTTGTAAAAATTGAGGAAAATAAGAAGGAACAAATCCTGGGAAGTACAGTGCAGAGTAAGATGAGTCTGGAAGGTTTGAGGAGAAGTTTGCAGATGTCAAAAATTAAAGTTTGCTTTCAATTGCATTAAATGCAAGAAATTCTACCAGAGACACTATAAACATAAAACTAGTGGATAATCAAGGTACAATAAATCTCAGTGAAATCAAGACTAGCAGATATTTTCAGCATTACGTCTGTGTCCATTATGGAAGAGGTTGAATATTTTCTCTGCTTTCTAACACCTCAACCTGAAGTATCACACAATCTTAGGAAATTAATGAATGAGAATAAACAGCATCAAAGATAACATGGCACTGAACCAGCACTTCTGAAACACTTAAGCCCATGTTATCCTGCACACAGCCAACTAAAACTGCCACAGTACCACAGAAATGAGAAAAAACATTTACAGTTAAAGACAAGAGACCAGGCCAGATGTACCAAACACCAGGTTCACATGGATGTAGCACTTAAGGGGAAAATAAAGCAAATACTAATATCAGAAGCACCAGGAAACAAGAATATTGAGCTGGTCAAACCACACAGTCTGGTCTTCTGCTTGTAACAGGACAGCTGAATTGAATCAAGCAGTGCCAGTCTGGGCATTCAGAAATTCTCTGTACAACCCTTTCATGCTTCTCTTGCTCCTACAGGTAAGGGACAAAGGAACACTTGCCAACATGGCCATTATCAAAATGCTCATCCAAACTGTTCAGTTTAACCTATTATGAAAGCAAATCTCACACAGACACTGCAATGGAAAAACTTAGTCAGCATCAGGAGATAAAAGCTGCACATTTCTGCTTTTATTCAGATAGCTGTAGAACAGCAACAGCAATTCATGATCAGTAAAAAAAATGCTGCTAGTATTTGTACTCAAAGATAAGCAGATTTGATTCTGGAATGATGATTCAGATGAGTTGATTCTGGAAAAAAAAAAAAGATTTATGCTACAAGAATTTGAAAGAGAAAAATGGAAATAAGAGTCTTTTGTGTAAAGCAGTGTTTTCAATGTTTCCCATGTGAAGGGCAATAGTTTAAACAGCTTGGAATACTGATTAAAGGTGCAAGAGAGCTGTGCTAGTGCCTTTTCCCCACTTCTGTGAATTATTTCAATTCTGTTTCCTCTTTTTTGTTAAATAAAATTAACAGTTGCTTTTCTCTTAAGATGAACTAAAGATTTACTTGACCGAAGCTGTTTTTTTCCTCCTCTCCTCTAAACATCTTTTTTGCAAGATAAAATAACTTCCCCACAGCTGTACCAAATGGAATTTTCTGTTTAGTATTTTGACCAAGGAGAACTCTTACCTTTACTATCCTGTTCCTGAAATTGCTTTTCCACTTCATTACTATATGGTGATACTGTTAACTGTTTCCTACAGTGACAATCCTTCTACATTCTTCTAAGGTAACACAATACTGAAGAAACTGTTTTCTGTGCTAGGAACAGGGCTTTAAAGAAGTCACTACCGCAAGAGTACCCTTGAATGGTTTTAATTTGCTGTTTCAAATCTTAAAAGGGCAACAAAATATTAGTTGTAATTTAAAATCCATTACTACTTCAGGTATTAACCATTATCTTACTTGTCCTGCCTCTCATTCAGATAACATATGCTTCATCGCAAAGGGTAAAAAACAAGTGAAGATGATACCGAGATCTACACCTGAAGTTAGTAGCGCAGAATTCTTAGTGCATATAGACTATAAGTGTGCATAAAATGCAGCTGAATTACATTCTATTCACTTTCAGGGAATGTTAAAAGTTAATGCTGTAGCCTTCTAATGTAATTTTCTATTCACTTAGATTACTATATAGTAAAAATGAGACAAGAAACAGTGGACTATCTTTTCATTAGAATTTACAAAGCTAGACATTTTTTCAATTCAACTAATAACAACTGCCTATTACGGTAGATACATGTGGGACTCAACAAGATTTTACCCATCAATGCTTTTCTATTTCAGCCCTACATTTGTGAAAAGGAAAGGGCTGACATATCCAGGTAAGTATCCAAGAGCAATACAGTGCAACGCAAGTGCAACACCACAGCTTTGGGAAACACTGGCAACCATAATACCAATAGTCCTATTCTAATAGTCTGCAGCTGGAGCTTCCTCCAGAGCATTTCATAAGCCTTTCAATCAGCCCAAGACACAGATACGCTCATAGCATGTGGAGAAATATCTGTTAGATCAAACACTTCTGCAACATCATCCTTTGCTTTAGTTAGGCCTCACCACCACTAAGCGTACCACCTTCAAAGTACACTACTGGATCAGTAAAACAAAAGGAGCAGAACCCTTCCAACATTGTCTGGTGCTCAGTTCTAGACATGATGCCTGCTATGCATGTTCTTGGTTAGCCACCAACTTACAGAAGCACCCACTGCTGGCCAGTTGCTGCCTTCCCAACCACTTCAGAACAATAATGGGTTAACAAAGTTGTTTTGGGGACTAGATAACATCTCTGCTCACATTCCTTCCCTCTAAAAGCCCAGTTCTGTCCTCTATTAAAGCATTTTGCTTTACTTCTAGGTTGTTCCATAGAGCACAGCCCAGCAGGGGAGCTGCCAGGCACCAGGCACCACAGCAAAACAGATTTCTCAGATTTTCCCTTTTTTCTTTCCTTCTGCTGTTCACTCTGACTAATGCTGTTATCTTAACACTGCTGGCAACCTCACACGTAGCAAGCAGAGCTACCTTTCAGCATTCATACTTTCATTCAGCAGTAGCTGAATTTAATCAGTGCTGCATACACATAAATTCTGAATGCCAGAAGCCTTTCCTCATATCACAAGGGGCCGCTGTTAACTGCTATGGTGAGACAAGAGGATCTGCAAAGCACTGCATACATTATCAAGCAAAATTAATCAAATCAGAGCAATGAAATGGAGTGACAAGAAGTGCAGAAACAGCTCCTGAGCTGAAGCACATAAGGATTTATTTCATGTAAAAGATATTTATGTAGTTTTATTTGCAGGACCTAGCTTGTTGCTACTGCTATCAGGGAACAAGAATCAGCATAGCAGTACTACACTGCTTATTAAGAAACCATAGAATTACAAGCAGCACTTGAACTGACCTTTAGATACTACAGATGGCATGCCAGCCTGAATTAGTGAAACTGGATGTTACACAGCAATACTGTCACGGTTGCTCGGCATATAAATTAGCAAGGGAAACTCTTCCCTGAGGAAAACAAACACGTGAAGGCTCAGAACAAAAGTAACGTGCGTGAGAACTGCAGCCACAGCCAAAACACTGGCTCTGACATTGAACAGAACTGGACAGATGAAAGACACCCAAGGGACCGCTGTGCTCCAGCTCCCAGGATGACCTCTGTCTCTGTGGCTGAGCTCATCACCCAGCCCTGCATATATCTGGTGTGACATACCGAGAGCAATACTGCTTTTAAGATTATTTATACAACCAAAGCAGCATGACACTAAAGAAATTGCACTGTAAAGCTCATACTTAAATATTCCCTGAAGTATCTGAAGAACATTTATTCCTAGGCATAATTAAGATGTAAACACATTTTAAACAGACTGGAATTTCTCCTTCAATTTGCAATCACCAACAGCAGACTGGTTCCTTGCACTTAAGGCATCAGTTCAAAGATGTTTTCATTATTTGTTTTTTTTATTATTGATTTAGGAGCTGGCCCAGCTGAGCTCTCAGCTTCTCAGGAGAAAACCAAAGAAACTGCACCTGGCCTTTTCATCTGCATGTCTAACTGCGCTCAGTGTTGTTTGGGTAGGAGAAATAGATATCATGTAAAAGACATGCTACTTATAAGATCTAGAATTCCAGAACACTACTCAATTTGGACTCCAGTGCAAGTTGTTGCTCACATACCAACAAAACGCTTGCCCAGCTGCAGAGAAGGAGGCCCTCCACCCATTTTAGAGAGCCAAGAGAATCAGATACCACAGTACATACAGAAGAGCAGCCACCTTGCTTCTCTATGGCAACAAAATCTTAAACAAGAAAGCAAATTATTAAAGGCTTATCGTACAATTGCCACAGGCATTCCCTGACTGCAGTGAAAACCAACTGAAATTAGATGTTAGAAGGAATAACACGCAGTCCAGATTCTGCTTCATTGAATGGTATCAAAGTATGTTATGGCTCATCTTGGCAATAAGACCAACAGAAACAAGCCGCAACAAGATCACTATTGATATCCATTCCTTAACCATGCTTAGACATACCTGCTTTTCTACCTCCTCAACAGCAAGCAAAATTAAAAAATAGATTTACCTTTTGATGAGTCCATCCTCACATCCCACCAAATAGCTGCTGGCTCACTTCATCAGCATGGCTCTTCAGAGGATTCCCACCTCGCACACAACCCCAGCAAGACGAGAAACCCTTTTAGTAGCCGACCTCTGTAGCAGGACTTATCCAGAAGACCTTCTCCTTTGCTTTGCCTGCTCACAAGTGAAAAGTCACCCCCTCTCCACACCTGTGTCCTATAGCAGTAATGCTATGCTTCAGGTACAGCCCAGAGCACTAAGGACACTAACTCTTATTAACTCCTACAATACCAAATGGCAGCATTCTGCACAGATTTCTGGGAGAAGTAAATTTCCACCAGGGATCTGAAGAAAGTACATATGACAACGTGGAAAAGTGGAAGAAAAAAAACACCAAATCCCTCCGCTACCCTAGACTTAAGGGATTTGTGTGTTCAGTTAAAAAAAAAGATTTAAAAGGAAATTACCATTAAGAGCATGCTGAAACAGCTCAGAAACAACTGTAAGCCAGAAGAACAGTACTCTGTTTTACTAGTCATCTGACCAAATAAAACTTTACATCAGAATGGAACAAATTACTCTGTTTCTTCCAAACATATATGCTGCAGTCTGCCTAAAGACCTCTATGTTCCCTTTAAACATTATCCCACAGTTTGAATTCCCATCCTGGCTAATCTCTGTATCCTACACATTCCTCTTGCCCTTGTGCATTCGTAGTCTTCACAGAATTACAAGCAATATTACATTATCCTTGAAGAGTTACTATTTTTCCCCCAGCAAATCCTCTTGTTGAGCACATCTAGCTTGTTAAAGAAATTATCTTCCTATATTTACGTCGTAAGAATTTAGGTTAACAATAACAATGTTTTCCAGTCTACACATTTTTTGCTTGTTTAGAATTTCATTTCCTAAATGAAACACGCCTTTCTCTTTGTTGACTCACCACCACCATATATACTGACTTTTAGCATCAGGCTGAAAGTTCAGTATTTTCCAGTTCTCTGTCAGCTAACAAATCTCAGAAATCCTAACATCAACTCTCCCATGACTGAGTCAATTTTTAAAACACACAGTTCATTGGTTTTAACAACGTATTTTTTCTCTCACACCAAACACATTGCACCGTTACACATGACACCAAGTGCAGAGCAGTCTTCCTGAAATAGCAATCTTGTAGTTGTAAACAAGGCAGTTTGTATTAGGTTCTCTGGAGTTATTGCTTCGTTTATAAAATATAAAATATTACATAAAATATTTCTGTTGTTTTTTACCTCTCAAAAATATTTATTTCTAGCTTCATTGTTGATTTCATTTTTAAAACATTCTCTGCTCCCCACTGAGAGACATCTCAGGATGTCACTGGCTCTTTTGCTTTAGTTGTTGATGTGTTGTATCATCGTGAAGTATATCCATTTTCTGTATTGTACTAGCATTCTTAAGGTTGCACAGAAAATACATATGCAGAGGAAGAAAAGCTTAAGAAGATCACCTAGTTCCAAACCCCTGCCAGGTAAGTGACAAAAAGCCCTACAAAGCACAAGTACAGCTCTGAACATAGCTCAAATGTGCTGTCAAAAACACGTGAGACCTCCTGCCACCAAATGTACTCAGTGCACCATGCTCAAGCACCAGAGTCAGCCTCAGACTGTATAAACAGGCTTTGCTGTCTTTCCCCTTTCCTCCTGCTGTTAATTTCACCTTCTGACCTCTACGCTGCCTTGTTTTCATACAACCTCGCACACAAGACCTTCACAAGACCAAGGAGCTCATGTGAGACAGTAGTTGAACCTACCAACAGAAAGTATTCAGTTTCTGTTGGCAAATTCCCATCTTCCCTTATGAGGCATACATTATGGCATTCTCTAAAACAGGAAATCTATCCTATCTTGCAACCAACCCGCAAAGATTTTGGAAAAAATTTCCCACCTTTCATATTTCAAGCACACACATATATCCATCCGTATCACTTTTCTTACCTCCCAGGCTCCTTCCACTACTATCTCTGCCTGCTTACCCTATCTTTTTATACATATAAATACCCCAGCTGGGCAACAGTTTGAATAACAACACTGACCTGACAAGATTGGAGTATTTGCTGACCCTTCTCACAGACTAGCACTTGACCTGGATACCCTTCTCTTAAAGTCTCTGCTACCCAGACAATATTGAATTGCACTGGCTTATGTCTGCTTTGCAGACAAATTCTGGAAGGCATCAGAAGGAACTCAGCATTTCACAAAATGGATGAAATAGTACCATGTTTAATAAATATAATGATTTTTTCCTAACAGCTAATTATTATGTGACAACTGTATTCACCAGAGAACAAAACTTTATTCCCTTGATAACAGGATTGAAAAAATAAAAAGGCAGTACAAGTTATTTGTCTTCGTGGACTTATAACTAAAAGCTGTCATTCAAGACTGCATCTGTTCTGCAAGTAGACTGAAAATAAAAGTGCACTGGTGCGGTCCATTTAATAATATACCTATGATCTCAAAGTATTAATGTTAGGAGGTACTTATAGCAACATACACTTTATTACACAAAAAGCAATTTAAGAGAAATATACTAACGCTCCTACCAATGAAAATAGTACTTCTTGTAATATAATTTACACTAAACTTAAGGCTTAGAGATTCTTCTTAAGCATTGTAGGACATATTGATCTAAGCTGAATTTTAGGTTTATCCTATTTACTTTAAAATTTTCCCCAGAGGCCTGGCAGGAAATACAAGTCTATTAACATATAGGATAATAATAAAATTTTCCCCAGAGGCCTGGCGGGAAATACAAGTCTATTAACATATAGGGTAATAAGAAATGAAAACAAACAAACAAACATATTGATTAAATATCTATTTATTCCAGATTCGTCTCCCTGATTTTGCTGTTCATGTCACTTTTGCTGTTCATGTCACTCTTTTTCCTCAATTCATCCACCCATTGTCTCTTCTTTTTAGGATCTCAGAAATGTCTAAATACAATTGCTATCTGGTATAAGTATGTCTTGTTAATGTTTAGGCTGTCTAACATCCAAAATGTGGTTTCAAATATCATTTACTATTCTCTATACAATATAATCAGCATATTGTAGTTATGCCACCGTCAAAGGAGATCTTGTGTATTTTTGTTGCTGCATCTTCAAAATGACCATTCAGAAGCTATGGTTGCCCTTTAAGGATTACACAGGAAAAAAAAATACAAGTAACCCCTGAAATATGTCTCCATAAACATATTTTCAACAAGCCAGCAAGGGAAGGAAAACAAAGGTGAGCAATTTCCCATTTTGGAAATAAAGATCAGTAGAATAGTTAATAAAATTTCTAAAATTCACCTGTTATAGAGGAGAAATTGAAAATTATGAAATAAGTGGAAGAAAAAAAAAAGGAATTATCAGTTTCTAACCAAATTAGATGACCAAGAGAACATCAAGAACAAGATGCAGAGGGGGACAGGAATTAAAAAATGTAGGCAAAACAACTGAAACCAGAACAACAAGAAGAAGAGCATGACAGGTTCAGAGGTCCATGTTCGATAACAAAAGATAACAGAAGCATGTTATGGTGAAAAGAAGGCACAGAAGAAATAGATGGCCCCATTTGCTTTATCAAACTTGCCCCCCCCCCACACTGTTTAGTCAATCAATTTCCAGTGCATGAAGCAGGGAGCTCAGTTCTCTTCTCATCTTCTTTACCACAACTCTTATTCCACCAAAGTCTTCAACAAATACCCCCTGCTCTGCAAAACCCTGTGGCTCTCCTCTGTTTACTAGTCTAAGTATACGGCCAAAACTCAGTTGCACTGTGGATTTGTGTTGGTTTTGGTGGGTTTTTTTGTTTGTTTGTTTGGTGGGTTTTTTTGGTGTAAATTCTTTCATTTTTGAGTGGAATTTGAGGGGAACTAACACACACAAAAATATTGAAGTCCCTTCCTTTTCCCACCTGTTCTATTACCTATTGCAGACAGTATGTTATGTATTCTTTTTTTTTCTCTCCATCAGACTGGAAATACATATTATCCTCTTCATTATAAGTTTTGCTTCAGCTACACTGAAGCTCACCTTGTGCTTCAATGACAACATATTTTCTGGGCTGCTTCCTCCAACTTGTCTCTGAAATAAATCAATTGTGCAAGTAAAGCACACACTGCATGCTCATTAAAGGCAGTAGCACACATACACTCAACATGGTCATGCAAATGCAGGTTAATCTGAACTAAGTTATAGAGCGCAGAGGTATTAAATAGATAGTGACTCAGTGAGTAAAACTGACTTTTTTTCAAGTGCATGAAGCATGAGAACTTGCCCAACACTGCTGAAAAAATATGTCAGCATCCCAAAGCAGTCATCTTAACCTAGGTTGTCTCCTGCACAGACTGAAAAATAAGGCATCGTTAATCTCTGGGCTCATCCCTGATGGATCAGTGTACAAGGAAGATGTACCAGTTTTGCCCTGACTATTCTCCAGGCTTTTTTCATCCTGTCTTTCTGTGCTGCATGGCAAGAGTGCTCCTTATGTACAGCAATTGCCACATCAGCAAAATATGAGGAAGAAGGTGATGGAATAAAAGGTTTAAACTATCTTCAGTAAGTGCCACTCGTTTCAGTCCTGGTTCCACCAAACATTGGCATTTTGTACAGAATTAACTAGACTGGAAGCAAGAACTATACTTAATGACAGCTTCTAAATTCCAGAATAAATGAGTAAATATATATTTTTCCCCTCACCACTGCATATAGAAATTTTTATCTGTCTTCAAGTAAAAAAGTGACAATGGGAGAACTGAAAATCATTCCAGTAATTACTGAAAGGGTAGCAATAAAATTTGGAAAGGAATTTTCGTATTAGCAAATCACATTACAGATTTTAAAAGCCAATAAAACTGTAATAAATACCATGACATTAACTGCACTTAATTTTCTGCAACTCTCAATATACTTGCAAACATTGAAAGTATATGCATCAACCAAATATGAGTGTCTGTAGTGGTGATAAAGTATCTTATGAATCAGTCATTCAAAATACTGCTCCCACTTAGGTAGTTTCCGTGTTTCTCCCCTTTAAAGTTCCTAAATATTGCTAACTGTCATGTTCCCCTAGTCCCTAGAAAAAGGAATTCAGTGCTACATAGTGAGCTTTCTTAGTAACTCCTGACACAGAAGCAGTGTTGACAAACAGATTACTAACAGTGCAGAAGACAAACGTGGAATGAACTAAGCCTGACACTTGTTTTGTGTGAACTATGCTGCAGAGATATATCAAATTAAGGATTAGGATATTAGTAAACAATAGCAAAACCTTAGCTCCTGATTCAGTGAACATTTTCGTTAACAAAAACAGACATGGAAAAGATGGGTACTAATTTATTTCAAAGAGAAAATCAATCAGTAAAAGGAAAAAAAAAAGCTATCGATCTTCCTATCACTCTTCTCTGTACTGACATTCTCAAGAGAAATCATAAAAATGTAATATTTTTGACAAAAAGCAGAAAGCAAAACTTGTAAAAAAAATTATATGCTCAATTTATTCTACATCATTTGAAGAGTGAAAAACAACAGGATTGCTTTCAGATTATTTATTTTCCCATAAAATCACAATCATTTAGTAATAATGAAGTGAGACAGTTTAGTTTATGGTCCTCTCAAGTGATATTATGCCTACTTTCTTTATTAGACAGATAGCTGTTCACCAGAAACTATCTAAGGTGGATTCAGTCCACAAATAAATTCTTGGTCAGTGGAGATATAGAACAAAATCTCTCTATAGAAGAATTAAGAAGTAGTAATAACTCTACCATTCAGATATGCTAGCTGTAACCCTGGATTACACCCTTAAAGATGAAGGGACAAGCTACTTTATGCCACCATTACTTTCTTATCACGTCAGCTGAATTTGTTACAAAATCCTAATAAAAAGGGCTTTTTTTTTCTTCAAACACTGCTTTGTTCCGTTAACTAAATGAAAAGCACTAATTTATTTCATATGAAATGCTGAACACTGAATAGTTATCAATGGCTCAGATTGAATAAACATAAACAAAGTGAGCCTTTTTAAGGGATGATATGTGGATACAGTGCCATAGCTACTGCAGTTTATAATAAGCTCCTGCGTTTAATACCACTGAGGTGACATTATGTATTTTCCCCTCTTCCTTGATGCTGCATTATTCAAATATACATAATGTAACTTTGGAAATGCCATTCCTTGCTAATGTCTCTATATAGTTTCCTCATCTCTTACAGAAATAATAAATACAACTTCAAATGATTAGTATTGACTTCTTACAATGTTATACTATAGTTCAGCTGCTCAGGTATAAATAGGAGGATGCCATAGGAATCAGAATCAAATGTTAGTTCTCCACTTGCACTAATGAAATTGCAAGTTTGTTCAAAAAATAAATGCAAAAAACCTGTGCAGCTAAGATATAATAGTGATATAAATATTGCTAAATGCTACTATGAAATTGAGCACAACAGTGTCATCAGTACTAATTCAGGTAAGTTCCATAAATTCAACGTATATCATGTGAGCTATCCACAACGTTTAGTCAATGTCTTAGACTACACGAAAAGTATAAGACAATTTTATATGATGGTTTATTGTCCTTACGTATGCAAATAAAACTAAAAGCAATACATCTATTAATAAATACAGTCAAGGTTGTATGGGAAATTGCACAAATCATATCCATGGGGTAGAATTTCAATTTCAGAGAACAGTGTATCTTCAGTGGACCTTGTAGCAAATCACCACGAAAATTAATCAGTCACGTCAGCTATAGATATAATCAACATAATTGAAATTGATAGTGATAAAAATTGCTACCTATTATGACCCAGCACAGATGTCTTATGAATAAAAGCCCTTAATTTTCACATTTAGGTTATTGCTGCATATTTTGTCATAACTGAAAATCAGAAAATCAAAACTTAGTTATGATGAAATGGATATTACAATGCTGGCGAAATACTTAATTCAAATACTGCTAATAAAAACTCTTACAGTAGTCTTAAGTTTTTAAGCTATAGCAGCTTCCTTGAAATAGATGATGATTACTAACAATAAGTTAGTCTTATAAATAAGTCTTTATTAGGCTGGTCATATAAAAAGATAGATATTACAATTAGATTACTTTAATGAAGTTTTTAATGCACACCATGATTGCTGAGAGAGGAAGTGGGACATATTAGCTATCTTTTTTTGGTGGTTTTATAGACTTGGGAAACCTGCCTACCAAGGCAGAGCTCAGTTTTTAATAATTTAGCCTGATGAGCAAAGCAGGCGTATATTCTTAACATCAGCTAACCAACTGGTTCTAAGTCTTAACAAAATGTGCTAGAAAGAACAACAGGTTTTTGAAGATAGAAAACTTAAATGACCTGTCAGTAATCACTTCAAACGGCTTTCCATGTAAATGAGAAGACAGTGTTGGTAATGATGCTAGTAAGGAAAATGTCTGATTAACTCACTCTCAACATGTAATAATAGAAGCAGAAAAAAGACTAGAAAATACTGTCAGTTTAAGTAGGAATTGCCACACAGTGAACAAGGGGATTTGCCACCAGTATATGTTAATTTCTGCCCTTTGAAATGTCATAGAAGCTCATTTCAGTAGCTCCATCTTGTCCATGTATGCTGAAGTACATATGCTAAGTAAGTCAACTGTTGCAAAAGTGGAATTACTGAAAAGGAAAAGAAATCAATAGGGTTAGAGTTAGCAAGAGAGCTTTACTGGCAGATCCTTACTGCTACTTCCACTGGAGTTGCAAAGGGTTAACTGAGAATCTGCATCGGTAACAAATCCTGCTAAGGCAGTTACGGATTCATCTGCCAAAACAGGCTTGCCAAGAAGCTTGCCCTAAAAATTTAGCTTCTATGGGACTGACTCATTTTCTGGATATAAGAAATCCAGATGAATTTGCTGACAAATGTCTCCTTGTACAAGATTAAAGTGCAGGCCTTTTCCTTTAGAGGTCATATAATTGTACTACGGGTTTCATTCTTGCCATTATCTTCTTAAATAATTTGAATGTATTAGTTTTGCTTTCCCCTCTTAAGAACAATGAACAGGATTAATCCTTCTGCATCAGGTTAAATTCTAATAAAAGATAAAGTGGCAGCAATACAAATTCTTTTTACAAATAAAACAACTCAGAAATCATGATAATCTTCTCTGACTGCATAGCTTAGCAGCCTGTCCCAGTGCTGCTGTTTTGATAATATTCAAAAACAAACAAACAAACAAACTCATTTCGTACATCAGGAACAAGAGCTAAAATCTGATTCTAGTATAAATTGATATCCACAGACTGATTATATTCTCCTTAAGGACTGTAACTTTCAAAGGTACTTGGCATTCTAATTACATAATGAACATGCAAATTAATTATTTAAAAGAATTATTGTGTCCAGCTCTGTCATCTTAAAAATCACTCATTCCAATGAAAAAGAAGTTCAAACACGTAAAAAGTTTATCTACTGTTAGCTTCAAACAGCCAAAAAATTCTAGAGTCAAATTAGCTTGCAACAGATGTCATTTTTTCAAGCTTCTTACTAAACAGATCAGCACTCAATAGAACAAACATACCCAGAATGTTCTAAGAGGTGTATTTTTTAAATGTTGACATATGAAGTAGTCTGCACCTTCTGTCCATTATGAGATTACAAGCAGAAGAAAAAAATACAGCTTGTCACAGTTTGTGATCCATATCAGCTAAGCATGCACAATGTAACTTTCATTATTTCACCGCAGATGCATGTGCAAGATGCATATTCAAGCCCATAGCAAGCTCCAGTCTGGGATACGCTCAGTTCAGTAGTTTGTGATAAAAAGATGTTAGAAGTCACTCAGCACATTTGAAAAGCACCTCTTTAGAGCAATAACATGAACTTAATGGGATATGTAGGATTGATTTTTGGAGACTAAAATGAAACCATGAATGTGGCCAGCTATTGCTCATATCATGAACTTGCACTCAACAGGGTTTACAGCACCTGCTAACCTGCACAATCTAGGCCCTTGAAGAGCTGGTGTTTTTTGGCAGTCAGTACGCACTTTAGCCTCTTTTAGTACATCTTTACGCTGCTGTAAGTAATGCTAATTGAGCTGTGCATGCACTTGTTAATACTAAACCTTCATTTGTTGATTAGCTATTCTCAGCACACTGTTCTATTTTCCAGATGCATCTCTTCTCTTTTTTTGCCTTGCTTAGTATACATCAGTAATCTAAAATTAAAATACTTCTTAAACTTTTACTGCTAGGCAGGTGCACAGCATCTAAGTATAATAATATTAAAAAATTGTTAAGAAACTATACAGGTACTCTTGAGATGTAACAGACTCCCCTTAGAAATGTGAGAGTAAAATACACCAAATAGTTGAGCTTCCAGTAGTGCCAACTGTGGTCATGTATGATTGTTCTCACTGCAAGCTAAAACCAATTCTCTGATCAAAATAAGTAGTATATCTTTAGATTGGGTTGTTATACTTTCAACCTGATTATTATTCTTTTCATTCTTACTTCATGATCGCAGAGAAAGTACAGACTTGCTCCACAAGGAGTAAGATCAAATGAGAAATTAGTCAAAGAAACTATGCCTCACAGAGCATAGATGTGTTCTGCTCGATCACAAAGAAGCAAAATTGCTTCCAGCTAGCAATACCAGACTCAGTATTTACAGGTACACCAACAGTCACATACAAAAAGAAAAGCTGAAACCACCCAACTTCTGAAGGGCTTTCAAGCTGTACAACACTCCTCCCCAGAAAACTACCTAGGTTCAAGAGATATTTCCCCTTCCGTGGCTGGCCCTTATATTAACCCAGGGTGGCTCCATGCTGGATCCACCTATTCTGGTGGCATGAGGAACACAGGTGCAAACAATTTGGCTGTGCTCCCTGGGTCAGCCACACCCCTTCAACCCGGTGTTCAATCACCAGTTCAAGCTGTGCCCCAACAGTTCCGTTCAAGATGCAATAGTGAAGTTATGATTATATATTACTTTTCACTAAATATAGGCAAAATTGAAACTTTTATTAGTCGTAACTGAAGCTAAAATTTCATTTGATTGAAGGTAGGTTGCATTTCTTCATATAATGATGGAATAACTGAAAACCCAAGCATTTTCTGGTTTGGTCTTCCTTGTATCAAATATGAAGTTTTATAAATGAGAGTATAATTATTTCTATTTTACAGAAAGAGAACTAATCAATACAGAGATCAAGTGACAAAACCAGCAAGACAACAGAAGTAAAGGTAAGCAACTTGACTGTAACAGGTCTGGTTTTATGTGTAACTTCCAGTTAGCCACAGCAATCCATCTGAAATATCATGGAGTACAGAAGATGAGAATGGCTTACTAGAAAATCTCAGAAATCTGGGCAAAACCAAGCTTCATCAGTTTTGCTGCTCATGCAATAGCTTGAATTTCATTCAATATTATTTCTGAATGGCGTCTGTGTTTAAATTCAAACAAAAGCAAAGATTTTGTTTCCAATAATCTTCACAGCTATAGGGATAGCTGAGTATTGTAATCAGTGCCCTCTGGATACTATATATAAGGCATCCATCCATAGGTGGACAAATAAATGGAAGAGTAAGTCAGAAATCAGTTAGGTTGGTTCTATCACAGAATAATGAAATACATTAGATAATTTCATAGTGATTCTTCTAAGTCAATTCTCTTCAATGAAAAAAAGAACTTTCCATTATAAAATTATGAGCTTTATGCACAATTAGTTCCATGAAAAGAATCACAGCTTTGATGGAATTGTTTTCACTGAGTTGTTTTTATTCAAGACTACTTCTGTGACTCCACAATCAATGACGAGGGACTACTTGTCAACAGGACTTCTAAAATAATTTCCATTCAATACATCTTGCAACAGGGCAAAATATTCTCCTTTTATCCTGTTCTCTTTCTTAAGATATTACAAAAAATAAAATCTAAATGTAGCATTGCTTATCTTTTTATATTTAGATACCTCTAAGTTTGTGTTTTCCTTGAACTAATTTTCTCTCAGTCCTTCCCATAAGCATGCTTATTCTCCTCAGTGACATAATGAGTAGCCAGAATCCACTGTAATCCTGCATAATTTACATGCTGGTTGTGTATTATTCACACTTCATTTGATCTGCTGTCATTCTTTCTTAAAATGGCATCAAACCAAGATTCCCCTCTTCTTCAAGAAACTTAAAGTATTTGAAAATATCTGTAATTAAAAACAATAACTGAAAGCTAATTACTATTCATTTGTAGTAATTGTTATTGGTAAAAACTGATAACTACATATAATAAAATGCCAAATAAGCAAAAATTAGCAAAGATTAATTTTAAAAAGTACTGCCACAGAAAATGGGCTTACTACTACTTAGCTAAATCAGTCAAGCCACAATTAATTAATTGATTAATTAATTAATCAAATGCTCAATCCTGGAAGAATACTAGATTTGAAGAAAAATACCAGGCATTAAACAAAATGCAGGCATTAATTGTCAGATTTGGGTTTGGGTTTAATTATTTCTAGAATTCCCACATTGCCATTCTTAATGATGTTAACTTCCCATTGGCACCGTTTCCACCTCCTCGGTTTTCGAAAGTGACAAAGACCTGGAATTTTCACATTACAAAATGCAGATAAGCTCTTGTTTTCTACCTACTATTTGTGGCACAATGTGCCCATTGTCCCTCTGAACTTCCCTCAATGACTTCAGAAGGAACACAATCAGCCTGGAACTGGAACTTCAGAGTTAAGAAACTTGCTGCTTTGTTCATTATTCACTCCAACAAAATCTAAAAAAATCCAGTAGGATGCTGAATGCAAATCAGTGCAAAACTTGATCCTTTGGGCACTAAAAACCTTGAGAAAACAGGATGATTTCTGCTTCACTCACTTCACTAAGTTGTCTTGGGGGTGCTTCCAGCTGTTTATTGGAGTGTACCAGTGAGAGTGGCTTTCTGGGTGTGTCATCTTTTCTTTATGATTATAATAACCTTAAAAAATAAGCATATATCTCTTTCTAGAAAGAAAAAAATGTCTTATCATCCCAGGCTGAGGCTTCAGGAATGGAAGTGAAATGAACTACTGAGAATGCAGAAATTACATTGAGACTGATTCAAAAGTGGAGAGGATTTCTGTGGGTAAGCATGAAGAACGGAACAAAAGTGGAAAAGCTGGAAAAGGTATTTTTACAAATGCAAGAAAATATGAAGTGAAAAGCTTTGAAAAATGGTGACGTTACAAAGAAAATGAAGTTAAGCATTTTTTTTTTCCCTACAGTTAGAAGTAATGGCAAGAAAGTTATGGCAATAACAGTTATAGAAAGAAAAGTGTAATGAGTCAGGTAACAATTACTGTAGTGTAAACATCAGAATCCCAGTTTCTGACACCATACTTATTATTTACATACCCTGAACACTCAAGAGGATTTAAAAAAAAAAAAAAAAAAAAGTGTGCTGTAAACTGCCCAAAGATTTTGTGAGCTTATTCTGAATGTTTCTTTTCTATCATAATAGCATGCAGCAAAGTAACAACAAGAGCAGAGTGAATCTCCTAAATTTGAGAAAATTTCACATCTTGTTTTGAGGTTCAAAAGGTACAGTATGTTCTGTGAAGGCTAAAGATAACTAATAAAACATCAATTAACAATTTGGTAACACTTATCCCCTAAACAAGTAATTCCTTAAGTTTCTGTATAGCTTAGTTTTGGTAGCTCTGAGGTAATTCCATAGCTGTAAAACAAATTATGCTATTTCATCAGATTATTAAGTTTTGTATCACAGATTGAGCTATAAATACTACAAACTCTTATATTAAATAGAACCTTTTACAGGAACTTAGCCTGGAAACATTGTGCATATAAATAATTACACTTGTATGAACTGTCTTTAACATTTTTCTGAGTAGAGACTTAATGCGTACCTTCCAGATTTTCAGATTACTGTCTTTCATTACCATACACGCTGTCTTTGTAGGGCACTTTTGCTTTGCAAATTATCATTTGTTTGTTTTAGAATGCAAAAAGGTTTCAAAGGAACCAGAAATATTTTTAAAACGTGAATTACTGATGTCATATTTCTAAGCCAATACATTAAAATGGTATCCCCTTAGCAACTGTGTGTACTGAGTGATGTTTAGTGTTGGATTAATCACCAGGACTTTTTGTTTTGTTTTCCATTTATTTGTTTTACCATTTATCTTCATCTTTTCTGTACAGATGTTAGAGGTTTCTTTTTTTACAGAAGATAGGAGTAACTACCATGAATCAGCATCCTCTCAAGAAGCAGAGATCACATGTCAATAAATACCTCTGTCTTATCATCCCAGGCTGAGGCTTCAGGAATGGAAGTGAAATGAACTACTGGGAATGCAGAAATTACACTGAGACTAATTCAAAAGTGGAGAGGATTTCTGTGGGTAAGCATGAAGAACGGAACAAAGCTGGACAAACAAACTGGATTTCTCTGCAAGAAGAGAGGGATGTGTGGAGAAAGAAAACATCATTCCTAAATAAAGCCACAAGATGTTACCTGTTAGATAAGCAGTCACCCGTGCATACATCTTGCCATGAGGATGCATAAGCTGGCAGATCAAATGAACACAATCAACCCTGAATAGGATGTATGAGCAGGCACAAGATGCAGATAATGTTAGCTGAATTTTTGGAACAGGCAAGATCAAGTGTAGCAGTACTGCTGACCACTGACTTCAGTAACATCTCATGATCTTCCATCACCTCTCCAGCATTTTTCTCAACACACAAAGTAAATGAAACAAGTCCCTTTTTACTTGTCTAGAATAATATTAAGTACAATATAGATGTCATCATATGGATATACTCATTGGCAGTTTCAGAAAAGATGTTAGGCTCCATTTGTGAAGGCAGAATTGCGCTCTCTCACATTGTTCTCCCTGAAGTACACACTCAGGTATACAGAGGCAGAGTGGTATTTCTCTTCCCTGCATGTATTGCATTTTTCCCAAATACAAGAAAAATTTCTCAGAACAATTATTTGTCTCTTCGAAGACACTGTGTTTGCTTGAAAAAGTGGTTGACTACTGAGCAATACTAAAGGTGTTGAATATTTCCTCAAGAACCTCTGATTAATCTGTTTAGTTATTTCATGAAACCATCACATTTGTTGACTTTGATATCACCTATAAGACTGTGTCACTTTTGCTGATCTCGTGGTTTGCTCTGTGGCTAGGTTTTATGCTGACACTTGTCTCCTAACTAGCTAAGGGGTTGCTAATACTGACAAGGATGTAGTCTGATGCAACATATTGGGAGGAAATTTCTTATTTTCCAGGATTATGAATATATTCCCAGTATAATATTTCTAGTTATGCCAGAAATTGTCATGGAACCTCTTTCTGTGAAAGAAACACAAAGTTTCCAAATATATATTTTCCCCTGTTGGTGCTTGTGTCATCCCTAGCTTCTGCAGGATTTTCTCTTGGGACCTCCTTAGTTTCCTTTTCAGAAAATCATTAAGGTTGGATAAGACCAGGAAGATCATCTAATTCAATTATCAGTTCATCCCCACCAAACCATATCCTCAGTGCCACATTTACATGTTTCTAGAAAACCTCTAGGGATGGTGACAGCACCACCTCTCTGGGCAGCCTGTTCCAATACCTCACCGCTTTTCCTGAGAAGAAATTCTTCCTAACATCTAACCTGAAACTCCCCTAGCACAACTTGAGGATATTACCTCTCATTCTATTGTTACCTGAGAGAAGAGGCTGATTCCCACCTCACTACAATCTCCTTTCATGTAGCTGTAGAGGTGCAGCCTTCCCTAGCACTACTTTCACCAGCAAAAGTGGACTTTGTGGCCGGTGTGTACTCTTGTCACAAGCCAAAGAGGAGGTGAGGTATGGCTCTGAACCCCTGTGGGTCTAAATTGCAAACGTGACTGAACATTCCAGCAGTGAGAAAAATGTCATCAGCCCCCTCATGGTGCAGATGCCTTTTCTTTGCAGCTAAACTCTGAGCTGATCCTCATCTCCACTCTGCCTTCTGATTAAAAATATCTGACCTTGTGAAAACTTCTCATCTCTTTCTGGGCTGCCCCTTCCTGTCCAGTGAAACACCCGTGGAGGTCTGCTGAAGACCAGGCAGCTCTGTCTGTTTCCACGTGTCCGACCTGGATCTGGTGGCCCCCTGCTGCCAGCTCTCCCTAATTTTAATCTTCTCCCACAGCTTGATAACCTATTTTCATGCACCTACAAGGACATAGACTTGTTTTCTTTCAACGTACCAACATCTGTAAGGGGGCGGGGGCACGGTGTATGCTCAACCCCCAGCCCAGAGGCTGCAGTGCCGCGGCACCTACGACAATCTCCCCTCTACTTCGAGCTTTGCTCTGCAGAGAGCAACCGGAGGAACTACTCAGTGGTGCCCGTACATCTCTCTGCGTCTGTCTTCTGTTCACGAAGGGTGAGGGATGACGAAGTCGAGCAAACCAGCGCTCCCCGCGGGAACAGAACTGCCTTCTGCAGAAGCTGCAGAGCTCCGGGCTCTGCAGGAAGGGGGCAGCCCTTGGGGAAGCACTGCCGCTGCAGCCCCGAAAGTACGAGCTGCCGACAGTGCTATTTTTACCGAGGTCTCCTGGGCAGGGCCGATAAGTGAAAAACCCGCAATAAATGTTTTTAAATGCTCCTGACGATGGCTTCAAGTATTCATCATCACGGACTGCCATTGTAGCTATACCATTTTCACCACCGAACGGTTTAGGGCAGGTCCGATCTAGCGGCGAAGGCAGAGCCCCATTTCCCCACGGGGCCCCGAGGTTTCGGGTGTCCCTCCCGCCGCAGCCTGATAAAGCGCGGGGGGTAGGGGGGGTGCCCCGTGCCCTCCCGCACACTTGTGCTTTGTGGAGCGCGGCGCGGAGCCAGTTCCTTCCGCAGCCCCTGCTGCCTTCAGTGGGAGAGTTCCTCCGCCTGGTGTGCTCAGAATACTGTAAGCCTCAGAATCCGCGTTTACAGAATACTGTAAGCCTCAGAATCCTCGTTTACAATCTGCCCGTTTTCTTCTGCAACGCGCACTCAACGAGGAGCACAAAGTGGCTCCCCATTTCCTCTGCGTTGCTTATAGGGAGTGGCGGTCACAGCCCACGCGAGCTCTCCCTGCGCGGTGGAGGGAGGGAGGGGGCTGCGGGCAGCGTCGTCGTCCCCGTGCAGCGGAACACGTGCCGTCCCCGGTCCGCCCGCAGCGAGGAGCTTTTTATAGCAACGAGAGCAGCTCCGAGACCTCGCCTCACTCGCGCTATTCTGCCAGTGCAGCGTTAGCTGCATATGGGGGAGAAGGGGAGGAGAATTCAGCCCGCACCTAATTAGGATATGCGTTAACCGCGAGAACTAAAAAAAGCCCAAGCGCTACACAGCACGAATAGCGAACTCATCGATCCCTCTCCCCGCCGCTGAATGAAACAGCCGGCGCTGAATGGGCGGTGGGGCCGGATGAATGAATGGGGAGCGGGGTGCGCATGAATGGGGGAGCCCGGCGGGATGAATGAACGGGGAGCGGCGGGGACGGACGGGACCGCGGGAGGTCGCTGTGGCGCCGCCGCCGCCGCCCGGCAGCTGGAATCCCCCGGCCGCGCACGTGTCGGCGCGGGGGCGGCTCGGTGTCACCTGGCGGCAGCGGTGGCGGCGGGCGGGGCGGGGGAGACTATAAGAGTGTCCCGCCGCTCCGCGTGCATACTTCGGGGAAACTTCTTAGGCGGAGCAGGATGGTTGGCTCCGTGCTGTTCTAGGGCGGGCAGCCCTGCGGCGGAGGGTGGCGGCAGCCGTCCCGGCACCGACAGACGGGAGGGAGCCCGGCCGGCTCTCTCCCGCCCGGGGAAGCGGCGGCGGGATGCGAGCGAACGACAGCGAGTTGAACGGCACCGTTCTTCCGCGGGACCCGCCGGCCGAGGGCTCCCCGCGCCGTCCGCCTTGGGTCACCTCCATGCTAGCCACCATCCTCATCTTCACCATCGTGGTGGACCTGCTGGGCAACTTCCTGGTCATCCTCTCGGTGTACCGCAACAAGAAACTGCGGAACGCGGGTAAGGGTCGCCGGGGGTTAGCGGCGGGGGGAGCTGGGGCCGCTTTGTTCTGTGCGGAGAACTTTGCCCCGACTCGCAGGACTGAGCCTGGCGTTCCTAGGGCTCCTCCCGAGCCCCAGAGGTGCCGGGTGCCGGGACGGCGCGCCTCGCTCCCTGGCGGCTGCAGTTATTTTTAGCGCCAGTCACCGAATCGTGGTGCTATTTTTAGCTGTCGGCGGCTCCCACCTAGCAAGCAGAAGGGAAGGCATAGAAGCCTCTAAGAACGAAATTGAGCGCGGTGCTGGGGGTGCTGCTCTGACACACGGTGTTACTCTTCATGCTGTTCTGATCGGGTTGCTTCGAGTTAGAGAAAGCGTCTGCTTACAGTAGTAAGGTTGTTGCTTTAAAACAAGCCGAATGTTAAATTACAGGCGCTGCAGGATTCAGAAGAAAAACAGACACGTGTTTCAGGTTCTTTGGTCACCACCTACTTGCTATCACGTCTTTATGGAATCGGAGACGTCTGACAGAACACAGATTTAGGCATGTTCTGAAAAAAACTGCAGTTTTGACAGGATAGATTCTGTGATGGTGTACTGAGTAAAATCCCTCTTAGTTTGTGGATTATTGGTCTGACAGGCAGGAACTTCCTCAGATTCATTCTGCTTTATCATGTCAGGCCAGCTGCTGTGCACGTGTACCAGATCTGTGCACTCAAAACCCCACATATTTTTCACTGAAAGAATATGGGGATGCGTGAAGGGAGCTGTGCTGTTAATGAAAGCAGGATTTCACTCCATGACAACTGAGATACTGGTTTTACTCTTTTTCTGGTCATGACTGGCTGCCATGTTATTTGGTAGCTGATGGTTTAAAATTCATCTGAGGGGGAACTTGATAGCTGGCTTTGCTACAAGCTGTCACAATGAAGCTGGCACACAACTTTAAGGCTAAGCCAGGTAATTTAAATAGATTGTACACTTCTCTTTCGTTCAGCTGAAATACAGGAGCAACAAAACACAAGAGCAGAATGAAGGAAAGCTGATTCCCCCCCCCCCCCCCCCCCCCCCGTGGTTGCCATTGATCTATATTCCAAAAGCTGTATCTTCTTGCTTTCATTAACAGAAACTGCTTTCGCTAGAGCTGATAGGGCTACACTGTGTGATACTCATCATGAGATGAGAATCAGACTCAAGCAGATCAAGTCAGCGTTTGACAACCTTTGTTTCTTGAGATTTTCTGATGAAGGGAGAAAGGGTAGAGTTATCCACATCACTGGGGTTATTCCAGGGGAAAAAAGGGTGTTATTCTTCTCCCCCTTAATAAGTCTGAACTTCTCCACTTCTGTGGGGAGTTTATAACAGACATTTCTGGTAACAAATCTGAAATAAATGTGGTGCTTGTTCTCTGGAAACATAACTGAATCATGGGGTTTTCTATGTGTGCATATTCACTACTGTAGTTTTTGTGTAATCCCTCTTGAATCTTGACACATGCTCACTTGCTCATTCTTACCACATCTCTCATTCTTGCCTTTTCTGTCACAGTGGCTGTCATGAACTGCAGCAAACTGGAAACAGTTTTCTCCTACAGCTAGGAGAAGAGCATTCTTCTGAATACAAATTATTTTAGACTGGAATATGAACTAGATACTTTTCTATGCTCTGAAATAAACAATTATTGAAATAAACAAGTAAATGCTTAGTATATGATGGGAAATTCTTCTGTTTTAGGGCGAAAAAAACAGTAAAAGTAACTTTGAAGTACTTGATCAGGTAGGTTACAAGTCCTTTTCCTCGAGGGAAAGATTCTTAATACATGGATTAAATGACACTTTGCAAAGACAATCATAAGCCTCAGTAATATGTGCAATCTATTTTTGTCTAATGTGGTAAAAACCTGTTATCTGCAACTTCATTTATGTGAATGCTGCTGTTAATTGTGGCATTGAATTCATAAGTGTTTACTCAGGTGAGTAAATCTATGACTAAGCACAACACTTTAGAAAACCCTGAACCCTGTGAGTAGGAAGGAGTATCCTAATTTTAGTAACACTAATTCAGGTTATTCAAGAAGAGATTACATTGAAAAAAATATAATCTAATTTACATATACAATTAATTTTTAACTTGCAAATTATAAAGAGAGATACAACTTTTTACAGAGCTATAACAATAAAGAAACTTTTGACTTTACAAACTTTACAACATCCTGTGTTAATAAGTCTTGCTGGCACATTTATTGAGGATAAAGGACTCAGGATGAAAATTCCACTGGAGAAAGGTCAGGGAGGAACAGAAGATACCTCCTGAAGAAAATATCTCATTGAAGACACTCTTCTTTTTTTGCAAGAAAGGACTAACAGAAATGAGGATTATTTAATACTTTGTCAAAAAGATGGATTTGGTGGGGGATTCATCTTTGCATCTCTATTATAAAAATATATTTGGAAGATTTCTGCATATTGAACCTGTGGATGTATGTTTAAAAAAATGCACTGGGAAGTAGTAGACTAGAAAAAACCTTCTCAACAAGTGGTATAACCTTCTTGTCAGTCAGAAGGTTAGTAAAAGACATTGATCAAAGCAGAGGAGTCAGTATCTCAAAGAAGTTTGTCTCAGCAAGCGAGGAGTTTCTGATACTACAAACTCCTTCATAGTCACAAGCATGGCTTCAGTAGATGCTCTTCTAGACAAAGAAGCTGATGATGCAACTGGTAGGATTCTCTTTTATTTAATGTATTTGACTTGTAATAAGTTTCATAGTTCTGGTCTGTTTTTTTAATGGTGGCTTTCTAATCTTAACAGGCACCTGACACCAATTCAGTCCTTACGGGAACAGCTGCAATTTAATGCTGATCTACAAAGACTGAATTTGGTTTATGATGTCTGATCTTTCAGCTTTGAAAGAAATTTCAAGGGGAACATTCAAGGCATAAGGATTCTAATACCCATGTTTTGACAGTATGTCCATGCAGCTTAAGCTTCAAATTAATGTGCTTTTTAAAATTCATTTCAAGAAGAATGAGAATAGCTCATCTTAAAAGGAAGTTTGCTGTAAATTATCTTAATATGTTTCATTTCGCATTGCTAACATTCATAAATCTAAAATAGGGTCATTCAGCAGAAGTTCCACACTGAAATATGAAATAAGTGGCTTTAGAGGAAGGTAGATCAGAGAAATACTAGTAGTTTTTCCTATCAGTGACTGCTAGTATCCTTATGCCTTTGCTGTTACCCGCATCAAGAAAAACAATGCATCAAGAACAAAGTGAGGGAGCAGCTGTAGGTCTTTAATTATGAAGTTTAGTTTAAAGCTCAGTACATTAAGATGTCAGTTAATGCACACCTACCATTTTGGTCATGGATGGGCTGGATACTCGACGATTGTAGGATTGGACCATTAAGGCCAATGAATAAAGCTCTCTTAAGAGCTATTGTCCCTCTTGTTCTTTTCCTTTTGACACTGTTTTATTGGTCCAGTGTGTTGCCTCTCCTGGATATTTTTTGTACTGATGTCCAAATGTGCCCTTACTATCCCTCCAGAAAACTTCTGTGACAGAAGGGAGCCTCCAACTGGCAAGACAGTAGCTACACTAGCCTCATTCTGGCTCTTTTGTATCTTGTCTCGGTAGCAATAGGGGGTTAGTGCCAAGCTTGTAAACAACTCTTACTGCATCAGGGCAGAAGGATGTGTTCACACCCTTCTCTCCCATCTCTGTTCTGTACTAGATGTATCTACCTTCTCCTGCTTTCCCATGTCCTTGGCCCAAATGTTTTGATAATAGATCTGTAGCTTTTAGTGCTACTGAAGAAGGTGGAGAGGAAGTCTGAAATTCCTCAGGCCACACAGTCCTAGAGAAGCAAGATATAGTTAATTCTGCTCATGCTTAAAGTTAAGTGTATGTTAATTACTTCTCCAAATAAGATGGAAATGAAAAGGGAGAAACTTGGATGCGAAGTCTGCCACATCTGCATTATGTCCAAACAGTTCCGTAAAGAAAGTGCACAAAAGAGTGAGTTGGAGAGTAATCCCCAATCAAAATCTGTTAAGATCAGTGAAGTCTTTGATGCAAGAACTAAGAAACATAGCTACTTAATACTATACTATCTTAAATCTGGTATTTGTTAAATAGCATGACCACTGCAAAATTAGGGGTATAAACTATTAGAAAGAAACTTGGAAGTTTTCCAAATTGTCCTTGTTTTTTTTTTTTTAAATAAAATTATATACTCTGAGCAATGTAAGAACACGCTTGAAGAATGTTCCTCTCAGTGTGTTTTCCAGAGTATGAATTTTCTATTTAAGCTGGGAACCAGCTCTTGATAATCAGATGGGAGATCTCACCAGCCTTATCAGAATATGATTGTTCTTGATGATGTTTTCTTAGTCTTTAAGACAATTTATAATAGCATATTTAATGATATCATTTAATATAATAAATGAAACTCCTGTTGCAAATTCAAACTAATGGAATTATTGGTTTTGTTACAGGTGATCCTTGGACTTGTTTTTGTGTCCTGAGAGAAAATGGGTAGCCTGACAAGTATTTGACTCAAGAGATAACTTACAGAAGATCAAGTTGTAGCACAAATTCAGGGTTCTGATGAAAACTGAGATGCTGATGGCATTATTTCAGACATGAATAACTTCAGGTATTAAAAATGGTAAGCCGACTGGGAGGGGAGAAAATGTCCAGAGGAGACACCAAATCCTGACAACTGTTGAACAGAATGAAGTATAAAAGTGCAGTTTAAATAAAGCTGTTTCAAGAGTGGTTTTGATGAATAATTTTCTGAATCAAGGGTTTTCCAGAAAACTGCTTAAATGGCACCATCCTGTCAGTGACCAAAGATAGAGATGAATATTTCAAATAATTAATATTCCATTCTTACTGATATATCTGTCAAAGTCAGCCATGTATGCCTTCTGTAAGTTTCTGCATTTGTAAGTTTTTCATGGTAATACTTCTTCTGGTTTGCTGCTGCCAGTGCTTACTTACATACTGTACTGTTTTCTGACCATTTTTAGTTGTTTTTGAAGGGGTTCTCCTTCCTCTTAATTAAGATGGTTTTACATCTTTAATCTCTTCATTATCCATTTTGTATCTGCTTCTACTCTTTTTCCTTTTTTATTTCTTTTTTTATTTGTTGCTTTTCTATCCTGTTACTGATATTTCAAGTGTTTCTAGCCAAGGCCATAAGCAGCAAGTCTAGTTTGTTGACAGTAGTGCTACTGATGATAGGCTTCCAATGCTAACAGGACAGTATCCAGCCTGTTTGTATAATAAGGTTGGTAGGATGTTAACAATTGCTGCAGTAGTGTTATGCATTACAGTCTAATTCTGCAACCTGAGTAAAAGTGTTGGCACCCTTGCTGTTAATGGTTTTTCTTCTCATAACAGTGAGCTGCCTCAAATTCCACATTAACTTTGCACTCCTGAGTAGTGATTCCCAATTTCTGTTCCAGGAAGATGAGTGTTACTAAGAATTCTTCAGGATAACAGAACACAACTTTAATGTTTGCTTATTTAATTTAAAAAAATATGTATTTAACGTATAGCTAAAAATGCTTGACATAATAATAATACAATACTGCTACTTGAAGTTCTTTTTCAAAATCTTCTGAAGTCACAGAGGCAGCATTACAGCTGAACAGGATAAGTAAGGTTCTTCCCTTTCTGTAGGTTCTTACTATCCTCTTTCCTCCATTAGTTTTAAGGATGGATATGACATACCAAAACAACATGTGCCTTAAAGCCTTGAATTCATACAATAAACGAGCTGCACACTTTAACCTATCTATTCTACAAGTAGATTCGAAACTGAGATGTAAACAGCAAGTCTGTTTATAGCTTTGTTAAATAGTGACTTCTGTTGTTTCTAAATGGTTTTGTAGCAATAAATGACCAATAAATGTACAAAGCTTCATTACCTATAGATTTTTCTAAACATTCATTACCCTTAAAGAGAAGGCAGACTTTCCTTGAAGAAACACCTTGCACCAGAAGTAAAATATTCCAAACTCATTCTCTTTTTTTTATTAAATGACCTAACAAGGTACAAGATCATGCAGTATTCTAATTATAGAAGAATAGTTATTACGTTATTGACTTTGTTCTAGTTGGGCAGGATATGTAACTGTTCCATTTAGTTTAATGGAAATACCATTCTACATGAGCCTACTTACATTTCAGCAAAAACGTAGGAGCAAAATATAAGCTCGAGTTATCACAATGGCTTTGTTTTCTGAGGTGCAGATGCAAGGTTAACAAAACCAACTGCTTCTCAGTTAGCCCCGTGCTGGCAAAGGTCACTTCCTCTCTTGTTGCTTGATAATGTGTGATATCAGTAACACTGCTTTTGCTAGTAGCCCGCTCCTGCTGAATTTCAGTATCAGTTTCATGTTACAATGCAGCAGTAAGTACTATCATACAATCTAGATGATACAGCAGATTCTGTAGCCATTGGCCAAACTAATGAATGAGTATGAATACAAGAACCAGTTTTGAAAACTGGTATCCAGTTACACGATGAAGTTCCATTAGCTGTGTCTTGTATGCTTTTGGAAGGGAAAAGTCATGGATGTTCTTCCAACAGCATCTCCCCCTGCCCTCTGATGGTAGTAGCTATGGATTTCATTTGATGTATACCTCTTCTTTAGCTTAAGTGATGAGAAATTTTTTAACTCCTTAGTCTTACCTGATGCTTAAGGGCATGTTCCTCTCCTTGTCTGTGTTGGGAAGCAAAGAAGGGATTTCATTCTCAGGTGTGAGAGAGTATTCATAGCCTAATACAGGTATAGTATGGACAGCTTCATTTTAGAAATACTGAAGGAAAAGTAACATTTGGTGTGAGTTTCCCCCTCTGTTTGCCACTTCTGTCAAGTATGAGAAAGTCATTTGTGAAATGAAGAATTGCAACGCCATTTTGTTCTCCTTCGAGCACTCTTACAATATTTTTTTTCTTAAATAACAAATCCACATACTTATTTCCAAAGACTGGATTTTACTGAAAATTTGGGAGCTATGTATGTATTATGAAATATTGATGTCTGCATAAATATGAATGAACTGGTAACTTGTATTTTTATTTCATTTTGGATGAAGAACTAATTACCTATAAATAATTAAAAAAAAAAATCCTGTTTTTATTAACAGCTTATGCGTATTTTGCATTCATATGTGCTATCTTAATTTTAATGTAAATAATGACTAGTAAGTATTTCTCCAGATCATCTCTGGCTATGTAATTCTAGTGTTTGCCTTCTATAGAGAACTTATTTAACTTTCAGGTTCACATCATTTTAATTTATTTTACAAAACTGGGGTTCTTTTCTCAAATTTCCATTATGGCATATTAAATCTTCCAACCTTTCCTGAGTCTGGGGAACTGATTCAGTTCCCACTTGCAGTAAAGGATTGAAAGGGACCTCCTGGATGGAGTCCAATTTCCATGGGTACTAAACATTCACACAAATCCTTTCAGAATCTGTCTTCACCTTAAGTAACAGCTATTTCTTTATTACATTGTATGGCATTCTGAATACCTAAATGTATTTTTTTGTGTGTGTTTTGTATAACTGTCTTACACTTACTAAATGTATTATACATATCATTGCTTAGCATCTCTCTATTCTTTCTTCTGTGACTGCACTGCCTGAGGAGTGTGCCTCATCTCTAGAATATACCTTCCCTAAGAGCAAAATCCTGGTTGTACTGTTATCAATTAGCAAACCTCTTACCAAGGTCAGTGCTAGTCTCCTTTCACTTGTTTAACTGCAACACTTACCCAAGGGTAATTAGGCTGCTATACTGTTAACATTCTTAAACCTGAAAAGCTGTAAGCACTTTAACATGAGGTATCATTAACTTTCCTTTCTTTAGCTAACTTCAGACCAAAATCCAAAGATGTAGGCTATGTTTACTTCTGTCTTTTCTGAAGCTGAATACGTTTTAAAATTCTGCTGTGACTCTGGATGTTGCCTTTAGCCAAGGTCTCTAGTGAAGTCCTTTATACAGAGAAATTCATTAAATGTTTCAAAAACTATGGAGTCAGAACAGGACTGCTGGATCACCAAATTCCTTGAAATAACGTTTATTACTGATCAGGGTCATTGTATCATAAGTGCCTGAACAACAGTGTTTTCATGTCTTTCCTTCACCTAGATAGAGGTATAAAGTCGAACAGCTTCAATGTTTTTGTAATTGATGCTCACTGAAATGACTCCCGCAGCATTTTTGTATTGGTGAGTGTCATCTGAACACAGCTTTCACTGACAAGCTCATTCTCTCTATTCTTCATTAAGGCAGTAAAGACTATCTGGTAGTGGTTTCAGTCTGGCTGAGTACACTAGCTTTTCATCTCTTCTGTATACAGGTAAGTACTGAGAAGACAGCAGAACCAACTTTCTTATATAAAAATTTGTCTTAATTTTTGTTAAATAAGTAGATTCAACATGCAGTCAAATTTTCTTCCTCTTTCTTGCAGGAATGGTTTTCAAACATTGTTTTTAGCAAATAATTGGGCATTTATTTTGCAGTTTCTCTTAGAAATCTGTCATTATCCTATTCCTGTTTTTTTTCAGATCTTTTCTTTTTTCTCTTTCCCATTCAGCATACCCCACTACTTGAAATTTCTGTGGTGTCTGATAAGTTTGTCACTTATGAACATTTTGTTGATTGCTGGGAACTTGCGTGAATTCTCATAGTTTTTATGGCATAGTACTTGTCTTGTACATCAATACTCTCTTCCAGCAACATTTTGTGTCTTCCTAGCATATGCACTTTTGTCCAACTATTTTGGATGCTCCAAGGAATTTGTGCTCTTTCTGTTCATCCTATATTTACACTTAAGAATACTGGCATTTCAAAAGTGAGTGCTGCTTTTGAAATTACTCCTTGTAATCTAGACAAGATTATACAGTTGAGTTGCTTTTTCATCCTGTTAATACTGTTTGCAATGATCAATATCTACCCTATGCCCCGAAGATATGGCTAAATCTGACATGCATAAGTGCAGGGATGTGAGTGCAAAAAAAAAAAAAAGCAAATAAACTAAGTCTAATTATCGCAGTAGAGACAGAATTTGAAGTCTATTGTTGGTGATTGTTTTGTACAGGAATGCTCTGTTTAAAAAAAAAAAAAAAAAAAACCTTTTCTGGTTGGTTTTCCCTTTACCTTTCTCAATCAATAGTGACAGGACTTTGCTACCAGAATGCTGACTGGCGTTAGGGTACCTGAGCACATGCTTCTTGTGTACAGATAATGTCATAGACTGCCATCAAAACAGTGAATTGATTCTAAGATCTGCTTATATTCAGAGTTTCATATTAACTTCTGCACTTGTGTTTATTTGGAAAGCTTTCTTAACCAGATTCAGATTTCACAAAGATCGTTCTCGCCTGTTTCTGTATTTTGTATTGCTTGTGACCAATCCTTGTGACAACTGGACAGAATGTTTGCTTTACTCAAAAACATTAAACTTGCTTGCCTTGCAAACAGATCTCCAAATAATGAATTTTCTCATGTCATTTTTTTGTCTGTTTTCTTAAACAGGTTTTCTAATGAAATAAATGGAATTTTCAATAGTAACACTGAGTGGAGCTCCACCATATGTTTAATTTAAGCTTAAGCCCACTCTGAAGATGTATTTATTAAAGTTACATTAAGCATTTATTTTGTGGTAGCAGTTCTGCATATTCATATGACAAGTATTGTATTTGACCAATTATTTATTGTGGAAACACTAAAAAATTAACAACATGCTGGAATGTTGCTGGAAGTAAAGAACTATCTAATGATAACTTTCTAATAATTACCTGTAAATTAAGAGAATATTATACTTTCTGTAATCAGAAACTCTGAGGTGCTACCAAGGTAGGAAAATCCAAAAATCCAGATGATGCACCAAGTAAGGTAGACAGTATGACTAGAAAAATTAGATTAATTCCTCTGACACCAGTGACTTATATAGCCACCTACCGTCTGGATCTAAACTGTCTTCTTGCCTGATACACTATAAATTCTTTTGAGTAATAATAGTTCTGAAATTTGTATATTTTAAAGGAGGATATGAATCATGACAAAAGTAATTACAAAAGTAATGATTCATTAGTATGATTCCAAAATTATGCTTTGGAATGCCCCTAGCCCTTTAAAGAATTTCAGACACTGCACAGTTAGTTTTTTTCAGGGATAAATGCATTTGTGTAGAGCATGCTTACTTCAGTATATTTGGGCATAGTATAAAGGAAACTTTTCAGCTTCACTGACTTTGTAGAACTGGGCAAGGAAAAGTCTTAAGACCTTACATGTTGCAAGAATAATAATTAAAACACTTGAGTTTTCTCCAAATAGCTTTTCTTATAGAGTGACATTTTTTCAGAAAAGTTATTCAGATAACATGTCCAATATTCCTTGGAAGAGCTTGAAATAAAATGAACTGTGTAATTAGATGCTATCTCATGATCATGTATGGAGGTAATTTCCTACTTAAGTTCGCACAGCTGTTTTTGAATGAGGTGGTATATTGAAGATAAACATTAGAAAATGTTGGGTTGGAATTGTTCCAAAACATGGATTTGAGAAGCATCAACTAGATGGCAAAGCCAGTAGAGTTCATAAGACTGTGACTTACCTTATTTGCTGGCTTCCACGGAGTAGTGAAAATGTAACTAACAATTTGTTACTGGATTACAAGTCTCTGAGGTTACTTAGATGACATAAGTAAATTTGCCTTGAAAAATACTGTCATTTCTAATTTTCACATTTTGCAGAAAGTTACTGACAAAATTTGAGAAAAGTAATGGCAAAATAACTCTGGGGACCTTTCAGTTCTTTATAAGTCTTATCTCCACTTGCTAATCTTTTAATCTAGGTACACCATGGAGATCATCAAATTAAGCAGAACAGATTATCACTAAAGAAGCAAAATTCAAAATCTCACGTGAATTCTTTTAGCTCTATCAGTCCTTTTAACCAAGCCATTTACTTGACTTTTTTGCCTGTTATTTCCTAGCATCACTGAAAATAGACTTCTTGCATATTTCCACTATTTATGTCAAATGTTAGTTGAAATAATGTCTAATAAGCCCCATCATACATCTTCTCTCATTTCTTGCTCTAGTGTCTGAAGTTGATGAGGTTATTTACAGAATTAGCCCTAAATTCTCCATTTTACTAGTGAAATAAATGTTGTCATCTCTTCCACAATGTTTCAATTGCTTTCTATACTGCTGAAATCAGAAACTTCTCTGAAGGTGCTGGATTCTGATGAAAGCAGAAGTTGGGCTTGAGTTGCATTTTTCTCCGTGCTACAAGACATTAAGGAACTTAACATTATTTTGAAATATTTAAAAATCAATGGTTAAGCCCCTCAGGTTGGTGAAAGAACACATTAGCTGTACTTGATGGTGGGAAAGCCTATAGTGCCTCTTATTTATAGACTGCTTTGTCTGTTTTGTTGTGTGACCAGCATGTCTGATGACCATGTTCAGAAGACTGGCAGGTTTTCTGTGAATATTCTGTGTATATGTGTGTGTATAAACATGTATCATGTATTATAGAAAGTATATATCCCTGTTTATGTAACAGCTCCTATATTACCCATAGCAGCACTCCTTAGAGTAATAATTTCATTTTTTATTAATGCCTGCAAACCTTTAGCTGCAGATGTTTAGATTTTCTTGCATCTCAGTATGTGAGATACATCTCTAGATAACAGATTTGAAGACAAATATCTCTAGTAGACTAAGTTTCTCAGTCTGTTTTTCCATTTCAGTGTCAGTTTATTTATTGGATGAAAATCCAGAACTATCTGCCCCACTGAATTCAGCTATGCTGAACTTTTACACTGAATTGATTTTTTTAGTAGTAGTAGCATTGTCCGCTTCTGTTGTTGAGAGTGGGGTATCTAGGCTACTGCAGAATTTGGTAGTTTCCTCCTTAATTTGTTTTAAATTAAATAAAAAGACCTTTAGCTAATGTAAATGTTCTCAGTTTCTACAGCGTGACAGTCAGCTGTAGCTGATGTTGCATCCTCCCATGTAATCTTTGCCTGTTTTAAAGTCAAGGCAAAAGAAGGTATGGTATTTTCTTAAACAGTCAAGATATCCGCCTACTTAAGCCAAAATGAAATTGGTTTGATACTATCAGATAGATTAAGTTGCCTCCCTTTAAAAATCTTTATTGCAAGCATTTGTATATAATGTCATTTAAATCTCTTCACATGCTCTCAGTATGCTTTGCATCATTGCAGAAGCTTCAGAGAGAACAGTGGATTTGGCCAGAAGCTCTCTAGACATCTTTGTTTAGAGCTGCAAGCTCTAAAAAAAAAAGACATATTTATGTACCAGGAGCTGGAGCTTTGCAGTGTGTTATCCACACGCACACTCTGCATCTCCTTTTACTTTCCCCACCCCAATGTCCAAGTCCTTGACACATTAGAATACTGCAGTTCAAAAAAACTGAGATGGAAAGCAAGTACCAGCCTCTCTACCCTAACTACAGAGTAGAGAGAACAGCAAGACACTTGAGCTCTACGGGAATATTCTTGTATTAAACTTTCCAGCTGAAGGGTGTGAAGAGCATGTACTTCTTGCACTGTTATGTGTGTATATAGGGTTCTGAAGATCAATTAGAGAATTGATGATTGTTTTCTTTTTCTCTCCCTGATATGGAGGGATTTTTGTGTGTTCTGGGCACTCCTGATTGGGGAACAGCTCATTCTGCCTGGTCCAGGAAATCCTGGATAGGTTAGTAAGACTTTACATTTTACTGAAAACTTTCTTGAAGCATGGTTCTTGCTGTCTTTCAGATATAGTCACCTTGCTGGGGATATGAACGACATTTCCCCAGATGTTCTTGTTTTTTTCTTTTTTTTTTTTGCTTGTTTGTTTTTCAAGTAGTGCTTTTAATTTTTTTAATGTTTCTTGTTATGCTGTTCCATTTCAACGTGAACATTTTAAGAGTGGGAATGTGCCAGTCAGACAATGCTGGCATATGTTCAAATGCTTTGCAGGTCTGGTGCTCAGCTGTGTACATCACTGTTGTGCTTGTAACTAAAATCCATTTTATTGAATTTTTTTTGTCTCCCTTGTTTTTCTGTGTTTCAACTGAACTTAGAAGTCAAACGTTTTTAGAGAGTGGAATATATCCAGGAAATTCAAAATGCTGTCATGAGTTTATAAGTCTCAAGAATACTTCAGTTCTTCATCTTATTGCTGCACCTCCAAAAAAGCAGAGCATGATTGATGTATTAAACATCTAGGGAGGAAAATAATTAGCTTCAGTGCCAGTTACACTTGAGAAGAAGAGACAAATATATTTTATTTTCTATCCAAATGCTCAAGGCACTTTTTGCTCAAGTGACTTGACTCTTTCGATAAGCAAAGTATTCAAAATGAAGTTCCTAAGACACATGTTTTTAACAGTGGTAACTGGAAGACTTTTCATGTTGCTTCATGCCTAGCATGTCTGTGTGCCAGTCACTCAAATACATAGATTTATCTAAAATAAAAATCAGTTCCAACACACTGCATTCCCCTTTGGCTTATCCTTAGCTGCTTGAGTTGTCACAAAAGTCAAATTAATAGAGGCAGCTGCCTCAAAATAAAGTTTGTGGTGATGTTCTCTGAGTACTGACAGGCTGTGCACATCAACTGCAATGCAAAGTTCAGACAGACCCTTAACTGTTATATTTTCTGGGATGTATTTTGTTGTATTAATTTCCAGGTGATCTTGCTACGCAATTTTAGTTGTTCTTTTGCCCTATTTTTTGAATAATTTTTATATGAGAGTTCTTATTGATGTTATTAAATGCGTTTTTCCAAAGGCAAATGGAAGGTTGGCAGAAGATAAATTCGACTATTTCCAGCAAACAAATGACTTCACTCTTTTGTTCCACTGATTCCTTTCCCTTATCGTGTTATTTAAGCTAAATGGCACTTTCCTCCTATAATTTCCAGGAGTTTGACTTTCAGAAGAGAAGATTTTCTCTTGTGAAAAGAGATGGGGTTACTACCTGTTGGATGGTCAAGTTAAATCTACCTGACATGTATGCTTTACCAATGATTATCATTAATACTTGCATGAAGCAGAAAGCCTTTTCAGACTCCAGCTACAGTGCTGTTAGACAGAATGCAAAAACATTTTACATCGGTTGGTGTTTTTTTTTCTTCAGCAGTTTGGAAATTACGTAACTGCAGTGATTTTTACCTGGCAGATTGCAGTAGTTTGAAAATTATCTCCTGGGTTATGATGGCACTTGAATTCTGAATGAAACACATGGGCATGACCTTAAAACAAATAATTTAAGGTAATTAGGAACTTTAGAGAGAGAGAGAGAGAGACTTTGCTTCTAGTTAGAAATTTTGATCTGTTCCACACTTCTCCTTCAACTTCTTAGGCTTTTATGCCCTCAGGATAAAATATTAATAGCTCTCATCGTACTTAGATGTGTCAGATTCCATTGGAGTAAGAGCAAATACCTATACTAGGAATTTCAAGAAGGTATCTAGTCTGCCTCCTATCCTATGTAATAGAATTGGCTCCATCAAAGTGAGCCTGAAAGTTATCCCCTCAGTCATTTAATTACTGTATTTCAGAATCTGCTTGTTCTGTGCATAGAAGTCATGGAGTACAGACTGACTGTGTCTATACATGCATTAACTACTTTCTTGTTCTCTACAGGAAGCATTGTTTCTCTTCTAATGTTAGGGCATGTAGCTCTGCGAAAGAAAGCTAGCTTTGCAGGCAGAAGGACCTGGGTTTGATCCTTGACAACTCAAGAGTGCCTTTTTAGCTGAGGGAGGTGCTCTGACCTCATTTGGCCCCACCTGGAATACTCCATCCAGTTATGGGGCCCTCAGCACAGCAGACATAGGTCTGGAAGAGGTTAGAGAACAGGAGAGCCTCTCTTGTGAAGGCAGGCTGACGGGAGCTAGGCTTGTTCAGCCTGGAGAAGAAAAGGAGACCTCATCATGGCATTTCAGTATTTAAAGGTAGTTTATAAACAAGATGGAGACCAACTTCTTACCTGGTCTGATAGTGACAGAACAAGGTTGAATGATTTTAAACTAAAAGAGGGGAAATTTAGTAGGCGCAGATTTTTTGCTCGGAAGGTGGTGAGTCACTGGAACAGGTTGCCCAGAGAAGTTATGGAGGTCCCATTCCTACCATTCCTCGAGGTGTTCAAGGCCAGGCTGGATGGGGCCCTGGGTAGCCTGGTCTATGGGGTGTAACTCTCCCCATAGCAAGGGGGTTAGAACTAGGTGGTCTTTAAGGCTGGAAGGCTCTTTCCAATCTTTCAAAATATCATCAATCTCTGATAAGCTTCTTTGTTATATATGTGTCACATACAAAGATTAAAAACATATTCATTTTCCAATAAAAAGAATACAATAATTTGAGAAATATTCACTTCCCCTCTATTCTTCACCTGAGACTTTATGAAGAGAACTCTCAAAAGACTTGCCAATTTGAAATTGAAATTTAGCTTGGATCTTATGAACCATATTACTGAGATTTATGACAAAAATATTGGCATGTGTTGGAATGTTTAAAGTTTTGGGAGGCAAAATCTGTAACTTAGAGCTATGTTATATTTTTGTGCTTCCTGATTGATAGCATTTCTTAGAAGAAAAAAAAAAGAGACCATTTAATGATGTTGCATCTATTTTAAGATGAATACATTTTCTTAATATATAGTTTGAATACAGTAAAATGTGGCTTAATCTTCAATGTTAAAACTGAAGGTTCCGTACCTTCTAGCTGTGCCTTGAAAACAGTCTTCATCTTCTCTTTGAAGTTTTTTGTGGGTTTTTAGTTTTTTTCTTCCTGGAAGTTGTCAGTACTGTACTGGTGTTAGTGATCCATAAGTATACCAGAATATTCAGAACTTCATTAAGAAGTGTCAGTAAGATTTATTCACCTTTGGGTTCAGAATCTTTCTTCCTTTCTTTTTTGGTTTATGTGCATGAACTTTAATAGTATTTGTAATGATCACTAAGAAAAGCTCCTTGGTCTGTTGATACTTGAATAGCATTAACAGTATTTAGCCTTGTCTGATTAGCCTAGAACAGTTCAGTTTGCTTATGCAGTTGACATCTAAAAGATAACCAAAAAATGAAAAAGGCAGTAAGCATGTTTTTAGTTGCTTTTTATTCTGCTAATGATCGGTAGGGTACATTTTGTTTCTTCCATTGCTGATTTCTCAGACGTTTAATTAATAAGTTCCAAGCATGAGCTAAACGTGAATAATCCTAGAAGGAAAGCGTTCTCTTCTACCTAAAAAGCCCTACATAATTTTTAATGATTCTAGAACTGACAAAAGTCATCCAGCTTTTTCACATATGTCTGGTCATTTTTCTTACAAAAAGTCTAAGTTTTATCAGTCATTATTTTAAAGACACAAGATGATACCTCTGCAAGAAAAATTGTTCTTTGGTAGATAACTCTTTCTGTTAGTCTTGCTTAATCCTGAAGTCTGATTACAAGCACTCTGTTTTGAAAGTTTTCCATCAAATTAAACAATAATAATGCTTAATATCTAAGTGAATCCAAAGTTATTTTATATATTGAAAGGAATGAATAGTAATATAACAGTTGATTATGTAGCAGATAATGTTATCAGTGTTAAAGTTCAGATGTTTGAACTGGGTTAACGCATCAATGTTCAGTAAAGAAACTGAACTTCTGCAATTCAACCCCTAAATCAAATAAATTCTTCATTTTGATCCAGTTCTGTTGGGGTGTTTTCCTAAACTCTTAACCTTAATCAACTTCTGCTTTACAGTCAGTGGACAGCTCAGCCCATTATCTTTGCACCATTCAACCTGTCAGAATTTATTAGCTTGCCATTGACAGAGAATTCCCTGTACAACCAATTGCTTGTTAATTCTTCTTCAGCAAACTCTGAGGAATTTTGTTAAAGAGCCATTTTAAGCAAAGTATGTGATTTATACTTCCTTTGGCAGCATTTTGGCAAAGGCTCAACAAACATCAGATTTTTACAGATTACCCAAGCTTGGTCAAATTTTATGCTTCTCAAGATTTTGAAAGTAATCCATTAGCAGTGATTTTGGCAGTGGGTAAATACCATGATAAAAATAGTACTTTGTGATTATTGCATTGAACGTTGTTTAGAACCTTTTTCCCCTCAGGGTGATTATCTTCATTAAAATATACTAAAAATAAAATGTTGCAGCATCCTTCAGTTTACAAATTCTGTAACAGCTATTGCTTGATGTACACAGAACATATTTTTCTGAGATTGCTATGGGCATTTAAACCTTCTTCTATTGGAATATAATTTCTATGTTTTTAAGCCTGAGATACTTTTGCTAGATGTCTCCAATGGGATTAGCAATATCCTCCTTAACTGAAAATCTGCTATTCAATTTCATTTTTGTACTGCAATGCTGTGCATTTTTAACAATAAAAATTTTCAAAATTGCTTTTAAGTTAAGCTCCAAATCAGCTCTAAAAATTGTGAATCTTTTCTTGTGGCCTTAATAGGAGAGTCACGACAAAATAATATGTCATATGTGGGAATTCCTTCTCCTGAATATATCCTCCTCCACAGACATTTTCAGGCTAGAAGATACAGTTGCTTGAATAGGGAGTTTTGTCAAAGGAATAGGCACAAAAACTATGGCAGCTACAGATATTTTAAATGCAAGTACTATGTTTTGGAGATTGAAGAACTGAAGAAATCTTATCTTGCACTCTGTTTACTGGCTTTCTCTGTTTATTTTTAATTCCAAACTCTCCAATCTATCTCAGTTTTTTTAACTAAGAATGGATATTTGGCACTAATTTTCTTTTATCTATGATTTATATCATAGTTGCTCTCTTTTTTGGAATGTCATTCATTTCTTCTGCTGTAAGATATCAGCTAAACTACTTTAGTTAGGAGTACACTATCAGAGACCTCTGTAATATCAATGGATGCGCTTCAAGAAAGCTTGTCAGCTGAGACTGAATTCTCTGTCATTTTTACAGTGTCTCAGAGGGTCACAAGAGGTTCAAAAAAATGGTTAACAATAATGTGTACTGTTATGACTTCTCTTAGAGTCATCATTTTTCATTAAGCTGGCTGAAAGTGGCACCATTCTACTAGGAGCTACTTTGATTTTTCATTTTATTACTTAAATAATCATGCTTTTAAAGAACAGGGCATGTCTGTATCACTGAAAGAAAAATGAAGGCCTATTATAATAGAGAAGGAGCAAGGTAAGAGGTTTCATCAAAAAGGTAGGAAGTCTTGATTTTCTTACTACTGAATGAGACTTCCTTACAAAGATACCAGAAGGCAGAGTAATGAATGTTAGAGATGTGAGTTGGAACAGAGGTACGGAGGGACAAAGGAGAGAAAGACAAAATGGTCGTCATTGTAGAACTACTGATGATATATGGTAAAGGATTGAAGCATCTGTGAGCTCTTCTAGTGAAGGCAAGAAAGATAAGCAACTGGAAAATTCCCAAACAGTAGAATGATATGAAGAGGGTGCCCTACTAAGGGAACATCTCTGAAACAGGAGAAGAATAAAACTGTCACGTATATCTAAATAAATTAAGTTCTCAACTAAAGATGTGTCTAGAATTAAAATATGCCAGAATGATCAGATAAATGCTTAAGTGTAGAGATTACTTTGTTTTTTTAAAAGAAGATATTATTGGTGCTTTATTTTCAATGGGTGGGAAACAATGGAAAGATTTGGAAGCTGGAAAGTAAACCTCAGTGATAAATACTAAGTTTAGAAGAGCAAAGCTAGATTTGGAAAAAGAAAATAAGGAATTTCTAGGATGTCCTGTGATTTTTTTCTCCAAGAAATAATAAGACCTGTAAAAAAAGTTACTAGGAGGAGAAAGTGCAAAATGAAAGACAATCTTCGAGAAAAACAAATTATTAAGAACAAAAAAATCCAGAAGAGTAATTACTTGCTTCAGAAAGTAGAATGAAGGTGTGTCAGAAACTTTAGAAAGCCATAAAATTTGCTTCTTTTTACTCTAATTACTGTTTTTTTTTTAATGATTAATTGAACAAACAAACAAAAAACGATCCACCACTGCCGAAAAAACCCCTACCAACAAACAACCTGAAGCTAGCATTCACTTATTTTTCACCTCTAGAATTCTATGTGCAAACTTTATAGATCAAGGTAAAGACTTGTCAGAGCTTCAAGTGTTTCTAACTGTAGATAATGTCAGGTTTTATGATTTTTGATTATTGGTATTCCACATCATAACATCATGTATGCACTGGGAGTTAAAAGTTAACGCTCCAGTTCTATGGATCGTGGATAGTTCTGGATACCTGGTTCTCAGAAGAGAAGAATTACATTCTACATACCCCAGAGGACTTTGCATTGTTCTGTTTCCGTTTTCCGTTCGGAGGGAAAGATAAAACTGTTTGCAGATCACAAGACGTCCCCCTCTCTTCTACCCTTTCTGCTCATCCCAGCAGCATGTGTGCTCACTTCAGCATTAGAGTAAGGCCTTCGTTTTTTGTTTGTTTGTTGTTTTTATTTATTTGATTCAATTCCAATTATATGGTATTATATTGTGTTATCTTTCATTCTGATTTATTTATTTATTTATTTGTTTATAGTAAATTAGCTTTCCTTCTCAGATCGTTGCCACTGTTCTGTTTTTAGGCCCATCTCTCTACCCTTTTCCCTTTCCCAGGGCATGAGTCCATAGCTCCCCCTGCCCCATTAGTCATGGAACCAGGCAGAATCGGCCCGTGAACCATTGACGTTTTTGGTGGAGAATGTGAGCATAGGCGTACTTTTAGAACAAATCGCTTGTATTTTAAATACGTAATTGTTTTTGACTCTGTTCCTTTCAAATATTATGAAATAAAAGATTACTACTTCATAAATAGTATTAGGATATTTGTTTGCTCATTACTGATATTGATCATATTTTATATTCATTTTTTTCTCTCTGTTTAAAAGCAGAAAAGTAAAAGGAAATGAGAAACAAGAGAAGAACATATGTTTCTTGGTAATCTAGCTGCTTCTTTTTTAATACTGCTTTGTTTATTCATGTGGAAAGTTGTATCTCACACTGTTTCTTTAAACTCCATAGAGCTAATGCAAACCATTAAGGAACAAATAGGATTATTTATTTCAGGAATCTTTTCCTTGATATTTTTTTTTCTGCTGCATTTTCACTGTATGATACATTTAATCTGAGGTTGTAGGATGTCTGAAATAATCCTGCAGTTTTGAACTAGTTTTAACAATGTTTTGAATATACTTAGCAAATGTATGATAAAGGTGTCATTATTCCCAATTACAAACAGTCTTCCAAAGATATCTATTATGTTTGCTTTGGGTTTGTTTAGATAGATAGATAGATATAAAAGGGCTTCAAACAACCAATGTTTTAGCCATAGACGGTCCCCAGTTTACTATTGATATGCCTGAGTTTCACAGACATCCCTTTTACAATCCAAAGCACATAATATTTTGAATGGAAAGGGGAATATAGATTATTTTAGAGGTATATACACACCATTAACTTTGAGTGTTCTGTGGCCAAATATTTAACAGCTGTAACAAAGTTCTTTATTCATCTTATTATACAGTATTGTGAGTAGATGATGTTTGAAACACTAGCTTTAAGTTAAATTAACCATATTTTCTCCTAAAATGTATCAAAAGAGTTTTACAAGTGTAGTAAATCATCCTCCTCTGATTTGTGTTCTGTGTAATTTCATATTTTCAGCAAACATTTAGTTTAAAGTGAATTTAGCTTACAGAAGTATATGTGGAAAGCCTTTTTCTCTTCCGTAGGAAGGTATTACATTAGTATTATGCACCTGCTCTTCTCATCAGGTACTAAATGCTAAATTTACTGAATTATTATGACCCAGTATTAGTTCAGCATAGCTCTCAAAGACCCAAAACAAGAGTAGATTGTAAAATATTTAGAAGTGTTTATGTTGTGACAAAACTGCAGTCTACTTGTAAAAGAAGGTTGTAGAGCAAACAAAGGCAATGACAGAGCCTTTATTTGAGAAATAAATGCTATAGGAAAAGATATCAAAGAGGAATTAACTCACCCCTCCCAGTAACAGTTTGGAGAAAGGGACAAGTTGAGGAATGTGACCCTCCCCTGTTCATACAGTTATGCCGCAGCAGAGAAGGGCAGGGGAAAAAGGGGGACCTGTGCAGACTAAGATGGCATGGGAAGTATCACAGAGACAGAAGAGGTGGCTCTAGAACCCCCGCCCTCTCCAGGCACTCACGTACTCACATAGATCACCCATTGGTTCAGGCTGTGACCTTGGAATTCCACTACAAAGGTATACTTCCAAGTGAACTCCTCAAAGATGAAAGCACAAGGGGTTACACAGATGCCAGAATTCCCTCAGTGTTGAGGTCCCATTGTTTTCCATTAATTTGTGAACAGAGAGAGCATTTCTGGTAGCAGCTGAATAGAATCTGTAATTTTCTTTCACTTTCTCCACCTGTGGTTTTTATTTATTTTTGTCTTAGTTTCATTAGAATTATTTTGGGATCTCCATCCAGATACCCCAGCTCTTAGGTAACTGGAGCAAGTTCCTTCCATTCTTACTCTTACTCTGTTTGTGGCATCTCCAAACAGACAAGATCCTGGAATGTCAGTCTTTTATTAGTTCAATTTTCCATTACTTCAAAAAACTTTAAGCAATTCATTTTCATAAAGCAACCTCATAACTATGCAAAATCTTATTCTGTAGTGCAGACAAGAATTTTAAATAGCTGATCACTTTATTTTAAATTACTCACACAACCTTTGAACACTGTTTCAAGAACATGAAGCCATTTTTTAACTAGGAATAGAAAATTTACCACATATCAGTTCTCTATAAATTTAACCATTCTTTCCCAAGACTTTTATTTATTTTATAGCGTGTTTCTCTTTCAACACTCTTCTAATTTGACACCAACTGAGAATATAGTAGAATTTAATCACTGTTACTTTCTATCATAGAATTGTAGAATGGCTTGGATTGGAAGGGACCTTAAAAACCATCTAGTTTCAATCCCCCTGCCATGGATAGGGTTGTCAGCCACTACATCAGGCTGCCCAGAGCCCCATCCGACCTGCTCTTGAATACCTCCAGGTGTGGAGTATCGACAACTTCTTTGGGTAACCTGTTCCAGTACCTCCCCGCCTTCTGAGTAAGTTCATATCCCCTAATCACTATCAGACCATGTAAAAAGTTAGTCTCCCTACTGATTATAAGCTCCTTTTAATTCCTGGAAGGCCTCCTCAGAGAGATCTCTTCTCCAAATATGAACCTGTTCTATCATTATTTAACAGAAAACAGACATAGCTTTATGCAGGTTTTTTTTCCCTTATTTTCTGAAAAGGAAAGCAAAAAAGCAAAAAACAAAATTTAAAAAACCCACCTAAAATAGTGACGAGCTTTGCTTGCTTTTTCTTTTAGATTTTATTTTTATTTTTATTTTTATTTGATGAATACAGACCTATGTAAATGTGAGTGTATTTGTGTGCACACATTTACTTGCATTTAAAAGTTTATTTTGTTATCAATTGTGTTCCAAAGAACAAAGGTTTATTAAAGCCTACTTTGATTCACTGAAATGAAAGACATCACTTTGATCATTCATTATTGCTAACTTCATGTATTATGTTGTTATTAAAATAAAAAAGCAAGTGAAATGTGATTTTTGCTTAATGTAGAAATCTTATTTTTAGTTTAGGATATATTATCTATACTTCTTGAAATGATAATCCAAGTAGAAACATTCAATTCTTTAAAGAAGATAAGAACAACTAATTACAATAAATATTGATGGCTTAAAGAACAACATCTGTCATTAATATTTGATTTACATTGGGAAAAATTCAGAACTGCAATTGAAACAAGTAGTAGGTATGATTAGGACTATGAAATAGCTTCTTGTTTAGTTATTTGAGAATTCTGAGCTCCTGTGCACATCTTTAAAAAGCATACCTTTTTATTATAAAGAACGTCTATGTAACTTGTATACAGACTGTATATGAAATGGGAAGATGCTCTAAAACTGAAAAAGATAAAACTTCTCTTTCTGCTACTATTCCATGTTATTTTAAAAGTGAAGGATGTGAATTCTAGACAGATTTTATGAAGGGTTTAAGTAAAACATCAGACATCATGAACTTTGCACTATAATCTGAGAGTTGCTACCATGAGGAATTGCGAAATCCTGGAATTTGGATTTTCTCAATACTGCATAGCCAGAAAAGATTGACTTCATCACTCTGAGAAAGGGAAGAGGCAAGTATGTATATATACTCCAGTTCTGTGAACAAATAGACAAGCAGTAATTAGGAATAGGAAAAACAATGAATGTCGCCATTAATGCAAGGTTGAAAAATTCACAGAAATTGAGTATTCTGAGCTAAGATTTGTAGAAAGAGTTAATAGTTCTTGGAAAAGACTTTCAAACCTAGACTCCTCTCACCAAATCTCAAGCAGCAAAATTGAAGCACAGTTCTAATTACACACACTAGGTTTTAGTTTAATATAATTACATAGTAGACTGTAAATTCTGTGAGAATGTATGTTTCATGTAGAAGATTAGAAGCATATTGTTTAATCTGATTTCTTTTTAATAGTATGCACTACTTACTGGCTATCCAGAGAGTATTCTCTGAACACTAAAAACAGGTCACATAGTAACATTTGAAGCAGCAATTCATGATTCTGGTAATCTATTTGGCAAAACGCCCCACAGAGATGGGAAAACACCATATGCAAACCATGTAAGCTCGTAGCTTACGTGCCTGCTTTTCTCTGCTCACTATACAGGACTCAAACGTAAGAGCACCATACAGGAGGTGCTCCCAATTTTTCTTCAGTCCCTTGAATTTAGCTGCGGAATAAATGCCAGTATCAACCTACTGCTCCACTGTATTAAATTCATAGAGCCCACAGAGACAAGCTTAGATGGAGTAATTCAAGCATTGAGTTCAAGTTAACAGATGTTGGCCATCCCCCGAAACCATTTCTTCATAGTGATGTTATTGATCCATCTAAATTGATAGAATTTCTCTTACTAAATATTCACATTTTCAGTGAGTTCCAATCTATATTTGTTGTAATCATTCTAGCTCGGTATTGTGATGTTACTTTAGCTCATCTGAAATTTTTGAAAATGTCTTTTCCAATATTTATTTTAATAAATTTTAATTCTTATTTCAATAAATTGGCCTCAAGAAGAAAACTATCTTAATTTCAGTATAAGAATTGGGTCTGATATTAATTCTTCATTAGGAAATAATTTCAAAATAGCTCTTTAAGTATAACTGAGGCTTCAATGTGCATTTAAGAAAAGCCTCTATAAATTGATCATTATAGTTCAAAACTCCATCCACACACACTTGCAATTTCTACTATCACCACTAGAGGGAAAAAATGTCCCACATCTTCAGACAATTAAGATGCCAACCAAACTCTAATTTGTTCCATTTTATACATGACTTCTCAGAACCAGAATGCAATTGCTTGTAATAATATTTGTTAGAGATTTTATAGTTCTAGTTCAAAGTGATTAATTGTACAGTTACTGAGTCACTGAATTAAAACTCAAGAAAATGGGATTCCTAGCACTGTATAATGAGCAGTCGGCTGGTATTAAGGTATTACAAAGCCTTATTTGGTAATTCTTACAGAAGCTGACAATCTATTAAAATATAATAATGTTTTGTCCAGGTTATAACAATGGGTCCTTTTCATTCCCTTCTATGCATGGAATTCTTATGAACCTTGCTATAAGTACATATTTATTCACAGAAACTGCAGTTCATCATTGCTAGGTAACATTTTAATTTTCATGAGTACTATTTTAAGTGTGTGATCGTCCTGTTTCCAACTAGTTTCCTAGTTTTTTCTTGAACTCCACTCTTTCTGTGTTCTGCTTTTCAACAACAAAATGTAAAGAGTTAAAAAAAAAAAAAAAGGCATAATTAGACCCTTGAAGAATCCAAAATGAAGGATTGGTAAACAAACCAAGTTCAGTGGTTTCTCACAAACAGCTAGCTAATCCAAATGCCTGTAGTCATAGACTACAGGGGATGCAACAAATATATGAAAGTGACTCCTCAAACTATGCCAAAAAACACACTAACCTAGACATTGGAATGTTTGCAATACTAAAAGACATATAGTATTATAAGATAGTTGTAACAACAGTAGCATATTGTCTACTCTCTCTACTCTCTATTCTGATATTCACACGTATCTTTATCACAGTTATCTATAGTTTATTTATTGCTGGTGTATTTGTAACAGGGACAACTTGGCATTATGCATTATGCACCTGTATGTATTAATTTATATTTGTATGTAAGCATGACTACATATATGTGTAAAAACTTTGATTTTCCTCTAGCAGCTGCTTAATTGCAAATATAAATTGTAAGATCATTAACCTAGAAGGGAATAAAGGGACGATCCTGTGGAAAAAGCTGCCAGGAAAACCTTTTTTTTTTTTTTTTCTCTAGCTTCTGGTTTTCAGTCTCCTCCTATTCCCCAGACAATTTTAAGTTTTGCAATTAGTTTTAGTTAAGTTTTGCAAATGTTTTACAATTCTGGGATTGTTCAGCCTGGAGAAAAGAAGGCTGCGGGGTGACCTCATTGCAACATTTCAATACCTAAAGGGAGCCTACAGAGGGGAGGGGAATCAACTCCTTGAAAGGGTAGATAACTGCAGAATGAGGGGAAATGGTTTTAAGTTGAAGGAGGGGAAATTTAGGTTGGACATCAGGGGGAAATTCTTTACAGAGAGAGTGGTGAGGTACTGGAACAGGCTGCCCAGAGAGGTTGTGGATGCCCCGTCCCTGGAGGTGTTCAAGGCCAGATTGGATGGGGCCCTGGGCAGCCTGGTCTAGCATAAAATGAGGAGGTTGGTGGCCCTGCATGTGGCAGGGAGGTTGGAGATTCATGATCCTTAAGGTCCCTTCCAACCCTGGCCATTCTGTGATTCTGTGATTAGTTTGTCAATTGCAATAACAGTGTTTTTCCTGTGCTGAAATCAAAACCAATAAACCTTTTGTTATTGAGCTCAAAGCTATGTCAATTCTTAATCTCTACAAACATTTCTATGTAATCTAGAAGAAACATAAAAATACATTTTATTAATCTACTAACAAAGATTAAGTGCAATTCAAGCTGGATTAACCTGCATTCTACAAAACTGATTTCTGCTGTATTCAGAGTTAGGCTTTCTCTTTCATAGTACTGCTGATAATCCTTAGTGGCACAAAACATTGATGAGAGAATTAGTACTGCTGTAGCTGAAGATCAGTACAGAAGGAAAAATGAAAGATTTGGCACACTGCTTCTTTATACTGCTACTACTGTATTTCTCTTCTGATGCAGAAAAGTGGCACATCTACTTTCTATTTATATTGAAATAATTTATTTATCTTTGTCTATTTTAAATGCCTTCAACAAGAAATATTTCTACACAGAAGACCATTTTTTGGTATTTTTAGAAAGTTTATTTTTGGTCTAGTCAATCTCATTTTGCAAGAATGAATAGATATGGATTCCAAGATCCTAGAATTTTATGGTTATCTTTTTCCTTATTTTTGGGCCATAACTCTTTAAGTCATCTCAGGCAAGGTATGAAATTAATTTTCTAACAATTAAGAACATAATAATTTGTAGAAAGGGACTGAATCTTTCTGTGATCCTTTTCCCCATCTGTTTCACAGCTTTTCTTTGTGCATTCATCTTACATTATTAAGATACAAATGTCGTACTTAAACACAGGTGTCTAATGCCATCTGAGGTGCTATGAGGTATTTGAGACAGATGTCTGTATGGAGCTGGGAAACATAAACAGCACATGCATGGTATCTCCTGAAGCTGCAGCCAGAGGCAAGGTACAGTACCCTACAGTCTCACAAATGACACTAGATGCTTGTGTTTAAGTAACTAAGTCCACTCGCTGCCTGAGTGTTCATTATCAAGGATTTTTAAGTACAAGAAATTTCAAAGAATTGCAGGATCACGTAAGGTTGAAGGAACATCTCGGTATCCTCTCGTCTGCTCCCTCTACTTGAGCAAGGTCAGCAAGAGTAGGTTGACCAGGACCACGCGTAGTTGAATTTTGGACATCTATCTCCAAGCACGGATACTCCACATCCTTTATGGGCAACCTGTGCTAATCATTGATCATCTTTACAGTAATAAGATGTTTTCTAATGCTCAACTTTATGAAGCAACAGAAATCTTCCTTATGGCAAGATTATTTAAATAGTAAATGGTATCTTTAAATTAGATGTTTTTAATGATGGTTCTGACTGGCTCTTTGCAGAATTTTCACTAGTCGTGAAAAAGTAGCCCACAACAAGTGGGCATAATTCTGCTGTCAAATATGCAAATTCAGTCTGATTTAATCATCTTGTCTCAGAAAAACTTAAAACCAACTGTGAATTTTGAAGATTCTGTCAGACTTCCTTGGATGTGGTTAATTCTAGAGACACGTTTTGCGTACAGATATGATCTGGACTTTAACCAAAGTTTTTATCCATATACTTTGTAACTTAATGAAGAAAAAAGTGTTTAGAAGCCTAATTCCCCCAGCTTCAATTCTTATATAAAATATTTACGCATATTGTGTCTAATAGAAATGTTTGAGGACTCCAAACAAATTACCTCTACTGTACATCCCTTCTTTCCTGTAGAACTTTTTAAACTGAGTCATTCTGATTTAGCTGATTACAAGCTGTTAATTTAGTGCATAACTCATAGCTAAGAAAATAGACTTTTTCCTAATTTATTATAGGGGGTCTTTCTTTAAATATATATATATATATAAGTGTATATATATATATATGAAGTATACAGAATAAGTAGATCAACATACATTGCTGCTAACAAAGAGGATTCCAACTCTTGGCATGATTAAAATAATCTCCCAAATGCTATGCTGTTTGTATGTGCATATCAAATACATAAAAAGTTATATGTCACGGACTTGCAAGAAAATTGGCCAGAAATCTCATGGATATTGAACTGCTGCAGCTCCCAATAGTATGGGATTTGTGAGTATGTAAAGTAAATAGACCCCTGAAAGCCCAATGTTTCATAAAAGGAACATCTGTTCAGGTTAGAGAATAGAAGGATATTCCTATGGTGAAACAGTGTAACCTCTGAGGTTATACTGGTTGTGATAGGTAGCATCTGTCATTGAGGACTCGTTTCAAGTGAGAATTCTACATGCTTCGTTTTTGAGTTCTTTTTTGTTTGTGTTTATTTTTAATAAATTGCCAAGAACCAAGAAATATGAGTATCTCATATAATTATGAATGAGATAATTTAAAGAACATTCTCATTCAGTGTGAGCACATACAAAGAACGATACTACTGAAAAATACTCCATAGTACAACCTGGAAAAGTGGATATTCTCTAGTCTTTCTGAAAACGACACATACAGATCTAAGAATGTTCCTTCCAACTGTTTGATATTTGTTGTTGTTGCTGTTACATAAAAGTTAAAAAATAAACTAATCAAAGATGTGAACATCATTTTTATTAAGGGTTTCTGTTCTCACCCCGGCATAATACTGAACTAATAAGATAGATTTGAATAAACAAGATTATAGTACATGTATCTGGGTTTTGGAAGTTCTATCTGAGATCAGTAGTTATTTATTTTATATCTGGTTGAGGAGACATTTTCAAAAATACATGACTTAAGATTTGAGAAATTGCATAATAGCTTTATTCTTCAGACCTGTAAAACTGTATGGTTTCCTCATAGTTACTGTGATTATGTTAACTCAAGCAAGTTAAAAACTTCCATTATCCTGGAAGTTTTTCTTCAATACAGTTGTAAGAAAAGATACAGAAATATATCATGTAACAGAATTGCTTCTGTTTGACTTGAATGTACCAGAATTTGAACAATATATCCATCAGCAGTACTTCTGCAATGGTCATCACAGTTAGGATACTTGTCTAGTGTGAAGCTCTTTTTGGAGATTGTAACATCACTGCATATTAGCACATATACTGGCTTTTTCCTTGCCTCTTTATGGCTGGCCCATGCCATATGAATACAGGACTATAACTATGGAAGATTCACTCCGGCTATTAAATCCACTGTATTAATTGTATTCATTCTCAAACACAACTGAGAGCAAATAAGTCATACTGTTTACACATTAGTTAATTTCACAGAAGATGTCAGGCTTGGAAAACTGGTTAACTTCAACGGCTGCACTAGTATTAAATGATGAACAAAGCATTTGGCATTTAGAACAAGAAATTACTTGAATTCGAATGATTGTAAGTAGGTTTAGCAATAAATTTCAGCTACAGTACTTAAGGATTTCAAATATGCAACATATAATATCTTTTACAGTAATTCTAGAACAACCTCAATGAAATATTTAAATGTGTTCACAATTCCAAGATTATCAATTTGCTGTATTTATATTACAGATTTCAAACACTAGTAGCAACTATATAACAAATACAACCAAATTCATTTTAGCTTTGCAAAAGTCGTTAACAGATGCACCTAAACATAAAAATATAAGCACAAGAAACTGCCCATGCCTAAGTGATATTCTTTCACATCTCTACTAGACTAGCAAATAAGAAACATTTTCCTTCAGAGGCCGTCTTTCGTCATATACCCCATACCAATAGTTCATCACTAAGAGAAAGAAAGGAAGCAACAAAATTCACCATAGAAATGCCTCATCTTTCTGTTTTTGGAGCAGACCTCGCCTTCTAGAACTTATGTGTTCTCTTCTTGTTGTCCCTTAAACTGAGGGAATGAGAAGAAATTAAAGAACCAGAAAGAGGAATGGAGAAAGCTGGCACCTTACTGAAGGCATGTTTAACACATTAAACTACCATGCTGAATTCCAGCTCCTGACTGAACTTTTGCTAAGATGGAGAAAGACCTGCTCCACTTCCTTCCTGCACCAATGTTTTGGAAAGACTCTCCACAAAAGCAGAGCAAAAGTAATCAGTTCCATTGTGAAAAGACATATTCTAATTTCTAGCATTTCTTGACAGTGAACTGGATATTGAAGAGATGTTCAAGCAATTAAATTAGTATTACACTCTTGACTATTATCGTAAGTGGCAGAACTGTTATTTCTACATCCTTTAGGATAATAGAATTTTTTCATTCTTATGTTATTAATATCCTGTGCATTTTAGCCTATTTTTGTTCACACAGATATGGGTAGAATGGAGAAGAGAGCTTGATTGTCAGGAAGAATGTTAGTTCTTTTAAATGTTATGTGAAGACAGCAAAGGAAATATAGTAATAAATTTTTTAAAAAGTGTTTTTAGTGTTTTTTATTTGACTATATGCCTAACAGTAATTGATTACCATAGCATGTGTAAGACTGAGAATACAAATTTTGTCCATGGAGTGATACATAATAAATAGATAATGGAAAAGATTAATATGGGAAAAAAAAATGAGAAAAGGGGAAATAGAAATGCTAGGAAGGAAGTTTCATAGGACAAAAAGATATTATGAAGTTGCACAGTTAGGCAAGGGCAAAATCCAATCCTATGTTTGTCCTTTAGTGCTCGACCTACTTGAGTTTGTAACACTTAGCTACTTTACCTTCCAGAGAAGTGGTAGTGGGCAGCAGCTGCTCAGAGACTGGCTGGGAATCAGTGGGAGGGTGATGAAAAATTATGGGTTTTTTTGTAAATACATATTTTACATGTCATACCTATTATAATTAATATATCAATATATCATATGTATCATGTGATAATATATATATAATAAATATATGTCATATCATAGTGTAGCTCATTGTAATTTATATTATAATATTATAATATTATCATTACTATTATTTTTTTCATTTTCATTTTCTATATTATTAAATAGTTTTTATCTCAACTTACTAGTTCTGCTTTGTTGATGTTTTTTTTCTGGATTCTCTCCCCATCACAATGGGAGAAGGGATTGAGAATGACTGTGTGGTGATTTGTCTGCTGGGTTTAAACACAGAATAAGGGCATATCTGGATGAGATTAAAAACCTGGAAGGAAGGAAAGATCACTTTATCTCTCAGAAACAGCCAAGCGGGGTCAAGAAGAGCAAGCACCATCCAAGAAGCACCAGGCACAGGACGCTGCTAAGAAGAACTGAAAGCATATCAGGCCTAAGAAATGGGGAAAAAAGGTCCACAAGAAACCATAAGAGTGCTTGAGCTGAAGCAAATTAATTCTGGAAAAAGAGATCCACCTTGAAAGTGAAAAAAAAGCAGAGAGGAGCTGGCTTCTTTTTTCTTCTTCCCTCTCTTAGGTGGTTTTCTATATTGAGTTTATTGTAAGGAGAAAATAAATACATTTTTAATCTCTGACCAGCTCAACATGCTGCCACGCCAGGTTTACAGAAAGATTGATCTAATTACTAAAATATGATTAAAAATATCTTGAAGAGCTCATGTTGTATTTCAGATATTGGAAATTCTATTAAAAATCCCCTTGGACTTTTCTAAAATATGAATTCAAGTCTATTGTGAAATGAATATAATAACAGCAAATGCTTCTAGATCAGTGGTCGAAGTTGAGACGCACAAGTTCAATAAAAGGGTTTGTAGGAGATTTTTTTTTACGTTACCAAAATAGTTCCTTCTGCATTGTGAACTGACCAGTTTTACTTCACACAACTGAAGGCTGTTAATCTGGGTGTATATATGTTTTGAAAAAGTGAAGAATCTTTTGGAGAAGCCAATCTGCTGTTATATTTATGAATAAATTAATCTGCTAATGCATACATTTTTGTGCTCATAGATGGAAACGGCTAAAGCAACTCACTGAGGAGTTCAAGCTGACTTTCACTTCCAAAACTTCTGGAGGAATCCTTAATCTTTTCACCTACAAAGCTAAATGCAAATGTTTCTGAAATTAAAGGAAGAAAATCTAGGAGGCTTTAAATGAGATGTGGAAGATAAACACTTTTTGTTTCTTTTTAATGCTCAGTCTCTTATTTGTTAAGTGACTGCTGATGTATTAACAGTCGCTTGTAGAATATTTTACAGGGATAATGCTTGAAAGATGAAGTATTTATTCCTTACTAGGAAAGAAAAGAAGGAAAGGGAAAGGGACTATTTAGTGTTGCCGTACCACTTGATCACTATTCTTATTACACTTCTCACAACCTTCATGTCAAGTTTTGCGACATGATAGAAATACATTCTATCTTTGAGATACAGATTGTACAGACCCTCTTCCTTTTGGCATCCTTTCAGCACTATAAATTCAGATAATTATCGTACCTTTCTTGTTCTGTGCATTTTTTTTTTTAGCTTCGAAACTAGAAATGCTGTTCTCTGCTTTGTTAAATGTTGATAAATAATGAAGTATGTTGACACACTAAAACCCTATACCAAAAAAAGATGGAGAACTCAGAAGTAAGGTTCAGAGATAGAACAAGCTAAGTTTTTACTGAATATTTAAAAGGATACTATCTTTAGCTGTCTATATTTAGCTATTCATCTTGCTTAAAAGATTTTTTGTAAGATTCTCTCTAACATAGTCAAAGATAGAAAGGTTCAGAAGAGAACAAACAGGCATTTATAAAGGAAAGGAGCTCCAACAGCCAAGGTTTTACATGCATACTATTAGAAGACTAAGATTATGTTGGTGGTTTGCTTTTCCAAATCTACTTAGTTTTCACAAAGTGAAATTTCACACATTTTTTACTGTGCAGATATTGAACTTGATTTTACAAACTGTGTTTGGACTCTCAAGGTAAGCAGTGAAGATATGTCTGAGTCATAATAAAAATTACTGTATCATAGCACAGGTTTTATATGCTACTGCACTGAAATTACCATTATAAAAAAAATCCAATACTTTTAATCAAGTATTGGTGTCAGCTATTTATTTCATTCCTCTTGACAGACGCTGCAGGTTAAACAGAATCCTGAGTGATAAGTTTGAAAGATATACATAGATCTGGACACCCAACCATATATATGTATTTCTCTCCTATTAGCTAGTTTCACAGCTGTCTTATGACTACAATTATTGATAAACAACAGAAAAATAAAATGCTTTCTGAAAAAATCCACGTTACTATGCATGAGAAAAAAAGCCACCACCACTCAGACAGGATAAAACTAATTAAATGACCTGGGCAGTCTGGTCTAGCAGTTGGCAACCCTGCACAAAGCAGGTGGATTGAAACTAGATGATCATTATGGTTCTTTTCAACCCAGGCCATTCTATGACTCTATGACCCATTTACTCATTTGAACTTGTATGCAGTTCAGTAAGGGTACCTATTTTAGCCAATAGCACCTAGTCACAAGTGTTTTTCTAAGTACACAATGTTTGGCAAGTTCATCATCATACCGAACTACTTGTGTCCATTTAAGTGACACTTATTAAAGAACTTAATTTGATGTTCTGAGGATAAATGGCATAAATTGTAACTCTTTTTCATTTCTAAAATGTGTTAAAGAAAAAGTTCAGATCTTTAGAAAAAAAAAGAAAAAAAAAGTGCTGTGAAATTGTCTATTTCTTCTAATTTTTTTATAAATATAAAAACACAGATTTTACCTCAGATAGTGCAATGCCTTCATTTCCTCTAATAAAAAATACCAGCTGTAACTTGAGGTTGTATCAACAAAGTGCATATATATATATAATATGTATATAATATAACAATTACAAAAAAACAAAAGACTCAATTATACTAAACAGATGCTAAAATCTGATAAATTATTTGTATGAATCAGGGCAACAGTAGTTAATGAACTACTTGCTGCCTTCAATTTCTCATAAATCTATCCTGTATCATATACTTAAATCCATGTTTTAAATTATACAAAGGGCTAACTATGCTGTTACTTCTAAGCTTTTTACAAACGTAAATTGTCAAGACTATAAATTTTATGGCTTGCTGCAGCAATTCTGCACAGATTTCTCCCACCAATGTGTTCTTTCTAAGAAAACTATCTGAAACCTCAGTTGTTGCCTTGTCATATTTTGAATTTGACTGACACTCAGTGTAAATAGTTTAGCTTGAATTTGTATTTCTCAGCATATTTTCACTTCAGTGTGTCAGGTACAGAATCCTATAGCTGGTGTGGATGGCAAACAAATTACAAAGACACATGCTATAAGAAAGGGATTCTTTTGGCAGGCCACAAACACACAAAGAGGAGTACAGTGTAGGTATTTCAGTGTTGGATTAGAAAAGTCTATTCTGGTCTGTTAACTACAGTACATTTCTCAGAGTTTATGAAACTCTTTACAGAGGAAGGGAACATCTAATCATGGGATCTTCACTCTTTCTTAGTCCATAGTTGCAAATTTTTCATTTTGAGCATAAGAGAATACAGTTATTAACATCCTTGGCCTGCCGCCATGCATATACAGGTTCCAATTCTTTGTCTTCTTTTAGTTTCAAATGGTGAATTTCCCATGCTTTACAAGCGTTACCTTCTTGCTACCATGAATTACTTAAACGAACAAAACCAACTAATGTTGCAACTAAAATAGTGTTTATTCTAGTGAATTTCCCCTGATACTTGATACTATTTCCCTTGCTCTGCGTGGCCTGGGATCTTTCCACTTCTGTTTTTTACTGTGACACAGTAGACAATGTAAATATGAAAGAGAGGCAAGAGGAGTTGGAGGCAGCTGTGTCTTTGGTAGTGACACAATGGAATTAATATCCCCTAGAAACTATCCCACTGATGATGTGAGGAAGTAATACAGAATATTTCTGTCTTTTCACCTTTTTTAAGAACCCAAGGAAAAAAAAAAAGAGAGAAAAGGAAAGAAGGAGAAAGAAGAGAGTCAAAAGATTTCTTGGAAATCTACATTTCCAACTTGAAGGATAAAAGACATATAATTGGAATAAATCAAAGAAAAAAAAAAAAAGAATGGAAAGAAAGGGAAATAATAAAGGAAGTGAGAACAAATACATATATGTCTAAGTCACATTTTCTATACTTGTATTTTCCAGTTTCCTGACAAAGGTCTCACTGTTACTGATATTTGGGAAAGAAACGGCAGGACTGTTTTAAGAACTCATTTGATTAGAATTGCTGTCTACTGTGGACTCTCAGTTAAATCTGGGATTGGTTGAATGACCACCTATATTGTTATTAGGCATAACAGAAAGAAAATACATTATTTTGTATTCTTAATAGTTTTGTGGGTTTTTTTAAACTTCTTTTTCTTCCCATGAATAATATTATGGACAAAATCAACCATTAAACCTTGTTGCATAAAAATTTGACTTTCAAAAGAGAATTAAGAAAGATTTCATGTTTTCAGTGTGGAAGTCCATTGTATCTTTACCTTCATGGTTTTTCCTATTTACTTTCTCATAATACATACTACACCTTGGAGGGGAAGAGGTTGTCTTTTTCCATTTTCCAGCACCAATCCTGACTGATCTATGAGATTCTGTACAAACACAAAACTTCATTATATTTCAAGTATATCCATCTCTGCCATTTCCAGCTTTTTCCCTGTCCTTTATTTAAGTCTCTGAAATGCATTATGAGTTTTATTTATCTATGCTGCGATAGCACCATTTTCTGTCCTTTATTTTCAGTCTCCGGAGCAAATGCAACTGAAAGGGGAAGATGTGACCTTATCTTTATGGTTCTATGATACTGTTCAGCTGTGTGATCCTTTGACATCAGCAGCATTGTTATTCTAATAGCCTGCTGAACTGAGATGACAATCTTAGTGTTCTGTAAGATCTGGGCAATACACTGTTGAAAAACAGGCAGTTCTGTAGGATTCTTTTCCTCCTAAATGAATGGTAAAAATGAGAGAGAGAAAAGATCAAATTGACAGCAGTAATATAATTCCCTTCTGCAAAAGTGGATAAGTTACTCAGGAAGATCTAGTTGGTTTCTGAAATACATGGGAGAAGAAGTTGATGTCCGTGGGAATAGATGCCATGACCTTGAAATCAACACAAGCCCAATGATCTGCAGGAAGCCAGGCCAGATATTCACACCAAAAACCAGGTTGCAGACTATGTTTACCTGCACTGGCTTCTAATTTCCACCTGCAAGACAGCAGGGTTTCTTGATTCTCTTCAGTGTCCATACAAGCCTTCTTGATATTTTAGGCTATGTTAATCCTCTTCCTTAGGTTGAGTAGACAGAACAAAATCAAAGTTAAGAATTATTTAAAGAGAATTAGATTCAATTGGATTACTTGCCATGACTTCTGCATTTTGGTGAAGCACATCCACAGAATTGACAAACTATACATTTATTCACTGAGTGGTGTATAACTATAGCGATACTTATTTTGAGTATCAGGAAATATCCGTACAGCGCTTCAAACTTATATCAAACAACAATTAAATTGCTTCTATTATTATCATATACTGGAGATTTGTCAGTGAATTTTTTAAAAAACTGAGTTGTTCACTTCAATTTAGCAAGTAACTTTCATCTGTTATTTCTAAATTAGAAACCTAAAAAGAAGTATGATAATTCCAATGTAATTAAATCTTCATACTAAAGTAAACATAAATTAGCTAGATGTTATTCTAATGAAACTGTAGAGGTTTCAGTATAAGAATAGAGAATCACAAATAATTTGATGCTGCTTCTAAAGCAAAGTATCTTGGAAATGAATGTACTGTGTAGATCCTTGAGGCAAAATATTTCATGACACCGTATAATTTAACAGAACAATAAATGTATCTTTAGATTCAGTATTGGCTCAGACTGCAAGTATTTAAAATCCTTTTTCAACCTTCATTTCTTATAAACCCTTAAAAAGACCCAGACTCTGACTACCTCAAGATCTTTAAAATCAGACGCCCAAAAGGACTACAGTCAAATCCTGTCTATTCCTGCATTAGGTGCCTAGATGTGCACTAGCAGTCCAGCCCTTTATTTATTGCTGCTTTTCTCAGCTGCTTTATATTTCATGGCACATAAATTTGTCCACTGGCTAACACAACCCTTATCAGCACATCCAGAAATACCTGTCTTGCCAGTGCTGAGTTGTTCAGTGTTCCATGCACTTACTACATCTGCTCCTTAGTACAAATTAAGTACATCTGCCATGTGAGAGGTCTAATACAAGAGACATTTTCAAAGCAGCCCTGACATGTTACACAGAACTGCCAGAGGCAATTTACATCCCCAAGTCTGTAGCACTTATCCATCATATGGGCTCAATACTTTTCTCTGCCTGACAGTCAAACATTCCTATCATGAGTAAAGAACCAAGAATAGCACTGACAAATACTTCTAGACTGGAAGAAGGAAAGCAGTAGCAGTCTCATTCATCTGTGTGCCACTGGACAACGGAAGACTTTATGTACTCTGAATACCTGCCAAACTACTAAAATCATATGTACATATTTTGGCTACAGCCAGCTTGGATCTGACACCAAAATCCTAATTTCTTTGCGCTGATTATTATATAATCTCTCACTGCCATTTTGTGCCAATTACTTCGTGTATCTAATTTTCTTGACCAGAAGATGGCATAAGCATTTCAAATTAAATTGCTGCTGTAGCTTCTGTGGAAGTCTCTGTATTATAATTAGTATAATCTAAATACAGTATAACATTTTCTTTTCAGATCTTTCATTCATGCTGTGCTGATTATGTCAAATTTTCTTCAGTTTGCAGCACAGTGTAATGAAGTATTACAGTACAGGTTACTCTGATGACATAAATTAAAAAAAAATTATAATCTGTTTTTCCTTATCTTTCAAATATACTGATATGCAGTTCTCTAGCTTTTCAGATCTGTAACATTCAGCATCCTGAATTTCCATCACATAAAGTTAAAAGTTCAGGCTACTTAGATCCTTGAAGTATCCCAATTTCTCTGTGATGCTCAGAATTTCTATTTTAGCAAGAATATAAATGATTCTGAACTGTTAATATTTAATAGTTTCTCCTCAGTGCTCACACGCTCCCTGCTCAACATCATTAAGATCTGTAGGCAATTGCCACGTCTGTAATTACATAGCTGGCTTCATTAGTATCCCTACTAGATGAAAGTGGACCTGAAAATCCCTTCTATTATGAGAGTATTATGAGAGGTGCACTTTCAAATGAGACTCTAAGAAAATTTCTAAATCATATAAAGTTTTTTTAGTTTAAAAGGAAGGAGAAAGAGGTTTTCTCACAAGCATTAAAAGCTATAATATACATTGTGGCCTCTAAGCTATTTATATTTTCTTGCATTACCACCTGCAAGATGAGGGTTAATTTGCTAATCAGAAGCAAAAACCCACAGGCCCATCACGCTATTTAAATTTAATGTGCATGTGGACTTCTTGATTCAGGCCAAGTTTATAAATAGTATCTTCAGTTTAAAAATAGGCTTTTCAGATCTAAGGGAGTTGATATTATGATCTGTAAAGTGAATGAAGCTCCCAGGAGTAACTGGAGCTTATGTAATATTTATTCCTACATTTCTGCTCAGCTGTTTTGTGCCAGTTTGATGCTGAACTGCAAGGATTGTTAGTTTCTTAAACATTTAAAAACTTCCTTCAGTGAAGGTAGGACTGTCTGCAATTTCTTGTCTAGATAACCTCATTTGGCTTTGGAATTTTGCTTAAGAGACACTGACCACTTGCCCCCTCTTAAATAAATTTTTGTTTAATAATTTTTATTACTCATTACCTTTGTGAAATCCCAAACTGTGCTGCCAGGTACAGTAAATTTCTGATATTAAAGTGATTCTAGAAAGATTCTGGACAGATATGTCTCTTCTTGAACCCATGTGACTGTTTAAAGTCATGACTGGTTAAGATCCCAGAGAGAAGGATTGCTGAGGATATATAGTCCAGCTCCATCTCCAGATACAAGAAAAAGAGTATTTTATTAAATTTGCATTTGATAATCACAAAAACAGCTTTCACTTCTTAATTTTGTAATTGATTGTAATGTTTTAAAAAGTGAAACACTGGCACTAATGTAACAACATTTAGGGCAAAACTGTACACAATATATGAAACAAATACTAGATCTGTCATCCGTCGTTGAGACACCACTTTGTTCATTCAATGGCTATCCGTGGAAGAGAAACAGAGGAAAGACCAGCAGGTATTTTTACCAAAATGTATTTCCAGGGAAGGAAGTCCAGCTCATAGAAACAAAATATGGCAAACTAAATATTATTTTTAGACTTCTAATTTTGTTTTCTTCACAAACTAGCCTGTTGTCTCATTTCCTGCGATGTTTTATATACTTGAATCAGAGGCTTACTCACTCCTACCATCCTGTTGTGGAGTTACAAGTTTTCTGAACTGCATGTTTTGCTAGCTCTCAATCACTGCCGTCACTTTTGCTCAATATAATCATGACGTTATGGTGCGCTGTTCAGTTATGACTGCGAGAGGTATCGCTTTTGATTTTCCTACTTCTCACTGTATGTTTAATACCAGCATGCACCTAATATTAGTTCTGTTTTAAGTTCAGCACATAAAGTCAGCTTCATATTCTGAGCCAGCGTTGAATTAATGAGAAACATTTCAAAATGCAGCGAAATCTGTAGCTATCCTTGAAGAAAATCAGTAAAAGTATTAGAGTAATCAGAACTAGGTTCTTTAAAATATAAATTAAAACTTAGGGAACACTAAATATATAAAAATGATGAAAATGGAATTCTTGCAACACAATATTTGGATAAAGCACAACTTCTAGAAAGCAAAGCATTCTGTTAATTAAGCCTAGTTATGAAGCAATCAGAAATGACAGCACATCTGGCAGAACCTGAGAGCTAATAAAAATAGACAATAGGAATGGCATGGAACTTGTAGTTAGAAAGTAGGTTTGGTCTCATAACTGTTTCAACATTGCAAATGTTTTTACTAACCTCTTTCCATAGAGACACACTTAACAAGTAAACATTAAAGAGAGAGCTGAGCCAGTGGCCACTGAAACACGAGCACTGTACTTGACTTGAATAAAGCTGCATAGACTGTTTAGTTTTGCCTAAAAGCAAAAGCATCTCTAGTTAGCATAATGACTTTATGTTCCTCTTAGCTAGATTTGGTACAACCTGAAGCATTAATTAAAATTAATTAAAAATGGGAAATGTAACACTTATACTGCAAAATGTAGAACCATGATTAAAACATGATGTCTGGAAAGGATTTGTAATAAGAAGCCAATACATTATTTATATGATAAAGAATTTGAAATAAATAAACAGAAATAGTGACTTAGCATCCAATATTAAAAAGTACAGAAATATCTTTACAAAAAAGGAGAAACAGTAGCTTAGCCATTGTTGCCAGCAAAAGGACATCTTCAATAAAATTCATTCAGACTGACTTGCTTCCAAAAAGTTCTGGTTGGAATTTCTAATGGCTTTAGCACTCTGCTATTCATTCTTTAGGTAGGTAAGTTGTTTCCTTTTTTCACTTTTTTTTTTTTTTTTTCCTGGTCCAAGCTAGAAGTTTTGAAATCATCAAAATATTTCACAACACTTGAGGAACAGGATCTGTGGACCCCCCACCTCCTTCAGTTTAAGTCTACAGGAGAAGCAGAATACCATTTAGACTAAGCAATTGTAATATTTTTCCATGAATATCCTGCACTTAAGTTTCTGGAAATTTCTGCAGACATACTAATTCCCGTTAATTTCTGGATTCATTTAATACCTTATCTAGGGAATATCAACCCACACAGCAATTTATATGTTATGCAGATGCTACTTACCATTGTATAATATCAGATAGTTCTTATTTGATGCCAAGTTATTAATTTTGATATTAGGACAATTAATATCCCATATATTTTTATAATTTGCAAGGTCACAGTTTTTATATTCAGCTTTTGTTGCGCTCTTGGAAAAGTTGAGTTGCCTGGAAAAGTACTTGTTTGTTTTCGATTGATTTACTGCAGGGTTTTTTTTTTATTTAGCAGGTAGGTCTGATGTTGCTAAGTGTTTGCTGAGCAGAATAATTTCCTTTTTCTAGTAGCAATGGTGAAAGTATTTAACAGAACATTGCTTTAGATTGCATCTAAGAGAACAGGCTGATAAAGTCAGTGACCATTGGATTGTCTTCTCACATGCATCGATACCACAACAGCTGCTTAAACTCATTTAACTGCAAAGACAAGAAATTAAACTCTACATTCTTTGTTCAGCCAACTTGTGTTAATGCTCTGTAATGAGTTCTTCACTTACATAAATCACATTTTTCCACAACAGTCTAATCTTATCTTTTAGGAGGAAGACTAGTTTTTTTTCAGTGAAGAACTACTGAAGATTTTGATGTTGTGGCTGTCCTGAAATTTAGACAGAGTGCCTACTCTTCCTAGACTGTCTTTTTCCAAAGCATTACTAAAACAAATCAGGAAAAAGAAAGAAAGAAAGAAAGAAAGAAAGAAAGAAAGAAAGAAAGAAAGAAAGAAAGAAAGAAAGAAAGAAAGAAAGAAAGAAAGAAAGAAAGAAAGAAAGAAAGAAAGAAAGAAAGAAAGAAAGAAAGAAAGAAAGAAAGAAAGAAAGAAAGAAAGAAAGAAAAAGCATTACACCTTTCTTTTATTCAACAAAGGGAAAATCCACGCTTCTTTCAAATTTCTCTTATTAATAGCTGAACCTTTTATATCAAGAGTGTCAATACTGGTAATAATGACAGTATTCATATAGATCACCAGCAGAAGTTGTAGTGGATAGCATAGAGAAAGGTCTGATATCAGCAGTCTTAACTGTGAAAAAAATCTATAAGCAAATGAAAACAGGATTCTTCAAGTGTGCTTTAAACAAGGTCCCAGCTCTTTTTCCCATCTAGAATTTATCTGTAGCCATTTCGTCAAATATACAGCATTTGAGGCAGGGGAAGATGTTTGGTAACCCACTATTACCAATTTTTAATCCCATTTCAATTTCTCAATCCCTAAGTTAAATACAGAGCTTCTGCTTAAAGGAGCTCTGATGTTTCTTCTGAAATGGTCTGGAATTGTGCAAAAGCCTACGGGATAAGCATATTTCAGCCTGGCAATGAATTCACAGGCAGAAATAAGAAACTACGGAGACCATAGAAAGAGAGACATCTCTAACTCCAGATACAAAATCTATAAAAAGTATTGTAGCAATCTTCTGAGGCCATTTATCCCACTGAGTATAAATGCCAAACGTAGTATTTCATGTTAGAATCAAAAGTTTGAAAAAAGGGGAATAAGTAGAATCCTGAGCTAAATAATTGTGTATTTTTTTCTATATTTTTTTGCACAGTTAATATTTCTACACAACCTTGTAAAGCATAAGAATAATGAGAGAATATGTATTTAAATTTTTTTCAAGTAAAATACTTTTTGAGAATTAAATGTCCTATTAGTCCATAAGTACTTTTACCTTTTTTCTTAAAATATTTTTATTTATTTGTGTTTTTTCTGCTCAAGGTAAATGCATAAAACAATTTACCAAAGCTGATTTTGATTATTAATGAGCTAGCAATATAATATCTTAGAGGTTACATTAGCTTATATTTAATCTTCTGTGAACAATCTTAACACGCACTTACGCACAAATGCATTTGTATACCTATACATATGCATGAACATGTATACATTTATACATTTCTGTTGATATGGATGGGAATAACATGACACATATATGTGGTATGTAGTAATTTTTTAAAAAAGAAGAGAAGCTGTATCTTCTGTTCTCCATAGAACCTAGAATTGCTAGGAGGCATTCAGATGAGTTATTACTAAAGTAATCATCTCTTTAAAAAAAAAAAAAAAAGAGAGAGAGAGAATATATCATCTGCACTAAAAGGATTAATTCAAAATTAATGTAATTATGACAGATTCCTTTGTCTTTGAGAGTTCTACCAAGAGCTAACACACCCTAAAATAACGTCTCTTTGTTTTAATCAAAAAACTGACCTGAGAGAATGCTTAATTTTTCAGTTTGGAGCCAGATAAGAAAGTGGTATAAGTAGTCTGTGGGAGCAGTCATGGTCATCACCTGGGATAATTTGTTTTACTGAAGACTACATGTCACAATTTAGGAAAGACAACTTACTTTGTGATCAGCTGGACTCTTAGAAATTCTTATTTTAATTTCCAGAGATACTTCTTCCCAAAATATGAATTTCAGTGATACAGTTAAGTGCTATCCAAAAGATTCGAAAAAGTGATGTCACTTTAATGGAAGCCGGAAATACAAATGGAAAAACAAACATTCATTTCAGAACAGAAAGCAAACAAACAAAAAAACTATGGGGGTAATGTAAGGAAAGGGAATTACATTAAATACAGAAGGTGATTGTAAGTTTTGAAATGTATTAGTGATCATAATTTTTATACTGATTTTTCAAAAAAGACTATTTATTTAAAGCCAAAACAAGGCTTAAAATTATGAATATTTTAATATGATATGAATACTGGGTCTCTGTGATTAGGAGAATCCAATCCAAATAAATTAAATGATAAAAATACTAGGTCATTGTAATTAATAGACAGTTTTCTTTTAGATGGTGCAGGCTTAAACTAAGCATCCTTAGATTTAAAATGAGTGTCATTTCTTACATGTGAAATTAATTTCAACCTAGAAACTGGAACTTAATTAAATATAAAGTGTTCCACTAAGGATGATCAATAATGTATTAAGAGCAGAAGTAATGGAAGAGAGAATGAGAAACTAATACGTGTATTTTTATATTTATTTTACAGGAAATATATTTGTGGTAAGCCTGGCAGTTGCAGACTTGGTCGTAGCGATCTATCCATATCCACTGGTCCTCACATCTGTATTTCACAATGGATGGAATCTGGGATACCTTCACTGCCAGATTAGTGGCTTCTTGATGGGTCTAAGTGTCATTGGATCAATTTTCAATATTACAGGCATTGCTATCAATCGATACTGCTATATCTGCCACAGTCTCAAATATGACAAGCTGTACAGTGACAAGAATTCTTTGTGCTATGTTGTTCTTATTTGGGTCCTAACAGTTGTTGCTATTGTGCCCAACCTGTTTGTGGGATCTCTACAGTATGACCCCAGGATTTACTCGTGCACATTTGCACAGTCTGTGAGTTCAGCATATACAATAGCAGTGGTGTTTTTCCACTTCATGCTTCCCATAGCCATAGTTACTTATTGTTACTTGAGAATATGGATCCTTGTTATTCAAGTAAGACGAAGGGTTAAACCAGACAACAACCCCAGACTGAAACCACATGACTTCAGAAACTTTGTAACTATGTTTGTGGTATTTGTACTGTTTGCAGTGTGCTGGGCTCCTTTGAACTTCATTGGCCTTGCTGTGGCTGTTGACCCAGAAACTATAATCCCTAGAATTCCAGAGTGGTTGTTCGTGTCTAGCTATTATATGGCATATTTCAATAGCTGCCTTAATGCCATTATATATGGACTCCTGAATCAGAACTTCAGAAGAGAATACAAGAAAATTGTTATCAGTTTTTGTACAGCAAAAGCTTTTTTCCAGGACAGTTCTAATGATGCAGCAGACAGGATAAGAAGTAAACCTTCTCCGCTGATTACAAACAACAATCAAGTGAAGGTGGACTCTGTGTGAAAACCTTATTACTTTCACTCCACAGCATCCAAATAAAGAATCTGTTTCATTAGACCTACTGTTGAATATTATACTGAATTCTCTATTCTACATTGAAGGCACTTTGATCAAAATCTTTGCATGATGTTTGGGAATCCAAGTTACAGAGCCTTTACATACAGATATTGTTATACAGTGGTATAGCTTTCGTATAACAACACAGTGATATTCTTGAGGGAATTACAATACAAATTATGCATGGATACTTTTTTTTTTTTCCTCCTCTCAAATGGAGTTAACGAATTAGAGATAGAATGAAACAGAAATATCCAAATTACCTGGCTTAATGAAAGAAGATACAAAACTATTCCCACTGCTCTCTACCTCCATCTTTTGTCCAAGTTATGATCCCAATTCAAAAATCTCTGACAACTTATTTTAAAAAATGAAATCTGGTTGTATTTTAGGAAATAAGCTCTGAGAATTATTTACATTAAACCTTACCAGACTTCCTAGTAATGGCATTCCCAACTGACTTCTCAAATTCAAAATACTTTTTAGGGGAAGAAATGTAACTGAATTATTATTATCAAAACTACAAAGGGGGGAGGATAAACTGGACAGAAAGAAAAGTGATACGATTCATCTTCTCAAGCCATTTGGGACAGGTGAAGAAAAATACAAAACACCACTTTTTTTTTCTGAAGACATAGTAATTCACAAAATTGGAAAGTTTCCCAAAACATGTTCTGGAGAGACACCTCCTAGAACCATAAGCAAGGAAGAACCAGTATTTCTCACTTTTGTGTAGTATGGAATTTCTGAGCCTTTGCAAGACTTATACTATTAAAAGTGACAGTGGATAAGGATGGCATTTTGTCTGGTTAGTTGAGTCATAATCTCATTACACCCTGGGAAATTACAAATATTTACAGAATGAGCATGTGACATCTTTCTCAACTTAATCTCCTGGGTATAGTATAAGATTTATAGTTATTTTGTAATCTCTCATAGATAAGCTTTTCAAAATAATCATTGTTTAACACGGTTGTAAAAATAATATTCACGTAGAACAATTAAACATATCTAAATAATAAAGAGAAGAAGATGCTACTAATGATGCTGCTAGAAGGAGAAATACATGACTCTCAGGACGGGACCTGTTATGTGGACTTTCCACAGACAGCAGGTGCCTTTTCATTGAGAGGAAGCACACTATGAAATGAGAAAGTATACCTAGACAGCATGTCTCCTGCAACAATGCATCTCTGTTGATAAAAAAGTCCTCTGATGGAGGAAGACAATAGGATTCACCTTCAAGCTGACCTTACAGAGAAGGAATATTTAACTCTGGAAAGATACTGCAACTGTCATACCTTTTAGTACTCAAGTGTTCATACCTGTACCAGTGTTCAATTAAACTTGAGATTTTCCAAGCCAATTCCAGTCACTTCAACTGTACTAAGATTTTCTGAATAGCCTGTAAAAGTTTCCTGTACTGAAAAGTAGACTTATCTAAGCAATTCATTTGAATAATTACTTACTGTACTGGAGATTTTCTTCAATTTATATGTCTTAGAAACTAACAGCCACTCAATATAACTCCTTAAGCTGTCTAGAAATCTAACAGCATCTCCTTTTTCATGGATCATAGATTAGTGTACATTTGACTTAATATTAGCAATGAACTAAAGAGAACACATTCATATTTACTTGAAAACCCCACTGACATTTCGTCAATGACCAGCTTCTTACCTTAAACATAGGTGCCTCATGTTCTCACTTGTTTATGTCAAGCTGGAACTAATGAACATCTTAAAATCCTGCAGATTAACTAGCCAGTCAAAGCACTGTTGAGGTGCTTGACTCATCTTTGTTTACATTTGCCAGTCAGAACCACTGTGTAAATAACCAGCTCTCTTCTATTGTGGTATCATCATATGATGCAGTATGATACAACATGATTAACAGCATAAATTATATCACAGTTTTTTTCACTGTGATTTCATCCTCAGAGGATGCTTTGCTCTGTTTTGTTGCTTTGTGTGTATTGATTTCAGAATAAGGAGGGAGGCATGACCAGCGTATAAGAAAATAAATTCTTCATGTAAGAAAAAACACTATTCAAACTCTTACAAACTTGCCTTATTTAAAGTGTATTTTCAATGAAAATGATGTCTTACAATGCTTCTAATGAATTAGCATAAAGACAGTTAGCTTAATCATCAGTAAATTTAGAATTCTCAAATATTTTTCACTTGCCATTGACAACAGGTAATGTATATGCCTATCATGTCTATGTATTTATGAGCTGATTCAAAATTGTGGGTTTTCTGAGGAATTAGTCCCCTGTAATTCACAAGTGCTAAAGTATATTTTTGATGATAATGAAAATGGCTTGCTATATGCAATAAAACATATTGTACCAAAGGTATATATTTTATTGAATAGGCCTGTAATTAAAATGGAGAGCATTTTTTTCAGATCTGATATTTTGAAATATTTGTATGATATCTAAATCACAAAATTGTGCATGGTGGTGATGTTATGAGCTGATAAATATAGCAATAACTTTAAGAAACTAATCTCTTGTTCTTCTTTGGGGAAGGGAAGTGTATTAGACTTTACAATGTAGTTTAAATTAATATGGATGAAAAACATCTGCTGCCCTCTTCAGATTGCTTCTACTCTTACTGCCATTCTGAGATACATTAGTCAGGGTGTGCAAAAATCTCAGTGCAAAAATGAAAGAATACTGTGATTTAACTCTGTAGTGGTGATTTTTTTCTATTCAGACTTTGTTCTCTCTAAGAAGAGGTTAAAGTGATGCATGTAAGACAGTGAGCAGACCATTGTCTTATATGGCAATGTAAGTCAGCATCTCAAAATATTTATGGTCAATATAAAAATGTTCAACAAAAATAATTGTAATTTCCTTTCATTATAGTGAGATGGAGCTAGAAATATATCCAAATTTCACTGCTTGTATGAAAGTGAATGAGCCATGATGTGTTTTTGCAGTTCCAAGTCATGACGTTTTTCCTTTCCTATGAAAGGTGTATTTTAAGTTTGCATTATTTAGATCTCTGTCTGGTGGATAGCATTTTCTTACCAGCCATAAGGCTTGGATGGATTTAAATCTAAAACTCAAGGCTTAGCAGTCTGCCATGCATGCAAAGATTTCCTTTCAGTACTTCCTATCCACTTCTGTTTTGAGCTCTAATGAAGCCAAATGACCTCTGGGAAGAAGCAATGAATTGCCTGTATGCATGACACTGAAAATTCACATCCTAATTGACCCTGGACTTATCCTAAAAATATTTTTTCTTATATCACAGTCTTGAATATATTGACATTTTGAATGTGATATTATCACATCTTGAATCCTTACAGACTTTTTTTTTTAATTGTTGTCAACATAATTGCAAACTTCCTGTTAACAAGGATATTTGGCGTTATTTTAATTTTACCAGCAGAGAGAATTATTAATGAATACATTAATATTATTTAACAGAGCATTTATTGTAGTTAAATTGTAACTACATGCAACAAAGTAATATCATTTGGAACAGGTCATGTAAGAGTGTCCTGTTCTTCCACAAGGTTAGTGGAAGCACATAGATATGAAGCAAGCATGTTATTTTAATAGGAATAATATATAGCGATACTTTTGTAATGAAACCTTATTGCACTGTGTTATACACATCATTCCATAATCAGTTCATATTGACCCTTTTCTTCTTTTGGATCATTTTAGAAATAATACAATATTAAATCTGATTACTGCTTACAGATTGAAGAGAACTGTTACTTCCTTACATTGCACTTGAAAAAAAGCAATAATAAAAACATGATTAAAATACAATAAAAAAGCACATAAGTACATGTGTTTGCTAAATTTAAAATAGAAACTCAGACGAACATTTTGTTCACAAAACTGTAGTAATACAGATGGAGTGTTATTCTTTAATTATTTTACAATTATTTATTACAAATAATTAAGAAATACATATGTCTATCATCTTGTCACTGAAGCTTGGGAAATCATACATGCTAAAGATAAATTTCTTGGAAAAAAAGAAGAAATGCAAAGAGTGGACAGTGGACTAGCTTAGACCCATGTACTGTATCTCTTTTTTTTTTTTTTTTTTTTTTGCCCATAACTAAGAATGCCATGATGTACTTTTATGAATTTACTAATTGAAGATATTATTCTTGCCTCAAATATTTGTCTGACATATTTGAAGAATAAAGTAGAAAAGACTCAGAACATGTCATTGTGTTGACATTAGTCTTTAGACATCCACTGTTCAGCCTCCATAAACATCCAGCAAGCATCGATGAATGTCAATGGGTGCCATTTTTTCCACATGGTGGAACTGAATTCCCCACCATTTCTTCATGTGCACGTCAGTGTCAGGCTGTTCCTCTGCTTCCATCTGTCCCATGACAACAAAATGTAACAGAATAACCGGTATTCAACTTCTACTGCCATACTGCCAACATCTATCTCTGATGTTGTGAGCCAACGTAATAAAATAAGAGGCATTACCTTCTGAGCAGCCCTTATATTAATGGTGGTCACCAACTATATTTTCTGAATTCAGTAAAATACTAATAACCCAAACCATCCCTATTACCAAACGCTGACTGAAGTACACGTCATTAACAACTTATTTTGACTTCTGATAACCAACAGTAGCATGGGCCAATGATCGGGTCTTGTTTACAGCTCACATAAACGAGCACAGCTTCACTGATTTATGTCAGCTGAGGATTTTGGCACATTGGATTTCATTAATGTAGAATTAACTATTTTACATTATTACATGAGAAATATTTGTTTCATTTCTAAGGAACTTAGTATAGATACTTTCCTTGGTATAGATACTGGCCAAAAAACACTGAGGTAGATGGACCTTTTTTCTTATACAATAGTTAGGATATATAGAGATAAGTAGAACTAATCCAATATAGACTACTTTGAAAGACAAAAGGCCTGATCATAATTTGTTTGCTACTAACAAACAACTGCTAATAAAATAAAAATTATGGTTTAAAATTATGGTACAGACAGATCCTAGGAATGTATAATAGGGTGGAGAAGGACAGGATAGCTACTCAAAGTGCCAATTACTAAGTCTGGGTAGGCTTAATAACAATAGAAAAATGTGGGCCTCAATGAAATTAAAATATCATAATTAGCTTGTATTAAGGGTACTTTTGTTCACGTTTTAATAAGACAGTACCAGAGGCAGAAAAAAAAACACTATTAAACCTTTGTTATTATTTTTAAAAAGTGAAATAAAAATATGATTTGGATCTATGGATAATACATGCATACCTTACAACCTTCAATTCAAGCAAAAAGACACATCCCACAAATAATGTATTGAAGTAGATGTTTACATCCAACATAAGGAAACATAGCAATTAATTATTAAGAGATATGAACTGTTTCATAATACTGATGTTCACACAGATCACAGTTCTCAATTTCAATGTTAACGCAATATTCCAGGACAGCTCCTGGAAATTTACCTGCCACAAAAATTAATCTGTTCTCCTTTTCTATCTCAGATCACAGGCATTCACTTCTCAGTTCTGAATGTACTAACAGCTTAACTGTCCCTATAGCTGTCCCTTTACCATCTACATGTATACCATAATTCTTGACTCCAGAATGTCCTTAAATGTCCTTGTTTTATTATAATTCATTTTGTCCACTTGAGTTTTTATGAGGAGTTTGATAAAGTAAATACAATAGCTTCAGTAATAATCACCCTCAGGAATCTATAATTCAATATAAGCATATTGATTTATAAATTAAATAAAACTTAAAATCTTCAAAATATATTTTATTTCTTTGAAATGCTCATGGATCCTATTATTGTCCTCACTGTTTCCTCCTCATCAGGAAGCTTGCTTCTGTAATAAATAAATTGTCACTAAAAGAAGGGTTGCACTCAGTTTCTTGTAAGCTGCCACAGGAAGAGAAATCAAATGTAGGGTAAGTACAACTAAATATCAAAGCATTTGTCAAAAAATGTTATCTAATTTTTTATGGGAAGATCTTGTTTCAGAAAAAACTCAGAAATAAATAATAGTAAAGAATCATCCCTTATGTTACCATCAAGAGCTTCTTATGGGAAAAGGGGAATTAATTTTCTGAAGGAAACCAAGATTTTATTGCTAATATAATTAATGTTTTCATGGTCTAATTAAAAAAAAAAAAAAAGCCAGAGCTATTCTTAGTCCAGTTACAATCACACTAACTGTCCAAGTTCAAATCAACTAGTTAACTAGTTATTGTAGAAAAGCCCTACTAATGATATAATTCAAATACTTATACATAAAACTTCCTAGTATCTATCCCTGTTATTGTGTCCATCGTTCATAAGTACCTCTGCATTACTTTTATGCTCTTATCTGTTGGTATGAAGAAGAGACTATAAATTTTTTTGCAATGATTATAGCCACCAAAACCTCCCAATCTGGAAAGGAAAAGACTAGCATGGGTGTTGTTTCTTGTTTTGTAAACTCATTTTTAGCACACTTTTGTTTAGATACTTGACACGTCTGATGGGAGTAGTGGAACAGTTTCTCCCTCATCTTACAGGAGATAGCATTTGAAAAAAAGAATTATAGCCAGTAATGAAATGTTCTATGTTTATTGATACTTTTTTTGTCATGAGAGGCCCGAGGAAAAACAAAGATACATGACAGGCCTTTTGAAGACCTGAGTGGTCTTAGAGATCTACTACACAGAGACCTACTCTCAGCAGGAAATCTAAGAGTCAAGCAATCAGTCTGGTACTCTCATATATTTTTTCTTTTCTTTTTTTCTGTTCATCTTCAGAACAGATCTTGCATTTGATTCACATATTGTTAGAAAACTATTGTCTGGGAAAACAGTAATCAAAAGACAATCTATCTTACACAATTATTTCACTGCTGTTAAAAATGAGGTGTTTTCAGAGTAATTAGTGCAGCATGCTGGAGGAATTAGCTAATTGGGAAATTTCCTTAGTAATACAGAAAAGCAGCAATTCTATTTTTCTCAGTTAATCTATCTTCTCAGAATATTTCATTGATGTCTAAAAAGTGTTTTCATAATACAGCTAACACTACCAAATAAATTATTTATCATCAACAAGCAGAGTTCAAAATAAACTAAAGAAAAAATCCAACTAGTTGTCAAAGAAATAACTGAGTCACAATTACATTGAAGCTTTAAAGAAAATATGAATAACTGATCTAGCTGTAGATATTCCTGTTCATTGCAGGGGAGTTGTGCTAGATTGCCTTTAAGGAGCGCTTCCATCTCAAAAAATTCTATAGTTCTATGATAGCAAGATTTGAAAACTAGGACGAAGCAGTCTCCATGGATTTGTCCCATGTTAAACAGCACAATGACAAGCTCTCCTAAACTTCATTGTTGTTTTGTTACTTGAATGCAAAATAGCTTGTGAGCAGTCAGGTGGATGAATCCTCTCCATCTTTTAACATATCTACTCTGTCATTCCTTACACCTAGCATTTGAAAATAATCCTAAGAAGAATGAAAAAGTATGACGAAGCCATGATAACCAAATCACAAAGAACTGCAATCTGTGCCCACCAGATCTACTGAGAATTTTATTGCTATCCAATACTAAGTGTAATTTGAATAATAAAATATCATAAGAAAAGCAACAAAACAAAATCATTATTACTTAAATTTTCACCTAAAAGTAGTTTTATTAGATATATAAATACATTTATTTTCTCAAAAACAAACAAAAAACCTAGGATGTTATTCCTCCAACTATTTAGCTGGGATCTTTTCCCTTCAATTATTTTAAGTCCTGATTTTTTTGTTTTTGTTTTTTGTTTTTTCCACCTGGGATATTTGTAATATTAAAATACAGAGGACTGTATAACAGAATTTACTGGCTTGACCATGGATCCTATGGATTCTATAAGACATAAGGGCATCATGAGCATGTGCTAATGGGAAGACCTGGAAGAAAGACTTGTTCAGCTAACTCTGTATGAGTTCCAGCACACAGGCACACATGAGTAGGCATGTGCAGACATGGGCAAAGCACTAATGATGCTTTCCCTTTGTACAGCCTTTTGCACAAAACAAAGTGCAGCTGCTTGTGAGAGGTGGCAAGGGTGCTTCAAGAAAAGACTAATGGGGAAAGTTCGACTTTGAATATCTCCAAGGATGGGGCATCCACCACTCTCTGGGCAATATATTAAATGCCTTACTACACTTATCATAAAAAAACTTTTTTCTTATATCCAGTCTAAATCTTTCGTCTTTTACTTTGAAATCATTTCTTCTTGTCCTATCACAACCGATCCTGATAAATAGTCTACTCTCTTCTATCTTATAGCTCCCCTTTAAATACTGAATGGTTGCTATCAGGTCTCCTTGGAGCCATGTTGAACAAGAGAGTCTCAAACTGCTAACAAATAATTGCGTTCCTGCACTCAGCTCTGCTTATACTCTTGCATATTAGTTAAGGAGTCTCTGAAAGTTAGAGGGTCTTCATGAGGGCCAGCTTTACCTGAACTGGAATTTCTAGACTCCATAGCCAACTGCTGCTGCCATGATGGAAGTCTGCTGCCAGGAGTGTCCATCGCTATGGCAGCCAGAAGCAGACAAAATAGCTGTCATCAGGGCTTTGGGTACATGCCTACCTTGTCAACCAGTTTCCAGAGATCTGTTATTTAATGCTTCCTGCCTTTTAATAGGAATTCAGTGTCCTCTGTCCAGATGCGGACAACCCGTACATCTGCATGTCAGACTGCTCTCTCATTTTTCAGAATCTTTGCCAAGATGGCTACAAAATATTTCCAGGCAGCGACCAGTACAGCCACTGTTTACACAAAACAGAATATCAGAATATGTTAAAAATGAAGGCTGAGGTTTTTTATCAGAGTACTGGAGCTGGCCATACAGCCCGGGAGCAGGAGTGTGGTGTACATTCACAAGCATTTGCTGAAGAGAAGTGATCTAAGCCTGATCAAGCCAGAGGTCTGGCAGTGAGGTATCTACAGCAATTTTCTGTGGGACCTGATGGTAGGGCTGCTGCCTGAGAAGCATGTGGATCACTGAAAATTGGATAAGATCAAAGATCGGTCTGTTACAAGAAGACAAACAGGAAGACAATTTTCAATTAAAGTCAAACATTTTCTTTCAGGCAAAACACAACAGGTCAAGTAGCATACCGGCTTCTACTGCAGCCTGGAGGCAGTGCAGTGAGCCAGCTGTGACTGATATCACCTCAGCTACAGCAGGAACTGAGGTGAAATTAGAAACCGAACATCATCACCAGGAATTGGCCATGGAGCCTCTGAGCACTGGCAAGCAAAGCGAAGATGGCCCTCAGGCCTCCAGTGTACATTTGCTAACGTCAGCAACAAGGTGATGGTGTTGATATCTTGTGCATTTAGGAGAGAGCCTCCCTATCAGATTGGAAGCCTTGCTTCCAGACTAGCAGGTGACATTTAGCCAGAGATGACACACAAAAGGTAGCTGGACATGGGCAAGACAGTTATACTGACAGAGTCATCAGTCTGTGTGAGAGAATTTGAATGACAAGGGACGTTTAAGCAGCTAAATTTGCTCACCTAAATTTAGATGATAAGTTAGTGTGTGTGAGGGGAAGTTGGGCAAGCTGTTCAGATGAACTGCAGCATGGGTTATGGTTGCTTCAGTATAAAGTAGATGGCCAATTTACCTGCGGGTAATTTGCATTATTTCTGCTGGGAAAAAAAGTGCCCTCAGCAGTTCTATATCATTAGCCTTATGCCAGCACTTAGAAATCTTACATGAAAATGAATGCAAACCCCAAATTTATAAACATACTAACTCATCTTGAACGTAATTGACAAATCAGGTAGTAAGACTGAGATGCTATTGAGCACCTAGGAGATTATAACACATCACAGAACTTGCACAGATGCCTTACTGTGGGAAAGGCTCAAGGAATGTATCCCTAATTCCTTCTTCTAATCCTAGTCCTTGCTTTATTGTGTGTGTCATCACCATTACTATCTGCATGAAGCTGTCATTGAATTTTCTACTACCTCCAAACCATAATTATAATAAAATGGACCATCTGTAGTAATCACATGAGGGAGTGTCTCAGTATTTAAGATGATGACAAGGAGTTCCATGTTCACAGGAGTTTGCAAGAATTAATGCATTCCTTTTTCATTATAAAAATAAATAATTCTGTAACAAAGGTTATTTATGGCATGCTGTGTAATTCAATATAGCTGCAGAACAAATCATTCAAAATAAATACCAAAATTCATACAAAGCAAACAGGCTTATCCTACAACAGGTAGGATAGGTATGGAGTTGCTTGCCAACTTACATGTATTTTTAAGTTTCTTAGTTTTTCTATCTGATATACCTATCAAAGGTACACCTGGGAGGTTGGTGGCCCTGTCTGTGGCAGGAGAGCTGGAGATTCATGATCCTCGAGGTCCCTTCCAACCTGGCTCATTCTGTGATTCTGCGAAATAAGTGTCACGAAGTATTCATTTTCTAATCTACAGAATTACCTTTTTGAGACCATAGAGTCCCTTACGTCATTTTATTTAATTACATAGTCATGCATTCTGATTTTGAGTGAGTTGAATACAAGGATGGCTACAATGCCCTAAAGATATGTCTGTAATTTCTGTAACACTTTTCATATTGTACTGTTCATTATACTTATTTTACTATGATTTCTCAAAAAGTAAGAGAAGTATTAAAGTGAAATAAATTTAATTACAGTATTCATTATGTATCTGCAAAGAATTTTAACTGAGGATTTTTTTAATGTTTCCTAAACTTTCTGGACAGTCACAGAGAGAATACATGGTTTAGTGGGAAATACTGGTGATAAGTGGATGGTTGGACTGGATGATCTTGGAGGTCTTTTTCAAACTTGGTGGTTGTATGACTCTATACAATTTCCTCTGGCTTTATTGTTCAAATTTTCCACTATTTTTTTTTCTTCTGCTTAAGGAAGTTTTTCATTTCAAATAAAATATTTAAAATACCAAGTGGTATCCAATATTTTTTTTTAGATTGACAATTGAAATTGATCTGTGTATGGGAACTGTTGAATCATGGCCTGATCTTCTGATTGATCACCTGAGGCAAGCAATGACTCAGCTGTAGGAGCACAGGTGAAGGCATTTCACCTATGTGACCGGAAGGGGTGGAGCCTGGCTCCACCTCTTCTAGGCCCCATTTAAGGGCTGACTGCCAGTAAGGGAGGCTCTCTATTTGGTGATTGCTCTTTTTGGAGTCTTTTTTCAAGTTCAGGATATGGTAAGCTTTTCCGTTTGTTTATGATTATCCCTCTCCAATGTGATAATCTTTCCAGCTATACGCTCTCTAAAGACCAGCCTAACTTCTCCGTATGGTTGTCAATTATACATCTGTGTATCTGTTGATTTTATAATCTGATTAATCGTATAATTGGTGATGCTGATCCTGGATTGTGGGAACAGGCATTTCTAATGAAAATGCTCCTTGTGTACATACGAAAAATGTATATGTATATTTTCAGGAAGTTTAGGTGTGCATTTTTCCTATGAGCTTCTTCTAAAAATTTCTACTAACAGAGCACTGTCAGAGAGCACTTGAAGAAAATAAATAAATATAGGCTATGACAACAACTGAGCAGAATTTGCTCAAGTGTTCAGGAAACTATTAATAGAAAGTCTTTCTAAAGTCTGGATCATTCTAATATCTGGATCATTTAAGTTAGAATAAAATTAGATCCTACCCTGAAATGAAATTTTATTAATGTTACTACAGTACACTGGAATTTTAAGTCAGTCATTCCAGAAATCCAATTTATTGCAGTTATATTAGTGATTCATTGAAGAGGTAAACAGTTGCTTTTGTGAAAAATGCTGCATGAGTAGCTAGATAGAGGATAGAGAAGTTATTTGTTCATGTATTTGCTTTAGGATATTAATTTCATGCCCAAATTAAAGCCGAGCAATGCTATTTGCATTAGTTATGTAGTGCAAAAACAAATCACTTTGTTGTTATGAGCTAGCAGTTTCTCTTCTTAGAGAATATAATGAAAAGCTCTATTTCTTGGACATATAAGCAGATGAGCCATCACCATAGCAACTGAAGGACGTATCCATTGCGTCATTCTGTCAAACAGCTGTGCATGTGACTCCAAGCTCACATTCCTTACCTCCATCTGAAAGTAGGTTTTAGTTCTGCCTTTCAATAACATCAGTATTCAGTTAGCTGCTTTCTGCTTGCTGTAGTTGAGAAATATAAAGCTACTTAGTTTACCTTCTTTTCTTAAAGGGACAGCAATTACCTGTCAACATACTGGAAGTGAATGGAAAGCAGAATTACTGGGGGGAAAAAAAAACACTTGTTTACAGGAATGCTGCTTCCTCTTGTTCTTTTTTTCTCCTGCTCTTTCTTGTGTTTAGCGATTCAGTCTTGTCTTTGTTACAGAGCACTGTCATAGGTTCTTTGGACAGCTTCCAGCAGAGAGTATTACTTACACATGGTATACCTTCCAGAGTTCTGAAAAGTGCTTTGTATTCTCCACAAATCAGAGAGCAATCATAATACAAGTGTCTTACAAATCAGAAAGCAGGAACAAAATACATAGAAGTTATACAGTGTTAAATGTTTGTAAACTTCCTGTAATGCCCCTATAGCAGAACTTATTTGCATGTTTTCCTCATCTTAAAAGAGTTACAAGTCCAGCTTCTCTCTCAGACTCTAAAGAGTTGTTTTCATCTTGCTGCTCCTTTCCTCATCACTACTATCGTACTCTAACCTTCTCCAAGCCTATCCTGTAATATGAATTAAGTCATTTAGCCTCTGACTTACTGATCCACTTCTCAAAACACAGACTGACCTTTCCTAAATATTACAAAAATGATGGCCGCCTGTGCTTTTGCAGATTCTGCATTTTGCCTCTGCAAAAGAAATCCGCAAGGCTAACAAATAAATAAATGATAGCTTGACTAGCTTTGTTGGCCCAGTTACTTCGCAGTAGGGTTCAGTTTCTGGAAGTCAAATGGCTGTTGCACTAGGTGAAAGACAAACTATTGCTTCTTTAGGTAAATCTGGAGATAATCTTGTTATTTATGTTATGAGAAAATGTTGTTTGCTGAATCATTATGATCATTACCAGTGATGCCTAAAAATAAGTCTTCACTGAAATTCAAAGTCTTTGTTTAATTAGGGTCATCAAAGTCTAGAATTACTTATGTCTGCTTGCCAGTATGATAGTTACCAATGATTTGGAGCATAACAGATGGAGAAAATTATGACAGGGGAGAAGCACCATCTCTGTCACACTACAAAAAGTCATGGAATGGTATACCCTCCATTTTGACACTGTGGCTCCAGAATTTTTTTCCCCTTTAGCACTATCTTTGGTCTTTTCTGACGAATAAGTGTTTCAAACCTATATTCAGTCAGTCTCTTAAGTACTCAGTACATGTTCATTTTGTAAAAATATATAGTTGTGACATTTTTCATAAGAGCCTATGAATTAACAGCTATGGGCATAAGTGATTTGTAAAATATCAGTTTCCCACACTGGAGAAGTGTTTCTGAAACACTATCTAGACAATATTTGACTGTCAGTTTCAGTCAAGCTAAGTGGACTTATAGTTTTAATTAACAGAGTACACTGAATCACGGAATCATGCCAGTTAATCTACTTTCTGTAAACAAGGCTAGTGAGTCTGGCAGACTTCTGTAAAAGAAATGAGACAAGCCTTGATGTGTACCCTTGAATCAGTTCATGTATGATCTATAACACTTTTTTCAGCTAAAACAAAATGCTTGTTTTTTAATCCTGGCCCAGAAGCTTTCAGGTAGGAACTTCAACTCTAATGACTCTTCATGTCACTTCCAGTCTTCTTAGTAGTTCCTGGGAAAATTAAGGTTTCATTCAAGAGTGGGAGATAAATTACAGTACTTGCAAAAAGAAATCAGAAGGCTAACAAAGAAATAAATGACAGCTTGACTAGCTTTGTTGGCCCAGTTATTTCACAGTAGTTTCAAGCAGCTTTCACACACAGATATTTAAACAACTTTTAGTCCTAGGAGAACACTTTGAAATCTGATTCCTACTAATGATATTATGCTAGGCCAGGTTGGCCTAGTTCTAAGTTTGTGCCAATAGATATGCCACTTTTCTTCCCAGTCTTGAAAAGAGTAAGCTCTCAGTTTTGCTTCTGTCTAGTCATTCATCAGAGATTACTTAGTCTGTCCTTTTCAATTGGAGAGTATGAAGAGAATAAGTTTTCTTATTAATCGCTTTATAAACATATGTACTTTTGGAACTACTATCTTTACAAAAAATAGTAAATAGCATATAACTGTCAATCCCTTCAAGAAAGGACTGTCAAATCTTTTTAAACAAAATACTTTCTATTTAGTAGAAGAAAAATGATAATTGTAAAAATCATTGACTTTTTGAAGGCTACACAGTACTTTTCCAAAATGTTTTCTGCAGGTTGTTTTCATTATGGATAGTATAAAATATTAACTTTAAATGCAAGTGTCATGTCTTTATCTGACGTCACACTTAGAAAATAGATGTCTGGGTGTGTTCAGAAAAATTAATATTGCAATTTGATTTAGATATGCTGTTGCTTCTCTTTTTTCATAGATCTTCAAACATTAAATTGTGTCCTTTTCCTTTGTGAGAAGATGGCAAATGTGTATACCGGATTTATTATGCAATATGTTGTTTTATATTCAAAATTTGAAGCTTCCATTCCCCCTACTCAAATCTGTGGCTTTGCCAGAACAAGTATTAAATCTTAACAGGTAAATGTAGCTTCTCTTCTAGTGATTCCCAAATGATGTTCTGTGGTAGATAATGTGCTATAAGAATAACAGAATTTTGGCAGCACCCCATATGCTGTTCCACTTGCTTTTAGCATCTAATTTTAAGAGCCTAAGGAAGGGAGCAGCACTAGGAGTACTAGGTTACCAGCTCATGCTGCCCAGACTGAGGGCAGTTTGGGAAGATTTCCTTCATACTGCTTGTTTTAATCCAAAAAAAGAATGTGCATCCCAAATGTCAAAAATCCCAACTCCAATGACTGGATTTTTAAGGACTAGTAGAAATTAAAGGTTATTTATATTTGTTATAGATATTTGACTTGTTATGCATGGAGAAGGCATCCTGATGAGCCTTTCTGCATATTCCTTCATATCAATTTATTAACTTTTATGTATTTCCAAGCAGAAAACACTTGAAAAATGTGCACATGTATTTAGACTAAAATTGCATAAAACAAGAATTATAGTTGTATTAGGTGAATAGTATTTAGAGTTTGCATGCTTGTATTTGCTTGAAATATCTAGCAGTCTCCAGATACTAACATTGTAATGCTTCCCCTTAAAACTTGTTTTCTAGATTGGATGTTCAGAGTAAAAAGTAGTAAAAAGTTTAAAAAGTAGTGAATAGTGTACAGCTCATGCATATCAATGGTATATACCATGATGTTTTTAAATAAGCATTTACTAACTTCTGAGATATTTAAGTTTACATTTAAGATTTCTAGTATGGTTGGCCATTGTGAGGAAACAAAAGGATACCTTACAGTATTCTACGGCCTAGGAATGAAGCATTTAACCATACAGAGAGGCAGATAGATTATCTGAGTTATGACTCAAATCCTTCATCTGTCACAAACAGTTTAAAAGATTCTTTTTGTGCTTTAGGATCTCAGAGGATCTCGGACAGAGACAGGCTACTATACAGAGCCACTAGGTTGGTCAGGCAGGACTTGCCCTTGGTGAAGCCATGCTGGTTGTATCACATCACTTCCCTGTCTTCTGTGTGCCTGAGCATAGCTTCCAGGAGGATCTTCTCTATCATTCCCAGCACAGAGACTGATGGGTGAGTAGTTCCCTGGGTCATCCTTTCTACCCTTCTCAAAAATGAGTTCAACACTGCCTTTTTTCCAGTTTCCTGGAGCTTTACCTGACAGCCATGACTTTTCAAATGTCACTGAAAGTGACTTGGTGACTACATCAGCTAATTCTCTCAGGGAATGCATCTCATCAGGACCCATAGGTTTATGGATGCTCAGGTTCCTCAGGTGGTTGTGAACCTGATCTTCACTTACAGTAGGAGAGACACTGCTCTCCTAGTCCCCACCTTCTGACCCGTCTGTTTGAGGACTGTCAGTGAAGACAGGCAAAAAGTTGTTGTGTACCTCAGCCTTCTTGTCCACTGTTATCAGCCTGCATGTATTGCTCACTTCAGGGAGTACATTTTCTTAGAACTTCCTTTTCTGGCTCAAGTACCCATAGAAGCTATTCTTGTTCTTCTTTGCACCCCTTGCTAAGTCCAATTCCAGCTGGGCCTTGGCCTTCCTGACCCCAGCCCAACACAGTTCTGCAGTCCCTATTCTCCTCCCAGGATACCTCTCTCTGCTTCCATTACCTGTGCATTTTCTTCTTGCTCTCCAATTTAACCAAAATGTCCCAGTTCAGCCATAAGTCTTCATTTCTTGACTTAGCTCTCCATCCTCAGGTGTACTCTTGTGTTCTAAGGAAAGCTTTCTTAAAGATGCTAGCTCTGCTTCACTCTGTTGTAAATTTGCTGCTATTATCCTCAGATGGGAGTTCCATATCCACAGCCTTGTATTTGTTTTACAGGGGCACCTAATGTGTGGAGTAGACAAGAAGGGATTTTGCTTGAAGCCTTGAGTATGGACTTAGCACCATTAACTCTTTTCTGCTGAGTTGTTGCCTTCATCCTTGTAGTGAGAAGATACAGGATGCTTTGGATCTTGTGATTTCCTCTACAGTTGATCCCATCTCAGCATGGTTCCTCTGCTCCTTCTCTTTTCTGGACCTAATACCTACGTATTTCATAATGTAGTCTTGCCACCAGGCTGAGCAGATCATCCACTTTATGTCAGTGTAAAACACAGTCAGGATTTGCTCTGCCCTCCCCAGCATAACAAGGCTTTGAAGAACAGGCAAAACAAAAGCTGAATGTGCTGCTGCATCTTGGAATCAGGGTGATGTTACTAAGGATATAGTGAAGACCTATGGCTAGTGTTTGTCTTTGTTTCTCAAGTCTGGCTGTGAAGCACAACCCATTTGCTACTCTGGTACAATCAGCCACAGACATGGCACTGATTGACTGGCAGATGCCCAAGTGTGCATTTCTCTAGCAAATCAATGAAGCACCTTTGCAAAGAAGAGTATATTGAACTTTCTGAATAGTTTTAGAAATGCTTAGAATAGCTGTCTTGAGCTTTAGAATAGCTGTGATGTAAATTGCCCTCTTGGGCTTCTGCAGCTGTAACAGAAAAATATCTGAGCAAGGATATGAGATGCAAGTTAAAATGCCCATTGGGAGTGGGTTGTATTGATTGTCATGGAGAAAATTACTAAAACTTATTTTTATTTTTCATCTGCAAGTAAAAAAGTGGAAAGAACATTTTCTTTTTACTCAAGTCTCTCTCCTGCGTTTATGTGCACTTGTATAATTAGTTGAAAGAAATACATTGAGTTTTTCTTGTCAGGGATCTGAATGGCATCTATTTTTCATTGCTGTATCTGTGAATTCCATAAGTCTTGATAGTTTCAGTTGTCACCCATCTGATATATCCATTCTCACCCCAAATCACTTGTGTCAGGTGTACTTTGGGAGCATACAGTACACTTTAGCAAAGGAGAACATACAGAAACATAATGGAGGAGGCAATAATGCTGATCAAAGTACATATAGTGGAAAGAAAGTAATTTGCTCTTCCACTCTGAATTATTTACACAGTAAGGACATGGAGGTTGCAACATCTTTACTATGACCCTAGATTGTTTCCCTTGCTAAATCTGTTTTGCATATGAGTCAAAGAGATGGGATTTGTGAGAGCAGTGGGATTTCTGTATTTGTAGATAGGAAGTTGTCAAACAATTTGGAGTGTATATAGCCTACATTCAGATGAGGCTGCTTTGTTTCCTGTATATGGAACATTGCTACCTCATCTCTTTGATCTGGACTTGTTGCTCTATTTCATTTTCTACTCATTTCTACAAATAATATATTATATAATCTTAATTATTGTATTATTTTTATATCAATTATTATATTAAGACATCATATTATTGTTGCAAATAACATGTAATGTAATATCCTGAAATATTTCTATTTCATTTTCTATTGCTTTATATTTTAGTCTGCTCAACACTGTCTGTACTAGCAAATGAGAATGATAATGTTCTCTTACAGAGAAGAGAAAGTGATATTTTAAATGTCTTTTAATCATTGTAATTCTGAAGAGTGTTTCAGACCTAAATTAGGTAAACCAGCCCATCCATAAAGGTTGTTATTTCTCAGTCATGCCTGAAGCCAGTCCACTTAATTTTTTTTAAAGCTGAGAACTGCACACACAATACAAATCCACAACATATGTTGATGTGCTTTTGTTTTGGGATTGTAAAAGACGATTGAACTGATGATGCTAGCAGAGTTGCAATGGTTCTAGCAAATTACTGAACCTCAGGAGGACTGTCTTGGAAGCAATCCTAACTGCAGCTGTCATCTCAGTATTGTCATAGTATAGCTGTGTTTTAACAGTTATTTCTCTTTTCACACTACCATATTCCATTCTCTGGTCATCAGAGTGCACATTTAGGTCAGTCAGGAATTTACAGTACCAAGAGCTGTTTGATGTGACTCTTACTAGAGCCTAGATGCTGAACATGTGTGGCTCTTGTCATAGTCCATAGGTGGGATGTCATTTTCTGAAACTTCCATTTCAGTTTCATCTTCCAGCTCAGTGCTGTATCCAAGGTAATTTAATTCTACATTGTAATCTAAATGTGCTTCAATTTTTTTGGGGATAGATTAGTGGCATATGGTATTTTTTGCATTGCAGAAGCACCCGTGGTGACTTATGTAACATGAAATTTAAAGAACTGCAGTTTTACAGAATAAATACAGTATTTCCCCCCATTTTCACTTTTCTGTTAGATATACATTTACACTTGGTCTCTCTTCTGTGGTATAAAAGACTACAGTGCAGTGGAAATACAGCTATCTACAGACATCATGATTACATACAGAGCTTTCTAAACAAATCAACTGGAAATTATTTGCAGTTTTATTTTAAGGCATATACATAATTATATCTCTTATGTACATTCCAAAATAAATTGTTTTATCACTGTTAGTTCTATTAGTTAAATCTACCAAGTCTTTTGCTTTCATTTAGTACTGCGTCTTCTATAAATTGATTTTCTAGACTCAAGAGGACATATTTAATACCTAGAATTTTCAATTCTACCAGTCTGGTTTGTTTGCATAGCTTCCAGGACACAAAACACCTCTGTAAATAACAATTTAAAAATACAAAGTGAAGAACAAACAGGAAGAGGCTCATAAAGTGTCATGACTTAGCTATTGGTATAGAATTTGAAGTTGTTTCCACTATATTTGGATTTGGTTTTGTATTTCAGAAACATATTCTCCTACTTAAAAATAATGAAATAATCCTGTTTCCAATTCACATGCAAAAGTAGAACCTTCTTTAGTGAGTTAAGTGTAAGATTACTGCTGTTGAAAATGGAAGCAGCCTACATTAGATTAGTATTTTTTTCTGTGACTTTTCACCAAACAAAACAGTTTTCCAATGTCTCATCATTTATACATACTTACATGCATCTAAAATTACCTATAATCATATCTGTAACAAATTTAATTGACTTTTGTGTTAATGCAGGGACTCTGACTACACTGTGTGCTCCAGTCATGTGTTTTACAATGTAGTTAACTTTTATTCTGTCATCATTGCATTTGGAAAGACCACTAAGATCATATAGTCCAATCATAACAGTTCCTGCAGAAGAACCACTTGAGCAAAGAACTTCTGTAAATTAGTCTGTACGTTGCGTGGTTAAAAGAACTGCTCCATACTGTGGGGGAAGATATAACTGTGAGTGAGTCCCCAAAGGGCTTATCAGACTCCATGATAGGCCCTATCACTGTGAAACCTTCAGAGTCTGGAGTGTAAGACAGAGCAAATGGTATCTGTTTGTGTCTAAAGGTAAACAGGATGTTCCTTTTGTATGCACTGTTAATCTTATCACACTTAAGAAACCTTTCATCCATTATTACTGTTGTTTGGGAGAAGCTAGGCCTAATTCCCTGATTAGAGGGACAGGAAAGTAAGTGAATGGTACAATTGTTGTGTTCTCCATTCTTCCCACTATCTTGTTGAAACCATCAGAAGTTATCCATTTTCTGCACGTGTTAGCGCATAGAAGCATTCTTGTTCTTCTAGAGTTTTCACTGTTTATTCACTTCTGACATTTTGACTGATTTTATTAGCTATATATCTTACCTCTTCACTCTAAAATCATGATATTATCTTGTGTTGCTCATCTTGTCAGATTTCCATCTTGTATTAATGTTTATGTTAAAATTTTTATGTAGCTGCCTTCTGGCTCTCTTCCTTCTTTGCACTGTACTGTAATAGGTGTCTCTGTTCCTTTTGTTGATTGTAATATTTCTTCTTTTTTGTGCACCTGTTCAGAAGACTTACCCACCAGAGTTTTCATTTCACAAACTTCTTGTAAGCCTACTAAGAGCATCTGTTCAATTTTGAGATCATTTTGATCTGTAAATTCTAATAACCTGAACTGTATTGATATTAAACCTCATTGTAGGTAAAAGCAACATTTAACAGAATTGTTCACATCAGGTATGTTTGTTCAAGCTTCTAAAAATGTGGAGAAGTAGAACAATTGTGGCTTAATATGCAAAGCATATGCACAGTATTTTCAAGTCTCACACTGCGAGATGTATTTAGAGATAATATGTTGAGAAAGCAGAAAAACTGTGGAAAGTTAGAAAAGGTTTCAAAAGGAAGATGAAGTATAGTCAAGATGAAACAAGCTATAATACAAAATTAACTAAAATTTTATTTGTGGTTCTGTTTTTTGAATTCTCATCTTTGAGAGCCTGTTCTGGGTTTCTGAGTAGAAACTGCTATCATGAAAGTTATTTATGAAAGCATTTTTTATGAAGATTCTTTTTTCTTTGTTTACTGCTGCTGAACAGAAAAACGGCTGCAGGCTAAAGAAAATGCATGGGGGCTGGAGACGATGCAAATTTGTTTGTTACCCTCCAAATTAAAAATAAAATTCTGTCCCTGTAAAGGTTTTGATTCTGAATGGTCAGAACTGTATTCTTATTGTTTTTACTACGAAATACTGATATCAGATAGTTTGCTGAAATGATTGCGAAACTGTCAAGCTTATTATGTACTATATGTTGTAATAAAATATTTTTTTAAGGCATGTATGACAGTTAGTTGTTCTCATAGTGTTATTTTGTAATAAGGAGTTGCAATTTGGGTGTAATATGTGGTAGTAGTATGTAAATTAATGGAACACAAGACAAAACATAATTATTGGCTGCACACAAGTCTGATAAAAGTTTACCAATGTATTATAATGGAACCAATGGCAGATGATAAATTATATAGGATTTCAGGGAATTTTGCATCCCCTTTCATTCTGGATAATTATACTTCGGCTAGGATTACTGGTTTTCTCCTAATTAACATAAAATTTCAACAGCTACTCTCAGTATCTCAGACTTATAAGAAATTATGTATGAGAAGTGTAACAAATGGGATAGCTTATTTTCCTTCTAAGGTACAGTCACCCCTAACAAAAAAGAGAGACTTTGTCTCTTTTCCTTTTATTCTTGCTGACTGGTGATATTTTTTAGCATTAAGAAGTTATATTTATTACAGATATATTTTCTTTGAATGTTCCTGTTTATATCTAATTATGAAAGTTTAACAACATATCAAAGATCATTATACCTGAAATCTATTGAATAGACTACTGTGATATCTTACTGTTTTTTCTGACTTCTTTATCACTATGTAGTATTCTTTTTTCCCCACAGTTTGTACTTAATTTCAGATATTTCAGTCATTATTCAAATGCATTAGAGAATGCCAGGGTCCAGTTTGTCCTCAGACTTTTCTAGACAGATCTACTCTCACTATGCTTTGTTTTCAAAATTGAGCAATCACTGTAGCTTTGGTCTCAATTAGGTTTATGAAAAATGTATTGGCATCTAAGAACTGTGGGGACAGGTGGGATGATGCAGACATTTGAGTATAGTGTTGCAAATGAGTGCATGCAGGTATAGGCTTCCTTCAACGATTTTGATCATATCTGCTTACTGGCCAGATTCAAGGAGTGATTACTGTTTAAGTTCAACATTAGTCTTAAGCTATAAGATGTTATATTTTGATGACTATGAAACCTTTATACTTTTAAGGATCTCTGAAACAAAAGACGTAGTAGTAGCCAAACTGTACTGACTGGCCTTGTGATGATAAAGAAGTTCTGCTGCAATGGCTTTCCCACTTTGCTTATAGTTGTGGTATACTTGACTCAACATCTGTAGCATCTAGTGTCACACTTAATCTATATAATCACTAAAACAATAACACTTGTGTACAGTCAGCCCAACAATAACATCTTTCATGTGAAGAGCAGGATGGAAGGTACGCACTGGTGTTAAAGGAAAGTTGTGTTCTTTTTCTTGTGTTAAAAGACAGTATTTTAATTGTAATCTTGTGCAGTATTGCTTCCTGCAGATTAGATTACACAGGGGTGAATGACAGACATACTAACATGGTTTCTGAAGTCTAACACGATTATAATATTAATAAAAGGATAAATAATATATATGGGCTTTCTGAACTGGTAGTTTTTTATATAAGAGAGACCTAATCATTTCTCTCCTCCAAGCTCCACTTTCTGGCACTGTTGTCTTAAGTCTTGCTCCAGATTAATGTATTCAGTAGGAGTAGAACTGAGTCCTTAAAGATCAGCTTAATTGAGTGACTGTTTCAAAGTAAATCATGAGATCTTAACTTTCTAATATATCACACATCACAGATTTCATTTTCTACCTAAACCTTTTTACAAGTGAAAAAATGTGTTTGCTTGGAGTTGGTTTTGTTTGTTGTTACTGTTTCTTTTAACCTTTTTTTTTTTTACTTTGCCAGTTTTGTGATCTTAGCTTTGAATTCTGAAGCTAGGTGCAGACATTCTTGTTCCTTCATTATTGCTGTCATTTAGGTCTAGGGAAGCAATATGTATCCTCAGAATTCAAAGCTGGAGTATCTGAACTATCATTAAGTTCTCCCTTCAGTTTTTGCCCTCATAACTACATTCAATCTGACTTTCTGTAGAAGTGAGAAAGAAGTAAGCAAATTTCATTTTAGTTATCAAGTTAAGCAGGTATAACTACAAAAGCATTTGAAGATGAAGTGATATTTTTGCATCTTTCCCCAGAGTTTACATGTTCTCCTAAGCTTTCTTGAAGAGATTGAAAGTCAGACTGCAAGCCAAATGCTCATGCAAATAATTGTTTTTTACATAAATTTGACATTATGTTCATCAGAGGGATGCATGCCATCTATTTACAGAAGTGGTTATTTTCCATAGACTAAAACTTTTCCAACTTCTCATTACACAATTTTCATCCAAGCAGGATGAAAACTGAATTTACGCAATAGTCCTTTTATGTAGCATCACCTTTAAAGCCTTATCAAAAGGTTCCAGTCCATTCTCAAAAAAGATCACAAGTAATCTTGCCCTTGATTTATTAAAAACAGATTCACGAAGTGCAGGATAATACAAGTATCTGCCTTATCTTTTTACAAATGAGAAGTACTTGGTTTGAATATAACTGTGTAATTCATTTCATTTGTTTAATGTAGATACAATAACAAAAGTTCTTTCAAGGAATGCAGTGGATACAGGTGAAGAGGTTATATATTTTGAAATGATATAAATATTTCCCTTGCTCATTACAAAAACCCAGGGGAGTCTGTTTTAGAAATTTATCTTATTCTGACTCTGTGTTATATCTTGTGTTTTCTGTGAAGAGTCATTGCGGTGCGACCCAAATGCCCGCAATCTGTTGTGTACTGTTTTTGTCTGGTGGCTTTCCCTTCGTGAACAAAAAATGATACAAATTCCTGTAGTATTTGCTTTGTACCTTTTTGTACCTCCCTATTACAAGATACTAAAGTTCCCATAGACCAACACTGTCTGTAATATAACCCCCAAAGATTTTAATTTGCTGAATGCCTGTGCAGGAGGTTTCCTCTATTGCTGCTGGAGGATAACAACAATAAAATTTAAAAGAAGTTGCATTTGGCTGGATAAATGGTGAAGGACTTCTTCAAATCTGTGGTTTAAGTTGTGTTGCGATATGAATCCAAATACTCAGAAATAACTTCTTCAATATGCAGAAGATTATTAATGAGAAAATAATTGCCATTGCTTAGAGGTAACTTCTTGCACTGACAGATACAGAATTATACATATTTTTGTTTATGCTTAGATGTTCTTAAAACTTACTGCCAAAAGTTAGGAAGTAGACACAGATAATCACCTGAAATGCAAATCAAATAAAATTACTATGTTATTTAGTTATGTTAATTATAATGTATATGTTAATTATGTTAACTATGGTTATAATAAATATCACACACAAATCCTCCAAAAACAATAGATAGCCAGAAGAAACCATTTAAGAAATTAAGAGGCTGTTCCATTTAGTACCTGAAATGGTATTGATCTCATTTTAAATGTTCATAAATTTTAAATTCCATTTTTAAAAATCTATTAAAATACTCATTTTTTATTCAATAAAAATATGGGAAGTTCTTATTTTTTTCTTCCATAAACCTGTTACACAAAACTCAGATCAAATTTTACATAAAACTATAGTGAAATTTTAAATTACGTTTGAACAAACGTAAAAAATCTGTTTTTCTGGAGTGCTTCCAATTAACATATTTTCTGTTACTCTTGATAACCATTCTGGGTAAATTTATTTGAAAGTATGTTCTACTGGAATTTGAAAATACTGAATCTATATGGGAAATGTTTATAGTTTATTTGAACATTATTAATGCATTACAGTTGCACTTAATATGTCTAATCTTTATACTTTTCCAGGATTTAAAATAATTTATTTCTTTCTCTTTTTCTTGAATTGCAAGAGTAATTAAAGTGCTCCGGCCTAATTAAACAGTTATCAGACACAAGTGTGCAGACTCTATACATAGATTCAAACACATTTTCATCCTGATGAACTTACAATCTGAACAGAGAAGATAGGATAAGAGGATAAAAGAACACTTACTATATCATATTTATAGTTACAAAACTGATACACGGAGAATTGTTAAAAGAATTTGCTAATAGGAAGCATGATGAAAAGACTGATCTCCAGGATACCAGTGTGCTTAGCTACCCTCCTTTCAATTTGTAGGTTACTTCATTCTGTGAACCAAAGCAGCCATGAAACTATGATTACAATATATTCAGTTACATCTGCTGATCTGGATGAGTATGTAAATTCATCACAATTACAGGATTATTCTTTCTGAAAAGCAGACCTAAATTAGAAATGTCACCTATGGGTTTTCACTGTTTTAAATGAATGGACAATGATAATATTTTTAGCTCTGAATAATATGCACAAAATCTATGTCTATGGGACAAGAGCAGTACTTTGCTCTCTGTAGTGACTGAGAAATGTTTTAACAGGAACATTAGAATGATAATCTTACAGATAATAACGTTGATTAGGTGCATGGGCGAAACATTCACCATATTCACAGAGGAAGCATGTATGAATATACAACATGAACAGTTGTATATTCGCTACCATGCAGTACATTATTGTGCTTTCATTGATGGATTAAAAGTGAACATTTTTCCTTAATAAATTTCAGCAAATCTTTGATTTGATACAGCTTGTTTTGAAAAGTATTGCTTTCGGCACTGGGAGAAAAAAAAAATAGGTCACAGCTCATCTACATTCAAAAATGCATTTAACTCCTATTTCAAAGCCTGTAGCAACAACTTTGGAGATGAAACATTAAAAGGACAGCAAGTTTTTTTTATTATGTAAGTGTGAGAAGGCAGGCACAAACAACTAGATTGAAAATATATTTAATTCTAGAAGTAGTTAAAATTATTTTTTATTATATCTCCCTTTTCCTTTAAATGCAGATGCAGACAAACGTTGGAAAAGAGTCTAGAGCATAATTAGAACAGAGGAAAATATTATGTCTCCAGACAGAGGGAAGACCCTAATTTAACATTCTATCTGATGCACTAGATATACCTGAAGCTTGTCTGCTGGAGATCACCACCATCTCAATAGCTACAACAGAATGGGGTGCTTTTCAGTTGCCACACCTTGACACAGTAATAAAAACTCAGCTTCATCAGGAGCTGGATACTCACAGACAGACTGTGAGACTGTCACTGTCAAAGTAACTGTAAGGACATGTAACTTATTTTCTGCTTTTTCTGCAGACCACCAGATTTTGGCAAAAATGATGTTCAGATGGTTAGGGCAGTAACATTCTGAAACACCTTACTGAAGATAAATCTATCAGAGATTGTCTGAGTTATAAATTTTCCTTTCTTGCTTGTGGATTCAGCTGCAGCTTCCCCAGACGCTGGCTTTCTGTTAGCTGGATTGTCACCTAATCTTTGCATATATTAAAAAAGGTGTATACTTCATTGTGTAAAAAAAAACTTGATCTCTCCAAGTCCTATGGGAGAGTTCAGTATCTTCAATTCATTCGATCACGGTGTATATTCAGTTGTTCTCCAATTTATCTATGTAGGTAATAAAAACAAATTACATTAACTTGTCTACAGAGAGATGTGCTTTACACTGTTCATCCAGACCTGGTTCCTTCCACTCACTCTGCCTCTTGGATGTTCATTCAGAGTCTGAATGTCAAATTTACCTTGCAAAGCTTATGCTCTTAGTTTTATGCATATTTCCTTGTGGAAAAAGAAGTCAAATCTGAGAGGTAAAGACATAATAAATCTTTATTGTTCCAGATAAACCTCTAAAGCCTGATCCAGTGAAGCTGACTTAATATTAAAAAGAAACTGGTTTTAAATGAAGTGTACGCTATTTCCATTTTTCCAATTATTTAAGAAAAAAATTCTTATTTCTAATGAGGTAACTCTTAAGTCAGATAGAATACTCAAAAATAATTCAACATCCAATTGTAAAAACAAATTTTTAATATAGAAAAGACAAGCCTCTAAGAAACTGTCATCAAGATCATTTAAATTTCATAACTCATTTGTGATCTTCAGGACAAAATTCTATCAAATTCTAACCATATTTCTTTGTTAATCTGACATTGCATCATGTTTCTTGTGTTCAAAAGATTTTATCAACTCAAAATAGTTACACATTTCAGCAAAACCTTTTTCTCAGAAAGTAAAAACCTTTGTTATAGTTTAAGCTAGTGGCATATTTTTCCTGTTAGTGTCCTGTGAATTTTAGAAACTGTAGTAATCGCACACACACTCAAAACAATGAGAATGCATTTTTTCTTATGTCATACTTCATCTTTTCCAGACTGTTTATTTGATGTTTAATGGTAGCCCATTTGTTTTATTATCTTGGTTACTGTGGTGAAATTTAAAGAATTATTTACAGACCAGCTATGTGCAGCTATGAAATTTGGTGTTGACACATGCCGAATTAGTCTTACTGCTAACTCTAACAGTGCTTCATGGCATTGGAGAAAAGATTTTGGGGATACATCTGTAGCACAGACAGAACCACTGCATGCAGGAGAATAATTGTAGCCCCCAAAAGTGTAAGGAGTTTCTTCTAAAGAGGAAGAAAACTGAGTATGCTGCCTCTAAAGTGCATACCTGATGAAATCATCATGCAGCAGGAATAACAGAAAATTCATCCCTTCTATCCCATCTTACTACTTTGAGAGGGGTAAGAAAAAAAGATTAGGGTGGGGTTTTTTTTGGTTGTTTTTGTTAGTTTTTTTTTTTTTGTTTTTTGTTTTTTTGTTTTTTGTTTTTTTTCTTTTTTTTAAAGGGATAATTGTGAATGACTAGGGTAAAAATGAGTTAAATTCAAGCTTAAATTCAAGTAAAAACAGTGCATTCATAATTGGTATCAAAGGCTAAATGTTCATGTTTTTTAAAAGTTAAGCTTCCCTCCACTCACTTACAAAAAAACAATCATTCAATGAATAATTGATTACTATTCTGTTCTAATTTGTAAGGGTTGTTTAATATCTGGATGGAACTATGACCTGTAGCAATTTGGACTTTAACTCTTAGTGACATTTCAGCAAAATTAATTCTTCCTTTTGCTGAAAAGGTACCTGTAATAACTCTCGCTGCCTTTCACAGCAAGGCAGCCTCAGCCTCTTTTATTCTGTTAAGCAATTAATTGCTTTACTCTATTGCTCTTAGAACATACAGGTCTAACCAGCTAATTTTATGACTTTGTTGTGTGTTTTTTTGATGTTTTAATAAAAAAGAATAATAAAGAATCTTTGTTGCTTATATACATTAACTATATTATATATTTTTATGTGCAGCCCAATTCCTCTGCACTCAGCGTGACTTAGGCAAGACAAAAGGTTGGACATCTCTTTTAAAAACTACTTGAATCCATCAGACATGACTCTCATCTCAAAAAACCCACAAATGTAATAACCTATAAGGAGGATAATTACCTTAATTCATTATTGTTTTATAATCCACAGTTTTTTCTGTGTTCAAAAATTCTTAACATGCTTTTAAACATTTAAGATTTTCATGTTTTGTGCTCTTCAGTTTTTTCTTAACCACAATACTGGCATGGCCAACTGGAGGTATTATTCTGAATAAGGTCAACTGCCCTGGTTTCAGCCAAAACAGTGTTGAAAATGTACCATTGTCTCACCACATTGCTGAGAGATAGGAACACACCCATGGCTGGGCTGCAGCCCAAAGGCAGCAGGAGCTGCAGTGGAGCCAAGACAGGTGGCCTGAATTAGGCAAACAGTATTCCCTACCATGTGACATCATTTGGAAGGCCATAAAGCTGTAGGGGAGGTGGCTTGGGACATCTTTTTGCTTGTTGTAGTTGTTGGTGTCCTTGTATTGCTGTTTCACGTTCATCAGCACATAGTGAGTAATTACGCTGTTGTGGTGCATATTGTTAATATTGCATTTTTGTTTCCATTTCCACTTCTGTTTTGGTAATTTGTTTATATCTCAACTCAGTTCTGTTTCCATTGTTTTTCCACATCCTGCTTTGGGGATGGGGAGTTAGCAAATGGCTGTGTGGTGCTATGCTGCCTACTGGGTTAAACCATGACACTGAGCTCTGCAGAGAGGGACCTGGGTGTCCTGGTGGACGACAAGTTGGCCATGAGCCAGCAGTGTGCCGTTATGGCCAAAAAGACCAATGGCATTCTGGGGTGCATTAAAAAGAGTGTAGCCAGCAGTTCGAGGGAGGTGATCCTCCCCCTCTTCTCTGCCCTGGTAAGGCCTCACCTGGAGTACTGTGTCCAGTTCTGGGCTCCCCAGTACAAAAAAGACAGGGATCTCTTGGAAAGAGTCCAGCGGAGGGCCACAAAGATGGTGAAGGGCCTGGAGCATCTCCCCTGTGAAGAAAGGCTGAGTGAACTGGGTCTGTTTAGCCTTGAGAAAAGAAGACTGAGAGGGGATCTGATTCAGGTCTATAAATATCTAAGGTGTGGGGGACAGAGTGGCCAGGCCAGACTGTTTTCAGCAGTGTGTGGAGACAGGACAGAAACGGCCAGAAGCTGGAGCATAGGAAGTTCCGCACAAATGTGCGCAAGAACTTCTTTAAGGTGAGGGTGACGGAGCACTGGAACTGCCCGGGGAGGTTGTGGAGTTTCCTTCTCTGGAGATATTCAAGACCTGCCTGGACACCTACCTGTGTGACCTGGTGTAGGGAACCTGCTTTGGCAGGGGGATTGGACTCGATCTCTGGAGGTCCCTTCCAACCCCTACGATTCTGTGATTCTGTGATCAACAGAACCGTGCAAACAAAAATGTTTTTCTCTCTTTCAAGAATATAAATTATCTATAAATTAAATGTTTGTAGATGTTTATGAAGTGCACTCAATTTTAGTGATGGTATTCACCCCTAAGATCTATTCAGTATTATATTAAGACTTTAACCCTGCGTTATCATTGATTACACAAGGTCTTAAAATTCATTGTCTGCTATATTACAAACCAATTTATTCTATGTGCTATAGTTGAATGTGACTGGCATCTTCTGGCAGAGGATTACCTTTAGTGATTTAAGACAAGTAACTGGTGGAGATGTTGTGAATATCTGTTATAGGTAGAGTGTCTACCTAGAGTTATAACATATTGGTCTTATATTGTAAAGTTCTATAATGTTGGAAGTAATGTTTCTGGCTTTCCTGATGTCAGATTATAAGGGTTTACAGGGAATGTACTTCCCAGAACTAAGAACTTGCAGTACTTCTGGGGATCAATTAGAGCCTGGTTGTTTTTTCATACAGAAAAGAAAGGGTTTTTGTATTGAAGGAGACCACAGGCTCCTTTATTTTGAACTAAACTGAGAATTAAAAAGTAGTTTATATGACTGCTTTGTTAAACTTTGGATTATCTTTATCTTAATTTACTTTAATTGCTTTTCCATTGGAGAAAGGATTAATTAAGGTATTGTGTTGGAAATTCATGAGATGCCTTAATTGCTTTTTATAAAAGTTACGATACACCCGAGAACCTGAAGAGAGACCAAATCTGTTTGACTAATGCTGTATCACTTATTTATCTATGATTCCAAATATGTTATAACTTTCCTAAAAACGTTGAAATAATACTTAAGGTTCACTAATTAAAAACAGAATATTTTTTAGTTTGTTTTTAATTGAGTATGGTTAGTTTTACTTGGAATTGTACTGCATATTTTATAACATCCAGAGCAGGAATAGAACTATGTATTTCCTGTCTAGATTTTTTAATCTTTAACAAACCGGTCTGTAAATGAAGTGAAAATTGTGATTTCTTTTTTAATTTTTTTTTTTTTTTAATGTCAAGTTTGGTATGAATTGGCTCTGATATAATGTAAATCATAATACCTTCACAGATTACAGCACTTTATATTACCATACATGCACATGCCTTTTTTCGCTTATGATAATAAGATGTTTGTTGATCCTAGTAAGCTGCCCCTACGCTGGAGTTCCTGACACAGTACAAATGGAATAAGTGCTTTAGGGTGTTACTGAGACTGTGTACCAATTACTGATCACACACTGTCTCACATGACTGATGTTTCCGTTGCATTTCAAGGTACATAGTATTGTAGAGGTTTTTCTGAATGTGACTGTGGTGGTTTCACAGTGATGGGCATCATGCTGCTTTCTCACTCCCCTCTCCCTCCTCCTTCAAAAGGATGGAGGAGAAAATGGAATGGGGGGGGGGGGGGGAGTGGGGAGGTTTGAGAGGAGATAAATATAGGGAGATCACTTGTGAGTTGCTGTCAAGGGTAAAACACACAAAAAAAAAAATAGGTGAAGGGAAGGTTAAACTGTGCTGAAAGTAACAGGGTAGCTTGTTCCAAGATATATAGACAGATCTATAAGAACTTATACGGGGAGAGAAATAAATACTTTAAACTCTTACAATGAGCACTATTTACAAAATTTCTTTGAGAATGCCCTGGAACCTCTTGGCCTGATCGTCAAGGGCTCTAGAGTTTACTGTTGAAAGAGCCATTAAAGTTTATTAGCTTCCTATGTGTAAGTTCACAATGTATAGCAATATAATAGCTGCTGTCAGCAGGTGAATGTAATCCATTTCTATTGTTTTTCCATCCATAACATGAGATTATGTAAAATTGCCAGATGTCTCCTTACTATTAGCAAAGGATATAAAATTGTTCTCAGGCTTGAGGGCCCATTTCTGAAATCATTATCTTCATTAGTAAGAATTCACCTCTAAAAATTTTACAGATCATGTCTCAGACATTAAAAAAAAAAAAAAAAAGTGAGATCACATAACGTTAAGGTGTGAAGAGAAATGACTTTTTTAGGGATGAATAACAAATTTCATTTAAGCTTTATTCTATATATATATGTGATACAACTATATATTGCATATGCTTGCTATATATTTTAGTGTTTTGTGTGTGTATATATTTATATTTAAATGCTATGTGACTAGCTACACAGTCACAGTTTATTAGAATTAAAGAAATCAGTGTGAGATGTGACACTTCTTTAGTCAGCTGGCATTTTCCCCCTGGAAGAGTAAATAAAAAGATAGGTTCACAGGATTTGAGGAGAAGTGTATCTATCAGACTGAATAAGAAAATAATATGACTAAAATTGTTGCCATATTGGAGTGCCACAACCTCAGCAGTTAGCTATGCTTATCAATTCTGAAAGAATGCTACGAAGATACGTAAGTCATGTTTTTCCTTTTTTTTTCCTCCTGTAATGTTCTCACACGATCCGTAAGTATTCTGTACGGGAGAGGAAGAAAAATGCATGGATGTATCTTTTTCTATGCCAAGTTTGTGAACCACTGTTCACACGTGTACATGAAAATTTCCAATAAGATTTTTCTGGTAATGTGAGCCTGATTCTACCACTGTTACATCTTCTGAAGCATTTTGTTTGTTTTTTTAAACAATTTATTTTGTTTTCAAAGGTTGGTATACAAACTTGTAATTATTCTCATGTATTGGTATACACTCTGGAATAGGATGGCTTAGTCTCAAACTGTCACTATAATATCAAAGAATATTTCTGTGACTTGTAAATGAAGCCTTCAAAACCAGTTTCCTCAGGAACTCATCATTGTGTAGCTGTAGTAGTGTTTGAAATATCGCTATGTTGGTGGTAGGTTGGCATATGGCTTTTTGTAATCCAAGTTTTCCTTATTAAAAAAGCATGGAATAAAAGTAAATCAGAAGTAATTTAGAATTATAGAATCCTTAGAGTTGGAAGGGACTTCTGAGGGCCAATTCCCCTGCAATGGACAGGGACACCATAGCTAGATCAGGTTGCCCAGGGCCTTATCCAGCCTCACTTTGAAATTCTCCAGGGACAGGGCATCAACCACAACGCCAGGTAAGCTGTTCCACTGCCTCACTACCTTCACTGTAAAACATTTTTTTCTTATATCAAACCTAAATCTACCTTCTTTGAGTTTGAAGCCATTTCTCCTTGTTCTGTTGCCACAGATCTTGCTCAAGAGTCTGTTCCCTTCTTTCCTGTAGCTCCCCTTCAGGAACTGAAGGGCTGCTATTAGGTCACCTCATTGCCTTTTCCAGACTGAACAGCCCTAGCTCTTTCAACCTGTCCTCACAGGAGAGGTGTTCCATTCCATGGATTGTTTTTGTGGTCCTTCTCTGCTTGTGCTCCATGTCTTTCCTGTACTGAGTACTCTACACCTGGATGCAGTATTCCAGGTGAGGCCTCACCAGCGTGGATAGAGAGGGGTAGGATCACCTCTCTCGACCTGCAGGTTACACATCTTTTGATGCAGCCCAGGATATACAGTTGGCTTTCTGATTTGTGAAGGCAGGTTGCTGGCTTATGTCCAGCTTTCCATCCACCATTACTCCCAGGTCCTTTTTGGCAGGGAAATATACTATTTTCAAGTAGTATTTCATTTTCATATTTCATTTTCTTAGAAAAATCAATATAAACAATATTAACCTACTTTCATACCATTTTATTTACTTTCATGGTAATACAAAATTGATTTAAAGGTTGTTTGTTGAGTAAACAAAGTCAAGACATGAGATGATACAGCAAATCCAGATGGTTCTATTCCTATTTTTATATCTTGATTTTGTAGACTTCTAGCACTGCTGAAGGTGAAGCTCCAAATAGGTTATAAGAATACTATATGGCTCTTGGAAAGTATATTCTTAGGTATTTATATATATGTCTATGCCTGTATTAATGCATTTCAAGTACAATGTTTCTCTGCCTCCCTCTCCTTCCTCTCCATGCAGAATGATCTGTTGCTATGGCCTGCTGCAGTGAGTCAGCAGCTATTTAAACCAATAAATATGCATTCAATCACTTTCATTGTCTGAATATTCCAAATATTTCTAATTAGTTAAGTATTCCTTTCTACTTAAAATGTCATATGACTTTTTCATTGACACACACAATGTGAATTTAGATCATTCTTTTTTTTTTTTCTTTTTTTTTTTTTTAAGAATACTTTTCTCCTGTAATGTCAGGGATGTTCTTAAGTACTTTTATAGAATCATATAGAGTCATGGAATGGTTTGGGTTGGAAGGGACATTTAAGATCATCTAGTTCTGGCTCCCCAGTTATAGGTACCTCCCTCTAGACCAGGTTGCTCAAAGCCCCATCTAGCCTGACCTTGAATACTCCCAGGGAGGGGGCATCCACAACCTCTCTGGGCAATCTGTACTAACATTACTTTATGGACATTTGAGATGAACTGCCATGCTAGTGATGTACCAAAGGAAAAAGACCATCTAATTTAACAGCCCCCTGCCCACCACCATAGGCATCTGCTAGTGGATTGCATTGTCCAGGGCCCCATCCAGCCTGGCATTGAACACCTTCAGGGTTCACCTCCACATTACCCACAACTTCTTTAGGTAGCATGTTTCAGAGCCTCACCATCCTCTGAGAAAATAATTTCTTCCTAATATTTAATTTAAATCTACCCTCTCTTAATTTAAAGCCATTATTCCTTTTGCTACTCTAACAGAGTCCCTCTCCATTTTCTTTAACTGAAGTGCTGGTAAGAATTACAGGTGAAGAAATAATGTTCTTATCTACAACAATGATCTTTTCTCTCAATCACCATGAATATATTTTTGGTGTGGAGCAGGTTGATAAATGCTCACCTTGCAAAGATGAAGGAAAGAATGCCTACTAACATTTTATTATATTTGATTGGAAGAGAGGAACTCCTCAGAATCTTTATATTTAAATTAACATGTGAAATAAGGCATCATCAAAGAGACTACATAGGTATATTCCAGATTTGTTTTTCATCTTACTATGCCCTTTCTCAGTGTTTCCACCTCTTAAATTATCCTTCCTCTTTCTCAACTCAGATCTTTATCTATTTTATGCACCACCAACATTAAAATATATGAAGATCATAATTTTGTCACTCAGAGGGTGATGATGCACTGGAACAGGTTGCCCAAGGAGGTTGTGGATGCCCCATCCCTGGAGGCATTCAAGGCCAGGCTGGATGTGGCTCCGAGCAGCCTGGTCTAGTGGTTGGCGACCCTGCACATAGCAGGGGGGTTGAAACTGGATGATCTTTGAGGTCCTTTTCAACCCAGGCCATTCTGTGATTCTCCTGGAAGACCCATAAGTGGGGAGAACTCCCCTTAGCTCTCCAGCTGATGCTGGATTCTTTCTCCAATCTAAAGAATAGTAAATACCATCAGTTACATTGCCTTGAGGTTCCCTGTAGTAATTAAGGGCCATAAAGCACTGGGTACCATATGAATTCTCAAATTTCTTTGATCTGTTTCTGCTTCCTTTAACAGTCCAGAACAGTTATGTATTGGATGTTTACAAATCCACATATCTTCATGCCACTTACTCTCTATCTTTTTTCCCATGTGGGCATAACTTTGGAAGCAAAAGAACATAGCTTGAGCAGTTCACTCACTGATTTTCTTCGCTTCTCATAAATAAAGCTTTGCCCTTGTCTGTGGTATCTTAGACACGAAACGAAGAATGGTTAAGTGACACGTTACCTATATTTAGAGTACAGGGTCCAGGAGTACATCTTAGTTCTTAGGCCCATGTAGCCCTGGTGTATTTTAAATTCATATGAGAAGGAGGCAAGATGTCCCTACCCATACGTTACTTTCTCTTTCTAGAAAAGAATTCCACATGGACTCTTAAAGAATCACAGCATGCTGCAATCAGTTCTCAAAGATTAGGACCTGCCTTGTGCCATGAATTCTTGCATGAGTAAAGAATCTCTCTTCAAGAGATTTTCTTGTAGGTATCCCTAACCTCTTTGTTTTAATAGATAGAAGGTCCATCTTTGTTTTCAAAAGCTATTCTGGGTTTTAAGTCACATGCTTTGAGAAGATCAACTTGAAAATACTTTCCAGGAAATCAAATTCCCTTAATAACATAAGAAGAGATTTCACTTAGAAATGAAAGATTTCTACTTAACTCTTCAACTACAATTGAAAAAGAAAGGTGTGGGGAAAAAAAACACTACTGATTTTTATTAGTCCTAGTCTATTTATGTAAAAGACAATGCAAGTTTTTCTCTGCACAACATATTGTAGAAAGTATTAATAGCAGCATTCCATGCAGTCCAGAAATGATCATTATGAATTAAAAAGATTGATTTGTTATAAGCCTTGCCAGAGACAGGTGTTTGCAACCACATCGCCATTACAGTTAGTCTTTAAAAAAGCAGTCTAAGAAAACAAAATCATAAATCTTCTCTTTCATAAGAGGCTGTAATCAGTCCAGTTTTTTTCTATTCAAGCCTTATTAACAGGAGACCCACAGAAGGAAACAAATTAAGAAATCCAATAGGAAGAATTCAGCCTAACTACATTCTGTGAGACACAAATTCATTTTGTTAGGGAAACTGCAGTAATCAAAAGAAATAAAATTGATCAAGTGCTCAAAGTAGTAACATACCATTTCAAAAATGAAAGCAGGTAAACATGACTTGGCCTTCCAAATTGACAGAAATGGAAACTTACGTGATCATGAACAAATGAAGGCTGACTCCAGCCAGTGATAATTTGGAAGCAATTTATTCAGAAATGTTTGCAGTGCACAGGAATCTTTGACTACTTTTTGCTGTCCTTCCTGGGCAAATAAGGAAGATTCTAAGGAAGTTACACAGCATTCTAGGTTTCAGATGGGGAAAAAAGGTAGTATTTGAAGTAGGAAGGAGAGAAAGAAACAGTTAAGAAGAAGGTTGATAACCCAGGTGTAGTAGAATGATAGAATGACATAAATGATATGGTAATGCTGATGACAGGTAAAGAGCCTATGTAAAACATAGGGGTTTCCTTCAGATCGCAGAGTGCATCTGCGAATCTGAGTTGTAAGCATTCCTTTCTACCTTCTTATATTACATCCACCTAATGGGCAATGACCACATTTGAGATTGACAAAAAAATAAAAATAAAAACCCTGGTTGAAAAACTACTAATGTATTCAGTTATGCTTGAGGGTGATGATTCTTCCTCAAGGCTTAAAATGAGCTAGGGGGCTGGGAGGGTAAAAAAAAGTTCAAGTAACATAATCTTTCTGTCACAGCTGTTTCAAGTTACTCACAGACTAAAGATGTAGTAGGAAATCCTTGAGGCTGAGTAAGCATGAGGAGAAATGAAAAATTAATCAAACTTCCCCTTTGATTTTCTATGAACTTGCATATTAGTTTGTATTTTCATTGGGAAATAAATATTTAAAATATTTACAGTTGGTATCTCATAGATCTTCAGAATTTCCATCTCAAAGTGCTGAGAAGTCATGAAATAACTATGAAAATTAAGGAAATTTGATGCAATGTCATGAATTATTGATGATACTATAAACTGTGAGGTTTCTTTCACTTTCTGGCTTTGGAATGCTTCAGAACATGTTTTCCATCCTTTTTCCTGAAAACTGAATCATTATCACCCTTTTCCTTGATACGTGGGGCTAAAATATTTTTCAACTCAAAAACGTTTTACAATATTTAACACTTCTAGGAACACAAAAAATACAAAACAAAGTATTTGAAAACCTTCATAAAATAATTTACAGTATTGTCTTACATGTTGTCCACCTACTGCACCGTATGATAGGAAATCAGAGAAACACAGATGCTGTATAACAATAAGAGAGATAGCAAGAAATATTTGCATGAACTGTCAGAGGGCTTGAGAAGAGTTCCCAAGATCATTCTTGGGAGTATCTCTGAATATATACCCCTCTGAGTATCCAATTTAAATGTCCATAATGTCCTCACAGAAATTTTAAAATAATAAACATAGAGTCCGTTAGTTCTTAGGGTGTGTGTTTTTTGTTGCTCCTTAAAATGATAGCCATCTGGAAAACTGGTATTTACCCTAATAATCAATAAGTAGAAATGTTAGGATCGGTCTGGGAGAGCTGGGGGTAGGGATTCTTTCCTGTCTTAGGGCGAAACATGTTTTTGTATAGCAACTTAACTTTAAGCTCAGTAAAACTTTAAATGCTAAATGTTACAAACTTGTAAATTGCTTTGCATTGAAAATACTGAATTATGGAAAATTCACTGTACGAAAAAAAATCTTTCCTTTCATACTATAACATGTGCCTCATGGCATATGGGACAAGAGTTTCTTTGCAAGAAAATTATAAAAACCGCACACAAAAACCTTAACCAAGACACTGACTCTCTATTTCTCCTCAGCATTGTATACTTCTGTGCTATTTGGTACAAACTGCTGCACTAGTCTGACATACTTATGTATTAATTTTCCTAGGCTACAACTGTGTCTGACTGCAATACACAAATATTCTTTGTCATTTAATAAAGAAAAAAGATGTTCTCTATTGCTTTTCTTTTTCTTTGCAGCAGAAAATTGAAGGAGGGAAAGAAGTAGGAAGGGACTGGTGAAATAAACAGTATTTATAACCCAGAAAATATATTTAGGTTAAGCTCACGCATCGAGTAGTTTTTCTATATAATGACAGCAGTGTCCAAAAATAGTTGATTACTATGTATATGGCTTTGCTATTATAATTCTAGCCATTTTAGCTAATTCTACAATTCTTATCTCAAAAACCTGCAGCTTGCTCTCAAAGTAATGCCTCCTTATTAGAAGGAAACTATAGGTGATATAAAGAACACAATAAGAAGAAATTCCAGATATTTCCACATCTTTAGATTTGGTTTTATCATTGATATTATCTCCTTGCTTGTTGCTCTTTCGATCTCCTCTGCTTCCAGATTGTTAAGCACCAAACAGTGTAGTAGCAGCAGCCCAGAGATACTGAAAGCCTGTGTAGTGTGAGGAGACTGATATGATTCTATGAAAATGCAGATTAATGTGGATTGTTTGAGGGAAATTAAATAATAGATAGGAATTCTTCAGGAAGAAAATGCAATTTGAAAAGCATTTATGAAAATTATGCTAGAGGCCACAGAATCTGCAAGTTCCTTCTAAAAATATGGCAAAGCAGGGTACCCACAAAATGATGGTAATAGCAGAAAAAAAAAATAAGACAAACCACATAACATGTAATTGATATTCACCAACACAGGATAAGACCATCTCTTGAAATGATTCCATGACAGAAATTATTTCATATAGACAAAAAGGTTGTTACTCTTTCTCAAATTGATTGGAAATTAAAATCAATTGTATGGAAGCAGCTGGATGGGAAGTGAAATATTTCCATTCACTCAACTGTCTTTAATTTTTAGTTTCAAACTAGTTAATAAAAAACATCATCCTCTTATGGTGAAGTATTTCTTGAAAATTATAGCTTGAACCATTTTATTCTCATGAGCTTTCTAGGATTACTTTTTTGTAAATTATAGCTTTTTTTTTTCTCTCTGACAAAAGTGTATGCTGAGTCTTGAAAAGTATAATTCAACTAAGGACCAAAGAAGTTACCAAAGAAAAGAATGCCAGGTCCTTGCACGACAACTCTCAGGTCACAATAGGAAAGTGCACTTTAATCTTGAATTGACTAAATATGAAGGTTTTCTGTTTATGTATATTCATTTATTGTAATTATTTCTGTGTTTCCTAGTATTTTTAGTCATGCAAATGTCTATGTATTTTACTTTAGGATCTATTTGGTCCCAAATGTAAAATTCTTTCCTACACTATGAACATTTCTGTATTTGTTAATTCTGGCAGTAGGGTCTTTAAGCTTGTATGTAGGTTGCTCCAGAAGTAACATTTATTTCCATGAACAGTACAGCAGGTACAAAGAGCATGGTAACACTTTGATAGAGCAACTTCTCAGCTACAAAACATTATTTTTCTACATAGTCACCACCAATAGCTATTTGTTTTTCACCAGCAATGAAGATCAACCTGCTAATTTTATTTTTTGGGGGGTGGGTAGAAGGGGGGAGGGGGGTACAGTGTGGGGGAATACTGGTAGAAGTGACTAGCTGTTACCATTGCTGAAACACACCACCCACTACGTCACTGTGCTCACATCTGCTGTTTCCACTGTTTGATTTCCATAAGGGTTCAACAAGCATCAATGAACATCAATGGGTGCAATTTCCTCCAAATGGAGGAATTTAATGATACACCTATTCTTCATATGCACTTCCATGTCAGATACCATTTTGTCAGTCTGCCCCTCTGCTGCTATCTGTTGCATGGCAACAAAATTTAATTGAAAATTGGCTGGAAATTTCAACTTGTATTGGCATAAAACACCAGCATCTGCCTCTGACATGGTGTGCTAACAGAATAAAATAAGAGGCATGTTTTTGGAGCAGCCTTCATAATTTATTTTAAAATGTTTTACTTATTATAATGGAAGACATAATTGTCAATATAATTATAAAGCAAATTTTAAGGTGGAAGATTAACAGCTAGTGGAGGTACTACCAGCTAGTGGGAATCTTTGTTGCTTCCCTGAGTCTGTAGTGATGTTCTGGAGTACCAAAGTAAGGCTACTACTGGTCAGTATGTAGATAACTTCAAGAGTAATTCTTTGTAAAGACTGAATATTCAATATCAATTTCTCTTTTGAAGTATTTTGCAGAATCTTTCTTTTATTATATTTAACAATTTTATTAACATCTTGTATTTTCTCTTGTACAAAACATTTTCAATACAGGCATAGACATATCTTTCTCTTTACATGTAACATGTAACCACCTCTTCACTCCTGTGGATATATTCTGAATGTTGAAGTCAGTAGATAATTTAGGGTTGATAGCTGGTATAGGGCTTTTCTTTGGAGACCAGAATGTTTAAATGCTTCTTAAGAGGAGAAAACATAATAAAACTCTACAAGTCTGACTCATAAACATGTAGGCTAACTCCTGTTTTGTGTCCTTTATAATAGACGCTGTTTGGGCTGCTTAAAAAAAGGCCTCTTTTTTTTTTCTTGATATGTGGAATAAAAGATATAGCAAAAGTAATTCAATTATTACTTCTAACAAAGTACGTAACCTTCCTGACGCTTTTTCAATAGAATTTTGGTGTGGGTAGAAAAGCAACTTTTACCAATCAGGTGTCACAAAATATGAAAAATATTTCTAACTCTACAACTCAACAGAAAGTACAAAGAGCTCACTTTGTTTCTTCCTGACATTAAAAAAAAAAAAAGAAAGAAAAAACAAAAAACAAAAAACAAAACACAACAACTACCAAAAAAGGTTCAGATAAACAGCATGATCTCTTGAGGTAGCTGCGCAGACAGTTGTCATCTTTAGAAAATTGCTGTGCTGTACACAGAGACTGCAATAAATTTTTGAAAAAGAATCCCAGAGAGGTCAGTTACTGCTTAATGATATCTTGCATCACTGTTCTGAGTTTGCTTAACTGGTACTTAACTACTTCACTTTGAATAAAGACACGTATTAAACCTCTGGGCTTACAATAAAATAGAATGTATTGCAGCAAAATAAAGAAAAAGGTTTTTTTTTCATTCTGATCAGGTTTTCAGAAAAAAAAATATAGCGTGTTCAAGGGAAAAAGAAAAAGACTATCTTTCTAGACAGAATATTTGATGTATAATCTAGACAGCAGCTAAAAATGAATAGTGTTTCAATAGATTTCAGTAGCTTCCTCAATATGCTCACTTGTTTTCCATTTCTAAAGGAAAAATAGGATAGAGAATCACTGCTACTTAGATACAATTTTCTAGAGGGAAATTAAAATCTTGTTCAAATATTTAGCATGATTCACTGGGGTTAGAACTTCATTCATCTTCCTAAATAATACTATATTTTTGATACTATGCATGTATTTCTTGAGATGTAATTATCACTTACTAATATTTCCAGTTATTAATATGGTAGGAATAACTCAGGTTAGGTTAAGAATAAGTATTCTGTTCTACAGGTTGACAAACTCACAGTTTATTTTCAATTTTGAGAATGAGTTCTATTCACATGTATGTCATGGCATTACCATCTTTGATCTCTGTACCTGACATCTTGTGATCATAGTAAGTTTGTTAATGATACCATCTATATCATTTGTCTGAATACAAATGATTAAACCTGGCCTGAAATAAAGTAGTGCTATTCAGAAACTTAGAAGAAAGGGAAGATATTAATGACAAAAAAAAAAAAAAAAAAAAAAAAGGGTTAGTGGAGACCTCTGAAAAGAAGCTAATCCAACGAAATAACTGAGGATAATTTTTTCTAGCTGTGAGTCAATTTTTAGTTGCCACATCAGCTGAAGCTAAAAAGAACTTGCTCTAGAGGTCAGAGAGGAGACTGTACTGTCTGAAGGAGTTACCAAAATACAGAAATAAAATAAGGTTCAGGACAGGAGACTTTAAAAGCACTCTGCTCCATTTCTAGAATAAGCTAGGGCACTGAGTTCATCAAAGTAAATAGCTAGACTGTGTTTTCAGAAATGAAATATCCACCACAGAACTAGACAAATACTTAATATGATGGATGAGGAATTGGCTGATGGGGCAGGATCAGAGGATTATAGTAAATGAAGTAACATCATGCTGACAGTCAGTTACTAGCAGAGTTCTGCAGGGCTCCATTTTAAGGCTAGTTCTCTTCAATGCTTTCATGAATGACTGGGATTCAGGAATTGAAGGTATATTAACTTCGTAGGTGACACAAAAATGAGAGGAACTGTTGATTCCCTTGAGTGTGAAGAGGCCTTGCAGTGAGAGCTGGGCAACCACCAGCCACTTGAGGTTCAACAAGATTCAACATGTGTGGAGCCGGGAATTGGACTCTGTGTTCCTTGTAGGACCCTTCCAAGTTTGTATAGTCTGTGATTCCAAAGTCCCAAAGTATGGGCATCTCAATTAAGAAACAGTGGTTGTGTTTCAGGCTGTACAACTTAGAGATTTGTGGCCTCTTGATCAGAACACTCTCTGCCCCTGAATCCCATAGCCTCAAAAGCTAAGCTGGTACGCTTTCTCTGGGCTTTTGTCAGAATCACTGTACCAAGTCCATTCATTCCATTGCCGTATAAGGACAGGCTGTTATATGTAAATGGATTTGGGCAGGGGGACACAGGTCAGAGCTCACCCCTGTTGATCTATCTTGTATTTTTTTGTTTGTTTGTTTTTTGAGTTATTATGGGATAGATCTCAAAGGGATCCATCACAGATGGAGCTTCAAGTGGTAGTCAGCCATTAAATGGGGTCTAGGTCTCACAGGTAAATCGCCTTCACAGCTGACCCACTCCTTGTCTCATGTGATCAATCAGTGGTTCAGGCCGTGACATAACAGTTCCCATACATAGACAGTGTTACATGTGGAATTCAGGACCCAAGTGAACCCCTTTTGTTGGCTTCACAGATGCAAGGTCACTATTGCTTCAGGCCCATCAGAGGCAAGGATGAACATGTATTTCTAATAGTACATGCATACACACAATACTAACAGAGTTGTCCACACAGGCCAATGCAGAGAGAAAACACTTTAAAACCAGAAAAACAGAATCTAAAGAAATATATTGCTTGTTGCCACTTAGTTATAAGGATTTTCTGCTGAATTTCTCTTAAATCTTTGAAGTAAGAAAATCATAATATTATTTCCTTCTACTTAGTAGAGTTCCTTTTCCTTACATACACAGTCTCCTAAAAATACAGTTTCTTTTTTTTTTTTTTTTTTTTTTAATGATTTGTGTCATTGCCTTATCCTTCTGCGGTGTCACATTACTTCCAGATGAGTCTGAACATTTGTCATAGAGGAAATGAATACAGCACAAAGTCAAATTTTATTAAAGCTTTTGCTCTCTCTTTTGCTACTAGAAGCTTTAAAAGTACTTCTGAATTGATGATGCGACTGGCTGTTTCTCCTTGGATCTCCCATCTCCATCTCTGATTACATACATCAACAATTTGAGTAATGTTTTTTATCTCCTACTTTCAGAACAATTAGCAAAAGTTAATGCTAGAGTCAAGTTAGCAAATATGTTGTGCCCACAAGACTGAGGACAATTTTGGTTGTGATGGCATACTATTCTGTTATATATTTCATTGATCAGTCAAAAATATGAAACTATGAATATTTGAATCATTCAGTTGAAATGGACTTACAAATAATGAGTCTAATGGCTAAGATGTCTCTAAAACATCTAACTGTAGTAATAAATTAAAGCTAGATAGAAGTGATTATTAACTTAATTCTTTTCTCATGAACAAACCTTCTTTTTTCAAACATTTTCTCTAAATTGTAGTTAAATTGTTTTCTACTTATTGTTTCAAATTTATGAATCAACATTGTATTGTTTCTGCCCCCTAATTAAATGAATGAAGGGCAAGTAAATAGCTATTTAAAAGATTCACTTAATTAAAAGTGTTCTGACAAGATTTCATCAATGCTAGGATTAGACTTGTTAGAGGCATCTTAACAATTTCACTCAATCTTTGTAGGTCCATTCCAACAGAACTATTCTAATGTGAACTTTCTGGTACAAGGTTGTATGGGAATTGTTGAGTCACAGCCTGAGCCACTGATTGATCACCTGAGGAAAGGACTAAGTCAGCCTGTGAACACAGGTGAAGGCGATTCAGCTGTGTGACCAGAAGGGGTGCAGCGTGGCCCCACCCCTCCTAGACCCTATTTAAGGCTGACTGCCAAGGAGAAAGGATCTCTGTCTGGAGATCCCTCCTTTGTGAAGTCTTTCCTAGGAACCTAGATCTTTGGATACTGGTGAGTATTCTTTCCCTGTTTGTTTCTTTTCCCATTTTCTCCATAATAATCTTTCCAGCTGTAAAACTGACTGTAACAAAGGTGAAGTCCATATGAATATTAATAACTAGTAATATAATTCTCTGAGGAACGCTCAAATACCTTGAATCTATACAAATCACTTTTTGTACTATTCTGACAAATCTGTTTTTTGCATTTCCTGTTGTGTTATTCATTTTATCACAGATGTAGATCTTCTTTGTAGTGTGTTTAATTAAATGTTCAGTAGTGTGAACCATGCTTGTTTATCCGTCACCACTGTTATAGTATATAAATGGCTCCAAAAATAATGCCTTTTCATTTCATGGAAGTACTACAACAGATAGAAAAAATACAAAAATGCTGCTACAGCAAATTCTCAGGTACAAAATATTGTTTTTCAGTATAGTCACCACTAGTAGCCATGTATTTTTGCTAGTAAGGAAGAAGAGCCTGCATGCCTCTGTAGTCATGGACCTGCATAATAAAAAAGGAGGCATTACTACAGAGCAGTCCTTGTTGCTATTCACTTTTCTTTTTTTTTTTTGAAAGAGCAAAGAATAACTTCATGAGTTAAGAGTTCATATATTTTCCAAACTATTTCTCAGATTTGTTATTTTCTGTGAAATTTATGATTTTCATTTTATAACAGTTGGCGTTAAAATCCTGATCGTTCCAGTAGTAATGGGTAATAATATTCTACCCCTCAAATAGAGCAAGAACTTCCAGAACTATAGTAAAATATATGTGTATATCAGAATCGCCAGGAGACTACAGAACAAATAGTCTAGCTCATAGCAATGTAATTTTCTTATTATGAGAAATAGGACAAGTCACATCTCAGTCCCTTTCTTCAAATCAACTGCTATTCTCATTCAGCCTGCCTTGATGTGCTGTCACTGTAGCTGTATCTGTTGTGTGGAAGCACTCAGTGCCTATTTCTTTTCTGCTCGCGATAGAAAAGAAAGTATAATCTAAGAAGTTTGGTCATAATGTCCCCAGAGATTTCTGGGCTCTGAACTACTGATCTTTCTTTCCCTGCCAAGATCTTCAGGTAGCTTACACTGCTTTACACAGAATATTCAACATAGAGTAGTTAAATAATTTTATAGTTACAAGAACTTATGATTTAACATGAGCTGCAAAAATGAAGTAAATTTGCAGTTGTGTAAAAGTACAGACTGTACCTTCCATCACTCAATGATGAATATTGCTCTGGAGCTTCATATGTTAACCTCCTTAAACCTACTATTGCATATGTTGAATGTGCACATCTACTCAGTATTGTGACTCTGGCCTGGTGGTGTCTGATTATATGAATTCTAGCCTAATTACTTTGCATTTCTCTCTTTCAAGATTAATCTATGGAAATTAGCTTGTCTACTTTGCTTCTGTGCATTTGCGGATATTTCTTTTCCTATTTTCTGTTGTCAGTAAATCTTACTACTTCTGGAATTTCCTCTTCAACAAATTAATACCCAATGTTTAAAAAAAAAAAATGGAGACACTAGGCTGATGTTGAAAGGCTCTGCACACTCCTCTTTGCCATTTCTTTTCACAATTTCATGGTATAAACCTGAATATTCAAATGGCAGAGCCTATGAGTTTGTGTGTGTATGAGCACAGATCTATGGTCTTTACAAGTCAGAAGAAAAATCATAGTCTGTGTAGTGAAAATTCTTCACTTCTCATTCTGAATTGCAGAAAAGTACTAATAATGACTATCTGCTTCTGTAAAATAAAAATTTATCCTACATATGCTGTCACCATATAGGATATCTTTTACCTATGAGTTGGGATATCTTTATCAAGAAGTCAGCATGATTCAATATACTTCAAATGAATGACGTCTGATTCCAACTTTTTCAGTGTATTTTATCTAATGTCTGTCTTAGACTTGATTTCTGTATGTGCTGCTACCTTTTGGTAATTATGTTTGAATTTAATTTAGATAGCTGTTATGTTTAGTTCCTCACACTTCAAATACAATAATGGAATAAGAATACTCAATATGTCATGATTTAGATTGTCGAAAAATTAATTTGCTTTCATGAAAGTAGTTTGGATTCATTTGCTTGTTGATTCTTTTAATCTAGAAGGATTACAATGCCCAGTGTCAGGTTTTTTTCAATAGGTATTATATGTAACATAACTGTATTCATGGTATTGTGTTCATATGCTGAATACTTAGAAAAAATGATTAATATACAGTGTATCTTTATACAATGACTACTCCAAAAATAATGCCTCCTATTTTTATTATTTCAATGTCAGCGATAGATGCTGATGATATGGCAGTAGAACAATCTCACCAGTATTCGATTACATTTTGTTGCTGTGCAACAGATGTCAACAGAGGGGCAATTTGACAAAATGGCACATGGGAGTATGCATGAAAAAAAGATGCATCATTTTTTCCACTTGGAAAAAATTGCACACCTTGACATTCATTGAGGCTTACTGAATGTCTATGGAGACAAAACAGTGAATGTGAGCACAGTGAGGCAATAGGTGGTGCATTTCAGCAGTGGTGACTCTGGCCATGGGTCATCTCCACTGGTGGAGAATTTTACAAGTCATGCAGGCTTTTGTTCATTACTGGTGAAAATGCATAGCTACTGAAAGTAGCTATGTTGAAAAATATTTTTTTTAGCTGAGAAATTGCTCTATCAACTAGTGTTACTGTGTTCTTCATATCTTTGCAGTTTCCGTGTCTTTCAAATAGGAAGAGCAACCTGAATAGATAGAATATTCAATATATCAGTATTGATTTGTAAGCCTAATTATCTTATCAAGTAGTAACTGAATGTAGAATTTCTATGCATTTTGAAAAAAAAAAAAATGATTTGCCTGTTTATAAGCCATTTAAATATAAATTTAATTATGATTACAGCATCACATTAACTTTACCAGTAGACATGCCTATAGATGTTTCATTTAGTATGTAGCTGGCTTTTTATTGTTGATATGTTTATAGTGCTTCAGGGAATGGGATATTTATCTGTGATTAAAGCTTTTGTATATGACCATAACAGAGATAATTGAAAATGTCATACTTTGGATTTCGTGATAGGAACATATTTTCTGGATCACATTTATACTTAACATGACATGGATATTTGCTATAAATATATATCCAGGACTAGTTTTTAAAGGTTCTATTACATTCTATTTTAGTTTTTCCTATTTTTGTTAGGCATTATGTCTTGCAGGCTTGTGAGACACAGAAATATTGCTTAGCTTGGTGCAGGTTCTTGCTTTCATCTGATATAAGAGTTATTTTAATTTACTAGCACTTGTGAAATCCATGCCACTCTCGCTTTTTTTAAGCTTCATGTACACTGATTTTCTAAAAGAAGTGTTGTAGGTGAACTATGTGGTTTGTTTCCTGTAGATTATCTAGTCTGTTGTACAGACACCAAATATTCATGATAGGCATTTTATCAGAGCCCCCTATGTTTCTGGATTACACAGATGAATTATTCATACTTGAACTATTTTCATTTATGTGAGCTTTTTCACAAATGATTGTGACAGCCTTCCTTTTCAAGTTAATATTGTTTTCATTGGCATAAACCTTAGGAACCTGAAAATTCTTAGGTGAATAGGCTAGCAAATATCTACAGGAAACGGGGTTGATCTACTGTTCCCTAAGTTCTAACTGTATTCTGAGAAGGTTTACTTTAATGAAACTTTTCCTTTGCTTTAATTTGGAGAACACTAAGCTTGAGCAGAAGTGAAAAGAGTAAATATTGTGATATGCAAAGTGCAAGAAATGGTAAAGGTATGTGATGGAAAAAAGATGTCTCAATAAGAAAAAAGGGAAGGAATATGGAAGAGGCCTGAGTTTACTTGGAAATGGGAAAGAAATTTTGTTGCTGCAAAATACTATGGCTGAAGGATTCAAGGTAACAGTCATTTATTAATAAGCTTCTGGAAAGATGTGACAGGGTGAGATGGCTCTTGCAAAACCTGACATCATTCACTGAAACAAACACAAAGCAGGGAAATATAGGACAGAGTGAACTGTCATACTGAGTAAGTACTAGCTGGGATCCACAAATGAACTCGGAAGTGTTAGCTAATAGTGTTGGAGATCATCACTCTGTACTCAGCTCTGGTGAGGCCTCACTTTGAATACTGTGTTCAGTTATAGGCCCCTCACTACAAGAAAGAATACACTGAGACCCTACTGAGCATCTGCAGAAGGGCAGTGTGCCTGATGAGGGGTCAAGTCTTATGAGAAACAGCGAGGAAAGTGGGTTCAGGGGACATCTTATGTCTCTCTATTACTACCTGAAAGGAGATTGTGGTGAGGTGAATGTCAACCTCTTCTGTTTAAGTAGTGATAGGATTAGAGGGAATGGCCATAGGGGGAGATTCAGGTTGAATGCTGGGAGAATTTTTTTCAGAGAAGATTGTCAGGCTCTGAAACTTGCTGCCCAAGGAGATGGTTGACTCGCTGTCCCTGGAGCTGTTAAAAAAATGTTTAGATGTTGTACTAAGGGATGTGGTTTATTGGGAAAATATTGTTTGTAGGTGGAAAGTTTGACTGGATGGTCCTGAGGTCTTTTTATCCTTGGTGATTCTATGATTGTAATAGTTGTGATATTTGAACCTGAGCCTACTACAACTGATCCAGTTTCATCTGTAGGAATGTAATTTGTCTCAAGACAAAGTCTGTCCTCTTCACCATACCGCTTTTTTTTTAAATGAAATATGAATTGATATCCATCTCATGTGTCTGTAGTAAGTAGAAAACAAGTTCCTTTGAATACTGATCCCGTCTTGTATACTTAGATGAGCTAAAGCTCTAATACTTCTTCACTGACTAAAGAAAGATTCTTTGTAACGTGCTTTCCTCATTTGTGAATATAGTTTGAAACTGGGAACACAAACTTTTCCACAATCTCACCAGGTCTTCTTAAGTGAATGCTGCGGGTTTCTTCAACCAAACAACTGATGTTCAGATCTGTTTGTGGACAAAAATAAGCCAGTTTTTTTGTATAAGTATTGTTGCCTAAAATAAATTTCACTATCACTAAAAGCTGTATTTAGTGGAGAACTCTAGAACTCAATATTGGATATCAAGTTGCTCAGATCCGTGTTTTATTTTAGCAGAGTCTTAAAGTTTATCTAATCTTTGCTAACTTCACATACAGTTCAAAAAAGTTTTTCTGAAATTCAGCTGAAGCAAATTAAGATATTTGATTGGAGTATGAAATAATTTCTTATCTTACTGTTCTAATTATGATACTAATTACTGCAGTTGGAATTCTTCTATGAGTCCATAAAGCAGGCCAAACAGCAATTAGATTTTAGTTTCTTTCCTTTAATGTTTAGATGAAACAAGTTAATACTGAATATTTAACTGCTACAGAAATCCTTTTAATAACTACATTATAAACTAAAACAGACATGATCAGAACATCCAATGATTGTATGCAATCATTTGAGGTTGAAAATATTCTATGATTGTTGGTAACTACTAATTAAGCAGATTCTTTTCAGGATATCCAAGCAGTAGAAGAATACTTTTATTAAAACTCATTCCTCATTTCCAGTTTATGAGCTGATGACAGACATCAATCAATACAAAAGAAATTCCAAAGAAAAGCCTTTTTGTAATAAGGGAAACATGAAAGGAAGGAAGCTTCTGAATGCTAAGTGTCCTAAGGAAGTTTGTGGTGGTATTTTTCTTTGGCATGTGTAGATAGATGAGTGCTTATTAGCGACTTTCCTGTAGAAGTGTCTTTTTGGTGCCAATTGCAGTATCTTGAAAACTGAGGTTGATTTGTAGCTTGACATTCTTAGTAGTGAGAATGGATGCAGTTATATTTTGTAGACTGGAATAATGCTTCTTTAAATTGGGGAAATTAAATTCTGAGGATAATTTCAATGAAATCTTCAGCATGAGAGTACAATATGATACAAATGTTTCTTTGTGAGCCTTGGAATTATTGTAAGGAGTCTCTGAGAGTGAAGTTTGTCTTACAACACTACAAGAAGTATTTTATGATGTATTTGATTTTGCAACATGTGTACAAAACTTGGAAAGTAGGACTTCATAGGTTTTGTCCATCCTGTTTATGACTGCCATAGCTCCTCTTTTTTTGGATTGTTTGATTGGATTTCTGTGATTAATTTGGTGCTGTTGATCCTTTTCTCTTGAAAACACTTTGTAGAGACCTGATGTGAACATCACTCCAGTCTGACACTTTCTCTGCTGCCCTGCACCTCCTCAAACAAAGCAAAAGAAACATCTTGAAGTAATTTCAGATGTGTAGTAACTCTTTAAGATTCAGTCAGGGAAGTTAGTTTTTCTGTTTCTAATACATCATTCTGTTGCTGGGTTCATTCTTTGAGCAGAATCTTACACCTCTGAACATACTAGAATTCAGACATGCTCTCTTCTAATTAATATTAGTCATACAGATTCTACAGAGTATTGCCAAAAATTTCTGCAGTCTTTTGCTTTAAAACCATTGAGTCTGATAAAGACCAGTAACACTCCAAAACAAGCTTCCGCTGCCATATATACACATATATGATAATATGTTAATTGGGTGATGGATTAGAATTGTGTGTATGGAAGCTGATTCTTTTTCCAAACCGTAAGGTAGCTCAGGCTTTTCAGATATGATTAAAATTAATATTCATTTATTGAACATGTTAATAGACTTTAGCATAAAAACATTTAGAAAACTAGTAGCAGTACTTCTGTACTCATCTCTTTTCATGCAACTCGTGTACCCTTTCAAAATAAATAATATAAATTTTAAGAGATTTTACTATTTCTAAAGGATGCTAAATATTTCATCAAATTTTGAATTTAGGCTCTGTGGCTCACAAATTTTATGTACAAATGCAATTGCTTGCATGATGGCAAGACCTCTGTATTATAATTTTATAGTTTACTTAGATCTAATGAAGAGTTTTGAAAGGAAATTTCTTGTAGAGAACAATTTTTCTGTTGTAATAACAGAACAGTTTTATTCAAAATACTAGTTTTTGTATCAATGATTTACCCAACTATTATTTTTAAAGGTGAGAAACATCGTTGTATGTTTAGTTAAAAAGCTGTTTCAGTCAGATGCAAATCCATTAGCTTTTTCCAAATCCCCAATCAGTAATGTATTTTGACTTAAGAAGCAAGGTTTCAACAATTTCAGAGGATTCTTTTAATGCAAATGTTTTTACTTCTATACAAATTATTAGAAACTTTGAAAAATATTTTACAAAATCAGTACAAAGTATTGAACCAGATATTTTACATTTTTTTCCTGAAGTTAGAAATTCTCCAAAGCAAGGCTTTAAAAACCATTGTGTTGACTGTAATCTTTGCCTTCTGATTAGCGTGTATTGCAGAGTGTAACTCAAATATGAGTGCTAGAATAGCTGAGGTTTGGAAACACCACTGCTTGTAAAGAAAGAGTTCAAGCTTATTGATGGTCTTATTCAAGTTCATAGTCTGCAGAGCTGTAACATGTTCCCTTTAAAGAGGCATTAATCACAGTTACCAACATGATATTCCATCAAATTCCCTCATGAAACACAAGATGTACATGGTTTCAAAGTCTTTTCTCTATAATATTCAAAGTAAAAGTATATTCTATAGGTATTCTGATTGAGAAATTCAGCTTTCATTCCCATCATAAGGCCTTATTTTTGCATAAGGCACTAATTGAACTTCAATACGCACCTTGGTTTTGTTAAAGTAACAACTTTTGTACTATTTTGTTGACGTGGTCATTTCATTCTTGTGTAGGTAGGGCATCTACTGGCCACAGCTTCAATAGCAGAAAGAACTTGATAAACTAAAACCTAGTGTGGCTTAGTGCCTCACTTAGTGCCTCAACTGGAGATGTATTAAATTCTGGTAGATAGACTTCTAACGGTGACATCAAAATTGGAAGTGTCTTAAGTTTATGAGACAGTCCTGATTCTATTGTAAATGAATACAAACCATTTTTCATGATTTTCTGCAGACAACATTTCTAAATCCAGTACAAGCAATGAAACTGTGTCTATTCCAAAAGTGTGTTGGGGATCTGTTGCCCGGTACTTTATTTTTATTCTTAGTCTAAAATAAAGGAGCAGAAAATAGTTTTCCAACTTATATTATCTTTTGAAATGTCTGTCCTTTACTCCATAACCTGATAGATGTTCTCAGATAAGTGGCTTAGTTGTTGTGTTTGGGTGGTAAATACAATTGGATTGTAGATAATCATTCCTGCATTTTCCTTGTTTTTCTGTTTATATCAGCTGAAGATCAGGATGTTCATTTGAATTACATTCATAAGAGAATATTGCAGTTGGAATCTGTCCAAATGAGAGCAGGATTTTCTCAAGTACTGGGAAAAAAAACAAACAAACAAAAGGCAATAAATTGCTTTGCATAATAGCTAGATCAACAACTTTAAACTTTGTACAAATGGTTAAAAAAATAAACTTGCTTTCATAATCAATAAGCATTTAATATAATGAAACCTTAAAAGAAATCAAGTTTCCATTGAGGTAAGCTCATTGCTACATTCAAACTTTTACTTTAGGTATACTTCAGAGTTAGCTGAAGTAATCTTACTAGGCTTTCTTAGGACATTTTATTACTGTCCCATATTGCTCAGTTTCCCTAGACCAAATTGAGGAAGTTTGTTTTTTTAATAAAGAGGATTACAATTTTAAACACTTCAAAGAAAGACAGAAGTAAAAGTGAATGCATCAAAATGGAAATTGCTTCGGACTTCCACATTCTTCTTTAAGAACAGCACTGTACTGCTAAGGATTTGTGTGGTTGAATTGTAAATACAACCTAGTTCCAACTAAATATTGTTAATCACAAATAGTGATAAGAACAATGTTGTTATCAAGCGGAGAAAAAAATTGAGAATGGGGATTGTAAATGAACAGCCAAGTCTTGTACTACCTTCTTTATCAAAAACAAACCCTTTGAATTGTTTGGGGAGTACTGTCTGAAGAGAATTGAAAGACTTAACTCAGGCAGTGATTTTTGTGAGTGACAACAGGCTGATAGACAGAGATGTAGAACTGTATACTCCAGAAGGAGTTGCAAGTGAATCTAGTGGAGAGCAGGGGAAAGCTGAGGAGGAAGATGTAACACTTCATACAAACTGTGATACTTCTTCCTAATCAATAGCTTTATACTGATAGGCTTTTTGCCTAACCTGCCTTCTGCTGAGCCCAGACTACATGACTTTGTGTATACTGGTGCTCGTATCCCCATACTCTCTCTGAAACCATACTTTCTCTGCTTCAATTCACTATTGACTACCTTTGATCAGCTCTGCTCTGCATCTCCATTAGTCAGAAATACCTGATTAAGCTGGTGAAGTGGACAATTTTTTTCTTAATGCAAAAACAGCTAGAATTTCTCTAGCTCCTGATACTCTGCTACAGTATTTTCTCCATTCTGTAAGTTAACACTGCTGTCTTAGCTATAATAGAGCAAGTTGTACATGGCTGCGTTTTTAACCTGTAATTCTGGTTAAATAGATGCATCCCGTAATGGGTGAATTCTAAAGTATTTTCTTTTTCTGCCTTTTATTCCACTCCCATCAGCCTGTTGGTAAGGACCCTCAGTAGGGCAAAGTTTCCCTCTCTAGAGAAAGACAAGCATGCTTTCTGGTATTTCTCTTCTGTTTTAGTATATATTAATGATAAATTTGAGATGGATTTAAGCAGGTGTTTTCTGTTTTTTGGTTTTTGTTTTTTACTGGTTAAAAAAAGAAGGATCACTAAATTGTTGAATGGCTTTGGCTGTAAGGCACCTTAAAGATCATCTAGTTCCAAACCCCCTACCATGGACACTGTTGCAACATATTAGATAAGGCTGCTCAGGCCCCCGTCCAACCTGATTTTTAATGCCTCCAGGCATGGGGCATTCACTGCTTATCTAGACAACCTGTTCCAGTGCCTCACCACCCTCTGAGTAAAGAATTTCCTTCTAACATCTAAACTATCTCTCCAATTCTTTATCCATTGAATAGCCAGACTTCAAATCCTTCGTTGTCCTATTTGGAGCTAAGGGTATGGTATGGAACCATGTCAAAGGCCTTGAACAAATTGAGATTAATGGATAGCCCATCCTTTGTCCACTGATGCAACTGCTCTGTTACAGAAGGCCACCAAATTGGTCAGACACAATCTGCCTTTGATTAAAACTAGCTGACTTAGATCACTTCCTTATTTCAGATGTGCTTCAACATCTCTTCCAGGAGAATCAGTTCCATGATATTTCTAGGCTCCTGGAGCAAGCACAGAGACTCACCAGGCTGTAGTTCTTTGCGCCATCCTTTGTCTCTTTTGTTATAAATATAATATTCATGTGTGCATGCATATTAAGTTATTTCCAATTATTTAGCTTTTAAAACATAATCTTGTAATATTTCAGTTCACATCTGTTTTTTTTTAAAAAATATCTATCACAGTGTAACTTATGACTCTTTAGATGTTTCTCTGACTAAAATTATTTTTCTTAATTTGTTTACTGTGTTTTAAAGGTAAAAAGTAGTGTAATTTTGGCTGAGAAAAGACTAAGGTACTCACCTTCTAACATCATGGTTGTCTGTTATATTTTATAACTGATGTCATCAGCTGAGGGGACAAGAATATTGGCAATTATCCAACCTTTAGTGATTAAATGAACAAAAGTAATACAGGATATATGAAGAATTAAAAATAAAATGATGATGAATGTCCAAATGGGAATGGTAAGGCTAGATTGTGTTTCTGGTAGCAAAACAAACATGGTTGGCATCATAATATTAAAGTTAACATCAAATTTTTAATAGCAATTGTAGTGTTTTATTCATTTCTCAGGGCAATTGGCAAGGCATTAAATACAACCATTTCTCCTGCAAAGTACACAAACACCAAAATATTTGCTTAAACTCAATACTAAGTCATGTGATGTGCATATACAGTTTCTAATGACACAATAGAATTTGCTTTATAGTAGCCCTCAAGGGCCTGTTTTATGGGAAGTTAGAGGCCAGATTGTGGACAAGTAGTCACTAATGTTTGAGCGGTAAACTCTGCTTTAGTGTAGAGCTTTCAGAAGCTTATAATATCTTAAATAATGAAGTGTGGACTATAGTTGCTGATGGTCTCTTCTATCTTTGGAATAAGCAAGGGTTGCTGCAGGAGAGGCTTCAAGAGAAAAGAATGAAATACATAGTGTTTTCTACTCTATATGTTGAATGGTTCATCTTCAGTATTATATACAGATAATGTGTTTAAAAAAAAAAAAAACTGCTGGCACAGTAAACATTCTCCTCCAAATAGAAAGTATCCACAAAGGTAATTAAAAATCAAAGGGAAACTATACATTTTAATTGAGGGAGAAAAAATGCCCTCACAGCATTTTTTCACCCATCCCAAAACTTTCAACTAGGACTCCCTGAACAACTGCACTAACAAATAGACAAGAAAAACATTGGGCTAACTTGTTTCTTTATTTTGTCCATATGGCTAAATGACGGTATTAGGTGGGATACAGTAGCTGACCTGTTTGAAGTGATTTCAGGTCACTCAGCTACATATATGAAATATTGCATCCAAAGTTCCGTGAATTGAGAAATTCTCATTTATCCCAACAACTCATAGTTTTCCTTCAAAATCAACTTTTAGCATCTATCACTTCAAAAGTCATAGAAAAAAAACTTAGCCTACAAACTTCTATGTAGTTTACACTTCTGTGTACTAAAAAGCCACTGGACATTTTTCTCAGCAGCGATTGTTGTAAGTGTATGAGAGTTTCCTAAATTACTTGTGGAGCTCCACTGGTGATTTGGACTAACTGTACCTACTGTCTTTACATGTATGCATTTCACACTTCGGAGTTACTGTTATAGTACTTTTGCTGCAAAATTTTGTAAGCAGTTTGCAGTAAATACAATGTATTTGCTTGTGTTCTTTTTATTTTTATATTTATACTTTTGATTAACTTACTGTTAAGTGATTTAGAAAATAGTATGCTCACAGCAAAGGAATTACAGTTCTTCATAAGCTTTGAAATTTGCATTTAACCAGTTTAGCTACCAGTAAAGTCTATATTTCTGCAGTTACCTGCTAGCTAAGTAGTCAGTAAGAAATTCCAGGCCTACATAATTACAAAGGCACACTGTCCAAATCTTGCCTGAAGTCTCTGATACTGCATTTATTAGAGCGCAACTAAGAGGCACTGCTAATGTTTTAATTAGCTGATCATTTTTAATATGCAGAAAATTAATACTATTTGTTAATTCAAAGGCTGCCTTATTCAATGTGATTGTAGGTGTGATGTTTCAGAACAACACCTGTGCTTACTCTTGTATGTTTGAGACATTACAAAATAGTTATCTTCCACCTACATAGTTTATAATCTCTACTACTCATCATGTTCTGGTCTGGCATTAAAATTCAGTATTTAAGGAAGTACTGACTTAATGGAAAAGGCCTAACAAATGAACTCATTTTCATTATATTATTTCTAGTTATGTCATACTACAGTAAATCTGATGCATAACAATCCAAAATTCTCAGCATTTTCTATCAAGCATGTGTTGATTTGTAACAGAAATGGACTATTTACTTCAGGTAGTTTTTTAATCTACAGTTTGCACCTTAAAGCACTGAAACAGAAGTAATTGATTCTTCTTATGATTCAGAGTTAATGACTGCACGGACCTAAGTTGTGTTGCCTGAGTACTCTGGATATGCTGCCTGTTGCACAGTGTAACAGCATCTTTACAAGCAAGAGAAAAATTGACATATTACAAATGCCTTCAATAAGTACTACTTTTTTTTTTTAGTAAAGCCAATGGAGCAAATTATGAGTGTTCCTCATCGTATCACTGCAAAATTAATCACTTTAAGTTAAAACTCTGGGGTAATGCAAGTCTGATAGCTTGCAAGTTTGTTTTACACCATTAGGATTTTTACATATGTGCATGAGATATTGTCACTCTTATAGCCTGATTGCCTGATAACTGGTTAAAATATATATATTTGTAAGGAATGTTATGTAATATAATTGTGTCATATAGTTACTATGAGATCACAGTCTGATTTTTTTTTTTTTTTCAGGGCGCATGGCTGAGTATCCTTCCCAAACGCGTAATCAGCATAGGGAGATAAATAAGTTATGCAGCAGGAGAGGACTCTGCAACTAGCAAATGCTGTTTGAATGTAGACCTAATTCAAACCTACCCCTCCCATAAAAATCAAGCCATAACAAATGAAGTTCTCCAAGAATTCTTGCACTACTAGTTGGGAACTCTTAGTATTGCTGCTTTGGGGTTATCTAGTTAAATAAATAAAAAATTACAAAGAACACATATAAAAAGATGGAATTAGTTTTAACCATTTAGAGTTACTGTGGCAGTGTCCGGGAGTGATCACGGATATGATTGCCAGGAGAAAAGTCATTAAGAACCTCATCACAATGAAATATGATATTTACTTTGAAAAAAAAAATAAAGCAGTCAGTTTCCATGGAAAGTCTTTAAAATACTGACATTTCAGTTCTATTCACTTTGTAGAGCAATTAAAATATGTCTTCATAATAATGTTCCATTGTGCTTTTTCATGATTAGCTATGGTATAAAAAAAGCTGTTTCAACTTCACTTGTAGCAGAATAAAATAATTTTAAGAAAGTGTTGGAATCAATGACTCCAGCTTTAAAATGAATTATTGGACTTTCTTGATATATATCTTTAAAATTGCATTTGCTAATGCAATGTAAGTAACTTCATAACATTGACAATACTGTTCTAATTTTATAGTCAACTCTGAATATGGAAAAGCTATTATGTACTCTGCAGATATTTGTCATGCTCAAGGTATCAGTTATATTCTTGCTTTGAGATTAGTACGGTGTCTTTAACTTCAAAAGTCACAAAAGTATAAAAGATATAAATGAATGTTTAGTATAATCCAAGTTCTAAGATGTTTTGAGAAATGGACAGAGGGAAAGCTAATATTACACAAGAAAACAGTATGCTTCATGTTTTGATCATGGAAATTTTTACTGTTATTTCTGGAAATTCAAAGAAAGTTTTAAGTTAGGGTACAATCCTAGAATGCAGGTAACAACTGTACGCTTACTAGACTGCTATGGTTGATTTTTAGATTTAAGTTCCTAGCTTGCTTCTATTTTGTTTGTTTTTGAAGTAGATCTGCCAGTTTACAAAATGATTTATGTGAAATTTAAGGTTTTGCAAATTTTTGGTGAAGTTTAGGATCTCATCCTAAATCTGACTTTAATGCCTTAATTTCCTCGTTTCTTTTTTAAAGGGGATATCTGAAACCCCCTCACTACTCTCTGCTTGTACACTGAAGTTCACTTTCAGTTTATCCTTGGCATGTTCCATAACAAAGCACACAGTTCTCTGTAGTCAATGCATTTTCTTCTATCTAGGTCAGAATGAACATGTTACATTATAAATATTTTAGAAACTTTATTTTCTGACCTAAAAGATCTATGGTTATTTTTAGATTTGGGGTAATCATTTGAAGGCAAATAGACCTGTTGTTATTTGAACTACAATGCAAAACAATTTGGAGTATGGAAAACACTGCAGTGGAATGGCAAACCAGACATTAGTGGTAGGAAAGAAGTCTGAAACATGAAGCAGTAGCTAATTCACTAAAATAGAAGTCTTAAAAGTTGGAACTAGATGTTCAGAAATGCTGTGGCTTAGAAATAAGTAGAAAGTACTTCTATTGGAAAAAAGTGTCAGTAATGCATCATCCAATTAGGTACTGTTAAGTACTTCATTCAGTAATGGAAAGTAGAGATATATTTGTGGAATAGTTGTGAATTGAATTCTTGTTGTGAGGACTTGCCTAGATCTTTAAAGAAAAAAACCACAACCTTCATTATAAAGCAGTTGATTCATTCAGCTTGTTTCTCTATAAAGGCCACAAAATCATGCAAAAATAATGTTGTAACTGAGATTGTAGTCTTGAAATACATGCCCAGTAAATTGTGTAGATTCACTGCCATCAGTATTTATTTCTGAATGCATTATTTGTTGGTATAAGTGACATCATAGAGAAATATTTTTTCACTGACACTTTGTTGTTGAGAATAGCTTTCCTAAAACAGCACAGTGTGATCAGCTATCTTGAGAGCTGGTCTGCAGTTTCATGGCAAAGTCTAAGTGACGTTTGGCTTAGAGATTTAAGACTTCTGAACAGTTGTCTTTCAATGTGAATTTTACATCTAAGTAAGACCCTATTTGTAGTTTAGTACAGTCTGTCTTCTGGCAAACCAAATGTCAGAATGCCTAATGGGAATTCATATGAGCTGACTATTGCATTCGCTAGGTCCTTTCCTTAAAGACTAAATATTGAATACATGACTGCAATGATAATTTCTTATCCAGTATGAATTGCTAGAAATCTTGTTGGTCATGGTGTAAAATAGGAACTAACTCAATTATTTTTTTGAAGTGGAAGAATGAATAGGCTTGCCAATGACTTAAAATTCATTTGATATTTAACTTGACATACAACAAAAGCAAGTAGAATTAAAACATAAAATTAAAAAATAAATGAGCCATCATATTTCTGCTATTAGTCATACTAATTGTAATGTAACATCTACTTTATTTTGTTTATGCTGACCTGACCTTTTTTTCTTTATCCCTACAAAAAATGGACATCTTCCCTGCTCTAATTTTTTAATCAGTGGCAGAGAGACACACACTTCATTTGTGCTACTGAGTGGGAGAGTTTAGTTCTTTTCAATTTGGCAAACAAAACAAAAATCAAACATACAAATAAGATCTTCAGAGATTCCACCACTAAAATATTTTCAAGTGAAGAAATCTGGCTCACTAGTGTTCTTAATTCTAAGGGACTAGTAGAGGAGTTAGTTTCCATGCAGTTTCATGTAACGCAGAGTGCTAAAGGAGCATTAGAATATTACAGTATTGCAGAAAATTTCAAAGAAGGAATAATAATGAAAAACACTCAAGTCCAGGGGCTAGCTGCTGAGCATGCTAGGCACCTGAACTGAGGTTCTGGAAGGATCCACCATGTACTTAAATGCACATTTGTATAGGATGAAGCTGTTGGTTCTGTCTGTTTTCATGTAAATGCTTTGTCTGACTGTGATCTTCATGTATTCATATATAAAGAACACACGTAAATTTGATGCTTACCTGAGCTCTGTTTGTTGTTTACCTACTGGGAAAGAATCTTCACTGGATCCAGTGATGTAGAGCAGCAGCAGCCTTGTTGCTGAATAAGATGTAGTATTAAGATAACAAAAATACATTCAAAAGTTTTGTTCAGGGTTCATTTCAGGATTTTGCAAACAGGTGATTCATTATGTATAAATGACATAATGTGATCTAAAGCAGTATTTCATGATCACTCTCTTTCTGCATAAAAGGACCTTAAACAAAATTGTCTTGGATACATCAGCATGTCTCCCTGATAACTAACAATGTTCCATGAGAACACTGGTATATTTAAAACAGAAAACTTGCTTTTTTATTTAATGCATTCTAAATGTACAAAGTAAGTATTAAAAATACTTTTTCTTTATTAGCAGTAAAATTATTAAAATGTTTGTACTGTTAGTTCATGTACTGTCATGGATTCAGCCATCTGTAGTCAATGAAATTTCAAAGGTGAAATCATGTGATTCTATGATTTTTCTCCAGAATCTATCCAGAGAGAACAGTCTGCACAATGAAAACTCAAAGTTACTAAAATTGAATGAAAGATCACAGAACCTGTTTTTATATACAGTATGGCATTACTGTTACAGTTAATTTTAACATTGAGTGTGATCATTCTAGTAAATATTTCTTACTGAAAATAATTTTGGTATTTAAGTAGAATTTGAAAATTCTTTGCCATTCCTAACTTCAGTCATTTTTACTATACTTTTAAACTACTTCTGTGTTTCTGAAACATATATATAAAAAAAATCCATGATTTTTTTTACACTATTCATAATTAAGAAAACAGCATTCCGCTCTTAAGTACTGTCATGGATGGAAACAACTATACTATTCACTTCACTCGTGAGAGAGAATCATAAAATTATTTATTAATAAAATGTAGTGATTTGACAGCAGCTTAACAAGATTTGAGGGAGGAGATCCTATTGTGATGCTGTGTAGAGAGCTCATTATCATTTTAATTATTATCTTTAACTGTTAGTTTATTTTATTATGAAAAACACTGTTAAAATTCTGGGTTTTTTTGTTTTTGCTTTGTTGTTTAAAACATTGTATTTGGGGGGGGGGTTAAATGTACTTAAATAGCATTTAAGTGTTCATATAGTGCAATGTTCCAATTTCCAATAAACTTGAACCTTACCTTTTGAGGTTATGCCTCAAGTTGTAATGGAAATTACTGTGTATTTTATGCATTACTTTCTGGCAGCATAACAAATCTTCTTATGCAAAAATGTGGAAAGTAGGAAGGCCAGATACTTTTATCACCTTCCATAAGGCTTTATAACTTCATAGCATCACTATTTGCATTGATTATAGAAATACTGACATGAAACTTCACTCCTGTGTTATGCAGACTGCTAGAAGGGATGACACGCTGGTCCTTGTGGATTGAAGCAAAATGAATTTGTCATGTTTCAACATCCTGAAAGCACCACGTTCAGTGGTGTAAGCAGATGTACACTCGTCTTTTTATTGCAAAAAGAAATTTCTGTCTTCCTTAAGACAAATATTACAGTAAAATTTTTGCAGACTTATAGGACACAACAGCTGTTTTTGAATAGCGTTGGGCGGAGACCACCAGCATCACTTCATATTCTGTTTTGTCAATTTTCCTGGTGGCATAAATGAATGAATTCTGAGATTAAATTAGTGCACTCTTAAGTTACACGATAAGTATTAATGAAGCTTCTTTACTAATATATTTTAGTTCATGAACACAATCTTGTAGATCTATGTAGGTATATATTTGAATGCTTTATTTATGATACAAACAAATTAAATCTTCTCAGTTCCTTAACTAAATGGACAAAATCTCAAGAAAGAAATGTTTTGAATTTTTGGCTGTGTGTCATGCACATAACACCCAGATGAATGAATTCACATCATCTGAATGTGAATTCATGTCCCTCAGCTGTCTAGATCAATGGCCATCTGATAGGATGACAGAACACATTCACCAGGTTGGACCATTGCTTGAGGACAGACATGTCAAGAAGTTGCTGGCTTATGTGTATAGCTTGTAGAATACTTTAAATCTCTTTATAAGTAAAAACCTTAGAGTTGAATGTCACCATGAACTAAATCGTATCCTTTTACTACATGCAACGAAGAAAGAAAATATATTCATAAGCAGAAATAAGGAATGGGAAGGGGCAGCTGTAGATATCAATAACCTCAACCACGCTGAAGATTAGGAAACCCTAAGAACCTGAAGTGGATTATAAATACAGACTGGAACATCAGTTTGACAGAAATCGGTATTGTCAGAGGGGCTAAATGACCTGCAAATAAAAGACTACTGAATTCCAGTGGAAAAGAATTGCCATTAATACTAAACATCACTGAATCCAAGTATCTATAGAAAAAGGCTACTAATAGCTATAGACAGAAGCATCTAGAATCTGCTTTATTTGCTTAAGCAAAATTAAGGAAATATTAGATCATGATCTTTAAAAACATTATGGATGGGTTATCTAAATAATGATACATTCTTAACGCAAGAAGAAATAGGATTGTGACTGCATCTGGGAATTTGGATGATGATTTCTAAGCACTAGAGCAGAGAAGTTCTGAGAAACTGGAAGACAAAAAAGTTTCATCACCATGTTAAATTCTTGCTACGCTGGCAGCTAGCTAACGTTTTTCAGTAAACTAAAATTTGAGCCATTTATTATTGTAGTTATTTCAAATCCTGTGTAACTTCTTTGCTTTCAGTTAAAGTTATTATTTGATTATTATACTAAGTCTTTAGTGATATCTTCTACAGCGTTAAACTGTTCATTTACTTTTAGAAACATTTGACTTTTTGTTAAATGTACTATTTAAGCTTCCTAATGTTGTGAAATAGAGTATATGATATGTGATTAAAACGTTTCTAGCTGTTAAATTCAATGTATTTGCTCATATCTAGACTGATAAGCAACTCAGCTTTTTTTTTTATTATTATTTTCAGTTTTGAATCTTAGGCTTTGCCAGTTCGATTACTCAAACTGCCAGACTGAATTTAGTGATAGACTGTGTGTGATGTGAGGTTACTTTACAGGATTAGTGCCTGATTGACATGGTGTTTTTGTAAAGATGAACTTGCAGATCCCTTACGGTGCACGGGGTATAGAATGTTGCATGTGTGTAGAAGATAAAACAAGCTTGTAAATGTTGCATAGGAATTCCCAGATTTTTACGGCAGTAAACATTGCTGCTTAAAGAGCTGGGTTAACTTGAAATACTATGTTTTATCTGAAACCAAGGATTTGTTTCTCTTTCACTTGAATTGGGACCACTGAGTTTTATTTCTTAACTATTAAGTGCAAATCACAGTGCTAGTAATACTTCTGCTTCTTACTTATTGAATGCTTCAATTTTATGACGGCAACAAACTTTTTGGGGGCATGAAAGTCACCCTCAGTTGAATTCTTCAGTTTGTTCTTAGAACTGCTTTAGTTTCACATTGATGTTTGCCTTCAAAAGCAGGTTTCATTTTACTACTGTTATTCATTTAATCTTGTGTTTATTTTCTGCAACTCTTCTGGCTTGAATTTTAAGGGATTTCTACGCAAATAGGAATTCTGACTTTAACACAGATGTTTTTATTTTTCCGAAACAATCGGCAACTGAGTGTGCAGCTTATCTAGAAACATTGTCACTGTGATGAATCGGTATTTAAGTACTTTCGAAGTCAACCAGGAAGCCAGACTTTCATATTTTGATTTTCACTGAACTTAAACTGCATTTTATTTTGGTTTGCTTTTATGGAATGCACTGAAATTTCTAGTCTAGCTTTCCAATTTCTAAATGGAATAAACAAGCTCCTCTGTGAATTAACAGTCACTAAAATTCATTTTAAATCTTGGCCCACTGATAGTCAAGTATAACAAGTGCATGCAGGACACTGCCAGCATAGTTTGGTTATCAGTTTTGAACCAGAGCCTCTGCTTCCATGTGCAGTCATGTAAACTGCATGTGCATGCTGTAGAACTGTGGAGCTGCTTGAACTAATCAGAAATAGTGTAGCATCTTCCTGCAATAATTTATCCTGTAGGTAAAGTAAGTAGCCCTCAGTTCCTTGATATTGTGAGGAAAACTGTTGGTCGTATTTCTGCTCTTTCAGATGCCTGAGGGTTCTGCAACGTGACATGCAGATATTGCATGTCTAGTAATTTTCAGCTGTCCTTTTTTCTTTCTTGCAGCTTTTTAGATTGTGTCAATACTTGTGTCCTTCTGCTTTTTTTTCCCACACGATTATTCTATAGCTCAGTGATCCACATTGCTACTACTTAATCCTTTTTTAATGGAAAAAAATAGCATCTTTTCTTATAGTTGTGCAACAAATAATATGCAGATTTTCTTATGCATTTATTGATGAATCAAAAGTCTTTCAGTGATAGTCTGTGAAGAAGACTTTTTTCACTTTCTCTTGCGTAATTGCAAAATAATGCCTTGGCCCATAGACACTAAATGACTGCATTTTATTTCACCTGGATCACTTTTCATCTTTTGAAAACTGTGGTCATCAGCCTACATTTATTCACCTGGCTTTATTGTAATTTTCAGAGAATTTAAGCCTCACAGATTCTTACAGGTTTTGGAACTGTTGGATCAAATCCAGACTTCAAAATTACCATAAAGATTTTATATATATTATAAAGATATAGTCAGTTCTACAGTTTAATTATTGATACTATCCCTTGTTGGGGGAGAGGGAGGAGTATAGAGGGAGAAGGGAATGGAAAAAAAAGCCTTCAAAGGCAGCTAGGCAGCTACAGCTTCTTGGTAAATGTGAGCTAATTATGACTGGAAGTTTGGTCTTCTGAGCACTGAAGTTAGTGTCAAATTTCTTAAATTCTAATTTCAATGCTGCAGGAGCATGATATGATTATATATTTCTGCTCACATCACTGACAAAGAAATGTAATAGAAGTTTTAACACTACATTATTAATAACATATTTTCATTAACAAATAGCTATTATCATTGTGCGATCTTATTAAAATGTAACTTCATGCTAAATTGAAAACATCACCCCTTCGGGAGAAAAACTGCCAAGTTCTTGAAGTGCAGCTTTCACAGGGGACAAGATGAAAATGAAATTTTCTTATTATTCATTAACACCAGAAAGTGAAGCATGCAATATGCTTTGTGGCTTTGCATTGCTGTCTCTTCCCTCTGTTATGTTATTATCATGAGAAAAAGTAAATTCATACTATATACAGAACTAAGAATTAGTACATTTGCCTCTATCTTATGTAGATGCAATTATTTCTATATAAGCAATTAATTAATTGGAGTTTATATCTAAAATGCAACAGTTATTATACATCACAATAATTCAAACTGTTTTTGAGCAAATTAATACCAAGAAGCCTTTTATTTAGGAAAGATATCTAGCATCTATGCCTTTTCTTTCGAGTTTTGTTTATACTTTGAGGTCCTCTCTGCCCAGAATTGACTGTACCAATCTTAAGCCAGAGGTGGTGGAGCGTCAGCAGTCAGCATACCACTGGAGGGAGGTTGCTGCTTCTGTTGGGGATTTCTTTTTCCTTAGTTTTGGGGTGTAATTGCACTGTTTGTTTCTATGAGCAGAATGCTTCCTTTCCATTTCTTCCTGACCAAAGTGTCAAAGACGCATCCCAAATTTTTCCTAGGCTCTGTTAATCCAACGGTTATCATTTCACTATGTTAAACTGGCAAAGCTCTCCATATAGTCCTTTACTTTATTACAATTTATTGAGTAAATTGGTACAGCAGGAAAAAAGATATACAGAGAACTTGGCAGCTCTTTCCCCAGAGAGCCTGCAGAATTTCAAAGCAAGCCTGGCAGCGTAATGTTTAGCATGATATGATGAAATAGGGTCAGATAATTGCCTTCATCTTATGATGACAACTGAAAGACAAATAAAAAATTACAGGTACATTCAAGAAAATGAATTGAAAAGAATGCAGATCATCCAACACAGTCTTTCTGTCTTGGAATAAAACATAATCACCCAATCTTTTATGTTAGCTGCACAATATAATATTGAAGTAAAGCAATGACAGGTGCAGAAAAACTTGCCTTTAATATTCTGAAAAGCGTTCTCTTTGCATCTCACAGATTTAAAAAGAAAAAAGTTTCAAGTTAAAATTCACTCCAAGTGGCAAAAGAAAGTTCATAGCAGTACCTTGTCTAAGTTTAAAGCACTGCTGTTTATTTGCTACAGTAGCAATGTCTGTTTTACGTAACATCTTTTCATTTTACTAATATGCGTATCAGTGGCTGCTAAATTATGTCATGCTGCTGTTTTCCCTGTGTGTGAAGGGCGGAGTAGAATTATTGTCTGGTAGTTATTTAAATCAGCTTCTTTCAGCATTTCATTATATTTTTTTTCCTTTTTGGAGAAGGAAAGAATAAGCATTTGGAGCATACATCAGTTAATCTTTGATTAGTAGTCTCCAGAAGAGAGTATTCATAACAATGTCATTTCCTTTGGGAAATAAATAAACTTTCAAAAACTCTTCAAACCTGCAATTAACGATGAGTGGAATAAAAAATGACATTATAGAATCATAGAACCCTTAGGCTTGGAAAGAATCTCTCAGGGCCATCTAGTCAAACTCCTCTGCAATGAACAGGGACGCCACAGCTAGATCATGTTGCCCAGGGCCTTATCCAGCCTCACCTTGAAAGTCTCCAGGGACAGGACATCAAACGTAGCACTAGGTAACCTGTTCCAGTGCCTTACCACCCTTACTGCAAAAGATTTTTTCCTTATATCTATCTTAAATCTACCTTCTTTGAGCTTGAAGCCATTTCCCCTTGTTCTGTTGCCACAGACCCTGCTAAAGAGTCTGTTCCCTTCTTTCCTGTAGTTCCCTTTTAGATAGCGAAAGGCCACTATCAGGTCACCTCAGAGCCTTCTCTTCTCCAGGCTAGCCTCTTTACTGGTATACCCCACATGGTGTATGACAGCTTGAAATAAACATTCTTAGTAAGAAACACCATTCCATTATAATCGAAGAGTTTTGCTATCAAATTTATCTGTGATTGTGCCTACTGTTTTGGTCTCCTATCAAGGAGATGGGAGAATCCAGTCACATGACGGATAGATCGGTGGGTTTTTATTATTGCTCACCATTTCAAGGAGGCAGGCATTTAAAAGAATGTAGAATGGCCTAGAAAAGCAAATTTTAGCAAACAAATGCTTTTAAAAAGAAATGGATTAAAATATGGGAAACTTTTGATTTTTTGATTGATAACATTTGAATTGTCCAAGGGTAGGAAATCTTTCTTATCTGTTATTTGGACTCATGAGGAAATTAGTCCAACGGCATCTTTGTATCACATTTCTTTAATTTGAGCAGTAAATTTAATTTGAGCAATAAATGAATAACTTGTGTTAGGAGTCTTGCAGTTTGCATTCCCTTCATGCAAGAAATTATTTTAAATCTTGATATTGAAACTTATTTTCTTAATGACAGAAATTACAAAATGAATTAGGAAAAGGGAAAGAGTAACAGAAGTCTCATGCTAACACCAGGTATATCTGGTTCCCATGTCGAAGGAGTTCTATGTTTAAATTTTGCACAAAAGGCAATTAAGTGAGAGTAGCAGAAAGGAGAGGGTGAGGAACTTTCCCCATGAGAAATAACTCAAAATTGTCTAATAATCACTTTTAACTTTTACCAAGGCTTTCACTCTAACAGCACTTGATATGGAAAGAGGGTGAGTGGGAAGGCAGAAAGATAAGCAGGGAGGCAGGCTCTAGCAAGGTTTTGCAAACCTGCTTAGGCTATGTAATATTTATCCTGAAAAAAATTGTTTCTTTTGTGTGTTTCTGGGTGTTTTTTGGTTTTTTTGTATTTTTATTTTTGTACCTTCAGCTGTCCATCACTTGTGGAACAACTTACCCAAATTGCCTCTTTACTGGTATACCATCTCAGTTTCATTTCAATATATTTGTTTAACTATTAGTTCCTCACCGTTGTTTGTCTTGCCACTGTAAGGATTAGCTATCTCCTTCCTACCATACTTCAAAAGTGGAAAAGATATTGAAACAATGTTAAGAAGCAGCTCTGAGGGTCAGGACTGGATGTTTTTGAAAACTACAGTGGAAAACAAATGGCTGGAGAGGCATGAAATGGGACTTACTGATTAGGAGATCCCTTTTTCTTTGACAATATATATAAATAATAAGTATCTTATATGCTGATGACTTTTTTCTCTTATGTTTCCTTGCAATGATCTGAATCATTCAATAGCTTCTATTACAGTTTTTGACTGTTACCAATGTCCTTCACACACAGTCAAATATGACAAGGTATTCCTAATGTGACTTCTGCTGGTCTATTTTTAGACTTCTAAGATTTATTTACAGGTGCTCATTTGTGTAAATGCCTTTAGTACATTTTCCACAGCTTTCCTAAACTGTTTTTCTTGGTCTAATCACTGTATTTTTATTCGTTTTTAAGCTATGGTATTATTATAATGAACACGTCTCCACCTTAAAAATTAAAAAAGAAAAAAGTCTGACTTATGAGAAAGAGATTCATATTTTTAAAGCAAAAATAATAATAATTTAAAAAAGCAAAGTTTATTTTCAGAGATCATTCCAGTGAATTTGAATGGCTGCTAGGTCATAACATGAAAAGTTTTTACTTTTGATAAGGGCCTTGAGGACCAGAAAGCTCGAAATGTAAATCACAGGCAGTGCATGCCGCTTGGTTTCTTTATGGTCATTTAGGCATTTCTGATGTTATCTGCTGTAGAAATAAGATCAGATGTAATCGATGAAAAACTACGCAGATTACATATGTATAAGAATAGGTAAACTGTAGTTGTCCTTCCCTTTATACTTCTGCAAGGACAAATGTTCCTTTAGAGACTTTTACAAATTCTTTTGCTATAGTGTTTACATTACATCTTTTAAAAGAAACATAGAAATTTTTTTTTCCTCTATTTCGTCTGGCTACTTTTCCATCAGAAATTGCTTCCAGCTTACTGTTATAAAAGAGACCTGCTTCTCACACTTTTTTTCGGAGGTCTTAGGCCTTTTTGGTAAGTGAACTTCAGCGACACTGTGCCCAGATTTTTAGGTGAAACAGTAATTCCGTTTCTATGAAAAGGACATAGGGAACAGCTTTTGAGGCTGCTTCAGTGCTAATGCAAAATTGTGCTAGTAAAGTCAGGATGAATAAATGAGGAGTCATTAGATTGAAGGAGTGGCACAGATGATTACTGTAACTTATTCTTGGTGAACTGATAGAGTCATGAACTACAAGAAGAAAACAACCAAACAATGCCAAAATTTCATTGTATCATCCATGCAGACATAGTGTAACATAGCTACAGACATTCAGATGCACCAAGCTTAAGTATGCATTCTCTAGTTACACTTAACAGTGAATTGCATTCCATGAAGAGTGAACAGCATACATAAAAATACAATGCCTGGAGGGCTCTCCAACAGCAGGGAACTGTCTTGCTGGCAGAAGCATATGTATGGTCAAAACAGGTGAAACTGTCAATTTCACATTCAATTGTCAGAGAAAGTCAATTTTCCTTCCTTTCATCACTTCTTTCCTTCCTTCTCTTCTTTTTTTTTTCTGGAAAAAAAAAAAAAAATTACTCATTACTGTATTACTGAATGATATTTCAGAGAAAGGAGGAGGAAAAACAACTACACTACAGAATGCATCTCATTAGTTGGATATCTAGGAATAATGTTCTTCCAGACCTTGTGGGCTAGTAGCAGAGATGTTGGGACAACATGCTATTCTTTAAAGTTTATCAAAGTAGATGAATAAGCCAACTCATTCACAACTTCGTGCTTGAAAAGAATAATCATATCTAACTCAACACGCCTGTGGACCTTGAATTTCTCCTAGAAATTCTATTAAACCATTATATTTAGTAAAAAAGAAAAACTGGTCTCATCTGAAAGACATTAATGAATGTCTAGCTTTTTTCTGGAAACACTGTATTTACCCTTACAGACAGGGAATTGCTTCTAATTTCAAGGTTGAATTTGTCTAATATCAACTCCTAGCTGTTAGCTCCTATTACACTTTGATCAGCAAAATTGAGAAGTGTTCCATTACCAGATTATTTTTTTCCTGTGCATAGGCAAGTTTCCATGGCCATACAGAAACATATCATTCAACTTGATGAGATCCATAAAGCCTTGTTTTGCAGCTTCACGTTATTTTTGGAGCACTGATCTTAAATATTTTTATGCTTTCAAAACTCTTCTTTAAGAATGTTTACCAAAAGGGGATGTAATAATTTAACAGCTGGGTCATCATTTATTTATTATTTATTTATTGGCCACAAAACTGAGCTAGGAACATATCCTTAGAGAATTATTTATACTTAGATCTCAGTATGTTTCCCTCTTGAGAGAGATTGTGGAATTTCAGTTGGTTTAATCAGCCTTGTTTCCTTCCTTGTTTTTGGCTAGTATGTAAACACACTGGTGCTCTGTAAATGCTTCGCCAGGAAGTTTTGATATCACCATCTCAGCAGCTGACAAAGGAAACTATGGAGTGCCAAACAGATAGTTGTGGCTTAAAAGATTCCAACTGAAATAATCTAATTTATTCATATATTTTACATTTTTAAATTTGTCAGTGATCCTGTGATCCTTTCTAGTTCAGTCAGCCTATGAATTACATCTAATATTTATTTTTTAAACAAAATACATCTAATCAAATAAATCCCAGTGACTATAGTCATGAATATGATCATCTTCAGGTAGCTTGCGAAGCACTCATGATTAGTATAAGGAAATCAGTTTCTCAAGAAACTCTAATGACTATTGTCTAATAGATTCTTCTTTGATCCTAAATCAGTAACACCATGTCATGGTTTTAAGTTTTTTGGTTTTCAATATTCTGCATCAAAACAATCATGTAGTGCACTGGAATTAAAGTGTTAATGCTCCAATTCCAGATACCTATCCCTATACATTACAGAAATCATGGGATCTGACCCTTCCGGGTGGGGCGGTCTCTTACTGCCTGGCAGTGGGTGTTGGAGGGTGCTTTCCTAGCCGTTCCAAGCTTTTCAGGTTTGACTCGGTCTCGGGAACACTCTCTCTCCTATCTTATTTATTAGTCTCAATTCCAATTAGATTGTATTATATTGTGTTATCTTGCATTCCAATATCATAGTTAGTAAAATAAGTTTTCCTCCATAGATTGTTGCCGCTGTTTTTTTTTCCCCTTCCTTCCCATTTTGTGGGGCTGGGGGGGAGTGGGGGGCAGGGACCTGCTGCCCCCCTGTCACGGGCATAGATTGATCTAGTTAACTCTGTAACGCGCCATTAGATGAAGACAAGTTCAGGATGAAAGATTTTATTTGATTCTTTCTATTATAGCATTCCTGGTCCATGAAAATAAGAAATTAAGAATCTCCAAGTAAACTTAATCACATGTGACTGACCATTCCATTTTTGATATCCTGCTCTCCAAAATTATGCCATGATGTAGTGAGTGAGACATGTCTGCGCTTGGACAAAAACAGAAAAGACAACTAAGTTATTTTTATGGTGGTACCTATTGGCTTCCATGAGTTTGATTTTCCTCTGTATCTGAAGAGAAAAGCAAACTGTAAGGGGCACTCAAGTGGGAATGTGTGTTCAATTCCCAGTAAATTCCCAGTAGACAGATGAAAGAGATACAAATTCAGCAGAGTTTACTGTTTTGAAATTATGTGGGATGTAGTATTGTGGCCGGCTGGGAAACAAGCATTTTCATTGGAACACTGCAAGAAAAGATATTAAACTGAGAATTACTGTTATATACAATGAAAAGAATACTTTGCTCCTGGGATACTGAAATTCAGAGAAAGAAACTGTAGCATCACTTTCATTTTCATGGCTACAAAGATTTTTCATGTTCTTGATTTAACAATGACATTAAGCACACAGTTCAATTGCCGAAGTGTATGTATGTAGTAGAGTCTGAAACAAACCAGGGCATCTCAGCCTACAGATGGTCTTCAGAAGCATGCACTTATTCTACAAGCCCTTAGTAACATCTATCAGCAGCATATAGTATATCTCATTGGTACCTTTTCACTGTAATTTGAAAACTTTTTTGGTTTCTAACTTGAAACTTATCACTGCCTTCCTTTTTCAGTATGGCTCTACTGAAAGGCAGTGGAACCAAATAACATTCCGCTCTCATTCACCAGAAGTGTCTCACATATCTTTCAGTCTTTTTTTCCATGGTGAAAATGATTTATGTTTATTTAATTAAGGCCAATATGACTGTTTATAGTGAAATCTTGAAATTTCCATTGTTGATACCTTAGGTAGGGATAATCTGGCATTGATTAGGTTTTCGTCATTTTCACTCTTTTTGTCCCCTTTCAGCCCTTCTTTTTCTGCTTTCAGCCCTTCTTTTTCTGCTTTCAGCCCTTCTTTTTCTGTTATCTCTTTTTATCTTTCTCTTCTGTTTCCTCCTTCCCTCTTTTTTTTTTCTTATGCATCAAAGACTTATTCAGTTTTCAAAGTTAGCTTTACTTAGAAACATTATCCAGACTTGATAACTTTTATTCTCATGTATCAGAAAGCAATGTGAAGTATTTAAAAATTATGTATGTATAAGGTATTTGTCCTCGGCATGAAAAGGATCTATGCGGTTACTTGTCATGAATTCAGCTGGGAGAAAAAGGTGGGCAATTTATCTTGCCTGTAAATTTTGCGTCTAGAAAAAGTAGCCTGTCTTCTCTCTGAGGAATGCTTCTGTTTGTTCTCATTGTTCAAGATGTACGAGCTCGGACCAAATTTTAACTTACAGATTGAGTTTGGTAAGATGCATCTCACTTATTATTCACTGTAGTTATTTGAACTAATTAAAAGCTAGGTTTAATATTTCTGTGCCAGTAGCCATCGTAAACCATAGAACAAAATGCAGATCTGGAACATAGCTGAAGAACAAGAAGTTTAGAACTAGTGGATCCAATATATTTTTTATTCACTTCATCTTTCAGAGTACATAATTAATTAAAAAAAAAATAAATGTAACAGCTGTAGAATTCAAGTTCATTGCAATATGAAAAATGGCAATTTTTCTGTCTCTTTCTCCTCTGTGTTCTGAGAAGATTATATGATTTCACTTACCATCTGCTGCTCTAGAGTTCAGGAACAGAATATGCAGATCTCTCAAAATGTAGTGAACATACAGTAATGATCAGGATAGTTGCACATTTTTCACGTAGTAGGTTTGCATTATATTTTCCAGAATCTGAAAGCGTTATCATCAAATCATGATATTTTTGAAGACTAAGCAGACTACTTTCTCATTACTTGTTAAAAGTATTCGTCAATCTAGCATGAAAGAAGAAAGAATCCATTCAGCAAGATTGTCACGTAGCTTTTGCAAACATTTATTCCTGTGAACATTACTTGGTGGATAGCTGAGCAGTGTTGATAGACTGTTAGAGCTATTGCCTTGGCTGCATAATAACTAGATACGTTTTCCCTCATAACCTAATGAACCATTGAGCTGGTATACGTGCTGCTGGTGCTCTCTGTTAACTGGTCTCCATACAAGCAATTAATTCTGCAGGTCTTTCTCTCCTTAGATGCTATCACACATCACTGGTGCTTACAGTATTTTTTCAGCTCACGTGGAAATGATAAAGAATCTCATTCAGAGTTACTCTGTTTTATGCTAAACAACAGACACTACTGAGCTGAAGAAAGTAATGAGAGTTAAGGAAAGTAATTCCCTAGAGTTTCTCTTTCATTCCTTCTGTCTGCGTTCCCTCTGTCTGTGAGGGGTTGCACCACACATTCATAGTCTTGTTCTATATTGATAGAAAAGTTTGTTCAAACTGTTCCCAGTTCCCTAAATTACTATGTATGTTGTTGGGTTTTTTTGTTTTTCCCATACAAGCCCATTTTTCAAAAATGAGATTTTTTATTCTGGCAATAGAATATTTTACAGCATCCAAAAGTTGTTGTCCCTTTGACTCATTCCAAAAAATATAGTTCTGTTAAATAACATTAAATGACATAAATTTATGATTGTCTTGACTTCCAGGAAAGAGTGGGTTCTAATGGGTTTTCAGGGTAATGGAGATAATGCATTAGCAAATTTAAAAGTAACCAGCGATTTTTAGTTATGCAAATTATATTTGTGTGCTTCTCTAGGCACAAAAGGCATTGGCTGTTGGCGCGGAGAATTAAGGAGTTAGAATTCATTATTTCATCAACATCTTTTTCTGCATTGTGAAGTCGAATGCTATTTCAAACGGTGTATATATAATTTGATTTGCCACAGACCACTATATAGAGGGAAAGAGCTTTTCTAAAGGAAAAGTAAAGAAAAAAGAGGAAATGTCTACCAAAATGTACCAAAAGGTACCAAAATGTTTTGGACATGTAGAAAACTTTTTCATAATGGAATAAACATTTCACTCATGGTAAGCGCTATATTCAATGATGTTCAATTCATGTTTTCATGTAGATTATGCTTATCTATATTTTCTTCTTACCTTAAGAAGAAATTGTTAAACTAGCTAATTTTTATTTGAAATCCAGAAGAAAAGGATGTTAAAATAACACATTTGAATAGCAGATTGTAAATTGGAACAGAATTGACAGAAGGTATATTTATCTACCAACTAAATAAAAAATATCTATGAAAATAGAAGCATATAAAAGAACAAGTAGTAACAGTAAACAAGAAAAATACAGTCCAGATAGCTACAAGCTGCCAGTGAAAAAAAAGGCAAGCTGCTCTGTATCGCTTCTCTACCTTAGGGAAGTTTAAGCTCAGAGATATTACACTGCATCTCTCTTCCTTATTCATTATTATTCTAGGAGTTTAGGGGAAGAAAATATTGATGAAACTGAAGTAGATTTAAATCTAGAGCTAACCCTGATGAGTCGTTTCTGAGCCCACTTCTGACAATTTAGATTATTCTCTTAAATTCAAGCTCAGTCTTCGACAATCCAAAAGGAAAACTTGAGCACCAAGGACAGTAGCATAAATCTAAATATGACCAGCTTTCTCCAAAGAACATCACATCAGTCAAAAGTTTAAATCTTGGCTTACATAGCTGAAGCACAAGGATGGATGTGCTAGTCACAAGTGATACATTAGGAAAAGATAATACTACTATGAATTTAACTCAGAATCTTTAGAGTCTAGTAAACTGGAAAAAATATCTACAGTGATGTGCTAGAGGAAAAGTAGACTTGATTGATTAATTCACTGAGAAACTAAAATATCTGTGATGACCATAGCATGACAGGTGGCACGGACCCTTGTGTCTTAAAGAAAATTCCTAGTAGATGCAGCAGGAACAAGATACTGTGCAGGTGACTTAGACCAAGTTGTACTGAAACATCTTTATGTTAAAATAATCATAAGATGGAAATCATAAATCATAAAAATTATAAAAAGTCTAATTTGATTAAGTAGTTTAAAGTTTATAACTAGTAAGTAAACTCTTGTGAAAACAAGCACAGCATGAAAAAAGTAATATGAAGTACTTCTTGTAAGAACCATTGTGAAGTTACTAAACCAGCCATTGTGTGATACCATCTGTATAACTGAGGATCTGTGACTGAAAGGAAAGATGTTGGATAGGGTAGAATAGTTCAGCTAGAAGAGACCTTCAAAGGATCTTTGAAAATCATCTATTGTGACTATATAAGCATTTCAGTGTTAATCAAAAATTAAAGCATATTAATGATGGCATTGTCCAACAAGAGCATCGATCATCTCTTTAAGAAGCTTATTTTAGTGTTTGACTACCTCCACAGTAAAGAAAATTTAGCAGAAACTTGTAGCTTACTTTTTTATGTCATAAATGGATTATTCTTGTCCTTTGTTATCTTTGGTGTGGTAATGGTATATATATACATATTAAAAAAAGATTATGTATCTGTTTTAAATCTGTGATTTAGGAAATGCAGCTATGCTTAGAGTCATGGAATCACAGAATGTCTGGGGTTGGAAAAGATCTCTGAAGATCATCTGGTTCAACAGCCCTGCTCAAGGACGGCTATTTAGAACCAGCAGACCAGAGCCATATTGATGTGGCTCTTGAAGTTCTCAAGAGATCTGACAACCTCTCTAGGCAACCCGTGCCAGTGCTCTGACAACCTTGTCAAACATTACATCACTTTAATGAATCCTCGCTAAATACTCATGATGAATTTTTTGTTGTTCGTGTGCTTTGAAATTGTTTCCAAGATTAGTTGCTCCTTCACTTAGCCAGGGATCAAGATGAGGCTTATTGGTATGCAGTTCCCTCTTGCCCGTTTTGGAGGTAAGAGTGACACTGGCTTTTCTCCAGTCCTCAGGCTATTTGCCATAATTGTTGAAAGGTTATTTGAGAGTGTCTTACATTGACATCAGCTGTCTCTCTCAGACCTTGTATTTGTGTCCCATCACGGCCCAGGGATATGAATGTCAATTATTCCCTGACAGGATCCTGTTCTGCTCAAGTTAGTGTTCGTGTACAAAACCAAATACAGTCTACAAGTAGATCATATGGGTGGCAACACTGTAGGAATTGCCAGTTATCCATGTAGATGTTTTAAAGTGAATGGTAAGACAAATAGTTTAAATGACCCGGTGCATTTAACTGTGTTAAAAACTTTGAGAAGTTGCATAGTGTCCACTGCCAAAAAAAAAAAAAAAAAAAACCAAAAACAAATAACCCAGAAAGTTCCATAGTTTGTAAGAGTAACTCTCTTAAATATCTTTTTGAAACTAAAGGTATGCCAGTTTACTTCTTCAACACAACTTCTCAAATTTGCTCTCTTCTCAGGCAAAGGTATGAAAATAAGAAATGAGAAATAATAAAGGACATGAAAGGCAATCTTGTAACTGCATCATTGCCATAATTCAGTGGCCTCAGCATTTCAAAATGGGAATAATGTTCTTTTGAATGCAAGAAAGCTTCACTACATAAAGTGGATTTGTGGGTTAGCAGAACTATCCCATATATTTCAGTGGTATGAAAGCATATGAGCAATATATAATAGTTGTGGGTGTTCCTATTGTAACTCAATGCTCTGGTCTTGAGGATTTGTGAAGATGTGTGGACAGCTTTAGTCAATTATTCCTTTTTCTATTTGGATAACATTTTCTATGGAATTGCTGACATATGTTTCCTTTGTTTAGGGTTTACAGTTTATCTGAAAACTTTATCAGCTTATTTTATCTATGAGGAATATTTTTCCTTTCTCCATGTAGGTAGTTTTGCTGAAGCTGCCTGTGTACAGAGGGAAACTGCTCGTAGACTTGTACAGTTGAAATAATTGAATATTGAAAAGAATGCTTTTCTAATAGAAAGATATTAAAAAAAAAATTGTTAAAAAATTTGAGTTTAGCCAGAAAGTTTTGCTTGCTTGTCCAGAGGAATTCTCTTCTTATTTTGCAGTTGGGCACTGGAAGGAAGTAGACTGACAGCTGTAATATACAGAGACAAGAAGCACTTGGATTTACTGTTCAGGTCTATCAAATACTTAGAAATTGAATGCATAACTGACCTTTTTATCTCAAATGTCATAAATAGCCTTAAGACCATGTTTTTGCATGGTGAGAAAATATAGAATTTTGTCACATACAATGGTCCACAGTTTGCTGGAAAACAATTCACATCATTTATAGACAGATATTGTTTTAGCCTCTTGCTAATGCTAAAGCAAAGAGAGCAGCCCAGCACATGCTAACATTATTGAAGTATAAAGATTATTACTTTTTAAACTATAATAAATAATTACAGACTAATCAGGATGGCTGATTATTAAGATAAAACTGAAGATGCTGATTCCTGTTGTCAGAAATATACTGCATTCTAAGTGACAAGTCTATGCCAATGGATTACCAAAAAATATATATATATAATTCCATTAAAAAAAAAAAAAAAAAAAGTAGTTCAAGGACAGTACATAAACTACTTTCCTGGAGTTAAGAGTAAAATAGGATGGTGAAACAGGTTGGCCAGTTCTATTTTTGTGTAGAATAAATGCATGGTTTCAAGCCAAGCAGGTACTTTTAGGACAAAATGAGACAGCTGAGACATGTTCCAAGGTCAGTGATTCAGTGAACCATTTATTAGAATAAGTGTAGAGCAGGCGCATCAGTCCTCCTCTAAACAGGATCTGGAGATCTATCTGATAAGTGCTACTATGAAGTCAACAAGATCTCAAGAATCAGCTTGAAAGTTTCAACTCTAAAATTTAGGCCCACAGACATCCAAAGCTGGATTCATCATGATTCATGATAATTAACTTTTTTTCCCTGGTTTGAGTACTCGGTCATGTCTTTAAAGCTGAAATCCCAAAAGTGACTGGAGTCCTCCCCTGTAGTTGACTACCAGCCTGAAACAAGATGCATGTCCAATAGAATGTGGAAAGAACATCTGACACTTAGGAGAGAAATCTCTAAAAACCATCTGAGTGAAAAATTGTATGTATTACCTGAGTGAGACAAAAAATAGAAGAACTGGGTTAGATATCTGAATTTAGGGAAGCCTGAGTAACTCCTAATTGTCTTCTATCATTAACTTTTCAATACTGTTCTCTGCTCACGTATGTCTCACTTTTTCTTATATATAGAAGTATACACACATGCACACACATGCAAATGCATACACGTGCACATACTTTTTCTATGTCTTATATAAAATTCATATTGATGACCATTTTCTTTGTCTCTTTTGCATTTCCTAGTTTAGGCTTCCATATTCTTTAATCAACATAAAATTAGCAATAAATATCTTTGGCTTTTAATTTAAATTTTGTATTGAATTATTCATTCCTGCTACCATTTTTTTTATGTATAACATTACCAGTCTAAGAAAATTGTACAAGTTGTGGGATAGATTAATTTACTGGAGCCTTTCTTCTTTGTATAAATTGTATTCTCTGGCAGTAATCTATTCGTGTTGAACAGTGATTCTTTGGGTGCTAATCTGATTCTAGATTAATGCCAATCTCAGCTTCATTGTAATGCTGAGCGGAAGACAGGTTAGAATTAATGAAACACTGCCCTCTTGTGCATCAACAAGAAGCAGTTTGTATGGATTTTTTTTTTATAGTGTTAAAGGTATTTTCACATATTTGGTTCATATTTTGCTCAACTAGGACAGATTGCTTATTTCTTTGACCTTCTCATCTTCATCTTCATGTTCTTGAAGGCAAAAGATCAAGAGGTGATTGCTGATAATTTTTATTATTAATGGATGATTAATTAATGCAGAGTTGTATAGCTGGGAGAAATGCATGCAACTAGAAATAAAATAAGTATGTAAAAGTATACTACAATAAAGAAAACAGGAAAGGGGAAGGAATGTGATGATTTCTCTAGGAAAAAAAATTACTTGTTAAGCAGTAAGCACTATCCCAGTTGCACAGTACAGATAATATAAATTCATCTGTCTGATAACAGAATTGAGAAATAATTCCATTAAGAAGAAGATCAATGACATTTTAAGTGGTGGCTCTGGAAATTCTAAGGAGGTGGCTACAAAACCAGATGCAGATACCTATGCTTCCTACAATGGAGGAAGGAAAGCCTTCTCCTAGCTTTCTTCAAATCTCTCCCACTCCATTGCTTCTGATCTATCTCTCTGAACCTCCTGAGACCTATAACTGAATTGAGGAAAGACTGATGCCCCCTCCAGATCAAAACCTTTTGCAAGGTTTTATAAGGTCTTGCTGGGTTAGGACTGTATTTAGAAGACTCCAGAGTTGCGTATATTTTACAGTCAGCCTGTAGTGGCAAAAGCACTTGGAAAATATACAAGGCCTTAACCCTAAAAGCTGATGCATCAGTGTTAATAACTGTTGGGAAAAGCCTTAGATCAAGAAGCCAAAACTGCTACTGCTGCTGTTCTTGAGATGACTCATACAGACAGACTTGAGAACAAGAGAGAAGATAAAGCAGAAAAAGAATCAATAGTTCATTTCTGGTCAACAAAAATTCATATGATTAATTTGTAACTGTAGCTGTTCTCTGTAGGTTGATTTGTCATACACAGATAGTGAAGTTGAAAACTGAAGAGTTGTCAAGATTTATAGAAGGCATATCTGTTATTCATTATATAAAATGTAATAACTTAGCGTATATTAAATGTGCAATATTTAATTTTCTCATTGCACTTGTCTGTTTCATCACTGAAATATTTTCCTTGTGCTCTCAATTAGGAAGTGTAGTTAAGAGGTTTTGTTAAGTAATTCATTTCTGTATGAAACCAAAAGCCACGCATCTGTGATTGTGAGCCTGTAAATCTTTTCACATGGTATATCAATCTATTTTAGTATGAGAATGATCTCTTGGAAATCCAGCAGTAATTTTGTTGTATTTATGATCTTCTGTCTCCATTCTGAAAAAGTACTTAGATCTATTCTGAAGCTGTTTCTGTAAGACTTGTCCCATTTTTTGTACAATCTCTCAACTCTGACTTAAGCTTTTCATATCATGGAATGCTCAATCCCCATTCTTGAGTTATATTTCACTATTATTCTGAACTGTTTTTCAGTGCTCTGCGCAGCGGAAGTTCTTCCTCTACTAAATCTAAAGAGGATGGAAAGACTGGACTTAATTTCCACTTAGTCAAAGGAAGAAATGCAATCCGAGTACAAAAAAATGAAGGCAACCTTCAATGTCAGAGGCTTTTCCTGGGTGTAAAAATCTGATAAAATGTAATGTACATTTGAAGTTGCCATAAGCATCTTTAAATGCAAACTACGGTATTGTGAAGAGCTGGAAAATTGAACTAATTTACTTTAAAATACTTTCATTTTTAAAGGCCTGTTTGACAAATTAACAGCAATCGACAAATATACATTTGGGAGATCTTTTGATCTAACAAATAGACCAAAGGAACTTCTAAAACTACATCAGATTCTGGAGGCATCACAAAATATCTTTAAATTTATTGAGATAAAAACCTAACATTTCTAATCCGATACTAACAGTACAAGAATATAAAGACTACAAAGATATATAAATAGAGTTAATAAAACTGTTTATCAAATCAGGCATCTAGCTGATAATCTGCAAATCTGGATGGAAAAAAAAAAACCAACAGATGAATCTACTTACAGAGTAGCCGATTTTTTCCTGTTGCAGTCTACAGTCCTGCTTTCTTGAGTAGCTTATTAGAGTCTGTAGTGGCTTCTTCTCCACTTGTGTGCTCAGGGATCCTTCCAAGTAAAAGCCAAAAACACGAGAACGCCACTAGTTCCAATGGTATGTTCTGACTGTGTGCACATGATCTGACTGTAAACTGTGATACAGGCTAGACCTGTTTTCTACTGTTTCATTTGGTAACCTCCATCAATTTAAAGTGTCTCTTCTAGAAAAGCCCTTTTAGAAGTATTTGAAACACATGAGGGAAAATGTTACTGAGTCAATAGAGGACAGAAAATGTTTGAGTGAGTCATTAGTTGACCTGTCACAGTTGAGGCTGGAAGACTTACATTCCCAAATTATCTTGAAATCAGCACTGTAAAAATATTCTAACTAGAATGAATTGAACCTGAAAGATTTTAGGTGCTGTGAAATAGTAAAGGCTAGAAATTGAAGGCAGTAAGGTTCAAACCAGTCTTTATGTTGTAACTCTATGTGAGTTAATAAATCTGTGGATGGGATTTTACCAGGTTCACAAGGTACATAAGACATGATACCAGCAACTGTACTTTCTTTAAGAGCACTTGGCTATTAGTGAAATTGATCATTACATGGATTTACATTCCATGGTTATGAGGACTTCAGTTATTCCAAGAATAACTGTAGAAGATGGGAGCTTCTTTTCAACCACAATACTCCGGAATTGGAATCTCTTTTCATTACAGGAGCAGACCTGGGTGTCTGGTGCTATCACACAAGACCCTGTGTCGGGACCCTTAAGTACTGTTATATAAGTGTCCCTTTGTCCTTGAGCTAAAGAGTCTATTTGTCATTTATACGGCACGCTCCAGAACTATGAATTTGAGTGTGCTCAACTCATTAGGCAGTAATATTGGAAAGGTATAATGCCCTAAGTTATGGAGCAACTAGATGGAATATTCATGTCTTTTTGTATAAGCAGGAGCACTGTTCAATTTCTTTGACCAAAAATCTCTCTATCATGCATGTTTTATCATGCATCTTAAAATAAATTTGCTTTAAGGGATCTGCGTGGACCTTACTTGAACTAGCAAATCTCCCTAATGCCACTGCAGAGTGACTTAATAACAAATCTTCCCAAGTGAATCACTGGCTCCAGACTCACAAAATCTAGTCATGTTAGGGAAAGCAGGCAAGAAAATGGAGAGTGTATTTAAGGAGACACTTTTACTGATTAATTCTTTTTTCCTCCACCTGTTAAGACATTATTTCAATCCCATGCCAAGTAAATGTGTTACTTGTTATCTGAGCTAATGAATTGTGTGTCTTTACCTTAGTAAATTTATTATCTACATGTATCTTGTAAGTAATAAGATTATAAATACTTTTAGTCTAAAATATTTTGAATTTCTTCAGACTGAAAAAAATATATATTCACATAACAATTCAAATCAGTGCTTAAACTTCACGTAAGAGGTGAAGCATCTTGTCAGGAACAAAACTACTTGCTACTAAAAATCCAGAAAAAAAATAAATTTGAATGAATAGAAATATTACTTCTTTTATTTGTTTTCCTGGAAAAACTCACTCCACTGTTACACACAGTGATTAGCTTGGTCCAGCTGTTACCAGATCATAGTATCATATCATAACATGTCTTAGTTTAGAAGGGATAACCCCCCACCAAGGGCAGGGCTGCCACCCACCAGATCAGGCTGCCTAAGGCCCCATCCAACCTGTTCTTGAACAACTCCAGGAGTGGGGCATCAACAGCTTCTCTGGGCAACATGTTCCAGTGCCTCATCACCCTCTGAGTAAAGAATTTCCTCCTAACATCTAACCTAAATTTCATCTCTTCTAGTTTAAAGCCATTCCCCCCTAGTCCTATCACTATCAGATTGTGTAAAATGTTGGTCTCCCTCCTGTTTATGAGCTTCCTTTAAGTACTGAAATGCCAGACCTTACAGGCTGCCTCATGTCCAGCTTTTCACTCATCAGGACCCCCAAGACTTTTTCCACAAGGCTACTCTCAACGAGTTCTTCTTCCAGTCTGTGCACATATATGGCTTTGCCCTAACCCAAGTGGACTCCCTTGCACTTGGCCTAGTTGAACCTCATCCCACTTTTCAAGCTTGTCCAGATCTTTCTAAATGGCATCTTAGTAAGTTGTGTCTTAGTAGCAAGTATCTCCTGTTATGATGTGAAGCATAAAAATGGGATAATAGCAGAAAATACAGAAAAAATGAGCACAAGCTGAAACCAGAGGGACGAGAGCTGTAAATAACCCACTGATAGTCAATTACTGGTCACTGAAGAAATGCAACCCCCTGAGAGCTTGGTAAAAATTATTTAGGCACAAAAAAGAGAACATCAAAGAAAAATTTAAGCAAGACTTGAGTTGAACATGAAAATAGAGCACCTGACCCTGCCCGCTAAAGTTAATGTCATCAAACATAAAACAACAGCACGTAGCCTGTAGGTGGGAGGCTGAGGTCTAAGTATATCAAGGCTCAGATATCAAATAAGAGGATAAGATCTCAACACCAGAGTGAGATCAGATCATTTTGCCATATATATTCAATTCAAGCTGTACACATGCCTCAAGAGCTATACTTCTTCAAGGATCGCTTAGCCAGGCTATCATCAAGGACTAAATTTAGTGTACATGTGCATGCATGTAAACAAATATTTTCATATGGATTCTGTGCATTTACCCCTCTGACTGAGTTGTCAAGAAAAGTTAATTGAACACTTTTGTATTTAGCTAGTTACTATTTTGGGTAATACTTTGGTAGATTCAATTTTCTATATTAATGATAAATCAAGAGCTCTCACACACACAAAAAAAGCCTTAATCCATTTTATGTTTATGTTTTTCCAGAGCCAGGAATTCCTACAGTATATACAGATGATGTTGAATAGTTAGCTTTCGTGTGGAAAGTATGGAAACAGGTAACAAAATAAATGTCAGAATATTTTTCACAGTCTTTAATGTGCAAGGTCTCACATTAATTTATCAATTAATCAAATAAGTAGTTCATCTTGCTCAAAATTTTTGTGGGTGCTAGCATTTCCAAAGTGTGATGAGAGCATGGATAAAGATGGATACAGACTTCCACATCAGAGCATAATCAAATCTCTACCAGACATTGGTTACATTTAGTATATTAGTGTTTTGATTTATATTATAGTCATATTTCTTTATAGATGATCTGATGTGTCCCCTGAGTCACCTGAAGCATAATATTGTTACTACCCTAGTCTATACTGGTAAGGACCAACAAGACTGCTTCTGCTAAGGCAACTGCTGGCTAAGAGGTGAAGAGTACCATCAACCGTTTAAATGTCTTGTGAGAACAAGTTCACTAACAAAAAAGTGAAAACGTTAAAGCAATGACAGCTTTAGGCACAGAGCTGTGTTTTGTTTTTTGTTTTTTTGGTTTTTTTTTTAGTATTATTTACTCCAAATTGTTACAATAGCAAGAGCTATTTAAACAGTGGCTTTAATATTGCAAACATAAAGTTGTCTTTATTGTATTGACTACACAATAAAGATACGGTGTATTGTATACTCATCACAGTGAAACCAAGAGGAAAAAATATTACATACAAGCTAACTGATGTAGTTCAGAGTACTCAAGCAGTAACAAAGGTATAATAGGAATTTGAGACAATAAGAAGGTAATTAAATTATTCAAAACAGAAAAAGTAGTTGTGTTTTCTGAATTAAAAACTAATAGCCTTGAAACAACACAGAAAGATGAAAAGTTATGCAGGATGTTTGCATGAAAAGATCAGTCCTGAGATATGTTAAAAACAGATGCAATGCAACTGGATTTTTTTAATCAAGGTTTCCCTCCATATTCTGTCTTGTGTATTCCATGCCCTTTAAAATAATTTCTGAATAAACGTATCGTGAAAGAATCAAACATACAAGCAGTCAGACCTGCCAGGAAAGGGAATGAAGATAAGACAGGGACAAGTTAGAATCTCATTACAATTCCTGCCTGGGAGGTTATTGTTAACCTATTTTCCCTCTTCTTTCAGAAACCATTATTTGTATCTGTTAACAGAAAGGAAAGGAATGAGAGGGAAACACAATGAAGGTCTTCTTAACCTTTGAATGGCATCTATACTATATGCCTAGTTTAACTTCTGGGAGACACCGTTGCAACTGATATTATAATCATCTTTAGCTGGAGGAATAAGCACAAAAATTAATAAGACAAAATAGTTATGTAAAATTAGGCATATTGTTAGTAGAAGTGCATAGTTTTATGTGAAGCATATAAATAGAGCTGCTTCAACAAAGACTTTTATAAATTCTGATCTCTCCTACTTTTAGTGCTTTTCACTATGTAATAGGTGAAGTGTAAATCAGTGAAAGAGTAGGTCATGGAATATGTGAGCAATGCAGTCATTGCTAAAGACTACAAAACAACATCCTCACTGCACATACGTATAGTTTCTTATGTTTTAGTACTGCTTATGGAACTAATATGTCAAGTGAGTGAAGAGGACATGATATTAGGTGGCATTTTTAATTTTTTTCATCAATTTCTGCAGTTACCTTTTTCTACTTCATCATCTAATCCTACATGAGAAATTCAAATAGAAATCATATTGAACAATATTTTATCCATTATGTGGTGTTTTAATCTTGATAAAGAACATAAGAAAAGACATACTTTATTTTCATCCCACAGGTGCCCAGGAGAGGTATAATAAAATGAGATGTATTGGCTATCATAAGTCTTCTCAAGCTGCATCTACATTTTTGATTCACTGGGTGAGAAAAAAAGAAGTAGAAACAGATATGACCTAACTTCTCAGGAAATCTACAAACTATGATGATTTAGAAGGATCATGTTAATACCCCTAATATTAAATTCATCTATTATCCACCTCTTTTACCCTCCTCAGTAGTCATACTCTTCATAAACTACTTCTGTAACAGGCAAGATATTTGAAAGAAAATATTCGAGGTAGAAAGTTAAGATAAAAAAAGCCTTATTTATGCAAACAGATCTGAAGGTATTGTTGTGAGGCAGGGAGGATAATTTCCTTTCCTTCTGGGACCACTTCTCCTAACAAGTGAAAGAAATTCAGTGGGCAGTATAATTTAAAACATGCAAAAATTGCATGCATTTCATTCAAATAGCAGATGGAGTGATGGCTATGTACTAAAGCTAATTCAGCTTGGCTCAAAAGGGTAGCTGCAGACTGACAACTGATCTGCTAACTTTCATAATATCTCAGTAGTTTACAATAATTCACATTCACAATGTTAGCATTTGCATTTTCTACTGTCAGTTTTTGATTCCCAATAAGCACTTCTTAAATGATATTATCAATTGGAGTGTCATCTTCCTCAACAACAACCTTTATAATATTTTTCTGCTATGGAAAAGAACAAATTGACGATAATCAGAGTTTGAAATTGAAAGAAACAGTGACGGTTATCTGTTCTAAGGCTACGAAACCTACAGCCTGCAGGCGTTCTCACTGCAGATTTTTTTTTTTTCTCTGTGTGATGGCCATTACTACACATTTTTCAATTTCAGTTTTCTTTCTGAAACCATATGCTTCTGGAGAAAAAAGTTTTGCAACATACATGGTTCTCAGACAGAGGATATTTTTTATTTGGAGTAGCTCAAAAGATTACTTGCTGTTTTGGAAACTGTAAGAAAAATTTAAGATGTCAACAGTTTCATGGACTTACTTCAGCCAAGGCTTTTCACATTGATAATTCTTTACCTTTAGAAAGAAAAACAGTTACCCGTCTTTTATCTGTGTGAAACAGCAGAATCTGAAAACAGAATATATCTGCTGTATTTATAATATGTAACGAAGGAGAAGCTACTACTCAAAAAGAAATAAGGGGAAAAAATGCTGAACTTTCAATCTTGTCACAGCTTCTCCATTAACTTTTTTTGTTATTCATAAGCTAATGTTTCAAAGAATGTCTTTTAGATTCTGGTTGAACATCATGACCAGAAAATATTCTTGGAGACTTGACAAAGGTTTCTGTAGACAGAGTATAGTCATGTTAACTTTGTCAACTCTATGAGTTCTGTGAGTGAATCTGCACTGCAATGCGTAACATACAGTGTAACACACATATTGAACCTGGCACTAGATGAGCCAACTCATATGTAGGTAACACTACTGTTATGATTTCATGATTACTAATAAAATCTGCCTGAAAATTTATTCTGCTTTTCAGGATGTTTTTTTTAAATTTAATAGTTTTTATATGTATTTTTAATTGATAATTTTTATAGTAAGCAAAGCTGAATGTAAAGTTTATGGTGAAAAGAACCTCTTTAGATGGAGAAGTCACACGATGTCTTGCTGTTGCCCATATATAGTTAAAAAGCAAAAGCAATTTGACCATATTAGTCTAATTTTCTAGACAGATTCAGTTCATGCTTCAACTGTCAAAACAACTGCTGCTTTGTACAGTTACTGATGTTGACATTCCTTTGAGCAACTGAAATATCACAGATACAAGATGGGGTGGATGGTAGTTTTTTATTTTGGATGATTTTAAATCATGACATTAGATTAACAAAATGTACTAAAACTTTTCAGATTTTCCCAAACACAGAAATGCTTTGACTTAGTTGCATGCCATAGGAAATACATAGGTCACTCTGACAGTAATGTCTCCTATTTATTTCCATGGAAAAAACTTCAGATGCAAAGAACACAGTAACAGAATTTGATAGAGCAAATTCTCAGCTACAGAACACTGTTTTTCAGCATGGTCACCACATTTAGCTTTGCGGTTTCGGCTCTGGAGAGACATTCAAGACCAGGATAGATGGGGCCCTGGGCAATCTGGTGAAGTGGTTGGCAGCCCTGTCTATGGCAGGGGGGTTAGAACTCGATGATCTTTAAGGTCCCTTCCAACCCAAAGCATTCTATGATACTATGATTCTGTCATTTATATGCTGTTCATGATATGATAGATGACATGAACATGAAAGTTTTGTGCCTGAAGTTGCCTACTTTAGTACACAAAAACAAGTGAAAGTAGAATGGCTAAGAAAATGTTGCTTGTAAGAGTCACCATCTGTGGCAGAATTTGTAAACTGCATAATAAGTAGGCAAGTTACGTGACAGCTATTTTTCAATCACCTTTTCCAGAATATTCAGCTTGCACTACTAACCACACTGATGTTGCTTTTCCTTTTTTTCCACTCATAATAGTTTCCTATAAAATATATTTTAACAGAGGTATTGCTCTGTTGCTGCTGTTCATCCATTCATAACCTTAATTAGACTGTAGCATCTCTATTTACACTGCTGTAATCTGCGTGGAAAACTGCAATCATTTTAGATGTACCTCCCTCAGATGAGGAATGTGCACGTATATATATTTTGGGTTTATGTATTTAGCCTTTAAATATGCTTCAAATCTTTGCATGTAAATTTAGTAACTACTTTGTGTAAAGTAGTTAGTTTTATATTTATCAATATATATGTATCTATATAGTGAGTCTGGTCTACACAAAGTCAAAGCATTAACCAGTAGAAATTTTTTTAGTAGTTCAGTGATCTGTTTGCACAATATATGGAGGTATCTGTAAGCACTCATTTGGGGTTAATTATTGTCAGTTTTTCTGCGAAAAGTGAGTTTGACTTTGTGTAGATGTTCAATCTTTGTCTTCTATCAGTAAACAAAATGAACTTATTTAGCCGTACTCTAAACATTTTCACGTTTGAGTCCTGACCAGTGTCAGTGTACATTGCCCAAATCAGACTGTTACCTTCACCATACTTAGCAGTTTCTAACGTCTGCCCTCCTTTGGGCAATTGTTTTGCACTCTATCTTTATATGACTATGTAATAAAATAGAAAGCCTCCCAGCTGATGAAATGCAACTTTTTGACATATTCTTATTAGCAAGGGTAGGCATAACTTTGTATATTATTTGCGGCAGGGGGACCTTACTTGTCTTATTTTTCTATTTCCAGAAGAATATCAGTGTGTAAGCATTGACTCCAAGACTATTTTCCAAACCATGAGCATCCAGTTCAAGTATTCTTCAGTAGATACCGGATAATGCAATTCTTAATCATTTTTGAGATAAAAGATCCAATTTCTTATTCTTTCTTAAAGATACAAATTTGAATAATCTGTCAAGCAGTCTCAGTATTTATTAAAGTTAGAATGTTCCATTTAATTTATGTTTTTAGTTGTCCTTCAAATATGAGAAAATAATTTCAAGAACAATAATCAGAATAGCTTTACAGAAAATGTATTTATAGAAGTTTTATTTCCAGTTCATTTTAGTATTTTCTTCACCAGTCTGTATCAGGCTGGTATTCTTCATAAAAGCTTTTTATCAATTATAAATATTAGGTTAAATATTAGGAGGAAGTTTTTCACTCAGAGGGTGGTGACACACTGGAACAGGTTGCCCAAGGTGGATGCCCCATCCCTGGAGGCATTCAAGGCCAGGCTGGATGTGGCTTTGGGCAGCCTGGTCTAGTGGTTGGTGACCCTGCATATAGCAGGGGGATTGAAACTAGATGATCATTGTGGTCCTTTTCAACCCAGGCCATTCTAGGATTCTAAATAATGTTCTATGAAGTGTAAGTGAACTCCAGAAAATGCAGTGAAAATAATAAATATAAATAAAAAAAAATAATTACTCATGAAAAGGTTTTAAAAAATGAAAAAGTCTCACAATTCAAGAAAAGAAATAAATTAATTTAGCCTTATAGTTGATGTACTTGGAAAATTGTTAAGTATATCATAATGAAAAGTACTTTCTACTTCCCCCAGCCTTAGGATCATAGGATTCTATTTATTCACCCTTTCACTTGCAGAGGAAATTATCTGTGTGTTTTGTCACAGATTAGTTATTTGGAAGTGTTCAGCTGAAATCCTTTGATGACATCTGAGAGAACATTTAGATAAGCTTTTTGTTTTGCTGCGTTAAGCTGAAACTTAGCAAGATCTTTCCTGATAGGTTCCATGTTACTGTAGCTCATACATACTCACACACTTCTTATTGCAAGAAAAGCTTGTCCCTATTCAGTATACGGAATAGACTGTGAGAGTTTAAACAATGTCTACATATGTTTTAGAGATTCAGAGGATGTATTTGTTGTGAAACCCAGAGCAACTGAGATTAATTAAATACTTGAATGACCTATTTCAGTAACAAACACCACAGGCTTCTGAAAAAGAAATGTTGGTTTAGGCTGATTGCTACCCTGGTGAAATACCTTCATAATTTGTGTGACAGCAGGCAAAACATGAAACGTAACAATGTGATTGAGTGATTAAGAAAAGCTCTGAATCAGAGCTTAGAATCCAGTTTTTAATACAGCAAAAAAAAAAAAAATTATCAATCACAAGAGCAAAAGGGTGTGAAGGAAAGAGGGATTTCAGCAATTCACTTATTCAGCTACTGGCACTACCAGTTATCCCCAATAGAGGTGTGTCAAGGAGACCTACACTTCAGACCCAATGTGAGCAGGTCTCAGGTCTCTGCTTGAGACCAATGTCAGCTGCTGTCAGTCATATAAGCAGTATTCACAGGAAGGAAGGGGGAGCCTTGAGGAGGATCAAGGTGAAACCAGGACTTCAGAAGTATAGACACATACCCTATCCTGGAAATAGCTTTAGATGGATATTTTCAGAAAAAGAAATAAATGCCAATTATATTAATTCAGACTTTTTTGTCTGTATGTGTCTGCATGTACACCATTAAATTTTATTTTTCTGTGTTGAAATGCCATTTTTTAATGTTTACCTTTTAATCTGTTAGATGCCAATTTTTCACATGTGAATTGTGTTGAAGAACATGCATCAGTTCTGTAAAAATTAAATTATTATTTTCCTCATATTTCTTTCTTTTCATATTTTTATAACAACTTTGTTCTTTACAAGTTGTAATGATTTGGCACTGAGCTCTTAATTTGAATTGTGTCTAGAAAGTGAGATATAGAGTCCTAGGATGATAATAAGAATGAAAATGAGAAAACATAAGGAGAGAAAGATAAAAGGAAAAGAATTATTTAGTCCAGGTGCTCAGTGAGTTAGGATTTTTGGGGAAGTAAGATGTGCTTATACAAATAGAAACTACAGATGACTAAGATAAAAGAAAGCTAATTCTGGTATTTTCTGAGAGCCTCTGAACTGTAATATTTTATGTATCATTATGTTTTTAAAATGCAAAATATATTGTATTATGCAGAATCATATGCTTCATACACCAACATACATATGAATGTCTTTGTGTGTATGTGTATACTTGAAAAGAAACCCTGAACCATAGTCATCTGTGATGATCTGAGTTTATGTGAATGTTTTGTTTCAAAAATATAGAGCTCTATAATCTGAATTTTTCTTTCAATAAAATGTATGTGAGTACACAAGCTAATCAGATTTTTTTAACTAAAAATAGCCACTTCAGCTGAGTGTATGCAAAAAAAATAGCACTTAGTACAAATGAAGATGTTGTCAAAGCCCAATAAACTTAATTATGTAATTGTGAATAAAACACTTGGTTTGCTTGATTCTCTAGCTAATTATAAAAGAAAAGAAAATGTTGCCAGTTGCACTATCAATACATGGAAGAAATTGCATATTGAGCTAATAAAAAACTACTCCAGGAGACATGGGATGTAGAATAGTTGAAGAGATAAGCCTGCATGCATGAGAGGCTATAAAATGCCTGAAAGTTTCTGCCTGTGTAAATAGATGAAGATGTATAATTTAGATTTTGGATTATACAATCTACGATACATAGAAAAAAAAGGTACTTTGAAGGTGTAATAATTGACTAAGAAGGTGTGGGTTTTATTCACACAGTGATATGTGATGAGAACACAGGGTTATGGGAGATATTTCCTATCCTTGTCAACTAATGAATGGCTAAATAAAGCAGCAAAGGGCTGATCTCAGTTGTCCCTGAAATGGTTGTTTCTATGGACAGATCACTGCTTTCTGGCCTCACATTTACTTCAAGATGGAAAATCCTGACTCAGCTGAGAAGCCTGAGGCAAGAAGCCCACATAAGCCACCAAGAGGTGCAAAGCAAAGCCACAAATATCAATAGAAATCTGAGGAAGTATTGGCAATGTCTGCACATTAGATTCTTTTGAATACTTGTTCATTGATACAGAAATCTAAAATCAGAATATATAAATGACCTTGGCAGGGAAAATGTATGCAGCAGATGTTCAATTATGTTACTTTTAAAAGATGTTTTTGCTGCAGCACTAAAATATATTTGATGCATATCAGTTCTTACAAGTACATCAGTGTTCTGTCTTCTCAAGAAATTGTTCCTTCTTTAAAAAAATGTTTGGATTGATATCACAATTAATAAGCATATAGGGAAAATGTAAGATACTTTAAAAAGAAAATAAACTGACATTCACACTGCAAGCTTCAGAAATTTAATATTTCTGTCACAAGTATAAAACAATTGGGGCAGAGATTATTTCATCTACCTCCCACTACTGTCTTCAGATAGCAAATTAAAGTTTTATTTATGACTGTTTCTTCATTCAAAGAACTAAAGTTCTGAAGCTCACATATTATACTTTTTATTTGTTTTGAAAATGCTTTTTCCTTACAATCACTAATCTGATAGAATCTGTCAAAACCATGAACTGGAAAATGTTGCAGGGAAAGAATAAATGCAAATGACATCTTAGAATAATCATTATAACTTTTAGAGGGTCTCAAAAGTCCTTTCTGTGTCTCATGATCTCCCTTCCTATCAGTCTGAGCTAGACAAAGATACTTCCTGAATTTGGGTGAAGGAGAATAAAAAGTAAAAGAAGAAGAAGAAAGATGAATAGGAAAAGAGGCCTAAATATAATATACTTAAAATAAAATAAAATAATAATAAAAAAAAGACAGCCCGGTGACCCCACAGATTAGCATTAGATAAAATGTCAGAACTATACTTACAAATATGAGAAATATGTAAACATTTGATTAGTGGCTTTAAGTAAAAAGAATAAAAATTTTAACAATGGTATAAAAAATCAGAATGACTAAAAAATATTCTTTTGACATTGGATACCACATCATGATTTTTTTCCATAGAAATGACAGTATGGGTATGATTATGTGAAGCAAATAGATAAACTTGGTTCATAAATTGGAAAATTCAGTTAGTTTGAATGCGTTACACCACTTATTAAAATACAAAACATAACCTCTTCCTTACTAGTTAATTTATATAGTAGGAAACCACTATACTCTTTGAAAACTCAATAACTGCAAAAGGCTTTTGAACAGTCCATGTGAGAGTCAGAGATAGTGTGAAATCAAGGAGTTTCAGAAAACTCAGATTCCTTTACAGAAAGGAAAGATCTTCCTGCTTCCCACAGAAAGTCTCTGACTTTTAAGACGTCTACTTTGAATGAATCTTCTCACCAAAAGGTGTTCAGAAAATACTGCTCTACAAACATCCTTTTTACACAGTATACTTTTTAGTTTGGAGTATTTTAGACTAAAATGAGTACTAGAACAAAAAAGGATTAAAGTCTTTGCTTTCCTCTAGTCTTCTTGAACCCATGGCAGCGGGGTTCTATCTAGTCAGTCTTTAAGGTCCCTTCCAACACAAGATATTCTAATATTCTCTGTGTGCGCTTTCTCCCCTTTATTTGCAAATCTCAGTAGCATTAGCCACTTCACAGCGGCATATGCTCTGTGCTAAAGATATTGAAGTGAAATAGAGAAGATAGTATATATATATCTTTGAAAGCCTGGTATTGGAGATAATAACAATTTGGTACACAAAATTAAGAGACAAACCACTCACCGTTTTCAATAGTTTGTTGCCTTTTCAATTCTACTTCTAACCAGAGAACATACATCAGTAGCTAGTCAAACTGTCGATTTCTTTATTTATGTTTGTGCTTGAAACTATATTTGTCTCTTGCAGCCTTCTTCTGTCAATTTGGACAGACCAGGAAGGATTGTTGTACAGGGTGACAGACAGAGGTGCTGTGCTTTCTTCTTCTGCTCATGCACTTCCAGAGGGAAATTTTGGTCGTGAGGAGAAAAAAAGAATTGCTGAACTGTGTGTCAGCACTCTTTTCTTTACCCGTGACACAACAGTAGCCGTATATACCTCTGGGCAAATATGGCACTCATGGGTAAAGTGAGAACTCAGCAATCAGACAGTGTGTTACTTCGGGGTTATGCTTACACTGAGCCAATGTTTGTAGAAGATCTGGTAATATGGTGACTGTTGCAAAGCAGGTAGTAATGGCTTTAGAGACTGATGGCTAACCTATTTCAGCTGGAAAACAGAGAAAGACAACTCCAGTTTCCCATCATATCTTGCTAAAGATCTCAATTTTGAAAGAAAAAAAGTTAATATAAAGTCTACACGTCTCAACTTGTAGAAGAGACTTAAATATACTGTATCTATGTAACTAAAACTCTATTATGAAAACCAAAAATACATGCCATATGTGCTACTGGAGAACAGATGCCCTTCTAAGTATAACAGTCATTAAGCTGAATTTTTATTTGCAGGGCTGATATTTCTTTGAATTATTTTTGAAAGTAGTTTTCCTGCTTTGCTATAAATTTAATTTACTTTAGAAAGAGTAGTAGATGATGGCATTTTTGTTCGTAGTAAAGTCTAAAATTTTCATTGAGATCTGTGATTTTTTATTAGCTGCTAAATTGTTCAAGTGACATTAAAATAAACCTAATGTTTGATCTTGAGTTGGTATGTTTTTGGAACAGTATATACATAAAGACTAATAGCCTTCCTAGAGTAAGGATTAATATTCTTCCCATTTTATGAAAAAAAGAAGAAATAAGTTATTTGGAAATAAGTGCAAATAGTTTTACAGGTGTATTTTAAAATAATTTCACAAGAGCACTGCAGTCCTTGCTGATAGCATGTGGCAAAGAAAGATTTGAGAGGATGCCTGTCTATTTTCCCTTACTTTGCCATAAGACTTTTGCAAATTTTCAGAACAGAAAAAGTAAGGAACAATGTAGCCCTGTACTTCATTGCAGGTGTTAACATGCTCTGTATATTTGTGCAGTTTTTTCACTGTTGCAGTGAGTTGCTCTATGCACTATTTTTTATAAATCTTTCAAAGGCTAACCACTTTTTAGTTAGAAATTGTTACATTCTTCAATCTTCTTGTGGAAATGAAATAACTGTTTCTGAGAAAATGTCTTCTATACCAGCTAAAATTACAGGAACAAATCACAGGGTATTCAGCGGAGGATAAAATACAAGACTAACCATCAAGAAAAAACTCTCTCTTAGTATATACTATGTATACTACGCATAGTACTGTCCAATAACACAGCAGGAAATAATTAAAGAAGCCAGAGAAACCTAAAATGCAAATTTTGAGTGTCTGAGCAATGATTAATAATATTTATCTGATTGATCTGGGGAAAACTATATAATTTTGAATACTGATGCAACTGAATACACAGTTCTTAATAATTTCTCCTGCTGGTTGGTCTTCAAGGGGATTTTGGATGCCAAACCATGCTTGATGAAAAGGTTTCCACCAAGCTCAGTGAGCAGGAGTCAGAGAAAAAGACCTGTGAGCAATGAGACTAGCTATTAAAGCAGAATTGTTGATCAGGAATACCCAAAGAAGAAATACTGATTAGCATCAAATGTACTTCATCCATGGAGGACCTCTGACAAACTGCTTGTGACAGTGTAGTCTTTTTAAAAAGTAAGCATGATTAAGCACGAGTTTCTGGTCTCTCAGCCAAAATTGAACAGAGCTGCTCTTAAGAATAATAGTGAAATGTCTTTGCTTTATTTCTTTCACAGATATAAATGTTAAGACATTATACCACAAGTGACAACAAAAATGTCCCAACATTTTCCTTGCCATTTACTTCTCTTTCAAATAGGACAGGAGAACTACTCACAATCTAAGAGAGCTGTGAGGAGCTGTTACAGTGATACTAATGACTGAATCATTGCCTCATGTCCCATCGATTTGTGATGTGTTAGACACAGTAGGTTATAGCCCCAAACTGAACACTTGAGAAGGGAGATAAAAACTCCTATTAGATACCAGTTTGGTATCTAATCGTGACCAGACTACTTAGCTTCTTTTGCCTGAAAAAGGGGAGAAGAAATATGAGTTTATTTTAAAATATCTGCAGTTCAACTAGCTTCTGCTCACTAGAAATAGCTGGAATAAAAAAGGATAACTTGGGCAAATCTTTTTGAGACTGTACCTTCAAATCTTTTATGTAATCTATAATGTGAATGAACAATATGTTGATTTTCTTTTTGGAAGTGGGAAGTTTTGTGGAAAGATAATGTTTGGGAATGTCTTTTTCCCCTGCTATGAGTTCCATAGCTTGCCTGAACAGTGTTGCACACCATTTGGAAATATCTCATTTTGAGCCCAGAATGGTTGTTCCCATAAGTTTTCTCCCTAGTTCTTGGAACAAAGATGATACTTGAAATGAATCACATAAATTACAAGAATGAACTTATGCTTGGCTCCAGAGTGAGTGTAACATGCTGACCCAAATTGAGCCTTTTTTGAATACCTCAAAATGGAGGTGTTAAGCATTGATCTAAGGGGATAAGTAAGAGTACTTCTATTTATAGTAACTCATTTCTCCTTTCATAATATTTCTTATGGATGCAGTTTGCTATTCTGGTCACACTGAATAACATGTAAAACACAAACTACATGTGATTTGTATTGAACAAACTTCTGATGTTTTGTAAAAATAGAATGTTTAAGATTACTTCCCCAGTTGTGGTTCATATATACTCTAATTTAATAAAACCAGAAGGGAAAAAGTGAGGATGTAAGAAGTATTATTTTTCTTTCCCATGCTTTTGAATTGCATGTTCAAAGCAAGAGTCACTTCTTAAGAAAACAATAATATAATTCCTACTTAAAATAGATGTCTCTGTCCTTAAACTAAAAAACAGTAAAATTTATCACAAAATCTTTTAGAAATAAAGCAGTATCATCAAGTAAATCAGAAAGAAAAATAAAGATTCTTCAGAAGCATTTTAGGAGGTTTTTTATATTTATCTCCAAACAGTAAGCATCAGCTTATTTGCAAGCAATATCAAAATTTACAGAAATGTAACAGGAAAGCTGTAGTATCATACTCAACTAAGTTATTGTCAGTGAATGAAATAAACTTGAACACTGGTTCAAAGAATTTGGAGTAAGAATGAATGAATTCATTTCAAGTAGATAACAAAGAATATGTATTCTACTTAAAGTTTTACTCTGGCATTAAATTGTATTAATGGAACATTTAAAATCTGGGGGATATAACAGCTCTTCACTCCGGAAACCTTGCTGACTTTTTAACCTCTCTGTTGTGTTCTGCATCTTCTACCCAGGAAAAAATGTATTTCAATACAATTTCACAGTCAAAAGATATTGCTCACCTATTTAAACGTTAAGCATCTGCTGAATTATTTAGTAAGTCAGGAATTGACAACACTATATGTATTTAATTAAAAAAAAACACAATACTTCTTCACTTTCAACCAAATAAAACTGTAATTTGATTTTGCAAAATAGCTTTTTCCTTGTTTGTACCAAAATAATAGCTTGAATTTTACAGGATGATTCTCAATATATTATCATATCAATTCTAAAGCCTTTTTTTTTTTTTTTTTTTCAAAAATAGTTTATACTCTAAATTTACTGTGTAAACCTAAAAGTTCTCAAGTAGCTTTGGAAAAAAAAAAGTTTTTGAAAAATAAAAAAGTTACAAGCCATGGTATGTGAACTATATTATTTCATAGCGTAAGATAAGCGAATAAAGTCACAAAAAAAGATCTGTGCTGTTGTAAGCATAGACTTATATAATAATAACACTGAAATTTATTTGGTCTTATATTGACATGTTAACGTTGCTTGATCTTCATGTTTTTTTGCAATGTAAAATGTCTTAATAGGAAATGAATGTCAAGATTTCTTCTTTACTAACATTAAACAGTGAAAACAATAAAATGAAAACCAACATAACATTCACAAACCCAAAAGCCACAGAAAAACAATTGTTGTACAGGGCTTTTATATACATATGATACAAATCTGATATAAATGCACATTATGTTCTTAGGATTGTTGTTCTACTTCTGTGCACTTTACATTCTAGATTTCTTTGCATCAGTTTCTAACGATATTGAAATCTTGTTTTAATTACATTACTAAGAAAGCTGCAGCCAAAGGCAAAACCAGTATGCCCGTATTATCTTGAAAGAATCATGTTTTCAGTAGAATAATTCAATCTTCAAAGAAGCGAATAAACTTCTTTTCCCTCTAGGATATTCATAGATTCATAGGATGCTTTTTCTGTTTCAGCACAAAGCAATACATTTATGGTGCATCATGTGAATTTGACTAGTTTTTTTGGGTGATTTAGAATGATCTCAGACTTCTCTTCTGTAGACAGAGTCCACTTGTTTCTCTTATTCTGCATGAAAACCCTTACATTCCAAAAGCAGTAGTCAGATCTCAGTTCATAGCTCTTGAACTGAAACTATCTAGTAACTTTTTATAGGCTGAAAGTATCAGGTGTTCTGTAGGATAAAGAAAGCCATAATATTAGCACTCGTAACAATGTTGTACAGTGTAGTCATTTATTTGTTGTTTTAAGAAACAATACTGAATTGGGATGCTTAGAACAAAAAGTCACATATCTTACGATCTATAATTGCTTATCAGAATTGACTGGAGTCTAGCATAAAGAATCCCTTAAATACTATGCATGATCTGATATTTTTTTTTCAATGTAAGATATTATAATACGATGTAAAATCTATCAAATCCCATTTCAAAGCCATAGCTCGGTAAGCCATATCACAAAGGTAACTATATTAAACTTCAGAAATGCAAGTATTAAGCAGTCATTTAACCACATGACTTACAAAGTTAAAAACTTGTTTGAGAATATTGCAGGTATATTCAGAAAAACTTTTTCATCTGAGCTAACTCTGAAATTTAATACGCTTTGTCTTACTTATTGTGCAATTCTTGGCATATTACTGAGGATTAGATTCGGACCCCTGCCAAATGCAGTATGAAAAGATATTTGGGCTTAGCTATATATGTACTTCTCTATTTATTATTGCATATTCATTCCAGTTCATACACTTAAATAAATTAAAATCTGTGTTAATAAAGAAAGATAACTTCCATTTGTAATAAGACTTTAAGACACATGATGTGTCTTAAAGACAGCTAACACTCTAAATGACCTCTACTGTGCTTCATGTTTTCTGCAATTATAGAAAAAGAAATTATGTAGTGAATAGTTTACTTGAAAGGAATGAAAATAACAGATTACCATCTAATGTGCTAAAAGTTGAGATTAAGCAATTGGAAGTTTTAAAAATAAGCTAACCAAAAATTTAAAGACAAAATTTGCAGGCTGCCTATTTCTTAGTGTAGGAAGTAACACCAATTTCATGAGAATAACCTGTTAAGGAACCTATATATTCTAATTATTTTAGGTAGGATCGATGGTTTTCTGAGTCTTACAATTATGTTTTTTCTGCACTTAAACCTGGACTCTCAGATTTTGACCTTGTGCCAGCCATGCTTTAGGTATGCTGGCTGATGCTTACTTAGTCTTACACATCATTTTCCTGGCTCAGTGATGTGGCTTCAGACCTGCATTGTCACTGCAGATATGTGCAGAGGTCACTGCACTGTGGCTAACGTTGGTTACTAAGTCTGTTCTGTTCTTCTTGTTCAGTACCTGCTTATCTTGTTGATGGAGACCTGCTCCTGCCTTCCTCATGGTTTGTCACCCATCTCAATGTTCTTTGCAGAGCTCTTACAGGTACAGAGCTGACAGGTACAACTCTGCTATTTAAATTGTCAGAAAAATTATATCTTATCTATGTGTTTTTGTGAAAACAGAACACAGGATTTGGGAGCTTTTGATCTAGCAGTGGTAGTAGGAGGATGGTTGAACTAGCTGATCTTGTAGGTCCTTTCCAGCCTTGTGGTTCTATGATTCTATGATTCTAAGCAGTCATTGTGAGTTAGTTATCAAGTAGCTGTGTTTAAATCTGAGACTGCAGAAGGGAGGCGGCAAGATAAATCACAGAGTGCAAGTCCACTCTCTGAAACAGCCTCTAACAACTGACTCGTTGTTAGACGTACACTCGTGCACATGATTGCACCTGCATATCTGACTCAAATCTCTACTGTTCCCTCTATAAAGACTTAGTCATGAAAATGTTATTTATGACAATACTAGCAAGTAGGCAACCAGCAAGAAATCTTGTCACTGAAGGGAAGTGTTGTTTGTAAACTATGATTTCATTCAACCTGGTGTTGGACTTCACTACAACTCCTTTGGATACAAGTACTTCATAAAAACAAAGTAAACTAGAATAAGAAGTTGAAAATGAGATGGTCAAACCCTGGACTGAGTAAACAGAAGTTCTCCCAGTCTTGCTCTCCTTTCTGCCGTAGACACAATGGATAATTTATGTCCTTTTTACTTGGGCTCTGTGTCTTAGATTAGCTGAACAGGTTACCTAATAACTGCTTTCTGGAAACACACACACTCATATCATTTTACAAGTGTTTGGTTCTTCCATGGCTGTTTTTGGGATTCTGTTGTAACCAATGTGATTCATTATGCCTTAAAATGAACAAACTGAGTTAAATTAATACAGCAGACTTTCATGCATTGCCTGTCAGTCACCTTGTTATTTCAGCTCCATTTTTGGGGGGAAGAATGGGAAAAAACAGAGTAACAGTTTTTTGATACGTCTTATTTCCAGTTGAAAATTCAGGAGCAGTTTAGGTTTTCAGACTACCTCTGTCAATGATTTTATCCTTGTCCCTGGAAGTGTTCAAGGCCAGATTGGATGGGGCCCTGGGAAGCCTGGTCTGGCATTAAATGGGGAGGTTGGTGTCCCTGCATGTGGAAGGGGGGTTGGAGATTCATGATCCTTGAGGTCCCTTCCAACCCTGGCCATTCTGTGATTCTGTGATTCTGTGATTCTGTGATTTTATGTCAGAAAGCAACACTCATAGTGGGTAATTTTCAGAGTTAAATAGAAAGCTATTTGTAACATTTTTGACTGTGCTGAATATGTGGATCAATGTAAGTATTGTATTTGTTGCTTCTAAACATGTGAAGTGACAAGAAGTAAAAGCAAGAGAAAAAAACATTTGAGCTGATTCAAACCAGATGGACAAGGTATTTTGTGTTTGATATAATCATCTAAAAACAATTTTGTGCCAAATTTGCCATTATATTTGGATAGCTATTCTAGGCTCAAGAACTGCCATGGGGCACTGCACCCAAACTCTGCCACATCATGATATTATTTAGGCCTCATTTACTCGTTTTACAGCTGGGACAAAGATAAGACAGCCTTTATACTTTCACTCAGAACATGTGGGTACACTGCTCTTTTTGAAGAGGGAAGTGGGTATGCAGGAAAGGATCGTACAGTACTTGGAAAAATAATGCAGAAGATAAAAAGGAACAGAGTTAAGTTGGTCTGGAGAGGTACTTTGTTACTGCTTTAAGTTGATCTTTCTTCTTTAAGATGTTTGCTATTATCAACAGTTTACAGGCTGGTTTAGCCTGGTTCTGTGACCAGCGGGGCGGAGGGATTTTGCAAAATCCACGCCTCTGGAAAAGGGAACAGGGGACCCCAAAATAATTAAAAATAGTGGCAACGATCTGAGGAGAAACAAACTAATTTACTAAATATAGTATCGGAATGCAAGATAACACACTGTAATACAATATAATTAGAATTGAAGCTAATAAATCAAATATAATGAGAGTGTCTGAAAGGTGGAAAGGCCTGACCATAATACTGAGGTGAGATGCGCAGTCTGGTTGAGCAGCAGGGAGGAGAGCAGACAAAGAAGAGAGCATCAGGTGACCTTGCCAGCAGTTAAATCTCCTCTCTGACAGCAAAGCCCCCTGGGGAATGTAGTTCTTCTCTTCCGGACAGGTGCTCGGAACTGGAGCATTAAGAGTCTAACTCTCAGTGCACTACATGATGTTGTGATGTGGAATACCTATAAACAAAAATCATAAAACCATGACAGCTATTCTCGTTCACCTAACTGTCCTTTTCCATCCTTTTTCTTCCTCTTTCTCTTCTTTCCTCTACAAACCAAAAGGGAATAGGACTTTTTCAGAAAAAGTTACTAACAGTCATTCTCATGACTCAATAGACTTTTGAATACTGGTGCTGGGGTTTGAGTCACAGAAGTGTTTAACCAAACAAGCAAAATTTATCAAAGAACAGATTAAGTTTTCAAAAACAGGATTGTGGGTTGACTAGATTTGGTGGATATTAGGAGAACAACAAGCATAGAGCTAATTGCTGGTAAGTTTGTGAAAAAGAAACCATAAAAAAGTATAAAAATTGAGGACAGATGCTGCAAGTTCCCTGCTGTGACTGCTGTTACTTCAGAACCTTATTTTCCTGTTGAGAAAATTACTGTTTATTCCAGAAATGTACACACATTGTATAATACTGCAGAAAATAGTATTGACTCAATAACTTCTGTACAGTTTCCTCGTAGCTTTTCCCTTTTTGTATCAAAGGAACAAAACAATTTTCTACTAAATGTAAAATTGGTCTCCAGAAATTATGAATACATACTCAAATGCATACTGGTGAATTGTAAGGTAGGAACATGAAAACTAAAGCTATGATTTGATTTATACATTTCTTAAAACAGATCCATAGGCTACTCAAGGTCTGCATATTCTTTTCCTAGTTAGGTTTTATTTCAGTTTCAGTCTGCCATTAATGTGGTGTGTCTGAGGAAGTGTTTCTTGTACCAGAATGATATAATGATAAAACATGGATGTTTTACTGTTACTTTTTTTTCCTGTAACATGCCATAGAAGAGATCAGTAGATCATATTTTGCAATCAAAATGTTAGCAAGAGATTAATTTCAATACTTCTAATTTTAATTATTGTATGGATTCAACAGTTCAAAGTACTATTTCAAAAATGCATAGTCTGTCGTAAAACAAATGATATTCTTCATGTCTGAGGAAATATTAGAAAAAATCTGAAAATGAAACAAAGGAATAATTTTTAGCTTTCAAATGAATCTTTCAGAAGTTTATCGTCTGTGTTCTACAGGAAGAAAACTTTTTTTTAGATATCTTGTATTTGACGTTAATTGAGAGTGAGGAAATTACTTAGGTTATTCTCTGTAACATCTATAAGGTTTGCATTCACATTATTTTGTATACCATAGTCAAAGCAGTTTTTTTGCAACCATCATATCTACTTTAAATCTCAGTGACCTTATCTGTGAAATTGTGCACAGAATCACAGAATCATAGAATATCCTAATTTGGAAGGGACCCACAAAAATCACTGAATCCAACTCTTGGCTCCATACAGGACTATCCAAAATTCAAATCCTTTGTCTGGAGGCCTGAAATGCTCCTGAACTCCAGCAGTGTGGGGCTGCGGTCACTGCCCTGGGGTGCTATTCCATGTCTACCCACCCTCAGGTGAAGAACTTTTTCCTAACCCCTAACCTGACTTACCCCTGGTGCAGTCCCATGCTGTTTCCTCAGGTCCTGCTGCTGTCACCAGAGAGCAGAGATCAGCATTGTCCCTCTGCTCCCCTCATGAGGAGATGTAGGCTGTCATGAGGCCTCCCCTCAGCCTCTTCTGCTCTGGACTTAAACAAACCAAGGGACCTCAGCCACTCCTCACGCATCTTGTTTTCCATACCCTTCATCATCTTTACAGCCCTTCTTTGAACAGTCTCTAATAGTTTTATATCCTTCTTATATTGTGGCCGCCAAAACTGCACACAGTAGAATGTATGTCTTGTGAGAAGTACTGCACTGCATAAGCAGAAAAAATCTGGTTTTATTATCATTTCCCTGCTAAGAGGTTTCACCACTATTAGTCAAAATATCTTCTTATTATATACAATGTTAGTTTAAGTATCCAAATAAACACTGAAGCAAATCTCTTAAATGTTTAAATATCATCATTTGCTGAATGGAATTACTTTTGAGACTGATGCTGATCTGAACAAGATCTAAAGTGTACTTTTACACTCAAACAATCTCAGCTAAAATTCACTTACAGTAATGAATACTTCTACTCAGCTGCTTAGAAATAGTAAGGGAACGAAGAGTTATTCACAGAAAAACATCTCCAATAACCTTTGAAGTTTATGCACTTAGAAAAAATTATAAGATATTAATAGAATCATAGTATCATTTGAATTGGAAGGGACCTTTAAAGGTGACCTAGTCCAACTCTCCTGCAATGAACAGGGACACCTACAGCTAGATCAGATTGCTCAGAGCCCCATCTAGCCTGACCTTGAATGTCTTCAAGGATGGGGCATTCACCACCTCTGGGCAACTTGTGCCACACTACTCTTATCATAAAAATCTTTCTTCTTATATCTAGATATTCTTATATATACATCTCTCCATTTTTAGTTTGAAACATTTCCTTTTGTCCTGTCTCAACAGACCCTACTAAAGTGTCTGTCCCCTTCTTTCTAATTTACCTTTTAGATACTGCAAGGCCCATTGCTCAGATCTATCTGGATCTGGATGACACCCCATCCCTCAGGTGTGTTGACCATACCACATAGCTAGGTGTCTCCTCGAACTCGCTAAGGGTACACCTGAGCCTACTGTTAATGTCATTGATGAAGATATTAAAGAATATTTGTCCCAGTACTGACCCCTGGAGACAGCACTCATCACTGATCTCCATCCGGACATTGAGCCATTGACCACTGCTCTCTGGGAACAATCTCACAACCAGTTCTTTATCCTTTAAATAATCCCTCAATCAAATCCATGTCTTCCCAATTTGGAGAGAATTATGTGGGGGCCCATATCAAATGCCTTACTGAATTCCAGATAGATTATATCAGTAGATCTTTCCTTGTCCACTGATGAAGTTATGACTGCGTTAACAAGTCATGTTAAAGATAACAACATGTGAAAGATAAAATTCAAGTCATCCAGATGAATGATTCATATAGCTATTTATTAATTCCTGCCTTTTCTGTTGTATCTTCATGAAATGTCTTTAAGATAAACACAGATGAAGGTGATTTGTCCATTAGCCACCATTGAAGAGCATAATATACATGTACATGTCGCTCTTTTAGTGACCTTGATTAAACTTGAAACGGACTTTGCAGTTTCAGATTTTCATAGAATCTTGAATTGCATGTCCAAATCCTAGAAAATGTTTCAGCAAATATTTTCAAATATTTACTTCAATTTTTTTTTTTTTTTTTTTTTGTGCAACACTCCACTAGTCCTAGATTTTCTGTTTTGTATCAACACTGCAACCCAAACTTTTGATAATATTTATGTAATGCATTTGACAGTGACATATACTTCAAAATTGTTGGCAATTGTAGAGTTATTTACAGCTTGACTGATTCCATCCTTCACTCTGCTTCTCTTTAAAGTACACTACTGAAATCCAGCTGACAGGAAAACCAAATTTTCATTATCTATACAAACAAACTACAGTGGATAAAACTGTCATGAGTGGAACCCACTATGGAAAAAAAGACATTCAATGTCAGCAAATCTCATTGAGTTTGTCCTAAGCAGCTATGATCCTTTCTATGCATGCTCCAGAAGGTTTAAGTCTGTTATTTGTTCCTTAAATCAATTTCAAGACCATGAGTCAATTCCCTTTTCTGAAGTTTTGGTTCATGGCTTCAAGCATCTGCATTGTTCTTCACTTTCTATAATTGTGTGCAGTAAACAACAACACATTCATATGGCATATTTAAATCTTTAAAACAGCAAATTAGATTAAATAAACTGTCTGTAATCACACTCATTTCAGCAGTTAATATAACAAAAATAATAAAATTGCTATTAATTTTGTTATAGCAACAGATATATTTTTTAAGTAATTTCCTGCAGTATTCTGAAATGAAATCATTGTTTCTGTTTGGTTATAAGGATTATAAACAGGAAGCTCCCTCACTGTGAAAGGAAGTCTAGACTATACTTATTCATCTCCAAAATATCTGGTAGAGCAAAACATGCCTCATTACATCTTATGTCAAAAAATCAATTAACCTTGCAGTAACCTGTACTCTTCTTCACCTACTTGAAATATCAGCTGAATTGCCTCCTTCAAAATAGCAAACACTTATCTGAGTAACTGAAAATAGTTTAGGATCTTCAAATACAGAAACTTTTGAAGTACTATGTGGAATTATCTGGTTTGTTTTTCAGTCAGTTTGTTTGTTTAGTGGTGGTATTTTTTGCTTGTTTTTGCCTAAGATCCATGTAGTCTCTCTGAATTCCACTTTCATCCCAACAAGAAGAAAATAGCTCAGGTGTGACTTCCTGATCAACACTCTGAATCTTCAGAGCAGCTCACTGTGCTGTGTTTTGCCATTCTGGAGTAAGATTTCTTCTGTTTTGCCCAAGGGACCAGAGTTTCTGAGAGATTAACCTCTCCTCCTTTACAGTAACCCACAATCACATTTGTCAAATTTCAATTAAGATAATGATGTTGCTGTATTTTTTCAACTCTCTTCCTCGTGTTCCATTGTCACTTATCCTCATTGTTGAATTAACTGGTGCACTTTTTTCTCTCTTCTATAGGTCTGGCAGTTTGCTCCTAAAAATTACATTACTAAGCTTTTATGCAGCACAACATCTACAGAGGCACAACTGCCTCTTAGCAGGCTCGGACTCAAAACAAGATAGCAGAGAACTACACAGGAAGAAGCCTTGTACCATAATTTTGCCTTTTCTTATGATATGAAGTACTTACTAGTGAAACTGATGTGGAAAGCCTTACGTTTCTGAAAGAAGTTAGGAGAAGACAAAGAGACAAGTGTGTCAGTACAGAACAGTCAGCAGTATGGGAAAAAGTGCCCTAAGCAGTTGACAACTGACACTAGTATATTTTGGTTACATTACATTTCTCTAAAAATAATGTGTTCTTTTCAATTACCCCCTCAACTGCCATTCTCCTTTAAGAATGGTTGCAGGACAACTGTGTAAAAGATATATTTTTTTAATGGTTAAGCTGTTTCATTGCTTGTTCAAACCATTTCCTCATAAACACACTGTTCGGAAATGACATTGGCTCCCCCTCGGGAGGAATGACTTGCCTGTTCCAGACCAGATTAAAGCCTTTAAGAGAATAAGCATGTAGCAATTTGTCTGAACAGCTCTTTGACCTATCTGCCTTCCCCAGTGATGCTTCTGTTCCTCTGTGCATACTGATCTGACTGACAGATTTTTTTTAATGCTTTACCTCCTGGGCTGCAAATCTTCCAGTATCTGCAATAGCATGCACATTAGAAATCCCATCACTTTCTTATGCTTTTCTTTCTCACTCTCTCATGTAGGAATTGCACAAACAAATTGTCATATTATTTATAAACAAAAATATAATTTTAAAGGATTTCGGAAAGGAGAATGCTTGTGTCTGTCTCAGCATGCAAGGGCTTAAAGCCATCCTGGCATAAAATCTTTAGGGGAGTACCTAAGTACAATTCTTCTAATTTTTGTTTTATTTTATTTAGGAGAAATGTCTGCAGATGTATGCATATCAAGAATTATTACTGTGGTAATTGTTTCTGTAACTGGGAAACATAAAGCAAAAATGACATAATGGAGACATTTTTTTCATGTAAACAGTGTTCAAAATACAAAATTCACCAGAATGTAGTAGAGATAAGAAAGAATGAAAGAAAAGAAATCTCAACAATACTGAGTCTTTCCAATTCATATTTCATTTAAGATGTGCAGAGTAACTGATGTAGGGGCCCTTGCCTTTTTAGAGTCTGCATATCCTTCCAGCGAAGAATATGAAGGTTATGAACCCGTGTTGCCCATTCAGAACATATGTATCTTCCAAACTAAACTTAGGACTGCTTACAGAGGGCTTTTTATGAAAAGTATTGAAGGTTTTTTTTCATAGAGCAGTGTCCTTTGGCTGAGCCTAGGTTTAGGCTAAAGTTGAGAGAAAAAAACATCAAACCTACACTGAGAGCAAAGCTGGAGAAAAGGAACAAAAGGAATTCAAAGGTGCAAAAATTTCTCCCTGGAGTATTTTTACTTAGTGGAAGGGCTGACAAGCTCTGACCAAGACACTCTCTAAGGTTAGTGCCGGAGTAAAGCAGAAAATCCAGAACTTCACTTGGAGCATGGCTTGCTTGATAAGAGCTGCCATGGTCTTGCAGTCAAATTGTTACAGGCAAAAGGCAACACAACATGCAGATGAAGCTTGGAATCCACTGTTAGTCTAATTAATCTTTTAACAGTTTTTCAAATTCTCTATGTAAAACTGATGAAAAAAAATCAAAACAAACAACCCACAACATGTTAATAATGACAACTAATTCTTGTATGTACCTTTCTAATATCTGCCTCTTTTCTCTGTTTAGCGTATGCATCTACTGTCCCTTTGGGTCCAAAGGCTGACAGTTCCAATCTTCCTCAAAAAGACGTGAGGGTAGGAGGGGAGTAACAGTCTTCCACTTATTTTTTTGTGTTGAAGCTGTCATAAATCATATTCAGAATGAAGACTGTTGCCTTTTATCTTCCTTAGGGAAAGAAAAAAAGGAAATCAGACAATTTTTGATAAAATGGCTCAGACTACTTCCCACTGCATTAATCTAGTTTGCCCAAGTGTGAAGACATATTTGGATAATTTTTAGGATTTTCATACCTTTCCCAGCTAGATTATTCCTGCAGTATCTTCTGTAACTATCATACAGTGTACAGGTGCACTATAAATACAAGACTACTGTTGGAACTTAGTGTAGGTAAAAGGGAGAGATTCCATATTATATCATCACATCCAAAGTGAGAACTGTTATGGTATAACAGTTCATGTGGGAAGAGACTTCTGAGAAGTATCATTTCATTTTGATACGTGGAGCTCTTTTTCTTACATGGAGTGGTCTCAAGTGGAGAACATACAGAATAAAAAATGTTTGACTGGAGAATCAGTGAATACTGGAGAATAGCATGAATTTTCATTTTGAAATATGCATTAAAATTTAAATTCCTAATGCATTTCATGTGCAAATCCAGCCTTTCCTAGTCACTTCTGAAATAGAAGCTTTAGCATTTGAAAGCTGAAAATGCATAAATTTTTAGATTATTTTGTCTAGTCAAGGAGAGTGCGCATGTGTACACACATGCATCAATATAAATACCAAATATATCAGTACCAATAATTACAAAGAAACGTTTGACACTCAGTGGGAAACCAAAAGCAACTAGAAGATATTTAAGATTCTACGTAGAGAATATCGTCTACATACTTTGAAAACATTAATTGTAAATTTGGACACTCATGAGAGAAGAGGATTTACTTGCTATGCTCCAGTGTTGACAGAAAATAGATCTCTTTTTGTAAGAAACTAGGATCCCTACAGAGTTTGCTCCACTTGAACAGATTACAGAGGAGGCCTGTAAAGAAATATGTTCCCTGATGACACTGGAGGTTGGCACATTAGATTTGCTTTCAAACCTGTTAATTTGTTCTGTCTCACCTGGGTATTCTGAGAATTTTTCCTTAAAAGATCTATTTTGTTCAGCTTGGTACTGTAAGTTCTGCTACTTTCAAGACAAATATGTTTTGTTTTTCCTTCCTCAGTTCTTGGAAAACTGGGGGAGTTTTACTTCAGTGGTCCAACCAACACAGAATCCCACAAAGAATCTTGATAAACTCTGATATTTGCAGGAATGTATGCAGTGCTTGAAATACTGCTATTCTTTTTCTGAATCTGCTGTGTTTTTATTCCTTGTTAGAGCACTCATCTTTCAGCAGAATTGGGTAAACAGTAAGTCTATACTTTGACAGTGCAAAGTACTTCTGTGCAATACATGCTTGCTATGGGCTTACAGATGCTCCTTTTGGCTGAAAATATGTTTCCATAATTCAAAGGTATATTTGTTGTTAATAAAAATCAGACAATTGTAGTGTGAAGTCATTCTCACACACACTTTCTGCAACTGTTAAAATAAGTATTATAGCAGCCCCATCAGAACTGCAATTGCTTTGGGGAACAGCAATACTATTTTCTGCGCATTTTTCATGTAGGTAAAGCCAACCCTACAAATTCTGAACAACCTACCTGCGCAGTTGTTTTGAGATGAAGAAGCAGCACTCACTTAGCATCATGCATAGAAAATTGTGGATTTGCAAGAAACAGGGATAAGTTGTCAGAGGCTTTTACTTTGAACTAGAAGTTGACTGGTGTGAAAGCTGGTGACCTAAGCTAAAGCTGATCTTGTGTCCAGAATTGAAACATGGGGACTCTGCTATTTTTCCAATCTTTTATGTCTTTAGCAAGTTGGGGCGATTGGATACTTCAGCCTCCCCTCCCATCTTCTCTTCATTCACGTATGTACTTGTACAGGCATTAATCTACTTCTCTTTGTGTTTAGAGTTGGTGAACGTTTGTCCAAACAACTCTTCATTCAACTTGAGGCTAAAAATTTAAGAAAAGATGTGTCTTTAATTTCACAATGCTTAGAGGTCTGAGAAGTATAGTATCTGCTTCAGGTGATTTTATGAATTTGCATGGTCTAATGACTAGAAGCCCTGTGTTTATGAGCAGTTAGCAGAGTCCATAAGATGAAAGAGGCGCCAAGAAGTAGTGTCTAGGAACAGTCTGATTTTCTCAGTTCAAGTCCAGAGGAAGTTTATTAAAACATGAATGATATTAGAAGTTTAAATTTTGAGTGAAAACCAGTAAACTCTAATTAATAAGTACGGTGAGATATGATGTAGTGTTTCAGATGCCAGCAGCTATAAGCCATCTGAGCTGAAAGACGATGAACAGCTATTGAACCGCATCTGTTTTAATACAAATTAAAATGTGTAGCCTTCAGGACAGAGGAGGTAACATTTTGGTTTTACATGTTTGTTATCATCTATTCCTCCCCTACACAATGTTACAATAATACACTATTTCTATCACAGGTACAGAATGAACTACAGACTCTGTTAATTGTGGAAGCTGACCATATGTGCTTTTTGTTTCACCTTGTATTTTGTGTAGCTTTCCACAGCCAAACTACATACAAAATTTTTTTCAGGGAATACTATTCTGAAAGGACATCTGTCAAAAGCTAATTATATTAAACTATTACAAGGCAGACACTTTCTTCTCTCTTACCTAAATTTATATTCTACAAGATCCAAGCTCATCCTCAAAGACAAATACAGATACCTGTCCCAGGTACTAGAGTAGCTCAGGAGCAGCCATGCAGAAAAAGTTATACTGGTGTCAGTGAGTTTGGAATGTGCACTCAGAAAATCTTAACACAAACAAGTGAATCAGAACGTGACTTGCCTGCTGTGCCGTAGTCTGGGTAATGCTACCTCTTTTTGTTTCCTGAGTCAAGTCTAATAAATACCTTACATTTCAAGTAAAAAAAAAAAGCCTTTGTTTCAACTCTTCTTTACACAAGTCTTAAATTTTGCCTTTGAAAAGCCTTTGAGAGTTCGAGAACAAAACATTAAAAAGTCTAAGTAGAATTCTTACTTCTGTTTAGGAAGATGCACTGCACAGAAGTAATAACAGAACTTTTGCTCTTACGTATACATATACATATATCATCTTCCATTCTCCTTAACACAAGAACAGTCATCAGTTATTATCTGAAGAGGTAAATGTCTATGTCACTACTTAGGAATAATTTATCTAGAAAAATCTGGTAAAATTAGAATTCTTTGAAGTCTTCAAGTTATTGAAAGCCCAGGAAGAAAAGTCTGTAGTATAATTACAGAATTGAGCATACAGTATTTGGATAAAAGCTTAACTTTTGTAAGAAAGCTATACTCCATGGAAATGGAGACTAAAAAAGTAAGAAATTTTGTCAAACTGTACTCAATTATCATCAAATAAAATGCAGAGAGAGAGAGAGCTTAGAGCAGATAAAACCAGAAAACCAGATCTTACTTCTTATGTTTTTTTTTCCTCTTTCTAATTCACAAGTGTAACAAGAGAATGCTCTTCTTCCAGCCAGTATTCAGAAAAAATGTAGATTTCATTTGATAGGAAATCCAGACATAGGCTTCCATAAAATAGATGAATGGCCAGCCTCATAGCAATTGGATACAAGGCCGTGAGAAGGGCTGTCCACAGTAGATACATCCTACAAAAAGAAGCAAGTAGATACCCATATACAGAGTACATACTTAAGACTATTCCTTTCAGATGCACAAAAGACCTGTCAGTATCACAATGGGGACACCAATCTGTTGGCCCTTCCAGACTGAAGCGTGCTTTCGGGCAAATAGAAAAGCAGGATTAGAAAAATGGATGGATTTTTTTTTTAACAGCAAGTATACATATCCATCAATGGTTGATGTCTGTGAAGTTAGCTGAGGATTACTATAACACCTACATTTTTAGGATAGCAAAACACCTATCTGTCAAATAACTGCCCAGCTGAGCTTCACAATAACCAGAATGCAGATTACCACTACAAAAAAGGAAGAAGCCAAACTCTCTGTTTTTCAACAAGAAGTAGCTGTTATCATCAGTTGCTTTATCAGATGAGATTGACGGGGAATATTTCAACTGGGGATAAATTCCTTTTTAGTTCATTTGCCTACTATGGAGCTAGAGCACAATCCCAGCTGCTCATTACAGTATTTTCAATTAGCAAAATTAGATGCAATTGTTTACTCTGAGGTGCTAAATCTTGTTATGCTGTCTAAGGGTCCTAACTAATGGCCATCAGTATATCTTAGTGTTGGAAATTACAACTAATCTCAAGAACAGTGAACTTTTGTGGGACAGTTTTAGGAATCTCCTTTATACAGAATTGTTATCATCCCATACTCACACCACTAGATAGTATTGTATTTGTTAATACAAGAATTACATCAAATGAGTGATGCAGCCATCATACAGTTTACACTGGCACAGAAGTGCAATGCATGTATCTTAGGACTTTAAAAGAGTGGGTTTTTTTAATTAAAAAAAAAAAAAGATCAGATCTAAAGCTTATGGTTTGGCTAGCTGCTACAGGTGAAGGAGATAAAGAAATTTCTTCCAAGGCTGTGTGTGTATCAGGGGGGAGTGGAGCAGAAACAAATTCTGTCTCAATCTGACATATTTCTCAAGCACTCAGAATTTCAGGAAATATCAGAAAAAAAAACCCTCTCTTTTCAGAAATGCACCAATTTATCATTGCCTTACCAAGTAACGAAACAGGCACTGACTAAGCATGTTGCAAATATTTGTCTTTCCATGAGTCTATTAAACCAGTGCAAGCAAACCAGACCCATAATCTTGAGTACTCTTTACAGTCATATAGACTCAACTTGTCTCCAGCTGTTGGGTACTCTGTATTGATATGGTATTCACAAAATGGGAACCAGCCCGGTCTAAATTCTCATGCCTTTTGGACACAATATGTAACTTTGAAGCAAAAGAACAATTAATTGCCAGAAAAACTCTGAATGACATTTTATAGATCCCCGATGAGTCTCTAATATCCAAGAAGAAGAAGATTCTAGTGGATTCTACTTGCTCTTTCTCCTCTCTCATTTGCAACTCCTATAAATTAATATGAGAGAAGTCATAAGAAAACATCTTTCTAAGCCTTCAGGCTCTGTTCTGAATACTTCTGCACAGACTAGAATGAGTGGAAAGGAGACAGTGTTTTTTTATTATTATTATTTTGAATGTTGTTTTTTAAATAAAAAAAAACAGCTCACTTTGGCAGCAAGGTATCACCTGAACATCTACTACTAAGTAATTATTATAAGTAAATAACTTCTCAACATTCTCTTCAGCTTTACATCATTGTGACAGAATCCACCTGGCTTAACTAGGTCATTTGCCACAGGTCTTATAGTTAAAAGAACAAAGAGCTTGTGCATCCAGAGTTGGAAATAATGTCCAAGATACATCTCCACAGGATCATTTTTCTGCGGGCTTCCTGTCTCTCTGCCTCCTGACTACTAGTGACTTTGCCAGTCCTTAGATTTCAGTCCTTAGTTTGTCCAGATAGCAACTGTATAGGCAAAATGCTTTCCAGCAGCAAAACCTACTGAGAATTAACCTGTTCATCACTACACTAGTGGCTGTCAAGATCATTCTTGCTCTTCTTTAATAAAACTTAAGTAAAATTATTCTCTCACTAATCAACAGTACAATCTGGTGGTGTCTGATTGGCTCAAGTTATGTATTGAGGAACAGTCATGCAACAAAATGAGAAGGCAGTATTTAAATGAAGAAGAAACCAATATTTGAATTCAGTTTTGATTGTGGCTAAACAGTCTCTTCAATCACAGGAGTTCCCACTTGCTTTCTGCATCCCCTACTGCAAATGAAGGGAAAAGAATAATCTGGGCATATTAAAGGTCAGAGTCATTTACATCTCAAGGCACTTAATTCCTACCTAATAGGTTAAATACATACATATGTAACAGAAATGCTAAGTCATGGCCTGACACAGTCATTGAGCACCTGATAGAAAGGCAGGGCTAACCCAGGGAAGCTCAGGTACATGCAATATATCTGAGTGATTGGAAGCAGTGCATCCAGGATCCACCCTTTCCTAGACCTCATTTAAGGTTGGCAGTGGAGGTGAAGATGTCTTATGGGAGTTCTTTGTATTCCTGAGTCTTTCTGAAGGTATGCAGTTTTTTCTTTTATTTCTGTGTCCACACTTGTTGCATTTGAGCAATTCCTTACTTGCTGCAGCCTAGGACCTTGCTATTCTGTTGTTATTGCTGCACTTTCCATAGTGTTTCTATATGTATAAGAAGATTAAGATGAATAGAGCCTTAACAAACATATCTCTTACCTTTACTCAAATGAAGACATCTAAGTGAAATGAGGCTCCATAGAACAGATAATCTAAGACCAGTGTGATGATTCAACACCAAATATGATAGTATTCAGATTATGCCTAGCTTCTTCAGGACCCATTAAGAAGAGTCACAGTTTCTACCTGTTTAGCAAAGGGGCTTTTCCTTAATTAGAGAAATTGAAGGGCTGATACTTCCTTGTTTTTTTTCCCTCAAGAGGGCATTACAATAAATCAAACCAAGAATGAAAAGCTCCTAGTTAACTCTGTTATCAGGAAGGCTGTATGAAGCTACTTGCTATGTATGAAGCTATTAGCTACTGGCTAATTTGGCTTTGTCCAACAACTAATAAGTCTCTGAAGCTAGCTCCTAGGAAGCACGAGTATCTTTGTCTCAGGGGTAGGTTGGAAAAAAAGGAAGAGTGAGAGGAATGGAGGCAAATTCATCCCTATATAGAGACTCTGAAGTCTTATGAAGTCTGAAGGGACTGCACTAGTAGTAGTTTTTCTGAAAAGGCAGAATAGCAGCTGTGGCAAGAACAAAAAGATTAGGGGTTAGGATTATCACATGAGAAGCATCCGAGGAATGGGATCTTCTTGGTTTTTTTTTCTGGTTTCTTCATTCTTTTAAAATGTTCAAACAAATTCCAGTGTAGATGATGCTTGGTACTCACAATAAGTAAGAAAAATCTTGATTCACAGAAGCTTCAATATTTTCAGTGGTACCAGAAGCTGAAATTCTCTTTCAGGAAAAAGAGTGTTTCCTAAAGTTGGTATGAGTTCTTTAATGAATACGCTTTACAGCTCCTAATAGTAAAGATTGAGTATCTCAGATTATATAACCAAACCTTCATCTGTATCATCTTTTGTTCAGCTCTTCTAGAAGGAAAAGAATTTTTACCACTGTGCGTGAGTTTTCCTATGGAGAACAAATTAATCAGTATCTTCAGCCATTATTAACTTTTGAACTTTGCTGGTTAACTTCTAATTTACAGTAGCTAAAGATATTCATCATCAAGTTCTTTGTTTATGTTTAAATACCAGTGAATGTGTGTTATCTGTTCCACTGAGCCTATCAAAGTGGGTGACTGACATTTAAAAAAAAAAAAAAAAAAAAAACCACCTTTGGAGTAGGTAACATTGTGCTGGACTTCTGAAAAATGGTTTCAGACAAAAGAGTATATTTAAAAGAGAATAAAAATTGAGTATTGAGAATACCAAATTTGACTCTTATCTATTTCATATCAAAGAGCACATGAATTTAATTAGATCTTAGGCTTAAAATTAGTATTGCTCTGCCAGACAGAATTGGAAACATTCAGGGGTACCAGGGAGAAGCCTGGGAATTTCTACTCTGATAGAAAAGCAGCAATTACAGTAAAGAGTGCAACATGGATAACTATATTTTTTCTGAAAAATTTGTCATAAACATAATATATGCTGATGCTGAGAAATCCACCTGTAACTTGACACACCTGTGCATTATGTCAAGCAGGTATTCCCTGCAGGTGTCCCATCAATGGAGTTGTTAAAGGAGAGGTTTGGTGGGACTTCAGGGCATCCTCATGGGAGGTGAAACTAGATGGTCTTTATGGTCTCTTCTAACTTAAGCCTTGCTATCATTCAGTGATATTTTTAGCCAGCCCATAGCAATTTGTTCCCATTTATCATATTTCCCCTTTTTTTCCTCTCTCATACTCTGTCATTTCTTCAGTGAACTTATCTTTATCTTGCTAACAATTCCTCTGTGTAGTGCGTCAAAAAATATTTCCTTTTTAAGAAAAATCAGTCATGTCTGTTTGGCACAATATACCTTCACCAATGTACCTCAGAATTCTTAGTTGCTAATTAAAGATTTCAGTTTCAGATATTTAACATCTAAGATATATACTGCTATCATTCTGATACAGAAATATGATTTAATACATACTCTAAATATCAAGGAGAAATTAGACCCTGACAACAATATGTGTTGTAACACATGCACCGCAGTACGGTGTGCCACGTGGAAGAAGGTACTCAGAATAATGAATTTCTGTAGTAACAGAGGTATCCAAAGTCAGTTTAGAACACAGAGAAGATCTGCTAAATCACTAGTGAATTCTGATCCTTAATGCTCTTGAATTTCATAGGAGTTTCTTTAGTAAGTGTGTGTGTGTGTATACATATAGATTTAAAAACATAGTGTATATATAAGTACCAATGATAATGTCATATTAAAGCAATTTCTTTATGTTGGAAGAGAATTTATCTGAAGTATATCCACATAAGACTGCATGCAGGAGGGCTACCTTTCAATCCATTCGTAATAGACTAAAAATGTTGTACTGAGGAACAAATGCATGCAATTTAGCAATTCCTAAATTAATTCATCCAAAGATGATGCTTTTCACTTATCTGTCAACTTTTGTGTTGTGATACAGTATCTGAATATTGAAAATGGCAGCTGGACTACAACTGCAATTTATGAAGCAGGGATTTAAAACACCAAGTCTGATTAGATAAATTACTGCTGTTATCTACAGTTCAGACATCTATCAGGCTGTCAGTGCTTGTATTCAGTCATAAATAATTCATGCATAAAACTCACACCAGTGACTTCTGACTGACAAATAGAATTATTAACATCTATAATTTTTTAGGTGATTCTATGAATCATTAATAGCAATAACTGATTTTCTGTATGCTTTCATATTCATCTTGGTTCTATACTAGGGAGACTTCTTTGTAAATAGACATTTCCTCATAAGGAAAATAATTAAGGAGCACAAATAGATCTCTGTTTACGGCAGAGATGATCAAAATAGACTAAAAGCATTTTGCTGGGAGCCTCAGTAATGTTCAAAAACGCCACCATTCTTTAAATAGATGGCTAAATAGGATTTAAACTAAGCTAAGCTGAATTGCTTTAAAATATATATGAATATCCCAGTGTCTGATTTCTTATTTCCTATATCAAGTACTCTTCAGAACAATAAATCTCAAGTATGTGGTAAATAATTAGAACATGGAGAGAGAGCTTCAGCAACCTTTTTTTTTTTTTTCTGAATTGGAAGAAGAAAGTGGGAATTCTTTGTATTCCCTGAAGTTGTTTGAATTCAGCCATGATTCCTAGTGGCATCATGACCATTGGCAGGCAGCGCCCACACATTTCAGTTCTCCTTTCTTGATACTACTTTGACATATCAGTATTAATCTTTTCTGCATTGTCTTCCATGTAGTGTGAAGTACAGATTTATTTGATTTTCAGAATCTACTAAGCTGTAAAATGTCTATTGTGTAAATATTTGTAGGTATGCTGCCTTCACAGAGGATTAAAAAAAAAAAAAGTTGAAGTAAGCAAACTGATAATGATAGTTAATATTAAGATACATTTACTGAAAATTAAAAACAAGCAAACAAAAACCTCTCAATCATAAGGACATAATTTTTTCCTATTTAAAAGTATATCTTATAGTACAATAGGAGAAATACTTTTCAATAAATCTTTATAAAATAGGAGAAAACTACCAGAACTCACAAAAACCAACCCATTGGCATTCAAGTAAATAAAGATGTGAACAATAAATAATGTTCTCTCCCCTTCAGAATAGGAATTGATAAAACGTGGAATTTTACCATCCTAAATTGTGATAACAAATAACTTAAAAACATATTTTAAAAAAGATTTCAGTTGCCTTATGTATTTTGTGCCTTTGCCATGTACCTCAGGCAAGCTTTTCAAGTCAGTGTTGATCTTCTGCTTCCAGCACTCGGAATATAAGGACAAAGTAGCCAGTATCAAGCTCTTAACAAAGAAGGGGAGATGCAACACAGAAGCTTGACTCTGATTTCTAAACAATCATTTGGTTTAGGTCAGGACACAGAACAATCCTCCAAATATCAGAAAACTGGATTTACAGTTTCAGCTCTGAATAGTGCAGCAACATTCTGCGCTGTCAGAAAGCAAGAAGCTGGGCAGACTGAATTAATGTAAAGATAGCAAAATGGAAGCTCTGTTTTGAAATGATCCTCTGTTTTAATTGACAGAGGATACTGTAGTGGATACAGGGTTTGTGTTTCAAAAAAAATCAAAGACAGAAAATTACAGTCCCTTGAAGTACTATAGAAGACTTCATCTGACATTCCTTGGTGCTTTGTTTCCTTAAAGTAAATTCATTAAGAAACTGAAATAAGAAATAAATCATTCTCTCTCTTTTTTTTTTTTTTTTTTAAAGCTTAAAAATATGAAGTCTGGTGGCTCAAAACCAGTAGGAAAATATGTGCTTTGAAATTCATGGTATATTTAATGACCTGAGTTATGATTTTTAAATGCTTGAAACTGACAGTAATTTATTTAGCTATTTCATGAGAATGAGAAAAGGATAGAATAAATAGACAATTGTTACACTATTACCACATGGACTTCTAAAGGTATTCTATGGTAACCACATCAAAGTGGTTTTTTCCCCTTAAAAAGAAATCAGAGCTTTTGATCAAATTCCAGAGTGAAGTAGATGTGTAAAGATGTTTGTTGTGTTTGAAACTATTACAATCTGTTTATTAAATAAAGGTACTGTGATTTCATTGAGCACTGCAATACCATCATACATTTGGACAATGTTGAACAGAGTTTCTGCCTCTCTTCATAACAAAAAGCCTTTTCCCTCATTTTGCCTTCATCTCATGGTCAGGGCATGGAGGAAGGAACCTCTGTCTTCAGGGGACATCGCACCACTGCAGAGTTGAATATTCATGGTGACTTTGAGATCTGCTCCTTTTCCCCAGCTCCTCTGGGAGTGGATTATCTGCCCCAGCAGACAGCCAAACCACCAGAGATCCTGTGGCATTTCTCTGGAAAAAGGCCTGCCACTGGTGGTGGCTGGAAGGGGTAGGGGAAAGTGAAGTAATATTTGCTTAGAACTTCCATCCTTCCAATTTTTTTTTTTTTGTAGAAAAGTACAGAAATGGTGTACTCATACTCTACCTAGAGAGAAGTAGGGTATTGCAAGTGATTCAGAGCTAAGGGAGAGCTGTGTCACAGAGTTAACTAGATCAATCTATGTTTGTGACAGGGAGCAGTAGGCCCCTGGCACCCCCCTCCTGGCCCCACAAAATGGGAAGGAAGGGAGGGAGGGAGGAAGAAGGAAAAAAAAAAAAAAAAAGTGGCAACAATCTATGGAGGAAAACTTATTTTACTAACTATGATATTGGAATGCAAGATAACACAATATAATACAACCTAATTGAAATTGAGACTAATAAATCAAATAAGATAGAAGAGAGAGAGTTCCTGAGACCTGAAGAGTTTGGAACGGCTAGGAAAGCACCCTCCAGCACCCACTGCCAGGCAGTAAGAGACCGCCCCACCTGGAAGGGTCAGATCCCATGACTTCCTTAATGTACAGAGAACAGGTACCTGGAATTGGAGCATTATCACTTTAATTCCAGTGCAGTACATGATGTTATGATTCAGAATACTGAAAACCAAAAAACATAAAACCATGACAAGCTGGCAGCATGGGATACAAGACTAAGACAGCATTCTGAATGGGAGCTGTAGCTCTTGACTGTCTTGCAATGCTTTGCTCTAGTATTCTTTTACTGTCCAACCATAAACAGTCAATTTACTTTATTGATTTTTTTTTTTTAATTTTTCCCCCAGTAAATTTCAGCTTCACCAAGTAACTTCCAGGGCTTCTAATGAATATGACTTCTGAGCCATACGTATAACCTGTCAGGATTGTATTGATATCTGCATTTCAGTTCATTTCAGCCATGCTTCTCTGAAGTAAATCTTCCAGTTATTGCTTCCTTCTGTGTCTTGGTTTATGATGCAAAGCAGAAAATCTGTAAAAGCTTACTTCCTTTTGGATGAAAAGAAACTGAAGGGCTCTCTTCAGGAGCAATTGTCATACACTCCAACCAGCAAGAGACATTCAATACACTAATCTACTAGCTGCTAATTGAATTGGTTTATCAGCAGATTTATGCTTACTGGACTGTATCGCTTATCAGTGTACAAACAAGAACAATATAGCTGCTACATAACTTCTGTACAGACCTCTAGACTGCTCCTTTGCTAAAAGCTGCTCTTGTACTAAAATCAGGCATGATTATCATGAGATGGTACGTTCTGTGCTGAAAAAGAGAAAAAGTTTTGTATTTAATTATATTCTAGATAAATAATTTTAAATAGGAAAAAAAAAAACCCAATTCAAATACTAATAAAGTGAACCAATCTGAAATACTACATTTTTAAAACAAGAAAAGATTCCCATAAATATTTTTCATTACCAATCAACTAGAAGCTAACTAGGAAAAGATGTAACAGATATGTGTTTTCTTTTGCACCAGATATGGATGTGAAAATAGAAACGGTTAGAGGCAGGTATTCCAAGCAGCCAACTGACTTCCCAACTTCTGTTACTCCTAAAGTAGGAATTAGGGTGCTAAGATAGTCACAGTCTGTTACTTCTTTACCAGATCTGTAAATATATTTTGGTTGTTATGTGCCTTCTGATCTTGAACCTTCAGGAAACACTTTCTTTGCATTTTAAGCTTTTATTAGTTAGTATGAGACAAGTGTCTTTTTAGGTCTTTTATTTATCAAATGAAAGTGGATATCTTTAAATTCTAGGATCTGCGATTTCACAAAATAGAAGCAAATAAGAAATTGAAGTACTGCAATCCTCATTATGCAGTCACAAAGAGCAATCAGCTAGCATGCTACAGCAGCCCAAAGAAGCCTAAGCAGGAATTTCTACAAAACCTTTCAACACCCACTCATTTCATTCAAAAATGAAATTACATTAGAACCTTATTCCAGGTGTTCATTATCAGGCTAGATTCTAAAAAAAGAACAGACTCCTGGGAATCAAAAGCAAGAATGCTGTCAACAGAAAGGCACAGTAAAACTATATTCATCTCTATACACACACCTTAAAAAAAAAAAAGTACTAATTTGTTCTAGCAATTCTGTGGATAGTTTTAGTGGAAATATTCAAGATGAAACATTCAGGAAATGATTACTTATGTGGCTAACTCAGAATTTGGAAATACACAGTCCAGAATTGTATTTAAAAGCTTTACATGCAGCAGTAGGTTCTTTAAGGGTCGCATGCACAGCCGGGGCATTTTTGTCCTTTTGCAAAGAGCAGGCATCAATGTTAAAAGCCTTTGCTAGTGAAAATTAAGTGTAATAACCCATCTTTTTTGGAACAACCTGATTTCAGGTACTGTCAATTGATCTAACACAAACTGGATATACAAATGAACTGCTGCAGTGGAGAGTTGATGCGAAGTCAAAATTGTGACTAACACAAATAACATCTGTGACATCCAAAACAATAATGCTGCTCCAGCTAAGACTGAAATCTCCATTTCCAGCCCCATTTTTCTCTTCTAGAGGGGTGAGTGTTAAGATTAATTACAGAATCATCATGGAAGCGTAAAATGGAACAAGGATTCTGGATTTTTGAAAAGAATTGAAGTTTTCAAAAGGACAAAAAGACAGCTACTTAATTTTGCAGCTGTAGAAATTCCCTAAGTACATCCTAATTATTGAAAAATTATATTTTTAGTTTGTAATATCAGACTCACAAATATGACACTTTTCTATTTTCTCATCAAACCATCAAAATGATGTTTTTATTGCGTCAGATGTAGACTAAAGGTCATAGCTTTTGGAAGTATTAAACTTACCACAATAAGCAAATATGTGATGAAAAGAAAAAGAATAAAAATTTAAATTTCACAATAGACCAATTTACTCTTTAATTTCTGGAAAGTTTTCTCTCCTACCACTTCGAATTTTTTTTTACTGAGTTTTTTTTGTTTTTTTTTTTTAATTTGAAAACAGGTTTTAGTATTCAGGGATGTATTTGTGAACTGGACAATTGAGAGAGACACTGGAAGTCTAAACAAGATTGAAAATACAATACAGTATTCTGGTGAGTAGTCCTGGGTTTAATTTTAAAAAATTTTTAGATCTTTGTTGTTAGTTAAATAAAACAGAATGCTTTTCAATTTTTATTTATTTATTTATTTATTTTTAGTTTATGCAGTAGGAATCCAGCTGTTCTGAAACAAAAGAGCAGAGACATTTCTTCTCATTAAACTCATCACATAAGCACTGAGTATACTCAAAATTTAACAGAACCACAACTTGCCAAGGTCTCCACATACTGAGTTGGGCCTTGAGAAAGGTTTGTTTCTGGACACAAGATCATCTGTTTAATAAAGAAATCTCTCCTTGGAACATTTAATTTTCAATTAAATTGCTTGGGAAATGTTTTGGAAGATATGATCTGTTACAGCAAATTTTCTGAGTAGCAACATGTTTCAATTCTTCTTTTTACTTCTAATTCTTCTTTTTACTTCTAACTCATTGCAACCTTTTCCAAAGCAAGGGCAGAGCAGGCATTACAGAAAGCCCACCCACACATCAGTCTTACAAGTTGGTTACATTTCCAACGCAACATTGTTCACTGGTTTGATGTTAAACATCCTGCTTCCACAGGCAAAATTGTGCAGTAGTCAACAGAAAGCTGAGTTTAATGTTGTTGTAGTTGTGATGGTTTAAGATTATTATGAAGACATTTTTGTAGGAAGAGGTAGTATCTTTCATAGATGAGCTAGCACACTTTTCAGTCTTTAGGAATTTAGGACTGCAAGTTTCAGAATTTTGTATAATTTTTAGTGAAATTGTTTGTTTGCTTAATTTTGAAGGAAAACTGGAATTTGCAAGCTATACATATCGAAGAAAAAAAATCAGCCTGAAAACTAAGCAGTTATTTCCCATGTTCTTCAATTTGCCACATACAAATGTTTAAAAATAAGTAATAGATTTGGAAGGGCTTGTCTATCATCTTTCTGCATCTGCATACATTTGGTCCCTCTTTATTTCTACGGCCACAAAACTCTTGAGGCTGCACCTCTTATTCCAACACTTGATCATATTTAGTCAGCAAAAATAAGGACCAAGCACATTCTGCTTAAAACCAGACCTGAGTTTGTTTTCTTGATTTGATTCCTTGGAGACAAGTAGGTATAGTTGGTGATATGAGTAAACTGTACAGTCTCAATTACATCTGGGATTCTGACAGATTTTTTTAATATGAAAATAAGCTTATATACTTCAGAGAATGCATAAAACTTAGGGCCAGTGCATCTTCCTCCTCTCAGATTTAGGAGTCAATTAAAAGAGGATTCCTTTTAATCTAAATAGTATAATTCAACCATCCATCACAAATGTCCACCCCAATCATTCTGTGTTTCCAGTGAAGATTTTAGAAGGAATTTGTTTTCTGACCAAGGGAAAGGAAATAATTAAAAAAAAAAAAAACTCATGGAGTTATTCTTGAAATCAGTTCTCCCTCCTCTACTCAAACTTCTGACAAGAAAAAAAAAAAAAAAGAACTTTTATTACTTAGTAGTGTCACAGATGCATGTGGAAGCAGAGTTGCTGCATGGTCAAGAATTAAAACTTCTTGGGGAAAGGGGGAAGAAGTTCTGGAAGTTCTGGGGATGCTGAAAGAAATGATGGAAGAGGAGATAGAAGTCAATTCCGCTCTCCCTAGTGCTATTTAGATAGTAGTGCTATTTAGATAGTTTTGGGGGGAGGAAAAAAAAGGTCTATTTATAATGCACATTAAGTAGTTTTGGGAGCAAGAACTAGAATCCCAGAGTACTTACTGACAGGAGTATTGCTAAATTTTACTATAATGTTCTTTTCTACCCTGCATGCTCTGGAAAGCATAATTCTTAGCATACCTTTTTATATTCAAGCATGTCTTTCTATGTTCTGTGAAAATTATAACTAAATAATATGTAAAAAGACAATACTTGACTATCCAATTTGCAAAATAAAAACACTGACTGGTCCAAATAATTAAGAGGCTTGAGTGTGAGTTTCAGTCATGTTTGGGTACTGTTCTGCAGCTGTTATGCCAGTAAGGCCTGAACACTAGATTCAGTCTGGTTGAGCAGGTATCCGTTGCTACTTGAGTGCCTGTGAATATTCCACATCTGCCAGGAAAATCAGGTGTTTGGGTGCTCAGAAGCCTCGTACTGTATCCACCATTTAAAGCCTTAGATACCTCACAGCTGTCTTAGGTTAGCCCTGGCTGGTTGCTATGATTCCTAGCTGTTGGAACTTCACATTCCTCAGGTGACATTTTTGACATGCAAGTAGTTAGTTGTATTTAGTGTATTCCAGTTTTAAACCTGCAAGCTTAGAAACGAGGTATTGAGTGCTGTGAATCAACCCACCCAGTCCACTGGGTAGAGTTCAATTTCAGCACGTAAGAATATCAGCATTAGACTCCTCTTAAAAGTGCTTTCAGTGAGATTAGGACTTCAAGAGAACATAAGAATTTCCAAATTTAAAATTTTGTTCAAGTCTGCATAAAATGGTTTACAGGTTAATAATAAGGAATTGAACACTGCTATAACCTATATCAATGTACCTCTGGATTGTGTTTTGAAATCTCCAAATTGTCTGATTGTTTCATTGGTGCTATCATATCTTATTCAGAGGGCCTTTTTTAATATTTTTTTTTTCCTACAATAAGCAAAGATAGGAAATATGTTAACAAAAACAGGAAAAGATTACAAAACTTTAGTGTCTAGGTCAGAGAACTTAGAGCGATTTTTTTTTGTAAATTCAGGAATTTAAATTTGCTTTTGACTACAACGTGTTATCTGTACTGTGCTAACAAAAGAAAATTGCTCTTATCCAAAATTTCATAATATGCACAAGACAAAATACAACAGGTCAGAAACAAAAGATGCAATGAAACAGCACTGGTCATTGCAGTAACTAGTGTTCTTGGCACAGCAGCTGCCTAACTTCAGCATACCTTCTTTTCTTCCTGTCTGAAATATACCCATGAGGTTCTTAAATGGATCTTTTTTAATAGTATCTTTCTGAAAATTAGTTGTAAGAAAAATGATCTTCTAGTCTAATATGACCCCAACTTCAATATTCTGTAAATCTGTACTTTAAGAAATAAGTAATGATTCTGTCTCTCTTGATTTTGTCTGCTTTTCCATTCCCATGATAGGACGAAATTAAGGATTTTATTTCCCCTACTGACTCTGAAGAATCTGAATCTAATAACGGTTTTGAAAGAGATAATTGAAAGTGATAAAAATCTCGTGGCTTTCTTCAATTTGCTTTCTAATATATAAAAAAAAAAAAAAAAAAAAAAAAAAAAAAAACACAGGAGGAATTTTTGGACCTAGGACATTTAGTAGTTTTGAGAGCAGGAACTTTTCCTAGGGGGAAAGTTCTACTTAAAGTAACGCAATTCTATTTATCATGCTATTGAAGTAATGATCGAAAAGAAATCCTTGGGCCTAGAACAAGTGTGTAAAAATGAAATGAAAATGATAATTAAAAAAAAAGTTTAATACCTCTTCCACCTTTCAACAAATGCACTATGTAAATGCAAACCCAGCACTTTATAGGAAAAAAGAAAAAGAGGAGTAAGTTAATTTGTCAGTATGACACAAATATGGTCAAGTTGGAGCTAGTAGGAGCATTGCTACATGCAAAATTCTGAAATATTTCAAGAATCTTGCAAAAAATAAGATTTTTTTTCTGATTGACAGTGCAAATTTTTTCTTACACAAAAAAATTGCATCTGTTGAAAAAAAAAAGAAAGAAGCATAAGGCTCAAGTTCTAGAAAATGTTGCAACAAATTGATCTTTTGAATCACGTCAAGCGCTTGACAGACTAGCAAACAGACTTCAACACTTTTCAATTAGTTTGATCTCTTGAATGCAACACAGTTTACATCTAAATTACGAAATCGAATGTTGTTGTGAAAGTGGTAGGTTGAAAATTAAAGATAATTGCCATATGAAACTGTCTTAAATTTCTTTGTAAATTAAAGGGAGAACTAAGAATATACAGATTTTATTTTTGAAGCTATTGTGTGACGGGCTGACAAGACTCAGATCTCTTTTCTTATAGAATTATTTATCTACTCACTTAAGGCAAATATTCATTGCAAATGTCCGCTTATTTGACTTTGTTCGCAATCATTCAGTAAAAAACTATGTGCATTGAATTACAAAATATTACATGAAATAGTGAAGTCCCAGGAGTGAGTTAGTTCACAACGTGAAGTTATGTTTAGATTTACTGCTCAGTTGAAGTAATATAATGTTTGTTTGCAATATTCTGAATTGGGATGTCTGAATAAACTCTTACCATAGGCATACTGAAGACTTCTCAGAAAAAGGAATATCATTTATGCTGTTTTGGATCACTACTTAGTACGTTTAGCAAAAATAACATGTTCCCCTAGTAGAGACTTGTGATTGATGGAATAGGTTTCAGTTGCCTTCACCTATCACAGACACTAAATCATAGAATCAGAGAATATCTCAGGTTGGAAAAGACCCTAAAAATCATCAAGTCCATCAAGATAAGCTACCCTTCCAATGTTCTAATGTGCTTTATTAGAACAATGGAAGCCAATTCTCTGAGAACAAAGAATTCACAACAAAGAAGGGGGGAAATCTTGCTTTACAAATTATAAAGCAACTACTGCATAATTAGTTCTACCCCTTCTGCATTTGCATGCATGAAGTTTTACATGTCTTTATACAGCAAGAAAATGTATTTCATCCCTTCATTAAAGACGGTTGTTCAGTGCTGGACATTAATGGAATAGGAATCACAAGTGCTTCTCTTAATCAAAAGGAATCCTGGATACTTTTTATAGATATGTCATACTTCTCTATGTGTAATCTAAGTGCCACATAAATGTTGTCATGATTAAACTAGCTGCAGGACTCAGAAATATTTCACTGGGGAGATCTTAAAAGTACATTCAGTATTCAATTCTGAATTTTAAAATTGCGTGATCATTTTTCCATAATCACTGGGAAAATTTAGAACATACTTTTCAGTATTTTTGCTCATATCCGTACTGCTTTTGCATTCTGCTTGTGCTTCAGTTTGGGACGCATTCTCTGACAGGTTGCCTCCTGGGAGGAGTTTCAGTATGCTCAAGCTTATCCACAGGATAGATGCTCCAAATTCCCTAGATTCTCCCTTTGGTCCTAATGAATTTCCTGCAGGCTCCTTGCTTCTGATAAGTTTGTAAAAGGGATTTGTTAACAGTTACTATACTAAAAAACCTAAAAACTAAACTAAAAAAAAAAAAAAAAAAAAAAGCAATTTCTCAAGTATATTTTGGCCTGCTTTATTATATATTTATCTTTAATCTGCCATGGTTCATGATATTTTATGCTTTCTTCATCTGGACTTAACTTCAGCTTCTTGAGGATTGCCATTCTAATATTATAAACCCTCTCTTACTCTACTGTTTAGCTGTGCTGGCTTATTTTGCTCCTGCTTTTCCACTAATTATATCAATATGAGAGGAAGACAATTCTTGTAAATAAATATTAGCATATGCTGTGAATGCTAACACATAATGCTATACACATTAAACATAAATGTGCTGTATTTTCTTGCATTCTTTGATAGACTTGAAATTAAATTCCAACAAGTAATATTTCACTGTCAAAGGGGAGCAGCAGAGTGTTTGTACCCCACTTTAACTGTGCTCAGAGTGCTGCTGATGAGCACAAGTCCATGTTTAACTAAAAATAGAAATGTCATCTGAGTGACGCAGTGTCGCTACAGGGGTTACTTCTCAACAAATATTTTTTTTTCATTTAAAAATGCAAAATGAAAAACTTCTGCATTCACTTGGTGAGAGGTACACAACTGCTGAACAAACCTCCTACATGCTACTTGCTGAGAAACAAAGTACATTGTATATGTTAGTAGAACAGGAATAATTTTTTCTGCTGTCTTTGGAAATGTGCAAATGTAATAGTAGAACAACGATCAAGTCAGGTTTCTCTCCTCTCTTATGCAGTCTAAATCAGTTACTACTGGTTTATTAGATGCAGATTCAACTACAGGAAGAGCCTCTTTTTTTTTTTATTTTAATTTTTATTTTCCCAAATGAATGCTGCAAGTATTTACTTTCTTAGTCTGCAATATCTAGTCAAAGTCTGAATTTCTCCCTTCCTTGCAAGATCATAGAATGGCTTGCATTGGAAGGGAGCTCAAGGATCATCAAGCTCCTCCACATGCAGGGCCACCAACCTCTACATTTAATACTAGACCAGGCTGCCCAGAGCCCCATCCAATCTGGCCTTGAACACCTCCAGGGATGGGGCATCCACAACCTCTCTGGGCAGCCTGTTCCAGCACCTCACCACTCTCTCTGTAAAGAATTTCCCCATGATATTCAACCTAAATCTTCCCTCCTTCAACTTCAAACCATTTCCCCTTATTCTGCCATTATCTACCCTTTCATAAAGTTGACTCCCCTCCTGTTTGTAGGCTCCCTTTAGGTACTGAAAGGCTGCAGTGAGGTCACCCTGCAGCCTTCTTTTCTCCAGGATGATGAAGCCCAGCTCCCTCAGCCTGTCTTTGTAGGGGAAGTGCTCCAACCTTCTGATCATCTTTATGACTCTCCCCTGGACCCTCTCCAACAGCTCTGTGTCTTTCTTGTACTGGGGGTCCCAGACCTGGACACAGTACTCCAGATGGGGCCTCATGAGAGTAGAGTAGAGAGGGACAATCATCTCCCTGTCCCTGCTGGCCACCCCTCTTCTGATGGAGTCCAGGATACAATTTGTTTTCTGAGCTGCAAGAGTGCACTGCTGGCTCATGCTAAGTTTTTCATCCATCAGGACCCCCAGGTCCTTCTCTGCAGGGCTATTCTCAAGGATTGCTCTTCCCAGTCTGGGATATGCTATATGCCTGGGATTCCTCCAGCCCAAGTACAAAATCTTGCACTTTGCTGTGTTGAACCTCATTAGATTCACCTGGGCCTATCTTTTGGGTCTGTTGAAGTGTCTCTGAATGGCATCCTTTCCTTCCATTGTGTCAGCTTGGTGTCATCAGCAAACTTGCTGAAGGTGCACTCAATTCCATTACTGATGTCACTGATGAAGATGCCAGTTATATCCAAGTGTCAAACTAATCCTATTTTATATTGGAATAGTTAACAAGGAATGTATTCATTTGGGCATCTAAGTACTACAAAAAGCAAATTTTATTTATGAGCAGACTTAGTACTCCACAAGTTATCAGAATATTTATTGAAAGGATTTATTTTTGCACTACCCATCAAATAAACCCCAAGGAACAGTGTGGATGCTATGACTTCTATTGTGAATAAATTTTTAAATTAGAAGGGTATAATGGTATTTTTTGTTTGCTTGTTAAGGAAGTGCTAAGACAAGATGATATTTTGTTTCCTTCAGACTGTAAAATTCTAAATAGAAAAACAAAAAGTTTAACCTAGAGCAATAGCCACTAAAATGTAATTTGAAGTCAAATTACAGTGACGGGGGAAAAGAAAAATAATTCTATTGCTGTAGTCATGTTTCTAAATTGTTTACAGCAGTTGCTACCACTTTAGAATACTTTTATTTTTCATTACTTGAGGACTGGAGAAATTATGCATGGCTTTAAAAATAACCTAAGCTCAACATGCCATCAAATGTTCTAAGCACAATTTAAGTTTTAACTCTTTTGATTTGGTGTTGTTTACACTTCTGATTTAGTATCATTTGTCCTTGTCTTAGATGCACAAAATCTGTAAGTCTGAAGAGAGCTGCTTAGTTGTAGATGGAGCTATTATTCTCAAGAGACTAGGAAAGAGTGCTGTTTCTCCACTGAAGGCTGTCACTGCCTGCTGTACCTCTTGTCCCTCCAGCTGATGGGAAATCATCATTGCTGCTACACTGGTTCTTTTTTTCTAAGCACATTTAGTCTCAAAAATGTAATCAGTAGATACATCCAAACGTCTAAACGGAGTTGGGAAATATTTAGCTTCTGATAGCTTGTCTAGCCCCAATAGAGAAATGTGTCAATTTATTCAATCAGCATGTCAGAACCTGGGAAGGAGTTGGTGTTGGCCATTCCCAATGTAGATGAAAGTCCGTGTTCCTTTCTTATGCATTCTTTAGTATGCTGCTGTTTTTTATTTTGAGCCAGAAACAACATGAGTTACAATCTAGGAGAAAGGAAACATAAATACCGACTTTTCCTGAGTTTATGATATTGGTCCCTCTTCCCTAATTTCACTACCTAAAAATCTAACAGATAAAAATTTAGTCACACATCTTCAAAAAAGTCTCTTTATCGTAAACTATGTTTACATTCCATTTCTAAAATCCACATTCTTAAAGAAAATAAAATAAGCTATAATGCTAATAACAACATAATTAATATGCAAATATATTACCTGAAATTCATCAGCACTGGAAATTTAGGGTATTAAGCTTAGGTATTGCTTACACGGAATATTGTTGTATTTCTAGAAATTAATGGGTTGCAGTTCATTTAGTATCTCTACACCTTTTAAACTGCAGGGAAGAAAAAAAATGTTAGAAGCTCCTTCCTGTGAGAGCCATACAAATAATGGACAACTGTAGCTTCAGGAGAAACTTCCTTCAATAATATGATGCAGGTGGGAGATATCAGCCTACATTTCATTAGACATGCTAACTATCACCACTTAATGAAGTGTGATCCTCATCACTTTCTTTCCCTGCTTAATGACATTGAATTATTTAAGTTGATCTTGATGTAGCATTACTTGCTGATGTAGTTTTCTTAACTTATTCACAGCTAAACTGTGATTCTAAACACATTGATGGGTTGGTCGTTACTAACTACTAACTTATAATAGCTTGGCTTTATTGACAGTTTCAGATTTTACCATTTAGGTGATGTTTTGTTGTTTTGGGGTTTTTTTGTGTTTTTTTTTTTTTTAATGGACATTCCCATCATACTCTGGTCTGTCAAAAAATTAGAGAAAATAACTTCCATTAATGCATTTACTATGGTAGTGAGATACTACACATTCATTAACTAAACATGCACTGATAACAGATGTCAGCACAGCCTCTAGTGTCTTCAGCAAATTTACCACTTTGTCTTGTTAATAATGTCTCCAACTTGTGCTGAAAATTTGATTTGAATGCAAATATCTCATATTTTTCAGCTTCACCTTGGGGAACAATGTCAGAGACCTTTTAGTTTGTAGTTTTGATGTTTTTGAGAAAAATATCGTGACTCTGGTATAAACTTGAAAACAAAGGGTAATTCAGTATTTTTAAGGAAGATGGCTGAGCTGCATTTGCATACTACATGTAGTGGGAAAAAAAGGGAGAATCTAGAATACTTAGTTTGCTTATAGTTATAGTCCAAAATGAATGAAGCTTGAGACAAAAGTAACTATTTCCCTCGTACTTGTAAATTAGAAATATTCATATCAAATCCTCTGTCATTTTGAATTCTCATTAATATATAACATACATACAAATGCATGCATAGCACAGCTCTTGATATCCTGGCCTGTATCTACTTAAGCTAAATGTTAGTGCATTGTGATTAAGGGGGCAAAATTCAAGAGAAATAATTTATGATCTTCAAGTCAAAATCTCAGAGAAATTTTGTTGCTCATCATCCTCCCAGTTGAAAGACATGAAAACAAAATCATGATCTATCAATAAAGTCTTTATCTCTTCAGCATCTAGAAGCTTATAAAAAACAAGATGTTTTCAGGCTACATTTTCAGACAGTACTCTCATGTTCTTCAGTTTCATCTTTTCTGCTGTAAAGTTATCTATGGCCAAAACATCCATGATCAGTAGACCACTTAATACTTAGAATTACACACATACACATAGAAGTAGAAATGCTTAGTACCTTGTCTATACTGATACCATTCCTGTTACTAGTTGAAAAGTTTGATTTGAATGCAGCTGATTGTACTATGGAAAATTAAATATTATTATTAATAGGCGTAGTGGTAGTGTAAAGATTGTGCAGCAATTTGTATTGTCATTTCGCCCAAATATCTATTACAAGAAATTCAGTTGCCTCTGGAATAATATTCCTGAAGGGAGAATAAGAGCATTACTTGGCTGCTTTGCCTAATTCTAAGGTGTTGCAGGGCGGCCCGTTCTCTCTTGCTGGAGAGGCAAATGAGGCGGACTCGTTCGCTGGTGCAGAACAAAAGGCATTTATTATAGGTGCTTGCCACCTTTAGACCCCCGCAACACAACAGTTTTCCGGCGCAACCAAGACTGGTTACATGTAAGGGTTAAGCGCCTTGTGGGTGTATGCATCTAGCTCAAGTTATTGTTGAGGTTTACCACTCATTAGCAACACAACAACCTTCTTTATCCCACACTTAGACATTAGGCAGCAGAGAGGAAGACCAGAAGAGAGAACTACTGCAGTTTTCTAAGCAGAGCAGCAGCACACTCTATCAAGAATAGAAGATGTAAGGTATTTAGATCAATGAAAGAAGAAACCTTCCATAAAAGGAATGATGTCATCTCCCATTATTCCTAAACTGGAATATATACAAGTTTCTATGAATTTGAGTCACTACTCAAAACTCTGGCTGGTACCTCTGCCCAGGCACATAAGAGGTGAATGTCACCTGTGCTGCCTGAGAATATCTTCCATTGGTGGTCATGAACTATATCTTACAAACTTCTTCAGATAAGCTTTTAATTGTGTATAGATGAAGATATGTCTGAACTAGGACTGCAGGAAAAGAAAAAAAAGAAAAACAAAAACAACTACCCTGATACCTAAACATTGCAAAGAACTCATTATGAAAAGATCCTGAGACCTTTGAGTCTGTCCAGAGAGCAGTGTTTTGTGATGAAAGTTTAACATTCATTTTGCCATTTCAATTCAGACTGGACCAGACAGAGATATACAGTGTCTTAATGAATTGCGAAATTGCACATTCTCCATTTTTGAAAACTGAATAACTAAATATTGAGGGGAAAATGTCAACTCTTGAACTTCAAATTAGGGTAAGATAACATGTTTTGAAGTCTTTCAAGCTATATATATATATATATATATGTATATGCGCATTGTTCTAGTTACTGCCCTCTGTCACAGTGTATTTGCTTTTTCATTAGGACATTATCTGACAAAAGAACAGGTCTATGAATTGTGTGTAATTCTCTGTCCTTTTTTGAACTCTTGAAGTTCAAACTTGGAACTACTATGGGCATGATGAAATAAATAGTGCTCATGGTAACTGATTTTTCAACCATTTCCAGCTGAAGTCAAGAGGGATACTGCTTTACCATTCCTTTCCTTCCAAAACCTTTTTCCTTTTAAAAACAAATATTGCATCTTGGCTTCAAGAAGTGTCCTACAGAAAATAACTTTTACTCACTCTCTTTGGAGAATCTACAGTATACCAGACTGAAAAGATAAAATGCGATAAACTATACATGAGAAATACTCAACTGTATAAACTGTATATAAACTGTAAGCTTATATTTCTGAGCAGACCTATAGAGAGAGGAGTAGACTTTATTTTTGTTCTATTTTATATTACAGTGGATAAGAAATCATTACTTGTCAATTCTGTCACCAAGGTCGATTTTATTTTTCTGTTATCTGGATGAACAGAAAGAAATATTACCCTGCAGGATGTCACTTTGCTGTTACGGAAAGACACTATTCCAAACAAAATTCAGCAATATAATTTTCCAAGCCATTTTTCCAATATTTTTGAAATAATAGGATTTAGTTTTTATTGAAAACATATCTTGCTGAAGTACAGAAAAAATTAACCTGTAAGGCTGGCAACAAAAAAATGAAACTATCTATCCATTTTCCTAGACTCAGTAGCATTGAAGAATACTGAAGAATCACAGTGTACTCTGCATAAAACAAAAATTACTTTAGCCAAAAAATCATAAAGGAGAACCATCTTCCCCAATCTCAAGAAGAGTTCACCTCTATGAGTGAGAAGTCAAGTAAAGATGCCAGGAAGCCTGCATGAATGAACAAAAGAAGCCAGGCAAAACTCAAATGTAAAAAATGTACCTTCCAAAGGTGTATGCAGGGACAGCGCATACCAAGAAAAAGGAAGGCGGTATAAAATGAGGGACAGTGCTGAATGGGATGGGGCCCTGGTGACAAAGGACATGGAAAAGGCTGAGCTCCTTAGATACTTCTGTCACTTCAGTCTTTATTGGTAAAAGCAGGCATGAGAAATCCAAGACAACAGAGACTATAGGATGAGTCTGCATCAAGGAAGTCCTGCCCTTGATGGAAGATTAAAGATACACAGAAGAGTACCGAGCTATACATCAGAAAACAAAGTTACTGCAGGGCAGCAAACAATGGGATAGGTCAGTCTGAATGAGTGGCAAAAGCAATAGCGTACTGACTAAAGAGACAACTGAAATGACCAACATGATACAAGCATTACTACTTTACAACATTTGAAAATGTATCTAAAGTATGTTTCTCTAAATTAATTAATTAATTAAAAATTAAAAATTAAAAATTAAAAATTAAAAAAAATATATGGGCATGGTGATGATGGGTTGATGGTTGGACTAGATGATCTTTTCCAACCTTAGCAATTCTATGATTCCATGATGTTGCTATAGGGAGAAATTTCTTTAAAATAAGTACATATTATTTGTTTTACTGATTTTTACTATTTGTAAGAAAATAACATTTAATCTAAATAATTCTTGAAGTTCACTGTATTTTATGTTGAATGTACAAAGGAAAGAGAATGCATTTTATTGTTTATCTAGCATGTAGCTTACTGTGCAAAACATTATATTATTGACATAACTATCTGTAAATTTCTCAATCAGCACACAGCCATACTGAGAAATATTATCATTGTATAAATACAACATAGATATACCCGAACATAGGAATTTTGAATTAGTGCAATTCTACTGTCGTATCCCATGTAAATAAGAAAAACATATTTGTGACTACAGTTACCAACATAAACCATCTCCCAATACTTCATTTCATGCTAAAGTTTTAATAAATATGTAAACAACAGCTTTGCATGGAACTCAACTAGTTGGGTATGCAGTGATAACTTAGACTGTTTCATGATTAAAGCTACACCTTCTAAAATTTGTTTTTGAGGGTGAACACAGCAATTTACCAATTTCACAGATTTTACTGTCTTTCCAACAATTTACTGATGAGCTGATGAGTATTAAAAAATGTATAACATCTAGAAACATATTCAGCTTTCTAACAGAACTACACACCTAATGTCACTCTCTGGGTAGTATTTAAGAGTGAAAAAAGAGAAAAATACACCATCAGTTTGTTTGCCAATTAAAAACCTTGTACTCAGAAAACTATCAAGTTCAACTTTTGAACATAGTTTTTATTAAAATAGCTAGTTTTTATTAAAATAGCTAATAAGATCCATGTGTCAGTGCAGCACTAGGAAGCATGCAAGTTTTGCCTGGGGCTTGATGTACCTTTCTAGGGGGAACATTCCCATGCTTAATGAAACAAGAGATACACAAAGGAAATAAAGGCTGAATACTAGAACTGCTATTACACACAGTCACTCTGTCTGCAAGCAGGAAAAAAAAAAAAACAACAACCAAGAAAAGTTTCATGAAAGCTCTTTTCCTACTTCTTTTCATGGAAAAATAACTGAATAAATAAATCACAGTTATACTCCTGTTATACCTACAGCCAGCGTACATTTGAAGTAAACCCATCCAACTGCCCCTATAGTGCTGCATCTGAGTAGTAATACTACCTCCATTTTTAGATGTTAGGATAATGTGAATAATGGAAAATATTCAGAATCTGCAATTTTTTCCTCAAAGATCTCCAAGGCATTGATAGGCCCCCATTTGTTTTGTGTAAAAAGGGAGAAAAACATCCTGAGTTCTAAGTAGTTAACTGGAAAATATTGCTGTAATTACGGCAAAACAAATTAGAAAAGGTCATTATTTGTTAAGTGTTAACATGTTTCTTGAAATATATTGCTGTACCTAAGGCAAAAAAAAATAGTATTCACAACTGATAATCCTTCCTATGTCAATAAGTATCCTCTCACATAAATGTTATCTGTTTAATATTGCTCCAGCTACTACAAAATGAAAGTATAACTTTTTTTTTCTGTAGATGTTTTAATCAGCAAAATACTAAATAAATACTAGGACAAATTGCACAGAGCAATATTACAGCTAAATATTTCAACATAAATGAATTTAATCTCTTTTTTGGCATATTGTGAAAAATATCATTATTGTACATATAAAACATTATTTCAGGTTTTGCATACTTAGTTTTTCTTTCTAGAAGTAGTTACCAGCTGGCAGGAGAAAAATTATGTGCTTTATATAACTTATCTCAAGTAAGTCCTGCTGGTTCCATCAGACCATACAACTTACATCACTGAGTGACTACCCATGAGCATTTTATTTCTTCTGGTAAGCAATAACTTGCATCAAACGTCACCAACATAGTATACAGATATACTTAACCACTGAAGTGATCATGGGTTTTAAAACATATAATAAAAATAACGTAAGTTAAGATAGACTCTTTAAGAAAATTCTTAAAGAATTGCTTGATTAAATTCAGGGAAACTGAAAGACAAAATCTGTTTGCTGTGATTTGACACTTCTGGTTTTTAAACTATGCTATGCATCCAATTACATTTCTACTGTGATAACTTCAATATCTGCCACTTGTGCTGAAAACTCAAACTTTCTTCCTAATTTGCTACCTTAAAAAAAAAGAAAAAAAAGATATTCTCAAAAGAAGTAAAACCTGCCTGTCTTCTTCCTTTGGATTTTATTAGATTCACATAGGAGTTTGAAGTGGATTTCACATGGAAGTTACACGTTTTGTAACTATGTAAAAACAAGATTTTGAATATATATTCATAGGCTTTGTTTTATTTTTTAATAAGTGATCCTAGGTGATATCACCCACACTTCATTTTCTTCAGTAAAATCTCTCTTATGGTTTATATTTTTGTGCTGCTGTTTTGACATATCTTATTTCTTTTTATCCTCCTCCTCCCTTATAGGGTCATCTCACCCACGGTCATGAATAAATGCACATTCCAACAGAAAATCACTCCCACATCAAGAAAGAAAACTGCTCTGACTCATCTTGCTTACTGGCCTTAGTGAAAGAATGAAAGAAGGAAGAGGGGGAGTCTTGAACTTAGGCTGCAAAAATATGTGTAGGTTGTTCCAAAAATAATGCTTCCTATTTGTTTCCGTGGGAACTACAGCAGCTACAAAGAGCACAATAACACTATTTGATAGAGCAAATTCTCAGCTAGGAAATGGCTATTTTTCAATACGGTCACGAGCAGTAGCTATGCATTTTTGGCAGAGATGAACAAGGCCTCGTGATTTTTTTTTTTATTTTCCCTTTGAAAGAAATACCCAAAACATATATTTTAATTAAAATCATAAGATTTAAATGATTATTGCCCATTTAACCAAGAAAACTATTTTATTGCATATGATTGACAGGGAAGTATGAAATAACATCAACCTTCAAGTATGACAAATGTTCATGACATCTGGAGAGCATGTCACCTTGGTACATTGTCCTTGGGAGAGAAGGACAAACAAAGCAAGGTGAGGTGGGAAGCAAAAGGGAATAATTTCTTCCAGAGTTATCGTAGAGTTCCATCTCATCTTTAACATCTGCTTGCGCTTAGGTGCAAATAAGGTTTTATTTCACTGTGTGTTCACTGAATGTGTTTTCATCTATGAGGAGCACTGGCTAAACTCTAAGAACTGTTAGTGTGAACAAGATGAGCAGAAGTTATCTCATACCTGCAGTGTCTGAGGCACGGACTCAGATGTGAATGATCCAAATCCTTAGTTTCAGGGTCTGACATCCCTTATATGTATCTCCAAGCTCCCTCCTGTGACTTTCCATCCCCCCAGCATGTCAGCAGAACACTTAACATGTCTCCTTCACGCCTGGACACTAACTGCCCATGCAAGTGCTCATCCCATCAGATCCACAAGTTGCTTCTATTCACGCGCTTCTTCTCCAGTCAGGGTCTCATGCGCCCCATTTGACTTCAGCCCTTGTCTCCTGGAGACAGTCTTTGATCTCAGAGTTCTTCTTCCACACCCTGTCAAACTTGTTTTTCAGCCTCTATTCTATACGTTGTCTTGAACCCCCACACATACCACAGCTCAAGAAGGAATTAAGAGAATACAGTGGGAACTGAGTATTCAAAGTTTGGTAACATCACAGGCTGTCTCCTAGAACTAAACATAGCTGTTTGATGAGAATTTAGGTATTTCATATTTGTCAAATAATGTAATCTGATATACAAGATATAAGATAATCCAAAGTGGAATAGATTTATTTAGAATTCTGCCAACTGTGATGTGAGATATGCTGGTAGTTATACGTAGTTACAACATCTGAATATTTAAGTCTCGACAGACTAATTATATGAATCTAGACTGATGGAAAAGTACTTCCTTTCCTTCAAAGGAAGATATTGGTATTTAGCAATCCGATATTTATTTGAAGAAATCTAGAAACAAAAAAATCGAATCTTTCTTTTAGCTATATAGTGCATATGTACACATGTACAAAACCTAGGAGAAATTTCTCTGATTGGATATGAATTTTTCGATGTGAGAAGGTTTATGAACTGAATGAGTTCTGCAAAGCTGCAATTCTGAACTGCAGAGGAACCAAGAATTATTTTAGCTACAGGAAATATTTGACATTCATTACCTTTGGCATTCTCCCTCAGTTCTTGTCCTTTTCAAAGAGCTCAGAAGAATTTGTATTCATAGTGATAGTCTGAATGACCCTACATGTAAAAATAAAATCATAGAAGAAAGAAGAAAATAGATGTCTTGTTTTCTATGCATGAGAGTTCTGCAGTACAAGAAGCAAAAGTGTTTCCATGATGCAAGAAATGTATCTGTAATAAAGCGGTACATAAAATAAGCTTATAAGCTTTTTTTTTTTTTTTTTTTTGTAGTCATTGAGCACCATATAGTTGTATAGTTTGCTGCTTCCAATATTTATTTATTTAAATCTGGTAATTCTAAAAAGGTGCATATAATTAGCATTATCTTTTTAAAAAGATTATGCATTTTTCTCATACATCTCCAAAAAGATTTGCTAACGCAGTTATCTCTACCCAGAAGGTTTGTACTCATTTATCTCGTAAGATATCTTTAATTTTGTATCGTATATATTTTTTGAGTACTAGATGCTCCATATCACGTTATCAGGAAGTGCACAGATTACTCTGTGATCTTATTTTAAAATTCTAGTTTAAACACTGTTTCCAGCCCTTTAACAAGGTTAGGAAATGAGTGAATTTATTCTCCTTCAGGGTCTGAAACTCTGACTACAGTGCAGACTACAAATGCCAAAAATAAAGGCCTAAAAACCCAGACTTCTGCGGGACATAACAATACAAAAATGCTTACATTACACATATAAAATGTGATTTTTGTTGAAGCATTAACTGAACTGAGGCAGTTTCTTTCAGCCAACTTGGTCATTTAAAATATATGTATGTAAAAATCCTATGGATGTGTCTTTTTTCTTTCACTTGTGTTTCTTGTGTATTTCAGTTACCAACTCATTAAAACATGAGCTGCTTACCTCTCTGCATTAGCATGACCTTGTCTGTGTAGCAGACATCATGTTCTGATTAACTAATATCATTTGCAGTTTCCAAAGCAATATAACAGCATTTGCTTTGATTAAATTATTATTGCTTACAGCAGTTACAAATCAGACTTGGATTGTGACTCCACAACTTCTTTAATAAGCAAAATTTTACGTAACTAATAACTTTCCAATTGCTGATGTTCTGCAAATTATTCTTTCCTGACTAAACACTACATGCTGAACTAGCCAATGCACTGTTCTGAAAATCTGTAATTCAAAGGTGCACTTTTCCTAAATCACCAGAAAAAGTTTATAGCCCTGATAATCAAGAGCTATATAACAAAACATACTTGATGATCAAAAGTGGCCCTGCTGAACTGGAGGAAATCTATAAGGAACTGTGTTGGCTATTGATTTAAGTGCCCCACATTCAGCAACGGTGAATAAAAATAGAGTGAAAGTGTTCCTTTTAACTCACTACCATAAACATAAGCATGTGAGAAGCTCCTGGATGCTTCAGGAAGAAACAGAAGGTATCAAAAGTATCAGGGAATTTGATGGATATGAATACTACAGTGACAACTGAGGAGTTTTTTTTTCACCTCTAGGACAACAGAAGTAACCTTCTCTGAGGACTTCCGAAAGGTAATTCAGAATTGAACACATCAGTAGTAAAAGCTTGGCTATAACTTAGGCTTTGAAGAAATATTCAGAAAAGGAAGTTATTCAGAATGCCTTCCTCAGAGTTTAATTATCCATTATTATGTGCATCTTATCTTCTGTGCTGAGACAGAAGAAAGGATTCTCCATGTAATGTGTAATTACCGGAGAGTTTCTGAGTAGAAAAACTCCCATTATATTAAGGATTAGTCTTTTCAACCTTATTTCCCAATTACACTGTCTTCCTGCAAATCTTTAGTATTCCATAATATTTTTTTTTAATTTGTGGCCACTTTAAAGACAAGATGTATTAAATGTAAAATATTTCTACAGTTTCATTAAAAACTGATGGATTAAAGATGGATTAAATGAATCCAGCCCCAGGAAACAGTCCAGTTATGGAATACAAGAACTCAGGAATCATACCATAAATTACACTACTCATGGAGCTATTCGTGGACAATGCATAAGCTTATGTACTATTCTTTAAATGCATCATGTGTATGGCTCTCAGATAGCAAGCTCTGAACATGAACTCAACAGAGTTCATGTTACCCAGAAGTAAAACTGTAATCACTTTCCATTATAAAGCATAGACAAAATATAAATTAGAATGAATTAATGAATGATTTTAATATTATATTTTGCACTTATTCGGACACCAATCCTGTTCACACTGGTGGCTCTGGCTAGTGACTGAATGAGATCGTCAAAGAGGTTCTGGACCAAACTCTCTAAAAAAAACTTTTTCCTGAGCCAGAGCAGTGTTCATGGATGGGTTCCCAAGGCTGAGTAGATCACATAGACTAGCTGTTGGAAAAGGCTGATCAGTTGAGGTTTTGAAAGAGCCTAGGAAGACGCTGGGAGAAAGGTGATGGAGATGTCATGTCCAATTTACATAAATTCTCTTGCTGAACTGTGAAAATCCTGAAAAAAAAAAGGATCATAGTTCTAATGTTGCCAAGAGTTCCCACTAATGACCCATCTTTTGTTTCATCAGTCCTCTTAAATTTCATTGGGTAACACAAGATTTTAGAGGACCATGTAAACACAGGTGTTTAATCCCATTTATTTATACAACTCTGTATCCTTGTACACATGTACTCTTATTCTGCCATAACGCATCTTAACTTCTGTGACTTTTGGAAAAGAATCCCCCAAAATTAGGAAGAAATGAAACAATCTCTTGATTGAGTTCACAGTAAAATTGTGCCAGCAAAGTCTTTTGTTACAAAAATTATTTTGTTTCATATTTACAGTTTTTATTTACTGTAATTCTGAAATAGTAGAAGGATGAAAACTCAATGAATTTAAAAAAAAAAAAAAAGAGAGAAAGGAAAAAAAAAGACTGCTGGATGTTGTTATGAGTTAGATCAGCCCATTTTGGGACTTTTAGTGAGTGATTTAAACAGCAACACATACATATAAAAATAAAATAAACAAACAACATCAACAGCAAAACAACACAGAAATAATCCTACAAGGAGATAGAGGTTATTAAAACTACCCTGAAAAATTACTTTTTGTTCACATTCATGTTAGGTAGTCATTAATATTACTTTCCCCTCTTCTACTTAGCCTGGCACTCCAGTGCATCCAGGACTCCACAGAAGGATGAGTACAGTTACCCAAAATTAAAAATAAGAACAAGAAGAGAAACCCAGCAGGCATATTTAGAATCTCAGATTGACTTCTTTAGCAAGTAAAGTAAAAGAGAAAAATTGAGTTTCTACGTGAAAAAGCAGTACATTTTCATAAAGCATCTAAAATACATTAGTAATATTCACAGAATCACAGCATGACGTTGGCATTACCCTCCTGTTCCACCTGCTCCAAACCCTGCCAACAAAGACAACAGAGCAGAGTGCTCAGGCCCATGCCCGGGCCCTTTTGAAAGATCTCTAGGGAGACTCCACAGCCTCTCTGGGCAATCTGTGCCAATGCTCCATCACCTGCACAGAACAGTGTGCTGCCTGGTGTTCATGTGCTCCAGTTTGTGCCTATTGCCTCTTGTCCTGGCACGGGGCACCATTGAAATGGATTTGTCCTCTTTGCACCCGTCCCTTAGGTATCTACAGCTATTGATGGGATCATTATCTTGCTTTTTTTTCTTTTTTTCTTTTTCTTTTTTTTTCTCCAGGCTAAGCAGTACCTGGTCTGTGCAGTTACCATTCATGGATAAGCTTCTTTGCATTACAAGAGGTATTACAACAAGCTTTCCCTTGCAAAAGCATTCATTGTGTTTCTCTTGCAAAAAAAAAAAAAAGGTTGCAAGGGAGCTGGATAGAAGTTGGATCTCTAGAGGTCCCTTCCAAGTCAAATGATTCTGTAATTCTGTGATTGCTGAGTTGTATGGATGGACAGCTTGTTGTAAGGCAGGCTCTCTCCATCCCTTTTCTCTGGTAAAGATAAAGATTGTGGAAAGCAGCCAATCCATTCATTAAGAATGCTGTAATTCTGCCAGAATTGCTCATTTTCAATAATCATAGAACGGCTTGGGTTCAAAGGGACCTTAAAGAACATCTGGTAGCCAACCCCACTGCCATAGGCAGGATTGCCAACAATTAAATCAGGCACTAGATTAGGCTTCCCAGGGACTCACTGGACCTGGCCTTGTACCACTCCAGGAATGGGGCATCTACAGCCTCTGTGGGCAACCTGTGATGGTGCCTCGCTATTCTGAGTGACATCTAATCTACATCTCCCCTCTTTTAGTTTAAAATCATTTTCCCTTGTCATATTACTGTCAGAATCTGACAAAAGTTGGTCTCCATCCTGTTTACAATCCCTCTTCAGTTATCAGAAGGACACAATGAGGTCTCCCTGGAGCCTTCTTCAAGCTAGAAACACCAATTTCCTCAATCTTTCTTCATAGAAGAGGTATTCCAACCCTTTTGTCATCCTTCTGGACCTCCTCTGGATCTGCTCCAGCAGCTCCACGTTCTTCATGTGCTGGAGTCCCAGACTGGATGCAGTACTCCAGATGAGGTTTCACAAGGCAGAATAGAGGGGACAATCACCTCCCTCTCCCTCCTGGCCACCCCACTTTTGATGCAGCCCAGGAAACATATAGCTCTTTGGGCTGCAAAAGCACCCTACTAGCTCATGGCTGGACCACCAGGACCCCCACATCCTTATTCTCAAAGCTGCTCTCAGTGAGTTGCTCCATTCTGTACATACATCTCAGATTGCCCCAACTCAAGTACAACACCTTGCAATTAATCTTGTTGAACATCATTAGATTCCTGTGGGCTCATGTATCTAGCTTGTCCAGGTTCCTTTGGATGGTGTCCCTTCCTTCTATTATATCAATTGCACCACCCAGCTTAGTGTCATCTGCAAACTTGGTGAGGGTGCAGTCAATTCCAGTGTCTATGTCATTGATAAAGATGCTAAAAAGCACTGACCCCAAGGCAGATTCCTAAAGGACACCACTTGTGACTGGCCTTCACCTGGACACAGAGCCACTGATCACAACCCTCTGGCTGCAGTCATCTGACCAAATAGTTCAGCCTTCAAATCCATATCTCTCCAATTTAAAGATAAGGATGTGGAGTAGGAATTAATTATTACTTTGCTATCATCAGAGCAATGCACCCCTGCAAAACAAATTCTGAGAGCTGAACTCACTGATTCCTACAATTTGATATGCTGGAGGAATGTATAACAAGGTGTCCTTTACCACAGTGAATAGATTGCCCTCTGGGAAATTCTCTTGAAGTGATTCCACTGCCTTGTGGAATCCATAAGAAGACAACTTAATGGCAGCTGTTTTAGGAAGTGGCATGTTAGATCAGAAACCAAGAAATATGTGTGGACATAGACTAAAAAAGAGCAACTAACTTAAACAAAATTAGTCTTTTGTCTGTCCTTGCTTACTGAACTTTCCTTGAATATAAAGAAGTAGGGAATGTTCATTCTTGTCGAATATGCATAATGCAGTTATAGCAACATAAAAATTTTTTAAGAGATATTTGGAGAATAAAGCTCTTTCTGTAATGGAAGAGTTCCATTACAATATTTTTATTTTGTTTAGGATAATATTCAAAGAAATCTTAGTGACTTTTCTGTGATTATTTTTGTACAACATTGTAAATTTCTTTGGGGCTTTTTATTTTTAAGTTTGATTTAAATCACATTAGTTTTATTGTTATTGCAGATAACAAGCGCATTTTTTCCAGAAACTGTTTTAAAAGAACCTGTGTTTTTTCAGGTTCTATTTGTAATTTGAATTTCCCCCTTAAATATTTTATGATACATAAGCCAACTACAAATTAATTAGCTTGTTTAATTAACAAGATATGAGTCCCCATCAGACTTTATGTTCCTCCTCGCTGAGAGATACAAATAACACAGAAAATAACTCAGATGGCAAATGTGAATGCTGTTGACAGATAAAGTACAGTCTTGCAGAGATAACTTTAAAGGATTACAGTGTTTCAGCTGAGGATTGATGAACTGTTTAGTTAAGAAATTTCGGCAAGAAAAAGAAAATTATAAGACAGATATGTATCAAATCAATATTGAACTTTTCCACATGAGCAACTATTTTGAAAATGCTTTTGCAAAAATGCAAGAAAAATATTCAGCTACTCAGGCTGGTTCATACGCATTTATCGGGGGGTAGGGCAGTTGGGGGGGGGAGGGCAAACCCCAAAAAAAACAAAAAACAAATTTCAATGCACTATTAGTCTGCAGTATAAAAATAGAAAAAATTTGTCAGGATCCTCTTCTTCCAGGTCCTGCCCGTGGGTGCAGTTCATCCGATGGTTCTAGAAACCTTCTCAAGGCTTCCCTCGTCCTAAAAATTCAGATGACTACATGAGCACCTCCTTGCTGAATCTGAATGCAGTCTGCCCTGTGATCACTTTGAAGGTGCTGCAAATTGTGGTAAGTCTTTAACAAGCACTTCAAGAGAAAGTTCGAAGTCGTTAGAGCCTGAAGCATCTCAATTAGATTCTTTAGATGCAAAAAAACTGTTCAACCATGGGCACTTCCTAAAGCTACTTTTGTTTTTTGCAACACCACCAGACAATTTTACTGAGGCACAAAAATTTATCACTGGATAATTAACTGGATAATTCTTTTTATAGTGGGATACACAATAGAAATACAATCTCCAGCCCTGTTTGAGAGGCATTTTGTACTGCGCCTGAGGTGGAGAGCTACAGGGACACATTGTAACTACTCACTGAAAGCCCAGGAGAGCAGTGAGATACACAGGATTTTCTTCAGAAATACCAGAATCTTCCTACCTCCAGGACTTTGGCAATTACCAGTCAAAGCCTGCTTGTATTTGAACAGTCTGTAGGTGAGGAGGTTGCATTAGAGTGAAATTACATCAGAACCAAGATTCTCGTAACATTAAAGATCTTAACATTTAAACAACCACACACAGAACATTACTTTGTTTGACCTTTAAATATGCAATCCAGTACCATCAGACAGCATTAAAGCAGCTTGCGTGTGTTCTACTCATCACGCTTTGTCAGGCTGGTTATGTCCTTCATCTGCTCCTCTTTGATCCTCATTTTGCCCTCATCATTTCTTTCTGAATTTTGCTCTCTGTTCCAGTCAGACCTGTTGAGTTTAGGCATGATCTGTGATTTTAGCGAATGTTATTATCTCTAACGAGGTCACAGCCCTTTTCACCTTAACGCTCCAGTTCTTATTAAATGCTTAGAACATATTGAAGTCTACTTCCTTAATGTTCTATGAAATAATAATGCTCTATGAAATAATAATAAAAAATTAAAAAACAAAAACAACAAAAGAAACAAAACACAAGCAAAGCAAAACCAGCCTGCAGCCTTTCTTTTCTTTCAAATTTTTTATTTTGTCCTCTTCTTGCTGCTTTTTCTTCAGCCTTCTATCCTTTAAAAAGTTTGTGGTACATCACTGCTGCAGGAGCATGGATAGCATGGTTCTAGGATACTAAACCTAAGTATGCAGCATGAACTACCAGCCTGCATACATTCCCCTCATACAGAGGTGCCTGTCCTTTGATACTAACAGTGGCTGGAGTTATGTCTATGGACTGTATTTATGGTTTTCTGACTACTGGATGTGACTCAGATTTTTGGTCTATCTGTTGATGACCTTTTACCAGCATTTGCCATCCTACAGTCTGCACAGCAAAAAGAAACATACATCAGAACTAGTTAGAGAATCCCTCAAAAATAGTAAAAAAAAAAAAAAAAAAAAAAAAAAAAAAAAAAAAAAAAAAAAAAAAAAAATTAAAAAATGAATGGATAGTCTGGAAACCAGTAGTTGTCAACAGGTTACTATGGTTTGAGACTGTACTCTATTGGATAGCACAATCTCCAGTGTTCCTACAAAATGTTGCCCAGTTTGCCTCCTGGAGCCACTTCTATTTACACTATTTTGACCCTGAGAGCCCTACCAGAAAGAGAGATTATGGTATGAAACATGTGGCACATAGATATTGTATGGTGAAATCAGATTTCAGATTTTATTGTAGCATAAAGCAACTCAAGCTGTATTCCCAGTTTCATGACTCTGTGATAGATGTCATTACAAAACAGGAGAGGAGCTTTCAGTGCTCACTTTTCCACCAGGAAAATAGGCACAGTGGAGAGCTTAAATGCTTTAAACCTATCTAAGGGCCAGGAAATCATAGTCTATATTTCATCACGAAATAATTATCTCTTTCAATGCTATTCCAAAACATTTAAGTGGAAAGGTTGATACTTGCAATGTTAAACAAACCTATACTCCCATTCCACAATATGCACTACAATGCCCAAGCCAGATGTGAAGACACTCCATCAGCCTGTATTTTTCAAATACTCCTGAGGATAGTAATAGCAATCAACATAACAAAGAGATTACCATGCCTCTTGCTATTTTGTGTGTTTGTGTATCCAAGAGAGAGACGTGTTAATTAGACCTTGCTACTGTCTCTTTTTCCATGAATATTTCAACATAACACTGTTAACTGCCTTAGGGAATAGATCAATCATACTGAACTTACATCATTGCAGGCATAGCACTTACCTTCATGCAGTGCACATTTAATATCAAAACCTCATATATTTTTGTATGATATCCTACAATAAATATTAACCCTTACACTATTATTAGTCATCTACTTATTTTCTGCAGTGGGAGAGGCTTTGCCATTTAGATATCAGGGGTACTATTGCTGAAGGCTTTTATTTCTTTATTTTCTTTTAATGGTTAATTGTAAAATGCATTAGTACAGGAGAGAGGAACTTTGAACTTATATTCCTGTATTTTGCAGATCTTTTTGAGAGATCTGATCCATTCAACAGTAAGCATATTTAACTAAATAACTTTCTTTGAACAGCTTTCCCTCTGAATATCATAAAAGGTAGTTTAAATTAGTATATATTGAGAAAATGCACAAAGAGAACTGAAATTTCAGTTTTCACAGTTGACTGAAAAAAATTAAGGTAGGAACTGAAGTTAGTAAAGTAATAAATAATTATAAATCTCTTGTTATAGCCAGTATTTATGAAAATCACAGCCCTGTCCCAGCATTCAGCTCTCTGCTGTTTCACAGAACTTGCTTGACTTCTTCTAGCTGAAGGGTATGCTGAAGGGTTGACCTTATTTTCATCCAACAGGGAATTGTAGAACAGCTGAACTATTGATATACAAGGCCAATATATTTGTTAATGAACTTGCACAAAAAAATGTGTGGATTGAGCTGTCACATCCCTGAGCAGCTGCAGGTCAGTTTGCTAAATGTCAGCTACTCATCAGCTACTGCCTGTATATGTCTATTAAAGTGCACATCCACCAGTAAAAATAATTTAGCATTCAATTTTAAGTAGTTCTTAATGTTGAAAGTATTTTTACTAGTTAGGTAGTGACCATAAAATCACACAAAGGATATGCTTATATATGTGCACACTAAAACCAATTGTACAGATGTAAGTTGGCCGTGCTTCACTCCATTACATAGATCAAACAGCTAGAATGACATGCTCAAAGTGTAGGGCTTGCCAGAGTAGTCTTCACATTTAGCGTCCATTGGATGCTAGGAAGATACCTATGAAATTGCCCTTGCAATTTTCTGCATGAGAAAGCCAAAGAGATGAGGGACCATGTCAAAAGCAGCCTCAAAGTTTAGTAGCAGGGTCTTATTGGCAACTAGGTTATTGAGCACCACTGCAGTAAAGTGACTGTGAGTGGATTCACACAGGATAGCTCGAGGTTTGTAACTTACAAAAGCTCTTACGGGTGTTTCAGTCTTCTCCTAACCTGATCACCATCCATTATCACATCTCATTAAAGCCTACAGTTAATGTTCCAAATATAATCTGTTAAGTCTTAAGTGTAATGTAAGTCTATATTCTTGTTGTCATTAGATGGCAATAGCAAAACTGCCAGCTGGAGACTGCTTGTTACTTATATATTCTGAGTTAGCAGTTCTCTCTATATCCCAGCAGTGGGATATAAAAATATCAAGTACTGTGTTTGCTACACATCCCTGTTGAGAGGTGGGATAAAAATGAAGGGAAAAGGTGTAAGAGCCTGCTGGTCAAGTAATGAGTTTTTTATAAAAAATAGTTACAGTAATGGAGCAAATACAAAAGAAAGTTTTAGAAGAACATATCTCAAAAACTGCATTCCTCTTCCAAGTGGTTCTAGATATAGCTTTAAGGTCTAGTGTTTTTGGCACTGTCAAGTTGACAGTGCAGCCTGTAGCTCAAAACATGAATTATTTGTATATGAACAATATATTTTTCAGAAATTGCAAGGGAGGCATGGGTAGACAGTTGATCACTGGGAAAGCGAGAGCAGTCAGCAGCTTTTATCTGCTTCTAACTGTTGAAAATATTCTTTTTTCATGCCCATTGCATGATTTCTAAGCAAGTATTTTCCTCAAAGGAACTGTGTGTTCAAAACAAGAATAGCACAAGCCTTTCCAGAAATTCTGCAGTCTCAGCTGTACTTTTAAGCATAACATGAACAAACTAAATGCCAAAAAGTCATTTTGAAGGAAAGAATACAAATTTCTACCATCCATAAAGACAGAATCTATTTTAGAGCACTGTTTATAAGAGTTTCTGAATCTCATCACTATTGTATTTATATCAATTTCTCTACTTTATAGACTTCATATTTTAACAGATCAGAACTGCTTTACAGATGTAATAACAGCATAATATGAGAAATCTTGTAAGATATATTTAAACTTTTTTTTTTCAACTTGCAAACACAGGATTGAAAACTAATCATATTATACAAATTCTTAGTTCCAAAAGAATCTAGTAACCCAGGCAGATTTCTTTCATTAAATAATTTAAGAATCACTGAACAGATGAGAAGTACTTTCTTTTTTAAAGTACTGTATTCTTTAAAAAAATATTAATACTGTAATATTGATTGTAATATTGATGCCATTTCTTTTGAAATGGTCAACAACATTCCTGTGATCCTGTGATCATTGTCTTTGAATCAAAAAGTAATGTCATTCCAAGGGATGTGATCTAATCTAGCCTGGAGTTAATGAGTGATTTTGTTTCCCCCATGGACTGCGGTTTTAGTGCTCCATTCCATTCTTAATTCACAAATTTGTAAGGAAAAAAGTGGCCACTTTTCAGTTTCTCTCTGTATGGGTTATTCAAAATCCACAAAAACTCTCACATTTAAAATATAAGTAACATTTGATACCACAGTTTCTCTCACACTCATATTTTGTAAGAAAACACCAGTCAAGATTCTTCACTGTACTTTGATGGCAATTCCGAGTTACTTCATAAAACTTGGTAACTCCAGTGAGACATGCTTCCTCCACATATTTAATTACCAGGAATTCTGGAGAAAATTAAGAAAAAGCCTGATTATGAAAATAGAAAGAAGCACATGAAGTTAACAACTAATCAGTAAATTGGCATACTCAGCTAGGTCGCTGAGTAAACTGCAGGATTACATTCAGGTGAATCTGAAAGAAAACTCAGGTATTCTTTCAGAACAAAAACAACAAGAGCCAATAAATTAGCAAGGAAATGTGCTAGTATTACCAAACTAGAAAAGTAGCAAATCTTGCCATATTTGTGCCTGTTAGACATGCTTCTCTACATACAGATTCAGACTTTAAAATCCCATTGATTGCAAAGTACAACACAGCCCAATAGAGAAATTTCTGGAATAGCATTCCTCAGCACCAGCTTGTACTAACTCGACATCTGGCCAGCAAGTAAGGTCTGAGAGTCATAGTTCTTCATCCTTCTCTCTATTTACCTGACAGAAATCCCAATTGTTCAAGTCTCTGCAGATATCTTGCACTGACAACCATTTTATTTTTCAGTTTCTGTCAAACCCTTTTCTAGCTGAGTCAAGCCTTCTACTCAGGTCTCAGATCATGAAACTTCATAAATGAAGATGAACTTACATAACATGCACACAAAAGTTCCTTCTTTTCAGTCAGAACACCTCTTTTCTACCAAGTGTGCTCCATAGAGCACAGATTATTCTAGGTGCTCTACTCTCTAGTGACACCTCATTAATTAGTACAGGAAATCAGAAGCACAGAAATGTTTATTAATATTAAACATGATCAAATAGAACACATGCATCATTCTTACAATTGATTTTGCAGTTGTGTTACAATGGCTTGTCAAAGTATATTTTCCTTCTTCCCATACCCTTATTATTTATAAATTAATGAGATTATCATCCCCTGAAATCCATTTTATTTTAAACTATTCCTTGAAGTAAGGCAGTCTTACTATTATTACAAGTCTTGAATGCTGCAAAGATCATTCCAAAATACTATTAAATGTGTTGCATAATATTACTTGAATTTTGACAGTGTCATTACAGGTAGATCACAGAATTTAGAATGTTAAGTATTTTAAATTTATTTTTGTAACACAGACCTTTCAAGTTAAAATTTTTCCCTACTGTGATTATACTATCCTAACTCTACTAGAAATTACAGTCTCATTCCATCTCATTTACTTAATAGCCTTGTCAACAGATTAGAGTTGCAATGGTATCTCCAAATTGCACCAGAAAAAAAGTAAAAATTTGAATACACACCATGCTCTGCTTCCAGAGAAAATTTTATTCCCTCTAATTCTTCAGTAAAGAAGAACAGTTACTGCCAAAAAGATAAATCTTGGCAGTAGGAAGTCTAAGTTTTTGTATTGTTTGCATTTCCAAGGTTGAAAAGAAGACAAAAGTAATAACAAAAATGTTTTCAAACAAGCATATTTTAAGTATTTCATATTCATATGATGCTATCTTTGCAGTACTTATTCTATATATTGCTTTATATTCTCTCTCACATTGCTATCATTCAATAGTCCTTCAGAATTTATAGATACTGTAAAGAATCATGCAGACATTCGGAATTATCTTAGTTCTCTGCATAGTACCTTCACAGTAAATCAGATGTAATGCAGATTTTTACCAATATCTTCATTATTTTATTTTATTTTATTCTATTTTATTCTATTTTATTCTATTTTATTTTTCTTCTGTAAGCCTATTTTAACAGGTTAAAATCAAAGAGAATGATGACATGCATATTTCTTAGCTACAGGTACACTACTGGATTGACAGGCTTTTCCCCTCTCTGATCTGTTAAAAGAACCCTCTGTGAAACCCAGAAAACGCATTCACTAAGCAGTACGTTCATGATAGGGCTTTGTAGGCACAGACTGAATACATTTGCTTAGAAAGGGTACTCAGCTGTTTTCAGAAATTAACTTTCTGGAACTGTTCCCCAGGAGCCTTTCCACAGTAGTATACAAAACTATGATTTATCCCAGAAGAACTGTGGTTTATCTTTCAGCTAACGCTTCACTTAGTAGTGAAATATCAGTGATCGTTCTTTGCATGTACTGAGAGCTCTCAGTTCACACAGTTAAATAAAAAATGTCCCCCTGCTCAAAGCCACTGATAACTTGTTATTTGACTGACACATTTGTGGAGATGAGCCAGAGACTAAGATGTCCCATCCATGATTAACCATTTTTTCTTTTGGAAGTATCTAAGTATTAGGACAAAGAGCAATGGAGCCCTCCCTGTCCTCCTCTTGGTCAATGAAACTTCAACTACAGAATGCAAAATAAAACAAGAAAGATAATTCATTTAAAAGCCTGATGCAAGTATATATACACGAAGTAGAAGAAGCTGTATATGTGACATACTTGAGATGATGGTGCAATAGTAATTTACTCAGGATAATGGATTGTTTGCCAGAGGCCTGGTGGCCAGCTTTGCCTGTTCTTGTAAAAAGATGTGTGGCATGAGAAAACAGGCTGAAATTTCAAGAACAGAAAGCTTCAGTTTAGGTATGAGAGATGGCTCTTTACTGTCTGAACAAGACATACAATAATCCAACAAAAAATTTCAGAAACTGAGCTCAGGACAACCCTACTGAAACAAGAAGAAGCAGTACAGATGGTGGATATTTTAATCTCCTGTTCAGAACTCTCTGGTACTCGAAGTCAAATGGCATCCTTATAGTTCTATAAATTAACTACGGTCATTTTTGTTCATTATCACAGAATTTTCTACTCTATGCAGTTCACACACTTAACTCAGTATTTACGTGTACATGCTTACACATTTGCATACTCCTGTATTATTTTTTCTTTTATTAAAAGAAGCAGCAGCTAAAGTCTGCTTGACTCACATAGGCCTTGCTCAGTCATAGAAGAATCCAACAGCCTGTAGTTTTCTGTTCAGAAATAGCTATAGTAGGGGAGCCAGTCTAATTAGATTATCCTCAGAAGAATAGCTTTGAGATTCTATCCACCAGTATCCTACCTTTAAGGATGTTCTTGAACTGGGAGAAGTCTCATTCTGACTACTTTTTTTTTTCTTTTAGTGAATCAATTTCTGTGAGCAAACCCAGTCAGAATAATAATGGAAGGTTTCAGCTTGATTTAGTACAATATAGTAGAAATATCTCCAGAAAAGTAAGAATAGAGTATTTTCAAATGAAAATTTTCAGTATTTGCAGCATGTAGACTATAATTACTCAATAACGCTAGTTGAATTAAATTGTATTAATAAAATAATGTGTTATTCCAAACTGTAAATGCCACAGCTGGTAACATATTACAGCTTTTCAAAGCATCATTATCATAGAAGAAAATGTGATATAAGGATGGAAAATGAATTATCAGAGTGGGAGAGGATACTAAGAGTTGGCTGCTTTTATATTTAGGACCCCTCAGCTGGTGAAAGTAATGCTTTGACTATCTGCATCAATGGATAAGACTGTCTCAAACTTGAAGCTTGAGTTTTCAATACTGTATTTATGTCTTCAAATGGAGAAACATTTGACTTGAAATAAAAAGTGAGGCTTAGTATGACAGGCTGTAGTTTACTTGCTTTGTTATTTGAAAATTCTGTGTAGTTATAAGTTTCAGACCTACAGTATTTTATCTGAGTTACTATTCTCTGGTACACTTGGGGAAGCCTCAGTAAAACTAAATGGAGGGGAACTACCTAAAAAAGTAATAATAATACTTTGAACTTTTTAAAGAACACTTCAGAGGAATTAAAAGAACATAAGATGGGTTTCACATCATGTGGAGGTTTATAAAGCTCGAATCAGAATTCAGCTCTCACAATAGAGTAACTTTGCAAAGGCTTTGGACTGAAACCCAGAAACCAGGTAAAAAAATGATAGAGCTGAGACATAGCAAAGGAAATTAATTAACTAACTAACTAAATAAATAAATACACAGCTTTTCCTAAAGTACTATACAGAAGGACTATTACAATTATGCCAGTACTGCATTTACAAACCTGTCTGATCAAAGCAGCAAACCTGGCTCTAAATACTCCTGAAGCCAGTACACAGTCCTGCTTATCTCCATTCATAGCAAGAACATGATAAAAATGTGCATACATCTAGTCTATCAGTGTATATTCAACACTGTTTCTAAAAGGACAGGATGTGTACTAACCAGTCATTTCAGCTAAAGAAAAGAGGCCCATAAGTGAGTTTCATGAACAGTATCAGAAAATTAAAATCTGTATTTCCCAAGAAGTTCAGAATGCAACTCTGTAGCTCTCATCTGTCTGATAGGTAGCAAAAGACCAGCTTCGGCAGCAAGTGTTCCTTCATTATCACAGCCATACAGGTCTGCGCAAAGGAGTCCAAGGCTAAAGGACATCGTTGTAGCCATCTTCAGTGCTTGAAGGAGTTCCTTCTCTGACTGTTTGCACTCTCCCTAGAAACCAATCCTTTGAATAACTAAGCAACAAGAAGCTGTAACAAGAACTATAAAGATGAAATGGGATCTTACTGAAAAGAAAGGAGTACGTAACACTTCTTGTACTTGATTTGAGGTCTAGTAGGCATTAAATAAATATTCTTAAATCGCTCTTTTCTCCTTACATCATACAGTAATTTTCTGCAAACGCATGTATAAACATACATGGCCTAAATGATGTCCTCCTTTGTCTAAATGTAGAATTGAATTACTGCTAATAAAATGTACCTCAGATTAAATTATGCAAACTGTTACCATATATATACACCTATGTATATCATGTATATACATATCTATTTTAAAACAGACTGCAGTGAGTAAGTTTTGCTTGATACAGACCTGTGGTTTGGCAGTGCTGACGTCATGCTGTTCTCAAGCAAGCCGGTGTGAGAAGTATTTCTAAGGGTAAAATAGATTCCTTGCAGTGCAAATGACTACAGGGTTTAAGGTAAAAGGTGCGTGTGATTCGTCCTCATTTTGGTTACCTACCTCCATCTAGTGACCAGAGATGGTAATACCTATTAACTCTACGATAATCCATGATTCAATTGTTTGTGTGGACAGAACTCAGAACTCTGTTTTTAGGACTTTTCAAACGGTGAAGGATAACAAGGAAACATATTCCCTCCCACACAAACAGAATGAACTGTCTCCAGCTCTTGCCGAGAAATAGGAACGCATTTGGACATGAAGATAACACAAATGTGCAGAGGCGATGCCCCTAACCTGCACCACTGTTGCTGACTGCATCTGTTGTGCTCAGCTAAAGCGGGGTAATCTAACCAGCTTCCTGCAGCATATTTGATTGAATCACACAAGCAGTTAGTGGCATTACAGTGTGGTTTTCAAAAGGGTCTTCACCTTCTTAGTGCTTGGATACTTCTTAAGAAAATGTTATAAAGTTGCTTTCTAGTAAGCGGGAGTCAAGTAACTATGTTGCCTAGACTGTGGCCTATTGTTGCTCCAATACACGGATAGATTACATGGTTTTTTGCCAGGTTGGACCATCATATTGGCAGTATCATTTCCATGTTTTCTGATGGGACACATTTGCAAGAAGGGTGAATAATAAAATCACATGCTTTGCTTGACAGTTTCTGATTTGCTTTTTTCCAGCTTCTAGGCAATATGCAATTAAACATATTTCTTCTTGAAATGGATTTGTATTAATAGAAATAAGATCATTGAGTGAATCGTACTTCAAAATACAGAGGAATAGCAGTAGAATGAACAGTGGCAAAGCAGCAGCAAAGAACCCAAAACTGCTGGTGTGATCAGATGCCTTTCAGTCGAAATCAGTGTCGCTCCTTCAAAAAAGTAGAGACAGAATTCAGTCCTCTGTAAACAGCAAGCCAGGAGTCAGTGAAGCCTGAGAAAAGATGGGATTGGAGGAGATGGATTAGATTAATAAAGTGCATTTCAAAGAAGAAGAAATACATCCTTTTGAGACAGGAACTGTACTCTAAAAAGAGACAATCGTTGCAGTGCCTGAAATACCACAGGCAACTTCCAGTTTCTGGCAGATTGCATGTGGTAGTCACAGATGTCACCAGGGGTCAACAATCAACCTTGATGAAAATACCTCTTTCTGGCTGGGGACATGGATGCTGAAAACATCCAGGGCAGTGTCTACAATACAACTTATTTAAGATAAGTCATAAGCACAAATACTTCTCAAGACAAAAATCCATCCAAGAGTGGTGTTTTACAGCTATCCCCCTGAAGTTTATTTTACAACAAATAGCACAAGAAGACTTTTGAACCACAGGAGGGTATGCTCAGAACGCTTACTAATTGTAGAATAGTAATATTTTAAGTCCAGAGTTTAATTCTCTGCAAATATTACAGGGCTGCTGTCACGGAGTTAACTAGATCAATTTATGCCCGTGACAGGGGGCAGCAGGCCCCAGTCCCCCACCCCCTCTGGCCCCGCAAAATGGGAAGGAAGGAAGGAAGGGAGGAAAAAAAAAAAACCAGCAGCAACAATCTATGGAGGTAAACTTATTTTACTAACTATGATATCGGAATGCAAGATAACACAATATAATACAACCTAATTGAAATTGAGACTAATAAATAAGATAGGAGAGAGAGAGTTCCCGAGACCGAGTCAAACCTGAAAAGCTTGGAACGGCTAGGAAAGCACCCTCCAACACCCACTGCCAGGCAGTAAGAGCCCGCCCCACCTGGAAGGGTCAGATCCCATGACTTCCGTAATGTATAGGGATAGGTACCTGGAATTGGAGCATTATCACTTTAATTCCAGTGCAGTACATGATGTTTTGATGTGGAATACTGAAAACCAAGAACGTAAAACCATGACAGCTGCTCCTCAAGTAATGCTTCCTACGTCATTATGTTGGCCCATGATGTCACAGGCAAATGGTGGTGGTATGGCAGTAGAGGTTGAACCTTCCTACCAATATTCTGTTACATGTTGTTGCTGTGTGACAGACGGCAGCAGAAGGGCAGTCTGACAAAATGGTGCCTGACACGGAAGTGTATTTGAAGAAAAGGTGTGTCACCAAATCCCTCCATGTGCAAAAAGTGGCCTTCATTGGTGCTTGCTGAACATTTATGGATACCAAACAGTGGATGTGAGCAGAGAGGCAGTGTGTAGCCCATTTCAGCAGTGGTGACAGTGATTGTAGGTCGTGTGTGCTGGTGCAGATTTTGATGAGCATGGCATGCAAATTCTTGTCCATTGCTGGCAAAAATGTATAGCTACTGCTGGTGATTGTGTTGAAGAACAGCATTCTGTAGCTGAGAATTTGCTCTATCAAACAGTTACGGTGCTCATTTTATCTTTGGTAATTTTCATGAAATGAAATAGGAGGCATTACTTTTGGAGCAACCTACACATATACGGCCCAAGACAGTTCCTCTTCTTTCAGTGCAGCCTAGGCAAACCAAAGTGTTTCAGCTACTTCTCTCAGGCACTGAGTACCTTTCTTCATGGTGGCCCATTTGCCTGGGTTACATATCAGGGGCAGAGAGGTGTCTCTGTGAAGAGTTCATTTACATATATATGTATGTATACATATATATATTTATTTACTACGTTTGTGGAGGAACACATAATGTTTATATGACTGTTAACAGAAACAAAGCCTGAACTTGAAGAAATGAGTGCCCCACACGCAGCTCTGCCAGAGCGCTGTGGCTGGTGGGACCACCTGTGAGGCAGCTCTGCCCTGAGGAGATGGGCAGTACCTGCGAGGAGCCCGTGCCCCTCAGGTGACCCCGGCCTGACCTTCAGGTGACCCCACCCCGGTCGCCTTCAGCGAGAAAGGGCGGGAACGATGAGGCGCGAAGCAAAAGCGGCGGGAAGCAAAAACGGCGGGAAAAGCGAGCGGCGCTCTGGGCTCCTATTGGCTGGCGGGCGGCGGGAACACCTATATAAGACGCTCGGGCGCAACAGGTGTGCGCCTCAGCGTGTGAGAAGAATCTGCGTGCTCTGAGAGGAAGGCGGCAGCGGCATCCACCGATCGAGCTGTGGCGGAGCGGTAGGAAGCAGAGAAGGGCGGGGGTCGGAGGCGGAGGCTGGGCGGGGGTCGGAGGCGGAGGCTGGGCGGGATCCGGAGGCCGGCACCGAGCGTGCTCTGAGCGGAGCTAGTCGGAGGGACGGGGGCCGGGGGCCGGGTCGGAGGCGAGAGCAGGACGCGACACGGTCCGGGGCCGGGGTCCGGGGCCGGGGTCCGGAGCCGGGGTCCGGAGCCGGGGTCCGGAGCCGGGGGCCTGGGCCGGGGTCCGGAGCCGGGGGCCTGGGCCGGGGTCCGGAGCCGGGGGCCTGGGCCGGGGTCCGGAGCCGGGGGCCTGGGCCGGGGTCCGGAGCCGGGGGCCTGGGCCGGGGTCCGGAGCCGGGGGCCTGGGCCGGGGTCCGGAGCCGGGGGCCTGGGCCGGGGTCCGGAGCCGGGGGCCTGGGCCGGGGTCCGGAGCCGGGGGCCTGGGCCGGGGTCCGGAGCCGGGGGCCTCTGCCTCGCGGTAGAAGATGCTACAGGACAACGGCAAGCAGCAATAATAAAGTAAAAACATCTTGCTACTGTTGTAATGACTTGTAAGAATTGTATCTCTATTTCTCAGTGAACGGGTGGTGGGAACTGGGGGGAGCACAAATAGAGTGAGGCAGTGACATGGACGAGAGGAAGCACTTGAGTAGTGTCCTAGTGTTTAAGAAAGTTAATGTGTGGAAGAAGCTCTATAGGACGGAAAGGGAGGATGTCCAGAGAAAATGTAAGCCTGCAATATGAAATTCTGTTTGTTACTTTAAGACAATCCATGGCAGTAGATGTTAGGACATGGCAAGAAAGAAAAAAGAAAAGATGAATTTAAGGGAGTGGGAGAATCAAATGAGCAAGAAGGGGAAAGGAGTGATGAGAAGGGGTATAGAAAGAAATGCACTCCAATGCACCTCCATATCACCACGGGCACAGTTAAGCATCAGGAGAGCCAAGCTCTCATGAAGGTTCACCAGGACGAATGTAGAGAGACAAATAGTTGTAATGACAGCTCAAGTCTTTGTAAATAAATAAGCATCAGAGAACACGTGTAAGCAGGGAAGTTGACCCTTTGGCCGCTGCTGTTTGCGTGCCCAGCTCCATTTGCCTGGTCTGCCTGCCTCTGTGACCTTCCGCAGCACTGGCTGGACCTTTGCAGCGCATCAGCACGGGTGAGAAAAGCTGTTTTAGTGTTTTTTATGGGATGAATTGGGAAGGGGGAGGAATGTAAAGGCTTCTATGGCTGGGTTGTCGTGTGCCGAGCTCCGTCTGGATGTTGGGCTTCCTGTTTTCCTTGGGTGGTGGGGTTGTTGGTCCTCAGGTCTAATGGAGCCCTTTGTTTTTTTTTTTTTTTTCAGGAGTGGCTGCAGAAAAGCAAGAAGCAGTGCATGGAACCAGGAGGCGACAGCGAGCAAGAGGAGGAAGCAGAAGCCTGTGGATGGGGGCGAAAGAGAGAGGCTCTCTGGGCAAAAGCACCTCCCTGTTAGCAGGGGCATAGTCACATTTCAGTAGAGCGCTGCCGGCACCTTGGGTGACCAGGCCGGCTTTGTGCTGGGCGACCTCCCTGTAAGCAGGGCTCAGGTCTTTGCTGTAATTGGCCTTTTGCCTTGTTGCTCGTTTGGCTGCCTGGGGAGAGTGGCCCCCCGTACAGAGGGCAAGAGCCACCTCCCCGCACCTGAGTGGGAAATGGAGCTCGCTGGACCCCAAGGCCACCCTGTAAGCAGGGTAAGGTGCCGTTTCCTTGCCCCTATTCTCCTGGCCCCTTGGTGTTGCTGCCTGCTGGTGGCCTGTGAAGGTGACGGCTCTGTACATGGGGTGCGCGTCACAGCCTTTTGCTTTACATGAGAAGCCCTTTAGTACGTTGAGGCTTGTGGCCTCCGTGCAGCCTGGGGACAGGTCACAGGCTCTTTCCTGTTGCTCGTGGGTGCGGGTTTATTCCCAGGGGTTAGCTGCGCTGGGTTGTCCTTTCCTTCTGGAAAGTCCCATCTGTGTGTGTGTGTTCCCCTTCCTTTCCTTGTTTGTGTTTGTGGTGTGACTGAGTGATTGAGCTTTCCCTTTAGGCCCCTGCAAAAATGGCTGCAGCTTAGCTTGGACTTCCCAGGGGGGAATGGAGGACTTGATGCGTGGCACAAGTGGGGTGTTCCCTTTTAGTCCCACGAGCGCAGTGAGTGTCCTGTCGCGTCCCTTTTTTTGTAGGACAAATCAGAGCCGCACGGTAGTTGTGTGGCCGAGGCCACCCTGTAGCCAGGGTTTGGGCCTGTCCCTGCGTGGCCGCCTGTTGTGCTGGCGGCGTGACAGCCCTGTACTCGGGGTGCGTGTCACAAGCTGAGGAGCCCACTGTCCCCGTAGCATCCCGCCCCCCCTGTAATCAGGTCTGGGGCGGCTGCTTTAGCCAGCCGGTTGGTGGGAATGACCCCTCCCTGTCCCGTCAGAGGGTGCAGGTTGAGGTGCTGCTTGTAGCTGGGGCGACCTCCCCGCTCGGTGGGTCGAGGTTGTTCCCTGGGCTCCCAAAGACGTGGTGGTGTTGTGCAGCCGGGCGCGCCAGCCTGTAGCTCAGGCGTTGGTGGGAGCCACGTGCTCCGTGGGGCTTCTTGGCAATGGTGAGGTGTTGGGCACCGCCCTGTCGACTGGGCTGCGTGTGCCCCCTGTGTTTGGTGAGCTGTGTTCTGGGAGAAGCCCCCTGTAGTCAGGCGGGTATGTGGCCCCGGCCTTTCAGAGGCAGGGGGCCGAGAGATGTGAGGTTGTGCTGGCACCCTCCCTGCAATTGGGGCTGGGATCCCGGTCGTGGCCTTTGGCCGTGCCGCCCCGCTGCCTGGCTGCTGAGTGTCGTTCCTGCTGCCGGGGGGGAAACCGAGCTCTGTGGCTCCGTGGGTGTCATCGCCCCGCCTGTAACGAGGTCTGGGTGTGGAAGCCTTTGTGCTCAGCTGGCAGCCTGCATGGGGCGACCACCCTGTTAGCGGGGTATGGGTCAAGGTGCCCCCCGGTGTGGGAGGGAAGGAGCATCCCTCTGCCTGTGGACCAAGGCTGCCCTGTAAGTCAGGGATTGGCCGTGCCTTGGAGTCCCAGGCCTTTTGCAATGGCGGCAGCGTCAGGGCACCCCTGTAAGCAGGGCAGTTGACCCTTTGGCCGCTGCTGTTTGCGTGCCCAGCTCCTTTTGCCCAGTCTGCCCGCCTCTGTGACCTTCCGCAGCACTGGCTGGAGCTCCGCAGCGCATCGGCACGGGTGAGAAAAGCTGTTTTAGTGTTTTTTATGGGATGAATTGGGAAGGGGTGTGGGGGATGTAAAGGCTTCTGTGGCTGGGTTGTCGTGTGCCGAGCTCCGTCTGGATGTTGGGCTTCCTGTTTTCCTTGGGTGGTGGGGTTGTTGGTCCTCAGGTCTAATGGAGCCCTTTGTTTTTTTTTTTTTTTTTTTTTTTCAGGAGTGGCTGCAGAAAAGGAAGAAGCAGTGCGTGGAACCAGGAGGCGACAGCGAGCAAGAGGAGGAAGCAGAAGCCTGTGGATGGGGGCGAAAGAGAGAGGCTCTCTGGGCAAAAGCACCTCCCTGTTAGCAGGGGCATAGTCACATTTCAGTAGAGCGCTGCCGGCACCTTGGGTGACCAGGCCGGCTTTGTGCTGGGCGACCTCCCTGTAAGCAGGGCTCAGGTCTTTGCTGTAATTGGCCTTTTGCCTTGTTGCTCGTTTGGCTGCCTGGGGAGCGTGGCCCCCCGTACAGAGGGCAAGAGCCACCTCCCCGCACCTGAGTGGGAAATGGAGCTCGCTGGACCCCAAGGCCACCCTGTAAGCAGGGTAAGGTGCCGTTTCCGTGCCCCTATTCTCCTGGCCCCTTGGTGTTGCTGCCTGCTGGTGGCCTGTGAAGGCAGAGGCCCAGTACACAGTAGTTGTGTGGCCGCGGCCGCCCTGTAGCCAGGGTTTGGGCCTGTCCCTGCGTGGCCGCCTGTTGTGCTGGCGGCGTGACAGCCCTGTACTCGGGGTGCGTGTCACAAGCTGAGGAGCCCGCTGTCCCCGTAGCATCCCGCCCCCCCTGTAATCAGGTCTGGGGCGGCTGCTTTAGCCAGCCGGTTGGTGGGAATGACCCCTCCCTGTCCCGTCAGAGGGTGCAGGTTGAGGTGCTGCTTGTAGCTGGGGCGACCTCCCCGCTCGGTGGGTCGAGGTTGTTCCCTGGGCTCCCAAAGACGTGGTGGTGTTGTGCAGCCAGGCGCGCCAGCCTGTAGCTCAGGCGTTGGTGGGAGCCACGTGCTCCGTGGGGCTTCTTGGCAATGGTGAGGTGTTGGGCACCGCCCTGTCGACTGGGCTGCGTGTGCCCCCTGTGTTTGGTGAGCTGTGTTCTGGGAGAAGCCCCCTGTAGTCAGGCGGGTATGTGGCCCCGGCCTTTCAGAGGCAGGGGGCCGAGAGATGTGAGGTTGTGCTGGCACCCTCCCTGCAATTGGGGCTGGGATCCCGGTCGTGGCCTTTGGCCGTGCCGCCCCGCTGCCTGGCTGCTGAGTGTCGTTCCTGCTGCCGGGGGGGAAACCGAGCTCTGTGGCTCCGTGGGTGTCATCGCCCCGCCTGTAACGAGGTCTGGGTGCGGAAGCCTTTGTGCTCAGCTGGCAGCCTGCATGGGGCGACCACCCCGTTAGCGGGGTATGGGTCAAGGTGCCCCCCGGTGTGGGAGGGAAGGAGCATCCCTCTGCCTGTGGACCAAGGCTGCCCTGTAAGTCAGGGATTGGCCGTGCCTTGGAGTCCCAGGCCTTTTGCAATGGCGGCAGCGTCAGGGCACCCCTGTAAGCAGGGCAGTTGACCCTTTGGCCGCTGCTGTTTGCGTGCCCAGCTCCTTTTGCCCAGTCTGCCCGCCTCTGTGACCTTCCGCAGCACTGGCTGGAGCTCCGCAGCGCATCGGCACGGGTGAGAAAAGCTGTTTTAGTGTTTTTTATGGGATGAATTGGGAAGGGGTGTGGGGGATGTAAAGGCTTCTGTGGCTGGGTTGTCGTGTGCCGAGCTCCGTCTGGATGTTGGGTTTGCTGTTTTCCTTGGGTGGTGGGGTTGTTGGTCCTCAGGTCTAATGGAGCCCTTTGGTTTTGTTTTTCTTCAGGAGTGGCTGCAGAAAAGGAAGAAGCAGTGCGTGGAACCAGGAGGCGACAGCGAGCAAGAGGAGGAAGCAGAAGCCTGTGGATGGGGGCGAAAGAGAGAGGCTCTCTGGGCAAAAGCACCTCCCTGTTAGCAGGGGCATAGTCACATTTCAGTAGAGCGCTGCCGGCACCTTGGGTGACCAGGCCGGCTTTGTGCTGGGCGACCTCCCTGTAAGCAGGGCTCAGGTCTTTGCTGTAATTGGCCTTTTGCCTTGTTGCTCGTTTGGCTGCCTGGGGAGCGTGGCCCCCCGTACAGAGGGCAAGAGCCACCTCCCCGCACCTGAGTGGGAAATGGAGCTCGCTGGACCCCAAGGCCACCCTGTAAGCAGGGTAAGGTGCCGTTTCCTTGCCCCTATTCTCCTGGCCCCTTGGTGTTGCTGCCTGCTGGTGGCCTGTGAAGGCAGAGGCCCAGTACACAGTAGTTGTGTGGCCGCGGCCGCCCTGTAGCCAGGGTTTGGGCCTGTCCCTGTGGCCGCCTGTTGTGCTGGCGGCGTGACAGCCCTGTACTCGGGGTGCGTGTCACAAGCTGAGGAGCCCGCTGTCCCCGTAGCATCCCGCCCCCCCTGTAATCAGGTCTGGGGCGGCTGCTTTAGCCAGCCGGTTGGTGGGAATGACCCCTCCCTGTCCCGTCAGAGGGTGCAGGTTGAGGTGCTGCTTGTAGCTGGGGCGACCTCCCCGCTCGGTGGGTCGAGGTTGTTCCCTGGGCTCCCAAAGACGTGGTGGTGTTGTGCAGCCGGGCGCGCCAGCCTGTAGCTCAGGCGTTGGTGGGAGCCACGTGCTCCGTGGGGCTTCTTGGCAATGGTGAGGTGTTGGGCACCGCCCTGTCGACTGGGCTGCGTGTGCCCCCTGTGTTTGGTGAGCTGTGTTCTGGGAGAAGCCCCCTGTAGTCAGGCGGGTATGTGGCCCCGGCCTTTCAGAGGCAGGGGGCCGAGAGATGTGAGGTTGTGCTGGCACCCTCCCTGCAATTGGGGCTGGGATCCCGGTCGTGGCCTTTGGCCGTGCCGCCCCGCTGCCTGGCTGCTGAGTGTCGTTCCTGCTGCCGGGGGGGAAACCGAGCTCTGTGGCTCCGTGGGTGTCATCGCCCCGCCTGTAACGAGGTCTGGGTGCGGAAGCCTTTGTGCTCAGCTGGCAGCCTGCATGGGGCGACCACCCCGTTAGCGGGGTATGGGTCAAGGTGCCCCCCGGTGTGGGAGGGAAGGAGCATCCCTCTGCCTGTGGACCAAGGCTGCCCTGTAAGTCAGGGATTGGCCGTGCCTTGGAGTCCCAGGCCTTTTGCAATGGCGGCAGCGTCAGGGCGCCCCTGTAAGCAGGGCAGTTGACCCTTTGGCCGCTGCTGTTTGCGTGCCCAGCTCCTTTTGCCCAGTCTGCCCGCCTCTGTGACCTTCCGCAGCACTGGCTGGAGCTCCGCAGCGCATCGGCACGGGTGAGAAAAGCTGTTTTAGTGTTTTTTATGGGATGAATTGGGAAGGGGTGTGGGGGATGTAAAGGCTTCTGTGGCTGGGTTGTCGTGTGCCGAGCTCCGTCTGGATGTTGGGTTTGCTGTTTTCCTTGGGTGGTGGGGTTGTTGGTCCTCAGGTCTAATGGAGCCCTTTGGTTTTGTTTTTCTTCAGGAGTGGCTGCAGAAAAGGAAGAAGCAGTGCGTGGAACCAGGAGGCGACAGCGAGCAAGAGGAGGAAGCAGAAGCCTGTGGATGGGGGCGAAAGAGAGAGGCTCTCTGGGCAAAAGCACCTCCCTGTTAGCAGGGGCATAGTCACATTTCAGTAGAGCGCTGCCGGCACCTTGGGTGACCAGGCCGGCTTTGTGCTGGGCGACCTCCCTGTAAGCAGGGCTCAGGTCTTTGCTGTAATTGGCCTTTTGCCTTGTTGCTCGTTTGGCTGCCTGGGGAGCGTGGCCCCCCGTACAGAGGGCAAGAGCCACCTCCCCGCACCTGAGTGGGAAATGGAGCTCGCTGGACCCCAAGGCCACCCTGTAAGCAGGGTAAGGTGCCGTTTCCGTGCCCCTATTCTCCTGGCCCCTTGGTGTTGCTGCCTGCTGGTGGCCTGTGAAGGCAGAGGCCCAGTACACAGTAGTTGTGTGGCCGCGGCCGCCCTGTAGCCAGGGTTTGGGCCTGTCCCTGCGTGGCCGCCTGTTGTGCTGGCGGCGTGACAGCCCTGTACTCGGGGTGCGTGTCACAAGCTGAGGAGCCCGCTGTCCCCGTAGCATCCCGCCCCCCCTGTAATCAGGTCTGGGGCGGCTGCTTTAGCCAGCCGGTTGGTGGGAATGACCCCTCCCTGTCCCGTCAGAGGGTGCAGGTTGAGGTGCTGCTTGTAGCTGGGGCGACCTCCCCGCTCGGTGGGTCGAGGTTGTTCCCTGGGCTCCCAAAGACGTGGTGGTGTTGTGCAGCCGGGCGCGCCAGCCTGTAGCTCAGGCGTTGGTGGGAGCCACGTGCTCCGTGGGGCTTCTTGGCAATGGTGAGGTGTTGGGCACCGCCCTGTCGACTGGGCTGCGTGTGCCCCCTGTGTTTGGTGAGCTGTGTTCTGGGAGAAGCCCCCTGTAGTCAGGCGGGTATGTGGCCCCGGCCTTTCAGAGGCAGGGGGCCGAGAGATGTGAGGTTGTGCTGGCACCCTCCCTGCAATTGGGGCTGGGATCCCGGTCGTGGCCTTTGGCCGTGCCGCCCCGCTGCCTGGCTGCTGAGTGTCGTTCCTGCTGCCGGGGGGGAAACCGAGCTCTGTGGCTCCGTGGGTGTCATCGCCCCGCCTGTAACGAGGTCTGGGTGCGGAAGCCTTTGTGCTCAGCTGGCAGCCTGCATGGGGCGACCACCCCGTTAGCGGGGTATGGGTCAAGGTGCCCCCCGGTGTGGGAGGGAAGGAGCATCCCTCTGCCTGTGGACCAAGGCTGCCCTGTAAGTCAGGGATTGGCCATGCCTTGGAGTCCCAGGCCTTTTGCAATGGCGGCAGCGTCAGGGCACCCCTGTAAGCAGGGCAGTTGACCCTTTGGCCGCTGCTGTTTGCGTGCCCAGCTCCTTTTGCCCAGTCTGCCCGCCTCTGTGACCTTCCGCAGCACTGGCTGGAGCTCCGCAGCGCATCGGCACGGGTGAGAAAAGCTGTTTTAGTGTTTTTTATGGGATGAATTGGGAAGGGGTGTGGGGGATGTAAAGGCTTCTGTGGCTGGGTTGTCGTGTGCCGAGCTCCGTCTGGATGTTGGGCTTCCTGTTTTCCTTGGGTGGTGGGGTTGTTGGTCCTCAGGTCTAATGGAGCCCTTTGTTTTTTTTTTTTTTTTTTTTCAGGAGTTGCTGCAGAAAAGGAAGAAGCAGTGCGTGGAACCAGGAGGCGACAGCGAGCAAGAGGAGGAAGCAGAAGCCTGTGGATGGGGGCGAAAGAGAGAGGCTCTCTGGGCAAAAGCACCTCCCTGTTAGCAGGGGCATAGTCACATTTCAGTAGAGCGCTGCCGGCACCTTGGGTGACCAGGCCGGCTTTGTGCTGGGCGACCTCCCTGTAAGCAGGGCTCAGGTCTTTGCTGTAATTGGCCTTTTGCCTTGTTGCTCGTTTGGCTGCCTGGGGAGCGTGGCCCCCCGTACAGAGGGCAAGAGCCACCTCCCCGCACCTGAGTGGGAAATGGAGCTCGCTGGACCCCAAGGCCACCCTGTAAGCAGGGTAAGGTGCCGTTTCCGTGCCCCTATTCTCCTGGCCCCTTGGTGTTGCTGCCTGCTGGTGGCCTGTGAAGGCAGAGGCCCAGTACACAGTAGTTGTGTGGCCGCGGCCGCCCTGTAGCCAGGGTTTGGGCCTGTCCCTGCGTGGCCGCCTGTTGTGCTGGCGGCGTGACAGCCCTGTACTCGGGGTGCGTGTCACAAGCTGAGGAGCCCGCTGTCCCCGTAGCATCCCGCCCCCCCTGTAATCAGGTCTGGGGCGGCTGCTTTAGCCAGCCGGTTGGTGGGAATGACCCCTCCCTGTCCCGTCAGAGGGTGCAGGTTGAGGTGCTGCTTGTAGCTGGGGCGACCTCCCCGCTCGGTGGGTCGAGGTTGTTCCCTGGGCTCCCAAAGACGTGGTGGTGTTGTGCAGCCGGGCGCGCCAGCCTGTAGCTCAGGCGTTGGTGGGAGCCACGTGCTCCGTGGGGCTTCTTGGCAATGGTGAGGTGTTGGGCACCGCCCTGTCGACTGGGCTGCGTGTGCCCCCTGTGTTTGGTGAGCTGTGTTCTGGGAGAAGCCCCCTGTAGTCAGGCGGGTATGTGGCCCCGGCCTTTCAGAGGCAGGGGGCCGAGAGATGTGAGGTTGTGCTGGCACCCTCCCTGCAATTGGGGCTGGGATCCCGGTCGTGGCCTTTGGCCGTGCCGCCCCGCTGCCTGGCTGCTGAGTGTCGTTCCTGCTGCCGGGGGGGAAACCGAGCTCTGTGGCTCCGTGGGTGTCATCGCCCCGCCTGTAACGAGGTCTGGGTGCGGAAGCCTTTGTGCTCAGCTGGCAGCCTGCATGGGGCGACCACCCCGTTAGCGGGGTATGGGTCAAGGTGCCCCCCGGTGTGGGAGGGAAGGAGCATCCCTCTGCCTGTGGACCAAGGCTGCCCTGTAAGTCAGGGATTGGCCGTGCCTTGGAGTCCCAGGCCCTTTGCAATGGCGGCAGCGTCAGGGCACCCCTGTAAGCAGGGCAGTTGACCCTTTGGCCGCTGCTGTTTGCGTGCCCAGCTCCTTTTGCCCAGTCTGCCCGCCTCTGTGACCTTCCGCAGCACTGGCTGGAGCTCCGCAGCGCATCGGCACGGGTGAGAAAAGCTGTTTTAGTGCTTTTTATGGGATGAATTGGGAAGGGGTGTGGGGGATGTAAAGGCTTCTGTGGCTGGGTTGTCGTGTGCCGAGCTCCGTCTGGATGTTGGGCTTCCTGTTTTCCTTGGGTGGTGAGGTTGTTGGTCCTCAGGTCTAATGGAGCCCTTTGTTTTTTGTTTTTTTTTTTCAGGAGTGGCTGCAGAAAAGGAAGAAGCAGTGCGTGGAACCAGGAGGCGACAGCGAGCAAGAGGAGGAAGCAGAAGCCTGTGGATGGGGGCGAAAGAGAGAGGCTCTCTGGGCAAAAGCACCTCCCTGTTAGCAGGGGCATAGTCACATTTCAGTAGAGCGCTGCCGGCACCTTGGGTGACCAGGCCGGCTTTGTGCTGGGCGACCTCCCTGTAAGCAGGGCTCAGGTCTTTGCTGTAATTGGCCTTTTGCCTTGTTGCTCGTTTGGCTGCCTGGGGAGCGTGGCCCCCCGTACAGAGGGCAAGAGCCACCTCCCCGCACCTGAGTGGGAAATGGAGCTCGCTGGACCCCAAGGCCACCCTGTAAGCAGGGTAAGGTGCCGTTTCCGTGCCCCTATTCTCCTGGCCCCTTGGTGTTGCTGCCTGCTGGTGGCCTGTGAAGGCAGAGGCCCAGTACACAGTAGTTGTGTGGCCGCGGCCGCCCTGTAGCCAGGGTTTGGGCCTGTCCCTGCGTGGCCGCCTGTTGTGCTGGCGGCGTGACAGCCCTGTACTCGGGGTGCGTGTCACAAGCTGAGGAGCCCGCTGTCCCCGTAGCATCCCGCCCCCCCTGTAATCAGGTCTGGGGCGGCTGCTTTAGCCAGCCGGTTGGTGGGAATGACCCCTCCCTGTCCCGTCAGAGGGTGCAGGTTGAGGTGCTGCTTGTAGCTGGGGCGACCTCCCCGCTCGGTGGGTCGAGGTTGTTCCCTGGGCTCCCAAAGACGTGGTGGTGTTGTGCAGCCGGGCGCGCCAGCCTGTAGCTCAGGCGTTGGTGGGAGCCACGTGCTCCGTGGGGCTTCTTGGCAATGGTGAGGTGTTGGGCACCGCCCTGTCGACTGGGCTGCGTGTGCCCCCTGTGTTTGGTGAGCTGTGTTCTGGGAGAAGCCCCCTGTAGTCAGGCGGGTATGTGGCCCCGGCCTTTCAGAGGCAGGGGGCCGAGAGATGTGAGGTTGTGCTGGCACCCTCCCTGCAATTGGGGCTGGGATCCCGGTCGTGGCCTTTGGCCGTGCCGCCCCGCTGCCTGGCTGCTGAGTGTCGTTCCTGCTGCCGGGGGGGAAACCGAGCTCTGTGGCTCCGTGGGTGTCATCGCCCCGCCTGTAACGAGGTCTGGGTGCGGAAGCCTTTGTGCTCAGCTGGCAGCCTGCATGGGGCGACCACCCCGTTAGCGGGGTATGGGTCAAGGTGCCCCCCGGTGTGGGAGGGAAGGAGCATCCCTCTGCCTGTGGACCAAGGCTGCCCTGTAAGTCAGGGATTGGCCATGCCTTGGAGTCCCAGGCCTTTTGCAATGGCGGCAGCGTCAGGGCACCCCTGTAAGCAGGGCAGTTGACCCTTTGGCCGCTGCTGTTTGCGTGCCCAGCTCCTTTTGCCCAGTCTGCCCGCCTCTGTGACCTTCCGCAGCACTGGCTGGAGCTCCGCAGCGCATCGGCACGGGTGAGAAAAGCTGTTTTAGTGTTTTTTATGGGATGAATTGGGAAGGGGTGTGGGGGATGTAAAGGCTTCTGTGGCTGGGTTGTCGTGTGCCGAGCTCCGTCTGGATGTTGGGCTTCCTGTTTTCCTTGGGTGGTGGGGTTGTTGGTCCTCAGGTCTAATGGAGCCCTTTGTTTTTTTTTTTTTTTTTTTTCAGGAGTTGCTGCAGAAAAGGAAGAAGCAGTGCGTGGAACCAGGAGGCGACAGCGAGCAAGAGGAGGAAGCAGAAGCCTGTGGATGGGGGCGAAAGAGAGAGGCTCTCTGGGCAAAAGCACCTCCCTGTTAGCAGGGGCATAGTCACATTTCAGTAGAGCGCTGCCGGCACCTTGGGTGACCAGGCCGGCTTTGTGCTGGGCGACCTCCCTGTAAGCAGGGCTCAGGTCTTTGCTGTAATTGGCCTTTTGCCTTGTTGCTCGTTTGGCTGCCTGGGGAGCGTGGCCCCCCGTACAGAGGGCAAGAGCCACCTCCCCGCACCTGAGTGGGAAATGGAGCTCGCTGGACCCCAAGGCCACCCTGTAAGCAGGGTAAGGTGCCGTTTCCGTGCCCCTATTCTCCTGGCCCCTTGGTGTTGCTGCCTGCTGGTGGCCTGTGAAGGCAGAGGCCCAGTACACAGTAGTTGTGTGGCCGCGGCCGCCCTGTAGCCAGGGTTTGGGCCTGTCCCTGCGTGGCCGCCTGTTGTGCTGGCGGCGTGACAGCCCTGTACTCGGGGTGCGTGTCACAAGCTGAGGAGCCCGCTGTCCCCGTAGCATCCCGCCCCCCCTGTAATCAGGTCTGGGGCGGCTGCTTTAGCCAGCCGGTTGGTGGGAATGACCCCTCCCTGTCCCGTCAGAGGGTGCAGGTTGAGGTGCTGCTTGTAGCTGGGGCGACCTCCCCGCTCGGTGGGTCGAGGTTGTTCCCTGGGCTCCCAAAGACGTGGTGGTGTTGTGCAGCCGGGCGCGCCAGCCTGTAGCTCAGGCGTTGGTGGGAGCCACGTGCTCCGTGGGGCTTCTTGGCAATGGTGAGGTGTTGGGCACCGCCCTGTCGACTGGGCTGCGTGTGCCCCCTGTGTTTGGTGAGCTGTGTTCTGGGAGAAGCCCCCTGTAGTCAGGCGGGTATGTGGCCCCGGCCTTTCAGAGGCAGGGGGCCGAGAGATGTGAGGTTGTGCTGGCACCCTCCCTGCAATTGGGGCTGGGATCCCGGTCGTGGCCTTTGGCCGTGCCGCCCCGCTGCCTGGCTGCTGAGTGTCGTTCCTGCTGCCGGGGGGGAAACCGAGCTCTGTGGCTCCGTGGGTGTCATCGCCCCGCCTGTAACGAGGTCTGGGTGCGGAAGCCTTTGTGCTCAGCTGGCAGCCTGCATGGGGCGACCACCCCGTTAGCGGGGTATGGGTCAAGGTGCCCCCCGGTGTGGGAGGGAAGGAGCATCCCTCTGCCTGTGGACCAAGGCTGCCCTGTAAGTCAGGGATTGGCCGTGCCTTGGAGTCCCAGGCCCTTTGCAATGGCGGCAGCGTCAGGGCACCCCTGTAAGCAGGGCAGTTGACCCTTTGGCCGCTGCTGTTTGCGTGCCCAGCTCCTTTTGCCCAGTCTGCCCGCCTCTGTGACCTTCCGCAGCACTGGCTGGAGCTCCGCAGCGCATCGGCACGGGTGAGAAAAGCTGTTTTAGTGCTTTTTATGGGATGAATTGGGAAGGGGTGTGGGGGATGTAAAGGCTTCTGTGGCTGGGTTGTCGTGTGCCGAGCTCCGTCTGGATGTTGGGCTTCCTGTTTTCCTTGGGTGGTGAGGTTGTTGGTCCTCAGGTCTAATGGAGCCCTTTGTTTTTTGTTTTTTTTTTTCAGGAGTGGCTGCAGAAAAGGAAGAAGCAGTGCGTGGAACCAGGAGGCGACAGCGAGCAAGAGGAGGAAGCAGAAGCCTGTGGATGGGGGCGAAAGAGAGAGGCTCTCTGGGCAAAAGCACCTCCCTGTTAGCAGGGGCATAGTCACATTTCAGTAGAGCGCTGCCGGCACCTTGGGTGACCAGGCCGGCTTTGTGCTGGGCGACCTCCCTGTAAGCAGGGCTCAGGTCTTTGCTGTAATTGGCCTTTTGCCTTGTTGCTCGTTTGGCTGCCTGGGGAGCGTGGCCCCCCGTACAGAGGGCAAGAGCCACCTCCCCGCACCTGAGTGGGAAACGGAGCTCGCTGGACCCCAAGGCCACCCTGTAAGCAGGGTAAGGTGCCGTTTCCGTGCCCCTATTCTCCTGGCCCCTTGGTGTTGCTGCCTGCTGGTGGCCTGTGAAGGCAGAGGCCCAGTACACAGTAGTTGTGTGGCCGCGGCCGCCCTGTAGCCAGGGTTTGGGCCTGTCCCTGCGTGGCCGCCTGTTGTGCTGGCGGCGTGACAGCCCTGTACTCGGGGTGCGTGTCACAAGCTGAGGAGCCCGCTGTCCCCGTAGCATCCCGCCCCCCCTGTAATCAGGTCTGGGGCGGCTGCTTTAGCCAGCCGGTTGGTGGGAATGACCCCTCCCTGTCCCGTCAGAGGGTGCAGGTTGAGGTGCTGCTTGTAGCTGGGGCGACCTCCCCGCTCGGTGGGTCGAGGTTGTTCCCTGGGCTCCCAAAGACGTGGTGGTGTTGTGCAGCCGGGCGCGCCAGCCTGTAGCTCAGGCGTTGGTGGGAGCCACGTGCTCCGTGGGGCTTCTTGGCAATGGTGAGGTGTTGGGCACCGCCCTGTCGACTGGGCTGCGTGTGCCCCCTGTGTTTGGTGAGCTGTGTTCTGGGAGAAGCCCCCTGTAGTCAGGCGGGTATGTGGCCCCGGCCTTTCAGAGGCAGGGGGCCGAGAGATGTGAGGTTGTGCTGGCACCCTCCCTGCAATTGGGGCTGGGATCCCGGTCGTGGCCTTTGGCCGTGCCGCCCCGCTGCCTGGCTGCTGAGTGTCGTTCCTGCTGCCGGGGGGGAAACCGAGCTCTGTGGCTCCGTGGGTGTCATCGCCCCGCCTGTAACGAGGTCTGGGTGCGGAAGCCTTTGTGCTCAGCTGGCAGCCTGCATGGGGCGACCACCCCGTTAGCGGGGTATGGGTCAAGGTGCCCCCCGGTGTGGGAGGGAAGGAGCATCCCTCTGCCTGTGGACCAAGGCTGCCCTGTAAGTCAGGGATTGGCCGTGCCTTGGAGTCCCAGGCCCTTTGCAATGGCGGCAGCGTCAGGGCACCCCTGTAAGCAGGGCAGTTGACCCTTTGGCCGCTGCTGTTTGCGTGCCCAGCTCCTTTTGCCCAGTCTGCCCGCCTCTGTGACCTTCCGCAGCACTGGCTGGAGCTCCGCAGCGCATCGGCACGGGTGAGAAAAGCTGTTTTAGTGTTTTTTATGGGATGAATTGGGAAGGGGTGTGGGGGATGTAAAGGCTTCTGTGGCTGGGTTGTCGTGTGCCGAGCTCCGTCTGGATGTTGGGTTTGCTGTTTTCCTTGGGTGGTGGGGTTGTTGGTCCTCAGGTCTAATGGAGCCCTTTGTTTTTTTTTTTTTTTTTCAGGAGTTGCTGCAGAAAAGGAAGAAGCAGTGCGTGGAACCAGGAGGCGACAGCGAGCAAGAGGAGGAAGCAGAAGCCTGTGGATGGGGGCGAAAGAGAGAGGCTCTCTGGGCAAAAGCACCTCCCTGTTAGCAGGGGCATAGTCACATTTCAGTAGAGCGCTGCCGGCACCTTGGGTGACCAGGCCGGCTTTGTGCTGGGCGACCTCCCTGTAAGCAGGGCTCAGGTCTTTGCTGTAATTGGCCTTTTGCCTTGTTGCTCGTTTGGCTGCCTGGGGAGCGTGGCCCCCCGTACAGAGGGCAAGAGCCACCTCCCCGCACCTGAGTGGGAAATGGAGCTCGCTGGACCCCAAGGCCACCCTGTAAGCAGGGTAAGGTGCCGTTTCCGTGCCCCTATTCTCCTGGCCCCTTGGTGTTGCTGCCTGCTGGTGGCCTGTGAAGGCAGAGGCCCAGTACACAGTAGTTGTGTGGCCGCGGCCGCCCTGTAGCCAGGGTTTGGGCCTGTCCCTGCGTGGCCGCCTGTTGTGCTGGCGGCGTGACAGCCCTGTACTCGGGGTGCGTGTCACAAGCTGAGGAGCCCGCTGTCCCCGTAGCATCCCGCCCCCCCTGTAATCAGGTCTGGGGCGGCTGCTTTAGCCAGCCGGTTGGTGGGAATGACCCCTCCCTGTCCCGTCAGAGGGTGCAGGTTGAGGTGCTGCTTGTAGCTGGGGCGACCTCCCCGCTCGGTGGGTCGAGGTTGTTCCCTGGGCTCCCAAAGACGTGGTGGTGTTGTGCAGCCGGGCGCGCCAGCCTGTAGCTCAGGCGTTGGTGGGAGCCACGTGCTCCGTGGGGCTTCTTGGCAATGGTGAGGTGTTGGGCACCGCCCTGTCGACTGGGCTGCGTGTGCCCCCTGTGTTTGGTGAGCTGTGTTCTGGGAGAAGCCCCCTGTAGTCAGGCGGGTATGTGGCCCCGGCCTTTCAGAGGCAGGGGGCCGAGAGATGTGAGGTTGTGCTGGCACCCTCCCTGCAATTGGGGCTGGGATCCCGGTCGTGGCCTTTGGCCGTGCCGCCCCGCTGCCTGGCTGCTGAGTGTCGTTCCTGCTGCCGGGGGGGAAACCGAGCTCTGTGGCTCCGTGGGTGTCATCGCCCCGCCTGTAACGAGGTCTGGGTGCGGAAGCCTTTGTGCTCAGCTGGCAGCCTGCATGGGGCGACCACCCCGTTAGCGGGGTATGGGTCAAGGTGCCCCCCGGTGTGGGAGGGAAGGAGCATCCCTCTGCCTGTGGACCAAGGCTGCCCTGTAAGTCAGGGATTGGCCGTGCCTTGGAGTCCCAGGCCCTTTGCAATGGCGGCAGCGTCAGGGCGCCCCTGTAAGCAGGGCAGTTGACCCTTTGGCCGCTGCTGTTTGCGTGCCCAGCTCCTTTTGCCCAGTCTGCCCGCCTCTGTGACCTTCCGCAGCACTGGCTGGAGCTCCGCAGCGCATCGGCACGGGTGAGAAAAGCTGTTTTAGTGCTTTTTATGGGATGAATTGGGAAGGGGTGTGGGGGATGTAAAGGCTTCTGTGGCTGGGTTGTCGTGTGCCGAGCTCCGTCTGGATGTTGGGCTTCCTGTTTTCCTTGGGTGGTGAGGTTGTTGGTCCTCAGGTCTAATGGAGCCCTTTGTTTTTTGTTTTTTTTTTTCAGGAGTGGCTGCAGAAAAGGAAGAAGCAGTGCGTGGAACCAGGAGGCGACAGCGAGCAAGAGGAGGAAGCAGAAGCCTGTGGATGGGGGCGAAAGAGAGAGGCTCTCTGGGCAAAAGCACCTCCCTGTTAGCAGGGGCATAGTCACATTTCAGTAGAGCGCTGCCGGCACCTTGGGTGACCAGGCCGGCTTTGTGCTGGGCGACCTCCCTGTAAGCAGGGCTCAGGTCTTTGCTGTAATTGGCCTTTTGCCTTGTTGCTCGTTTGGCTGCCTGGGGAGCGTGGCCCCCCGTACAGAGGGCAAGAGCCACCTCCCCGCACCTGAGTGGGAAACGGAGCTCGCTGGACCCCAAGGCCACCCTGTAAGCAGGGTAAGGTGCCGTTTCCGTGCCCCTATTCTCCTGGCCCCTTGGTGTTGCTGCCTGCTGGTGGCCTGTGAAGGCAGAGGCCCAGTACACAGTAGTTGTGTGGCTGCGGCCGCCCTGTAGCCAGGGTTTGGGCCTGTCCCTGCGTGGCCGCCTGTTGTGCTGGCGGCGTGACAGCCCTGTACTCGGGGTGCGTGTCACAAGCTGAGGAGCCCGCTGTCCCCGTAGCATCCCGCCCCCCCTGTAATCAGGTCTGGGGCGGCTGCTTTAGCCAGCCGGTTGGTGGGAATGACCCCTCCCTGTCCCGTCAGAGGGTGCAGGTTGAGGTGCTGCTTGTAGCTGGGGCGACCTCCCCGCTCGGTGGGTCGAGGTTGTTCCCTGGGCTCCCAAAGACGTGGTGGTGTTGTGCAGCCGGGCGCGCCAGCCTGTAGCTCAGGCGTTGGTGGGAGCCACGTGCTCCGTGGGGCTTCTTGGCAATGGTGAGGTGTTGGGCACCGCCCTGTCGACTGGGCTGCGTGTGCCCCCTGTGTTTGGTGAGCTGTGTTCTGGGAGAAGCCCCCTGTAGTCAGGCGGGTATGTGGCCCCGGCCTTTCAGAGGCAGGGGGCCGAGAGATGTGAGGTTGTGCTGGCACCCTCCCTGCAATTGGGGCTGGGATCCCGGTCGTGGCCTTTGGCCGTGCCGCCCCGCTGCCTGGCTGCTGAGTGTCGTTCCTGCTGCCGGGGGGGAAACCGAGCTCTGTGGCTCCGTGGGTGTCATCGCCCCGCCTGTAACGAGGTCTGGGTGCGGAAGCCTTTGTGCTCAGCTGGCAGCCTGCATGGGGCGACCACCCCGTTAGCGGGGTATGGGTCAAGGTGCCCCCCGGTGTGGGAGGGAAGGAGCATCCCTCTGCCTGTGGACCAAGGCTGCCCTGTAAGTCAGGGATTGGCCGTGCCTTGGAGTCCCAGGCCCTTTGCAATGGCGGCAGCGTCAGGGCACCCCTGTAAGCAGGGCAGTTGACCCTTTGGCCGCTGCTGTTTGCGTGCCCAGCTCCTTTTGCCCAGTCTGCCCGCCTCTGTGACCTTCCGCAGCACTGGCTGGAGCTCCGCAGCGCATCGGCACGGGTGAGAAAAGCTGTTTTAGTGCTTTTTATGGGATGAATTGGGAAGGGGTGTGGGGGATGTAAAGGCTTCTGTGGCTGGGTTGTCGTGTGCCGAGCTCCGTCTGGATGTTGGGCTTCCTGTTTTCCTTGGGTGGTGAGGTTGTTGGTCCTCAGGTCTAATGGAGCCCTTTGTTTTTTGTTTTTTTTTTTCAGGAGTGGCTGCAGAAAAGGAAGAAGCAGTGCGTGGAACCAGGAGGCGACAGCGAGCAAGAGGAGGAAGCAGAAGCCTGTGGATGGGGGCGAAAGAGAGAGGCTCTCTGGGCAAAAGCACCTCCCTGTTAGCAGGGGCATAGTCACATTTCAGTAGAGCGCTGCCGGCACCTTGGGTGACCAGGCCGGCTTTGTGCTGGGCGACCTCCCTGTAAGCAGGGCTCAGGTCTTTGCTGTAATTGGCCTTTTGCCTTGTTGCTCGTTTGGCTGCCTGGGGAGCGTGGCCCCCCGTACAGAGGGCAAGAGCCACCTCCCCGCACCTGAGTGGGAAATGGAGCTCGCTGGACCCCAAGGCCACCCTGTAAGCAGGGTAAGGTGCCGTTTCCGTGCCCCTATTCTCCTGGCCCCTTGGTGTTGCTGCCTGCTGGTGGCCTGTGAAGGCAGAGGCCCAGTACACAGTAGTTGTGTGGCCGCGGCCGCCCTGTAGCCAGGGTTTGGGCCTGTCCCTGCGTGGCCGCCTGTTGTGCTGGCGGCGTGACAGCCCTGTACTCGGGGTGCGTGTCACAAGCTGAGGAGCCCGCTGTCCCCGTAGCATCCCGCCCCCCCTGTAATCAGGTCTGGGGCGGCTGCTTTAGCCAGCCGGTTGGTGGGAATGACCCCTCCCTGTCCCGTCAGAGGGTGCAGGTTGAGGTGCTGCTTGTAGCTGGGGCGACCTCCCCGCTCGGTGGGTCGAGGTTGTTCCCTGGGCTCCCAAAGACGTGGTGGTGTTGTGCAGCCGGGCGCGCCAGCCTGTAGCTCAGGCGTTGGTGGGAGCCACGTGCTCCGTGGGGCTTCTTGGCAATGGTGAGGTGTTGGGCACCGCCCTGTCGACTGGGCTGCGTGTGCCCCCTGTGTTTGGTGAGCTGTGTTCTGGGAGAAGCCCCCTGTAGTCAGGCGGGTATGTGGCCCCGGCCTTTCAGAGGCAGGGGGCCGAGAGATGTGAGGTTGTGCTGGCACCCTCCCTGCAATTGGGGCTGGGATCCCGGTCGTGGCCTTTGGCCGTGCCGCCCCGCTGCCTGGCTGCTGAGTGTCGTTCCTGCTGCCGGGGGGGAAACCGAGCTCTGTGGCTCCGTGGGTGTCATCGCCCCGCCTGTAACGAGGTCTGGGTGCGGAAGCCTTTGTGCTCAGCTGGCAGCCTGCATGGGGCGACCACCCCGTTAGCGGGGTATGGGTCAAGGTGCCCCCCGGTGTGGGAGGGAAGGAGCATCCCTCTGCCTGTGGACCAAGGCTGCCCTGTAAGTCAGGGATTGGCCGTGCCTTGGAGTCCCAGGCCCTTTGCAATGGCGGCAGCGTCAGGGCACCCCTGTAAGCAGGGCAGTTGACCCTTTGGCCGCTGCTGTTTGCGTGCCCAGCTCCTTTTGCCCAGTCTGCCCGCCTCTGTGACCTTCCGCAGCACTGGCTGGAGCTCCGCAGCGCATCGGCACGGGTGAGAAAAGCTGTTTTAGTGTTTTTTATGGGATGAATTGGGAAGGGGTGTGGGGGATGTAAAGGCTTCTGTGGCTGGGTTGTCGTGTGCCGAGCTCCGTCTGGATGTTGGGCTTCCTGTTTTCCTTGGGTGGTGGGGTTGTTGGTCCTCAGGTCTAATGGAGCCCTTTGTTTTTTTTTTTTTTTTTTCAGGAGTGGCTGCAGAAAAGGAAGAAGCAGTGCGTGGAACCAGGAGGCGACAGCGAGCAAGAGGAGGAAGCAGAAGCCTGTGGATGGGGGCGAAAGAGAGAGGCTCTCTGGGCAAAAGCACCTCCCTGTTAGCAGGGGCATAGTCACATTTCAGTAGAGCGCTGCCGGCACCTTGGGTGACCAGGCCGGCTTTGTGCTGGGCGACCTCCCTGTAAGCAGGGCTCAGGTCTTTGCTGTAATTGGCCTTTTGCCTTGTTGCTCGTTTGGCTGCCTGGGGAGCGTGGCCCCCCGTACAGAGGGCAAGAGCCACCTCCCCGCACCTGAGTGGGAAATGGAGCTCGCTGGACCCCAAGGCCACCCTGTAAGCAGGGTAAGGTGCCGTTTCCGTGCCCCTATTCTCCTGGCCCCTTGGTGTTGCTGCCTGCTGGTGGCCTGTGAAGGCGACGGCTCTGTACTCGGGGTGCACGTCACAGCCTTTTGCTTTACATGAGAATCCCTTTAGCACGTTGAGGCTTGTGGCCTCCGTGCAGCCTGGGGACAGGTCACAGGCTCTTTCCTGTTGCTCGTGGGTGCGGGTTTATTCCCAGGGGTTAGCTGCGCTGGGTTGTCCTTTCCTTCTGGAAAGTCCCATCTGTGTGTGTGTGTTCCCCTTCCTTTCCTTGTTTGTGTTTGTGGTGTGACTGAGTGATTGAGCTTTCCCTTTAGGCCCCTGCAAAAATGGCTGCAGCTTAGCTTGGACTTCCCAGGGGGGAATGGAGGACTTGATGCGTGGCACAAGTGGGGTGTTCCCTTTTAGTCCCACGAGCGCAGTGAGTGTCCTGTCGCGTCCCCTTTTTTGTAGGACAAATCAGAGCCGCACGGTAGTTGTGTGGCCGCGGCCGCCCTGTAGCCAGGGTTTGGGCCTGTCCCTGCGTGGCCGCCTGTTGTGCTGGCGGCGTGACAGCCCTGTACTCGGGGTGCGTGTCACAAGCTGAGGAGCCCGCTGTCCCCGTAGCATCCCGCCCCCCCTGTAATCAGGTCTGGGGCGGCTGCTTTAGCCAGCCGGTTGGTGGGAATGACCCCTCCCTGTCCCGTCAGAGGGTGCAGGTTGAGGTGCTGCTTGTAGCTGGGGCGACCTCCCCGCTCGGTGGGTCGAGGTTGTTCCCTGGGCTCCCAAAGACGTGGTGGTGTTGTGCAGCCGGGCGCGCCAGCCTGTAGCTCAGGCGTTGGTGGGAGCCACGTGCTCCGTGGGGCTTCTTGGCAATGGTGAGGTGTTGGGCACCGCCCTGTCGACTGGGCTGCGTGTGCCCCCTGTGTTTGGTGAGCTGTGTTCTGGGAGAAGCCCCCTGTAGTCAGGCGGGTATGTGGCCCCGGCCTTTCAGAGGCAGGGGGCCGAGAGATGTGAGGTTGTGCTGGCACCCTCCCTGCAATTGGGGCTGGGATCCCGGTCGTGGCCTTTGGCCGTGCCGCCCCGCTGCCTGGCTGCTGAGTGTCGTTCCTGCTGCCGGGGGGGAAACCGAGCTCTGTGGCTCCGTGGGTGTCATCGCCCCGCCTGTAACGAGGTCTGGGTGCGGAAGCCTTTGTGCTCAGCTGGCAGCCTGCATGGGGCGACCACCCCGTTAGCGGGGTATGGGTCAAGGTGCCCCCCGGTGTGGGAGGGAAGGAGCATCCCTCTGCCTGTGGACCAAGGCTGCCCTGTAAGTCAGGGATTGGCCGTGCCTTGGAGTCCCAGGCCCTTTGCAATGGCGGCAGCGTCAGGGCACCCCTGTAAGCAGGGCAGTTGACCCTTTGGCCGCTGCTGTTTGCGTGCCCAGCTCCTTTTGCCCAGTCTGCCCGCCTCTGTGACCTTCCGCAGCACTGGCTGGAGCTCCGCAGCGCATCGGCACGGGTGAGAAAAGCTGTTTTAGTGCTTTTTATGGGATGAATTGGGAAGGGGTGTGGGGGATGTAAAGGCTTCTGTGGCTGGGTTGTCGTGTGCCGAGCTCCGTCTGGATGTTGGGTTTGCTGTTTTCCTTGGGTGGTGGGGTTGTTGGTCCTCAGGTCTAATGGAGCCCTTTGTTTTTTTTCTTTTTCAGGAGTTGCTGCAGAAAAGGAAGAAGCAGTGCGTGGAGCCGGGAGACAATAGCAAGCAAGAAATATCTGTTTATGTTCAGTCTTTGGGCCTTTCATTGGTCTCATTTCATTGCTTTTTTTGTCACATGTGTAGTCAAATTTTTCCTTATTGTATGATTCCTCTTAATATAACTTGTTTTTATTCAAATGGTATCTTGTTCTCGCCTTCATATATACTGAATTTTTTTGTGTTGTTTGATGTTTTTTTTTTGCGGGCTTGTTCGTGTGTCTGCTCTCTTTTTCCTATTTTTTTCTTTTAGCTGTGAGGAAATGTCCCACTCACTGCCCCTCCTAGCATGTTGGGCCCATCCCTGTTTGGCGGGACTGTAGTGAAAACTGTATCTTCTTTTCTCTGTGTCGCTCTCCTTAGTATCAAGTATCCGTGCTGATGTTATTGACACTGTTTTTCTCTTAAAATCGAGACATAGTGTCTTCTCAGACATTGTTGAAGGAAATCAATTCTGTCCCAGCTCAAATACAAACATTACTGGCTCCTAAGCTCCACATTAAGTTACAGAGTCTTTGTTTCACAACTCTGTCCATCTAAGCTTAAAAAAAATAAAATCAGGGTGCATGGTTAATAGTGATTTAATTATCCGGATTGATTGGTAGCCGCTTCCCATGCAGTTTGTTTAAATACTGGGGATATCTCTGCTGTTTTATTATGTGGATTTTACCCACAGATATAACCTTAAGCTGAGCAAAGCAGAAGTAAGTGGTAGTCACTGAGAAAATGGAGAAACCCCTCTCTGCTAGGTTTTCTGTACTCATCGCACAGAGATGCATTTTTCATCTCAGAGTCTTGGGATCAGTGTATCACCTAATCAGTGTACTTATCAGACTCTATTGTGACTTTTCCAGTGTCCAGATTAAAAAATTTTTCAGTACAGGTAACGCAGATTGCAATGTAGGAGGTAATTCTTTTTATTACAAGGGAAATTCTGTTCCATCACTTAATCAAAACATAGAAACAACCATCCAACAAACCAACAAACACAAAAACCATGAAGCTGGTAGTGTGAAGACACTGGTAACTACTACTGCTCCTGTGTGTTCTGCCACACTGTTCACTAATATGGACTGTCAGAAGGCACCCAAAGGGTGCTAAGTCAAATAGTGCTACTACTTTGAACTGTTGTCACTGTTGAAATAGACCTTAACAACTGCAGTTTTCCCCACAAATACCAGTGCAGTGCTTTCCCTAAAGCCCAGGTTGGGAAAGGTATACTTTGTCGCTTTGGAAATGGAAGATGTTTGGCTTAGCACTTTCTCCCTTCAAGTGTGCAGGCCGGACTGCCTCATTTTCATTAGCGGTTGGGTCTTTGCCATGGCAAAGAAAAGGCTGGCGGCACAGTGACCTTCCAGTCAAGCAGTTGTTGCCACCAGCCCGTACAGCTGAAATGGAACCGAGGAGTGGGACTGTTTCTGGATGTGAAAGGGTTGCTCCAGAAATCTGAAGACCACCTACTCACCACATTTTTCTAAATTTCGGGGTATACGAATGCGCCCTTATGTTCATGCCAAGTACAGCACTAGATCAGTTCTCACAGTTTTGAAATGTATTCCTGGAAATGAACAGACCAAAACAACAGCAAAGTTTTGTCATACATATACCCTGTACATAAAAGTGTCCTGAGCAAGCAGACAATATAGGAGTGACACAGCTCATGAACATGTGGATCTGCACATGGTTTTTTATCTCCTGGGGAATTGTGGCTGTCCTTGCCCTGGGTTAGAGAGAAAGGTCAATTGCCAAGTTTGTAAAACTGCAAAATGACTGCCAGAGACCCCGGGGAGATTCTGCACATGAAGGACAAGCAGGGCTGAGCAAGCAGGACAACAAAACAGAAAACCCTTCCATCTCAAGGCAGACACTTCGGGGAGACTTGTGGAGACTCACCCCTCCAGCAGGGAGTAAATTTTAAGATGTTCACTGTGAAATTATTGGCAGATTTTTTTTTTCTATTGTTAAAGTCAGTAGATTTTCTTGAGCACTGTAAACAACTGTAATATTCACATTCAATTTCCATCACCTGCTTCAGTTAAGGGCGTACTTTAGTTTGCCTTGCAATACATTTACATGTTTCACTTTCCGTGCTAATCTTCTTGTCTTTTTTCTGCGCCCATCAATTACCTGCTCAAATATGACATCATTTTTTTGACATTTCATGCATAACCTAATGATAATGGTGTGCTATTTTATACGTGCCGTAGACAGTACAGAATCTAAAAATGAGGACAGTTTTAAGTAGACATTTGGTTCTCATTCACACTAGTATGAGTCAATTGAGTCGTAACCATCATTCATTCAATATATCGACACAAAGAGGAGAAGCATTTTCATATGTCTTTTTCTTTTGTGAATCATTTTTCCTCATCAGTTCCGGTACACTTGTAGATGTTTCTAAAATGTAAATTGAAATATGCGTATTTATTTTTAACTTAGAGATGTCTAGATATGTTAAAGGATTTAGCAGTAGCATTAGATTAGCTGTCACTCTGGGCTTTAAAATTTAGTCCTTTCTAACAAGCTCTTCAATCATAGAAGTAGATAATTTTAATTTCTTTCTAAAGACTGACTGCTTTTTTGCCTCCTATAGAAAATATTAGAATAAAATTAGTTTTTCGTGCAGGAAAGTTTGCAGATATTTAAGTCTACTCCTATAATAGCAGGATGTCATGCTAAAAAGGCTATGACAGTCTAAAGAGGTCATTGTGTTTCCCAGTGAACCACAGAAACACACAGTTTAAAAATGTTAGAAAGAATCTAGTGTTATTATGAAGGAATCTTAAACTCAGCATTAAAAGAAGTAGGGGGAAAAAAAAAAAGCTAGCATAAAAACACTGGTTCTCTTCCTGTGAGTAGGTTCACATGGCATGTATTTGCTTTTTCAAAAACTATACAGGCAATTACAGAGTCTGGAGGAGAAAATAGGATGAGAACCTTCTCTGTCATTCATAAAGGACAAATACACCTAAGTTCACATGGATAACAGGAAGTAGAGCTCTAGCTTCATGTCATTTCCCTTTTAAATATAATTGAATACACTGTTCATTTCCACTGCACCTGAGTAGAGTGCTGAAAAGTCAGCATTGTCTGCATATGCTCCGGGGTATAGTAATATTTCCTCTATATCAAGTGCTGCATTTGAACTCTCTTTATTATGCGGAGATAGCAGATTGTCTCTATCAGACAAGAATGATTTTTTTTTTAATTTGTTTCAAATTAAGATTCTTCTAGTGCATCTAAGATCTAAAAGAAATTAGGAGAAAATACTGTCCACTTTTCTTCTAACTTGTATCAATTTCTAGCACATACTTGCTATTCTTTACGTGTCCTGCATCTTTACCCGTGTGAAGATCTTTCCTGTACAGTATCAACGGCCTTTGGAGTCACCCAAAGAAAATGACACGAAATCAGAGCAGCTAACTCAACTGACATTCCTGGGAAACAACTGATTTTATTTACTACTCATAACCTTTTGCATTGAATGGTAGTTCACAGATTTCTGGATCACAGAGGGTCTACAAATTCCAGATGAAAAGCCACTGCATACATATGGGCCAATGTGCTCTCTTATGCAATGAATGTCACTGTTAAAGCAAATGCAATCATTGAATTAACCCAGCAGCTGAAAGAATCAGTAAATTCACAACATCCAGAATCTGACTTGCTGGGCTCCCTAACTAATTCACACTTGCATCCAAAAAGTTGAACCAGTATAAGCAAGGATCGAAAAGATTAATATTTTTTCGCTATAAGGAATTAATTATATTTTTACTACACTGTCAAGATACCATTACCATGATTTTCTTTAGATTTAAGATTTGTATTTCTGCATTCAACAAAACAGACTAATGTAGGTAAGCCTGTTTTGAAAAGGTTATATTTTTTCAGTCAAAGGAATTATTTGGATTTTTATCTCATTGTCAAAGTGCCATTCCCATGTTTATCTTCAAGACTTGTATTTCTAATAAGCAACTAAATAGCTGTTCAAGATAAGCAGTTCAGCAGGCAGCAGGCAGCAGGGAGCTTAGTTCTCTTAGGAGTGAAGGCACTTTTGAATCCACCACATCCATCTGAATGGATATCTGCAGGAGCTTTACGTCACAGTCACTTCAGGCATTTGCCTTTTATTACCTTTTTTGGAGAGAAAACAGTAAAGGTTAGCAAACTGTACTCTGGAAATTGGCTTAGGATTACTTAATGTGGCTGAACTGGTTGACAGAATAATTCCAAGCAAAAATCTTCTCATCTCTAGTTTAATATGCTGGTAGGCCCAGGCCTGATGTCATTGCAATGGTGAGAATTTTTGTGGAGTATGGAAAGAATGACTGGGACAAGGACTGACATTTGACCCACCCAGATGCTCCCAGATCTATATTCTTCGCTTGAATATTTTTTTCTACTGAAATAAATGGGACTTTCAGAATATAGGAAAAACTAATTTCATTGGGGAAAAAATGGAGCTGGATATTACTGTGCCCATGCCATTTCTAGGTAAGCCTATCTATTGCCTCAGATTGGGTCTTCCTGCAGACGCTTGCACTCCATTGTAAGACTGCCTTCTGTTCACTGCCTAAACTCTTTCCCAGTGTCTCCTAGCTTTGTTCCATCTGCTGCTCTTTCAATTGAAGTTGAAATAAAGTTATTACAAATCTAAATTAAAAATAGTGGACAGATCTGAGTAAGTATGATATAAAACAGAAATGAATCCCAAGTAATGGTGGGAAATTTGTACTTTTTTTCTTTCTGGACCTTCGAACTCTGCTCCTCAAGAATTCACTCATCAATGGGGAGGGAGTGGGACAAGGGGAAGACAAAGAAAGTATTTGCCAAGTATTGCCTTTGCATTTTCACCAAAATGCAGGTGTTGTGTAGGTCAAAGGAGACTGGTACGATGTGTGGGAAAAGGAATATCATATGTAAAAGTACTCTCTCACTTCAGTGCAACCCCGTTGACTTCAACCAAAGTGCTTCAATAAGGTAAACAGATTTTTCAAGTCATTCAGTAGTCACACAGTGACTATTGCTCACCTCCAAGAAGAATATTTTCTCTAGGTGGTATAGCGGCGCAGCATGAAGTAAGCCTTCCTTGCTCTGCAGAGGTGCACAGTTTTCACCTTACTTAAACCAGGACTGCTTGTACTCTTGTATGTGTGTGCTCTAGCAGCCTTTATTGTCTGAGGTGTAAGTACTGTAAGCATAGAGGGGGTACTCTTGATTGTAAATGAAAGGATAAGAATCATGCTCAGTTACTTAAAAATGAAACTCCTAGCACTTCAGTTTATATATATATATGTTTTAAGACAGTCACTTCTGTTTGCAGTAATGATAAAATAACTCAAAATTTATTTTGAAAGGACCCACTCTTCCCCTTCATTTTTATCCATGTAGGTGCACATGCAATCTCCTTTTCTCTTTTTCTCTTTCCTATGAAAAGATTTTAAAAAGTGGCAGAAGGTAAAAAAAACAAAAACATTGAATTATTTTATTTCCATATTCATAAAAGCAGTCTTAAAGAATCCACTGTGAAGTTTACACCTTAGAACTTTTACCAACACTGGTTGCTACCTAAAATTTATGACATTACACATTCTTTCAAGTGCCACAGGGGAGTCCTTGCAGATCAAAATTTTACCTTGACATTCCACTCTTTGAGAAATATTAGAGTACTGCATATTAATGAACTATTCCACAGGACTATAACCAGAATAATCAAACTGTACAGAAATTTTTGGACATTGGAAGAGTATGTGCTTAAATCCATGTTCAATTTATGATCTCTGGTAGTTAGCAACTTTTGACAGGATCCATTAAAGTGTGTATCACATTCACTACAGAAGGCTAGCTACAGTTAGCCAAATAAATTATTTCCTTCTACTGTGTATCATATCTTTTCCCATATTCTGTTTATTTGCAATTAGACAAGTCCATCAGAGTGTATAGAAATGGTTTCTTTGTGTCTTTTTTTCCATCTTTTTCTATCTTGAATTAAATGGAATGAAAAACAAACAAAAACAAGCAAACAAAATAAATCACAAGATTTGTAATGTGCAGTGAGTAAGTAATAATATCAAATGACATTATCTTTTGTATGCTAGGATTACTCAAAGTTTTTGGGTTTTTTTCAGGAAAATAAATAATAAATCACTTTTCCAGTAAAATAGTGGAGTATGACCCCAATAACAAATGTATCTTACTGTACAGAGTACCATATGATAAGCCCAGATGCACAATGACATCCGTCAACAAAAGATAAATTACCACAACATCTGATGAGTGCTTTGCCCTGCATGCCAGGATTTTGTCAGGCAGTACCTGAGATAATCTTAGCACTGCAGCATTCATGATAATCTGTCCTTTACTCAGCATTTACTGGCCTCAGCTTTTAAAAGAACAGTAAGTAAAGGTTCAACAGCATACACCAAGGACCAGGAGGCAGTTTAAAGCTGCTCTGGTCTGATGGCAAGAAAATATTTCAAGACCCAAATCTGTACTAGCAAATCAGTAAAAACCAGGTTATTACATATATAGTTCATTGTTGTTGAGAAGTTATTTTCCTTCTCGTAAATGGAGAGAGGGAGAAAGTGAAGGGAAACACAATGAACTGTCAGTACCTATCTGTTTATCTATTCAAGTATTAGCAACAATCCAACTGTATCCAGGTACAGCTAACAGCTCTTTGCTTTTATCAAATTCAAATAACAAATATAAGTTTAAGAAATACAATTGTAGCATGATCTTGCCCATCTTCTAGGCTTCCTCTATCACCCCACTCTTCTACTTCATGTAGTCCGTTGAAACTACTTGCACAGGGAAGCCCCTTGATTTTTTTTAGGATAGCCAAGTTCTGTTACCACTACCCAGCTACCTACATCCCCAAAACACACACGCTTCTCTCCCAACACTTACCTGCTTTTGAGAGTATAGCTTCTCTATGCCTTCTCCCAAAGAAAGTAATAACAAATCCAACACCACATCTCACTGCTGTTCCAGTTTGCATGCTAATTTTGCAGATAGCCTCCATGGACCTGTGTTCAGCACAGATTCTTCTGTAATTTCTAGCTACCTCCATCCCTGTACACAAAATAAAGAAGTATTAGATAAAATTACTCAGAGTCTTCAAGGATCACAAAGGGCAGGACTCTTCCTTGGGAAAGGAAAAAATTATAAAATACTGAAAGGGAATTAATGGGAAAAAATACATTATACCTTATGTTTAGTGTAGGATTGAGGGAAAATACTTGGAGAAGATTCGTAATTTTAATTTACTTTGTTAACTTCTACTCTGTGCATTACAATTTCAGTTAGCCGGAGAAATCAGAAGGCATGTGAAGTCATGAGAATATAAGGAAAAATTCTGAGCAGAAGTGCCAGGTTAAGTACTATCAAGTTCATGTTCCAAAAGATAAAATTTCACAGCAAGTTCTCTGAAGTTCAACTGTTCTGCATCTGTCATAAACAGTAAATCAAACTTGTGCTAATTCTCTAAATTAAAATATATATAAGTTGTGTTTTAAATAACAAGTATATTAGCTACTTTTCAATAAATATATTTATTTATATATTTTATGTAATTTATTATTTATATTTTATTATTATTTATATTATTTATTATATAAATAATTTATTATTTATATATATTTATATAAATAACATACTTATTGAAAAGTAGGTAATATCCTTGTTATTTAATTTAAATTAAATTAATAAATAAAGTTAATTTAATTAATGTTGCACTATTTAGTCAGCTAAACAAACAAACGAAAAAACCATCAATCCCATAATATGGTAACATTTGTCTTAAAAATGTTGGTGATTCCTTTGGAATCACAACACTGAATATTCTGGTTTGAATCAGCAAAATAAATAGTAGATAGAGAAAAAAACTCCCTAAATCTGCGAAGAAATCTCTTTTGAGCCATCCCCAAAACAGTAAAAAAGTTCCATTATTTACAGTCGTTGCTGGAAAAAGAGTGTTCTTTGCTCAACAGAATGCCTGAGGACAACTTCTTTCCCAGGAAGCACACAGATTTCAGTCATCTCAACGTTCAAATCTCTCTGCAGCTTTGCTACTGGAGGGTACGCACTGGGGAGACAGGACTTTAAATAGCAGAACAGTACTGAGATAGAAGACTGAAAACAAATGGAGACAATCAGATTCTGTTTGGGCATTAGTAGGTACAAAATAGAGGTCAATCCCTAGAATTTGTTCAGATGTCTGCAGCCCCCAGGGAACCTTTTGTCTGTAAAAGAAGATATTGTTCTATTATATTCTGAAGCAAAACTTTTGGGTTATTCCTGAGGGAGTCATTTGGTTGAAGGAAACGAGAGAACTATTTATGGTTTCTTTTATAAGAATAGGAAGAACTTACTTGCTGAAGACTCTCTAGACTTAGTAAATACCTTGAACTAATAAGTCTTGTACTAGCCTGTCACATGACTCAGAAAAGAAAATGTAACCATAATCTAAGCAACAGTAAGTTAGTTTCCAATATTAAACTTTCAGTTATATCAATCTCATGAAGAACAACTTCATGAGAAAAATTTGGTAGTTATCAGTACTTGCTCTGTGCTCCAGTGTCAGAGCAAACTACTTATATGAATGACCTTCAGTGCAACACCATATTCATAAAAATAGTTTAAAATGTTCATAAAAGCAGTGCTTGCACCCAGTACGGATATGAAAAATTTTTATGCTCTGACATAATATCAACTTTTTATGTGTTGTCATTCTGCTTTGCCTATGTAGACTAAGCTGAAGTGGACTTATAAAAATCTATAAGATACCTCAGAATTTGCTCTTGAAGTTTTGGAAGCTATTGTACTGTAGATCTGAAGGACTGAAGCAGCTGACTCAGTCTTGGCTGAAGTAACTCTACCAGTCTACAGTCAGCTTGCTCCCAGGAACATAGAGGAACCACCCTAATACAAACTAATCCCAGCACTTAAAAACATTGGCAGGTGTAATGTCCACTGCATGCCAGACAGCTGAGGTTCAGGTTTCAAGAGAAGAAGAAAATCTTGTATCCATTCACTGGAAGCACACAATAATGTGTATAATACTCCTGAAAGTGCTTGTACTAGAACCAAGGCTTCCAGATGGTCCAGTACACAACTGCATAGTCCTTATAGGTGTATGACTGAATCTTAGGACCTTTCCCTGTGTCACTGATCAGAGCATCTTAAAATCCTCAAAGAAAACTAGTTCACATGCATAAAAAGTAATTATATCTGTAAAAATCATTTTCCTTCAGACATATCCCAAAATCAGCCAGATAAAATTCTGGTAATATTGTTGGTTGTTTCCTTAGAGAGGAAAATGATATTGAATTTCTCTTCATTAAAACAGAAGCAAGGAAAATGAAAACCTAGATTTATGTACATAGAAGAGAGAAAGAGAGACTATATATTCCTTTCAGATTTCTCCTTCTCCAAAGCAGCAAAAATTAACTAATTTTTTCTGCCTTTTTGTTCGCATGAATAATCATGAAATCTTTGAAATTATGATTCACCCATAACACTGAGAGGACAAATTAATTGCTCAAGTAGAAACAAGAGATTTAATTCTCTCCTTTTAAGATGACTTAATTAAGAAAATGATTTGAAAACAGGTCTCTAATATCTGCCCAATGAATTTATGGATTTGACTGTCAAAAACAAAATCACAGAAAGAACTTCAAAGGATGTTAAATAGAATTTCAGTTCCCACAAGAAAACACTGCTTCTGAATTCAGCAAAGAATTTTACCCCACTCCATCCCATGTAACTCAATTACTTCTATATTTTGCAGTGCATTATCATTTCCTTTCTTTCATTGAAACTTTCAGAATCACTGTTTCTACTAAGCCATAAAATGTATCATACTATGCAGTTGGTGTATCGATTTTCAGATGTTTGGAGGATGAAAATGAAATAAGAGGTGCAACTAACAAAACATAAAATACATGTACTCAAGTATTCTTGTTGGCAGCTACATTAAGAAAATAATCAACAGAAAGTGGAGGTTTTTTTAGAACAGTTATTTTCATCACATGCGGTGACTGAATTACTGTGATAGTCTTGATTAAATCAAGCATCAGACTTGGCTTTCTATGTCTATGCCTTCAGGATAGGCTTCAGGGAATAAGAAATAAATAATAAAATTTTGTAACAAAATATAATGTCATTTACATCTACATTTCTATTTTACATGTATTCTAGATAATGAATACTTAACTTACAAGTCTATGTCTGTTTGGGAATTACTATTTGGTAACTTCTGTTCCTATTATGATTTTTGTATGGGCATTAGTATCAAGAGTCAAAGGAGTCTTATAGTTTCTAGCATATGTTCTTGTTCCCAAGTAATGGTCAGAGGGGAAAATCACATGACACAGGCAGCAAGAAGCATAACCACAGCTTGTGTGATCCTAAAGTTCATAAATTTAAATAAACTGCACTTCAGCATTGGTTGTGTCTCACATATAAATCAAAGAATTCAGATAAAATAAAACAGTCCCCTATTTGCTGCAACAGGACAATTATTTTATTTTTTGTCACTACAGTTATGTTAACCTGTAACTCTTCTGGCTAATTCTTCTGGTGAGAATAGTTTGGTTTTAGGGAATTTCTTTGCAGCACTGCTTTAAAAAGAACAATTTATTCTTCAGTCATCTGCCCAATATGCTGACTTGAATTTCATTTAATTCTACCACAATCTTCAAGGAGAAAAGGAGGACAAAACAAAGTAGTATTTTTCAAAATGTCAGAATTTTTTTCTTCCCAGCATTGAGCATTCCATTATTTTGCTTATTATGTCAGTTATAAACATCACAAGTCTATATACTTGTATCACTGTGTACTGTACAAGGTTTCCTGAAATGATGGGTTATATTTTACAGAGCTAGATGAAAAGTAAAGGATGTGATATTACTATGGGTTGGATGCAAGAGAATAGTGTGTAACTCTAATCATGTAACAAGGACAGCACTGCCAGTAGTGCAGTGAAGTCATTCTTAAGCATCAACAATATCCCTTAATTCAAGATAATGATACTGGGAGACACTGTTTCAAGACAAAAAAAAAAAAAAAAAAGAGAGAGACAGAGAAAGAGAGAGAGAGATTAAGAGATTAACCACAACTCATTTTGATCATGTTTTTCCCCAGTAGATCTAAATAAAAAGACTCTGATATAGACTAAAATACATACAAACACTACAGCAAGTTCCAGACATGCATAGAACTTAGAGCAGGTGTAGAGTAAGCAGCTGTCAGTGAAAACGTCAGACATTTTTGCTTGGGAAAGGGCTCTCACGTACAGTGTTTCTGCAGAACACAAGCTTTGTCTAAAATTTAGCTGAAAAATATTGAAATACATCAGACTTTTCTTGTTAGGTAATAGCTACGGTTCTGAAAAAATTTACTCTTAAGATTCAGTTCAGCATATCAAACATAAGATTAAGTCAGTATTTCATGCAGTTATTTCTATATTTAGATTAATCCCATTTGATTCCACTTTCAGTCAGCAGAGTGGATAATGTCAACTTAATGAATTTGCCTACAGATCAGCTTCTGCTTAAAGGAAAGATGAAGGTGATATTAAAGATACTGGTATTGGTTAAGTGCAAGGTTCAAAAAGCCACTCTTAGACCCTGTTATCAAAAGACCTTAGCGTGGGTCTTTCAATATACATTCTTCAAGAAATACTCTGCTCCTTAATAAAAGTGTGTGCTCATCTAATTAGTGAGCATTGAAAGCCCCAAATACTAGGAGCAACACTAAAATGCCTGGAAAACCATCACTTTATTTGGTTGTTCTACATTCTCAGAAGAATCAGAATAATTCAGTGCTTTCCATTCCAACACATCATGGACTAATAAATTAGAATTGAATGTAATAACTATGCACTTTGTCAGTTAATCTAACACGATATTTTTTGTATCCAGATATTGTCTTCCCCTCCTCCCCCCCCAGAGGAAATATCAAACATTCCTGATTTATTTAAAGAAACTTGAGAAATTTTGGTCTTGAATTTTTAATTTCTTTCTTTATATATAAGCTTCCTAAGTCTTTGCTCTCTGCTTTGATCTAAATGAAGACAACAGATTCTAAATTAGCAATCCAAAAATAGATTGGATTGAATCCAATTGAATTGAATTTCATTTCATTTCATTAAAACTTTGAACAATACCAATTCATTGAGGATAATGAAATGTCATTTTGATGGCTTTAAGTCACTCCTGAGCTCTTAAATAAGTTCCAATTTGGAGTTGAGATGACTCTGAATCAGCAAAAAGACTGCTATTTAGAAGCAACAAACTTTAATGCTTTTCTTTTATGTTTCTTCTAAGACATAACTTTTCCAAAAAGCATTGATATGCACAAATCTCAGTGCATATTGATTTGTGTTTCATTTAAAACCTAACTGTTTAAGTAGAAAATGTAATGTCTTATGTTGTACAGAAATACATTAATTGCAATAGTCCTTGATTCAAAAATAATTATATTTTTCATATGAATTAACTTCAAATTATTATTATGCAGCAGAAGCTTAATAAAAGAAAATTGAATTTACATCACAACGTAGAAATAACAAGATTACCTCAACAGCTGCAGATACCTCATATTTTTATTACCTTTTGGTCTTAGAATTATCTCATGGCAATGGAATGAAATTAAAATATCATTTGCCACTAAAAAAATACAGCTGCTATATGTGTTTGGCCATAAATTCCTATTGAAGATATGTCTTTTTTTAGAACTTAAAATGCCAGCTTATTTGTAGATCTGCAAAGTCTGTCAGACAGAACTGTCAAATGATGACTTGAAAGTAATATGTGTGAAGTGGACAGGGGGGTTGGTTTTGTTGTGGTGTTGTTTTTTGTTTTTTTTTTTTCTATTATCATCCAATATGAAAGATTAAGAACATTTTAGTTGGTTATATTTTCCCATTACATCAATTTTTGCTACTGGTTTAGCAGAAAAGCTACCTCTATTTAGTTTACAAGGAGAAAAACTAAGCTAAACTAAACAGAAGTTAACTTAGTATGAGATAGCTAACTGTGTCACAAATTAAGAGACACTTGCATCACTTTGGCAGGCTAACTGGATCAGCTCAGGGAAGAAAAGAAATTAAAATCATTTTTATTAAAACTACAAAACAGTGAAGAAATGAAGTACAAGGGAAATAACATGAGTCAATTCACCAAGGTTTAGCTACTGAAAAGTTCTGTTTTACCTAAATCTAGTCTAGTTGTTAGGACTCTCTGCACTCGTAAGGGAAAACAGACATCTCTTGAGCTGCTGTCTGCTGACCATTAAATTAAGATTTAAAAACAGCTTTTCATGTTTTAAGTTACTCCATTTCTTCAGGTAGCACTAGGATTCATGAAAACTTGCTTGCAAAATTCAAATTATCAGTATTTGAAGCTAGAACCAATGTACACTACAAAAACAGAACATTGAGCAGTTATCCAGTGAGGTACTTTAAGAGTGGCCAATATGTCTTAAACTTTCAATATTCAGAACCCTTTTCACATACTCCTATATTTATAAGAGGAGGTGTAGTACTTAGCCATTATTTTTGTTTGAACAGCGATAACGAGTAAGACTAAGTAAAAAAAGAAGTGCACATTTATGCTGTATTAATCTAAAGGAAGAAGTAAGTTTCCATTTCTTTCTGTGTGGTGGTAACAAAGGATTTATGAATTTTGTTTTTCTTGTTTTAGGTTTTTTACTGTTCCCCTTAACTAGGTGCATGTTGTTGACTCAGGTCCCAGAGGCTAGGAGTAACTTCAAAAACTGCTTACATAATTTAAAAAGGTCTGACATGGAGATATTTGGAAAATATAAAGACACATATAAATGCTTTATGAAGTGCTTTGACTACTGATCAACAACCTAATACAAAGGTAATGACTACCTAATGTCATAATGACTAATGCCAGGCACAGAATGTTACTATATCAAATTCATAGTATGAAAAAGACTTGCAGCAGAAGACTGAAAAACAAAGTGTAGGACACTTTATTTACAGTAGTGATGCTATTTTTCTATTTGAAGATTGTCTAGTCCTATTGTTTGTCCAGTTAATCACTTGCATCATTTTCAAGTACTGTTGTGTTCACATTTTTAAAATGTGCTTGCTGTTCTATTCAATTTAAGCTAATTTAATGGTAGTGTACCAGTCCAAGCCACAGCTTTTCTAGGAGAATACTGTGTGAGATATTGTCAAAGTGTTTGCTGAAGTCTAGATAGACTACGTCAACACTCTTTCCCCGCATCCATCAGGTGGATCAGGTGGAAGGAGATCAGGTTGGTCAAGCAGGACCTGCCTTTCATGAACCCATGCTGCCTGGGCTTAATCCGTCAGGTGTCCCGCACGCACTGTGTGCTCTCACTTAAGGTGATCTGCTCCATAACCTTTCCTGGCACCAAGGTCAGGCTGATCACAGAATAGCCTGGATTGGAAGGGACCTCAAGGATCACGAAGTTCCAACCCCCATGCCGCAGGCTAGGCCACCAACCTCCACATCTGATACTAAACTAGGCTGCCCAGGCCCCATCTAACCTAGCCTTGAACACCACAGGGTGGAGACTGTATTCATCCAACCAACATTAGAACTGTACGCCTGTCCCGAAGACAGGCTCTAAACATCAGGTACACTTAAGCACCAGTAATACTGGGCTCAGACTTAACAGGAATTATGCAAACATGGATTTCAATACATGTGTTCAAAGCATTTTAAAGTCATAAGAAACTTTCTACAAAAATTACCTTCTATCTACATGACAGATATTTTCTGTTGCTTGGAAAACAGTTCCACTTATGTTCTAGCTATATTCCTGTTGAAAATTAAAAAGTATACTTTATCTTACCCAGTAGCTTGGGCAAACTTTCTAGGTATTCATTTGTCCTTATTTTCATTTTCTCAGGCCAGCATTGAAGTTATGTACTCTTTCTTCCCTTTTTTTTTTTTTTTTCCCCCAATATTAATACATTGTGAATATTAAGAAAGCCAATACTACTTCAATATATTCCAATATCATACCAAAATATTCTCTGTGGATTAATTAAAAAAAGATACATTAAGTTTCTATTGAATAAAATTCTTCACAACCTTGACTTTATGTAGGAGAAGACTGATAAAACTGTTTATCCATTAACTTCACAATTCTCGCATAAATACAACCACGGGAAGATGGGACTGTTTTCCTATATAACTGTAGAAAGATATCCTCTTATAACAAACACTGTGAATTTGGCAGGCTAGCCAATTGTAGTCAAGAAAGAAAACAAATAAGATTTTATCTAAAATCAAATGTGATTTGGTGAGAAGCACTTGAATGACAGCACAGTCACATCTGAATGATGTGAAGGGCACCCAGTGCCAGGACAAGAGTGCACAGAGGAGCACAGGAGCTTCCCTCTGAAAACCACGCAGCACTTCTGTGCTGTGCAGGTGACAGAACACTGGGCAGCACCCCTCCTCCTTGAGGATCTTCAAAAGCAACCTGGACAGTATCACTCAGGTTCATAATGCTCACCCTTTTCACTAAACCACATGATGCATTACAAAGAATGAGGACCTAAAGAAATAAAAGATTCCTTAAAACAAGGACAACTGTAAGAAAAAAAACTCTATAAAATTTTGTAAATATGATCAAGTAATTTCACATTTTAAGGTGTGAAATACTTAAGGTATAAAATGGGATAAACACAAGGAAGGACTGCACATTAGTCACCTTCACAGCCACAACAGAGCCATACAGCAATTTTTGTCATCAGAGACTCAAAACTGCCATGGAGATGGACAGCTGAGGTACTCAGAAGCTTTCTCTGAGTCAAATATTTTCCAAGCGAATCAGATCTTGTGTTAATGAAATGGCACAGACATCATTCAAAGTACTAAACTGCTAAATTCCATGTGTAATCTCCCATTAATAGAAGATCTAGAAGATCACAGAATCACAGAATTGTAGAGGTTGGAAAGGACCTGTAGAGATCACTGAGTCTAGCCCCTACTAAAGCAGTTTCCCTAGAACAGGACTGAAGAGGGGATGGGTATAGTCTTTGTAGAAAATGAATAAAAGCCCAGGAACTTTTATAAATTCCCTCATTTGATGATCAGATTTGAGAGATCTGTGTTCACTATCTTTCACCTATCAATTTTTCTACTAAAAAAATCCATATTGTTAGAATATAAACAAAAGAGAGTTCAGATCATCTAAATAAAGATAGTTCTGAAACAAAATACAAAATGTAAATTCTCTTTATCTCTTCAACTCAAGACATCCATTTTGATAGAAAATGTGAAAGAAGGAAAGATTATTTTAAAATTAGAGAGGACAGCACAGCTTATATATAAATGTGACCTCAGTGCAAGAACCAAACAATGAACAATGTAAGATGCTGGAAAAAAAATTATAGTTCAATTTGTTTCCAATCTGCACCTAGAATTTTATCTACAGTACAAAACTGAGACCTATTCTTCATTTTGTGTTCAGTGTCCTGAAAACCATTCTTGACTTGCTGAATTCACATCAGAAAAAAATTATTAATAAAATGAGCAGTGTTCAAAAAGCTACTGGACCGCTTTGCTCATATTATGTTTCCTTAACGCTATTCCACTGAATATTAAAAGACTGTATCTTAATGCATATATGTAATAGTTCTCGAAAGCAGTGTGCCAAATCAGGTGCTGATTTTCGTGATCTTATTGTTTATGTGTACAACCTTAGCATCATGTTAATTACTAAATATTTTATCAAATTACTAGAATTGCTACTAAATATTTAACTAAATTACTAATTACTAAATAATAAATCACTAATTATCACCAATCATATCAAAACATTAATTGCATTACACATAAATGCTAAAAATTCTAAGGTTGCAAAGTAAAACATTAAACAGCTATTAAAAAGAGGGAGATGGGGCTAACTTTGTAATAGACTGCATTATGGTATTACACAATGTTTTTAAACACAGGAATAATATTCACTACGGTGCACTTAAATAAAGGAAAAAAAAGAGTCCATACAAGAAAGCTAAGAGTGCTAATAGTATTTCAAGTTGTTATCTGCACATGCTGATGACTATGAACCTGTATTAAAATATAAAAACCATGTCCCAAAACAAGGGCATATGTTCTTATTAACTGCCATGCATCCAGGAAAAGAAATTAAGAGGTACACTGTGCCCAGCTGTTACATGGATTATATTAGGTTCAAAATGGTCTTCATACAGTGGTCAGGAACTACGCTGATTACTGTGCAGCATGCAGTCAGTTCAGTTATCATTTGTCTGAAGAGCAGTGTCCCAGGATGTATTACAATTTTTACAGTGATACAAGAGCTCAGTATTTTTGGAAACTCTGACACACATATGAAAAGACTGAAAAGACCAATAGTTGCTAAGCTTCAAATTAGTTCCAGGGAGAAAATAGCTGTTAATGCAAAAGATTTGTATTTAAATGTACAGATCCATGTCAGGAATTTATCACGTAATAAGATGGGGTCTGCTGAGGGGAAGGAGAGCCAAAGGAAAAAGAAAGGAAAAATTATTTGGTGTGAGAGAATTAAGGCTGGAGTTTGTACATTCAGAATGGGAAATCTTTATTAACTTCAAAGTCATCCTCTTCAGGCTGCCCCGAAGACACCTGTCAGTGTCAACCTTGCATCATGCAGAACAGCTATAGTAGGTGTTGCCTTCAGATTCAGACCCAGTCCTGAAAGTTCTCACTCCAAAAATAGGGACAGTTGAATGAATGAAATATCCACTCCTGAACTGCCACGGACAATGTTTTGACATGACCCAATATCAATCATCTGACCAATTTCATCTCAGCTGTAAGAAGCACAGAGATCAAACAGAACAGATAACCATCAGCCCTCAGAATCCAAACACTGGCATATCTGCCTGTACCACCTCCAGCAGCCAGCCCTTGAGGTACATTCCTTCCATCATTTGAATACAAATTTGAGTGAACAGCATCTCACCTTTAAAACAGAAGTTTTTCTAAAACCTCTTTATGCAGATTCTGTAGAGGTTCCCATCTAGCCCAGAGCAGAAAAAGACACAAAGTACATTCAAAATTCCATTGCTGAATATAGACTACACAGGCTTTGGCTTGGAGCCTGCACTATGGCTAAAGATGAAATACTTGCTGGAGTACTCTTCCTCAGAGTACACATTGACGCAACTTTCCTTACCACAAAAAACACGGGATGGAAGTTAACTGGTGTGGGATAGACCTTCATCATTAGACTGAGATGTGGCCAAGGCAGAATCTGGGTTCCAATATCTGCAGTTAAGTTACATCTGCAAGTAACCTGTTTGCTCATTCAGTGAAACACCGAAGTGAAAAGCAATTTTAAGAGTAAAAGAATAACAATGCACAATTTAATTCAGACTCCAGACTGAGAGAATAATTTTTCATTCTTGGCACATCTCCAGAGCTTCCACTGGATTTGGATTAAGGGTATAAAATAAAGCATGTTTAATTTTTTATTCTTTACCTCTTAATAACTATGGAAAAATGCATGCTGGAAATGTTCAATATTTTTCACTTTTTAGAAATAAAACATTTTTAAATATAACAAGATTCATTTTAATTGCAATAAATGTTGTTTTTTCTTATCTTAGCACAGCTTTGCAAAGATAAGGAATTTCAATCTTTTTTCAATAATGAGGTTTATTGGTCATGCTAGCAAACATTACTTAACCACGAAATTGATTTTCTACGGTGGAATTAGTTTATAATCAAACATTCCTCTAGTATTTAATTTTCTGCCCCTATTGATAATCAGCTATGAAGTTTTTAAATGTACACACACATTGCACATTTTTTAAGCAGGACAGTTAGAATAGTTACCAACACTTTCACAGGTTTTTTTTAGATAGTAAAAAAGTGAAATCTTTTAGTCTGTTTTTATAGGGTAGACCCACATTATTCTTTATGGTCTTACAAATTAACTCTTATCCACATTGTGGGTTTATGGCTTTTCTTTACATGTTGGGCACATGGATGACAAGAGCTATAAATGGTCATCCAAAGTAGTTTTGCTGCTATCTTCTACACTTACGCTGATAAATATCACTGCTGGTCAAAGTATTACATACCCACATGGAAAATTGAAAGCCTAAATATGTATTTTACTTGTCCATCAGAAACAATGTGGTATTTGAGAGTGTGAGAGCTGACTATCACTTTAATGAATTAAGTGTCTAGTCCATCAAAGGACTGGGGAGGATCCCATGTACTCAGTAATGAGAAGATGCAGATCAAGAAGTATCAGAGCATCATCTTGAAAGAACCATAGCTTGAACTGGACACAGCCTTGTTGATGACTGCAACTTGCATATATATTTAGTGTATGGATAAATGCATTTCCAAGCAAAAAGTAATTTTCCACAAAAGAAAAGGGAAGAAAAGGACAGAAGAGGAAAAGGGAAGCAACAGGAAGATGAACTGAAGGATTCCTTGTCAGATGATGACAGTTCTTCAACCACAACTGAAACTTCCAACCCAGATACAGAAACACTTCTCAAAGAGGAACCTGAAAAACAAAAGGGAAAAGTTACACCAGAAAAACCTGAAAATGAAATGGTGCAAATAAAACAGAAAAGAAAAAAGCTGCTAACAAGTATCAAGAAAGAAATCCCTGTAGATGTGAAAACCAGTTCCTTGGAATTACCTTATACTCCCCCACTGGAAAACAAGCAGCGCAAAACTTTTCCATCCAAGGTATCCACACAGCACCTCTTGACAAATGTGTCCAAATCAAGAAACCTTCCAAAAACAAGATGTCCAAACAAGTTAATAGAGAGCAGGCCATCAGTATTATCAAAGTTTCTCCCCAGTGGTTCTGGACAGGAGCTAGGAAACACCAGCAGCTCAGAAGACAAAAAGGAGTCTCCTCCACCAGAGTGGGACTCTGTGCCACTTCACAAAGCTGGCAGCTCTACGGACAATCTGTATAAACTCTCTCTATTATATATAAAATATGTGCATAAGAATAAAAATAATAAAATAATATAGAATAAAATAGAATAATAAAATATTGTGCATAAGAAATTGTTAAATGTGTATGGAAGGGAATCATGGCTCAGACTCATTTTTCTGGACGCATCAGTATGCAGTCTGATCACCAGTATATTAAGCACATTATGTTTGAAACAATAAGTTACATTCATGACAAATGTAATACTGAGCAGATGTAGCAAAGAAAGAGGGCAAAGCATCAGTAGGGTGTTACAGTTACCATTGACTTGCAGGTAAGAAAACTGTGCTAACAGCCTGGGACCCTGCAGCTCCAGTACTGACAAACCTCCAGAGGAAAAACTGAGCAACATTTCTTCCTACTAACTTATCTGTTACATTTAGGCTCATATTTGCCTTTATAACACTTCGTCATACTCTTGGCTTACAAACATCCTGGTGTTGTTTAATATAATCAGAATTCTCATATTTTCAATTTTTAGTGCCAAAGCTAGAGCAAAAATTATTGTTGCTTATCCCTAAATATATGAATTTGTATTATAAAATGCTTCTCTCCATTTTGTTATAGATTTTGAGGGAAATTAAGTTTGGACTTCAAGTAAAATGAAGTATGCTAAAAAGTGAATAAGAATGTACCTTTCACAGTCTTTAGGTAAAAATAGGATAAGTAAACAATAAACATTTATAAAATGAAATGTTTTATCTTATGAAGCCTTAATTGTTGCCTAGCTGACTAATAGAACTGTCCCAGAAATTACTTCATAAATACATACTCACAGATTTCTATGTTACAGGAAAAGTATTAAAATATCCTAATAGATTAGACACAGTTATTGTACTTACAAACTTATAAAGGTTGTCAACTTGCATGCAAGAGGCCACTTCTGAAGCTGATGTTAAAAAATACTGGTTTTGAACAGATTTGAATAATCTATTCAAAGGGAAATCTAATTTATATTCCATTAAGTCACTGTGTGAATCATTTGTGATAAGGAAAAAGCTACAGAAATGTATGCTTGATGCTAAATCTCAGTGACCATCTCTGCAGTGCACAAGAAATGCAGAAGACAACAGGATGAGTTTGCCTGAAATTCCCTCTGCTGAGCTTATTTTTCTCTTCTAAAAACAGACAACAGCTAGACTCTGGAGAGAGACTTGATCCCTGGGGCCTAAGGATGCACTTCCCATCACCTCCATGCCCAGACAGGCATATGTGCACGCACACAGATGAGAAAAATTATGCTTTTCAAAACTACAATTTAAGATTAATTGGAACACATTTTGCCATTGAAAAACTAAAAGCGAGGTAGAAGGAAGTGATATTATTCACTTGGGATTTTAATTACTTTTTTCTTTTTTATCATCAAAGAAAGAAATTAGCTATTATTGATTATAGTATTGATTATGCTGTTGAGGGAAATGTTCCAAAACTGACATGTATTTTATCGAACAGAAGAATATTCCCTCTTTTTCTTTTTAATATGAGGTAAATTGCTGCAAAGTCTTAAATTTAATATGACTCATAAGCAGAATTATTAATGCTGGTAAATTGGATAAGACACCTTAGGATATAGAATAGTAATTACTTTCTCAAGAACTCCCCACTCACCTCAACATGCATTGATAATATGGTCCATAAATTTATTTATGAAGTCTGTGGGGTACCTACTGTGGGTAAGTACTTCAGACTTTGATTGCAGATACTGTATGAATATTCCATTTTCCTTCCCATACACAAATGTGTATGTTTTACTACAAGTACTTCAAAGATTTATAAATAAATAATAAGAAAAAATAACATTTACAAATAACTGCGGATATTTTTCCTCTGTAAGCAGATAAAATATGAGATCAGATATTTCTCAATGAAAGCAGTGAATTATTTGGCAGCTGGCTGCTGAGAACAAAAAATGATGGCAATTTGGGGTAGGTCACAGATTCACTGAATGTAAACAATGCTGTTTTAAAAGCCTTTGCATTCTCCGTTGCATTCTCTCTTTCTAGTTTTGTCTATATACTCCTCAAAGTCTGGAATCATAGGATCATAGAATTGCTCAGGTTGGAAAAGACCCTAAAGATCATCATGTCCAATCACAACCTAACCATAATACGCTAACTCTAGTAACCAACTGCTAAACGGACCTCTCTTTCACTATCTGTAAAATGACCTTGAAGGTTTAGCTGTACATTCTGTCTTTCAGGTTTTTGCTGATGTTTCATAACTGTACGATTTCCTGATTTTAATTTTCTTTTTTCCTATTCCCACTGGAACACACCCATGTGATTTTTTGTAATTGTGAATTAGACTGTAGGTAAACAAGAAACGTAAATTGTTGAGCAAAATCATCATATTTTACTGGCATTATACTTTTCTCTCCTCTGTGTTGGACAGAGCTTTTATAGATAGAGATGACACCTAACCTTTCCATCTATTTCACATAAATATTCTGCTCAAATTTTACACAAGGTAACTGAGACAGAAAAATAAAAGTTCTGCCTTATTTCGCCAGTTGATTCAGCAGAAGATCCAGGAACTGGAATTCACAAGATCTGAGTTCCAACACAGATACCAGAGATGTACTGTTCTGAGTATGTAGAGTGTACTATCCCTTCCGAAACTTGCACTTTGAAGTATTAGACTTTTGTTTTACAAATCATACAGGACTCTTTTTTTTTGGCTATATTAATGAGGAAAATGAAATGATATACAAAAACTAGATGTGGCAATGTTCATATGCTAACCTACAGTTCAAGAAAAAAAATGTTAATTGGGCCCTCAAGGAAGCTTATATGCCCTCAAAGAAGCAGAAATATCCTCATATAAATATCAGAAGATAAATAGCAAGTGGAATTTTACAGAAAATACAAATGCAAAGCTGGAATACAGCCAAACAAGAAAAAGGTCAACAGGACAGCTGCTAGTAAAAGAGCAAAGTACAGTCTCTTTTTAAAAACATGAAGCAATTAACAAAACTAGCTAACAAGTTAAATAAAAATGAAGGCACTGACATTAAGTCTATTCTCTCAAAAATGCCTTAAAATAAGCGAATTTCTATAAGCATTCAAGAAACAGCAAATGGGAAAATACGAGTAACAAAGTATACAATCTCCATCTAATATACAAAACATACAAATCTATAATGTACACACTACATATAAGAGTAATAAAGTAGTCTTAAAAGGGCAAGACTATTAATGTTTTAAGATGCTTAGGTGAAACTGAAATTTTAATATGAAGGCAAATTTTTAATCAGGGATGACTGGGAATAACTACTGAGAAAGGAAAGAAAGCAACAAAAGAAAAGTTTGTGATTGAGCTAAGTTTGATGGAAAGTGCTGGATCCTGTCAAGAGTGTTATGCTCCAGTAGGGCAATAACTTACTGCTAAGACAGAAAGAAAGTGATTACTGAATGTTTACTGTAAAATAGACATCAGGATATTAAGACAAAATCTAGCAGAATTTTTTTTCCATGGCATTTCTTTTCAAATACTGCTCTGATTGAAAGCAATAATATTATTATTTTTTCCATTTTTGATTTTCCTCTCCCTCCCCAGCTTTTTCCTTGGTCTCCCTTTGCACTACATTTGCTTCTTGCAACAAAAGAGAACATCCTGGTATCTACTGTGTTTTGACACAGCTACAATTTCTTAAATAACTTAGAAAATACTGTTAAAACAAAGCACCATATAGCCCTGTGTGGAATTTCTAGTGTGTCTGTCTAATCCCATGCTATATTAAATGAGAAAAGCCAGGTACACTAGACATTCTGCACAGAGCTATTGACAACAGTGATGACGTACTTGCTGACTTCGGTTGAATCTCAAGCCTCACAGAGTAAAGCCTCCAAAGACTTTCCTCTATGGAGTCCATTCTTGGATTAGTCTGGAATTCACACATAGCAACAAAAATACTTTCTGGCAGAGAGTCTTGAAATATGCAAAATGTACTAGATGTACTTTTGCAGATTCTAGCATTTATTTACTTCATTAACAGCCACAGAAATAGAGAAAGTGATATTAAAAAGGAAATAAATGAGCTCATGGAATTGAGAAGTTCAATAATTTTTGCCTAAGCCTCAGTAAAGCTCAGAGTGTCCCAGTGATTATTTATTCTTTTATGACTGTAAGCATGGTCTTCATATTTAGTAGCTCCAAAGGAGTTTCACCTGGGAGAGAGCAGCGGAGAGTCTACATCGCTGCTGAGTATTACCATACTTTACTCTTTGCAGGACTTTTTTCAAGACAGTGCAAATGTCTGGACCTCAGATAGCTTTGCAGAGAGGGACTATTTAACAAACATAATTCTTGTACTGTTATATGCGAGCCATTTTTTCTTTCAAATCTTAAATCAGAAGCTCGTAGAAATCAATAATGAGTTCATTTACATTTCACTAGACTCATATGCTTTGCACTTGTTGATTATTTGTATAGGTAAATTTTTCCCAGCTAACTAAGTCCTACTGGAAGGGTTCAGTCAATCCACATTCTTCAAGAAACCTTTTTTTTTTTAACTGAAAAAATTGTAGTTTTCAAGTTGTACCTGGTAGGATTCCAGTTGCCAAGAATTAGACAAACATGCGTTGTTTCATCATTGTGACAGGTGGACTGTTCCAGCACTGTGAAGGAAGTCTTGTGAACACATTACAATCAGTAAAATATCTCAGCCAAATCCTCTGAGACATTACACCAGGTGTATGATGACCATCCTTCCTACTGGAATGAAAGCAGTGCATTACTGTCAGCGTTTCTCCTATCCTAGGCAGTTGGTGCTAGCCACTGAGATAAATTCTCTGGATATACTGGTCATAAGGGAGCAGAAGAAGGCCTTAAGTCTCGTGTAGGAGGAAGAGCAGACAAATCATCTCTCCAGGAAGACTCTGGGCACTGTGCAAATTGTTCTGCTTGGCAGCAGCACCCTACACATCATTGTGAGAAATAGGGCTGAATCTCCCTTAAAAAGTTTATCATTCTGAGTTTCAAATTTGGGCAGCACTATATTACTAATCAAAGACTGATTCAGCCTGAGTGCAAACTACCTTTTATAACATGAGAAGTGATTAAGGAACTTCATGTCCTTCAGAACACAGAGAACAAACATCTGCAATGAACAACACCTCATCAAGCAGATGCATATTAAATCACTTTTCAAAAATGTGTGACTGAACCCTGCTGATGATACGTTCTCTATCCCTCCACCTTCCCCACGTTGAACTACGCATCTGAAATAAGAACAATATGACTGAGACATAAAAAATTGTGAATGTGATGAAGACTGGGAACAGGAAAACATATTACGATTTCTTATAATATAAGATCTGGAGGATATCAGAAGAAAGCAAGCATAATGTAGAGGTTCTCCATAGAGCAATAAGTCATTTATGGACCTCACTGCCATAAGATGCTGTAAAAGCTAAAAGGACTAAGAAAAGAAAAGATTAAAAATGGAACGCTGAAAAGAATGGAAGAAATCGGTCACGACCACATGTGTATACATCTTCATCAAAACACACAATCTGTCATGTTCGAGAGGAATTATCTTATACTAGTATAAGAGTATACTAGCCGTACTGTTATAATCTTGTCCAAAATGACCATTGCACACACACACTCACACACACAGGATCTGAGTTACATAGCACAACAGATGTGTAGTTTCACCTAATACAGTAGTCCTGTTTATATGCCACTGCATCCTCTCCTCTCTCATTTGCCAACAACACTCTGCAGCAGCACCAGTCAACTTTACCTCTTTAAGGGGGCACATCTTCCAATGTCAGTCATCTGTATGACACACCACAGTGCTGTCAGTACTGCACTTACAAGCTCTGCTGATCAATGCAGCAAACCTGGCTCTGCAGCCAGGACACAGTACTGTTTATCTCCATTTAGAGCAAGAACATGGTAAAAATGTGCATACATCTAGTCTATCAGTGTATATTCAACACTGTTTCTAAAAGGACAGGATGTGTACTAACCAGTCATTTCAGCTAAAGAAAAGAGGCCCATAAGTGAGTTTCATGAACAGTTTCAGAAAATTAAAATCTGTATTTCCCAAGAAGTTCAGAATGCAACTCTGTAGCTCTCATCTGTCTGATAGGTAGCAAAAGACCAGCTTCGGCAGCAAGTGTTCCTTCATTATCACAGCCATACAGGTCTGCGCAGAGGAGTCCAAGGCTAAAAGACATCGTTGTAGCCATCTTCAGTGCTTGAAGGAGTTCCTTCTCTGACTGTTTGCACTCTCCCTAGAAACCGATCCTTTGAATAACTAAGCAACAAGAAGCTGTAACAAGAACTATAAAGATGAAATGGGATCTTACTGAAAAGAAAGGAGTACGTAACACTTCTTGTACTTGATTTGAGGTCTAGTAGGCATTAAATAAATATTCTTAAATCGTTCTTTTCTCCTTACATCATATAGTAATTTTCTGCAAACGCATGTATAAACATACATGGCCTAAATGATGTCCTCCTTTGTCTAAATGTAGAACTGAATTACTGCTAATAAAATGTACCTCAGATTAAATTATGCAAACTGTTACCATATATATACACCTATGTATATCATGTATATACATATCTATTTTAAAACAGACTGCAGTGAGTAAGTTTTGCTTGATACAGACCTGTGGTTTGGCAGTGCTGACATCATGCTGTTCTCAAGCAAGCCGGTGTGAGAAGTATTTCTAAGGGTAAAATAGATTCCTTGCAGTGCAAATGACTACAGGGTTTAAGGTAAAAGGTGCGTGTGATTCGTCCTCATTTTGGTTACCTACCTCCATCTAGTGACCAGAGATGGTAATACCTATTAACTCTACGATAATCCATGATTCAATTGTTTGTGTGGACAGAACTCAGAACTCTGTTTTTAGGACTTTTCAAACGGTGAAGGATAACAAGGAAACATATTCCCTCCCACACAAACAGAATGAACTGTCTCCAGCTCTTGCCGAGAAATAGGAACGCATTTGGACATGAAGATAACACAAATGTGCAGAGGCGATGCCCCTAACCTGCACCACTGTTGCTGACTGCATCTGTTGTGCTCAGCTAAAGCGGGGTAATCTAACCAGCTTCCTGCAGCATATTTGATTGAATCACACAAGCAGTTAGTGGCATTACAGTGTGGTTTTCAAAAGGGTCTTCACCTTCTTAGTGCTTGGATACTTCTTAAGAAAATGTTATAAAGTTGCTTTCTAGTAAGCGGGAGTCAAGTAACTATGTTGCCTAGACTGTGGCCTATTGTTGCTCCAATACACGGATAGATTACATGGTTTTTTGCCAGGTTGGACCATCATATTGGCAGTATCATTTCCATGTTTTCTGATGGGACACATTTGCAAGAAGGGTGAATAATAAAATCACATGCTTTGCTTGACAGTTTCTGATTTGCTTTTTTCCAGCTTCTAGGCAATATGCAATTAAACATATATCCTCTTGAAATGGATTTGTATTAATAGAAATAAGATCATTGAGTGAATCGTACTTCAAAATACAGAGGAATAGCAGTAGAATGAACAGTGGCAAAGCAGCAGCAAAGAACCCAAAACTGCTGGTGTGATCAGATGCCTTTCAGTCGAAATCAGTGTCGCTCCTTCAAAAAAGTAGAGACAGAATTCAGTCCTCTGTAAACAGCAAGCCAGGAGTCAGTGAAGCCTGAGAAAAGATGGGATTGGAGGAAATGGATTAGATTAATAAAGTGCATTTCAAAGAAGAAGAAATACATCCTTTTGAGACAGGAACTGTACTCTAAAAAGAGACAATCGTTGCAGTGCCTGAAATACCACAGGCAACTTCCAGTTTCTGGCAGATTGCATGTGGTAGTCACAGATGTCACCAGGGGTCAACAATCAACCTTGATGAAAATACCTCTTTCTGGCTGGGGACATGGATGCTGAAAACATCCAGGGCAGTGTCTACAATACAACTTATTTAAGATAAGTCATAAGCACAAATACTTCTCAAGACAAAAATCCATCCAAGAGTGGTGTTTTACAGCTATCCCCCTGAAGTTTATTTTACAACAAATAGCACAAGAAGACTTTTGAACCACAGGAGGGTATGCTCAGAACGCTTACTAATTGTAGAATAGTAATATTTTAAGTCCAGAGTTTAATTCTCTGCAAATATTACAGGGCTGCTGTCACGGAGTTAACTAGATCAATTTATGCCCGTGACAGGGGGCAGCAGGCCCCAGTCCCCCACCCCCTCTGGCCCCGCAAAATGGGAAGGAAGGAAGGAAGGGAGGAAAAAAAAAAAACCAGCAGCAACAATCTATGGAGGTAAACTTATTTTACTAACTATGATATCGGAATGCAAGATAACACAATATAATACAACCTAATTGAAATTGAGACTAATAAATAAGATAGGAGAGAGAGAGTTCCCGAGACCGAGTCAAACCTGAAAAGCTTGGAACGGCTAGGAAAGCACCCTCCAACACCCACTGCCAGGCAGTAAGAGCCCGCCCCACCTGGAAGGGTCAGATCCCATGACTTCCGTAATGTATAGGGATAGGTACCTGGAATTGGAGCATTATCACTTTAATTCCAGTGCAGTACATGATGTTTTGATGTGGAATACTGAAAACCAAGAACGTAAAACCATGACAGCTGCTCCTCAAGTAATGCTTCCTACGTCATTATGTTGGCCCATGATGTCACAGGCAAATGGTGGTGGTATGGCAGTAGAGGTTGAACCTTCCTACCAATATTCTGTTACATGTTGTTGCTGTGTGACAGACGGCAGCAGAAGGGCAGTCTGACAAAATGGTGCCTGACACGGAAGTGTATTTGAAGAAAAGGTGTGTCACCAAATCCCTCCATGTGCAAAAAGTGGCCTTCATTGGTGCTTGCTGAACATTTATGGATACCAAACAGTGGATGTGAGCAGAGAGGCAGTGTGTAGCCCATTTCAGCAGTGGTGACAGTGATTGTAGGTCGTGTGTGCTGGTGCAGATTTTGATGAGCATGGCATGCAAATTCTTGTCCATTGCTGGCAAAAATGTATAGCTACTGCTGGTGATTGTGTTGAAGAACAGCATTCTGTAGCTGAGAATTTGCTCTATCAAACAGTTACGGTGCTCATTTTATCTTTGGTAATTTTCATGAAATGAAATAGGAGGCATTACTTTTGGAGCAACCTACACATATACGGCCCAAGACAGTTCCTCTTCTTTCAGTGCAGCCTAGGCAAACCAAAGTGTTTCAGCTACTTCTCTCAGGCACTGAGTACCTTTCTTCATGGTGGCCCATTTGCCTGGGTTACATATCAGGGGCAGAGAGGTGTCTCTGTGAAGAGTTCATTTACATATATATGTATGTATACATATATATATTTATTTACTACGTTTGTGGAGGAACACATAATGTTTATATGACTGTTAACAGAAACAAAGCCTGAACTTGAAGAAATGAGTGCCCCACACGCAGCTCTGCCAGAGCGCTGTGGCTGGTGGGACCACCTGTGAGGCAGCTCTGCCCTGAGGAGATGGGCAGTACCTGCGAGGAGCCCGTGCCCCTCAGGTGACCCCGGCCTGACCTTCAGGTGACCCCACCCCGGTCGCCTTCAGCGAGAAAGGGCGGGAACGATGAGGCGCGAAGCAAAAGCGGCGGGAAGCAAAAACGGCGGGAAAAGCGAGCGGCGCTCTGGGCTCCTATTGGCTGGCGGGCGGCGGGAACACCTATATAAGACGCTCGGGCGCAACAGGTGTGCGCCTCAGCGTGTGAGAAGAATCTGCGTGCTCTGAGAGGAAGGCGGCAGCGGCATCCACCGATCGAGCTGTGGCGGAGCGGTAGGAAGCAGAGAAGGGCGGGGGTCGGAGGCGGAGGCTGGGCGGGGGTCGGAGGCGGAGGCTGGGCGGGATCCGGAGGCCGGCACCGAGCGTGCTCTGAGCGGAGCTAGTCGGAGGGACGGGGGCCGGGGGCCGGGTCGGAGGCGAGAGCAGGACGCGACACGGTCCGGGGCCGGGGTCCGGGGCCGGGGTCCGGGGCCGGGGTCCGGAGCCGGGGTCCGGGGCCGGGGTCCGGAGCCGGGGTCCGGAGCCGGGGGCCTGGGCCGGGGTCCGGAGCCGGGGGCCTGGGCCGGGGTCCGGAGCCGGGGGCCTGGGCCGGGGTCCGGAGCCGGGGGCCTGGGCCGGGGTCCGGAGCCGGGGGCCTGGGCCGGGGTCCGGAGCCGGGGGCCTGGGCCGGGGTCCGGAGCCGGGGGCCTGGGCCGGGGTCCGGAGCCGGGGGCCTGGGCCGGGGTCCGGAGCCGGGGGCCTCTGCCTCGCGGTAGAAGATGCTACAGGACAACGGCAAGCAGCAATAATAAAGTAAAAACATCTTGCTACTGTTGTAATGACTTGTAAGAATTGTATCTCTATTTCTCAGTGAACGGGTGGTGGGAACTGGGGGGAGCACAAATAGAGTGAGGCAGTGACATGGACGAGAGGAAGCACTTGAGTAGTGTCCTAGTGTTTAAGAAAGTTAATGTGTGGAAGAAGCTCTATAGGACGGAAAGGGAGGATGTCCAGAGAAAATGTAAGCCTGCAATATGAAATTCTGTTTGTTACTTTAAGACAATCCATGGCAGTAGATGTTAGGACATGGCAAGAAAGAAAAAAGAAAAGATGAATTTAAGGGAGTGGGAGAATCAAATGAGCAAGAAGGGGAAAGGAGTGATGAGAAGGGGTATAGAAAGAAATGCACTCCAATGCACCTCCATATCACCACGGGCACAGTTAAGCATCAGGAGAGCCAAGCTCTCATGAAGGTTCACCAGGACGAATGTAGAGAGACAAATAGTTGTAATGACAGCTCAAGTCTTTGTAAATAAATAAGCATCAGAGAACACGTGTAAGCAGGGAAGTTGACCCTTTGGCCGCTGCTGTTTGCGTGCCCAGCTCCATTTGCCTGGTCTGCCTGCCTCTGTGACCTTCCGCAGCACTGGCTGGACCTTTGCAGCGCATCAGCACGGGTGAGAAAAGCTGTTTTAGTGTTTTTTATGGGATGAATTGGGAAGGGGGAGGAATGTAAAGGCTTCTATGGCTGGGTTGTCGTCTTGGGTGGTGGGGTTGTTGGTCCTCAGGTCTAATGGAGCCCTTTGTTTTTTTTTTTTTTTCAGGAGTGGCTGCAGAAAAGCAAGAAGCAGTGCGTGGAACCAGGAGGCGACAGCGAGCAAGAGGAGGAAGCAGAAGCCTGTGGATGGGGGCGAAAGAGAGAGGCTCTCTGGGCAAAAGCACCTCCCTGTTAGCAGGGGCATAGTCACATTTCAGTAGAGCGCTGCCGGCACCTTGGGTGACCAGGCCGGCTTTGTGCTGGGCGACCTCCCTGTAAGCAGGGCTCAGGTCTTTGCTGTAATTGGCCTTTTGCCTTGTTGCTCGTTTGGCTGCCTGGGGAGCGTGGCCCCCCGTACAGAGGGCAAGAGCCACCTCCCCGCACCTGAGTGGGAAATGGAGCTCGCTGGACCCCAAGGCCACCCTGTAAGCAGGGTAAGGTGCCGTTTCCTTGCCCCTATTCTCCTGGCCCCTTGGTGTTGCTGCCTGCTGGTGGCCTGTGAAGGTGACGGCTCTGTACATGGGGTGCGCGTCACAGCCTTTTGCTTTACATGAGAATCCCTTTAGTACGTTGAGGCTTGTGGCCTCCGTGCAGCCTGGGGACAGGTCACAGGCTCTTTCCTGTTGCTCGTGGGTGCGGGTTTATTCCCAGGGGTTAGCTGCGCTGGGTTGTCCTTTCCTTCTGGAAAGTCCCATCTGTGTGTGTGTGTTCCCCTTCCTTTCCTTGTTTGTGTTTGTGGTGTGACTGAGTGATTGAGCTTTCCCTTTAGGCCCCTACAAAAATGGCTGCAGCTTAGCTTGGACTTCCCAGGGGGGAATGGAGGACTTGATGCGTGGCACAAGTGGGGTGTTCCCTTTTAGTCCCACGAGCGCAGTGAGTGTCCTGTCGTGTCCCTTTTTTTGTAGGACAAATCAGAGCCGCACGGTAGTTGTGTGGCCGAGGCCGCCCTGTAGCCAGGGTTTGGGCCTGTCCCTGCGTGGCCGCCTGTTGTGCTGGCGGCGTGACAGCCCTGTACTCGGGGTGCGTGTCACAAGCTGAGGAGCCCGCTGTCCCCGTAGCATCCCGCCCCCCCTGTAATCAGGTCTGGGGCGGCTGCTTTAGCCAGCCGGTTGGTGGGAATGACCCCTCCCTGTCCCGTCAGAGGGTGCAGGTTGAGGTGCTGCTTGTAGCTGGGGCGACCTCCCCGCTCGGTGGGTCGAGGTTGTTCCCTGGGCTCCCAAAGACGTGGTGGTGTTGTGCAGCCGGGCGCGCCAGCCTGTAGCTCAGGCGTTGGTGGGAGCCACGTGCTCCGTGGGGCTTCTTGGCAATGGTGAGGTGTTGGGCACCGCCCTGTCGACTGGGCTGCGTGTGCCCCCTGTGTTTGGTGAGCTGTGTTCTGGGAGAAGCCCCCTGTAGTCAGGCGGGTATGTGGCCCCGGCCTTTCAGAGGCAGGGGGCCGAGAGATGTGAGGTTGTGCTGGCACCCTCCCTGCAATTGGGGCTGGGATCCCGGTCGTGGCCTTTGGCCGTGCCGCCCCGCTGCCTGGCTGCTGAGTGTCGTTCCTGCTGCCGGGGGGGAAACCGAGCTCTGTGGCTCCGTGGGTGTCATCGCCCCGCCTGTAACGAGGTCTGGGTGCGGAAGCCTTTGTGCTCAGCTGGCAGCCTGCATGGGGCGACCACCCCGTTAGCGGGGTATGGGTCAAGGTGCCCCCCGGTGTGGGAGGGAAGGAGCATCCCTCTGCCTGTGGACCAAGGCTGCCCTGTAAGTCAGGGATTGGCCGTGCCTTGGAGTCCCAGGCCCTTTGCAATGGCGGCAGCGTCAGGGCACCCCTGTAAGCAGGGCAGTTGACCCTTTGGCCGCTGCTGTTTGCGTGCCCAGCTCCTTTTGCCCAGTCTGCCCGCCTCTGTGACCTTCCGCAGCACTGGCTGGAGCTCCGCAGCGCATCGGCACGGGTGAGAAAAGCTGTTTTAGTGTTTTTTATGGGATGAATTGGGAAGGGGTGTGGGGGATGTAAAGGCTTCTGTGGCTGGGTTGTCGTGTGCCGAGCTCCGTCTGGATGTTGGGTTTGCTGTTTTCCTTGGGTGGTGGGGTTGTTGGTCCTCAGGTCTAATGGAGCCCTTTGGTTTTGTTTTTCTTCAGGAGTGGCTGCAGAAAAGGAAGAAGCAGTGCGTGGAACCAGGAGGCGACAGCGAGCAAGAGGAGGAAGCAGAAGCCTGTGGATGGGGGCGAAAGAGAGAGGCTCTCTGGGCAAAAGCACCTCCCTGTTAGCAGGGGCATAGTCACATTTCAGTAGAGCGCTGCCGGCACCTTGGGTGACCAGGCCGGCTTTGTGCTGGGCGACCTCCCTGTAAGCAGGGCTCAGGTCTTTGCTGTAATTGGCCTTTTGCCTTGTTGCTCGTTTGGCTGCCTGGGGAGCGTGGTCCCCCCGTACAGAGGGCAAGAGCCACCTCCCCGCACCTGAGTGGGAAATGGAGCTCGCTGGACCCCAAGGCCACCCTGTAAGCAGGGTAAGGTGCCGTTTCCGTGCCCCTATTCTCCTGGCCCCTTGGTGTTGCTGCCTGCTGGTGGCCTGTGAAGGCAGAGGCCCAGTACACAGTAGTTGTGTGGCCGCGGCCGCCCTGTAGCCAGGGTTTGGGCCTGTCCCTGCGTGGCCGCCTGTTGTGCTGGCGGCGTGACAGCCCTGTACTCGGGGTGCGTGTCACAAGCTGAGGAGCCCGCTGTCCCCGTAGCATCCCGCCCCCCCTGTAATCAGGTCTGGGGCGGCTGCTTTAGCCAGCCGGTTGGTGGGAATGACCCCTCCCTGTCCCGTCAGAGGGTGCAGGTTGAGGTGCTGCTTGTAGCTGGGGCGACCTCCCCGCTCGGTGGGTCGAGGTTGTTCCCTGGGCTCCCAAAGACGTGGTGGTGTTGTGCAGCCGGGCGCGCCAGCCTGTAGCTCAGGCGTTGGTGGGAGCCACGTGCTCCGTGGGGCTTCTTGGCAATGGTGAGGTGTTGGGCACCGCCCTGTCGACTGGGCTGCGTGTGCCCCCTGTGTTTGGTGAGCTGTGTTCTGGGAGAAGCCCCCTGTAGTCAGGCGGGTATGTGGCCCCGGCCTTTCAGAGGCAGGGGGCCGAGAGATGTGAGGTTGTGCTGGCACCCTCCCTGCAATTGGGGCTGGGATCCCGGTCGTGGCCTTTGGCCGTGCCGCCCCGCTGCCTGGCTGCTGAGTGTCGTTCCTGCTGCCGGGGGGGAAACCGAGCTCTGTGGCTCCGTGGGTGTCATCGCCCCGCCTGTAACGAGGTCTGGGTGCGGAAGCCTTTGTGCTCAGCTGGCAGCCTGCATGGGGCGACCACCCCGTTAGCGGGGTATGGGTCAAGGTGCCCCCCGGTGTGGGAGGGAAGGAGCATCCCTCTGCCTGTGGACCAAGGCTGCCCTGTAAGTCAGGGATTGGCCGTGCCTTGGAGTCCCAGGCCCTTTGCAATGGCGGCAGCGTCAGGGCACCCCTGTAAGCAGGGCAGTTGACCCTTTGGCCGCTGCTGTTTGCGTGCCCAGCTCCTTTTGCCCAGTCTGCCCGCCTCTGTGACCTTCCGCAGCACTGGCTGGAGCTCCGCAGCGCATCGGCACGGGTGAGAAAAGCTGTTTTAGTGTTTTTTATGGGATGAATTGGGAAGGGGTGTGGGGGATGTAAAGGCTTCTGTGGCTGGGTTGTCGTGTGCCGAGCTCCGTCTGGATGTTGGGCTTTCTGTTTTCCTTGGGTGGTGGGGTTGTTGGTCCTCAGGTCTAATGGAGCCCTTTGGTTTTGTTTTTCTTCAGGAGTGGCTGCAGAAAAGGAAGAAGCAGTGCGTGGAACCAGGAGGCGACAGCGAGCAAGAGGAGGAAGCAGAAGCCTGTGGATGGGGGCGAAAGAGAGAGGCTCTCTGGGCAAAAGCACCTCCCTGTTAGCAGGGGCATAGTCACATTTCAGTAGAGCGCTGCCGGCACCTTGGGTGACCAGGCCGGCTTTGTGCTGGGCGACCTCCCTGTAAGCAGGGCTCAGGTCTTTGCTGTAATTGGCCTTTTGCCTTGTTGCTCGTTTGGCTGCCTGGGGAGCGTGGCCCCCCGTACAGAGGGCAAGAGCCACCTCCCCGCACCTGAGTGGGAAATGGAGCTCGCTGGACCCCAAGGCCACCCTGTAAGCAGGGTAAGGTGCCGTTTCCGTGCCCCTATTCTCCTGGCCCCTTGGTGTTGCTGCCTGCTGGTGGCCTGTGAAGGCAGAGGCCCAGTACACAGTAGTTGTGTGGCCGCGGCCGCCCTGTAGCCAGGGTTTGGGCCTGTCCCTGCGTGGCCGCCTGTTGTGCTGGCGGCGTGACAGCCCTGTACTCGGGGTGCGTGTCACAAGCTGAGGAGCCCACTGTCCCCGTAGCATCCCGCCCCCCCTGTAATCAGGTCTGGGGCGGCTGCTTTAGCCAGCCGGTTGGTGGGAATGACCCCTCCCTGTCCCGTCAGAGGGTGCAGGTTGAGGTGCTGCTTGTAGCTGGGGCGACCTCCCCGCTCGGTGGGTCGAGGTTGTTCCCTGGGCTCCCAAAGACGTGGTGGTGTTGTGCAGCCGGGCGCGCCAGCCTGTAGCTCAGGCGTTGGTGGGAGCCACGTGCTCCGTGGGGCTTCTTGGCAATGGTGAGGTGTTGGGCACCGCCCTGTCGACTGGGCTGCGTGTGCCCCCTGTGTTTGGTGAGCTGTGTTCTGGGAGAAGCCCCCTGTAGTCAGGCGGGTATGTGGCCCCGGCCTTTCAGAGGCAGGGGGCCGAGAGATGTGAGGTTGTGCTGGCACCCTCCCTGCAATTGGGGCTGGGATCCCGGTCGTGGCCTTTGGCCGTGCCGCCCCGCTGCCTGGCTGCTGAGTGTCGTTCCTGCTGCCGGGGGGGAAACCGAGCTCTGTGGCTCCGTGGGTGTCATCGCCCCGCCTGTAACGAGGTCTGGGTGCGGAAGCCTTTGTGCTCAGCTGGCAGCCTGCATGGGGCGACCACCCCGTTAGCGGGGTATGGGTCAAGGTGCCCCCCGGTGTGGGAGGGAAGGAGCATCCCTCTGCCTGTGGACCAAGGCTGCCCTGTAAGTCAGGGATTGGCCGTGCCTTGGAGTCCCAGGCCCTTTGCAATGGCGGCAGCGTCAGGGCACCCCTGTAAGCAGGGCAGTTGACCCTTTGGCCGCTGCTGTTTGCGTGCCCAGCTCCTTTTGCCCAGTCTGCCCGCCTCTGTGACCTTCCGCAGCACTGGCTGGAGCTCCGCAGCGCATCGGCACGGGTGAGAAAAGCTGTTTTAGTGTTTTTTATGGGATGAATTGGGAAGGGGTGTGGGGGATGTAAAGGCTTCTGTGGCTGGGTTGTCGTGTGCCGAGCTCCGTCTGGATGTTGGGTTTGCTGTTTTCCTTGGGTGGTGGGGTTGTTGGTCCTCAGGTCTAATGGAGCCCTTTGGTTTTGTTTTTCTTCAGGAGTGGCTGCAGAAAAGGAAGAAGCAGTGCGTGGAACCAGGAGGCGACAGCGAGCAAGAGGAGGAAGCAGAAGCCTGTGGATGGGGGCGAAAGAGAGAGGCTCTCTGGGCAAAAGCACCTCCCTGTTAGCAGGGGCATAGTCACATTTCAGTAGAGCGCTGCCGGCACCTTGGGTGACCAGGCCGGCTTTGTGCTGGGCGACCTCCCTGTAAGCAGGGCTCAGGTCTTTGCTGTAATTGGCCTTTTGCCTTGTTGCTCGTTTGGCTGCCTGGGGAGCGTGGTCCCCCCGTACAGAGGGCAAGAGCCACCTCCCCGCACCTGAGTGGGAAATGGAGCTCGCTGGACCCCAAGGCCACCCTGTAAGCAGGGTAAGGTGCCGTTTCCGTGCCCCTATTCTCCTGGCCCCTTGGTGTTGCTGCCTGCTGGTGGCCTGTGAAGGCAGAGGCCCAGTACACAGTAGTTGTGTGGCCGCGGCCGCCCTGTAGCCAGGGTTTGGGCCTGTCCCTGCGTGGCCGCCTGTTGTGCTGGCGGCGTGACAGCCCTGTACTCGGGGTGCGTGTCACAAGCTGAGGAGCCCGCTGTCCCCGTAGCATCCCGCCCCCCCTGTAATCAGGTCTGGGGCGGCTGCTTTAGCCAGCCGGTTGGTGGGAATGACCCCTCCCTGTCCCGTCAGAGGGTGCAGGTTGAGGTGCTGCTTGTAGCTGGGGCGACCTCCCCGCTCGGTGGGTCGAGGTTGTTCCCTGGGCTCCCAAAGACGTGGTGGTGTTGTGCAGCCGGGCGCGCCAGCCTGTAGCTCAGGCGTTGGTGGGAGCCACGTGCTCCGTGGGGCTTCTTGGCAATGGTGAGGTGTTGGGCACCGCCCTGTCGACTGGGCTGCGTGTGCCCCCTGTGTTTGGTGAGCTGTGTTCTGGGAGAAGCCCCCTGTAGTCAGGCGGGTATGTGGCCCCGGCCTTTCAGAGGCAGGGGGCCGAGAGATGTGAGGTTGTGCTGGCACCCTCCCTGCAATTGGGGCTGGGATCCCGGTCGTGGCCTTTGGCCGTGCCGCCCCGCTGCCTGGCTGCTGAGTGTCGTTCCTGCTGCCGGGGGGGAAACCGAGCTCTGTGGCTCCGTGGGTGTCATCGCCCCGCCTGTAACGAGGTCTGGGTGCGGAAGCCTTTGTGCTCAGCTGGCAGCCTGCATGGGGCGACCACCCCGTTAGCGGGGTATGGGTCAAGGTGCCCCCCGGTGTGGGAGGGAAGGAGCATCCCTCTGCCTGTGGACCAAGGCTGCCCTGTAAGTCAGGGATTGGCCGTGCCTTGGAGTCCCAGGCCCTTTGCAATGGCGGCAGCGTCAGGGCACCCCTGTAAGCAGGGCAGTTGACCCTTTGGCCGCTGCTGTTTGCGTGCCCAGCTCCTTTTGCCCAGTCTGCCCGCCTCTGTGACCTTCCGCAGCACTGGCTGGAGCTCCGCAGCGCATCGGCACGGGTGAGAAAAGCTGTTTTAGTGTTTTTTATGGGATGAATTGGGAAGGGGTGTGGGGGATGTAAAGGCTTCTGTGGCTGGGTTGTCGTGTGCCGAGCTCCGTCTGGATGTTGGGTTTGCTGTTTTCCTTGGGTGGTGGGGTTGTTGGTCCTCAGGTCTAATGGAGCCCTTTGGTTTTGTTTTTCTTCAGGAGTGGCTGCAGAAAAGGAAGAAGCAGTGCGTGGAACCAGGAGGCGACAGCGAGCAAGAGGAGGAAGCAGAAGCCTGTGGATGGGGGCGAAAGAGAGAGGCTCTCTGGGCAAAAGCACCTCCCTGTTAGCAGGGGCATAGTCACATTTCAGTAGAGCGCTGCCGGCACCTTGGGTGACCAGGCCGGCTTTGTGCTGGGCGACCTCCCTGTAAGCAGGGCTCAGGTCTTTGCTGTAATTGGCCTTTTGCCTTGTTGCTCGTTTGGCTGCCTGGGGAGCGTGGCCCCCCGTACAGAGGGCAAGAGCCACCTCCCCGCACCTGAGTGGGAAATGGAGCTCGCTGGACCCCAAGGCCACCCTGTAAGCAGGGTAAGGTGCCGTTTCCGTGCCCCTATTCTCCTGGCCCCTTGGTGTTGCTGCCTGCTGGTGGCCTGTGAAGGCAGAGGCCCAGTACACAGTAGTTGTGTGGCCGCGGCCGCCCTGTAGCCAGGGTTTGGGCCTGTCCCTGCGTGGCCGCCTGTTGTGCTGGCGGCGTGACAGCCCTGTACTCGGGGTGCGTGTCACAAGCTGAGGAGCCCGCTGTCCCCGTAGCATCCCGCCCCCCCTGTAATCAGGTCTGGGGCGGCTGCTTTAGCCAGCCGGTTGGTGGGAATGACCCCTCCCTGTCCCGTCAGAGGGTGCAGGTTGAGGTGCTGCTTGTAGCTGGGGCGACCTCCCCGCTCGGTGGGTCGAGGTTGTTCCCTGGGCTCCCAAAGACGTGGTGGTGTTGTGCAGCCGGGCGCGCCAGCCTGTAGCTCAGGCGTTGGTGGGAGCCACGTGCTCCGTGGGGCTTCTTGGCAATGGTGAGGTGTTGGGCACCGCCCTGTCGACTGGGCTGCGTGTGCCCCCTGTGTTTGGTGAGCTGTGTTCTGGGAGAAGCCCCCTGTAGTCAGGCGGGTATGTGGCCCCGGCCTTTCAGAGGCAGGGGGCCGAGAGATGTGAGGTTGTGCTGGCACCCTCCCTGCAATTGGGGCTGGGATCCCGGTCGTGGCCTTTGGCCGTGCCGCCCCGCTGCCTGGCTGCTGAGTGTCGTTCCTGCTGCCGGGGGGGAAACCGAGCTCTGTGGCTCCGTGGGTGTCATCGCCCCGCCTGTAACGAGGTCTGGGTGCGGAAGCCTTTGTGCTCAGCTGGCAGCCTGCATGGGGCGACCACCCCGTTAGCGGGGTATGGGTCAAGGTGCCCCCCGGTGTGGGAGGGAAGGAGCATCCCTCTGCCTGTGGACCAAGGCTGCCCTGTAAGTCAGGGATTGGCCGTGCCTTGGAGTCCCAGGCCCTTTGCAATGGCGGCAGCGTCAGGGCACCCCTGTAAGCAGGGCAGTTGACCCTTTGGCCGCTGCTGTTTGCGTGCCCAGCTCCTTTTGCCCAGTCTGCCCGCCTCTGTGACCTTCCGCAGCACTGGCTGGAGCTCCGCAGCGCATCGGCACGGGTGAGAAAAGCTGTTTTAGTGTTTTTTATGGGATGAATTGGGAAGGGGTGTGGGGGATGTAAAGGCTTCTGTGGCTGGGTTGTCGTGTGCCGAGCTCCGTCTGGATGTTGGGTTTGCTGTTTTCCTTGGGTGGTGGGGTTGTTGGTCCTCAGGTCTAATGGAGCCCTTTGGTTTTGTTTTTCTTCAGGAGTGGCTGCAGAAAAGGAAGAAGCAGTGCGTGGAACCAGGAGGCGACAGCGAGCAAGAGGAGGAAGCAGAAGCCTGTGGATGGGGGCGAAAGAGAGAGGCTCTCTGGGCAAAAGCACCTCCCTGTTAGCAGGGGCATAGTCACATTTCAGTAGAGCGCTGCCGGCACCTTGGGTGACCAGGCCGGCTTTGTGCTGGGCGACCTCCCTGTAAGCAGGGCTCAGGTCTTTGCTGTAATTGGCCTTTTGCCTTGTTGCTCGTTTGGCTGCCTGGGGAGCGTGGCCCCCCGTACAGAGGGCAAGAGCCACCTCCCCGCACCTGAGTGGGAAATGGAGCTCGCTGGACCCCAAGGCCACCCTGTAAGCAGGGTAAGGTGCCGTTTCCGTGCCCCTATTCTCCTGGCCCCTTGGTGTTGCTGCCTGCTGGTGGCCTGTGAAGGCAGAGGCCCAGTACACAGTAGTTGTGTGGCCGCGGCCGCCCTGTAGCCAGGGTTTGGGCCTGTCCCTGCGTGGCCGCCTGTTGTGCTGGCGGCGTGACAGCCCTGTACTCGGGGTGCGTGTCACAAGCTGAGGAGCCCGCTGTCCCCGTAGCATCCCGCCCCCCCTGTAATCAGGTCTGGGGCGGCTGCTTTAGCCAGCCGGTTGGTGGGAATGACCCCTCCCTGTCCCGTCAGAGGGTGCAGGTTGAGGTGCTGCTTGTAGCTGGGGCGACCTCCCCGCTCGGTGGGTCGAGGTTGTTCCCTGGGCTCCCAAAGACGTGGTGGTGTTGTGCAGCCGGGCGCGCCAGCCTGTAGCTCAGGCGTTGGTGGGAGCCACGTGCTCCGTGGGGCTTCTTGGCAATGGTGAGGTGTTGGGCACCGCCCTGTCGACTGGGCTGCGTGTGCCCCCTGTGTTTGGTGAGCTGTGTTCTGGGAGAAGCCCCCTGTAGTCAGGCGGGTATGTGGCCCCGGCCTTTCAGAGGCAGGGGGCCGAGAGATGTGAGGTTGTGCTGGCACCCTCCCTGCAATTGGGGCTGGGATCCCGGTCGTGGCCTTTGGCCGTGCCGCCCCGCTGCCTGGCTGCTGAGTGTCGTTCCTGCTGCCGGGGGGGAAACCGAGCTCTGTGGCTCCGTGGGTGTCATCGCCCCGCCTGTAACGAGGTCTGGGTGCGGAAGCCTTTGTGCTCAGCTGGCAGCCTGCATGGGGCGACCACCCCGTTAGCGGGGTATGGGTCAAGGTGCCCCCCGGTGTGGGAGGGAAGGAGCATCCCTCTGCCTGTGGACCAAGGCTGCCCTGTAAGTCAGGGATTGGCCGTGCCTTGGAGTCCCAGGCCCTTTGCAATGGCGGCAGCGTCAGGGCACCCCTGTAAGCAGGGCAGTTGACCCTTTGGCCGCTGCTGTTTGCGTGCCCAGCTCCTTTTGCCCAGTCTGCCCGCCTCTGTGACCTTCCGCAGCACTGGCTGGAGCTCCGCAGCGCATCGGCACGGGTGAGAAAAGCTGTTTTAGTGTTTTTTATGGGATGAATTGGGAAGGGGTGTGGGGGATGTAAAGGCTTCTGTGGCTGGGTTGTCGTGTGCCGAGCTCCGTCTGGATGTTGGGTTTGCTGTTTTCCTTGGGTGGTGGGGTTGTTGGTCCTCAGGTCTAATGGAGCCCTTTGGTTTTGTTTTTCTTCAGGAGTGGCTGCAGAAAAGGAAGAAGCAGTGCGTGGAACCAGGAGGCGACAGCGAGCAAGAGGAGGAAGCAGAAGCCTGTGGATGGGGGCGAAAGAGAGAGGCTCTCTGGGCAAAAGCACCTCCCTGTTAGCAGGGGCATAGTCACATTTCAGTAGAGCGCTGCCGGCACCTTGGGTGACCAGGCCGGCTTTGTGCTGGGCGACCTCCCTGTAAGCAGGGCTCAGGTCTTTGCTGTAATTGGCCTTTTGCCTTGTTGCTCGTTTGGCTGCCTGGGGAGCGTGGTCCCCCGTACAGAGGGCAAGAGCCACCTCCCCGCACCTGAGTGGGAAATGGAGCTCGCTGGACCCCAAGGCCACCCTGTAAGCAGGGTAAGGTGCCGTTTCCGTGCCCCTATTCTCCTGGCCCCTTGGTGTTGCTGCCTGCTGGTGGCCTGTGAAGGCAGAGGCCCAGTACACAGTAGTTGTGTGGCCGCGGCCGCCCTGTAGCCAGGGTTTGGGCCTGTCCCTGCGTGGCCGCCTGTTGTGCTGGCGGCGTGACAGCCCTGTACTCGGGGTGCGTGTCACAAGCTGAGGAGCCCGCTGTCCCCGTAGCATCCCGCCCCCCCTGTAATCAGGTCTGGGGCGGCTGCTTTAGCCAGCCGGTTGGTGGGAATGACCCCTCCCTGTCCCGTCAGAGGGTGCAGGTTGAGGTGCTGCTTGTAGCTGGGGCGACCTCCCCGCTCGGTGGGTCGAGGTTGTTCCCTGGGCTCCCAAAGACGTGGTGGTGTTGTGCAGCCGGGCGCGCCAGCCTGTAGCTCAGGCGTTGGTGGGAGCCACGTGCTCCGTGGGGCTTCTTGGCAATGGTGAGGCGTTGGGCACCGCCCTGTCGACTGGGCTGCGTGTGCCCCCTGTGTTTGGTGAGCTGTGTTCTGGGAGAAGCCCCCTGTAGTCAGGCGGGTATGTGGCCCCGGCCTTTCAGAGGCAGGGGGCCGAGAGATGTGAGGTTGTGCTGGCACCCTCCCTGCAATTGGGGCTGGGATCCCGGTCGTGGCCTTTGGCCGTGCCGCCCCGCTGCCTGGCTGCTGAGTGTCGTTCCTGCTGCCGGGGGGGAAACCGAGCTCTGTGGCTCCGTGGGTGTCATCGCCCCGCCTGTAACGAGGTCTGGGTGCGGAAGCCTTTGTGCTCAGCTGGCAGCCTGCATGGGGCGACCACCCCGTTAGCGGGGTATGGGTCAAGGTGCCCCCCGGTGTGGGAGGGAAGGAGCATCCCTCTGCCTGTGGACCAAGGCTGCCCTGTAAGTCAGGGATTGGCCGTGCCTTGGAGTCCCAGGCCCTTTGCAATGGCGGCAGCGTCAGGGCACCCCTGTAAGCAGGGCAGTTGACCCTTTGGCCGCTGCTGTTTGCGTGCCCAGCTCCTTTTGCCCAGTCTGCCCGCCTCTGTGACCTTCCGCAGCACTGGCTGGAGCTCCGCAGCGCATCGGCACGGGTGAGAAAAGCTGTTTTAGTGTTTTTTATGGGATGAATTGGGAAGGGGTGTGGGGGATGTAAAGGCTTCTGTGGCTGGGTTGTCGTGTGCCGAGCTCCGTCTGGATGTTGGGTTTGCTGTTTTCCTTGGGTGGTGGGGTTGTTGGTCCTCAGGTCTAATGGAGCCCTTTGGTTTTGTTTTTCTTCAGGAGTGGCTGCAGAAAAGGAAGAAGCAGTGCGTGGAACCAGGAGGCGACAGCGAGCAAGAGGAGGAAGCAGAAGCCTGTGGATGGGGGCGAAAGAGAGAGGCTCTCTGGGCAAAAGCACCTCCCTGTTAGCAGGGGCATAGTCACATTTCAGTAGAGCGCTGCCGGCACCTTGGGTGACCAGGCCGGCTTTGTGCTGGGCGACCTCCCTGTAAGCAGGGCTCAGGTCTTTGCTGTAATTGGCCTTTTGCCTTGTTGCTCGTTTGGCTGCCTGGGGAGCGTGGCCCCCCGTACAGAGGGCAAGAGCCACCTCCCCGCACCTGAGTGGGAAATGGAGCTCGCTGGACCCCAAGGCCACCCTGTAAGCAGGGTAAGGTGCCGTTTCCGTGCCCCTATTCTCCTGGCCCCTTGGTGTTGCTGCCTGCTGGTGGCCTGTGAAGGCAGAGGCCCAGTACACAGTAGTTGTGTGGCCGCGGCCGCCCTGTAGCCAGGGTTTGGGCCTGTCCCTGCGTGGCCGCCTGTTGTGCTGGCGGCGTGACAGCCCTGTACTCGGGGTGCGTGTCACAAGCTGAGGAGCCCGCTGTCCCCGTAGCATCCCGCCCCCCCTGTAATCAGGTCTGGGGCGGCTGCTTTAGCCAGCCGGTTGGTGGGAATGACCCCTCCCTGTCCCGTCAGAGGGTGCAGGTTGAGGTGCTGCTTGTAGCTGGGGCGACCTCCCCGCTCGGTGGGTCGAGGTTGTTCCCTGGGCTCCCAAAGACGTGGTGGTGTTGTGCAGCCGGGCGCGCCAGCCTGTAGCTCAGGCGTTGGTGGGAGCCACGTGCTCCGTGGGGCTTCTTGGCAATGGTGAGGTGTTGGGCACCGCCCTGTCGACTGGGCTGCGTGTGCCCCCTGTGTTTGGTGAGCTGTGTTCTGGGAGAAGCCCCCTGTAGTCAGGCGGGTATGTGGCCCCGGCCTTTCAGAGGCAGGGGGCCGAGAGATGTGAGGTTGTGCTGGCACCCTCCCTGCAATTGGGGCTGGGATCCCGGTCGTGGCCTTTGGCCGTGCCGCCCCGCTGCCTGGCTGCTGAGTGTCGTTCCTGCTGCCGGGGGGGAAACCGAGCTCTGTGGCTCCGTGGGTGTCATCGCCCCGCCTGTAACGAGGTCTGGGTGCGGAAGCCTTTGTGCTCAGCTGGCAGCCTGCATGGGGCGACCACCCCGTTAGCGGGGTATGGGTCAAGGTGCCCCCCGGTGTGGGAGGGAAGGAGCATCCCTCTGCCTGTGGACCAAGGCTGCCCTGTAAGTCAGGGATTGGCCGTGCCTTGGAGTCCCAGGCCCTTTGCAATGGCGGCAGCGTCAGGGCACCCCTGTAAGCAGGGCAGTTGACCCTTTGGCCGCTGCTGTTTGCGTGCCCAGCTCCTTTTGCCCAGTCTGCCCGCCTCTGTGACCTTCCGCAGCACTGGCTGGAGCTCCGCAGCGCATCGGCACGGGTGAGAAAAGCTGTTTTAGTGTTTTTTATGGGATGAATTGGGAAGGGGTGTGGGGGATGTAAAGGCTTCTGTGGCTGGGTTGTCGTGTGCCGAGCTCCGTCTGGATGTTGGGTTTGCTGTTTTCCTTGGGTGGTGGGGTTGTTGGTCCTCAGGTCTAATGGAGCCCTTTGGTTTTGTTTTTCTTCAGGAGTGGCTGCAGAAAAGGAAGAAGCAGTGCGTGGAACCAGGAGGCGACAGCGAGCAAGAGGAGGAAGCAGAAGCCTGTGGATGGGGGCGAAAGAGAGAGGCTCTCTGGGCAAAAGCACCTCCCTGTTAGCAGGGGCATAGTCACATTTCAGTAGAGCGCTGCCGGCACCTTGGGTGACCAGGCCGGCTTTGTGCTGGGCGACCTCCCTGTAAGCAGGGCTCAGGTCTTTGCTGTAATTGGCCTTTTGCCTTGTTGCTCGTTTGGCTGCCTGGGGAGCGTGGCCCCCCGTACAGAGGGCAAGAGCCACCTCCCCGCACCTGAGTGGGAAATGGAGCTCGCTGGACCCCAAGGCCACCCTGTAAGCAGGGTAAGGTGCCGTTTCCGTGCCCCTATTCTCCTGGCCCCTTGGTGTTGCTGCCTGCTGGTGGCCTGTGAAGGCAGAGGCCCAGTACACAGTAGTTGTGTGGCCGCGGCCGCCCTGTAGCCAGGGTTTGGGCCTGTCCCTGCGTGGCCGCCTGTTGTGCTGGCGGCGTGACAGCCCTGTACTCGGGGTGCGTGTCACAAGCTGAGGAGCCCGCTGTCCCCGTAGCATCCCGCCCCCCCTGTAATCAGGTCTGGGGCGGCTGCTTTAGCCAGCCGGTTGGTGGGAATGACCCCTCCCTGTCCCGTCAGAGGGTGCAGGTTGAGGTGCTGCTTGTAGCTGGGGCGACCTCCCCGCTCGGTGGGTCGAGGTTGTTCCCTGGGCTCCCAAAGACGTGGTGGTGTTGTGCAGCCGGGCGCGCCAGCCTGTAGCTCAGGCGTTGGTGGGAGCCACGTGCTCCGTGGGGCTTCTTGGCAATGGTGAGGTGTTGGGCACCGCCCTGTCGACTGGGCTGCGTGTGCCCCCTGTGTTTGGTGAGCTGTGTTCTGGGAGAAGCCCCCTGTAGTCAGGCGGGTATGTGGCCCCGGCCTTTCAGAGGCAGGGGGCCGAGAGATGTGAGGTTGTGCTGGCACCCTCCCTGCAATTGGGGCTGGGATCCCGGTCGTGGCCTTTGGCCGTGCCGCCCCGCTGCCTGGCTGCTGAGTGTCGTTCCTGCTGCCGGGGGGGAAACCGAGCTCTGTGGCTCCGTGGGTGTCATCGCCCCGCCTGTAACGAGGTCTGGGTGCGGAAGCCTTTGTGCTCAGCTGGCAGCCTGCATGGGGCGACCACCCCGTTAGCGGGGTATGGGTCAAGGTGCCCCCCGGTGTGGGAGGGAAGGAGCATCCCTCTGCCTGTGGACCAAGGCTGCCCTGTAAGTCAGGGATTGGCCGTGCCTTGGAGTCCCAGGCCCTTTGCAATGGCGGCAGCGTCAGGGCACCCCTGTAAGCAGGGCAGTTGACCCTTTGGCCGCTGCTGTTTGCGTGCCCAGCTCCTTTTGCCCAGTCTGCCCGCCTCTGTGACCTTCCGCAGCACTGGCTGGAGCTCCGCAGCGCATCGGCACGGGTGAGAAAAGCTGTTTTAGTGTTTTTTATGGGATGAATTGGGAAGGGGTGTGGGGGATGTAAAGGCTTCTGTGGCTGGGTTGTCGTGTGCCGAGCTCCGTCTGGATGTTGGGTTTGCTGTTTTCCTTGGGTGGTGGGGTTGTTGGTCCTCAGGTCTAATGGAGCCCTTTGGTTTTGTTTTTCTTCAGGAGTGGCTGCAGAAAAGGAAGAAGCAGTGCGTGGAACCAGGAGGCGACAGCGAGCAAGAGGAGGAAGCAGAAGCCTGTGGATGGGGGCGAAAGAGAGAGGCTCTCTGGGCAAAAGCACCTCCCTGTTAGCAGGGGCATAGTCACATTTCAGTAGAGCGCTGCCGGCACCTTGGGTGACCAGGCCGGCTTTGTGCTGGGCGACCTCCCTGTAAGCAGGGCTCAGGTCTTTGCTGTAATTGGCCTTTTGCCTTGTTGCTCGTTTGGCTGCCTGGGGAGCGTGGCCCCCCGTACAGAGGGCAAGAGCCACCTCCCCGCACCTGAGTGGGAAATGGAGCTCGCTGGACCCCAAGGCCACCCTGTAAGCAGGGTAAGGTGCCGTTTCCGTGCCCCTATTCTCCTGGCCCCTTGGTGTTGCTGCCTGCTGGTGGCCTGTGAAGGCAGAGGCCCAGTACACAGTAGTTGTGTGGCCGCGGCCGCCCTGTAGCCAGGGTTTGGGCCTGTCCCTGCGTGGCCGCCTGTTGTGCTGGCGGCGTGACAGCCCTGTACTCGGGGTGCGTGTCACAAGCTGAGGAGCCCGCTGTCCCCGTAGCATCCCGCCCCCCCTGTAATCAGGTCTGGGGCGGCTGCTTTAGCCAGCCGGTTGGTGGGAATGACCCCTCCCTGTCCCGTCAGAGGGTGCAGGTTGAGGTGCTGCTTGTAGCTGGGGCGACCTCCCCGCTCGGTGGGTCGAGGTTGTTCCCTGGGCTCCCAAAGACGTGGTGGTGTTGTGCAGCCGGGCGCGCCAGCCTGTAGCTCAGGCGTTGGTGGGAGCCACGTGCTCCGTGGGGCTTCTTGGCAATGGTGAGGTGTTGGGCACCGCCCTGTCGACTGGGCTGCGTGTGCCCCCTGTGTTTGGTGAGCTGTGTTCTGGGAGAAGCCCCCTGTAGTCAGGCGGGTATGTGGCCCCGGCCTTTCAGAGGCAGGGGGCCGAGAGATGTGAGGTTGTGCTGGCACCCTCCCTGCAATTGGGGCTGGGATCCCGGTCGTGGCCTTTGGCCGTGCCGCCCCGCTGCCTGGCTGCTGAGTGTCGTTCCTGCTGCCGGGGGGGAAACCGAGCTCTGTGGCTCCGTGGGTGTCATCGCCCCGCCTGTAACGAGGTCTGGGTGCGGAAGCCTTTGTGCTCAGCTGGCAGCCTGCATGGGGCGACCACCCCGTTAGCGGGGTATGGGTCAAGGTGCCCCCCGGTGTGGGAGGGAAGGAGCATCCCTCTGCCTGTGGACCAAGGCTGCCCTGTAAGTCAGGGATTGGCCGTGCCTTGGAGTCCCAGGCCCTTTGCAATGGCGGCAGCGTCAGGGCACCCCTGTAAGCAGGGCAGTTGACCCTTTGGCCGCTGCTGTTTGCGTGCCCAGCTCCTTTTGCCCAGTCTGCCCGCCTCTGTGACCTTCCGCAGCACTGGCTGGAGCTCCGCAGCGCATCGGCACGGGTGAGAAAAGCTGTTTTAGTGTTTTTTATGGGATGAATTGGGAAGGGGTGTGGGGGATGTAAAGGCTTCTGTGGCTGGGTTGTCGTGTGCCGAGCTCCGTCTGGATGTTGGGTTTGCTGTTTTCCTTGGGTGGTGGGGTTGTTGGTCCTCAGGTCTAATGGAGCCCTTTGGTTTTGTTTTTCTTCAGGAGTGGCTGCAGAAAAGGAAGAAGCAGTGCGTGGAACCAGGAGGCGACAGCGAGCAAGAGGAGGAAGCAGAAGCCTGTGGATGGGGGCGAAAGAGAGAGGCTCTCTGGGCAAAAGCACCTCCCTGTTAGCAGGGGCATAGTCACATTTCAGTAGAGCGCTGCCGGCACCTTGGGTGACCAGGCCGGCTTTGTGCTGGGCGACCTCCCTGTAAGCAGGGCTCAGGTCTTTGCTGTAATTGGCCTTTTGCCTTGTTGCTCGTTTGGCTGCCTGGGGAGCGTGGCCCCCCGTACAGAGGGCAAGAGCCACCTCCCCGCACCTGAGTGGGAAATGGAGCTCGCTGGACCCCAAGGCCACCCTGTAAGCAGGGTAAGGTGCCGTTTCCGTGCCCCTATTCTCCTGGCCCCTTGGTGTTGCTGCCTGCTGGTGGCCTGTGAAGGCAGAGGCCCAGTACACAGTAGTTGTGTGGCCGCGGCCGCCCTGTAGCCAGGGTTTGGGCCTGTCCCTGCGTGGCCGCCTGTTGTGCTGGCGGCGTGACAGCCCTGTACTCGGGGTGCGTGTCACAAGCTGAGGAGCCCGCTGTCCCCGTAGCATCCCGCCCCCCCTGTAATCAGGTCTGGGGCGGCTGCTTTAGCCAGCCGGTTGGTGGGAATGACCCCTCCCTGTCCCGTCAGAGGGTGCAGGTTGAGGTGCTGCTTGTAGCTGGGGCGACCTCCCCGCTCGGTGGGTCGAGGTTGTTCCCTGGGCTCCCAAAGACGTGGTGGTGTTGTGCAGCCGGGCGCGCCAGCCTGTAGCTCAGGCGTTGGTGGGAGCCACGTGCTCCGTGGGGCTTCTTGGCAATGGTGAGGTGTTGGGCACCGCCCTGTCGACTGGGCTGCGTGTGCCCCCTGTGTTTGGTGAGCTGTGTTCTGGGAGAAGCCCCCTGTAGTCAGGCGGGTATGTGGCCCCGGCCTTTCAGAGGCAGGGGGCCGAGAGATGTGAGGTTGTGCTGGCACCCTCCCTGCAATTGGGGCTGGGATCCCGGTCGTGGCCTTTGGCCGTGCCGCCCCGCTGCCTGGCTGCTGAGTGTCGTTCCTGCTGCCGGGGGGGAAACCGAGCTCTGTGGCTCCGTGGGTGTCATCGCCCCGCCTGTAACGAGGTCTGGGTGCGGAAGCCTTTGTGCTCAGCTGGCAGCCTGCATGGGGCGACCACCCCGTTAGCGGGGTATGGGTCAAGGTGCCCCCCGGTGTGGGAGGGAAGGAGCATCCCTCTGCCTGTGGACCAAGGCTGCCCTGTAAGTCAGGGATTGGCCGTGCCTTGGAGTCCCAGGCCCTTTGCAATGGCGGCAGCGTCAGGGCACCCCTGTAAGCAGGGCAGTTGACCCTTTGGCCGCTGCTGTTTGCGTGCCCAGCTCCTTTTGCCCAGTCTGCCCGCCTCTGTGACCTTCCGCAGCACTGGCTGGAGCTCCGCAGCGCATCGGCACGGGTGAGAAAAGCTGTTTTAGTGTTTTTTATGGGATGAATTGGGAAGGGGTGTGGGGGATGTAAAGGCTTCTGTGGCTGGGTTGTCGTGTGCCGAGCTCCGTCTGGATGTTGGGTTTGCTGTTTTCCTTGGGTGGTGGGGTTGTTGGTCCTCAGGTCTAATGGAGCCCTTTGGTTTTGTTTTTCTTCAGGAGTGGCTGCAGAAAAGGAAGAAGCAGTGCGTGGAACCAGGAGGCGACAGCGAGCAAGAGGAGGAAGCAGAAGCCTGTGGATGGGGGCGAAAGAGAGAGGCTCTCTGGGCAAAAGCACCTCCCTGTTAGCAGGGGCATAGTCACATTTCAGTAGAGCGCTGCCGGCACCTTGGGTGACCAGGCCGGCTTTGTGCTGGGCGACCTCCCTGTAAGCAGGGCTCAGGTCTTTGCTGTAATTGGCCTTTTGCCTTGTTGCTCGTTTGGCTGCCTGGGGAGCGTGGCCCCCCGTACAGAGGGCAAGAGCCACCTCCCCGCACCTGAGTGGGAAATGGAGCTCGCTGGACCCCAAGGCCACCCTGTAAGCAGGGTAAGGTGCCGTTTCCGTGCCCCTATTCTCCTGGCCCCTTGGTGTTGCTGCCTGCTGGTGGCCTGTGAAGGCAGAGGCCCAGTACACAGTAGTTGTGTGGCCGCGGCCGCCCTGTAGCCAGGGTTTGGGCCTGTCCCTGCGTGGCCGCCTGTTGTGCTGGCGGCGTGACAGCCCTGTACTCGGGGTGCGTGTCACAAGCTGAGGAGCCCGCTGTCCCCGTAGCATCCCGCCCCCCCTGTAATCAGGTCTGGGGCGGCTGCTTTAGCCAGCCGGTTGGTGGGAATGACCCCTCCCTGTCCCGTCAGAGGGTGCAGGTTGAGGTGCTGCTTGTAGCTGGGGCGACCTCCCCGCTCGGTGGGTCGAGGTTGTTCCCTGGGCTCCCAAAGACGTGGTGGTGTTGTGCAGCCGGGCGCGCCAGCCTGTAGCTCAGGCGTTGGTGGGAGCCACGTGCTCCGTGGGGCTTCTTGGCAATGGTGAGGTGTTGGGCACCGCCCTGTCGACTGGGCTGCGTGTGCCCCCTGTGTTTGGTGAGCTGTGTTCTGGGAGAAGCCCCCTGTAGTCAGGCGGGTATGTGGCCCCGGCCTTTCAGAGGCAGGGGGCCGAGAGATGTGAGGTTGTGCTGGCACCCTCCCTGCAATTGGGGCTGGGATCCCGGTCGTGGCCTTTGGCCGTGCCGCCCCGCTGCCTGGCTGCTGAGTGTCGTTCCTGCTGCCGGGGGGGAAACCGAGCTCTGTGGCTCCGTGGGTGTCATCGCCCCGCCTGTAACGAGGTCTGGGTGCGGAAGCCTTTGTGCTCAGCTGGCAGCCTGCATGGGGCGACCACCCCGTTAGCGGGGTATGGGTCAAGGTGCCCCCCGGTGTGGGAGGGAAGGAGCATCCCTCTGCCTGTGGACCAAGGCTGCCCTGTAAGTCAGGGATTGGCCGTGCCTTGGAGTCCCAGGCCCTTTGCAATGGCGGCAGCGTCAGGGCACCCCTGTAAGCAGGGCAGTTGACCCTTTGGCCGCTGCTGTTTGCGTGCCCAGCTCCTTTTGCCCAGTCTGCCCGCCTCTGTGACCTTCCGCAGCACTGGCTGGAGCTCCGCAGCGCATCGGCACGGGTGAGAAAAGCTGTTTTAGTGTTTTTTATGGGATGAATTGGGAAGGGGTGTGGGGGATGTAAAGGCTTCTGTGGCTGGGTTGTCGTGTGCCGAGCTCCGTCTGGATGTTGGGTTTGCTGTTTTCCTTGGGTGGTGGGGTTGTTGGTCCTCAGGTCTAATGGAGCCCTTTGGTTTTGTTTTTCTTCAGGAGTGGCTGCAGAAAAGGAAGAAGCAGTGCGTGGAACCAGGAGGCGACAGCGAGCAAGAGGAGGAAGCAGAAGCCTGTGGATGGGGGCGAAAGAGAGAGGCTCTCTGGGCAAAAGCACCTCCCTGTTAGCAGGGGCATAGTCACATTTCAGTAGAGCGCTGCCGGCACCTTGGGTGACCAGGCCGGCTTTGTGCTGGGCGACCTCCCTGTAAGCAGGGCTCAGGTCTTTGCTGTAATTGGCCTTTTGCCTTGTTGCTCGTTTGGCTGCCTGGGGAGCGTGGCCCCCCGTACAGAGGGCAAGAGCCACCTCCCCGCACCTGAGTGGGAAATGGAGCTCGCTGGACCCCAAGGCCACCCTGTAAGCAGGGTAAGGTGCCGTTTCCGTGCCCCTATTCTCCTGGCCCCTTGGTGTTGCTGCCTGCTGGTGGCCTGTGAAGGCAGAGGCCCAGTACACAGTAGTTGTGTGGCCGCGGCCGCCCTGTAGCCAGGGTTTGGGCCTGTCCCTGCGTGGCCGCCTGTTGTGCTGGCGGCGTGACAGCCCTGTACTCGGGGTGCGTGTCACAAGCTGAGGAGCCCACTGTCCCCGTAGCATCCCGCCCCCCCTGTAATCAGGTCTGGGGCGGCTGCTTTAGCCAGCCGGTTGGTGGGAATGACCCCTCCCTGTCCCGTCAGAGGGTGCAGGTTGAGGTGCTGCTTGTAGCTGGGGCGACCTCCCCGCTCGGTGGGTCGAGGTTGTTCCCTGGGCTCCCAAAGACGTGGTGGTGTTGTGCAGCCGGGCGCGCCAGCCTGTAGCTCAGGCGTTGGTGGGAGCCACGTGCTCCGTGGGGCTTCTTGGCAATGGTGAGGCGTTGGGCACCGCCCTGTCGACTGGGCTGCGTGTGCCCCCTGTGTTTGGTGAGCTGTGTTCTGGGAGAAGCCCCCTGTAGTCAGGCGGGTATGTGGCCCCGGCCTTTCAGAGGCAGGGGGCCGAGAGATGTGAGGTTGTGCTGGCACCCTCCCTGCAATTGGGGCTGGGATCCCGGTCGTGGCCTTTGGCCGTGCCGCCCCGCTGCCTGGCTGCTGAGTGTCGTTCCTGCTGCCGGGGGGGAAACCGAGCTCTGTGGCTCCGTGGGTGTCATCGCCCCGCCTGTAACGAGGTCTGGGTGCGGAAGCCTTTGTGCTCAGCTGGCAGCCTGCATGGGGCGACCACCCCGTTAGCGGGGTATGGGTCAAGGTGCCCCCCGGTGTGGGAGGGAAGGAGCATCCCTCTGCCTGTGGACCAAGGCTGCCCTGTAAGTCAGGGATTGGCCGTGCCTTGGAGTCCCAGGCCCTTTGCAATGGCGGCAGCGTCAGGGCACCCCTGTAAGCAGGGCAGTTGACCCTTTGGCCGCTGCTGTTTGCGTGCCCAGCTCCTTTTGCCCAGTCTGCCCGCCTCTGTGACCTTCCGCAGCACTGGCTGGAGCTCCGCAGCGCATCGGCACGGGTGAGAAAAGCTGTTTTAGTGTTTTTTATGGGATGAATTGGGAAGGGGTGTGGGGGATGTAAAGGCTTCTGTGGCTGGGTTGTCGTGTGCCGAGCTCCGTCTGGATGTTGGGTTTGCTGTTTTCCTTGGGTGGTGGGGTTGTTGGTCCTCAGGTCTAATGGAGCCCTTTGGTTTTGTTTTTCTTCAGGAGTGGCTGCAGAAAAGGAAGAAGCAGTGCGTGGAACCAGGAGGCGACAGCGAGCAAGAGGAGGAAGCAGAAGCCTGTGGATGGGGGCGAAAGAGAGAGGCTCTCTGGGCAAAAGCACCTCCCTGTTAGCAGGGGCATAGTCACATTTCAGTAGAGCGCTGCCGGCACCTTGGGTGACCAGGCCGGCTTTGTGCTGGGCGACCTCCCTGTAAGCAGGGCTCAGGTCTTTGCTGTAATTGGCCTTTTGCCTTGTTGCTCGTTTGGCTGCCTGGGGAGCGTGGCCCCCCGTACAGAGGGCAAGAGCCACCTCCCCGCACCTGAGTGGGAAATGGAGCTCGCTGGACCCCAAGGCCACCCTGTAAGCAGGGTAAGGTGCCGTTTCCGTGCCCCTATTCTCCTGGCCCCTTGGTGTTGCTGCCTGCTGGTGGCCTGTGAAGGCAGAGGCCCAGTACACAGTAGTTGTGTGGCCGCGGCCGCCCTGTAGCCAGGGTTTGGGCCTGTCCCTGCGTGGCCGCCTGTTGTGCTGGCGGCGTGACAGCCCTGTACTCGGGGTGCGTGTCACAAGCTGAGGAGCCCGCTGTCCCCGTAGCATCCCGCCCCCCCTGTAATCAGGTCTGGGGCGGCTGCTTTAGCCAGCCGGTTGGTGGGAATGACCCCTCCCTGTCCCGTCAGAGGGTGCAGGTTGAGGTGCTGCTTGTAGCTGGGGCGACCTCCCCGCTCGGTGGGTCGAGGTTGTTCCCTGGGCTCCCAAAGACGTGGTGGTGTTGTGCAGCCGGGCGCGCCAGCCTGTAGCTCAGGCGTTGGTGGGAGCCACGTGCTCCGTGGGGCTTCTTGGCAATGGTGAGGTGTTGGGCACCGCCCTGTCGACTGGGCTGCGTGTGCCCCCTGTGTTTGGTGAGCTGTGTTCTGGGAGAAGCCCCCTGTAGTCAGGCGGGTATGTGGCCCCGGCCTTTCAGAGGCAGGGGGCCGAGAGATGTGAGGTTGTGCTGGCACCCTCCCTGCAATTGGGGCTGGGATCCCGGTCGTGGCCTTTGGCCGTGCCGCCCCGCTGCCTGGCTGCTGAGTGTCGTTCCTGCTGCCGGGGGGGAAACCGAGCTCTGTGGCTCCGTGGGTGTCATCGCCCCGCCTGTAACGAGGTCTGGGTGCGGAAGCCTTTGTGCTCAGCTGGCAGCCTGCATGGGGCGACCACCCCGTTAGCGGGGTATGGGTCAAGGTGCCCCCCGGTGTGGGAGGGAAGGAGCATCCCTCTGCCTGTGGACCAAGGCTGCCCTGTAAGTCAGGGATTGGCCGTGCCTTGGAGTCCCAGGCCCTTTGCAATGGCGGCAGCGTCAGGGCACCCCTGTAAGCAGGGCAGTTGACCCTTTGGCCGCTGCTGTTTGCGTGCCCAGCTCCTTTTGCCCAGTCTGCCCGCCTCTGTGACCTTCCGCAGCACTGGCTGGAGCTCCGCAGCGCATCGGCACGGGTGAGAAAAGCTGTTTTAGTGTTTTTTATGGGATGAATTGGGAAGGGGTGTGGGGGATGTAAAGGCTTCTGTGGCTGGGTTGTCGTGTGCCGAGCTCCGTCTGGATGTTGGGTTTGCTGTTTTCCTTGGGTGGTGGGGTTGTTGGTCCTCAGGTCTAATGGAGCCCTTTGGTTTTGTTTTTCTTCAGGAGTGGCTGCAGAAAAGGAAGAAGCAGTGCGTGGAACCAGGAGGCGACAGCGAGCAAGAGGAGGAAGCAGAAGCCTGTGGATGGGGGCGAAAGAGAGAGGCTCTCTGGGCAAAAGCACCTCCCTGTTAGCAGGGGCATAGTCACATTTCAGTAGAGCGCTGCCGGCACCTTGGGTGACCAGGCCGGCTTTGTGCTGGGCGACCTCCCTGTAAGCAGGGCTCAGGTCTTTGCTGTAATTGGCCTTTTGCCTTGTTGCTCGTTTGGCTGCCTGGGGAGCGTGGCCCCCCGTACAGAGGGCAAGAGCCACCTCCCCGCACCTGAGTGGGAAATGGAGCTCGCTGGACCCCAAGGCCACCCTGTAAGCAGGGTAAGGTGCCGTTTCCGTGCCCCTATTCTCCTGGCCCCTTGGTGTTGCTGCCTGCTGGTGGCCTGTGAAGGCAGAGGCCCAGTACACAGTAGTTGTGTGGCCGCGGCCGCCCTGTAGCCAGGGTTTGGGCCTGTCCCTGCGTGGCCGCCTGTTGTGCTGGCGGCGTGACAGCCCTGTACTCGGGGTGCGTGTCACAAGCTGAGGAGCCCGCTGTCCCCGTAGCATCCCGCCCCCCCTGTAATCAGGTCTGGGGCGGCTGCTTTAGCCAGCCGGTTGGTGGGAATGACCCCTCCCTGTCCCGTCAGAGGGTGCAGGTTGAGGTGCTGCTTGTAGCTGGGGCGACCTCCCCGCTCGGTGGGTCGAGGTTGTTCCCTGGGCTCCCAAAGACGTGGTGGTGTTGTGCAGCCGGGCGCGCCAGCCTGTAGCTCAGGCGTTGGTGGGAGCCACGTGCTCCGTGGGGCTTCTTGGCAATGGTGAGGTGTTGGGCACCGCCCTGTCGACTGGGCTGCGTGTGCCCCCTGTGTTTGGTGAGCTGTGTTCTGGGAGAAGCCCCCTGTAGTCAGGCGGGTATGTGGCCCCGGCCTTTCAGAGGCAGGGGGCCGAGAGATGTGAGGTTGTGCTGGCACCCTCCCTGCAATTGGGGCTGGGATCCCGGTCGTGGCCTTTGGCCGTGCCGCCCCGCTGCCTGGCTGCTGAGTGTCGTTCCTGCTGCCGGGGGGGAAACCGAGCTCTGTGGCTCCGTGGGTGTCATCGCCCCGCCTGTAACGAGGTCTGGGTGCGGAAGCCTTTGTGCTCAGCTGGCAGCCTGCATGGGGCGACCACCCCGTTAGCGGGGTATGGGTCAAGGTGCCCCCCGGTGTGGGAGGGAAGGAGCATCCCTCTGCCTGTGGACCAAGGCTGCCCTGTAAGTCAGGGATTGGCCGTGCCTTGGAGTCCCAGGCCCTTTGCAATGGCGGCAGCGTCAGGGCACCCCTGTAAGCAGGGCAGTTGACCCTTTGGCCGCTGCTGTTTGCGTGCCCAGCTCCTTTTGCCCAGTCTGCCCGCCTCTGTGACCTTCCGCAGCACTGGCTGGAGCTCCGCAGCGCATCGGCACGGGTGAGAAAAGCTGTTTTAGTGTTTTTTATGGGATGAATTGGGAAGGGGTGTGGGGGATGTAAAGGCTTCTGTGGCTGGGTTGTCGTGTGCCGAGCTCCGTCTGGATGTTGGGTTTGCTGTTTTCCTTGGGTGGTGGGGTTGTTGGTCCTCAGGTCTAATGGAGCCCTTTGGTTTTGTTTTTCTTCAGGAGTGGCTGCAGAAAAGGAAGAAGCAGTGCGTGGAACCAGGAGGCGACAGCGAGCAAGAGGAGGAAGCAGAAGCCTGTGGATGGGGGCGAAAGAGAGAGGCTCTCTGGGCAAAAGCACCTCCCTGTTAGCAGGGGCATAGTCACATTTCAGTAGAGCGCTGCCGGCACCTTGGGTGACCAGGCCGGCTTTGTGCTGGGCGACCTCCCTGTAAGCAGGGCTCAGGTCTTTGCTGTAATTGGCCTTTTGCCTTGTTGCTCGTTTGGCTGCCTGGGGAGCGTGGCCCCCCGTACAGAGGGCAAGAGCCACCTCCCCGCACCTGAGTGGGAAATGGAGCTCGCTGGACCCCAAGGCCACCCTGTAAGCAGGGTAAGGTGCCGTTTCCGTGCCCCTATTCTCCTGGCCCCTTGGTGTTGCTGCCTGCTGGTGGCCTGTGAAGGCAGAGGCCCAGTACACAGTAGTTGTGTGGCCGCGGCCGCCCTGTAGCCAGGGTTTGGGCCTGTCCCTGCGTGGCCGCCTGTTGTGCTGGCGGCGTGACAGCCCTGTACTCGGGGTGCGTGTCACAAGCTGAGGAGCCCGCTGTCCCCGTAGCATCCCGCCCCCCCTGTAATCAGGTCTGGGGCGGCTGCTTTAGCCAGCCGGTTGGTGGGAATGACCCCTCCCTGTCCCGTCAGAGGGTGCAGGTTGAGGTGCTGCTTGTAGCTGGGGCGACCTCCCCGCTCGGTGGGTCGAGGTTGTTCCCTGGGCTCCCAAAGACGTGGTGGTGTTGTGCAGCCGGGCGCGCCAGCCTGTAGCTCAGGCGTTGGTGGGAGCCACGTGCTCCGTGGGGCTTCTTGGCAATGGTGAGGTGTTGGGCACCGCCCTGTCGACTGGGCTGCGTGTGCCCCCTGTGTTTGGTGAGCTGTGTTCTGGGAGAAGCCCCCTGTAGTCAGGCGGGTATGTGGCCCCGGCCTTTCAGAGGCAGGGGGCCGAGAGATGTGAGGTTGTGCTGGCACCCTCCCTGCAATTGGGGCTGGGATCCCGGTCGTGGCCTTTGGCCGTGCCGCCCCGCTGCCTGGCTGCTGAGTGTCGTTCCTGCTGCCGGGGGGGAAACCGAGCTCTGTGGCTCCGTGGGTGTCATCGCCCCGCCTGTAACGAGGTCTGGGTGCGGAAGCCTTTGTGCTCAGCTGGCAGCCTGCATGGGGCGACCACCCCGTTAGCGGGGTATGGGTCAAGGTGCCCCCCGGTGTGGGAGGGAAGGAGCATCCCTCTGCCTGTGGACCAAGGCTGCCCTGTAAGTCAGGGATTGGCCGTGCCTTGGAGTCCCAGGCCCTTTGCAATGGCGGCAGCGTCAGGGCACCCCTGTAAGCAGGGCAGTTGACCCTTTGGCCGCTGCTGTTTGCGTGCCCAGCTCCTTTTGCCCAGTCTGCCCGCCTCTGTGACCTTCCGCAGCACTGGCTGGAGCTCCGCAGCGCATCGGCACGGGTGAGAAAAGCTGTTTTAGTGTTTTTTATGGGATGAATTGGGAAGGGGTGTGGGGGATGTAAAGGCTTCTGTGGCTGGGTTGTCGTGTGCCGAGCTCCGTCTGGATGTTGGGTTTGCTGTTTTCCTTGGGTGGTGGGGTTGTTGGTCCTCAGGTCTAATGGAGCCCTTTGGTTTTGTTTTTCTTCAGGAGTGGCTGCAGAAAAGGAAGAAGCAGTGCGTGGAACCAGGAGGCGACAGCGAGCAAGAGGAGGAAGCAGAAGCCTGTGGATGGGGGCGAAAGAGAGAGGCTCTCTGGGCAAAAGCACCTCCCTGTTAGCAGGGGCATAGTCACATTTCAGTAGAGCGCTGCCGGCACCTTGGGTGACCAGGCCGGCTTTGTGCTGGGCGACCTCCCTGTAAGCAGGGCTCAGGTCTTTGCTGTAATTGGCCTTTTGCCTTGTTGCTCGTTTGGCTGCCTGGGGAGCGTGGCCCCCCGTACAGAGGGCAAGAGCCACCTCCCCGCACCTGAGTGGGAAATGGAGCTCGCTGGACCCCAAGGCCACCCTGTAAGCAGGGTAAGGTGCCGTTTCCGTGCCCCTATTCTCCTGGCCCCTTGGTGTTGCTGCCTGCTGGTGGCCTGTGAAGGCAGAGGCCCAGTACACAGTAGTTGTGTGGCCGCGGCCGCCCTGTAGCCAGGGTTTGGGCCTGTCCCTGCGTGGCCGCCTGTTGTGCTGGCGGCGTGACAGCCCTGTACTCGGGGTGCGTGTCACAAGCTGAGGAGCCCGCTGTCCCCGTAGCATCCCGCCCCCCCTGTAATCAGGTCTGGGGCGGCTGCTTTAGCCAGCCGGTTGGTGGGAATGACCCCTCCCTGTCCCGTCAGAGGGTGCAGGTTGAGGTGCTGCTTGTAGCTGGGGCGACCTCCCCGCTCGGTGGGTCGAGGTTGTTCCCTGGGCTCCCAAAGACGTGGTGGTGTTGTGCAGCCGGGCGCGCCAGCCTGTAGCTCAGGCGTTGGTGGGAGCCACGTGCTCCGTGGGGCTTCTTGGCAATGGTGAGGTGTTGGGCACCGCCCTGTCGACTGGGCTGCGTGTGCCCCCTGTGTTTGGTGAGCTGTGTTCTGGGAGAAGCCCCCTGTAGTCAGGCGGGTATGTGGCCCCGGCCTTTCAGAGGCAGGGGGCCGAGAGATGTGAGGTTGTGCTGGCACCCTCCCTGCAATTGGGGCTGGGATCCCGGTCGTGGCCTTTGGCCGTGCCGCCCCGCTGCCTGGCTGCTGAGTGTCGTTCCTGCTGCCGGGGGGGAAACCGAGCTCTGTGGCTCCGTGGGTGTCATCGCCCCGCCTGTAACGAGGTCTGGGTGCGGAAGCCTTTGTGCTCAGCTGGCAGCCTGCATGGGGCGACCACCCCGTTAGCGGGGTATGGGTCAAGGTGCCCCCCGGTGTGGGAGGGAAGGAGCATCCCTCTGCCTGTGGACCAAGGCTGCCCTGTAAGTCAGGGATTGGCCGTGCCTTGGAGTCCCAGGCCCTTTGCAATGGCGGCAGCGTCAGGGCACCCCTGTAAGCAGGGCAGTTGACCCTTTGGCCGCTGCTGTTTGCGTGCCCAGCTCCTTTTGCCCAGTCTGCCCGCCTCTGTGACCTTCCGCAGCACTGGCTGGAGCTCCGCAGCGCATCGGCACGGGTGAGAAAAGCTGTTTTAGTGTTTTTTATGGGATGAATTGGGAAGGGGTGTGGGGGATGTAAAGGCTTCTGTGGCTGGGTTGTCGTGTGCCGAGCTCCGTCTGGATGTTGGGTTTGCTGTTTTCCTTGGGTGGTGGGGTTGTTGGTCCTCAGGTCTAATGGAGCCCTTTGGTTTTGTTTTTCTTCAGGAGTGGCTGCAGAAAAGCAAGAAGCAGTGCGTGGAACCAGGAGGCGACAGCGAGCAAGAGGAGGAAGCAGAAGCCTGTGGATGGGGGCGAAAGAGAGAGGCTCTCTGGGCAAAAGCACCTCCCTGTTAGCAGGGGCATAGTCACATTTCAGTAGAGCGCTGCCGGCACCTTGGGTGACCAGGCCGGCTTTGTGCTGGGCGACCTCCCTGTAAGCAGGGCTCAGGTCTTTGCTGTAATTGGCCTTTTGCCTTGTTGCTCGTTTGGCTGCCTGGGGAGCGTGGTCCCCCGTACAGAGGGCAAGAGCCACCTCCCCGCACCTGAGTGGGAAATGGAGCTCGCTGGACCCCAAGGCCACCCTGTAAGCAGGGTAAGGTGCCGTTTCCGTGCCCCTATTCTCCTGGCCCCTTGGTGTTGCTGCCTGCTGGTGGCCTGTGAAGGCAGAGGCCCAGTACACAGTAGTTGTGTGGCCGCGGCCGCCCTGTAGCCAGGGTTTGGGCCTGTCCCTGCGTGGCCGCCTGTTGTGCTGGCGGCGTGACAGCCCTGTACTCGGGGTGCGTGTCACAAGCTGAGGAGCCCACTGTCCCCGTAGCATCCCGCCCCCCCTGTAATCAGGTCTGGGGCGGCTGCTTTAGCCAGCCGGTTGGTGGGAATGACCCCTCCCTGTCCCGTCAGAGGGTGCAGGTTGAGGTGCTGCTTGTAGCTGGGGCGACCTCCCCGCTCGGTGGGTCGAGGTTGTTCCCTGGGCTCCCAAAGACGTGGTGGTGTTGTGCAGCCGGGCGCGCCAGCCTGTAGCTCAGGCGTTGGTGGGAGCCACGTGCTCCGTGGGGCTTCTTGGCAATGGTGAGGCGTTGGGCACCGCCCTGTCGACTGGGCTGCGTGTGCCCCCTGTGTTTGGTGAGCTGTGTTCTGGGAGAAGCCCCCTGTAGTCAGGCGGGTATGTGGCCCCGGCCTTTCAGAGGCAGGGGGCCGAGAGATGTGAGGTTGTGCTGGCACCCTCCCTGCAATTGGGGCTGGGATCCCGGTCGTGGCCTTTGGCCGTGCCGCCCCGCTGCCTGGCTGCTGAGTGTCGTTCCTGCTGCCGGGGGGGAAACCGAGCTCTGTGGCTCCGTGGGTGTCATCGCCCCGCCTGTAACGAGGTCTGGGTGCGGAAGCCTTTGTGCTCAGCTGGCAGCCTGCATGGGGCGACCACCCCGTTAGCGGGGTATGGGTCAAGGTGCCCCCCGGTGTGGGAGGGAAGGAGCATCCCTCTGCCTGTGGACCAAGGCTGCCCTGTAAGTCAGGGATTGGCCGTGCCTTGGAGTCCCAGGCCCTTTGCAATGGCGGCAGCGTCAGGGCACCCCTGTAAGCAGGGCAGTTGACCCTTTGGCCGCTGCTGTTTGCGTGCCCAGCTCCTTTTGCCCAGTCTGCCCGCCTCTGTGACCTTCCGCAGCACTGGCTGGAGCTCCGCAGCGCATCGGCACGGGTGAGAAAAGCTGTTTTAGTGTTTTTTATGGGATGAATTGGGAAGGGGTGTGGGGGATGTAAAGGCTTCTGTGGCTGGGTTGTCGTGTGCCGAGCTCCGTCTGGATGTTGGGTTTGCTGTTTTCCTTGGGTGGTGGGGTTGTTGGTCCTCAGGTCTAATGGAGCCCTTTGGTTTTGTTTTTCTTCAGGAGTGGCTGCAGAAAAGGAAGAAGCAGTGCGTGGAACCAGGAGGCGACAGCGAGCAAGAGGAGGAAGCAGAAGCCTGTGGATGGGGGCGAAAGAGAGAGGCTCTCTGGGCAAAAGCACCTCCCTGTTAGCAGGGGCATAGTCACATTTCAGTAGAGCGCTGCCGGCACCTTGGGTGACCAGGCCGGCTTTGTGCTGGGCGACCTCCCTGTAAGCAGGGCTCAGGTCTTTGCTGTAATTGGCCTTTTGCCTTGTTGCTCGTTTGGCTGCCTGGGGAGCGTGGCCCCCCGTACAGAGGGCAAGAGCCACCTCCCCGCACCTGAGTGGGAAATGGAGCTCGCTGGACCCCAAGGCCACCCTGTAAGCAGGGTAAGGTGCCGTTTCCGTGCCCCTATTCTCCTGGCCCCTTGGTGTTGCTGCCTGCTGGTGGCCTGTGAAGGCAGAGGCCCAGTACACAGTAGTTGTGTGGCCGCGGCCGCCCTGTAGCCAGGGTTTGGGCCTGTCCCTGCGTGGCCGCCTGTTGTGCTGGCGGCGTGACAGCCCTGTACTCGGGGTGCGTGTCACAAGCTGAGGAGCCCGCTGTCCCCGTAGCATCCCGCCCCCCCTGTAATCAGGTCTGGGGCGGCTGCTTTAGCCAGCCGGTTGGTGGGAATGACCCCTCCCTGTCCCGTCAGAGGGTGCAGGTTGAGGTGCTGCTTGTAGCTGGGGCGACCTCCCCGCTCGGTGGGTCGAGGTTGTTCCCTGGGCTCCCAAAGACGTGGTGGTGTTGTGCAGCCGGGCGCGCCAGCCTGTAGCTCAGGCGTTGGTGGGAGCCACGTGCTCCGTGGGGCTTCTTGGCAATGGTGAGGTGTTGGGCACCGCCCTGTCGACTGGGCTGCGTGTGCCCCCTGTGTTTGGTGAGCTGTGTTCTGGGAGAAGCCCCCTGTAGTCAGGCGGGTATGTGGCCCCGGCCTTTCAGAGGCAGGGGGCCGAGAGATGTGAGGTTGTGCTGGCACCCTCCCTGCAATTGGGGCTGGGATCCCGGTCGTGGCCTTTGGCCGTGCCGCCCCGCTGCCTGGCTGCTGAGTGTCGTTCCTGCTGCCGGGGGGGAAACCGAGCTCTGTGGCTCCGTGGGTGTCATCGCCCCGCCTGTAACGAGGTCTGGGTGCGGAAGCCTTTGTGCTCAGCTGGCAGCCTGCATGGGGCGACCACCCCGTTAGCGGGGTATGGGTCAAGGTGCCCCCCGGTGTGGGAGGGAAGGAGCATCCCTCTGCCTGTGGACCAAGGCTGCCCTGTAAGTCAGGGATTGGCCGTGCCTTGGAGTCCCAGGCCCTTTGCAATGGCGGCAGCGTCAGGGCACCCCTGTAAGCAGGGCAGTTGACCCTTTGGCCGCTGCTGTTTGCGTGCCCAGCTCCTTTTGCCCAGTCTGCCCGCCTCTGTGACCTTCCGCAGCACTGGCTGGAGCTCCGCAGCGCATCGGCACGGGTGAGAAAAGCTGTTTTAGTGTTTTTTATGGGATGAATTGGGAAGGGGTGTGGGGGATGTAAAGGCTTCTGTGGCTGGGTTGTCGTGTGCCGAGCTCCGTCTGGATGTTGGGTTTGCTGTTTTCCTTGGGTGGTGGGGTTGTTGGTCCTCAGGTCTAATGGAGCCCTTTGGTTTTGTTTTTCTTCAGGAGTGGCTGCAGAAAAGGAAGAAGCAGTGCGTGGAACCAGGAGGCGACAGCGAGCAAGAGGAGGAAGCAGAAGCCTGTGGATGGGGGCGAAAGAGAGAGGCTCTCTGGGCAAAAGCACCTCCCTGTTAGCAGGGGCATAGTCACATTTCAGTAGAGCGCTGCCGGCACCTTGGGTGACCAGGCCGGCTTTGTGCTGGGCGACCTCCCTGTAAGCAGGGCTCAGGTCTTTGCTGTAATTGGCCTTTTGCCTTGTTGCTCGTTTGGCTGCCTGGGGAGCGTGGCCCCCCGTACAGAGGGCAAGAGCCACCTCCCCGCACCTGAGTGGGAAATGGAGCTCGCTGGACCCCAAGGCCACCCTGTAAGCAGGGTAAGGTGCCGTTTCCGTGCCCCTATTCTCCTGGCCCCTTGGTGTTGCTGCCTGCTGGTGGCCTGTGAAGGCAGAGGCCCAGTACACAGTAGTTGTGTGGCCGCGGCCGCCCTGTAGCCAGGGTTTGGGCCTGTCCCTGCGTGGCCGCCTGTTGTGCTGGCGGCGTGACAGCCCTGTACTCGGGGTGCGTGTCACAAGCTGAGGAGCCCGCTGTCCCCGTAGCATCCCGCCCCCCCTGTAATCAGGTCTGGGGCGGCTGCTTTAGCCAGCCGGTTGGTGGGAATGACCCCTCCCTGTCCCGTCAGAGGGTGCAGGTTGAGGTGCTGCTTGTAGCTGGGGCGACCTCCCCGCTCGGTGGGTCGAGGTTGTTCCCTGGGCTCCCAAAGACGTGGTGGTGTTGTGCAGCCGGGCGCGCCAGCCTGTAGCTCAGGCGTTGGTGGGAGCCACGTGCTCCGTGGGGCTTCTTGGCAATGGTGAGGTGTTGGGCACCGCCCTGTCGACTGGGCTGCGTGTGCCCCCTGTGTTTGGTGAGCTGTGTTCTGGGAGAAGCCCCCTGTAGTCAGGCGGGTATGTGGCCCCGGCCTTTCAGAGGCAGGGGGCCGAGAGATGTGAGGTTGTGCTGGCACCCTCCCTGCAATTGGGGCTGGGATCCCGGTCGTGGCCTTTGGCCGTGCCGCCCCGCTGCCTGGCTGCTGAGTGTCGTTCCTGCTGCCGGGGGGGAAACCGAGCTCTGTGGCTCCGTGGGTGTCATCGCCCCGCCTGTAACGAGGTCTGGGTGCGGAAGCCTTTGTGCTCAGCTGGCAGCCTGCATGGGGCGACCACCCCGTTAGCGGGGTATGGGTCAAGGTGCCCCCCGGTGTGGGAGGGAAGGAGCATCCCTCTGCCTGTGGACCAAGGCTGCCCTGTAAGTCAGGGATTGGCCGTGCCTTGGAGTCCCAGGCCCTTTGCAATGGCGGCAGCGTCAGGGCACCCCTGTAAGCAGGGCAGTTGACCCTTTGGCCGCTGCTGTTTGCGTGCCCAGCTCCTTTTGCCCAGTCTGCCCGCCTCTGTGACCTTCCGCAGCACTGGCTGGAGCTCCGCAGCGCATCGGCACGGGTGAGAAAAGCTGTTTTAGTGTTTTTTATGGGATGAATTGGGAAGGGGTGTGGGGGATGTAAAGGCTTCTGTGGCTGGGTTGTCGTGTGCCGAGCTCCGTCTGGATGTTGGGTTTGCTGTTTTCCTTGGGTGGTGGGGTTGTTGGTCCTCAGGTCTAATGGAGCCCTTTGGTTTTGTTTTTCTTCAGGAGTGGCTGCAGAAAAGGAAGAAGCAGTGCGTGGAACCAGGAGGCGACAGCGAGCAAGAGGAGGAAGCAGAAGCCTGTGGATGGGGGCGAAAGAGAGAGGCTCTCTGGGCAAAAGCACCTCCCTGTTAGCAGGGGCATAGTCACATTTCAGTAGAGCGCTGCCGGCACCTTGGGTGACCAGGCCGGCTTTGTGCTGGGCGACCTCCCTGTAAGCAGGGCTCAGGTCTTTGCTGTAATTGGCCTTTTGCCTTGTTGCTCGTTTGGCTGCCTGGGGAGCGTGGCCCCCCGTACAGAGGGCAAGAGCCACCTCCCCGCACCTGAGTGGGAAATGGAGCTCGCTGGACCCCAAGGCCACCCTGTAAGCAGGGTAAGGTGCCGTTTCCGTGCCCCTATTCTCCTGGCCCCTTGGTGTTGCTGCCTGCTGGTGGCCTGTGAAGGCAGAGGCCCAGTACACAGTAGTTGTGTGGCCGCGGCCGCCCTGTAGCCAGGGTTTGGGCCTGTCCCTGCGTGGCCGCCTGTTGTGCTGGCGGCGTGACAGCCCTGTACTCGGGGTGCGTGTCACAAGCTGAGGAGCCCGCTGTCCCCGTAGCATCCCGCCCCCCCTGTAATCAGGTCTGGGGCGGCTGCTTTAGCCAGCCGGTTGGTGGGAATGACCCCTCCCTGTCCCGTCAGAGGGTGCAGGTTGAGGTGCTGCTTGTAGCTGGGGCGACCTCCCCGCTCGGTGGGTCGAGGTTGTTCCCTGGGCTCCCAAAGACGTGGTGGTGTTGTGCAGCCGGGCGCGCCAGCCTGTAGCTCAGGCGTTGGTGGGAGCCACGTGCTCCGTGGGGCTTCTTGGCAATGGTGAGGTGTTGGGCACCGCCCTGTCGACTGGGCTGCGTGTGCCCCCTGTGTTTGGTGAGCTGTGTTCTGGGAGAAGCCCCCTGTAGTCAGGCGGGTATGTGGCCCCGGCCTTTCAGAGGCAGGGGGCCGAGAGATGTGAGGTTGTGCTGGCACCCTCCCTGCAATTGGGGCTGGGATCCCGGTCGTGGCCTTTGGCCGTGCCGCCCCGCTGCCTGGCTGCTGAGTGTCGTTCCTGCTGCCGGGGGGGAAACCGAGCTCTGTGGCTCCGTGGGTGTCATCGCCCCGCCTGTAACGAGGTCTGGGTGCGGAAGCCTTTGTGCTCAGCTGGCAGCCTGCATGGGGCGACCACCCCGTTAGCGGGGTATGGGTCAAGGTGCCCCCCGGTGTGGGAGGGAAGGAGCATCCCTCTGCCTGTGGACCAAGGCTGCCCTGTAAGTCAGGGATTGGCCGTGCCTTGGAGTCCCAGGCCCTTTGCAATGGCGGCAGCGTCAGGGCACCCCTGTAAGCAGGGCAGTTGACCCTTTGGCCGCTGCTGTTTGCGTGCCCAGCTCCTTTTGCCCAGTCTGCCCGCCTCTGTGACCTTCCGCAGCACTGGCTGGAGCTCCGCAGCGCATCGGCACGGGTGAGAAAAGCTGTTTTAGTGTTTTTTATGGGATGAATTGGGAAGGGGTGTGGGGGATGTAAAGGCTTCTGTGGCTGGGTTGTCGTGTGCCGAGCTCCGTCTGGATGTTGGGCTTTCTGTTTTCCTTGGGTGGTGGGGTTGTTGGTCCTCAGGTCTAATGGAGCCCTTTGTTTTTTTTTTTTTTTTTCTTCAGGAGTGGCTGCAGAAAAGGAAGAAGCAGTGCGTGGAACCAGGAGGCGACAGCGAGCAAGAGGAGGAAGCAGAAGCCTGTGGATGGGGGCGAAAGAGAGAGGCTCTCTGGGCAAAAGCACCTCCCTGTTAGCAGGGGCATAGTCACATTTCAGTAGAGCGCTGCCGGCACCTTGGGTGACCAGGCCGGCTTTGTGCTGGGCGACCTCCCTGTAAGCAGGGCTCAGGTCTTTGCTGTAATTGGCCTTTTGCCTTGTTGCTCGTTTGGCTGCCTGGGGAGCGTGGCCCCCCGTACAGAGGGCAAGAGCCACCTCCCCGCACCTGAGTGGGAAATGGAGCTCGCTGGACCCCAAGGCCACCCTGTAAGCAGGGTAAGGTGCCGTTTCCGTGCCCCTATTCTCCTGGCCCCTTGGTGTTGCTGCCTGCTGGTGGCCTGTGAAGGCAGAGGCCCAGTACACAGTAGTTGTGTGGCCGCGGCCGCCCTGTAGCCAGGGTTTGGGCCTGTCCCTGCGTGGCCGCCTGTTGTGCTGGCGGCGTGACAGCCCTGTACTCGGGGTGCGTGTCACAAGCTGAGGAGCCCGCTGTCCCCGTAGCATCCCGCCCCCCCTGTAATCAGGTCTGGGGCGGCTGCTTTAGTCAGCCGGTTGGTGGGAATGACCCCTCCCTGTCCCGTCAGAGGGTGCAGGTTGAGGTGCTGCTTGTAGCTGGGGCGACCTCCCCGCTCGGTGGGTCGAGGTTGTTCCCTGGGCTCCCAAAGACGTGGTGGTGTTGTGCAGCCGGGCGCGCCAGCCTGTAGCTCAGGCGTTGGTGGGAGCCACGTGCTCCGTGGGGCTTCTTGGCAATGGTGAGGTGTTGGGCACCGCCCTGTCGACTGGGCTGCGTGTGCCCCCTGTGTTTGGTGAGCTGTGTTCTGGGAGAAGCCCCCTGTAGTCAGGCGGGTATGTGGCCCCGGCCTTTCAGAGGCAGGGGGCCGAGAGATGTGAGGTTGTGCTGGCACCCTCCCTGCAATTGGGGCTGGGATCCCGGTCGTGGCCTTTGGCCGTGCCGCCCCGCTGCCTGGCTGCTGAGTGTCGTTCCTGCTGCCGGGGGGGAAACCGAGCTCTGTGGCTCCGTGGGTGTCATCGCCCCGCCTGTAACGAGGTCTGGGTGCGGAAGCCTTTGTGCTCAGCTGGCAGCCTGCATGGGGCGACCACCCCGTTAGCGGGGTATGGGTCAAGGTGCCCCCCGGTGTGGGAGGGAAGGAGCATCCCTCTGCCTGTGGACCAAGGCTGCCCTGTAAGTCAGGGATTGGCCGTGCCTTGGAGTCCCAGGCCCTTTGCAATGGCGGCAGCGTCAGGGCACCCCTGTAAGCAGGGCAGTTGACCCTTTGGCCGCTGCTGTTTGCGTGCCCAGCTCCTTTTGCCCAGTCTGCCCGCCTCTGTGACCTTCCGCAGCACTGGCTGGAGCTCCGCAGCGCATCGGCACGGGTGAGAAAAGCTGTTTTAGTGTTTTTTATGGGATGAATTGGGAAGGGGTGTGGGGGATGTAAAGGCTTCTGTGGCTGGGTTGTCGTGTGCCGAGCTCCGTCTGGATGTTGGGTTTGCTGTTTTCCTTGGGTGGTGGGGTTGTTGGTCCTCAGGTCTAATGGAGCCCTTTGGTTTTGTTTTTTTTCAGGAGTGGCTGCAGAAAAGGAAGAAGCAGTGCGTGGAACCAGGAGGCGACAGCGAGCAAGAGGAGGAAGCAGAAGCCTGTGGATGGGGGCGAAAGAGAGAGGCTCTCTGGGCAAAAGCACCTCCCTGTTAGCAGGGGCATAGTCACATTTCAGTAGAGCGCTGCCGGCACCTTGGGTGACCAGGCCGGCTTTGTGCTGGGCGACCTCCCTGTAAGCAGGGCTCAGGTCTTTGCTGTAATTGGCCTTTTGCCTTGTTGCTCGTTTGGCTGCCTGGGGAGCGTGGCCCCCCGTACAGAGGGCAAGAGCCACCTCCCCGCACCTGAGTGGGAAATGGAGCTCGCTGGACCCCAAGGCCACCCTGTAAGCAGGGTAAGGTGCCGTTTCCGTGCCCCTATTCTCCTGGCCCCTTGGTGTTGCTGCCTGCTGGTGGCCTGTGAAGGCAGAGGCCCAGTACACAGTAGTTGTGTGGCCGCGGCCGCCCTGTAGCCAGGGTTTGGGCCTGTCCCTGCGTGGCCGCCTGTTGTGCTGGCGGCGTGACAGCCCTGTACTTGGGGTGCGTGTCACAAGCTGAGGAGCCCGCTGTCCCCGTAGCATCCCGCCCCCCCTGTAATCAGGTCTGGGGCGGCTGCTTTAGCCAGCCGGTTGGTGGGAATGACCCCTCCCTGTCCCGTCAGAGGGTGCAGGTTGAGGTGCTGCTTGTAGCTGGGGCGACCTCCCCGCTCGGTGGGTCGAGGTTGTTCCCTGGGCTCCCAAAGACGTGGTGGTGTTGTGCAGCCGGGCGCGCCAGCCTGTAGCTCAGGCGTTGGTGGGAGCCACGTGCTCCGTGGGGCTTCTTGGCAATGGTGAGGTGTTGGGCACCGCCCTGTCGACTGGGCTGCGTGTGCCCCCTGTGTTTGGTGAGCTGTGTTCTGGGAGAAGCCCCCTGTAGTCAGGCGGGTATGTGGCCCCGGCCTTTCAGAGGCAGGGGGCCGAGAGATGTGAGGTTGTGCTGGCACCCTCCCTGCAATTGGGGCTGGGATCCCGGTCGTGGCCTTTGGCCGTGCCGCCCCGCTGCCTGGCTGCTGAGTGTCGTTCCTGCTGCCGGGGGGGAAACCGAGCTCTGTGGCTCCGTGGGTGTCATCGCCCCGCCTGTAACGAGGTCTGGGTGCGGAAGCCTTTGTGCTCAGCTGGCAGCCTGCATGGGGCGACCACCCCGTTAGCGGGGTATGGGTCAAGGTGCCCCCCGGTGTGGGAGGGAAGGAGCATCCCTCTGCCTGTGGACCAAGGCTGCCCTGTAAGTCAGGGATTGGCCGTGCCTTGGAGTCCCAGGCCCTTTGCAATGGCGGCAGCGTCAGGGCACCCCTGTAAGCAGGGCAGTTGACCCTTTGGCCGCTGCTGTTTGCGTGCCCAGCTCCTTTTGCCCAGTCTGCCCGCCTCTGTGACCTTCCGCAGCACTGGCTGGAGCTCCGCAGCGCATCGGCACGGGTGAGAAAAGCTGTTTTAGTGTTTTTTATGGGATGAATTGGGAAGGGGTGTGGGGGATGTAAAGGCTTCTGTGGCTGGGTTGTCGTGTGCCGAGCTCCGTCTGGATGTTGGGCTTCCTGTTTTCCTTGGGTGGTGGGGTTGTTGGTCCTCAGGTCTAATGGAGCCCTTTGTTTTTTTTTTTTTTCAGGAGTGGCTGCAGAAAAGGAAGAAGCAGTGCGTGGAACCAGGAGGCGACAGCGAGCAAGAGGAGGAAGCAGAAGCCTGTGGATGGGGGCGAAAGAGAGAGGCTCTCTGGGCAAAAGCACCTCCCTGTTAGCAGGGGCATAGTCACATTTCAGTAGAGCGCTGCCGGCACCTTGGGTGACCAGGCCGGCTTTGTGCTGGGCGACCTCCCTGTAAGCAGGGCTCAGGTCTTTGCTGTAATTGGCCTTTTGCCTTGTTGCTCGTTTGGCTGCCTGGGGAGCGTGGCCCCCCGTACAGAGGGCAAGAGCCACCTCCCCGCACCTGAGTGGGAAATGGAGCTCGCTGGACCCCAAGGCCACCCTGTAAGCAGGGTAAGGTGCCGTTTCCGTGCCCCTATTCTCCTGGCCCCTTGGTGTTGCTGCCTGCTGGTGGCCTGTGAAGGCGACGGCTCTGTACTCGGGGTGCACGTCACAGCCTTTTGCTTTACATGAGAATCCCTTTAGCACGTTGAGGCTTGTGGCCTCCGTGCAGCCTGGGGACAGGTCACAGGCTCTTTCCTGTTGCTCGTGGGTGCGGGTTTATTCCCAGGGGTTAGCTGCGCTGGGTTGTCCTTTCCTTCTGGAAAGTCCCATCTGTGTGTGTGTGTTCCCCTTCCTTTCCTTGTTTGTGTTTGTGGTGTGACTGAGTGATTGAGCTTTCCCTTTAGGCCCCTGCAAAAATGGCTGCAGCTTAGCTTGGACTTCCCAGGGGGGAATGGAGGACTTGATGCGTGGCACAAGTGGGGTGTTCCCTTTTAGTCCCACGAGCGCAGTGAGTGTCCTGTCGCGTCCCCTTTTTTGTAGGACAAATCAGAGCCGCACGGTAGTTGTGTGGCCGCGGCCACCCTGTAGCCAGGGTTTGGGCCTGTCCCTGCGTGGCCGCCTGTTGTGCTGGCGGCGTGACAGCCCTGTACTCGGGGTGCGTGTCACAAGCTGAGGAGCCCGCTGTCCCCGTAGCATCCCGCCCCCCCTGTAATCAGGTCTGGGGCGGCTGCTTTAGCCAGCCGGTTGGTGGGAATGACCCCTCCCTGTCCCGTCAGAGGGTGCAGGTTGAGGTGCTGCTTGTAGCTGGGGCGACCTCCCCGCTCGGTGGGTCGAGGTTGTTCCCTGGGCTCCCAAAGACGTGGTGGTGTTGTGCAGCCGGGCGCGCCAGCCTGTAGCTCAGGCGTTGGTGGGAGCCACGTGCTCCGTGGGGCTTCTTGGCAATGGTGAGGTGTTGGGCACCGCCCTGTCGACTGGGCTGCGTGTGCCCCCTGTGTTTGGTGAGCTGTGTTCTGGGAGAAGCCCCCTGTAGTCAGGCGGGTATGTGGCCCCGGCCTTTCAGAGGCAGGGGGCCGAGAGATGTGAGGTTGTGCTGGCACCCTCCCTGCAATTGGGGCTGGGATCCCGGTCGTGGCCTTTGGCCGTGCCGCCCCGCTGCCTGGCTGCTGAGTGTCGTTCCTGCTGCCGGGGGGGAAACCGAGCTCTGTGGCTCCGTGGGTGTCATCGCCCCGCCTGTAACGAGGTCTGGGTGCGGAAGCCTTTGTGCTCAGCTGGCAGCCTGCATGGGGCGACCACCCCGTTAGCGGGGTATGGGTCAAGGTGCCCCCCGGTGTGGGAGGGAAGGAGCATCCCTCTGCCTGTGGACCAAGGCTGCCCTGTAAGTCAGGGATTGGCCGTGCCTTGGAGTCCCAGGCCCTTTGCAATGGCGGCAGCGTCAGGGCACCCCTGTAAGCAGGGCAGTTGACCCTTTGGCCGCTGCTGTTTGCGTGCCCAGCTCCTTTTGCCCAGTCTGCCCGCCTCTGTGACCTTCCGCAGCACTGGCTGGAGCTCCGCAGCGCATCGGCACGGGTGAGAAAAGCTGTTTTAGTGTTTTTTATGGGATGAATTGGGAAGGGGTGTGGGGGATGTAAAGGCTTCTGTGGCTGGGTTGTCGTGTGCCGAGCTCTGTCTGGATGTTGGGTTTGCTGTTTTCCTTGGGTGGTGGGGTTGTTGGTCCTCAGGTCTAATGGAGCCCTTTGGTTTTGTTTTTCTTCAGGAGTGGCTGCAGAAAAGGAAGAAGCAGTGCGTGGAACCAGGAGGCGACAGCGAGCAAGAGGAGGAAGCAGAAGCCTGTGGATGGGGGCGAAAGAGAGAGGCTCTCTGGGCAAAAGCACCTCCCTGTTAGCAGGGGCATAGTCACATTTCAGTAGAGCGCTGCCGGCACCTTGGGTGACCAGGCCGGCTTTGTGCTGGGCGACCTCCCTGTAAGCAGGGCTCAGGTCTTTGCTGTAATTGGCCTTTTGCCTTGTTGCTCGTTTGGCTGCCTGGGGAGCGTGGCCCCCCGTACAGAGGGCAAGAGCCACCTCCCCGCACCTGAGTGGGAAATGGAGCTCGCTGGACCCCAAGGCCACCCTGTAAGCAGGGTAAGGTGCCGTTTCCGTGCCCCTATTCTCCTGGCCCCTTGGTGTTGCTGCCTGCTGGTGGCCTGTGAAGGCAGAGGCCCAGTACACAGTAGTTGTGTGGCAGCGGCCGCCCTGTAGCCAGGGTTTGGGCCTGTCCCTGCGTGGCCGCCTGTTGTGCTGGCGGCGTGACAGCCCTGTACTCGGGGTGCGTGTCACAAGCTGAGGAGCCCGCTGTCCCCGTAGCATCCCGCCCCCCCTGTAATCAGGTCTGGGGCGGCTGCTTTAGCCAGCCGGTTGGTGGGAATGACCCCTCCCTGTCCCGTCAGAGGGTGCAGGTTGAGGTGCTGCTTGTAGCTGGGGCGACCTCCCCGCTCGGTGGGTCGAGGTTGTTCCCTGGGCTCCCAAAGACGTGGTGGTGTTGTGCAGCCGGGCGCGCCAGCCTGTAGCTCAGGCGTTGGTGGGAGCCACGTGCTCCGTGGGGCTTCTTGGCAATGGTGAGGTGTTGGGCACCGCCCTGTCGACTGGGCTGCGTGTGCCCCCTGTGTTTGGTGAGCTGTGTTCTGGGAGAAGCCCCCTGTAGTCAGGCGGGTATGTGGCCCCGGCCTTTCAGAGGCAGGGGGCCGAGAGATGTGAGGTTGTGCTGGCACCCTCCCTGCAATTGGGGCTGGGATCCCGGTCGTGGCCTTTGGCCATGCCGCCCCGCTGCCTGGCTGCTGAGTGTCGTTCCTGCTGCCGGGGGGGAAACCGAGCTCTGTGGCTCCGTGGGTGTCATCGCCCCGCCTGTAACGAGGTCTGGGTGCGGAAGCCTTTGTGCTCAGCTGGCAGCCTGCATGGGGCGACCACCCCGTTAGCGGGGTATGGGTCAAGGTGCCCCCCGGTGTGGGAGGGAAGGAGCATCCCTCTGCCTGTGGACCAAGGCTGCCCTGTAAGTCAGGGATTGGCCGTGCCTTGGAGTCCCAGGCCCTTTGCAATGGCGGCAGCGTCAGGGCACCCCTGTAAGCAGGGCAGTTGACCCTTTGGCCGCTGCTGTTTGCGTGCCCAGCTCCTTTTGCCCAGTCTGCCCGCCTCTGTGACCTTCCGCAGCACTGGCTGGAGCTCCGCAGCGCATCGGCACGGGTGAGAAAAGCTGTTTTAGTGTTTTTTATGGGATGAATTGGGAAGGGGTGTGGGGGATGTAAAGGCTTCTGTGGCTGGGTTGTCGTGTGCCGAGCTCCGTCTGGATGTTGGGCTTCCTGTTTTCCTTGGGTGGTGGGGTTGTTGGTCCTCAGGTCTAATGGAGCCCTTTGTTTTTTTTTTTTTTTTTTTCAGGAGTGGCTGCAGAAAAGGAAGAAGCAGTGCGTGGAACCAGGAGGCGACAGCGAGCAAGAGGAGGAAGCAGAAGCCTGTGGATGGGGGCGAAAGAGAGAGGCTCTCTGGGCAAAAGCACCTCCCTGTTAGCAGGGGCATAGTCACATTTCAGTAGAGCGCTGCCGGCACCTTGGGTGACCAGGCCGGCTTTGTGCTGGGCGACCTCCCTGTAAGCAGGGCTCAGGTCTTTGCTGTAATTGGCCTTTTGCCTTGTTGCTCGTTTGGCTGCCTGGGGAGCGTGGCCCCCCGTACAAAGGGCAAGAGCCACCTCCCCGCACCTGAGTGGGAAATGGAGCTCGCTGGACCCCAAGGCCACCCTGTAAGCAGGGTAAGGTGCCGTTTCCGTGCCCCTATTCTCCTGGCCCCTTGGTGTTGCTGCCTGCTGGTGGCCTGTGAAGGCGACGGCTCTGTACTCGGGGTGCACGTCACAGCCTTTTGCTTTACATGAGAATCCCTTTAGCACGTTGAGGCTTGTGGCCTCCGTGCAGCCTGGGGACAGGTCACAGGCTCTTTCCTGTTGCTCGTGGGTGCGGGTTTATTCCCAGGGGTTAGCTGCGCTGGGTTGTCCTTTCCTTCTGGAAAGTCCCATCTGTGTGTGTGTGTTCCCCTTCCTTTCCTTGTTTGTGTTTGTGGTGTGACTGAGTGATTGAGCTTTCCCTTTAGGCCCCTGCAAAAATGGCTGCAGCTTAGCTTGGACTTCCCAGGGGGGAATGGAGGACTTGATGCGTGGCACAAGTGGGGTGTTCCCTTTTAGTCCCACGAGCGCAGTGAGTGTCCTGTCGCGTCCCCTTTTTTGTAGGACAAATCAGAGCCGCACGGTAGTTGTGTGGCCGCGGCCGCCCTGTAGCCAGGGTTTGGGCCTGTCCCTGCGTGGCCGCCTGTTGTGCTGGCGGCGTGACAGCCCTGTACTCGGGGTGCGTGTCACAAGCTGAGGAGCCCGCTGTCCCCGTAGCATCCCGCCCCCCCTGTAATCAGGTCTGGGGCGGCTGCTTTAGCCAGCCGGTTGGTGGGAATGACCCCTCCCTGTCCCATCAGAGGGTGCAGGTTGAGGTGCTGCTTGTAGCTGGGGCGACCTCCCCGCTCGGTGGGTCGAGGTTGTTCCCTGGGCTCCCAAAGACGTGGTGGTGTTGTGCAGCCGGGCGCGCCAGCCTGTAGCTCAGGCGTTGGTGGGAGCCACGTGCTCCGTGGGGCTTCTTGGCAATGGTGAGGTGTTGGGCACCGCCCTGTCGACTGGGCTGCGTGTGCCCCCTGTGTTTGGTGAGCTGTGTTCTGGGAGAAGCCCCCTGTAGTCAGGCGGGTATGTGGCCCCGGCCTTTCAGAGGCAGGGGGCCGAGAGATGTGAGGTTGTGCTGGCACCCTCCCTGCAATTGGGGCTGGGATCCCGGTCGTGGCCTTTGGCCGTGCCGCCCCGCTGCCTGGCTGCTGAGTGTCGTTCCTGCTGCCGGGGGGGAAACCGAGCTCTGTGGCTCCGTGGGTGTCATCGCCCCGCCTGTAACGAGGTCTGGGTGCGGAAGCCTTTGTGCTCAGCTGGCAGCCTGCATGGGGCGACCACCCCGTTAGCGGGGTATGGGTCAAGGTGCCCCCCGGTGTGGGAGGGAAGGAGCATCCCTCTGCCTGTGGACCAAGGCTGCCCTGTAAGTCAGGGATTGGCCGTGCCTTGGAGTCCCAGGCCCTTTGCAATGGCGGCAGCGTCAGGGCACCCCTGTAAGCAGGGCAGTTGACCCTTTGGCCGCTGCTGTTTGCGTGCCCAGCTCCTTTTGCCCAGTCTGCCCGCCTCTGTGACCTTCCGCAGCACTGGCTGGAGCTCCGCAGCGCATCGGCACGGGTGAGAAAAGCTGTTTTAGTGTTTTTTATGGGATGAATTGGGAAGGGGTGTGGGGGATGTAAAGGCTTCTGTGGCTGGGTTGTCGTGTGCCGAGCTCCGTCTGGATGTTGGGTTTGCTGTTTTCCTTGGGTGGTGGGGTTGTTGGTCCTCAGGTCTAATGGAGCCCTTTGTTTTTTTTCTTTTTCAGGAGTTGCTGCAGAAAAGGAAGAAGCAGTGCGTGGAGCCGGGAGACAATAGCAAGCAAGAAATATCTGTTTATGTTCAGTCTTTGGGCCTTTCATTGGTCTCATTTCATTGCTTTTTTTGTCACATGTGTAGTCAAATTTTTCCTTATTGTATGATTCCTCTTAATATAACTTGTTTTTATTCAAATGGTATCTTGTTCTCGCCTTCATATATACTGAATTTTTTTGTGTTGTTTGATGTTTTTTTTTTGCGGGCTTGTTCGTGTGTCTGCTCTCTTTTTCCTATTTTTTTCTTTTAGCTGTGAGGAAATGTCCCACTCACTGCCCCTCCTAGCATGTTGGGCCCATCCCTGTTTGGCGGGACTGTAGTGAAAACTGTATCTTCTTTTCTCTGTGTCGCTCTCCTTAGTATCAAGTATCCGTGCTGATGTTATTGACACTGTTTTTCTCTTAAAATCGAGACATAGTGTCTTCTCAGACATTGTTGAAGGAAATCAATTCTGTCCCAGCTCAAATACAAACATTACTGGCTCCTAAGCTCCACATTAAGTTACAGAGTCTTTGTTTCACAACTCTGTCCATCTAAGCTTAAAAAAAATAAAATCAGGGTGCATGGTTAATAGTGATTTAATTATCCGGATTGATTGGTAGCCGCTTCCCATGCAGTTTGTTTAAATACTGGGGATATCTCTGCTGTTTTATTATGTGGATTTTACCCACAGATATAACCTTAAGCTGAGCAAAGCAGAAGTAAGTGGTAGTCACTATGAGAAAATGGAGAAACCCCTCTCTGCTAGGTTTTCTGTACTCATCGCACAGAGATGCATTTTTCATCTCAGAGTCTTGGGATCAGTGTATCACCTAATCAGTGTACTTATCAGACTCTATTGTGACTTTTCCAGTGTCCAGATTAAAAAATTTTTCAGTACAGGTAACGCAGATTGCAATGTAGGAGGTAATTCTTTTTATTACAAGGGAAATTCTGTTCCATCACTTAATCAAAACATAGAAACAACCATCCAACAAACCAACAAACACAAAAACCATGAAGCTGGTAGTGTGAAGACACTGGTAACTACTACTGCTCCTGTGTGTTCTGCCACACTGTTCACTAATATGGACTGTCAGAAGGCACCCAAAGGGTGCTAAGTCAAATAGTGCTACTACTTTGAACTGTTGTCACTGTTGAAATAGACCTTAACAACTGCAGTTTTCCCCACAAATACCAGTGCAGTGCTTTCCCTAAAGCCCAGGTTGGGAAAGGTATACTTTGTCGCTTTGGAAATGGAAGATGTTTGGCTTAGCACTTTCTCCCTTCAAGTGTGCAGGCCGGACTGCCTCATTTTCATTAGCGGTTGGGTCTTTGCCATGGCAAAGAAAAGGCTGGCGGCACAGTGACCTTCCAGTCAAGCAGTTGTTGCCACCAGCCCGTACAGCTGAAATGGAACCGAGGAGTGGGACTGTTTCTGGATGTGAAAGGGTTGCTCCAGAAATCTGAAGACCACCTACTCACCACATTTTTCTAAATTTCGGGGTATACGAATGCGCCCTTATGTTCATGCCAAGTACAGCACTAGATCAGTTCTCACAGTTTTGAAATGTATTCCTGGAAATGAACAGACCAAAACAACAGCAAAGTTTTGTCATACATATACCCTGTACATAAAAGTGTCCTGAGCAAGCAGACAATATAGGAGTGACACAGCTCATGAACATGTGGATCTGCACATGGTTTTTTATCTCCTGGGGAATTGTGGCTGTCCTTGCCCTGGGTTAGAGAGAAAGGTCAATTGCCAAGTTTGTAAAACTGCAAAATGACTGCCAGAGACCCCGGGGAGATTCTGCACATGAAGGACAAGCAGGGCTGAGCAAGCAGGACAACAAAACAGAAAACCCTTCCATCTCAAGGCAGACACTTCGGGGAGACTTGTGGAGACTCACCCCTCCAGCAGGGAGTAAATTTTAAGATGTTCACTGTGAAATTATTGGCAGATTTTTATTCCACAGAAGTGCAGAACAAAATGGAAGGGAGGGAGAATCAGATGGCATCACGGAAAGCTAAATATATATATATTTAAATCAGACAATTATTCATTTGTAAGAGTGATGTTTCTTCCTATTTCCTTAATGAAAATATTTTTATTACAATGGGTCTGTTTGGAGCTTTTTTTTAAAGAAGAAAGGTATCTGGCTTGACCATGAGTTCTTCCAAGCAAATCTAAATTGTGATGGGAGCTTTCCGTTACACATTTAATTACGTATTGTCAATAATAGTACACTTTTAGAAGAGAATTATGGCAGAGATGACCACATGGGATTACAGCAAGTTTCATAGAAAAATGCGTGTCCATAGTATACAGTAGCTGTGTATTTGACCCTTAATAATGCTGAAAGATATGTAAAAATTCTAGACAATCCAGAATTCTCTTGGCAAAACATGCTCAGGCTGAATAGCTTTTCTTTTGACAAAGAAGCATCCATAAATTGGTTCTCAATCTGCCTGTTCCAAGAGCATGGTTTGATACAACTACTTGTTCAGCTCGTAGATGACCATACCCCCTTTTTTGAGAGATGTGCCTGTGTGTATCTGGGAAACATGCAGATACAGACAACTTAAGGATGGAAAAATGACAGACCAACAGAAAAGGGCTGTTGTCAGCTTTGTGTGACAGAACTTACTCCAAATTTTGAAGATCTGAACCCCTGCACCTGGCAGAAGCTTGAGTGAGTGAGCAGTGCTCCCTTGGTTAGCACCACATGTTATAAAAACCACAGATGTGCTGGGGGCTTCCCGGTGAATACACAACAAATCAATAAGTGCATAGAAACAAGCAAGCATGGAAATGTGATCTGTGAACTGATCTGTGAATAAATGGAAGCTGTTTACAATGGTGTAGCAAAGTGATTACTATAATCAGTACCATGAATTCAGTAGAAAAATTCAGTAGACATTTTGTTTACTAATTCAGATTAGATCAGTGCTGCTATAAAAGAGTGCCATGTGGCAGTCTCTAAGCTGTGCTTCGGACATGATATCATAGAGCTTATGCCAAAGGCAAGGAGGTGTTTTGGATCCAATTCCTTGACTTTTGATTCTTTGCCTGTTCAAAAAAGAGAATATGATTTAGAATGAGTTAGCAGTTCCTACATTCATTGCTAAAATATGAAATTGCCAATAGGACAGTGCTTTAAAAACTATATTCAGATTTCTACCACTGAAACAAATTTGTACAAATTTCCATTTAGTTTTTATACATTCTACTTCCTAATATTTTGGCTTTTATAATTATTTATTTTATACTTACTTATTTTGAATTTTTTTTTCAATAAAGATATTTTAAATTTTACCTATGATTGATTTTATCTACAGCAATTTAACTCTGGGTAGTGAGCCCCTCAGGACAAAATTGAATCATGAGTTGCTTATCAGTGAGAGAACAAATATCTGACAATAGGTAGCTATTAATTTAAGTAAATTATGGGATTAATAAGTAATGAAATTTTGCCATTGTGGGATTTATCTATTCTCCATTCCATAGCGTATCACTTGAAAATATTTTGATTTCAATCTACCTCAAAGCTGTGCTTGGCTTTTGTTTTTCAAAAGTCATCAGAGTTGATGAGATGGTTTTTATGATACAGAATGTACCACTGGGAGCATTTCACTATTGGTAAGAGAAACTACCACACTTTTCCCAAATCCTGATGTAGAATTGCATAATTTATTTTTCAAGGTATTCTGATCAAATTTCTGAGTTCACTTCAGATGAAACAAGAATAGCAAACCAAATACCATAAATATCTGCTTTTCTGTGGGAAGCCTAAAGGTTGCATTAGGGGTTGTAAGAGAGACAATGAAGAAAAGAAAGAAAATAGTCTGTGGTTTAAAATGAACCAGGAGCAGTCACGGAGCAATATGTGGCACAAAAGGCAGTATGTCAAAAAGGGGACGGAAGAAGAAATGCCAACAGAAGCACTTTTATACTAAATGTCCCCTTAGCACAGAGAGAAAAAGCGAAGACTGAACTTGACAAGGCTGAAAATAAATTTGACAACCCCAGACCAGAAATGCAAAATGACCTCAGCTACACTGATTTGAGTAAGCAGTGATAGAGATACAGCCAGAATTAAAAAAACGTGGGTTCTTTCAAGAATAAAAATTTCTGAGGATCATAGAAACTGTGTTGTTTATAATAAAAGAGCTCTGAATGGGTCTAATATCCATAGGAATCTCCTTACAACAGGACTTGCAGTGATTTCACTGGGCAGGTTTCTTAAATAGCACCATGTGCTGCGTTTTTTAAACCACAGAAACACTGAAGAGTTTCTTCTCTGCATGTATCCCTGCTACACTGGGAACAAACCATTGCGAAGCCCTTTTGGATCTTAGAGACCTTTAGAGACAAAGGGCTTCCTGTTTCTCTGGTTGTCAGCAAATAGATCAGCCTCAAGGCATCTGGGTGCACCATCGTTACTGTCACACTCTCTGGAGGTTACTGGACTTGAAAAAGATTTGAAATCACAACTTCTGTTTCACTTCCATATAACAAGAACACTTAAGTGGTTTTTATGCTGTAGAAATTTTTGGCTCGCGGTTTTAATTTAATCATAAGAAATCTGCAAAAATGAAAGAGCCATTGATATTATTAGGTTTGTCCAATTTTCTGCCATAGTAGTGAGACCTCACATTTAATCATTCATTATACTCCGCCTATTCAGAGTCTGTGGATGCTGTGCCATTGCAATTAAGTTTTTTCCTCAAGTGACTTGCATTACTAAAAATGCATAAAAGAAAAAATCAATTAATATTCCATCTTGCATGTGGTACTTGTTCTTTGGGGAAAAAAAAAGACTGCAGATGTTGCATACTGTGCAAGTATTTCAAACTTAATGAGAATTCAGCAGCATTTCAAAAGTAATTCTGTCTTTTCTTTGTTAAAAACCCACGAGAATTTGCTTTGCGTCCCTATGAAAAAGAAACCTGAAGTACTTTTCAGCACTTGACAATAGCTGAAGTATTAGAAATCCCGTAGACTGCTTTCTATGGCAACTTTACATTATTTATATGTATCAAATATACCATCAGTTGAAGGTTTTGGCCATGATGTCATTCATTCAGTTCTGAATGAGAACTAGTTTCAATGTGTTTCCCATTAAGAAAGCTGTTTTTGGCAATTTAAATAAACTTTCACTTTTATTCTACTTTATAATTACGCAATTATACATTGATCACAATTGAAATGAGAGTGTCCAGCTCTTACATTTTTCACAGAATCACAGAATCACAGAATCATTAAGGTTGGAAAAGACCTATAAGATCATCCAGTCCAACCATCCACCTATCACCAATGGTTCTCGCTAAACCATATCCCTCAACACAACATCCAAACGTTCCTTGAATACCTCCAGGGTCAGTGACTCCACCAACTCTCTCGGCAGCCCATTCCAGTGCCTGACCACTCTTTCAGAGAAGTAGTACTTCCTAATATCCAGCCTGAATCTTCCCTGGCGCAGCTTGAAACCATTCCCTATCACCAGTTACACGAGAGAAGAGGCTGACCCCCAGCTTGCTGCAGCCTCCCTTCAGGTAGTTATAGAGAGCAATAAGATCTCCCCTGAGCCTCCTCTTCTCCAGACTGAACAATCCCAGCTCCCTCAGCTGCTCCTCATACGGCCTGTGCTCCAGACCCCTCACCAGCTTTGTTGCACTTCTTTGATTTTGATTATTAACACTTTAAAAACCATACCTTGCAGATGACTGGCATAAAATAATGCCTTCAGATATGCTGGGCAATCTTCTCCATGGTCCTAACAGAGCGTTTCTACCAAAAAAAAGTAACAACAACTGAATGCTCCATCAAGTCTTATTTTTCTTTTTGGAGGATGAAGAGGAGAGAAAAAAACATTAGATAGGAGGGGAGAAGGAGGAGAAATCTACAACTTCAGCTCTGTGCCTGGAGCATCAAATCATGAAAGACGTTCTTTACATAACATCTTGATTTTGAGAGGAAAAGTATCCGTGGTAAAAGTAAAAAACAGACTGTTATGTGTATGGCTGTTTGCAAAGTTCCTATAAGACATACCACATTTTGCTGCTGCTAATAACAGATCTGTATTTTCTACTAAAAATAAAAACGATGTTCTTCTGTTCTGGCAAACTCTTGAGCTTCTTAGAACAGAGGCTGGAGAGTTTATTGTGAGGGTGGGTTGCTATGATACTATAAAGAAAATATCTATCTTTCTTCCAAGAGCTCTGCCCAAAACTCTATTTACTATACATTTTACATACTGATAAACATACTTGTAAATTAAATATTCTTGTAATTTTTTCACTGTTTCTTTTTACTTGTACCTTTTGGGCCCCAAATTTCCAAGACATCTTTCTTCAAATTCACAGATTAGTCTGTCAGTACTGCTCATTTTCAACTTCTGCAGAGATCTGTTGCTGTTAACATATTGGAAATTGCATCTGCTGTGAAGAGGGACTTGCTGACAGATCAAAAGGCAGAAGAAATTTGCAAGTAAGGATTACCTCAGTTGTAACAATCTCCTACCCTGCTGCCATTCTCACTCTCCTGTGTTTCTGTTAGAAAACTGAGATCAAAATACACCCATCGTTAGTAATTTCTCAAAACAAATAGCTGTTTCATAATGACATTTGAACATAAAAACTGAATGCTGCGACCAGTGGAATGGGAATGGCAGTACAATGAAACAACCAATCTGTCTGTAACATACATTTCTGATGTGGGGGCCAAATTCTATGTGTCAAGAACTACGTTACTGTCTGATACACATTTTCATTTAAGAGAAAAAAATAGAACCTTTTACTTGTATTCCATAAACTAAGTTTTCTAAGCATATAACATGATTTGACCTCAATTCGTTTTAAGGTCTGCTCTCAGATTGGTTATATATTGGATGCTTCTGTCTTGCAAGAAATGATATTTCTTTTTAAAAGACAGTGACTCGCTATAACTAATTACTGTTATCTAATACAAGCCATCATTCTTCAGGGCATGAGTCAACCAAATCACTTTGTAGAGGAATAAATGTTCCTTATTGAGTTTATATTTCCTTCTAAAAAATTCAGATGTTGTTCTTTGTTTGAGATAGTGCAGCAAATGGAGACATCCTGTGTGAAAAAAACCTGTCTCCTAAACAAATGTGACTTAAGAGAATCTCAAAATTAATATGCATGCTTTATACCAATCTCTCTTTAGCTTACATGATGCCATTAATTCCAAAATGCAATTAACTTGAGTATTTATTTGCTTAAATAGTGTGTTTTTGACCATTATATAATGAAGAACAAGGTCACCTGATTTATCTTCTTTATACCATCCATACTGCTGTAACAATTCAGATTGAAAGCTGAAAATCAAAATTGCATAGTTATTTTTATCTGCAATGTTAATGAAACTAGTGAAAAATCCTGTCTTGTTGCCCATGTTAATTCTGTTGTCTGTGATATTTCTTCAAAGAGCTACTACACCTCAACTGTTTCTTCCCTCTGGGCCACTTGTACCTAAATTAATCCTCTCTTTGATCTGTTTGAGAGGAGATATGGAACACTCCATGTAGTTAATCATATATACATCTTCTGGATAAAATAGAAGAAAACATTAAATAACCTTATACATAAACATTAACAAAAATATACAAGTTTTTATTTACATATGCTACATATGTAGCATGCCTATGCAACGTATGTTGCATGAAGATATGCAGAAACTTAGGAACATTTCGTAAGAATAAGAATTTGCTAATTCTTGAAAGTCATACAGAACATAGAAAATTTAGGTTACAACTACAGTTCTATCCACAGCACATGATCCTCCTCTGGCAATATATAGAAGGCAAAACACTATGAAAATGTGGAGACAAAATGGAAATTGAGCTATAATGACAAAACTGATAGCCTAAGAACATTTTTCAGTTACACGTAGAAGGAATGCACCCATCTTCTCCTCTAGCTGTGGTAAAACATAGAGAAATTGGGATCCATGCTAGTCACATGTGAGACAGTGAACATATACACAGATCTTACACATGCACATAACCTGCTTTTCATAATTTTCTACTGAGGGAACTGAACTAATTAAAAGATCCATTTGGTAGTGGTTATTTCCAACTAAAATACAGGATTTGTCTTCAAAATTTGATCGATACCATTGGCACTCCTGCTTGCCAGTGTCTTATTTACTTAATAAACCTCTGACAGGATCAGAATATGACATTTACATCAAAGTTACTCTTCAGTAAGTCATTCTGCCAGTGACTTTTTATGTCAGCCTCTCTAGAATAACCCATCCCTCTGTTGCAGAAATGAAAACCAGGAATCATCTGCATTTCCCCTTAGTATGATGTTGACTTTCACTGAACGGAGGTCTCAGTCAGAGGTTACTGCCCTCTTTTTACTGAGCATTTACCCAGTGTAATATTCTAAGACATAATCTTTCTCATCTCTATCAAGATAAACTATACTTTTTTTGTTACAATTCTCTTTGCTATTCAGTTGCCTTTACAGCATTTAATGCAGTAACATGGGAAAAACAAACATGATAGTGCTATCAAAGACTGAAGTGTCTACATCCATTCAGGAAGTACAGTGAGCATATTCTGTTGCCATTCTTTGCCTTGCAAGACATCACCTCACTTATTCAATCATCAGGTTAAAAGCTATTAAATCATCATCTTATTTCTTTTTCTTTTCATTATCTATATCTCATGGCATAAAAATATTATTTTGAACATGAGATACAATTCCCTCTTTGTTGCCAGAGTCATGCAATTATGTATATGTAATGTTCTTCAAGCTGTGCTCATTTCTAATTCCCCAGAAACTCATAAAAACGTCTGTAGAATTAATAATTTATTCATATTACACAAAAAGGAAGGAAGAAAGGGAAGGGAAGAAAATCTTCATTGATTACTTTCACTAAAGTGCTGGCGGTGAAGGTTTGAAGAAACATGATTTTCTCTTGGGATCTTTTACAAACTATCCTTTTGCTTCCAAAATAACCATTAATACACACACACCCCTCTTTTTCTCTTTTCTCATGAACACATAATTCTTTTTTCTATTTTTTTTCTTTCACTCATCTCTTCTTTATCTTTTATCTATTTTTTTGTCTTCTTTCAGAATAACTTCCACTGTTCAGATTCTACCTTAACTTTAACTTTGGGTGGCTCTATTGCCTTTTAATCAGGATACAGAGCATGAGCATCACAATTCCACAAACCCTGCAGGGAACAGCCTGCACTACAAGGTGACTTGCACTGAATAAAATTGAGCTGCTGGAGAGGAGGGGAAAGAGAAAAGCAAAACTAGCCCCTTTCTTTCATTCTGCATCAAATGCTTCTTTCTCAGATTCTAGTCTGAAGATTATCATTAAATATCTCATTATGTTCTTTGGTCTGGATGTAGCAAGCATTTAGATACCAGCTTAATCTTAAGCATACAGTTATTCATCAGAGTGCTTTACCTAAATGGATTCCCTGCTGTCCTGCTCTTGCATAAACATTCTTAATCAGTTGAGGTGAATTACAAGTTTAATACAGGTACTGACAGAGATACTATATACTTAACTTTTTGGGAATGGACGGTTCTTATCACAGTTTGGAAAATTACAAAAATAAAACTGCCTAGTAATTAAGTTTAATTACATTTGCCAGAGGTTTTTTAATCATTCAAGTCAACAACTCATATGTTAAAAGCTGAGTGTATTTTGAAGATTTCATCTTCTGATAGTATAAGTTAGCACTAAGCCAAAGTATATCCTGGCTTTTTTTTTTTTTTTTAATTTTAAAGCATTCATACTTAAAACTGATCTAGAGGGCTGAAATTCATTGTCATTCCCTTTATGTATCATGCCTGTAACTGTATAAACAGTATAAGGGTTCTTCATGGAGAAGGTTTCATACAAATCTTATATAGCAAAAAGAGAGTACCATAAAATTGTCTATCATTTTTATCTCTTCTGCAGGGACAGAAAAAGCCCTGCTAGAATGTGATGTACTTTGCCAGCTCTTGTCAGAGCTGGATTATATATATCAAACATGCTCTGACAGCAAAATATCGCTCTTGCTTTCCTCCATAATATATAGCAAGTAGCACTATGGCCACCTAGAGAACAAGCCAAGAAGCTTCTTTTTTTCTGGGAGAGTCAAATAAAGCTGCTTTTACTCCCTGGATAAAACTAGAAATATTCAAAACCTCTTCCCCTAAATTCCTCTTCTCTTTATATTCAGTACTTCTGTGAACCTCATTCATTAGGATTGGAAACTTGTAAGCAAGCCACTAGGAATAAATATAACATATGCTCCAAGTATGGTATTATCATCCATTCAAACTCTGTGATTAGAATACAAAAGTGCAGCAGATCAGGCCACAGGCAAGAGCCTCAATGAGGTTTTCTAACTCCTGCTTGAAAATTTGTTATGAAGTAGTATATGCTTGAGATGACAAAGCGAGGCCACCCTTCTCTAATGCTATTTAATGACATGGGAGCACTTCCAAGACATTCAAGTCTCTGTTCCTTCCTGTTCTCTGAACAGAACCCCAGGATCTTACACTTTTGTTTCCAACTTTCTTTTTTCATGTTTTCTAAATGTGACTAGCATAAAAATGTAACATAATTTATTACCAAAGAGACTTGTTAAATTTTTGCTAGATATTGACCCGAATATTGTTTTAGGTTTGGATAATCTGCCAAGGGATAAAACCAGTTATTCACACAGTTTTACTCAAAGCAGTTCTGTTGTCACAATAATGCATGACTAACTTTCCAAAAATAGAAAACGTGCATTTCTCCCTCAGTTCCGAGGACCTGACATAACCCCCACATTTCATGAGAAATGCATACTTTGATTCCTGAGTGGCTTCCAGCATCCCTCAAAAAAATAAAATACATCTGTTTTATATAATGACTAAGTACTATAAGTGACAAAGAGTTTCAGCCCACTAGAGCAACTGAAGTAACAGACACCTACCAGAAGAACAATCTTCAAACAGCAGTCACACGTCTGCTGACCTCTCAAATCTCAATTCTGCACTTACAGGACTCAAAATGTACCCAGCCCCCCTCCCCCATTACCACTTTTTTGTCTGCATCTGTCTTTTCGTTTCCAGCTCAGCAGTATCCTCTGACACTGCTCACTACATGGTCCCAGTCACAATAGCACAGTCCTAGAGGTAGCACAGAAATGGGTCTGTACAGACAAAGTAGGACCTCAAGCCAGAGCCTCACAGCTGGACCTCCAAAAGCACTTACTAACACTTTTAAGACAAGTATAGGAGAAAAAAAATCTAACTAAATTGCACCAGCAGGAAGGAAAACTGTGTCTTATGTCCATTGCAATTTCTCCTACCTCTACTAACCATCCCTCTCTCTCCCAAACCTGAATTTCTTATCAGTATCCCCTAAAGTGTGCATAAGTTTAACACAGCATGGTTATAATCAGGACATTTGGTCCTATATAACTGGGTATTTGGTGTCTCTGCTTTAGATTTGACAAAGAGCTGTATCTGAAAATCAGTCTGAAGTTTTCAGGTTCATCTGTCTTTCTAATAATGGCTGTTAGATGATCTTACAAATCTTGACTCTTTTACAATATCCAGTCCCTATATAGAATGCAGAAAGAGAAGGTGAGGACAGAAACTGAAATTTCCTTTGTTTCTCATACTAGAAAAAAGAAACTTCTGGTCTCATCTCCCTCACTCTGGATGCTTTGTCCTGACAAGTTACAATAAGCAAAACAACATTTCTCCCATGTCATGCTTAGGATTTTCCTCACAGAAATAGAACACACTATTTTGAACAATTCATCACTAGCAATAAATGGCTTCTTTTCCTGTTTCCAGAAGAGTGTTCTGATCACAATGTTGTTTCATAGAATCACAGAATCACTGAGGTTGGAAGGGACTTCTTCCCAGTGAAGACCTGTAAAGAGATATTCCTGTCGTATTTCCAAGAAGCTATTTCCTGATAAGGGCAAACAAGAGTGACCGACTGAGGTGTTTAGATAAGCAATACTGAGCTGAAACAGTCAGTTTCAGCCAAAGAAATAAAATCCTACTGAATTTGAGACTGTAGAACTAAGGCCTGAATTGTCAGGATCATTTTTATAAATCTTAAGCTTAATTACAATCAAAAAACTATCTGTTAAGAACACAGGATGCGTCCCACCACAACTGTAATCTACAGTTGTCCATTTTCACAGCCCAGTATTTAGTGTTACCCAGAAAACATGAATATGAACAAAAAAATTAATCAAATTGCAAATGAGGAAAAGAGTAGTTTATTTTAAAACTAAACTCATTATTTCTGTGTTATTTCTTGCTTTGAATTGAGAAACACAAAAATCTTTTGCCCTATTTTTAACCTGCCTTTCTGCAGGATTATAAAAAAAAAAAAAAACACCTTATACGCCTTGAAAGTCATGTTTATCCAAGTGTAATTTTTCTACCCTAGGTTCCAATAATCAAGGACTTTCTATATCCCCAATAATGTGTTCAGGAGATGAGGTGCTCTCAAGCCAAAATAGACTCCAGACTCATCAAAGAAATCAAGACAGACTGGGGAAGAAAGCAGTTCTTCTTATGTTTTATTCATATTATTGTCAATTAAGATTTGATTAAGATAGTTACTTAAAATGTGTAACTGTCTGTTTCTTCCACTAGGAAACAAGGAGACCTAGTAACCCAAGGAGCAATATACAGTGAAGTGAAGTGGAAATGGAGTCTGTCTTTCCCTGTGTGTATATGTAGATAGTTGGAAGAACATGACTACTCCTTTCTAGGTAAACGTGTACTTCAGATATGATCTCGCACTTGGCAAATAAAATGTGAATTCAAGAGTGGAAGGACTGCTTTCAATACTGTGTAGCTGGGGAAGATTTAAATAGGCTAACTGCACAATCTACAGTTTCCTCTGATTTGTAAGGGAAACAGATAACAGAGAATTCAGTTATCTCACTAAGAACTGTCATCTGGGCTCCTGTGCTATGCAATAAGATTTTGAAAACAAGCAGGCTGCTTGACTCATGGAGGTAGATACAAACCCTCTGAATTCATGTAAAAATAAAACACTTAAATGGGCAAACTGAAAACAAAAACCCATATATACATATATATGGGTTACCAAATATACAGGGCCTCTTTTTCAACTGTTCTTACTGCTGCTGTTCACCCACAAGTCTCATGTGACAGAAAGGATATAGCAGCTAATGTACATAGAAGACGTTGCTTGTTCTGAAAAAACCCGTCTGAATTTTACATATCTTTTGTACTTGGAAGTATACTTAAAGTTAAACCAAACACATTTTTTGGAACGACTTTGATTTATACTACTGACACCCTACAGTTTTTGCATTACCATTCATCTCTCTTACCACTGTGTCAACAATGGAGATGGAATGGTAATTCAATGTTTACTTAAGCACATAATTGCAAAATTTACTTTAGAGTTCTGTAATCCTACCCCGTTGTAAAATAGGTATCATCTTCTGCAATCAGGCAATAGACCACTGATATAAAAGTCTATTAAGAACAGAAGATACAACAAATTCTTATGGAACAACTTTCATATGCATTTTTCTGAATTCATCAAAATGGTTCTTGCACTTAAATGCATTTTAATGGCTAATGAAAGCTCTCTCAACTAAAAGAACATGCAGCACCCTCAGCCAACACAACGTCAACAAGAGAACAAACCTCGGCCTGAATAAATAATTATGCAAGCTCATATGCAGAGAAAGACAACCAAGTAAATCTTGTACTTTGTATGCACAATCATGAAGTGCAATTTAGTGCCACAGAGCACAAAATCTCTGAACAAGCTCCAAAGCAAAACAAAGAAGCAAACAAAAGAATCAAATACTTGTAGTAGAACTGTGCTGGATCCAGGCTAATTACTCTTACCATTCAGCAGAGATAATTTGCCCTGGGAAATCTTTGGGTCCCAGGGTGGACCCTGGCAGCACAGACCTGGCCTAGGGGTGGCTTACAGGAGGCAAACTACTGTCTCCCCTCTGATACAGGAGAGGTTGAGTAAATCAGTCTGTTAATGCCACTTTACAGCCCTGAAAATACAGCATAGAAAGGATACAGAACCATATCCCACAGGGAGAAATTCTGGCCTTTCCCTATAGGGAAAGGTGGACTAGCTGACAACTGGAGGAGAGACAGTGTCTCTCTCACTGTAGTGAATCCCAAACAGTTAATGTCTGCATCATCTTCTTCTACAATCGTAAGACTTTACCTCTGGCCAGATTTGTCTTTCTTTCCTTTAAGTGAATTAGTCACTTTACCTGCATCTGAAACACTAACCCTTGGGATCAATAAGTGCTGATGTCCATTTCGCTCCTGCAATATTTCAAGGCTGGTTTTCTGATAGGCAAGTAAAAGAGCATTCTTCAGAGGAGGAGAATATAAACATTGCCCTAGTTGACATGTAACTGGGATGGTTCAAGCTGTATCTGGTATACTTTGAAAAAGTATGAGAGTCAAATTGCACAGCTCCTTATTGCGCTTCCTTGAACTTTGACCATCCATCAACCAAGTATAAATTGTACTGCTACTCTTTTTTCTATTTTTCTTCTAATGCATAATCATATATACTGCCATACATTGCTGATGGACAGAACTGGGGCTTTGTGTTTCCACTCTTTTTAAATTATTGCTCTTTCTCATATTTATGTAATAGTTGAAAGTCCAAAAGTCAGCAATACTTCATTTTCTTCTCTTGCTTGACTTATTAGACATTTTCATGCTTCAATAGCTTAAGAATATTAAGCTTTCTCAGTCTATCTCCTTTCCCTTTCTCATCATTATTTTTGCATAAGCTCCTTCATCAATCTTCCCTTGAGCCATAAATTTTAATCTGCCTCTGGTTTAAAATTGCAGTGAGATGGCCAGTTCTTGTAAATGCACTGCTTAGCATGAGCATGACCTATGTATACATCTAACTCCTTCCCATATATCAGAGGTCTTCCAACCTCTCAGTTTATCTCAGATAATTATTTCCACAGATATAGATTAACAGAATTGTTTGGGTTGGAAGGGACCTTCAAGACCATCTAGTTCCAACCCCCCTGCTATAGGCAGGAATACCTCCCACTAAATTAGGTTGCTCAAAGCCCCATCCAGCCTGGATCTGAATGCTCCACAGCCTTTTTTTGGCAACCTGTTCCAGTGTCTCACCAGCACCAGTGTCTCACAGTAAAGAATTTCTTCCTAATATCTAGTCTAAAATTACCATATTTTTATTTAAAGCCATTTCGCTTTGTCCTGTGGCTACATGCCCTTATATAAGAATAATTATTATATATAATATAATAATATAATATATTATAATATATATATAATATATATATTCCCAGCTTTCCTGTAGGCCCCCTTCAGGTACTGGAAGGCCGCTATTAGGTCTCCTCAGAAACTTCTCCCAACTCTCTCAGCCTGTGCTCATAGAGGAGGTGCTCCAGCCCTCTGATCATCTTCATGGCCCTCCTCTGGACCCGCTCTATTTGTATCTAATCTCTTACCTAAAGATTCTTGCTGCACTATTTACTTGTGTACTCATATAATAGGGAAAAGTAAGTAGTCACTGAGGAGAGGATGTCAGTCCTAAGAGTCTATGGGATGATAAATAAAATCATAGATGATTAAATTGTTATTTAATTATCTAGACTTGTGTTCTTAAAACTGCATAGTGTTTTTAGACATCACTATGGCTTAAAACTTGTGCTAATGAAATAAGAATAATATGTAATCAAAACTAAGACCTGACACAGGGAATCTAACTTACACTATAGATTACCCAGATGTGCTTTCTGTGTTTTCTTTCACTAGAAGTCAGCTGTCAATAGCACAACTCTGCTCCTTCTGTCCTGTGTACCTCAGATGCAAGAAGCCCAGCCCCACTGATGGAAAAGCAAGTACAAAATGTGTTTCACCATTGAACAGAAGTAGTCAGTTCCAGCTGATTACTTGACAAAAAGTGTAGAAATAATCCACATTCAGAAACCTTTTATGTCTATAACAACCATATTTTGATTGAAAATTTAGGGTTTTTTGTTACCCTCTAAAGGGTTCACAGGTATGACAGACATGTTCACTTGAGGCTAACGGATACAACCAGAAAAATAAACACCTGAGTAAAAAATTTGTCAAGGTGGATTAAAAACAAGGTTTGGATGACACTCTGGAAATGTCAAATATTTCCTACTTTGAAAAGTGAACAGTCGGGTATTCTTTTGGTTTTGTTTGTTTATTTGCTTGTTTGTTTTAATAAGTGCAGAAGGTTCTATTCCATGTAATTGCCCCAACCAAAAAGAAGATAGAGTAAAAGTTTTAAAAAATCACTTTGGAATCAGAACTTTCCAACCTTTTTTTTATAAGTAGAGCTTTTGTACTAATTGATCTGCATTTTATCAAGAGAAATTAATGAATACTTTCCAAACTTTCAAAAATAATTCATTTAGTCAAAAAATATTTTTTCAAAATTTTGATTTGTCCATTGACCTTAAAAATTAAAACTTTAAAATGAAACTATGCCCAAATGCTAAGAAAACGAACTTCCTAACAAATTTGTACTTTTTAAATATACTTAGTGAACACAACATTATTCCCCTTTTAAATGTTTACATTCTAAAAATAAAGAACGTTAAAAAAATCCACTTTGTTTTGTATCTGTTTACTTTCTATGTTGGCAGAAAAACTGCAAAACACAACAGCCAACGCTCTTACAGTGCCATAACTAAAAGAATTACCAAGTACGTTAATTTTACTGATATCTCTCTGAGTTCTTATTGCTTATTTGGAGATATTTTTTATTTTTATTTCTTACATTCTTATAAATTTAACAAGTATTACTTCAAAACAAAATTGGTCCACAGTTTTGATGGCTAACAGCAGAATGCATACTTTCTGCAAATTGACATAATCTGTTTTACTGTCTACCACGCTTTGAAAAGTCTTTGATTCATGCAGAACATTTTATACACTGAACGATAGCAAAATGGACAACAGAATTATCCCAATCAGTCAAAAATGCTAGTTGACTGCACTTTAGAAAGAAGATGCATAAGCAACACTCTTCAAAAAGACAGTTCTGTACTTTACAAAACTGATCTTATCATCTGAATGCTAGTCCATAAATCATTTCAGCATTACAATGTAGTAAACTGCTAGCAGTTGGTTTTAATATTTATAGTCTACTTACATTCTTACCTAATTTGCTAAAAAATAAATATACACACTAGATTTTTTCTGTGAAAGAAGCCAACACATGCATGTGTAAAACCTATTATTTTAACCTCTATGTTCATCTGTCACTTCCCTTTCATCTACAAAGAAATAATTCATTTTAGTGTAGAATCACTTACTATATGATATTTTAGAAATTTTACTTTTTTCTTTTGCTCCTGCAATCCAGATTAAGGAAAGAAATATAATTATATCTCTATCTGAAACATCATTCTTACCTCACCAACACCATGTACCCAGCTGGCCTTAAAATGTTTTACAGTGCTACAAGTAGAGATGAAAACTTCAAGTAGTTAGTAAAAAGATCTCTGCTTATGCAGTATCCAAGTCAGGCCCATATCTATATTCTTTAATTTATCAGAAAGAGGACAATGTCTGGTCCAAGAATTAAGCTTAGTCCATTCATAACAACAGTTTATTCTGTAGTACTACCAAAAGATTACATTCTTAAAAACATACTAAATCCTTTTCATTAAATTCACAGGGCATAATCTAGATTTTTGGTTGAATTAATCCAATCGCGCTTGTTAGATGCTTAATAAAGCAACTTTTTGCATCAAAGCATATACCAATTAATAGGCTGCTTTGACAACATAAACAACTGTAAAGTTGTTAAAGAAATTTATTGAAAAAATATGTGTCTCACTTACCAGGCAAACATGAGTCATTCCACCATGGGTGTACCTCATGCTCAGAAAATGCATTTAAGAGTCACGAGTTCTCTGTTCATAATCTTGTTTGCCCTAAAATATTATAGATGGTCATCACAGTGTTGTAAGTGTGCCTCTGAAATACTGCAACTGGGGGTCTCTCTATCAATCAGAGCACAGAAATAGCAACTGAAAATATTGCTGTAATTTCCTAATGATCTAACAGTATTATTATTGTTTACTTTGGAGACTTCCTCATAGTCAGACCAGAGCAAAGTGCAGAGGGTCATCACAAGTGATAGTCTTAAAACAAAGAAAGTGATGTGTTCCAAGTAAGCTATTTCAAGTCCCAGTATTTATTGTAAGATTACTCTACCCATCTCTTTTCCAAGTGTTTCTCCCAGGATAAATTAATTTGCATCAGATGGTCTGGATTACACCGATACAGAAAAATCTCTTATGGAATGGAAAAGAAACAGCAAGGCCTGGCATTCTCTCTGTGGCCCATCTGCTGAGACTGCTCTTGGTTTCGGAGTATTTCACCAGTGCACATTTACCTTTGAGTGTCAGTGTCTTAAATTCAGAAAAATCTGACCTGAACTTCTTGCAGTCCCTTTTATCTATAAACCAGATTTTAAAAAATGATTTAAGTTCTGCTGGAACATTTGGCTTATATTTTTTAGTTCAGTAGATTTATCCTTCATCTTGTGTGAAGGTTTACATAGTACAGTCAGTGCCACACATGTGACAGCTGTGAGTCAGATTGCTGAAAATAATGAAAAAAAGCTTTAATATCAGGAGGATTTTTGTTCAGAAAAAAACTATTTACAAATACTAATGGTAGCCTGTAGCACGGCCATGGGTCATGTTTTTTAGCTTTTTTTCCTGCAATCACAAGAGACAGAAATGTACTTTTTATGTATAAAGGTGACCTTCCCATCCAGTCCTATGAATCTAGCAGATGCAGCTTTAAAAGGAATACTAAATACAGAAAATTCTGTACAAAACTAAAAGACAATCAATATGAACCAAGTATGAAATCTGTGTGTCAATATCAACTGTATTTTTGAGGACGCTATGTGTTATTTATTTTACTGACATTTTTTCATTAGGTAGCACCTGGAAGCCAACTGCGATGAGTTTCTATTGTTTTATGCAGAGTAATATAATATAAGAGCTCAGAAACAGTAGAATGAGTTGCAAAAGGAGTACATTTTTTGCTTTCAATCAATGGCTGACACTTCTCCAAAAAGAAACTGTGCTACCACTTTGGGAAAGTTTGCTACTTTTGTATGCCTCTGTAAACTAAGGTAAGTTTCCATTTACTTAATGTCATGTTGAAAACCTTGTTAAGGGCAAAAGGGAACACATCACAAACATTCAAAATTTACTGCTAGCATAGCTAACATTTTAATAGGTTAACAGTCCAAATTGTCTAATTCATAGAAAATAGTAATATTATAGGAATAAAATATTCATCATACAGTGGTATCTCACTACCCAAGCAAATGTCAGGGCTTAGCCATTGCCCTATGCCCTGTTGTTAGTCCAAGCTGCAGCCAGGTTGCAGGGTGACACTACCAAGTGCACTGCCAGGGTCAGAGCAGAACTTTCTCCTAGTGATGGCAAAGGTCACACTTAGCGAGCTAGCAGAAGTTATTCCACCTTTATGTTAGTCATTTTTATGCCTATTTTACCTTCTTATCGTTTTTCTTCATTACTTTGGCTTTATTATGATTTTGATTGGATTTGAGATTTCTAAACAAAACAAATGCAGAAATGTAAAAAAAGTTCCTAGTACAAATTTCTCGTACTTGCAGAAGAATGGAATGACTGAACCAGCTAAAGAATGAGTAAGAATAAACGAACTAAAAGTCTGATGATAATATTTCGAGATTGAAAAATCACTCATACTACAAACCCTGATTTTGTATTGCTGATGTTGATCAAAGCCAGCAGATAGAAGACTGTCCAGTCTATCCTGTGTGCACAAGACAGGACTGCTTATATAATGCTGCAACCTAGCAGAAAACAGTGACAGAAGTTCCTTGACTGTATCCTCCCACTGCTTTAGTCTCTTACTGTAAATGAAGGCCATTTTTCAGTCCATAATTTTCCCTAAATCTTTGGTGCACATCTCTCTCTTCCTGCCTGACTGCTGCAAGTTTAATGAAGACCAATGCCTACCTGGAGATTATGGAGTTGTAGTAGGATAGTAAGATATTACTTATCCTCTGCTCCGCAAGAGCCCGTAGTAGCTGGGACATCATTATGCACAGTCCACTTTGGTTGCATCCTGATCATACATGGGAGAGAAACAGCTCAGAATTTCACCCCTGTCGAATCATGAGCAATTTAAGCAGGAAGGAAATAGTCATGCTTTATTAAAGTATAGCCTAAGCTGGCTTCAAGGGTACCATGTGCAGGGCCATGTTCTTACAGCTCCTCAAGATGAATTTTCCTCCAGCTCCTTAATTCAGCGCTAGACAACAGTATTGTACTCAAGATGGCTTTAAGTCTCACCCTCAAGAGTGAGCCAAAGTGCTCGAGGCCTTTACAGGGACATTCAATGGTTCTGGTGCATGTTTATGTGAAATATCGTGGAGTGCCACTGGTAGGGATCTGTTTCCTCTGCTGTTGTCTTAACCTTACTGTTGTCACATGGAAAAGTGCAGCTAAACATACTTACCGGTGATGAACTCTCTGAAATCTACAAAAGAAGATGCTAATTTAATTATTTATGATTATTTCTCAGCTATGCACATAAGGTTAAAGTATCTTTTTTTAGATCTATTGAACATACACTTTCTCAGATAAAAGCTGTACTAAAACGAGTTCCTTTTTCACGATGGCTGTTGAATACAAGACAAATTAGAGCAAAAGTGCCACCTAGTGATTAATCTCTTGAAATTCAAGATATTTTAGTATTCAAGAAAGTATCCTTTTCCCTGAAATATTAGCTGGTCATGTCGTGGGCATTAAAGAAATCAGAGGCTTGTTGAAAGCCATCCTAATATTTCTGTAGACATATAGAAAAACTTCACTGTAGAGAAGTATACATCCTCTTTCTTTATTCAATTTCTTTTTCATGTTTATAGCTATGTCAGTTGCTCCGATCACCTTATTTTGCCCATCTTAAAGTTTTGGATTCCCTGAAATCCAAAGTTTTGCCATATGTGGGTTCATACAATATGCCCAGTATGCAGAATTTATCAACTGTTTACCAGAGTTCTAAGGACAAGTAAAGAAAAGTAGCTGCATTCAATGACTGCCCACGGATTTATGGCTTCAAGGCACCTGTTAAAGCAGTCAGATCCCAGGAAGTCCAGAAGAGAGGAACAGCCCTAAAGTTGACACATCTTTGCCTTTCTCCTTCTGGTCCTTCTCAACTCCCTCATAGGATTCCACTATTCTCCTCTCTACTACCCAAATGATGCAAAAGAACTCTGTCACTGCACAACCCCACTAAAAAACTCTTGTAACATTCAATAAATCTTGGCAACTGTAACATACCTGTAAATAACTCTAATAAACCTATAGACATCTATAAAACATTTTTTAATACAAAGACCACAGGAAAAGCAATTAATTTACTGCTCCCGAAAATGCTTGCCTAGAAATATGTAAATATTCACATCTGCTATTATTGTTGCCTGCTATTATACGAGGTGGAAATTTATATTATTATGTTATAACGCATATATTTCACAAATTATACTAATTAATAATAATTTTCAAAAAGAAACCTTCATACATACTGAAAATTAGACAGGGAACAAGTATCCACATTTTAATGTAACAGTTCTTCTTCTGGAACGACTGCCACTGTGAATGGACTTCATTCTATCCAGGTACTTCCTTGCTTTTCAGAGTCTGCAATGCAGCTTTCATCATGTCAGAATAATTCTTTTTCATATAACAAATAATTCCCTTCCCTCCCTCTCTAGAAGCATGGATTCTGTACATCTTTACAATTAGAATTTTGGATTCCTCTGTGTAGAAGCAATGAGAGGTTTCATGTCTTCCCATTCCCAGCTCAGGTAATTTTCAAGAATCATAAAATCACCAAGGATGGAAAAGACCATGATCATCCAGTCCAACCATCCACCTACCACCAATATTTCCCCACTAAAATATGCCTCTTAGTACCACGTCTAAATGTCTCTTGAGCACCTTAAAGGAATAAGACAATATATTTCAGACTCAGCCATATGGCAGAGCATCAGCTGTGAAAGAAAACACATTGCAACACCAATTTAATGGAAAACCGATTTTGTTTAGTTTACAGTCTTATTAAAATGCCTACAAACTGAAGAGTCCACTTGAGCAACTCCACAGCCTGATTTATTTTACAATGAACAAACTGCCCTCCAGAATATCATTGTGTGTATGAATTGTCTCCTCTGTGCCTGAATGAGACTGTAAATTTCTAGGAAAAGGGACTTTATTTGAATAAAGTCTCGGGGCAGACTAATGCCAACATTCCCCTGAAAGATTTCTGCTGATCTGGTGTAAGCGAGATGATGTGCTTCATTGATTTTTGGTAGAAGTAAAGAGCAGAATATAAAACACCACCAGAGACACTTGCCATTAATCAAAATAACAACATAAACTGAAGTTTCTGTTCTGTGACAACATAAAGAGAGGAAGATTTAAAGTCTTTAATGAGACTAAAAGAGCTTTTAAGATGTTGCTTTTTTTTCCTAGTTATTTTTCCCAAACAAGGAATAGGAAAAGGAAGGAGAAAAAGAGGCCATAAACTGCTCTCATTTACTGTAAGGTACCTACTGATAACAGAAAGATTAAGAAAGATCACACTTATTAACACAGATTCTGATGATGTTATTATTATAAGAAAGCATTAAAGGTTCTCAAATCAGTACTGCATATGTTCTTTAGAAAATATGAATTTAGCTCAAGGATTGGCAGATGAGTATTGCAGATGGTCTCCTGCTGGCTCTTTATTTGAGAATTTTAGTCTCTGTTCTCACAGTGACATATTTCCTTTGTTTCTTCAGCAGCTCTTTTCCAGAGTCTTCATTCATTCCCCTTGAGAATAGAACCACACTTTAATGCCAGAAGTATTTCTCCTTATGTTGCATTTGTGCTTTCTATTTTTTCCTGTCCACTCCCAGTCTCTTTTTTAAGTCCATGAGTTTTTGACAGCACATCAGAGGATTGCTGGTATTTTAAACCAGGTTTGGATTAATCAGAGCATGAAGATAACTCCAACCCTCAATTTTATCTCCCATTCTACACCTGCATTTTGCCATCTTGGTGTGTTTCTCCCACCTTTGCCTTTTGGGCCTCTGAACAGCTGCAGACAGCATAGAAGTTCTCAAAGCAGGGATTTAGAGTACCGAGAGAGCTCACTCATGACAGGGGCTCTTAGTAGGGTTAAGAACAGGTATAGTGGTTCATAACCTTGTAGTTGTGGAATTTCATTTTTCCTTGGTAGTAGTTGCAAATAATGCTTAAAAAATATATATGTTGAACTCATTTATGGCAGCTTGATGAGTATTTTTCCATAAATTTGACATATTTTATTTAATAATTACTTCATTTACTCCCAAAGACACTGCCAATATAGACCTCTACAACACACTCAGTGTGGCTGTGAGGCAATCATAAACAGAATTCTGGAACATATTTTCAGCAATGAAGGCAATGTAGAGTATCAGGAAACAAGTTTAGCAAAGACAAAAGTGAAAGAAAAATGTGTGCTCCCTTTTGATCCAGAAATACTTCTGGAGAACTTCTTACTACGGAAGAAAATAGTTTGACTGCTGTTTCTCACATTAGTATTTATTTTGGCTACAAAATATTTTTGTTTCCTGATTAAAAACAAATAGAAAGAACAAAAGAAAAAAAGGAGAAAAAAATGGAAAAGATATTATCAAGGTAAAACCAAAAATATTATTCTGTAGCTGAGATAGTTTATTTAATCAAGAGGATTATAATGTCAGTTGCAGTCTATCATCAATGAACTTTTGGACTATAGGCCAGATTTTCCTGGCCTTTTAATATTTTCTCTTAATCATTGTTAATTTCAGTTATATTTACAGAAGAGGAGGAGGTCCTGTCATCACTGAAGTAATCAAAAAATCCCCAATCTCCCTAAACAAGTCTCATAGAATATTTTATGCTAGACATGAAAGAAGTCAATGGCTCAGATATATTATATTTTCTGACAAATCAGTGATCAGAAAGTCTACTTTTGCTACTGATTTTAATTCATTCATTGTAAGGTTCATTCATTTTTGCTTTTCTACTTCTTTAATCAAGTCTTTTATGGTTCGAGCTAACAGGAAACACCATTTTTAAAACTTTAATACATTTTTTTTTTTTACATTGAACATCATCCTGTTGCTCCCAGGTTTATTTCCCTACAACAACATTATGAGTCAGTTAGTTATGTTCATGTTATGTAGTTTTTTCCAAAATCCAGTCTGAAAATTCAACAACTTTTGTGTAGACTCCTGGCTGCCGGGGCCGAGCACAGCCTTCGCCCCAGCTGGTGATGCCCACCAGATACCACACTTCCTCGTGCCTGCACGACAGTGGTCCTCCAGAATCTCCCTGTGTCACAGGACAGAAAGAGTTCACAAGGAACAAAATTTCTCTCTCAAAGAAAACCATGATAAAATCAGCATCATCCAGTGTCAACAACTGAATAACTGCATAGAGTTCAATTACTCTTACTTAAAGTTGCTTTACACAGTGTCGAAGAAGTTTTTCTGTTTATCTGGTAGAATGGTGTCTTAATACTTTCCAGTTATTGCTAGTAAGTTCCTTTACAGTTCAATGTTATTGGGTTTTTTTGTTCAGTTGGCTTTTTTATCTGTCTTTGCCAGTTTAACCCCCAGTTAAGAGGACTACAACAAGTACGGGTAAGAAAATTAGTAAATTTGCCAGTGTTTTTGTTTGTTTTGATATGCAAACCTCAGCTGTATGCATGCATTATCCTGCTTGACTGACCATCTTCCCTGGGATAAAACACATCTCTGTTTTCTTTTACTATTCCTCATTGATCTTTCTGAACATAGAGTTCTTTAATATAGCTGTTATAAGCTGCTGAGACAACAGTAAGTGTGTTATTGTTATATAACATCATCATCATGTTCTGATGCTGTTTCATACACAGAAAACTTAACTATTACTGAGGAAAAAATTACTTCCCAGCTCCAAGAATTTTTATTTGCAGTTACTCATCAGTGATCATAATGACAGTACATTCATAGAGAACATATCTTAAATGCTTAAAATGTATACTATATTTGGCAGAGAATTTAATCTTACTAATGTGACTATGTTTTTGTCTGTTATAATTGACGTAAAATATTTAAGTTAACAGTAAGTGCATGAGTTTACACTCAAGCAGAGAACTTGGCTCACTGACCTCATGCTGTTGTGACATTTTCAATTCTAATAATGAACAGACCAGTCTGCTCATGCTGTCTATAACCTTCCGTTTTCCATTTCTAACACTCTCCGCTCTGGATTTTTGTGGATAGTGGATGATTTAAAATAAGCTTTTGCATACTATATTTCATCTCAAGAAATAAAAACACGAGAAAAGAAATCTGTGTTCCTGCTTTTCCACTATTACAGAGGAATACTAGTCTGCTCCCTAAATATATGATAGTTAGAACTCGTACTTTATGATCTCTGTACATGCTCTTCACATTTATTTTTTTTTAAGGGAAAATTGTATAATTCTTAGCAAACCAATGAATTTTGTCTCTTAACTTGAGACACATAGAGGGAAGTTAACTTTGTCCCCTTAATAGGAGAGCGCAGAGAAGTAAAGTGTATGCATGCCTCTCTCTCTCTCTCCCTCCCCACTTGGAGATTCTTTACTTGTAGACACATGAAGTCTATCCTAAAGGATTTCAATGTCGCATAATAAATGCTATACATATATGTTGACTGTCAGTGCTTTCAGCAAGCAAAAGTAACACATTAAAAAACAGTTCTATTTATAAATATATGAAAATTAAACATTTATGTTATTCAATTACATATTCAAACAAATTATTGAAATATATAACAATATATGACATCTTTCTGTTACCTTACAGGCATCCTTTCCACCTTCGTCATAGCCAGCACAGATCTCTTTGTCATCTATTCTGCGCTTCCGGTATCTTGCCTGGCATTCCTCTTTTGACATTAGAGGAACAGTAACTTTCTGAAGAATATCTTCTACACGACCTATGTAATAGATGTTATGATCAAATGTTCAGTTCTAGCAAAGTATAAGTTAAAACTATACTCTAAAAGTATACTTTTATACTCTAAAACTATACTCTAAAAGTATACTTCATTTGGTGATATTAAAAAGTCAGAGTTCATTGCTTTTGGTGTGCAGTTAGACAGCCATGACATTTGTTTTCATTTTTTTTGTCTGAGTTTTTTAGAACGTTTTGTAAACACAGTATGACTTATGACCAAGAATGTTTCGAAACTCCCCAGTGATTTGCTGTGAAGCTGTGTGTGTATATTGTTTTCAGGGACATTGAGTCTTGGAGCCTGTATTCACATGAAGAGTGTTGCTTTGTGTTATTGATACTTATTTCTTAGTAATGTGTTGCAATACAATTGAAGAAATACAGTTTCCAGATGTGTGCTGACCAACACCCCTGTTGTCCACAGGGTGGTGAAAATTTCATGTAAAGTAAATAAAAGTATATGAAAGCAGTCTTTTCTGACAAATTAATAGAAGAAATTAGAATTCTTTTAGATGTCACATTAATCTCTAACTCTCAAATGGGGAGGTGTGCAGAGAAGGGAACTCTGTTTAAACAGATTTATCTATATATGCGATGTAATAGAGTTTAATAATTAACAGCTACTTGGCCAGCTTCCGGGTAAGATTAGAGGAGTTCAAAACACACTATTAAAACATGAAGGTCATTAATACTTGTCATAAACAACCTTTAGAATCATGAAAGTAATATACATTGATCTCTGATTTCTGAAGTGAAGTCATATGAACAAAATCACATATTTAAAAAAACATGAGTTATGTTCAGACTGTAATTCAAGATCCCACTGTACAGCAATTAGTCTATTACCTGTATCTGTAACATATCATTGCATAACTGAAAGTATATTTGGGAGGGTACAAGGCGATGTTTAACTAGGCAACTTGCATTCATCTACCTGGAGCAGGAAAGCAGGAAAGAATGTAGAGAATCCATCTATAGGAATAATTATATTCATGCCCACTAACTGATGACTTCAACACTGTCTCCCATAGTATTCTCCTAGGAAGCTGGCAGCCTGTGGCTTGGGCAGATAAGCTCTTTGCTTGGTAAAGAACTGGCTGGATGGCCACTCCCAGAAAGCGGTGATGAATGGAGTTAAATCCAGCTGGTGACCAGTCATGACTGGTGTTCCCCAGGCATCAGTACTGGGACCTGTCGTGTTCATTATCTTTATTGATGACTGGGATGAGGGGAATGAGTGCAGAAGACATCAAGTTGAGAAGAAGCTTCATTGTGTCTTGGAGTAGGAAGGCCCTACAAAGCAATATGGGCGGTCTGGATAGCTGGGCTGAGGCCAATGGGTTGAAGATCAAGATCAAGTGCCAGCTCCTGAACTTTGGCCATAAAAACCCCAGACCACGCTAGAGGCTTGGGGCAGAGTGGCTAAAAGAGAGTGTGAAAGAAACAGACCTGGTGATATTATTCAAAGCTCAGCTGAACATCAGCCAGCAGCATGCTCAGGTGACCAAGAAGGCTAATACCTTGGTGATAGGTGGAAGGTTGGACTGGATGATCCTGAAGGTCTTTTCAAACCTCGGTGATGACTCTATTACTGCTTTGAATTCACATAAATTAAGCTATGAGCAAATGTACTTTCTTTGCATAGTCTATAAACACCATTCCTAGTTAAGAATTAAAATGGCATTTTATGATATTTTCTTTTAACACAATGCATTTTACAAATACAAGTAATCACATTTTAAATATTTATCTGTACCTCTTTCCTTCCTGTAACCCCATCCAATTACCCAGCAGTCAGTATAGAGCATGCTAGCCTCTTCTTTCGATGGCAGGCAAATAGGAAGTTGAAGATCTAAAATATGATTAAAAACATTAGTTTGGCCAGTAGTAACAACTAAAATATTAAGGTTTTTTGGGCACCTACATAATACCTGATGGCCTCCATGTTACTCTTTGTGCATTTTACTAGATACTGCCCTAGTCACACAAATAAAAGACCCACATTTTCTTTAAAAAGCCAACAAAATGAGATTTTCCTTAAAACCAAGTGATTACATATTAAAAAATGACAACCCAGATTTCATGAACTTTCACACTAAAAACAGCCTTTATCATCCTGCACATTTCCTTCTGAGATAGAATACATACCAGTAAAATTCATAGCCTTATCAAGTTTCAGTAAAGCAATGTCATATCCAGTCTGTGCAGAATTATACTGAGGATGAATAATAATCTCTTCCACTCTGAAGAAAGGTGTATCCTCATTTATTTCTGATTGTTTTAAAACACCAGCATAAACACGCCAAATGTTGGGGTTCTGAACACTAAGGGAAAAAGACAGAGATTTGCACTGTTTTAGTTTGGTGCAGGTGCCAGTATCTTCTGAGTGTACAGTGAAAAGCACTGAGGTTACTCTTCCCAGTTGTATTTTCACACTGTCAAACCTAAAAACAGATTTCTCTTATCCATTCCTCCCACTTTTATTTTGTTCCTCTTCTTATTGATATTTTCAGCACCATACACTCTTTCCTCTCCCTTACAGTCACAATCTTGTTCTGATCCTTTTAACCCAATTTCCCCTTCTGCCTTCTTTCATTTTCTGTTTTACTCTGCTCTTACTATTTTTATCTTCAAGAGCCTAACACAAACCCTGAGGAAGTAAAAGAGATTCTTTCCATTCTCATTCCAGTACAACAACATCTGTAGTAACCAAAATAGAGGTGGAAAAACAAACTCAAGTAGAGTCTATTCAGACACCAAAATAAAAGAAAATAGAAAATATAATACCACAGACCAATATAAAACATTCCACTTAATATTTATGATTTCAACTTTTCTTTGAGTACATTTAAGGGTTATTTCATATTTCATGTGGTATTCTACTATTAGGGCAACCTAAAAAATTTTGGTACATGCATCAAAGAAGATGCAAAACCTGTCTTCAATATTAAAAAAATTGTTTTGAAGATTTTATGTGTATATTCATAAATACCAGTTGACCTTAGTCATTTCTAATGAACACAGTCTACACTTTTTTACTCTTTAGACAAGTTCTCCTCTTGTCCTTTATAATGCTGGTAACTCTACAATACCAGATAGAAGGTAGAGAATGATATTCCCTATACTGGGTTTTTCTGAGCGTTAAGTGAGGTTATTCACTTTTATAAGGTTTGTCAATGGAGAACTGGTATTGACAATATTTCTTTACGCTGAAACAATAAGGGATAATGTACAAAAATGCTTGAGTAAAAGTGTCTGATTTTAGCCTAGACAATTTTTTATTCGTTAAAGGATTTTATACTACCTGTGCCTTTCTGACATTACACTGACTCAATATATAGCCTTACAGTTTTCAGTCTACAAATGACAGGCCTACCTGCTTTACAGGGTGTGATTATCTAATGAGGATATGGATCATGCGCAAAATCATTAAATCAGCTCTTCACAACACACATGATTTCATGACTTAAATGTGATGGCAATTTTGTGGTCATTACCAGTACCTACTATATATCTCCATGCAAATTAGCAAAGCTTTGAGTACTCAGAAGTCTAGATATTATTCCCAAGGCTGAAATCTGTACCAAAACACTGTGTTAATTGACTAGTTGATAGCATTAGAAAATAAAAAATATTAAATGAAAACCAATCCAATTAGGATTTGAATGTTACAGAGAAAGGTAATGTACATTCCAGTGTCAGCCTAATTGGACCCCTTAGAGATTTACCTTGTGTCCAGGCCTTTGCTGAATACCCTGTCAGATTGGTACCATTCCCTAAGTACCACAGAGAAATCTCTGATATTCCATTTCATATGCTTTGAATGACTAACTTAACAACAGATTTTCCTTGATAATATGATATCACAGTAAGAAAAAGTTCATGTTGCATGAGAAAGTTTACATTCTTGGAGGTAACTATCATCTACTTTAGATGCATTAAAATAATCCGTAGCACAGCACTATGCTTCAAAGGGCAAAGTGTGGAGGGCCAATTATGTTAAGAGTATGAAAAAACTACCTTAAAATTTCACCTTCTGACTATATCAAAGTAGTTGATTCTGTTCTAGTTATTTTAATCACACAGATTTATCTTTCTGAAAGGTGAACCTCAACTAATCAGAGAGCTTGGATGAAATTTTTATGTGTAAATTTACATTTAGGACTCACCTCATGAAACAGTGGGCAGCTGTAAGGATCCACTGGTTACTTATGATAGAGCCCCCACAGAGGTGTCTCCGGCGAGATAGCTTCACATGTAAGCTTACTTGCCATGGCCATTCACCAGGGGAAGAATCTGTCCCTCCAATTATCCTAATATTTCTTGAAGAATGCTGCATACATACTACAGAAATAATTGAAAACTGCTTAAAGATAATTTTCATTTGACCATGAAAAAAAGATGTAACTACTGCTAACCTACAAATAGGAACAAATCTTAAGCAAAGAACATCAGACATTCTAATCCCTTTATGACTTTTTTTTTAACCATAAAATCCAGATTAAAGAAGTTTACAGGGTACTGTCTGTTATGCAGGCTGTGCAGAGTTCACTTTTTTAGAATACTCTTTATCTTCATTATCTGCCTTGTGATAATTTCGATGCAAGTAATATTCAGAAGAGAAAAAAAGTGGGAGGGCTTAGGTTTCCTGTACCAAAGTATATCTAAAAATCTCTTTAAAAGGAAAGTTTTACTTACCAGTACTGGCCTTTTTTTTACATAGTCTTAGTGAGTATCCAGAGATCCTTCCTGGCCCATGTTGTATTTGCACTGGAGATCCATTTGAGGACATTCTTAGGTGACACTCACATTTTCTGACAACAAATAAATACAAAGATCCAGTTTATACTTCTTATACAGAACACACGCATTAGATGCCTTCCCTAAGAATTCTCACCTTTCCTCATTGCATGACTCTTGGAAGGGAAAGTAGGTAAAAAATTGGCAGCGGATCATGTCTGTGCAAACCTGCTGACAAGCTCTGGGTCCTTTAGTATAAGTGACATTGAGTTCATCTCCCAAAAAATTCATATGCACGTAAGTGCGAGAATTGCAGGCTGTAAGAATGAGCGTGTTCCAAGCATCAGTAGGTCTATTCATTTCATTAACTCAAGAGTTGTATTTTTATTGTAACTTATTGTTTACCAGGAAAGTATCTTCTGCAATTTAGGAGACCAAAACCTGAAATAGCATTTTCTCGTAATGTAAGTGCCTCTGGTATTCCACTTGCTGATGTTTTCAGGAGGCAAAGATTTCTATAATTAAAAAAAAAAAAAAAAAATTGAATTTATTCTTACATTCTAACATTTATGTTTCAGGTACTGGTAAGGGAAAGCTCTTTCTTAGATGTGATTTTTTTTTCAAAGTTTTATCTGTAAAAGTATTTCATATGAAAATGTATTCACTAAGTTAATTGAGAAGGATTTTGTAGCTACGTGAAATGTCATACAGATGTACTACTGAAGATTGTATGGTATTTATACACACAGGGAAGAGGTAACTTTAGATTATATATGCCATCTCAGTTTTGCTTCAGTTTCATTGAAACGTTATTCTTCGTTCCATCTCTGTTTTCAGCGGACTGTAACTTTTTGACTCTTCACTGTCAAACACAAAAGAAAGAAGTTCAATCTTTAAAAATAAACACTTTCAAACCTGTTAACTTGATTCAAAATCTTTAAAGTAAATAACTTAATTCTGCTAGGAAACCAGACATCTCTTAACGATTTCACAAAATTCAGCTTTAAGTTATCAAAACAACCTGAAGGCTGTCTCTTTGCTGAACATATATTTTTTCAGATTAATACCAAATATGCAGCTGAAGTACAAGATCCCTGCTCATACCATTGGACAAGTGAAATGCCTACAAGAAATTATAAATGTACAGATGCAACACATTAAAAATTATTTTTTTAAAAAAAGCTGTTTTACCAAAAATAAACCTTTAACAATCATTTCCAATAATATAATAAAATGGTGATTTAAAAGGCTGTAATTGTGGGGTTGTTTTTTTTTTTTTTTAATAAATATCTTTGAGAGGGTTAAAAGTTGTCAAATTCACCTTTGGGATTCTATTTGCCATTCCTTGGTGAAGAATGTAAAGAACAAGCAGTTTGGAAAATAAGTACAAATAGTTTGGCAGACAAATGTGTCAGGAGTGAAAAAACTTGTAACATTAATTCCTGAGAATTCTTCATGTTCGAAAATGTCCATTTGACAATCTGTGTAAAACAAGAAAAGAATATCAAAATTCCAAATCTTCTATGTTATATCAGAGAGTTAAGTTTTACAGATTATACATTCCCATAATTTACATTTTCTCTCCTTTTTGCCTGATAAACTGGAAAGATATAATCTCATTTTAACCAGAAACTATTTCTTGAAAACATTTTAAAGCATTAAACTCATAGAGAGAGCTAGAGCAGGGAGGAGTTTCAAATTACATGCTAGAATACAAATTGGCTAATCTAATACGGAGAGCTCTAAATTAGGAACAGAAATCAACATACATATCCATAGTTAGAAATAAAACTTATTAATCTTGTCAAGGTCTAAAATTATTAAAACTTGTATACCTAAGAGGATAATGGGAAGACTAGGAGGAAAATGATGAGATGATTCTCCTAATTTTATTTATCTAAATGTTATTTCAAAAAGTAGGCAGAGAAGTATGAGTAACATGCAGTCTTCCCTATAACAGGATCAAAATAACAGACCGTTCGCGGGCTAATTCCCATAATGAGACTATGGATATGGTATTTCCTGTAGATGTATCCAAGTACAGGAAATACCAACATGTTTAAAAGAAATTAATTAGTTGCCTTCTTTGATGATACACTTGAATTCCTAGTTAAAATACTTATGCAACAATAAAAAGGGGGAAAAAATGCAGCACTACTCTTAGAATTATAAAACCGTAGGATTGGACTTGGTGGAAGCAGAGAACCTCTACTCTGAGAAAGGACAGTAGCAGAGCTGACACCACACAGTGGTTACAGAAACATACTGGGAGCATCTTATTATAAAAGAGGGAAAAAAACAAAATGGGGAGGCAAATCTTAATGTGACTTCTGTTAGTATGATGTGATTTAAAAATTAAAAAATAAAACCATAAACAAGAAAAGATCACAATAGAGGTCATTTATTACACAATAGAAAGAGCAAAGAGAAAAAAATCTGAAGAATAGAAAATAAAGGTCAATTAATTCTGACAATTAGTAGGCAAGATCCCATGTTAAGGGCTAAATAGAGTTCAGGAGAACAAATACCATTTTCAGGAAATGATATTTAAATCAGAAATGTGAATCTGCAAGTATGTAGATACTAATCATGATTTCAGTGATCACCAGTTCAATATTCATTGACCTCAAGGAAGAAACTTCGCAAAAGGCAAAATGTTTGACAAATTGCTATGGACAAGTACGAGCAGGAGTGCATAAGAACAAAAGCAGGAAGGCAAAGACAGAAAATGAAAGGGCAAGTAGCAAGAAACATTCTCAGAAGAAAAGTATGTATTTAGTGCCAATGAATTAGGATTAGGAAAGGAGCCTGGATTCTGGTCAGAGAAGAAGTTAATGACAATGGACAGAAGAAAGGCTACAGAACTGCCTTTTTTAACATCTTGCTTTCATGAAAACAAACTGCAATTAGATGGTCAACATTACTGAGCAGAGGGAAGAGAACAAGGAACGGAAAATAGAGAAACCTCATAAAACTGATGAATTCAGTGTTCTTAGACTGAAGGAATCTCAGTTTCTTGGTAGTTTCGCTTTTGTTATATACAGAGGATTGCTGTGATTCCAAAGGCTTTGAAAGGGAAGCCTAGTATCTGTTTTTAAAATGATGAAGCTGGACCATGAACAATCTAAGATTAGTCAGTCTAAATAGTCAGAAATAAACTAGAACAAATATTCACGTAAAAACATTTCAGGCGTTTGGAACACAAGGCAGAGGATGACACTGAGATTTTACTAATTTATTAGACATACCTCTGTCTGAACAAATCACCTCATTACCTGATAGTATTGTCTAGGATTTTATAGTCTCATGATTTATAATTTATTCTTTCTTTCTCTCTCTATGAATCCTTGCCTTTCTTGCAACAAACACACACACACACACACACACACAAAGAGAAAGGAACAAGATTGAATTTCACATGCATTCAGAAATTTTTACTTTTTTTTATCATGGATCATTAATTTCATGTTACCACATGCCCTTGATAAATTCTCCTATGGTCTTTGATTTATTTGACTTTATAAAATCTGAATATCATACTGTTTGTGCTTATGCTACAGTCCTCTGATCCTTCTCAAAGTCTGTCAATGGGATGTTCCTGGCTACTGTGATTTTTCTTCTAACAATAAATACATGTCTTACTAGCTTATCTTAAAGGAGTAATTTGGAAGAAAATCTCCTCTCCATTCTTTCTCAGAGAGCAAGGGAGAAGGAGAAAGAGAGAAAAAACAGATTTTCTTCTCTTTACAAAGAGTTTTCTTCCTATTTTATTCCTCACTATTCATTTTTCTTTAAACGTCTTCATTGTTAGGATCTGAATGAACTACTTTTTCAATATTTTGCAATGATTATTCATCTTGTGAGATTAGAAGAGTCTGAATAAAACTGAATTTTAATTGAATAATTAAAAGTAAGGTATAATGCACACAGTTCGATCGTGCACTCTGGAGAATTTTTCCTGAGTAATGGTTACAAGAATGAACACAAACAGTGCTTTTATCAAAAACACCAACAAACAGAATTTGTACCTTCATATTAGTCAGTTGTATCGCAAAGCTGCACATCCTCATTAAAAACCTCTTGAAGTATATATGGTATACTAACAGAATTTAGAAAGATTTATATTTCTCTTGTTCTTTGACTTAGATGGGATTCTGTGTGTCATTTTTTTGTGTCTATGGTGCAAAGATAAGATGCTAAGAGTCATCAGGCTAATCTTATGAAAGAATTCTTCATATCATCGAAGTAAAAAAAACCTTTTGTAAGACAGAATAATACTGTGGAAAAAAGTCTGTCTTGTTCCTGAGAGTACTAACTATACTTCAAAGAATAAGTTTATATTATAATTATTTTGTGTCACAAAAAATCTATGCATGTCAGAGAGACTGCATCTCATCATCCATAACACTTGAACCTAAACTAAATCAACAGAGATTGTAAGCAGTTACCTAATTCAGAAAGCTGACATGGCTTTAAGGAGAATCCAGACACAACCTCATCAAGCACCCTTATGCTGGTTGGAGTTCCTAAACTGGTATGTTTCAAGAAGCATTTTTCACTGAGTGATAAAGAATAAAGAAAATAGTAAGACAACAGGTTATCTTCCTTGGTCTACATCATTCTTCTTTTTCCATGAGTCCTACCATAATGCCCACTTTGCTCATAGGCCAGAGCAATATCCAGCCTCCAGAAAAATCTTCAAATAAGGAATTGATGCAACTGAATGACAATTTGTAAAATCAAGCAAGCTGACAGCTCAAAAATAGTCCAAGTACAAATGAAAGAATTCCCCTGGCTGCATTTTCAGAGCAGTAAGCAGAGTAAGATTTGACAGAGCAATACCACTGCACAGTTGCCAGTACAATTTGCATTTCAGTATCTCCAGAACATTTAAATTGTTTTCAGTTCTATGAAAATCGAGCCTGCCTTTCTCATCAATGGACAAATGAAAACTTACTGAAGATATTTTCCTAACTGTAAGCTTGAATAAACATTACAAGGATAACTAGTTAAAGAAAAACTCATTTCCTTGAATAAATTCTCTCACCTCTGACTGTTCTGAGATTTAGTGTACTAAAGCACAGGAATCTAAGTACATCTAAATAAAGGGATGAAATGCATATTTACCGAAAACTTGCATCATGGTATGTTCTTGGGGCGTATGTAAAAAAATGACAGTGCTTGTCGTTGGTGCATCTTTTTTGGCACTGTTGATAGCTGTCAGCTATACTAATGTCATAATTTACCCCTTGCATATCCAATCCTAAGTGAACATCTGGACTGCAAGCTGTGAAAAAAAAAGGAATAGACAAAGTTCCAAAAACATTCTCATACTCTCTTTTCCCCCAGAACTTCCCAAACAATAGCAGTTCACAAGACATGGCCATTATCCTGATGTCACTTCCTGTGCTCACTTCAGTTATGTTGCATTTTGCATATACTTACAAAAAACAAAATCAAAAGTATAAGGCATAACATGTCAGAGAAAAAAAAAACAAGCTACGACACTTTTTCTATCCACACCAAGACCATGATGAGATTTATCATACAAAAATTCAGGATCAACACTAAAATATATACTATTCTATTTCCAAATTTATACAGCAATTTAAAATACCAAATCTGCCTATCTAAGCAATAGCCGTCTCCCATTTGAGCCAGAAGATTCAATCTACACTCCACAGAGGGAAGACTATGAGCATGGAGTTTGAAATATTTTCCCTACTAAGGATAAAGGTTTTACCCCTTGGTCAGTATGGTCTCTTCATAGAACATGTGAGTCAGCCAAACACTGGTGGGGTTTTTAAACACATATGATTAGATTTTTATATTAGTGACATTAGCATGATTCTAAAGTAACTCCTATGACATAAATTATCTAAAGAATATGAAAAATAACATCCCATTAAAACTTACTATTCAGGTCTAAATCTATACAGAAATATAAACGTGACAGAAAGCTGACAGAAAAGGGATTTTAAAAGACTCGAATGCTCTGGAACACATGTTCCAATCAGAAGCAAACACAACCAATCTGTCAATAACTTCAATGGAAAACTTGCATAAACTAAGATCCACTTAACCCTTCAAATTCATCTTTGGAACTCAAGGTATCAGTTAAATGTCTCCCACCTTTGACTCTAGCAAATGAAATCCTGACAGCAGGGGCTTGCCTTGACTGGGAAGCCTCTGGAGGATAGTTGGGGTTGAAGCATGAAACCAGCACAGGATTTTTGTGTTATGTTTGAAAGGAATATGGCAAAAGACATCTGGGCAAAGTCTCTGCTTGGCCACTTCCTGATTCATTTTCTGTTTTCAAAATGCTGATTCTCTAACACATTTGCAATGTGATATAGAACACAGAATTCATACATATGGATAACTGTATCTTACCACTAATTTTGATGTTGCATTGTTTTAAAGAATGTCCAGAAATAGCTCCTTCCATCTTCACTTTTGGTAGCATTTCAGTATCACTGTCTTTTAAGTAGCAGGAGAACCTGTTTTAAAAAGGAGTAATTCACAGTTTTGCAGTATAACAGTACTCCCTCATTGTTTCTCAAGTAAAACACAGGTTGTACATTAATCCTCAACATGAAAATGAAAACAAGTTGAGTTTAAATAAAGACAAAGTTGGTACTAGTATGCTTGGTGATAGATGAGCATATATGGTGTGTGTGGGACCAACACAGTTTGGAGACAGAAACACAACAGGCACAGAGAGGAAAGGTAGCCTCACCTCAGGCTATTGAAATTCCTAATTTCTTAATTGAGAGAAAAATATGCTAACGAGAGTGGATGGGGTGACGGGCAACAGAAGTGACAACTGGAAACATGAAATTGGCCACTTAGTCCCTCAACAATAAGTAAGTGGCATGGAGGAAGGAATGCATAGTTGGTGCTATTTCCTTGGAGGTGTTGGTAAGCAAGTATGAAAGATTAGATGTTGCCAAATTTAATCTTTCAAAGTTCAGCAAAAACCCTTTTATGTCATCAGTTTTAAAGATACATGACATAGTCTTCCAAAGCAACCCTGTAACCTTCTGTGCATGCCCATGTTCTGTCAGAACATTACCAAGTTCCTAAAATTATCACAGCAAAAAGCCACAAGAATATGAACATTTTACCTCTGTGCAGGATCTTTAGTCCACATCACTGGCAAATATGTGAAGAGCAGGCAGGTAGGATGGTAAGTACAAACTATTTGACAGTAATTGGCACTTGGTGTGAAAACTGTAGTGAGGTCTCCTCCTTGGAAGTAAGTATTTTCATAGATCTGTGTCACACATTCTGATATGAAATGACAAAACGAGTAGATTATCGGAGATGTGGGTGTGGACAGCTCACCAGGAGAGGGTGAAGACATTGCCCCTTATTTACCATGCTTTGGCAGGAGAAAACCCCTTTGGCAGGATAAGAAAGTAAGTGGAGAGAATAGCACAGTTCCTCCGTGAGTATCATCCCTGCTCTACAGCCTGGTAAATCAGAAACCTTTTGGAATCCCTCGCTCTATGCTCAAGGCTGTAGGAGTGCAGCTTGAGTGGTGGCAGATGCCCTAAGGTACAGACCATGAGGTGAGGACCCTTCACAGCAGATCTCAGGAGCAGCAGAAGCATTTTCAAAGGGAGACTGGTACAGAGAACCATTAAGAGAAAAATCAGGAGAAGGATGTACAGATGGCAAAAGGAGTTAGAAGATATGTGAGGATAGTCCAATTTTTGTCCAATTGTTGAGGGATTTTCTGAGTCCAGATTCCTAGCTGGTGCCATGTGTGAAACAACTTCAGTGGTTCTCAGCATTTTATAAACTTCCTACCTTTCAAGTCACCTTGAACCCTGTCCAACTAGGTACATGATCAGAATATACATATATATATATATACACACACATATATCTAGAGCGACAAGAGCAGTATCTCACAAATCATCCAGAACCAAAATATGCTGGATTACCACCTTGTATCTGCAGGAATTTATTGTCAATCCCATGCTGAATTCTCTGTAATCAAATCTATTCACATTGCATAGCCTTGTCAGTGATATAAAGATATCTAATTGCAATCACATCCCATCTTTCTAAACCACGGAATTATTCAAATTTCCATGTTAAAGCACAAGAGAACTGGCTTCACAGAGGAACCCCCACAGTTCTTGTATTTGTCCCTCTCAGCTGGTAGAAAATACGCTAATTTTTATTATTGGATCTGTAGAAGTTCTCTTTCTGAGCTAAAAGATGAAGGAGAAATATTCTATTTTTACAGACTGAGGAGAAACCCAACTGAAAAGATTTAATCTAACTTCCTAATCCATCATTATAAAGATACCATGCTGTATCAAAAGCTACTTAAGATTAAAACAAATGAAAGATCATATTGAGTTTTACAATTTTAAAATATTACAAGTGTATTTTATTGGTAAATATGTTTATAATCCATACTAAGAAATTCAGTATCTCCTGCAAAAAGGTAAAATATATCAACAAAAAATTGACAAAATAAGGAATTACTGGGAATGTTTGTAAAATTTGCTATTTTTTTAAAGTTAATATTTTATTAATATGAAATTCAAACTTGAGAAAATTTCTGAGGCTCCAGATATTTTTAACATTTTATTCTACTTAAATTTCTATCTATGTAAAATATTTCTGAAATAATAGTACAATTGTCAAACAGATTTTGCTAAAAAAAAACCACCATAACTATCTCATTGTCCACTGAGAATGGTTAATACATTGCTAAACATAAACTCTGTTAGGCATTGGTTATAATCCTTTGGCATAGCGAATTTCAGGGAAATGGAATGTGAGTTTTTGTAGATGACCTTCTGCTAGCCAAAGTAAACCATTAACACATACTGACATTGAAAAACACAGTCACTGCAGACTTCAGCACCAAACAAAAACTATTAAAATCTTCCACCCTAATAATAGGAATCAAAAAATTAATTAGAAACTTCCATCCCCCCTATGAGCTACCCAGACTTAACAGAGTGCAACCCCACTCTCTTGGGACCAGGTTGTATGTGCCAATATGTGTCCCCCTTCCAAAATCATGCTGCTCAGTAGCTCTACCCACTTCACTGCACATACAAATACATATTCAGGTCATTTTGAAAATTATTCTTTTTAACTGCTCCTTCCTAGAAGACATGTGTTACTCTATACCAATCTTAGGAGTTATATATTGACTTACCACTGTAAACTGAAGCAAGTAAGAAAATGAAATAAAAAGTCTGATAAATCCAAATCATCCTAAAAAAAATAAAAATAAAAATAAAAACAACAACAAAGTTTATTAACACTTGGAGAATTTCTGCTTTGTTTCACAGCAGCATTCATTCTTGCATAGAAAATATTCCATTAGAATATCATCAATCTCAACTCTGTGCTGGTAGTTAAGTGTGTACTATTACCAACACAGCAAATAAATAGCTCACACACACTACTTTTAGTATATACAAATATACAAATTTTAAATTTATCTTTTTTTTTAACATGCTAAATTTAAGCTGAAAAAGAATCAAATAAATCAACCACATCACAGAATCCACGAAGATCAACATATATTTCCTTGTTTTTATGAAAACCTTCCTCAAAATATCAGTTGCAATAACTGTTACATACCTGAACATACAGCAGGTCTGTGTGAGTGGATAAGGTTTAAGTTCCTCTTAAAAAAAACCAAAACAAAATAAAAAAACCCACCATATTGTTAACTGTTGGTGTTAAATATTACTGTGCCTGCAATGCTAACTTGTCTTTGATGTTTACTTTGAATGAGTGCTCATTCTGTCAATATTGTTACTGACCTTGGGCAGCATTTTCAGAGTGTATATAACCAGCACCACACTGAAATCAAAACACAGAGTTTACACTATATAAGCATTTCCCTTCTGAAGACCTTGTAAAACCAAAGGTGACTCCTTGGTGCAGAACAGTCAGCCTCTGCTATTAGCATTAGAACCTACAGTTTTACTGTGGCTCTTTCTACATTGCTTTTCTCTTTCGTTGTTAGATGTTGCTCACAGATTCTTCAGTTTGCCAGAAACCAAAAAATAAATCCACAACTGTAAGTGCAACAAGAAGTCAAACTTAGTTTATAGGTCATCTAAATCACTTATTTTGATTTCCAGAATTCTTTTAAATTTGTGAAACAAAAAGAAAACGAATTTCAATAAGAAAACTCTTCCAAATCTAAAAAAAATAATAATTTCTAAGTAAAATTTCCAAAGGAAGAACTTTTCCCCTTTCTTTCTCTTTTTTCTCTTCTTTTAGACTGAATATGTTAGCAACACAGATGTACTCCATGAAAAATGTGCCAAAATCCCAACAGACATGATACTTTTAAGTATGTTGTTCATAGAATCATAGAATGATTTGGGTTTGAGTTGGAAGGGACTTAGAGATCATCTTGTTATAACTCTCTTGCCATGGGCAAGATCACCTCCCACTACATTAAGTTGCTCAAATCCCCATCCAACCTGGTCTTGAACACCTCCAGGGTGACTGAAATGACTTCCATGTGACTGATATGCCAGTAAGGCCTCCAGGTCCTCCTTACAAAGGAAGGGCTGTCCTGAGGACACCTCATACCTTCCTGTGCATCAGCTTGCTTTGTCGTCACACACTTGTAGAAAAGAGCTCAAACACTTGCACTACAGCTGCGCTTGTATTTAACTGCTCTTTTCTGTGTGCCACAATGACAAGGGAGAGTGGTGGAAGGCTACACTGCAAAACATAGCAATAACTTACTTCTGTATCATGAGGAGTTTATAATGTGCCTATAGAACTCTGATCTTCAAGTCAGATGAGATTTTTCAACATTTAAGACATAGAATTTTCACAATCTTGAATGTATCCAAATTCTTGTAAACAAGCTGAATTCACGTGTATTCAATTAAAAATAACATATTCAATTAAAATAATTATGCTTGCTTCCTTTTTTGAGCATACTGAGGGAGGCATTAAGCTTCATGGCCAAAAGTTTTTAAAACTTCTCTTCAAAGGCTTTTAATTTTCAACTGAGAAATTGTGCAGTGTTTTTTCAGTTTCAGTTCATTATCAACTCATTAAAAAAAAAAAAAAAAGCAAAACAAAACAAACCCTAAACACTTTTGGAAAGTACAGGCATATAACTCAAATGGGCAGAAAAAGAGGAAAGAATCATGGTGAATTTCACCAAGTCTATGTGTGTCGTCATACAGTATGCAATCATATAAATCCACTGAAAAATTCTTTATAATCTGCAGTTAATAAATTTGTATTGGGAAAAGGAACCCTTTGGTAATAGTTGTTTGTTTCATAAGCAACTTAATGGGGTTGGGGAGAAAAAAAAAGAAAGGAAAAGGACTTCCTTAAAGCAGTTCTTAAACATACATACTACATTCCTTCTAAAAGTACATGTCGTTTTAACTACATCTATGTAGTACATCAATTGGATGTGATGGTGAAACTGAAAAATAAGACAGTAATGCTATTCAAAGGGAATCACAACAAGCATGTTCACTTTGAAATAAAAAGACATTTTCTCTCAGGGGACCTCTTGTACCCACATGACCAACACTGCCTTGTTTACTCTGATGAACTTTTACTTAGATTGACAGAGCTGTACCTCTGTGCAGAGAAAATGTGCTATAAATAGCTTGCTCCTGAATTAATTCATAGAATCATAAAATGGTTTGGGTTGGAAGGGATCTTTAAGATCAACTAGTTCCAATCCCCTGCTATAGGCTGGGATACCTCCCACTAGACCAGGTTGCTCAAAGTCCCATCCAGCCTGGCTTTGAATGTTCCTAGAGAGGGGTCATCCACAACTTTGCTGGGCAACATGTTCAAGTGTCTCACCAAAATCACAGTAAAGAATTTCTTCCTAATGTCTAGCCTAAATCTACCCTCTTTGTTTAAAACCATTTTCCTCTGTCCTGTCACTAACGCCCTTTAAAAAGTTCATTCCCAGTACCCTTCAGGTACTGGAGGTCTCCATGGAGTCTTTTCTTCTCAAGGCTGAGGAGTCCCAGCTCTTTCAGCCTGTCCTCATAGGGGAGGTTCTCCAGCCCTCTGATCATCACCACGGCCCTCCTCTGAACCTGCTCCAACAACTCAGTGTCACGTTTGTGCTGGAGGCCCCAGAACTGGATGCAATACTCCAGGTGGAATATTAGTACAGTAGAGGGGCAAATCACATCCCTTGACATGCAGGTCATGCTTCTCTTGATGTGACCCAGGACACGGTTGGCCTTCTTGGCTACAAGCACACATGGCCAGCTCATGTTGACTCTTCCATCAACCAGCATCCTCAAATCCTTCTCCTCAGGGCATCTCTCAAGCCATTCTCTGCTCAACCTGTATCTGTACATAGAATTGTCCTGACCCAGGTGCAGGACCTTGCACTTGGTCTTATTGAACTTCATGAGGTTAGCATGGGCCCACATCACAAGTCTTTCCAGGTCCCTCTGGATAGCATTCCTTCCCTCACACATTTCTTGTACAAATCTTATAACTCAGAAAGCATCTTCAAGATCAGAGTGGATACGCCTCAGAGATGCGTATCTAGCTTCTGTGATGGGACACCCTATAGACATTGTCTGGAACAAGATAAAGAGAATCTCAGAGAGAATGAGGGAAGGCACCAGCAAAACAGAAACAGCACAAGGTCACATGCCTTTGTGCATATCCTCCTACCTGAAAGAGGGTGCTGTAATAGTATAGCAAGTATGGTTCTGAATGCTGCAGCAGAAAAAAGCAATAGAGTATTCTAAAATATTCCCTCTGCATCTTTAATTCTGTGTAGTAAGCATTTTATAAATTAAAAACGCTAAAATGTAATGGCAAATGCTGCTAAAACAAGCTCTAACAATTAAAACTCAAATTCTCCTTCTTTTGATGAAAAATTGCATCTGTACCCACGCTTTACTTAAGTAAAGAACCATCTTTCTTACTATACCAAACTTTTCTCATGTTTGATTTGATTCCACTCAAAAGGCTAGAATACTGTCTAGAATAACAGCCTTCCATTTGTGGAAAATACTGAATTGCAGACTATGTTGAAATAGAAGCAGTATGGAAATCCATTTACTGGAATTACATATCCGAGATATACAGCTCAGAAATATCTGCACATCAGATGTCAAAAAATAAAACAATGCAGACCAAATTCAGGATCACAGAAAAAAATAGCAAGAAACAATAAAAAGCAAATCACTTATGAGTTTGCTTTGTAAATTTTTCCTATAGATTTGATCTACTTAAAGACAGATGTGATTTCTGTTTTACAGAGAATTACATAGCTACCCCCGTCCTTGTTTCTTGCAGCTAAAACACTTGATGTTTGTCACTGTTAGACACTGAAGTAGAAAGAGAGAACTTTTCAACATAAAGAAGGGTCCCAGTGACTTGAACAGGCCCTGTACATCTTGACCAATGACAGTCACCAAATAATAACTCTTGGCTGTGTGTCTCTGAACTACTACTCTGCAATCAAGTTTGCAAGTTTGGTCATGTCTCTCTTCTCTCAACATATTCTGCATTTCCTGTGAACAACTTGCATCACCACAGGTTATACTCTCAATATGGATCAAAAAAGCTCATTTGTCTAGGAGAAGACAATAATTATACTCAGCAGAAAATTCCTATTTTCAGAAAAATATAAAAATTTTTTTAGAAAAGTGAGTTAATTTAGCTTTTAATCCATACAAACTAAGAAGATCATCTTCAAATATGACCTGCATATGAACTGAGGTAGGTTGAGATATTTTCAAAGGGTTGGAACCAACATCAATTCTAGGAAGGTAATTGAGGTAGAATCCACCCAAGGCTCTTTGAGTTTACCTACTGGCAGAGGACCAACAGTGAGATGCCATTTTAAATCACAAAAAGCAAGAGGATCTAACTTCTACATATGGGTTACTAACTTCTACACATGAGTTTCTGTCCTCTGCTTTATTAGGGTAAAGTTCAAGAAGGCATCCAGTTAGCCATAACTTTTCCATTTCCGGCATGTGTCCCAAAAGCAACTGTCAGTAGCCCAAAAAGCAGCTCTGAAGGCACTCTAAATAAGAACTAAGAAGTCACATTAAGGGTCTGTAGTCAGTTTTCTTTGTAAAAGTCACATATCCCAATTCAGAAATAATCACACAATCTTTTTTAGTCATACCTGCAGAAAGTCGTGTCCTTTCTCCCACCATAAGAAAGGGCTCTTTGTATGAACCAAGGCTATCACCTCCTCACAGAAGATAGTTATATTGCAGAAGCAGCCACACCACTCATCATTAGCATCACTGAGATTAATCTTTATGAGCAACTGCCCAGGAGTAACGCAGCGGGGTTTTAGATTTCAGCCTCTGACTTCAGATACAAGCATCAGCAGATGCCCAGCCATCAGAACCAAATCACAAACAGCTCTGTACTTGTACTTTTTAAGCACATAATCTTTCACTGTTCCTTTACTTCATTGGTAAGCCTGGCACGGCTGCACTGATTGCTTAAGTCTTATATTTCCTTTTGTCTGTTTTGTTGGTTTTCTTTTTAAAAGACTATCCATAACCAACAACAACATACCACATGATTCAGGTTAAAAAGAGCACATGCTGCACACAACATACAGGATTTAACATCTACCTTGGCAGAAGAAAATTCCTGTTCTTTCAGCATTGATTTCCTCAAGATTTATTTCCTTAGCAACCACATTTTTCTTCAGAGCAGCTTTCACAGTAAAAGATGAGAGGTCACTGCCTTTTTGGAGAATACAGGGAACTACATCAGTCCTGGCAAAGAACGCAGAAAATGGTGTTTGAGTAGACAGATTATTTCCTTATTGAAAGGACTGTTACAGAGTGGTAAATTTTGAAAATTGTTTCCACAAAATAGATCTCATAGAAGAAAAATCTGTAGGTGGTTTTAGTAGTGTGCTTTCACATGTTTTCACATTAAATCAAGTGGATTAGAATACCAGAATGACCAGAGGAATAATCAGGAATAGATAATCCTTAATAGAAGTGTATTTTACAGTTGCCTATTCTTTCAAAAGGTAAAGCCTCCTAGTGACAAAATTTGGAAGAAGAAAGAAATTATTTAAGTTCAATTAACCTCTAAGGGATGCCTCTGGATACAACTATGAATTCAAAGTTGAGATTGCTTATGAAACTTTAATGCCATTGAATAAGTCAACAAGTCATACATCTCCCTTGATTTCATATGGTGTGAAACAAATACAGCAGTCTCTGTAGAGGTAAGCTGCTGTTGCATTTTCAAAGGAAAGAAAGATCAAATGGATGTCCTCAGGCTGGCTAGTCACTTCTCTCTTAGTTCCTCAAGTGTATGCAGTTATACAAAGTAGAAAAAAAATAAAGAAAAACTAGATTTTTTATGAACTTCTAGCTGAGATTGTTGCTAACAAAAATGCTTGAGCTTTTTTTTTTTTTTTTTTTTAGCTACGTAACAATATATTTACTTCTCTGCTCACCAAAGAGTTCCTATGCTCTTCTGGCATTGTGTCACCCCACAGAGCTGCTTGAGTGTTTTTTGACTCTACCTGAGATTCCTTAAAGGTGGAACAGTCAAATGTCTGCAGGAACTTCATTCCACTTCTTTAATTTCTTTTCAATACCAATAAGCACAAAATTCTCTGCATTGAATTCAGGACTCCAGAAGTCAAGAACAGAATGACTCATTTTTTGAGCTTTGACTAATACAATAAAATCCAGATAATTCATCACCACCACCCAGGAACTGATGATATGAACTAATAAATCACCAGTGATTTTACCAGATATATAATTTTTACAAAAAAAATTTCATTCAATTCTGAGGCACAATAGAAGTTTATTCTCCGAACTTGTAATAATGCATTGTATCTACTAATATGAAATTGTACAGCTTGCACACCATCTCATTCATGGTATGACTATATGGATTATTGTTTATTGCAGATTGTGCTAAAAATAATTCAGAGCAGTTGCTACTTAAGAACTACAGTAAATGCTTACAAAGAAGGACTACATTCATCAGAGATTTTTGCTTTGTTTTCATAGATGTAGTCATCACTAGAAGAGAAAAAAACTTGTGGAAAGTAGAATTGTTCACTTGTACTCTTAAAGCAAACAAACAAACAAAAAGCCCCCTGAAAAATACAGAAAGCTTTGAGACTACTGGTTATTTCACAGGTGCTATGAAAAATAATCAGCTCTCTCCATCAAAAACATTACTGTTGTTAGCACCTTCATTTCAGGGTTTTTGTGTTGTTGCAATAGAATAGCTTCATCTGAGGAGATAAGGCAGCAAGACATGATGTTTAAAGTTTTGCAATTCAAAAACGAGCATGAAATTCTTGTATACAAGAAAAATAGAGTAACTTATGTCTATTAGAACATTGTATTTGATTAAACAATCAGCAACAACATTTAACTCCAACAAATTGCAGGACTGCTCTCAAAACATCTGATTTAAAACACATCTCAGTTCAAATACTTTGGAAGTTTCTGAAAAAACAGAATCTTGAATTTCCTTTCAGTCTGTTATGGTTTTTGGTCTCCTCTTCAGCTGAACCCAGATGCCATTATTTGGACGAAGAATTAGTTCTCCTGACAGACCAAGCTCTTCTGGCTTTTGAGAACAGTCCACCCAAAAGCGTCGCAGAATGAGGGCTAGAAGAGTTTTCTCTTCCATTTGTGCAAAGCGCTGGCCTACGGATTACAGTGCAGCAAAAAATGTGTTATTGTCAAGTTGCAGAAACATTTGCCTGTTCACAGTGATACCCCTAGGAACACAGGGCAGAAAGGACTGTGTGGGCTAAAATCAAGGTCGCACAGATACTACTGAGGTTAGTACAATTCTCTGCATGACATCTCTGTCATTTCTTGGCCAACGTATGGCACATTTTTCTTCCCGTAGTCCATAGGACTCAAACACTGAACAGGAGACTAACAAAAATTTACATGGACCTAAAACAAAACACAGCCCCATCACTTCTCCTGGGACTAGGAAAGAGAAGAATGACCACAGCATGAGACGGTGCAGCACAAGGACAGCAGGAAGAGTCTTATCTTGCTCTACAGTGAACTGCTTTGCCATCCCAAAGCAAGGAACGTAAGTCTGGAAGCGATCTTGTCCTGACACAGCAGCTGCCATGACAGACAGGCAGTAAAGAGGAAAGACCAGACTGATACACATTGGGCCTTGGGAAGAAAGCAAACTTTTGGGGAGAAAAAAAAGGTGTTGCAGATCAAGCACAAGGCTGACAGGGAAGACAACACTCAGAAGCTTGGGGGGCCATCAACAGGCACATCAAGTCTCCAATTTCTTATACACTCACTACTGCCATGGTTACCACACTACTAGCAGCATACATTATAAGGTCTTCATCTTCAGCTACGTACCAATGCAGTTTCTGGGGCCAGCAGAGAAGGGCACATAAGCATACGGGTGCCTTCCTTTACTATTTTCAGGGAAGAAGCGCTCAGGTCTGAATTCCTCTGGCTCAGGGAAGATCTTAGGATCTCTGTGCAGCACATAAGTCAAGACAAGAACATTTGTGCCTTTTGGTAGCTTATATCCACCTGGAAGAAAACAAGAAGAGAAGGAAATAAAACAACAACAAAAAACAAGGCTAAACAACAACAGGGAAAAAAAGTGATTTCCTATGAACAACCACACAGTTAAATAAACAAACAAACAAAATACCTGTCCTTTATTTGGGAAACACTTCCACTAAAATTGCTAGAATGAAAGTGGCAAACATCAGCAAACTGAATGTTACTTACAAATATAGCAATCCTCTTGCAAGGAACGTGCAAACATGGGAACTGAAGGGAATAGCCTCAGGGCTTCTTTCACAACACACTCAAGGTATCGAAGTTTCTTCAAATCATCCACTGTAACAGGACGCTCTGTGTTGCCTACCCAAAAGCAAATAGGGATGGAAAGGGAACAAGATGTGTTCACTCTGCTCTGATTAAACATGTACATCCCACTTCCTCCAGGAGTTGAGATCATAACTTACCAGCATTAAACAGGAAAAGGTGGTAATACAGACACTGAATATATGCCTTGGCCCATGAATATAAGTTGGGCTGTAGTCTCCTGCAGACCATCCAGTACCAATCCCCACCACACCCAGATACTGAAATCTCCAGGATGACTACAAGACCTGTTCCTACCTGCAATTCTACCTCTAGGCTAACAATGATTCTATCAAAGCTCCATCCACAAATGCAAAAACCACCATAACCCTAACGAAGGAATAATGAAAATATACCGAACACCTCGTCCAGTTCTTGATGAACCTTCTTCTGGGCTTCAGGATGATGACCAAGCAAATATAGGACCCAGTTCATAGCAGCTGCCGTTGTATCATGACCCTAAAAATCAAAATTTATAAAGACATTTACTTCAACTCTGTACTTGGGCACAAGTATGCTAAATAAATACAGCTAGCAGGGTAAGTGAGCTCTACTACTCCAGCAACCTTACAAAAAAAAAAAAAAAAAAAGAGTGAACTCTATTCTACACAAGATGATTCAGGATTCATACTGTGTGCCTGAAGGCTGACTAAAAAAGTGTTGAAATAACCCAGCAAAAATCCTTCTTTTTTCTACTTTGCCTCTTGAAAATTGCATTAATTACCAGGATCTTTCCCTAGTATATTGTCTCAGATGATGATGCCTGCTGCTTTCTCCTTTTCAGGAATCCAGTGACCGGCTCCTATGGCTCTACATAGATCAGTAACTCTTGCAATTTTTCCCCTTCCTGCTAAGTGTTGGATAAGCTGTTCAGCGAGATATATCAGATCAGTGTCTCTGTATATCTAGGCAATAAAATAGATGTATAATCATCTTTTCTTTTACTATCCAGTCTACAACATCAAGTGCTGGTGACTGATGCAGTAGATGTACCAGGGACACTATCTGTAATCTTCAAAAACTTTACCCAGAATGGTCTAATTAGACACAGTTGAGTAGTCAGAGAAGCAGATACTATTTGGTTTCCTAAGAGAAGCACTCTCAGCACTGCATAAAAACACGTGAAAGGATAGGGAAAGGGAACAAAACAAAACAAAAAATACAACTGATGGGAACAGAAAAAGTAAAAGTTGACCATCAAATTAGTTTGGCACCAAAGAATTCCATTTATTATGTAGTGCCATACCATATGCTATGCAGTATTTCAGGAATGGTAAAACAGCAAGAATTTCTGTAAGTTAAAGTGGCATTAATACAATTCTGAATTAAGCTCCTCTGAGACACAATTATGACAAAACCAGGAGGTTACAGCCAACATGGCAAGAAAGAACTGACAAAGATGTGAGGCAAAACACTGAAAACATTTAGAGTTCTCATTAGCATGGATGAGGCTTGTAGCAGAAGCTGAAGCTCCATTTCAGTCATCAAGCTCTTATTATGTCTTATTACATATCTGTTTGTAAAAACAGAGCCTGTTTGTGTAGACAGGACCTGCCATGTGTACTGTTCTACATTTTGTCCAGGCAAAAAATTCTAGATAGATAATTTATCTCCTACAGGTGTTTCCTCCTAGGCTTCTAGGGATAAAATAACTTGATACTAAAAGCAGCTTCCCAAACTAAGAAAAGGAAGGGTCACTACCTGTAACAGGTGAATCTTGCATTCTGGACAAAAGGAAAACAAAACACAATAGCTTTCTTGGGTACCTCAAACATGAAAGTATCCACTTCTTCACGAATGTCCTTGTAGCTGAGTTTTTTCCCTTCATCATCTGTGGCATTCAGCAGCATGTCCAAGAAAGCTTCTCTCTTTTTGGATCCACTTTTTTCTTCACTGCTCACGTCAGTATCATGTTTTGTTATCTTGGTGTTTTCAAGTTCTGCAACTTTTTCTGCAATGACCTGATATTAAACCAATATATTAGATATGATGCATGCAGTGTATACATACAGTCTACACCACATAGAATTGTCTCAACATGTTAAAACATCTGTAGCAGTCCACATGAGGTAGGCCTAATTAGAATAGCTGTTAGCTTCAGCGTTTAAACATTAACTGACTTTATTTTAGGAGATGAAATTTGTCCCTCTTGTCCCAGTCAGAGAAGACTACAAAAATATGAACAGAACAACCACCAAGAAGAAATCTAACCCAACCCAATCACTCAGAAAAGGACCATTTTTCCAGCCTCTGGGAAACCCAGAAGATGGAAGAAAACCCAGGGCACCACACAAGACTACATCAGAATTATATATAGCATGACTAGAAACACTACACTGAAGGCTCCCATCTTTTCTTTGGTATCAGAGTAATGTTTGACCTTACTCTTTTTAGGTCAGTGTAACAGATGGAGAGCTTCTGTCGGAGAGAGAAAAACAACAAGAAGGAAAAAAAAATCAACAGGAGGGGAGGAAAAAAAATCGGTGAGAGGGAAAAACACAAGAAAAGGGTCTGTGCAGTACGTAATTCTGTTCAGAACAAGCACTGGATGTGGAAAAATACAATTACACAACCATTGTTTCTCAGACTAAACATACACTCAAAAATATTCATCTCTGCTTTCTGTCAGCACCAACACTAAGTAATATTATTATTTTCACTTCCTTTGAAGTGAAAATAATAATAATAATAATATTTTCACTTCCATCTTCTACTAATATTTCACTTCTTATATCTAATGCATCAGTCCAACATGAGAGGACAGCAATATTATTACCTCAAGTCCTTTTCTCACATCTTTCACTGCTGTAATTTTCAATAAGAGTAAGCAAAATACAACCTGAGCTACTTAAAAACAACTCTCATTAGAGTTTCACTCTGACAGAACCCAGCATGATAGGGATGCCCATTCCCTATACAGTGTAACTGTACATAGCCAGTACAGATCATTGGAGGTATTAAAATTTCTGGGACTATTTCATCTGCTATAGGAACCTGATACCTTGACACTGCAGGGTTATATACACCCATTTCCAGGAAAACAGCCTCCTGATAACAACAGTGGGCTTGGGAGGGCAGCCTTTGGCAAAAACAGCACAAGTGCTACTCAATGGGAGAAATGGGTGTTATTTTCACAGTCTAAAACAGTGAAATAAGACTGCATTTTATACAAAGCTAGTAATGTATGCTCAGAGATTTCCACGCCAAAGTGCCTTATTGTTGATGTGGGAACCTGGATGTATTATTTCAGCAGTTCTGCTCGAAAGGGAAGATTGCACTATTCCTTTGGAGTAGTGCACTCCCTTGCTCAAAACTGAGACCACCTGACAAAAAAGCTAGGTACTGCCTTTTTTTTCAGGGTATTCCTCAGCATCACAGAGCAATAGTTCTCCTAATAAATGTATATCAGGAGTGTTGAATTCATCTCCTATTTGAAAGATATCTACCAAGTGCAAAACCTCTCCATCAAGTAAAATGTTACATTAAAAAAAGAAAGAGGCCATACTGTATCTGTAAAACTGTGCAGAATCTTAAGATTCCTCTCATGCTCTCTTCCTTCCTTGAACAGAACATACAAAAGATCATGCCAAAGCCAAGGGCTCTTCTGTCGCTGTTGGATTAGATCACTCATCCTAAGGGCACAAAAAATACATCACGTAACATTTGTCAACAAAAACTACATTCACAGCACTTTTTCAAGAATCAAAAATGCACATACATTTGGACACAGAGCCTCAGAGGAGGAATTATTACCTCCAATACCACAGATTCACTGAATGGCAGCTTACACTTCTTTGCAGCCTCAGCCTCCCACTACATATACTCATGATAGAAGAACTTCAGGATTTTTCCTAGCCTTCTTTGCTTTCTAACTCCACTTGTATTACCCTCATCTCCACTCCTGGCCCACAGAGCAAATTAAGTAACACTGGCAGCAGCAATTCCAACCTAATTACAAAGTAGTGAAGGAAGAATCTCCACTTACCTGTAGACTGCACGAACATACTCAGAATCCTTATTGTCCTGAGCACCCACATTCCTGCCCATCGCAGTTTCTAGGAGGAGGAAATTATCACTGTTTCACAAGTGCAAAGTGGAAAGCAGAGTCCCTGGTACACAGTTTAATATTGCTCCCAGACTCTGATTGTCACCACACTGTCAATCTGACAAGTAAATACATACAACCCTTTCCAGATAACAACCTTGATCTATGTTTCTGTGCACAGAAACCCTGCTCCTCAGCAAAACCTTGCTGCAGATTCCTGCTTCTGCCCTGCTCATCCCACAAGCTCAGCTCAATGCTCACCTGATCAATGGCCCATTACATGGATTCTGGGAGAAAGGATGATCTTGCACACAATAAGCAGAGACATTCATCTCCTCTCACAATGCAGTACCACTATACTCATGAGTATCTACATCATTCACAGCCCCACCACAAGAACTGAAGAGAACTTACCACAGATAATATCAAGGGCACACAGGGTGATGTCTATAAAGATATTAAATGGTTCCTTGTCAACATGCTTCTCAAGTTTCTCCAACAAAATACCCCCTTGTTCATTCATAACCTCTAGAAAGTCGTTTAAGATTGCAAAGTGGAATGTGGGAGTTATCATCTTCCTCCGTGACCGCCACTTGTCTCCAGTGCTGCAAAAGTGACAGGGGAAAGGGAAAGACTGAATCTCCAACTCCTCACTATTACAGGAAGCACATAGTAAAAACTGCCACCAGGAACAACTTCATAGGTGGGCATGCTGTGGCTGACTCTCCAACATCCCTATTACGCTCATCAGAAGGAGCAAGTGGGAAACATTTCTTGCTTCAGCTCTCTGTGAAGCACAAACTGCCATTTCTGTATCTGTTATCAACAGAAGATACCAATACCAACAGCTCTTCAAGCAATGCAGACACACAATCTCTTCGTGCACAGGTTCAGAGGGAGTGAGCAGAACCTATCTATAGGACAAATCAGCTATTCAGCATTAAGGCCTAACTCACACCACATCAAGATAACCACCTGTGCTTGTCCATTTGTGAACTGTCTTGGAACTGAAGGCTGAGGATACCATGCCAGTGAACTGCTGCCTCAAAATTTGGCTACAAAGTATCCACAAGTCTGTGAAAGAGCCACAGGCAGTGGTACTTGCTTTCAGAGGTTCTTCATTTTTCTGAATCAGGCGTCCCATCTGCACATAACTGGATGCTCTTCTTACAGGGCAAATCGTCACAACAGTTCTCCAGTTCACCTGCCATTGGGCCAGCTTACCTTGCTGTCTTCCTGAACTGCTCTTAGCCAGCAGAGTAAATGTAACATTAAAAGAGAGTAGAATATTTCTATGTTTTGCAAGCTCAAGGAAGGAAAAACGTCCCTAAAAGTCTAGCTGGAGACAAAACAACCAGTTTTTGGGAGCATATGCCACACATACACCCAGGAACCTCAACTCTGCACTTTGCTGTTGATTACTACCTCTCATGTGTAAGGGACACAAACAAAATACAGGTAAAATGGCACTTCTCATCCTCTCATATATACTTGCATCTTCTACACCACACAATCACAGCTGGCTTTTAAAACACCATGGTCCCATCAAGAAGCAGGAGAAGTTTGCTAAGAGCTCCAAATAGGCAACAAAGCTCCACTGCTAACAGGAGGAATTTGACGTACAAAGAAGAGGCACAGAGGCATCAGATTTGTATATCAGACTACGTTTGCCTTGCTCTGGTGAATGAATATTTGCATTATCCAAATCAAAAATTTTCCTCAACCCTGTCAAAGACCTTCGAACACAAAAGTCTTACACCACTGCTCTTTTCTCTTTCCAGTTTTTGCCTGCACTCTGAGCCAGGATCACTTCTTATAAGTCTCCATTCCATGAAGGAAAAAGTACTGGGTACGGATACTCTCCCATCTCATCCCAAAGCATTACCAATCTCAAGAAAGGCTCCTCAAGAAAGTCTGCAATTTTACCTGCTGAAGTAAGCAGTACACAAACAGTACTGCCTCAGTAATCCTATCTGACACAACAGTCAAAACACTGAACACGTAGCACAGCAAACTAGAGCACACCACTTTCCACAGGATACAACTTTTCAAAACATAGATTGCTTGAAGATTCTGGGCAAAAAAGTATCAATGGTCAGATTTACTGAGAAATATTTAACACCAAACTATTTTTATCAGGCACTAGCAGCTTAAGTGTAGCCAAGGAGTCACAATAAATAAGATTTCTACTATCTATACCTGCCCAGAAATGCACACAACATTCCTGCCACTAAGCGTTCTTCCTACCATATAGTCTGCAAATTTTAAGATGGCAATAATGAATCAATTTTGTATTTTACTATACCTTGTCAGAAGTCCAGTTCCCAGCCATGGGTGCAGAAATTTGTACAGGAATGATTTTTGTATATGCTTTGAACTGCTCAGAATAACCTGTCAGAAAATGAGAGGAGGGCAAAAAATGTCACTTGTTAGGTGGAGAGATATCTTCAGCAAAGATTACATCACATGGCTTCAGTTCAGCCATGAAAATGCCTTGAGCCTCGGGAAAATGCAAATGCACCAGCTGTTACTCAGGGGAAGCACCCTCAAAATTTACACCCTCAAGTCTTTCTATAAGTATCTCAATCCCAAGAAATAGTGAAACACTCAAAGCCTACTACCTCCATTCCTGTTATCTTTCTCAATAAATAAATAAAATAAAATAAAATAAAATTAAATAAAATTAAATTAAATTAAAAAATCCCTAAAGTCACTAGCAGAGCTCAGAGAAACCCGGTGGTTGCCAACCTTAACCAAATTCGAAGGAAGTACCATTTCTCTGCAGAAAAATTGGCATCTGCAAGGGTGCTTTTCAGCAAAAAAAAAAAAAAATATTACCCCTTCTTCTCCAATAATACCTGCTTTGGCAGAAGGGCTGGACTCAATGGTCTCTGGAGGTCCCTTCCAACCCCTACAATTCTGTGATTCTGTGTAATACCACATTGAAATCATAGAACAATCAACTTAACAACTAGCAGTCCCTAAACAGGCATATTTTTTTCATTACTTTCATAAGTAACCAAAACAGCACTAAATAATGTCATCAGACAATAGGGTGAAACTTCACATTTACTCGCTCATAAAATGTGTACTATTTCAGCACAAGCTGATACAAGTGGAGTATTCTGGATTTTTGCCGGTAAGTAATCTTTTACAGACCAAATCTTTGTTCTCCACCTTGCTTTACACTTCTGCCCACTGTTGCCAATGCAATGTTCCACCCAGTTTCAATGGAAACTGTGCATCACATCAAGGAAACAACTCCACCTTCCCAGCTCAAGGGCAATCATTATCCATAGCTAAACTAACAACTACATTTCATGACATCAAAACAGACTCATCAATTCTCATGTAAAAGTCAAATAAATATAAGCACTGCAAATAGCATTTCATAATGCTTTACATCTATTTCAGTGGCCCAGACTTCCCTGCTATGGACTTGCCAGTTCTGGTCTTTGGAACAGAAGCTTCCACATATGAAACAAGACTAAGGGGGCATGTTTCTTTATAAAAACATATCAATTAGATGCTTTCATTTGCTGATCCATCTTCCGCATTTAATTCTTCCAAGATTAGGCTTTTTTATTCTTATGTTTTCAGCTTTTCTTTTGCATGGGATCAGAGGATAGCCTCTAGTTAGATCAGTTCAAGCCCTTTTTTTGCAAAAATTACACTGACAGAATAGAAACTAACAGCTTGAACTTGATTTGAATGATAGTAAAACTGAAAAAAGGAGACAAGCACACTCACCTCCACACTATCAGGATGGTACAATACCGTGACAGGCAGTGGACCTAACCAGAGTTTGAACATTGGCATTTTCCTGAACTCATCAGCATACTGTTGTAGCTGTTTAAAAAAACCTAGAATTGAAAAAGCAGATTAAGTGTTCTTTTGCTGGAGATGAAAGACTCATATGGTGAAGTTTCTCATCTTATGCTCTATAATTATGTTTTTGCTGTAGTTTTATCTCTCCACGATGACCAAACCTATTTTTCTCCTGTCTATTAGTGCTCACAGGAGCACTTCTTTATGGCCACACTCTCAAAGGCTCTGTATTCTGGAGAAACTCACCAAACTGTAGACAAGACAGTTTGACTTAAGCTATTTCAGAGCACTGTAGAATAGGCTTGCTGCACTATAATGCTTTTATTATAACTTTGAACCAAGTTAACGTCATCAAAATTTACATTTTGTTTGCTTGGAACTAGCCAAAATGCTGCATCAAGACTCTACTTTACTTCCCAAGTACTGCACCAAGCCTTTTCCCATCTGATACTTCTCTCACAGATGGTACACTTGTGATACACAGCACACAGTAATGGCAGAGCATTGTGCAGGAACCATTATCACTCAAAACGTTTAGTAGCTGATAATGGCAGAGGACTTTAAAAGCAGGCTATCGAAGGACCAAAAAACTCTCATCATTTTAGAAACATTATTGAAGGATAAATGGCTGTTTACAAAGACATTGTGGATTTAGCAATTCAGTTGCCCTTATTTCTAAGGGCACAAATGCTCATAGGATCATCTATGCCATGAATCACGTGAGAGATTGCACCACTGCACAGCTGCCAGTTGGATTTCATAGTAGCGAGACAGTCAGTACTCCACCCATCTTGTTATCCACTCAGCCAGTATCTTTCTAGTTCATCTATACAGAAGCATGGGATATGATATCAAAGACCTTGCTGAACCCAATTACACGGTGTCTATGTTCTTTCCTAGCCCACAGGTCCCATTATCTCATCACAGAAGGCAATCAGGCTGGCTCTGGAATTCTAGAGGAGGTGGCTGCTATCAAGATGTGTAAGGATTAAATCTGTCTTTGCCCTTTCACAAACCAGATTAAAAAACAAATGACCTTCTCTCAGTGCCTATGTAGAGTTCAAAAGTCAAAGGTCCCAAAATGGAAGGGAAAGAATGATGATTGGTTTCCTGATAGATACCCAAATACAACATTCCCTAGCCTTATGCAAAGTTCTAATGGCACTAAATTCTGATCCTGCTCACTTCCAACCAAGGTCTCTCATTTCTGTATGTAGGAGAAGCAAGGTTGTATATAGAGGAAACATTATGTTTCCACAGGATGCTAAGGTACACATTGTGAAAAGGCAGAGGGAACATCTCTGTGTCAGCACTGAACAATGTGTAGATCCATGCTATGCTTGTTCTCATTACTTCCATGTACTTCCTGTGACTCTCTTTTTGCATCGTACCTAACAGAGCCAGGAACGTGAGTGCACAGAGCAGGCTGACACACATAGACACACCGAGAAAGAAACTACTATTGCACTGACAGCACAGCTGGAGAAGTTTTCACATCAGAGGGACTCCTCAGGAAAGAATTGTGCTCCCGTGCAAGAGAGGGTATCTAATGGAAAGGGAACTCTTTGCATTTGTGTGCCCTCAAGAATCTGGCTGAAAGAAGGCACTACTGATCAACACAGATACAGTAAAAATTGCTTTTTTTGCAAATAATAAGTTATTTTTAATCAAATGCAGAAACCTAATGGAGATCTAAATCTGAAAATAACATAGTTTAGCTTGCTGGAATTCCCTTGCACTTTCTCACTAAGGAAAAAAATGTTGTTGAAGTACTTCTGCTTCCCAAGCTAAAAGCTGTGTTTGGATTACAGATATGACCGGTGCTATGGATACAGTGGTCTGTATTAGGAAACAGTACTTCCTGTGGAGACAGCCCAGCACACTTCCTGCAAAAATATGTTTGACAGCATTTTCACTCCCCATCTCTAAGAGCAAGAAAGAGTCCCAAGTCCAGCACTAGTACCTGGAAACCACTATCAGATTCAACCTCCAACTAATCTTTCACTAATAGTAATATCACATTTATAACATTTTGTTTCTCTCCTCCACTGTTCATTTCTCAGTTTTCCTCTGTAGGAGTCCACAGTCCAAGAGATACCTATAGGCGATGGCATATCCTGCCACCTGCCACCAGCCACGACTTGACCACCCACACACCTCCCCAAGGCTGGTTCCTGCATCAAGCCCCACGCAGTGCCAATACCCCACAACTGGCAGGTGAGCTGTCCTTACCTTCTCCTTTCCGCTCCAACAGGAGAGCATTTCCCACAAAGGGGTAGCATGGGCTGATGCCTGGGATGGGCTTCATCACCCGCCACCACCACCAGTAATTCATCAAGGAGGGAAGGGAGCGTACAGTCACCACTGTCAGCAGCAGGGTGATGGCTCCAGCCACCCAGGGCAGCAGCTGCATTCCCTCCATGGTTCCTAGCATGATCTCTGTTGCCATATCCCTGCTCCAGACCAAGCCTTGTTCCCTGCCAGCAGCTCTGGCCCCTGGGCCAGTCCCAGTTGGCACTGCCTACTCCCTCTGCTGCCACTTGGTAGTGAGCAGAGAGCCTGGATCTGTCCCTGAGCGGGAGGCGGAGCTAACACAGTACACACAGAGGCACAGCTCTAGACCACAAAAATAAACAATGACATAAGCAAGAATGTGGAGAAGCTGCCTGTGTGCAGTCTGGGACAGCAGAGCAGGCAGGGCTCAAGGAACAGCACCATTTCCATGCCCCACTTCGAACAAAGAACAGGAGCCCTCACAGCCCAAAACTTTCCTCACATCACTTTAAGAGAAAATCTTTGAGATGATATGGGGAGGATGAGTGCTTTTAACAATTTCATTGCTGTTGTTATTCTTCATGCATTTTTGAATGCTCAGGGCAGAGGTTGCTGCAGTGTTCTGCCACACAGTGCCTGAACTTCTTGAGATGGGGACTGCCTCCCTTTTAGTTTGGTTGTGAGAGGAGGGAGGCATCACACATGCTTCTCCATTCAGCTTTTGCTCATGTCACTGTTGAATTCTCAGCCATTGGCTAAAGTCGTGTAACATAACTGACAGCAACCAGCACCAGTGTCACAGACATACTGACCTGGTGGCAGCACAGGAACCTGATAGAGAGGCACAGGCTGTTTCTCTGCAGCTGCTCTCAGAGATCTCAGATTCTAAGGAGGATGTAGTTAAGGTCAGCAAGCAACTTGCACAGTGCTTGGGTAGAAGTAAAATACACATTATCAGAAGCGGTAAGGGAGGTGACTGTCCCCCTCTACTCCACTCTGATGAGGCCCTTCCTGAAGTACTGCATTCAGCTCTGGGGCCCCCAGCACATGAAGGTTATGGACCTGTTGGAGCAAGTCCCGAGGAGGCTACAGGCATTACCAGAGGGCTGCAGCACATCTCCTAAGATAGGCGACAAGGTAAGGGAACTGGGGCTACCTAGACTTGGAGAAGCCTCCAGAGAGACCTTACAGAGACCTTCCAAAGGGGGCCTACAGAAAAACTGAAGAGGAGGACTCATTATCAGGAAGTGTAGTGAAAGCATGAGGGAAAATGGCGTTAAATCATCATTCAGTCTTAAAGTGGTGAGGCACTAGCACAGGCTGACTAGAGAAGCTGTGAATGCCCCATCCCTGGAGGCATTCAAGGGCGGGTTGGATGGGGCTCTGGGCAGCCTTACCTATCAGTTGGCAGCCCTGTCTATGGTAGGGATTTGGAACTGGGTGGGCTTTAATGGCCCTTTCAACTCAAACCATTCAGTGGTTTTGTGACTGTGATCATAAGCTCTGCTGCTTTTACTGCCTCAGGAGTATACTAGCAACTAAGAGAATAAAATACAGATAGAGAAGCTAAGAAAGGAACAATTAATTAAAATTACTCTTGATAGCAGAGTAAAATAAATTTTAGCACTTCTTTCCTGCAGTCTCCTAGTCAGCACATTATCATAAGAGCTGACTTGCATTTTTTCTGCACAGTAAACAGCTGGCAATGAACTTTGCTACTAACACTGTTATTTGTAATGATTAATTACAGAAAGAAGCAGATATATACCATACCTTATCTTATAAATGCAGTGAGTTATACTCCCATCAGCTCCCTCTTTTGTTCAGGTGGGAGGGAGGGAAAGAGGAAAGGAGGAAAGAAGGGAAGTAGGGAAGTGGGTTGTACTAAAAGGCACACCTTCTGCATTGCAGCAAGGAGATCATCTAGGTAATTACACACTCTTCTTTAAATTCTTTGCTCATTATCATGAAGCTGATAAATAGAAGAAATGGTTAATCATGATTCTGAGCAAATAATCTGTGTTTCTGACTGCTCACAATTCCTTCCAGGGGGAAAAATAACTTAAAAAAAAAAAAAAAACCAACAGTGAAATACAGCAGAGCTAACACGGCAGGTACCTGCCAGCGGCTGGCAATGGTGATGCTGATACAAACACAAAATACACCTAAATAGAATAAATGAGAAATCTGGCATCCCTGAGGCTCACAATCATTACAAACCTTTGCTCACTGAGCTCCAAAGGAGAATATTCTGCAAGAGAGACACATATCTTTTAATAGCTCTTATCAGGTTGTGGTTAGCTTGTGGGGCTATACCTTTTTTGCCCAGAGAGCCATTTGCTCAGTATTGTGCTTCAGTAGACACTACCAGTTCTCACAGTTTGCCTTCATAAATGTGTGTAATAGGGCAAATCTTCTTTTACCCAGCCTCTCATTTAAGTGAAAGTCTACGTGTTCGAGTTGCCACACTATCAAGCAATTGTGTCAGTCCACAGGCTAAGGTAACTAAGGTCCACAAGCTTTTGCCTGTCACTAAGCAGATGAGGAAATCAATGAAATCATCATTGATGAAAGAAAAATAACTCCTATAGCAGAGCAAGGGTGAAATGGATCTGGTACAACAGAATGTCAAAAGAGAAGTACACAACATATTCTGAAAAACAAACTGTGAGACAAGCTTTATGTTAGTTCTTTGCTATAGCAAAGGCATACAGGGCATTTCTGCCATCCATTGTAAAAAAACACAGCATTCAGGGTAAGAAAGATAAACTAGTTGCTGACTTGGCAATCACCATAATTCATTTGCAGTTGATATCCACATGCATGATTACAACAGGATTAAAGCAGAAAATGTGTAGAAAGGCATAGGGAAAACAAGTAATTTTTTACATAGGTTGCTCCAAAAGTAACACCTCCTATTTATTTCTATGAAAACTGCTACAGACACAAAGAGAATAACAATAACAGCACTTGACAGAACAAATTCTCAGCTACAAAACAACGTTTCCCAACATAGTCACCACCATTAGCTATGTATTTTCACCAGCAGCGAACAAGAGCCTGCATTCTGTGCTCATAAAAATCTGCATGAGCAGAGGTGACACACTGTAGGTACCATCACTGCTAAGACAAACCAACCACCATCACACTGTGCTCACATCCACTCGTTGATTTCCATAAACATTTAGCAAGCAAAAGTGAACATAGTGAACATCAGTGGGTGCCATATTTTCCACATGGGGGAATTCAGTTTCACATCACTGCTTCACATGACTTCCATGTCAGATGTCAGTTTGTCAGACTGTCCCTCTGCTGCCATCTGACACATAGCAACAAAATGTAACACGATATTAGTGGAAAGGTTCATCCTCTACTGCCATATCACCAACATATGCCTTTGACCTTGTGGGCCAAATTAATAACATAGGAGGCATTACTTTTAGAGCAGGCAACAGCTCTCACCTGAATAATGATGACATCATAGTATGTCTCCATTTGAAAAGACACTGTCAATGCTGAAAAGCTCAGGCATCCTCCATCCCCAACAAACAGCTTTATGCTACCTGGGCTTCAAAGCCCAAAGCTTGGTGCAGAGGTGTGCCAAATAAATACTTAGGTGTGCTGCTAGTATGAGAAGTGAAACTCATTACTTCAACCATTTCCGCTTCCCAACCCCCTCCAAAATAAAATAAAAAAAAAATAGAAAGGAAGTGTGAAAAACTCTATCCAATGCACTGACTACCAGGGTAGGACAATCCATGATTCTGTCAGAAGCCCAAAATCTGACGGAAAGCACTATAATTCTGGCAGTTGACAGTCACCCATTCCATGTTTCCTCTCCTGTGCCACAATAATAGTCTCCATTGTGCCTCCAGTAATTCACAGGATCTTTTCTTTGATACTAACCTTCTGAAGCAGATGTTTTGCTGCTCTCCTCTCCAGTGTCTAATTCCAAAGGTCCTCAGGTGACAGCAACCTTCTCTCTTTTACAAAGTGCCAGATCTCTCCAATGGGGTAGTTTCCACTTCTGTCATTATAGAACTAAACAAGCACATAACTTCTTTTTTCACTTACTCAATAACCTAACATCAGGGTTACCATGGAGTGCCATGTGATGGTAAGACATATATTTTACCATCTTTTCCATACAGTCTTGTGCATATGTATATAGCACAGGAGAAAGAACTCGCAAGAACAACATTAGGAGCAAGCTTTTGTAGAATACTTAAGTCTGAATTTTGAGATCACATGGAATTGTGACCCGACATTTTTGAACAAACTGAATTAAATTGACATGCGATACCAAAGAAGAAATCTTCTGCTTTGTAAGACAATATATCAAAATACCAACACTGAATAAATAGCACAACCAAAGGAGAAAACATTAAACCAGGAACATAACTTAAAAATGCTTTCATTTACTCAAAAGAATGCAGCACTTGATGACCATTTATACAAACCAGAAATCTTATTAACAGTACAGATATAAAATAAATACATTACAGACTCTTTGCCTTGAATTACCAAGCCTCAAACATTCATAAAAAAGAAATGATGAGAACTGGCGTTAGTTTCCAAGTACAAGAATCTGATGCTATTATTATTATTCAGACAAATAACTGTTTTTCCCTTCCTTGTTTTCAACAGCTCTTCTAGTGCATCTACTTAAATTTCTGGCTATGATGGATGGAGGAATCACTGACTGCATGCACACAGTATTAATAGCTAGGGACATGGAAAGGACTTTGGACTGTGATCTTTGGACAGAAAATAACCCAAATCTCTTCTTCCCATTTTGGTAGCATACCAAAAATAGGTCTAATTGTACAGTAACAGCCAATATTTTATAAGAAATCTCAAGAAGGGGTAAACTGTCTTACTCACACATCAGCAAGCAGGTTCAATTAGTCAGGATCTACAAATATGTTTGGCTGAACACTGCTTCCTATAACCACAGTTTATCCCAGCAGTTCTACAGCAAATGATGCATAGAACAGCTTAAGAAGCAGTGAAACAATTTCATATTAAAAGAATTAAAGGAAGAAGAAAAATAAAGGACAGAAAATATTTACAAGAGAGCAACTGCAATAAGCAGAAAGAATAAAAATGCAGAAATATTGGAACAGGTGTTGAATAGGAGATGCAGCTAACTCTTGTTTATAAGTTCTATATAGAACTGATGTCCGGGTAGACCAGAGCATTTTTAACACTGAGAAAAAAAATAAAAGTTGGAACAGGACTTCACAGCATAAACATAACTTATTTACTTCTACATGTAGAATAACAACTCCATAAGGAAAGATAGAAAGAGGAAGAGTGCCTGAGAAGAAAGTATAGCAGCATCTTGACTCTGCAAAGAGTGCATTCATTCTATATTGCTCTAATTTTTAATCTAACATCTGATTTAGACAACTTTAAAACAAGGTAATACAGGTATTCTGGAGGATCACAGGGTTCAGCAGTAACCAGCATACTGCATGTGTTCTTTGTCAAACAAGATACTAGCTGGCAAATAGTGCTTTAGTCTTCCATTCAGTGCAGAGGGCTTCTCTTTCTTTCTAGTCTTGATTAAGAAGTAATCTGAAATCTCCTCCGTGAAATTAGAGGATTTCTATGAAAGGATCTGTAGTAATGCTGTGAGCCTAGAAAATATAAAATGTTGTTCATTAATAGCAGTAGAAACAGCAAGAAATTCATGTGTTATGTATGAGTCACTGCCACCAGCTTGCTCAGATGAATACTTGCTAACCTGTCTCTATTCTCACAGCATCTCTTACATAAATTAATTACTACAATCAGATAATTATTATAATCAGATAATTAGCCAGTACACCACATAATCTTGCCTTAACTGTAAATACACTGAAATCTCTACTAAAGTACTGGAGGAGTGGGAAATATTTTTCTTTCAAATTCTAACAACCAAAAGATCCTTTGGGGGATTTTTAGGACCATCTCCGAACAAGTAGTGTGAGTAAATTTCAAAATGAGGCCCCGCAGATACTGCCAAGCACACCTATTCTTTCATGCTGAGCTGGCTCTCCTTGAGCACTTCATTTCTCCATTGTAGAATAGGTTAGTAGGTTTTGCTAGCCTTCCACCTTTCAAGTCATTCTTACTTTGCTTACCTATTAAAAATCCTTGACTTGTTCCTCTGTGGTTAGAAAAATCCATGGGAGTTAGTGATCTTTTCTGAGATCTGTCTGCCTGTAAAAACAAAAGAAATACTATTTGATAGTATGATATTCTTACTTGATGATGATCTGCTTATTTTGTTCTAGTTCAGCAGAGTCAGTACTAACAACCTGCAAAGCTACAAACAGTACTAAAACCTGCACTCTTCCATGCAGATTTCCTCAAAAAATCTGTTTGCTGCATGAGACTTGAGGAAATTCCTTCCTCATACATCAGTCCTGCTTTGCAAACACCCACATCCTCAAAAAGCCTTTGAGCATCCTGCTCTCTAGAAGCAGCAGAAATCCATGTACATAAGAAATCAAAAGAGATCCAGCAAATAAGACGTTCTATACACCAACAATAGGCACGAATGGGTGTTTACAGCATGACATACCCTGAATGTATGAGTTGTACTGGGCCTTGAAAACCGATCAGTAACAGTTCGTTCTCTGACTGGCTGTTGCTCTGTACTGCCAGGTACTGCACTTGAGACTCTGCTATGAGCATATTGTCCTCGATGCTGAAAAAAATCAAAAAGAACATTGGAAGAACACAGCAACTGTACTAGTTAACATAATTTGTACATTGCCATTAAAAAAGTCACAAAAGATGAAGAAAAGGAAAATATTTTCTCACTAACCACAAGTGTTGAATTAAGGTCATTTAAACCTACTCATGCTTTTCAAACAGATTTGAATCTGTACTCAGCTATACTACTTTATAATTCCTAGAAGGCCTATATTAGAAAAAATGACTTCACTGGTGTCTAAATTCAAAATTGTATTCTGAAGAGAAAGAATACTACACCAATTTACTTCTATTCTTGTTGCTTATTACTTTTTCTGTTGTTCAAAAATAGGCCAGAATCAACCTGATAAATGTTAATCCCAGTCAATATCATCTTCTACTTCTTATACACACACAGACAGACCAAGACACTGAAAAGAGCTTTTTAAATGCATACTCATAGAAATACAAATCTAGTTGTTTGGCTGTTTTTGTTTCTTTCTTTCCCCCCCGCCCCCCCTTTCCAACCAGTGATAACAAGCAATTTACTTATTTTCAAACAGCTAGAGGTTCTATACCAGTACAAAAATAAACAACTTACAGAGCTCTGCTGCAACCGAGGTACAACCGAAGGATACTGTTTAACAGCCTCCAAGTTTATTGGTGGTAACTTGTTTCGGGCTGTATGTGCAGAACCAGAAGATAAACGATCCAAGCTAGCACCCCTACAGAATTTTAAGAGATTGTCTTTTAGGAAAATTCATATTCAAGACTTCTTCACTGAAGTAATGTGAAATTATTAAGCAGTACATTTCTTAATAGAGTTCAGCACAGAAAGTAACAGCACTTAATGTAACAAAACAAAAAACAAAAGAAAAAAATCAAAAAAATGCCCCTCCTCAAAAAAACACTGTTCTGCTTGCTGCATTTTTATCTCTGAATTTTAGATAAAATAATAAATCTTTGATTAGTTCTCAAGTATTTTCCAAAATCCTTCACTGGTGAAAGTTCAGTAAAGTTCTGAGGAAAGCAGAAAATAAAATGAAAAAACTCACAATTTAGTCCCCCTAAGGATTTCACCATTGTACATATTAGGAGCTTTTGAGGAGAGTTGATCAGAAGTGAGAGAAGGTAACCTACGATGGCTTGGTAGCTTCCTAGCAGATGCCAGCAGTACCCGAGATGATGAGAGAACATGGTTATCAGCAATTCTCCCCAGACTAGTGTGCACTGAATTTGGAGCACTGGAGCTAATGCTATGTGGTTTGCCTTCTTGTTCATTCCTGGGGAAAAAGAAAGGAGAATGAGATGGGGGAAAAAAATATCCATAAAAGTTAAGAAAAAAAAAATATATATTTGTTAACAAGAGTATCATTGTAACCTTAAAATCTGAACATTCAGTCACAGTTGTGATGCACACAAGGATGTCTGCTTCTTCATAGCTGTAAAACATCTTTAACATTATTTGAATTATAGAATTTTAGAAAGTTTCCTATCAATACTTACTGTATTTTTTGTACTGCAGCAAAGTGCCTCTGTTGGAGTGGTTTTGCCTGAATTGTCATCACTCCATTCAAGTCACTACAGAAGCTGCTGGAGAAATGATGAACCTAGTAACAGCAACAACTACACATTAACTTTTCTTTCTATTTTTTATATATTTGTATATATATATGTATTAGAGAGTGAAAGAGGAAGAGAGAGAGTGATAAAGAGAGGGAGAGAGAGAGAGAAAGAGAGAAGACCTCCAAAAGCTCATAGTTAAAGATATTCTACTTGTTTGCTTAGAGAAGCTTCTGTTTAGACAGTTCAACAGAAGTAGCAAATGGAGCAAATACATTACCTTTATTATTTCAGAAAAATATCAGAAAATTGAAGTGTTACTGAGGTTTATTTTTATTTGCAACATAAGATTCAGTTTTAACAGGAATTAAATTCTCTACCTTTCACTCAGCACAGTCCAACCCAGGACTGCAGAGCCTGAACATCACTTATCTGAGCATATCACTTCTTTTTGCTGCTGGGACTACTACAGAGCCAAGGATGCCAATGGGGAGAACTGAGACTGTGGTGCTATCTCTTCTGTTTCCTATCTTGCTACTTTAACCAATGTTGGAGAAAGATCAGATGGGATAGAACGAAGTTGCTTGCACTGAATACATAGATGAGAAAAAAAAAGAGAGAGAAAAAAAAAAGAAAGGAAGAAATAGAGGCTAGAAAGAAAAGAACCAAGATGTGCAAAACAGGAGCCAAGGAACAGAGGGAAAAGGCACTATGCAGGACCAAAAAAAAAAAAAAAAGGCAAACAAAAGCTTCTAAAAGACAGGCAAGCCCTACTGTCAGTACTGCAGTGTACTGCAAAGCCCCCGTGTGAATAAGGCAGCAGAGGTGAAAAGCAATGAGTCTGAAAGTCACAGGATTTTGAGTAAGGCACTTGAAGCAAGTTGCAGTTTCACATCCCTGCAGTCCAGGGAAGAGTCTGATTTGATTATCTAAATTCTATGAATTCTGACTGTGATAAAAGCAGAATTAGTTTCTAGGGAGGGAATATATAGGCTTTCATAAAAAAATTGTGGTCTGTTGAGTTTGTTATTTTTTTTATTTTTAAATCAGCTTCAGCAATACTCTAGTGATAATGCTGCCACCAAATAAGTGATGGGGGAGTGGGGACATTTAACCACCATTTTAAATGCCAGTACTTATTCTATCAAATTAGGTTGGGTTGGTTTTCATTTTTTTGTTTGTTTGTTTGATCTTTTGAAAACAAAGGTTCCTTGAGGTTATTTTTACCTGTGATGAAGCTAAATGAGATCCAAAAGACACACTTCGTGCTTCAGAGCCTCTGGAAAGGAGGACACTGCCAACATCTGCTGTAACACGAACAGCTGGCAGTTTACCTGTAACAGCTTTCAGCTTCTCTGCCTGCTTGGCACTCTCTGCACAATAGAGAAAAAATAAAAATAGAGGGAATAAAATGCATTTTGTATTTTAACAGCATTTTCTGAGATTCTAGCAATATTAAACTTCACAGTAGATACTTTGATACAGTTTTAAGTTTCCACCATATTTAAAAATCAACTGAAAATGATTAAATGTTGTTTTTCTGAAAGAATTTCCTATTTGTTTATGCTTTTTTGTTTGTCTGTTTTCTTGTTTAAGAAAATACTGCTAAACATTCTTGGAATATTATTTTAAAATTCCCAAAGATTATCTTTTTTAAAGAGAAAAAAATATAGAAGTCTTGAACCTATCATTTTCTGACAGAATCAACCAACTTCTTTTTGAGTATAAATCACCATCTTACTTCTATAGAAACTCAAATTCCCAGATTCACACTATGTTGCCAGCAATCCCCTGCTAATGGCATCAGTTTGTTGCAGTGATTTAAAAACAAAAGCACATCATCTCCAGCAACAGAGTTCTTTTAGTCAATATTCTGACTTTTTTTTACACTTCTAAAGCAAAACTTGCTACAAATTAGTAGGAAATCATTTTAGGTACATTTGTAGGGTGGTTTCTGGTAAGGCATTATGTATATAACAATGCTGCACTACAAATATACATATTTCTCAAGTTTCACTTATAGGGAAAAAATAATTATCCAAGTTAGATGTTATGAACTTTGTATCTAAAAAATATCAAATACCTGTGACATTGGTTTCCAAATGTTTTTTAATCAGTTCCTCCAACATTCCAATTACATTACTCCATAAATGATCAAATATTTCAGAAGCCACAGCATCCCTGATACAAGCCATTGGAGAAACAGGAGGAATGCCATGCTTACTCCTCTTCTCAGCAAGATGTATTTTCTTTTGCTCCAAACACTCATCATCACTAATAAAATATAACACGTCTTTTTCATCAAGTCCTGTGTACCTGTATACATCTGCAACAATCCACTAGCGATCAAAGAAACAACTTTATGTCCAATGTTTAAGTTAAACAGCGTAAATATACATAGGTCACTCTGAAAGTAATGCCTCCAAGAAAACTACAGCAGATAAAAAGAGCACAACTATATTATTTGATAAGCAAATTCACAGCTACAGAAGGATATTTTTCAACATAGCCACCACCATTAACTATGCATTTTCACTGGAGACGAACAAGATCCTGTATGCCATGCTTACAAAAATCTGCACCACTGGATGTGAAGCATTGTTGTCACTGCTGCATGCACCACTCAGAGCCTCACTGTGCTCACATCCACTCTTTGGTCTCCATCAACATTCAGCAGCATTGATAAATGTAAATGGGTGCAATTGTTTCCACACAGAGGAACTCAGTGACACATCTTTGCTTCATGTGCACTTCCATGCTAGGCATCTTTCTGTCAGACTGTCCCTCTGCTGCCATTCATCACACAGCAACAACATGTAATGGAATAGTGGTGGGAAGGTACAACCTCTACTCTCATACCAACAACATCCACTTCTGACATTGTGGACCAACATAATGAAATGGGAGGCATTACTTTTCAAGCAGCCCATGTATTTCAGAATTGAATTGAAGAGAGACAAGAAACAAGAGGCACGAAGAAGGGAAACACACGTTCACTTAGATCCCTCTTCCAATCATTTTGCTTATGCAGTAAAACAAAGCAATTCTTAACTTCTAGGAGGACACTTAATCCCCAAACCTTTCCAAAAAAGCATGTGCCCATATCCTTTTTCAAAAATAGCACTAGATGTTCTATCTGGATCTCACTGATTCCTCATCTTTTCAGAAGCATGTCTTTTTCTGCAAGTGCATCAAGCTTGAACATGAAAGATAAACTTTGTGCCCTTCTAGTCCTACTAAAGTCTGCCCTCCACAGAGGTCTTTTAGAAAATAGCATGTTATGATCTTTCTTCTGCCCAGCAGCCTAGTTGCTGTAACATTCAACCAGTCCACTGGAAAACTGTTTTGCATATTCAAGATGACACTTGTACTACTCATCACCTAAGAGAATGTTCTAAATGCAGGCTGTATCCTGCATCTCTTGCAAAGCTGTTCTACAATGCACAACAAGGATTTAAGATTCATTAGGGCAGACACTGAAAGTACATCCAGTGTGATGACCCTAAGCAATTTGGTGGTCAAGGCATTCACAGAAGAAAGCAGATTCCTTCATTTTACAGCCTGTGTCAAAATTAAATAGACATTTTTTTGGATCTCCATGCAAAAAATGCCCCAAAGCAACTAGTGGTTATGAGACATTTCTCTGACATGAGATATGTGAGCTTGGAACCACTAGAATGACAACGTACCTAGTCCTCCACATGCCACTGAGTGCTCTGACCACTGTCGTACTGAATAAAGAAACAGAAGGAACTGTATTTTAAGAAGAGAAATCCAGTTTATGAGCCCTGACTGGGCTCAATGAGAATTTTTCATGATATTCTTAAAAAAAAAAAACAAAAACAACATAGATATATATCTGTTATTTACAGCTCCTTGATGTCAAAGGCAAGATATTCTTCCATTTTTCCATCAGCATCATAGATTTCTTCTTCCAGGAATGAATATGTGGATGACTCAGAGCCATGAATTACAGTGGAACCTGAACTTGGTGACTTCTGTACTGGAGATACTTTAGGAATCAACTTAGAGCCAGAAATGCAGAGTCTGAAAAATTACCAATAAAATGAGAATTAAATACTCAAAGAAAGAAGCATATATTTAATTACACTGAAAATTTTTAGTAAAAGTAAGAAGTAAGATTTCTGAAAAAATAGAAAAGAAAACTTAGAAACATTAACATACTCTTTTATGTTACTAGCACATTCATGAAGACCAGGTAAACACTTATTATCCACAGAGCTATCACTTCTGCTTTCAAAGTGCTGAAAACCTTCATTCTTTGGTGACAGGAGCTGCTTTCCCAGAACCCTGAAGAAAAAAAGAGAGAGAGAGAGAGAGACCTTAGAGAGAAATCCATTTGATGTGAAAATATCAAAAATGCAAGTAACTGCAAACAGTAGGCAAAGCAACAGCACACCTCAGACAGAATTGCTTTGAACACTTCATGAAGGATGCAGAGTCTTGTGTAATACTTTAGTACTGTCTAGTATTTAAGTATTAAAGTTAAACTGACTTATGCAAGAGGAGTTTCTAGCATACAGTTTTTAAGATCAAGTTAAGTCAAACTTGGTAGATCACTATAAATGTAAAATATTAAACAAAATACATCAGAAATATTTTCAAATGAATGCAGAGGACAAATAAAATCTATTAAGAGCACAGGATATACTACATCCCCGTGGTCAAAAAACACAGAACTCCCAGATTAATTCAGTTTAGTTTCAAACTCTTGAACTTAGTACCACCAGCATCAGATTTCAATCATAAAATCATACATACAGGAGGTCATCTTGTTCAACAGTTCATCTTGTTAAAACATTCTAAAAATTGTGAAATGACAATGTTTTCAATGAATTGCACAGCACAAAGCCTATCTCCATTTTATAAATATTCTATCAATTTTTACACCCCCTATAAAAGGTAAAATGTGTCTTAATGCTTGTGAAAACTGCCACAGATTTACTTAAGTCTCTCTATATCCTGAGAAAACATGACAAACTTCATGAAGTAATTTTAGCTTAATTTGCAAAGGCACGTGACTAGCAGATATATGTAAAAGCATTAAAAACATATCACCATTATCAACAAGTTCTTTCTAATGATTTTAAGAAATTATTAACTAGAATACAAGCACATGCAGATCAATGTCTAGAACAGCCAAGAGATGCTGAATCTCTCTAAGAATTAATTGTCTTTATTTATGAAGGCAGGAACAGTTCAAAGTAGTATGACACTGACTTCTGCCCTCTGTGCTATAGGAAGCAGTCATTATGCCACGTAGATATTTTTCCGCATCTTTACGAAATAACTCTCAACAATCACATATACACTCTCAAATCTGTTCAACCAGGTATTGCTGGGCTAATTACATACATTGTTTACACTGATTTACACGGCCTAGTGAGATGGCTGTGCAGTGCAACTGAAGCATGTGGTTGCTTTCATTTTCTTTTTTTCTAAAAATAAATAACTAACAGAATTAACACTAAATTTCTTGGGATTTGACAGCATGTCTTCACTTGCAGTAAAAACAAGTGGTTTTTTTACAAGATGTATTCTTTAATTAGAAAAAGACATCATGAAAATGGTGATCCTGATTCATCCTGATAAAATATCTTGGCCTGCCATTACCGTATCAAACAGAATAAAGAGCATTAGCTGCTAGTGCACTACTCAGACTTATCACACAACAGTGGCACAGCTCAAGTCCACACTGGACTGCAGAATGGACTGAATGCTGCTGATACAACACTTCAGGAACAGTTCATAGCAGGACAGCCCAAAATCTCAGAGTGATAACCGGTTAAAACAAGTACCAGCAAGAAATTTCCTTACCTTAGGTGAAGAGATCTCTCAACCCAGTCTGTGCATTCTGCCTGCAGGCTCTGAGTTTGGGAGGTCACTTTCCCTTCAAACAGCATTTCATCAATATCCCAGAATAGCTGATGCACTCTCTGTGTGTTGGCTTCATCAAATTCCTACATATCATAAAATTAATAGTTGTTGGTAAACATTTAAATATACATTTATATTTAAAAGAACATTTTTAAGAATGGGACAACTAACACTCGGCTGAGCATCTCAAAATGATCTCCAGACTACCTACTTTGGACAAAATTCATATGCTGCAGTGCAAAAAGAGAGGCAGTTGGCTTGATCAAGGTGCTGCAGCAGTGAGTTAGAAACCTACATTTCTTATGAAGTCAATGGGTAACAGGGCTGCCTGAGAACAGCCAACAGAAAACCTCAGCTACAAGGTGTCACAACTCCTGACTCCCTTTTTAATACAGCATGCATCTCTGGGACACAAGGCACCAAAGCATCCTGCTTCTTCAAGTGGAGCTTTTCCTTTCTGGGTAAAACAGCAAAGAGGAGATAGAACATGTAGTTGGGAAACAGCTCTGAGTGTGAGAAACTGCCTTACATACCTCTTCACTGAGCTCAGCACAACCAGAATTGGATGAGTTCAGAAGCATGCGAAAACAGCAAAGGGCCAGACTCTGGCCAGCAAGGTAGGTACAAGCACATTGCTGAAGAATTCTGGCACCCTATTCATGCTACTATGTGCTATGTTCACTATATACTTTGATAGACTGAAATGGAAATGGAAATAATCAGGGTCCAAAGCACGTCTGTTCGCTTCTGCCTGAGTTCCCCAACCACTTCAGGGATCACACTGAAAAGAGATGGGAAAATAACTCTCGGCCAGATAATGTCACATCAGGCTTCCTCCAGTAGGGCTGAAAGCGGTAGATGGGGGCAGTACCCTAAAGGTGAGGAGATGATGTAGAAGATAAGAAACACCATCACCATAAATGAATAGCTTTTTAAAATGAAAGTGGTGGTGACTGCTGTGTTTTTAGGTTTATTCAAAATGCTGCTACCATGGTTGCCCCCTTGGTCAGGCTCACTAATGGGCTTTACTTATTCTTGCACCACCTACAACCCCACTGAGCTTAGGCAAGAGCTAAATATTTATTTAGAGTGGGATGTCTGCATGTATACACATGAATGTACTTAATGACTCAGAAAATTGAAAATAGTCAAATTTAGATCATCACTTATGTTATCCACTACTTGCAAACACATTTTATCCCTCTCTTGGACTCAAAATCTTAAGACTACCTACATCTCAATTCCATTATTTATTCTTTTCTTTAAAAACAAAACAAAACATATCAGCTGATTATCAACTTGCAAACAAAATTATTTTTTAAATATTCAATTACTATCCTTAATCAATAGGCTATTATTGATGAAAGCAATTAACTCTTCTCCTATAAGACACATCCATTTTCCATAAAAATTAATCTTTTCCAGAATAGTTGGATAAAGTGTACTGTAAAAGCTTTTGTGACATACATCATCCCTCCAAGAGTAAACAGAACTTCTTTCAGTAGACAAACCAGTAGTACAGCTTTTTATTCCAGACCAAGAATTATTCAGGTCTGTGGGTGTCGCATGTCCACTAGATGAAACTGATGAAAGCATTTCACTGTGAAAAGAAGACAATTAAAATGAAGAATATGATGGTGTTCTATAAAAACATTTTAAAAGTAATTTAACTGATCACTTAAATGGACGGCAATATGCTTGCCTGTCAGATGCACGATTTTCAGGACATGCAATTAAAGACACTGTGAGGAGTTTTAAGTGCACGTTTTAAAGTAGAGTGCAGTGGGTACATGGTCCTACTGGTACCATTTACTGCCTCAAAGGCAATTCCTTCCACTGTATTTATTTGATTTTGTGTACCATTGTAACCGTAATGGCACTCTAGAACATGAATAGATATTCCAACACATATATATAAGTACACACACTCATACTTACATTTCTACCTCTAACAATTATTTTGTTTGTGCTCCAGTGTAATTAATGGGCACATAAAAAACTACACATTAAGGATAACATAAATCTTCTTTAGCTCTATTAGAAGCTATCACAAGGAGATTCTGTGCAACTGAACATAAAACCTCTGCAAATGTTTCAGTAAGCATCAGGCTATGGATCTGCACCCAGAGGCTTTCCTTCTGTTATACCTGGTACACTTTAAAATGTGAGCTTTGGGATTGCAACTTCCCAGAAAGCTCAAGCAGGTCCCTATCAGCCACCACTACCCCTGGGATGCAATCAGACACACAGGCCCAGCAAAGGCTAACCATCATCAGCTAGAATGAAATTCCCTGACAGTTAACTGACCTGAAAAGCTAGTTAGTATCATCTGAATTTAACTGCCAAGACTGATTTCCCTTCCAAGTTTAATTTGTACCCCTTACTGTGCTCTAACAACATGCAAGCCTGTAGCACAAATCAGGAATAAAGTTCAACTGCTGAAAATTAATATTACTCTTCACGGAACTATAAGCCAAGAGTCCATTAATGAAGTACTTATTCAGAAGTTTTTGCATACCAACTGTAGTTATTGATGGCTTCTTGCACATTTCTCTCAAAAACTGCTGGAAGAGATTCTCCACTTTTTCCTGAATGATACTGATTTGTAGAACCTCTGGATAGTCCCTTCCTAAAGGCACAAAAAAAAAAAAAAAGAATTTCATAAAATTAAATAACGTACACTTACGCCTCAACTGAAGAAAGATGACAGCAACTCTAATGAATTTTTCCATCACAGAATGGTTGATATTGGCAGGGACATTTTAACTCCACAAGCATTCTACCCATTTTTGCACTTTAAAGTTTGAAATGAAGCACAAAAACTGCAGCACACCTCACTACACCTGAAACAGAGGAAAGTCATTAAATAGCAACTGCTCATGCAGTAATTGCTTAACTAGACATTGCTGTCTGATCATTAACTGAAATCCAGTTTTCTCAAATGCATCTGCATGAAAAGAAGTTACAGATAAGGTGCCAACCAAACAATGTCCCTTACTAATAAGACTATGAACTCTGCACCTGGCTGTTCTGTTTAAGTGAACTGAGATGTTAGAAGAGCAAACATGTGCATATTCTCAATACATTTACAGGTCATAATGCATCAGTTCTTCCAGTATTGAAAATTTCCTATCTTAAAAAGCAAGCTACAAGCTTTCTGTTACTATACATTTCCAGAATAATTATTTCTAGAAAATGTCTTTTTTAGATCTCCAAATACCTGAATGCATGCTCAGATTTTGAAACCATCCCTTTCAAACAACATATATGAATAGTAAAACCTAGTAAGGCATAGGAGTGCCTCCAATATTATTGTTGGTCTTAGCAGAATAATCTTTAATAGGAGAAAAATCTACTAATTAAAATTCAGGTACTTCCACTAAGTTCTGCCATTAATATGCTAAACTCATTCTGAGAAACTTGCTCAAAATCAAAAACTTCTAATCAGGCAAAGATCTTTGTGAAAAGCAGTTTATTCATTATTGCAATAATAGGCGCATACCTCCTACTGACAACGGAGAAATTGCACACCTAATCATAAAAATCCATTCTATTATATACCCTGGGTCCAATGCACGTAATACCTCTCCTGGCACCCATTGGTTGAGCATCTGAGGCTCACCACCTTTTCAATGCTGTTGCTACGATGCATTTCCATACAATGTCTGTTACCAACCTATTGGTTTTAGGTATGTTCTGTACATTCCTATGGTAATTGGAGGACAGTGTTTCCAAAAATTAGCATATTTGTTCTGTCCTGGGCTAGTCTTTCCCCTACCCTACATAGTTACCTTACCTAATGCCTATGCCAATTCTAACCAGGTTGGAAGGCCACAGCCTCAATTTTACTCTGTTCAGCAGCTTTCTTTATGAAAAATAACTTATCCTGAGCTACATACAGAAATACTGGAAATTTCCACCACATTTCCAAAAACACAATTTACCTCTCACACCCATCACTTCAGAATACATATGGATGTGTCAAAATGTTCTTCAGAAGCATTTTTAGAGTAACAGATTACTTTACCTGCTTAAGTTCTTATTTCACTCCAGTGAAACCCTCAGGTCATAACTGTGAATAGCAACACGATTACCTCAAAGTACATTTGTGAATGAGTAACTGTAAGGAAATAGCTCTCCGTTTTGAAGCTTGCTTAATTCCTTCAGCCAGAAAATGCATATTGGCCATGTAACTGCTAGGATTCCTCAACCATATTCCTATCCTTTCCTATATTACTCTGGGCTCTGCACAGATTGCAAAGACATGAAAATCAAAACCTAACTGCCCATTCAAAGAGGCAATCTCACACCTGTGTCCTGGCTATAACCACCAAAAAGCTACCATACATTTAAACTTGCAGATTCTTGGAAGCTGGGACAGCAGCATTAGGAAGCATCTCTACATGCTTGCTCTGATCTTCCTGCCCTATCCCTTGTTCATCACACCAGGACCTATCTTCCAGGCAATAGTAGTGGGCTCACAGCCCATCTTTACACATTTCCATCATTTCATTTCTTGTATTTTTGCCCAGGTCGTTTTCTAAGTTCTTCCTCAATTTTTTTCATAGGTGATTTTTGCTTTCCACAGTTCAGTACCATCAACAACCTTCCATGACACTGCTAATTCCTTCACACAGCCAACAACAAACCTAAGCTGTCATTGGCCCTGCAGCAATCCTATGAAAACTCATCAGAGGAGGAAGCCTCGTGCTCCTCTCCTGCTTCCACCTGCAGTTATTTCTCTGAGCAAGAAACCTTTCCCCCTCCATCCTGGCTCTTTCATTCCCTTGAAAGATTTTTAGTAACCTGCACTGAACACGCTGATCAGATCTCCTGGCCCTACAAGGTTTACGATTACTCAGAGAACTCTCAAGTACCTTTTCAGTGGCTTCAAAAGCAACTTAGACTTACATACATGTGAATAAATTGCACCAATAAAACGTCCCTGATTTTCTCTGCAAAACAAAGCAAATAGATGGCACAGCGCATGGCCCAAGATGCTGCTGGGAGGTGTTTCTGCTGCATCATTTCACTGCATGCGCGGGTACTGTGTCTCCTGACTCCCTGGACTACATGACATTGGAAGATAAGTCAGGAATCAGCCGCAGAAAGAAAAAAAAATCCCTCCCAGTACATCCACAGCACTCTCCCCCAGTGCTGAGAAACGCAACAGCCTGCTCGGAAGCCTTCACTGAAGCCTGCAATGGCAGGCACCGAACGGCAAGCCTCCAGCGCTGCTCGCAACCCACCCGGCCCCGGACAGCTCCCCCCGCAGCCCCGCAGAGGCCGGCCCCGAGCGGCTTCGCACTCACCCTACCACCAGGAGCCCCCGGCGGCCCCGGGAGTTGCCCGGCGGGCCGGGACCCCTCGCCCTGCGCATGAGAACGCGAGGTGGCCCGGCTCGGCACAGCGCGGCTCGGTTCGGCACAGCTCGGCGCAAGACCCGGCGGCCCCTCGCGCCGCCTCTGGGCCCGCCCTGCTGTGCTTCGCCTCCCCCGGCGGCCGTGTCCTAAGCGGGTAACAGCACAGGCTGTCGCACAGCTCCTTCTCCTACAGAATCACTGTCGCGAGGAAAACAAAATCGCGGCAGTTATTTGTGTCCCGGCTGATAGACGTGGTCGCCTCGGCTTCCTCCTCCTTCAGTGTGTTGTGCAAGTCACTCTTCAAAACATAGAAAATGCATTTCCACAGTAGCAAAACTGCAGTTTTACATTACCTCCAACAGCACAAAACCTTGCAGGTGGCACTGACTACTGCTTCTGCAGACCAGAACCTGAGAACGTCTTATGGGTTCCAAGTGACAGTCCAGCTACTCCAGTGCTTCGTGTGATGACAGCAGCCAGACATGCTATGTAGGGGAAAATCTGGTCATTATCTGCAGTACATTTCCTCCTTCTCCAGCAGTATCCACAGTCTCAGTTATGTGATGTTAGGAGAGTGTGTCCCTGACTAGTCCTTCCACATCCTTTTAGAAGTTTCTGTCCAACACCTTCATGGAAACCTTCCTGAACCCACTGATACTATTTGTCTCTACAATCTCTCATTGCAACAAGTTCTAGAAAAGTTACTCAGTAAACTTTTTCCCTCACACAGTTTGAACTAATCCCCTAGATGTTCACGTGTGCCCTCCAGTTCTCCTATTGCAGCTACTAACGAGTAGCTGGCTCTTGCCCTGCTTACCCAGAACACGGCACTCGGGTGTGCTGAGCATCATGCCCATAGTAAAGCCATCCAGAGCCATCTCCTCTCACAGCTGGTGAGTTCACCTCACTCCCAGATCTGAGGGCAGGACATTTTCACCTGACACATCCCAGATGCCTTTCTTCAAACACAATTCCAGAACTGCATGCAGCATTCAAGATGTAGCACACTGCAGTGAGGGATCCTCTTCACTCTGTTCCTGACAAGGCATGAGATTTTGTTGCTTTTTGAAATACTACCGCGCACAGAAACATCTACAGAACTGTCATAAGTACCGCCATGATTCGTTTCCTTTTTCTTAATTGCTAGTTTCAGGGTCAGCACTATGTAAGGTAAGTTTATTTTTCCCCTAAATGCATTATTTTTATATACATACACCATCTGTATAGGAGTCAGAGACATGGCCCTTTTCAGCAGACTGTGGGAACAGGACAAAGGGGAAACAGCCATCAGCTGGAGCATAGGAAATTCCACACAAATATGCAAAGAAACTTCTTCACAATGAGGGTGACAGAGCACTGTAACAGGCTGCCCAGGTAAGTTGTGGACTCTCCTTCTCTGGAGACGCTCAAGACCCATCTGGACACCTACCTATGCAACCTGGTCTAGGGAACCTGCTTTGCAGGGAGGCTGACTACATGATCTCTGGAGGTCAAATTCTGTGATTCTGTGACTATTCTTGTTTATCCAGACTTCAGCTCTTCTCCCCCTTTTCCTACATTCACTCACTGTAATGACTGAGTCTAGGAATTAGATTTTGCATAACCTTTCTGCTCCTCAAAAGGCTTGTTTGTCACTGTAATGGCAAGAAGAAGCACTGGTCACCTCTCCACAACATACAATCAATTTATATCAACGTTATTAGGAAAGAAACACAATATCAATTGCATTTCTCAAAATGAGACCATCACTTCTTCCTTTCTTGCCAAGACAACGACAAACATAAGGATAACTCATTGAGAAAGAGTGTATTATTATTACTCTATTTGAAAGTGGAGTGTAATAAAAGGAGATGCCAAAAGGCATTCAGCTGGACCTTAAAGATGTCAGTGGGAAGGGAAAAATACTAATTTTACTTTCATGAATGCTAATCTCACCCCTCTAACAGATGGGTAAAAGTCAGTTCTGTAGCTACAGCCTCTGACAAAAGAATTTATTATATACGACCATTTTGTGAACAATGTAGGATGCATCTCTTATGACAGGTGCTGCCTTGGTGTCTTAAAAAGTTCAACTTCTCAGATCTCCAATCTTCACGTTCTTCTCTATTTTGCAATTGTGATTTGTAACTAAATGTAAGTACAGTAAGTTCATCACACTCCCATTACACGACATGTTTCCTATTACCCAACATGATTAATTTCCTTAAAATTTTCACTTTTTGCTGGCTGTTCCATCCCACACATTGTTAGTATAGCCAAGAGGTAGCATGTATGACAGATTTATGAAAATATTTGATATGAGATTATAAAAATCAAAATGTAACTCTCTAACAAATGATATATATCTACTGGAAGTAACTGATTTTGGAATCACAACATCCTTTCTCATACTAATTTGGGTCAGTTACCACTGGAGCCTATTTCTCATTCTTCTTTGTACTGAAATAATACATAGAAGTTGTACTTGTTCCTTCATGAGCCCAGCATGCTTAAATACTTCTCTGTAAAGCCAACACAGCCACTCCAAGCAGCAGTTTCCTGGCAGTGAATAGACCATTCATAGTCACTGTCTTGTTCAAAGACCATAGGAAGTCCATTACAAATGGCATGCTGTTTTACCATCATTACAAAAATGGGCCCTCCTGCACATCCCCCAGCTAACGCTGCTCCATGTGGTGTAAGGAAGAAACAAACTGGACATGGCTTCTTTCTGAGTGACGAACAGTACTCTAGGCAAGGAGTGCAGTGGCTTACCTGAACATTTATACCACGTGCAGTGCAAAGCTCATTGGAAATGCACATCCTCTATTACCTCTAGGTGAGGCAGACATCCACCTAATGAGGTTCTGTGCTTAGTCACAGCACACTCTCCATGTACTACTTGACCAGACAGACTTAACTGGTGAATTTTGTGTGTTTCTTTGTTTTCAGATAGACTTAGAGACATTTTAAGAAGAGAGGAGCATTTTTACCCTCTTTAACAACTTCAGTGACCACAAAGTGCTACATGTAACAGACAATATTGAATGTCATTAGTGGATATTAGAGGAGCTGTACCTGAAGACTGCTGCAGCAGCAGCACGCAGAGCTGAAGACTCTTTCATGTGATCAACATGGCAGCACCCAATCCTTCCTTCAGCAGTCTGGATTTCCTGAGACAAACCCAGTGACCATAGGAATTACTGAAATCTCCCAGTTTGACTCAGCTTTTGTTACTATTAAAGGAAACAAAAGCACATGACAAAGTGTTCCTGTTTATGCTCCCTATTCTTCAGCTTTCTCAAAGCTAACAAAACAGTGGTAATCCTCAAGAAGCCAGAACAGGATAACTGAGGTTGCTCCAGCTGATGCACAGAGAAAGTAGAATCATGGGAAATTGAATAGATCTTTCATGTAGCCATTCACAGAAAATTATTTTAAGATAGTTATGGTATCTGTCCAGTCTGTTTGCTCAGAAATGACATGACCTGTTTTTCCTACTTTTAGCTTTTTAACACACCACCCAATTTTGCAGAAATACTACTTGTTAACTTTGAACCTATGTGCAAATTAGTGATGCCTTGATGATCAGACTGTTTGGGGAGTGCTCATACTTTGTATGAGCCAGGACTATCACCTCCTCACAGAAAACATTTGTATTGCAGAATCAGCCACACCACCCATCGTTAGAGTCACTGAGGTTAATCTTTATAAGCAATTGCTCAGGAGTAACATGGCACGGTCTTAGAATTCAGCCACTACCCCTTCAGATCCAAGCATCAGCAGATACCCAGCCATTGGAACCAAAACACAAACAGCTCTGTACTTGTAGCTTTTAACACATAGTCTTTCATTGCTCCTTTACTTCACTGGAAAACCTGGCATTAAGTTTTACATTTCTTTTTGTCTATCTGTTTTGTTTTTTAAAGGTTATCCAAAACCAACAAAACACATCACATGACTCAGGTTAATAAGGCTACATAACACATAGGATTTAACATCTACCCTGGTAGCAGTAAAGTGTGAAACAAAGTAAAGCACAGAAAATAGCATTTGTGTAAACAGAAGTCATAATAACTATTTCCTTATTGAAAGGATTATTACAGTTTTGTAACAACCTGCTCAGAAACTACTTCAAAGGAAAAAAAAAAGCTCAAAAAAGAAAATGAACAGTTTTCATTATCTTGAAATTCTTCAGCTTAAGGATATGGCTTTAAAAAACACAAGGCTGCCCTCTAGTTTTCAGCTACATACTATAAGTCTTGAGAAAAAGGTGCAAATCTTATATACTTGCAAAGATCACATTGCTTAATACACGAAAGTGTGAAATAACTCCTTAACTTAGAGTCTCATTAGAAAATACTTGGTCTCATTTTCTTTATGTGTATTACTGTAAGAAGGCATTCTCTGTAAGTTATTTTATTATAGAGAAAAATATTTTTATGATGAACCCAGTAAACTTAAATTCTATCTAGCAGTGAAAACACTAGCTTTGAAAATGAAGGCCAAAAGTGTAGCCACGTTATCATTCTCACAGGGCTGTTGTTTTCTTCATGTTGACAGGAAGGTTATGGTTTCAAAATTATAAAGCCTTTAATGTGGCATGAGCTTGGTGAATATTTCATACGTTATGTATATAATACTGATTCACTAAGAAAATGAAAACAAATATAATGCTTGGTTCTAGAAAAAATAATTTCTGAGAGCAAAATCTGCTTATTAAGTTCTTTTCCTATTTATGTAAATAAATCTGACTTTTTAATATAAATTATGAGTTAATATTTTTAAAAATACCTATCATCTTGATTAACTGCAATAGTAAAGAATGCTAATTACTATCTTAGGGAAAGTGTTTTATTTCTTTAGATCTGATAGGTGGCATTTATTGCTGCCCGTATCAAGTGTCTGCCAACAGAGTCAAGGAGAGAGCAGCAGCCCACACCTGAAAGTGGTCCACAAGAATTTTCCTGTATCTTCTTTTTACTGACGTACATTCACAAATTCTATCAATATCATCACCTTTTTATAACAGATTTATTTCATCAGAATATGAGATTTTTTTTTTTTCATTTCTGCTCATTAATCTCTGAAGAAAATCAGGCATACAGTAAATAATTCAGAACAAGCAGTTATCTTGCCCCAGACACTGAGTTTTCCAAATAAAGTCTTCAAAAATCTTGTGTGGAAGCAGTTCTGCAGTATGCAGCAGTACACATGTGACATAAGTGTGGGAAGATCTTAGTCTGTAAGGAAAGGAATGGAACAGAATGCAATGCAATGCAAGGAATGTACAAACATAATCGAGACCAACAGCCTGACCACTTCAGGGCTAACAGAAGTTAGAGCACATTATTAGGGGCACTGTCCAAATGCCTCTTGAACACTGGCAGTATGGGGCATCAGCCACCTCTGTAGGAAGCCTGCTCCAGTGTTTCATCACTCTCGTGGTGAATAAATGTTTCCTTACTTTCAATCTGAACCCCTATTGGGTTAGCTTTGCATTGTTCCTACCCTGCCATAGGTTCCCAGGAGCAGAGCACAGCACCTCCCTCTGCAACCCCTGTCAGGGAACTGCAGAGAACTGTGAGGTCACCTCATGGCCTCCTCTTCTTTAGGCTGGTCAACTAAGGGGCCCTCACCTCAGCCCCTCCACCCAGGACATGCCCTCCTTAGGTCTCTTAATATAACATTAACATCCTTCTAATACTGTGGTGCTCACAGTTCCACGCAATATTCAAGGTGAGGCTGCACTGAGCTAAATACAGTGGGGAAATCACTTCTTCGATATGGGAGAATACTGGACAGATAGCAGCCAGGGCAAGCTCAGGTCATATGGCCAACAACAGGTAAATTCAATGACCATTGCATCCACCTTGAATCCAGTCAGCTCTTCACACAATGAAAATGTACTTTCACCTTTACTCACTTGTAACAGTGAATCTTGAAAACACTGTTTAATCTGCTAGGTTACCAAATAGCTTTCAGTATCAAACATTAACAAGTGCTGCAATACTGTAGCCTTGGTAACAAATGAAGATACATTGAAATGCTGCAAGTACTATGTACCCACCTCCTCTTATCTCAGGCACTAACCAATCCCTCAGCAAATTCCCAGAGCAGCACATCCTTATTCCAGAACATCCTATTTCCTTAGCAGGTAGCATTAAAAAGCAGATTTCATACGTTTTGAAACACAGGTGCTCAGTCTGTCAATAAACTGGAATAGAGATCCATCAGCCAGAGCAGATGGACTACCTACAGACAAATGCTCATCTCCTGCTGTCCATCTGTGAGATATCCCTCGTGTACATAGCCACTTCCTGTGAGCACTCCGACCACAAGTCAGCTACAAACATCAAGCAAAGTAAATTGCCAAACATGTGCTGGCCAAATGCTCTGAAGCTTGAAGTCTATCAGTTGGGGCAAACTGCAGAAAGAGGTCATTCTGCAGCCCAGAGGCTGCTTCTTTGTCAACAGTATTAAAGAAATAGGTTCACTGAAGAACAAGAAAGTCTGTTATCATCTTCTTTCCTAAAAACTCAGAAAATCTCTTTATAACAGATTTTTCTGATAAACCCCCATGGAAGAAAGAAGTCATAAATACTTGAAATGTGGTGAAGTATGGCACGCATATTCTAAGTTTGCATTTCTTACAAACTTTAAGAATAGTAATTCTCATATGAAACAAAATAATTACTTTCAGATTATTTTCAACTTTTAACAAACATATTTGTTATGGATAGGCTTGCTGCTAGTCCACAGATTCAATTTTAACAGCATAACATTAGGTAAGCTCTGATTCTGTCCAAGCTGGCTGCCAACTAGTCATATACCCATACAGGAATATCTGAGAGCATGATTGTTGATCATCATGATAGACCACTTTTTTTCCTCTGCAGCTTTTCTGCTTTATTCAGCAGACAAAGAGAGCTGAGTCTCCTTAAAGACAGAATGATTTAAACATCCTATAATAAATGAATGAATGAATAAATAAATAAACAAATAAGTGTCTTTGTTAGAAAGTCCTGTCCTTTATTTACTGCATAGTATCTAAACGTTCATGACTCAGTGCACCAAGGATGAAGCTGGCAGTTTCACAGTACTGATCCACCCACCAGAAGAGTGAGTAAGATGACAGCAAGGGTGTCCTGATTTCAGCTGGGACAGAGTTGGATTTTCCCCTTCATAATATCTGATATGATGCTATGTTGTGGCTTCAGGAGAAAACCAATGTTGATAACACAGGGATGTTTTAGTTGTTGCTGAGCAGTGCTGCACCAAGCCAAAGATGTTTCAACTTCTTGTGCAACTCTACTAGCAAGGAGGGGCCAAGGGAATGCAAGGAAGGGACAGAAACAGGACAGCTGGCCTAAACTGGACAAAGGGTTATTCTATACCATACAGCATCATGTGAAAAATCTTTAAAGAACAGGGAAGTTGGCCAAGGGGCAGCCACTGGTTGAAGACTGTTGGGACATTGGTTAGTGGGCGGTGAGCAACTGCACTGTGCACCACTTCTTTTGCAACTGTATTTTATGTTATTATCATTACTATTATTATTCTCCTTTTCACTTCCTCTTCTATCTTAGTAAGTCATTTTTACCTCAAGTTCTACTTGGCTGGGATTTTTTTTCCTATTCTCTCCCCCATCCCACTGTGGATATTTGCTCACCTTTCCCACATTTGCCTGTCCAGGTACTTGGTTTTTATTCTCTTCTCCGCTCCTTTCATTCTCATTCAAGGAGTGATCTGGTCTTTATACTAATGCAGGAGAGATGTATTTTCTTTAAGAAAGAATATTTTTACCTGTCTAAAATGTATCTTACAGCCAGCGGGAGAGGTGATGAAAACAGATGGTCCAGACATATTGAGAATGTTGTCACGAAAGCAACAGGACCCTGAGCACACCAACAAGCCTCAGCTGCTGATGGCCTCAGAGCTGCCTCATCACCCACAACAGCCCTGCCTGGCAGTTAGGGCTTGCAGCCGACACCAGCTGCCTCCCACCTTTAGGGAAGGTGGGACAAGCCATCTCTGGGCTCTACCTCTTCTGCTTCCTATCACTAACACCCTTGATCCCACTCAGGAACTCAGAAATTAGATGCCTGACTGTGAACATAACACTCTAGTTTCCTATTAAAAAACAAACAAACAAACAAACAAACAAACAAAGAATATTGTCAAAGGCAATAGATCAGTTCTTGGACCTGAAAACAATGAAACCACTTTGAGGACACCTGGTATTCTTTGGTTTTAGCATTTCTGACATTTATTCTCTGACAAGCTACTTGCTGAAAACTGCACAAGGTCTTACTAAAAACCTATTATAGATGAAATATTAGAAAATGTTAGGAATTATTTTTATTTCCATTTATCTAGAAGAATACTTAAATACTGACTCCAGTAACACTACATAAAATTAAAATTTACATCTATGCTCTTTTACATTTGTTTGCAATAAAAAGAAATATTTGACCTAAATAAGACAGTACATCATTACATTTGCTCATTTAGAGTGGAACAATTGAAATAGGAAGTTAGTAAATGTTGCAGTTCTCTGTATGTTAGTATGCATTACAGCAAGAAAGGGATCTATTCCTTTTAGTGGTTATAATGGGAGAAACAGAATCCAAGCTCCCATTCTCTGCAGTTGTACATTAAGTTGCTTCTACTCACATCTTCACAGAGCATCATTTGGAAGGACAAGTTTTGAGTGGCAGAGGAACTGAAAAGCTGGCAATAGACAGCAATGCTTTTACACTACAGAAAAAACTGCCCTTGTTCTACCAGGTTCACAGTTTTCCCACATGTCAGAACTGTCCTTAAACATGGGGAGCAGTACAACCGATTCCAACAAAATATTACCCATTCCTAAACAACATGACTTAACCCTTCTCCAGTTAACCTCTAGGTTGCCATAATGTTTCTTTAAAAAGAAATCTGTGCATCTTGATGTCACTCCTATATCATGGTAAGTGTAACATGATTTTCCAAAGCAATTCTGTGACCTTATACAGCAACTTTTTTTCCAAACAGCATTTTTAAAGATGCAGTCAGCTTTTTTCCTTAAAAATAAATAAATAAATAAATAAATAAATTTTAATTGCTGCTCATTCAGTGGAACTAGAAGAGTATGAAATCACTACAGTATAGCCCTACACCAGACTAGGATTAATTGTTAGTCATCATAGATCTCACAAAATATTCAGAGTACTTGGGAAAGAGAGGAAGAAATCAGCACCAAATTTACACTATTTTCCTTCCCAGTGTATTTTGGTTGCTATTAATCTGTCAGCATCTAAAAGAAAAAATGGTAAAATATAATGCTGAAGCTTTTGTTTATTAACCAGTAACTTCTAGTTAAACTGTTATCAATGTACGCGTCCACTGAACTTTCAATGTCTTCTAGAATCTTTTAAATGCCATTAAAACTTGTCACAGAGGAATTTCATTTGGATAATCAAAAACTCTCTAAGCCTAGATATCAAGGACATAATAGCATATTCTGTAGCTCAAAATTCAAATCTGAACTGTAGGCAAGGAATTCTAAAGCATTCAATATTTAATTAAGATGCTTCTTCTAAAAGCTTAAGTGAAGCCACCTAATTAAAAAATGCTAATGTGGAGGTATAGGCTTTCCTTGTCAAAGTGATGTATCTTATTCCTTCTTCTACATCTTTCTGGTCTGGTTTCGTTCTTTTTGAAGACAAACAATGCCTTATTAGAATAAGCTTGACTGCTATGAATAAAATATTTGAAATGCCACCATGCATACAAAAGCATAGCAGTTAAGGAATAATGAGGGGATATCAGTTAGAAACGTTTCAGCAGCAACCTGAAATAAGCATTTTGCTGCACACAGCCAGCTTAAAGTAATAAGGTTTATTCTTCATCCCAATACAAGCAATTTGGTGAAGAGTTAATTTTATCCCTTATTTTTTTTAATAATTTTTTTTAAAAAAATCAGCATTTAAAAGGAATAGCAGCTCAAACAGCATTATGCTCAGCTTTATTTTTCATAGTAAAAAAAAAATAAAATAAAGAACAATTTGTGGAAAATTACAGACAAGCAACATTTACTTGGTTCTGAAATTATTTATACAAAGGATCAGATAAGTTCTGCACAGAACTCTGCTGGTACAACTCAAACCAAATTAATCTCACTATTCTAGAAAGGCTACTATACTACACAAATGGGGGGAAAAATAAGCCTAAAGGAGCTTACAACTCATTCTGAAACCAAACCAACTACATTAGATGGGGTCAGAGGAGATAATAGGGGGAGTTTCTCTTTCTACCTGTATTATTCTCACAGTGCTACATAGCTTAGCTTAGTCACTTACACTTCTATTCATTTGTGGGTTTTTTGTGTGTTTTTTTTTTTTTTTAAGTGTATTTTAATTCTTCTGCAGTTTGGTAAAATAAATTCCTTAATGCCTAGATAGAAGTATTTATAAATATCTCCTCATCTTTTTTTCCCTGGATGATGACTGTCAACCTAAAGCACCTTTACGTGGTGCTGGCACTGGGACTCCAGCTGCAATTCAGAAAGCAATCCCAGGCTTGCTGTGGGCTCAGTACACAGTAACAACCAAAGCCACCAACAAAACGCTGGCCCACAGTGGTACAGATATCAAGACAGAACTCAAAGGCACTATCTTGTCACTATGCAAAACCTCACTGCACTTGCACAGAGAACACTGTGTGTGGTTCTGGTCCTGCATCTCCAGGACTTATTGGAATCAGGAAAAGACTGCAAGCAGGATTAGGGTCCAGAATTGCCCTCAGAAGGACGGCTGGACAGGCTGGGGCTACTTGGTCGGGGGAAGAAGGCTAAGACGTGGCCATGCTCCCATTTTACAAGCCACAGAGGAGGCTGAAATTTGGATGATCACCTCATTAACTGTACCTTGCAAAACAAGAGCCAAAGTGACTCCTTAAAATCAGCAGATCAATGAAGAAAAACAAACAAACCAACCTCTTCTTTCCCTCACAAAGCAGAGCAGCGACTTTCAAGAGATTGTTGCTATGTACTTCCAATAGTGAAACAAGCTTGCTAAGAAACCTCTTTCTACTTGACAACCGAGTCCTACCTGCACACTCAGCTAGTCTGTGAACGACAGGAAAACAAAACAAAACAAAACAAAACACGTTTTTAACATCGAGCTTAGATATTCAACACACAAGCATTCCAGGATGGTTTTCCACACCTTACTGACACACGGAGTTTCTCCCAGTGACTTCGGCAACTCTCGCCGTACCTCCATGGCGGATCCCCCGCCCGAGCTCGGTACTCCCTGCGCTCTCTTGGACTCCGACTGCACCCCACTCCCCTCTCTGCTCCCTTCGGGACTGAGCAGCATCCCTCCGCGCTGAGCTGCTCGGCGCAGCCCAGGACTCAAGCAGAGGGGCCACCTACAGAGGAGAACGGGGACTTAACAAACCACCCGCTGCCCCTCCCCGACTTCTCCGGGCGCTCTCACCTGGGGCTTCGCGAGCGGCACGCCGCCTCTTCGGCATCGTTCTCCGCCACCGCCTCCTCCCCGATGTCGGGCAGGGTGATGAGCAGAGCCTTGCCGCCGGCCCAACTCCCGGCCTCCTCCGTGGCAGCGAGCAGCGGTCGCGGGGGACGCCCGCCGGCAGCCGGGGTGCAGCTGCCTCCGGAGGGCGGGTGGAGGCTGGCGGCGGCCGGGCCGGGACCCGCAGCGGAGCGGCGCAGCCTGACCAGGAGGGAGCCCAGCTCCAGCGCCGCCACCTTCATGGCAGCGGGGCGGGAGCCCCTTCCCCCCAGCCTGCGAGCCCGACCCGACCCTGTCCTCTCCTCTCCTCCCCCCGGCCGTTGCTAGGCTAAACAAGCCCAACGGGCATGCACCGCCCAGGCAGAGCCATCAGCCTATGCCTTGTGGTCGTGTCAGGTGTGAAATACTGCCTCTGGGCAAAGGAGACGACATTTTCCCTTTAATTAGAAGTCCACCTCACCCCGAGGGGTAAAAATCAGCTGACTCACTTCAAGTCCTTTCTTCATCCACTGCACTCCTATCTACACAAGGAAAGACTAAGAGGCAAGTAGGGCAAGTGACTCCTCCAGCAGTGTGCCAGGCAGCTGCATCAGGAAGTACCCATGTGCAAAGATGGCACCAGTCCAGCTCCTGTGACTGGGAGAGCAGCAGGGTCAGGCTTGTGTAGGTTGGGGCAAACACTGCACTAGCACTGTAGAGCTGTCTGTCTGGACAGAGAGAAGCGTGGTTGTACCAGCAGCAGCCTGGGCACACTGATGGCCAGTATTATGGTAGAGGCAAACAGTGTGCCAGCTTAGACTATAGCAGCTAACATGGCCTCTGGCAGCAACCAGAAGAGTGTTCCACACTTCCCCATGTATATATGAGGAGCCCAAAACCACATATCAAAAAAAAAAAAAAAAAAAACTTCACTATCTAAAAGGGACTATAAGAAGGGAAGGTACTCTTTAGCAGGAAAAGGTCCATAAAGGCATCCAGATTTGCATCTATTCCTCACACTGTCGCAATGAAATCTACCAAAGCACTTTCGGTGTGCAGCATTTGTCCTAGCTGCATATCCCTCAATTGGGAGCTTGGAGCACTAATGCACTTCTTCAGTAAAAGAGATTCATGAAGATTCATTCATTTACTCTGGAACAGAATCTATTATGAATGTCACAAACTTGCTCATTACTCTCCATAATCCAAGAACCACAACAATAGACAGGTTCCAACTCAGCTCTACAAACCTGAACATTCTACCTTACTCAAGCATTCTACCTCTTTAGATATGCTGATTTTAATATAGATCATTCCTCTTTAGTTTGAGATAGTATCTTTTATGCTACAACTGTGGTAGTGCTTTTCACCCATTTGATCTCTGTCTTCTCAGCAAATCACTATAAAGTGGTCTGATGCCACCTACTGTATAGAATCTAGGCAGTTCAGACATCGAGTGTTAATCCTGAAAGGATTTAAAACTCTTCATCATGGTAAATTACTTACCCTCAATAGTACTGTCAAAAAAAAAAACGTGTAGGAGTAAAACAAGGAAGACCAGGCAAACAGGGAAGTGTAATACAAAAATGTTATGTCAAGTATATTCATGTTTTACTATTTACTATAATACAATGTATTTTTTCTCATGTAAATTATTTTAAACTGTCAAAATATTTAGAATAGTCATATTTTTGTCATATAAATTGATCATCATTTACAAGCAATTGAACTTAGTTTGTATTAGCTATATTGCAAAAGTATCCATAAACATTTATCTACTGTTTAAAGACCAATTTTGGGGGTAGTTATATTTACAAGGGTATCTTTATAGAATTTAGATGAGCTGTCATTTATCAGTTTAAGGGCCAGAAAAGATCATTTGATTTGACTCCTCGTATGATGTTTCACCTCAGTGTTTCTCTGCAAATTCTCTGCATCTTAATCTACATGTGAAATGCTAAGATATTCTAAACAGTTCATTTTGAAGTGAAATGAGAAATTCTGCTGTATTTTGACATTGCAAGGATAGGAAACGTAGGCACCCTTTCACAGGTTGGTCTTTAAATAAGAGAAAGAATGATTGACGAGGTGCATCCCTGGCACCCCATCCTTACCGCCTTGCCTCCTCAGCTTTCATGGCCTACATATGAAGAGCGAATTTGTCACTTAGCCTGAAAAGGACGGAAAGATGAGATGAAAGCATCACAATGGGATAATTGTATTACTGTAATTAGGGAATCATCATCTATCACTTCACCTGTAAACAAACCTTTTGTTTTCACTTCAGGACTTCCTGAGCCAGTGAAAGTAGTCTACTTTGCTTTCAACTCTTCAAGTGCATGCAAAACCCAATTCATTAAATTTATATTTCATTATTATTCATTTATATTTTTTTTTATCATGAGTCACAGAAGCCTACTGAAATTTTTCATCTGTATGTATAACAGATCATAAAAAAGCTGCTTAAAACTTTGGGGCGTTGATCTCTCTGAAATCTGTTTTTTAAAGCAGTAGAATAGAGTTCTTGGCATAACAGCAGTATTGAAATTGATGAGGGAAATACTAGGGGGGAACAAAAAGTAAAAGCATAAAAGCAAAAATAGTCCTGAGCTAATGAAGGATCGAACAACTACAAAAAAAAAAAAAAAAAAAAAAAAAAAAAAAAAAAGACAAAAACAACCATCAGAGGAGAAATTAAACATTAATAGGAATATTCAAATGACTAAAATCCACTTTACAATAAATTGTGCTCAAATGCTCCATAGAATTGCAATGAGTGTCAAACACAATAAACATAATTTTGAAGCATGCTTAGCTGGTTCTCAGCTCTCTCCAGATCAACGTACTAGTTCTTAAGTTCGAACCTTAATGCTATACAATTGCTAACTACACTAAGTTTCTGTAAAGTATTTTAAGGAAGAAAATACCAAATGAGTGTATAACAAAATACACTAAAGAATTCCACTGGATTTATCCATTTTCAAAGGCTTCAACTATAGAAATTATTTCCATGTTATTGTGCTTAATATAGAAAAAAAATTAGGTTTGTTTTCTATTTATTTTCCTTTGAGATTTAAAAACAAGTTGTAGTGTCCATTCTGCTTTCTAGACAGGATCTGAAATTTTATCATTGCATCCTCTTCTATATACCCTGTTAATGAAGAGTCCATGGCTTTTCTGCGTTACATCAGATGGATATTTTTTCAAGGACTTCAATCATTTTCACTACTTTCCAGAATTTTTCACATTGTTGATGCACATACTGAAATGACTATCAGATGTGAATACTTCAGCGCAGGTCAACTACGATATCAGCAAGTACATGAACTTAGACAAATAAATATTAATTAGCAACTTTCAGTGTCTTATTTCAATATGACATTTTTTTTTTCAGTTTTTACTGAAGACCTGCTAGTTTTCTAACATCAGAAAACTGAATTCAGCGCATTTTACTATTAGATTTAAGTGCCATCATTAACTGCTGACGAAATGCACTGATTCTTTCCTTCTGGACTGGCCAGTTCAAGATGCAGCGAGATCTGAACATTCCTCTTCTCAAGCAAAGTGCATGATTCAACTTGTAATCTTGTATATTATGAAGAAAGATCAGTATGATGGAGTCTCGACTTTGTTCAATAGCTTGCTGTAAGGCATGGTGCACCTTAAACCTGAAGGAAAAGTAAGACAAAATTTTAAGTTCAGGCTTGGGAACAAATGACAGATAGATCTTTTGATAGTGCACATAATAGCATGCTGTAAAATCAGGGTCTAATTTCAAAGTGAAGTCTTAATGTACGTTTTATGATATAAAACTCTCATTACTTACATCAAATTAATTACCTCTTAAAATATAACCTAGGTCTACTGTCTTGACGTAGCCATAATTAGCAAGGTTCCTTCAAATTCGAGATCACTGCTAAAGAGCAGTGAAAAGAGTTGCTTAAAGATATATAAAAATGAATGCTAGTGATCACAACAATGACTGTCCTGTTTCAAACACATAATTTTAAGGAAAGCAATCTGCAAAAGTAATGGTTTGACTTTTTGAAAAGGAAAAAAAAAAAAAAAGACAGGTTCAAATATCTACTAGTTTACATGTAGAGCAATTAAGTTTATTAAATTTAAAACTGTTCCAAAAGTAGGATATATTAAAGGAGAATTTGCATTGCATTTTTAATTAATTTAAATAACAAAAAAAAAAAGATTACCTTGCTAAAAATCTGCTAAGAAATTTTCCCCTTACATACAGTATTTTATATTTTACTTACTTCCTGCACCATGGATCCTGTAAGAGATGTTCAGTCACAATAAAAATAATCTTCCTGCTCTTTCTTATGCTGTTAATTATAGCTTCAAATTCAGATATTCCTGCTTCAAAGTCTCGTTCTTCTAGACAAAACTTAACTTGAAATTGCTCATTTTCTTCCAGAGAAGTGAAGTTCGTCAACACCCAATTTGTGTCCTTTCTTGCATGAATAACATAGGCATCATAATCAAACACTTCCCGTAATCTGTCAAGCTCTTTAAAGCCAAGTATTCGATTTATAGAAATATTCCAGTAGAAAGCTATTCTCCACCCTTCAAAATGGATGAGAAGAATGATGAAAATGAATTGCATCACAACAGTGGTAGTGATCACAAACAGAAGCTTAAAGGGAGCACTGTCTTTGCAGGCTGAGGTGTCAAAATGCAACACCAGAGTACTGTGATATTTAGGTGGGGTGTTGCAAACGTACTGACTGTGCAATCCAGGTATATATGCTTGAGTGGCATTTAGCCAACTAGCAAACCAAGCAATGCTTTCACAGGTGCAATCAAATGGATTGGAATCCATCTCTAGTTTTCTCAGGCTCTTGAAAGCTGGACCAAACACATCTTCTTCAACTGAGGTTATTAGATTTTTCTGAAGGTTCAACGTATTTAGAGAGTTTTGGTTATCAAATAAAGTTGCTGGCAACAAATTCAAATTATTTGATCCTAAATCCAAGTTTTTTAACCGATGCAGACCCTTGAAAACATTAACTGGAATCTCATCAAAGCCATTTGATTTTAAATTAAGAACATGCAAGTTGGGAAGGTCTTTTAAAAAAAGAACTGGACCTCCTGGATTTGCTTGTTTCCAAAGCCGAGCTAAATTATTGTGCTGCATATCCAGAATATCGAGTTTGTAAAGTCCATCGAACAAGTCTTCCTTTATGTTTGCTATATTGTTATTGCTGATGTCCAGGACAGTCAGATTCCGCAGTGGATGAAAAGGTGAAGGAGAAATTGCCAGATTATTGCAACCTACCTTCCTTAACATCAGTTTGCTAAGACTTGGAACAAAAATAAATGATTCACTTCGCAAAGTCACATTTCTGTTGTAAGAAAGATAAATATATTCTATATTATTGAGACCTTCAAACTCATGACCAGTGAGCTCTTGATTAATTTCATTGAGACCAAGATCAAGAATTTTCAGTTGTCCCAAGGAGGAAAATGCCCCACTTTCTACTGTAGAGATCCTTGTTTTTGTGAGATTGAGAACTTGCAAGCTGGAATTAGCAAGTGATACAAAAGTTTTATTAGTTATTCTTTGTAAGTTTATGTTGCAGTTGTAAAGACTTAGATATTTCAGGTTTTTCAGACCTGTGAACATGTTAGTCGTAATTTGTGGAAAGTTGTTATGATCCATTATAAGGTACTCCAGGCGGTATAACCATCGGAAGGAAAAATCTTCAATTTTCCCAGTTAGTGCGTTTATCAGATTCAGATGTTTAATGCTGGACAATCCATAAAATAAACGCGAAGACACTTTAAAGATGTTATTATCCTCCAAGTTCAAGTACTCTAAATTTGACAGCCATTGAAATGAGTCATCCTCTATCACAGAGAGAGAATTTTTTGAAAGGTTTAAAACTGTGAGGTTTGTCTCTTGCAGACCCTGGAGAGTTAACCTGTTAATGTGTGAAAGCTTCACATGGCTCAGTGAGAGGTTCTGAATCGATGTGTTCGATAATTCCATACAAAGTTTCTTTGTGCAATTTTCACCAAGTTCAACATTGTTCAGTATAAGGCCAAACAGATTTCCAATTGCATGTAAACATCCTGTGTGAAACTAGAAGGAAAGGAAAAAAGAATTTTGACCTAAACAAGAGAGTTATATAAGAAAGTTGAACTTAAAGCCTAAATTCGGGAAGGTTATTCAAACAAGAGCATCAGGCAAACTGGAACTCCTGCACACTTTTTCCACATCTGAGTGTAGACAAACTTCTTGAAGTAGTATTTCATGTTCTAAAATTTTAATATGGTCATCATAATTTTGAGTGGCACTCCTTTAGAATAAGATAAAAGGTTTCTTAGCGAGATGAGAGTTTGTTACGATTTTGCATACAACTAGTGAAAATATTTCACTGTAAGTATCTTAGTAGTCGAGATAACTTTCCGTAATTGGTATCTTATAGGGATACACTGTAAAAAAAAGTTAACGAAGAAACAGTTTTTCTGCATGAGCACAACCTATATTCATGAAACATGATATTACACACTCGCTTCTATGACGTAAATCAGAAGTCACCATTACAGTGCTGGCCCCTCATCTTGGTTTCAGATATCAGCTGAATGATTAAATACTCCATCTATCAGTGTGATTCAAATGCATATGCTTGCTTTCCAGATATCAGACTTGTAAAATCAGAGCAAGTTAAACTGACATAGAGTAACCTTCACAACTACATCTACTTAGTCATCTGCTGTACCCTTGTGCCAGTATGGCTATACATGAAGCCATACAGTGAACAAGATAGGAAACTACCCTGGCCATAAGCTAACAAAACTGTAGTTTCCCCAGGTGATCTAGTCCACCTCCTCACTAAGGTTTGTACCAGTAAGAAGGAGGACTGAAGCAGCAATGGGAACAGAGAGAGAGGAACTGCCTCTCTCAACTATTATACATCTTATGCCAACTCAAAATATTCTTGCAATTACAATGTAAAAGTTTATGCAGATGAATCAACTGGCAAAAACAACAACAACAACAACAAATCACTATTCATGCAAGCTTAGAAATGCAGCACTTCTTCAAATCTTCACTCTTCAAAGGTTTGAAGAGAGAGAACAAGATTGAAAGCAACAAGGTAGGTGGCAGAGCCGACACACACTTAAAAACCAAACAAACATGCACAACAAAGAAGTGGATTCTGCAAAGATTATTTCTCTGGAGTACTCTACTTGCATAAATGATGTTTCTCTCTGATAACTAGGGAAACCTATATTGTTTAACTAGTTTTGCATATTACACTTTTCCCCAACTTAGATCTTTTTAGCTGTTCATCTTCAGTTCTAAAAAAAGCCCTGTAAAATACACTTGATGAGGGTTCACAGAGGTACTTGATCTACCTCTTGCTTGAGGTCTCTGGTCTACATGAGACCAGCTCTTATTCAGTGGAAGGAAAATAATTTTGTATTACATCTGAAGATCAGAAATAATCCTATATACAATAGAATGGTTGCAGGTTTGATCTTGATAGATTCAAAATATAATCATAAAACAGAAGCCACAGAATCACATATGTTAAATCAGGATAGTTCCATTTCATACTTACACCAGCTGAATTTCTACTGAAATGCTTCCTACCTCTTTCAGGGGGTTTGATGACAAATCAAGACTATTCAATGAAGTGTTGCTAAGAAATTTTAAGTCGTCTTTTTTTAACTCAGTGATTTGGTTGCTATACAACACAAGCTCACGAAGATTCTTCAGCTGTTGCTGCAATCCTAAATTTGCTGACTCCAAGTGATTATGAGATAGATCCAAAATATTCAAGTTCTGTAGAGAAGATGTAAATAAAAGTATAAAAAGCCTTTTTATGTAATTAAAAAGAACATTCTGAAATATTGTATTAGAAATTAGTTGCAATACTACAATTAAAATAAATTTGTCATAAAGAATGGCAGCTTTTCCACTCCTGCAGAAAGAGGCTTTCTGTGTGCTCCAAGCACCATCAACGAGGCATTGGAAAATAGAGGTCCACAACTTCAGGTCTGCTCCCTGCATTGCTTTGTACATAGTCGAAAGTTAGCAAGCATGTTTTATGTAACTTAATTGGAATACTGAGGGTAAAACAAATGTTCGGACCTATCCAAAACATGCATACTCACTTTCTTTTCTTCTCAGACCCTCCCTTCTACATGACTCCTGCCTACAAATATGCTACAGATAATACTTAACAACACCCAACCTACCAGGAAAAACAAAGGCAACTAAAAGCCTTTTTATTTTCCCAATCCCCAAAGCCCTGGGAGACAGTACATTTAGTCTAAGCATTGATCTTTACAGACTGAGTGTTTACAGCGTGACCTTGAGAATTTAGACTAGCAACCATCATTAGTCTCGTGCAACTCAGATTCCTGACCATGCCATACTTCATCAGCATAAGTCCTGTATGGAGAGATGCTTTGACAAGATGCAGCAGAGAAAAAGGGATGGAGAGCATTGACTCCCAGGACAGCTGAGACTGCAGTGTGTTTTGACACAATAAGACACTAAGCCTTTTCTTTGGAAAATCAATAAAGATCATATGCTGGGTATTTTCAAATGCAAATAGGCTTTGTATACACATGCAATAAATTCCCCATGCATACTTTATTTACCAGAAAAGGTGCATTTCTAAAGCTTACCTCCAGGGTTTTGAAAGGATCATTTTTTACTTCTATGATGTTGTATCCTAGATTGAGCTCAGTCAGGTTGCTACAGGTAGCAAACACTCCATCAGGAAGTTCATGCAATTGATTGTGTTCTAGCTTCAAAATTTGCAACAGGGGCAAATATTTGCACAATTCTGGTTGCAGTTTAGAGATGATGTTGTATCCCGCATTTAAGTAAATCAGATTGCTGTACCGGGTCAGATTCTCAGGAACTAGCTTTTTTAGCTGATTATGGGAAATGTCCAAACCTGTTATGTTGTTTGGAAGATCAGAAGGAATTTGTGTCAGCTTTAGGTGACTACAATCTGCCATTGTATTTCTAATCTGACATTGCTTTCCAATTGATGCACACAGTAAGCAAACAGACACCAGTTTGAAAGACAAACTGTTCCAGCAAAGAATAGAACATCCCATAGTTTTATCTGCAAAGGCAAAATGAACACACATTAACAAATCATCATCATTTTGACACAACTCATACCTTATACCTTAAGCTGAAGACTTAAGCAAGACAGGCACAAAAAATTCATGCAGTTTGAGCAAACATCATTTTTTCATCCGTGAGGTACTATCCATTTCGGTGGAAAAGGTATGCGTAATAACCACTCTTCACTGAAAATAATTATGTTTAGAGCTACTAACAATTTGTCTATAACTAACACAAATTTCCAACAATTTTCTCTTTTCTAATTAATTTTGCATTGCTTTAGTATGCGTATAAATAATAATAAATGACAAATAAATATGACAAATTGTACACACCCCCCTCAGTGTTAATCACTTATGCCCTGAACTTAATTGTGCTTAAAATATTTGAAGATACATGCAGTAAGAATGTGTAATATAAATACATCTTTATCTTACAGTTCTTGCCTGTTCTTGTTTCACAAGCCAGCCACACAAAATTCGAACCATCTTTCCACCTTACTTAGGCTTTTGCTTGTCTAACTTCAGTTGCAGATAAAAAAAAAAGAAGGAATACTAGACTATAGAATGGTGTATGAGCAGACAAAATGAATCTATACCAACCTTATACCTCACTTAGCTAGGAAGGAAAGTGAGAAGAACCAAGATGTAGAGAAAATGCTCTTAATAGATTCAAGGCATTTATTCAAATGCTTTCACAAAAATATTCTTTTTCATGGAATCACATTTTTTTCCCTCAGGAAATTTTAAGAATTAACATATTCCTCAATATCTCAAGTACTTCCATTATGATATCAAAATCTGTTCACCAGTGCACTGATCTTCAACGGTACTGCCTGTTTAGGCACTACATTACATTTCTGACGAATCACAGACTTCTTCATGTTTTATGCAGTTTCAATTTAGGCCTAATTCAAGTTCAATTTAAGACCTAAATTCATCTATCTATCTTGTAATACAGCTTTACAGGAAGTGAAAAGTAATCCCACACAAATTCTAACCTGAACAGAGCTCTAAGAACTCAGAATGATGTGACTATCCTGCTCAGATAGAAACTGTCCAATTAAACAGCATTCCTGCTTATCAAGTGACTTCTGTATCATTTTCACCTGAATTATCTCCAACAAAGGAAGAGGAAATAATTCAGGTGTGCTTCCCAGCATGTTTTTCCTTGTTTTCACAGGTACCAGTAAGTTTATGTTCTGCTGCATTTTTTCTTAAAAGTAAAAAATACTTCTATTATTCCCTCTAAAGACTCTGGAAAGATGTGGGCCAATATCCCAAAAGCAGATGGGATGTTGCTGCTGTGGAGATATTTCTCTTATTGCAGTCCTCATATTCCTACGGCCTTCTGCCATCAGATTGGAGAACCTACCCATCCTCAGTTCAAGTGTCAGTATGATGGGCTCCCAGATGGAGAAAAACTGTGCTCAATACAAGGCAGATTACAGAAGAGGATTTTAACCTCATTAGGCCTTGGAGAATCCACAACAGTCTCTCCAAAGACAAACTCTGAGGATGACCCCTTGGTTCTGCAGGTCACATTTATCTATTCTTGAAAGTTGCCACTCATTAACACAATCTAGTCTTGAGCTCAAACTCCATGGCAAATTGCAAACAATGAAATGAAATTAAACCAGCACATTTGTACAGAAAAGGTTTTCTGAAGTGATAAAGAAAAAGCTTTCAGAACTGATGTTTTAAAGAGAAGAGTTTTCAGCACCATAACAAAACACTCCAATGAACTGTTGCTGCAACCTGCAGCCCAACAAGGCTTCAGCAAGTCAGACTGAGTAGCGTTCAGCCTTACAGGGGACCTGCCTGTTCAGGGGGAGCATGTTAGGACTGCTCCAGCATTACAATGGCCAGAGGGGGACCTTTTGAGAGCTTTCTTGGGAGCAATCTGACTCCATAGCAAAAGACCTTAGTAAGATCAAGTGGGAACAAGGAGACAAGGGAAAGGACTGAAAGCATTACAAAGCTGTGTACAAAGGACTGCAAAATACTGTTTAAAATAAGTCTTAATAAAAGTTAATTTTCTTGCTAGGCACTGCATGTGGACCTGCCCCGCCTCTTGCAGTTCAGACTGGCTCACTGCTCACTGGTATGCAAACAGGAGAGGGGAGGTGACAGCAAACAACCCAACATGGCAGTCGTGCAGGCAGGTACTGAACATAGTGGCCCATCCCTTCATCTGAGGAAGATGAGATTGCTCCCTAATCGTTCTCATTTCATCACTAAGTTTGAAGGAAGAAGAAACGCACTCACTATGCAAACCCCAGCACTGCTCTTTTCCTGACCTCCAACAAGGCCAACAGGGCTGCCTTCTTGTGCTTGGCTATTTTCATTGAAGAAAGTCTGGAGACAGCTCGAAATGTTTTATGCTTTCACTGGGAACCTGGAGAAGAAAATATTATCAGATTTAAAAGGTAAGATTACAGAATAACACTTAAGGGAAAACAGATAGAACAGGATTTCTCAGTGATACCATCAAGGATCTTTAAAAATGCAGAACTGCAGCAGGGAGCCTCCAGCATCTCGCAGAGAGGGACACTTCTGCTTCCTCACTATTGCTTGTTTTACAGCAGAACTCCCTTGGCAAGCTGGGACCCCACTGCTGGGCACAAGCACCGAGGCACGTTCTCATTAAGCAAACAGCAATGGCACCGACTTTGCTAACTTGCTTTTTGCAAATTAAGAGAAAGCCACAAGCCATGAAATCGCCAAACTTCAGAGCAGAGCTTTAGCTTCGCCCTCTGACACCGTCGTTTATTACGCACTTACCTCGGCGGGCTTCACCTCCTCCAGCGTGGAGCCGCCGGGCGCTCAGCACGAAAACCGCGAGGTGAAGCCGCCAGGGGCCGGAAGGAGAAGCGAAAGTGAAAGCAGGGACAGACGCGGCGCGGCTGCCGGCAGCACGGTGCAGCATCAGGAGATTGCACTACGGCCCGGGCTGAAAGGCTCTGGAAAGATGTGGGGCAATATCCCAAAAGCAGATGGGATGTTGCTGCTGTGGAGATATTTCTCTTATTGTGATAATAGTGCTCAGTAAGAATCCTTTGAAACCACATAAAGTATCACTTCTTAAAAAGGGAATTTATGTGATGGTACAATATATTAATTTTAATAAATAATAACAAGACCTTTTCTATTATATTAAAGTAAGAAATTGTTTTTAAAAGTCCCAACAAAAGTTTCAGGTATTCTTTTAACATCATTTATAAGTTCACATTTTCCAGTGACCTAGCCACCACTTCTCTGGAGAGGATTTGCTCATATGTTCCTCTGGCCATGACAGCAGGCCCTGCTGCTTGATGTACCAGCACTGGTACACCTGCGTGTCACAAATACAGAGGCCTCTCTCTCAAGAGCCCTCTGCAGGGCTCACCCAGCCAGATGCTCAGCACATAGCCACAGCACTGAGTTCAGTTCACTTTCAGCAACAGCCTGACAAAAGTTAGTCCTAATTCTCGATGTTAAGATGCCAAAATAGAAAGCAGAACAATACTCCTTTACAGCAGACAGGCTCAGGGCCTATTTTATTCCCATTTCACAGCTGTGGGAAGAGCAAATTAGTTCCATGCTTCAGTACTGATAAGCTGACCCTCAGTGCAGTCATACTAAAATACTCTTTGGAGAATTTTCCCCTGTGTTTTACTACTCTGCTGCTTTGTAACCTCTGGAAAAGACTGCATTGAGGGTAATGAAGCACAACAATTAACAGCTTACGGAGAGTATTATTCCAACAGAGAAACACTATCAAGTATTCTGCACCTTTTCTTTCTCTGGACCATACATTTTGTCAACACAAAACCTGCATTTTTATTTCACCTTTCTACTGATTCCTGCTCAATACTCTTTTCCCTTTTTTGCATGATTGACAAGAACTAGTACATACCAAAGTGCAAGGCAGACTCGAGAGTGCACACAGTTGTGCATATTAAGCAAGCACATGGTTTCTGAGGCAGAGGACACACCTATGCTTATTTAAGTGGCTTGTAAACACATCAAGTTCTCAAGCTTCCATAACTTCAGTGTAAATAAATGATACTTAGGTTTTCAAGAGCTGGAAAGGACATGACAAATTCATAACAGTCAAGCACACTGCTTCCCCAGAGAATATAGAGAAAAAGCAGGACAAAATTAAGCAATACCTTCATGCAATGTTTGAGGATAACAGCTCAAGTCAGTCAGTTTTGAGTGATGACATAAGGCAGCCAGGCACAATCCTGAAGAGGTGGCCATTTCATACATACCTAGCAGCAGAGAGGAACCAGTTGTTGCACAGACCTGGTTTATGCTTCTCTGAGCATTAAGCACTGAAGGGTGGGGATGTGTGTGCACAAGGATCACTCCCAGAGCAAACATGCCACCACAGCCTAGAACAAAGCAGAAAGAATTCTGCTGATCTTAATCTGACCTTCAAATACATACAAGTGCTAACACACTTGTGTTAGCACATGATTATAGTTGGACTTCAGCATTTTTATAATCTGCAGGTGAGACCACAGGCATCAAGGGGTAGAGTCAAGATGACAAAACATACACAGTCACTACCTCTGCCTATTAGCTTCATAGTAAGAACACTATATACTATAGTAGAGCTTAGATAGAATTTATAGGTCTACTTGCACAAAAAAAGCAGGAAACCAGAGGGATGTACAGTTAAGATCTTAGGCAAGGCTTGAGAAGTGACATTCTGCAATACAAATCAATTTTCTGTCACTAGGGATAGATGAATAGATGTTTTTCTGGCATTGTTATAAGACAAATTCAGCTTTGTTCACTTGAGCTGCTGAGGAATCTAACAGGTCAGGTGCTTTAGGTTCTGGTAAGGCTACTCATTTATCACTGCTTATTTGGCAGTGGAAGGTTGTAGTATCTGAATTACTGCATTAAAATTTTGTTGCTGCAGAAGGGGAAAAGAGCAGATCTGAGGCCTAAGATGCAGATCCCTGAAAAGGGAGACTATATACCCTAAATTCTGGGTGCTATTTGAAGACAGGAGAATATTTTCATGCATTTCTTTTTCCCAGCTGAAGACATTGGGGGTGGGTGACTGAGAATTCAGCCACTGTTTGGGACTTAAGCAACTCAGTAGCCAGCAGTAAGCAGTAGATATAGCTGAACTATTTATCACCTCAAAATTCAAGTTAAGAATGGACATGGAAACTGCAGCATCTGCTCACCAGCTCTGACAGTGGTGTTTACCTTCCTGATGCATTGCAATGACTGAAGATCAACTGCAATTGCAGAGTAAATCACATTTACCACAGGACAAACTACACTTCACTTCCTACCCATGGAATCCTAATTCCAGAGAAGCCTGGGGCACTTTAATATTAACATTTTAGTCTGGGTTAGAAAAGGTAAAAAGGCATCAATTCAGTATCTCCTCTTCTGAAGAAGTGTCGGTGTTTCATATATCCACCACTTTTTTTTTTTTTTCAAGTATATCTTGCAATGAAACATTTTAGCTTTTTATATACCAAAGTATTAAAAAGACTAGGGTTTTAAACTGTCATGCATTCTCATGTTGTAGGAAAAAAAAAATTGGCAATTTCTGCCTCTAAAAACATTCCACTGAAGTTGACAACATTCCTAAAATCTTGTTCTTATCCAGCTCTACCAACTAAGCATGCACAGTCAATAATTTTCATTTGCAATCGTTTCTATTCCCCAGGATCTCCTTTCAGCATTTAATTGACTGGTTTCAGAATCCCTTCCTTTTTCGCTGTTCCTCCTTTCTCTGCAGGTGTTCACAGCGTATTTGTAGCAAAAAAAAATTGTATCCCAGTTCTGGTCATATGCTACTGTCCCCACACCAGTTGGTTTCACTGACCACAATAAACCTTAAAGTATAAAAAAGTACAAGTTTTTGCTTTATACTTCATGGAAAAAAAAACATTAGCATAAATCTATCACTCTTAGAAATATTTTCCTACTAAAGATTATGCCTTTAAAGGCAACATGACTGCTGGCTTCTAAACTTAGGAACCACAGCTGAAGTTGATCTTTCCTTTCAATAATTTCTGTATTCACAGATACCTAAAACTTTTTGCATTGCACCTTTTCCTCAATATTCAGTGTCCAGAAAATCTTAGAAGCCCAGATTTGCTTAGAGCTCAAAGAACTAAGATGTGCAAGAGAGGACATGTTCAAACAATTTGGTAATTTTTTCTCAAAAGTTTTGCCCAATTACTTGCTCCCCTACAACACCTGTTGCAATTTCTTAAGCAAACTGAAAACTATAGGTAACAAATGCAACATGATACAATTTTAGGTAGCCTTAAACAAGCTAAAAAATTTCTTTTGGGAGCAACATACAACCAGTGTCAAATCCTTCACAATAAAATGGAGTATTTCCATCAGTCCTTCAACTGTAGGCAGAATATATAGAAGCAGGATCATTTATTTGATCACTGGACTCATATGATATTTCTGGAAGACTAGCAAAAGATATTCACTGCATTTAAAAGCAAGTTTTGTTTTAACACACTTGGAGTACTTTATTTTTGTAATGGTAAAAATGTCCCATACAAATTATATATAACAAATGTAACACAGAAACAAAGATGAACAATAGTGAAGGATGAATTGGCATCATTGAACTGAAATTTCTGCTCTACAAGTGTTATTTATATCTCAGTTCTTCATTCTGAACTAGGATTATGGCCACTCGAATCCAACCAACCACCTTCCAGGCTTTTCTCCAACAGTGCCATTGCATAGCCTGCACTCTTTAAAAGTGGCTGAAAGGGAGCAAAAAATCACATTTATGGGGAAGAAAAGTGAGGAAGGTCAATCATAACCACTATTAAAAACTATCAGTCTTCATACTCATTAGTTTCAAATCTGAGGACTGAATATCAGTATCAGTACATTTTTATTAAATTCATTTGCAGCACTTAAAATCTGTTGCTATTCATAGATTAAGATTGTGAAATCTTTTATCCATAAATAAACGGAACAATATCTTTCAATTCCTTCTAGCCAGAACAAAGGCACAAAAAAAGGAAGTATATCTGGTTATAACTAGCTAAATAAACCCCACACATTTACAATTGATGCACAGTTAAAATTCATTTAAATTGCAAGGCAATTCTTATATAATTATTGGAAATATGACTATTTCAGACTGGAGGCTGGAATTCAGCAAAAAAGAATGGAACCTGACTCAATAAATTTGGAGGGTTTTTTTCCCTACTGTTTAGTGCTTTGAGCATATAAAAATACATTCGGAAACATTTGTTTGCAAATACAGATGGACAATTGTGCACAAATTATATACTCCCATGTGTGCTAATTGCTATGCTGTTCTCCATTAACCATGCTGATAGTGGATTTAATTATAGCCAAGTGACCAGGGTATAAGATAATTTTGACTCAGAGGGGAATTTAAAGGAAAAGCAGTATGACATTCAGACTGATCTGCTGAAGTATCATCTGGTCCTTGAGAAGGATTCACAGAGAAGACAAAGTGAAATCCTCTTTTTTTTTTTTTTTTTTTGGCATCTATTTAAACGATGAAAAATGAGGTATGGAAAGTTATACACTTAATGAATGGGTTCCTAGCTGTGGTAATTGGGCTTCTCTCAAGGCAGAGATACCTAGGAGGTGTAGGAACTGGGAGCAGAGAGAGGAATCCTGACTCAGAAAGCCACCTTGCCCCACAGTGGCTGAGTAGGTTCATCAAAAGGAACGGTTCGCTGACAGGGGCACAGGAAAGATGTAAACGACCGTGAGGGACACCATAAGGATTTAAATGTGCCCAATGAACTGCTAATATCTGTTTGAAAATGTGTGTTGTGTCACTGCCTCCTGATCACTATTAATTTGAGATCTTATTGAGAACTAAAGACAGGTTTTTGTAAGAGACAATTTTATCTGCCCACGTCGTTACCACAGACCACTATTTACGCTAACACACTCAAAACTTATAGTGTAAAATCCTGTGGAAAATCCTGTTATGCAAGAGTGGGAACACAGCCAGTGACCACTTTTGCCAACAGGAAAAGTTTTAATAGCGCTTTCTATAGCACATTCAGAGAATATCAGAAAAAGACAGCCATCTTATCCCATGGTTTAGCTCTTATAATCACGTGAATAGTATTCCCTGATCTGAAACCTTAGAGCTTAACGTCATGCAAGGTGTACATCCTGTCCGAACACCAGAGTGACCATGCTATAGCTCCTAGGATTCATTCACAACAAAAGAACAGGTTAGATGTTTTGTGCCAGGCTGTTCCAGACTGCAGTGTGGAACACTCTGCAAAATGAAGGTCATGACCATGGTCAGAAACTTGACCATGAAAGACAAATGTATTCCTCTTCAAGTACAGTTCATCTACAATGTGATCAGCCTGTAATCTACCTGATATTTGTAGATTAAATGAAGACATGCTTGTATATTCAGAATCAACCAAAGTATCTCAAAGCATTTGTTTGTACTGCAAAACTATATAACCAAAATACCTGCCTTGGAAATCATCTTCCTCACTAACATTGTAAAGAGTTAATTACCATGCATCTCTTCTGACTTGCATCTTTTGCATTAACACAATAAATAAACAAATCAAATTGGAAGCACTGAAATAAAAATGAAGGTTTTCTTTGGAGAAACTAGAGAAGGCAGCATATACAGCAGATTTTATCACATACAGCTTTGTGATTTAACCCAGCAGGCAGCTCAACACCATATAGCCATTCATTCACTCCTCCCCACTCTTAGTGGGAGAGAAAACAGGATAAAATAAATAACAAAGTAGAACTTGTAGGTTGAGATAAAAAAACAAACAAACACACATACATTTACTAAGACAGGAAACGAAGAGATGAATAACATTAAGAATAATTTATATATATGTCACCTCCTTTATTATGGATAAAAGTTCAAATGTAGTTTAAAAATAACTCATCCAGAATATTTTAAATGTATTTCTGCATTGCATTATTTGGCAAAATAAGCTAATAACAGAGCCATGGGATACATATTTTAGGTACTTTAAGTTAGGGGAAATACATTACAGACTTTTCTTTGCAGAACTATTTGAGAAGCACGGTATTGTTACGAGTACTGATGTTATTCCACGAGAAAAGTCTGTTTCTAACAGACTCACATTTTAGTAGATTATTTTGAAACGGCAATATCAAAGTGTCGGGCTAGCTGTCTTTTATTCAGCAACCCATCAGAATTCTGTTTATCGTACATGCACAAGGGTACCACTAGATGTCAGCATTAACTTTCTCCAAAATAGAAACGAGCCGTTTGATTTCTATTCATGGGTAGGAACACGTCCTCAGGGTAGACCGTGATACCCAAAGCTCCTTAAGAAAAGCGTTTCTAGCTTTAAGGCTGAACTTGAAACTGCTTGAGCATTAGGGCTATCTACACTGCAAAGTATATTACAGCCCAAGTGACTGTTGTACATTCGGTGATATTTAAGATGTTCCATATTCATATTCCTAATAACTGAACGTGTAACATACATAAAATGAATCATTTTATTCAGCTGTAACTAGAGAAGAAGTCAGTTCTGCAGCCTTGAAGATTCTGGGATGTTTAGTGCCATCAATATTCTCACAGGCCTGCTGTTGCTAGTTTACCAGATTTTATCTAAATAACATAAGGTGTAACATATGGACCTAACTGCATTTCAACAGCTTCACAACAGTAACTCCTTAAAATTCAAACTTAATTCACTATGAAAGTAGTGAGATGCCTGGCAAACATCCCTTTCTAGTCTTAACATGCAAGCCTCAATCTCCCACAGGCCTGCCTACAAACTATTTATGATAACAGTTTTCTAGGAGGCAACTCATTAAAATAATGCAAAAATGAATCTGCAAGCTCTTAAGGCTATTTTTTTTTTTTTTTTTTTGCATCTGACAAAGTAATCATTTCTCTCCTCCTGATTCAGTTCTGTCTATATCTGCATACATTGCTTACTAACATGAAGATAAATGCCTCTTCATCCTTTCTGAATTCTTTTGCTCACTGACACAGAAGCAGGCAGAACTAGAAAGCAAATAGAAAAGCCCCTGGTGTTGGAAGACTATTCGAATCTGGACTTCTACATTGCTTCTTAAAGCTTGTTCAGAACATTTAATTGGGAAATTTTGACTAACACATTGTAATTTGTTTTGAAGTAAAATCAGCAGAACACTTTCAGACTTAGACTTAAGACAGATTTCTGTACTTAAAGACAAGGACTGTGGGAGCAATGAACAATTTGGAATTAATACTTATATCCCAAACAATGTAGTAGGAGAGATTTGTGTTTAATTGATGGAGATAAAAGCAAGTTTTTCCATGGCAAACAGTATGCAAGTCAGAAAGTATTCAATTATTTGAGCTTCCCATATATTTTAAGCCTGAACAGGCCATTTTACAAGACTTTTTTTCTCTATTGTTGCTAAGTTGCTGAAACTTATTTTCCATTTTTATAGAGGACTAGAACATCCACAGATGATATACTGCATTATTTTTAGCTGCATTTGTGCATCCAATAAGGAATTGACAGTGCCACAATCTCATTAGGTTTACAGTTCTTCCTATGAGGTTTTTTCCACCTGTATTAAAAAGGAACCGACAAGGAAATCTGTAGCCTTAACGGCTTCATAGAATCATAGAATGGCCAGGGTTGAAAAGGACCATAACAATCATCTATTTTCAATGCCTCTGCTATGTGCAGGGTTGCCAGCCACGTCCAGCCTGGCATTGAATGCCTGCAGGGATGGGGCATCCATAACCTCCTTGGGCAACACGATACTGTCCTTTACCACCCTCTGTGTGAAAAACTTTCTCCTAATAATTAACCTAAACCTCCCGTCTTAGTTTATAACCATTTCCACTTGTCCTATCCACTCTCATAAGCAGCCATTCTCCCTCCTGTTTGTATGCTCCTTTCAAGTACTGAAAGGCCACAATGAGGTCTCCCTGGAACCTTCTCTTCTCCAAGATAAGCAAGCCCAGTTCCTTCAGCCTTTCCTCACAGGAGAGATGCTCCAGTCCTCTGATCATCTTAGTGGCTCTCCTCTGGACCCATTCCAAGAGCTACATGTCTTTCCTGGGGGCTCCAGCCTGGACAAAAATACTACAGATGGGGCCTCACAAGAGCTGAGTAGAGGAGGACAATCACCTCCCTCTCCCTGCCAGCCACCCCTTTTTTAATGCAGCCCAGAACACAGTTGACCTTCTGGGCTGCAAGTGCACACTGCTGGCTCATGTCCAGCTTCTTGTTCACCAGGACCCCCAAGTCCTCCGCAGGGCTGCTCTCAAAGGGTTCTTCTTCCATTTTGTATAAATGCCTGGGATTGCCTGGCCCAAGTGCAACAGCTTGCACTTGGCCTTATTGAACCTCATTAGGTTCTCACAAGTCCACTTCTCCAGCCTGTCCAGGTTCCTCTGGATGGCTTCCCTTCCCTCCAATGTATTGACTGCACTTCTCAGCTTGGTGTCATCTGCAAACTTGCTGAGGGTGCACTTGATGCCATCATGTATGTCATTGATGAAAATGTCAAAGAGAACTGGTCCCAAGACCAACCTCTGAGGGACACTGCTTGTGAAAGGCCTCCACCCTGACACACAACCATTGATCACAACCCTTGGGCTGTGTTCAGCCAAATGGTTCTTAATTCACCAAACAGTTCGTCCTTCAAATCCATACCTTTCCAATTTAGATAGAAACATACAGTGAGAGACCATAAGCACATTATTGTATTACTATTTTCTCCATTCTCTTTCTTCAGAGACCTGTTAGAGACAGCTGGGTATTGTGTCACTGAAGTTTTATGTCCTTTAGCACCAATATCATCAATGAATTTCTGTAGCATCTGACAACATGAAACTCTGAACACTACCATACTTTTAATGCTGGTTGGAAGATCATGATTTGAAATTTCAAGAAAACCTGCAAAAGAATGAGAAGTCAAGCTCCGCTGAATACTTCAGGGCATGCAAAAGCACTGCACTTGTTTGTCTCAGAGTGGCTGGAAAAGTGAAGAACAAGCAAAAGCAAATGGTGCTTCTTCACACCGTGCTGTTTAATTTCCTCAATTTCTGTTACTAAGACCATTGTGGAATACAAAATATTTATTCTTCCTAACAGCAAAAATGAAGAATAAATCCTTCAAATTGCAAATGAAATTACTTCTATCAGGAAACAATATGATCCACAGGCCAGTTCTGTAATGCATCCACTTTGTTGTGATTCTCTCTCATTCATTCCACAATCAAAAATAGGGGAAGTAAACAATTTACCCAAACTTCAAAAATAGAGGTTTCAAATCTCTTTTGTCTATTAAATCACCTAGGTGATTTATGCCAGTATAAATAGTTATAAGCAAAAAAGCAAAAGTATTTTATGGAACATTGAGATTCAACACTAAATATGTTTAAAAGTTAGACCTTTTCAGTAGATATTTTTTTTACTGTAAGTACACAAAAACTGTTCCAGAGCAGTGTGGATCAGCACATTTCACAAGTAACATCAACTGCAAGTGTTACATAAACATTATTTGGATTCCTAGAAAACCTGAGCTTGGTTTTAAATTGACCTTATATCAGAAGTAAAACTTGGAGATAAAATGCTATTGTATCAGGATGTTAATCCAATGAATTTATCAAGCAGATGGTTCTCAACTACATATGGCAGCCTAGGTCTTGCTCTCCAAGCAAGTTGAGATTGTTTGTGGGGGGAAAAAAAAAATAATCTGACTTGTTTGTCTCTATTTTCTGTTTAAGATTATGACTCTACAAGTAAGCAGTGGATCAGAGATGCCACAAACATAAGAAAAACAAGTCTTTTTTTTTTTTTTTTTTTTATGTTTTTAAATTCTCTCATGCCTCCTGTTACAGAAATGCCTGCACATCCTCAGAGCAATAATGCAACAGCAGTTTCTCCCCATCGGAAGCAATGTTCTTTGCAATGCTGACAAGGTCAGTGAGGTCCATATGAAATTATTTGCTGACTTAAGTGCCGGTCACAAACTTTGCAGCTGTTTGGATGGGCAGTTTTAATTTACAGCATATTTTTCAAAGTTGCCAACTTAGGGAAATCAACTGAAAGATTCCAATCCCAATTCTACTGTATCTTCTACATAAGTGAGACTATTACCTAGCTTTAATACTGTATATCAATATGACTATGCTTGCTTACTTATATCCCATGAACTAAAATATTTAAAGTGGGCCCTACTTCCTAATTGCAGCCACATTTCATTCTGGTCGTGTAACATGAGATGAAGAAACATGAGGTATCTGAGTTCTTAAAGCAGTTCAAGGAAATGATTGAAAGAATCATTAGTGCCACTGCACAGAATGGTTTGGATACAGAGTGTATCATGGCTCTTTAAAAATGCTTACAGCAGTCATTACAACATTGTTCTCTGCCAGATATCCTGTCCTTTTCACAGAAGTATTATATAAACAGCTTTAAAATTTGAAAAAGGGAAAAAAGAAGGTTAAAGGATATAAAAAACCTCATTTGTTCTCTTAAGAAAATAAAACACTGTGTGCACAAATACATTCCTGTATAGTGCCTGGAAAAACATCAAGGAAGAGTTCTCTAATAAAGTGATCATATTATTCATTACCATTTAAAAAACTATTCCAGCATACCAATCTGTAGTATGTTCTCAGCCTGCTTTGCAGCAGTTCAGAAAAAGGTCCAAGGTTCATAGAGGAGGGCTTGTAATCGGCTCACAAACAATGTGCTTGAAATTCCTTTCTTTTGTAGCAGGAGTGCAAAACTACAGTTGAATAATTAAGCTATTGAACTAGGATTTATGCCGAAAAGACTAATTTGTAAGCTGTGCCCAAAGTGTCTGGTTTTGAAGTGATTTGCATATTTCTTCTTCTGGTATTCTAGGAATGCTATGGGAAACTTGCTACCCCAGGTCTCAGCAATAGGTTTCTCATGCATACCTTTCCAAACTTGTCTTTGAAAACATGAAAGCAAAGAGTGTGACAAGCAGCTTTAGATTCACGTAGCTTATGAATACAGGTATTCATGGAACAGGAAGTTAACTTAAAATCTCTTACAATGTACAATAAGATGCTATTTATCTAGGTTACATTAAAAATTAATCCTAATTATTTATGCAGAAGTATAGGGGCTCTGATAAACATAAGCAATGAAATCTAGCCGCAGAGATGCTTATTTGAGGAGATAAAAGGCAAGCTTTGTATCTGTGAAATAAGCAGCAGTAGTGATGACAGTGAGCAGAATGCAGGGCAGCTCAGGGCATTTCCCCTGCATGCATACATTTAGTACTCAAGTACATGCCCTGCTCTTCTAACCAGAAACAATCTGGATGCTTTGCCATTCCCAATATATCCCTTTATTGCAAAATAAATTCATTAACTTAACCATTGGAAGTCATTAAGCTATCAGCTTACATCACTCATCCATATGAAATTACTGTTAAATACTTATTTAAGGAATGCACATATATTATGGCAGAAGCTTTCATTTGTATCAAGTCAGATGATATTCAGTGAGGAAGCTAATGCAAATGCAGTGGCTATGTAGAGTCAGTACCAAAAAAAAAGCAAATAAGCATTAGAGAAGACTGGATTGTATATAACAGTTACCAATTTTTTAGAACAGTATGTGCATCCAGGTGCAACTTATTCCAGAGTCTGACATTATATATGAGGGTATTTTTTGGCTCTGACAGAATTTATTTCTTGTTTCATAGCTGTTTGAACAATTACGCCTGCATCCCTTATACAGACCAAAGAAGAATCCTTTGAAAGAGGAGTGGAAGACATGCTCCTTCACTAATGGGCAACTGAGCATGCCTAGGGGAAGCAAAATTCAGGACACTGCAGAGTATATAGGCGCATTAAAGAGTCCACGCAGGTAGTCTGTGCTACCTCATCACACTGGCCTGCCAAACACCAGGAGCAGTGATCCCCTCAAGTACCTGCTAGGGTAGTGCAAAATACAGTCATCTTCAGCAAGCTCCTGATACTTGCTGAAGAGAGACCTCCATGATCACCACTACCCACAGTCAACACTTTATGCTGTAACAAACTTCTACAGCCCTAGGCTGTCAAGAAGGATGAAACTACACCTCCTAAACTTCAAAACACAGCACATTTAAATTAGTCCTCTTTGGAAAATAATCACAGTAAGTCCTATGCTGCAAATGATATCATAACTAGGTTAGCTCATTAGCTTGTTAGAGATCTGAAAATTTTACTTCTGCATCTTAAAAATTGCTTGAACTTTTCATTTTACTTTGTACCATCAGTTTGTTTTTACTTTATAATTGTCTTGAACAGATGCTTTTAAAGAGGTTATGACCATGTCTGCCTGCAAATGAGAGCCGCATAACAGAACCAACTTCAAAGCTATCTATACAGTTCTTTGGTGTTTTGGGCAGCAGTACATGGCACTGCACCGTCTTTTTATTGGTCAGCACAGTTATATATATTATAATGTACATAGTTAATAGTTAATAATATAAATACTTGCTAATTACTTAATCAAGTTTGCCTCATTTTTCAATAGGTTGTGCATTGAGAGGGCTATTCTTTTCACAAGGCCCAAATTCATCTAATGTTTTAACAGCCATACAGACATTGTCTTCTCCATCTACTCAAAATTGTTGTGTAAATTTATTGTAAACACATTTGTATGAAATTTGACTTGTTTTAACTAGCTAGCTTTTAAACTCTTAGCTCATTTTGATATTACAGATGCTCTCGCAATGACATATAGCCAATAACACTTTCATTTATAACTAGAAAGCAACATTTCATTTTCTGACTATAGCCAAATGAAATATTATCCTGTGAAAAGCACTAATAAAGGAGAGGAAAATAGACCATGTATATGCATGTACACAAGAATTTTTGGTAGGACCAAGTACAATTATGGAAAGAGAAGCTGGGAAAAGAGCAACACAGCAGCTTGTAATTCCTTGCAGAGGCAATAGCCTAACCTCGTGACCAGCAGCTGCATTAAGAACAAGCAGCTAAGGAAAGAAGTCCAAATACAACATTCCACCAGCAGCTTAGAAAGAAAACACGATTATACAGAAGTTTGAGGAACGTTTTAACCAGTATATAAAATTACATATCTTTGTGACACACAAAGCTATTCTCTGCAGCCAGTCATAACAGGAAGGAGTTCTTAGGGCGTATTCAACCAGTGCCTTCCTAGTAGTCCAAGGCTTTGTCTGTTTGGAAACAGACACCCTGTAGATGTCCTTTTTTGGATATCTAAAATTCATTTCTGTTGCAAACGGACTTTTGTTTTCTTAGGCATTTTAAGCCTTGTGTTTGGTTTAACATGACCCTTATGTAAGCCAAAAGTTCATCATACGGATTTGACAGAAGTAGTCAAAGATCATTTCCCTAATCCCATTGCTTGAACTGATTTCATCTCAGTCAAGGCAAGAATCCAGGAGTATATACTAACAATGCCATCTTCTTACAACACTGTACAAATGAGGCTTCAGAAAACCAAGGCCTCTGGTACAAAAAATACCAGTTCTCCTATGAACTTTTGATGTTGATAGGTAAACGCATGGCAGAAGTCCTGAGCAAATTTGCAGACATAGTTGCCAAGCCACTCTCAACGCTATTTGAAAAGTCATTACAATCAGGTAAAGTCCCTGGTGTTTGGAAAAAAAAGGCAACATCACTCCCATTTTTAAGAAAAGAGAGAAAAAAAAAAAGATGACCCTGAGAACTGCCAATCAGTCTGCCTCACCTCTTGCCAGGAAAGATCATGGTGCAGATTCTCCTGGAAGCTATGCGAAGGCACACAGAAGACAGAAAGGTGATATGAGAAAAACAGCGCGGCCTGATCAATCTAGTGATCTTGTATGATAGCATCACTGCATCAATGTACTAGGGAAGAGCTGCTGATATCATCTACCTACACTTCAGTAAGGCTTTTAACACAGTATTCCACAACATTCTTCTCTCTAAATTGGAAAAATATGAACTTGATACGTGGACTGTTCAATGGACAAAGAACTGGCTGCAGGGTGGAGTCCAGAGAGTGGTAGTCCATCTGGGTGGAGATCAGTGCTGAGAGTGATACTTGTTAATATCTTCATCAGTGGCATTTATACTATTTTTCTGGAAGAGTGGTCAGGCAATGGAATGGGCTGCCTAGGGAGGTGCTGGAGTCACTGACCCTGAAGGTGTTCAAGGAACATTTGGATTTTGTGTTGAGGGATATGGTGTAGTGAGAACTATTGGTGACAGGTGGATAGTTGGACTGAATGATCTCATAGGTCTTTTCCAACCTTGGTGATTCTGTGACAGTGGTGTCAAGTGCACTCTCAGCAAGTTTGCTGATAACACTAAGCTGTGGGGTGCAGTCAACACACCAGATGGATGGGAAGACACCCATAGGAACCTAGACAGGTTTGAGCAATGAGCCCAGATGAACATCACCAGGTTCACAAATCCAAATGCAAAATCTTTCACACAGGTTGAGGCAACCCTCATAACCAATACAAACTGGGAGATGAAAGGATTGAGTGCAGCCCTACCAAAAAAGACCTGGGGTGCTGGTGGATGACAAGCTTGACATGAGCCAGTGATGTGCCCTTGCAGTCCAGAAAATCAACTGTATCCCGGGCTGCACCAAAAGAAGCGTGGCCATCAGGTCAAGGGAAGTAATCCTGCCCCTCTACCCTGTGCTGGTGAGGCCTCACCTGGAGTATAGCATCCAGATATGGAGTCCTCAGTACAGGGGAGACACAGACCTCTTGAATCACATCCAAAGGAGAGCCACAAAAATGATCCAAGGGATAGGACACCTCTCCACAAGGACAGGCTGAAAGAGCTGGGGCTGTTCAGCCTAGAGAAGAGAAGACTCTGACATGATCAATAGCAGCCTTACTAAAGGGGAGCTACAGTAAAGAAGGGGATAGACTCTTCAGCAGGGTCCATTGGGATAGAACAAGGGAAAATTGTTTCAAGCCTAAAGAGGGTGGATTTAGGTTAGATATAAGGAAGAAGTCTTTTATGATGAGGGCGATGAGGCACTAGAACATGTTTCCAAAGATGCAGTTAATGCCCCATATCTGAAGACGTTCAAGGCAAGGCTGGATCAGGCTCTGAGCAGCCTGATCTAGCTCTGCATCTCCTGTTCAGGGGAGGTGGACTAGATGCTTTAACTTAAGGCTGTAGATTTTAGAATTGGAACATTTTTCTGATTCTCATTATCTTTCCCAAACATCCAATCCATTCTGCCTATGAAACGTAATGCAAATTCAAAGAACAGCAGAGGTTTGCAATAGAAGTGCTTGGAAATAATCCTGATGAACCAAAGTGAATTTCAGAGTCCAAAGAGAAGCGTTAATTTCTGCATCTTGAGGAATAACACCATGTACCCATATATCCAGGGGTCCATTTGGATGGAAAGCAGCACGGCAGGGAAGAACCTTGAATAGAAGTCATCAGAAATCATAGAATCATATAGTGCTCAGTTTGGAAAAGACCTTAAAGATCATCGAGTACAACCACAACCTAACCATACCACCCTAACTCTAACAACCCTCTGCTAAATCAGGTCCCTGAACACCACATCCAAATGGTTTTTAAACACATCCAGGGATTGTGACTCAACCACTTTCCTGGGAAGCCTATTCCAGTGCTTAACAAGCCTTTGGGAAAAGAAGTTTTTCTTCATAGGAAATACAGGAAATGGTTTAAACAAAAATACCTTTATTCCAACTGATATCTAACCTAAACCTCCCCAGTCACAACTTGAGGCCATTTCTTCTCATCCTGTCACCAGTGAGAAAAAGACTAACCCCACTCTTGCTGTAAGCACCTTTCAGATCTTGGAAGAAAGCAATAAGATCTCCCCTCAGCCTCCTCTTCCCCAGACTAAACAGCCCCAGTTCTTTCAGTTGCTCCTTGTAGTGCATATTCTCCAAGCCATTCACAAGCCTCGTTACCCTTCTTTGGACCTGCTCCAGCACCTCAACTTTCTTTTTGTATTGAGGTGACAAAACTGAACACAGTATTCAAGGTGAGGCCTCAACAGTGCCGAGTACAGGGGCAGAATTACTTCCCTAACCCTGCTCACCACACCATTCCTGATACAAGCAAGTATCAGAAATGTACCTGTTCAGGGAAAAAAAAGGAAAAGAAATCTTGGACTGCATTAGAAAAATGATTCCTAAGAGGCTGTGGATGATTCTTCATCTTCACTCAGTCCTGTTAAGATTACGCACTTGGAGCATTGTGTACAGCTCTGGGCTTCCTGCACAGAAGACATATTTGGACATACCAGAGCAAGTTCACAGAAAAATTATCAAGGAAACTGAGAGCATTATAATCATTCAGCCTGGATAAGAGAACACCCAGGGCAGATTTCAGTGTGCAAAAGCATCAGATGGAAGGGTGCAAAGAGACTGCATCCATCTCTTCAGGAGTATTCAGTGAAAGCATGAGGCAGTGAACACAAAATGAAATATAGAAAATGGTTTAAACAAAAATACCTTTATTCAAAGGGTGATGACACATTGTTGCCTGGAAGCTGGGAAATCTCCACCCTTGGAGACATTCAAAACTGGACATTAGAGCAGGCTCTTGCCGATAGCTGTAAATCAGCCTATTTTGTGCAGGACACTTGGACTAATTCATACAACTTCAGATATTATATGGTTTTATAAAGAAGAAAAAGTCTTCACATCACATATTTCAACAAGTACAGATGAATCTACTATTTCCTAATGGCTTTTCACTTGGTTGTTTTTTCAACCTGACTAAAGAAAATCTCTAAGAAGTACAAGAAAAAAAACAGTTTCAGGCTTCCCTTAAGTGCGATACTGGAAAACTTCTATACTGATAATATTGTTATAGCCACAAGCTGAAGAGCTTTACACAGCACTACAAGGAAATTGAAACACTGTCAAATACACCTTTAACTGAAGTTAATGCAAGACTGCAGCCCATCAAAAAGAAACAGCGCCAAGAAAGACATGCTTTCTCTGCATACTCAACCCCTAGACACTAAATGCAATTGGCCATACTCCAGCAAGAACGTGTAATGGATCCTCTGAAATTAACACTAAGTATCTGCTCTAAAGGAGCCTGATATTTTGCTGCATTCCATTTATACTCCACTGTCCTAGTAGCACAGAGTTGAGTTGGAAAACTCTTCCCAGAGCCTATAGGCAGGGAAGAATTAGAAATATGACCTAGTACAGAATATTATTTGCTTCTCATCTCTCTAAATGATGAAAAACAGGAAATAAGTTAAATACTGCCAATTTCACCAGAGAGATGTTGAAGTGCTGAACCAACTGTTCCTGTTGCCCATTCCCCTTGTTGCAAGAGTTGAGGCCAAGATTACTTTACCTAGAACAACTTTAGTTCAGTGAACAGTGCAGTGTGTACTACTATTAGCATTATCTTGTACTGTACATTATACAGAAGTCTTCAAACTCATCATTTAGGTATTTAAGAATACAAGCTATTATCACTAAAAGAGGAAAACAACTCCTGTTGTTTTCTTACTTTAACTGCTTTTTTACTAGGAAAAAAATGTGGAGACAAGCATTTCTTTCACCAATGTTTTTAGCTTTCACCTAAAGCACAGGGAAACTGATACTATATATAGTAAAACTATAAAATTCAATTAATTTATAATGTTACAGAATTAGAAGATTCTTAGAGTTTTATTATTTAACTAAAATAAAAGAAAATGCTAGGTTGCAAATTTATTCTGAAGTAAATTCCAAGTTACACCTTTGATTTTCATATTTTCCTCATACTTATCACATATCTAAAATGAGGCAAGTATGGAAAAAGTAGTATGAGTATGTAAGCGAATAAAACTTTGTATAATGACAAAGGGAATAAAAACAAACTTTAGATATCTGCTTTTTTTAATAGAAATAGCTGTCTTTAAGCTATCACTCACAAATGCTTTTATAGAAGATGAAGTAGCATATTAGCGGACAAACATAATATAGTGTCTTAATTTTTAAACTGTTGACTGAACTATAAGTCATTAAATTAAAAAAAAATCAGTATTTTTGGCTGACAATTCTGAGAAAATCTAACCTGCTCAAAAATTTAAATATAGGCTTCCTATATAATAAGAAATATTGATGTTACAAGGTACAAGATAAAACTTGTTTTAAAATTCACTGTTTCTCCAGTCACTACATAATGTGTTACAAACTGAACTTCACTTCCATTCCTGTGGCTTAGTACCCCATTGCTCTAGCCTTCAGCTAGAGATGCCCAGCAACAGAAGATGGAATTAGGTGAAAGGCAGTCGCAGCTTCCTTGGCCTTAGAACTTCCTCATCTTCATTAGGGCAACAGTCTTTCCTGGCATCTGTCTCTCTATAATCCTGATTAAAAGTAATGCTTCTAGTCTACGTTGCAGTTCAGATACCAGTACTCAAATAGACTTCTACCGGGTTAGAAAGAGATTAAGAGTCTGGCTCAAGATAATACTCTAGTCTAAGCAGGAAATGTTTAATGACAGTTATTTCACTGTCAAGTGTGAGCATCCTTCCCCTACTGACACCCGACAAAAAGGCTGAGCACACACTTTTCCCACTAAACTTACCTTTTAGGAAGGCCAAAGTCATAGTTCCACTGCAACAAACTATTATGTAGACACAATAGATGTATTGCCTCTGACAATTATATTTACTTCACAGATCACAAAACTATCACTGATTTCCATTTGGTTTTGGGCAGGAAGTGAAAATCAAAACTCACTCAAAATAGCAGTTGAAAATGGCATCTATCATCTGAATATTGATCCCATCCATGGCCCATTCCTTTCCCAGCTTGAGATTCTTGGATGATCAAGAGCCAAAAGCGGGGCAAATTAATTGTTCTGGCTGTGCAGGCTGCAGACCACAGCATAGCTCAATTTTGGTAAAAGTTAACAAAATCTTTCACTTTTCACTGTACTTCTGTATTTGTACATTACTTACAATATATCAGATTTCAGTACTAAAGCTTATGAGAAGCTTTTGTTTACCATTACTCTAAAAGCACATGATTCTTCCCTTTTAAAGTAGCATCTACCAAATAAAAAATGTTGTGCAAAAAAAAATCAAGAATAACTTTCCTATCATAAAAATTAACATAATCACCAAATTGAGTTATCATATTCTACCAGCTTCTTCTACCTTCATAAGATTTTAGAATGTTTGATGTCAGATCAAATCTTGCTCAAGTTTCAGGGAAACAAATTGCTCATGCACCAACATACAAATACTAGTGTCAACGGTAAGAGTTCAGATGCATTCAATATTAAGTCTTAAATGGATCTCAGTTCTAACTGGGAAGAAAAAAAGATAAAACATTAAAAAGTCAGTGAAAACTGTTAAGAAGCAACACATTCAGTCAAGCTTTGTTCTGCACCAAAAACCGTTCTGGAAAATATTTTGAGAATAGCATTTCCAACTGCTATTTAAAGTGAGTAATTTCAGATATTGTCCTCAAATGAGAATCATGCCTGAAGGAGTGTTTTATGGGATTTGAGTACAGTGCGTAATGACTAGCTTCTGACTGTATTACTCTAAATATCTTTCAACTTAATGCTGAAGACACCATTTTTAGATACGCCCTAACAAAAACACAAAACTCAAGCTGTTGAGCAAACATTATGCCTGTTTTATAGTTTATACTGTCTTTTAAAGGAAACATACAGGTAAAGGAACACAGGTAAGAAGGGTCTGTGCTCTTCAACATCTTTAAGAATGACATCAATAACAGAATCCAGTGCGCCCTCAGCAAGTTTGCTGGCAACACCAAGCTGAGTGGTGCAGTTGACACAATAGAAGGAAGGGATGCCATTCAGAGGGATCCCAACAGGCTGGAAAGGTGGGCCCGGGTGAACCTAATGAAGTTCAACACAGCAAAGTGCAAGGCTTTGTACTTGGGCCACAGGAATTCCAGGTATCTATACAGACTGGAAGGAGCAGTCCTTGAGAGGAGCCCTGCAGAGAAGGACCTGGGGGTCCTGATGGACAAAAAGCTTAACATGAGCCAGCAGTGTGCTCTTGCAGATGGTATCTTGTGCTCCATCAGAAGAGGAGTGACCAACAGGTACAGGGAGGTGAGTGTCCCCCTCTACTCTGCTCTTATGAGGCTCCATCTGGATTACTGTGTCTAGGTCTGGAGCCTCCAGTACAAGAAAGACAGAGAGCTGTTGGAGAGGGTCCAGAGAAGGGCCACAGAGATGATCAGAGGGCTAGAGCACCTCCCCTGTGAAGACAGGCTGAGGGAGCTGGGCTTATTCTGCCTGGAGAAGAGAAGGCTGTGGGGTGACCTCACTGCAGCCTTTCAGTACCTAAAGGGAGCCTACAAATAGGAGGGGAATCTCCTCTTTGTAAGGGAAGATAATGACAGGACAAGGGGAAATGGTTTTAAGTTGAGGAAGGGGAGATTTAGGTTGGATGTCAGGGGGGGGAAGTTCTTCACAGAGAGTGGTGAGGTGCTGGAACAGGCTGCCCAGAGAGGTTGTGGATGCCCCGTCCCTGGAGGCATTGAAGGCCAGGTTCTATGGGACCCCCAGGCAACTGGTCTAGTATTAAATGCGGAGGTTGGTGGCCCTGCCTGTGGCAGGGGTTTGGAGATTCATGATCCTTGTGGTCCCTTCCAACCTTGGCCATTCTGTGAAACAAAGGTTTACTTTGCTCTCCTTTTCTTCTCTTGTGTACCTTTGGCATCTCTCCTATTACTGCCCACAATAGCAAACAAGAAAAGGCAAGAAAATTTATCTGGAATTCTAAGCAAACAGCCAATTTCCTTCAAAACGTGTAACTGAATAAAGTCCAGAATATATCTGTAATTATAACACCACTTCCTTTCAGTTATGAAACTCATAGAAAAAAACTGCAAAGCAAAGACCCTTAATCAAACACAAACTCTTAAGCACAAACAATGAATTCAGTCTCACTTGTTGATTCTATTGGCTCCATCATAATCCTGCATGTATGAGGCACTGTATCACCTGACAGGTCAAGCTAGCAAAAACACTGCCATGGTGCCATGTAACCAATAGTCACTCTTCAGGTGGGTCACTAGTTGTGGCATGAAAAGGTCGAGTTGTCATTTGAGAGCAATCATCCTTTGCATTCAACTGCTGCAAGGAGATTAAAGAGGACCAAACAAAAGAGAATTTTCAGTTGAAATACAAGACATCTAAAAGCAGTTTTTCATGGAAGCTCTACTATTATGTATATAAAGAATCTCAAAATCTACATCATCTTTCAAGTCAGAAAGGATTATTTTAATCTTATTTGGTATCAACAAACTAAAATAACTTCAGAGAAAGACAAAACAGGCCATTTTAGTACAAAGCAAGCATCAGCACAAGAAAAATAAGAAACTACCTCCTTGAGAAGGAAATAAATATTTAAAAGATAGGTGGATACTTAAACTGCATTCAGTTTTATAAATCTCAAAACTGCTTAAAAGGTACCTTCTTTAAGTTGTATTTCATTTCAGCTGCAGTAAAAAAAGAAAAATCTCCTACAGTTCTGTTCCTATGGCAGTAGGAAGGGATGTTGCAAGTCACTGATCTCTATTTATTTGGAAAGAGATGAGGCATTTGAGCATCTCCAACACACATTAACCTCACATCTGAGTTCCTTGCTAAGAAAGGACTGTTGATGGCAACAGTGTTACCTTTTCTAAACTTCTTTGCTGTCATTCATAAACTGCTGTCCTCATAGCAGATACGGATGGACCCTCAACAGCCTGTCTTAAAGGCTCACAGCTTTATATCTGTCTAAATAAAATCTTCATGAAGAGTACGACAAAGGGAACAGATTGTTTCACTCATTCCACTCCTTATCAGATGTAAAACACTGGAGAAGGGATGAAATATGCAGTGATATAACAGGGAAAAAATCAAGTGGGAGTATATCTCCTTCCTGGTTGCCGTATTTTTAGATACTCCTGCAGCAACTGAACTTGTCCAAGCAGACATATGTAGGTGTACTCTCAGGCCTACTATATGAGTAAAATTATCACAATAATTATAGCTCACAGAAGTACTAAACTCAAGCATTTTTCTTAGACTAGTAGGCTAGTAATAATAAACCTTCAGGCACTTAAAGATAAATCTGATTTTGATGGGACAGAAATTCAGTTGTGCATGGAAACACCACAGCAGTCCACAGACTGCACAACACCATGCAGAATTAAGGCTAACAGCTTGCAGGACAGAGTTCTATATTTCAGTAATCTCAGACAATATCTGCAATTTACAGTCTCCAAGCCCAGCTTAGCTGAAGGATGGCCAGTTGGGCTGAGAGAAGCCTTCAAAATAATCCTGTAGGACTAGAGGAACACTGAAGCATTTCTTACAACCAGTGATTGTAATAGCAGACAGTTCACAACTGTATCTGTTTCTACATCATACTACTGTAAGAGATATTTTCTCTACTTCTAAGATATTCCTAAAGAGACATGAAAAATGCTAAATGAACTAAAACATTGCATTTTTAAAGCAATTGTTATAACAGCATGTGCAGGATATTTTCAAAATAAACCCATACAATTTAAGAATTACTGCTTTCCGTATAAAGATGCTTTGTAACAAACAGTTCCACCTGACTGTTAATGTTTTCTGAAAGATTAAGCCCATATCTTATAGGCTGAATTTAGATGTTAAAGTGCCATGCTAATTTTTCATATTCTTCCCCTTTATATTTCAACTTCTGCTCAGCACCTCTTTCCTTTACAGCAAACAAACATTAATCAGTCACCTTTGCACTGAGTGAATACCCCTGGTATAATAGTATGCTTGGCACAGTGGGCAATATTTGGAATGCAAGTAATCTCATTCCAATCAAGTTAAACAATAACCCAAACTAACTTCAGTTCAAATTCTAGAAAGATCATGCTTCCTAAAGTTGATGGTCCACATGATTTCTAAGCTTGAAATTATGGCCACTGTGCACTAATAGCATCTTCCAGGCAGCAAAGGATTTGCAGATTCAGAAAGCCAACTTGCAAAAGTCTTACTGATCAAGTTCATCCTCCCAGTTCCATCTGAACATGGCATAAAGAACACAGCTAACAGAAATTCCTGATGAGTTAAAGAAATGGGAAACAGGTGAGTACTAAGAGGGGCTGTGGTGCAGTTGGGCAATATGGAGCTTGCAACTATGCCAGGTATAAGGAAGAGATAGACAGGAAAGAAAAGATGAAGTGTGAGAATCCTAAATACAGGTATTCTGAATCAGGGAGTCAGAGAAATATAGGAAAATGTAAGCTAAAGCCTGAGGTAGGTTTTAGAGTGGAGAATCAAGCGGGTGGAAGGCTTCAGAGAAAGCCTCCTCAGTCTAAGAGGGAGTTGAGGAAAATAGCACTGTGAAAACCTGTAGAGGGGGAGCATGATAGGACGTTTTAACTCAGGTTGTTGGTTACTCCTTCCTGTAATTATGCTTAAAACGTGGGTAATACTAGTGAGTTTTTAACAACTCCTTAGCAAGAAGCTCAAGCACGAAAATTTGTGTCACCTCTCCTGTAGCTTACGCCATAATAACAGGCCTTTGTCATTCTTCAGCAAGGTTTCACCCATTACCGTCCACTCCCACTTGTTGGGATTTTTTCTAGATGAACCCCCAAACATAAGTCACTGAACTCCACTACATGAACTCCACTACACCCACACATAACAGCTGCCCACAAAATCAGAAAATGGCAAGCAGGAGGTGACAACAGTCACTCCAAGAAGGCTTTCTTCACCCCCAGAGAACATGGCATTTTTGCAAAAAGCCTGCTCAGACAGGCATCCTCTTGCTCACGATATCACCAAAGCAAGCTCATGCCAGCTGTATCTCCCCTCAAAAGCCTCTCTCCCTCCTAGACAAGGAGTGTCCTCCTTGTTTTGCCCTCTCAAGAGGCACCTAGCCCTTCCAAAAGGAAGCTGTGCATTGGCAATCATACCTTAACAAGGCTCTTTCCTTTCTCACAAGGAAAATTCAGACACTATTGGACATTAGACATTTAGTACCATTGTCACTACATGATCTGAATCTCCTCCTCTCAAAGGGATCTACTATTCCTGGGAAAAGATTTAGCTGCTGATAGAGGGCCTCTTATTGAGATTATTCGCTCCATCACCACTCCTTTCTCTTCTGCATGCCAGTTCTGTCAAACATTTCTGCTACTTATGTTACTTTCAAAGTATATAGACATTATATAGGGGCATCTGCCCCTTCTCGGGCCAACTAATCCCTTCCAGAGACATTGAGGCACTTAGCTTGTGAATAAGGGTCATCCAGGGCAAGGACTTCCTTTTCACATGGGAAAAGGTCCATCTGGGCATGAAGCAGAAAAACACCATACCCTCTGCACCCTCTTCTTTCCGTCTTTCCCTCAAATGTATCTTCCGCTTCTTGGCATAACTCTTTCTACTCTTTTGGCAATTTCCTTCCTAAAACACTGGAAGTCTACCTAAATTTCTCCCAAACATGAGAAATCTAGCGTGAAAACGTCATAATACCCTTTAGTCTCCCAAATTCAGAACAGAAGGCATGCACTAGTGTTTCCCTCTTCCGTGCCAGGCTTTCCCACCAGCCTCCAGTGGATACCTTTTCACCAACACCCACCAAATGCACTCACATAGCTGCCAAACACACAAAATTCTCAGAACATGTGGAAGCTTCTCATCTGCTTCACCCCATAACGGGTCCTCCTGGAACTAAAACCCACTGAAGCATGAGGTATTCAAGCTTATGAATATCATCACAGCACTCTTCTGCCACCTCCACCACCCTCAAAACATATGGAAGCTGCACACATATGTGTCAGTCCTAGAGTAGACTGCTCTCCCCACGTGTTTCTCACAAGCTAGCAAGCTTGCCTGAATATCTCTGTTCACAAAACCATGCTGCTGCAGCACGCATTCTACCATGCCATCCTAAAAGGCATCTGCTCCCTTCAGGCAGACCTCCTTCATCTCCTGCTAATGATCCCTTCCCCAGAGACACAAGCTCATTCAAATGCCTCTCATACAAAAGGCACTTTGCACATTCCTGCCAGCTCCACTGCCTTCACAGACCACATGAACTCATACAAGCATCTGCTCCTCCTCATGGTGGCTAATCCTTTTTGGCAGGGAACATTTTTCCAAGACAAGTCAATACAAACACTAATCAGCTCATGAGTATCACTGTAGCCACACACATTCCCACTGCCTTCACAAATGAAGGTAGCATCCAAGTTAGACCCCTGACCCCTCCACCCCCAGCGGGAATCATTCCTCACAACAAGGGCCTTTGCTGACATGAGTCCAATTAAACTTGAGGCATTCAGCTGGCAAACACAACTGCATGCTTCTGCTGCCCTCATAACAGCAAAAGGAATTCACACAGCTGTCTGCCATTCCTGAGTAAGGCCTTCCCCTCCCTCCAAGTAGTCCCTATCTTGGGAGGCTAAGCCCTTCCAAACATCTCTCAAACTTCAGGAACTTTACTTGGAAACAGCCTCTCACCTTCTGCTCCACATCTACCCCCAATAGAAGGTGTGTACCACTGTGCATCTTTCCTGTGTAAAGCTTCCTTGCCAGCTTCTGTGAAGTATCTTCACAAATCCCCAGGTCTGTTCAAACATGAAACACGCATCCTCTGAGCACTATTGCAGCTGACCCCACAGCAATTTGCAACTGCTCATAGGCATGTACTGTTCTTGGACAACACAGTACTCCCTTCACACAGTACTCCCTTCAGCAGTCCACTGACCCAGAAACCTGCTCAGAAAACTAGTACTTTCCCTTATGAGAAAAGTACATGACAGTCTGTAAGAAGGCTCTGCCCACAACACAGGTTACTTTTCCCTAGCTTCCCTCAGAGAGGAGGTATTTAAGCTCAGTTGTCTTCACAGTTGTATAAGAAATGAATATAAAGATGTTATAATTATGAAATAAGGAAGTGAGTCTGGCCAATCAGGTTATAATAACAAAAAGAGAATAGATAAAATGCTTACCCATATCCTGGGCTCACTGCAAAACTCCAGAGGAGAAATCTCCAGAAGAGATCCTTTCCCACTGGTAGTCAGCTCTTAATTGGGTCTAGGAGAGGTGGAGCCAAGCTCCACCCCTTGTGGTCACATGGGTGAATTGCCTTCACCTGTGCTCCTGGCTGACTCATTGCTCACCTCAGGTTCAGGCCATGATTCAGCAGTTCCCATACAACAGTATACAGAAGTAGCACATAAGGCACCATCCCTCCTTATAAAACACAAATGAAAAACCAAAGGTTATATGCCCTTTTGGACAACAGGAATTTAGAATCTCCTGTCATGACCACAACAAACAAATTGAAAACAGGGCAGTTGTTTTTCTTCTGCAAGATGCTCTTTATAAGTTCCTTCTCAATAAGGCTACACGTCATATTTAAAACATTTATGATAATGGCTGCACAGTTCTGCAGTCTCCACAGTTATACATAGGTATATGCTTGTGGAGACTTCCCTCACCATCTTCTGCCCTATAACCCCACTACTCCTCAAGCTACGTTACTGCTGCACACTCCTGCCTCTTATATCGCTCACACATCCCCCATCACTGTATAAGGCTTCATTCTTTCATTCCCTCTTTGCATTACCATAACCCCATGATTTACTTCACTTGTAAATGCTTTTGATCACACACATTAAGCCCCACAATAAACTCAGATCACACACAGGTACCCACGCCAGATGATGCTCTCTACCCTTACCCTTAGGTTCCATTCTCCCCTAGCATACTCATACTTCTTAACAGGAAAACCATTGCTCATCAGTACAAAGCCCTACCATGCAAATTACTTCTGCCAGCACCACCCCTGAAGCTGATGATCTCTCATCCTTCTCTGAACATTTTTCTTACTGCATGCTCCTGCTGCTCCACCACAATCACTACATACAGGGGATGCTCACATACATTTGTCCCTCCATAGCAAAACTATTCATCCTTCTCAAGAATCTTTCCATAAGCCAAACCACAATCTTTTCAAGCAGACCTGCATCTGTCTGTCAGGTCTACAAGCCCCCTCAGACACAACTCTGCCACTGAAGAAAACAGTCCCCAATCTCCAAGACATCACCTAGATGTGGCTCTGCTCCAGAGCAGATTCATTTTATATCATTAAGCCTTCCCACTGCACTTCCTCAGCAAGCAGAACCAGGTACAACAACATCCTTAAAATCATCTCTCACACCTGTGAAAATCTCCTCCTGTCTTGGTCACTTTCCAGAAGGTTCTGAGCTACACAGACAGCTGCAGCACATGAGTCATTCAGGTTGCAAAAGCCATCAGGTGCTCCCTGTTATCCCTTCATCAGGGGTCCTCAAGCAGGTAGAATCCCTTCCTACACTGCTACTAGACTCCAACTTCTAACAAAACCTTTTACAAGGTATGCAAAATATAGAGAACAGACTGATCAACTAGTTCAAAATGCCTAGAAGGGTATATCTCTATGGAAAGCTTAACTCTTACTCTGAGATTTTAGGGGAGAGTCAGGATCATCCAGTAGGTTAGGTACAGAAAGTTATGGAGCTTTAATTTAAGAATAGCTTTTTTTCTCCTGTTTTTTATTTTTTGCATGTATTAGAAGAAAGGTGAACTATTTCTGCTAGCACGTTTGTGGTTACTGAAGAAATAATGCTTATAGCTTCCTTAATTTTACATTATTGTGTTTTTATTCAAATTAAAACAATTACAATTAACAAAAAAACAAACGTAAGAGAACAGTTATTTTCTATACCTTTCAAGTGATTTTTCTTTGCCTTTCAAGGTCAGGTTGCTGCAGAAATTGAGGAGCCATTTGTATGCTTGTACATATGTAAAGCTTTTGTTGTTATATTTTCAGTATATTTCCAGTTCAAAAAAAAAAAAAAGTAGCAAGAGATTGTAAGATATGATGAAACTATTGAAACTATTTTCTATTCTCAGCTCTTCTCGTGGCCCTAACTGTTAACTCTTAAGGTGTCGTACCTCTCCCTTAAAACTTAAGGTCTGAGAGTTTCAGAGTGGAATAACCGTTATTCAGCTGTTGTTATGCTGTAAAATATCATAACTATGTGGAAGAAATTGGGACAGAGAGTCAATGCTCATTTTGGAGGGTACTGTATCTTACAATGTAGAAAATTTCAAATGCTGTTTTATTTTATAGCTTCTTTCATTTTGTCAACTTTTCAATTGTCTATTTAGCAGTCATATTTCAAGGTTAAAGGCTTACGTTAAAAAGCATTCACTTCCTAGTCTCTTTACTCTTGTACAGGATCAAATCCCATAGCAATGGGTGGGGGCTGAGACTGAGGAAAAATATGGAGAAAGTCAGTGTTATAATTACAGCTATTGTTTGAGATGAAGGGCCAAACCAATTTCCGTAAGCTAAGTGTACCTGTTAATGTTCATTAAATGAGATAAGTTTGCTATCTTTAAGGAAAGGTGAAACAGTGAAACAGCCCCTAGAGAAATTTCTCAATGGGAAGTTAGTGGGTGTTATTACAGTATTAAAATAGAGACCTTGTTCTGGTTTCATATAAGGCAGAGCATTTAGCTTGGCAATATGTCTTCCCTGTGGAAACTAGTTCATATCTTCTCTGTAATATTCACCAATCAGTGGGCAAGTTCCAGGGTACTGATAGATTTAAGAGCTTGTTTTGAATCCATAAAAACTCAGGACTTTGTGATAGAATAGTAGGCATGATTAAAAACGTATCTTTTGTTGTTGCTAAAAAGCAAATTCTGTTATGTGCATGAATCAAACCTGTTTCTGAGGTAATCGTTTCCTGATTTTTCATGTTCTCCTTGCCTGATGTGTATTTTAAGACTATATCTTTTCATTATTTACCTTCCTAATTATGCTGCTGATGAGCTTAGAGTTGTATTTTTCCTTAGAAGGATAAAGGCCTTTAGAAATAAAAAGAAGTACACAATATTAAGTTTTTGCCTTACCTACTCTGATAATCTATTAACTATTTAATTATCAAACATTCTGTTGAGACTAATCACTGAAAAATTTCTACCTGAGTCTTCATTTCAATGTGTAATTAGTGATAGATGCTTTAATTGAAGAGGAAAGGGACCTGGGGGTGTTTGTTGATGCTCAACTGAACACTAGCCAACAGTGTGCCCGGGGGCCAAAAGGGCCAGCGCCATCCTGGCCTGCATTAGAACTAGTGTGGCCAGCAGGAGCAGGGAGGTGATCATCCCCCTGTACTCAGCACTGGTGAGGCCACACCTCGAGTATTGTGTTCAGTTTTGGGCCCCTCACTACAAAAAAGACATTGAGGCCCTGGAGCGTGTCCAGAGAAGGGCAATGAAACTGGTGAGGGGTCTGGAGCACAAGTCTTATGAGGAGCGGCTGAGGGAGCTGGTATTGTTTAGTTTGGGGAAGAGGAGGCTCAAGGGGAGACCTCATCACACTCTACAACTTCCTGAAGGGAGGTTGCGGTGAAGAGGGGATTGGCCTCTTCTCCCAGGCAACGAAAAGGACCCGGGAAATGGCCGCAAGTTGTACCAGAAGAGGTTTAGGTTAGACTTAAGGAAGAACTTTTTCTCTCAGAGAGTGGTCAGGCACTGGAATGGCCTGCCAAGGGAGGTGGTGGAGTTGGCGTCTCTGGCTGTGTTCAAGAGGCGTCTGGACAAGGAGCTGCGAGATATGGTTTAGTAGCTTGTGGTAGCAGTGGTAGTGTGAAGACGGTTGGACCAGATGATCTTATAGGTCGTTTCCAACCTTGTGATTCTATGATTCTATGAATTCATTTCAGAATATAGTTGAGATTTCATTTTTGAATGCAAGCACAGTTTGTGTGCATACTACTAAGGACAAGAAATGCTTCAGTGTCTTTTCTAGTCTTTTTCCAAATATTTTATTGCTTTCATGATACTGGGTTGCAGTCAACTAAAATACCACTAATTGGATCCTTACCAAAATACAGTTATGTAAATATTGAACAGAAAATATTGCACAGAGCAAGATTATTAGGCTTCACACTATTAAGTGCTTGGTATTGAGAAAACCACTGTACTTTATGGAAAAAATTCAATAGTAGAAGTTGTAATAAGATCTGTGGTTTGCTTGATGCTGGATAAAGAATCTGCAGACAGTGTTTAGCTTTGCTGTTGCATGCACTGGTTGTTTGTTCTGTGGCAAATATTTTCTTAAAACTTGCTGATGATTGCTAGTAAGGTGCACTTAGTGCCCGTGGCTATGGAATGGTTGAGTGAATGCTTTATATGCTTGCTTATAACAAAAGTGAGAGGAAACAAATGAAGTACTAACTACTTTACCCTGGCAAGTTAGTGAACCTCTGAGCTATGCTTGGCTCATAAATCAAGATAGACGTTGGCCACCCAGATAGATTTCAATGTAATTCCTCTGCCTAATGCTGCTGGGCAGGGCAATGAGTTAGAGCCCAGCCCATTTACAATGAAGTTGCTAAACCCTAGTGGAGTAGAGAATGAGCTAGAGGTATTTGCACAGGCTGGAGGAGAGTTTACTTTTCATGAAGACTGTATTCACTTTTGTAGAGATACAGATCTATTATTGAATTTCAGGAGAATGTCTTATATTTTTAATGTTTTCCTTTTCTGATGAAAAGTGACTCTTTCAGGGCAGATTCTGACGTATATGTAAAAAAAACCAAGCCAATCAAATACCAAGCTAACCTACGAATAAAACTGCGTATACTCCATGAAATATAAAAGTGACCTTTCAAAAACCATCTGATAGGTGAAAAGCCTTTGTAGCAGCACTTAACATATATATTTTTAGATATTTCTGAGAAACATGTGGCTTCACTGAAACTTCCCTGACTCCTCTCTGGAACTACTGATTTTATTGTAATTCTGTGACAAAATTAGTTGCCCAATTTGCACTTTTTGGAGTTAGAGACTTGGAATTAAGATTTTCTTAGTATAATCTACACTGAGGTTTGGAGACAGAGGATTAAAACTACAAGACATAATGCCAAGTTATTTGTCATACAATAAGAAGTTATTGCTAAGCCTTTGGAACTTCTGTAGAAAATACTTAGAGGTAAAGATGGAGACAACAAATTTTGCAGTCCGGGTAGCCTCTGATAACTCCCATTTAGAATGTAACTCAACTTTACAAAAATTTCTATTTACACTGACTTCCTTAACCTCTTGCGCTTCAACAATGTTGTAGGAACTTCCCATTTACCATGTTGAAAGAGAAAGAGGAGATAAAACAATGTTACTCCTGTTGTGTTAGGAAATGCACTGTTTTGGGGAAAGAAATGCCAATCATCTTTTGTAGTATAAAAGAGAATTTTGACAGAACTGACTGCCAGCTTCACTTGACTTGTTACCAAACTGGAATAGAGCACTGCAAGTAGTATATACGCTGTTCAGTGTCTACTGACTGCCAGTTCTGTGCAGTTAATGTCCAGGGGTTAACCAGGAATATATCTAGAGTAACCTCAAAGCTTCTTAAAAGGTAAAACTGATGTAGCAGAAGCAAAGCTGAGAGGAGGATAAGTGTCAGATCTGGTGTTTTTATCAGGTGGATTGAGAGGTGAAGATGCTTCTAGGGCACGGTGCAGGTTTTTCTGAGTGCAACTCTCCCAGAAATCTGTCTTATCCCTTCAGAGATGACAGCAGTCTGTAAGGCCTTTCAAGGCTCTGTCATACTGGAAGTATGCAGTGAAGACATAGGTGCTTTTTCTGCCTTAGACAATTACTTGCTTTATGCCACACAGTCCTCAGCTGTGACTAATAGTAAGTGGTGGAATATAATGAACAACTTGAGTTAGCACAGTAGCATTATTCAAACGAGTGTGTTTTTGCCAATAGAAACTCAAATGTATTTAATGCTATCATATTTCCCTAGCAACATTCCAGATTGGCTGGTAGACTCTGAAAGCCCTCTTTATTATACTTCTTGCAAAAAGCCTGACATCTTAGATTAAATAAATGGATGTTGTGATTTGTAAATCTTTTAAAACAGAGTTTAAAAGCTTTATCAACTTTGCTTTCTACAGCATACCCTTCTACAGGCCCCCATATTGTACTTGAGTGTGCCAATGAGAATCTCACAGACTGGAGAGAGTGACAACCCCCAAACATATGAATTCTTCCACAGCATTTTTTTTTTTATTCTCAAACTTGTGTTTTCTCTTTGTTCATTGAATTAGCTACAGTTCTTGGGTTTTGTTTGTTTGTTTTTCCTGAAGTTTTTCATTTTGACGTGAGGATACTCCTACAGATATCTGCTGAGAGCTTTGCATTCCAGCACTTTTGAAATCTGGATGCTCCACGGTTGATTTATTTTGAGGCTGAGTCCTATGAAAAATTTACATAAACATTGATTTTAATAATAGAGTGCTAGTCCCTATAACTATTTAAATTGTTAATGATAGGCACTGTGAGAATAAGCAAGAATTATTTTAGAAGAAGTTGTCATTTAAGAACTATACAACTCAGTCTGTAGCCTAAAGGTATGGGAGAACAAACTTTTTGGGAAGATGAGTTTACAAGAGAAGGATACAATGCAGAAAGGAAGCAACTAAATCTCTACTACAAATAGGATGCAGATAAATTAGTTGATACTTTCTGGAAGTCCAGCTGCTTCTTTCCTGCTATATTCTGATAGATCTCCAGAACAAACAGGACTAGTTTCTGATATAGAACTGAAGCTCCGGGTAGAGGTAGCCAGTTGCTGCCACAAGCTTTTCGCTTGTTAACACATTAGATGGTATTTCTCAAGTCTCCTTCAAAATAACATATGATGTTTTTAAAGGAAAGGAGTAGAGACCTCACAGTGCAGGCAAACACAGTGGAAGGGGAAATGACCCCATTACTGTTAAGCAGTTGTAATATTTACTTGATCGTTGCTTGTTTCAACTCAGTAACTTGTTTAATTATCAATCTTGCTTTATTTGGAAGCAATTTGTTTCTAAGAGCGAAAGCTGCTAGAAACATATCACTTAAGAGTCTCAATCTTAAAAAGGAGTTTCTAGTTGTATGGTTGTCGTGAGAATGTAAACCAAAGTGCACTGTAAAGGTGGTGCATAACATTTCAGATTTATTGTTTCCTAACTGTTGACTTGTTTGAACAAGGAAAACTACAGTGTTGAGATTTTAGTTTTATAATGCAAGTTAAGTTAACCTAGTCTTTATTTCTGCTGTGCATTTCTTATGACTTGAGGCACACTTTCCCTGTATTTCCAGAGTGTGTTATGTTTATAGACCTCTTCAAATCACGCTGTTCTCAAAGCTATTCCTGTAACACAAAATAAAATACAGAAACAATGGTAGCACCATGTATGTACAAAGATAAATAGCTTTTTGCAGGACTAAATAAATTCCTTTTGTACAAAGCAAGTTTAAGATACTGTTATTGTTTAAGGGAACTTCATGTGAAAGACTGGTGTAGCTTATCAGAGCTCAGTTATACAAGTGTGCTAATAACTAAAATTGCTTAATATCTACCTTGACTAGAAAATACTTGTGGCCAAAGCTTCTAGTGTCTGTGAAACTGCTTGGAAAAAAAAAAAAACAATCTTCAACTGTGGTAGTGGAAATTAACAGTCTACAGAGATGGACATACTAAAATTTCTATACTAAAACTTTCTATGCTAAGACTTGCAACATAGCTTTTATAGATAAAGATCTTGTTTTGATAGATAAATCTTGTTTTTATAGATAAAGTTTTTGGTTTTGATGTTTAAAATGTCTTTGATCTATCTAGTGTAACTGAGTCTGATGTTTTCTTCCCATTCTGTCGATTCTGGTGCTATTTGAGGTATACATTCAAATTTCACATAATGGCCTTGCGTTGGCATAGTGCTTTATCACTGGGGAAAGATGCCACTTCATATTCTGCACTGCAACTTTCTCTACTGAATAGAAAAGAAAGTACATAAATCAAACAAAACAGATTTGGTGTGCTAATTCTAATCCCCCTTCCTTCTGAGTGATTATTTAATTTAGTCTGATTAGTGAATTGTACTGCTGTTAAATTTCAGTTTGTTTACTTTTAGCCCTGCTGGATGGTTAGAATGTGCCTAGTTGTTCTCGATGCCCTACTGTTAGGACAATGTAGCCGAAGTATTAAATTGGTGATGGTTGACGCAATTCAACTTTGTTATATATAAATTTCTTTAAGTAACTAAATGTAACTTGTAGTTGAGCTTTGTTTGATCTTAAAAAGGCAAGCGAGAAAACAAATTGCTCTCTGGTGACTTTCCTTTCCAATACATCAAATGTAGTAAAGATGCCGATATTATTTGTAAATTGTACGTTGAAAATGAGTGTTGAGACACTTACTTTCATAAATGGAGATGTTGGGGAATTTCAAACATCCTCTATCTTGCTTTCAAAACTGATGTGTGCCATTTGGACCCTTTAGATACAGAGTGCTCGCACTGGCTTAACTTGTCCATGTACCTTTTCCTATGATGTTGGGAATCCTTGAATGTCATCTCCAAGCTGGTTGCAGAGCAAATTTTGAATATCAGCATCTAAAGTCAGAAAAGTGACACTGGGAGCCAGAGCTCAGCTGTTACTTGATTTTTCAGTTCACCTTGGGAACAAGGATTTGTTGGTCTGGGGATTATAGAGGGAGGAAGAGTTAAAAGAAGGTTATCATGTTTTTTGCACATACTGAGAAAGAATTGCAGCTTTGGCAAGGCTAAACACATTAGTACCAGTGCAGACCAAAATGCAAACAAAAAACAAATTTTCTCTGCCTGAAAACTAGTTCTGCCTCCTCTGCTCTGAAAGCACATTTAACACCACCCACAGGTTGAGTTTTTAGACATTTTGTTGCCTTTGGTGTAGAAATATACATAAGGGTGCTTTTGCAAGATTGCTGTGGGCTAACAGTTTAACTAATGCGTTTAGTTTGTCGTCTTCCTCAATTTGCATTGGGTCTTAACTGTATTTCCCACTTTGTAATTCCATACTCTAGTAGGCTATAAGCTGTTCTGGTTGCTTGATGAGATCTCCTAAATGAGCTGGAAAATATTTCACAGACAGAAATTAGGGCATCAGTACACAGGAGTCCGGGTTGTCACTCCAGCATTTGCTTATCTCAGCTAATGACTACAGTTAAAAAAAAAAAAAAAAAAAAAAAACCACATAGCCACTGTGGCAAGAATCAAGTCTTAAAGGTATGCTATTAACTGTTGTGTGTATGAAGATCATTAACTTCAGTTTGGGATTGCATGCTGCACAGGTGCTGCAAGCTTTGAGGGGCTTTGGTTTTTCTTGGATTTGGTGCAGAGGAACCTCTGAGAGCTCTATACCTGAATATTTAAAGTTTTAGAGGCAGATTTCTTGTTCTAAATAAATACAATATGCTGATTTATAAACCACAATCATTGCTGAGCTACGTACTGCAATATCAGAAGGAGGTTAATCATCTTTATTGTTAATAGGTCCGTAAGAATGTCTGTCAATATCAGGAAACATACCTGTGGTTCGTCAGCCAAGAACAGACTAATAGAGACAGAGATATGTAACATGCATACCTTAAATTACATTGTGTTGGTAATTTTATTTATTCAGTCCTGTAAAATCCAAAATAGATTCAAGAATGCTATTCTTGTTTAAGTGATGCAATTCATAATACCCTCCTAAGATGGATTAGGTAACCTTATTTAACTCTATCCTCTCGAGGTCTTTAATAACCTTAACATATCTGTCATTCCCATCTGCTTTAATTTAAGGCTGATTATGCTAACATGCCTTAAAACTGGAAACCACCTGACCATTCAATATTGTTTTAAGCAGATATAGCTTATAGTGTTTTGAGAATATAAACACAAAGCTTGCTATTGTGAAGCTAGTTGATTCTATTGGCCTTGTCCTTGTTTAGTCTTCATGCTTGGAAAGCAGTTAGTCTTTTTGAGAAGCTTTCTTTTGTTTGGAACCTCCCCTCCCCCACATCAGTTCTTGTTAGCCTGCCACTGTTCTGGTAGGTGTCGATTTTCTGAACGTGTGTGCCTTGCAAAATGAGAGTCCAGCTGAAGGGTAAGGCAGGAACAGTAAGCTCAGCAGCTGGCTGGTCAGACTTGCAAGGAACTAAAGATCTGGTGCTTCACAACAAGTTACAGATTTGGTTTATGCCTTATTGTACATTTTGTGAATACCTGATGGGCTAATGAAGGCTGCCATGCAGATTAGATAGAAAGGGGCTGTGCTGGTGAATATAAGAACAGGCTGCTTTATTACCTTGTCAGTATCCAACAGGCAGATTATAACACTGATGTGCTGGACTATTTTAATCCCTGGAAATTATTTATTTTCATTATATTAGAATGTTTTACTCAAAATAGAAGAGGTATGAGGACTGTCATAGTATTGCTGGATTAGGTTAAACAACATGTTTCAAAGAAATATTTCTGTTGTACAAAGCACAGGAACATCTCATCTCTTGAGACTCTTAAATCTGGTAGAGCTGGTTAATCATAGGATTCTCTCATTCCTGGCTTTGTTTATTGCTAGGAGGTGACACTTTGTTTTACTTATTTTATATAAGAAGCTGCTACTGGTACTAAACAGCGTATCTTGTTGCTGATCTACATAAATATATTTAAGCAATGTGAAAGAGCAACTGATGACTAACAGCTGAGTTGAGGCATGTTGTCCTACAGTATATTGTAGAAATGTAGTTTAAAGTTCTGTGCAAATTGCCTGCTTCAAATATGTATAGAAGCATTGAATATGCGCACAAAGATTGTCTTAGTATTCTTGCTAAGGATTACAATATACAAGCAGATATTAATATGTTGAATTCTTTTGTTCACTTCCAGGGAAGTTCAGAAGATCTATGGACTTCTGAAGTAAGTGAGCTTAGGCAAGGAATTTGACAAATCTTTCTCCTTGCTAGTGAAAGAGATACCATACATCTGGTGAAAGTGTAATAGCCTTTTTAGGAGTGTATGTTTCCAGTTCCAGCTTCTTTGGTTCATGGGCTGTTCCTGTATGGTTGGAGTTTTCACGAATTATTTTCCTGAGTGATTGTCATGACCAACTTTTTTTTTTAACTTGTTCCTCAGAGTGAAAATGCAGCTTCTTTATCAAACAACAATTTTTTTGTTCCTATATGAGCTTTACTAAGCTGTCTTTCTTGGCTTTATTTCTTCAGGTGCTTGATTCTGGGTCTGTAAAGCAAACAACAAAATGTATTTTTGTTATATTCTGTTCCCGTCCAGTGATTCTCAAGGAACTCTTTATTAGGATAGCTTAATATATTTAGCTTTCATTCATTTCCCATGGCAGATGCTGCAAGGTAACTAGCCCTGTAAACTAGTTTCTGCTGAAATGCCAGTTTTATACATAGATAGAAGCAGCTGATCAGTCTAAATTTTACTACACTGGGTTTTCTTCAGATGTCTGGCATAGCAAAGCTTTGTCTCTCTAGATTTTAAAATTCTGCTTTCCTTTAAATGTAATGCCATGATATTCTCATTATGGTGTTATGTATAAGCTGACTATGCATACGTGATACAAAAAATTCTATTACAGATATTCTTTATACTGAGGAACCTCTATTCAGTTCAGTGGTGGATAAAATCAACTTTCTCCTTCTATTAAAAGATGGGTAACATTTTGCTTCTGTTACAAGATGGGAAAAATTCATACTTTAGTAGTCATAAGGTGTTACTTTCATAGCAGTTGGCTGCTTCTGGGCAGCTTCCGTCTCAGCATGCTTGGGTTTTTGAAAGGCTTCATAGGATTATAAATTCCTTAGATGAGTTTCTAGACTTCATTACTGAAGCTGAATCTCTGGAGGATGGGCATGAAAATTCTGCATTGAGGTGCTAGATCTTACTCATCCAGCTTCCATAGAAATATGAGTTAAGCTATAATGCATTTCAAACGTTCACTTACTTGGTATGAATAATCTGGATATAGAAGAAGTGATTGACTTGGAGTATACTAGTTTTTTGTGCAAATTTTCATCCTTTAGAAATCAGATGATTCTTCAGTGGTCATTAAACTCAACCCACTGAAAATAAGACAGATCTGGGAATTTTGGTAATGGAATCATCATCGAGCCAGTAAATAATACAGATCTATTATATATGCTCAAATCAATACCTTCACTTTTGTTTTAGACTTATCTACAGTCCTGATCCTGGTATTTGTCCTTTCGAGTTGTTTGTTAGTTTGTAATATTAAGTACTTAAAATCAATAAGTTTAGAAAAGTAGCTGAAAAGACATTGACAAATCTTTGCATGGCCAAATTAAATATACATACTTTGCTGCAGATCTCAGTTGTTGACTTATGATAGCTAAGCTTCAGGGAAGACGCTACTGGAAGGTGTTTAAAAATAAGTGAGTAAAATAGCTACTTTATCTTATAACTCTTCATATTTACTAGCTTTTAGACGTTTGAGTAACCAGATATCAGATACAATAATCCTGTTAAACGCCTTGATTTGAACAATACATGTTCCATAATCTATCCTGTCATTATTTGGGTGAAATCATAGGAAGGTTGGTGTCAGGAAGGGAGAATTAATCTGTAGATGGATCATTGAAGGATCAGTTGACATCATAAATGCCTCTTAAGGCTATAATGCAGACATGTGAGTTAAGATCAAGCCAAATTTTTTTAAGATTACTTTAGTCTTAATATGCTTATTCAACTTAAGATCAGAAATTGGTTTATACAAATTTTATGTAAAAATATTTGGATATTGAGTTCATTTTCTATCACAATGACTACTTTCAATTTCAACTGTTATGTCATACTGTGTCAAGCTGTTTTTCTGTATGAAGTTAATGCTTGCAGTTGTGCTATGTAAGCTTGAAAACTAGGCCCTATGTTTCATGGCAACGGACATGGGGAGGTAGAGGTTTGTAGCCCTTGCCAGAAAATTTGAAACATACTAAATACTTCACAAAACTGAGTGAATAATGTTTATGTAGACCTTGAATTCCAGTGCTTCAGAGAGTCCTTTCATAAATTCCTGTTTGCATTTGGTGCTAGCAGTTCCATGATAGTGAAACTCAAAAAGGCATTTAGATACCAAGGAATTAATCCTCAGTGATGGCTTATAGAATAACTGTGGAAATACAGTACTAGTAAGTATTAGTATCACTACCCATATACAGGAAAACAGGTGTATCATGCAGACTTAGGTGTAAGAGAATGTAGATGAAAAAATGGGCTCTAGTAGTCCATGCAAGTGCTGTCCTACTAGAGTTAAAACTATGAGGAAGCTTGCAGTATTGTTCAGGAAACAATCTGTGTCTAGGGATTCTCAAAATATTTCTCAGTTGTTGGATCAATTTTCTCAGTTGCACTGGCAGGGTAAAATTATATTCAGGATGAATAGTGAATGAATGGTGTTCTTGGTGAATGGTGTAGTAATTCTTTCAAGTTTCCCATGTGAAAGTTGGTGAGTCTGTCTTGAGTCATAAATGACATGGAGAAAAATTAAATGTACAGACACAAGGTGTTACAGTAACTTAGTGAAAAAGAAAAGGTGCAGCTTATACTAGAATTAAAGGACTGGACTGAGGAAGTAGTATGATGAGCAAGGAGGAGGTGGAATTTGTTCAATACACACCTCAATTTGCTGCAGCAAAAAAGTACTCGGCAATCTCTATTGGAATAAAGAGTTGTCTCCTGAGTTATCATACTTGGTAAGCTCAGACTTCTAATGTAACTGCAGTGAGTATTTTACTGATAGTCACAATCCTTGTAGCACTGCTGTGAAAAGCTAATATAGACTAAATCCATACCATGAAATTACAGTACAGTCTGTAATTTGTTCTACAGTCTGTAATTTGTTCTATTTGTATAACCACATCTTATAAAATTAATAGTAAATGCTTTACCGCATCTTCTTGTTATCCAGACATTTAACTAATGGCTGCTTGTTTATTCTGTATTTTTGAAGAAGACATTTTTCTTTATGCTGCCTGCAAAAATATACAAATCCCACTCTGGCAAGGACCTTTTGCCAGTTGCTGTGAAGTGTAGGCAGACAAATTAAGTACTAATGTCCTGTCTGTTCAGCCATGTTGTTAGATATGCCAACATCAAAATGATTCAGTGTATTCATTCATATATGAATTTACATTATTTATGTACATCAACATTTTATATAGTTCCAAGTATTAAGTGATGAATTTGGCCAAGAAACTAAACCAGAATATAAGGGAAGATGATATGCTATGTATATGTGCACTGATTTTTACACCTGAAATTTATGCAAACTTTTTTCCAGAATTTTTTTGTTTTAGCTTAAAAATAAAGAGGTATAGATAACCATAAATAGGTGCATGAGTGCAAAACCTTTTTTTTTTTTTTTTTTTTTTTTTTTAAGAATTGGATGTTAATCAACTACTGTAAACTGTTTGTTCTAGAATCCTGTAAGATCTGGTTAGGTGACAGATTTGATTGACATGCTGTAAAAGAATTCAGAACTCATTTCTATCTCTGCAATAGATTTTTGGATGTAAAACTGCAAAGAACTTTGTTACTTAAAACTGAATTCTCTCATATTTGCTATAATGCCATTGCATTCAGTGCTCTGTGCTTGGTCTGCCTTCGCAGTCCATAAGAGAGAGTTGGAGCCTTGGTAGTAGATCTAAAAAGACAACACGTTGAGCTGTCATCTGGTACTTTTAGTGCCATTTATAAGATAAAAGTTGAGTATCTTGACCCATCATTACTAAGTTACAGTCACGAGGCTAGGGGGAAAAAAAACCTTTTTGTGAAGGTCTAATAGAAATGGTTTCAATCTGAAAGAAATAACTTTGCAGCATGCTATAAATGTGCCTAGGACTGAACAGGATTTTTGACCACATAATATAAACAAAAAGCTGAAAATTAAGTGTCACAATGTTAGTTGATATGTACGTAGCAGATTGTAGCAATCAGTGTTTTAAAGTACTCTCATCAGTTCAATTTTCAGCTAAAACCAGACAAAAAAATCTGAGGCTGAAAAGAATTTGCTTCTTTCAGTGGGTTGTGAGTTGTTGGATTCAGATTACCTTAAGCAGCTATGTAATATTGCAAAGGCATATATTACTAATGAATACAGATTCAAGGACAGAAGATGCTGTGTGCTGAAGTAAACTGATATTCTTATGTTTCTATTAAACTTTCTGCCCTGAAAAGACCTGAGACAACATCAGAAACTGTGGGAACTGGCTTGCTCCCAGAATTTTGGTCTGGCCCATTCATATTTTGTGAAAAGGGATAGATTGAGAGAAACTTTTATATGAAATGTAATGATTTACTCAGAAGGTATAAAAACATGAATAAAGATTTGTTGAATTGAGATGACTGAAAACACACGTGCTTTTGAGACTGATAGCAATAAGCATCTTCTAGCCTTATATATTAGCATTTGGATACATTCAGAGAACAGACCTGGCTTCATACAAGCTAACCCAGGGCAAGAAGTAGTTCAAAACCATTTATGCTATGCTGTCGCTAGATGAATTTGCTTTCACACAATTAGATTGCATCCTGACCCTGAATGTGTGACCCCTGAGAACTAGTTTATTTTCCTCTGGATATTTCTGGGACATTTCAGCACAGACTTTTTATTTCCTCATTCTCAAGACAGGCTATGAAATTATCTTAATAGTGAGAAGGAATCGCTCACAGTAATGGAACTACAGTTATTATTTTTTCAAATAGATATAACAACTGAAAATTTAGTCAAAAATTCAGTGTATAATCATTTCAGTTTCCGTCGCAGAATTTTTCACCATCAGCTGGTTTATGTGCTACTGAAAGATGTAGAAAATTAGACTATCCCTTAACAATGCTGAGTCTCTGAGTTCATTTCAAATAAGTGCTTAGCTTTTGCCTGGGTGACAAACTAAAACTGCTACAATTTAGTTATATTGGTTAGCTATTTGATGTGTCAGCTTGTCAAAGGGAAAACTGTGTGGGATGGGACAATTCCTGGATTCCTCCAATGTTGGAGGTGTAGAAGGCAGCAGAATAATTCATCTTACACTCGCTAAAGAGAGAATAGGCATGCTAGATTGAAATATTCAGTTTATCTAATTTGTAATGCTAGCAGAAACTGGTAGAACATAAAATTAAATGCTGTATGAAATGTTTTTGTTTGTTTGTTTTTGGTTTGCATAAACCACTGTCTCAGTTGTGTTTTTCTTTAAATAAATATTATATATCACCTTAGATAATGAGCATAAGGTATTAATTATCCTCCACAAAAGGGGGAGGATGTGTCACCTAAATTTACTTAACTTGAAAGTAACTTTCTCATTTGCAACAGCGTTCTCTAGTATGAGGCCAAGAAGGCATCGGCATTCTGATATGGCTTTGGTACACAGGTAACACCACATTCTGTCTGCAAACATAACCAGATAGCTCTTCAATAGAGCCGGCATACACACCTGCATGGAAACCTTTATGGTAATGCAGACATTAATGGAGATGAGCCTTGAAATTGGAGCAGGGAGACAGTACTTTTCAGATATTTCTGAGATTTAACTTTAATGTACTGACTTTATGCTCCGTGTTTTTACCTTCCTCTTGGGAAATATATTATTTCACAAAGAAAACAAAATAAAAGTTGAAAAATAATTTTTCAGAGTAGCTATTCCAAGAGAGATCTTCAGTGATTCTGGATTCTAATTATACTCTGATTATAAAGTTGTTATTGGAGCCCACAGGGTATATCCAAAGAGTGTCCTGTAGCAGAAATGTTATAATGCGGTAGTATAACTTTAAGAGCAGCTTTTGTGAAGAGAGTTTGACAGGAAGAGTGTTACAAGTTATCAGTTACAAGTGAAAGTCTTACATGATGCTAATTCACACATGAAGCTAAATTAATTAAACAACTTAATTTAACTGCTGGACTGCTAGCTGGATGAGCAAGTTATTTTTAGCCCATGGAAATAACTGCTATTCAGACTTCAAGTTATAGTGTAAGAGATGGTATGTAGTAGCTCTGTAGTTTGTATTTGAAGGTTTGTTTCAGGCTGGACAATATGCTAACTTGTATTTCATGCAGAGAATTGCCTACTAAGATCCTAATCTTTGGATTTGGTTTCATAGTGACCTTTGCAGATGGTATCTCTCTATACAGCTATAAGAACAAATAAGTGTCTCTATCAATCTTTGTCAGAGTTGAAGAAATAGCAAATTTCTTTCTGAAAAATCTCTGATATTATACAAATACTCAATCTTTTTCCTAAATTGTAACTGATATTTGCTCTAACCTGTTAGATGATATGTGATATTGAACCCAAACATAAAAATGACTACTCACCCAGCAGGCTCCAAAAGAATATGAGGAAACTGTAGAAGGTGGTAGCTGTGCTCAACTTTTCCAGAAGCGTTTCAGACTTCAAGTTGGTTTAATGTGTTGGCTCAAATGTATATCAAGGAATAGATATATCATGTCTCTCTTTCCTAAATATGAGCATCTGCAGGAGATAGGTAAATATGTGAACGGAGTATTATGGAGATATTTATATTCAGTTATATGGTTCTTGTCTTTAGAATCTGATGTAAATCAAGTTCAAAACAACTAATTTCTTATTTAAGGTAGGAAAGAATTGGGGGTTTTACTTGCTGACTTCACTTGTAAGTAGTTGCAGCTGACTAATATGGCTTATTAGTATGAAACATGAACAACTTAAAAATACTTTAGCATGTGATCCATTTTGTCTTACAAAAGCCAGCATAAATGATATTTCACTTTCACAGTATACTTGTTTGAATCCATTGAAGTTGTTTTAAACAATTAATAAACTGCATTTACATAAAATCAGAGGTAGCTATACTGTACTTATATGAGTCTGTCTTAATCAGATATCTGCATGATGATTTTGTTTCAGTTGTAGTGAGTCAAAATCCTCTGGAAGACATGTTCAAAAATGCATTTAGAGAAACATCAAGGAGCAATGCATCGTGTTCTCACTATATGGACGTGGCTACTCAGAATTTTGGTGCTTATGTTAGGAAAGGCTGGGACTAGAAAATTACTGCAGGAAATCTGTATTTACCATGAGATTTATTGGTGTGGGTCATGTGCCAGAAGCACACCTGGCATGGCTGTTCTGTAGCTTTTTTCTTAGCGTAGTTCCAGCAATAACAGTCACACACTGCAGCACTCATGTGTTCACTAGTTTCTGAATAACATCACTGTACTGAGTTGAATGCAGCGCCACAGCACTGTGTCAAGGTACAGTACACCTCAATTCCTCCCACAATAAAGAGTTATGCCAACTTCAGTGTCCAAAAGGAAGCGCTACATATGAGTTGTGTAAGCTCCAGAACACGAAGGAGCAGTGTATGTTGAAGTGTTACAATACTGTAAATTGTTACAGAATTACAACATCAGAGGCGTAGGGAAGAAAGCTTGATGGCATGTTAGATCTGCTTTTCAGAACTGCTTGCTTTCTTAAGAGCTCTAAAAATAAATTGAAGTGTAGTATGTATTAATCACACTTTAAGAAAAAAGTGTCTAATATCTGCACAAAGTACTTAATTTTTGCTTCTCCTTACTTCAGAGATGTGTGTCCTCATAATTGCACGCTTAAAAACATGAATACAGCAAAATCAAATGAAGAATTCTGAAATACTAATTAAGGATGTGTTTTAAAAGAAACTGGGTGGTGTCATGAAAGCTATTTTCCCCTGGGTGCTCTCTCCAGAATGGCACTTGTTAATAATGGTGACCTTTCAATACGACAGTTAGAAAACACGTCTGTTAAAGACAGAGTAACTTATAGAATTAAATTACAAATGACTTTATATCAGGACTGTGCTTTGGCTTGTAAAAGCAGTTATGGTGGCTACTGCTACTGATGGCCATGAAAACACATCAGAATTTGTGAAAACCAGACTGTGGTAGCCACCCATAGGACCTTTTTTCTTTCAGTTTATTTTCATATGGTGATTTCAGTATAAGGTAGATTCCTAGGGAAATTTGGACAACTTGTCATTGTCTGCTGGCAAGCAGAGTTGGAAGGCTGTTCCACTACTCAGCACTTTATCTAATTTGTCAGAACTTCCCCCCTCCCCCCACTTTTTTTTTTTGGAGCGGGCGAGTCTCAGGAGACAAAAGGGGAGATCTGTAAGTGTAATACTGTAACATGGGAATGTTATGGAAGGGAGGAAAAAGCTTTTTCTTGTGCAACTTTTTCAACAAACATGTGGCACAAAGTAAATTGGGATACATTAATAAATGCAAAAAAAAAAAAAAAACAAAACCATAAGTACTACATTGTTTCAGGGATAACTAGCTAATAAATAGCTCCAAACAGATATTCTTCCCTTGAAGATTCATGTTCATGATCAAACAATGTCATGTTCTCTGTTATAATGCTTTAATTTTCTGTTCTATTTTTGCTATCTGTTTTCTGTGACCTTGGCTGTCCTAGGATGGGCTTATTGTTTGACCCTGTTTTATAAAAGGGTGAGTGTATCTATTGTTTGCAAGTCTTTGACCTCATTTTAGTCTTGTCTGGAAGATTTTTCTGCTGTATTTTTTTTGTGTGACGCTTGTAAAGAAATCTTAATGGGTTTTTTGCTAGCTCATCTCTGGCCTCTTCAGCCACGGTCAGTGTATAAGGAGATAAGTCAGTTCTTTCTTCTGTGCAGCCTGTCTCTTGTGAAAAGGAGCTTTTCTGCCTAGCTGCTAGCAGAAACTGGACGGGTTTCTACAGACATCCTATTATGATTTGGCAAGTTTGTCTAAGCAAAGCTATTACCATCATATACTTACACATTTGCTTTTTTGAGTAAGAAATAAACTATCTTGGAAAACTTTCAGTGAATCTAGTTTCATATAACCTGCTTATAAACAGATAATTGAGGAAATCCTTTTGGAAATCCTTTTGTGACACTGTATTTACTGACTGATATTTGTATTCCTCTGAATTTGCACGTGCCTTTGTGTTACTTCTCATTCTGAAAAGCTACTCCAACTTAATGCTGAGTTGGACTACTTTTGGATAATCGAACGTTGCTTCTCTTTGTGCACTGAGTCACCTTTAGCATTACAGTAATTGCGAAACAAGTACTCCTATGTTGTCTATGATTAAAGTACAGGCTCTTTGGTCTCTGACGAATTCACTCCTACAATTGATATGTGCATCTAGGAAAAGATGAGAGGAATCACGCTAAATGTTTAACTCTGAACTTCTTTCCTACTTATCAGAAATAGTGATCATTGCATTGATCCTACCAATATTCTGGAACAAAGCAAATGTACAGAGCACCCTTGACCCCAATAGTGCTGACTGATATTCAGTGTATGCTGGTGAGCTGCATCATGCTGGTTTGTGGTACGTTTTGCATTCTACAGTTATTTTGGAGGCTTCAAACAGCAGCTTCCAGAACAGCAATTTCTCCAGAGGAAAACAAAAAATAATAAAGCCAGCAAAAAAAAAAAAAAAAAAAAAAGTACGCTGATACAGTTGATAGTCTGCATGTGAATTTCATAGTGAATAAAACTTTAAGTAGTGATGCATTTCTCATGGACAGGGAGACTATTTGCTCTACAGGAAATGTTATCAGAAACTGAGTATTACCTGAGAAATGTGGCTCACCAGGAAATGCCATCACTTCAGCACAGTGCTACACATGCATGCTGCTGCTGAGTTTGGCTTTCACAAGAGTAGAACCTTTTTGTTGGGTAAATCAGTTCAAGAGGCATAAGGAATCTCCTAGGGAAAGTTTACTCTGCTTTTAAATGGAAGGTATCCTGAATGTTACAGCGTTGCAATTCTTGTGTTATAGCCCCAAGTGTTTTGAGGTGTTCTTTGGAAGTGAGAGATTATTTAATAATGTAAAGATTTTCTGGACCCAACACATATAAGTGCAGTTTTTGTAAAAGGAAAACCACTGTTCTTCATTCTGTGGGGAATTAGAAAAACTGACCTATAATAGCTGTTATCTTTTTTTATAGATTTTCCAGAACTTAGTTCCATGTTGATAATCATGTAAATGGACTTACAGTAAGAAATTGACTTCTTTCAAAAAAATCAGATTCTGTCTTTCTTCTGTAGTTTTGATTGCATATTAAAATCAGGCTTCATTTCAGATACTGAAATTAACCTTTGCTTTCTGAGGAAGAAATTATTTTAATCTGTCTTAATAAATCTGTCTTAATCTATATAATAAATTAATTATATTGATGGTTTTCTGTGAAATGAAGTCTGTCAGAATAGAAAGTGTTACTGTTCGTGTTATCCGATGAGTTCATATGATCAAATAACTATAAACAAAAAGGATTTCATTATAAATGAATGCTACCTAACTTTTCAGAGTTCATAGCTGGTAGTCTACAACATAACAATTGCTACAGCAGATTTGTTTCTTTCTTTTCCCAGTGGCCATTATTTGTCTAGGCGTAAACAAGTTCACTCATCTAAACAAGGTCATTCATCTAAATCTCTTGCTTTGGATAACGACAGAGCTTCTAGTAGAACTTAAAGTTAACATGCATTTTATCTATAATTGATTTTTTTAATTTTTATTTTGCTTTATTGAGACCTTCTATTTTCAGTTAGAAATCTTTGACATTAACGAGTTTTGTAGTTCTGTTACTGCAGGATTTTAATCAGGTATGGAAGTAGTAGGAACTTTCAATGTTTTCAGTGTTTTTTATGGCACAATTACTTTAATGTGAAGCATACAGTTGAAATAACAATTTGCAGCTTCAGTTAAATTCTTATTTATGTGCACTGAACCTAGGAGCTATTTATGATCACTGGGTCAAAATATGTTCTTGAATATGTTGACCCAACAACCCTGTATGTTTTATTACTGTTTTCTTCCTTCAAATTTGTACAGAATCTCTTTTTACACATAGTTTAAAGAAGCATTTACCTTAAAGCACGATGACTGAATTACAAATGTATGTCTTTTTACAGGGTGGATCACAGTTATCAGTGTAGGAAGTAGGAATAGGCCTAGAAATAGAAATAGAAACTTGTGCATAGGGCATAGATGTCTCCTATGACTACCATTACTAATTGACTAGATTTTTGTTCTGAGCAGTTAGCCTGCTGTGAAGCATATGGAGAGTTGTTTTTATTTTCAGTATACTTGAAGAATTGTTTTTCTTAACAAATGAAATAGGCAATTCTGCTCACTTAAGGGCAGTGATTTGGATAATGAAAGTAACTCCTAAACAAAAATGTGTTGAGAAAGCAGTTCACTTTAGGACTATTTACCTAGGGACTTCTATGAGGAGCTCTTTGGAATCTTGGGAAGGAAGAACTAATCTAATAAATTAGGAAAAAAAAAAAAAGCACTAATGCTAATAATAAAATAAATTGGGATAGGCATGGATTTTCATGTGGAAGAATGGCAGCCTTACTTTTTTCCACATCAGTTTTGTTGTTTTTTTTTTTTTTGTATTATATTAAATTACATTTTCGTGAAAAAAAAAAATCTGAGGTCCTTTAACAGATCATATTTCAGCTATCTCTACTTGCTTCATCCTTCTGCCTTCCTACTTTTCATTGTGGATCAATTTTTTATTTTGTGTGGCTCTTTAATTTTCAAGTTTCCTGACTGTCCTAGATGGTCATAGATTTTTTTTCACTGTCTGTCTAAATCAGCAAGAAACATTAATGTTGATATGTGATTTATAGGTACAGATTTCTGTTCTTCCTTAAGGCATCTTAAACGTAATCCTGCCTATGAACCCTATGAATTAGGGTTCATGCAAGGGAAGATAATACATTACAGAGATATAGAAGCAGTGGGGGATTTCTTTTTATTCTGGTTGTTTTACTGCCTGGTAACCTGTTAGTGTACCTTGAGGCTCATGGAGAGCTCAACTGAACTTGTTTGAAGAAGAAATACTACTGGTATTTTGCAGCCTGTCAGTATTCCATATGCGCCTTCCCCAGCCACAACTTGAAAATTCCCCTTCTTTTAGCTGAAGATGTGATCAGATGACCTGTAGAGGTTCCTTCCAAAGAGATTTGTATTGATTTCTTGTTCTTTCGCTGCTGCATTAAAGGTCACAGAATACAAGGATCTTCAGGAAAAAGGAGGAGAAAAATTGAAAAAAAGAATATACTGAATCTGAAGAATGCAAATGTACCGTATGTAATATGCTTCAAACTAGAGAGGAGTCTCATGTAGTCAGTTGTGCTCAAAATCTTATCTGTACTAGAAATCTAAAGAAAATGAGTATAGCTGATGTGGGAATAAAGTAAATGTTACAGTACTGTGATTTGGAGTTGATTTATAAAGTACTGCATGACACAAATACAGCCCGTGACCTTCCAGATACTGAATATTTTTCTTCTGAGGGGGGAAAAAAAAGAAAGAAATGTTATTAAACATCAGGAATAATAGCTTTAAATTTCGTAACCAGAAAATATCGCTACTTAAAATACCCTTAATCAGTGCAGGAAACCATCTGCACTGACATTCATATTCTGTTGGAAATTTACAACATAAATATCAAAGCAATCCTCAAAACCTTTGTGGTTGCAGAGTAATTGTAATAAGAAAACATTCTCCAGGATAATTTTTTCCAGCTCAATAAGCCATGGCCCTATTGGAGGTAATATTCAATAGTAAATGTTCTTGTACAGGGAATAGAATTAAACGTGTCAAGTTTTCTACTTTTCTTTAACATCATGTCATCTTGCTTTTTTTCAGCTATTTTGTTGCATACAAATTTCAGACAATTATCTTGTGTTGCCTCTAACCAATTTCTATAGGTAATCATGTAACTTGTTTATGCACCAAAATCTATACTGTGACAATATCATGCTTTTCAAAAAGTTATTCGATGTATCATGTTAGTATGTCCCTAACCAGTATTTCTCTGTCACCATGCATTTAGAGTAAGTTGTAACTAGATGTATGCTGTCATTCATGAAATCAAAGGTTCTGTGGATTTTCAACTTAGAAAATGCTGGTACTCGCCTCCTTGTGACACACTTGTATAGTCAGGATTCTGGAGGTGTAATGTTTAATGATGAGTCCAGTCTAGAGTTTTACAAAAAGTACTAATTATTTTTGTTTATTGATTACTGCTCATCTTTACCCAATTAAGTTCCTTCTCCACTAAAGTTGAGCTCTTAGGGACTTGACTTCCCACATATTTTCTAAGTCTGGATTTCCCATTCTTGCCACTGAATAATTATGCAAACTTTCTCCCAAGTTGTGTTTAAAGGAATAATCTTTTCTCAGTTTCCAGAAGATGAAGTATTGCTGCCTACACACAAGCAGTAGCTCCTGCCTACTGCTTTTGTGTGGATTCTGAGGCTTCTTTAGCAATTAGGAGATAAACGCCTAAGCATGAAATAGGAAGGGACATAATAAGTTCTGAATTCAAAATCCCTGAAGCTTCTGTAGTAAGTAATAATTTTTCTGAAAATGCATCCTCAATATTCACAACAATACAAGTTCTTAATAAAAATTACATAGTTAGTAAACTTTTATGGGTAACAGTGTCTTTAACCACGAAACATGGAAATTGTCAGCTCTTTGAACCAAGTATGTAGTTCATAGTAACAGTCACCACTTGAAGTTCTGTAAGCACTGTAAGGTTGAGCAGCTGAACACGGGAACAGTTTATTAAGTTTATTAATGTTCCATGTACTGAGCAGGGGCAGGTGGAAATGTTAAATTGTGTGTATGTACACTAATCATAATTGTGCTTGTTTCACATTAGCTTTCTTTAGAAATGATCAAGTGCATGCATCACCATTTGAAAGATCAAAACAGGCATATTTTTCTTTAGCATGTTCTGAAATTCAAGCTCTGAGCCTAACTCGGACAAAAATGAAAAGACAATTTTTTTTTTTTATAAGCATCTACATTCAAGAAGAAACCCCAGTTTATACATAGAAAATACAAAAGCCTAAACGTTGCAGTTACATTATAAAATGGAATTTTGAGCACTGTAACTAGAAATGTTGATTGCGTAACTAGTTCCAACACTATACTTTATTGTTGTTTTCTTTCTTCTGAGTTTTTGGGTTTTTATTTTTTTGTTTGCTTTTTAATTCTTATTTTATTGTTATTTAAAGGGGACTGGATAGTTCAAGATACTGGATAGAATTATTAAGAATTACAGCAGCTCAAAGGCTTCTGTACCTCTGTGGAGAATTGAAACTAGATGCTAGATTTGTTTCATCTTAAGCCAACCCATAGGATTCCTTCTGATGCACAGATGAAATAGGAGTGATATTGTGCTATTTCTGCTTGAGAATTCTTAGAGAATAGCTATTTCCAGATTGCTGCTCTGCTGTGCACTTACTGTAGGAGCCAGGTTTCGGTAATTTTATATTACACTGTTGAGTGAAAGCATCTAGTTATCTGGTGTCAGTTCAAGACAGCGTTTGTCACAAACTGGTACTGAATCCCAAGTTGTGGTCTTAGGAAATGATAGATGTATTACAAGCTGAAGAATGTCTTAGAGCATCAGTATAATTATCACTAGCCTAAGCACACAAAATGTATTTAGAAGGAATGTGATTAGCTTAGGTTCAGACAACATCAGTGTGCTTAGAGCTCTTTTCCTCAGCTTGAAGCTTGAGAAGAATAAATAATAATAAGTATCTGCTGGTTTACCATATATAGTGTATTTTTCATTCTAAGGGTCAGTGACAATTAATAGCAGCAAAAAGTGCATCTACTTCCTGAGGAGCCTGTATTTCTGATCCAGACAAGGTGCCTTATCTTGCCTTATGTATCTTATAAGCTGTGTGAAATGTAGGACCTTCAGTTCTGAAACTTCAAATATCTTTTAGGATCTATGAGGGTAAAAAAGCGTCTGCCTTCTAGTTATATTCTAAAGTTTTGTAAAGCCTCAGCATAGTGAAAAGAAACAGTTCAAGCTCCCTTTGGAAAGAGATCCTATGTTCTAGAATTAGGTTTTTTTCTTTTCCTAAATTGAGTCAAGGTAGTCAGATCAGATCTTGGCAGACTGAGCTTACCACTGTCATGACTATCCAGGTACAGCGGAATAAATGGAAAAGATGCTCTGAGCACTTTATTCCCACACTTGCATCCTATGAGGACTTAATGACAACTCCTGGGAAGCAGTAACTTTTGTTAACCAGCTTTCAGTAACTTTTGAGGTACCATATGCAGATAAGGGAAAAAAAACTTGCAGGGCAAGCTTCAGCTTTTTAAGTATTGTGCTGTTAATTTTTGAGTCAAAGGAGTTATAAGACCTTATGAACTGTTTATTCACGAATCTAGAGTTATATTTCTGCAATGAAGAATACTTCTAAGACTTCTCCTCTGTAATTATACTGTGCATCCATTAAACTGAAAGGTGACTTTAATTGTGGCCACTCAAATACACTGAACAACTTTTCCTTCCTAAAACTTGGTCACTGCAATTTCACGTCATATGACATATAGCAATAGATTTCTGATATAGACGTGTCTGATTTGTCCTGTGTATTACCACAATTCAGGAGCAGTTTATTATTAATCCAGTTGATGATTCCAGGAAAAGTAAGAAATTGTTCTCTGAACATATGGCAAAAATCTATTTTTTTTTTTCTTAACTACCTGCAATGCTTTCCTCCTTAGCAAGGAAGGGGTATGGAATTATACTGATTATGTTGTGTATTGAAATATCATATTATTTCATGTGAAATAAGCTAATTTATCTTTAAAAAACTGTGAAGAGCAAAAATACTTGTTTGAATTTCAAGCTTTTCCCAATATATTTTAATAACAAGGCTTTAATTTTCTTAGCACTTCAGGTTCAAAGTTATTGAAGACAAGTATGGTAAAAGCAGTGCTTCATCATTGGGTGACCTCCTAAAGCTTTTTTCCTCATCTGACTTGCTATACAAGAAACTACAACATATTTTTAAAAGATTTTTACCATACTTGTGCAGATTGTGTGCAGGAAAACTTTAGAAAGTGTTTAAGTTTGACTTTGTGGTAGAAAAGTTAGAATTACAACCATTAAAGTTGTTCTGTGGTTTTTTTTATGCCTAATACAAAGCAGAGAGGATAGTTTACTGGCACTTTCACTGAATCTGACCTATAGTTAATCTTGACAAATACTTCATTATTTGAAAGAGCCTATCTTTAATTTTCTGTCTTGTAAAGGGAAGTGCAAACATCCTAGGAGCGGTTTTTATACTTAAGAGTATTAACTGGCTACATAAAGAGGAACTCCAAGTGGAAATGCTATGGAATATTAAAGACAGTCTTAAATTTCCTTAATTCTGCAGAATATATGCTTGCTCTGGCAACTAAGAAAGCTACCTGTAGATCACAAACATTTTCCAATAGAAGGAGTAAGTTCAGTTTTTATATTTTTTAATTATCAGTTTGATTAAACTATCTGCATCTTTAAAGACTAGGGCATTTCTTATTCCCCTGCATCTCAAAGCAGTAGTGTCATAATACTTGGGCACTAAATAACAGGGCAGCAGTATTTATGTAAAATGGAAAATTTATGTTATGGAAAATTCGAAGTGCTTGCTGGGCGTTCAGTAGGTTTTGTGTGTTTATTTTTTTTTTTCAGACATCAGCTTTATTTTTGATGAGCTGGACTTGCTTGGTTGATTGCCTCTAAATGGAAATAATGAATTGTTTGTACTGTCAACAACATTTAGCAACTCATCTTTTTGCCAGGAAAGGTCTCCTGTCTTGCTTGCCTTAATACACTTTTGTTGGGATACCAGCAGTTCAGTTCTTTCCAGTGCATCAGACATGTCCTAAATCAAATGTATAAGTGGAATACAGAATGCTATTAACATTTCTGCTAAAATGAAAAACTTACATTTAGTGAACTGATCTCAAATTCTTTTAGCAAGTGTACTAAATATATCTGGTTACAGCAGAGCACGTAGGCAGTTGCAGTACATTATTTTCAGATAAGTTTCAAGAGAGACTGTAAATTTACTGTTGTACTTTTTTAGATTATGCACTGTAGGAAAACAGTTAAAACTAAGAAGCAAACTTAAAACTTGCATTACTGCAGGAAACCTGGGATGAACCTGGATAGTAGAATGATTGTGCTGATCTACTGATGCTTTTTTGTGTCTGAAATGTAACTTCTCTGGTTTTGTGCAGTGAATAAAGAGAAATCAGATGGCATATGCACGAAAGTGGAAACTGTGCAATACCTTCTGAGAAGTACTATCCATTTTTGTTATTCAGGATAACTTGATATGTATTCTCACATGTACTCAAGTGATCACATACAGAAAAAGCTCAGATTTTCAGATTTGGATGATGACATCAGGATCAGGAGTAGAGAACTGAAGTTGTTGCTATGTCAGTGGCTACCTGCTGTGAAACCTGGCGTGCATTCACTTGAATTCTTGGAACTGTTGTTGTGCTAAAGCTGTACTTCTGAGAATGGCAGGAAAGTACTATGTTCTGCTCAGCCAGCAGGTACTGATTTTCCTGGCATAGTGATATTGTCCCTGGAAATGCTGCCTTTGTGCTTAAGAGATGTAGATTAAAACATTTTTTTAAAATGTAGTAAACCATCTAATATTGATTATACAACTTGATGCTGCTTACTAAAACATATTTATTACATGAAAATGTCACAAATAATTCTGTATAGCCAATAGAAAACAAATGTCAAGACAAAGTAAATTGGTACGTCAAAAGATGTTGTGTTTGTGCCCCTCTTAGATCTACACAGTTACATTTCTGTCTCGAAGTTTCTGAATATATATTTATATATGTTGTTTTCCCTTGGTTCATATTGGCTTAACAATTTATAAAGTATTTTGTGCTTGCATAAAATATCCAAGGAACCTGATGTTTCATGTGGTAAAATAGATACTATGTTCATGAGTCACAACTTCAACATAAATACAAATTCCAGTGCACTTAATATTTGTATTTCAGTGTTGAGAAGCGTACATATTGTTTCATTTAGACATGATTAGAAGGGTATGTTGTCGTCATATGTTCTTTATCAAAAGCTTTTGTGATTTCTTCATTTCCATGTGCACCTTTAAGAACCAGAAACTTGCTGTGAGCTGAGGCTTGTTTGCACGTGTCCTTCAGTGAGGAGATTAAGTTAAAAATAGCAGCTATACTTAACTATAAAATGCTTTATAATAAAGTTCTTGAACATTAGTGTGGCTGGAGGGGAGCCACAATGATCCATCTTGACTAGGGGAGCTATTAAAGGCCATCTGTGTCAGTGTTCTGTTCACCATGCTAACCCATGTACAAAGGAATCTTGGCGACAGTATATCATGATCAGTAGTTAGAACTACCTGCACAAACTGTGACTTCAGTAATCTAATTACATGAGTGGAGATGAGACCCTGGCCACAGCAATGTTTCTTGCCAATAAAATGTGTTAATGAGAAATTGTAGGTAGACACATTTCTGATGAATTGTACCAGTCTGGCTGCATCAGTAATACTGAAAACCATTTTATGTCTATAGAATATGGTTCATTCTTGTGGACAGAGCCATACTATTGCTTTATTGTTCTTCATTGCGGAACAGAAGAGAGTTTCTAAAAAGCACAATTCAGGTTTGCTACAAATCAAAGTTTTTAGTGTTGTTTTGTATTGTATTTGTTTTACTTTTCAGAATTAAGATATTTTAACTCGGATTCAAGACTGGCTAGGTTGAGAAGGTGACTTATTCTGAGATTTATTTGTAGACCTTTTTCTAGGCTTTCCCAAACATATCCTGTTCCTTCAAACACATAAGCGTATGGCAAAGTATGTAGAAGGCAATCACTAATTGGTAATATTTGGCAAAAACATTTAGTATGCCAGATGCTCTGGATAGTAGTAAAAGCTTTGTGGTGTCTCAGGGTTTTCAGGTTTTTTCAATTTGACTGATAACAGTTGCTATACTATCTGGGGAAATAAGAATTATAGTTCAAATTGTCTTTAAACTCTTATGACTAAAATGATTTGTCTTCTGTAAAGATCCTAAGATCCTACCTGTGAAAGGAGCATGAGCACAAGAAAGTAAGTTGCTTTTAAAGGAAAAATTAAATGTGGAGCTGAAGCTTAATGTTCCTTTTCTGATTATTGAGGGTAGCTTCCTCTCCAGGAGTGTAATGATTCTCTATACAGCAAGTGAGTTATGAAAAATGTAAATCCAAATTCAATCACTGTTACAGTGATAAATTTAATCTGTTTTGTGATGTTTCAGTCCATGTAATCTTCGCTTTAGTAATGCATTCAAATTGAGTTCTTTCAGACAGTTTAATTCATTCATATGGTAGCACAGGCTGCAGTGGCATCCAGTGTAAAACTAAGACTTAGATGCAGCTGTTATGCAGATTAAATACTCTTCCCATTTGCAAATACTCTTCAACTGAAGTGCTGTGAGAGTGAATTTTTTTTTTCTGCCTTAATAATTAACGTAGTTAACTGCAATAATACCTAGGACAACTCAGTTCTTAAAATTGTCTCATTAATTAAAGGGTAAAAGCTTGCACTGGGTAAGGTACAAGAAAAGTATTTTTGCACAGATAAGGACTGGAGACAACGTTTGTCATGCAGGATGCTTTTTTCCAGTTGTGCATATGTTTTACTGTCATTCTAGATCCAAATCTTGTTATTTCATTAGCCCTATCAGTTTAGAAAATAACTGTACTACTAAGAAGTACTGGAAGTGATGCAGAGCAAAAATTGGAATTCACAATGTTAATTGACAAGTATTTCTTATAATTCCCACCTATGGAACAGTATGACTGTGAGTGTAGGATATCTAACGAATGCTTTCTGGTATATTAATAATTTAAATTTCATTACAGGACTGCAATTTTTTAAAGTAGATATCTAAGAATTCTTAGGAGAGTTAGGTTATCTGATTGGAAAAAAGACAAGCATTTGCAAGCATGCTTTAGGATTGTGTCAGCTTTCAGCTATGCTACAGTTATTTATATCTTGACTAGTACCAATGATTTCATTCTCTTAACCTAATGATAATAATAATGGAATCCCTTGATTAACTTGAATGGCAGCTCATAGTTGATAAAGTGGTTAAAATTAACAGCAGTGTAAGAATTTTCTTACCCTGTTCTTTGTCTTATGTCTAAACAAAACAAACAAAATCAAACAAAAGGATGATAATCTGTCTTTTAAAAAATCATTGGAGAGTATTATAATAAGACTCTGTTCAAGTTCTGTTGAAGACAGCTGTTATTTTTAATAAAATGTAATGAAAAAGTGTGGCAAATAAGGACAATGTGACTAAAAATACCACCATTATTCTGAGAGCTTTCCACAGGCTATGCCTAGCACAGGCAACAGAAATATTACTACTTTGAGGGATAGCAGAGGGAGAATACTTGTGAAATTCATTTTTAAAACGAATTTTTGAAAAATACACTGGGATTGGGTTAACTTCTTTGAAGTGTTAAATGGCTTAACTATCTTAATTAGGTTGACATAAATTAGGAAAAGTTAGCATGCTGTTGGCTGTTCTTCAGGTTGAACCCATTCATAATGGGTTCTTCTGACTTTAGCAAACCAAAAACTGACCTCTCTTCATACAGTTTTCTATACACTGAGCTAGCTAGCTATCCAGACAGGACTCCTACCTATCACTTAACCAAATGTTAGTGCTAATTCTAGCATCTTTTGTAGGTGGAAACCCTAGCACTTAGAAGAAGCTGAGTTGTTTTTCTGTTCTCTTCCAAAGTATGCTCTTCGCAAGTCAGCCTTTCAACAGACTATATATAAATTGGACTGATGAGTCTCATGAAGGTACATATCGCTTTGTCTGTAGACCTTCAATGAATGCTAATCACTGACAAAGTGTGAAATTGAATTTTCTTCTAAAAAATAGAAATCTGCTCATTCATTTGGAATTTTACAGTATGTGGTTATATAATTTGCTGAATGGATGACATCACTGATAACCAAGCAAATCCTACAGTTCTGTCTATAATTTCTATTTGTGGCGTTCCAAATATCAAAGATGAGACTGTATATTTGGCTTTATGTTTTTAGGGTACTATGAGCATAAACTAACATACTGTTTTTCAATATAGTGTTGTGGCTGCCAGACCCAGGCAAAAAAATTTGAAACTTAGTTCTGATTGCAGGAGTAATTCAAGAAGAAAAGTTTGAGAAATTGTATACTAAAAGTAGATACTCACTGGAGTCCATCTGAAGGTGGCTGATAATGAATGGGTATTTCTCTTAAACAACTAGTGCTCTAAAAGATCACAAGTTTGGAATAAGCTATATTGGGTGATTAGAAGATAAATAACGATGCACTTCAAAGGCTTGAAATTTTTTTTGATAGATCTTGGCTTCCTTGAAAATTCCTTATTTATTGCTGTGAGATCATGCTCCTGCCTCTTAACCTTTCAAACACTAGAATTTGCTGCAGAAAATCACAACACATTTAATGTATGACACCTTTGCTAATTTCCAAGTATGTCGTTTTCATCTTTTGCTGCGTTATAAGGGTCAGTGGTGGCAGCAAAGGAGATTAACCAGCCAAGCAGAACATTTGTACTCTTGTAAATTGATATGCTGGTGGTCGATCTTACCAGTATGAGCTGATAGATTGTTTTTATGAAATATTGAAGGAAATACTGCCTGACTAATTCAAGTAAGATATTTTATTACTTTAAATACTAGTAATTATTAAGGATAGATAGCTACTAAACTGGGAATTTGTCTACTTTGAGATCTGGGGTGTTGGTAATACCAATGAGCCTTTGCTTGTTTCAGAAACATATGGTGTACCCACTTCTGATTTTAGACCTCTTACAAATGTAGGAATCCATAAGTCAATAACCTAGTTCTGAATGTTTTCCATTTCTCACTGGAAGTTATAGGAGGGCAGCTGGATGGCTGCAGCTGCCACATTTCTGCTAGCTTCTAATTCAGCAATGCTTTTAAAGCATATATATTAATACCTTTCAGCTTCTCAATACAAATACTGAAAAGCTGGCTTGGTCACTGGGGTCCCAGTGCTGGAACCTGGGGTGCGATTGTTTTATTGGAGGGATATGGAGGAGAGATGAAGTGGCTCCACTCATGCTCCATGTATTTTGTACTAGGTCTGATGCTTAAGAAATAAGGGACAAAGAAGTCATTAGGAAATATAGTGATTTCCTTGGCTATCCTGTGAGTGCATCTCAGATGAAAAGGATTTAGCTCTTTCCAACAGAATTTATTTGCGACTTGATCTGGTTGTTTGGTTTTTGATACGGTTAGTCCACAGTCAGACAACTACTTTGATGTGGTGTTATCCTTAACAATTTTTGTGCTTCAGGATTGAAGTGAAACGGCCCTGATAACAGTAGAGCAATTGTGTAGAGGATCCTTTGGCAAAATGCTTGCAATGGCCTCAAAGATAGTCAGCTCTCTTGTAAATTTAGGTTTCCAATTACAGCATAAGAAGAGATAAGTGCAAGTTTTGAAAAGAATCTCACATCAGCATGGAACACTAGACCAAGATTTACTTGGAGGCTGGAAACAAGTGTATTACCTTGAAATGGTTGACAGTTTGGAATCAGTCACTAAGTAACTGTTCTCTTAAAATTATCAGTAATTTGATGGTAGATGCTAATTACCAGTTAAAAAGCTTTTATCATGAGATATGAAAACTCTCATAGTTTTTCTAGTTGAGTAGATGCCACTTCTGGAATAATCCTCAAACACTAATCCTGATGGCTTATGAAAATGTCAATAATGCAGTCTTGACTTTTAATGCCTATTGATGTAATTACTGCCTCTATCACTTCAAAAAAAATAATGGAGAAGAATCCTAAAAGTTGTGGCCTTTTATACATCACAAAAATGTGGTAATAAAAGTTCTGGCAGCTTAAAATTCAGCTATGTCATTCCTGAATATGTCCCAAAGTTTCATGGCACTTTGAAAATTATTTTTTTCTTACTCAGGAGATCAAATATCTGTAACTTCAGCACTTTAATGAAAAGTATTGGAAAGCAAAACAAAAAAACAAGCAAACAAACAAAAAAACCACCCTCTTTATTGAACAAGGCAAAATACACAAAATAAACATTTTCTGCTTTATATCTTTTATTTCAGTAGGAGAACTTATTCAAATTAAGGACATGGCATTGCATAAATTTGGAATAATTTTTTCCCTCCATTTTCTTACTTCTGAATAAATCCTAAATCTGAAAGAGGGAAGCTTTCAGGTTCATGTAGTGAATTATCTACCTTCTAGAGGCTCATGAAAGCTGCTTTTCTCAAAGGCAAAAAAAAAAAAAAAAAAAAAATCACTATACTGTCATTTTAAAGATTTTTTTTTAATGCTTTGAATCATGCTTTTTATATTGTTTCCCTTTCAGTGGCTTTCAATAAAAAGAGAACAAATTTGATTCATCAGCATATACTCTGGGGATTCCATGATTACATTCAGATCAAAAACTTGATAGTACAACTCAAGTACTTGTTAAAAGTAAGCTCTACTAATAACTGGATGTAAGTGAAGTTCTATACAGAATCATCAAAAATGGTTGGTGTGGAATATATCTTTAACTCCTAACTACGAAAATAAACCAAATTTTTTGTTTCCTTGAGACTGAATGACTAGCATTTATTTTCCTGCTATCACAAGTCTTAAAAATCAAATTGCCTAACAAGAAGCAATATGCAAGGAGGTGTCTAGGATTTGCCTTTATTCAGAGCTCATGAATGATTCCACAAGCAATAAAATTTTCATTCTCTTTGAATTTCCACACACTGAAAGGACTCTTGTACATTTTAGTGGAACAAAAAAGTCATAGATGTTATGTTTTCTACTTGTATCCTTGAATTTAAAGTCAGACTCTTGCAATTGAGGATCTGCACATCAGAATGGGAACTGGTAATGCAGCCTACAGATAACTGTTTAAATCCAAACTGGCTGTGTGCTCCTAAATGTGAGAAACTGAATTCTGTTTCAGTTTGAATTAAAATATTACTGTCTCCTTGAACATATTGAAAACTGCAAATTCTTTTCTTTAGAAGCTTGAACATTTCTTCAGTTTTGACTTTGGCCAATGGTTTAAAAACCCAACACCTTAAAAAGAGGAACTGAATCTTTCACTGGTACAAAATAATAGTACATTGCCTGAAGGAGGAAGAAGAAACAAGTCATCAGGCTTTCTGATAACTCAGTAAATAATTAAAAGGAAGAAAAACACTTGGATTCGTCCTCCAGATTAAGATGTAATAAGATTTTTTTCTGTCTGTTGTAAGGACTGTCCAGAATGAAGAGGTGTGCTGACTGAATAATAGTGCAAGCTGTACAATATCCTACTGCTGTAGGGACCTGAGGTTGTTGCTGTTATAATGATGTTGAGAATTGTCTGGAAAAGTTGGATCAAAAAAATGGTAGAATATCCAGAAAGATGAGAATCCTTGATGTGGCTGTCGTTGACCCATAAGATGATTTTTGAAAAATTGCTTGCCTTATACCTGCTTCACTGACTCAAAATTATTTAATATGTTTTCCCATTGTGTCAAAAATGCAAAATACTTAATATGGTAATGTTGTTCTCATTTAATTTGTCATCAGGTATGCAGTTTTGAAGTTATTCGATCTCAGTCTCTAGAAATCCTGAGCTACATCAGTGCTAATTAGCTAAAAGAATAGACTGAATACATATTAAAAATGATTCGAACACTGATGTAATAAGGTACTTACGACATCACTGATATCATGACATATAAATCGGTACTATATGCATTTACAGAGCAAATGTTTTCACACCTAGTAAAACATTTGGGATGTTAGTAAAAAAGGTAAATGGTTTTGCCTGGAAAAACCGTATACTTCATTGGTTTTTCAGTTTCTGTTCATTTATGCATCTTTCTCTCTTATCCTAAAATGATAATTGGCTATTTAAAAAAAAGATTTTCTTCTAGCTAGTCCCGTTTTGTGGCCCTCCTGCGAAGTAGAGATGAAAACATAGAATCATTGAATGTCTTGGGTTGTCCAGGGCCCCATCCAACCTGGCCTTAAACACCTCCAGGGGTGGGGCACATGAAATAACTTCCTCATTTTTAGATGCATTCAGTAAAATTCAAATAAGTTATTGGCAATTCTAAATTTTTAGGGAAAAAGTTACAGGTCCGTCACAAAATAATTGTGTATACAATGCCACTGTGCTGAAGTTAGAGCAGGAAAAAAAAACATACACCTTTGTGCCTTTTAATCTTTACTGTTGTTATACTGAGACTAAAGTGAACATAAGTATTGTAGCTTTAAATGAGGAATAAAAATGCTCAGTAAAGAATGAATATTCTCAAAAGTGGTCAGTGATAAAATTTATGCTGTTTTTCATTTATTTTCAGTGTGACAGTTGAGTTTTCCAATTGAAAATATTTGTGCATTGATTCAAAAAACTCTTTGGGCCTCTGTTGAGGGAACTAAGATGAAATATCTCCATTCAGGAATATAATTTCGCAAACTACTTCTTGCTAACTTCTGCAAAAATATGAGGCGGACTTCAGAATGCCCTGTGAAGCTTGTACGGTGCAGTTATGTGCTGCATTTGGACTAAAAATGAAGGAAAGCTGATAACTGTTATGCACAAAGGTTACTAGCTTCAATAATTATTTTCTCCCCATTTCACTAGCCTGAAGTCTTACTAATCAAAACAATGCTTATTTTCTGAAGGTCCTAAACTTTTTGTATTTTCACTAGAAAAATGTATAGGAGGAAACTAGACATTTTCTCCAGTGCTGTCACTCTACTTCTGTGGTGTTGTTTAATATCAGAGAATGAAAATATCTGGGTGGTTGTAACAGTATGCTTGACACACAACTCCTCAGCATCAAGAAACTCCTGGTTTTCTACTGTAGTATCCCAGCATTGTTTGAGTGCTGAGTATATGTGTAGGTAAGTGTTAGAGCTCATAGCATTAAAACTAACTGCTGCAGAAATGCCTGGCAGACCTGCCCATTAACTATTTGCGCTTCAGAACCAAAATTGATTCTATGCATAATCTCTCTGTGGTACCCTGTTAACTGACTAGAAAACTGCAAAAAAAACCCCACCATATTTTGCTAGATTATATTGTAGATTATAAATATCTAAAAATAGATATCTAAAATTAGATAAGGGAAATCCTGCTTAACTTTTTGGTCTGTTTAGGAATTTTCTAGGAAAAAGCTAACTAATTAATAGGAGAATATGGGCAAGTAAATTTTTCTGTCGTAATTCTGAGGTTAAAACTGAACTGCTTGGAATTGAGTGGCCTCATCCATTTTGTGGAAAGACAGCAAGTGTATTTCAAAACTGGAAATTCCATTTCACTTTATGTACAGAAAACATTGCAAGGGAAAAGAGTTTTTCCTGAAGAACTAGGTATCCTGGTAAGATATCAGTTATCAAATTCACTTTGTGTTTTTCAGCAACAGTAATAGTTATAATGTGACAAGATTATTTTCGTCTTTCAAAGGGGTATTTCTCAAGACTTTGGCAAGAAATTCCCTTTTTTTTTTTTTTTTTTTTTACACAGCCCATCTGCCCTTTACATTCTGTATACAGTTTGTGTTTAAACTGAGGTTTGTAGTATCAAAACTTTAAAATGCATGTCTGAAAATTTTCCAAAGGAGTTCAAAACTGAGTGGGAATTCTGTGATTTAAATGCTTTAAAACAAAAAACAAAAAAACAAAAAACCTCCTCAAATGTAGCAATCATACTACCAAACCACATAGCAAATGCCAAACAGTAGTCTTCATTGAAGTTTTTCAGCAATGAAGGTATCTTGCATAAATTTATCTAGTGTCTTACAATTTGCTTATTTTAAAAAGGTATTGTGTTGTTAAATATAGCCAAGTTTGAGTCCTAGCCAAGGCTTATTTGTGCTTTAGTCATTGGCAGTTTCATGACTGTGCTCCAGAGATGTGATAGATATTTAGCTTCCTCATGCAGTTGGTAAAAGCTAACCCTGACCTTTAACAAATAATTAGAGTCAATTAGGTGCTCCATCTACATCCTTTTCTTCCCTAGGGGGGAGCGAGAAAAAAGTCATGCTTTTCTTTATTTTATTCTTGTGGCTGTTTAAAACTAGTAATACAGTGCAGGAATTCTATTCAGTTATACAGTGTTGGACTATTATAGATTTTTCCTAAAGGTATTGTACCTCTTGCATGAATACTATAGTGCTAACTTCTGAGAGGATAAGGTACTTGAAAAAAATATAATTGAGGAAAGAACCAGTTGATATGGTTCGGGTGTACATGTTTACTTTCCCTGTCGATTATCAGCACAACATTTAAAAATACCATTACACCAAAGCAGATATTTGAAAATAGTATACTGAATGTGTTTCGCTCCTTAGATACGAATAGGACAGCTATGAAGAGTCCAAGAGCATTTTTAACAACTTTCTGAGAAGTACCTTCAGACTGATCTTCTATGAGGTTTCCTTCTCATGATATGCATGGAAGTCCTCACAATCCAGTTCTTGAATAAGTGAGCTGAGATAGGTAGACACTTGTCATTCTGTATTCATTTGACCACGTCCCTTCTCTTGTGTGCAAATGAGACTCGACAAATATGGCCTTATTAAATGGCTAAATAACTTGAAATGTAATTTTCTTTCAAAGATATTTCTATATTGTTAAATTCTGAAGTTGCATAGTGCATCAGATGTAGTATGGTGCAGTGTAGAAAACACACAGTTCATAACATATTTCTGCCTTTGTTGTAGGAGACATTCATTGAGTTTGGAAAATAGATTACATGCTTATGATGTTTTATTTCTCAAAAATGATAATAAATGGGTGAATTATCCACATAGGGGTTTTCAGGTGAAGGTATTCATTTAATTGTTATATGCCAGTCAACATTCAGCAGCAACAACAATAATCTGCTGTTGAAAAGACTGAAAGGTCTTGATCCAGCAAAACCGAATGTATGTTTTCTCTGTAGCATTTGTCTAGTGCTAAATGTTCTTAATAGTATGAGTGGTTTTTTGGTAATGTGTTATTTTGGGTTGTTTGTTTTTCTGTCGTGTCTTGTTGCTTTATCTAGAAAAGGCTGGCTAATACTGAATCTCTCAGCTACATAAACAGGGAAGTGATAAAAAGGTAGATATTACAAATTAGTTGGATCATCCTGAGCTTAGTCTTAGTTTCATGCATACTGCTTCTTGCCTTCTCTATCCTGTCTTTTCCTGAGGTCACATATGCCATGTATTCTATTCAAGGAGAGAGATTATATTGAATACCATCTTTGGTGGTGAGTGTGCTAAGCAGAACTGCATCAACTGGTAGTGCACTGTTCATCTTGGATTTAGCCTGCAGAAGAGCTGTAAAACAGGATGTCACGTACCAGGGTGTTTTACTGTGATTCTTTCACTATTTCCATCCCATTTTTAATAGATCACTCAGTGGATTTTACCTTCTTAACAAAGAGTAACTCTAATGAACTGCTCAAGCTCATTTGTCCAAATCTCAAATAATCATTTGATAGATGGTATCTGCTTTTAATATTTAATGTATGTGGTGCTGTCCTTTAAAATCCTTGCCCAGCTTTGAAGTATTTTAGTTGCTATGGAAACAACATCTGTGATAGGAGCTTCTAAATCATGAATATATTTGAGATGTCTTATCTTTCCTCTTGTGTACGAATGCAGTAGTTCTTTCCCTCCCACACTACACTTCATTTGCAGCTTCCTTCAGAAAGTGGTGCTGAGCAAACTCATCACTGCTGCCAACCTTAAAAACTCAATACTAGGATAATTTGGTATTCAAACACTTCTACATTGCAGTTTCTGATCCTGTCTTTCAGGTTTCTGATCATCTAAGTTGAATCCTCTGTGGAAAAATCAAAGTTTTGTGGGTTTCTGTCAGAGAGCAACAAATCAGGATCTTTATTTAAAAGCCAAAACTTAAGAAGTTATTTTTTTTACAGAATTGTTGATATCTGGAGTGATTAGAACTGGTACAGCACCCCAGGTGTGGCCTCCGCATCTCTGAATGTAGATGAAGGATAACTTGCCTCGACCTCTTGAAAATATTCATCCTAACGTAGCCCAGAATGCTGTTAGTCCTATTTGATGTAGGGCCACACTGCAGGCTAATACAGGTGAAGATTAATGTTGCTATTGAGTTGTTTCTCTTGTAATGTTTCAAGCTTCCCTCTTAGTGCCAAGTCTAGTTCTAAGATTCTATAACAAATGATTTCCTTAAATGTGAGGTGCTTGGTAAACTAACAGCAGGTTTTAAATAATCCTTTGTCATTATTTGGTATCTACTGCTTTGTATGCAGCACTCTTCAAGACCAAAAATTGAAATTTTTCAAAAGTTGAAAATTATTGAAGAAAAAGTAGGAAATGAATGTTAAGTATATTTTGAGAAGCTTAAACATAGCTACAGCTACTAGGAAACTGGAATCTGGAAGTCACAATAAGTAGATTCACTTCTAGGACAAAGCCATGTTATGCAAGTGATGTGCAGAAGTTCCTGATGTATTATTCTAAGGAAAATAATTAACCTAGCAAAAAAGTACAGGCTTTTTAATTTCTTAGCAGAGGTAGATGGTGCTATTATTTGTTTAAATCAGTTCTGGAATGCTTTGGCACTGCTTCACTTTGTAGAACAAAAGAAGAAATGACCTCTTCATGAAAAGAATGCTGTGGATAAGCTGATAGGTACCTTATCAAGTTTGCTATTGTAGCTATGCCAGACAGACATGTTAATGTGACATAGACATTCTCTGCTATGGTATTTATACTTTGTCAGAGGTGTTTTGGAAATCATTTGTGACCTCATCCAGCATATGGAGAGGTTGCAAAGTTCTCAGAATTGACAAAACAAGCCCACTTTAAAATGAGCTTATTTTAAACTTCCTAGCTTTCAAGAATTTCAGAAAATAGTCTGTTTTCTAGCTTTGTACCTATTTGCTACTGATGATTTTCTGTGCTTCTGAAATCTGAAGCACCATAGCTGATGGTATTTCTTTAAGATTCTTTTAAGCTTAGGTTTCAAATAGCTATTTTTCTAGGAGCGCTGTGTGGGAGGTCAAAGTCCTCTATGTAAGGTGTATGAATCCTAATCTGTAAGGAAGGACAAACTTTAAAATGTACTTTAGTTAGTAACGAGGAGTATGAGAGGTGGATAGAACTAGCCCAACAAGTTTTCTATCACTTAATAGACCAATCTAATCAGGCAAGAACATTTTATTTTTATTCTTGTAGTTAAGAGCCGTGAGTATGACTGTGCGTCTTGGAAAGTGTTCTTTATTTTTAGTCAACTGGTTATCATCTGGTCCTGAACATCATGAAATGTGGAAAGTATGGGGCCTGGGACTGAGGAAGTAGGAGCAAGAAAGATCAGTTGGAGCTGACTTTCCTAATTTTTCCCTTATTTTCCTATGTCAAATTTTTAAAAATTACGTTGGGTAGAGATACATTAAGAAACAGATCAGTATTCTGGACAGTAGTGCATGGAATAGAAAAACATGAAAACATCTAGGGGTATCAAAGAGGTTGAGGCTACAGGGGAAAAATGAGTATAGTAATTATTTGATCTCATATATGTCCATATGGTAAAGTAATATATAATATAATGTGTATATAGAAAAGTTAGATATGATTCAGCTGTACATTTTAAGTTGTGCAGTAAAGAGAGAGAAATTTGAATTGATTCTTATTTTTGGAGGTGGCCTTTGTTTCATATAAGCCAGAAGTGAGATCAGTGAGGATCTCCAGACATGCTAGAAGTCTTTTGCAAAGTATTTTTGCCAGTAACTGTGGGCAACACTTGAAAATCCATTATTCCACTCTGCTTTTTTACCAGTAAACTCTCATTCCTATGCATTTTTTTCTCACAATTGACGCTCATTACTTGATTAAAGGTTACAGTGTCCTTTCTCAAATAGAAAAGGAATGCATGCTCTAATTAGTAGAGTATGAAAGAGTATTCTATAAATGTAGTGATAATAAGGTGCAAAAAAAATGATAACGAAGGGACAGAGGAAAGACAGTAATGGACTGCCAAATGTGGTTATGTGTGCCTGAACCATTCTAGCAGAAGCTAGAGAACTGTTCTCCCAAGAAGTGGCTTCAAATCTTCAGCAACAGTTTAAGGAAAAGTAAGAACTGCTTGGGACAGGGGGAAGATGTTGTTTGGGAGGACTGTGCCTAAGAGCTCAGAATAAGGCTTTTAGATCATAGGTGATATAAAAATGGAAATGGTAAGTGTTTTGGGTTCCTGTATTATAAATGGGGAGAGAGGAGAAAAGTCTTGGAGACTGAGTGAAAAATATCAAATAACTTATAGCAGTATACGAGAAATATTCATGTACAGTTTCTGATGTAATCTCTTAAAATTTCAGCCCTTTTAGTGTGAGATTGGCCCGGTTTTGGTTTTGATAGCATTACTGCTCAGACTGTGAGAGGAGCTCACTTAGTCTTGTAGGTATCTGCAGTTTGGGATGGAAAATAAAATTCACTTTGTGTAGTGCTGGAAACTAGATAGTGAGGAATGATACTTGGAATTTAAATTGACTTAATCTGAATTCATGTTTAAGTCTATGAATTAACATAAGTATTTAATACAACTGTCTGTACATGGCGCAGTCAGGACTAGAAGACTTTTAAGTATAAATTGATCAGACTATTCACTATAAACTGTCTAAAACTATAAACTATTAACTATCTTGACAATGTACTCAGTATATTCTAAAAGTGCAGTGTATTTCAGTGGCTGCTTCTCATTTTTTGTTTCACTTTAGATTACAATTGATGTATCTGCAGTATTTCAAGAAATGGGAGGATAAACTTTACAATGTTTGCTCATGTGGAAGTTGAACAAAATGTTATTTTCTGTTAAAACTAGAGATGAACAACTAATTTTTGGGAGAGCGTGGTTCTTTATGAACTCAGATTCACATTTGTTTTCTCTGAAATGTCCTAAAGAACTGGAAACAGAACACTCCTTCATAGCAGTTCACAGGAACTATGACCACAATATTTACACAAGTTACTGTAAAATGTGAGATGTTTTGTTGGAATAAGTATTTTAAAGTCACTTGAAGTGATGAGAAATTAGATAGATATTGTTATGAATGATATGTTAATCAAAGTAGTTGATAACCAAACAAGTAAGAAAGGAAAGTAACGAACCTCTTTTTCAATCTCTTTCATCTTTAGTTTTAGCTGTATTTTAATTAACTGAAAGCTATATCTGCAAACGACTTTAAAAAAAGTGTTTATTATAATTTTAGTCAGATTCTGTATTTGAGAATAGGTAGTCATACCTTACGTGCTACCCTTGAATGAAATTATATTGAAAAGTAAAATATTGATAATGGGAGAGAAAATAGTGTGGAAATTGCTTGAGGATTTCAATAAAATCTAGCACTGCAGTAAGATGTAACAATACTGCAGGGATCTAGTCTTATTAGGCTAAAGCACTTTCATCTTTAATTGCAAAAGGGCTTCAGGGTTTCCTTTAACACTTTTAAATATTTGATTCTTAGGAAAATCAGTGTTACTTTTCTCATCTCTTCTATCCTATTATATGCCTCTATACTTCCTGTAAGTAACATGTCTCAAAGGATAACTATGTAACAGGGATATAGTTGTGATAAAACTTTTCCCAAAACTCTCTAGAAAACATTTCTGAAATACATTTTTGATACTTTTATTTAAATATGTCTCACATTTTCAACTCATATCAACTCATTACTCTGTATGACTTACCTAGAATTCTACATCTTTGCCAAATATCTCATTGAACAAACAGTATAAAAGTTGGTCAGTCATTATTTGTGAGAACTTGAAAGTACAAAGCCAACAGCTGGAGCTGAACTCCATGTTCAGCTAGCTGGAGGAGCTAAAAGCTTCACCCTTGATAAAATTAGCGCCTGACATGTCTGAACTCCTGTATGCTCTTCTGAAGACTGTGCCTCAAGTTGTTATTGATACTGATGACCTAGGAACTGGACATCATGTTTTTTCCAGGCCTGTGGTCATCCTTGGACAAATTATGTTTATTAGTTTGTTTCAGTTTATAATTTGTGTTCAAGCAAAATGACCAATTAAAATTAAAAAAAAAAAAAAAAAACAATAGAGGAGTTCATTCTTTGATTAATAAATCATGCCTTTTTTTTTTTTATGGTGACAGCAGTCCAATTTTGCTTTTATGAAAGAGCTTTCAATTTAAATATAATATTGACTTTCTACAGAAATGGAAAGAGTTTCTGAAAGATCTGTAATTTCAAATGATGTTCAGGACTGAATAGCAGATATATTTTGCTAATAGGAAAATATCTGGGAACAATTACAGCAAAGCAGAAAATAAAATGCTAGCTTTAATATAATTTGTTGTTTGCTAACATCTGTTCTTTTGCTATTTCCTGTCAGTGTATGTCAATACCCCTTATTTGTTACAGATCATGGTTTTAAAACTATTTTGGATTCAGCGAAGTAGCTGAAGTTAAACTTATTTTTCATAACAGAATTTTAATGAAATGTAAGCAAACAGAATTGATTGAAGGTCACAAGATTGTGTTGTTGCTTCATTGAAGGTATAATTTTCTATTCTGTGAAGCTTACTGAAGACATCCAGAAACTACTTTATGAAGAAAAATGGCAGGAAGAGCTAAATCACAGTGGTGAGTGATACACTGATACAGTATCTCTAGATAAGGCTAAGAATAATGCTTGTTATTTCTGTCTCAAAATGAAGGCTGTTGACCATGGGCTAGGGAAGGCAAGCGAGCTTTTTCAGCTGTTTTTTGAAGAAAGCATCCATCCTTCAGATACTACTAGTAAGATCAAAAATCTCAATTAATTCCCATTTGAGTGAGACTGAGCTAAGATACCAGCTGGTGTTCTATTTCCAGTCATGTTTAGACCACAGCATGCAAATGGTTACCTTTTAAGTGTTTAAATACTCATTGAAGAGGGATTACGATTATATACATTGAACTAGAATTTTTATGTGATGGCAATAAACAGGCAGCCACCATTTCAGCTTCATGTATCTTTCCCAGATGAATCACTGCACCTGAGCAGTGGGACTTGTCCAGTTTATCCAGTCTGACAGCAGTACTCTGTGCCTCATTCCCACCCTTACTGCCATGATTTAAGTGGGTTTTATCAGGAGGAAAAAAAAAATGGACTAGATGTGCAGAGAATGCAACAAAACTTTCTCAGACATCTGTGGAGCTTCTCAGTAGTCCCAAACAGGTTAGGTTCTCTTAGGTTTGCTGGCCTGGAGCCATAATCTTCTCTTCAATGAAGTCTCTTCTAACTTCTCCCTAGGGGTCTATGTTAGCAAAGAGAAGTAAAGATATTGAAGGTCCTGCATGTGTACCACAGACAAAAGCTCCATTGCTTTTAACTGGAAATATGCCTGTGTTAGAAACATGGTGCTTGAGCCCTGAAGATTGAATTAGTTCATTGTCTTCTTCAGATAGTTCTTTTAAAGTAACTTCAAGAGCCCTTTTCTCTATAATACTGAACTTGCACTGTATGTTAATGCTATATAAATAGACATGGACAAGTATCGTGAAACTTTTCAAGCTCTAGCCTATTGTTTTAAAACTCACTACCTCTATTTTTTCATCAATTGATATTTCAGCCTGCCTATGGAGAGTGCTATAATGATAACCACAGCATGTTAGCACTTCAGAGTAATGGAGACCTTACTTGTTTCCACTTACTGAAGAGTGTTTTTGTAGAGTCAGTGACTGTGTCAGTACACTGAGAAGCAAGAGACTGGATCTACCATCTTCATGTTGCTTATTAACAAAAAAGTTGACTGAACATGGTGAAATGCTATTCTTGCAGAGTGGTTCTGTTTTAATACTTAATTTCTGTGTAAATAATTACTTCAGTAGTTTAATGTTTCCCAGCTAAAAGCTTCAGAATCAGATTGCCAAATCAGCAGACTTCTGATCAGAAGGTATTATTGGACTGTAACCATGGCACAAAGTATGCATCCCACACACAATTTTCCTCTTCTTATTATTATTTGTTATTACTTATTAGTATTAATGACTTCAAGAGGAACTAAAATGAGAGCACCAGGGTAAAGATGCTGTGGAAAGAAATGTGAAAATCTAAGATAACAGGCCTTAGATCTCTGCTTGTGGCTATAGTAAAAGATGAGTGCCCAGTATCAAAAATAGGGCTTGGATGGGTAGAGGAGCAGCACAGCTCAGTCTGCGCACTGTGTTTGGGGCTGGTAAAGCTTTTGTAGCCCTACAATATGTATTTCTGAACGAGGAATGGCCACAGTTTGCACAAACTACGCGAGTCCCTATTAATGGCTGGGAAGGGACTGAAATAAACCATTCTCAGTCAATACTCAGTTTTTGTGCTTCAAATACAGCATGCTTAAATACTTCTAATGTTTTTAAATGTTTTTCATAAGTTAAGTTGAAGAGCAGCGTGCCTACTTTACCAGCTCTCATTTGTGTTGGGTGGTTGAGAACAGAGAAAACAACCAGACAGGTTAAACTTTTACCAGCAGTTCCACCTTGTTCAAAATTGCCTCCTCTCCTCCCTGCACTGAGACATGTTACTCTAAATAGGGTAAAATTGTTTCACGAGGTGATAACACTGTGCAGTCTTCTGACATTTCTGAAAGCAGCAACCTTAATGCTTCTTTTCCCTTTCCTAAATCGGGCTTTACCGCAGGTACTTCTCCCTATCAAACAGCTCCCGTGCCCAAATTCAGCGCATCCAGCGAGCGCCGGGCCGGCACGCGCTCACACAACGCAGCAGGCACCGCCCCGGCCCGGATCCCTGGCAGCCCCCTCACGGAGCGGGGCCGCGGCCGGGGGCGGGCCGGGCGATGCGAGCTGGGCGGGCCGGCGGCGGGCTGTTGCCATGGCTCCCGCAAGCCGGGGCAGCCCCGCGGGCCGGCGGCGGTGCTGAACGGACCAGCCATTTTGCCGGTGGAAAACAATGTGACACGGTGCGCCGGGCTCTGCCGTGCGATAAACACGCGTCTCCTCTGCGGACACGGAAAAAACGGGCGCGCGAGTGAGTAATGACAGCGGGTTAGCGCGTCGGAGCTGCCATTTTGACAAGCCGGTGACTGCCGCTGTCGCCGGCTGATCGGAGGCGGAATGCGGAGCGATAACGCCGCATATCTGCTGTCAGGCAGCCGAGCGGGTTTTTGTCTCGTAAAGGTGAGGCGGCCCCACGGCGTTATCTCGGTGCCCGCCGCGAGGGCTGAGCCGGGGCTGGCGGCCCCGCGGTTAGCAGCGGGCAGGTGCCGGCCCGACCCCGCCCGGCCTGCCGACCCCGCGGGCTGCGCGCCGAGGGTGTGCCGCCGCGCTCCGCACAAAGGGAGGCTGCCGAGCATCCCGGCTCCGGGGAGACGTACGGCTCTGCGGAGACTGTTTCTGCCTTGTGAAACTGTGTTCCGAGCAAAACCGCTCGCGAGAAATAAGCTTCGCCAGGTACCTTTGTGTTTAAGGGGTGGTTTGGTCGGAGACTCGCGTGGAGTGGTGGCTGAGTGCATTGGTCTGACTGCATCTTGTTTTAGTGTCGTGTTCTAACGTAGCTGTCGAGTCAAAAGATTGCTTGCAGTAGCAGATGTAATCATATGCTTGCGTTTCCTACTAAAAGGGGTTTTCGTTTTCCATTGTGCTTTGTACTGTCGGGATAGCATGGGATATAATGCATTATCAAACTTGCAAACGTATTTGAAAAGCCTTAAGTCGCTGAAGACAATCGTGACTGGAATTGATGCATTGTGCTCAGCCTCAGCGTAACTAGCTTTAAATTGTCTGACTGCTGCTGTGCAATATGTAGGTCATAATAAGGAGCAGCTTTTTCACTAGGCTTCCATGGGCTGCATGCCCCAGTGCTGTGGTTGATTGCTTTGTGGTACTGGCACTGGTAAGAGCAGCAGTGACACAGCCAGCTCACACCTCCCGTTCAGATATGGCACATACCGTGCTGCATGGAGCACAACACGCCCATTGTGTCCCTCCGCTCAATGCTTGGTACAAGGAAGGAAACCAGCACTCCACATGGAACACAAGCACAATTAACAGCACAGGGCGGTTAAACTTTTATTGAACGATCCCAGTGGCAGGCTTTCTGCTTAACGAAAAATAAATAAAACCATGAATGCAAATGTAAGGCAGTCATTGAAACACAGTAAGTCATCTGATTGGGGCTGTACGTTCGCACTGTAGGTTTTCAGTGCAAAAGGAATTGCTTTGAATAGATATTAATCACAACACATCTGTTTTAGAGAGATAAATAAAACTACAGTCCCTCAATACAAACTTTTATAGTAAAAGTAGCATTTCATGAACTACCAAATGTATTCTTGCTAATATAATTCTTAATTACCTAATACTGAAATGCATTTGATTATTCTGGCAACTGAATGATATGATTTGCTTTGTAACTAGAGAAAAGAAATAATTGATATTAACTCTTAATTACATGGCTTTCAGTTACACTGAGATGAACCATTTGTTTGAAGAGTTAAGTAGGCATGAGATCAGGAATTTGAGGTCTGGGATCTTTATAGTTAAATTAGTAACCAGTTTCTGTAATTAGGAGCCAAATTCCAATGTGTTATTTCTGTGTATATGTGCTGCAAAGGTATTTGGACAAGCGTGGTCAGCAACTATTCCCCAAATGAAACATTGCATTTAGAAATAGCAGTTTATAAACAGATTGCAACCATGCATTTTCCCTCTTAGAAAAGCTCCATTTTCCTCAAATTGTTTCAGGATTTCACTAACAGATGGATGCACACTCCAACTTCTTTTGTGTAGAGATCATATAGTAAATTGTTTAGAGATCCACTTTTTTCTGTATTCTGTTAAGTGGAATGAATATTTACAGTGTGATCCTACATGAATATTCATGATTGAGTCTTTAATTATGTTGAAAATGATAAGCTGATCTAGCATTTCCTTTAGGAGGTGTTTGTCAGCCTCTAACAAAGAGATAGAGAGCTTCTATTATTACAGTAAGAAGTATAGGCGTAGTAGTATGCAAAAAGTCAAGGACCTTCCAGCTCAAGCTGAATATATCTTACTCTGAAAAATTTATGGTCTAAGAAAACATATGAGGACTAGCTGTGACAAATCAGTGTACAGCCAGTTATGTGCTGGTAGATGCATCTTATTAGTCTCTATTATTATTGCGAACAATATTCTGCATTCTTTCTATTCTGTTGTTCTCCCTTTGTCTTCTTTCTCATATCAGTTCCCAGCTTCCCTCTGTTGCCTTACTGTCTCTTTGGCAACATCTGATCCCCTCTGAGGTATTTGTAAATCAAATTGGTGACTGTCAGTAATGGCCATGGAGGTACTGCAATGGAATATTGTTAGAAGGAAGAATGCTAATGACTTAGAGGGGAAAAAACAGCGACTAAGTAAAGTGTGTACTCAATATGTACTAATGGTACGTGATATAAGGTATTAAGGTCTTGTCACAAATGTTGAAATCAAATGGGTGTAGAAGAGAAGGAATGTTTTTTAGCTCACAATCAACTACATGTTTATAGATTAGTAAGAATATCTTGAGAATAATATGAGACAAGACAAATTGGATATTTCAGCAGTGGAAAGGTTGACATCAAGTTTCAGTTAAAGCATAGGTTTTTTCTATTTCAGGAGAACCATGGTTTCAGTCCAAGAAATTATTGTACTTGATTTGAAAATCTGTAGGTTATGCAAAGTCAGACTGTTTTGGTCTGCAGTGAGGTAAATAACACCAGCTGTCATGCTTTAACATGAGTCACTTCAAACATTTTGAGAGAGCTGACTCTTGAAGGTGACTCTGGGCCCATGTGTTGCGATCATAAACAGATTACCAGCAAAGCAAAAGCAGGGAGATCAATCCTAAAATGTGATATTACAGCAGCAGGTGCAACTAACAATGAAAATGAAGAGATGGACTAAAGAAGCCAAAATCAAGTGCTGTAGCAGTTTGGTATGTTTGTTTAAAGTCATTAGATTTGAGCAAACATTGATAAGCATCGACCAACCACGTGGTCTGTGGAGTACAATAACCTTCTAAGAGTGCTAATGTGGGAATGTAATCTGCCCTCCACCTATGGGCTAGTCCCTGAAAAGCCATAGACTTACATATATGACCAACATGAGTAACAGTACAGATGTCACATGCCTAGAGACCACTCTCAGATATCAAATTAGGGTGCAGTGTATAAGGTTGCACTGTGGAACAGCTGAATGCTTCTTCTGTATTGGAAGGATCAGGTATTGCGTATGATACGCCAAAGATGAGGGTTCATCTGGAGCAAGTAAATTACATCAGATGTGACCTTGGAACAAACGTTCTGCTCCAGTGAGGCTGTCTGTGTGACGCAGACAATTCTTGGAGGTTTGTAAATTTGAATTTTACAAATATGTAGTTTGATGTATCACACTGATACTGATCCTTTTCTGGTATCACTATTTCAGTATTGCACTGTTGTTACTGACCAAATGTATTTTCTTCATATTGTTGGATGTAGTGTAGAGCATTCTGTCAAGGAAATGATTGCACCATAGGTACTCAGACTTTGTTCATTTTTCTTCAAATCGTGTGGCTTCTTTACAAACAAGCATTTTACCAAAAAGTATACTACCATACAAAAAAAAAAAAAAAAAAAAGCTCAGTGAGATGCTGATATTTCTATTATTGTGATCTTACTTAACTATCTTGAGCCCAGCCTAAAAACAAAAAGGTAAAACGACTTTCATAGGCACTGATGTAATGGAAAACCTCATGGATGGGAAGGATTACGGTGTGATAGTGGACAGAAGTTTGTACTTAAAAGGCAGCATGTATCTTTGAGCAAAGGCATGCTGAATGACAGCATTTTAGATCTATTCCTGCTTTGTTTTTTTTTATGCATTAAATGTATTTTTCTGTTCAAATCTATTGTTCCACAACAGCATAGCTAATGCTGCTGTAAAGCAGGAAATTCCAAAGACTGAGCCTTTTCTCCTAGCTTCTGTCCCTAAATAGACTTATTTATGCCCTTCTCTGCTGAACAATGATAGTGTTCTGATTCATCCATCCTTAAAAATCTCGTCAGTCACTATTAAGGGGTTGAAGAGGACAGATGTGTTTCTGTGTTCTTAAGTAACCTGAATAACAATAATATGTTATTTTAATAGTTGATGCTGAGGATCCCAAGCCTCAGTGGATAGTGGTGGAGGTGGAGGGGAGAGAAGAAGATAGCAAGAAAAGCAATGCTTTTTCCTCCCAGTCTTTACAACAATCAAGTTATACAATAAGCTTTTTAATTTACCTTTTCAACAGATAACTTGAATAATATTGAAACATGGAATAACAAAAGCTTTACTTATTTGTAGAGTATCTGTCCAGCATTATATGTACAAGTATTGAAGGAAAGTATAACTGAAATGTTTGATGTGTAAGTTTAGCTACAGTTGCTGACTAGCTATATTTGCCCTCAAATAGTGAGTTTTATTCTTGCTACCTCAGGAGTCAGAAGAAAAGGGAAAGGTACTTGAAGGAAACCCAAGGGAATCAATAATGGAAGATTTCATAGCTGAAAAAGTAACTTTTTCCAGGCTTTCAAGAGCATTAAGAGGCATTGATGTCTCAAGATTGTGTTTGTTTGTAACATCAACAGTTCTGCTAATAGGAAGTTGATAGTTGTGACTGAAGGTTAAAATAGCTGGAAGGGTCCTTTCAGAGTTTAAAAACAAGAACAACAGAAAACAAAAACAAAACAAACAAACAAACAAAAAAAAAACCAGTTCCTTAACAATTCTCTTTTCCTTTAGTGAAGCCAATAAGTGAGTTCCTGGTTCTACCACAGCAATACTGAAAGGCAGTTCTAACGCTCCAAAGAGGCTTAAATTACATGATGTAGCCAATGATGGGAAGGAGCGGGAACTACAAAGAGGAAGATAGTCACAGCTTGTCCTTTTCAGTATATTGCCATCTTGTCTGAGGAATCAATTTTAACCTGAACAAGAAGTTTTCTTATCACAGAGTATGTTGCATGTTGAGTATAGCCAAGTATTCCCCGATGGGGAAAGTGTGATAGGTACAAGTGTGTGAAGTCACAAAAAACACAATGTGTCACCTTGCAAAAAAGTACAGATATTACTCAAACATGATGTACTTGCTGAAGAGGATGCAACAGATTTTGCTTTGGCAACCTAGTCCTAAGTATTTATACCTGATGTAAGACCCTAAAAGATTAATAAGTTCCTAATGACAGAGATCTGATGGATGTTCTTCATAAAATATGGTGACTCATCTTTAGATTTAGATATAAGGAATACCAACAAAAGAACAGACATAGGGATTTCTGGAATGTAAATTGTAGAAGAGAGATTAGTACTTCAGCTTACCATATACAGAAAAAATAGTTATGATAACAGGGTGGTAAGATTTATATTTTTACTCAAACTAATGAGATTAAGTACAAAGCCATGGAAGACTGCCACAAAACCCATAAGAGAACAAATTTCAGTTCATGCAAAATCTAGACTACTTCTGGTCTCCTGATCAGAATAAAATGTGAATATATGTAAAAATCTTAGTGGCTGTTGGTAGCTGATTTCATAAACTGTTTTGGCTCTGATTATAGCAAGGGTATCCAGTATGGCTGACTTCCTAAAAGCCAGTGTTTCACCAAAGTTTAGCTTTAGGAAAGGGAAAGAGGAAGCCTGTCCATGATTCAGGTCTCTCAAATGATTCTGACATGTGAAAAATGCATGAACTCGAGATTTCACACATTACTGCAGAGGTCTGTGTTTGTGACTGTGAACAGTATTTTCACTACCAGAGGTGCCCACAGAAGGAACGTAGCAATCCACTTGAATATAACTAAGTGAACTAAGTGCAGGGTAGATGTAATTAAACTGTATGTTTAAACACTGCTTTTGCTAATTATATCTTGATGTAAAATGGTGTAAAAATGATACACAATAATTGTAAAACCAGAATTATTTCCTTTTTTTCTAAGCATAAATCTAATCTGAAATCGAGATATTATTGACACCAAATTTTGAAACAGGTGTAAAATGGAATTTGTAAAGTACTAAATGCCTGTTTCTCAGTGAATTTTATTTTGTTTGAGAGCCTCGCTTTCTCTTTTATGCAAATAACGAGAACTTTTATAATTGAAGTGATAAATAAGGACTAAATAATTGTTGTGAGGTGATTATTAATTGGTGAGAACACCAAATAAATTGTGTTCTTGGAAGGCTCATCAGTAAATCCTCACATGGATTGCTTTGTGCTTTCCAGTGAAGCAGACGAGTTGTTGGAGTAGAAGTCTCCATCTTTGGCTCAGTATATTGTTTTTAAGTACCACGAGACATATATGCAACTTTTGAATTTCAGAAAGACTGTAGCTTTTCAGGGAATCCTGAACTACAGAGACTCACCTAAATATGGTGTATAGTTAATGCTTCCCTTCTAACAAAGAGCTCACACTACTGATTTCTGTGCATTTTGTGTTTTGCCATTCTTCAAATCTTAAGTAGCTATTGCTTGTCTTATGTATCAACACTGTAATGTATTTCCTATTAAAGATATAGTAAGGATTTTGGAGATAAGCAAACAGTAGCATCCCAAAGGGGTCCCACTGAAAAAATATTCACTATGTATCACTTAAGTCATACACTGATCCTGTAATTCACACTACTCCTTCTAGCCAGTTATGTATCTTGCATATTTTAATCAGCAGAAGCTAGCAGTTGCTAGCACTACATTTATTAAATTTTACTTCTAATTAACCAGGAACTCTGAGCAGTGACACTCTCCCAGATAGTGCAATTACCATAAATTTGTTTTTCTTCTGGATAAACCTATAGTTCTTAGGAATCCCAAAGAAATAACAATTTCAATGTGACCATTGCAATCAAATGGGTTACTTTGAATAACCACAATGTAAAAGACGTTAATCAAAGGAAGTGACTGTGGGAGAGGTAGGTGAGGTATTGATAGATCTGGCAGTAGAATGAAGACCAAACCAAAGACTTTGTTTTGACATACAAGTTTTAAATTTGTTATGTGTATAGCTGTAGGTTTATACTTTTACATGCTTTTGACAGTGGCTTTTGATTCACTGATTATGGTCTTGGGTACAGGCCAGGTTCAGGGCTCAATTTATTGTCAGAACTCTCACAAACTCTAGAAAAATTATTTGCAAGTCTATGCCTACATACTATAGTAAAGTCTTAGGGGGATGCCTTCCAGCCCAGGGAAACTGTTTTCTTACAAGCAAGTTAAAAATGTTGTGGACTTAAATTAATCTAGGTGCGAATTTGCTTACTTTCTGTTATATTTAGTGGTGTAATTATCTTAAATACATGCTATTTAAGGTGTAGATTACTCATTGTTTAGCCAAAACCTCCAGCGAAAATAAACACATCAGTAGGACTAAGTAAAAGCTATGTACAACAGCAAATCTGTTATACTGTCTCTATGTAGACATGTTCTACTTTGAATTCTGACGTGCACTCACTGTACCAGAGGAGAAAGTGCAGATGAGTTATTTCTTAATGAATGGATAAAAAGACTGCTGTCTCAGGTGTTATCTGAAAGGAAACTACATCTTAGTAATTGTTTCTATCAATATTAGCTCATCACTGTGTAAAGAAGGGATTGGGGTTATCTTTGTAGTAGATGCTTAACATACTAGATGGAACACACATGATTGCAAAAGTAAACTGAAAAACAGATGTATTAGCAAATGTTTCTGACCACTCAACTATAATACCTGTTGTTTCCTAATTTTTTATAGGAAACTTAGCAGAAACGAAAAACTTAGAAGGGATTTGAAAAACAAGCAAATAGTAGTTTTATAGATAAACGTGAGAGGTATTCTTGTGTTAAAGGGATACAATCTGTTACAAATGAATGAAAGAATACCTGGGAAAATCTGTGCAGAAGTTGTACAGAGTTGCAATGAGAGCTTTGGGAGTTGCAGGGGGAGACAGGCAAGGAATCGAGGAAGCTTTAGAAAGGGAAGAGATGGAAGTAAAACTGCTGTGGTGGAAAGGCTTGGAGGCAGCTGTGTGCCTGCTAGTGGACAATGTATATCTACTGCTCCAGAGCAGACAAGTGTGACAGCCTCGAAGCAAAAAGCCGGAGTAGTTTCTTGGGACACATTTTATGTTAGTCATAAAGTGCTATTATTGAAAACCAGGGGCCTGGATACTGTAGTTGAATTGTGTTATGACAGAGGCCTAAACAACAGCATTCCTGATAAGGGGCAAACAAAAACAACCATATTGTTCCTGAGATTGAAGGGAAGCAGGTGTGAGGAAAAATGAGCTGGCTCCTTGAGTAACTAACGTCATTTGCATTCTAGTCAAATTTCTGACTTACACACAGTATGCCAGCACATACCATGGATTTTTCTTGTATTTTAGTCTCTGTATGTACACAAGTATTTTAATTATTTTGCAGATTTGAAAACAAAATAATACCTTTCTGCAGTTGAGTCCTTTGTGTTGTATTTAAACTTGGACACAAATAGTCAACTCTTGGCTGCTCTTTAGAACAAAGTATTAGATATGTCAAATAGATACTTACTTGTATATCACTATCAAAATGAGATTGTCACTGGCTGTCTTCCACAAGCAATAGAATAATGTAATTCCATGGATAGGGATCAGATAGTAGGTAATCTGGGGGCAAGTGAAACACGTCTTGAGTGATGCTGCTGTGGTACTCAGTTTATCTGACAATTGTAAAAATAAATGCTTTCCTAATATTTTCCTTATGGGAAATTTGTTTAATTGTCAGAGGAATCTAATAAGCTTAAACTGCTTGTCAGATGGTCCATAGCAGAAGGCAAAGCAATAAAAGGAGCTAAATGTGCTTTGAATACTAAATTTGTATTAAGTATACTTCTGCTGAGATGTTCAAATGTCCTTACTTGTGATATTTTTGTGTACAATGCCAATTTAATGTTCTTATCTCTACATTCTCTTTTAAGAGGTAAGACAGAAATCTAAAAAAGTTTACTCTGGTGTAAATTCAGTAGAGAAAACTTACCTTTCAACTTTTTGAAATTCTTCTGTGTGTAGAGTTTTCAAGCCATTTTGGAAACAGAGGATAGCTGAAGTCACTGATTTCATCCTTCAGTTTCAAGTACAAACTTTTCCAATCTTGTCTGATCATTATCCCAGGACTAGAATCGGGAATTTGTTTTGTCCAGAACCAAGGTAATGAAAAATCAAAAACCCTGAGACAAAAACAAATCATCTGAGGCTTTTATAATTAAAAGTGGATGACTTTTAAAAACAGAAGATGTTAAAGTATCAGGAAGTAAACAGTTTTTCTAGGAAGGGAAATCCACATTTCCGTATGTTTTTTGTTCAAAGAGGAAATTACCTAATAAATGTACAACTTTTATGTAATTACTGCTTTAGATTATGCTAACTATTATTTCCAGATCTCACATACCTTGAGATCTGCCTGAGTGTGAGCAATACTTTCATTTCTGCTCTTCAAGCTTTCTTCCTTCAACTACCATGGGTTTAGGTTCATGATATGATACAGAGTTACTGCTTCTTTTAACAAAATGTGCAAAGGAAGTGTAGTCATATAATTTTAACTGTCAATTTGTTACTGTTTGAGAGTGTTCTTAAGAATTTTTCTCTGTATTCCTTCTTGGTGCTGGCCTTTGTTCTGCCAGTTTGGATCTCTTAAGGTTTGGTTTTCAAAAGATGCGTGCACAGCTTCTCTTGAAAAGCACATTTAGCCCATGTACTGGCTACCAAAATCTGAGATAGCAAGAAAGTGTTACTTTAGATTTATGTCTATTCAGCAACTACATTGTTGAAGAATTTTTCTACGCAGGGAGAAAACATAGTGGTGAAAAAGTTGCAGTTCTGAATTCTTTATTAATTACTAGCATTCATTACTGTAATGAAAGTGTGCTGAGTGGAAAATTAGGAAATTGCTTCAAAAAAAATTTATATCATGCTCAAATACTATCTTGTTATTGCTCTAGTTGCCACTTATGCAGAGGTCTAGCTCTGTTAGTGAAAAATGAGTGGAGGCCTGCAGGTAAATCAGGATTGAGTAACTAGCATTGCAGCTGTAATATCTTGCGTCACCTTATACGCATTAAACATGAGCTTGTCTTTGCCCAGCTAGGAGAATCATGGATAAACCTCAAACAAATGTTTCAAATGAATAGTGTGTTCAACAATTAAAGATACTATAGGGAACATAAATAGGAAATAAAAACTGTAAAAGTGCCCTTATTGTCATTTAGCGGGAGCTGAAGCAGTACATGATAAATGACTGCGTACTTAATGTGCTTCTGTTAACAAGAAGGCAAAACAAACAGAAGCTCAGCACTGATTTCTTGAGTCATCCTCCTGTTGGGCAAGGGCTAATTTGGTTGTAGAGCATCTACTGGGGATTGTTGGCATTTTGCTAGAACTTCAGTTTTGGAAGCTGAAGAACTTCCTAGAAGCAAAGTCTTCCTTTCGCTCCAAGCTGCCAGTATGAGGAACTGCCACATCTCTAGGGAAATAATTATTTTCAAATGAAGATTTGAACAGGAATTGAACAATTTTCTGTATAGGGACTTCCTGTTAATCATTATATGTCATAGAGAAGAGAAGATTAATCAAGGCACTCACCACCAAAAAACCCACTAATGCATTATTAAGCAGATTACTGCTGTTATGTCATTCCTCTTCTCTAACACATTTGCAAACCTTATCTCTCAAGTAAGTTACAAGTCTCTAATTATTTGAACTGTGTGGAAAGCATCTGTTTCAGAAATGCATTTGGACTATCAAATTTTTTTAAACAACAACAAAAAAAAATCAGTTGAAAGTTCTCTAGGACATGAGATGTTGTTTTCCAGCAAAATTCCAAGCCCTGTCACTGTATGCAGTTAATAAAATGCTATGGCTTTGTTCTTTCAAGACACTGCAAGCATGCAGCTGTGTAGTAACATCCAGCTTTACGTGCCCAGTGATGATATTGGTGTAACCATTACAGGTTTACTTACATGTTAAATGCTTACATTTACCTTCTGATATGTGAGTGGGAAGGAATACACAAGGAAGCTATTGTCTGCATCTCTGTGGTACTGATAATCTGGTATATGCTAAAGCCTGTTCTTGGGGTTGCTTTTAGTTTCATAGTGCCTTGAGGACATGGTGTTGCTAGCTAAGATGTACAGACCATTCCTAACTTAATAGAAGTTTAAGGGTGACATACAGCTTGATTGTGATCAGAGATCAACAGAAAAACATATAAACGCTTTAGTCTGACCACAAAAGCAGCTTTGTGGTCACAGGTTGGGGAGCCATAGCATCTTTAAAGAAAGCAGTGATTCAGCTGTACTCTTGAATAAGGTGATTCCTGATGATTTAAGAGATTTTGAACTGAATCTCAGTCTGGCTGTATTTTCTTTAAGTCCTCTTTATCACCTTGTATTGGTTAAACCTCACTGATAGCTATGGCTACTCTTCAGACTCTAAAATTTGTTGTGAAGCCAGTATACCATGAAATGTTAAGATGCTGGCACTGGGCTGAGCTGGGCCTAGTTTTTCTTAATGAGCATGTTTGGAATTTGAACTTATTTCTACTACATCACCTGAACAGCAGATCATTTCAGGCGTAAATTACAGCAACATTTCAAGCTGAAATTACACTAAAGGGCACCGTTTAGAGCTAGGAAAAAAATAATGCTCTGGATAACAAAGCAGTGGAGTGTCTATAGAAGCTGAGGTATCTTTCTTGTTGGATGCCTTCTGAAACAATTGAATTGCATCTGTCTGGAATTATATGCATACTCTTAATTTTGCTGTAGTGAAGCAGATGGACAAAATAACCTAAAGATCCCTCTTTAAGCCTTTCATGGTATAAGGGATTATAGGAGAATTGACTCAAATTTTGTCTGCTGCTTTGGATATTGCCCAAAGTCGGAATGGTTTGTAACTTCTCGCAAGCTGATATGGCCTGCTTTGTATAAGTCAGATTTATTTTCACACTTTTTGTGAATAAACAGCCTGTCACTGCTATTCTATCAAAAAGTCACTTCAGAATCAATCTACAGAAACAGCTCAAAGGCATAAGAGTATGTTGTCTGAGTAAAAAGCATGTTGTCACAAGGTGAGTTCAAGTTTACTTCAAGTTCTGCCAGAGTGTGGAACAGATTGAGGAAAAGCACACCACTAGAAACGGCAATATTTGTCACCTGTCCTTGGTGCTCTGAGATGGCATACGTAGGCAGCTCCCTGGTCAGCTGCTGGTATGCAGTGGAGCCCACCTCCCAGAAAAGTATGGACAAGTATGCCTGTACTTGCTATCATTTCCACTGGTCCATTCAATGTCATTGCTAAAGGAGGTCATGATGTTAATGGTCTTTGTAAAGAACCAGTACCGGAATAGATTTGCTTCAGCCCATTATACTGGTGGATGCAATAATTCTTCCTTCTGTTGTTCTTAAACTGCTTGTAGTTCTTATTTGAGGTTTAGGTAACAGCATTCCTGGAGTTCTTGAGAGCAGGAGATTGCTTGGTGAGCTCAGGCAATTTGGCAGCACCTTTTCTCACAAGTAAACAACCTGAAAATAAGCAAAGGTAGAGACAGGGGAGGTCCAAGTGGCACACACCTGGGCTCCTGGAATAACTGTCAGCTTTGCAGCCTTAGGAATCAGTAACTGCCACAGCTCTATAAAAATTGAGCAGCAGTCTGAAAGTTGGATCTGAAGCAATTGTATGTCAGTGAGCTTTGGCTGACTTCAGGCATTTTTATGATGTCAATATGTTTAAATCAGAAGAAACCTAAATATTGGGTCTTGCTGAAAATCAGATACTGTTTTGAACACAGACTCTTGAAAATACCACATGAGAAAAATTACCAAGGTTCTGCCAGTATTACTTTGTGTTCTAAGACACTGAAGTGTGATCTACCTGTAGCCTGAAACCTTTAAAGCTTTGCACAAGTCTTTAGGTCTTTGTACACATGCATTCATGTTTGCAATTAAGTGGATTGTAGTAGCACAGTGGATAAACTGACTAAAGGAGTAGTTAAGGGAAGATGTCTCTCACCATTGCTTTTCAAACCTGTTGTTTGACTTCTAGCACGAGGTTTTGTGTTCAACGGATTTGACAAGTATAATTCCCTTCCCCCTGGGATTCAGACCCTGAAAACTTCAATTGTAGTAGGTCTGCTTTCCTCTACTCTCTATGGTGTGAGTAGCAGAAAATGTTAAATTTGCTTGGTTGGTAAAAGTTGGACGATTTGTAATGTAGGTCTCTTTTTTCCTTAACAAAATTGACAGCTTTGCAAGTTTTCTGAACACCATTGTGTTAATTATTGAGAAGCCTAAATTCCTTGGTGGATTTAGTCACGGTAATTGAAACAGAAACTTAATTCACAATGTGGATGTGTAAAGCTGGCCTGGCTTTTATTCTGGCTATTTAAGAAAGAACAAAATGGCATTAGGCCTCGTGATGTATCATAAAGCTTTGTGAAAGAAAAGGAGGGAATTGGATCTTGCCATTCTTTCATGAGTTTCGTCTGCTTTTTGTGTACCAGATAACTTAAGACTGAGAGAGAGGCAGTCATGCACAGGAGCAGGCAGGACTTCATAGTGGTGGCATTGCTACATTGAAAGGGGGACATGTTGTTGTCCATGGATGTTAATGTTTCAGCATAACTGGAGGAGAGACTGTCATTCAAATGTTGCTTTCTCCCAGATTAATTGTCTTAAGCTAAATAGTCTGGTTCTTGCATTTAATATAGTTAAATTATTGTTGTTGTTGTTTTGTAACATTGGATTTGGGCTCAAAAAATTAATGTGAGCATTTGGTAGAACAAATCCAGTCATTTGAGTTTATAAGTTTTAATGAGCTTTTCAGGTGTAAACTCCTTTCTCATTTGTGTGTGTATATATATATATATGTTTATGAGTTTTAGGCTTTATAGCTAAATTACTAAATTCCTCTCAAAAAGACCTCACAAATTTACACAGCAGCTGAACACGTTTCACTGGAAAATGATTCTGAAAGACAAATGACCTTGTATAAGGTTCTTGAAACAATGTACTAGCAGCATATACTGAGAGCAAGATAAACAATAGGGTTCTGTTCTCTATTTCCTGAAAAAGGCCTTCTCATTTTGATTTCCCCATGTTTTTAGCTGTTTTCTCATGGAACAGGGGAAGTTAGTTTTACTAATGAAATTATGCTCTTAGCAGGCATGTCATTCTTTAGGTCTAATTTAACGCAATAGCTGCAGTCTAAGTAGTACTTGTTACCTCATTAGGAAACCAGTAATATGGTATGAAAATGACATAAGAATTACAGCATACAACCAGGGAAAGGCCCTGTATCTTTAGATAATATGCTTTTAATAATTTGTTCGAAATGAGTGTGGTTTCATTTTGCTTGCGTCTCCTTATATTATAGTACGTTGGTTTGTGGTTAAGGATATTTTAATTTTTAAAGGATTCTGAAGTACAATATTAAACATTGAAAAATTGCAACCATTTCAAGCAAAATATGTTATTTGGTGCTCTTAGATATCAAAAACTAAATGTGGGGACATAAACAGAACTCAGTCAGGTTTTGTCAAAGGTATCTGGAAGATGTAATACTGGCTCTTTCTAGCTTCTCTTCAAAGAACACGGTAGTTGTCCAGTGATTTACTGTCTTGATAGGTATAGAATCATTAAGGTTGGAAAAGATCCGTAAGATCAGCAAGTCCAACCATCATCCTGTCATCACCGTGCATGTAGTTGCTTTTTGTTTCAATAAATTAGTGTTTTATGTCTCCAGAAACTATTACAAACATTCGTAGTTTCTGAGTCTGCATAAAATCCTTTAGCATCTTCAGAAACATGGTAGGTGACAATTTCTAGTTTTGTGAGAGTTCTCAGATATACCATGATTCCTGAAGAGCAAATTTAAGATATGTAACAAACTCAGCTTACTATAATAGCAGAATTCCTTACTTACAAAACACCTTTCACAGAAATGTAGCTAGGGGCTTTAGTCTTATGTCATCTTTTCAATCATCAGTCATTCAGTGCTTTATTAAAATCATGAGAAGGAGGGAGGACAGTGGACTTAAATTGCAAAGATAAAAATGAGAACTGAGTATTACTGAAGACTGATGGTATCTTTCAAAGAGATGATAAATCTATTCTAGAGAAAACAGCTGAGACAACTCTCCATGAAACATCTGCCATTTTACACAAACTTCAGATGATATTAATCAAGTGTGAGAGTGTGATGGTCCATGCTTGATTTCTTGATCCATGTCTCTCAAATGTATCAGTTTAGTATCAGTAAAAGTAAATCAGTATCAGTAAAACATTTCTGTTAAATAAATAAATAATATGGAAATTCTCTTGGATACTATGCTTTGCTGGGTTACTGACTGACTGATAAATATTGACAGGTGTGCATTCTGAGGAACATAAGCCAAGTTAAATAAAATCCAAGTTTCCTCTCTTTGGTCTTCCTTCCATATTCCAAACTTTTTCAAAGTTTTGAGGATGAAACACTTGTATATCAAATCTGAAGAGAAAATGTTAGTAACTTTATTAGTGTGTATGTATTAGCAAGGTGGGCCATGTCTCATTAATACTTTGAAGGAACTGATGGAAAAAGAACTTTGTAAATTAAATGAAATTCTGTGCTTCTTCCTAGATGTGGAGAGGTATTTTAGAATGAGATACTGGAGAACTGTGTCTATGGGCTACTAGGGTACTTAACAGAGCAATTTTTTAAAAAGAGCTAAAATCACATGTATGGACTTCAATAAACTTCAGTTGTGAAAGTTTCTTGAAAGATGAACTCTCTTACCAAAACTTCAGTACCAGGATTATGAACCCACAAAATATCTATATATGCTGTCTGACAATTTTGTAGATTGTAATTCATCTTCCATGAAGGATGTGTATAGTTTCCCACTTCTTGAAGTATCTTGAATAGATCTACTATTACCATGTGTTACTACCACAGATACGAAGACTGCTTCAGTAAAGCAATAGCTTGAATCACTTGGAGCATGCTTTGCTCAAGTTGTCAAGTCCTTAAGAAACATTAAGCTCTCTAATCTTTATAAAATGTCTTCTCATAGAAAACTAGTGATCTGACAGCTATTTCACACACCAGATTCAAAGTGTTTTCTGGAAGAGATATGCATCTTTTCTATGGCTCTGTCATTTGTTGCCATGCTGCAAAGAATTCTAACACTATGGATAGTTGATTGAAGCAACTCCTATTTTCTTTATGGTTATGAAGAAGTTCCAGGTGTTGCTATCAGAGTAATTTGGATGCCTACATTATCTTTCCTCAAAATTTTTATTTACAGTAGGTGACTCACCTTTTTCATTGTATCTCAAATGAAGAAGTGATAGGAACTGAAACTTGGGATATATTGTTTGTGTATATGTTTTAATGTTGAAGAATTTTTAGGAGTTCTTGCTTAAGAAATGAAACTGATGTCACTGAATACTAATCTCTTCCCAGCAATTTTCATTCTTTGGATTTATAGGCATCTAGGCATAATGGTGCATTTATTTGAAGATCTGCAGCTCTACCAAGCAGATTCGGTTAGTCTATCCTTGCTTTTTTTGCAATGCTTTTTTGGCATCTATACATAATTAGATATACCAACCTGTCCAAGAGAATGGCCATAGAGATTCAAATCTCCGTTTCTTCTCTGTATGAAGGCTACTGAAAGTACATCTGAGACACTGAAAATAGATACATTCTTATTTATAAGATCCTTCAAGATCATGTGTGTCCAAGACATTTACAAGACTAACTCAAGTCCAGGAGAAAGCAGGTGGTTGATAGACTTCACTTCTGTGTCTTCACAAAATTTTTCTGTAATCTGGGAAATGCTCATTTCAGAGATGAAAATCAGCTCTGGACCAATGAATATGCTCTCTAAAAAGTGATACGGAATGCACGTGTGTTTTCCTGCATTCCAATGTTAAATTCAAATTCAAGAAACATGGCGATTTGTGTTTCTTCTTGGGGCAGTTAATGTGAAATTCACTTGTGTACATTATCGCATTACTAGAATGTCTTCCATAACTCTTACATGATCAGGATAAAAACACGTATAAAGTAATATAAAGAATGAAGAAATTACATGTGACTGTATAGAGTATAAATTCGTATTGCGTAGTTGGTACGTACACAGGTTGACTCCACAAAAGAACTCTTTTTCAGCAATTGCATGTGAAGTTTCAGTGACTCAGGACTCAGTTGTGTTTGTTAGATCTATGAACCAAGTGAAAATCAAGATTTCTTATGTGTGAATCTATGAAGTGGAGACTCGCAGAATTGTAGGGGCTGGAAGGGACATTTGAGATCATCTAGTCTCCTCTGTCCATTAGCGTGTTGAACAATTTTCCATCTCTCATCTTCCAATTTAACAGAACTCTGACTTGTGGGGCTTAGTCATGGAGTTTGTAGGGACCTGAACCAAGTGCCTACAATAGCAGTGTGTGCTAAACACTTCTTGCTCATATTTGATTGTTTAATACCAACCATCAATTAATTATGGCAGTGTGACATTAAAGAAGTGTTGATAAATGTTAAATTTGGTATTACTGATGGCTATAAAATGGGAAATATGATTGTTATCATCCTTTGAAAAGTTTATGGTGATAATCTTGGTAATGGCGACAAGCTTGTTTTAGTAATAAACTTGTAAATAATTAGATTTATTGGACAACTAGTCAGTATTATTTTGTCATGCTTAATAAGTGCTATAAACACTAATACCAAACCATTTAAGCAAAACAACTTGCAGAGAGTGTATGAGAAAAAAAGGTACTAAAAAGGGTTAAGTACTAGCAGTAAATCACTGTCCTGAGAAGATGCTTCAGAAAAGAAATACTGCGCTGTAAGACATCCTATATTGCATTTATTTGGTACTGCATTGATATTTCTAATGATTTGAACACATTCCTCTATTTTCTTATTTGCATAGTAATAGAATTCACTGTACAAGTATTTGTTGGCCTTGCTTGTAACTACCAGTTTAAAGCAACAAGGACGGTAAGGCTATGTAGCATTTGGCTCTACCGTTTTGTTATGTATGAATCATGTAGTTAACTTAAACTGTACTGTATTTTCTACCTGATCATTACAACTCTTAAGCTGTCTGTAACTCGTGCAATCATATGTTGTCTAAAACTTAAGCTGCTGGAGCCCTTAAGTCTTTATTCATCAACCTCAAGTTAAATATAAACTGAGTTTTTTAACTTCTGTGAGTTGGCTTTGTAGTAAAATAACAGTCCTAAACTAGCCACGTGGAATAAAACAACAATAATGATTAATATGTCAGGCTGGTATTTAGTATTAGATGGGTTGCATTTTTCTGTTCTTGTTGTAGCTGCTCTTAACTACAACATGGTTGGGATCAAATGGAAGGAATTTTCCTGAGCTAATAAAAAATAATTTATGCTTTATTTTCACACTTGACAGTTTTTTTCACTATTGTTTTATTTTATTTTTATTTTATTGTTTGATTTTATACAAGTCTTTGGGAACAAATATGCTCACTTCTGCTTGATTTTAGCAATGAGCATTGTTTTATTGCTTAAGTAGTTTGAATAGCCTGTGTTTGGCACTTTCAAATAGTTACTCTTCAGAAATAAATTTAAACATTAAAGTGATCCATGTATTCTAAAATGTTTTCAAAGGAGTCTACTTGGCTAAGTAGAATACGATTGGAAGTCCAGTATTTAATGAAATATTTAAAATTTCTACCATACTAGACTGTTTTAGGTTTTGAGTAGAGAGTAACATCAAATCTTGTTCATTTTGTTCAAAGAAAAGTTACAAGCTTTTTGGTGACAGTACTTAAAAGTGCAGACATATATATTAAGAGTTATTCTGGTGAAGCAGTGTCAGATAAAAATAGAAGACATTCTATAACAGAAAAAGTTCCCAAAAGTTAAATGGTAGTTTTCCACTGACTTACCCATGTTGTCTGAAACTTCAAAGTAATTAGCAGGTGAAACAGAAATGTTTAATGCTTTCTTAGCCTCTGTCTTCAACACTGATGATAGGCTCTAAGACACCTGGAGCCCTGAGCTGGAGAACTATGACTGTGGTAATGATATGCTCTCAACCAACCCCAAACTTGTGTGGGATTTGCTGGTCCACCTAAATGCATAAGACCCTGCAGTCCAATGGAATTCATTCCAGGATACATAAAGAGCTGGCTGATGTCATCGTGTGGCCTCTCTCAATTATTTTTCGACAATCTTGGGAATCAGGAGAAGGCCCAGTTGACTGGAAACTGGCAAATGTTGCCCCACATTTCAAGAAGGGCAAGAAGGAAGACACTGGTAATTACAGGCCTATCTGTCCTGCTTCAGTGCCTGGTAAAATTATGGAGATAATTCAGGGATTTACTGAAACACCTGAAGGACAACACAGTCATTGGTTGCAGCAAGCATAGGTGTGTGAGGGATAGTCCTGTTTAACAAATCTAATTTCCTTTTATGACAGGGTCACTCACCTAGCTGACAAAGGAAAACCAGTTGATGCATTCTTTTGAGATTTCAATAAGGTTTTTGATACTGTTTCTCATTTTATCCTTCTGGGCAAAATGTTCAGCATGCAGCTAGACAAATATATAATGCAGTAGGTGAACAACTGGCTGATGTGTGGGGCTCACATAATTAAAGTAAATGGGGTTGCATCACTTGACTGGAAACCAGTCCCAAGTGGAGTTATGCAGGGCTCCTTTTTGGGTTCAGTTCTCTTTAGAGTTTTCATCAATAACTTGGAAGCAAAAGTTAGAAGTACAGTAAGTTAGTTTGTGGACAACATGAAACTGGGAGAACCTGTTGTCTTCCTTGACAGTCTGTAGAGAATTATTGACAAATTATGGGGCTGAGCAGCTACCGGCTGCATAAAATTTAACAAGAGCAAGTGCTGGATTCTGCCCATGTGATGAGGCAACCCTGCATATATATGTACAGTCTGGGGGATGACAGGCTGGAGAGTGGCCCTCACAGAAAGGGGTCTTGCGGTTCTGATTGACAAGTTGAATCTGAGTCAGCTCTGTGCCCTGGCAGTCAAAAGGGCCAACTGTATCCTGGGGTACATTACACCAGCATTGCCGGCAGAACAAAGGAAGGGATTATTCCACTCTGCACTATGCAGGCTTGCCTTGAGCATTATGTGTGGTTTGGGGCACCACAGTGTATGAAGGACATAAAACTGTTAGAGTCTCCAAAGGAGGACTATGAAAACGGTAAAGGGTCTGGAGGACAAGATGTGTATGTATGATGAGCAGCAGCTGAGGTCCCTTGACTTTTTCAGCCTAGAGAAGAGGAGGCTGAGGAGAGGGTCAGTTGGGTGATAGGAAAAGATTCTTCACCGGAAGGTGGTCAGGCACTGGAACAGGCTTCCTAGGACAGTGTCACAACCCCAAGCTGCTGGAGTTCAGGAAGCATCTGGACAACACTCAAACATAGCGTTTGGATTTTGGGTGGTCCCGTGTGGAGCCAGGAGTTGGACTCAGTGATCCTTGTGGGTCTCTTCCTTGTATATTCTCTGTATATTCTCTCTGTGGTCTTTTATATTAATTTTTAGTATTTTTTCACAATGAGAATTTCAGCTGGTTGTTTGGGGGTGCAGCAGAAGGGGACAGGAAGATTTTTGTTATGTCACTGAATGGCCTGTGGAGTGCCAGCAGGTCACTAACCTTTCAAAATAGCACTGGTGCTGAAATTGGAAATTTAAGCTAAAAACTAGAAACAAAATTCTGGCTTCAATCTTAGAAAACTTTTTTTCTCAGATGTTTATGCCAGCCAGATATAATACACTTAAATGCAAATAGAAGTACATTCTTCTCAGATGAACCTTTGTATAAAGAAGGCAAAGCAACTTTAGGACTGACGTTTTAACATTAAAACAAATGCATAGTGATTCTTTTTCTGAGGTAATAGTCTTCAAGGCTCCAACTCTGCTTTTAACAATATTTTTCTTTCTCATCTACAGTGCTTGTTCCCTACCCTTTCTGTTTCTTTAAATAAAATTTGGACAATGAAAAAAGGTTTTTGCCATGAATGTCTTAATTTTTTTAGCTTGAGTTGGTAGCCTGCTTCTTCTGTATTGCATTTTCATTTTGATTCTAGGCAAGCCCATTACTGCTGAAAATAGCTCAAATGTGCTTTGAAAAGAAACAGCCAGCAGCTCAGCTTCTTTCTTTCTCTTTCTCTTGCAGACTCTTGCATATGAGTTTAATTTTTTGAGAGAAACCTTCATAAAGGGCTAAATATACAAGATCTATACGTACAGAAAGTTTTTACTTCCTCTGCACTTGAGACGCAACTAAACTTGTCTGTCTGGTAAGTCATATTTTTCTAAAGGATTTGTCCTTCTTCCTGTCCTTATGACTTGCATTCCTGAGTTTCTCGTTAGTGTTCAGAGAAAATCAGCTTCTGTTTGTCAGTAGTTCTGCATACAATATGTATAGAAGTGTGAAGACCTCTATGAAGGCATTACTGTAGTGCTTTTGCAAATTTGAAAATGCTACCTTTTAAGTCCATAGGACGCTTTGGGATAAGTAAGTTTGTAATTTTTGTTGATCTAGTAGTTCATTTTCAATTTGTTATAATGAAAATGTTTAGTATTTTAAAGCAGAATTGGTGATTGTTCTTTCCTGAAATTCTTTACCTATTTGGATGTTCTGTAGTTAGAGAGTGAAGTTGAGGATTTTTTATTACGAAGTGTATTGCTTTGTGTTAAGTCAGAGTTCAGAAATAATTTTCCCAGCAAGTCATTCATTACTCATTGCTTGCGGGTTAAATTTTGAGTAGATAAAATAGGTACATGTTATTGATGCAACAATGTATTTTTCTTGGTAGTATGCACCTATGTCATAGGTTGGCAAGCGTACTTGTCAGTCATTAATGTAATTCTGAAACTGTTCCATTCATGATGTTTTTCGGGTTACATTGTTTCTTCACTTTTTAACCCTACTGCTTGAATTTTTTTTCTCTGGGATTATGGAGTGTTAACTGAGAACAATCAAAAAAAAAAAAAAGAAAAAAGAAAAAAGAAAAAGAAAAAGAAAAAGAAAAAAAAAGTTGTTTTTGTCATTTGTCTTCTGTTTTCATTCTACTTAGTGATTCAAACAAAGAAAATATCTGAAGAGCAAAAGTGGTTTGTTTTGGTTTTCTTTTTCCCCTCAGTGCTACGGCTTTAAGCAATTGCTTAGGATAAATGGCAGCCTATGTAAACCCAGTCCATTTGATCACAAATACTGGCCCTTTGGTTTACCACAATTACTGTGTTCTTGCATCCTGCATGTCCTAGTTCTGCATAGTTCATTTTTCAGGCCTTGCTATTGCTCTAAAGTTAGTTTATTTCAAAAACATGCTGAAAGCCAAGTCATTTTTAAAAGTAGTTCTACATTTAATGTAAACCACCAATTCTGCATTTTATTTTCATAGGAAAAGAAAAAAGTAGATCAGAGTTCCTATATAAAGTGGAAAATCCCCAAACAAATTTTATTTATAAAATAGAGAATTTCTGAAATCTACATACACATTTCATATGGAATATACATATATATATATATATATATATATAAGAAATAAAGAGGTTTGTGTGAAGTAGGAATTTTCTTTGACAGCTCTTCAAAAATAGTAAAAACAAATCTGATTGATTTCATGGCAAGAATGTTTTATTCTCATATGAGAATCTTGGATTAAATTCTGCTTTATATTCCTTAGAGTAGTAGATACTGAAGGTGTATCCATCCAAAACTATAGGACTTTTGATACCAGTCTCATTTTCTACTTCAAATGAGACACTCTTTCTCCTTCTTTGTCTCATTTTCAATCAACCCATATTCCTTTTACTTTAAGATTTTCTCTGGTCCTGTCTTACTGTCAAACATAAAGCTGCTTCCCTAGTCCTGTAGATCTATCACCCTGTCCTTTTATTTCCTAAGTTCTTTTGAGCATCCAAGTATTCTAGTGAGCACTTTACTTAGATTGATGCTTTTCCTGTAAAAACTAGTTTTTAGTCTGTGACTTATTCAGAAGAATCTGAAGCTTCCAGAAGAACTTAAGACCCTTCAAAGGCCATAATGTAGTTATCAATTCAGTGGATATGTATATAAGGGAAGCAGTGTAAAACTTTGAGACCAGAATACATAGTTGGATGAGAAATCAGGCTGTATAGTAGACAAAATATTTAACAAATGCTTTCAATCAAAGCCAGTACTTGAATTGTGTAGAGTAAGGGTTCAGGATGTTTTATGAATGATCACTTTTTACTTCACATTACTTTCAAGTTGCAGTACAAGACTAAGTTTTTGTTTGGTATTTAACTTTTGACTGAGTAACAGAACTGTCATACAGAAACTTTTATTTGGCATACTGACACAACCCAAATTTTAGCTGAGTGAACTTGGCACTAAATTCAACTAAGGGAGAGAAAATCTCAAGAGAGCAATGGAATTTCTTTCTTTGCGTAAGTATACCTCTGCATTCATGGGGAACAAACAGTAACATTTTGTGCAGGTTTCTGCTTTTGACAGTGTGTCTTTGTTCACTTCCCAAAGGTGGTGTCAAATACATTGGGAAAAAAATAAAATGAAAAATGCAAATACAAGAATTTATTTAATTATATGGTCCAGATGAACACTTTAGGTCTGGAACTGCCTAGCACTGTTATTGGTAGTTCTTTGTGTATGAGGAATAAAGGCTCACTTTCAACAATTTAAATTGCATAAATAAATATGCTCTGTCCCTACTGTTTTTGTAAGTTTAAATAGAGGGGTGGGAGGCAAGTGTGTTTATAAGCTTTTTATGATAGACTTATTTGATCAAAGAGAATCTCAGAAAGTGTTTCCTTCTTGTCAGTACAAAAGTTTCCCAACCAGTATACAGTTTTACTTGAGCTGTTATTTCAAGAAATGGCGCTGATAAAGATCTTTGGTTAATGTACTGCTTATTCACAATGCGTCAATGTTGCTTTCACAGCGTGGTCTAAGTTCAATTCTTTTATTAATGGCAACTGGATTTTATGGTGTCCAAATTGCCCAGTTTCTGATCTAATAGAAGAATTTCAAAGGGATGTGAATTCAAACTGCATGTAACAATACTGGAGAAGATTAAAAGTGTTTTTGAAAACTGAAGAGCAAAATCTGATAATAAAGGAAATTAGTCTGAATGATCACCTTGCAAAGGATATATGGGGATGAGGGGATATATCAATTTGGAAGTACCTGAGAGAGTATGTGTGCTTATGCGAGACCCAGCACTTGTTTCTGCGCTGGACTTATTGGCCTTTTGTTCTGAGATGGCAACAGATAGCTCTGTAAAAGATTCATTATGTCATTCAGTACCTCACTAATTGCTATAGAGGAGTGTGATTTTGATGATACCCTGGCACATTGGTTATCTGCTATCTGCAGGAAAAAAAAAAAAAGCCAACAGAAAAACAGTGGCAATGCCTCTGATCTTTTGATAGATCCAGGTGAGCTAGGATCCAGCAGGATTCCCAATTTCTTACAATAGCCTGTGCTTATCATCATTAATTATTATTATTAATCTGTGGTTTGAGAAAGAGGATAAAATTAATCACTTATAAATAATCAAGTATAACAGTAAGCATCTTGTGTTAGGGTTACTAATTTTTAACCACAGTGTCAAAGCATTTTGTTGCTTAACTTTTCTAAAAAAGTTCTCTTTTGAGATGAGCATTTTTCAGATTCAACCTCAGTACTATTCATTTTTTATCATAAAAAAAAAAAAAAAGAAAAAAACTCTAAAAGTTGCCAATGAGAAGCAGATTTTTGCATTTGAACCAAACAGATGTGGTTTAATTTTCAGTTCTGCCTTGAGCTTTCAATTTTATTTGACTTTGTATTTGAACGGTATTGATTGGTAATAATGAAGTAATATGGTACATAGTAGGGAATATCATTGTTTAGCCACCTGTGTGCTTGTACAACAAAGATAAATGTGCTTATATGCTGTCTCTTTCTAAGTAGGCACTTAACTATACATCTAATAAGTATGCTTTAATCTCACATAAGACATTGCCTGCTTATGTTTGTGTGTAAGACTGCATTTGTCTCCGTATGTCAGTGGCTTAAGAATAAGTACGTTTCTTTAGTGGCTTACATTCCTTTAATGTTTAATGCTGTTTAGAAGGCTATGTCTTCTTTATTACCAGAGGCTACTTGAGTACTTAGGCTTCCTTGACTCTTGAGATTGCTAATCACTTGTTCCACAGAAAGGTTTTTTCCTCTCCTATTAAAAATAATGTAGAAGAATCGCTTCATTTAAAAGCACAACTCAATAGCTTGTCGGGTTTTGTTTTAAAGAAAACTCTTAACATGTTTATATCTCTTCCCTAATGTTTTTGCCAAAACAAAAACAAATGAAAAAAACCAGATAGGTGACAAATGTGTTAGCAGCTCTATCCTTGTGAAGATGAAAGCATCATTCATGAGGTACTGCATACAAGAAGACTCTGTATTAGAAGCGCTCCATGAGGAATACCTGCTTAGGACTTCCTCATTTTTGTGATTCTTCTCAATAGATCTAAAAGAGCTGAGAGTTAAGTGCTACAAGATGCAGCTGGACTCAGTGTGTGACCCTAAATCTCCATCAGTTCTTTGGATCTCGTGGAGACCAGCAGATCTCTTCTCTGTAGGCTGGAGACTTAAAAAATCAAAGTAAAAGAGAGGACAGCAGAGATAGTAGGCTTCCTATCTTATCCAATCTCATTTACTTCCCTGGGAAGAAAGGAAGCAGAGGAGACAAGAAAAGGAAGACAAGCTCTGTTGCCCACGTGAAAGGACTTATCTGAAGAGCAGTAAATTTAGAGGCCCAGTTCTTCGGTGTTGATAACACCAAGTTTTTCAGTTGTGTCTTATCTGTAGACTTATTTCTTTCTGTGGTTTTTATACCCTTCAATATATAGAATTCAACAAGTAGAAACTTTCTACAATGTTTGTTAACCAAATGAAGGCAGTATGAACTTGCTGTCAGAGGCCAGTGGATTTCCAAATGGTGTAAAGTTACTTTTTGGTTTCTACATCCCATTTGGGCTCTGCACTGAATAAAGCTTTTCAGTGAAGTGAAGGCTGATGGTTTCAGAAGAGAAGGCTGATGGTTGATTTTTGAAAAATTACAGCTCTGATCCAAAGTAATAATTTAAAATTGAGAATAAAACTTCAAACTTTGTTAAAAATGAGGAGATTTAGTGAGTATTTTAAGCTTATTACCATGGTTTAGAGTCTGGGAACATTCTAACATACTCAAAGACTGCTGCCTTTGTGAAGAACAGTGGTTAAAACTGGCCTTCACTTAATTCTGCTTCCAGAATGCTAATACTGAATGTATTTGAAAAACCTTTCTTAAAATATTAAAAATAAAAATAACCGTAGTCTAGAAACCCACTTACAATGTAGGAACTGAATGTTTAAAGCTAGATTGTCACTTCATACTGGTATCTCTTGAAGTAACTAACAGTGATAGATTCATGCAGAATATTTTACTGTGATGGCTTTGCATGAAATTAATGATATCTTATTAAAATTGAACAAGTGTAGATTCTGATCTACTGTTTGAAATGAAATTCAGATTTAGCATCTCAAGGATGATGCTTCTGAAAGCACACCATCACAGAGGGCCATTTGAGAGAGGAGGACAGAAAAAAAAAGCTTGGAATTGAAAATCTCAAAAATGTAACTAGATGAACATAACTGAACTCTTCAAGAGTGCATAAATCTGCTGCAAATGTGCAGTGCAAGCCTAGAACTTGATGCCACATGAGGCTTGTGTATGCTAGTGGTGTAGGTTGCTGTGCACTGCCCTCTAACTATGAACTGAACTTCCCTCCTTTATGTAAATTGAATAAACACAAATCCCCTGACTTGGAAATAATTGAGTGGTTTGTTGCTTTGTAGCAGCTGACTGCATGGTGGTTTCATAACAAAACAGTTAAGCAACAGGCGGCAGGTCAGCATGGTGTTGATCTGTCATCCTGTGATCTTGGAAGTCTCATCCAAGTGATTTACAATGCCTAAGTTTCTGTAGTGAGCTGTGCCAGATATTTGCTTATAAAACCAAATGATCGATCAAGAAACATTCGTGTCTGTGCAGACAAATATATTAAAATGCATGTAGTAGTAATAAGGAATGGTTAGAGCAGCTGAAATGAACCAAGAACAGACTTCTAACCAGATTCTGAACAAATCTTGAACCAAAATACAGCTTTAATTTTTAAAGTTTATACTTAGCAATAGTATATGCTTAGCCAAATAGTTTATTAGGGTTCCACAGTTTCTACTGGAAATCTTGACTCCTTTGAGTAAATCCTTTACAGACCAACAAACAGCAGTGTAAGTTGGACAGACATTTGAGTCAGCTGATTGAACTGCTTATTATAAAATATTTATTCGTAAGATAATACCTGGCTGTCAATTAATCTGAAAAACCAGAATGGACCTTTATAAATGTTGTTCTTATTTCTAATGCTATTGAACTGTTTCTATCAGCTGTTACTATGGATTTATATAATATTCTTGCATATTCAGTGTTAGAAACTTCTACCTGTCTGGTCAGTTATCTTAAATGTTACTTCCCTGTTTTTTATGAACTCAAAGTATTTTCTTTATGCTTTTGCATAAATAGCCACATTTGAATTGAGACTGCTCAATTCAGAATGAATTGAAACTGATTGGAAAAGTCTATATTTGTTTTTCTTTTGAAATTTCTGAGTTTATTTTTTCTGTTTCCATAGTCAAAGGTGTGCTTCCCTTGATCATGTGCTCCTCACCGAAGAGAAAGGAGGCAGGTTTTGAAATGAGCATCTTTTTCTGCAAAGACTGCATCTTTATATGACAGTAGTAATAGTGGAAAATAATAAACCTGAAGTCTCCATAAGTAATATCTCTGATTCTGACACAATAGGCACTGAAAGATATTTTTGTTTTTACTCAGTTTTTAATTTCCTCTCCTTTTCATTTTGACACTTGCTCTTATACATCCATTCAAATTACATAGAAGTTGTTATGTCCGAGTGAGTTATTATGCACAGTAGTGAGCAGAATTCCACAGTGAACAGAAAAGGAAATCTTAACAGAATAACAACATAGCACCCTGCATGAAGTGAATGTGCCTCACCTATTCATTGTCTTTTTGGACAATCTTTCCATGTGTAACTCTTCCCCTTTTCATTTCCCTTGGTAACTATGGTATCTAAGGCAGGCATCTTTATTATATAGCTCTTTATTTATATCTCTATGTAGTTTCACAGTTATTGAATACTTTTCATGTTCTGTTGCATATTACACATTATAATGCTTAACAGTTGTAAATTGCTTTCTAATACCTTTCTGAAAAGTCACAGCAGTAGCTGTCTTTCTCAAGTGAGGAAAAAAATGATTACATGGATTAAAATTTCATTAAGTTGCATAATGAGCAGTAATGATTGTATGTACTACATGCACTGAGTTGATGGAAATGTATTGATTCTGACATAGCTGTTCAAATGATACAGAAATTTCCTTATCTCCTGTATGAAACAGAAATTGTTACTGCAAATGTACAGAAATATACAAATGTCCCTCACTGCTATAAAAACGAGGAACAAAGAAAACCACTTAAACAGTACCAAGCAAGTGGTGATGGTAGCCCTAGCACTGAGAGCTACTAGTGCTTGTTGTCAGTCGTAGATTTTTAGAGTGACCCTCCAGATCAGTGTTCTGCTTTGGGCAAGTGAACAAATAAACTCAAAATTCAGTGTAAGGCTACTTAGTTTAGACGTTTGTAGCTGGCTTGGCCCTTCATATGTAGCTGTGGTATTATTACAAACTATGACATGCCAGATGGCATAGGTCAGATTCAGTCAGTTCAGAGTTTCTTCAATATTTCTGCTGTTACTGGCGTCGTGTCCATTGCTTTTCATGCTGACCCAGATAAAAGTCACTAAGTGATTATTTTCTGTGTAAAGTGTATGTACTTCAGTTACAGTAAAATATTCTATTCCACATAGAAGTGAGGAATGATGATAGCATGTTATTTTGAACTAGACACTAAGAATGATTAGGCATAGATTACACCTTTTTAAATTTTAAAGTAATAGTTTTGATTGTAAATTGCATAGTTTTGATTGTAAATAATTTGTGGGGAAACAATCAACCCAAAAATAGATACACATACCTGGGTTGCTAGTTTAATGCAGGCAAGTTATGATCATAAACTGTTACCAGAATGTATGTATTTGATCTGTATGAGGTCAATTAAAGGCTTTAGTCTACTTGACACTAGTGTTTCTGTGTTGGCAAATCAGTGTATACTGTGTTGGGACTGCATGGAATTCCAGTCCAGCCATGCCGTTTTGTGTCTGGAATAAGCAAGGAATTTAATCTACTATATCTCATCTCTGGGATGTTTTTTGTTTTACTATTTATTCCAAACTTGTCTTGTGGCATAAATCCAGCACTTTCTTTCTAGGCAATATATGAAGCCTAATTACATTTCAAAATCCAAGTCTTCATTTACAAGATAGAGTGGGCTAATTGTGATTGCACTGGATTTGCACATGGTTCTAAGGGATGTGGCTACAGACAGAATATGGAGAATTAAACTAATGTCTCATGTACTAAGATCTGCAATATAAAGATCTCCTTCTGAGTAATGATTTTGGTTCTTTATAAATAGGCTTATTCATGATCATAATGACCCACATGAGAGTTATCTGATTTTTGAATTAGGTCCTAAAATGAAATATGGTTAGGGATGTAAGGGAATAGAAAAGACAACAAGCTAACACAACAACAAAAAGTCAATTTCTATATAAAAATGTGCTTATCTGGACACTGCAGATTACTCATCAAATAGTCTCCGGAATAATTTTGCCTTGACTGCTGCATTAGATATAAAATTGACATTCAGATTACAAGGATTTTTTTCTATGTAATGCTATCTATCTAATGGACTGCAGAACTCGATAACCTTCACTGAAAATAACTTTTGACTAGCTGGAGCCATAACAAGACAGAACTATTTGAGGTCATGTGGTGAAGGCTCAGTTACTTGGACTGTGTTTATCATTCCATGGATATATAGCTAGACAACAAGAGACAATAAAAAAAATCAGTCATGATGATGAAATGTAAAATTAAAAATATTTCCTAATTCTTTTCTAATTACTAATGTTCTTAATGAATGTTTCCACCATGAAAATATTATTACTGAAATGATATTTTTTTACTGATTATTCTGGGGTATATTGCAATATTGTTACTTTGATCTTCTTTGTGCTTATGATGAGGACTGTGAGAAGTCAAACTGAGTCTCTAGGTTTTTCAGTCTAGAGACAAGTCAAAGCCTTAATTTTTGCATTGACTTCATCATCTTTTCTCACTGCTACCATTCTTGGTCAATGTTCAGTGACAGTTTCTCTTCCTGGTTTACAGATGCAAGCAGCCGATTCTAGGTAGGTAATGTAATTCAGCTCCCAGTGAGAACATGTATTCCTTTTATCACTGAAAGTGTTCCCCTCACTTTTGTATCTTCTATGCCTCCTTATTAAGGGTCTAGTGAAAAATAGTTATCCTGTAACTGAGATAAATATTGTCCTAATAAAGGATTTTACTGGATGTTGTGGGGTTTTTTTGTTTGTTTGTTTTTTGTTGTTTTTTGTTTTTCTGCTATGTTTAAATGTAGTGAAATGCTTCAAAACCATGTAAATAAGTAGCTGGAACCCAAACCTTCCATTCAGCAAAGTAGTTCATTTCTAACAGAATTGAACTATTACTAGAAAGAGATGGTAGGAATATTGATACACTTCACCTGGCATGGGTCAAGTTGAACTGATAGAACGGGCTAGTGAACAGAGCTGACAATGATACTGATTATTAGCAGATTATTTTAGAAATTGCATATTCAATATTTTTGTTCATTTGATGCATTAATTTCATTCCATTTGTGAAGGAAAATGCAGTTTGCTTACTGTTTAAATGTGTCAAAAATTGCATGCATTGTTATCAAAATGAAGGTGGAGTCAGTATACTTTGAAATAAGTGTGTACCAGAGGGGCCCATAAGGACTGTTGAATGCTTATTAAAAATTGAGACAATCTTGAAATCAGTGTTTTGTAGGTGAGTGAGATTTTACAGGCTTGACTGCTGCTGCTGAGATTATGAAGTGGAATGAGTGTTGGTTGGGACTGGCAGAAACTTTGGCTGCCTTGTGGCCAAGGAGGTTTTGGTATCCTAAACTGCATGAGGTCTTGAACTGAATATTCTTTAATTCTGACATAATTTAGCATTTCTGTAATTAAAGCCTGCTCTAAGAAGTACTGACCTATAGTGTTACGTTACTAGTAAATATTTTGCTCGTTCACCACTACGATACAATCACATTGCCTGAATGAGCAGAGGACTTACTTTCCTTCTTGGAGGCCTTTTTACATTAATCTGTTTTTCCTGATGTTGTGCCTATGAGTTTGAAGGCTTCAAAGTGAGTATCCAGATCTGTGCTTTGGCAAATACTGTGAACCTGTATACTGCTCAACATAGGTGAGAGAGCAGTTCCCTGGGTAGCCACTGGTCCCTCTGAACACCATACAGGCTACAGGAAACACTGGTAGAAAGAGATTATATGTGAACATTAATGAACTTGATCTACTTGTATCCTGCCTGGAGTATATTATATATTTACCTTATACCTTGTTAAAGGAAACACTGTGCAGTTCTGCCATTTTTATATTGATAATACTTTTATTTCAAAAGAATCCCACTTATTTAGTGGAAAATATATAAACCTAAGGGAAGAGTGCTTGAAATTACAATAGGCTTTTCAGTTTTATTACTATGTTATACCAAAGTGGGCAGCTAAATCTAGGAGTGACTTAAAGGTAGGCTTTTAGCTTTCTGGAATCCTTAATTCTAAAATAGTATAACTTGTAAAAATATATATATTACAGCCTTATTTCAGCAACAGTATGAATTGTAATGTTTTCCTATGGTAGTGTTCCACTGCGTACAGAAAATTAACAATGGAGATGACTTAGTTCCACTTCAGAGGATCTTCAACTGAAGAACCAGCAAGTTACTTTCTGATACTCTATGAATAGCAGGATTTTTATTCATTTATATTATTTGTTTCAGGTTGCACGCTAAAGTGTTATATCAGAAAATCTTAGAAAATTATGAGACTCGTCTAGCATGATGCAGTGCTATTTGCAAGATATTGAGGCAGTGTCTTTCTGAATTTTTCAGTGTTACATCAGTGTGAAGCAACTGGTGTGGTCAGTCAGTTGTCATTCTTAGGCTTACTTAGATTGGCAGCTCTTTGGAATGATAAAGTTCTCCTGACCTGGTCAGAAATGCTAGGTTGATGGTTGGCACCATCGTCTCAGATGAACATGGTTGCCTGGGTAGTTGCTATTTTCAGTTGAGTAATTAAGTACATTAGGTAGAGATGTAGTGAACTCTTATTCTCTGCAAATGCCCAGATTGGATATGAAATCCATGTGAACTGCAGGCCAGTTACTGTTACATTGACATAATCAATTTTAAGTCAGTATAACACTTATCTAACTGAAAATGTATGTTCAAAAATGAGTGTTCATTTTTGGCCTTCCTAGCAGGATTGATTCTCATTTGAACAAGTAGATGAGTCCAACTCACCCCACATCAAGTGATCAGTAGACCTGATGTAAGGGAAGTGAAAGCAACAGAGAAAATGCATCCTATACAGGGTTGAACCAAATTTAAATCTGGATGACTTGTTCTCAGTAGACTTTGGAGGAAACCGAGAAATGATTTTGTTCTCTTTCTTCCTATTTGTTTCAGATCAGTAGTCTTAACCACACCTATACTCCATGGAGTACTCGTTCTAAAAATCATCATGAGGAATAAAGTTTAAATTCCATTAACACTTCTATTACATTCTCCTTATCATTAACTTTTACAGCAGAAATTAAGGATGGTGTTGGCAAATGCTAACACTAGCCTGCTTGGACTGTTGTCTCAGGGTAGCTAATTGAACATGTGAACAGTCACTGTTGTCAAAGGACCAACCAGATTCTGACATTTGTCTGGGAACAAACTTGGGAAAATTAGCTGTCCTCACTACAAGTTAGCCCGAGTTACTTCCCTTAGTGTCACTGCATGGCCCACACAAATGTTTTTCTCCCTTAACCTCAGAATGAGCAGATGATGTAAAGATTCAAGGGAGTAACTGATATATGGTATATACTATCATGACGGTCACGCAGAGATTATCTTTGCCTGGGCCTAAGCAATCATGTGAAGTGAAAACATGCAATATGAAATTTCTTTGGACCTATACAAAATATTTTTGTGATGTGATTTAACTGTCTGATTCTTCTCAACACTTAGACTTCTTTAGTCTGAGATGCTGTGAGGCAGGGCTTCACAGCTGGCACATTTAACTGCAGCTTAATGGGAAGGACCTATCTTGTCTCTCAATTAATGTGTTTGAATGAGCTGGGGACCAAGGTATTTAATGGAGAATATAGCTACTGGCATTAACTTGGGGGCCAAGGTCTTGACTTTTCTTGGAGTTCATCTGGCTTGAAGTGAGAATGAAGGAGTATGTTTAAGGAAAACTTTGTTTTTCATACAGCGCCTTTATTCTTTTGTTCTCTTCAAGCAAAATCTTTTTGGGTGCCGATGACATCTACAGCTTAACCTACATACACAAAAATTGCTAACACCACTCCTTTCTCTGCTACAGCACAGGCAGCACAAGTGCAGTACACAGTTAAATCAGTCATGAGGTACAATATTACAGAACATAGCAAAGTAATTAAAGAAACCCCCTGAAATAAGCAACATCTTCCCATATTGTTAGCATCCTAAAATCTGCTGCGATTGTGAGCTAGGTGATCAAAATAATGACTTTTTGTAATACAAAGCACTTTCTTCAAGCTAGTCAGGTGAACTAAGCGAAATCATGAAGGAAAAAAGTCTGGTTTAGGCAATAGCCATTTTACATCACTATGCGGTAAAAATTGGTAGATAGATGGCAAGCCATGGGATATTCAACACAATATGTAACTGGGATGATAGTCAGCTTTTCCAATCCTCTGGGCAGAGTTAAATATCCATTTATTCTTTTGTCAAAGCAACTCTGTACTACCCCAAATAGTAGGTAGGGTAGTTACAAAGTTGCTGTTAAGTCATAAGTATAGTCACTCTTGTGCTGCTTCTGTAACAACATGATTTTAGCTGGCTTTTGTATCAAATCATAAAATAGAGCTATGCAAAACCAATCTTTGGCTACATAGTTACTTGACACACAGCTCACTAATGCCATAGAAGGTTAATCACTACTGTACTAGAATAAATCACAACCATGCCTCCTACCATTCGGAAAGGAGGAGGAGAAAAAAAAAAAGAAAGAAAGAAAGAAAGAAAAAAGAAAAAGGGTAAAATACAAAATTCAAAGTACAAATGTAACAGAAAAAAACGGTGATAGCAGTACACTTGCACCCCCAGGTAAAATTTGCTCTCTAGGAAAAACTGGACAATAAATGGATTCAAGTTACTGTTCTGATAATTTTGCACCAAAGTTACAAATAAATAAATAATTAAAAAAAAAATCTATAGTCCCATTAGAATAAAATATAGCTTTATGGACTTTCTGCAAACCTTTATTCAAGTACATGAAAAATTTCTATATTACAATTAATTCATAAACATGAAAGTGGCTTCATATTTAGACCCCACGAATCATATTAAAAGCACTGTCAGATACCAAAAATCAAATATTTTTAGATTTGTGCAGTGCATAATGAATTTGCTTATTCATATCAATCACAGTAATGTTTTTTACTGCAGACTTCATTCCTGTCAAGTTTAGAAATTTCTGATGTAACAGGTAGGAAATCTTGGAAATTATGCAGTAGGCCAAAGAGAATGTGAGCAATGATAGAAGAAAATACAAACGAGTCAAAGAAGAAAGTCAAAGACAATGTTCTTCCCTCAAGCTAAGTGGAGAGATGAAAATTAGTCGAAATCATTTACATAATGCAATTCTAGCAAAAAATAGGTGCTTAAAACAAATTTAATCTAAACATTTTAAGTTGTTTCATCAGGCATCTACAGTAGTTTTAATTTATTTTATTGCTACATGTAGCAATTCCAAAAGCAGCACATTTCAGCAGTATTGCCAGTATTAGCCATTTAACAGAAGGCAGTTAAATACTTCAAAATAAAATCCTTTAAAATGAAATTAAAATGTAATATTAAACATTCTGTCTCTGAAAGTAGCCTAATTTCTGAGAATAGGACTATTGGAATATATTTTCAAGCTTTGCATAGATGTTTCAAATTAAACAGAGATGTTATCATCAAATGGTACCAGAAAAGCACCAGAAGTTATACCACGACAGTATGATATATTGGAAGAAAATGTGCCAAGTGTACCTTTTTTTAATGATATGGGACCAAGTCCCCAAGATAAAAGTTGTCTTGAGCAGCACCAGAAATTGTAGTGCAGGTGATACTTGTTTCTCTTGACATGACACTGCTATGGAGTGGGTGTCAGGGGAAACTGAGTCAAGGCAAGCATGTAAAATCCTTCTGTTTTGGGGCAGACAGTTAAAAAAAACTGTTTTGGTTTTTTGTTTTTTGTTTTTTGTTTTTTTTTAATAGCTTGGAAATAAGCTGTGGTCAGACAAATCCAACCCAGCATTTGAAAGAGAGTAGCTATTTCTTAAAGCAGAAAAAGTGTCCATAACTGTTCAGAATGAAAGATGGTAAACCTGAGTGCAAGCTATAAAAATATATCCAGCAAAACAATTAGCAAAAAAAAGCTATCTCTTAAATTGCAAATGCATAATCAATTATAGAATACACTGGGAGATTATTTTATGTATGAATACTTGGATTTCATTTCAAGTAGCCCAGGGATGCTGAGCAGCTTTTGATTATCAGTTAGAACTTTTTGGTAGCTGGGATGTATCTAATGCAGTCTTCTTGAGAGCAACGTGGTTTGCATAACTAACTCGCCCCTTTGGGTATTTCTTGATAGTGAAAACAGATTTTTTCCATGTTCACTTATCTTTAAGCATGTCCTCAGAATTTTGCTTTTAAATCAAGTGGTGCACTAAAAAAAGTCAGTGGGAAGAAAAAAGCCTCTTGCTGGTCTGCAGTGCCATCTCAAAAGCTGACAAAGTCATTAGGTTCAATTAGGCTCAAATATTTATTAAGCACTGATGAATTGAGTGTATTCAGTGATGGAGAAATTGTTTGTGTGTAATGTGCTGTAATAGAAACTTGAGGCATGCATGGTTGAATAAACCTGCACAGAGATTTTTTTCTTGTGAAATGTTTTTTTCTAAATAGAAATTTTATTTACTTACTATGTCATTTTTCCACTGTCCTTACACATAGGAATTAAAAATTATTTTAAAGACTACCCTTTTAAAGTGATAATTTAAATTGCCTGGGAATACTATGTCTCCCAAAATGTTCTAAAGTTTCACTTGTCACATTTAATGAATACAAGTATTAGAAAGTTGATAAGTGAGATGATATGTTTTACATGTGAAGATCTTGTGCACTGCATCTTTAGTGTTCTGGTGCAATAGTCCATGATAACAAACAAACAAGAATGATACAATCAAGGTGAATGAAATGACTTATCAGCCAGTGGTGGTCTGGAGTTGCTCACCACTGTGTAATAACATTCTCTAGGTATATGCTGAGGCTTCATCTTCATTTCAGGATTTAGAGGGAGGAACTGCAATCATATTTTTGTGTGTGGGGGGAGGGGGGAAGGGTCACTTCCAGAATAGTGTCTCCAGATTCAAAACAGGGCACTGTGGCTTCTTTTTAATGACAAACATCAAAATTAGGGCCAGCATTTGCTAAAACTCATGAAGCAGTGCTCAAAGGAAATTAATTTCTGTGATTGTCTCCAAACCTCAAAGAAATTATCTTTGCCTTCAAAGCTTTAAATGTAAATGGAAGTGTTGGAAATGAATCAACTATTTGCCAGTGAGATTTAAAATGGTGCATGAAATGCCACTGAAGTTGTAGAAAGCAGTTGTTTTGTCCCTCTGAAACTGAAGAGCGAAAGAAGGAGAGCAAATAGTGTTTGTGAGTGGCCTGATGGCTGTGTGTGCAGTATGTTAATGACATCTGAGTTTCAATCTCTTAGTCATTAAGAATGTAACAGAGTAATTTCATCCCTGCTAGTAAAGTGATGAGTTCGAAAATTAGAGCATCCATGCGTGAGATCCTGAAGTGCTAGCTGTTAAAATCTCTGAGTAACTTCTATGTTTGTCTTTGTCAATGGCCCACATTGTTCAGCATGTAACAATTGAGAAGAGATTGCAGGTTTTCAGGTTTAATAAGGGTGCTGTAATACAAGCACTATCTTTGGATGGAACAAATGCATGCAGAACCTTAGGTGTTCTCTCCCCAGTTAAATGCTTTGTGTAGTCTGTTTATGACAGCAGGCTAGCTGTCTGCATTCGTATCTCCAAATGCATGTAATCTGGTAACTATTTTAGCACAAGGACAGGCATAGTATTAGCATGAGGCAATTGTAAGCAAGCCAGACCAGAAGTGCTTGGCAGTGTTGTCACTGAGGGCTCTTCATGGTAAAAAAGGTTGGTTCCAGACTCTCAGGAGACTCAATGCAGGTTTTTGTGTGGTGCTTTTCATCCTGTTGAACATGGTTCCTGAGAGCTTTCTAATTAACTGTATTAACTCTCCTAGTGCTCTAAGCTAGTGACATGAGGACCTCAGAATGATACCAGATCAGATAAGGTAATTGCTGAAGGAAATAAGAGAGTGGGGAATTTTGTGGCCCTTGAAAACAAAGAGTTTTCAAAAAGTGTTTCATTACAGAATGGGAATGTTTTTTATTGTTTTGTACAAACATTATTCTATTTGACCAACTTTACCTGAGATATAGCAAGAATATGTTTTGTAACTTAACGTTGATGATGCTCAGAATAAACTTTCGATGCATTTATAGGAGGTAAATTCAGAAAATGCAGCAACTGCATGACTGCTAGTTGTGGGCATAGAGATTTGTGCATGGAAACTTTTGTATCTGGAATAGAATTGTACAAATCAACAGTTTCTGAAAAGATTCTGACTCTACCTAGTTTAGGCAAGTATTTCATGGTTCCTGATGTCATACGTAGGATTGAATTACATAACCACTTGGAGGAAAAGGAATTTATTGTTAGTTTGTCAGTGTTTTAAGTTCAATGAAACTGGTCAGTGCAAAACCTATTGTCTTTTACAAGTAATGGCAGCAATTATATTTACAAGGTAGACATTGAACTTAGAAGTTTTTTGTCCACCATCTCCAGTTTTGGAAAGCCTATTAGGAGACTCCTCAAATCTTAGGATTTCTTCTTGCATTAGAAGCTACCTCACTTTTTGGAGCTGCTGATTGCCTAGAGCTAAATATAACCAGATTCCCTTCTCTTTCATATTTACAAAGTGAATCTCATATAAGAGATTTTCTCTGTTTCAAGTATGTTTGTTATCTATTTCCCAATTCCTTCTTGTGAACAGCTGATGGTGAGGCACTTATCTCTTTCAGCATTTCTCAAAAGAGTTCATTTCTAATGTACCTCTCAAATGAAAGGCATCCTCTCTGTAGCAAATGTCAGTTAGCTGTGATCCACAAGTTGGTCAGTGTTCTGAGTTACAGATCTTATACAGTTAATTTAAGGCTGATCTGCAGGATATTATGTTGCACTGATCTTTAAAGAGAATTTAAGTGAAGAAAGAACAACAATTTTTATTAAAGAGAAGAATAAAAATCTACTTTTAAAGTATAAAATACAAAATAAATAGCATTGAAGTTGCTGATATAATGAAAGTGTGCTTCAGTAGACAGTAATAATCTTTCATTTAAAAGAAAGAAAAAAAAAAAAGAGGAACTGCAGAGTCTTTTTTTTTTTTTTTTTTTTTTTTTTTTTTAAGAGACCATATTAGTGTTCCTAAAATCACACCCTTAGGACAAGAAAAATGTGAGAACTAAGATCTCTGTAAAGCTGAAACCACACTTCTCATTTTTTATTTTTTTATTTTTTTCCATCAAGAATGTTATTTCCTTTAGAAATATGGGCTTAATATCATCAGTGCCCAACAACCGCTGTTTAAAAACTTCTCACTGAGGACAGCAGCTGAACTAGTAGCACTCCATAACTAAATACGAATAAACTTGTCTGATGAGCATCTGTGAACAGTATCTGGAAGGCAAAATTCATGACAGCTGGACTAATGAATGTAAATACATGCTAAGATCTGCAAAGACACACTTGAGGTCATGTTGAGTAGTAGCTTGCACAGAGGCATACAGAATATTTATAAAGATACAGGATGTGTTTTCAAACATGACCATTTCATATATGTGATAATAATTGCATATATCACTTCTGATATGCTGGCCAATTTGCTTATACAAATACACCATTTACATCTGATTTTTCTTTGGGTATATGCAAATATCATTGCTAATTTTCATTGGAAAAACAGTAAGTGCATGTTGTTGTATGCACTTGGGTATACTCTTTTATGGACTGGTCAAGGCTGTCCCAAATTACGCAGCTGTAACAACCAGAGGAAGTTTAGGTTGGATATCAGGAAAAACATCTTTACAGAAAGGGTTGTTTAGCACTAGAATAGACTCCCCAGGGTTGTGGTTGAGTCACCATCCATGAATGTGTTTAAAAAATGTTTGGATGTGGTGTTCAGGGACATGATTTAGTGGATGGTTGTTAGAGTTAGAGTAGTTTGGTTAGTTGTGGTTGGACTCAATGATCTTTAAGGTCTTTTTCGACCTAACAATTCTATGATTCTATGAACCTGGGAAGGATATATTTTGGTTATGAATTAAACTATTGGAAAAGGTTTTTTGAACCATAAAGTTCCAACTTTTTTTTTCTTTTTTTTTTTTTTTTTTTTTTTCAGTTCTTGTGTATTCCAGTAGGAGCCTATCAGAGGACTGCATTGATTTGAAGCAAATTCTGTAAATTCTTCATTAACAAGGTGCCAGTGATATTCTGTCCTATTTTACGTTACTGATGAGCACTTCAGGGATATAGCTGTGGCTTGGCATAAAAATATACGACCTTGACTTGTTCTGAGCTATGCAGTTAACTGGTCAATAGGAAATCATTACGCAATGTAATCCTGTATAGTCACAGGGACATTATGTTCCCAAACAGAAAGAAGTGAAAGCTGAAGAATAAAATGATTTTTCACTATTGGAATGTTCAAAGAAACTCTGTGTTTCCATTCCATTCTGAATGCCATTTGTTGGCAAGCTGTACATAAATTTATATGATCAGCCAATCTTTTAAGTGGTCAATGGAGCAGATGCAATGATGCATCAGTTATTTTACTAATGTGATTCTGGCAAGTTCAGTTTGAAGGGCTTTTTACCTTTGTAGTGTAACTTTTTGATCATCTCAAAGGAGTTTGCTTCAATTTTGCAAGAAGAGTAACTTGTTTTAAGAATTGGAGCCCTTAACAGCTGTTTTTTGCATAACGTAAATAATGTGAATTTTGGAGTACTGGATTAAGATTTCAATTCTGTTTTCTGTGTGAAATGGCTGGCACTGAAATATTTTAAAACTACTTGAAAAAAGTATATTAAAAACTCAATTTTGAGATACAAATCATACATACAATTTTGAAATAGAGTACATTGAATTTGTTCAGTATGCCTCTCAGAAAGACAGAATTATATATCATGGTAGACATAAGTGATCTGAAATAAATGGAGTTCCTGACACCATGTCATCTTTTGTAGCTGAATTATATTTAAATTTGCTGCACTCAAAAGTTATGGCAAATAGAAATATACAAGTATAGACAATGTACTTTTTTAAAAAAAATTCCCACCACTTATATGCCTCTCTTCAGATGGCATCAGTGATTCTGATTTTTAATTTCCTTTTCAAACTACTATATCAGTCAAACAAAAATAGAAATGAATCTTTTCCCGTTTGCTGATTGTCACCATCTTCAGAATTTTATTGTGTATTTTGACTTTAGCTGGGCTGTTAGATGACATTTTGGAATTTGTTCCATAAATGTGTACTGTAGGCTTTTGCAGCTATTTCAAATGTTGCTTCTCACTGCTCTCTACAGAAGCATTAGGTCTGGGCTTTTTCTTAGCAGAGGTTGGCTCAAGAGATTATCATGAGTTAAACAAACCCATGAGATTTAACTGCTGTCACTGAACAGAAAAAATTGAGTGTTGTCCCTGGCCCAGAAGACACTGTGTCAACTCTTGAGCTGCAGAAGTGTTATAATCTCATAGTTTGTAATTTTATCCAGAGATTTTCCTAAAACGTTTGGAAAATTTTAGTTTCTTTTCTCCAGTATTATGCTACATATCATTTTCTTCTGAATGAAAATATCAAGTGCATTCTAAGAAGCAATTCATTGCCCTGAATCACAGTCTTTCAAATGTTTGACATTGGTATGCTGTGTATAGGTTTATATTATGTTTGTATGCAGATTTCCCTCTGTTTATATATTTTATATGCATGCAGTTGCAGGGTGGAGGCACATAGCTATAGCTATATAGTTACCTACACTCAATATTGCATTGAGTTGTTAAACTAGTTTGTTAAACTAGTTCCATTTATTCATTTTAAGGAGTCCATATTAAAAAAATGAAATGGAATCTTGTTCCTGCAAGTTCATGGATTCACCCAGTAGAATTTGTTTATATTCCCACATGTTGTGGTGTTTGTAATCTGTGCAGAGGAATGCATAATTTTTCTGGCTTCAAAAAGTCATGCAGTGCAAGAAGTTGGGTGTGTGCAGATTGTTTATCTAAAAACACTTGTCCAAACTCTTTGCTTTGCCTTTGATTTTAGAATCTAAACAAAGAATTTGGTCAGATGTTAAACACATGCATAATTAGCCTTCAAAAAAAACCCAACAACAACAACAACAAAAAAAACCAACCGTACATAAAGAGTTAGAGAGCTCTATGATTTAAATGTGTGGCACTTCCATGCTTTTTCCTTTTAGACTTCTGTGACTGGTAAGGTACAGAGGCACGCTTCCATTTATCACGTAGACCAAACTGCTTCCAAAATGTTGTAGAGCCAGGGCCCATGTCTCTACTAACTTCAGTGCAGAAATACAGCCTCTTCTATGTTCTCCAAGATGAGAGAGTGAGCTTGAAATTTCTGAAATTCCTTTAGAGTCTGTAGGGACATCAAGCAGGACATCCTTCAAACAGGAAGGTGTGGTACTTCTAGGGGGAAGAAAAGTAAGCCATACCTGCACTAGTAAGCTGTGCTTAGATAAAATGCTAGAGCTATGCTGTTCTTGAGATTAAAAATTATCTTTTCTGCTGTAGTTTGATTTAGCAACTTGTAACCTAAGAATTAGGCTAGCTTGGGGTTTCTGAGCCATAGGCAATTGTATGTTACATACCCTTTGAAAGCTGTATACACTAAACTCAATTTATTACATGTCTAGGTTCTTCAGGTAACTGAATCCCCATCTAAGAATTGGGATAATTTTCTGTACCTATATGGTTATGTCCCTGGGCATTCTGCAAGAAATGGGACAGCAGGCTTTGGCATCTTCATGTACATCTCTTGTTTATTAAAAAATTGCTTGTGAATTCTCTCTTCAAGGACTGTACTGAGTCTCTCTAAATAATAGTGAAAGCTTTGGCATATTTGTCTGTTCTTGTTGGCTGTTTTGTTCTGAATTTGTTGGTTTTTAGCAAAATATTTTCAGTAACCTATGTGTCCATTCTCATTGCCTTCTCTAGCAAGCATAGCCTATGTTATATTGCAATGTTTGTCAGTTATAGAAAGCAGTAGCAAAAGAAGATACATAAAAGCTTGGGCTACACCACTCACAGGGCGACTCACAAGAAGTTTTCCAATTGTTAGAATTATAGACAAGTATTTGCTTTCCTTTTGATTTCTATCTTATTTGAGCAGATAGTGTTGCTATCACTTGTTTGTGATAAAGTATGTAATATGAGTCATTTATGTGCAGTGTTCCCACAAATAATTTGATATTGCACATGATGCCATCTTGCTCTCCCATGGTCCTGGAAGGTTTCCATCATCTATATTTTTTTAAGTTGTTGCTTAACTAATTGCAGAAGGCAAATATGTGTTGAGGTCGGGGGTCTGTACTTACAGCCATCAGTAATGGTTGTTCATCTCAGGAGAGATATCACTAACCTTTTTTTAATACTTGAAATAGAATATAGTTAAATGCCATTCTCTGTAAACACTTAAATGAATAATGAGCAATTCCTATACATAATGCAGGAAGGAAAAAATTAAGAGGCTGAATGTATCAAAAAAGTCTGGCATCTGGACTTTATCAAAGGCAGAGAATATTAAATTTTCACAAGCCACTTCAGCTCAGCCCTGAGATTTTGTCATCTTCTGATGTTGGGAATTTCTTAGTATTGCAGGTACTTGGTCTGAAATAAAGGCAGGGGAAGCGTTTGAGGAAAATTTTTTTTCTTTTTCCTTTTTTTTTTGTCAGCTCCTCAAAAGACACAGGTACCCTCATCTACATCTGCTGTTGTCTTTTCCAGTTACCATAAACAGAACCTTTAATGTACTTCAGAAAGGCACAGTAAGGCAGAGCTGTGCAAGCCAATAGCAAAGGGGATTGTGTACAAGAGTTTTTAGACAAAAATGTACAACTAAGACTCTCAATAGTATTTAGTACAATTTTCCTTTATTTCCTTGAGTAGGTTAAATACTTTGTTCTAAAGCTGATAATAATTGTCAGGAGAGAATACCTATGAACATGTAAATAGTCTACAGTGTTCCTGCTGTTAGGTTTTTTGAACCATTTGTTAGGCTATGGCATGTGCCAAATACTTAATAGCATTAAAATAAATGATTAAGTTTTTAAGTCATAACATTTTTATTGATCTGAGGGGAAATCTATAACGCTCTTCTGAATTCAGAGGTGCATTAAGCTTTTTAAGATTAATTGCTACCAGTTTGTAATTGATCCAAACTGGTTACAATATGAGCATAATTTAATCTTTACCATCAGACACAGTCAGTAATGCAGTATCAAATAGTAACTACCAACTTCTTGGATTGTTATTCTTTTTCTGAACTTGACAGCTAATTTACAACATCCTTCCCCCATCTCATAAAATGCTACAACTTCTAGTACTCTAATGCCTGAATCCTCTGACTACTGTTGAAAATGCAGGTTTAATATGGTATCATCAGGATTCTTTTGCATAAGCAAATGTATTAAGTATATTGGGAGTCAAAGATATGAGTTCTCATTTAGTACAATTAAAAATAAGTAAGAGAAGCAAAGGATAAGTAATCTTGTCGTTCCTACTGGGAATTTCTGTATGACCGATCAGGCATGTAGGGAAATTGGACTTCATATGTTCCTGCCTAACAAGGCTGCCCCTTTATAACTACATACCAGACAAGGCGGCTTTGGATGCTTTTACTATATAAAGATACGTTCACATCAAAGAGTTTGACATTTTTGTAAACCAAATTACTGTTTATTCTTAGAAAAGAAACAACATATTGTGGCTAGATATGGAAAAAATATTTGGAGTAGAACTTCTTGGAATGAATTAAAGAAAAGAAAAAGTGTGTACAAAATGCTTGACAAAGCAGAAAGTATATAAATATTCCTGAACTTGCGCTGATAAAAAATGCAGGGTTAAAGCTGCTTTTTCCAGTTCCTACGTTTGCCAAAAACATGTTTAGAGTTCTTTTAAGGTAAATGAACTGGACTCAGCTAACTGTAAGAAAAGATGTCTGCTTCCTTATATATAAGTCTGTTGAACAGAAGTTTTTCTAGACCTAAATCTAGCAGATTCCTACAGTGTATGATTACACTTAGCTTGGAAATAATCTCATCCTTGTACAGAAAATCATATGCTTGTATGCCACAGAAAACCATAGAATTTACAAGCATATATTAAGGACTTTGAATCAGAGTCCTGATGTTTTTAAATTAGAAAGGTATAAGTGGAAATCTGTTGCAGTTCTAGTGTTAAACAATCTTATAACTTCAGGTAGATGAATCTGAAAACTCCATTGTTTCATGGTATGCACTGCTGGTATCTGTCTGCTCAACACACTGCATTAAGGGCTGTGACAGGAAATGCCTCAATTCAGTTATTAATAGAAAATATCAGAAGGCAGTAGTTTATCTTCACTTTGCAGATTGTCTCATGTTAGAACACTTGTGCCGTATGGAAAAATTTTTGTTATTTCACTTTAAGTCTTTTTAATCTGGCTAGAACTGATAAATAATCAGTTCCTTCGCTGCCAGTTCTCATTACCACTTGGCTTTCCCTTGGCCTCCTGTTCATGCATACACATGGCATGTGCTGTGCCAAACAGCCAAACTGTCAGCAGAGGGGCAGCACGATTCCTGATGGAGTGTGCCTAAATTCCAGGCAGTGCTCCATTAAGCAGATGTAGCATTTGAACTGCGGTGTTATTGTGATTTTGTAGCATAACACAGCACCAAAACACAGAATTGGTACAAAGCCTCAAAGCTATGATATCACGTTTGTGAGCCTGTGGAAATCAAAGGTTATTTGGGGATCTTTGCTTCCTCCAGGTAAGGCTTGTAGGGTGTGCAGCAGCCTCATCTGTCTAAGGAAACAAAACTCTTTTCTGGCTCTTTTCTATTATCCAGCTCTTTGCCCGTTTTGCCTACCTGCCCAGTTAGGGGAAGGTGGATTTTCAGTGAAGATGCCTTTAGTCATAGCACTAAGGTTAACTAAAACTCCTGTGAGGGACATGATCTGTATAAGTGCTGCATGGCCTCAACCATACTCACTGTGGGCAAGGCAGCAGCAGAATCCTGCTGTGTGTCTTGTGGCCTTGCCCTGCATTGATTAGTTTCTTTTTTTTTTTTTTATGAGAAAGTGTAAAACTCAAAATGCACTCCCTCTTCTTTTTCCTTTTGATATGCACTTTGAAAACTGTATGGGACTAGGACTTTCTGACACACCTTTCTCAAATATGATCTGAATACTTACTTCCTCTTAGTACAAACAGGATGGAAAGATTTAAATGAAAGGGATTAAGGAATCTCGTAAAACAATTGTCTATACACAAAAAGTGATTTGCACATTTGCAGTTTGGGGATGATTTAATTAGACACGCATGTTATTAGTAGGTGCATGTAGTACTCACAGGACTAGAACAAGAACAAGGGATCTGTAATGAAAATTTTCCATTAAAAATATAATTGCATAGCACAAGGTCTTTGTAAAAAGCCTACTGACAATTTTCTTGCTGTTTTCTTTTTGTTTGTTTTTAATTAGATGCTGAGATCTAGATTTATAAATGCTGAAAATAGGAAGAAAGTTTTCTTTTCCTGAGTAGAATAACTAAGCACACAGGCAATATGAAGTTGTGAAAATATCAGAACAGGGTTGCTTTGCTTATGATTTTGATTTTTTCTGTGTTCTAATGATCTTGGTAGAACTGAATGTATGGTAGACGCTGGGAATTTATTTGGAACTCTGTATTGCCATCTTATCTGATCTTGTCTGACTAGTTACTAATTACAGTTTCTAGTAGTGTGTTACCAGTACTAGGAAGATCAAAATGCTTTTCTTAAGACGGGGTTTCTGGTAATCGCTCTGCCAGCACCCTATTGGACTCAACTGTGTGAAAATGCCATGAGGTGTGAGCACAATATATTATGATATGCCCCTTAAGTTGATTTCATCAGAAAACACATCTATTTTTGTCACAGGTGGGGCAAGTGTGCTCCTTTTATGAAGATAATAAATAAAAAAGCACAGACAAAACATCAGTGATTGTGAAAGAGGTTGTTAGATGGATTTAAAAGTTATCATTGGTTACCTTAATGTGACTGGGAACAACAGCATGATTTAATAACACTGAATCAAGAGAAGTCTACAATTCAATCAGGATTGAAGAGCAACCAGTTGGGTAATTGTAGGTGTACTTTTACCATTAACTTTACATAGGACCTGAATTTAGTATAATAACTTCAGGGAAGTTAGAGAGATGGCTTCTGTATAGAGAATACAAGCTCCTTATGAGAAATTTGACTGTGTTGAAATAATCTGTTGTTCTGTAAGCACTGTGAAGAAGGAGTGTAAAGACTTCAGTTATGGAGGGTGAGAGATTAGGCAAAAGGGTGGGAATGTTCACAGTTAAAAGCCTTTCATGACTGTGAGAAGGTAGATAGTGATAGCTGCATGTGGTAATACAAAGAAGAGAAGTTGGAAAGAATGATGTGAAGTCTGAAGCATTTTCCCTGAGACTATGTTCATTTAAAGTGCAAATTACACAACAACTCAGATAATTCTAGACCACTGTTTAACAAACACAAATTATTCTATCATGAGGAACAGGTTTGCTTAGTAGTCAATCCTAGAGAGCTCTGAAGCCTTTAGTCCCACTCAAGTTGCTAGAATGAAGTCATTGCTTTAGGATGCTTGTAGTTATTCTGTAAAGGGGAAGAGAGACTAAGCCAGCCCTACATCACAAGTGGTTTTCTGTGATGTAGACTACATGCATATTGAATTAGTGACTTGGACTATTTGATGAGGGAAACACCTCCAGACTGAGGAGCAGTAATGGCTATCAAAGGATATGCAGCAGAATTGTAGGAAGGAAACTAGCCTTGCTTCTCAAGGCCTTAGCAAAGAATAATAATAATTTTAAAAAAGCATGTGATAGCGATGTTGTGCAAATTCTCAGCCAGATAGTTTTTGTCGGTAGAGCCTACCAAAGATGCGTAGTTCTCCTCTCTCTGGCCCATATTAGAAAGGCAAGGTGCAGTCATAGTGCTGTTCCCCAGGGGCTACCTTTTAATGTTGGGATATTGAGGTCCTGATCTTTGCACTGACAGCTGATGGAGGAAGGGAGCTGGAGAATCAGAGGGTTTTGTGTTGTTGCTTGAGAGTTTTTTGCTACTTAAATTGAAAAAAAAAATAAAAATAGTTACTGTCAAAAGTGAACCAAGCTCCTTTAATTACAAGTGTCCAGTGAAAATATGCAGTGAAAAGCTAGCTATAACAGCTGCTATAGTCTTGGCCATTTGCCTTTGTATTGTTATTTGTGCTGTGAGCTGTTACTGTGATGTGGTAGTTTTGACAGCTAATAAATTAGCTATAGCTGTTGAACATGAGTCTCAAAAGCTATTAGTCAATGTGTGAGCATGGCTAATGTATTTAAGTGCCCTATGGAGGAGAATAGAAATCTGCCTGAGGTCGCTCTAATTTGATCTGTGTGGCCTTTATGTCAGAATGTTTGGAATGCTGAAAATCCTATGACAGTTGGCCAGGTAGGTTTATATATTTTGATCCCTTTTCAATCATGATTTTCATGACATCACTCTAGGAACTTCTGTTTACTGCTTCAAAAACAGCTGTAAAAAATCACCACCTTACAGTTGACTTAAGTTTGTGCCAAAAATGAGCTTGTACATGCTAAGATTTTGTGTCAGTATACTACAAACAGATGCTGGTACAGCTTCTTGTAAATGAAGCTTGACAGCTGTATTCTAAAGCTAAGCTACAGAAAATGCAATTCTCCCTTATCTCTACAACATTCACTTTCAGTCACCTGATTATATGCAATGCCAGTAGTTTTGGATGCACTCAAGGGGATGTCTAAAATCAATTTATGTTCCAAGCTTGTTTTTTTTCTGACTGCTGTTTTCTTGGTGAGATCGTAAAGATCATTTAATGTTCCTTCCTCCTCTTGTGCAGTCTTTGCTTTCTATTAAGAAACAAACAAACAATTATAGTGTTTTTAACAGTGCAGTGTTTTCCCTAGCTGTTTGAACTAATGTTATTAAAACCAGGAGTTCTGGAACTTATGTTCAGAAGGACAGACTTCCTGTATTTCCTAACTCTTATATGCATTCTGCCTATGTGCTTAAAATATGCTGCAGCCCAACCTGTCACCTTTATCACATTTAATTGCTAATCTCCCTAAACAGAATGATTTTAAAAGACTGCTCAGAAGGCATCAATTAAGTTCACTAATGGCTGGTAAAAACAAAGGGTTTCTGAAAGTATTTATGTCTGTGAAAATAAAAACTGTTTCTATAAATATGAAGCTATGTATGGTCTATCACTGAAAATTGCAAATGTGCAAATTGATTAAATCGGAGTGGAAAAAGTAAGTAAGAAATATCAGAAAGGAGGTACAGATAGTTAAAAGTTAAAAGATCATAGAATCAGAATTGTCTTACTTTCTTAGGAGAATAAATATGGTAGGATTAAAAGGTAATGATGTGATCTTGCTAAAAACAAATGTGTGGTCTGGAACTTCATTGTACTTTTACTTCTTTTCTCCATTGTTATGTCCTCTGTATTCCATACTTAACATTCACTTTGTTTTCAGTTTTTTTCATTCTCCAATCAAATACTTCTCTTGCATTTCCCTGCTTGTCAATTAACCTGCTTGTTTGAGGGTTTGTTTGTTTAGCATTGTGAATTGTGAACATTGACATTTCTGTCAAATCAGTGTCTCTCTTCATAGTCATCAGATAAGCCAGGTGTCTTGCTCCATCTGGGTATCCAAATAATATGTAATGCCACTTCTGCTCCACCTTCTATTGTCTTAAAATTTTATTGAGATTGTTAAGGTAAACGTGCTGTGCCACAACACAAAAAGGGGGGGGAAATCTCAATGTCTAGATGGGTGATGTGCCTATTCTTACAGAGTATGAGAAACATGACTGGTTATTGAATAATTTCTTCATAACAAAAAGTGCATGCTTTACCTATTTGATAAATTATTTATCTGATGAAAGACTTTTTGAACTGTAATTGAAGCTGACCTGTATGCTCAAAGCAGAGATATAGATATACTTGATGAGCACCTAAAATTGAAGTAACAGTAGTAAAGATATTTTACTTCTGTAGTTCAATGAGTTTAACTTCGCAAAATTAATAATCGCAGATTGGTTGGATTCCATGCCTTCAAAGAAAGCTGAAACACTCAACAACCGTAGCATATTTCTATGATGTGAGCAAGGTGATCAGTTCTCTTGACCTGCTTGTGATGCTTTTGCTAATTAACACAGTCCCTCTGCAGTTTGCCTTTAGTGTTGTTGAGGTGTGCTGCTTGAAGTCCAGCACAACTCCCAGATCCTGTTCTGCGGAGTTGCATGGTCTGTGTGCTGCATGGAGCTGTTCATCCCTGGTGTAGAGAACTTTATGAGATCAATTCCTTCAGTGTTTGGGGGATTCCTCTTCCCTTCTGCAACTATTTCCCCCTGTCTGATGGCCTCAGTGAGATTTAAGTTGCATTTGGTACAATTGCCAAGGTGCCTCGTGACCAGTAAAAAACTGCACTTAGTTGCAAAGAAAGTTTAAAAGCCAAACTTACAAGAGTAGTAACCTGGCTTTCGGAATCAAAAAGTATATAAAATTTCAGAAAGTTCAGTACAATTTCCAGCAGGCATTTTCTCCTGCCCTTCTGTAGAATATTTTATTTCGTATATATGATAAAATGATAGGTTCTGTCAAAGATCACAGCAATTCCTTGTTCTGACTTTGATAAAGGAGTCCAAGTACCCTAAAACAATGTGGTTAATTTTCTCTGAGATCCTTTGTGGATAATTTGCTTAGCAGAAGCCTTAGCAGTCTAAAGTAATACAGAGAGGATTTTGTTAGCGGATGCGCCACATTGTCCCTTGTGACTACTGAAAGTTAGCTCACATTACAGAATTACCTCTTTTTATCCCCTGCAAAGAATTTTCAAGACTCCTCTTATACACCTATTTAAAAGTCTCTTCAAAAGCAAACAGAGAGAATGTCTCTCATAATGCTACTGCCAACCTGTCTCAGGTGTTAAATACTTCCCGTGTCTGCCTGAAAACAGTGACAGGAGCTGTAAGGATGAACCAAATAAGCAGCTGGGATAGCACCTCTCAGCAAGAGACTCTGTGATTGTGCTGACCTCTACACGACATGGTAACTCTGCATCCAGTGGAAGTTCAAAACAATGTGTGCCTGTCCAGCTACACCCATATTTGTTTCCTGCTGTCATACTTCAAGGAAATCTGCTGTATGAACAGTGACAACAGTAGTGTCTGAAAACAGCTCAGTTGTCAGCGTTAATGCCTGTCCTCTCTCTATATGAGTCATACAAGCAAAACTGTGTGAAACAAATTAGTTGCTAAACAGTCAGGCAAGAGGTGTTTGAGGGTGGCTGTTCACTACAATTTGGCTTTTTATTCACCTACACTAATGTTTTGGCAAACAAATCAAATGGTTCGATAACCTTGCTGCCGTGAGGATGTTTTACAAACTCAGTCCTGCGATGCTTGACTTTTTACAAGAAAAGGTAGGACTGCTTTTAAATGACTTTGTTTCATGTTTCTTAGTGTCCTCTAACTTCATAAAAGATGTGAGAGTTTTGGGGGGAAAAAATCCAACATTGTTCTTAAATAGCTTGTAGCTCATGTAGTATGTAAGTTTTCTCAGATAAGACATTGAGATCAGTGGGACAGGGGAATTTTCATCTTCGCATGCCTTGAAACACCGCTTGACAAAAGTGCTGTTTAATTGCATACGGTCTTGGTTATGTCACTAAAACAGTATCTTTACAAATGAAATCCTCTACATGAGAAACAGATTTCTAGTTATTCTGATATTACATAGCTCTTAAAAAGAGTGAATTTCTGTATTAAAAGTTAGAGGTGAAGTTCTTAAAACAAGTGGCTATAATCCAGCTTTCAGAGCTCAGAAGTTTACTGAGACAAGAAATGCAGGAGTCTTGCTTGTTTCAAGTGCCTACTTTTACAACTGCACTCACTGCATTCAGTTCAAAATTAATTCATTTACTCTTTTATAATTCCTTAATTGCAGAATTCTATGGTGGGGAAAAAGGAGGTATATGTCACATTGTTTTGAGATAGCACAAACAAAAATGCACTATCTTTGAAGCAGGCTGTGTTCATGCAGCAAAGTCAAGAAGCTGTTACACACATTTGTCATTATGGAAATAGTACTTCTGCAATGGGAGAAGATTGATCTAGTCTAAAAAATGTACACAAAGTCCTTTATAAATTTATTTTTTACAAACCAAAAATGCCAAAACCCAAAAATTATTTTAGACCGAACAGCCTGCATCTGTTTCGATGCTTCCACAGGCAAACATGGTGTTCAGACACATCCTGCATCTGCTTTCTGTAGGCACAGTTAGAACTTTTGTTGTTGCTCTGTCATCTTCTGTTTACTGTATGGCAATATAACAACATATATTGTCTTCCATTTAACATAGACAGGCTATTACAAATTGTGGTTTACATGAACTGTAGTCACACAGTTTGGTGGGTATTCATAGATCACTTATGTAGAAGGAGTTTGTATTTGCATAGACTCTTAATGCTTAAATTAGAGAACAAGAAAACCCATTCTATGTTTGGTGTCATACGTGGTGCAAGAAGTTCTGTAACATGCCATTTTTGTTTACACACAAGGCTTTTTCACTTGAAACATTTTAGGAGTAAATGTGCATAAGGGGTTGGATCCTAAGATAATGTGTAAAAGGGCACCACTGACCTCAGTTGAACTGCACTGGCTTATAATAACTGAGGAAATAGCAAGAAGTATTTGCATTCTTCACTGTTTCTGAGAATGGAAGTTAGTGGACGAACAGACAAAATTATGGAAAGCTTAAAGAAAATGGTTCATTTGTAAGACTTTCTTATTACTAATATTCAAATAGGCTTTTTGTTAATACTAACAGGCTTTTTGTTAATACTAATAGGCTTTTGTTAATACTAAGGACTCCCTTTTCACTCAACTCATTTAAGTATTGATTGAGTACCACTAAATGAGGTTGATTTTTTGCAAAACTTCTGAGGACATCAAGTTTAAGCACTATTTCATTTTTAGCAGAAAATAGAGGTCTTTGGTGTTATGTACCTACACTATGTGCAGAGTTTTTCCTCGGAGGAATTTGGCATGCAGCACTTAGTTCTCTATGCTCATGGAAGTGAAAAGTTGTTATACATGACTGGCCAGCTTTTGTCCAAGTATACATATTTAGGAGAGATTTTTCCTAATAATCATTAGAAACAGGGTAAGTAATAGCTGCTTTACTTCTACAGCCACTGATTTATGATGGAGGATATGATCAAGGTACATATCTTTGTCTTTTTTGCTGCTTACTCTGTATTTGTCAGCCAGCACTGAGGTTGTGAGTGACAGGAGGGTGCTCAGTATAAAATTAGATTGCCAAGGACAGGAGAAGATACCCATTCTTTTAAATCTGTAGTTCTGGTTCAAGTTTCAGAAGTGTTTGCTGGTTTGTTTGTAACAAATTCAGTGATTTTTGGATGCCACAGTCCTGGTTAACAATTCATTGCTGAAGTAAATCCTTATCTTCCATTCTTCTTCTTGTTCATGCTGATGTCACTCAGCTGAAGTCAGTATGGAGCAATCCAACATTAGAACACAGATCCAAGCTTATAGCTTACGTTAGATATCCACAGAGGATTTAGCCATATCTACTACTGCATCTTTAACACAGCATTTGAAAATTGCAGAATTTGTTATTGTGAGAATGGTAAATAAATCAGAACATCTTGAACTGGCACTAAATAAATACGAGCATAAGGAAAGGGAAGTACTTGTTTACACAAAGACTGTTTTTCACTAAAACAAATTGTGTAAAACTTCATTTTGCACCATAAATTTTTTATGGATTAATTGTGACTGGTTTGCTTTCTGCAAGTTCAGGATGTACAACAAATTCTCTGACCTTATCATAAGAGCATTTTACAAATCTATTATTCTTAAGAATGCCTCCTTTGAGTTATTTTATGTTCTTGGTAGTCTTGGCTGTTGTTGCCTTCACTGACTTATTATAAAGGACAGAACTGTGAGTTCTTCAGATTCTCTGCTGTCTTTTCAAGGGCAATGTGTACATTCTATAGGCATGATCCTTTCACTGATACTATGTGAGGAGATCTGTTCTGCAGTTGTATTTCACCTAAGATCAAGAGCTTACTTCTCTGTCCATCCGCTGTGCAGTAGCTGTACAGATGTGTCTGACTGCTTCAGGTGAATACTTAAGTATTTATAAGTGCAAGTAAATTTCAAATTCTATAAATGCATTTTTGAAATTTACTTGCACTTATAAATACATAAGTATTCACATGAAGCAGTCAGACACGGTATGCCTTGCTGTCAAAAAGCACATGAGTTTCCCCATAGGTGAGCTGAAAGAAGGTGTCAGACTACAGAAACTTGTTTGAAAAACCTGGTTTTCATACATTATTGGAGAGAAAGCAACTGAAAGAGTTGTGGGCCCAACCTACAGATGTATTGTGCAGTTGGCAGTTATAATTCTGTTACTGTTTGTTTGTGCTATGCAGCTCTAAAATTCAGGCTACTATTTTGTTGGGTTTGTTTTTTGTTTTTTTCACATGAAGAATTATGGCTTATTTTAGACAACAAAACTGATTAAAAACAGCTAAAACTTATGCATGACTTGTAATCATTTTTAACCTGGAAAAAATATAAAGTAAACTCATTCATTTTTCTGAGCCTAATTTGCTGAAAGTTTGATTTATTTCCAGTTAAATTTCCATTTTTCAATCTATTTGAAATAGCAATTCAGTGGAAAAATTGCTCTAAGTTGTAGACTGGTGTATTAATAAAAATTGTGTAATTTGTTTTACCATAACGATAATTTCTTTATCTGAACATTTTTAATGTGCCATTATGGCTGTTCATGCAGGCTCATGTGAAGTACCTGTTAAAGTTGAAGGTTACCTCCTTGTGACATGGGTGTGAGTTGGTGTGCAGCTCAAATCAGTGGTGCTCTATGTAGCAGCAGAATGTAACGAGCAAGTTCCAGAGGCTTTTGAAACAGCACATTACAATGCACTGTAGGGTAGGTGATTGTATTATAAAACTATAATTAAGTGTGTGGGAACTGAGAACATCTGCTACAGGAATGGCACTTATTGTTGCTTATTTAAAAAAAAAAAAAAAAAAAGCTGTAAAAATAGTATGATGATGATAATACGACAGATTAATTTGTGGATTTAATTTTAATAATTAAGTTAACCAAAGAGTAGTTCATAAAGGAAAATATTCTGTGATGTTCCCTTACATTATCTATCCTCTTTGTTATTCACACTATACTCGATTAGGTTGAATAGCTGGTATTATAGCAAGGCATGTAACTGATCTATGAGTTTTACTGTAACAGATACTATCTCATGTGCTAGCACTCCATGAATTAGTTGAGTGATGCTTACAATGCAGAACAATGAAGCCCTGAATAGCACTTGTGGCAGGGTTAGAGTAACTGCTATTACTGCAGGTATATTTGATAACCTTGAATTCACATTACACTGAAGGCAAGTACTAAACCCACTAAGAGTCAGTGGAAGATTCCTGTTAGCTTCAGTACTCCTGGGGATGTACCCCTGGCAGAGTTTCACTAGTTTGTTTAGAAAGCAAAACAAGCTACATTGTCATGATACTGCTGAAAGAAACCTTGTCTTAAGACTTAAAATTATTCAATTTGTTTTAAACTGCATTATTAAACTCTGTAAACTGATTGGTATAGATTGATGGCACCGATTATTGATGAACTCATTTAGCATGTCCTGGTTTGAGTTGTCTGGCAAGACGTAGGAGCTGTGGTTCTACAATGTAATTATTTTGTTCACTTTAAGAATTCCGATGACTTATATTTTAGCACAGTTAGGATCTCAGCGACTGGAACATAGATGTAAACTTTAACCTAGCTTCATCAAGAATGTGACTTCTACCTTTTTCAAAAACTGTGTGTGCTTGAAAAATCAGCTTGTTGATGCTGAGTAGAGATTTAGCAAAGTCAGAATATCTGAGATCCATCCTCATTGCACATGAACAGAAAATTAGACTTGAGTATCGAATGCTTCTGAGTGTAATTCATGTAATTGCTATTACAGAGAACACTAGATCTAGCTTGAAACTAAGGTGACAGTGTTTGCTATTCTTTCAGACCCCCTACAGACTAGTTTTGAAGGGGAAAAGGCTGCTTGGCTTGAAAACTGAGGGAATAAGTGCACTGGACTGTGACAAATAGCCTGTGGCAGGGGAAGGGGGAGTTGTGTTTGGAGTGCAGTTACAGGAACACTGGCATTTAAGCAACTCCAACAAAGGTAAGACTGTCTAGAAAGGAATCTGGGACTGAGAATTTAAGCTGAAAGCTTACTACAGTTGCCTAACTTCATTAGCAATTAGTGTTTATAGAAAAGTGAGTCAGGTGTCTGTGCAGGGCCACATTTTCTATCTTTTAGGAAGAAAAAGACCTAAATGATTGCACGAGAAACACTTATGTTGCTGTTATAAAAGCTGAGAGTAGGAGATGCTGGAATTAAAGCTACATTTCTGTATGGATGCAATTACTTCAATGGTTTCATGTCATATTTTTTCTGCAAAGTTGTCCCGTCATCCAGAGCACAAGCTGAATCTTTTCATGGGATACAGTAATAGAAAGGAATGAAAGTTGTAGAGCCCTACGATCCTTCTCTCATTTGCTGACTAGAGCATGATAGCAGAGATGAATGAGATGGAATACAAGTTCTAGTTTGTGTCCTTGCCCACACAGTTCCTGAGGTATTGACATTGTGCATTACCACAGGAAGCTCCCAGCTGTTATACGGCTGACAGCATTTACTTGCTGTATGACTATGCTCTGCAGTGCTGTGCAGGTATTCAGTCCTCTTCCCAGGTGATTCCAAACTTTGTTCCTGAGTTGCTGTGTGTCTGGAACCAGTCTCAGGCTGGATCTGGGGAAGTACTTGGCACACATGTCCACAGTTGATGTGAAGGGGAAGTTTGATTAGCACTACCTACGTTGAAAGTATTCTGATAAAATGGACCCATAAAATTATCTTTAATTCAGTCACCCAAAGTTACTAAATTTATTTCCAGTCTCTGTTACTTCACTAAGAATATGGTAGCTTTCTGAGCCAAAAATAATGTGGTGAAATGCATAGCTGTTCCAGTGATCAACATTTAATATAAGCCTCAAGGAAAATTAAGTTATAAATGAGGTTCAGGGCTACATGCTGGGCTTACCATTAGGTTCACTATTTCATAGCTCGTTATAGAAAGAACATAATTCTTTCTACATATGGGCAAATTAATTGTGCTTAAAGCAATCAAAATTTTATGTTACATCATTATAGTTTCTAAGTTACAGCTTTTTAATCATTATATTTGTAGACTGCAGGCAAGATATAGGTGTGTGGGTGTATATGTATATGTATATGCATGTTCCCATATATTTTCTCACTGGGAAAAATGGAGGGTTATGCCAGGTTATAGACAAGTATTTTCATTTCACAGAATGTGTGTGGTCAGTGTACTTTTCTTTGAGACTCTGAGAATTCCATTTAAATGTTCTTGAGGTAACATCTGTGTGACATGACTCACAGGATCATTCAACCTATTGTTGTTATACAGACCAAACTGAGAAGAGGCAATCTTGTGCTGATAAGGAATCATCTTGACTCTGACCTTCACTGTCTGGAATGCTGAACCAAAGCACTGAGCAGTTTTTTCTCATTTAAGATCTGTTAAGAATAGCAAGAGTGAGTGTCACATGATAATGTTTTTTCCCCACACTGGAAAATCAAATATCAGAGTATTGCATTCATATAAGGTATATATAAAAACATGAACTGAGCAATAGGTAGAGAAATAGCATTATTAATATCAAAATCTTAAGCAAATACTTTAGTATTTTACCCTCTTGGTAAAAATATGTTATCTGTAATTCTTGGGGAGAACTGAGAGGGAAAATCAATTCTTTAATTAATAAAGTTAAACTTGATAGATGTAAATTCAGCTCTTACAGAAATAGATGTTACTTGCAGGAAGTAAATATAATATCTATAAAGTAGAATAGGTAACAATTTTTTGGCTTTCTGGATAACAATTTGTATGGTAGAAATCATATGCTGTGTAGTTATGCTTAGATAAACTCTCATCTGAAAAACCATAGCAGTAATAATCTTGGGAAAAAGTATTTTCAAAATTATTTTTATGCTACAGTTTTATTTCAATAATGTCGGAACAGTTTTGTGGTTGTAAAATTTTTGCATTGATTTTATTACCAATTTTTTAAGGCCTTCTCTTAGCAAGTGATTGCTCTTAGCAGCTACTATTTGCCCAGTGATCAAAGAGATGGGCAGGTATGGTTAACGAAAATATAGACTTTTCCTTTGAGTTTGATTGAAGATTTAGGGAAACCTTTAAAAAAAAAAAAAAATTGAGGAAATCAACATTAATTGGTACATCTACCCATTGGGGAGAGGCTGCGTCTTAGCAGAGACTAGGATCTCATCCTGGTATGTATGTGGAGTCAGTCCCTGAAGTTACAAAGGGGAAGAGAAAGCTAGGCTCATAAAGGTAAGATGATATTTTGAATGTCAGTAGCAGAACCAGAAACCAAATGTTAGTGCTCTATTATAGAAGATAGTCTGCAATGCCATACGGCACCTGCCCTAAAGGTGCCTTGGACCATGTAAGACTGCTTGACAAAATGGTTCAGTACTGTCCTTGAAATGTCACTGAAAAATTAAATTGATAGGAAAATGATGGAAATTTATAGAAATAAAAATAAACTTGTCCACTACTGATTTTTCTTCTTAGGTATACAAGTAGATTTAATTGGTATGTGAAACCATGTCTATTTAAGAATGACTGTAAATTTAATAATTCAGCCATTACATGAAACCCCTTCCATAAACAGATCTTAATTTACAGTAAATGGTAACATAAACATCCTTTGTTTTCTTGGTCTTTTTGTTTAGTGGGTCACTGGACAGTTTTGAGATGACTGGATCTTTTCCCATGAGTGGTTTTCAGCAACAGCTTTTGATAACCATCAGTCAAGGGGCTGTTCTACCACTGTATGGGCAGATTCCATTTCCCTTTCAAAGCCTGATTTGTATTTTTTTTCCAAGGTACTCAGATTTTACAGGTTACCTCAGTGACTCCTGCTTTGTGGTCTAAACCTGCTGTTACCCCTGAATTCCTCTAGAATGCCAGAGTAGTCTACTTCTGGAATTAAAATTGCCAGACAACTGACTCAGTAGTGGAAATCTCCTACTAATATATTTGAATAAATTGGATTGGCAATCTAATGCAAATTTATGGTGCAATTACATGAAAGGCATGTGGAGAAGACAAATTATATAATTTCTTTATGTTCTTAAGTGTATTTCAAGTTACATTGCAGATTCACACTCACATTTCAGTCTTGTCAGCTTCTCAGGTATCAAACAGCATCTGTCAGGTTCCTTTTGTGCTTCCTTGGTCCCTTCCTTGGCTGTTTCTGTCAAATACTGTAGTTTTTTCTCAATCAAAAATATTTATTTTAATTCCTTGTTTCTGTAAAGATTGAGCATTTTGTATGCTCTCTTCTCTAAAGCTGTGAGTTTTAATGTTATGCTATTTCTGGCTTGCTCCAGGATCAGCAGAGTATGAGTTAAATAGCAAGACCTTGAGTGTGCTGGTGAACAGTTAAAAACTGAGAGGGAAATAGAAAGATAAGCAACCAATCTTTAAATGTGAACCAAATCTTTTTAACTTCTGAAATTCAGTTAGCAGGTACAGTATTAGCAGTTCATGATAATGTGAGTTTAACTGTGCTACTAATTATAACTGTTGGTAGTTCTTTCCCTGATTATTTACGCTAGGAAAAAATTGTGGCTTTTTGTTCTATTGAAGCATGATGGACTTCATTAGGTATTAAAACAGTCAAAGTACAGCACGTGTACTGGTGTTATAAACCACAGAATCACAGGCTCACAAACTGGAGGGGACCCACAATGATCATTGAGGTCCAACTCCTCGTTCCTCACAGAACCAAATTGTATCTGAGAGCATTTCCCAAATACTTATTGAATTCCAGCAGCTTGATGCTGTGACCACTGCCCTGGGCAACCTGTTCCATGGCCACCACTGTCTGGTGAAGAACCTTTCCCTAACATCCAGCCTGCCCCTCCCCAACACAGCTCCATGCCATTCTCTCAGGCCCTGTCATTATCACAGAGAGCAGAGCTCAGTGCTGCCCCTCCAATCCCTGTGAGAAGCTGTAGGCTGCCATGAGGCCTCCCCTCAGTCTCTGAGCTGAACAAACCAAGGAACCTCAGCTGCTCCTCATGCATCTTGCCCTTTAGCCCCTTCACCATCTTCACAGTCTTCCTTTGGATGCTGTCTAATAATTTATGTCCTTCCTGTATCGTGGCACTCCAATTGCACACACAGCTCAAGGTGAGGTCACACCAGCGTATGATCACTTCCCTCAACTGTCTAACAGTGATGCTTAAACAATAGAAGGTGTGTTGTTTTACGTGTATTGTATGAAGAAGGAGGGTGAAGCTATTTGAAATGAGAAATGATGGTTGTGTATCCTGGAAAAGTGCAAAATGTAGTCAGGAAAACATGCAAACAAAAGGTTACAGAGTTGATCTATTCTTTATGTGTCATATGCAAGTTTACTGTGTTTTGTGAGCACATAGTCTTGCTGCTACTAAGTATCTTTTGTGGAACCAGTTAACTCTCTGACCGGAGCACAGTTATGAAAAGGAGTGCTATGATTCTTCAGATATAGCCAAACATGGTAAGAGTTAATGAGACAAACAGCCGGATATAAGACACTTGTTATAGCACATAGGGAAGATCAAAGTTTACAGCTTTTGAGTTACTTTGAAGCATTTAATGCTGAGTCATTTAGTGTGAACATTAACAGAAGCTGAAAGGAATTACTGTCCCAAAAAGCAGCTGTGACTCTGGATGAGTTTTACTTGTTTGTGTTTAAACTCATTGCCACTTAACTGTTGCTTGATCTTTCTGCAATTAGTCTGATGTCAGTATTCAGATTGAAAGGCTACCAGTTGTCCACTGAGCAACAGAACTGGAGAAATCTGGTGTCTTTTCAGATCAACAGTGAAAAAATCTGCTCTAGTTTTGCTTTGTGATGAAAGTATTCTGATTATCATTTCACATTTTATGGCTCTTTAGTTCACATCAGCATGATCTCCTCCTTTGTAATTTTTTGAACATTATCTGCTTTCTAACAAGTACTTTTCCTTGTTTGATTTGTAGCAAAGGTCATAAGGTATGTGCAACTATCCATATGCAGCTTGTAATTTTTCTTTCTGGCATGATCTAGGATAGATCACCCATTTGGATTCAGTAACATCTGTATTCTTTGTGAGAATTACTCACAGAATAGTAAACTATCAAATTTGTTTAGGCCTCTGGCTGTCTGCCAAACTTTGACAAAATTGTCTGAAAATTTTAAGAACTTAGGGATAAAGTATCTGCCTGTGTGATCCCATTGAACTTATGTATCTTTGTAAATAAGAAGGGTGAAAATATTCCAGTGAGTTGCATTTTAGTTAATTTCACATTTATATAGATTTAGGGTTTTTTTGTATCTATGAGCTTGTTTAGAAGTCTGGAATTAAATTCTGTTGCTACAGCATAATTGTTAAGAATACATTACAGAATCTTACAGCACTCCATAAATTGGTCTAACTCTGTTAAATAGATGAAAAATTACATCTATTTGAGGGAAGCGTTTTTCTAAATTTAAAAAGGAAAAAAAATAGGATTTTTGCTTTCATGAATGAACACTATTTCCTCTGATTCTAATGGGAGGGGTATTGACTCATGAAAAAAAATTTTTTGAAAAGAATTATATATAAGTGGGGATTTGTGCATGTGGAAATGCATTGTGTATCATGCTGTATAAACATGGAAATTTTGATTAATGATACTTTAATCATTCAAGTGACCTGTAATTACCAAGTTTTATTTTCATCATTCCTTTTCAAGATTCTGCAAGTTTTTGTCATGTGTTTGTTAGTTCCTGAAGGTTAGTGAATCCATATTTAACTATCACATGATGGATTTTAAATAGGAACATAGTTCTGATGATTCTTGGAATTTTGTGTTGAGAAAGATGGAGAACTAGTTGTATATGGCCTGGGTTTGGGTTTTTTTTGTTTTTTTTTTTTGTTTGTTTGTTTTGGTTTGGTTTGGTTTTTTGGGGGAGATAAGAATTTGAGTTAATGGAATTTTGAGTGTGTGTGTTAAGTAGTGTATTTAGTAAAATAAGCAACTTGATCATGGTGAAATGATTAACATGTCCTAATCAGACCCTATTTTGTCAAAACTTTCTATATTTTCAAAAAGTGATCTAGAAAGCTTGTGTATTGTTAGAAAAATGTAATAGAAAATGTGCAAGTTTATATTCTAATTACCTTTAACTTGATACCAATCTAAAATGCAACTGTGAATTTTCCCCCCAATTTATGCAACAACAAAAATTGTTGTAAGGAACTTTCAGATTAGAAACATGTAGTTTTTCTCTATAGTTTCATTACTTTTTCTGTCATCAAATATTTACTTGATTTTCTTCCTGTTTTATGAAGCAACATGGGAAAAGAAGAACATCATCCCACTTCTTTCTTATCTTGCATTCTCAGAGGAAAAATTACATTGGGAAAACAGTGAAATGCCTGGAAAGTGATGTGCTATCAAATTTATTCTCTTTCCTTCAGACAGTCACTTTTTCTTCATACCTTTGCCAAATTCAGGCTCTCGAGTTTGACCACAGCAGTTGTGATAAATGTTTCAGACCTTAATGGCTTCTGTGAGTAGAAACCACCTTCTGATTTTCAACTTGTTTTTAAGACAAATAGTTCATAGCAGTACTTGTGCCAACATTGTTCCTCTGCATCTTCCAGTTATGTCCACTCCCTTGATGTGTTTATAAAGAATGGTTAGCCATACACTCCTGAGATGAATTCTCCTGTATGTGATCTCTTTGAACTCTTGATCATGGGAACTAGAACTGCTTGTGGTTTTCAAGATGAAATCTCCTCAGTGCTTTGAGTAGTTTGTGGGGGTTTTACTACAGGGTAACTGGGCTTACATTGAAAGTTAAATACCTACTTAATTTACTTTTACTGATACTGTGCACAGTTGGAATGTCTTCAAGTTTTTATCCCTAATTTTATCCCTAATCCCTAGCAAACTAGAGGAAATTGTTCAGTTGATTCTAGCCAATCAAACTAAAAATTTACCATAGTGCTCTGAACCAAGAAAGCTGGAATATAACTAGGATCTGCTGCTTTTGGGAAAGGGAAGTTTTATGTATGATAATATTTTCTCTTTGAGCCTCCTTCAGACTATTAAGTAGGATTCATCAGCAGTATTTTCATTTGGACATTTACTGGGACATTGCCAGTTTCTTTTGGAAATGAAATAGCAATAGTTTGAATGCTTTGATACAAAATATACCAAATAAGGCAAATTACCACCTTGCTCTTCACCAGTCTTTCAAAAACTGTGTAAGAAAGAAAACAACTCAGTTCTTGGAGTTTGCTTACTGGTTATCAACATAGATAACAAACCTGGCATTTCAAACTTTTCTGCACTCCACACCACAGTGCCAGAGACAGATCATGAAAGATACCTATAAGCTGGACGAGTTTGAGCTGATACTTACAAGTGGCATTTTAGAATCTACAAGTCATTAAGCTAAGAATCTAGCTGTAATGACATTTTTCAGGGTTTCTACATATTTCCAAAAGAATATCTTCTCCTTTTTGTTATCAAAGGATATTCTGAATTTTAATATTCTCTGTCTTCACCTAGTTACAGATTATGGGTTCTAACAAAGATGATCTTAATTCTTTGAATGAGGTGCAAGCAGATAATAGCATGTTACTGCTCATTTAGACTTTGATTCAGAAAACCTATGCTCACATTTGGTTAGCTGATGCTTGGTTGGATGATACACTTGCACCTGTAAATGCTCTAACATCTTATCAATAATGGAACTGAGCCTCAAACAGTAGAGATGCATCTTGTGCTCTTGAAGGTGGAGAAACTTTTCTTGACTTCTCACTAACTCTTTTTATAGCTGCACAGAAATGTGGAACAGAAGGGGTGTGACAGAATGGCTCCCCGCAGCACCCCACACTTCATAACTTATCAGGAACAGAAGCAATCACAACTAGCTGCAAGGTCTCTTGGGGAGAACAGAGCTGGTGTCAGTGAGATTCCCACAAGTGTTCTTAGTAACCTTTCACAGTGCAAAGTATTGCTGAGCTGAAATAATCTTTGTGGTGTTATCGAGAAATAAGGTGTTATCAAGAAATAATACAGCAATGTATTTTATGTCTTTAGTGAAACTAAAACAGTGGTAACTGCAGCTGTATTCAAGTTAACCCATTTCTGTGCATTAACACTGTCATAGAATGGCTTGGGTTAGAAGGGACCTCCAAGATCACCTACTGTCAATCCGCCTGCTGCAGGCATGGTTGCCAAATACTAAGATACTGGATCAGGCTGCCCAGTGCCCCTTTCAAATGTGAACACCTCCAGGGGTGGAGCATGCACAACTTTTATCAATGGAAAATTTCCCCTTGCCACTCTGGCTAACTTGGTGTTCCTTTATCTTATCATCTAAGATTAGGTATGAATTTGGTAGAAGATCTACCTGACCTTGGTGGCTAAATCAACAGTTGTTGATTTTGCAAACTGATATGTTCCAGTAGTACTTTGCACTATATTTATGGGCATTTCTTCTGTTTTAGCATCCAAGAGCTGAATACCTGAGCTGATTGTGAGACATCCTTTTGGTAATGAAGACTGTCTGATACTTCCAGAGGAATATTCATTACATCACTCAGATTAAAGCTTTCTGCAAGCCCATGTACCCTGAACAATTTTCAGGAGGCAAACGTACAGTAATGCTAAACAAATTCCTCTGCTTCCCCTCCTCCACCAGTTTCTTTCTTTCAATTTCTTGAAATAAGAATCTCAATGTTCTTTCAGGCAAATTTTTATTTTTAAGTCCATTGTCTTTGTACATCTGGCTGTTAATTTCTCTGCATTCATTTGAATCCTACTGCCAGTACCATTAAGTATTTGGACACTCTTCTAGCTCTCTACCAACAGAAAGTTCCAAATAATTTTAAGTGAGCAGTGGTAGCTTGTTAAACTGCAAGGCCTGCTGTTTGTGTCAGTTCAATTTATATGACCTTCTTTGCATGCATACTTTTCGGGTATACAAGGTTGTGGGGTTTTTTTCTATAGGAAAATTAGATTAATGTGGAAATGAGAATGATTTGTATTGGAATCCTTCACTGTGAGTCAGTCATGCAGTGTAATCAGGATAGAAAAAGTCTTAAGAGGACAAAGGTTAAGTGCTAAAACTGAGTGTAGCGTGTTAGAACTTCAGTAAGAGTTAAGCAATCTTCACTGTAAATATATCGAAGCCACCTGCTAAAAATCGTTTTGGCATCACAGTATTCCAAGAGTTCTGTACTTGTTGGGTCTGAAAATAAGTATCATGTTGCATTTCACTGCTTGTTTGCAGTACCATCAGTGATTCAGTTCCAGGCTAAAAGAAGGCTTAAAAATGGTATCTCTTCTAGCAGCCCAAAAGAAATTGGTGTAAGAATTTGGGGCTTTAAAAATATTCTGTTGCTGTTATGTAAATCCAAAGTGTCGGTCAAAGATTATTTACCCAAAAAAAGAAAAAAAGAGATCATTTGCCTTAATATTTAAAGCTCTTCTAGAAATTTTCAGATCATTTTCTGATAGCTGCAGAGTAGAATGTGATTTAAACTTCATTCATTGCCAGGTAACTGTTTCCGTAGTATTTAAGTATCAAGGTTGGTTTTTTTTAATTGTTTTTAATTATTATATTTTTTTTATCATATATGCATTCTGTCAAAGACTGACTTTGGATGATATCAGCAGAGTTCAGACAGTTTCTTCACATACTTTAGCATGAAGAATTGCTTACCAGTTTTTCAAGCAGTGTAGAATCTGGCTTCATTACGAATACAAGAGAACATGACAATTTTATTGTCAGTTCAGAGGTAGGGTAATTCAGTCCACCTGTTGAGCTGAGCTCAAATTCTATTTTGGTTTTCTGTCACTGTTAAATTTTACTAAATATTAGTTATCTCAAGTCTTCCATTAAAGAAAGGGTCCCTGTTTCAACATCGAGTCATTTACATTTTGTATTTTTTTACTTAGCAAAGCTGTTAAAAACTATGATTTTCTATTTGCTTTACCCTGAACTTGATGGGGACAGTGCATGGGGAGAATAATTGTTTTTAGCTCATACTTTTTTGTCCTTCAGTGTTTCTCACTCACCTGAAGTAAATTATAGTGGGCAGCATGTATGTAAAGCACAGTTGAGACTGATGAGTGCACAGCAGACTCTGTGGTTCTTATCTGTGGTAAGAATGGGGTATTCTTTGAAACCAGTTCTGCATTTCTCTTTGTCATCCTTTAATGCTGCTGCAGTATCTTAAAGAGGCTGAGGGAGAGAAGTTATTAAAGTTCCTGAACCTCAGATAAATTTGAAACATAAACTGTCAGGAGATGGAAAATACTGTTCCAGTTGGTGCTGTGACTTACACCAGTAGGTTGAAGTGGCCTGTTAATGTAGGGTATCCTGTTTTTTTCTGCAGTTGTGGGTTTTCTCATTGCTTTTTTCTGCTCTTGTTAGTTGGTAAGTACTGTATGGAATCGAGATGCCTAAATAAGTGATACAGCTTCTGCATACATTATTTTCATGCACATTACTACATTTAAAAAGCACATTGCTGAGCTTGGAAACCAAATATATAACAACTTCATTTCTTATCTGCTGACTCTGGTGGGTCTTCTGAAATGGGTCTCTATGGATGCCAAAACATATCCTACAGTGCAAAGCAATGCAGTGATCAGCATTAAGAATGTTAGTGTTGTCTGTAGAGAAGTGTTAAATCACTGGATGAAAACAGACACATCTTATTCTTGGAAACATTTGAGGAAAGATCTAATAACTGTGGTTGCTTCAAAAAAATCTGACGAGGCCTATGCTCTGTATCTTCGCTCATGCAGAAGAGTGAATAAGACTTATAATCAGACTTTAAACATGTTCTTAAACTGATCTTCTTTAGTTTATAGTTTCAGGACCAAAAATCAATCACTACGTTTTTATCCCAGAGCAAATGTTTACCAGGGAGATACTAAACACTTACAAATAGAGTAGCTTATAATGGAAGCACCAGCTCATCTTTAACTTTGGAAGAACATTCAGTGCCAATTTAATTAAAGCCATATTAAAATAGGACTGTTGTTTATATCATATTGATGCTCCACTTCCCTGAGAAGTCGTGCTGCCATTTTGTGCCACATATTCATGTCTTGTGCAAATTAATAGATCATTTTATTCTTCGCAGGAAATCTGAAGACTTTTATAGCAAATCCGTCAGTGTCAGAATGAACACAGGTACGCTGCTTATGTGAGATTTTTCTTTACTTGTTTATGTTGTTTAGAAGGCAGAGAAAATCCCAGAGTTATTTAAAAGTTCATGAGCAAATTACGTCTTAGTTGGTGTTGAATTTAAACAAAGCAAAGTATTTCAGTAGTATGTCTGTTTATATGGATTTCCATTCCATATATGAAATTTACATACTTGGTTTTGTATGTATGGATATATATGGATATATAAAACCTACATGCATGTTTAGCTTTCTGTGCTTATGTTACTACTTTCAGTTTTGTATGCATATGCTTTTCTGCAAATGTATTAGTATTGGGACATAAAGGCTGTGGAAAATTGATACTAAAGTATCACATTTTCCTATCATGCCTTAAAAATGTTTTGTTTCCATTCTTTATTGTCAGTAAATTAAAAGACATAAATACTATCTTGTATTGGCTGAGTTTGCATAACCAGGTGAGGATAACTATTTTGTACTTAAAGATTTACATTTTCTCTCAAGTTTCATTGATAGATCTACTGACCACACAAATTACTCAGCAGTATATATCTTTGTTATGATCTGTAAAATACTCCTGACTTGTTCCTGAATCATTTAAATCAGTAGATAATTCTAATGGTTTTGCTAGAAGTGGGAACAGCCCTCCAGTAAGCAGAACAGTGAAATCTCATTTCAGGCATAAAATTTACAGCTGCAGTCACTTCTTTATCCTCTACAGGTAAACTATCTGCTTTGCATATTAATTGTGGCACAGGAGAAGAAATACTCATTCTCTGCAGACCAATTAGTTTTATTATTGATCACAGTGCTGCACAGACAATTTGAAATAAGGAAAATTTCATGCTTGGGACAAGAGGTCCTGAGCTGCCTGTGAAGCCAGTGCAGATGTTTCAGTAGCATGCTCTAAGTCCAAGGGCTTAATGTTTCCATGCTATAGTTTGCTGTTATTTCCTAGGCTCCTGTATTGAAGAGCTTCCAGGCTTCTGATTCTCTCAGACAGTGACTGGCTTCTGATTCTCTGAGACAGAAATTCATGAGGTTCTCATAAGGGTTTTTTTAAAGACAAAGTTAAAATATATTGTGTAAGACAAAATTAAAATGTATTGTGATTAATCTGCTATATTTGCAACTATTTTAATTAGGAGAAGCAAAGTTTCGCAGTTGAGGTGGGGTATTTTTTGGTTGTTCTGAAATGTTTTGCAGACCTATGGGTGATGGAGAGGGAGTAGCACCAAGTCTTGATAACGATTTCATTTATGGAAATTTGTCTTACCATTTTGCATTTTTTTTATAAGATTTCCTTCCTAAACATGTCAGTCTGTATAATGAAGGTAGTACTGAAGTACTGCTTGCTACACAGAACTGTAATTTCAGAAGTAAGTCAGCTAAGCATCATCTGTTTGAGTGTGATTACACTGTACACTGTAATCATATGGGTTAAAACATAATAGATGTCATTTTATAGCTTCTACTTTTGAAAAGTGTGGCTTGTGTCAGAGATGAAAATTACCAGTTTGTGTTACTGCAGCTCTGAAGGGTGGTTTTGTTCTGCGCTTTACTAAAATTTCTCAAGTTAGTCTGAAGCTCTGAAGAGGAACAGACATAAAGATTTTAATCATCTATATGTCTAAATGACATCTGTTGTGGATTGACTCTTCTGATCACATAGGATACTTGAAAACCACTTAAAGATCTTGCATAGTTTCTTAAAGATATAATGACTGTAAGCTGGACTTTAATCTACTGTGCTTTTAAGTAGTAAAAACATTTTTCATCTTATGGATGTGCACATTGCAAGCTGTACTAAAAGGAAGTATTGGCAAAAAAAAAAAAAAAAAGCAGCATTTCATAAGCATTTCATATCAGTTCTATTGATGTATATCACTTCTTGACTGTAAGAAAAAGTCCCATGAGTAGGACATAGAAGTGAACTTCTTACATGTCTGTTGGTGAAGCATTGTTTTACCAAGGTGGAGAGTGGCTGAGAACTGTCTTAGGGCATGAAAAGAATGCAGAAGTTCTTTTAATTTTTTTGTTATTTCACTGCTTTATAATAGAAATTTTTGCATGACAAAATTGGAGGGTTTTTGGTTACTGTGAATTTGCCACTATTTTGTTTTAAAGTAGGATTACCATTAATTACTTTAGCAGATAAACTTTCTCTTCAGTGCAAGTAGTTGTTCAAATGGCAAAGCAAACAGACCTGGTCTATTTGCAGCTTTAAAAAGCTGATGTACTGCTTGGACTGGGCTGCTCTAACCCAGCATTCCCTGTGGCTGCAGGCTTGGCAGTCTGTCTCAGCAAACCCTGTAGAAGATATTTTTGTCTACAGAGAAAATGTTTTGAAGAGCTTTGGTTTTCATTACTCTACCATATATGGGACGGATTTTTCAGTGCTTGATGTTGATTCTGTACCACATGTTAGGAAGAAGTACTCAGCAGCTAAATGCAGTGAAATGTATTTGCAAACGCAAGGGCACAGACACTGGATATAGAAAAGGTTTCAGAAGTACTGAAGGCATCTTAATTTGTAGTTGATTTTGGTGTTCTAATTTTGCTGTAAGTTAATAAAAATAGTAGTCTAGTAGAATGTGTGTCTTTGTATTACCTTTTTAAACCTAGACTATGCAGTCATCAATTGAATAATATTTTAAACTGCATAGAGGTATTTTCATCAACCAGCCTTCAAGTATTGCAGATTTGGTGACCATCATTATCTTGGTGAGGCATTTTGAGAAACTAAGACCTGGAAAATATAAGCCACCAATGAAGTTCACTTCAGATTGCAGCACAGGATAAAAGTGCTTGTTGCTTATACCAGGTGAGAGTGTGTGAAGCTGTTGTTGGGAGAGAGGAAATTTCACTGAGGGATTATGAATGAATGCAAGCTAATACATTAAAACAGATTCTTAGTGTCTATCCAAAAATGTTTTGGCTGTATTTCACACAGATGATGCTCAATAAATGCATCTAATTTTAAAGTTGTCTGTTTCAAATAAATGAGACACATAAAGAGCAATTGAGAGTGAAAAAGTCTGCAGTTCTGAAAGCCCACAAATATTTTGTAATTGTTAAAATTATTAATGCAAGTCATCACAGAGATTAACATCTTAAATTCTCTGAGAGACAAAAATAGAAATTCTCAGGTCCCTGCAGAGTTCCTGAATAGACTGTTAGAAGCTATTAGCTAATAGAAGCTGTTTGGGGATCACTAAAACAAATATACAGATTGATTGTTCAAATGTTCTCCTACAACATTTTAATTTTTAAAATCATTATTTGCTGCAATTTAGCAGTATGAAAGAACCAAGTAATAGTAGATGCCCCTGAGTAGTCAGTGTTAGGTTCTGTGGTAGTAGCTCAGCTTAGCACCCACAGAGGAGTTCAGGCAGATGACAGTAGGAGGAGAAGTCCAAATAATTACTTGCCAGGCTACTCCCAGCCACTTCACAGGAGCTATCAGTGGTACATTTCCACAAGCCTAAATGAGCAGGCACACAGTACCCCAGATCAAGGACTTCTGAGGAACAAGCACAGTGTCTGGGCCTCGCTTAAGCCTATGCCAGGAAAGCCTCAGCCCTGGAGTCTAGGCTTGGAGCACACCAATGCAAACCACCGCGTGCAGCACTCCAGATCAGCTTCTGAAGTAAGGAGGGGTTTGCTGCAGGGTATGGGAATCATTATGGGGTGCAGGGGAAGAGGCAGCTAAGGATTGCACAGGACTTAAAATTCAGTTATTTGTAGGAAGATACAGGAAGAAAACGAAAGGGAGGAAAGGGAAAGAATGGGGAAAAGTGGAAAAGAAGAGGAGAAAAAAATTGTCAAAGCAAAAAGAACTGGATGGTGAACGTAATTAAAAAGAGCATGCAGAGCAAAGCTGTGAAGTGTTCTGGTACGTATGCAAATATGCACGTACTACTAGCTGTAGGGCAACCTGCTTATCACTTCCTGTCAGTGTGGGGCTCTTTCTTTTTCTCTCTTCAGAGATAAACATGCAAAACTGATCATACTGATCATAGTATTCAGGAGTTCATCACTACGTGTTTTTTGCTCTAAAAGATACTAGCAGAAACATACGTTACCAGATACCTCCTACCACTGTTTTCTCCTCCTTTTCTGCAGTACCTGCTGAGGGATGCTTGTTTGTCTTTTCCTGGTTTGATGCGAGTATGGAGGGCATGCAAGAGAATATCAAGCACTGTTGGACCTAATTTGAGCTGGGCATTTTGAGTGGTGTTTTTGATTGCGAGCTGTTGCCCAACTTCAAGTCTATTTCTGCTTGCAGAACTGATTCAGGTTGCTTATGGTTAAACATGAAAACAATCCCTAGGAGGCTATGACTCTCAGACCAGAAGGATTTCTAATGTCAGAAGCAGACTGTATACATATGTGCACACATTTTTTTATGCGTGTAAGCATTTTTTATTGATTTTGTCTTCATTTATTCATTGAATAGCAACTTTGCAATATTAATTGCTTATATTTTGCAAATGAAGTGAGAAAATGATTGTTAATTCAGTCTCCTGCACTGTTTTGGAATTCTCTGTTCTCTAGACTTAGAGATTTTTGGTTATTCAGACCTCAGGAATCAGTGTGAATAAAGTTAGCATTTGCTGGAAATTTGGTGGAGTTACAAAAAAGGAGTACAGGCTGAAATAAGCTTCTCAAAGTTCAGCTGTATGCAGATCTGGATCTTTTGTGGTAACACACAGATTCTTCTGATCTTCATTCAGATGACCTTGATTTATGGGTGCTTGGCCTGGACAAAGATCGGAAGAAGGAATCCATAAAAGGCCTAAATAAGTACTTGTCTATAGTCATTCATGTTTGATCACATATGTTGCACAACAACTGAAGGCAGTGCGTTTGTGTAGTTGTATCTCACCTGAGTGCAAAGCAACTCTCTGCCATTACTGTGTACTTATACTGAGAATGTTATAGCAGGTACAGATTTGGAGGGGTGGCTTCTATACAGAGAGGTAAATGGTGTATGAATATGCATATAGTCTATTGCAAAGCCTGTTTCATCTAATCTGTGTGAAGCTGTCAAATCTTTTGCTAGATAATGTGTCTACTAATACAAAATTGTGACTCCGTTCAGTTACATTAGAGATGAATTTGAAGCAGAATTCGTAGAAGTTATATTGATTAAATATTTGTAGTTGGTCTCCTCCTCCTTTTCTCCTATCTTTGCTTTTCTATGCTGAAAATCAAAAAGGTAGCTCATGAAAAATACAAACAAAGCATTAGTTTGAATTAAAAAGAAAAAGTTGCAGCTTGTATTAATGAAATAAATGCATTGCTAAAGTCTGCCCACATTCAGATGAAAACAAAAAGTCAGTATCAGCAGCTTGTCAAGTCTCCCTGGGATTATTTCCATTTTATGTCAGTGGGAAGAATGACACAAGAACGGAAAATGTGATTTTTGTTACCATTGCCATGCTATGTTTATGTAAGCAAATTAAAACAAATTTGATAACCAATTTCTGTTTCCCAAGTCTAGTACTTGGGAATAACTGAGATAATTAATATCAGTTAATGTAATGCATTGGGCTGTTGCTGACTAAAATCATCTGGCCCTTTGCCTCCGGACTTGGAGCTGGCAGTGGCTCTTTAGAACCCCTTACACCTGGGGCAGTGACTCAGATGTTTGTCGGCATTAACAACTGCTTGATGTGTATCCTTGCTATTTTGGGGAAATGCTGGAATGAGCAAGGGAATACCTGCAGCTCATTTCTCTGGGAGACTGGTTTAAGATGTCTTCTTTGTGGCTCAAATTACCATTATAGGAAATCCTTTCCACTAATAGGCTGTAGACCTCCCTTAAATATAATTTTATATAACTCCCTCTCATGGGACTCATGCAAAAATCATAGAGCCTCTATCAAAGTTGTAGTTTGTCAAAAGTGGTGGCCTATATGAAACTTCAATATTATCAAATACAAAAATTAAAATAATGATGACGTTGAAATGCAGAAAAATATTCTGGATAAATAATCAGGAAGGATATTTACTACTTTTGAAATTATGACGAAGTTTCTAAAAAAGCACATTGTAGGAAAGCCACCTCCTTATAAAACAAAGTTCTGCTAAAGACAGAATGACAGCCCCAAGTGAGAGAGGAAAGAAAAAATGGAGGAGAGCCAGTTCCAGAAGAAAGGTTTTTCATACTGCTAGTTGTTCAGACATATTTTAGACTTAGATTTCAAGTCTTTCCCTTGGAGTATAGTTTGGTTCCAGACATGCATGTGTTTATCTTCCATTAAATTTAAAACAAACCACAAAAATTTAAAAAAAAGGAAAAAAACAGGGACGTTCTCTCTGAATCAAAGTAATGCATGCCATCCTTAATTAGTTTGTTTCTTCTGTTTAGAGTTTCTGAAGGGCCATACAGAAGTACCTTGTCAGCTAATTAACATAGGCTTAGTTTGATGAATGGTGTCTTCCTAATGCATACAATGAAATTATTTTACAGTGCAGATTACTGATTAATATTACTCTGGAATGCTTAATCCTTTATCTTGATTACTTGTTTGTTTTTTCAATTATTGGATATAATTTAGCAGTTTTCTAGGCAACTGGACATATGTATTTCCGCAGTGAATTTAGTATTAGGTATTTGCTTTCATATTTTGTATGAGGTTTATTGTTTCCTAAAGCTTGTGAAAGTTTATGTGTTCTGCTAATCTGTGGAACTCATGAATTTACATGTACCTGCAGCATTTCTCTAATTGCATGTTTATTTTCTTGTATGTTTGGCTTATCTCACACTGTGATGCATTGCATGTGCTTGCTTCCTTTGTCTGGGGCTGGTGTCTGTATTATTTTGTGCTTCCAGATAGCGGTGGGTGTGCTCGCAAACGTGCTGCAATGTCTGTCACATTAACAGCTGTGAAGAGGGTTCAGAGCTCTCCAAACCTACTGGCTTCAGGTATAACAACTAACAGTAAGATACTGCTCATGAATGGCATTCTGTAGCATTACATTTGTCGACAATATCACTCTGCAAGGAGGGGAAAGGTAACCATATTTTCTATTCTACTGACAGATATTTTCCTTAGTTCTACAGTGCTCTTTAGAAAGTAGTTTTTATTTCTTTCTGCCTGTATTCAGTAGTCATTGATGGAAAAAGATGGAGAGACTTAGGAAGAAGCTTTTTTTTTTTTTTTTTTTTTTTTTTTTTTTTTTTTTTTTTTTTTAATCAATTTTGCCTTTGGTACCTAACACAGATTTTGGGTCTCATGTCCCCCATTGTTTTACAAAATAATACAGCACGAAGAGAGGATGTTTATTACAACTGGCTTTAGAACTGTTCCTAATTGAATCTGTATGCAATAGTACAATAATCATCAGAAGCCAGAATAATTCAAAAACATTTATGAAATGTTTTCCTAAAAATGTGTGGAACAATAAAACCATAGAGAGCATTCAGTAGGGAGAGCTGCTGCTTAGCATTCTTCTGTCTGATTTCACAAGATGAAATCTTAATGGGTGTCAGCAGTCCAGATTCAAACGTGAATTAAGTAGTTGTAAGTATGTCAACGGTTTACGGGCTTGTTCAGCCCGGTTCCATGACTAGCGGGGCGGAGGGAACCGCAGATCTGCGCCTCCGGAAAAAAGGAACAGGGGACCCCAAAATAATTAGAAACAGCGGCAACAATCAGAGGAGGGAGAAAAAAAACTAATTTACTAAATATAGTATCGGAATGCAAGATAATACACTATAATACAATATAATTAGAATTGAAGCTAATAAATCAAATATAATGAGAGAGAGAATGTCCGAAAGGTGGATAGGCCTCACCACAACACGGAGGGCTGAGGTGAGATGCGCAGTCCAGTTGAGCAGCAGGGAGATGGGAGGAGAGCTGACGAAAAGCAGGCAAAGAAGAGCAGCATCAGATGACCTTGCCAGAAGTTATATCTTGAGACTCTCTGTGACCGCAAAGTCCCCTGGGGAACGTAGTTCTTCTCTTCCGGGCAGGTACCCAGAGCTTGAGCATTAACAGTTAAACTCCCAGTGCCCCACATGATGTTATGATGTGGAATACTGAAAACCAAAAATCACAAAACCATGACAAAATATAAATCCGTAAAGAATCTCAAGTGTTGTAGGCTAATTTATACCAATATAAACATTAAGTGTTCATACGGATTATAATACATAAAGTTCAACGAGCACAAATTTCAGAGAGCCAGAAACTAGTTGTGATGTAACAGAATCACAGAATGGCCAGGGTTGGAAGGGACCTCAAGGATCATCAAGCTCCAACCCCCCCGCCACACGCATGGACGTTCTTGTTTTGTTTGTTTTTGTAATGTAAGGCTAATCCCAGGAATAAGAACTCTGTTTGAATTTCTGAAACAAATTAAAAATTTGGATACTGCTCTTTGTAAGTGAGGGTAGCAGAACAGTCATAGAGATTACTGCTTGTATAATAATTCAAGAAAGCATTATGTTTCTATTTCTTAGCAGTCTTTCTATGAATTTTTTATTTCAGCATGTACAAGCCTTTTAATGTGTTGCACTATTGCATTAGAACTAGTGATGAGTGCTCTTAGTTCTGCAGTCCTACTGGGGCTAGATTATTGTACATAAAAATTATTTTCAATTTGTTTGGAGAGGTAAAGACATTAGTTTGTTTAGAGGGGAAAAAACACTATTATATCTCTAAGTAATCCAAGAAAACACCAGAATTTCTGATCTACCCTGTGCTGGCAGTATGTATGTGTCCATTAGTGATTTGTTTTTAAGTGGTGAAGAAAGTTTCATGCATTCTGGTGGGGGGTAAAAAAAAAAAATCCTGTCAGCCTTTATACATCTTTCTTGGTTTTGAATTAAAACTTTTCAGCTGATCTTAAAAGAATGCTATTTCTTCTGATATCAAGATTTTAAATGGTAGTAGACCTCTGTATGTACTGAAAAAAAAAAAAAGCAAATATGTATTGTTGGCTGTCTGAAATAGCAGTAGTTAATTAATAACTTTTAGCACACTGAAGAACTTCTACAGTAAACATTAGTTATATATATCATACTATTTTGAGGCATAATTAAGAAAGGAATTCAGGTAACTGGGCAAAAGAACACCTGCATCCTTTACAGAGTTTCTAAACTGTGTCATGAGAAAAAAAAAATTACTAGAGAGGTTTATTCCTAATTTTCAAATCTAGCTGTTCAGAGACTTTCAAGTACTATTTCTTAAGCAAGATTTGTTTATGCAATTGCAAATACTCCCGTACTCCTTTACTTAACAGAAAGGAAACAAGGTGATGGTCTGTTTATAAGAATGCATGTATATAGACAGCTGGAGCTGTGAGGTGAGGGATGGGGGGGACCATAGCCACGTTTTTCCTATAGGCAGCATGAGAAAGACTCACATATGCTATTTGTTTTTATAGGCAGATTCTTTTGCTAACTGCATCTATTGCAGACAGTAAAAATTAACATATAGATACATAATTCTCAGTAATTTCCTTAGAATATAACCTTGTATTCATAATGAGTGTTTACTGATTGGATCAGCAGCTTAATTATTTAAATAAACTAGTGTAGCAGTATGGACCAGATAGTTTGCTGTTTTTCTGATCTCAATGTGTTCACTAGATCACTGTGATGCCATTTAATTCAATACTTTTATCTGCAGGATCATGGCAACGGACCAGTTAATAGAAGCATACATATCTCCCTTGGCATCACTGAATACTGAGTCACTGTGGTGTTTTTTTTTTTAAACGTAACCTGTAAAATTAATCCTTTTAGCTTAGCTGCACATTAAAACAATGCAAGCATTTATAGCACAAACTAATATTTGTTCTTTCTTGATTTTAGGATCTGATTCTCAGTCTCCAGATTCAGGTAAATAAAACAGCGATACTTATGAATCATTGTAATATCATGCTAACAGGATGACATATAACAATTTTCCTTCCTTTGATTTCACCACTTTATACATATAAAATCGTTAAGGAAAGTACCATTGAATTTGTAATAATTACAGTTGGTTAAGACCTCAAATTCAGGTCTTACTTGAGAAGCAAGTATTGCTATAACAGTATATATTGTCAGAAAACGAGTTGCGTGGGAGCACACAGACTGCTAATTTGTCACCTTCAGCTTCAGTGGGACTTGTTATATCATTTTTAGTCTCTTACTTAGGATTACAAGTTCCACCCACCCCACTTAGAAGCCTGCTCACATAATGTGTTACTTATCTCAGCCTCTTTCTTCAATATTATGTCTTCAAATTTGTAACTTGTTGAGGCAGTGTAGTATCTTCCACTGTATTTGGATAGTGTCCTTTTGGATGTTTAGCTCTTATTATTATAACTGTCTTTATTAAGACAAAATATGCTTTGGAAAATTGAAGTGGTGTTCAGATTTGAAAAGAAGATTGGAGCAAATAATCACGTAGTGACTTTTTTGAGCTGTGATGTTTTTTGAAATCTAGCTGTGAAGATCAAGAACCTAACCTGAAAGAGTATTTCAGTCTGCTTTATACTAGGGATAAACCACCAGGATCTCAAAAGGACTCCTAAGCTGAAGATCTACAGTATATAAGAATGTTTTTGGGAGCTAACAAACTGCTATGAACAGTATTGATATAAATAAGATACAAAAATTTGCAAAGTTTCAGCCCAATTCTTAAAACATCCATGGAAATATCAGCAGTAGTGTCAGTTGTGTAATAGAGAAATATTTCCATGTTTGCATACAGTTGGTTTGCTGTGATGATTGCAATATCTGGATCTAGTACTCATAAAAAAAAAATGTGATTCTTTTTTCCTCACAAAAGCTTGGAGAGCTTACAATGATGGAAGCAGAGAGACATTGAATGGAGACATTAGCAGTTCATCTCTTACAGCAAAAGGTTTTAGAAGTGTGCGGCCAAACCTACAGGACAAAAAATCACCAACTCAGGTAAAACTGAACGTACCAGATTTCATTCTTTAGCATTTGTGTGTGTATTATTCTGGACAACATATACAGATGGGGTATCCCTATGGGGAAGTTTTTTCTTCCAGATAGTGTGAATCACAGCTTTCTGGGAGTATTCCCAAACTTCAAATAATACTTATAACAATTTTACACTAAAAAAAATAGTACACTGGTTATCAGGATATTGGAGAATAAAGGTTTTTTAATTCTAAGATAATATTTCTGCTTTTTTGTTTTGCTGAACAATATGATTAGAAGGCACTTAATGTGCAAATACATTAATCCGTTCAAAAAGGAACCAACAGACCAATGTCAGTTCTGTTTCTGTAACTGTTTTAATTCAGAGCTTTAGGAGGTGTGTTGTTGTATTTATGTGCATTACCTGTGAATAATAGGTTGTCATCTAAAATCATATATTACATTTTGGAGAGTATCATGAAGAATTCCACAGTTTTAATTTTTATTCAGTGTAATAATTGTGATTTTTAAAGCAAAGGAAGACTCGTTTCTGGGGTCTGATTCCAGTTTACTCTGAGCAAATGGAACATCTAGTTTTCTAAATACAAATTGTTCAGCCCCCTATAGAAAAAGATGGTGGGAACTTGAGTTGTTCTGTTTTCCATTGTATTGAACAATCTTGAGTAAAAGCCTTAGGTCTTAGTTTCTTTATTTAAAGATAGAATTCAAACTACAGTATATCTCCTGCTAACATTTACTTTCTTTCTGTTTCTTCTTCAATGTTATTTTGCTGTGTGTGGATGATTTTGGCAAATAAGGCACCTCTGCCACCTCCTAGAAAAGAAAGCTTTCAGAAAGCAAGAGTAACTAATCACAAGGATGCAATTAATCTCCAGACAGTAACAACTGAGCCAGCTAAACACCCTCCTACAGATACTGGCTATTACACTAACGAGAAGTCTGCCCAGAAGATAATATCTTCTCAGATATCTAACACAAATGTGTCCTATGTACAAACAATCACTAGACCACTGACCACTATCTCCGGTGTAGGTACAAGCACAGTAGCTGGTATTAGTGCCACTCTCCATCAAGGCCAAACACAGCAGCCTCAAAAGCGGAGGGTATCTACTCTTAAATTAACCCGGACACAAGATCCAGCAAGTGGTGTTCACTGTAATGTACAGCAACAGCTCAAGCCCATAGAAATGCCAATATTTTCACAAAGGCCTGTCTCACCTGCCTGTAACCCCATGTCTGAGGTACACACAGCATCTCTTTCCATTCAGATAGCTCCCATCCCTGACAATAATGCAGAGCCTGAAATCCAAGAACATCCACCTAGTATTTCTCCAGACACTTCAAAGATGTCTTCAAAGGATGTGGGACAAAAGTCTACAGTTCTTCCTTCTTCACAGGCTGCAGAATGCCATGTGGTATATTTAATTTTTCCATCTTTTATTTTAGATCACTCATGAATCACTTAACTCTCTTTAGCTATACTTACTTTATCAAAGTTAGACTTTCTGTTTTCTGGGTAAAACTACCTGTCATATGAATCAAACTAGAACTGAGCAAAACATATAATGGACACATTTTTTTGTACCAAAAAAAAAAAAAAAAGAAAAGGCAACTGAGCTGGAAAGTAGACTTCCTTGTTCCTCTGTGAGCACTTTAGGAGTGCAAATGCAATAGGAAATTAGTGAATTGTAGGTTGAGGTGTTGCATCATTAAAACACTGTGTTGACATAGGTGCTGTGGAAGGATAGCATATGGGTGAGAAATGGTTGTTGTTGTTGTTTTCTGCAAATGCAACTCTGGCAGTTTCCTAGGCCCACCAAATAATTTCCTACGTGTTTTCAGCAGGGCAGTTCTTGCTGTCTTCGAAGTGTCCTGTGTGATTGGTTAAGTCAGTCTTTTAAGTCAACCACCTCTACACAACAAGGCAAGGCTTTTCTAAATCCTTCTGTTTCCTGCAAACCCTGTGCCTACTGAGATGAAAGTTCTATACTGATCTCATCCAAGAGAAATGTGGATATCAAGCACATAGTATAGGAAAAACAAGCCAGCAGTCTCACAGAAGCAACTCTATCTTGTGTATGAAGAGATGCTATCAAGCATTGTAGTAAGTAATAATAGGAGGATCACTTTTCATGTACATGTCAAATAATCTTTTTTTTTTTTTTAAATCACCTGTGGAAGTGAGCCCAGATTCCTCTTGTGAATGTATTTTGCTATGCACCAGCGATACAAATTATGGCAAGCAGCCTGTGTGGTTCTTGTCTATTATTATTTGTTACCTTAAAGACACAAGTTTTTAAAACATCTCTAGTAATCCTGTTTTTTACCGGGGAAAAAATATATATATTCAAAAATCTTAATCAAATCTGCAGCAGTTGACAGACAGCACTTTTCTTTATTTCTTGGTTACCGTCCTCTTAGAGTAGCTAGATCAGATGCAGTGCTAGGGAGGGAAGGATATTAGCATGTTCTGATAAATAATTAAATGTAATAAGACATGTTCAAGGATTAAAAAATAAGTTCTCATGATTGTTGGTTGCAGTGGATAAGAGTCATACTAGACTGCTGAGGAAGCACAGCCTATAATGAAAGATTGCCATGTGGTCCAGGGGTCAGATAGCTAGGTCTTAGAAAGGATGGAAAAAGCTTCCTAGGGTCTAGAAGAGTTAGCAGGGTTTATTACCATTCTGAAAGTTAATTAATCAGGTAAAATAGGCCTGGAACGAATAATACAAAATAAATACATAGTTGAAAAAAAAAAAAAAAAATCTGTGGATAAACTTTCTTCTCTGCATTACCTAGTCACATTAAGAATTTTCTTTTTTAGAAGTTAATTACCAGTCTACTAGGTTATCTGAGTTGGAAAGCCCTTCAGATAGTTGGTAGGGATTGCTGTAGGTCTAAGCATATCTGCCTCACAGCTTAGTCTGAACCAGGATCCCATCATGGCATATTTATGTTTGTCAAGTTTGCCAACATCAGTGTGTCTACTTTGAAGTAACATGGCACAATCATGCAAACTTGAAGCCCATTGGCAGCACTGTGTCAACAAAGTAATATATCTTGTTCTTTGAAAATATCATGCTCAATCAGGTCTTTACTGTGGAAGGCAAAAGTTTCTGCGTTAGCTATAGAATAGTTGAACAATTTGTAATGTGTCAATTTTCTTCTTCTTCAAGTTGAAGTGGGAATTTTGATCTGAGCAAAGCTCTGTGAAATTATTGGTCAACAATTTGCAGTGCTGTTTTTGAATTAACCATTCCATTAACCACTGGAAGCACATAAGACTTGCAGTGAAATTTGTCCTTCTTGAGATTAGAGATAGAACTGTTGTCAAAACTATTCTATTGAAATATGCATTATTTAGAGTACTTAAGGAAAAACAAGTTGTTTTGTCCTTGAAAAGAGCCAGTTCACTATTTAGTGTTTTCTGTTCAAGACTCATAATAAAGAAATCATGTCAGAAACACAAGGTTGAGCACGATATTTTCATGGTAGCTGGGATAGGCCCAAAAATTATAGGACAGAGGCTTTCAAGCCTTTGAAAACACAAGCATCGAGAGAAGCCATCAGACTGTGGAACTGATGTGGGTGTAGCCAGTGTAACTTGAGCATTTGTATGTTTTCACTTAAAAATAGTTGTTTGTCCTGTTAACAATGCGGTGCTTTGTATATTCTCAAATAAATCAGCTTCTCTCAAACAAAAGTGGTATTACAACATCTAACACTTATTAGGAAAAATACCTTTTTTTTAACATCCAAAGTAATATTCAAACTCTAGTGATCCAAATGATCATAAATAAGTTATCTTCTAGCTTTTTTATTAGAACTTTAGAAGTCAAAATACAATTTGCATTTCTTTTTATTTTAGACCTTATTTTTGTTTTACAATGGGCTGACAAATGTCAAAAATAGTTGTGACATAGTTGTGTAGTTTGACAATTCTACACTTATTTTCCTGTATTTTCAGTGTGTGGGAAGAACAATCAGAAATTTGGCAACTGGGGTTTTTTGAATAAAATAACAAAAATTGAGCAGATCACAGAGATCATCAAGGAACATAGCCTTTCAAGCTGCATCCATTCATTCCTTGCTTGCCTGCAAAATTCAGCTGACATCATCCCTGATGTTCAAAACTGAGATAAATTCTAAACATTGATATGTTTATATTCCATATCAGGATCCAAATATGGAGCCAGTGGGTTCTTGCAATGGAAGTGGAGAAATGCTGTGCAGGTGTGGGTACCTATGTGTGTATGGCACCTGTACATCCATATGATAGTGCCAAAGTACACAAAGATTCAGCCAGCTGTAAAAATGAGAGAGCATCTGTGGCTCAAGAAGTTCATGGACTTTTTCATTATTCTTTCATTATTCTTTAATTTCTCTTGTTATGTCTGTTCTTCTGTTTGCATTTCCTTTCATCTACTGGAACTTCAGGAGCAAGCAGAAGTGTGGTATGACTCACCAAGTGACATTTTACAAACACTCCTACACAGAGAGGGGTTAAACCCCTTAAAAGCATGTGTGAACAGAGAAGCATTCAAATTGCTCGGTATTGTTGTGGGTTGTGTTTTTGTTGTTGTTGTTGTTTTTTAATATTACTTAAAACCTTGTGAGATCCTGCCACTTAGTGCTGTACTGCAAATGTGAGAGAAATACCCCAGTCTCTTTCAATGGAGAAATCAGTGCTTGGTTGGATGAGACAGCATAAGTTTCGTTATCCACATTTCTAATAAGCAAAGATTTTAAACTGATGAAGAACTCTGAGCTGCTTCTTCTGGCATAAGCACCTTGTATTTTTAATCTTCATTTTGTGCCCACGTTCATGAGTGCTATCTTGCTCTAGATACTTCTCTAAAAGTGAAGATGCAAAACATTTGTTCTGTTTTCTTGAATTCCACAGATGACTGAAGTCTTAGTTTAGCACTGATGTCATGGATAAGTAAAAGCTAAATGTTTATGAAAGTGTTTATTTGGCCAGCCCCATGGATGTAGATAAGTGAATCTATGAAAATAAACCTGTAATTCACTATTTTTACTGAAAAGCTTTATCTAATACAGATACTGTTTAGTAGTTCTTGATGATGTACTGAGTATTGTTGAGGGTGAGGAGACAGGTTTCAATGTCTCAGGGACAGATGGCAAGCAAAGAAAAACAAGCATATAATTTTCCTTTTGTCTTCTGCGAAACCGTTTTGCACAAGGGCTGAATCACCTCCGCACATTGAGTTTAGAATAAGAGGATTAGTTAGTAAAAATGGACACGGGAATGTAACTTGCAGCATCAGTTTCAAGATTTTGACATCGTCTTAGAGGTATTTTTACCCATTTGTACAAGTGTATGAGTGTAATTTGAATGTTGATTACTAAACTCTGCTATGCATTAACAAAATGAATTTATTCACTCATCCTCCCTATCTGTGTCTTGATTGTTGAAGCAAGGCCAGTGCTTTGGTGTCATTAGTAACCTTGCACTAGTCCACAAATCTTGAATTAAAATGACAGATGATTGGTTATGAAGTTTATAGCAGGGACATCTGTCTACTTTATGTGAATCAGGTGGAAACTGAAAGTTTCAGGCCTGACATTCTAGTATTTGATGGAAGGTAAATGTTTCTGAGTACCAACTGAAAGCTCTGCTTGAGACCTTCAATTGACTTCAATACTGTGTTGATATTTATCTCTCAAATGTTGCTCCATAGCCCAAGTGAATTATGTAGTCTAATTTTTCATCATTCTAATTGATAAAATGAATTGTTCAGCCAGTAATCCACCTGACTTCTTCTATCATTTCTTGGACTATAAAAATAACAAACCTAAACTGGATGGAACTGGTAGTAAAAGATTGTTTTTTAAAATGCATTCAGCCTTGTCTTTCTCATATTCTTCACAGTGATGAGAAATACGGATTTAGTAGTAGTTAAATATATCTGTTATTTAGTGTTTACCAACACTCCATGTTGAGAGAGATCAAGTTTTTTATTGTTTTGTTGTTTGTTTTGTGCTGTTTTTTTGTTTTTTTTTTAATACTGTTGTTTTCAGTCACCATTTCATCCACTCTGCCCCAGAGTGATGACTATATCTATATGACAGAATTCTGGAGTCAGTCAGAATATTCCAGTTTTATTCTACAAAGCTGAGAATCTTTGTGTTGGGAATCAATATCTGGAATTGCTGTATTCCTTCCACCCATGTTATATTCGATTTAACAATGCGTCTCAATGAAATCAGCTATAATTTGCCAAGAACAATTAATTTAATTCCTTAAGAATTCAGTTTCACTTGCTCTCTGGATGCACCCTGAGTATCTTTCCTTGTGTTGTCCATCCCTACTTTTCTCAAGCATGCAAGTAATCATCTGTTTGAAGCCAGAAAACTTACTAGGTTTATAGATTATGTACAGTTGCTTTTTGTTTCAGCAGTTCAGTGATCAACTTAGATATTTTAGCTTAGTGATATGCATTTTTTCCTCTGGGGATGCAGAGAGGACATCAGTGTCAAGAACTTCAGTTTCATGCTGGCTTCGCGTCATTATTTCCTGCTTCATGTCTTTTGCTGGAGATACTAAACTGTGACTTGGATGATGAAATCCATAATGAAGCATCCTTCTGTTTTCTCTTTATGTGTCTAAGGGTAAAATTACTGTTTCTTATATGAGTATATAAATGGAGATAACTTAAGCCCCTGCTAATTTTGCTGTATAAACAGCTGTTTTGCATGTGTATATGATTGCCTTTTGAGATAATTTGATAGTATTCTGTTGTTCTTTTGAAGTTTCCAGTGGCAAAATAGTTATCTCTAAAAATAGTATTTTCTTTTACAGTCATTCACTCAATAATTGACTTTTCTAAACAAGATGTAGCCTTCAGACTTAATGTATGGAATTTTTAAAATTATTTTTAGTTTTTATGCTGTAGATTTCAAACATTACTGTGAATAAGGTTTAAATTTTAAACTGTTCAAACTACCAGGCTTTTGTTTCTTACTGTTTTAACTACTAATTTTGCCAGCAAGTTCTGGCTATCTTTATGTACCTTATAGATCCAGTAATGCCAAACAACTCTTCTGAACCCTTTGAAAGAAGTGATGGGTATCTCTTAGATGTGCTTCAAAATAATTTCTGAAATACTCATTCAAAGGAATGGTCCTGTTGACCTCAGTAAGATTATTTCTGTAATTTTTAGTTGATCTCAGCAAGAATTATGGGACCGGATCCCCAGTGACCTCTTATAAGTAGCATAATCTGAATTACATCCCAAGTCTTCTATAAAGGCTTTAAAAGATAGTTTCAGATTGTGGATTAAAATGCCATTTTGGCATTTTAATCCGATGTCTGAGAACATTTTCAAATGATTAAAGATACCTGCATATGTCAAGCACAGAAAAAAAAATACTAATGTTATCAGTAACAATGTGGTATTTGTGAGTAAATGTTGCTTTTTAAAGTAGTAATTGCTGTATATGACATCCCAGTGTCCTCTGTTTTAAATAAATCAAAATCCCAAATGCTCTTTCGCTGCAGCTATTCCAGAACTTGTCAGCTCTGTGCTGAAGTGGGCAGCATTCTGCCCACTATATTTCCAAAACTGATGGATAGTTTGTGGCTGATATGTAGTATAGAAAAAAATTGTACAACTACCAAAGGTTGGATACCAGCGTGCTTTTCTCATACCTTTAATTCAAAAACAAGTTACAGATGCAAAAAGCCAGGTTCAGGGAAATTTTAAACACAGTGCCTGTGTCTGATATGAAATATCAGAATATAAAGTTTGTAATGTGGTAATTCTCAGAAGCACTCTCATGAGGATATTCCCAAGTTCTTTTAAGGAATGATGCTGAAGCAAGCCAGGTAGTGTGTTTTGTTTCAGTGCTAAATCATCCCTGTCCTATACTTGTGTTCCCAACTCTTATCCTTCCTCAAATTTATATCAAATACCCTAACAATCCTATAGTTCTCTAATGTTGAAAAGGCAGCTATACTTACACCTTATCCAGTAGGCTGACAGGGTGCTTCCAGAGTGCTTGGAAATTCTAAAGTTTTCCAAACATTTTTATCAGTGAGGCAGTGGAGAAGATGTATTCAATCAAAAGAGGCAAAAATAAATAAATAGACAATCTTACAGGTCATGTGAACATTCAATACTAGCACTTCTTTTTAGCTTGTGGTCCTACCCATCTATACCTTAATATTAATTTCAAAATGATACCTGTATTTTGACCAAAAAAAAAAAAAAGGAGCAACATTAATGGAGATCAGACTTGCATATACCTTTTTCATTTTATAAACAAAAGGAAAATGATGTTCTCTAGCCTCATTTTTTTTTTAATAGTGTTATTAATTATGGAATACATTATGGAATATATTCATCCCCAACGCACTACGGTTTCTGGCATTGCTTCCAATAGTGTTTGATACATTAATTTCCTTCATGTTTTTGTACTTTAATGTAGAGTGTTGTTGATCTATTTCCTAATCCATGTGAATGTGAACTTCCTAGGGCTGCTGAAAAAACTTACGCTTTTGTAATTCTCCTACACGCAACAAGAGGCAAAGGGAAAAAAATTTATTCATTTGGTAATCTGTTTCTTTCTTATTTTTTTTTCCTCAAATCTCAGCTTGGAAACCAGAAAGTAACTGCCCCTGTGATGGAGGTAAATGCTTCACAGACACACAGACAAACAACAACAGAAGCTTCTCCACTGCCTCTTCCTCCTCCTGTGGTACCAGTTAACAGAGCCTCTTTCTCACCAGACAGTGGCACCCATCTAGTACCATATTCTTTGCCAACGCTTGATGATTTTTCACGCTTTTATAAAACCCCAGCCCTTTCACAATTTTCATATAAATGCCCATTCCTAGCTTCTGAAAATACTATCCACAAGAATGAGACAGCCTCTGTAAGCACAGATTCTGCCATGAGTGAGTGCTCCTCCCGCACAATGAGTGAGTCCTCCACAGTCATTCTAGATGAGCTGCAGACTTGTAGCTTTGATACTACTGACTGCTCTGAAACACCTTCCCCAACCTTGAGCCAGATGTCTGCTGTGTCAGATGGCACCACCTTAACCAACACTGCCGCCGCTTCCAATGTAATTATCCTTCCTTTTTTCCTGCTCCATTTTGTTTGCAGGTTGTCAAAGGGGAAAAGAATTCAAACTTGTCTGTTAACCTGTCACATAAACAAGTATTCTGTTAAGTTTCCTGTGTTCACAGTCTGAAGTATGCTTTGTAACAGTTGTTTAAACAAATAATTTGCATATCAGTTTTAGTAATAGACAGGAAAATGGTATGAAGTTGTTGCACATCCATGTTGTTGTCCAAGGTGCATCAAACATTTTGCTTACAAGAAATGAGAGTGAATTCAATAAGTATCCATTCCAAATGGATACAATGGAAGCAAGTGATCTGTAAATTTTGGAGAGATTTATTTGAAGTACTGTTCACGACTTACAGGTTTGCGGAGGTGTAGCCTGTTGGCTGCCACCATTTTTTTGGCTTATAGCAAGGTAGAGATTTCATTAGTATAACCTGTAAATTTGTAGTAAATGTTGGCAATGCTTAACATATTTTTTCCCCCAGCCATGACCACTGACTGCATGAAGCTGTTTCTCCCTCCTTTAACTGACCTTTCCCTCTCTTAAGCACTGTTTCTTACAGGAGTGAACTTCAGAAATAAGTTTCTAGCATTCAAATGTCCTGTTACTTTTCTCTTATCTAACTCAAGGGAAACAGCAGCATACAATTGTGATTTATGTATACGTTCACTATTCTGTACCTTAGTATACTCGGATATGGGTAGAGAGAATATATAGAATTTAGGTCAAATCCAGATCACTTCTCATTTCTTTTGAGATTATTTGCATGACCAAAATGAGTCAGAACAGAGCTTTCATTTAGAGTGAGCAATTTGTTGCTGAACTACAAAACTGAGAAATGTTCTGAGACCAAAGTTTTACTGTGTAACAACAGCATTTCAACTTTGTACAAATACTTCAGCATGCTATAATTTTCCAGTCTAAATGTAGCACTTAAAATTCTGAAAAAGAACAGTGTATAATTTTTTACATTTCATGTATGTTTCCTAGCATGTAGTTGAGCCCAAACATGCAGATAGAGTCAATGACCTGTAGTCAGTTCAGTGAATGCTGTTTAAAAAAATATCAGGCATATAAATGCTGTGATTGTTAACACTCTTTGAAACCTAAAATTTTAAGAAGAGTCAATGATGTTAATCTGCATGCTGTCCAGTTGTTGTAATGAAAGATACCATGATCAATATAGAGGGGTGTATGTAAATAAGGCACAATCACCATAGGATGAGTTATGAAAGCCTGGAACATCTGTATTTTCTTCTAACCTGCATCAAAAACAATCCCTATGTTTGTTTTACTTGTAAGCCAAAGTGAACAATCCTTCCCTTTTTCCTTTTTTGAATAGTTTCCCTGTAGAGATATCTATTATTACCTTGGCCACCACTTCTAGGTATGACTAGACAGGTGAACATGTTTCACTACTAAATTTACACAGAGAATGGATGAGTTTCCCACCAAAAGATAACAATCCCTAAACAATCCAAAGAGCCCCATAGCGAGATTAAACTACTGGCAAGGCAGACCCCTGCATTGCAAAAGATCTTTGTTTCCATTCCTCTGTAGAGGAGGACTAGATGGCTGTACATTTATCTATGAAATGAGAAGATGAGAGACAAGCTGGTGGCACATGCAAACATGCTGCTAGTGGCTTTGTTCCTGTAATGATACTTGAATGATCTTCATTCTCGAAGAAGACATTGATTCATTGTGTAGATGAAAACCACTGAGAGAACAATAAAAGCAGCATAGGGGTGTGCCATCCACCGCATAAGCTGGAGCCATACTTTCAAAAACATATCCAATTTGAGGAGATTTGTTTATTGTTGAGGCCCTTAGTGAGAGCTCAGGTGTAAAGATTTTATAGCTGATCCCCCCAAAAGAAACAGCATCAGTATCGAAAGCAACTTGAAACTTCTCAAAGCAGACCTATAATTAACCTTCCCAGCAGTGCAAGATGCTTCAGATATATAAATTCAGTAGTGACCACAATGGAAACTTTCTTTAAAGGGAAAGTCATTAAGAACTAAGAAGTTATACTGTTTGAGCTGCTATCCTCTCTAAAACCAAATTCAGAAATGTCATATTTGGACATTCCACATTTGCACTTATGACTGATGTCCATCAGCTACTTCTGTATATCACGTTTTCATGATACTTTTACAGAAATTAATTTGGTTTCACTCAACTAGTTATTGGGAGCTGAGATGTTTAAAAAATTCAAATTACTAGTCTCCAAAACATGCATCTATACAAGAGGTCATGAATCATTTCATTTTTAAATGCAATAATAATATGTCTTTTAATATGGGATTTACTTACGCTTTGCTGCTTCAAATAGTCTCCTGTTTTACATTTACAGTATTCAAAGAGCATCACTTTGAATGCTCATGTTATTTTAGTTCTTCTCTTTAGTTAAATTAAACTGAGCAGGTTATAGCACTCATGATTTAAAACAGAGATCTACTTGAGGAGATGTGATAGAAACCTTCACTGCTCTCTTATTTCACTCCATATGCTTTCTTGGTGTCTCTGATCTGATTCCTTCAATGCTCCCCATAGAAGTACTACAGCCCAGGTGCAGGGATTCCAAACTATTTTTTAAAGAAGCTATTGGCTCACTCAATTTTGCTACTTGTAATGAGACTTTTCCATTCAGTCTGCTGAGAAGTATCATTAATATCAGCAAGGGTGGTGCATGTGGATCATGGGAACATTATGGCCTGAAGTTGTGCCAGGGTAAGTTTAGGTTGGGTATCAGGAAAAACTTCTTAACAGAAAGGGTTGTTAAGCACTGGAATAGGCTCCCCAGGGAGGTGGTTGAGTCACCATCCCTGGATGTGTTTAAAAACCGTTTGGATGTGGTGCTCAGGGACATGATTTAGTGGAGGGTTGTTAGTTAGGGTAGTATGGTTAGGTCATGGTTGGACTTTATGATCTTTAAGGTCTTTTCCAACCTGAGCAATTCTATGATTCTATGATTCTGTGTCTGTTGGAGTGAGTGGTCTACGGCAGGCAGCCTTTGTCACGTGAGGAGAGGAATTTTTATTGCCATCTCCATTTTATACCGATATCAGATCTTGTTTGTGCAGTTCAGTTTTATTGCCTAGACTCTGCCCCATCTGCCACCTCCCATCATCATCATGCTTCACAGGCTGCACATACAAGGAGCGAAGGGGGGAGGTACAAGGTGTGTATATATACAAGGTGTATAAAAGGAACGCATTCTGCTCTGCAGGTGATGTGTTTTGTATTTCAGAGAACGCAGATGCCATAATGATACCTGACAAGTGGTAATTGTTACGTGGATGACAGTCTTACATTACTTTTTGTTTGGATGGCATTCAGAGGGCTTTGTGTGTCATTTAATGGGTTATTGTTTTGTCTCTCTCAGGCTCAGATCACAGTGAATGGGAACTCTGGCACTGCTGCCAGTCCAGTGAGTCACTTTCAAAGGCCTTTTTCCCCTTCTTCCGCTTACTCTCCACCAGCTTCTCTCAATTCCAACCTTGTTATCATGCAGCATGGCAGGATGATGGGTAAGCCTTGCACAGAATATTTGCTTTATACATTACACAACATATTCCAATTTATGTGGCCAAAATTGCAAACAATGGCAAAGGGTATCACATCTATAATGCAGGTATTGTCTATTCATCTCCTTAGGAAGTAAATGCAAAAGATAATAGAATTTACTGTTAGATGTAATAGTTCCTGAACCAAAGTTACTTTAAATTTTGTTACTCGTCCTTATGTTTATGAGAGTGACTTCTTGCCACTTTTCCACTTGCTTTCCTGAGGAAAAGGAAGCATGTATAGAAACAGCTCAACCTGCAGAGCCTGTTTCCTTTTGCTCTTCTTAAGAAACTAAAGACCAGTTTTGTGCATTGCTTCTCCCCACAACTTCTACAAGCTTCAGTTGAAATACTGCCAACAAAGGGGGGGCCCTGAGCTTTTAGACACCTCAAGCCATCTCACTTTATAATTTACTTATGTATTTTTGTAGGTCATTGTTATGTTGTTGGTTTTTTTTCCTTAAATACTTGCATGATTAGCCTCACAAAGGAGCTTTGCCAGTATAATCTAGTTTTGCCAGTACGATCATTTACTTGCTTCTTTTTCTGCCAGAGTTTGCAGATTCAGATGAGAGTATATGTGTAAAACAATCTGATTATGATCCAGGAGTTTACTTTTTTGTTGTGCATGCAGAGAAATTAGGTGCAGTTCTGGCACCGAGACTTATAGCTTAGAGAAATGCTGCTATCCAGGTCTTAGTGATAGATGCAAAAAACTGCACACATGGGTTTTTCCACGTACTCAAATGCTACGTTCTTTGATTGCTTCCGATTTGTTGAACTTAAGGTATATCAATATTGTTTTGGATATACCAGGAATGTGCTTTCCCATGATTTTTACTCTTGTATGATGCTTAAGTTCTGTTTTCCACAGTAACAATCTGATTTCATCCTCCTTGCTCACATAAAATCCCACTGATGGCCTTAGTTTGAGGCCATCTACAAAGAATGAGGGATCAAATACCAAATGTTTTCTAAATTTAACATTGTGCATTTTGGGAAAAAGGCCCAAATATTTAGACATGTGCCACGTAGAGTTGCCCCTCGCCATATATGTGTAGCACTGGATTATTTGCAGGACTTCAGACTTGAGTAAATAGCTGAAACAGTCATGCCAAATCTCTGCAGTAGCAATGAGCAAAACATTCAAATTAAAATTAGCACTTTCAGTCACCAGAGCTTCTTTCACTGATTTATATTACAATTCAAATATTTTGCTTGAGAATAATCATGTTAAATCATAATCTTCACCAGTAGTGTCAGAATGTTTATTTTTATTCCTTCCATTCATTTATCCTGCAGTAGACAAATATTAGTCTTGCAGGCACTGTACCTGTGCTTGCACAGTACAAAAAAACTTGCTTTGTCATAGCAGCTCTCTGATTTACTGAAACATACTGCCTGAAGGAGCAGGGCTCTTCTTCCTACACGCAGCAACAATTGTCATGTGATGCATCCCAGCAGTTGAGATGGGTGGTTTTTTGTTTTTGTTTTTTGTTGTTTTTTTTTGTTGTTAAATGAATTACTCTCTCTGGATTTTATAGAGATAGTAATAGTGACACATTAGTTTATTTAATTTTAAAGGAAGATTTAGGGGAGAGAGCTAGGAATATTGCCAATGACCGTGAACCACAGCAGTCTGCAGATTCACTGAAAATAAGTGCATCATCAGGTCGCTCTGAGTGCTGAATTGCTGAGTGCCAATTCTCTGGATGATGTAAAGTGATATTTAAACAGACCAGCATAACCTGAAGGGGTGAAAATTGCACACAGAAATTTGCTTTGTTCTGTTTTTTTTTAAACTTTGTTTCTAAACACATATTATATAGATTGTTCTGGAGATCTGGTTGAAATCTGGTGCTGACAGAATGGTGATTTTCTATATATATATTATTATATATTCTGTTAAATTTTTTGAAGGGAAAGTTTTGAAATTCAGTCATTATTTCAAAGGATGAATAGGTAAGGTGCAATTTCGTTTTACAGCAACAACATTTTAATCTTATTGTTTCTCATTATATTTTACTGGGTTTGTGGTTTTTTTCTTATTTTTTTTCTTTTTTTTCCTAAGCAAGTTGCAGCAAAAAAAAAGTGACTGTAATCTAATCTACCAAGATCTGAGCTAGATAGCCATAAATAAGATTATGGTTCAGCCCCAACTCAGATGATCACTTTATGAAGTGTTACATATGAATATGTTTCTCGAAATTATTACCCATCTTTGCAAACCACAGTGAAATTGGGCAGTGTGTTACAATTGCCCAGTATGATTATTGTATTGTTATACATTATTCTCTCATGTTATCTTTACAGAGTCCACAGAGACATACTCACAACATGTTGGCAGCAGCACCACCACCAGTACAATACCAATCTGTAAATCCTTAGAGGAAGAAAAAAAAATCACAGTCATTAAAGCTCCACATTATGCAGGGATTGGCCCAGTAGATGAATCTGGAATCCCTACAGCAATTAGAACGGTAGGAAATTCTGGGGAATCTGCGTATGAACTCATACAATGAATTGATTGTTGGTAATGGGTTTGTCACATTCTTCTACTCTTATATAATGTGGAATACTGTGTGCGCAATCAGGCAGCTCATGAATATAATATTGTGTGTTGACAGAAAAAGAGAATGCTGATGGGAACCTAATTGGGCAACTTGATGTTTCTGGTTTAATTAGAACTAATCAAAATTTTGTCTCTCTTCTCTTGTATTCCTTCCCTTTTGGAGATGTGAAATAATTGTATTTGCTTTGTTATTCCTAAAATAAAGTGTATACATTCTGTATTTATGCATGTGTACAAGTATACATGTGTATCTGTGTATGTATACACATATAAATCTCACACTCCTGCATTCTGGGGAGCAGTGGTTCTTACTTGATCAGTGTAATGTAGTTTCATTCGGTCAGTAATCTAAAAAAGTAGTATTTTTGCAGACATGCAAAACACGATCTCTATGCCTCCGGATGACATGTAGGCGAAAGTGTAGAAACCCCTTCATTGAGACTAGCCCAGTTCCTATCATCTGCCACTAGTCCCTGGCTAGTGTGGCCCAGGATGTCAGACTGAGAAGGTTTGTTTTCCCTCTGCTGAAGCATTCTTTCCACTCTGCTGTCAGGGCAGCCTCTTCTGGCTGGTCCAGAGAGCACAGTGGCAGCTGTGCTGGGTCTGTAGAGGAAGTGCTTACTGGCCTTCCCTGCTGGAAGAAGTGCTGTGCTAGACGGAGAGAGAGTAAGAAGAGTGGGAGCCAGAATGAAAGCAGCAGAGCCCTTGCAGGTGAAGTCTTTGTGACGTGCAAGGATATAGCAGCTGTTGGATGTATCCTCTCTGCCAGTGCTGACTTATGGGGCTGTGTTTTAATCGCCAGGAACTGCTTCAGTGGATTGAAAAATTAGGGGGAAGATCAGGAACTGATGGAAAAAGCAATAGGAGAAATTCAGAATGAGTGGTAAGATGGGGACAATTTTGTTAAGAATGGGGGGAAACTCTGGCATTTCTTTATTTTTGACATAGAAAGGAATATAATCAAGCTTTTAAAAATGAATCAATTTCTTTGCATTAATGCTCTAGGTTCCTACCCCTTCTTTAACTAAAAATGTCCCTTTGTTGTGCACAGGAGAAAGTTCTTATTTTTGTCCTTTTTTTTAAATAGCAGATCGGTCTAATAGTGTGAATATTAGTTATATAAGGGTATAACAGAAATCCCCCTCAAGTATGCTTAACAGAGTTGGCAATCTGCCATCCTATATTTAACTTTCAGATTGGTCTGCTTCTCTGCGATACACTCCTGAAAATATAATGTGATTTGAATTATGGCCTTTCTCAGCTGGATTTGCTCTTCATTTTTGATTGTTTCAATTTAAAAATGTCTTGCGTCTTTCTAAGCTTTGAATTATAGAGCTGATTCTGATGATGAGACATGAGTTAAAAGATTATGCCAGCTTGTGTGAGTGTGTCTGCCTCATATGCCACTTTGTCTCCTTACTCTGCTTCTTTAAGGCTTAGCTGGAAGTGAGGCAGTTTTCAGCATATTGATTTGAGATTACATTTTAAATGTATACAGATATATTTGAACACAGCGTACTCCAGCCATGTGAGAACAAAGGCAATAGAGTTGTCAGCAAAAGACTCAAATATGCTGTACTTTGACATCTCACAGAAGTGCAGCACTATGCAGAAACATGCAAAAGTGCTGTAACTGCACTTCCCAGGAGCAGAAGGTAGCATAGCGCCCGCTTGCTCTCCAAAGTCAGTGGTCAATCCGAACAGGAATCTTCTCCCAGAAGGGTCAGACTTACACCATGAGAAGAAAAAAAAAAAGGTTTCAAATTCACTGAGCTTATGGTTGTTCACAGTGTTTAAAAGTTCCTCATTTTTCCATCTGCATGAAAACAGCCATATTCTATGTAAAAAGCAGTAAATGGAAATTCAGAAGTGATAGATAACATATGTATTGTGTTCCCAAATACTATGCTACTGTTAGAAGCATAAAGGAAGCTTGTAAATAAGAATCTTGAAGAATCTGTATTCCAGATTTCAGTGTGCTGGTCTCCTACAAGTCTGTCTTTCCTCTTGGAAGACGGTTAGTGACAGCTGCTTAGCCAAGGAAAGCAGGGATGTTCTCTTCACTTTATATTCCTGCAAACCCTTGGTCCAAAGGTTCTGAAAAGGGAAGGGCTGCTGTACAGCTCTCCTGTCCCATGGTAGCATGTTACCTCTGCACTACTGTAGCTCCTGTCAGCTCCAGCAAGTGCAAAAAACCTGAAGCCTGAAAACTCAGCTTGTTAAGTTCTGCCACTGTGCCAAGCCCTGCCCCAAAGATGATAGCATTCCAAGGCATTAAAAATGAAGTCTTTGGAAAAGAGGGCAAAAAAGCTTTCAGTCAAATGGCAGCACTAGACTTTACCACTGATAGGATCCTAGGAAAGGGGAAGAAAAGGGGAAAAAAAATCTTGGAAAGCAATATGACTGCACTGCTAGAGACTATCCAAAAATAATTGCTTCATTTCTACCAAAATTAATCCGTACACTGAGAAGACCTCTATTGAATAGAATGAAAAAAAATGAAGTCCAATCATATATTTTGTCTGTATTTAGCGATGTAGCATTTCAGCTAGGAAATAGAAGTGCCCCACTCAGAAGGTCTGCTGAAAGTCATAAATTCCTCCTTTAATCATATACTTCCTGATGGATTAGTTGAATACTGAAGTGATTATGGAGTCTTCTGGGTACCAATTGCAGATACCTCTTAGGTCCTCCTCATGCTATTTGGCTGATTATTCATCCACGTGGTGATAACATGTTTCCAACATTTAATTGCAACAACTGTAATGTATGCAAAGCAAGACAGCATCTGAATGACTTGGTGGCTGTGAATACTGCTAATTCCTCAAACAAAGATTAGCACGAGGAATTAGAGAATATAAATTGAGATTGTATAATTTAAAATTAATTTATTCTATTTCTCAACAAATCCCATCTGGTTTATAACATAAAGCCAAATCATTGGCTGATGCAATGAACCCCAGAGTCTGGCATGGGGTGGGGATGACGGGATTGAAAAGATCAAACATCCAAAAAGGCATTGGAAGAGCTGCTTCTGTGCTTATATGGCAGCTTCTCCATACCTGTTCTCTGTGTGGAACCACCTGTGAATGTGTGGAGCACCTGGCAGATTAATTAGGAGGGCCTGGCAAAGAGATATTGTGCATCTTTGTCTCTTGACAAACAGCAGGGTCACAGTAGTAGTACTGTTGCATTGTTTCCTATCTATTCCCCTGCCACTGATTCAAGCCCTTCTGAAAACCCTTCTCGGCCCAATACACAGAGGCAGTTGTGGCAGCATGGATCACTGTGGAATTGTACTGATGTTAATTCTTCAAACAGGTGACTGTTTTCTGCATAGTTCACCAAAGTTAACTGTTTTATTATGTACAGTAAGTTTATAAAGCATTTAAGGCAAAAGTGTGATTCATTACATTCATTAAACATTTTGCTTTTCTGATCACTATGGAGCATGTAAAGATTCATGATCAAAGGGAAGAATACTAAAAAATGTTTGCCTTTTTTGTTACTTCCTTTTCTGAAACAGTGTCTCAAAGCAAGTTAAGACAAAAATAGGAAATATGAAAAAGTAAGGGATAAAATAAGTAGAAACACAAGCAAAAGTTAGCAATAGGAGAGACTAGAAAATATGAGACTGTAGTTTTCTATAATAAATACAAGTGCAATTTAGTGAGTGATATTAAAAGGTATACTGTGTTCACTTCCTTATCACTTCTTGAAATAGAAGAATAAGTTGCTTGGAAAAGGAAATTAAAAACTGCATAAATGCTGTTTGTCTACCAAACATAATTCTTGCCTTAATTCTTTTCTCAGTAGTATTTCAAAGTAAATATGCACTATTTAATAACTACGTTTTGAAGATAATGTATGTTGAAAATAGCTAGGAGTTCAAAAGAAACTCTTCTTACAAAGTGGTAATTGACAAGTTGTTTGTATTTCCTGTGTAATACCCAGCATTCATCTTTGTAAAATATAGTGCTCTAAGAAGATAACTCTTGATCTGGCACCACTTCCAGTGCTCCTAAGCATTGTATTCTCCAAGATTAAAGTCCCAAACTGAGTCAATCTTAAATGCCTTCCAGAATTTGTTACAGGGATTCCTAGATGAGATGGACAAATACACCACTCGAAGTAGATGAAAATGATTATACTGAATAGGGACAAAGAATGATAAACCTAAATCTATGTCCAGAATAACATTAAATGTCTGATCTGTTCACATAGATATTTTTATTTCTTTGTTATTTTTAATTCCTTGTTAATTGTTTAAAACTATATTTTATTTAGACAGTTGACAGGCCAAAGGATTGGTACAAGACAATGTTCAAGCAAATCCATATGGTACATAAGCCTGGTAAGTATGCTGTTGTCTTGGCTGTGTACTTGTCAGTGGTATTAAAAAGTACACTTTTCTGCATTTTGATTAGCTGCCATATGAAAATGCAAATGTTCACCAAGTGTGAGACAATGAATCAAATTAAAAGGCTGAACTGAAAGGATGGTAGATTTTGATGCAGAGAGACAGCTAGAGGCTGTCTACTTATATTGCATTTATTTTGTTTTACTAAAAATAAAAAAAAAAATTAAAGTGAGCAAAGTAAGCATGGAACCAGTGTGATTCTGTGTCATCATGGAACTCAGTAAAGCAATCCTCATCTCTGGTGTGAAGGATGAGAGATTGGCCACTGGAAGTCCCTTGCCATACCACCTCATTTTTGGAGAGCTTGTGTATTGGAACAATGCAGGCTGTTTTGAGGATACATTTTCTGTTTGAATTGCATTTTTTCCATATAATGTGTTATTTGTTTTGCTGAAACAGAACTTTGGTGATATTTATAGTTTTAGAGTTAACTTCTTTCATCATGATTGTCACTAAGGAACAGCATAAACTACAGTCATGCTCATTGACCCTCATGAAGAAAAGAGACCTTATTCTCCTGAGGTAGGGCTTGTATTTAGCATGGTCAAACAGATTAGTGGGAAAATAAGAAATGTAAGCAAGACAATTATGGCTTTTCAGATCTGTCCTGAACACTAGTCACGTGGTAAATATCTGAGTTTGATTTTCATGATAGGAGGATTTAGTAGTATCTAATAAGAGGAGAGTAAAGCTCTTGGTAGAGGTAGAGATGTGAGAAGATAAACAGCTGTAACTTAATGTTTGGGGCTAGCCAGTAGTATACAATACAGGTGTCGTGACAAGAAGATACATTTTACTAATAAAATGGCAAAAATATTTTATGGTAAGTGTAATGGGAAAAGAGAGAATTCAGAAAACACCCATGTGAGATGAGGAAAAGAAATACAGCACTTGATTGCCTGTTTGTATTTCCAAAAAGAAAGCTGTGTTGCTGCGATAAATTAGCACATACTGCATTACTGTAACATGTATATTTCTTTTTGTAGATGACGACACAGACATGTATAATACTGCATATTCATACAGTACTGGTAGGAGTTATTTCATCACTTCAAAACAGCTCTTTTGTTAATGTCAGCAAGTGACAGGAGTAATTAACTATTTGTGCTTGCTTTTTTAATAAACACTTTTTATCATCTTTTTATCGTCATGCTTGATCTCAGTTGGTGTTTTTTTCATGCCTTTTTTCCCAAATGAAACTAAGTTTAATTTTGGTTTCATTCTTGCTGATGTATTACAGCTGTGGGCCTGTATTACTGCAGATGGGATACATTGTAATACTGTAGTTTCTGATTACACTGTGTTTATTTTCACTTGTGAGTGTAAGCAACACAGCCTTTCCTAATCAAAATGAGGAGAGACCTACTGTGTGAAAGTGCAAATACTAATTACATATATAGGAAGACAAAAAATCTTAAAATATACCCTGAGTGCCTAATAAAGATGCTTTTCTTTTCTGATCATATTCGTTTTTACTACGGGCACTGGTGGTGGTGGCGTTTAACCACAACAAAGACATATACGTACAATAGATTATAATTCCTGTGTCTTTCAAAAGATGATAGCTATGTGGTAAAATTACTTAATAGAACCAAAAATGGAAGTGTGAATACACTATCTGCAGAAAACCATAGTGCCTTGTCAAAAAATGCTATTCATAGTTCTTCCATTTCTGTGTTTGTGTTGCATTCAGTGTGCTCTCACACAGCCTTTTTGTGTAATATGGAGAGTATTTGTGTGTGTAAGTTGTTCAAGATCTGTTTATACACTTATGATCTTATCCAAGATACCTGACTGTATGGTTGTCCCAAACTAACAGTAACTATTCAGACTATATAATGATTGTCCATTTCCTACCTCTCCTCCTCAATCTGGACGTACAAAGACAGAGAGTGAGGATGAGCCCTGGGGTTAATAACAAGTTGTCATTAACAGCCCTGATAGATACATACAGCCATTAACTTCTCCCTCCCTGTCAAAAACAAATAACCATTAATTGCTTTCAACTTTACTGCAGTTCTCCTGTTTGATTGTAGTTTTATATACAAATATTTGAAAAGCATTACCATGAATTACTTAGTACTTAGCTATATACTTTTAAAAATAAAAAATACATATATATATATTGTAAAAATATGTTTGCACATTTTCACAACCTTACAGCTATATAAACTGTGGATTCTTGTATCATTCCATGCTTTATTTTATTCAATTCTTTCTCACACTGGGACTATTTTTGTTTTTGCTTTATATTAGGTGGCTACAGTCCATCCTTCTCTGCTCAGGCACACCCAGCTGCAAAGACACAGACATACAGACCGTTGTCTAAAAGCGCTTCTGACAGCAGCTCCGATGCCTTTAAGGTCTCATCTCCTTTACCACCCCCACATGTGCCACCTCCAGTACCACCGCATCGTCTGCGGGAAAGGTCTATACCAGAAAAGTAAGTTAATGTATTTTCAAAAACTCTTCTTGGTATGTATGCACATTTATCCAAATTCCAGATATCGGTGAAGGAAAAAATAGCAGATACAGAACACGACATGACAGTAAGGGCTAAAAATTAAGGCTGTGGGTTATAGCTTTTTGTAAAATTTGCAGATAGTGGCAATTCAAAAGGTAATCCAATAGATGAAAATCATATTGCTGAGTGATTTTCTTGATTTTGACTCCACCAGTTGTTGAAAACAGGTTTCCAAGAGCAGAGGATAGGGGTTAGTGATGGACTGCCTTCCAAAGACCAAGCAGTTTGAATCTTGCTAGCAAGTCATACAGAAGCAAGGTTTTTGTTAGCAAAATACTGAAATGTACATCTGCTTAGCCTTGATCTCTGAGGTTCTGTGAGTCATCATCCTGAGCTAGGCCAAATGCCTTGGTCACAGAAGCTGAGGCCTGTTACAATTCCTTTTGTCAAGCTTGAAAATAACTGCTTCAGCACTTAATTTGGATGTTCAGCTCCTTTTTAAATCTCCTACATGATAAGACAGGCATTGGAAATCTAAGGTCTCGAGGCCAAGGGATGCCAAACACATTAGTTATGCTTTGCCTGCTGCTGACACCTACAGCTCATCAATCTTTTCCTGCCACTGGGAGTTTCTTTAATTGCCTATAAAGTATGAGCATTTAAAATCTCACATAAGAGGCTTAGGTCTAAATGTATCACGGTTTTATAGCTGGGAGCCAAGATATGTTTCCCAGTAAGTTGGGCTCAAAAATATAGCCCGTAAGAGATTAAAGGCTAGACATTGTAAATGAAAGTGAATTGAGTGTGAACCAGAATTTCAGTGGCATCCTTTTTTCTTCGAAGTGACTTGAAATATAATGCAACTTGATTTCCATTTTCCTGTTCTTGAAAAAGACAATGTTTTCAGTTCTGGATCTGTAGTTTTTCCTCAGTGAACATGCACGGTAAAGAGCCATATGGAACTACTACCCTTGAAAGGTAGAGAATTTATGAACAGATGATCTGTTTTCCAGAAATTGCACTGTAAACAAAAGCTATCCCACGTGCTTTTTTAAGGCATGTGATGTGCCTTATTAGGTCAGGTCACATCAAGCTAAGTCACAGCAGAAAGCTTAACAGAATTTAATCAGAGCATATGATTTCTTATTGTAAATGCAGGCATACATATGAGATTTCCTTTTTCCTTCCTCCGTTCTGAGAGTTACAAATGGATCATTTGCCCCAGAGCAAAAATTATTCCAAATGCAATATGGACAGTGATTACAAAAATGCCACGAGAAGATAACTCTGACTGTGATAGGAACTACCTAAATATCTCCCCAAATTGTGCAAGTAGCTATTAAAACAACATGATGAATGACTGGGAAAAAAAACCAAACAGAATAGTAAGAGTTAAATTTCATTTTTTTCTCGGAAAATTCTGTTACTTTTCAATATGGACTGTCATATTGTGCAATGATAAAAATATCTACCATTATGTACATTATGTAGTGCAGCAAATAATGAGTTCTGCATAAGCATATAGTATATTTGCAATTTGAGAAGGCATACTGTAGTATTTTGTCACAGTATTTCAGAATAGTTTCAAGTTCAAGTTTTTTTACCATTTAAAACAAAAGAATGAACAATCCCATAGGCTGGACATAACTAGTGCTTTTCCTACTGTACGATATATACCTGCTGTTAACAAGTGAAGATGGGGCACTAGTCCAGACATTTCAGAGCTGAAAGCTGGAAAGTGAAACCGTGCTGAAATTCATTTGATTTTGTGTGCATCTCCCATTGTCTGGAGAAGGGGTTGATGGTCAATGAACTCAACTGCTCTTATATGTTATTTAGAAATGACTGGGATCCTCCTGACAGAAAAGTAGATACTCGCAAGTTCCGCTCAGAACCAAGAAGCATTTTTGAGTATGAGCCAGGAAAGTCATCAATCCTTGAACATGAAAGGCCGGTAAGAAGCATAAATGAAACAGTGATAAATAGTGATATATAGTAAGAAGTTTGGTGAAATGCCATCTTTCTATTATTTATTACTGATTATAACTTCTCAGATTAACATCAAAAGTCTGTTTCAAATAGAATTTTACAGCAGTTTCTCATTGCTGTTTCCTGATGGTTGCTTTTTCTGAAAATATAAGTTTGCTTTATTTGCTAAATTTAAAATCTGGTATTTCCAAGAACTCAAAGGACCACTGTGCAAATGTAATGGATGAGGAGTAGAACTGTGAATTAATGAAAGCTGCTTTTTCTAATTGGCTGGCATATATACACAGCTCTCATTTTCAGAAGTAATAACAACACATATGGGGACAGACTCTTCTGCAGGGTCTGTGATAGCACAAGGGGAAATAGTTTCAAATTACAACAGGGCAGATTTGTATTGGATGTAAGGAAAAAGTTGTTTACAATAAGGATGGTGAGGCACTAGAACAGGTTGCCCAGAGAGGTGGTGGATGCCAACATCCCTGGAGACATTCAGCGTCAGGCTGGACAGGGCTCTGAGCATCCTGATCTAGCTGTAGGTGACCAGCAGGAGAGTTGGACCAGATGACCGTTAGAGGTGTCTTCAAACTCAAACAATTCTATGGTTCTGTAGTTCTATACGTTTTTCTAGTCAACTAATGCATAAAAATAAATTATTTACATTTTCAAGGTGTGGCTAATGTTATGCCTAAGCAGATTCTAGTCAAATACTGGTAAAGATAGCCCAAACAGGCTGTGGAACCTCAGTTTCTGGAGGTTTTCAAGAATCATCTGGACAGAGTTCTGAGCAACCTGATCTTGTTAGACCTGCTTTCAGCAGGAGGTTGGACTGGGTGACTTCTGAAGGTTCTTTCTAGTCTCAGTTATTCATGAGTACTGAATGTCCATGAACAGGTAATTTGAAGTCCTTATTCCTGCTTTTTGAATAATTATTGGAGTTATGGAATTATTTATAAGCATGTCTGATAACGCTAAGATTGATGTATGCAAAATGACCATTAACAGAATTTTTCGTTTGCTGAAAGATGCATTTGCCAAGCCTGTCTAATTTCCTTTTGTGCTATCTCAATACTTCATTATTTTAGGAAAATAGACATATAACAATGGCAGTATTTTGTTTTTTGGGCTTTTATCTTAAGACTGGAACAGCTGAGGGGATCCATTTTCGAGAAGATTTTAAATAATTGATACTGAGTTGTTTGCTTGTACACGGTTTGTACATGTTTGTTCGCAAAATTTGTTTCTCTAATATAATGTAAATTATTCAAATAATTTAATTCCAGAATACATAATACTTCAACAGTGTGAAACACGGCCTGTACTAAGAACCTTTCCCTCACGTTTTTGTGGGAATATAACTTTTTTTAGCTAGGAAAGAGGTGTGTTTTGATGAAATTCAGCTCTTGCAGAACCAGTGCATTTTTTTGTAGAAGTTGTTGGCATTTCTATGTGGGCTGCTAATTAATCAAACTAATTACATGGGATTTAGAATTTATTGTTAAGTTGCACTCGGGTAGCACTGTACACTGAGGTCACCTGCCAACTTTTCCAATGCCAAAGAATATTAGCAAGTTAAAGTTTAAAATAAGAATATTTCAGAATGATTCAAGAATGGTTGTACTTTTATAGTAAATTATATTTTCTGCCAATGTAGCATGGAAAAAAAAATTGTTCATGTAAGAAATGCAGTACTGATCAATGCAATCATAGATACAATTTTTCAGTTTTGAGGAAGTAATGAAATGACACAAAAGCAAGCTTTGCTAACTGTTTCTGGTGCTTTTTTTTTTAAACTTGTGCATTTTTGGTGCTCTCAATCAAGAGGTTAAATGTCTCTTTGTAGAATAAAGCTAAAAAAATTGAGGGAATAATATTCATGGACAGAACTGAGAGATTCTTTGTTTATGTGTGATTCAGAGTTGTAAAAGACTAGAAAATGGGAGTTACTGCAGAATACAAGACATGAAAGTAATGCTGACAGTAGTGTAACTATTAAGTGATTTAAAAAAAAAACACTTGAAGTAGAGCATGCTATCACTGCTCTGGAAGTGATTTCATTGAAGCATTTGTTTTTCTCGTGTTCCTTAAATGAGATATGGGAAATACAACTCCTGACTCATGAAAAGATGATCAGCAAAGTAGGCCAAAAGATCTTTCTGTGCTAGGAAAAGCTGACGTCTGAGAATATTGTATTAGTTCCAGATTCAGATGAACATTCCAAATCCTCATCCGTGTTAGTACTGCCTGAGTTAGGTCTTTCATTTTCATCATCTCAAAGCATTTTGATTTTTAATGTCTAAGAAATTATTCCTATTATATTAAAATATTACACAAAATAAGGAAGATAAAGATAGATAAATTGCAAAATTGGACATTTGTAACATTAACTGAATTAAAAACTCTTGCCCTATCAGTTTTACCAAAACAAACAAACAAAAGAATTCAGAGGGAGATACTTCAACATTCCAAATCTTACTCTTAAAAATTTTTGCTGAAATTAAATAATTTCCATATCTGCATTGCATCAATGATGTGAACTGCATGGATAATGTGAAGCAATATGTATAACTATCTTTTATATAGGGCAGATTAAGGTGAAAGATTAGGTTTCCCATTACTGATTTAGATATTACAGCTGTGATTAATGTGGAATGGAATAATATAACAAAATGGAATAATATAATAAAATAAGATTCAGTATAAGACTAATACTTAATGGTAAATATAATTCACCGAGTATTCATCCAGTAGAAGAAAAGAACATGAAAAATAATAAGTCTAAAATAAATGGCCTAATAAACATTAAATGAATAGATCTGTTAGAGAGTGATGGTTATCTTTGCTATGGACATGAAAAGATGACTGTAATTTCAAGCTGTAATATCACATTGCAGCCTGCTGTCATTAAGCAGGAAATTGATGTTTTTTCTTTTATTAAGTTGAACATGTAAGAGCTTAAAACATCTACAGGAACAAGGGGCTTATGGTGTTGAAAATAAAAATTTCAACCCTATTAGCTAAAAAAAAAGACAACAACTCTTTTAATTTTTAAACATTACCTTAGCCTGTTGAATGCAATGGCAGTTCCTTTTTCTCTCATAAAACATTACTATTTCTGCTAATAACACAGTACTGGTAAGGTGGTATATAAGTTCTGATGTATGTTTCCATCTCTAACATCTGTGATTCAATAAAATGCTTCCCATTTTCATTAATAGTATCCAAACCATGGATTTGTTTCCTAAAATGTGTATTTTCTTCCTGTAAATGAGTTAATTGTAGCATAATAATTTAAACTTACTCATACCAATGTGAAGTTAAATATTTATTCTTTACTAGTTTAAGCCTTGTATTTATCAAATAATGACTTCACACCACTATTTGTACACTTCTCTTTTTCTTCAGTGAAATGAGTAAGAAAGAAGGGCTATAAAGGCTGTAAAATTGGCAATAAATGCATTTACTTTCATCAGTGTCTGCTCAAAGCATAGAGATATATTTGTGCTATTCAGTTAAAACTGCGGAGTTTCATTTCAATTCTAGATTTTTTTTTTAATATGTATGTTCAGTACACAGAATTTTCTATTGAATTCTAGGTTAGAATATAGAAGCATGACTTGGTTTGACTGACAAGTCATAAAAAAAGAATTCTTACTGATTTTGCCGTCTGTTCCAGCAGATTGGGAGTTAATTTCTAAGCCCTAGCCAAAATCAGTGTAAGTTAAAATGATTTTTTCATTTCAACTCTGTAAGGGGGATAGATAATAGAAAGCAGTCCTTCAGCAAAACTGACTTGAAGCCAATTGAAATCAATTGCCTGAGTATTGATCGTGGTAGCCCAGGGAATGCAGCGTCCTCTTGCAGCTGTCAAGCAGTAGTGGAGTTATGAACTCTAAAGCTGTTCTCTTTTGTTTGCTGCCCTCTGCAGTTCAGTCTGTAAATAAAGTTAGGAGCTGTGTGCATGGAGTTAACTTCACGCACTCCTTTATGTTGTCTACGCATTGGCACACTGCTATGGAGTGAGAACATGAAAACTCAGAAACTGCATTCAAATACACTATTTCTTTACAAGCAGAATTTTTCTGCTTAAGCTTTCAACTAATAGCAAGACTATCTTAAGATAAAAAGGGAGCCACTTACGCTCTCCATTTTAAAGCATTTAATGGTCCATTTCCAGTGTGGTTGTAAAAGCTGAGGCGGGCTGCCCCTGCAAATAATGTCAGTAGCCCAAGATTTGTAGTGCTCTGTGGTAGCCACATCACCCACTTTTCATGGGAGTTGTATCTGAGTAAGTCAAATTTGGCCCCATAAAGTGAACACCCATTAGTGGCTAGAGCACATTAGAGCACTCTTTCTGTGAAGAAATCCTTCCTGCTATCTCCTCTAGACCTCCCTGTTGCAACTCTATGCTGCTGCCAAGTGTCCTATTCCTTGTCACCTGAGAAAAGAGATCAGCACCTCAATGCAGCCTCCTTTCAGGTAGCTGCAGAGCGATGAGGCCTCACTTCAACCACCTTTCTCCAAGCTAAACTCTCTCAGTTCCTTCATCTCTCAGATGAAATATCTGCTGTAGTTCTGAATCTACTGTGTTTGCATTCGTGTCTTCATCTCTGTAGAAGGGATTCATGTGTTTCAGAAATCAGTTATAGTTGCTAATAAGGTGGTAAGCCTTAAACTGTTGAGTTCATGAAACTTATTTCAGCGGTGTTTTACTACTAAAGACTAGTGCGTGTATAGTTGAGTTGAAACAGCTGTCAATTGTAGTGCTCAATAATGGTTGTGCATGGTGGAAGTGCAAGGGCAAAACTCTGGAACAGCTTTGCTCCTTGGAGCACGGATGAGCTGCCCATTGCTGGCATTCACTGTTGTCACAACTAATACTCCCGTTACTTGAAAGGGACATTGTGAAGCTAAATCTAAAAAACAACAGCTATTGCTTGAACTGCTCACAGATACAGAAGCAACAATGTAGTTCAAAAGGGCTGTTAAAATTTTAATAGAGCAAAGTTGGCAGCTTGATCAAGTAACATCAAAAGCAGGAGTGCTGTAAGATGTTTAATTATCTGAAATGGTCAAGAGATAAGTGTTATCTCTTGCAGAAAACAGAAATAGCTGTATGTGATTGCTCTGATATGCTGGTGACAGCTTGACTCATGCAGAAAAAGTGCTAAATACTTAATCACCAGAAACATTATTTTTATAGGACCCATTGCTGCCTTTGAGGAACGCTTTCCTAGGTCACACCATACTTAGTGTCTAAGTTCTCATAATTGCAGCCAAAATTTTAAATTCAGAAATATCTTCTACAAGAAGATTTTTTTTTTTCTTATTTACAGATCTTTAAGACAGTGATTCTCTATAATTCTGCACTGCAGGTCAGCATACATCAGATCCTACAAAGAAACTCAAGCTGTTTAGAAAATAATTAAGGCAGCCAAGTTTGCAGTGGATTAAACATCCCATTGGGAGCTCTACTCTTTTGCACTGTCATGTTTTCATGTTGCTTGAATAACTGTCAATTATTATTCAGTTCACTGTAAAGCTTTCTCAATGCTGACTTCAATTCCTACTTTATCCCTTCGCTGTGAGAATTTTCAGATGAAAACAATATATTTTGCTGTGGAAAAAACAACGTTTCATGAAAATGAGCCTGTGGGAGATAAAGCATTATAAAATGCTGCTAAAACTGAAATTATGGAATGCATAACTTTTGTTCCCTACTTTTGACCATAGGATTGAAAATTTATAAAAATTCCATTCAACGCTTTGAAGTGGCTTTTTAATATAGCTGTGCTTGCATGATGCATATTGCTCATCTCTGCTCAGTGCTCGCTTCAAGACAGCAAGATCAGAATTAACTTGCTTTCTGACAAGGGAATGACTGAAAGCAATAATGATAGAATTATGTCATTATCGCCGATCACATGGGTGCTTTGTTGCCTAGCTAAAGATCATTTAAAGCATTTTCTTAACAGAGAATCTTCAGTAGTATTAAAGGTATTTGCAGCTACGTTTACAGAAGTGGTCAAAGATCAGTCTTAGCGTAAAAACAGTAATCTTGAAATCCTTAAAATCTTTCAATCATTAGAAGAATAGCAACAGAAAGTATTAAAGCTTCCAGTCAATGACAGCTCTTGAACAAGAATATTCTGTCTTAAATACCATCTTCATTCTTTGATTTTATTCCATTACTTCCCCTATATTTGTTTTGTGTTTGCATGTGTATTGTTGAAGTGACACGGCATTTCTAGCCCTTGGCTCAGTGTGTGCCTTTTCCTTCCCTTTTCCTTCACAACTGCTCCAGCCTGATCGCATAAACCCAGATGACATAGATTTAGAAAACGAACCCTGGTATAAGTTCTTTTCAGAACTGGAGTTTGGACGTCCGGTAAGTGAGGACAGAATATTAATATTTAAATGTTAGGGACAGTATTTTTATATAAATTTACCAATTACCAACTTCAGCAAACATATCCCAGTAAAGTTAATGTGACCTTTTTTGAGAAAGGTCAATAAAGTCATCTAATGCATATAACTACCATATTTTTAAGTGGAGCCCTAACTTGCCAGCGTTGTGACTTTAATAAGTTAAATATGGACTATACATTAGGGCTGGGTTAGGTTCAATTTTTAATTTCCTGGAGGACGCCCTGGGAAGCAGCTATCTTCTTGTACCTTCTCAAACACCAACTGCAGAACTCGCAGCTACATCAGTGAGAGAAGAAGAGAAAGCAAACTACATATTTTACTTTAAAAGTTGTTGTCCAGTGTATCAAATTTATCACTGATTACCTTTTATCTCCTTTTATCTAGCCATTGAAGCTGTTTTGTCATTCCTCTGCATAGGTAGGCAGAAACAGTCCAGATACATTCTTCTGAAAACGCTATGTTAACAGTTTTACTCATAATGATAACTTGAGAATAGTGCCTCCTCTGAGACGAAGAATGTTGAGGCTTATCCCACAAAAATGTAACTATGACACTTCATGCTGTCTCACCAGTATTAAATACAGCTAGTACTGATTGAGTCATTCCAGTGGTAAATTTTACCATCTAAAGTTACTAACATATTACTTAGATGCTTAAAAAATTACGGAATACTATAACACATTCTTCCTCCCATTCTACCCATGTGTGTCACTCTTGTACCTGATGTTGTCAACACTTAGTTTCTAACTGTGTCACCTTCTCCACATTTCATTCCTTGCTGCCACTGATTCTCCTCCATTCCATCTCTACACTTCTGCTTATATGATGCAGCCACCTAAAAAGCTTTTGGACTATGTTCAAGACAGTTCTTCTGGTGTTTCCAATGAGGTAAATGAATGATTCTTGTTCAGGTGATTCTCTTGGGAAGAAGGATTGGCATGCTTGCTGTTTGTGTCTGTTTGTTAAAATGTTGTGGGTTCCTCCTGATATCTATTAGACGTTTCTAATTCATGATCACTGTGTCTTTGTCTTCATATTTTTCCAGATCACTAATGCATTTGGATGTTGATCTTATTATCCTAGGAACTGTGAGTTCTTATCCCCAAAACTGCTCAGAGATTAACACTCAGAATTACACAACAGCTCATGTGTCTCTAAATCTTGACCAATTCCAACTTCTTCAGAGTTGGGCAAGTCTGTTGCTTTCACACACAATTAATACATCAGTATAATAGTATCTTTTATTAAAATATCTGACTGCAAATTCTATACGTCAAGTCAAAGCCTTTGTGTCTGAGCTACTGTTTCTCCAATTAAGTACTTCTGACTAAAGTAGCTAATCTGGAAACAGAAAATTTATAATCCTGTTGTAAATTTGCAACTGCAGAATTGACAGTCACTGAATAAAATATATGAGGCTGTCACTGCCCTACTCTGAATGGGAGAGATGCAGGCTTTCATTCTTCCTCCTATTCGCTCCCATTTTTAGAGTGCTGGGGCAAAAGTCAGTGACTGCAGCAATGACAACTCTACTTCATACGGTGGCTTTGCTTCTGTCATATTTGTGATTCACTTCCTTGGGATCTCCAAAAATTAAACAAAAGTAGTGACCTTAAATTGTTACTTGTGTTGCAGATTACTCCGACTTGGTTTTAAGCTCTACAAATTTGGAAAAACTGTACAGCTGTGAAATTTAGGCCCAGTTCTCTGAGAAAATAAACTTCTAGGCCTTTCCTGATATTTGGGACTGCTTTGTGTATTAGAAGACAGTTTAAGAGTCCTAGCATACAATGATTTGGAATATAATCATGTTTAGCAAGTCTGGGTAAAGTAAATATTCAGCAATATTGGATTTGTCTTTGTTTAATTTACAAAGGCACTCATCTTTTGTTTTGAAAATTTAAAAGTCTTTAGATATAACTCCTGTTTGGAAATTACAGTGAATTCAATATCTTTTCAGCAGAAAATATTGTGGAACAACTCATTAAAACATTAGAAACATGATATAAACAAACTTGTTTGTTGTTTTTTACTTTTGCCTACCTTCTTCATTCTCAGTCACCATTAAAGCTTTGATGCATGAAAACAGCTATAACATTGGCTTAACTGTAGATATATATTTCACCTCTTTTAGTAAAATCTGTATTTGTAGTTTGCTATGGTTGTTTCTAACACTGAATTGTTTTTGTCAGGCAGCTGCCAACAGTGGAAATGAAATGCAACTATATCCACTACTTGTTTTCACCTTTCCCTCTATCAGTGTGGTTATACCAGTGGGTAGAAGGTATAAACTTCACACACCCTACGGATAACAATGTATGTGTGTGTTAATAATTGGATTGGTATGGTACAACATATATGCCTCCATATGTGTCTTTCAAAATCTTCAAAAGACTGCAACAAAGAAGGGGAAAAAGAGCACATTACATCCGCGGTGATATCTTAAAGGAAGGAAAGGAAAAGCTGTGCAGCAGCACAGCAGTCTGTTTTGGGATGACACACATTTTTTTCTGTCTTAGGCTGATTGCTAACATGTTATGTACAGCCTGGGGAGTGCTGCGGATAAAGAAGTGCTTTGTGGTTAAAGAAGTGCTTTTGCGGATAAAGAAGTGCTTCAGTTGTGTGGTTTACCTCTTGCCTTTCATAGGAGCCAATGGGAGCTATGCTGCCCACAGGATTTGCGATATGGTCTGTATGACCCTGCAGTCATTACAGGTGGTGAGAGCTCTCCCTGCCTCAGCTGTTTGGTTTGTATCCTGTGACACATGGCCCAGTCTCCCTTTGACTGGAATGGCATCTGCACAGAAGGCCTGCAGTGAAAGCGCAGTGCTTGCACTGCCTCACAGGCAGTTTGAGGTGGCCGTGAGCCTGAGGGGCCTCTATGGGTACAGGAATGTGCCAGGAACTGGTCAACAGTGGTGAGGCTTATAGTGGTGGGCAAGTTTGAAATAAGATTTGTATTTAACAGAACATGTGTTTTGTAGATGTTCTTTCTGTGTGGCAGTGCACATCTGCTTCACTCTGCTGTGTGGTGGCATGTGGAGAACTGCAGTTACTCTGCTGGTGTGAGCAGCTGTGCCAACTCTGGCTTTTGTGGTTTTGCTGCAGACAGATTTTGTATTTAAATGTGTTTTGTTAAAACTTTGACACTGGACACTTGAAAAATTGGCATAAAGCAGTTTTCAGCTTTCAGAAGATCTAAAGAAAAACTTGAAAATATGAACTGAACAGTAAAGACTCAGGACCTCCTTCTGAATATATTCTAAAAACAAATATCATGATATTTTGTTCAGGTGGGCTGAGTTAAAAGGAATGCATTCATCATTATCCCCACATGTGTTCCAAATATAAAATAGGGATCATTTCATAAGCACTACCAGCAGGTTTATTGCCTGTTTGAGAATGTTTGATGATGATCAGCACACCTCCGTAACAGAAGCAGCTCCAAAGCACAGGCTTCTACTTACACTGCTGATGGGGGAAGGTGCATTAACTCTTCACTTGATCCTAAAGCAGACAGTATGGTTTTGTGTCACAGAATCCTTTCTCCATAACTTACAGGTCTACTGACTTTGAGTTAGGTTACAGTACATGAAATGTTTTGGTGAACAATTACCCATTTCTGTTCTTCACTTTAAAATAAAAAAACTAATTAGTGGATTGTATTAGTAAAGTAATTCATAGGTTGTTTATCACCTAACAGCAATACAATGGCAAACAATTTAAAAAGAAAGCAAATCTTGAGATCTGTGTTTTACTGGGAAAACAAAACTTTTAAGAAGTAGCTTTTCATTCACATGCAGAAAAATAGGTTGGTTTTAGCAAATTAAAAAAAATACTACACTGTGATAAAGCATGACAGTATTCCACAGTCCTGTGCACTCTCTCATCATGGAATAAAGTAAGTGTCAAGCACGACTGCCCATTAAGACACCTGGGAAAGAGGGACATCGCTGTATCAGTGAGGCAAACCTTCACCGATGGCAGCATCTAACACTGGGAAAAGCTGAGTTCATATCACCAGCACTGTTATTCTTCTCCCAGCTGGACACTGCTATAAAAGACCTGCTCTGCTGAGACAGCCACACGCTTCCCATTTCTTGCCAACATGGGCCATGTCCCACTGCCTCAGCTTGCTCCTCTTGGCAGCAGCTTAATGCCTAGCTGGTGGGAACATCTCTCAGGCTGAAAACTGCATGTAGGTATTGCAGGATGTCATATTAATTTGTGGATATGTTAAAGAATAAACACAACAGTAATTTATAGCAGATAGCGATACTGTTGCTGGAACTTTTAAATGCCACTTTCTCCTTCCAACTGTTGTGCAAAGACTCTAGAATATGTGTAAATGAGATGCATATCTCCTCTGCTGTAAATGAGATGCACATGAATAGAGGAGATCATGTCTCTTGCAGAATACTGTGCCTGAAGGTTGTTTTGTACGTGCTGGATGACGATTAGCCCTTTTATATAAAATAATTTCTGAAGCTTTTATTTGCAGCTCTTATGGAAAACAATGTTATAACTAGTTCTGCCACAGCATTTTAGAAGTTAGATGAAGTATAGCTGCTTGAAAAACAGCTGGAACGCTTACACGGTGATAAGTGTTACTTCTGCCAATACTTTGGTATGGAGAAAAATCTGTAAAAAACTTTCCTTTTAGAGAATGTTTAGAGAATAAGTCTAGAAGGCTTCTACAGAGAGGAAAAATAGTTGACCATGAACATATGGTGGCCAATAATGGAAATCCTGGGTCTTTCAGCTGGTTTTGCTTCTGGCTATAACTGATTGTGAAATTCTGGTGAGTAATTGAGATGGAGGAGAAGCTTTGCAGATGTTGTTTTGTACAAGGAGGAATCATTTTCTGATTTTTATGTTTCGTAGTCAAAGATAATTTCAGGTGTTGTGTATCCATTTTTGAAAACAGTATAGAGAAGCATGGCTCTAAATCATTATTTAGTAGTGCTTTAAAAACAAAAATATAACTGAAATAGAACACAAAAATAAATCTAGTGATGCTTTTTAGAAACTGCCTGACAATATTGCAATATCTGTGTGCTGGAGTGCACAGTGTGCTAATCACTGTAGTCTGTTTTTATAGGATGTCACGGAGTAGCAAACATAATAATCCAATACTATAAGCAGAAATTGACACCTTTTTTTTCTTTTTTTTCATATATAGGCATATAATAAATCTAAATATTTGTTTTCACAGACTTCCTTATATCATCACTCTTCAACAGACAGAGGCCTGGACAGGCCTTCCAGGTAAGAAATACAGCATGTGTGACGTTAGTACAGATTATGCAGTCTAATGTGACCCGAAGCAAGCAAATGTTGGAAAGAGTCAAATTTTAACTTTCAGCTTGTGGATTCCTAAGACAATGAGAGGTACATGGAGAGGATGTTCATATTTTGATACCCAAGTGCAATTCTTAGTTTTGTTTTTCAAGACCTTACTGTTTGCATTCAGTATAATCCATGCTGTATTCTGGGTCTTTCCAGCTGAGCTTCTGTCTCAGCTTCAACACTCCATCATTTATCCTTACTGCTTGCAACGCTTTTCTGTGCTGTTCCCACAAGATGAGCTTGTTACCTCATCTATTCTATTGCCTTTTCTCATCTTTACACTGAACTTCTACTCTAGTGCTAACAGCAACTCACCATTCAGGTTTTTTTCTGCCACTGTATTTTACTACTCACACTGTTATTTCCTACTCATAAAGGCAGCTCCTTTAATATCTTATTCAGCATCCTGAATAATCAGACTGCTTAAGCTGTCTACATCTCAGTGATACAGTTATCTCAGTATCTTCTGGTGATACTGCCACCTTATCAAAATTAATATGGAAAGACTTCCAAATCATTAGTGGCTGATACTTTTGCAGTCAAAGTCATGATTATGAAAGCAATAATTTTATATCAAACTTCGATACAATCAAGTGAAGAAAAAATTCAGCTTTTCTCTGTCAAATGTGCTGTAAGAGAGCTGAGCGCAGTGCTTCTCCCCTGTGCATGTTTCAGATGTATTTCTTCTGGCACTGTTCAATCCATAAGCAAATAATGCAATTACGAGCTTGCTTTTTAATTACTGAGTTGTTGTTACAGAGATGAGACTGCTACTAACACTGGTTATTTTTATAGTTCCGCAAGTACTGCGAGTGACTATAGGAAAAGGAGGAAGTCAGAACCTGCTGTAAGTCATCAGAGAGCACACAGCGATCAGAATGCAAACAGGCCCAGCCTGGGCCGTACAGATATGCAAGGCCCATACACCACCCTTAGAAAGCCTTTAACTAGCTCGTCTCCTTCTTCTCCATCACGAGCAAAAGGTAAGAGGACATCATATTTGTTAGAAGGAAGCCTGATGATGATGTGTTGTACAATCTCTTGGCAGTAAATACAACTGTTGTCCACTGTTGCTGAGTGCACTCTGTAGGGAGATTTACCATATGAGAAACTCTGGACCTTTCCTTAAAGAATAACTTGTTTATCTTTACATGTGTGTGCGGTTCTAAGCTGATAAAAAGCTGGACTTGTAGTAAGGGTTTTCCAGTTTCATCTGCCCCTTCTAGGACACAGAAAATTGGTTTATTAATAAAACTTTAAAAAATTTTACATTGTGGTACAAATCATATTCTTCATTAAAGTGCACTTTTCTCTTATCATACTGTTCTTAGGATATGGAGAAAATAAATCAGGACAAATGCTATGTGAAATTAAAGATGTATTTCCATAATTGCAGAGCTTCAGTTCAATAGCTGGTGTCTTAGATAGCATCAGTTATTGGGACATACTTTAATCAAGTAAATATTCATAGTCAGATTTTTAATTTCATAAATCACAGCATGGGCTGTGTTGAAAGGGACCATAATGATTATCTAGTTTCAACTCCCAGGCTATGTGCAGCATCACCAACCGCTAGACCAGGCTGCCCAGAGCCACATCTAGAATCCTTGAAGTACTTAGTACACAATATACCAATCTAGATTTTTAGTGTTTTGTTTTGTTTTGTTTTTTTCCAAGTAACTTATGGTCCCACTGCTGTTCTCCATGTCTCTTCAGAAAAGAGACACTGGAATTAGGTCGTTTAGTTTGGGAGTTTTAGGTGTTTTTATTAGCAAGACAAAAGGTTTCCAGTAAAATATATGATGGATGTAATATACAGAGTACTATCTATTACAATACCCATCCTTGTATCAAAGAAAAATAGTGAGAAATATTAAGAATGAAGTGATAGAAGAACAGATTTATTTTAAAACCACTGTTAAGATTAGTAATTTAAAAAATAATCTCATCCATTTAGTGCATCAGGGCAGAAGTGAAAAGATGGTAAACTCCTTTTCCCCGCATTTACTTTTTACTACACCACTGATAAGAAGTACTAACCGTGACTTAAATGCTTCCCATGTTGGAGAACATGGGAACAGTAGTTCCACACAACTTCTTAACTTTTGAACCAATTCATTCTCTTACATTATGAAATACAGCAGAATGTTAACTTTTTTGGGAACCAACCATTTTGTTAAAAGAGCAGCACACTGTAAGTCTTTTGATCTGCATGGGTTTTGAACTCAGTTTCTGACACAGATTCAAACTGTTCTTCTAGAAAGCAGACTGAACTGATTGAAGCATGTGTCCTGAACTGAACGCTGCCACTTTAAACCACTTCTGAAAGTTCAGCTCAAATACGAGAGACCAGTGTTCCAAATTTGTCTCATAGTGACTTCTGTGAACTGTCTGGACATTAATGAGATCAAAAACTAATGTACAGATTTCAGAATACAGAGATATTTTTGAAATATAGTTAAGCCAGTATTTGAAACATAGTTAAGAATGGAATAATTTCTTAAACTCAGCATATACTAGTAAGAAATTTAAATTAACTAAGAGATATAAATTTTGTCCAATTTTTACATTTTCTGTAGTTATCATTTAATTTAAGTTCCGGGGGGGGGAAGTGATCTATTTAAACATAAAAAATGATGGTCTTAGCTTTAGGGGTAAAACACTTCAGTCTCTCCAAATTCAATTTATCTCAAAATTTTATAGTTCTAGAGTCTAGATTTGTGGTTTGACTTCATCTTTAAATTTTATTCAGTTTGTATTTTTTTTTTTTTTACCTGCTTCATCATCAGTATTGATAGTTGTTTTCTTACACTGTTTTGTTTTTGTTTGGGAGGAGGACATCATTACAATTCTTAAGGAATTTGGATTTATTTTTTTTAATGTTCAAATTATCATTATCGGCATTATTAAAGCTGGAAAATGGTTTATTAGCTCTGCAGTCCTGGTCTGTATAAATGTATGCATTGACCAAAACTGACAGAATAGATGCACTAACGGCTGTCTCTTTTCTAGTCTTTCTGATACTTACTGATATTAATTCCAACTTTCTGAATCTTTTAATTTCTGGCAATGTCTCTCTTTTATCATGCTGCTCTATGGATTATAAAGGTGGGGATATTAGCAAAGTATATCCATCCCTCCTCAGTTATTCAGTGCACAACCACAACACCTCAAATGAATTAGATTACTGTAGCACTTACAGACAACATTTAGCTGTTCCTAATGATTCAAGGAGGGCAATCAGCTACAAGAATGGCTGGCAAATGACTCGACAAAATGCAGAAGTATGGAGCAGCACAGAAGAAACAACTTCTCCAAAGAGAAAATCTCGTAGCTGTGATGATCTTTTAACAGATGATCGGGATAGCTTTCCCGATGCACAGGCCAAGTCTGAAAGCATGGGCTCTCTTCTATGTGAGGAAGATGCTAAAGAGGTTTGCTCAATGAACTGGGCATCCCCATATGCACCTGAGGGCCGTGGTGGTGGTAGGGCAAGAGTTCGTCACAGGTCTGCACACGATGCCCCAGGTTTCCTTAAAATGTACAAAAAGATGCATCGTATCAATCGCAAGGATCTGATGAACTCTGAGGTGATCTGTTCTGTGAAGTCCAGAATACTGCAGTATGAAAATGAACAGCATAAAGGTATTCTTCAGGGATGGAGAGAGTCTTCTACTGAAGAGGTGCCCAGAGATATGGTGCCAACCAGAATATCGGAATTTGAAAAACTAATTCAGAAGTCAAAATCAATGCCAAATCTAGGTGATGAAATGTTGTCAAACATTACACTAGAGCCTCCTAAAAATGGTTTATGTTCACAGCGGCGATTTTCTATCGAGTCCCTGCTGGAGGAAGAAAATGAAGTCAGACATCCCTCTCAGGTACAACGGAGCTACAAGTCTAAAACCCTGGTGCCAATTCATATTGAAGTGACCAGTGATGAGCCACAACGGTCACATATGGATTTCTCAGACAGTGATCAAGATGGAGTGGTTTCTGACCTCAGTGACTTTATCCAGATAGAGGGGTCATCTTTTTGTAGTGAAAGTGACTTTGATCACTATTCCTTCACATCATCTGAAAGCTTTTATGGATCGGGCCATCACCACCACCACCATCACCACCATCACAGGCATCTCATCAGCTCCTGCAAAGGGAGGTGCCCAGCATCCTACACTCGCTTCACCACCATGTTGAAACATGAAAGGGCTAAACAAGAACCTGCTGAAGATCCAAGGAGACAGGAGGCAGAATCTGGCCTCTCCAAGATAGCATTCCTAGTCAGCCCAGTGCCTTTCCGAAGGAAAAAAAGTGCAGCCCCTAAAAAACAAACTGAAAAGACAAAACGCAAGTCATCTGTATTTGAAGCACTAGATTCTGCACTTAAGGACATCTGTGACCAAATAAAAGCTGAAAAAAGAAGGGGAAGCTTGCCTGACAACAGCATATTACACAGACTTATTACTGAGCTGCTTCCAGACATTCCAGAAAGGAATTCATCTCTTACAGCTCTGAAAAAGAGTCCCATGCACCAGCCTTTTCATCCACTGCCTCAAGATGGTGCTACTCATTGCCCACTTTACCAGAGTGATTGTGGAAGATTACCTCTTAGTGCCTCTCTTCAAGACATGGACACAACTAACAACAATAATCAAGAAAATGATAGTGCACTGTGTTTCCAAGGTGGATTCACTTTCTTCCTCTATCCTTGTGATTTATTCCCTGTATTTCCCGCCCTTTCTCATTCCATTTTTATTTGTGTAGTATATAAGAACAGTTCATCCCACAAAACTAATGCAAGAAGACTGTTATTTTTACATCATCACAAAACTAGAAAAATGTGTTGTCTATTCCCAAAATGAAGTAATCTGGACAACTGGATAAATGGTGTATTTCAACTATTAGATAATTAGTGCTTAAGCGAGTCCAAAAACAAAACAAACCTTACAGAAAGTGAATGGATGTGACAGGATGCATCATTAAGATGCTGGTCAAGCAGAAAACAAAATGCAGGGAGCCCTTCCTTGAATATTTAAACCAAAAATATCAGCATTAAAAACTATACAGTAAAATGTCTAATTGATAAAATACTGCTAATTCTGCCAGTGTAATAGAGAGTTGTTCCTGTTTTTTTTCATGAAAATACACTATTTCCATTCCTTCATATTACTTTTTGTGAATAGACCTGAAAGTTATTTTAGGAAGTTTTCATTTTCGCTGTTCAAATGGTTTACAATCTCTGTGGCAGTAAAAATAATTATTCTCAACAAATTTTAATGTTACTATGAAGTTTTCTAAAATATCTTATCACAGAAGAGAAATTCTCAATAATCAAACCTTTAAAGATGGGTTTGATCAAATAACACGTAATCAATATCATAAAGACATTCTTTCATTCATTTGTGATTTCAAGAATAGCCTTTTAAAGTCATTAACTTCTCAAAGATGCCACTTCATAGAGGGCTGGATGTGTGGAAGCAGAATTATTTAACGTAGAAATGCTGTCATTTAAAGAATACATGACAGACTTTTAAAAGACATTAAACTAAACCATCTAGGATGCATTTGTGTATTCTTACTATCTCTAGTTTGGTATTAAAATATTGCAAAGCTAAATTAAAAAAAAAAAAAGATCAAATAATGCTTTGAGAAAAAGAGAAGCAGAGCAATGGACAACTGACAGTAAGTTCCAAAAATTCTGAAATTGTACTCATCAGATATCACATTTGCTTGAAACTAATTTTCCAGTCCTTAGAAGTAGGGAAATCCATGGTGCAGAGTAAACATAGATTCCTAATAGCTTCTGTGACAACAAGGGAACCACATAAAGAAAGCTGACCACAATTGGAACTATGATAAACTTGTTGGGGATGACATGCTTGCATTCAACAACCTAAGTGATGCAGTTAAATAATTTTTGCCCGCACAGTATTTATCAATAGCCTGAAGTCCTCATGGCTTGGACAACAGCCCACTGAGGTCTCTGTTCTGTAAAACTGCAACATACTGCAGAAGTTTTTAATTCTATTTTTCCACGTGTACTTAGAAATATATAAACTTGGTAAGAACAGATCATGTGCATGAAGTCAAAGGGAGGCAAATATCAGTCAGAAACCTCCTGCAGCTGATGTTAGGAGACTACAATTGCTAGTAAACCTCAGAAGTCAAGGGACAGCTTATTTCATTCGCTGATCTGAAATAATTCCATTACATTTTAATTCACACTGGAAACTTACTAAGCAGTAGAAAGTGCAAGATTTTTCTTTTTTTCTTTTATTAAAATACAAAAAGAGGCATTTGCCATCCTGTAGTGTACCATCCTCTAATAAACACTGGAAAACTATGCTTTAGAGAGGATCTGCCACAGAGATTGGTGAGTAATGATTTATAATTCCATCTTTTTATGAAATAAAACTACTAACAAGTTGGCCCATTGAAGAAAAATTGTTTCTTCTTATTATCTCATTGAGGCATGCTTTAGTCATGTTTTGTGCATGTAATTGTGATTATATTGTTGGCATTCAGGAAAGCTTCTCACAACCTGATAAAGTCTCAGTACTCCTCTCGTGTCTTCCATTTGGTCCAGCAGGGGTGCATCACTTCATACAGTAAGGCATAATTTTGCTTTTCCCATTCTCTGTTACACATTCTTCTGCTGTGGATCAGAGAAAAGCCTTGGCTTAAGAGTTGGTATCTTTGTTTCTTTAAAGGTCAACTTTAACCATAACATAACATGCTTTAAATGTGAAATTATAGAATCAGTATCTCTTTATTCCTTTAAAAGATACCAAATAATATGCCAGATTTCAATGTGTTTGTTTTACCACAGTTTCACATAATGATGTTCTGTTTTCAGTAGACCAGGAAACTCCTGGAAACTATTCTTTCACCGATGTGGGACGATGTACTCCAAGGGACAGAAGAGGAGCTACAGATAAAGAGGTAGCAAACCAAAAATAAATAATGCAGCAATATCCATGTGGAAAAATCAGAAACATTTCTGAGACAAAATTTTTGTTGGTTATAAGACGACATAGTGATACAGAAAAAAGGAAGCGCCACTCAACACCACAGTATTTAGGTGGGACAGAATCCTTCTTTTTCATTAAAGAGACAGGTACTTAAAGTAAAGGAATATCAAATAATATAAGATAAGCTGCATCTTCTACTTACATTAAAATGGACATGGAAAAAATCACAGAATTGCACAAGAAACTGCCTCAACAGTTTCAAGTCTGACATCTGTAGTCCATCATTACTTCTGTTTTAAAAGAGGAAAAAAACCCAAAATACTGCTGTTGGTGTGTTACACAAAAAGCATTATTCTAACAGCAGTCTCTAATGTCTGTAATATCTCTGGTGATTGTGATTGTCTACCAATTGCTTATTTTAATGCTTTGGCAGAGGAAATGGAAGCAAGTGTATAATCTCTAAAGAAAGTAACACAAATTATCACTTGAAATATGCTTAAGAAAGTGATATACTCTTTTGTGTGTGTGTGTGTGTGTGTGTGTGTGTGTGTGTGTGTGTACTTGAAGCACTCTATAAGCAGGCTTCAGAGATTTTATTCAATCATAAAGTAACTATATTTATATTAACTAGCATCTGTAGACTACAGATTACAGAACAGATTGACATTTTCCATTAATTTGAATACAGTACACTCCTGAGTTACCATAATTTTGTGCAATAGTTGTATCTTGTTTTTGTAATTTAGGAGCTGAGAACAAGCAAGTGAACACTGAACAGCAAACACTCTTTGCACTTAATAATATATAAACTAATCTAAGTTTTTCCTCTAGGCTACCTAGCTTGTTAAATGGTACAGCTTAGAACTGGTTATAGCATTAGAATTCAGTTCTACTTACACCCCAATGACACACTGCAATTCAATTGAGTCTTAAATCCAAGGAAGACTGTTCATTACAAAATAACAGTTAAAAAAAGTTTCAGGAGGTGTATTGGGCATGTAAAGAATTCTGTGTTTCAATATGAAAAGATGTTAGGTATACAAGAATGGCCTGTAGGGTAAGACTGCTATAATTTAAAAAACAACAAGAGGACAAAAGACCTATATTTTCAATCTGTTTTGTAGATTTTGCATTCAGTCAGTCCCACTGTTCTTTTAATACTATCTCCATTCTTTCATTCTTTGGTTTATCAGTTACAGTACTAAAAAAGAAAGAAACAAGCAAAATCAGTAAAGACTTAAAAAAAATAAAAATTAAAATTAATGAAAAGGATATTCCCTCTCATCCAAAAAACAATTTTAATAACAGCAGAGAAGAGAAAAATGCTTTATATTTAGGCCATCCTACATGAAGGAGAGCTGTAATGGAGTATTGTATCAGTATCAAAAAACATAATTTGACAGGATGGCTTTAATAACTTTGGGGACTTTTTTTTTTATTAAAGACAATGCTCTAGGTAGGTGCTGGTTCTATTTTTAAAACACTGTCCCAAATAACTAACAACCTCAGAAAAGTAAGTTGTATATTTAATTATTATTATCATATTTAATTACCTAAATAGAGCCTCACTGTGAGAACTGCTGTAAAGTATGTGCTCTTCTTTTATTAGATCTCGGTCACCTTTTTAAAAGCTAAAAATTGTTTGCCATATAGTAATACTACCTGAATGTGTTAATCCTCTTGCCTACTTTTCAGAAACTGCCAGCTAGAGCTGTATATGACTTTAAAGCTCAAACTTCTAAGTAAGTACTAGACCTTTGTTCCTTTAAGTATTCATAGTCAAGGAAAATCTTTCCAGCACTTGACACAGCTACCTGCTACTAAAGCCAGTTTTTACAGCCAAATGCCATGAAAGAAAAGGACCCCACCTGCTGCTATCACAACAGCTTCTGCATTAGCATGCTGCATAAGAAGTTTTGTAATTAAAATGTTATAAATTATTCTATTTTCCATTGTACTTACTTGAACATGTGAGTGGCTGTGCATCTTCACCTTCTTATAGCAAGTCCTCAGGGATGCCCACTGAATGGTCTTTGTTGTAAATCATATTTAGGTTGCACAAAGTAGCATGCTTAGTGTGCTGTTGTAGATAGATTGCTCTCTCACCAAAATTCTGCACAGTGTTTCAGAATCTTCCATACGTTTGTCTTACCACAGATTTTCTGCAGGACGTAACATATCCCACACCAAGATAAACTATAGTGGTCTGTCAGGGGAAAAAAAAAATAATAATAATAATAGTAAAAATCAGAAAACGCTGTTCTAGGTTGAGAAAGCCAGAGGAGAACATCATAGAACATCATACTTCATTACTGCTGTTGTCCTGGTGATCCAGGGTGTTTGAGCATTCTTTAGATGAGGTACAACGTTGTCACTAATATTGCATTAGCTGTGTAAACTGACAACTTGAATTATCAGAACAGCAGATTAGGGCCTGAAAAAAAGATAGTACAGCAAATACCATCCAGGCCAGGTACTGAAAATGTTCTTAATGATTTGGATAATTCCCTTTTTCAGTGTCCAACGTTAAGCATATCACAGGCCTTGATTCTCAGAAATGGTGAGAACATAATCATGCTTCTGATCATCTTGGTCTCAAAAGAAAAACAGTTGACACAAAAGCACTCTAAGTTATGCTGCTGCAAAAAGGTAGTAATTGGCCACAGAAGCATGCAATGTGTTCAGTAGTTTTCCCTACCAATTTGTCAAGAACACCAAGTATGTCTCTGATACCCGTCATAACACCTGCATCTAAACAGGGGATATCGAAGTCATCATGCTTGCCTGCAGACACTATATTGTCCACTCTGATAATAACTACAAATACTTTCTTGGAGGTAAAAATTAGGCCTATGTGACTTACCAATAGTATCCAGTATTGATAAATGTGAATCATTTTTTTTAATATGGTATAATCAACTGGTAAGCGTATCACAGCTATGACATCTTTTCTCCAAATGTTTAGTTGCTACGTTTTGTTTCAGTTTTGAACTTAGAAACAGCAGGAGCTATGCAGGTAGAGTTCAAATGTAAAGTTATAAACACTTGATTTAAATGAATCTGTTACAGAGAGCTGTCCTTTAAGAAAGGAGATACTGTCTATATCCTCAGGAAAATTGATCAAAACTGGTATGAAGGTGAGCACCATGGAAGAGTTGGAATATTCCCAATTTCTTATGTTGAGGTTTGTTCTTTGTTTTAATTCCTTGAATTATTTTGGGTAACAGATTCACAAGCTACATGCAAATGATTAAAATCTGTTGGTATTTTTCTCCCTAGAAGCTTTCTCCTCCAGAAAAAGCACAGCCTGCCAGGCCGCCTCCTCCTGCACAGATTGGAGAGATTGGAGAAGCTATTGCCAAATATAATTTCAGTGCAGACACAAATGTGGAGTTATCACTTAGAAAGGTATAGCTTAGAACTATTTTTATCAAAATAACATTATGATGTCTTCTGCTAAATAGAATTAATATATACATAAATACAGTGCTTTGGTACTAAATGTGCTATACACAAAGCAATGTAATGGTAGAAAGCTGCTGGCATAAGCTCATTAGCTTGCATTCTTTCCCAGCTGCCTGCAAATAGCTTAAATATTTTGTGTATATAAATATAATTGCTATATGCAAACACCTCCAAACTGGCAACCCAGTTTTCTACTTTTCATTTCAATTATCCATTGACCTTTTTAGGAATTGTTACTGTCTTCATTATCACGGTGAGGCTTCTACTACAGAAGAAATAAAAATGCAGAAAATAGAAAACAGCAAAATTCAGAAGAAAGGCTCAAACATGTTTGTAAAAGTAGTGGCTCTTGAAAATTTATCATCTTAATAATAGTCTGCTCTTTCTAACATATTCCCGTCACGTCTATACACATACATGTTGGTGATGATCCTTGATTATACATCATCAGAACAAGTGTTTAATTGCTAGGGTTTGTCTGACTGAGATATTCTCACTGTAGGAACTTTATTATTCAAGGTGTTATGCACTTAGTTATAAGTATTACATATTCTTTACCCACTGGAAAATTTTACCTCATTTATTTTCTTTTTTAAATGAGTTAATTTTCATAGAAGTTATTCAGTGTTCCTCCTTTTGTGTAAAACTAAGGATACTTTTACTTACTAAGCTTTTTGATGCTGAATTAATACCTGATCTAGCATCACTGAAGGTAATGGGTATTTTTCCACTTGTTTGAGACTGGTGAATTTCAAAGTGGTCTAGAAAAAAAATATCAGGAATAGAAACAGAGAGAACTAGAGGTGGGAGGCAGTTTGATTTCTTTCTTTTTTTTTTTTTTTTTTAATTCCCTTTTATGCTGACTGTGGTGGTCACCATCTTGTCAGCACTATTTTGGTTTGTTTTTAAAAGTTACATTTTCATCCTAATAATGATAATTTTAGGGTATTCCACAAATCTACTAGGGAAACCAAAGAACGAAAAACTAATAGGGAAGGATTTGTTCTAAAAAGACAGGGTAAAAAGCACATCACATCAAACAAAAGGAGCTCATTAAGTTTCAAAACAGAGAGATGTTTGAATAAAAAGTCGCTATTTTCCATTTCAGTTTCTAGGCTCTCTAAAGAGAGTAAGTGAGCCACTGCCCATCTGTCTTCTTACATAGATACCTGCTTGTACAGCATGCTCAGTGGGTAAAGCATTTATCTCTTTTTCCCCATGAAATAATTTTGAACTTTTCATTTCCACTTATTACAATTTTACTTGATAACAAAGCACGTGTGTGGATTTAATTATTTAACTTTTATTACCCTTAGGGAAAATGGAGCATTTAAATTAATTAATTATTCAGGGGTTGTGGACACTCCATCCCTGGAGGAGCTCAAGAGCAGGTTGGATAGGGCTCTGGGCAACCTGCTGTAGTACCAGATCTGGAGGTTGGTGGCCCTGCATGTGGCAATGAGGTTGGAACTTGATGATACTTGGAGTCCCTTCCAACCCAAGCCATTCTATTATTCCATATTACTGTTGGGGTGTTAGCTAGTAGACTGGCCAACAATTTAAACAGGTAGTGCTCCTATGAAAAGTTTGTGTTAGTCCTCCAACCAAAAGAGAGATTCTGCTGAACAGCAAGTGCAGTCTGTAACCATCCTCCTTTTGCTAGAATGGTAACTGTTTACATGGTTATTATAAATGGCAGGAGAAAGGTGAAGGCAGGAACAGTACCACAGGGAAAATAATTCTATGCATTAAAATAATATCAGTGATTGGAAAAAAAAAGTTACTACTCATCTGCTGATAACCCATTTTTATAATGCATTCCAGGGAGACAGAGTCGTACTTCTTAAGCGAGTTGATCAAAACTGGTATGAAGGTAAAATACCAGGAACCAACAGACAAGGCATCTTCCCTGTTTCCTATGTAGAAGTTATCAAAAAGAATGCATCAAAAAGTGCTGATGACTACCCTGATCCTCCTATACCCCAAAGCTATTCTAGTGACAGAATACACAATTTAAGTTCAACTAAGGTAAGGATTTTTCTTCTTTGATATCACTCCTAGAGTGGGTTTAGAAGGACTTGTAAATTTATGCATTCAGTACACTCTTTTCTTTCTTGAATATATATTGCATTTGTAGAAGTGCATTACTAGCTTGTCATTGAAGTATTTTAATAAAAGCTTTACATTCTGGCAGAATAGCTGCTCAGAAAAAAAAATAATAAAAACTTATTGTGGAGTCTAGGACAGAATTTGAACACCAAGGATACTGTTAGCAAATCCTTTATAATGCAATGTGAAGATATATCTGTCATCATAAGAGCCTGCAATCCCATAAGCATGCAAAGGGCATGAGAGGGTAGTTTGCAAGGGGACACAGCTTGCAAAGAGCAAAGCTACGCCTTTCAATGTAAAAGAGAACAGCTAGTGATTCTGTACTGTAACCTTCCTCCTTTTGCCACTGACACTCTACAAGGAGGCTGTTGGTTGAAGAGCAGTTCTTTATAGCGGTATGACAACAGTGACAGCATTGTATCATTCAGTAGTGAGTAAAATGTCATCACATTTTCAGTATTTGGATTCAGACCTTCATAGCTGTGATTTTTCACACCAAACATGTCATAGTTCCTGAATTATTTTTCTTCTAGTTCACAACAACCACAAATCATGTTACAAAAAAGATTCATGTATTCCAGTTTATCATTCACTTTTGATATTTCACAGTATCCTTTTCAGATATAGAATCAATAAAGCTTCTCTTTGCAAATAGTGATTAGTATTAATGTATTATCAATCAATGATTTTGAATGCTAAAGATGGAATCTTTTCCAAATCTTTCTCTTTATTATTGTCAATCTCTTCACCTTCTGTGAAATTTATAAAGCATCCATTTATCTGTTTCAGATGGTTTTCCCATTTTCTACTCTCACATACTTGTATACTGGTGCTTATTTAGATGCTTTGGGCTTTGGGATAAGTTCCATATTTATTTACAGCTTTTGGGACCGTCAGTTAGTTGTCTCTGACAATACTGCTTATGGCTAAGCAATATTAGTAGTTTTATAGTATTTGTTCACAGAGAAGTAGCAGCAGCTTTCTATTCCATTCCAACAAAACTTTTGAACTGAAATAGTATCAAGTTCTGTATCCCCAGAGTGAGGTATTCATGAGCTACAGCTTTTTCTCATTACAGTAAGCGAAAGGTCATTTAAGAGCATGAAGCAACTTAGGTGCTGCATGCTGAAGAACTGTCTATATTTGGAGACACTTCTCCCCACATTTTCTGCACATTTCCTGCAGCTAATGCTGGTTTTTGTCTAACCCCTATAATCTTGTCAGTGATCCCTTCCTGAGCACAAGTGATGCTTTGGAGTATTTACATTCAGATTAAAAAAATAAAAATAAAAAATACATGCATGTTAAAAATTAGCCTGAAATTTCTTATCTTTATAAATTATTTAAATTCTTCTATGAAAGTTGAAAAGCCTAGACTTCAGGAGCCTTCACGTTCCTCCTGTATTCATTCACTCTCTCCTATTCAAAGTTATATTGAATATTGTCCGGAATTTTTAAATTAAAAAAAGAAATAAATCAGGTAACAGCCATTTAGAATAGAAGATAAATCATTTAGTCAACATACCTTAAGTGCATCCTGTGAGAACTGCAGAGCTATTGGTGGCTGCTCCTTTTCTAAAGCTGCTGTGATCATCTTGAGAGAGCAGGTGCAGAACATCCAGACATGCTACATGCTTCTCCTGTAGTCCACCTATGTTTGATACAGGGAGGTTATATGGACCAGATTTGCCTCCTCTTTGCAAACAAGGATGAAATGAACTCAAATCTTTCTTACTACTGTCAATCACAGCAGGTGTACATTTTCACCACTGTGTATGCTTTTAAATAGTGAAAATATTGCAGACACATTGGATTACAAGTCTGTCCTGCCACTAATAATATGTAATAGATTAGTTCTCAAGTGAAGGAGAGCGGCATTAGTCTTAGTAACAGTAAACTTTTGTAATCATCTGGTTCTAGTCTAAGTAAAAAAAATATAAAAAAAATAAAAAGCATCACACTATTGACATTCTTAAACAGAGATGTTTTTTTCAACTGTATTCAGAAATGCCCATGCCATACATGCAACTGTCTTATTCCTGACTACCAAGCAGGACTTTAGTAGCCTGAAGGTGTTCTCAAGTTTACCACCACGATTGATGCTACTCTTCCTATTCCTTTGGGAAGTTTTAGCATGTAACTCATTTTATGACTCCTGTTGCTAGAGAAGTTGTTCTAAACTTCACTGGTCTAATGGCAATAAAAATAAATAAGGAGAACAAAGCTTGCTTTTGATTTATATTAACTTAGCCTAGAGCATCTGTACCTTTAGTTCTTTAGTGCATCCTGTAGCCATAGGAAACTAAAACTGACAATGTCTCCTGTCATGTGACTTCTAAACCACATGTCTGAAGCCCTTTTCCAAGAGAAAAGATGAGGGAAAGAGATGGAGTGCTGTTAGTAACACTCCAGCAATGTTTTAGCAGATCACAATATCAGTTTGGAGTCTCTATACTTTGGTACAGAAGATTCTATAACAAAGGTTTTTCTAACTTTAAAATAAAACTATTTGCCTCAAGAAAATTCCAGTAGAAGGTAAGTAAATTAACATTTCTAATTCTAACAATGATGTCAAACCATTTTTCATTCAATTTTAATTTTGAGGATTAATAGTTATAAAAATGCATTTTCAGTATTTACTGAAGCAATGGATATCTACTGATGCTGTGTACGTATGACTCACCAATCTCATTCTTACAAAAGGACGTTTCTTTTACCAGAAGGATACTTCAATCAATATTATGTAATGGTACTCAAAATATACTGCTGTATACTGTGCTGTCACTATTTTAAAGCTTTGTTACTGGCTGCCTACGTTCAGTTAGAATTGAGTGTACCTTTCACGAATGTTGATGTCATTTTAAACTGATAGGGTTACTTTCAAAGAAAAATACTTATGCCTTAATAAAAGTATGCTATGTATTTAAGATGTTTCTTAAGCATGTACTGAGAAGTACAAATATTAACATTAGGATAATTAGAAATCACCTCAGATGTTAGAGCTTAACTTAATGGCACCAGAAGTGTAGTTTTTGACAATCCTATGCTCAAAATAATAGTAATGGTTTGGGGGGAGGAAAAAAAAATCACATAAATTTTAATTGTATGATTTAATAACCTATGACAAGCTCACTAACAGAAAGCCATAAATAACATAACTTCAGCAGATCAAATGCAGGTCGCCCTCATGAATGTAATGATCCAGATTTGTCTTGATGTCTGACATTTAAGCTGAGGCCAGAACCTGATACAGTTTCATTTTTCAAATGTTTTTTCTGCTGTTCTGATTCATGTACTAATGATTTCAGACACCCGTGCTCACTGAAATGATACCCTCTAATCCAGATGATGGCACAGACATTTGGCTTTCCAGTCTACTCATATCCCAGCTCTCTGTCATGCTTATTTATTTAAATTCCCATGTTTTTCTTATTTTTTGAAGTGGCCTTTCCAAGCACTATCCCCACCTCCCAGATACCATTTCTCCTCTTGGTCACCCAATGATCAAAAGACACTCCAGGACGCCACTAGTGATTCGTTTTCCAGGACAGATGATTTTTCACCTTCAAGCTTATGTATCTTACCACCTCCACAATTTCCAGACAGTTTTCTTTGTGACTTAGAAGAACTCAGTTCTTTGGCATTAACAACATCCCAATCTTTACCAATCTCCCCAAATAGTAACATTCATCAAGTTAAGGGAAATGATTTTATTCCAAATACAGAGATCTCTCTCAGCTCCACTACAGCTCTTCCTCAGTCTTTTCTCCTATCTGCCTCCATCTCACCTTCAGCCATTTCATCTCATGACATAACATATAAGCATGAAAGCAAGAATACTGAGCTAAGAAAATATAAAGACTTGAGAACTGAAGAGCCAAGTACATCTCTCAAGACGCCTAGAGACTTGTCAGATACTACCACAGAAGATGAACATGTTTTCTCTACCTGCAACATCCCTTTGCTACATAAATGTAGTTCCATTTCTGCCATGCCAGCTGCAAGTGCTGAAAATGAAGAGGAAATCTGTACAGCAGATCTGTCAATTGACCTAGGAGATCAGTCAGAGCCTCAAGAATCAAATTTCTACAGAGAATCAGAAGACACAACAGAAGAACTGATAAAACTCTATATAGAAGAGGATTTGATACATGACAATTTAGAATTTCCTATAGGAAGTAGAGGAGATTCCATAGTATGTTGTGAAGGATGCACCTCACCGAGTATCTATAAGGTATTTTAATTTCCGAAAACCATGGTTTCTGTGTTCAGATAAGTAACTCAGTATAATTTTTCTCTACCTTTCCTTGTATTTATGTTTTCGTACTGTGTGCAGACACAGTTTTATTCTGTGCTGTTGAATAAAAATTGTCAGTTAAGGCATAGTCCCTCCTCATAAGCAGGTGCTGACAACGCTAAGTTCTAGGGTGTCTCAGTCCTGCTTCTCCTCTCCCTTCTGTCATTGTTGACTTCTATCATCTTTCACAAAAAGCCAGGGAATCATTCTCCTCACTGTGCCACCCTTCTGAGCACAAGACCCCAGAAATGCTATCAGCATTATTCAGAGGGAAGGACACATCTCCTGTGGAGACTCAGGCGTTTGTACCTTGCATGTGTCACTTCACCAGCTGATATATTTATAGTAGACTGTTTCTAGAATGTGACTAGAAACAGATCAGATTACGTTTGGCAGTTAAACATATCCTTCCCCATACAGCCTGCCCCGATTCCTCTCTGGAACAGTACAACAATGAACTATCTCCAGTGCGTGCTAGCCATTAAATGCTATGATGTTGCTACACAGTTTGTGTGGTTTCCAGGCAATTTTAGAACAAAATTTCTCTGTCCAGCACTTATTCTCCAGAGCATTTGTTTTACATGCTTGCATGAGCCAGTCAAAGCAATTGCCTGAACAGTCTCACTCTTGAAATGTTTTAGGCCAAATGTAAAACTAATTAATTAGAAAGATTTCGCAGACTTCCTTTGCCCTTACTTGACCTGAACAACATGGGAGAAAACAGTAAAAATAAAGGTGAAATCTACTGCCACAAATAGTAATTTGTTTTAATTTTTGAGGGAAGAATTTTCTTCCGTAGTAGTAGAATGACAAATAATCAAAATTAGCATCCTATTTCTGACTGTCCATGTTTTTTACATGACTCCTTATTGGGTGTGTTATATCCATAACAGCTGGTTGTATAGCATAATTACTTGTCATCTTTTTTAACTGTTTAAGACAGCTCTGCTTTCTACGAAAACATCAGAAGAGTCTGATACTCCTTTCCACCTTCATTCAAATCTACCATTTCACTCTGCCAACACACCAGCTTCTCACTCTGTTCTTACAACATCCCACTTTGCTGCCTCCCTCTCACCTCCTCTCCTTTCTAAACTTTTACATGAGCAGGAGGAAGATTCACTGAAGGTAAAGGTAACTGCACTTCTCAAGCATGGGCTCTTGAAAATCTTCACTAATATTTAATAAGTGCAAGGTTAATCCTAAGCATCTATTGTTTCCCTTACTAACATTAAGTAACATAGCATGTGGAGGATTAAGATAGGCCTTCTTCAAATAAAAAGCGAGAAAAAACTAATCTCTGCAATATAATGAAATACATAGGCATCTCTGAAAGTAATGCCTCCTATTTATTTCCATGGAAACTACAACAGATACAAGGAGCACGATAACACTATTTGATAGAGCAAATTTTCAGCTGCAAAGCACAGTCACCACCATTAGCTACGCATTTTTGCCAGTGATGAATAAAACCCTGCATGCTGCACTAGTGAAAACCTGTACCAGCCAAGGTGGATCCACCATCATGGTCCCACTGCTGAAATGCACCACCCACCGCCTCAGTGTGTTCACACCCACTGTTTGGTCTCTATGGAGCAAGCACTGATGAATATCAGTGGGTACCATTTTTTCCATGTGGAGGAATTCAATGACACACTTTTGGTTCATACTTGTTTCCATGCCAGACACCATGCTGTCAGACTGCCCCTCTGCTGCCATCCACCACACCGCAATAAACTGCAATGGAATATAGATGGGAAGGTTTAATGTCTACCTCCATACCACCACCATCCACTTCTGACATCAAATGCCAATGTAATATGAGACATTACTTGTGAAGTAGCCCTCCAAGATACTAGCACAGCAGAAGACCTTCAGCTCACTTTCAAAAGTTCATGCCAGGACTTCTGTTTCATTCATTTGAGTAAGAATACTGAACAATATTCAAGTAAATGGAAACAAAGTAATATTTGTACTTGAAAACACTTTTTAATTTCAACCCAAAGCCAAGGAAAACAGCTCTAAGTTTTACCATAAAGCACGACTACACAGAGTAACATTCTAAATCAATTAGTCAAGGACTAAACAAAGATTATTCTCTCTTCAAGATTACACTTTCTGTCAGCACTGCAATTCTGTGGCAGAAAAATGAGTTCTGGAAAGAGACTACAACTTAAGCAGATAAATTCCCAGTGCAATTTAGACCAAAATCAATTTCCAGTGATGACTCCCAGAGTATCCTTGTGACAAGGAAAAAGAGTCACATTAAAAGCTTGAGAAATTGTCCTGGGAAAAGTGATCATTAGCTCCATGATTAAAAAAAAAAAAAAAATCATTGAAAAACCTACATCTTAGACTGTGTGTTAATGGAAAACCTAAGCGTAATGGACTTCTTAAGATCTTAAGTTGCAGGGGGGTTTTTTGTTTGTTTGTTTTTGTTGTTGTTTTTTTCCTGAAGGGAAGTTATTCCCTAGGTGTTCTTGCTAGGGTATGAATCTATCATGGGCTTCAGTGCCTTCTACTTCAAGGAAGGTGTGAAACACAGCAGAGCATTTGTTTCTGCCACTTTGAATAAAAGCAGCTGAAAGGCATTTTTAGGTGACCCTGATATGTCTCATCCTTGTTTAAGGAAGGCAGGTTAATCCCAGATGAAAACGGAGGGAATATCTTTTCTTGAAAAATAATAATAATAATAATAATAATAATAATAATAATAATAATAATAATAATAATAAAAGTTTTTTCTACTCCTGGCAACCTCTTAAACAGCACACTGCTCTCTACTGGGCATGGTGGGAAGCACAGAACACAAGTAAATACAGGCCGTGGCCCCATCTTTGCAGATACAAGAGCCACAACATCAAGAACTAGGAGGAACGAAACTGAGGGAGTGATGTTAAAGAATTCTAGCTTTTAATTCTTTTTGAAAATTGCTTAAATTAATAGATTCTTTTCTTCAATATTTATGAAGTGAGATAAAGATTTAATTTCACTCCAGCAGTAGGTAAATTTGTTTCAGAAGTGAATAGTGACAAAATTGCCAAGACAGTTGCAGCTAAAAAAAAAAAAACAAATTGGAGCCCAGCCATTATTTCTTTCTACTTAACCTCTAGCTTAAGCTTTAGAAGGAAGGACAGACAGTACCTGCCCTTTTCTGTTTGCACATGTTATCCATAACTAAAGTCTTACTAATGCTGTTAAATTAAAAAAAAAAAAAAAAAAAAAAAAAGATATTTCCAGGACTCAAGCACTACCAGTGAAGTTGTTCAAGGCAGTTCTTGAAACTCTATACTTTCATAATGTCTGTTAATGTAAAAATACATCCATATGCATATATGTATTTGGAATAAGGCTCAACTCTAAAGCGTGATCTGGGATTCTGGACAGTAGAGTACAAGTAGCTATATGGAAAAGAAGCATCACTTCCATCCATGATGGTGGAAAGAACGTATCCTCCAAAGGAAGAGCTGTAAAGACACTTTCCAGAGGAGAACTGCTGATGTGTTCCTGCCTCCTTGACCTCTGCTGATTTCCCTTCTTTGGCCATTCACCAACTCCTAAAATACTCTTCTGCCTTATCACTTTCTACTGGCAAACAAACAGACAAACAATACAAAGAAGAGATTTTCACCATATCAGGACTCCACTAGCATCATGTGCCTCTCTCACCTGCAGCCCTAGGAATTCACATTTGCCTCCTATCCTTTTAAGTACAGCCTCATGTCAAGTATTTAGCTGATTAATGGTGATGTTAACCAAACTAGGATTTTCCCTTGAAGTACTTTCCATCAAGTACGTATTTGCTTTCTAAATGCAAATTTAAGGTGTGGTGTCTGTTTAACAGCAACAAATAACAACATTTGTCATTTGTATTTTTTGAGGCAGTGTTTCTGCTGTCTGCTGTTGAACTTTTCCTGTATTGAATGAGCTACTTTAGTAGATAGAGTGCCAACAACTGTTCTTACTTCAAATGCATGCACTGTGTTTGAATGATCACTTAACTTTAATGCATAAGTGCATGTGCCAGAGCAGCAAGCCCTTGAGAAAATACATGCAAAAATGAAAATACTATCTACTCCCAATATTAGTACATGCACCTGTAGCGTACTTGTCTTTTCTTACCAAGGAAAGCACGTCCAATGTGCATGTGTGAATGAAGCGGCAAAAATCCCAAGATGCTTCATTCGTAAACACTCAACTGACACATTTTTGTGGTTTTTCTAGGCTAATTTAAAGAGAGAGATATTTGTTATGGGTAAACCTCCTCGTAGCCCTGTGATGACTAAGAGATCCTGCAGCTCCTCTGTCAGAGGTCACAGCTATTCACATAGGGTATGGTACCAGATGCCCAGTGTGCAGTAACAGCATTTCCGTATTAAAGGAGCTCAGTGTCTTCAGTATTTTGTTTTTGCCCAAGTGTCTGAATACTATCAGTATGTTGTGTTTTCTTCCTGTTGTGCTTCTGTGCTATGTCTGAATAAAGCCAACAGGTTTCCATGTGCTAAACTTGTTATAAATCCATTAGTGTATTGTATCTCAGCAGTACTGCACAGTATTTCCAGTGCTACAAGATGTAAGAGATCAAAGGTCTGCAAATATAGCCTGTTTTTTGTCCTAAACAACTCTTTGCTTAAAAGTAATTCTAGTTTATTAAAGTTACAGTTTCCAGAAGTTAAAAATTATCTTACACAGGCTTTGGTGATGTTGAACTCTTGGTTTTTTTTAGCCCATGTCCTTTTCAAAATATTTCATCACTGCTGTATTGAATTCCCTTGAAACTCTTTATCCAAGCACAGCTATCCCAGACTCGCACTCTTTAGCCTTTCCCTTCCTAATCATAATATAGCAGCACCATAGCTGTAATAGTTTTACCTTTCCAGAACATTTAGTTTGCATGCATTTGGATAAAAAAAAAGTGTTTTCAATTATAGAAAGGATCAAAATTACATAGGACTGAGAATCTATGGGCTGTATTTTACCCTTACTTTTCCTTTAGGCTGAATTATTTTCTGCATCAATTTCTTAACATTAGACACTTAAAACCTATAATGGGATTAATCGCTTTCCATGTAGTCACTCCTGATTTAGAACATCTTCTTTCCAGGTACTTCCTTTTCAAAATTTCAATTTAAGATATGCGGGTTATTTTAATTTTCAAAGTCTTAGCTTTTTTGGAAGGTCTTTGTTTGCTGCAAGGTACAGTGGAGACAGTACTTTCTCCATCTTTGAACAGAGACGATTTAGTCATAGAAAGACCAGAAATCTTATAGTACTGGACCAGCACCATCTCAGAGAAAGTCCATAATAAAGAGAATAATTATATCTACACACAAACACACACACAAAAAAAGACCAAGACCTATTTTAATTTTGCTTGTTAATCCAAATAAATGGCATACAGGCAGTATGCTAAAGGGACTGTATTGGTCAATATTTAGTGCATTTCGGAATTTAATTCCAAAACCACGAGAACACAGATTTATACATTCAGAACTCTACAGAACTACTACAAGCAAGGGCACATCAATCATGCATGAAGATCAAGTATACCACTGGAACTCCTCACTTGACTACACACTTCCTAACATTTTTTAGATTAGACCTTACTATTTTTATTTGTTTTTTTGTTTGTTTGTTTTTTGTTTTGTTTTTTTGTTTTTTTTTTTTACCAAGGAAACACGATACTGTAGCAAACCAATCCATAGCTGGAAGCCCTACATTCATGGCATGAAAACTAACTTAGCATTTAAGGTGATAAATTTCATGGTATCTCCTCAACACTGTTGGCTAGAACATAACCGTTGCACATTCTGGCTAATGCCACTGTATAAAGAAATAAACACTTAGGAAAAAAAAATGGGGGAAAAGCTTCTTAAAGTAAGCTCAGGTAATATAAATGATCACATTCCAATGTCTCCTGTTCAGATATAGCACTTCATTTCCCCATATCTTAACTCTGCCAAAGCTTCCCCTATAGTAGCAACATCCAGTTGAAAAATCTCTCACCATGATCTTGTGTCATCTGTTTCTGCGGTAATTAACTTACAGTAAAATATTTTAGTATTGAAGCATATGCAGAAAAAGAAATTTCTTCTTGGCATGGCATACATTCAAAGCATTAAAATCATTCATAGTACCATTTATTACATTGGTTTTTAATGAATGCAAGAAAAATCCATAACTTTGGTTGAATTCTCTTGCATCTCTGACAGTCTTTGCCATTCAGCTTACATCAGGTATGTAACTAAGATAAATTCCAGATTGCAACAAAGACATCAAGCAACCTGCCCGGTGCTATGTTCTTTTTTTGTTCAACAATTCAGCTGTTGAAGGAGATTTACCAAGAACTCGAATGTCTGATTTGCAATCTTTGCTGTTGGATTCTGCGGTAATAATTTTCTTATACATAAACAGAAGAGAGGAATATGACGGCGAACAGCGGATTAAAGAGTATAAACAGACCTTTTTGACCCTTCAACACCTGTTTCTTCCCTAGCTCTCATCTTTATGAATAAGTTTTGTTATCTACCTGCCTGCATCTTTAGGCACCTTTTAAAATTTACACTCTACAGACTGCAAAGATGAAGCAGAAAATATTCATGATATTTTCTGCAAGTAAATACACAGTCACGGTGAAAATTAACTCCTTTGATTACATCTGGAGATGCTGGGAAGTACGAAAAAAAAGAATATTTAAATAAATGCACTAGTTTTTCAATTTATACTAGTAGGCTGTGGGTTAGTTAGCACACGCTTCTCCCATGGCATCATCTTAGAGAAAACTGAAGCAGGATGAACTGGAATAGCCAAACATGGGAATGAGAGAAGCATGAACCACTAACAAAAACCTCACAGCTTCAGGATCAGATTGCAATCTACTCAATTCATGAAAGAAAGTGTTATAAGCTGTGTTTGACACCCACGTACCCAAAATAGTGGCAGTTCCTACACTTGTATCAAGCTGTCAGTCTCCTCAACACTATAGGGCATTCTCAGACAAAGCTGCTCACATCAAAACTCTTCCAAGCAGCTGCTCCTGCACTGTTTCTGGCTGGGGCTACGCTGTAATGTGTTAAGTCATTATCTCCCTGAACAGGTTTCCACTGCGGGATTAATATCTTTCATCATTTGCATCTTACATCATTTGCAGCTTTATTGGACATTAGTGGTGTGTGAGTTAAGACAAAAAATAATTCTTTTAAAGATTTGCACTGGAAATACATTTTTTTTTTTTTTTCCCATCTTAAAGTAGAAATGTTGTTATTCTCAAACAATCACATACAGGCTTTCAAAAATTCTTAGTGTTCTTGGTCTCCCAACAGCCTGCATGGCTTTGTGCTGCCCCTTAAGCTGGAACGGAATTAAAGCATAGCATGTTATGCCTGCCAAGTTAGTACTGTGTGTAATGTAAATTGGATTGTTCTTTTGTGTATGGATCTGTGGTCTAAATTCTGCAATTAAGTATATAAGGTTTTGTTTCACTTAACTAAAAATATACTTCAAGTAATGTATAACGTTCATCACTTGCATCTAATTTTTCTAATGCTATTTTTGTTTCACTGTGATGATGCAGCAAAGTTCTGTTCCAACTTTCTACTACGCCATAAACAGACTGTTGATGAAATTAACAGTCTTGTTTTAGTTTTTATCTTGTCTTCTTCAAAAAATCAGATTTCTAAACCTACCAAGACTCTATTGCTTGCCATGTCTCTTAAGAATTTATTGTGAGGTTGAGTGTGTGGAGAGTTTTTTTTTAAGCAAAGTAGAATATGAAAGCTTAAGCAACTATGCATCATACGCCTATCCAACTACTTGGATCTTAGACTATAAATCCTTATTACATTTCAAATCATTTCATTTCAGCCACAGCGCCCAGTGCTTGCTCATGAAAACATACACAGTGGGGGGGAACCGTAAGTATACTTCTTGTCTACTAAAGCAAACGTAACATTTAAGCAACAGCCAGCACATTCTCAAGTAATTTGTTGACCTGCCAAGTACTACTATGAAGAGATTTTGTAAATTTACAGATAACCACATGATGTAGGAAGATATCCAACACAGTCCCACAGGACAAAGTTTCAGTCATATAATTTAATGTTTGATGTAATCATACATCAAACTCAGACTTGCCAACTTAAAGTTCTCCTTCATTTATACTAAAAAGGGACAATAATTTTGTAAGGTTTGACTTTTTTTTTTTTTTTTTTTAAGAATTATTCTTATTGTCTCCACTGTTCCATCTTAGCAGAACACCAGTTAAAGACTTTACATAAATTCAACTCATCTGCTTTACTGACAACGCAAATTAGCCAGAAACCATTCTGAATGTGAATTGATAACGTTAATCATGGGAACACAGAAATGTTTTGTGTAATTTATGTGTGCAATTTAAAAATTAGAGACAAAAAAGCTTTTTGAAGAACTGGAGAAGAACCTAGATTTCAAGTTGTATTTTTACAATGCAATCAGAATGGAACTTGTAAGGTTGTTTTGGTGCTATTAAAATGCAAATTCAGTGCAAGATTTTTTCAATTTCTTATTTTTTTCCCTCTAGCATCAGAGAGCTTTGGAGCTAGATGAATTCTCCTGCATGCAATTAGGGCTTAGCATCTAAAAATGTTTAACAGCTTAGCTGAAGAAACAGCAAAAGAAAAGAGAGGAGCAGTTATCAAATGATAACTGGACCACAAATAATATATAACAAAAATTGGACATTTTGCTTTCAATCTCAATTAAGCCATTTTTTCCTCAAGCATATTGAAGCGCCTACCTGTTTTGTAAGCAATAATTATCTAAATAATGTTCTTCAGTGAGTTTTAGTAGTGCATGACTAAAATTACTCAATCCTAAAAAACCAAATATATTTAAATTGTCAACCATATATTGTCTTGAATATGCATTTTGTCAGTTTTATGAGTTTTAGTAGTCTTTCCTATTTAAGAAATTCCTAACAAAAGGAATTCTAAGGAAAATTATCAAAAAGGAAGCGAAATGACTACAAAAGTAATGAAAATGAATTAGCTAGAAATGACTAAGAATACAGAGCTGGAATACTTCACCCTCTTTCACATATGACTGCCCTAGTCTACCTTCCTTTTAGCTTCCTTCTTCTGAAGGGAGTCACTGTGCACAGTTTTTTGTGCCTTCTTTTTCTCTCAATTTAATCTGTTTTATTCCCTGTTCATCTCTGAGGCTGCTGTGACAGTCAGGCACATTCAAGGCAAGAGGTATAAATGCATATACTAATTTGTGGTCTACCTCTTATAAGGTGTTCCACTTTGAAACTTATTCTTTCTCATTTTACCAGCTTAATTTGTCTCTTTCCCCCTTCACTACCTCTGTAAATCTTTCTCTCAGGCTCTCTTCACAATATTTTCTCCCTTTCACACATTTTATGCAGCCTACCTCCTCTTCCTTTAGGACAGAAACCATTTGGGAAACCACCTATTTCAGCCCTGTAGGTAGCTGGGTCTCATTTTGCCCTCTTCCTACAGTTACACAACAGAGGAAAAGCCCAAGCTAACACAGGCTGTCCCACCAGCAAGGGGCAGCTGCCTGAGGAGAGGCCTGAACCCAACAGCTGCTCCTTCTCAGTACTCGAGGTACAGGCCACTGCCTAGGTTTCATTCATGGTCTCCCTTGCTTCTTGGAGTTGCTTGCTACTTAGCTAATGCATAAGAGGACAACTTTAAAAACCCACCCCAGCAATGATGACTTGTGAATAACAAGGGACTGATGTAGCAGGGGCAGTTTTAAGAACGGAAAGGGTTATAGCTATTTCCATGTAGCAATTACTGCCCTCCTTCCCACAGAGGTAGGCACCCAGAGGCAGAGCTCCCAGGTGCCAGCCCTCTCCTAGTAGGTGCTAACAAGCAGCCCAGGGCAGTCCCCACTTTCAGAGGTAGTATGTGTGAGCTGCCCTCCTCAGCATCCACACCACATCACACAGCAGGGGCCGTGTTTGTACGGTATGCATTGGCTCTGCCATGGCAGACTATGAGGACAGCAGGATCAGCAAAGCAAAAGCATGGTCTTCAATGCTGCTCATGGGGGTTAAGAGGCTAGTGCAGGCTACACCCTCCCTCCAAGAAATTATATTCTCTACTTTGGTGACTCAGCTATAAAATAATATTTAAACAGAATCGTGTTTTAACCAACACTGCGACATCAGGCTTGCCTTGCAGCCTCAGTCTTCACTGCCCCATTCTTTTGGATAAAGTTGGGTACTAGCCTTGATATCTTCCACCAAGCAAAACAAATCCTTTTCCCCTTTTCCTATGCTTGAAGGGAGCTTTACTTATGAGTTACTGTTTAAAACAGCTTCTTTAACAACAATGCAAAGAACTCTTTCTTCTTTTTAAAATGTAACATTTGTCCTATTTAAGGTTTCAGGCTCTATATAACTATACTCCTAGGAACGAAGATGAATTGGAGCTCAGAGAGGGAGATGTCATTGATGTGATGGAAAAATGTGATGATGGATGGTTTGTGGGTATGTTTTAACTGGTTGCTTTTTCATATATTCTTTATTCCTGACCTCTGCTGCCCTGTTTGTTTGGTGTCTTACAAACTAATTAATCTTTGGCATTCACTGTAATAAACCTGAACCTGGTTTTACCAGGGGAAATCCCCACCAAAATCCTCTGAAGTTAATGGGTGATTATTCACTTCTGTGCTTGGGAATTGACGCATGCTTCTAATTTATTAGACAGCATTATTGTCATTCTCACGCTGACACAGAGTGGACTGTGTATTGCTCCTCATAAAAACTTACATGAGTACTGCTACAGAATTGACTATTTGTGAAAACTGAGTATTACTGAACAAACAGATGCTTAGGTCTAAATAAGGTGGCTAAATCATTGCATAAACATTCATGCACACAGTGGCTAAATTTTTTTTTATCATCTTACTAATCCTTAGCATTTCAAAAATCCAAATTAGTTAACTACAAACAAGTGATGCTGTTTAAATTAAATGATTTCTACACCCAAGTCAAAATTTCAGCACATTAGATTTAGCAGAGATTTCAACTGAGCTATACAATTCAATTAAATATGCCTATATTTGCTTTTTCCTTCCTGCAGTTATAATTTGTTAAAATTCACAACTCGCAAGTGAAATACAAAATTCATTTAATTTAATGTAAAGAACAGTAGATACATTTGTAAAATATTTAAAAAAAAAAAAAAATCAAGGACATGCTTACATAGTGATTTTCCTGTTATTATTGCCGTCTTTCATCTATTGCTTCTAATTTCAGGAACTTCAAGAAGAACCAAATTCTTTGGTACTTTCCCTGGAAACTATGTCAAGAGGCTGTGAATTTTTTTCATTCTTATTTATGCTGCATCTCTGCAACATATCTGCATAAAGCTGCTAGAAAACATGCTACGCTGGCCTTCTGTTTTCTTGCTTGCAGTCTCAAATAGAGGCCATCCAGTTCATCCTCATCCCATCCCATCTGCCAAACCGTTCCAGCAGTATTACAGCAACGACTACCGTGTGAATAAATAAGCTTTTCTGAAACAAGAGGAATCCTCCCTACGTATAAATACTCCCTGCTTTTAACTCTTTTTATTTGAAACACAATAGGAAAAGCCTGATGAGAAGTACCCAGAAGAATTGCTACGTTGGGGGGAGAGGGGGGTGTGTGAGGACAGGGAGAAAGCCTTCCTGTTTGGGACATTTGTGGTACTATCATGAAGTGCGATGGGAAAATAAAAATTTTCAGCATGCATGTACAACAGAGGGAAAGTTGCTGCTTACTATTTAAGAAGAAAAAAAAGCAGAAAAGGTGTTTTGAATTTTCACATTCTTATTAGCTTGGCAGCATTTGTTGCTTTCACTTTGCTGTATCACAGGTTTGCCTATTGTACTGGTTTACAATGACAAATTATAATATAGGTTTTTTGCCTGCACTTGTATGTTGTAACTTATGCACAGTGACTGTAAAATCTCAAGCAAGTGTAGTGAAAAATGGAAGAACTGCAAGTGTTCTGATGGTGCAATGGTATTTGCTAAACCCTTTTTCCCCTATTAAAACGACAGCGTTTTCTCTTCAAAGATAAGAAGTGCAAGAGGTATAAAACCTCGGGAAACAGGATTTAAAGAAGAGACAGACAGTGATATAAGCATAGACAATAACAACCTGCTGATCACATGACATTAAATGGTTGTAATCAAAATGTTGTAATAGTCAGCATCATGAAATCTGAGAGGTTAGTGTTTTTATGTACCACAGGCATTTTAAGCAGCAGCAAGTAAACAGTGTTAGTGCAAAGGATTTTTTCCTCTAACATAGCCACCTGAAAAACATTCACAAATATCATGTACTGATTTATTTCACTATACACACACACGTATATACATGTATGTTAACAAAATCTGAGTTACACATTCTTTTTTTAGGAATTTAGTACATTTAAAAAAAAAAAATCACAAGTATTAAAATCAATACGTTTTAGAGGATTTGGGTTGTTGTTTTTTTTTTCTGAATGAATCAAGTATTTGAAAACAGACATTCTCCATATGCAACTATAAGCATAAATAGCATATGAAATTAAGGCACAGGATGATAATGACTACAACTCCATGAAAAAAAAAAAAATTGAATTTTTTTTCCAAGTCAGATTTGTTTTCTTTGGCACCTTATAGATGGCAAAAGCTTCTACTGCATTTCCCATGGGTAAAGGACTGAAATTATCAACATGTATTTAGTCTCTGTAGCATTTTGTACATATGTTTGCTTTTTTGTACAGAGCCATTTGGTTGTTGATTTAAAAAAAAATTAAGTTTCTTATTTGATCTTCACCCTCTTTACATACAGAACATTTCAATGCATTTTGCTTTACTTGCTCTATTTACCATAAGCACATCTGAATAGTGCAATTCTGTAAGATAGCATTTTATGCAAAATTTTATTAATTAAAATATGGTTTACCAGCCAAATCTAAATGTACATATGTCTTTATTACTGAGAAATGTCATTAAGACAAAGGTAAAGAAACATCTTTGTGCAGCATACCTTTATTATTGCAGATTTAATGGTAAAAGCTTTATATTTCAAAGGCTTTCAATTTTAAACTAGATCTGCATGCAGCTTTGCTGTGAGATTAATTCCTATCTTTGATGCCATTTATGATTGAAGACTTAAATATCTGTTGCCTGTGATATTTAAAAAGTACTGTTTCTACTCTGTATCTGATTTTAGAAAAATACAGGTTTTTCGTACCTGGCTTTCAGGTAATTGACTTTGAATTCCTACAAGCAAAAGGTCTCTGTGTTTTTTTTCTTGAATAGACTTCTAATAAATTTTGCTTGGAGTACACAGGTGTTTTCCCCGTCATTTCTCAAATACATGTAACAGGCTACTCAAGTGCTACAAAACTCTTTAAGCTTTTATGTACAAGTACAATCAGTGTTGTCTTTACAGAGATTTTTTTCTACCACTGAGGATACACAGATTGCAATATGGACAACCAGTATTGTCAACACAGTTGTCACTTCATCCACTTCAGTGTCATCCCTAAAACTCCTGAATCCAAAAGCAACTCCCTGGGCTTTCTGCACTGACAGTGCTAATGCAAGGTAATTTTTCTGTTACCAGAGCTGGCCTTTGCTCCTGAAGCACAGAGATAAAGTACATTACTGAAGCCCTTTGTATCTCACAGAAGTTCCACACCCTAATTCTTTCCTTAAGCAAAAGGAAAACAAGAGAAACAAGCTTAGAAATAAGACTTACAAAAAATACAGGCTTGGGAGAGAGCATCTTATGCTTGGGACTCTGCCAGAAGCACTGAGTTACCCCTGTTAATGTCTCTGCCTGGCAAAGAGCAGCTTGCTGTTCAAACAAAACCCAAACCCACAGGAAGCAGAGCATACAGGCAGCAGCCTTTTTTCCCTGCGTGGTTACTCCTGGTGCCTCCGGGCTCCCTGGTCCTGCTCCTCCAGCTCTCACTTGCCTCCACTGCTCGGATGACACCTTCCAGACGTGCTATGCTGCACTCTTACTGCTGAAGAGTGCGGCATTCTGGCACAAATAATCTATTTCTGACTTGCACAGCTTTGTCTTTACAATAGCTGGGCTGTTAAAATACCAGCAAATGAGCTCCTTGGTCAGCATAAACAGATTCTGCTGGGAGTGATTTCAATTTGGACAAGACCTAATTTAGCCAGCAGTGCCGTCTCTTAGGTAAACATGCCCTTACAGCACTAAGTTAGCTTAAACCCACCACACATCTCTCTTGCTCTATAAACTAATGGCTGAGTATACGAGCACATGTTGTATGGTTTGCCCTTCTGTCTGCTGGCTCGGTGATTCCATGCATCTGAATTCTCTTTGCTAATTGCAAGAGGGAATAAAAAAAGTGTAAGGATAGATCACAAGAATTGCAAGTCACTGACACCAAGAAAAACTGTAGTGTCTGTGGTTTAGTCAAAAAGTGTTGCAAGGTGACCAGAAATGTAAAATGTAAAATGTAAAAGGACAACACAGAGGTACAAGTTCTGTCCAGCTAAACAAAATATACTGAAATAGGCAAGGTCTGTTGAAATTCCTCCTACGCTATTTAACTAACAGACCAAAGGACTTTTTGAGCTTTTCTGTAAAATTCTTATATACTCCCCTATAAATTCATGGAGGGCAATGCATAGGACTGGAAGGTGCTATATCTTTAACCAGAACTAGAGATAAATTGAGAAGAGAGACCTGTAGAATTTGGTGTCAGTCAGTTTAACATCTAGTTTTTTTTTCTAGAAAGGACTTCAGATTTTTCTAGAAAATGGTATAGCAAACCAATTCCCCTTAATTTTTCTTGAAATATGTAGCATGGATCTTAATTTCTATTAGGATTTTCTTTTAATGCTATCACATGATAGCTGTACTGGCAGGCTGAGAAAAGTCTGCTAGAGTATTCCTGAAACTAAGTTCATTGTACAGCTGCACTGCATCACAGATCAAAAATTCATGCAACCAGAGCTTCCCCATACAGCAGCAGATTCTGCTGCCTACCTTTTGGCAAGCTGTCCACCTGCCGTTCATCACCTGCATGGGAGGCAAAGGCCACTACAAAACAAAACCAAGCAACCCCACGAAACACCAACCAACCAGGGACACCGAGGCATGAGCTTTTCAAGGTAACACTATATCCCAAAGCTAAGGGTCACCCCAGCAGTTTTAACATTCTGTAGCCCGTGCCAAAGCCAAGTACGTTGTCATTCTGCAATGCCCGGTATTTACCAGCTGCCTTTTAGCTGCTGCTGTACACAACTGTGGCAGGAACACAGGGTGCTTCCTGTAGATTCCAAAAAGCAATGCACGAGCTAATGGGAAGCTAGAATTATGAAGTAAGCAGCTCTAGAAAGACCTCAGGTCATCGCACTAAGTACATTCACCATGTAACTATAAATGCTGTAAGGGAAACCCTAGCTTTGCTTCAGTTAACAGCAAACACCACTGAAGTCAATAGATTCTGAATTTGCTTCAAGGATTGTATTGTTAACACATTTTTTACGTTAGCTTGAAAGGAAGAGAAACACTGAAGCAACTGGATGTCTGATTTGGGCTGGTTTTTTAACCACATCAAGAAGTATGAGTGTGGGCAGAGCCCAGAACACACTTCTTCAGCTGTCCCCACTGCACAGCACAGCTGATAGTAGGTACTCTTCTCTAGGGTCTAGCTGGCACATTCACTTGAAGTCAAACTGTACACACCACCACAGTTGCAACAGCACATTAAAAATTGAACTGCTGGCCTTTTCTAATTTGTTTACACAGCATAATCCCTTGTTACACTCAGTAAGGACCAATCAGACGCAAACCTGAATCCACCCATCTTACAGAGCCTGAAAGTTCCCAGTCAAACATGTAGGAAGAGGTACCTTGTCTGTTCCAAGTAAGCAGGGGATGCTTTAGGCTTCCTTCTGCAACTCCTCAGGTAACCAATACCACACAGCTATTTGATTGGATGCAGAGTGCCTTTTTGTTTTATCTTCCCCCAGTGCCACACGAGCTAAGTTTTAAACAGCTAGCCAAAATTGCTCCATAGGATCTATTATTCTCATTAATACATTCTTTTGAAAGTTACAAATATCGTTCTATTTATCTACCAAGAATATGATACAATTCACTGAAAGGGAAAGAGAAAAATGAATTTCTGCTTGCACATCCCTGACTCAGAAACTGCTTAGGTCAAAGAAAGTGATGCTGGTGACATACAGGCTCTCATTCACGTATTTTTGCCACTCTAAGACAATGAAAGACTAAAAGAAGTTTCTAGGTTAACAAGCAGTGACAAAATCAGCAAAGAGCTTGAACAGTACAGCAGGTACAGTTTTTGTTTTCATCCTGCTGGTTGGTAATACCGGTCACCTTAATTCCTTAGCAGTTCTGAATCCATAACTCCCAACTCCTGTTTCATTTGCTTTGATATGAGTCCCATATGTAAACCATTATGGAGTTTTGCCCTCTAGTATTATATTTAACTTCTGCTTCTTTGGGAGTCATTGAGGAGCAACGTGCTAACACACTATTTAATCTAGCAGAACGCAGAAAGCCTTCATACTGAAAGAGCTATCCCACTAAGCAGCTGCCACAGTGATGTCACGTCTAATTGCAGATCTGGTGCAGCGGGTTCCACTGCACAGTGGCATTACATCACAAACGACTCCATAGGAAAAAAACAAGTTGTCTGACAACCAGAAATGCGTTGCTAGGTTCATCCTCAGAACAGATACTTCAGCTTCAATCATTTACATTTCTTGCTGCCAACACAAATAAATCCTGAGGCCCTTATTTTGCACCCACATACACACATAGCACAGTAATCCTCCTACATTTTCCATCCATCAGGAAAAAAAAATCAATTTTTAAAATACCCCAAGAATAACGTAATTCTGTTTCCAGTCAAGACAGTTAGCAGACAGTTGCACACAGGAGAAGAAACTTCTGTCACAAGCTCCCATCTCACCCTATGAGAGGGTCCTGTACTCCCTTGAGCCCACTCCATATGCCTCACTCTAGCTCCAGCCAATTTGAATAGTAGCTTTCTATTTAACTACTGGGCCCTTTAACACTTCTTTGGCCTCTACTCCATTTTAGTTCATTTCAAAACTTTCTACAAACATCATGTGTATGTGTAATAGGGTAATCAAACCTGCATCAAGATTTTCCCTTGCCACTGAGACAGGTAAGCACAAACCAATGCTGTAGATGACAGCATGAGTAGCCCAAACATGTCATTCTAAGTGGGTCATTGCATTGCTGCTGCTGCTGCTGCTGTCATTAGCCAGATAAACCTAAAGCACACGAGGACCCAGCTAGTGCTTCCCACTTTGGGGCGAGGGTTAACACTGGCAGCTGTAATGTGAAACATGTACAAACACCGGCTGGCGCAGGAGCTGTGAAAGGCTTTTCTTACACTACTACTGATTCATCTGTTATAGATAGGTGTTTTCTACATGTAACTGGAAATATTCGAACAGGTGAGAATCAGCCCTTCCCCCTCTTAAACCAAGGAAGAGAATAAATTAATGCGTCAAAATGTCTGAGGTAGTAGAAGGCAATGCTTGCATGCCAATGGAGAGCTCTGTGCACTATTTATAGATCCTCTTCATGTGCTCTATGGGGCTCTTACTTTTCCCTCCTGTTCCAACACTCATTCTCTTCCCATCAATCCCCAGAGACACACCGAAGGAAAGACTGCAAGGCATGGAAGGTGACATTCTACGGCTGAAAAATACTAAGGATCTGTTTTACCCCATTCAATGTCTCTGTCTCATGCACCTCCTTATCCAGACGTCCCCCAAAGCACTACCTGCATCATATACTCATTGAGTATGGGAGAGATCTTCAAGATCATCAGGTCAAACAGGCAACTTGACAAAGCATCTTCATAGAATCACAGAATGGTTTGTGTCGGAAAGGTCCTTTAAGATCGTCTAGTTCCAACACCCCTGCTACAGGCAGAGACACCTCCCACTAGACCAGGTTGCTCAAAACCTCATCCAGACTGGTTTTGCATTCCTCTAGGGAGAAGACACCCACAATCTTGCTGGGCAACCTGTTCAAGTATCTCACCACCCTCACAGTAAAGAATTTCTTCGTAATATCTAGTCTAAATCTACCCTCTTCCAGTTTAAAACCATTTCCCTTTGTCCTGTCACTACATGCCCTTATGAAAAGTTGCTCCCCAGCTTTCTTGTAGGCCCCCTTCAGGTACTGGAAGGCCGCCAAGAGGTCTTCAGAACCTTCTCCCAGCTGAAGAGCCCCAGCTCTCTCAGCCTATCCTCATAATGGAGGTTCTCCAGCCTTCTGATCATCTTCATGGCCCTCCTGGTCATCACCACCTAAAATCCAGATCTTTCACAAATGGAAGACACCTCCTGCATCATGCCAGAAAGCCGTGCTGCCCAACAGCTTACACAGAGCGCCATTAGTACTGGTTTGAAGGTCCCAAGTTAAAGTCCTGACACTCTCATGTGAGGATACTTCAATAAGCTGTTTTTGAGATTTTAAGAGTGCAAAACAGAAATTGCTGAAGTGTGACGGACAGACAAGAGGAAAATCTAATCTTTAGGGGCAGTTTTCTGTGTGTGTTTCTGAATTTTTTTTTTTATTTTTTTTTTTTTTTTGTTTTGAACTTTTATATTTTTTATTGGGGATGGGAGGTGGAGAGAAAGGGTAAGGATCGAAAGGTAGATTTACTCCCATTTCAAATGACTTCCTCTATAAACTGATTTACCTGTCTTCACAATGTGGGAAGGGAATTTTCCTTAAGGGTCTTCCCCATGGAGAGATTACCCTCCATTTCTGGCCTGGATTTCTATATTACTGGACAACTTCAGGAGCAAAAGTTCTAACTACATATGAGTAATTAACTCCCCACATACTGGAGTAAAGCAAATGTGAACGTGTAAATATTGGTTTAAGACTGTATTTATGAATATTCATATCTGACAGTTTCTACATTAACTATTTCAGATGCAGTAATTACTTGTCAGTGAAGACAAGACTTCATCATAGTTACATTTCTGCTGGTTTTTGCCTACACTGCACTTACATTCTTCCACAGTATTGACAGCTTTTTCAAATATTTTTTCACTGTATATTTAGTGCTACATTCACTGAATAAAAGCAAAGAAAAAGTGCAATCAGGGCAAAGTGTGAAATGCATAATTAACTACTTTTATTCAGTATTTGATTTTGCTGTTAAGCAACTAATTCATGGTTGTTGAAAAGCAGATTACGTCCTTTTAATTAGCAGAAAGAAATCAAAATTATAACTAGAAAAATACTGAAGTACAAGCTAAATTTAAGTATCAAGCCTGAGTAACTACAGTGCACATCAAGATTCTAAGATCCAGCTTTGTGGCCTGCTACAATCTGAAGCTGCTGATCTCTGGCTCTCATCCCACCTTATACTTAAAACAGAACACCATATTTGTCTTTCAGCTGTTGCTGTTTGTCATGATCCAGTAAATACAGCCAACTCTCCCATAGCAACTACTTTCATAATGCTAAACTCAAGCCACACAGAAAACTGGAAACGGAAAACGTGAAAGAAAACAAGATATAGAATACAGTGGTTTATGGAACATCAGATAACAATTGTAAGTTACATATTTCTGATGCCTGCTTCTTAGAGAAAAACATTCAGGATGTTTGGTACTCAGGCCACAAAAAAAAAAAAAAAAAAAAAAAAAAAAAAAGTGTTATCTCATGCACCACCATGATCTCATAATGAAGTCTCATTTCATGAGGGAGCACAAACAGATCAAAATGAAGAAAAACTTCAAAAGAAATGAAGAGTCCTTGACAGGATGTGTAACTTTGCCTCCTACCTTCCTTCTCTTTCATAAAGATACTTCAGAATTAGCTTCTTTTTTTTTTTTTAATTAACCCATTATTTACAATAGAGGGCATTCTTAATGTCAGAAATGAGATAACACTTAAATTATAAAGAACAAAAGAAAAAAAATTGATTTAAAGATAATCTCATCAAGGCTAAAGACCAGGCACAAAGTACAAATGACAGTCATATCAGCACAGGCATTTTCTTCTTTACCAAGAAGTGACTTCTTTGACTCCTCACTTCATATCTTCTTCAAGATATAAAATTATTACTGACAAAAGTCTTTTAGGAGGGGAAAAAAATACACTGACACATTTCCACAGGGAGAGATGCATGTACACACACACATGCACACACATACACACACGTGCTCACGACTTTGATCTTTATGGTAGTTGGCAGAAACTTCACCACTCCAAGAATAGCAAGATTTCATCCAGTAACGACTAAAGGAAATCTCCTTTTATTAACTATACTAATCTCTTTGAAAAGCATTTTTTCTTAGAGAAAAACTGCTACCACCTCCTGCCTGACAGGTTTCCCTAGTTAAGACACATTTTACTGTATATCTGTTTCTAGAGTCCTGAACCTTCCAGAATTCTCTGGAATTTTGGTAACATCATGTGCTGCAGAATAAGGTCAGCTCCTTCTCTAGTAGCAGCACACATAATCTCCACATAAACATTATTCTTCCTATATATATGGGAACTGTTGAGTCACAGCCTAAACCACTGGTTGAGCACCTGAGGAAAGGACCCGGTCAGCCCTGGTGAAGGCAATTCAGCTGTGTGACTGGGAGGGCTGGAGTCTGGCTGCACCTCTCTTACAACTCATTTAAGGGCTGACTGCCAGTGGGGAAGGATCCCCTTCTGGATATCCCTTCTTGGTGAAGCTTTCCCCTGTGATCCTAGAATCTTCTGATATGAGTGAGCAATCTTTTTCCCTTCCTTTATAGTACCTCTCTATTGTACCAGTCCTTCCATCACTGCACCTTTGTTGTAATGCCCTTCCCATTGTATTGATCTGTCCAATTGCTACTCTATAATTTGGTTTTTAAACTTGCTTATTGAAGGAGTAAAAGGCAGCTAATCTTGCAGGCCTGTAGTCATTCCACATTAAAGACCACATTTTAAAATCACAATGTATATTCATAGCAGGGACATCATACCACAGCACCTCATCCCCATTTTAGTCTCAGAATATGGTAAGTCACACACAATGACTGACAATAGGGTAACAGTGACAAAATACACATTAAAAATACACATCATCTGATATGTACCCAGAAGGTGACTGGGAAAATCTGAAACATTAACATTCAGCAGTCTCTAAGGATCTACAACTACTGCTAATTACAATGTAATGAATTTCAAATTAACATACTCCCTTAGAAGAATAATGTTCCTTCCATTACCTCCATTGTTTCCCTGCTCTTTACCACCTCACTTGCTTTAGAAAGAGCCACACAGCCTGCAAGCTTCAGTGCACTGTCAATGCTTGGCATGTGTTGTGTAACACAGTACAAGAAAACACATACCCTTACCTACCATTAGTATTCTTAAAGCACCAGTAAATGGAATTTGCCCTACACTAATGCAAGCACCCCTTCAGTTTTCAGCCCATGCACCCAGGAATATCACAATGATAGCTGTTGCTCTGCAGCCTTTACCCTCTCAAGATGCTTTAGTTTCTACCCAACTGCTGCAAAAGGTCTCAAACAAGCAGTAATAAGGTGTCCAAAAAGCAGCCCTTCCACTTCTACCAGAGTCCTACCATGACCACATCTGGTCATCAGCAATATACAGAACAGGTGACAGGTCCATGGGCATGTAGTCAGATCACTACCAGAGAAGCTCAGTTGTGAGAACAGCCAGCAGCCACTATGAACAAGCTAGTAGTAACTCACATTTCTACCCCTATGATTTGGGAAGAACAGGAGATAAGTCTCTTGATCCCATTAGATCTCTTTACCATTCATTTAATAAATATGATAAGCTTTCCTTTGGAAAAAGTGAGGTCAGTTATCACGTTTTTTTTTTTTTTTTTTTTTTTTTTTTTTTTTTTTTTTTTTTTTAAAAGCAATACAGAGTCATAGAAATCAAGAAACAGGCCTATTTAGAAACACAAAATGAGACTTTGCTTTTATTAGAGGCAGTACTGGGAGTCTGAAGAATTATGTTACAGTTCATGTAGATATGTGTCATTACACAACTAATGAAGAATTTTAACTCTTCCTGAATGCAGCCTTATAATACACATAATGAAAGAGTTTTCAGAAATCTAACAATTTTTATGCATTATTTGTTCACGTAATACTTAATGGCAAGCACATCAGATACTTGTTTAACAGCTACTTTATGCTGTGTAAAAGATTATATATCTAAGAGTCAGCATGTTAATTTATGAAGCATACTGGACTGATCTGTTGTGCTGGCACGCAGCCTTGCTAACTTCATTCCAACTTTACTCTTCTGGAATTAGCTCTTTCAATTCCCAGTGCCAAAATGGGCTTTAACTTTAAACCTAATAAGGGATCAGCTTGCCAAATTTGGAGTTGACGTTTGATCCTAGCTATTAAAGGGAGCAGAACCATCAACAACTGAATGAGCTGAAAAGAAAAAACAACTTAGAGTCACATTGCTGTTCTAGTCTTTAGGATTCTCCACCATACCTTCTTGCTGGCTTTTAGCACAGAAGGACAAGACACTTTTCTTATACAGTCCTTGCAGAAAACATTCAGTTCTCATAAAAATAATGAAGCATGAAATTGGAGAAGCACAATAATTAGGCATGCAAATTGAGAAGCCTTTTGCGACTTACTTTTTGGCTAAGAATCATAACTACAATATGTGCTGACATTATATCAGGTTCACAGATAAACGAATAAAGGACAAGAAATTTCTTCAAGTCACAACAATATCTAACTCTGATAACACAGAAAAAGACAGTAGAAATGCTGCAATGGAAGTAACACTTTAGGTAACCAGTGTGCGAGTGGGAATTATAAAAACACAGATGGAAATTCAAATGTCCATCTGTTCATTTGCAGAGAAGTTCCCAAATGGAAGATAAGCAGGACTTCAATGCCTTAATGTGACTAAGCATCTTGTTTAACTTAAAATGCCCTTTAGATTTTCTTTGAAAAGCAGAATCACACCAATCACATTATTTTATACAAGCCTCCAACTCCTCCTTTGCCTTTTATAAAAAATGAAAAAGGCAAACAAGAAAATCAGTGCACAAATTTCAGGCAAACTGAAAACTCAAAACAAGCACATCTATGATTAGTGAAACAAGTCTTTTAAAATAGAAGATTTCATTTTCTTCTTTCAACTTGCTTAGATGTTCATAAACTAGAACTTTGAAATATATTATGATAGCAGGCATTTACTTTCCATTTATTTGCTTGTTTGGACCACGTCCTTAACATAGACTTTAAAAGGCTCTAAGGCACCTACTCCCCACTTTTTAAGCAAGCAGCTTCTTGTAGAAAAGAGAGCATATACCAAGCTTAATGAGCCTGCAGACAAAACATTTATCCTTTACTTAGTACCTGTCTAGCAGAGAGACGTACAAGAGCCATGTGAAAATGATGGTCAAAAATCTGAAGTGAGAGTGCAGTTGAGCCAAATCATTGTTTCAAAACAACTGCAAAGCTGGAGCACGGGGAGGACTTGTAGGAAAGCCCTTTTCCACCTCACACGTTTTCCAGCTAATGCCTGGCAAAGGGGTACAGCACCAGAAACCCTCTCCTTCACTTTGCTAGCTGCATGATAAGAACACGAGAGTTGCCTGTCATACTGATTAAGAACATGAAAAAGGATTTCTCCTTTGCCAGGAAAATATAAAGATGGATTATCAGACATCCACCAAAAAAAGTTGAGATGAAATATTCATCGGGATCCAAGTTATTAACTATTCCTGCTCCTTGGCAGTTCAATTAGAAATGACTTCAAACTGTACTTAAACAGTCATATGTTGCTGCTTTGGGAGATCATTTTAAAATTGCAAACATTTATTATAAGAAGATTTCCCATATACCCATGTGTTTTGAAATAGAAGTCAGGCCATGCAGCAGGGAATATTCTGGCCTTTCACCTCTGGAGAGCCAGTTTAAGTACATACTGTTCCACATGTTTCCACATGTGTAATTGATTTTCAGGCTCCACTTAGTATCCTAGCTGTTACTGTCCAAAATTTACAGAGAGGCTCAGTACACTTTATGACAACAAGCTCCAGAATAGGTCAGGTTTATCACACTTCTGGCCCCAAATGCATACTTTGAGGAGGGCTTTTTATTGTTTTTGCCAAGGTTCATTCTGGTTCTACAGCCTGCAACAAAGCATTCCAGGAGTATACAGAAGGATGCATCAGTGTTAAACATTTGGTACTTTTTTAGTAAGGAAATCTAGTTCTATTTATAATTTTTATATTTATTTATTTATTTTTACATCCACTGTATTGATTTATCAGGAAAATATTTCCTTAGAATCATAGAATCCTTAGAGTTGGAAGGGACCTTTAAAGGTTATCTAGTCCATCTTCTCTGCAATGAACAGAGACATACACAGCCAGATCACATTGCTCAGGGTCTGATCCAGCCTCACTTTGAAAGTCTCCAGGGACAGGGCATCAACCACATCTCTGTGCAACCTCTGATATATATATATATATATATATATTTTTTGTAAAGTTATAAGGGTAAAAGAGTACATGGAGTTAAAGCTCAACTAGTGACACATCAATAAAACAGGATTCAACGCTTGCTGTCTGGAACAACAGCACTTTGGAGAGTAAATCCACCTTCCAATTAAATAAGGGAGAAAAAAAAAATCTTTGATCCAATGTTCAGTTTGATATGAGCATGTTTTCTGCTGCAGTTAATAGCAATCACCTGCACAGTTAAAGTTTAAGCCTGCTCTCTCCCTACATGTTTCTAATGAGAGTAGAAGGGATGGAAAAGCACATCTCAGTATAGTAGAGAAGCATGTACAAACATGATAGACACTTAAGCAACCTGAAATTGTTTCACCAACTAGCAGCTGTCCCCAGATGATCAGTAACTCTCTAGTTACTTCACCAGCAGTCAAAATACCTAACAGGCTTTGAGAAGAACAGGATTTCTAAAATATTACTAATAAAGTTTACATATTAAGATATAACTCATTAACTAACTAAAAAGAATTTGGAAGACAAATCACAAATAAACAAGTTGTTATACAAGTACCTAATTTTTGACACTGGAAACTAAGAGTCTGATCACAGGTTTGACCTGATACAGACATTCTTATGATTCTGAAGCCTTTGCTATTGCAGGATTTACTATTTGAGATTGCCAGTATTCAATGAAAACAGAAAGGCAAACATCACTCTTTAGATCAGTACACCTAACACGCTAGACATGCCCAGCTAGAAACTAGAAGGCATTACAGGATTCATTAGGAAAAGAGTGAGGAAAAAAAAGTATCAAACAGGTGAGTGTTTTTACTCAGAACAAGCATAAGGGAGGATGAAAAAAGAAACAGAATAACTATTAGAGATACTCTCTGACTTTGGATGCATAATAGAACCTGGCAGGATACGAACCGCATAAGCAGAGAATCAATATGTTGCAAGCACGTGTTGAATCAATCTCAAAAACTGTCATATCAAAGTATATGCACTGTTCAAAAGCAATGAAAACTCTTTTAAACTTTAAATCATGAAATATTTAAGCTAACACACTTGATATATGCCTGAACTAAATACCTGCCTTGCTTTTTATCGATGTGTTTTCTCTTCCCTAATGTAAGCTGACCTCACTCCCGTGCTCCTGACAACTGTCAAATCAAACTGATGGGGTCTATTTTCTCACAGTTTTCTTTGAGAGAGGTACTAACATCTATTTTGCTCACATTGGGGTGTGAAATATTTCAGAGACTTTTTATAGTTTTAGAGTATATTCTGGACAAGAAGACCACTAAAAACAATCACAACAAACACTACAGTCTAATAGCAAGCCACAAATGAAGGATAAATACCTCAGAAATTCTGAGGCTAACTTTCACAGCCCTCAGGAAAAGAAAAAAGTTCTCAGCATATCTTACTGAGAAGGACTTTCAGTATACAGATATTATGAGTAGACACAGATAAAAACATTCAACAAGTATGAGGCAGAAACCAATTTTATACTGAAATTTACAAATAAACACATTACCCACCCCAGAAATTACAGGAATGGCATGAACCTATATTTTATTCTTGCATCTCACTTATTATTCTTTTTTGTCCAGAGCCCCCTCTAAGCAGGATGTATAAGAAAGATAATAAGAAAGGCAAATGCACAGAGTGAACAAAGATGAGTAAGGCCTCTGACATAGGAAACAACAAGGAAGAAAAAAAAACAAAAACAAAGAAAAACCAACCACTTTTACCCAAAGGCAGAAAACATTATGTGGACTGTTATCACCACAAAATATATATTCTCAACATTTTTCATTAGAGCTAGATGTAGGTACTGTTACAAAGAGGACAAATTTGGGGCAAAGTGAAGCTTGAAGAACATTTCACATGCACAATTAACTTCAGTAATGTCACTTCTAAGCAAAAATCCGTAGCATCATGATAAGAGAGTGAGTAAACACAGACACCATCACTGCACGATTCCTCCTTTTTCTGAGAGGGGATAAAGTCAGAATAAAGTATGAACAAGCTGATGCAAGAAAATCAAAATGATGGAGAATGTTACTGAATGACATCAGCAACCAAGAGAAGGCATTTGGAATTGTCTTGCAATTGTAGATTTCTACAAAAAGTAGAGGTATCATCAAATAATTCTGCAATTCTCTTCCTCATTACAAGAAATATGCATGACATCAGCCCAGACTTTTCAAGCCATTGGAGCTGATGCATGCCATGCTCTCGAGTGACTGTGGCTGAAATATTCAGCTGAAGGGCTGGACAGACTTCTTATGGCAGCAAACTATTACATTACAAGTAAGACAAGATGTGAAATGACAGCCTGAGAGGGAAATCTCCTTATATTTGTTTATATGAAACAGAACCATCAGCAGTCAGAGCAGTGCACTGTAAAGTTAAAACAAGGACCAGCAATATATAAAGCAGGCAACAGGGTGGCTTTATAAAGCCAGAAAGCTGTATCCTGGATTTGACTGATTGTGAGGCTGAGGGGGATGCTGAAGCAGCAGATAAAGCTGATGTACTTGTAAACTTTCCAGCTGAGGCTTTATTTGTCTGGTTTGGTACTCCCCTCAGTGGGTGGGGAAGCTAGGGACTGGCTGACGTCAGCCAGAGGAGGAATAAAGCACAGTGCTTGGGGTGACCACAACATCCCAGGAGTTGGCTGCCCTGTCCCACAGGTGCCCAGCACACATCCTCCTGCAGCTCAGCCCCTCATACACACCAAAGGAAAACAAGCAGGAATCCAGCAGCACCCAGCCACAATGCCACAGAACGTTATTCTTCCAGGACCGGCACCCTGGGGATTCAGGCTCTCAGGAGGAATAGATTTTAACCAACCTTTGATCATAACCAGGGTATGTGCTTTGTTCATTTCCTTTCTATTTACTGTATTTGACACCTGTTGCAGACTTTTGCCCTTTACTTTTCTTAAGTTCAGAGACACAGATGAAGCTGTGCACAGATCAGCAAGCAGCTGCTGGCTCTGAGCAAAGCTAGCTGGAAGCTAACTGCTTTAAAAGTTTTGTGTAACATTTCTGTAACTGTTTTATTGGTCTAAAAGAGTACTTCTAATTATGCCCCCAAAATTAAATTCAAGTGCTTTGGCAGCAGGAAAACTCTGTCATGATTTCCCCAAGCATTCAAATGAGAAAATTAGTTCTGAGCCTCTGAAGGCCAGAGCCCCACTGCTCCCACTTTCACTGCCTGCCTGAGTGCTCACCAGGGAGACATCGCCTGGCAGCAGCTCCTCATGCCTGCAAGTTTGTGTTCTGCAAACTCTCCGTGCCAACTTCCTGAGATGAATCTAACTTTAATTAAACTGAAGTCCGCATGTTGCCAGCAAAAGCAACAGCACCTGCTTTTAAATCTGAAAGTTTTCCACTTTCATGAATGTTTAATTAAGGAATTATCAAAAGTTATCTATCCTAAATATGCAAGAGAGAATTCGTCTGTGTTTTCTGCCATATTTAGTAACAGACAATTCACATTAACCCCCTACTAAAGGGCAGGAAGAACTCAAGCCTTCATATTCCCATGGATTTTGAACTATTAATTGCAAATAGTTTAAGAAATAAGTTACCTGACGAAAGGAGCATATAAGCAGGCAGCTGCCCTGCATCTACAAATATACATAACCTGTCATTAAGTAGATCTGTATTTCAGTATTTTTTTATTATTTTGAAAACTGTGTTAAACATATAAGGAGAACTAGTTCTGATCCTTAATGTTTTTGCTGCTTTTTAGCACCTCAGACACACCGAGTATGCGATGCATGAGCCACCCACCCCCAGCACCTTCCCCCCCTCCAAAGCCCCACACTATGACTCAATATATACACTATGTCTGGTATTAAATAAACATCAAAAGCCTTGAAGGATGAATGTCACTCGTGATGCCTTGCAGTAAATACACTTCTGAACAGGAGTCCACAGAAGGCACCAACCCTTTTTATATTATACCAGTAAGAATTAATTTCTTTTGATCACTTACTCCAGATTCACACTAGCATAAAAACAATGTACTTATTTTAAGTGTAAATAAAAGAGAGTGCTATTTGAATTCACATAATTTCATAAAAAACATTCATAAGATATAACAAAAACCTTTAAGCAAACAGTAGATGAAAAAACAATGAATAAAGAAAAAAAAAATCTCTGGATTTTTTGGGGCCTTCATTGCCTTTTATGGGCTTCCAAAAGAAAAATAGTTTCCATTATCTCTAATGAAAAATATTTTAGCGGTGTCTGGTTTGTATTTCCTTTGTGTTTAGATTAAGTGCAATGAAGTTTAAAACTACAGTAACAAAGGATGTTACTATAAATGTAGCTTTCTAAAGAATAAATGATTTTACAATTGACTCATACCTACCGAATGTCTCACAAGACATAAGTCACAGGCTTCTAGCAAACTATGGCAATACTCAAATATCACATTGCAAGTAGACCTATGAAATAATATATATGTATGAGAAAGAAGATGTTTATGTTTGCTTAACTCAAGTTTAATGATTTTAATGGTAGATTTGTTTAATCTTAGGGTGTTTGGTTTTTTTTTTTTTGGTGGTGGTGGTGGTGGGTTTTTTGCCACGGCATACAATTAGAAGAATCTTTCAATAAGTATTGTGCTGTAGATCTTAACCACTAGTGAACAATTTGTGGGATTCATATACCTTGCTTTTTTGGGCCTAGGTATTCATTTCATAAGAGGAATCAACAGCAGTCCATTCACATTTGGCTCAACTGTCCTGACAGGAAATACTATTTGCTATAAAGAGGAGGACATAAATTATTTTCAAACATTTTTAATAAAACAATTGGACAGGTGTACATTTAGGTGGCTATCACAACCCCTTGTGCAGCAAGAAAAAGCTTTTACTAGAATAAGTCAGAGGGTCCATGGCAGAAGAGATCATCATACACCTGTCTAATGAACAGATGCCATCTCAAAAATCCATTTGCAATTATTCCAAGCAAGACAATTCTCTTGACTCTTTCAAGCAAACGCAAAGACCACAGATCCTGTGATCACTGAGAGGATGGAAGAACAGGAAGGGGAATAAAAATAGACACATTCAGTTAGATTCTATTAGGATCGAAGATGATCAGTTAACTGGAAATAAGGAAAATTTTTTTTTAAATCCTTGGAACTCTACAAAGATGAAATAAATTATCTAAGCAAAATGATTAAAACCCCAGTCCTTATGAAACAGATTCATTTCCATCTATGAAATGACAGAAGATAACAGATAACAGTTTGGGTCACGTATTTAGAGGAATGCAAACCTAGACTTTAAGTCATATTAAATAAAGCATTACACAAAATTAAAACTTTTGGAGGTTGGAGTGAATGGTAAAACATTATTAACTCTAGATTTCGGTTCCGTTTTACTAGAAACTTTTACAGATCACGATTAAGAATTTATATTAACTCAACTTTATGTTTAGCCTCTCTGCCTGCAAACATTTAAAACTTTTCCTAAAGTAAAAGCTTAAGATATTTATCAAAGTGTATCACAACAAGTTTCATAAGTCTACTAAACAGATGCAGAGTGTTTTTCTTCAAAGTATCATAACAGACATTAACCATGTGGGATAAAGAGTTATCCCTGTCAACATCTAAATGTTCAACAGGTGTCTGTATTTATTCAAATAAAAAGGATGCAGGAGCAATAGATATGCCATACATACATGTCTAAAAGCGCAAGGAAAAGGTTTTCTGAAAGCACCAGTAGAATCTATCTCATAAAGCAGGGATGGCCAACAAACCCTGTGCTCATAACATTTTGTAACTAGTCACAATACACATTTCATAAGTCACTAGTTCCTTAAGAGACAGCATCACTTATTGAGGTACCTGCAATATCAATACTATATCTATAATACTTTGTGACCACAGCGTGGTCCATTTCTTCACTTGAGAAGGAATGACAGAATGGCTGGTTTTGCCCATTATATTTAGAGCATTAGAGAATTTAGCAGACATTCTAATGCCAGCGGCCTCTCCTGCAGTTGTCATTCCATGCATGTCCTCAACATGCTAGACAAAGTCAGGAACCATCCCAGGCTACAGGAAGAAGCATGGTCTCTCCCACCCATTTCTTGCTGCAGTAATGTAAGTGGTCTCAGTGTGGTTTATTTAAACTAGCAGCTGTTGAAATTTGACAAACAGATAACTTTAGGGTCTCCAGACTCAAAATCTGCAAGAAACTTTCTTGATCCATATTCAAAATGATTATTCAGGCACCTTAACACTTTGTTCAATACACAGTAGGCAAGCCCATCTTTTTGAATGTTGGTGGGGCTAATAGCCTCCAGCTGGTCACAAGCACCTGTTTTGAAAGCTTACTTAACTCATGTGATAATAATACACACACTACAGCTTGTTGCAGAGAAATAACAAACAAATTGGAAAGCAGGGAAAAAAAAAAAAAAAAAAGACTGCAAAACAAACCCTAAGTTCCTCAAGCATTCAAACTCACTGAACAGAGATGGGCAGTTAGAAAGAATAAAGAATGACTGGCTGACATTTCCCACTGTTTCAATAATGATGCTCTTTTTGGCATGCATTGTTTGGTATTTCACTTGGAAGAATCACTGTTACTGAAGTGCAGTAGGAGTGAAAAACTTTAAGGAGTTCAGAATCCAGGTTAGACATGAATAAAGAGAAAATATTATTTCAGTTATTGGCATTTTTATGATTAGTAAATAAACAACATGAGAAGGCAAGCTTGCAGGAAATACACTAACTGCTGTATGGCGTCCGTAAGCATGGTGAGACCACAAATGCCCTTCTATGTTCCCCAGTCAACGAAACTCACACACATGAACATTAAGCACAAATGTCTAGCAGAGTACTATTTTGCTACTGCCTGAGGTTTTGAGGGAGAACATCACCACTTTTTTCAATCAAATTACACAATGACAATTGAGATGAAAGGCTCAAAGACAAGTTAAATTACAGAAATTAAAGTGGAACCTATTTAATTCAGAAAGTGTGAAAGCAATTTTCATCTACTTTGAAGTTACGATGAATAAAGCACGTCTGTTGATCCGACAATAAAACCACAGAGAAATCAGCAAAACTGCAAAGGCAAGGCTTTGGGGAGAAATCAGACAGTTGTTTATATACCCACTCTTCCCACGTCCAATCCAGCAGAAAATAGGGAAGCATGGTGAAATTCATTCTATTGGTTATTAGATATGAATGCAACTTCACTCAGAATTTGTTTTTCAGATTACACCTGGAAGCAAGGCTTCTACTGCCAACTTGTGCCCTGGTGATGTTATTGTGGCTATCAATGGCCTAAGCACAGAGAACATGACACACAATGACGCTCAGGAAAGAATTAAAGCAGCTACACATCAGCTTTCCTTGAGAATAGAGAGGTATGTGAACATATCTGCTTATTTCTGAGAAAAGATACAATCATCCAACTAAGGCACTGCAACCATTATGTAGGTTAACTACATAAAATAATTCTGAGAATTTCACAAAACCTTTCAAATTACACACATGCAAACCTACCTCACCAACTCCACATCAGGCAATAGTTCCGGAACACATCCTCAGGAACAGGATTAACTTCCATCAGGGAAGTCTCCTGAAGAACCACTGAGCTATGAACCCTATCCCTCACTGCCTCTACTGATTTCACAAGCCTTATATTTATCATAGGGAAATATTCTTAACATTTTTGGGAAATAAAAAGCTGGAAAGGGCCAAGTAGAGCCCTTAGCTAGCTGTCACTTGGTCAGTTACCTCAGTATTCTACCACTCTCAGCTCCAAGTGCTTATCACTGCCTCCTGCCCTCAAAAACAGGGGAAAAAGAGTAGCTAAAAAAAACCAAAAAGCTCTCTTACCTGAAACGCACGAGCCCAGAAATTTCTTACAGTAATTTCTCTGTAAAAGCTACCATGAGGAACAACATACACCTTCACATCCCCTAAATGCATTTGTTCAGCCTTTAATCAAAATCACTTTCCCAGCTGTCTCCAGGAATCAGACGACTCTGACCAACCTGACGCCCTTAGGGAGACACAGCACTTTGTTCCAGCTGACCACAATATTCCTTTCCAAATAAAGGAGTATTTTTCTTGGAAGAAGAATTGTCTAGTTACTAAAGCCTAGACTTTAGTTTAAAAATTCCTACACTTAATTGCAGTATATCAATCTGTTACAGGCTGCTACATACCATTTAACAACTCTCTTACAAAGTATTTAAAAATATGGTAAGTGTAATTTTCCATGTGAAGTTTCAGCAAATTTAAAAATACTAAATATTTGGATTTACATAGCAAACAGTATCACTGTCTACACTGTATATTAATGTTTAATGTTAGTATTGTAGCATTCTAAAATCAGCTGCTAAATTTTCCTTTGCCTGCGAAGTCGGAATTGTAACTCTCATTTACGTGTTTGCTATCTCCACTGAAGCAACTGAAAGAATATCTATGCAACATCTATTTACAACTGGATATATACCTTGTGTACCTAAATTGCACCCTTCCTCCATTAAAAAGCAGCCCTTCCACAGATATTGTGGTCATGAAAAAATAAACTGATATTGAGGTTTAGGAAAATTCCTAATATATGCACCTATTTGTGCAAAATATTTAGTATATCCAAAAAGCTATCAAACATTTAAAAAACAAAGCTGTAAAAAGCTTGCTCTACTCAAAACAAAAAGGGACAAGTTTTCCTTTGCATTCCATTAACTGTTAACAAATCATTTTCAATTCTTCATAATATAAATAATTGAAAAAATATACGTGTACTTTTTAATACAGTTCACATATAATACACAAATACTGTTAAAGCACTTTCATGTTAAAACAGTAATAAAGCGTAAAACAAACTAAACTTTCAAGCTTTCTCCTTTTATAAGAGATGTATAACTATACAGGAATTCAAGTTCTTTAATCTCTGCCTTTTTCTCTTTGTAGGGCACAAACTAAATTATGGTCCCCACAAGTTACAGAAGATGGCAAAGCAAATCCCTTCAAGATAAATTTGGAAGCTGAACCACAGGTATGAATTCTTTAAATTTACCTAAGCATTTTCATTCATGTATTTACACTTCAAATGATCTCCCTTGTGGTCATTAAAATTCTTTGAATACCACTCCATCCATTATCTACCAGTTTAAGCAAATATGAATCATAACAGTTTTCAGATATATAAGCATCATCTTATCTGATGGATGTTTTAGTTTTTCAGCTACAAATGAAACAAAATTTTAACAAGTTACAACACATACCCATTTTTCTTTAAAACTGCACATATCACCACAGTTCTACTATGGATAAAAACACCTCCTTTTATTCTGATACTGTTTAAGTTGCTTTAACTCCTTTAGAGACTTTCTGATGAAGTCAGAAATAGATGTCAAACACCAATGCAATGCACCCATCACATCTCAAAAATCTTTTTGATGTAACAGGTAATGCAACAGGGAAATTCATTAATGTTGGGTCTCTCTATTTCCATGCACTTTTACACTGTACTACAGAACTGAAAGTTACAAAACTGTTCAACGCCCATGCACTGATCAATAAGCAAGTCATTCACCACTTTAGAACAGCCCAATCCTGTTTTTCGTACACTCAATTTAAATCCTCCTCTCTCTTCAGACTCATACCCAGTTCCCGAACAAATCTCTGAGCAGAAGTTTCCATGTTGTTATCTGTTAATTGTCTAGCTGTTGTCTATAACTAGTGTTTTACTTCCTTTGCCACTCCTCCTTTAACATACATAAATATTTGCTGTAGTCTCAAGAGAGAAGGGGAAAAGAGCATTCTGATTGCAGGTCAGGGTCAAAGTAAGTATGTCAAAGTGTTTAGGAAAAAAAATAAAAAATAAAAAATAAGAGCAGATTCTATTTGAACACATTCTAAGCAGTGAATGCTTCCACCCATTCTGTTCTCACACTTGCACTCCAAAACATGAATACACCACTCTGGTGTTCCAGTTCTCTCTCTCTCAGTTCTGCGCTAAAGCCTTTATGTTAGACGATACAGCAAACCTCAACAGAAACAATCCACTTTCTTCAGCAGTAAGAGACAGTATAATGAAGAAACAAAACAGCTATTTTAAATGCATATTTAAAATGGAAAAATGGAGTAGGTAGGATATACATAGAAGACACAGCAGTAGAACAACGTGACTACAATCCGTACAGAAAATTATGTAGGTATGTATTACAAGACCGTAATCCCTTTTACATGTATGCTGCATTCCAAGAGGAGCTGTTAGTTAAAAATAAATCATAAGATTTCTCAAAGTGTTATTTGGCAGGCTACTGAAAAGCAGTCTCCACTGGGAAGTTAGAGAAAATATCTATCCCAGATTTAAATAGCCAGCCTCTCCATATGGTACAGAGGTATGTCTACTTCTTTATCAGAAAATTAGGAGTACTAAGTTATTTCAATCAATATTAGGTATCAGAAAAGCAGCAATGTTAGGAAAAAATATGCTAAACCATCCTCAAGATGATTAATACGGTAGTTAAATTCTTCTGCTGAAGAACATCCATCAATCCGTTCTATCTGTGTGAAAAAACAGCCTTTTTTCTATAAGTGCTGAAATTTTAAACTTAATTTTATGGCTTATTTTGTAACAGCACATGAGACCCTCTGGTGTGCTTATCAACCATGCAAATAGCAGAACGAAAATTTGTCAGATGACCATTTACAGCACAGCTACAATCTGTGTAAATTACAGTAGTGTGTGCTGCTGTCTAACAGTGAACATAAGCATTGAAGCCCAGGCGAGTGAAACAAAATCCAAAAGCAGTATAATACTACAAATGCAAATTCCGTTTATCCAAAAGTATTGCATACACTGGTTGGTCTACAAAAATGGAAAATCACTGAATTGTATAAAAAGTATTTCCGACATCTGCGTAACAGTTAAAATTACTCAGAAGGTTACAGATGTTATAAAGATAGTTAGAACTTTTCACTTTTGCCAGATACATGATCTAAAGTACACTAAGAAAGTTTCACAAGGAGGGAAATCAATAATTTAAAATCCATTAGTAGCTAACTACATAAGAATAAGACTTAAAAAATCTTAATGATTTTAATTTGCAAGCTAATAAAATATAGTTATAAATGAAAGTGAAACATAGTTTAAATAGTTCAGCAAATCAACACAAGGCCAAAGAATGTTTACTTTAATTTCAACAGATAGAAAGTGTTCTATAGGTACTTGGAGATGGTTATGATAAAACTGATAAACAATTAACACTGTGCCTAATTGCAGCTATGGAACAAGAAACCTTTATACAGTGGAAAGCTTTTGCATTAGGCTGAGCAGCCCCAGTCATTTGGAGACTGACAGAGGCAATTGTCAAAGCACAATAAAAACTCCCACTAGTTTTTCTTCTGGGAAGAGAATACAAAGATAACAATTCCAGCAAACAACTTCCGGTGATAGTTGCTGACAAGGAGTCTTGAAAGCTCTGCATTCCCATATAAGAACCAAACACTTCATTTTGTTAATCTGGAACAACATATAGCACAACGAATAACAGGAAATAAAAGACTACTTGAAGTACTACTAATACATTTCCCTCATATTCTGTACAAAAGTAATTTAGAACAGAAGGTTCTCAAATAATATAATTAGGAAAAGACAATCAGAGTAAATGATAAAGTGAATCTTATTATCAATTAAAAAAAAAAAATACCCTCATATATGTCTTTCTACTATTTTGTTAATGTAAAACAACACTATGACCTGTAAATTTTTTTGTCATTTACAACTCTTTTAATCTCAGGTAAAATTATTTCCATCATCACAATTTCTTGAATTGTTTTTATTTGTGTTTTTGTTGTTGTTGTTGTTTTTTATTGCTTCTATCTTTGCCTTTGAATATTCTGTTCCCTGTTACTAGACCTCTGGCCATGAAAGACATTTTACATTCCTTGGAGATATAAATATACACTATATACATAGATAAGTCTATAAATCTAAACGAAACAGAACATTATTCTACAAAATTTATAGTCTATTACTACTTCCAGTCAAGTTCTGAAATGATACACTTGCACTCACGTTGTTTTGAGGACCTAGCCTGTCTTCTCTAACGGTATTCTCAGAGATTTTAGTCACAAAGTACCTCAACATGTAAACTGTGTATACTCATGGCAGTTATCCCCAAAGAATGCCATCGTACAATCCCTGCTGCATGCATTTCTACAGACTTCTGAGGCTGTGTTCATATTGTTCCTGATACTTGTACCAAAATACAAAATGTAGTTAGTCATGCAAAAAGGACATCAGTCTGGTAAAAAAAATAAAAAATAAAAAAAATAAAAATTAGAATTTAAGAAACGAAATACCATAATTATCACACAGTCCTGATTATGAATTTCAACAACATCCAGTTCTCACTTTGCTTTTGAACTGAAAGAGGACTTTTTACAGACTCAGTAAGATCCAATAAACACAAGAGCTGGACTGTTTTTGCTGCTGTATGTTCTGTCATTGATATTTTTATGAAGAGATGATTTTAAAATAAAAAGGAATTAATTTAAGTTGAATTAACTGCAAGTACTTTTTTCAAAACTGTTATACTGTAAATATGCTACTCTGATGCCACGTCTTCTGTGCTGTTCATCTGTCAACATAATTAAATGGGGTGAAATGACAGTGTGCCTTGTTGCTTTTGCTTGCTTTGTATCATACATGGATTTAAATCAATTTTAAATATTTTGATATTAATATATTTCATAAAGTAGACATGAACCTAAACAGTAGTAGCTTACTTCCATTTACTAATAGATTTTCTCAATTGCAATGCAGTTCTGACAGAAAGAAACAAAGATTGCAAGCAAAATCTTTGTGCACATCTATCTGATTGCTTCTTTCAGTAGTCTCTTACAATGTAATACTGCTAAACTCTTCCATTTAACTGCTTTTACTGTTTGCATTTCCTGGCTGCACATTCTATATAACCATGGCTTTTCTTTTCATCTGTTCCTAAATATATTCCTGCAACTGTAGCTTTAAATGAAAACTACGGAGCCAGTTCACATTCAGGTTTTCTTAATTTCAAAAATTAAAACTTACAGATGTCAAAAATGTGTCCATATTTATCTAATCTGCTCATACTATCCTGAATTACCCCAGGGATTTAAGTATTCAAATTAAATTGTATTTGTTGCTTATTTGTTTTAAGTCGAATTTTCCTAGCATTCCATAAAAGATAGCATAATCTAAGAAAGGCATTTCGGCATTCCAAAAAAATAAAAACTTTGTTTAAAAAATGACTTAGCAGAACAAGAAAACTCATTTGCATAACTTGCAAGATTTAACTGAAAGACCACAACTGCATCAGAATAATTTTAATACTGAAGATGTTAGATATGTAACAATTAAAAAACATGTGACAGCAAATACACAGCATAAATCGTACATAATGATTAAACCAAAAGCTCCAGTAATTACAACTTGAGCTCCTACAATCTGGAATAAAATTGATATGGGAATATCAGAACAAACTCTCTATAGGTCATAAGACACTGTGTGATACCAATGTGATTACATAAATTGTCTATAGTATTGTAGTATTACTCCAACCACACTTTTAAGCGGAGAATATAACTTTCAGGAACAAGAAAGGACTCAGCATGTGCAAAAGTTCTGTCCTCACTCCACATTTCATCCTCTGTAGATTTGCTGTCAAGTGGCCTAAACCTTAGGAAAATCAAGCACAAGGCAAAATATATATCCCACATCCAACGTCAAGACAGCAAATTGGCAGAGCTAAGCTACAGAAGTACCAACAATCTCTGCTATCTTACCATTGAAACTTCCAGTCTCTCAAGAAGAATGCCATTCAAACTGTAGAAACCTCTTTCAGGAATGAGAGCTTTTTATTCTGTATAGATCAAGTGCACTCATAGCACTGTCTCCAAAAAGCACTGCAGGACAGCAGGAAAGGATGATGGACTACAGCATCAAACACTCTTCATCCACTGAATGTTTCTACAAGATGAACCTAAACAGCGTAAAACCTAGAGAATACAATAGGTCATCTCACTAATTTCTTCTTGAAGTTTCATGCTACTCACAAATGTGGAATGGCTTCTGGTTGCTCTGAGGCAGAAAAATAATCTCTGAATGTGTACAGCTAAAGAAGAAAACAGAAAATTCATAGAATAATATAGTATGCTTGCATCAGTTAAAAAATAACAAAGTTAAAAAGTAAAAAATGCAGAGATTAACAATACTGATGTCAGTTTTACTCATTACTAGCTTTGGTGTGCATTGTAGCTCTGTGTATTTTGTCTGCCTATCATGTACAGGAATTCAAGCCTATTGGTACAGCTCACAACAGAAGGGCCCAGCCTTTTGTTGCAGCAGCAAATATTGATGACAAAAGACAGGTAGTGAGCTCCTCCTATAATTCTCCAATTGGGCTGTACTCATCTGGCAATATACAAGACGCACTTCATGGACAGCTGAGGAGTCTCATTCCTAATGCATCACAAAAGTGAGTACTGGTATTTATTTATAATAAGTCTTTTGTGTTATATCACTATCTGTTCTGTTTTCAGTTAAAAAGTCCAGCTCTTGCTGTTTTTTTCTGATAATCAGGAGCTTATTGGTTATCCAAAAAACGAGTGATAAATGAAGCAATTTTTTCCAACACAGAAAACCTTACATTCAACTCTGTAACACTGCAGGTAGCTACAATTCTCCTCCCCCTACTGATCTGCAACACTGCAATCTAATCCTTTTCTAAAACCTTTACTTTGCAGCTTTTAGGTTCCAGGAATGTACAAAATAAAAAAGGTTACTTCATAGTTATGATTTTAAAACATTATCAGCAACCTTTTAACTAGAAGTAAACATTTATAGGCTTATAGGAAGCTATTTTAACCCTTTTTTCTTTACAGGATATGAACTACTTTGAACACAAGCATAATATTCGGCCCAAACCTTTCATACTCCCAGGCCGAAGCAGGTTATAAACTCTGAGTGCTGTGATGAGTTTGAATGCATGGTGTTATTTTTTAATGGATACTCACAGTTTGCATTAATATATCATATTGAGGCATTTGAAATTAACTTACGGTAGTATATAATGTGTGGCTGAAGTTTAAAAACCTGAAATGCTTAACTTGCAAATATCAGGCTCAAAATTCAAAATTTCCGAAAGCAAGCAGGTCCAGGTCTCAGTTATACATATGATTCTGAAGTAACTGCAAACACAAACCTGATTCTGTTTATAGCATGCACCAAGTATTGTACACTTATAAATATACAGAGCTTTGAAATTCTGTCCAAAAACAAATGTATGAGATTTCTTCACTTGCTAAATAAAAGACAGGGGTACTTCTGCAAGTTAAAGTCTAGGCTGTGCAGTGATTTAAAGTTAAAATTTCAGCAGATAGCTGTTCAGAGGATATCCTAATGACTAATGCAGAGCTAAAATAACTACCTACTGTTACAGACATGTAAATCTGTAAAATGCAGAATAGCTTATATATTAACATTAATTGTTTCAGTCTAATATTCCTCAATCATAACTGGGAGTCTAATTTACTATGATTTGCAGTACTAAATGCAGAGGGGAGAGGGAAACAGTGCAAATTCTTTCAAGCTCAAAAGTGCTCAACCAATACAATATATTGCGATGTTATTTTTTATGCTTTCTAGCAGTAACAGGTTTTACCAATGGATTTAGTGTTCTGTATTTCATTCTGAGGGTCAAAAATGCCTATACGCTATGTTATACTACTTCAAGTCTGACAGACTAGACTGAAAAAGCAGAATAGTTGATTCCTGCATACAAAGGACAATCTCATATGGACTATCAGTTTTGTCAGATGTATTTTTTTTTCACTATCTGAGTGACAAAGAGGAAACTAATAGACAGATAGAGCCCCATCCTTCTGTGAACAAAACCGAACAATGTAGAATGGAGAAAACATGCCCATCTCTACTAGGAGGCTGATGACAATACAGGATAAAAGATAACAGTCTTTAGGAAACATGTGGCCTCTAACTACAGACAGCATTTATATATATATATATCTCTGGAACTGACTTTTGGACCATGAGGTACCAATTGCAGGTATCTAATCAGATTTACAGAAGTTCAAATGAGTGTACTGGGAGCCTACTCTCAATTTCCCAATATTTTCAGAGATAATGCTGAATTAAATTGTCCGTTTTCCAGCTTGTCAGAAGAGCACCAGCCTACCAGAAATAAAAGAAGTGTCAGAACTTTAGTTGGGTAAGGTCTCTATGGTGTTCTAGCATTGCAGAAGTCTGTATTTAAAAACTGCACTCTTTCATGGATAATCTTAATTCTACAAAACCTTGTTTGTTGCAGTTTATCTCCTACTTATTCATTAGTTTGGCTGAAAAAATATTCTTTGTTAAACACAGCAAAACAAACAAACAAAAAATCCACCTCCAACTTGACCATATATATCCCTTTAGAACAGACAGCTGAAGGTAAACAGCACTTTGATGACAAGAGCTGATTCTGGGCTGTGGGACTGAACTAACAATCAACATTAGCCACAACTTTGGACTAAACTAACTGGAAATTATATTTTATATGTAATTACATTCTATTTGTACTTCATTCTGCTTTAACACCACTTCAGCTGCTAATAGCAAGATTTACGCTTTTTCTGCCCTTTTCCTATTTTTTTGACTTACTAACACTATCAGCACTGACAAAGCAAGATACTGCAGAATGTAAGGGTGTTGTTTTTACTTTTTTTTTAAAGGTTGTGAATTTATAAATAGCCATATATATTAATATTTTCAGCTGACTCTTGTTGGGTGATGATACAGAATTTGTACTTTTGGTTTAAGACTTGCCTATCCTTTCTGAAACTAGCTTTCTTTTCATATGTCTTTAATTGTAGAAAATGTATTTCCCTTTAAATTTTTAAGAGTGTGGTCCTACACAAATTCTCCATTGAATCAGGAGAGAATTTGAGTTCTTCTCCATGCAAGAGTATTGTATTGTATGGTCAAATTGTGAAATACAGTGTTATTTTACAGGCTTACACAAAATCATTCAGCTTGGAAAGAACTAATCACAACCCTGATACAAAGGAAAAAGATTTTTATCTTCTCTTGGTTCTGAATATCATATAAATGGTAACAAATTATACAACAACAGGAAAAAAAATATCCCTGGAATCAAGGAAGCCTCTGAGATGCTCTGAGGAAAATTAGTGACACTGAAAAAGACTTTGAGCTTAATGTTTACATTATTTTACCAGGCCTTTTTCAGAGATGTTAGTGCATAGTAACTAATTCAGTAATACAGAGCAATATCAATATTTCTCCAAAACTGTACATCTTCTTTATTTTATATAAATTACATGCAAAATCTGCTTCAAAAGCAGTAAAATGAATTCTCTATTCTTGTGAAGGACCATTTTATATTTTATTAAAAACACTGTCATTTAGAAAAGCAAAAGTACAACTGGCTGTTAAAGCATTTTTTCTTCTATGAAGTTTTCAACAAATATTACAAATAAAATATATTGATAAAATAATTTTAAAAGACGAATTCACACAGAATTTAAGGAAATCTGGGCAATGTCATATTAATTATTTTACACTACTTTAATTTCTTCAGATGTGGACTGAGATGGATTATGAAGTGCAGGACTGGAATGGTGCATTTAGGATTCCAATATTGCTGGTGTTAATTCTGTCACTGGCGTGTACAACTCACATAATCTTGAGATTTTAAGAATTACTTTCCTACAACAAGTTTTATGGAGGCTTAACTGGTACTCAAACAAAATCTAGCATTCAAAATGCAAATTAATATTATGTTCTGAAATATTAAATTCATTGTATTCTCTTTTACCTCCTAGAGAAAATGCTTGCCAGAATTTTAAGGAATGCTTTATAACTGGCACTGATGCTTTTTACAGGAAAATACTTTTCAATGAGTACACATACTTTTGCTTTTCTCTACTTCTACTTTCCTGTATTTGTTTCATACATACACTTGCTAACATCACCGTATTCCTGTACTTTTGTCTTTATTCTCTATAATCCGATGCGCACTGCACACCTTTCTGCACTCTGGCTGTAATCTGTAATTAACACAGTGGATGCAGCACTCCTTCGGGGATTGACTGTGGCAGTGGACGTAGTACCCCCTCTTCAATTAGCACGGTTAGCTCCATCTGCCCCACCGAGCTGAAAGCAGTATCTAGGATGGCCCCTAACGTTCCCCTGGAAATGGAGCTTCCTGGTGTCAAGATTGTACACGCTCAGTTTAACACACCTATGCAGTTGTACTCAGATGACAATATCATGGAAACACTGCAAGGCCAAGTTTCTACAGCTCTGGGGGAAACACCCGTAATGAGGTAATTAGAGCAGCATGCTTGATATTTATGAATATATGGATTTAGAATTACCAGCAGTCACAGGCTTTAATAATATCACACTGTTTCTTCAAGAATGTGTAAAAGGGTTAAAGACAAACTAAGTTATTTAAAGGCATTCAATGTTTCCATTAAAGCATTAGTAGTTGATGACTTTTAGTATTAAAGAGGTCTTTCAGAATTTATAAATAACTCAGAGGAAATAATCTTAAATTTGTAGTTAATAAATAAAAGCTGATTAAACTACCTGGACTACTTGCTGACTGGTCATTCCAAATTAAGATTCTCATTCTCTCCCAAATTCATAATTAGTTGTTATTACTATCATAGCTAGTATTTAATAATTTATTAATTTAATAATCTTATTAAATTATTCTTAATAAATGATTCTTATTGATCATTAATGCAATATTATTATTAACTCAAATTTATTTCAACTGTTGAAATTGAAGTTAGGAGATCTTGTGGACAGATATTCATACTATTAACTCCCACTTGGGACGATTTGTTCAGTAACTAGCTTTTGTCCAAAAAGAGCCAGTATTGACTTTCTAAATCTAAAAATGACCTAAAGATTAAAAGATGATTTATGAATTTTATTTACTACAGTAACTAAAGTCAGGTAGGAACCTTGCCAATATGGACAGCAGTGATAAATAATAAAACCTTTTAAAACTCTACTCATCTTTACAAGGTACAATTAATCATTCATTTTGGTTTACCTTTATTTTTGCTTAATAGTACTTACTTTTTTGTTATACAACAGTACTTAATAATTTATAATATGTATGATGCAAACTAAAGCTAATCACTAATACCTTAAATAAGCGGTAATCACTGGCACCAATAAGCCTTCTTCAGCGCTTTGAAGAACTGGGCTGTAACTAACCATAAAAATCAAATTTATAAAGAAATATTTATGTTCATGCTAATTTGATGAACACAAAACTGTACTTCATCTGAGTGATGTTAATCTACTGCATTAATGTTTACTCTCAATTACAACAAGAAGAATAGGGTAAAAGAAAAAAGCCAAATAGCTTTTTCTTTATTCTGTAATAATGGATTAAGCCCAGAGTAATCAGATTTCACGAATGCCTGTAGTGTTCTCAGTTTGAGAACTGACTCCCTACACAGGTTTAAAATGTCTTTTCTGTTGTGGGATTCATTTTCACTCTGGATGAATTTAGGAATGTTATCTCATTGATTTGTCCCTGTTTTTTGCCTTTTGTATGTAATTGTATTATCACTTGTTTGGATTTCAGGAATATTTTAGTAAAGAAGAGAGACTGAGGGTCTGATTTTGCAATAGTGAAAATCTTTAGAAGTGAGCTTACTCTATAGATTAAAAGCTTATGATAAAAGAACAGAACACGTTCTATACAACTTAAATACGGCTCTGAGCAATTTGGTTGATCACAGAAGACACAAAGAATTAATGTAATCAAGAGTAGTTATTCCTCTTACTGTGCTATGTGACAGCCCAGATGTTATTCTGGGAAGGTAACAAAATCATGTAAATCAAAACAGCCTAATTTCCTATGGAATTAGTTGCTTTTTTTCCAGTGGCAACTTATCTAAGGTACAACAGACCACAGAAGGCCTGTTGTAATAGGAAATTTAAAATGGATATTTACACAAATATCAGTGAGATAACAGACTTCGCCGAAGTAATTTTTACCTAATTAGTCCCAGTAGCAATTTGAAATCTATGGATGTCACAAGTTCAGCCTAATCTTCCCAGTGTGTGTAGTCATCTGTCCTTTCTCTCAGAAAATGTTAGTTAGCTCAATCAATTTTAAAATTCAGCATGATTTAAAATCAAACCACAAAACATTTTTGGTAAAATCTTTTGTTTGCAGGTCATAAGAAATTCAACCACGACACGTTATCTGGACAAGAATTTACCTTGTATTTTTGTCATGAAATTGCCATTATAAAAGTCACATCCCACATTAACTTAATTTTAAAAGTAGATTTTCCATTCACTTGTGTTTATCTGCAAATGTAATACCTACTTCAGCCTCTTTCTGTCACCTTCATAAATTAAGTAACAATTAGATTAGACAAGTAATCATTATTGTAACTAGTGAATGAGCCAACTTAGAAAAGCATGAATACCTTGACTTCACGGCACTCTCCCAAAGTGTTTGCTTAGGTTTTGGCTGACCCTATGTAAAGATATGGTCTGTGATTTTATCAGCATTCCTGAAGCCAGCTGCTGTGAAAATGGAATTTCTGGATACTGGGCCAGAGAGCATCTGGTAATACAGCAGTTGATCAAAAGAATGCAACTGCTTTGAAGTTAAACACAAGTACTGGCCTATTTCCAAATGCCCTTAGAGCCAGAGCAGTAATTATGGAAACAGCGTCATGAGTTTGTAGACTTATTTTTGTAAGAATTCCATGGATATCTTTTTCAGTACGCTAAGCTCCAGAGAAGCCTATATAAAGCAGTGCTACCTGAAAGAAACAGTTTTCCAGTGGCTGGAGAAACTCACATGTCTCTATGGCTGTTTCCTGAATCACATTCTATACCTGACAGAGCTATTCATTTGAAGTTATGTCTGTTAACTGCGTTCTCTGCTCTTCCTCCCTGTGATGCAGTGACCCAGCTCCCACGGCAGTGCCTCAGTCTGACGTGTACAGGATGCTGCACTCCAACCAACAGGAGGAGCCCAGCCAACCCCGCCAGTCTGGCTCCTTTAAGGTGCTCCAGAATTTAGTCTCCGAGGAAGGTGGTTAATAATAACATATTCTACCTCTTCAACTTTTTTTTTTTTTTTTTTTAATATTTGTGGGAAAGGGGAATCAGAGAGTAAGAGAGATCCGAACTACACAACTTTCTGACAGCCCAAATCTTTATAAATCTGACAAATAGTAAACAAGCCTAGTAACGTTTTTCCCCTTGCTCTTATGGCTAGCAATGTCTTGTGTTAATAAAATGGTGATGCTTGTTTAAGACTGCTAATGTACAAAATAGTTTTTAACTGAATGCTATTTTTTATGTGTAAGAACTCTGGGGACACAAAGAAAGAAAACACTCTCTTCCATATTCAGAAAAAATAGAATTTTAAGCCAGCTTCTAAGATAAGTTTCACTCATTCCCTCTCCGTTCTAAATGAAAACAAAAGAGGACAATACCATTTACAGTCATATTTCCTCCAAATGAAGTTTTGAAAATAACAATAAACATTTTTAAAGGCTACAAGTTTCTAATATTTACAATTACATTAAGCATAAAGAATAAAATATAACCAAATTTAAGCCAAGGGGTGAATATTTAAAAATATGTATAATTTTTCCTTTTGTATCTAAATATTTACAAGAGAAGGAATGAATGCATCTATTTTTTCTGTACACATATTATTGTGGAATTTTATTTGGCATCTTCTTCTGTAATTTTATATTTATATCATGTTACAAATCTTTTTGAACTCATTATATTGTTAGTTGTAAAAATAAGAAGTAAGCTTTCAGAGAGGTTTTGACTCCGTTAAGGCCCTATGTTAAAGCCAAATCCTCCTCCCTCTCCTGTTTATACCCAAGACCTATCAGAGAATTTCTGTGTGTCTATGAGATAGAGAACAATATATTTTTAATCAAGCTGTATCTGCTTTTTGGCTACAGTACACAACATTGTTCCCAATTCTAAAGACATGGGATTGGGCCCACAAAACTTATATCAAGAGACTTCATTATTATTGGGCATAAGTGAAAGCTTGTAAACACATACAGAAGTACATATTTACAGGAAAAGATTTAACTGTAGCAGACGTTTTTGTATCAGCCTGTATTTAACAGAAATATTTTGGATCTCAGATGGACGTCCAGTGGGTACAAGAAGTGTGAAAGCACCTGTAACGAAGATACCTACTGGCCTGCCCGGAGCCCAGAAAGTACCACAGTGTGACAAATGTGGGAGTGGAATTCTGTAAGTTATTTCTTCTCAGTTTTATAAATTTCTAGCTTAAGTGCACATCCCCAGTTCACATCCAAATAAACTACAGGTTTGTAGGTGGTTCAGTAGTGTAAAGCATCTTCCTGACAAGCCAGTGGGAGCATCAAAAACACTCTGTGATCTGTTTTGAATCTACCAGTTTTATATTTTAATGACATCACTAATTTCAGCAAAGAACACAGATAATGAGGAGGAAATAGGTTTTATAAATAGATTAATTTATTCAACATATTAATAGGTGAGACTATACTTAAAATGTTACAACCAAAATAAAATGTTTCTTCAAACTGGTTTTCCAGTGAGCTATTGGAAAGCCTATGTCATCACCTCTAATGCATTTTATATTCTACTTATTCAAACTCAACTTACAACTTTAAATTCTCTAGTAGCTGGCAAAACCACTAGAGAAGCAACTTAAAGGCCTTAAAAGAAATACCTAAAACTTACCTTGTATTATACTTTAGTTTCTTTGCACTCTAAATTCATATGAATTAACTGCTTTTTCTTGTTTTCACACAGAGGGACAGTGGTGAAGGCACGTGATAAATACCGACACCCAGAATGTTTTGTGTGCTCTGACTGCAATCTTAACCTGAAACAAAAAGGCTACTTCTTTGTGGAAGGCCAGCTCTACTGTGAAGCTCATGCACGAGCTCGCATGAGGCCACCAGAGGGATATGAAGCAGTTACTGTTTACCCAAAATGCTAGTCTTACATTAGCACACAAATACATGCATGCACACAAGAAGCCATTAACAGCTTAAAACTGCAGTACAACTGTCAGGACTTCTGTCTGAATTCAAAGTAGCAGCTTTTAAACCTTGTGATATTCTGAGGTGGAAGTCCCTATTAATCAGCAGTAACATACCATACCAGTAAAATTCAGCTAAAATTTTATCCTTGAAGTTGCCAACACAGCTCAATGCAGTATGAACTGAAACAGCTGTACAGGAATAAAAAAAATAATAAAAATAAAACAATTGAAACATCAGGGGTATTACACAGTTACTGAGGTATGTGCACCCAAGTGCTGTAATTAAGACATTATTTTTAACATGTTAAGAATCTAATATCTGTACAAATAGCAAACCAATCAAAAGACTCATTGCACTACAGGCTGGGCCCTACCAAAGAAAGAAACTTGATCAATCATTAGAAAAGAAGCTATTTTGCATGGATAGTACAAAACAATGGGATGTTCATGCCTGTTTCAACCATTCAACTATCACCAATGTGTGCCAAAAATAGATTTTGCTTACTTTGCTTTCAATTTGGGGTTATATTTTCTTAATTTTCTGATGCAGCAAATGTGTTAAGAAATGAATGCCATTTCATATAATAAAAGGGCTAGTATCATAATGATCATTTAGTTAAGAAGCAAAATAATTCTACACTGTTTAATGATTTGCAATTAAATCACCTTTCAGCTCTCACATCACTTAGCAGAAAATTATTCTGAGGCAGGCACACCAATACATTATTTTTGGGGAAAAAAAAAAGAATTTATTCTATTAGGAACTCACTGCAAATTGAGAATGAAAGTAAATTTAAAAGCCTTTCTACAGAAAATGTTTCTTTCAGGTACTGTTTATTTTTTTGTTTTTTACTCTAGATTATTCAATTTCCATAAAAGAAACAATGGGAAAATATCACCATAGTATCTTAATTCCTCATAATTAAAACTTGGACAACTTTAAAATGACTGATAATTAACATTGCAAAGGAAAGATCTTTTATGAAAAGACTGGTGAACTCACAAGAACAGAGTTTTCAAATGAATTTCTGAATGTTTTATAAGGGCTCCATTGCTTTCAGGTAGGTATGCCAGCTGCATACACACACGCACATGACAAACTTCACCTTAGCATCTCCCAGAAATACTTAACACAATACTTAAATTCATAGCAGAAATGAACAACTCAGTGACAAAGAATCTTACTTTTCTCACTCTAAAATATAAAAAGCTTAGAATGTAAGAAGAATAAGGAATCAAAATAAGAGGCTGTATGCAGTTTACATTTATTTTAAAAAATCAGATGAGTCCCAAAGCCTGAAATGCAACGTTTGCGTATTCAAAGACTTTAAATCTGTTTTCGTATTATTTCAGAATTAAAATCTTTTAAAAATGTGTCACTGTATTCAGAATTTTAAACTACATATCAAAAGCCTCATATAGAGGCACATCCCTTTAAAGATTAGCTAGTGAATTACTTTCTGGCACAAAACATAATTCTGTTCCTTATGTATCATGAAGGCTATATGTAGTATTTATATTTTTCCACTGATAAAGTCCATAAAGTAAACCTGAAAATCATTTTGAAAGTGAGAGTGCACATGTCTATTTTTTCAAACTTGCAATGTGTCATTGGTGTTTTTAAATAATTGCTTAATGTTCATTTCTTTGTGGAGCAACTGAAGGTAAAAATAAATGTACTATATATGATAAGGATTCGGTATTTCTTTTCGACTGGTATGAAAAATGAGAATGTATGAATGTCAAGTGACTTAACAATAATAGAAGTTAGGCATTTTCAGCCACACAGAAAAGAATGTTTTGGATTTTATCAAACAGCTGGCCAGAAGGAAACAAGTTTTATATTAGACATTTGAACATACAATCCAGGCAAAATCAGCTTTGTGAAAGTGAATACAATGATGTGCTTTCAAAGACTTGAAACTACCCTCTCTTTAACAAGCCAAACGTATCGATTGAAAACATGAGAAAATTTCTGGAAATGTAGCCATAAGAAATATTAGGTTAAAAGAAAGCCAGAGAAGATGACCTGATGACAAATCTTTGAGTGAAGTTCAGTGGCGCTGCATCATGACATGGTGCTATTTTGAGAGGTTTGAGGTCTGACATGATTTTAGCAGAACTTGAAAGCCTATCTAATTGCAAGTACCAACCTATGTGCAAATCTTTACACCACTGTAAAACGAAAGAAACATCAATGTTCAATTCATTCAGATTCAAAAATCCTTGATCCTGATAGAGAAAATTGGAAATCACATCCTACCTTCTCTTCAGTCTGAAGATATTAAATACAGAGATTTAAATATGAGAGAAAGATGCAGCAGTTCTCTCTGTAGCGTGCTCAAAGCCACATTCTTTACCTCTAGTGGGTGTCAGGGCTTATTGGCACAAATCCCATACATACAAAGTGTTCAGCTAAAGAACGATCCACTTTATCTGCTGGCTTAAGAATGGCATACCTGCTAAATCAAGACAGCGTAACACTACTATGCTGCTCAGCTGTGTCCAGACTTTATATATATATATTGCAAGCTAGGGAGAGCTATGGCATTTATTTTTAGATGGAGAGAAAGACTGTAAGTGTGACTTCACATGCTTGATATCTGGACTCTTCAGATGTTGATCAACAGGTGTGAAAAGCTTTCCTCAGCTATGTTACTACTGCATAAACAGGGCTATTCTAAGATGATCTGGAAACACGTGAAATTTTAACTTCCCAAATGAGCAAGACAAACATTGCATCTAAACATACCCCAGATTGATTTACAGAGTGCTTCTGTATCAACTGTTCCAAGACAAATGCTTTCATTCTCTTACATAATGTCGAAGCGCTACCAACAACCTGAAACTTTAAAACCTTTTTAAAGCAGTTCAACTCTGCGTTTCCACTAACTAAACAGCCTTCTTAGATTTCCAACTGCATTCCAACACTTTAAAAATATATTAACACTTTTGTTCAGATCAGAAATCTGCTTTTGAAATCCCTCATCATTCCACTTACTACACTTTGCTTCACATCATACAATTTCAAAGTGCATAAAATGATTATCTTCATGATCAAATTCAACTAGAAAATGATCTCTGGCAGCACTACTAACACACATCAGCCACAAATGGGAAGTCATTCAGCAGAATCAAATTAGAGCTAAATAAGCTCTCCCTGAAATACACATTAAGTAGATGCCAATTCCTCAGAACCAACTGATTTGCTCATACTGTACCATACAGCCTGTTACTTACTGTAGGCATAGCCTGAAGCATTTATTGCACTTTCATTGGCAAAAAGTTTCGTCACAGAAATGAAATTACTGGTAGTGTTTAAAACTAGAGATAGATCCATTGTGTATAATTTTGATCTGTTTGCTCAAGAATTTCACTTAAGGTGATTTAATCAGCAATTTTGGTTTGAATTTCTATAAACCATGTAATAGGAAATGACCATACCATTAGATATAGACCTGATTGGAAGGTAAAATACAGGCCTTTGAATTAAACTCTCTTTTAGAGAAGACTTTTTCACGAGGATAAAATTATTATTTACCTTGTGGGTTTAAATATCTATAAATAAAACAATGCAAAACAAAGCACATTTGTCAATGTATATCCAGCAAACTTTCTAAAGGCAACCACATTCTGCAGATTTGCCCTTTTGTATTTCTTCTTTTTCCTTCCCTCCTTCCTTCCCTCATCCAAGGAAGTTATACAGACAGTTTCTTTTTGAAATTAATGAGAAAATTCCACAAGCAGATTACCCCTTGACATATTTACTTTTGAAGTAAAATGCATTCCATAACTTCTCAGCATATGCTCAGTTATTTTGTGGCACTACCAACTATAGCCTTATTTCACACGGTATGCTTGGTAGATGATACCATCTACACAATGCTCAAGTTTACAAAGGATTTTGATTCTAGATACACTAAATCACACATTTGTTTTAGTGCTCTGAGTGAGAGCTTTTTGTTACACCCAGCCCACCTAATCCTTGCTCTCCCCACACCAGGGCATGATCCAAAGACCACTAAAGGATCCAGGAAAGTCCTGAAAGACTTCAGATTGTATTACTCTGAAAAAAGCTCTTGATGGCACAAGCTAGGACAGTTGTCCAAAATAAAGCTTTAAGGAAAGTTCCATACATTCATGCTGGAAAAATTACAGCTGTGCTGGAATGCCAAATTCAGAAACACAGAGATGGTGGAAAAAGATTATTTTTAATCCCTAAGAAAACAAAATATTTAGTAAACACAAGCAAGATTCTGAGTAAGAGGAAAAATCTCTGGCAAGTTTTTCACAGTCTTTCTTTTCTAGATAATCATTTGAAAATAAATTTTTACACATCTCATTCTTTATAAAATTACTTTTTACAATATTTTTAGTATACTCCTGATTTAAGAGGTTTTTAATTGTCCTGCTAAACCAGCAGCCTACAGAATGTTAAATTTTAACTAGACCAGGTACACTAAAGAGGCGTGGCTGGAACAATATGTTCAATGGCCAAAACAAACAAACAAACAAAAAAACCCCACCATAACACATGCAGCCAAATTTCAACACTTTCAAGGAAAAAAAAAGAAAAAAAAAGTTGTTTGTGGCATTACACAAAACCTGAAGGGAGCTATTAACACCACCTTACATGACTGGCACAAGGCACAGAAATACTCATTCCCCTTGTAGGTAGAAATGAAGTCTCAGAGCACCAGCTCAACAGCCAGTAAAATTAAATTACAAGGTACTTATAGGTTGTGCACATACACAAAGCACAGGCAAGTTTTCTTTGAGAAAGAGTAAACCCCAAGGAGAAGCTATGACTGCACACAAGACAATCTGTCATTCAGTCTATTTATAGGTAAAATACTCTTTTCATATATTGACTATTTCATTTGTGTGTAGAACTCATTCAACATTCTTAATGAATGCTAGCTACTTAGTAATCATATTTCTGAATATATGACAATATATATTTTGACTGAAATTTTTGTAATTGGCATTATCATGAATAATTCTTGCCACTGCCACACTTGGCTAACATTGGAACATCTTCAGCCTGCCCATTTAAGAAAGCTGGGAGTGTGTTAAAACTAAAATAGAAAAAAACAAAACATTTTAACTTTGGCTCTTTAATTAATTTCAAAAATTACATGACTTCCAGATATTTTATTCTTCAAATTCACTCTATTTCATTTTCACTGCAATATCTCTAGCTTCAAAATTACACTTACTTTTACAGAAAGCACTGCTGTTCACTGCTCTACATCTTGCACCTCTTTGAGTGAGCCAATTCAAAACTGTACCTAAGCAGAACGTATGAGGTGATAAGTACAATTCTTTTACAGTGAGATTCTTCCACGACCTCCCTTATTTCATTTTATTATTTATAAAAGAAGCACATAATGCAAGAACACTCACATACAAAGATGATCCAGATGCAAACAGGCACTGTGCAGAGAATAGCTACCCCACAGCTTAAAACCCAGAGCAGGCAGATACAGCATAGAAGGGAAAAGACACTGTGAAGAATAAATAACATCATAATTTACAAATATTTTGCTCCTTTGCTTCCTTTCACAGAAGAATGGTGGACCGAGGTAAAATAAAATAAAACAAAACAAAACAAAACTCCCAAACTGTAAGAGTTAGTAAGCAAGAGAAAAATGCACAAGCAATGATTCAATATAAAATAAAAACATGCAGGTAAAATGTGTAAAAATTAATTATACACCAAGACAAAAGCAAAACCTTTTATTAACTGATCCAGTTGCTGGGTAGGTCATAAAAATTTCTCTCTTCCCTAAACTCAAATGAATTGTAAAAAAATGCGAGACCAAGTAGGGATCCTTTACTGTTAACAAGACTAATTGTTCACACTTCTATGGGAGTGTAAATTAATTAATGTTGACAATAATCACAAGATTTTTTTGATCCCAATGCAGGATTATAATTCTAAAAATGTTCACATATTTCTTCTCTGACTCATAATTTATCCAGCCTTTTCCATTCTCATTACAATTTATGAGATTCTTCTCCATGCATACATATACCACAGAGCTCTGTTAATTGTCTTTTCCATTTACTTTCTATTCACTGCCTATTAGTAATTGCCCTTTCTGAATCAAGAGCTGCTCTCATCTTTCACAGCAGATGAAAGAATGACATTTCAGAAATGATTATTGAGATATGGGTGCTGCCTTTCATTACAGATCCACTGTGCTGTGATCTGTCACATGCTGTGACAAAAAGGCTGTTCTTTTAAAGTTACACCTGAACACATACGCGGCTTTTGGAGACCATTACTGTAGAATAGTATCAGCCATTGTTCACCTCTAGATAAAAGTAAGGGTTGAGTAAAATATGCATTTTAGCATCTGAATGGATAATGAGCAGTCAAATCAATCTTAATTCTTCTGTGGCACGTAAAGAAAAAAATGCAAAACCTCTGAGGCACTCATACAGCAGTGCTGCATGGAACCTCAATGCTGTTTGCCAGCATAATTTTCATAGTAATTCAATTTTCCAAAACAGACCTTTCTCTGAAATGCTGAAAGGGCTCTAATTCATGCTATCACCACAATACAAAACATAATACAGTAATATGAAATGAGGATATTCTCCTATTCTCCTAGTTCACAGGCCAGGAAAAAAAAAATTATCTCAATTTATGTATTGGATATGTGGGAGAAATGAATTAGTAGTATCCTAATCAAATAATATAATACTTACTTACATACATTCCCTATATTAAAAAAATAATCAATTTGTCACAGTGGTGACAAAAGAATATTTTTTGTTGTTTATTATATGAATCTGTCCTTGACACTTCAGATCTCCCTGAAAGATGTCAATTTCAGTAAACTGACAGCAGCTCTAACTTATACATTGCTCCCATGTTAGAAAGCTAAAGTGATGTCACCAATTATTTAATGCATTCTATCCCTATGATCACCTCCATCAGATCTTAATGCTTCACATACTTGGATACTTACTGCTATAAATGTTTTAATAAACGTGACCAGGTCGCACCTGTTCAAAGGTTCATGGAAGCTATCTATTCAGTCTCACAATAATCAAGAGGTAACAGCTGCCCCTGTAGCTGATTTAACATTTCTGCCATACTTAGGGGGATAGACAAATGAACCAGCTGTTCATGTTTAAACCAGATTTCCCTAAGAACATTCCTGGGTCTGTAAAGACCTGAGTCATACGGTCTTAAGACAGTTTGGTATGTGATACTGCAAGCTAGGAGGGCAGCAGTATGTTTCCAAGTCTCTTCCTACCACATTGTTGCTTTTTGTTTGTTTTTTAAATAAAAACAGTTAGTGAATGTTACTGACTTTTCACAAAGGCTTTCTTTAAGGAGGAGGCAATCATTGCAGACACCCGTTACGGAAAATGCCAGTAATCCCGGGTAATTCTTTCACCCTCATTCTAAAATAATATTTGCAATTTATCTGAAGTTTTTCATTAGATGATATTGAAATGACTCATAAATTAGTATTTTTTGCAGTCTTTTGAAGGGTGGGAAATGTACTCAGCATCAGTTTCAAGAAGCTTTAAAAAATTTTTTTTTATTTCTCCCAGAACTGTTACACCTGTTTATTGGAGTCATCAAAACAAGAGTATAAAGACTCCTCAAGTCTTTAAGTAGAAACATGTAACATCCACTTTCAGAGAACGTCTCTTCCAATTTAAAACAATTATCTGTAAGAGAAAGATTTCACTCATCCCAGAAGATGAAATGCTGCTTCACATCACATACAGATGAAATGTACAGTTTAAGAAAAAAATTACCTGAGGTGGTACTGTTTTCTGAAAGAATATCAACTACATCTGCCAGCAGGTGCTTTAACAAACCAAGGTTTCCCTGTGTACGTGGCCTCACAGCTGCTTTATGGGTAGCAGCCATGCCTAACAAGCTGTGTCGGACCTCGCATGCTTCGTGCACCTGAGTCGTTTAATTATACGAGCGTTCCTTCCTTGACTGCTCTCGTGAATACAGGTGATGTACAGTGAACGTTTTCATTACCAGAAAACATGGCACCAAGGATGCCGAGCACCTGAGGAGCGGGCCCTCCTGTGACGGCGCTCAGCTGCGGTGGGGGCGACACAGGGGCTGCGGCGCAGCCCTTGGCGCTGGCACGGCGGCCGCACGGAGGGGGCCGGCTGCAGGCCCGGTTGCCGCGGCGGGACCGAGCTGCCGGGGGCTGTGCGTCACCGCGAGTGTGACGACACTGCCACACACCCGCGCGCCGCGTTGCTTCAGCGCCGCGAGGGAACCGGCACGCAGCCCCGGCCCTCCTCCTCCTGAGGCGGTGGATGGTGCGGGTCAGCGTAGCCTCCCACGAGAAGAAAATCTGCGCGGCCACGACCGAGCGCTGGAATGCTGGGCTGGCCGCGGGGCGGGGCGGTGCCGCGGCACCATCGCGGTACGTGCTCTGTCGCGGGCGCTTCGCCGTTTTCAAAGGGGAACTTTTCAGCTGGAGCGTGCGACTTCTCAGGGGGTCTCCAGACATTGACTGCATTATCCTGACCTGTTCCGGGGCTCAGAACGCCCAGAAAATACGCTGTTAGGTCCTTCCTCAACCTCCACAACGCTCGCTCTTTCTCCATTTGCTCTTGTGGATGTCCAGTTAGGTATGAAACAGCTCTGAGAGCTTCAGGCACTGCTAACTGTAGAAATGTCGTTTGTGTTTGCAGGTAATCACACAGTAGAAGCTGAAGATCTGATTCACCTGCAAAAAGCACTGGAAGTAAGCTGATTGATTCTGAATGCAGACAGGAGTATGATAACTTGGCACAAAGAGAGCCACAGCTAGCATGAGTCCCACGTGGCACGTCTGGTTAAGCATGTGCCTGCTGGCATGGGCAAACCACTGCAGGCAGATTGCCCTAGGCTGAAAGCTGGAGCAGTAGGAGCTGCTGAGCTAAGGGGCCTCACTACACAGGAGCTGCTTACAGGGTTATTTGATATAAAGCTAGTCTCCTTTACATTGTTCTTTATGTGTGAATCTGGTTGACATATTCATGAATACAAGTGAATGATTGTTTCTATGTATTTAAAACTGGAGCTGTCCAGGTATTTTTCAGTAAGAAATTTGCTGAAATATTTTGAAATGGACAGCTTACTTTCAAACTGCAATTTATATTTGAATAGTAATTAGCAAAGCATGTTTGTTCTGCTTTTAATACAATATATTTTAATACCTTAGGCATAGAATTTACAGTACTCTATACCTAATATGTACTTTATACATCCACCTATACTCTATACATAATATCTCTATGCGCTGTTGCCAACCATACTGTGGGTTGCATCAGCATGATCAGCAGGTTGAGGGAGGCAGTTTTGCCTCTCTACTCTGCTCTCTTGAGACCCCACCTAGAGTACTGTGTCCAGTTCTGGGGCCCACCCACAAGAAGGGCATAGAGCTCTTGGAGCAGCTCCAGAGAATGGCCATAAAAACAATTGGAGGGCTGGAGCAGCTCCCCTGTGAGCACAGGTTGAGAGAGTTGTGGTTCTTCAGTCTGGAGAAGAGAAGGCTTCAGAGGGAGCTTGTAGCAGCCTTCCAGTACCTGAAAGGGGCCTACAGGAAAGCTGGGGAGGGATTATTTTTAAGGGCATGTAGCGACAAGATGAGGGGAAATGACTTAAAACTGAAGGAGGGTAGATTTAGACTACATATTAGGAAGAAATTATTTACTGGGAGGATGGTGAGACACTGGAACAGGTTGCCCAGTGAGCTTGTGGTGCGTCCTCCCTGGAGGCATTCAAAACCAGGCTGGATGGGGCTTTGAGCAACCTGGTCTAGTGGGAGGTGTTCCTCCCTCTGTAGCAGGGGTGTTGGAACTAGATGATTTAAAGGTCCCTTCCAACCCAAACCATTCTATGATTCTATACCTGCCTCTTTTCTTCTTTTGGGGAATCTTCTTCCAAAGTGAAACACATAGTAAACTACACATTTTTCTATATGCCCACATTCATTCCTTTAGCTGAAATTTTTACTGAGTTTCTGAATTCCTGTGCCCTAAATATGATTCAGTAAAATATTCTTTGATCCATGTAGAAGATATGCAATATTTATTGTAAAGAACTTTTAAATCATTAGAGCTTAGCAAAGATTAGTGCTGTTAATGTGGAACACTAGGGTTTCCTTTTACTAGTTCCCAGAGACAGTCCAACTTTCTTATGTTGTCCAACCAGCACACCACAATTTAAACCAAAAGGATGATCTTTGGAATTAGAGTACTGGAGTAAAATTTAAACATAAGTATATTTGGCCTCATGGTAAAAACTATGGACAAAAGTAATGCCAGACGTGCCAGAGCTTTCAGTGACGTGAGCAACTATCCATGAAGAACAGCGCTGAAATCCTTCCAGTATTGGTAATAAGTTTCTAAATGCTATTGAATGGTAAGATGATCTGAATGAAAATGATTGTAGTAAATAAACATGAGTTAAACAGAAAATATTTTGATTCATTTAAAAAAAAAAAACAGTTTTTTGATATTGTTTCTACATTTTAGATTCTTCAACAACAGCTGGAATCATTTCAGACATTTCAGAAACAGACTCTGGAGAATGCTAATATGGTAAAAAAAAAGAAAACACAAATGCTCTTAAATGTAAATGCCAACTCCTGCATTTTTAGATATTGCCATAAGTATTTTAGGTTATTATGTACGTTAAATATACATTAAAACTATTAAACTATTAAAATATTAAACTATTAAAAGCTGAAGGACTAGATCTAATTTAATCTAATAGTACTGTAACCTCAAGGAAACTGTTGTTTTCAAATGAGTTTCAATTCCACATGATGTTAGTCATTAGACATCAGAACCTGCTCCAATGCTGCAAACTGCCATTTCTCACAAAATGCTAGGCCACTTTGAGGAGCATTTTCTGACATCATTTTATCTAATTCATTATATAAAAGCTAAAGACCTGATGCAGAAAGGACATTTAGCATTATGCTTTGCTTGTTTTACACAGTTCCCTGTTCCTACACTCCATTTCCATTCAGTCTGTCCTTTGCAAGAGATAACTTCCTGATTAACCATGTGTTTTGGAAGGTGAAATACTTACACACGTAAGTTTTCTATAAACAATCTTTTTCAGGTACAGTCTGAAATCAGTGACATACTAAATAAAAATATATTTGAAATGAAAACCCCAGTACATACTTCAGCCAAGATTATGATGACTGCACACATCACTTTTACAGCAAATAATTCATCGCTGGTATGTTAACAGTTTTTACCTACAAACACATTATTCTTTAGATGGGTTTTGGCTTTAATCTTTTTTTTTTTCTTTTTTAAAATAATCCAATGAGTATTCTGAGTACAAAAAATAACAAGTGTTTTCTTCCTGAGAAGCTATTAATATATATACCGTTCCCTTCCACTCACTTTGATTAAGTTCCATTTCTTTTTTGCACAGACAAAATAATAACTTGATCTTCCCCAAATTCATTTGGATTTCATTTCATTTCACTGGATATGGAATGCAATACAAAGCATATAGTGAGACAGGAGAGAGCCAAGGAGGGGACAGAAATGAAAAAAGGGAATAAAACTTACTTTTTCTGCATCTATTTAGTGTAACCCCAGTTTGCCCTTAATTTGTGCTGACTAGGATGACAAAACTAAAGACAAACTATAATCTCCTTAAGTCGTCTCTCCTTTGCTTGAAATATAATCAATTTAAGACACTCAGTATGTTGTGCTTGCTCCAAAACTGAATTAAATGAGACTGATTAAAATTGTTAACATTCTAATAGCTAAATGGCATTGGCAGATACAAAATTTGTGCAAGTCTTGATTGAGAAGTGGCTTTTTTAGCAGCTCAGATGTCTTATACTTCCATTACTACATTTCATAATTCTTACAGTATGATTTTTTTTTTTTACATTTGTTTTTAATTTTGTGAGGTAGCCTACAGAATATCCTGAATTGTTGTCTTCTAAAAGAGAAGTTCACCATGACCAACAATCCAGTTCTGAAGAGCACGTGGAAGTAAACTGCAGTGCTAGAAACATGGTCAGTGATATACAAATTTCACATAGGATTTCATTGAAAACTGAAAAGGTTGAAGATTCAGAAAATCTAATTGGAAACAAAAGGATACTTAAAATAAACAATGAGTTTACATGTGGACATTTGGTATCTGGCACTGATTCAGAGACAGAGAGGTCAGATGCTGCCCAGGAGAAGGTAATTTTGAGTAAATCTAAACTTCCTATGCACTTACCTGAATACAGGAAAGAAATTTGTAAAATAGACGATAATTATGCTACCAAGTTGCTGAAACAAGAGTTTTGGAAGTCAGCCAGTACTAATTCAGATTTGTTAGCAAAAAATACAGAAAAATCTTCCTTTTTATACAGAGAAAAATTAAATAACTTTAAAGACATTGCAGAAATTGTGACTTCTTTGGATGAATCACATATTGCTTCAGCTCTACTTAATGAAAATTGCCTACATTTTGATCAAGAATTTTATAAAGATTCTGAGTATGGCAGCGTAGGGGCCCCTCCTACAACAGCATGCAATGAAAAAGCAGAATCTGAATGCAGAAAAGTACTTGAATTTAAAAGCAGTTTTAGTAAAGATAACATATGCCAGGTAGATCCATTTTCCAAAATGGTGAAAGATAAGCTACTAATGCTTGATAACAAACAGCAACTAGAAAAAGAACAACTGTCTGTTTTTAACCAGATGCTGCTGAGGCTAGGAGATCAGAAGTTCAGAGAAAACAAAGCAGCCCCTGAATATGATGGAGAAATTGAGGCATTGCATAAGCCTCTGAAAAACTCTGAGCATCTGCAAAAAAGAGTACGTTATCTTCAGAATGAAAATCTACATCTCATGAACAAGGTAAAATCTCTTGCTGATACCGTACAGTCTTTGAAAGAAAAAATATCAAAATATGATGTGAAAATTAAGGATTTCACTAAAGAAAAGAGGAATATGCAAACTCAGTTGGTTAAATCACCAGAAGGCAATGAGGAACATGTTAAGGAAGTAAAGAGCCTGACAAGAAAATGTAAAGAACTCCAGAACCAGAAAATAATCCTTGAAAAGAAAAAGAATCAACATCACAATGGAAACAAAGACAAAATACAGGCACTACATGATTTTCAAATTAGGAACAAGAAGTTAGAAGGAAAGATGACTGCTGGTACTTGCGAAAAAGAGAGGCTCAATTTAATGCTAGAGTCCTTGAAACACAAATGCTCCAATTCACAAGAAACAAATAAAAAACTTGGTCAGCTTACAGAAGAAAAAAGCTCCCTAGAGCAAGAGCTTGAAGGAAAGAAGAGTGAAATAAAACAAATGAAAGAAAAAGAAACTGCAACAAAATCTGAACTGGAGACTCATCTTCAATTAATGCAAACATTTGCAGAGAAAAAACTTAATCTTGAAATGACTCTGCAGGCATGTTCTAATACTAAACAGATGCTGCTGAAGGACATTGAAGAAGTCCAGTCAGATGAAGTGTATACAGAAAAGAAATTCATGACTGAACCCAGAAATGCAAAAGCAGATATTGATCTTTTAAAATATAACTTGACTACTGCAAACACAGAATACAAGAGGTTATCAACAGTAATAACAGACATCACAGAGGAAAATCAGCTACTTAAGAGAGAACTGAATGAATACAGACAATATGCTTCCAAATATGAAAATGATATTAGAAAACTGTCTAAAGAATGCTTACTATTAGAAAATCAACTGTGGACTATTGAAAATGAGAGAGATGTAGCACAGCTTGAATTCCACCGTTTGCATAAGGATTATGTTTATCTCCGAGGCCAAGCTACAGCTTTAGCATGGGCACACAAGAAACCCAAATCCAGCTCTGGCACCATGCAAAATAAGTGTTATTCTGAACATTCCACAAGAACTTGTAAAGAAATTCCTTTGGATTGCCTTTCACAAGGTATGACTTTCAATTCATAGTAGCTTACTATCTTTTGTGTTTTTTTCCTCTTTTTGTTTAAATCATTTACAGTCTTTTCAGTATTTTTTTTGTAACGTACTCAAACTGCTCTTATTGATACTTTGCTGCATTTTACAGATCAAGAGCAGATCCTTATACAACATAAGTAGTATATAGAAATGTGATGAAACTATGACAATTGACAGGAGATTGAATTCTGTCCCAAAGATCTCAGACTCGAAGGGAATCTTAGCAACCTTTTAGCTGAGCAGTTTAGTGCATGCCACATTTCATAGGTTATTTTACAGGAAGTCCTAAATAAAATATAACCCACATTAACCTGTCTTTTAGATGACTTGGGTTCTTTTTGTTGTTGTTCTGTTTTTTCTTTTTGTTTTGTTTTACTAAAGTGCCATAAATTTTAATCTCATTTCCCCATTTTGCTAGGGAATGAAAAGATAACTAAAATACAGAAGAAAATACAACAGGAAGAACTGAAGAGGTGGAAGGAAAAGCAAGGAAAGGAAAATAAAAACTTCAGAGCAATCTTCATCAGCTGCACTACATCAGAACAGCATTTAGAAGGAAGTACTGTACAGTCCAATCTGTCTAGGAGGGCTAAATCTGCAGAGTTCATAAGTGAACAACATAACATATTGTCCTGATAACCTGTACAAAGACACCTGAAGCCAGCACAATACCATTATCTAATACACTGTGTTAAAAAAAAAAAAAAAAAAAAAGGAATTGTTTTACAGGTCTTTGGATAAAGAAAACATCAAAATTATTGTACAAATTACAGTACAGTATTTTAAAATATTGTGTCCTGTTGATCTAAAAGCATGAGGTTTTATGCCTTAATAAATACTGGAAGACCTGGTCAACAACTGTTTATTTTTATTTTCTTCAATGTTAGGAAATGTGAGACCTAGTCTAGAATTTACAAGTCTAGAATTAATAAGGAAAAAAACAAACAAACAAAAAAAACCACCTTATCTTGAGGATAGTAGTAAGTATCCTTAAAAAATAAACATCTACACATTTTCAAGAAATAACTAATAAATATAAATGCTGAGGGGTATTTACATGAACAAATTTCTTGGACCACATTTAAAAAAACCTTATAGAAGTTAGGATCATAGTTCCATCCTAGAAGAAGTTTGAAGGATTACGTTTGTTAAGATACTTGCATGTACACAGAGGTAACAGAGCTAGTCTTGGAGAATGTAGCAGCAGTTAGAGCTTTCAGGAAACAGAGGATGAATGTTAAACAGATGATGGTGGTTAGAGATAACTACCTTTATAACAGGCTGACAATGGTCATTTTGAGAATGTCATCATAACTGAAAGTCTTTAAGACAGTTCTTACACAAAGTACTGTTGAAATAAACTATAAATTGTAATACTACTAAGGGGAAACAATTATCTTAGTTTCATCATGAGCAGACTTATTTGGCAGTCTTTGAAAGATGTGCGTTTTTTTCCACTGCAGTACTTTGTGAATTTGAACCTAAATTACTCAGTAGGAAGTATGTTCTGTAAAAATACATTTCAAAACTCAAGTGAAGCAGTAAGATGAAAAATTATTCACCCACTGAGTACATTATATTACTTACTGTAGCTTTACAACCAAGTATGTATGTAGATATGTCTGTGTGTGTGTGTATGTGTGAAAAAAACAAACACAGATATTGCTTTCTCGATAATTAAACAAACTGGATTGCCTTATGTACTTGAATTCCACTTTTCACATTTTTATTTGCTCTGAATGCTGATTAGCAATTGTGTTGTTAAGAGTTTTAAAAGTGTACCCTTCATTTCACTGTTTTTACCTAATAAGATGTAGCATATGCAGTCTTGTAGTTCTTTACATTTATTGATCTGAAATGTAAATGAAGAGAAACTTATTAGATTTTGTTTTAGAATATCACTCTTCAGAATAAGAAAGTTTTTGTAAAAATGAAAAACTGTTACACCCATTCCTGTAATTAGATTAAATGACTTTAATCCATGAGGCTTCTAATTGATTTACACAGAACTCTGTGTCAGAGCAAGAATTTGTGCTCACAAATCCAATTTAGAATTACAGTCAAAATACCAGAAGATAAGATTTCCACTGGAAAGTACATAAAAATTGTAATCCAGTGGGGAAAAACTGACAATTTGAAAAGTATCTCACCACATATGAGCTATAACATTCATATTTCTAATAAATGCTGTTCAAAATTCTCATCTCACTAAGCCTAGGGATAGTGAAGCAAAAATCAATATGTCCTTTAAAATTGTTAGGAGATAAATGGTGAAGTGGTTTGAATTTCTGTCTGTGGAACTTTCAGATGTGATTTTTTCTCTCTCCAAATATTTGTAATGAGTCCATCATAACCGTTTCTGTGAGCAGATGGTGATACTCTACAATCACCCATTCCTTCTCAATTTTAAAACTTATTTAATGTGGAGTAATAGGTAGCTTCTGGTTTGGCCCTGTCACTGCAAATTGAAACTTTGAACGATTCCTACAATTTAAAAGTGATTAAGCAAATTCAGGTACATAGTGAAGTAAATAGAACAGTCACAAGTGGATTAAAAAGTTGTGTTTCTTGAACTTCACATGTGATACATAACAGACAATCACAAATGTGAAACATTCTTCTAATATTGATTTCCAAATTTTAATCAGATATTTCTAAAATATTTCATGTTGCTCATGGAGTATGCAAAAAAAATCATACATCTATGCTTAGCTGTTTTGCATGCAATCTTAGAAATCCCATTTGAAACGGAAAACACGGTCATCTGCTTGAATTACAATAAGGCCAAACAGAAAGTTATTTAAAAATAACTGTTTGAAAAAACTTCACCTAAATTTACAGAAGTATGGGAATAAATTTTGAAAGCAAGCTTCCTTACATATTTCTTATCCTTTTGTTAACAATTCCTTCAATTCTGTTAGTAAGCAACTATGCTAAGGAATGCTGGTAGACAGCACACATGAAATACGCACTTAAAGTGGCTTACCTTATGACATTTTGAGTGATTATACTTGTAACAGGTCTGCTTTTCGGTCCAGGAGGAGGAAGAAAAACCTTTTGTTCTTTACTGGGTGACACAGCCATAGTTTTTTTTATTACATAAGGGTCAGCAGAATGGCTTGGATAAGGATCAAATGTGCCTCCTTTCATGCCCCCTGACTGAAAAAAAAAAAAACTTTCAAAGTGCCAATCTACAGAATATTTGGATTTTATTACAATATTTTTCATGCAAAAGCAGAGAATACTGAATAGCAGACTGCATTATATTCTATTTAAAAGCAACAACAACAATAACAGCAAACTAAAATTCCTTAAACTAGCATTGGAAACCTTAGGGAAAATTTTAGTGATTAATTAGATGGTTTAAAATATTCTTTGTAAGTCTAGATTTTGAGTGAAGGATTTTAAAAACATGATAGAAAAAGTAAAACCATAACTCACTGAAGTGACCTATGATGTGGTTAAAAAAAAAAAAAAAGAGAATTCCTATGTCAGTATTAGTTCACTAGTAAACCTCCATATTCAGTGCAGCTATAGCTTTTCCTGTAACAGTAAGTCCACCAGAACTATTACAATGGCAATTTCTAGTTAAAAAGCATGCAGAAACCTTATTAATTCCTTGCAATCCTCTAGAACAGCTAATCTCCACAGTCTGTTGAGACTGCTTTCCTTAAAGTGCAACAGGAAGCAATTCAATCAGCAATAAAGCAAATCTTCCAATGAGGATTTGTATAGCAAAGAGGGAGTTTGAGAAGTACACCATTTGTATCTCGAATGGCAGCATGCACAATGTTGAGAGCCAGGAACAGGGTCACCAGCATCCTCAGTGAGAAGATATACAGCTGTTTCAGCAGCTGTCTTTTCAGAACACTAAAGGATTTCAGCTGCTTCATCTGTGAGACTAAATACCCAGCATAATTCTTCATGTGTAAGCATTCTTGCAGTCCTTTTCTGAACAGTTACATTTTCACTGCAATCATCTTATTCCTCAAATGAATTAGTATCGGTCAAATAAGTCAATGGTGAAGGACAGAATAATCATAAGATTAGCAGAACATTATATTAAGTGGCTGACAGTGGAACACCAAAATGAAGAAAAGTGACAAATTAAGAGGTATTACTGTACTACGTATTTGGAGTCAGCTGAGAGAGACATCAATATTTTAAGAACATTTCAAACTAAAAATAAGATTTAGCCTAAGATGAATTCCATAAACTTAGTATTTAATCTCAGAAAAAACATATATATTAAAAAGAAATGCTTTATGGAATGCAAAAATATCCATCTGGATTTTAAGAAGTAACAAAGTAACTGAAACAAATGAACTATGTTCCTTGACATTAACACCAAGCTTCATTTCTTAGGTCCCCTGAGTGCTTCCCCCGTGTATTTATTCCCATCCACCTCCTCCTTTTTTCCTAAATACTGAAGAATTAGAAAATTCTAAAGCTGACTCCAGATTTGTGTCTGCTGCTAACTCCCAAGATAACTCCTACAGCCTTTCGCTGAGCAGGAGCCTTAATCTGACATTTTCTGCTCCTTCCAGCTCTCCATTCCCGTGACACCGCTAAGAATTTTGTTTTAGATACCTATACAGGTTCAAAAATGCCACGAGAGATTGAAAGAGCCCAAAATAAAAAAGCATTTTGTTTTGCTACTGTAATTCTTTCTTGCTGTCATTTATTGTAAAACATTCATTCCACTCTGTGCATATTTCATGGCCTCTCCAGCCAATTAACCGCATGTTAGCAGAACAACACAAATTTTAAAGACTTTCTAGGTTACTTGAAACTGTTTATCAGGGAGCGTTGGCTCAGACAAAATAAACTGCACAATATCTTTTATATTTTTTAGAGTACAAAACGTTGGTTTCTACCTTATGTACTGTAAGCAAAGTTTTAATTCAAAACATCTGCATATTTATCCATTGTTTCCAGTAGCTTTAAGATAAACTAACCTTCTTAGCAGGGGAACTTGGTTTGAAAGGTGGTACAGTTCGCTTCTCTGGAGGTGGTTTCTTCAGAGGTGGCAAAGGTTTGTCGTTAAAGTAGGGATTCATGTCAAAATACTCCAGAGGGTATATATTTGTTTTGAAAGGCCCTCCTTTAACCAGACGCTTGTGTTCCTCTCGTGCTTTCTGTAAAATAAATAAATTCAGAGGAAGAATCTTGAGCTTTTCAACTTCATTTCATTCTCCTAACCAAAACATTGAAAACATTCAAATTCATTCTTGAAAAAATGTTCACTCTGTCTTCTTTGTTCGGTGGCTATTTAAATACCTTGAGCAAACAAGTATAATGGTTAGACACTGAGTTTTCTGGTCTTACTCCAACCATAGACCAATTTAGTAATTTTTCACTCTATATAATGAAAATATGTAAGAAAACTAAATTCAGAAATTCATTGCAAGGAAAGATATGAGCTTTCCTCAAACTATGAGCTTGTATGATAAGAATACACTCTTTTCTGTTTCAGTTTGGTTTTTTTGTAAGGCATCTAGGATAATACAATCTCATTTCTGACAACAACACAGAAGAATTATTATTGTTCTTGCTATTCACATTGTTTGGTAATTATTGCAATTGTTGTCTAAGTGCTCCGCATAAAAAAAAATTAAGGTCAAATCTTCATTGCTGGAATTTGTGTGGGATACTTTTGGTTGTCTTAAAAAAAATAAAATAAAATAACAATAAGTAAATCTTCATTTTTACATATAGTGATTTGTCTTCCTCCCTCCACCATTCAATAAATGAATATTGTGATTCTGAGCTGAAGGAAACACCACAGTGACAAGAAGTTCATGAACATTCTAATAAATAATCATGATTAGCATACATAATAAAGATTTTATCTTTTTTACCTTTGCAATTATTTTTTCTAATTCATAGCCATCTGCTTCATGTGGATATTGCTCACCTATGGTAAGATTTGCATAACTGTAAAAAGAGAATGAACTAGTTAGATGATCAAACCTCAAAAAGCATTTAATAAAGGACTACAAGAAGTAATGTTGTGAAGTTACCCATATCCAGTTCCTTTTTTTCCTGGACTAGTATAAAAATTCTTTCCAGGAGGAATGTATCTTTCTCTGGCTTTCAGTTGTGCACTGAAGTATGCAAATGGACCTCCTATGGTTCCATAATAGCTGCCTAGTCCACATCTAAAAAGAGCAAATTAACACATTAATTGGACCTTTGTAAATATTTCAGGCTTTCCATATTTATTGTGCTAAAATGTTAGTATGTAGAAAACCCAAACAAATATCATCTCAAGAGGTAAAAATCAATCCGTACCAGATCCACTGTGCATAGAACTACAATTGTAGGAATTCCGTGTACAGTATTATGGACACAAAAGAAACAAGATGGAAGTGGAGGTGAAGTTCTGAGGAATCTTATTATAAACAGGCTTAACACAGGCTGTTTCAATTTTGCACCAGCAAGGTAAAGTAATATTAGTACAGACTGATTCACAAACAGATATACAGAGAAATAGGCTAAACACAACACTTACGGCAATTTATCTCCATTACTGGGAAGGAAAGCTTTGCCCAAATTTTTCTTTGATTCTGCCAATCTATAACGTCTCCTTAGTTGAACAGGGTTTGAGTAGGCTTCACCACTGAAAATCCTCTTAAACTGAGGGTCAAAATAACCTGCCTGAAGAGCTGACAATGTTTTGCTCCCCTCAGATAGCATCTGTCTGTTCTTGCTTGCAGTTTCATTAAAAGGGCCTTTAGAAAAGTAAGAATGGTAGAAAAAAAAACCAAAAATATTTGAAGTTAGTGCTTTCTTAGACTGCATCCAAAAGCTAAGGTCTGGATCCAAATGGCTGGGTGGCACAAAGAATGTCCTGCAGAGCATTTCACTTGTAAATCAAACATGTATAATGTATGATTTATATCGTATAATATACATTGTGTGTAAAAGACAATACTATGAAAATATATTCACAGCACACAGTTTCCATTTTCCAATGCCTACATTTGCTTAAGAGGCAATAGAGAGTGATCAGTTACTCCAGACTACAATTCAGAGCTAGAGCTGATGCCTATTTATATACTACAAGTAATGCATGAGGGGAGCATCTGTTTCGCCAGGCAGATTACAGACCAGCTTCAATGTCCATCACTGGGTTTTAGCACCCAGCAGCTTATTGTGGTGGAAGCAATGAGCTAGTGAGTCAGCCAGGGTTCAGACAGACACACTTGCCACTGACAGAACATCATAGCAAACACACCTGTACTGAGAGGATTCATTTGTATTTTTCACTTCCAAGTAACTACTGATGGTCAACTTTGCCATCTTACCTACTACAACAATTTACTTATGTGTTCTTTCAGCAGGCTTTCTCTTTCTGAGAATTACATTATCATTATTTTTAATTTAGAGTTGTAATTTATGGTTAGAGTTTTTTGTTTTTTGTTTTTTTTTTTCTGTTTTGTTCTCCTATACATGAGATTCCCCAAAAAGACAAGAAGAGGAGAATGTTTTCCAAAAAAAGGCAGGACACATATAACACCATTATTTTACACAAACACAGGAAAATACTCACAACTTACAGGTAAATTATATTAAAAATAAAGTTAGACATTAATTTTGTAGTGATTCTATTATGCATACTTACTTTACTAGGTTTTTGTTTCTTTGATATATATGCCATCATGCCAAGCATTCATATCTAAGCAAAGAATATGTATGAAAAAACAGTTGCCTCTGATAAAATGAAATAATAGAAAATAATGAATCTGAAAAAAAGGTGGATACTAAAAGAAGTCCCTATTTTTAATGGTGATTAAAATTAAATATACTTACGCATATAATGTGATACATATTTATCTCCAATGGTAACATAGCTCATTTCACTGAAGAGGCCAATCCTCTCCATATCACTTTTTCCTTCTGCAGGCATGGCTGGGTGACCAAGCGTACCACTCTAAAAGGTAGAAGTATCTCTGTTTATGTGTTTTACTTTAACTCCATAAACAGTCAACCCCTATAAATGAAAAAACAAAGTTTATTTAAGTAAAATTCGAGGAGTTTTGATTAAAAATATTAGCATTAACGTAATCTGAGGAAACTCATCTGCAACATGATTGACAGTTTTGGTGCTTAAAGGACAAACAGACAATGTGGAATTTGGACACCATTTTACTTTATTTCTAAAACAAATTCAGAACATAGATGGAGAAAAAAAAAGTAAGAGGCATTTTTAGTAGAACTGGTGCAACTCACTGAGCTTATGTGGGTTGGGTCAACATTTTCTAACAGTTATCACCAAGTACTGGGATTAGAGGTTTGGGTAGCATTAACACACAGCAATAAAGATGCCAGCAGCCTCCTCCTTGTTCAGCTTGGGGCTATCTCTAGCAGTGGATTTCAATTAACAGTATAGAAGGAGACTGCACGGACAAGTCAGGGATAAAACACAGCAGCCCAACAACTGGTAACTGAATATTTCCAATTTCTTCTTCATTTCAGTGCAAATCATTGATAGTGAATGTCCGTTTTTCCTTAACGCCCCCTTCACTGAAGACTGACAGAAGGGAAACGCCTGGACGAGAAGTCTAAGGAACATAAGGACTCGAACAGAGAGCAGGATGGGCAGGAGACTGATTCCCAGACTGAAACACAGCAGAATAAAACAAAGATCGTCGGGCGGAGGACCAGCGGGAAGGCTCGGTACCGCCACCACACGAACCGCAGCGCTACGCGAAGCTCAGTGTGCCATGCTAAGCAAGCCCGGCCCAAAGCACGTTCCACACCGCAGCGTTGAGCGTCACCGTACCGCCGGGCCCCGCTGGGTACCGAGCGGCACCTACTCGCCGGAACCGGCGCCTCAGCGCCCCGAGCCACCCTAAGCGGCCGGCGGTGTACCTCCGCCCGCCCTCTGTTGGTAGCGGTTGCCTGGGAACGGCAGAGCAGCCCTCCTGCCCCTCCCAGCCGTACCGCCCGCAAGCCGTTCCGCCCACCGCGATCGCGGCTAGCAACCGCTGCCCTCGCTTCCTTTCTAATAACAGGATGGTATTAACGCCGTTAATAACGCACCAGGAGGCCTACTTTACTGAATTTAGGTGAGATTTGCTACTGCAATTGCACGTGATAACAAGGGACCGGACCAGACAGCATTAAGAAGCTCCCTTAGTCCCACATTCTCAAAACAATGTGGAATTCATGTAAGAAAGCCTATTTCAGGCTATGGCCATTGAGCCACCTGCCATAGGGAGGAGTACCGAAGGACTTCCAGTTGAAGGAGAGTGTCTGTAGCTCAACTGTAGCTCATTCAACATTTTAAAAGAACAGATCTTTACTAGAAATTGAATTTGGTATTTAATTCATTAATACAAGGTAAACAAAAAGCCAGACTTCATCTTCACATCTTCTGGGGCTCTTCAGCCTTGACCATGATTTGCAACCTGAAAATCTACTAATTTTCCAGCTTGCTCAGGAAGGTCCTACACCTCATCCAGCAGCAGCTCATAGGAACAAGCTGCACTGAAAACAGGAGCGCCAGGTTCTGAGTATGGAGTGGAATTCAGTTAAACTTGCCTTGCCCATTACACAGGAGCCACCTCAGCAGTTACAGGTGCTACTTATCTGTAGTATCAGGTGAAAGTATTCTTCAGGAAAGACACATGTGGGCCCTGAAACTGGGTTTTCCAATTCAAACAAAAAATGTTTGTTTAGAAATTAACAGAGCACAAAAGGATTCCCATGTATAATAGGAAGTTCCATTCTAATTCATTTGCCAGTGCAAGCAGCTTCACAACTTAATGAACAATGAAACTGCATAGAAATGCAACAAAGCAGCCAACAAGATTTCAGTTAAAAAAAAAAAAAAAAGTGCTATTGAAAAAAAATGGCTTGAATGTGTAGCACAAGAGAGCCCATTGACACCTGACCACAGCAAATGGAATACAAATCATTAGCTTATTTGGAAACTTTGGAAAGCTTTGGAAACTGAACATATTCATAGATACTTTAGTTACATTTCAGCTAATTAACACATGCTACTGATGGTGTTCACCAGAGTGAGATTCTTCAGTAATATTACATGCATTCATTTGCTACTTTTCCACATCAGTGAGAGATGATGACAGCACATTGGTAAAACAGCATGTGGATGAAGTGAGGTACTCTCTATCCTGATACTTTAGTGTACTTTATAACCCATATGAAAGCAATGGGAAAGAGCAACATTATGGAACAGTGCAGGTGGTCCTAGTATTCTCTCTCTCTCTTTTTTTTTTTTTTTTTTTGCTAAAGGAGATGGAAAAAATGAAGTATTTGTCCTCTCTTGGGCAGGTGCTTCACAGAACATTATACGTATACAGACAATTTTATACATTTTATAAACGTGAATTACTAAGGGCATGGGAACTGTTGAGTCAGCCTGAATCACTGACTGATCACCTGAGGCAAGGACTGGGTCAGCCGTGGGAGCACAGGTGAAGGCGATTCAGCTGTGTGACCGGAAGGGGCGCAGCCTGGCTCCTCTTCTCTTTGATCCCAGTTAAGGGCTGACTGCTACCAGGGAAGGATCTCTTCCTGGAGATCCCTCCTTTGTGAAGTTTTTTCCCTGTAAGCCTAGGTCTTTGGACACGAGCGAGCATTCCTTTCTTGTTTGTCTCTTTTTCCATTCCACCGCATTAATCTTTCCGACTGTAACGCTAAAAAGAAATCAAGGTTTTCCTCCAGATAAGAAACCTCCAGATAAGAAATATGGGTAGAGCGTCAGAAGTAACGCGCAAGTAATTTGCAGTGCTGCAGCGCCCTCTGCAGCTGCTGGGAGAGCTCTGCAGGTGCACCTGCAACGAGGGAGCTTGTGGCACGTTGCTTGCGAAGACCAGAAGGTAAACAATGAAACCACTACACGTAGAGACGTAGTAGAATTAGCATTTTTAGAACGCTGTTTCCCTTTCTGGAATCACAAGGACACGATGTTGTTTTTTTTTTTGTTATTTTGTTTTTTTTACTTTTCTGTCAGTATTACCTTCATTCTTATTTTGTTTAGATCTGCTTTTTCCCTGGATCTGCAAAGGCAATTTTTTAAATGTTCATCAGATTTTACAGTGTGTTTTTGTCCTAGAAGAAAAAGCTTGATGCCATACAGCAATGGTATGACGTATCCCTACTAGAATGCAGCAGATTAAATAGCGTTTTCTATTGCACGCAGTGAAGGTAATGGAACACGGCGTGTTTCTTTCTAAAGGAAAAGAAATCTTTGGAAGGTCTGCTTTTTTGCTCTCAGCCGAAGCTGCGAGAGGCTCTTGCACCGCAGACGCTCCAGACACGGAGCGCAGCGGGTCACGAAGAGGGGAAAGGAGCGGGGCCGGAGCCCCCTGCAGACAAACGGGCGCGAAGAGCGGCTCGGCCAGCTGCTGAACGGAGGGAACCGCCCGCCCGGCGGGAACGGCAGCGGGCGCAGAAGCCTTCCCTTTGTCCGGTTAGCCGTCCGAAGGAGCTCTAGCGGTTTCATCTGCTCTCCCTCAGGGCCGCCGCTCAGAGCGCCGGCCGGCGGCGACAAACGTCAGTCCCCCGCCGACAGCAGAGGCCAACGGCCGGCCCACCCCTTCCGGCAACGGCTGCCATGGCAACGGCTGCCGCTACATCTCGGCGGTGAGCGGGGCTGAGCGGCTGCTGAGCCGTCTGGCCATGGCCGAGCCTGGCGGGGAGCCCGAGCGGAGCCCCCGGCTGCCTTCTGAGGGCTCTGAACCCAGAGGAGAGTCTTACCGGCCTCAGCAGTTAGAAGCGGGAGCAGCTTCAGAGTACCAGGAGGTATGGCTTCGGTCTGATCAGCCGGGGGGCTGGGAAAGTGTGGCAGTCAGACACAGGCACCTTACTAGGACCTCTACCTTGGGACTGCTGGCCAGGCTCATGCGCCAGGACAAGTACATCGTTCACTGACCCCAATGCAATATTTCTGTCACCCACAGGGAACAGAAGAAACCTCTTACAAGCAACATGTGCCAGACATAAACTTCAGTCAGACATACACACTAGGACAAGACTCTCATCAGGCACAGGAGGTAAGCGTGTATCAGACATACCCGCTAGGAACTCAGGAAGCAAGAGGTGCCTATCAGACGTACGGCGGACATGATCGCTACCAAGTGTATGAACGTGAGCATGGACCTTATTTGCCACATGAACCAGGCTATGGACTTTATCAGCCAGGCTACGGTCTATATGATGATCTAACACCAGATCCTGAACAACGAATGCTGGCATGTCAGAATGCAAAAGCCTATTTGCTGAAGAGCAGCGTAACATCTGGCCTGAACTTGTAAGTCTGAAAAAGGAACAAAATTGAAAGGGATAGGAAGTAGGAGTGGAAATAAAAGAAGTGTTAATGAAAGGGCAAAGGGATATGTTAAGAAGGCAAGGGGTAGCTGAGGTTATAGAACAGGAGAATACGTTACAAATGCAGTATCTCATCACTATGTTATACTTGTGTGTCCACCATCTTTCAGAAAAAAAAAAAAATCCCAAGGGGAATTATAGAGTACAAAGGGAAATTGATTTGAATGAGATTAGGTTTAAATTCTCCTGTAATTCTTGAGTAAGATGTGGGATAAACAAAAATGGAAAACTGGACAATACAAACAGACTAGTTTCAAGTCTAATTTCCCATGATGCTCCATGTCCCTTTTCATCTATTTTTACTCTGAAGACCCGGGTGATTAGTTTCTACTTTTAATATTAAAAATGTAATGTTCTAAGTCTTTTGTATAGTAGACCAATCATATCTTTATTTATATGACAGATATGATCATCTTGTTAATGTGCTAACAAAAATCCTAGATGAACGGCCCACAGATCCAGTAGACATATTTGAGAACATTAGCAAGGATTTGAAGGCAGCTCAGTTTCAGAAAAAAATGGATACTCTTCGAGACGAACATGAGATTCTTCCATCATTTGAATCTGCAGAAATGCGCAGAAACTTGTTCCTCAAGTCAGATGGAGGAGATGAAGAACGAGAAGAAGAGCTAGTGAGTTATTATTAGAAAAAAATAGACACTAGATATACTGGAGAGATGGGTGGCAGGATGGTGGGAAGAGAAAGGAAAGGGGGGGGATGTTCTGGTCTCTCTTGTAGTATTGGCTCTCATGATCACATGAAATAATTGCACCCTTTTCACAGTCAAGCTGGTCCTCTGTTTAGCTGTGAAGAAAACACAACTGGTTACTTGGTTGGGAATTTTGTTTCTGTAGTAAGTCTAATGTCCTGAGACTTTAAAATCATAGATGTTCTAGAGATGATAAATAGAAATGGAAGTATCTCTGTGCCAATTCAAACTGGAACGTTCCATTCAAATTCTTTACCTAAAACTGGCTTTTCTTTACCTAAGGTGACCATAATTCTGGGTTTATTCTAGTGCACATTTAGAATTTTGCACACAGCTTCTACTGTAAAATACAGAATGGAGAATTTGTGATTCTCCCAGCTTCAACTGTGGTTTCAGTCCTTCCTTCTCCAACTAGAAGAAAATTTGTGGTTACAAGTAGAAGAGCTACTGATATTAAAAAAGCCATTTCATTAAACAGGGAAATATTCAGTTTTCAGTTGCTTACATACAGGTGTATTAGCAACCAAAGAAAAACTAAGGGAAATCTTGTAATAACTAACGGATGTTAAGATAACAAATGTGGGTTTTCATATGAAGTTATCACTATGTATTCAAATGAATTGCCACCACAGAAAACACATCCTAACAACTGAATATACATTTTTGCACCTTTACCATAGCCTATTACTCATTTTACAGTAACAATATATCATATGCAATATGCAGTGGTAAAAGAAAAAATGGAGAAAAATTCCAGAAAGGAATTCTGAATTTTTCATACTCTTGTCTATCTTGTTTTGACCTAAAAAAACTGTAAGAATGAGACAAATTCCATGCGAAACCAGCATTACTTCCCCTAAATTCCCTTCCCTGCTGTGTATAATTTACAATCTTTATCCAACTACTCCCATGAAATGAGAGACTGATGAAAAACCAAATGTAAATTCTTAATCCTTGTTATTGGCCTAGTTCTGCATCCCACAAGCCAGCCAGAGCATTACTGACTTCAGTAAGAGCAGGGGCCAATATTTCATACTAGCCTTAAGAAATTCGCTCTTAATAATACAGGGAGCTTTATGACAAGGTATTAAAAAGAACAACATTAATCTCAGATAAACAGTGTTGACCTGGTGTCTAAAATACATTTTCTGTTCTCCCCAAATGCATCTTTCACAAACACAAGGAAACACAGTAGTTTTGTTTCTGGTTATCAAGGCTTCTTATATAGTTAACATGCATAAGCAATGAAGTCTTCTGAAGATTCTTTGTGAGAATTCTGACTTTCCTTATTTTGCAATAGTTAATAGTGAGTTTGAAATTTGAGATCTTGTATTCTAAAAGCTGGTGTTTATCTGTATTCTTTATCCTTATTGTGGCATTTTTAATTTTTCTAAACAATAGTGAAAGATGTAATAAATGAATGCCTGCAAAGTACTTTGAGAGAGTGAAGTATGACTTTCAGTGGATATCTTGTTCAGTCTTTCAAATAGATACTGCTATTATTTTTCAGCTCTAACTCATGATTTTGTTTACTAGGGAGGGACTCCTCTACCTAACATGATGGAAACAGCCTTTTATTTTGAACAGGGTGGAATTGGCTTGAACAGAGATGAAACCTATCTCATATTTCTTGCCCTTAAAAAACTTGTTAGTGTTCAGCCAATGCAGACCTGTCGCTTCTGGGGCAGAATTCTGGGCCGGGAGAAGAACTATATTATAGCTGAAGTTCAGTACAGTGAGGGGGAAGAGGAGGAGGAAACAGAAGAGGAAGAGGTTATTGATGAAGGAGATAAAAGAATGGATTTGGTCGAAGACGAAGATGAGAAAAAAGAAAAAAGTGAACCACCAAAGTCTACCTATAAGCCCCCACCTGTCATTCCAAAAGAAGAAAATGGAACTGGGGCTAATAAATATGTCTACTTTGTTTGTAATGAGCCAGGCGAACCCTGGGTGAAGTTGCCTCCAGTGACACCAGCACAGATTGTCTGTGCCAGGAAAATCAAGAAGTTTTTTACTGGTAGGCTTGATGCTCCTATTGTGAGCTTCCCTCCTTTCCCTGGAAATGAAGCCAATTACCTGCGTGCACAGATAGCTCGGATCTCAGCAGGAACCCATGTCAGTCCCCTGGGATATTACCGGTTTGCAGAGGAAGAAGGAGATGAAGATGAGGAAGGGGGAGGAGGAAGAGATGATTATGAAGAAAACCCTGATTTTGAACCTCTTTCTGCATTTGAAATGGTGGAGTCTCTGTCTACGTGGGTACACCATGTACCGAGTATTTTAAAGCAGGTATGTGCTCACAAAGGTCACACTGACCTCAGATACCATTCACTCTGTAGTACTAGCTTCCTGTATTCTCGAGCTGCTGTTCATTCCAAACATAAGGACAATTTGGTATAAAAGCTTATGTCACGTAGTGGTGTTTCCTGCGCCTTCTGTGTTTTTTAAGGGTTGAACTGGAAAAGAGCATACAGGTCTGCACAAGAAGGATGGAGATAGGTAGGAATTTACACGCGCATTTCAGGAACTTTTTTGGACTTGAGCTCAGGTGTAAAGGGAAAGGATGTTTTGTGCACCTTCTGTGCATCTTCACACTGCCTGCCATGGAAGAGATGGATAATGTCAGCATGGCTGTAACCAATAAGGCCAGCAACAAGTTATTATCCCTTCACAAAATGAATATTGAAACAAATGCATGCTTTAAGATACAATCTCAGTAAGAACAGGATTTTTGTCTTTTTGCTGAAGTACAGCACTTATCATCAGCATGGATTGTTAAAAGAATCAAATACAACAAAATAACAGAAAGCTCATGACAGAAGTATGAAGATTATTCTGAAATGGTAAGCAAGGATAAGGAATGAATGAGGGATAAAGAGACAACAGTCTGCCTATAGTATCCCAATTGTGAAATATATAGTCCTTCTTTTCTCCCCCACTCCCTCTTGTGTGCCTGTGTCTGAAACACTTATTTAAGCTGGCTTATATTCTCTCACTGATAGCTGCATATATTTATGATTCTTCCTTGTTAATGATAGGGTCGCTGTGTTTGGTTTAACCCTTTACAAAAAACAGAGGAAGAAGAAGGTGAAGAGGAGGAGGAGGAGAAGGAGGAGGTGCCAGATGAACTACAGCAAGAAATAGGACCTCCTCTTCTCACTCCACTCTCTGAAGATGAAGGTATTCTTCAGGGATTATAAAGTTCTTGACAGCAAGTCTCTGGAAATCCTAGCATTTAGGTAGTAAACATTTGAAGTGACAGGCCTCTGGTGCTTTGTGGAATGATGTAGTTTGCCATTGTTCTTTTGCAAAATGAAACAAATCCAAAATGGTTACCGGTACCAACATTAAAACTGTAATCTCTGGGTCTTCTAGCTAACAGTCTTGCTGAGAATAAAGAAAAAATTCCTCAGATATGTCATGCTACTCCAAGTTCAAGACAGCTTACATATGAACTACATTCAGCTATCTTTCTATCATCTTTATAGACAAAAAAGTGTGTGCACATGTAAATAAATGTATAGGTATGTTAGTGAGAATTTATATTCTGCAGCACATTAACTGCAGCAAATCATGGCATTATGCAAACCTGAATATTAGGTTACAGCAGTAGCAAATTATTTTCCTACTCTCCATTCTTTGATCAGGATAAAATACGTATTCAATTTATCCATCAGCATTAAACAATCTTTGACAGAAGAAACAGCAGTGAGTACTACTGCATTTCAGGAGCGTGGTATTTTCTGTATGTGGCTGCTAGCATCCATGTGATGATACCTTCCATGCAAATGACCTGTCTGAATACAGTGCCTATATTAATTGTGACTTAGATAGTCTAATGTGCATCTTAACATAATATTGCTTGAATTCTGTGACAGCCTTGCCGCTCAGTCTTAAATGTAGTGGCTCTCAAGCCAATTTAGTCACAGATTGTGTGTTTGATTGTCTCCAGGAATTCAAAACATCCCTGCTTGGACAGCTTCACTTTCTCCAAAGCTGACCCCTCAATATGCTGTTGCAATCCTTCGGTCGAATCGATGGCCTGGAGCATATGCTTTTGCATGTGGCACGTGAGTAGTCAGTTGACATAGTTACAACACAAATTCTACACGCTGAACACATACGTATCTATTTAAGTCAAATCTGGTTTAGCATTAATTTACTGTCTGAATTGTAACTAATCCTAACTAAGACTGGAAAATACAGCTTAATAGTAACAGTGTGTGTTCAAGAGCAAAAATGAAGAATCACTGGAAATGCTAGCATAGAGCAAATGGGTGTAAGTGTCCAGTTAATATTTGGCTACGGTCCTCAATTTAAAACCTGTGTTCCTGGGTCTGCAATGCTTTTTACAAAAAAATCTTAGATTTGTAGTTCTTAGTTTCATTAGTTTCCACTATACACAGTGCAGTTAACTAAGAGTGGGAACTTTTAAATAGGCACTGGAGTTGGAGAAATGGATCTACATAACTAAAGTGAAGTGGGAGTCACGCTGCAAAATAGAGAAGTGACAGTATAGCATGCATTGTTTTCGCACTGGGAGATTTTTAAGTGGAAGGTATAGAATCATAGAATGATTTGGGTTGGAAGGGACCTCCAGAGATCACTGATTTCTAACCAACCTGCCATGGGCAGGGATACCTTCCACTAGACCAGGTGCCCAAAGCCCTATCTAACCTGGCTTTGAACACCTCTTAGCGTGGAGCAGCCAGAGCCCTTCTGGGCAGCCTGTTCCAGTGCCTCACTGCCCTCAGAGTGAAGAATTTCTTCCTTAAATCTAAGTCTAGCCTGCTTCAGTTAAAAACTATTATTCCTGATTGTATTGTTAGATGCCCTTGTAAAAAGTCTCTATCCATCTTTCTTATAAGCCCCCTTTAGGTATTGAAAGTTCACAGCAAGGTCTCCCTGGAGCCTTCTCCAGTATGAACCACCTCAGCTCCCTCAGCCCTCCTCTGCAGATGTGTTCCAGCCCTCTCATCGCTTTCATAGCAGTTCTCTGAACCTGCTCTAATAGGTCCACATCTTTCAGAGCTAGATCAGTGAATTCATCAACAGTTGTTAGTTAGAGATGGCTTTTTGTAAACATACCTCTTATAGGGAACCTGCACCACAGCAACTATGTGCACAGCAGAGTAAGGAAGCCTGAGAGTGAGTTATCACAGCTGATATTCTGCTGGGAGGAGATCGTGTGACCTTTCACTTTTCTTTCTCAGGAAATTCGGCAATATCTACTTTGGCTGGGGGCACAAATACAGCCTGGGAAACCACACACCTGCACTGCCTCCACCTGTGCAGCCTGAGTACCCCGATGGGCCGGAGATCAGGGAGGCCACAGACCCCACGGTAGAAGAGGAGCTGGCTTTCAAGGCTGCACAGGAACAAAAAGCTCTAGAAGGCATGGAAGGAGAAGAGGAGGAGGAGGAAGAATTTGAGGATGGTGAGGAGGAGGAGGAGGAGGATGATTAAAATATAGGGGGAAAAAATGTTTCAAAAATTTAAACGCTAGTTTAATAGGAGTTTGATTAAAATACAGAAGAAAAAATGTTTTAAAAGTTTAGATATTAGTTTATTAGTTTAATAAAGCAACTGTAAAATACTTGCTGTTGAATGCGAGTGGAACGTACTTCTTTTTCTGATCTCTGCTGCCTCCTCACCCCTTCGGTCACAGAAGGACGCCCAGTCTACGGGTGAAACCACACAACTCGGCCTCCCACGCGCAGCCAAAGCGCTCCTCACGGCGCCGCACAGCTCCCAGACCTGGGCCGGCACCATCGCTGCCGCAGAGCGCCCCACAACTTGTCCCGCCATCCGCGCCTCGCCCCGCTTTCCCTTTCTCCCCTCGCGGCAGCTGTTGCCCAATGGCCGCTCCGCCGAGGCGCCTGCGCAGCGCGGGCCAATAGGAAGCGGCCGCGGGAGCAGTTCAAACTCGGACGGCGGTTGCGGTGCCGCCTCTTCGGTCTGCGGGGCGCGGGGGGAGTGCGGTTCTCTGTCGGAGCGGCGCGCGTCCGCCTGTGAGCGCAGCCTCTTGCCCGGCGACCGCGGGGATGGCGGACGAGGGGGCCGTGACGGTCTGCGTGCGCGTACGGCCGCTCATCGCCAGGTGAGCTCCTGGCCGGGCGGCAGCGGGTCTTGGGGGGGGAGGCTGGCGGCGGCGCTGTGCGCGGCCCCGGGGGTGGGCCGGGCTGGGGGGCCTGACGGGAGTGGCGGCCGCGGCGGGTGGGCAAAGCCGCAGCGTCACCTGTGCGGTTAACGGGGTATCCTTTCCTTTAGGGAAAGCGCTCTAGAAGACAAAGCATCGCTCTACTGGAAAAGTGAGGGCAATACCGTTTCGGAAGTGAATGGTACAAAGGTCTTCAACTACGGTAAGAATGCGAAAGCAATTGTCATCTGGCATTCCCTTATCCTCACGATGGGTAATACGCGATTGACAAATCAAGAACTCTGTCTCAGAGTTCAAGATCTACGTTTAAGCAGTTAAGACATACATATGTGATACATCGATATACATACGTGTTCTTTTCCGAGAACTCACTAATACGTGCTAATGTCCTGCTGGGTGTGCGTGGTAGGGGCCTATAGTGGTCTTAGACTGATTACCATTTTTCCATCATCATCTTTATCACGGTGACTTTTTGTTGGCCTCTTGTTTTTCCCCAGTTTGGCAAATTTCCATTGCTTGTTAGGTCGTAATGAGCAGCTCTCTTAGTACATTATAGCGCAAAACAATATATGGGAAATCTGAGGAAAAAGTCCTTGCACCTCGTGAGCGTGAAGATAAAAGTAGTCTATTATGTCTCCAGAGATTCTCATGAAGCAGAATCATTAAGAGAAACAAGGTTGTCATTGAGGGAAACAGCCAAGCAAAGCTGAAATGGAAAGTTTAAAACTAGTACACATTTTTTCCTTTTGCTAATTATGTTGGTCCTTAAACTAATGTACTGATCCCTAATGCCAAACCAGCCTATATCAATTAACTTCAGTGCTTACATAGACCTTCGCTAATCTGACTGGAATGTATGTTAACAGCAATCACCCCAGCTTTTGCAGCATTGTAGTTCTCCAACTCCCAACTTCACAGTTATGAAAGTGTACCTCTGAGGCATACAGAACTTTATTGTAGGCTGGTCCAGGAATGTGCTTTTAAAGCCAAATTCCTGATGGATCTTACTTCCTGAGCTCTGACTCACACTAGCCAAAACAAAGCGTTTTTGGAGCACGTGAGCTGGATTTGTTTTGTATGACAGTACACGGGAAGATGAACTCAGTAGCATGTTGGCGTTCCAGTCACAGAAAGGCAGTCCAGAACGTGTGGGGCAGCATGGGCATAAGAGCCCAGGAAATGCTTCACTTTTAGCATTTTCCAACAGATTCACTGCATTTGTTAGTGTTTGTGTAGCCATACAAACATTTTTTTCCCAAGTTAGAGGTTTAATAGGCATACCCTATGTTAGAGGTCTTGTAGCCTATCCTGTCTAGCTTACAATTCTGATAGATAAACTAGTCTTAACACTTGTTAGGATTAAACAGAGTGTCTGTTTAACTGTCATTTTTGGTTTCTTTGACTTCTCTGTTGTCTGTTCATGATGCCTCTCTTGGTTCTGAGTTTAATGTTTTTTTCTTTTTTAAAAGTCTGTCATAGCAGTATAACTTCTTGATTCTTACGAAAAGCTATGATGTTTGTGACACTGATTTGAAGTCAGCGTTCCTGAGTAAGATGACAGCTTGTTTTTGACTTGCAGTGCAGTACACCAACATGCTTTCTTTTTTTTTTTTTTTTAAGATCGTGTCTTTCACTCTTGCGACAACACTCAGCAAGTATATGAAGATGTAGCTGTGCCAATTATACAATCAGCTGTGCAAGGTTACAATGGTAAGTCTTAAAATTGTACTTAACTCCTGTTTGTAATGTAACTTCTAAATAATCAACAAAACGTAACCATCTTCCTAGGCACAATCTTTGCCTATGGACAAACTGCCTCAGGGAAGACATACACAATGATGGGAAACAAAGATTCCATGGGCATCATTCCTAAGGCAATTCAGCACGTCTTCAAAATTATTTGCGAGGTGAGTGTCTCTATGAAACTGAAGTAACTGAAAGAATTAGCAATATATCTGAATGTTATAAAGAAATGAGTTTTAGTATTAAGGAACTTAAGAAGGAAACAAACTGTATTTGGGTTCTATGTTGCGGTTGTTTTGCTAAGCTTGCAGAGATGTGATTAGTTAAAAATAACATTGTAGCTGGAATCAAGTCAATAACAAAACAGTACTCAGGAAACTTGAATTACCAGCATAGACGAGGTAATGTGGAACTTCATTATTTATTCTGCTATTTTAAAATCTTCTCCAAAAATCAGCAATATGAAAAACTTGATTTTTTTAAAGCATAAAGAATATGAAAAAGAATTTACCTATTTCAGGTGTTCAAAAGAATCACAGACAGATTGGCCAGTTGTAATAGTTCCTACAGTCTGTGAATTTTGGTAGAACATGGGCTGGAACCATGCTAGAAAGGATTCCCTAGGACTGTGCCATATAAACATAAGATGCTGAAGCCCTCTGTGCCAGGGAATGGAACAGCAAACTGATAAGAGAATGTCAGAAACAATGTGCAAGAAACTGACTTCATATTATGAAACTGTTGCTTAAGTTTTCTTGATAATCTGAGTCCATTAGGGATGGCTATCCTGAACCCTGAACTTTAAATGTGCAACTCTGTTGGTCCTTCTGAGAAAGAGCAGTGGCTTTGATATATCTGGCTTTTGTCCAACATTAGTGTAATTATTATCTGTACAGACATGCGTGAAATCCAGCTGGATTGGTATATTATATAGCATCTCTTCGGATTAATGACTGTGTATTATGTCATTGCTTGTGTATTGGGAAGACTTCCGTGCAACAAGTGCAGCACCCCAAGGGCCTAAATCCTGCAATGTAATTAAGTATAAGGAGAAGGTATAAATTAGAACATCATTTGCAGAATACTTCTGCCTTGAGGGTTTCAGGTTATTGATATCAGTTATGTGATATGTCAACTGTTCCTGTGAGGTGCAGAGTATTTTAGAATCAACAAGAATAGACTCTAACCCAAGAAAACTCCATGGTACTGTAATCCACTGTGCAGCCTTCATCCTAGTGTTCTTTACTGTGAAGGTAGCGAAAGAAGGAGTAGCAGCAAAGAAAATCCAAGTAAAAAGAGAGTGAAGGTACACAGAAAGAAGAGAGCATAAACAGGAGTGGATTTAATATGGAAAGGATAGCTAAGTGGGAGATCTATTGCCACACTTCTATAGAGTTGTGTAAAAACTTGCTTTTATAGCTTACTGAAGATGATACATTGTTAATGCAGCTTGGAAAAGGTCTGTGTTTGTAGATGCTTGTGTGGAAAGGATATAGTGGAAATAAATTTGTGAAATGATATCCAAGTATATAATTTTGAGTTTAGAATACTTGCATTAAAAGCTGTTCATTCTATAGGCTGATTTGATTTTTATTTTTTTTTTCTTCCTGTGGTCATTAGATTCCAGATAGAGAATTCTTATTAAGAGTTTCCTACATGGAAATCTACAACGAGACCATCACAGATTTGCTTTGCAATATAAGGAAAAAAAAGCCTCTAGGAATTCGTGAAGATGTTAATGTAAGTAGATGTTATGTTAATGCAAGGGATTGTTATGTAGCATAGCACTTGTATGTGCATGGTACAAGAGGGGGAAAAAGGCTTTCAGAGGCATCTAGTAAAAAAATCTTTCCATATCAAATTGTGTAATTGTCTTCAAAGTTAGCAGAAGGGCAGTTGATGTAATAGAATAACAACAGTGAAGCCGGGCTTGTTGTTGCTGGCTTAGCTGAATACACGTTTATAAATGTAGATTTATTCTTTAAGCTTTCCAAGAGAATGTATTTTTATTTAATAAAAATAGTGAATACTTGAGAGTTGTCTCATTAATGGAACTACAGAAATGATATTGATCCCCTACCTCAATGTTACAGAAGTCTTCAAAAAGATACGCAGAACTGCTTTAATAGTGTTGTTATATGATCTACAAAATCAATACACTTTTCCTCTACTTGTAATCTTTAGATAAAATCATAGAACATATCTAGGAAGAGAAGATAAACCGTAGGAAAAAATAAATTACATAAATGCCATCCTTTGTTTCTCTATGCTAAGCTTTGCAGCAAACAAACTGGATATTTATTTGTTTATATATCTACTTTGATTGCCTAAATTGACCGATATTTTTGGAGTCTGAGGAGAGTTCATTTTTATTAACTGTATGATTATGACCTTGTAATATTAAGGTAAATATTCTGTACCTTTTCTGAGGGAATATCCCTTACTTATTTTACTTTTAGGATGCTTTTTAGACTTTTTCCTCCTCCTTTTTAAGTAATAGTTCTGATGTAAGTCTAAATTTTCATTACTTGCGTTCAGAGGAAAATTAAAAAAAAAAAAAGACATTCAACTAGTTAACTTTTAAAAATACAATAAGAAACCTTAGTTGTATTAATTTTATGTATTCATGTGAATTTTAGAGTTCAGTAAATTATTTATTATTGTTTTTTTTGTTGTTGTTGTCATTGTTTGTATTTTTTAAGAGAAATACATATGTTGAAGACCTGATTGAAGAGGTGGTTGTTTCTCCCGAACAAGTTATGGAATGGATCAGGAAAGGAGAAAGTAAGTCGTTTAGCCAATGCCAGCTGATATTTTAGAAAAGCATTAAATTGCATAGAATTATGGATGTCTCTTCAAAATCTTATTCAGAAATCAGTTTCTTTGGAATATAAACAGAAGTATTTCAATATTGCTTTTTTGACAGAAAATCGCCACTACGGAGAAACAAAAATGAACGAACATAGCAGCCGTTCTCACACCATCTTCAGAATGGTAAAAATTTCACTATGAGAATGCTGGGTTTTTTATTACTTTAAAAGACAGTAGCTTATTGTTTCCCTCTTCTAGATAATTGAAAGCAGAGAACGGAGTGACCCTGCAAATGCAAACTGTGATGGAGCAGTGATGGTGTCCCATTTGGTAAGATGTTAAATTGGTATTTAAGTAGAGCGTTTATGATTGCAGTTTGTATGTAAGAAGAATGTTATTTTATAATGACATTATTAGCATGTCTTGTTGATTTCTATCAGACATTTCTTACATATGTGTCATGTTTCTCACCATCTGTGTAGAGGGAGATTCCATGTGTGTTATCTGGAGGATATTCTCCCACCAAAGGAATTCTGAAGTGTAATGTCTGAGTGAGCTATTGCCCACTTTTTTTCCCATCTCTTCATTGCTAGTGAATCTACGCTTCCACCACTCCATCTCCTGTATTGCTGTTGCATGTGATTGTGTAATAGAGATTAACAGGAGGGGAGTGGGGAGGGGAAACTCTTTTTTGGCCTTTTTGTTCTACTACTGCTTGGTGAAGTTAGTACAGGACTTACTGAAACAGAAGCCATTACAATCAATGGCTACTTGCTCAGCCAAGTCCTTGTGGGATGCTATGAAGTTGTAGTCAATTTTGAATCATATTCAGAGTGAAGTTTTTTCTTCTGATCTCTAATTTCTACTTTCACTATCCTCAGAATGGCAGTGAAGGAGAGAGACAGCTGATTCAACTGCTTAAGGCTTGAAATTGTAGTTAACATCTCTGTATTGAGAAATGATCTTTGCCTTTTGCCAAGGGTAGGGGAAGCTGCACTGCAAGGATGAAATACCATTTGGAGTAGCATTAATAGAATTCACATGATCTTGTTTCATATCCTTAAGCACATTGAAAGTGGTGGTTGATGTTTTATGGAGCTGGAGGTTATTTCCAGTGAGCACTTGGTGTGTGTGTGTTTTTTTTTTTTTTTTTTCTGAAGAATAATTTTAGTTTAAGTCTGTGCTAGGAATTTCATAGAAGAGAATCTCTAAAATAAATTACACCTGGAACTAACCTATAATACATTTTATTTGCAGAATTTGGTAGATCTGGCAGGTAGTGAAAGAGCTAGTCAAACAGGATCTGAGGGTGAGTGTTAGATGATGCTCTTCTGATGATCATTTCTGTTATTTAACCTTTAATTAGAGCTTATGATGGAGAGGAAATGATGTGTGTGCTGTTAATTATAAATAGTATCTATTCTACTTGGCAGGCAGGATCTGCACAGGAAAATACTATATAGAGTGAACAATTCAGTACTAATATGGCTTTTCTAGAGTAGCAGATCCAGCAACAGTGATAGATTGGACTAAAAAGAGTGAAGATTAATAGTTTTCAGTAAAGAAATCCTTAGAAGCTTATAGGGACTGTTAAATTCAGAGCTGCAGAGTGAACTAAATGGCTCTGTTAACAATCAAGCTTACTTTAAATGACAGCATGAAGCACAAAAATGCCTGTAACTTTTTTTTAAAATTAAAATAAAAAGTATTATGAGAATAACACAGGTTAATATTCTCTCTTAGTAAAGAATAACTAACCAGGAAGCTGTATCAAAACCTGGTTTGTTATATTTAGATTCTACTAGAGGTTTTTGTGTATGCCAGTATCATCAAAATATGATTATGTTTAAATATGATAGGAACTTTGCAAACAGTTTATGTTTCTATGGCCCTGACTGCCTACAAGTTAAAGATTATTAGTGCTAATTTCTGATAGATGACTAATTTGATTCATCTTGACTATTCTAGAGGATTTAATGCTGGCTACTCGTGGGTCACTGTGTGGTGTGGTACTTATTATTTAACTTTGGGACTATCCGTCTCAGAATAATGCTACAGAAAAACTTGCTGAAAATGTGTAGTTGTTATTTTTCAACTAAAGCACTGTGTAATGCCTAGGTGTCCGACTGAAGGAGGGCTGCAATATAAACCGGAGCTTGTTCATTCTGGGACAAGTTATCAAAAAACTTTGTGATGACCCATCTGGGTAAGCTGTTCTGTTGACATACCTGTTTTAGACATCAGTCATTAATAGATCATACATAAAGAACTTTAATTTATTAAAATCATATTTGGTATTGATTACTCTTTCAAATGATCTGTCACCTTTAGAATGTGTATTTGCTTCTCCATACAGTAATATCATATTTCTTCATTTGCTTTCTTCTCACTTTCCCATCAGTTTCATAAATTACAGAGACAGCAAGCTGACTCGAATTTTGCAGAACTCCCTTGGAGGAAATGCGAAGACAGTTATTATTTGCACAGTAACTCCTGTTTCTTTTGATGAGACGCTCAGCACGCTCCAGGTAAAAGTTCTTGCCTGTTCTTAAGCATTATCCTGACCAGCCTTAATATTGATGGCATGGGGGAAAAATGTTGTGGATGGGGGTGTTCAGTTGCTTGAATCTTCTAAAGGCCCTCTGTTCACCTGGGGCATGGAGTACATTTAGTCTGTACTCTCCCATTCACTTTGTTATGCTAGGCTGGCTAGCTTGAAGCCTTTTAGCAGTTGAAATAAAGCTTTCTCTCCTGTCTCAGTGGCAGTAGATAAATTCTGTTTTCTCTTGTTTTCCTTTTGCAAACAGAACTGCAAATCTTTAATAACGTTTTAGGCAGCTTCTACAAGAACAGAGAGTAATTGAACCTAGTGATGAGCTTTATATTAATTAAAAATCATTAGATGTAATTTTGGTTAAATGTGTTTTTTCTCTATCAGTCAACTACTCTTTTAACTCTGTTGGGGGAAAAATGAGAGAATTACACTTTTATTTAACTATTGTGCATGAGAGAATATGGTTGCTCTTTCAGTTTGCCAATACAGCCAAAAGAATGAAGAACACTCCAAAAGTCAACGAAGTGCTTGATGATGATGCCCTGCTGAAGAGATATCGCAAAGAAATTCTAGACTTGAAAAAGCAACTGGAGGAAGTATGAATTTTAGTGCATTTATTATATAAATATACACGTGTGTATATATACATATTTGTTTTTATTTTTATAGTGTGTACATATAAAGTGTAGTGTATAGTATCTGTAAATTGTATGTGTATCTACTTTTATGCATGTATAATGGTATCTATTTTAAAACATTTTTCTAGAACTGAAACCAATTAAATCACGTATTACAATTAAAAGTTCCAGATTAAGTTTTGTTTCTCCCCTCCTACTTGATGTTCAGGCCAAAGCTGCAATAAGATCTAACTGTGTAAGATCATTGGCAACATCTATATCGCATCTATATCGCTAAACATCCGTTTTGGAAGTAGACAGTAGCAACTTCCCACCAAACACCAAACTCAAGTTCAGCTTGGTCCAAAAAAGATAGTATTTTGTTGATGAGAATCTTGCAAGTGTTGTAAGAGATTAGATTGTAAAATATAAAGCATGGGAAAAAAAAATCACAATTTGGCATATATTATTTTGATTACATAACTCATCCAAAGATGTTTTATTTTGGGAGACTGAGGGAAGCCAGAGGAACATTTTAAAAATAAAAAGTCAGTGTTTTTCCCTAAAAAAATTAGTTTGCAGTAAACACTGCCACTAAGGATTTGCTCGTTATATTTTGAGATACTGAATAGTCAGGAAAGTACTTACATTAAACATAGAAATATTTGTTGGAAAATCACATGAATATTAACAAATATCTACATATCACAAACTTATGATTAGGTTGTCAAATAGTTAGCTACTGCAACACAGTCTCTTTACTAGAGAATGAATTACCAATACCAAAAATTTTAAGAGATAACATACATTAGAGAAACATGTTATTTAACAGTTGTAGCTCTGGAAGAGTTTCAGGCTTCTGCCACTGTGGAAAGGTGTATGGGAACTGCTGAATCACAGTCTGAATCTCTGACTGATCACTTGAGGCGAGCAATGAGTCAGCCCTGGGAGCACAGGTGAAGGCAATTCACCTGTGCTGCCGGAAGGGGTGGAGCTTGCCTTAACCTCTCCTAGATCCCATTTAAGAGCTGACTACCAGTGGGGAAGGATCTCTTATGGAGATCCCTCCTTTTGGAGTATTCCAGCGAGCCCAGGATAAGGGTAAGCCCTTTATCTATTCTTTTTGGTGTAATTACCTGCTTAGCAAAACTCTCTCATATATTTCTTAATTATAACACCTGTATATTCATTGATTATACAAAAGGTCTCATTCTAAAACTGTTATGTTTGAAAGAATATATTTTTTAATAGAGTATTTTTAAGTCTTTTGAGTCTGTAGCTGATTTGTTTTGCTATTTTAACCTCTCAAATACTAAGTCTCCTAGGAAATTGTGAACTGTTGTCAGTTTTTGTCAAAGATTAGGGACATCTCTTATACTTAAAGGAACATATGTACGTGCTGGTACTTCTCAATCCTGGTAATTCTTCATAAACCACTGTTTCAGGTGATATACTTAATGTCATGATTTATTACTGTTTCTATGAAAGGTGTCTATGAAGACTCAGATTCATGCAATGGAAAAAGATCAGCTGGCTCACCTGTTGAAAGAAAAGAATTCTCTTCAGAAAGTGCAGGAGGATAGGATACGAAACTTAACTGAGATGCTGGTGACTTCTGCCTCATTTTCATCGAAACAGAATGCTAAAGTAAGTGCAGATTTCCTAGATCTTTTTTGCTAATTCTGAAATACTTGTCAAAAATTAATAGAAATGCACAGGATTATAGTGAAAATGAAAAAAGCTTGAGTTAAGCAGTCCTTAGCATTTGATTTTAATATGATTATAAGTATAAATGATAGTCTAGGCAATTTTCACACATTTTGAAGGAGTAATTTTTCAGTACTTCTGAGTATTCAATGCTGCTTTTCAGTGAACAGACAGCAAAGAGCTTTGCTTTCAAACTGTCAAGCTGTAAGTCAATTTTAAAGAAACTGCAAAAAAAATAAGCAGCTAGATAGGATACAGGGCTGTTGGAATAGTATACCAATCTCCATTCACTGCTTTAATTTTGCTTTCTGTAAATTCTTTTGTTTTTCTCCCTTTAAAGGCCAAGAGAAGAAGAAGAGTTACATGGGCTCCTGGTAAAATAAACCAGGAAAATGTGGACTATTTTGAAGATTTTGAAAAAACAACATTAACCACAACAAAAAAAATGAAAATGTCTCTGTCGTCTCTACCAGAAGCGGAGGACTGTAAGTATCATTTTTCTTGTGCAGAAAACTCTAAAGCAGCACTGAAATGGAGACTTGAAAATGAAGATCAATCGTTATTTTACAAATCTAAATTAAAAATCCATTTCACTTGCTAATAATATATTTGGTTGACACTATTCAAACTGTTCTGTGAACCCAGAAAGCATTAACTTTGCTTTCAAAGGGAATTACATTTGTCTGTGAACAAAGAATACTGCCTGGAAGTAGAGTGGGTTCAGCTGCAATAATGCAAATAGTTATTGTGATGTAAATAAAACTGTTTAGTTTTTAAAAATGGAAGTTTTGGAAGCTTGAGTCTTGCTGTCCTAGGTGAAATAATATGTAGGAAATCTGTCAGATAACTTCATAATAATTGCTTAGCTTCTCAAAGGAAGTAAGAAAGTCACCTCTGAGAGCACAAGGGAGGTTTTCTTGTTTGTTTGTTTTGTTAAGCAAATGTACTTGCTTGTAAGAAAATTTTAAAATATGTAGTGTTCTCTTGGAAAAAATAGGAGGGGGGAGGAAGATAAGCAGTAAAACTCAACACGTTAGCATATACAGAAAAGTCATTACTCAAAGATTAAGCTCTAATTGGAGGACTTACTAGAGGACCTAGACCAAGGAATAAAGAAAGCTAGAATGAAGATAAGAAAATAACTGGGCATTACCGATACTGAATTGCATCTTTGTACATCCTTATTACCCATTCATCTGTCAAGTTGCTTTAAATTTTTCTTATGGGAAAGATGTCTTGTCTTCAAATATTGCAGAATACTGTTACTTGGTCTTTTTCTTGACCCTTAAACACTTTTTCTAACTATAAATAAGTATATATTCTGGATTTTCTTAATCTTCATTAACTTGTGATAGGGTGTTCAGTGTAAGCACAGGGACTGGATTAAAGTGCTGTTCACTTTCATAAAAGAAAATCATGAAACTTAGAAGTCCTACTGTGTTTTATATCTGTGTCACTGAATCATTATTTCCAATGTGATGAGACCTTTGATAAGAAAGTTCTTGATTCCCAATTGAAAACTTACTGCTGTTCAGTATTTTTTTGATGCATCTTCCTTCTCAGCTATGTTAATGGAGAGTTCTGAACGGGACAACGAGTATTTTACTGTTCCTGATCAAATTCAAGATACAGAATGGATTGATGGACCAAACATGAACTGGGTAACATCATAATGTCTTCAGTTTGTCTTACTGTCCTGGTTTCAGCTTGGACAGAGTTCTTTTTTCATACTGTCTGAAATGATGCTATGTTTTGGCTTTGGGAGAAAACAGTGTTGATAACACAGGGATGTTTTAGTTTCTGAGCAGTGGCTGCAAAGAGCCAAGGACATAACTTCTTGTGCTGTCCTATTAGCAAGAGGGGGCTAAGGGATATGGGGAGCTTAGAGAAGGCAGAACCAGGAAAGCTGACCTATAATTAGCTAAAGAGATATTCCAAACCATTAGATGTCATGTGAAAAAAGTTTAAAAACATGAGAGTTGGGTGGGCTACTGGCTTCCCACTGCTTATTGTCTGGATGTCAGTTGCTGGGTGGTGAGCAATTGCTTGTGCGTCACTTGTTTTGTGAATGTATTATTATCACTGTTACTATTACTGTTCTTTTTTTCTTCCTTTTACATCTCAGTAAGTAGTTTTTATCTCAGCCTACAAGTTCCACTTTGTTGTTTTTGTTTGATTCTCTACTCTATCCCACTGGGAGGGAAAAGTGAGTGAACAACTTCATTGTGCTTATAGCTGACTGCTGGGTTAAACTACAACACTTAACACAGTGCATACGCATTCCATAGTTCTCAGTAAGACAGCCTTACTCATCTGTACAGTATAATATTCTGTTATATATCTTTAATAATTACAATTTCTTTATAAGAAAGTATCTTGGTCATCTCTGTGAAGTTGTGGCTTGTTTTAGTAGTGAATGAGCTAGTGAGCTTTGGTATTTAAGTAGGGCTGGCAGTGAAAAGCAACAAGGGTTATAATAAATTTGCTTGATCTTGTCAATCAGTTAACTGAAAGCAATTCTCTTTCTAGACTCAGAGAGATTTTGAAGAATCTGTGCAACTCTGTGAAGCTTTAGCCGTAGAAAAGGTAAGCCTGTCCTGTATTCACTTTGAAATACGATGAAAATTCCAATAACCTTTTCTAAAGCTTGTTGTGCTTCTTTCTTCAGGATATTGCTATAAATGAGATCAATGTTTTGCAAGCAAACTTTAATAAGTTAGTATTAGAAAATGAACAGTTGAAATCAGAAATAAATGAAATGAAGGAGAAACTGGAGGAAAAGATAGAAATGGATGAATTTGAAGCACTGGAAAAACAAACACAAAGAGATCATGAGGTAAGGTGCACAGAAGTATAGATAGATTAGTATTCTCTACACTCAAATGTTTTCTAGAGTTTAGTCTACAGAATGCTAGCTACTTGGATATTGATTCACAACAGGTGGTGATATAAGCAGCATTCAGCAGTAGGAAGAATGAGCCTAGGGTTTAAAGTGGACTGAGAGTGTAAAAACCCTTAACATTTTAAGGGCTGCATGCTGAGGTTTGGTTAAATGTCTGTCTGTATGTATCCATAGTATTCTTGTGTGTATACATCTGATATGTGTATGGAGAGCCTCTTGCAGAAATCAACAAGATTTTTTTGATACACAGATATATGCTAAGGTCTAATGTTCTAGTTGCCCAAGGGCTAGATGGTGAAATAACTTACGGAAGAAGACGACACTTGAGATAATGGCACACAGATGTACTTTATTCCATTTCTTTCCCAATACCTTTTCTAGAAGGAACTGGATACTTTACTGTGTTGGCTGAAGACTGCCTGTACATGTACCGCAAGGCTAAGGTTGAAGCTGAAGTTGCATTCTTTCACACTTGTTTTAGGTTACAATTTAATGAGATTACCTATTATTTCTGGCGTTCCCCACAGAGATTTATGAGTCTTAAAACAGGTGCATAATATTATGATTTAACTCATATTTAAGATTACACTGAGAGACACTTTTAGTAGACTATTTGTGCTAGCTTCCTTATCAGCTCTACTCTGAAGCCAGTGTTCTAACAAATTCTTTTAACATTCGTCCCCTGAAAAAGTTCTGTGTATCTAATGAGGAAAAACAATGTTCTAAACTAGCTTATGTTGCAAGAACTACTTTTTTGAGCAAATCACAGCTGCAGATAAGTGTCTGAAGACAATCCATAAAATGTAATATATAAATGTAATATATAAAATATAAAATGCAGAGTAATTATAGCATAACTGACAGGTCACATATTTCACACTTGACTAAACATACTTAGCTGAAATAATCAGTTTCAGTCAGCAGAGGCACATAGAGGTAAACTCAATACTGGATAATGACATTAAGTTACACTTGGCAGATAATATAGTACTATATCTTCTACAGCTATCCTCTGACTTGAAAATTACAGATTTTTTTTCTGTACTTGTAACAATACAAAAATACTCAAAAGTGCTAATTTTTAAGCTTCTCTAACAAAGACCAGCTCTTTCACTTTAAAAGCACTTGTATATCTAGTCTTCTACTTGTGCTTCCTTTCACAGGATATAACTTGAATGCATTTATGGCTTGCTTACTTAAACTCAATTTTGATACCTCTTTCTTGTCAGCGATTAGATATCATTAATATCTGCACTGTGCAGAAAAGACTGTTTAACATGACCAGAGTTGGACGTTCCATATCTGTATGATTTCTGCATGAATTGCTTTGATCATGTTGCTTTTGCTTCTTGAGCTATTGCAGATTAAATTAGACTTGAATCATTTCTAACTGCTGTGAAGCTGAAATAGAGATTTTCATTTATTAATTTGAAAGAATGTGGCAACTATGATTTGCTAACTAATAGAAAATATAATACAGACCTTGCTTATTTGCATGGTGATGGCAACTAAAACCATTGGTGTGGGTGCTTTCTAACATCCTCAGCAACTCTGCTTCAATTTGCTCCACAGATACAACTAATGCATGAAATTACCAACCTAAGGAATATTGTTTCAAACGCTGAAGCCTACAATGAAGAACTTGAGGTGAGCCTGTCTCATAAACTTGCATGCAGTAAAATTTGTATGGAACGTGGTTTGGTTTTTCTATCTGCTATGGATGACCCAGACTTGGTTGGCCTCTAGTTAGTCTATGAGTTATGAGTTATGAGTTATGATATGTTATGAGTTATGAGAAAGATATGTCTCATCTTAATAATATGTCTCATCTTAATAATGCTTATTAAAGGCATTTAATAAATGGATTCTTATAGAGTCCTATCAGGAAAGCAAACAAAATGGGAACTGTGATTTTTTTTTAATTTATTTTTTTTACTTTCTTCTTTTCATGTAACTTTTAGGCAGAAATGAAGTCCAAACTGGAACAACTAAAAGAGAAAGAGAACAAAATAAAGATATTACAAAATCGTGTGGAGGAACTGCAGAAAGTGGAAGTGGAAAAAAAAGAGACATCTCTTTCCTTGGTAAACATAAGTTTTCTGCTGGGGTTGTTTAGGTTAAGTTTTGCTTTTCTGGAAGTGAGTTAAACTGAAGCATAGCCTTGATATTATGAAAATCTGCTGCCCAATAATTATTTTATGAAGCTTAAAATGCCAATTACTACAGTATTAGTTCTGCAAGAAGCTTATTTTATAGAGGTACTCTAAAGTAAAGCTATGGGAAATTCAGTACTTTATCCCAGTTCTCACTGTTGTGCTATTGTTCATTTTAGATGGAGTAATGTACCACATTCTGAATCACTTCTACATTTTAACCATATCTGAATAATCACATTTGCTTTATTATGGTCATCTTAATTTTTTGAGTTTTTGTCTCTTTCAGGGGGATTCTGATAAATTAATTGAGGAAATTCAACAGCTGAGTAAATCCCTTTTAGACAGTGAAACTGTAGCCTTGGATGCCAAAAAAGAATCTGCTTTTCTCAGAACAGAAAACTTGGAATTGAAGGAGAGGATGGTAATTACTTTTTAAACTGCTTTTGTAGTGGTACAAAATACTGTTTGGGCAATGTTTGCTCCCAGACTAGAGAAGAAAGATATCTGTAAATACAAGTGACACTCAAAGTAATGTTTTTGCTATGGAACTCATAGAAAACAGATCTTCAAGAGGAAGATAAAAATAAATCTGTTGTCATGCAGGAGCTGGTCTTTTTGTCTTTTATGAGAGAAGAGAGTAAATGAACAGTCTTTGAAGAGTTCCTAGGACAAAAGACTCCAAGTCTGATTTTAATGGGGTCAGATTAGTAAGTTATCAGTTTAGAAAACTGGGATGGGACTTTCAAGTTTTGAAGGAGTGAAGGTGAAATAGGAAAAATGGCTATGTTTCTGACTTCGAATGTAAGATACATTTATTACATTATCTAAAAGAAATGAAGTTGTTTAATGGTGGCAAATTCTATTAGACCAGGCCAAAATTGTTCTGATCAATAACACGAAATGTCAGATTTAATAATTAACTGTTAAGCAAGTAAATCTGTATTTTGTGTATGAACATCATGTTGTTTTGTTTTCCTGAAGAATGAACTCTTAAATAATCACAAGCAAATGCAAAAGGATGTGCAACTTTATCAAAGCCAAATAGAAGCAGGAAAGGCAAACTACAAAAAAATGCAAGCTGATTTGCAGAAAGAGTTGCAGTCTGTATTTCAAGAAAACACAAGGCTAAATTCACTGATGGAGGGTAAAATTCCAAAAGGTACTATTCTGTTTAAGTTGATTTTTTTTCCTCTCCCCTTTCCTTTTCCCCATTTGAGGTGGGGGGTGTAGGGAAGGTATTTGCTCTTTTCTCTCTGAAGTTATTGTCAAGATAAAATATCAGAATCTCTGATACTGATGGCGCATAGCACTCTGCATTAGCACTTAAAATATTTGTAAAACTGCAATTTCCATAATGCTTCGTATGTCACCTAAAACAGTCAAGTTAATGAAGAATATCAGGGAGAAAGTGGAAATAAACTGAATGCCAGTCTAACAAAGTGATGACCGAATTCAAAGCAGTAATTCCATCTTTTGCTGACAAATTACAAAATAGTCTTTGAAGACTTGACATCCAGAGCATGATATGAAACTGCTTAAATTAAAACCTATTTTTCTTCTCTTGCACTCTTATTAACTAAAACTTGTTGATTATCTAGATTTGGTTTCTCTTCTGGACCTGGAAAAAAAGGCATCTGACTTAAAAGCAGAACTAGAAAAAGCATTGGAGGAGAATGTATTCCTACAAAAAAAAGTAAATGAGTTATCGGAACTTCAGTCTCTACCAAATACTGTTGAGATGCAGCAGACAGAGGTAAACAAAAATTGAACTATTCTGGAGCTTTTCTTTCTTTCGTGCTTTTTATATTGTACTTGACTAATAACACATTAATGGAGGCCTATTGGATAGTTTTCAGTAAAAAAGTTGTCTTGAATCAAGTAACAAGATTTTACAAAGTTCATTATGCTGTTGTTTCTCAGGTATTTGATATCTACACTCAGGAATAAATCAATAGTTGAGTGCTCAGTTATAGTCCACTATAACTAATGAAGTATTTCTAGTATGAAGCTTGCTTATTTACCATGGTCATCATTTGATAGCTACTTGTTTCATCCTTGCTCATGATGCCATTTTACCTATCCTAAAACTAGATTTTTGTCTGGATGGGTAAAAGTAAATCTTAACACTTCTGAGTAGAAACATTGGTTGGAGAGTAAAAGGTTTAATTAAAACTTTCCAGAATTTGCGAGCAGACTTCCTTGTTTCCTGGCAGGCATAGTTTAGTATACTTTTTCCTACAAATTCTTCCTAAGTCTTCGCAAATTTGTTATACTCAGTAACAAATACAGGAGGATTTATATGCACTTATGGTCTAGGGAAGTAATCTTGCACAAACTTGATTGTGAATATTCTGCAGAATGTTCCAAAACCTTCTATTGGCCTACTTCTTATTTAAAAAAAAAAAAAAAAAAAAAAAAGTAGATGTTAAAATCTTTATAAAATCTGTTTTGCAAGTAGTGTTGATACATCAAAAGTACTTAATCAGTTTAAGAGCCATAGCTTGCCATGTTAGTTCAGTTCTCTAAACAGTGACAGGAAATATTTTAAAAACATCTTAAGATTTAGAGGGAAGAGTTTTAATGGTTTTTGAATCCAATAGGATTTGTCTTCGCCCCCCCTTCTCTCCGAAGTATTTAGGTTTTGTTTTATTGGGATTAAGTGTTGAAGTCTAGCAATGTACTGCACTCTGTTTGCTTGTATTTGTTTCTTAAGCCTGCATGAGTATGTTTTTTATTATACAGCTATAACAAATATTGACTTTAAATGCTGCTTTTTTTTTTCTGACAGATTCTTGAAAAACATGAGGAGTTAAGCTTACTAAAATTGGAAAGAGAAAAGCTGCTCTCTGTGGCAACTGATAATGAAGTTAAACTTAACTCTTTGACTGAGGAAATTGAAAAATCAAAAAAAGAGCTAGCAGACGCACATCTTAAATATGTAAACTCTAATCAGGAATATGTAGTGCTTAAACAGCTCCATGAAGAACTAGAACAAAAATACCTAGCTGTGTCAGAAAACTATGAACAAATGAAGCTTCAAATAGAACACTTGTCTAAAGATGCAGAAGAATCTAAAACAGCTTTGGATTATGTGAAATTAGAGGTTGGTGTCATATTCCTCTTTTTGATATATGCTAAGGATTCTCCAAATGGCTTCTTTTTAAAATATAAGGCGGTAGTTTTGAAGGTATAGTGTTGTAATTTGAAGTTCTAGTTTCAGTGAATATTGCTTGTACTGTACCGTATGGGTAAGATTTGAGATGCACAGGACTATGGATCTCAATGGCCTCTTTCTTCATAGGCAAAGAATCAAGCTACTCAAGGATATGTGTTTCCCTGTACTTTCAAAATTCTTCTTAAGTTTACTCTTTATTATGCAAATATATTTTAAATAAGCAGCTATCACCTATTCTTTCTGAATTCATAGGAACAAAGCTTTCTCATCAGTGAACTGTTGAGGATTTTCTTTTAAAAGAAACAAAATGGAATATCTTTTAAACCACAGAGAATCACTGCATTACTTGGCAAATAGAAAGGGAAAAAAAACATCCTTATAGGATAAGAAGGAAAACTAAGCTGCATACACTTCTGACAAGCCTTTTGGCAACTATATGGCTGTCATATTCAGCTATGGATTTGATAGGATATGGTTTCATGTGTGTTTGTGTTTTGGCAAGACTTTTCCTGCTAAGGAGGTTCTAGAGACTAATAATTAATGTGGACAAGATTATAAATGGAGGGTTAATGAAATGATTAAATTCCTACTCTTTTGAAGAGTGAAAGGATTGTCTAGCTTGTCTAAGCAGATGAGTCTGTGAGATCATGGTATATGTTATACTGCTTTACATGAGAGTGAAAGCATTTATTCCTTTTTCTTTTAAATTAAAGCTCTCCAATAAAATGAAAGAATTGGAAGAAAAGACAGCAGAGCAGAAACATCATCTTCATGTAAAAGAAGAGCTTGCTCAGGCTCATCACAAGCTAAATGAAATGGAACAATTAAAAGAGCAAGAAAAGATTATGGAAGCAAGATTGGAGACCAAAGATTCAGAGATCCAGGCAGTTCTTCAGCAGCTTAGTGGATGCTGGGAAGAAATAAAAACTCTCACTCACGAAAGAGATCACCTGAAACAAAAAGAGGAATCTCTCCAAGCTGAGACTGACCAGCTCAAAGAAGACATAAAGGACACTGTTTCAATGGTAGGTATTTTGACTTTATTGAAGTGGACTGTACATATTAAAAACTATAAAAAAAAAAAAAAAAAAACTATGTAGGTTGCTCTGAAAGTAATACCTCCTATTTATTTCTATGGAAACCTCAATAGATACAAAGAGCACAGTAGCACTATTTGATAGAGCAAATTCTCAGCTACAAAACTCTGTTTTTCAGTGTAATCACCACTATTAGCTATGTATTTTTGTCAGCAATGAACTAGAGTCTTCATGTCATACTTGTAAAAATCTGCACAAGTGGAGATGACCCACTGTTGCCTCTGCTGAAATGTACTACCCACCACTTAACTGTGCTAACACCCACTGTTCAGTCTCCATAAATGCTAAGCAAGGGTCAGTGAAACTTTCTGACAGGTCCAGCTTTCTGGGCCTGGGTAAGTGTACATGGAATAATTGCTACAGGTGACTTGAGAATTAAAGTGTAGCATTGCTCACTGGGAAATGAAGGTACAGATTGTTTACAGGGATATAAGAGCAGAGTGCAGTTTGTATGCCATCAAATAGTACAGAATGTTGAGCATAGTGGAGACTGTGGCCAAGTTCTGTGACCTGTAGTAGTCTCCTAGGCAACCTTAGGTTTCAGCAATATCAGGAAAACCTGATGTACTGCTGTAAGAACAATGCTGGGATGGGGGGGGACTTGATGTTGCCAAGATGCTGATAATCTGCTTACCTGCTGCTCTTGGGCCAAATGTTTTGGGATGTTTTTTTTTGACAAAATGCGCTCCTTTGGGTGAACTTTGCTCATTATGAGCTCATTACAGAACATGGGAAATGATTTCAAACTGAAATAGAGGAGATCTAGATTGGATGTAAGGAAAAAGTTTTCACAATACAGGTGGTGAGGCAGCACTGGCACAGGCTGGCCAGGGAGGCAATGGCTGCCCCAACCCTGGAGACATTGAAGGTCAGGCTGGGCTGAGCCAGGCTGTGTGCCTGATCTGACCCTGATTGAGATGTGACTGTCCCTCTTCATTGCAGGGGAGTCAGACTAGGTGACTTTTAAAGAGTCATTTGAATTGGAAAGGACTCTATGATTGTCAGTGGGTGCATTTTTTCTGCATGGAGGAATTAAATAACACACCTTTGCTTCACATGCACTTCTGTATCTGACACCAATTTGTCAAACTGTTCCTCTGTTGCCATTTCTCACACAGGAACAAAATGTAATGGTTTATGGGTGAGAAGGTTCTACCTCTACTGCCATTCCACCAACATCCAGCTCTGGTGCAAGCCAACATAATAAAATAGGAGGCATTACTTTCAGAGCAACCCTTGTATATTGAAATATATGGGGGACAAGGGAAGTGAGTTTTCTTTGGTATTTTGTTTTTATTTGTTTGGGTATGGGTTTTTTTTGTTTTTTGAGGAGTACCTACTAATGTGGCAAAAAAAAAAATAGCATTTCTGTCTTCTGGATATTCTTTATTCTAAAGAACATTTTAGCACACGAAGAACTGAGAAATGCACAGAGTTCTCTCCAAAAATCCCAGGAAACTGTTAAGAAGCTGGAGAAAATTATTTCTGAAAAAGAGACTCAGATTCTGAGTGCTAAGGAAACGCTCGGGAAAACTATTAATGAACTTCAAATACAGGTAAGATGTTTTGTAATCATTCAAAACTAAAATGTTTCTAGTGTTTTTCCCAATACTGTGGAAGCAAGTCTTGTCAGTCTGATTACAGTCTCTTCTTCTTGCCCTTAAATTTCTTTGAAAGACCTTTGGTAGAAAATGGTCAAAAAAGTGTCATTCATATCTTGAATTTCTCCAGAGATCAACAACTTATGTACAATAAACTTTTTCCTAACTAATGTGTCCTATAGATATCAACTTGGCAGGTGAAATTAGATGGCAAATAGAGATAAGGGGTACCCAAGGGTAGTAACGAAGCTCATGGTTTGTGAACTTTGTTCTCAGTGAGAAGTCTAGTACATGGCTGTAAATGAAAGTGAGTTCATAACATGTAACAGGAAGCTGATAATGTGTTTTTCAAGCTTGTGTACAAATGACCAGGAAGAGTGCTGTACCTTATGCAGTAGCTTCAGTAACAGTTCCTTTTGCAGACCAATCTGTAATAGACGACAGTAGACTTACACTGCAAGACTCAATAAATTAATCAATGTTAACTTAGTATTTGTATGGTTTTTTGAAAGAGCAAATGCATATAAATAGATGGAAAGGTGTTTCTTACTTGGCTTTTTCCTATCAGATATTTTCTAAATAAAACTTAGCCAGTATTAGAGAAAAAACTGCTAAAAAATTAGTGTTTAAAACAGGTGACAGAAAGGCCAAAGACTGTTGGATTTTTTCCCAGATTTGTTACAATTTGTTAAAGATTTGTTTAAGAACACCATAGCTGAATAAATGAAAGTTTTTGCGTTTAGTTTTCATTTTGAATTGTTGGAGATGCTATCTTTGCATACTTTGTAGTTATCACAGATGACAGAAGAACTTAAAAACATCACATCGGAAAGAGACAGGCTTGCTGCGGAAAATAAAAGCCATAGAAAAAGTGATGAGCTTCAGGTGCTAAAGGAACAAATATTTTCCCTTACACAAGAGAAGAATTCATTACAGGATAAGCTGGACAGTTTACATCTAAAAAAAGAAGAATATGGAGAAGGAACTCTGGTAAGTAGTATACTAAATTTGTAATGCAAAGCATGCATGTTTAAACTTTACTTTGAGCGATAATAGCTTGCTAAATAAACCAGAGAAGGATCCTACTACTTGACTGCAGGCTATCAGACACCACAAGCAATATTGTTTACCTAAAAGGCAATTCAACCAATACTACCAGTTGCCCAGTAGTCTGGGCAACTAATAGCAAGCTATGACAAACTTTCCCGGTAAACAGAATTTTATCTTGATACAGGATGGTGGTGTTATGGGTTGATCTGCACAGAGATGAGGTACTGTAATTAAGTATTTGAACCTACAAATTGATTAACGGAAGGGATGGTGATAGCTTTCTCAAAGCATAGAAACCTTTTTGGTTTTGTTTTCTAGGCAAGGTGTGTTGATGGCCTTTACACCCAACATTTTCCTTAACTGAACATGCTGATAGCACGTGTATGTTTTTTATACAGAAATGCACTTGAAAAATATAAATTTATAAAATATATCTGTAAAGTAATATTTATGGGGAGGTGGACAGACTTGGAAAAGATAAGATGTCAAGATACTATCACAGAATCATAGAATGGCTTGGGTTGGAAGGGACCCTACAGATCATCAAATTTCAACCCCCCCCTGCCATAGGCAGAGCCACCAACCTCCAGATACCAGACTAGGTTGCCCAGGGCCTCATCCGACCTGGTCTTATCTAATGCTGAGACTAGATATATGGACAAGATCTCTATAGCATATTTGTTTTTCCTCAGGATTAAACCACAGCCGTGAAGTTCTGCTTTTGGCAACCTGTTTCAGAAGACGTCTTCTCAAATTTTACATATATGTATTTTTTTCAAGGAATTTGAAATATTGAATTCAGTCAAATCCTATTAATTTCCATATACAGCTTCCTTTAAAAGATAGGTTCCGTTTTTTTCATAAATAGCTTGTCAAAGGTCTGATAGAATTCTCTTATCACTGCTTCCCTAAATGTGTTGACTTCTATTCCTGTGTAAAATAGGAATCAGTGATTCAAGAAAAATCTGTTGAGCAGGAATTAATGCATCTAAGAGAAGAGCTGAGCCAGACAAAAAAGAAACTCCATGAAATGGAGGAAGTGAAGGCAAGTGAATTTAATAGGGAATCTGAGAAAGTGGAACAAACAGATCTTATTCCAAAATTGCATGACTGTCAAGAAGTGAGCACTATGACAGAAAGAGATGATGATTTTAAAATGCAACTGGAGAATCTCCAAAATGAGAGAGACCATCTGAGAAACACCGTACAGGAAGCAATTAGCATGGTAAGAAAAACTGTTCTATACCTTTAAGGCAAAGTCTTTAGTAAACTTCTGTCATAATTTTTGGATATGATGCTCAAGCTTTAATTTGAACTGTTTTGTGTCCAAAGAATTCAGAAGTGCAGGAAGAATTGAAACGTGCTCATAACTCCATCAGACAACATCAAGAGACCATTGTGGATCTGAAAGAAAGTATTTCAGAGAAAGAAAATCAAATCTTGAAAGCGCAAGAGGCATTGAAGGAAACAACTGAACTGGAGCAGAAGGTCAGATATAGTTTCGTGAAGCAAATCAGTTCTATCTTCTATGGACTTCAATTTGAAAGGTTTCAATAAATGTATTGACTTAAAGCTTTTCACCTTTTTTAACTACTTCATAAAAGAAGGCCATAACAATAGAGGAAGTGGAAATATAACCAAATTGCAATTTGGTGTGTAAGCTACAACCTTTATAACAAAATGTGCGTTGGTGCTGAAGGATCAAGTATTAACATCAGTACTGCTATTTGATCTCAATTTATTTTTTAATTAAAAAAAAAAATATTTTTATAGTCTTAACTATAATAAAGTTAAGAAGTTTAACATGCTATCTTTCAGCTATGTAACTGAGGATACCTAAGCGATTAAAGGGCAATTTAGCCCATTCTTTCACTTGTATGCTTACTATAATTTTATTTTTTCTGCTTATTTTTATATATGAAACTATTGTTGCTTTAAGAAAAAAAAAATAGACTTGATTCTATCAAGCATTATCTGCTGTGGATACAGATCTGCTGTGGAGTTGTTTTGCTGGAGTTATCATGAACTGCAGGTTTTTATACACACTTTCTAATAAGATAGAAACACTGAAATAGGATTAACATGTAAGTAAAATTGTTATGTCATTTCTTTGCAACATTAGTAAACTGATGGATATTTCTTCTGTAAAATTTTTTGTAACAATCCATATGTGTTGGTGATGCTTTTGAAATGCGATCCATTGACACTTTTCCTACATCAACCTGACTACTGAGACAAAAAAAGCTACTTAAAAAGTTACTGTTTTTTTTCCCAAACATCCATAGAAATATTAGCAATATTAATAGGTTATTCGTTCTTTCAGCTCACTGAAGTAACTGAAAACCTGACTCGCGTCTCTTCTGAGTATAGCCAACTACTGGCAGAAAAAGAACAAACAGAAAGAAGAATGAATGAGGAGATTTCTCAGCAGCTTGAGAAAATAGCTTTACTTAATGTGGAGAAAGATGAGCTACAGCAAATGGTAGAGGTCGCTAAAACAGAAAAAGACCAGTTGAAGGCTGACTGTCAGGAAAGCAAGGAGAAAGTATGTATCAAATCTCTGAAATAATTGTTTTAAAGGCACTTTATATCACTCAATTCCTTCAGTCCTGTAGCTATCAGCTGTTCAGTATCCCTCCCTCTCTTCATTTGTTCTCAGCAGCAGTAAACTAAAAATTGAGTCTATTAATCCAATCTGGATTTTGGAACTTCTCTCTTAATTTTCCTTTGCAGCTATTGTGGTCACTATGCCACTCTGGATTAACCATAGTTGTCCACCTGCTGGATAAATGCTCTACAAGTTTCTGTTACATTTCCAACCTACAGTAGCTTTGCATTCAGCACTGAACAGTAAAAGTAATCCAAGGTTACAAAAGTCAAAGGGTTTAAGGTTTTCTACCATTTCAACCCAGAATGAGGTGACCAAAGAGAAAGCTAAATCCAGAACTGAAATTGATTTGCTATTGTATTTCTGTCTTGATTCCTTGTTTTGAAAGCAGGATACTGCTTATTCAGTATTCCAAGCATTTGCCTAGAAAATGTGTTTACTTTGATGCATCATTTCAGACAAACTTGGCCTGAGATGCAGCGAACAAAAATTAAGCTGCTATGTTCTGAAACTAAATGGAAGTGTGGTAAATAATTATTTCAGAAAAGAATTTGCAGTTTCAAGTGGTTTTCTCCTAGAAATTCAAATGCCTTGTCTTACCACTCTTAACTTAAATGAGCAACATTTAAGAAAGTCATACTGGATATTCAGCTATGTAACACTTTGTTCTGCAGTTGATAGAAGTTCTGACAGAAATGGAAAGTCTGCAGGAAGAACTAAAGCATCAGAAAGAGCAAGCTGATATTCAGAAAAATATGCTGGCAGAAGGAGAAGAGAAACTACAAAACACTGAAGAAAAGCTAACTGAGGAAATAAACAAACTGAAAAAAAAGGCAAGTACAATAATATAAACTCCTCTTAAAACTAATTTAGAGACCGTCTCCTCAAGGGTTAATGAGAGGGAAAAGGTACTTACCTACAGTAACTTGGGCCGTTTTACTTTTTTGATAGATGATCTTATGGTAATAGTTATTAGTAAAAATTCCTGTTGCTAAACTGGGTTTTTTTTTGTTTTTGTTTGGTTGTGGGTTTTTTTGTTTTTTGTATCTTTGTAGATAGACAAGTTGAATGAGGACTTAAGTTCAGTAACCAAAGAAAGGCAACAGGTGCTGGAAGAAATAAAAGAAAAGACAGAGTATGAAAGCAGTAAACTTCAAGAGCTTGGGAAACAATGTGCTTTGTTGGCACAGCAGAGAGATCAGTTCCAGGAAATGCTGGAATGTGTTCAAGCAGAGAAGAACAACCTGGAAGTTAACCTACAGGAGAGTAATAATAAGGTGCTTTGTCTTTAAGTATAATAATTATAAATGTTGAAGAGCAGATTGGCTGTTTCTTGAAACTGTTTTTGAAAAATTTCTTATGGATATTATATATCCAAATTGAAAAACATTGGTGAGCTTTAACTTCTGTCTTGTGGAATTGTATTTTAGAATATATACAAGCTCTTTCAAAAATCTTATCTGAGGCTACTTCATCTAGAAAGGAACGAGCAAATGCGTATGTTGAATTACCTAAACACTCTAGTGATATTTTTTGAATGCTGTAGTATATCTTGTTGAGTTCTGAAGTTAACACTGAAAGCGACAAATTCTCTAGATTTTTATTTTGCTTCTGGATGTTCAACAGTGAAGGTAATAGTTTGGTTCAGTGTTCAGCTGGAATCCTTATTCAGAATCAGCAATCTGTAGATGATTCAAATCTATGGTGCTACTGATTCATTTGACTTCAGGTATTTGAGTGTTAGTTGTATTGCTATGAAACTTGAAACTTAGAAATTTAGTGAAAGGAATGCTACTCCTATAATCAAAAATAATTTAAAATTACTTTGACAATATTCCCACTGATAAAGTTGTCTCACGTGAAGTCATTATTTCTAGACAGTTAAAGTAATATGAATGAGGTTCACATCTCTCCTTTGTGTTCCTCTTCTCTGAAACAAGAATCGTAGAAAGTAAGTCCAAGCATGTTTGATAGCATATTTTGTACAGCTCTTTACACTAAATGCTAAGGACTTGTCAATATTCTAATTGGCAGGTTTTTCTTAGAATAAACTTTTCAAATAAAAAATATGTAACTTTCTATGCTCAGACTGAACAATTTGTGATTTTTTTCCAAGTATTTAACTCCTATGAAATAGAGTAGTCTGGTGTGTAAGTAGTAGATTCATATAATATCTCAACTTTTAAAATATTTATTGGTCTAATTTTATCTCAGATTCTTGAAACTGAAAAGGAGTTGAAATGTCATCAAGAACTCCTCAGCGATGAGAAAGTGAAAGCTGAAGAACGGGAAGAACATCTGTTAAAGGTTCAGAGGAGGTCAGAGATTTTACAGGACAGCCTAACAAATAAGGTGGGGAGTCTGTGGTTTTTATCTAGTTACTCCATAGTGCTGCTTTCTGATGTTTTAATCACTGAGCTAAATTCTTGGTCAAGACAAATCCTATTTAATTTTAAACTGCCAGCACATTATTCTGTGTTCTATAACAAGCACAAACATGACAAAGGATTCTGTAATGATTTAAGTAAAATTTAGAAGCAGCACCTTCAACTCATCTGAGATGAGTTGGCTGCTCCACTATAGTGTACGTATTGCATAAATCCATGTCCATCCTTAATACAATGGTAGTTGTTTATGTATTCATTCAAACTTTAAAAATCACTGTGTAGACAGTATGACTTCCAAGTGGGTTTGGAAACTTTGGAGCTTTGCACAGTTTCAAACTGTATCCGGTTCTCAGCAAGCATTGTTGCTTAGATCTTCCCAGCTCAGTCTCTTTTGCAATTTTTACTTTGCATTTCATCTGTAAAACTTACATTATTAGATCAACAGACAAAATAAGTAAAGATGACTTTAGGTAAACAATTAGTGTTAGTATTGAAATCGTTAGAGAAGATAAATGGACAATTCAATTGTGTTTATCTTCTGTTAATTTTCCATTTCTGTTTTTCTGTAATGTGGATTTATGTTGACTGCATTTTGTTTTCACGTTGCTTTAGTGCAACCCAAAGTTGGCTAGAGTTCTGTGGGTGTAATGCTATTCTTAATCTTCTGAGAGATTAGAACGTTGAAATCATCTTTAAACTTTTCATGCTGCTACTGCAAATTTTAGACTTACTGGAAATTGTCGTGTCAAATACAGACAACTCATTTTAGTCTTTCATAGTGGAGTCTATAGACTAGGACCAGCTCATTTTTTTTGTTGTTTTTTTCCTCCAATATTACAGATTCAACAGTTAACTGAGATGCTAGATAGCGTATCAAGTGAAAAAGACCTGTTATTGGCTGAAAGAGCTACTCATTCTTTCCAACTTAAAGAACAAATCTCATCAATTAATCAAGAAAAAGATGAGCTACAAAAACTTCTTCAGGACATCAGCTCTGAGCGGGACCAACTCAAGATGGAATTGCAAAAAAGTTCTGAGATGGTTGGTGGCAAGCCACATACCTAAGTTAGTAGTTACTTACCTTCTTGAATGGTACTTAATTATGTGTGCATTTATTGTAGTGTATTGAAACAAGTGCGAAACTGGAATGTGCTCTAAACAAACTGAAGCAGAGAGACCTGAATGATACTTCTGTTCAAGTGAACTTACCGGATAATGCAGAGCAGATGGATGATGACAGCCTGGTGGAGAAAAGCTTGAAAATTAAGGTGAACTACTGTACTTTTTAAAGGATACGTGTCAAACTTTAATACCATTTATTCAGGAGCCTAAACCTTACTTCTGTGTATGATTTATAAAGAATTGGTGAGTCCTCTTTCTTTAAATTAAAAATTGAAAATGAAGATAGTAATGGCCTGTAAATTTAGGCTGTCCTATATTTGCCTTAAGGTGTGATCTAGGTTTGTATGTGATTTGTGAGGTGCAATTTACTAATAGTCCCTTGAAGCATATTTGCATTTCTTAGCCTGCTAACTGCTTTAAACTTATGGTGGAAGCTTCCCTAGGAAAGAAAGCAGCATGTCCATTTCACAAAGGAAGACAGAAGGCAGAGTGTTAGGAGCAATGTTGTGATCTTTCTTTCCACAAGCGGATCAAAGATCAGCCCCATTCTGAGAGCAGTCTGGGTGGTAAACTCATGAACTGACAACAAATTTTATTTCAGGCCCAGCTTACTGTTTTAATCTTCATCTGCGACAACAGGACAGACTTCAGGTCTTGCTTTTCTTTGCTTCCTTTGTAAAACATTATGCATGCTGTGGGGGTTAACCTGGAATGTAATGTTCAGCTTACTTATAACTAATGACTCTTTCCTTATTGTGACTTAATTTGCTTAATTTATATTTAGGAACTTCTTGAGATATTCCCAGATATAAGGAAGAGGTATGATTGTCTCTCTACAATGTCTCTCAATCTAAAAGCTGAACTGGATTGTCAGAAAGCAGTGATAGCTGCAAGACTGACTCAGCTTTCATTGGAACAGAGTAAAGAAGTCAATCGACTGCAAATGGAAAATGAGAGAATTAACGGTCATCTCCAGAGTTTATTGAACAAACTGAAGGTACCAACTAAAATGCTGAATATGTGGATAATTCATACTGCTTTGTTTCATTTTTCTAAGTCTCACTATTAACAGCTAGGATTCTATATAATCTGGCTTTGATATTTCATAAATCTTGTCCTAAAGAAAATAGACCATATCTTACATATCTACTTCATATCTTAAAAACTGGAACTGTTTAAATAAATGAGCCTATATTTTTTTTACAGTAATGCAACTGCTTTCCACAGTAGTATTTCATTGGTACTAATCCATTTTAATTGATGGGCAGTGTTCTGTTTGTAAATCAGATTATAGTCATCTGAGTACCTATTTCCTTGGAGAAGATATGCAAGATGCCTTGGAGATTTATGTTTATTTTGTAAAAATACCAAAAAGTTTAACTTCTGTGGTCATTCAGACTTTCCTCAATCCATAGTTCCGTAGAGAAGCATACTCCAATTATTAGGAAAAATTAAAAGGATTTAGAAAAGAATTACTGTCATCATGAACAGAAGTATAGTAAAACATATAGTTTTGGTGCTTTTTCTTATTTACTATGAAAGGGAGGGAGAAGGGAGGCAAAATAGTGATAGAATGAAAGTTCTGGTAATAAAAATATCAGTCATCTTTATAAATACCATTACCTAAGATGTTTAACAAGAAAGGTTTAACTAGTATTCTTAAAGAACCTGATCTCCCATGTTCACATAAGCTACCTAATGTTCTTTTTTTGTTGTTATTCAACAGTTTTTGTTCAGTCGTGTTTGTTCAAAGAAGAAGGATTATCATGCTACTGTTAACAAGTATGTAATGGAATTGTATGAGGAAAAGAAAAAACAATGCCAGTTGCAAGTTCAAATTCAGTGTCTGAAGAAGTGTCATTTGAATCAGAATGAAATATCTTCTCAAGAGTTAAATGTCAAAGTGTGGCAGAGCTTGTATTTGAATACACAGGTATGATTTAAAATTTTCAAAGACTTGGGTATTTCAAGACATGATGTAATGTGGTTGCACTAGTCTAATGGGCTATTTAAACTTTGAGGATGGAAAAGAAATTCTTTTTTAATTAATGAAATGAATTAAATTTGATAAAGTAGCTAAAAATTAAGTTAGAAAATGTTTGGACTATTATTTATTAGTTTGCCCTGTAGAATATATTTCTATGTGATACTGAGATATTTTTAATTAGCAGTTAGATGAATTTTCACTAACAAACATTTTTCTTTCACCTTCCCACCTGCACCCAGGAGCCTGGGTTGTCTAATTTTTCTAGTAGGGGATAGTGAAATTCCTTCTAGTCTAGCAAAAATGAAATAGTTAGATGCTAAAATGTACTTCCTCTATATACAGATAGCTGAGGGGACAAACATACATACTTATATATATGTATACACCTAACAAAACAATATTTTAACTTGATCCCTTCTCTGTGAAGATCATCCTCAAAGATATATCAGAAATGGAGAGTGAACTTCTCAGCATAGAGGCAGAGTTGCAACAGGAAGCAAGTACTAGAAAGGAAACAACACAATTCTGGGAAACTTGTTCAGGACACCACTGTGATACAGAAAAACTTAAAGAAGAGTTAAGGAAGGATAACGAAAGGCTTTTACAAGTCATTAAATTCTGGACTCCAAAAGGAAAGGTAAATAAAAACTTGATTCATAACAAATGTATTTAATATGTGTTCTGTGTTAAATACCTCTGTAATCTAGTTGAAAACAAACAAAAAAATATTTTGAAGTTCATTTATTAATTATCAGCGCTTGTTTTGGTATTTAACTTTGTAAAATGTAGGAATAATTAGATTTCTTTAAGACTTCTTTTTCCCCTCATGCAATTAAGTTGGAAATTTGTGCTTAAAAAGATTTCCTGGGAGATAATTTTGTGTGTAGGTTTTTTGGTATGTTTGTGTGATGGGTTCATGTGGTCTTGTCTCTGGGGCAGAGGGCCTCCCTCCCAAAACCCTGACAAGAGTACAAAAAAATGGGAGTACAGCTAGATTCAGGTAACAGAGAAACTAATTTACTAGAAATGGTGAAGAAATATGAGATAAAACAATATAAAAAGACTGAATGGTAACAAGTCAAACAGGAGAGCGAGCTATCTTTCTAACTGTGCTGTGGATGGTATTACAGAAGGAAGTAGAGCCGTGGTTACGTCACCTCCTTCCCTCCCAGAAACCACATGGTAATTACTAGAGCTGCTGGGAATTGCAGTTTTGCACTTCTTGCCCTGCAGCAGGAACTGCAGCTTCCTGGCAGCTGACCCAGCTCTTGTCAGTTTTGCATGATGCTATGACAGGGAATACCTGCAGAAAACCATGACAGTTTGCTTTTTAATACCCTGAATCTTGAAAACAAGGTTTATAATTGCGTTTAAATGTTCCTTCCAGAGCTTGGCAGCCTGATGCATTTACATTCTCAAGGATTTAATATCCTTAGGATTTCCTGTTCTTTACAAATGACCTTTAACCCTTTAACATGGCTAACGTGTTTTCTATAAAACTTGATGGTAATTGATATTCTTGTACCTTTTCTATCTTCAGAAAGTCAAATTAGTTGTATTTTTTTGTAAATCACTTGATTCAGCTGTCCTTTCCCTTTGCTCCTTTCTTACCCATTCTACATGTTTGGGGAAAAAAAAGGTGACGTTCTGCAATATGAAATGCTTTATAAACTAAATTAATGAGATTTCAACTTTGGATAATCACATCAAACAACTCTTAGAAAACAGGTTATGGGAAGGTATTGTGACTCAGTTCTGCCCTGCTAAGTTCAGCTCATTGAAAAAAGACTTCTTTTGTAGAATTGTCAGCCTTGTTCTCCAGGATTTTCCAATGCTGATAGGAAGAAGTCCTTGATAGACACATTCTGTGGATAAAAGCTGTTACTTACTTAAAACAAAAACTGGTATACTTATCACCTGATAAGTATGAAGATCATCTTTATCTGGCATGGTAAACACACTGGTTTCCAGAATAGTCCAGTGGGCATGTTTTCTCTTGAGTGGTTGTCTGTACTTCAGTCAGGGAATGGATTCTAGCAAAAATGTATCCAAACAATTGTGTTCTTCATAGTGACATTACGGTTTGGGTAGGGAACGCAAATCATGATAAGAGATCTTCAAAAATCACCTCTAACCTCCCGGCCCTGAGCAGAGATTTCTTTAACTAGATCAAGTTGCTCAAAGCTCCACGCTGCATAAGTGTGACTACTACAGATGGTGAGGCAACCGCTGAATCGTCTTACCATGCGCAGTGTAAACAAATTTATTCCTTCTAGACAATATAAGTCTACTCTCTTTTAATGTAAAGCTGTTAGCCTTGGAATCTTGATAAATCTCTTTTGTAAGACTCCCTTAAGTATTGAATGGCCACGATAAGGTCTCCCTGGAGCATTCCTTTGATGCTAAACAACTCCAGCTCTTTCAAATTCATGGAAGTGCTCTAGCCCTCTGAGCACTTCTGAGCACCAGTAATTTCATTTCTGGTAGCAAGTGTCTTCAAATGGGACACAGAATCAAGAATGTACCGTTAACACAGGCAAACTTCCTATTTCTTATATCTAGCTTGTTCAAAAATTTTATCTGTTTTAAATTATTTTTCAGATACTCCTTCAGCTTTCTTCAGATTTGGATGACAGAACTTCGACATATGTTAAGAATGTTGAGGTTGAATTGAAACAGGGAAAAGAGAAATCTGAAGAGTTGCTTCAGGATCTAAACATCCTGAAACAACAACTGGCCCCTGGTGGCTCTGCTCATCTTCTATTAGAAGAAGAAAATTACAAACTTCATACTGAACTAAAGGCTGCAAAACAAGATATAAAGGTGCAAAAACTTCATGCTTATTTTCTAGGTGGGAGTACCATAAACGGAACAGTTTGGTAGCTGTAAATCTCTGCCACACTGCCTCAGAATATGCTTTGCTTTTGTATATTTATTTTCATTCCCAAAATGAAAGAAAGGTCAAACTCTTGCCTGTAATGGGATTTATTTTAACTGTCTGTTTTTTGTATCCAAGTAAACGTCAGTTTACAAACGTATACAAAATGCACCCAAATTTTTCTGAAGTATAGATTCTAATAATGTGGTACTCTTGAATCTTTGTTAGATGTGTATAGTATTCCCTAAAACTGGAAGCAGGGGAAGAGTTCTGTCTTTATTCCTAGGAACTGAACTCTTTCCCTCTGTCATACTTAACATTACAGTTAGTAACACTCAAATCACGTTTTTTAAACTTGAGTGTTCCATAATGCCATCAGATGACACAAAATCAGTGAACAGTATTACAGAACGTATAGAGACTTCCTTGTTTGTTGTTCTGGTGTTTTTTCCTTTTTTTCCCCCTCAAGGTGTATGGGGGGGAGTTGTTGTGTTAACAGTGTAATAGCATGAGATCGTAACCATAAATTGCGATGTAACTACTCTTAACTGCTCATCTCAATAGGCTCTGGAAGTAAAACTCCAAAAGTTGGAAAATTCAGTAAATGAAGCAGGAAAAAATCTCAGAGAGAAAGATGACGAGATAAACAAGTTACAAGCACAGATAAGGTTAACTGCAGCTTCAAGTGAGCTCACCCAGCTACAAGCTAAACTGAATGAGACAGAAAAGTGCCTCAGAACTTCCCTAACAGAGAATCAGAGTCTTCAGGTATAAGTTAAATTCTTTTCTCATTTTTCTCTAACATGAAGAGACAGAGTGTTTTAGAGTCAATTTATTCTGCATGGTATTCTTACCATTAATACACTCTACTTGCATGTTTAGTATGCAGCTTCACTTGCTACCAATGCAACTTTCAAAGACAAGTTAAAACACGTTATTGTATTAGAAGCTAATATGTGAGCGTGTGCATTATACCAAAGTTAGAACAGCAACTACTACTATGGTGCTAGTTGATAATGTGGATGTTCATACTCTAGAGTAACTATGCTTCAAACTTTGTCCTGCAAGATGTGGTACACAAGAATAAACAAAGCAGTCCCCAGATTTGTTGCTCTGTAAGAATCCTTAACTTATACTAGATATTTTATTTTTAGGCAAAATTAGATAAAGGTGCTGAGTTATACAAAGAAGAAATTGATCAGCTCAAAACACAATTAGTAAAACGTGATATGGAAAGAATGAAGCAATCAAACTCTTTCGATATGAAGTAAGTTCAAGTTTATCTTTTCATAGTTCTTAACTACCTATTCCCAACTCTTACCTGACAAATAAGTAGTAAACATTCAGCTTTACATGTCTTAGGTTTTTATTCTATCTGCATTCCAGAGAAACTAAAAATCATATGCATCTCAAGCTGATTACCAGTCTCCTTCCCTGTACACCCACCAAAGTCATATAATCACTGGCTTAGATTGGAAGATGACTTAAAGATCACGTAGGTCCAACCCCCCTGCAGTGTGCAGGGTTGCCACTCACCAGATCAGGCTGCCAAGGGCTCCATCCAAACTGGCTTTGAACGCATCCAGGGATGGGGCATCAACAACTTCTTTGGGCATCCTGTTTCAGTGCTTCACTACTCTCCAAATAAAGAATTTCTTCCTAAATTCTAACCTGAATTTCCCCTCTTTTAGTTGAAAGCCATTCCCCCTAATCCTATCACAATCAGACTGTGTAAAAAGTCATTCCCTCTCCTGTTTATAAGCTCCCTTTAAGTACTGGAAAGCTGAAATAAGGTCCAGAGCTTTCTCTTCTCTAGGCTGAGCAAGACCAGTGCTCTCAAGATTTTTTCATGTCTCAAACAACCTATGTTCAGCCATAAATCATAACTATTCTGACAAAGAAATGTGAGGGAGAAACAGCAACTGGGAGCACTCTATAACTCATTGGACAGAGAATTAATTCAGTTCAAACTTCTGCTTTTCTGCACTTTAACTAAAACCTAGCTGACAACCAGATGTAGAGTTAGTCATTATGTATTTTTTTATTTTCTATGCATTTTTGTTTGTTAGTGCAACTGAAAAATCAAATAGTTCTCCTGCAACTTAAATTATGAAGCTTAAAACTTTTTTTTTCCCCCCTTCTCTGCCTCCCCACCAATGCAGACTTGCTAATTATAAAGCTCTTGCAGAACACCAAGAAGAACAGTTAAGAAAGCTAAAAGAAGAACTTAGAAGAGCACAACAAGAGCAAGATATTACTGGTAAATTCAAAACCTAAATAAGGGACTGTTTCATATTAAGCATTCAGTTTTAATGTTACATAGTTTAAATTCCAGATTGGGACGCAGGCCTTTTACTTCAAAAAGATATGAGAAGGGTTAGGAGCTTTGGAAGAGATAGACTGTTAAAATACAGTAACTGCATGTGCCATGTATTAGAATCACAGCAGGTCTTGTTTTGTTTTTTTTGGTATATTTCTCCAGTCATACTAGCAGTCATAATGGGATAAGCTGCTGCAGTTGTAGTGCCTTATGTTTTTAATTCTATGATTAGATCTAGAAATATAGAATTGTATGAATTGGAACAGACCTTTAGAGGTCAGCTAGTACAACTCCCCTGTAGTGAACAGGGACATCGATAACTAGATAAGGTTGCTCAGAGCCCTGTCCAGCCTGATCTTCAGAATGTCTCCAGGAATGGGGCATCCACCATATCTTTCCGTGCAAACTGTTCTAATACTTCACTACCCTTATCATAAAAACAATCTTTTTCCTTATATTCAATCTAAATTTCCCTTCCTTTAGTTTCAAACTCTTTCCCCTTGTTTTATCACAACAGACCTTCTTTCTTATGGCCACCACTTACATATGGAAAGTTCACTATCAGGTCACCTCAGATCCTTCTCTTTAGGCTGGACAGCCCCAGCTCTCAGCCTGTCCTTGTAGGACAGGTTCTCAATCCTTTCGATAATTTTTTGTGGCCCTACTCTGGATGCACTTCAACACATCCATGCTTCTCCTGTACTGAGATACAACTCAAACTATATTAAAGCTAAATGGCCCAATGAAGCATCTCTTATGCTTCTTAATATCTCCCTGACAATGTGATTATTGATGGTCAGTGTCACAGTTGGTGTTACAGCTAGAAATATTATTGTGGTGAAAATAGGAAAAGAAACAAACAGCGAAAGAATGCTCACCTGTATCCAAAGATCTAGGTTTGCAGAAAGGACTCCACAAAGGAGGGATCTCTAGAAAGAGATCCTTCCCAGGTGGGAGTCAGCCCTTATGTGGGGTCTAGGAGAGGTGCAGCCAGGCTGCATCCCTTCCAGTCACACAGATGAACTGCCTTCGCCTGTGCTCCCACAGCTGACCCAGTCCTTTCCTCAGGTGATCAATCAGTGGTTCAGGCCAGGACTCAGCAGTTCCCATGCAGTGGGTTTTAAAAATAGCTGTTGTAATTACACTTGTAACCTAGTGAGGTTTTCCATAAAAGACTACAGGAAGGAATCTTGTATAGACATACCCAAAATACATACTGATGTGACTTTTAAGCACTGTAATAATAATAATACACATTTGTATGAAATTTTTTCTAGTAACGTCTGAAAAAGAAGTTCCTCAGCAATCCCAAATGCCCATGCCCATTACTTGTGGTGGTGGCAGTGGTATTGTGCAGAGCACACAAATACTTGTTTTAAAGTCTGAACAAGTTAAGCTGCAGAAAGAAAACTTGCACCTGAAGAAACAAAATGATATTCTACTAAGGTAAGCATAAAAATGGTAAGCATCATTAAGTAATTATCACAATTTCTTTCTAGGAAACCCGTAGAACTGAGTACCTGCTCATCTTAAGATGCAAAAGAATGTAGCAAGTCTAAACTTTTATTAAAAACTAGTGATGTATTTGTGTGTATGTACCCATTTATGGCTTTTGAGCTTTCAATTACTTTCTTCCATAAGAATTTGTTCTAAATATTTATCAGTAACTGGAAGATGAACTTAGTCAAAAATGCATACAATAAAATTATTGGAAGGAATCTTAGCTTAAAAAGAAGGAAAAAAAAAAGCCCACAAAACTTTGTACCTCTAGAACTGATACACACATTTGGATATCATAGGAGGCTTTTATTGCCTTGTCTGTGATATGTCATCTGAAGATGTAGGAACTGTCTTGTCAGGATTGTTTCTCTTTTTACTTCAGAGAACAACTGAAGGTTTTTATTAATTAAGTGCTGGAAACTTTTTTTTCCTACTCAGTAATGAGCTTCAACTGAAGGAGGAACTTAGAAAATGGAAAGAAAGAGCGCTAAAATTGAGAGAGCGATTCTCAAGAGAGACTACTCAAGAGACAGTACCAAGATCTCCAAGGAAGACAGTGTCACGTTTCCTTAGAGAGTCAACTTCACCCTCCAAGGAGTCTGTATCTCAGGAAACTGTGACTCAGTACACATCAAAGCCTCTGCCACTGACATGTCCAACAAACTTCTTTGATAATTCCAACTTAGGTACACTAATAGGTATGTAACATGGTGGTTTCCTATTGAAGTTATTTAGAGACAAAATATAAGGAGTGGTCTTTGAGAGTAGATGTCCTGTACTTTCCCTGATCAGACCTGAAACACATAGAAGCAGCTTTTTTGAATGTCTATTCAGCAGATTGTTAAAGGGCTGGACAACTGGTACCAAGATTATCCATGCTCTACATCACCTAAATACTTAAGACATATACCTCCTGAAGATTAGGCAAACTTATTTCTTTTGTTTCAGTGAAAGTGCTGATGACCAATCACTTTATAAAGTGAAGAGGCAGAATATCGTGTCAAATGATGCTCTAGAATCTTTTGCTTTTTAACTTTACACCAGTTAAGCATACACTTCTGACAAAACTGATTTTCGCAGACTGCTACCATCTATTCAGAGTTAACTGCTGGCTGGCTTCTTTCTAATATTTCTTTATTGGGATTATCGATTTTTGATCTTGGATTTTGAATTTGCCAGCATGGCAGTCTCTAGCTGCTGTAATAGCTGTTTTGATATTTTCTGATATTTCTTATTATTAGACTGGTGACTTCTGGGAGGTCTAGTGATTTTAGCATATTAGTGCTACTGCCCTCATCAACCTGCTTCTAAAAGCTTTCATGAGGCCCCAGCAGGCATGCTGAAGACTTTAACAACAATTAGACTGACAGACTTGCAGGAAGAATGACTCATTACCATTTTTTGTGAAGTCCATCTTGGTAATAGTATAGCCTTCTTCATAGCATCATGCTTCTCAGTAGCAGGCCTTGCTAGCTGACATGTAAAACTAGTCAAGAATAAATTGCTATGTTCCTACTGCTTGTCTAATTGGGAAAATGTCACTTTAATGTTCTTATTTTCTGTACAGATACACAACCTGCAGGAATAGAGTCCACAGAAGACCATCTTAAGAAGTGGTTTGAAACTTCAGAGAAAGATAAAGCCTCTGATTGTAATACCCAATAGAGGTGTTCTGTTGTTAGCTGCCTTTACAGTGGTGACAGTCAGAATCTAGCTACACGGAAAATGGTTGCTTCAGGTTAAAGCCATCTATTGTGAGAAGAACTATGGTGGAATGCCAGTCTCTTGTGTTAGAACTACTAATTCCCAGAAGTGGAAAAGCTTTAATACAAGAACAAAAATGGAAAAGTACACATGTTACCTGCAACCTGCTGATGATGTTCTCCTTTGGTTGTTTTTGTTTTGTGTAGCAAAGAAAGTAAAGCTAACGTACTGAAGCAAAACAGACACAAGAAAATGGGTCACAAACTGATCTACTGTGAAACTTCTTGATCTTAAACATCTTTGGCATTTTTGTAACAGTCCTCTTCTGGGTGCTTTGTATCTACTCATTAATTTTGTTTCCCAACAGATGATTTTTATACTATGAGTTAATATTTTTTTCTTAAGACTACATTTTCACTGCAACTTTAACCTCTTAATTTGTATATTGCAACTAAATTTATTAGTTTTCTTTTTGTAGGGTTTCTCTTAAACTCTTGAAAATATTTCTGCAGTTCAGTAAACTATTGTGCAAAAATAACTTGTTTTTCTCATCACCTTTGAATATACTTTATTTCCTGCTTGAAGTTGGGTTCTGGAGTTTTTTTCAAACAGTAAGCAATCGATCTAATAGACACTATCCTGTTGCTCTTATGAGTTGAAAATGAAACTTGACAATTGGGGTCGTAATATGGACTATATTTTACTATCCTACTCATCTGAATTTTGAAGCCTATTTTAATGTTCTATATGAAAAGGTTTGTTCTGACAAACTTTTAATGTGTTAAGTATCTAAACTCTTTTGTGGCGATGTGACGCTATGATCTGGGGATGCTGATTGTAACGTTCAGTGTCTAAAGAGTTTTTTCTAGTAATCAGGGCACTTCTACCATCATGTTTCTTGTTTGTTGCAATATCTTTCTGCAGATTACTAATCACAAATCTGTGTCATCAGTGTTTTGCTTAATTCTTTCTCTCTGAATTTCTCTCTGAATCTTTGTCAGGAAGTACTGGAATAGATCCTCTCCTCCTAGCTGGGAGAGATTTGGCACTCAAAATTTGAGTTATTGAATTTGAGCATTTGAATTTCTAAAATTTTGACTTGGAATGCGTATTGGCAAGCTTTAGAACCTATGTGTTTTCAGCTAACAGTCTTTAAATACAATTACTAAATTCAGCGTCTTACCAGAGTCATAAATATGCAGGAGTATCTTATTTTCCTGACTTAAATAAATGCAAGTAGTTTGGGTTTTGGAGTGGTTTTGAGATTATTTTATTTTTACAATTTCAAATTATTTATTAAAAAAAAATATTTCCTTTGTTTATCACAGTTTTTCTTCCATTCCTCTAATTCTACTTCATTAAAAAAAAAATTAAAAAAAAATTCAACCGTCTTTCAGAAGGGAAGAAGGCATATCTGGGACTAGTCTTGTGTTGCTTTTTGTTTTGTTTTTTCTTTTGTTTTTGTAGGGTTTTTTGCTTGCTTTTTACAGTTTCAAGATACTTTATTAATTGCTTGCTGGAATACTGAAAGATTTGGAGATTTCTCTTGTGCTTGAGGTGAAAAACAAGAATGTACTGCACCCAGTCTGTCTCAATTCAGTAGACAAAAAGGTGGGAGAAGAGGAGAAATGCTTTTAAAAAACTTAATCTTTTTTTTTTTGAGGCAGATGAGTTATAAAGCCTTAGTTTTTGGTGAATATTCTATTGATCTCTTGCATTCTCTAGGGAAAAAAAAGATAGCTGAGGTTTATGATCCTTCTTTGTCCCTATACTGTGCAGAAGAAAATCATAAAGTTTTGAGTTTCACTAGATGGCAGCATATTCGTGTTTCAACAGGAAATTACTCTCATACAGAGAAACTTACCAGTTAGACTACAACTCCCAACAAGCACTGCAAAAAAGTCATTAGACTTCCTTTTTTACAAAGGTCATTCCTTTTACAAAAGTCGTTCAGCGTACCAAGCTGGCTGAGATCTTTTGGTGAGTGACTGTGTTAATCTTTATTTTTAAAAGCTTCATAGAAATTGGTATGTCAAATGTTCATAAAAACTCATTGTCAGATCAAAAGCGTGTTTATAAAGCATTTTGCATCTAAAATGGTAGGGTGATTTGAGGAAGTACTTCAGCTGATCGTTGTTGGACGTGGTTTTGTAGTGAAAATGTGTCTAAAAGCAAAGAACGAGTTTACTCAGCCTTGACTGAGTGCTTTGAGCAAACTTTTGAGATACTTAAGACTTTTGCTGTAAGTGCAATACATTGCAGAGTTAGTGCTACCTACTTGTATACATGGTCTTGTTTTACTCCGTTTAACTTGGCAATCTTCACCTGCTAAAATGAAAAAAATTTTGCTAACACAGGCGCACAATATCATGTAGTGATATAGCATACATCAGAGGCATCTTAAGATGCATCGTTTGATTCACCTGAAAAATCATGTTCAAGGTGTTGTGCTATCCCCTAATTAGAAAAAAATGCAAGTTTTTTTTATTTTCCCCTAGTTACAAAAAAAAGTACGTTATTATTGCTTACGTTGTGGACCATTTCGGTGGTTTGTCACTTTTTATTTGCTTTTTTCTTTACATTCATTGTGCCAGTTCTTTTATGAGCAAAGCCCTAAAATTAGGTTGAAAAAGTGCCTGTAAGTTAGGCTGGTTTTAAGTCAAGTGGGATAATGCTTTTGTATTACGGCAGAAATAACTTTTTAGTCAAGTTGTTTAGGAAGAAGTCCATTTTGTAGAATCAGTAACCTTTGGAGAAATATTAGTCTTGCTCCAATTTTGAGGGTGGGGGGAGGGGAGCAAAGCTGGGAAAGAAAGATTTCAAGTCAAAATTGAACAAGTAATCTGACATAAAAACCTAAACCGAACAAAAAGTCACAGAATGAATTTGACTATCTCCAGGTGATGTTGGCTGCTAATGTAGGGGAAATAATGGTGTTTGTATGCAACTCAAATGAAGTACTCAGCATGTTGGATTCATACTTATATTTAAAAAAAATTAAGGGTTTAGGGATGCATTCCTACACTCATAGCTATATAGAGAAGCTCAGTTGCTTGTTTGCTTACACTATTTATATACTATATTTCTTCAAACGTAATAACTCCTTTGAAAGCATTTATCTAGGCAGAGAAGAAAACTGCACTTTGCCTTTTGGCTTCCACAGCTTGAGTAAGGTGAAACCTCCTGGAAGGTTATTGTGTCATCCAGCACTCAAAAAAAAAAAAAAAAAAAAAAAAAAAAAAAAAAAAAAAACTTCCCTACCTTTTGACCCAAGCATCTTCAGTATGCTTCACATAATTTCTCCAATGTCAAATGATGTGGTAAAAGTGAGGGGGCGTTTTCACTTCTCTTTATCCTCTTACCCTGTGGGGTTGTGAATCTTCTGTGTTGGGAGATCCTCAAGAAAATTCAAAGCAGATAAATGCCAGTCTCAGGTGATGGAAAAAAATGCATTTTACAGAGTCCTAGAGGGTATTGTGCAAATTATGTTGCCATCGAATAAGTTGAATATAGTAGTCTGAGAGAAATAGAAGAGACCTGTATTCTAAGAATACAATGTACAGTGGAGATGCTAGATTACAAGCTATTTTACTTCTCTCATCATTCTTTTTTTTTCTTTTCCTGTTTAAATGAAGTTTCGAGTCTGAATTTAAAAAAAAAAAAAAAAAAAGCTTGGCTTTTGAGCTCAAATACATTTTGGTCATTATAAATGCAAGACTGAGGCAGTGCCCCCTCAGAACCTTGGCTGACTCAGCAGCCCAGAAGAGTGCTTTATCACTTGATAGTATAGATGCTCTGAATTGTATTTTGGTTTATGGAATGAATTTGCACCTGATTCCACGGAGGTGATATTGACTCACTTTGTATTAGACTGTCACATTTTCTGTTTGTGCAGGCCAGGAATATGGGGCGGCTTGATGGGAAAGTAATACTTCTGTCTGCTGCAGCACAAGGGATTGGAAAAGCCACTGCAATCGTGAGTTAGATAAAATTTGTTCTCCTGTACCTAAGCTAGATGTCTGATGCTAGAATGTGCAACAACATCTGCACCAAACAAGTTCTTAAATTAATAAACTATAGATAAAGCCAGAACTACTTACTGAAAAATTCAGGGAACAATATAATCAATGTATACTCTACTACGTATGCTTGCTGCTGTTTAAATTTCTGAAAGTGAGAGAAACCTCGTTATTGTTAAAATAAAATTAAGAATATTTATTGATTTTCTTGTTGACTATTGCTTTTGACAAGTTCTACCCCTGCTATTTCCTTCTTCCTTAGTAGACAGAAACTAGCAGGGTTATCTCACTACCTGCATAATTTAATCAACAAGCCCTGAAAAGTGCCTGTAAGCAGGAATTTTGCAAGATTAGTTTTCTCACAGTTAAGAATGCATGAAACTGTTCATTTTCACCACTTGCGTATAAAAACACTTGGTCTAAAGAGCAGGTCACTTTACTGGTGATTTCCTTTTGCAAACACCCTACAAGTCACGGAGGGCTAGCACATTTAATCCTACTATCCTCTTAGATTGTGTTTGAGACACTTAATTTGAAGACTGGGGGTTAGTGTCAGAGACTATGGAATGGAGGTTGCTCTGTATGCAGACAAAATGGATTTTTGAGGGGAACATCAGGAAATAAAGGAATATGTCTGGTTAAATTATCAAATGAAAGTCGTGTTTCTTCTGAATATTACTCTGTTCCAATGATTTGGATGTGAAGGATCCTAACGAAGTTCATGCTGTGTCATTCCTCTTGATTTGTCTTCACCTATCAAATATAAGAAATCAGACATAATTTTAGCTTAAGGTGTTTGCAATGTGCTCACTAGCGCACACGCTCTTACTAAGGGCGGTAATACCCATTGTCTTAGTTTGGTTACTGCTCTCGTGCTTGCTTTATGGATTTCTTATTTCATAGGCAAGAACATAAATCTCTCATAACATACAGTTTTTTAGTTGTCCCCAGGATGTTTAGTAATCAATGTCCATTAACTTTCTCATTGCCTAGAATGAGTAGGGGGAGGTTACCTGCCTTCAGTCAACTTTTATTTCAAACCAAAACCAAATGAGAAGAAAACAGATTTTCTTGTAAGATATGGGATATCTAAAAACAAACTATATCTCTTATTGTATTCTTCAGGCTTTTGCTAAAGAAGGAGCCAAAGTCATTGCTACAGATATCAATAAGACTAAGCTGCAAGAACTGGAGAAGTATCCAGGTAAATCACTGTAGGCATTAGTTCAAATATAGTAAATATTGTTGTAGGCTGGCCGGGAAAGTGTGGAAAACATGGAGAGTAATCATTTAGATATTGTCATTACTTTAGTCTGTGGTGTAAAATGGCAGAGATTACATGTAAAACGCTTCGATTGTCAGTGTTTCAGACAGAATATTCTAGGAGTGTGGAATAACTGTGTTTCTTGTGTCAAAGAAGCAGTTAAACTAAAACCATGTGTTTCTAGGCATTCAAATTCGGGTTCTGGATGTCACCAAAAGGCAACAGATAGAAGAGCTGGCAGAGGAGATTGAAAGGATAGATGTCCTCTGTAATATTGCAGGGTAACCATCTTCTATTTCATACTACTTCTTTTTTCAGTTTTTCCTATCCTCCAGAACTACTTTCTTTTACCTAAATCCATTTTTTTTTGTTGTTGCTGTAATGCATTTTATATCTTTAATATATATTTTCCTCAAAACTGAACTTTTTGTGCACAGCCATGTTACCCAGGCCAAGATACAATGGCTCTGGAACTTGTTTTCTCTACTTTGTGGATGCCCTATAGTGCTGGATTTAGTCTTCCTCCTGCAACAGTGAGCAAAGTCAGTTGCTTTTTTTAAATGTGTATTTGTGTTTTAATTTCCATATTATTGCTCATTGGGTCTGCTTTGTGTCCATGATACTCATCAGATGAAAAACACTGTTGCTTCCTTCAAAAGGACTCTCATCCCTGCTTTTTTGGGATTGAAAGGATACTACAAAATGGTAATGGCAGAATTGCATAAAAAGCTATGGAAATGTAAAACCTTGCACAATAATCATGTACTTATTCCAGGTTTGTTCATCATGGGACCATTCTGGATTGTGAAGAACAAGACTGGAACTTTGCTATGAACCTCAATGTTCGCAGCATGTATCTAATGATCAAGACATTCCTTCCAAAAGTAAGGCTTTGTTGCTCTCTACTGCATTGCAATTAAATATGACAGTTTTAAGTCATTGCTGCTTGTCACAGATTGCAATTTGAGATAAGCATACAGCTGTACAACTTTTTCTGTAAATGCAAAGGCCGAAAGAGGTAGCTGTGACCACTACTGGATGCCTAATTTTTTTCTTCTCCAGTGTTGCTCCAGTCCTTGCTTTTATTAGTTGATCTTTATTTCAAAGCTTGTTTATAACAGCTTTAGACATTTCGGGTTTTGAGATGTCTAAAAAAGTTATAACACAATCACACTTCAAAAGTTTTCTTTTTTTTCTTTTTAAGTCTTAGCCACTCTGTCTTACGTGAATTGGAACAAGATAAGCTACAGTTGTCACTTCAATAATCCTGCCAGTTAGTTAGGTGATAAATCCTAGGGGTGGGCAAGAGTACTCAGTGACAGTTTCAGAATCTGTTTTATTACTTCAGTTAACAAATTAAAAAGAAATGAGCACTTATTCATGCTTATGACTCATTATCTTGTATTTCAATTGTATATAGGACTATTCTGTTGGTGCTATTGGCTATTCTAGGCCTGCAAATAACAAAACAGCATGAATGATGTAAATGTTCTTTTGCAGATGATTAAACAGAAATCTGGAAATATTATAAATATGTCTTCTGTGGCATCCAGCATTAAAGGTGAGTGGCTTTCTAGAGCGATTCTCATATAAATCAGTCTTTAAAATATCATGTTGACACTGTTATGTAAAAACTTGTATATCCATTCTTGAGAAAACTTTTTTATATATGTAACAAATGCCCTTGATTTTGATACTTTGTATGTATTCCTGATGAAGCATGCTCTAGTTAAATTATGTACAGTAGTAATTCCACAGCACACAGAATGGGTTGCTCTTAATCACAGCTGTAAAAGGAGGTGGATGATACTGCTTTGTTTGTTGCAGATGAAGTTTTGTGATCAAAACAAAGGTTTATAACAACAGAGGGCCTCCTTATAAAGGAAGGTTTGCCACAGTGTTGGATCTGATGCTTGTTATCTCTGCTCAGTGCAGGTTGCTTCTATTCAGATTGCCTAGGTGTTTGCTTTGATTTTTGCTTTCTAATAATCTACGGTAAAGACCTTCATGCTTGTTTTTTTCCCTAGTATGTAGTACTCCCTAGGGCAACTGAAGTGAGCAAATCTGACTTTATATTCACACGTGAGGGCAGTGAAGTGATGCATTTGCACTGCAAATGCACAATGGTACTATAAAGTCTTTAGTCTTTTTAAGAACAGTAATAATAATTTGCAGTGATATGTATAAAAACTTAAGAAAAAAAGCTGAAAAGCTACAGAATAACATTTGGGGAAGTAGCAGGTGAGAAAATTCTAAGAACAACAATAAATATTGCACTGCTTTTAATTTAGAGGATGTTGGTAAATGTTGGAGGGATGCAGCAAGAAAAATAAATATATTAACGCATGGGCACAGGCAGTTTCAGAAACAATCAAATCCTGGCCTATGAGCTTTCTGTTATGAAAGTTTTGTAGCATATTTTTTATCAGTATGTAATAACTCAAAAAAGAGTTCTGTTCAGTGATGTCTTGCTATTTATGTTTCTCAGAGGAACAATAAACCAATAAGCAATATAGTCATGCCTACCAATGAAAACTAATGGTGGCTAAAAGAGGAGACTCTGCTCTTCATGAACCTTTGTATGCTTGCAATGTTACTTTTTCTGGAGTACTCCCCAGATTCATGTTATTGAAGAATCCTGTACTTTATTCTAGTGTATGCCTGAGTAGAATTCTGGCAGTTGGCATTCTAGTTAGCACAGCTTCTCCATAAGGGCAAGTTAAAGTAAACACTAAAGTCCAGAAGCAGATACATATGGAATAAACTTCTCTCTGTTCTTTTTTGACTTTGTTTTGCTTCTGTGCTGCCTTCATACTGACCTTCTGTTAGGAGTTGTGAACAGATGTGTATATAGTACTTCCAAGGCAGCAGTTATTGGTCTAACAAAGTCTGTGGCTGCTGATTTCATTGAACAAGGGATCAGATGCAACTGTGTATGTCCTGGTAAGTATTGTTACAATATATTGTTAATACAAATGGATGATAAAAGGCATATACAGCAAAATATAATTTGACATTACTAACAAAGCATAGATTTGCAAGCAGCAACTATTGTTACAAGAAAGTAAGGGGAGAAAAAAGGATACATATGAAACATTTCTGACTCTCAAAAAAGAAAACTTTCTATTTTATAATTAAAAAAATTTAACTTGTTAAACCAGTACATGCACATTATATTCAGATTACACAGTATTTTGAGGCTTATTGTTAAACCTATATTTCTCAAGTTAGAAGCAGGGGGTGCCTACGTAGCAGGCTAGCTATTTTTCAAACATCTGAAAGGTATTGAATGTAATTTTCAAGTCATATTTTCTACTGAAATTTAGGCTCCTACTATATTCATAGTTTTGCAGTCTTTTTCCTGAATTTTGTCATGATTTAACACTTCAGTATTATGACATACAAATGGAACCCATGAACTGCACTTTTTGTTACGATTGCTGATGAAGTTGAGCTGTAACTTTGAAATTACAATTTTTGCTTAGGAACTGTTGACACACCATCTTTACAGGAAAGAATCAAAGCCCAGCCTAACCCAGACCAGGTGAGTTTCATCCGGAATTTGGGAAGAAAACTCTTGAACTGTAATATGGTGTTAGAAAGCAGCCTTCCTTTATTCCTCATGATGTGTAGCAGACGACTTGACAAAACAAGTGCACTCTCAGAGTTCAAGTTCTGTGTTCAAACAGTTAAGACATACATACACAGTACATTTCCATATCTATTCTTTTTTTTTTTTTTTTTCAAGAATTCATTAATATATGCTAATGTCCCTCTGGGCATGCACAGTAGCAGCCTCTGGTGGTTTTCAACCACTCTCTTTCTCCCCATTTTTCCATCATCAGCTTCATCAAAGAGACTTTTGGCTGAACTCAGCTGAACTCCCCAACTTGCCAAATTTCCATTTCTTGTTAGCCCATAATGAGCAACTTTCTATGTTAGTATGCTGTAATCCAAAACAATATGAGAGAAATCTGAGGAATAAATTTTTGTACCTGGTGGGTGCAAAAATAGAAATAGTCTATTATGTCTCCAGGGCTTCTCGTGAAGCAGAACCATTGAGGGAATCATAGAATCACAGAATTGCTCAGGTTGGAAAAGACCTTAGAGATCATCAAGTCCAACCTCAACCTAACCATACTACCCTAACTCAAACCATAACCCACCACTAAACCATGTCCCTTAAAAAAAAAAAAAAAAAAAAAAAGTTGTCTTTCACAGCACCACATCCAGACAGTTTTTAAACAAGGCTGTTCACCACCAAGCAAAGTTGAAATAGGAAGCTACAGAACTAGCATTCACTGATTCCTTTTATGAAATTAACGTATCAGTCCTTAAACGAACATACTGATCTCTATTGCTAAACAAACCAGCCTACATCATGAGCAAGCAATTCAGTAGTTTGTTCATGTATGTACCAATGTTTATCCTTCTTTTTTCTTTTCCAATAACTAAAACAAACCTACAGCACTTCTCAAGCTGAAGAAAATTCCATATCTTAGAGTACCAAGGATAATACAACAGTAGTATTGTTCTTGATAGTTTAGTGAGTTTCTGCTGAGGATGGGAGGCTTAAAATGCCTTGGAAGGGCACTGTTGTTCAGTAAACACAGACCAAAGGGCATTCTGACCTACATGTTTAAAAATTAATTGGGATCTTTAATTGTACTAACTCAGTGACTGTGAGGACTCATTTGAAGGGTCTAGGAATATCATCCACCAAAGAGGAAGGGCTTCAGTGGCTTTATTCTGCAACCAGAAGTTTAGGTCCGTGAAATCCGAACAACAGCAAGTATTCTAACTTCTTCTAGCATACATTCCCTACGCAGTAAGTTAAAAATTATAACATATGGCTTGCTTCCAGTATTGCTCTGTACACATCACATGCTAATTGGATTAAAATAATTACTTTATATTTTCAATATATCAAATGTTTTTATATTTCTAGGCATTGAAAGATTTCCTAGCCAGACAGAGGATTGGCAGGATGGCTACTGCTGAAGAAGTGGCCCATCTCTTTGTGTACTTGGCTTCTGAGGAAGTAAGTATGGAACAATAACACTTCATGTCACAATCCCAATTTATTTTGCTGCTTCTCAGTAGAGAGAATTTGTTCTAAGAGGGCTTGCATCCTCTATGAGCTTGATGATTAACCCCTTCCCCTCCCCCCCCCCGAAAAAAAACCCAAACAAACCAACAACAACCTCCAAACCTTTACTGAGTAAAACTTAATTTTTACAAAATTTTTACAAAAATTACTCTGAATGTTCACAGTAATTAAGGCATTACATACTTGGTGCCATAGTCAGGTTTTTTTCCATATAATTTGAGAAAACTGACTGACCTCAGATCATTCTGAATCATAGGAGAAATGGGCTTGTCTGCTCTTGCAAGTTGTTTTGTTTGCACTGCAGTTACATATTTTTCTAAGGAAGTAGAATTAGTACTGTCATTACCTGCTTGCAGTAAGCAAGAGAGAATACTTGTGTAGACCCATGAGAGAGAGATCTGAGCTAAGAGGTCTAATGCTATGTTTAAGCATACCATTTTGGCTTAAGGAAAACAATAGAACAATTGAGGTTTTTATAGACCAAACTCTAAATGTTCATTGCAAATACCATTAATACTAATGAACACATATCAAGCTTATTTCAGATGTTATACATTCACAATGGATCTAATATTGAACTGGGTTCCAGTGCACTTGCCCTGCTGAGCACAGCAGAATAATTTAATGCTATTAATTCAGTCTTGATGTTTTCATCTATCATAATCTTTTCATCTTCTTTCTAGTGTTCTCAAGCAGTGTTTCTGTAAAGCTACTAATTTTTCAGTCTGGTCATATGGCTTTCAAACTTGTGTAAACAGAATTCCAGTTCTGCAGTATGCTTCCGAATGGATACAGCAAAGAATGTCTCCAGCTCGGTTCTTTACTTCATTATTCTAAATCATCTAAATTTTCATTTAGGTCCCCTTACTGGTTGACCTAAATCATATTTAGCTCAGCTGAATTGAGCTAATAACATCATAGTGTAAAACATTATTCCTGCAGGTGAAATCTGTGAAGACTAGCGTATGTGAATTTGCACATGTAGGATGTACCTTAGTCTTCATGCCTTTAATACTACTTCTGCTGCACTCCCTTGAGTTAGCCAAAAAGCTTCTGTTTCTAAGCCTATTTAAAAAAAAAAAAAGTATGAAAAAGTGTATATTTTTAATATTTATTTAAAAAAAAAGTATTGTGAAAAAAATAGCACTTAAAAAAAAAAATACTATATTCTATGTAATTTCAGTCTGCCTACATGACCGGCAATGAAGTTGTCATTGATGGAGGATGGAGCTTGTAATCAACTCTACCTGCAGATGGAAATCCGTACAATGAAAAGCAAAAGAGGATCACGTTTCTCAGTTAAAAGTTTTCAAAGTTTTAAATCACTTATAGGATGTAATCTAGAACAAATCTGGTGCATTTTTATGGTTATGTGATCTCATTCTATAATCAGTCTTGTTTTAAGCAAATCTAAATGAAAGGAATTAATGCCATCATTATTCTCAGCCTGGAAAATATTTAGAATTTAAACATTCACAATTCTTACCAGCATTAAGAGACTATCTAGAGAAAACAGACGACTTTTAAAGCAGCCAAAAAGTTATCAAATTTTAATGTTTATTTTAAATAATAGAAGAAAGCAGAAGTGATATATGTGAAGTTTGAAATAATTTTGTTACTCATGACAGACATTTACTTCTAGAGAACACACTAGATCTTGCAAATTATACCTGAAAATCTATTCTGCTTTGCAGACTTTTGTTTCTGCTCACTTCTATCATTAGCAAAATGGTTTTTGAAAACAGTAATGACCACAGAAAAATAGTTTGTGTTGGACTTGTGTTGAAAAGAATCTGACCTGAGACTGACATCCAGAGTAGAAGGTGCAAGACTGTCAGAGACACTGGATATATAGCGTATGGGCAGAAGAAATTCCTGCACATACAATCAGGAGTCAGTGTATATGCACAGCTGTTTTCTGCAACTACAATATCCATTTCCCCATATACTGGACAAGTTAGACTGTTGGAATTTTGAACAAGAAGCCATAGCCCAAAAAGCTATGACCATTAGAAGCAATAGGACTGGCTGCCTTGTGGTTCCACAGTGTTTTTTGTTTAGGCATATGACACTGTCTTTGTGAAGCAGAGATGATAGGAGATAAATTGTTATAATGGCTGTTAAAAGACTATGCTGTATACGTGCTTGTAAGCCTTATAGAATCATGTAGTTTTGCAGGCAGTTTCAAAATTAATACATTTACTAGTACCAAAGAGGTCTTACTGAGAAAAACTGAGGCCCAAACTGTTTCATTAATGCCATAATTCACTCTTAAAATGGTCTTGAAAATATCTTAACTGTTTCTTTTATTTTTCATTTGCAGAAAGCACTATTCAAGAATATCACTCTGATAGGCATGTATATGTGTAAGCAGTGTTCTTAGATACACGTGAATTTTTCAGAATATATTTTACTTCTGGCATAGAAGCAAAAGGAGTGGGATGTTTACCAATCTAGATAGAGCAAATACATTCCTCTCCCAGAAGGATTTACTAGTGAATGTACCAATACAGGACAAATATTATCAATTCTACAGATTATGTTCTGTGCTTAGATATTCCATTGCTTGACTCTCAGACACAAATATAGTTCTTGCTAAAAATTAAAACTAAATTTCTCTCAAAATGACTGTTTCTACAAGAGTTTGTATTGATATTTTTTTCATAGTAGCACATTGAAGCTTTGATTTATGAATCAGAAACCTGCCATGGTAAAGAATCATACTGAGAAGAGGAGAAGAAAAAAAAAAAAGCATGACCCAAAGACCTAAGACAAGAAGAACCTGAATTCCAGAACTATCTGTTTCACTAACACAATGTTACAATTGACATAAATAATATGGGCTGAATTCCTATAAATATGGCTTTTTGTTTGTGAATGAAGCTATATGCCATTTCTTTTTTTCATATCTATGAAAAATATGTATGAAACTCATACATATATAGGGGAAGAATTAAGAGAGAAATGCTACTGAGTATTATTGATCATTCAAAAGTGGGAAAAACTTCGTTTCTGTAACAGTGACACATTTTTAAATGATTGGAGTTCTTCAGTATTTGGTAAGGCATTAATAGAAATTATTTTATTTCAAAGATGAAGAACATATCTGATTTAAATCAGCCTTCTTGTTTGTACAGTTCGTGTGTGTTTGCTTACAGATTAAAAATTAGAAGTATTGTGGAGCCTGCCTCCTCAGACTGGTTATGGACTTTAGCTCTTACCTTTAATTGTAGTGGGAATGTTCCAATCCTGAGTAGTTTGTCTGTGGGATTTTGAGTTATGTTCTCTGGCATTTCATTCCAGTGACCTCAGCAGCCAAGCAGAATGAAGTTGGAGCAAAAATCCAAAGTTATCCAAAATGGCTCCACCAATACTCACTGATGTAAAGTCAAATGTTGAACGTTTAGGCCAACAGGATTCTGTTTCAGTGTTTGCAGAGCTTAAGGTGAAGGCTAAAGTCCTCCTTCTGTAGGTGGTATAAAAGGCTTACCTTGGGAAGGTGTCTCCACGCTTGTAGCATCACAGGAAGCTTGTGCTATTTTGAAAATGAAAGTTCTCTCAAATTCATCATTATAAATTACTTATTGCATATAGAACTTCAATAGATAACATTTCTAAGCTCACTGGTGATTGTAATGTGCTGACGCTATTCAAAAATGTTGTTTAGATAAAACGCTCCTGCAACAAAAAGAGATAGCATCCACTTTCTACATTGCACTGAAAGCACAGATAAAGGCATTTTTCAGAGAAGCTGGTTGTCAAAAACAAAAACAGCAATAACAACACCATCAGAGAGTGCTGTCTCTTGTCTTGCTAGTGGTGTGTGTGTTGCATGATTGTGTTAACAGCCAAAAGTCTGAAATGTGCCTCAACATCTTGAGTGTTTTCAAGCAGGCTTATTAAAAGATAATGCTTTCTAATACTCTTCTGTGATCTCTCTGTTCCCTGAGTTGTTTATATGGAACTGGGAAATCTTGTTTCTTCTCCTCTTACCCCATCCATGTGATAAGGAGGATCGTGACTCCAAATTTTAGGTCGTTTTCTCTTTGGGAGAGGTAGGTGTTCAAATCCCTCACCTGGAGCCCTGGAAAATTTAATCTGGTCAAAAAAAAAACCTGAAACCAGATTTGTTGTCAAATCAATAAATCAACGTCAGCCTAGTTCTATGTAGTGCTGCTGGAAGTTGAGTAGCAACGTGCTGCAATGGAAGCTGCTCTCACACACCCCGGTGTGAGTGCGCGACTCAGCGACACGAAGGAAGAAGGGCTGTCTCGTTCCCCAGGTGCACTCACAGACGAGACGGATGCATTTGATGCATCTTTACGAATGTTTTCACGGTAGCACCGCACACGTGCAAACACTTCGATTCTCTTGCCCTCCCCCATGCAATTCCTCCCCTTGTTCTCCCGCGCTGTGGGCTCGGGGCTGGTCCACGGCTCAAAAAGCTGCCGCCCGCTGTGCACGGCACGGGAGGAGGAGATGGCACCCGGCAAGCCTTTGGGGTCCCACCTAGCTGCAGCGAGACGGTTTTGCAGCATGCCTGGTGCGACTGTGGATAGAGGAGGTATCGTGCTGCGCTAGCGGGAGGAGGAGCCAGAGCTGGCACCGGGCTGCTCCTGCTGCCGGGCGTGGTTGAGCGCATCGCCATCTCGGCGTGTTGGAGAGGCTGCGCGGGGACATGGGATTGCTCTGATTCCCGCCGTTCCACAGGTAAGTCCCGGCTGCAGGAGGAGAGGTGGGAGCCGCAGGGAGGAAGCGGGCTGGGGAGGCGGGGAAGGACGTTGCATCAGGATGCGCTTACGCCTTCTGGGTGACGGGTGGTTGGGGTGACGCTTTGCTTTAATGCTGGCCGTTAGTGGCTCTGGCAGAGCTTGCGGCGCTTCGTGTGCGTGCGCAGAACGGAGTGCTGACAGACACCGGGGCAGTGCAGCTAAAAATATCGACGAGCACATGCTGCCCATCAGTCATCTTTGGAGCTTTGCTTTCCCTCTCTTTTTAATTCCTTCCTATTCAAAACAAGTAAAATGAGAGTGTCTAACAGTAACTATAATAAAAAAGCTTTTCTTTTTTCATGCCAAGGGAGGTATATTTCAGAGGGCTGTAGTGAAATAAGCATGTTACTGGCTGGTTTCCAGTTTCCACAGTGTGGGCCTTAACAATGGAGTATGAATTCTGCTCCACCTTTCTTCGTCCATCTGACTTTATTTATGAATCTGTGTGGAGGAAATTTATAAAACAAAAACCGATGCTGAAGGTCTGTCACACGACAAACAAGGGCAGGCTCATGCTGTCCAAGACATTAATTCCTACCTTGGAAAAATCCCTGCTAAGCAGATTTCCTTTCGCAGTCTTTTCTTTCCTTTACTCTGCTGTAAACAGTGCCTGCCGGCCCTGAAATTGTTGGGAGGTGGACTCCTCTTCCTCATGTATATCGATGTATTTCATGTCAACAGGTGTCTGACCCCAAGAACTAGGATCATTGCCTATGCAAATGTGGATGAGAACAATCTATATTATCCCTTACCCATCCAGCACACACACATCTTATTAGAGTCACGTACAAATACTGTGGGGAGAGATAACAAAACTATAATGCTAGAATACATTGAAACTGACCTTCTGTGTTCTTTATGTCTTAGCTGTGTCTCAAGCCAGTTTCATACCAGAACAGCTCAAACAAAATTAACCAAGTGTTAAAACAGCCCCTGCCTTTGTTCAAGGCATCAATCTTTTACAGATCTCAAAGATATTATGAACTGAAGGCTTGATAATTGTGAGAATCAGGTCTCTGACTTGCTTCCAGCAATTCAGCAAGGAGGGAATTTTTTGGCTCAGATGTTTTGGCACAACTTGAATGGCTTATGGGGCCTGAGAAATGGACTTTGGGAAGAGTACTGTTGCCACTGATACGTGGTTGGTGGAGTTACTGTGACAAAGAATGTGAGCAAGTCTTGTGCATGTAACTCTTATTGACCCAGACTTGCGGAATTGTAGTAAATTTTCACACACACAAAAAAACATTTAGTACATTGTCATATCAGCAGAAATTGACCAGTTAGAGCAAATACAATGATGATTACCTGCATTCAACTTGAGAATTTCCTTTTCTACTCTCTTAAAAAAGCAAAAATTTTCTGTTTCTGAGATACTCAATCAATGTATTTGAATGGTGATGTCTAACAGAACCAGCTCCTTCAAAATTTCACTAAAAATCAAGCGTGATCTGATCAGATTTTTAGCTAGGAAGAAAGTGTCCCTTGTATGTATTCTGTAGAAACTACACTTAGTATTTATATGAAATGGTCACTTGCCTTACCACGTGCACACGTTTAGTGACACTTTCAGAGCTTGTGGTCCTGGCAAGAGGTATTGGCAGTAAGTGATTTTTCTCTTGTTCTTATAGAAGGCATGAATATATAGATGTATATTACAGCCATACTCTTGCAGAGTACATAATATGTCTGCACAAAACACAGTGACTCTAAAACTTAAATTGTTTTTAGTGCTTGACTTTGCAAACGTAATACTGTCTATTTATTAGCTTCTATGTTTTGTCTTATATATAGCATTCACTGGCATGCAAAGGATGTTAAATTCCAAATAGGGCTTTGAGGGCTTTTTCACATTAATATTAATATAATATTACAGGAAAGCGTTGCCTCTGGAAAATGCTGTTACCTGTTTCTCTAACTTTTCTACCTCTATTGCATTAATTAGCTTTGCCACAATGGTGAAGGAAGATACGGTGAATGAAGATTCTGAACCATCAGTATGTGAGAGAAATGGCATGATTCCTATGCATGAGAAAAGTGAGGTAATTATTTAGCATTTCAAATTGCAGCTTTATTTAGAAGAATCTTCCTCTTCCCCTTTTCTTGCTGAATCTGTCAAAATGCTGAACAGAATGCGGAGAGAAATTTCCTCTGTGAGAATTTGTCATAATAAACAAACATTCTGTTTTAAAAACTGTGTTAAGTTAAATAAGCATATGATACTGACTGTAAAGACAAGTACTTTGTGGTGTGTCTGTATATATATGGGAAGCTGGTGATCACAGGATAGGAAACCAAGTAATCCTATGCTTGAAAGCTCACAGGATTTGATGTTCCAACTGTGACTATGAGTAAGGGATATATATATATCTATATATAAGACAGAAAAATAATGGGAAACTGCTACTGGATGAGGGCCAAACCGCAGCATGGGCAAGAGTTCCATGTCCATGCTATGAGAATGGGCTGGCACAAAGATGAATAATTATAAAGGAAGAGAGATGATTAATTTTTTAAAAATAAGGACCCTCAAATGAAGGGAGACGCATATCCAAAAATGGTCAAAAAGCATATTGGTTATGAATTCGGGTATTTAGATGAATCAGTATAAAAGAGCAGCTTTAACAAACTCTGTGCCTCAAGAAACCATTATTCAAGGAAGAATCTGCCAGGGTAACATTTTTTCTTCTCTACCTCGACTTACCAGCTTGAGTCTTGCAACTATGGATCGTGTGAGTAATGTTTGCACTGCCGTCTGCATTGTTTCTTTCATTTTTGTACAATCACAAGTGGGTTTGATTGTTTTGGTTCAAGGCTTTGTAGTAAAAGTTAATTACGAGTTATATTAAAGATAGTGCCTCACTTGGATGATGCTAAGTGTTACTTTATTGTAGAATCCAGTGTGGAAGCAGAAACGTATCGAACTGTGAAAAATGTTGATTAATGTTTGTCTCACACGCTAGGCAAACTGGACACAGTTTGTTAATGATGATGTTTTTTCGTCAAATACCCTGATGTTGTTGCTGAACAAGTGCTCTGTGCATAGGCACAGGAGCTTTCACAGAAATAGATTTAAGAACAATAAATAAATGAATGACCTGCAGTCTTGCATATGCACAACTTTCTGCCATATGAAAACAGACTTGTAACTGAAAATGCCAAATCCAGTACAGAGCTCTAATCTTTCTGGTAGTCAGCGATTGTTTAGTTAATGTTGTTCATCAGTAGACAGGATGCATCCGGCGTATTGCGACCGATTGCAGATACGTTGTATGGTGCTGCACATGCATACTGACCCACTTCTGAGATAATTTCATTGTTTTCATTTAGAAGGGTTCAACAGTAGATGCCAAGGGTACTGATGGGAATATACAAACAGAAGAAACTGCTCTCTTGAATCACTCAGCTCAGCAGCCTCCAGAATTGATATCAGGGTCTTCAACATCTGCAGGAACATGGAGGCAAATATTTGCTTGTCCTCCTCAGGGTTTACTGTCTCGAATAGTAACAAATGGTAAGTAAGAAAAAGGCAATGCGAAATGTTTAGTTAAACTGAGTAGAAGGAAGACTTCCTAATTCTCATGGTTTTGGTGTGAATATATTGAGACGGTTATAAAGAGAGTGCATTTTCCACAAACTAAATGGCTTTCTGTTGAATTAAGGTACCAAAAATGAGACTTTGCAGTAATACCTTCTTCTGTACTTAATATCCTAGGCTTGCAAAGCCAAGAATCATTGCCTCATTCTATTTAAGAGCCCTGCACTCTAAGCTTCCAGAACAGAATGCCCAGCTAACCAGCTATTTCAGGCTTTTCCAAACAAAAGATATTTTTTGTGGCTTTGCTTCCACAGCCTCTATTCTCTCTCACTTGTGATTCTTAGGCATTATGTTTGGAAAACTAAAAGTCTACAATCATCCTCAAATAAGATACAGAAAATTCACCCTGAAAATGCAATACATTTTCATGTGATTACAAGAAGGGCATTTATTCAACAAGTTTTTTCTTCTACTTCGCTCTTCTGCCTTTGTCTATTCATGCCTATTCTGTTGTGTTAATATAGGAACAGATTTGGGAAACTGGAAAGAGTATACTATTTTCACATATTTTATAATATTTTCAGATATTTTTGTAATACTTTTCAGGACCTTTCTCTCTTTATTATCCCTCTTTGTTTTCTGTGTTAAGTTATACTACCTTATGCTGCCCAGAGACATGACCTTCACATTTTTGTTTCCCAGGGATGACAATGCATTGCACAGACGTATCTAGCCAAAAAATGATATGTTAATGAAATGAGAACAGAACTGCAGTCATTAGCTCAAAGACACAACAGGCACAGCAGGTTCCTGCTGCAGTTTTTACTTAGCTGAAGGAGGATAGCACAAATGCAAGATGAGTGCTTTTGAAAATCTTTGCTTTAAGTCTAGGACCTGTTAAATGCTTTCCACAGTGGCCTGAGGTTTACTCAGTCTTTTTTGGTCCCTAATGACTTTCCTGTTAATATTTTCTAAAGTGTCTCAGTGTCTGTAAAATCAGAACATAGGCTTTAGGAGTGTCAAATATTAAACAAAGTGTTACGATTAAAATGATTTTTAAGATACAGAACTTTTATTTCTGAGATTTAATGGCAGAAAAAGAAATGTGACCTAATATTGAAATTGGTTTATTAGAAATGATTAAATATTAATATTTCTTGTTTTGTTCCAGTTGCCGCTGTGGTCCTGATTTGGGCTGTGGTTTGGTCCATCACTGGGCCTGAATGTCTCCCAGGTGGAAACCTGTTTGGAATTTTGTGTCTTTATTTTTTTGCTGTCGTTGGAGGTAAAATTTTTGGACTCATTAAAATAGGAACACTGCCGCCCCTCCCTGCTCTTCTGGGTAAGATGCCCTTCCTTCTTTTCTTCCTGCGTGGTTGTGGTGTTTTAATAGTCAGGGGCTACCTGCAGATTGGGCATGTTTGGATTAGGAATATGCAAACTTACAACGCCCAAATTTGTCACTTTTTCATGTGACTTGTTTGTGGTCCTTGTGGAGAAGTTAGAAAACTCCCCCAGACTAGCTCAGGCGAAACTACTACATGTTACTAAGGCTCCTCCTCCCCTTAGTTCTTTTTGGCTATCATTAGTATGATATTATGAAGTACTTTGATGCCAACGTAGCTGAAAAAGGTGGTCCTTTTGTTATGCTGAGTCTATACATGAGTTGAGCTGGTGATACAGAGAAAACTTCAAGGCAGAGCAGGCTGCAAATGCCTTCTCTAGTGCCTTGAAGTGATAAATAACCTGCTATTATTATTATTAAGTGCTACTGTGGTGTCTCACAGTGGGCCCTCTGACAGGAGAAGGGTTAGATGGCTTTGTTTGCAGCGCTGTTTGGGCAGTGTGCATATTCAGGTACTGCTGAGTTCCACAGGTGAGAACAGATTCAAACAAGAGGGAGGGAAATTTTGCATGTAGCATGGCTGCCCACAATAACACAGGCTTTACAAACAGGGCCCTTAGTAAGTAAACACCTTTAAAAAAAAAAAAATCGTAGAATCGTATAGAATCATAGAATGGCTTGAATTGGAAAGGACCTCAAGGATCACCAAGTTCCAAAATCTGACCGTTTGGGTTCTGCTTTCTTCAATTTAATTTGTATCTAAAAATTGAGTTGAGCATGAAGCTAGCTGTTTGCCTGACTGAAACTTAAGCATGATGGTATATGTCTGGCAAGTTGCTTAGGTTTGAGTTAATTGTTCAGATCCATGGTCTTTGAGGAAAACTGAGCAATCTAGAGACAGGAGATGCACTATGTCTTTGACTAATCTTTTTTACACTAAGAGTATAAGTCTTGTACTCTTGTGTAGGAACTCTTTAATTCTTTTCTGCTAGGTGCACTGTGGCTGGTTCGGCTCTGTGCACCTTATAGTGAGCCTCTGTGTGAGGAAGGGGGAAGGACGTGGCTACGGAAATGGTCACGTATTATATTTTAGGTACTTTGGAGGTTCTGCTGGCAACATGGAGCAGAATGATAAGGGTATCTTTTAAGGTGGGCTATTTGTTCTCTGATAAGCAATCTTCTAGATCTGTGTAGATCCAGTCAATGGATGTTACACACACACACACAAAAAAAGTGCAAAGAGCCACGTGATCATTAATGCTAGCCTGATATAAATGTCACGAGGTACTGCAGACTAATTATGCCACTTTTTTCTTCTTTTTTTTATTTTTTTTTTCCGGGAAGGGGTGGGAAGAGCAATGTGTTACAGGATGAATCAACTCTGCAGCCAAGGCTTACAGGCAAACACACCAAGCTGTGCCCAACTTGAGCACAGTGTTTACTTTTCATCATTTCTCGTTTATTAACATGGTTAATATGAAATTACACGACAAAAAAAATGTTTCTTTGAATCATGGGGACCTACAATGAGTCTTTACAGAACTATAGTTAGCATCTCCATGCTTTTCTGTATCTTTCCAGAGCTCTAGTTCTGATAGCTTTGCAGAAAGTCCCTGATTAAGCTACTTTGCTAATATTTGCAAAAGGTTGGATCTTGCAAGTAGCTCAAATAGACGATAAGTGCAAGTTCCTGTTATTTTCCCCTGTTTTCTCCTTTGCATAAAAGTTGAATTGTCTGAGCGTTTTAAGATCTCCAAATGCATAATCCATGACTAGCTGATTTAGATTAGATGTTCCAGTGACCTCGGCGTTATGGTTACTGTGATACCTGCATTTCTGACAGGATTTGTTTTTAAACAATTTCTGACTTATGATAGGAATACTTAATATTAGATTACCCTCCTCTTTTCATATTAAAAAAAAAAAAAAAAGTTAACAAGAAATATATCTTTTAAGGTCCAGAGATGGTTTTGTTCATGGGAAGCATGACCTGCACCTGGTGAACAAAGTAGAATTCTGTCATCTCTTGTTTGAGTTGTGTTTCAGCATCACGCAGATTTGCTCATTGGTGACCTGGTGTGTTCTAGACCTCTTCTATTGCTTTAAACATCTTAATCTTCTCACATTCCCATCTTTAAAACAAGGCTAAAAACAAAACAAGCTGGAGTTTTTTTGTTGTCTCTTAGAAATACATCATGTTGTGTCAGTTTTTAAAATTCAAGATAAACTTCTACTGCTGTCAAATGTATCATTTGACTGTGGTTTGTTTGCTTTCATTCAAGGGATGCTTCTTGCTGGTTTTCTCATCCGAAATACCCCATTTGTGAGTGGCATCGTCCAGATAAATCAGCGCTGGTCTGCAGCACTGAGAAATATTGCTCTTTCAATTATCCTGACCCGAGCAGGACTTGGTCTAGATCCAAAGGTATGGCACCAGCTACTATGTAAGGCAAAGTGTAACACTGATTCTGTTAAAAAATGTTGGACTGTCTGGTGTTTAGAAGATTTGAAAATTAGAACATTACAAAAAACATAGTTCCTGCTGAATAGTCACATGTTAATCAACGTTGTCAGGTAGATTTGTTGTGTTGGTGAGCTATCAAAAAAATACCTGAAGAAAACTGATCTTATGACTATGTATCCTCCTTATCTTAAAGAAATTTCCTAAATTTTGTGAGCAGGACATATGAGGATATGCATTCTATCATAGTCTGTCAGGAAGAGTTTACACTACCTAGCAAAGTCCCTGTAGGTTTTCCGTGAAACTAAAACAAGTAAGGAAGGGAATCCATATCCCAGAAGGAGAATGCTATTTGTGCCGGCACAAATCAAACAAACAAACAAAAATATTCTTTGTCTTTTTTGCTATTTTATTTTCTGTTTTTATAATCATTGTACAAACATACAATGTGTTAATTCTAAAGATGATTCTGGCTGTACTACAGAAGCGGTGCTTCACATCACTCTGAAGCCCACAACTCTTCTGTGAACAGAATAGATTTCTCCAACACACTGTAAACTTCATATTCCCTTAGTTAATTATTGTGATGTTTGCTTGATCAAAATCAGCTGTCTGAAATAAAGCTGTACCACACTGACCCCTGTCTAAATGACTGTTTAAAGCTTATATAAAATTTAGTGTAGGTATACCTAGCTCAGGTCAATAAATCTGATTTTCTTACCCAAGATGAAAATTAGAGTGTTTCCAGTTTTCAGATATTTAGGAAAACAGATTTTGTCATTCTTGAACAAACAATTTTTCTAAGTATACTATTTGTCCTTCTTATGAAGGTATTGACACTAGTATTAGCACAGCCTGTGTGTTGTGCCCAGTTCTGCGAGAATGTTTTTCTTTCTATTCCACATCTTTTTTTGGCCAAAGGAACTTCATCTTTGTCTCATTTGTCTCCCATGTGGCAATTGAAGGTGTCATTTGGACTCCATATGTAGCAATGCTTTGATGTGCTTACAGCTGTTCCTTGTGTAACTGAAGCTGTGAAGACAGATGTCAGTTGCTCTAGTGATTCTCAGCCTTAATTATGCTAGGATAAACTGCACTTATTCAAAACTGCAACTTGTTTTTATCCATATCAAAAAGAGAGATTTGTCCTAGCAGAATCATGTTTGGGACTAACTACTAAAAGCTACTTTTACAAGCAAATACTCTCTTCTAGCGAAGCTTCTGGGTAGAAGTTGCAGAGCCAGGTAGAGTTTAATCTACTCTGGATATCAAGTGAGAGACAGCTCAAAGCAGTGCATGGCTTCTTTAACTTTATGTAGCTCAGCAATTTTTTCTGATTTGTTGAGGCTTTGGAATCATTTCTGGGTTGCTTATGCAACTTGTGGGATGATAGCAAAAACTTCTGTGGACAGTGAAAATTACCTCAAGCAACTGTGGGTGAGATAGTTGTGGTGAGAGTGCAGTGTTCAGATGAACTACAGTTGCTTCAGCCACTCCAGAGTTGTTTGCTCTGCACAAGAAGCCAAAGTGTGTGGGAACCTCATTAAACACAGATTTGTTGGGTTTCACTGCCACATATGCAATTTTATATCCAAATTCACTTCTGCTTAAGCCTATCTCTGGTATAAGCCATGTAAAACTGTCATATCCTGTACTGCAACTTAGAGGGACTTATTTTAATAAATGATGTCAGGTCATAAAAGTTACTGCTCTGTGTGAAGCCAGGGGTACTGGTACTAATGCCTGAATTTGCTTTTATGTTGTAGGCTCTTAGGAAGCTCAAAGCAGTCTGCTTACGGCTTTCTTTTGGACCATGCCTCTCAGAAACATGCACAGCTGCTGTTTTTGCCTATTTACTCATGCATTTGCCATGGCAATGGGGATTTATATTAGGGTAATGTACTGTCTTTTCTCCTGTATGACTTTTTTGCAACAGCTAGATGATCCAAATGCAGTTAGTTCTCTGCCAAGCAGACACCTCAGTTTTATGTCAGTTAGGAAGTTCTTAGCCCCTGTGGTTGTTTGCTTACCATTCATGTCTGCCTCTGTGGCTAATTAAAAGGTCACATTTCCAGATGTAGAGAAGTACTTGCATCTTTGCTCTTCTCTGATTGTGATCTGGGCACTTAAAGAAGGAAGAAATATGGTGCAATCCCTGGGTCTTTAGCCACAAGGCAGAGGGCTTTTAGGGACAGAAATTGATACCACAAGTTTGTGCTGGAATGCAGAATTTCCGCTTTGAGAAGTTTGTATAGAACAGTCTTCCTACCACAAGTTGAAAATAAGGACATGGTATGTTACATTGTGGACTAACATCCTTGAAGAGGAAACTTTTCCCATCTAGGTTCTGTCTAAACTGGTGGACTCAGTTCCAAAAGGAACTGAGAAGGAGATAGAAGGAGATAAATGAACTTCTCTCCTGTCACACTGAGTAGGAACTCACAAGTCATGAGCATCTAGACCAGGTTCCTAAAGTGGATAATCAAGGCATGTATCAGAGAGAACTGGCCTGCAGTGTAGAGGCAAGTCTTAGTCTGTGGAGCCTTGATTTTTAATATTATTGAGGTGAACAGGAAGTAAGAAGTAATTGTGGATCTGCAGGGAAATATCCGTGCTTTTAATTAGCAAGGAGAGGTAAGGATGATATTTTATGTACAGGTCTGTGTACTTAAAATTTAGAAGAAGAGAGAGAATGTTTTGAAGCTTTTTAGTTTAGTGCTTGCTATTTAAGAGAGGCTGAAACCCTGCGTTTTCAGTTTTGTTCTAGGTGCAGTCTCTCCTGCTGTTGTAGTTCCCTCAATGCTGATCTTACAAGCTGGGGGATATGGAGTGGAGAAAGGTGTTCCAACTTTGCTAATGGCAGCTGGAAGCATTGACGACATTCTTGCTATTACAGGCTTCAACACTTGCCTTGGGATGGCTTTCTCTTCTGGTATGCTAGTTAATCTGTAGGTGGTGACAACCAGAACAAACTGTGGTATTTTGAGGAATGTATGCTTTGTTATGATTGACTGGTTTGTATCTTAATGACAGCTCCTCATGAAGTTTAGTTATGGAGTTGAGTACGGATAGAGAAGTTACCCATGATCAAAAGTGTTGGTGTAACTCCATCTACTCTGAGGTGTGAGTCACAGCTTTCAGGGTTTTTATTTTTTCCGTGACTGCCATGTCCAGCTCCCTTGTGCCCAGTATAGATGGTCTCAAATATCCCTGGGTTTGACAGTGCTCTAGCAGTGTTTTTTTCTTTGACTTCCTTGGCACGCTTTCTTGGCATAAGCAAAGAGAGAAAGTTGCCCTATCAGTTCTTTCAGGCTCATAGGTTCTCTCCTGAGCCCCTTCCCCTGTGTAATTTAGAGCAAAGACTACTGGAATCATTCTCATAGATATACAGCATGGTTTGTGAGTGAAGGTTCTGCTTTGGGGTAACTGAATGCGCTTCTCTTTTGCCAAATAGGTTCCACTCTGTACAATGTGCTCCAAGGAGTGCTGGAGGTTGCTGTTGGCATAGCAGCTGGTGGGATTCTGGGAATCTTTGTTCGGTATTTCCCAAGCCATGATCAGGTTAAAAAAAAAAAGTTTTTTTTTTTTTAAAGTTGCATTATGTAAGATATTCTTTGTTTATGAATGCCATTTTTATATTAGTCATTTTCAAACTTCATATGACACCTTTTGTGAGAAAGCAGTGTACAGCTCGAACAGCTTCTAGATAGCAAAGCCTACAAAGCAAGGAAGTGTTTTAAGGATGATTGTGTACTGCAACAATAACAGTGTATGATCTTTCAGTCCTTCCTGATGGAGAGTCTGGAACCCAGTTCACAATCCTGTACCCACAAGTGGTGGAGGTGTTGGAAATGCTCACATGGCATCAGATCCTTTTCCCTTTCCTATTCAGTAGTATGAGTAGAATAATAATTGATTGAATTGATGTGCAACATATTTACCTCCGCTCATTTTTAATGTTAAGCCTACTGGAAACCTCTTAGAAATGTGCAGATCACACGCTTGGGCATATTATCAACACTAATTAGAATGGTGCTTTCATTAATAATTAAGCTTATATAAAGCGGTAGATGAATTTACTATCAAGGGTAACTACACAGACAAAATTGTAGAAGAAAACATATAGTCTGGATACTGAAATCAATTTGAACAACAGCTATTGCCATCAGTGGCACCAAATTTTCTTATTAAATAACACAGACAATGCAGCTCAGAAATCAACTGATAACTAAACGTGGGGAACAATTACAGAGAGAGAACTGCTGTGAAACTGCCTTTGTCCTTAAAAACACTTTGTGGCAATGATTTAACTCCTCCTTGGATAAGCTCCGGCTCTTCACGGTAGAGGTCCTGTTATCATAGCTTAGAAGCAGGAAGATTAGAATAGAGCATCATATTCCTTGTTATGCAAAAAGTGTTTTGGCAGTAAGATTTTGGATGGGTAGAGGAAAAGAAATATTGACATTTCAGAACTATAGTTTGCTAGGAATTAGTGTCCCAAAGAACTCCTTAACTCAACTGCATAGTTCAAGTCTCAAACAAAAGTTTTGATCCCTTCACAACGGTACCCTCTGTTACCTTCAAATTCGTAGATGTAAACATTCTCCATTTTCAAAAATGAACTTACTTTTTTGTTTGTTTCTTTCTTTGCTTGCTTGCAGGCATCTCTGTCGTGGAAGAGATCATATTTTGTACTTGGGCTGTCCATGTTTGCTGTTTTTGGCAGTGTCTATTTTGGCTTCCCTGGATCAGGAGGGCTCTGCACATTAGTCTTAGCTTTTATTGCTGGCATGGGATGGTCTGATGAAAAGGTGAATGTTTATGCACACCATACCAGAGCTCCTTTGAATACACAGCTTAGCAGAAATTTGGATTTCCATCAGGAGCGGCAGTGGCCCATTTATGTAGATTCATGGGAAGTACAGATTATGAAAATAAATGTAGAACTTTTCTTAATCTTTGTGTAATAGAAAGTCACCATGTATGTGGATGAGGTGATGTTATACTGACAGTAAAATGCTCACGAGCTTCTCTTGAACATCAGTGCAATACCTGTGAAGGAAGGTTAGTTGTCATGGCTCTTGACGAGGAATCTAAAGCTTTGTCCCAGCTCTGTGACAGTCTCTGTAACCTTACACAGTCATTTAAAGGTAAGTTTTAATAATAGATGTCCAAATACAGTTGCGCACATGGCCTCAATATCCTGAGCATTTGTTCCCTGTGATTTATAGGGGGTTAAATGGAAAGCAGTAATTAACCATTTCATCGCCTTCCCCAAATCATAGCAAGTATATTCTGCATAACTGGAGAGCAGGGTGCCCACACTAAGTGGTTTTACAAAGCCATACAGAAACCATACAAAAGACTAAGCCACTTTCTTTTAGCTATGAAGCCTGTTTCTTCTTACTACTTTTGCCCTGCTGATTTTCTGTATCTTGGTATGTCTCACTGCCACTTTTGCTTGATACCATCTGCACTTAATGTTTGTGGGCATTTTTTCTTTCCATATCTGTAGCCTTGCAACATGCAGTAAGAGAACGGGAGGAGAAAGGAAAGAGGATTGGATATATTATTATCCCCATCTAGAACCTGACCTCAGTAAGATCTAATTTGTTAAAATAACAAATAAGAAACCATGGTTTCTATTTAAAATACTACATTGTTGTCCAGTTTTAAAAGAAGGGAAACTTGAGACTTGAAGTAGTTAAAAACTTTAAAGCTCATAAACCTCACTGTTGAAGGAGAGTCCTTACAAAAGCATGTGCAGTCCCTAACTACTTAGTTTAAATTTTTTTGATCAGTAGGAGAGGCTGCTTGATGATGATTTCAAACACCTTAGCTCTTTTATCAGATGCAGCCAGAGAGATCTGCTTACTGAATATTCAGTGTTACCAAGATTTTCCTGCAGAGCCTCACAAAGGCCACTGGTGCTGTCTCTGGTGGAAGTGAACAAATAGCATCAGCAGAGAACAAGGGACATTGTACCTGTTGCTGAAGTAGTTAAATGAGCAGTAAACATCTGGAAAGAATATATATTTATACTTTTTTTTCAAAGAAAGCGGAGTAAGTTAGCAGGGAGAAGTGAGGTGAATAAAAAAGCTTACAGGTCTGTGTATTTCCACCTCATTCTCTTTAAGGTTACATAAGGTTCTGCATTGCAGTTATCTCACTGTTCCATTGATAGAAGAGCCAGAGATGCTGTCATGTTGAATGGTCAGTCCCAGAGAGAACGTGAGGGACAGGACACATCTGGGCTACACATCCTCACACACTGCAGCCTGCATGTTCATCTGCTATTGCAGAACTCACTTCATTTTAAAAGTGCTGTTAGAGATGCTACATGTACCTCCTCAACTAAGTGGAAGATTCCTGTTTACTTTGGCAGCAGGTTGCTTTAGGAAAAGTGCTAAGTGTAAAGTTCAAGCACAAGGAGAAAAGATAGTTTTGCAGTCATACAGTAATCACACAGAGATATTCAGCATTTTTCACTAGTAAGGGATTTCAGGCTTACTCAATCTAGCTTTGCTCCTGCTCATGTGGAGATCAGTTTCTACCTGAGTGTGGTGCAAGTAGACATTACTGAAACTTTTCAGGGTCTGAATCTGTTCAAGTATAAGTGAAACAAGCCTGAGCATGCAGTTCCCAGAAGCTAAGCAGTTTCATTGGAAAACTTTCGAAATTGCATCTTCCTGAACAGTGAAAATCAACTGTGTTTTATTTTCATTCTCTAAGCTACAGATTGCTTTAGTATTAGATCAAAGTTCACTATAAACTAGGAGTCTAAAAAATAATTCTGGAATGTATGTATGATAAGTTTTCATTTTGTCCTTTGATTAATTAAATGTGTCTGCTTTGGTTGTTGCTGTTTGGGTTGGTTTTTTTTTTGTGTGTGTGTGTGTGTATGTGTGTGAATTGATAGAATTTTTGTTATTACTGTTGCAGAGGGAAGTAGAAAAAATTGTTGCCATTGCTTGGAATATCTTTCAACCTTTTCTTTTTGGCTTGATTGGAGCAGAAGTATCTGTTACATCTCTCAGGCCTGAAACTGTTGGTAAGATCTGTCACTAGTTATCCAATTTTATTTCTAGCTTCTGAAGAATCTCCAGAAAGAAATCTTAAGGAGAGCAGTATATGGCTGACAAAAAACAACATACTGAAATCACTGTAAAGCTGTGATTTTTAGAAGGCTTATTTCTCTCTGGCACCTATGCACAAAAACAGTGAGAAGTATTTGTCTTTGTTTCAGGGCTCTGTGTTGCTACACTAGGTATTGCCCTAGTTGTGCGAATCATTGCGACGTTCCTGATGGTGTGTTTTGCTGGGTTTAATTTCAAGGAGAAAGTATTTGTCTCATTGGCGTGGATTCCCAAAGCCACTGTCCAGGTAAAACAGCCCAACATCATTTTCATTCCAGGCTAGATCTATAGTCTTTAGCAAAGCTCTTCTTCACTAGTGCAGCCTTAAACAGGGAGAGGATTGGGTCCCTGTTAACAGCAGAGTGCAGTATGTGGACAGTTCATATTCTGAATTGCCCTGCCTTAAGTCTGCTTGAAAAGGGCAAGGGGGACCTGCCATGTGAAGGTTCTTAGCTTGCATCCTGGGTCATACTCTCACTAATAATGGTGAATGTACATATAAATACTTAATCACAGAATAACTATTTATCAGTTTCTGCAGATTATTGTGCCTTTACATACAGATTTTGACAACTCTTAAAGTGTTTCTCTCTAATACCACGTAAAGTGTTTGCCAGCACAGTTGCACTTGAGGCTCAGAATGGGTTTTTATTTCATGGTTGTTTTAATAATGGCTGGCCTGACAGGCTTATTGCTAGAGAAGCCTCAGGCTGGTTGCCTTCTTGCTCAGTGATTGTTACATCACCTGGATTTTGCCTCAAAAGCATGGTTATTTGTAAGCAGAAGTTAATAATTGGAACAGGCAGGGATTACTGCAAGAATTGTGAACTAATCTTTGCAAAAGTACTATTCATTGACTGCTGTCAGGACACGTTCTCAAGGTATGGGATTTAAACAGCTCCAATATGCAGAGTGCTGGCCTATTTCATTAATTACACGTTCTCCAGAAATGGATAACATGTCAGCTAAGCCACACCCCTCACTGGAGGGAACCACTCAGATTAACTCACTTGCCTAGGAAATTCAGAGTAGCCAAGTGAAAACTGTTCATATAGGGCTGATAGAACCCTTACTTTTTTTGTGTACTGCCTAGAAACTAAGGAGCTTGAATATATTACAGATTTTGAATTTATGTTAAGTGTAGACTGATGATTAGTCCCTTTTTTTTCCTGTTTCACTGAGAAAGATTCCTTCCTCCATTTCAGCAATTCTTTCTCTCCTGTAGGCTGCAATAGGTTCCCTTGCCCTGGATACAGCAAGAAGTCATCAGGATGAGCAACTGGAAAAGTATGGAATGGATGTACTAACAGTAGCTTTCTTGGCTATCTTGATCACTGCTCCCATTGGAGCCTTGGTTATTGGCTTGGCAGGGCCCAGACTTTTGCAGAAAGCTCAGACAAAACACGAGGAAAATGAGGAAGGTGCTGAGGCTGGAGAAGAGCCAGAGGATTGTGAGCCTTCATAAGACAGGCATTTACGGGAATGTGGTCCTTCAGACCTTACACTTCTGTTAAGTAAACATTTTGTGTCTGTAATCTTTCTGGACAAAACCGAAACAAGTATTGGATATACTTTTAAAAGCAGGTCTGGTGGAGTTTTACAAAATATTTTTATGTGTTGATGGTGCCTTAAGAGATGAACTAGGTAAACATACAGCAAATAGGCTGACCAGGCAGTGAGTCACTCTGAAGTTAGCAGTCATCAGTTACTAAAAACGTGTGGGTGTGAGGCCAGGGAGAGGATCAGAATTGTTCAGGCATGGAGTGGATCATTAGGTGGATGAACAAAAGAAAGTGAAGACTGATGTGATAGCTGCTTGATGGTTAAAACTGGACTGTAAGATGGCAAGTTCAGCAGCTCAAAGAATGCAACAACTGAATTAGGACTGTTGACACACAGTGAACAAATCCTGCCACAGACCGATGGTTCCCTCTCCTTCCTCATTCAGTTTTGAAAACCTGCCTTTTTCCATTGCTGTTCTTTCACATGTCTCACACATACCTTTGTACCTTCAAGGGACTGTCAGCTCTGGTCATGGCAAGAAGAAGCAAGCAGTGCTTATGTGCTGAAAGAGACAGGTTCAGTGAGGCTGTGGTAATAAAGGAGTACCCGGTGAAAAGGACCAAGCTTGAAAATAGGATGAAAGAGGCTGTAAAGACTGAGAGAAAGTTACATGGAATTGGGATGGCTGCTTCCTGGCATGTGTATTTCAGCCTTTGTGCAACTCTGTGTCAAGCAAGTGAAAGCCAGCTTGTCAGCCGCTGGGAGTGTGTGCTCTAGGACAGGAGAGAGCTCCCCTCGGATGGAGCTTGCTGGTGTGGCAATGTCAAGGTAGCAACGAGTTGTTTCTTTCTTCCTCAGCTCCTTTTGGGAAACCTGACAGTAGTGACAGACCTCAAATCAGGATTTATGGGTCAACAGGTATCTCTTGTTCTAAGTTTATACTCACGTCCATGAAAATGCTATGATCTGATCTTTCACACATCTGCATTTGCTTAACTGTAGCAAAATAAAACAGGTAATTATTAAAACCTATCAAGTTAATGGTCATTTTTCCAAGAGGTAAATGGTTGTTTTGGAGATCAGAGGCCTCTTAGATTTGGCAAGGTCTTTTTACTCTGATCAATAGAGAAACAGAATTTAAATGAAGAACCAGGGGAAGGCATCACTGAGAGGCATGTTACAAAGGGAAAGGAACCCCACCACACCTTCTTCCAGAAAGAATGACATGCTGTCATGAGGAAGCAGTGACCGTGTACCCACCACTTGTGTGGGTCTTTCTAGAGGCACAGGTTGCATACTGGATCACAGTAATGACTAGCAACACTCATCTGGAATCTCTTGCCAAAATATTTTACTGGAGAAGCAAAAAGTCCAAATGTTTTTTGGTGGGTTTTTCTTTGTTTAATATTGATGCCTTCTGCACAGTCAGTACAGTATAGTTCATAGTTGATCTTCTCATATAACCTGTTACCTTTCTCGTCTTCTTGACTTTCCAAAAGTCAAGAACAAACCGTTGTTGAAGAAAACCCTGCTCTTGCCTTTAGCTTTGGTATCAGTTAGGGTTTAGCATTGCCTGTTACAGATATTGTTTAATCTTTCTTGCTCTGCTACATTTTGGGTGAGTTACTAGCTCTAAGTAGGTCAGTCACTGCTTTCTGAATCATGAAATCAGTCCAGCATCCTTCAGAAACTGAGTTTTATTTAGTTATTTTTAGAAATACAGATTTGAGATCAAGGAGGACAGTGGCTACCCACAGAGTTCTACAGTACTGTTCATTGAGATTGTTTCACAGAATACTATTCAGAATGTATTTGATGTGTCCATATATTTTGGTTTCTCTAAGTAAGCATTATACAATTCTGTTTTAGCTCCTGTATTTTATTCTGCAACATAAACAGAAAATACAGAATCACAGGGTTGGAAGGGACCTCAAGGATCATGAATCTCCAACCCCCCTGCCACATGCAGGGCCACCAACCTCCACATTTAATACTAGACCAGGCTGCCAAGGGCCCCATCCAATCTGGCCTTGAACACCTCCAGGGGCAGGGCATCCACAACCTCTCTGGGCAGCCTGTTCCAGCACCTCACCACTCTCTCTGTAAAGAATTTCCCCCTGACATCCAAACTAAATCTCCTCTCCCTCGTCCTGCAGTTATCTACCCTTTCAAAGAGTTGATTCCTCTCCTGTTAGTAGGCTCCCTTTGGGTACTGAAAGGCTGCAATGAGGTCACCTCACAGCCTTCTCTTCTCCAGGCTGAACAAGCCCAGCTCCCTCAGCCTGTCTTCGTAGGGGAGGTGCTCCAGTCCCCTGATCATCTTTGTGGCCCTCATCTTTGTGGCCCTCCTCCTCCTCCTCTCAGCTCCCTGTCTTCTTTGTACTGGGGGCTCCAGACCTGGACGCAGTACTCCAGATGGGGCCTCACAAGAGCAGAGTAGAGGGGAACAATCACCTCCCTGTCCCTGCTGGCCACCCCTCTTTTGATGGAGCCCAGGATGCCATTTGCCTTCCGAGCCGCAAGGGCACACTGCTGGCTCATGTTAAGTTTTTCATCTATCAAGACCCCCGGGTCCTTCTCTGCAGGGCTGCTCCTCTGCTATCTCCTTAAATACCTTTAAAGGAAAACTGTACCTGTATTCTTTGAAGTGTGTGTGTTATGTCTCTGTATACGCATAACAATCAGTATGTGTGCCTTTTCATATGACTAGTTCTAGCAAAAAAGCAAAGTTCTTAAAAATATTTAAGGTTTGTGGCCTGCAGTTCCAGCACAGTGATAAACACCAGGAAATTCTTGGGTAAGTCTTCCCTGACAGCTGTGAAGTATGATTATTATTTCATTTTCTCCAGGCTTCCTTACCATATGTGCTGCTGTTCTCTCCACTTCTAGGGAACATACAGTCTTCAGTTGATGTTTGTTCCCTGACAGGAGGGGAAGGTGCTCTCAAACTGTACAGACTGATGAACAGTTCCAGTGCTGTACGAGATGGCTACTATGTCAGGCGCTGACTTCTGTGTGCCTCCTGCCTATTGTGCATGGCTCATTGAGGTACTCAGTTGCTTGAAGAAGGATAGTTTTATAAGGAGCTTATTGTATTTCGAAAGTATAGTATGTGCAGACCTAATTGGTAAAGTGAAGGAATATACTGTTCAGTTCATTAGTAGCTGCTTATAAAATAATATACTCTATGTGATTAAAATGTAGAGGAGAAGCTGTATATAGTTTGGTTTATTTACAAAGTTTTATAAAAAATAAAAACTCTCCTTCAAGGAGCGATCACTGCACCACGTTTGGAATGTGTTCAGTTACAGTGTAAGCATTATAGCCCTTTAAATTTGAACGCAATCATCAGCATGCAAGCCTCTGACAAACAGTCTTGCTCATGGTGTCCACTAATGCTTGCTCACCATCCTAACAGCATCTCATAAATTGACTCTATCATGTTCCCTTAATCTTAGTTCACCCTCAATTTAGTCATCAGGATCACTCCCCCCATCATTCTACACCCTGAATAGCTGCACTGATTCAACTGTAGTTTTGTCTCATAAATCGAATTCAATTTTCCCTTCCTCACCACTGAGTGTATTTGTCACAGGGCCCCTTTCCCTGAGCCTTTATTAAGTTGAGAATAAGAATCGCATTGAAGCTATTGCAGTCCTGCATATCTAAAATGAAAAGCATTGATGCTTTATAATGCTCCTCGCCTTCTAGAAAGGAACAAAACACATCTTGTCATGAGAAGAAATGTTATAGCAGGGCTGAGACATTGTAAATAAGTACTGTGACAATTTCAGCTGCTTTTAAATAGCGGTTAATTGAAAGAGTTTGCAGAGGTGAAGTCATGACAACTAAGGCCCCCTCCCTTTGAACAAAATGCCATGAAATCATTTGTGAATAATGCATAGATTCAAGCTAATAAAATCTTTATGCCATGCCAAACAGTCTCTTTTTTGGAGGAACTAAAATTAGTGTGCGACATGCAGTAAACTGTAACTGGGGGAGTCCCACTGTCATGCAGACATAAGCACAAGTGCAAGGTGGAGAGTACTGAGAACTGCATGCATGTGCAGTTCCAGAAGGTTCAGAAGAGCCTCAGCAGCAGAACAGCCTGACAGCACAGCACAGCCCTGGTGGCACACAGCAGGCAGAGTTAGAGCAGGCAGCATATGGGTAAAGTCAGAAAGGGGCCATCTGGAAGCAGGAAGTAGCATGAGCCAGGGATGAAATAACAATGTAATTATAATCACTGTATTCTCTTCCTTTTTCAGCTAAATTGAACATTCTGGAAAATTCAGATGACGTCTAGAATTGTGAAACGCTCAGGCTGTAGTATGGCCACAAAACGGTAAATGGTAGTCTTTGCATTTTAAATGGAGTCCAAGAAGTGAAATTTTGGTGCTTCAATCGCATTTGCTTTGTCTAATAGTTAACAGAAGCCAGTCATCTTTATCTAAATATATTTGTTTTGCAGGTTTATTTGTAGTTTATTACAATGATTGTTCAAATTCATAGCGGAAAGAGAGGTCATTACTATTGTTCTCGTAGAGTAAGGCATCATGGTATGACATGCCCTGTCATGCTTTCCCTGACTTTGCATCAAGACAGTGAAGATCTGGTCTGGTCTACCACCTGTGTCCTGGCAGTTATCGCTGCTATTATCCCATTGTGTGGAGCTTCCAACTAAGGGTAGAAAAGTCACCCAGTGCCAAGAGAGCTCAGCACACCTTAGTAGGTAACGCATTCAACTCTATCATTGCTGAGACAGAGGGCTTCACAGACATTTCAGTCCTTAGCTTAACTCACAGACTTTAGAGAGAGAATCTGAACAGATAAGTAAGTTGTGAGGCTGGGTGGTGTTTTTCTTTTGCTGCAAAGACTTGCATTTAGAGCACAAGCAATTTTTTTTTTTTTTTTTGCATCTGTCTTCCAAAGGGCATGACGTTAAATTAAGAGTGAAACTTCTTGCATTTGGCTTGTAGATGAAGAATCCAAATTGCAAACAGCACAGGCTCAGATAAGCCAATCCTATTCAGTGCTGTTAACTCAGCAGTCCAGGAAAATTTCATTTACTTGGTGAGTACAGGTACAGACACCTAACTTCCATGGAAATCAGAGAGGATAGTAAAGGCTCCAGTATCCTCCTTCATCTTGGGATGCATTTTGCTACCCTTCTCAGACTGATGGGATGTGAATCCACTACACAGCTGTTTTTACCTGGCAGGTAGGCTGAAACAAAATTCTTACTTTAATAAACAAAAGCAGAACAATTCTTGGTTTAAATTCCTACAGCCAAGACACTACAGCCAGTGTTGTTAAGCTGCTGTTGACTTCAGTTTTATAGCTGTACTTTTACAAGCAGCAATTGCAGAAAATGAAGGGATTTTTAATGCTAAGTGTATGAAAATTACCCTACAAGAATGCACAATCCCCTTGTTAGAGCTCTTTGCTGCACCTAGCTAAGGCCTGCTCCAACACCACCATGAAGATGGGATTCACCTTGACTTTAACTGTGGCCACATGAGGCAGTTTTCCCTTCACAGATTCATTTTGAAATGCAGGGAAATAGTAAAAAAAGATTGTAAGCAAGATAGATGATGATCTTGTAGAAATAAGTAAGATGTCCTTTCTAAAAAGGAACAGTGAGCACTGTTGTTTCTAAACTATACAAGTTCCATTCCTATAGAGACATAAGCAAATACAAACCAAACACCATGTGTTTCTGTAGCCGCAGTTGCAGGTAGTTTAGCAGTAGTTTCATCAAACTGAAAGCAGGGGAAAAACAATTACATAATCAAATTGTGTGAGAGGTGGAGTCAAGAGGCTAAACATTACACTGTCATTCTTTTTAAAGGAGATATGTGGGAGAAAAATCACTGCTGCTGCACCACTTACCCTAACAGCAGTTTAAGTGGAAGAACAGAAAAGAGGATTGCTGTACACAGAAAGAAGTGAAATTATTTGAATGTGAGAGTATCCTGATAGAAGCTGGAAGTACATAAAGACTCGTGTAGAATAACTGCTGTAATGGGCTGTGAGTTTTTCTATTTCACCTGGTATTTTTTCCATCAAACCCAAGAATTGAACTTAGCATTCAGTTACCGTATCTAAGAGTGAAAACAGAGCATAATACAAGATATTTACATTACTGTTCTTCCTCTATAAGTGTTAGATCCTAATACAATAGTGTTTACAGGCTGCTTTCATCCATTAGGATGAGGTTCCCATGCAACATTTAAATAAAGATAGATTGTACTGTGGTTTCAGTACACTTTGTAAAAAGCAATCATTTAACCCACAGTCACATCCTAATCTGCCACAGTTTGTTGTATGGCAAGAGCTTTTAGCACCTAGAACCACACCTGTTAAAAATGCAGGAACTATCTCTGTTAGTTCCAGTGCTGCTTTGACAGCCACTGTGTGAGAACTGCTTCCTGACTCACTTTCTGTTTCAGCACTGGAGTGATAAGCTTTGACAACAGTATGCTGTTGTGGGGCTTTCCCTTTTAACTAAGAACAGGTCAAATGAAATGCTTGTTAAAGAACAGTCAAGATCTTCCCTTCAGACAATTGTCTGAAATTGGGGCATGCATCTAAAGTTCTACTTTTAAACAAGTAGTCTTTCATTAAAGAATAAAGCACATTAGAAGAATTAGTGTGGAGTCTAACAGCTGAATAAGTAGCAATTATTTACCTATAACTGAAGTTAAGCCATACCACAGCAAAGTTCTGACTTGCCCTACTAATGAGTCAGTAACAAGCCAAGAACAGTTTTACTTCTCTTTCTTGGTTCTGTCATTTAGCCAATTCCTCCTATGACTGTCCCTGCTAAAAGAAATAGCATCTGCAGTGCAAGTGAACTTTCAAAGAGCTTCCTTACATGCGCATGAATGACGAATAGACCCAGAATAAAGGGGCAACATTACTGGTTGACCTGCTTACCTAGAAATAGCAACGTTTTTGTTACTGCATGTTCATACAAAAAAGGCTTAACTGCAGGAAGTCATTTTATTGTTGAAATAAATGACTTATTTACAGAAATAGTTACTTTACAGTTTTACAAAGCAGACATAATAATTCTTAGAATAAAGTATCAAAACAGTGACAGATCTAACACTGTCTAAATGTAGTTTATCTCAATAAAAATCTACAGCAATCACTGGACTAAATCATACCAATCATATAATAATAAAATGCTGTTCCTTGCAACTACAGTGGTATAAAAGACTCATCAGTCATTAGCAAATTCTTAATCCATTTGCTATACTTCTTTCTTCTTGAGTATTAGTGGTCCTACATTATCTCCTGTTAATTCATTGTGCTTGTTATGAGAGCCATCACAGACAGGGAACTGGAAGAAAACAAACAAGAGATTAGTACATCTCTGTACAGTAATTACACAGTGATTTTCACAGTCCTTCCTTTGCTGAGAACACATTATCAAACCTGATAGTTCCTCCAACTATGCCCCATTTCAGCAAACTCCCTTCCCCTATCAGACCTGTGACATGTTACTAGCTAAAAAAAAAAAAAAGCCTGCCCCCCCCATTCCTCCTGGAAAAAAAAAAAAAGCAAACCACCACATTGCTAACAGGTAATTGAGTTTGTGAGATCCTAAAATAGCTGTTCTTAGACATAAAGTTAGAGACAAAGCCTTCTCCATGAAAGTACTCTGAACGAAGCAGCAACCACAGCTACCAGTGTATTGTGGCACCAGTAAAACTGCTTTTAATAGATTTAATCTTTTGCAACCAGAAAGTACTGTTTTAAGCAAAACTGATACTTTGCTGAAGTGATTTTTCTGAAGGGAGAGAATTTCAGAGACCTCCTTAAGTTGAGGGCACAATTTTTTGTTAAAGGAAACCACTCAGTTCAAAGAAGCCAAAACTAGAGTGAGGTCAGAATCATAAGAAACTAGATGAAAAATGCTCATCTACTTTTATTTGATTCAGGACATGGACTATTGAAAGCAGTCATCAATTAGTTGTTCTGGGGATATGCTCTGTCTAAACACAGGTCCCATTTTCATTCTAATATGAAAAATGTTCTAAATACCGTTTTTGCATCATATAGTAGTTTACCTTCTATTTTCAAATCTTAAGGCCTGCTTTAATGATACTTTTCACAGATGGTCACTTGGTAAGTTTTCTAGGAAAACCATACTGTGCTATTTTACAAGATTGAACAGTTTCTCTCTGCATGTAGGTAAGTTTATGGTAGAGAAAAGAAAGAACTATGTAATTCTCAGAAACCAAAAGCCTGTTTCACCCTCAAGAGAAAAGCAACAGGCCAACTTGCTGCCATCTACCACCACAAAATTGATAAAAATACTGCAAATTTCAGCCTGTCATCCTGAAGCAGCAACAAGGTAACTTACCGTCTTAGAACGCCAACACCTGCAGTAAGCTTTAGTGAGACACAGATCTTCGATGTTTATTTCATTCACTACTTTTGGATTTTCCTTCTGGATCTTGAGGTTAATCAAGCTATCTTTTTGCTGTTTCTTCTTGGGAAGGAACGGACGAACAGCGAGGTACCCAAGCAAGGCCAGCACACCCAGGAAAGGCAATAACCGCAGCCATTCTGAAACTAAAGACAAGTGGAATTTAAACCCCTCTTGGCACCACTTCAGTAAAGTGCAGCACCAGCTACTCTGAAATGGTTAGACGTCAGGTAGGGAACAGGACTGCAGAGTTAGCAGGGCTGAAGGCAGGTGAGACTTCACAAGAGTCAGAAAACAACAGCTACAGGTTAAAAGTCTGAATTTTATTGTAGCTGAGGTACAAACTGGACTCATGGAATTTTATCTCAAGTTCAGTTTTAATACTCTACAGAATGACTAAGTGGAAGAAAATAAATTCAAAACAAGTAAAAGAAGTACTAAAATAATTACTGCAGTTCTGCTCACCTGAAGTCCCAACCAGCACGAACTAACAGTCTGGGCATGACTACCCGTGGAAAGTTACTAAAAAATGCAATGCTGCTATCTTACGTTCTATATATGAAGAGCTATCCATATGTTTTATAATTAATTTTTTATTGCTTATTTCAGATTTTTACCTTCTTGATGTTTTCCGTGCTTGATTTATTCTGAGTTTTGTTTAGAAACTTTTGGCAGATACAACACAGATTATGTATTTTAAACACTGGCTAGCCTTCACCAGTTTTTTGGTGCTTTATTTATCAGAGCTCTATTTGCTCAGGAATCTGCAACCAGTTTCTACAATGCAAATACAGAAAGAAAAAGTCCAGAGATGGGCTAAGTACCTTTAGATAAGTCAAGCCACAGAAAATGCTTTTTACCATGCTGAGAAACTTCTAAATACACGTAAGAGATTCAAGTATCCCCTGCAGACATAGCAGCCTTGCTACATCATTAGAAATCTAGACATACAAGTTTGAAAAAGATTTACTGAACTTGGAAAGAAAACATCAGCACCTTCCAGAAGATTTGTTTTAAAGGTGGATAAACTTTTCCAAAGCAACAAGCTGTGACAATACTCCAGTGCAATTTTAGTATGCATGCAGCATTAGAGAGAACATTCTTCTCAGTTTCTGAAGAGTCAAAGAAATGGAAGAATGTTAAAAAAATATTTTATGTTGGGAAACAAAGAACTTGAACGTGCTGGAGCACAAATAGCTGCACGAGTACTCTGTAAAAGAAGATACTGTAATCAAGATCCCCTTTTAAGTGATTTAGAATCAGAACATAGCAAAACATTTGTTCTACACTTTGTTTTTTAAGATTAAGGTGCACAAGAAAGAAAATGCAATAGAACAAAGCTGAAGATACTAGGTAAGACTCTGAGCTCTCAAATCATTTTAGGAATAAAATTAAGCTTTATAGAACAGCAATAAAGCAAAGACTAATGCTAACACCTTTCCAGTTATAATGCAGTGGCTCTCTCTTAACAGTTTGAAGGTTCTGGAAGTACACCATGTAATGAAAATACTTTGTGGGAATAGTTTTGTGCTCCTTGAGCTTCCTACAGCCTTTCGAGTAAAATCCATGCTTACTGGCACTTCACTGAGAACACACCATAACTATATAAATGATTGTGGCACTGCAAGAACTTTCAACCCAGTCCTTCCATGCTTGAATTTACAGTGGTTTTTAAGCACAATTATTTATTTATTTTACAGAATTTCCTATGAGTAACCACAATAGACTGGTCTCTATTGTTCTTTTCTCAGTTCCCTGAACACGTTTTGGGCCCTAAATAAAAACCTAACTAGAAACGTATAGAAGTATACGTTTATATAGAAGTATCTCAATGCTATATAAATTACTGTGCTTCCTAAAAAGCAGTACTTGTTTTTCTATTTTGTCATTACTGTAAATAAAAATTAAACAAAAACTTAAGCAGTTCCACCCTTCTGGAACAAAATATGAACAAGCTCATTAAAAATCAAAATCACCTGAATAGAAACATTCAGTTCTGGACTACAACAGACAACACAGTCCCACCAACTGCTGTGTATTTAGTTCTCTCCCTGCCCACTGTCTGAAAGCACAGAATAATAACAGGAGCCATTAATGCAAACTTCTCACAGACTGTCTTGAGAAAAGAGATCTGGCAAGACAGTTAGCCAGGCTCTCACCCTGTACCATACTCAACCAAACGAACACAACCCCCATTTTATAATCTGCTGGCTGAGGTACCAGTATCAGAAAAGACTTGACATCTGAAAAACATTCATGAGCTGTGTTAGGCCTAACTAAGTAGTAAAAAAATAACAACCAGATACACGATACATCTCAGTAGTCTGAAACTCCCTAACAGGACAACTCACTGGGCCACTAGTCGTTCCTGTGGGAGACTCTTAACCACTTGGGTTCATCTAAGTGAAAGAGGAAGATGTCTGCTGTAGCATTTTAGAAAGGAAACTAGAAACATGTGGGAATAGGAAGTACGAGAGTATTACTTATCACAGTTATTAATTAGCATTTGTATCACATTAAGAACTGATAAAGAGTTTTGTCCTCACTAGTCAGTGACTTATTTGGATACTTCTAATCTAGATGTCTTTGGAAAAACCCTGTTACACCATGGTATATGTTAAATGTAAACTGACTTAATTATTGCCACAGGACTGCAACAGGATCATACCTTCTGATTGAAAAAAACAACGACCATGCTTCTAAGGCAGGAGAGACAAGATACTGTTACAAATTAAACAAAAAACAAAACACCACAGACCTGTGGACTGGGAGGAGTGGGGGAGCAGGAGAACCTTCACGGAATCACAGAATTGTATGGGTAGGAAGGGACCTCTAGAGATCATGTAGTCCAGTCCCTCTGCAAAGCAGGTTCCCTTGACCAAGCTGCACAAATAGTCATCCAGGAGACTTCACAACCACTCCGGGCAGCCTGTTCCAGTGCTCCGTCACCCTCACTGTGAAAAGGTTCTCATGCACATTTGTGAAGGACTTCCTATGCTTCAGTTTATGGCCATTTCCCCTTGTCCTATAGCCGTGCACTGCTGAAAAGAGTCTGGCTTTGTCCCTTTGCTTCCCGCAAACTGGAGCAGGTTGCCCAGAGATGTGGGCAGTCCTGTGCTGGAGACATTCAAGGCTAGGCTGGACCAGGCTCTGAGCAACCTGACCTAGCTGTGCAGGAGAATTGGACTAGATGACCTAAGTCCCTTCCAACTCTAAGGACTCTGTGTGATTGCTATACAAATTAAACACAAAGGACTTAGAATCATAAAGTTGCCAAGATTGAAACAGACCTCCAAGATCATCCAGTCCAACTGTCCATCCACCACCAATATTTTCCCATTAAGCCATATCTCTTAGTACCACATCTAAGCATCTATTGAACGCTTCCAGGGTCAGTGACTCCACCACCTCCCCGGGTAGCCCATTCCAGCACCTGACCACTTTTTTGGAGAAGAAATTTTCCCTAACATCCAACTTGAACCTCCTCTGGTGCAGTCTGAGGCCATTCCCTGTCCTCTTCATGCCCAGCAGCTTGTCACATCAAAGTCCCTCTTAAAACGTACACCAAGTGTGAGACATCCCTCTCAGGGCTCACCATGGAAAGGGACTAGCACATAGAATTTTAAGGTCTCTGAGAACCTCTTTTATCACTGCTAGCACATGTTATTCTGCAGTTAATCAGTATTCCAGTTTAATAAAATGTACCAGGATAAAAGGCAGAGCTACCATGAGACAACTGACTTCATTTCGGAGAACTTGAGAAGGGAAAGGCAAAGCAGCTACGGCAAGAAACTGGAAAAGGGATCTAAGCAGCAGTGTGATAATTCAGATATCCGCTTTCAAGCGTAAGGTCACACAGATTCTTTCCCTTCTCCTTCACTGCTTTTACCTTCAGAAGTTTTGCTATAATTGCTGTGTAGTGTGAACAAACACAGAGACTGCACATTAATCCTGTTACAAAAACATCTGAAAAAGTGAAACAAGGTGAGATTAAGCTCAGGTATTACTATGCTTATTAAATCACAACTAGGGCTTGAGGTTAAAAGGCAATGAGTTAAGTGGGAAACTGCCAAAAGCTGAGGGTATGACAAGCTGGCCTGTTCCGCACTTTGCTGTATCCCTTTGCTTCAAGTTCAGAACAGCTGAGTTTCTTTTTTTAATTGATGGCATTTCCAAATGAGAGAGTAGTTGTGCAGACGGAGTTCATTAGGAGCAGGTTTCCTTGTCCCGAGGAAGGCAGAACAACTTTTACATTTACAAGGAGCATGAACAAGCTGCAACGAGTACCCAATGGTTTTCAGTGAAACCATTTTGCAGCGCTGCTGAGGTCACGCAGCTCAGTGCTGCAGGAAGAACACGTGGGATCGATTCCACAGTTGGAGGACCTTTTCTACTCCCAGATAGTAAGCTGGAGCACTACCCTCGCTCCTTATCACCAAACCAACCCCTTTATGGAGGCTCTGCCTGCATTAACACAGCACACTACGTAACAGGCTCCCAGGAGGAGCTCTCTCCCGCTGCGCTCGTTAGATGCGTGCAAACGCTATCTTTACCCTTCCAAGCAAAGGGAGAAGCAGCTTTGGTGCCGGCGGGCACAGCGCCACGTTGTGCGGGCGGTTCAGCCCGATACGCTTTACTTTTTCCTACAGCTTCCCCCGGCTGCTACCATTACCTCGCAGCGCATCCTAGCCCTTGCCGGGCACTTTTCCTTCTGTAACCGCGTACCGGCAGTATAACGCCCGCGGACCATTCGCCCCCCCCGCAGCCCGCCCGGCCTCGGCAGCCCCGCCACAGATCCACCCTTCGGGACGGCCCCCGGCCCCGCCGCGCCCCCCACGCCGCCGCCGGCGCCGGGAGGACGGCGGGAAGGGAGCCGGGCCTCCGCCTACCTGTGAGGCGGAGGAAGCCGCCGACGCTCTCGGGCAAAGGCAGGCGCTTGAGGTAGGCGGGCAGCTGAACCTTAACGATGCGCGCCAGGCTCTCCAGCACCATGGCGGCGACCCCCGAGGAGGAGCGAGAGGCGGGACTGCGAGACGGCCGTTAGCGCCGCCCGCTTCCTCAGCCTGCCCCCAGCGCGCATGCGCCACGGGGAGGGACGGCGACGGCCGGGCCCGCCCCCACCGCTCGGCCCGCCCCACCGCCGCAGGGGGCGCGCGGGCGGTGGCGGCCGCTGCGATGGGAGGGGCGGTGGGTGCGGCTGAGCGCCGCCTCGCTGAGGCGGGGGGCTGAGGCGAGTGGGGCGGCAGACGGTTCTCTCTCGGTCCGGCGGCTCTCACCGGGAGACCTAAGGTAGGGAGGAGAAGGACTTTGGCTTTCATAATGTCTGCCGTGCGTGACTGCCACCCTGCTTTGTTACACCCGCATGTCACGTTGACGCTCCTAAAATACCGAGGTAAAAGACAAATGACTTCTTCATGTGGTTGATGCTTCTCATACGATACCATAACTCCTCTGAGGTGGGACCGTGTGAGCGCTGAGGGTGCTGATATCCCCAAGAGAGGCCCATTCGCCCAGTGCTGGGCTCTGGCTTACGCAGAGCGCGCTGTACCCGAGCGGGTCTGTGTGATGTGCGGGAGAGCCGGCCTTGTGCACGACGCCTTGTCCCTCTGTAGCCAACGGAAGGATGGGAGTACGCGGTCATTCCCGGTCAGACAGTCCTGCCGCCCCTCGCCTCGAGTCTCATACCGTGTGGGTCAGGAACCCCCTGCTGCGTGCTCGTTCGCAGAGGTGGCTCTGGGAAAGCTGAGGGAGTGTCTTCATTCTGGAAGCCCTCCTGGTGTGATCTCCGCTGGAGCATGGTTCTCACCCTCAGTGCGTGGAAACCAAGCCACTGCTGCCCAGACCAGCTGTGCTCTCGACCTGCCACCCCAGAACCTGGCACTGGGACGGGGCTCGGCGAAGGGTTCTTGAATCACTGAGGCTGTTCCAGTTGTATCTACTCAGTAGTTCTGGTTTTCTTTCACCATTTGCATTAGTGTTCCATTCAGAGCAATCTGAACCAATAGTTAAAAACATCAGAAAGAACTAAGGCAAAATAATAATAATACTATTAATAATAAAAATACTGGAAATCAAGCTTAAGACAAACAAATCCAAGTTATTTGTGCTTCTGGCCTAAATGTTGCTTTCTTATCTGTGACCCTATAGAAACATTGCCTGATGAATCACCTTCTCTAGCTAGCAAGAATAGTCTCTGATCTCAGAGTATCTCCTTTACCTGCCTCACCTACGTGTGGCCTCGTAATGACTATGTCTGATGTCTTAAGGTGATTCCTTCTTAGGTAGGCAAATGCCTGCTGTTAGACAAGATAATGAAAGAGCAAAATGTTTGATTATTCTGCAAAGATTACAAATGACTTATGATGTAACCTTGTTTATGAAACTCTGGGGGAAGAATGTATAATCTAATGATACATAAGGTAAATCCTCCAGCTCTGAATCAAACAACTTCATACTGAAGCTGAGAGCCTCTATCCTTCCCTCCATCCTTTTTCCTGCTCTGGATGCTAGCTGTGATACTGGAAGCACAGCTGACCTTTCACTGAAGCTCCAGAACACCTTTTGTGCCACCTTTGGATCTGTGCTCCACTCAGCACGCCATCAAACTCTGCACATGTTGCAGAGAGGAACCACTCGCACATCTTGCCTGCCTGCAGAAGAGTCTGTCAACATGAGTTGTGAGTAGTTTTGGTATTTGAAGGGGTAAAGTCAGAAATTGTGGAAAAATTATAAAGAAAGTGAAGGCTACTAACCAAAGGGTGATCTTTGGACATCCAGTTTGAACTGGGGCTCAGGAGGTCCGTGTTCACTCTCTAGCTTGACCATAGACTTCTTTTTTGACTTAGAGGGAAACATGGAAGCTGAGGCTTCTCCTGCAGAAAAGAACAACCTTTTACACAGTTGCCCATCTCTAGGGACTACATTACAGGGCGAGAACTTAAGATCAGTTAACATGGGTTCACCAGGCAGGCGTGACATCGTACATCTTCTTTCTGTTACAGAAATAGAATTCCCTACAGGGACATTCGTACTCCACAGCTGCTTTAGGGTGTTACAATATCCTTTTCAACACACGTTGACAAATGCATGTTTCCTTATGCCTCAAGTCTCAGTGCTGCTATCTGGAATATCTCACTTGCATATGAAGCTATGCTTTGTGAGCTTTTAAAAGTAGAGATTGGCTCTTCCTATAGGTTTTGTACTGAACTTGGCCACTGAAACTCCATTACTGGATAGGATATATAGGAGCAGCTGTAATAAAAATAACAGCACAGAAAGCCCAGCATAGATACTTGAACAGTCACCAATACTGGAATATGATTATTGCTTTCAATACTAGGAATCCTCCACCACCAGGATTCTTCAGCCAGTAAGTACATTGTAGATAGGAAGCAGCATGAAGCCCACATGAAGAGATCTACGTAATTGATGCTAGCTCAGGTCTGTTACAAAGGATTACCAAAATACAGCTCAGAAGAGAACCAGCCCAATTAACTTGCTACTATGAGTGCTTCGATAAGAATAGTAGAAAATTTAATGATAGAGATGCAAATTGTGTTAGGTAGAGTTTATTCTACTAAGTATAATGTTACTAAAAGCTGCATTAGTCCAGCTCACAGCAGAAGTAACAGTTGCCTTCAGCATCCAGAAGTTGGGCCAATCAACTGGGTGAAAAGAAGCAGCTTGTGTTCCTTTATGCTTCATAATTTGATTAATGTCCCTGTGCCTTTAATTCAGCTGTAAAATGAATTAATACTTACTGTTCTATCTAGAACACATTAGGATTGCAAAGGAAAAGAACACTTATAGATGATATTTATATGTTTTATTTTTCTCAGAATTGGCATTTCCCATTATCAATACTGAATGCCTAGAATAATCTGTGCAGCAGACAAAACTACTGTTGTCAACTAAAAGTAGTCTGTCACCACTGAGTTGAGTGTCATGCAAGTGCATGTCTCTATCTAGAGGAAGCTAGATCCCTCCCTATGTGTTTGAATGATTTCACAGTGGGGTTTGATTGGTTGCTGTTCCTGATGAATGCGAAGATCTCTTACTGTTCTGCATCCTGAAAAGTAGCAAAATCATTACAGTCCAGGAGGGCCCTAGGAGCTGTGATTCATTTCATGTAGTCCATCAGTATGCAGCATTATCAACATCCAGGTATTAAATAATTGAGTCTAAAAAAATAAGGAATTTGGCTTAAAAAAAACCCCATAATCTGTAAGACCATCTATAGGAGATTACTTTCCCACTTTATGTTGATGAACATTGTAAGTGAGTTGTAATTGCTTTGCAGGCAAGGTTTTCATTTGGGTTTTCATTTCTTATTTTTACATCCAGAGCTTAATTGCTGTTAGAAGAAAGCTGCCAATGTCACGCTTTCACTTGACGTTCAGAACTGGCACTTTAAGTGGCTGCTGCTAGCATTTATTGAAAATACCTACTACTCTCTGGTGTGCACTGTGTTTGAGAGAAAAATGGGTTAGGAAAATAAATCGCATTCAGCAAAGAATCAGCAGGGTAATTTTGTGATAGCATGACTACCACACTGTGAAATTACTGCTAAATAATTTTATCGTCTATCTAATGTCTAAGAATTTTACAATGTAACAATTATGTTTTGAAAGCAGATGCTATTGTAACTGCCTGTGTAGCTGTAGTGTCCTACTGTAGCATGTATTATCGCTGCATTTTAAAATTCCTTGTGACACAATGCTGCTTATTGCCACAGCTTGTAGTGCATTAGTTGGTGAAAAGAATGGAAGAAAATTAGCAAGATTTCTAAGAATTGGTTCAAATTCCAACACTGCATCATTGTGCAAGAGCAAACAGAGCAGTAGAGCCTACATTTAGTTGTTCCTAAGAAATAACCATTCTTTGATCTCACAGCCACGGGCATAACAATTTAACTTCTTCTGACTAGTACTGCTGGGAATATCTTGGAGAAGTGCTGCCCATAAGTTATGGGTTGGGGTATGAGACAAAACTGAAGAAAATTCCAGCCCAGGAATGAGCAGGTGTCTTCAGTGTTGATGTCCCTAAAGCAAACACAGTTACTCTCTTTTTACACTGTTAGTTTTCTCCAAGCTTGGGCTGTCTTTTTATGCAATGGTTAGCATTGGTCCACAGTAGTGGTTTCTACAGTCACTAGAATATTTGCAAAAATAACACAAGATGAAACTATGAATATCCAAAAGGTTGTGCTGGGCTACTAGTTCCTACTGCCTTTAAGTAAAGCATGGGAAGTAACTGATGTTGCACAACATGACACTGTTGTAGGGAGCATCAATCAAGTAGTACTGATGATGCACAAGAAAGTGCACGGTAAATATAATATTGCAGTGAGTTCTAAACGTGGATCCAGTCTTTCCATCCTCATTATTTAGTTGATTGGACAGATAACTGCTCACATGATCCAGACTGATCTCTGGTCGCATAAAGACTTCTGCAGGTTTGGAACTCCATTGGCTTCCAGGGAGTTGCTAATTCACAAATTTTATTCAAATCAGAACAAGCATCCTTAGGATTCACTAATACGCTCTCAACAGACCAGATACTTTACCAATTTGTGGCAGGTTCTGGCTGGCTTGTTTCAATAAACCAGTCTACAAAATCCCCAGACTGTCCCCTGGGAGGAAGCTGCAGTGATGAAAAACAGACACATCCTCCCGTGCACTGAAGGACCTACAGAGGACAAAGCATAATATGTAAAGCACAGGCTGCTCAATGGACAGATGTGAAGAAACGCTGCTATCAAAAAACACAACTTACTATCTTATCATTGGAATCTTAAGACAAAGAAGTGCTATGCACCAATTTGTTCTTGGTGGCGCTGTCCCCTTTTAAACTGCGTTGATCTTTGCTATCAGTGGAGACCATATACCCTTGATTGGACAGCTAAGAGTGTATTTGTTCCAAGTACTTTACTCCCTTGGTGTAATAGCTGGCACTGATAGATATTTCCTTAATTTTGGAAGGCAAAGGTGAGCACGGCACAGCCTAATTCCTGTGACGCAATGTGCATTCATTGGCAGTGACTAATTATAGCACAGAAAAACTACTGGCTTCCCCTGCTGAGGACAGAGTACACGCTCTCTGCAGCATGACTGCACTCTGCTCTGACTTCTTCCTGTGTCATGGTGCCCACTGACACCACAGTAAAACAGCAGTTTATCATTCCTCCTCAGGCTGCTGTGTACCTACAGCTGGAGATTCCTGAGTCTGCGTCCCTTCTTCAGGGCTAGCTCCAGCTGAGTTCCTGCAGGTCAGCTGTGGCTCAGTGCACTTCCAGACTTAGGTAGCTGGCTATTGCCTTGAAGCCTTTAAATTACTTTCTCACTTACCCTTTATCATACTGTTGGAATTCTGTATGAGTCCTGCGCTTGACCCTAGTACAAGGAGCTATGAAGCTGATAAAGTACATGCATTTTTTAAAAATCAGTTTATGTTTTCTAATCAGCAGTGAAAGCAGCTGTCACAAAAAGCAGGTGACAACCATGCCATCTCAAAGCTTACAAGGTTTAGTTACGTTACAGGAGATGCAGGCCTAATTAATATAAAAGGTAGAAATTAAATGAAAAATGAAAAAGAAATACACAGTAGTTAAGAAGCATTCATCTTGATCAACATGCCAGGAGAGCGCTCTTGGAAAATAAGAAAAGATCTATTCCACTTTCTTTCTAGGGCAGAAAGTCTGTTATTGAAAATTATTCTTGTCACAAGTGTCTACAATAAGTTTATTAAGATGTTTGAGAACATTTTAAACTACTTCCCCAGGAGGAACTTAATTTTCTTCCTTTCTTCCTTTCTTCCTTTCTTTCTTTCTCTTCTTTTACACTTTTATGCCAGTTTGATGCCTGAGCAAAATGTGATTTTGACAGCTTAGGGGACAGAAATGTTCTAATTATTTGGGAAACAGGTACAGTATAAGTGGGTGGGTGCTACGCATCGTCCCTCAGATTGCCTGTCTGATATGATTTGTTACTGTCAAATATCCTAAACGATGTAAGGAGGATCATTTAGTCTCCAAAAATCTCTCTGCCTAATTAGAGCAGTGTTTGTTTTTCTAACATGGGAACTGAGTAGAGATCATAAAATCACGTAACAGGCCTCCAAATATTCAGAAGGGGGCAACAAATTATCTCCCAAAATTGGTATGACTGGGCAAATGAGCATCTCTGGATTCTGCTAACAAATATTTAAACCAGTATTTTTCTCAGTTTTTTTTTTTAATCAGATGAAATACCATTATTGAATGTGGAAAAAAAAGGAAGAAATTGCAGCCCTCATTGTCTTCGTAAAAAGGAACTGACATTTATTGGCTGTAAAAGTGACAAATTATGTTGTATTTCCTGAGAGGCTGAAAAGCATGCTTGACCTTGAAAAATAAGTTCTCAGGAGTGGAGAAGCCAGGTTGCCTTTGCTCTATATTGTGCAAAATTTTCACTGAGGTGCCATCATCTGACCATGTTTCATGACTACTCTATGTGTCACAACCCACTCACTCAGAAATACTGCTGTGATCCATCCCTGTAACCATCATGATGAATAGTGTAACAGCTGGCTAATTTCAGTACTGGTGATTTACAGTCACCAGCAATATTTCCCAAATGACAATAAGACAGCAAACTAGAATAATATTCCTTCCTTCCAAGAGCCATAGTTGTCTGTAATTACCTGGATATTTGAAGTCTAAGCAAGCTCTTGGACATTTTAATTGGGACATACCAGAAACTGAGAAGATCAGCCAAATCTTTAAAAATGAGATTGCTCAAAAGGGGAAAAAAAAAAAAAAAAAAAAAAAAAATCACAGCAACACAATACTTGGCTAGTTAAATCCGTTGTCTGAATACATAACACACACTCTTGTCAGTTCAAAGACAAAACAAAACACACTGAAGTACTTTTGTGGAGTTTCTTATTTACTTAAATCATTATTATACATTTTGTCAATAAGGCATCAAACAATTAAAGTTCTGCAATGTACAAGGTTATGTAATTTTGCCAGGGAAGCATAGCCATATTTTGTATAAAACAAAGAAAAAAAGTCTCTAACTGAAAATATAAAGTCAATCTGCTATCTCATCTGAAGCATAACGTCTATTTAGCTAGAAATACACAAACTATTGACCAGAACTTTAGAGGCAAACTGTTGGCTCAAACTATTGGAGGAGATGGTTAAGGCAGGTACTTTGCTGAAGTTCTGGGGGATGGGCTCAGACAGAACCCTTGCCCCTGGACTTCTGGACCTCCTGGTGCTCTCTGGGGAAGCGTCCTGTCTTGGCTAAGAGGATGGGCTTTTTATGCTTCAGTGTAAAGCACACAACCAGTGTCCTGATTAGCACAGGCTAAATAACTTCCTATACCTAATCAAGCAATGAAATTTGAACTTAAAATACAGCAAGCCAGATGAATTAAAGCTGGCACTTCAAATCGGCCAACCCAGCATGTTCTGAAGTCTGACCAGTCTCACCTATACTAAGGAGTCATTAAATATGTTACCTAGTCTGTTTGAATAATAAACTTTAATCCTGTACATCTTACCTAAATGTTTACCTCATATTAGGTAAATTGTTCAAACCATTTGTCAAACCCAGACACTTCTTAAAGACTGTGGTTCGCTGTGTATGTTTGCATCCTAGAAGATGCATTAGAAGAGCAACTGAGAGAGGGTTAAGGTGGTTTGAATCTGACTAGCAATCACTTACCTCAAAGTGATAAAAAAAAATAGCCATATCTTGGAGGGACTACAGACAGTCTTTGATATCTCCTTTAGTAAACACAATAGGCCAAATTGTATTGCTGCAAAAGTGTGGTCAGTTTTGGTAAAAGTGTTAACTCCTGCAGCCTCAGCATTCAGTCTGAAGGCAGCCTAAGGGGTCAAAAAAACAGGTGTAACGAGGAGAAATAACCCACTCCAAAGGCATAAAGTAGGTCATCATTAAGCATCTTTTTGAACTGATGTAACTCATCCTTCTGAAACTGATAAAACTCTGATGTGCTCCAGAGAGGTGTTTCACCTGCTTAATTAAGCTTGGTTTAGCAACTGCACCTAACCTCTTAGCCCTTCACACACCTGCTTTAAGATGCTATTGTGCCATATGTATACAATGTGTGCTTGTTCATGAATGTAAAGAACTCATACAAATGAAGAAAGGTAATGTAGTTGGTAAAAGCATGGCAAGAATACTTATTTTTTTTCCAAAAGTAGCACTATAATTACACCATGCATATGCTCATCTGTGAGGTTTCTCACTTAATATCCATAGGGCTGAATTGGCACAGAAAATAAACATTCTTGTTGACATAAACTGCTGCTGACTTGAAAGGAGCATCTGTGTTCCTTTAGATCAAATGGTAGTTTTGCTGGGGAAAAAATGAGTAATCTGTATGAACAGTGATAAATATCCTGTAGCAATTTTCAAACATACCGTTGTTTAGGTCTCTGCAAGTAACATAATGAAGTTTATGTTGTCAAAACTTATTTGCAAAGTAGCTCTCATCTTTTTGCAAGAATTTCAAGGAACAGGAAAATCTTCAACTGAAAAAGACTATATATAGTCACTACAAGACTAAAAAAGTACTAAGCAATGAAGTGTTAAGCAAAATCCTGAAGGCCAAAAGATGCAAACCATGAAACTTTAGCACACCATTATTCAACAAAGCACTCAAGTTTTTCACTGGGACTTGTGTGTGGACTTAACTGCTAGAACTTACAACTCCTTGCACGTAGCAGCAAAAAGCTTAAAATAATGTTTTGCCCCACCACCTAGCAGTGAGACAGAAAGCACTACTGTACAACGGAATGGTGGAATAGTTTGGAAATTGTTTCAGTGAGGATGCCAGAGAAGTTGTTGAGAAAGAATGGATAATGAAGAGTTGCCAAAGCTGGAATACAAAGTAGCCTTTTATATTGCTTAGAAAGGTAACTGTGCTAACGCATTGACCTTGGGCTGGATTCCAGGTGTGAAAGGGTTTTGCTATGTCTTCTTCCCAACATAAAGAGAAGTGATGGGCACAGAGGTAGCCAGGGAGCTGAGCATGCACACAAAGGTAGTAGTGACAACCTTGCCATCTTCGGTGAAGAGGAGAAGCCCCCAGCTGTACGGGAAGGGCTGCTGATCTTTGGTACTTAATACACAGGTTAGATGGAACCCAGTGATATCCCAAAGCTGCTTTTCTTCCACTCTGATGCATTTGAGTTGGCAAGCTCAGCCTTTTTTACTTGTTGCATTAAAAAAAAGCAATCAAACTATCTTATTTTATCAACTTTTCTCTGTGATGTTATTCCTCGTGGTCTCCACTGAATCAGACAGGACCTCAATAAGGTGAGTTTTGCTCAGACTAAAAAGAGATTTGTCTGCAAGCGTAGTTTATGATAATTAGGGGAAAAACAAGTTGGACAGGATGCTGAAGAGAAAATTGAGGCCTGGTAATACATGCAAACAGGGAGAGCTGTTGTTGTTTTTCATCTTCTCAGTGTTTTGTTTTTCAGCAGCAGAAGCTGTTGCCTTTTGCTTCCTCCAAACAGGAACTAATAATGATCTACCATATGGACTAATAAGAACGGTGTCTTGCTTTTGTTGAAACATTTTTTTTTCCTGAAAAAGAAGACCCTTTTCCTCTTGCGTATAATGAAGGATTGTAAGTAGAATGCTGCTTGGTGTCTGGGGTGCTCGGTTGCTCCTCCTGTTTCTGAGATAGGTAGAAAAGTATGCTGAAATTGTAAAAATGACCGGTCATTTTACAGTCAAAGTGAAAAATCTGACACTGATGTGCAAGCAAAATACACTAAGCTATAAACTAAGTCTGGAATGCTTTTCCCTTGAGTCCTCTCTAAACTGAGAGAAGTGGTATATCAAGGCAATCTCCATTCACGCTTGCACTGCTGGACCATCAGAAAGCAGCTGAAGAAAACTGGTAAAACTCCCTTCAGAGATTGCTGACCACATGGCTGTAAAGAACCCTGCAATGCTATATTTAAAAAAGCAATCAAATTCAAGTCAGCTTGCTTGTTCTGGGTATTTTCTGTGAACTGTTTATTACCATGCCAATATCCTTTTGTTTCCAATTTTTACATAATAAACCTCTGAAAATTTAACTCAGCTTCACTGGTGCATAAGAACTAGACATGGCAGACATGGCTCTATTCAACCACTTCTGAGAATTAGCTTCAAAAATCAAATTAAAATGAAGCAAACCCAAATAGACCTGGTAGTCCCACACAAAGTTGCCACACCCGTTCATACTCATCTGTGCCTCTTGCATTTTACATTACTAATACAAGGTATCTCTGCAAGTAGCGTTACAGTGCACTTACTGCATATGGTAAAGGCGAGAAACTCATCAAATGTACGGCACATAAATATATTAAGGTTGCAAGGCCTTACTTACATAAGTGTTCCTACTTGAGTAAAAATTTTACTTCTTTATTCATTTCCAAAGCTGAGGGGAAACTACGTGATTTTTACCTTAGAGTTTGAGAAAAAGGAGGTGAAGGTGAGAAGTACAACATTCTCCAAACAGGACTGTGTGCTGTGACTTGCAGAAATGGCCATAGGACTGTTTTTCATACCTTAACAAACATTATTTTTAGTTTTTTCTCAATCATATTTAAAGGTAAATATTTAAATTTGTATATATATATATATAAAAATATAAACAACATTGAGCACAATAAAATATTTCTCTAAAGAGGTATTCTAAAGCAATATATGCAGACTTATTTCTGAGCATTTACAGTAATGGCTGTAAAGGACAGTACAAAACACTGATGGGTTTTAACATATAACTGCTGAAATGCATGCAAACACAACTTGATTTACCAAATTAACAATACCCGTTGCATTAAATGATTAAAAAATTTGATTTTTGAGCAGAGAAAAGCACACACTTTCAGTAGGGTGTCTGTGCAGTTCTTTATTTCTTTTTTATACAGCAAGGTGCCAAAGGCAAACCAAGTGTCTTTATTATATATGGAGTCACATTGGAGGTCATTAGCTTCAAATAACAATTAGAAACGTACAACTGAAATAGTACTAAATATCTAAAGCTCCCGATAAAAGAATAAAGAAAAAGGGACGGTGTAAGCAATTTAAAGGACAGATGCAATGTCTGTGACAGAAATACAGCTGTACTGGTGTTTTGGAAGACCAACACTGCCTAAGCCACACTGGGCAAACAACAGCGACGTGTTTTGCAGCACTATTCCCGATTAAGATAATAGGAACATTAACAGAACAGTGCGGGGCTGCATTTCCCGAGTATGCAGACAGTACCATGAAATAAGCATGAAGTGAAGCAGCTTTATAATGTACTGCCTCCTCCGGACTAGTCATGACTGACACACGAGGTAGCAAAAAACCGACGGCAGTGCTATCAGTCTGCTCTAACCAATGCGTTGGTGAGTCGTTGTCCCTCAGCCCGGCCCTTTGTTCCGAGGTCGCCACTCCTCCACGGGACTCTCTCTCCCCGGCGCTGCGATGCCCCTTTGCGGCACACGGCCGGGCGGGCAGCGGCACCGCGAGCGCGGGACGGGGCTGCGTTATTTTACGTTTCTGTAGGAGCGGAAGCGAGCACGCGCAACACGCATTTCCGCAGCAGCGCAAGGACACAGGTCCGGAGAGGCGCGAAGTGCCCTCACGCGGAAGGATACCGCCGCGTCATCGCAGCGATGTAGGCCCAGCCGCGGCCATTTTGTGTGCGCAGAGCTACGCCGGGCAGGGCGGCGGTCCGCCGTCAGTACCGGGGGGGTGGGGGGAAGGAGCGGCATCGCAGAGACGCCGCTCGGCAAGCAGGGATCAAACCACCCCTCCCTTCCTCTACGTCGGCGCAGCTCGCGCCCACCTCTCGCGAGACACCCGCCCCTTCCCCCCCCTCTTCGTTGTGGGGGCGGAGCCACGATGCCCCCAGACGCCGCTTTCCCGCCCCTCCCGCGCGCAGCCTCGGGGTGTGGCTGGAGTCGGGCACGCTCCACCCCCTCCTCCCCCCGGGTTCGGGCCTGGCCAGCGACGGCGGCGCTGCGCGGCGGTGTCGCTGCCCGCTTCGCTCTCCTGTCTACTCCTCCTTGTCGGGTGGCGCCCCGCGTCTCCCCCCTTCCTTCTGCCGCTCCTCCCGGCGGTGACGGGAAGCGGCGGGCGCGGCGCTCCCCCGGGCGCACGGCCCGCCGGCCGCAGGACTCCGCCGGCCGCCGCTCTCCGCTCCGCTCGGGCGCCCCCCTCGGCGGCTTCCGCAGGAAGGAGCGGCGCGGCTGCCCCCTCCCCCTCCCCGCCTTCCTTCTCCTCCTCCTCCTCCTCGCGCCCTCCTCCCGGCCCCCCCGCAGCGCGAGCGGAGCGCGGAGTCACCGCGGCGCACAGACGGCCCCGGCGGCGGCGGCACTCGCACACAATGGCGCTGAAACGCATCAACAAGGTGAGCGGCCCGCGCCCCGCCCTCGCTTCTCGCCGTTCTTTCTGGTTTGGTCTCTTTTTTTTTTTTGTCGTTTCATCATGGAGGCGCTGCGCCACACCGCCCGCCGCGAGCGGCCCGGCCGCTCTCCCTTCGCCCCGCCGGGCCCGGGCCGCCGCCGCCGCACCCCGCCTGCCGGAGGCCGCCCCGCGGACGGCCCCGCCGCTCGCGCTCGGCCCCGCCGAGCTCCCGGCCGCGGCGGATGGGGCTCCCGGGCGCTCCGGGCCCTCCCCGCGGCGCGGAGCGGTCCTCCCGGCCTCCCCGCGGCGTGCGGCGCCTTTCCCGCATTGTAAGATGGCGGCGGCTCGGCGGGTCCGGGCCCTTTCCGGGATCCCGCGGCGCGCACGCTCCGCGCTCCCCGGAGCCGGGCTCGGCCCCGCCGCCCCGCACGGCCCCACCGGCGGCGGAAGCGCCGCGCCGAGGCCGCGCCGTTGCACAATCGGGGCCGGGTGGAGCGGCTTCACAGCTAAGTCGGAAAAAATGCCGCGGTGATGATAGCGTAAACCGTTCCCGGCGAAGGAAGGAGGCCGCCGGCTCGGGGCTCGCTGGCGGGACGGCTCCGTCCCGTGGCTGCCGCCCGGCTTCGACTCACCGGAGCGGGGAGCGCCGGCTCGGCCGTTGTCGCCAAGATGGCAGAACGGCTGCGCCCGGCCCGGGGCCGCGGGGTGTGTGCCGCCTCTGAGCCCCGCGGTCGCGACGGGCTCGGGTACGGTTCGTTGGTGGGAGGACGGCCCCCGAGCGCTGTAAATCGGCTCCCGATTAGTTTTACTTTCACGGGTGTCTTCGAGTCGCCGCGCTCTCCTGAGGATTTCAAAACAGTTTCTTTAGAATCTGCCGTCAGAAGTTGTTCCCCGTATTAGCGGTGATATCACTCGAGTTGTGCACAGCCAGGAGCCTCCCTGGGTGCTTTGTCATCAGCTCATGCTTATGAAACGCTCTCGGGCGCTGCAGGTAAGAGTTTCCTGTGAAAGCGAAGGGATGATGGTTACGTAGGGGGGCCGTTTGCCTCTCTCAGCATCATAACGTGGTGGTGGAAACCTTAAAAAACGCTTCAACATAACTTGTGAATGAGAAAGTCCTCTCCAGCTGTGTGCTCTGGGCCTGCTGCGTTTCTCGGACTGTCGTTGGTCGTGCTTTCCCCAGTGCTGGGATGTAGGGTCAGGGGGTTGGTGCAGGGTTTTTGGTGTGAGCTTGGTGTTTGTTTTGAAGGTGTTATTTTTAGTCCATTTCATCACAGGGTGCTACAGGATAGGCTTCCAAATTCACGTGGGGTTTACAGTTTCAATTTTGTTTTTCCCCACCTGGAACATCAAAATGGTGATGTGCAGCAGACTGGAAGCATTGCTTGCAAGCTGCTTGCTTTCAGAACATGGTTTCTGATAAAAAAAATACTTACTGGGATTGAGGCTGGGATCCAAAAAATAGGAGAAATAATTTTGTAGTGGAGCTGTTTTGAATTTACATTTTAATATTACCACTCCATAAAGCCAGGGAATGGCATTCTGTTGCTGGTGATCTGGGATCCCCTGTAAGGTCACAGATCAGACCTTGAAACTCTGCTTCCTTGTAGTAGGCTGTTGGCACCAGGTCAGAACAGGCTAAAGAGAGACCAGGACCTCATAACATTGTAATCACACATGGCTGATTGAGTCTGACTCGTGGCATTACCTGTCAGGGCGAGAACTCGTCATCTGCAGCAGATGACGTCCCAGATGCACTGGGGAAGGTACTTTTAGGCTCTTTGATTCCATCTTTATGGACTTCGATAAAATCCTTTATTGCACTTCATAAATCAGACTCTCAGAATGTGTTGGAGCATGTGAATGCAACCTGAAGCATGCTACAGATTCACCATGCAGCCACCCCTTCCTTCTCATGTAACTCACGGACTACTTTTTGGCTCAGACATGGAAGCACTCAAGAATTGCTGTGTTGGGTCCCTGCTTTTGGAACGTGCTGTTAGAACTCTCCCAGCAGAACGAATCATCAGGGACACAGCCGGTCTCAGGAAGATGACGTTATGCTGGATCTCATCCTCAAGTCTTTGCCATCTGCCCTGAGAGTGGCCTGCATTCAACTGGCAGAACTCTGTTTTATTGACGCGGTGTGTTTTACAGAAGAATGGCAGCTGTCTTATTATACCGTTGAAGTACTTCTGCTATGAAATAATGGGAAACTGTATCTTAATTTTAATATCTTCCTTTCATGAGAATGAATATTTTTTTTCCCCTAAATAAGCATAATGGCAATGAAACAAATGGAACAAACGTATGTAAATGCCTGCTACATGTGTGCTGCACGCTCTTGGAAGCCTTGAGTGGTGACTGCTAAACACGCATCCTATGATTGCTGCAGCATTGACACTTCTGGCTCTGATGTGTTACATCTCTGGAGCAGGGAAACTTTTATTATGCTGAAGTGTGAAGTTGGGAATATATAAAACAGGTAAAATTTGTGGAGCTGATGTCATTGATAAGCAGCCGTTCTTTCAGCGCTATAAACGTGCATTGCAGTGAAGTGGTATAGAAGGCCTAAATGTAGAGCAAATGCAGAAGGTGGAAGTGTGTATATATGAAATGCCTTTTCTGTGAAATCCTTGACAAAGTTTGTGCCAGCTGTGTTTTCTGTCCATTTGATTAAACGCAGTACAAGCCATCATCTTTGTGTTGGGAGTAATGTATTGGAAAAACTTTGGAGGAGTTGGCATCCTGGAAGCTAAAGGCTGAAGGTCGCGAAACCATTTATCTGTGCTTAAGTACAGATACAGGGCTTCACTGGCAGTGGCGGACTGGAGGCTGAAAAACGATTTTCCTCAAGGTTACAGCCTCCAGCACTGTTCCTAGATGTGTATTTAATTGCAGCTTTATTCTCCCCCCCCACACTCCTCCAAATGCTCGGAGTAAGAGATACTGCTAACCCTGGAGACAGTAGTATTTTTAAGAGATGGAATGCATTGTGCAGGGATGAAGGTAGCATGACAAATCTGCGTCAATTTAACCAAAGGTGTAGTTTTTGTACAGGTGATCCAGGTAGAAGGTTATAAAACCTACTTAGTGTGTTTCTTTGTAACCACTTTGTTTTTAACTTGGGGCAAAAATGTAAGAGCTTAACTAGAAAAGCTAGCTCTTGGGAATGAGGTTTTCCTCTCTAAATAAAAGCTGCTTTACTTTATTTTGGGAGGTAGTTTTAGACTTGGTTTGCTGGGCTCATTCAAAATTATTTAATAACTTGAAGTTACTTGATTTATCTTATGCTTTGAATTAACGTCTAGAAATAAGTCTGGATTTATATAGTTGGAGCTCAGAAAATTAAGGTTAGAGTTGGTGAAAGATCAGTTAAAATGCTTTAACCTTTGTGAATGCACCGAATGTGTTGCATTACATTTTGATACTTATTTCAGTGTAACTGTTTTGAATAGGCCAAGTTCCATCTCAAGTAGATAACACCATGTGGCTTCACCACTTTGTGGTTAGAAAGATCATCTTGGATTGGGGTTTTCAAATCACGAGGTTCTACTGTGTAGTGTTCAGGAAGAACTAGCGTGGAACAACTTTGGGTTTTTGTTTGCTTGTTTGTTTTAAACTAGAATAAAATTATTTGGCATCAGCTGAAAGCTGTCATCAGTTAAATTCTGCTTAGGATTAGATAGTAGGAAATTACATTTGTACTGCAAAATGAATATTATTAAAATGTAAATAATACTCCTGAAGTTTGTAGATTTGCTACCCGTGTTCAAGTCCAGTGCTTACTGTGAATGTCCTACTTCACAACTGGTCATGCCTGATGAGGGTGGAAGACTAAAGATTCCTTAGCTAGGATGTTTAAGCTGCAGGAATATAAAGATTTCTGTCCATTAACTGGGCACCGTGCTTGTGAAGTGGGTTCCCAGTCAGCACAGATCTTTAAATGTGTGCTTTGGGATGGGCGGAGGAAGGGACTGTAATCTCACTTAAGTAATTCACAGAACTTCGGAGATCAATATGCCATTAGATAGATACTTGCATACCTTACAAACAGACTCTTCTGTGCTGAAGGGTTTGGGTGGGATAATGCGCTGGGTAAAAGGTTGTCTGGCCAGCATTTTCTTTACGATCATTCCAGCTTTTAAAGATTTGTTTTTTGAAAGCAAGCCAGTGCTTTTGATATTATTCCCTATGCGAATATCTCTTCTGCAAGAGAGCTGCTGTAGGATTTTGTGAAATGAGCTACCTTCAACTGCCTGCAGTCAGTAAGCACAGCCGTAGCAGCAATGCCCTTCTTTGCATTTAAGGAAATGGGGTAACCAAGGCAGGGGAAGGCTGCAAACAGCTGTAGGAGCAGCTGCAGAAAGTGCAGCAGTGAATTGCCTCTTGCCCAAGGCATCTCTGTGCCCCCCCACTCTGAGCACCTCAGCAGCTTGGCAGCAGCCCCTGCGCTGGCTGGGCTACGCTGAGCTGAGGAGGGAAGGAGGGGACAGAGGTTCCTACGCCCCGCAGAGTCATGGTGACAGCTGCTGAAGGGGAATGAAAAGGGGCAGAGCCTGTGTGCAGTTCAGATTAGGGTCTTGATGCGCCATCTCAGGTAAATCTTTCTGTTGCAGATATTAAGGTTCTGCTGCTTTAACTGTCTGTCCTGTGTTCTGCTGTAGCTCCCTCCCCTGTGCGTCAGAGCTGGCAGAGGGGAGCGTGTGGTCTGCACTCCACTGTTAGGTCTATCTCAGCATAGGCTGACTTTGCTAATGTTCTGCAGCTTACATTGAAATGTTTGAGTTACGGGTGTTCATTTTCTCCTGTGACAGAGGTGATGTAGTCACCTGCCTGTATAATATGCAGAAAAAACTAAACTAGCTGGGGTAAGAAGTGAGAACTGCTGCAATAATGTGTATATGTTTGCAGACAGTAGCACATTCTTAAACATAATTCCTGTCAAAGCCAACTTGACAGAAGTAGAGTATTCAGCTATATTGAACTGCAGAAGCTGGATAGTTTTGTGAACTTTCTGAGCTTGCATTTAATACTTCAATGGGAAGTATTGGAGGTGTTTTTTGTTTTTTCTTTTTTCTTTTTTTTTTCCCCCAGAAAATCTTTAGTGGGTTTTTCATGGGGTGCTGATGAAGCGTAGTAGGCTGTGCTGAGCAAGCTGTTCAAAAAGCTAGTTAAAATTATGTTCACAAGTTTAAGTTGGCATCCATACTTTTCTCAACCCTTTGTGAAACACTTCGGGACAAAGTTTATGACTGAAAAGTGAGCCACACAGAACATTGCAAGATGCCAGATGGAAAGCTGAAGAGAAAGGAGATGTTTTTTATTATTACTATTGTTTTAAACGTTATTGAGAACCTTCTCATCAATAGCGAGCTTTGATGTTAAAATTTTGTGCAAAGGAAACCTTTGTTCTGACCCTCATCCCTTTGAGAGATGTGGTACAGTAGACTTCTTCAAGGTTTCCTCTGATTTTGCTCAATACAATCGGTTATTATTTGTTCTAGTTTTAAGAAAAGGAGGATTTCAGACTGCTTTGCAAATGCTCTGACCCAGTGGAAGAGTGATGAAACAGAAGTTTAATCCTTTCCTGAGCATCTGGACTCTAGAGCTGCAGTAGAACTGGGGGTGGGTACTGGCATGCTGTAGGTCAGATGGATGGAAGGGGCATGAAAGCTGTGCTGTGTGCGCTGCACTCAGCTGCTTTTATGGGGAGCTTCCTCTGTGCCATGCAGCTGGGCTGGCCAGGTGCTCAGTGCTTCATCCTCTGCCAGCAGCAGCTTCAGGTTCCTGGTAAATAGTCTGCTCTAAGGTAATACTTCCCAGCCTTTGCTTGCCTGTCCAAGTAATAATGCCAGCCGGTACTGTAAGTCAGATGACTGCAGACTTTTTCTCATCTTAGACTTGGGCTTGCTGTGTTCTTTCATTCAGCAGTGTAGGAGTACCTCCCGAATGATGATTTTCCAGATGAGTGGTGCCCCCTATTCTGTTGCAGCAGTTCAGGGTGGCGGCTGCAGTCTCTTCATAAAAAAACTTACAAACACTGTTGTGGTTTTTTTTGTTGTTGTTTCTGTCTTCTCCTAAAAACCCTTCTGAACGTCCGTGTTCTCTAGATAGCTGAGACAAGTGTCAGAGCATCTGAAGTTTACCTCAGTAACTACCTGGGAATGTGTTTACATCATTGACTCAATATGTGCAGATGTACCTAATTGTCTGGACAGTCATCATAGAACAGCCTGGGTTGAAAAGGACCACAGTGATCATTTAGTTTCAACCCTCCTGCTATGTCCTTAGTTCTGCCTCTGCCATTTGCTGCTCTGAACAGAGATCCATTGTGGTTGTACACAACAGAGTAAGATGCTAGCAGAATTGTACAGTTCTAAATAAGATAGTGAAAGAATTACCTCCACCATGGCACGCTGTCACATTCATGAAATATCCCTGTAATGGTATGTATCTGTCATTGGCTTTTGTGTGCGTCTGGGAATTAATACAAAACAAGGAACAGTCAAAGTCAAAAGACCTTTGTTAAAGGAGAGTTGATTTTCACTTAGTTTAAATATTTAAATTTTAGAACAGTCTTCCAGACTATCTCTAAACAACAGATTAACTGCACTCCACGTCATATGACATTGTTCATCGCAATATTAATTTGATGACTTTCTGTCACGCAGTCCTCTTTTCCATGCATTTCTTGAGAACAAGGAAAATTCTTGCATCTTTAATTAAGTGGAGACTTAGAGGTTTAGCACACAGTTAAGACCACTTGCTATTTCTGTAAAATCCTGCTCCATTCATGATCATTCCCAAGGTTGTTATTTGATGAAGCCTGGTGAACTCTGGCGTGCTACTGTCACATGGATGTCAGATACTTGTTGCTTCTTCTAGTGGGGGCCTCGAATGCTGGGCAACAGGATGGTGGGAGGCCCTCACCTCAAAGCCCAGCATCCAGCCAGCGTTGGTGTGAAATTGTCTGTTGCCTTGCCAAAATCTCATTCCTGAGCAGTGCTGATTGAATCATAGTGCCACACTTTGAATGTAAGTTTTTTCCAAGTGCATCATTTTGAGTTCATCTGCTGAATTTAATGTGCCCCTTCCTTCCCCAGTCATCCAGGTTCGTTGCTTAGCTGGGCATAGCCCGCTTCTCCCATTGTGACTGACTTTCACTGCTGACCTTTGTCTGGGAATGCTGCCCTCTAGTCCTGGGTCACAGAACAGATGGTAGGTATGGTTCTCAGAGGAGAAATCTGTGAATAAAAAGCATGACAAGTTTCAGGGTTGTAGTAGGAGAGAGCTTGGGAAAGGCAGAGGTAAAATACCCAGTTATTGCTGAACTAAGAGGTAGTTAAACAGGTACTTTGCACTTATCCTTCAGAACATTTTAGTCTGTGTGCACGGTTTTTTAATAGTGCTGTTACTTTCAGGGAATGGCAGCTATTAACGTGTTAGAATTCAAGTGAGTAAAAAGGTCAGATTTTCTTCATCTTTGGTAAGATAGCTCTATGAATTTTGTTTACTTTGAAGTAAAAAAAAGCCATACTTTTGAGTCCAGAGCCCAACTGTAGGTGAGTTGCTGCTACCTTTTTCAGAGTTTGTTCTGAACGCCTTTAGTGAGTGACCTTTTTTCCCGTCAATTTGCCAGTTTGCAGAGGTGAACTCTGGGAAAGTTTGGAGTAGAATAGTGCCACTTCAATTGCAGTAACAGTGAAATTTGCTGGAAACCATTACCTACATTGTACACCTTCCAAACTTGAGAGCAGGTGAGAAGAGCTGTAGACAATAGCCTCATTCACCAGTGTCTCAGGTAGTGAAAGGTAGGTTCTTGAAAGAGATAGCTTGTAGACATTGGAGTAGTTGGTATCACGGTCCAAGCACACAGAGTGACTTTATTAAACTTACACATCAATCTGGCATCTCCTTCTTTGATTCCTAGGTTTGAAGATTAGGTATTTCAGTGTCTACTTTTTAATAAGTCATTATGATATTGTTGCTAGATATTGTGCAAGCAGTGTGCAGTGGGTAAGCTGAAAGCTTTAATAGTAAAGACTAAAGAGAGGGCAAGCATGAAGAGTAGAACATGCAAAACAATGAGGAGGGGATTATCACCACTGTTACGTTTCTGGATGTGGTGCCTTGCGTTTCTTACGAAGTTCTCTGCTCTTCGGCCCTTGCTGTTTTCTGTAAACTTCAGCCTACATCTTTATTATGCGTTATCATTGTACTTAATGATATTTTTTAATCCTTAGTTTTAAATGCTAGTCAAATGGCCAGCTTGTTTAAAACTGATAATTTTCTGCTGGTTACACTTGTGATGTATATTGTACCAGCATGTTCCTATTCAGCCTAAAAATCCATGTTTTTCAAACTGTTATTTTCTGCTTCCAAGGATAGTTCATTTTCATGTTGAAAGGAATGTTGTGAATGCAGGTCTGTGGGATAAAGCAGTAGTTCTTTGCTGGCTGACACTTCTTAATCTTCAAACAGGCTTAAATGTTCTTCCCCTCTGTTTATAGCTGCTTCCAATCCTTTCTTTTTTAAGCTGTTTTCAGCAGTGATCTAGTGACTAAAGACTAATAGTGATGAATTTTTGGATGCTCAGTGTTTGAACTGTTTATGACAGACTGTATTAGACAAACGCTGCGATTAATAAGTGCTACTTTTTGTTTGGCTTAAGTGATGTTTTTGTTTGCTTGATGTTGGTTTTTTGTTGTTTTTTTTTTTAAAAACTTCTGGTGTAAGTGATTATTACCTTTCCTTCCCTCTGATTCAATACAAATTTGCATCTAAAAACTTAAAGCGAATCATCCCTGTTCTTTCTTGACAGGACCAGAAAGCTGTTAGTTTATGATTTCAGCGAGTAATTGTGTTGTAAACTGGTATTAAATTTAACTGTGCATTTATGGCTGAGAAGATGAGTGATGTTTTGCCACTCTGTATTTAAGCTGTTACCATCATTAAAAATAAAGCTCTGGCTGTTTCCAACTTAAACTAGAAAAATGCAGCAGTGGAGCCACAGGGAGTGTGAGTTCTGAGAAGTGGGAAGCAAAGGGGCTGGCACTGACTGCCCAGTTTGGTTGCATGTGGGAAGACAGCTTGCTTATGCAGCAAGCCGTCGTTTGCTACTGGATTTGCTGAGGCTTGGATGCTTTTGTGAGAAGAGCAGCTTGCTGCCTTACGTATTTACCTTCACGGTCATGCTTGTGCGTTTGGGTGAGGCATCCTTGGTCATTCTTTGAACATTCTTTGAATTTTCCTCACCATTTAAATGACTTCTGTAATCTTTTTGTAAGCAACTGGTGGAGAGGAATTGTGTGAGGCTTCTTCAGAGCTTTTCTGTCAATTTGTTTTTGAAAAGTGGTATTCCTGTCATTTATTATATCACCTAGGATCATAGTCCTGCATTCACAGTCACGTGCCAGTGTTTTAGATCTCCAATAGAAGCGTATGCCATAATTTTATGCAAAACAAGCAGCTAGTTAATGGTTTAAGTGTTTGGTTTATTTTTTGGCTAATTTTACTGAACTTACAGAGAGAGGTTGTGAGAATTTTCCAATAAAATTACGGTTACAACAGCCTTAATATGAAACTGGCATGTGGTGTGGAAGCGGGGCTGTCTGTTGATGTTGTCGTACTTCCACTTTTCCTTAACTTTTCCAAAACTGGTGCAAAACTGTACCTGTATGTCATCCTGTACATGCTACCACTGTCCTCTGGCATGGGTGCTTGCTCCTTAAATAGTGCTTAAACCTGCGAAATGCTGTGTGACTAATCTTCCCTGGGGAGGAGCAGGAGCTATCAACTTTATATTTGGAAACTGGGGCAGCAGTGGTGATACGCTGGAGCTACACCGGAAACCTGTGGCAGAGCCAGAGACTACAAGTCATGGCTGTAATTCAAGACTCATCCTTTCCAAGTGGGTGTGCAGTGCACCCCTGAACCAGCCTCTGTGCAAATGTTTCCACGTAAAGCCTTGGGAATTGACTTCTTGGGAAAATACCTATTTTTTCCTAAGCCACCTGGAAAATGAAAAATAGAGCAGCTGGCTCCAGGAAAGCGTGGGTTCTGCTTTGGGTATTTTAAAAACAGTTTGAGATGTAACTTGGTGTATACCTTAACAAAGGGAAGCACCACTGAAACTGGGTGTAAGCAAAAAGCTGCAGAGCTGTAGATAGGCAGTGTAGCAGAAGGAATGTGAAATCATAAAGTCCTTATGCTTAGAGCAGCACTGGGGAATATTTTTAGCATTTTTATATTCTTAAATATTAAACACCACTTGATAGGGTGAAACTTGATGTGGTCATAACTTATTAGTGAGAAATGGGTGAAAGCTGGGGAACAATTTGGAGCTTTTATCAGCCCCTGGCAATTACCAATCTTAGTTCTGCTTTCGGAAATACTGTCAGATGAAGCATATGCCTGTTGTGGAATGGTTGGTCTCGGTGGCTGAGCTGAAGAGGAAGGTCAGTGTTGGGTCTGCTGCTGGATTGCTAGAGAGGAGGCTCCTCCCTTTTCTGTACAAATGCACTGTGTCACAGCTGTATGTCTGTGCCTGCCCAGTTTCTAGTTCTTCCAGTTCGCCCCTTGCATTCAGCAGAGCTGTAGCTTTCAGAAGCAGGCACCTCTGAAAGTTATGGAGAGAACTTTGTGCCCCGTTTTTAGAAAAAGACCTCCTTTTGTGTAGCTGTGAGGTGTCACACACTACCAACTAGGTAAATATAAGCTTGGTGTGACTGGGAGCAGGAAGAACTGGCTGCTGTTGCTTGTATCTGCCTCAGTTCTTCTCCAGACTTACACTGCTGAGACAAACAAGTTCCTTCCCAATTTTATTCTTATGACTGTGGTACCTAAGGGATCGTGAAGAGAATACAAGAATGAGTGCTAGTTCTCTTGTATTTCTGACTTCAGTCAGTAAATCACTTGTTCTGTGGTGGAAATACTGAGTAATATATCATGTTCCTAGCCTTATCTCTACTTTGAATTTCTTTGTTTAGCACAATTAGGTTTTCTTGTACTTCAGTGTTCTGGGCCAGACAAAACTTGAGACCTTTAGTTTATGAAAATCACTGCTTGCCTGTTCCCCAGACTCGTTTCCGTAGTTAAAAGGGCTCACTCTCTATGGACCTGTATTTTGAGTCTTCGATTACTGGAGCGTGCAAACTCACATGTTTCAGTTTGTAAATTACTGAAGCCTTTTTTTCTTTCATGAAGTTTTTACTGACACTTCTTAAATACTTTTCTTACATTTGCGGTCCTACTTACTTGTTTTTCCTACTGGAATTACTGATATACTCAAATTTCTATACTGTGTTAAAATGTACTTATCAACTGCTTTTTAAGCTGAATGTTTCTCTGAAGACAGTAGTACTTTTAGAAGAACTCTCTAGCCTATTGTATGCTGAGGGGAAACCTGAAAATTTAAAAAAAAAAAAAGAAAAAAAAAGCTTTCCATATGAAAGTTTTTACATTTCTTCTTTGTCTTTATGTAGATGACCTAAATCTAACCTAGCAAGTCCATGGAACAACACGTGCACCTGAGCAGAGATTTCATTGCAGAAATAAGGATGTCCCAGGCACCCCCCAGCAGTAACAGGGGAGTGCTGTATGATAGAAGAGTGCTCTGTGAAGGAGTTTTCTGTGCTCTAGAGAGAGCTGTTGTCCGCTCTCACAAATGACTGCAGTGGTGAAATGGATGAGAACACTCATTCCACTGTACCATTGCTTATGAAAACTGATACAATTCCATTTTTTTCTGTACGGTCTCATCCCAGTGCAAAGTTCAAATCTCCTTAATTGGAAAGGTGATGAAAATCCACACGTATAAGGAGGGGAAATGATGGTCTTCGGTGTTCTTAGAACCTATGGGCTTCTACACGTTGAAGTAGTGTTTTCCTCTATTCCTGTGTTTACAAGAACAAGGAATTCGCATTGGAAGGAATGCATTTTTCTTCTCATTTTGTTTTGGTTTACATTTACTGAATTTTCATCAAATGTAGAATTTGTCAAATCTAAAAGATAGACATCAGAGTTTTCCCAGGCAGAGCTGGCTGCTGTCTGGTCCAAATGTGCGTGTTTCCAACCAAATAAATGTGTCTGGGTTCCTTAGAAGTCTGATAATGTAATGGAAAGTTCTTGTTTTAATGGCTTGTGTGGGCCTGTAATAAATAACTTGGGTGCGACTGCTAATATCTGGGAGAAGGATTGAAGGTTTTTCCCTATTCTTGTGACTTCGAATGCCTTGACAAGTGCAGTTTTACACAAGTTCTTGAAGCCATTTTTAGCTTGGAAGAACAGCAGGGGGGAGGGAAGGTGTTTGCTATGTTCTGTAACTCTAAGCCAACATTTTGTTAGGAAATACACCATCCAGTCAAATAACCTACAGAGTGTTTAAATGAATCCAGAGTTTCTGAGATTCATCACTGTGATCTTGATACTAGACAAGGAATCCTCCATTCTGTGTTTCTGTTTTTGTTCCCTGTGAAACGAGGGAGTGGGGGGATCTGGTTTCTGCATCTTAGTTATTCAGAATTTTAAAGGCACAATTGTCATGAACCTAAAGTTTAAAATAAAAAGTGCAGATACTTTGCCTGGTTCCGATATTTGTCAACATCTTCAATTTACTTGTCTGCTTTATCTTATGAAAAATGTATTCTTGCAAGAGGCAGTGGGGAAAAAAGCAACTGAGTTTTACACACAGTGCTTTCTGTGTCATGAAAACTAACCACAGCTTTCTCATTCCCAGCTTAACGCTTCTCTGGCTAAGACTTAATCCTTGGAAATCATGATCAGAAACTGGTTAGACTTAGCCCACTGCAGGCTCAGTGACCTGGTCTCTTTGTCCGTTTTCCAACAGGAGTGTCTTAAGAGGAATAAAAAGTAGTGATATTTGGAAAAGTGTAGTTATCTTAATTGTTGACTTTCGTGTTCAGTTTAGCCAGTTGTCTTTTACAAAAGTGTTTCTGGTATTGATCTGTTGATTTAATAGTTGTCACTGCACATTCTTCTGTATTTGTACATGGAAAAACTTTGAGAGGTTTTTGTTGGACATGAATTGAAAACGACTGTTGAATTCATTAGCATTTCTTCTCTGAACAGATCTTTGTTTTTTTTTTTTTCTTCCTAAGGAACTTAGTGACTTAGCTCGTGATCCTCCAGCGCAGTGTTCAGCAGGTCCTGTTGGAGATGACAGTAAGTAATCTTAGGTTTTTAGTTTTGCTCTACTAACACAAAGCATACCATGCCTAGATAATAATCTGGAGTTTTTCTTTTGTAGTGTTTCATTGGCAAGCCACGATTATGGGACCCGTAAGTATTCTATTTCTTGTGATGTAATATTAAACCAGTAGATCCTATTCAGGAAGAACCTGTGTGTTTTTTCCCTGTTTTGCTTTTTTGTTTTAAAACTCATTATCAGACAGTAGCTCTAGCGGTATTTCTTATAGTAACAGAAAATGAAAGGGAAAAAATAATCAGTCTAAACACAATTTTGTTGCTGGGGTTATTTATACCAGAACTCATATTGGGGGTGGAATAATTTCTAGAACAATCTTGGCCGTTATCACCTTATTTCTAGAAAATTTGTTTGCATTTAACTGTTTCTACACTTCGAGTTATGACTGAGGAGAATCCTGTGTGTTAAATGTACAGTACACAACTGAAACCTGAGTATTCATATTTCCTTGTTAAAGAAGGCAAATACTTGTTCTAACTAAAAACATAACATGCAAGCACTTGACATCTGCAATTCTCGGGGCTAATTAGCTATATTTAGAAAACTTTTTATAACCTGAGACCAGTATCAGATGCCAGTAGGCCTGGAGCCCCAGAGTTATGCTTCTGGTGAGGCTCAGAGTAGGAATTAAGTATCAGTGATGCTCAGTTGTCCTACTTCTATATAACTACAAGCATGTTTTAAGTAGATCGCCACTGAGAGTTTGCATGTCAGAGGTTGACTTCATTGGAAAAATGACCTCATTCCCAAGTTCCTGGTCCTCATTGATTGTAACTAAGTGCCTCAAAAAGATAAAAATCATTTGAAATACAAGACATGTTCTGCGCTGTACTGAATTTGATTTTATGTACCTGGTGTCTGCATGGTCATAAGGTATTAAACATCAGTTGAATTTTAAAATGGCATTATTATTTTTAGCTCCTGGTTTAACAATGTACAGCTCTTTTCTTTCCCTTTATGGTTTCTTTGGTGTCAATCAGAAAGATCTGTATTCCTGCTTCAAGATTGGCCTGACAGTATGATGTTAGCTCTAGTGCTCACCTGGTGCTGCTTAGTGCCTTCAAGGGTAGTACCAATCATCTGGCATTCCTGCTCTGCGGATATTACAAAGGCTGTGATTTTCTTAATAAGATGCAAGAGTGCTTGTATTAGTTCATCAACTTCAGTTTTAACATATCCTGGGAGGAGTTTGCTCCCACACTTGCTAAAATGTGAAGTAAAGGGGTTGTTTCTTTAAGTCTCGTGTAGAACCCTTGACCGCATACAAGAGGTTATATCTATTGCTAGGTTTTTGGTATGGTACTGTATAAGGGATATGACCTGTGTGTTTGTAGGTTTTAGTCCCTTGTGTTGTATTACAGTTTCATTCTCAGCTACATTTCATTTGCTTCTATGTAGCTGAGAAAGACATAGTGTCGTCTTACACTGGTGTGAAATGTTCTTACAGTGAATATAAAGATTCAGTTAACAAGTAATTCAGAAGTGTAAGGTGTCCCACATTCATTTTTGATAGCCATGCTCCTGGAGTTGTGTTATAGTTTTCACTTCAAACAGCGATAATGTGCAGTACTCTCCCATACCTGATAATGTTGAAGTTCTTTTCTGTAAAAGAGGAAGAATTCTCTTTAATCTCAATGTGTTTTTTTTTAATCTTGATGCTTTTCTTTTTACCCTCTTACCCCTCCTTCCCCTTCCCCCCCAACAAACACCCCATGGAACAAGGAGTTAGCTATGCATTGGTAGTTTTTTGCAGTGCTAAGCAACACCTAAACTAAGGGTAGAACTTACGGGAGGCCTTTGGCTGTTGTAAAATTGGGTGGTTATAACAAATACATTCCAAACGCTACTTGTTTTTGAACTTGTTAGGCCGTACTTCTACTCTGTTACCATTCAGTTGGGCCATCTCAGGGAAACTGAGGTGCCTTTGCCAAATTGTTCTGAGTGAATTGGCAGAAACATTTTCTTTGAAGCATCAGCTTCAGATCAGGTCCATCTGGAAAGAGAGATGTCTATTCAGTATCACATACCTAAGAAAGTAGTTGAATTTTAACTATGTCTGTTACATTGGTGTAATAGACAGTTTAACCATTGAAACAAGTCTATTTATGTATTTAAAAACATCATTGTCTTGGAATTTGTCCTAAGGATGATAATAGGAGAATTATTTGTTTACTTTGGCAGAATGACAGTCCATATCAGGGTGGTGTATTCTTCTTGACAATTCACTTTCCTACAGACTACCCTTTCAAACCACCTAAGGTAAGTATTGTTTTCTCATTTGTGATGTTAGCTGTCTTTAAAGAACCAACAAGAGGATAGAAAATGCGAACATCTGTGTTCTGATGTTGCGAAGGACTTGGTTTTTTGTGCATTCTTAGAGTATCTTAAATGCTCAGGTCCCTCTCTACAACAAAAATAGGTATGCTGGCATACATTTTTAAGAGAAAATTCATGAATTCTGAATGTCCTGGGTTAGTGTTTATTTTTGTTTTTCTTGATTGTTAGGAAAACTTACTAGCTTTGTGTTACAACAGAATTCTTGCTAAGGGTGCTGTCAAGTCTTACAATATGGCTGTTTGGGTTATTCCATGAAAACATGACTCTTGGTGAGTTCTTGAAGTCAGTGATTGTATCTCTTAGTGTTTGGCAGTAGTTATTAAATAATAATGGCTGGTAAAACTACAGAAAACTATGTCTGCTGATTTTCTTATATGAAAGTGCATGCCAGAAGTAACCATAACATTTGGAATTCTTTAGCTTCACGATGTCACTGTTGCCGTGGTTCAGACACTTTGGTTGAGCATCTTCATCGTCATGCAGTCAACTGTGATTAAAGCACAGCCTACCACTTGCCCTCTCTCTGAATTAGAATGATAGCTGGATATTGAGAGTACTTTCTATGAATCTGTGATAGGGTTTAACTGCTTAATTATTTTCTTTAGCAGGAAGTTGAGTTGACTGACAGCTTGACTGAGAATAGAAGATGTTGTCATAAATCAAAACAAACTCTTCATATCTTTTTTTTTTTGTTACAGGTTGCATTTACAACAAGAATCTATCATCCAAATATTAACAGTAATGGCAGCATTTGTCTCGATATTCTAAGATCACAGTGGTCTCCTGCTTTAACTATTTCTAAAGGTAACTTCTGTGAGGAAGAGATGTTTCCATTTGGTGTTGGATACTATGCTTTTAGCTTTAATACTCTTGAGTTTCTGCCCATCTCTTGAGTTTTCCTTTAAATCCAGTCTGTATTTTTGCCAATTTAATAATGATGTCTTAAGATATTTGTAAATGAAGGTTTGTTTTTTCAAATACCTTCTTCTAACTGGCCATTTGAAGACCTTATGTGACTGCTTATTTGCTGCGCTACTGCTTATTTGCTGCGCTGTTCTTAGCAGAGTGTACTAGCTTAGTCCCAGAGTAAACTACTAGCATTTGGATTGAAGGATTGTGGTTGTGTGTTCCAACCTAAAGTGGAGACAGTGCTTGTTTCTTGCTCTCCAAAAGTACGTAAAAATATGTACTTGCATATCAAGATTGCATTTAAAGATGGCTTTCATTTTTAGTAATTAAGTCTTCATAGTTTGTTGTGGGTTTTTTTTTTGTTGAGCCTGTCCAGGATTGCATGCTGCTCTATGTTGTCACATCTGTACAATTAACAAGAGTGGATTTTCGTAAATGTTGCTTTCAGCTGCTGTGCGCTGACATTGCATGAACTTCATGAACTAAACTTTGTGGTTATACTTCAGGATACATTGGTGTTATGCTGCAGTAGAAGCTTTGTCATTTTTTTTTTTCATTTTAATGTATTAAATAACATTGACTGCTCAAATGTTTTCACGATGATCAAATTCTTTTTTGCTTCAGAGGTATTGGTCAGTGTAGCTTCAAAAGATCCATCAAAGTACTCCTTTGTTTACAGAACTTGTAATTCCTGTCTGTGCAAGGTGTAGGTTTGTGATCTGGATGTGGATACCCTACTTTTTAATGTTGTCACTATTGTTTTTCTTTCAAAATTTCTATGAGAGTAGATGTTGCAGACTACATCAGTGTTACTCTTCATTACAACCTACATGCAGCTTTAACAGTGGAAAACAGGGTGAATTGTCTTAGTACAGAGAAAAAAATCAACCTGATCAGAAGTAAATGAATAAGGCTTCGTTTTGGTAATTAAAACCTGGAATATTCTTGTCATCAGAATACATAACATGCTTTAAATTGACTGTTGCCTTTCATCACAGCGCAGGGGATAAACAACAGTGCTGTCCTTATGCGTGTTAACTGAAAGTTACCAGAATTGGTAACAAACAACAACAACAACAACAACAACAACAAAAAAAACAACCCCCAAAAACAATAACATTATGAACTTTTAAGTGATTCATATCTTGTGTGTATTTATTTATTTAAAGTGGGCTGCAAATTTATTTTGGCCATGTGTCAGGGGAAAAGTTATTTGGGTTCTCTGGTGTCCTGATGTTGTTCTAATACAAAGAACTGTACTTGAAGGTGATTGCTCCTATTTTGCAATTGATGTGTGTACATATATATATGTTTTTTACAGTTCTCTTATCCATTTGTTCACTGTTATGTGATCCAAATCCAGATGACCCTCTAGTGCCAGAGATTGCACGTATCTATAAAACAGACAGAGACAAGTAAGTACAGAGTTGCATAAGAGCAGTATTGTAACAAACTTGGTGAAGAGTGCTTTCTCAAACAGCAGTTGTATTGAGCGAGTCTTTTAGTGGGAAATCTGAAGTGCAGAGAACTGTGTCTCAAAGTAGTATCTATTCTTGATAGTAATTTAAACAATGGGGCTTAGTATCTTTTGAAGTTAAAGGAGAAGGAAGCTATCTTTTTCTCACAAGTATGGCGATATTTGTAAGTACATGTTGCCTCATTTATTGACTTATTATGTGTAAGTAGGACAGATACTCGGAGGAAAAGACAGCTTTGTTGTTTTGGTGCTCTTTTTAGTAGCAACTTGGTCTTTAATTTGAAAATTTCCCCTTTAACAAAGCTTCGTAAGTTTTCCCTATCTGTGTTGAAATGGTTGTTTTTATTCCTTACATGTCTTAAGCTTTTTCCATGGATAGAATGACATAAATTAGCCTTTGTTTGTTTCATATATTAATGCTAAATATACTTGTCCAATTAGGTACAATAGGTTAGCAAGAGAGTGGACAGAGAAATACGCTATGCTGTAGGGTAAGAATATCTGCACATATCTGTGCATTTAACAAAATGGAAACTTGTCAGCACTTGAGTGCTGCATGCTTTAAGGCACTGGATTAACTAACAGATAATGGGTGGACCAGTTACTGAACTTGAATATTTAACAGCTTGATCTGTGGTTAGTGTGAAATGTATTGGCCAGTCACTATATCTCACAGATACTGCTCTTGCATGGCAACAACAACAACAACAAAAAAGAATGAAATAATTACTGAGTTTGAGCCAGCTTGTCAACTTGTTCTGTCAAGTATTTACCCAGATTTTGCCAGAATTTCATTAAAAGTGATGCCCTGAAAGCAGTACAGTGTAATCAGACCTCGTGCATAGGTATGCAAAACTTTGGGCAATTGAAATTTCAACTTCTATTATTCACCAGTGTCTGTCTTTTATATATTGCAGACTAGGAAAATGTATGGGGATTATGTTCTGCTTGTATAGTTGAAAATTAACTTCTTACTGACAAGCATGGAGTTAAGTATAAACTAATTGTCAGCTCAGTTCCTGTGGAGGTAGTATACTTAAAGATAACATTATCCTTTTTAAAAGTTATTTAAGCAGTATGTTAATGTGGAAAGAAAATACAAAGTATGAAGAAAATTTGCTATTATTCTACTGTTAAACCAGAAATTTGACAAATTCTAAATGCAGTGATATTATTAACCAAGTAATCTTTACTTATGGCATGTGATCCTCTGTAATCTTTATCTAAGAACAATATTTAAACAAAACACACCCTTTGCCCCTCCTACTCCAAATGGTCTATATTCCTTCCAGTTATATTGGAGTAGTTATTCACACCTTCCACTTGAGTAGTTATTCACAGCAGACCTCCAGCAAATATGCTTGACTTGAGTTTGAACTGTTTCATATAAATTTAAGAACATCCTGGTTAGTCTAGGGAGGGATTTGTTTGAGTTTTTTCCCTCTATGTTATTAAAAATAGACTTTTCTTGATGTGAAGACAATCAGGAGATGAGGTTAAAGTAATACTTAATGATTAACGGTTTAGGGAATTGTTATTTTCATGCTGACAGTAACTCAGTTCTTGTTCTTTGCAGGTACAACAGAATATCTCGGGAATGGACTCAGAAGTATGCCATGTGATGCTACCTTAAAGTCAGAATAACCTGCATTATAGCTGGAATAAACTTTAAATTACTGTTCCTTTTTTGATTTTCTTATCCGGCTGCTCCCCTATCAGACCTCATCTTTTTTATTTTTTTGTTTACCTCCTTCCATTCATGCACATGCTCATCTGAGAAGACTTTAGTTCTTCCAGCTTTGGACAATAACTGCTTTTAGAATCTGTAAAGTAGTTACACAAGAACAATTGCCCAAGATTCAGAATTTTTTTTTTAATGGAGCATGTGTATTATGTGGCCAATGTCTTCATTCTAACTTGGTTATGAGATTAAAAAAATACATTCCTCATTGCTCTAACAGATACTGAAGATACCACCTGAAAGGGGTGAGAGGAGATGGATGTTCAGTTTTCTCCCATCAAAGAAGTAACATTGGTGTAGCAACATCCATCTTGTAACAAACCTTCTAGTGTTAGAGAACTGAGGTTTTATTATATACATTTGCTCATAACTGTTATGTCTGGAGAATTGGTACTGAATCTATAGCATCAGCAGAACAGAAAATGTGATGTATCTTATGCATGTCAATAAAGGAATGACCAGTTCTTGTTTTACAGAGAATGGAAATTGGAAGTCAAACATCCCTTGTATTCCAAAATAGGGTCTAAGAACATTTTTGTAATTCATTTAAATTTTGTTAGGAGGCTTGGAGCTATTAGTTAATCTGTCTTCCAAAACACTGTTTAATATAGCACTGAATAAATGATGCAAGTTGTAAATGGATGAGTGATCAACTAATAGCTCTACTAGTAATTGATTTATTTTCTTCAATAAAGTTGCATAAACCAATGAGTTAGCTGCCTGGATTAATCAATATGGGAAACAAAATCTTTTGTAAAAGCAAAGCTGGTTTTTGTATATACTGTTGGGATTTGCCTCATTGTTTAACATCAAATAATGATGTGAAGTTCGATAGAGTGAATCTTTTGCCATTTTCAGTTATAATGCTCAGTCTTTTGCAGGTTGACACATTGTTCGGCCTGATGTATGCAGAATTAATAAGCTAACATAGTAGTGTAGCCTTAGTAGTGTGCTACACGTGGTGCTGGGAGCCCAGCGTTCAAGGATGGACTTGGGACCCAGCAGATCTGAAGTGGTGTATTGTGGAGATGCTTCCTGATGCACCTGTGTTTGCTGACTGAGAACCTTTTTCTTCACCTTGTACGCTTGACAGCTGAAAGATCTTAATATGGGAGTAATCATGAGGCAAAAATATAAAATAAAGTACTGTTTTGATGTGGGAGTTGTCATGAGGCTGTGTTGAAGTGAATTTACTCTGTGGGATGTTCGTTACCATTGAAAAGGACTTGTTCAGCCATGCTGCCATTTACATTAATGACTATTTTAATGCAACAGACACTTTCCTCATGTCAGGTGACTAAACGTGAATAAAGACTCATTGCTATTGGATTTTTGTTCTACAAGAAGCATTGTCTTGTGCCATTAGTTTATCTTTGCAGCATTAAGGGCATTATTAAGCATCCGGCTCTCCTGTTTCCTGCCCTCTTCCTTCATATACTACCTTGTTTTATTTGTTTTTGGGTTTTCTGTCTCCATTCTCAACATCCATAGCTTCATTTTCTCTAGTCTTGTACTATCAGTTTATCATGCATCTGTGACTTCGCACGGCACCACTTTTGCACAGCTTATAGTTATGTACATTCTGATTCCTTGTCCCCACATGGATGTGGAAAGCTAGATGTAAAATAAATGTTAAACCTTAATTTTTATATAAAAAAAATTGAACATGTAGTTTGGAAATGATTTGTTCCGGTTTTAAATTATAAAAGTGAACTTTTTTTTAAAGTTGGCTTGAAATTAAGAAAACCAGACTGTCTTTAACAGTGCATGCCTCACTGAAATGACATGTTTACAGGTTTGTTTGTGAAGCTGCAGTTTGTGTAGTATTTCTGCCTCGCTAACCAAAGGTTTTTATTGTGCCAGTTCTCTGGAATTGAATATATACTTGAAATGCATCTGCCAAAATAGCATTGCAATCGAGGTAAAAGCATGTATCTGTAATCTGGCAAATATGTTGCTCTTACCTTTGTGGTAATTGTGTTAATGTAACGCTTATTACTTTGTCATGGAGCCATAGCCACTGAAATTACGATTGTGATCAACTAGAAAGATGTGAGATGAAAGGCACCAAACTTTGTAAAACTCGAGGTAAAGATGAGGGAGGTTCAGGAAAGAAGATAGTAAAATGTTGCATGGAAGATGGAAATCTTGCCTGGACTGCTATGTATTTCTCATGTACTCCCTGTTGGTAGGTATGTGATCACTTTCAGTAAGTGGAAAGCATGTATTTTGATGAAAGAGTGTGAATTGTAGATGTTATACATGTGTGCCAGAGATCGTGCTGTTGTGAGATGGGAAATAGTGAGTGTTCTGTCCTCAAAACAGTCTTGGGTAGTGTGCAGGCTTCATCTGAAGGTGTACTGGGAATCAGTCTTCTCAGTCTTAAAAGCAGGGAGTGTTGAGGAAAGAAACTGGCTAGTGTGAGCCCAGAAAGAAATGAAAGAATTCAAAAACTTCTGCCAACACAGAAAGGTTAATTAGTGATTGTCTCAATAAGTAAGTCTATCTACCACAAGTCCAGAAGGTTGTAGTTGTCCGGCAGTTGTAGTGAAACATATGGAGGAACAAAAAGTATAAACTGAGCTTGTGAAAACTGGGGGGTTTGGGAAGCACTGTAGTTGAGTTGTCCTGCCCAGCTCTATTAGAAAACTTAGTTTAGGATGACAAATACAATAATAGCTTCAGCTCAGTAGTCAACTCCATCCTAAAAGTACTGAATTGAACAAAATCTCGTTTTGTAATGTATTTGAGGGTATTTGTAGAAAACAGAGATGTTGAAAGCAAAGTATTTCTGAAACAAAAGTGTTTTTAAGCAGATGACAAGAGTACAATCTGATTACTTTGGAGGGATGGAACTGCAGTCTGGCAATTGATTAAAAAACAAGTTAATGTAAGTGTGTAAATTGTATCAGTCCTATTAGATTTGATAACTGCTTAGGCAAAAAAGAATTAGCATTATTTAAAAGGACTTGATCATTTAAACATTTGCAGCCAGAAGTGTGCTAAGTAACTTGTTAGTCTTTTCTGCAACCTCTACCAATTGTTCTTAAAGTTTTAGTTCAAATACTTCAGTATCATAAGAATATCTCTTACCTGCGTCATAATCTGAAGCAGATTTAATAGGCTCATCAGTTGTGGACTGAAAATTTATTCTGAATTACTATCAACAAGTCTTTAATAGCACTTAAAATACGATAAAGGTTGGAATTCAGTTGAAGATCTTTTGCTGTGTTTGTAGGTTAAAGAAAAAAAAAAACAAAAACGTTGTAGCTTTAATCTATGAAGACTACACTATGACAGCTATTTCCGCTAATGGTTTCCATGAAAGAAATTGGTATAGGAACAGGGGAATGAGGGAAATAATCCATGATCAATAAAAGTTTCTTAAGGTACAAAGGTTATTTCATTGGAACATGGGCCACACTGTAATCCCCTGAACGGAACCCCCCCCAGCCCTCTCCATTTCCTTAAAAAAAAAAAAAAAAAAAAAAAAAAAAAAAAAAAAAAAAAAAACTTGCTGTTTTCTGCAATTCTTTGTGTTGCTAAAAGGATGCTATTTTACTCTAGTGCCTTCAACATAAAATAGCATGAATTGGAGAAGTGTATTTTGACCTTGATAGGTAATTGTGTGTTTAAAAAGTAGTTGGAATTAGGACTGAAGTATTTATACGGTATAAGGCTTACATTGTGGGAATAGTGCAGGAGTAATGCAGAGAAAGCAGGGTAAAGCAGGAAACAAAACTAAATGGAAAGGTATGAAAGGTGAAGATGTGCTGCCTGTGTCATTGTGAAGTGCAAATATATTGTTGTCAATTTCTGTAAAGTCGAATGGAAGTAACCTGCAGTAAAATAGCTCATCAATTGTAATTTTAAGTGAAGTGTCCAAGATAGCCTGTTGAAGAATATAACTTCAAACTTCACTTTAGGAAGAATTAACTCAGGGTGTAGATAATTGAACTTCTGCAGGTGTGTGTATGGAATATTATGGAATATTTCATAAGCCAGTGTCTTTAAAGGCAACCCAGATCTTGCCATCTAAGTGAGGAACTGCAAGATGCAGCCGTGTGTACTGCGTATGGCATGAATTTATAACCCCTGGTCAATTAGTCACTGGCTAATTTCTGAAGGTAAATAGTAAAGATGTGTCATAGCTTTGGTGTTTAGTACAAAGCTGTCATTTCTTTGGGAAAGGATGCAATTTTGCTGAACAATGTCTGCAGAATTTCCACCATGTTGTTAATCCTCCTCTGATAACGAATGCAGCAGGATTAACTAATTTATAGATAGCTTGGAAATGCAACAATCTGATAAGTATTACCTTGCTTTCTTTCCTCTTTTGCAAGAACTGGGATGTTTTTATTGCAATAAGGGGTCCGGATCTCTTTGTCAGGTCTCTTGGTTTTTGTACTTGAAAGAGCATTGAGGAAAGTATCACTGTTAGCTGTTGTGGAAGGTCTCAGTTGACAACCTTAGCAGACATCAAGACAACTTCCAGAACGTGGTGCTGGTAGAATGCTGCTTTTATAGAATGCGTGAGTTCTTGCTGGAGAAATGAGTATTTGGAACTGAATGTTGCTAAAATCTTCATGTCTTAAAGTCTTGCTTCTCTTTAGCATCTGTCTGGTCTGATTGACACGTGCCTTGAAAATTTTCAGGTACAAATTTTGTTCAGCTTTTTGCACCTCTATTCTTCCACCTTGCCCTTTCACTTTTCTCCTTACTTTGTAGCCCATGAGAATTTCATTCCTGAGTTTCAGGAGACATCTTTTAGAACACAAAGTGCTCGCTCCTGAGAGATTGTTGTTTGGTTGTTTGGTTTTAAAGGCTAGAGAACAAACCACATACCATTAACCAGTTCAGTTCAAAACAAGATGCTGAGTGAAATATAGGACACTTAGAGAAGTCTTTATTGGTTCAGTTGTACTGTGATCTGATTAGAAAATCTTAATATGTAAGCTTATAAAATGAGCCTGTATTACATATATTTTTATATAGTAAGCCATTGCGTAATTCTGCAAGTTTCTTAATTCCGTTGTGCACACAAGCCTCCTGAAAGATACAGGGTGAGTGTGGCTCTCTAGATGATTCTTTTGCACTATTATGTTTGGGGTTTTTTCAGTGTAGTAGTAAATATTGTGCTCTCTTTAAGAGTTATAAATTCTTCAGGATACAGTTACTTTTGTACAGTTGTAGGTGCTTAGCTTTGCATAAATAGTGGGTTTCCATACACAGAAAAATGAAGTTTTGTATTGGTAGGTGCCAGTGTTACAAAAAACAGGATAAAGTTCTCCATGGTTTATCTGCAAAGTGTTAAACGTGTAAGCCAGTGCGTGTACTTAAGTACATACAATTTTTACTAGTGTAAGCCTTCTTTGACTTCAGTTTTTGTAGCATAAAAATACTTTCATTTTTGGGCTAATAGTTTGCTTGAGAATGACTCTAAGCTCAGCAGCGAGCTGCTATGGGATAAATGCAGGTACAGAACCTAGTCAGTATAAGAGATAGAACTTGAGTCAGTTGAGTCTGACTGCTTTCTATTGCCAGTTATATTAACTGCTCTTATTCACGTTTTTTACAGTTTGAGTTGTATTTCAAGAGGATATCCCTAAGTCTTGTTTGCATAGTGATTTATGTTTCTTGAGAAACCATTCCAAATAATTGAAAGCTACATTTCGAGGTAAGGTTACCGCCTCACAAGCACTTGAACTAGGTGGGTGGTAGATGCCTGTTACTTAGCTAGGTTTTTTTCCACTCCTACTTCCTAAGTGTTACCTCTTAAACTCAGAATTACCATTTTGGTGCTAAGGATGTGAATTTTAAATTTTCTTTTTGGTTATACATGGAAAAGAAGTGCATTCTGTTTGGATTAATTGTAGATTATGTAAGAAAAGGTTGTGCTTTGACATAATACAAGTAACCCTGAAATGTGCTTCTTTGTGTAATATTCTTTGAGACACTGACACAGCTGACATAGAAGAATACTATAGGATTTCAGAAGAAAAAACTGATGAGGAGACAGGCTTCTGGAAAGCCATTGCTTTCAAACTTTTGGATACCAAGCTATTTCATGGAAATCGAGTTTCTTTGATTAAATTTTCTTGAAGCAATTTCTTTGAAACAACTGTGTCATCTTACTGGACATGCATAGCTATCATGCTGTACTTTACTAAAACAAAAACCTAATAACAATAAGCAACTTCATCAACAACTAAAACAGGAATATGAAAAACGAAGTTTTCATTAGCTGAAGATAGAACATCTGTAGTTCACCGGACAGGAGGCCTGATACAGAAATAGCATCTGTTATTCCAACCTTATTTTCCATAGCCACTCTGCAGTTTGTGTCTTTAGTGCACTCTTTAGAAACCTGAACTTGCTTATGCCTCTGTTTCTTGCATGTACACCCACTGTGTGGACAGGGCTTCTTTCTGCTGCCTTCCCTGACCCAGTGGGGAAATCTCTGTTTTGTAGTTTAGCTAGGCAGTGTCTGGGGTCTTTGAGTACTTCTAGCTTCTGAACAAGGATTTTAGGCAGTTGCTGGGGCACGTTATGCTTCATGAGGTGCAAAAACATGAAGAAAAGATACAGGATAATACTAGCAATCTTTTGGAACTATTAAACTTGCTGCAGTGATTCTAGTTGGGAGGAATACTTTCAAAAGTAAGGAAAATTTGTTAAGCTTTCTGAGCTCCTAGATGAGTAAAGTGTAAAAACTGTATTAAGATTCTGTATTTAAGGAGCAAATGTGCTGGGGCAAAGAGTAAGAGGAAAGATGTCAGTGTTGTCAGTGTCATGGAATTTTTTAAGAGAAGTTATCACGTAGCATATGCTGACACATATATCGTGAATACGTGAGGGTGTGGACAGTGGAGAGGGCAGCCAGCTGTACCTTGTGAGCCATCTGCAGCTAACTGATAAGGTATTCTTGAAGAGTTCTGCTTAGAGGAAATAGCAGTAATTATAGTCTGTGGTTGCAAGATTATGGATCATTGCCAGGAAACTGGAAGGATAAACAGTGGTTCAGCGTCCCTGGTATTAAGGGAACACAACAAAACAAACAGAAGAGGTCTTGAAAAATCTCCAGGTTCAGATTGCCACCAGGATGTTTACAAAACAATCAGTGACTCTTTTCAGCAATGCAGTGGGTTTTCCTTGTCTGTTAGTTTGCCTGTTGTGAACTGTCAAAGTGATTATGGCAGAAGGAAGCTTAGCTGTACCTTTGTGCCCTCTCAATAGACTCTCATGGCTGTGACAAACTAGGGAGGACTCAGAAGGGGAATACTGAAAAAAAACTGCACTTATTTGTCAACTTGCTAGGCTTACTAAAACACTTGTTAGACTAAATTGCCTAAATGATTATTAGGATTTGTTTGATTCCTTGGTTACTTTTTTTACAGCTTTAAGTTTCTCTTGGGTTTGATTGAAGTTCCGCAGGGCGTAGCTCCAGACCTTTAGAAATATTTGCCAGTATGATAGTATCACTGCTGATGAAACTGTGTTCAAGAAACATGGAGACAATCGACATAATAGAAGCTTGGGTCCACTTCAGTTTTATTGACAGAAGTTTTCAAGATGATTTTTCACTTTAAGCCTTTAAAAATTTTTTTTAAACTGCTTAACCTTTTGAAATATGACAGTTTTCTATGATGAAGACCTTTGGAAATTACTGCTTACAAATGCTGCTTATTTTGCTAGTATGTAAAAAGTGCCAGAACCTGAAGTGTCTGGTCACTCTTTGTCTCAATAATAAAAATTGAAAGTATCTTCAGGACTGTGAAGCAAGACCTGCTGAGTATTTATATTTCAGACCTTATATTGAAGTTACAGTGTAGCTTTTCTTATTTCGGTTGATCAGTTCCAGTTCACACTAGCTACAATTACCTCTGCACTTATCTGCAGTCCTCGTGTTGAGAAAACAGCTTTACCATTCAGCTGTGACTCTTATAGCAGAGATGTAGGCAATAATTTGAGCAGCAGATATTTGGTTCCACAGGGAAGTTGGCTGTGAACAAAATGAGTGTGAATAGTATCTTAAAACTCTGCTTCCAGAAGAGGTGAGGGTCCTTTCAACCTTCTCACACCAAGGTTCTTTTCACATTCCTCTTTAATGTGTTTATAGCCATAAAACTACTGCCTGCCCCTCTACTTCCAGTACAAGTATCAAAATACTCTGACCTTTTGACTTGTACCAAAACAAGAAATACATAGTTAAAGATGGTTCTTATTCTGTTTGTTGCAGTGGTTCTAAGTCTTGCTTCCTTCTTGTGCATTTGTTTTGATTCTTATGGTAACAATACTTCTCTATAGGTGAGTGTGTATAAAGTACTATTTTTAGTGTTGTTTATGTAGTAAGGCATTTTGAAAAAATAGTCCATAGTAAAATATGTCCACTTGATTAACATGCGTGAGTCGATTTCTGCAATGCATGCCTGAAACATTTGTGCCAGTGTAGTGAGTGATGTGGTAGGTAGTAGCATCCTGGACTGTGTGAGGATGCAATTCCTTTAATTTCTTGCACTGGAATCATTTAGACAAGAGAAGATTTTTTTATATAGGCAGGCTCTTTGTTCCTGTTGTTGTATTAAATGGAAATTGAGTTTGGTCAGCATAGACTTCATTGGTTAAGAATTCTAGCATTTCTTGTAGGTGTTAAAATAATTGTAATAATTTCAGGTGACTCTTGAGTACCAAGTTTTTGTTGACGTTATTTTGTATGTTCCTGGGAGCTTGTGGAAATGAATGGGAGGAGTAGTGTCCTAGTGAGGTCCATAGCAGCAGGTACATTACGTCCAGTTAAGCACTGAGAAACAGAGGTCCTGACCTGCCCCAGTGATTTGTCTCAAGTGACTGAACTAGAAAGAAATACAGCTCCCAGGTGCTTTGACAACTTCAAATCCATTTAAGTTTACTCATCCAGTTTATCAGCTATAATTTTAGTTGACTTTCTCACACTGTTTACCAGCAAGGAAAACACTCATTAAAACTGTAGGATGGAGATGCGTTTTGTACTTAGCGTCATATGTTTGGTATGTCCTGCATTCAGCTGACACAGTGCCAAGTGAAGCACACTGCCTTAGTAAAACTGAAGCCTGTCAAACTTCTGTCATCAGGGAAATAGTTCATTACTTCTGATACCCACATTTTGAGGGATTTAATTTTGGGTGTTTATGGACAAATCATATGTTGTAGTTACAGATGTCTAGTTTCAGACCTTTGAGAAAGGTGAAGCAAGTTGTTTTGTACTGCTGTCTTCATATGTTCTACTGTATTCCTGTAAGTGCCAGAAAGTCAGTTTTGATTCTAGATGCTTTAAGCTCTAATTGAGAGTCCACAGTAGCTTGTGCTAGTGTCTTGTAGTCTTGAGACAGGTACTGTCTGCTTGTGAGACAAAGAGTAAATGACAATGGTCAGTGTTATGTAATCTTATAAATAGACTCATTGTTTCAAAGGTGCTTATAAATCAAAGAGAACAATAGCTATGAGAGTTGCATTTTCTAAAGAACCTGTCTTTAGGAATCTGATCGTGCTGGCTTTAGAGATCCTTTTGTCTTTTGTGTCTTTACCATAGATGGTGGGGCTTTATAACCCAAGTCCTGTGATTTGAGCCCACCTCAAAACAGAATGTTAAGCTGAGGTACAAATACAGCCTTTCTTCACTGGCATACCTGATTAAGAGCGTAGTCAAGGTATCAGCTGTTTATCTGTATATGCAATTTAAAAATTCCTATTGCCTATTTTTTCCCTTCTCCATACAGCATTTGCCTAGAGCAGTAGTTTCCATTCCACATACTTACATTGAATTGCACGTGATTATTAGGGCTGAGCAATTTTGTTTGCTGACAAAATACCCTTGCAATGACCTACAGACTTAAAAATAATTATAGAAGAAACTTCAGGCCTGCCACTTAGATCCTCATTTTGTATTTTGCTCTCAATAACCCAGTACAGTGTTCTCAGTACAATGTATTGATGGTATCCTCATCTAGAAACAATGCTAATTTATTTCCTCATTTTATTTTTAGCTTCCTTTTTTGATAGATTCAAGATAAACATAGAATAATGTCTGAAATCTGTTCATTTCTGTCCATCCGTTGTAAATTCATAGCTGGAAAGCTCCCTGTACTGTATTGCTTTTATGCCAGTCCAGAAAGTAACTGTTTTGCATAGCAGTTCTGTGTTTGTAGAGGCAGTCATGAAACAGAAAATACGCATTATACACAGAGGTTAAAGCTTTCATACATGTGCTGCACTATCGGAAGGGATATGCAGTAATCTGAACGTCAGTCCTATTTTACACCAGTATTTAACGAACACATCTGTATCAATGTTGCTGCATCAATGCAATACTCCCCAAAGTAGATGACCCTTCAGTTATTTTGCTGCTTTGACAAATTGTCTGTGGTGGTGTATAGTTATCAAAAGACAGCGAGTTCCAGCATGGTTTGTGCTAACACAAGGCCTGTACTGCTTTGTGGCAACCTTTAGCAGAAGAATGATACAGGGTGGACAGGTGGGGGCAGTAATATCTTAAAGTACTGCAGCCAAATCGGTGAGAACCTGTTTGTTTAAAACCTTTGTTTGAACTTGAATTCGAAAGAGAAAGCATCCACAGCCTGTCATGATGATAAAGATTGCATAGCAGTTGGAAACAAAAGACTTTTGAGATTAACGCAACAGAATTTGGGCAGCTTCAATTGAACTGCTCTGAATTTATTCTAATATTGTCCAAGAGAGGCTTTTGCTCTCAGCATTTTGTCTTAGTTGATAAAAGCAGCCTTCAAGAGTAAGAACTGTAGTAACCTAGATTTATGGCATTTCAGAAAGATGGACTATTGTACACAATGAAAGAAAAGCATACGAAAGACCTTACCATATCTTAAAAGTTTAACATAACCTTTCAGACTGTAGTTTCTTTAAACAGTAAAAATGTTATTTGTTTAAAAATACCCTCAAAGAAACAACAACAACAAAAACACCCTAAAACTGAGACATGAAAATGAGACGTGATTTAACTTAATTATAAGCTTTGAACAAGGAAATGGCATGTTCTCAGAATACTTGATTACAGCATTGTTCTTAGGATTTTTTCTGTGAGTTGCTTCAGTGAGTCTTAAGGAGAAAAATAAAAGGCTAAGAAAATACGGAAGTACAGTAAACATCTTGAAACACAGTTTCCTTCTTACTGAGAAGCTACCACATGACTTGCTGGAAAAAGCTCGTTTAGAAAAAAAAAGGGGGGGGGGGTGGAAGCCAGCTTACAGTTGCACTTCGGTAGCATTAAAATTCAATTCTCTGTAAATCTGCTTCTTGGGAAATAATGTCCTAGGTGGTCTCTCAAGCAGCATCACTGTGTTTAAGTGTTTTTGATGTCATATGAGTGAATTTAAGGTAAATGCACTGTATTATGTGATAGTCCCAAAAGCTGGTTTGCATTTCTCATTGATAGGTGAAGGCAGAAACAGAATGTACAGTCAATGTGCAATGGCTCTATAATCTGAACTTTTAGAAGACATTTATTTTTACTGAATTCTGCAACTTGTGAAGCTAGCTGAGGTATTTTCCATGATAATACTCTTTTTTTTTTTTTTTTCCAAATCTTACTAGAAGATGACTAGGAGAGGAGCTGATCTGAAATGGGAGCTGGTTTTCAATTAGTCAATATCATATGAATATGAATTGCTCAGTCTTAAAAATTCATGCACAGTAGCCACTTTCATATTTAGATTCCTGCACAGACTCTCCTGTCAAATAGAGCAGGCCCCAGCCATTCCTGTTTGAAGATGGCAGGAGAGTTTTTCAGAGTGACAGAAACGAGTGTCAGCTGTTCTTCAGACCAGTATTTCTTAGAACTATGCCCTTCTACTCTGAAAAAAATCACCTGTGAATATATGTAGAAGTATGGGAGGGCTGATGTTTTTCTCTTAACTTGAAATGAAGGGCTGTTGACCCAGAAGGATATTCTTCTAAACCTCCTTAAAGGTTATGTGAAAGCCAGAAGCTAAACCAAATGAACAAAACTCTGGTTTTGTCTGTGATCACTCTTACATTCTCTGCTACATGCCAGATGCGGCAGCCTGTTCTCATGTGTCAGCCATACTTTAGTCTCATGTGACTTGGTCTATGTATGTATGTTGTTGAAATAATTAACCTTTTAGCATCCCAAAATGCTTTACGTGTTTATTCCTCTAATTTTACAGTCTGTGATTATAGACGTTAAGGAAACATGAGGACGGAAGTGGGAAAACAGAATAGAAGAAAGCCCTTGCAGTTAGTTGAGGTTTCTTGGAATGGCTGGTTGCATTTCTATGCAGAATCACCTCCGTGTATAATTTTGCTTTCTTTGGATGTACAGTGACTTCTGTTTTAAAGAGGAAAAATGATACAGTAACAGAAAGACGTGGTGCTAGTGGTAGCTTTACTACTTTACAGCAATTCGCGTGGTTTTCTGTTTTTAACCATATTTCACCTTCTCACTTGAATGTTAGCAAAGTGTCTGCCTGTCTGATTCTGAAGAGGCTGATAAGTTGAGCAAAAATTTTCAAACCAAACTGTGTGGCCTATGTTGGGCTTACATCAGTAGGTTTTTGGGACAGTTAAAATACAGTTGATTAAGAAAAACAGAAAACTAAAGCCTGGAATTCTATAAGCAGTAATCTAGAGGCAAGGAGCGGCTGCTGAAAGGAACACTTTCAATTTTTATGTTGAGCTTTGTGAGGGGAATAAAATTATTTGCACCTGAGGAAAAGCAGAACAGCCTGCTTGCAGGTGAACAGACCTGAAGGAAAATAAGCACAACGCAACCTCCAGCAGGTACCACCAGGGTTGCTGATTGGAGTGTAAGAGCCGCCGGAGTCTATTTCATGTATCCTGAAGTGGGACTTGGCGGGGGGAGGTGGCACAGGAGAAGTGTGACAGTGCAAAGCATCGGCCATTCCAGAGCTGATCCAGGCCCCCTGCAGCAGGGCTGGTCCCCTGAAAGCAGCCAGGGCACTGTGTGCTTTCTGTTCCTTCCACTCATCCTTTAATTTCTGTTTTTGAGCCTTGCCTGAAGGGTCTCAGCTCGTGGGGTCCTGCAGGAAGCCTGCGTAAGGTTTTAGAGAGGATATTCGAGATGCTTCTTTGGAATTCTCACTTCTGCTCCATAACCAGCTTTTACAATCAAAACTCGCAGCAGCTGTGCTAAGCTAAGCTTTAGGAGGAAGCAGAGTAACCTTTTAGGAGGGTGACGTTCGTTTTGATTTTATATCCCTCTGTCATTTTATAGCCAAAAGAGGGAGAAAAGTCATACGAAAGTCGCCGCGAGACGCGGCCGAGCTGCCCCGCATCCCCCCTGCTGCCTCCCGCCATCTTTGCCCACCGTCGCCGCCGGCCGAGCGGCCCCGAGCAGCCGTTAACGGTCGGGGAGAGGAGGCGCGCGGCCGTCCCGCCCCCCCCTCGCCAACGGCCGGTGACGGCCCGAAGCGCCGCCTCAGCGCTTCTGAGGCCGCGAGGCGGGCGGCATCTTCTGTTGCGCTCCGGCCTCCCGCAGCGGCCATGGGCCGTGCCGCCATGCTGCTGCTGCTGCTGGTGATAATGATGATGGCGGCGGGGGGGGCGGCCGCGGGCGGCCCCGAGGTCCACAGCCTGCGGGGTAGCTGGCGGCTGGGCAACGGGAACGGCTCACTGTCGCTCCGAGGGGAGGTGCCGGGTTGCGTGCATACCGCCCTGCTCCGTCGGGGCCTCATCCAGGTACGGCCGCGTGCTGCGGGCAGAGGTCGGCGGGGTGTGGCGGAGTCTGAGGAGACTCCTCGGTGCCTGCCGTGGTGGATCCCGGCGCCCACCCCAAACCCACCTCCTCCCCTCGGAGCTGCATCTGGCGCTGCAGGTCTTGCTTGTACAGCAGTGCCCTTCTAGTGGCAAAGGCCTTGGTGTCCGCAGCACACAGCGTCTCAGGTGGGTCACCACCACAGAGCGGTTTGAAACGGGACCAGGGGTGCACATAAGGCAACCTCGTGCATGAGGTTCTCTAGGTTTGACACCGAACCAAGCTGCAGACACCGGGTAGGTACATCAGCATCACAGGGTGTAAGCCAAGCCATGGTTACCGGCCATGTTACCTGGAAAGGGAGGAATCCTCAGCCTGTCCTGCTGAAATTGGGCTTGTTGATGTGAGAAGTACAGGGATTTCAGGCATTTCAGTCCTTTACACATCTCTTTTAACACATGCAGAGTACATCAAAACAGCTGAGATTGCACACTCCCATGCATCCTAAGGAAAGCATATTCTGAACCATGACAAAGTTGATCTCACTGAAACACCTAGTTCCTTCTCAAAGCTTTGCTTTATCTGCTTGTTACTGCTTCTTTCTGTTCTTAGATTTACAAAAACATGGTGACCATTTCCTGGGACAAATGATCAAAACTGCGGTTGTAGATCGGTGGCAAAGTTTATACTGATTACAGCATGGATTGCTTGTGACTCAGCACAAGAGTGTGGTAGTAAGCAAGGCTGGGTCATTCTTACGATGCCTTTTTAAAAGGAAATACGTAGAATGTGAGTGAAACTAAGAGATAGGACATTATGACGTTAACAAAATCTGTAAAACTGAGAAATATTCTGCTATACTAGAAAATGTGAAATAGTATCCTGTTATCTGAGTACATCAGACATACTTGAATGTGATGTTTATTATGGGCCCAGTGTCGCATTTCTTGTACAGCGATAATTTAAAAATTCAATTCTATATGCCTGCACCTTGCATTTTCTATTCTTTAATATTTATGGTTTATACTAGTACCCTGCTCTGCTCTGACTAAAATTAGGTATAAAGAAAAAGTGACTCTGAGGAGGATAATTTTAGCACTGTTTTGTGTTGGTGTATGTTGGGAATCCCAGTATTAATAATGGATTGCAACAAAAGTCATTGCCAGATAAAGCAAGCAGAATCATAGAATGGCTTTGTTTGGAAAGGACATTAAAGATCATTTAGTTCCATAGTCAACATTGAAAAAGAAAGCGCACTAAGATGGAATAATGTGAGCCACTATGGTGTGGCGTTACAAAATCTTGTGTGCTAAGTGACAAGACATTTGAAACTTGAATAATTAAGGTGTTAAAATGGTTTTTCAAAGCAAGTTTTAAAAAACTGCAGCAGGCACTAGGGAATACGTGGAGGATCAGTAATGAGGGCTGTGCCGGTTTCTCCCATGCAGAGTTTCTATGATAAGCTGAATGTCTCAGCTGTTTGGCTGTGCTGTGAGGCATTGCGTTGATAAGGATGAGTAATCATTCAGGAGAAACTGTGACCAACGCACTGAGTCGAACTCACAAGTTACTGCTGTAATGAAAGACTGGCATTTAACTACTCACTCATTAAGTACTCTAACAAAGTTAGAAAATGTGTTTGCTATTTAGCTGCATTGCTGTAAGCTGACTCGTAATGTTGGTCATTTTAAGCAGCAGTATGGCATTTGGAAACGCGTCTGTGATCACGAACTTTCATGTGCCTGTGCAGAATCCTGAGCCTGCACACAGATATGATCTTAGTCAGCCTGCTGGCCCAGTCAGCTGCAGGACATGTCTTGCTAATGGGTGGCTGGGCACTGGGCTAATTAAATCAATGACTGTTGCTTGTTGCCACTCACAACATGTTTATGCATATGCAAGTATGAACTTGCATGGGGCACGTGCTGATATGCTTGGCTGTGTGCTGGAAGCTGTGGCAAGTAGAATGAGCGCATTCTGCCCAGGAGAGGAGTGGACCACTTTGCTTGCCAGTGTGTTTGCATGGCTGCAGTTTTGGTACTTCAGGAGGTGTACTGTTGTTTTTCCTTACTGACATGTGCAGGCAACTTAAGATCAATTCAAATCCAAAGCTATCCAGCATGGCAAAGGAATGGATTTACAGGAAGCATTTGCACAAATAATTCCACCTAATAACTAATTTTTTAAAAATTGCGTTTTGTTTAAATGATACAACAGAGAGCATACAAAAACATGGGAGCAATCTTAGCAGATTTCAGAAGCTGCCACTAGTGGTGTGAAATGTAGTCAGTCCCTGCCTCCATAGATGTAGTGCTCTGAAGAGCAGCAAATATGCTCCTCTTGGAGGGATCCGGTGAGGTCATTCTTCATGGCAACTCCTGCCTTCATTTTGCGAAGTGCAGCGCAGCTGCTTGTCCTGAGGTTTCTTTGCTGTGGTGAAAATGTTTATGGCCAAATATTTTAAATGCAGTTGCCTAAAGTCATACCCTTAAATTTGTATTTATACAGGAATGTGTATACAGCCTGAATTTTAGAGGCTCTGTTTCATCAGTGATTATTATCTCTGGAAATCAGATTGGTTTGGGGTTGTGTCAGATTTAGAATTAGGAGTTTTATTATAACTGCCTAAATACAAAAGCTTTAGTCATATGTGTCTCTTCTTCCTTTTGTGCTCTGCTGTGGAATGAAGGAGTTTAATTCATCCTACAGAAAATGCCAGCAGACCAGCAATCCCAAAGCTTTCTACTTGTAATCAAAGTGGTCTGAAAAGCTGTACCAGCAAACAGAGTAGAGCTAGTGGGAATTGAATTGCTCTGCATAGCAGGACCGATATGTTCAGAGACCCAGTGAAACCTTTTTGCTGTTTTCCAGTGTGATTTGCAAAAGGCAAAAAGCACTGTGCCCTTTGCCTCTTTATCCATGTGAATTTTTCATGGGCTAGCACTCACCCTGGAAATCTGAATTAAATGAGTCTTGAGAGGGTCTGTTCCAGCAACATAACTTAGTGAGTACCCCAAAATGAGGGGAAGGGGGGCAAGAAGAATGAACTGCTGAACTCTAAGCCTACAGATAGGCTTGGATTACAAGAATAAGCTGCAAGCAACTTATTTGTCACTGTGTGGTTCATTTTAAACTTAGGCTGATGAACAAAGTGTTTTTTCCAGGCATGCTCTAGCTGCTTTCATGTACTTAGCTTTACTTTAATCTGCCATGCAGGCTATACATTAGAATAGAAAGAAATCTCTGACATTGAAGGCTTGCTACTTATCTCTCTGGATCCTCTTAGAATTCCTTCTAGAGATGTTGCTACTCTTTGACTTATCAAATATACATTGGATAAGCCCATCTTCTTGAATGCACCAAATATACATCTTGGGAAAATGCTCGTGGGGAAGATGCTTCTGTGTTTCCTACTAAAGTATTGTTTTTCCTGTATTCAAGCAGCACGATTCAAGTGCTGAATTAACTGCAATGAAAGCTCTGAGGAAAGGAGATGGCATCAGGATATTTGTTTGGCTGTTTGTTTTTTAATTAAATTTCATTACGAATCAGTAGCCATTATTAGAGTTTATGTGTAAAATTTAAAAAACATGGGACAAATGCACATAAACAAGGGTAACAGTCTCTTGAATAAAGTCACTGCAAAGCTTGGACGTAAGTGCAGACAATTTACAAACTTGCAGCAAATCTGTTCCTAACCCCGGTATCTTTGGAAAAAGATTTGTAGAAGCCATCTCATCTGAAGATGTTTTTAACTACACTGTCAGCCTTGTGTTTTCTTTCAGGCAACATTCTGGTAAACATGATCTCTAAGGAGCTAAACTGTGTTAAATCTTTGCACCAGAAACAGCAGTCGTCTAGCACTGGCCAAGTACTGCATGATGCCGTTACATGGACACCAGTAAAATTTCACTTGTGGTGAATATGGCTATTGTAGCTGGATTTTCTCATCTGCAAGCCATTTCCATTCATACAGAAAGGGTATTTTGTCTTATTAGCCATCGCTTTGACTTGTAAAGAGCTGCTGCGGGGGGGGGGGGTGTAACAGTGATGCTAACACAGGGGCTGGATATTACTGTAGTTTCTGCCCTGTTGTACAATGAAGGCATGCACTTGACACTGGGTTACAACGGCCTTGGTTCTGCTTGGGTATTAAAATATACGAGAGGCTTACATATCTCAAGTGACAGTTCTGTAGTTCTGTAAAGCAGTGCATATTTTGGTTGCTTGTGAATTTGTATGAAGAACCTTATTTTGTGTTTACTGGCACTTTTTCATAGCTCAGATTTTTCAGTGCAAGTCAGATAACAATTGTGTTGGTTATCATATGGTTCTAGCAGATTAAATGGCAGTCATCAATGAAGTAGCTCATTAATATAAATAGATCATTTTCTGTTGAAATATTTGTTTTCTGTTGACTTCTGTGAACATATGTGAAAGCATCCAAAAGCCTTGGTGAAGCCTAGGATGAGTATTAAAGGACAGTCATGTTTCAGTTGCTGTTCTCTTTTGGACACTTATAAAATTAGAGTAGATAAAAGTTATAGCAGCCTTTTAAATACAACAGAGCATTTAGAGAATATTAAGCAGTGAGTATTAGCATCTTGTCAATTATCCTAATATTAGTCTTCCAGATGTATTCTGCCACAGTATTTGGCTCAGTGTTCAGCTGTAAAACATCTTGACCATAAGATGACATTCAGTTAACTGCTTTGTTGGAGCGAGTATTGAAAATGGATCACTTCTGGATGAGCTTCCAAAACCCGTGTTCCAGGATTCTGATCCATTCATCACTGCTTCTAGGTTCTGCTTCACTTCAAACTGTAAATAAGTGGAACAACTCTTGCTGCAATCTCTGTAGCTTGTGATATGGAAGAGAGCATAGATAGCGGTAAATGTTATAACAGTTTGAGTTTGAAGTTGGCAACAGCAAAACATTAAGCTGTAAATAATGAAGCATTTTTTTAAGATTTCATTTTGGTAATCTGTGACTTCAGCTGGATTTTCTTAGTGATGTACATTCTAAAATGTCAGCAGAGGGGCATGCAAGTTGGTTTCAAATTAGATAATAACTAAAGCAGACAAAAGGAAAAGAATCTGTTTTTTGTTCTCTTTATTACATTTCCCTTTCTTACAAGCTGATCTGCCTGGATGCAGCTGATGGATGTGGCTTTCAGTGTTTTACTGTGCTTCCCTCGATCCCTGGCTGCACAGGGCGCTGGAACTGGGTCTGTGAGGGCCACTGCGTGCCTGGCTGTGATTGCTTGGGCTCTGAACATCACTTAAGGTGTGGTCATATCTCATCCATCTCCTGCTAAACAGGAGAGGTGCTTAACTCCTATAAGTGTAGCCTTTAACTAGCCCCTTAAAATCACTGCAAGGAGGAGCTGACACAAAACACTTGACAGTTTTGTACTGCTGATCCCTTTAATGTCCCGCTACCTAAATTGGAGATGGCTTCCATTTAATGCTCGTTAGCAGGGCTTCATCCTGACAGGCTGTTTGCTTCTTGCTTACAGCACTGAAACTTGGAGCAGAGAGCAATCAGGAGGGGAGCTTGCGTAGTTCAGATTTTTCTCCAGAATTGAGCAGGAGAATGGGAGCAGGAAAATGAAAGGCTGTCATGTTACAAGGGCACTCAAAATAGCTGTAGTTGTCTCCACCCCATTATGGATTGCTTTCAAAAACATGTTGACCTAATGAATGAATGCGAAGTATATTACATTCATGTGCAGTTTGTTTTGTGGCATCCTTAAGGTTCTCCCAGTGATTCTTACATTTGTCTTTTTTTTTTTTTTTCATCCAGTTTTCTAAAAGAAACCTTTAATTTTGATGTGAGCAGATTTAATGTGGGATTTCAGATAAATCCCAACAGTTTGAGTTCTGTAGATACATCTTCCAGCACTTGAAAACCAGCTACATTTAGTAATGAAAGTTTCAATAATCTCATGAGTTATTGGAGAAGTCGTTTTCCTTTCTTACAGGACTTTTTTGTGGTCACACGTTTTCTCTGAAGCTTTAGAATTGCCTGGAAAGCGTCACTTGAACATCACCACATAGTTGAATCTACAAGCAACATTTGTCTTGCTTTAAAATGACTAACTAGTATTAGCATTAAGTGGCTTTTCTGTATGATGTGTTGGCCGTTTTCCCAGTTATAAAGCAGCGGTATCAATAAGTTTTAGGTATACAGGTCTATGACCTTCCCATTTGAAAAGGTGAATGTCAGAGGCTTGAAGGAAAATGGTACGAGTTAGAAGAGTGTTCATTAGCAGCTTGTATGACACGCATTTTGGCAGTCAACACATGAAGTCTGAAGACTTCAGACTGATACAGAATAAATCTCCTTCTGGAAAAGAACCTGTAGAACTCTGAGTGGATTTGAACAAGCAATGCTGTTTGTACACTTCTATAGGAGCCCATCCGAAGATGTCTTTTCTGTCACTGATGAAACATTCCTACATTTCTCTCATCTGCTAGACGGTTTTGTTCTCCAGATGTCAGGTCTTCCAGGCCTTTCTTTTCTAACATCTCTAATCCATCTATGCTTTCCTTTTTTTTTTTTTTTTTTTAATGTAAGGTCTTGGTCTTTAATTGAGACACTGGTGTTGCTTGGCCACTGACCAGTGTTTGGCTTTGTTCTGCTGTTGGTAGTGCCTTTCCAACTTGCCTCTCATGTCTTTTGTTAAATATTTCATATATACAAGTGGCAATGATTGAAATTTAACACCTGCATTTTCCGAAATTTAGCCTAAGATGAAATATATATAATGTTAAAGCAAGACAAATGTTAAAAATAAGTATTTTTAAGGACACAGCATTCGTTTTTATAGTCTGTTACATTTGCAGGTTGCCTTTGGTTCTCTGAATGTAGTAACCTTACTAGAGTTTCTTTTATTAGTCTGAACTTTGCACTGTAATATGCAGCCAATATTAAAACCTGAGATGTATTTGCTAAACATTTTACATATCAAAATGATGGTATGAATATCTTAAAATTCTTATTTGTTCTGCTAAGCTCGTGATGAGCTTTTGGAGAATACAGGGTATTACCAGAACAAAGGTCAAAGTTTTATCGAGGCGACAATACCTTTCCTTTGTGACTCTTATTCCCTTTATGCTAAGAAATTTGGTTAATGGAACGCAGCAGTGAGGCAAGGCTACCACTTTTCCTCTGTATGGGCTCAAGGGGTGATGTTTATATTGCTGTGGGACTTGAGGAGAGATTATGCTGCTGAGCAGGGTCACTTAAATCCCTAAGTTTTGCTTCATTATTTAAATAGGTTTGTGTCTACGTTACAGAGCACGACCTATTAGTTGCAAAATGAACATGTGATATACAGCAACGTTTATCAGAAGGATTAAAATCCGGAAGGCTCTTTTTTGGTAGCTGGGTTTGAATCGTGGAGTTTGGAGGAGACTGGTGGTTGTTTTGGAAAAGCAATTGGGCTGTGTGGCTGCAGAAGAGGATTGAGCCGAGCTGTCAGTCAGTGACGTAGATACCTACACTGTGAGCAGCCTGACGTGGATGTAACACAGTGCCTTTCTGCTGCTCTGTATGAGGTGCGAGGTGTGGATTGTCAGCTCTGCGTAATTGATTCCTTCAGCCTAGGTGAGGAACACTGTGACCCACTACAAGGTAATAACGCAGCATGAAGCCAAAGAGGGCAAGCACATAGCTTACACCAGCTGTGCCTTTGTTCCTACTGAGTAGTGTGACTGAAGGGCAAAGAACGCCTATGGTATATATGCAGCATTATTCTCAAAAAAGTAGCAATTTAATTTTAGACATCAAATCCAACTCCATTGTTTCTGTTGTTTTTTCTCTCTTTCTTTCTCCTTTTTTTTTTTTTTTCTTTTCTCCCTCCTTCCCAAGAAAACAATTTCATTTAGGCTTCAGACTGGTTGTTGACACAAAACAGCTGTAGTATTTGCTATTATTTTAAACTGTAGAGATTTGTTCACGGCTATCTGTAGATGCCTAAGGTGCTGTTTCTTTGCTTCCTTAAAGTTCTGTTAGTCTTACTTTTTTATATCATTATAGGGATAATTATGTTTCTGTTCCCCTCATTAAGGCACAAGCTTACTTGATTTTTTTAATTTCTTAAATAAAGACAAATTCTGCACTCTCTATTTTCAGTATAAATGATTATAACAACTAGGATTTGACCTATATAGTTACAGCCAAATGTTACCAAAGCTTTGCTTTTAATTGTTATTTCAAGAGTAAAAAAGAATATTAGAACGAAAATAGGTAGATTTTGCATTTGCAGGCTAACTAAGAAGTGCTCTTCTAATAAATGTTACAACGCATTTCATGTAGTAACACTTTAACTAAGTAAATCTTGTACTTTTCTTTTTGTTGATCTGTTTTTAGGATCCGTACAATAGATTTAATGATGTGATGTACAGGTGGATCTCACTGGATAACTGGACTTACAGCAGGACATTCAAAACTCCTTTTGATGTCAGGTATGCAATAAGGATGTGTCTAAAATAGTTTTGTGACATCTTTCATGCAGAATTGCTGGTTAATCCATCAGCTCAAAATCATCTTCATACTTTTGTATCTAATGAAACAAATTATGCAATATGTACAGCTGCAAAGCTGTTGCCAAAGGACACTGCAGGGGTTGCTTTTTCCCATTTTTATCTTCATTGTTAAAAATTACTTATGAGCTGCCAACTGCAGAAGAATAATACTTAAGCTAATTGGAAGCTAGCCCATCTGGTATTTCATGGGTATGTGAACTTGCGGTGTTGCAGACTTTTGAGCCACTTCAGCTGTCATTTTCATTTGATTATTTAGAGATATAATGTAGCCACACTAAGTCAGACATTTTTGGATGTGGTTGGTATAGCTGTTGCTAATAATAACTGAGATATACATTTTTAAATTATGTTTTCTGACTGTTGTTAATTGTAGGTATTCTAACAGTGTTTCATGTGTATGTTGACTTCTGTAGAAAGTGGCAGAAAGTGAATTTGGTTTTTGAGGGAGTAGATACAGTAGCACACATCCTGCTCAACAATGTCACTCTTGGGAGAACAAACAACATGTTCAACAGATATGTAAGTAATGCATTTAGTTCTGAAAGTGCCTCATTTTTCATTTAAAGCCATTCTGTGCTGAAAACCTTCAATTCTTTTAAGTATGCATGAAAATAGGTGCTTGGAGCCATAAAGTGTTGACCTGAGGACTGCACATATAATCAGATAACTGCTGGAAAGAGAAGCGTGCTTGCCTTTTCAGTAGCAGCATCAGATTTAGATGTAACTATGTCTTGTTCAAAACAAGTGGATCCACACCAGAGGATCGGTTTAGCTAATAATGCAAATCTTGCTTCTTGGATTCTGTCACAGCTCTAAGAAAACTTAAGCTTAAATCTGTTTTATTAGCTGTAAATCTGCTTACTAGTTGCTATTAGAGTGAATCACTTTTGAATGCTGAACTTAAAATACACATGGTTCAAAACTTTTATAAGGGTCTCCATTACTTTCCATTATACAGAGTTTTGATATTTAGTATTGGGCTTTTGATGGCATTGCTACATCTTCCAGCTCAGCCCGTAGGGGCATGAGGGTATTCATCACAGAATGATCCGGAGAGTGGCAAAAGCATTCAAACTAATTTTATAGCTTTAAAGTGTAACATGGTTCTGAGTAGTAGTATAAGTTGATCCTCACTTGATCCTTGTCTTTCTCTTGAGGGAATAAAAAAAAAGAAAATTGTTAGTGGAGTCATTTAGTTAAAATGGAAACCTGGTGTCTTCATATCTCTGCATTTACCATTCTGGCAGGTTTTATTGCGGGTACTGAACTGAGACATGAGAGCTAGATTCTGCCACCTGAGTCTGTGTGACCTGGGACAAATCACTCAGCTTCTCTGTGACTTAGTGTTGCCATCTGTGAAATGAGAGTTTTCATAGGGTTCTGAAGAAATCATGCAATATTTAGAGAGTATTTTAAGGACTGCTAGTAGCAGGCGGTGTAAAATTGGGATATGATATTAGTTTTCTCTTGTTTCTGTGACTTCATTCTGTATCAGATTGTTTCAGTTCATGAAATGGTCTTCAGAGAGTTAACTGTATCAGATTGAGTGTAGGATGGCTCTGACCTAGATTTCTGCTTTGTTCACCTTGTTGCACATGATAACTATGTGTGCAAGAAGGTCTCTATGAAGGGTCTGTGTGGGTATAGTGCTGTATGCTATAAAAGTGAAGTGAGTGATGCTAGCTGGGCTGTTCACAGGTAGAAGAAATCACTAAGATTTGGTTTGTCACAAACGAACACTATTTAGAAGAAATGAGTGTTAGTTGTTAGAAGCAAATTGTCTTGACAGCACAGAACAGTTCTGAAACTGAATGTTTGCCCCTCTATCCAGCCACACTGTGTGGCTTTTGTGAGCCAACGAGGAAGCTCCCAGATTCTTTGTGAGGTGCTAACATGGGATGACTGTCTGTAAGTGTTATGGATGGGAGGGAAGGTGGTGTAAAATACAAGTTTGCAACATTCATGCAAAAGTCATCTCAGTGGTTTGTGATAGAGAAGCTAGCAGCACAGTGTGAGCTGGAGGGAATCCTGTAAAGAGCAGCCCTCTGATTTGGAACAAAATGCCTTTCTAAAAAAAATGCAGATGAGTTCTGAGTGAGGCAGGAGGGGAAAAATTCTCTAGCCATCCTCATTCTTCAAGCAATTCAGTGTGTGATCATACTGCTGAAGCCTGCAGTGAGGACTCAGCATGGGCAAAGCGGTTTGTCCAGGCATGTCTTGTATCTAGAATTCTACTGTGCATTTTGTTTTTTCAATAAGGAATAACCTTTCTTTTCTTCAAAACCAGAGCCTGTTGAAGCTTTAGTTCAAATGCTTTTGAATAATATACATATGGTATTAAAACCCCAATGTGACAGTGATTATAAGTCTCATAAATAATGTCAGCACTGTAATGATTTTGCTTTGTTCTCTTAACCTAGAGCTTTGATATTACCAGCATGATCAAGGAGGTCAATTTTATTCAAGTCCATTTCATATCAGCCATTTCATATGCTGCAGAGCAGAGCAGATGTCACAAAGCATACAGCGTCCCCCCAGCGTGCCCTCCACCTGTGCAGAAAGGCGAGTGCCATGCTAATTTCATCAGAAAGGTAGGTAAAGAACTCTCTGTCTTTGGCTTCAGGCATGAGGAAAGGAATGTGCTATGTGCTGTCCTTATAGATGTATTCTGAAACCTTCGATGTCATTTTATTAGTAGGATGTATTTTTCATTGTAATTCCATTCTACTGCATCCCCAAGAAGCCTGTAACCAAGCATGTAGGTAATGGAGACATATGAAGGCCAGGCTAACCACACCTACTTGGTAAGAATTTTTGAAAGGCTTTTTTTTTTTTTTTATCAAGGAGTCAGCAAGGAGACTGGCTGCTAAGAGAGCAGAGTAGCACTGAAAAATGTGTAATCATTACATTTTGATCCACTGGGTGGGTTTAGCAAGGTATACTGACACTATTTCCTGTTACAAATACCAGTTTATATAGCCAAGGCTGTAAAAATTTCAGCCAAGCAGCTTTATGAATGTTTGCTATTTGCTCATGTTCTGTACTATTCATACTGGGCAGTTCTGTCCTGAGAAGTGCTATCTAACGGAGGACCTGTTTGCATCTTATTAGTATGTGACTTTTAGGTAGGTATTCAGTGAAATCAACAATAATATACAAAGAATGAAACTCAGAAACTCTGACTTTATTGCTGTTCTCTGGATAAACTATAATTTGTGTAGCATCTCATTTGTTTGTGACAGCTTTGCAGAAGCTAGGGAGAGATGGTGGCTAGGTGAACTTATGTAGGTCACTCCAGAAATAATACCACCTATTTATTTCTGTGGAAACTACAACACATACGTAGAGCACAAAACCACTATTTAATAGAGCAAACTCTCAGCTACAAATACTCTTTTTCAACCACCATAAGCTATGCATTTTTGCCAGTGATGAACAAAAGTCTGCATGCCATGCTCGTAAGAATCTGAGTGACCATTTGGACTGTAGCTTGTCTTTCACTTCACTGTCATCACTGCTGAAAGACATCACCCACTACCTCACTATGCTCACATCCACTGTTTGGTCTCCATAAATGTTTAGCAAATGTTGATGAATGTCAATGAGTGCAATTTTTTTCAGCATGGAGGAATTCAGTTGCACATTTTTGCTTCGTATGCATTTGTATGTCAATTGCCATGTTGTCAGTCTGCCCCTCAGTTGCCATCTGTCACACAGCTACAAAATGTAACAGAGTAACAGTGGAAAGGTTCAACCACTACTATGATACCACCAGCATCCCCTTCTGACATCATGGGCCAGTGTAATAAAATAGGAGGCATTACTTTTGGAATTGCTTTTATTTATTTATTGCATATTTGTCTCCTCTTAAATGGCTTACTTTTTAAGGAGTTTTAAACTTTTTTAACCAGGTCTTGTAGAAGCCTCTCAAAGAGCGAGGAGAATCCTGTTAATCTAAACATGGGTATAATCTGCTTTATATTTATTAATGGAAAGTTGTTGTCCGCAGAACGTACATCAGTATTAAGATGTTGTCTGTATCACTACTTATTGCTGCTTTTTAAATAAAAATTTATTGCATTTCAGAAAGTTGATTTGTTTAGAAAGTCAATCCATGCTGTCTCCACTGTGTTTCTTAGAAATCAATTCAGGCAGTAGCTTGAAAGGAAGAAGGCACTTGAGCAGCTGTAGTCTTATTTATAGAGCAAAAATGGCCAGGAATGATTTTGTAGTTTACTGAACTATACTTCAAAATTTGTACAAAAGTACCTTCATTCGTTTTCTCAGAGGAGGTGCTTGACTGTACTTGGAAACTGCTCCAGACATTCCCAGAAACATTTGAAACATTTTTAGTTTCAAGTATGTGGTAAAAGCAGTAACTCTGTCCCATTTAAAAGTAAACAAACACACTAAAACAGCTAAATGAAGCTGGCTGCTTATCATCTTGTAGTAATGGAGAGCTGAATGCATGCTCGAGGTTCAGCATTAAGTGCAGTAAATGTATCTAAATCTTAACACCAATTTGTCTTTCTCTAGTAAACGGTTTTTATTGATATGAGTATATTGTTCTTACCATGTTATTTCTGATAGTCTCTGCAATATTATTAGTGAAACCTGACTGTCCATTAGTGATTCATTTGTTTATGTTTTGTAGAGGGAAAATTGCTGATCTGATTTGTTTTCTAAGAATGCATTGTCCCTATTTTCACACTTGAAATGGGTGCAGTGCTCGCTTCCTGGAAGGCTGTTTTGCAACTTGATAGGCGGGCAGACTGACTCCAGCGATGCAGGGGATAGGCCAGACTTGTGCGATGTGGTTTGCCAAAATTAGTATGCCTCAGCTGTAAGTTATTAGTCTCTAAATTTAGAACTATAGGTCACTCTACAAGACTTTAAGGAGATCTATTGTATTTGCTTTGAGGGCTGAGGCTGTGTGAAGCTTGGAGGACAGCTGAATAGATGTCTTTAAGGGGTTTGTTAAGTAGAGATCTCACTACGTTTGAAAAACAGCTAAATGGAAAGCAGCACTTCTGTGTCCAATAAGCATTTTATAATTCAGATGGTTATTCTCTTAGAATCAAAACTAGGATATTCCTCGACCATGTTCTTGTTCCCTTTGTTTTTGTATGAAAGAACCACAAAAAAGGGGGAAACAGTGAACTGAACTGAACAGAACTGAACTGCACAAATAACCAGACATGCATATCTCTTTCCTTGTACTAATCTATGGTGTTACTATGAAAAATAGAGGTTAAAATATTTTAGATATGCCCATGATGTTTAATAATTCTTTTCCAGAGCTTCTCTTGGTAATGATTCACTTTCTGCTTACTTTGTCTTTTACTTATGAAATTAAATACTGACCTTACAAACTAAGATAATTCAGAGCAGAACTTTCTGGCTTCCTTTTTTTCCATCTTGACATTTTATTTTATTTCTAGATGTTGGGAGAAGTGATTTACTCTTTTACTAATACTAAACTTTAACATATGTGGAAATTTAATACAAAGTTGTATTTTAATATAATACAGGCAGTAGCAACAGAGTTCTGTTCAAGGAGTCAGAGGAAAGATACTGTAGGCTATTCTGAATTGAAGGAAATTGGGAAAATTCTTTCACTGCATGATAATATTTCATTTCTAGATAGCAAATACTTTTCATTTCTGGTTCAGCATCAGTTTCTGTGTGAAAAATAGGCAATTATAATGTAATCATTTTGTATTCCAGGAGCAGTGTTCGTTTAGTTGGGACTGGGGCCCTTCTTTTCCCACTCAGGGAATCTGGAAAGATGTGAGGATTGAGGCCTATAACCATTATCACTTGATTTACTTTTCTTTAACTCCTTTCTTTGGTAAGTCACTTTACTACCTTTTATTATTTTTTCACCTCTGGAAAACAAACCACTTCATTGTTAAGCTACATTAACTGTTCATTTAGAAAAAGGTTCTGTAATTTTACTGTCACTTTGTTGTGCTTACCACTGCACACACATTTAGGTCTTGAACCAGTACTTAGTACAAACAGTACTGATTAAAATGTTAGAATTCAAAATCTTTTTATGCTTGAAGATCACAGAATAACTTAAGAAATACTATATAGTGTAACTGATGTTAGTTCCTGTTCACCTGTTTCAGAAAAATTCTTTTTTGTTGGCATGTATTTTTACTCCCAATAAGTGAGTCTCACTTCTGTTGCACCTCCATTTGAAACAAAGACAAAGCTGCTATGGGAATTCAGTTCAGTGTTGGGAAGGCAAATGCAGAGCAAGCAGAATTTCAGGAGCACTAAAGTTTCAGGGCACAATATGAATCTTGAGGCAAAAGAGCAGTATTGTTATGCTGTGTAATTTGTTAAGGCTGCAATTTGAGAGGACAGCCTTCTGCATTCTTGCTGTCTAACTTACCCAACCGGTTTCTTCCCTGGATGTGCTTTTTGATTTTCCTCTCCTTTGTCTTGAAGATTAATGCAGCTGAACAAAGTAGTTAATTTTCTGTCAGAACTTTCTGCAAAAGGTAATGTAGCCCATTGTAGACCACCTGCACATTTTCACTGCCTGTTGAGCCTGGTCTTCAGTGGAGTAAAGGCTAGCATGTAAGTCCTCTGCACTGGGTTGAATTTCAGCCCTTGGGAACGAAGTTTTTGTGTAGGAATAAAAGAGGAAGACGTCACTCCCTGAATGCTTTTAAAGCTTCCTGAAATAGCTGCAGATCTTAGTTAGAATTAACGTGACTGGAATTTCCATGGAAAGCCCCAGCACAGGCTCTGTGCTCTCTAGAACTTAGTTACAGTAATAATCTTTTCTGGTCCCTCCCACATTCCCACAACTCCACCTTCTGGTAGGCAGTGTTACTCTCTGAATAGCTTAGAGAGCAAACCTCTTTCATTCTACAGAGAGTATTTTGGAACCAGAGCCACAGCATATGAGTATCCATACGTAATAACATTTGAGAAATAAAGAGTAAATAAACAACTTAAATTTAAACTGCTATGTGCTTATATTGCTGAAGAGATCTGGTGTCATTGCCTTTTGACCACTGAGTCTGTAAAAGATTCACTGTTCTTGATTTCTGTGCCTAGATACTACTTTTCAGCAGTAAATGGGTAGGCTGGAATTTCTTTATTCTCTTGGATGGAAGGAAAGATACTCTGTAAGTACCAACCCTCTGATAGTTTGTGTGGGTTTATCTTTTAAACCCTCCAACATTTCTGAAAATTCATCTTCCCTGGGTACTGCACTGTAATGTGCAGTACAAACTCGCAAACCCATTCACTGCGCATAGTTCTAAAAAATGCAGTAAAAGTCACAGCAAGGTTGAATGTAGTTGTTTGGTTTTGGAGGAAGCTCTCTTCTCCTGGAAGGAGAACTAGAATATGTATGTAAAAAGAGAAGGTAGGTGATGAGCAGCTTATGTATACAAAGTGTATCTCAGTTTTAGTTTTCTTTGTTTTCTGCTTTATAGACATTCATCTGTTATATATGAATATAGGAGTAGCCAGGATGTGCTGTACATATAATACATATTGCTGGGATAAGTGAGAAATTCAAACATTAGACTTGAGTAACCTCGACCCTGGCTTGCTTTGTTTGATAAGTTGTTTTGTAAAGGAGATGGCTTTCTCAGGTAGCAGTGGGGAGAGGTCTTGGACAAGTCATTGCCTTATTTTTTCCACCATACTTTAAGAGCAGAAGGATGTAATGATAGAGCCCGCCAAGTCTAGACACAGTGGGCCCAATTCATTCTCAGCGTAACTCCATTCATTTTGTTTAGTTATTCTGGGGTAAATTGGGCTCGGTTTCTGTTAATACTGGTTTTCTTTCATAGACAAAAGTGATTGTACTTCCTCGTGATTACAATCTTTCCTAAAGAGTACCATGTTTGTATGAGTGCTGACTAAAAGCAAATATAATGTCTGTGGGAGTAGGTAGAAAAAAGAAACATTTTCCTAATGATAAAGTGGTTGGTGTAATATTCTCTAGCTTCTGTACAAAACTCTGGAAAAGCCCTGGATAGCTTTGGAATGAGAAGCATTATAAAATATAAATCACATTACGCAGTTCCATTCTAAGTCAGAAAATCTAATCTAATATCAAATGCACTAAGTAAGATTAACCTTGTAGGTCTGGTTCAAACACTCTGAAAATTGTTACATTTAATCTGAGCTATTTAAATTGTTTCTTTGATGAGAGATCACGTTAACTAATAGGTACATAAACTCAGTTCCTGTATTCCCATTTCTTCTTCCCCTTTACTAAGAGAGTAGAGCTCAGCAGTGGAGTCTCGAAATTGAGTCCATCTTTAACGTAGCCAGCTCCAAGCCAATTGCAGGTCTTGCAACTGTGAACATTCCCAAACTGCAAACAGAGCAAACATACAGTGTGAAGCTGCAACCTGGTGAAGGCAGTATTGTGCTGCTTGTAAACATCAGCAAGGTAAGGAGCTGTGCATGAGAGCTCTAACCAAATGCAAACTGTACTGTAACACTTGGTTTTCAATGGCTCTTTCTGCTTCCATATCAGTTTCACCCTCTTCTTTCTTTGCTCCTGACTTTGACAAGTTCTGTATCCCTTGCAGGATAGGAAAAAAGTTCTTTCCCTCACTAAAAGTTGTTTTTTTTTGTTTGTTTGTTTTTGTTTTTTAATCTGTGTAGCACAATGTCAAAAAAGATGATGAAGCCTTTCCCTTATTACAGAACTAAACAAAAAGATCATGTCCTCATGGCCATAAATTTTGTGTACCATATTTCACTTCATTCTTCTGGCAGTAGGTGTCTTGTCTTTCACGCCATTGTTTATCTGGTTGATTGGGATTGGAATATAATGCAAAGAAAAGAGAGGAAACATTCCTCAAACCTCTCATTAAATACTCTTTCATGTAAATAAAAGCAAGAGAACCATGTGAAGAACTTGACTGGCAGTAGTGTTGGTGGAAGTTCTGTGTAGTAATTCTTTATATTGGCTTTTAGTCCTTTGAGTAGACAAGGCCTAGAAGGAATTTTGGAGGTTAGAGAAAGCTCTAATGAAGAGAGAACTCTACTGCTTGTTATATACCCCAGAGATAGAAGACGAAAGAATGGGCTCGCCTTCAGAGAGTGTTGGGAAACAATCCAGTGGCAGGCTTAAATCACCAGCATTATTTCCCTTCTTGAGTTCTTGTGGTTTTTGGAAACTGTGTTGAGTTTTGTGACATAGATGTAATTAAGATTAAGGCAGTGCCAGCTGCCTGTGATATTGCTGTCCCTTGGAGCCAAGCAGGAACTGTTGTCTGCTTTGCTGCCATAGGGCACAGCTAAGTTTGTGGGCAATCAGGCTGGGGCTTCAGACAACCCTGGCAGTAACATCTTAATGTCTGTGATAACCTTTGGACGTTATGCTGGCTTTTACCAAAAATTTTCTCTTTTGCTGTGTAACTGCATTTGTTTCCCCAGCTTGAATGTGTTATGTGCATATTCCTAAGTTACCTTGTCAGTTGTTTCAGTGGAGAAAAAGCATGTTAAAAATGAACAGAACATTTGTGCTTCAGTATGCATGTTCAGTGATTTGCCTGATGATGTGCTTTGTTTTATTTTGACGTAAAGCAGAAAAACGTGTAAACATACGATTTTTGTTACTTTTGTCATCAGATGTGCAAATTGTGTGAGTAATTACAAATACCTAGATTAATTTTAAGCAATCATTAGTCTCTGCTTAGCCTTTCCAGGGATTACATTGAGCAAGCTCGACAATGTGAAGCTTCAAAAATGATTTATTTAATCACCCCACCCCGAACTTCAGAAGAAATCTGTTAGTGTGGTGTAAGTGCAAGCTTGTGAGGAAGCACTTCCTTCAGAACAGAAGCAACAGTGTGTTATTATTCTTTGTATGCAGAGGGCTTAGCTGCATGAACTCACAGCAGCTGATTTTACAAGAAGCCCTGCAGTGTGTTCTAACATAGTGACGAGCATAAAGGAGCACTTGCTCTGTACAACTGTCTGGTAAGGTGCTTGTTAAATAGTCAGACATCACCAGAAATCTGTTTCTAGTTGAGAGCTTGTTGCAGATTATGTTAGAAAGTCAATAGATGCTAGAGCGGTGCACATAAGCTGAGATGCTTATCCAGAAATCCCCACACAAAGTGCTGTGTTGCTAATGTGACAGTATTTTGCTTATCAGCTAATGGTGAACATGGGGATGACATCATTAGTGGCCAATGAAACACTCCAGCTGTTCTAGGTGGCTGCAAATGCTCCCTTGCTGTTGGGGCACACAATGACTTTGTGCTGCCATCTGTATCCATGCAATTCAGAGATCAGCACTTCAGCACAAGCAGTTATGATAAGTCCAAGGAAGCTGAAATATTTCTAAATACATTAACTGTTATGTCCAAGTGTGGCTACAGCAAAACATATTGTTGGGCTGCTCTCTGGTCTCCCTTTATACAGAAAGATTGAGGCACTCCTTTCATGACTCTATTCAGTGCTGATCCCTGCATTGTTTGATTGCATGCGTTATTGCTTTCTTTCCATAATTTTTGTGTTGTGGAAATATTTGCTGGCAAAAGTTGGCAATAGGACTGAGCAGCAGAGTAGGCGACTGGAATGAAAATGTATGTAGGAAATTATTTATATAAATATTACTCTCTGTGGTTAGAAAAATGAGAAAATTAAATCTTAAAGGTAGCTCTTTTACATTTGTGAAAATCTTGGAGTACTATTGAAATTATTAGGAAGCACAGATAAAAAGCAGAAAGCAGTGAAATGAGTGAATGAAACCTCTTATTTGAAACAGTCTGCCCACGTACTACCGAGATCACAACTGAAAAATGTCACCCCTGTAAATCTGATTTTGCATATGATAGGTAAACAGGCCAATTAGATGAGGGGTATGATAGATGCTAATGAGCAGTGTCTGCTTCTGAGACTCAGATATTAGAGTTTTGGAGAAATATTCTGTCAGCCAACCTCTTTGTCTAGACATACACATGCATGCATGTACATGCTGATGGCCAGTTGTGGACTCAAAGTGAAGTAGTAGCTGAGACACAAATGAAAGAGATCACACTTTGAAGACTTTTCACCTCAGTGCCTCCGCTGGAGGGATCCCACTTACCTTGGCTCAGCTGAGGCATGTAAACTCATCAGGTCTCTCGAAGGCAGCTGAGCCCCCAGGTGTGTGCTATGTCTTTATTCATAGAAACGTTCTGGCTTTTTCTCTTGCATGTTCAAGAACTCTACAGTAGAAGCTTGGTGGCCATATGGACATGGAAAACAAATTGGATACAATGTGACAACAACTTTCATCATGGAAGGAGGATATCAAATTGAGAAAATTTCAAAGGTGAGCCCTTCAGTTTGTTTTATAGCTGGCATCGCTCTACATGTAATGTATCTAAAGCTCTGAAGTGTTTTGCTGGATTATAATATGCATGTGAAAGCACTGATGATAAACAAGGGTTTTTTTAATGTCACAATGTATGTTTACCTGTTTTGTGGTAGATTTAGCCTTTATAGGTGTCTTTACTTTCATTCAGACTGGAAGATGGCTCGTAGTTAGTTGGAAACATCAGAGGAAAAAAAAACTTTTAAACTTGATCAGTTGTGGTGATGTTTTTGTATCGTGTACTAGAAAGCTGATTTACATTTCTATAAACTAAATGTTGGGGAAGGTTTATTTATTGAATTTTTCTTGCTAATTCAGATTTAAAAAAAAAAAACAACTGTGGGATTGGTGTATTCTTAAGAAGCTAACTTCTAAGTTTCATTTGTTAGAATGTGATAGAAGTGCTTCAGGTTCTACAGGAGGTAACATCTTAAAACTGACTAGAAAAGTAATATTCAGAGATATTTGCTTAAGGGTTTCTGCAACATACTGGCTGTATAATTATCTGATTGTTGTTACTAATAAGCCCAGAGGAGATAATTTCCCACTATTTTTTGGAAAAAAGAACAAACAAAAAAACAGTTACAAGTAAGACTGAGCCCCTTATGCCATTAACATGTGGAAACAACCACATAAACATATGCATTACGTGGTTCTGAGGTATATTGCTTCACTAAAATCTTGTCACCGGGCATCTAAAATTGCTATTTGCTGTAATGTTTGTTCACATAGGAAACCTTACAAAAAACAGGAGCTTCTGGAGTCCCAGTCTTTATAGGGCTAGTAGTAAAGTTGATTATGAGGTCCTAGGAATAGTTCTTTGCTGTTATTGGTAATAAATCTTGAAAAAATTTGAAAAAAACATTCTAAATAAACATAGCATATTGTGCTTGGGAAAATAAGTAGGAAATATGTCTAAAAGCCTGTATTTAAAAACAAACACGTTATTACTGTGTAAAAGCTGCGTGTTTTCTCATAGGGAAATTAACTGTTTCAGTTTGGGTAAATTCCATCAGGATATTTCATAGAGCCCTATGGCATATGGTCACAGGGGGTTTCATGGTCTACAAAAGATATTTAGAACACTTTTTTCCTCAAAGGGAAAGGCAGAAAAGAACAAATGCAGCGCATTGCTGGCATTATGAATTAACCACGTATGAAGATTCATAGTGCAAAGTGTAGTTGTCCTTCATGTGTTCTCTGAGTCTCTGTTTTGGATTTTGACGTGTCCCTGCCCTGAGCTGTACACATGGATGAAGGCTCCATATGCAGTTTTTTTTCTAGCACAGTTTGTCCTCAAGTCAGCAGAACTGAATAAACTTTGGATAGTTCAGGAAACACTTGCAGTGACAAACATTTCTGAAAGTTTCTGTAAGGTTTTTGCTGGGAACCCGGTGCTGTGCTCTGGTGAGCAACTAATAGATGTGAAACATTTTTTGAATGTTATGTCTCTGTATGGGTTCAGAGTATCTGCATACCTTTGGACAGACAGAAGCTAAAGGGCAACAAATGTGTAAGTAAGAATATGCAGTGTGAATCTTATCTAATCCAGCTGTCTTTAGCAGGGACTCCTCTCTGTTTTTTTGATATGTTAGTCTCCAAAACATTAGCTAATCCTTTGGGAAATCCTCTGGGTAGCCTCTAAGTTTGTGCTTGCAGAGACCTTTGGGGCTCTGACCCATTCTGCTGACCTTCTTTGACTGAGGAAGTACCTACACACTGCTGTTGAGAGCAGCAGAAAAACAAAATAGAATAGAGCCAACATCCAGGATGATGTGGGTTTCTGTTTTGGTTTTCTGTTTGAATATTCTATGTTGGACTTTGTTTCTCAGATAATATAAAACAAAGTCATTGACAGAAATTGCCTTAGAATGAAATGGCTTTTCTTGAGAGAGGCTGACTTCTATTTGCTATTGATAAATTCCCTGATGTAGGCATGGCAAGAAGAAAAGTATCTCTTATACTTTAGTATAATAGTTTTAGTATTCTTTAGTATCTCTTTCACTGCCTTTTTGAGGCATTTATTTGATTTTGGAATCAGTTTCTCTATCTTTCTGTATACATATTTCTTCAACAGAAATTTCATTATTTCATGATACTATTTTAGTACTTGGATCTTAACCTCCAACCATTGTTCCTTCCTTGTCTCTACACCCACTTCTCCCCCAGGCCTTTTAATGTGACTTCCAAAAGCCTCTCCATTTGACTTGGTAGTTTTCACACACATTCTATGCTGCATGCTAGTTAGTTAGATCACTAGGGCATTCTGAGATCTTATTTCACCTCTGGGCATCTTTGTCCTTGTTACTTTTCCTAGTGCTAAATCAAAGAACACCCATTGGTTTCCACAGCCATTGGGTACAAACCCTTTGTATGTGACTCAAAGATACATATCTGTTTCTTAATTGTTGAGAGAATCAGATGAGTGTTTGTTTTTTGGTGGCTAGAAAGCTGCTTCTCCGTGCTCCAAGTCTGGGAGAAATATCAGTCCTTGGAGAGCAAGATATGTGATGCACATTGCAAAGTTGCCATGGTCAGAGCCATAAGGATGCATAATCAAGTATGCCAGATCCTAGCAGTTCCCCCCTGCATTTCTTTGACTCTGCTTGGTAGAAGAAAGCTGCAGTAGGAACGGGAAGAGGTGCTGTATTACCAGGTGGGCCCCTGGGGAGCGATGGTTTGGGAACACGAAGTCGTCAGACCCTGGGATCCTGGAAATGTGAGATGGGGCTGAGGAGCTTTTCCCTGTGCTCGTGTGGGTGGTCCTGACTGAGTGTTTCAGCCTAACAAATTGCCTCTGATTTGGCCAGTTGCATGAGTTCCACTTGAGGATGAATAAAGCAGTATCGCATTACTTCTGTTAGTAATATAAATACTCCACTAAAACTGCACTCAGAGACAGTCCCAACCTGCCTGATGACAATCATTAAGAGGACCTCCCAAATACACATCTATAAATCTCACTCCATTTTGTGCCACAAAAAAGAGTTGCACTAGAGACTAAAGAGTTTTTCTCAAAGTAATTTAGTTCACTAGAGGAAGGTCAGAACTTTTTAGTTAGTGTAGTACTCATGATGTATGTTGGGGTTGTTTTTGTTTTTTTTTGTAGTCTTCAACAGTTAGAATGGTGAGAGTTGTATGATTGCTATTTTTTTTTTTTAGACTTCTCAGCTTAGAATATATATACAAAATTCTATGAATGGGTGCAAGGTTCCTGTTGTAAAGCTGGTTATCATGCTGTTCTGTTTTCAGCTGACCCAGTCTGCAGCAAGATTGCTATAGAAAAGAGGTAGAGGTTGGATACTGTGCTAAGCATTTCTCTGAGCACAGAAATATTGGCCAGGGAATCAGAAGTGTCTTCTCAGTGGTCTGATTTTTGTAAGGTTTTTTTTTTGTCACTGGGAATTTCTTCAGTGTTGATCCTTTACAGTAGTGCTGATGCTGAGATCCTTTTGCATTTAATCTACTGTTACCCTTAGGGCAACACTGTACAACAGTACAGGATCTGAGGTACAGTCCTTTTTTTTTTTTTTCCCCCTTTAATTTGTATGTTCATTGCCCCAGTGCAAAGGGATCTGAGGTGAGTGATCTGTGGTCTCCACTCATGCACCTAGTTTGCATTGCATCTGTCCAGGGATTTAATTAATTGCTGTTATGAAGCACTGAAGAGGAAGCAAAAAAACCAAGGTTCTTTTTGTCTTTTCTGCCTCAGACAGAAAATTATTTCTAATCTAAATAATTAGTGATAAGCTAAAAATTCAATAATCACAGTCACACAGTGGGATTAGTTATGTCCCAGTGTAACTACAGAACTGTTTGGTGTGTGAAATAAAGCATTACATTTCATTTTAAAGGTGAAAGTATCAGTTAATTAGGTTAAATTTAGCCAGGTTGACAGACAGATACAGTCCCAACTGTATCTTAAAGCAGAGAGAGAACAGTTTGTACTCTGCTATTATGTTTTCAAAAGGTCAGCTTGTAAATAGTCATTTGAGAAAGAAGTGGTTGCTAACTTAGGGGTAGCCTAGACAAAAACTGTTTCCTGCTGTCCAGTTCCAAACCTATTGCTTAGTGTGCATGGCTGAAATTTTCTGTTTGCTTTCATTCACTTTATTCAGTTTCCCAACTTTCTCCCAATGATAATGAGCAATAGGTACCAGAAGGAGAAAAAAAGAAAAAAAAAAATTTCTTTCTGATCCAGGTAAGTTAAAGTGAAAGGTTGTGAGAGGAAAGAGTAGTAGAAAGTCTTTCTGAAGGAAGTGTATTCTGTAACACTTTGCAACTGTGCAGGACCCAAATGCGACAGGTGGGGAAGATACCTCTGCAAAAGAAGGGTTTGGTGTAACGTGTTACTGCAGTCCATCTAGTACTGCTTCATGGTATTGCCTGTGTGTTGTGGCAATTGAGATACCTCTTCAGAGCAGCGCTGTCACTTTAGCTGAAATGAACTCTCCTAAAACACCCAAAATGATTTCTTGGGAAGTCATCTCCTACCTGCAGTTAGGAGGAATGTTTTGCTGTTTTTTTTTTTCCTCCAGTGTTTGCAGTGCACAATACCAGATATTAGGCTGAAAGAGCATCTGCAGAAGATAGTTTGGCATCTGCTTGATATGTGCTTGTATTTGGAATGGACTTTAATACTTTACACAGAGTTGGTGTCTGTTTAGCAAAACTGGTCTCTGAGAAACCAGATTGGTGAGCATACTGTTCAAATACAGTTGTTAAGGCCAGAGAGACCTTCACTTGCAAACCAGCATTTTTATTTAAACGCATATCTTTTAAGATATATCATTTCAATTCCAATACAGTTTTGCTTTTACTGGATGAACCTGAAGCTAGATATTTAGGGACAAGATCTCCAGCAGAGCTTCTGCATTCTCCTTCCATAAAGAGAAAATATCAGAATAATGTGTCTGATCTAGCGCAACCACTATATTCCTCTCAGTGATTTCCAAATAGAACTTTAACTGTATTTTTGCATCAAGTAAACATACATCTGTCTCGCACACATGTGCAAACGCTTATTAAAAAAAAATTAATACACTTTTAATTTCTGCTTGAAAAGTACTGTAAGAGATGAGGCTGTGTGTTCTGACTTCTTGACTACTTTTAAGTTATTGTTCAATTCAATCACTTGTGTTATAGTTTTGATTTATTTTGTCTGCTTTAAACCTATGTTTTATGTCTTCATAGGCCTATTTTCGGACAGTAGAACTTGTTCAGGAGCCTATTCCTGGGTCTCCAGGTCTCAGTTTCTACTTCAAAATCAATGGCCAACCCATTTTCATGAAGGGCTCAAACTGGATTCCAGCAGATTCTTTCCAGGATAGAGTGACCTATGACACGTAAGTCACATCTGATATTTTCTTAGGAGAAAGGATCACCTTTACTTCCTCATGTTTGCTCATCAAATGTTGACACTAGTGTGGGTGGACTCCTTTCAAGGTAGGTGTAATGTGATAGAAAGTACAGCTGTAACAGCAGAGCAGCAAGCGAGGATTTGCTTAAAGTGGACACAGAAATAAAGGAAAGAAGCTGCTTACCTTCAGAAGGCCTCAGGTATGCAGAGATCTCCACCAAGATACTCTTGCCTCCACTGCCAATCCTTAAATGAGATCTGCAAAGGGGTGGATCCTGACTCCACCCCTTCCAGTCACTCAGGTGCGTTGCATGCATTAAGCTCCCCTGGATTGGCCCTACCTTCCTACCAGGTTCTCAATCACTGTTTCAAGCCACGACTTAGCATTTCCACTGCAGTAGAACATAAATTGCTGGGGCTAAGGCTCTCAGAATTAAGACTTAACATTGCAAGATCTGAATGTTATTCAATGCTAGTAAGTGCAATAACTGATGGGAGAATGGTTATTTGCTGTCCGCAGGTTACTGGCCTTCCAGGCATTTTTAGGAGTAATCCTCAGTCTATCTGTTCCTATCGCCTGGAATGTAGTCGTTGACACTGACAGGAAGAGCACGTTCCAAACCTCCTAATGCAGAGGGAGAAATGCACAGAAATCTTACTCTTCCCTATTTGGTCTACTCTTGGATTTTGCTGATATGGCACGCAAGAAGTGGGATGGAGGCCATGCTATATTTTGACTGGCTTTGTTAATAACACACAGTATTTCCATATGTTGTTCTGCCAGTACTTATGTAAAAGGCCTTACGTAGGTTACTCCAGAAGTAATGCCATCTATTTATTTCCATGAAAACTACAACACATACAAAGTGCAATAACGCTATTTAATAGAGAAAATCCTCAACTATGAAACATTCTTTTTCAGCATAAACACCACTAGTAATTATGCATTTTCACCAACAATGAAAAGGAGCCTGCATGTTGTGCTCATAAAAAATCTGTATCAGTGGAAGTAACCCTTTGTCTCTGTTGCCACTGCTGAAACACACCACCCACTACCTCGCTGTGCTCGCATCTGCTCTTTGGTCTCCATAAATGTTCAGCAAGCATTGATGAATGTCAGTGGCTGCAATTTTTTTCTGCACGTGAGGAATTCAGTGATATACCTTTGCTTCAAATGCACTTCCATATCAGGTTCCAGGTTGTCAGTCTGCCCCTCTGCTGCCATCTGTTGCACAGCAACAAAATGGAATATTGGTGGGAAGGTTCAACCTCCATTGCCATACCACTACCATCTGCTTCTGACATTGTGGGTCAACATAATGTAATAGGAGGCATTACTGTTACAGCAGCCCTTGTGCAGCTGACACTTCATCTATTTTGTGTTTACAGGACCAAGTAACTTTGTTTACACAAAAAATTGCTTTTTGAGATCTCTCTCCAGACATGCAGGATTAGAAGGTATCAAAATAGACTGGCTTCTGTCTGAATTACTTGGTTGCTTTTCAGAGATGAACGTTTGAGATTTTTCTGTGATATAACCTTAGAAACTGCTATCAAGGTTGTGTAAATCTTCTTATTGTATTTGGCAGATTATGGCTACTCTTGAAGTCTGCAGCAGATGCTAACATGAATGCACTTAGGATTTGGGGAGGAGGAATATATGAGCAAGATGATTTCTACGATATTTGCGATGAACTGGGAATAATGGTAAAAAAAACAATGATACAGGCTGTGTATTTGGCAACATGAGCTTGTAAATAAAAAACTACTGTAAATGAGTCAAATAAGAGAATTTAACACATAAGTTCTAACTATCTTTCCAAAGGATACATGGTGGAGTACCAATCTGAGAAGTTGGATCAACCTTCTATATGTATATATGGATATATACAACTTATTCAAACCCTCATATATATATGAGGGTTTTTATATATTTTTTATAATTTTTATATATATATATATATATATAATTTATTTTTGTAAATATATATCTTTTTAACTTTAATTGTTGCTCATTACTGAGGCTGTCTGTTGAAACTGGAAGTGATGTTTTGGACTGTTTATATTAGCTTGTATTTTTCAATTAAGGCTACAAATCTGTGGTCTTCATTTTTTTTCTCTGCCACCCTTATCTGCCCAGAGTCTCACTTTGATCTTCCTTTTCTCCCTGCTTTCTCTGTTTCTCTGCTCTTATATTCCCCCAGAATCTGAGCTAGAGGCTCGTGCCTTGAACTCTCCGTCTTCTGTTCAGACCCAGACTGTCCCACCTCTTCCAGTTCTACATTTTCTATTCTCTTGGGGAGGAATGAGAGAAAGAAATGAGTATCTGAGTAACTGGTGTTAGTGATGTTACTTAATGCAGAAAGAAGACATTTATACTGTGTTGATGTGGATTATAGTCCTGGAGTGGGCATCAACAGGGGCTTGCAACAATTAGTCGACTAACTGTGAAACAAGTACTGTATGGGAGGGAGTTATTCACAAACTCAAATGGTAGTTTTTCTGCCACAGCCGTACTGTGGGCCTCTGTAGCTGTGATTAGGAACTAACTCATGTGAGAGTAGCTTTGCTGAAAAACCTGAGTGTTTCAGTATATGCCCCAGGTTTGAGACCTTGGAATCAGATCATTGTGAGGATTTAGGGCCTAATCTGTTTAACTTTTGTGCTTGCTTCTGAGTAATCAAAACATCAAAGAAAGTAGTTGTGTTTTTCTCTACTAGGGAAATGAATGAAAAAAAAAAATTTCTTTTACTCAATTTTCTTTTTTAAATTTCATCTGGCCTGCATGGTAGACTTTATCTAAAGGGCCCGTTTGAACAAACTATAATTGAATGTAAATATAGCTGTAAGGGAACACCTGCTGTAAACACTGATAATTTTAGATGAGTATCTTTTGATTATACAAGTTTGGAGATACATTTTAATAAGCTTTGATGAAATAGGGACTAGATGAGTGAAGACTGAATTGCATCAGGTATTAAAATCCCAAGAAGTGTGTTCGGTCTTTGCAGCATTAAAGAGCAGAGAAACAAAATTGATACCTTGCTGCCTTCTGCTTTATGTGCTTGCCAAAAAAAAAAAAAAATAAAAATAGTCATCTGAATGCGTGCCCTGATTTTCAAGGCTTCTGAGTACTTGCAGTTCTTTCATTTTTGACACTAGAAATCTAAGTAGGCCATATAGATCTGTGCTTGAGCAATGCTCCATGAAAAGAAGTAAATCTTATTCAGCACTGAGAACAGCAAAGAGATATAGAAAATCAGACCCTTATTCTGGTGCGGGATGATGCTGGAGGACTTTAGTTTTATTCCTTCTACTGGTCTTGCAAAGGCTTAAAAGAGCATTAGAGTCAAACTGTTTAAGGAGAAACAGTGATAACTCACTGAAGGAAACAACAGAAGAAAGAGTAAATTTGGTACAGAGAGTTTTGATTCCACAGTCACTGAAAGACTCTTATTAGTCCTTCAGCAATAGCCTTGCTTTTTCTTAGAGTGTTAGACTGGAACAATTATTAATAGATCTATTACACACATTTTTCTGGGAAATAGGGAAAAGTAATGGCAAAATATGTCATTGCAAAAAAAACAATTTAATGAGAGTCTGAGCTGGCTCTCCCTGTTATTTATGTAGAATGACATTCAGAAAAGTGTAGTCTGTTGGAAAGGACTCGCTATGTTGATAAGCTCCTTCAAGCTTTCCATTTGAGATAGGTTATCAGGAGTTTAACTTATGACACTTAAAAAATAAAATACAGGACAGATAGAACAAGAAATCCTGTCCATCTCACTGGACTTCTTCCTTTCCTTTTTTTTTTTTTTTTTTTTTGTAATTCTTCTTTAAGTTACAAATGAAGGAGTTTGTTGTTCTCTAGTGTTGTTCTCAAGATATCTACTAGATCTTTAAAGGAAAACTAGATTCTTTGTTTCTGCCTCATGGAGCACAATTTGCTCTTTTTAAGATCAGTCTGCATTTGTTGTGGAAGTATTTTGTTAAGAAATGTACTTGAAGACCTGCTAAATGTACTTGATACCACCTCAGAAGAATTACTTTCTTCTTTTAGTAAGTAATGGGGATTTGGTGTTACACATGCAAAGCATTAAATTTGAAATTGTTCTGTTCAGCTGGAGACTCCCTCATAGTCATAGCTGAACAATGCATGGATTCTAATTATTCCATTGAAACCTATTGAAATCCGTCTTATTGAGAAATACTCTACTTATCAGTGAAGGCTGTCAGGATCTACTTTCTAAGGGTGAATATTTTGTATGTCTTTATATTGAAGAAAACCACATTTGAGTATGATCATGATGAATGCCATGGAGAGTGTGATTGTTTTGGTGATGTTTTTCAAAAACAACAGATACATGTTTCAGTTTAATTCTCTATGAGATAAATAACTTCTGTCTTGGCAAAGTATTTTGCATTCCAGTAAGCATCTGTTTTTCAAACATGAAAAATGATTTACTAACAGATTATTTTGTATTTTCTTTCCTATTTCTCATAGATTTGGCAGGATTTTATGTTTGCATGTGCACTGTATCCAACCAACCAGGATTACTTGGAATCAGTAAGAGCAGAAGTTTCTCATCAGGTATTTTGTCCATGTGATCATAACCTAGTTGACCGAGAGAATAATTTATGAGGGCTGCTCCAAAAGTAATGCCTCATTGTGTTGGCCCATGACATCAGAAGTGGATGTTGGTGGTATGGTAGTAGAGATGGAACGTTCCTGCCGATATTCTGTTACATTTTGTTGCTGAGTAGCAGAGGCAGCAGAGGGGCAGTCTGATACTATAAAGCAAAGGTGTATAATTGAATTCCTCCATGTAGAAAAAATTGCACCTGGTGACATTCACTGATGCTTGTTGAATGTTTATGGAGGCCAAGCAGTGGATGAGAGCACAGTGATGTGGTAGGTGGTGTCTTTCGCATCACTGTCTCACCACTGTTGAAGTTTCAGCTGGCCTTGCAGATTTTTACAAGCGCAGCATGCAGACTCTTGTTCATCACTAGTGAAAATGCATAGCAGCTGATAGTGACTCTGTTGAAAAAGTGTTTTGTAGCTGAGAATTTGCTCAATTAAATGGTATTACTGTGCTCTTTGTATCTGTTTTATTTTCAGTGAAAGTAAATAGGCATTACATTCAGAGGGACCTACACATCATCCTAGAAATGATTTGACAGTATTTGTTAGTATACATTTAAATAGATACAAAATGTAACCGTGCTCTTTAATTTGCTTCTAGTAATTAGGCAGAGGTATAGGCCTTCCTCATGTTGAAACTGCTCTCGAGGATGTTTAGTGTGAGCTCTAGTAATATCAACTTGTCTTAGCACAGGATTTACCCTTCACCTGTGGCTGAATAGATGGGAATAGAGCTATGTGTGTGTGTGGTGGATGTGTGCCAGGATATTAAGTATACAAAAGTTTGGGTCTGATCTGGAGCAGGTGGAAAAATGGACAGACTGGATAAAAACATAGAACTTGTAGGCCTAGCATATGTAATATGCGTGTGAACTTGTAATTAAAGTATTAACAAATAGATTATTATTTGTTTTTATTTTTTAAGATAAATTGTTTTGCTTGACTTCTGAAACTGAATTGTCTTTCAGGTAAGGCGGTTAAAATCCCATCCATCGATTGTTCTGTGGAGTGGTAATAATGAAAATGAAGCAGCAATTGCAAGTAACTGGTTCTCCATACCACATGCTGACAGAGAAGTCTATATCAAAGATTACGTGATGCTTTATGTGAAGAACATCAGAGAAATAGTTCTTGCTGTAAGTGATCTCAAGAAAAAGGGGGGGGATGTGGCTTGGCAAAATGATGTAATGTTTGCAATTTGAGCAACTTGGGATTTCTGTGCTTCTGTGTTGTTGGTTTTTTTCTTTTGTTTAAATAATCTTTGAAAATGAAAAAGAGTATGCTGTTGAGGAACTGCGCTTTCCTCGCTTGTGTGAGCTACTCTTTAAAATCAACAGTCATCCTCAAAACAAAACAAAAAAATTGTTTTTGTCTTTAATGTCCTGAGATATGTAAAGATGACCTGAAAATGTAGACGATTCTGTCTCCTTTTTCTTTACTATTTAGTGTACTCCACAAATGCCTTCACTTGCAGTGGAGAAAAATCAACTTGCCCATTAATTAATCAAGATGATTGATTTCCTTTGTCTTGACTTTGTTGATACATATTGTAAGATGGATTAACAACCCTCAGTCATTCAATCGCAGTTGAAGAAATTCATGAATATAATATTTTTCCAGTGTGTGTTTCCAAGTATGTGACTGGAGTGTTTGGCTGAAGTAGGTTAAACAAAAGCTGTGCCAAACTTTGTCCTTCTCATGTTCTTTGGTCGTTATGTTGTTTTTTGTCATACATGGCTTTTAGGGGTTTTTTTGTTTTGTTTTGAATAGATTAATGATGTTTTACAGTATACAGAAACTAAATATTTGAGATGAACTGTGAACGTGCTGACCAGAAGCACCTGAAGTCAATGATGATATCTATTGTGATGTGGCACTGCTCATTTTGCACGGTTCTTGTAGAGTTGTTTCTTCTTTATTGGAAGTACTGCAGCTCATTGCTTCATAGAACCTATGTTTAACTAACTTTTGTTTGCGTATGTGGGGTAAAATTGATTCGGAAGTCCCAAATTGATGCTGCATAACCGTATAGGGATTATAAATGATCCTTGAACCATGGATTAGTATTCTTAAATCCCCGTTTAGCTAAAAGATGTGCAGAATGATTAAAATATTGCAAGAGCTTTGCCTGGCTGGTGAACAAGTAAATGTAAGTTTTGTGTTAACCTAAAAGTGTTAATGGTCTTTTCTTAACCCAGTTATCCAGCATGATGTTACTGTCTTCAAGGTATGATAATGCTAGTCTAACTTCTGTCATTTTCAGGATGAGGTGCATTTTGTGTTATGGGGCTTCATGGTCTAAATTTTCCCTTGCACTAAGCTAGGCAATCAGTATGTACATGACAGTGATGTTATTGCTTGTTATTAGAGGCTATTGACATTGTCAGAGCAGTTGTACTCTGATTCATAGTATCTTTCTACTGGAAAGGTGTAGAAAAAGGGAAATAGTGAAAATGAGGCAGAGGAGTGAAATAACTTGCCAAAAAGGATCTGCTTTTGAGAAGTTGCACATTCTAAGTGTAATGGTGTCTTACAATCAAAATGATAAGCAAAAATATAGGTATCTGTATTTCTTAGTTTCTTTGAGCTGAGAGGCTGGTACAGGTATGCTGTGGTGTTTCTGTGGTTGGCTGCGTGACTTGGATGGCCAGTGTGTGTACCACAAAGCGAAGTATTCTGGCTTGTGATAATATTTTTTTAGTTACAGTCCACTTGTGCATTATTTTGCCGGGACACTCCTTTACTTTGAACCCATAGATAAACTATTTTGAGTGTCAGAAGGAACTTACCAGTTAAATGATTTCAGGTTCTGTAAAATACAACTCTGCTATGAAAACAGTCTGCAAGAGCTGGGGCTGATCAGCCTGGGGAAGAGAAGGCTCCAGTGAGTCCTGGTGGTGGCCTTTTGGTATCTAGAGGGGAACTACAAGAAAGAAGGCAACAGATTATTGAGCAGAGTTGGTTGTGACAGGACAAGTGGAAATGGTTTCAAACTTAAAGGAGGGAGATCTATGTTGAATAAAAGGAGAAAGCAAAGGTGATGAGGCACTGGAACAGGTTACCCAGAGATGTGTTGGAAGCCCTGTCCCTGGAGACATTCAAGGCCAAGCTGGACCAGGCTCTGAGCAATCTGACTTAGCTGTGTATGCCCCTGTTCATTGCAAGGGAGCTGGACTAGATGATCTTTAAGAGTCCCTTCCAACTCAAACAATTCTGTGATAATGTAAACCAGCTGAGGAAATCTGTAATTGCTGGCAGGACAGGACTGTATCACTTAAAAGACTTCTAAGTCTGAGCTTAAGACTTTGGGGACTCTAAGGTATCCTGTAACAAATTGTACTTCAGTTAATTGTTAATGACTTGGATCCAAAATATTGGAGAGAGATGGCTCTATTCTTTCTTAAAATGAAGCATGTATCAACACAGCTTTACTGTGTTGGAGCCAGTTGCTGTAATCTGTGACTGTGGCACTTCAGGCCTCTGTCTTACAAGTAGAGTGAAAAATGTATTATACCTGCAGAACAATTCCTACAGTGCTTTGTAGAGTACTGATAAAAAATGACGTACACTAAATCTGCTGAGGTTATAAATAAATGCTGTTCTGAATAGTCTTAAGTGTAACTCCTGGTATAGTCTTATCTACTTTGATGTGCTGAGTCAACAACAGTGACAATAACCTACAATGCTACTGTGCAGTCATTGGTGGCAGAATATCTTGGTTTTGTTGAGACTAAATTTAGGTGACTAAATAACAAAGAGGAAAAAATCACGGTGGTATTGCTCCAAAAGCACAATAAAAGTAATGATTTACATAAAGAGGTCACAGTATTCAAATATTAATGTTCTTTGGGTTTATTTTTCATGAGATGCACTTTTAATTAGCTTTCATTAAGAATTTAGAAGTATATAAAGATAGCAAATCTCTTGATGTGAGGAAAAGAACCCCTTAGAACAGTAGAGCAAGCAATATCATGCCTAACTGTCTTCCAGGAGGAGGAATAAGGAAGCTAATTATGCTTCTTAGATGATGACTGTCACAGAGGTGACAGACCTAAGTGGTGACTCAGAAATTTGGAAAAAGCTTGTTCTTCTTTGCCCTCTTCCTTTTCAGAATACATTCCAGATATCTAGATGATAAAAACCAATCATTTTATAAGAAGTAGTGGTGATGTTTTGGTTTTTTTTTCTAATCACAGGAAGATAAAAGTCGTCCTTTTGTTGTATCCAGTCCTACCAATGGTTTGGAGTCAATTAAAGAGGGCTGGCTCTCTGAAAATCCTTATGACACGCATTATGGTGACACTCACTTTTATGACTACAGCAGTGACTGCTGGAACTGGTCAGTGTATCCTAGAACTCGTTTTGCTTCAGAATATGGATTTCAATCCTGGCCATCTTTCAGTACGCTGGAAAAGGTAAGGCTGATCTTCCGAACCTTATTGTTTCCTCTGCTCTCATTTAGTGAGGGTAGTGAATCTCTTTCCAACAAATCATGACTGCAGCTGGGATAATGCAGTGTGAGGTGTGATACATGGCAGGTGGGATAGAAGTGTGTAGTGCTGTGGAAGGAGGGGAAGAAACTGGACTGTATCCTTCCTCAGTGGTTGAAAAATTTGTCTTGTCATTGCAAGAAAAAACAAGTTCAATGCAATTAAAGGTGTTTATTAGGGCTGCCATGATAGGAACACTAGGAAACAGTCTTCATTATTTTTATAATTAAATGAATTTTAAAAATTATTTTCTGTTCGTAACCAGTAACTGGCACTGGTTTTCACCATTTGAAGAGCCCAAGAATCTTATATAGCTTGAAATGTTAAGTTGCTGCCCATCCCTGACTACTAGCTTAATTTCAAGTGGACTTGTCTTACGGGTCCTTCTTCCCTTGGATATGATCTATAAAAGATAAGCAATATTATCACTCATATTGAAACGTAGGTGGCTGTGCCTGATAGATGGGAGAATGTTATGTGACTATTAATTTTAATATTAATTCTTTTTAATATATAGCTTAGTGATGATTGCCTAGCATATTTCTGTGGCTGTGTTTAAGGTCCATTTAGAAATACAAAAACCACAACCAGTGCTGATTTGTGCTGAATTCTAAAATTTACTACTTTTTATTGCTTTTATCAACTTATTTGCTAATATTCAATACATAAAGAAAAAAATATTGGAGAGGGTTTGGTTTTGTCTCCTATTAAATCAAGATACTGTATATTGTTTGATTTTTCTTTTTTCTAGTTCAAGCAGAGATGCATCGTCCTGTTTTTCTGTCCATTTGTTCAGAGATGAATATCATGTTGATATGCATGCATCTGAAAGGAGTTCAAAATGTTCCTTTCAGTTTGCTGGGTTAAGTATATTATCTGAGACATAATCAGTATGATCATCCATATGAACAAAAATGAACATTTTAAAATCAATCTGACCTACAGTAGAACAGATTTAAATAAAAGATGTTACAGAGACTGTAATTATGATGAAAGCTGAACAGTAGTAGCTGTATGAGCTATAAGGTATTGTTGTCCTTAGCTGAAAAAAAAGCTCGAACTTCTTCATGCTCATTTGGTTCCAGAGGCAGATTATTGTAGCAGGTTTTGAATGTATATTACTAGAATTTATAGCCCTGCTAGCTTTTGATATTTATTATCCTGGAAGGAATACAGCTTCTTACTTTCAAACATACCAAATGTGCACCTTTATGCCTACATGTATTTGACTAGAGTACATTCTTTCATCTCAATTAAGTGTTTCTGATTTACTGTGAACCCAAACAAACCTGTGGTCAAATTCAGTCATAGGACAAGTAACTGTCATGCTACTGAGCCTTTTGAGCAGGTTCAAAAGCACTGTCAATTTTCAGGTGTTTGTGCAAAGAGTATGAGCAAACAGTGTTACTAACTAAAAATTCTTCTTTGACTGCATGATGTGCTCTTTAATGGTTTTGAGTGATGCCTGCAGACTGTAACAGATACCTTTTCCTGAATAACCTGTCAATCATCATTCTGATATTTTACTTACCTTTTAAAAAGGTTTCCTCTGCTGCGGACTGGTCATACATGAGCAATTTCTCTCTCCATCGACAACACCATGAAAATGGCAATGACCAAATGCTTCAGCAGATTGGATATCATTTCAAGCTTCCCCTGACCACTGATCCCATAAAAAAGTTTAAAGATATGATTTACCTCACTCAGGTAACAGTGATATCTTCAGTATAAGTAGCTGTTCCAATAGTCACTATTAGTAGTTGAAACTGGACCTAATCTGTTAGGCAATATTCAGTCATACAGAAACAGTTTCTGCACTCGAGCATTGGAGAGTCCAGTATAATTTGGAACAGGCTTGTCTCTCATTTGCTGTAGAGAATGCAGTTTTCATCAAAGAAGATCTGGAATACTTCTCGGAGAATTTTGCAGAAACTGGCTTAGTCAGGAGAAAGTCAGAAGTGTGTCTATCTTGATCTCTGTCCTCTGCGAGGCATGCTTACATTACTGACTGGGGATGTAGGGACATCCTGGTCTTTCTTGGTAGACAACTCTTCATGGGACTACTCTGTTATTCTTCGTATGCTTTGCTTTTCATGTGGCCCACGGGGATGTATTGCTTCTATTTTTGCTGTAAGGAATACATTAGCTTTTGAAACAAAATTATTTGTAGAGGCTGCAGTTGTCTGTGTAATCATCAGTAGCTTTTATTTTGTTGTTGTCTCCAATATTAATGCTTTTTTCTTTTTTTTTTTAATCAGTGGATTATATTTTGCTTTTCCTCTGAAGTAGTTTTGCCTCACACTTGCTTTTTTCCTTGCAATTTCTTTGTGACTTACAAATGATATTATTATGTTTAAAGTGCTGTTACTTTTTTGTTGTGTTCCAAGAATTTCAGAAATGCTCTTGATGGGAAAACTGGATTTGACAAAGTTTTTGATGTTTGAGAGCTCCTGTCAGCAAGTTTTATACAAAACCGAAACAGCTGGAGAACTTTAAGCACTGCTGACAAGAGAACAAGGATAGATGATGCTGTGAAATTGAAAGCAAGGGTGAAACTTGCATAGTGAGTTCCTGACTCAGAAAGCTATGGGAGTTTCTGCAGGGTGAAGTCTGTAGAGGCTTTACTAACAAGTTAAACAATTTAAGAACACCGGAATTGCAAAAATGACAAGGAGAATAAAGTTGGCTATCATAGTTAACTAGAAGTGTAATGTTTATTCTTTAGGACAGCTCAAAGGTAACTTTTTCCTTCATTTTGTGACTTCTTTAATAAGTCCCCATTATAATTAATTCTCTTTGTGTTGAAAATAACTGGTTATTTAGCTTCTGTCAAGAACCTGGCCAATGCAAAATTATTGAAAGTGTTTTTTAAAGATCAGATGGGGAAGCTGAGAAGAAATGTGAATGTGGGTGAGAAAAGATTGCTCCTTGGGTGCACAATTTTGAATGTATAATGGGAATTTGTGTTTGAAAGTATGTATTGTTACTGTGAAGTCTGTGTTAATTGAGTAAATACACACATTTTGAAAGTAAAGGAGAGTAAAATAACTAATTTTTTAATGTGTTTGACTCAAGGTGATGCAGGCTCAGTGCGTTAAGACAGAAACTGAATTCTATCGTTCTAGTCGAAGTGAAATAATCAAGGGAGAAGGACACACAATGGGAGCTCTGTATTGGCAACTCAATGACATCTGGCAGGCACCTTCATGGTCTTCCTTGGGTAAGTTTTGCAACAGTCTGATAAAATGTACCAGCCAGTCCTTGGTTTCCTCAACTGGAAATACCAGAATAAGAAGTAAGGCTCTGCAGTCTCTCTTCAGTGACTTTGCGTACTTTGTTTCTGTCCATTCTTTAGAAGTGCTTTCCAGAAGAGTGTTTTATAGAATCATCCTGCAAGTCTGCCAAAGAGGATAGGGAAAGAAGCAATTCCTTTACTGTGGGTGTTTTGCTATTGAAGTTCAGATTTAGTAGCCACCAACTCATAACTGTGTTCTAGAAGGGTTTAGCTTAGAGAATTTAAAATCGTATGTAACTCCTAATTTTTGAAAACATGTTTTTCATGTTTCTCCAAAGGAAATAAGGGAATCATTGAAGACAGATAAAGCTGTCTACTAGGAAACAGTGATGGTTAAGGGTGCAACCTCATTTTCCACGCAAATTATGCGCAAATTATGCTTTTTTTTTTTTTTTTTTTTTTTTTTTTTGTAAAGGAGTATTTTTTTTTTTCTTGGAAATTTATGAGAAGTTCTGTTTCCTAAAGGGCCTGGAAATCCCTGATTATACTGGTTGACTCAGCTATACAAAGGTGCACCCACCCACTTTGCATGAGAATACACAGAGCAGGATAGGGAAGAGTAAGAAGGAGTACCTATATTTAAAATTCTGCTTTGCACAGTTGTATTTTGATGATTTTGTCCCCCTTGCCTCCTGTGGTAAAACCGTGAAAACAGCTCCGTTCAGCAGGCAGTAGTGCATTGTAAAAAAAAAAATCTGTGGAACCGTGATCCTGTCCTGAAAAAGACTGGATGTAGTATCTAGTGGTTAGTCATCTTTATTTCTTCTATAGTCACTTGGTAGAGATGGTTATTGCATCCTCCACTGTCTGGTAAGTGAGATGAATTATCTTATCCCTGCAGAATTTGCTTTTCGTAGAACTTCATATGACACCTCTCACACAGCATATAGCTTCTGAAGAGTTCTTTGTAGAATAAGATAACTAGCTGAGGTTTGGTTTCTAACTTAATGTCAGGTGAGTTGAATCTCACTTTGTAACTAAATTATTCTGTTAATATGCTATTTAGATAAACTACACATGATATCTCCTTTTATTCTTTCTAATACGTATTCTTTTTAGAACACTAGAATGGAGTAAGGAGCACATGAAGAGGTAAGGAATATCTCTTCATATAAATAAGGAATAAGGAAGGAACGTGTAGTAGGAGAGAACTGGTATGAGAGAAGTGGCTGTGTTTCATATTTTGAATGTTTTGTCTGGAAGTCGTTTTGAAATGGAGGTGCTATTCAATGACAGTTAAATAGGATTTCAATTTTTTTTTTCTTTTTTATTTTAGTTATTTGTCAAATATTCTGTTTTTGAAAATATTTCCTTAAGAATGTTGTGTGTGGTGAAATAAGAACGGATTAGAAAAACCTAGGAGGTAGTCTGAAGTTCTCTTTCTGTCCTTAGAAAAAAATGCCATTTCGCCTTGTTTCAGAAACTTAGCTTACCCCACCTTCCCTGTCTTATTTTTAGTTCTCTGGGAGTGTGCCTCTCATTTTTTAGTATTCATCTAGTCAAAGGAACAACCACTAACAGCGAAAAGCAAAGCAGTAGAAGTAGTAGACTATTTTATTTACAGGGGTCCAACTATAACATTCTTATTTCTGGACTTATGTGAGGAAAGAGAATATCATAATGCTCATTTTTGTGATTCTAGCAATGACTGTTCTTAGACTTTCAATGCCTCAGAATGAAGAGAGATGCTTGAAAAAATATCTTTTTATAAGGACAGAGGTGTATTAATAAGATGAAGTGATTGTGAAGACCATAAATGTGTATTTTCAAGTACAGAGCCGATGTCATTGTAGAAAATGCATCAAATACTTGAATTATTCATGTGTTGTTGAAGTTAGTTTACAGAAAAGAAGCTCAGCAGAGAAGCAGCTGTCCCTTTGTTTTGCTCTATTTCCTCAGTGGAAATGAGGAAAGGTTTAATATTCATTTAATTAGGCAGTGTAGTAGAGGGATTTTTTGAAATGCTAATAGCTGAAATTATGCAAAACTTCAGATAAATTAGTTTTATTTGCACTTCAAAAACGTGTTTCTGTGTCTTGGCACAGTGGTATCACCAAAGTGCCTCTTATTTAAATCTGTTATTTCACAGAGTCCCATGGAAGTCGTTGTATAATTTCCTGTAACAAGCGGAAATGTTTCCTAGTGAAATGAGGAGCAGATATCTCATTTCAACTCACCTTCATGATTTTACTTGGAATAAAATGAAAACTGTGTGGTATTTCTGTCTGCTGTTCAGAATTTAACAGGTTATACTACAACTGGGTTTTATTTGTTAGCACCTGTTTGTGAAACACTTTGTGCCACACTGACTGCTTCAGCATGCGTGTTGTGTGTTTTGAAGAGTGCTGTGACACACGCAGCAATTTATCACCCTACCCCATAACTGTCACCTTAAGGTACCCAACTCAGTTGTCATGAGATTCCCTTGAAGAGAGAACTGGCTTTTATTGCAGATTCAATATTCAAAGCCCTTGGTGAGGTGACACCGTAAGCTATTATGGAGAGTAATAGATTTGGATTTGTGAGAGTGATGTGAGAGAAGAACTACCTGCATGCTTATCAGATTGCATTTAGTGATGTGATTAATTGAAAATCTGTTCCAGGGAGAAGATCTGCTTGTTCTCACTCCTGCTATGAGTGTAGATAATTTCTGGGAACAGCCAGAAAAGGCTGGTGACATGTCTTTGCAAACCGAATTTGATTTCTTTTTCTGAAGTTTGGTGTTGTGAAGAGTGCAGACCCATGTTATTACAAGGAAAAAAAATGGGAATCTTGGATTTCTTCAAGAATTCATTTAAATGTTGGGGGAGGAGTAGAAGGAGGTGGAATAAACCATTCCAGGGCTGTTATCTTTGTTATGCGTATCTGAAACAGGAAGGTTTAAGTAGCTATCCTGAGATATTTCTGGGTTTAATATCTAGATTTCTTTCATTCATTTTTGGAGCAGGAGGAGTATTTTATATGCAACTTGCCTAATTTTTAAATCAAGAAACTGACTCTGTGATGAGCTGAAAAATGCAACTTTTCTATCAGTGAGCTTCTGTGCTGTCTGAAGTTACTTTGACAATGGTATTATCAAGATCCTACTACTGGAAAAGTTACCATTAAATGTCTCTTTCTGTGTGAACCTGCTCCAGCAGTCTAGTTTTGTTCATCAAGTGGCTGTAGGCTTTTTTGGGAAAGGATATATCAACCCTAAAAAGCTAATCTCAGTTAAGCAGACTACTGTTTGCAAACATCTTAAAGCAGTAGCTATAGTAGTTGAAACCTAGAATGAATTTTGATATGGTAAAAACTTTTAAGTGTGTGGCTTGTTTGCTGTTGTTTGCTGATTGTGGAGGTTTTTTTTGGTTTGCTTGGTTGTTTTCTCCCTACGAAGGTATAATGCCAAGTTTACGCTGTATTGTTTTCTCCACAGTACCAGTTATCTGAGGATCTTTGTATTTACTGCCTAGGTGGAAAACCTGTTTTTCCCTTCAGTAGCTACTACAGTGTGGTTACATAAAGAAAATCAGTCAGGAAATGGAGGGTCAGGCCCAGTAGAGGGTAAATAGGAATTTATATTATGCTAAGTTACAGAAACTGCTCTACTTCAATTGTTTTTGTACTTAAGACAAGCAGAAGTCTAGGTTTTCATCAAGTAAATTAAACTGAAGAAAAAGATTGGGTGAGCAGGCACTGGAAACCTCAACCTATTTGGGGTGTCTTGTCTGTGCTCACGGAGGGCTCTGACTGCGGCCTACAATGAAAAGCTTCTGCTGCACGACAGTTGGAATTCCTGAAAGTCTTTTGGCAGTCCTGAAGACTTCTGAGATTTCAGACCCTCCCAGAGCCTGGGCTTGGGTGCAGTGCTCATTTCTCATGCAAGGACAGCTGCTATTATTTTTCTAATAAGATACTGGCTCATAGTTTGGTGTGTTTTAGGTAAGCCGTTCCCAGTCCAAATCTCTCATCTCCTCAAACTTTATGTCCCAAAAGAATAATTTGTTTGCACTCCTTGGTTTTGGAGGAATTGTACTTCAGACCAGCAGTACTGTAATACCAGGAACTGTCTTCAGAATGAAACAACATGGCTTTGTTCATGTGCTGAGTGGCACCAATATGCTCACTATGTTCATCAGTGCAGCAAACTGCCTGTTTTGAAGAAACTATACAGCCTCTCCTAATATAATTTTTCAGACTTTGTCTCTTCAGTTTGCCTCGGTACAATTAGCATGAATGCCAGTGTTATTCTGTTGGCAAGTCTGATCTTATAACACAGTTCAGTTTTTTTATATGAATTTTCCAGGCAGATTCAAGTTTTCTTGTCTGTTCACCCATCTAGCTGACTGCACTGCGAGCTTGCTTAAAACGAGGTGATGTGCAGGGTACTGAGCTGCAGCTAATGCACTTTGTTCTCCATGAAGTTCATTCATGTCTGTCTGAAGTGCAAGCTGAGCATGTTCAGGTCTGCCTATGAAAGCCACAAACACACCCTTTCAAGACCTATGTTACTCTGGATATGAAGTCCTTAATTGCGAAGTGTTTACAAGGAAAAAACACCAGCATGTTACTGGAAATACTTCTCCAGCATCCCTGAAGTTTAAACCTGCTGTATAAAACAAAGAACTGGGGGGAGGGAGGGGGGGAAGTAGATATCTAAGTTTTTTTTTTAATGAGAAAATGCATCTGACTTGCTGCTTTAATGCTATTTCAAAAACAGTTGAGCAAAGAGAATGAAAATGCTGATAGAGGATACAAGGTAGAAAATAAATAGAGAAAGAATTATTTCAAAATGTTTGTGTGGCAGTGTTTCATCTGGCAAAGTTACTCTTATTGGAGAGGAGACGGAGATTATCTGTTAATGATAGACTGTCAATATTAAAGGTAATGAGGTATAATTTTCCTTTAAATAGGCAAAGCAAATTGGCTTATCTACAGCATGTCTTCAGTAAATCCCATACAGTGAGCTTTATTTCTAGACCTTGTCAAATTCATTTTGCCAAACTTGGATCTGTCCTTGGTTTGAATACTTGGGCTTCATTGCTCCTGGTCTTCTAGGGAAGAACTGAAAGGAGAACTGAGAAAAAGGGAAGAGAGAGATTAGGCATGCCATTGTGTCTGTCTCCTTACAGTGGTGGGTGTCGGTGGCAATGCCACTAATGCCTGTGTCTTTGCTTGTATTCTCAACAACATAGAGGGTCTAGCTGCATGCTTAACATGAACTATGCTGTGTCAGTTATGTTAAAGTCTTTCGTGTTTGAGGCTCTCCTTTATTGAATGACAGTGTATCAATGGTAGGACTAAAATTTTTTTAAAAATCTGACTTTTTGGCAAAGCTTAAAAAAAAAAAATCTTTCAAGAGCATCAAATTCATTCCAGAGGAGAACCATGCCTGGAAGGAAACAAGATTAACTTTAGTCATTCTCTTTGCCCAATAGGGTGAAAAGGACTGGAGGGGACATTCTGTTAAAGCAGCACCTGAAAGCACAAGAAGGTACTGTGTGCCAAGGTAAAGTTGGATTTTGTCTGAATCTTTCTCCCTTTTATCCCTTTCCCAGAGTATGGTGGAAAGTGGAAACTGCTCCATTATTTTGCCCAAAACTTCTTTTCCCCACTGCTGCCTGTGGCCTATGAAGATAATGGTGTGTTGTACATCTATGGTATCTCAGATTTTCACACAGACCACAAGCTGACTTTGAAGGTAAGTGACACCTCTTCAATTACTCTCATGTCTCTTGCTACAGAATGTCAGCTACTGAATACAGAAAAATTAAATGAACATATCTTCGTATAGACAAACTTCTGTAAGTCCATTCCCTAACTCAACACGATGTAATTTACTTGTGAACAGATGGTCTCACGGTTGAAATGGCAATTGGTGGCTGTCAATTAATAGCGACCATGAAGCAATAGAATTTAAGATCTTTGGTGGTAGGAAGAAAACTGCCTCTAAAACCTCAACCCTGGATCTGGGGAGAGCTGATTTCAGGCTGTCTTATAGTACCATGGGAAATGACTTTTGAAGGCATTGGAGTCCGTCAGTGCTGGTCACTTCTTAAGGGACACTTAAGTGTCACTTCCTATAAGCACAGGAACAGGCAGTTCCAAAATGCTTGATGTCAAGCAGGTGGGACAGAAGGCTGGCTTGGCTGAACAAGGGTCTCCTAGAGCTTAGAAAAAGCTCTAGAAAAAGGTGTATGGCTGCTGGAAGCAAGATCAGGGATGCTGTTGCAAGGAGAACATTGGTGTTGTTAGAGCTGAAGATGAGTTATGTCAGATAACTTTGAGCGACATTAAGAAATCCATCTGTTTGTCTTTTTAAATCTGGCAGAGGAACTTGAATGAAAGAAAAAAGTCAACAAATCAGTCACTTAATAACTCCATTTTTCAGCACACTCCTGAGAGGAATTAGCAACACCTTCCTCTCAAGGAGCCTAGAGATTTTAAAAAACAACAACAAAAAAAACTTTACAGATGAGAAGAGCAACAGATCCAGACCGACTGCAACATACGTGTTGTTAGGTTTGTGTAATGGTCTTATTATTCAATAGTGATTGTTTAAATCTTTTCTTGTAGAGTTTCTTGCTATTAGAGGTGAAAATCATCCGGTACTGTCAGGAGAACAACTCTTCCAATGAGTATCAGGAAACCTAGGATACTGGGTTGTTTTTTGCAGATGTAACTTTTCTTGTGCTAAGCTTTGTGGTGTCTGAACAGGTCATTGTGTACTCCTGGAGTTCTCTGGAGCCAGTATGCACTCTTGCCAAAGATGGTGTGACTGTTAAAGCACAGAGTGCTTTTTCCATCTACAAGGAGTCCATAAATGCCTTGCTGGAAAGATGCAGAAATTGTACCAGGAAAAGCTGTGTTGTTTCTTTTTACCTTGTGGGAGAAGATGGACTCCAGAGTCCAATGAATCATCACTTCCTTTCATCCCTGAAGGATGCTGTAGGATTGGAAAAGACGCAACTTAGTGTAAGCCATCTTAAATTACTGTATTTGGTTTTGCTGATCCAAGTATTTTGAGTTGTTTGCCTCTTAGTTTCTGCTTCCACTGAATGTTCTGTCTCCTTAGCTGCAGTAATTTAGCTTCTATGTAGAGGAGTTCAAAGTCATGTGGGTTTTTTTTCTGTCACCACACGCGTATCTGAATAACATTGTTTTTTCCATGTATGTTTGTTATTTGTTTGTTTTTTTAATGATGAAGTCTCCATTTCATTTGTTTTGTCACTGTAGGTTGGTACCAGGTCAAGGTAATTCAGTTGAGTGTGTAGTACATTAGTGTCAACAGTATTTCTTCTTGAAGTTCTCAAGCTCTTTTAGATCAGCGTAACGTTGCTAACATGCAATATTGCGTACTCATTTCCTTGTTCTGCAAATCCCTGCTCTCCAGACATGGGTATAAGATTTGCCTAGCAGTGATTGTTTCATAATATCTGTGAAGTGTGGCAGTCTTCTGAACAGACGCAAAAGCATTCAAGTGTTCCATGTTTGCTTACTCCATTTACTGCTTTTCCCTGCATTTCTCCTGTTCCTTACAAGCTTACTTCTATATAAGTATATGCAGGCTTGCTCTGTGTGTGTGTGTACATACTCATGCACACACACAAATTTAGTTAAGCTTCACTTTTCAATATATAAATCGTACTGCAAAATTCTTAGTCAGCAGAGTGGCTGAATGGGAACCTGTGTGTTCTCACATGTGGCTTCCAGATTGCAGCCTTGCTCTTTAGTGCTAAACTAAACAAGGGGAGAATAGAGGTCTTTAATCTCTTTAAATCTAGACCAGCATAATTGCTTTACAAAAAGAAAATGGGCTAGATTTTCCCCTCTTATCTCTTTGATGGCAGCAGGGCCTGCTTTCTGAGTATACAAAGGAAAGAAACCAGTCTGTTTTTTATTTATTTTTTTCAGCTGGTGGCACAATCTAGAGTCTGAGTCATGCTGGGTTGCTTTTTTTTATTTTTTGAGGATGACATCACCAATAATAAAAGCTCTACAACTGGAGCACTGCTGGGAAATTTTATGCCTTTTTCCCATGGCTGCGTTGTCTCTGCAGTAGCAGCTAGTAAGGATAGCTAGCAGGGATAAATGCAGAGTAGGTATTTTAAGAACATATTCAGTTGTGATTTAAAATATTTCTGTTTCATGAGAAGGTGGTGCTTCTGTACATAGTTACTAATAATCTAACTAGACTTTCAAATATATTGCTAATCCAAGTGCTACCCTGCATAGTGTTGCTTACGGTTTCTTCAGTTAGCACAAAATACAAACAACTTGTATTTTTTCTTAAAAATTAAGAGTTGTTTTTCTTTTAAGCGGGATGTGTCTTTTGCGTTTTTTTGCTCTCTACATATTGGAATTTAAAAACAATGTATCATAACATTTCTTGACAGGGAATGGAGACCGCTCTGTGAAAATTTATCCTGGTTGTGCTTTTAAGCCTAAGAGAGATTAACTGCTGATAGAACTTAATATTAGGCCTTGTTCTGATATTTCACAACATAGCTGCCTTTTCAATGTAGCATAAAGGCTTCTGTTAGGAAGAGGTGACCTCTTGTGTTGCTGTGACTTTTGTCATCTTTTGCATCTATGTGGTACTGTTACTGATGTAATCAGAAGGACCAGCTACTTTAGAGCATAAATTTATAGGTTATATGTGAAGTATGTACGTAAAGGGGGAATTCCACAGTAAATCATCACAGTAAGTTTAGGATACAAGTTCTGAGTATAAATCATATTACTATTTACTTGGTAATTTTCAAAAGAAAGGAGAACACTCCTTAGTTTCATTTTTCATTTTCTGTGTTATTCTGAAGAAAAGTTATCATCAGTGTTTGCGGTTTTTGCATGATTGTTATGTATATTTGACCTTTTAGTTCCAGAATATATTACAATAACATAATGGGAAAATAATAACTTCAATCAAATGTGGTGTTTTTCTTTTTTCAGTCTGTTTTAATCACAAACAACTCTTTCACAGTTTGGGTGTAACTGGTTGTTTTTTATTTTTATTTCTTTTTTCTTCTAGGCCACTGTATCGCAACAAGATGATGTCTATATTTTTGATCTTCAGACTACTGCAGTTGCTCCTTTTGTTACTCTGGATGTAGGGAGTATAAAGGGCAGGTTTAGTGATAATGGTTTCCTCATGTTGGAAAGGAAGAAAGTGGTTATTTTTTATCCTTGGGAGCCTACCAGTGTTGAAGAACTAGAAAAGTCGTTCACCTTGACATCTTTGATGGACGTTGCCTGATGATTTTGTTCTAGATGACAAGACAAAGAGGAAAAACTGGGAAGAATTTGACTGTAGTTGAGATGACCTACAAGATGAGATGACTGAATGTTTTGTTCTGTCATGTGTGAATTTTAACTGCTGGTTCAATGTAAAGATAGCAACAACACAGCTTGCTTATAATATATGTGGTGCATTGAAAGTAAGGCTTTCTCAGGTAATTACATTCCACACAAAATGGGAGGGGTTAGTTGGTGTAAGACTCTTCCAATTCATGTAAAAGAAATTACTGGATTGTAGTTCTCTCCTAAGTCAGAGATAACACAAATATGTACCTCTAGACTGTGTTTGTAAAAATATATATTTTTTCCACTTTCACAATGCTATAAGTAAAAAATCATCCTAGGATTACCAGAAGGTAAGGAGGAAGGTCAGGGAATGAAGCTGAGACCACCTCCACAGGCCCACCAGAAGAGTTGAACAGTGCATTTTTTTTCACCCAGCTCCCTCTTAGAGTGGTTTGTTTCATCTGCAGTAGTCCTTGCCCCATTAATCTGGTTGCTTGTGCAAGGCCTTATTTGTGAGGCCAGGCTGAGGAAGGAAGCTGGGAGAAAGAAAGAAGGGGGGGGGGAGCACACTGTCACACTGCTGGCTGCTGCTCTCTGTGTACCACTGCCTCATTTAAGTTCCTCTGCGTGCTCCTCATGGCAGTGGCAACAGGGGGCCTGGAGGTGTTCAAGAAGCATGTAGATGTAGTGTATGGGGCATGGTGGTCATGGGTTGATGGTTGGATCTTAGAAATCTTTTCCAACCTTAATTATTGTATGGTTCCCAGACAGCTGCAGTCACAAACTTTGTTTGCTTGTGTGGATTCCTGCTTAGTGTGGCATGGTATGAGACGTGCCTGGCTGTGGGAAAAGAATGAGAGAAAAGTTGGCGAAGGTGCAAAGAGAAAGGAAGCAACAGAGAAAATAAATGGTTATTGAGAGGACCACAGAGTTAGAATTTTCTCCTTTTTCTCTGCTAAATGCACAGTGCAGGGGCTGATGTTCTCCTGTGTGCATTGCTTTTGAGTGGCCTGTACCCCACTCTGGACCTCCTCTCCTTTCAGAGGAGTTGGCTTGCTTGTTTATCAAGCAAACTGTGTCATAATTCTGCTGTGGTGTGTTTGTTCTTAACCTCTTGTGTGTATGTTACCTCCATAATGTTATATGGACATCATCAAAGGAAAACCTGAACATCTTTAATTTGTTTCTTTGTGTATACCTTTCCTGTTGAAAACATTACTTACTCATGATTAGATCTGGGAGTCCGTTATGTTTGTTAGTCCATACAGAGTAACTGTATATCACCTTTTACTCTGTTTCTGAATAAGTTGTTCTTGCAATGTTTCGGCTTCCCATGGAAATGTCTCACTTAGGCATTTAAAAATAAGAAAATAAATGTGCTTCAGTGCAGGGGCTACAGCAGTCTGTGGAGATGATAGCAGAGGATTTGGTCATCTGTAAGTCCAGGTCACTAAGCTGTGCCTCAGGCAGGTTGCTAAACATCGACTTCTTCAGATGTGATTTGAAATGCAGCTGAGATCTTGCTGGAGTTCCATGGGGAACCTGTTGCAGTGCAACAACAGCATGCATTTTCCTGCATTTTTCTACTTTACAGTAGAAAGTGTCTGAACAAGCTGTGCTGGTGACATCCACCTCTGAAGTGAAAGCATGATGTAGATGATATTTGCGGGGGGGTGCTGGGCTATGGAGTGCATGCAGGGAAAATGATTGTGTGTCACGTTGGTCAGTTAGAAAAACTGAAGTAAAGGGTTGCTTCGTTGCAGTGGCTGCAGTTCTAATGGGCAATAAATAAACATCTTGACAGGTGCTTGGTGATCTGCAGCTGTTTTTGGAATGGGTCATTAACCAAAATGAAAATAGTCCTGAGGAAAAGGAAAAACTTGAATGTGGAAGTGAAATGATTAATGGAATTTCCTTGCAAGTGCTTTACTAGGTCATCAAAACAGCAAACTGAGCATTGGAGGTCTTTTCTGATTCAAGAGTTGTTAAAAGAAGATGTGAAATAATTAAAATATGTTTATGAGCCAATATTTACAGATTATATTAAATAAATAGGGAAAATTATAGCCATGAATAAAACTTTACAGAAAATGCACGTGTTGATAACCTCATGTAAATGGTACATAAGAGGCACCCTGGGCCAAGAATAGAAGAAAAATCCTTTAAATTTTTCAATGTCTTGGAATCAAGTGGAATCATAACAGCAATAGAGCCCTATATAAGGTAAGGATGAAAAAATGTAACCACTATGCAGAAAATACGGGATAAAACTTATTAATAACTACTACTGCAGCACGTTAGGAAAAGGTTGATCAGTATCTTCCCATCTGCTTTGCTGTAGAAATATCTCTTTCAGGAACATCTAGCTAGGATTTCAAAATGGCACTTAATAGCGTTCAATAAATAAAACTAAACTAAATAAAATTACTTGCTTCAAAGAATACTGAGAGGACTATCTTAAGACCAATGATATTTCTTCTAAGCGCATCTTGGAATATAAATGAAATTTCAGAGTCACAGAAGAGAGCTTTTGGATCTTTAGAAGCTATAAACAATGAACTTGGACAGCTGTGAAATTGTTTGGCCTGCCATGAATTCTGGGCAACATTATGAAAGTATACGATGTAGCTCATTGATAATGGTAATGGCTGTGCAACCAGTGGCCATCTGCAATGTTATACACAAAAATGCTCTTCTATAAATGTTATTCTGCTTTGTGTCTTGCAGTTACCAGATTTCTGAAGGTCAAAAGCACCCTAATTCTGTGTCCATTCTTTCTCACTGGAAAGTTGTTACTGAGCACTATGTACTGTTATAGAAAATTTACAATTACTCAAGCCGAATAGTTGGTCACAAAGCCGAATTTAATGGAGGAGGTTCCCTTACATTATAGTCTTCATATCCTTATTATGTTCTTTTGGTTTAATGGTGTTTCAGTAGATTTGTATTTATATATGCTATTTTCCTTGCTCCCTACTGCAGCAGTCACTGTACAATCTACCTTGGTTGACTATTATCCCTTGGTGTTTTTGCTGTTATATACTTAATTACATTGTTCTGCTTTTGTCTCAGATCAGGGCAAGGACAAGAACACAACAGTGAAGAGATCTATCCATCCTATCTACACATCATCCATAGCCATCTGAGTGTGGTTCCAGTGGCTCAACTGCACTTGTATTGCGGGGTGTATCTGATGGGTTGGGGATCGGCAGTGGTTGGATTAGGAAAGGCATTGGTAAGTGGTGCTTGTCTGCAGTGTTGTTCAGTTATTGGTGGCCCTACCAGTATTCTTTCAGCATGTAGCTTTGCAGTACTTTGTCTAGGGATTGCTGGGTTTGCTTATGCTGATGTATTTTTCTAATGGATGGAGACTGCTTCCCTGCCAGGCTCCCGCTGGGCTGTTCTCCACAAATGACAAAAGCAGCTGTCAGAGTTCTCTTCAGCAGGAGCCGTGACCGGTACCCTGCCAGGACAGAACTTGAGAGCAGCTTTTGGTAGAAAGCTATATGGTGTTAACTAAGGCAATGTCCTAAAACTGGTCTCTGGCTCCAACTTTGCTCTGAATTATTTAAAGAGTTGCAGAGATGGTCTGTCTGATGGTCAGGGAGATGCAGAGAGCACCTCTGTTGATACTTTCTGCCACACAAGGAAGGCTTTTTTTCCTCTCTATTTATTTATTTATTTTCCTTCCCCTTAAGTTTACCTCTAACTGTTTTTGAAAGCTTTTCTGGATTTTATATTCCTGGTTTTCAAGAGCTGTGTACCTAGAATTCATCTCCAAATATGTAGCTCTTTGTCAGTCTGTGTTGCTTGCATAGCCCAGGGCCTGAACAATTTGTCTGCTTTAGGGGCACATCTTTCTTCAGCACTTCTGTTTCTGTTAGTACCACTTCTGTCTTTGGAAGTGTGTAGCAGAGTCACTTCAGTGATTTATAGCAGCATCAGTTGCAAGGGAACAGGAAAGTGAGATTCTTGTTCTCAGAAAAGAACAGTTAGGGCTTGCTTTTACAATGCTGGAGTCTTTGTTTTCCTTTCTTACCCTCTGGGGGAGAAGTTGAGTAAACCAGGACCTTGTTGTTTGAATGTTTAAGGGCATGTTCTAGTCAAGGAATCGGGTTAACATAATTGTCCTTCTCAATCAGATGTCAGAGGATAGTGAAATGAAAGTCACTGTTCAGTGTAATTAGGGATAGAGAAACAAGTCTTAAGTGAAAAATACAGAACCTTAAAAATTTATTGGTTTTGTCTCTGTCAACATTGAGAAAAGGCCATTGTATGTGGCCGCTGTAGACCACGGGATAACCAACAGTAAGTCAGTCACAAGTATTTGCAGTGTGTAATGAAGCCTACAGATCTGCTTGCACATTTCCAAGTTGTGAAAGTAGCATGGCTAAATGGATAATGGAAAATTTTTTAAATTGGCTTTCCCACTGACTCATTTATGAGTTCTATGGGCTTTGGATAATGTACGTATTGCAGCCTAGTTCTAAGCAGGGCATCACAGTACTTCGTAACCGTGGATACAGAAAAGCATCTCCTGGAATTAACTTGTGCTGTCCTTTGCTTGTATCTGTAGGAATCTTTTGAATTCAGCAGAAGTTTGGATGAAACTTGCAGCAGTCACTGCAGGACCTGCTCTGCTTTAAGAGGATTGTGTGCTCCAGAAGAGCTGTAAGCTGTAAGTTGTGTCTTGGCCAGTTGTGTCTTGAGCTAATGAATGGTCACCACTCTTCCTTTTCACCTCAAGGGAGGGAAGGTTGCTTTTTTCCTTAAATGTAGGAAACAGCACTTCACCAGTCCAGGAACGGAAGAAAAGGCATTTCATATACCACTGTAGGATAGGCTGGTAAACAAAAGTCACTGGAAACTCATATCCATGGCAGACACTTTAAAAACAAGGTCAGTTGAACTTTCTAAATAGTCTTTTTTATGTCAAACATAGAGAAGATCTGTAGCGTTCTGTTGTCACACCGTACTTTTTGCTCTGTTCCCTATTTCTGGTGTCTGGTACTGTGATACAGTAGCAAAACAATGCAGCAGATCCCAGTTACTGCAAGTGCAGATTAGGTGTATTTCAGATTTAGTTTCTTGCTGTAATTTATAATTCAATAGTGAACTTGACTGAAAGTGTCTAAAGGTTACGCCTGTCTATATACTGGGGGGGGGAAAAAAAAGCTTAGTTAAATACCTTTGGAGATATTTCTAGATTAATCTCTGCCAAAGGAATAGGAACTGTGACTAGCACTCAGAGGGACAAACCCCCAGTGCAAACATCTTGAGATGCTTGAAGTTGTTAGTATATGCACTTTGGCCCTTCTTCCAGCTTTGCCATTCTATTTGCTAACAGCAGTGCACTCTAGGCCTCCTGCACACTAATGCAGTAATGCTTGGAGTAAATAGGAGCTTGGCAGATTGCTGGAGCAGTTTTCCTAAAGGTTCTGTTGGGGAAAAGGTAAAAGTAACTCCAGAAATCCTATTTTGAACAGAGATGCACTTAGCTTTTCCAAACTTTCGTTAATAACAGGGTCTTGATTTTTGTTTCTTCAGGGCTAATGTGGAGTAGAATAGGGACTATAGCCTGTGCTACAGGCCTGTAACTGTACTGGAGGAAAACATGAGTCAGCAATGATTAGTCCTTGTTATTACCCTGTGTGTAATGGTGTGGCCAAGTCTTCTCAGTGTTGGGTGGGACAAGGTTTCTCCATAACCCAGTTATGCACAGGAGCTCTCAAGCAGTGAGCTTCTGGGTTCTCTCATTTGTTTGACCTGTCACACTTGGGAAACAGGAGTAGCACTCCTATTTTTCATAAGGTGACATAAGAATAAATCTGTATTTAAGGTGAGCTAATGGGATGTATAAATCTCTCTTAGTGGTTACCTGTTAAGAAGAATACAGCTACTCAAAATGTTTCTGTTGAGACTTGGATGCATGCTTATACTTTTTTCTTGTAGACCATGCTTCCTCTGCGTACGCTTCTTCCTCCAACCTGCATGGAGGCAGCAATGTGCTTGGGCACTTCCCCTTCAGTGTGGTGCCTGCCTCCTTCCAGGTGCCAGAAGAACAAGGCTGTGTGCCCTGCAAAGGATGACTGCCTGCTGATAAGAGAAAAGCTAAGGCAGAAAGAGCAAAGCTGTGTGCATGAGCATTTTCTTTGAATTAAACCGAGGTAAACACAAGGCTCTCCAGTAAATTTACTCTGCTGGTTTAGAACTATACAGGAAAAAAAAAAAAAAAAACAAATACCTCTTGCACTAGCCAGCCTGACACCTGTAGTGCTCCATTGCCAGCTGTTGGGTTCTGCCTCCTACTCTTGCCTGCTTCTGCCAAACTGTGGGGCATACCTATAACACATGCTTAAGATGCTGAGGGTTAAAGCAGATGGGAGAAGTTATGACCTGACTCTAGAAATGGAATGTTTCTGTTTGAATTAGTGAGACTACGTTAGTATTTTTCTATTGCTAAACAAACAAACAAAAAAGTCTGAAGCTTCTGTTGCTGCAAAGAAACTGCAAGAAAACATGCCAGCCTGCCACTTAAGACACGTGTCTTCTGGTGGTTTAAAAGCAGCGGAGGGCAAAAAGCAATGCTAAAGGTGGTCATCAACAGCCAGCCTGCCTTGGTGACCTGCAGGATTGCAGAAACCTTGATAAAAATCTCTGCCATCCCCTCCAGGCCGTGCTGGAAGTTCTGTGCCGGAAGGTAGGTGTGACTCAGTGGCTCTGACAGGGACAGAATATGAGAACCTTTGCCCATTTCTGCATTTAAAAAATAGTTGCAGCTAGAAATGAAGGAGGAACACTGGACAACTACACTCATCAAACAAAAGTCCACACTGCTACATTCATAGGCTGTGCACGTGGTAACTGAAAGAAAGCACTGTATTTTTACCATTTTCTATCCTGTTTCTCTGGAATTAATTCAGCTGGATATGAAGTTACTTCAAAGATTTTTCACTGATTATGACTTTATAGTAGTGTTTGCTGTAATGAATGGAAGTATTTTATATTATTTTATTTATATTATCTCCTTTACCAGGAACTATATCCACATTTCTGAAGACTGAGGTCAGCCAAGAATCATCAGTCTGTCAAAAGCTCCACCTCTGTGCTATGAAAGCTGGCTATGGGTAAGTGATGTGACAGCATTTTGCATTTTTATAATTAAATCTGATAGCTGTTCTGTATCTGTAGTAGGGGCAATATCTGTAACTGTTGCACTCACTGGGATTAGCTTGAGACAAAAAGAAATACTCCTCAGAAACATGGTTATAGAGTTGTTTCAGTAGTCCAAGTAAGAACCATCTCATTAGTTTTGCTGATAAGCTGAATAGTTGACTTCAGCATCGATGAATCTCTGCTGCCAGAATTATGAGAACTATCAAGGACTACAAATCAGCGGCTTTAATCCTACAGCATGGATTCTCAGCTGCAGCTGATTCTCGTGGTCTCACTCCATACAAGATACTTAAGTTTAAGGACAAGAGGCTTGCAACCTTTCATTTATTTTAGTAGTTGGAAATTGCCAGAACTCAGTACTAGATCTTCTGTAACTAATTGCACTTGAAAGTTATGTAAAAATTACAGCAAGCATAGACAAGATTTAATTTTGAGTTTTTATTATAAAAGTAAAATAAAAATAAGCTTTTAAAAAGCACACATTTATTTTTTTTTAAAAAGGAACTGATATAAAAAACTATTTACAAGTAGGAAATGCAAAACTTGATTTTTTTTTTTAAAGAGGCACCAAAGCTATGTTTAAATACATTATTTGAAATATACAAGATTCTCTCTCTCTTTTTTTTTTTTTTTAGGATTCTTTTGTCTTTCAGAGTTGTCACTGTTGTGATTAAAGTCACTATTTTTCTTTACCAGTGATTTTAGGAGTTTTTCCCAGACAACCGTACTGCAAAACTTCTGAAGGGAACAGCCAGAAACCATCCTTTGATTGCTATGTGCTTTACCTCTTTGAATTAAGTGAGCTGATATTACACATTAACAAGGAATGACTTTCATCTATCAAAGAAAATCCTCACAAACCAGGTGAGCTCCCTCAGTCCATCAGTGTCCAGTCCTTTGTATTCACGTGGCATGGAGCCCTAGTTCTCAGATGTGGCTTATAAATGGATAGTACTTGAGGAAGGAAGCAAGCATGAGGAGTCACCACTGGTTCAGGTTCGTGTGTGGTTCCTCCAGTGCATTTCTGGTTGTGAATTTACTTCCCTCCAGCTGTGACAACATCAGTGTAATTCTAAATGTTGGGGTTGTTCCTGTAACTGCATATATTGCTATTTGAAGTTACCTAGTTGGGTATATAATTGCTTTGCACTGAGCTTTCCTGGCCGTAGCCCAGGGTCATTTTGCTAAGTGTTACCGATGACTTGCTGTTCAGAGAGTCTGAATAAGTAAAGCTCAGTTTGCGGAAGGAGGTCTCTACCCCGCTGTCACACGTGCTTTCAGTGTCTTGAAATTTGTGATTATGAAGCTCACCTGAGAGAGAGAAGGGAAATCAATTAGTTTGTTTTGCTTCAGTGACATCGTGAAAGGCCAGAGGAACACAAAGCAACAGGTTACAACTCTTCTATAAGAAAATAACTGTAGCTTTAGGTACTGCTATTGGAAAAGGCTGTGCTATTGGCACAGGCTAAACGTTTTCAGTTGAGCAGAGCACGTGAGCTGATGCACTGCTATCAGCTATCATCTGCAGGCAGCATTTGGGCGAGATGCGAAGCCTAGTCTGCTGCTGATGTTAATACTGTCACTGCATTGGAGTCAGGACTCTGCCCCAGTGGGGTAGCAGCAGGGCAAAAAGTTCTCCGCATCTCAGATGCATGGACTATAAAAGTATGCAGCTCCAGGATGAGGCTCCTTAAAACGCTCATGTTATTTCAATTGCTGATTTCTGAGGTGTTTGTCTTGAACAATTTTCATCTAGTTATTCAAGTGAGACTGAAATACAAAGCTGTCATCTGTGTAAGCTTCATAAAATAAGCACCTGATTGCGAGAGAATTGTATCAGAGCTGAAGTGAATAGAACAGTGGCCGGTGTATTACAGAGCCAAGTGGTATTTTTCTAAACATTTTTTTTTTTAAAAACAAGACAATCATGTTGCAAAGCAGCAGAAACTCCTTCCTCTTTAAGAATAGTCTAAAGAGGTAATATGTACAAACACACTTTTGAAAGGTGCAAATGTTTGTTCCATGACTAGCACCGTTAGACCAGGACGGAGTTGCTATGAGAAGTATGCTTTGAGAAGTTTATGAACCCCAAACATCTGTTTGTCTAGATTGGGTGGAAGAAAGGGGCAAATGAAAATATAATGGGAACATGTATAAAGCTGTGAATTCATTCATTTAAAAGTTTCTTTTAAACATCTAAGGAGTTTATATCAGTAAAATGCAGATGCCCACTTTAAGGAAAAAGTAGTCAGTTATACTCAATACTGTAGTTCAGGACTACAGGTTAAAATCAGCCATTTTCCCTCTTTCTTGTGCATCTAGCAAATGTCAACTGAGAAAGACCTACATGGCACGTATGCAGAAACAGTTAAGGAGTTCAGACATGATGGGTAAGAAACTCTGCTGTCTATTAGCATTCCAAAGCAAGGAGGGAGAACTAAGAAATGTTAATTTTACCTGTCTCTCCCTTTGCAAAATTGGCTGGTGATGATGAAGCAAAAGCTTCTATTGTGTTGTCCTCCTGGTGAGACCGACTTTGTGAACTAGATAGTGCTTTCTGAATTACTTCAATAGCTTCCGTGTGATCCATCTGTCTCAAAGCAGCAATCAGCTCTTGAACTGTACCTCCAGAAATCTAAGAGAGAAGACAGCAGATGCTCACAGCTTCATCCTGGCTAGCCAAAACCAAAGGGCTGCAGTGTCTCACTGTGCAGGACAACATTCACTGCACATCTGCATGTTCTTTATAACTTGTTACAGCCACATTACCTTATAGTTATCTAGCAGAGTTTTCGAAGGTGAAGGGCTCAGCCTGAAGGCATTATTAAGAATGCCAAGACCCAGCTTTTCTGCTAGAGTAGACCAGTTCTTGCTTGGATCAGGTGTTTCCAATAGCTTGTAAAGCTGCTTCTTGGAGCTTTCGTTCAGCTCTCTCAGAGGGCCTGGGGAACAGAAAAATACGTCTGTTATTTATGAGTCACACACCAGTTTCACATTCCAGTTCATTTCTAAGCAGAAGCAAAGCCAAATTAAAAACTATTTATTTTAGCATCCATTGGTATTTACTAATATATTGCTGTAATATTGAAAACGTACAAACTTGGGTCCTCATGCCATGCTTCTTAACAGAATCTTGCTCATTCAAAGCCTGCAGTGGTAGTGAGTACCTCTTCTCCCTCCCCACCTCCCTTACAAGCTCCTGCAGTGCAAATTCTTCTGCAAGAATACTTTGGGTACTCAGCTGTTCATTACCAAGGGGATGCCAGGTCCTCTTTACAGATGTTACCTTGTGTCAGTAAATCCTCTGAAACTGCTGCTGCTGCTATGTAGGGTTTGCCATTTAAAATGTCATACACCTAAGAGAATACATTCAATTTAGTATTTAGCAAAACCTAGTTATTTGTCCATTATTTTGACAAGTTTCAGTAGTATTGTTTATACAGTACTGTAATGGCCCTTTTTTTTTTTTTTTATAAAAATCATTTATACCTTGAGGGATAAATCTGTAAGTTCATCTCCCTTGTCTTTAAGCTCTGTTGTCTGGCAATTATTGTCAGGATACAGAAGCAGCCTGTGCAGTAAACAAGGGACTGTAGCAGTAGATAAGTGAGGAGTTAGCAGCTATCTCCAACTAGTAATTTGAAACAAAGCCTGGGCTAGATTTTCATCTTTTCAGTACCACTCCCCACCCTAGCTCCGTATGATCAGAGGTGCTGGCTACTTCTATGCTCACATCATGCTAGCTGTATGTACTTGGATACTGAAGCTCAAACCATGTAATCTAACCAATGTTTAGGTAAGACACAAAAGTCTATTTTCACTACGTATCACCCAGTCTGCAGTTCTAAAGACCCTGCAGCAGAGAAACTTATTACAGTGTCTCACCCTGGCCCCGTAGACCCTGAAATGCACCTTCAAGCACATGCTGCTCAATCCGCTGGATTCTTATCCATATTGACAACCCCAGTGCAACTACTTTGAAGAAATGCTTGTTCAATCCTGCTAAGCAGAAGTAGGCTACTAAGAGGAGTTTTCTTCCACTACTACTTCACTGCTTCTTATGGCTCAGTAAGTTTGTTTTTTATGTCAGTCAGGTGCTATAGAAGTTTGCCACTATTTAAATAACTAGATGAAATGAAGCAAATTGGCTGACAAAACTGAACTTTTTTTTTTTTTAAATACTAGAAGACAACAGACCACGTACTTCCCAGTTGGCTGCCATATCCAGTGGCGTTGTTCCAGGTACAATTCCTTCATCATCGTCATCATCTTTCACATCTTCTACATCAAAAAGTGGCTCAAAGTTCTCAATGTGAGGATCTGCGCCTGGAAAACAAGCGTGCAAGAAATTTCTAAGGAAAGGCTTCTAAGCTGTTTTACATTGTGTTGTTGAAAAGCATAGTTAAAATAGCTAGATTAGAAGGTTTGCAATTCAAAACTTAGAATACATATTTTAACTCAGAAAATAGTAGGTTTTTTTAAATAAACTGAAGTTAAATGTCATAACATTCCTGTGTATTCATCCATTATACAGATGGGAAAAAATGACATGCTGTGTGTTAAGGCCCAAAGAGTCTGGTTATATAAGCTGACTTCCAGTTCCATTCTTGGCTCACACAGAGCATGTACGTGATGAAGCACTGGTGTGGGGCTTCCTTTTTTTTTGTAGTGTCAGAGAAAGCAAGAATGTTATTAAAAGACCAAGCACACAGCCAGAGCAGTGGGAGGCTTGGATTTCTGTTTCTAAGGAGAAAATTCAGGTATTAAGGGTTTAAATGCAACTGAAATAAACATTCCAGTACATAGTCAAAACTTTACTGTAATGATACAAAACTGGGGAGAAGTGTCCCCAGTTTCTTTGCCTTTAAAGCAGTCCAACCCTTATTCTAACTATAAAACTGTTTTTTTTGTCTGCTGCAGTTATTAAAAAAATATCTACAACTACCCCAAAACTTCCAAGAATGCTTGGGAACTATTTTTACTGACACAGTTTTGCTTTGCTTTTTTTAGCCATTAGATGGTGCTAAAGAGTAGCAGAGCCCTTGAAACTAGGACTTTCCCGAGGAGAAACAAGCCTTTGTGCTTTTAACATCTAGTATCTTCTGCTCATTAAGAAGTTCACTACCTCCTAAGTGCAGCCCCCTAACCTGAATTAGCACATTTAAAGAGAACACTGCAACAAATATTTGACTGAATACCTGCTGCTTTGAGAACTGCTGCCAGTTTTGTAAAGCCCCTTCCAGCTGCTATGTGAAGAGGCGTTGTGCCATCGTATGTAGTGCTGTCCACATCTGCATCACCCTACATATTGAAAGAGAAGAAGAAAAATGCTATTCATCTATACAGTACTGTTGCATAGAGACTTGTCTGCATAAACCTTGTTACTCTGCATGCAGCACCATTCCATGCCTGTTTGCACAAAAATTCCAGCTGTTGTCTGAGAAGAATGGATCGGAAAGTGATTACAACTGTCGGCACGCAAGAACAGCCGGTGGTTGTGCACTACAGTACTACAGCAGGAGGCACGCTGTCTGAACCCAAATAGGTCAGGTAGATAAAACTCAGAAGCCACTTTGCATCCCATAATACTAATCAGATAATAGTTCTATTATCAGATTACCTCAGCATTTGCTGTGCACCGAAAGCTGCCTTCCTGCTGCCCTTCAGCAGAGCAGACGGGTCGCTAGCACATCTGTACTCCATACCCAGGGGAGCTACTCCAGATAGCTGTGGGTGTGCGCAATTAAGTGTGCTAAGATCAAGGTGCTAGAGATGAGACAAATATTTACAGATATACACAGCTATCTCTCTGCACATCTGCATATGCATTCCACCGCACCAGATCAGCAACTTGTTCGTGAGTAGTTTCATTGGCTGCTGGGATTACTCAGTGCAAATTAAGCATGGCACAGGCAGTCAGGTCAGGGTCACAAAGTAAATTTCTCAGCTTACAAAAAGTTCATCAGCAGTGCTGAATGACTAATAGCAAATAAATAACATGAGTGATAATTTTCCCATTATACCAGTTAAAATAGCCAAGCCAATAAAGAGAAACACTACTTCATTTCCACTGAAGACTGACATATTTTAAAAGTCTTGAAAATACATATCTGGGAAGACCGGGGAAAAAGAAATTCTGCCCTCACCTCAAGCAAAAGGCAGCCTGCCAAGGGGATGTTCTCTTGTTCAACAGCTAAATGCAATGCAGTTCGTCCAGATTTTTGTTCCTGAGCATTGATGTTAACTCCAGCAGCAATCAGTAGTTTCAGACAGGACAAGCTATTGGCGATCACCACCATGTGAACTGCACTGAGACCTACACAAAAGCCATTTGTGTACATCAACATTTGAAAAACACAGCAATGACTTCTTAAGCAGCTGCATCTCTGAGAGGCTGTAAAATGACTGAGAGTTAGTTACTGTAGTTATCTGAGCACAAGTGACCTTTGCCTGTCTGTGCATCAAAAGTGGTGTTAATTAAAATTCTTCATGCATAAATTGGAACTATTTGTGTTATTAATTGTGACTCAAAACCATGCATGAGAAAAATCGGTGAATTGCACAGAGGAACAGAAGGAAGAATAAAGAATCACCCTAGAATTTCTAGAAACATCCTGGAGAATAACTAATGCTCCTTTAAGGTCAGACAGCTCTGTCACCTCAACATTAACTGCAGTGGCTCAAAAAGAGAATCATAAAGCTTTCTATTTATAAATAATAATAAGAATCAACTCTCTTTGAACTTAACACAGTTTTTTAAATCGCATAATGACATTTTTAGGACAGGTATTTTACTATCTACATCTAGTGCAAGAGTACTAAATTCAAATGACCTGTGCCATTGAGAAGTGGGAGAGTAGGGTCTCTGTGGGTATTTTATAAGCTTTAATACTCTGTGGTCCCAGAGTTCCAGATGTGATACTTGACTCTGATCCAGAAATGACTTGTGAGGGGATTTTATTCACTAGAGAGGAGGAAATAAATATATTCAGGTGGAATTTCTTCTAAACAGTGGTTCTGTAGTGCATCTCAAGAGGAACACAGTTCCTGAATTTTTGTGATGCTCAAGAACAAAAAGTTCAAATCCATACTGTGTAATATGGACATTATCAATCTCTGCATTCTGTATAACCACAAAACCTATGCGTCTATGTTCTTTTATCTGACTGCAGGTGTATAAAAGCCAAGGATATAATGTGCAAACCATGGAAAGATGCAACTTCCAAGGTCTGTATCTGTGTAAAAAGACTGGGTTGTCAGAAATGGTGGGTGGTGCTTGTCTAGAAGGCAAGTAATGTAAAGTACAGGCACTATTGTTCCATACCTTCGCCATTGAAAAGGTCAATCATTGAAGATGCCTTCTGATGCTTGAGGAGCAGACTCAGAATCTTGTCATCTCCTTCAGCAGCAGCTAAATGTAAGACAGAATTACCGTGGCGATCCAAAAGGTTGACATTTGCTCCAGCCTTCAGCAGGTCTTCAACCACCTCCGCCTGCTTTGTGATTACTGCCAGGTGCAAGGGGGTCTGGAAGTGACAGAAGTGAGCCATGAGAAGATGAGGGGCAACTACACCCCTTTACAGAAATCTGCTAAGCCAATAAAAGCACCTACTGTGAGGTGCTGCTCCACTTTAAAGCTGGAACAGGTGAAAAACTTGTTCACAAGTACATTTTCTTCTGCTGTATAATACAGATAGGGTTTCTACTTACTGGAAATAAAAGCCACCTCACTGGTGTCAGCAGTCAGACCTGAGTCTGAGTCAGACCTTCCTCTGAGGAGGAAGGGAGACACTGCCTACCTTATGGACTGGGGGACTAACCTGGCTGTTTGTAGTGCAAGGGACTTGGGAAATGAGAGAATCCCTGTATTCCCAGATGCACTAACCCTGCCAAGCTCCTGCCACAGAAGGAGCACTTTCTAGAGCCTGTTCAGCTCTGCCTCTGCAACTGAACCACACTCTAATTTTGCTCCTAAAAAGCAAGTTCCCAGCCACAGGTTTAGGATTTCCTTATCCTTCAGAACAACTACATACAAAAAAGCAGAAAAACTTGTTCTGTTTGCCAAAGTTCAGATTACACAATATCATCTAACTGATACTGTTTTGCATGGTTCCTATTTTTGCACAACTGCAGCACTGAGGCTCTCAGGCTGAGATTTCAAGCTTTTCCAGAGGTTAACTGTATACTGCATCCTTGCCAGTAACAAGTTTCATGGATCACAAAGTATGTATTTAACAGTGAGGCACTGCAGTGGTTTAGGAAACTGTATTCCTAAAACTAAAATAACGCAGAAAAATGCAGAAGATTCCATCTCCATATCATTATTTTTATATTTACAGATGACTGTAAAAAAAGGAACTGATTTCAGCTCTGTAAAATAAGTTTGTGTTTGTCAGTGGAATCACCAATGTATTTGCAATTAATTACTTGAATTGATATGGCAAAGCATGATTAATCTTTCAGAGTATCTGTACAGAAGGGAAACCTTAGACTAAACCTGCATTTCCTCACATCACTGGCTTAAGGTTTAAGTGGAAGGTAGAGCAGCTGGAGAAGTTCTGGTAGTTAGAGATTTATTTCTTCTATGGTGCACAGCTTTGCTTCCTATTTCTGTTAAACAGAGGGCATACAAAATTCAATTCAGAATCTTTTTGCTTTCATCGCCTTTCACATTTCAAACTTCCTTTATGCGAACACAAAAATGAAACATGAAAGAGAACAAAGAAGTCACAATAAAGCCTCTGAGATTATCTGCACAGAATGAAGTCTTGGTTTTATCAATTACAGCTTGGAGCTGAACAGAAAGAAATGGCACAAGTCTCAGAAGTGCTGCTGTGTGACATCCAGCTGGGTACTTTAGGACAACGGAATGGCATGCATGGCTGAAAAGAGCTTCTTGTACCGGCAAGTTTCCATAGCTCTTTTTAAAGCCCATCTAAGTTGCAGCAGAAAAAGCTCAGACTGTGTTGCAGATAAGTTGAGGAGAGGATTGTGCTGGGCTGCTAACAGTTATTTCCCTACTGGGTAAAAGACATGGTTTTTTGTTTTGTTTTGTTTTTTTTTAATGGTACACTGTGAACCAAGAAATGAAAGAAAAACCTTGGTGCTCATACAATGGGCATGAGGACCTTCTAGGCTACAGAAAGACACAGTTGTTGTTACAAGCTTTCTCAGCAACTCACTCATGATTCTGAGTTATCCTGCATTAAAAAGTTTGAACGAGTCCAGAGTTGGCATGCTAACCCAGATCTCTGATTTAATAACAGAGGAGCCAAATAATGAAAATATAAAGTGAAGAATTCAGTATTTTGGGGCTCTTCTATAATAAACAAATGGAGACGTTTCTCTTAACATCAAGGCAGTTAGGAATTAATAGAGGGAAAACATGCCCTTGTTCTTCCACCACCTTACAGCATGTCATTGTGTTCCTCTGTGTGTGAAATTCTAAACCAGTTTGCCTTACTATCTGATCTGGGCTCATTCTGATGAACAGAAGGAAAATAAGACAGTAAGGAGAACAGTTTTAGCTGGCTGAACGATCTCCATCAGTTACACCAACAGAACAGCATACCTGATAAAGGTCATTTCTCATGTTGATAATGTTGTTATAGTTCATATCTGGCATCACTTCCAAGAGGTTTTTAACCAGTTCTCTATGAAGGTGAATAATTGACAAATGAAGGACACTGAAACAAAATAACAGATTAGCATTGTCCCTGTATTCTCAAACGTATGATACAAATTCTAAGACTTGGCTGTACAATTGACTATTAGAAGTCACAGTCAACACCTAAAATGAATACTAACAAATACTAACACACACACAAAAAAAATTGAGTCAGAAGAGAACTGTGTTTAACCCTTCAATCACAAAAGAAGAATCAGGATGAATTTTGCTGGTCCTGAGTATGACTTAATTACAAGTCCAACAAATAAAAACTTTGCATCACAAAAGAAATGTCTCAGAACTTGTCTGAAATAGCCAGATTCTTCACTGGCTTTTTTTTTTTTTTTTGTCCGTGTTTTGAATTATTCAGCACACTGACATCTCTTCCTGTCAAAGCCTTCCTCCAGAATTTCCACAGCTCTCTGCCACCCAGGCAGATTTTCCCTCTGGGGTTCCCCCCTCCCCAGTCTGTAGGTTTTTCTTGTTTTTTATTTTCAAACAGAAAAATGACTCAGGGCTCAGGTCAGTGACCAACAGTCCCAGGATTTGCAGCAGTGGCCAAAGGTGTGCTGAAGGAAAAATGTGCTGAGGGACATGAGTGACTCTGCAAAGCAAAGCACCGCTTCTGCTGAGTTCTTGCTGCAGCCTTTCCTGTGCTCTGCTCCAGAGATACCTCCTTCACACCGCCAGCCTGAGCGGCTGTACTTGCAAAAAAAAACACCAAGACAAAAGCAGGTTGTGACTCTAATCACTCATCTATTTGTCTTGTTTCTTTGAGACTTCATTTCAAAGCTGTGCCCCGTTTTGAATCACACCTTAGCAAGCTCTCCCTGGCCAACTTCTAGATTCTCTTAAGCCTTTTGCTGAGGACACACATCAGCACAGATCACACAATGTGCTCGTTAAGGAACCTGCCGCAGGAATACCTGAATGCACTCACATCTACTTACTTCAATCAGAAAAATACAGAAGTCCCTTGCCATTTCTGGCATAGAGTCCTCTTTCAGTTCAGAGCAAGCACTCCGAACCCCAAGATAAGTTAAAAAAGGAAAAAAACAACCAAGACTTCTAAAACAAACTCATCCCTGAAGGGCTGTTTTATTGGCTCTGGATACAGCCATAGGCAGCACTATGGCACTTCTCCTCCCTCAGCTCTTCTGTGCTGTTCCAACTGTCCCACTGCTGCCATAAAAGAAGTGTTCCTCTGCTCCCCTGGAGATACTCTCTATGCTCTCTTCTGCTGACATTTTATTTCCAAATCTCACGAATTTGCTCTTCTACTGTCTTCAGTTCTCTTTCCTGTGGTAAATATTTCAATTTTACATTGTGGAGGCAAAGCGTTTTAATGTGACTTCATGAGATCTGTGCTATGAATGCAGTAACAGTGAGCACTGCTATTAAGTATATGCTGATCACAGATTAACGTACTTGGTATCAAAGCCATTACACAAAACACAGGATCTCAACAAAGGTATTTTCATTCCCTACAGACTATTTTCATGAAAGATGTGCAAAACTGTTGTGAGTAACATTTCTTTAACGGCTTCAGCAAAAAAATTTATAGTCTTTTTCATATGTTTGTAATGATTAAAGTGAAAGTTACAGAGAACTGATTTATAAATTTTGGAATTTTGTTCTCTTCCTTAAACAGCTCCTGTAAGAGAGCTGGCAGACAGCCCCCGAACCTTTGTTTTGTTCAATAGCTGCAGAGCAATTTATATGCATTACATGCTCACAGACTAATTCCTTCCCAGGAGAAAAGCAACATGAACTTGAGACTCACATAGTCGCAGGTATTTCTTGATCCAGGAAAAATAACTATCATAATGATTAAACTACTTTGACTTGTTGAAAAACCCTTCAAGTCCAGACCTGGGGAACACCGTATTGATGTTTAAATGCAGGTTGCTCTTACCGAGACTGAGATTAATACTCTCACAATATTCTGGAGAGTTTTTTTTTTTTTTTTACATTGAAAACAAATAACAATAAAACCAAAAAATACACACAAAAGTTGTACTGCCCAGAGTGCCAGCAGATTTTATTCCTAGCCCCTACCTCATCCATATACCTGTTTACCTCAAAGCTTCATCAAATTGCCAGCTGGAGAGCCAAGTAAGCAGTTCTCAGTGATTTTGAGTATTTAGCTTATCAGTATTCTGAGGCCTGCTTCAGTGTTGTAATTTTCCATCTGGTTAGGGACCTTAAGGTTTACCTGGCTTCTACTGAACAAAATACTGCAATTAAGGAAACACAAGTGATTGTGCAGAGCCTGCCCACAGCCTGCCAGCTAAAAAGTGACAATGTGATAATATCACTTGTTTATTCAAGAGAGATTATCTTTGCATGTGTTCACAATCACTTCCACCAAGTTTGGTTTTAAATAACTACTAATAATCTGTTCCTCACTGTGAGTCCCACAGAATCTGCACAGTGTCCTTTGGTATCAGTAGGAGAAAAGCAGCAAGGACCCTCGAGCTATTATTTCTACTTCTCCCGGTGCATCCACAAATTACAACTTCCTATGAAGAGTTATGGACTTGCATAGAGTAAAAAGCAGGGCACTCTTCTGCAGCACAAAGCTGGTGATCTCCATCAACTGTGTTTCATGACACAAATGCAGCAATTCACGCTCAGCATTGATCTGAAGTAAGAAAATGCAAACTCACAGCATCCTCCACACACCCTCACACATTATTTCTGAGAGGTACTGCAGCAACCAACTTGGTGGTGTGAGCAGCAAAAATCACAACCATCCCTCTCCCAAGCAGCATAAAGGAGAACGATGTTGATTTGATTTGAGTGGTGCTGCAGTCCCTGATCAGCACCCACAGCAGATGGAATGCTAACTACACTCTGCTGCCAAAGACTTAACTCTCCTGTCACTAAGTCCTTGCCAGCACTGACTTACTTGTCTCCATTGTCATCCTGGACAGCAGTGAGATGGCGCTGAACAGCTAGCAGCATCCTGACATCTCCAGTTACAGCATAATCAAAGAGAGCGTTGCAGTGACGCTTGGCAAGCTGCATAGCCTTCTCCAGGAACAGACCATCTGCAACACAAATTTTTGTCTTCATTAGCTCAGCTGCCTTCCCTGTAGCAGCACCTTCTTTTGGCACAGGTTTATGCTGCCACAGAAACACAAAGTGCAAATCACCACACATTCATTATTTACTGATTCACTGAGACGGGTTGTTAATTACACCTGAGAGGAAAGGACAGAGAGAACGAGTCTTTTGGAAGGAAAACAAGGCACATGCTGAGCACTCGGGCAGCAGGAATCCTGAGAACAGCCCATCTCTGGAAGCTACCTGTGGTTTGAGTGGCACTGATAATTCCATTAATGTGCACTTGTGTGCAATGAAACAAAAGGAGCAGAAACTTGGAACTACTCAGATACAAGTGACAGGCAAAGCCTCTTGTCCATAGAACACTTAAAAGAACATCCCACATAGTTCTGACTGATTTAGACTGGAGCAAACTGAGGCATGAGAAGCCTAAGAGAAAGAAAAGTTGAGGGAACTGGGCTTGCTTAGCTTAGAGAAGGCTCCAGGGAGACTTCATCGTGGCTTTCCAATACTTGAAGGGAGCATATAAACATGAGGGGGAATGGCTGTTTACAAGGGTGAATAGTGATAGGACAAGGGGGAATGGTTCTTAAGCTGAGACAGAGGAGGTTTAGGTTAGATATTAGGAGGAAGTTTTTTACACAGACGGTGGTGACGCACTGGAACAGGTTGCCTAAGGAGGTCATGGATGCCCCATCCCTGGAGGCATTCAAGGCCAGGCTGGATGTGCCTCTGGGCTGCCTGGTCTGGTGGTTGGCGACCCTGCACATAGCAGGGGGGTTGAAACTAGATGATCATTGTGGTCCTTTTCAACCCAGGCCATTCTATGATTTTATCAAATACTGTACAGAAACTCACAGAAAATATGGCATAAATGCAGAGCTTTGTGTCTCCTCCCCAGCCTGAACAAAGCACTCTCTTCAGCTTTACAGGGGTACTCGTAACCAAAGGAGGTCACTAGCTGCTCTGCCAATACTTTGTGGTTCTGTATCGGCAGAAACTAGCAAAAATGAAACAGATAAACTTTGAAACCACAGTCGTCATTCTGAGAAGCAGTATCATCTGAAACCAGCCTGTATTCTGTGCAAATTTAAGTTTCTATAAAAGGTTAGAAATCACTAATAGCAAACAGGTGAAATAGATGATATAATTTAAAGCTCACACAGGGAGGGAACACATAGGGATTTCCAGCTACACATAACCAGCATTTTAGTCTCACTTAGATGTGTATCCCTGATTAACGTGAATACAGAATTTCTATATGCCAAAGGCTAACCCAGCTATCTGTGAAGTTTATAGTCTCTAGATCATTGTGGTTCCCAGACTACATGCATAGGCTGATGCATTTTTACTTTTTATTTACTTCTTAATGCTAAATAATAGGATTCAAGAGATGTTGTATTCAGGATATAAATCCAACATAAAAAGTGTTAAGCCATTCACTTTACTCATACAACACAAAAATCCAAAAAATTGGAACACTGGACCTCTCTGGTATTTTTTTCCTCTGTGTTTGAAACATGTCTCACTACTCCAATTATTGATTTTTTAATTTGATGAGAAGCATGGTTACTCAAATCCTTCAAAAAAGTAATTATTCGCATTGAAAAACCCCAACTACAGCACTTTCCAAGGCAAAGAAAATCTTGCTGCCTGAGAAAGGGCGATTTGTTTTGTGTACTTTACAACTGTACTGCTGAACCACTCCTACTGACTACTTCTGTCTTCCTCCCCTTTTGTTCACTGGTTGGTTGCATAAAAGGTTTTGCTACTCAAAAAATGACATTTTCCTGTGTATTTGCTGCATGGAAACAGAAAGGGTTTAAATTTTATATTCAAACCTTTAAGGCTACTTTGCATGCAATTTTATAGTGGAACTGCAAGGAAGGACTGCACCACAATCATGCAGACCTTCTTTATCCATTAAAGCCAACCAAAAAATCAAAAGGCACTGAACCGTATACATTGAATTGTATTCTGTGTATGGTCACTGCTTTCAGAGAACCTCATACAGGTTTATTATGAAGCAGCATTAAATGTGCCCAGAAGGCTCAGCTATCTCACCTCCTTGCAGGACCAGTTGCTCAGTGGCAGTATGAAGGTGTAGGATTATCTATCTACCAATGTATGGGGAGGGATCTCAGATTCTAGAGAGCTGAACTGCTCTTGCATCCTTGAAGAAAAATTATCATGTTTTCATAACAGTGAGCAGACATTTATGGTAGAGGACAAAGCTGATGTTAAGTCTTGGAAACTCCATAAATATGATCTATCTATTGTTTACTTACCCTGACAGCCACACTTTACTTTGTTTCCTTCATCTTTACAGCACAAGGAAGCATCCTCTTTCTCGTCATTATGACCAGAGGTTCTGCACTCATTCTTTTCTACAGTTTCCACTTTCACATTGTGTTTCATGTCCCATTTGCCACTTTGTTTATCAGAGCACTCTTCATCTTTTTCAACTGCGCTATTTGACAGTTCTTCAAACAGAAATAAATACCATTAGTGTTCAATAGTCCCACTTTTTTTTTTTATGCAAGTGATAAAGCTCAACCAGCAATAACTAAACCCTAAAAGAACTCAATATAAAAATTTCCTTTGGCATAGGGGTTATCTTTAAACACTCATAAATCATAACACTACAGATACCAACTCACAAGGACAGATGAAGCAACATAACACACTCTGCAGTGATTATGTTTTCATCAGCCTCTGTTTTAATGACAAACTTTTACATATTTAAAACAGATAAACTCTCCTTCCAAAGAACATCAATCCGAGTCTGAGATACTCCTAGGAAATCTACTGGAATTAATCAGATTTGTTTTCCCTGACAGCAAATTCATCCCTGAGACTTTGTAAATAATTACAAAATATTCAACAAGCAGATCAGAAATTATTTGTCTATTTGAGGAAGACAGGACCATCGTTATTATTGCTCAAATCTTTCTATAAACTCTTACATTACTTCTTCTGACAACTGTGTAGTACCAGACTGTGGCAACAAAAGACGCCGCCTTTTCTCTGGTTGAGTCCTTGGGTCATCTCTTTCAACAGCAAAAGGGCTGTTGCTCGAAACATGCACTGAGTGTATCAAGCACACAGTGGTAATTTGGTGACTGCTTCACAGAAGTTAGTGGTTAAAAAGAAGATGCACACAGATTTAAGGTGGACTTTGACATAACTGAAAAGAAGCAGAACATTGTAACATACGTCAACCTCTGAGTCACTAGAGGTTCTAGGAAAGGGACTGGCTTTAGGGGAAAAGCTCTCCCCACACAGCACACTTAGTTAAACCTGCATAACATCTGCTCATATTGTAGAAGAAAAAGATAGTCAAACTCAGTTCAACTGCGGCAAGAATTACATCTTCAGGGTTACCATGTTTCATTCCAGCATTGGACTTTGTTGTGCCAGGGTGGAAATGCATTCCTCCAAAAGCAGAGTACCCGTAGGAAGGATAACTGAACCCTACATGTAGAAAAAAGATGAAGAATTAATAGAATGATACCCTAAAGCAATGAAAACACCATCTTGAAGAACACTGAGACTAAAGAACAGAAATTTTATTTTCTACATATTTTGTGCTTCATAGAATCATAGAGTATCTTAAGTTGGAAGGGACGCAATAAGGACCACTGAGTCCAATTCCAGGCTCCACAAAGGACCATACAAAAATCAGACCATATGTCTGAGAGCTTTGTCCAAATGCATCTTGATCTCTGTCAAGCTCATTGCCACGACCACTTCCCTGGGGAACCCGTTCTGCTGCCTGACCACCCTCTCTGTGAAGAACCCCTTTCCTAATATCCAACCTGAACTTCCTCTGTCACAGCTTCAGTTTGATTCTATCCTTTTAAAATAAGTTTTCCAGACTAAGGGTGTGCTCTGCCCAGTCCCTTCAAAAACACACAGAAGTTCTCTGTCCCCAAGACACACATACACATATAATGTCACTACTATGCTGCATTATGATTCGAATCACTGTGGTTACAAATGATTTGTATTCAGTTGTTATATTGTTGAAGTGCTGGTAGCAATGCATATCATAATTTGACAACTGCTGCTTTTCCCCCTCCTTCAAAGAAGTGCTACAAAGGTATTGTGGCTCAGATGACATTTACTGATCTACATCATTAATGCTCTGCTGCAAGAAATCAAAACACTGCTCTTATGATCCTGCATCTCAGATATGCTTTGAGTTCAACAGACAGAGCACAGCATGCAATTTAGTAACAAGTATCTCAAAGTTTTAATAATTATTCATAGTACCAGGGTTAATTAGCTAAATTCCACCCCTGGTTCCAGTAATAACTATGAACTTGTATAATTTTAGGCACGTTAGACAGTAGTTAGCTGTCTCATGAATTTCAGTGCCTTTGAAGCCCTAGGCAGTAATAAAGCTAAGGTATGATGGACCCCTAACCCAGACTCCAACTAGAAAGAAGTTTTTTCTGTGATTTAAAGCTTCAAAGAAGAAAAAAAACCTAAATCACCAGGAGCCACATAACCAAGCAGGATGGAAAAGGAGCTGACAAAGTATTTAGAAAACAAGGAGCAGCTTGACTGAAATGAGTAACAGCAGTATAAGGACAGGGTAGAATGAGTGGAATTCCTCCTTTCATCATCAGAACAATTACCTGTCCCACAGGCACTGAGATCAGACCCCCTTTCCCTCTTTCCCCAGAGCCACTGTCTTACCAGAGCCAGCACCGCCGCCTCCTCCTCCAAACATGCCACCGCCTCCTGCGCCGCTGCCTCCACCGTAGCCATCGGAGAAGTTTGGCATGAGCTTCTGCCGCTTCCTCTGCACTTCTTCTTTATCTGCGTGTCAGGTGAGAAGGAACAGACAGAATGAGGAGTCACTCTTACTAAAGTCCATACTCAGAAAAAGATGAGCGTATAGAAATTATTACTGAAGTATACTGATTCGTAAGGGAAAATAAGGAGCACTGTACAGAGTAAACCCATTTCTAGCTTCAAAAAAAACCAGTTTTGTACATAATGGAGCAGTGAGAATTCCTGTAAGAAAAAAGCTAGTGCCAAGCCCCAGTCTGGCTGACAGCACTTCTTGTGCTCCCTGGTGTCAGATGTCTCATGCTTGAACAGGAAGGGACCCCATGCAGAAATGCTGAAAGAGACTCAGAGCTTCCATCAAAAGCAGCTCATGTACATAGAACTCTGGAAATCAGTGGTGCCAAAATTTTTCAATGTTTAATCTCAGTCATAAATCAGAACAAGTGCCTTGAACTGAATACTTGTTCAAGAACATCCTCCTTTAGAGAATATAAGCACAGGTTTCTCTACTAAGCAAATCTACTTCAGAAATAGACCCTTCTCAAAGGGTCAGCAAAATCACAAGGCACTGACCCCCAACAGCACATAGCATCAGCAGAGCCCTTTAAACTTCCGTTGAAGTGTAAGGATGGTGAAAAGCGTTGAAAACAACGTTGCTTGAAAATTTGCTTAAATTAATAGAAAGGACAACAGAATAAAGAGCTTATTTTCAGACAGGACATAATACTGTCAGACCATGTGGAACAGCAGCTGACAAAAAGACCAACCATTCTACCATCTAAGTAAAAAATATTCTTATCCTGCCCAGGACAGCAAAACACAAAGATTTAGAATCATAGAATACTTAAAATTGGAAGGGACCTTTAAAGGTCATCTAGTCCAGCTCCCCTGCAATGAACAGGGACATGCACAGCTAGATCAGCTTGCTCAGAGCCTCGTCCAGCCTGGCCTTGAATGCCTCCAGGGCAGGGCTTCCATCACATCTCTGGGCAATCTGCTCCAGTGTCTCACCACCCTCACTGTAGAAGACTTTTCCAAAGAAATATCCCAAGGACTGGGGGAAGTGAAAAGGTTATGACAAGAAGAACTGCCAGAAGGATACAAACATTACAAAGATTGCAATCCAATAAAAAACTGCTGACAAAAGAACAAATGAGACTATCTTCAATAAATGATCAAGTAGTTTTCTACAGATGTAGGACAAAAAGAAATTACATGCACAGTCACATCAGTCAGTGCATCGAACTGGATAGCTGAATGCATGGAATAGGATACTGAAAAGCAAAATTATTTCTGTGCATACATGATCTAGAAGTATGTATGCACATCCCAGGCATACTCACATGATAAAGAGAGAAAATGCTAGATAGCAATCTAGTCAGAAAAACAAAAAATCCACATACACATCTAAGCTCATATGAACACTTGTAACAGGGAAAAATAGTCCCTAAATGGTAATTTTATGATTAGGTTAGGTATGGCATTCAAAAATGCATAGTGTTGAATAAACTTTACTCCTTTAAGAGTCTCAAAGAAGTTTGCTTCACAGCTGGCAGTTTTGCTCTGCAGTTGTATACTTCGTTGTCTGTAAGACTTGAGTAAGAGATTCCTTAATCATTACTGACACAAAATCCTCTAGCAACTCTGCAAGTTCCTGAAATAGAATGCTTTCTGTTCTTTTATTATAATAAGTGTAAAACAGGTTCACTTGTACAATAACCCCCCTCCTGTCTCCTCAGTTGTCCTTAGTCCATTAGCACTGACGCACTGATATTTCAGATTATTTATTTCACCCCAGTCCATGTTAGGCATGCATACTTGCAAGATTAGGGTTTCACAGCATAAACTGAAAGCAGTGTTTTTGCTGAACAGTTAACCTGCCATCTCGGTGCAAGAAAACACTAGTTCCAACTTGGACCTCAAGTTACTTCATTGTCTTTAACATTAGTATTTAAAAACATGATTGTTGCTGACATTCACATCAAACTCATCTGAAACACAGAAGGCTTTAAATGGCACAGACTTGCTAGTTAGACTTCACCAGCACTAACTTCACTATTCGCTGGCAACTCAAGAAGTGGGTCTGATGCCAACTGTTCTATTTCAGCCATTTAACTAACACTTTACCATAAGAGGTTGAAAGAGTACTTTGCCTACTTTCATACCAAGTGCCTTACCTTATTTAACTAGTATGAGCAATTGGAAAGAAAACTCAAAACCATCAGAGAAATTGCTAGGTGTAATGATGAAAGGCGAGAACTGCAAAATAAGTGCTTTTTTCACCAGGTACCAGTCTTCAGTTTAAGTTTTATCTGAAAGTGTGGACTGTAAAATGTCCTCAGATATCATTCTGCAGAAACTCAGAGGAAGAGAGTGCCACCTACTGCATGGAGAGACATGTGTGCATATAGGAAACTCAGTAGGAAAACACAGATTTACTGCTTAACAATCCACCAAAAAAACCCAACAAACCTATTACAGACCCAACAGTTTTCATGTTAGCTCTGCACAAAACAAAAAGGCAAACATCCTGTTTTCTAAAAATAACAACTACAAAAAGTCTTTTACCCTACCTGCCCCATCTTATTAAAAGTATTCCTAGGGACCCTGCAGTTTCTGGTATATAAAATGGGTTTAATAAATTACCTTTGATTTCTGGATAGTAGAGAAAAGGCTTTGGTTCACTCGTTTCTAGATCAGATTTCCGACGTAGTTGTACAAATACAGATGCTGGCTTTGTGATATTGACATCTCGATACTTGGGTGTTTTGAACACAATAGCAAACTGTGAGGGAAGCAAAGATAAAGCACATCTGTCACAGACCATGTTTTTTGGTTATATCTGTGTTATTTTCGTAAGAGCTGGTTCATTACCAGGGAGCAGAAGGCTGCTACAACAACAAACTTCCACTTTAACTTTCAGCTGTACTTTTGAGTTAGAGTCCTAAAAGCTTTCTGTGAAAGGCAAAACTGCCACAGATCACCATGCCACATACATTACTATTGCATTATTTCTCTCTCCATCAATGAGCATCTGCTCTGGGGCTTTCTCAGTGCCTGCACAGAAAGCTTACAGAGTTCTCTATATATCCTATCCAAACTTACAATGGTATATCTTTAAAGCAAGGATCTCTCTCCTGATTTCCTGATGCTGTATTCTTACCATAGATCTTAAAATAATGGTTAGGATTGCAAAATTATTAGGAAATTAACAACAAGTAAAGGGGACTGAAGAGGTTAGTATGGGATATGGAGGTTTTCACCTGATTTTCTAGTTGTAATATAACCCTATTTTCCTGAGATCAGAAAACCATTAATAAATAGTTTACTTACTTGTCTATGTACATCTGTAGGAGAAAAGTCTCCAAAGCCCTCCCACATACCACCATTCTCATCCTCTTCATAGAAACGTATTTGAATATCATCTGCAAAGAGTCACAGAAATAACAACTTTGGGATGTTTGTGCATTGATTTAACCTTTGGTTAAGTTTGTTCCAGACAAAAATTAACATGGCTTCTTTTCAGCTGAGTAATAATTTTATGTAAATAATACATGAATCATCATTATCCATGTTAAGAAAACACCACAGATAAGCCATTTTTTACATCAATTTTAGATCAGCCTGATTCTAATAACTTCACTGAAGCTGTTGTCTGTTTACTGCACAGTAAAAGGAGTTAGGTTCACTACCTCTTCCTATTCTGGAGCAAGAAAACATTCCAGAGGAGCTTTATTTGAAACAACTGAGTAGGGAGGGGAGAACTTGAAATGTGAATGTAGAAACCACCCTCTCCTCCAGAAGTTTCAGTTCAAAAAACTGTTGCAAAACCTGAAGTGCCACAGTTCAAGTTCCGCTCACTGTTGGCAAAGAGCCACTTCAGAGCTCAGAGAGATGGCAGCAGTTTGAACGAGCAGCACGTCAGCAGCGATCCCTCACCCCCAGACACAGCACAGCCACACCACAAACATGGCTTCTGCTCCCCCGAACAACCTTCCTTGCTTTCTCTTTTGGTTTATTCATTTATATATATTCTAGGAGAGGCTGGGAAATACCACAGTAGCATATTCCTTCCCCAGCACTTCTGATGAGAAGAAATTACAAAAAAGTCAGTTTTCTTTTAGGGTGACTGAGGACTGCTTGCTCTGATCCAGCAGCTGCTAGTCTCAAGATGGTGAACCACCACTTCCACTCCTGCTGTCCTGTGTGCTCAAGTTCCTCCAGAGAGGAGGTTTCTGAGAGCCATGAGGTCAGGGGAAACCCCACTCAGGCTGAGGGGAAACCCCACCTTGGGGCTTCCACTGAGTCAGACTTTTATTTATTTATTTTATGTGCATGAGTTAAGTTTCATGTAGGTCCTCCTGAAAGCAGAGGGTATACACACTACTGAAGGAACACAGTTTTTTCAAAGCCCCCAAAGCACTCCCTCTTTCCTGTGTAAGTGGTAGAAGAACATGGCAAAGAAAAGAGGGAGAAAAGGACAGCCTTTTAACAACAAGGCAGAGACTCATTCCAGACAAGTGAGAACTAGGCACTCCTGTCATCCAGTCTACACCAGGGAGTCCCTGCTACAGCTGAAAAATGCAAAGGATTTACCCCACTCCTATTTTTTTTTCTTTTTAGTTCAACCCAAATACTACAAACCATTATTTTCCCATCCAAAAACAAATCAACCAAATCCATACTCAATAGTCCTATCCTAACACATTCATACCATGAGCAGAGTCTGCGAAAATTCAGTTGAAACCAAGTGATCTCTACTACTAGCATATACATAAGAATTAAGTTACTAGCAACAGCACTGAACACACTCAGTTCCCATTGGTGGTTAATACAGTCAGAAACTTAATATTCAATCAGAAACTTTAGAATAATTCAGAGCAGGTGTTAATGGAGTCAAAGATCACCCAGAACCCATTACCCATGAAAAACAGAACACAGACAAGAGCAGAAATCTGAGAAGAACAAAGTTGGTCTCTGAGGAGGCAACACAAGTTCAATTTAGTTTGCAAGACTATTTCCTGCTGGCCTGGTTTCCAGAAAAATAGAGCACTCATATCCTGCTGTGCTATCAGAACAGGAGAATAGTAAGACAGCAGAGCAGGCTTCATGTGTATTCCAGATGAACATCCTGGGGTGTCTTACAATACTCAGGACACTTACCTTTCTGAACCTTGTCACAGAGAAGGTAAATCTCTTCCCCTCCGGTTACACACCCTGCTGTTCTGTCCATTCTTACAATTTTTAAGTTGGAAGCATTGGGTGCTTCTATTCAAAGGAAAAGATTTTAAAAAACAATTATTTTCATAACAATATTAGATTACAAAAAAATACAAATAAAAATACAAAAAATACAAATGCAATAGAAAGACAAGCCCCCAATACAGACTACATAAATTTGTCTAAATTTTTTAAAAGAATTAATTTTTCATGAAGGATGTAATCTTGTATCCTCTAGGCTTTGACTAAACTGCAAACTATAAAATAAGGCTCTGGCCATTCCAGCAAATTACCTCATTAAAATAATAGAGTAGTGAACTGCATCTGCATTAACAATAACTTTATAAGAGGAGTGCACTATAAGAGAACATATTTTCTTTCCTATTTTCTTGGTGACAGGGCAGTGTTGAAAGCGGTTACCTTTATGTCATTAGTTTAATGTAACATGCAAAGCCTGCTCTGCTCTCTGGCTTACTTGAAAGTAACCTCGGTTCTGGACCAACACATCAGACTGTGATCAAAAAGCTCACCTCTAAAGATTTAGCAGAGGCGTCAATGGATTTCCTACTGGTCCTTGAGATACAACTATCACCTGATAATTAAAAGCAACTGTCATAGACAATTGTGTCTGCTCTGTGGAAGGGACTTGAATGGTTCAACAAAGGACATAATGAAAAAACAACAGCCCCTAGAAAAATATTTTGGAATCAAACATGAATTCACCCACTACATCAGGCTACCCAGGGCCCCAACCAACCTGGCCTTGAAAACCTCCAGAGACAAGGCATCCACAAGTTCTCTGGCCAACTTGTAATAGTGCCTCACCACACTCTGAGTAAAGAATTTCCTCCTAGCAACCCATATAGATCTTTCTTTTGTTCAAAACCATTCCACCTTGTCCTATCACCATCAGATCGTGTAAAGTCACCCTCCATCTTTCACTATTCTGCCTCTCTTGTTTCTTTGCCCTTCTCTTCCTCTTTGCTTTAGCAATACTCTTTATCATTACACACTTTAGAGTAAGATAACAAATAGAATCTGTAATGGTTAGTACCAAAGATCAATATTCCTTAAAGACATTATTAGTTAAATCACTTCAGCTTGCAGATGAAAAGACCATTTTCTCATTCAGAAAACAAGGGACATGTATGCTACAAGAATAATAGACATATGGGCACTACATTCTCCAACTGACAGCAAGAAACAGACTACAGTAGCTTTAGAACAGCTGCATTTAACACCTTCTCATTTAAACTTAGTCCTTAGAAAGTGATGACGTACATGTGACTGTTGCACCAAGAAAAAAAAAAGGTACTTTTTCTGACTCATTACAGAATAATTACCAGGAACATGGCGACACACAGCTACAAGGAAGAAATCTCAAGCAGCAGAAAGGGTTCAGGTAAAACCACTAAGTATAATCCAAAAGCACAAGCACAAAGTGAAAATATTCACTTAGAAAAGCTACAAATAGAGAGACATGATACAAGTATAAAAATACTAACAGGTCCAGGGTAAATGGATGAAAACTTCTGGTAATGCTAGTGTCACAAAACAAGGACAAGTAGATGCCCAGCAAAATGAAAAGCATATAACTCTCAATAAAAACTGAAATACATTTTTTCCCTCACATCTTGTGTGACAAGGATTTGCCATAGAAAGCAACTGAAGACAAGTTTGCAAAATTCAAACACGTTATAAAAAGAATTTACAGTATTCTCGTAACACAGGTGGCAGGATTAAACATGCTAACAGCAAAATAAAATCTCGCTTTAGGGCTTACAACACCATCTATTAAGAACAGAATGACAGCATATGTACTTGGACAGACATGGGGCCAATTATCTATGGGCTACCTAAGTACAGCAATACCAGCATTTTTGTATATACAGAGATGTGCCTCATATTGAGACAGTAAATAATGCCAAATATACTCACTGCTGTCATATATTGCATCCGATATAACAGGATCAAGCCTCCGTGTGAAACCACCATTACTGTCAGGAAGAAAGGCTGTAAACATAAGACGCACCACACTGAGATCCATTTCTTTTGTCTGCTGTACTGCTGCCTGGCGAATAATTTCTCTTTCTCGTTCTGGAACCAATAAATTAAAAATAAATACAAATAAATTAATAAATAAATACAGTTAGATTAGCACAAGGTAGGGGAGACTGAGCATTTTCCAAAGATTACTATCAATAGGCACCAAGAGCAATTTATTTTTCACTTAGTACCCTTCAGTTTCCATCTTCTTATTCACAGAGGAGGACCTATTTACAATATACTGCATTCAATTTGAAGTTTGTGAGCCACATGTTATTTAAGATAAGGTATATAATTAAGAGACACAAAGTGACTCTTTTCTGCTCTCTGTTCATAAAGATTGTGAAAAGGATGGATTCTGCCTCTAAGGAGGTTTGAATGACTAGCACCAGTGATAAAGAAAAGGCTAGCCCCTCAATGCAGCTCCTGAAAGCAATACAGACCCGAGGTTTAACAGGGATGTGGGTGAAGTGCAGATGAATGAAAAAAAACTATTCTCAAACAAGGTCGCCACAGTTAAAGATATCATGTCTCACAGCAATGACGCAAAATGACTACTTGTCACTTCACTAAATAGGATAAGAACAGTGAAATAGAAGTGCAGAGGTGAGTACAGGTAGCTACGGAAGAAGTTGCTCCATTCTCATTCACAGCAAAAGACTTTCTGATTCCCTAAAACACAGCAGTAATATACAACCTCTTATTGCATAGCCATAAGCTGTTCTCCTACTCGGGGTCTTTTTCTGGGTAAAAATTTGCATTTTCAGAAGCTAAGCCATTTTCTTTCTTCTTTTTGTCTTTCTAAAAACCTATTAAAATCAGATCATTGTTTCCACATACCAGTTAGCTGTCTGTCTCCACATCCTTCTGCCTGCAGATAGCCAAGTTCAGGATGCACCAAGAGTCCTGGGTTGTATCCTTTTTTGCAAGCATCGATCATGCGCGTTTCCAGAGTTTCAAACACTTTCTTCTTCGTGACGTGAAGTATTCCAAGGTTTGCAAACCTGCCGAATGTTGATTAATTGATTTTGTGATGCTTTAGGCAAACCTGCAGCAGGCAGTCATTCTCTTATCGAAGGAAGCATTTCCAATGAACTCCAGCGTGACAATTTCAGCCAAGCTTAAAAAGCATGTCAAATGCAAACCATCATATGGCAGCGATCATATGGGTGCACAGGATTTTCCCATGGCGTAAGAAGTAACCTTTAAGTTTTCAGGCTTATGGTGTGGAAGCAATTTATAAAACATTTCAAATTTTAGTTGTCACACTTTGTTTGAGCTGTCATTAATACGTAATTCTACAGTTATTGTGAAAGTAATCTATCTGAAAAGGTTTGGTCAGATCAAATTGATTAGGAGAGCAAGCTAAAAAGCTAAAAGCAGTGTATATTTTTCAAAGAAAATGGTTGAAACTAGGTTCTGGACATTCAGTAAAACACTTCAGGTATCTCTTAGAATGACAATATCTGTAATACAAGACGTGCTTTAGTAAAAGTCCCCTGGCACATTCAAAAATCAATTATATCTGGAAGTATGAAATCAAGACAATAACTCAATTTTGGGTCAATTGAGGACAGGAAAGCTGTTTCTAAACATCTGATGAAAAACAAGACAGGTTAGGAAATGAGCCAAACTTTTCAAGATGAAAAGGAGCATTTCAAATAAAGTTATTTAAATTGCTGTGCTTGGTAAAGTCAGCACACTGGGCTTGGACATCAAAAGTTACAGTTTAAAAGAATCTCTCTTTCCCAACCTTCTCAGCTTTTTAAACTACTTCTTTACCAACAAAGACATTCTTGAGATCACAGAACTAAAACTCACAGCCAGCATGAAACCTGATCTAAGACTGAAAACGTAGACAGGAGCCTGAGTTCCATTTACTGATATAAACAATTACTCCTTTAAATTAAACAAGAACAGACCAACTACAATTTCACTATAATCTTATTGCTTTAAACTTAAGAAGTTTGACTCATTTAGTATTTTCATGTTTATACCTGTCTTGCCTTAATTTCAAATTTACTAACCTCACTTTCTTAAAGCTTTTCTCTTCACTGTATTTCTACGGCAGATTTCAACAAAGGTGAAATACTGATCAAAACTGTGACAAAATCAATTCTCTCCCTCTTAGCTAAGCTTTACAAATACATTTGACAGACTTACCCAACAACCATGTCTTTCGGTCCTGCATTGACTGTGCATACTCCATCTTCACAAAATTTACCCACCAAGCTGTGAGCGTGTAAGTGGACGTATTTCCCATTAGTAACTAACTGGACGATTACTTTTGCAGGTCCAACATAGTTGCAAATCTGTAAATAAATGTAAAACTGACGTCTTTAAAATGGAACAAACTAATTCCAGTGGAGTATTTTCTGTCAGCTAAGTACAATCAAGCTTGCTTAGGAGAGATGCGTATTTTCTCATGAGACAAACTAACTGTACCAGGTCATCACCAAAAAAAAAAAAAAAGAAAAAAAAAGCCAACAATTCATTTGTAATTAAAATTGATACACAAATGGCAGAAGTAGTGACAAAAAAGTAAAGAAATAAAACAAACATAAGGAAAAGCAACCCTCTGTTTTCCATATCACTATAATTAGCTTTATTTTCTGGCTAGTTATACCTAGTTTATGCTCTCCATAAACTTAACTTGGTACATTAAATTCACATTAGACATTGTTACGTGTTAAGAATCGCATTAAAAAATGCATCTATTTAACAAAATAGCTGCATTTTTTTTGCCAAACTCAAAAATTTTTTCAAATATTTGTAAATATTATGATCACTTTAAAGTATTTTGCTCTCATTACAATGATCGCTCAGGTAGAGATTTTGAAGTGGAAGAATTCTGTATTCATAGGTATTTTGTTAGATCACAGGTTACATCCACACATAAACCAGCCCCCGGTAGATACTGTCTGTAAGTGTAGGTGAGGATATACACTAAAACCCCATCTAAGGTTCTGCAGGACTGCATTTAGGATGATCTGGACACCTTCACAGGCACTCTGGAGCACTAGAAAGCTTCCTGCCTCCCTCCATCAGAGCTTCTGATCACCATACATTCTCAACAGGTTTTAAAATTGTGATGTCAAGTAATGCTTCAAAAAAACCCCAAAAAATCCTAAAATTACCAACGAAGTACCATTTATTAATATCAGTTATTTGTTTTACATATTATTTAAAACATTATTTTTTTCTCCTCATGGATAATATACTTCAACTCAGTTATCTGTTACACATCATTTTCAAATTATAACAAATATAAAATTATCTTGATTTAAAAAAAAGCAAACATTACCTTCCCTTCCAATTCACTTAATTAACCCTTTTATCAATGTTGTTTTTTTCCCTCCTCCTCTAAGGTTTCTTCTGATTTGCCTGAGGAAAAGTTCTTTGTATTACAGCAGCTCATAGATCTAATCAACCAAGGTATTAAAGGATCACGATGAACATTAAAGTGATGAATCAGCGATGAACTGAACACTTAAGGTTACATTGTTGATAAAATGCTGATAACCAGGGATTGCCACAACTTCACCACATTATAAGTCCTGCTAGCCTCCTTCACTCCATCTAACCCCTCTCTTGAATCCATTCCATCACAGCTGAAACACTCTGCATACTTGTAACATGTGTCTTCAACGTCTTCCAATTTGCTGCTAACAATAAAAAACCCCAAAGTATGAAAAAACTGTTCCAGGAGAAACAGGTGTGAAAATGTCTTCTCACTACTCATTGCTTGTGAGATAACCGTATAAAACTGTAGTCATGAGTGTTTCACAAGTGGCACTTTCTAAAATATGAAACACGGGGGTACTTGTGCTTCCACCTGTAATCGCTCCTGGATTGAAACAATACAAACATGCAGAATAATCCCTGCTTTGTCATTTCTGTCATTCTCAGCAGTGAGAAAATGCAGGAATCTCTGTGTAACATTCATAAAATGAACTGAAAATAAAAACATTATATTTTGTGCTAAATGTCACCTTCATTACTACAACTAAGTTTTCAAAAATATTTTCTTTTCATCCCTAACTAAGAAAGGCTTTCCCTGCTAGAAAGTTCCCAGCACGTCTACAGCATTATATTCATTATGAGTAACATGCATGTTCTTGTGTCACTTCAGAAAAGTTCAAGACAACCCTTCATCAGCTGTAGAAACCACAGTGAAACTGTAGGTAGGACTGGTGCACGGCAAGGACTTTCCAGCCTCTGAAAGCAGAACATATAGCTGCAGTGGTAACCAGATTGCAATCTTCCCATGTTACCCAGCTCAGCACCATCTTTGTAGTCTCTTCTTAGGTGAAGAAAAAAAAAAAAAAAAAAAAAAAAGAGTTCTTAAAATGTAATACCTTATGTAGATCATTTGGCAAGAAAAGACTTTTTTCTAGGCTGAAATTCTATGCTACAAAGGCTATAGGATGCTTCCTTTGCTTTACAGATGGGCCTTCCTACAAGATTTTGTGACATCCAGCTCATCTGCACCCAGAAAACAGCCCCAGTGGTTAACCATCCTTATGTAACCTAAAATAAGTCTGAAATCATTTTGGGGTATCCTTGAATCATTGATACCATCACAACTGCCAAATAACCCAAAACATATTCAGGTATTAATACATACAAATAACTGCCACCTTTTACTTCACATAGAAAATGCAGTCAAAGGTGCTAGAAGGTAGACAGCATATTACAATACTGGATATCCGTACAGGAGTACAAAGATTATGGTGTTGACAGAAAAAAAAAAACTATCTGCAATGAAATGGAGACAGCAGTTGGGTGCTATACTGCTCCAACGCAGACCTGGGACCTGAAAAAAAAATAGCGACTGAACATCAAATTGAAGATAGGGGAGAAAAAAGAAAATAAGGAGTTCCTGGGAAGAAGCATAGCTGTAATACTTGATTACATCCCGTACTGAAGCACATTCAATTGATCTAATCTGAAAAAGTTAAAATGCTGCAGGCTCACATTTATCGGCTGTTCCTGTTTGAGAGAGATTTGCCTGAGAGATTAAAAGGACTCTGTGAACTTGAAATTTCAAAATGAAAGTTGATTTTTTTTTTTTCAGTTATTCCACATCTTTTTGAGATCCAAACCCCTAGATTTTTTTTTAATACATTCTACAACTTTACAAAAACTTCATAAAAAACATCTTTCAAGTAGAAAGATGTTTTTTCCAGTTACTCATACAAGCAAGAAGTGAAACCAACTAGTTAACTAAAGAAAGCAAATGATGGAAAAGACCATGTCAAACATACAAAGCCAGCAAAGATAAAAATAAGTATTTCTCTTTCTAATCGTTTTGTTATAGAAGCTACATCCCCAATCTTGCCTGACCTTTTGAGTATGACCAGCAGTGTTGTCATAAATACAAGAAAAGTTCCACAGATGAGGCATCACTCATTCTTTATAAATGCCAAATATGAGTTGTCAGCTTAACATACATTTCAAACTTGGTAGGAATTTTTTAGGCACTAAAGTACTTATTTAGAAGCCTGAGAATAAGCAATGTACAGTAACTTAAATCAATGGGAGTTTTAAATCTTTTGATCCTCCCTGAATGTGAGGTCACAGATTTCGATGCACTGCTTTAGAAGCCTGAGTAAATGGACTCAGCACTCCAGACTCGGCCTAACCAACTTCAGCAGCAAAAAGCACAAGCCTCAATGAATTTACCTTTGGCTGACTTGCTTGAGTGCAGGCTTTCAATGGGAATTACAGATTTATAAGAAAAATACCTGTTTATTGTCCACTAGTGATTATTTCTCAATTCCGCTCTTGAATGAATTAATTTTTAACCTGTAATCAGCAAACTAACACTCCACAATTTAATTCCTATGGGATGGAAAAAGCTTTCTTTAACAAGAAAGTTCATCAACCAAACAACTTGCTTCATTTTCTGCAAATGCTCCTCCCGAACTTGAATTAGGTGCTGAAATCCCCCTGATTTCAATGAGAATGCTTATCTCCAAATTGAAGCATAATTTAGGATAGCCTAAGGACATGTCTGGATGGGCAGTGCTCTTATTTGGGTACCTGAGTTCAGGACTGCCTAAATGGGACTTGGCTTTGATCCTCAAGCTGAACTGCTCTACATCCAAACTCATGGGTACAGAGACGGTGCTCATTAGCTTGGGCACATCTCTGAGCAATGTGGTTACTCAGCCTTTAGGCTGAAACTCATTTACATCCAGCTCACAGAATAGACAACTTGAAATTGTGTGCAGCCACCCATGTAGATTTGCCCCAAGGGAAATGAAAACTCAGGACATTTCCGTCACACCACTGTTTTCAGTAAATTCTTTTCACACCCAAAACTGTATCAGTGTCAAGCTTGAATATGCCAATATCAGTATGGAAGATCAGGACATACAAACATGTAAAAAAGGCAAGTGGAAATATTCTATGGAAGTTTTCTGGCTGTTTTCCAAATATATCAGAACAAGCATCTTATGAATAAGAATGGAAGGTAGTTCAGTAAGCTGGTGATATCAGACAACCTTGTTCTTTGTTCTTTTGGTGGTGTTTTTTTTTTCCTAAAACTCTTCAGAAGATTTTAGGAAAGCATGTCTGTTGTTATTTGGCTATAGAACAACTATACAAAACTCTCAAATGTTCTTTGCTTGAACCAGCTAATAAAGAGCCAACAGCTCAAAAGCCATAATTTCATCTGTTCTAAATGTCACAACTTTCTGCTATTGCATTGTTTCCACTAAGCAGACAAAAATGAAATTTAAATGAATAATTTTTCATAACTTATCCTTAAATCTAGCTTCACAGAATCACAAAACTGTAGGGGTTGGAAGGGACCTCTAGAGATTTTCATGTCCAACCCACCTGCTAAAGCAGGTTCTCTACAGTAGATCGCACAGGTAGGCATTCAGACAGGGAGACTGATGAGAGAGACAGGGATTCCACAACCTCTCTGGACAGCAAAGAAGTTCTTCACTATAGTTTGTTCAATATCTACAGCTTCTCTGTAAGGATATATAAAACTCATGTAATCTTGTAAGTATGTAACACTTTCTGTACATACTAGTAGGATTACTGATAGCAAAGACAGCTGTAAACAAAGGAATACAATTCCATTAAGTTGAATGAATTCTATCCTTGGCATTATAGTAAAAATACTACTGCTAACCAGGCTATACATCCTGTTAAAACTAGAGTCTTAAAATCAATTCCAAGTTACCAGGCAGTGCACCAGGCAGTGCAGTTTTGTCTCAAACGCAAAGCAGAACTGCTACACTAACTCCTGACATGCACCATCTTCTAATATGCTCTACAGGGTGTGGTTAAATGTGTAATTAACTACCAAAACATCTTGCTCAGAAACATGGCAGAATCTTCAGCTCTCCAGCCTTTAAATGAAAGACACATCTTCATATGTTCCAGCTCAGCTAGAAGTAAGGGAGTAGGTGCAGGAAAAAAATTGGTTGAGATTCAGAAGTCACATTATTCAAGAGGTCATATCAGATCACTGTGTTTTCTTCAGTTCTACAATGCATAATCCTATGAAAAGGGTGCAGGGAGACTACAACACTTTTTTGTGCACAGAACACTCCGTGGTGCCTACTGATAAGTTACATCAGCTTTTTGTGCAGACTTGGCCAAGCAGAAGAAAGATCCTGGTGTGAGCTGTACAGATCACCTCATAGCCAAGCTTTAAAGATCTGTCACAAAGATGAGGTTTTTTTTTTTTTTTTTAAACATTAAAGTTAAAACACACTACTGTCCTTTCACATCACTATGATTAGCAAATGAAAGTTTTATGGTGAAAGTCTCGGTGTAACTGTAAAAAAATCAAATAAAATACAGTAATCTTCAAATGTGCTCACCTCATTTATGACAAGGTGAGCACCCTTTGACAAAACACCAGAGAGACTTACAGGAAAAGGTGTGAAATGCTTCTCTATTTGCTGGCACCACTTGAATCAAGAACAAGCAGTAACAAGTAACGGCCTTGAGGAATTTACTTGTTGTGTTCCTTTGCCAACCTCTCCCGGCAGGTGTTGCCATGCGGGGATTTGTAGTAGAAAAAACCCAGATGCACACAGAAGGACAAGAGGGAGGGAGGAGACAGGACACGTGTGTTGGGAGAGCCTTAGATGAAATTAAAATCTGATGATCAATGAAAATAGGAGGTTTGATGGAAAGCCAAAGAACATTTTGCTTTCTAGTTTTTCCATGGAAAAATTCCATTCCCTACAGAACTTCTCATTGTGTGTATACTTGTCATGCTATTGTATGTCCCATGACTCCTTTAGGAAACACAACAGCATGACAATTATTATCAATAACACTCGATATTTTTATTAATATTCAATATAGATGGAATTGTAAACCAAAGACATGGCATCACTGAGGTACATAATTTTCATATGAACATACCAGTAAATTTTATTCACTGGTTCATCATCACCATCACAATAGGAACGGAAAATGCAAGCAGAACCTTTGCCTGGGCTAGTAGTTTTTCCTAACAGTTTTGCAAGGCTAAATTTCTCATCCTCCTCTCAATTTGCCAGACTAAAACACCCTAGGCTATCTCAACCAATGCTGATTATTTTCCATTGAGTCATGCATGTACTGATTCATTCTGGAAATGCAGCTGTTCCAAACTCTAGCCTTTCTCAAGAACTGCAGAACTACACACACATACAAGAGAAAGTTGACAAGCAGCACACAGCAAGGCCCGGTGCAGAGACTGACTGCTTGCCACCCTTCCCATTCCCTTCTCTTGTAAAGAAGACAACACCAGAATTAAAAGATATTAATCCTGCTCCTCGTGATACAATCTCTAGTGTAAAAGTTCACCAAAGATGTAATATAACAACAAGACTGAGACTTTCATTAACTTAAAAAAAAAAAAAAGCAGAAAACACAGTTTATGTTTTCCTCTCTTCTTCACAGAAAGAATTTTCTGCAAGAACCTTAGGCAATAAAAGTTCGTCCCTTATCCTAGAACAGTTAACCATCACTGTTATAGTCTTCATATTGCGCTAGCTCTGAATGTTTCTTTAATTAACATGCTCAATCTTTTTCCTGGAAAGAAAAAAAAGGTTCAGAACTCCTGAATATAATGCTACTCCTGTTAAAATGACATGTTTTGGTTGATTTTAAAGTTACCTCGATTAAATCCTTAAGAACCTAAGGACTTAATATCCTAGAGCCATTGAGTAAGGAGTAACATGAACAGACAAGGAAGGGAAAGCAGGTAAATAGCATTTCAGACTGGACTGGGATAACTGAGTAGACTCAAGCTATGCATTATGCAAGTAGTAGAGTAACTGACCAGCTCAGTCCTTGCATTATACTAAAACCACACCTTAGGGAAGAACTCCATTGGTAAGTGCAGGAGCAGTGCAGTGAGGGGGTAGGTGCAGGAAAGATTACTGCTCAACAGCTAATACATAAATACAGTGCCAAAATAACTCCACGAATCTGAGAACTACTTTCTTTTTTAACCAACTGCACTTTTAAAGTGGGAAATGAAGCGCAGTCAACTTCATGTAAAGTGAGTAATCTCATAATAACGTACGTTGATTTGCAGTAGGGTCCTTATATATGCTTACATTCAGTTTGCAAAATATTAATGTTTTATGTCCTAACCTTGACTTGGGGGTATGACTTTTTGTTCTTCTCACTGGAAGCACCAGGAAGTCCACCATGTGAAGGCCCTTCGCATACGTATCGGAATCGAAAACCCCTCTGTGGAAATAAAAAGAAACTTGAAAGCTCTTTGAAAACAAAACTGAAAAAAGCACATGCGCGCGCACGCACACACACACACGACTTGCCCAAACAGCCCACAAGTGCTAAAGTTACAACTGAAATGCTGTCTGAATGACGGCTGACAAAGCACCACTGAGCTAGCCCCAGGTAAACTCTTCTATTCCCACTCTTACACATTAGAAACAGCCAGAAATTCTCCTTTCAGTAAGTGAAGACATTCTGAAGCAGAGATCTATTTATACTTTCAAAACAAGATGATAAATAAGTGACAGATAATACAAGAATAGATGCTATTTCTGTCACAATAGACGTTAGGTAGAGATTGCAAACAATCAGGGAAAAAAAGCATCACAGAGAAAAGAATATGGATGAAACTGAAATCCTTTTTCCTTGCGGGAAGAGCATGTGCAAGCAGAGCAAAGCCCAGGAGCCTCGCAAAAGTTTCAAGGCGCTCTGAATGACCCATTAGCAATCACTCTAGAGCACGGCAGTCCATGCATTCCATTTTTATTTACAGGAAAATAATATTCCCTTTGCTTTACTAAGTCCTCTATATGATACAGAAGATGTGAATTGTATGCAAATGTACTTGGTAACTCTTAACTCTACTTAACTATGCTATTTTATATGCCCTCTCCCACCCCTGAATACTTTCAGACCTACTCGCCAGTCCTGCAAATTCTGACACAGCCCTTTATACACAGTTCTCCTGATGTATTCAAGGCCATCCATTAAGTGTTGCATTCTTCATGAAAGATCTTTAGCTTCTGTCTAATAGACAGCTTCTCTGAATTTGATGCCTCTATTAGCTGAGAGTGAACTGGCTCAAAAAATTACTCTATAATCATTAGCATCTATCTCACTGAAACCTTTTCAGTTTATGAACATGCCTTTCAAGAAAATGGAAAGATCTGTCTTTTGTTCAGATTCCAACCAGACAATGTAATCAATTCTAAATAATGTATTTGCTTTCACACAGAGTGCTGAGCAACAAAGTGAAGTGCTCAACTATGAGTCTGAGCTCAAGGCATCCAGCACACAAAGCAGTTTCCAGAGTCATTATGTGTGGAATGACTGAGGCTCTCTTCACTTGCCATGCCTTACAGCCTAAAGGTCTAGCAGACATTTGAGTAGCCTTCCCCAGTCTATCACCCTTCCAGTGCTAGCTGTGTTCTCACACATACAGTCCTATATTTCTCTGATACCTCGTGATTCCCAAAATGATCACAAGCACAGCACTCTGCCTGTGGATCACTCTTATGACACTGTATAAACCTCTGCTCAGCTTGCTACATGGGTACTGCACTACAGAGCTGCTTACGGGAATGTCATGGATGGAAAGAGTGGCTTCCTTTTAGACACTGATACTACAGGCTCTGCCATGCAAAGACACAACCTGATTTAGGATGAAGTTAAACTGAAGGAGAAGAGGACTGGCCAGCAGGGACAGGGAGGTGATTGTTCCCCTCTACTCTGCTCTTGTGAGGCCCCATCTGGAGTACTGTGTCCAGGTCTGGAGCCCCCAGTACAAGAAAGACAGGGAACTGTTGGAGAGGGTCCAAAGGAGGGCCACAAAGATGATCAGGGGACTGGAGCACCTCCCCTACGAAGACAGGCTGACGGAGCTGGGTTTGTTCAGCCTGGAGAAGAGAAGGCTGTGGGGTGACCTCATTGCAGCCTTTCAGTACCTAAAGGGAGCCTACAAACAGGAGAGGAATCAACTCTTTGAAAGGGTAGATAACTGCAGGACGAGGGGAAATGGTTTTAAGTTGAGGGAGGGAAGATTGAGGTTGGATGTCAGGGGAAAGTTCTTTATAGAGAGAGTGGTGAGGTGCTGGAACAGGCTGCCCAGAGAGGTTGTGGATGCCCCGTCCGTGGAAGTGTTCAAGGCCAGACTGGATGGGGCCCTGGGCAGCCTGGTCTAGTATTGAATGTGGAGGTTGGCGGCCCTGCCCATGGCAGGGGGGTTGGAGATTCATGATCCTTAAGGTTCCTTCCAACCCTGGCCATTCTGTGATTCTGTGAAGAAGGAAGAGTTCACAGTACACTGCTGTTTTTCACCTGAGACACCTAGCTGCCCCTATTACCATAAGGGAGGCTTAAGTAAAAAAATGGCCTCAGTGCGTGCCTGAAACAAATGTCTCTGCTGTGACTGGATCGTGACATGCTTTTGCAGAAGACCAAGCACACAGCAGAATGGCTTCCAGACACTCTTGTCTACCTAACAGCTGCTCAATCTAGGATTTTATGCAACTTTGTACTTCAGTTGCAGGAAAACTAACCAGTGCATAGGGATGGACACCACCAGGGCAGCTTAAGTGAGAATCTGAGTCACGAAAAAGTTACTTTCAAGAATTAATCCTTATTTTTTCTTGAGTTATTCAGAACAGCTAACTGACAACAGGAATCTCAAAGGACAACATAATTTGACTTGTGTTTTGCCATCATGAAGAAAATTTCCTTTAACTTCTGGGAACAGAACTTTTGCTTTTTTTTCTTTCACATCTTTCAAGAAACATTAAACAAATACTAAAAATCTTCCATGCCTATTAATTTATATTTCCAAATACTGGGGCACTGAAGAGTCATTTCTAAGATGAAAAGCCTATATCTAGCAAGATTTTTTTTTTAAACCCTCAGTTGTTTTTTTTTTTCTTAGACACTTCCAGAGACGCAGAGATGAAGACAGAACAAAACAGGAAACGATTTAACTACAAAAGCAAGAGGAAAAAATGCTTATGGTTAAGTGCAATATTTGTTATTAAGTTTAACCTCTTCAACACTTTTTTTCTCATCTTAAGTCACAGTTTTGTTTGTAGCTGAACACAGTGACATAGGCATTGCAAAGATTTTCCAAGCAGTGCTCTTACCTGTTTTGGCTGTTCAATGATTTGAAGATACGGTCCATCTGCTAACATAAAAGAAAAGTGTTAATGCAAATCATATTTCTATACATGAGTTACAGGGATAAAACTATGTCTTTCAATGTCTTGACATTTCTGAAAGCAACTAAGCATCTTCAGAACATAAATAAAATTATAGTGAATAATATAATCAGTTGAAAGTCAACCATTGCTAATCTTTATCAAGACCAGTGGAACAAGAAGGGAATTAATAATTTATAAAAGCTTAATTTCGGCTCAGAGGACATAAAGGCACAACTCAGATCAGCCAGTTAAGACACTCAGCAGTAAGAAAAGGATTCTCTCCTTGCCACTGATGAGCAGGCTGGCCTTCCTGAGTGAAGGTTAAATTTTGTATTTAAACCCCTTAGGCTCTAAAGATTGTATTCACCAAGCCTTGGCCTCAGGGCTTCCTAGTGTCTAGGTGCTCTTGAAAGTTTTCAGACAGCCAATGGGAAGCTCTGAGGTGTGGGAATATAGGAGGAATTTAAGCTGTCTCAACTTGTCTTAACAGTCAGATCTGCTTCAGAAAATGGGATTGAGGAGCCTAAACAATTTTCATTCTTTTAATAATTTCAGATATACTTTAAAATAAATTGTTCTGCAGCGTCTCTAAAACATGGAACACACTCTATTTAACTACAAATACAGACTATAATGAAATTTGTCCATGTTGCCAATACATGGAGTTACATTCTAATAAATTCTGTTTGTTTTCCAGACAAGACCTATTAGCTTTACCAAGTTTAAGCCTTGCATAATTCTCTAAATGCTAGCTAACTTAAAATCATAAACCTCATTCAAAATTCACCAGCATAAACATCCACCAGAATTGAGAATTAATTGCCTCAAAGGTAAAATTTCTTTTCTGCTTCTTAACCAACAAAGAAGAGGATTTCAACGCTAAGAATTCAGTTATTATCAAAGCAGACTCCAAACAACAGCTTCGCTTGCTGTGAACACCTGCATAATTTATTGCCAGCTGTACTCCTGTTGGATTTATGCATCATTTATTACTTCCCTATTAAAGTTATTAATATTGAGGAATCTAGCAAGTTTGCTGGTACACATGAAAGCTTCAGAACGGACAGTATGCAGTTATATGGCAGGCCTGCAAGCATACACAGAGCATATCATGTCTTGTCAACATCCAAAAGAAGGTATGATCAGCCTCTGAACATCTGCAAGTATTTGTAACCAAGTACCATGCAATCCAGCCGCCTCAATCAGGTAGTATTTGGCTCAAGCACGGAACTACATACTTGTATCAGCTTCCATCTAACAATAACCTCATGTTCACTGACAACTAAAAATGGCAGAGAATATGTTTCTTTATAGTTTGCAGCACAACTTCATGTGTCCTTCTCTGTTCCTCACTACAACTTATCTTTAATAAAATAGATCTTCATGTCTTCAGACATGTTCTTAACTGAACAGTTTCTCTCAAAATGAAAAATTTTGGTAAGTATAGATATAATTTTTATTTTGCTGTCAAAGCCAGTAAATGAATTTATTTCATATCGAAGTTACTGGGATTGTAAATGCCAGTCACAACAATTTCACATATAAGGATCATTTATTTCCCAAGTCCAACACTCTTCCTGTGAAAAAGTAAATAGCACTACAACCAAAATCATTGAAGTCATGTAAGCAACTGCCTCAAGAAAAAATATACATCATTTTACACTGGAAAGCATGAAAAAATATTTTAGACTTTAGAAATTTTAAAATACGTAGATTAATATTTAGTTTTAGTGTGATTTTATGCTTTTTTGTGTGTGTGTGTAACATGGAGTCAAGATGAATAAAGTTAGGTTTAAAGTTAGGTTTACATACAATATTGCACTTAACTGGCACTTTTATCTCTGAACAGACCTGCAACCCTCCCCATTCTTTAGACATCTAAAATGTTACACTTCATGTTATACTTTAGCAATCCAGAGGCCTTGCATCCTCTGAGCACTGGCAGAAATAATTCACATTAAATACAACAGTGTAACTCAATTCTCAACCAAGCCTCTATCCAGGTCATGACCTGCCAAGCAGTTCTGACTGTTTTCCCCTTAGGAATTCACTTTCAAGGCATATACTTGGGACTAGAATCAGCACAAAATCCCACTGCTCTCTCTCAACCATTAAGCCAGAAAAACAAAGTACTCTTTTCTGCAAAAGCTGAGTGGTTACAGAAGTCCACTACGAAGCAGCAGATCCAGGTTCAAGAGGTCAGCATGAGGGAATTCATATGCCTACAAGAGGGATTTACATTATACTGGCCTAGTGGAAAGCTTCAGGGGAATTCTTTGTACTACTGACATAGTTTCACCTTGCATGCAGGAAAATGAAAAATTTATGACACTAGAATTTGTGCCCCCTTTGGGGGAAAGAACAAAACAAAACAAAAACTTACAAAAATCACATAAACATAAGAAAAATCAAAGTATCTTAAATACCAATACTAGGAAGTACAAAAAAGGTTGCAGAGTAAATGTCTAAAAGCAAATTATGTCTGCTGGCATTAATAAGTGACAGCAGACAGATTAATCAAACATATGCCAATTTATGTAAAACAATGTTTTGCAAGATCTTATTTTAGTTTTTGGGTTGTAAGAATAAACATTTTCTCTTTACCTATGACTAATTTAGTATGTTCATATAGCATATGAAGCACATCTGAGCAAGTGGACAGAGAAGGCATACTAAGGCATTTAATTATACCAAAAATTCTATTTATAAATAAAGAGGCAATATTCAAACTAACTTTCAAGCATAAGTAATATATAGTCAATATATTATTGACTATGAAAAGAATTCTAGTTTGTAAGACATGTCATACAGCCATCTCTCCCTAGACTCTGAATACTTTTCAGAAGTACATTAGACAGGCAGCCTAGCATTTATTATGTGGTCCCTTCTCCATTTCTTCCTCTCTTCCTCTCAAATTTTTTCATATTTTTTTTCTTCCTCAGGAAAAGTGAAGTGTTTTGCACAGGGAAGTTTCTAATAGTTCATTTCTATTAAGTAGGCATGTCTAGTCTAAACAAATGAAAGCTGAAGGTGTACACCTTGCAAATGGAGTGAATAATGATAAGATTTGATAAAATAAGATTTGAGACAAACATTTGCACCTCTGTTCTAGGCTGGGAGCAGCCAGTCCAATTAAAGTTGTGTTCTTCAAGTTCTTTTATAACAACCAACCCCCTTTTAGGTGTTACACAGCCAGAAAAAGGAATGCTACTAAACACATAGCTTTATCTCCACTTTTGCTCTAGAGAGGTTGAAGTAGGATGCAGTAATGGAGTTCATGTCCACATAGGATTAACTCCCACAGCTGCCAGATATTGCCAAGGACTCCTCATGACTTGCCTGGCACTGCTGCACAACCAGGAGGGCCATGGACTGCAACTCAATCACACATTCCCCTAACCAGGAGAGAGTTCGGTGCACTGCCACATTGTGATACTTCAGTGCTTCCTTTTCTGTCTTCTCCCTTCACTCGCCACAGGCCAACTCACATCCCACTACCTCCCTTCCAGCCTGAGTCACAGTTGCACTTCCCCACATCTCCTTTAACTGCTATATTTCTTCATTCTTCTTCCTGCCTGAGTCAGAGGCCCTCCTGCATCTTGATACTCCCACCACTTCTTCCTTCTTCCTCTTGATAGGCCTCATCCTGCACACACACTTTGCAAAGGAGTACCCATCTTAGCTACATTCTTCTCGTCAAAGCCAAGCCAAAGAACAATGGGATGCAAAGTTGGTATGATATCTTTGCAAGCCTGGCAGCACCATGGCACTCGGTGTGTCCTTTATCTAGCAGCTTCCCTAGTACTTGAAGACATTCAAGGGCATCTGCTCCGGTCACGTCCTCTCTACACTTCCTCTCTGTTCCCTCAATACAGCTGTATTGCACCTCATCCTTGTAACTGTGCTGTTCAACTTTGTGGATATAGATGAAACCATTCACAGCCTCACAGTCATGGCTATTAAACCCAATACCATCACTCCTGAGTTGGCCCTGGAAGAGGTACATTGCTGCTACATGCTCAGACTGGAGTGAGTCCAGAGGAGGGCAACAGATGCTGCAGATACTGCAGATGGGCTGCAGTATCTCTCCTATGAAGGCAGGCCCAGAGAGCTGAGGTTGTTCAGCCTGGAGAAGGGAAGGCTCAAGGGAAATGTTCAAGCAGCCTTCTAGTACTTAAAGGAGGACTTCAGGAAAGACAAGGAGAGAAATTCTGTCAGGGAGTGTAACAGTTTTAAACTAAAAAAAGAGCAGATTCAGATTAGACATTAGGAAGAAATTCTTCACTACGGGGGTGGTGAGGCACTGCAGTAGGCTGCCCAGAGAAGCCGTGGATGCCCCCTATTGTGACTTAATCCAGCAGGCAGCTAAGCACCACACAGATGATTGCTGACTCCCACTCTGTGGAAAGGGAGAAAGCATTAAAAAAAAAAAAAAAAGAATACAAACTCATGGGTTGAGATAAGGTCAGTTTAATAAGAAAAGGGGGGCAGGTGGGAGAAAGGCAAAAAACAAACCAAGAATAAAAATCCCATGTAAAGTACAACGCAATTACTCACCACTGGCTGACCCATGCCCAGGCAGTCCCCAAGCAGTGGCTGCCCACCCAAATCCCTTCAGTTTTCTTTTTCAGCATGATGCCTTACATCTAACTGGGGGCAGCTGCCCTGGTTCTGCTCCTTTCCAGCTCCCTGTGCACCCCCAGCCTCCTCAATGTCAGGGCAGTATGAGAAACCAAAGAGTCCTTACCTCTGTAAGCAATGCTCAGCAACAACTAAAACATCAGTGCACTATCAGCAAAATTTCAACCTAAATCCGAAATACAGTGCTATACCAGCTACTAAAAAAAATAGAAAAATATCTCAGTCAAAACCAGGATCCCTCATCCCTGAAAGTGTTCAAGGCCAGGCAGGATGGAGCTTTGTGCAACCTGGTCTAGAGAGAGGTGTCCCTGCCCATAGCAGGGGGGTTGGAACTAGATGGTCTTTAAAGACCCTTCTATTTCAAACTGTTCCCTGATTTACAAGTTATCCCTTGTCAGAGATCCACCCTCATAGGAACACAAATACAGTTTAAAGTGTGACATTTAAAGCAAAACGTTTAAAGCAAGCGGCACTTGAGCTCTGCTTAACCTCCTCCTTCCTCCTTTTCACTCTTCAGTAGACAAGCACAGCAGATCTAGAAAAAAATACCAAGAGCCATAGGCAGGTCTGCCCATGCTTGTGAGGATCGGGGTCACTGATCTGGGAGAGGGAAATGAATACCCATCTCATTTTTGGTGACAGTCATGCTGCCCTGAATCTCTTCCTAGGAATATCTTTCTCTCTGAAAAAATATGAAATACTTTTTTCTTTAAACATCATCATCTTTGTCCCTCAACACCTTTCCCTCTCAACAGCAAGCATCATAGAAGGCTAGACAGAGAAGATTCAAGAAACAGTGGCAGCTAAAGAAAACCAGAAAAGTGTAATTTTAGCAGCCTACAGATGACATCCTTCAGTTGCTGATGGGCCTGCTTCAACCTCACAGGCTTAGTCTGACTGAAGTAAAAGTAAGAAAAAAAAACAATACTTGAATGCCAACAGCTGGTCAGATGACAGCCTCTAAAACCAAAATAATATCTCTAAAATTCAAAATAACTCATACACAGAGTGCTACATTCTATGGTTGTAGATAATACTGTACAATTAGAAAACAGTAAGAAACAACCAAATTTGTAAAAGACTTTGCTCAGAGCTCTGCCCATTTCCTCTCCAATTTTAGGCATCACTTCTTTGTCCCCCAGTATGCAGTGGACATCACACTGCTGCATGTCTGCTTCTACACCCCCTTAATACGTGAAGGATTAGTACTTGGCTCTCAAAAGCAGGATGCTTCCCAATGAGCAAAGAACCTGCAGACTTAATGCCATGCTGCCTTGCTGCTGAAGGTATTTTAAAACATGCAGCTCAGTCCTGCAGTTTGCACTGTTACAGAAGGTGTTGTAAATACAACTTTTTTCACAGAAGGCACACAGACAACTTCTCCTTCTAGATTTAAATGTAAATGTAGACCTTGACCCAAGTAACCATCTACTACAGCTTTAGAGCCAAAATAACCAAGCACTAACCACAGTTTTTACTTAAAACTGCTGTGAGACAGAAAAAAAGAAAAGTGGGTAGAAAGATTTGAACACTGACAACTGCATGGAGAAAATCCTTGCCTCACATCTCGGATATTTTTCTACTATTACTGTAAATAGATGACAGAACATCTGTCATCAGAAAGTCCCCAGATTCCCCGGCTATTTGTTGATTCACCTACACTGGCACGATACAGCAATCCGTATATACATCACACCTGCCTGCCAATGTAATAAGTCTGACATTGCTCATTTACAAATGCACAATTAGATGGCATTTAAGTAATAATCTAATCTGAAATTCATGCTTGTGATAACCTTAAAAGGGAAATGTAAAAAGGAGGGGAATCAACTTCTTACTCAGGTAGATAATGACAGGACAAGGGGGAATGGTTTTAAGCTTAAGGAGGGAAGGTTTAGATGGGATGTCAGGGGGAAGTTCTTCACAGAGAGCAGTGAGGTGCTGGAGTGGGCGGCCCAGAGAGGTTGTGGATGCCCCGTCCGTGGAGCTTTTCAAAACCAGGTTCATGGGGCCCTGGGCAGCCTACTCTAATAACAGAACTGGAGGTTGGTGGCCCTGCCTGTGTCAGGGGGGTGGAAACTTGATTGTCCTTGGGGTCCCTTTCAACACAAGACATTCTATGATTCTATGGTTATTTCATACTTCTTCACTAAATCCTATTTTGTACACAGAGAATGTGCCAGCTATACTGCAGAAGCAGACAAGATCAGTGCAATAAAGAAAAATTAATGAACGGCAGCTAAGTAATTTTGCAAATTAAGGATATAGCTGGAACTAGCCCTGAAAGAGTTTTCTGAGATTACAGATTCCAGAGAATTCTTGACTCCCCCACATGGTTTTTAAACAGCTGTTTTCCACTTAGATAGGAAATAGATATCTGAAAATCAGTTTTATATGTCTGAATATTTTGTATGGAATGAGCCTGGCATGAAGACTATAAAGTAAGTTCAGAAGGTAGATGTAAGAAAGATATCATTGTGGGGAAATCAAAATACCAATAAGGTCAACTGTCTCATAAAATCTCTAGGAGAACAGTGAAAGCCCATTAATCTTACATGAATGAATCTTACTGTACAATTTTATCTGCCTTATTGAAAATGCACTGCAAATAAATGATAGCAATATTCATTTGCTGGATGTTTTTCCATATTTGTCAAGAGCTTTGCTCATCAGTGCATTTTACCTTGAAACAAATTATCTGTACCGTGTGTTTTTCTTGATCCTTGCTCACAACTACTCAGTCAAGAAAACTGAGGTATGGTTTAAATCATAAAAAGCACCGAAAGAGTAAGCATCTATTTTTAAATCTGCATTTATTATTACATTAAGGTAGAATTTTAACTACAAAATAAAAGGCCAATTGCTTATTTCATTCTATCCTTTACCTTCACTGCTATCAAGTTTCTCAAAAATATATAAAACACAACATACAATATGGGTTTGCTTTTTCAACAAAATAAAGCAATGTGCAATGCAGAAGACACTACCTATGTCTTTATACAACAGATCTGAACAAATCAGCAAGACAAAGAATTATGTTAAAAGATATTAGCAACTATATTAAAGATAGCAAATCAAGAGAAACCTCATATGGTTAAACAGATTTTTATTCTCCTTCTCCTTTTAAATCAGCTATTTTAACAAATTAAGCAGGAGAAATGCAATTTTCTAAATTAAAAATTAAAACTAATAAGTACAAAGAAATTGAATACCAAAACTAGATCAAGATTGATCAAGCAGCTAATGCTGGCTGAACAGTTCCTGTTCTGGATCTATACTGCAAGAAACACGTATTAGACTTTTGCAGAACACTATTTGCTCATTTGCAGTATTCGGTTGCGAAATCTGACACTGAGATTTCAAACTAGTGCAAAAATTCCGGAAGTCGTCAGGTACATTTAATACCAAACTGCTACATTACAGGAAACAGAGAAGTCACCAAGAAGGAAAAACACATCTGAATGATACAGGAAGTTGCATATACTCTACATTTTATTAGTGAGAAAACAAGCACCCTAAGAATTATTACAACAAATGAAATACTATTTAAGATGAAGGAGAAAAAAACGTACATGTTGCAAACTGGCAATACAAACATCAGAGGTCACTGATTATGCAAATTTTAGAATAATAATAAAATTAGAATAATAATTATAAAAACAGGTCACTCAAAGCTCTTTGGTGAAAGCAATTAACTGACAAACTTTCAGTTTCTGTACAAGTCAAATGAAAATTAGATTTGTCTCTCTTGAAACTTTCATAAAGGTAAGTGATGCTTGAAGATGTAATATGAAGTCAAACCAACATACATCTTACAATGTAAACAAACTAGCCTCTGAAAAGAACTTCACACACAGAAAAACAACAACAAAGAAAAGAAGCCAGGAGAAACAGCAGAAAACAACACAATCAAACAGCAACAGTTCCTACCTGTTCGTAGTGGTAAATCTGAAGTGATGTAGCCTGTATTATTAAATATTGTATTCATTCCCATGAGCTGGTCCATTGCAAACATCTATATTGGAAGAGAATACATTCTTCATTACTACACATACAAACCGTTCCCTAAAGCAACTTTTAGGAACAAATTTCAAAGTTCTCTACAATCATTCAGATTCCAATAGGTTAACACTTTATATCTTGGTTTATTTTTGCTGTCAACAGCAATGCCAGCAAAATCAATAGTAGTGAAAGTTTCACCAGTGTGACATGACTGCACTGAGCTCAGCACAGTTTCTAAGCTTGCATTTTGCTTACAGGTTAGCGGTTGTCAGTCGTTTGTTCAAAAGAGATGAGATGCCAAATTCTGAAAATCAGACCCTACATGACTTGCTTGAAGACTTGTTGAGAGCCACTTAAGTTTTAATTTTGAATTCTGCAATTAAACCCTACCAGACTACATTCCTTATTCAAATAAATCTACAAATTCTAAAGCAGGAAAACAGAATACCTAGGTTAAATTACAGTTTTTGTTTTGAATATTGGTATGTCTTAACCCACTGTAATTGTTGTCAAGTAAAATCTTCTAAAGTGGAACAATTAAAAAGAAAATCCTCTCTTCTTGGAAATGAAGGTGAGTAGAAATGGTCTGTTCTTCACTCCAACCTTTCACTCAAGCATTATTCTCACAATTAAAATGAATCATGAAATGATCTAATGAGATGTGGAATTGCTGTGGAAAAGCCAAGATCTGTGTGAGTTTAAGAACATTCTAATCATCGATATCAATGCAAATTTCACCAGAAATGACACAAATTAACTTATCAGTGCGTAAGGGGCCTTATTTTCAGATCAAGTCTAATGCCTATCACAGGAGGAAGTGCAGAGCAAATGTCACAGGCAGACAGGCCATAAAAATGAGATGTTTCTTTAAACAAGCCTGTTCCTCCTTTAGACTTCAGCCATTCCACCAATGGTGAGGTACTTTACTGGTCATGGAAAGGCTGGCTTAAAAAAAAAAAATAGCTGGGATGCTTTTTATATTTCCATGCTCTTAAGCCTAAGAAATGACAGGACAGCATAAGAGGAAGATAGAAAGACCCAGAATAGAAAAGAGGGATATTAAAATACACAAACGCACTTACTTGGGGATCTGACACTCCCATAATATATGGATCCTCTCCTGCCATTTTAAGTCCTGAAACACAGAAAGAATAAGAACTCTCATTTTTCTTTTCAATATAGATGAATACTCAAAGTCAGATGAGCTAAAAAGCCCATCTCTGACCCATCTTAATTTACTTACAGTATCAGTGATTTATAAAATGCTCCTAAAATTCCCCAGTATTTGCATAGAACAGGATAAGGACAGGACAAGCTACAGCTAGGATCTTCCATTGCTTGCTCCCAAGCAACTCAAGACTCTAGTCAAAGTCCTGAAGTCGAAATTTATTGCAAATTCATTAAAATTAGGAATTAATTTGTATCTCTCTTTAGCCTAACTATTCTGCTTGAGTAAGCAAAATCATTATCATAGCATAGCAAAGGAAGCACTGCATTTTTATACAATAAAAAGTCTTAAAATCATTAATGAATGAATCCTAACTTCTTGTGAAGTACTACTAAATGAAAGATTAGAATGTTCTTTCTTGGAGATCCTATATTTTTTCTTTAAATACAAAAATGAGTCAAATATTGACTCCTTTGATGCACCTTTCTTTCCTGAGGTCCACAAATGTTTGGCATCCAGACACGCATAGTGCTGACAGTGACAATTATGGCTATACAAAAAACATAAACCTCTGTAGAGGCCTTGATGTCAGTGTTGGTCACTGGAAAATTTTAGCCTGCCTTATCTTTCCAGGACATGTAATGATAAGCCAGTAGTGAAACTTGGAAATTTTCTTAGGAACTTTCTAAGTCTGCTTTAAAATATAGCTGTTATTTCTTCTCATGTAAACATTATTGAAAGAATTACAATTCCATTGTAAAAAAAAAAAAAAAAAAAAAAAAAAGAGGCTCTCCAATGGGACACCTGAAAATAACAATAGTGACAATTTCAAGAGACTCATGTCTGCATACACACAGACATTCTGAATACAGATAATAACTAATAACAATTACAAACATGTTGCTGGCACTCATACTCCACCAGAGTGAACATGAATCATGTTTCAAAGTGAACCAATAAACAGATAAAGAAAAACTGAGTCACTGCATGCACTCTGCCTAAATTAGGCAAATATCCAACAGATAACTGGAATATTTGGATGTTTCACTTTGACAGAGACTCAGATCATTAATGAGCTGCAGTGACAGCACACAGCCATCCGTAATACACCAGGAGAAAATTGATGAAAATTTTAAATGGTGAAAGAGGAGACACTCAATACAGTCATGTGTTCCAGCAAAAAAGAGGTCCATGTGGATAAGATGATTTTTTAACCTAGAAAATAAAAGCACTTGCTTGTTTATAATCCAATTTTAGAAAGAAATATTTACCAAGTAATACCCATTTGCTGTATTTGAGCAAATACCAAAGAACTGGTCATAAGATTTCAGCCAAAAAATGAGTAGAAGCTAAAACAGCCACAGATACTCATACTCTACCTTATTACCCATCACTTGAGCAACCTAGACACCAGCCAGTCATGTTTCATAACAAGCACTTTCTGTAAGGACTGTTTTCACTAATAATTTGTTAATACAAGGCATTTTTAACAAAACCTTCTGCATACTATGAACTTTAGATTCTGAAAGATGTTTTTCTTTGATGTTTTATTTGCATAAAAAGATCACAACTCTCATAACTCATTGACAAGTTACTGCAATCACTGAAAGGACTGTAATCCAGTTTTTGGCAAACACTTCCCAACTGAAGGTATGGATGTTATGGTAAACAGTCTGAGAACCTCAATAGCCAACATTTTTTAGGAAGTGTCAGACTACACCCACAGCTGCACACTGACCAGGTAACCGTAACTACAATTGCCAGATTTCTTCTGAACAAGCAGAATAAAAACTCTTCCCTAAGTCTTGTTTTGTCATCTCTCATGTTTAATTTCTTACTATTTCCTGAGTCATATAAACAAAGTTATGTTTAGAAATACCTAAAATTCCCAGATAAGAGTAACAAAGATTCTGAGGAACTAAAATCAATAGCAACTATCCAGTTTGCTAATTGCATACTTCTTCACAAACTTTTCAAACAGAACATCTCACAACTTCATCTGCAAGCCCAACAGGATAAACTTAACACACTTTTCCACCACCTTTGCCCTACTCTGTTTTCTCTGACTGCACCACTCTCACTCCAGCAAAACTCTGTGGGAAAACCTGTGATTTGTAGTTGAAAAATACTGTAGAGGCAGTACTATTGAAAACTTTTAATTTAACAACCTGTGAGACCAAAGTTATCTCAGAAATAAACGTCTGCTAGCATCAGTCCTTCAAATTCACCTTATCAGAACTGCTATTTCTGGTTTGGGTTTTTTTTGGCAGATCCAAGAAAATAACAACATCCCCAGAGCAAAGATAAATGTTCCATTCAGAAGCAAGGTTGCTACCTGCACACTGCACTGCATGTCTGTATTAAAGCATTTGTAACCAGACACTAAGAACAACCACTCAAGCACCAAAAGCACAGGTACCTCTTACTTAAGCTGCAGTGCTTGGGGGAAAGGTTAAAGACATTCTCACTGGCATAAATGCTAAGCTGGTTTATTATAAACACAGGATGACTTAGATGTGCAAATATTCAGCTTTGTGTATATAAATTGACACTTGAGTGCCTTTTCAGGGCATAGACAAAAATTAACCCAGCAATTTAAAATGAGCCCTCTAAATGCCAGAGAACACTTTCTGTTTTACTACCTGCTTTGTCTCTTTCAAAGACAAACAAAGGACAAAACTGTTCCCATACCTCCAGAATAGCATTTTTGCTTGGCATTTTTTTTAGCTATCAAATCTCTAAGCTTCCTCTTCTTCTAAGAAGACTATGGCAAATCCAGGAAATGTCAATAACATGACAGAAAAAACCCACAAACATATGCACAAAATCAGACTATCATTAAAGACAGAGCCTAATACTTAATTGTTTATCTTTTAATCACCCTCTCCTCATATTGCTTGAATTTCTATTCACCTTCCCAGCATGCATAGAAGATGAGCACCTACCATGAGTAGCTTTGTTCACTATCACCTTGTGAAGAGAGGTACCTGAGCCATACTGTGGCTCAGAGATGGCTCTTATTCAAGCTGTATCTGCTGCTATATGCATCTTAGAAATGTCAGGTCAGAAATACAATTCTCATTTGAAGATGACTGAGATTAAAGCTGTTTCGTGGAAGTTTGTTTTACCATATATGTCTGGTTCCCATACATATATTTCCAGATGCCTGCAGACCACAATGAACCATGACACTATGTACCCTGGAGATCCTCTGAAATCTTTCAGATGAGGGCACCCAGGAACTAAATGTTTCAACTCACAGTAGTTTTCAGTGTGAATATTCAGTGAAGGGTGAAGGAACACCATTTTGCTCATAGCACAAGAGGAAACCCTAAAATCCAGCTCCAATTGTCAAAACCACACCGCTGCACCTACTGAGGGAATTTAACTGTGTGCACACATGCACTCTTCCTCTCTCCATCACAATGAGTCAGTTACCCTCATGAAAAAAGTTTTTAAAAATGATTTAAAAAAAAAAAAAAACTAAACAGGCAGACATATGGATTCATACACATATATGGAACCTGACTGGACTGCACCAACCTAACCAACCGATCGATCATAATGGCAGACAGTTTGCCTCTCTCCTCCTCGTTAATACCTGAATAATACCAGGTACAAGCAGCCACTGACAGAAGAACACAGAATTCATTTATTGTATTCTGAATGTTTATAAAAAAGCTCCATATGGATCAGACATTTAAATTGGAAAAATCATAATTCATCATAATAGGAACACTATTATTCAGGAACACAATTGCACAGACAAGCATAACCTAATGCAACTACTAGAAATCAAAGTTTAATGTCTGATCCACGCTAATACCCAGTTATTTAAGAATATTTCTCACTCAGCAGAGGCATGCCATTAAAAAAAAAAAATCAAGACTTCAGACTCCATCCTAGCTTTGTTCTCCTAACACTGGCTTGGGTAAAAACCCAAATAGTGCATGCACAATCAGATTAGGATGGCTTCTTATTCCTGCAAACAGAAAACAAAATCATTTGAATACTCCCTAAATAAGAGGTCTGCTCCAAAAGTAATGCCTCCTATATCACTATGTTGCCCTGTGATGTCAGAGGCAGGTGTTGGTGGTATGGCAGTAGAGGTTGAACCCTCTCACCAATATTCCATTACATTTCATTATTGTGAAACGGATGGCAACAGAGGGGCAGTTTGACAATATGGTGGTGAGTATGAAGCAAAGGAAAGGAAAGGAAATGAATTCCACCAAGCAGAAAAAAACTGCACCCACTGATACTAAATAATGCTTGTTGAACGTATATGGAGATCAAACACTGGATGTGAGTACAGTGGGGTGGTAGGTGGAGTGTTTTAGCAGTGGTGACAGTGGGCCACCTGGGCTGGCACAGATTTTATGAGCACAGCATGCAGGCTTTTGTTCATTGCTGCAAAAATGAATAGCTAATGGTAATAACTATGATGAAAAATAGTGGCTTGTAGCTGAGAATTTGCTATATCAACTAATTATTGTGTTCTTTGTATCTGCTGTAGTTTCCATGGAAATGAACAGGAGGCATTACTTTCAGAGCAACCTATGCCTCAGCCCCAAAAGAAATGTGAGCTTTAATCCCCTAATTCTGAATAGTCAAGTTTTGAAGTCACTGGTAAACTTACAGATGAAGATAACTCTTCACATAGAACCAGCTAAAAAACACTGTATGTGCTTCCTTTCCCAGACCTTCAAAGAGACACAGTAAGCACGTCTCTACTTTTCATCTGTGAATATGTTGGGGATTTGTTGTTATGTTTTCTTTTTTTGTTTTATCAGTTTGCAGTGACAAAGGATAGAGAGGTTCACCAACTTCTCTATCCCACAAAGATTTTCATCATAAATGAGAGCGATGCACAATGGAGACTCAGTAGCCACTCATCTTCCTAAAACACACCCATTATTTTTAACTAGTTCACTGTAAAGACTGAGCTCAGAATAGATTAATATTTTATGGAAAAAGGTTTGTTTATAGCACAGATCAGCATAACGGGATAGAAATTAAGACATTCTGTAAATGGCAGACTGGAGGTACGTATGTTAGTGGGTGATGATCTTTATTACTCAAAGATCAATACAGTCTTGAACTGGAATTAGCCTGACAGTTTAAAGAAAGTTTTCATTTCGAAGAACACCCCTTCCCACCTTTTAGGGTTGGGATTCAAAAGGCAGAGGTAGCCTTCAGACATGAAAACACAACTATTATACTTCAAATGACTTGACTGACATACTGAAAGCACACTTATTCCTGCATTTTTTTCTAGCAGGGTCTTCTCTTTAATTTGGCTTTCTTTGTAATTTAACTGTTAAAAATAAGTTTCTTCAATCAGACACAATGAAAATTTGCTGTGGTTATTCTCCTAAGCCTACTTATTTTGCTTATTAAAAATAGGATTAAGGATGAAAGAGAGACAAAGACTCTTTTTTGTTTTGTATGTGATTTGTATATATATCTAATCCTATGTGCCCCCCATTTGGGCTGCACAACACAGCAGACTCTCTGATTGCAGAGAACTCTTCACAAGAAGCATCAAGTTCTCTGAAATTCTCTAGCAGTCTTGATACACTGAGTTAGAAACAGTAACTGCTATGCTGTTCAGTCTCCACAGTGCTTCACCTGGTATTGTTTACTTCTCTATTTACCTCTTTTAAGAGTAACTATCCATCCTTGCAAACTTTCCTAACAATCTGTACACAGAAAACTGTTTTAGACCAGCATTTCCAGAAATGCGAGGAACATACTGTGCAATATAGATGCTGCAAACTGCCAGGTAGGGCTGGAACCATAACAAGAGCTGCAATGAGATGATTTTGGCTAGATGAAGAGCAACAGGCTGCTTGGACAGAACAAAGATACTGTTCCAAGATATTTAGACTGAAGCCTTCAGCAGCATCCTAGAGCTGGGCTGCTGCACACCTCCTTGAACGCTCAGCCTTTTCACCTTGCTCTGGACACCCTCCCATCTTCATCCAGCGCTTCAATTCCCCTGAAACCCAGCTTTTTTTCCCATAATACAATTTGCACAGCTCAAGGGCAAAAGCCTTTGAGGCAAAATATATTCTTAGAAAAGCACTGGGGGGAAGGGGAAGGAAGTTAGAGAATTGCTGTTATCTACTTCTGCATAGAACAGCAGGTTTAGATCTTCTAAAGCTTTAAGATGCAAGTTATGTCATGAACCTATAACAGTTAAATACACATTAAATTGACAAGTTCCATTTCTTTTAAGTCCTTCTAACCACTTAAAATTTTTAGAGCTTAATAAAAGATGTTTTTCTTAAGAAAAATGAACACATTTTTTGTTAAAAGCAATATAATAGGGACTACTGTACAGGCAGGGTTCCAAGCATTTGCTGGCATTTGGAACACGTTGTCCAAACCTGCTTAAAGCAGGTCAACACAACTAGGCTCCAACAGCTGCTAACCACCAGCATCCTGCACTTCCAACACCATGTGTATATGGAGCTGCTACAGAAACTGTTTCAGGGGAAGAATAGGAGAGAGCGAGGAAAGTGAGGGAAAAGAAGGGAGATACCTCTCTCCCAAATACTAGGAAACCATAATCTCAACACAGAAAAGATTTTACCAACGGTTATGTACATTGCTCTCAATTACTCACTTTGTCTGCACTCACTTTAATAAATTACACTGTTTCTGAAGTCCCTGGATAAAGGTTTAGAGTGGACAAAATATCTGTCATCTAGATTAATATTGTCCTGAGGCCCAATCGGGAAAAACAGAATAGATGTGAGCTATAGACATACACAAAGGTTTTCCCAAGTGAATGAAAAAAGTGCTACAGAACGCAATCCCTGGGGTTATTCAAAATAAAAGGTGATTAACAGCTGCAGTATTCTGAAACATACAAAGTAAACAGAAACAAAAAAAATACGAAAACGTCATGTACACTTTTACTCACATTATGATACAGACATCAAACACAAACAGAACAGTATGTTTAAAAGCATGAAAGCAATTGCTAGCTTGTGTAAGTTGACAAGAAGCCCCCATCAATTATGGTTGTTGGGTTTTTTAAGGATTTTTTTAAAATGCATTTTAATTCAACATGAAATTTGCTTTTAAATGTTCTAAAACAGGAGAAGAAATATTAGTCATCTACAACTTCAGTGCTGTGGAGTGGAGTTGCTTTGAGTAAACTACTCTCAATATAAATCTCAGTGTTCAACTTCTGCAGTACAAGTGTAGGTAAACTGTGCTCACTATTTCCTTAAGCTAACACACAGAGTTACTATCTACAAAGAAAGATTCCAGTATAAGCACTCAGCAGTAAGAAAGGAGTCGTGCAGAGGCTTTTCTTTTTTTTTTTAAATGCTACTTTCCTCTGCAGATTCTCATCTGTAGAATTCTGAAGCTGCAGTAACACTACATAACCCAAGATGACACAACTTGTCTGTTTTTCTAGTACACCAGCACAAATTGCCTCCTCTTGTTATTAACCGGGTTTGCTTATTATTTCCTGTTGGATGGGGTGGGGAGTTGTTGCTGTGTGTTTTTTTTTAATTAAAAAAATGCTGACATAAAATTTTAAAATATTTTCTAAGGTGCACCATTGGACAACAGTATTAAAACTACAAACCACTTGGGAAATGAAAGTGATCACAAAGATTAAAGATTTCAAAAGAGGGCAATGCTTTGAATCTGAAATTTTTAGTGCAGAATTACCTACAGGAAATGGAGAGTCAGAATTATTAATTCACATAATCATCACATTTAAAGAAAAAATTATAGCATAAGGAAACTTATTTGGCAGATAATATAACAGTTGTTCATGTGGTCCATGTAGTCATGTAAGTATCTTTATGACCAAGTTCTCTGTCTGTTTTGATCCTTTACCAGATGCCAAAGCAGCAAACCAACACAACAATAGGAAATGAAATGCCCTAAACACAAACTGTTTTTCCAGGACAACTTTAGAAGAAAATTAAAATGTTTTTATTAGAATACATTCAAAAGAATTTAAACCAAAGTAATAAACGGTATTCAAATGTATCAGAGTGTGCTTATCGCATATATTTAATGCTAAGTACATGTAAAAATACTGAGGTTTAACACAGCAAAACAACTCCACTAAGTGCACTGTATTTTAGCCACAAGGCAGTAACTTTGCTTGAAGTAACCTAAAAATTGTGTTAAAATGCTGCTACTTTTTGCTGTAGATGAAGAAGAATCACTGAATGTTCTTCAGGAATAGCCCTAGTTCGTATAAAATTGTTCAAAGTCAAATACTAACTCAAACAGCACACACATACCCACTTCAGAAGCCTTAAGTGAAATGAATCATCAGCACTAAAGAGCAAACCTTTTCCTTTTTGAGGAGAGAAAGAACAGCGCTGCTGAGAAGCTAAACAACAAGGAAACCCAGAGGTCCAGTTCACATAAGGTTTGCCATATCAACAGCTGCTTTTACACAGGTTCTGAAGTCCTACTGAAGGACAGCCTTCATTTAAAGAACACAGCTGCAAAGAAGGGCTCAGAGAGCAGCAGCAAGGGCAGTTACCACTGCAAGTACAGCAGCGAGCCAATGAATCCTCGGTATCCCTTGGCTCATCAACAGCCTCTGAAAATACACCTTGGCAGAAATGGTTGGTTAAAGAAGTGACACAGGCAGCTGAACCACAGAGGTCGAACTGAGAACAGCATCAGTGCGGTTGTGCCAAGAGCCCTAACACTGAGGCGTCCCAATCTTCCCCGGCCCACGGCTTAAAGCTACAGCTGCAAAGTGGTTACTATGGCTTCTATTTTCCCCTCCATGTTTTACAGAGAAATAATAAAACTCCCTCAGCATTAATTTTCTCCAGTAGACTCTAACGTAACAAAGAACATTTAGACTAAACTAATGTAACTTAAAACAAAAACCACTCGCTTTGATGACTGCATGTGTGTTACAGTTTGTCCATAAGTATGCAAGCACACAAGTAAAATTTTCAAAACAAAACAACACAAACACACAACGCAGACCTACTTTGCTTTTGATCTGTGATACCAGTGCAGTTTGCTCTATGGATTGAATTCTAGCTTAGCTAGTTCTGTGTTTTAAGTGAAGAGAAAATGAAATGTGACGCTGCTTTTCAGAACACCAAAGCTGAAAGGGGAAAAAAAGAAATGCATGCAGTAGCAACAGCAACTTCCTCCCCACACAAGGTCTGCCAGCTTCATCGAAATCCTCAGCACCTCTCTTTTCACCTCGAGATCAGAACCATCTGGAACATCTCTTCAAACCTTCTCAATCTGCCAGCAGCACTTCAACAAAATAAACCTTTCACTTAATTCTTCCTATGCTCAAAATTGGATGCAAACATTGAGTCTGGCTGACCTAAGGGCACAATTAATGACAACTGTAATTATGACGTTACTGATGCAGAGCTTCATGAAAGGTTCACAGTTCACTTACTGGACATCAAATTACAACTTCCATTTCTAAAATCCCTGTGTCAGCTGAAAGTGACCAAGACCAGAGTTTCTTCTTCATTATTTAACCTGAAACTTTCTCTTTTCCTTATCTGTTATTTTATGTCTGAGAACCAATGAGAAGCAACCAACATATTAGAAAAAAAAATTAAACCAACTTTAGACTTCTCTTTACTTAAGGAAAGAGTAACAATTTTCTAAATTCAAACGTATTTGCTCTTATGAAAGAGTTGGCACACATTTACAGCACTCAAAGTAGGAAGATTTTAGTGAGTGAGTTTTCACATGATCTATGTAAACATAGAGTAATTACCCAGAATATCTTAAGGCTGCAGAATTTTCTGACCAACAGCTACACTGTAAGTCCTATTCTAAGTTATTAAAATGATAATATTGAATTCCACCATATGTCTGCAGCTTCAAGACATTCACTATGCACACAAGTAACTACTAAGGGAATTTTAAGCTTTCTGGGCAGCACAGGGGATCCTTGATGGTCAAGACTTCCGGGCCTTCTAACTTGGTTCTGGTCCCTCCAGAGCCACGTGTGATGAGAAGCATGATAAAATAAATTCCAAACTGAACTTGGCTTTGAACCTTGCACGCATTCATCAAGGAAGGCATAGGAATGTTTTGGGGAAAGGGAACGATGAAGAAGAGGGAATTTATTTTCATGAAAATTTATATATATAGATATATAGATATATAGATATATAGATATATAGATATATATACACATTATATATATATATATATATATATATATAAAAATTACCAAATTTGAGTCAGTTGTATTTACATGTAAGTGCCCAAATACTGGAATCACATAATGCTACCTCAAAAAAAAAAAGAAGTACATTTGCACTTATTTAAATTGATTTAGAAAGTTAAATGCAAAGTAACATTGACAAACAATTGCTACTTTCCAATAATTGAAGCAGAAAATATTACAGCGTGCATCTCAATGAAGCAATGCTCTGCCTTTCAGCCCCTCACCCTGTCCAAAGATGACTTTTTCCTCTCCCAGCACATTTACTTTATCAGCAAATTTTTCTGATTTCAAAAACATCACGAAGGCACTGACTGAACTAAATGTGTATGATTATGAAATTCACTACATTACAATTTTTAAAAAGCACACAATACACACCATGACATGAAATGAAACGAAGCCATTCTCAATTTTAAACCCTTAACTCTGTTCAAAGTATTTTCATTACTCACAAGACAATTTCATTTTGTGGTGACTGTTGTCAATCAACATTTTTTCTTGAAAAAAAAAAGGGGGGGGGGGCAGAGGACAGAAGGAAGGCAGCATTTTCCTCTTCTCCTCAATATTTCTGATTAAAACATTTTAACAGGTCTTTCATGTTTTGCAGTGCTAAGCTTCCTTGAAATCTCTGCTGCAATCTCCTGAAAACACTACGGTCAACCCTGACAATAACACTTCAGGGGATCACGTTGGTCAAATTACTGAGCCACAAAAGTTTACAGAACAGAGAACCTCCGGATAGTTACAGGCTGCTTTTTCCCTCTTTCATTTTCTCAATTAAACTGCATATTACAAAACACTGCAGACAGGATGACGTCTCCAAATGACATCTTGGTTAATGCTTTCCTAGAACAGACAGCCGGGAAATAACAAAGCTGCTTTAACCAAAACATTATTGCAACAGCCAATGCTTTGCAGCACACAGCACACACACTAGATGCAAATAGGAATAAAGAGCCCTATTTTCAACCTGTCCTGTCAACCCAACGGTGGTAGCAATGCACAGCACCTTCAGCCTCGTAAGGCAAGCGCCGGGTGAGGGAAAGTTCCACTCGGTACTGAGTGTCTCTGTTAGAAGAGTAAATTAGAAGAGGACATCTGAAGAAGGGAACTAAACATGCCAAAGATTATAGGTGCCGTAAGGCGGTTGTTTCGAGTCTGTGCTACTTTATAAAGCACTACCCTTTAGCAAAGGCTCAGAGCATTTTTCAGCAGGAAGGCGAAGCGCAATACCAAAGTCACCGGGATCTCTGCCTCTGAGCCTCATCCGGAAAATGCTCACGGGCACTCCTAATTCACTGATTTGAATGAAATTACTGCCGCGTACCGCATTACGATAACGGCCACGAAACACCAGCTCGGGTCAGAAACGGCGCTCTGAAACGTTCGGGTGAGAGCGAAGTCAGCCACCAGCGCCGCTCTGCCCCGAGTTACCATGGGAGCGCAGAGCATCAACGGCTCCGAGCGCCCGCGCCGAGGAGCAGCCGAAAGCAACGGCTCCCTTCCAGAGCGTCCTTCCGCCGCCCTTCCGACACCGCGTGCGACGCGACGCTCCGGCCGCCCCGCCGCCTGCAGGCAGGCAGCGCGCCCAGCGTGCCGCAGCCGTGGCGGGAACGTCCCGTCGCACCGCAGCCCCGGGGCCGCGCGTCCCCCGCGGCCGGCACCCCCCCGCCCCCCACACGCAGCCGCGGGGCTCCTTCTCCGCTCGACGGTCTTGTCCTCAGCCACGCACCGTGACAACCAGCGCGACGAGCCTCCTGCAGCCGCTCCGGGAAACTCGCGGAAAGCCGCGACGCGTCTACAGCGCGACCCTTCAAACCCGCACTAGAAATACAAACAACAACAACAAAAAAGAAAGGACGGCGGGGCGGCGGCCGCCCTTCGCACAAACTCGGCACCAGGAAGCGGGGAGTGCCCGCGCCCCGGCCCGCCGCCGGTGTCCGCCTTCCTCCCCACCCCGGCCGCTCCCGGCGCCTCAGGGCCCGGCCCGGGGGTTAAAGCTCCCCGCCCGCGGCGCGGCCGCCCGGCCCGGCGCAGGAAGCGCGGCCAGCGGAGGCAAACGGGCGCCGCGGGACGGCTGGGCGAGAAGAGAGCGGCGGTCTCACCTGGCTCAGCGCAGGGCTGGAGGAGCCGCGCCGTCGTCGCCGTCGTCGCCTCCGGGTCCCGGCCGCGCACCGCTCAGCGCCGCGCCATGTCAGCGGCGTGACGCCGCCCGCGCCCCGGCTCCGCGCGGACTTCCCCCCGTTCTTCCCTCCTCCGGCCCCGCCGCCGGCCCGCTGGCGAGGGCAGCCGAGCGGCACCCCGGCCCGCGCGGCCGCCGCCTGCCTTCCCTCCGCCCCTGCCCCCGGCCCGCCGCACTTCCTGACTGGAAATTCCCGCTGACGCTCCGGCGGCGCAACGGCCGCGCGGGAGAGCCGGGGCGGGGCGGGAGGCAGCGCGCGGCCGCTGGGGGGCGGCTCGTGCCAGGGGCTCGCGCGGCCTCGCGCCCTCACAGCCCGCGGCGGGAGCGCCCTCAGCGCTGCGCGGGAGGTGCGAGGCGGCGGTGTCGGAGCTCCTACGGACCCCAAGAAAGCCCCGAAGGGGGAAATTCGCGCGGAGGAACGTAAGCCTACTGATGTAGTACACCTTGCCGCTAGCTTCTTTGTAAAAGGAGGTGTACTGATTGTCCGCCACCTGAAAACAGCACCGAGCAGGGGGCGCGGGCTACGCAGCATCCTGTGGGTCCGCCCTGTCTCTAGCGGAGCAGATGTCCAGGCCAGTTAACTGCTGTAAAATACACAAGTCTCGGCACCAACCTGATTTCTCAGTGCTGAAGGCCAGCGCTGCAGAGCAGTAACCAAGTCTCTCACCGCAGCTGAAGAAAGCCAGCCTGAGCCACGTATAACGTGTATATCATGTATATCATGTACATTTCATGAAATACTGCTGAGCCTTAAACCCGTTTGCCGAGAAGCACCTCTGAGCATAGCCAGTGTGGCTCATCTGAGGCACATCAGCCAGAAACTCACTGGAACACCTGTGGGGGGCTCAATTTTGTGGTGCCAGAGTTACCTAAGATAGCACCTCACTCATTTAACTCAGAGCTGAAAATCATAAACGATGAGAAAGGTTAAAAACTCGAACCAACAGCATCATGAATGATGTGATTTTTGCTTCTTGTGCTGAAGGAAGAAACCCCTGTCCAGAGCAAAAATGGAGCCAGAAGAAATGACATCAAATCATAAGCAACCTGTTGATTAGGTAAGGAAAAAAAAGGGGGGGGGGATTTTTACCAGCAAGTAGTTATGTACCTGTATTTAACACTATATATACACAACTCAGACATGTTGTAAAGGGAGATTCTGCTGCTGAACACTCCCAGTCTGTCCACGTGTAGCTGATTACATCCATAGGAAGGGAGTTAGGTTCAGCTGTGCAAACAGTTTGTCTACAAACTCTGGCTTGAAAAAGAGATGTGCTTATTTGAAGTTGGTAATTATGCTGCAAAAGGTGCTTAGAAATGCACAAGTTTGTCTCTATCTCTTAATATGGGAACTGAAATCTCATACAGGTTACTCATAAGAGCATACAAGACAACAGCCATTTCCTTTATTTGTATTGCAACTCTGCGATGCAGATCTAAAGGTACACTCACCCATTGTCTTCCCAATCCAAGCTTTCACAATTCAGCAGTTCTGAATAAAATGTTTTTCCTTAGGGGTAATTCCTGTACTCCCAAGACCTGGTTTTAATCTATTCCATAGAAGCAAGTGTATTGCAGTAAGCAAAGCAAGTAAGAAGAGAACTAGGTACTAAAGCTCTGGAAAAAGGAAGTCTAGGTAGATTTAAAATAAGAGAAGTGTTTTAAAATAAGATTAATTTGAAAGAAAAGATGCCGTGTCACAGCTAGTCACAGGCATGCTCACAGAGCAAGACCTGCATGAACAAGTACCAGGAAACCAGACAAGACAGAGAAGCTCTAGAACTTAAGGAGACATACCTGGATACGTTATTGAATACTCAGGCTCAGCTTTCCTGGTGGAATCCTAGGCAGTTTCCCAAGCGTCTAGGCTCTTAAAGAAAAATGCTTTCTAAATGATATTTAGAGTATAATTATGTCATTCTTATAACTCAATACTGTAACGGAAACATTAACTCGTTAGAAACCCACTGTAGTATCAGACTATAAGTCCACAGTTTTGTAAAACTGTCTCCGTAGCCCACTCTACGTACATGAATTGCTCTAAAGCACATGATTCCCACCTGAAAATCCAAATAAACAATTACTTCTCCAATCCCATTCCCACCAAGAAAGCTATGCAAGGCTCAGATGTGAGCAGTCTGTAATCATTAACAATGCTACCTCTTTCCTGGAGAATATGGGCTGTACTGTTACCATCAGGACACTTCTGCACCTGGACACAATCAGTTCACAGATGAAATGTGCTTAAAGCTGAACCTGAAAGGGGAGATGGGGAAATGGTTAGAGTTGTAGTAGATTCTCTAGTAGTGATGGAAACAAATCAAGAGGTAAGGCTTTCTAGTTTTACTGTTGCCTTAGTGGGCTATCTTAGTGTGAAGACTGTGTATATTTAAGTTTTGTGATGTATTTTAAAAATGTGTAAATAATCTAGGAGTTGCCCTCTGTTCTTGCTTTGCTACGTTTGCTCTGTGAGCGCAATTTCTGAGGTTAGAAGTCTTTGGCTTTGATGTTTTGTTTTTTTTTTTTTTCTAATTGTGTAGCTAATATTGATAACAAACAAGACCTTATCTCTGAGAAATAAGCTTTCTTTTTTTCTTATAGTGATATCTGAAAATGGATATATTTAAGGACAAGCAGAGGCCATGGATGTTATCTTTTTTTCACTTTATTGAGTATACCCAAATTAGGAAAAAAAAAATCTAAGTTTCCTGCTTCATTTTCCCTTTCTGAAGTGTTTACTGGAACTGAGACAGGATCTTTTTGTTCCTTCTTCTCTTTCAGTATCTGTGATACTTAAACAGGAAGAAGTGAGGGGAAAATCTAAAATAGCTCTTGAGTAATGCTTCCTTCTAAAACTTCCAGTTGCCTTCATTGATCTGCTAGGCTGTGATATCTAGATCTCTTCTTGGTTAATCTATTATTTATTTTTGACTCAGAAGTTCTAACTCCAAAGCTGATTTGCATTGGATGGTAGCCAGCGATTGTCTAGCATGTGCTCCAATCCTCAGAGAGCGTTATCAGAATTTAGTTAACGTTTACTGTTAGCTCTGCCATTATCACCTGTAATTTGAATCCACCAGGAGCGAGAAAGGAGAGTATATTAAAAAGTTACGTGCATTTATATAATGTTTATTATTTTAAGACAAAATATATATTGAGCTGTGATGAAGTAGACAATGGAAATAGTACAAAATACTAAAATAGACAAAGTACATATAGAAAGGCAACAGCAGTTTCTGGAGCTCGGTGATGCTACTAAATCTGCACATTGTGGCATCTGTGAGAAATATTTTCTATTAAATATGATGTTTTGACCTTGTGGATGGTGATTTGACCTCAGTTTATCATGCATTTAATCAACACATAGTTGAAAATAGCAATAACCTGCAAAACTCAAAATGGCATGTCCCCTCAAGCCCATGGGCTGCATCACAAGCATGCTTTTCACTTGCTTTCCGTGGAACTGAGAGTCAGATGTAAAATCTCATATTGGCACTGAAGTGTCTCAGATCTGTAGCTGTGTTAATAGGCTGAAGCTCCAGTATGAATTGGGTAAAGTATTAGAACTATAGGAAAAGATTTAAATAATGGAAAGCTATTGAGAATATGGAGGGGGAAGATTTAGTAGACTTTGATATGTTACCATGTGGCTGTAGGTGTGGCGAATAAGTGTGATTTGTAGACAAAGAGAGACTTCTGGAGAGAGCTGCTGGTAAAGTGGAAAAGGTGTAAAAATAAATAAAACCAAAAAGATACAATGATAATCATAAAAGCTTGAATATAATTAATGTACACCTGCTCAGTATTTAATCTTATAGCTGTGATATGGTATAGGTTATCACTTACATAAAGACCTGGAAAGAATCAAGCAGAGAGAGTGTACATTGCTTCTAGAACATGTGCCCTTATCATCCCTCAGTATGGCCGTGTAATGCTACGCTTCCCTCCTTCCTTTACTCTTGTACTGACTGATAGCAAGGAGCATTTTGCAGTAAACCTCTTGGGTACACTTAAGATGGTGGTTTGTACATTCTGTGTAGACTTTGCCATAAGATAGCTGCTTTCAATGGAGAGCTACCCAGAGTGCTGTGAGAAGTCACTAGCTAACTAAATTCCCTGGCCCATGAAGCTGCTTTATGCAAAAGATAAGGACTGCTCCCAAAGTGTTGCTTGAGCCTTGCAATAGTGGTACACAGCAATACCTACACGCGTGTATTCTCAGAATATAAATAGTTGCTTGTAGAAATAATTTTCCATGATATATAGTGGTACAACAATGTAAATGACTAGTGTTAACAGAACCAAAAAGAAATCGCTGCAGTAGGGAGAGTCACAGTTATGAGCTGTGATTTCTGGTTACAAATCTGATAATTTATCAGTTTGTTTTTCACAATTAAGACTTAGTTCAGACTGTGATTAGTCTGTTCTTTTATCACTTGGCTATCTAGTACCTTGGCCAGCAGTTGAAGGCAGAGGGATGGTATTGCTGTTGTTTTGTTTGCGTTTTTCACTTTTTCCATTTGATTTCAGTGACAGCATGTTCTTACCAGTCCACTGCACTCAGTCCCCTCTCTTTCCACCTACTCTTGCCATGTTATGATTAATTTTGCACTATGCTCAGTACTTCCTACATGAGTGGGTTTGGTTTCTCTTCATAGTCTTTTGCATGTCTGAATCACACGCACTTTTAATCATTATGATTACACCCATCAGAACACAGTTGAGGGGTCCTACCAATTTCCCAAGAAACATGGGTTCTTCCCATTACATGGCTGCAGATGTAGAGCCTCAGCAATGTCTCGCATAACTAACTAATGCAAACAGGAGCAGCTATTCAGTACTTTGTTGCTTTTTGTTAAACTTTTATTAAATATATGTTGAGCTCAATTCATTAGGTTTTTTGGGTCAGGGGTACTGAATGGAATTGATATGAACTACAGAATGCAGAATTCAGCTAATCTGACTCTTTATTACTGTTATTCTGTGCTTTTTAATGCCCAAGTATAGAAAAGATGTTCCAGACAGCTAAGCTTCATAGAAATATTTAGAGAAAACATTTCATTTGCTGTAAAGCTTTCTCCATTTAAAAATGAGGTTTGTTCTGAAAGTAATTCCTCCTAAATGATAACCTTGGCCTACAGCATCAGAGACATACATTTGTGTTACGACAGTAGAGTTTGAACCTTCCCAACAGTATTCCATTGCATTTTGTTGCTGTGTGACAAATGGCAGCACAGGGGCAGTCTGAGAACGCTTCATCTGACATGGAAATGCATATGAAACAAAGATGTGGAAATGAGTTCCTCCACAAGGAGAACCTGCACCTATTGACATTCATCGATGCTTACTGAGCACCTACGGAGACCAAGCAGTTGATGTGAGCACAGTGAGACAGAGCTGCATATCATTTTCAGTGTGGTAGCAGCAATGGTGGCAGTGTTGGAATATAGCAGAATTTGTGTCAGATGGGTTCCATGAATGCTGTCGTAGTAACAAAAAGAACACCTGCAAATTTGTTAGGGCCTACTGAGCAAATATGAGGTTGAAAGTGATAGTTTTCTGGATTGAATCATTGCCAATGACAGGATGTCATGTCACCACTATAAGCCAAAGTCAAAATGATAGTCCATGCAGTGGCAAAGCGTGAATTCCCCACTGAAGAACAAGGCGAAGATGCAACCCTCAGTAGGTAGAGTCACATGCATGGTGTTTTGGGATAATAAAGGGGTAATCCTTCTGGATTTCCTGAAACCTGGACAAACCATCAAGTCTGATCACTGACTACATTGTGATACTGGCTAAGCTGGAGTCTCAGACTTCTGGAGTCAGGCCAGAGAATAAGGCAACCATTATCTTGCAATGTGATAATTCCAGGCTCCATACCAGTTTGAAGACCATGGAGTGCATTGCTGATTTTGACTGGACTGTCCTATCACACTCACTGTATGGTCTGGATTCTTGACTTCCATCTGTTTGTGCCAATGAAAGATGGACTGTGTGGGCAATGTTTTCCTAGCAGCAATGCCATTATAACATCTGTAAAATGAGAGAACATCTCTGCTTGTGCAGATTTTCACAAGCGTGGCATGCAGATTCTTGTTCATCGCTGTTGAAAATGCGTAGCTAATGGCAGTAACAATGTTGAAAAGTAGTTTTTTGTAGCTGGGAATATGATCTACCAAATAGTGTTATTGTACTCCTTGTGTCTACTGTAGTTTTCATGGCAATAAATAGGACTACGCACATAGGACCTACGTGCATAGTAGAAAACGGAGTACAGAAGCACTAAGTGGCACTCTCACTGCTGTTTGAGCTCATGCAGTGACTTAAGGTCAACCGTTGGTAAAAGTAAGTTTGAATTTCCTGAGCTATTTCGGTTGCAAATATTAATCCTCTAGCATAATTTGTGCTGTTCTTAAAATTCTGATCCTGGAGTCTCTGAACACGTGACAAGTTTTGATGAAAACTTAAAACTTACATTTAAAAAAAAAACAAAACACAACTATCAGCATTTCAGAAGATGTCTCAAATCAGTGTGATTTTTCTTTAAGGCAAATCTTGTGGTGCTAGGAGATCTTATAATAGTGCAAGATTGTGGAGTTAACAGTGAACTGTGAAGTAACACAAGTCCCTAATGTAATGAATCAGGCCTCCTAATAAAAAGACTTGAATGGCAGTAGGAACGGCAAGTTAGCTCATGGATTTGGTTCCATAAAACCTCTTATTTACAACCTTTCCTCCTGAAGGTATGCAGGCTGGTATCCTTTTTGAGGAAAGTAAATTCTTATAATATATAATTAAATTCATATAATATAAAATTCTAATAGTTAAAGCTGCAACATCAGAAACAGTACCAGTGCTAAATTTGTGATAAATTTGTGTTTGCTGATGGAAAGCAAGAGAACATGTCATAAAGAGTAAGAGAGCAGTGAGACAGATCAGGGTTTTGGAAAAAGAAGGGGACCTTCATCTATTTGCTGCTCTGCACACACACACACACACACACAAAAAGCAGTAAGTGATGATAATGGAAGAAGTAGTGTTCTTGTTTCTTTCTTGATTTCCTGATTGGAAGCTAAAACTGAAGGTGCCTGTGTGATAATGGGGTGGAGTTTTTTATTCTTCCTTTCACTGTTTAAGAGCATGGTGCAGAGGACTCTAAGCTATAAATAAAAATCCTGGCACCAAAGCCAGAACTGGTATGACCCTGTAATTGTGTTGCTGTTTCCAAGCATGTTGGCTTGGATGCTGCCATGCTTTTATAGCCTGTCCTGCTTTAAAGACTAAGGAGCCCTATGTAGTGCTATGACACATTAGGGGTGTGTACTTGTGCAGGCTCAGGGTCTCTGCACTGCTGAGGCTTCACCTCACATATGTGCACGTGAGTTTTCTGACCTGAGGGTAGGGAAGTGGATTTTCATTGTCTTCAAATGTTGCTATTTACCTAGTCATCCAAATAAGAATTATGGAACTACTGTTTAAGCCCTTGGGTCTACTTACATTGACTCTGCCCAACTTTTAGTGTGGTGCTGCCAACAATTGGCTGTGTCCAAAGACACTCCTTAGGTAGCACAGTGGGGGGGGAAAAAAAACCTCAGTGCTGCTTGACTGAGATCAATGGCAAATTTGTTGGCCTGTCTGGATGTATGGCTGGTGGCTGAGAAAGGATCTCTGCCTCTTCTACGGAATTGGAAATCATCCTAACATTGGACTTGTGACCATAAATAGTAAGGTTGAGCAGTGTTTATGAAACTGCTCAAATATTTTCTTCAAGCAGGACGTAGCTTTGCAAGCGTTGTATTGCTCTGCAAGAAGGAAGAGTGGGCATCATGGTGACATCATCAATGCTTCTGGGTTGGTCCTACTGGAGTTCTGTGGTCTAGCCAAGTTAGAAAGCTGTTCTCCATGTGATGCAGATGCTGTTTGTATTCTAAGGAGACAAAACAGAAGTCCAGGGAAATGTTGATCAAAAATATGAATGTCAGGGAGAATGTGAACATGGAGAATCTCACTTTCTTATCACTAGATAAATGCGTATGGCTGTGGTATAACTCATGATCTATCTGTGTGTGCCACACTTGGGCAGCTCATATGGCTCTGGAGCTCCCTGTGTCTTCCCCCCCATCCCACGATAAAATGTTTGAAGGAAGTGGCTGTGCCACTGGGAAAGATGCATCTACCACTAGACAATGCTACAGGACTGCACAACTAGAAATATTAGGCACACTGATATAGTAGTTTTTTTTTTTCAAAACACTTGCCAACATTGACTTTTGTTGCAGATATGTTTTCAATGCTTTTGCAATCAGACTTCAGTGTCTTCAGCAGCTAGAAAATGAGTGATGCAGGCTACCTGTGAAAAGTTTGATTTAAGTGATATGACTAGCATTATGAAAAAATTCTGGCACAGCAGAGAAGATAGAACAGCTCTCCATGTCAGAATTAAGGAGGAAATCCTGTCTCTTCTAGCACTTACTAGATTTGTTTATCTTATGGAGACCTTATGGAAAGCATCTTTTTTTTCTTTTTTTAAAATGAGCAAATCTGTCCTAACAACTCAGCTCAATACAGATGCCCTGCAGAGGTAACGTCCATACAAAACAAAGGAATTTTTTTTAAGTTATGAGCTGAAAATAATTGCCTATCAATAAGAAGTACTTATCAATAGGCTCATAATACTAATATTATGAATGGAGCTGAGTATGTTCTAAAAATAAACTTGTGGTTAGGGGAAAAACTCTAAGAATCTTTTTTTTCTCTATAGATTTCTAATGTAACTTCACAGAACAAACCCTGATTGTTTACGTCAAAGCCTGAAAAAAAGAGTGGGAAAAGTAAAAGTGATTGATTCCTGTTCAGTAATGCATGTAATCCTTAGATGCTTACCCATTTCATGAACAAACAAGCAAGGTGTCAAGTAAACAAGTCTCCAAATTGTGGTTTTGCTGACTTAGATAGCAAAACAATTACTCTTGTTTTGATTCTCCACTGTCACGCAGTAGTGTGATTTATTTTATTTTTCCTGGTTGTGTGAAACACCAATGCTAGGAAGCATTAAAACTGAATGGCAGCACAAGTCAGTCTCCTGAAGTACCAATCGTTTAATTGAGCCACGCCTTTTAGGAGAATGGCTTTAAAACCTTGAAAGAATATTGAATAAACCTGAAACTGGAAAAGGCCAGATTTGATCAAAATACATATGACTCATCTGCTTTATCAATATTTGATGTGAGGAGGTAGTGTCATTGGTAGGAAAGTACTGCTCCTACGGTTCTTGATTGAAAGTTCTGAAACTAGAACTAGTGATTCCCTGTCTAGAAGATGCTCTGCTCATGAGCTGTACAAATTGAAACATAAATACTGAGCAGGAAAGTAAACCTGAAGCTGGATTACTGAGCCATGAAACCCTGATGCCTTTTATTGCTGTGACTTACCTGCTACTTGCTGTGACTAAAAAAAAAAAAAAAAAAAAAAAAAAAAAGACCTCCACCTCTATTAACTTTAATCCATCATTCACCATTGCATCTTAGACACTAATTAGTTCTTGGTTTTACTGAAATTAAAAAATTCTTATCCTCAGCTTTGTTTTTAGTGAACAAATATTTCTGAAGTTATTGGTAGCTTTTTTTTCTCCCACCATTCCTACCCCAAAGTAAGCATGTAATTCCTTACTTGTGATAAAATACTGTCAAATCATGAAATGATCAAGTTGTAACACAAATTTGGACATTATCATCTCAAACTATCAGTAACTTTATGACTTTCTGTGGATTGCAGCAGTGTTTTTAAGTCCAGCTGTGATTCATGTCTGTCACAGAGCAGGTCAGAGATTTCAGCAGAGAAGCCTGATAAGCTGAAGTGCATGCCCAAACCTGTTACAGTTCTTTACCCAATGGCCAAAACCAATCACAAATCTTTCTCTTCTGTCATCTCAACCCTTAGCAAGAAACAAAAACAAACAAAAAAAAACCAACAAAACAATAAAAATAGCTATTTAGATTTATTATGTTTGTTATTAAGTTGTCTTAATAACTATGTAAACTACCCTTCTTCAGTGCATATTTCAAAGCTGTATCGTTGTGGATAAAAAACAGCAACTCAGTTCTGACTCCTTTTAACTCTAGCATGTGCTTTGGTGCCAAGACTGCTATAAGAGCCTCCCCTGGGTTCTGTTTAGAGCACATGCAATCAATAGATTACTTTGCCAAATTCTTGCTGCTCGGTTTTACAAAGGAAAGCTCCCATTGGTTTTGATTGCTAAATCTTTTCCATTTTGGCTTGCATGGAAACATGTGAAAGAGGTGTTACTGAGCAGATGCAACAGAAGTAAAATGTGTAAGACAGTGGTTCATAGAGAAAAGACAGATCTAATAGAGATCCCTCTAAAATTAGTCTTGTCTCAAAATCCACAGAGAAAACTGATGTATTCTGCTTTTAACTTCTGCCTTAAGAAAGCATATGATGCATTGAACCATTTCCAAAATTTCCAAATTTGGTAATGCCCACATGTCAGACATTTGGTAGTCAACTACTTCTCCCGAGCTATGAACGGCAGCTCTGGAATCTCCAGATTTGCTAAAATACATCTTACAAAAACCTCGGCAGTGTGTCAGACTTCCTTCATCAATCTGAACTTGTTTAATGAGGACCAGAGGGAAAAAAACACAGAGGAAATTCTGAGTAAATGGCATCAATATTTATCAGCGTCTGTCTTGGCTACGCAAGAAAGGAGACGAGCTTGACACAGAACAAACAAAAAAAGCCCCACTGGATTTCTGTGTAATCCATCACATTAAATACTAATCCCACACAGACAAGTGGGGATGGTACTCTGCTTGCCACAGTGTGAAGGGTTTCCACAACAGAAACAAGTACCAAAGAACTGCAGCACAAAAGGAGACCAGAGAACTAAGGAAATGACTGTTAATATGAGAGATTTCTAAATAGTAGATGACCACAGAGAAGAAGTTGTGTGTTTGGAGATGCCAGCAAAGATACATTGGCACTAGAGTCACCTGATGAAGATCCCATTGCCTGCTAGGAGGCTAATTATGAAATTGTGACAGACAGCCTGTAGAGCCCCAACAGGCGCAGAGAACTTTGTTCTCTCGAACTATCATAGCATATGGTTTCTGAGGAAGATGCTGTGCTATTTTTTTTCTTTTCCTTCTTTCTTAAGCTGTAAATGTTTTTGTTCAGAATAGAAGTGTGGAGAGATGAGAAATGTTTTGGAAAAGATTTCTGTTTCCAAAGAACTCATGTACTTTGTGATTGTGTGGGAAGGAATATATTTAAGCTCCTACAGGAATTAGAACTAGGCTCTGTGGAGAGAATTTAAATCATGAGCCTCTTTTTCTGAAAGAGGTAGTCTGTGCCCTGTCAGAGTTTTTATGCTCTGCCTTTACAGGATACACAGAAGTAACAGAGCTGTAGTACTGATGGTGAGTACTGTGTCTGAGGAAAGGCCCAACATGGAAAATCAGTGGAACGATATTAGTGGCAGGAATTCAGCTGCAGATTGTTATAGAAGATCTGCCTGTCAGAGTAAACAGATAAAAGGCTTTGAGAATCTGAAAAAGACTTATCAGTTATCTGCATGGTACGAAAGCAGGTACTCTTCAGCTATCTGGGCAAACTTCTGAGAAATGCTAGAGAGGAGCTGACTCTGGTGAAATGGTAACAGTGACACAGGGAGGTTCTGCAGACAAATATAGGCTGTGATGTAGAAAATCAAAACGTAGAACCTTCATACGTAACTTTCTGAAATGTGCTTAATACTGCATGCAGTGCCAGAGTTGGAGAGTTAGCTTCAAAATCTGCAGGAGAAAATGTCATCAGGAGAAAGGCTTGAAAGTGATTGTGAAGTGGGCAATAAATGTGAGAGGTTATGGGAAATGCACAGCACACCATGCCTAAGAATCCTTGTCTTCTAGTTACTTTAACTGAGGACCTGCCCACAGAAACCAATATGCCAGACTTTCATCTTTCCTTTGCTGTGGGACCAGGGCACTATGGGATGCGATTCACCATTCATGAACTGGACTCTAGGCAGAGATATACTCCTGTATTTCCTTCATGAACTCATACAGAGAGACTTCTAAACTCTGCGGAGGTAAAGGACAAAGAGTTGTTCCTGTGTAGCCCTTTAAGTTCCTTTGAAGGAACTTCACCTCTTCCAATTGATCTGGAATGAATGTTAATTATAAAACTAATGTAATGTTGTTAAGAGACCTAAAATGACTCTAACATTTTGTTAACCTACTGCATTTCATGTTCTGTGTTATGCAAGATTTACAATCACTTGATTGAATTCACTGTAACTCATTGTATGGTTCAAATAGTTGGAAATAATCCATATAGAGAAAATTGGTGCTAATGATAAATCAGAGATTCCTTTCTTTACTAAAGTCTGGTCTGGGGCCTTGCTTTCAGGCTAGGGTAAGGTCAGGTTATCTGCACTAGTGCGTTTCTTCCTCTTGTATTTTTAATACAAAATCCATTTTAACAGCAAAAGTGTCCTTAAAACATTGCTCCCAAGGTTGATTTGTTCTATTAAGAATTGGAACTATCAATGTCTTAAGGACATCAATATGAAGGCTAACTGATACATAAAGAACCAACAGCGAATATTTAGTCAGGTCTATAATGTGTTCGTGGGCAAGTGAAGGGGGAAAGGATCTGCTGCTGACGTATTAGAGACACGTGTAGCTGAGAGGCTGCAAATGTCAACCTTAAAGGAAGGTGAATCTAGTAAAGTTAGTTTTGCTCGTTTGTTTGTTTTTACCACAGGGGTAAGTAACATTAAAAAAAGCCATGGGCAAATCAACAACATGCTTTCAGACCAGTACTAACTTTCATTGACCAAGACAGAGGAATACATGTAGACCAGGGAAAATAGAGTGAGATATTGCTGCTTATTTGGTAAACAGCGAGTTGAAGGGATGAATAAAAGTAATACCTTTATCATGTAGATAAGTGTAGTCCTGTTGTATATTGTGTAAGATACAGTTTTTGGTGTGACAAATAAAGATATGCTATCTATATGAATGCTGATGCGTTGCTGAGTCAGTCTTAATATTCCTTACATGATTGCATGCCCAAAAATATACAAATTTTGAGTAACCTATGATGTTTGGTGTTTAATTACATTAAGTCCATTAAGTAGCTTAGGAAGGATTTAATTCTAATTTAATTTTGTGTCTGACCAGCTCCAGCTCTGTTTGGCAGCCAGGCCAATCTTGCTCAACATAGCAGAGAATAAATTGTATTATTTCTAGTGTGCCCACCTGTACATGCTATCCAGGTTTTATCACTAGTCTGGATTTCTTACTGTTTTTATCCTGAATATTGAATCACAATCCATGAAACTGAACTTTACAGTTCTAAGTGATTTTTTCAAAATGCCTATTTCAGCTTTTGCTGCTTGTCTAAAATTAAAAAAATACAATGCAGAACAATATACTTCTGAAGAAAATTGTACAATATTGCTTTTAGATATCAAAATAAGCCCATGCAACTGTAAATTGTGTTATGAAAATATTATAGTACATCTCCTTCCCCTGAAAATGATGAATATTGCAGCACTTCCAAAGAGAATTAACTATACTTTCACAGAGCACAATATTATTTGAGTGAGCAAAAGATTAAAAAAAAAATAAATCCACAGAAACAAACAAACAAAAAGAAACAACAAAAACACCTCAAGCAAAGAGCATCTTAGCATCTTGACAGCCAGAGAGAAAAGGCTTCCTTCGGAGGCCTTTTGATTCTGTCCTTCTGCAAACTGATTTCACAAACCAAGAAAATAAATAACTGTCGAACTACTGCCACCTACAGTCCGGCTGTAAAAATGCCAGCTTTGGGAAGAGAGCAGAGGATGTCATTGAGTCTTAGTCGTCCCATCAGAAAGCACTATAATACAAGGCTAGTGATTTAAGGTACGTTCGAGATTCACCTAAGGATCCTGAAATGCCTTTGTGAAGATCTTATCGCCTATTTTTCTAGCTTGCATTATATTATAGTTGAGTTTTCTTGCAAATGCTAATAAATTACGTCCTGAAATTTTCTTAATTTCTTTTCCACGTGTTGCAGCAAACCTTTTTTATAGACACTAGATGTTAATATGAATGAGTTACTGCTAATATGAGGCACGTCTTGGGAAGTGTGAAGAAACTTCTAGAAGGTTTGGTTGAGAAGAGATGATGCCCACAGTAGTTGTCTGAGACAGCATGTACTTAGGGAAATAGTCATCTGCCTTTAGGGACAGGAAGATACTCAAAACTGCTCAGCTCAGTTACACGATACTTTTCCTCTCTCCCCCCGCCCCTTTGCCCACCCAATGTGCTGAAGATATTCAAGTGGTGGTACTTGTATCATTACATTTGTTCCAGAAGTAACACAGGCACATACATTTTTGTGAAGCTTCTTTATTAAAGATGTTATTTCACAACCTGTTGTGTGGTTTTTTTTTTGTTTTTTTTTTTTGTTTTTTTTTTTAGGTTACTGTAATAGTATGTTCAGCTCCACTTGATGGCGATATAAATATAGAAAGCATGGGCTAATTTAATTCTGTTAACTACATTAACTGTTATAAATATATATTAATAAATATATTCGACTGTCGATTAATAAATATATTCAACTGTTTTAAAAGTTTGTCAGACTATAACCTTCTTTTAAGTATTTATAAGTAATCAAAATCAACTCAGATAGTCGTAACTAGTCAAGTAGGGCTACATTTTTCACTGGCTTAAATAATGATCGCTTGTATAGCCACGTGTTTTGCAAAATGATGAAATCCTTTTCCATAATCAGAGCACACAAATAAGAATTTGAAGGTAAGCCTACAGGACAATGTGTGCATTCTCCTGGCAGTTGCTGCCATTGCCTTTGTCACAGATGTCTCCATGTGTTGATGGAGAAAAATCAAGCTGTGAGCAATTCTGGCATTGATGGATGAGGTAGCTGTGGCGCTGAAGTGTCTTATTATTGCTCTGATTTTGATAGTAAGTTGTATCATCAAATAAGCCAATATTAATTGGAAATTCGGGATACTTCGGGGTTCAACTCACTTTCTCTCTCTTCTGTTGGTAATGAAATAATTGTTGAGATTACATATATATATAAAAACAAGGGTGATTCCATGAGGTTAATGTGCTTGGACAGCATGGATACAGCTCCTACCTCTGTGACAGTCTGTATTGCATGCAGTATGCAAGCCAAGGCCAGTAGAAGGACTTAGACATATATCTCTTACTGGAGTTAAGTGGCTGCTAGGCACTTGAGTTTTATTGCAGATTTGTCCCTTTATCTTTTTTTCTTTTTTGAGGGTGATATTTCTTTCCCATGCTGCAGTTCTGCATTTCTAGTTTGTTGAAGCTCTTCGTTAAGGGCTGTTTTTCACCAGTATGTGGAGTGAGCAGCAGTATCCTAGTCAAAATGGGCAGCAAGATATGATAATCTATAGGAGTAGCAAAAATCACCACACCCAGCCACAGAAGAGTGTTAAGATACAAGCTTTCTGTTCTGTGCTTGAGACATATTTTTTTTCACTGACAGAGTGGATGGGAAACTAGATTAACATGCTTTTCCCAGAAAGCAAAGGGCTCCTAACCCAAATCTATGGTAGCTTCTGGAGGTCTTACATGTCTTAAGTTCCCCAATATATCTATCAAATAGTAAATGATCTGTAGAAAACAAACTGGGAATGTTTATGAATTCATGTTATTCAAACTCAAAGGCAAATAATTTCAGGCCTTTGGATTTTGTAGTTTAGTACTGTGAATAAGTGATTCATGATACCTTACTTCATCTGCTCTATTTGAAAAAGCATTGCTGATGTCTTGCCCTTATTTTAACATTTGTTTTTTGTTTTGTTCCCCCTGAATAAAAAGTCAAAGGAAATAGGTCCTGCAGAAATTCAGTATTGTTTGTGAATTTAAGGCATGTTCTTTCTATCTTTTGAGGATACTATATGGATACTATATGATCTGCAGGAAAAAAAAGGCTCAGCATTCAGATGTACTGTCCAGGAATGAGAAGAAAACAAAACTAATCTGGCCAAAATACATCTAAAATACAATCATCTAATATCAGTTTTTTCAAATATCAATCAAACAGTAAGTGAAGAAAAGCACAGTACTTTACTTGCACCACTTGGTGAAACTTGTCAAACATTTCTGTAACTAATAATGAGGACTTAAGGGAATGGATATGATTTGTGAGGAACTGCTTATGTAAGCTATTGCACTCTTCAATATTTAATTTTGGTAGTTGGGCAGACAAGCCACAGTTTGACCACTATTAAAATTATTGTTTGTGAGTATGATTTTTTTTTCTTTGGACTGGGGACATTTACTATAAGATACTGTAAGAGGTATCTTCATCAGTCTTCTTGTGCAAGGCACATTAGCAACTTACATTTATCTTCAGACAACGTTTTATTTTTTAAAAAACAAAGGCTTCAGAGATTCAACTGGAAACTGTACTTTCATTCCATGACAAAATGTACCCCTTCTACCTCCTCTTGGCTTTATGAAAAAGATTTACTGAGCATTATGCATTTTCAAATCCTGTTTCACAAGCTGAAAACTGTGTATTATGTAGTCATTTAGCCACAGACAGCACTTCAGGATTCATATTAATCACTGCATTAGTTAATGTGTACGCAAAATTGCTTAGCAAGATTAAGTAGGTGGCAGTGCTAAAATGCATGTGCCATGCTTGTATGTCCTTTGCAGTTGTGTGGTACCATTTGAAATAATTTCATTGGTATGAGTTGATAAGAAGAATAAAATGTGATGAATGTTGCCATGAGATGGTAGGGTGGTAAAGCGCTTCAAATCACTGAAACAATGGTAAAACAAAGATGAGCTAAGAGCTCTCTAAGCAGCAAGAATAACTACTTAGGAAGTTATAGATATTTCAGTTAATTTCCTTTCCTCCAGAAAATATTCAGAAATCTCTTTCTCCTGAAGTTTCAGATCCCAAACGCAGTAAGACCATTTGAGGTTGTATTAGGAGGTGTGAAGAACAGGAATGGCACAAGTCATAAGCATGCTTCTGAGTGGTCTAACACCAGACAGATCTCAGGACAGATCATGCTACAAAGATTAAAATATTCCTTAACATTGATTTTAAACTAGATCTGACTGTAAGGATAATTAACACCTTTGATGTGGAATTTTCAGCATAAGACTTAAAGTTTTCACTACAAAATCTACTCAAGAATCTCGAATATGTTTTGAACTGCAGCAGTGAAGGTTGTTTTTGGTGTAACTGGCTAAATTGAAGAGTCAAAATGTATACTTACATGGAGCATATGATAAGTAGTTGTCCCTGCTTATTTCTTTTTAAAGACAGGAGGCTTGAATACTTTATTTGCTAGCATGGGGGACTTGTTTAGCTGAAGTGAAGCTCCTCGGTGGTTTAAGATATAACAATTTATTGAAAACTGTTTTGTGAGCAGAAATTGAACCATTTCATTTATAGGGGGGAAAAAAAGAAGTTGGTTAAGTATACTGTGCTTCCTATGAAGCAGAAAGTAACACCAGTGGTATATATTAAAAAAAGAAATATGGAGTAAAGCTGTGTACACTGTTGGAATTCTTATGAAAATTCTCAGAGAGGGTGAAAAAGGCATGATGAATAAGAAGTAACAGAACTGCAGTTGCTGAAAGCAAAGCACGCTTTCCAAGTTTATTGCATAGACTTGGATTTGTTCCAAAATTTATTTGTAAACATCGATGAAACTTCACAAACTCGTAAATAGAAGTTTTTAGGAACAAAAATCTTGTAGTCCAGTTTTCAGCATTTCTTATGAAATGCATGCTTTGCTGTGCTGAAGTGACAAACATACCCTAACAATCTTATAAATTGACTGATTTAAATTTTGTATTATTTAATTTGTGCATTTGATTATGATAATTATTTTAAATGTAAGGTAGTCAAGGTAGTCCTACAACTTGACAAACAGACACTTTCTCTTGCTGAGAAGTATCTCTCCAGTTCATAGATCAGAAAATCTTTGATCATATGTCCTGCTGAAGGTACAAGGTAACTACTTCAATAATTAGCAAACTGTTGTTTGAACAGATCAAAGAGTTCCAATGCAGAAAGCTTTTTTGTGACGTCTTCTTGGCACACTGTTAGTCTCACTAATGTGCATAAAATAGTGCTATGGGGCATTATGGAAGAAAAAGAAATTGATGTTGATCATTTAAATGTATCTCCATACAAAAATACTATGATGCAGTAGCACAAGATGTTTTCATTTCCTCATGACTTCATGTGTTCTAGTGTCTTTCCTTTGGTTGGGTCGTGAAGGTTCTATTGGGAGTCATATCCTAAAATTGTTTTTGATGTTTGGTTGCTAAACAACAAACACTGAATATGTAGAGATTCTCAATCTTAACTGTATGTGTTTGCTAGCTTACAGTATTTCCAATCTGGAAACATACAAAGGGTTAGTTCATTTCCTTATGAGAAGACTGCTGTTTTGTATTCAAGCTGTTATATGAACCAGCTATGTGCCTCACAGGACACTGTGTGGTTTCACCACCAAAGTTCAGTTCTTTTTCCAAAACTCAATTAGGTAGATGTGTCTGTCTTGAAATGTGAAGAGGTAGATATTTTGATGGAGGGTAATGGTGGTAGCAGCAGAGATAAACATGTCAAGACCTCTCTCCTGCTGCTTCATTGCTGCTGCTTTCTAGGTTTGTTGAGCGCATACACATCTTACTTTTGTCAGGGAAGGGACAATAGAGAGCTGGATAACTGGTTATTTTTAGCAAGGCAGGATAAAATCAAAAATTGGGATTCAGTAACTGAGTCTGGGGCAGTAGCTTTAGCAGGATGAAGACTAAGTCTCAATGCCTGGGCTCATAGAGATATGTCAAACAGAGAAGCTCTGTCTTCAAGCTGAGGGGGAATGGAAAATCTCTTAACTAAGTGCTGAAATTTTTTTGAAAGCCAGTAACAAGTAACTGCAGCTGTTCTGTTGACTGCACAAATGAGCTGGTACAGCCTGTGCCCTTATGTGGTTCATGGTATCTAGCAGTTGATCTGATTGTTTCTGGTTTTAAGGAGCCGTTCTGCAGTTCAGGTCAATGTTCTTTGCAATGACTATATATAAAAGAGGGAGAGTAATAAAGCTGTATTGTGTTTGTGAAGAAGTCCGTTGTGACCTTGTGGTGTAAAATTATAGAATGGCTTGGGTTGGAAGGGCCCTTGAAGATCTAGTTCCAACCCACCTGCTGTGGATAGCATAAATCAGGCTGCCCAGGACACAGTCAGCCTGGCCTTTAGCGGGGCTTCCACACATTCTTTGGACAACTTGTTCCAGTGTCTCACCACCCTCTGAGTAAAAAAAATCCTCCTAATATCTAATCTAAATCGTTCCTCTTCTAGTATAAAATCATTCCCACATCTTCTATCTCTATCAGACCATGTAAAAAGTCAGTCTACCTCCTGCTTGAAAGCTTTCTTTAAGTACTGGAAGGATGCAGTGATGTCTTCCCAGAGCCTTTTTTCCTCCAAACTAAATAAGCCCAGCTCTCTTATGTTTTCTTAATAAGAGAGCTGCTCCAGTTTTCTGATCATCCTCTTAGCCCTCTTTTGAACCTATTCTATCCTGCTCCATGTCTTTCTTGTGTTGGAAGCCCAAGGCCTGGACACAATACTTCAGATGGGACTTCACAAGGGCAGAAGAAAGGGTGACAATCACCTCCCTCACCCTGCTGACCACCCCTCTTTTGGTGCAGCCCAGGATACTGTTGCTCTTTCAGACTGCAAGTGCACCCTGCTGGCTTATGACAAGCTTCTTGCCCAAAAGAGTCCCCAACTCCTTCTCTGCAGGGCTGTTCTCAATGAGTTTTTCTTTCTGTCTCTACACATATCTGGGATTGCCCTGTTCCAAGCGCAGCACTTTACACTTGACCTTGTTGAATCTCATTAGGTTCCCGTGGGCCCATTTATCAGGTCTGTCCAAGTCCTTCTGGATAGCATCCTTGTCTTCTGTTGTATCAACTGTACCATTCAGCTTAGTGTCATCAGCAAGCTTGCTGAGAGAGCGCTCAATCTCACTATGTTGTTGATAAAGAGTTTGAAGAGTGCTGGTCCCAAAACTGACCTCTGGGGGACATTACTCATGTCTGGCCTCCACCTGGACATAGAGCCAGTGACCACAATCCTCTGGTTGAGACCATCTGGCCGATTGTTCATCCACTCAATAGTCTAATGTTCTCTAACCTTCAAATCCATGTCTCTACAACTTAGAGATGAGGATGAGGTGCAAGACTATGTCAAAGGCCTTCTAGGAGTCCCAGGCAGACAACACCAGTTGCCACTCCTTGTCCACAGATGCTGTCACTCCACGGTAAAAGACCACCAGAGTGGTCGAATACTCTCGGACTTTAGTGAAGCAGTGCTGGCTGTCTTGGATCATCTCCTCATCTTGCATGTGCTTTAACGTAATCTCCAGTATAGTATAAGATTGTGATATAAAATCAGGAATACAGCTTGATCCTCCAGTGTTGGAAGACAGTGATGAGATGCAAAGTATCTGGATTTCTCTCTCTTGCTGTCAACAAAGAGAATAAGAAGAATTTGAAAAACTTATTCAATCCCTGCTTCCTAGTTTTCTATGTGTTTTGTAATGAGTTGTCTGCCTACAACATAGTATACAGAAATGTACTGTTTCGTGAAGATGGTGTACATGACATGTAAATCTAGCAATATCATAATTTGGAATGGTACATCTCTGAAGCTAAACTTTCACCGAGATTTAGTTTGAGTGCAGTTGTAGTAACTGAAAGGCTGAAGAGAGCATATGTAAGGAACTGCTGAATGCTAACTTAAGCTAGCAAAGCTGTATACCAGAGTAAGCATTTCTACTTTAAAATCTAGAAGCAAAATGTCAGGTTCATTTACATGACAGGAATGTTTTCTAAACTAAGGCATCTACAAAATGCATCTGGAAGTTTTGTTTATGCAAGCTGTTAGATATTTCTCAATGATGATGAGTCACAATCATGTCACTAGTGAGGCAGTCATAGCTTGCAGTCCACACACACACATCCTGGCATACCTTTACTGGTTACTGAAACTAGGAGGACAGATAGGAGCATTTGAAAAGCCATAAACTGAGTCTGCTTATGTTGTCAATTTGATTCCAACACCCACACTATTATAGCTGGAGGAATGAAACAACAGGAGAGGAAGAAGTGTGAAGCAGAGAGGGCAATAGAAACGCTGTTTAGTTCAGCAAAGGTTGTGGAAAAGGTATTGGAAAAGGAAAGGAACTGGTCTGACAGAAAGGATTCTGTGAAACTGGACCTGAGGAAGCACAGGACACTGCCAAATTTCTTGAGGAAATCTTCACAACAAACCCCAAATTCCTGTTTTATAGTGTTTGTTGAAATCACCTTCTCCTCCTTCTGAGTTGCTGTGTTTGTACAGAGAAAAGGCCATAATAGGGACAGCCAAGTTTTCAGTTGTCCAAACAAGTCAAAGAGTTTCAAATGGTCCTTTTAACAGCATGTTTCTTATAAAACATTCAGTCCAGTCTGATTATATCACTAAAAACAAATACACAGTCAGTCATAAGAGCAGAGGATTAGTTACAGTGCTGGTATATCAAGAACAACAATATCAGAGCTGAGGGAACTGAAGTACTCTAGCACTTGGATACATGGTAATTAATGGCTCCTTAATAAGTACTTGCTGAAAGGCTGATAGACTGGGTGTTCCCCATAAGTAACTGAAAGTCATTGCTTGTGTGAAACTCGGATCTGAATTCATGGCTGATTTCTTTTGTTATGCCTTTAGTTTCTCAAAAAATGTAGTTGCCACACAACTCTAGTGCTCTTGTGCATACTTAACTGTGTCTAGCATGGGTGTACAATGGTAATGCAAAGGCCTTTTCTACCCTACCTGCCCCTATCCAAGGTGTTTTGGAAAATCATATTTTCTCTGTACACACATTGGTCTGAATATGTATGCTGCCCATGTGCTTTTGAGAGCCTTCTTAAAATTAGCTCTGAAAATAAACCAGTGCTCCCCTTTGAAGGTATTCATATCCTGGTTTCTAACTTTACAGCATGGTTACTCACTAATTAGGGATAGCTTTCTGTGGATTAGTAACTGTGCAGTGTCTAATCACAGTATAAATTAGATGTATTAGCTCTTGCTCCAACAAGGGTAGAATAACTGTTGTTGTTTGTGTGTTTAGATTAAAATCAAAATGAAAAAAAAAGCACCCTAGCATTTGGTGTCTATACTATTAAAAGAAACTATGTGTTACAAATCTGTCTGTATTTACTGTGATTTCTTTTACAGTTCTGCTCCATTTGCATTCTATGGTTCTAAAGTAACTTTAGTCCAGCATATGGAGTCTCAGGTCATTGCAGGGTGCATGTCCCATTTATACTATCATAAACCTTGCATAGTTTCTTGTTTGTGCGAAGTACATGTACAGTTTTGGAATATAAATATCTGTTATCTATGTATCTTAGAGGCAAAAATCTTTCTGCTTTGAATCTTCTTGGAATTTTCACATAGCTGCAAATAGTCCAGTGTGGTTGTGACCTAAGAAGCATACATTGTAGTAGCTGACAACAATGTGCCAATTCCTTAAAATGCCTGTTTTCAACAACTATGCTCTGTCCAAACAGATAAAACATCAATTCCAGGTGGCATGACAGCATCAGGATTTTTATGGTTAATTTTGAGTCACACTATATAATTTGGTGGTCTACATGCAGAGGTCTCCTGATAATATAACTCTTGTTTAGTGTAAGTTGAATGAGCAGGGATTAGCACCAGTCCAGGGGAAACTGTTATGTTAAAAGTAGATAAAGTTGGCTGAGAAGACTTGAAATAACATCTCACTGATATTGCTGCTCATCTCTTCCTGATGATGATAACCATGCATTGCTCATTGCTATCTATATGTAATTAAGACAATTAGTAAGTTGTAGTACAAAGGGATTTAGATGGATAACTACCCTTTCTTGCTTAAGTTTAGCCCAAAGTCAACAGCTGAGGGCTGCTCTTATGCTAGTGTTCTGAAAACGTGTGAACAGAGAGAGCAGGGGGAGAAGGAGGAAGAATTCGCCTTGCTGCTTTATGCACTGCTTAGATGTGGGTTCCTCAACATTAAAATACAATGAGTTAGGAAAAAAACCTCAGTTTTGTGATGGATTGTCTTTAGCTTTACTAGCAACTTCAAAGGGATCTTATCTGTTAGTGTAGGATCAGTAGGGTTCCAGTTGTTAAACAACAGAAGAAAAAAGCCCTTGATGGACTTCATTTAGGGGAAAAGCTATAGATCTCTTGCCTCAAGTCAGATTTGGAGCTGCAAGTAATCTGCACAGCATGATTTGGGTAGTTCACGTAACTTAGTCTGTCACGAGCTGGAAGATAATGAAGGGACATCCTCTGAGTTTTCTGGTAAATATTTGGCTATGCTTAATTTCAAATGGATTTTTTAATGTTGATGTTCTAGCTTCTGTGAAAGAGCCTGCAACTACTGGCAGACAGCATAGTTCAGAGCAGCCTGTGGCCGTTTCAAGACTTTGAAAACACCGAAGGGGTTTAACACCTTTGCATCATCCAGATCCTTCCATGCTTTCTGTGAGCTGGCTTTCTGACTTGCAGCCAAGTTTTCATCTCCCTGCAACTGTCTACTTGCTGGGAATGCTGCCAAATGCCAGCACCTGCCAGAGCAAAACAAACTGCATGGGCACAACCCATGCTGTTGATCAGCAGGTCACTGGGATTCAAGGGTGGGGACAAGCCAAGAGGACAGCTGTGAATCTCCTCTTGGTAGAAACTGTGCCTTGTATTCCCTGATGATGCTATGGGTTTGTTATAACTAGACTAAAAGTCAATGCCCTAACAAAATAAATAAATGACTTAGAGATTAAAGGAAAAATTGCAATACATCACTGCATGAAATGTTTGATTTCATACAGTTTGCTAGGGAGGAAGGGACAACGCTATTTAAAGTAACATCACATTGATTTGTCTCATTGATTCCAGTTCCCTGCTCAGCAGCACACTTGTTTACTAGATCTTCCATTGATTTAAGTTCCTGACCTTCCTCTCTGTCCTTCTTCTAACAGGTAACTATGACTGCAGTGCATCTGGTATCCATGCCTATCTGCTATCTCTGCACATCTTTTAGAAATGGTGAAACTGATTTGGGTTCTCACTTTCCAGCCCCTTCCCTATAAGAGCTACAAATCCTGTCTTTGATAGGAGAGGAGGAGTTATTCTTTGTTTTTAGTGAGGTGAAAGCTTAGTTTGCTTAGTGTTATTAACTCTACGAAAGTAGTGTGAGAAGAATATTGATTATTGTAAGCAAATACAGGGATATAGCTTGTTAAAGGCAGTTGATATGGTTACATTGTAGTTGTTCCCAGGCCTGGTCATACACTAATGTGCTCTGCGATTAGGCTGCTGTGTTAGTTTCCAGATACCTTGTTGCTGTACACATTTTTTGTGATTTAAAACATAAATACTCTTTCCCACTCTATTTTAAAAAAGAATTGGCATCCCTGTGAGAGCTGTGCCTTTTTGTTACTATTTTTCTCACTTGGCATAAAAATACAAGCTAGGTCTTATGAAAATGTTATGTAATCCATATCTTTAAAACTTCATGCTTCGTTGCTGTTTAAATCCTCTCTAATGGAGGCCATGGATACAATGACATGTATTTGCGTTAAAAGCAACTAAAACCAGTAAGAATTGGATTTATCGCTTCTGTTTTGAAGTACAATCTAGGCTCAGATACTGCACTAAAAAGCTGTCAAAATCCAGAAAAGCAGTAATGGAGTCTGTGGCTTTGCAGTGCTGACCAGGAGTAAGGAACTCTTTCTACCAAAGTTTGTTCCCTGCCATCCTTTTCATTCAACTTTCGTTTGGCTGCTTTGCTTCAATTGTTCAACTTTGTTGATCTGACAATCAATAACGTTGATCTGCTATGACAGTTTTTTTCTAAAGAAGGAGCAATTAGAAGTGTTCGCTGGCATCCGTTTGGAAGGGTTTCAGACAAATGTAGTTAGTGACATCAAATGAAAATAATGTAAAATCTGAAGTTTAAATCAAGAATTTGAAATGGCTTTAAAATCAGAGCCGTTGTTCATTTTTAAGGGCTAACATAAGTGTTAATGACAGTTTCCCGATGGAAACTTATTTTGGATAAATTATTTGGAAGCGTTTCAGTTGTTTAACAATCTTTCTTGAGTGTTAGCAGTTGTTGTTCACAAGCATGGAAATAACTTCACAGTTAGTATTAAAGTTACTCTATTCCTTGAATCTGGTAGCAGAAGATTAAGACTTAACATTATAATCAAAACCTGTGTGCTTCTGATTTGTGTAAAAAAATTATATATTTGCCAAGTGTTTCATAATCAAGAGTCAAGCAACTCCTTTCGCTTCATTAAAAAGGCCAAAAGGAAAATTCTGGGTATGTGCAATTGAATACAAGAACCTCTGCCTGGCAACATTAGTAAACTTTGCAAATCAGTTGTGTTAGAGCAGGTGTTAGTCACAGCATTTTTGCATCAATAAGGATAACATCTCTTCCCTGTGTTTCTAATAGCTATCAAAATGTCTCAGAATAGGCATTTTTGTTTTGCTTTGTTGTTGTCTTTATTATAGGTTTTGGTTTTTTTAAAATATAAATAATGAAATAACTTTCAGCTTTCAATTCACTCACCAGAAAATACTCCATAATAAGAAGTATGGAGAGGAAGCTAGATGCAAGGGACCCAGGAATTATTGCCCTTGAATGGCCTTCTTAGTGTCCTCTCTCTTGTCAAAAGGCGGTGGCATAAGGCACTAAGAATAACTTACTTCTCCAGCTGCATCTTCCTCCGCCCCTTGTACTCTCAGGACAAGGAGGTTTTGTTTGAATTTTAAACACTCTCATGTTACTAACGAGTCAAGTGAAAACTTTCCTCTCTCTGTTCTTCATTATAAGCAGAAAAGAAAATAACATGCCTGAGCAAATGAAAGTATTGAGATGGAGGTATCTAAGTATAGAGTCACAATGTTTATGTACTTGACACTGTGATGGAATTTCTTCTCTATAAGCAAAGGTATGTATTCTCATCATTAGATGATCTGCATTTTGTTTGTTATTTATTACATTATTTATTTACTATATTATTACATTATTTATTATAGTTATTACACTTAGCTAGATATAAGTGAATCCATTTTGAATTTGTATTTTACATTTGTTACTCATCTTGAATTGCACAATTATTTTTCATTTTTCATTATTTCATTGCAACAAATATTTTCAACACTTCAGTGAAGAAAAAATATGATGATAAAATGCCAGTAAAATACTCTTGCAGAATGAAGCATGTATGCATATTGCTTGATAATGTAAGAGTTTAGAAAATTCCTAAAATATCACAAAATTGGTAATTTCACAATGCAAAACCTGTGTATTTTGTTGATTCTTTAATGATATAATGTGAAATACTTTAATAATGTTGTTCAAAGTCTCTAAGTTTAGAACTTGAAAGTGCTGTAAGATATGCCAGTACAAGGAAATTATCTGCTCTTAATAATGCTCTTTCCACATCTTAACAAAATACACTATGTTATTCTGTTGAGCTTACTAGCTGTCTGTAATGGGTACCGTAGGAAAAAAAAAACAGGCTGTTTTTGCTTTCTTAAACACTTCTGTTTCTGAGAGCCTCTGATGTTACTGGTTTTTGTGAGATTATTTTAGATTTGTCAAACACCATCTGGGTGGCTATGCTGGGACTTGGTATCATATTTCTTATTGTGCTCTGCTAGAGATGATAAAAGCACAAAAACATCAGGATGTAGGACCACAACAGAGATCCATTTTTTAATTTCTCTTGCAGTGTAGAAATTCCTCTTCCCTGTGCCTTCCCACTCCCAAACAGAAATAATTATCTCACATTTTCCAAATTCTTCTCTTCCTATTCCTTCCATGCTGTAAAATCCAAAGATCATGTTCTAATGCTCTGCTTTAGCTGGTCCTTGGAAGAAAACATGTCTGGCCTCTCTGCAGTTGCTGCTTGACCTCATAACAGCTATTTATATATCTATGTAGTTGTGTGTCAGTTTTGCCACACATCAAATCGTTTGCTTACTGTTTATCTCACAGTTGTCAGTGATGAATGCATCCCTACAAATGACATCATTTAAAAGTCTAGATCAGTTAGGGAGCGTCATCTCTTACCTGTATTTAGTGATGTGCTGCTAGAAATAGGAGGTGCTTGTGCTTCTCCCACATTACTGTTGATTCTATTGTCAGCCAATGTTTAATCTGGTTTCTTACCTCCAAGCAGCAAAACTACAGCATGTCCTTAGGTAATAGTTTTTTTTTACATCCTGAAGTGAATTCTTTTAAAAACGCAATCTTGATATGGTGCTTAATATTCCTCTCAAATTTGGTCTCATCTTTTATGCTTCTCTCATTTAGAAATTTAATCTTATAGACTTCACTGCCTTATTGAACAGTGATTATACAAAGCTTTTCCGTAGGCGGTGGTGTGAAGTATGAGTTAACACAGGATTCTGTACACTTGTTTATATTTAAATCATTGTTCTTACCTATTTCTGAGCAGCCCTTTCCCAATCTATAAAAATAAATGTAGCATTGCCTTTACTAACAGAGGTTTTTTTTTTTGGCAGATCTTCTCATTCAACTCTATAGTCTTGAGATCCTCAGATGGAAGTCATTTTTGAGGTGCCTTCTGCTGCTAAAATATTACTTCAATTGCACTTTTGTGAGGTCTGAAAGTGTGCTAACCTTCAGGGATTAGATGGTGAATCTTTCTTTCCTAAAGAACCATAAGCAACTGCCAGCAACTATGTTAGGAATTTCAACAACTCTGTGGTGTCAAGCAGTAAACTGCGAATTATTTACTTATGAAGCTTTCTCACTGGTTATGCTGTGCTCTTCTATCGTATGGTGGTTTATACTCACCCTCCAAAGTGAATCATTGCTAGGACAGTTGCCTAAGACCATTTTTTTAACTTGCTTTCTTACACTTAGTGATATTTGCTCAGAAAGTTTTTTAGTTCTTCCTGCATGTGTGCTAAAAAATATCTTTACCACCCTTTGAGTCCTAAGATCAGTTCATGCCTGTATGGTTTGACAGCTGTAGGTGGATTTAGAGAGTCCACTTCCTTATCTATAGCAGTTTATCATCCGCTTCTGAAGCTTAAGGCCTAGAAACATTCTGTATCCACAGGTGTACCTCACAAGCTTATAAACACAGGAAATAAAGTGACCTGAACTCTTATATTTCCTTACTCCTTGCTGCACTTGCTTGGGAGGAAACCTTTTGTATCCTATGAAGCAAATACGCTGTGGAGTTCTCTTAATTCTCCACCTACAAATTATGTTTCTAATTCATCCTCTGTTCTGCTTTGCCAGAGTGTCTCTTTTCTGTTTTCTACCAGAAGAGCATAAATGGACCCAAAGGACTTAACATAGTATTTGATCTTTGAAACTGTTGAAATTGTTAATTGACTTAAATTGTTGTGTTAGTTAACTGTTAAATTCTCCGTAGGATTTTAGGTTTAGGATAAGGAACCAATGTGAGAACTGCATTCTAAAATCATCGATTATCACACACTTCTTCAGCCATCTTTGCTACCATTAACAATAGTATTGATATTGATATAGTTCTTTGATTTCTTTTGTGATTTTTTTCATTTGACCTTAAGTTGTAAATTCCTGAGTCTTTTTTTTTTTCTAAATCTTTAACTTGCTCAGGAAATGTGCTCCTACTAGATGTTTGCATAGTGATATCTTGTAGCCCTTTCAATACCCTCTGTTCTCCGGCTGATTGTGAGTATACCTTGGAGGCTTGTGGTGAGTTTTTCTTTTGATTGTAATGCCTTTTTTAAGGCTTGAAACACTCATTTCCATGTTTGAGATGTGATAAACAAAACCAGTGGTTCTATGGAGACACACATGCTACAACTTCCAACTCTAGCAGTAAATAAAACTTTTAAAAATAAGTGTGCCATGACAAAGTTACATTAGAAATTCTAAAATAAACAGTATGCTCTTTATGCCACTGTACACATGCACAACTTTCCTCTGGTGATAAGTGAGAATGCTAAGGGAATATATGAATTTTCTGTCCTCTCATACTTTGCTCAACTGAGGGAAATGACTTGCAAAATAAAGGATTGTGGGAAAGGTGAATGCTAAAACACTCTTTAATTAGAGACGGAAAGGAGAAACTAGTGTATTAAGATAGGCAAACAACTACTTGTTACTGGAAGTTTAGTTGCCTTCCTGAGAAACCCTAACAGAGGGTGTTGTTTGCTTTGCTGTTGTTTTTTTCCCTCAATAAATTCTCATGGAGTCTAGAACGAGCTGGTACAGAATTCAAATCTATTTATTGATTTTTGTGTGTGACTGTGAACGAGACATTTGTTCTGCACTTCTGCTCAAATTGCTGAAGGAAGACCCAGCACCAGCATTATCTTTTGGCAGTGCTTACTCCTCTCCAGTGATTTCTAGCACACATTCACCAGCTCAGTTAAATCCCTGAAGTCAGAAGCATTCATGCCCTAAGTGAAAGTGAACAGAACGTTGGAAACAGTAAGAGCTCTCTGTTTCACTGAGCTGTGTGTATTTGCTTTGTAGATGACTAGCATTCTAAAGCAATGGAAGTACACAAGGTTTTCCTATAAATTATCTCACTGTAGAATATTCTAAATACCTCTCTTGTGTTTATGCACACTCATATTTAATTAGATATAAATGGAAATGTATTCCACAGTCATGTGAACTAAATCCATAGTAATTCATATACATTGTGCTTCAGGTTTCCATAATCTAAAGATTAAAAGAAACTGCCTCAGTTTGGCCTACTGTGCTCCTTGGTGTATTAGAGGCTTCACCTTGGCACATACGAAATCCAAACTTGATGAGCTTGCCTACAGGCAAACTTCTACCTAACTTTTATACTTGTATTTAATGAGTAGCTCAATAGCTACTGAATTCATAAGTTACAGGTTTATACTTACAGATTAAAAACTAGAGATGGCACTTGGCCATCTCAAAACTCAAAAAAATTTGGGTTGACACTAGAAATATTACATGTTATTCTATTGCTATACCTCAATTCCATAAAATAGTCATGACCCTATGGAAACAAGAAGGAGAGAGATGATATTTCTAAAGTATCATTAGAATTGTATTTATTTTCCAGTGAACAGCTATGAAGTGAAGATTTTTTCATCTACACACCTCTGTTAAAAAGTACTCACATTCTTGATGTGATTAAGGATCTTTAAATGTCTCTATATATTTGTACTTGAAAATAAAGGGATGAAGACTTTCATCTGCACATTTTATTACAGAGATATTTTTAAAGATACTTGCTTAAACAATATCTAGTCCTAAGGAAAAGGTTGATTATATACCTCTCATCAGAAACTGAGTATTTTACAGTTTTACAGAGACAGAGCTAATGAGCTGGCTAATGGCAGGCTGTAGAACGAGTAACGCCTCCTGCTGCATGAAATACATTGCATAATGTTAACCTTTTGCACAAGCCAAGCTTCTTAAGGTGGTAAACAATATTCAAATGTGCAGTCTCACACTGAGCAGCCTCAGAAAAGAATCTAGCTGTGGTTGTTTTACCATAGCAATGCCATTATTCCTCTCATAGCTTGAGATCCACATCGTGGCTCTGACACTTGTAGTTCTCTATTAAGCCATTAAATTACAGAATCAAACTATTTTGCAAAACTTGAGAGTCCACTTTTCCTTTTGAATATTTTACCGTACCATTGTGGCTTAAAGGAAAGATTCTTTAATTCTGTATTTTCCGAATGTTTTTGTACCATTACAAGGACAGATTTCCAGCACCAAACTATGCACCCAAGTTTTCAAAAGTGAGTCAGGATCTTCAAATTGATCATTTTTTTTTTTTTTTCCAAATCATAAGATTAAATCAAAGCATACTTTCTATTTTTCTTATTTGATTTTGATTCTTCACAGTATCATTTGAGAGCGTTCCCCAAATCCCCAAATTCTTTTTCAGTATTTGCAAGAGTCCAGAGTTCAGGAGAGCTGCAAGAATCCTGAACTGGTAGAAAACCAAGAATCTACCTTAGCATGCTAGTAATCTCTGATTTGTCTATGAGGCATGGGAAGTTACGTATTGTTGCTGTGATTATTGGAGTCTTCTTGGCCAAGCTGAACATGAACAAATAGAACTGTTGAGAGATCACATAGAGAAAAATATTTTGGAGGAAAAAATGTGTTGGAGGTGTCAGTCTAATATTTTTAAATATCTATCTAGATACTTTGAAATATCTATTGCCATACATCATCTCATTTGAGGATGTGCAGTTACAGGATATAATTTTTAGTCCTATTTAAGTAGCTAATCCAACAAAGAGAGAAAAGGGGTGCAAACAGTAATGCAAGGAATGAGTGTCAGTCTTACCTGCCGAACCACGGGATTATGACTGCTATTTTCAAGTAGATTATTTCAATTGGTTTGAATGAAAATAGACACAGAGGATTCCTCTCACTTTGAGAAAAGAAAGTAAGACGATCACAAATCACGCTAGCTTTGATGTGAAGCTACAGCTTTATTGAATTTCTGAAAACAAAGCCAATTCAAAGAGGATTTGGCCCTTCAGGAGATCAGGGAAGCTGACTGACATCTTGAGCACTGCCAGTCACCATCTGCTGCGCTGGCACCTGGTGCTGGTTTACATTTGACAGTAACATTACACAGGTGTGAACAGAATGGGAAGCAAAACAATGGTGAATCAGGACCGTGGAGTACTGTTGGGAAATATTTGTTTTACACTGTACAAAAAAAATTGTTCTTGCCGTTTGAGAGAATTTGGCTCTGTGAGAATTTGGCTAGGCCTTATCAGGCTCGAGATGAGCAAAGATCAGACTTCCTGATTCTGTACGTCACAGGACTACATAAAAAGTCTGAAGTAATCCTTCAAGTGCTATATAAACAGTTGGGAAAGTACGTGACCTCAGGTCTTGTAAGATGGCACTTAGGGCCATGGTTCAGTAGGCATGGTGGTGATAGGCTGACGGTTGGACGTGGTGACCTTAGAGGTCTTTTACAGCCTTAATGATTCAATGATTCCTGCAATCTTTTTCAGTAATGACCAGTTTAGGAACCTTTTTTGCTTTTCAAGTAGAGTGGTATGAATGCATCATTCCTTGAGGAAAAGTTTTGGCTGTCTCTCAAAAATAGAGTAGGATTTTCATTCTGTAGAGGATCAGTGACAGAGAATAATTCTGAATGGAATTATCCAGCAATTCCTTGAACTTTTCAACATTATGCAAATATGAGTCTAAGAATGAATGCAAATCTGAATTTGTTTAATTACACTAATTTAAATAATCCTTTATATTTCTGATTAAAAAGGAAGTCCTTAAAAATTAAAACCATTTTGAAATTAACCCTTTGGCCCTCCACTACAGAGCAGTGACAAATCTTTCTGAGGCACCAGCAGCCTGTTTTGATGTAGCTGCTTTAGCCAATGCGCTCGTTTCCAGTTTATCTACTGTCCATAGGGAACACTTCAATATAGAGACTTTCAAATTTCAGAATGCCTTCAATAATTAACTATGATTAGAGCTGTGTTTAGAAATAGGCACACTCAAGATCATGGTTTAGAAGGACCCACTTCACGTACTGAAAGAAGAATCAAAGAGTCATAGAATCACAAGGTTGGAAAGGACCTACAAGATCGCCTAGTCCAACCGTCTTCTCATGACCATTGCCACCACAAACTAAACCATATCTCGTAGCTCCTCATCCAGGCGCCTCTTGAACACTGCCAGTGATGGTGACTCTACCACCTCCCTGGGCAGGCCATTCCAGTGCCTGACCATTCTCTGAGAGAAAAAGTTTTTCCTCATATCTAAACCTGGCACAACTTGTGGCCATTTCCTCTGGTCCTGTTCATTGCCTGGGAGAAGAGGCCAAACCCCTCCTCATCACAACCTCCCTTCAGGAAGTTGTAGAGTGTGATGACATCTCCCCTGAGCCTCCCCTTCTCTGGTCTAAACAATCCCAGCTCCTTCAGCCGCTCCTCATCAGACTTGTGCTCCAGGCCCCTCACCAGTTTTGTTGCCCTTCTCTGAACACGGTCCGGGGCCTCAATGTCTTTCCTGTAGTGAGGGGCCCAAAACTGAACACAATGTTCAAGGTGTGGCCTCACCAGTGCTGAGTACAGGGGGATGATCACCTCCCTGCTCCTGCTGGCCACACTATGTTGTGATTCCCTTCATAGCAGAAGAAAACTTGTGTTGATTTTTCCTGAAGATACCAAAAACGCACATACATGTAAGCAGAGCCATGGGTAGGGTGGAGTATCTCCAGCTACTCCTGTTGGTTCAACTTGGGCCCACGGGTACTGTCATTTGGAACTATGGGCAGCTGGGCTGGACTAGGGGCTGCCTAAACCTCCACCTGCCAACCCCTAGGGAGGCATGAAAGTGCCTCAGCTGCTCAGTCTCTGTAATTCAGAAAGAATTTAGGTTTTCCAATAGCAGAATTTCTGTGGTTGTTACACTCTGGATCTTTCTGGTAGTTGATTATACTGGGCCTTTTCTTATTTATTTTTTCCTCACTTGATTGTGTGTTGTGATATGAAATTTATTTGTAAATCATTCATCCAAATGAGTGTCAGTGTTGGTGAAGTATCTTAACCATGCCTGCGTCACAGTGCTAGTTCCCTGCCTGCTTGGCGTGCCGTGCGAATGCTGGGTTTGGAAAATTTGGTATCAGGGACAGTGTCAGCTCATCCAGTTCAGCATGTATCCACAGAGGTCCTAATGAGAATCTGCTTTAAAAAGTTAACTTTAAAACACATATCCCTGCAGCGAGCAGTGTCAATTCAAAGAGAGCACGTGAAATTCTGTAGCAGGGAGTTACAGAGCAACCTGCACGACTTGTCCAGCTGCTGCTGCTCGGCCGCTGTCCTGCAGCACGAGGACTCTTATCTTGGGTGACGGCCTCGGAATATCCCTGCTCACGACTTCACTCGTTTGTTCGCTCGGAAGGCCGCGTGGAACCGCGGATGGAGCCCAGCTGTAGAGGCGCGCTGCGCTGAGCGGAGCCGAGCCGCCGGGCGCCGGCGCGCCGCGTTCCAAGGTCCGGGTGCCTCGGCCGCCGGGACAGCGCTGCCGGGGCCGTGTGGCGGGGCCAGACGTGGAGTTGGACCTTGGCCTGCGGGCTCCACGCCGCTCTCCGCGGGACCCCAGCACTGCTCCCGGGCTCGCTCCCGGCCGGCAGGTGCGCGCTAGGGAGCGCCTGGCGAGCCCGGAGACTGCACGTAGGGCGCTTCGGCGAGGCCGCTTGCCCCAGAGCTCGTGCCCGACGGCTCCGCGCCGCAGCCGGCGGTATCGCGGAGAGGCGCCGCGCCGGAGCCGCCCCGTTTCCCCACTACGCCCCCCGGGGAGGAGCCGCCGCCTCCCACGCCCCGCCGGGCCGCCGAGGGGCCGCGCTCCGGCCACGCTCGCCGCGGTGCGGAGATGCTCTCGGGGGCGGCGGTGCGGGGCAGCCCGGCGGCGACCTTCGCCGAGGACGTGCTGCGCGTCTTCGGGAGCAACCGGAGCCTGTCGGCCGGGCAGCTCTCGGCGTTACTGAGCCGGCTGGGCGCCGCGCCCGCGCTGAGCGCCGTGCTGCCGCTGCCCCACCTGCACCACAACCAGGTACAGGTACCGCAGCGAGGGCCGGGCTGCAGCGCGGCCGGGGTTCCGGTTCGGAGCCTTCGTGGTTCCTCGTGGGGAGGAAGAAAGGAAGGAAGGGAGGGAGGGAGCGAAGATCCGCGGCGGGACAGCCACTGCCACCGTCGGGGGCTGCTGCGCGCTGCCCTCGGGGTCGGCTCCGTCTGGCGTTTGGCGTGAGCAGGCGGCCGTGAGAATCTGCTAGAGTATTCCTCCGGGTCTTATGTAAGCACGACTTCGGAACGTGTTAACGTGAAGCTGTTGTGTGATAGTAAGGACTTGGTCGCCACTTGCGTGAAGAAACTTTCAGAAACTTCCACATCTTTTGTCTAAATGGAGTGCGGAGCGTGCATTCATCAGTTCATCTACTGAAATCTGTGTAAAACGTGTTTAATGTATTGACTGAATATTGCTGATCCCTTTTCATAAAATTATTCATTCTGTGTAGTGCCTCCATACAAAATTCAGGCAGTGTTGTTACTTTTAATTTCCTATCTATGTGCTGTCTGAAAATACCCAGTTTTCCTGAAGGGGAATCCTTAGGCTGCTGGAGAGATCCTTAGGAAAGGAAAGAGGGTGGCTGTTTGCTCTGGTTTGGTTCAACCCAGCAAGAAAGAGGTACTTTTCTGAGGACCGTGAGACTCTTTTTTGTGCTTGGGGCAGAAGCTCCTTTGCTTGCTCAGCAATGGAGACAAACCTTGGGTAAACTCAATTTGTTTTAGAAGCAGTGTGATTCTGATGTCTTTTCCTTGACCAGGGATCTAATTTGAAGTTAATGCCACTGAAATCAACGTAGTATTCAGTATAAGCATGGCAGTATTTCCCAGAGTCACTGCTTCTATTTCAAATTTCACAAATAAACACTGTTCCAACACGGTGTATTAAAAAAATGTGTATAATCATTTCCTGCCACACATGCTAAATACGAGTTTGCAGTGTTAAATACAGTCGTGAAAAGGATCTTTCTTTAAAAGGGCTTAAAAATGAGTAGATTCCTTAGTGGTTCCTTCAGGTTTTCCCTCTGCAAAAGCACGTAGCTCTCGTACACAGACTACAGAGAAAAAAAATAACACTTGTTCTTATTACTGCCAACACTATTTCTCATAAATCATTTGAAGCTTAACTGAAACAGTCTTTTTCTTTTAAACAGACCTGTTTTAATTGTGTCCTTTTTGAAAAATATCTAGGGCACCCTACTGAAATGTGTATCCTTTTTTGCTAAGTTACCTGAATTCCTTCTTAAAATTGACTTTTCAACTATTTAAGCAAGTGCATTTAACGTCTTCGTTCTTGATCCTTCAGGGGTGTTAAGTATATCAGTGACTTTGGGCAGTGCTGTCCACAAATGCGTGCTCATAGTAAGTAACTCGTGTGGCCACTTTTGACACTGTGACTCAAACTTTGTGATTTCAAGCTTATTATTTTGAGTACCCACTGATTTTGGAAAAAAAAAACCAGAACCAAAAAGTGGCCTAATCCAGGTTTGTGTGTTGTAAGGCACCAGAGGCCCAAACTCTCCTGAATCTCAATGGAGAAAAATAAGTACTTCTGGAGAGTGAATCATGTATTTTTCAGGCAGGCTGGGTCATCTATTGAAGTTGCGTAGATATCTGACTGTGGGAGGAAACGAGGATTATCTTAGACTTTCAGTTCCTAACTTCAGTGTCCAGAGTTAGTGGGATGACTCCAGGTCCTTTCTTTCAGTGAAGATAACACACCCCTGCGCTATCAATAGCCCCTCATCCAAACCTGAGGTCATTTTTAGTGGAGAGCAGATCAGTAAGGGACAGTGACAGAACTCATCAAAAACTGGCAGGAAGGAACAGCCTCTGCTAGTATTGTCCTTTTATTCCAGGTTGATTTGAGAAGATAAGACAAGAGGAAAAAATGCTTTAATTTGTTAATGATGGGGTTTGAACATAAACTCGTATAAAACTTTGTAGGCTTATATAGTAATTTACATTGTATGATGTCCAATATGACACTTTTTAGAATCATAGAATAGAATCATAGAATTGCTGGGGTTGGAAGGGACTTCAAGGATCATGAATCTCCAACCCGCCTGCCATGTGCAGGGCCACCAACTTTCCCACCTAATGCTAGACCAGGCTGCCCAGGGCCCCATTCAATCTGGCCTTGAACACCTCCAGGGATGGGGCATCCACAACCTTTTTGGGCAGCCTGTTCCAGTACCTCACCACTCTCTCTGTAAAGAATTTCCCCCTGACGTCCAACCTAAATCTCCTCTCCCTCAACTTAAAACCGTTTCCCCTCGTCCTGCACTTATCTACCCTTTCAAAGAGTTGATTCCCCTCCTGTTTGTAGGCTCCCTTTAGGTACTGAAAGGCTGCAATGAGGTCACCTCACAGCCTTCTTTTCTCCAGGCTGAACAAGCCCAGCTCCTTCAGCCTGTCTTCGTAGGGGAGGTGCTCCAGTCCCCTGATCATCTCTGTGGCCCTCCTCTGGACCCTCTCCAACAGTTCCCTGTCTTTCTTGTACTGGGGGCTCCACACTTAGACGCAGTACTCCAGATGGGGCCTCACAAGAGCAGAGTAGAGGGGAACAATCACCTCCCTGTCCCTGCTGGCCACCCCTCTTTTGATGGAGCCCAGGATCCCATTTGCCTTCCGAGCCGCAAGGGCACACTGCTGGCTCATGTTAAGTTTTTCATCTATCAAGACCCCAGGTCCTTCTCCACAAGGCTGCTCTCAAGGACTGCTCCTTCCAGTGTATATGCATCATGTCAGACTGCCCTCCTCCCATTCCCCCCCCCCCCCCCCTTTTTTTTGAGTAATATTTTGGAAGTTTTGATAGAGCTGTCTTCATTTCCTCATGTTTTTGCTCCTTTATTTTCTTTCATTGAGAATTTTTGTAACTCTCTTTATTTTGTGTCTGCAATTTTTTTGCTCTTCACTTTTTTTTCCATTATCATCATTCCTTAGTGTGCAAGCTAAGACTTTCTTCAAGAGGAATAATGGTAACTGAGGAAACTCAAATGCTGCTCTCTGCTGTTTTTTCACACTTCACCATGGAATTCCAACGCATTTTAGTCCTACAAATAGCAATAAGACTAGTGATGATTTCAATATAATAGATGATAGTGTTTACTCACTACATAGCATTTACTCACTATGTCCTTTACATTGTTAGGAAGAGATGTAAAGACAAAGCTATACTTTATCTTCTGTCATTGATTTCATTGTCATGTAAGAGACATATATTCAGAAGTTTTAGTAAAAAAATATGCAGAAAGTGAGCGGATGTTGGAAGGAAAGAAAGCCTCCTGACATTGCCTTTATTCTATTCTTTGGGGGAGTCAGTAGGTGCTAAAATTGTAGTTGGACTGTTCTAAAATTCTATTTATGCAGCTTTTATGTTGCACCTGAGTATTAATGTAATGTATTTTGTTTTTAAAACAAAACTTTGGACAAAATGAAGAAAAAACGTTTATTGAGATTAGTGTTCTGATATTGTGTATTTTTGATTCAAGATGAATCAGAACAGTAAGTTTGATGCTTTGGATAAACTAGAACCGGGCAGGTGTCTGCTATTATTTAATTTATTTTGGTAGTGTTTCCTAGTTTGCTGGTATTTCTTGAAAGAAGGATGAATGTCCTGACTGTGTGTGGCTTATGGTCTCGATCCATCACCACAATCTGATGTTGCCTAGCCAGTGAGAAGATAAATAGGCTTTTTTGTTCTACTCAATGTCTTACTTACTAGAACATTTCTAGTGAATTTCAGCGTTCATGGACATTTTTCAGCTCCCCACATAAGCAGCTACCTTGAACGTGTGTATGAAATCCCCAAAGCACACAAATGTATTCAGGCAGCTTCATACGGTTGGACTGTTTCTTACAGAGAGCTGCTTATTGAATGCATGATTGTCTCCTAGCATCCAGTTTTCACCTGTGATGTGTGACAAAAAAAATCTGTCATTGCATCAGCAGTAAATGCTTTATTTTGTTAGAAGAAAGTTGAGGAAAGTGTATTTATTTGTCTTTATTTTGCCTTATCTAGGCTAGGCTAAGTAAAAAAAGCACACTGGTCAGAAAAGTATCTACTGCATTCCTTCAGTGCTGTTGCTTCTGTATGACCCAGTGCTCAGCCCTAGTGTGGGCTAGCCTAGTATTTAACCTGTTAACATCTAGAAACTGCAGTGATGGTTGCTGTTGGATATCTCAGTGCTTCACATGTGGAATGCTATAGATAAAGGTAAAGCAAAGATAAGAACACATCAGAAAATCAGAAAGGGGAATGAAATGTTCACAAGATGGTTAGCATTGTAACATTTTTTTATTCATTCTCCTATTAAAAGGCACTTTGTGTTATTTTTGTCTGAGCAATTATCTCATTCTTTCCTGTAAATAATGTGGCGATCTGGTGTCCACTTTTTTATTACAGATATTTGCTACGCTGGTGTGAAAAGACTGTAGGAAATTGAACATCACTTTATTTCATTTCTTAAAAGAAAATCCTGTACTGGTCAGTTCAGAGACATGGTCACTTATGCTCTTTAAAACTGTGAGTTAAAGACTTGGTGACAGTCACGTTATAGCCAGTCATCTCACTTTTAGCACCATGACAAGGCTTACTGAATAGCAAGGGACAGGCATGATGGTAGACTTACTGAGCCAGGACGTCATCCTCAGTCCACTGTTCCATGAGGATAAATGATATTTCTGCTGAGATTATCTGTCAGTCCTACAAAATAAATAGCTTGAGTTTTTACAGTAATGTGATTGTCTTAATGTATTTATCCTCCAAAGATAAATACAGTTTTGCAGTGTGCAAACATAAGTTGCTCCAGTCCAAGACTTCCAAGTGATTGAATCTTTTAATTAGTCTCTTAATTGTGTCTGTGAACTCACACAAGCTTGCATTTCAGACCTGGGATGAATGTAGGAGTTGCTGAGAAGATGAGGTGACTCATAACAATGAATCATTTATAGGAGTTGCTATCATCTGGGTTTGTCCCTGATCAAAGTAATAATAGTAATTAAATAAAATGCTCTTTCTTGCCCTTGCATAAAAGAGCTCTTGTCCAATGAAATTTCTCATTTCTTTGTAAGCCACAAGTTTACTAATTCATGCTTGTCAAATTGATATTTTTTATGCTCCAACAAAAATATTTGTTTTCTTTTGTAAACTAATATTAACATACTAGTATTTAAAATTACTAGTCATCCGTTCTATATTTCTAGGAAAGAGATATTTAACTATTTTTGAGATAGCCATGTCATGAACCTCAGTGCTGCACACTGGCTTGTTTTTCTAACAGACATTCACTGCAGCCTTCCACAAATGGTTCTGTGAACTAGCTGATAATACAAGAAGCACAGTATAGGAACTATTCCTATAGACCACAACTGTCATCTCTTTGTACTGTACTGGGAGTATTAGCCATATATTCGCATTATTTCATAATGCAGATTTAAAGGTAAAATGATTAGACACAGAACCAATCTAGAAAGCTTCAGAAGTTCAGCTACTGAGCTGTAAAAAAAAAACTTGTCTTCAGTGATGATTTCTCTGTGCAGTAGTTCCACTGAGACTAAATGGGTCAACATGCTTTAAAACAAACAAAAAATTAGACTGGGTCTTTTAAGAAGAGGGGCAGGAACATTCTGGATATAATTTGGCTGAAGTCATTTGAATTGGCCTGAAGGTTCTTTTCCTCTCAGTTAAAAGCAAAATAGTTACATGAAAATGATATGTGCATACCTTTCACCTTTTGGACAGTATTAGAAAAACATTTATTAATGGAAATGGAGGCAGCTCTGTTGAATTAAATGAGTTGTAGTTACTTTGGCTCATCTCCAGAAGAAGTTTGCTTTATTAATAATCCTGAATTACTGGAGAAGTGCAGGGGAGTCTGAAGGCTAGTAAAACTGAATAGAGTAGGGAGTGACCATTGGTCATTTGTTAAGGCTTCCAATACTCTCTATGCTTGCGGTCACACTGAGATACGCTACAGAGCATGTTGTCTGCTGAATTCATGTCTCGTATAGAAATAAAGCATTTTTTGTCTTGAGTCTCATCCTTAGTATGTGTATGATGTACATCAGCATGTTAAATTACTTCAGTTTGCAGCCAAAAAAATAAAGCTGTGTGTTTATTGATCATTGCCAGAGAACATGAATATGAATAAGTGGAAATCGTTAGATGAAAGTCTTTAGTGGTATGGAAAATTTAATATAAAAGTACTCATTTTTTTCCATAAGTATGTGTTTCAAGTATTTTATTGTTGAAGTATTTTATCTTTTTGGTTGAAAATAACCAAGAGAAGGACCAGGCTTAGTTTAGTGCACCTAGGCACATTTATCCTTGACCATTAGGTACTGTGGTGTCCTGAGCTGAAGGCAGAGTGAAGATCCAAAGTAGGAGTGGATTTCACTGGAGTATGGGATGGTTTTACAAAACAACGGTTGTTAATAATTGTTGCTTATAAAATTAATGAAAAATGTTGCATGCTGCTAACATTAAATGTTGCAGCATGCAACATTTGGACTGTTCTCGAACAGTTAATTTGAGGAAATAATATGAGGCATTTCTGTGAAGTAGAAGCAGTCATTTATATGAGTAAGCAGTCACTGAATTACCAGTCCTTTTCTGATGCTCCTCCGTTGCTAAGATTTTTAACTGTATCTAGTCTGTTCTTAAATTTAATTATTTTGTAATTACATAGAATTTTAATTATTTTGAAGCTATACTTCCAAATATATTGTAAGGTTTGTCTGCCCTGGTTCACAGCATGTAATATTTGCAAATATAAATGTAAAACTTGTTTCACTGATTTTAAGTTATCTTAAAATACCTCAATTCCCTTCTGCTTCACATCAAGCAATTGCCATGTTTTCATGAGCAGTGTGCAAAGAGTGCGTACACTACTTTGAAAATATGTTAGAGCGTTTTTATGTTGTAATTCTTGGGTTTCTCTATGGATGGTTTACTTTATTTTTATTATTACTATTAATGTTGCCAAAAATCCTTTTTGTTGCAGTGCCTGACTGGGGAGGAAATTTTTTCTCTGCATGGAATACCAAACAACAGTCACATATCAAATTCAGACTTCTCTACAGTATGTCCTGCTGTTTTGCAGCAGCTAATTTTTCACCCGTGTGATCATCAGGAAAATTCTGTGGGTGCATCTAGACCACATTCTTTACAAGGTTAGTTATTTCATTGATACTCTGAGTAGATTGCATGGAACCTACAGTATGGTAAAAAAAAATATATAGGATAGAGAAGAATCAGTTGGTGGACAAAGTCTCTTGTTCCATTAGTGAGGATCAAGTGTGTGATATCCAAATTCATTGTTCTTGGGGACCAGATGTAAAAGATGAGATGTCGAATGAGCATGTGCCAAATGAGGGTATTTATTAGCAGAGGTACTGCAACGTTTTTCATAACTTTCAAAATACCAGCATTAGTCACATTTCAATTAGTATATGTAATTATAAATAATGTAATGTTTTTTAGGAATTACTGATCATTCCTAAAACTTACCTGTTGCTGTGAATAATAAAAACTATATTTGATTAATCACTGACATTGTAGCATCGATTTATCATGATTGTTTTAGATTATGAGGGCACATATTTTCAGGAAGCTTTTAGTATCTAACCAGAGGGTGAGATCTGTTTGGCTTTTTTTTTTTGATACTGTTTGTTTATTTATTTATTTTTGGGAGGCACTGTTTGAATAGGTTGTATGCGGAAGGCTTGATCTATAGTTGATCACGTAAGGCATGTAGACCACCGCTCCTATTTTTCTTTTATCCAGATGGCTCAGAAGCAGTGTCCAGTAGACAGATAAGCAAGGCAGTGTTTTCTCTGCCCCTCCCTTGCCTGCAGCACAAGAAATCTGCAAGGCCCATGCTTAGAGTTTTTGAAAACCACAAGCATGTGAGACTGTGACAGGGAAATTCACAGAAAGATCCAGAGCCAAAAGTATGCTTTAATGCATGTATATCCTGCTGTAGACTTATGTCTTGCCCCCATCCCTGCCCCATAAAAAAATAAGTCTGTATTTTGGCAATATTGAGAGTGGTTGATTTCTATTACTGTCCATCATGCAAAATTCACAAGGCATGTTTCCAGTTGTGCTTCTGAGTTTTCTGCTTAGGGACTCTCACGCATTTTAAGAATATCCAAAATATGAACAGATAAGGCATACAGAAGAAATTAATTCAATAAACTTCATTGGGCGGCTACTTGCATTAAGAAGGCGTTGCATAAGCAAAGTAGAAGTTAAAAGACAACGTATAGTGTATCTTTTTTCCTTGGGCTTTGTGTATCTAATATCTAACCTAGCTGACACACTTGTTTCCTCCTACCCTTTCTCACCCCTTTGAAGTGTAGTAGGGAATAATATAGAGCAGCATGAAATAGCTGTAAATGTCCAAGGCTAATGTGCAATTGCTATTCTGTGCAATGCACTTGGCTTTTTAAAAAGATTTTCTTCTTTTTAGGAAATTGCTCATGAGGAGCCTGAGCCTGTCTAAGGAAGGCCTTGAGCAAGGGTCCCCACTTCTTGTAAGGAATAATACTGAGCACTGGAGTTTTGAGAGGGACTTGCTCTTCTGCTGCCTGTTTTTTTGATTTCTTGTGCTTTGGCATCTGAGCACTCTCTTCGTTGGGGCTGGAGTTCTAGAGACTGATAGAGCGGTTAATGGTGAAAACTGTCCATGTCACAGTATCAGGGTAGACTGTGCTTCAGTGCTTTGCTCTGTTACATGATCTCAGACAAACCTGTTTTCTAGGGAGTATTCACTCATGGAAGGCTTAGTGTGCATGGAGTCCTAGTGAATGAAAACCATTTTAAGAGAACAGTGCATACATGATATGGTGAAATACGCTTTATAATACAGCAATAAAGCAACTTTGGCAACATTAGTTATCTTGGAATCTTATCACTCCCTCCCCCACCCCCTCACCACTTTGCAGTATTTTTCTTAAAGTAACAATTCCCATAATTGTATAATCATGGGGTATTATAGTAATAAATCAATAAGTTAAATTCCAAAGCATTTGAGCCATACAGATCTAGAATAGAATTTTAAGAACACGACTCCTTCTGCTTTCTGGTCCCACTAATCCCTGGTAAATTAGGAAGTAAAAAACCTTTTCTTTACTTTTCTCTGTGGTGACAAAAGGGGATAATTCATACCAGTGGATTAGACTATATCTCTACTTGCCAGCACAGATTCTTTTTGTACCTTGAGTCATCTCCTGGTGCATTAAGCATACAGAGTGATGACAGGTATTTCATTTACTGCATATGCTTCATGTTAAGTGTCCCAGTACATGCGGATGTTCTGAACAAACTGCCAGCATGAGTGTTAGACCATACATTGGAAAAGCATGTAGTATTGTGGGAACTTTCAGCATTTGGCAATACCCTGTTTTTTCTATGCTTGCTTTTAAGCTCCATTCTCCTACTGTTTTGGCATCCACTGTTTTACATATACAATTTGTGAACTTATCCTCTTTGTCTTTGGTTGTAGAAAGTGATCTGTAGTGACAGGATTTTTTAAACATAATTTGTGAAACTTGTTCCAATTTCCTGTGTCTAGTGAAGTAATTTGGGCATGTAGCCTAAATGCTTCATATCCAATAAAGATTATATTTGTTTATAGTTTTGTTAACTCAGTTTAAAATGTGTATTTCTCTCAGGATAAATATGTAGGAATTGTTATTGTCTTAAACTGAGAGACTTGCTCTTCTGTAGTAATCCCAAATGGTAGTGTGTGACTCATAATAAAACTTATTTATTATAGATTTGATTTCTAAAAGACATTTACAAGCTTGACTGTCCTGTATTGCAATGGGAGTGAAGCTCCTGTGCAGCTCAGTGAATCTAACTGTATCTAGTGGTCTATTTATCCCTCTCTATCTCCTCTTTAAAAAATGGCAAGTGAATATTTTACTTGGCACTGATGTACCTCTTGCAAATGCTTTGAATGCTTCCAGTGGTGTCTGTTCTTCCTGTTCTTTACACAATATGAAATTCATCACATACAGAAATTATATCTCTGTGCAAACGATGTGTAGCAATCCCAGTTGCAGGTGATGAACCCGGACTAGTGTGTTTGCTAATCTGGTGTTACAGGAAAGTTGGGCTGTAGATTTCAATCTGATCTGTTTGTTTCTGCTATGCAGAAAGGAATTTATGGCAACTTCTCTACGTACATATGGCAAAACTTATAATGAGGCTATTATATTGATGCAGCTTTTTTGATTATACCAAAGTGTTCTTATATGTCCAACATTGTGTTGGCTTTGATTGTAATTTGTGGTTGATTTTTAAAGACAAACTCTTTGTCTGCATGCATATCTCTGTGTTTCTGTGGCCTCACTTGAGGCAGTATTGTAGACTTTATCAGTGCAACCCTTAAGGCTTTTTTTGTACTCACAGGGACTTGAGGTGCAACTGGGTAAAACTGTAGCTACGTAGAAACAAACTGTTTTGATGATTATTAAAAAAAAGCAACAGCAAAACTACTGCAACCTGCAAGTCAGACACTAAAATAATTACAAGTCCTAGTGTCTGAACTCAGAAAATCTGAAACTATGCATATGGTGAAAGAAGCTAAATGATGGCCAAACCAAGTGCATTTGCTACTTTTTAAAAAAAGATTTTTCTCCTGATGTCCATCTTTTTGAACATAGAACAGCTTCTTTATATGCTTTCATTTCTCTATTTTAAAAATCTCTATTATTAGGTGTCTACCATCTTGCATGTCTAATAAGTAGTGATGGACTTTGTTTTCAGCAAAGCAGAAGCATTTTGAACGATGGGAAAAGGAGGAATGTTAGGAACAACACATTACCACCTCAAGGTGATCTGAAGGAATCAATCTTTATCAGGAAGGACTTTTGGGTCTTGTACAGCCAAGACAGCAGATTTTCTATCTAGAAGTTTTTTTTTTTATGGAAATGACAGTTGGATCTAACCCTGGGACTAGGGGACTAGCAAGACTAGCATCTTAAGACAGTGTTACTTTGACTGTTGACTTAAGCCCAAGTTTTTAATCTTCACTGACTGTATAGAGATCTGATTTACTCCAGCAGATATTGTATATCCCAGATGTTGTACTAGCCCAATTTCAGTTTTTAATATGGTAGTCCCAGACAGTATGTCCATGTATTTCCCTTCTGTGGGTATATGCCTTAAATATCTGTGCTTTTATAATTTTTATCTTTGTAAAGTATAATTGCAAGTAGGAAACAATTATTTTTTCCCAATTCAACATCAATTCAGATGTTATATAAAATCACAAGGAGCCCTAAGTGAATTTTATACTAACTTTTTAAATATTTCTGTGTTTGTTTTTTATCCACAGTTTGGGGATTTGGGTTCCTAGCTGTGACTATCATTAACTTGGCATCACTTCTGGGATTTATTTTAACTCCTCTCTTAAAGAAGTCTTATTTCCCTAAGATTTTAACCTACTTTGTGGGCTTGGCCGTCGGAACTCTCTTTTCTAATGCAATTTTCCAGCTCATTCCAGAGGTAAGCAAGGAAAATCTTTACTTTTTTGTATGATAGTTTCCAAAGTGTATTAATTCTAGAAGCATGCTGCAGTGGTCTTCTGAGAGTGTAGGTTGAAGTCTCCAGAGGGTTGTGGTTGGCCATCAGTGACACTAGCTTCCCTCTCTGTCTGTCTGGGTGGGCAGAGCTATCAAGATCCATGTGTTCCTATGACCTGGGGAAGACCAAGAGTTATTCTGCCTCTAGACAGAAAGAGGAATGGATTGGATAAAGTTCTAGTGGTCTTAAATTTGTTCCAAATTAGACCTCCTACTTTTGCAGTTAACTACTACATCCTGCATGTAAAATTCTGCTGTATTAAAACTCTGCTGGTATTTAATCCAAATTGAAAAAAAAATCTAGGAGGATCAGGATTTTTCATAATTTCTGCCTCATTGGAACTTGTGGCTGGTACAAAGACTGTCTATATTTTTGTAGAGTATTTGTGTGTGGTGGGGGAAATTGTTAAGAGAATGTACTAAGATTCCAGTCTAATTTGCATTGCTTTTATCTTCTGTTAGGCATTTGGATTTGATTCCCATGTAGATAACTACATTGAGAAAGCAGTTGCTGTATTTGGAGGATTCTATATTCTCTTCTTTGTGGAAAGGATTCTTAAAGTGATACTAAAGATCTATAATCAGGTAACAAAAGGCTAACTGTGCAAGCCTTACATGTTATTTTTTATGAGCTTCTTGATAGCTTAATAAGATGTGGGATTTTTTTTTTTTTTCCTGAGGATTTCAGCATTACTGAGTGTTCTGATGCATCTGTTTTCAATCCATATGGAGAGGTAAAGCAATCTCACTTTTTTGAGGAAGTTACAAGCAGAACTGGAAGTAGAATCCAGGTGTGTGTGTTTGTGTGTGGTCTGATGTCACCGGCATATGCTCTAGCTGCCTTCAAGGGCCAAGTCTGCAGTATGCTAGCTAAACATCAGAAGAAAAAAAGTGTAAATATGTAAAAGTTGAAGATAAAGGAGTATCCCTCTGGAGCTCCTGTCCGAGCAGGAGAAATCACTGTAACATATATATCTTCTTATTCATCTGTAAAGTTCAATTTGTTTGTGCTGACAGTTCCTGAATCTCACCTGCAGTGACTAGCTCTGTGTTCCCCATGCTCTGGTACACAAACCTGCTTTAGTGGCACTGCAATTATCTAAATACTACACGACATGGATAATTGGCTCTGCTTTCTACCTGTATGTCAGAGTACTTTATTTCTGTGTGCTCACATGGATGAGACTGAATTTGTATCAGAGAAAGGCCTCTCAGACTTTTTGGACTCACTAATCATGTCTTGCCAAGAAAACTGTCCTCTGTTCCTACTCTTACATCGCTCTGGGTCTTTGCTCTCAAACTGATCATGCTATTGAAAATAATAAGGATCCAATTGTACCTTGTTCGCAATGGCTATATGAAAAATGGGAAAAAATAATTTGCACTTTATTTTTGGTAAGAGCTCTACTTGGTAAGCAGCTGTGAATAACTAGCAAATATTGATACTAATGGTGAATACATTTGGTTTTGGAACTCTATATAAAGGTATAACAATTTCACAGGTATTTGAGGAGTTTTCTGGCTAGCTAAAAGTAAGAAATATATTGGGAACTTAAATAAATTTGGAGTTCATCTAAAATTTTAAATATTAAACAATTTATTACTGCTCATTTAAACATTTACTTGGTATTGAAAGCAAGGTAACATGAATATGATGCCCAGTGCATTTTCTTTTAAGGTCTGTATTTCTTTGTTATTTCACTTTTTATTTAATAAGCTACCTATTTATTTATTTGTCATCCAGCCTGGCCATAATGACTTAGAAAATGGTGAACAGAATCAATCTAAGGATAAGACTAGTCCCTCCAAGCCACCATCATCCAGCAATGGAATGACTTGTTATGCAAATTCAGCCATTGTAGAGAGCAATGGAAATTTTGGTTTTGACAGCATTAGTGTTGTCTCAGCACAGGTATGAAAATTATCTATTTTATTCCTACCTATTATATAAGCATTATATAAAAAAAAAGAAAGTTTTTGCTTTGAAAGTTTTTGTTTTGTTTTGTTTTTTTTAAGAGCAAAAATAGCAAGGTTAGGTTTGGTTTACCATAAATTGTAGTGATCCAAACAATACAGAACTATGCTAATAATTAATAAAAGTCAGACCTGATAGATCTGTTGGGTGTTCCTGAGCTCCTTAACTGGCATCTCTTCTGTACTTCATCTTCTGAAGTACCATGACAAAGAGGGAACAGTACTGCAGAGACAGACACTGTTCATTTTTGCCTTTGAAGCCCTCGTATTTGTGTGGTAAATTTATCAGTAGTCTGCCTTGAGCAGAATATGAGAACATGTTTTAGTCATTTGTCTATTTCTATTGGACATATAACCTAGTAAAGTTCAGAATGTAAACCCAGATGAGCAATGTCCTTGTACTTTATATGATTTACAAAAGAAATCCTGTCATTATCTGAAATAGATTACAGGCAAGAATTGTACTTCAGAGTTACACAATAAATGGCAGACAGACACATATATGTATAACAGAAGTCTCTCCAAATCTGACTCATAGTTTTTAAGCTACATTTGTCTCTAAAGTTTGAAAGATTGGAGCAAGAAAGTAGTTTTACAATTAAATCAAGGCTTCTATCCTAATTTAATTGCAGTTACTGTAAAAAAGTAAAAGAAACTCCATAGATAATCAAAATATCAGCTCATGTCTGAAGTCATTTCAGTTCTTCATGAGTTCTACAGCTAACTCTTAACATCATCTTCTTACCCAATGTTCATTTTCTTCATAGAAGCATAAAAAGTATGTATATTCGTGAAGTATTTATTTTAACAGAAAAGTCCTTGAGATTAGATTTTTATATTTATCATAAATATGTATGCAATGATTTGGAGTTTAATTGGAATTCTCACCTGTGCAACTGGCAGAAGAAAATGAGTTCTTTATATAATTCTTGGCTAAGCCTGTTATGCCTCTACAGCCCAAAGAAAAATGTAGACACACGCATCGTTTCTACTGTGTTTCAATTTGCAGGGAAGCTCCATGTTTTTTTAAGCCATTTTTCATTTCAAATCATAAAATTATAAATCCGGGACTTGTTATGCACCAAACAGAAGTTATAACTGTGCTTTATGGCACTTGTTCCATTTCTTAACTGAAGCTTTATTAGCTACAAATTCCAAGTAATGCAATACACATCTAACTTGGAAATCCTGATCTGAACTTTCTTCCTGTTCCAAGGCAGCTGCTACATAGAAGGATGCAGTATATCAGATAAGAATGGAGTGGGCAAAGTATGAGACAGACCTTAGTGCTCTGTCATTAAAGATATTGAAAGCATTCATTAATTGTTATATTTCCATTAAGTTCAAACTTCAGTTGTGTGGTAGCATTATTATTTGATTTGACAAAGATAAAACAATTCCCATATTTGCAAATCCTTTTTTCCCCCCAAATACTGTGTTTGCAATATATGTGTGTACAGAAGTTTATTGAAATGGATCATTAGAATTTTTTTAGCAAAGATTATTTGTGCTCCCAACTGAAATGGCATTTCCTTTTATCTTCATCAAGTGTTTCATTACTTCATGATGTCAGATATATAAATTGCTTCCACTTCTGGGAGGAATGATTGAGAACCCTGGGGTGTATATGCATTACAGTTTTATGTCAGCCAGTTGTTTTCGTGCTATGAGACTTCAACTTGCACGATCAGAACTAGGCACTGTATGTTCTTATTAAACATGAAACTTGTAAAAACTGATTTTGATAGCTGGACTTGACTATCATCAATCAAAATTAGAAATAAAATTAGCAGGCTACCTGGATACGTGTCTAAGTTCCCACTTAGCTAGCTGGCTGATACTGACTGGTGATGGATGCATCTGTCTCTAAGAGCATGATATGCTGGCAGCAGCATGTAGTTGGTCCAGGTCTGTTGTAGGTAGGAAACACAGATGCTCTCAATCGCAGTGATCAGATCCTTCCTGTTGTATGCACTTAATAGAGGTGGCTGAAGAAGCTGTGAAGATCTATATCAATCCTTGGCAATCTCTTAATCTGAGCAAGATTTCCAGAGACACATTCAGACACTGTGATCTGGAGTTTTTTCTGTCTCAGACGGAGGGTATTCAGATAAAGCTGTAGAATTAGGTGATCAGGCCTTTCACTAAACTGTTGAAACAGAAAACATTTGCTGCTGTTACCTATGCTGCCTTCTTCTTAGACCAAGCATTCTGGTATCCTTATGTCTAGTGCTTTATTTTATGCTCAGCATTCGTTTAAAGCCAGAATTGTGTCTTATTGGCTTTTTTATTCATTGTTTTATGTAATTATTTTATCGTGTTGTTTTTCCAGGAAGAAGCAATCGAGGGCAGTTTGTGTAAATGTCTCGGTGGGCGCCCACTGTCAAAGATTGGAACCATTGCTTGGATGGTAACACTGAGTGATGCCGTACATAATTTCTTAGATGGTTTGGCAATTGGTGCTTCTTTTACTTTGTCTCTGTTTCAAGGACTTAGTACCTCCATAGCCATCTTGTGTGAAGAGTTTCCTCATGAGCTAGGTAAGAAACTTCATTCAACATATTGATTTCTGTGGTAACCACCAGTGTGGGAAGTTACGCTTGCCAAACTTGGCATAGACTGAATGGAAATTTAGGCAATTCAATGGAAAAAATGCTCACCAAAGTATCTTCCCAAGTACCAAAATACATATCTATTGTAGTTCTTGAAAGTTCTTGAGTGCAGGTGGATGGAAGCTGGGAATGAATGTTAGAACAGTGAATCACAAATCACAGAAAGGCTGGAGTTGGAAGGGACCCCAAAGGTCATCTAGTTCCAAGCCACCTGCTGCGGACAGGAATATTGTTCACACATGCCATCCTATGCGTGTTTTTTTTTCTTCTTTCTTCTTTATGGCTAGTCCTGTATTCTCAAAATCTAGCTAAATTCTGCATCACCTAATTCCTTTAGACTGTTTTGGTTACCTTGAACTGAAGGGAAAGTATTGAAGGGAAATGCTCATCATTTACCTGAATGAAAGAAAAACAGCAGTGGATTATAAGTTGTATGCAATTATTTTCTTTTCCTTCTTAATTCCTTTGAAATCAGAAAACAGTTTCGTTTGCAGAAGATGGTTTTCTCTTTTTTCATTTTTTTTTTCACTTGTAGGGGATTTTGTCATCTTGCTTAATGCCGGAATGAGTATTCGACAGGCTCTGTTTTTCAACTTTCTGTCTGCATGTTCCTGTTACATTGGGATGGCTCTTGGAATATTAGTAGGCAACAACTTTGCTCCTACCATCATTTTTGCTGTAGCTGGTGGAATGTTCCTGTACATCTCTCTGGCAGATATGGTGAGAAAGAATTTCATTTTTTCAGTTATTTAATTTTCTTCAAGAAAAGAAAGACTTCAAAAGCAGTCTCTCTGATGGAAATTAGTATTCTGTCTCTTTCATGCTAGAATCATCTACTTCTTGTTATTAGATGTTAAATAATCAATTATGACCTTAATGGAGGTGCACAAATAATTATGCTTATTCATTAAATGCGAAAGTCTTTGATTTCACAACTAGGACTGGCCAAACTATTACTGAAAAGGAATTTTAAATAAGGGAAAACTTTTCATGAGCTTGGGTAGTTTTCATTAAAGAATGAAAACAAATATATGTATATTTTCAGCATTTTAAAGTGTTTTGATTATTAAATTAATCACTTGCCTCTCTGGAAGACATCTTCTAAAAGAAAAGGAAAAAAATATATGTTAACAAAATTAAACTAAATATTTTGTTTAGAGTTGAGTTAATAGCAGAGGATTTTATGAGTATTTCTTGGAGTTAATAAGCAATATAAATAGTTTCTTTATTAAATTTGCAGTACCTTAATTACTAATGCTTTTTATTTAGTTTCATTCTTTTATAATGAATCGTAGTGTACTCAAGTGTGATATTCAGAACTCATGGCATAAATTTAGTGTGGTTCAATTTAAAATTATTATTATGAAATCTGCTGAAGTAGGTAACATTCTTTTCTTTTTATGTATTGCTCTGCATGCTTTCTTTCTTCACTCTCTCCTCCAGCATCTTCTTTCCTGCTTCTCTTTCATTTTTTAGGTTTTTGGATTGTATCAGCTACCTGTCTGATCTTCCCTCAGAATTAGGGTGCTTTGCACAGGATCTGGCTTTCTGCTTTCTGTTATGATTTTCACACACTTCTGTTCTGCTTGTAGAAGCAGGTAGGATTAACAAAAATGTCTTATCTACTTTCTTTTCTTTTTCCTGTTCTTTTCCATTTTGAACAGAGGCACAATCTAGCCTCCATGTTAGTAAAATCATCACATGATGAAGCTGAGGGTGTGTGACAATGTGTTCACTGAGGTGTGCGAGTACAAATGAGCCTTGCTGTATGGCATGAAGCTAATCTGGTTTCTTGCCTCTTGTGCAAGAGGAACACAGAGTTCTTGATTGATTTCTGGGAAGGTTTAGCCGCTTCCTCCTTACCTTAATCTATTCTTCAAGAATTGCACTGCCTTCAATAGTACTTTTTGCCTTATGAGATGAAGGAAAGATAAGACTTCTGAGTCATCCCAACAGAAGGCTTCTGAACTGAAACTAAACTTTAGAGTCTTCTTTGCATTCTAGCTATACTATCAGCACAGCAGGAAAACATAAATTGTTAAAAATACAATTGACCTTATTTGCAACAAACACATACCCTGAATTGCCCCCCTACTATTGCTGCAAACCTTTTTCACCAGTGCTTGTCTGCCACCACCTCCATTTGCTCTCAGGAAATATCTTTTATTCTGCAGTTAGCAGCCACCCTTTGATATTATTATACCACCCTTTGATATTATTATACCATTAAGATGCCTGTTATGAAAAAAATAATTTCTTCATTACACTGTAAGGTAACATTTTATATGTTACCACCAGTTTTACATCATTTGTCCTCTTTCGTCTTTGCTTTATCACTATTTTCTTAGCCCACCAGATCTTCTACTTATAACAGGTTTCTCATTTCTGAGAGGCTGTCCATGTTTTCAGCTTCACTTCTTTCGCTTATAGACAAAGTAGAAGGATCCTAATCTTTATTTCCTGAACCAAGACTTCTGTCCATTTTCGTGAAGGAAGAAACACAACAGTTAGCAGTACAAAGGCAGCTGCTCCTAGCAATAAATTGAACAATAATTGGACCCAAATAAAAAATAGGAAATTTGCATGAGATTCAACCAGGCAAGACCACAGTGGAAGAAAACCAAAACTCCATTTCAGTTTTTCATCCTTAATGAAACAGTTTTTCAACTAGAGTGACTTATTCTCTGACTGCCTTCACCCTCTATTTGTTCTGGTACTCAGTCCAAAACAGCAATGTGTTCCAGTTCTGAAATGGCTTTGAGTTACACATGCTACCACAAGATGGCAATACTTAACTAAAATTATCCACTTTTTCAGTTCCCAGAGATGAATGATATGCTGAGAGAGAAAGTGACAGGAAGAAAGATGGATCTCACATTCTTCCTTATTCAGAATGCTGGTTTGCTAACGGGGTTTGCTGCTATACTGTTGATTACCTTGTATGAAGGAAATATTCAGCTGTGATAATGCAAGTGAAAATGGAATCCGTGTTGAAGACATCAAGTAAATCATGAATGGCAGACATTTGAAATCCATAAAGGGATATTCGTTTACTCTTCTTGATTTTGAAACATTGACAGATTCCATTCTCCCCATTCCAAATGCAGGAAATTCCTTTATAGGACTTGCCATTGATCCAAATAGTAGGATCTGTCAACTTCTGTACTCTGCTAAGGAACTGATTCTAATACTTGTATTTCTACCTAAAATTATCAGACATACTTGAGTTGTTATAGAGAAAAAGGAGGTTACTTGGCCAGTAGAATTACAGTGTCTGCAACTGAGACCAAATGAAAGCTGAGCTCTTCAAGGAAGAAAATAATGCATTCCCATATCTTTTTGCAACTGTGATGAAAACAAGCAGTTTGAAAACTGCTTAATTTCATGAGTTCTGCTGCAGGATTTTTCTATGTAAGGTCCCCTTCCACCGCCAAAACAAAACTAAAACAAAAAAACCAACTATTTCAAAGTAGATACCAGTGAAGCTAAGATTTGTAATTACTAATTAACACTGGAAGGAAAGATACCAGTTACTGCTTTTGATCTCTTCTCTTTATGTGTGCACTAGGGAATTGTTGATTTATTTTCAGAACCACTTTTTTTTTAATTGGAGGGAGCGTGTGTTAAATTTATGACAATTTGTCAACTCCACAACATTTTAGAAACATTGAGTATTTAAAAAAATATATATAAGCCAAGCATTTTGTATTTTATGAAAATAGCCTTGTTTTATATTTAATTTCCATAGATATCCCTTTAAAAAAAAGTCTGTATTTTCAGTTAAAATTTTGAAAGGATATATTGTTAGTTGTACAAAGTAGAACTTAGAAAAAAAACTTGCTAAAATCAACATTCCAGGATGTTCTTTTGCAATTTGAATAGTTTTCTTGTGTGCAGTTTTGTGAAAGTTGTGTTACTAAAATATACAAAGTTTTATTACAATTTGTTGCATATGAACTTTCTAAAATCATATTTGTATGTATGAGTTCTTCTGAAATAAACAGTTTAGCTACGCTGATGTTGTAAAATGTGTGCAAAGAAATTCATACAAGTATCTGCCATTTCAGTCATGGCTAAGTTTTGAAGGAAGTATTACTATCATGTACTTAATTACCTTCCTTTACATTGATTTTTAGGCAAGTTTTACAGCTTTGAGGAAAATACAGCTTCTTGGCTTCTTTGCTTCCAGTAGGAAGGGACAAATCCTTTATTTTTCATTCACTACTAAAATACATTTTCTGTGAAGTAAGTGATTTAATGTTTTATTTGAATCTTATCTGTATTTACATTAGAAAAATGACTTTTCTAGGTCCTTGGTTGATTAAAAATAAACAGAACCCACCACCAACAAAACCTAACCGTTTTATACAGGCAAACTATGCAGAAATAGTAAATGATACTTAGTTGAAAATTTGCTATCAAGTTTAAAGTGTAATTGTAGTAGTTTGTGATTTTTGCTGTATTGAACACATATTTATGAGTCACTTTATGCTAAGTTTCTTTGAAGAAGAGTCAACCCACTGCATACTTTCCTCTAATGCTTGTTGATTCCTTGCATATAAGTTGCTTGCAAATGCTACTCTTATGTGTCTCAAGAATGTTTTATTATAACTTTGAATGTTCATTGACGTTTAAAAATGGACTATTCCTATTTCATCTGATTATTAAAATAATATAGTGGCATGGTACTTTTCACCCTTACATCCAAAAGTTTGCAAAGGAGATTTGATTTTTATCATCTCACTAAGGAGAAAGAATTGAGACAAATATATCATTGAAATAACCTAGTTTTAGATCACAGAGAAGAATAGAGATGATTAAACCCTAATATTCAGTCTAGTGCTTTAGTCACAAATGAAATTGCCTTTTCTGCTTGTGGAATATTTCATAGGTAGGAAAGCTTTTTGATTTTTCTGAGATCTGTCTGTATGAACTTTGGTGTTATGTTTATCCAGTACATAAAAAATGAATCTATTCCAATTCTAGCAATTTGATAGGTTTTGCTGATACACAAAATGACGAAGAAACTTGAGCAAAAATGGTTATTTTGTTGCAGATAAGACTGCAGTAAGTTACTCCCTAAAAGTTTGAAAATCAGTTGAGAAAGTTATTTCATATTCTTTTTCACATTAATATTAACAGTAACACTGTTCATTTTATGTCATCCCTTCATCCTTCTTTTCAACCATGGTGCAAATTCCATATATAACATAACTTCAGAATGCTCTCATATGCTTTGGTATTTGTTGTCACCATAAGTCAAATTATCTGACTAACATACACTTGAGAAAATAATCTGTGTTAGCACTACATAGCTCACCGACATAAAGTTTTCTCTTTTTCACGGTGTGGTTCATGACTCAAGACTAACTTCATTAAATTGCATTAAAGTAGGTGAGGGGAAAAACATACCCATGAAAGACTTTAAAGAGAGAATAACAATGGTTTTTGAAGCAAAAAACATTTTGGAGCAAAAAAATAATGTGTATGAAAGGTAAACCTTGGAGAGATTCTGATTGCTTGAAGAAGGAACATACAGAAAAGTGAATTCGTATGTGGGGCAACCTGTCAAAAATGAGATATGTGATAACTGTCTGGTTTCAGGAAAAATGAACTGAAAAATTAAATTGGTACTTAAAGTTTAGTGTTACTGCTTTTGACATTTCAGTGAGATCTTTAGTGAATAAAGATTTAGAGCATCTTTTAAACTGAAAATTTGGTATCAAATTTTAAGCTAAATAAAATATCAGCTCTAATCTAAGAGTAGTCTGGAACTATTATGGAAATATTTGCTTTGCTGCTCTTTCATGTTTTGCTTGAAGCTTTGTGTTACCTTAGTTAAAAGATCTATAAAAGCAGATTTGCATAGTTTACAGATGACTTGAATATACATAAATACATTCAATTATATTAATGATAGCAACATAAACATCTCTCTTAATTGATGCATGTAGAGAATCAATTGTGTGATAATTTCTGTATTTTCTTTTGGGAATGTTCTTTTAAAGTCTCTTCTTGAATAAACCACTGATTTACCTGTAGCTAGGTGAACAGATTTACATATTTGCTTGCTGGTTTGCATTTTATTATAGAGATTTTTGTATTTGAATTTGAAGAATGCTACATCCTGGGAGAGAAGAGGTAGCTGACTTTTTCTACTCCATGTAATTCAAATTAAACCACTTACACTGACAAAGAGTGTTGAGCCAAGTTTAACTCTCATGAAAGTGTAACCCGTTGCTAAATTTAGAATATGAATTGAGAATATTTTTCCTTTAACTCTGGACACTAATGCTAAGGAAGAAGTCTTTTGAGAAGTCTTTCAGATCCCTTAAAGAAAAAGAAAACCACAAAAACCCACAACAAGTCAAGTGAAAGTTGCGTAGATAAAATCTTTATCTTAAGAACAATAACTTGAAAGGAGAGATGCTTCCACTCTCCCCTCTACAGCTATGGGAATTACTCAGCTGTTCTGACTAATCCCTTAGGAATTAGGGGATTAGGTTGTGCTTCAGGTGTTTGAGATTTCAGACAAAGTGATAGGTGCAAAATGCTGTGATTCATTTTCAAAAGGGTCAAAATTGTTCAGAACTATACAAGGGTAGAGGGTGCTGACTCTTCAAATTATTGATCTATATGTATCAGCAGATACCAGCAAACTGTTTCACATATGCATAGGCACGTAACCCTTATTTTAGGTTTTTACTTTTATTCTATTAAATATCAGAAAGTTTCCAGGAACTCTGTAGCTTGCTTATCAGCTCTTACAATACTTGATGAGCAAGTTATTTCTCTAAGATTTTAGAAGAGACTCTCCTTTTTCTATCTGACAGTTCAACTCAAAATGTAGCGGTGTGATAAGTCTGTAAAACGAAAAGTAGACAGACACATCTTCTATTGGTACAATACATCTGTCAAGGACAAGGCTACAATGTCTTTTTAGGGTTTAATATCCAGTATGTTTCTTTCGTATCTGATATATTGTCTTGATAGTTTTGAAGATAATATAGAAAAGTGCAACAGCATTTAATATTTGGGGTAAAAATAGGACATATTGAGTGACGTAGGACACGAACTACAGGCAAGATACGGCTTGAATTTATGGATAGCATGTGAATTGAGGAGGTAATGTGATTCTCTGTAATGTAGCTGTTAACTGTTGATCTCAGTGATAGCATTGTGAAAGAGTCATGAGGCACAAATTGACTTCTTTTAGAAAGATAAGAGTTCCTGACTCTTAAGAACAAACAACTGCAGGTAATGATTGTTACATTTGTTGAGATAGAATACTGAATAAAAAAAAAAAGTAGAGTATAGGCAACTTACAATACCCATAAAGGGACCTGAGTACAGCACTCAGTGCTATTGTAATTTTTTCAGTCTTCTCCTTCTTTTTCTCTTTCTTTTTCTTCTGATTAAAAAATAGTATTGAGACAGGGAAGTAGCAGGATATGTAATAGTGACATATCAGCCTCTATGCTGCTCAGTATTCTATTCTCCTGTTTCCTCTTCCTCTGGAAATTAAGGATACTGGTGGTTCAGTAAATTTTGGAAGAGAATGTACCTAAAACCACAGCAGGAACAATGTGCTTTATAAAGATGTTCCAAGAAATAATTATCTATACAGGATATTCAGGGAAAGTGCAAATTATAATTGGTTTATAAGAAAAATCATTTAATTCTAGTCCAATACCGTTTTCCTTATTTTGACCACATCAATAGATAGTTACTCATTTTCATCTGATTCCTAGAGATTTTGCCCTGTCTTGGTTTGTATTACAGGAAAAAGTTGTCGTCGTAATACATGTTACAGCTGGGGAGAGTAAGTCAAAATCATGAATAGCTATCCTGAAGAAGCTGGAAAGCTTAATAGTGCCCGAAGAGCTGTATCATCAGTAATTTTCCATGCTTCTTTATTTACCTCTTTAAAAAAATATATATTGCTTACAATCTGTCCATCCATTGCCTTCTGTAGCTTTTTTTTGTGTATACAGTTGTTGTTAATAATGCTGGAAGTGATACATGTATGAGTTTGGTTCAGTTTAAAGGAGAAATAGCTGCTATTCTCCAGCAGCAACATCCACGCCTTGTGTACATGAGAAAAAAAGAAAAAAGAAAAAGACATCTAAGAATGACTCTTGCCTGAGATAAAAACCATAATGCTTCTCAGAAACTCCAAAATCTGGTAATCTCAATACAGTCTGTTTTGTCTTGGGTTTACCACACCATTGACAGCCAATATCTCCTGATGACAGCTACATTTATCCCATTCCAAATTACTGTTTTATCATCTAAGCAAGTGCTGAGAAGTCCATCATGATTCTATTTGCTGAGAATTTATAGTTGGACCTACAAAACTGCTGAAATTAGTAATGTTGTGTTTTGTGGAGTTGGTCTTGTCAATGCTGAATTAACATAAAGAAAATAATAGCTAGTAATCTTTTTTCAGTAAAATCATTTTGTTGTTATTCCAGATATTTAATTATTTCAAACAGTAATGGTATAGATAATTGTGGACAAGAATATTAGTTTTATCAAGCTAGCCCTAGAAATTTGGAGAAAGAGCAGCAATCTTTTCAGAATAAACTGGTTCTTTAGAAGAAAAAGTGCACAATGGTATATCCCTACTGCTAAAGTATGAGAAAACCAGTCTGCTTAGAAGAAACATGAAATGAGCTGATATGAGCCAATATATAATTAGTAAGAAAATACCAAATAGTTTTGATGTCTTTGACCTAAAAAATAGAGAAGCTGCATTAAAATCCACTCTTCCAATTCATCAGTGAAACCTAATGTTTTTTTTCTCCCAGTAAATACAATGACAAAATATGGTCTAGAGAACATTCAATCATTTCCAGGTTGTTTCGGTAAGTCAAAAAATTAACTGCCGTGTCTATGGTTTGTATATTTTTGTCCTGGCAATGGATTGCAGTAAGCTGACAATTGTAATGCTAACCATTTGAGAGTGTCCCTTTTATATTTGTGATAACACACACTTGTGTATGATGCTGAGATGTTTCAATTGTTTCTCAAGTTTTCATACACTATAAGTAATTACATCCAGAAAAGGTCATCACAGAATTTGTACTGTCTCTTTTTGTTGAACTTTCTAGGCTCTCTTACAGTCTGTAGGAAGCTCTTGACCATTTTAATAAGTTATTAGTAAGATAATGCAGATCCCCTTTTAGTTCTAAAAATGTTGGTAGTGATTTGCAATAGTTAAGTGTTCATTAGAAGTACATTATGGTGTGATTTGCTTGAAATTTCCTGTTGCAAACAGCAAACTCGAGTGCAAAAAATGATTTTATCTCGATTAATGATCTTGTATTTAAAAGAACATGGTTCTCTCGCCAACAGAGAAATTTTCCTCTATTCACTAGAGATTTTGCAATTTCTCACCTGACTGGTATATTAGTGAAATCAAAGCTACAAGTTCTGCTAAATTGGTAAGTGATTAGATGAAGTACATTATGTTAGCTGTCCCTTTTTTTGTTTTTAAAAAAGATCAGTTCATACAAATTATTTCTCCCTTTTTGCATTTTTATTGCTCTTCCAATCTTAGCTAAATCTATGGTCGCTTGTCTTGGCAGATCAAAGGAGTTATTGTTATTGGTAACAATACAGAGCCTTGTTCACTGGAGTACTTAAACTTCTTCTGTACTTCAAGGGAACTTTAGATATGCAAGGGACATAGAACTGATTTCAGAATATGAATATACCATACTCTGTGCTTGAAAATATGTGTCTTTGAAGATGTCTTCCACAAGATTGATTGGCGGATTTAGAAATCATTGTGGCACTGTCAGACTTGCACTGTGTGTATTACTTGTTTGACTTGTTGAAAAGGTGCCACAAAATGAAGAGTGGTGTGAAGGGATGTCTGTACTAACAGAACAGTATATATTCTTTAATAGAATATGCAGGAAAAAGGATAAGCACAATGGAAAGGTAGTCAACCCTAATAAAAGTCATGAACAGATGGTATCTCTTTGTGACAAAGTGATAGCATACCTTCATGAAATGATAGCATTATGTATTTTCACAGTGAATATCAGGCATAGATTATGCAGTCTTAAATGTGTGTAGTACTGGAGTTAGTGCACTAAACATTTGTTCTGTCATAACAGTTATCTAACACATCTGTGAGATAACAGCTGCCTATAGACCAACATCTTCACTCTTTAATTCAATTTAGCACACTTATCTTTTTATTTTCTCTCAGAGTAGAATGTGTACCTGCAAGATAATGTGAAATAGTTCTACAGAATGGTGAAATAGGGTGACAGGAGAAAGTTTTGCTCGTTCAGTGAGTGTAAAGCTCCCAACTTTTGAAATGTCAGTGATGGTCACAGCAAGCAGAACCTACATTTTGTATCATATATGAAAAGTGATAACTTTTGCCACCCCAGCACTGCACGAACTACAACACCTTATAAGGCTTCAGTCATAAGTCTTTTCAATTGCTTCCTGAATTGCAGCATTCTGTCTCAGGTTGTCATGCATTGAAAGTGAGACTCAGCAGAGAAACGTACAAGTTAATGGCCTACTTACTGGCATACATAGCCATACTGAGGAGAAGGCTCGTAGAGTAGAAGACAGCAAAGAGGTGTCAATGTGATAATGAGGCAGATCTCAACAGTGCGACTTACAAGCATTTCTTAGCTGAAAACCAGGTGAGTGTCTGGATACACCTTGACTCCATACTGGGATTAGACCTGAAATAGCATCCATCCTTCACCCTCTTATCTTTTGTGTTCACTCTAATTTCTACTGGAAGGAAAATAGCTTCTCAGCAAATGTGGATCTATAATTGCTAACTTTAAGTGACTAAGGTACCTGAAACTGTAACTTACTCACCAGGGCATACTTGTCTTGGGGCTTAGTGAAAAACATAGGTTCTGTAGAGCAATAACTGTAGCTCTAACCAGATTTGACTGGGAATTACTTGTCCTGTGTGTATGTGAAATACTTGCCACATTCCTAGCCTGGAGAGTTCAGAGGATATGCTCTGTTTCAGAAACAGTGTCCTTCTGAGTCTTGAAACTGCACCCCTGTTTGAGTTAATTAGAAACTTGAAAACCCAATGTGGTCGGAAACTTAATACGTGATAGAAAAAAACCTGCATGAACTACAGTCCTTCTTTTCCCCCAGCTATATCTACTGTATTTGTCTCTTGAACAACAAATCAAGCGAGATTAGTAATTCTGTACTAACAGGTCAGGATAGGATAGTTTTTTCGAGTTCTTGATAGGTGATGATATGCTGGATGTGAGGAGTGATGCTTCAGACTACACTAAGTGGACTTTCTAATTCTTTTTCTCTCTGAGGTGGGAGAAAAAAATATTTAAAGACTAGCCAATACCAGAAGTTGGGGTGATCATGATTAGGGAGGGCACAATTAGCAGTAAAATTGCACCACAGTAACAATAATGATTATAATTGCTTTTATTTACGTAAATTTAATTCTGGGCTAATGGCTGCAATTAACATTATGGACACATTATGATCTGTGACTTATGAAGTGAAAAATGACTAAAGTAGAGGTTTCCCCATGTACTGTGATAGTAACTTCCTTTTGGAGACTAAGAAATATTGTACTTCTTAGTTTAAATAACAGCAATTAATTTCTTTAAGAAAGTCCAAGGATGGGTGCAGATAACACTTCTGGGCTCTGTTCACTAAGAGCAAAGAAAAGAGAGGTCTGCTCAATTAATCGTTGTAGTCTCACTAATCATTATGTAAACAAGATTCTCCACATAACGTAGCACTCAGGTCTAACAGATCAGGTTGGAGTGCAAGGTAGAATACCCAGCAATGGGTACAAAGAAGGGAAGAAGTGACCATTTCTATGTGAGAAGGGAATGGCACAGCACATACAGCTCCTGTTGTGGAGAGAATTCAGGAAGAATTGCAATTCCTCCTGAGCTGGAACAACTGGTGAGAAACTAATGAAGCAAAGCCAGGCCCTGAGGCTGGCAATGTTCATGCTAGGAGGATGGATGTACTTATAGAGGTGCCAACTGGAGGGTTTGGGGGCAGGTATACTGAGAAAGCAGGGTAATGTTTTGAGTGGTTTATGTCTTGGAAGAAGAAAAAAGCACCATCTAAACTGGAAAAGGGCAAGTAGAAAGTGACTAAAGCCTGTCATGCCTACACTCTGATTTTTTGTAAGCCCACATGGATTTGGAGTGCATGCTATAAAGAGCTGGAAGAAAGTAACATTAAATTCCTATAGTGTGGGAAAGATGGACTTAGGCACATGATAGAGTTACCAAGTTGGAATTCATCTGTGGGGTGAGGTAATTAACATACATGCTGTAGAAAATGTAAATTATACCTCGATGAAGGAAGCTCAAGTTGGTGTGGACTGTGAGCGTAACACCTGTGAGCAGTTGCCCCAGTCCAGGTGGTGTGCATGAAGCTATTAGCCCCGTCCAAATTACCTTCACAGCTTCTGCCAGCTGGATTCAGGCAGCTAACAGGGTTGAGTGAGTCTTTTGCAGGGCAAGGCAAAAACCTGCTTTAAGAATTTTTTCAGTATATGTAACTGATGAAGATACAGATTAAAGAATCACCCTAAGGGTGTTTATAATAGATCAGCTTACCAGCGTCTTACTGCCCCTCATACTTTCGCTGGACTAAAGGAGAGATTTTGCTGACTAAAAGCTTTTGAAGAAATGAGATGCCTGGATCTAAAAAGGAAGCGACTGGATTGTGCATCATACTAGGAAACTTCGGGCATAAGATTGAACTGCTTTGGTTTTCTTGCCTATAGCTGAGCTGAGGAAGAGGTAAGAGAGATGTTGTTGCTGGGAAGGGTGAGTGATGACTAGGGAAACTGAAGAGCAATGTAATATGGTGGGTAGTATGAAACTGGTGTAGTGTTTTCCTACTTTTCTGATCCTGCACTTGCTATTGCATTGGGTGATGCTATTGTTTCTGAAGTCCTGACTCTGCCAGTCGGAGAACTATGGAAATCCCAAGAGCAAAAGGACTGTAGAGGCAGATTTCTCCAGAAGTAATAAGTACATGTGGTGGTAGCTGCAGTATGGTGTTTCTAAAGAAATTCTGTAACAAACTCTTCTGTTCAGTAACAGAATTTTGTTCTGACTTATTGCAGGAAGAGCTGGTAGGTATATAATGGCTGTAGGGTATAACTTGTGGACACCATAGAAAATGATGAAAGAAGAAGTAGCTCTAGCTCATTAGTATTTGTCCAGGTCGCATGTTCATCTGTACATCAATACAACAATATGCTGGGTACCTGAGAATAAGTTTTTAGGAGCTTTTTGGAGACTACAGGAGGTAAAGAGCAAAGGGCATAAAAAAGGAAATTAGTGGTGTTCATCTCTTTTATTGTTGTTCTTTTGGTTGGTTGGTTTTATGTGGTTTTTTTTTTTTTTTATTTGTTGCTTTTTTGTTTGTTTATAATTAAGCTCTTGTAATGGGGGTGATACCCTTTAAGCTGTTGAGATTTTCAGTGTGAGCTAAGGCAATAGAGGCTGCAGACATTCAAGAGTGCCAGGCACCTTAAATGGTTGGGTCCCTTCTAAATGTTATCATTTTTTGCTTAATTTTAATGGATTTTAATGTGTATGGATCTTGTTGGAAGGGGAGATGTGAAACCAGCTTCTATCTCTACTCTCTGTTAAGGGAGGTGGGACGAGGAGAACAAATCACTCAAAATTAATAGAAAAAGAAAATGATAAGTAAGGAAGATACTTCGTTTAAGGTGGGGGTAGCAAGGGATGTTGAGAGCTCTCTGTTTTGTGCTTTTGAACTGTAAGGCAAAAAATCTCCTGTCAGAAGTAGTATAAGCAAAATTCCTGAATACGTATGTGGTATGGTGAAAGCTATGCAGAAGATCAGACATAGCATTTGGAATTGCTAAAATTTAAATGTTGTCTGTGTTCTCCTCTAGAAAATAAGTGGTGAAGGAGGAGTAAGACCCTGTGACATGCTGCTTGTAGTAATTCCTGAATTGAGACATTGCGGAACATGGTGCAGTTGATGTCCCTGGGGTCTGCAACAGCACGTGTCCAGAACGAGGCTGACAGATGATAATACAGTTGGTGTCTAGTTTAATGAGATATGAGTTCATATGGGTGTGCTACTCCTGAAATGATACTGGTGCATCTGTGTGGTGGTTTATGATGTAATTTGCAGATCTGTGGACTTTTAAACAAAGGCAGAATGAGGTTTTCAAGCTGGATCTGAAAAGTCAACTTTTTTTCTTTAGTTGTTGTTGTGGTTTTGTGTTGTGGTTCACTTTTCCCTTCAGTTTTCTTTTCATTTCCCTTGCCTCTTCCAAATGGCAGTAATGGTCCATCTTGTCTGTCAGTTCAGAGCAGTGCTAATTGCAAACTGTGAATGTTTTTAAACCACTTCAAAAATGAATAGCCATCTTGGGTGAGATTAAACTGTCGCTCTGTTCTCACCATGGAAATGAAACCACATCGGTGTCTACTTGCCTTAGATCAACTTGTGACCCCATGCCTGACAATGCTGTGGCCAGTGTCTGGGAAGGCAATTCATAAGTTGTGCTATTTGCTTCTTATTCTTCAAAAATCCACAAAGCGAGGATAATTTTTTCAAACCTTGAAAGTATAACACTGCTTTACGTCTGTATTATTTCTTGTCAGGTAGGTTGCAGGGGCGTTTATCAGGATAAAATAAAAAGAAAATAAAATATTAATCACTTTGTGAATAAACTTGGGAATGGCAAAAGAAATATGCAATATACTGGAATCCAGTAGGGAGACGTGTGGGTGGTAGTCAGAAAAGTTCCTATAAAGGATTCTGAGTACTGTCGTGGTCCTGTCTTTCTGTATTTCAACTATGTGTATCAAGATATGCCTATCAAAGTTTATAAATCTGCCTTCCTGCAGCTCTTCTGAACTACCCCTGGACAGGATATTCCTTTCAACAAATATGACACAGTTCTGCAAGTCAGTACTTGATGTTCAGTGAGAAGTCCCAGCTCAATTCTCTCTCTTCCCAAAAGGGTAGGATTTAGCATGGGTGACTGCTGCTATTAACACTAATTTGTCTGGCAAACTAACTAGCATTGTCTTTCCTAGTTCCAAATGCTAAGATCCGACTTGACAAGGTGGCAACAATCTAGTTATGTAAGTTAAATGCTTAGTTTAGACTGAATTTTTAAGCTCTCAATTCTTTCAAATAAGATAAAAAGAATATAGAAGCTGTCTCCATCTGAATAGACAAATACAAGAATCCTAACTGGCTGAGCAAAATTGAAAGGATGTCCAGTCCATCTAGATCCATGTCCATGTCATGGTCAGGTGAAGTAGTCCTGATAACATTGCTTCTAGTAAGGCCATATAGCTGAATCCAGTCATGTTAAAAATCCATGTTCACCACAAATACACAGGCTTTATCTGAAGGATGGGATTAATGTAACTCCTATAGTACCTGTAAGAATATATATGGTGTATCTTCTTCAGCAGTTTCTATTGGCTTCTTTGAACATTCTTGTTCATAGAGTAGACCAGACTTTTGTCTTGCTTCTAGGTAAAAGAAAGTTGAAGGCCTAGTCTTCGTGCATGGCTGTTGACCTTTGCAGACTGATGGGGATAACAGGGTAAGCCAGGCTTTTGGCAACAGAACCTGGTCTGATTTTCATGTGTGGTCTGCAGATCAGAGCGGTTTCTGAGTACTGAGCTAACATACTAAATACTAGTAGATGTGCAGGTGTGGGAGAAATATTTGCTGAATTACATAGTGATGGGTAGGGAGGAGGAGGTGAGGATAGGGGCGGGGCTATGGGATAAACCAGAAAGCTCAGATTCCAGCAAATATCTTTGCACTGGGACGTTTGTGATAGGGGCTGAAAATGTAGTCTGGACTGAAATAGAGCAGACAATGTTAGACTGTAGTGTTCCCAGCTGAGAGCTCAGGCTCTTAAAGTCTGCGCCAAGTGATTTTTAGGAACAGCTAGTTGGAGTCATGGCTTGGCATAGTAGACACTGGGGGCTCAAAGCAGAGAGTGATTTGGCTGTTGTTTTTCATGTGGTATACTGATAGATACTTAGGCTGTTTTTTTTTTTCTTTTTGTGTAAGAGGTGACAACACTTCTTTTCATGCAATTGGATGCAACAATGCTTTACTATAAAATGAAATGAGCATATGATCAAGCTTAGCCATATTACATCTATTTTGTCCCTAAGCCTAATAAAATAAAATAAAAATACTGCAACTGCCTTTCTTCTCCCTATTAAAAAAGCTTTCTCAGCTGTACTGTACCTTTCCAAAATAAATGGGAGCAGAGAAAACCAAAACAGGCAATCTCTTGCAGAAGACAGATGTACTGTAACTTTGCATTTTGGTGCCCTTGAGCTACTGACTTCTCCCCTTGGTAAATTTTTGTTGCTATTTGTTGGCTTGTTAACTTTATGGAAACTGCTTGACCTCAGTGTTTGTGTAAAAAGATTTAGTGGAGTTAATGGTTTATTCTTAAATTTGAATGTTGTACTTTTTACTTGAGATTAAGATTTATAGAATGCCTCCATCATGGGAATTAATTCTTATGTCAGGTAACAGTACTCTGTGCTGTAACTTCTTGGTGACAGCTGGAGCTCATGAAGTTCTTGTCTGTGGCATGGTTGCTTGATGAATGGAGTCTATCGAGCACTAATCTTAGTTGAGAGGAATGATAGGAATATCTCTGGGAATTTTTCAATCCAACATCTGTCTTAAAGCCCTTCCTAAATAGGAGCATCCACATGCTCTTCTCAAAAACCAAGGTGTATCTTTGAATGACAAGTCCAGTGTTAGGTGTTCCCTTTAGCCCAGTAACAAGAAGGAAAAGAAGTTTGCTTACAAATGGCAAACTAATTAGCATAGCTCTTGGTATTCATTTGGTAAACATAAGGTTAAAATTGTCTGTTCGCAAGTACTGTCTATCTCAGTAATATAGGTAATATAGTGCATACTGTGCATTTTTTTTTTCTTCCGCTTTTGGCCACTTAGTTGTGGTTTCCAGGAGAGGTTCAGAGACAAGGAGCTGTTATCAACTTGAAGTCTTAGTCTTTTTCATTTTGCCTCGTTGATAAAGCAGTGGATAAACTAGTTTCTTAGTCTTGAATAACTTTCTTCTTTGCAATTTTCTCATCTTTCTTACTAACAAAGAATAATGCTTTGTCTGTATTACAGATCAGCTGCTGCTTTTTGCAGTTTCGCCAGTGTTTTCATTGCCCTTAATGCTGCTGGCAAATTTTATGGGAGAATTGCCACTGAAAATTTGTCTTAGTGTCTGCAATGTCTGCTTATTTGGGATTTCTGTGTGAGATGCTTCTCAGAAAGTAATGCTATTATGCAACTATGCTTAATATGTAGACTGAGGGGAAGAGGGCTCCTTAGTTGTCTTCAATCTGCCTCAGTCTCAAAGCTGTTGTGAAGTTTCGCTGTGTCCCTTCTTTTTCCGATACAGACAATATTTATAGAAGATGACTAACACTGTTCTGTCAACTGCATCACCCCAATTCTTAGTCACAAGCATGTGGTTTGTAAACTGAGGCTGAGGGATTTTGTGGATTAAACAAGTTTTCTTCTTGTCAGACTGCTGTCTCCATGGGGCTGTAATATAAGGACTGCTCACGTTCTTCCCTTGGTAAATTCCATCCATTGTGACTGTCTCCCAAACTTCAAAAGGAAATCACATACTAAACGAGGAATTCCTTATCTTCACAGGTATAAGGAGTTTCTGTTAAGACCCTCCTTTTTCTGTTGAAAAATACTCTATGGAAATAAAATAGATTTTTTTTTTTTTAATCAATTTGTACCACCGTGCAAGATTTGAGCAGTGAATTTGCCAGTGATTAATACAGTGGGTAGAGATGACAGAAAAAATAGTTTTTCATTTGATTAATTCCAGGTGTTTGGCATGGCATGCATGCACACTGATTGTTCCTCAAGTTTGGAAATAATCTTCCCCTTTATAGGAAGAGAACTAACAGCAAGAGATAGACACTAACTGCAGGACCTGGGAGGTATTTCAGGTTACTTGAAGGCAAAACCAAACCAACCACTTGTCAGATGCTTAGTAGTTGTTAATTGCATCACTTTCTGTCACTGCATAGCTGTGCTGCTGTAATTAGGTTTTTGCTGGTCAAAACCCATGCTTATTTATGGCTTGTATAATTGCACACTAGAATGGCTTTAAGTAATGAGGAAATGAATCAATCAGTAGTGGCTAGCTGCTTTCTTACGTGGGTGAAAAAGATCCTATGGTTCAGGACAGACCTTTGAGACACTGAAAGAAGCTAACTGCCATGGACCATGATGGAAAAATTTGGAGGGAATTTTAAGGTGCAGAGAGTCCTCTTTGCTGTGGACATCTCTGTGTTATGGATGCACTCAATACTTCTAGTAAGTCTTCTCCAAAATCAAGAAGGCTGTCTGTGCCCTGTTTGGATATAAACATTATTTTTAATTCCTTTCTGTTAGATGTCACTCAGCACCTGTAAATGTATTGTCATCTTTGACGTGTGAACACTTGATTATTCAAGCTCTCTTGTCAAACTTAACTTCTAGTCCTTGCATCTCCTCTGACAGCATCCGTATTACAGGCAGAACAGAACCTCTAAACAAGAAGTCCTTGCAGTCTGGTCTCCCATGGCCTTGCTTGTGCTACTTTGAAAATGAGGGTGTACAACGTTTACCTGTCACAATTTCCTCTGTCACATACCTACTTTATACACAGAGGTTCTAATGGAGAACTGTGTTTTGGGTTGCAGATGTTCTCTCTTGAAATGATACAGTGTGATTCCTTTGGAGCACCCCTTTTGACGTGGACTGGTTGATGGGAAAAAATGGCAGTACTGAAAGGGCTTTGCTGAAAAGCTCCTTTCAGATGAGTTGCATGAGTTCCTGCCTGGCTAGCCTGATCATGACTCTATTTTTCACATAGCATGAGTATTTCAGAAAGATCTCTATACCAAGGACAAAAAAAAAGACCTTGATAACTCTTGAAAATCTGAAACGGTTTTACTCCAATTAGGTGGGAGAAGATCAGAGCTTTAGGCTGAAATGAAGTACAATCCCTTTGAAGTGCTGAATAAATAGCACCAGCCTTCAGAAGGAAGAGAACTGACAATGACTGAGTTTTACTGAGATGTAAAAAACAGTTTGTTAGCTACTGCAGAAATGATGTGTTGCTTTGTTTTTCATTTCTGCTCTCATCCCTTTCTGCAGACTTCCAACCTGCCATAACCTACAATTTTTTAATATGATTACAAACACTTTGACTTGTTTAATTGGATGCCACGTAACCAATTCACTCTGTGCAACCCTTAGAAAATTTAGCAGAATTACCAGGATGGACTTTGGTCTTAAGTATAGCTTAAGATCAAGACTGCCCAAGTAAGTGGAGGTACCACTACCAATGACTATTACTGCAGTGAATAATTTAATATTCTTGTACAACTACATTTATTTCTCCTTTTCTGATCCCTGAAGCATAGTGTATAGATATAGAGGCTTTTGCATACTTGGAGTGCGTAATAAAGTATGGTAAGACAGAGCAACTAGTAGAAAAAAAATATATGTGTGTGGGCAAACCTTAATTTTGCCAAAAGAATGTAACTTGCTGCTGTTTTAATTTGTGATGTGAATACAGCAAATCTGCAATTAAGCCTTCTAGCAGGTCTGTGGGATTGGTAATTGTTTTGTAATCCTTCCTTGGAACACAATAAATGCAAACAGTAATCACAGGTTTAATGAGTATAATCTATCATAAAACACCTAACAAAACAGTGAGTGCAATATTATCTTCTGGTTCATGCTTCAAATATTCCAACTATATTAAAGGAGTGCAGCAATTGCTGAGTACCTACCTAGGCAGGAGGAGAGAGAGCAGACTTCTAAATAAGTAAACAGAATATATCTGTATGATAAACAAGAAGGCTTATTGAAAATTCATTTTGCTCATGTGGAGGTGAGTGGAAGCTTCCTACTGACTGCAAGTGCGTGCTATGCTAAGGCCTACTTTATCCAAAAGCTGTTCTTGAGAGATCGTGCTGAATATACAGCAGAGTATTTAGAGTTGCTGACTCATGAGCTTTAAGACTTGATATTTGTCTTAACTGTGTATGTGCCGAAATCCTTATTCATGTTCATCCTTTTCAGCCTGAGGCTTAAGTGAACCTAGCACTACTTATGACTTCAGGCAGAGCTTGCTGGCTTTGAGGTTAACTTAACTCTGTTGCCTACCCGCTTACCATGCTGAAAAGCGAGAATTTGTTTGAAAAGCAGTTATTGCTAAAGTAGTACAAATGTGAATCTCAAGAGATTAATGCTTTCTGCCAGGACAAATGCATAAGTTTAATCTATTTTTCTAGTCCTTCCTGAGCTCGAGTGTGCATGTATTAATTGTACTGAGCTGCAACTGTAGAAGGGGCTGAGCATACTGCCTGTGCAACCCCACACATTGATCTGAATTTTCTAGTCTGTGCTGGCTTCAATTACAATCAAGTTTATAGTAGTATCTGCCACAACTTAGACTATATTTTGTAGTCACAGAGAATTAGTTAGCACTTCTTACAGACAGATCTTTTGAGAAATTTGTCTCACCAAAGAGCATTGTCATTGTGTTCAGTTTCGTTAGATTAAAAGTTAATTTGGCTCCAAAAAGCAATAATTCCTCTGGCAGCAGTGGAAGTTCCTGTCACAGAGAGCTTAAACAATGAAATGAACCATTCCCTATAAAAATACAAGCGAAGATGTTGAAGACTTAAAGTTTGGTACCAGTTATGGCTGTATTTCAGTAACAGCTATTTAGACTGAGAAGTCCACATGTGGATGAGGGTAAGTAGGTTATGAAAGAGGTAATGGGAGGTTGCTGGTAGGCAGTAGTTTTTCAGCCTTTATATCTGTACGAAAAGCAGCAATCTGCTTGTGAATGAACTCACTTGACTTTTAGGGCAGCTGTAACCTGTGTTCAGAGGTATTTAGACCTGTTGATCCTAATAGCATAAGGTTCAGTAGCCACATTCCCATCTCTGCCTGGCATGACTCAGACTCTGTGATGATAAGACCATTTAAAATCATAATTACAAAGAATATGAAATTCCTCTCTCCACTTCCTGTGTGTTCTGAATGTAATCATTGATCAAGCATAGCACCTTTCTTGATAAGAATGTTTGGTATGGGGGAATCTGTCTCCATTGAAGCTCTTTTTAAAAGCCAGCTGGTGCACCCTGTACCTTTATTTCTCCATCTTGTACTCTGCTTTGACGGTGTGAGGAAGGCTAGTTTGAGCATCACCCCAGGCAGGTCCATTCTGTTTCCCAGAAAAATGTTGGCAGCAACAAGCAAACCTGCTGGAGGCATCCCAAGAGCTACGCTGCTGGGAAATGGGTTGTTTTCTTACACCATCTGGGCTTTCATTCTTATCCACACGAGATCAGAGAGCTTTTCAAAGCATTGTCTTCTATTCATATGTCCTTACAGTTTGAAAGGATACAAAATACTGTGGCTCATGTTGCTTGGAGCACATTGCAAAGCAAGGTTTATTTCTTACTGACCTTATCAGAGTTGGATACTTTTGTTTTTGAGCAGAGCTATGTGAATAATCCAGTCTTTGACTGCAACCTAGGGTGGCAGTGCTGCTTTTAAGGGTCTTGGTGCAATTTGCTCCCAAGAGGTGAAGATACCAGCCAAGAGAACTTGTCTTGGAACTGCCAAACTGTGAATTTTCTACTTTTCTCATGGCATCCTCTTCTCATTATGCCTGCTGTTATTCTGACCAACCACTTCTTGCCTTTTCAGTGATTTCTATCACAGCTAGTGTGGGCAGGCTTAGAAGACCAGTAAGGAAGATGGAAGATCTGTTTGCTGCAGAACAGCATTGTTCTTTAGACACATGGGAGCCACTAGGAGCAGAGAGATTTCAATGATTAAAAATCATTCATTTCAACTCCTTTTTTGCCTGGAGGTGCCTAGCAGTAGGGAGAAAGCCCTTTCTTTGAGACCTGTGCTTGTTCCATACTGTGGCCTCTTCCATACCTAGGCTAGTCCAGATCTCTTAAATGCATCCAGCAGATCTCATGCCTCTGAGAGAATGACTGTGAAACAAATTCAGATTTGTAACATATTGACTGTTGCTCGGTGATCATTCTATGTGGGCTTTACTGCTTGGCAAATGAAAGATCACTTGTTTCTCAGTTACTACTGGCTAAGAGCTGACACAGCAGTACCATGGCTTTGGCTAAAGGACTGTGGTTCTAAACGGGAGATGGCTGTACCCTGGGCTGCATAGCACCGAGCAGTGCTCTGCCTATTTCTGTGTTGCTGTTTGCAGATGCCTTAGAAATACTAAAGCTCATTTCAGAGAGTTGCCTCACCTATATATTTCAGTCTTGATATCTTTTCTTCCTGTTCAAACACATTGCTTTCGTATCACACTATACTGTCAAACAAGTGCGATGCATTCACGTGCTGTAAGCAATGTCCTGTGTTTCCAGACAGATTGCTGTACTGAATAAAATTTGTTATCAGTTATGTTTCCTATGCAGACAATTATCCTAACTACCTTGCTTCTTACTGTGAGAAATAATGCTGTGTGGAAGAAGCGGCAAACTCGCTGCAAAATTAAATACATACTGAAAATGAAGTTATGCCTCTAACCAATGAAACACAGGATGTAGTGTGGGAGCGCACATCTACTTTTGCCACAGCAGTCTATTGTGTTACTGTGCAAATAAACAATGTGCTCTGTCGCATGTTGCTCATCATTTTTTTGTGATAGTAGCTCATGTGAACACAGAGCGTGCACTTCCTTTCCCCCTTGCAAACTGCTTTAGGCACAGATAATCATGGTCTGAAAGCACAACTCTGCTCACTGTAGTCTAATGCAGACACTACTGTAGGATAAATAACTATTTTTATATCAAATACATCATTTACAGAATGCTGCTGAGACTTTAGTCACTTGGTTAGGTCATAAAACAATCTCTAAATAAGAGCAGAAAACAGATCTGTCTCCTTGGTGGGCTATCCCACAAGAACCCTTCACTGACAGAGCCGTTGTTGACAAATAGCAGAACGGATCTGGGGCTAGACTTTTGAAATAGACCTGAGGTCATTTCAACAGAGTGGTTTTGCCCTTGTTAGATGTTTCCCTTTTTAAAGTAAAGCTCAATGTATTTTTCATCTTCCAAGGGTAAAAGTAAGATATCTCAAGAAACGTTTGTTCTGTGACTTTTCACAGTGGAAAGTATTGAAAAACATGATTTCTGTATTACATTGGTGAAATGAATGCATAGGATGGCTTCTCAGGATATGTGAATCTGTAGCAGGTACATTCTTCCTGCAGAAATGCATCTCAGGTTTTGCAAAACACAGGCTGTAGCTTTTTTTTCTTGCAGCTAGCTTAACTGCCTTTTCATAATCCTTGGCAACTGAGCTGGTTTTCAGGGTGTGGGTGGAGGAAGGAAAGAGAAAAGGAAAGTAGGGAAACCAAATGTGTTCTTTCTCATCTGGAAAAAAAAAAAAAAAAAGGCTTCAAAGGGTAGGAAGGACAGGAGTAGCAATGGCGGTGAATGAACTGACCCCTGTACTATCATTGTAAACTGTGTACCTAGGACTTTTTTCCCCATCTTCTTGTGTCTCTAAATTATAGGGAATATTTCTCATCTTCTATCCCTATCATGTGCTATCCCTATCTTTCTTCGTAGAGTAAGCTAAATCACTGTTTCTGTAGGCAGTAATTTACAATAGCAACAGCACAACTGTTTTCAGTAAAAGTAGCTAAACTAGTTGCATCCTATTTTCAAAGCAGCCCTGAGGTAGAGTAATAGAATGTTCCTCTGTTTTTTGAGTGGAAGCCTCTTACCCAAGCAAGATTTCATGCTAGCAGTGGTAAATGGTGGGGTAGATTTTCTCCCACCTCTCCACAGAAAGTTTTGAAAAATATGCATATAAAAATGCACAATATTTTGAATTTGAAAGGTGAGTGAATGGGAAAAAGAAATTTAGTCTTGGAAAGGAGGGCTGGAGGAAACAGGGAGGATGTAGTAGTGTATGCACCTGCTTCCTCACCAATTTGTGCAGCAGCTAGGAAAGGTGAATGTGCTTAGAAGAACAGCAGTCAGCTGCTGTAAGCTTCATTTCTAACATATAGCCTTAGGTAGTGCAGAACAGCTCCCTGGTAATCCTAGAAACTCTTATGAATTTTCTTGTTGTCAAAGTAAAATCTTCCATGCCTTTACAAACTTAGTACTGAAATCCATGATACCCACTGAAATTAGGCAAATTCCTCTGATTTGTCACGTTTGTATATCAAATTAGCAAACAATGCACTGCCTCACTGCTCGTGGAATCATGGAATGGCTGGGTTGGAAGGGCCCTCAAGGATCATCAAGTTCCAACTCCCATGCCACAGGCAGGGCCACCAACCTCCAGATCTGGTACCAGGCCATGCTGCTTAGGACCCCATCCAACCTGGCCTTGAACACCTCCAGTGACAGACCATCCGCAGCCTGTCTGGACAGTCCATTCCAGCACCTCACCACTCTCCCTGTAAAGAACTTCCCTTTGATAGCCAGTGTAAACCTTTCCTCCTTGAGCTTAAAATCTTTCCCCACTGTCCTGTAACTGTCTACCCTTGTAAAAAGTTGATTCCCTTCTTGTTTATAATCCCTTTTTAAATGCTGCAAGGCTGCAATAAGATCTCCTTGCAGCCTTCTCTTCTCCAGGCTGAACAAGCCCAGCTCTCTCAGCCTGTAAAAAACATATACATCATATACAACGGTAGAATTAAAGAAAAATACTGCAATACTGCACAATTGTGAATCACTGCCCAAAGTGCAAGATTGGAGAGGTTTAGTAGTAAGGCTCCACTTAGATGCTGTCATGTATGTACTAGCTGGTGCTTTCAGCCTTCTTTATATGGAAAACACCTTTGCAATGTGTCTTCTAGGAGGATATTTTTTGTCAAAAGATTATAAATAATACATGTAACATCAGGGTAATTCAAAAGGCAAGGCTTGCAGATCTGGACTAATCTGGTTGCAATAGCTCTATGGAAGGAATAAAAGGAAAATAAAATGGGGGATGGGAAAGTTAAATATTTTTGTGATGTAAAAATAATGCAAATAGGACTTCACTGTAAAAGCAGGTGAATACATTTTTACATGTATATTAAGAAAAAACCCCCACTTTTTGTCAAGGATGCTAAAATTAGTATGTATTACAAAAAGTTCCATTGAATTTCATATTTACACAAATAGCATATCATTCTTTTATTTTAAAGAACAAATGAACAAAACAACTTGATTCTGTGTTGTAAAGAAGATAAGGCTACTAACCTGACCTAAATTCCTACCAAAGATTTTGTTGGCTTCTTGATATAGAAGGCATGATCTGGAGGTGTAGAATGAAATGGTGAATATCTTTATTGCCTTCCTACTGCAATAAATTGCTCTAATTTGATGGCTTATTCTATGTGTAATGGATTATTTGGAAGATCAGTCAAGTTCTTGTGTATGTGCATCTTTAACCATGATATTAAAAAAAACAAAACAAAACAACAACCCAAAACAATGACAACAAAACAAACAAACAAAAGCTGATTAGTTGAAAACGAAGGAAATGAGAGTTAATTTGGAGTTGTTTACCATTCTTGGAATGAAAACAATAAAATGTTTCCTTTTGTTTTAGTGGAGGAAGAGGGATCTGGATGAAACATATCAAAGTGAAAAGAACGTATCAACCACAATTACATTTTAACCCATAGTAAATACTCTTTTTCCAGACTCTTTTAGCTCTTAGGGAGATGAAGCATGAGCACAGATTCCTGAGGTTGCATACTACTGCAGAACGGGTAGGGAGGGATGAGTGACAGTGCATCACTTTCCAGATACTTGAAGTAAATTCTGAAGAAACTGAAGCCTTAACAATTAGTGGTACTCCTTGTAACTCTTAACAAATTTGCCTCATGCAATGATTTGTTACTTGTTTGCTTCTGGGGCGTTATGCAAAATATTAGATGGCAAAGAAATACTGACATAGATGTGTTCCGATCAGTAAAGCTTCCCCAAATCAGGATTTGCTTTGAATGAGATCTGCTTGTACAGCTCTGCTGAGCCTTTTCTCTGGCTTCCTGCTGGTTTGATGTTGCTGAGGGGTTTGGTAGCCCCTGCATCACTTTGGAAGCACAGAGGCAGGTTCTGTGCAGCACTCTATGGTGTAATGCCACCCCATCTTGCTGCTTCCTGCTGTTCTGCAGGACGGCTTGCTGCTCGTGGTAGGCTGTGCTGTGAGGGAGGATAAGACCTATGGCCTCAACTTCCACTTTCAAAATATACTCCCAGCACTGATTCCTGGTAACAAAGCCATATGTTTCTTCTCACTTTCCAGGGGATTTCAAAAGGACATAGCGTGCATATGTTCACTACCACAGGCTTGTAACCCTTTTTTTTTTTTTTTTTTTTTTAATCTACAGACACTGTGTTTCCTTAATCTTTAAGAAATTGAGCCACAATATTAAGCATATCGCAGATAATCCTGTGGATGAATTCAAACAAAATTTGGGATTCCTCACATATGTTTTCGCTAATATATCTGGTTCCAGAGTAAAACAAGAGCAGAGTACAGCAGTGGTAATCAGATAGATACGCTCTTCCTCCCCCCATCCTCTAGTAGGAAAAAAACATCCAGTGGCTAGCTTGTGTCCTGAGGTATGCTTATGAAGGTGTGAATCTAATCAGCTATGCCATGCATGTCAAATGTTCTTTATGTTGGTATACTGTTGGTCTCAGCTATATTTTTAGCAAGAGGTTCACTGGCTAACCTACAGGTATTTTCTTTCTGTTGCTTCTTAATCTTGCCTTTTGGGTACACTCTCTCATATTTTGAAAGTGCAACTAATAGCCATGTCAAGATTACTCTTTCTATATCTTTAGACACATTCCAGCATTTTCTTACTGGACTTTCTAATCTCAAACCCACTGTTCTTGCACAATTATCCCATAGTGCGAAACATGGAAGACAATAGATTTCAAGATTGGGTGTGTGGAGGTGATGCACGTTATCTAATCTTCAGAAATAGCAGTGTGTTGTCAATTTTAATCCTTCATCAGTTCTTTTTTGCTTCAGTATAAGCTTTCTGTTGCTTTAGCAACAACTGCAGATTCAGCAGAATTTCTCGATGAACAAATCACAGTGATGGCTGGATGTTTCTTCCAACTTTCTCATCCAGGCTCCTGCAGAGTGTATATTTTACTTGAACAGGAGAGAAAAGTACGTGCCTGATTTGACAATGTGAATTCAGCCTGGCATCTCATCTTCTTATGACTTCACTTCTCCTGAAGCTTGTAATGCTTTTTTTTTTCTCTAGCCTTGCTAACAGACTTGCTCTATTACTACATCACACCTGAATGCTGCTCTGAAGTTATCTGAGCTGATTGTTGGAACTCTGGAGTCGGTGTTTGCAGGTTTCCCCGAGCAGTCTCAGTTAACCCTACCCACCTAATATAGGCTGGAATCTCTGTAGCGCTGATCTGTGTTCTGTGTTGCAAGCACTTTGAAAAAGAGTTCTAACTAAAGGAGCTGTCTGTTGTGAGACAGATTTGAAAAGAAGCTGAAGATGCCAAGTAGGGAGTTGGCTATTTGCAAGAATGCTATTGATGGAAGAACAATTTGTCAAAATTTAAAAAGAATTTAGGCATATATGTTATATACAAAGGATGTTCCTGGCAATACTGTTAATTTTAAAACAGTTTTCTAGCACAGCTAGTGATATTGCTCTGGTAATTCCCATTCTGCAGTGAGCACAGTGAGAAGCCGTGCCATTTAGCACTAGGTGCTAACTCAAAACCTGCCAGTCTTGAGCCATGGGCATCTGAAAAAGCAGTTCCATCTGCGTTGGACCTCTGGGCCCCAGGGTAACGTAGCAAAGATTCAGTTTGGAAATTATGAACAAACAGCGTAGGTTAATGCGATGTTTCCTTGTCTGCCCAGAGAGATTAACGCAAGGCTGAGTAGTTCTAACGTGTTAATCACTGGCAACAGCGATTCTGAAATAAATGGCTTTTAAGCCTCATTTATTTAAATATCTGAAAGCGTAGGAAGGGTGTTCCTCCATCCCATTATTTACTTCCCCTGCTGCTGCTAATAAATATCTTATATTCGTTGAATGCCTTTCACAGTGTAAAGTTTGACTCCAGGAGGCTTGCAGTGGTTGTGGATGGTGGGAATGCAGCCATCCCTGTGATGCAGCCAGCCGGAAAGCTGAGAAATTGCCACACATTTCAGCAACAAGTGAACAATTTCAGATAAAATAATCAAAATGGGAACTTGCTCAAACCCTCTTGGGCACTCTGTCCTGGCGGTACATCAGCATGTGCTGTACTGCTGTTGTCTTAGCCTTGCTTCTTATGTCAGCAGCATTATGCTTTTTTAAGTTAGATGGAAACTGCTAATTGCCTGAGAAGGCCTGGGGAGGCTGTGTTACTAAATGAGCACAGGTTTTGTGTTGTGCTACTCAGAACTGGCTTTGTTTGTGTTGCACCCTTATTTCCTTACAAATGGGTATTCTGATCCTTTCTACAGTGTGTGCAGGTTTTGGTGCCTTAGGATGAAGCCAAGATGCTCGAGTGAGGCAGTGGACAACTGTGTCCTTTGGGCTCTGAGGATGGTGCTTAGATTTGGGATGAATCTCAGAGCTTAATGCCTTCATACCCTGCTAGTGTTCAAGCTACAGGGACCAGATCTTCCAGGAACACATGGGGGGATGGCAGCAGCACTCACTGTGACGCCCCAGGAGAAGCAATGGCTCATAATAACAACGTAGTATCAAGCTGTGTGTGGCAACTGCTGCACTGTGCTGACAGGCCCTGCTGCCTGAACCTCGGCTGCACGGTAACAGTGAGAGCATCCCTCACTTTCTCTTGTTTCATTTAAAATGCGTGTAAATTTTGAAGTGTATCCCTAGCAGATAAACACCATGTTTGAGATTGGTGTATTTATTTAATGGCCTGTATAATTTAGAAGCTTTGCTTCATGTATTTTGGGTTGAAAGCCTTCTTCTGATAGTGCCTTTTTTTTCATGCTTTGTTTATCGTGTTGCTGTATGGTGTGTGCTGCTGGTTATATGGCTGAGTTGTGATCCAGTCCCTCTGCTGCACTGAGGTGCGGTGATTCATAAGCAGCCCACACCTATCCCGAGACCCAAATCGATTAATGTGGCACTTCCAATCTGCAGCTACAGTGGGGGTTGTTACACTCTGGCTACTGAAGAATCTACTGTGGTCTGTGCTGCTGCAATCAGCCGAGCACATTGCTGATAAGAGATTGCCGGCTTCATCCTGGAGAGATGGCAAACTGTCAAATAATGAAGACAAAGTAGAGGAACCGTGCTGCTCCTGCTGTTGTGCTCTGTGTCTGTGCCACATTGCATCTTCTCTTTGCTATTATATATATCATGTCATGCTGGTGACACCCAGGTTCATAATGTGGATTTCTGGGAGCCTGGAATAGCACTTGCAGGGCTGTTCGTACAGCTTGCTGCTGGGTCAATGTTCTTCGCTTTGTGAGGCAGAACTGTTCTCCTGAAGCCTGTCCTGAACCCCAGGTCAACGTGCACCTGGGCACGCAGGCCATGTTTGTCTCTGGGAAGAAGAGTGTGACCTGCCCTGGTGTTCCCAGGCTACCTGGGTCTGCTTGGGGAGCAGGATCGCCTCACACTGCAGACTGCAGTGGGGATCTGCCTTTCCCATAGCCGCCAGGGCTGAGCTCGTCAAGAGGACTTGAAAGAAACAGCTCATTCTCACTGATTTCAGCTGCCTTCAGCTTCTTTGAAAACCCCACTTCCCATATTTGATGGTTACCGATGCTGTCTCAGATCTAAAATTAGCCAGGACTTGCTCTTGCAAAGAGCCCCCAGGGGCTGTTTCAGTTTCAGTCAGGTTTTGCATCAGTTAGCTGGACTGAGTGCACGCTGCATGAGCGTGCGGCGTACACCTGCAGCGGTCTGTCCCGCACAGCCCCTCAGAGCCTGCTCTCGCTGCTGCTTGTTCTCTCAATACCAGAATTACAAAGGCAGTTCCTGTAGTTCTGAATGCATACGTACAGCTGTGCTGTCAGCAAGGAGGGTATGTGGGTGAGTGGCTGAGGGAGCGTGAATGAGTGATGGAACAGAGGTAAATGCTGCAGAAGCTGTGGGTGGAAGGAGGAGGCTTGAAGCTGGCTCACCCACCATTGTAATGCATTCCCTATAATGATGTACGCAAGCACAAAGAGCAGTGAGCAGTTTTCACTCCCCCAGCCAGTGGAATTCAGGTTGGTTTTGTCTTGGGCATGCCTTTGTTTCTGTGGTGGGGTAATGCCATAATGCTTTCCAAAGCATGTTTGGATTTCCTAAGCAAATGTGCTGCAGCTCCCATGGCACAGCACATCTCGCTGAGCTTCCCGCTGGGTACTCATAGAATTGCAGAATGGTTTGAGCTGGAAGGGACCTCAGATAACATCCAGTTCCAACCTCCCTGCAGTGGGCACATTTGCCACCCACTACAGCAGGCTGCCCAGGGCCCCATCCAGCCTAGCCTTGAGCACCTCCTGGGATGCGACATCCACAACCTCTCTGAGCAGCCTGTTCCAGTGCCTCACCACCCTCTGAGTAAGAAGTGCTCAGCAGCGCGAGAGCTGCTGAATGACTCAGGTGCCCCAATACCCTGAAGCCAGAAGTGTTCAGCAAATAGATCGATCAGGGAGGCACAACAGGTATGCGGTCACTTTGTTCAGCTTGGCAGTCAGTATCTGGGGTCTGTTCCTATTAAAAGGGAGCTTTCCACCCCTGAGATGGTTTTGTGTTGCAGTTGGGCACACAGAAAGGTTAAGGGAAGAGATTAAAATAAAACTCTCAGCCTCAGTGTTGGCTGCCTCGACGTGGAGGTGGATTTGTCCTTCATACCTGCTGAGAGGGCAGCCAGGCAGGAGGAGAAGCACGTGGGCGTGATATTGGCTTCTCTTCCTCCAGGCATGTACTGAGCTTAGATGGGAGGAGGGAGTGGCTGAGCTGTGCTTTACACAGATGTGCAGCACTGGATCAGGGCAGAGCAGGAGAGAGGCATCCATGGTGCAGATCTCTGGGGCTGAGGGTTTGCGTTCTTTCTCATAGCTGAGAAGATAGCTTGAAGTAGCACAATCTACTCTCATTAGGTTTGATTTTAATTTATACTAATTGGGAAACAATATGATATATCAAATGCCTACTGCCAGCTGTGTGTGTGGTGGGGAAAATGGCAATGCAAAACACAACAAACCAAATACCCAACATGCGCTCCTCGTGGCCAGCTCATTTGTAGCACCTGGGCTGCACCAAGGCAGAGAGCTGTGCTCTCCCAGGGACATGGCAGCTTCCTCTCAATCTGCGTTGGTACCAAAGCAAAGGCACACACTCTCCTGGACATAATTCAGTCCATGTGACTTTTCAGGAATGCAGTTACATTTTGTACTGCTATTTTGCTGAAGTGTAAGGGGGCTGCTGAAATGAGCCTGCTGTAGCTGTGTGTAACTTGGTGGGGATTCGCTCAGCTCCAGCTGGATGGGGGCCAGATGGGCTGTGCAAGTCATGTTGCTGCTTTTCCTCAGTAGTGCCATAAGCACTTTAAATTATGAGTTTGTGCAATTAAAACTGTTAATCCGTGTTATTTGGTGTGAGTTAGACATCTTAGCTTCAAAGGTGAATGATAGACCAGTCATTCTACAAAATGAGTAATAGCAGGGTGACAGTGACCACCGGGCCTGGGTACTTAGCACATCTCCAGCCTGAAAGCCTTAGTGCTGCAGATGGAAAGCTGTTTTCCCTATCATTGAAACATCAGAAATCTGTCACTGTTTCAGCCTTCATCCGATTAACTGTGATCCTGAAGGGAGACTGATGGCCACCAGTCATTGCTCTGGAAAGGAAACGTGAAGAGAACTTCTCAGCACAAGGGGTACGTAGTCGTTGGGTTCCATGCAGGAGTTAAGCCATCTTGTTTCAGTGGGGAAGGAAGCCTGTTTTGCATCCACCAGCTATGCACTTACCTTGCTTTACACCATGCCGCTGCCCTGGCTCTCTTGGCAAGGCCAAGCAGTTGGGTTGTGCAGCACCAGCTGCAGGAAGTGTTACTTGCTGTTTTGATGGAGGTGTTGCCTGGTGGGGTGGGGATGGCAGAAGCACAACTTTCTCTGAGGCTATACTGGGAGACCAGCTTGAGCTCTAGAGAGCTCCTGTTGTTAGAATCCTGCTCTCACCTTAATTCTGTAAATGGTATATGTGTTTTTACTTCATACCTCTAGTGTGCAGTTTTGTTTATAGCATGTATTCTTGCAAGGCGTGTGATGAGACGCAGATGTGACATCCATATGTAAAATGGGAAAAGAAATGGGACTGAATTCAGATCAACAGTCGGAATGCAGGATGTTGTTTAATGCAACTTCTGCTACAAATTATATATATATAATTGAGGTAACACATACTGTGTGACAGGAAGGGAGCTTGTTGCTCACCCTCACTCAGCAGGACATACCAAACAGAAGGTACCTGAGGATAGGTAGTCCTGCTGAGTGTTTTTTGGGGCATCTTTCCTCCAAGACTCCTCTTACAATGTGTTCATGTCTTGTAAACTTCCACTTTAGGTGCATGGGAGAAAATAAGGAACGATGTGGCAGTGAAATGATCAGAATGGAATGCTGCCTTCTCTTTCCTTTCTTTTGCTCTGTTCTTACTTCCATCTCATGCTGAAAAAGAGATCTTCAGTCACTTCCCACAAGAGATGGATTATGCTCTTGTGATTCTTCCTTCCCTTCCTTTCAGCAGATAGATGCATGCTCTGCATAGGTGGCAGTGGTAAGCTTAATTCTTGCTGGTAGAGGTTCTCCTCAGATGATTTTATTTGTTCAGACAGTGATGTGGCTTAGATATCCCGTACGAGCACATCTTGTTCCACTTGTCTGCAAACAACTGCAGCTAACTGCAGTGTATTTTTCACTTTGGAATTCTGCTTGGCATTGCTGACTGTACCAAACAGAGGTGTCTGTGCCGGGTGCTCTCTCCCTGTGGTTTTTTGCCTACATGGAACCTCTGCTGTCAGTGTGCAGGGTGCTGCGAAGGGGAGCGCTGAGATCTGAGCGCTCCATTCCTGGGCTGTGCTGTCTGTAATAAGTGGCTCATCCAAGCTTTTCTAACAGATGTTGAGCACTGGTGGTCATGTTGGAATAGGCTGTTGTCTGCTTTCTGGTACTAGGAAGACCAGGTGGCCATCACTTCACAGGACTATTTTCTGTTTCCACTAAACTCTTCCTTCTCTCTTCATGTAGCTCTGTGTTTTGATCCTAATGTATCAACATTGAAGTGAAGCAGAATACATCCTAAAACCTCACTGGGGACGGCTCATTGTGAGGCTGCTTCTGGAGCGACTGACCTCTGAGTAGTGCTGTGGGAAGGCTGAAGTTGGTCGGGCTGAATGTTGGTCAGGCACACCAAGGGGACAGGCAGTTGGCCCGCGTGGCTCTGTGCTCCTGCATTAACAGCCCCTCCAGAGCTGTCAGGGCAGCTCTCATAATTTGCTCCTGCTCTTCTCGTGGTAGAGATCTCCAACCAAGGCTGAAATATGATGCAGGAGATTCATAAATTCCTGCAAGTGTTATAAGTTCTTTGATAAAATAAAAGCAGGACATCAGTTTCATTCTTGTTCTCCTGTTTCCCACCATTGTTGCTGCACTGCTCGTAGGGTGAGCATCCAGCAAGGGCACACTGCACCCTTGTGGATGGCACACTGTGTCTGAGCCATAGGTTACCTCCCAGGCAGTGGCAAAGGAGCAGTGATGGTTTAGTGCAACCTCTCTTGCAGCAAGGTGCATCCCAGCAGAGCCGTCCATGTCCCTGTGAGGTCAGTGGTCACTGAGAACCTGCTTGTATTGTTTTTTTTCTTTTGCATGTTATCATGCTTAAAATACTTCAGTTGAACTGGGTGAGCTTACGGAATATACATTGACAGCTGGAAGGATAGAGTGGTCTTACATTGCTGATTGCTCAATTAGTGAATCTTTTAGCTTACAATGAAGATAATGTTGCAGAGCGCCTGCAACAGGAATATCATGTCAGCTGGGCTTTTAGGTTCCTGTGATTTAGTTCACTGTTCATGTACTGCTAAAATGAGACTCACTGGTGTTTCCTGTTAGTAAAGCACATTTGGTTATCAGAACTTCAGAACTTCCTCTCTGTTAGAAGGTCTTATTGATGAGCCTTGGCAAGAAAGATTTTGTAGAAAAGCAACAGTATAGCTGAGATATAGAACGTAAGTTATTGAAAGGTTTGTTGTTCACCTTTAAAAGGCCAGCTATCAGAGGAGGCATTGAGCTGTTGCTGTCAAATCCTCCCTCAGCTGAGGATCAGTGATAAAGGCAAGTCTTTAGCGTTGCAAGTATTTCTTCCCTAAAATGACACTGTGTATCTTCCCTGTTGTTTTTTTGGATCTTTTGTAACCTACCTGCATTCTGAGGCATAGCTGTACTTCTGTGGCAGAGGCACGAGGAGCAGTCTGAGCTGCAGCAGTTGGAAATGCTATTGCTTTTTGCACATCAGGGCTTAAGATTAAAGTCCTCTCAGCGACAGCTTTAGCTTTTTTAAATATTACTGTTATTATATTTCTATTGTGCAACAGTGAGACATTGTGTCCGTCAGATGCTCCCTGCACTTGTTGCCTGAAAATGACGTTGCCTTAGGAAATTATGGGGAGATTAAAAAACAGAAGTGTTTGTGCTGGCTGGGAGAGCTTGCCTGCCATTTGTCAGTGTCTATGGGAGCTGGGGCTCACTTGTGAAAATTCCCTACAAACAAATGCTTCACTGATGAAAAATATGAGGTGCCTGTGCCTCCTGCCCTTCCTGTTGAAGGATTACTGGAGCTTTTTTGCTTTTTATATTTCATCTATGGTATTGAGGCTTTAGTGTGCTTCTTGAGGGTTGAATTTGGCCTTTAAAATTCCAAAAACTTTGTTTTTACCAAGTAACAATAGCTTCTTCTGTGCTTAAACTTATAGGAACAAGGAATTCCCTGGTTGTGTTTCCAGCTGCTGGGCTTGGAACAGGAAGCACCTGTAACACTGGCACTGCTGTACTTGGTACACTCAGATCTAAACTTCTATGAAGCAGCAAAAGCAGAGAATGAGGTGCTTTGTTATGGGTAATCCTAAATCACCCTGGGTGGAAAGTTGTGGAATATCGTGTACCACACATCATATATCCCAATTTTTCTATGTACAAAAGACAGAGCACGCTTTGTTTGCTTTCCCTGATGGGGAATTACAACTTTGGGGTTTTGATGACTCCCAGTTTGTCTGCCAGGAAACCTCTAAAGTTTCCTTGATGTAACTTTATAAAGTTTTTTAGTTTCTTACCAGTGACTCCAAATATCAATGATTCCCAGGTGCCCTCTTACTGGGGCAAAGAAGCCGTTGCCTCTCATGTGGTAGTACGGAGTGGATCCTGCTTGGAGGACCAAGAGGACTGACCCAGAACTGTCCCTTCATCTCCTTTGCTATGGAAGCAAACAACAAGCATCAGAAGTAAAGAGCAGGCACCAACATGTTTCATGGTTTGTATTCTTTTCTTCAATTTATGTTTGGCCTCTTTGGAAATCATTGCTGGAGGATACTCTGACTAGCCAGGTTTATAAGAATACGAATACATTTTATTTTTTTTTTTAAGAGATACTGCTTAAGAGGGGAAAAAAAAAAAAAAAAAAGCAGATTATATGCATTTAAGTTTTTCAAGTAATATATCCTGCTCCATGTCCACATGGCCAGGTTCCTCAGATCATAAGCACTGGCTGTAATTCCAGATCTGGAAGGCATTCTACAATTCAAGGCTTTTGCTGTTGCTCAAGCAGCTCAAGAGAAGTCTTCGTACGGAATACAAAGCTGTGCTGCTGTGTTGATACAGCAGTCACTGAATATTTATAACTTACTTCATAGCAATACATCTGCAGTGTTTGTGGGAGTGCTCCTCACAGAAATGGGAGGTTTCCCCCAGAGAACAGATAATTTCCTGAAAATGTTTAATCAGTCCTTTTTAAATAGAATTTTAATTAGCCTAAAACCATATGTGGACACTAATGCTCCTCCGCAAGATTCTCTCATTATTATAAAATCCCAATAATGTCTTTTTAGCTTGCTTTTATTTGTAATGGTTCTTGGCACAGTAAGTTAGTGATTTAAATGGAGGAAATATGACCCTCAAGGCTCATAAGTCTGAACATCAAATCCTCCACCACTCACCCCCACACCTTCCAAATTTTGGTCACTTTAACATGTAGCCGGGGATCAGGAGTTGTGCATAATTTGAAGGTTTCTGGTTATAAAGTTTTTCCTAACAAAACTCTGAGTGTCTTATAGTATGCCTTATGGGGAGCTTGCTTTGAAAATCTTGGATTTCTAAAGATGTCTGTGAATAAAAAGCAACTGAGAGGAGGGTAAAGATTATGATCTCTGTGAGGCTTTCTGAGACAGTCGTATTTTGGCTGCTTTTTAATACTGTTTCCAGAAAGTTCAGATGATAAGGTTGGAGGAGTCTCTGTGAGATACTACTTAAAAGATCAAATATTCTTTTATACCTTCTGCAAGTTGGATGTGTTCATTTTCTTCTCTTGTGTATATCAGCAAACCTTCTTACATGCTCCTGTATCATCACATGCTCACTTAAATAATGGAGTATTTCACTGCATAAATGCAGAGTATTCTACGCATGAACTCTATTTTGTGTCTTCACTTGTGCTCTGTAAGTGCCACGAGAGTTCTTTTTGGTTTATTCTGGGTATGGCTTGATCTTAAACAATTTATTAGACAAAATATTTTCCTTTAAATACAATTATTTTAATTACTTTAACGCAGTAGTACATAATTAGTACTAATTTACATTTTAAATTTGTACAGTTTTACTTTAGAAAATTAGTTTCATTTTGTCTATATGTGTTAAAACTCACAAAGTACAATTTTTATTCCTATGGAAATAAAGTTTCTATAAAGTTTATACAAAAACGTTCTAATAGAAAGTGAAAACTGAATTTTACATATGATCTCTATATAATCGTAATCTTTAACTTTTTCATTTTCTTCCTCTTTTATGTATAAAATCTACTTAACAATGTCAACCATTATGGAAAAATTGAGCAGTTTGAAAGCAATCAAAGCATGCAATACATCTTATACATATACATATCTTCAGCTGTCATTTGGACAAAAAAGTTGGCAAAGAAAGACTGAAATTCAGAGCTGACTTCATAAGAAATCGTACTCATTTGCTTTAAGTGATAGTGGACTTCTTCCAGAGCTGGCCCATGTGAGTGATCCCACAGTGCTTGTGAATATGGTGGTGCGGAGAGGCTGCATTGCTGTGCTGTGTGCCAGCACCAGAGCCTCTTGAGGTACAGCCACCCAGGGTGCCAGACTGGGGAAAGTGATGCACAGCTGGCTGAAGAGCTGCACTGTAAGAAGTAATGAATAATGTTCATGACTGAATGGACTTCTTTCTTTTTTTTCTTTTTGAATAAGATCAAACATAGTAATGGTTGAAATGAGCGTGAGAAACTCAACCACGCAGTCCACCTGCTGGATCAAAAGGTATGATGGTCTGAGTGGTTGAATAACTAAGAGCTTCTGCATTGTTGTTAGTTTGGAAAATCGGGATATTAGCAATAGAAATGCAGTAGTTGACGGTTTGCAATAATTAAACATTCAGATTCCTCCACAACATCTTGTAAGAAAATACATCAGTAGGAATTGGTACTGGACTGCTAACAGACAACTCTTTTTTTCCCCAGATTTTAACTTTAACTGATCTATTTCTTTCAGGAATGGTCCAGTCCTCCTAGGTACTGTACACACTGAATGCTCTCATTACTTTGAGGGAGGACACAGATACTATAAACGTCAAACATCGTTTCTCAGAGGACTTCTGAACTTCACCATAAACACACAAGTTTTCTGGTCTATGCAGGTAAATGAATACTCCCTCTTAAACCTTGTTGTTTTTCTCTTAAGGCAATCCTTCTGTGAGTGAGGTAAAGGAGGAAGGAAAAATCTTCAAACCCAACGTACCAGGGCTATTCTGCTTCTTTACAGCTATGGTGTGTGAGCCTCTATGTAAATGTTTTGCATTTCAACTAGCAGCATCTTCAGTGCTGTTGTACTATCATGTCCCTGTACCAGTCTGAAGACAGAAAACAGAAGAAAGCTACAGAGGCCTATTTGTAGAAGCAGAGATTCTCTGAATTTGGAGAATTCACAAGAACAGTGTACAGAATGTGCAAGATAAACTGTATCTTCCGGGTTTTCCCATACACAGTTCACCTTCTAAAATTGACAGAGACTACCTATTCTAATCTCAGGGGTAATTCCATCTGTGTCCATGAACAATTCATCTCACATCAGCAGTCTGCAGTTTACAAGCACCTCTGCTATTACCAAGTTGTTAACTGTGACAATTTTCTCCAGCTTCAGAACTTATTTTTAGCCATTTGGTGTAGGTGACCTCAGCCCTACTCAAAGGAACAGCCATAACGAAAAACCATGTTTGGAGTTGAGCTGCCTCTTGAAGAGGCAGCAACAATTTCTTTCATTTTCAGGTCATGTCAGAGGACTGGTATTTTTAGTTTTATGAGAAATATGGAGAAGCTTGAACAAATACTGTTAGAGGATAAGCAGCAGGAAAGGAGGTACCTGTTTTATGGTGGGCACTGTTCTCCAGTAATGAGAGAGAGGAATACAGTTCTTACTGGGAGAAACTGCCCTCTCCTTTATGTGTGGAAAAGAGTGGCAGGAAAGACCTCACTGAAGGGCATCCATTTTCAGTGCCACCAAAAAATCTCCAAATGCTACAATCGATAAAACGTATCATTCTCCAGACATGGAAAAGTTGGAAAAGCAAATAATTAGTTAATTTGATTCAAAACCTATGTTACATTTGTCCTCAGAGGTAAGTTGTATCATTTTGTTATTGTGAACAAATCACATTTGGTCCCTTTCATAACTCATACAATGCAAAATGCTGCTCATAACTGAAACTTTAATTTTGAAATTTTCAGTATCCCTACCGACTTTTAAACTTATATGAAAGAAAGCAAGGAAGCTGAAGAAGAAAATAGAACTTTTGGAGCTGCTCTGCTCAGACTATTCTTGTGGAGACCAACAAACCAAGGAAATCCAGTGCCTGTGAAAATTGAGGTACCGTAAATTTGTAAAGATCTTGAGAACAAGATTTGTAGACATGCTAAAAAGATGCAGGTATTCTTGCTCTTGGCCTTAAACTTATAACAACATCCATTCATCATTGTCAGTAAATGAGGGATTATCAAAGTAAATTTACCGGGTGATTATTTCACTATGTCCCATGCTCAAAATAAATACAAGATAATTCATGAAGTCTGCCTACAGCCTCAGCTGCTGAGCCGAGTTCAGTTCCTGTAACCCTGTTCTCAGAATAGAGTCTGAAAACAGAACTGATTAAAATATACAAGTAAACAAGCAAAAATGATGACTACTCTAAAACATTTACTCTTATTTCTTAGCAGCAAGCGTAATGATCAATTTTCGTTGAAAGGTATACATATAGTTTTAAACTGCTATGTGATTATACATAGAAAGACACAGGTAGAAGATAATAACAAAACAAACTATTCCAGATCTTATTAGATGCCAAGAAGTAAGACAGCCAAGATCAGTGACAGAAACATCAGGAAATTCTGCTGTTCAGGGAGAATGTCTCGCCACAGGGAAGTTTTTTAGCACTTAAATGATCTTTAGTGTTCAGATTAATCAGCATTTCTGTATGACTCTATACAACATTTTTCCACCTATACAACTTAATTTAAATGTTGAATATGTTTGACATGTGTGTACATTCTGCAAGTAGGGCTACACTCTAACATAGCTTTTAGCCTTTTAGTGGACAAACCGCTTGCATGTTTGCCCTGCTGTCAGAAGAACAGGTTGAAGCCTGGCAGAATAATTTCTAATATAAACCAGGATGTCTGATGGTTATGTTCTCTTTTTTTGTGTGAAATCAGACCTCTGATCGAGATGCTCTTTCGTTCTATTGTTATGTGAATGAACTCTGATGAAAAGTACTTCCACAAGCATTAGTTTCCATGACAAATAATGTCGTGTGTATTTTTTTTTGTATACATGCTCTTACCTCTGCTAATTAGGTATCTCTTCCTTCTCTGCTGGAGTCCTAATTGGACGCTAAAAAGAAATAGATGCAATTAATGACTAGTCGTGTATATATCAGAGATAAATTAGGCCAGTACAGAACATCTTTCAAAGTTAATATTTCACAAAATATGTATATGAGTCACTTTTGTGTGTTTTCCTTCAAATATAAGCACGTGTCCCTGGGTGCAGAGGAGTAATAGAGCATCCACAAAAATTGGTGAGTGTTGTGTGGGAGAATAACATGAGGTGGGTTTTGTACTTTTGTACTTTTAACAGCAAGGATAGCCTCTTTGGGTGGTTAAAGGAGTGCATTTGTGAGGGTATGCAGAAAAGTCACTTGTCTCTCTGAATTCTTTCGTCAACAGTTTAACTGTGGGCTTGCCTCACAAAGGCCTGATTTGGTGACAGATGGGCAGGAAACTGATTTTTGTTATTTATGTTTGCTATGTTGTTATTACTTGTGTATATGCTTACATATTTAATGCTGTAAGCATTAAGTGAAGCTACAAAATACTTAAGCTGGAAATAAACCAGGCTAAAGCTGTAGCTTCACAAATTCAACAGATACCATTGTAAATTTTCAACGAATACGTTTGCAATACTGGCAGTCCTGATTGCAATGTGTACTGCTTAAGTAAAAAAACCTACAAAACTTGTTTTCTTTGTAATGACTTCCACACCCTCTAGTGACATGTACAAGTGTTTATAGGTTCTTGAAAAAGTGCTGAGTTATTTCAACTGGGATGATAGGGTTAGGTAAGGTAGTCTGAGTTCCCAGTGATCCACATGTCAAAATGAGAAGCTTTGTTTGTCTTCCTATTGGTTAACAAGCTCCAACTGAGGTGCTGGTTCAGGAAATGTTTGCTTAGACACCACCTGCATGCTGCAGTGGAGTCAACTGTTGATTAAGCAGTCTGCTAGCAATTTGGACTGAAAGCAAGGTGCTGATGACGGCTGTGGATCAAAGCCAAGTGTTGGGGATAGCAAACTTAATCAATGAGCTGACAGTTTGTGAAAGTTGAGTAGTGCTCTTCTGTGTGCCTTTTGGATAAAGCTGAGGAAGAGATTTGGTCTTTGGCAGCTGGTTAAGCAAACTTAATTAAACTTTACTGTAATAGGTGTCTAAAAAGCTGGAAATCACAATCTGGAAGAAGAAATTTTGCTGGAGGTTGCTTTTACTGGAGTGATGACTGGCTTTATGCAGTGCCTTAGAGGAGTGGATCTCTGCATAGCAATGGGTGATGAAGTTGTTATTTCTTGGATATGAATGCCATTTTCAGTGACAGAGATGCTATTAATGACCAGCTGTCTAAGTACCTACTCAGCTATTAAATATTTTTCAGTCCAGTTCCCTGTGAAATTTCTGTGGAAAAAGCCCTTTGCCTTCCTCAGCAGACCACCTTCTGTGTCAGTATTGACAAGGAGCTGGAGACTGAATTGCATGTTTGCCCCGTAGGTGTCACCGGAGGACTAAGTATCTGATGTGCTTCCTGAGACCAACCTTCATTTAAAACTATTATGTAAGTTACTGACTGCTTTTTTTTTTTGATGGTTAATATTTACATAATGTAGTCTTCTGAAGTCCATCTGAGTTGATCTTCTGTGACCTCTGTCCTGCTTCTTATCCAGCAGTGACACCTACTACTCAGTTCTTGTTGCGATAAGTGGGGAAGAGAGTACCAGTTAGTCTATATTTGGATGAGTAATCTTCTTATGCAATAGTAAGATTCAGTAATACTGTGCAAGCTCTGTATCCCTAACACAAGACCAAGTTCCAAGTACCACAGAGATCAGCTATGAAGAGATATTTATCTAACTATAGGCAATTCTTAAAGAATCTTATGTAGTTTTTGCGGTCTTGGACTTATTTTTAGATGCTGGATGACTAAATCTGTGGGATGTGGTACGAAAGGTGCCATAATGTAACTGAACTAGAAGGCAGATTTTTAAATCTCGTTTTCAGAAACAGCTAAGCAATGCTCATAGAGGTAGTTCAAATGCCTAAAAAGTGCAGATAAGCACTGTGTAGGTTTTTGAAAAATGGGTGTGTGCTACAAAACAGGGATGCCAAATGCCTGTAGAAGCCTCACTTCTCTGCTGGCTTTCCAAATCAGATATAAGCCTAATTTATGGATGAATTTTCCCATAGGCAACAGGCTACTTCTAGTTCAGCACTACAGCACTTTCAGGAAAGCTGCCAAGGAAAATCCTAAATACCTCCCCCAGTTTTCATGGCTGCTCAAATTTGAAAATGGAGCTTTGGTCCCCAGATCAAGGATGTATTTTCATTAAATTTTAATAAAGCTTTATTATTGTAGAGCTGATGGCTGACTTATATTCCTTCTTGGAAAAAAAAATATTAAATGTCTATGGACAAGACCGTATATGTAGTATACGGTAATGAGATTAATTAGTGTCTGTACTTTTCCACAAATGAACATTCTACATGCTTAGTGCTTATTTAGTTGTCCTTAAAATAGTTTTTTTGTAGAAACTGCACTCGAAATGTGACAGAACTTTCTTTTTGTTTCAAATTTTTTTTTTTGAATGTACACATTATTAGATCCTATATTAAACTGTTGCAAACTGAGACATGGACTTCAAGATATCATCAAATGCTATAATGGAAGATTGAACTTATTGCTGTTCTCATTAATAACTTTCATTACAGTGGAAGAAGATCAAACTTATCAAGAAACTAAAAATTATGTTCCTCACTTATCTATAGCATATATTTCCTTCCCAAAAATCAAATTCCTCTTCTAACAGGTTCTCAATATGATCTGTTTAAATTCCAAATCAAGTCTTCAAGAATAGCCTATGAAAGTGGGTATCCAAATCCTGATTTCAAACATGGCAGCAAAAGCCCGTGATTTTAAAGGTACAGCTGGAGAGTCTATATGAGGTGTAAAAAATCAAGAGTCTGTTAAACAAATCTGAAAACTGCTAACATCCATAGCACTGTCTTATTCAATGGCATATGGTACAAAAAGTTTTAAAAGTGAATGTTCTCTGTTCTGCTTTCCTTAGAACTATTAAAGAGAAAAGAATGCAATTATCTTTGATTCAGGCAATTCATATCTGGATTTAGATAATGCTTTATCTGGATTTAGATAATGCTTTTTCTGACACCTTTCTTTACTCATCATTAATACACTCCAGCTGTAGATGGAGTTCCATCTGGTAAAAATTCTTACTTTCAAGGATTTAAATCTCTGATAGTGTACTGCTGGACAGAACCAGGGCCTACATAATGATTCTTCCCATTGTATTTCTGCTTTATATTCATCACAGAATACAAAATAGCATAACAGATGGCAAGGAGGTTAAGATCAGAAGGGGACATAGTGATCATTAGCTGAGTTACTGGGTAATACAAGCCTCATTGTTACAGTAAGTTTTAAATTCTGGTGTTGCTACTACATTTCTGCCTGTATGTTTTACTAACTAGCTGAATGCTAGAGAGAGGACAGCAATACTGACCAGACTGATGTGGCCTTAAAAGAAAACCCTACAGCCAAGTGCTTTCCAACATTCAATCTCATGTCACAGTGAGCTTTGCCTTGTCTACAGAGAATAGATTTTAGCTCTGAGCACCATATGAAGGCTGAAAGGATTCAGCCCACTCGTTTGCAGGCTGCTGCACCTCTACCAAGCTGAAATAGTCTGAACTGCAACTCTGCCACAGGGTCAGTAAAAAATTTCACTTATTTACAGCATCTCAGCTATCAAGTCTATGTAGATATAACACTGTCTAATAGAATAAATCAAAGCAGTACTGTGGATTATTTTTCCTCTCTTGTACTAAAAAGAAATATCATTTGTGATTAATTTAAATGCAAAGATTGTACTACTAAATTCAGTGTCAAAAAAATCCACGTTTTTTCTCCAAGAACTTGTCTATACTGAAGTTTAGAGAAATCATAGGCCTAAAAGCCAGTAATACTCAAAACAATCTTTTCATAACAACAAAATAATTTGCAGGAAGTACAGGTGATTTATTCAGCTGCAGAGAGCATTGAATCACAAAGGTGAAAAGCATTTTAAATGACTAATGGTATAGCTTTTGATTATTGAATCACAAATCTGAACTATTGTGGCAATAGAAAGCTCATCAAGAATTTGCAAGTGCAAACTGGTAGCTGATTTACAAATAAAATACCAAGTCATCAAGTAAATTGTCATAAAGGAATCATCTAATCTAATCTGACAAAGCAGTAGGAAATAATGACAACAGAAAAGCTGAGCTGCGAAGACCTCCTAAATTTTCTCCCTCATTAACTCTCACTGAGCTCATTCCTGGGTTGCAATCTCAACCCCACATAAGTCCTGGCTACACTACACCAACTTAGATGTAAAAAGATGCAGACTACGCTCATTATGAAGCCAATGCTTTGCATCCAACCTTAGCAGTGTACTTATTAACATTACAAGTCTGGTGTTTTGAAAGCCAAAAGAAAGCGTAACTTACCATTCGGATTTTCCCTTTCTAGTCTCTTCCCTGTACTGGTGGCCCTAAGGTGGCACACTTTATCCTTTAAATAAAAAAAAACATGAATTAAGAATCAATAATAGAAGTTTGCTTTAGAAATAATAAATAACTCTATAAAGCTGTTCTCCAGCATTCTGAACAGTGCCCTGAATCCTGTGGCGTTTGTTTTCCATCAGCAAGTTACACTGATTCTGTGGTTAAATTACAGAGTCTTGAGCTTTAATTTTTAACATACGACAACTGATTTTTTTTTTTCCCTCCTCAAAATCCCAGGGAAGAGCACTCAACTGCAGTGATAGCATGAAGCTAATTCGTTATGTTGCAGGTTAACAGTGAAAGACTTCTATGGCACAAAACAAAACTCATATATACAGTGAAGGGTATAAGCAACCCTTTTCCTTGAGCAGTGAAATCAGGTCAAGTAAATCCTCTCTCAAATACAAGCATCTTCATGTTAACAACAACAACAAAGACCTATGCTGTATGCTGTTGTCTTTTGCACATATTCGAGTCCACCTCTTCCCTGTGTAACTCCCCAGCTGAGGGAGCAGCACCGCTGTTCCCATCTGGCCACTTTGCTGCAGATAGATTCAGGGAGGGACACCCCAGCACTGCTGAGAACAGCTCATACAGTGCTGCTGGTGCATGGTCTGGGGGCTGTATACCTAAACTGTTCTAGGGCCTCATGCTTTTGCTAATAAGCGTTCCATTGTGATGACAAAAATTCATCTGATTTTTTTCAGTAAATACAAACAAAAGGGCATTTAATCTCTCCTTATTAGCAGTATCTGATAGCTCTCCCACTCCATAGAGCAGCAGACTAGTCTTAGTATTCCTTTTTCTACTAGATTTATTCAAAAGGCAACAATAAACTATTTTTGTTAATGTATGACCTCATATAAAATGAGGGCATAACCTCTTCTTCCAGCTGTCTTGTTGGAAGTAATTAACAAACTTCTTCACTGTGCCTTTCTCCTCAGCCTATCATCTAACTCTGATGCAATTTTTTCAGTGACTCACTGTGTGGGCTTTTGTAAATCTTGTTTTTGTGCACTTCATTTTACTCCATTCACTGAATATAAAGGAGCTGAAGAGCTTTTCTGAGAATTGTGAACTTCTAGGTAGAATCAACACTTTCAGACAGGCATAAAGCCTGATGCAGTCAATATATATTAACAGTGTATGTTTGAAGTAGTCATATTTTTGTTAGCTGACAGTGCTCAGAAGCACATTTATTTTGTTCAGCTACAGAAAGATGGTGGTTTCATAAAAGATGCATGTACCTATGCCTCACTTAACAATGTAAAATGAAATCTTAGGAGATCAACACATTTAACTTGGGATTTTAACCAAATGCAGCAGCACCTAAATTCAACCAAAATAAATTCAGGAAGCATCTCCAATAAACACCAGTGGAAACAGGTATCTACAAGCAGCAAGTTCCTTGGGAACTGATGAGTGTATAAATCATGACAAGATAAATCACAGCTCTAATTTTTGATCTCGTATATAGGAGCCAAAGTACAAGAGTTTGTTTTCCAAACTTCTGACCAAGATTCCATCAAGAAACATGAATATTCAGACTCATACCTGTGGAGTGGTCTGCAGTCTCTGTTTTTCATTCTGCCACTGTTTACATCTGTCAAGGGCTCCGTCCACATGAAATGCCCCCTTTTTCAGTTGTTTCTGGACAGGGATAAGATCTTCCCGTTCAGCAGGGATGTTGTGTTTCACAGCTGCCATGTCAGTGTGTTTCCTGCATGCTGTTACAAAAAGTAGAGATAAACACTAGTAACTCATTTAATTCCTTTATGATCTGAGTATTTTTTTGAAAGGCATGTAAGTGTGATTTTGCCATTTGACATTAGTTAAATTCACCATCCTTAGGGTGACTTTTCACAGAATCACAGAATTGTAGGGGTTGGAAGGGACCTCCAGAGATCATCGAGTCCAACCCCCCTGCCAAAGCAGGCTCCCTACACCAGGTTGCACAGGTAGGCATCCAGGCGAGTCTTGAATATCTCCAGAGAAGGAGACTCCACAACCTCCCTGGGCAGCCTGTTCCAGTGCTCCACCCCTTTATTTCTCTCTCCTTCTCTCATTTCTTTTTTTCTTTTTTTTTTTTTTTTCCAAATGAGAGAAAAGAATGAATCAATGAAGTATCTACCATTAGTCTTCGGCATTAGAGCAAGATCTTTCTTAAACATTTCAATCATTACTATAGCCTGTATTCACAGATTCACCATTAGTGACAGCTCACACAGTAATTTCCTTCCAGTGCTAAAGCTATAGTACAGACATTTTAAAGGAAATTGTTGACATGTTAAGACACACATTTCCACAATGTTTCCCCCCCTACTCCTTCCCCAACTTCAAACATTGTGTTTCTCAAAAGCTGGGGTTGAAATCTGGTCAGAGAGCATCATGAAATTTTACATGATTCTTTTTCTCTGTAATTATCAGATACACTGAGTGATGAGAAGATGTCAGAATCTCTAGTCCTCCAACGGATTACAGTGCAGGTGCACAGCAGAAGGGAAATGTCAGGGAGATGTATGCTATCAAATTCACAGCTTGGTCCAAGGAGGTGTACAGCATGGCTATATCCAGGATATTGATACTGAGATGGCTGTGATCTATCTCTGTATGAGGATGTTGCTAAGGGACCATGAAGCACCTGTTTCAAACTGCACAGAGAATGCAGTCAGATTAAGAATTTAAACCATTATTATTAAATGGGTCAGTTTTTCTACTGTGTTGTGTACTTATATCTTTAAGTGAGAAAGGACCATGCTCAGAAAATGAAGAAAACAGCTACTGTTTTCTCTCCTTTTGATCACTTGCCATACTAGCATGTTTGGCAGGAATCTCTGTTTTTTTATTTTTCATCTCTGCTAACTATTTCTATTTTGACAGAATGATAACCCTAACGACTGCATCTGAAACGAACATTCAGAGATCAGACCACACACACAATAAGATGTAGAAGGTACAGTGTTCTTTTCCTCAGTGGTTTAGTGTTCATGCCAGTAGCACTGGAGACTCTAGTCTCCCTGTCACAGAACAGAAGAGGCTATCGCATGCTGCTCTATGTGCTTTAATCCTGATCTGCTTGTTAGAAGCACAGATAAGAAAAATATTCACTCAGCATTCATTCATTTTGTATGTAACATTGCTAGTTACTTTAGGGTACCATTAAAGGAATTTGGTAGCAACATTTTGATGTGCTACAACTCAAATAACAACTGGAATGCCACCAGTAATTCATTTTACACAGATCTTGGGGCACCCAGGAGAGAACTTAGGCTCCACTCACTGCTGCCTTTCCATGGCTGGAATTAAGTGAGCACAGCTGAGCCCTCCAGTCTTTCCTTTACTTGGTTTTAATCACAATGGAGAAAGCAAACAGAAAGGCATAAAGTAACTCTGGCTCTACAAATCTTTCCCAAAGGACTGTAACTTTTATTTTTCTTTCTTTAATCTGATCTCTTCATGCTGCGATAGCATTAAGGATATAAATCACATGCAGGAAAGTAGATGCTAAGTCAGTCAAAATCAAGTCACAGCAATTCTCCACTAGTTCTGCTGAAAAACACCAAAGAAGTTAAAGAGCTAAATTGAATTCTGTACCGTGCTTCCTGGCATCGCAGTACATCTTGTCATAGTCGCTGGGCACTTGAGTGGCTTTTTGCTGAAACACTGCAAAGTTAAGAACATAAGGAAGTTAGTCAAAAATGATAATAAAAGACATTAATTCTGGAAGAAGGACAGAGGCTCATGGAAACAAGCTGAAATGCACCTTATTCTAGCCTAGAAGTATTTCTCAATCCACTTGTCAGTCTAATACTAATTACTTGAAAAATTGTTTTATTGCACAGAATGGTAGGATTACTGAGATTACAGATATCATGAAAAGAGCTTTGAATAAAATAAGACTTATTATATTGACATTACTTGTTTAGAAAAAACACTAACACAGCTCAGTCTCAGAGTTCTTCACATGGTACCAACTATAGCTATAGCCTTTATCTTACTTTGGGGGAACGCTAAGGCAGGAAAACCAATATCAGCCAAGAATAATGACTGTACTTAAGTCAGAACATGAGCATACTTTTCTCTAGCTAATACAAGCGCCAAAAATGGCAAATCCTGCTTTTTCTGTAATTCTTGCCCACCATTCCATTGTTGTGAGGTGCCTAGAGCACAGCCAGCCTGGGTGTGCCCTGAAACACTGTAAACTTTTGCAGGCAGCATATGTAAACTCCAGATGGCTTCTAACTTAACTACTGTCAGAGATGCATTTCCCTCTTAATTCCCAGTAGTTTTCAGTTCTGATTTTAGCGAATCCCCCTTGTTAATCTAGAACAGTACCTTGCAGAGCAGTCATCTTACTGACATTGCTATAGAGCAGCACGTGGCCATTTCAGTGAAACAAATCTTTGCTTTGGAACCAAGGCCAGGTACAACAGAGCTGTGCACAAGCAGCATGCTGTGCATGGCACCACGCAGGCTGGGCTCCTTGCTCACACAGACCAAAGAAATGCAGCATCCTCAGTTTGCTTCTTGTCTGCCTGCTCAGGCAGCCGCATATGATGCAGCAGTTTCTCTTAGGAAACTCATGAAATGGAGCATCAAGGGCACGGTGACTTTTAAACTCTGCACATGCCATATGGAGAGGTGAAGAAGGAACAGCTCCTGAGAGGGTGTTTTCTACACAGCAGGACTCCTGAGTATGCCAGTACAGGAGGAGATGATGAATGAAAACAGCTGGGGACTTGGTGTTCCTGAAAATGTTATCAGACAGGTTAAATGGATAGGGTAAAAGAACTATACGGGCAGTCCAATCTGTTGATGTTACATCTCTAACTTCAGCCTAATACTGATATATTTTAACATTTGTAGTACTCCTCTCTGTGATTCCCAAAGAATCCTCCTAAATGTGGCCGCAGCGTTACTTGAAATAGTGACTTCTTTGAAGAGAGGAAGTGGAAGTACCTCAACGCTGAGGTAATGCAGGCAGCCAGGATTTCACTGTGTAAAGAAGAGGAGGGATGCACTCCACAATGTCCCTGATTGAAAAGTACTTTAATTGATAGGCTATGAAATTTCTGCTGAGTTTTGCAGTCTTGGAGTAATCAGAAATGGAATTACTCTTCTAGTTTTTCAAACTAAAACTGTTAAAACCACTTTACTTGCTGCATCTTGCTGAAATTATTTTAGTTGGCAGCAAGTACTCAGTGTGGGTGAAGTAAATGAAAACAAATTATTCCTGCTTCTGGAATGCCTGGAAAGATGAACACACACTGCTGCATGACTGCCACAGGGTTAGGGAAGACTCAAGTGATTCACTCTTTCATTCTCACATTTTAATTACTGCTGGAACTCAGCAGAATGAAATAAACAGGTCACTTTGTACAGAGTTCTGTTCTGTTCTTGTGGAAAATACAGTGCATATTCCTACAGTAAAAAAATATTATCAATATAGCATTTTTTTAGGTGTCAAAATGCCATAATTGTTCAACTGAAAAATATTTTCAGATCCTCTCTGCCATAGATAATCCAACTGAAAAACTGCAGTGCTGCTATTATAAGATGCATCTTCAAAAATATCTGTAAGATCATAAAGACAGTCCTTTTCAATTCATAATCACATTGTGCCTGGCTGAAGTACCTGTACAGGTCAAATACTATGAACTAAATATCCCTCCATTTGGTTGCTACACAGATGATGTTCTTTGTATGCCCTAAGTAGAAAACTGAAATATTTAAAATCTAAGTCTCTTGTTTCATAAAATACTCTGCTTGCTACAGAATGATAGAGAACTTAACAAAAACTGTGATAAGTAGAAAGTGTCTAGAAAGAGAGGATGCAAATTTTTTACAATAGCCATAGGTTGACAAAAAGAACATGAATTTGATTTTCAGACTGAGCTGAGATTCTAACACAAAGCTGGGATGATAAGGAATTATAGTTGCACAGTGACATTTCAAAAATTGCTTGATGATGGACCAATAAGAAGTGATATAATAACCAAAATGTGGAAGAAGTTACATTAAGAAAGCGGACAGCTTGTATCTGTAAGAGGCACGGATATGGTTTGTCATTTAGATTTTAATTCACCTGTCTACACTACGAAGCCACATTAATTCTAAAAAACACACAGCACTTTTGCACCTTATACTGGTGATTCAAGTAAAGCTTGACTGATTAACTGATCCTCCGAAAGAATGTGTGAGTTAATCATACCATCACCCTGATGCTACTTACTCAACACTTTTGGCAGAACAAACGCAAAGGAGAAGAGACAGCAAAATAACCACTAACCACCATTAATTTGAATTCAGTTTGCTTAGGGAAATTAATGATGCAGTTATTCATCAGCTTCGTTGAGTTGGTGTTCCAAACAAAATTATCTACTGCCCTGTTTTGTTTAGGAGACATTCAAAATTAAAATCCAGGGGAAACCAGATCTTTGTAGAAACACAAGGCAAATTAATTAATACACTGGGGTTGCACTTATTAACACATTCCAGCTTGGCTGCAAACTGGAGTCAGTTAGCAGGCTAGCTGGGATGTGCTGCAGTGGGAGACTCCTGTCGTTGCCTACTCCATCTCCCCCTGCCACAATATTTAAACAGTTCAACTGTGTGTGCATATACCAAGGCAAATAAAGCTCACAAATTCTTTTTTTGGCATGGATTAGATTGTAAATTAAATGTAGCACAGTGAGGGATGACAAATACACAGGGAATAGCAAGGAAAGAATAAAGTAGGATGATGTTTTTTATTCAGGAGATGAGAACTATGCAGATGTTTGTTCACATCTTTTTAGATCTCATTTTTTCCTTTAGCCAGTTTTGTTTGCTTACACACAGAGCATCGCTCAGGGTGAGCCCTGGAGATGCAATGCTCAGAGATGATTAAGGACCGTTCCTAAAAGTATATAAAATATTTCGCATTCAAGATTAAGACAAAAATTCTGGTGATTCATAACATCAAATCAGCTAAGGAAATGAGATACTGTAAGCAGTATGGCCTTTATTATTTTTCCAAGGCATGCAGCTGAGCACTGAACAGAAGTGCAGCAGCCCCGTGAGTCTGGCCTAACCTGGTCCAAGTACTGTGTAGAAGGAGTATTTGTGCTGTGCAAGGTAGCAGAGGTGGCTCAAGCCCAGAAGCTGCCCTGTCATGGTGTCCGAATGAACTCACACCATCAGAAGGGGAAAGCCTAGCTGTGCCAGAGTGGGAAAACTGCGACTACATCTGTTCTGGTACGGAAACTGATCTGTTCTAAATACACTGTCAGAAACTCTTAGAACATTTCTGACCACGCAAAAGTCATTTCATCAGGATAAAGACTAAGCAATGTCAAGGGCACTCATGGGAACACCACACTGTCACATCGCCCCAGTACTTGCAGACCAATGCATGTGGCCTGAGTTACAGTTTCAGCATCAGCCACTCACCACAACTCCATGGGCTTTTGTCAGCCTCTGCCTTGTTCAGCATCATCAGTGAGTCAGGGCTGATAAACTCCCATTTTCTCAGATGAAAAGTAAAATGACTTTGAAAAGAATTCCAGTGTAATGACAGTGTGAAAACAATGCAAAACCAAGCACGTTCACTAGCAATTTTCTTTCCAGTCTTCAGTCAGATTCCAAAGCTGCCAAATGCAAGCTCAAAGCTGCTGGAATCACAGCAACCTTGATTAGGAGTGACCACAGGATGCTGCACAGAAACAATTTTTCCCCTATACTAAGGTAAGACAACCAAAGCAATACTGGAACTGCTTTTATAGAAAGGGTAAAGGGTGAGTTAGAAGAACAGTGTCAGCAGACACTCTGTGTCAACAGAATTGCTGTACCTCACACTGTTGCTCTCATCATCAGTTAAACTTAGCTTAGTATGGAAAGTGGAAGGACTCTAAAAATATTCTCAAGAATATTTGTTCCATTGTCTAAAACATAAATATACTTCTGCAGTTGTGTTTCAGAAGAAAAAAGCAAAAAGGGAAAGACTCTGGTTTGACCTAAACCATGCCATTTAGCATGTGTTACTTTTGAACTGGGCTACATCCTAAAACTGTTTTCTCTCTGCTGGCCTTATTCAGAATATGTTATAATCTACCGAAGTTGAGATAACAAAAAATCTGACAGAATCAACATGGGAGACCAGATCTCTATAAGGTGTTCTAAGATAGTTGAACAGTGGTTCCTAGTATTTTTTTTTCCCATGGAAAAACATTTCTTTGGTTGGAGATACATAATGAAATTCATCTGCAGTGCAGTATTTTATCTCCATTGGAGGAAAATACTAAAAAAAATCCCTCTGTGGGACATAAAGATTTTGTAGTTTACATGTGCTCCAAGTTAGGTTTGGGAACACCGACTTCAGAGCATTTAAACCATCTGCATAATAAGAATTTTTAACTCAGGATGTGATCATTGTAGTTCACAGTAATCAGCCTGATAATTTTCCAAGATACTAACTATTCTGTTTTGGATTTTCTTCCTCATTACAGTTGGGTTTGTCTATTTTGGACATAAATTATTTTGCCTCCCTGAAAATATTTACCGCCTCCTACTTTTTCTGCATACCCTATAACATTGATGAACAACTAAAATGTTATTTTCTTCCATAAGAGTAAATGGGAAATATATTCTCCACTTCTTTAACCCTGGTGTGAAGTTCCATGGACAGTTATCCTTATATAGAAAAATGTTTCCATTGCACAGAGGATGCATTCGTTCAAGGATTCATGAGAGTTTTATAGAGCAGCAAAGGCTACAACAAATGAAGTTTTATTTCACAGAATAATAGAATCGTTGAGATTGGGAAAGAGGTCTAAGATCATCTAGTCCAACTCTTCACCTACTACCAAAATTGCCCTCTAACTGTGCCTCTCAGCAGCACATCTCCATGCTTCTTGAACACTATCCAGGGATGGTGACTCTACCACCTCTCTTGGCAGCCTGTTCCAATGCTGTAGGACAGGCCTCTGGTCCTGTGGAGAAGCCCTCTAGTCCTGGTGCTCTCTGACACAAGATAAATGATCCAGCCATGACAGGACTGTAACCCTTATGCCCTGGGAGAGTCTGCTAGGTTAGACTTCAATAGTGGTACAGATGTATTAAAGAAACCCATGCACCTATCCTGAGAACGTACTCGGGGCTTAGGTTTCCCACTCAGTCAAAGTGGTATCCAATATGGAGTATTTAAATTTCACTGTAAACTGAAAACACAACACCTTCATACATTTATTTAACAATTGTTTTGGCAGCACACCATCAACAACAACAACAACAACCAACCAACACTGAAATAACCTACGAAGGAATACTAAGCACCTGAGGAATGGAAAGGGAGCACATACAGAGTGCACACAATCTGGACACCTAGTTATTTGGAACCAATTTTCAACTCCATTGGCTAAGGAACCTTCCCTAAATATAAAAAAGTTCTTGCAGTGGTCTACATTAAACAACAAATGCAGTATGCTTAGCAGTGATCCTTCAAAAATTTGCACACTCATTAAAATTTTGAAAAAGGAATAAATGAACCAACCCAAACTTACTAGAATGCTTATGCTTGAAATCTTTAAAGTCACTCATATTCTCCAGATTTATTTGTTAGCAAATCCAGGTAAGCTGTTCAAACAATAAATTCCAGTAGCTCAGTTAGGCCTATTTGTATACACTGCCTAGGTTTCAAAGTGTAGATCCTACTTTGAAAGTGACTATAAAAAGGGCTTGTGAAGCTCTGCTCTCCATTAATCAACAGCACCTAGTGGTAATCTACACAGAGCAGGGTTTTTGCCTAGTACAAGCTTGTGACACCATGTATTTGAAAGCTACTTCTAATTACAAAGAGGGCTATTTGCTAGCTCTCTTTGTTGCTATTCTCATAGAAACAGTGCCGCTTTCGCTTAAAGCAGAAGATGCTTTTTCATAACCTCATGGACTTCAGCGTGTTCTGAAAGCTGTCATGGGAATTCAGCCACTTGCTTTGTTCTGATTGACAGAAAAACTAAATTAAAACAGAAGCTCCAAAACACAATCCATTTTTGTTATGCAATGCTTACACTATTTTTTTGTCAATAAACAACCTCAGTTTTCCATCCCCTCTGTGGACGCAACAAAGACAGAAAGAAATCCTTCCCTTGCAGCTCTGCAGACTATTAGCACAACAGCCCCTGTAAGTCAGAGCTCAAAGCTTGTTTGTTCTGCAAACTCTCAGAGCACGTGAGGATCAAAATACAGGTGATTGTGCAGCCTTAGTGAACCATTCTCTATCCCCGTTTTTCCCACTGAACCTGTGTCTTACTGAATATCAGAGGGCAGTGGTTCTGAAGATCAACCAAAACTGTGCAGTGAAAACGACCTGTTTCTTATAGAGATATTATCTGGGTTAGAATTTAAAAGGTATTTAGTGAATGGGAATGGAATGCAGACTGGGGAAGGATGCCTGGGTAACTAAAAGCTGCTCTGTGGAACTTCTCTCCCCACCAAGGCCCCAGCATAACTCCATACAAGTCGCTGGCTTGCAAGTCTCTGGTATCAGGATGCTGACTCAGGATTAGGTATGCTAATGAATGTAAAGTTCTGACCACTCACAGCAGCCACTGAAAACAATGGGATCTCTGCTCTGAATGAGTAAAGTGCTGCAGAACAGTGTTTATCCAAAGCACGGCATTCTAGTTACTTCGTACTGGGTGTCCAAAAGCTCAGTGGATATGTAATAACACTGCACCTAGGGCAGGCAGGAATCACATTCTAATAAAAAATGAGAATGGAAGAGTTTTGCATCTTATGCTCATCCACTTTAAATACCTGATGAAACAAAATGTCTGGATAAACAGCAACATGCAGTTACATATTTAAGGATTGTATTGTGGCAGGGAGAAAGAAGTAAAACTACTAAATGACCTTAACTTTTAACTTTTTCATTATTTGACTTTGCATCTTCAGTAACACTCTTTTTAACATAATATATGAAAACAAAACCTGAAACTATCATCTGTTTGTTTGAGAAACGAAAAATGCCTGTATGTACTAGCCACAGCAGTTTTATTTTACATCAGTTAGATTAAATTATAAAGCAACGGATGCAAACACATGCAGATTTTAGGGATGGATTTGAATAAAATGTTATGATTCTTACTGCTGAAACAATCTTTTCAGTTCTGATTATAGCATTTTTAATATATTAAACCAGAGATAGGGATACTGCTAGACTGGATGAATAACAGTTGCTGGAAAGAACAAACAAATAGCAAGAGAAATCTCCCAGCTGAATTTCTGTCACCTGCCTAACATTTCAGTGTCTCAGAAATGCCTGCACAAAATAGGAGAGTGAGAAACCCCCAAGCTGGAAGCAGTGTGACTGCCAAGGAGAGCAGAGGCTTAAGTGGCCAAGTGAAATGCTTTTTTAATTTTCTCATTTATGGTGCATAAATGAACTTGAAACAGAAGCTGATTTCACAGAACAATAGTACAATAATTTCTCTCCCACTGCTTGCTTATAAAAGTTCTCTGGGTTCACGTATACGGTATATTAGCACCATAGGCCCATCAAAGCAATTGCACTGAAAGTGTCCTCCTTAGTTTGGGTAGACAAAGCAGAAACCCTTCAGTGCAATAGAAGACAGTAAAAGCAACCTTCCAAATAAGGCACCTTCACAGTAAGGGTTTTGAAATCACTGGAATGTTTACGATGGAAGACGAAGATTTGAAACACTGCTCTAACCATCCCAGTAAAGGCAGGTATTTCGAGATTTTTGTAATTTAACAGACTCCCTGTACACATCTTGCATTCTTGCAAGGTACTGTAATGATTCATCCTTCTGCCTCCCAAACCTGCTGTAGAAAGAACTACTAAATGATGAAGACATGAACCCACACATTCCAGCCCTCTCCTGGAGTTATACAGCCTGAAGCTAGCTAGGAAGAATAAAACAGATCTTTGACTGAAACAGGAATGACAAAGGAGGTGCTTCTCTCCGGGATAGGGAGATTTTGGGTAGTAGTAGTCCTGTCTTAATGCCAAACATTCACTGGATAGAGTAAGTAAGCTTCTGGTTTCCTTCTCAAACCCATTTTTCCTATCATTTATTCTTATGCATGTTCTTACACAACTGGAAGATTCCTTTAGAGAGAAGATTCATGCATTTTGGGGTTATACAGAGATCCCTGAAAGTTCACATGAACTTTTGTTACTTTGAAATCTGGCTTCAATCTGAATTGGGCTAAAAGATGGCACTGTTTCCAAGAAGTTCCACCATTTTTCACAGAAATGGTAAAAGGACACTATCTTTCTTCACATAGTAATTTCTAGCATTGCAAGAAGGGAATTTCAAAGGAGTCCTCACATTGGCATTTCTTTCTACTGTTCACATCAGGAAAACAGAATACAGTTAACATCTCTCAGAATTAAGGCAAAACAATTTGATAAGGAAACTGAAAGGAAAAGCTACTCAAATAGTACATTCTGTATTATATTGTTAACATACATACTTACATCTAGCCCAGTGATTCTTAATCTTCCATCATTTTGCCATATTTTTTTTGTAAAATTAAACCAAAAAATTGATGTTATCTTGGATGCAAATTGGAAAGTATCATTAGTCAGATATGTTGTCAGCTCCTTTGGAAGGTGTGAATAGGTAGACAATCAACTGATTTGCTGGTTTGGAAATAGCTGAACAAAGATTTTAGTCTTTAAAAAAATGTGTTATTCATAAAAAAAGAGCAGATGTCCACATTCTATCAGCAAATACACAGAAGCAAGCACAAACCTTGTACTATATACGGAGTGTTCTCATTTCTGACTCCTGAACGCTCGGGACGAGGGGCAGGAACAGGCGGCCTGTTCATGATAAACGATTTGCGTTCTTTCCTTCTCTCCTCATCTTCCTCATCCAGGATCAAATCATACAGATATTCATCATATTTCACAAAAGTATATGGGTGGTCCTCTTCATCATCTTCCTCGCTGGTATCTTGGTCTTCTCTGTAGCATGTCTTCAGTCCATGTTCTGTTTCACTTCTCTCCTCCGCAACATTCCTTTCTGAAAAAGTGAAAAATTATGTTCCATTGATAATAAAGAAAGGATATTAAGACTTAATTTATACTTCAGATTTTTCTAATGTAACTTATAGTCCTAATTTCACTTTTAAACTAAGGTATTCCAATTTTCACCGGCTTCATTGTCTAAGTAGAAAGGATATCCGAAAGGAATAATTTCAGCTCCAGGGCCTTCTCGTGATTTCACATCAGATTATCAAAATTAGATGCTAATACATTAGCTCCAAAATAAATCTTATTTAAGAGCAATGCTGCATGCCCCAGTTGCTCCCGCAAGAGTCATAGGAATACCTTCGTTACTGATGAAGCTAAGTAAGGAGTCCCTGTGGCCCTTGGCATTTTGGGAAATCACTGCTGCTGCAACAGTAACTTAAGAACAGAAACATTTCTGAAAAACACTGGGTTTTGTCTTTCCAACATTTTCAACGACCCATTTATTTTTGAGGATTTTCTAGAGAGGTACTATAGGGAAAGGTTAAAAGAAAAATTAAAAAGCTCTCTAAAGGATAAATGAAATGTATGATCTCTTATAATTTATGCTAAGACTGTTCAACACTCCACACCCAAGTGATCTCCCTGGGTCTCTCCCTACATTTAAGAGTATATCTAAACAGAACTTGCTGCCCTTTAGCTTTTGCATTTTACAGCTTTAAAAGGAATTGATGGGTTTTTTCATACCTGGGTTTGTTTGGATTTATTTGTATTTAAAACTCTCACAAACTATTAAGAATTAGAAAGCTGTTATAGAAACTGCCAGTTCCACAGTTGTTTTCACCTTCCTTGTGCTGACCTATTCTTCCTGTGCAAACCTAGTGTAGTGAGCCATGTTTTCCTACTGTCACAGTGAACTGTATACATATGTATCTGTTAAACTAGGCTATGGTCACTACCATAATTTTAAATCCTTAGGCTGCTATTTAAATAATTGTTTTATCTGTTTATGGTTTCAGAGAGGCTTAACAGTGCCCACACGCGTGACACATTTACAAATGAGATGTATCCCTTAAAAACAGCTTGTACTATTAATACATATTAATACATGTTAATAATTATTAATAATATGTATTTTGGTTCTGATACATTTTTTTATTAAAAAAAAAAAAGTATTACAGGTACCATATTTAATATGAAAAATATTTTGTTTGCATGCCACTATGAAAATTCTGTCTCTTTCTCCGCAGGATTTTCTCCTTTAACCCTCACAGTGGGCGCTCTCTCATGCCACTGCCAAAAAAAGTCTTCAAAAGAGCGGACTTAACTGTTAGGTCTTCCACGGCAATAGCTAAAGAAAGTAGCTGACTAAAAATATGCAGCAGTGACTCATTGGAGCTCTTCTTTGAAAGTAAGTATCATCCCAGTTTAGTGGGATCCTGATACCCCCATCCTCACATCCCAAAATGAAATGAAATGAAACCAAGCCTAACGCTTCAGGAAAATTCACAGCACGTCTTAACTGAACGAGTCATGCAGATGTGTTTCTAGCTGCACTAGCCTTATCAGCACAGGACTCAACATAGGACACTACACAGCAGAGAAGCTTTCTCTGCCAGTATCCATCTACAGATATATAGACAGAAACTGGCAGTTGGCAGAGAGCAATGCATCACTACTTAATGGTGTAGCCACATGAGAGCTATCCCAAGATAGGCATTTATATCAAGCTTGTTCTAAAAAAATCCTGTGTGTCAAACTTGCCCCCTCATTTGTGCACATATATAGCTACAGTTGAGTATTGCATAGCAAGCAGAATGCATCTGCAGTAGCAATTTTATTCTGTTTCTCTTTGTTTTGAAATCTGCAACTTCCTGCATAAAACCAGCTTTTTCCTTCACGGCAGAAAACAGGAGAAAAACCAACCTCAAGCAGGCTATAAAGCTAAAAAGCTATCTCTGGATACTTATGTGAACATCAAAATCCTTCATTATGGTAATTCAGGATTCTATTAGATTATGCCACATTTAAAAACAGAGTTTGTGCACACACTTACAGGTGTAGTCCGTGACAAGGTTTTTTTCCTACGTGATTTTTAAAAGACTGCTATTTAAGCTTGAATTCTTTTGCATGCTTATTTTTTCCCAATGAGAGAAAAAAAGATAATCACTCCTTCTGAAATAGATGCAAATAGTATTTTCTGCTTCTCATACTTGAATCAACCCACAACTGAACATCTTAGATTTTTACTATTGGGCTGAAATATTAAAAAAAAAAAAAAAAAGAAAGAAAGACAGTCAAGGCATTTCATTAAAAGTCACAATTTCTCCTTCTCCTTTTTGTTTGTAACACAATATAGTGTTTTATTTCTAATCACAACATTGGCTAAAATTAAGTAAAGTACTGTGTTACTTCATTCTCTCATTTCTATATTCTTTCTGTGAAATTACAAATCTCATTTAGTCAAGATAGCATTTAATATTTTTAATGTAAATATTTTTAAAAAACTGAGAAAAAATACAAGTTCAGTGTTTTATCTCAGAACTCTATTGTAAATCCAGTATCTCATGTTATTTAGCACCTTTCTGAGATGTGCAGCGTGAGGAAAAGCTGAAACCTGAACCCAGCAGCCCACACCACAGTACCAGCTGACCTACCTGGTCATGAACACCTTGATGCAGCAAATTTCATAGGTATGTTTGTGTTGCAGAATTAGGGTCATACTGCCTAACTACTACTATTAGAAGTGATTGTATGCAATTTCGACTGCAGCACTTAATGTGTTTGCACTCATGTTTGTATCTGCCGTTATTTTCTCCCAAGATGATACCTTGTGACAAATGGTGCAGCTCATCCTGTCTCAGGGTGCCAGGCAGATTTCGAGGAGGAGGTGGGGGCGGTTTCTTGTAGAAAAAGCATTCTCTGCTGTTTTCTTCATAATCACAGTCAGGTATGCTGGCATACAAATTGTCAGGACTGTTGACAAAGGTGTAGGAATCTTCCTCCTCAGTTTCCTCTCCGCTGTCTTCTACACCACCTTTCTCTTCCTTATCCACCTCAGCTTCTTGTTGACATTTTGATCCAATTCCATGTTGATCTCCTGGGTTCTGCTCAACTTGTAACGTTAAAGAATGCATTATTTCATTTAACATTTGCTATCTTGAAACATTTCCCATTTCAAGGATTCCCACAGAAGCAACACAATGGCTAATAAAACTTTTATGAACTAACGCAGTAGAAAGACTGTCAAATACATATTGCCAGTGATCAGCTTTTAAAATATTTACCAAATCAACAGTGGAAGTTTTTATTATATCTTGCTACTCTGGTACACAATATCTTTGTGCACACAGTATGCTAAACTTTTCTGGAGTTACTGTCAGAATGAGATCACACACACTTATCTTGCCTCCATAATACAAATTTGTATTACTTGATTTTCAGTGCAGCACAGTGCACTACTTAGGAAAACAAGTTACACAGTTGTGTGAGCTATGGCTTTGTTTTTCTGCAGTGGATTTTGGATGCTTATTTATATCTCTGTAAAATGGAAAAAGCACTGCCCTTGGAGACATGGCTGTACTCCTGAGGAAATGTTGTGGGGCTTCTAGGTTTTCAAGGGGCTATGGACCACAGGTTCAGCCAGTGAAAGGATGAACTTTCAATACTATGTACAGCATCAATATTTGGGTAGTCCATCTGAGTGACATAAAGTAAACTATACAGGTCTGTCAGCAGAATTACAGTCAATACAGAGCTAGTAATACAGAGCCCTTTCCACTCTGAGTTACCCCTTCCCTTGGGAAGGCCTTTATTTCACCACTGATTAAAGTGGGAGATTAGGGCACGTAGTTGACTAACATGGCCAGCTGTTACAATTTACATTCTTTTTCCTTGCATCTACTCTGAGGTGCTCCTATATACGGAGGAAACATGATAGAGACAGTAGATACATATCAGGGCTAACAGATTTCTAACCTACATTTTCAGTGCCGATTATATTACCTAGACATGCCAAAACAGCAAGCTTAAACACAGCAAATAAGAAATGCCATTTATACACAGAATATGAAACAGTTGGAAAGATACAATTGCCAATAAACAGATAAGACAAAAACAAGATAAAGTTTAGTTTCATAAATCCATGATACTGCGAAAATATACCTAACTACAAGAGACTATAATCAGTAAATGCAAATAAATAACTGCACTTTTCAAGGGAAGTACATATGATCACACAGATTTGCAATGAACTCATGATCAATTTGTGTTTAGGTGCATGAAGATCAAGATGCAAAATGCCTACTACCTGTGCCTCCACACAGTAGTTGCCCACACCTGTAGGCAGTGTCTTCTCTTACATAAAGGTTCTCTGAGAACCTGGAGAGTTCAGCTGTTTTCTAGATGCGAAGCAGAGGCCAGAAATTTGCAGAATTTACTAGGAACACTGTTTGCACTGTGACTGTCTCACAAAGTGATGATTTTGTCATTACTACTGAATCCCTTGTTTGCATTTCCCTATCTCCTAGGACATCTGTCCTCCCCAGAAGTAGAAATAACATGGAAATTACAAGTATTAAAATAATTTGGCCCCTATGTTTGTCAATAATCCCACCCAATGCAGCACACAATTTGCTACTGAGAAAGATGCATCACTATGTGACTTACTCACGGCTGGTTGAGCTTCCATACCTCCCATAAGCATGTAAGCATCCTCATATTCCTCTTCCTCCTCATGGCTGGCAAAATCATCTGTTGTTTTAATCTACAAATCAAAACAGAATAGGGCATTTTTTTTTTTTTTTTGGTGATATCATTCCTAAATAAAGCCATATAAGGTCAACAAAGAATCAACTATTCTCAGAGGAACAGCCACATTTTTTTCTATTGGTTCTGTCAAAAAATCTTCAACATTTTACTAACTGTAAATAGGAGACCGAAACATAATGCATTCACAACTAATGCAGTAGTACAGACAGAAGGACACAAGATACTGCCATGAAGCGATATCCAAGGAAGGATTCAAGCTAAATCATCTCTGCTCAGCACTGCACACGGCTATCCAGACATTTCCCAGCTTTATTCCAAACTCCAGAGCACTCATTGGTAATGAGAAAAATCAGTAGCAGAAAAACAGAAAGTCTATAGGACATTACTATATAGCTAGAGGGTGCACAGAGTACAAGAAATCTCTGGAGAGCTCATTACAAACAGCTCCTGAATCCTAATGGTTTGTACCAAAAGCCACGTATGCACTGAAAAACCAGAAACGGAACTGTAAAGCACATTAGCATTTTCACCTCAATGCCCAAATGAGGTAAAACACTGTTTCTTTTTCCTCTAGAAAGCTATTATATTCAAAATTTGGCTCAAGAGGTCAGAACAATTGGTTCTCTAAAATGTTATCACTGAAGATCTTCAGGTAGAAGAGGTAGAAACTTGCCTCATCCATAGCCACTAAGAGCAGACTAGTAATGCAACCACAGACGTTTCTGTTGTCTTAAAACTTACAAAATACACCTGTTAAGTGCTGATTTTCAGAAAAAAATGGAGTCTTGAAAGATGACTGGTTTTTTTCCAAAGAACTGAGCAGGATCCCAATTCCTGTGAGAATAAAATACGAAACTATCCTGTGCAGGCACAATCGAGAACTCAATAATTATTCAGGAATTTTGATGCACAAAATACTAACTCTTTGGATTTGAACACATTAATCCAGAAGAGTATATGGAGACAGCATGCTCCATACATTACCCAGTCTGCAAGATTAATTATAAATAGATGAGGAGACAGAGAAGTCAAGAGAGATATCTGATGATATCTTTCCGCATGCTGCAGACACTGATTCTCACAGTCCTGTGCCAGATTCTCAAGAAGTTTGTTCCATATTCTGTTAGCCTGGCAGCTACAGCCATTGGGGTAGCGTGGCCTTAAATTAAGTTTGTTATAAAATTAATACCATTAATATGAATAACTTAGAGATGTTCAAGGCCAGGCTGGATGGGGTCTTGGGTAGCCCGATCTACTAGCTGGCAACCCTGCCCAGAACAGGGGGTATGAAACTAGATGATCTTTAAGGTTCCTTTCCAACCCAAACCATTCTGTGATTCTATAATTAATATCAAAGGGTGAAAGGAGGAAAAAAATGAAGAAACTATCATTTCTAGGGAAGCGAGAATGCCTTCTTCCCTGCTGCTCTGTTACAAAGAATCCCATGAATGCCAGTCCTGCAGAAGTGCATTCATCAGACAATGCATCAGATGCCTCCCTTTCTTGCTTTTTTTTCTCTCTCCTCTGAGAGTATTGTCTAGATCTTCACTAAGTTATGTCTGCTCCAAGCAATAAAATATTAATCTTTGTCTTTTGTGCCTAAATAGAGAACCCCATTCTACTTGAGCTTCCCCATTGTTTATCTGGTTCCCCTATCTTTCACAGAAACAGGATATCTCTAAGTGCCCTGAAGTTAGCTGTATGTGCTTAAATGTAACTGTTCAACCGGGAAGAAAACAGGTCTTCTGCTGTACTTCTTGTGTCATGCAGATGATCTTTTCAGGAGAAATCAAGCAAGCAGAGCTTTAGATGTAATCTCTCCCACTATTACAGTAGAGGACTGTTTCAGACAAATTCTTTCAAGGTGTTTATCTTTGTGAACATTATATATATATAGATATATATAGATACAGATATATAGAGGTCAAAAGGGAAACGGAGAATGGAGCCATAAAAATAAACCTCATTAATTTTGGTGACCATCTCTGGTAAGTAGAGGAAACAATTGATACTTCCTTGTTTTCTTATTCAGCGTACATATTTCTCAGCTGAAAGGAACCTAAGGTAACTAACAGAAAACCAGCAGAATAGATACACTTAATATGTATATTTTAGATCTGAATGTTTTGGATGATTGAAGGCCAGCTTAGTGGCTTCTCTGATAATACTGAATCTTACAGAATTCAGGATGACAATCAGAAGTTTAGACACTTACTACACTTTCTAAAGGACATACAGAAAAGATGAAGAATGGAAATTCTTTAACTAGACTCACACTACTTAATGTATAATGATTATGTATAATGTATGAATTAATCAGAAACCTCCTGCAACACAGTGCCCAGAAATGCCATGCAGCTGAAAAAGGGGCAGCAAGACCAAAGGCAGTGAGTGTCCTTCTGTCCTTCCTTGCTTCAGGATGGGAAGTTACACAGCTGAATCAGAGTAATGCCATGGCTGAACTTGCAAATGCTTCCATGCCACCCTGAATGATCACATTTCTTTCAGGACTGGAGCGTTATAGGCTGTCACAGACAATCTATCATATAGAGTGTCACAGACTTTGAATGTAATAGCTCAGCCAGCACGATGTTCCTACAGTAGAATTTAGGGTGTGGTGTACAATATGCATACAGACTTGAATTTTGAAGTCTTTTGAGACTGTCTGACTGAAAATAGCTCTTTGGTGTGCACTAGGATTTCTTAAGAATGTCAAGCAAGTATCAGAAGGAAGAACTTGCTTTAACAGAAACCAGTATTATGGAAAAGTTAGAAAAACGTTGTTGCTATCTGTATGGATCTGCTAATGAAGGACTACTAAAAAGGGCAAGTGTGAGGCAGGAAGTAAAATTTGCTTACTTCAAGATGCAACAGGAATATTGAAAGTGCTCTGACACACAAATGATATTTTAAGTCCTAAAATTATATTTAAAAAGTATTTAGCTTTCTTCCAGCTACATATTTTAACTGTCTTGATTAAGCCTTGTGTGAGCTAAAGACTATCAAAACAAAGGCCAAGTTTTTGAACAGCTCCAAAGCTGTCCCTTTTATGCAAAGCCTGAACGGATTTACTTCAGTTATTTGTTTTGGAAAGCCATTATCATAAGTTGCCAAACAGTGGTTGCAACTGTCACAATCCATACAAGCTTGCTAGAGAGGTTGCGTGGGAATGCAAAGCCCAGATGCAAGTAGAGCAGTGCTTTTAAAATGACCTGCTGCTATACATGTGGGTACATGAATGCCTAGATCTTTCAGGTCGGCGCATCCTAAAGTAGCAGTCTCTATTTTCTCTAAACATCACTATTAATGAAAACAAATCACAGAATCACAGAATCGTAGGGGTTGGAAGGGACCTCCAGAGATCATCGAGTCCAACCCCCCTGCCAAAGCAGGCTCCCTACACCAGGTCGCACAGGTAGGCGTCCAGGCAGGTCTTGAATATCTCCAGAGAAGGAGACTCCACAACCTCCCTGGGCAGCCTGTTCCAGTGCTCCGTCATCCTCACCGTAAAGAAGTTCTTGCGCACATTGGTGCGGAATTTCCTGTGCTCCAGCTTCTGGCCGTTTCCCCTTGTCCTGTCTCCGCACACTGCTGAAAAGAGTCTGGCCTCGCCACTTTGCCCCCCACACCTTAGATATTTATAGACCTGGATCAGGTCCCTTCTCAGTCTTCTCTTCTCAAGGCTGAACAGACCCAGTTCTCTTAGCCTTTCTTCATAGGGGAGATGTTCCAGGCCCTTCACCATCTTTGTGGCTCTCCGCTGGACTCTTTCCAAGAGATCCCTGTCTTTTTTGTACTGGGGAGCCCAGAACTGGACACAGTACTCCAGATGAGGCCTTACCAGGGCAGAGTAGAGGGGGAGGATCACCTCCCTTGACCTGCTGGCCATGCTCTTTTGAATGCACCCCAGAATGCCATTGGCCTTTTTGGCCACAAGGGCACACTGCTGGCTCATGGCCAACCTGTCGTCCACCAGGACACCCAGGTCCCTCTCTGCAGAGCTCCTCTCCAGCAGGTCATCTCCCAACCTGTACTGGTGCATGCAATTATTCCTCCCTAAAACAAAGGGGATGTGGGCCCATTTACAGTTGCATTTTTCTTCTTCACTACTGACTCGAGTAAACCTGGAAGTAAATGTGAGCTTGGAACACTTCAAATCTTCATGGAATTGGATAAGAGTATGGCCAGCCATAAATCACCTCTTTGGATTGTGGAGCTGGGAGGAATTTGAAAAATCTTTCTATTATCTAAATTGCTGATGGAGTACTGAACAGTAGAGGAAAAAGGACAATTCCTTATGCAACTCTAATCAATATGCCTTTCCATTTTGACAATGAATTGCTAAAAAATAGCCTTATGCAAACATTTCATATTATTTGTGATTTTTCTTGCTAGATGCATTTCATTTTGCACCTAAGTTTTCTCCTACTGACCTTTGAGTGCCTCTGCTACACTTCTGAGTTTGCCCTCTGTTACCTGACAGTTTTCACTATCTTCAGACTTCATTCTCCTATTTGAATTGATCTCTTGCTACACTTCAAATCTTTCCTATGTGACAAAGCAAATTTGCACTCCTTCGAAATCTACTGCTATTATTTCACATTCTCATTGTAAGAACTTTGTATATGCAAACATATCCTAGACCATTCTCATGAATTTTATCTTCTGTCTGAACATCCTCAATGAGTATTTTCTGCTTGAATTCAGAGAAAAGAATCCTATAACTATTTCCTTCCCCTAAAGTATTAAATCTTAACAAAGCATTTAAAAATACGTTGGATAACGCCTCCTGCTGTATTCATTTCCAAGTTAGTATTTAAAAAAATCCTCACTATAGCTAAATCCTGTTTTTTGGTAGCCCCACATGTTAACTGCTCACTTAGTTCTCCGGTCTGACAGTCTCTGCAGCATACAGTCTGAGACACAGCCTGCTTTTCCACTTTGGTTGTCCCCAGGGATGCTCAGCAAGTCTATCAGAACGTCTCTGTGATCTGGACCTCTGAGCAAGACTATGCACTGCTGGTAAACAAGCAGCATTTCTTCCCATTTCTCTTTGGCTTCATTTCTCTAAATGAAATTGCAGATAAACTCGTGCCTTTCCAGTTTGTTAACACATACCAATCACTACTGATAAGTATTTGCAATTCTGGAAAAGGGAGATAGCATAAGCAACCTAAGTCTCTATTTTTGAGAAAAACAAATTCTAATATGATCATGTGAAGTTCTCTACTCCCATAGAAAGGAATGGTTTTCATCTACTCTACGCCTCTATAGTGCGAGGTGGAATATAAATAAGTTGCAGAGAAAACCATGAATCTATTTTCCTAATTAAGAGAGCTGTTAAATAATTTCACCACCTTTTCCATGTGACTTCCTGACCTAATGGAAACCTTATTGATCTCTTCACAAATGGTATCAACAGAAAACTAGGACCATAGGAAAAGCCCAGCAGGTCTTCCCACAAAGTTTACTTTCATGAGTGCTAACCCAGACTGCAAAGACATAAAAACATATTCAGAATATTGTCATGTCACATCTTGTGGCCTACGTTGGTTTTTCTGATCTCAGGAGCACAACTGTATTTTCTTAAATGATCCCATCAGTTTGTTTCATTACTGAATCTTTTGTTGGTTTTGACTCTAAGGGGTTTATTTGAAAACTCAGTTTACTTTTTAATCTAATGTTAAAGCGTACTCATAATATATTTCTCACCCCTATGTTGCTTCCAAGTGTCTTCTACACAGCCAACTTTGCATTTTAACGTTAGCTGTTTTTGGATGGGTGACATATCCACATTTCATTTAGAAAGGACTAAATTCTGCAGAAGGAGGATTAGATTCCAACTAAGTCCTAGTAGAATTATAATTTTAAGGCTAACTTTATGGAGCATTTCACGGTAGTTTCTGATGGACAAGTACTGTTGATAAAGAAAATAAAGTTATCTTCCTGAGAGCGCACAACACCAAGATGAGTGGAGAGCCCTTCCCAGAGACAGGGCTGTCCTTCTAGCCTGTGTACATAAGATGGCCAATTCTGTGCCAGCGGCTGCCAGAATTCAGCAATAACAATAAAACACTGCTTTTCTCTGCTACCAGGTATTAGGTGACATACTTGGGAGGTTATTTCCATAGGAGGCATCACCTGTGCTCTGAAGGATATTAAATAGAGGACTTCAGTGCATTTCCAGATGATGCAGATACAGATCTATCAGGCAGAAACTGCAGAGGTGGGAATTGTGATAATCTTTTAGCAGACCACAACCATGGCTACAGCATTCTCTGACTGGAAGTGAAAGAGGAGTAAAAAGGATGGAAATAGGCTAGCTCCTCTCAGAACCTCAAGAGAGAAGAAAGTGCTTTCTTCAGTTGGATATTTCCTCCATTTCTCTGTCACAGACTTAACAGACTTGTTTTCAAAACTGTATTCTTGCTTTTAGGATGGAAAAGCTGGAAAGAAACACAGCAGCTGGACATTTCCCCAGCTCATAGCACACCTCTGACCTGCCAGCTCCATCTGCTTAGTCCCCAGCAGCAAGTGAACTAGAAAGGACCATAACCACATTGCCATTTGGCAGCCATCTTCACAGCTATTCTTCCTGCTGTCTCACTCTCGGCACAGTCCAGCCAAGACAGTGCCCTCTGTCACTGGGTCTGCCACAGCTTTCCAGAATGCAAAGAGAGAGAAGAGAACCAGATATGCTCTAGCAGATCATTTCCATTTGCACCCTCAGTACTTTCTGAAACATAAGCAGACAGTTTGGAAAACACTTTCATTCAGTTCTACCTATATCCCTGAGCTACAACCTAGTGACCAACCACTCTGATTATAAAAATGTTCTGATTCTCAAGTTTGCATATTATCCACATATTCTACAGTGTTAAATATTCATCAAAGCACTGGGAGCGTTTAAGTATTTATTGCTTCTTTTTCTCAGGGCCCTGTATGAGTACCTGGAGAAAGCCAGCTTCATAAAATTGATTGCATGCATCAGGACAGAACCAACGCTGCTGTTCATTATCTTTATTAATGTTAAACACTTGCACTACTCTATTGCCTTGCTTGATAACTCAAGCTTACAAAAAAATCCAGATGATGAGACAATGCAGATTTCTCTAAAGCATAAGCTTGGTGAAACTCATTCAATACAGTCACAAAGACAAAAAAGAAAAAATCCACTTGGGAATAATCTGGTTTCAAAGCACTAGTTCTGCCGGGCAGGTGGGAAGAGAGGGGGTGGAGAGCAGTTCTGCTGCACGTGTTCTGCCATGAAATGCTGAAACAGAACATGGTTTTACAGCAGCATGGACCGAGAAGCCTGGGGGCCGGATCCAGCCCTTGAAACACTTGAACTTGACCTTCTGACCTCAGTGAGACTCATCTTAGAGAAAGAACAGCACACATTATCCTGGCAGCCCAAAAGGTTGCTTTCTCCTGCTAGCTCTCTAACTGCTGGAATGAGCTGCTCGGCAATGATGAACCCAGCCTTCTCAAGGAGTGTGGCTGAGCCATACCTGATGCACTTGGTGCTGTTGTGCACAGGGAGGCCTTGGGCTCCCTTCTCCATTTCACCAGGGATGCAGGAGCAGGCAGGCCCCGGCGTGTGAGAGCAGCACAGCGCAGAGGCACATCTCAGGCTGTGTTCAGGACGACACAGAAAATGCAGCAGTGTTGACACCTCTTAAATATGACCCTTATCCTCAGCAGTACAATTTTCTTTTGAAGGCATTTTCCTGTTGCTTAAGACTGCAGCACCATCTTTCCCTGAGCACAGATTTCTCTTTTTAAGTCATGCATGTATATAATTTATTTATCTCTATGGATTTCAGTTTCACTTGGCCAGCTTCCTGCTTTACTCAGTTCACATCAAGAGTACCACAATCTAATAGGCCACCATATTTAACTGCTGACAAAACTACTCTTAAAAAATGAAAAACAACCTTATACTAAATTAGGTAGATAAGAAAGTATGACAACAGAATAACAGTAAAAATAATATTGTGATATTCACAGCAATTAATAAAATTCCTTCTTCATACAGTTTGCCAGAAGTTCCAACAGCTACCTTATCTTCTGCAATACTAAAAGATAATGAAGTGTTAGAACCTCACGTCAACGTGCTCAAGGCATATTAAGATACACAACTGTCAAAGATGCACAATTATACAGAATAAAAGAAATGAGACATGAAACGCTCCACTGCCAAAATGTAATGATTTTGGGATCAATTTAAAGTACATGTATGGTTAAGATGATCTGCAGCCTGTTAAGAAAATAAACAAAACTAAAACATCAGTGGATACCCAACTTTTGGTTCAGCTGTTTTAACACGAGCAAAAGAACTGCATCATTTGAAGTAATCTATTGTAATCTTGTGTAATAGCTTTTTGGGCTCTCATACTAAACAATTTCATTTGCGTGTCTGCCTATAACTTCATCACAAGCAGATTTACCACACCACGTATCATCCAGCTAACATTCCTGAGTTGATCCTTATTTGCATCTTTATTTCATTTAACTTCACACTTTATCTGTATGCCTGTCTATCAATCTTTCTGAAACTTCTGAAACTGAATTTCTGGAAAAAAAAGCTCTGCCTTTGAACCATTTCATCACCATGGAGGAACAACCAATAAACACCACCACCAAGCTAAGTAAAAGTGCAGTGCATATATCTGTAACTGCATATCTTTCTGTGTTTTAAATGTCCATTTATTTTTATAGAACCTTCGAAAGAGCACAGATTTGAAAGAAAAACATTACTGCAGAAGGGGAAAAGGGGCGGGGGTTTAATCACTGAACTTCATTTACTGTTTTATACAAAAATGCTTTTTTCAACCAAATCACTGCATTCTCCACTGGAAGAACTTGTGCCCACTTTCTCTTTCCTAAGCATTCTGTTGTTCTCTAACTACTGAGTACCAAGGGATTTTTCTTCTGAGCGTTCAAAAATAAAATTCCTCCTCAGACTCATTTTAGCTCATTTCTCCTTTAACAACAATTCTTGTTCCTTCACTTTTCACACACCCACACAACTCTCTGAAAGACATTCAAATCTCATGGAGTACTGATTCTACTGAACAAAATATCCACTGCCATTTGACAGGCTGTGTAATCACTGCAAACTCCACAAAAGCACTTCCATCTCACCAGCAGGTTAATTTTTCAATATAGCAGAATACATTTTTTTCCTGCTTTTCTTAATTATTTTTCTGGGCAAAATAATAACCATTCTCCAAAGAGCTTCTCTTTCACTCGATGACAATTATTCTGTTTGAACTTTTAGAGTAGTTACTAAATTACTGCTCCCTTAGCAGACTATGGGGTAGCAGAGAGAAGGTGGAAGGCTCATTAAGTACAATGGATTGTGTAGGCTGTGAGAAAAAGAACACTTTCCATAAGGATTCCCCCCAGGAATTTGAATATTAAGTGTAAGTATGGATGCACTGGGCCTGGCTAGGATGGAGTTAACTCTTTTCATAGTACGGTGCTGTGTTTTAGATTTGTTTTAGATAATGTCATGCTCACCAATAAAAACGGGGGAGGAAGAAGAGGGTGGGCTTTCTAGCTTGCAAGGTGGATGCTGTTTGGAGACTGGCTGGGCTTCAGACTGCCTGTGGGAGGTGGTGAACGACTTCTTTTGCTTTGCTTGTATTTTTTTCTCCTCTTTCCTTCACCTACTAAACTGTATGAATTTTGATCTATGAGTTTTCTCGCATTTGCTCTTCCTGCTCTCTCTCATCCCACTACAGGCAGGGCAGAGGTGTATGAGTGAGTGGCTGTGTGGGAACTTAGCTGCTGGCTACAGTCAACCCACCACATCAGACAAGTATAACCCTCTAAAAAGGGACATGTGTGGCACAGCCTTTATTTCTAAAGCTTTTCAGGCTATGTCAGTAGCAGCCACCACGCAACGAATGCTTCCTTCTGTCAGCTCATGACAGCTCTCCAGAAGCTGCTGTCCAGCTGAACACAACCCTGGCATGGCTTCATCTGGGCCTCTCACACCTCCACAACTCACACCTGTGATGGAACAAAAAAAAATGCTCTATTTGCTCAGCTAAAAAGAGTCAGTTGCAGTGCCTGACTGTAAATAAAAGAAGAGTTTTAGAACTTATACCTATTTATTCCTGCATTCATCTAGTTTGCACATGCACAGAAATTTTATCTGCAAAGGAAGAAAATGGTCATTGACTCTGAAGAGCACTTTGATTCTCTTATTCAACAATAATATGAAAATATGAGAATGTTGGCTTTGTAAAGCATAATTATTTTTTAGATGACCATAATATCAATGAGGGCTGCAAAATTCTTCAGGGGTACAGTAGCTAAACAATGGTATCTGAGATGGAAACCAGACAGTGGAAGAGAAGACTTGCAGAAAAGTTAATGTTAGCACAACTGAAGAGCTTATGCTTAAAAAGGAAGAGTAAATATCTTATGTTTTGTAAGGTTTTGGACCAGTGACTATTTGGAAGGTAAGGAGAAGGACAGGGAAGGCCTTGAGCAAATAAACAAGCATACAGTCTGTGAGTCTTCCAACCCCCTTCTAGTACACTGAGGATGAACACAGTTTGATGGAGAAGAGCATACAGTATTTCAAGATGTTGCATTTCAAAACCCTGTGCTCAAGATTGCTTAAAACCATCTTATTCACTGGAGTCAAATGCATTTGTGCCTATGCTACTATCAGAACATCTATGATTTATCTAGCTCTACATCAACAGTAAATTATTCCCCATATTCTGCTTTGTATTCTAAATATACAACACACAGTGTTGCTCTACAATGTTAAGCAGATGATGTACTTTATATCAAAAGAATTACATTTTGGAGGCTGATAAAGTCACAGTACAGCTTGTGTTCTGCATTCAAGTAACAGGATATTCTAAGCTCTCTGATGGCTTCTGAGATTTAGCTCTTTCCTCTTGATCCTGCTGTGTTCCTGGAAAACTTTCTTCTTTCATAGAAACCAGCAGGAGTTTTGCTCTGTCTAGCCAACATTATTTTTAGAACTGAATTTAAGAGGAGTGGGATAAAGAGCCTACATCTGTGAAATGCCATGGTATTTCTAGAATAAGTTCCAGATACATGTGCTATCAATAGTTAGAGTTTTCAGATATAGGCATTTATATTCAGGTTATAAAAATCACCTTTACATTCCCAAACAATAGCTAAGAGAGGATGAGAAGACTAGTTGAAATAGCTGTTATCTGTATTGCACTCAACTGTATCAATTAAAAGGCTACTGTCTTCAGGCTCTGTATACACACCAGCAAAAATTATCTACTAAAGCATTTCTTCTGTGGCGAAAATATTGGCACAACATATGCTAAAATTAGACACTTCATGAGAAACAAAGACAGGAAATAAGGTAAAACACAGTTCTCCCCTCAAAACACATATCATGTAAATTAGACCTCCAGTCAATCAGATATATTATTAGCCTCAGGAGAACTTTGTTTTCAAAGGCCAACCAAGGTCCTCTCAGTTTGCTTAACTCTGTATAGATTAAAACTTGGTGCATATTTTGGCTTTCAGATACAAATATTAGCAAATTGTTGCTGGTGACTCTAGTTAATTGCTTTAGCTCAGGTACATCACATATAAACTGAAGAACAATGACTGTAGTCAAAGCAATTAAGAGCTAAACAAGAGACAGGCTCCGCTACACATTTTATCTCCTCTTTTTGTAAAATGCAGATCATAATTTACAAACTCTATAAGCAAGTTTTAAGCCAAAAGAGGCAAAAAATCTAGTCTAACTCAGGTTGGTTTTGCACAAATATGCAAGTAATATGAAGTTCATCTTCACGGCTTTTTTTTCTTAAAGATGACACTGGCAACTTAACAAAACAAATTTCTTTTCACTGATTGGCTGTGAGAAGCAGGAGTAACACTGTGTTTTACTTAAATGTTTCTAGAGAGAGAAACTCCTGATGTTAGAACAAAAGTTACACAATACAATACATGAGTTCACCAACAATAGGACTGAAAGAAGCAGGTCAGTTTGTCCTGGTCTTCTGTGTTGTTTCCCTTTGCCTGCTCGCATATCTTAAAGAATGCATCTAGTTGTCTCTGCTCTATGAACAGCAACAAACCAGTGTGCAGCCACTTCTCCTTTGATACTCCTCACAGAACAGATACATGTGACCTGTACCAGGGCCAGCTGTGGTTAGACTCTCATGACCTCTTGGAATATATAAAGTGATGTGTTGTTTCTCTTGTTCCTGACAAGAACAAGTTGTAATGCTACTTTCCATATAAAATCCATTAGCATTTAAATACACCTGTTACATGCATCATTGCATGCCCTCTGAATTTTGTATGAGCAAATAACGGTTGAACAGCCTAATGTTGAATTATCTGCTATATACCATAAAATCTGCCATTGCTGAAGAAAGGTTAAACACACAGGACTGTTTCACATGAAATAAATGCAGCCTCTGACTGATGGCTGAAATAAATCAAATGCTGCTGGAAGGGAGCAACTGGTTACTTGCTAAAAATTATAAAAATTACTTCTTATGGCATGATGTGCATTGAGGCCTATTCGGCTTTGAGAGGGCAAGAGAGAAGTAAAGACAAATTATAACTTTAAGATACAGATATATATAATTTCTATTAAAAAAATCTAATACTACTTTTTCATTTAGGGGGGAAACCAATCAAATGGGTAATCAGCCTTCTTTTATGCTAATGACATCAGTACTAGAAAATGCTTAGCAAGCACAGCTCACAAAAAATGCATTTGACAGTCATTTTAAAGGCAGCTGTTACTAGATTAGAACTTGATATGAATATGGATTTCAAACATAACATTTTCAGTGAGCACTTTCAGTTCTCAAGACCAGAAAGAAGGAGCGAAGAACAAAATAAAAGCAGAGGAGGACGGAGCCTAGGAAGAGAGAGAAAAAAGAGAAAGCAGCTTATATCTGCTGCTCAGCACATGGCACCTACAGCACCGCGTTCTTATTTAATAGCTGTAGTGTTAAGACTGCTGCAATTAGCTTTGCTGTCACTTATATTTTTCTAATTCACAGTCAGGATGCAGAAGCTAAGTTACTCAGCTTTTAATTCAGAGCAGTGGGCCAAATTTTTCATTTGGCAGATATACCTGCTGCATTAGAGTAAAACATGCTAATGAACCTGGGATGCAATACATTAGTGGATTGTTTTTTCCCACTCCCATCTCTTTCCCAGACACCTTGCAGTCACTACCATCAATAATACAACACTCTATGACAGAAGAGCAGTATGAGCAAATAGAGATACTGGAGCTAAGAGCAACTGGGTTCTACCTTATCACACTAGTTGTTTTTTTAAGGGAATTTTGTTTTTCCTAACAGGACATACAGTTGTAGGTTTGTTTATTTGTTTTTTAAATGAACTATTTCCCACCTCCTTTCCATTTTTTCCTCTTCCTCCTGAACACCACCAGTGTAAAGGCTCAGTAGCTTTGCAAGACTTCAGGAGCTGGAAGGTCCTCAGCAGCAGAGAAGAAAGAGAAACAGCAACAGTTGGTCAGGAATCCTGTGTTTTTTTTTTCCCCCCTGAGGCCTCCACTAGTTATCTTGTAGCAGCAACACTGGGAGGGTTTTAATACTTCAAATGAAACTCTAAAGCGTGTGTGTGTGTGAACACATCTAGCACAGTAGGAAGAATTTTTGAACCTAGAGGTCTATAAAATGCACCTATAAAAACTACTCCACAAGTTCCAGGCAAATGGACTCTACCACAGCTATCAGCTATCACGTCAAGGTCAGACATCACAGGAGGCCTCCTATTAGACATGGCAATCCTGGCAGGCAACAATAACCAAGCAAGGCAGAGATGGTACTGTATCAACTTTCCCCCACAGTACTCTGGTATTGTTTTTCATTGGACTGCTGAATGTCTTTGCCTAGTCTTCTTGTTTCTCTGTCACAGTGTGAAAATCTAATACTTGTATGAAAATCTAATACTGCATATAAGCTCTGACACAATTCCTGTGATGGGCTGCTTTTGCTATTTATGTTTCACTGAACAAAATCAAAATATGTGCAACTTCACATAGCGGCACATGCTGAAAAAGTTTAGAAGCGGGATTTATTGCGGAGGTTGGAAGCTATTTTCAAATAATCTCTAATACTGAAGAGAGGTAATTTATTGTCACATCAGACAACTGTGGAGCATTGACAGATAAAACTCTGCTGATGAAACAGGAATGGGTGAAAAAGAAACCTTAAAATTCAACACATTTTTAAATCCAAAAGCTTTAGAAGACACCATTAAGAAAAGACAGTGCTATTGCAGAGAAATCGTGGTGTGAAGAAAATAAAGAACACCATAACCTAATTGTATTACATATGGGTACTTTCATTCCTGCCTACTGTACTTGAAAGGTTAATCTCCCCATAACTACCAGACAAACCATTGTGTTGTTGAGTGCTGTAAGAACCCCAAAATAACAAAAAAAGTCCAAAATGTACCCAGGGCAAGAGAGATACATGACCAATATTAAAAATATTCAAACACTCCAAGTCTTAGCATTCTGCACAGTTTCTAGGTAGATACTCAGATTCTCAGTATCTAGGTAGATACTCTAGATTCTCAGTATCTAGGTAGATAAGGTAGACTGATAAAAGAGCTAGAGATTGGCAGACCAAAAGGATATTGGGGTTCAAAACATGAATTCATCAACTTACTACATTGTAGAATACTAGCCTCTAGCTAAATCACTGAAAACTTGCACAGGAAGAGATACCATAAGATCACGGGTCTTACTCAGAATGGCAGATACACATACAGCTTCACCACTTGGCTGTGCCTGCAGTTCAGCGTCCTGTGGGTTCCTTGTTGTCAGTGTCTCCACCCATGTGGTTACAGATTATTGCGTTCATATTTAGGAGCTCAAGTTTAATAAATGAAGAGCAGTTCACAAGTACTAAGACCACCCCAACTGATTTCATTATTTCTTCACCACTGATTCAGATGGGATGGCTTCCCTTGAGCATAGCAGATTCTGCAGTCATGGAAGCGCCTTGTGTAACTGACACGATGAAAATACTGATGGAATATGAGCAGTACCTACATTTTCCAGCAAAAAGGCAGATGAATAAAGTTTTGACACTTCACTAAAAACATTTCACTAATGATGATAGTGGTTTGGCACATCAGGAAGGAAGGGTAAAATAACTGAAACACAAGCACATTTTCTTGCTTTTGATCTTCTTCCTAAGATCTGTCCGAGGCTGATAAGCCCCACATGTGCTGCCAGAAAGCAAATCATGAAACTAGAGTCATAGCTGAGAGGATGCAGACCTCACATCATTTTCCCTTCCCATACAAGGATAAAGAAGAAAGAAGTAATGAAAGAACCATACCTCTTTCCCATGAAGTTCAGCTGTACGGTTTTGGAAGCTAGGAAATCCTCTGTGCCCTAGATTTGTCTTTCAAGTGAGTGAGCAGAGAAGAGGCAATAAAAAGCTTAAGGGAAGACACTAAGAACAGATGAACACAAACTACTAAACTTCCCCTGTAATATCAACTGATTAAACACAAGAGAGTGAACTGAGGTTTCATACTTCAGCAGTCTTCCAGTGTAGAAACTCAGAGTGGTTATTTATTGACTCAAAATCTTAAAAGATGAATGATAACCTTATTTCTATGACAAACCATTGATGTTTCCAAGGGAAGGCAGTCTTAGTACTTGAAGTACTAAGCTAAAGTACTAAACTACTAAAGTACTTAAAGATGCTTTTACATTATAGCAGATCAAAGGAGTTACAAAGTTGACACAGAAGACTTTTTTTTAGGGAATATTTTAGAATATGTCAAGGAAATATTATGTTCTTCATTGCAGCCCATGTCCATATGCTGAAATAGTGACCATTACTATTCATCCTAATTTAGGTTCAGGAACAGCTTCCACACACATTTTTGTATTTCACTCTGTTTTGCAGTACATTTGTCTGTTTAACCACCTAAGACATTTAAATTTCTTTTTCTGTTGGCAGTTTAAACATCTGATTGCCACATATAACAAAAGACTGCAACTACTCCAGTTTAGGAAAAGAAAAAAAAAATGCAGCCTTCACATAGGTTTTGCTATGTAAGAAAAACAAATATAAATCCATGCAAAATAGAGCTTTGAAAAATCCCAAAGTACAAGTACAGGAAGGGCTCCTTCAGAGAATCCTGCACCTCCAGCCAGCTTAGAGAGCTTGCAATCCTCAGTGCAAGAGCATGCAACCCAAGCTACCAGCCAGGTTTCTTGCCATGCAAACTTCAAGCCCAAACTTCGCATGCAGTAAATTAAAACTCAAACAAATAATGAAGAGAAACTTATTAAGATCAACAATGAGAAATTCTATGAAATGAGCTCTCTCTTCTCATGTTTACTACTTTGCAGGTCTCCCATCTAAACAGCATACCAGAAGATCAGTCACCAGACTAGATTTTCAGACAATGTCCTTTGCAGCCAGTACAGAAAAACTGATCAAAGAAATTATATTTACACACCTTTTGTTTCACAAAGCAGCTATAAAGAGTGCCAGTCTCAGGAATGCATTATGTTTTTCATTGTGGCTTTCTGTCAGATTAATCCACATGAGCACAAGTATCGTAGATTATAAAACCGTTCTTGAGACATATTCTGAAATAACACGCTGTGTGTTCTAAAACAATGTAATTGCAGCAGTTCATCTAAATCAGCACATCTAGTGGAAAACCTGAGTCACCCCCAAATCTTCCCATACTATATATGCAAACAGGCTTTCACTGAATTGCAAAACAAACTAATCTAGCAGTCTAATTCTCTTCTATTTACAGTAGTAAACATGTCATAGTTATTAACTGTTTAAGTGCAGAACTCAATACTTTAAAAGCATTTTCAAAAAAGTGAACATAACACAAAATTTAAGTACAGGTAATCCATACACATGCACTTAAAAGCAAAAAAAAAAAAAACAGAAACAAAAACAAAAAACAAACAAAAAAAAACAACCAAACCACCTTGTCAAGAATGTTTTTAACTTTGCATTTGTAAAGAAACAGGGAAAACCTTGCTTTTTGAAATGCCATGCCATTTTCTTTTTAACTAAAATTTCCCGAATGCAAAATGCTACCACTTCGAGGTCAGAATAACTGCTATAGAAAGATACGGAAGCGTTTGAACAGAAATGGAAAAAATCTTCATTCTCACTGAAAAGCAGTGTGCTATACATCCATCAAGGAGGTTAAGCAGAGAGAGATTTGAAATGATGGTTTTATACTTGATCACTATACCCTTTATTCACACAACACTGCCACTTGAACAGAACACTTGGCCTACGTGGAAAGACTTTCCAGATGTAAAATTAATAAAGCGTGAAGTATTGTCATCTTTGACTCCTCTTTAGGCAAAAGAGTGACTCTCATAACACAAATCTAGAAAATAATTTAATGTTCATCACATGAAAAGAGGGTTTCGTATGTATATGCTATTTATGAAATCACGATTTGTGGCTGAAGGTGAATAGTTGTTAGAATACAAGCAGTTCTTCACAAACGTAGCAATTTCTTAAAAATCAGTGGAGCAGCACAATTTGCCTCCACTCTGCAACACTTAGCAGACCCATTTGAGGACAAGTCTTTCATCTCTTCTGTGAGGTTCACAAAGAAAAAGCAATTGAGATTATCTGGAGATAACTACAATGACTCTTGTAAAACACCTGGAAAGAACAGGAATAAAAAGATCAAGGGAAATGTATAGCGGTGCACTGGCAAGGGGGTAACTTTCTACTAAGAGAAGTATACAAGCCACGACACTATCTCCACAAAGTGCTGTATGGCCTTGATTACATCCCGCTTACTGAATAACCTCCTCTCTGCTTTGATGTTCTACAACACTTTTACTGCTTGGTTTCATTTTTCTCAGATCTCTATTCCTTTCTCTAGTGCTCTTGCTGGGTAGAGACTGGTTACTACAACTTCCCACGAGTGCTTACCCCATCACCTGGGGGACTCTTCTGTCATCCTCCTAAAGTGATTCAACTGTCACCAGCTGATCTGTTGCCTAGTTACTATTCCTGTGTGTTTCAGACTCAAAAACAATCTGTCTGGGGCAATAGCCAACTTTCTGTAAAAATATCTCACTATTTAAATAAATACATTTAATTGTACTGAGTGACCTGTTATTTTCACTTTCAGGCACTGCAAAAACTCTCCCTCTTCTCTCCGGGACATTCTATAATAATACAGGGATAGAGGCTGCCAAGAAATAAACCAGGGACCACTTTCCAGTGGGGTGTTTAGCTTGCGGCAAATTTAGTTCCCAGTACACACGAGAAGTCCAATACTGCATAAAAACTGAAGAAAAAGCATTCTAATAGTGCCTGACAAAGATGGTGAACATGTTAGAAATATTAGGTTTTGTTTTACATGGAGCTAATATAGCAGCTCTTTGCTGCAGTAAAGTACAGAAATCCACCTGGAACATACTAACACTGTGCTGCTAGGTGATGTGTGAATGTGTTCCGTTATTTCCATCAGAACTCAAATCCAATATAATTTTACACAGAACTTCTCAAATTTCCTCAGATCTGACCTCTTTCTACCTCCCCCAAAACCTGAAGTTATAGGCCTGATTCATATATTTCAGTTGTTAGTTTTAAGCCACATTAATTCCCCTAGCCTCAGCTGAATTATTCTGAACTTCCTAAGCATCCACAAACGAAGAATCAGGAAACAGAAAAAATGAGAAAAACTTTTCCCCTTTCTCAATTCCTGTGGGCAAATAACTGTCTACAGTACAAGATCTGATCAGTACTAGGCTCCACCCTCAGTCTTTGCTCCTGGGGAAGTTGTTAGTGGTTATAAAATGTGATATAATGCTTCTCAAAATCCTCCATATGTCCCTACCAGCCAGCCATGAATTTCATACATGCCATACAAAATATCGTCTTGCTTTGTTTTTGCATTCCCCAACTATTTTCCAGTAAGAACAGTTTTGGCCATTAACACTAAGATAGTTTATCTTGCAGATATACCACCCTCATAACACACATTCCTCACAAAATTGCTACCTTTTCTCCAACTACGCACATGGAATAACTCACGAAACAAAGACAGAGGATACTTGTAGGAGACATACTAATAAAGATTTTGCCATAAATCTTGCTTCTGGTCCCAGCTTCCAAATAAGTTAAGGGAAAGACTTCCACTCCTTCAGAAGAAATTTGATGGCACTTCTGCAGCACTGGTAGCTCAATTTTGGAGACAATTTAGGAGGAAATAACGTCAGGACCTTAAATATAAATGTCAATTTATATCAGAAAAATCAAATGAATTTAGCAAGCAGCTGGGCCACAGTAGTTTTGCAAGGTTTAATAATGGGGATACATTCACTGCAGGAGTGAATCATCTCCCACAGCCGTATTTTCATTAGATAGCATTATATTTCGGTATTTTACAGTACAAATGCTTGTAGAATAAAGGACTACTGACACTGAATAAAAGCATGGAAACTCTGGCTTCAAGACAGTAAAAAATAATCTAGCAGATAGAAATTCACAAAAGCAAATTAAGATAGCTAGATAGCTGGAAGCACACAGAATAAGCTTGCTGTTGTAGAGGCAGCTTTTGTGCTGGAAAAAAGTTTTTATCATCTGATTGCCAATGACCACAGAATGGATCTACAGAAAGCATAAACTTCTTCCCTCCCATGTTTCTCACAAAGCCTTCCAGACATCCTACCTGGGAACACAGACCAAGAGACATCTGCAGTGTGTCTATCCTGTTCTGTAAATACAGCCTGTATGTTTGTCTCTGCATCTGCCTTGTTAGAGAATCTCATGTTAAAGGTCCCATATTTGATACTGATGTCTTTACACTGGGAGAAGAATCAGGCCCACTGACCAATCTATTGCCCACAAGGGAGGGACCACAAGGCAGTGTGTTCTGCACACCTGTAACTGATGTAAGCAGGAGCTGCGTGCCAGACTAGAACTCAGCACAAGGCCAGGATGTGTTTCCCTACCAAACGTAGTCAAGATACTCAGACATCATCATGGCAATCACATGAAAAAGGGCAATAGAATGACACAAATAATGAAACTTAGCTTACATTGAGAACAAAGACCACTCTCTTTCCAAAACCAATTGCACAAATTCCTTTTTGTATTTATATTGCTTTTCAATTAGGGTGCTTCACTTGCTTGCATTGTATCTGTTGTAGCTGTGTTACTACACTTCCAAAACCACCTCACTTAGTACTGTGAAACAATAATGAAATTTCAATAAAACATTAAAAAAAAAAAAGAAAAGAAAAAAGAAGTATCAAGATTTTCAGGAGAGAAATAAAAAACAGTGGTTCCGCAATGGACCTTACAATTATTATTAATTCTTATCCTAAAAGCAGGAAGGTAATATGCTAAGGAGTGGTAATACATAAGCCTAAAAATGAAAGCTCTGTAAGCAATAATTTAAGCTTAGAAATGTGGAATATTTGTGACAGAACACACAACCGTTAACTGTACTACATTCTGTGGGGCAGATCGTCAAATAATGATTTTGTACCTTGAAATTGATTTCAAGGTGAAGAACTGCCTCATGAAAGTCTAAAGCTTATACTAAATTGATAATACCAATACTGGTCGAGCCTGGCCTTGAATGTCTCCAGGGACAGGGCATCCACCATGTCTCTGAGCAACCTGCTCCAGTCCACATCACTCTCAGTGTAAAATATTTTTTTCTTATGTCCAACCTAAATCTCCCCTGTTAGTTTGAAGTCATTTCCCTTTGTCCTATCACCCTGTTAAAAGAGTCTGTCCCCTTCTTTCTTGCAGCTGCCTTTTAGATACTGAAAGACTGCTATCTGTTCACCTCACAGCCTTCCCTTCTCCAGGCTGACCAGCTCCAGCTCTCTCAGCCTGTCCTTGTAGGGAAGCTATTCCATCCCTTGGATCACTTTTGTGGCTCTCCTCTGGATGCACTCCAACAGCTCTATCTGTTTTCTGTGCTGAGGACTCCACATCTGGATGCAGTACTTCAGCTGAGGTCTCACCAGTGCAGTTGAGGGGCAGGATCACCTCCCTTGACCTGCTGGTCACGCTTCTTTTGATGCAGCCCAGATATGGCTGGCTTTCTGGGCTGTGAGGGCACATTGCTGGCTCATATCCAGCTTCCCATCAACCATTCACCAATACCCCTAAGACCTTTTCAGCGGGGCTGTACTCAATCCTCTCATCCACCCGCTTGTGTTAGTAGTGGGGGCTTGCCACAACCCAAGTGCAGACCTTGCACTTAGCTCCTGGGCCTACCACTCAAGCTTGACTAAGTCCCTCTTGAAGGCATTCCATTCCTCAGGCATGTCCACTACATGATACAGCTTGGTGTCATCTGCAAACTCGCAGAGGGTGCACTCGATCCACTCGATCTCACTGTCGATGCCACTGACAAAGATACTAAACAGTGTTGGTCCCAGCACTGACCCCTGGTGGACACCACTCATCACTGATCTCCAATCCAGACGTTAAGCCAACGACCACTACACTCTGAGTTCGATCTTGCAGGCAATTCCTCATTCATTGAATCCATCAGATTCACATCTTTCAGGTTTTGAGAGAAGGATGTTCCGGGCTACCATGGCAAAGGCCTTACTGTAATCCAGACAGATGACATGTTCACATTGCCATTATGATTTTCTGTTCCATGTGAAAAACACATTTTTATCCTCAATTACTTTCTCTGTTAGAGAAAACAAACAGAAGCAAATGAAATGTTTCCATGAGATCCCCATGTGTACTTCCTCAGACATCAGGTTTCAAGGCTACAGCCAAGTGCATGCCTCACATTTAGTTTCCAGAAGCCTTTTTTACTGATTTTGACAAGAAAAGTCACTTCAGTGCTCTGTACACTTTCTTTTGTGATCTCAGATTCTGGTGAATTCAGCCTATACATCAAGCTATATTACATATACAGAATTCCCTCTTAGAAAAACATTGTGTACTGGGAAGAAAAGCAGCATCCCATCTGAAGAAAGAGTAGAAATAATCTTTTCCTCTCAACATTCAAAGAAATCGCAAATACTATCTTCAGTATGACATAAAACAGGCATTACTGCATTTTTGTTTTGTTTAATTTAAGACCATCCTGAACTTCAAAACCAATGCAAAGTAACTACAGATATGCACAGGAGCATCCCTCCTGCTTAGAAACATCTAAATCAGCTAAAGTGAGGCTCCTATACAACACAGTCCCAGCTATGGCCCAGTAGTGGAACACTAACATAGTACTCCTGAAGCCAGTGTATGATGAGGTTTGTCTCATTTCCCTAAAATGAAACTGCCTCATTCCCTTAAAAAGATTACATTCTGAAGAAGAGTTAAATTCAAATAAGGCAGAAAAACATCAATGCCTGAAACCAACAGGGAAGATTTGGGGACTGTTAAAAGAAGAAATGGGAATTAAAAGCTCTTCCCTCATTTTGAGCTTAGGAGAGAGGAAATTGTAGCTCCCAGGGTACCCTTCTCCAGAGTGCTCCAGCTGCCTCTATGGCCACTTTGACATGAAGTGGAAGCTGTTTTCCACCTCTTTCATGGACTGAGGTATTTTGTATACAACAGAGAACAGTCTAGTCCAGGTTTGCAAAAAAAAAAAAAAACAACCCCAACAAACAACTGTTGAAAAAATAGTAAAGCTTAAGAGGTACATGTGTATGTCAAGCACACATATATCCTTAATGTTCTGCAGTGACAGGAAGCGTATGCCTGCATCCATGTTGCTTTGCCACCAACTCTTTAAAATAAAGTACTCCACAATCTGCACAAAATCCCTTTGTTAAATAGCAATTCAAGAGTTACTGGACCCTGTTTCATGCTTTCCCCATTAAAATGCAAATCGCTACCTTGATATAATGAGACTCAAAATGGAATTCTGCAGAAGTAATGGAAATGCACAGAGCTTCTATCATCTACTGATAACAACAACTTCTGCAATTATTCTAATTGTTTTCACGCTTGTGATTTATATACGCATTTCCTTAAGGAGGAAATGATTTTTAAAATAAGCTCAACAAGAAAGAAATATACTAAAAGATGTGAGCTTAAATTGAGTTTTCTGATCTCAAACAATGAGTTTCATGATAAATTAACAAACAATAAAATAAGTAGCAGAAGGAGACGAAGAATAGAAAGATCCAATCTGAAGAAGGTTCTACAAATCCATGTCTGACAGTTTAATAAAAAATAGCAGACAAGAAGAAATAATGGTGAAGTATAATCACAATAACTGTAATATAATAAGCACTGTCTTTCAAAGGAAGATAATACTGTGAGTGGAACTTTGTACCAACATTTCTTGAGCAAAAGGCTGACTCCCTATAATGTTATCTCTCACTTCTTGTTCTGCTATGGACGCAAATGAGAAAAACCACAGATTTTAAAACAGACAGCAAACCAGCCCCGTTAGAGAACTGATTCGGCACCTGAAGAACACAGCCAGAAACAGTAACCGTGGGAAACTGTAAACATAGAGGCTGTGAATCTACAGCTGTCACTCATTTTCTCTTCTTTCTAGTTTGAAGAGTGATCACTTTTATAAAGCTAAAACAATGCAAGTAAATTCTGCCAGTACAACACACGAAATGTGGCATATCACTGAGTCTGACCTCACTTTTCCACTAAAGCAAGAAAGTGGATGGCCAGTGCTGAATAGGGTTTGATTCCAGCTCCAGTTGCAGCTCCTTTATAGCCTGATGTGGTCCCCATGCACTGTTCTGTTAGAAAGACGTTATCACACACATCAAACACGATTGCTACTTAGTAACTACTCATCTGGAATCCCAGGACAAAAAAACTGCCTTAAAGCTTTTGATGCCATTAGAAAATTAAAAAGAGCATACTGGGTCAAATCAGTAGTCCATCCAATGTTGTTCCTACAGTCGACATATGGCAACATACCTTTTATTTTCTCTGTATCAAGAGATTTCCTGAGCCAAATACAGTTTCCCTCTACTTACTAACCTCCACTTTTTTCCTTCCCCAGTCCTAATCCCACCTCTTTTCGACCATAGGGATTCACTTTAAACCTCTGATAGGTTTGCATCAGTCTTGGCCCAAGACTGATGAAGCTTTATCTAACTTTACCTATACTTGCTGGTTTTATCATGATTAAAAATTACTTAAATGATGCCTCAGTGTTCATCTCCTTTTCCAAGAAAAGTTATCACCATTCTAGCTGATAGAAATATTCTGACCTGAAAGTTGTTCCTTTCATAAGTAAATTGCATCTAGCAACTATGAATCTGTTAAAATAATACAGCTGCCCTGCAAACTCATCTTGACAGAACTGTCAAATTCTTGACCAAATTTCTATTTTATTCTTCTGAACTTCAAAAAAGTTCAGAGAATCCTTCTGTCTGTTTCTGACTAATAAAATACAAAAATGCAAACAGCACTTTTCAGTTCTATCCACACGACAAATTCTTCTTCAAAAGAAACTATCGTGGGACTGGGATTACAAAGTAACTTTTTAGTAGTTGGAAAACCATGGAGTAACTAGTCAACACGGCAGTTTTTGGTCACTAAAATTCACCGTACTGCAAACTTTCTCATATGCAGTACCAAGCCCATCACTTTATGCCACGTGCTCCACACAGAACTTCACTTCTTATTCATTCTTATTTTGGTATAGCGACATAGGGAAATACAAACAAAACACAACTACTTTAATTGCTTTGCCCTCTCATTCCTTATCTTCAATCTCTATTTCAGTATATCCATGGCAGTTGTGAAGTCAGAGTTTCAAACAAGAAAAGTCTCTGTACTGCTCCTGGCATTACTCAGAGGTCTCAAATCATCATTTCAATGTTCCTCTACAAATCTTGTGTTACAGACTTCACTTGCTCACATATACCAGAAAAAACTCATGGCTTAAGCCTAAGTTCTTTCAGTCTGATTCTCAACTATTTATCCACAGGATATGTCATAAGTGATTCCACTGTAGATCAAGAAGTTATAATGCAATCAAAAGCAGGCCCTAACTACTCCCATCACTGCACTGTCATAACATAGTGGTTTCTGCTTCTTCACCTCCTGAAGTCCAGAAAACATTAAAACTCCCCAGGCCTGGTTTTCTCCACTAATTAGAAATGAATAAAGCAGGAATATCACTTCCAACATCATCGTGTATAAGAATCAATGGATTAATAGTACTCTAAGCTCTGTTCTTAATTCTTGAGTTACCTTTAAGGTAAAACACTCAATTCAGGTTTGGTTTTGTCCTTGTCAGCTGTCTATCTGTAAAAAGACTAAGAGATTACAGATCAGCAATCGTGATGTAACTGGGGAAAGCTTTTCAATAACACTATCATCCAAAAAGCTTTTATAGCCACGTCCCAACAAAACAGCTTAGCATGTTCAGAGTTACAGATGCTTCTGCAAACCCACTGCATTCAGCTAGACAAGAGTTTATGCATTTTACATGAGTTGTGTTACATTTCAGTAGTCTGTGCTGCAGTACTGCAATGAACTCAGGACAGAGAACCTCCGCTGAATCGAGGCTCATCATTTTGCAGGAGCAAGCATGTTTATAGCTACCAATAAACTAGGTACTATAACCTCATTTAAATGGATACTATTTGTCTTGTTCCAAACATCACAGAACACAGCAACATTCATTTGACCAACAGCCTTCTGCATCAAATCAAGGTTTTGAACACAAGAAATAAAAACATGCCTGACAGTCAGAAGGTTGTAAATGAGCTCAGTGAAAGTTGGCAATCATGTTTTCATTTTCTCACAGTGCTGTTTAAACTTCTGATATCAGTCTCATCAAACACCTGCCACATCAAGGCCTGCTGTGACCCTTAGACAATGCAAGTGAGCTCTACTATTAATGAACACTGTGGGCAATGCAGCTGTGTTTTGCTGCTAGCATATTTCCAATTCATTTTTCTCCAGAAGTACAGAAAATAGTATTAAGTATCATTCTAGTAGAATAGAGCACTGCATTAATTTAGCATTTTTTGCAAAATCACATCCATTGAAAATAAATTTCCTATGTTTTGGCCCAGGAGAGCAGATCAACCAGCAAATGGATTTCATGGCTAGGAGTTCCCTGAATTCAAACAAGCAGCACCCTGAGTTTTTGCCATTTTTCAATGAAGTTCAGCACTAGAACAAATATACAATGAGCTCAGAAACCTATACAAGAAGGGAGGTGAGGGCAAGCATTGTGAGGAGTGGGAAGACTGAAGGGTCTTTTAGAGTCAGAACCCATTTAAAGTAGATTTTTATAAAAAGTCTTTGACAACTATCTTTGGTTTGAAACAAGAAAAATGATTGTGTGCCTTTTCAGACTGGAGTGTATTTTCAGGAAAAAGTAATGGAAGTATCTTTTAACTGCACAGCATGAAAGTGGAGATGATTCTGAATGTTAACTCCAAATTATTATGCATTGTGGCCTATTAACCTTTCCCGTTGCATTATTTCTCAGGACATCAAATCTATAAACTATATCAGAGTTGGGAGCAAACTATACAAAGCTTTTCCATTTATTTCACAATTTTTTTGATAGACTTAGCAATCTAAGGGCAAAAATATCATTTCAGGCTGACAGCATAGACAGACACTATAACCTCAACATCTGATAGATTTGACCATCAGAATTCATATCTTGTCTGGAGATGTCAATGTTTGACTCTGAATTTTTATTTCACTTGCCTGGGCCCCATGGGAGACTATTTCGGATGCAATGCAATTGCAAACCTGTTCTGACATAATGCTAGATTTTAAGCATGGTAATTTCACTACCTAAATTTGAAGATGCACTGTATTTGAGCTACTTTGAAGAAAGGAAAAGGTCCAGTGAAAGAAACTTCTGTGAAAATAACTGGGCTAAATTCAGTATTGCTATAAACAATGACAGCAATTGAGAGAAAAATAAGTGTTAGCTGAGCAATTTTGGGCTGGCTTAACATTTAGGGAATAGGGAGGAAAAGAGGAGACAGACTGCATTTTTGTGCCCTCAGTGCTTGTGACCAAACTTCATGTTTGCAAAATTCATTCACTTCTCAGTTTAGAGCTTAAGTTCAATTCTCCACCTGTGATACTCTGCATACACATGCTAAATGAAACATCAGTGCTAGTCATGGTATCCTACTGCTGCATTGGTTTTGGCCAAGTCAGATCTAATTATCAACCATAACTTAATCACCACTAACCTGTCCCAATCTTTGCTTTCTCTTACTTTTAAGAGTAAATTTTGCTCAAATTTGGACTGTGGGATGATCTCTGATCTTGAAAGTATTGCTTCTTACATCAATACTGAGCCTGCAGCAGAACTATCCACACATCACAGGAAACAGAGAAAGATGGAATGAGGAGCGAACTTTCTATGTATGGTCAAACTTCAAGCAATGTTTTTTCAGCATTTTCACATAACTACTTGTGAGGGTGCTGAGTAACAGGGCATGAGCTCAATGGGCTACTTTCCTCTCTGAGCTCAGTCCCAAGGCAATCTGCTCCATCTGTCATCTCCTTTACAAAATTTGTAGAAAGCAAGTATCTTTTAAAGGCAACAACAATTAAATTCCTTTACATCAATACTAAGCCTTTCAGCTTAGTGAACTGCAAATGGATTTACAAACAAAAACCCAGTTTGGTTCTACAGCTACTGCAAGACTCATAAGATCACGCTTACGTATTTACTGGGAATTAACAAAACTAAGGAAACTACTGTGAAAAAATCAGAAAAAAAAGAGTTTGTACTGAACAAGCTGAATGCTCCTAATAAGCACACCTAATATGGAAATGGATGCAATATATTGTGTACCAGTCTTTAACTGCAGTAAAAATCTTGAAATACTCCCTGGTACTGCATTACGATGTGACTCAAAACAACATCTTAGACTAAACTGCTGCTGACCAATCTTCACAACTACATGAGCTGTTGTATATCTCAGTTGCTTGAATTGCTTTCTCTACACTGGTATTTTAAATATGGTGGTATTACACAATAACAAAGTGACAAGCAAGTCTCTGCACATAGAAGTGGTTTTAGTAGGACATTTTCCACACTTTTTCAGCTTTGCCTTTCTTAGGAAAACATCACACTATCAAGGCTAATAATGCATGCTACATTAGTTTTCCTCTGTCACAACTGGTTGTGTGCACTGCATCACTCTTCCCAAGCAACTAGACACAAAGAAACATGTCAAAACAGTGATTCCTTCTGCAGATGTAGTTTTTAGGATTTATTTTGATGTGGAAAACTACCACTCTGCACATTGTGTATGAAATTAATTCACAATGCTGACACTTCAGATATATTAAAAAAGAAGCTGCAGTTCTAACATTACCACCTTGTAACTAATCTTTATTGTTTCTTCAGTTTGTAGCTTCATTACACAAGTCCTCAAGATGGTCTATCATTTTAAATTTGCTCTTGTGATGTCAGCATGTCAACTAAAGTTTTTTTTTTTTTTCCCCTAAAAATTGTATAGTGAAATAGATTGCAAAATAAATATCAAACTTCTAAGTGGTAATTCTGTTGTGAAGTCTAGCTTTCCTAAGATTACGTAACACCAGAGAAGCAGAGAACTGCTTTTTAAACAAATATAACACCTTAAGGATTTGTCTTACTACGTAACAATCACAAGAAACACTTCTGAGAAAATCCATCTATAGAGAGTATCTATCTCGTGATCACCAACCTCGTTATTTTGTATAATAGTAATTCTTTGGAACATATCATTAAAAACTCTTGTTTGAACCTCCTAGGATGAAGTCAATACCCAAATCTTTTTTTCATCTTCTCATCTAAAATGCAGGTCAAGGGCCTACAGCGAGCAATTAAACTAACAGTAGCAGAGATATTAATATTTCATGCTAAGAGGAGTAAAAGGAAAATCATGTAAATGACACAGAACCCTTAGAGCTGGAAGGGACCTCTGAAAACCACGTAGTCTAAGATATACGTGTGCTTCTTACACTGGGTTGCTCTCCATACAGCCTTGAACTAAATTCTACAGACTTCAAATCTTAAACAATCACCCAACAATAAAATAAAAAGGCTAAAATCTAAAGAATGTAATTTTAGCAATGGACAAAAATCTCAAAGTTACCTTTTCTTGCCCTACTAGAAAGGTATAGGAGCAACAGATTATGCTTATCAAATATCGTCACCTGCCTCTATAGCACTGAACAAATATACCTTTCAGAGAACTAAATACAACATAAAAAATAAAAAAAACCAACAAGATGGTGCTCAAAACAAAAATCTAGGAGGAACTGTCCTCGTTATCCTCATGAATCCCTTACTTCAAGCTATATTATATATGCCAAAGGAATTATGTATAAACAGTAAGAAGACCAAGCCAAAAGGACCTGTGGTCTTTAGGATGTTCTTGAGTAAACCCTTAACACAGATTACAAGAAAAAACAGTATGTGTTCTGTAAACTATGAAATTTTAAATTTAGGGCTAACTCATTTAACTATGATTAAAAATGCTCCACTTTATGTTAGAACTTAGCTGACAGAAGAAATTGAAGAAGAACACAACAAATAAGCAGATGACAATAATAAACATATTCATGCTTTTTTTTTTTTCTCTTTGTAATATTTATCATGTTCTGACCCATCACACAGATAATTATCATCCTAGACAAACAAGCAAGATATAAAGGAGCATAGGTCCAATTTCAAAAGCTAAGTCTATACTGTTCTGCACAAATACTGTTCCTACAAATGTATTTTTATTATCAGAACTTTCTCTTCACTATTTTCAGTATTTCTTTTTCCATGTTACTTTTGAGACAACAGTACTGGCTTTTTACTGAGATACACTGAGATTATTAGAGAGTTTTGTTTACACAGATAGTCAACTTCATATTTTTTACTGTTAGTAGTTTGCCAGCTTATCTAATGTAAGCAATAAAGACTAAAGACAGAATAGAAAAAGTATTAAATCAGCGTAATCAAACTCTTCCCTGTGTGTAGAACTATGACATACTGAGAGCTTTTTGTCACTGAACAATAGCAAATTTTCCAGTGGTCAACAATTGTTCAGTGCTAGCATATAAAAATCAACAGCCAAAAGCCTTCCAAATATACAGAAGAGAAAATTAAAGACAAGCCTGACATTTAAATCCCAATGGTATCTAAGTAAAATGTATCATCCTGAAATCTGACTCATGTCCTTCTCATTTGAAGAATGTTACTTACAATATGTTAAATCAAACAAATATAACTAATATAAAGTTTGCCAGATACAGTGAAATGCTGGAATCATCATATCATTCTGTCAAGCAGCAGTAGCTTGGGGTGTTTCTGGAAAAGATAATTCTAGAAAGCTGCATGCATTCTCATGGGCAAAAGCAGCAGCTTTTAAACAAACTTTAGTCTCAAGTTTTGTTCCCTTTTCCCATTTGTCAGCTGATGCTTTAAATTCTTCTAAGTTTGCTGTTTCTTTGACAGACTGGAGTTCGATGTTCTCTTTTCTTAACCCAGTAGATGGTGTCAAAGCGAGTCTTCATTAGATTGCTTTGCAACACCAAGCAAACTCTGAACATGTCTTACCACATCACTGTCAGCTAGAACTGGTTAATCTAATCACCTCCATCTGGAGATGAATGAGAAGAGACAAGCATAGAAGAGCCTTTCAGGTGCAGCTGCATCAGTCAGCACCCATGGGGCTCTTCAGGGACGAACTCTTTTAAGGAAGTTTTATACTGAATCCTTACTGGAATAATTCATGGAGAACATCTGCCCATACGATGTCATACTGTACTGAAGTCATATAATCATGGTCTTTAAAGTAGTGCAGTCTTCTGAGCACAGCAGTCAGCCCAAATGTAGATATCATTGATTTGTCCTTTTACATGATTGCCTAAATAATGACAATGATCTGCTTGAACACATCAGTGTCTTCCTCCTCTTACCCCACCATCAACTGTATGAAATTTGCACTTTGTTTTTGTTTAGTAAGCATGAACCCATGTTGAGATAAAGTTATAGGCACTTTTATTTGTTACTATTACTTTAGCATATACTGTAAACCTATTTGTAAGCAGAAGAATGCATGCAATTGCAGATCACCATTATGAAAATGAGGGCTCCAAACCAGTGCAGATATTTCCAGTGAAGAGAATCAAAATGGGAGAAAAGATCTTTTCAGTCATGTATGAGGAACCGAACAGCAAGAATCTCAAGAAATCAAGCAAAAAAGAAAGCTAAACTGTTAGCCCTTACTGTGGACAAGAATTCCAGCATCCTACATGCTGTTAGATCCACAAGTCCACATTGCATCATTTCTTCATCTGAGTGCTGCTTCTCAACTTTCCCAACATTTCTGTATTATGGCTGCAATTTTTCTTTGAGTCACATTACTAGGCAGTTAATATTCTAAGAAATAAGCGGTATACATTCTGGGGGAAAAATAACTAATTATACATCCCAGTGTAGCTTTGCTCATAGTCTACTTGTGCATTCTGTCGGGAATCAGAATTAATTATCGGATTAAAGAGTTGTAGGCTATATTTTTATGTGTAAAAATTATCCAGTGGATTTTTCATAAAGATGGCAAGTTGACATCTCAATGCCCATTTGCTTGTTCCTTTAGCTAGGAGAAAAAAGCAGTATAGATTTCCTGCCCTATTTAGCCTATAAACTCTGCCTTTGAAGTGCATCATGCAAGAGAATGTGGTTTGGCCTTACCACTGAGACTTCAACAAAGGTGTCAAGTAACTTTAGTGATGACAGCATTCTGTAAAAGTAAAGCAAAAGGGCAAGAACTAAATTCATTTTGTAGCTGCTACTTTCCACTCTCTGCTGATAAGGGCTAGATTTGAGTGGTAACCTAGCAAGACATCACTGCTGATAGGAAAAAAATCAGTTCCATAAAACAAAGATGAATTTCTACATGTTTACTTAACATACAGTAAATTGCTGAAGAACTTCTTGTCTGTACAATAGTATTAGTTTTCCTTCTGGTTTAATTAGGCAAGAAAAATTAAATGCCTTGCAAAGCAGACATTCTCCTGCAACAGGGTAAAAGGATGTCTTGAACACAGAGCAGCTTAACCCCTTGGGTAATGTGCAGCCAATTTCTATTAAAAGTAAGGAGTTCAGAAAGTAGGAATAGTTCCCACATTTGGTGGACTACATCCTCCTGGTGATGTACACGCTATTCTAGTAATCAGTTGTCCACCCCCATCTCTGCTGCTGTCAACACTGATGACAAGTGCCCAGCACTGTGCTGTATAGCTAGCTAGTATGGAGATTTGAGCTGCTGTCGTCCATCATTTGTTCTTTTCCTCCTACAAACTCCAAAGTGAAGGAGAAAGTGAAACATCCTGCCAGCATCCATTTTCAGATTTCAGAAAAAAGAAATCCAAGTGTCCAAAGTGGCTATGATGCTTCTTTGTGCCACATTCTCATTCTTTTTAGAGGACTTCCCTTCCATCACAGCTGGGAATTATTCAGCTATGGGACTTACTGAGGAGAAGAGGAATAAATACAATCTCATAAAATCTTGATCTTTTCTACTCACAGGCTTCATGGGAAACAATGGCTTAGAGCAAATATGTTTTTAAACTCAATTGAATTCAGAGAATGCACATTGCCTTAAACTCTGGGGACTGTATCAGTTCCAGAACTAAAAGATCAGCAGAGCAGCACTAATGCAAGGTATATAAACAACTTGGACTACTTATATAATGAGATATCTCCTCCCCCCACCATCAGATGTAATATCAGGCTGCATGGCCATATCAACAAAATCCTCTACAGCTTAAACCATGAAATTAATTAATGCCTTAATGGGATATTGTATTGGACTTCTATCCATGGGGAAAAAAAAAAAGCCACCTCAAATTGCACTGCATGGGTTCCCCTATGCTTAAATTAATGTTTTCTGGAGAGTATTGACACCTGTAAGACAGAATATCACCTATACTCTCTTAGAATCAGGCTGAAAAGACGCCAAAATATTTGCACACCTCTGCCATAGCATTAACACAGACGCTCTAGAGAATAAATCTATAGTGCAATAGATGCATGGGTCTGAACCTAAATAACACCCTGTTCCACAAGCTGAAGGATATCTAATCCCTATTTCATATATTATTATCTAGAGAGCTTTTACTCCTTGGTCTAATGTCAATAAGAAAGCCGCTTTTTTTTTTTTTTTCTGGAAACAAACCATATCTAGCCTATTCTTTTTTTATTATTATTTTTGCATTCTTGTAGCAGAAAGAAGATGTCAACTGGTGTGCAACTTGGCTCTCTTCAACTGTACACAATGCTACGAACAGAAGTACTGTAACACATACAGAGCAAGCATGATGCATGTCTACTTCCTCAGCTGTGTACACAGAATGCTTATGATAAATCCAGAGGTATATGTACATGAACAGGAACCAATTTAATCAGATGAGACTTGAAGAAGATGAGATTCTATCCGCATTTCAATACTGTATTATGTATTTATTAGAATTCTGATATTTTTTTTTCATAATGCAACTTGTGCAGAGGTTAGAGGAAACTATCTTATTACTCAGATAAATTCTGACACAGGTCAGGAACTTCCTCATCTCCAAATGAAGAATATCTCCAGCTAAGTTTGAAAGTTTCTAAGCAGTTCTTTTATCTCTAAAAATAGGAAAAAAGTAATAAGGGCACTGCTCTACTAGAACAATAAAAAATTGTGCAGAAAATGGCACCTTTAAGCTTGCCTGATAGAATGAAAACAACAGAATTATCAGCACTAGCCCCATGAATTAAGATCAAACTAATCAACTATCTAGAAAGAGATTCATTTTTACTATTTTTTAAAGAGAAAAACAAAAAAACAGGCCTTAATATTAAATTCCTGTGAAATCAGCATAACAATACAAACAAATTTTAATATACATTCTCCCCAATTTTCCTATTATTTTAAAATTACACAAGTAGGGGGAAGTGATAAAAACAACTGATAGCAGATGTCTTCTGCCACATGTCAAGTCAAATTAAATCTGTGATCTAAAATACACTTCAGCCATGAATACTGATGGCTAAATAGTGACCTGCTGTCATACACATCTCTAGAACAATCATGTTTGATACATTCTGACAAAACTGCTTCCCACGTACATATGTCCTCTGAACATATTTACATCAGTTCAGACTGCACTGCTAGAACTAAGATCAATAATACTACAAAAACTGGAAACATCTGCTTAGAAAACAAAGTCCTGCAAAATCAGGCTCTGTCCTTCAGCAGTATTTTGACAGTCAGCATCAAATATTTTTAGCTGAAGTCTTCAAAATCACAGCTAACAACATTTTAGGCATGTGCAAAACTGTAAATAAGAAACTATGTTCAAGTCATTAAGAATATTTCAAAACTGCCAGATAACATTAACATTGAATACTTTCAAGTTCCCTGCTGGCTTGCTGGCTTGACTATTCCTCACAAGTTTGCCTGTATCTGAGTTTCTTTTTTTTTTTTTTTTTTTTTTTTTTTTTTTTTTTTTTTTTGTAGCTCTACAACATTTTGCGCAAAGCTTGAGAGAAATAAATATGCAAGTGTTACAATAAACAACCATGCAAGACCAGGGAGTGCTGTTTCTCAACTGCTGATGGCAATTACTAAAGTCTCCAGAGAAAGGCTATTCTGTTAAGAATGCACATTAGACAGCGAGAAGAGGGCTCTGCACAGAACATACTCTTGTACTTATATTTACATTGGCTGCAATGTCTCATACAGATCTAAATGAAGGTCTCTCATGAAGGTCTCCTACCAAATGCAATCCTGTAACTGTGAACGTAACTTATCCTTGAATCACATTCCTGATATTTCTGACCTGTATGCTTTTTTCTGGAATACTCACAGAAAAGAAAAATGAAAAAAAAAGGAGAAAACACAAAACAAAGAACTACAGCAAAAACCTTTTATGAACAGTGATTTCAGTGTTGTACATTTCTAAAAATATGGCTGAATCAGGTTGATGTGTCTAATGTTCTGGCTCTCTCAAAAAGTCCTCTGCTAATAAGTAGGCCTTCCTAGGAAGTTTTGGAGGAAGTTTTTCATGCAGAGGGTTGTGCACACCACAGGTTGCCCAAGGAGGTTGTGGATGCCGCATCTCTGGAAGAATTCAAGGCCAGCCTGGTTGTGGCTCTGGGCAGCCTGGTGTAGTGATTGGTGACCCTGCACACAGCAGGGAGTTGAAACTAGATGATCATGTCCTTTTCAGCCCAGGTCATTCTATGATTCTATGATTCTTGGAAAAGCAAACAATAATTCTTTACTGAGAAATCTATGATGTGCATATCTCTCTCTGTGCATATCTCCTGCATACAGTGGGCTAAAGACAGATCACCTTCTAGAATAAGACAAATGAAATTAGAAGAAATAAAGGATTAATTTGATGGGTAATGAATCAGAAGGATAATACATTAGCTTCATCACTAATGTTAGGGCATATTACCAATGGCTGGGAATAATACAGTGTTATGCTCATTACAATTATTGTGGGTTAAGAACTAAAACTCAGTAATTCTTACTATTAGGCAAAAAATAATAATTTGCATTTACAAATCACATTTGTCAAGGCTACTTTTCCTTTCAGTCTCTTCAGTTCCAAACCATTAAATGCTATGGATTTTTTCCCAAACAGCTGAACTAGGGACAACATCCAGCATGCACGCTTTGTATCATGGGACTGCAGAACCTCCTGTATGATTCAGTTCCAATTCTAAAAGTGTCTCAATAGACTCACAAGCAGAGAGTGACTTGTCTCTGTTGCTTGAATGGGTAACCCAGAACACAGTGTGGAATTCTAAATATCAAATCTAGATTAGTAAATTGAGACCGGCATTGGTCTCAAAATAGGATTAAAAACACATGTACTGACAAGCAAAAATGGGGCTGGAAAAAGCCTTCTGCACAAACTCCAGCAACTCTGACACTAACAAGCTCCATGCTATTATTCCAAAATACCCAGCAAACACATCTGTGTTTTTCCAAAGTGTTGTAGTATGAAATTACAATTTGAGTCCCGCAATTTATCAGTGTCAAAACAAGGTGGTAAAAATCCCACTGGCCTGTTTGCAGACCCCCTTAAATTTCTTGCTGTGATCCCACCAGCAGGATGTTCTCAGTGTGCCCTGTAGCATAACGGGAGCTGGGTAGGGCACCTCCACATAGACCAACTGGAAACCATTCCTCTGCTCAGTCTCAGAGGGGAAAGGAACAGAGAGACTTCTCCTTCTATTCCTTCATTCATTATAAATGCAGCAAATCCACAATATTAGAAATTAAAAACAGATACTCCTTAAAGTCAAATGGCCTTATCTTAGTTTCACCAAAAAGAGAAGATTCTTCCATCCTTCACAAATCTTGAGCTCCTACAGCAGGAGTCCCTGCCAAACTTAATTTGTCTGTTTTGTATGAAATGTATAAATGGATACAGTACCACTCAGTGTAACAGCTGTAGATGAATCATTAGCTACAGTAAACACCATTTAGAAAGTCCCAATCAAAACAACTTGGTCAAGTTTTGGGAACTGCAAGCACACAAATGCCTAGAATATACTAAATTTAACAATCTGTTCCTTTTTAGATCCTTCAAAATTATCCAGAAAAGGAAGAAAGGAGAGAAGATGAATAAATAAAATGACAGGGAAAACAGTTCCCTTCCTTTGCCTTCCATTTCCCCATTTACAACCCTTTTGTACCGTGGAGACTGGAGAGAGAGCAGATTCATAACCTCTCCTCAAGCTCCTCATGCACTCTGGCTTCCCCAAATCCTTTGCCATCTCAGTGCATAGATGGCGCAGCACACTGCTCACTTCCTCCAGTTTTTTGAATAACAAGCTACAGTTCCTTATGAAAATGAGAGGTGAGATAACACACACAAAACAATTTTTTTACATGACTCAAAGGCCAAAAAAAACCACAAGTCTTTCACTACCTCACTTACTGACTACATTTTATTGGCCACAGCAGCACAATAACTAAGCAGGAGCCATGTCAGGTTGATACCATGGGATGACATGCAGAGCTTCCAGGATTAAGACTGAAGAGTTCTGAAGAGTTTCCTTCTTATACTTTGTCATGCTTTTTTTTGGTCTGTTTAAATAGATTGCTGCTGCTTCTCATCTAAATCTAGTTATTCATTGTTACTAGAGAACAATTTGGCAATTACAGAATATATGATGAATCATCTAAACACAAATAAATGGATAACATACCCTAGTTGTCACTGGGTTCAATATGGCTGTCGACTTTCTTACTGAGCCCTTAACTACAAAGTGCTTTTGAAATATTACTGTAACACAGAGCTGTATCTATCTCTTCCTATTGGTCCTTAACCCACTTAAAAGGGTTGTGTTAAGGAAAAGCATGAAAAGGAATTGCCCTGGGCCAAGCACACTAAGCAAACACAAAAGTCTACCTCGACTTTTTCTAAAGTCTAAAGTGAATTTTACTTCTATCAAAATAGATTTTACTCCTTCAGTCCTTCCCACTCAAAGTTTGCAACTTTTCTTCTCTCTGAGCCCATCTGCACATGTATTTTTCAAAACACATGTGATCTGCAAACACATTTACAGAAACATTTTACCTCTATTCATCTCTAGTTGTTCACTTCCAGTCTGTTGACTTACAACAAGAGTAAGATCAGGAAGCACATACAAATACACCTTGTCAAATAATCTCTTCCTGTCTGAAGGCTTTTAATATGGCAGATTTATCTAAACCACTTAGAGAATTTGTTTTCTCCTTTGTCATGTAAACACTTAAGTTTTTTAAAGGAAATACACACACAGGAACATCTTGCACTTTCACCCACAATAGAGGTGATCACTTGATTTGAGGATACTAATTGAAGGTTGTGAAGACACAGGAGCGAAATGGCAAAGTCTGTACGTATAACAGTTAATTATCATTCAGAAAAAAATCAATTTCACTCATAAGACCAGTATGATAAAAGAAATGCAAGTCTGTATACAAGGAACAAAAATCTTTGGAAATAAGGTGATTTTTTTTGTTGTGAATAGACAGGAAAACAAGCTACTGTTTAAATCTTGGATTTAGCAGTCATGTGTCTCTCTGTGTATGTGATTTTCTTGGTTTTTTTTTTTTGTTTGTTTGTTTTTTTATGAAATTGGCTTATCTTGTCAACTTGGCATGAGTCAGACAAATTACTTTTCTCTTTGGAAATAAAACCTTAATCTGCAATACTCACTAATTACATTACAACCTGGATCAAGATGTTCAAAATCCCCATGTTTCTGATTTGGAATTCAAAAACTCAACTACTTTATAATCCTTCAAGTGTGGAAAAGAGACAAAAACATCACTGTTCTTTGCCTGCTGTCACTGAAAATGCCACTCAAAGTTATCCACAAACCTTTGTGCTCCAAATGTTTCCTCTTTTATTCTTTGTGTATGCTGATAAGCAGCACAAACAATATCAAACAAGATAACTTCTCATTTCAAAGAAGCACACTTGCTAGTTTTCTTCTGGACCTAGAAACTATTTAGGGATAGTCTATGTGGGTTTCATCTTCAACGTTTACTCTGAATCCCAGTTGGGGCAAAAATGGAATTACAAAGGGAAAGAGAAGTCAGAGACCCAAACCTTAAAATAAAAAGGTATCTTCTGTTTATAGGTACAAAATATTTCTCTATGAGGAATAAAAATAACAGGTTATATGACTCCAGTATCCTTGATAGAGGTTACTATCAGTGGTCTAATAGTAAATTATTAGCTAAGAGAAAATTAACACGAAGCTGAGAGAATATTACATAGACTTCCTTAACATATGCATCTCACAAGTAAGTAATACACATGCATATTATACAAGTAGAATAATTCAGGTAGCACTAAACAAAATATCCATGTACATGTAAAACAAAATCCACACATATACATACAATAGAATTTCCCGAGCTCTCTCTTCTCTAACTCTTCCTGTTACTACTGTGTGAAAAAAAGACATTTCTTAATGAGTGTTGTATTTCTCCAATCAATGCAAAACAAACATAATTTTAACCAAGGTAAGGGGTGAAACAACAGTGAAAGCACCTCAAATGTGACACGTTTATAGAGGGCATACAACTACAGAAAAAAAAGTCATAACCAAAAGAGCAATCACTGTGAACAAGTTCATAAACTGAACAGATAAAAAAAAAAAAAGATTAAAAAAATTGAACATTTTACAATGTAAAAACCAACCACTTCTAGCAAAAACATGATTCACTTATACTAATATAAAAACTCTGCATTGCTTTTTCATGAAATAGCTTCTAATAACACTTGCAAATTTAGATTTTAATGGTTGAGAATATACTGTATAAATCACACCTGCTAATTGGTCTGAAAACATATCATTTTAGATGAGTCATCATTAACTTATTCTGTAAGTGAAGGAACTAAGTGGATCATCAGCCACTGAAGGCTTTATAGCTAATGGAAGACAGGTATAAAATGTCACATATTGTCTGCCTTGTTTGGAGGTTTGTGACTTTCTCCAGAGTAATACCCAGACTCTTCAAAACAGTCTCCTAAATTAAAATAATGACTACAGGTCAATTTATTTCTGGTACTTGCAAGCTCTCTGGCTTTCAAAATTGCACATTTAGAACTGATGTCTTTTTGTACATCATCTCAGAAATTCTGATTTCGTGCTGTCACACGAAGACCTTATCTGTAAAGATGAAAAATGAACAGGCTATGAAAGTCAAATTCAACAGCTGTTAAAGCTACATGTGCTGAAAGGTATTACATGCATTCAGCAACAGCATTGTTGTAAAGTTTAAAGTACCTCTAACAACAAGCATTTACAGAAAACCACCCAAATACAAACAGGAAAAGAAACAAACAACTCACAAAATTCAGAATTACCTTTTATAAATTTGCATTCACCTAGGGAGTTGATTTTTTTTTTACCTACTGGATTCTTTAGGTCAGAAGCACCTACCCAGTTCAGAGGACGTAAACTTGTTTCAAGAGCCATTTGCCACACTATCACTTGTCAGATGTGTAAAGAATTGGGAAAGTATGCACGAATTCATCTCAATTTCATTAGCAACTTTATCCTAAAGCATTGGAAACGTTAGCATGAGGAACACACACACACAAAATAACCAAAAATGGTGAAATTACCAACCCCTGTTTTACATATACAGCGTAATTTCTGTGAGGAAGGACTGGTAGATATCTTAGAAATTATTAATAAAAAGTATTAGATTTCTGCACTGGTTTCTACTCTTTCTGTTGATTTCTGCTTAGTCCTGATAGCTAACCTAAACCTCCGCTGACACAACTAGAGGCCATTTCCTCTCGTCTTGTCACCAATGAGAAGAAACCAACTGCGCTCTCACTGCAATCACCTTTCAGATATTTGAAGAGAGCAATAAGGTCTCCTCTCTGCCTCCTCTTCTCCTGATTAAATAGCCCCAGTTCCTTCAGTTGCTCCTTGTAGGGCATGTTCTCCAAGCCCTTCACAAGCATTGTTGCCCTTCTTTGGACCAGCTCCAGCACCACAGTGTCATTTATGTATTGAGGTGCCCAAAACTGAACGCAGTACTCGAGGTGCGGCCTCACCAGTGCCGAGCACAGGGGCAGGACTACTTCCCTAGTCCTGATACAAGCCAGGATGCCGTTGGCCTTCTTGGCCACCTCAACACACTGCTGGCTCATATTCAGCTGATTGTCCATCAGAACACCAAGGTCCCTTTCTGTTAGGCAGCTTTCCAGCCACCCCTCCCCACGCACTCCAGGGTACAGTTGGTTTTCTGTTCGCACTCTCACTAATCACTCCAGAACTTTTTGTAAGAATTTTTTAGGAAAAGAAGGATTGAATGATTTTTCTAATTCATTCTTTTCCTTTCTGAGGGCCTAGTGACATTCATGGAATCTACAAGGCTTCAGGGGCTCCATACCTCAGCTGCTGAAGCCTGATTAAGTTCTGTAAGAACCAGAATGCAAAGCACAGTACAAGACTAAGCTGAGAGGGAGGCTGGTTTAAAGACATTTGACACATTTACAGTTTGTTTGTTTTTGGCCATCTTCCTGGGCATGGAGATAAAGTAATACCAAAAAGACTAAAAAGAACATTTTCCAGAGCTAGTTTTGGGAAAGTATGTAGCTTTTTCTCACGGATATATACAAGGATCTCAAATATCATATTCCCATACTATTCATAGTAAATTTGAGCAGAAGAGAGACAGCAAAAGTTTTTTCCCAGAACTCAAAGCTACTCTAGAAACCAAAAGCAGGCTATCTGCCATGTCATTGTCTTTACTCAGCAATAACTCCTAATCACATGGAGAGCCTGAACAATAGAAAGAGAACTCATTATCACAGAAGAGACACAATCCTATATTCCTGCAAACAGTACTGGTTGCTATTGGTAGCTGTATGTCACTGTTACGATTTTTGGGATTGTTCTTTGAGTAGAACTAAGCTCCTTATTTATGATATTAAAGCAATCACAACTCTGTTGGCAATAGAAGAAAAATATAATGAAATTGCACCTCATCTCTAATCAGCGCCACATCAGAAAAATGGGATTATAATTACAAATGGATCAAAATCACAAACTAAACCTAATATTATGGTGGGTCAGGCATGTTGCACACACATGCCTATGGTCTGCTTCTAGCAGTAATGAGCATAGCAAAAGCTAGATCTAGCCTCAGAAGCTTACAAGTACCAAGAGGGCTGAGATTCTTTAGGTCCATTTCCTACAAGTGGTTTGTTTATAAATGTTGGTGACGTTTTTTAAAAAATAAATAAAGGATATTCTGACATCACTCCTCTTATTAGGTATTCTCAACAAAGATGTGGAATTATACGTAACATGTAAAATTCTTAACTCAAATAACGTCTTCATCCCTTGCCCCTACTCAGATGCACAATGCAAGCCTAAAGGTCAGAGGCAATGATTGTAACAACATCACTGAATTTAGACTTCTAGTCATTTTTGCAGCTCATCCAGTGTGATGGAGACAGAAGGGGTCTAATCTGTGTAATATATGCATTCACCACGTAAGCTCCAATCTTTGCTTCTTGAAAAATAGCAAGCATACTCCGCATAAAATGTTTAAAACATCTTTGGGGAGCAAAAATTAAGAATATAGTTTGGTAATTATATAGTTTGGTCAAATATTGACAGTTTTCCTGTAATTTCATATAATTCTAGTTTTTATCTATAACAACACATGTTAATGCATGATGTTTTGTCTAAGCTATAGCAAAGTTCACCATGTACTCTGATACACACAATACTACATCTAAAGCAGTGCTTAAAGCATATAATCAAAATCACCTTTAAATTACAAAACATTTTGCTAAGAACACAGAACTGCATATTTTATAAGCCAAAGTCTAGAACTGGTTTGCCAAGTCTCACTACTGACACTTATTCAGAGGTAAGGATGCTGGTCCTCTCTATGCTGAGACAAAAACTGAAGAATTCAGTAACCGTGGAAGCATTTACTCCACAAACCACTCAACAATTCTCAACAATGTGCCTGTCCTATATACTAACTAATGCTATGAGCTTGATGTAGCGCCGATAGAATCAATAACAGCTAAAGCAGCATTATAATAATTTGTGTACCAATCTAACGTGTAAATTCCTCCAATCAGAAATTATCTGCAAATTAATCTACAGCTATTATCTAAAGAAATGTAGCTGTACTCAATATTTCACAGCTAACTGAATTATAATTAACATAATAAAATTTCCTAACTATTAAGTATTTGAAATGGAAATATTTGTTAACTAGAGAAATTCAAAAGAAAGGTCAAATTACAATTCTGAGTATCATAAATGATTCACAAATTCTTAGCAGTTAAACTTCTTATAATCACTTTATTAACAAACTAGTAGCATTCAACCACTCCACGTCATTCTCTGTATATGTCATAAAATCTGCAAGTCTTGTAAAGTATGCCAAAGTCACTGCTGTCAGGTATCAATATTCCTTTTCTACTGGATGGAGTAGATCCTGCAGTAGATGCCTCAGCTTTTCATGGTAATTTCCTGTTAGCATGCAAAATAGTCCACTAAACTCTGTAAAAACATTTATATTAGTGAAAAGATCCCAAATTCACATTGAGTTCTGTCCACTCCCTATTGCTCTAGTCCTTACATTTACTTTTTTTTTTTGGTTACAGATGCTGACATTCCATGATTTATTTGCATTATTCTGCTAATTTACAGGATTTAATACAAGTCTACAGCTGTGTTAGTCTATAGCTGCTTTTAATACAATTTTTTCACTGGCTTTTAAAGATTTAAAATTATGAATAGCAGCATTCAATTTCTAAAATATGTATCTAACTGCAAGGCATTTCACTCTAGCATGCACAAATATCACCAATTTTCAGATATTAGCAGGTGAAGCATTGTGTTTTTCAGCAAAAACAAATTTGATATGTCCAATCACTAGTTTATCTACATAAATGAGATTTCTTAGGGAAATGAGAACGAAAACACAAAATATATGATCTCCTCTGTCCCCGGCAACATAAACAAATCTATGTCTACTTTTCTCTAGGGAGCCAATTCTTCATGAGCTATCAATAACGAATTCTCTTACTTGACTTGCCCTATATTTTTGATGTGTATGAAAAGTCTTAGATGAGTCTCCAATCATATAAAAATGAAATATAAAATATTTCATTTGAAAATATGAAAATATAAAATATTTAAAATATAAAATATTCCTGCCTCCCCCACCATAGTTTTTTCTGTTTTTAAATGCATCCTATCCTTTTGCATATTTTGTAATTTATTCACCCAAAGTTTCCAGCCTCATCCTGTTAATCAAAATACTAGAAGAAATCCCAACTTTATAGCAGATAATCTTCTCATAGTAGTAATAACTGAGAATATGCAACCTCTGATGTTTTCTACGATTGCTATTAGTATTATAGTATTATTACTATAGAATTATTACTAGAAAGAATTATTACTTTCCTCAAAATCTTTGACACCGTTTATTGCAACAGTTCACAAAGTTCACTTTTACCAAAATCAGTACATATGTATTTTGGATTAGCTCTTTATAACCTGTAGTCATCTGTAGCTAGCCTTCCCTTGAGTCATCACAGACCTTTTTAGATAACAAAAGAAAAGTATTTTATGATCCACTTCATTTAATACATGCTTTTTCAAAAGCATATTAATCTCTTAAGCTTTTTGAAATCCCATTAAATCTTCATTTACTTGGTATAATGGCATATATTTACTATTTGTGGCCATGTTACTTCTTCAGCCAGAAACACCAAATGTTGACTATATGCTTATGTGAGCAGGATGCTACACTCTAAATATAACTTAATTTGATTCACAATACCTCAGAATATCATAATCTCATCTCTACTTAGATCAGCATACTTTGTGCAATGTATTTTTTTCATTACTGGTGATCCCCAGTTACTAGTTTAAGTAGTTGGATCAGAAATTATTCCATAAGAAAAAAATTCTCTATTCCAAATCCTTGCATAGTCTTCTGTTCTCTGCTTTACCTTTTTTCTACTCTGCTCTGGTAGGTGGGTTAAGACTTTAGCTCTGATGGAGATTTGGTTTTGTTCATTTACATCATGGATATGCTATTACTGCTCTGTGGAATGAATGTCTTTGTTCAAAAGTAGTTCAGTGGTTCTGCATTTTCCCAAGGTTGCTTACAGCCTTTAATCATGCAGTTCCACCATCTGCTTTTTCTGTTGGTTTCCACTTGCTTGCAGATACAGAGTTAAAACCCCATTCAGTTGTTTACCACCTTTCTGAAGAATTTCACCTCTCACAAGTCTAACTACTCCTCATAGCTAGGTATTGCCTGAAAAATGTGCTGCATTTTGCTTCCAGTGCTGTGCATTATTTGTTCTTCAGTAATGATTCACAGTCAAAAGGCTGAATGAAGCCTGTTTTTCAGAATGCTGGAAGTTCTTACTAAACACATCATATTTCATGAGCTACAGCAAAACAATGCAGTTCAATGAACTGTTTAAGTTTGCTCGTCATTTTTTGCTTCTCAGTCATTTAATTTACAAAAAAAAAAAAAAGTAAGAAATATCTTTCATTTTACATTACATGGGTGCACTTAATAGCTGCACCGGAAAGCAAGAAAAAACAAAATAAGCTATTCTTTATTTAATAATCTGGAAAAATAAATGAGGTGAGCAGTTCTCACTGATAAGCTCTATCACATTTGTGTCAGAGTCCTGAAATGGTTGTTTTTTACCGTCTAGGAGGCTTTTCTTGTTCTCTGTCTGCATGGCTAGCTCAGGACTCCATCTACATCTGCCTATTTTTGTGAAAAAAGCTTTTTTGAAAAGAGGAGCAAATACATCTATTAAAATTGCTAGTTTTTACAGCTATACAATTTACTGATTATGTTGTCACTGATGATAGGTATCCCTAGGGCAAACTGGCCACAATTTACTGCAGTCCTTATATATCTCATCAAAAAGATTTTCTATTAAACGATCATGTTAGGAATCACACTTAAGTTACTTTCATGACTGGTTCAGATAGTGATTCCTGTATTTTTTCCTAGGTAACCTAGGAACTTGCTAGCATCTTCTACACAGAGGGAGACTTTCCTGCCTACTTCCATTCTTTCGGCTCTCTGAAAGTGTTATTTATTAACAGCACATGTACTCAGCTGGAATCCTGAAGGCCACAGGTGGCCAACCACAATTCTTAAGCTGTTCACTAATATTTGAAGAATAGCTCCCAGATCACCCGTATGACCACAGAGGAACAGCTAAATAATGTGAAATCTCAGAGCCAAGTAAAATCAAGTCAGTGTGACTCATCAGAGTGCACTGAGATCCTGTTCCATGCCTCACACTCATAGGAAGAGGAACCATTAACTTCTGCTGCCTTAGGAAAACTCCCATACATACACTGCTGCTGCTACCATACTCACAAGGACTTCGGCATATAGCTTGTGAGGTTGAGGATGGCTGCCTATGCCTATTACAGACAGCGTTATAATGCAAATTACAGACTGCAAATCGATGTATTATAAAGCAATCTATTAGCACATTGGCTTTCTTCATGAAAGTGAATATATATAGCAGGAGACGCATACTCCTTTCTGAGTTAGACAGTGTATGGGAACCATTTTTAAGTTTTGCATTGAATACAAGAAAAGCAAAATGATACTGCCAGGTACCCTAGAGTCTTGGGTATGAAATACTGAATCATTTATTGTAGAATAATATATGTGGGTGGGAAGAGAAGGCGGCAAAACAAAGATTGTGCCTTCTGTGCTGGATTCTCAGAATTACAGATGGAGACTGTTCACAGCTGTATTAAGCAGAACTAATGGTGTGCAGTGCACAAATGGATTTTTTTAAAGCAGTTTCATATAATAGGTTTGGTAACTTTGAGAAATGCCTTTCCCCAGTGGTCATTCTATTGATGTAAAGCCTAAAGACAGTTTTTCTAATTAAGCAATAAATTACAGCTGTAGGGAAGTCTAGTAAGTCACTGTTAGAGCTGTGCAGAGCTTCAGAAGCTTCAGACTGCTAAAGACATAGCAAGTTTCTTACCTAATCCTATTCATTAATTCTTGCTTTTCCCCCTAGTTTTTCTTTGGGTATTGAGATCAAACCTCTCCTTTTGGACCTTTCAACGTCATTCAAAAATTAGGTGGCTCTGGATAAAAGACTACCTTACCACAATAACTAACTGCTCCCTTCCTCTTCTCATTTTCCTTCATTTTCCCTCATGAAGCTGAAATCCTTCTTTAAATGGTTTTGTTCTTTGTGTATTTTTTGTTACTGCCCTTTTTCTTCTGAGGGGCTGGTGAAAGGTGATTTTGATATGGTGCTATCTTTCTTTGTACTCACCAACTTGTAAGATGAGACAGATATCTGATTCCTTTGCAGATCACTGGGAGGTAGCCAAAGGGCATACTCCAGATAGTCTCACTGAGATCATATACTATTTTGAAGTTCATCTGCTTTTTGACAGCTATACATATACCTGCAAATCACTTCATCCAACAGAGGAAATACCCAAAACTTGCTTCCGTCTTTACAATGGAGTGCATCAGTACTCCTCCCTTGTGCAGTAAACCTGGAATTAGCAGATGAGTTTTAAATCATTTAAACTTTTCCTTTGCGTTATTAGAGATATCTGTACACAAGGAAGAAATAGAAAAGCAACCTGCTCACCTACTAATAGTTATCAGAACAGCACAGATTAGGAAAGTTAATAGAAAGGAACCAGAAGCAGTTCTAATGGACAGCTGTGGAGTAGCTTCTTCCCAGGAAGTAGCTGCTTTATGCTTCTGCAACTGGTTTGCAGCTTGTGTGGAGGATTCATACTGATCTGATGAAAATAAAACGTGACATATAGTGACAAAGTTTCCAACATCCACAAAAATGGGTAGCCTGTTGAATCCTTCTTATGTTTTTGGCATCAGTAGTAACTTAACTAGCTGAACAGAGAAATTACATCTTACAGCTAATTGGATTTCATGTCAAAATTGCTCGTACCCTTATGACAGAGGTTAAACAAAAGCAGCTAATTTACTTTGAAAACAATTATTCTGTGTATCTTTGCCATATACTTTCTAACAACTCTTCAGGTTATTGCGCAGTCTATATCTGCCTAAACATATTTATTTCCATGCTTCTTTAAAGATAGGACAGATTTGGCATAACACGGCACTGATTTTTACAACAACATAATGTGGTCAGTTTTGTTTTCTCATTTTTCTGTAAAACACTGTATTTGCATTTTTCATTAACATGAACAGTTTATCCAAACCTTTTTCACGTGTTCAAGTTCAGAGCGTAATAACTCAAATGACTGACTGGTATGACTGTTTTCTGAAAAACCAAAACCAACAACCAGAAAAAAAAAAAAACCTCAAAGTTCCCTTTCTAAACACCTTTGCTGACACTGCTTTGCCACAAATCAGTCAGCAGGACTCCAGCAATTGAATTCATTAGCATTTTGCCTGAGTTTCCATTAGTATTCAAGTTTCCCTAAAAATTGTTAAAGCTTTTTGAACCACAGAATTGCAAACAACTGTGCCACTGCTATAGCAGGACAACATCAGAAGACTAGACAAAATACCAGATACTGTTGGTAGGAGTTTCTTTAAGAAAACTATCCTTGTTTATTTTAAATTAAAAATTTCAATCTCATCTCATACATCTCATACAAAAGCTTTTTTTTTTTTTGTTATGACAGAAGATTTAATTATTTTTAAGGCACAAGTTTCTAGTTTGAATAAAAGTCAGAAACTTAAAAATGTGTTTAATGTCTGTAATTTTTTTTTTTAAAGGAGAAATCTAGTCTTTTCTCCTCAAAGCAAAACTCTGTGCACAGTCAGTACCTTCATCTCTTCATTAAACATAAATTGTTGACTCTAATCCTAAAAGGCAGTAAGTTTCAGCAAGTTTTTATTACAGAGAGCGAGTCCATCTGAGAACATGTAAAGAAGAGAGGAGGAAGTGTTGATGGACAGTAAAATAAAAATAATACCCCACTCCCAGCCAGACCCCACAAGAATCCAAGCACTGACAATGCAAAGCCTCTCTAGAAGGAATTTTAGAAAAAAATAAAAAGGTTTCTATGAACAAACATCTAAATGAAATTAAAGGATGAGGTATGCCTGTCAGCTGGCCGAAGTTCCCAAATTTTTCTGCTCAGATTCCTCAAGAAGCTTAGGAATTTGATTTCATCGCCAAGGGTTTGTGAATTCTACTCACTAATAAGTACAAAAAAGAAAACAGTGTTCAGCTCTTCATTTCAGTTAAGTAACTACCAGCGTATTAAAGGATGCATACAACCAACATTTCTAAGCACTAAAATACTGCTGAAAGAATATTATCCCAGCAGCCCTCATGGAGGAATCACTAGTGGATTAGCACAAATTTTAAAAACCAGATTAATCTTCTTATCTCTCAAAAATTCTCCCAGCTACCTGAAAGCAACAAGCAATGGGACAAGTGAAAAACTACAGTAACATTTAAAAGAATTAAGCAAATACTGAGAGCAATCAAGTTAATTTCATTTAAGATCATTTAATACGTATACACATCATCTTGCTGCATGTGGTCCTTACCCAGCAGAAAATTAATAGCTTAGGAAGAGACTGCAATCAGATTTTGAACGCATAATATTTTCATGGTAGGGAGCTCTGCCTTTCCATACAGCCTTTTATAAAAACAGAAAGCCAAACACTGATGTAAGAATAATATATAAATAATGAGAATATATAATATATAATAATTAAAATAAAAATATAATAATTTATATTTGAAAAAGATTATATTTAATGAGCTTCTAGAACTCTCTATCAACCCATGTGAACTCTTGCTAAATGGATTCCCACCATCTAAAGATTCACTGGCCTTTGAAGACAGTAGCTAAAAAGCCAGGATATATTCATTTTGCATAAAAAAGCAAAAGCAAAAAAAAAAATGCCCTCAAATTCCACAGTGCATTTTTTTTTTTGTAGATTATTTCCTATTAAAAAAAAAAAAATTGAAGAAATTCTGGATTCTGTTCCAACAGTGACCTCAAAATAAGATATGGATATGAGGAGAGAAGCATACAGTGATGAACTATGTCAGCCTACAGAGTTACCCATCCTTTAAGCTCCCAAATATTTATAAAAATACAGCTTGCTATTGCAGAAACAATTTCCTCCTCAACGCTTATCTAACATGTCTTCCACTAAATAAGCTCTGAATGAAAATTATGTCCCTTGTTAGATTATCCTCTTCTGTGTTACTGAGAGAACTGCTGAAAACAGAAAACCCAATAACTGCGAAGCTAAACTTTGCAGAAAGTCCCTCAACAACTAGAAAAGACTTAATGTGACTCTCCCTTCTGGAAAAGAAAACAGACTTCTCACAAAAACCTAACTTGAGGGGACTGTTCCAGCCTACTCAAATCCACAGAAATTTCACTAAAATGTGCAGGAATAAATACTTATTATTTTTTCAGTAGCTGCCTAAGAGAGACACCTGAAGCAGGCAGACATGGAAAAATATTAGGAAATCCAGACAGGGTTTTGTTGGTAGCAGAGGGAATGTGTCCACTGTTCTGATATGCATTGCCCCAGGGTTGTCCACAGGTCTTGATTAAAAAAGCAAACCTCTATTTTCTGCCTCAAATTTTAGAGGGCCAATTCCAGAAATACTGGAAGATATATTAAAAAATCAAATTGAAGTTGTGCTGTTTTGACTACATGGTGGAACATGAAACAATTACTACAATTTTTATATTTAAATAACATTTATTTTACCACTAGGAAACTTCTTTAAAGGCCACAGCCAACAATCAGAAATTATCTGCATTAACAACCAATAAACCACTTTCTGAATTGTGTTTTTCTTAGAAATGGTGACATATGCTGCAAATGGCACGCGGTAATCTTCCTGAATAGCACAATAAAGGAAAGGAGAAATTAGCATCCCAAAGTGCCAGAACAAAGAATGACGTCCATTCCAAACCTTACATGCCTGGAGTGGCTACCAGTATAACCTCCAGTTCTAAATGGTCAGGTCACAGATTGTATATACTTCCCTTATTAGCCACCTAGTGCTCAAAAATTTGCTCTCGTGTACATTTGAAGTCTTCCTTTGTGTTCTGGATAAGAATTTCTTTTCTTTATTTTCTGCAAACAGAACCTTTATGTAGGCATAAAAGCTCAGAACTGGAAACAAGAACAGCAAGCATCAAAATGACCAAGTCATTTTTAGAGAAACTTGAGCTATTAGCAGAAGCAATGGCTTAAAATGTTCATCATTTCTCCTCTTCAGATTCTGAGACCAGGACTCCTGTCAGTATTTGTAGTTACTTACTCCTCTTACTAGTTTTAAATTCAAACAATTCAACCTAAAAGCAATAATAGAAAACATTCAAGCCCTTGGTTCTACAGAGGAATAATATCACAAGACAAAGTGATAATTCAGAATGTTATCACAGAGCGTTAAACAACATTCTTATTTTATGCCACAGAAGAGGTGACTGAACTTAATTGAAGCTCAAATGAAACACGTGTTAGAATTGGAATTGAGTCCCCATTTAAGTAGTTTTGCGCTAAAATACAAGGAAAATACGATCTGTTTAACAAATTACTTATATATTTGAGACAGAGCTTTATCACAATCCCCATGAAGCAGATTCTATTGTAGAGACTGTTCGATCGATTCATGCAATGTTCCCTTGATGCATGGGAGACATTTTCAAGGAGCTTTTGAAAAGCAGAATTCCTAGAGACAAGGCAGACACTACAGCTTTGGGAAGCACCATTTATACAGGCTATTAAGTGGTGGGCTGTTTCAGCATCAAATGTTCCTGAACCTAACACACTTTTCTAGAAGAGGAAAATCTCTTCCTGACTCCCTCATTCATTCAGCTATATTAACAGAAGCATGCTACATGTTATATGATCCCTCCCTTGTGCTTTGTACTTACACAGACCAGGAGATCAGCTTCTGGCATGTCAGCTGATCATGCCAGATCTGCTTGCTGTGATTGTAATACTCCCCACATCAGCACTGTCAGCGTCCATCTCCAGGAAAGAGATTTTTAAACAAACACAGGGAACTTGTACCACAGATGAACCAGTGTGCAAGTTAGGTCCTACAGGTCTCCTTGGCCAACAGAGCCATCAGCATCTTTGCAATATGCCTGCTGGGCATGAAGGGTGTAACAGGCAAAGCTCCATCATCAGAAAACTCCAAACACAGGTCTGCTGAGCATACACCAAAGAGGCCAGCACGACAAAGCTCTGGATTTGAAAGTATAAACAGTAGCTACAGGAGCCCCTCCCCCCTTTTGCTGCCTTCTCTCTCTAACCACACATCTCAAGAAATTCTGACTCCTCCAAAGGACTCCCCGGCAGAAAGGCAAATGAAAGGCACTTCTCAGGTTTTTAGACAAACTGAACATATATTTAATACATTCATTTTTCTGGAACCCTATTGCTCTTTAAGATAGAAGTGATGAATTTCTGTGAATATCTTGCAACTATTCCTAAAAGGAATGGCATAACACAGGTAACAATTTTAAAACAGTGAGAGGTATGTGAAATACAATGGTACTTCTGTTGTAATAATGAGCAATTTCAATACTGCAACCGTAACAGGAAGTTCCTAGATTATGATTAAACTAAATTTTGCTTGGCTCAGAGCCATGCAAGTATTTCTTCTCCATATTCCCATCAATTACAGAAATACAGTAAGTGTTTTTGTTCTTAAGTGCGCTATTACAGGGGGCACAAATAAGCTATTTTTTTTCTGAGGTTGGAGCTAACATTTCTAAAATGCTGTATTACACATTTGGGAGACTTGAAGCATGCTCCAGTTTTTACTTGTGTTGCATTAGTGAGCCATGGTATTCAAATCAGATGAAAATGAGAAGTATACTACATATCCTACCCAGACTACACATTCTTATAACGGTAGTAGAGTTTCACTAACATTTTAATCCAGGAAAACAACCTTTGTATGGTTTCATGAACAGCTTTATGCCAGATGGTAAGGAGGACCACATATTCTTCAGTTAATTTTGATCTTAAATACTGCATCAAAACCTGAGATAAAGGCATCATCTCTGTATCACTAAATGTAATGAAATATGCCCTGTCACCTCAGAGAAGAGGCCACATCACATTCACCATTAGGTATGAACTTCCTGCTTTGCAGATATTTTCCCTCCACCAGTTTTATTTAAAAGTCTGCATCAACAGATGTTTAATAACAACAAAAAGGTAAACAGCACATTCTCATTCAGCACCTTGGCCATTGCCAAATGTCTTTCTTTCAGGCACTACAGGCTGCAATTTTCTTCCCCTTGAACCAATTTTAAGAGGATCAGATCATAACACACTGCTAAAGTCACCTTCACAGTTCAACACTGACTACAGAAAACTTTTCTTCAGTGTCTCTCCTTCACCTTTACATTAGATGACAGCTGCATGAAGTTAAAAACAAACAAACAAACCTTGATCATTTCCCATGTCCTTGTTCTACAGATTTAATAGCTAATCTCAGTCAGCCAGTGTTTCCATTCTTTACTATATCTTTTTCTACCTTAACTCACTTAACAAATGTTTCTTGCACTTTCCTCACCAGGTATGTTAAAAATTCTCCCCTATATAATTTACACAGCTATTATCGTATATTTCTTCAAATTCATCTTTAGTTCTGTGCCTATCCATAGTTACATCAAGATGACTGGCTAATGGACAACTAAAACTTCTGGCTTTCTCAATCCATGTTCAAACGCAAATGGTCGCAACAGACTTTGAAGAGGAAATTCTGAAAGTAGGAAGTGATTTTGAAGTAGATATCTGTATCTACTAATCTACATGATTGGGCTAGTCTATTCACAATATCACATGGTGCTGGAAACAAAGACCTAGCTGTATTTTCAGGCCACATCAGGTACTTCTGATCTACTGTTCTCCTTCCATTTAATGCCTAAAATTCAAGCAACATAGAAACTCTTCATTACAACAGTGCAGAGAAAGTGGCTGTACCCAATCTTGATCCCTCTTCCTGAGACATAAAGAATATAATAATATTTTACAGTAGGAGGACTACAGTGTACAAGGCTTTACAAAAGAAGTATTAGGCAATTTCAGTAATGGAAACATCATTGTTATCTGGCTATGGATAGCAAATGATAAAGCACATGAACCTACCGACAATTCTTTGATTAATTCTCTTATTTTCTTGTGTCCGTGTTTCTCAGCTATACTTGCTGGAACATCTCCATCTATATTGGTTATTTTACAAGCCTTTGTGGCCTCAGGATGCTTTACCAGAACTGCTGCGAGGTTCTTTAATCCAAATCTGGCTGCACAGTGAAGGAGAGTGGGAAATTCTTCCAAATGGCTATCTGTATAAAAAAAACAAATCTTTCATAAAAACAGTTTTTCTCTTATAAAACACCTGCCAGCTTCCATTACAGAAGTCTTTAGAATATTAGTGCTACTGAATAACAGTTTCTCAAACTGCCAGCACAGAACTGGCACCAAAAGAACAATTACTACAAATGAAATATTTAAATACAAATATATATATATATTTGCATTTACTTTGTGATTATATGATTTGTAAAAAAAATAAAAGTTGGAAAGACCACTAAGATCATCTAGCCCGATCATCAAACCATGGCTGTGACCGCTCAAGTCACTTAGTGCATCATCTACCTTTTTCTTGAGAACCTCCATTGATAGTGGCTCTGTTTCCTCCCTGGGCAGCCTGTTCTAATACCTTGCCACTGAGAAGAAATTTTTCCAAATATCCAACCCTAATCTCCCCCAGATCGTTTTCCTCCCTGCAGCTTGCCACCCACGCCATCCCAAGCCTGCAGTGATGCGTGGGGTTTTTGTAACTGAAATGCAGGACTCGGCACTTGGTCTTGTTCAAGCTCATTCAAATGGCTTCAGCTCACCAATCCAGCCTAAACAGACATACAAATCACATACATATCTTAATAAAGGATAATTAAGCATAATTAAGAGATCCCTCTCACTTAAAAAAAAAGAAAAAAAAGAAAAAAAAAGAGGGAGTTCAGTCTCAAGAAATAAGTTTCCTGCATGGGGAAAAAAATCCTACAGCCATGACACATTTTTACAAAGGTGTGTATTATCTAATGCTTTAGAAATTTATCATCTGTGAAATCTGAAAGCACTGTAAACCTATAAAAATGTCCCTATGTTTTCATATTACAAATCACTTCTGAAAATTCTCATGACTAGCAGAGACTTGCAAAAATTTGCTTAACAACAATGAAAAAGTCAGAGTATTAACAGATGAATGCATCAGACAAAAGTTTTCAGGATTTATCTGAAACAGCATGATATTCATTTGCATCATAGTCTGTTTCACCTTTGAAAACTGGGACAAAGCTGAACAGAACTAAGTTTATAATTTCAACACTTAGTCATGTATTAAAACTCTAAGAGAGGCCACAAGGTACAAATGAGAGACTAAGCATAAACAGTATTTCCCTCTGCCTTCATACTATACTTTCTAATCAACTGGTGCTTTTTCTGTTGTGATTTGTCAGTGTGAAGTTCATATTCTGTTTTCAACATGATCACTGCTAGACTATATTGCTAGTCCCTAATTCATTTTATACTGTCTTTCTGTCCTCTCTCAACTTTCAATGACTTACTCCCGGAACTTCTTTCTTGAAGAGATCCAGTCTACTTAGCTGTGCCTTATGGAGAATCAATTCCATCACCCTCACTATTCTTTTCTGAACCTTTTCCAGCTTTAATATAACTATTTCGAGATGACAGGAGAAGAACTGCACATGATACCCAACTTATGGGTGAACTATGAATTTAGGCACTGTCATAATTATGTTTTGTTCTCTATTCCTTTTCTAATAATTCCTAATTTCATTTGCTTTTTGATCTGCTACCTAGCAACCAGTTGATCTTATCATGGAACTACACGTCTCTCTCCTGAGTGATACTAGCTTGCTCATTGCCTCTCATTTTCTATGACAGCATAGGATTCTTGCATCACTTTGTTTTTACCTGTGCTGAATATTATCTGTCATCTTATGGCACAGTTATTAAATCTCACACGGCCTTTCCTCACTACCTCCCAAGCAGCCCTTATCCTTACTACTCTGAATACTTTGCATTATTAGGTTAGGTTTTTTTCCATATCATCTGCCTCTGGGTTTTTGGACAATTAGTCAGCAACCAATGACCAAACTGATGATGTTTGCAGAATCAAAAAGAATAGCAGAAAATAATTTTAATTATCAATATTATGAACATTCAAAAATCATGCAATTCAAACGTCACAGAATTTTTATTTTATTACAGTTTATATTAATTGCCTAGTCAGGCTCCTAGCAAAACTAGGTTTTGACATCACATTTACAACTTTTAGTACTTCAGAAATGAAAAATTGCACACTGCTGTAAGAAATCCCGCTATTTTATTCTTCAGTTCCCTCAGAGCACTGACTGAATACCTGATAGTCCTGGTAATTTCTAGTCTTGCCAATTTTTGCTATTAGCTTATGATTCTTTCAACTGCAGCCCCTTTCTTCTTGTCTCCCAGTCAGCACTATAGTTTCGAAATCTACACAATTTCTTTCAGAGCAAACACTGATGCAAATAATTTATTTAGTTTCTCGAATTCATTTCGTTTCTCTTTCTGTTATGTTTCTTGAGTTCTCCCCTATATGCCAGTCCTTATGAGACACACAGATTATATAGCACATTTTACATTATACATCATCTTTTCAGGTATGGAGGTGAGGCTGGCTGGCTTATTGTTCCCTGGGTCCTCCTTGTCCTTTTTGAAGGCTGAAGTGATATTTATTTTTTATTTTATTTATTTCTTTAAGATAAGCAGATCACCAGCTGGGATTAGGAAGCCCCTGACTTGTCACAAGTTATTGTGACAACCACCACGTGATGTTAATGAGTTTACCCATTTAAAACAGTTTTTAACACTCTGCTGTGCTAAGCCATTTTAAGAAACTCACCTAGCAGTTTCCAGCATCTTAAGAAGGATGTCAAAGTTTGGCATTGGCCAAAGTTTTCCAAGTCTATGTAATAGATACCTTCAAACTGTTGAGTATTTGAGGCCATCTGAATATGGTTGCTGTTGATAAATGTTATTCATATAGTTGCCCAGGCTGCTGTTCCCTTCAGCCACCTCCTTAGTACTTTAATGCCCATTTCTGCGTGCAGCTGCAGTATCAGTAGTCATTCTGTATAAGTTAATGCCTTTGACATCCTTGCAGTGGGTCAGAGACATTTTTGGACCTGATGTCCCAGAAATTCCTCCCCTAACAACACATTTAACTTAAAAATAGTAAAGTTAATGACCTCAAAAGGCATGATTGAAACCTACTGGTCTTTCTTTTTGCTCTTATTCTGGAAAGTGTCAAAAGTGTCTGTTTAAATGCCTCCCAAGTCACTAGATAAAGGTGAAGAAGGGAACTCTTTTCTACAAATTATAGCAAAGCCAATGACAATTACAGCTACCATTATAAAAACAAACAATCAAGAACAACACACTGAGTGATCTAATTCATTTTTAAAATTATAATTGTTCTCTAAATTGCCAATTCAGAGTTTAAGTGTGCTCCTATGAAAAATCAGATGTTCTACTGCATAGAAATTTCTATCTTGCTGCGTTTAACTCTTGTAACTGAAACATTGCATTTTGCACAGTAGCAAAACCCTAATTTATTGAATGCACACATGCTTAAGGCAGAAGAGCATTAATGAGCTTCCAACTTTGTCACAGTGACTTTGGGAAAATTACTGGAACTTCTATCAGTTGTGAAATTGAACAACCAATATATTTAAGTTAAAAAAATACACAACAGAACAAAAGTAGTAGTCATTGGGGTAAACAGAAGTTAACCACTTTTAGCCTATTTTACAGAAGAACATTAATGGAGAAAAGCTGCCATCGTTAGGCAGCTACACTGAGAACTCAAAAACTGGTGATGGTGGTGATGCACCAACAGCTGAACAAGAAAATCTTTGTGATCTTTTCCAACCTTAATGATTTTATAACAGGAACAGACAGTGACCACGTGGATTTTTATTTATTTATTTATTTATTTTTAAGTTCATTAAGGTAACTTCCTCAGCTAACTCTGAAAGTAGTGCTTGCTCTTAAATGCTTTAGTTGGCACACACAAGGTTAAATGGGGGTTTTGTCCTGTCATAATCCCTTCTCTCCTCTTCTCTATAGAGCATTCTGGAACACCTCAGCTATAAAACAGAGCATAAAATCTAATATTACTTTATTGTAGCACTGTCTTAGCCTGTGGGAATTTTCATAACATTGCAGTAAGCAAACAGAACAGCCTACAGTTATACTGCTGCAGACTTTTAAGACATACTTCTTTTATTTCTGAAATTACTGATACAGGACATTACTTCTATCAGCAATTTAAATACACACTTAAAATGATTTCTACAGTGTCAATATCAATTAAATCAAGGAAACACTAAAGCACTTTGTTTCCTCTCACCTGCCTGTCTTTTCACCTCTTTTTTCACTAGCAGCTAGAAACCTAAATTCATTCTTTTGAGACTGATGATTCAGCTTGAAAGAAAGAATCAGAGAAATCAGGATAAAATACATGCTGCCTGTAGCGTTAGGTGACAAAAAGCAGTGTTTTCTATAAATTAAGTAAATCACAATTTTAAAGTGGCCTCAACATATGAGTTTAACTAGAGTAATGTTAACAGATAACAGTCAGTTCACTGAGAGAGAAAAAAAGGTAGGTTTTCCTCAGGTAATCTGTTTTTAATTTGACCTCAGAAATGAACACACCACGAATTCATAAATATGAAAATTCAAGATTAGATTTAGAACTTCCCCAACTCAAAAAGAGTTTTGAAATACCAGTTTGGATTAGTTACTGTGTTTTGACTGGAGTCTTTTACCAGACTAGAGAGGAATAATACACACATGAGGTATCCTGAAAGCAGATTTGTACAGAATATACAACTTTCAGGACAGCATCTCCAGCTTTAGTTACATGCTTCCACAAAAGATGAAGGAGAAGACATCTCATTATCATCACAAAAAAAGCCAGACATGCTCTTATATCTCTTTTTGGTTAACATTGTAATGTTAACCACAACGTTTTTACAGAGGCTTCTGCTCCATCTATCAGCTTTCTCAGCTGACCAGGCTTCCAATATTCTCCTTCAGAGATCATGCCTTCAAATATCACTTATATAAACATTCTTCTCCTCGATGAACTGAAAAAGAGTCTTTATCTTAAATAAAGGAATGCTAGTAATAATAAAAAACAATAACAAAATTTAAAAAAGGCACAGTACAAATCTGAAATGTGCATTCTATCTCTGACTTCTACAGATAGAGCAGTTACAACAATATTTTGCTGGTACCTGATTTACTTTTTGATGACTACAGCAACTATTATAATAGGACGTTTCATCTAAAACAAGCAACTGAAACTGATCTTATCCATGGAAGAATATATCAATGACTATCATCTGAAATACTGGTTTGTAAAAACAAAACAAAATAAGAACAGTATGACTCCCCATTTTTACCTTTTTCAGTCTTTCAAAAATCACTAATCAGTATTTAGTCAAGCTCACAAGATTGTTCTTGAAATGCATTGACTTTTTGGCAAAGGATTACATGTTGATAAACATTATTTGCAATATTCATAAGTATGCCTAGATCTAAAGAGTTCCCAGAGAAGCAGAAATTCTTTTTTATTCCCAACAGAATGAACATTTCACATTTAGAATAACGCTGTAATACATCCTATACACCTCTGTCCTGTCTGTGCAGTTTTGCACAGAAATGCAGCAAGGGTAAATACCTCACTTAACACCCTAATTGTTTGCTTCTTCCAATTCAGAATGACATTTAAGCTCATTTTTAGAATGCAAAAGGAGAAAAATCATGTTTATCTACTACAGAGGGGTGACATTCATCATCAGAGAAAACTTACTAAAAATGAGAGAAAGCATGACAGTGGTCACAGCAGAGACTACCATGAAAATTTGTTATATTTGCTTATGAAAATTATTATGTTGTACATTCAACACACTGAGTTTATTTTTCTCTCAAATTCATAGTCTGGTTATACAAAACACAAGTCAGCCAACAACTCAAATACTTCTTCCTTAACTATTTCAGAAAGGAAACTCACAGTTTCTTAAAAAAAACCTCCATCTGAAATAACATCATAATGATGCTTTTCAAAACACAAACTAAATAATCAACTCTTGGTTTACCGTATTAGAATTTGAATCCTTAATAAGTGGTTCATTAATTCAACCAAGCCCTCCAATAAGCAGTAGTCCCTGTTGGCACACTACTGAATTGTATGTACAACACATTTACTTCACAAATCCAGCTTTAATTCACTATACATATACTTCAATAATATAATTATCTTTTGGCCAGAATAAAGTACTGGTAACCAATAAGTACATAGTTACTAAAATCAGTGTCGATGCCTAATGGTGTTCTAAGATCAAAAGCAACCCATTCTCTTCAAATAATAATAATAAAGAGATTGATTTTCTCTATTAGTTTGAAATAAGAGTGCAAAGTTTGAGTACTGCAAAAGAGCAATTAAGAAGAAAAATAATACACACATATAATGTACAGACACCTCATCATGTCTCTTGTTGATTTTCTCTGTGAGTATAAGTTTACTGAGCTGAAAAGCTGTTAATTTGAATTTAATCCAAAGCTGATCAAACAACCAGACAAGTTTAATTACGTAAGTACTGACTCATGAAGTAATGGTTTACAAAATTCTTTTTTTCCCATTTCTGCCTTGGTTATGTTGCCTTTATCGTGGATTTTTGCACTTCACCAGCAGTCTTAAATATTTAAAGATTGCCTTATTAACATTTATAAATCATAACCATTGCAGTAGTAACAAAAATCAATGTGAAAAAGAAGGGACTCACTAGATTGTTGATGGTGCTCTTCACCTTGGCATGCGTTGAATTCACAACTAATTATCTTGCTTTCCAGTAACAAAGTCAGAACATTGTCCAGCTTCTCCACAGATGAAAACTTAGAAGTCTGTTTAAAAGACAAATAAATAAAAGCTGCATTTGTTGTACATGCAGTTTTAACTTTATCCTCAGGTTGCTTGTGAATCAGATTATTCAAAGGAAAGGCTGAGCAACCTGGGTCTGTTCAGCATGGAGAAAAGAAGACAGAGAGGAGATTTGATCAGTGTCTATAAATATCTATGGTGTGGGAGGCAAAGCGATGAGGCCAGATGCTTATCAGCAGTGTGTGGCAACAGGACAAGGGGAAATGACCATAAGCTGAAGCACAGGAAGTTCTGCACCAATGTGCATACGAACTTCTTCACAGTGAGAGTGATGGAGCACTAGAACAGGCTGCCCAGAGTGCTTGTGGAGTGTCCTTCTCTGGAGATATTCAAGACTCACCTGGACAGCTACCTGTGCAGCCTGGTCTAGGGAGCCTGCTTTGCAGAGGGGTTGGACTACATGATCTTTAAAAGGTCCCTTCTAACCCCTACAATTCTGTGATTCTGCGAAGGGTAAGGACAAGAAGATATATATGACAACATGGTCCAATAACCAGGAGCTGTTCTGACAGATGTCAGTTACCAATTAATCTAAGGTGTCATTATAGCAGTAATTCAGGATGGGTTTAAGGAATACAGTAGCACTCCATTATTGGAAATCCTTACGTTAAGATTGTGTGCTTTGCTAGGTAGCAAATAGCATCAGTTCCATCAGCGATGGCTTAACATGCTGACAGATTAAGAAACTGATAGCAAGCAATCAGTTAGATGAGCTTTCTACTAAGCACTTTGTCTTTAGACAAGCAAAATCCTGACTGCTATGAGAATATTTTCTGATTGTCTAATTCTGTCTAGACAAAAGGCCAAGATCCATTCCTAATTACTCTCAAGGTAGTCATAATTAAATGCTACTTTTCCTGGTGTGATGAGAAGTGTGATTACAGGGATTCAAACAAGAAGAACTAAGCACTAGAGAGCTAGCACAGTCTAAGCTGCGCTGGGCATCAAAAGAAGCTCAGCAACAGCAGAGAAGCATTCAGAAGGAATCAGCTTACACTGCTCAGTAACCCTTTTACATGTTTTGCTTCACACATCTGAAGTGTTTCTGGACAAGACAACTCCGAATTGCTAACAGAGGTATCTGCAGACATGCTTAGTATATATAAACTTAAAAAGAAACTCAGCGGCTGACAATCTGAGGAAAAGGAAAAAGATGTCTACTAATGGAACATGCAGTTTAATTCCTAATGCTGTTAAGAGTGAATAAGAAAGAAATTCCTATGTGATCAGAAAATGTTGAGTACATTGGCAGGATAATATTTTTGGCTGAGTTCTACAGGAACGATCCAGAATTTGGTGACAAGTTTGTGCAGGAAATGGACTTAACATCAATAAAATACGATAGTTCATCTTTCCTACAACCAAAATTGGAAAGTATTAATTTTGATATATAAAAAACATTGTATGTAGTGACTTGTGATTTATTTATTTCTATATTCACACTTCCTGTACTGTAACACTGCGTGTTTTCTATAATTGTTACCATACAGACTTGCTAAAAAAAAAAAATACAAAAAATAATTGTACAAGAAAAAAAAAACACAACCAAACAACACCTCTTAGAAGAGAAATGCCCAAAAGCATGTTCTAGAATAAAGATCTAATCTGAGCATTCCATTTACAGAGGGAATTGTGAACCTCATAAATGTCTACTAAATATCTACATTCTCTCCTCCCCCCAAAAAGTCTATTAACATAAATAGTCTTATCATATTTAAAAATTATGAAGAACAATAATACTAAAACTCAGTTAGGAAACCACACTACTCTCTCTTATCCCAAGATATTTTAGACACGGTATCAACACTGGTACTATTTTAATAGGTTTCAAACCAGATTAAGACAAAGGTAATCCTGGAACTGTTTAAAGCTAGGTTGGATGGGGCTTCAGGCAACCTGATCAACAGGACAGTGTCCCTGCCTAAGGCAGAGAGTTGGAACTAAATATCTTCCAACACAAATCAAACTGATATTTTACAACAAGCAATAATATAGGAACGAGATCAAATGAGCACACAGGAAGAAGCTATGTCATGACAAAGGAAGCTCAAAATCACTGGTATTCACTGAAGCAACTAGATAGCAGAAAACCCAACATTCAGTGAATAAATATATAGGCTGGCTTCAAGATGAACTAGATATGTAGTATTATTTTTAATTTCCCTCTAAAGAGGTAGAGATATTCTCCCTGTTCCAAATAAAAATGAACAAAATAAATAAATCAACAACTACCTTTCCTGAAATGTCTGAGGAGCAGTTTCAAACAGAGCATGTTTCAGACTATCTTGCATATCAAAAGTCATCTCCTTTCAGCAAGCACTCAAGGTTATCCCTTCTAAGGTTCACTGCTTTAAATATGACCAGATACAGGAACTTCTCCTTCCCCTTTTTATTCAGGCAGAAGTCTGCAGGAGTACCTTGGAAACATATAGCACTCACTTTGAACTTAGATAATCAAATTTACATGAGATGGAGCAAGTTCTTGAAACGAGAAGAGCATACAATTTCAGAAACTCACAGCAAAACTTTCAAGGTCATAAATGCTTACATGGCTTACCCAGATCTAGTGAGCTCAGTTTCTAGAGGATTCTGAAACTAGTAGGCTTGACCTCCAAAAAGGGCCTAAATTGAATGAGAAGTATATTTCTAATGCTTTAACAAGCCTGCCTTACAATGACCAGGCTATCCATTCCTAGGAATTTAAAGGCAGGCACAACATCCTTCTTATGCATGGTTATCATAGTGCAATTTGCTTCAAGTTCTCTATCTCAATTTTTTTCTCTTCCTCCAGGGATCTGAAATCTAAAGGCTCAAGCACATGATTTAAAAAGCTATCTTGTAAATTGAATCATAATGACTAGATTTGCTCTCCCACACTTCAAAAAAGACACGGTAAGAAAATCTAGTTTAACTGTTACAAAAATATGTAAGCTTATACCTCGCATCTCACACATGGGAAAGTGGTCCCACTAGCTTTGTGAAGTAACAGTAACTTAGCAGAAGTGACAGTGATACAGAACTAGCAATTGGACCACTCTGCCCTACCCAGCTAAGAGGAGAAAGCTCCACAACAAAAGGGTCACCACCTACCTCTACCAGGAAAGAATTTTGTTTAAAGATCTAATTTCTGCTCCACAGCTGCATTTATATATTTTGATATGCCCTCTACAATTCTCTACAAGTCTAAAGACCTCAGTCTTCCTGAGAAATCCCAATAACACTACACTCAAATCCATGCTGAAAAGCCATCAGGAGTAGGACAGCATATTAAGTTAAGCATGCTGCAAGAGTTACCATTGAGCCAGTCAGAAATTTGAGAAAGCCCAAATTTTATCTGAAAACAGATTTAAATCATGGCAGAAAAGAAGTAAAAGTGCTGTTTTCCTGACTGCTTACCCTTGCGAACATTCTTCTTCCCAGGAGCCACTCAGATTTAAGCCAGTAAGTTTCTAGACAGTTCTTTCCATGCTCTCTGAGGCAAAGCCTTAGAGCCTAGAGAAGCTTTCCCTTCAATGTTAGTCTTCCTACATGCCCCAGGGCTCTCACCAGAAGTCAGTCCTTATCTAGTACCTCCTCTCCAGGTGCAGGTGTTATCTCCAGTCCCCTGCCCCCTTCTCAGAGCAACGGGATATAGCTGTGAAGAACAGAGCAGTCCTGAGTGCTGTCCATCACACCTGGGGCATCACATCAAAAACTTTCTTATAAAAGGAAAAGAGCAAGCGTAGATTTTGCTACTTTTATGAATGTGACCTACATTCTGTAATAACTGCTAACAAAGTCCTGAAAAATGTGTGCCACTGAAACAGTGTATAGACAATAAATTAACATATTTTTCAGTGGCTTTAGCAGTACTAACAAGGTTACATTTACATAAAGATGAACTACTTCAGTAGTTCTTATGTATCAGATACTGCTTTTCATGCACTTTAATATATTTCTTCTACCAGAGAGTAAGGGCAAGGGTTCAAATTAGGCAGGCCACTTCTTACATCTTCAGTCAGAGATGAAATATGGAGACATTTCATATTTAGAAGAAAGGAAATAAACATTTTAAAATGACATCTACTGACGTGGCTTAGAAGATAGCAATATTAAAAACAGTTTGGAAGGAAGTATCTTAGGGGATCAGGTAAAGGTACATACGTAATATCTCCACATGAGTCACACAGCTAATTCTCATAAGTTTTCATAGAAAAGGGGGCGATTTATTTTCATTTTTCTTTTTATCAATAAACACTGTAACTGGAATCTTATTTGATGACTAGCAGAAAAAAAAATCAAGAGGTATTTGAGGTTTTTGTTTGTTTGTTTTGCTTTAAATCACAGACCCTCAGAATTGTATTATTCAGCCAGTGTTTCTCAAAGATCTCCTGAATCTCTCTGGACATTCTAAGTCACTCAAATAAAAGGAACCTATCTCCTTCAGTAATAAGGATATGACCCGAGTTTCCCTTTATAGAAAACCTAACGAATGTACCAAGAAACTCCCAACACTAAATAACTGAATCAATACTTGCATTTGGTAGAAAGTCTGAGAGAAAAATCAATACAACATGCAAATCCAGCAGGATGTTCAAATGAAAAGTTGATAAGAAGTTTAAAAAAAATATTTATGAATTATAAAAATTTTAAGAACAGTCTGTTCAGCAGGTTACTATAAGAACATAAACTCCTTGGGAGAGTTGCTTCAATGCAGAACTAATGTTAATGTGAGAGAACAAAAAAGTGATAGGCCTTCTAACTATATCTAGCCCCACGTGTTCTGATACAAGTGTGTTCAGAATTATGATTCAGTTATAACAATCCCAACTCTTCATACATTAATAATTTGTTTGGCTGCCTAAGATGTCTTGCCAATGTTAAATACTTTTATAGGTTCTTACAAATAAGGAACATAGAAAATAACAATCCATCAGATGAAGCAAAGAATGTCAGCCAAAAAATGACTTGCAAAATCATAGAACGCATTTTCTCTTAACTATAACTACTACTAATCTTTAATTCCTACCTAAAAATAAAGAACAATTAAGAGGAACAGCATTACTGTACCTTCCTGGTCTCCCACTGAGGTATATGAACTGACCTGACCATCAGTGAAAGGGACGGATAACTGTAAGCCTATTTGTTTGGTTTGGTTTACTTACTTGGGTTTTATTGGGGGCCAAAGTGGAGAAGAGAACAATAGTCTGAATGTTGATGTCACCTCAAAATTGCTGCAGAAGTCAGCAATACAATGAAAGCATTTTACCAAACCATTGTATCTTTGGTATGCATTACTATAGCAATTTCCTTGCATCGCAGAATTTTAATAAGGATTACAAGCATTTGTGAAAATCTTGAACTTTTATTTGAACCACAGAACGATACTGCTTTGATCAACAATTGCTGTAAGCTTTTCTATTTTATTTTAATTTTGTTTTCTATTGTGTTTGATTGTTACTTTGCATAGATAAACCACTGCTTCCCCAGGATACTTTTGCAAATAAGCTGATAGTCTCAAAGGTTTTAATTATTTTAGTTAAATAGAAGTTACTACTACCCCTGCTACTTGATGGGAATTCTAATTAGTACCTAGGTTTTGTTTTTCCTTGTGTGAACACATTTTTTAAGATTAAGTTAAATCATGTTCTGTAAATTGCATTTTTACAATGTATCTTATTGCCATTCAATCAGGTTCACATGAAGGCTTAAAGTATTTAAAAAGTCTGTGGAAATAGTTCAGCTACCCAGCCAGTTAATATACCTCACTGCATGGCCCAGTGGGTACCATTAAATACAACAGCAAATCTTTCAGCAAACTTACAGAAGAATTACCATTTGAGTACTTTCCTGCAAAGCAGCCATCATACCGAGTGGTTGTAAAACCTGCTTGTGTATGAAAATTTTATCTGGTTTTCCAGTTGCCAATACAATGAAATTAAGACTGAGGTATACAGTGCCTCCTCATTTAAATCCTTTCTTATTATCCAGATGAGTAAAGGCATGCAAATTTTTAAACATACCTGATAGTGATAACACTACAGTAGTATTTTCTGGTACTATAGCTCTGCACATAATTGTTTGCTTTGTATAGAATTTGAATTGCATGTGTCTTACTAAATATTAGGCTTGCAGCTAAATGAAGAGCCAGACTCCTGAACAATACAAATAAATCTCCATTAGAAATAGATACCTTCAGCACACCTGCTAAGTTTCCATGCTAGTTATATTTTTTAATCATTAGGACATACTTCTTACATGTAAAATTTTAAATAAACCTGTTAGAAGCTTACTTCAATGTCCCTTCAAGGATTGATGTTATAAAGATTTTAAGAATGTGCTTGTACTTAGAGTTACACTATTCTCCTGTGCAATGGCCTGTTTGCTTAGAGCAAAAGAGAATTGTATTTAGAAACAATCAACACTCATCCTGAAAAAAATACAAATTATGCAATACATCATTTTTTATTAATCCTTTTTTTCTTTTCTTTTTTTTTTAATATGTATAATGCTTTAGAAGGAAGATAAGGTAGATTTGTCATAGGAAAATCAGACTGTCTGCATTGGAAACAGGGACTATTATTTTTGTTCTGGCTTTGCAATTAAATACAGACATCACAACAAGTCTGCTCTGGCTACACACTATGCAACAAATGATACTTCTGGTTCTGTCCTTTTTAAAGAAGTGTTTTCTTATTATTTTTTATGTGCTATTGGCAAAGGATGCTGCAGAGCACTGCAGTCTGCCGTGCTGATTTAAAATCCAACTCAAAACCTGAATTCTTCTAAAAATATGTGAAGAATCTGCACAACAACCAGCAAACTACATGAATGATAATTCAGCAGCTGTACATGGACTGTACATGAATAGCAACCTGATGCTATCTGTGCAAGCTATGCCAGAAAAATCCCATTTACTAGTAGATGAATAATAACTGTCCAAATGCAATGTCTTAAGATTACTTGTTTCTACTGGTTTAAGAACATTCTCAAAAGAACACTGAAGGGAGAGAGACATTGCTACTACAAATTATTCTTTTCATCCCATGTAATGCAGGGTGTTGTTCACTGGGCATATACAGTACCAAAGATGTTTGTATCATTCTAAAGAAAAACAAAAAAGGAGAGTTTATTTTCACTTGCCTGTTTTGTTTGGAGCTAGACATCTCAAAGACAGGCCTCTCTAACCCTGAGGCTATTACTGAATCATTATTAATTACTATGCAATTAAAAGTCTTTACATCATGGTGTATGTTTTCTTAGCTCATAGTGGCACTTACATTCTATTTTTTTCATTAACTTAATGCAAAAGTCAACTTACCTGACAAATAAAAGCTATTGGGTCAGCTACTTTTTGAAAGATGTGCTCAATCTCTTCTGCTGCAGTATAATATTCAATCTGTGCAGTAGTCTTAATGACATCCTCACAGTAGACATTTATATATACAGGGCCAGCAGGAAAATCTTATAAAACACAAATCAGAACAGTAGCTGAAAATATTTTACAATCCCAGACCAGAAATCCAAGAGAATGAAGAAAAGAGCAGAAGAAAATATCATAGAAAATGTATAGGATTTGCATTTCACAGATGATTTAGTGTGAACAGTTTTGTTTTTGTTATCTTTCAGTCTAACATTAAAAAGCTGACAAAAGAAAATACATATCTGCAGATCTGTATGAGATAGACTTATTGTATTGCTTCACGCTAGAAAGTAGATGAAAATAGTACACTTCCAATTTCCATCTTCCCTTTCTTGGACTGATGATCTATAATCACCTTCCTTATGTCTACAAATTAATGAAAAGCTCATTAATTACAAATTGCAATTCATCTTTCGAGACGTTTTTCTAATTGCAGGCAAGGTTCTCAAAATTGAACTGGTACTAAACTGCAAAAAGTTGCAGTATTACTGATTACTTCCATTCCAGTTGTTTACCTAGTAAAAGCAAAGGAAAGAAGCAAAAGAAAGTAATGGAAAGAGGCACTTGTACAGTCTGTTACTTAAGTATGACTTGCTCTGTGTATGCAGCATGAGGCCTCTTTATTAGTACATTATATAATTCATTAGAATTCATTGTGCAAGGCATCCTGCTGTACCATACCAGCACTAGCATAGTTCTCTTAGAATTCTAACTCTGACCACTAAAAAAGACAACCCTGCAAATGGAGAAGAGCAATAAAGCCAAAGAAACTAAATGAATAGAATATTAACTTAAATTACTTAAATGGAAAGATGCCCAAGCTTTTTGCTTTTAAACATTTTTCTTATAACATTAGATTAGCTAGACCCTCAGTATAAGAAGTTATTCCAAAATATTTCCAGATTTTACAGCAAAGACTACATAGAAAAGTGTTAAAAATGTATAAGAAGTGAAATAAAATGTGGGCTGCAGCTCTCTGCCATGCTTTCCATAGTATTTCATTCACTGTCCATATTTTATTACTTCAGCCATCATTGAAGCCTTACCATGATCAATAATGTTCTTACAGAACAATTCTGTAAGACCTATGAACAAGGATTTGAGCTTTGTTTCTGTGAAATCCAGTTACTAATGAAAATTTACTGTGGTGATGTACTTCCCATTCAGGTCTCTGAAAACAGACTCTTCACTGTCACAGTATTAAGAATTCTCAGGACACACGCACAGTGTCTAGGTTAAAAATCAGGCCACGGAGTTACCTAAAAGCAGTGCCAAGAAGCCTGAAGCCTTTATAATTTTTTTCTTCCTGTCTAACACTATATTGCAATGGTTATAATATAAAATATTACGCAAATTTCTTCAGGAATTCACAGCATGCAATAGACTGGCAAGCTACACTATGATTACTCAGGTCATAAATGTTTTAATTCATAACTCTCATCAAATGGATGAGCATGTAGGTGTGAGTCTTACATTGGCTCTGTCTATCTCCTGAGATAAAAGTTGTTCTTTTTTTCCCCTTTGTTTATCATTTCCCAGGCAAAACAGGGCAGAATGGCAATTAAAATTACAGATGGAACAGTAGAAAAAAATTGTTAGAAATCAGCAGATCCAACTGATACAGAGAAATGACACGAATATGAAAAAAGAACAAAGAACAAATAACCATGCCAGTAAGAATTATAGAGTGAGTATAACCGAAGTTACTGCATTAGATATAAAATGAAACATTTCAATAATAGAGTAATAAGAAAAGAATATTAGCTTTCCATTTTATGGCAGTGCTTTTGGAGAATTTTAATCTGTGACTAATGAATGACATTTTAAGACTGCCACCTGTCATTTAACTACACAAAAACAATCTAATAGAACCTAGTTTCCCATAAATCACAAGGCTTTGCCTCTCTGCATTATTAATAAACGTTCTGTATGCAAAACCCATGTACAGGAAACACCTACAAAGCAGTGGGAAGTGAAACTACTTATAAAAAGTGAAGGGAGTAAAAAATTTTCTGAGTACTTAGAAGTAAATGTGTTTTTTTCTTACCTAATGCTTTCATGTACTTGACCTTCTTATTCCAAGAGGCTGGCTGTGTCCTAATTCGTTGATTATCTGCTATGAATTCAATTTCTAAAGATTCATCATCTATTTCATCTTTCAACAAAATGAATATTTCACCAGGATTCTATAAAATTAAAATGTGTTCCCATTAGTGCTTCACAAAATTACACTGAAACTGTAAAATGCAAACTGAAACTTAAGTTGGAAGAGAAGTTCTTTTTACCAGTACCTTAATGCAAAAATATCATAATACCACAATATTCTGCTATCTTGGTGTTATCCTTTAATATTTAATATACAATAAATGACAACATTAATCTTGTGTTTCAAATTCAGCTTACCTAACAACATTCTTAAACTGTATTTTAAACGCATATGCAAGTATCTTTACTTTTTCTATGACAATCCTACTGTACAGCCTAGAAAAAAGACATTCAGCTGAGTGAGAACCTAAAATACTTACAACTCACTTAAATTCTTCAGGTGAGCTGACAGAGAAGTAAGATAGAAGCAACAAATAACCTGAGCCAGTAGTTTTCTACTGCCTTCTGAAGCAGGAGAAATGCTACTCTCCTATAACTTTACTGATTTTAACAATGAAATAATATGTGTAAATCATGCTTGATGCCTAGATATAAGATGCATAAAATCAGTTTTAACGCTGCAAATTACATAGTCCTAACAAGACTAGAGCAGAGAAAAAAAAACAGAGAAAACAAGTCATGAGATGAAGTTTTCTTCAACCTGTTAGTTGTTCTGCCTCCACAGGTTCACACCTCAATGTTTCCAAGCAGCAGCAACACTGTTTTAAACTGTAGTGACTTACACTAATGTACTGTTAACATACGTATAGGATATAGTATAAACGGTACATCATTATTGATATTCAGCTGTAATCTGTCCCAGAGAGCTGACATATAGAACTGCCTTCTGACAGACAATAATCAAAATATGTGACATTTCAGGTACACTGCAATCTCCATCTGACCATGGCCATTCACTTATATAAAAGAATGCAGTGTTGGACAAAGTACATTCTTTGTTTACACTCTCACATACACTCCCACAGCAACCTTGACAAAAAAAGAAAAGAACACACAGGAAGATTTCTGTCCATTAGATATGCATATAAAAATATTTCTGATTTCAATTTAGAATTATGTAAGGTGTTTGCTCACTGAACCACTCATTGCATAACTCACGTGGTATCAGTACCTATGTATGTACTCACTATGTATTCCTCCAAAGAGGCACTCTATATCCCTCCAAAAGTTACCAATCACATGCTCCCTCTTGAACTACAAGGTCCTCATGGCAGTGACATCTCTACCCAAACTACCAAACAAGTCCCATAGAAATAAAATCTCTCAGAGGCTAAAAACTATTTTAGTTTGCAAATCTGGTGGCTCCAGTATGGATGTGAGACAAACCCCCCCAAAATCTGACTGCAATCTCAAAGCACTCTCATTTTGGACACTTATCTGAGATTTGCTTTCAAAACTGACGCAGTACGAATGAGAAGAAGAAGAACATTGACCTTCATCCCAAAGACTTCAGCATTCAAATACCTTACCTCACATGATATTCTCGCTGGAAGCACCAGTACTGAGTTCTGGTTAGTTTCTAATGTCTCAGTAAGTACTTCTGTTTCAAAACCAAGATCTGCTTTTTCTGATACTCCTCTGGCATCTGATAAGTTAACATCAGAGGTAGCCCGGCAATCTGAAATAAACAAGGTGAAATGAGGATACTGTTAACCATTCCATATGAATGAAACATGTCATTGATGCAGTTTACATTGTATCAGAAAACTCACATAGCACTTGGAGACACATTAATGGTACCACATGAAAGTCTGGCCAAATTTCCTCTAAGTTAAATAAAGGAAGGTTCTCCCTTAGAGAAAGGATTTGTTTCTGTATTCTTATCTTTATTTATGTGAATAGCTTCTATTTATATGCTGCACATTACAAAGACAAAGCAGACATGGTGTTTAGTCTGGTTACTGTCACCAATGAGGTTGCAGAGATCAACCAGTTTTGCTGTTCCAGTAGAATAAACTCTCTTGCTGGTAACATACACTGGGATAAACTGAGATCTCTATCATGTCTGCTTTGCCTGTATTTCAAGAGGGCCATGCTATGCTCTTTAAATTTCAACCCATCTGTCTCCAGGAAGGGTTATATGACAACAGCAATACATGTGACCATCTAACTATGACAGCAGACAGACATTTCCTTGACACAAAGACTCTATAGTCTTTGCCCCCAGCCCCCTCCTTTATGGACAAAAAGATGGATCTGAAGGCATACATATTTTTGTGCAGGATAGACTGGGTTTGGGCATGCTACTCCAACCATACAGGCAGTTTATGACCAAATTCTTATATATATTTCTTATATCAGGAAAGGCCCAAGAGCCATAGTGAACCCTTCACCAAATCATGGAGTTGTAAGGAGGAAATATAAAAGAACTGACAACTGCATCTGCAGAGCTCTAAGCCTGTATTTTAGAAAAGCTATTCTTCACACTTCCTACTGCTCAGCTGCATCATTACTACTCCTTTCCAGAAACTCTGTTACTCTGTACAAAACACTCTTGCCACCTATCTCAAAGGACTTGCAGCAGTTCTTAATCATGTAGGATTATCCAGCATACTGCAGTCACCTAGTTAGATTCATGATAACATCCCAAGGAGTTCAGAGTTGAAAAATATTGACTGGCTGATTAGAGAACATCCTGAGAGATATCAACAGTAGCTAGTACTATTCTAAATCACAGAACACTCACAGCCAATTACATTCAAGGACACATCTTTTTGGGCACATCTTTTCCTCTTAAATGGATGTAGAATATTAATATAAATTAGCAATGGGCAGAATACAGAACAGTAGCAATTTGGCTCTGCTCAAGCAAGTACCAAAGCCATTTTGACTTCTTTCCAAAAGAGCCCATGTCACTGATGTACACAAACCACATGGCACTCTTAAGCAGCACAAACCTCTTAGCTTTCAGCATGAGTACTGGCAACTTACAGTTAGCTTCTTCACTTCTCAGTTGTATTTATTTCCCCACATACATCAGTTTCTCTGATACAGAGTGCTCCCTCTCTTTACCTGTGTTGCTTTGCTTCTAAAGACATAAATTTTAATAAATTTCTTCTATAACAAATGCAACAGCTAAACAAAGATATGCTGTGGAATGTAGCACAGAAACTTTGGTGAGCAGTGTCTTCTGTAGAATTTTTTTTAGAGATATGTTTTGGCTGTTAAAGATGTTGTGGAAGAAAAACGAATCATCTGTCCATGTTTTGGTGAGAAAGCTAAAGGTTCTGTGAACATCTATGGTAAGTGGTTCAGTGTTCATCACCAGATATGAAAATTACCCCAGTCTGCTTATATCATGATGCTTTTAAGGTAAACTAATTCTGTGTGCAAGTTATGAATTCAGTGTAGAAGTACAGACTTGTACATTCTATACAGAAAAGTACTGAATTCAGATTGGTAGAAGTGCCCTGAGCCTACGCGTAGACATACTTTGCAGAACTAAAGCACTTCTAATTCTTTGCTTATTTTGAAAGTGAAATAAACTAAATTGAGCAAAGACTATTTTGATCCTGAATCTACACTGTTTGATGCAACTTAATTTGGCTCCAAATTCTTTGGAGTATGTTAATTTATCTGATTATCAAGATCAGACTTTATTCAGCACTGCCTCTCCAGAAAAGAAAGATCTGCTCTCTCAGAAGGGAAGACAGCTTTTTGCTTTGTGTATCTAGGATCCTGCACACCCACAGCATATACTTCAGAAATATTCTGTGTTCACTCAAATGTTATACAAAAGCATATAGAAATTACTTCAGAAGACAACTCATATGAGATGCATGCTTCTGAAAACTTTTCTGCCACTTCATGCAAAGGAATCTTGCAAAACAAGAAACGTTCCATTATCAGACAGATAAAATGAAAGAACCAAATGATAAACCTGGTAGGCAGTGGATTCAAAGCTGCCAGCCTTCTGTCATTTATCATTCTTCAAGGATTGCGTGGACATCTTCTGATCTATTTTAAGTTCATGATAACTGCATTTCTACAGCCTACACTCCACTGATCAACAATGACAGCAGTTAATTCTACCTTATAATGTCCTTAATAATTCATCTAGTGATATCAACACTAGTGCTAACAATTTGATTCAAATTAGGATAACGTTTTCCTCCCACAGTAATTGTTCTTTATATTTTTTTATGTATAGTGACATTTAACTACAGTATCATGACTCCAGTCCAGTCAGAATTGGGACTGCATTACTCTAGAGTTCGCACAAATTATGAAGAAATGTGTTTTTTTTATATCACAAACTTTGATATTTAATAGAATGAGGGATTCTTCTGATGACTGTGAAATTGGTTAGCAATTTATTAGCGAAAAAAAAAAAAAATCAAGCAAGACCTCTTTCAGAAAATGTCAGGCCTACATTATACATGTATCAATGAAAATGGTGTGCAGCAGTCTAAGAATAACAGAGATTATATCATCACTACTATATAATGACCAAATTCTAGAACTATGATTTCCAAACTCAGATTTCATCCAGTGGTTGCATCTATCCCAAAATGTTGAGAAACATGGAACAACCAAGTAAAATGCTGCTTGTAGATGCTGACCAACCAATAAACTAGGAATCAAACAAAGCATTAATAAGGGTTAATGACATTAAATAAAACAATGTTATTTGTAGGAGTTTAAAATCACAGTAAAGAGAGTCTACTACATACATCAGTTTGGTATATTTTACACAAAATCTTTTGGAAAGCATTATTGCTTTCAAGTCCACATTTCAAACTAAATTTATTCAACTACTTTGAAATTGCATTCCTTCACATGCACTGAAATTTTCATGAAGCCCTTCTATTATTCTCTTGTGCAATTCAACAACTAATGTCTCACCAAGGCTTCTAAACAACATCCACATCACCCTCTTTACCTCCTCCCTAAAAAAGAATTCTAACTTTACAAATACAGTCCTTAGCTTTCCCTATTTCCCTATACAAGCATTGTACGTTGTCTCTATCTCTGATTACTTGCTATTTGTTTCGAATCAACTGTGCATGTGATAGATCTGGGATATCAAAAATAGCAGAAAACAAACATAGAAGACATATTTTCTATGGTTTGGAATTATGGAATTATTTTTACAGCTAAAATTTTGCTAGTTTTACAAAAGCAGAACACCTGGTAGCTTTATGAATTTCAGTTCTTTCTTAATTCTTTCTAAAGTGAAAAGCTGAAAAAATGAAACTGCCTTGGGCGAGGTGCTCACGTATCCCTATATCACACAACAAACAAGAAGAAGAGAAATAAGGGCAAATCAGGTCAGGCAGATGACAAAGAATGAGAAGGTGATTAAGGACATGCGGCCAGACGAAAGAAAAGACAGGATGCTACAGTGTCAAAAGATTAAACTGAAGATTTTGGAAGGGAGCCAGATTCAGCAAGTAAAGTGAACAAGTCATCCATTGGGATCACTCCCCAGCATGAAGTTAGTTATGGGCAGAGATGGTCCCACAGTGCTCTGTAAGGGTTAATTGAAGAGAGACCCATTTAAATTTGGTTTCTTTTCAGTTTCAAAGCTTGAATTCATGAACGAGCACTCAGCAAAAATGAGAACCAAAAGGTAAGACTTGGAAAAAAAACAAACAAACAACAACACCCAAACAACAAAAGAACACCCCAAATAAGTAATCCTCTACAAATAGAGAAATCAGGAAAAATTACTTAGGCACAGCATATTTCCTTGCAATTCACCCTAAATTTATTATAGACAATAATTAATCTTCTTAAACTGTTTCTAATCTTGTTAAACTGTTTCTAATCTTCTAAACTGTTTCTAGATCTCAGCAGAGAACTCAGCAGAGAAGGAATCAAAGCCACTTCTAAATGGTCTACAGACAATCTGAGAAAGGCCATGAGAAACATGGCAGCAGAAAATATTCATCATGCTGGGCATCATTCAATAAGCCTGTTATACGCTGTGTGAACTTGAGATCTTTACTAGAAAACCTTTCTAAGATGCAATTTCAAAGCAAATTCTTTTTTCTCCTCTGCTGAAAAGATTTCTTTTACTGATGGTGAGAGAGGCCTTTCTAAAATCTCAGAAAATGATTAAACCTACCCAAACATATAAACACATGACTTAATTTCCTTTGTTTGTTTTCTCTTCTGTATAAATTCCAGACCAAGGTAAACGTATTCATTATTGAATGAATGTTAAATAACATTTCTCTCTTTGCTGAATCATCTGTATTTTACAAATACTTTGACAGTTATCTTTGTTTTTCTCAAAATCATTCTCAGTCCCAGTTTCTGCTTCCATGTCCGAGTTGTTCTGTCAGAAACAGCAGCTTTCTGTGAGTTGGCCTATTTTGTCTGTGACTCCTAAATGGTTGCTACTTTATTCATAGTGAAAATTTTTTCTTGCAAATAAACCCGAACCAACAGTTCCTTTAAAAGCTATGAAGAATAGTGTTTCCTTGTCTGTGCATTCAGACTTGGTGTTTGTGTCATGTTAGCAGTTTATGGTGCTGCAATATACATTCACGTCTATTTCTATTCCACAGCAGAGTAATCCCTGGATTGTTTTCTTCTTCATTATGTTCACGAAGGCAAAGATTGATTGCAAAGATACATACCCATCTTTTTTGTATTAATCAGGTATGGTTTTGTACATAATTTATCATCCCAAAATAGCTGTAGCCTAATGGAGCCTTTAATAAAAGCATCTAAGCAACACAGAAATCATCTTTGGTGTATCCAAATTGCAAGTGAAGTACAAACAAACAAAAAAAAACCTGCTGTAAAAAAATAAATAAAAGATCTATTAAAATAGCAAAAAAACAATTTACTATGGATTTCCCAATCATCTTTACCTAAGAAATAATTTGTATGAAATTGCATGCGTTTGTATACATAACTTTCATATGATTTTAGATGTACATTCAGATGCAACATAGGACTGTGACTAGCTCCCAGCTGGTCTGTGGCTTAGCAAAAAAAGGTCTGACAAACTCAGTAATCAATGTTTTTGGTTTGGATGCACACAGTTAGATTAAGGGCTTTTTAGGACTAAGTCTCTCTTTTTTTGTGTTTCTTTCTACTGCAATCAGATTTAGGGTACTCATTTACTGCAGCAGCACACTAAGAATATGACCACTCTGGTGCTCTGCTGGCACACAGTAAGACTGTCCACAAGTTTCTAAGCTATTAGGCACACCAATTAGTTTGGAAATAATAACTACTTGCCCAAGGTCATTTAGGTGATGAACAGAACTACTGATGGAGCCCAAGCCTGTTATTTCCAGTTTCTACATTCCACATACTTTCATCCTGTGTCTTCTCCTGGAAAAGCCAAACTAAAGTCTGAAGTCTGCCTCTCTGCATGCACCAACAGTTCTCAGATATTAAAGACTAATGTTTCATTAAAGTACCCATCTATCCACTTCAGATTTACTCAAGTTCTACTACTCTAAGAACATGGGACTTTTGTTCCTTTTCTCTGTGGTTCAGTACACACATCTCATTTCTTTTTCATTGATGGATTATACAGCACCAAATATTATGCAGCACCAAATGCTGTCCAAAATCCAAGACGCGAAGCTGCAACAAAAGTGACAGAGATGAGCTGCTGACCCAAGTTAACATCGAAGATACAAGGATTGATAGAGGCCTCCAGTGTTGGGAGCAGACTTCCATAACTTGTTTGTCTCTTAAGATGGCCCTGCAACTTTGCTATTATTCTTAAGAGGCTACCTTCAGCTGCTTAGTGGCCCTATTATTTCTAAACTCCAAGCCTCATACACTTGGCCTGGTCCAAAGAGCACACTATCCTTGGACTTGGAAGTGGCATACAGCTACATTTTGAATTACACACATATAAAAGGACACAGCTAATGGGGGCTTTTTCAAATTAAGACATACTTCAGGGAAACACAACTAGCAGGCAGGCCAAAACCTCAAATTTCAGGCTTTAAGATTTTGCAAACACCAGCCTCAGGGAACTACAAGTGAACAGCCAAACTTCACCCGTCTGACCATGTTTGAAGCTGTTCTCTTGATGAAGAATAATCCTTTACAATCATCAAAATTCAAGAAACAATTTGGCTGAAATGTAATGAAACTAATAGTCCTGTAACAACCGCATAGGAAGAGGTGGAGGGGGAAAAGACACAGAGTAGCTGATATCCTCAGCCTTCAACCTATTCAAAGTACAAGATATGTTGTATAACTAATAGTATCCAAACACTTACTGACACAAGACAATGTGCTCCATGCTACAGCATCTCTTAAATCAATCTGGTAACAGAAACTACCTTGTAGCAGCTCATTTATGAAACAGCATAACTTGATGATGTTATTTTTTACTTGAAAATTACATAGGACTTGCATATCTAAGAGACCATGTCTCTCCTCATACCATGCTACCACAGTTGCTGTCAACAGAAAGACTCTCACGAGACACATTTGGTATTAAAGAAAAAAAAGCGTGATTAGTCAGCAAGACCAGCTCGCTATGGGATAAGTTACTTTTCAATTTACTCACACTTTTGGTATAAAATAGATCAAATCTACTGACACATAAGGTAGACTAAACAGCACACTTTTTCCTTACAAAAGTGATAAAGAACAGTACTTCAGACATCTGAAAACCACATTTTGTTTCTAACTCTTGCTTATTCTTCTTTTGTTACGGTTATGAATATGGAAGCAAGTCTGAGGTCTTTACCATTTAAGACACCATCCTTTAATCCTACACCTCAATGTCAGAATACACACATTTTACTAAAATAGGATTTCTGCAAAAGTATAAAAGAGCTGATAACTCTATCTCTTAAAGGGATGCCATCTATTTTGTCATGAAGTGCTGGCCTTCCTCCAATTTATAATGGTTAAGGATACAGATAACAGTAAGCACTCATGTTAGATCTGAGAAGGGATGAAAGAAGGGCCAAAAAATTTCTGCTGCTAAACGTGATGAGTAGATAAGTACTGCATATTAACAACATATTTCTGTGCTCAGTTTGTCCACCTCTAATCATTCAGTTAATAAGTACCAGGACACAAGCCTTAAAGGAAAATGAAAGAAAATAAAGAAAAAGCTGTTTAACAGAAGTGTAACAACCTTTTTCTGAAGGTGAATATCAACTAACAGGTATTTAAATCCGAGTCTAGTCTTACTCTGCAGTCTAGTGTTACTCTGGTAAAATTATGAATGTTAATTCAACAATAAGGCATTCATATTTTTAAGCTATATAGTTACAAGACTATACCCAGATCCTATTAAGATTGTTTCACTTCTCCAACTTCAGTACAAATTGCAAATAATGATTATTTGGAGAGCAGAAGATTTCTTAAGGAACCACAAGGGAATTGCTCAAAATACAGCTGTCTAGTAATAAAAATGTTAACTTTTTTTTTTTTTTAATACAAAACCAGAAATACATATGTAATATCTGTGAGTGGCTAAAGAACTAACTTGTTCAGCTGCAGCCTATAAGGAATGAGCCCTCACAAATTCATATCATGGTGTTTAGCATTCCACAACTGGATCTTGTTCCAGCATTCACAGATACTAGCAAATTAATTCTTTTCACATCTGCTTGTAGCTCATATTTCCCCCAAAGGATCTCAGTGATCATATTGTTTTCCCATTTTCCAGTGTATTCTCTGACCTTTTCCCTCAAGACCTTGCACAATTTACTTCAGTCAGTCCTTACAGATTGTTAGTGCTTTCTCATTCCTCATTTATCTTTGCTTTATTGGATATATTCTCTCTCTCTTTTTTTTTTTTTTGTCTTATCAACCACTCAATGCTCTTTCCATCCTTGCTGCTTTAAATTTCCCGTTTAAGCATCATACTTCTGATCTGCTCAACTTTAATTCCAGATCAACTCTAAATTCCATCTTTTTTCAGCTCGTCTCTACTTCCGCACACGTGTACACTACATGCACACTTCAGCTTTCCATAAGCCAATCTCCACTGAAGATCTTAGGTAAAATACTGTTGTAGGATTCAAAACAAAATAAAACTGCCTTGATTTGTAATTTCTCCATTGATACTGCCACTTTTGTTTTGCTCCATATATACAACTTAGCACTGCATACTTTCCTATTAGAGAGAAATAGTCACTGAATATGTTTTTCACTGTTCATCAGAAGCCTAATCCTGCCTCTGTCTGAAAGTTCACATACTTTTTACATGGCACTAACTGTTTCATTTGCAGTTGCCATCATGTTTCTTGGCTTTGAAAAGACTAACATGCTGAACTTTGGAAACTACCTTAATGCCTCTTTTTGGGGTGCTTTTCCCTCTGAAGTTTTGCAGTAGTATCAAAATAACTGCTCTTTGTAGAACCACTGGGAAGAAATCTTGACTTCGTATTCCCTTGCTGTCATTCAGGAGTCAGTCTTCACCACACATAAAGGGTACTATTATTGTAAATCTCTTTTCTAGTCAGTCCTTTCACACATCAAATCAGCTGAGAATCTCCTTGGTCCTCTTAGGAATACCTAAACATCATTAACCTGTAGCTTCTACAGTTGAGATTGCTATCTGCTTGGGATCCTGTAGAATTTCTTAGCAATGAGCAAGAAGAAGGCTGCAGCAGGAAGGGAAGAATAATATTGATTTCATGGTGTGACAGAAGAATCACCCAAATGGTGAGAACAATAGCAAATTTGCCATGGAAGATGACAACTTTTCAGATCTCTCCTTAAGTGCTTCCATACATTCAGCATTATCAAGACAGCTGCCAAAAGCTGACTGAGAACTGCAGTCCAGACAATTCCAGAAGAAAAGTTCAAGTGAATTTTTTTTGCTTTTTTGTTCAACTTATTTTATTGCAACATTGATCACCAAGTTGATGGAAAACTTGGACTCAATGCTTCCTTTCAAGATTCCATTTAAAAGCAGAAGTAGTTTCATACGAAACATATCTCATGGTTTAAAGTAGGAGTAGCTTAGAGAAACATCTCCACATTTTTTTCTTTTCTCAGAGTACTGTTTTCTTTCTTTCCTTCTACACTGTCATTTTTCTGGACATCCCAATTATTAATCAAAGGAACAGTGATGTCAGTTTATTAAGCAACTAGATGATGATCCAGTAATACAAAATGCCTTCTTTACACCAACAAACCTTTTCAGTGCACTGAGCCACAGCCCGTTCAGAACAGGATTGAAAAAGGCATCCTTAGAAATTTTGACAGTGGGTCTACAGAGGTAAGCAGTGCAGCTTCACAGCAGCTTTCTGCTAGAGATCTCACCAGTACAGCTGCAATGTCAAGACAGCCACTGCTGAACTGAGGTGAGACCAAAAGGAGATGGTTTAGCGTAGGGAAATGCTTGGAAATACTTTCATATTGCACACATTTCAAAGAGACTTACTTCCAGCTAATTCTAGTCTGGACCTGTAGGGCGCACACCTGTCAGTAGATGAAATGCAACCAGTAGGCTCCTCAAGTGCACTTTCCAGTTCAATTTTACATCAACCTACCTGAAGGGAGGTTGTAGTGAGCTGGGGGGGTCAGCCTCTTCTCTTGTGTAATTGGTGATAGGACTAGAGGGAATGGCTTCAAACTGCGCCAGGGGAGATTCAGGCTGGACATCAGGAAATACTACTTCTCTGAAAGAGTGGTCAGGCACTGGAATGGGCTGCCCAGGAAGGTGGTGGAGTCACCAACCCTGGAGGTGTTCAAGGAACGTTTAGATTTTGTATTGAGGGATATGGTTTAGTGAGAACTACTGGTGATAGGTGGATGGCTGGTCTGGATGATCTTGTAGGTCTTGTCCAACCTTGGTGTTTCTGTGATTCAAAAGTATCCAAGACAAGTCCAAAGACTGGTTTGCATTGTGATCAAACCAGAGTAAGTGGGAACAACTGGAGTATCTAAAAGCACATACAGTTACTTCAAGAAGCTGAAATCCTAAATGCCATAGGTCACTATCATGTATATTGAATTCATGCTACTAAGGAAGAGCCAGTAAGCTTGCAGTGTCCTGACACCATGCCCAGGAGACAGACTCCCAGGCAGTAATCTGAGTCCAGCTGTACAGAACTGCCATACCAGGATTTCCAAGGTAACTTTCACTTGTTTTCACAAGGACTGTTTCAAGCAGTAACTTGCAACGTTGAGTCAAAACACTCCACAAAGGTTTCAACCTAGAAATAAAGCTGTTTAAGAACTTGGGACAGCAAACATATAACACAGCTCTTTACTCAGAATAAGTGGAGATTTTGCCCTTCTTTTTTCCCCAGTGAGACTCCTTATGGGCCTTGACAAACGTAAGCAAACTACAGTGGCAAATGCTAATAGGAAATGAAGTGTGGATGCAGTGCTTCTCCTGGTCATTGGTTGACAGTGACTGATGCTGCAAGTGTGATGTGAGTAGAACTGTTCTATCTGAAATTTCAGATGAGTTAGCTCCTTTTTCACGGCAAGCAAGATTCGACATTTTGGGAACAAAAAACAAAAGCTCTTCAGGGAGTTCCTTTTTTCTTTACTCTGAAATTCAAGGAAAATGGAGATGCCCTGATTAAATGCATCTTCTTTCCACACTCTTCATGGGAATACAGATGTGCAGGTGAGAGCAAGGCTTATTCCTCTACGCAGCTGTACACTATGGTAAGGTTAGTTTACTGCCCTTCATGTCTGACAAGATATAAGGGAACAAGTACCATTTAATCAAATAGAGCCACAACTCTTCAGAAAATGCAAGGGGAATTCAAACTCATCACCTGCAAAGAGTTGGTAATAGGATAGTCATGATCACTATTGTCAGATCCATTGTTTCACAGAATCTTCATTTTGCTCTAATGAACAAATGGACAAGCAATGTAGGACCTCAGAAATAAAGTAATGCCTGCATACTTATTTACACCCCCCTTTTTTTTTTAGATGAAATTCCACATGATATCTTAGATAAAGCTTTACAGCCAATCTGCAATCATCTGAGCAGTCACAAATACATCTGCAATTAAGGGGAGTTTGAATATGGACATTAGAAGTATTGTATGGCATTCAGCGTTATGAAAAGTCAGGCCTCAAAGTAGTAAGTGCCAGAAGTAAAAGAAATACTTTACCTTAAGCTTGCTAAATACAAGTACATTAAATAGTGACCTAATCAACCATTTCAATAGCACTCATAATATAGAAATGAGTTCTACAGAACATAATGTTAGCAAATAATTCTGTTTTCTCAACAAGATTTGAATCACACAGACATGCCATTCAGTGACATAAGTAATGCAACCACAAACTCAAACACAAAACAAAGCCTCAAATAACTACTAATTAACTGAGTACTATTTATCCTGAGTACCAATAAGGACAGGTTCTTGAAGGGGAAAAAAATGCACTTAAGTAATTAAAGGAAATCAGTGCACAAGAACAAGAAACCAAATTAAAATCTACATGTCTACTTTCTACCTGCAAATTTTTTACTTTTGCACATTTAAGCTTTTAACTGCAGTAACATTTTCTGTACCCAGTTCTATCCTTATGGCCATTTAAATCAGTACAGAGAAGCCCTACCAAGCACAAAATCTCATTCTGTATCTAAAAGTCATCTTTTGCTATCCTATATCAATTTTTTTTTCCCCACTATGAACTTAAACTGGTGCCATGCTTCTTTTTCAAGGATAGGGGGTTGGGTTTTTTTTTTCCTTTGTCAATTCAGGAAAATATAAGGATTATTTTCTCTTATCTACAAGACATTGATGCTGACATAAAGGAAATACATCAAGGTGAAACGACAAACACCAATGTTATAATAATATTTGCATGCTATAACATACACAACATACAAGGAATTCATTTCCAGAAAACTTTCCAAAATACCGTCTAGTAATAACTTCTCCATAGTTGTGAAAGATAACCATAGCATAAAACCAGAGAAGAGTCAATATCCTTTTAAGAACATGTACAACTATAGATACATGTAACAAAATATGTGCTGGAAATCTTAAACCTAAATTATCCATAAGCTGTTTAGAAACAGCTCCACAACTGTAACTAAGTACAGACTGACGACTGTTTTGCAATAAAAAAATACAAGTTTGCATGGTCACTTAAAACCTTGAAGGAACAAACTAACGATGATAAAACCATTAATTCCTTTCTAAAGTACAGAAAGAAAATGTACAATAAAAATAAATAATAGTAAAATTACAGTACAATGATTTAAATGAGTGTACGTTGCAGCAGCAATGCTTATGTCATATGAGTTTGACTTCTATTAGTAAAATAAACTAATATAAAATTGTCTTAAATGTTATTAAAAGACATTCACTTTAAGATACCTGTGCATTCACCTTACCAAGTGTAAGCAATTTTCATCCAATTAGCATTAAATTAGAAGAAAAACATTACATATGTGATACATATCTCAGTATCCAAGTGTTCCAGTCACCATGACCTGCTGACAGATCAAAACATGAGCTTCAAGATTTGATTATATGATAAATAAAATCCTTGGATTTGGTAGGAATAATAAAAGAAGGAACTAAGAAATTAAAAAGTTTAAGTAGCAGCAGCAGGCACTCTTAAGACCCTATTTGTGGTTGACAATTCCAGGATGCTATTAAAGTTTCTCTTCTGGTTTGAAATAGTCAGGTCTGGTGCCGTATGAAACAAGGCAGTAACACTTAGCACAAGTTTTGTTGATAGTCCTATCACTGCATTACTTCTGCATGTAAATGGAGAAGCACATCTCAAGACGGTAAGTTGGGAAAGGAAGAAAGAGGCACACCTCTATGGTCTCTTCTACTGAAGATTCCCCTGGCAGTAAACTAAGCCAGAATCACTTACTTAGGTCCAATTACTTAATCCTATGTGTTCATGTAAGAAATCTTTACAAGCCTGGCTTTAGCTTCTGCGTGCACAAAATCATACTATTCACAAGCAAGCAAACAAAATAAAAAAAATCAGTGATTTTGTTTCCTCTTGGAAGCTTATTTCTCTTTTCTGTGATCTGCATAATGGAAATTAGCCCCATATTTGAGGTCTGCTGAAGTTTAGTGTTTGGTAAGCCCTATTTTAAGCTCCCAGCCTGATTGTTCTACGTATACAACAGACAAATACAAAATGTTAGCATCTCAGCACCCCCAGTCATACTTTACTGGGTAGGTGCAAAAGCAGCTTTCTTCAAAATACTCTTCTTGGTAATTAGAACTGTGTACTGGTATGAATATTTGTTAGCAGGCAGAAATTACTGGCATACTGCTGTCTCAGGTAAAAGCATTCCTTCTGAGAAACTTCCCAAGGTTATCAAAGGATCTGAACTTACTTTTCTATTTGGGTTATGCTAATTAATGTACTTCCTTTCCACTTTTTGATACAATAGCAGACATGAACGGCTACATGGAGAGTTTATTGAACAATTCTCAACTATTTACTTATAGGAATAGTTAATCTCCACACACAAGAGTCTACCCCTTCTTAGGGAAAAGACTGAAAGTGACAAGAGTTTTCTTTGAACAGTTGGCAAACAATAATAAAACAGCAAGCAGACTAATGAGCTGTGGTGAGATGTCTCACCACAAAAATCTCATAACAACGCCAGCATACTTTAGAAATAGTGACACAGAAAGATATCTGTATTAGATGTGACTTGTCCTCCTTCCTGCATCGTCAATACCAAGGCGCAAATAACTGCTGGAGGAATTTAGGACATTTACTAGGTGCAAATACCTATTTACAATTCATTTGCTTAAACACACAAACAGGCTGAAGTACAAGTATTTCAGGATCACAAAAATATATATATATATTTTTATATATGACAGTTTAGGCTAAAAACATGTGAGGATATATGATCAATGCACTGAAAGGTATGTCCGTGTAATATAAAGAAGTGTACACATTTCAGCAGACAAAAGAGATGTGGTAGAAAGAATAAAGGAAAGGTCAAATAAAAACAAAATGTCTCCCAATTCTATTTTCTTCAGCATTACAAAAAGATATTGAAATTAATTTAAAATACTAGATCACACTGGGCCGCCTTAGAATCAAAGTATTTCTCAATGTTCTACTTTCAGAGAATTATCTTTAATGACAACAGTCACCTACAGAAAATTCAAATCCAAAAGAAAACCACACAATTGTTTCAAAGGAGAACCAATCCAAGTATGCTTAATGACCCCTAGCAAACCATTTTCAACCCAAAGGAAAAAGTCTTTCTTCCCAAATATATACACCTGTCAGAATCTCTGCTACAGATATATAAGGCTAAGAGCTTGATACAACTGTACAAAAGAATATTGAAAATATGGACACTGCAAACAGTTACTATTATCTCTAAGCAAAGGTGAAAAAAATGACAAAGAATACAAATCTTTACTCCTCAGAACTTATGACATCCAAACATCTCACATTCAGAAATCTTTCACAATGCAGAGAGCACTACATAGCTCTCCTAGCAAGCACTGATCTGAGCTAGACGATCTGATGGCCAACGCACGCCAGTCCAGAAATAACAAGGCCAGAGCCGTTCTCAGTTACGTGCATGAAGGAGGGCTTGCACCCTGAAGCACCAGGCAGCAACTCTGCTCCAAGTCCTGCAGCTAGAACTCACTCAGTCTCAGTCAGTCTGTGCATCCCTGGCACAGATGTACACACTGCGATAAAGGTATCTGACAACTATTCATTAATTTACCTTTGTACTGTTATCTGAAGCTTCTGATGATGGCCACTGCCAGAAAAAGACCATTTGTGCACTCATGAGTTGCATGACAATAAAATACAAGTAAAATCCCAAGGACCAAAAAAGGTCTGTGCGTGCACAGAATTCTCCCTTTCAGGAAAACTGTTAATGTTTTCAGAGAGAGCTTATAATCTTGCAAACTTTGCCAGTTTGCATGAGTCAACTTGTTGTCCTCGGGCACAGTTCTTTCCTATACATACACACATATAAATGATACAGACTCATTGTATTCATTTCACTGAAAAGATGCCAAGGAAGTCCTCTCAAGCTAAATATTAGGCATGGTCAAAAATGGCAACTATTACCTCTGGAAACCATAGCAGAAAACCACATCTAGCTCCAAAATGTGAAGCCTGAGAGACTGCTCAGAAGATATACTGAGGAAAAGTTCAATACATTTCATTTCATCCTCTCTAACTATCTAGAAAGGAGCTTTTCTTATATTCCAGAAGTGCTAATTTCTACATTAGTTCTTCTCTGTTGCTTCCATGAACGTGCAAATACATACAGACTCAACAATTCCTGTCCTTCCAGTACAGACTTTTTATTTCAGTTGGTAAAAGGAAAAGGTCCTTCCACTCTTAGAGCCTGTGTGAACGCCATCCATGAAATGAGGTCTTAGCAAGTAATTAATTTTGTTGACAAGTTTATCTAAAGATCTATACATATATAAACACACACCATCATCATATTAAAGCTTTTTGAAAAAGATGAAACAAGCACATAGCTTTGCACCATTTCTGAATTTTGTAGACTCAGAAAACAAAGAAATAAATATAGTGCCAGTCCCCCCAGTCTTGCCATTAGAGACATAAATCATGACAGTAGGTTCACAAGTGCCAGTGGCAGCTTTTGGACTTTCCAAGGCTGCCTCCTTGTAAAACTGAAACTGGATTAAGATTATGACAGTACTTTACATGTCAATAAGAAGTCAATAAGTCAGCAAGGACAAATGCATAAAACCAAAACTGCTGGGGCCAAGCTGAAGATAGACGATTTCTACAGAAAATTCAAATGATCACCTTTACCTCTTCCAAATGATATTAACACAGCTTAAAAAATCATATTAAGTTTACATTTTTAAATTACCTGTTTGAATAATTCCAGTAACAATGGAGAGGTAGTCCTCAGGTTCCTGATCAGCGAAGATCTCTCTGCTCCTTCCACTTAAGGTTAGTACCTCATAAAGCATCTCTGAATTCTCCACTCCACAAAGAAGAATCACTACGTTATCTGGAGGTTGAAGAACATGTGCCAGGAAACAGCATCTCTTTTGGTTCAGGCCTTTAAGGAGTCCATATGATAGTATCAGGAGTTTACATTTATAACAATGCAAAGAAAATAACTCCAGATGCTTGAAAGACAAAGTCTCTAGATTGTAGAGTAAGATTCCTTCTTCATTCACTATGTGTCCAAAAAGAGATTTTAAATACAGAGCCCACTCTTCTGCTTCTTGTTCATATATCACAAGAATATCCTTTGTGTGGTCTAGAAAAGAAAACAAAAATAATTTCAAATTCATTATAAATATTGGATGCCAGGCCATTAGTTTCCACCTGTCCATCCCCAAATATTTGCGATGCTCAAGAAAAAGGACAGGTCATCAGTCTGAAATTACAACCATCTGCATATTTCTAAACCAAGGCAGAAAGATTACTTGCTGAAATACTAGCAAAACAGAATAGATTCAAATAGTATTAAAAAAAAAACCCCACTGAAATCATAGTGTTGAAAGCAAGCACATGACATACCCAGCTCACTCAAATTTTTGATGAATAGGCAATACCACTGAAAATGCAGCAATTAGCTTTTAACTGCAGCAGTAATGAAAATACATTTGATCACTGCACATGATCTGACTTCACTAGAAACAGGACTGGTACATTTAAGATATTTTGGCAGCATGGTATTAGGACAGTTGTTAGTGACCTTTCTTTATTGTACTTATTCTAGAAAATAACACACAAAACAAAACCAAACAAAAAAAAAACCCCATAGTTGATATGTGTTTTCTCTTTACGAAACAAGATGCTAACAAGACTAACACTCTACTGTGATGTTACTAGGGTAATAGTATGAAATAGAGACAACACCCACAAACAAACAGAAGATTTCATCTGAATATCAGGAAGCAATTTTATTTTGAGGACAATAAACACTGGCACGGTTTGCGCAATAAGGTCATGGAGTCTCTCTCCTCGGAGATCTTCAGAAGTCATCTGTACAGTCCTGGGCAATCTGCTCTAGTTGTTTGAGCAAATGATCTCCAAAGTTCCCTTGCAACCTCAGCCACTTTGCTACTCTGTGAAACCATAGTAGCTGTGACTTGCTAATCAATGCAATACACTGTAAGATGCCAGGACACTTTAATACCCCTGGAGTAGGTTACAATCACAGATCAATGGAACAACCATAAGAAACTGAGGAACAGATACAGCTGCTGCATTCTAACTCACTGAGCTTCACTGTCTCCAAGGTCCCTGATAGGCCAGGCAATCTGACTGTCTACTGCTTGCAATGCACCAGAGCTCCACTGCAAGTGAGTATCTAGGTTTTTCCTTGGTCAGTATCAAGAGATACAGAAATGGCAGACATACACAGAGCTAAAAGGTTTTTAGCACACATGACATATGTGGATACTGGGACATGATGATGGAAGCACAGTATAGATGTATCTCAGGAGAATAAAGCAACAAAACCTGCAAAGAATCCTACAGAAGTCCATGGTGCAAAAATAAGAAACTGAACACAGAGTCCAGGATTAGCCTGTTAATTATTGGACTTTCCTTCTTTTTAGAAGAAATTCCTTCACAACTTCGGTTATTGTTAGGAGAGACTTCAAAGTCAACCCAGCTGAAGGCAGACAAACTTGTAGAACAAGAATGCCATAGCTTAGTGTCTTGTATTCATTATATGTCTATCAACTCCTTGCAGGTAGCTACCCTCTTTAAAGACTTGTGAATACTTGTCCTCTCAAGAAGTTTTATATCACAGGAAATTATGAAGGGCTTTCTCAGTACAGTAGTGGCTGATAGATGGCTGAACCTAATTAATGCACTAGAGCAGTGTGTCTAAATATTTTCAAAAAGGAGACAGTCACATTTTCCGTGGTAAAAATTCCAATTTCTGCTTAAATGCTAAAAAGTAACTGTAGAAATAAAAAAATAAAATAGTAGCATACTCCTCATCTAAGCCAGAGAAAAATGATGTGGTTTCTATAACACAAGGATACGAAATCTACAAATGATTTTACAGCACTTAGCTACAATGGTATTTCTTTTCAGAATCTCATTTGGTTTTCTTCAATTCTCACAACAAAAGTAAAACCAAAAAGCTATGAAGCTTGCTAGTCAGTTTCAAAAGAAGAAATGATATGCACAGCTGAAGTTCCCTGAGTATGATCTGCCTTTGATAATTACGTGAAGTAAAATCACCAAGCAACTTCAATTTTCAATCCTTAACTTCTAAGAGCACTGTAATAGTCATTAAAAAAAATATTCTTTATTTAAAGAGGATGGTTAACCCCCAAAGATGTAAGAACTCATTACTTACACTGCATTTAAGCTTGTTTAGTTTCATCTTCCAGCCACAGAACATTTTTTTTTTCCTTATAATTTTGAATGACTCTCCAAAACCTCTCTCTAAGGCCTTCAGTCCCTCATGAAGTGACTCAGCCTTGCCTCGGCTACAGGTCAAACCGGGCTTATTACACTTCCCCTTAAAAGAAAGGCTTTTAGAACTCCCACCACTCTTCCTCCGCTTCTGCGAACTCTTTTGGCTTTTCAAAATGCTTTCTGAGGAACTAAAAACAATATACAGAGTAGGAGTTCCTTAACACAGTACACAGGAAGAATAAAATATTAATCTCACTTGAGATAATCTCTGCTATGCCCAGAAAGTTCAGATTCAGTCTAAATTAAAAGGTTTCATTTTCAGTTCATGCTCAGTTGTGTTTTTTCTATTATAATGAATCTGAGTAAGGTTAAAGCCAAATGGAATTGCAGGGAGGGACAAAATAGGTTTGGTTCTGTTTAAGTTGAAGGGTAAAAACCCTTTTTTCTTGCTTCACGTTTCATCACGCAAAAGTGGGATGTGCTGGCACCTGCCACAGCACCCCTTGGCCAATTGTTTGTGTCCTCTCCATGCTGACAGTAGTCGGGAGGAACGGAGCACAACTGCACCTGTCCTTTGCAGACTGGAGGCACTCCCACGTCCCAGCAGAAAAGAATGACTGGATCCAACCATTCAGGCACAGCTGAAGAGCTCTCCACGTGCACAGAAATGCAACTTTTTAGGCAGAAATATTTCTAAAGAGCTGCCACTAAATTGTAATCATAAACAAGTATACACAAGGTACAAAGTTCAACCTTGTGCAAATGGAAATTACGAGGCTTGAACAGTCAAGAAATTCTAAAGAGGAAAGTTATCAAGTTGCCCTGAAATGAGAAAAGCAGATGAAGTGATTCTTTTTCTGTACCGTGTATCTGCAACCATGTCTGTACCTCTGATTGTAGTTAAGTGTGAATGAGAAAGAACTTTTGAGATATTTATTGAAGGCTCAGTTGTACTTTTGAACAATACTGATTTTTTTTTAATCTGAGAAATGAGAAATAATGCTTTATTTATATAAAATGAAGTGAAATGTATCGAATACCACACATGATGGAAGAAAGGCTCTACGATATGTTATTAAACTTTAATACAACTGCCATATTTCATTTGTCTTTTCTACCTCCATAGAAAGGGAAGAGTCACACTGCTGAGGAAATTGGCATATTTCACACTGCCATTTGGCACAATGCCTATTGGTCTGAAGATGGTAACTAGTGCTATTAAGTTACCTGTGGCAAATCAAATATTCTCAATTACATGCATGAATATTTTTTCAGCCATTGAACTGTTATTAAAGTATCCTTCAAAATTAGCCTTGACATTAAATGCAAGAACTACATATTTCATGCTCAAAACTGTATTAAATTAAAAAAAAAAAAAAACAAAAAAAACCAAGAACAGTATTTTAAAATCCTTGCATGACTTTTAATGTTCCCAAAGTTTACCCTAAGAATGGTTACAAAGTCTCTTAAAATCTACTTCATATGCCTTACATGCTCCTGTTAGTGTTTCAACTTTAGAAATTTCACTTCAGTGTAAACACCTGAACACCACTCAATTGGAGACCACAGCTCCCCCCAAGCTCCATCTTCAAAACACCATTTTTCATGTGGAACAACACGAGCTGAAAGTTTGCTTTAAGGCAATGCTACCCAGAACTGAATACATAGTAACATTTCTTAACTTTTCAAATTGAGCTTTTTCTCCTTCATTATTTTCACCTCTCAATGAATATTTCTTTGAAGTCATTGCACTTGGAATATAACGCAAGTTGAGATGAATTTTGTTCCCTTGGAAGTTAATGTAATGGAAACTATCATATCCTGACAAAATTAAGCCATGCTTCAACTAGTCCTACTTGGAAACTGACTCAAAGGTAGAAATAAAGTGTATTATTAGTTGAATACTGAGAAACAGTAAGAGAATTTATGCTATCATCCATAGCACGGGAAGTTTCTTCTGACAAGCAAAAGTATTTGCTAGTTACTGATGCACAGATGACAAAAACCCCCATCTCACAAAACATGCTACCTGAAGCCTTCTTTGAAAAGACCTGTTCAATATAATGAGAACTGGAAGAGATGAGAGCATCCTTGCAATCTATTGCAACCAAAGCAGGAATCAATTACTGGTGCACGCACATGGCAGAAGAATGTCTTCTTTACGACAATTCAAAGATACATTATGGAAGGGGGAAAAAAGCAAGTATATGTGAAAGTGAAAGGAAATCTCCAGAAGTTTGCAAAGCACATCAGAAAGGCAAAGGAGAGGAAACAAAACTTTGCAGCCAGTGGCTACTACTAAACACTTCAGTTAATAAACCTAAAGATTTGCAATATTGTAGAAGTGTTTGCTTAGAACTGAGCATTAGAACTTTGCTATTTTTATGTTTGATAATAACATTACTACATTCAGAAAAGCAACAATATTTATTTCCAGAAAACATTATTAACTTCTTTTGTTTGACCTAAATGAGGCTGATTTCAGTTCAGCCAGGGTTTAAAAACTGGGTTTGGGTCTGCAGTTCCATTACCTAAGGATATTTTGATAAAAGGAAGTATCACACAATCACCATCATGTACTCAAAAGAGGCATCGCTCTATTTCTCAGGTCACCTTGAGTGGTTTCCAGATAGAGTACTGGAGCAAAACAAAGTCATTCCCTGTTATTCAGCCAAGGAATTCATAACCAGTCATAACCACACAAGCAGCTTCTCACACTCAACCCTTCCTACTCCTCCCCCTTCTCTCCCCCCCGCCAAAAAAAAAAAAAAAAAAAAAAAAAAAAAAAAAGAATATTCATCCCTTTATCTCCTACTCTAACAGATGCCCTCAGCTGGGGAAGGGGAGGATAGTGTGATAGTGTAGGGTTTGTTCATTTGTTTGAAATGGCAGCCTTAGAGATGTTTGGGAAAGAAGTGTATTATTTCTGTCAGCATGTATAGAAACTATTGTTCATCAACAAAAATTTGTTAAAAGATATAGAACTGCTGAATAAAGATAAGTGGTCATGACACAATGACAAAAATGCAGCATGAGAAGCAGAAGTGGCTCAGACTTCCATCTTTGCATGGGGATTTGCAAAACATTTCTTCTTAGGAAGTCATTTCCATTCGGGTTATAGAGAGAATGAGGAGCACACACACCAAGTACATCCAGCTTTGTGCCAGAAACAAAAGACATTCAGTCTCTTGGTCCCTACATAATCTTGTCAGAAAGATGTATCCATTCATCTCTTCATACTGTTTGCCCTGATCACTTAAAATGACATACAGTAAGAAAATAAGAGAAAAAAACCTTTCCAATCTAAGCAACTCCTGAAATTCAGCATTTGGAAGCAGAATAAGAACATTTAATTCAGCCCTGGTCAGCGGCCTTGGCATAATGGGCCCCTCACCCATCCTGAATGCACTGATTTTCCCAGTCAGCTCACCTGACACACATCCAGTAAATGCATCTCAAAAATGTATCTCTAGCTCTTGGTTGCTGGAATTCTGCAAGGCAAATCCACTGAAGCAAGCCAAAATGGATTCATCGTGGGAAGGACAGCACAGAGCACTTTAGAAATACTTGCAGATAATGGAAAACATTTTCAAGCAAGTCATGTTGTTTCTCAGAGACTTTCCACTAATGGAAATGAAAATTATAAAAGCCTGCTTGTAAACTTCAGAGTGAGATCATGAAGTAGCTAAATTGCTGCAGCATTGTGGCACACCTGTTTCAATTAAAGCAATTAGCTTAAAGCACGGGACATTCCTGCTGTCACTGTATCAGCCAGCAGAGTGGCTGCACTTGTATTCTCAAATGCCTACTAACTAGAATGTAATAAGAACATTTCCATCATTTATGCGCCTTCCACTGCTAATTGCTAAGTTGTTTGTGTGAACAAATACTTGCTCTATCTGTATAAAATTAGGCCTCTTGTCTTCATCATTTTTATAAGTTCAGCAAAGTCAGGAGTTCAACACAGCAATTCTCACAGAATTGTAGGGGTTGGAAGGGACCTCCAGAGATCTTCGAGTCCAACCCCCCCTGCCAAAGCAGGTTCCCTACACCAGGTCACACAAGTAGGCATCAAATTTTCCTACAGATTAGATGGAATGAACTTTGGCTCAATCTTTTTCTACAAAGCAACTCTACTGACCTTCCCTGCAGTGACAAAGGGGAACACAGAGCCACGTAATGTCCTGATGTCTGTTCCACAGAAAACAGAGAGGTGCTTGACCATCAAACCTGACAAGGCTGATGTTATGCCCCAAGAGCTGTTTCTGGATCCCTCTGCAGACCTCATTGTGCTCTGAAGAGTGATTTGGCCTTATCTATTGTTTTAGGCCTCTCTATGTGATCCAAGCTTTGAACATGAAATACTGTGTATGAATTAGCACTACATTATCCACTGCTAGAGCCTAGTCCATTCACAGCTGAATACCTTCTGTTACCCAACTGGGGTAAAACTGTGTGCACTTAGAGCCACTTTCTGGAGAGCAAGTTACACCACTTGTACATTTTAGCAGAACGTAATTAAATAAGTCAGAATGGCTATAGACAGTAACAAATAATGAAGACAAAAATATAACAATGCAGTATGAACAAGTAATACATTACTATTTTCTTTCCCCAGAAACAACTTCTAAAGGCTACAAGAAAATCTGTACAAGCTGCACCAAGTTTGTATCAACTGATGTTATTACTACTACAAACCATGACCACAACCAAGAATTGTCCTATTATTTAATTCTTTACCATTGCCAGTGTTCCTTCCATCATCTACCAGGATCTCTCTAGATGTGCCTATCTTGACTTCCTCCACTGTTTTATGGATTTATGGTCACATTTAAACTCTCCTCATTTAAATTCAATGTCTCTGCTTTTTCCTCTGCCACATTTGATTCCACTGTCACTCCACTTTCTCTCAAATTCCTATTTTTTAACTTCTTCCAAGTAAGAAATTGAGAATGGAAAACCTGCCCTGCAGATATTAGCTTAAAAGGAAACAGTTGCATGAAATCCAGTACCTTTAGTCCTATCACAAGAGAAAGTATCCCCAGAAAATGGTGCACGTAACAACTACTGCAACATAACAGAAAGCGTTGACCTTGTAAGCAGCAACACTTTCAGCAGATTGATGTGCTCCTTGCAGTTGCAATGTACCCCATGCATTGAATTAACCACAGATGACATCCCAACAGCTCCTAAAACACAGATTATCATTGCCATAAGAAGCCTGTCTGGTAGAACTCTCTCAGAGCAGGCAAAGGCCAAATTGGTTCAGGTTTTTAAGACTGCTTTTTAAGACAGCAGAGAATCCAATGAGGATTCCTACAACAGCTTGATTTTTGTTTGTTTTTGCAGTCTTATTACGTGTTTTTTTTTTGTTTTTTTTTTTTTAATGCATCTCACTTAGCGTTCATCCAGAAATTAGAAAGACAATAAGAATTGGTCTCTATTAAACATATGTCTTTAAGCTATCAGATGTAGTAAACCGTCTTCTCTAGTTCCAGTTCTTTTCTTTTGTCCTTTTCTGACAAAAGTGATGGTCACTGACTAAACAGAACAAACCAGACAAACATAAGATATCCACAGCATAATCTCTGTATAATCTCTAATCAGCTTTGGACAAACACTTTATATTTTTGTACCAGCCTTTTGAACAGTATTCATAGCAACAAAAGAAGTTCATTAGGGAAATAAAGAAGTAAATGAGATAGAAAATAGTTACATAAATTTATAGCTTCATAAAATGAACAGTGACAAGACAGTGAGTTAGAAACCAAGCTAAATTAAACAATTTCTAAGATGTTCAGCAACAACCTCAATAGAAAGAAGATTTCTCTATAATAAACCTACCTCAGATTCCCCTCTACTGCCTTAAGACAAGAATTCTAGACACAGCTATCAAACAAACTATTTTTATTTCTGCTCATTAGACTGAAAGAAATTAAGTTAGTTGTACGAGTATGAGTCTGACTTCACACATTTCATCAACTATACTGCAAAAACAACTGCAATGGCCAAATACTGGTTAAGCCAACTTGAGATTCAAAAGACATTTTTACAACAAGCTTATCTCCTTAGTACAATGCATGCAATTATGTTTTCAGCTTACAGAAGATGAATTCTCAACTTATTACTGACCCTGAAATAGAACCCAATTGGGAAGTTCTCTGGGTATCAACACTGAGTCCTCCCCTAGTGGATAGCCATTAAAGAAACGTTTAACCTCTCTAGTACTATCTTTGACCAAATGGACCACTTTCTGGGAATAAATCACTTTCAAGTTCTGTATTTTCAGGTTCTTGCAAATGGATTTTGAAAATCATACCCACAAACTCTGCTTCATTGTCATTGACATACATTCTCATTGTTGGATAGTAACAGAATAACTATAGTCATGTTAACTGGAAGCGGTATATGCCACTGGTAGCTTTAGCACTGGAAGCAAACTACCTTCCATACCTTATTAGAAGCATACAGAAAATGAAAACAAATCTTTCTTGAACCATTTCTGAAACCAAATTAAACCCTATCCCATTACAGTCAGAGAATCTGCACTGTTCAAATGTAGTCACTGAAAGAGATGGGACCAGACTAAACAATTACCAAGCATCCTGCTTTTTACACAGTCGAGCCCCTCTGTTTTACAAAATCTATATAATCAAATTTTTACATTTCTCTTCAATATTCTGAACAACAAAAATCTTAAAAAGAAAACAGCCTACCAGCATCCTCTTTGTACACACATTTAAGACTCCTGTATATTCTAGAGTTTAACAAGCCAACCCATGCCACTTGTTTATTGCATCTAGTCACATTTGGCACAGATGTGAAATAACATACAGTCTTACACTTCCTCCTCTGAAGCATATACTGACCATCCATCATCTTACATTTATTGCAGATTACTTCTATAACTACACAAACATAAGAACAAAAAAAATTCATAGCTGACAAAAGCAGCAGTCCTTCACATCTCGACTATACAGCTACTTGCACACACTGACACTGCAGCAATATGTACCATTCTGATTATACCCATAGCCTGCTTTGCCTTGCAGTTGCCTAAATACATCTACTGACAAAGAAAACAAAGCACATGATAAACCCAAACCGCTGAAGTTAAGATAAAGGGGATGACTGCCAATTACATCAACAACTATGTCTTAGAGCCACCTTACATTAATATTTAGTGAAGATAAAAGCATACCTTCAAAACACACCATCTCATTATCCCCATTTGCTTCAACTCACCAGCTGTCCCTGGAACAACAAAACCTTTCAGATTAAACTGAAGCAGAACAGGTGCTTCAGGATCACACCCAATGTGTTCCACCTGCTACAGCCACAGGACAAGGCTAGAGCTAGTCCAAAATAAGCCTCCTCTCAATATATGCTGCATGGCTCTCAGTTGCTTCATGTCTACTGCTGGTCTCCACAAATCCTGTTCTGTTGGGAGCACTATTTAACAGTGTGGAAGTGACCTTATTGTATCTGTGAAACAGAGGACTGAGAGTCCTTGCTGGTTGGTTATTTGAGGCTAATTAGTAGCAACATTTGGTTGCAGAGCACGCATCTGAGTTCTAACTCTTGCACTCTTCTGCCATGGCAAGTGACTCAAGTAAGACTTTGAGACAGGCAGTTCCACAGAAGTCATGTTATGGACTGCAGAGGCCACAGTCCTGTGGTATCTGATTCACTTAGAGGTATCTGAATTGACTAATTAGGACTAAAACAAAATGGAACAAAATGAAGTGCTTATTATGACATTAAAATTCAGTGAACAAGACTTTAAAATTACACTAAGAATAAAATTATGCATTCAGGAGGTTTTTTTTTTTTTTTTTTTTTTTTTTTTTAAAAAGAGTTTGCACATCTATCTAAACAATCCTACCCCTTCTTCAACAAGGACTTAGATCATAACTACATAACTATCATTTACCCAGTTCCAGGTTATTTCATGCAAACATTTCTTTGCTATAAGTTTGTTAAAACATTGCTCTTATCACTACAGTAAGCAAAATGGTGTTGCTTTGGGAAAATATATACATTTTGACCATTTCAATTTTACAATTGTCATATGTGATGTAATTGTGATGAAAGATAAAACAGTAGAATTTTGTTTTATAGTATTTTAAATAAGGTTAGCGTTCAATGCTAATTCTAGGGAAAAAAAAAAAACTAGCTTTTCATTTAAGTCTCTGAAATGTTAAGTTCAATGAGACTGCTGTCACAGAGTACAGTTCTGCTTTTGTAGGATGTCAAGGCATCGTTTAAAGAAGAGACTGTGTACAAATGTATCGATAATACCATACATGTCACCCATAATGAACAGTATGGATGCGACAGCATGCAGGAGTACAAAATTTACAGCACACATGATCTACTTGCAAAATACAATACAGGAATATGGATTGCCATTTTAATGAATTCTATAAACTTCTTCAGTGTTGAAATACATACACTGAGGGTTTGCCAATGAAAGAGCACTGTTTCTAAGCTCTTGCAGAAAATCAAATGACAATAATTTGGCAAGAGTGCTGTAAGAAAATTAAAATGAAACTGTCCTGAATGTACCCCATAAGCAGAAAACATTTCTCTTTCCAAACCGATCAATGTACATTCTGCCTTAAATCTTCACAGAAAATATTTTGCCTCCAATTTAATCTTTACAGTCTCTGTTTTGTGCATTCAAGTCCAAATTAGATTTGTCATCTTATAAAATGGTTAATCTGGAATAGGGAACAGAACCGATAAGGGACACAAACAAATCTGGAAGTTTTTCTAATAAGATTACAGAGTTCTAAAAATAGAATGCAAGTATGAAAACCTTAAGAAGTTTTGATTAAGAATCACTGGCAAAAAAAAAAAAACTTCGATTAAGGCTTCATCTATTAAACAGAACTGTCCTGACATGCACTGGCTGCAGAATTAGCCTTACATTCCTACAGGGAAGAAACTTACAGCAGCAACTGAGATTCAGTAAAATGCTCCATTAGCAGACATCTTGTGAGAAGGCAGAAGAATGGGGCATTATTGAGTTTTATGCAGAAAATTTTTTTTTTACAATTTTTTAGATAATATTTAACATCCATTCCAAGCAAGACTTTTCTATTATTCGATTCAATCTTTATTACATTTTTGTTCACATAGGCCTACTTTTTAAAATTGCTATTTAAGTAAGTCATATAAATTTGAAATGGAAATTATCTTTAAGCATTAAAAAAATATAATTAAGTTGCTAAAACTGATGTTCTGAAGGGACCCATAAAGCCTTTGTGTGGTTTATTTGGTTTATTCAAAGGCCTGCTTGACCTGCTTGGATGTAAACACATGCTTAAACCGAAGTTATTCCATTTATTTCAGTTTCTTTGAACTAATCCAAATATTTTAAAAATAATGACTATCAGTTATGTTTCCAGAGACAACTTTTTTCCTGTATTGTTGCCATTACTATTTTTAAAGTCAGCTCCAAAATTGTAAACACGTTAGAAGCCAGCTGCTTTTTAGAAGCTTGGCAAAACTGAGCTTCTAACGGGTGTTGTAGGTGGGTATAAGCCTGCTTCTATTCATTTACATTTCTCACCGGCTGTGGATTTTTCAAACCTGCACTCGAGCATACGCTCTTGCCTACCGTCATATGCTTAGTAGCCATAGCTGATTTGAACCTGGTTTGCTATTGCAAACACTTCAAAAGAATCATAGGAACAAAACCTTAGAAAAAAATTACTTATGCAAAGGATTTTATACTGAATACTGCATATATACCAATTTCCCATTATGTTTCATATTTTCAAAAAGAAGCTAATCAATATCAGAAGATAAACAATACGAACAACAAAACAGCTAATTAAAAGTAGATTTTTGTCCCTCATGCAAATTGTTGCTTAACGAAGAGAGACTAACTATGCTGACTTCTGAATTATAAATCCGAAAATCCAAGGAAATGCCTACTTGAGGTACTGCTTGTTTTCTTTTCCTGCATGCTATCATTTAGCATGAAACTGCTTCAAGCCTGTACTGTATTTGACCTTCCCTTCCTCCCCACTCCACTGCACCCAGGCACTAGCACTTCTTAAGATGGGAACTTTTATTTTCTGTTCTCAAATGGCTTTACATTATTCTTGTTCAATTCATTCCAGGCACAGTATTTTTTCACTTCAGCTATTTAAATTGTAAATGTTTCATGAATAAATGAAAGCTATGAATAAATAGATGGTGCACTATATGAAAAAACTTTAACAAATACACTGTTCAATTTCTTAAAAGTTATAAGCACCATTCAACACATTTTTCTATTTTTCTTTAAAGGATTCCAGAATTCTTATTTTCCATTAAAAATAAATAACACTATTTCAATCATATCTCTAGTCTGAGATGTAAAAAACAAAACAACAACATTTCACTGAATACAGTAGAAGAAAAACATAAGAGTTGGTTATTTTTCTGAGTTATCATTCTACCTGTACAGTGGGCGATAACTAATAAAGTAACATTCAGCATTTTCATTGCTTGGAAAAAAGCGCAATGATCAATGTCAACTGAAAATACTGAAAATACCACTACTTCATTACATTTTGACAGGAAAATAGCTTGCTTTGTTCAGCAGACTGAACACATACACATCCCTACACAGAGAAAGCTGAGGTGCAGTAGCAGCAAGAGTACATCAAGGAACAAATTGATCACAGAATCAGGAAGGTTGTCAGGAACCCCTAGAGATCACCGAGTCCAACCCCAAAACAAGACTCTGCACCACTGATCACAATCTCCTGAATCACATCTCTCTGAACTGTATGGGTATTCTCATACAAAGACTGGAATGCACTAGAGAGTAGACGAATCAAAACCACTGAGAAATGAACTGGACAGAGCTGCAGTACACTTCAGCAGAATGACAAGACAGCCACAAAAGTCTCTTATCTGAATAGCGTGGGTTTTAAGAAGTTTTGCTAGATAACAGAATAAAATGAAGAGCCTCAGACATAAGAATGCATCTCCTCATTAATTCCAAATTCCTTACTCCAAACTCACGTGCAAAACCAGGAAACTGCTACAGCATGTTTCACGACAACAGAAAAACAAGCAACGTAGAGGAGCAATGGACTTCAGAGGAAGCAAATATTTTCTTACAAGCTGAAGGAATTAAGAAATATGGGCATCTATTAAGACAGTATAGAGCAATTATGTTTTCAGCTACAGAAATCTGCAAGATTCAGCAACTCGCTGGAAGTAAGCATCCCAGTAGGTGCATAAGTACAAAATAAGGAATTTAACAAATATATTGCATTTCAACCTCATAGCCTTAGATCAACTGATGAACTGTCCCTAGAAATTAAACAGATGCAACAGCAGTTTTGAAAATCCCTGTTCTCTTTTGTTAAAGGATAATTTTAGGTACAAACACAAATATACGCACATCATGCTTACTATATGCAAAGGACTACCTAAAATGCCAACACGCAACCAATGACATTCTACCAATTTATTACATATTATATTTTGCTTGCCTTTTTTTTTTTTTTTTTGTCTCTTGACTTTAACATTGCACTTATCAGTAATAACACTGAAATACTGCTGTATGTTTACGTTTAAAATATTTTAAAAGCTACCAAAAATTGAAGCAATTTCTAGTCCTTGAGAAAAACAAAATTCAAATATTTATTTTCACTGGCTAGATTCCCTTGCAGAATTTCTGCTGTGTAAATACTGTCGTAGAAACAGCTGGAGGCACAGAAATGCACACTGAATATAGAAAAAGTGCAAAACAGCAGAGCTCAGTGGTGACATTCATCTTCACAAGCATGGGGATAAGCGATAACTCAAATGTAGCACAGCCATTAGCAAGTTATTCTGTCAGTACCTCTCACTACAAGTGCAGACAGATGTCATCAAGGATCAGGCATTACGGATGTTTTATCTTTACTAGGTACAGCATGTTCAATGGTATTTGCTTCAAGAATTTCATCTTGACTAGAGTTTCCTTCTGAATACTGACAAGTAACAAGACTGTCTCACCTACCTTTCACTCAAAACAATTTTCAGATTCAAGCTTGGCTAGACCTCAGACAATCCACCCAAAGCAACTTGTACCCCATGGCTCATGGCCAGTCCATCATGACATAACTGATCTCTTTTCACTGTTGTGAGAAAAGTTTGGTGCTGTGGTAAAGCTGCAAGGAAGAACTCGACATATGGAGGCTGTAGGTGGAAGATGAGGATTGTGTAGAGCAGCACATGAAAAAATAACAGAGATAAATGATGGAAGCATAGAAGGCCACCATGCCCACTGCTGGCTGAGCCCACAGCCATTTGTTTCCCTGCCAATGCCAACATGTGGAACTAGCTGCAAGCAACTGGGAAACTTGCCATATTTCTATGGTGCTCCAATGTATTTGCTCAGCATCATTTCATGTGAATATCTAGTATCTGACTGCCTTTATTCAACAAAAGCAAAATTTAGACTGTGCCCTTAGGTCGCACACAGTTATATACTGGAACAGTATAGGATTATTTAGAAATGCTATCATATGTGCATTTTTGCTTACAGACACTACTTTTTTCTTTAAGAAAAGGTTGTGGCACAGCAAGTGGAGTCCAGATAGAAAATCCTCTTATCAATGTCCAAAGACTAGTAAAATAAGTGTATTCATTTTAAAAGAAGCTCTGAGTATCAATCAAAGCAGTCCTCAATTCATTTATCTGCCACCGTCTTAATACGAAACAGCTAGGAAAGTCACTTTGCTTTTCTTCCTTGTATTTTCATCTCCACAGTAAGCATAGTTGCGTGGCTTCCAATGCTAACATCACTAGATTGTTTCACTTGATAATTAATATTCTAATAGGTTACTTTGATGTTATGAAATGAAACAAAATATTAGGTACCTCGACAAAAAAAACTGCCATGACATTTGAAGTACTCCTTTAAAATGGTGACACAAAACAGTAAACTAAATTCTTGAGCTACTGCAGTCAAGCCATCAGATCTCTATTTCTCAATTTCTCATTCATGTCTGTTAATCCAAAAGTATTACCTCCTACTTGTTTCCTGCGGAAACTACAAGCAATACAAATAGCACAATAGCACTATTTGGAAGAGCAAATTCTCAGCTACAAAACACTATTTTTCAATATAGTCAACACTATTAGCTATGTATTGCTGCCTTCTATGAGCAGGAGTCTGTGTGCTGTGCTCAGAAAAATCTGCACCAGTGGAGGTGGTCCACTGCTATTGTTGCCACTGCTGAAACACATCATGCACTGCCTCCCTATGCTCACATACACTGATTGGTCTCCATACACATTCAGCAAATGCCAACGGGTGCAACTTTTTCAACATGGAAGAATTCAGTTCCACACCTTTGCTTCATACACACTACTGTGTCAGACGCCATTGTGTCAGACAACACAATGCAATGAGATACTGGTGGGAAGGTTCAAACTACTGCCATACCACCATCTGCCTATGACATTGAGGGCTGACATAATAAAACAGGAGGCATTACTTTCAGAGCAGCACTTGTAAAATTAGGATGAAATATCATCCTGACTAGTAGAAGAGCTGCAAAAAACAAACAAACAAACAAAAAAACTGACTTCCCTGATGCAAGCAAATCAAATGAGCCAAACCTCTGGCATCTGGCTATGTATTTTTCATTTCCCCTTTGAGAGCCCAGATTTGCAGTCACTGTTTTGATTTAAGCAATGCAGAGCCTTCTGAAGAAAATGGGAGCTGTGAACACAAAGCATTTCTGTGAATGGAGAAACACAACTGGGAAGAATGAACAGAGGAACCTGGAGCCAGAAGCTCCTGATTCTGTTTCAGGCCTGCCATTAATTTCCATGTGACATTCATCAATCATTTACTTTCTTCATCATTTTTTTTTCTACCTGTAAACAGAAGGATAACACATTCTCAACTACCAAGGGAGTGACAAAATATGTGCCAGCAGTTTTGAGGCACACAGATAATGTGACGAACCGCTGGAAACGTAAATAAAGAAATGAATATTTCTGTGTAAGGTCTATGGGGATTTTCTGTACTGCACAATAAGGCTGGGTACCAGGCTGAGACTGAAAGAGGATGATCAAATTTTAACTATTAACACGTCATGCTGTTAGGCAGTTAACACTCTATCCGGGACAGCTGTGCATGTGGGACAGAATAGGACTGCTCATATGATGATCATTCTGTCATTTCCTAATTTCTTGGTACTAGACTTCCCACTCTTCAAAGAAGTTGAATAGTTCAAGGCAAAACTGGGCACAATGCACAGCACTTGCAATTGAAGGGCATTTTTAAGGAAAAGTGACCTAAAACTGTGCTGTGGTGCTAAGGGCAGCCTCCTCAGAAGAAACGTTGGCATAACTTGTTGGGGAGAACTAAAAACAGCCACTTGAAATATCCAAAGGAAAAAGAAAGGAAAAATCGGCTGGGACGAGCCGTATTAACAGAGAAGGTACCAAATACACACCCAACTTTATAAGAAAAAAACAAACAAAAACGAAACAGTGCCGACCTTCCCACTGTCCAGCGCAAAACTGGGACCACGAAGGCACCACGTGCGCTCCTAGAGCCGCACCCTCCACCAGACACCTCGCTACACAACTACCTGCACCTTCACGGGTAGGGCTGCACAGCCCGTGAAGCTAAACCCTCCTTCGCAGAGAGCCCAGACAAAACAAACCCAACCCCGAGCCCTCTCCCGCTACGTCTACCACCACCGCTTGCCGAGCAGCAGCTCGCTCCTCCATGCCCACGTCCTCCGTCGCCCCCAGCCACAAGATGGTGGCCGCAGCGGGGCGGCCTCGTGCCCCTCCATCCCGCCGCCCGCCCCGCACTGACCTGTGGGCCGCATCGCAGAGCGCCGCGCTCGCCGCTCCCTCTTTCCCTCACCGGGTATATCGCTCTTCTCAGCGCGCTGCCCCTATGCCGCGGTCGCCGCTACCGGTCCGGAAGCGTGGGGCCGCCCCCGGCTCCTCCCGGCCGCGGTGCTCCACCGCCCTGCCCCTACACCGCCCTCGGTTTGGGGAAGCGCTGCGGGCCGGAACCAGGTGGGACCGCGAAGGGTTACCCCTCGTGGAACCTCCCTCCCGCAGGCAAGCGCAGAGAGCCCCCGGCCTTCAAAGTTGGTTGGGCTCGAGGAGAAAAGAGGCGGGAACCGAACCCTCCCGTGTCCTCGGGGCTTTAGTGCGGGGTTCTGCCGTCCCGAGGAGCCCTCGCAGCCTGTGGGAAGTGCTCCGAGGATGGAGAAGTCCCCTCCTCGGGAAGGTGCTCTGGCGCAGCATGGTTATCATCTCCTCTGAGTTGTGCCTGCGTTAACTTTTTTGAAATTTGAAGACGAAAACTGTAAAAACGGGCAAAGCAGCCCGTTGGAGAGCTTGCCCTTAGGTTCAATCAGGAGCCGTTGATGAGTGTGGCACCTTTCAAGTCCAAAAGAAAGGCTGAGCCCACCTCCGGAGAAGCAGTTCCCTGTACTGTGGGATTATCAGACAGGTGATGGTACCTTCTGGAAGGAAATAGTCATTTTTCAAAGAAAGCAAAAGCTCTGACTGCACTTCACACGTGGATATGTGGCTCTCACCCACCTGAACCTCCCTGCATTCCCCAGGCCCACCAGAACAGTAATGCCCCGTGGCTGATTTCAGTGATGTTTGGCAAAGGTTTTCAGGATCTTCAAAGGTGAAATTGCTCAGTATTGGATTCAGGAAAGTGGGTGGCCAAACTATAGAAGATAAATGCTCTGCATCACATGAACTGAAGGAAAGGCAGCAGAATGAATTCAAGCAATGTAAGTGAAAGGAACACATCCATGGGCAGTCTTTATAGATGCCTTAGCACAGCAAAGCCTTCATGGTTTGCAATCAACCATGAACCACAGATCTACAGGAGGTTGGACTTAGGTGAATGAACTACATCAAAGATTGTGTGCTGCTATGAGGATCCACCTGAATTATTTGCAAAACTGAACCACCGTGAGCTGCGCCAATTTCTGCCATCACTCAGGTAGGAATTTGGTTTTATTTGGTTGAGCTTTGTTTTTTTTTGTTGTTGTTGTTGTTGATTTGGTTTTTGCTAATGAGTGGGTGCTCTGGCCTGGCCTGGCATGCCACACAGAGGAAACCACTATATACACATGCATGAGGAAAACCCAGATATCAGTCTTGTCAGTCTAGACGTGCTTTAGGATGAGCCTGGAATACCTCCCATTGTTATTTTCTGGTCATTTTTTCACCTTAGGTTTCATGTACTTAAGTGCTAGTGTCTAAGAGATAATGCATCCCAGGACTGTATGTTTGGACACGGGACCCAGCACTAGTGTTGGTCTTGAGGGATGAACAGGAAGGAAATATCTTACAATGAAGGAAGTGATATGTGAAAGATAAAACATTTGGGAATATTGTATCTGATCATTTTGCTGAAGAATTAATGCTTGACATTCCTAAAAGATGTGTTAGTTGACGTGATTGGATGTGGTTGGAATATTTTTGCAATGTGAGCTGTGGCAATGATTGCTTTGGAAAGAAGCCTTCATAAAAGAAAATAAAGATTATTAAGTGTGAATATAATTAAATATAAAAATAACTGAAGTGTAACTTGGGATTCTGATGTTGAATTAAAACAAAAACAAAATAAAGAGTTTTTCCTGGGTATAAGGCTGAGAGAATTGTGATAGTATCACTTTTGGTAAATTGAGAGAAAAGTAACCCCTAAGTAAGTCCTAAAAGGGAGGACTTGCTTTACTCAGATTTTTGACAAGACAACTGGCAGGATTCTATTAACTGTAGAAGGATATGCTTTCAACCAAGTCCCAAAGAGTGAGGCCCTGCTCTGTATGCAGGTGCTGTGGAGCACTGTGAATGCACACTATGTGTACCAACATTTGCAATGTTATGGGTGTAACGGAAATGTTAAGTCACAGCTTGAAACAGTGATTTAGCACCTGGTGGGAAGGCAGGGCCAACCCAGGGGAACTCAGGTGCATGCAATATGCCTGACTGACCAGAAGGGTTGGAACCAGGATTCATCCCTTCCCAGACCTCATTTAAAGGTTGGCAGTGGAGGCACAAATGTCTTGCTGGAGATTGCTGCCTACTTGAGGCCTTTCAAGGATAAGCAGGGTTACAGTGGAGAGAAAGCAAACAAAAAGCCATCTATGCTGAAATGTTGAAAATATATTCCTGGAATAATTTCGTTGTTGTGCTCAGGTTGTGTCAGGTACGTCCTTAATATAGATGTTGAGCTTTGATTTCATTAAACTTACCTCAAGCATTAGTTTACCTCAAAGCATACTGTAGTTGGAACGCTGATTTTGGGATATTTCTGTAATTTAGTTTCAGTTTCTCAATAACCTTCTTAATACTAATTTCTTACTAATACTGTTTTTGTTTTTCTCTTTGTGACTATGCAGCTATTGTTGAAATAGTGGCTTCTTGTTGGAATATAATTAGTTTTCAGTGTATTGCCAGAACAGCTTACTGCATATATTCGTTGTTTGTTTCCTACAAGTCTGCTAAGGTTTGAACAACTTTTCATCTATTACAGTTTGAAGTGCTTTTTGAAAGACTTACTCACACTTCGTTGTTAACGCTTCATTTTACTCATAGTTTTCATTGTGAATTCTACTGATAGTATCATTGTGGTATACTACAGTACAGATAGTATTTCTCTCTAATTGCTTGTGTAAGCAGCTGGGAGTATAGCGCTTCAGCTAATGTGGTTTGTTTTTTCATATCTTAGCAGGAGTACATGTAAATGTGGAGTGTTTTTGATTCCTCCTGTAGTACATACGCTAGTATCCAACTATGCACACAAATACTAATTTTCAGTGTCAAATACTACTATAGGAAATAAAGTGAATTTAGCTGTGTCCATTCATCTTTAGTAGAAAAAGGAGATACTAATTGCACGACTTATTTTAATGATGGTTGTTTGGAAGAGATAACAAAGAATTAGAAAAATGTTAATCAATTTGTATGACAGGTTTCAAGAAAGCAGGAAAATTGTGTTAGGGAACATCATTTTGTTACTGAAGTTCACACCTGCTGAAATATTAAGTAGATCTAAAAGCAAAATGTGAGTCTAAAACAAAATGCTGTTTACTAACAGTTAAGGAAAACAGCAAGTTGTATGAGACAAATTGAATAGCTTCTTCTGCTAGTACCATTCTGATTAAATGGTTACAGACAGAGATGAAATATAAACGAATACAAAGTAGGTGGCCTGAAACATAAAAGTACTGCCAGTGTATCATAAGTATAATTAGTAATCTTTAATCTCCTTATTGTATTTAGAAAGTCTGTTTCCTCCCATAGCTTTCCTGATTGTCTCAGCAGAGTTTGTATCATTTTGAAGAAACTTCCAAGTCGTTATAACACCCATATAGATAAAACTTTTAAGAGACTTTCTCTTTTAAACTGAGAGCAAAACCAAAAACTTCTATTGTCTGTGGAATATAACTTTATTATGGTGATTTAGGTGTTAGAATGTGTGTGCAAGTTGCATCAAACTTCAAACTTTGTTTTAAAAATCTCCAAGTTGCGTAACAATCGACTCTTCATTTGTAACAAACTGGATTAATCACATTATGATTAGTAATGAGTGCAAATACAGTTTACAACGTAAGAAGGTTGATACCACAATGTAATGCTATTCAGCAGGTTACTTCTACATACTCGTGAAGGTAATACATGATGTCTTTTTTCCGTGTCTTTTGGTACTTGATGGTAAATATGAATTTTTAATGCTTGCCATCATGGTTGTTTTATGTCTTTATTTGAAAATCTGTCTCAGAGAACTACACTGCTAATCAGTCATTTGGTACAGCACCCAACAGAGTATTCTGAGAAAAGAAATAGATTGATTTCAACTCAAATCTCACTAAATAGACGAAAGAGTGGCTGAAGGATTTTAAGAAAATCCTGATCATAATGAACTGCTGGTTTGTATGCCCATATGCAACCCACAAATAAAGTGATGACCGGACACAGTAAGTATTTGTTCAAACCTGTCTAGGCCCACCAATAGCAGAATGCTGTGCTTGGTTACCTTCATTCGAAGCATCAGTGAATGTGTACATACTTTTTCTGGTCTGCCTAGATTGCCTGTTGTCTATGGACATACCTTGTTCTGTAATGCTCTTTCTTCTTCTCTCTTTGTATCCTATAGAATGCCACTTTCAAACTATCAAAATACCTTCCAGGAAGTAGTAGTAACTTTGTGGAATACACAGAAGTAATGCTAGATTCCTTTTAAAAAATGGTTATTAAAATGGTTGGAAAGATAAAGGAAGGGTATACTTGACTTGCATTCTTGAAAGATAGTAGACACATACGTTGAAAACAGGGAAAGGCATGTTTAAGAGAACTTCGTAGGGCTGTAGCAATGAATGGAGGTTTAGAACTAGTGAAGCTGTTTACCTTAATGTTGCAACAAGAGATATCCAGAGTTGTAATGAAACTAGCATTAAGGTGGCTCACAGCCTGCAATCAACAGGCAGCACTCACTTCTCATTGCTTGAATGGGCCTCGGAGGCTGTGATATCATTTCCTTCTCAGTAGCCATGTAACCTGATGCAGTTCTGGGATTTGATTTGTTGAGTACTGTTTGTAATTATTCAGAGCATAATTATTGTACTGTAATGGTTTGTTAAAATAGTGTTGAATTACAGCCTTTTCCTGTTAATTTAGTAATGAGCATACCTTCGACTACAGAATTATTCTGCTACAGTTTGTGATCATTATTCTCCAAGTAAGAGGACTGCTTTTCATATGTAACTCAACTCAAGCAGTGAGAAGAAACCAATAATGTGTCTGTTAGGGAGTATTTTCTGGTAGCATGAAGTTTAAGCACTGAGTTCATGGTGCAGTTTTCAGAGTCAACTTGGCAGGTGGCAAACGAATTATAAAGAACGTCTCACTGGAATGATCTTATTAACTTTTTAGTTGGAGTTGTGCTTTTTAATTTGGCTGTACAAAACACTTCAACAGTGAATAACTCAGTCCTGTAAGAACAGAAGAAATAGACCACATGACCTAAGAGATTTTTTGATAAAATTAGACTATAATTTGCCAATATTTTACTTTTCAACTAATGAGAAAATCTAACAGTTCTTGTTGCTGAAGCCATTTAGGTGCATATTGCATTGCCTTTTGCCTGCAGGTAACTACTTGCAAAGATGTTCCTTTTTCATATTTGCCTCAGCCTATGGTATTTGCAGAGCTTTTGTTAGAATGGCTGGTAAATGTGACAAAATTGCTTTTTGTTCCTCCATCTGGTGTCTTTTTCACTCGTTTCATTTCAAAGAATGGCAACTTTGTAGCACTGACCATCTTACAGAGAACTGCACTGGACTCCATGAAGAAAATGTATGAGCTTATTTAAATTCCTAGTGGTGCAACTGTATGGAACAGAAACAAAATTTAGTAGCTGAGGAAAAAAAAAATTGGAAACTGTTTACTCACTGGAGTGGATGGCTTGCAAGGTTGAGTAATAGTATTTCAAAACCCAGAGGTAGATTTGGATTGCTGTATTTCAGAGTTCAGGTAACCAGCTGCTAAATCATGCACTGTAATAGTCTAAATTTTTATTAATGCAAGACATAAGTGATTATGAAGCAATTAATTGAAGTGTCATCTACTTCACTGTCTCACTGCATACAAATCATTGCGCATCTGGATGCGTCACATATATTAAATGGTTCACAATCTCCTTGTTTACCTGAGGTGGGAAAATATTTCTTATATCTGTTGTAGCTTGGTTACCTCGATACTTAAAAGACAGTGATTTTTTTTTTCCTAGGTGCACAGATCATGGGAGAGATGTGTGTGTGAAACTACATGCCTGGGTTAGTTCCACATCAGGTGTGGTAGGGCTGCAGGACAGTGCAAGAGATGTGACTTATTTCCTTCTGCTCAGGTGTGAATGTGTTTAGGCTGTGGCAGGTGGCTGGGACTCTCTAAAATTACCTCCCAGCATGTGGGGCTGGTGAGATGGCTTGTTTCATCCCACTAACATCTCATCTGTGTTGTTTTACACTTTGTGGCATGATGGAGACTGAGGTTTCTGTTGCCCATGTAGCCTGGTGTTACTGTTCTAGGCTTTGTGTCTTGCTAGAGAGGAGAAGCAACTGAATGCAACTGCTAAGAGTTGCTTGTTCAGCATATGCAGTATGTTTATTTTTTACTTTTTCAAGCACCAATATGTAGGCGATGCTTTGAAAATAGGACAACATGATGAGAGTGACTGTTAATATTAAACACTTTAAATAATAGCTTTGCATAAAGTTGAATTTGAAAAATTGCTTTTTTCTTTCTGTATTTCATAAGAATCTTATATTAACACATCTGGTTTCATTTAAGTATGGTTTGGAAAAATCCTTTTTGTTAAATCATTTTTCTCTTTTTTTTTTTTCTCCTCACATTATAGGAAAATTAGCACGTATCCAAGAAATGATCTGCTCATTTTTAAAAGCCTGTCAGAAGGGAGAGCTAGAGAATGGTGCTTAGTGAGTAATGCTTTTTCGCATTCAGCCTCTTGTAGCAGATAGAACACAGTGGAAGCAGACATTTCTGGGAGCTGTGAAGCTCTGGTAGCACTGATCCATTTTGTAGAGTACATAATAACATCTTAATATACTTTTTATTGGAAAATAAAAGCAAGAGATTTTCTGTCTGAATATATTATGTAGGAATGACTGCTTTTGAGACACTGATACATAAATTATAGATCACATTTCAGATGCTGCACTATGTATTATTAATTAAAAACTGAAGATCTTCATCTACACCCTAGTTACACCCTGATATCTAGGCCACTGGAGAACACACTATAGTGTTGCAGGCTATGTAACCCAGGCAGAATGCAATAAAATGCAGCTTTTTTTTTGTCAGTTATGGTTAGCATGTAAAATGTCCAGAATGTTCTGCTACAGTGGACAGAAGGATTTCTGCTTTATGAGGAGGAGGTGTGAATAAAGATGAAGCTGATGATATATTTTCTTTTTTTTCTTTTAAGGAAGAAATGCTTCTATCATGCTTTGTCCAGATTATGTAATTTCCCACACAGCAGTGTGCTCTAGGGGCATGCTTGTCTCCCCTCCTCCCTCCTGCCACTCTCTGTTCATGATAGATTTTAGTGTTGTTTGTTCGGTGCTTGTAAGTCTAGAGGGTAAACGATGAAGACAATCAAAATCGTCTGATTCTTAATAGCTGAGCTTCTGAAGTTAAATCAGAAATAAATAACAAGGCACATAATTCTAGCAAGCCACAAGCAGTGGCAATTCCTTCCATGTTAAAATGGGAAGTGCCTATCCTAGGTGGCTGAGATGTTGGCTAGCAATTATAGAGTCATGTTAAAAAATGTGCTCAGTGTATGTCTGTTGCTTGTGGGGTTGCTTGCAACCTGAAGAGTGTGTGCTACAAATAGTCAATATAGTCTCATATCCATTGTGTGAGGCAAAATTCAATACAAATATCCAGCATGTGTCTACAACCATGAACTTAACAGCTACCGTGATATGTTTGCCCAATTCTGCTTAACACTTAAAAACATTTTAAAAACTTGTTTTACATGAAGATCTACAGATGGTTGTATGTTTATGCTGTATGAATCAGCAATAGCTCCTACAGCACTGTATGATTTTGCAGTTTTTCATTTTTTTGCTGGCAGCATTGTTCATGCTAGAACCATTATGCAGAAGAGGTTTGAATCTTGTGCAAATGAAACATAAAAAAAAAAACCAACCCCAAAACAGAGCTTCACACATCCTATAGCTTTTACACTGGAAAAAAGATAAGTTCTTCTTTAAGAAGCAGGCATCCTTCAAAACCTGTACAGGTGGGAGGTGTTTGTTTCACACCCCAGATATTACCACAGCTTTCTTAAGCAAAACTTCTGAGGTCTGCAGGAGAAACATTGCAGCAAGACTTAATGCTCTGAAGTGTGCCCCTAATAAATGAAAATAAAAATGGAAGAGAGAAGATCTGGTGTCTGCTGGCAGGTTCAATCATTATTTTTTGTGTATGAAAAGTTTACTTTTTTTAAAACCATTTTCTGTAAGGGACTTCAGATACTCTGGAATGATCTGAATTTAATGTTATAATAAAGGAGTCTTTCACTCAACTTACAAAGTAGAGGGGAAAAAATCTTTCTACATTGTTTGTGATAGCTGAAATTAGGGATGAAAGTTTCAAAAAATCAATCTAAAAAAAAAAAAGGAGGGGAGGAATATGTATTAGGAAAAGTCATTATCTTCTAGTGCAGCTCATAAGCAAGTCTATGCGCACAGTGTGCCTTGATGTCCTTAAGGATTTCACCCAGGAAACCTGGCCTCAGGAAGTGAGAGTAATATTCTTTTATTTTCTTTTAAAAATGAGATAGTGAAGTAGGTACCATGAACTGATGATACAAGCAAATAACTTCCCATTCTCTTTCCTGGAAGTAGCTTCCATCCTGAGCTCCTCATTATATGCGAGTGTCTTGGATGTGAATTGGAGTCCACGTGCCAAACAGCCCTGAAGTTAATATTTAAATGAGTTTTCTGGTGAATAATCTTTTGCATCTCCTTGCAGAGTAAATAGAAAATGGAAGAGTGGGGGGAGGGAATTCTCTATCAGGATGTGGTGGGGAAGCTGCTGGGATTTACAGCTTGGCTGTCCTTGTATACTGTAGAGAAATGCACCAGGTGCTGCTGGGGTTCCTACTGATGACTGGAGGGTGTCTGCCCTGCAGCCAGCACAAGGTGACGTAATCCTTTTGTCATGCTATCCCAGTGGCCTTTTAATTTTGACCTGCAGTGTATCTGTAGATTTGGTGGCTACTTTGCAGCTGTTGGCAACTAGGCAAAAAATATGAGGATTTCCAGGGCCTGTCTCACTGTGATAGCTGTCTCCATCCTTCCAGTCTCCCTCTCCTTTCCTGCTACCTACTTCCAATGTGAACTGCTTTGTCATGGCCTACTAGCCCAGAGTGGTGGGCTGACCTCAGGCATGAGTGTATGAACTGCTTAGGAAAGAGGGCATGTCATGGGCTGTGTATGCCAAGGTGAAAAAGCATGTGGTATTGCAGAGGAAAGAAAAACACCAACTCTTTTCTATTTCCGTGCTCTGGGAAGCCCACATTGCCACATGCTGTTCTCCTTTTACCCTTTGCATAGCGCTTGGGGCACAGTGAGTCAGAGATACTCCACTGAGTCACTGGTCACAGGAAGTGACTTCCATGAAGTACTTTTCATGTATTGTCTAGCTAAGCACCATGGCATTAAAGTAAAAAATAAATAAATTATGCTGATCTGAAAACTTCTGGAAACATGTCTGAAGTTCCTGTACTTAGAAGTAAGAACTTTGGCAGTGGGATTGAACTGTGATATTGAGCTTAGGGCGAGACCTCAGGTATGGATGGTAGCAGGTATCCTTCACCTTTATTTTGAACAATCTGGGACAATGCTCTGGCCTGAAGCAGAAAAAGTTGCATTTAAAGTTACAGTCCTTTCCTTTCCTGCTTCCCTATGCTTCAGGGCAGAATAGAAAGTAACTTTTATCCTTTACCAGCTTACAGGGAGGTACATAAGTACACTTGCATATAAGCGCAATGGGTACATGTTTCTCACTCGCATACTTTAGTATCCTATAAGCCTGCAGGCATGAAATCAAAGGATTCATGCAGTGGTGACTCTTCCATCATGTTCCTACACCTTGGAATGAATTGTCTTGGTTTTTGTTAGTATGCTGCTGTCCTTTGGGGCTTGTCTTTTGCATATATTGTTTCAAAGCAGACTTTTGGAAATGACTATTATGGCAGCAGGATGCTGAGTGGTGTGTGGGCTGTGTGAAAGTGGCTCAGATGTGGAACTCCAGCACTGTGGCTCACAGGGATTGCTGAACACTGAACGAGTAATGCGATAAAAGCAGCAAATTGGAGGCAGTGACACAGCGACTTCTATGGTGCAGAAAACAAGCATTCCTGTGAGCCTTTTTGCCCATTACCTTGCATGCAACGTGGAAGATGGGGCATAATGTGCAGCAACTGCATACAGTGTCTGTTTGAAATCTCAAGAATGGAGTGCAATTTTTGTCATTAAAATTACGGTACACACAAGCCATTTAGTCATATTTTTTGTATCTGATTGGTATGAGGGCTGCTTTAAGAGTAAGAATACTTACTGTAAAAGTATAGCCTGAGTAAAAGCTATGGCACAACATCTATTTCCTAGAACTTAATGAAAACAGAAAGAAATGAAAGGCTTAGCTTCAAAGAGCCCAGCAGTAGTAAACCCCAAAGCAATGGTGTATTGTGTTCCAGAAAGCTGTTCTTTCTGAAATTTTGTAGGTTGATGATTATTATTATTGTTTTTTTCTCTCCTTCCAAAGCCAATGTAGTTAACCAAGTCCATTGAAAGCAGTGGAAAGATTCCCCTTATATTGGACATATGGGTATTGTATTGGTCTTTAAGTCCTTGTAGCTAGCTTTTGATGTGGAAGGATGTAAAATTAAATGTAAAAAATATAAAACATATTTACATATATGCATTTGAAATTTTTATATATGTGTATCCGTGTATCTGTGTATGTGTATCCGTGTATCTGTGTATGTGTATCCCTGTATCCATATATATGTGTGTGTGTGTATGTGTATGTATATATATATACATATATACATATATATGTATATATATATGTGTATATATATATATACATATGTATATATATATATATATATATACAAACCCCCTTAAAACATTTCTGAAACAATTGTGTAGAACGAGTAATACTTGCTGGTTAGTGAATGTCATGGCAGTCATTTGTTATGCTTTAATTGCAGTGCTGTTTGTTAATAACTTGGTACACGTCATGCCAATTAAATCCATGTCACACCACATGTACTACATACTTCATATCCAGGCCTTGTGTATTTAGGTAAAACCTTGAATGTGTTGAAGAGCCTTCTAACAAACTGTTTTCTTCCCCTGTCTTTAACTACATCAAGGCACACCAGGTTAGAAATAATTACAGTATTTTTTATTTGGTTTGGTTGGTTTGTCTAATTGACCTCTTCTAAAGAGGTCTGTGTATTTATTTAGTCCTGATAAATGTAGAAATACATAGATGTGTGTGTAAGTATGGACACTGCACAAAGGATTTTGTTATGCATACTGATTGTATGTCTCTTTCCTGTTTATTTTCTACCAATTGGAGAGGAAAATAGTTTTGGGTTAAGCAGTTAGAATTACGTATATGGTAGACGATTAAGTTTAAATAGAGATCTAAAAATGAAAATGCAGGAATGCTATAAATATTGCCCACATTCTTAAGTGAATAGACATAGCACTCCTTCCCACAACCAAAGCTGCCACTTTATATTTGGAAAGGAAAGTGATACCTTTACGAAGCACACACATACATCTCCTCTGCTGAGTTACCTCTTTATTCAATGTAGACCAATTTCAATGCCAATTAAACTACAGGGAAAAACTGCTGTATTTTTTAAATACAGCAGGCCTGTTTCCACTGTCAGTATGCTGCAATGGAGCCCAGCAGATGCTCCTGTCAAGAAAGCATTGCATCTCACTTGGACATTCTTATGTAAACACCACAAATACATGCAAATACAGTTTGATATTAAAGCATAGCAACTCACTGAACCCTTTAGGTCACAAGTGGTGCAAAGGTTTTACCTCATTTGTGGCATTAGAAACTCCTTCAGAAACTCCTTATTCAGACAGTGCAGATGCCAAAGAATATTGAATTGAAGCTCCAAATTAATAAGTTTTTCAATTAATATCTTTTTTTCTACTTGAAAAGTGTTGCTATTTAAGGTAGGTGAGTACAGAACCTCATCTGAATGGTATGATAGGTGGCATACCATGAGACAACATTTCAGAGTCTTGTTTAGCACAGGGCAGAGTACAAAAGATCCTGTCATGTGTAGTAAATGTAAAATGAAGAATCTCGATGGAGAGATACCAACTTCTCACTGTAAAATGTCCACAGTGTCTGATTGCAAATGCATAGGCTCATACTCAGGTGACTTACAATACCTTTACAGTACCTCCTTTCATCATCACTGCTTTCTGAGTATTGTTATTACTTGGATTAGGAAAGAGCTGAAAGTATCACACGTTGCTCTGAATCAAGTCTTTCGTTTCATCTGAATGATGTAAGATCTTCAGATGTAGCAACTGAAATGCTCAGTGCCAAGTCTCTGCCTGCATTCTTTGGCTTTCTGTAAGGTTTTTGATTTCTTTTCCTCCATTTGGCCTACTTGAAAAAGCCATCAGAAGAGTTAGAAGGAGAAAGTCTAATTGATATAATGTCACCTGTCTGAAGCACCCAAGGCAGTGCTAGCTTTGGAGAAACAGTCCAAGAGACCATCTGGGCTGTCTGTATCAGTCTTACATCACCACCTCTGATGAGATCTGAAAATCATCAGAACACCAAATAGGCGGAGAAAAAACCACAGCGACATGTAGCCCCAAAGAATCACAGAAGATATAAGGTGTATAAACTCTTTGATTCTTTCTAGATACTTTCTAATCTTCAGCTTTCTTAGTCATAAGTCAAAACTACATAATCGGGAAACTTCAGTTTCTTTAGAAATGAAAACTAAAATTTTCATGCAATGTACTGACTGCAGTACCTGAACCGTATGAAAATAAATAATGTGAGATTTTCCAGTAACACAGCAAATTGGCTGAGTTGCAGAAGCAATTAAGCAGAGGCTGCTCCGGTTTCTGCACTGTGGATATCCTGTAGGTAGGATGAGGAAATACAGAGCACTTTTTTCTTTTTAAATAGAAGTTTCTTAGCTCTCTGTACTGCTCCTTTTGCCGATCTACGTCTTTGTAGGTGGTGAGAAGAGGAAGAGAGATGCTTGAAATTGTAGTATCCTAAGACTGAAACTCTTAACTGGCAAACTAGCCCGTTCATAGTGGCTATTTTTTCAGAAGTGTAGAAATGAGAAACTAAAACTTTCGATTTCTTATAACCTGTGGCAATTTTTCCAATTACATGAGATGTTTATAGTGTAGAATGACATTAGGAAAGATATATAAAGGATCAAAATAGTCCAAGCAAGGGACAATTTTATGGTAGCCTAGCAGTAGCTGGAGTGAAAGATGTAAGTGAAGCAAGGTGACTTTAGGGCATCTCAGTACCTCCATCTCTACTAAATGTTGAGTTCCAGATAAACATCTTTTGATTTCTGTTGCACATAGGATGGTTATTAGATTGAAATCAGCCTGGCAATTGGCCTCTGAGCTAATTGCCCTTTCTGACAAAGAGGAAAGCAGCGTAGTATGTAGCTGCATGTTTATATTGCATCTATTGCAGTCAGAAAGCATAACTGTATTGGCACTGATGTAACCCAAGAAGCCAACAGGCCTCTCTAATGAGGTGTCAGAAGCAAATAATTATTTCACTGGCAGAAGTTATACAGTTGTTGAATTCGGGATGCAGACATCTCACGTACACATTGGCCGTTTTGTTTCCTTTTTTCCCATTGCACTTAGTTTCTGGTATCTAGAGTACATGGATTCAGATCCTCAATCCCTCTGCCATTTCTTTCTCTTTCCCTTCCATCCTCTTCCCTTCCATGTCTCTTGTGCCTTTTCCCCACTTTGTGTTTAATTTCCAGGTTTTGTAGGAAAACTCATAGGCATCACAACATCAATATTATTAGAGGAATGTTATGTTACGTTGATCTTTTTTTTTTCCAATAAAATCAACAGAGGAAACTTCTAATTTCTTCTGAAGGAGTGTTCCATAGATCTTACTATTTCATTAAACATCACCTTGGCATTTTATGGTTTTGTTTAAGGAGGAATCACTATTTGCATTTAGAATAATATGAATACAGGGTATCAGAAAGCACAGTGGTGGTCTTCAGAGAAGCAAATCTAATGACTGGCTGGTGAAAGCTGCAAATTTGCTCTCAAGGCACGTTTAGTTCTCCTATTTTTAGAATAATCAGCAGTATATTATTTGTCATACATAAAGACATCTGTTGAAGTATTATTAAATATTTGGAGAAGTACAAGCTCAGAAGATCTGTTGCTTTATTTCTTATTAATTTTAACAATATCATCCATTGTTTTGCAAAAATGAGAGAATTCCTTTAATGAAATAATGTGCTCTAGGCAGATTAGGCCCCATAAACAGAACAGAAATGGGAAAATGATGGAATTGAAGTTATGAACTTTTGGTTTTCTCTTTTACTCTTGTTTTAAATGGAACTTAAGTAGCTGGTTGTTTACCGTCCACTTTCTCTTATTTTTATTACTACATTGTCCAATGGTGTCTTTCACTTTGATTATCTTCCTATCTTTTCTACACCGAAGCATCAAGCTAATGTTGCATTAATCCTGGTGAAATGTTTCTGTGCTCTGTGATCTGATAAAGACTTCACTTATCCTCTTTAGTTCCTGTGTAAATAACAGTCATTTTTTCCTCTGTCAATCTTAAAGTCCTTCTGCAATTTTTGAAGCCGTGCAGGCTCCCTCTGGTGGTCTGCTGCCACTGGCAAGCACAGAAATGTTTTCAGTATGAAGGAGATAGGAAGCAGGAGTTCAATTGGAAGGTTACTACTTACATCTTGCTTTTTATTTATGTGGCTTATCGCTGACAATATAAATTAATATGAACATCAAAATATAATTTAATAAATATACGTAAATACAAATGGATAAAACAAAATTTGTTGTGATATTCTAACAGTCTTCTAAGTGAAGACTACCACCATGTAATTTAAAAATATTTTGGCATCTTAGTTATTAACCTGCAAACAAAGCACTATTTCTTTCTCTCAAAGCCTACAAGATAAGGCAAGTTCTATTTATCATCAGGCATTGATATCAGGGCTGAAAAGGAAAGAATCATCTCATCCCCATTTCATATTTCCATCTTTCCAGATGCTGTTCTTATTTCTGTCCTATTTCCTATTTGGTCTTGCAAAACTGGAATGTTCAGTGCTTTTTGTCATTTAGCCTTCTTATCCAGGTCTCAGCTTTTGTCTCTGCTGCTGCACTGCAGCTTTGTGGATCTCAAACAAATGTTTTTCCTCTTTCTTGAGGTGAGGTGTGAATGGGAACCACAGTGGCTTGTCAGTTGTTCAGTTTGCTGTACTGATAAGACACACTTCACAAAGCCAAGCATGGCTGTGTTGCCTCTTCATCTTATAAAAATATCAGGTTTTCTTTATTAAGAGACATCTTAAATGCTTTTGTTTCTACAAGACATTTGTCAATATTTTATTATTATCAATGTAAGTTTTAACTGCATGGTTCAAAGACTGAATGTGAACTACAAGTTATTTATTCTGTTAATTTTTAGGCAAATCCACAGCCAACTCAAATCAGTAAAAGCCATGTTCTTCATCTGAGGTAAATAATACTTGTAGTTTACTTATATTCAGAACACAAAACACATAAAATCACCTCTCTTTGTGGACTGAGTTGGCCAAGCGTGCATCAAAACAGACCTTTCCACAGAAAAGATGTGTTTAGTAGGCTCTCACCAGAATAATACCACTGAAGACCAAGCTATGGAGACAAGTCTGAAGGGACTGGATGGCAGAAGAAACTATGATCGTATGTTCTTTCTATAGCATCCTAGTTTCAGGTCAAGAGCCATGTTATTCACAGCATACTCTATAGCTATTGTGTTTTGCAAAATCAGGTTATGATGTCTTCAGAAGTAGGCTGTATTACCAAAAAGACTGTGAGCATGTGGTGCCAAATAGGACACAAGCTCTAGCCATTTGCTGTTTATTTTCTTGACATTGGCAAGTGTATAGCTGCAATACCATCCTTTGTTCTGATACTGCTGAAGAGAGAACAGTCAGAGCCACCCACCACCTTGTGTTACATTGTGAGGGAGAAAATAAGCCCTGCGTGTCCTCTGCATGCTGAGAAATAGCTGGGGTCAAGCAGGGAGATTAAGTACAACAACTCAGCAACAGGATTATCGTTTATGATGATCAGGGACTTTGGGCTTAGATGCACTAAGGTAGAAAGATTTCTTCCACTCTGCATTCCCTTCAAATTAATATACTTGGCAGATGAGGGCATTTTGCTGCACTTCTGGATTTGACATAACCTGACCTTACAGACAGTGGAGAAATCGTCCTTGGCTGCACAAGGAATGGTGCACACTATTTGGGAAGGCAAATTCTGCTGATTTTGCACATAATCCTATTGTTTGGCCACTATACACCTTAGACAGGAGGTAAGATTGAAGGAGACATTAGATGTGCCATCTAGGAGAGAAAAAGACAAAAACTCAGGGCCAATTTTTTCTTTTTGTGGTTATCTAGTTTAGGATATACAGCCCTTAATTTGTTACGTGATATCACATGAGTATTCTGGAGGCATATTTTTCTGTGGTGAAGTTGATATTTCACTGAGCTCATTGGTGAATCTCATTAATAGAGATTAATCAGACTGGTGTGAGAACTGATCATAAACCAGACTGAGAAATCCTGAGGTTTTCTGAAGAATTCTTGAAAAGAAATATCAAGAGAAGTATCTGATAGAATATATATTACATAGTAATTGAGTATGTACACACTGTACTATTTCTGTAATGTGTATTGATATATTTTATGAGAATTCTGCTTAGCTTCTAATCTCTACTGTGAATCAAGAAGGGAGAATTAAACAGATAAACTAGAATTATACTGTTTTAGAAATTTGATTCATATTTTAAAATGGGAAGTAATTATTTGGTTTACGAGGAAGAGATATGAATATTGATGAAGTTCCTGAAGTATGTTGGCTGAGAAATGTTTGTTTCTGAGCACATTAAATGCTCCCTGGTCGGTTCCCTGACTACAATTAAAAAGATTCCTTTAAAAAGCCAATAATTCTCCAGTGCGTCCAGCCGTGACAAAAATAAAGGAGAAACTTTTAATCCCCTCCTTTCCTTGAAACAAAAGTGGCAACAGCTTTTTGTGGCAAAAGATCATTGTTGGCATCCATCAGCATTTTCCTATACCCACTGGAACACTGGAAACATCCTCAACTTTCTTAATAAGATTTGTGTTTTCATAGCAATGGACACCCAGACTTCCAAAAGTCTTTGGGGAAAAGTAAAATCTTATGCATTTACTTTACTTTTCAAAAGGTTTGAAGAAACAGCGTATGGACTCTGGAAAACTGTTGAGTTACAGACCCACCTGTATTTCAGTTTGTGGCTCCTAGGTCCACAAAATCTCATCTCGTAGGAAAATGAGCTGATTTGCTGCAATAAGCTTTTAGAATCTGAATATGGTCCACAAATCTTAATCGATTCAGAAGTGAACATTGCTAGTGGACTGTAATGTCTCTCCCACATGCTGACAATAAGAAGGGATCACAGCGAAAGATTTTCTCTAACTTATACTGTTTATGAAAGTGATTGCTATCAGTTCTAGCTCAGCCAGGTGCAGTAACTTATTTTACTTCTCTTGCAACAGAAATCAAATTTAAATCAGAGCCCAGGTAGAGTGGGCGTGATTATCCTTTGATAATCTAATATAAATGTAATTCTCAGTGGAGATTAAAAAACCTGTATACAGTTTATGTAGAAGGAAACCTCTCCTCTTATCTAAACTTTATAAAAACTTTTTGTGCGTGTGGCCATAGTTATTCACTCTGCGAACAGAGATATAGAAAGAAGAAAGTGGGGGAAGTCGCATCAAAAGCATCAGGAACAGCAGGAGAAGTTAGATGGTTTGGAAGCTAGTTTCGTATACTTATTTCTTTTTTAATTACTTTGATCTTTTGAAAAGTCCATGTTATGCACTGAGGAACTAGAAGACAGTCACATTACTGCATGAATCTAGCAACTGTACCGGAGCTGAAATAGTTAAATACATTTATTTTGTGCAGGCTTTATTAACAGAAGAGCAAGAAAAAGTAGATTTTAATATATTTTTATTAGAACATTAGGTATTATGTTTTATGATACGTCGCAGAAGATAATTTTTCTGTCTCCACTTCTGTGATCAGTCAGGAATATGGGCTTTTTGGGAATATAAAAGCAGGGATGGGAAAGAGATATAAATGTCATGCTGTACTTGTCCAGAAGTATTTTCCAAGTTGGTGTAGATGAGCAGCATCACGTAACTGTAGGTGGCATATGGAAAAACACCTGTGATTACTGCTTAGTCTCTGCAATGGCCTAGGAGGATGCTTGGTTGAACAGCTTTTGGTTAAGGCTATTTCTGTGGTGTGACTGAATTGATGTGTATATACTCCAGATGTACATCATTTACCAAAAATAATTGCTGTCAGAGCGCTTTGCAGCTTGCTTGCTCTCTGCTCTATCCAGGGTTTCATCCTTCCCTAAATGAACACTATGACAGGAAGAGAAAGATGTCAGCTATTAGGTAAAGCACTGTTCATTACAGAGAAAGGAATAAGCAGGTCTCTAGCCCCTCTGCCTAAAATTCTGTATATCCCATATATATCCCATATATATCCCATAGATATCCCATAAATATCCCATAGATATTTAATTGAAAACTGCAGAATTGGTCCTATGAGCAGAGACTGGGCCTGTAATTGCTGCAGGATTGCATTTGTTCTGCGTTCTCTTTTTGTACTTTGGAGATGTGGCTCAATGAAGAAAGCAGTCAAAAGCACAAAGGCCAGAAGGAGTCACAGTGGTCAGAATACTTATAGGATATGGGGCATCTGACAAACATTCTAGAAACATTCATTAGCACTTATGTCAAAAAACGTGGGAGACAATCACTAAATTTCTGACTCACGGTGAGACAAAGATGGGAGAGAAGTCTGAAGAGGTATGTACCATTCAGTGAGGGTAAGCTTTGGCATATTCGTAAAGGTGAGCTTTTGGCACTAACAGCTCTTAAAGGTCAAAGGCTCTGCTGTTTGTTGACAGACAGCTAGGTTTCTGGCCTGTGGTTTTGGCCACGCACTCCTAAATTCTGTTTATAGGCACCTTGGATGACTAATCTCTTTAGAGATATAAACCCTTTTCTCCTCTGGCTTCCTGTGATATCTACCCTTCTATCCTGAAAGAGACATTGCTATCTCCCTGCTAAACCACCTAGACATGGCAGCAGGGATAATAACTATCCAGGCAGTCTTAAAGAAATGTAACATAAAAGCTCTCTGATTATGACGTTTATATGTACACAGTACACAATTTAATTTCTTGAATGTTGTGTCCTAGGAGTGTGTTGTTTTAAGCAATGGACTTTCAGTAATGCCAACAAAAGCCTAAAACTTTGAGCAGAAGTGTCATGTAGGACTCCTCAGAATGGCCTGGCAATACACTTCATACAGAAATTAATAATCATTATTGGGTATTTTTACCCCACTGCACTGATATGAAGGCATTTCTGCATCAGCTGAAAAACCTCTGGTTTTCAGACAATAAGCAGTGATTGAAAGAATATAACCATTCAACAATTTTTTATTCCAAATTTTTATTCCTCATTCCGAGGACCAGTAAATCACATATGATGATGTGGATTTCTTACTAGAATCACAACCTTTTCACTTTATATAAATCTGCAACCACATGAGTCCTGGCCAAAGCAACAGAGAATGCATGAGCCAGGCTTAACAAGCAGAAGTTATGAAGGATCCAGTTTCTTTCTTTAGAAAATAAATGAATAAGCCAAGAAAAGACTCAGGAGGTCACAGGAGAGCAGATCCTGCAGGGAGAGTTACCACCTCTCAGCAGATGTCCTGGTTTCCTGTTAGAAGTCATACTATGTGTGCAAGATCAGCATTGGTAAGCTAAGTGGTCTTCAGGCCAGTTCTCTGTCAGCAATTAGATCACTTGATTAGCGCAAGTAATTTAGCAAGAGTACTTAAGTGGATTAAGTAAACACTAAGAGAAGCCTTGGATCAGAAGAAAATCAAAGCAAGGTGAAATGGTGCTTTTATGCAGTTTTTACACACAGTACTAAAGGTGTATTTGCCTGCAAGGTGTGCTCTATGGAGCATGCTCACTCTGGAGGCTAAATAAATTACAGAGGGAATAATCCTGCAGGGCGTAGAGACTTTTCTCCAGAGGACAAAGGAGGAGGTAAGGACAAAATAGAATTTCTGAAGTGGCATAAAATATTTTCTTATGAAGAGATAAAACCAAAATTCTGACAATACCTCAGGCTGATGTATGAATTTGTAAGACTGCTCAAAGCTTACACAAGACACAGCAGCATGAGCTAGCAAGAAAAGGAAACTTTTCTGTGAAAAGGATGCCTTTCCAGGCCTGTTTAGCATCCCTTGTTAAACAGGGCACAGAAACATCAAGAAGGGTCCAAATTATGTGAGAGTAATTCCATTTGTCATGCTTATTCATTTAGGGTAGTTTTTTGGTCAGAATTAGTAGTTAAATTTTCAGATTCGTGGAGTTAATTAAAATGGTAGCCCAACGAGGCCCTGTTATCATTGTCTTCCAGCTGTGTTTGGCACAAAGAACTTTGTGATATTAATTTGTTCCACTCATTGTAAATCTACTTTGCTCTTAGTGCAGTTGGGCAATTCCTGACTAGTTGAAGGCACTGAGTCCTCACTGCAGCACAGCAAAACATATCAGCTGGTACCATGCAGCCCAGTAGGGCCTTCACAGAACCATTTCCATGCACTGCAGAATCCTACCACATACTCTTGCACCGTTTTAGATACACTAGCATACAGTGCACAGTTTCATTCTGTTAAGGATCAGAAAGGAATAGTTCTTAATATATAGCTTTAAATATTCTTGTTAGTACTTCACAAAAAGAGAGAAAGAAATAAAGACTAAGTTGAGCTAGGGAAGACTTTTTTTATGTTGTATTATTAAAAAGAATCTTTTCTACAAACTGGTAATAAGATAGGGTAATTTGCCATTCATTATTAGGCCAAAAAGAACTGGTATTATAATAAACTTTATAAAGTGGTCCAAATGGAATTCTGCCACTACTTTAATTAGCAAATTTGTCATATTTTGGTGGTTCACATCTGCTTTATAAATAAGGAAAAATGGGTTTCATATCAAGTTGCGTAAGTGATGTTTTTCCTGCATAATGATTTGTAGTTAAAACAAGTAGCAGGTAGCTCCAGTCTGTTACTACTGTAAATCACATCTTTTCAGCTTGTGTGCCTCTTGTTGATGTCTGGTATTGGGATTTGCCAAGGGATTTTGGTGATGTTGGGTGGTGGTTGGTTGTTGTTTTTTGCTAAGTCATTTCCAAAACATCAGATCAGGGAGGGCAGAAAATAATAATGCAAGTGCTTATGATTACAAAATAGTGTTATTAAGCCTGAAAGACAAAATCACATATGCTTAAGCCAAACAGTAACTACAGTTTGCAAAACCAGGACAAGAATTCTTAAGGAAGTTTATAAAAGGCCCTATTCACTCCTATGAGTTTATAAATACATCCTGCTCTGAGGTCAGGCTGTTTGCTGACAGAGATTACTCAAAACCTGCAATATTAGGAAGACTTTTTTTTAATGCCCTGTGGCTTTCAGGAGCCCAGAAACAATAGTAGTTGTAGATAAACATAGTACTGCTTATACAATATTAATGAGCAAGAGGGCATTTCAAATAAATACCCCAATTTTATTGTGCAGATAAAAATTAGACTCGTAAAAACTCCAGTTAAGTTTATGAAGTTAGATGCAAGGCAGAACCATGATCTTGCTGAAGAATCAGTCAGGCCAAACAGCCTTACAGATACATAAATGTGGAAACTGGAGAAACTGTTCAAGGTGTGATAGTTTCTTGAAGGCTTGAACTCGACCTATTCCAATCTCTGCAATTTAAAGCAATTGAGGCTGGCTGAGGCTAGAAGAAGGTTAGTGTTTCTCAAATGAGAGTGTCTCCAGAGGTGCTAGACCAACAGTAAAAAGCAGACCTATAAGCCAGTGGCTGTCAGACTGCAAAAGGTTTCTTACTGAGGCCATTTCCATTTTCATCTGTCATTCCTTCTATTGCTTCCTCCCTCACTTTACATAGGGTTTTTATGTTGGAAAAGCCCCTCACAGCTTATCTGTCCTGAATGCAAAGACAGTTAGTGTTAGACTGTATGTGTTTGCTGTGTGTCTGTGTTCAAAAGTAAACGTGGGGATGTGACAACAGAACATAGTCATATCAGCACAAGTGGCCTTTAAAGGAAAGGCTGTTTCCTTGAGGTGCAAGACAAAAATTTGGCATCAGCACTGTATGCACTCCGTGGCAAGTTGACTATGATTTATTCAGGAGAGATGCAATGCAGAGAAAAGTTTTGGTTTGATCTCCTGCTTGTGAACTTAATGGTAGGTAACCAAATGATATCACTGGTAGGAAAGCTACCTTGTGCTCTACAGTGGGTGTCCTGTTGATGGTAGCAGCTGTGTGGATTCTGGAGGTAATTTTCAAAATCCTCTTGAGGGTAGTGATGGCAACTCAGCTCAGGCTTGTGCAAGCAGGCTGCTTGAGCCAGTGTGTGATCTAGGAAGGACAGATTTTCCATTTAATTCCATCATTAATGTTCAGATGGGCCTAGTGTATTGCCCACTGAACTCTGTGGTCAGAGAGAAGTTCTAATGCACTGTTTTTTTTCCTGTAGCGCACTCAGTCAGCCTTAGTGATTTGCTTGAATTAAGGAAAACTGTCTTACCTGTAATGCTGTGTTACAGTGTAAGAGATAGAAACCCTAAAATGTTTACATTTTGAGTTAAGTATTTGGGGCAAATGTGATTGTACACTGAGTTATTATCTGTTGAGTAAAACAGAGAGAGAACTGAGGATTATTGAAATAAGAGATAAACTTCCTGCTTTTAATTGTATTGCTGCTGCTGAGATAGCAGCTGTATTGGATCTGTTGAATCATGGCCTTGATCACCTGATGTGAGCACTGAGTCAGTCGCAGGAGCAAAGGCAATTCACCTGTGTAACCAGAAGGGGTGGAGCCTGGCTCCACCTCTCCCAGACCCATTTAAGAGCTGACTGCCACTGAGGAAGGATCTCCCTCTGGAGATCACTCCTTATTGAGTTTCTTGGGAACCTAAAACGCTGGTGAGCACTTTCCATTTCTCTCTGATTACCTTTTCTGATGTGATAATCTTACTAGCTTAACTTCTTTGTATACTTATTGATCATACAGCAGCCCAGGCAGAATTCTTTGACTTTCAAGACTGAGTGTATTTCTAGATAAGGTGTTGTACTATAATAAAAGAAACTTCACACTCACTCATTGTAAATTAAGTGAGGGCAGGCTATTGTACATCAGTTGCAGGTATGTTGTGTTGCTTGATAAGTTGGGTGAGGAACAGCTTCTTCAGAGGCTGTGACTTTGCATACACAGTGTTGGTAATAGCAAGTAAAATCCTCTTCAGTCTATTAAGTGAGTTTTTTCAAACACAATTTAAATTCCTAAGCTAGAGTATCTATTTGTATGACTGTACTGTTGCACTTGTGAAACTATTAGTCTTTAGTAACTCACATCACATGCAGAAGATTGGTTATTTACTGCCAAGCAGGTTGCCAGGCATGCTGACTTGGGGTTCTGGTTTCCTGTGTATTGGCAGACAATGGAATCTCAGATCTCCCTGTTAATTTTGAAATAAGTAAGTTGACTGTGGCCAGGTTGTCTTAAATTGCCTCTAGTCATAACATGAGAAAGGACAAAACTCGCCAATGGAGTGAAACGGATTTGTGTGTATTTGGGTGGTTTCTGCAGAAGACGTGATGGCTTTCTGGGCTACCTGCAGTGCAAATGTTCGACCTCTCTAACAATCTACTCATGCTAATGAGCTATTCTGAAGACAGAGGAAAAAAGAATTATTATGGAAAACATTCTGGTTCAGCTGCCTGTTAATTGCTGAAAAAAATGAGGAGTCCCTGTGTAGAACACCTCATTTGATGTGAATTCTAACAAATCCAGTTTGCCACCACAGGAAACCATTTCAAATACCTCAAATTTAAGTAATTTTTGTATGTGCACACATTTAAATGAAGGCATCCATTGTCATTTTACATATCTAGGTGAAATACAGTTATGTTGCAAACTCTACGGGGCTCTGTGCCCTTGCAGAATAACACTAGAGGCTAGGGAGAATGGATATCCTAAAGTAACTGGTGTGGCAAAAGGTATCTTAATATAGGTCCTTAAACCTCACCCTAATGTTTGGGTGTCGATGAACGCAGTACTATCTGTTACTTATTTTGTGAAATATGTTTTCCAGTGCCCTCCCATTTCCTGATGTGTTTTCTTGTTTTGTTTTTAGTATTAGCAGTAGCAGGTAAAACTGGCTCTTTGACCTATGGATTTTCCCCTCGTTGACTCTGTTAGGATGAGAAGTGGCAAGTTCTTAAAGATATCTTAGCACTCTAAATATGATGCTTCCTGAGCCTCTTTTCAGTTAGTACAGAAGTACACAGGAAATACTGGACCTCCATGAGAAATGTGCTTTGCTGTGCTTTCTTTGGAAAACTTTTCTTGCACCATGCAGTCAAGAAGACGGGGCTGGAAAGAGATAGTGGAATTGAGTTTTCTAGCCCTAGCTGCTGTATGCTCTAATCCATAAACTGGAGAAATCAGAGGTATTGTCTGAATCTCTAATAGATCAGCATAAGCCAGACTCTTCTTTTTCTTCCTTGTGCCAAAGCAAGTCAAAGGCTTTTTCAAGACAGGAATCTATTTCCAGAGTGTAATTCTGTACTAAGGAGTAAAAACACCTTGTAAAATTAATGTGTTCATTTGTGGAATGTGCAGGGCTGTGATATTATAAATTTCAAGTTGCTTAAATGCAACTTGATTCGCTTAGAATAGACTATAGATGGAATAGACAAAGAAAATATTTATGGTGCAGGCTTAAGTCTAATAATGGGTATTGTTGTATTTTTTTTCCTTTCTCATGCATGAAAAGTGTCGTCTTATTTGTTCTTGTTAATCGTAGTATTAATACAAATATTGATACGTTATGGCTCAAAATATGTAAGAATAGCCCTTGTTAGTTGTGTAGTCCAGTTACAATTTAGATGGTAGATTTTCTGCTCCATTGTTGATGTTTTAGCAGAGTTGATCATGTATGCATGAGTGAATCCATCTCCTTTCATGTTAAATTCAGCTAATATCACATGAAGGAACTGATTAACATCCCTAGTGAGGAGAAAAAAATGAGGAATTCAGCTCTTTTAATAGCATTTCTCTGTAATACACTGAAATTCAAGATAATCCCTTTCAATCAAGTTACATTTGAACACATCTTTTTTCACCAAATCAGATAGGTGAGTTCTTTATAAGAACTGCATGTTTATTTGTCCCATTTAAAAGAAACTAATTTTAACACTGCTTGCATTTATGCTTCACTGGCCTAGTATGCATTATCATCTTGCAGTTCAGTGACTTTCTGATGTGTGTTACTCTAGGGCACTTAATGATAGAGTTTTGTTCAGTGAACTCTGGCACAGTCCTTTATAGAACTTGCGTATATGTCCTAATAACTGCCTTACATTGCATATGTCAAGGAGAAGTGGAACACCATTGCCTGAAGTAGGTATTAGGTCTGTCCATGCTGCTCTGCAAGAATGACCAGGAGAAATTAATGTCTGCAATTACTACTTAGCAGTCTGTGGTCTGATATATGATGGGATGGTCATTCCGTGTTTGTGCTAATGCCCTAGCCTTTTTACACGCTTTTCTGGCTGCTTGTGCCTGTAGTCTGAAGATGTTTATTAAATGCATACAGAGTATATGCAATGTACAGACCATATCTGCATTTGGCATTCCCTCTAAATTTCTCACTGGAAATGGCTCTTGGCTAAGTTAGCGTCTTATATTTTATTTTTGTTGTTGACTGGCACTTTCATGTCTTTAGTTGGATACGATATTCTCCATGCTTCTTCTTGTACTTGGTCACCAGTAGCCTTGGAAATGAGTCCGTTCTCATTTCTCAGAGATTTAGAGGAAGGAATAATGAAGCAAATCTAGGGCTTGCAGCTTGTATGGAAAGGCTGGGCAATAGCACAGCTTTGCTCCCTTACGCAAGTAGCAGGTTAAGAGAACTGTGATGTTTTCTTCAGGTACAGATGAATGGTCAGTGCCAGACTTTTTCAGAAATGCTTGGCTCTGTGAGGTATCAAATGAAGTATTTGTCTCCGTGCTGTTGCTACTCTTTTCCTTTCAGGATATTTATTTGCCCTTTGCTCATAGATCTGGCATGGAAAGCTGAAGTATTACAGTGCCACCTGTGTTATTCAGTATCCACAAAGCTGTGAGAATCTGTACAGTTGTTTTCAGAGGCAGAAAAAGCCCAGGAAACCAGTAGAGGTCTGAAGGAATGTATAGCTGAATCTCAGATTATTTCTGTATTTGAGGGAGTGCAATACCGGCAGTGCCCGTGCTTCATGAAGCATGTAAACGATTCCAAGCAAGTTGCAGAACAACTGTTAAAAAATACAAGTTGCAGTCTGCACATGTTCCCCATCTACCATGTGGTATTTAAACAGAAATTAAGGGGAGGTACATTGGAAATTCCTGATAGAATTTTCTCCTATTATTGTCAGTTTTGCTTTGTAGTGCTTCAGTTAGGATAAGCATCCATGTAGTGAGTGCCTGTGGCAGCATGGGGGGAAAAAAGGGTATTTTGCAATGGCACTGATTGTGATTCTCCTGTACGTGTGTAATTATTGACCTTTCCAATGTGTCATTTTTGTATCTTATGTATGGAGATGGGAAGTTTGGGTCAAGTTTGTAAAGGATGGCTTTTCATTGCAAAATGCAAAACATGTTTTTAAATCATACATTTTTCATATTTTTCATATCTCTGGATGCTTCAAGAACATGAGAATCTCAGAAATGTTAAGAAACTAAAGCATGTTGTTTTATTATTTTAGACAAGAAGTTCCTAAATGAACTGACAGTGATTGCAGTTGGATTCCTGAAGCAGAATTTGAAATCCTCCCACCCTTGCCTATATAGTTCCAACCCTGCTGAGTACTCACTTGAGGAAGGATGACAAAATCTGGCCCTTGATTAGGACTCAGCATTGCAACCAGCTCATCCAGTACAGGTTACATCCTGATCCTGTGAGTGATTCTCAAGATTGTGCTCAGCTCACAAATGGCATTCAGACCTTTGAACTTGGCCAGAGGAATTCTTAAATCAGATGAATAAATGGCAGGGAGAAGCACAAACTTGAGAAATGTTGAGGAAGAAAAAGAATTCTTATTGGAAAAATATTCCTGCACTTTATTGATTTTTCTTTTTTTTTCCCCTTGGTCACCTAGGATTTAACTGGGATTCAGCACTTGTTTTAATCAAATTATGGGGTTTCATATGACCTTTAGACTTCCTTATCTACAAAACAGCAAAAAAAAAAAAAAGCCCACCAAAACAATCTTTAGAAAGCTTGTCCTCAAAATAGTGTAATCAAATCAGGAGAGAGTCTCAGGAATTCAAGCTAAGAATATTTCTCTGTTAATATTCTTCTGGTGATGCTTTAATATACTGAAAATGCCCAAATACCAAAAATAAGAGTTATTGGAGTAGATGGCTTATAGCTGAGGTAAGCTTTTTCTGAAGACCTCCAGATAGAAAACTGAAGCATAAACTAGTCGTATTGCCAGTAAACTTATTCCTTGTCACTGAACAGAGCCTTTCCATTTTCTTCCATTCTAAACCACTAATGAACACTCCAGCTACAGATAAGCACAAATGTTGCGCTCCCTTGTTCGTACTTCTGGCAGTTCATAATATATCAGTGTTGGTGCTGTCAGATTCTGCTTCAGATCAGATGGCCACAGATCTGGCAGAAAGAAAAAATCTCTCAGAGGCTTGAGGATTGGGAAATCTCACAAGGTTTCAGTATGAATACAGACCTTCTGCCAGGTGTATTGGAGTTAGAAGGTTTCACAAAAATTATTTGCGTAATCCTTGCTGCAAATAGTTTGTTTCCCCCCTGTGTAAGGTGCTACTCCCCATGTATAAACAAGTGGTGATTCATTAGCACAGTGACACAGAACAACAGATGACCTTGCGTATTGTGAATGGCTTATTCTTCTACTTAAGTTGTAATGAATCATTTCCCTCTTGTGCTCCTCCCATCGCTTCTACTTGAACTCATTTTTTTATTATTCAGAATTAACTTGAAAGAACAGTTGGCTGTCTCCAGAGGTTGAGAGGGGAAGGAAGGATACTCAATCATGAAAAGCATGGAGGAACACAACTTCACCGAGTTAAAGACAGCCTGAAGTTTATCAGTGCCTCTATTTACTGCTTTACACTAGGCTATACTCCTGTTAATGCTTTGTATTGTCCTGACACAAGGCATGTTCTGTGTGTGGAAGCACATCTTGTACGTGATAGTTCTTATTCCTTCTGTAGAAATCTTTTTGAAATTTGGAAACAAATAAATGGAAGTCTTGAGTAAGAGATTTGATATTGAGTGGAAAATTCATTAAAATAAATCTTCTTTGTCAGTGGTTAGAAAGTGGTAACTATGTTTCAGTTTTCTTACTCTCCAGCCCACTTGAATATAGAGAAGCTTTGTTGTGGACTTGCTACTCCCACAGGCTCCTGGGGTTTCTTAAAATACGTTGTTATGCAGATTTCTGAAGGGTTTCCACCAACCAGTATTCTGGAATCTCTGGATATGTTTTTTTCTGCAGCTTTGTTGCTTAGGTAAATCTTATAACCATAATCTCACATTTAAATAGTCCTTCTGGCACTTGGCCATGTGCCCCTGTTGCATATTGGTGGTTAACAGCTGAGTTGGCTGACTTAAATAGAAAAACATTGTGTTCTGGTTGGAGGTGTTAATGAAAAGACTGCTGAAAAGACTGTTGGTGGAAGTTGGCAATTGCAACAGTGCTGTGCCTGGAAGCACAATGTCTGTTATTAACAATGGCTTTATAGGTCTGAATGCTCCCGTCGGCAAAGGAATATGCGCAGTGTATACCAGTCAGTTAAGTAATTTCTGAAATGTGAGTTTATGCACCTAAACTGTACGTACTGCTTAGACTTGAGAAGAAATTCACTCACGCTCTTCAAATGCTGAATAACTTGCTGCAAAAGGAAACTAGTCCCATGCCCATGGAAGATAAGACAAAAGTAACAGGCACAAATTATAGTAGAGGAAGTTTAAGCTCAAAAGAAACTGCAAAAAATAGCAGAGGGGAGTAATAGTTCCTCTTAGCTACATTTTATAAGTAATGGTTATGAATTTGTTGTATGTACTGAAAACTTTTTTCAGAGCACCAGTGTGTAATTCTTAGCAGTTTAAATGTGTGATTATATTAATCCATGAAGCTCATCTGAGGCAGTCCAGTGAAGAATATAATGCAGAATTACTGAGAGCACATAAATATTTCAAATTGACCACAGGTGCCTCAATAAGTCTTGCACACTTGGAAGATCTCACAGTTCTTCTGCAACTCCTTACAGCTAAGAAGCATTTGCAATGTGCATTCCCTTGAGTAACTTGTTCAGAATTCAAATTCTGCCTTTGGTTTTTAAATACTGTATAGTTTCTCCAGTTCTGTGACCCACTATATCAGTTCCCAACCCTTTTTTTTCTGTTTTGTACTTAAATTTTCATTGCTTTTTCATTGTTTAAATAGTCACTAAGTCTCCAAGCTTTTGTTAGATGAGAAGCCCATTACTGGTGGGATCGGTACCTTATGCAGATGACGACTGGAGAGGGTGCTCGATAAGGAAAAGGGATGAAATGCAAAATACCACATCTCAGAAAAGGTTCTGATCATGTGGTAATTTGTGGTTCTACCAAGCCTTCAGGAATATACCCCCCCAATGATCATACCACCAATTCTTTGCAAACCAAGCATTAATATAGGAACGTGAAGTGCATGAAAAAAGCTCTTTATTGTGACAAAAGAATTGGAAAAAAACTTGAAGTAGATGAATATAGACACAGTGTTGTAGTGGAATAATAGGTGTCGTTCTGAGATGGTGAGCAGCTACTCCGCGTGCTGCTGAAGATCAGAAAAATTAGAAGAAGCTTGCATTGTGTTCCTCATATCCAAGAGGCGATTAAAGTATACACTTGGATGTAATCCAATCAGCGATAAAATCATTACAGTTCTTTTTCAAGCAAATCCAGTCAATATGTCGATCAAACAGATTAACACTCCTACGTTAGCAGATGACAAAGATGCAGTTGATGAGTTCTATCAGCAGTTTGAAGAGATATTCATTAAAAATGAGGCAAAGCTAACATCCATACAACTGGGGACCTTGCAACTGTGAAATTTTGGCTGTCAGATGCATAAGCTCTCCGAAAGAAGTCATGGGAAGTGACTACTCATCTTGGCTTACTGAATGAAAGAAATATTTGGTTGAACTTTGTTGCTTTCATGTTCATTCCTTCTTAATTTAAGATCAAAATTGAATGTCCTAGATATTCATACAGATATGCATGACTTCTTGGCTAAGATCCAACTGATACTGAAGGATGAACATGCAGCAAGTGAAGATTGCTCTGAGTCAGAATATAATTGTTGGCTTTTAAAACTTCAAAAGAAAGATATCCAGTAGTCCATTGTTGCTTGATCAGAAGCAGAAAAATCTGAGATGTCTATGCAGGAATGTATGGCATAGAGCGATAGACAGTGAGCCCAAATAGACTATGGAATAAAACTGCCAAGTGCAAGCTACTGATGAACATGTCCTGGTAAGTCAGTATTGGGCTCCAAACATCTGTGAACAGCAGCAAACAACCATGGATTGTTGTTTCTTTCATTAAACTGCACGTGACTCAGTAATATGGCCTGCCCAGAATTTTTCAGTATGTATAGAGAATCTGCTGAAATAGAGGCTCTAGAATTTGCAGGCTAATAAAGAATGGAAGGTTCCTACCCACACACTTGGGCAGAGGTGGGATGGGGAGAGAACAAGGAGAGCTGTAGTCATAGATAACAGGCAGCAAATGCTGGAATGAGTGAAAACGACCTTAATGTGGGAGGGAATGAAATGCCTGTACACTGATTCAGTAACTAGAGATAGGATGCAAGTGAACATTAATTAGTGACCAACTGCAGCAGCAAGAGAGAAATTCAGTTATGTGGAAACCATTGCATCCAGCCTCAGGGTTGTTCTAAAGGAAGTGGAGGCAGAATTCAGCTGTGTTTTCCTGTGGAGAGAAGCATAAGGAAATGTAGGAATATTTAAAAGTGTATGAAGACTCAGCAGGTGAAAAGGTTAATTGTTTTATATCCAGGCGCGTTGAAATGAATTGTGGGAAACAAAGCCTGATCACAGAGAGAATGCTGTGATGTGAGAACCAGACTTCTGGCATACTGACGATATAAAAGAATAGAAATGCTTGTTGGAAATATTAAAAATTAAAAGCGGTCTGTTGTACAAAATCAGCATGATTGACTTAGGTTATGTTGGTGCTTAAGACAAAGAAAAGAGACTGAGAGATTTACAAAGGAGGAAATGGCTGTACTTTGCACCAGCTGAGAGTAACTAGGTGGTACAGAAAGACAGGGTGTACATGTGCTGTACATGCAGTCTCTAAAGAGGGCTAAAAATTCAGTCAGAAATGTTTCCAGCAATATCCATTGTTTTTTTTTTCTATTGCTGTTCTGTCAGGTATGCCCAGACTTAAGTTCTCTTGCATTTTTGTGAGCTTCTCAGTTGCCTTCGGTAAATGACACCTTAGAAGCAGTGTTTTACAGATGATTCTCCTGCAAGGAAGGCATTTGGTAATATAGACTGTATAGTGTCTTGTAAGCCAATGGTTATAGGAAAACAACTTATTGCAACTTTGGTCTTTTGGAACAATCAAAGTTTGGTGATTGTTCTAAGTTTGTTTTTTTTAATACATTTTATGTCTAAGGTAATAAAGAAAAGAAAGGAAAATAAAAGCTTATTCTTCACCTAATTTTCTTCCCAATGTACATGGATCAATACTTCTTAAGCTTAGCCTCTGTTCCAGATGTGTCTTCTACAGCATCAACAGAAGCACTGCCACCAGCAGGGTCATCACATCATTTACATAGATCTAATTGCAAATTACCTAGGTTGATACTGGAAGGAATTATAAATGTAAACAGTGCACAGTAACAACCATTCAGCAACTGGCCTCCCAAAGATCAGTTTTATTCTTTGCTGCATGATTAAGTAGCACTGGGAGACAAACAGTAGTTAGCTTTACTGTGGAAAGGTGTGTTTTTAGATTTCTGAAATCCAATTATTTTGTAATTTTTTTTACCTCACTGCCTTCATAGTCTTCCATATTGCCCACTTGTATTTTTTTCTGAGTCATACCTACAGTGACTGAAAAATAAGTTTAGCTAATTTGATGGAAAATCTAGGCAAATTGAAATATAGCACATTGCTTTTCTAATGTCCAAACTTTGAACGATATCCGTGCAGTTTATCACACCCATTACATTTTATTGAGTCTGCTGCCATGCAGTACTTCTCTTCAAGGCATTATTGTAGAAGAAAATGTAGGCTATCTAATGGACCATTTGTGAATACTGACTTAAAATATTTTACATATGTGCAAGTAACCACAAAGATGTCTGCATGGAGAACAACAATTCTATAGGTTAAATGGGCTTTTAGCCTTTTTTTCCTTTTTGATTGTTGTTCAAAAATAAATTCTCCAAAACATCTGTCTTCTGATCACTGCAGTATCTCCAGCAACCATTTCTGTCTTGAACATCTGTCTTATGTCATTTCCTTTCTTTTGAAGTACAGAGAGATCAAATTGACCTAGTCAGTGCTGGAATCAAGGTAGTGTTGGATCTTCATTTATATGCTTAGGTAAAGCTGACCCCATATGAATCGCCAATGGTATTGTTTAGATTATTTTTCTTTAATACAAACTGTGCTTTCATGCTGCAAGGAAAAGATTGGAGATAGTGGTTCTCTTTCTAGCCTTTGTTTTGTACATTTTAAGCTTTTTTTTTTTAAGGTTTTGTACTTATGACAGAAGTATTGGAGAGGCTTCATTGTCTCCAGGACCCAATGCTGGAGATTAATTCTCTGCCTACTTATAATTTTTGTAGTCTCTGAAATATAGTGCAGCTTTGCAGACGTGCTGTTGCTGTTCAGCTTCTCCTTGTGTATTTTGTAGAAAAACAAACAAGCAACAACTCTTTTTTTCTTCTTCCTGGATTTATTCTTAAGCAACTAGCTACAACATTAGACCAGAAAAAGAAGAAAAAAAGAAAAAAAAAAAATGGTGTTTGAGCAGATCAAATGCATGAAATGATAGCTTGGTGCTTCTCCAAAGGACATTTTCCTTTACAGAGACATGCTTTTTCTCCTTGTTGCTGTCATGATTGATTAGTGAAGCACTAAACAATCCATGTAATTATTCACCAACTGCAGACCATCTGGAGTTAGGAATTTGCAGTCTCTTTCTAGAAATGTATCTTTGCTGGGTTTGCTGTACGCTTGTGAGCCTAGTACTTAATCACCACATGTGGGAGGTGTTAACTAGGGAATTGCCTTCCCAGTCTAACTGCGTTATCATTTATATTGTGCTGTAAATGTCCATAACATTTAAGATGCTTTACAAAGGGTTAGAAGTGCAACGCAAGTAACAGCTCATACCCCAAGGATCATGGAGTTGAAGAGCACAAGTGGGCACCATAAAATAAAAGGAAATGATGAGGGGAGAGTGGCTGCTAGAGAGGTAGAGGAACAGATGTCAGAATTTTTTTGGAGGAGGAGGTGAGTGAGGAGGAGGGAAGCTGTTCTGTGAGAAAGATGATCTAAAATGAGGAGTGGGCAGAGGAAACAATTCGGAGTTTCTTACAAGTATGTCTACTGTCCAATCAAGGAGTGTTTGTGCTTTTGAAAGCACAGCTAATTTTGACAGGAAAAATACAACCTTTTTAATATACTAGCATAAAAAAAACCATAAAAACCTGCCCATTGCGTGCTCTAGACATATTATGCATAACAGTAGTTCTGTCCCTGATATAATGCCTGTCTTACAATTAGAATCTCTCTAAAAAAAAAAAAATTGTAATTCCAAAATAAATGGCATATTTTCTTCTTTGGAAATCGAGCAAAACAGCTCAGGCTGGAAAAAGTCCTGAAGGCAACCAACTTGGACAGGAAGGACAGCAGCTTGGCTTTGTGGACATGAGGCAGTTTTGTTCCTCACTTAGGGAGAACACAGTGAGTGCCAAATTCTGGCCATCTTGTAGTTAAAATCAGAGCATACCAACCTTTTCCACTGTGGTACTTCACATCTGCCTAGTGATGATCGAGGATGACATGCATACCCCAGTTGTTTGGTCTTTTTGGTTGAGACTTTACAGAATCACAGAATCACTAAGGTTGGAAAAGACCTATAAGATCATCCAGTCCAACCATCCACCTATCACCCATGGTTCTTGCTAAACTATATCCCTCAACACAAAATCAATCGTTCTTTGAACACCTCCAGGGTCGGTGACTCCACCACCTCCCTGGGCAGCCCATTCCAGTGCTTGACCACTCTTTCAGAGAAGTAGTATTTCCTAATATCCAGCCTGAATCTTCCCTGGCGCAGCTTGAAACCATTCCCCCTAGTCCTATCACCAGTTACACGAGAGAAGAGGCCGACCCCCAGCTCGCTACAACCTCCCCTCAGGTAGTTATAGAGAGTAATAAGGTCTCCCCTGAGCCTTCTCTTCTCCAGACTGAACAATCCCAGTTCCCTCAGCCGCTCCTCATAAGGCCTGTGCTCCAGACCCCTCACCAGTTTTGTTGCCCTTCTTTGAACACGCTCCAGGGCCTCAATGTCTTTCTTGCAGTGAGGGGCCCAGAACTGGACACAGTACTCAAGGTGCGGCCTCACCAGAGCTGAGTACAGGGGGAAATGTAGAAATTAGAAATGTATTGTTTGCTGATCCAGCAGAGATGGCTCTATCATTACTGTTGAAACTACAAATAATTGCTTATAAGAAATCATAAGAAATCATTAAATATGAAAAGACATCTATGTTTGGAATAATGTTTCCTGGCTGGGTGAACATCCACGCTGCTTCATGCACTATTTAGTTTCTGCAGAGCTGGTTTCTATAGTTCTCATGACATGTTTAGTGAGCCTATTTTCTAAATAGTCTGAAATAACAAAGGTTAACTCATTTGATGTTATTTCTGTACAATATTTGCCCCTCCTTCCAAGACACAATATCAACTTTATTCTAAAAAGACAAATGAAAGATTTATTTCATATGCTGTTTTCCTTTTGCATACCACAATGTAAACATATGAGCTTGTATCTCTTTACACTATTAAACATTTTAATGCCAGGGTTTTTACTTTGACAGAGGCATGTGAGAGCTTGTAAGTGTGTGACTAAGGTCTCTGGTATAGTGTGTTCTTGTTACTTACAGGAAATGGATCCTGTGTTGCTGCTGCTCCATACTGTGGTATTTTTTGGTAGAAAATGAATTGGTATGGACCAAATTTGTGCCAAGCAGCATGCTGTTAAGCTATATATATGTGGTCATAATCTACTGCAGAAGTTCATGTCCTGTCTAGACATATGTTACACTTATACAGACATAACAATAGCAGCTAGCTAATTAAATACCATTTTTAAACACTAGGAAGCTTATAAACACACCCAACTTTCTATTTTTTTCTCATGAACTGTACCCAAGAAAAGTGGTACCACCAAGGAGCTATCTCCACCTCCGTTGGGATGTGAGTTACTATCCTTGTCTTACTGATTGTCTGATTCTCTTGTTTATTCACTGGGATGCACTTCAATCTTCTCCTTAAAGCATGTATCCATTACCTGCTTATAGCATCTTGAGTTTGTTCAGTACAATCTCCATCCCAAACCAGATTAATTAAAACTGCTCATTAATACTAATCTCTGAAAAGATCCCTCTGGAATTAGTTTTGATATTGAACCATAGATAGCTACTGAGTTGACTTTTGTAACCAGTTGCATAAGGCAAATGGAGGGCCAGGAAAATTAGGTGAGGAATGATCTTCTCAACTGATCCTGTAATTAAGAAAAAGTGAGAAGCAGTAAATATCACAAAGTTCTCATGTAGACTTAGCAATGTTTTACATTCTATCACACTTATTCCCATTCTGTCTCTCTGAGCAGGCAGCTGCTAGACTTAACTACAGTAAGATAATGTCAGAAAACAGAAGCAAAATATTTTGATCTGGGTACTGCAGAGCTGTGGGTGGTGCAAACTGTGGCCTCGTTGTAGATTGGAGACAAACCGAAAGAACTTTCAGAACAAATGAGAAGCTAGCTACACTGCTACCAAATTAATGGTAAAAAAAATTTAAAAATCCTTATTTAACTCAATGGGACATTCCTCATGGTCTCAACTTAGAATTTCATTCTATGCTTTCTGGTTAACAGAAAAAGACTCAAAAATCACTTGCCATACATTTTTGGGGACTAGAGGTGTATATAATTGGTGTATCCCACATAGCCACATCCTAGCTTTCTATTAGGATGAGACCACAGGACACCTGAGTAGTAAGAACAGAGATTGTGTGATGTTCTACCAAAAACTCATTTTAGGAGAGAGCTGAGAAAAATCTTTGTTACAAGAAAGTGAGGTAATGAGGAGGAAATGCCACCATGTTTTCCAGAAACAACCAACACAATCCTTGAAGCAAATTCCATAATTTGTTCTTACTCAAATTCATAAAGGAGAATGTTTATTCTCTGCATGCAGTGGTATCCCTGAGAAGAAGTGTTTGTAATCTGACCTGGCAAAAGTAGATCTATGGTAAATCATTTATCTACCCAGCGAGCTACAAGGGCAACTCAGCAAGCCAGGATGAATGTGAATCACCACTGATGTTTTGTCTTTGTTGTCTCTTAGTGGAGTCTGTAGTTTTTGATGTACTGCTGACCAAGGCATATCAGAAACTGTTGTGAATACAGGGACAAGTAAGGTACGAAAATGTTTTTAAACTGAGATGCTCCTGCTGCAGTCTAAATGAAGACTAGTTCTCATTAACTTGTAAATACCACCAGCCGCTCACAGTTCTTTGCTTCTTCCAGATTAAACAGAATTCAGACCAGTGATCAAGAAGTGAAGGGTCTCTCACTCATTAACAACTCCCTGAGCCATTACTTTTCCAAGAACATTAGGTTTTGCAGGAATGTCAGGAAGTAAGCAGAAGTTGTGGTGTAATGTATGCTTAAATTGTTGATGAACTTTCTTGTTTGAATGTCTTCAAGCTACTGTAATTAGACAGCAGAAGTGGTTTTTAGATGCTTACTTGAACAAGAAGCACTGTTTCCATTACATGTCATTCATCAAAGACAGCACCTGAAATGTGTATCTGCAGCATAACATCTGAACGCTGTTTATTTTGCCCCCAACTTCACTGTAGCTGCATTCCCAAATTTAATAATGTGTTAGAACGAGTTGTGCTCAAGGTAACCTGAGCCAATGAGCAGCAATTTAATTTAGTTTATGGAAGAGGCACACTCTGTCTCTCCTTTCCTCTCCTCCAAATGTAGATTAAATGGAAATCTTTCTTACATATTGAGTGAATGCTCTCTAGGGTTTTGTATCATGTTGTCATGGTGTAAATTTGTGTGTTTGGGTCCCTGTGTATTTGGCCTAAGATGCAAAGATGAACTGAGCAGAAATGAATATACTCCTCTACACGTACATAAGGACAACTAAATAATTCACTGAGATTAAAAAAAAAAAAGAAAGAAAAGAGCTGAAGCACAACTGGTGCAAACAGGATGGCTTTGATAGTGTGTGTGTGTGTGTAAAGGCATCGTTTTTATCATTTGCAGTTCAGTAATACATCCAATGCCATATATGAAGGCCACACAGTAGGAAATGCTCTCATGCACAACAGCGCGTGGTTTGGTTCTTTGTGACGTGGTGCAAGGAAATATGCAGAGGTAGCATGCAAAAATATGAGAAGGGTATGTTCTGTGGCATGTGCTGATTTGGATTTCATACTGATGCCAAGGGCTGCTTTGTGTTATACCTTACATGCTAATAAAAGTGAAAGGCAAACAACATCCCAGAGACACTGCAGTCTCTCCAGCTGAATACTGACCTAATTAGCTCTCAGAATAAAACTTTGAAAAGATTTCTACGTCCAGGATCAAAGTAAAGATATGCCAGGATATGCTTGGAGGTTACTAAGTATATCCTCTCTTTGTGAAACCAACTTATGAAGAATCCTGTCTGCATTTTTTTTTTTAAGCAGTGTCAGTATCTCTCTATCTACCCACACGAGTTCCCCAGATATCATAGGGTGGAATAAGCCTTGACCACAGTAGCTTACTTCCTTGTTTTATTTTCAGTCCACAATAAAGTGACTATATGGAGAACAGGCTGATACATACTGTGGGCATTGGTTATGCCTCATGATTGCCTCCAGTTGCTTTGCTTTGAACTTTAGAGTGATGGTAAATATGGCCTTTGAATACTGTGCATTAATCAAGACTACAACGAAAATCAAGGATGTGGCTGTGCATCACCATATAGGCATGTGATGCAGAACAGAGTAGTGTTCACAGCAGAGGTCACTAACAGAAAGCATTCTTTGCCATAGGTATAGAAGCTGTGTGTTTTAGTCGTCTTTGAACTATAAATAGAGAAATAGACCATTATGGGTACTGTTCCTATTTTTTGTTTGTATTTGATCTCATCTTTCATGTTTACTTCATATTCTGTTCTTCATGTTAAGGTTTCTGCTAGCAGTTTGAATCTTTTTGACACATAGATGTTAAAAAATTAATGCCTGGATGGAGAGGTCGGTGGTTGTTATTCTTTGCTTTGAACTGCATGTGTTAACATTTAAGAGTAAAACTTAAATCTGCAGGATGCTGCGCTATTAAGAATTTTAGTTTTTTCTGATCTAGCGGGCATCTGTACTTCAATTTTTGTTACCAAGGCAACATTTTAGCTTCAGGCAACAACTCATAAAGTTACTGTATATGTTAATAAGAGATCAAGCATCATCAGAAAACAAAACTATGTCACCCTGTGATTAGTTGTAAGAATGAATACCAGATTTGCAAAGCTAAACATAATCTCTGTAACACCAAATTTACTTGTTTGAAGAACTGTGTTCGTGTTTGAGAGATATTAACGTCAAACAAGCTTAACTTCTCTTGCAGTAGAGAAAAGGTTAGAGATAAGTGCAATTTACTCAAACAGATGTCCTTACTTTCCTTACAAGTAGGCTTAGAGGAGCAATATATCGCAACCTTACTCAGTGTTTGTTCAACAGAAATTATCTCGCAATCTCGCATGTAATTTCAGATGTTGCTAACATCTGTACGTACTATAAACATCTAGTACATAGCTTAATAGTACCTTCTGCAATTTGGAATTGTTATGGACTGAGTTTTGTCAGCCATTTTGAAAGACATACAGGGTTCATGTATCAGTTATGCCTAGTTTGATTCTCCATTCTGCTGTGAAATTCAGATAAAAAATAGCAATAAATAAATGAAGAAAGGTAAATGAGTTCAGTTAAACAAGAAAGAACTGCTGGAATACCAACTGCATCATGTGTGTGCATGGAGGAGGCAACAGTACTATCAACTGCTGGAGTGTTCAGTAGAGGCTGGATGGGTGTACTTGCTATGGGATGTAGAAGGTTTCCAGTGCAGCGGTGAAACCCCAGGGATCATATGGTGGGAAGTAAAAGCTATTATTCTGTGCTGTCTGGATTCACAGAATCACTTAGGTTGGAAAAGATCTTCAGGATCACCAAATCCAACAATTAACTTGACCTACAGAGTCCAGTCACTAAGCCTTGTCTCCTACTGTCACATCCAAGTGGCTCTTACTTAGCCTCAGGGGTGGGAACTCTACTGCTTCTTCAGGCATCTTGTTCCAATGCTTGAAGAAATCCTTCCTCATGTGTAATGTAAACCTTTCCTGGTGCGACTTGAGGCTGTTTCCTCTTGTTCTGTAATTTGTCAGCTTAGAAAAGAGACTGACACTCTCGCTGAGACCTCCTTTCAGACAGTTGTAAGGAATAATGAGGTGTCCCTTCAGCCTTCTCCCTACTAAACAGCTCCAGTTCCTTCAGCTGCTGCTCATAACTCTTGCTTTCTAGTTCTTTCTCTGGTTTCCTTTTTTGTCTCTGTACCACTCTGGGAACAGGAGGCTGGGATGACAGGGCGAGGCACAGATGCAGACCATTCCAGATCACAGTGTGACGTGGGAAGTTGCAGGGTGTACTGGAGGGTTTTACCCCAAGGAATGGGGAAATCCAGCTGAGGTGTAGCCTCATGGTTGGTGAGAGGTACTTGAAAATTCTATTTGTTTCCCATTAAGGAAAATATTTCCCAGTCATGCTTTACAGAGTGTGTTTCCATGTCCTGACAGAAGCATTAATTAAGACTTTTCAAATTTCTGAAGCCTAGTTATGTCACCTTAGTAGCCATCAAGGATTCTACTAGCAGCTATTCTGTTGGAATAAGTGACTCTTGGTTAAAAAAAAAAAAAAAGGCCCTAGTACAAACCAGCCCACATCCACCCCAGGTTACACATGAGCAGAGCAGTGATATCCTCTTCATGTAAGTACCTCAAAGTTGGAGAGTTTCTTCGAATTGCAAATCTGGTAGAGCTTTCTCTGGAAATGGTTCTGTTAGTTGAGATAGTACAGTCGTTTCTTAAGTCAGTGACTCTCTGGACTCTTACATAAAAACCACAGTGCTGCTGCCTTCTCTCCTACCCCAGCTATAGGAAGCTACTGCTTCCTTGTTTTGTATACTTCTGCCTGCATATTCTGTGGAAGAAGGTCCTTGTGACTCTTCATTTTCATTTTCTACTTCAGATAGACCTTATGCAAAGACAATCATAAAATGAAACACTGTGGCGTGTATGTTTGAGTATATATGCATGTAGTGCAAAGTATTCTTTTTAGAATTATTGCATCAAGCTAGTGTAATCTAGAACTAGTACACAGCTTAATGGCTCCTACCTAATCTCCTTTTGTTGCATGGTGTCTAGATTTAAAAAAAAAAAAAAAAAAAAAAACAAAAAAAAAACCTAACAAATTCTTTCAGAGACAAGCAATATTTCCATCAGTAAAGCAGTTGGGATAACTCTTCAGTATTCCTGATTCTTGCTCTGGCTTGATGGCCACTAGGAAAAAAAAAAAAAGGCAAGATAATTTTGGGGCATCCACTTTGGGGCTTATTTTCTATCCTTTTTACCCAAGAAGCCTGCATAAATGTTGTAGGTGCACATAGACAAATAAAACTTAATAGCATAGATTCAACATTAAATATTCTAACAACAAAAAAGAGGAAGCGAACTTTTGAAAATACATTTGAAATTTATAATTATTTTAACCAGCTTCTCAGTGTGCATATACTCATCCTGGGAATCCTCTCATTACTTTGTGAGTTATCATCCTTCTCAACCTGGCCTCTGCTGGAGGATCCAAAGCCTGAATAATTCACTTTCCCACCACATTAGAGTCTGTGGTACTGTTTTCATGAGCACGTATATAAGAGAACACTTGTACAGAAGAGCCATTCCTCTCCTCAGCTGGGATTTCTCATGCAGAAGTTTCTTTAGTCAATCCAGTTCACAAACGTATTTTCCAAGTCAGTATCAGAAGCGTTTCCTAATTTGATTTGTTTCCTCCTGGTCAAAGAGCAGTTCTAGCAGAGATATTCAGCAAAGACTCTTAGCACCAAATGCTGTACCCATGCAATCAGGCACAACTCTGTGAACCACACTATACATGCAAAAGGTATTTTTGTGTATTTCAGATATTTCAGGTATTTCACATTCCTTCAGCTGTTCTTTGAACCTTTCCTTCCTTTGCAAGAGTGTCTGATATGAGAGCTTAAGCACCACAAATCATCATTTCTCCAAGAAATCCTGAATGTGCTCAGTGTGGTGCGGTAAACAGAAAGTGTTCCACTTTTTGGTCCCTGAAATGATTGCAGTAACAACTCTGGCACCATTTTACCTTATTTATGAGACAAAAAATTGTGAAGGAATTTCTATTTCAGAGGCTGTCATTGTTTTTGGAAGTACTGTTTCCTGTGGAAAACATAAAATTGGATTGTTTTTAGCTCTTATTAAAACATTTTATCTTAGATTGCAGATCCCCTAACCTGTGATTCCCTTTTAGAAAAGGCACTTTTGCAGTGTTTAAGATCTTTGAAAAGCAGACATAATTGGAAACAGTAATTGATCTGTACATTGTAGATAATTTGTTAAAAGTGAAAGAACCGTTTAGAGAGGCAAATTGTTTGCAAATTGTTCCTGATTACTTCTAAAGTGTTTGTCTATCCTATGCAAGCAGCTTAAATGAATGATTTTTTTTCTGCTTTGTGTGACCAACACTTGTCATGGAAAATAGGAAGCTTAGATAAAGCAGCCTAAATCCTTTCATACAGAAGAAAACGAAATTTCCAGGAGTCTTGCATTTGTTGTTTTCTAAAAATTTACGTCATGTTGTTATAAATTTTAACCAAAATTTTAAGAGGAAGCATGTGGCTAGTGTTATTTACACTGCCCTTTGGTCCTTGACAGAAAAGGATACTATAGTAGAGAGAACATCAAATCATTTGCCAATGTTTTCTTCTATTTACCCGTTAGTAACTAGATTAGAGGAATTTATCTTCCTTGTTAGATTCATCTCTATAGCTAGACCGGTTCTTCCAGATACAACTGCTCTGAAGATCATAAGAAATGATTCAATTAACCTTCCTTCGAAAAATTTGTTGGTAACATTAGAAATAAATCTCTAACAGCTAAATTAATATTGCACTTCATCCTATGTAGTTTTGACTTTTAATGAAGGTGAAGTGACTCTCCAAAACATATCTATGGGTTTTGATTTAAGAAAAAAATTTTTTTTTTGTTGTTTGGGAGAAATACTTAGTTCACTTAGACCATTTACTAAAGAAAAACATTCCTTTCAGTAGGAGAAGAAAGATGGCTTCAAAGAGGGGACATGGAGCTGAATTCCAGAAGAAAGCAAACTTTTGAAATAAACGAAACAGATCCTTACTTAGAAGCCAGTGGTTGTTTTAATGAGTTAAACTGGATAGGCTTGTCTTAGGGTTTTAGGTTTGTTTTCTCTGTCTTGATTCCAAGACTCTAGACAGTATGCGCTATATATAATGTAAGGAGTGAAGGGGAATAATACTATTTATATATTGTGAAGAAAAATGATATTACTTTTTAAATTATTTTCTTGTATATATATTATTTCCTGCTAATATATTATTTTCTGTGGCGTGCATCACTTTTTTTTTTTTAACTTTTCAAGGATTTAAATTCTCCTCAACGTTAAGTGAATGTGCTGATCTCTTTTTTTTTTTTTGCATTGTAGTCTGGTTCAGAATTGGACCACCAATGAGACATTCTGTTTGGAGATGAGAAGATTGGCAGATTTTGGACACGGGTTTTAGTAATTGCAGTTCTTACTGATTTGCAAGCAGAGACAAGATTGCTGGAGAAATGAAAACCTGACATGCATCTCCTCGTATAAACAGAATGATTTATTCTTTAAATAAAAGTAACCTACTTTTGTTACTCTTAAAGCCTTTTTCGTTGTTGCTGGGTTTTTTCCCAGCATCTGATTGAGCTTTTATTTCTTTAGCAGAGGAATTTTAATTTCAGCAAGTTCAAATTTACTCAGCCCTGACCTTAGAAACAGCAATTTCTGCCTAGAAAGTTGTATTTCTGAAAATAAAGGTTGACTGTCAGTAGAAACCACGGGTAAATCTTAACAGATGGCAGTACATGCTGTGATATTATGAAATTCCTGCTCATGACTGTATATACAACTTCTTCTGCGTAGTTGGTGGGATCTGTGCAACTTAGAATAAATATATATTATATGGGATTAGTTCTGCCTGAAAAGAAGAGCTTGTGTAACCTGACATGGTGACACAAATGAATGTTTTGTTGCATATGCCTGAGCCTTGCACAACATTCCATTAAGCATGATATTCAATACAAGTGATGTAAGTGTACAGTGCAGCCCCTCATGGCCCTAGTGGTAGGGGATGACATGTCTCTCAGATGATTCATGTACACACGTACATGATCCGAGCCTTTTGTAAAGGTCATTTATACCAAGATATATATACAGACAGACAGAAGCATCTGTGGAAAATTTGGTCAACAACAGAGCAAGTAAAAACCAAGGGATAATTTTGTACTGAGTTATTTGGCCTTTTTAAGGAATGTGACTTATTCTCTCACGCTAGGATTCTGTTATGTTCTGTGTCCCCAGCAAAAGGTTGGGGTGGTGTAAAATTAACTCATATAGCCTCTGGAAAGATTCCTTTGGAGCATCTTTGCTATCTTGTTTGGCAAGATCCTACCCTACTGGGCATTGTGGCAGACTTACCAGAATGACCACATTTTGCTCCCTTTTCTTCACTGGGGATGATTTCTGGCAGGCCAGGGAAAGAATTGGATCTGACTTGCCAAGCTAAAAAACTAATCAATCTTCAAATCCAGAGGCAGTTTGGTTGGATTTTCACAATGTTCTCAACTCAGCTGAGGCAAGTGTGTCAAACTTTTTTTGTTGAGTGAAATATGAGGGAACATGGAATACAGAAAAATGGATAATGCATTGAAAATTGCATGAAAATTGTACGTTGTGCAGGGGAGAAAAAGGCCTAAAGTGTTTAAATCACCCCTCTCCAAACTAAATAGTTAGTGGCTAACATAAAATAGTTAATTACAGCTTGCTTTCCAGTAAGTATGACCTTTCTAATGCCTGCAGTGTCCAGCAGATTCTGTTGTACCAGGCAGCCATAAGGGGTAACATGACCCTCCATCATTTCTTTTTTGAGTGGAAGTCTGCACAGTTGGTAAGGTAATAGAGAAGATGAATAGCTAGATCTCTACTGGAAAGAAAATGAGCACCGTACTGAAATGCCTTTCAACTTTTTGGAAGTTCAGATGGGCTCCAGCGGGGCTCTAATTTGCCTCTGAAATTAAACAGAAGTACTCAAACCTGGACAGCTTTGTATGGTTGGACTGTCATTTTACAGTGGGGTTTCAGCCTCATCCTGATGGAAATGCCCTTGCCCCATAGCTTTCTGCCTGGCAAGGTCAGAATGGAACCCTCACTGCCAGGCACAGCAATCAACCTTCTCTTGGCAGCTCTCAGCAAAAACTGGCTACCAGATGCTTCCTGTTCCTGAATGAAGCCTGTGCTCACTGCTGCTTTCTTTTGGGCTTTAATGCCTTTTATCAAAAGGCTTCCTTTTGTTAAAAAGACAGCTATAGCATCACACATGAAAAATTCAAAAAGCTTTCAGCAAGGAAGACTCAAATATTCAGTGCCTCGGTGTCAGAATGAGGACAGCAACGGCCAAGGCATTCAAAGACTACTACAAGGCAAAGCTGTTGGTGCTCTATGCACGGGCCCATTAAATCGTTTGCAGGGACTCTGCCGCATCCTCCCTTAGGCTTACAAATGGCAAAGGGGCTGAGTGAAGAGGCCCTCTTCCCATTCTTGTTAGCTTTTTACACCAGCATTTCTGACCATGAGGAACTATTCTTGAATCTTCAAGTATCAAATGTTCTTAGAAAATAGGCTGATGGCACTAACTCAAAGAAGGAGTACATTTTGATTCAAATACGTATTCAGATACAGCCTTACTAAGTTGGACTCAGTTTTAGAGTTTTCTATCAGCAAATAGCTTGATAAAGAAATCATGAACCTGAAAGCAGCAAAAAGTAGTTTTATCAGACATTAACTATTTCTAGGACATAATAAAAGGTTTATGAGTGCTAGGATGGTCATCCTACTTAACAGTGCAGAAAGTTAAGTTTCTTCCTGAAAAAAAGTGCAAACAAAGTCTAAAGGAAAAGTGCTTTTTTACTATGGACATTTGCCATTCTCTTGCATTGATGCTTTGACCTTTGCTCAGAAAAGGCATGGAAATCATCATGTCTTACCTGTAACTTATATACTGAAATACAGATGCTTGCAGGAGCACTTTTTTAGTGTAATATTTTGCTTAATTAGTAAGCTAGATTGTCTTGTATATACTAATGCTATGTGTATTCTTATAGCCTGTATGAAATGCTTTGGCAAAAGTGGAACCAGTGTTAAAAGCCCCAAACGTTCTTTGTGTGAAACTTTGTGTTTCTGTCTGGAAGACATCCCTCTTGCATGTACACTGAAAGCTCTCAGTGCTTGAACTGACGTTATTTAGTGCTGTGTTCTCTGAATGTAAAGTGAATCAGGGACGCACAGGCTTTTGCAAATGGAAATGACAAATGCGGAAGGACCTGTTCTGGCATGTTTTGAAGTAGCAGTTGTTTTAAGGACTAACAGTTCATCTTTATTTTCTCCATGAAGAAGTCTGACAAGAAATATGTATGAGACAACAAGGATCTGGTGGAGCTTTGATGCAGTGTCAGAGCAAATGATGCATTCCCATAATGAGGTTGGAACTAGATGATATTTAAGGTCTCTTCCTACCCAAGCCATTACATGGTTCTATGTGAGGTGGGCCAAACACCAACCTGCAGCCCAGTGCCATTGGGTGCATAGTGGGGTTGGCTGGGGCTCTCCTGCAGCCCCAGCTGGACATGTGGAGACTGTAAGTCAAACAGATTCCTGGGCACGTGTCTCATATTCACAGGCTTGCAGTAATACTAATGTGAAGTCAGCAGCTGTTAGCAGATAAGCCTCACCCATTTAGAAATGAGGATATTGAACCCCTGTTGCATGCTGTTACTCTGCAGTAATTAGCTTTGGAGTTGGGACGCACTGTTATCCTGGAGCAGCTCATATAGTAGGCTATTTCACATTATGCTGATGCTTATGGGTTCATAGTTTTGGAAATGCACATGAAGCTGGAGCAGAGTCTGTGCCTTGAAAAGAAACAGTGGGAAGCTAAACAAAAATGGAATGAAGTAGATTTTTTGGTTCTGTTGGCTGGTTTATTTTTGTTTGTTAGTTGATTCACCCTTATCCCTCCAGTCCTTTTGCCATAGTTACTTTCTTATACCACCTACGTTGTAATATCTTCACAAACAAAACTGTTGAGAATAACACCACAGAATACTCAATTTGTAGTGTATATAATGTGTGTGTGTAATGAGGGATAGAAATATATGTGCATCTGTGTGTGCGCGCTTGTAGTTTTAAATACATTCCTGGGTCTCATTTTTAACTTCTATTATTTTCTTAAAAGCATGCTTGTTTTAGTAATAACTGGAAAATGCTAACTTGTGTTGTTTGAGAAGAAACCATGAAAATAATCTGATGCATTTAAAGGGCAAATACTCCCCTGCAGTTAAACTGGAGTGAGTTGATGGCCTGAAAAAAGGAGTCAGAAAACTCTATGGAGATGTAAGAGGACATCACGTCCCTACAGAGAACATGAGTAATGCTAAGTTCAGGGAATAAGGCTGGGATGAATGTCAGAAGGTAGGGTCAGTCTCCTAGGGAATAGTATTCATGAGCTGAAATTAATTCAAATAGAAATAAAGTGAGAACAAATTATAAACAAAAAGAGATATAGATCATTACTCAGAGAGGTTGTGGCTGTATGAGCAGTTCAGAAGTTTCTGTTTCTAACAGGGAGGAGTTGGGTGAAACTGGCAAGAGAATTGCTAGAATAAAGCCATTTGGAAAAGAAGATACAGAAATCATCCCTCAGCCTTTATCGGAGAAATTGGCAAGTCTGGGAAAGCATTGCTGTAAATAACCTCAAAGCTCCTGAGTAGATTGTTTTTCTTACGGGTATATGGATTTCAAAATTTCCTTTAATCTTTTCAGTTCTTGGTCACTCCATAAGTTTCTGGTTGCCTTATGATGACATTCTTACCACTGTCAAGAAGATTTTAATAATCAGTTTTCTCTTGAATATTGCAAAGATGATTTTTGAAGTGAAATATTCCACAAAATTCAGTGGAGGTGGCTGGCTGCAGCACATGAAAGAAAGAATGACATGGACCAGGCACGTGCAGACAGAAGAAGCAGGTGAAGCAAGTACCCGTCAAGTGTGTTTGATTTGCCATTCTGATGCTATTAGGTCTTTCCAGAAAGTTAAGGATAAGTCTTATTGCCCCTTTCCCCATTCATAGAAAAAAACAGGTGTTGACATTCTGTTTGCTTGCATGCATGTGCTGAATGTGTCTGAATGAGCATCACTGAACTACTGCCTATCCCCTGGGAGCTCTTGCTGCAAACAGAGGCCTTTCAAATTTTACATTTTAAAAATTGCCTGAGCATGCATTTGGGAGGAGTTTCATGCAGTGAGTTCTGTAGACATGGCTGTGCAAAGAGGAACGTGGGGAAGGACCAAAGTAGCTACATCTGCTGCTGCAGGCAGCTTGGGGTGATTACTGTGTGTTGGGCTGTCCTGGAGGGCCCAGAGTTCATACCCTGCTCTGTTCATAGAGGAATCACTGGCCTCTCTTGCCAGTATGGAAATTCTTCTGGATTTACACTGAAGCCCTATTAAACAAATATGCAGCCAGTGACGGGAGGGAAGAGGAGTCTGGGAAGCAAAGTCCTGAAATACCTTCATTGTATATGTGTTGTGTTTATGTCATTTCAAATAGCAGGAAAATTGTCATCATTTTTTTAGAGTCAGCTGTTGGTTTTTACAAATGAGTTGACTGGCTGCTTGCTGAGGGAACTCAAAGCCAGCCCAAGACAGAAGCTCTTGAGGGTAGGGCTGCCCTTGTTGGCTGTGGATCTGCCACTGATGCTGTCCCTGGTACTTGTGTCGTACCCACCCAGAAACCCAGTGTTTAGGTCTAAATATTACATGGAATTAAATGTAATCAAGTTACAGCATCATTCGAAGTATACACTCTCACAATTACAGGCCAGGCAGTTTCAGTTGTAGGCAAAGGTTGATTTTAATTGGCAATAGCTTCAAATTGGTACGGTTTGTTTTTTTACGTTATTTTAGAAAATAAATGCAAAATGTTTACTTAACTTTAGGCAGCTCTGAAACTTGCCTACTGTAACCCATAATCCTGTAATATTTTTAGATAAATGTTTTTAGACCAGACACCATGAATGCAACAGATTTTATATAGCCCTCTGTAGGTTCCTAGCATAAAAATAATCTAGGACTAAGCAAACACCAAAAAAAGCCCCAAAGAGAACTATTTCTACAACATGAAGAATGGTGTCATGTCTTTTTAAAAAGTTCATGCTTTCATTCTTATTTGTCATGTGAAACTTTTCTTAGCAAAGATCACCCAACACTGCTGAACTAATGTTGCCATCTTGCCTGTATGAAATGAAAATACCTCCCAGTAGCTGAATGCAGCTGCTTCTCACAGAGATCCACAAAAAAAACCAAGTGGATAATTTATCCAGCTTACATCAAAAAGAGGCTGGACTTGCTCCCTTGAATAACAAGAAGAATATCTAGCAAAACATGACAAAATCTTATGAAAACACTTCACACTTCCTGCAGTGCCAAAAATCTGGAAATTCCATCAATGACTCTGTCATTACTGACATGAATCAGCAACTCAGAATATTCAGAGACATCTCATACATTTCGCACCATCAGTCTTTTATGCCCTATTGCGTATTTTTAAGTGTTTGGGTTTTTTTTTTTTCTTTTTCTTTCCCTCCTGCTTTGCAGCTCTCAGAAATGACCCAATCATTATAATTGTGTCTTTTAAAAAGCCCCATACCTACATTTCTGTCACAAGTCCTCTGGATTCCTGTCCCTCTATAATTAGCCAGAATTTTGTGTTTTCATTTAGAAAAATAAAATGTTGCCAGAGAAATCTTACGAATATAAATCCCAAAGGCTGTAAGTTCAACAGGGAATATGAAAAAAAACTGAACCCAAAGTACTTGAAGAGCTCATATTTTTAAGCTAACCTTGTGATGTTAGGCACCTTTTCTCATGTTTTGAATATTCCTATTTAGCAGTACTGGACTCAGTGAAATTACAGGTTATCAGAGGAACAACTCTGTGAATAAATGTTAAAATAAAATAAAACATGGAGACATGTAACTAGGGACACAGCAGCCCTGGGACCTGGAATGAGCATTCTTTTTTTTCCACAGATTTGTGAATTTCAGAATTTCCATTCTCCAGGAAAAACACGTGTAAAAACAGAAGGCACTCTAGTCAGAAGAAATTGCTGTCTGATCTAAGGCAATTATTTAATTCTTGTGAATTTAAGAGAATTGGATCAATGCATACTAATCCAATGAATATATTCTCAAAAAGAGAGAGGAAATCTTTCCTTTGAAAATAGAAAAAATATAAACAACTTTATCCAATACATGGAACTGTGAAATTGTTTTATCATTGTCTCATCACTACGTATCTGTATGCTGTAGTGTGCATCTCTAAGTAGCCTCAGTTATGTTGCTATTGTATATTGCCTGTTTATGTTGTAATCTCCCAAGAACAGAGAACAGCCACACAATTTTTTTGCTTTCCTGGCCATATTACACATTATTGCATCTTTCTGTAATGTTCACTGCAAAAATACATTTTAAGTATAAATGGTCCTGATGTATTTCTTCTGTGCATGGAAGAGTTCAGACATAGTGAAACAGTTTAATTTCAATTAATATTAATAGGAGGGGCAACGGCTGTTTACGAGTGTGGATAGTGATAGGACAAGAGGGAATGGTCTTAAACTGAGACAGAGGAGGTTTAGGTTAGTGATTAGGAGGAAGTTTTTCACGCAGAGGGTGGTGACACACTGGAACAAGTTGCCCAAGGAGGTTGTGGATGCCCCATCCCTGGAGGCATTCAAAGCCAGGCTGGATGTGGCTCTGGGCAGCCTGGTCTGGTGGTTGGCAACCCTGCACATAGCAGGGGGGTTAAAACTAGATGATCATTGTGGTCCTTTTCAACCCAGGCCACTCTGTGATTCTATGAGTATATATGAGAACACAATTGTAAATTACCTGTAAAGACACATTAAATGTATACACTAATTCCTGTGTGCTCAGATCATACAGCAGCATGTTCCAGTGCTCACAGGGCACAGCACGTTCCTGGTGTGCTCAGCAGAAGCCTGTACTGTGCTTGCCAATTCCACGGCCGCTATTTTATTTCCACAGAGCCTCGTGTGTCCTGAAGAACTGTAAGGCATTTGTCGAGCTACTAAGTGTCAAAACCCCTAGGAAAGCCACTTGCCCCTGGCAGCACAGGCACCACATTTTTCATTCCAGTTCTTACAATAACTGTGCACAAAGTCAAAAGGACTTCATTTTGATTTCACTGGCACGATTATTTCCCTCATAATTAACTCCACTGGCTATTTAAAAGTTTAGCATGATTTACCCTGACACAGGACCAGATTCAACAGAGATCTGACTGAACAGGCATTCTCTTCGTTACACCTCTGGGCTGCAACAGCTCAGAAGAGCAGCTGCATATGGATCAATACCGTGCCCAAGTCCTTCTGAGCCCCAGCCTGACGACGTGCTGTATTGACTGAGCAGGAAGCCCTGCCAGAATAAAGCAATCAATTAGCTTAAATCTAGGGATAAAATTTCCAGTGTCTCTCGTCACATTCAGACTTCTAGCCTGTGCTTCTTTTCTGTGGCATGGACTCAGATATTCAGATGCCAAAGTCATTGCAAAAAAATGCAGAGGGTTCTGATCCCTCAAGCTCTCTCTTGAGCTCTTCTTATCCATAACCAAGCATCTGCACATATAGTATTTGAAACCCAAATAAAATACTTTTAGTAGCCATGCTTTGACTATACCTAACCAAAAATGTAGGCTTGATTAGCAGAACGTAAGTGCAGCTCTCATCAGGTTGACCTTGATTTATGAATTATTTTTTCACCAAAATGTTCAGATCGAGTTCTTAAAGGGTTTGAAACATAAGCAGAGAAATTCCAGTATGCTCTGGAATACTGGTGAGGTACATAAATGTAATCAGTGCAATATACTGTAGTTACATTCAAAAGAAGGTTCAAATAAGTCAGATGTTATTTTACTATGAAAATGCTTGTTGAGAAAGCACCTAATTGTGTATTTTCTTACCCTGTTTTATTCTCAGCTGATTGTAAAGTTCACATCCTTTGAGATTGAAATGGCTGACAAATTTGCCCCCAAGTGTTTAATGCTGTTTGTAAGGCAGGGAAAGGAAAAGGCAGGGAACCTGATATGACACTGCTGTGATGTGGTTGTTTCTAATACTCATCCATCTTCCAGAAAACAAGGAAAATAGCTATTTACACATTCAGAGTGCAAAAGACTGGCAGGATGGCATGAGCCTGAATCTTGTAGTAGTACATCAGCATGCCATGCATCACACCTGCTGGCCAGGGAATACCCTGGTTCCAACAGCAGGAGGGGAGATTTTAGTCCATCTGTGTAAAAGGCTGACCTTTTTTGTACAAAGTAGCATCAAATTAGGAAGGAGGGGAATGCCAAGATAGTAAGAGTCAGTGCATTAGCAGAAAGCTATTAAGAAAAGATGAGAAAGCTATCAGGCTCTCTTCTGAGAGATTATAATGGGCTAAAGACAAAAGTTAAAAAAATTGTTGCCAGACAATTTCCCATGGTGTGATGGCAATTTTGCTGCATAGATCTTACTGGCTCTACTAGAAGTCAGGGAACTCTGGGCTGCAAAGCTCTCTGAAGCAGTATTTTACTGTCTCTCCTGAAGTAAATATAGAACCTATGTGGAAATAGTACAGACAACTTGTTCCTTTTGTTAGATAATTTAAGTGTTAAAATTAGCAGTCTCCTCTCTCCCAAATGCAATGTGACTGCTTGCTCTTTGATGCCTGCAGCCCATCAGACAGACCAGTGCACTTAGATGTTTTGCATGAGGAATTCCTTGGCTGCAGACACTTCTATAATTCTTACTGTGCTGAAAAATGAGACCGTGCACAACTACTTGACTCGTGAACTGTGCACAGTCTTCTTCAGTTTTTCTAAGTCCTGATGAAAAGAGACACATACTGCTACTGTTCTCACATCTAAAGAAAAAAAGGTTATTTAATAAGTGTTACGCAAGTTATGATTGATCTGAGAAAGTAGCACAGATGCATCTCCTTGCATGGAACAGAGTAGGATGGGCTAATAAAGTGCTTTTTGTTTTGTTTTTGTTTTTAATAATAACAATATTATTTTTATTCTGTTAGAAATTTTCCTTCAGTTGGAAATACATTGATGTCATGAAAGAAATAAATAAGGAAAGTCCCGACCTCATTAATAGTTGTAGTGTTGTCTTATGAAAAGAAGGTGACTAACAGAGGTATGATACAGGTCTCTAGAGCTGTGAAACCAATAAAGCAGGTAGGCAGAGATTACTCATTACTTCTTACAGTGTGAGGCTTGCTCTATGCTCATGCTATCACGAAATTTCAAAACAAACAAGAAGGGATAGTTGTGCAACTGGTGCACAGCACATCAATGTCTGTCATTAACAGGGTATGGTGAAGGCAAAGGACTGAGAGTAACAAAGAAAGAATTAGACATTCCTATGAGGGCCAGGTCAGACAGGGGCTAGTTGGAAATATTTCAGATGCAGTCTTCAGCTCAGGAAGTTCTTGAACAACTGGCTAGGAAGATGACAGAGTATTTCCAGGAATTGCTAGTTTCATAATTCTTGCATTTCTTCCCTAGATGAGTGCTACTGGCCTGTGGCAAGGAGTGGATAGTGGAGCTAGAGGGATTTACACTGTAACTGAATGTAGCCGCTTTTATGTATCTTTTTTTTCTGAACTTTGTGATTTTCCTTAACATAAATGGTTTATAACTGTGATTTTTTTTTTTTTTTTGGCATTTTCTTGAATTTTGACTGCTGATGGGATTCATATTTAGTCCACCTCACAGATTCTCATTTTACCTAAGCATTGGCACTTTTTATGAGAAGAGAGTGTGTTCTGCAAAGTCGCTCTTGCCTTGGGCTACTGGTGGACACGTGCAGTTCTAGACCAAATCTTCCCATAGAGTAAAAGCTGTGTTTAATAGCAGGCAGATTACAAAAGACCACCTGAAGTGGCCTTGAGCACCAAGATTTCTGTGGCTTTTTTGAGTTTATGATATGAACTGAAGTCACTTCCTTGTTATTTCCTTTCCAGGAAGGACTTTGAGTTTCCTTCCTTTCATGGTGATCCCTGGTGATGGGTATGTTTTCTGATACTACAACTACATTACTGCAGTGGGTGAAATTTTCTTTCCAACATTTAAGGTCAGCTTCATTTGCAACTTAAAGAACCCATTCAGAATGAACTGAATCACTTGGTAGTTAATAGTTTGGCAAGAGGTATTTTTTGGGAATAGCAATGGCAGAACAAATGAAGAGAAGCTTGTTTTCACCTTCTGCACTATGCTCCTTGATTGAGTCACAGCAAATTAAATGCTGATTGACCATGAACATATATGGTATGAACTAAAAGTCAGGTGCAGGCTGGACGGAAGATGTGTTAAGTATTTACTTCCTGGAAATCTGACTTTTGGTAAGTATGCTTAAATATACATGCTTAAATATGAAATGTGTGGTTGACCTTTCTTGGAGCTCCAGAAGCAGTTCTGGAGAGCTTTAATAGGTAAAAATACCTCCAGACTTTAAGGTTTAACACAATCCCCACGCATGCTAAATCTGCGTAGTTACATTAGTTTTGTGTGGCCATTAGATGTTAAATGGATGTAAGTGACTATTGTACTTTTCTGTCCAACTTAAACACACTGTATTCAAAGTCATTTACTGCATTTATTTTACCATGGGATGTCTTCAAGCTCATGCTTACATTTCATTGCTTTCAACAACGTAACGATAGAAGAGAGCAGAACGAAATCCCATTTGGTATCATGCCTGAGAGTCTGAAGACACACTAGTAGAAAGCCATAGAAGAAGATCAATGCCATGGTCAGTAATTTTACGCTATAGATGAATTGAGGCCAGAGGCAAGGGATTAAGCACAATGCAATCCTTTATATATTTTAGAGATTCTGATTGCAAACACAGTTGTAACTTCTCTGAGTGCTCAGAGATGAAGGTCACATTGTATGGCATTGGCAATGTTTGTTTTTTCTCCAGAATTTCAAAGGAGACTTCAATCTCTCTCTGTATGTAATGAGGAACTCAGGATACTCAGGTGGCAGTGTGAGTGAAACTTTTAATGTTCCCTGCGTTGCTATGATGTGGAACACGAAGTCATTTTTTCGATCATTTTCTCCAGATTGGCAATTATATTTTAGATTTTTTTCCCCCTAGATTTCTATCATGATAAATCGTTATTGTCAATGTTCAGATTCCTTATGAAGGAATTCCTTATGGCAGCTGGAGCTAAGTTCTGTGTTATTACTTGCCTATGTGAATTTCTGTGGTAATTAGAAGAGTAGTTCTAATTAAGTTTTACCAAAAGTGATGGAGGGATTGATTGGTGTTGCCTTGGACTGTAGTCAACATGATCTCTGCTTCGGCACCCTACAAGGAATGTTCTACTCCATCATGTTGCTCAAATGCACACCTGCACACCTGCAGCACTGTAGATCAACGTTCAGTAATATTTTTAGATAGTGTGGCAAACTTTTGAAGTTAGAAAGTCTTTAATAATTAAAAGAACAACTGAAGACTTTTCCCAACTTAATGCTAGAAATAGGCTGTCTAAAGCAATGCTTTGTTGGCAGAGCAGACATCAGTAGAGGAAAGCAAAGCACATGCAGTGATCCAAAGAATGAAAATTCTGATAAAGCAATTAAAATCCAAGCTGAAAGCACGTGGCAAGCTCTTCACTGACTGACCTGATCACATTCCTATCACGGAGAGCACCAATTTCTACTGATCGAGATGATGATTGTTAAGGCAAATTGAAGGGCATCAAGTCATCTATGTTTACAGTCCCAACACAACTGGAAATAACTCCTTTTTTGTGCTTTTTGTACACACCTTCATACTCAGTCTTGCCCTGAAAATCATACATCTCAAAGCAAATGATGTTCCTTAATGCTTGCAGTACAGCTTTCTAGAGCCATGTTCTCTGCTGAAGGTTTTCCTTGATCTTTGGACCAGGACCTCTTACATGCAGGATTTTCTTGATTGGCACATCTGTGTGACTGTTCATCCTTCAGTAGAAGTGTTTCTATCTTTACACATCCTTCATCTACTGTAGCTCCAGAATACTTTTCAGTTTATGGGATTTCTGTAACAATTACTCTTTGCACAGGTCAAACAGTTCTTTCCAAATAATTAATTAGCTCTATTCTGGTTTAACAGTTATTCATGACCTAGTCTCAGTGTCCTGATTTTCTTTGGTAGTTGTAATGCTTATCCAGATATTCCAACTACAAAACTGGGTTTATGAATCTCTCCCTTTGCTATGCATTTTTATTTGTTATCATAGCTAGTCACCTAAATCTCATGGGATTCTTTATGTTTTCTGATTAGATGACTGCTACTTTTTAAACAAGGGCTCCACAAATGAGCTGTGCTGTGAAAGACAGAAATGTAATTATGCCACCATAACTATGGGGAGGCTAACATTCACAAGCATTTAATTAACATCCACAAAGATGTTGGATACCACAAAATAAGTGATTAATGCATGGCTTGCTCCAAACAAAATTCGTTCTTCTGATCAAAATGCATTAGCAAATGCAGAGCAGAGTTTAATTTGGGGGCGAGTTTGGGGCTGTCAGCCAGACCCATGACAGACGCTGGTACCACAACGTCCCTGTGTGGCCCATGTCTGAGGACAGTGCAGAGAGCACTGAACAAGTTGTACCTGCAGCTCAGAAGGTGCCAGAAACAATTCTCAACATAACTGAGTGCATAAACTCAGAATTTTTTGAATATATGGGAAAGGAGAAGCATAAATAAAATGTTATTTCCTAAGAGAGAATATGGAATATATCAAATTCAGAGTGAGAATAAAATAATCATAGCACAGACTCTCCTAGGAAAAGAAAGGGAATTTAGTGGCCCAAGATTGCTCCAGTATGTGGTGTTAAACTTTTATTAGGGTACATTATTTTACCCAGTCTCTTCATGAGTGAAGCAGCTCTGTGGCTTCCTAGGATCCAGACTGGCTGATCTAGAAATACCCGTCTCTCGCTCTCTGTCTTGTTTAATTAAGAATGCACTTCACAACAGTCAGCTTTGCTTACAGCTGCTCACAGGAGATCAAGCACCATCCACAGCCCTCAGTGGCTTGATTTCTGCCTGCTGGTGCTCGGCTCGAAAGACTTTTCTGTCCCTTTTGCAGTCTGTGATGCTGGGAGCCCATCCTATGCCATGTTTCTGTCTGCCTGTCCCATCCACAGCTACCAAGAGGCTCCTGCACTTAAGAATGAGCTTTGGTGTACCCCATTAAAAATACTTCCCCAGCCCTTTCATGGCCCGGGGCAAAGCTTTCTTCCAGGTCTGTCTGCGCCACAATAACAGTAGCGCAGGTGCACCTGGGCATCTCTGTGTGAGGCTCAAAGGGTAGGTGTCATTCCCTATACAGTGCAGGGCCACATTATGTTATAGTAAACAGATTTTGCTACATTAGGCACTCGTCAGGAGTGTGAGAAAGAGACCTGATTTACATCTTCATCCACATAAATGTAAATGCATTTTCTATTTGCCTCTACAATTACTGGTACAGTAAAATTAATTTAATTTAATCCATTTAATGGCTTCCTTTGGAAGGTACCATCTGCTTCAATGTCACATTTGACATTCAGAATTCTATTTATAAACAGGAAGAGTTGTAGACTTCAAAGCTGTAGTTGCTTATCCCAACATGATGGCCACCACACAAGCTATATCAAGCTATATATATACTTAACATGATACAGACCTAAAGACCCAGGCCTATATGTTTAAGTGAAGGAACAGGATGTAAAAGTGAAGGATCAGACACCCTTCTCCCAAGCTTAAACTAGAAACAGTCAGTGGGCGATAATTCTTCTTATCATTCTCCTTTCAGTAAACAATCACCAGCACATGATAATATATTAGTAATTTCATAACTGCTTTGCAGTGATACAAATGTATTTATAAATAGACACTGCAAAAGAATACCTATGGTATAGTTCTAGCAGCTTAGTTTTAGTTTTGCCACTGAAGATTTTCCTTTGCTGGTCAATAAATAGAATTGTTTGTTCAGGAAATGCTTGTACACACAGTATTTGGATTCAATCCAGTTTCTGTCAGAACCAAGCAGCCGAACTTGGGCGTATTGAAGAGTAAAGGGATGGGGCAGAAAAGGCTAGCCCCATCCACGGGACCCAGGCTTGCCCCACAAAGCAAAGCAAGCTGGGATTGATTGCTTTCTACATGAAAGTGTGAGGGAAAATCCCCTGCTGTTAAAGGCAATGCTTATCAGTTGAGTACTTTTGTTTTTGTATTACTTCTTTGTATTCAGACGATAAACTGTTCTGCAAAGTAAGGAGCTTTCAAGGACAAAGTCCTGATATTTGCCTCCTTACTCTGTGACACAGTCTTCCAGGTTACAAGGTCTTTTAAAGTTAAAGGTGGATTAATATTCTAATGTTGTATACACTGAAATAGCAAAGTCGTCTTTTTTTGAGGGGGAGTGGAGAGAGGGGTAATAATGATGACTTCTCAGCATATTTTTTTTTTTCTACATTAGCTTACTAGCTTTGAATTGGGAAACATAGGTACAAAATCATGTTTCACGTATGCTCCAAAGAAAAATGTAACATGTAAGGTAGGTTTACAAATTAAAAGTTGAATCTTTCATAACTCTGCTGTTATTGTTGCCAGGAGCAGCATCCGCAATCAAACCAGAACCCAAAAAATCTTGAGTGAAATCTAAGTGCAAACAAATCCCATGCTGTTTGTGATAGGAATATGAAAGCACAGCTACCTAAACTGAAAATATATTTATTTTCAGAACTTAGATTTGACATTTTGGACTGACAATGAAAAGTCATTTTGACATTTCACATGGAAACACTACATTAGCTTCTTGCCACGGTTGGCTGACACTGCCATCAGCATGTGCTGCATCTTGTCTTAGGAGGCAAGGCACTGTGCAGGCTTGCTGCTCCTAACCTCCCTCTCATTAGACCTGTGAATACCTTGACTTGGATCTTGGACAGAAAATGACATAGAACTTCTTTCCTAAAATATCTTATTATGACATGTGGCTTATCAAAAATGAATAATGCTCGAATGCTTAATCAAAAGTCTAAAGGGGAGAGGAGGAAAAGGCCATGAACCTACTGATACACACTTGTTTTGAGTGCCACTAGACTACATACCAGGGAAGAACAGATCTGCCTTCCTAGGAACTTGGCTGGGGAGCAATGCAGAGCTGGTCGCTGAAATGAGGTAGCCTCTTCCCACTGCATATCCACTGTCTGTCCTTACAGAACTGTGATACTTGTCCAGAAACATGTCCAAGTGTTTTAAAAGTCATTTCCTTCAGCATGTAAATATGATGTTAAAACAATTGAGATATTCAGAGTTAAGCCTACAAAATCCTTGCTAAATGCAAAGATAATTGCCACTGATCTAGAGGGCAGGAATACTTGTAGCCTGAAACACTTCAGACTTATTTTCTGTTCACCTGACAGGTTGGTTTATCACATATTTTATATGCCAGAATCATATATATGTATATGCTTATAGAAGTCTACTTAGCTCTTCAAGTAGAAGACATGCTATTTATTTCTGTTAAGGTATACATAATGATGAGATCCCTGTTCCAAAGCTTCATCCCACTGAGCTTTTAATGCACAGAAGAAATGGTAAGAGTCTCCAAGTCTCTCCCATGAAATCAGTGAGAGGAATTTCTTTTCTCTCTTGGAATTTGCTGAGGGTTTCAGATCCTTATGGCACCAATACTAGGATCTGATCAACTCCACAGGTGTATGAAGTTTGCAGATATGCAGGCTGATGAATAAAGCTTTGCAGAGGTTGTTTTTTATTTGTCTGGTGATAGATGCTAACGAGATGAGCTAGCAGTTGCCTAGGTTATTACCAGTAATTTCTGAAGCAGACTTCAGTCTTCTGGGAGAGAACTGGGTAAAGAAATTGAGGTTACTTTTTCAGAAGAACATTCTGTGTATTGTACAGAATTTGAGGGAGGTTGGAAATGCTCCTTTATTGAAAGAAATAAAAAGCAGCAAAGAAAGTGTTGATTGAATGCAAACAGGACATTCGCACTGCCTTTGCCTTGTTGTTGTTCAAATCAGGGGAGAGACAGAATGTTCAGACTTGAAATTTATGCTAGAGAGAAAACAAGTGCAGAGATGTATAATTAAAAAGAGGAAATTTTATTTTTGTGGAAGGCAGAAGCTAATTCACCTGGACAAAGAGTGAGCAGGGTTTGTTGTAACTGAAATATTGTGAATGCTGAGCTGGTGGAAAGTGTTCTCTCCTTCTAAATGCGTAGATGAATGGCTATATTTGGGATCAGCTTCTTTACCTGGGTACAGAGAGTATCTTATAAAGTATCTAGAAAATAAATACTTCCAAAGTTATCATGTTAAATGTGCAGGAAGTATATAATAAATTCTTAAGTTTCAGAGAGGCAGTGAATTTCAAACAACTGAATATTAGAAGGAAGATTTCTCTGGAGACATCTCATGGTCAGTCCACTGTATGATAGGCTAGATGGAAAACAGTATGCCTTGTTCTGTTATAGCCCAATATTTTCAGTAGGATAGGTGCTTTAATGTTTTAAGTCCTTGTGAGCCTAAGACTCTTGTGAGAGTGCTGGATCATCCAAATGATATCAAAATCAACAAACAGAAAAGGAGATTGTTTCCTGCTGGTCTTAATATTACGCCTCTGGAATACCTAAAATCAGATTAACAACTGAGGTAAATTACTAAAATACTGTAATTTGGCCATGATTCCTGCAAGAGCTTATTAATCACTGTTGTTTGCTTGTGGACCTATTGTATCTAGACTTAAGCCTAAGATATCCGTATCCATACAAATATAACACATCCTCTTACTTGATTCAGCCCTTTTCAAATGCTGTATGAAATCCTTTGCCCTTTCTGAAGCCCAGGAAAACTCTCTGGCAGAAATAGACAAGGAATGCACCTGGTTATTAGTACTGAATGGCAACTGGACATATAGCTTTTCTTATAAGAAAGAAGCTAACTTAAACTTACCGTGGAGTACTTCATTCATCTGGCCTGTAAACCTAAAGCAGAGACTGTCAGCAAAATTTAATGAACAGATAACTTCCCCAGTGCTATCTCCAGAGTGAACCCCTGTGCACACGAGTGTCCCAACATAGGTAGAGATGGATACAAAAGTTTTTGCATAATTTGTTTGTGTACCCAGCTTTGTCTCTTTTAAACAAATGCTATGTGCTTTACACTTGATTGTGAGGTAGATGTTATACAAGCTGTATGTTTGTCCATAATGATCAATTCATTTCAGTTCCACAGTGATTTCACTTTTAGAGTCTGTGTACAGAAAGCATGTATAATTTATCTCCATAATCACTTTTCCTTGCAGCCACGGGCTTGTTCAGGCTTTGGCAGCTGGGTAGCATTGCAGAACAACACCAAGCTATTTTTAACTTCTATATAGCAATTCAAAATGAGGAATCCCATGTGCAAAGAAAACTTGAGTAGAGATTCAGACCTTCAACACAAGCAGAAGGATGGATTATTCTGGCCACCTATAATTTCTCTTCTTGAAGCCAAATTCACTTGCTGATTCTGTTTGACACAATAGACCCAATCTTGCCTGAACTATCTGTTCTGTAGATGTGTAATATGAAATCTGAGTAGGAACGGATGGAGATAGGACCACGTGCCAGGTGAGACGTTGCACAGTGCTTCGGTCTGTTCATACCCGTGAGAGATTGTCACAGGCCTTCTGTGGAACAACATGGATTTATGTACACTCTGTACTTGGATTTATAAACTTATTCATATGGTTACAGATCATACTATTCAATGAACATATTTATGAACCATACTAATTGATAAAAGCATTTTTCTTAGGACTGTATTCTTTGTTGCGTCACATACCATGTTTGGCTCCTTCTCACAGTTTGTTTCTTTAGTTGACTAGTCACTAACCTCGAAGTGGACTGTGGCAGATGCATATTTAGTTTAGTTTTAAAGCTGAATGTGTTTGATACACAATTGGTGAATCTCTATTAAAAACTCCTGATTGCTAAAGTTATACCATCTGATCCTGACAGTTCTTTTTGCAAACACTGGCCCTCGAATCCAGTCAGCCTTCTCTGTCCTATCATTTCTGGCTGCCAAGTCCTTTTTCTTTACAAAATGTTGACAAAACACTGGTGCTACTGAGTGTCTATTTAATTTTTGACTGATTTTCCTGCTGCATGAGATCACTGGCAACTGCTAGAACACACTCTTGCTTTTCCAAACTTTGTGTTTATTTCCCTGAAGATCTTGCCATCTGCTGTGCTCAGCTGCCCAAACAAGTAGAATTTTCCATGTCTTCTAATTTTTTTTCTCCTGAAAACATTATCTGTTCCCTCAATCGTTCCAGCTTTCATCAGGTTCTTTACGACCAGTCCTTCTCACGTATCGTAACATGCCATGTTACCACAAACAGCAGTATTGACTTTGGCAGTAAGACTGAGGTTACAGAAGCAATGTTCATTAAGTAGCATTTCAGACACTATTTAGAGGTCAGCCACTGTGGACGAGAGAATCATATATGATTCTCCTTACACAGCATATATTTTGTTGGCCTTACTTATCATTTACAGCCCATTTGTTCCAAGCTTCTCCCTGTTGCCAATCCCAAGTGTTCAAAATCATGAAATTGGCCTGTGAGCAATAATGCTTTAAGCAGTAATATTTTCAAAAGTTCTCATGACTTTTTAACTCAGAGTGCTCACATTTGCAAGCTTTTTTTTTCTGTAGCTAGCAAGAAACTTGCTTTCCTGTGGGGAGGGCAGAAGTGTCAGCAGATATTCACACAAAGTATTGTGACCCCTACTGAGCTGAGAGAACAACAGATAATCTCACTTTTGAGAGCTCCTTCATGCTGGTGGAGTGGCTGTGCTGCTCTTAATCCAAATTAGCATGAATAAAAAAGAATGCTGCATAAATACATAATACATACATATATTTCCAAAATAAGTGTGTATGTATACATACAAATGAAATAATCAAGATTTTCTGAAAATTTGAAACCTCTCTAGCCATGGCCAGCCTCAGTATTTAAGTAGCAGAGCCCAGACAGTGGTGAGCCCATCACCTGTGTGTGATGTCACGAGTACAGCTGTTTTCACTCCAAGAAACACAACATGATGTGAGGAAGATGTGGCAGGAAGAGAGTAAAGACTGCTTCAGTCCTGCCAACTAGGAATACTACTTTCAGCCTACAGGAGATTGCTGAAAACAGCTGCAACTTCTGTCATTGTTATAAGCACAGTTCCCATCCCCTTACACAGTAACAGAAGAGCAAGGTCAAGACCACCTGATGAGACTGAATGTGCAAAATTAATGGGTCCAATCCCATGTAACAGCCTCAAGAATGATCTAGGTGACGGAACACAGTGTACCCTCACAAGGCTGCAGAGCATCCCAACCCGAGGCACCAGGGCACACAAAGAGTAACCAGCTGGAAAGCACCCCTGCAGAAAAGCCTCTTGGCCACCAACGTTCTCCAAAGCACACTTAGAGGTGGCTTTGGCAAGGGACGTGAAGACTAACAAAGGCTTCCACAAGTACATTGGCCAGAAAAAGGAAAGAAAACATTCACTGTCCAACCACCAACCAATAAGACAGGAGAATTAATAACAACTGACATGGAGGAGCCTGAAGTTAATATTAAAGTTCATACCCCTAAGTATGATAGCAAGCTCTTTGAGCATGAAAAGCATATATGACAGTTGTACTCAACTGCCCACCAAAGACATGCTAAAAGTCTTCCCTGTGAAGGGAACAGGTATGGTTAGGATGTAAGGAAAAGTGTTGGAGGGTGCATAGGAGGGGTGGGAAGAGAGATTAAGGAGACAAGAGAAACAGAAAAGCTGTGCTGCTCTTTCCCCACCAAGACAGGGATCCCTTCTTGGGAAGATGAGGACAGGGAATGGCTGAGGTGGGTGGCACAGGAGTGGCAGATGGACACTAGAGACCACACGCAGCACCCCAACAGGCCCCGCATCTGAGCAGGTGGCCCAACCTCAACTGGGAACAGCACGGGGACAGAAAGCACAGGCGGGGAAGAGGCTGAGGCACTGCACAGCTCTTCTGCCTCAACTCTCACTGAGCATCACTTCCCTGAACTGTGTTGGAGAAGACCACTGGCAGCTCGAGGTTATTGTTCCATTCCCCGCTGATCAGCCTTGGTCAGCCCACAGTGTCCAGGTGTGGGCTGCTGATACCACAGACCCAGATAGTGCACAGAGCCCAGCAGCACTGCACAGTCCGAACACTGAGTGCTGGAAGGACCAGAAGAAACTCGAGGACTGCTTCTGGTCCTTTGGTTGTCACTGCAGGCTTGGAAAGACTTTTTCTTCTTTTATTGATTCTTCAGCAGCATCACAAGATGCTCTCTCATCCCATCTTGGAGGAAGAGCCCTTTACTGCATCCAGTTCTGGGGCCTCCAGCACAAGAATGACGTGGAGCTTTTGGAAAGCTCCTGGAGAAGGCCATGAAGTTGTTGAGGGCTGGAACACCTCTCCTACAAAGACAGGATGAAGGAGCTGGACTTGTTCAGCCTGGAGAAGATCTATAGGAGACCTCATTGTGGCCTTCCAATACTTAAAAGGAACTTATAAACAGGATGGAAATAGACTTTTTACATGGATGGATGCTGATAAGATGAAGGAGAATATTTTTAAACTAAAAGAGGGGAAAATCCTCACTGAGAAGCTGAGGTCCTGCCACAGGCTGCCCAGAGAAGTTGTGTATGCTTCCTCATCCCTGGTGGTGCTCAAATCAAGGTTGGATGGGGCTGTGAGTAACCTGATCTTGAGCCTGATTTACTGGTGGGCAATTCTGCCCACAGCAGGAAGGCTGGAACTAGATGATCTTTGAGGTCCCTCCGAAGCCAAGATATTCTGTGATAAATAAATTGTAAAATGACTGTTTGCAACAAACTCTGGGTTTTTTTCACCTGTTAGGATTGAAGTGATCAGAGTCCCTCTCTACCAGTTCCATCTTATTTCTCTTTCAGAATAAAGTAAATTAAAGCTCTTGGAGATAGAAGGGCACGACATGCAAGTAAATAGAGAACCGGAGCAGGGAAAGCACCCACACTGCCAGACTGGCTGTTCTGCAGATCTCTTTATGCCCATCATCTGTCTGTGATATCACAAGATCATTTGAGCATGCTTTGGGTCAGTCTGAGCCTTGCTAGATGTCACTGCATCATCAAATGGAGCTCAGCTTGATTGCATGAACCATGTTCAGAAATAGCAATGTGGTCAGGCAGAAAATCACCCCGAAAGACTGAATACCTCACAGTCAGCTGTTTGAAAAAGTACAGCTTGGACACAAAGCAGAGTTTCCTTGTGAATTTTAACTCCAAATCAGTTTTGTCTATTGATTTACCAAGGAAGCTCTTTCCATTCCTATACCCTGGTCATAATTTAGTTTTCTCTCTTAGGTGATTTCTAGTGGGATGAGAGTAGGAGGCTGAGAAAAAGAGCAGAATGAAGGGTTGTGTTGCTTACAAGTGGTTCCTGGAGACTCCCATAAAGCCTAGAAAAGAAACAGAGGAGGAGGATGTGGCTGGTTGCTGAAATGCTCTGTGGGCTACATCCTGCCTGTGGTTAGGCCAGAACCTTCACACCCTCTTTTTTTCTTTTTTTTTTTCCTTCTGTGTGTTTATGTGCTAGGCCCCTACAGGACACTTACCACGGTGACACACGTATCTAATACATAAGAAAGCCCAAGCCTTGGCTCCACATCTTACTGTAGGTACGCCTGGATGTGCATGCTTGCTTTGTTAATGATCTACTTGCTGCAGCTAAGAAGCAGCTTTGAGCTCTCAGAGTGTTACAGGGATGAGCTCTCCCTGTAAGAACCATGTTAGGGCATTTTTCTCTAACCCAGACTGAATTTTTGTCCCAGGGTGCAGTGTTTTCTCCCAGCTCTGTAAAACTTTTCTGGAATATCTTAATATCGCTTCATGTAGTTCAGTAGAGTGTAAAATAACCTCTTGGCATTTACTTTAGTTCTGTCATACTCTGTTTACAAATTCAAAAGGACCTAACATAAATAGCTGTCAACACTTACATACTGCTGTGATTCACTGACTTCACCACAAGAATTTTGGTACAGCGGAGGAAGAGCATTGGTAGAAAAATCTTATCTCAAAAGCCATTGCAGTTGTTCATCTCTCTTTCATTGTGCATGAACGGTGAGCAAATTGTACTGCTTAAGGTGAAATTACCAGCTGCCAGGAGAGGACACCCAAGTGGGACCACAGCATCACCGTGCAGGCCTGAGCCACTGGGGGTGAAGGGCTTTCCTTTGCTGGCACTGACACAACAGACCCTGCTTGGACCAGCCGGATTTAAAAGTCATGTAGGTAGGGGAGAATGGAAAAGAGAAGAAAAAGTATAAATCAGTAAAATCAAAGAGAGCATGTTTCTTCTTCTGTAACTTTTGGTTACACATATATCAAAATATCCTGAAAATCTGCTGAATTTTTAATGAATAAATTCTAACAGAACCATACTGTGCAGTTCTCAGGCCTGAGGAGGTCAGCTTTCAGGAGACTCCTTGGTGTCCACTGCTGCTACAGCGGTTTGATATCTAACCACAAACTGGGAAAACTGATGCTGACAGCCATCTGCATAGCTGTGCTGCTGTGCTTCCTGACATCTCAAACCCTCAAACCTTTCAGGTGAAAAGCTACTAGCACACAGTCAACGTTGCAGACTAGGATTTAAATCATGTCTGCTGTGGCATGGGAAAGGAAAAGCAGCAAGACTTGTCTATCCACTCTTACACAACCGCATGGTGGACAAATAGGCATCTGGCACGTATTGCATTTTGAAATAGCACGAAGCTCCAGGCTGCCCTTTGCAGTTCTCAGAATCAAAAATGCAGGAATGCTGAAGGACAGTTTGTGATTCAGAATGACAAACAGCTCTCATCTGTGGCTACAGGAAGTCTGTAATGTGTCCAGTTGGTCCAGTTCAGTCCTATGGTCTGGAAATGAAGTTGCAGGAACCTTAGCTTGACATCTCACATAATGGCCTGGTTTTCCAAGACCACCATGTCACCTTGCTTCAGCGCAGGCTCAGAGTGCTTTGCACTGAACAGTGACTTCTGGGCAGTAAAAGAATCTTAGGTGACATATTTAGCTCTCGTGAAAGCTTGTGGAGCTGCGGAGCTTCCCTGAAATAAATGAACTAATTGAGCAGGAAGGTAAAATCACTGGCTTTAGTGGTTTTCATGCGATATTTTGCTTGTCTACAGGTATTCAGTGTGGAGTGTTTAGGAAAAAAAATCCAACAAACTAGTTTACAGGCTGGTTTTATGAATTTGCTGGCATAAAGTGCCATAAAAAACTTTTTAAATTAATTGGAGGTGGCAGAAGGGCATAGGACATCCAGCATTCAAATGTCTGATTCCTAGGAATGAGAAGCTGACATGGGTTCTAGCTCTTTGGATTCAAGCCAAACATTTATGCAAACCAACAAGGTGTGAGCTGTGGAGCTCTTGCTTTCATGCTGCCTGGCATGGGTGACCAGAGCTCAAAGGGAAGGCTCAGACAGTGGAGACTGAGGTCTGCATTTTACGCGAATTTTGCTTTCATTGCATCTAAAGCTGTGCTGTCATCCAGTTGTACACTTTCTGTTGTATACACTGTTTGTTCCAGCAGAAGTGCAGGTACCCACAAAAAGCTCATTTTAAGTTTGACTGATTGCAATACTGAGCAAAAGTGAACTCATAAATAGAGTATATTAGCAGCACTTGTGCAAATTGTGTTTTACATTTGGCTGTGTTTCCATGTATGTTTCCTAGCCACCAAAAGCTTGAGGGCTGTCTAGTCTAACGTGCATAACTAGGCCAGTGGTTCCTGCACCAAGTTCAGTATCTTGCAATTGAAGTAGACAGCATCTTTTTATAGACACTTAGCCCTGATTTGAAAGCTCCAAATGTCATGGCATATTTCAAGGCAAGCAATCCCAGTGGTTAATTACCCACACTGTTCAGGAAGTGTGTCTTGTCTCCAGTTTGAATTTTGCTGATTCAGCTTCCAGGCATTGCATTTTGAATGTGAAATGTGAATCTCTCTGGCTGTTGATTACTTGACACAGCTTATCTGCACAAGGAAAAGAGATGGTGCTGTGTGGCTGGTGAGCAGGGTGGGCAGGAGGGTAACAGCATTCCTGCCCTTCCGCACAAGCATCACGAAAGATGCCAGGTGGCTTTCACAGCTCTAAAAGAAAAAGTCCTACCAAGAAGTGACATGAACATTGATTACAATTAATATATACTCCTTGTCTAACATAAAGTAAGTGAAAGGTTAGAAAGCATCTGTATACTACTCTGTACCAATACATTATCTTTAGCCTTCTCTCTTCTCCCTCCCCCATTTGGACATTCAGTATACTCTTGGGAGAAAGTCAATGTAATTTCTTAGCATTAATTCATATAAACTTTCCTATATGATCTTCACCAAAGGCAAACATTATGTATGAATGTTATACTCTTACATAACATGAAAATATTAACATCCTATAGATGAACGTGCTCTCTCTGATGACCTATAAAATATGCAGAACTTCAGATAAGAATGGTGATGATGTCTGTCCCTAGGGAATGAGCAGCTTCTTCTCAGTTTTGTGCAAATGTCAGGCCTGCCTGATTAACTTTATCCACCATCTCCGCAGTGTCTCCCCACCAATCTTATGACAATAGGCCTAGCATGGAGTGATGCTGTACAGCTTGTCTGAGAAATCTCAATGCGGATGGAAGCTGGCTGCTTTGTGTGTCACTGTTGGCAGTGACTACTTATTTAGTGCAGTATTAGCAATTTCTTCTTCTTTTTTTTTTTTTTTTTTTTAAACTAGGAAAAAAAAGATTTATGAATCTCCTCCTCTGTTTGTGAGCTACATAGGTTTTACCTGTGGATGTATTCAGGTAGTTACTTCAAAGACATCGAAGCCTGAAATCGTTTAAAGTACATGAGAGGCAGGGAGAAACTGGAGACCACTTGCAGTAATGGAGTGGGTTAAAAGTCTCCAAAATACTTTGGAAAGTGTTTCTGGACACTATGAGAGTATATTCTGGGAATGCTGTGAAGTGGCTCCTTCCTGGGAAAGATTCTCTGGAAAATGTCACAGCAGGACCTTCTCCAACCCTCTCAGTCACTGCCTGCCAGGGACTGTAACAGAGCTCAGATCAGGGGAAAGAGAAGGAGGAAGGGAGAGAGGATGGGGGCAGAGAAGGAAAAAAGAGAGAGAACAAGAGGAAAAGAGAAAGACAGAAAAGACACGAAGTCTAACTGGATATTACAAAGATTCTTCCAGGAGAAAGCGATTTTATATGCAAGATGCAATGTGCATTATTAAGAGGAAACATGCTGCTATAGCACTTGTCTGAAATATTGTTCCAAGCACCTCTGAAATAGGGTGAGGGGATGATTAAAAAACCCACAAAACGCATACACACAAAACAGAATAAAAGGAGAGAAAAAGAAGAAAGGAAGACAAAGGAAGAAGATTTTGAGGAAACAGAAATGGAAGTAGGTGGACCAATCACTCCCCAGTGCATATTCTCCATATGAGGCCATGAATATGCAAGTGAATATCTGAGTAAACATTATCACTGACACAGATTTCCTTCCACAGCATATTTGTGTTGCCATGTGTATGAATAATTGCATTAGCAAGGCAGAAGGTCTGGTTCCCATATTTTACATGCATCTATATTTTATCTGTGGTCATGCTTTGCACACTAATTATATAGTGTTGGAAGCATCCTTTTGTCTTGTTTCTTTCCAGTATGAACAAGACCTTTTTTGCAGCTGACCCGACACTTAGAAGAAATTGGAGCGAGAACGAAAGATGCCAACACAAGGTCTGGACAAGATGGAGCAAAATGAAAGCATTTTAGTGAAGTCACAGTGGTCATGACCCATTCCTGAGGCCATCTGCCATGTGGTAGGATCTTACTATACTGGTAGGACGCATTTAACTGTATAGCTGCATTGCAGGAATCACTTTCTTCAGTATTATCTCCTGCTCCTTGCTCTTTAACATAAGTCTGGTTACTGCAGCCTAAAACGGATATGGCGCAGGAACAATGGCATGCCTTGGCACCCTGCTGCCCAGCTGGGCAGAACACAGCACAAGCACACAGTGCTTGCACTCCTGTGCATCTCATCTAGATAGCTGTGACCAGCCCTCTGCTCGCTGATGTGCTGAAGTGGAAAACTCCCAAGAACCCAGCAGAGCGTGTCTCTGGGGATGTTCTCTAGGGTTTGGAGACTGATCTCCCCAGTCCCACTGAGGTCGGGGTAAGCCTTTGCTAATTTTAACTTGGAACAAACCCATCTTTGCAGGTATTAGATGAGTTCACTACCAAGCAGAAGGCTAGTGCTGTGGTACTTAAATATCACTTAAGTGTTATTTGAAGATTTTAATGGAACTTATTTGGTATATGATCTTGGCCTGGGCTCAGCACAAGGGTTGTTTTCACCCGAAGTGAACTACTGATGGGCTGACAGCATCCCTTGGAAGACAACCAGCAAGAAGTCATTTCTCTCGGGATAGCTGAACTCCAGGAGAGTTAGAGAAATATTTCCTTCTTAGGCAGAAGGCAGTGTCATACAAAGCAACTAACTCAAGTGCTAGGTTTATTGGCAACGCTCAGATGGCAAGAAAAACTGACAAATATTTACTTGCACTCAATAAGTAACATCTTCATAGCTTTGAATAATGTTAATATCTGTTCCTTGCTTATGGTTTAAATTATTTTCACAAACCATTAAAGTCAAGATGATGAAATTGCCCTATCCTGCAAGGCACATCTATTTATAGAATGGATGCGCCCTGTACCAATAAGGATATTTTAGTAGGAAAATATATTATCTGAGTGCTTTTCAACTGCATTCTCCAGTTCTGTGCACTTGATTGTCATCATCTAGAGTTATACCAGCCTCTGGGTAACACTTTTTTAGCAATTCAAAAGATTTATGTGTCTGTTGCTGTGCTGAGTGCCATTCTTTGAGTAAGCACAGAGCACTGAAACTTTTTTTTAAGGAGGGAGGAGGAGGAAAGATTAAAGCAGCTCATGTGATTCTTACATAAAGCCTGAGAAGCTGAAAAGCAGTTTGATTAAAATATGATTGAAAGAATGTTCTGTGACATGCTGAGGTTGATGTTTTTAAATGATGTGGGTGCATATGGGGGAAGAGGAGTGTTGCTTGTTGATTTTTCTGCTGCTGTTTAAGGATATTAACATCTGACCCTGCACTCTGCCCCACAGGAAAGCCCTGTGGGATGGCAGGGTGCTGGTGCAGGGAGGCCCCTTGGCAGCATTTGGTTATGTCTGCAGCCCTGAATTTGCAGTGTCGGTTGGGACTGTTGATAGTCAACTAGAAACCTGGTTCTGCCTTACATTAGGGCTGCTCTTCATCACCCTGGGAATATAAAATGGATTTTAAGTGAGTGCAAGTGTAACTTATAACCATTATAAAGCAGCTTTGCATCTTACAGCAATTTAAAGCCTTAAAGGGGTAAGTGGGAATCTAGATTCTCAGTGCATAAATTATAGCATTTCTGACTGAAAATTAATTGAAGATTTTTATATTTTGTAATGCTACCACTAAACCAACCTGAATATGTTATTTACACTTAATTTAAGACAGCAATTGTATTCATTAGAGCTCCTTAAACTGTACGGTAATCTGCAGGTTTGTGTTTTGCTTCATACATGTTTGGGAATTTATAGACTCACTTTCTAAGATCAGATTGTTCTGTCCTGTTTTTTCTTCACTGCCAAGTGCCTAGGAGAAGGCATAGCACAGGATGTCGGTACAGAAAACACGTTCTGGTCCATTGTTCCTTTTCATAATCACCATGCTTCTTTAAATAATACGTCAGAAGACAGTTCGTACTCTAAGAGTTTTTGACAATTAAATTAAAATTTTCAGAGTTGGATTCTTGGATATTAAATTATTTGGATTAGTTATCTCACCCCAGCACCAGTTATGGTCTGTTTGTTACCACTAAGCCTTTGGCTGGCACATATGACAATTGAATAAATCATTTACTCCAGGACGTGTTCCATGCACATTTCCTTTACGTTGGCAGGGATATAATCCATATTAGTTTCAGGCCATAAAGACGGTAGAAATAAATAATATATCACACCATACAAAAACTAGTAACGCTCCACTCCTGCAAAAACAATTACAAATATTCCTCTTTGCCCTTTTGTTTCTGACAACAGCACTGCTCCTGAAAAAGGAGGGAGAAAAGCATCCTGGGTATTAATCACACCAAGTACCCTATTTTGCTGCAGGATCTCTTCAGCTGCTCCAACTGCATGTCATTTTTAATACCACCATAACCAGATAGGAGGTGCCTGTAACACAAAATGAACACATATTTTGTCATTTTGCTGTTCCCACTTCCTTCAGATGTTGCCTTTGTCTCTAAACAGGCATCAGTATGCCATGATATCCGCTGCTGCAAGAACATTTTTTTAAAAGAGTAAGGTTTTATTCCATTCTTTTCTTAATTTATATTTTCTAGGAGATTTTAATATTCACTGAGATAACATCTTAAGGCCCAGTGTGAAACTCCGTACTCTGTATTCTCCATTACGAACAGCGTCTAATTAAGAACCAGAGCCTGTAGGATGAACTCCCCGGGAGCAAATGACTAATTCTCTATAGCAGGGCTGTGGTTTTATACCGTTGCTAGCATCTGAGAGCGGTTGGATGCTGGAGGCTGCTCCCCAGAGCCCCCTCCTGCAGCCTTTCCGAGCGGTGAGGCGGAGCTGGGTGCTCCCAGCCGCCGGCTCGGGAAGCTGCGGGCCAGCAGGGGGAGATGAGGGGATGCCTTTCCACTTTCGGGAGCCTTGGCGCTGTTGCCTGCCATCAAATCCAGCTACTGCTTCTGCACTAAGGCCTTTTCAGTGCACCGACTTGCAGCATTTAATTAAAGCTATAATTTTAAACACATTTAGGCAAATCAGTGTGGTGCTCTTCTGGATACATAAGCTGAATTAAATCTGCTGTTTTGCACCAGTATATTTATAGGGCAAGCTACTCCTGCGGGTCTAGTTTTAAACTGGTGCCCATTTGTCCACACTGTTGGGCTCTGCTTGGGCTACTGGCCTGCAGCTGGATGCAATAGGGCGACTGGGACTGCGGCCCAGCTGTGCAGGAACTCAGGCTTGGCTGATTTCCTCTAACAGCAGATGTGTCAGACAACTCCACCAGTTGCTCTTGGCAGCCTGCAGGGCCATTTGGCTGTGGTTTTACTTCTATCTCTCCTGTTTTTCATTCTTGTTTGTTTAGTGTTGATCCCTGTTCCTGCCTCCTTTGTGTTCAGCTCTTAGACCTCACCTTGTTCCAGACTTACCTCCTGATAGAGACTTTGTCGACTTTCAAACTTCTGGCTCTGTGGTTTTCTGACCATGCTGCTCATTTTAGTATGTATTTATTTTTGTGTCTCTGGTGTCTTGACTCATGCTGGCTCCAGCACTATGGCTGCAAACTTAGTCCAGGTCTTCACCTTAGTGCTTAACACAGTATTGCAACAAAATTGCCAGGTCACAGCCTGAATCAATGGTTGAACACCAGGTGAGAAGGCATGGCTAACTCAGAGAGTTCAGGTGCAAGCAATGCATCTGAGTGGCCGGAAGGGAGGAGCATGAACCTACCCCTCCTTGCCCTCATTAAGGGTTAGCAGCTGAGGGAGCTGCGTCTTTCTGGATAGAGATAGCACTTGAGCTTGGCTGTTTGTTTGAAATGGTGAGCTAATTTTCTTTCTTTGTTACCTGCTATTGCTCTGTGGTGTTTGTATGCTACTAGAAGGCACTGTCATCAGGTTTTTTTTTGTTTGTTTTTTTTGTTTTTGTTTTTCCTAAACAGGTAGTTAGCTTGGTGAAAGACAGGCCTCTTAAGAAATCTGAAACTGCAGTGTAAAAAACCTAGTATATCTGTAGCACTGGAAAGAGGGTAGGTGGAAGACCTTTGCGTGATTTGTTTCAACTCCCTACGTGGCTTGGGATGATAGGTGTGACCTGTGGATTAACTTTGCACCAGAGGTTTACCCTGAATGCAGATATCGTCATTTCAGTCTGCAGGTGAATAGTTGTGCCTCTTTTATCCTGAAGTCTATGGGAAGCGGGCTAATCTTTGCAGGGGCTATGTTTCCAGAGTTCAAGGTTATTATATTTTAGTTTTTTTAATTATTATTTCTATCTTTTGACTCTTCCTAAATGTCAGTTAGGCTCCCTGTAATTGCTCATAGCACCATTATTACTGTTTTCCACGTAGATTCATCATTTTGGAATTTGGAGCTAACCTGCCTTTTCTCTCCAGTTTTGCTGATGCCATGACTTCTAGTTTATTCCAACATAATTAATTTTGCTATCGTCCATTCCATGACTCTGTAAAATTGTCTGTTTTGCTTTGTTTTCTGAACTGGGCACAGTATCGTTAACAGTGTGTATAAATTTTGTTAATAGCTTCATGACCTAACCCAGAACCAATACAAGGAGCTGAGCCAAATGCCTAACAGATGTGCACAAGGGGGAAACATGCAGAGTTCCAGGGGCTGGCCATGTGATAGGTTAAATGCTGCAATTGGTGTGTGAGGACCACATGTGGGGAGATGAAAGAATGCATGAGGTGATGCATGGAGTGTCTATGTCTTGTTATCTGTGCTTTCTATCTCTTTACAAGCAAAGGCAGATGAGACAGACTGTCATTACCTGCCATAGGCCCTTCATGTAGCTCCCTCTTGTGTATTGGGGTAGCACAACTGTGAGAAACTGTTTGTCAAGAAAGCCATTGGATGATGCCCCTTGACCCTTTCATGAGTGACCCAACTTGCTATATAGGCTTTCTGTACTGGCGTGAATTTCTTCTCTTGCGTATGATGAAATAACACTAATAAATTATACTGGCTTTCCAAGGCTAGCATACAGCACTTGCTGTCAAATTAAATTTTGTCAGATGTAAATAAACGTAGATCTTCTGGAAGTTTTAAGTGCTCATAGTCAGCACTGTGAACTTCAGCCTACGGTTGTGAGCATCTCCTGAAAATGCACTGTCAATGGCACCTAGTTATGTAACAGCTTTAATCTTGTAGACAACTGTGTTGTTGGCACTATGCCTATGACTTGGATACACAGCTGCTAAGAATCCCATCATTTTTACACTGAAGGGAAGTAAACTGAAACAAATACAGATTTCTCTTAGAAGAAGATTCAGGAAAATAATTGGTTAAGACACAGATATCCAGACTAACCTTGCTGCACCTATTTTCCATGTAGTAACTGTAACACTCAAAAGCACTTTTATTCCAAGACACTGTCAAACCTATATTTATTGTATTCAAAGCCAGAACTTCCAGGGACTAAAAATAAGGCATGAAGGACAAACTTCCTGCAATTAGAGCGGTTTTTCTTGTAATAATAATAATGATTAAAAATTCAAATGCTATGTCTTATGATCAATATTTTTAAACAGAATCTTAACTAGTTGAGTCAGTATGCAAATGTATAGTTACATATCTAGAGATTCATTTTCATCTTGTTGCCTAAATAAAAGTCCAGGCCACCTAAATTTTGCATGGGACTTATGACAAGTTTGTGTCTGTTAGCCTGTACCTGTAAGGCCACTTATTCCTCCTTCCACTTCAGATGGGCACTGCTGCTTTCTGGAGCTGCTATGCACTCGGCGGAATTGTCATGTCTCAGCTAAAATGGAAAATGAGTGCCCATAAGAGGCAAAGAGACAGAGCGGACTTATTTCAGACTTGAAACGATTCCCTCTTCCCCTTTTCCCCCACAACCCCAGTTCTCACAGGCCTTGTCTCCAGAATCTGCGATCAGAAGCGACTGTTCTTCAGAAGACGAGAGCTTCTCATTTGTTATGCTGGGCTTCTGGACTGCTAGGGAATGAACCAACTAACAATGCTACCAAGGCTCTGTGATTCAAGAAGTCAAGTGTGTCAGAATTTGCCCATAAATCCATGGACTATGTTCTTTCCTTTTGAAGAGGTGATCTCCATTTTCTCCTTCTACTGTTAAATGAAAGAAAGGAACATAATAGAACTCAGATTCTGTGAAAAAGAAATCTCTCTGCAGTAAAGGAGATTCTGTGAGAAACAGCTGAATGAAGAAACTGTGCAGATGGGGGGGGAGGGTGGAAAGGAACGTGTAAACACTAAGGGATTTATACAACCTTTGCTACTAACATGGATTGAAATACATACTTTATATACAGATATACTTTTTTTTCAACTCTTATGTTACAAGAAAACAGGAGGTGTTGTGTGATTTTTGGCTCTTTCCTTCCCTCATGGCACAGATGAGGGATTTGAGAATGCCACTGAAGCCAGTCAGGAGGTTGAGATTGCACCACGTCACAACGAAGCAGCATGAGGTCTTTTACCTGTGAACTGCAGTCTGGCCGTACTGTACCTTGCAGATGTGGTATGACATGGAATTTGGCAGCGGTACTCACCTTTATCTTATGTAAGCTTATCTGAAAACTCGTTAAAAAGAAATTATCTGAAATGGGGATTCTGCCTTGGAAAGGAAGGCTACATGCAGGAGATGCATAATCAAGATTCTAAGACCTTTCACAAGACAAAATTGGAGAACACTGATAGGCCTAGACGGTATATGATAAACGTTTAAGAAAAACTGCTAAGAAGCTGGGTAGCTTTCAGAATTCCTATAAACATTCTGGAGTTGTGACACTGACTGTTTGTTTAGGTCAGCAGCAACAGTCATACTTCTTCACTGGAAAAAAATCAGAGCTGAATCCTTGTCCTGTGACTAATGGGGAAGCAAGTGTGGGCTGCAAGACCCAGTGTCTCTGCTCTTGCAGCCTATCAAGAAGAATCAAAGTGACTCATGCAAACAGCCTGCAGTCACAGAAGGATGGATCCCGACTGATCCTCTGCATCTCGCGAAGCTGTGTCCCACAAGGAGTATGTAACACCCAAATATACTGGCCATGCTGCATTCCTGATGTGCTGTTTCTCCTCCTGTGCCTGGGCACTGTGTGCTGCTAAGCAACACTTCCCAGCCACAGGGAAGCTGGTGGAAGGCATTCCTGTCCAGGTTATTCTGTGCTTTTGGTGCTTCAGAACTGTGCTCAGCGTTTGGGGAGATTCATGCATTGCTGTCGTCAACTCTGGGACTTATCTGGGCATGCACCAAATATCTTGTTTGAGCACTGGCTGTTCTCTGATTCTTGTGGTACCATTTCAAGAGGAATCTGAGAGGAGCTTTGTTCCCAGCTAGTTTGTGTGCAGAGGACTGAAGGATGACCGCACTGCAAGGAACTTGGTGTGGGAATGGTATCAGGGGAAATTTGTTACTAACAGGGTGGTGAAGCGTTGGAACAAGACTGCCCAAGGAGGTTGCAGATGCCCTGTGTTTAAGGCCAGGTTGGATGGGGCCCTGGGTAAGATCTGGTACCAGGACCTAGCTGGCAGCAAGGGGGTTGGAACTTGGTAAGCCTTGAGGTCTTTTGCAACCAAGCCATTCTATGATTCTATGAACTGAACACGTGTTGCTGTTCTGAAGGTCTGGCATCTACAGTGTCTTCTCACGTTCAGCGAAAATACTAGAAGGAGAGCCCATAAAATGTCCAATAAAAGTGCCAGACAAATCAAAGCATGGAGGATGCGTCATAACTGCTCTATTATTTTCTTTGTGGCTTTCTGGAGAAGCAGTATCTGCTAGACAAGCAGATTGTGCATCACCCTGAGGGGAATGGGGAGCCGGGTTCTTGGCTCATCTACACACAAGTTGCCCAACAATGCTCTCTAAACGTTCCCCCTTCCAGAACAGGTGTGCCTTCTTTTCCTCTTTAATTAAACTAAACCGGAACAGCTCAGCCTTATTCTGGAAATTAGTCATAAAATCAGTCAGGGATAGCTCCTCCTGAACCACTACGTGTGCAAACAAGCCCCAAACAACATGTACGCTGCCTAATGCGTTGGGGGACCCGGACGCGCGCTGCCGCCCAACAGCGGCACGGAGCGGGGCGCTGACGGGGCCGCGATGAGATGGCGGGCCGCCGGCAAGGCCGGGCTCCGGGCGCGGCAACCGGAGCGCAGCACCCTGAGCGACATTCCCGAGCCCCTCCGCGCCCGGCCGATCCCCCGCGGCGGGGCGCTGCAGGCCGGGCCCCGCGGCGCGGGTGGCGGCGCACCTGGGCGGCCCCGGCGCGGCGGCGGTGGGCGGGCGGGAGGCGCTACCTGACAGTGAGTGGCATCGCTCGACGGCCAATGGCGGCGCGGCGGCGCGGGAGCCGGGGAGGGCGGCGCGGGGCGGCGGGGGGGGGCTGCGCCGCGGAGCGTGTGCGGCGCCGCGGGGCCGGGGCCGCTGCGTGTGCGGGGAGAGACCCTCGTGGGGGGGGTGGGTGGGGGGAAAGACGGATCCCGGCCCAGAGCGGCGGCCGGCGGCGGCGGGAGGAGCCGGCGCTGCGCTGCGGAGGAAGGAAGCGAGCGAGCGCGGGGCCGCTGCGCGTGCAGCCGGTGGTTACGGCTCTCGGTGCGAATTGGGGCTTTTTCGCCGCCGCCGCCGCCTGACAGTTGTTTGTCGCCGCCGTTTTCTGCGGGGGGGGGGGGAAAGCGAGCGATCTCCAGCGACCGGGAGGCGTGATTGGAAGCGAGAAATAATTAACTGGAGGAGGAAGAGGAGGCGGAGGAGGACGGGGGTGGAGGAAGACGAAGGAGGAAGGCACCGCGCGCAGAGCCGAGCCCAGCGGAGCGGCGGGACGCGGCAACTTCGGCCCCGGCGCAGCAGCCGGAGCGCTGCCCGCAGCGGCGGCCGCCTCAGCCCGTGCCCGCTGTGCGCGAGGGAGCGCCGCGCCGCCGGACATGTCGGAGCACAAGGCCAGCGAGCCCAAGTTGTCGACGACCGACAGGGTGGTGAAAGGTGGGTGCTGCGCTGCGCTGCGGGCGGCCCGCCCTGGGAGGCGGCGGGGCAGGTACCGGCCGGAGAGCGGCTCGGCCGACGGCTTTGCGGCTCCCCTCGCCTCCTGCCCGGCGCTCCATTGCAGCATTTCCCCCCCTCCTTCCCCCGCCCCGCTCCCCGCCTCCCCTCTCCGCCTTGAAGGCGCTGCACGGGGCTCGCCTCGGAGCGACGGGGAGCCCCGGCTGCCTCCCGGCCCCCTCCCCCGCCAGCCGCTCCCCCGGACGCCCCCTCGCCCCCCCGGCTCTCTCAGGGGCTCCGCACCCCCTTCTCCCTACCCACGGCCCCGCTGCGGCTGAGGCTCCCCATCCCCTTCCTCTGCACGGCCGCCCGCCCCCGCGGCACTGGGGATGCCGGCAGCCGGGGGATGAGGGCAGCAGGGCCGTGCCGTGCTCCGGGGCGCCGGGCGAAGCGGCTTCCTCCTCCGCCGTCGCCGCCTCGGACGCGGGGCTCGGCCTGCTGGGGTGTGAAGTCGGGCGGCGGGCACACCGCGGCCGTGTGTGTGTGTGTATGTATGCGTGTATGTGTGTGTGTGCGCGCACGCAGATGTGCAGGGGGCTCCGCACCCCCACGCCGCGGCTCCATGATTGCGCTGAGCCCGAGGTGTGCGTGCGCCGTGAGCCGCAGCGTATAAACACAGCCCGTTTGGATTAACAACACTGCAGTGAGGACCAAGGTCGTATTTACCGGGGTAGCGCCCGGTTTGCGCGATCCATGTGCGTTGCTCGGAGTTCGGTACGCTCGGTAGGGTTTTCCTGCCGTGCTGCCCGCTTCGCCTGGCGCGCTGGGATGCGGCGCATCCACCCGGCACACGGAGCCGGTGTTGGGAGCCCGGAGCCGGGGGCTGCGCGCATCCTTGCAGAGCTCGGGGAGCGGAGCGGCCGCCGTACGCACTGCCGTACTGGCGTGAGTGGGTGCCAGGATTGCACGATTAACGTACGGACTATTTAGGAAAGCAAATGACTGTTGTTATTTTGCGTTTGTGTTTATACGTACTCGTCTCCTCACGCCTTCCCACCGTTCCTTCCCCCTCCTCTTATTTTATTTTTTTTTTTTTTGACGTCCTTTTTCCCCCGGATGAAATTGCAGTTCTTTGGATGTTGTAAGAAATGCAATTCCAAGCTCAATAAAAGATATTTTTTGGAAGTGGCTTGGGAATTTATCTTCTTCTATCGGGAATTGTTTGCAGCTTGAGTACATGGTCTGTGCTGTCACACTACCAGCAGGCTTTGGAAGCCTGAAACAGTGATGTTGAGCTGATGCTTATCTTTGCGAGGTCCAACGAATGGCTGTCCTATTGGGAAGCCTTCGTTGCCATCATGGGATAGCAGTTTTTCTGTTTTGTCCTTTTAAAATTCTGACATGTGACCAAACATCCTGATCTCATGTGTGACAGAACTCCCTTGGACTCAAGCAGATGCTCATATAAATAAGAATAACTGCAGGGTTGGAACTATTATTTTTGTATTGACATGACCTTTGGTAGCTTCAGTGGTAGATTTCCATTTTTTACGTGTACCAATAAGTTTGTCATATCTCAACCATTTTCTTAGCAAACTTAGTATACAATTTTATAATGCAATTAGAAATCAAATTTGTTAAACTGAGGAAGTACTGGGCAAAGCGTACGTGCTGCTTAGGTGTCTCTTCATCTCAACTCCAAGTGTTGTCCTATGTCCCAATATTTGTTAGATAGTTACTTGTTCTGTTACATTGTTAAATCCTTCTAAGGCCTTGAAATAGCACCTGAGGGGAGTAGTGCACAGTAAACTGGTCCTTTGTAGGATTATTCTTTGCGTAGATCCTTCACTCTGCCTTCCTACAGACTGTAAGGAAATCCAGGAAGAAAACAACTGGTGGTGATAATGGAGATACATAGGGAAAAAGTTGCCTTGTTGTTTTTCTGTGGGGTGTGATTTGTGTCCTCCTGAGATGAGCAACTGAAGAAGGCTTGCAAAGCTAAAATGAATTAAAAGAAAAAAGAAAGGCTACAACACCTTGTTAGCACCCATGTCTATAAGTGGAGAGCCCTGATGTTCTACAAAGCAAGCCAGATACTCTGATGGTATTAAGAGAATTGTGAAAAGAATTGTGAAAAGTGAAAACAACTTGTTCCCCCCCCCCCCCTTTTTTTTTTTTTTTTTTTTTTTAAGTTTAAATATCACATGAAGCTGTGTTTGGAAAAGAAATATTTGTAGCATATGGATGTAGGCTCTAGATTAAGCTCTTCTCTGCCAGTGTGTGTGTGCTGGTGGTGTGGGTTTTTTCTGTTGTTGTTTTCTTTTGTTTTTGTTTTTTGGTTGGTTGGTTTTTTTTGTGTGTGTGTAGAGCCTTTCAGTTTGCTGGTACGTGACCAAAGATGTCGGTTGAGATCTGGCTCGTGGAAGTCATGGCTAGGCACTGTTAGCAGTGATGGGGTGGGTTTGGGGAGGTGACAGTTCCAGCAGCTCCGTGTGGGTTGCTTATGGCTGCATGCTGCCTCTGAGGTGGGCTGTTGTGGGCTCTTCTCTTGCACTTAAGGGAGTCACGTAGACAGAAGAGTGGCGTATTTCTGTAGGTGAGAACTTCATCTCATGCTCATTTTGCATTGCTTATTGAATCTTCTGAACTGCGCTCAAACTGATGTAAATAAAAAATGCTTTTGGGAGAAGGAAAGAATGGCTCTGAAGCCCCTAATGCTAAAAAAAAAAAAAAAAAAAAAGTTTTCTCCTACCTCCGTGATGCAACTGGTATAAAATTATGTTCAACAGTTGGAGTGAAATTTTCAGATATGGAGTGGTTGTGCAATGGATGATGTAAAGAAGAAATTCAAGTCTGTGTAATGTTAAATTTCCAGAAGCAAATTAACTCTTGGTAAAGCTGATAAAATTAGATTCTTTGAATTTGAAGGAAAGGAATCCACAGCGTGCAGTTGCAGTAGTACTTCTTCGATGTACTTTTGCATTCTCCCTAGCATAGTACGTATGTTTTGATGCAAATTAGGCCAGTCATCTTTAATCATTGGATTTTTTTTTTTCTGATTTTGTAGAGGAGCAATGCTTTGGGAGGCAAGTAAGGTAACCTGTACATTCAAAGGTTGGCAGGATCAAGGCTCAGGATGGCATAATGTTGCAGCAAATGCTGACTCAACGTGTTTACAGATAGACATTCCTTTCTTTCTCGTTAGATGTATGATGCAGCCTTCGCCCAGACTGAGCTGTACATAAATTCTTTTTTTCTTTCAGGACTGAGAAAGCTTCTCCTTATCCATAGTGCTTTTAAGTCCTGAGACTCACCAGCCAGAGCATGGGCTTGGTTGTTCGTGTGGAGGTGGGAATACCTGTCCAGGAAAAGCTGGACTGGGAGTACTGGCTCATTCCTCGTGGGTCACTGAACAGCTGTCTGATGTCAACAGCTTGTGGTCACTACTGACATTAGCGGGATTTGAACCCACCAACCTGGAGGGAGAAGCCGTGTATCAGATTACTTGACCTCCTCAAAATATTCAGTGTTGCATTACCGCCTTCTAGAAATACTGCTCTAAAGCAGAGTAATCTAAATAAAAACCTCAAAAGTGAGCTGTAATAGTCATACAAAGACATGAAAACAGTATTTCTTGGAAATCCTGCTGTTAGCTAGGCACAGTAGTTGTTTGGATTTTTGCATGCATATCAGATGTGTACTTTTTGAGAATTCGTTGATTTTCTTGTTTGAAAGAAAGTGGAGTTTTAGTGGAATCTCAGCTCTTCAGATGATCTGCTGCCATGACTCTTGATCCTCGGTGTTGGCAATCTCATGTTGAGCATTGCGTGCTTAGGTGTTCGCAGTTACATCAGCAATTAATGACATTCAAAAAAGTAGGCACCGGTCTCTTCTATCTCTGAATTTCTAACTGTCTAATGTTCAGGCTGTCAGTTGTTTGTAATATAATATGAATGTCAGGCCCAATCAATGTTAACTATCAGTGTTAACTTCAGATTCATGAAAGGTAAAACTGGTGTTTATTGCTGTCAATAATGGGAGTTAGCCGTGAAGTTTGAAGTTTCCATTAGTCCAGGGAGACTCGTACGTACCCTGCTAAGGCTCATGCATCTGACTGACCTTCAGTGAGCCAGAGCAGGTGTATTACAGAAGCCTGCCTCTGTCTTTCTGTGAGTAAAACGTAATGTTTTCCAGCTTGGATGTTTCATGCAAGTGCTGGCTTGTCCTTATGTGTTAATTCTGCGTGATGACCTCAATGTCAGTAGCATTGGTAAATATGGTATGCATTTTGGTTTAAATTTAAGTATGAGGAAATCTATGGCAAAGGATGATCCTACTTGGATATTACAACTGCCTAATGACAGTAGATGAAATGGTTTTGTGCCTCTCCAGTGAGAATGCTGGAAGTTCAATATCCCTCAGATCCTCACGAGGGAGAGGAAGGATTTGCTTTGTAGCTGTTTCTATTTTTGTTTTAATTAATTAAATTTATCCTTGTAATACTTAAGAATGCACTCATGCTCTGAGGAAGCCTGCATCTGGGTTTAAGGAATGCTATCAGATGGAGAATCTGCCTGCAGTTCTGTCAGAAAGGTACTTAGGTTGCTCTCAAACTAATGCCTTCTATTAATTTCCATGGAAACTACAACAGATGCAAAAAGCACAATACCAATGTTTGGTAGAGCATGTTCTCAGCTACAAAGCACTATTTTTCAACGTAGTCACCACCATTAGCAAATTCGTATGCACAAGCTCATGGAGGCATTCTTTATTTTGTGTTGTCACAGCTGTGCATGGCCATCCGGAATGTGGCTTGTCTTTTGTGTTACTGTCACCACTGCTGAAATGCACCATCCGCTGCTTCACTGTGCTTATATCCGCTATTTGGTCTCCATCAGCATTCAGCAAATGTCAATGAATGCCTTTTTCTCCACATGAAGGAGTTCAGTGACACACCTTTGCTTCATAAGTGCTTCTGTGTCAGGTGCCATTTTGTCAGACTGCTCCTCTGCTGCCATCTGTCACACAGCAACAAACTGTAATGAAATATTGATGGGAAGGTTCAACATCTACTGCTATGTTACCAACATCTACCTCCTGACATCATGGGCCAACATAATAAAATGGGAGGCATTACTTTTGGAGCAGCCCTCATAGCATGGCTGCAGCAGAAGAGTTTCTGCTCCTTACTATTTTCCTTCACTGAAAGAATGGCTTTGCTAGCTTTGTAGTTGAAGATCCCCTGGCATCTTCATGAAGCAAGCCATAGGAGGGGCAGCTGAGAACAGAATACAAGTGAATTTGCTTGCTTAGGGCTCAAGTTAGGAGAACTTAGAATAGAAATTGAGGCTGGCTTGTTGTTTTCTTATGTCTAACTGCTATGTTCTTGTATCTCATGGTCAGAACTCAGTTAATACTTCTAAAACCAATGGCTTCTGTCAGTTGGATGTTGCCTAGGTATTGCAGTCTTGTGTTTCTTGCACTTTGTAAACTTGTGCCTGAGTGACTAATGACTGCACTTGTTTTAAAGGATTGGGAATGTAGTAAGGAGAAATTTAAACAAAAGCAAAGTACAGTGCTTGACAGTTATGCTTGTGTAATTAAGCTGGTGATTTATTTTGATTTGTGAACTCAGTTTACCTCTTACTCATTAAGATAGTTTTGTAAATAAGACCTTTAGTTAAACAAGCCTTTTACTGCACAGCCATAGAGAAAAACCATACGTGCACTGAAGGATGCCTTTCTTAGGCAGCTGATATTGCGTTGGTGGTAGACTGATATGAGGTGAGATGAGAGAAAAGCCTGCCTTATTTGTGTGTTTAAAATCCTTTTCTGTTTTTGAATTCCACATTGGCTAAAGCTTTCTGCTGTTTCATGCTCTTTTTGGCTGGGCCTAGTGAGAGAACTAGTGTTTTTGATACCACTGGTGGTAGTGAGAAACTTGAAAGAGGAGTTCATGCTGGGTGTTATCAGCCTTTAACTTCAGTGGAAAATATGAACCGATGGAGGTAATTTTCCATAGGGGAATGTTGTACAGAGCAGTTGTTTCCTCTTTGCTGTCTATTCCCAGTTTCAACGTTATCTACATCCATTACATGCATCTCACTTAGAGATGATAGATGCTACATGGTTATTCTTGCTTTTCTTTGTAGATCGTAGCAAGGAGATTAAAAAAAAAAAGAAAAGAAAAAAAAGAGTATTAAGTTGTATAGCCAAATCTACTTTTCACTTTAGGTAGCCCCATGATTGCTAGAACTCTCAGAATTCTTCCCACCAGATAGTTCTTGAGGAAATTTCTGCCAAAAGACACTTGGAGTAATGTTAATAGAATAAGCTTTCTGCTTACTTCTCACAGCTTTTCTTTTCCAAACTCATAGTCCTTCAGTTTCTTCTGTTTTGCTGAGTAGCTTCTACTTGAAGTACAGAAGGAGTAAAAAATTTGGGTACTCTGTTTAGTATGGATATTGGTTCCTTTAAGGCTTCCTAGAGATGTTGATACACACCATGTTGTGGGGGATAGTTCCTTCTTTACAACTTGAAAGAATATGGAGAGAAGTACTTCCTTAAGAGTATTGTAGGATACAAAGATACTGTTTTACTCTTTTTATTTTCTTAAGAACGTGCCATAAAAGAAGCCACAAGTTTCTGAAGTAACAGCCACTTCAAATCACCTTCATGAAAAAGTGCCTTCTTACATCCTTTTATATGTGGTTTCGGGAGTCAAATGCAAGTTGCTGTTGTATATCATTTTTTCAGCTGAGTGCTTAAATCATTTCCTGTTCTGATAACCGGTCATTTACCTTGACTTTCCCCCAGGAAAGATCTTTCTATGGCTTCTGAGTCAATAACGGTGAAATGTATCATCTCAAGTCTAAAAATCACTTCAGTGTGTGTGCAGCCTCATTTGTGTAAGCCTGTGGTTCGCTAGGGGCTCTGCCACTCAGCTTGGAGATTGCAGTGTGTTAGTGCTGGAGTACTCCAGCTGTGTTCTTGTTGTTTAACTCTTGGATGGAGGAAGAGATAGAAGACTGGATGTGGAGAAGCAGGGACAGTAAAATGGTATGATGGTAAAATTTGTTGCTTATAAAAATCTGAAGTACTCATTCCTACCTCACTTGCTCCCCCACCAGAAAGCTGATATTGTTGAAATGACACCTCCAGAGCCGTAACTCTTTGACGGTCATTTACATGCATTATAAACTATCTATTTTTATAATCAAGGTTAGGCATGTTAACATTGGCACCACTGGTGTATGAGGAGAATGTGACCATCTTATTTAAGATTTAATTGCAACACCAACACAATTTCTGACTGATGGAACTGGAGAGGAGAAAGAGTGGAGTGGAAAGGCATTGGAGGTTAATTCCTGGGTGTTTGTGAGTGTGGTGTCCACGTTGCTCTTGCTTAAGGCATAGGTGGTGTTTTTTCCTTTTTATAGTGCATTTCATGAAGCTTTTGAGAACACTGATGACTATTTAACACTTAAGCTTCTTTCTACTTAGAAATACAGCTGTGCTGTACTGAAGTTCTACTGCATCTTCCTTTTAGTTTTCAGTCTCTTTTAATACTTTCTTTCTTTTAAGAGTCAGTAAGCTCTTTCTCTTCTTGTTGATGTTCCTTTCCTGCATTTCTTCCAACCTTTCTGACTAAGCATGTTGAGCAGCCTAAGTGCTGCCTGTTAGCAGTCATCGTGTTGCTCGTACTTAGTGTAAGAGGTTCACCAAACACGACTTGTTTCCTTTGAGTGTGCATCTATAGGCATCTGTAGGGAAGCATGTGAGGACAGGGGAAGTATATTATGACTCTTCCTCTGACTTGTGTTGTAATTCTGCAGCCAACTGCTGACTCTGTGGCTTTCTTTTCAGCCAGTAGCTCCACTATCAGTGTGCTGCTCAGGCTCTCCCCATCTTGTCACAAAAGGATGTCTATATTTTGAAGTTCAGCTGCTGCTTGCAGGTTGCCTAGCAGTAACACTGAAAACTCACAGTATGACTGTTAGTTTTAACTCATGTAGCTTGCAAAGAGCTCTGAGAGCTAGCATAGATGGCAGTAGTTTTGGTTAATTTAGGAAAAGAGGGAGTATAAATGCTCATGCTTTGTTGTCTGTGCAACCAGGCTCAGAAGTTAATTAGCACAGGAAGGTAATATTTAATGAAGGTAGTAACACTTGCCTGAAAAAAACTAAAGTTCACCATGGGTGAGTGAACTTAAAAGCCTCCACCTTAATCTAAGCATGGGAGGTATAAAACTTGGTCTGAGTATAGATTATGCAAAATATCTGTGCCAGACAAAGAATAAAAAATGCTGCTGAAAATATGATTGCTCTAAATCTTAGCAGTAGTAATAGCTATGTTCCCATCTTTCAGATATGCAGATGTGAATGAATAAAATAATTCAAGTCTCCGTTTTGTGGTTTTCCAAATTGAGAAGTTTTTTAATGGGATAAAATGCATATTGATTGAAAGAGGTATTGGTATAAAACTGCTACTTTTTTTTCCACCACATTCCTTTTCCTCCATGCCATCTTTTAAATACGTGTGTCTTAGGAATTTTGTTGCAGCATATTGATGTCAGCCAGTATACCTTCCTTGAGCTCTTTCTTGTGCTCCTTGTGCTTCCTTGTGCTCTTTCTTGCCCAGCGTAGAACTGATGGACTGGAGGGAAAGGAGATTACAAATCTGACTAGACAATCAAGTAACCTAAAGCAAGGTTACCTGATTGTGGTGGTTAAATTCTCAACAACAAAATCAGAATAACTAACCTCCTGCAGAGCAAATTGTGCTATGATGTTTTCTCTGATACTTGCCAATTACACAAAAATATCAGGCCTGAACAGCATTGCCACAAGAAAGGAAGTGCGCTTTGACCTTGTGATTAGAATGGGGAAAATAACATGTGTTAATAATGGGTTATGCAGATGTGATGTTGCAGACAGTGTTTAACACTCACTCTGGGCATTGTTCAATAGACTTAATTAATAGAATCCCAACTACAGTTTTTTAGCCTAATTTAGTGTGACTAGGGTTTAACTTCTGATTTAAGCATTTGTGAGTGCCTTTGTGAAGGTGGGTTATGCAATTTTTTTTTCTCCTTGCTGATAGTGACAGCCAAGTAATTGTGTGGCCAGATAAAAGCCGAGTTCCGTAATTGTTCATGTTTTGGAGTACCCATCATTTGAAAAGAAATCGTTAATGGTCTAGATAAATGGCTCGGGGAGAAAAAGAGGCTCAGCCTGTCATCTTCTTTTTGCCTTTCTTGTTCATGAGCTTTTTATCATTCTTTACTGTGGCTGTATATTACTTGTTATCTGGTCTCAGATCAGTTCCTATGAAAATGAGTATACAGCATGTGTGATTGTGTGGTATTCTTTCTGAAGCGTTTAGAATTCTTCTGGAATTGTTTCCTAAAGTGGGAAACCTGGTAAAATAAACATTCATTTTTTATTATAACTAAGGACAAAGCAGCAAAGAGCTTGTGACATCTTTCTGGTTTACAGTCCTCTGTGGGTGATACGGAAGGGGAAGGCATGTGGCTAGAGAGAAATATAGTGGTGTATTTTCTCTACAAATGACATAAAATTGCATGAAATAGTGACTTTTGGAGTTCTGCAGAGAACTGTGGGCTTACGTGCTTTGCCCTGGCTTTTTCTCCATCTGGCAAAGAATAATGCTCCAGTTAAGAGAGAGAGAGATCTCAAATTCTTTCTGCATCTGTGTTTTTTTTCTTTCCTGCTTTCGCCTTCCTTTGCACGTGTGTTTACATCTTTATGGAAAACATGATTTTGTTCACATACGGTGATACAGTTAAGAAAACAAATAAAAGCTTCTAGATGGTGAAACCAGCCCTCTTGATGGCCTCAGAGTAAAGTTGTTTCATCATCTACTTTGGACTTGAGATACTGTTCTACTCAGCACAGTTCTTTTTAACAACAAATTTGGACTTCTTGACTGATTCTGCTTTTATTACTGCATAGAACAAATCTGATAAGTTAGCACCTTTCACTTACCATCATTTATTTCAAGGAGTTTAAAATAATGGGCAATTTGAGTGGAAGGCCATTCAAAGAAAAATCCCTTCCTGTTCCCCCCAAAACAAACAAGAAAATCCGCAAACGAAATTAAAACATCAAATGCGGCAATTTAAATAATTTTTTTTAGTGCTTTTTCCACAAGGTTTGCCAAGTTTCAGTTTGATGTTGATTACAGTGGTCATACTGTGTTACATTCTTTGAAAAAGTGCAACTGGTCATTAGCTACAATGACCAGCTGTAGTATTTTATGATAACAGCTCGGAAGCTAGTTCTCTTCAAAAACTTTACTGTCCCTTTCATGCCATGTCAAAGTGAGAAACCAAGATTTTTGTATTTTTTCTCTAATTTACGCTAAGAATTTCATAATAGGCAATGGTGGCAATTAGGTATCAAAATATCATGATGCTGTTTGTGACTTGGAATGTTTCCCCTTGTGGGACCTGTTTTGTAATCTGCTGAAATCTGCAGGAGTTGGAATCTTTTCATTAACTTGAGTAAACTGTGAATCGAGTAGTCATCCTGTGACTTACAGTTTTGGCTTTCCTTTTAAGTAGGTGATTTCTATCTGTTTTAAACTGCTTTGCTATATCTGATCTTAAGTGGCTTAGGACAGGACAGCATTATCTCTTATTTTCACAGTGAGCAAAGTATACTCCTACTTTGCAACGCTGTCTTTTAGCAAGTGAATACGGACTTGTATGTATGGAGCTGTTCTTCCCCAGTAATAGTTTGCTGTTTTATTGCTTCGTCTTCAGAAATTTAAGTCTAAAATGTTTCCCATACATGAATGTATTTTGGTGCTCATGACTGGAGAAGGAAGACCCAAGGGCATAGCAAGATGGTGTTGGACATTCAACTGGGGGATGTGGAAGAAGAAATGCAGAGCACAGTAGGTGAAGGCAGTATTCTCAGGGCAACAAAGAGTTACTCAAGGAATCCTAGCTTGTTGATAAATGCAAAGCACAGAGCTGTTTTAGAAGTGCTTTGCCTAATGAGTTATTTTGGAACAGGTGAATATCTTAGTGTTTTAGAGGTGTTTGTGTGCAGTGGGGCAGGAAGTTAGGCATTAGCCATGAGCCTGACTTTATCAACAAGCGGAGAGCTGGAGAGGCCGCCTGGTGAAAGTTCTAGTTACTCATATACTTTGTGGGTGGATTTAGATTATCAGTGTATAATCTTTGTAGTTTTTATCTTGGGAAACTTTTCTTAAGAAGTGCTTGCTGTCCATACACTGCTAGTAGTAGAGTGGAAAGTGAACTTTCTGAGCGTACTAGAAGAAGTTACTTCTGGTAGAAAAGAAAGAACAGAAACTCAAAAAACAAAACAAACAAACAAAAAAACAACAAAAAAAAACCCCAAAAAAATACAAAAAAAGGAGATGCCACAACCTCTCTGGGCAACTTGTGCTGGTTTTCTTAGGAAAAAAAAAAAGTGCTTTCTGATATTGAGACAGACCCTCATTTTCATAGAATCATAGAATTGCAAGGTTGGAAAGGACCTACTGGATCATCTGGTCATACCTTCCTCCCATTGCCGTTGCTACCACATGCACTAAACCATATCTCATAGCTCCTCATCCAGATGCCTCTTGAATACAGTCAGGGATGGCGACTCCACCACCTCCCTGGGCAGGCCAAACCAGTGCCTGACCACTCTCTGAGGGAAAATGTTTTTCCTTATGTCTAATCTAAACCTCCTCTGGTACCACTTCTGGCCATTTCCCTGGATTCTGTTTATTGCCTGGGAGAAGAGGCCAAACCCCTCCTCATCACAACCTCCCTTCAGGAAGTTGTAGAATGCAATGAGGTCTCCCCTGAGCCTCCTCCTCTCCAGACTAAACAATCCAAGCTCCCTCAGCCGCTCCCCATAAGACCCCATTGTGCTCCAGACCCCTCACCAGTTTTGTTGCCCTTCTCTGGACACGCTTCAGGGCCTCAATGTCTTTCCTGTAGTGAGGGGCCCAAAACTGAACACAGTACTCGAGGTGCAGCCTCACCAGTGCTGAGTACAGGGGGATGATCACCTCCCTGCTCCTGCTGGCCACACTATTTCTAATGCAGGCCAGGATGCTGTTGGCCCTCTTGGCCACCTGGGCACACTGTCGGCTCATGTTCAGCCGAGCATCAACCAACACCCCCAGGTCCCTTTCCCCTTCACAGTTATCCAGCCTCTCAGCCCCAAGCTTATAGCACTGCATGGGGTTGTTGTGGCCAAAATGCCCAGGGAGGTTGTGGAGTCTCCTTCTCTGGAGATATTCAAGACCCACCTGGACACCTACTTGTGTGACCTGGTGTAGGGAACCTGCTTTGGCAGGGGGCTTGGACTCAGTGATCTCTGGAGGTCCCTTCAAATCCCTGTGATTCTGTGATACCCACTGGGCACGGCCCACTAGCTAGTTCCTTACCCAAAGAGGGGTATATCTCTCCAGGCCACGGGCAGCTAGTTTCCCCAGGAGAATACTGTGTTACTGTGCATTGCTGAGAAGGAGCCTGGCTCTGTGGCTATCTATGTGTCTTCCCTTTAGATATTTGCACATGTAGGTAAGATTTACATTTCCCCCTCCCCGAGCCTTTTCTCTGGGCTACAGTCCTGGGTTTGTCAGCCTTTTCTCTGTTGAGAAATGTTCCAGTTGCTTAATCATCTCAATGCCCCTTCCCTCCATTGGACTCTCTCCAGCTGCTCCATCTCTCTTGCACTAGGGAGCCCAGGACTGGACCCACGGTGGCAGAACTGGGCTATTTGACTCACAGTTTGGTTTTGAAATGTCAAAGTGGACAATTTTTTGTGTGAAATTGAAATGCAAATACTAGTGAATTTGTACATATAAAGAACTTGTGCATAAGGGAATAGCATGTCCTTATACTTTCTAATGAGTTACTTCTGCTTCTCTAGAGCTCTGAATCTCAGATGGTGCCTGTCTCACTTGTAAATAGTCTTTGTTTACCACTCAGAAGATATCACAAGGTGAGGGACAACACTCATTAGTGGAAGTCTAAGCTATAGGCAGCTTTTCATACAGTGTTGACTTCATTTTTTTTATCCTGTTTTCATGGACAGTACTTCATGGTAGATATTTTTTGTTAATCTTAGAAGTACTTCCAGGCAGAAGGTTTCTCTGCAGATATCCTTTTGGTTGCTATGGTTTCTGAATGTGTATTAGTCTTTTTTTCCCTAGCTTTGAGGGAATTGGAGTAGATGGAGTTCCTATAGGTACTCTTGAAGAATTTGCTAACAGCCTCCTGGACTGCATTAGGAGGAATGTTGCATTCCTACTGACTTAGAGGCGTTCAGTCATAATCCCACAGATGGTAGCCTTGCTCCAGTGGCTCCTCAGCCAAGCACATACAAAGAATGTCTGAACCTGTGGTTCCTCTCGTACTGAGCCTCCTGGACTGCATTAGGAGGAATGTTGCCAGGAGGTCAAGGCAAGAGGTCCTTGTCCTCTTCTAGGCACTGGTAAAGCCATGTCTGCCGTGCTGGGTCCTGGTCTGGGCTGTTCAGTATGAAAGAAACGTGGTCATATTGAAGTGAGTTCAAAGAAGGGCCACAAATGGTAAGGGCTGGAGCATCTCTCATATGAAGAGAGACTGAGATAACTGGGGTTGTTGAGCCTGGAGAACGGAAAGCTCAGGGGGAGCTTGTCAATATGTATAAATACCTGATGGGGGAAAAAATGAAGAAGGAGCATTGTGGGTTTTCTCAGTAGTGTCTGGTGACTGATGGGACCAGACACTACTGGGCAACCTGAAAATTAGAGAATCCAAATCGAAACCAAAAAAATGTTTTTATAATATTATGAGGGATATCAGACATAGAAACAAATTGACTGGAGAGGTTGTAGAGTCTCCATCCTTGGTGATATTAAAAGCTGTCTGGATGCGGTCCTGGATCATCCCTTTCAGGTGGCTCTGCTTGAACAGGGAGTTAAACATAATGATGTCTAGAGGTACCTTTCAACCTAACTGATTCTGTGATTGTCTTTCACTAAATTCTTTAAAATGGTTGATTAAAATGCTGTCTATCAATTTACAGGCCATTTGACAAAACATAAGAGTAGAGATCTTTCTTCCTGCAAAAAAGAATGGTGGTATCTGCTAAGGAGATATTTTACAGCAAGAATGCCTTGTGTGATTGTGAGGATCCATCATAAAAATCCTTCTAGTAATTAGAAAATAGACCTATCTTTTGCTAGTTCCTGCTTTATGTGATCATTTCACAGTGGCATGAAGATTAAAACTGAGGTTAATGACAGTCAGTTTAAAAGCTTTGAAATTTATAGTAATAAAGACTTTGTCTTTCAGCTTGGAAGATATCTTCCAAAAAAAAGTAAAATCAAACTTTTGGTAAGGGAATCTCTTAAATATTGGTGATGTGGAACAAAAAGAAGTAACTTGAAGAGTTTGAATGTGTCTGAATTGTGCTGACTTCTTCAGAAAAATTATCGATACTAACCCACTAGAAGTTCTGAGCAACTTCTCTAGATGGTATCACCTTCACGCATAATTAATCTGGATAATGAACATTTTTTTTATAGTGTAAATGTAGCTTCCATATATTGCTTTGTTGACTAGATGTACTTGAAGAAAACGATGTGCATCTAGATGCTGTAATTTGAATTGTGAATTGCCTCAGTGCTCATGTAGATCATAATGTATGTAGGTTGCTCTAAAAGTAATGCCTCCTAATTATTTCTGTGGAAAAAAAAACAACAGACACAAAGAGCACAATAACACTATTTTATAGAGCGAATTCTCAGCTACAAAACATTGTTTTTCAACATAGTCACCACCGTTAGCTATGTATTTTTGCCAGCAATGAGCAAAAACCCACATACCAGACTCAAGAGATCTTCCCCAGAGGAAGTGACCCACTGTCACTATCACCACTGCTGAAACACACCACTCACGAGCTCCGTGTGCTCTCATTCGTTGTTTGGTCTCCATAAACGTTCAACAAGCATTGCTCAATGTCAGTGAGTGCCATTTCTTCCACGTGGAGGAATTCAGGGACACCCCTTTGCTTCATATGCACTTCCATGTCAGACCCGGTTTGTCGGACTGCCTCTCTGCTGCCATCTGTCACAACGACAACCAAAGGTAATGGAATATTGTTGAAAGGTTCAGCCTCTACAGCCATACCACCACCATCTGCCTCTGATGTTGCTGGCCAGCATTTAAAAAAAAAAACACACACAGAAGAGGCATTACTTCTGGAGCAGTCATCATCTAATAAGACCTGGGGCAATGTGCATTGCTATGAAGTAAGTGCATTTACTGTCTTTGCAACTGACAGAACAACTGGAAAAGGACTTGCTAGTTCAACTGATAAATCTTTGGCCTGAGTATTTGTTACAAAAAAAACTTATGTCAAAAGATGAGTTTTCAGGGAGAATTTCTGGTATGAGAAGAGGGAAGTGGGATGTTAAGAGCTGCCATGAGGATACTTATGAAGAAAAAGGGGGAGAAAATGTCAGGTTGAACATAAACACTGCAACCTGGAAGGATCTTGCTGGCAACCAGACTCAGCAAAAGAACCGAAGAAGTGCTTTGAATAGATGTAAATTAAGAGCAAACCAGAAAGCTCAGCAACCTGCAGGTGCTTCTAATAGCATATATGCATTTACCTTCAGCTTCAGTGGAAATTCCAGGAGTGATTCTTCCAGCTATGCTGCAGGGCATTTCTCCTAAATTGCTTCGACACTTATGCTCTTCTTTGTTCAGGCCCTGCCAAGAAAAGGCTTTTTAGCAAGTGCGTGCCTGTCAGTCACAAATATTTCACCAGAGGAGATTGTTTTTATGGATAGCACAAAAAACTTCTTGAGGGTGACTGTGGAAGAAAAGTTATCATATAGATGTTACAGCATTTATTTATGAGGAAAGGCATGTGATACTAGTGTTTGTTGAGAATCCACTGTACCCTGATGCTGTGAAATTTTGAGCAAGATTAAAAGCTAACTTCAACTCGTGCTCTGAAGCCATGGAACAAGTGCCTTCAAATAAGTAAATTTGTCAGCCACATTAAAAATTCACCAGGGTTTTATAAGGCTTCTATTTTATTTTTATTTTATTTTTTCCTGAAGTCTTAATATAAGAAAACTGTGCAAAGGTAAAACCAAAGGTAAACCTTAGTTTCATCACGATTCTCAAAATGTAGAGGTCTGTGTGAGGGCAGTGAGTTCTTCCTGTGCCTTGATATGGGGTCAGAATTTAAACTGCCTCCCTAACTGTTTAATAGGAAAAAAATTGGCTTTTAAGATGCCAAGTTTTGGCTTGGTTTGAAGAAAATATTTAGTGGCAATAATAGCGTTTCCAGTGTACACAGCAGTGAAGTGAACATGAAGGTTCAATAAGATCAGATAGCTCTCTCTGGCTAAACAGGTCACAAAATCCTTTCACAACTGTATTTTAGCTACAGAATGAATCACCTCAGCCTGAATTTGTTAACCTAGTATCATGGATTATTTTGGTAATAACATTCCTTTCAAGATGTTCCCTTTCCCTTCCAAGCATCACTCTTCTACAACAGCTGCCTTTTTTTTTTTTTTTTTTAAATGCTTAATAGTGATTTTCTAAAGAGTAGTCTATAAATATGGGAATACTACATGGTAACCATTTTATTGCAGGAGCCCTTGTTGAAAGACGTGCATTTTTGCACCTTCTGGACATGCATAATTGTATGTGTTGGGAAGCATCTGCCAAAATTTGTCAGATTTTCTTAGTGAAGGATGAGTCTTCTGGAAGTTTCAGTAGGCTGAGGATCTAGGAAAGAGCAGGCTGGATTAGTTCTGAAACCCTGTGCTGTGGGAGGCCAGGAAGGAACAGGCTGAATTTATTGCTGATGCAGTATGCAGCCGCGGTCAGAAAGGATATTGCTCAGAGCTGGGGAAAAGCATAAGTGGAGTTTGAGCTACTTTCCCATTTCTTCATCACTGCTTGCCACAAGGTTATCCTTCAGCCTTCTGTTGCTTTGTTGCCGTACTAATAACAATGTAATTTTTTTCTACAAACCAAGGAGACTTGCTTTTTTTTTTTTTTTTTTTTTTTTTTTTTTTTTTTTTTTTAGTTAAAAAGGAAGAAAGTTTTACTTCTCTACTTGCTCACCCTGGAACAGACTAATTTAGAACACATTATTCAGAGTGAACTTTACATGCAAGCAGTTCAAAGGAGTAGTTTGTTTGATGTGACCTTCGCTAGTGAGGAGTGCTGAGTGCTGAGTACGATAAATGGACTGGAAAGTAGGGTTATTTATTCATGTGCGTGTATCTATTGCATTATAAAAGTCTCTGTTGAGTGGGTGGTTTCTCTTGAAAGATGCTGTAAGAAAATGGGTGCACATAGGTGATGCCATTGTACATGGCAGTATTGTAGTATAGTAAGAAGCTGTTACTGATACTAGCAGCTGCGTCGAACCTGTACTTCTGAACTGGAAATAGGGGCAGTTTGAATGTTTGCTACTGAGCTGTAAATACCGGCATATTAGTGGTTTGTTTCTGATAGAAGAGCGTCCTCCATCTGTTTATGTGTATGCAGTTCTAACTCACTGACATTGTAACAAGAGGAGATGGTGTTCTAACCAGACCCAAAACAGTGTGAAAGCTGTTAAAAGATGCCATGGTTCTCTTGTCAGCCTTTGACTTTCAATATAAATGGAGATTTAATGTACAAAGCTGTCTGGCTAGCTAGGTCTTGCAGAGGCAATTGCTTTCATGCATTGTGCTATATGCACACTAGACTTTAGCCTAAACTCTTGAGAAATTTTTGGCCTTTTTCACCTCAGAAAATACTTGGGTTTCATGCTGCTAAATCCTACTGAAAATAAATGAACTTGTTCCTGAGCTAACTGAAATGAATGTTTTTCAATTTCTTAAAAAAAAAAAAAAAAAAAAAAAGTAAAAATGTGTACAGCTGTACACATGAAATACTTTTTTTTTCTTTGTATGCAAATTTGGACTTCATGAGAAATAGGATGTTTTCTTGTTTTGGTAACCTAGATGATTGAAACCTATGGTAATTTGGCCTGTCTAGTGTTGTATCCTTCTTCCCTACCAAGAAAATTGTGATGATTGGAATGCATGTTGTCAACTTCTGTAATCAGGGTACTTTAAATATTTACAATGCTGTGATTACCACACACAACTTCTTACATACGCATACTTCAATATTTTCTGCATTTCAAGTTTACTTCCTGGTTTGTTGCCTACTGTAGTTTTTTTCTTGCATTTAACCTAAGATGATTGGTGAAACAAATAAAATAAAAACTTCTTGACCTCCCAGCTGATGGTTCACCATGTAAATACTTAACAGGATTATTTTTTTTTAAATATATGGGAGCAACTGTGCCAAGTCTGAAGCTTTCTTGTAGACCAGACTCCCCCCTCAAGTGTCTGCTGAAGGTGTCAGATTATGTACAAGGAAGTCTCTGATGAGAGATTCAAACCTAATAATAATAGTAATACTCCAGTGAACAGGATTGAGCAGTAGGAGGATAAATCCCACTTTGCTGGAGGGGGCTGTGACTGGAAGGCTATCTCAAATGTCTAGAACCAACCTATGAATAAATGCCTGCCTGTATTACTTTGAGTAGATACACATGGCAGAGGAATTCCGGTGCAAGACTTGGCACTCTAATACATCTCCTTTCTGTTGTGTTTTTCATGTGAACTGTTGGTGCCAGATTTGGGTGAAAAAAGCTTTGTTTACAGAAGCTACTCAAACTTCTTGTTTCAGACCCTGACAGTCAATCCAGTGGGAAGTAATAACATAGCCCCAAACTATTACATCTGTAATCTTTCTTTCCTGCTGGGCAAAGTTCACAGAAAACCATCTGAAACCTGGCTACAAACTCATTTAATTGAATCTCGTATTTTAAATTGGGCATATGTTGGATTGAGTCCAAGGCATGAAACTGGAGAGGATTTGGTGGCAGTAATAGACGATGTTCTCCTCTAACTGGATTGTCAGGCATCTGCTTTCTGCCTTGGGGGAGGCAGTGTGAAAGAATGTGCCCACCCAGTGATAGGCAGAAGAAGCTTCGGTCTTGGATTGCTCCTTGCTAGGAATGTTTTAGATGTTGTTGGAGCCTGCAGCTCCAAAACGAGGCTGTGTAAGTGGGTTTAGTCCTCTGGCACAAGAGGACATGGTTGTTGCTAGGCTGAAATTGTGGGGAAAAGTTCCTGTTTTTCCACAAGAATTAAGGGTGACCCTAGACATTGTGCTCTGCACATCTGTATGACACATAGTTATCCTTGACTTTCCCTTCTCCTGTGTAGTCTAGCAGTTTTCTTTTAAAAAGCTAGATGCTTTGTAACTCCTACCAAAATGAAGCACTCTTTCTGCTTGCCACTCTTCATGGAAAGATAAAGAGTTTAGACCTCAGTTTGCAGCTGCTGATCATTGTTGAATTCAGGTCAGGCTTTATGGGAAAAAGGATGATGCAAGAACAAGAAGCAAAGAGAAAATAAATATTTATAGAAACATGTCATGCCTGCATATGTGGTGATCTAACTTCTATCTTCCTTCAGAACTCTGGAATTCTCTGTTCATCTCTGCCTTCCTTACTCACCTGGCCCACACCATCAGGTTTTCTGTTTTTTCCTTTTTTGTTCGAGTTTTTGGTTTTGTTTTGAGAGTCTAGTTCCTTCCCCCAGTCCTTTCTTGCATGGTGAGGCATATAAAATACCTGAAGGGTGGTGGTTGTTTTTTTGTTGTTTGTTTTTTAAAGGAGTTTTGGAAGCAAGCGCTCTAGTTTTCCCAGGAGGAAAGCTCAACAATGTCATGCATCTGTAGCTTCTCTTTTTGTTTTGTTTCTTTCTAGGCCTTCTAAAAGATCCAGGAAGATTTGTCATAAATCACTTCTAATTTCTTTTTGTGCAGAATAGAATCCAATATGTATTTCAATTTTTCTAACAATAAACCTACACAATAAAAACCTACATATTGCAAACATAACTCAGACCGTGTAATAATTGGTCTCTCATTTGCTTCATCTTCTTGTGAAGTTATTGACTCATGGGATATGTAATGAGGATTCACCTTAACAGTATAGCCATTGGTTATTTCAATATTCTTAAGAAATGCTATATAATATATATATATAAAGAACTGTTTCAAATATCTTTCTTCATATCTATCTGTGGAGTATTATTCAGGTTTTCAGATGTGTGTGCGTTTAATTGGGGGGGGACTGTGAGATGTGCAGAAGTGCTTGAGGGGAGATAATCTACAGAAAAGGGGAAGATAGTGGAAAATGGCAACACAATATTTTCTTTGCTAGTTCTCTACCAGTTTATTTTCTTTCAGTTTTCATTTTCAGTCAGGCCAGTCAAGACGCAAGGTGGTTATGTTTTTCTGTTTCTGGCTATTCTAATGCAAGTTGGCATTCTCCTTCTGTTGTCTGTGCAAGTTACCAAAAGAAGAAATGGATCATGTAGCTTCAGTAGGAGTTAACATGTGTCGAGATCCACAGCAAACTTTCTTTGAAAATGCACTTAATTTTACTGGAGTTTGATGTATGACATTAGACATCTAAGTAAATAACAATACAAATTATATTTAGCTGCACTTTGCCTTCTTTGAGACACAAAGAAGAAATTCTTCCCTTTCTGGAGTCCACAGGTGCTCAGTGGCTTTCCCATGGGCTTGCAGGAAATAAGCAAGGTTTATCTCCCAGGTTGCAGCCCAGTGCTCTGATCTGCTTCATCAACACTGTGCTGAAAATAGTGCTATCCGGTGCTACCCCTGCAACAGAACAGTTTGGTCTGGCACATACTTGCTTTTCTTCTTTGCTTCTGGCCTAAGTTGAAGCACTTATTTTATCCTCTAGGTACACGGTGCTTCTGTTCCCAACTGGGATTCCAGAGCAGGAGCAAGGATTTATCTTTAAATGTGGATCTGAGTCATTACCACAAAGCCTGGCCTTTTAAATACACTCAGATGTTTTTGTAGTTTCAATAGCAAATCTTTTCCAGAGTAGTAGTTTCTCTTTTTCCTCATTTTTAACTGAGATACTTGCCGCTTTTTAATAATTTTACTTGAAATGCTAAAATGTAAAGTAGTTGAACTGCTCACAAAACAATACTTAATCATTTGCAGTATATATCAGGAGTCTGTTGATTTTTTTTTTTTAAACCAACAACAACAAAAACCACAGCAGCTTTTGGTTTTGATCCCATTTTGTGATCTAATTTGATCAGAATCCAGAGTATCTCTGGCATAGGGAGGCAGACAGGAAGGGGTGGGAATGTCTCCCCCAGTTCAGGTGTGCAGTAACAACTCCCTGAAGATTTTGCTGTATCTTAAAAACTGTACGTGCATTATTACTGTTACATCCTGAGACCTTGAGTATGTTCTTAGGCATTCCGCCAAACTGTGTGTATCACAACCTAGGAAACTGGTTAGATTCCAGTATGGTTTGCAGTCCTTGGTAGGTACTTTGGTTTTGTACAGCAGTGACTGGTTAAAAGAAGTACCCTCTGAAAAGACTGTTAAAATTTGAGAAAGTTAAGAGTCTTTTTTTTTTTTTTTCTTAATACATATTTCCTAAGGCAAAGTGATTATTCTATAAAATCTGAATCTCTTGTGCTTGTTTTTCTCCCCTTAGAAAGCATACATGAACTTCATAGAAGAGCTGCACGCAGAGAATATATTGCTCTCTGCTTCTCTAAGGGGCAAAGCAGTATTACAAACTGAAAGTGCAATCAATTTACAGCATTAGAGCGGATACGTAATAAATAATTTTTTGTTCTCCCTGGAGAGTGGTGACAACAGCTTAAAAAAATAGTTTTGCATTTCAAGCAGAAGTCAAAATTGCTATTTGTAATAGTGTGTATCTTCTGAAAAGAAGGAAGTCAGAGGGTTTGTTGGGTCTTTTTGCAGAGTGGATGTAGGTGGGAGGTATTGGCTTACAGGACAAGCGTCCGGAGAAGGAACCCTGTTCTTTTTTATCTTCCCTTCTACTTTGTCTCTTGATTTTTATTTTTTTTTTCTTCCTTTTTAACTGAACGGTGTTGATTTGTGACATGATCTGAAACACAATGAAAACAAAGTGTGCTGACAGGTTGGCATTCTTTGAGATTTGCTGCCAGAAGTCTTTTGGAAAAATACCTAGTCCTAACATGTACAAAAACTCAGATCAAATGCTCTATGGGAGACTGCTTTCCTTTTGGTTATTATAAAACAGGGGTGAATAATTATAAGTGTTCTACCTGAGGTGGGCTGTCAGTGCTGTTGTCCTTCTGAAGACATTATAGTGTGCTAAAGTAGAAAACACCTCAGATGGGGTTTTCTTTCCCTCTGCATTGCTATAAAGTTATGGTGATTTAGTGCGTAAATCAGCTTTTCATTTAAGCTTACAATCAGCTGAAGGGGATATTTATGGATATTTGTCTAAATCAGTCCTATAGAGAATTTTGAATATTTTATGGAGAAGCAAATATTTCAAGCCTTAGCTTACTGGATGGGCAATGGGTGGAAACAAACCTTTCTTTAGACTTGTCGAATAAAGTATTTGCTTCATCTATATGGAGATTGTTTTGCCTTTAACTCAACTAGCACAGTATTTGATGAGTGCTCTGAAGGGTAGTGGTGCAAGAAGCATGGGCCGAGTGGTGTTGTTAGGTAAGATGGCTTAGCACAGTCTACATGGGCTTGTTGCAAGAAAGCCTTTAATCTTTTTCATGGAAAGATGACAAGCTTGCATTCAAGTCTTCTCAGCTTATAGACTTGTTATTTTATTTTTTTTCTTTCTTTTTTTTTCCTCCTTACTGACACTGGTTTCCAGTACAGCTGAAGAGTTCCTAGTAACATGTACCACTGGAGCTAGCTCTGCTGCTTCCCATATCGGCAGCCTTCCTGTCTTAGTGTTTCAGATAAGCATAACAGTTTATAGAGGACTGAGGAAATTCACTTAAGGACTAGTAAACATTGTTTGCCTTATCTCTGTTAACCTAAACAATTTCTCTAAATGGCTGGTGGTAAATGATTCCAGTTCTATTAAATTAAAGTATTTGATTTAAGATTAGTTTAAGAGGCCAGCGAGGGTATACTCATCTGTGATGGCAAGTTTGCAAATAAATCACAAGATCGTGTGTGGGTGGTCTCAAGTCAGGCTGATTAACTATATTATCAGTTTTAAGTTTGAATGGAAATATTGTGCCTTTTTTTTTCCTTAGATTCATGTTTGTTCTTTAAAGGCTAGTTTTTTTTCCAGAAGTGTATGATCTGATGTCTCACAGAAGATATGAGGAATTGTAAGAGTTTCAGCATCCCCTCAGAACAGTCTGCAAAAGGTTGGAGTTTGTTACATTGACATTCTTGAGAAGCTGGGCTGGATGGAAAGGATTTTTCGTGCTGACATCTCATTTGCTGCTCTGTGGTCAACTGAAAGGATAATGAAGAGATACGGTGCCTTTGCTATGAGGAAGGTACAACCTTTGACATATTCTTGCGAAGGCTATAGAAGATGACCTGTTTTCTCAGGATCTTGCCTGAAACCGAGTACAAAGTGCTTGTTCAGCAACTTAATGTTGTGTTTTTGATAGTGCTGCCAGGTCTTGTTCAGCTCCTGAAGTTTTGCTGATTAATATGTAAGAATTACAGTTCTTTTTATTTTGGCTTTAAATTTGTCATCCTCTTTCTGCTGTTAAACACTGAGAGCACCTCTAGCTGTTTTCTTGCTTTTCTTGAGTTGTGAAATCCTTCTGATTTTATAATTAGTGAAAAGTGTATTTTAAAGAAATTCTGCAGCCATCTGTCCTTCTGGAGGATAGGAGGCGACTGCCCGTGGTTTCTGAATATTCGATATCAGTCATCTGCAGGCTGAGGACGTCTTAAGTGCTGCTCATGTGAGAGGAGATGCTGCTGGTGGTCAGCTTTCTCCTTTAGTCATCTGCCATTCAGATGGAGCAGCTTTGGCATTTCTGGTGCTGTTGCTATGTGCTCGGTTACAGAGCGCAGGCCAGGAGAATTCACTGGAGGGTTGCAATGGCCTGTTATCCTCTCTTTGCTGTAGCCTTTCTGTCACTTTGAAATGCTTCTGTGGAAGGAGCAAGGAAGAGAGGAGCTAAGTCTTTTGAGCCTCCACTTCATTTCCAGCAGGAAAAAGCTTGCTAGCTGATGGCCAAAACATGCAGTTGTTTAATCTACGTTGCAAAGCCAAAGCCACAATAACTAGTATATAACTAAATATTTATCTGAAAATGAGGAATTTTAAGACTGCTTAGAATATCTGAGATCACATCTAAAGGTCATGAAATATAGCAATCTATAAATTGCAATGTGCTATTTCTTGTCCCTTTTTAGTGCTTTTTGTGTATTTGAAAGTCCACAGTAATGTCTTGAAAAGATTATATTGGGCTAAACTTATCAGCTTTTTAAGTCACAAAACACAGTGTATGAACTTCAGTACTCTCCAAGAAGCGGCAAAGATTTTGAAATCACTAAAGGAATAATCAAGCTTGCTATGGTCTAGACTTGCCTTTCGAATCCAGTATTCTGTACTTTTTTATTTCTAGAAATGTTTTCCCCCTATGCTAGACAGTCCTGAAGTGATACAGAGGTGTGCTAGTTTGCACTTCAGCATTTGTCTTTGGTAGGGAAGTTACCATGCACATCTTCTTACCAGTGTTGTTGTAGCAGGATTTTTCTGTAGCCATCTGCAGAGCACAGACTTTTTTTTAAGAAACAATTCTTACTGCTTATAAATGCAGCAGTGAGAATGAGGAATCTGAAAATAGATCCAAATCCGTATTTGTGGGTGGGAGCATGTTTTAGGTGTTTTTATTTAAATCTAAGTCTTGAGACAAACAGCTGCAGTGACTCTAGCCTTGCTCAAAGAGCTGCAAGATGGAATTAACCAGACATGCTTCCCTCACTGATATTTAGAAGCCAATGACAACCCTCCTGCCATTGGTGATCGGATGAATTTCACCCAGTTGAAAATCCTAGTACTGCTCTGGCTGATCTGTTGCCTGTAGTCCTTGTATGGTGCTCTCTACCCTCCCTGGTGAAGTCTTTTCCAGCTTTTTAAGGGCTGGAGGATTTGGTTTCTTCTTATGTAGGAATTTTCCATAATCCTGAAGATCTTGACTTAGAAGTTGAAGATCAGAAATTTCCTTCCTGCTTCAACTTACATTTTCTTATCTACTGTTTTCCTGGGTGTGGGGGGAGGGCAAAGATTAAAAGAATTAGTTTGGTCATTAAAAAGTAAACAAATGAGGAAGTCTGACAACTTAGTGATAATTGTTCGAATGTTTGAATGATTCATTCATGAAGTTACCTTCCTGCAAGTTTCAGCTGGAAAAAGCATTGGCACTGAAAGATTTGTCCCAGGTTGGGGTTAGCAAAATGAATGGATACAAAACCTAACCACTTTATCACCCTGTACATTTTGGAGCAAAATGTCCTTGGGTAATATAGTTCTTTTCTGCATGTGAAAGGATGACATGTGAAGGTATATAAATTAAGTTCTAGTTTTGCTTTTCAGGCTTGTCCATCCAGGTTGAGCTTTTTAGCGTCTTTTTTAGAGTTCCAAATAACTTGGGCTGAAGAGAAGTTTCCTTAGCCCTAATGATTGGTGCCTTATTAGAATTAAGTTTTACTACAGAGCCTATATGTAATTCATACGTCAGAATTCATAAATGGAGGAAAGAAAATGAAAATAATTCACAAAACAGCTGATCAAAAGTACTGCTTTCTACTGGACTTGCAACTCTGGCAGAACTTCTCATATTCTCTTCTTCAGTCACTGACTTTACTTCCTTTTGAAGTACAGAAATAATAATGATAGAAGTTGTATTTGTATTGCACTTGTAGACTTCGTGTTTTGTTTAAAAATATATCTGCTAGGTTTTCTGTGGCAACATGTCAGGATGATGGTTGTGCTTCTCTGGTGCTATATCGACAAGTAAAGAGTTTGTTGATAGCACTCAGAAGAATTGGTTGAAATGCTTGTCTTCTTCATAACTACCTATCTTTTTGTATCCCATTGGGGTGTGATGACAACAAAACCAAACCAAATGGATTTATCCCAGTCTAATAGAGGATTGGTTAAATATGCAACTTATTATGGTATACCAGAATAACATGTCGATGGCAACTTCTGTTCATTTTGGCCTGCCTTGCAGTGGTGTGAAAGAGTCCTGAAATTGTTCTGCTTGTTATGTTTTATCCCCTGTCTTTCGTAATGCTGTGCCAAGACCTGGATCTCATGGTGAATTCTGAGAGAACATTTGCAGGAAGCATACAATGATTGAAAAGCTTGGCTTCTTACAAAAGAGGGGGTTTGCATTTCTTTTGGGATGTCTCTTTTGTTGCCTAGTCCTGCATAAATACCACATCTCATCTTTACTGTGTTTAATAAAATCTGAATAATTCATGCAGTTCGAACTGGTGGTTGACAAGAGTGTTCTTGCAATTTTTGTGATAGGTAAGATGACTACTTGTTAAGAATTAAAATGAACCTTTTAAAAATCAATAGTAGAAAAAATATTTTAATGAGAAGTATGCTAATCTTAGGGTGGTGGTGTTTTTTTTTTTTTTTTTTTTGCCAGAGCTCTTTTGACTTTCAAACCTTGTTAAACAGAAGTGTAGCGATAAGAAATAGAAACCATTGAAAAGGAAGACAGTACTCATGTGTTTCCTGTTTTATCGTTATTTTGTGTTTAACTTAATTTGGCAGTGGTGAGATTCACATGACCCAAAACATCCTTTTGAAAGAAATTTGCCAACTTAAATGACTGTTCAGTTCTGTTTTGAAGAAATCCAGAGTGTGTTTAGTAAGAAGCTTACTTTCCCCTATGATAAAACGTGTTGTGACTATATCAAATACTGCTGTAGCTCACTTACAGGAAATGAAGTGTGGATGAGCTGAAGTTAGTAGGTTGTCCGTGTACGTTTTTGTGTTTAATTTATAGAAAAGACAATTTATAGAAAAAACATGAGCATGAGAAACGTACATTTCTCTTTGTATGAATAAACCCCCACATTTCAACTGTTATCCTAAGGAGTAGGATTTATAGACGTTTTGCTCTTTTTGGAATGTTACTGGTATATTACTATTTTTTCTCTATTTGTCACTCTTGCATGAAAGGGGGAAATGTGCAAAACCTTGAAAGTATAGAATAGCTACAATGTACACAGTTGTATACCCTGATGTGACTTCTCAGCTGATGTTTTCTGGTGGACACCACTTTTCAAATTGATTTCAGAACTGCAGAGAAGTTTAGCACTGAGGTAGCAGAAAGGAGGCAAGTTGTGCTGGGATTCTTGAAAGATCAAGGCTTTCCAGATCCTCCCTTGTGTGCATCCCAGTTACACCATGAGTCTGTCTCCGGCTGAGATGTGATGCCTGGCATCTTTTCTCTTGCTTATGCTCAGTTCTGCAGTTTCCAGTGCAAAGAAGCTTGTGAGTGGTGCTGGCAGGATGCATGGTGAGCAGTGCCACAGGGCTGGGCTCCGTTCTGCGAAGAGGAGGGGCCCGTATGTGCCCTGAGCAGGGGCTGGAGAGTGAGAGGGGGTTCTGAGTAGTGTATTGAGCTAAGAGAACGAGTGTCACTAACTTACTGTTGTTCTAAATCCAAAGGATTGTTGAGGTAGGAAATAGTACCAATAATGGGTGTTGCAAAGAAGAGCTGAATATTCATGTGCGGAGTAAAGCAACTGGAAGATACACACAGCTTCTGAAAAGGCTGGCACTTGTCTTGCTGAAGTGATCTGTATAATGTTACGCTAGCCTGCTGACACTACAGAATTCTTGTAGATTAACCTGTAGGTTGTTTATATAGTTTGTTTTTGTTTTTTTTTTCCTCTAAGGTTCAGTAATTCCAATTGAAGATGTAGGTCTTTAAATAAAATTATTTTGGTCTCTGTTTACAAAGCCTGCATGGTGTTCAGCCTGAAGATAAGTTGCTATTTTTGGACTTAAGTGTTAAGTTGTTTTTTGAGTAACTTAGAGAATATGAAATACCTCTGCAGACAAGTAAAGAGTCTTCTGATCTGTGCAGGTGCATTCTGGCTTTATTTAAGGTAGAAGGGTCCTTTAGCATGATTTTATTAGCTCTGTTGTTGTGTACTTGGGAAGCCTTTTTCTTTCTCACCCCTCCTCCCACAGTTCCCATCTAGGGGAGCACATGGCTTCAACAGAGTTGCCTTACATCTGAAAACTTGGCAAGGAGTCTGCAGCTCATGCAGTTCCATTCCCAAACAGGAGCGACTTCTCCAAATATCTTTCTGGTTTCTGCTTAATTACTGCCTTTGGCCACAAGAATGTTTTTAGGACAGTAAATAGGGATATGCATTTAAAGATATACCCATTCAGACTCTGACCACTGAAGAAAAGGTTGGCATGTAGGAGTCCATCAACAGACTCAGCAAGGGGGGAAAAGCAGTGGTGAGCTGAGACTAGCTTGGTAGCATGCACACTGAAGAAATGTTTTTTTTCTCTTGCCTGCATGATGACAGGCAGCACACAGTCCACTGAGAAATTAATGTGAAGCGTTGAGCTAGGCTCGCTAGTTTGCTGTCAGACTATTAAGTTAATTCCCAAAGGAGGCTGGCTCAAGTTGTTTACTAGTCGATACTCTCATTATTCATCATCTATTCATTACTGTCATATGGGATAATTTGAGTATTTTTGGAAGGCAAAAATGGAAGGGACTGTAAACAGTTAAGAGGACAGATTTAGAATTTAAAAAGATGAATTGGAAAAATGGTCTGAAATCGATGAGGTGAAATTTAATAAAGACAGCCGTAAAGTGTTACGCTTATGAGAAATCAAATGCACAAATATAAATGGGCTGGACAGTGTTCTGGCCAGAGGGACTCAGGAATTGTGGTGGATCACAAGCTAAATTTGTCAGGAATGGTGTACATAACACTGAGATTTCATTAGGGCTGTGTAGGTGAGGAAATATGTTAGATAAATAGCTGGGGAGACTATTGTGCTTAGCACTGTCTCTCTACTCTCTGTTTTGGATTTGTTAAAGACCTGTGTGGTAGATGGGGCAGGGTCTCAGTGGTACCTACAAGGATAGGATTGTAAGGTTTGAAAAACTCAGCCTTAGTGAAAATCTGAAGGCTCTGAGTTCCTTGAATCCCCAAAACAGAAAGCTTGAGGAATGCCTAAATCTTAAGCAATATGAAAAGATGGTCTAAAGAAGATTGAGATCAACTGTTCCTCGTTTCTGTCAAGGCTGAGACTAAAATAAACTATTTTAATCTGCAATTAAGGAGGTTTAGATTATGGAGAATGGAAATTTTCCAGCTTAAGGACTGAAAGGTGTTCTCCAAGGGCTTAAAGGAGGTGGATGCATTGACATCATTGCAAAGATGTACAAATTAAAGCTGACCTAAATAGGTAACCCCACTCCCTCCAGCTGTGGTTGGACATAAGAAAAGAGATCTAAGCCAGTCTTGGAACAGCTGAGCAGTGAGTTAACCTCAGTAAGAACTTGTTGTCTTGGCCTTAGAGCTGTTCTTACTTAGCCATGGATTTCTGGGTCTGTGGATGTAGCTGCTTCAGATGCTTCTGCAGAGGATTCTGCTGTGTGTCACAGAGGTGTCCTAAAGATGCTGGAGTCTGTCCTGGGGGCAGGATGGGTATATTCGCAGCTCCTCAACTTTTATATTCCATACTCAGTTTTATCCTATTAAGAGTTAGTGCCTCACTTTTAAGATGATATTAACATTTATTATACTCTTGTGTACAGAGATCGTTATTTACTCTTTTCTCTCCAGTGCCTTCGGAACTGCATTTGATAAGCTAATGTGGTGCGCACTTAAATAGCTCCATTCTCATTGAGGTCAATGTAGTGTTTAAGAAATATGCTTTTCTTCCTTTTTCTTTATTACTTTCTAATTATCCAGACTTTTACGTCTTGGGATTTGTGTCATCTCTGCAGCTTTGGTAAAGCTGTGTACAACTAGGCAGTGAATTGAAATTCTGTAGTGAGTGGTAGTTTCATCGCTTCTTTTTATATTTCTGAAGAGTACAGCATGTACTTCTGAATTCTTTGTGTGTGCAAATGCTTTAATTGGATAGTTTTCATGTTCTCTAAATAGTACTGGGTGATTATTTCTTGGATGATTTTCAGTTTTATCTAAAGGTGCATTTCAAAGTTAGGAAAATGTCTCTATGGGGATTAGCTTGTGGCTTTGAAACAGGTCTTGGATTCATAAGAAGCATTTAGTTTACCAGACTCAAAGCAAGTAAAATAGCAGAGCAGGCTGTAGTATAACCATCTGAGTCAACACTGACTTAGCTTCTCAGCTAGGTAAATTTGCCTAGATGAATCTACGCTGCAGTGGCTAAATTATTTTTTTGTACCTGACCTGGCATGTTCAGAATTGGCTTGGATGTCTCCACGGGGTTGACCTACCTGAGTGTCAGACCTGTTCCCCAGCCCTGCAGCTGTACTGCAGAGAAAAGCAGTCTTTCCCTTGGTCTGTATTCAGCAGGTTTGCTTTAGCCTATGTTAACTACTGTGCTGGGGGAATTAGGCGATATCTAGAGACAAAATGTTTTTCTTTTTGTGTCTGGATCTGTTCAACTGCATGGAATACTGAACTCAAATAAACTGCTTACTTTTTTTTTTTTTTTTTTTTTTTTTACTTCTTTTGCTGTGACATGTACTAGGAGCTGCTTGCACTGATGAATAAGAGGTGGCTTTTTTTTTTTCTTCCCTCACTGGCCATAAACAACAGAGCGATAGATTGAAACACTATTTATATTTGAACATCATAGGAAAAAAAATCCTGTATGTATAACCTAGTGGTTTTTGCTTTTAAATATATTTACTATTTTTGAAGTGAATGTCTCATCTCTTGAACACAAAAGTTTCAAGGAACATGAGATGAGCTGTTCTATCAAAGTTGTGGAGCTCTGTCTTGACAGAAAAAATTCTGAGTTTTACTGGAGATTAGGCTCGTGGTTTCAGTGAAGTCACTGTTAACTTAGGTTCTGCTGTAAAATGAGAAGAATGCTTATTTTGGTGAGGTAAGTGGGGAAGATTAATCTGAATGTTGCATGATTTTGTATCTTTGGAGGAAAATGCATATAAAAGTAAATCATGATATTTAGATTCATTCAGGTAAATGGCCTTTTTAAACTGATTATGTAATTTGCAGAAGCTAAAATTTTGAAACTCTTGTATTCATGCAAATTCTTCAGTTTATAAGGGCCTGTCTTAGTTTCAGCTGGTATGGAATTGTTTTCTTCAGAGTGTCTGGTATGATGCTGTGTTTCTGTTCTAGGAGAAAAACAATGTTGATATCACATCAATGTTTATATTTGCTGCTAAGGGCCCAAGGAGCTGGGAGGGAACAGAACTAGTATGTCTGACTTAAACTGGCCAAAAGGATATTGTGTCCTGTGGGACATCATGTGAAAGGAGTTTTGAAGGGGATGGGAGTTCACCTCTCCCTCTAGCGGGGGGCTAGCTTGGCATTGGTTGGGGGTTGGTGTGCAATTGCTTGTGAGTCATTCTTTATATGCATTTTTTATATGTACATTTATATCTACATATATAATAACTGTCCTTTTCCTTTCCTCTGTCTTAGTTTTATCTCAGGCCGTCAGTTCTACTTTGGTTAATTTTTTTCTTTCATTTCTCTCCCCCATCCCTCTGGGAAGGAAAGGGAGGGATCAAACGACTGTGTGGTGCTGAGCCACCTGCCGAGTTAAAGCACAACAGGCCTAACCTCCAAAATGTTCCAAGTAATAAAGTTGTGCCTTGCCGTATCCTTTTGTTCTGTCACGGTGTACAAAATCAAACCATTGCATTGACTTTCAGTGCTGAGGCCATTGATCATTTATATCAGTCTGGAGGAAATCAAGTTAAAATGTCACATACAGAAGGGACACACATTTCAGATGATTAACAGGAGGTTATTATGATAATTCAACAAGGTGTTATTTCTAGGCCGCTGTCATTAATTCTTTATTGAGGTGCTTCTTGAAGAGAAGAGAGCATTTCATATGGAAAATCTTGTTGATTTTTATTTTTGGACAACTTCATCTAGTAGCACTCAGGCTGCTGATGTATTTGCATCACCTTATCTGGGTTGATTCTCTCTGTCTCTCTGCTCATCTCTTACTGCTACAGTACATCTTATCCAAAATTTGTGTAACCTTGGTCAGACTCAATAGGACACAGTGTACAGTGGCCTTCCTGTGATGTGTTCTATTACTTGTTGTTGATCTTGACACATCTGTATAACTTGTGGAATTAAATGGAAACCAGATTTGATGCCTATGTTTTCTATATATTAGTGGAGTTTCTGTGTCTCTGCTGTGGATATGATTCAGTGCTTCATTCAGCTGCGCCTTCCAAGTGAATTAAGGATCACATTGAAAGTCCATTTTTATTGCTGGGAGTCAAATTAATAGCATTAAGATTTTCCCAGATAGTCCCTAGATCTGTTTTGTGGCAGTTATCAGGAGAAGAACTAAACGATGAAGTGACGGTAGTCTTCTAATGAGCTGTTCCAGTGCAGTTTATCAGCAGTAGGGCTGGTTCAAATGAACTGACTGCTTCATTTAGCCACTTGGACTAGCCTAGTCTAATTTCATTTCCTTCCTTGACAGCTTATCTACAGAAGTTTATCAGGCAGCGTTCATCCAGTGGAAACAGCTTTGTTAATTTGTTAACATCACCATTAGGGTTCCCTTTGGTTCTGGTCAGTTCTTTTCAGTGTGTGAAAGTATTAGCTTTGCTGTTCATGATAGTATCTAAATATTTTTCAGAAAAACTCAAATATTTAGACAGCTGTTTCCTCTATTCAGTACTGAACTGAAAAGGTTATTTTTACTGCCTTGACACTGTGCTCTTACACCAACTCATTAATTCATTTGGTTTGGTGTTCTTCCTTTTCTGTGCTAAGAGAATTGGTTTATGGTAGTTTGTTCTTTAATTTCTCCACACCACTGTGAGAAATGCAGCAGGTATTTCTTGAAGAGATTTGGCATAAGTATTATCAAATAGTGTTGGAGATGCAGGGCAACTTCCCCTAAAACTTAAAGTAACAATGATTGGTGTTGTAATTCTGGCTTCGTAAATATCTCAGATTCACGTGAAATAAGTTTGTTGCACCAAAAGGACAGCAGTGTGCTCTTAGCAGCATGTAGGTGAAGCTCAACCCTTATCTGCACACCCGCACTTACAAAAGTTCCTCACATTTAACACTTTCTGTGTTAAGGCATTTGCTCTCGTCCAGTGTAATTTTACATCTCAAGAATACCTTCAACTTTTGCAGGATGGAAATAATCTACTTAAATATGCTGCGTAATTAAGTGTGCGTATTTAAATGCAATACTTACTTTGGACATGCTTTATCTCTTCCACTAGTGCATCTTTCCATGTCTTAGAGCCACACAAACCTTCAGCAGACCTCTGCCCTCCTTAGAGAGTGGCATTTACTATCAGTCCTGCTGTGAACGTCACATAGGTACTAACTGTGCATAGTCACTAGAGGAGTTGCATGGGTTGGGCTGGGGTTTAATATCCGATGCTGTGTAGGCTGAATAATTCTCTGCAGCATGCATCCTCTATTCTGAATTACAAAAACCTTTCACAGTTTGTAATTCCAAAGAGCTTTCAAAATATTCTTTGTGGCGTACGGAGCTAGAGTTGGAAGTGTATGTAATGCTAGGAAGTCAGTACAGTGCCCCCCAAAACAAGGCTCTCATGGTTAGAGATCTTTTGTTACAGGGTTATGAAGCATGGAGTAACATTACCCAGCATGTGGTATCTGTATTTGCCAGAGATTATTTTCAGTAGCAGATTTGTATGATGGAAGCATATTTATATGATTATAATCTTTATGTTCTTTTCACTCCTCATGCGAACAGTGGCAAATTTGGATAATGAGCCCATTACCACATGACAGCAGTATTCTCCTGGTAGTTCTGTTTCAAAAAGAATTTGAAAAATTTTGATGTGCAAAGATGACAAAACAGTATCTTGGTTCACTGCAGATTTCTTGTAAGCAAACCACTGCAAATCACTCTCTCCTTACATGTATTTTTCACTCTGCTTAAAGGGACTAATCGGAAATGTATTTTTTAGAGTCTTCCTCATCTGTTGGTTTCTTCAGAATGCCTTAGCTCTCCTTGTTTTCCCCAGATACCTATTTATAGCCATTATCTCAGTCACTAGGAAGACTCAGCTGGCAGGGTTTGGGGGGGATTCCCAGAGGTGACATCATCCAGTCAGCAAATCCATCTCCTGCTGGCATGGTGAGGAGGGGAAAACCCTTTGCTGCAGATGAGATAAGAGCTTACAAAATGCCTTTTATAGAGAATATGTGCAAAGGTGGAACATCTTAGCCAGTTCTTACTGCCCGAAGAAAAAACGTCTCAAAACTCCTATTGCAGGCTTGGTCTGGATTGTTTATTTATTTACTTATTTATTTAAAGTTGTTCCCCTTCTCCTTTTTCCTGAAGATGTTTTTGTATTTATTTTTAAACAGAGCTTAAGAGCTTTGTTGGAGCAAGGGGTGGAGAGAGCAGACTTGGATTTCTTTGTCTTCCAACTGATGGCACATGAATTGGATGGAACTCAAGATGCTTCATTCTAACAATAGACGTGCATTCAGTGGCAGGTAGAGCTGAGGGGAATAGGTGTGCCTTTTTGTCTTCTCCTTTACTCAGTTACTCCTGTTCCAGACTCCTCCAGGCCCCTCATATGCAATGACCAGACAGTATGATCAGGGAAGTGGATGCATGTGAGGCACTTCAGTAGCATATTTTTTATATATGAGGGGAAAAACAGCTTTCTGTGGGGAAAAAGGTAAATAAACGTTTTCTTATATTCATGTTATGCATATACATTTTTTTGCACAGAAAAAAAAAAAAGGACCTAATTCTCTGGAAAATTCTAAATACCAGAGGAGGGAGGATAAGCCTTCTTATCCTGTCTTGCAGATAAGGATTTGGAACGCATGTAGGTACTTTTTCTTTTTGAAGAACAGTTCCCAAATTTCGAATAGGCTGGGATCCATCTTTCTGTATTTGAGATTCACCCTTGCTGAAGCCTGGTGCCCACATAACTGAGTAGAGGGCTAAATAGAGGGATGGTGACCACTCATCAGAAGCAGAACTTTGGCCCCCCAGAATGATTTTTGGTTTGCAGTGAGACAGGACTGTGGAGCAGCAACTGAGAAACTGTTGAAACTTGAGCAGCTGTATCTCTCATTCTTCAGTGGCTTTAATGCTAGAACATGTGAACTCCAGCCCACCTTCCCCTTAGTATCCTATACTGGTCCAGCAAACTCAAGTGTCAAGTAATGCTTGCTCTAGAGATTTTAGTTGGAATGAGTTGTGTTAAGGACAAAACTGTAAAAAACTGTACCTAAAATGAAGAGAAAACAAACCAAGTAATATAGCTGCAGTGATATGTGGATATGTGCTTTTCAGAATGTTTATTCAAAAATGCAGTTTGGAGTAAGTGCTTTAGAAGGGGGAGAAAAACCTGTTCATCTATATGGTTGATATTATGGCATTTATTTTTTCTAGCAGTATTGGAAGTGTATGTGGCATATATCAAATGAAGGAATTTTAAGTGGAGGTACTTAAAATTGCAAGTGTGGCTCTGCTTCCCTTCTTGATTTGGTTCCATTTTGAGGGATAAAGTGATAAACTTAGCTAGGACTGTCTTCAGGATGTGTTTGCAAACTTGAAAATACTGACTGTATTAGTTCATGCTTAGTTGAAAATGATTGAATCTTGCATTTTGGTTCCTGTGTAACGTCTCCAAAGTGGGCAGCTGAAAATGCAAAGGGAAAGCGTTCTCTGTAGCAGCCTGAGGGGAGCTCTTGCTGCTGTCCTCCCTGTGAAAAACTGAGGGAGGGGAAAAACAACCAATTTCTTAGCCAGAAAATATACTGGTGTTCCGTAAAGGCCAAAAGACTGCAGCCTCAGCTGTCGAAAACTGATCCTGAGATGCCACTGATGATGTGCTCTTATGTGAGAAGTCTGAACCCTGTTGGAGGTGACAGCTGACCCACTTAAACAGCCTCCTTAGCAAGCACTGGACTGCTTCAGTGCCTTTGAGCCCTCCTCAGTACCTGTGAGGCTGCCATGCCTGGCTGCCCACGGCTGCTCCGGGAGTTGCCACCACCCCATTGGAGATCACCTGCCTTCTCAATGTGAATTGGCAGTGCACAGATGTGTGGGGTGCACTGAGTGTAAATGTGAACCTAGGAGGAGAGGGGCAAGGTGTTTGGGGTACCTGCTCTCTTTGAGCTCATGGAAAGGAGGGTGTATGGAAGCTGAGATGTGGTTGGAGGGCAGTACAGTACTCTGTAGATCATAGAATTGTTTGAGACGAACTAGACGACCTTTAAGGGTCCCTTTCAACTCCCCTGTAGTTAACAGGAACATCTATAGCTAGATCAGATTGCTCAGAGCCTCATCCAGCCTGACCTTGAATGTCTCCAGGGACAGGGCTTCCACCAACTCTCTGGGCAACCTATTCCAGTGCCTCACCCTGATTGTTTAAAAAAAAAAAAAAAAATTAAAAAAAAAAAACCAATTCTTACTCATATCCAATCAAAATCTCCCCTCATTTAGTTTGTAGCCATTTCCCTTTGTCCTATCACCACAGACCCCACTAAAGAGTTTGTCCTTTTCTTTCTTATAGCCCCTCGTTACATACTGAAAAACCACTATCAGGCCTCCCTGGAGCCATCCTTTGTCCAGGCTGGACAGCCCCAGCTCTCTCAGCCTGTCCTTGTAGGGAGGGTGTTCTGCCTCATGGACCATTTTTGTGGTCCTTCTCTGGACACACTCCAACAGCTCTGTGTCTCTCCTGTACAGGATTCTCCACATCTGGACACAGACCCCCAGGTGAGGCCTCACCACAGAATAGAGGGGCAGGATCACCTCCCTCGACCTGTTGGCCATGTTTCTTCTGATGCAGCCCAGGATATCGTTGGCTTTCTGGGCTGAGAGGGCACATTGCTGTCTCATGTCCAGCTTGCCATTCATCAGTACCCCCAGGCATCTATCTTCAGGGCTGTGCTTCATCTTTGCAGCCCCCAGTTTGTATTGGTAGTGGGGTTGCCATGACTCAGATGCAAACCTTGCACTTGGACCCACAACAGTTTATAGGTGGTGTCAACAGTTTATGGGCTGGTTCAGCCTGGTTCTATGACTAATGGGGTGAGAGGACCCACAGATCACAGGCTCTGGGAAAGGGGGAAAAGGGAAAAAGGTAGGGAGATGGGCTTAAAAACAAAACAGCGGCAGCAATCTGAGGAGGAAAGCTAATTTACTAAATATGATAACGGAAAGCAAGATAACACAATATAATACAATATAATTGGAATTGAAGCTAATAAATCAAATAAATGAGTGTCCAAAACCAAAGGCCTTCCTCTAATGCTGAAGGCGAGATGGGTAGGGAGCACATACTGCAGACATGACCAGTAAAAGAAGAGGGACATTTCATGACTTGTGAGCAGCTTTATCTTTCTCTCTGAACAAAAACGGAAATGAAAAGTCTTCTGGGATATGTAGTTCTTCTCTTCTGAGAACCAGGTACCTGGACAATTGGCAGCTGATGGAACTGGAGCATTAACTCTTTAACTTCCAGTGCACGACATGATATTAAGATGTGGAAAACTGATAACAGAAAATCATAAAACCATGACATTGGATCTCATGAGGTTCTCCTGGGCTCATTGCTTGAGCCTGTCTATGTCTCTGTGAATGTCATCCAGTCCCTCTGATGTGCCAACTGCAGTACACAGCTTGGTGTCATCTGCAGACTTGCTGAGGGTGCACTCAATCTCACTGTCAGTATCATTGATGAAGATATTAAAGAGCATCGGTCCTAGCACTGGCCCTGAGGGACACCACTCCTCACTGATCTCTATCCAGACAATAAGCTGTTGTCTGCCACTTTCTGGGAATGACCTCACAATCAGTTCCTCATTCATCAGATGGACTATCTCCAATTTGGAAAGAAGAATGATACTACTTAAAAGAGGGACTAATATATCCTTTAAAATATATATATTTCATATGTCAATAGAAATGTACCTTTAACTCCTTTCTAAAGTCTTTGAAATAAGCTAAGGTTGTTTAGTTGTGTAAGCTGAAACATATGTTCAGACTTTCATACTGCTTGTCCTAATGAATTGTCGTCTTTGCTTGCTAATAGCAAGAACACACTAATTCCTATCAAACGTTAGCTGAGACCTATCACTCCAGGCTCCTTATTTACGGGTTTTAAGAAGGGCAGTGGGAGAGAAGGAGAAGAATGGAGTACACGCATCAGCAGGAGTTTCATTGTTGTTGCTTGTATGTTGGCCATTTAAGTCAGTCAAGTGGAATTGGAAATGTACTGCATGCCTTGCACTCTCTCTGACAGTAATCCCGAGGAAGGAAAACAATTAGTTCCTCTTCATATCACTGGGCCTTGAGTGTGTGCTTGGGGCTGAGTGCAAGCTGGAATGCTTTCTTCAGCTGGGGCCATTAGTCATATTGTGCAGCTGAGTAATTTTCTCTGTGAAGAACTGATGGTTTTATGAGCCTTAAAATAAAGAAAATAATGACTCTGTATGCTGTAGCTTCTTAGAAGTTTTTGTGTGTAGGCTTTTATCCCATTTCTGTGAGAAAAGGTAAAGAAGCAATGAGGGAGCAGACCAATGAAATTGCCCAAAGCACAGCTTTTATTGGCGCTAGCACGTGCACTCCCAAACTGGACGTTGTCAGTGTGTGGGATCCAGTTACTATTGCTTTTAGGTAAAACAAAAGTGTCTATTTGGTCTCTCACTCTGTGTCCCTATGTATTTATGAAGTGGAGACCAATGTGTATATGCTAATAAATCTGAAATCTTCCCTTCAAGAGCAGGGACAAAATTATTTTCCACACTGTATAAAGGCTGCTTCTCACTAATGACTTGATGTTAAAGAAGTTGCTGTGTAGCAAGGGTAAAGCAGTTCTCGTCGATGCCCAAGGGCAAGCTGCTGGGCTGGACCCCTCCCGTTATCTGTCCTGATAAGGCATTTATTTCTGACTGTTCAAAAGGTAGACCTCAAGTTTGGAGAAGGCATGTAGGAAGATTTAAATTTTGCAGTTATTAAAGTAATTGGGTGGGTTTTTTGTTTTGTTTTGGGTTTGCTTCTGGATTCCCACTCAACCTCTGCCCTCCAATCCCCCTTTTTCCTTTTTCTTGTATTTTTGTGATGTTGGGGATCATCAAAACAGGATCAAATATAATCATTACAAAAATTTTATTTATTTATTATTTTTAAATGAAAGCAAATTATGAACTCTCATACCAAAATTGATACAGCAGTGGAAAAGCAAACTTCTGCATTGAGGCAGGACTTCAGGATTGTATTTTGTGGATGGGAAGTGTGTCACAGGCAGCAGCTTGGATATTGTGCTTGTTTGATAGTCCTGCTTCCTTTATTTTGGTTGGCTTTTCTGCTGAGCTGCCAGGCTCTGGTGGCATGGGAAGGAATTGAGAGCAGTTTGCACCATGGGTTAACATGAGGCTGGCAGTCCTGTGTTTCCTTGAGTTGCCATGACTCCAGTAAGCATGTTCACTCTTCTGAATGCTGAGATGCATAAGTGTCTAACAGTGGAGTCAAAGCTTCAGTGTGATAGAATTTGATTTTGAACACTAGAAAGCTGTAAGCTACCTAACAAATCTTATTTTGCCAGCCTTCCTAAAGCTCATGTACTTGAGCTAGTTTGGAAAGCCTGTCCAAGTGGGTTTTGGAAGAATGAGCTGTTGGATTTCCTTTTTGGAATTGTCCCTTCTATGCCACTGAGCCAAGTGAAAGTTAATTTGTTCCTGATTATTCCCTGTGGGTCCACTATCCATGGTCTATCTCCATACTGGTAACCAGTGGCATGGTGGTAGGTGTGAGAGGCAGTGTTCTTCTGAGTGAAGATCAGTTAAAGACAGTCACTTGGTCGCATTTAGGTTTTTCTTCCAAGAAGCTCTGACTTGTCTCAATACCGAGAGCAAAAATCAGGAAAGCAAGTAATAAAGCCCATGAAGTTCAAGAGACTGAGGATGGTGTCCCAATAGAGTATCTCAGTCACTCAAAAGCTGTCATTTCCTTCTCTGAAAATCAAATGCTGTGTGTTATACCTAATGTATCTTTTTGCAGGAGGTGAAGGGGAATCCTTGGTTGACCCAGGCTCTTGCATCCACATCATTTGCAACTTCCATTTCCCTCTCCACAGTAGTATTCTCATGAGGTCTGTTTGGCTTCCAGCTCAGCGTGACTACTGCAGATGTCTTCTAGGTAGCACTGCACTGAATACCTGTCATCTGTAGAAGAGTTAGAATTTAACATCATTTTCCAACCTCATTCTTTCCATCCTATTACTTTGAAAAGAAAGGGGTATTTTTTCAGCAGATTATGAATATAAAATTTTATAATGTGGGTGCAAGTAGTAGCAGTGCGTAAGCTTTGGAATATTATTCTGAAGTGTCTTATACTGTCTGCAGTATTGAATTATGGTAGCTATCTTCTGGCCTCACACATCTTTGTAGAACTGGATTATTAATATACTTGTATTTTTGTGTCTGTGTGTGAGAATTAAACCTGCTTTCAGTCAAATGATAGCTGTGTTTGAAGTTCTGTAATCACTGTCAAAGCACTGGTTCCTAATTTTCTACGCTTATCCTGTAATATTAACCTTGCAATTCTTGATGGAAAATGGAGAATCTACATGAACTTTCTGGTAATTAATAGCCCACACATTTTGGACAATCAGGAGTGGTTTTCCTAGCTTTGAATAAGCGTCTCGCTTGGAATTTGAGTGTATTGCTGCCATCTGTACAGAAAATTATTTTAAATAATTGCAACTGACCTGTTTCTGTTTAGGAGTTATGTTATTATGTTAGAATGGGCTTGGTAACTGTCCAGATGCCTCTGTAGCAGTAATGATGCACATAGATCTTTTGATAGCAGCTTTTTAGATAGTCAGGACAGTTGCTTTATTGACAGAAAACAATTATAGAATGATGTTGTAATTCTGGTATGGCTATTTTGAATTTGAAGATTCATAAGTGTAGTTCTATACTGGTACAGTATTCATGGGAAAAAAAACCACTTTCTTTGGCAAGCACAAGGTTTCATGTCTGAGGAGGAAGCAGTATTTCAGCATGCACTGTAGTGAGAAAGTGGATGTCTGGGAGCAATGCTGCTGTTGCGTGCAGCATCCTTGAGAACCTGCCCAGCTGTTAAACATTTGTGGTTGTGGGGGGTGGAGAGGATATTGCTTACCTTGATAAGGAGGCAAACATTGTCTAACAGTGCCACCCAGTGATGTCTGCCATTACAGCACATGAGGACAAGGCTCCGTGTGCAAGTGGGAAGGAAAACGGGCTCAGGAAGCCAAGCCCCGTGGACACAAAGCCCTGAGCAGCATTATCCTTTCTGTTGGTGCTAAAGCTGCCTACTAGGAATCATGTATTTGAAATGAAGAAAGCAGAGCTACCTGTTGCCAGGATGCATCTACTTCCGCCTTGAGGGAGGTATCTTATTTAAGTACGCACATATGGGATTAAGCTTGGTAACTAGGTCTCAGGAGGGATGATTTATGGAGTGTACAAAATGCATTTAGTTTAATATGCCTCATTCGTGCTGGTAATATTAAACTGACAGTGCAGTCCTGTCACTTCACACGTAGCAGGAATTCCTTCGAGCTCTTTGACTTGCAGTCTGCGTATGACAAGCGCAGTTATTCTGAGCCTGGGTTTGGTGGACAAATATGGCAGTAACTGAGCACCATGGGCTGCTGAATCACATCTCCGCTAAGCGTTCCTTACTGATCCTAACTGCAGAGCAGTCTTTTGCAAGCATGCTTACCTTCCCGGTTAAAAAAAAATGGGGTGATTTTTGACGTGTTATGACAAAGAGGAAAGACCAATTTCATCTCCAGCTGCCATCAGGCTTTCTCATCTTCTGCTTTGGCTTCCCAGATAGATTTTGCTGTTCTCCAGTGTAATAAAAAGTTGGATTTCAGCTTGCAATTACTGAGTCCAGAATTGGAATTAGAATTATAATCTTTAGCCTCTGAAAGTGACTGAGAGAGGTGTTAAGGTATCCAGACTCTACGCAGGGGGAGTTGCATTTTAAGACTAACAGCAGTCATGGTGTTTTTAGAAGGGCAATACAGACAAGCCTAAGAGTTTTCACAAAGTTGGAACCACTTGTATATAATACTATAAGTAGAGATTACATGTAATAAAATATTAATGTGTACTTAAGAGGAAAAGGTGCTTAATGGGATGGTTATTGTCTGAAATCTGAAAAAGAATGCTTTTTATTATGGTTCAGCATTTTAATTTCAAGCAATACAGATAGTCGGTAAAAGACATTAAGACTGGAAAGATGAACTGTCTCCTTTTCTTATTCATCTTTTTAATAGCATGACCAATGATTTTGAAAATGAAATTGAATAAAGTATCTGAGTACTGATGATATCGTTGGCAAGTTGTATTATCTTGCCTATTTACCACATGAAATTTATTATTACTTCAACCTGTGAAAGGTTAAAATGCACAAGGAAGATTTGAGTACATGTGTATTCTTAGATATTCTTTGAAGAGAGGAAGGTTAAGTCAGATGCTGATCTTTCTCCAGAGGCAAGGGGTAAAGCCGCCAGAAAGGTTTGCCTTCTGTTTTAGAAATGGTGTGGTTGTTTTTATTGTTGCTGTTTTTCTTTGTGGTTTTCTTTTTTGAGCATGCACATTGATAACGTTAAAATGAATAAAACATACTCTGGAAAAAGTGTTATGTTTATTTTTTGTGTTGTTTTCCCCCTACAGTACATATACGTTGTTCTTCAAAATTTTCAAAACTGGAAGTGCCTTTGTATAGATGAGTTTTTTTTCTGTGGTGCACCTCACAAATGTCATTGGCACTTGATTGGTAAACACTGCTTCTTTATAGGACAGGGCTAAATCCTCAATTTTTCTTTGGTTTTCTTGCAGCATGGGAGTAAAAATTGCATTTAGGCATTTTTAGTCCCCTGTTTTTTTAATTTCTGAATGGTGGTAAAGGGGTGTATTTCATAAAGTTTTGTTTGGAAAATCTACAGCTGTAAACTGAGCTTGGCTTTTGTGCTGCCTATTTGGAATTTGCTGAGTCCAGTAGTAATAGTTTAGACTCTTTTTAAGAGAGCTTCTCCTACAGTTCACTTGGTTTCCTTGAAGCCCTTTCATCTTTTTAAGTTTGTTCTGTAGAGCTAGCTGAATTTGTTTAGGTATGCATTTCACTTGCTGCTTATCATGACTTGGAACATCAAGAAAAAGTCATGAATGTTTCTGAGGGACTGATAGAACAGCCTTCCGATTGATCAGGAATGTTAAAGGAAAGATGCTAAAAAGAAGTACGGTCACCATCGTATATCTCAGCGGAATGTGGTGCTACTTGGGCCTTGTTAAAATGGGCACAAAGACTAGAGAAGCACGGAAAGGCATGGGGAGGTTGTCTCATATTTCATGTAGCTGGTTTTGTTTTCTGTTTCTTCTTGCTTTTGCTAGCATAGAGATGTTATTTGTGTTTTCCTGCCCTGGGAATAGTGGAGTTGTGGCATGAATGTCCTTGAACTCCTCTTGTGTTCATGTAGAGCGGTGGTACCAGAGGGAGAGCTCCTGAACTGACTAGGTTCAAAGTATTGCCTCAAATCCATTGAGTGCTGGAGTGCCTGATCTGCTGAAATTGTTGAGGAGACTGACTGCGTTGTACTTGGAGAGCTTCTGTATATTTTCATGTACTTCAGTATGAAAAACTTGACAATTTTCCTTTAGTATATTCTGCTCTTGCCTGCAGCTGTGTTAGATTGGAAGGAAAGGAGGAAGGTTAAGGTTCTTCATTGCTTGGAAATCCAAAGGGATAAATGGGAGTGGCTCTTGAAGTTGGAACATGTTATACAGTTATTTTTCTTTGACATAAAGTGTTCATCTATGTGCTAATCACGTTCTTGTCTATGTAAGCCAGTTTACTGAGGAATGAAGCTCCGTGGAGTTATTACTACAGTAGATGTTAAAACTTTCAAATTATTCCACAAAAATGATGCAAGGAATGGAAATGGAACTCCTTTCCCATGAGGACAGGCTGACAAATCTGGAACTGTTCAACTTGGAGAAGAGAAGGCTCCAAGGTGACCTGATAGCGGCCTTTCAGCATCTAAAGTGGGGAGCTGCAGGGAAGATGGGGACAGACTCTTCAGTAGAGTCTGTTATATTGTAGCAACGGATATTGTAGCAAGCTTAAAGAGGGTAGGTTTAGATTGGATACAAGGGAAATGTCTTTTACAGTGTGGTTGGTGAGGCACTGGAGCAGGTCACCAGGAGATGCGGTGGATGCCCCATCCTGGAGACTTTCAAGGAGAGGCTGAACAAAGCTCTGGGCAATCTGATCTAGCTGTGCGTGTTTATGGCAGGGGAGTTGGACTAGCTGACCTTTACAGGTTCCTTCCAACTCTAAGGATGCTATGATTCTATTCACTTTTTTAGCTTAGGCAGTATAACTTTGTGTAATTACCAGTTTTGCAGCTGAACATTCTGATTTGATCTAGCTTTGATTATAGCACTATTCTTAATCTCAGTGGAGCTTATCATTGTATGCAAGAATTGTGTTTTATGGTTCACTTTGTGTTTTTTCTTTAATGAATCTAATGAAGAAGCATCACAACTTTGCCTTTCAATCATCTCTCAAAAAACTAAGTCCTGAGCATTTTAGGGAGGTGTGATCTCATTTATACCATCCCTAGTTCTTCCTGATGTAGCTGTTTGTTTCTAATAGTGGTGTGTGTTGAATTTTGTGTATGGATATATTGTGGTATTTTGCATTAGCAAAGTCTGAAAAACATGCTGGAGAGAATAGTTGGCTGTCCCCTGTTCCTTGTCAGAATGCTTGGGCCTAATGCACTCAGCCATCTGCATTCAGGGCTGTGACGGTAACTTCTGCCCCATGCTGTCAGTCTGTGCAAGGTCTGAATTCCAGTAGTAATGACTGTACCCTCAAATATAATGAATGCTTTTCTGCAGCAGAAGCAGTTGTTACTTTGATTTTTTTTTTTTACTTTTATTTTTAAATTAAATGTGTGTGACAGTGTATTGAGACTTAAAAAAAAATAAAATAATTCTCCAGCTCACACAAATGGTGGCTCTTGCTGCTGAGAGGGAAAAAAAAAAAAAAAAAAAAAAAAAAGATGCAAGTGATCTCTTGGTAATTTATTTTTTTCAGAATAATTTTCCAAGAATGAAACACTTGCTTGATCTCACCTTCTGAATTCTAATGCTTAGCTTTATTTTGGCATTTGTTCTAATATGTTCCATAACTCAAGTCAACTAGTTTTTTTCCCCTGCTTTCTTAATGTCAAATTTGCAGTAACATGCTGTGCATGTACCAGGACATGAGCGTGTGTAGGTGTTTTGGTCTGTGTTAGTTCTTTACTCAGATAATTGTTAGCACTATTTAAGTATTTGCTTTCCTCGCTTGGATTTGCTTGTTCCTGTCGCATTTGAAAAAAGTAGACTGGTGCCATCTGTTAGCTTGAGACTGCTGTACAGCTTGACCTTTGTCATTCTTGGAAGATGGAGCACAGTGCTGCCTTGGCTGGGGAGTACTGCACAGGGAAGGTTTTGCTTCCACCTGTCATACAAAAACAATATATATATTTTTTTTTGGGGGGGGAGGGGGGATTGGGGAGGAGGTTGGATATTTTACTGTTTTGGTGGTTAGTTACTGTATATGTTGAAGAGGCTTTTACTACAGGAGAGCCTTTATCAGTGTATAGATGCCAAAATTACATCTGCTTATGGTTTCCTGCTGCATGCAGGCCGTTGTTTTGTTCTGCCTTTTGTTTCAGTTCATTTGATTGTTCAAAATATTAGGATATATGGGAAATCTGTGCAGTTTAGTCTGCAGAAGTACGATTTGTTTTCCTTTGTTAAGCAGGTTGAACATGAACCTTTCAACCTTTTCAGCACAAAACCTGGAAAAACTTTACAATAAGGTTTGTTGTGCAGGATTCCCACTGCAAAGGGAGAACAAAAAAAGCACTAAGGGATATGTGAACTGTGTAAATACCAAAATGCTCAATTTTGGGTCATTTCTGTTTTATGTCTTGCCATATTATTAGTAAACTGATTATTGAAAAATTTATCAAAAGTAGATCAGTAGAGAGTGAATTCTCAAACCTGACTGTGATGTAGTTTCAAATGTATGCCACCATCTTTAATTTTTAGTTATACGTAGAATTTATTTTAGAGTTATTTTTATATCTCTGATGATGATACCACCATAGCTAAGAAAAATAGGAGTAGAAAAGTCAAGCAAATGAGTCTTAAGATGCCTGCATTCGAAGAGGAAGTTAGATGCTGTTAATATGTTCCTTTCCTTTCACAGCTAAGCTTCCTTTTTTTTTTTTTTTTTTCCATCTCTGTTAAATTACCACATTTATTTCAGTAATTGAGCTGGGGTAGATAGCAAGACTCAGTTAATTGTGCATTTCTAAGCAAATGCATAAGCTTCTGACTAGTAATTAGATCCTTTACTATTAGTTTATTTTGCGGAAATTAGGTTGAATAAATGATGTGCTAATTTCACTTGCTGAACCGCCTATCAGCAATGTGCTGACCTGTGTGTGTGTTAGTCAATCAAATTGTTGGACAAATTAACTGAAGAAGTTGACTAATAATTAAGAATTTTATCAAATATCTGATGCCTAAGTGGCATTTGAGACATGTCTATGTGCATTGTTTCATATAGGCCTGAGGAATACTTCTTTATTTTAGGATCAACCAAGGGTATGCTTTCCATATATGTAAATGATATATGCATATATGAAAATGTATAGTGGTGGAAGAGGGGAAAATTTCTGAAGTGAAAGCTCAGAGGTGGAAGCAGTCTAGTTTTGTGGATAAACATCTGTACAAAAATGCTGATCTTCAGATAATAGACCATCCCTGTGTCTTCATGTTAAATTGCAGGAATAATCAACTTGATAAAATAATAGTTCCCCTCCTCCCAAACCAGTTTTATTTATACACACAATGTCTATTGTATAGGCATATATATAATTACAATCATAAATACTAATAAAATTACATGAAAATATTCTGAGATTGTGACCATGGAGTAAGATCTGAGTTGAGCAAGCAGCACTGCAATAATCCGGACCACAAATGCAATTCTCTGAAGAAGCCCCGTCTCTGAGCAGGGAGATGATGCCCTTTTCCTCCTGTGGTGAGGCTGCCTCGGTGCTGTCAGGGCTCTTCCATGTGTTCCTGACTGTGTACGTGCTTGGTTGTTGATGAACTGTTGCTGCTCGAGAAGATCCAGCATTGTGTCTGGTCTCTGAAGGATGATGCTGAGTGCTGTGCATGTGAATAGGTTCCTGTGGGAAGCTGTGGAGGGGAACTCTGTTGCTTGATGGGAATAGCATCTGCATGGCACAGCGAGCAAAGCAGGAGAATGTGCCGAGCAGTGACAGCAGCTGACTGAGAACCTGGAAGGATTATTCTATAAATTGCAAAAGAAGGAAATACAGGATGTGCAGTACTGGAGAGTATTGCTCCTGGAACACCGACTCCGTTCAGTGGCTCCATCAGTATCCTTGCAATTTATTCCACTAGTTGGTCACATTCCAGTATTGTTGAGATCTCTCTTTGGGTCCAAAGATGAAATAAGACCTTTCCAGCTGGAAGGCTCATTGTGTATTACCAGATTTAGACCCACTTTCTCTGATCAGCACTGTCCAGCAATGCATCCCTAGCCCATCTTTGCCCCTTACTGTGGTGTATTTACTGCAGACATTCGTCTCCATTCCTTCCCCTTTCATTTTGTATAGCAAAACAATGCAGGCTCTTTTTGTCTCTTGTAAAACAGACCCAGGGCTGCTGTGCTCATCTTCACAGCCCTGCTCTGCACCTGTTAAGGATAGAAATTCGTGTCTTGAATACTGGTGGCCAGAGCAGTATATGGCATATGCAGCAATCTTTTACCAAAGCCCTCCAAGTTACTATATCTACAGCTCACACCACGCATTCCAGGGTTGGGCATGGAAGTGATTTCTGCTATTTACTGTTGTTTCCCATCCTTTAAATGTTTTTAGAAACAGAGAGACAATGTATGTTGTTTGCAAGGAGTAAGGTGATAGTGATGGTATAGAACCAGAACATTTTTTTTAATTACAAATCTGAAAAAATAGAAGCATGAAACAGACTAATGAAATGAAAAAATGTAGTGGAGTCTTCCAGGAAAACAACCAAAACAAAACCAAAAGACCCTCAAATCTCCACCAGTGAACATGTCATTGATGAGAGTTCAAAATGTTATTGCTTAATATTTGTCAAGTTGAACTGTGTGAAATGTTATAAATTTACTAATAGGAACAAAATCATGCCCTGTCAGGAGATTGCTCTGGGTGATGCAATGAGTGTTTCTTTTTTTAACCTCAGTATTTCTGCAATATGCCATTGGTAGTCACTTAAGAAAATCATGTACAGAGGCTGAGTGAAATAAATACTGCAGTGGAAACTGCCTAAAAATGTTCCTGGATGTGATGCACCATGTCTGTAAGTGCAGTAAGCAGCTTGGGGTTTTCTGCACGTCAGAAACTGCCATATTGCAAATCTTGGTGTTCGGAATAGAGCACTGCAGGCCCTGAGTGCTTGCAGTTGTCTGTGGGAATACACACCTCAATGTTTTTGTCAAGCTTTCATTTCCTTCCCTTTTTTTTTTTGAGGGGGGAGGGCATAATTTGAAAGCAAACAAGACTTTCTATTAAGAATTAACTGTGGTCATGAGAAAACAGTCATCATACACTTCAAAGTAATGTTCACTTACTGAATGCCTCGCCTAGCAAAGACTTGCTTCTGAGCTCTGTTATTGCTATTGCTCTGGATTGGATGAGATATTGTTACTTTTATATCAGAGTTTTTTAATTTTTTTTTTCAGCTTCATGTAGTTTAAATTACTCAGAATTCCTTTGTAGTGGTAGATGTAAGTACTGTTTATAGAAATCTTTTGAATGTGATCTGTTTCCATCTCTTACAGGTGAGGAAGGGAAATCTGATAGCAAAGCAAGTGTTTGCAAAATTACTAAACAGCAGAAGTTATACAGGTAGCACTTAGGTGAGTTTTCCTGATCCTGAAACTGGGAGTGGGAAGACCATGGGTTGACAACTGTGTTGTTGGCTAAGTTGTTGTAGATGCACATATAGAGGTGGGACTTGAATAACTGTTAAAAACTGTTTCCACCCACTCCACTAGAAGTAAGCTTGTATTCAAACCTTACATGGTTCTCTTGTTGACTCTGTGGGCTGTGTGTACTTGGAGCAGTGGCGTGTTTGGGGCTGAGAAGTTCCCTGCAGTGAAAAAGAAAGATGCATCAGTATCTGCCTACCACATTCCTGAAGAAACATTTCTTAGAGTAATAACTAGAAAATGACCTAGGTTTTTTGTTCATGTAAGTCATCGTGCAGCGACCTTGTGATTTCAACACTGAATTTACAGTGGCAGTAATTCTACTTCATAAATGGTGGCAAATCTCCTTTTAATTAATCTGAATATTTTTCTCCATGGGTAAATAAGTCATTCATAGTTGATGCAGTAGAAAAGTTTGCTTGGCAGTTGTTTTCTTTGTTTGTAGTATTCTGTGTCCACAATGAACGCTTCATGGAAACTTTTCATGTGCAGCAGGCGAATGTAATATATATGACCAGAAACTGCATTGCATGTACAAGTGCAGTTCAGTTTAGTAGTTAAGAGCTGTGAGTCCTCAACTTGCTGGAGTGATTATCTACTGTCCATAGGTAATACCCATCGTCTAAGGTATTGTTCACAGAAATGTGAGAGGTTCTTGTCATTTCCTCACACACAGGTTTTTACCGTGGGTGAGTCTCTCTAGTTGCATGGTTCCTCCCCACCACGGGACCAGTGAAAATCTCGGTTTTGGTCTAAACCTGCACTGAAATGTGTCAAAACAGCTTCCTTCCTTCCTTTTCCTCTTTACCCCTGAAACTCTGCACTCAGCACCAGTAGTGATTGGAACAGGGCTTTCATTTGGTGCTTTTGGCAGAAAATGTAATTTTAGAAACAGTGGAGTATTTCTGGAATTAATTTTGGTTTTGTAAAGTGCTTCATCTCTTGCAGGGATATGACATTTCAAAAGTTGAGGAAAACCTTACTTTGACATTTAGAAAGAAATTAAATATTTTGACATAAATTTTTCATTGGTCCAACTTTTCTTAGTCTCAACAAAATAGACTCCATCAATTCTTCATTTGCCCTTATCTCTCATGTAACAGTCCTGTGGGAGGTAAGCCTCAACGAGCGCTAGTGAACTGGAGCTTATTTACTGCCATAATGCTCTCACAGAGAGTTCTGAACATTTTCACTGCTGGGAAAAGGAGCAGGAGAAAGCAGGAAGACTGATGTTTTCTTGGGACAAGCTTTTGATGGAATTTAATTAAAAATAAATAATTGTTGGCAAACTACAGAATTAATCTGTTCCTTTTATAATTACTCTTCAGTAATTACCTCTCTACCCATAAGTAGCTCCTGTTTGATGGTGGAGGAAGGGGGTTCAGCTTATAGCCTTCTCCTGCCTTTTCCCTGGGGCTGCCTGTCCTCAAAGGACTCTCACAGTGGTGTCGTCATACTTTTTGGGTTGCACTATTTGTGGTGATGGCTCTGTGCCTCACTGAGGAGCCCTGAGCAGCAGTGGGTGCAGCTTGCACCCCCAATTGGGGATGCTCTCATCGACTGCTGGCTTAGTTGAACTTGGCACACTGTGGCTGTAGGCTCAGGCAGCAGAGCAGGGCTTGCAGACCACTTGTGAAAGAGTCAACTCAGGTTGTTGGTCTTCAGTGTAAAGCAGGAAGCTGTTCTTTGTGCATCTGAGTCTTGGAAAGACCCATACCCCTTCCACTTATTGTTCCTTCTTCCTAGCCCTGATAGAGTCCGTATGTGGAGGAGGCCTCTGTAGTAAAGCTGCCAAGCAAAGGGGCTGGGAAGCTGGACAGGGGAGGGCCATACTCAGAATGATCTGGGTCTTGCTGAAGAGTGTAGGAGATGTAGGATGTAAGACAAGGAGGTAGCCTGCCATCAAGATAACGATGCAAGAGGACTGTCAGAATCGCCTCATTTTGTTGCCCTTAGATGTTTTGTGCTTAAATATGCGTATCACAGAATGGGGAAAATGGTGCAAGCTGACTGAAAGTTCTTTCTGTAGCTAGCATTTTCTGTAGCTCATTCTTTAAGGAGTTTTTAGTAAGAATTCAGTTTCTTGCAGCGGTAGATGTATTACATTTTTTTTCCAGTGGCCATATGTTGCAATTGTGATGTAATAAAGCTGATGTGATTTTTAGTACCTTGTTGACTGGAGTAGAAGACACACAGGTGTATTATGAATGCAAATTGTGCTGCCTTTACAGTGCTGCCGATTTATGATTGTACTGGAGTGAGCGGGAACAAGCTACCAAAATTATTTATTTACAGTCGTAACAGTAAAGAAGATGGCTCTCTGCTTCAACAGTATTGGTCTCTGTCTTTAATCTTTAATTAACTCTCTGAATTTGACTAGATCTGCAAATAGCAGATGGTGAAGTGTTGCCAAATTGTCGCTCATCATCTGTTCCTCACATGCATAATTTGTAAGAATATAAGTATAAAGAAAGCATATCAAAAGTTTTCAATACAGTATTCCCTGATAGCAGGCGTGTGTGTTCTTATTTCTTTTTGCAATTACAATTAAGTTTAACAATGAGCAAGAGATTAAATAAAGGATTTGCACACACACACACACACACACACACACACAACATTTTCATGATAGATTTTCAGAACAAGTAACTATTCCAAAATTGCACAGCAGTAAAGCAAGTGAATAGTCTTATGAATGTGTAATGTTCAAATGAAATGGATAGTAATATACAGTAGAAGTATTTTGCTTATTTCTGGTGCTAATACAACCTTTTTGTTATTTGTGGTAGTACTTCTGGACTCTGACTGGATTTTATTAGTTTAACACAAAATGGAAAGAAGGACTCATTAAATCTCCTAATTCCCAGCTGTGGACTGCAGAGAGAATTGTGACTTTAATTTTGACCAGTAGAGAGATGCAAAATTTTTCCCTCCACTTCTGTGGAGAACTGGAGTCTTAAGCTGTTGTCTCGACGGCATCTATGTAAGTTCTCCTTGATTACTGAACATCCTATTTCCTTTGAAAGAAAAAATATAAACACAAATTTAAAAGTAAAATTGAAATGTGGAGAAAAATTGCTTCTTGGTCTGCCTCTCTTTTCCTGATTTAAAGTTATTTTCTATGCAAGGCTAATTTTACTTTATATTTTTAAGACATTAGTCTGTAGACAGTACTTGAACTACAGCAAATATGAAGTTAAAATAGGTATGCAGCTGCGAGGTTACATTATCAGATCTTTTTAAGATGGAGATTCAAAATTTAACTCTGTGGTCTTGCCACAACTAAAGATGACATTACCATCCTCTTAGCTGGGAGTCATTTGGAGTCCTGAACCTGGTAAATGTGTTTGTAAAGACTTTCAAGATGGGGCAATTCAAGAATTGATTTAGAAATTACCCTGAGTTTTTATTGGAGGAGTAGAACCTTTTTGCATTCGAACAGTTTAACAAATGGATAAGTAAAATATGCCTATATAAGCAACAGAGTTCAGGGAAAGATTTGAGGGAAGAGGGGAGGAAAAAACGAGTGTTTTTTTTCTTCTCCATTATCTGTACTCTTTGGCAATATTTTGTTAATGCTTTTTTATGGCTTCTTAACTTTTCAGTTCCATTCTAATTAAGTTTGCATTTAGGGTATACCCATTACCTCTGACTGTTATTTGTCATGTTATAGGGGTTTTATACTTATTTTTGCCATCTATTTGGCAAAAATAGACATGTGGGAAGCTATGTCTTGAGTATATATGTTGAAAATGAAGACATTAATTGTGCCTTCTTCACAACTCAGTCTGTCGATTCACTTAAAAAATCTGTTTCAACAAAAGAATATGGCTCAGTTATGAGATCATTTGTCTGTAGTGGGGGGAAGGAGGAATTCCCAGAAGAGTACAAAGTAAAATATGTTTTGTTGAGTGTGGTTCAAGTGGTTGGTTGACTCAAATCAGATGAAATCTCAGAGCTCAGATGGTATTGGTTCTATTGGTGGAAGGCTGGAGGAAGCTGACTCTTTCCCCTGCTGTAGGTATTGTGCATGTGCGTAGTCCGGCTGCTATCTTCTTCAAAAGAAATTCACAGAAAGAGATGTATGATATGATTAAAAGCCTCTCTTTTTTTTTTTCTTTACTTGTCATGTAAGCTTTCAAACCAGATAGACCAACAGCTTATAGATTCAGGAGTTTACATGTACTCCTACATACTGTATATAACGAGGATTACTTAAACTCTGTGATGGCACAAGCTGGAGGCCTTTGCTGAGAAGGAGAGGCCATTTTATGAAGTACTTATATGGACTTGGGGCTGGATTAATCTTGAGCTGTTGCTCCATCTCAGCTAATTACCTCCACCTCCTTTGCTGGGCAGTGGAGAACGATGTATGTAGGGTACAGATCATTCAGCCTATTTCAGGTCCGTATCTGAGAATGAGCTCAGTCATGTTGTCAAAAGAAAAAAAACAACTGCTTGTAAAGGGAGCCTAGGTAAAGATGCTGGGTTGGTGACATAGTTCTGTAGCTTGCTGTATGTTAGGGATGAGTTTTGGCCGGGTGGTCAGTGAAAGTGTACTCTGAAAGCATTTTCTGCTGTAGGACATCCCCCCAACATTTGTCATGTCAGTGAAGAAAAAATGTTGAATGCAGTTCTGTCTAGGGTCATTGCTGAGGTGGTTTTATGATCGGTGTTGAAGTTTGCTAGCGTTCTCAGACAAAATGTAGTGTAGGCAAGCGGAGAGCATGGGGAAGCTGTGAAAATTTCCTGCAGCTGGAGAGCAGGCTTAGAACAGAGCCAAGCAAAGTTTAGGTGGTGAGAGACACCGTCCTCTGGACACAACTCTTAGGTTCATCTAACAAAACATCTGATAAATAGGTTGGCCTCTCTTTGATATTCTGTAGATTGGGTCATACCTGAAATTCTCAAGTACGACCTGACTTTAACTTCATAACAGGGTCAGACAGAGTTAGAGGAGTTTTCTTGATCCTAGTTTTGGTATGCTGAATGTAATGAGGTCTTCAGTAAGTAAGAGAGGCCCAAAATGTTAGGGATAAAAGTGTGGCTGCATTCCTTTAATTTTCTTTTCAAATTAAAAGAAAAAAACCGTACAAACATAACTTCCTCTATTCGGTTTTTTACTTGGAAATAAATGTATCTGAGTGTTTCAGCTGCTTTCTCCTGCACGCTGTGAAAATGTGGATATGCTCCTTATGCTAATGTATAGATTAGATGCATAATGTCCTATATTTTGTCTCCCAGCAGAGGAAAATGATTACACTTGCAACCGATAGATGTAAGCCAAAACTGGAAACCCAATTTTACAAGAAAATAAAGGGGACAATAACAAGCTGAATGAATTTACAGGGACACGAAAGCATACAGAAAACAGCGTGCAACTATCATTTCTAAAAATTCTAAAAATCCTGGTTTTTAACTTCTGCTTTGTAAATTTATGTCCTGAAAATAGGATAAAGAGATTAAAAGCTAGGAATACTTCTTAGTTGCAGATTCAGTCATAGTAGAGGTTTGGACTAAGACCTAATTTTCTCTTTGCCTGCCTTTTATTCCAGTTCCAAATAATCTGACAAGGAAGAAAAGAAAACAAGAAAAAATACGGCTGGAGTTAGCACTGCGTAGATGAAATGTTGTTTGTGCTTTTGCAGTTTGTTATGTAATCTAAAGCTAGTTTTTCACAAGAGCATTTAGCAGCAGTTGGTAGAGGTTGTCATAATGCCGTGTGTGTGCAATTGTGGTAGAGGTACTTAGGAGAAGAGAGCCCCTCGCAAAGCCAAGCCGTGGTGTAAGGGTACAGGAGGTAGGAGCCAGGTCTGTCTGCACAGCAGAATCCTGTGAATAATCACAGGTTATCCACCTCTCTTCCTCTTTATCCCTCTTCTTCAAAACCACATGAGTATTTTCATATTTTGTCCAGTATAGTTCTAGAACTGCTGGAGAGAGATGGATAGCAACTTAATTGCTATTCTTGTTACTTTTGAGCTTGCTGTTGTATGTCTGTAATCCTGCTGGTTTGCACGCATTGGCTTTATCTTGGCAACTGTTTTGTTTGCTGTAAAGGAGTTAAAAAGCTATATAATCCTTGCAGCTGGTACTTTCAGGAGACTTCTAAAGTAGATGGGAAGTTGCTGCAGAAGTGAGTGCTGCTGTCACGTGGTAATACCACAGTGTTCTCCCTTTCCATGGCTACCTGCTCAGAATGTCTCAATCTTGCACTGATTTCTGACATCAACAAAGTGAATGGCATTTACAGGTCTAAATTGTGAACGAGCAATGTGCTTGGAATTTGTTCTTCCTTCTTGCTCTGTTTTCTGATGCCAATAATATCAGGAAGACATTCTTTCAAAAGGAAGGAAGTTTCTCATGGCTTCTTTCAACAGTCTCTCCTGTTTACAGATGTCCATGGCATATGGGCATCACTATTAAATATAATAAGTAGGCTGGTGACTGTAATTATTGAAGAACAAGGACATCAGATGGGCCAAATATATGTAAAGGCTAGGTATTCAAGTGGGGAAGTTATTTGTTCATAGTAAGTGAAGTAATTAAGCCACAGCGAATACAGCTCAGTGAAATTGTCTGTGTACATTTGTTCTTGCTGTAATGGATTGCAAAGATGCGTTGAAACAGACAGAGAAGTATGGACTGGCCTTATTCTGGAGGTACTAGTATCAGATCTGATGTCATTAGCTAATTTAAATTTTAAGAGCAACACTACCTCCTCACACTCTGCTCTTTTGCAAGTATACTTAAAACTTGTGGGTGTTCTTAGTGTGTTGTTCTGTTGTTTTGCATAGTTTTCTTAGAAAAACATAAATGGGTTATCATAATCAGGTAAATCTACACATAAATTCAGTGTGTATCATATGCTAGTCCTAAGGAGATGTTGTACAAATTGACAATGGCTCATCAACTTGTGTGCCCTATCATCTGTTTAGGCCTCTGGTACTGTGCTAGGGGTTGGATTTTTTTGGCCTCTTGGAATGAGGGCGTAGCAAGCTCCAATCAGAATTTGCTGATGTTTTCTGTTGCTTTGAGTTACTGGAAGAGCAGTAACATACTCATGACTGAGAGTTACGCTGTTCCTTCCTAAGGTATCTAGGTTGTAGGTAGCTCTGTGTTAGTTTACTCTCAGTAAAATCACAGAATCACAGAATGGTAGGGGTTGGAAGGGACTTCCAGAGATCATCGAGTCCAACCCCCCCTCCCCCCCCCAAGCAGGTTCCCTGCAGCAGGTCACACAGGTAGGGTGTCCAGGCAGGTCTTGAATATCTCCAGAGAAGAAGATTCCACAACCTCCCTGGGCAGCCTGTTCCAGTGCTCCGTCACCCTCACCGTAAAGAAGTTCTTGCGCACATTTGTGCAGAACTTCCTATGCTGCACTTTCTGGCCGTAAAATGTATTGTTCTGTCAAAATGTGTCCTAAAAGAAATGCCTGATTAGTATCTGATAATAGTAAGGCTGTGCTGCTGCATCTGTGTAGCTGTAAATATGTGGTGAGGACTGGGTAATATTTTTCACTATGTTTTGTTCCAAGTTGCTAACAGACTAGTATTCTTTGCAGTGAGTGTAGGTATTGCTGTTCATGATCCTTTTGAGATTGTACCCTGTTGTCTAGTATGTACTGAGGACAATGCAGTTTTAATTTTATTGTCAGGTTTAAGTGTGCATGTTATTTAATGCTTCATATATGTGCTGAGTGAAATGACAACCGTGAGACTGAATCTGCATTTTCCTTTAGCTCTTAGGTGACAGTAAGTAATACTTTTTGTCACAAAGAGATTTTAGGTGCTTAGAGGTGAGAATTTTGTTCTGACTAACATCAGAGATCTTTATTTGCAACAGTACATCAACAGGTGATTTTTGAAGTATGTATGATCATGATTGAATTGTGCTTTCTTTTGAGATTCTCCAAAAAAAAACTTGCAGTCTGAAAGAAAAAATAAAATTTTTCTCAGCAATTGCCAACTCTTCAGTCTTAGCCTGGAGTATGAAAATTGAAGGAAAAAAAATAGTATATAAATTACTCCCAAAAAATAGTATATAAATTACTCCTGTTACATAGAGGTTCTGCAATTAAATATAAAGAACTCTTTAAATGATGCATGAGTCAGATGAGAATCCAGTACCAACTCCTATAGGTTACGTTGCTGATTCTGTGTTGTTAGTAGGAATAGTAGGACACAGTCTTATCTTAAAATGTGTGGTGTGAAATTAGTACAAACTTGAGAGCATTCAGACCAAGCATTCTTAAAATATGATTACCTGTTCAGCTGCTATTCACATGTGCATTTTGGTACTAATGTCAGTTGTATGGTCACAAATGCAGTACCTCTGCTATGAGAAGAAGCTGAGAGCTGGAACTGTTCATCCTGGAGAAGAGAAGGCACAGGGGGGCATCTTATCTCTGTATGTGTGTGGTCTCCTGGTGGGGAATTAAGAAAGCAGAGCCAGATTCAGCTCATTACCCACTGTCAGGACAAGCAAGAGGCATTGGGCACAAAGTCAAATGCAGAAAGGCTTTTGAAAAGTGATTCGAAGAACCTGTTTGACTGTGATGGGTGTCAAACATAGGTACAGGTTGCTCAGGGAGACTGTGAAATCTCTTTGAGATTCTCAGAAACTGAGTGGACAAGCTTCTCAGCTGCAGTGCTTTTCCTTTTGTAACAATCTGAAGGTAGAAATGGAAAACAGTGCATTATTTTGTTTTAGTTTAAATTATATGGTTGCATTTACCAGTTCTTGTAATTGTGCTGCTTTTTCTGCTGTCACTTTCCTGGGGCTGACAGGAGGCCGTGGAGCATAGGCTGCTATCTCTTCTGCTTTTGTCCTTTCTCCTGTTTGATGTCCTTGCATCATCCACTGCAGTTCCCTTTGCTGATCTCCTCTTGTCACTGAACTATAGTAACAAAACCTTGTCATAATGGCTGTCACAATCCTCATGCAGGCTGATGAGTGATAGGGGATAGCTGTCAGAAGCCATGTACTTGTAAAGCAAACAGAGAACTGCTCCTCATACAAGCTGGGGTCTGGGTACCAGTGCTGTTCATATCCTTCGTGCTAAATGCTCACAGTTTTCATACTGTTCTTCTTCAGGACATGCCTAAGGACATCATTAAAGACAGGGCACATAAGTGAACTTCCTTCTGCTCTTACAAGATGCTTAAGTGATAGCTTAACCTAAATGTAAGCAAATGTGGCCCATTCATGTAAAGAAACAATCTGAGCTGAAGTGTACACTCTACTTAAGAAGCAGAGCATTAGGGAAAATGCCATCCACAAGTGGTTATACACCTTTCATGTGACAGGGCTAGTTCATGTTTGAATTGTTTGAATCATTTAGAATTTAAGAAAAGTACTGAAAATATTCTAAGATAATACACTACTACTGAAAGTGCAGCATACGAAGAGACTAATAATGACACCACGATGAATCATGTTTTAATAGGTTGAAAAGTCAATAAGATAAATATTTGGGCAGCCAAATGTTTTATGCAGATCTTTAAAATGCTTGTGAGTACTTAAAGTTTGAGATTCCTCCTAATAACCTAATAATTCTTGTACAATCTGTTAGGTATGTGCTGCAGTCAAATTTCTTTTTGAGTATAAGTGCCCAAATGTTTGACTACTTTTCCTCTCTCCTCTAATCTACTCCATTGCTCAGGCAAATGAACTTCCATATGATTTGCCAATCTGTGTTTTGTTAGCTGTTTTCAAGATTAATCCACATGCTTCTCAGGTCACCAGGGGAAGAGGCCCACTCGATAGTGCATCTTGCAGTGAAATGTCAGTAGCTAGCAGACTTGAAATTCTATGAAATGGGACTTGAAGTTATGTTAGCAAAAGACGCAATATATATTGTAAGCATGGAAAAAAGCTTTGTCTTGTGCTGAAATGACATTAGAACGATCTTACTGTAGTTTTCCAAGGAGCATGACTTAGTACTTAGCTTGAAGTTGGAGTTGCTTATTTTGCATTCTCTATGAGCCAAGTCCCCAATAGTAGATCAAACTGTCATCCTTAATAGAGTCAAGAGCAATAAAATAAGGATGAAATGCAATGTGTTGTAACAGTGTGAAACTGGAATCAAATCTGTTACAGTGAGACATAATGGCATATAGCTCATTCTTGCATGCCGACTGCATCATCTCTGGATAATGATCTCCATGAGGAAACGAAGTGTTTCTGAGAGAGCCTGCCAAAAATGAAAAGTATGAGTAAGGCAATGGGTTTTTTGTTTTTTGTTTTCTTTCCCCTGCAGAAAAGCACTGTGTTCTATAGACCTAAATGTGAAATTAAATGGTAACTTCCAAGTATAAATACACTTTACAACAGATAGTATCAACTGTGCTTTGGAAAGCTGGAAATCTTGCCATGTATTTTGCAAAGATGAGATATGAGTTCTTACTGTATTGTCGGCCATATAAATGATCTGGAAAAGCAGGCCAACAACAAGGTAGCAAAGTACTGACATATTTGGGCCAGATAGAAGGAACTGTACAATTACTTTACAGTACTGCTTGACTAAGAAAAAAAAAGAAAATGTTTTTCAATGTCATGAAATAGAATCTTTTGTAAAGGTTGGTTGTAGACCTGATTTTTTTAAAAAACTTATTTTTTGGCTTAAGAAGGTGGGTTTTTTTTTTTCCTTATGAGGTGGAAGGGAAGGGAAAAGAGCCATTCTGAATCATAGCTTTCTGTTTAAAAAGGTTTTGTTTTATTTGTTCTAATAGCAAATAGTCAATTTCATGTTCTGGATAAAGGTAAAATAGCTCTCAATATTGTTTATGTTTGGGTGGCTCTCAAAAGCTCTGGAACAGAAACCATCATAGAAATAAGACCTTGCATAAGGAGGGAGGACGACTCTTTAGAAGTTTTTCTGCAGCACTGTGTGTGAAGTAAGTCACTCAGGCAAGAAGAGAAGTGTTTACTTTGGTTGCTGTAGCTCTTGTGTGTGACAGCAACATTTTCCCTCTTACATCTTGTTTTCCTTCCCTCCCCACTTTTCATGAGCACACACACACATGCACAAACAACCTTCTTCCTAATTCTCAGTGAAAATTGCAAGTTTTGCTTTCCAAATTCAAAACTTCATGTAACAGTTAATCCGGGAGGAGATCTCATGAGGTTCTGCATAATGACATTTAGGCTATGTAAACCAGAATTTGAAAGGGATCGTAGAGTCTGCATCTGTTTCCATTCCTCTATTTTTAGAAGTAGACTTCTAAATCTAGATCCAAATCTAACAGAAAGCTTCGGTTGCTCTGCTATTATGATGCTGTTGCTCAATGATATAAAGAGATTTGTTTGATATCTATTGTGGTACATATTAGCATTAAAATTTCAAATTTAAGAAAAAAAATGTATCCACGCTATGACAGCTGCAAAACCCCGCAGGCTGACATGCAGTATAACAAATGGTTGTTCCAAAGAGGGAAAGAAGTGTGCTAACTGGAAATCCTTATAGTATGGGGAAAAAATTGTTAGGAATTTTCTGAGCGTGAATGTTGCCTCACTTCTGTGGCAAACCTTGGAGTGCTGAGGTAATGCAAGCTACCAGATGTTCAGGGAGTATTTACAGTTCTGGAAAAGATTAAGCCTTTCCTTGGGCCAAGGGCTGCATAAGAAGGAAGTGGGTGAAAGAAAAATACCAAGTGTCTACAAACGAGTGCAATATAGCCTTCTGTTTGCAAGAAGAGCTTTTATATTTATTATGCATAAATCGATCCTTTATAGAGTATTTACACCAAGATAACTGTTGGGAAATAGTGTGTTGCCTGTTACTGCTGCAGGAGATGTTACTTGTCATTTCTGGATGTGATTTTGTTTTGTTCCTTTTCTTTTCAGAGAAACACATATGCCCCTGTCCAGTCCTTCCTTAGTAGAAGTATTTATTCTGTGTTTTGTGATTTGCCACTAGGATTTTTCTAAACCAAATTTCTGAACTCTGAGAGAACATATTTCAAATACTGTTTGAAATGTCATTCTGTAAGTAATCAGGTAGAGTTAAATGGTGTTAATGGCATGCTACATTTTATAGTGCTGGAAAACAAAAACGAAAACCAAACTACCACTGATTACATGTCCTGGTTCATTTTAAATTTCAGAGGGAAGGAGTCTAAGTTGCCTCCATTAACATATATATACATTTTGCTTTCTCACAGTCATTTTTTTTTTTCTTTAGTGAGGTTTTTGTGGTATACATCTTCCCCATGCTTCTTCATTGTGGTGGTTTTTTTCTTCTTTTTTTCTGGAAAATTTAATCAAGTTGCTCTAGCTGAGTGAACTGTTAATGTTTTACACAATACAGCTCCTCTACACAGTGTAAAAAGTATCATGGTACTACCACTTCATAGACCTGGCCCTCTGCAAAGCAAACCCTTTGCACATGTGCTAAAACGTCTTTCTGTAACACAAATAAAATCCAACTTGTTTGGAAGTTGCAGTATGTGAGGTTACTGGTATTGTGATTTTGATATGTTTATCTTGTAGTAGGGATTCCTACAGATGAGAACAAATTTGTAAATGCAAATGTAGTATGCATTCAAATTACAAAAATTTCAAGGTGAGATTGAAAAGAAGTGCTGTAGAAACAAGTTCAGTTACTTTTTGTAGGATCTCTGCCAAGGCCATTCATTTATAGCAGAAAGCATAATATGTTTTGTCTACACTGATGCATTATAAAATAAAACACAGTCCATCATATGGAAAAGATGGGTATGTAATATATTCTTCTGTTTTCTTTCCTTTCTCTGTGACCTGCAGAAAACTCTTTATCCATCCACTTAGTTGCATTTGTTGTGAGGAATTTGTTGCTCACTAGATTAGTCCAAGCAATTTTTTCACTTCGAAAACAACTTAATACATAGCTTTCAGCAGGAAATGTTCTGGGATTCTATTTGGAAGGTTTAACCACGGAGGGGGGAAAACTGACAAACGACTTGACTTGCTTGACATCTGCTGCTGAAGTTGATGTTTGTGAATGTATCAGATCGTTTTGGCTGTGGAGTAGGAAATTAATAAAAACACAAATTCAGTACTGTTTCGTTTCTCATGTCAGCCAAGGTTGCAGATTCAAGCAATGAGTGCAAGTTAAGAATTTGTGATTGAATTTAACAAATATCCCTATGTACCTGCCCCTGACTGTTGTAGGCAGGGTGGGTTCTGACATAAACTAGCACCCTAGGAAGTGTAAATGTAGGATGCACCTCATTTAGAAGTAAGTGTTCTGTAAGGCTGAGAATTAAGGAGTTCTTTTCCCAAAGGAGTTAAACCAGAAGCCATTAAGTTTTACCATTAAAGTTTTAAATGTAGAATTTATCCTACTAAATTTGCTATAAATTCTTTTAATATTTAAATGTCTTTAAATTATTACGACTATGACATGAATTTTAATATTTTCAGATAAAGGGCAAAAAAAAAAAAAAGTAAAGGATATCAACATACAGTAATTCTTTAATGCATCTTGTGGGACACCTCTGTGAAACAGGCCAGAGTTTAACTTGGAGACCTTTACACTGTGCTAACTACCCTCCAACTACCCTCTTATTGTGGATTCTCTTGGTTGTTTTTTTTTTGTTTTGTTTTTTGTTTTGTTTTGTTTTGTTTTTTTGAGTTGACAGACGTTCTGTGAGATCAAGTCCATGAAGGGTGTTGTCTGAGCAAGGCTTTGAGTGGTAATGAGGGTTTTGCCAAAGCATGTGGCCTGACAGTGGCTCAGGTTGAAAACAGCAACAATGCAGGAGTCAAAAGTTAATATTACTGAAAGTTAATATGATTGTACTGCCCATAAGTTTTAATTCTGACATGTTATACTCCACTAGCATGAGGAAGGATGAAATCGATAGCATATTAGCATCTAGGGGAGCAGGGGATAGTTTTTGACAAATCTTTAGACCCATGTTATTATTGTTTTTTGGATTCTATGGTCAGTCCAGCAATCCTTTAGATTATTGTTTGGACTCATCTCTAAAAAAAAGAAAATCTGAAAGTTATTTTGTAGAAACAATATTATCAACAGTTGACAACTGGTCAGACTCTGGAGTTCGCTGACTTACCTGTATCTGTATAAGACGACTGATATCTGACTTCTCTACTTTTCTGGGAAATTCCTGGAACTCTGTTAACAAACATACAGGAAATTAAGCATAAAAGATTTTTGGTTTTTATGTGGTAAACTCTGCTTAGTATAGATTAGTATCTTTGTTCTTAATGCTCTGATAATATTAAGTTTAGAAAAAGGCTTTGTGTCATGCAAATGTAATATATAATAAATACTTGCCTTTCACTTTAATTGACAGAACGACAGGTTTTTCTACTCTTTATCAAGTTGCCAGGCAATCTGAGACTGCTTCATTCTGCAGAAAATGATTCAGTTGAAGTGCACTTAATTTAATCTCCTCTGTTTCACTGAGTATTTGATAAAAGATAATGGAAAATGCCTCTACTTGTGCTTTAAAAAGTTGTAGTTAAATCAGACTTGAGATTGCTCTTTTTTCTTGCTCCCTCCTAAAGGTCAGTGGATCTTTGTAATGTGAACTGTGGTGGAAAAGTAAGCCATTCATGGACTTGATCCAGAGCTGATGGAGCAGCCAGTTAAATGCACTCCTAAAATGTAGTTATTGCATTATTTGCTGTCTTGGAGCATGAACGTTGAATTAGCAATCTGAGCAAACTACTGCTGGCTGTGAGTTGGCCAATGATTTGTTATCTGATGATTTCTAGATTTTTAGAGCAAGACTCCTTTTTTTTTTTGTTTACAAAAGTAACTTTGAAAGGATGTATGTTGGGAACACATGCAGGATTGGGATTGTTTTTGCTGCATGCTTCACAGACAATAGATTGTTGGAAGATAGATCAGGGTGCTGAGTCTGTAACATGCGTTCTTTGTTTGTCATCAGCTAAGTCATTACAGTTGTCTTGATACTGCCAAGAGTGAAAAAGGTACCTCTTTCTGTCTCACTTAGTTGCCCCCCAGTGCTTCTTGTTACCAGGGAGAAAATAAGTACTTTTTTTCCTTTTTCTATTGAAGTTTAGTACTGTGTATTTTCCCCCTAGAAGACAATACTAGAAACACTGGCCCATCTTCAACAGAGCAAGTTTCTTCTTTGACCTTCACCATCCTTTTTGTTAGAAAATAAAGTGGTCTCTGTGTTGCCTAACAATGGAGATGGTTTTGTTAAAGCCTGCTCTTTAAAAAATATTCAGGCAAACAAAATGTTTATTTAAAACTGATAGATCAGGTATAGATTATGAGCAGAACACTCAAAGAGGTTTACAAAGTTTGAGGGAGATAAGGGAAGGAAAAAACTTTTAAGTAAATAGTGACTACAATTAAACCTGTTTTGTAGTTCAAATGAATTCTGAAACAACTTGAGATTGAAATGTCCTTTCTACAATCTGTGCAATACTTCTACTGTAGTGCATTGCTTCTGGGAGCGTTAACTGCAATGTGTAATACAGGGAATAATTCTGGAATTTCACTTAAAGACAAAGCAAAGTACATGGCTGCATGACATAAGCCCTTGTCAATTCAAGTATTCATAAAAAAATATTCAGAAAGTATATTCAGAAAGCTTAGGAACTTGAGAGAGTGTCCTGCTGAGCTGCTCTGCCTAGGGCTTTCCACAGGCCTTGTCAGGTCTCTGTGCTCAGCAAAACAAGCTTAGGAAAGACAGTGTGCCTCCGGGCTGAAATGATTCTTAACAGTAGCTTCATTTTGCTTGATCTATTGAGTGAAGGGATGTTGTAGTGTGATCAATATAGGTCGTGAGAACCCTTTTCCAAGCATGTTGGAAAAGGCAATTGTACCAACATATGGCAGGATGCAGTTGGATAAGCTTCTGCCACCTCTTGTACCAGATATCTTATGAGCACCTTTCTGAGCAGAGGTGTAATGCAAGTAGCTTCTGCACCTGCTGTGGGAGGCATGTATAGTTCAGCATGCTAATTTCAGCTGGCTGTATTGGATTGTGCATTGTTTCCTTCAGTGGAAGCCTCCTTATAGTCCTACAGGCTATGGTAGAAGATCAGCCGTGGTAAAAATGAACCCTACCTGTCCGAAGCTGAAGTATGTATTAAACTTACTTGTCATACTTATGTTTTTATAGATGGATTAATTCTTGTATGTATGTTTCCAGGTAGAAAAACCATATAATAACCGAGTCAGATGCCAAAAGATTGCCTGGCTGCCAGTGGGTGCTGGGCCTGCTGGCCTAAGCTGAGCTGCACTGGGCAGTGTCTGGGTATCCCTGCCACCACCACCCTCCAGCAGCTTATTGCATTGCAGTAAAAAGACACAAATTAGTCTTCATTGTTCAGAATAGTACAGTGACACACTTTCAAGACAAAATCAGATGCAAATCATTTAAGCCTTCACATCTTCCACTAAGATTTTGTGCATGTTCAATGACAGGAATTAGTTTAAGGTAAATATTATGCAATATAGTATAAGCATCCTGAAAAATACAGTTTTCTCTCATAGCAAAATATAACTGAGTTGATTAATCATATTTTAAGAATGTTTTAGTATATGATATAGAGAAGAAAAGTAAACGAGGGAAATTCTGTATTCCTTCATAGACATGTGCTGCCAGAAGCCATTCTTGAGTGTGAAGTAAAGTGTGAGAGATGTGCTTTCCTCCTCTGTGTCAGGACTGGAACCAGATTAATGGACTAGATTGCAGCTTTTCTGTTCATTTGTTGAGACTTATATTGTGTAGTCTACACGGAAATTATTTTAGCAAGTATGGAAAAATGGTTTTGTGCCTTCACTCATAACGTGCTCTAGGGAAAAAACAAAGTTGTTCCTAAATCAGAGGTGGTTATTGATCTTGACTTTATAAATTTATTCCTCCTTCAGCTATTTGTTTATTCTGGGTTATTTTATATCTCTAGTAATGTGCATCGTGTGTTAATAATGACAACTGTCTTTTCTGTGCTCATATCAGATATTCAGAACAGTTATTCAGAACAGTTGCATTTACAAGGAAATAATGTAGACTCTCACAAAGAGCTGCAGTTAAGTCAGGAAAACTAGTCAGTCTACTGAATTTAATATCTCTTGTGTTACAAATAAGAAAAGACTATTAAAAAGTGTGAAAGTAAATTTAAATATTGTTTCAGCTCTCCAGTAGCACTCCAGAGGTACAATTAGCAGAATGAAATGGCTGGGATCTGCCATCATCTCACTCATTTGTTTTGTCTTGGGAAATTTACTTAAAAAAAAAAAAAAAAAAAAAAAAAAAAAAAAGGTAGAATAAAGGTGTTTATTATCTTTCGGATTTTATTTTGGAAACCTTCTTAATAGGGCTAAGAGCTTTATACTGGATTCAAAATTATTCCTTGGGGTGAAGAGGAGGGGACTATCTGTCCTTCAGCTGAACGTTTACCTGCAGCTTATGACTGGATTTAGCTTGTTTGTACAGGCACTTCTGTGAAATGAAGGCCTGGGAAAGACTTGCTTCCTCTCTAGAGTTTTCTGGTGACAAAAGAGGGCACTTCAGACCTGGAGCTACCCAGCGGCTGCCCAGAGAATGTTAGATGCTCTTCTGCACTCTCCTCTCAAAGTAATATTGCTTGGGGAGATAATGGCTTTCCTCAAGATGCTCTTTGGATAGAGGGAAGGCTGTTGTAGTTATCTGGATCAAAAATGGAGGTAACCGGTACTGAGAAATTTCTTTCAGTATGCACTTGGGGTGCAATACCCTTTATTTTATAAGGATCTGAAGGATCTAGATTGCCTGAAGTACTCCCTGCCCCAAGGTGCATTTCTGTTTACATCTTCCCTTAAAAACTTGTTCAAATGGAATAGGAATTTGTGGTGGTAATGTGCATTTGGGAGTTTGTACTTGAATTTGTATTGATTGAAAGTTAACACAGTTTAAAAGCCTTACAGCTATTCCGTGTGTTTGCTAGTTATGGTCCTCGAATCTTTTGGGAGTATATGAATCAGTGTGTTCATTGCCCTTTGATTTCAGCTGGAGTATCTCATTTGTAATGGTGAGACTTTGTATACTTCCTCCAAACTTTTACAAAATTGGTTTAATTTCATAGGGGTCTCTCTCAGAAGTGACCAATTAGTCACATTTGTGCGACTGTCAGCAAACCTAAGTGTGATGTGGAATTTTTGCTGTTGTTTTTTAATGTAATGAAAAACAAATAGAAATTGTTTTAGCCATTGTACTTCTCTCCACAGATGTTATCTGTTAAAGCTATGTGGATGTAATCTGTATACGTTTTACTTGTGTGAGTGAAAATGCAAGCACAAACACAGGTATATAATTTGTTTATTTCTGTAATTGTAATTCCCTATGCATGTGAGCGTGTAGAAAAAAACATGAGCAGTGTTTCTTGATACCACTGTGGTATGTGTTTTTCCTCAATAGGTTGTCTAGTAAATGCAAAATATAAATGTTTTATTTAGAATCGTCATGCAGAGAATTATACACATTTCATTTCCAGATGCAGTCTGTGCCCTAGTGGCAGGTACTTTAGCACTCATTGCAGTGTTGCAGAGTAACAGAAGGTAACAGCAGAAAAATCAGTTCAAGAGGCATAATCACTGTAATTTTTGCAAATGTTTTAATAACTCAAAACTTGGAGGTACTTCTTTGTATGTTTGTATTTACTATGTATTGAAGGTTGTGGAGTCTCCTTCTCTGGAGATATTCAAGACCCGCCTGGACACCTACTTGTGTGACCTGGTGTAGGGAACCTGCTGTGGCAGGGGGGTTGGACTCAATGATCTCTGGAGGTTCCTTCCAATCCCTACAATTCTGTGATTCTGTGGAAGCCTGTTGATTTTGAAAGCGTGTTGGGTGAATTACTTAGTGTGGAGTACCTGTAAATTTTAAAGGTGCTTCCTTTTGTTACTCTGTTCCTTGTAATAACTGTTAATTTGGTCATAACATACCCAGAGAAGTGATTGACAGTGCTGGCTCTGTAATTCTTCATGTACCTTTCAAGTCATTAAGGTGTTTGTTTTCACTCTTATCTTCCAGTTAATGATGTTGTATCATCTCTGAATGTCATTCTTGTGTATGGTGAAAGCTAAAAGAATTTTGCCCTTTCTCTAAGCAAATGGCTTTGCTAAAAACTTCATTCTTTTCCTAGGAGAAAACCAGGGCAGCCTTGACAGAGATGGTTTGAAGTGCTTGTGTTGTGAGTAAATATCAGACATCTGCAGGATCTAGAGTGGGCTCTCAACTGAGAGACGTGGCAAATATTTTGCTCCTTTCGTGATGTTTTCACCTAGGCTAGTCTGGCTTGGATCAGTACGCAGCATTGTCTCAGGCATTTTGCTGCATGTATCAAACTCCTTTTCCTACCTTTTACTTCATTTTGTTTGTTTGTTTGTTTTGTTTTTGTTTTTTTCCTACTGCTGGTTCAGGCCGTGATTTATTTATTTATTTTCTCCCTGAGTATCTCTGATCTTCCTGCTGCCTCTCTTGTACGGGGCTGGAGATGTGCATAAAGCAATAACCAGTGAATCCTCTTGCATTTTGCCTTATTGTGAAGTATGCCTTTCATCTGTGGGCATTTACTGTAGACTTAATGCAAAACTATTTTTCAATGATAAAAATAACTGCAGTCTTGGAAAGATTCTTCTTTCATTTACTAGTAGCAGGAACTAGCCCCTTGATATTTGAATAAAAGCACTAACAGTTCCACGTCCCACTTAAGTCAAAATTGTTTTTCTTGACTCAAGATGATATGCAGAAATGAAGTAATGTATCTAGCAAAACAGAACAGCACAGCACCATTTCTCAGAAAAAAAAAAAGCAGCTCGCACGTTCATGGATTGTATGTGCTGGGTCACTTATCGGCACTAAGTTGTGGATATGGCTTGCTTCTCTAGGTTTGTCAGATTGCTTTGCATCATCATGGTAATTATGCAGTAGACTAGCAATATTATTTAGACTACTAATATCAGTAGAATAATCTTTCTGTGGTCATTAATTTTAAAAAAAGAAATAATAAGAGATAAACGTCATATTTTGATAACACAGTGAACTGTTGATTTTGAGATATGAAGAACCCGTGAAAATGCGTAGATTAGTTTGATTGTTTGCACTCCACTGGTGAATGGATTTGTTGTCATTTCCACATCAACAGCACCCGTGGCTTGACCTGACCAGAGATCTTAGCTAGAACACTTGAGACCTATTTGCTGATTTTGTTTTTACTGTTCTCTTTCTGTAAGTAATATTAATTTTATATCTGCTTAACATTCATGATTAATAACAATTTTTAGTAAACTTGCGAACTTGACCTGCTGCGCCAATAACTTGCACAATTGTCCCTCTCTTCTTCTCCTCTCAATCCATTCCATTTGTCCTATGCCCATGCTTGCATTCCAAGTTAATTAAAACTCCTCAGTTTAAGGAGGAGTAAAGTTTCTTGGGAAGGTGCACTAATACTCAGCTTATCTCTTCCTGGAGTTGAAAAACAATTTCCTTGGCTTTTCTTGATAGCTTACTGCTAACAGAAATAAAGTCAAACTGCTAAGGACTGAAGGATGGTCGCTCGTGTAGGAGAAGAGCACTGCCCATGTTCCTGGCCTTAGATGACGCCTTTTTTCCCCAGCACCCACTGAATGTTAAATTCAGTACAGTGCTTGGAGCAAAACTTGTTTTCTCCTCTACCTGCTGGCATATGTCTGCCTAGGTTTGCAGCATGCTGGGATCCCTCTTTCACCATCTGACCTAGCATTTCTGAGTCATCTTCAAAAGGTGTTTTGGGCTCGGGGTGGGGAAGAGGACCTCCAAAACTCACCCTGGAACAGCTGAAAGCTGAAATGATAACTAAGAGGAGGAGATGATGTTGAACATCTCTCATTCACTGAGCCGCAGCAATTGACTGTGAAGGAAGCTCTGCCTGATGGAAAGGTCCTGAGCATAGTTTGAAGGAAATGGGGCCTGTTCTACTCTGAAGGACTTCAGGTGAGGGCTGTCGCCAGCAGGGCTTCCCTCTGCCTCACTGTCAGCAGCTGAGAGCCCCTTCCTCTCTGTGGATGGAGTCATGGGCAAGTCAAGATTAAGTTGTTTATATGTAGCAGCTGGGAATGAAGCACGTCTTTGGCTCTCTCATAGTCTAATAAAGCTGCTTTTTAAAACTTGAATATTGTGCTTAAGAACAGGATGTTTTGGAGATTATTAGCAAAGTTATACGTTTAGACAGATTCATTTTTATCTGTTTATTACACAGCAATTGAGATTTGAGGGAAGATACGGCTTACAAAAATATAAAAGCAACTTTGGGGCAAAATAAAAGGAGGATTTGTAATAAATATCCCGTTAAATACAGGGCTAGAGGCTTATGCTGCTGGCTTTCAAACTGGCTGTGCTGCTGCCACATGTACCCAGATAAAACTCGGCTCAACAACAGCATAAAAAAAAATAAAAAGCCCATTGAAGTACAGCAGCCTTATCAACAAATACTTTGTGTTATTTACATCCTACGTGTATTTTCCCAAAGATTTTTTTTAAAACTAGAAGCAGCTTTTTACAGCAATCCAGGTTAATTGATGGAAACAAATATGAATGCTGAGAGGCACTACTTTGGAGATGATTCCAAGAGAAAATTTCCTTGTTGACACGAAATGGTGTATCTGCCAGTAGAGCCAAGCCATGAAAGCAGAACAAAAATACCAGGCCTGATTCATGGCCACATTACTTCAGATTAGTGCCAGCGTAACTCGATTTAGTTTGGTAAGTTTTATTTAGGCATCTAGAGCAGGCTGAACCCTGTTTCAAGGCTCATGGTATGATCTGCTAATGCTGGATTAGAAAGAACATTTGTTTAATGGAATTACAGTGGCATAATACAGTGATGAATGCGGTCCATAATCTTTAGCACTGATCTATGTGAACTGTAATAACATCACAAGAAAACTAGTTCCCGAGTGTGTTGGAGGAGGAGCAAGGAGTCATTGGGAATCACTTCATGCAGCTCATGCAGCGTCAATTCCTTTTTGTCAGGAATGGAAGGCAAAGGCACTGCATGCACAGGGCTGGCAGAGGGCTAGTGTGCCCTTTACGCTCTGCTGGCACTCTTATGAAAATTACGTGCTGAATTCCCCTAGTAAAGGTTCTCATAGGTCTTGAATAGCATTTCTAGTTGGGGAATTAGTTTGAACTAGTAAGCAATATTTCAGATACCAGGCAAGACAAAACAAATTGTGTTGAGCATGTGCTGAAATGATTGAAGTTCAGTTTCAGGAGCAGCCAGTCATTTAAGTAGTATTTACTTAGTATGACTTCTTGTAACATGATTTCTATGTCCTTCAATTCTAATCTAGGCAAAGCCAAACCTTGCTCCAAAGACTGTTAGTGTCTACCTATTAAACTACAAAGGGGGATAAAGAAAGACTGATAGCTTTGTGTTGGTGCATTTTTCAAGTACACAACCTGGCCACTACCAAGAAAAGGTTGTAAGCAGATCGTAATATTTGCAACCTGACACAAATTAGTTTTCATATATAATCAAGTGTTTGTGTTTAATGGCTGTCGATTATGACTGAACAAGAATTCAGTTTTAGTATAATTCTGAAGACTATGGGAAGTTCCTCATAAAGTGTGATCCATTGTGAGTCTGTATAGATAGATTCACTTTATGCTGACTTAAAACTTCTGTCAAAGGCAAAAAATGCAACTAAAAAAAGAAAAGCCATTTGGGAGTAAATAATAATAAAAAAATAATAATTCATCAACTGCTGTTTTCAAATACTTTTTAAAGTTAAATTGGCTCCTTGTGCACAAAGTGCCAGGCACATATTTATGGTTGTAAGCATTTATTCTTTTATTTATATAGCTTTGACCTTGTCTGATCTGGAAAGTGCTGTTGTAGATCTGCTACTTTATGCATTTCTCATGAATGGCGAAATACTAAATAAACCATTTTACCATTTACAGATCAGCATTATTTTTTTATTTAGTTCACATGGAATAGCTCAGACATTAATGTTTTGTTTTCCACATCCTGAAAGTTACTGAATTAGGTCAAGTGTAGAAATATGGTAGTGTTGGTTTCTTGTTGTTGGGTTCCCTTCCCCCCCTACTCCTACCCTCCTACGTCCCCCTCCCCACCCCCCCCTTTTTTTCCCTGAGGTTTTTGGGAAGAGGAAGTAGATTTGTAGACAAATCAGAACTTGAACAATTCAAACATGTTACTTGAAAGTGGCATTGGTCAGTGCTATCAGCTTAGAGCCCAGAAGAAGCCAGGAGGTAAAATACCAAGATCTGTTATTTCTCCTATTCCCGTGGCTTTGTCTTAGAGGGTGCGCGCTATTTGAGCAAGGTGTTGATTGCTAAATACCAAAACATACAAAATTTGGAATGTTGCAACATACAGGTACATTTTTTAGGGATTACTTTGTAATGCTAGCAGGAAATTCCATTTCCTCTGCTTGGTAAATAGCTTCCTAGCTTTCTTGTAGCAGCAATAGTTGAGCTAGTGTTTGGTGTTCCAGGAGGTAACTTCTATAGTATGACGTTTAAGCAAAGCATTTTCTGTCCAGAACATTTAAGCCTAAGTGTTATGAAATAGAATATCTCAGACTATGAGCTACTTTTACCTGCACTTCCTCATATTTCCTCCTAGGACCATTTTTAACACATTTGTGGTCAGCTGCAAGATCCTACATATTTAGTAAGTTTTTGCGTGCTGAAATCTCATTGTAGTTCAATCTTGTCCTGATGGAGAAGCTGTAGAAAGGAAAACATGTTTGCATTTCTTCCCCTCTGCCTGTCACAGCAGACCTTAACCTGACCAGACTTGGTTAGGTACTTCATGGTGCTCAAAAGCTGTGATGGAGAATTAAGATTTCAGTTTCTTGGTGAGGAACTGTTTGCAGCACTCCTTTTATTTATGTTTTTATCTATTTTCATGTTTATACATATATATACATTGCCAGATACAAGGCTGGCATTTGGTAATGAAATAGAATGAACCAGAAATTCAGATCAAAATGGTTCCATAATCTGTATTGACGTCTGTAGGTTATTCAAGTCCAAGAATCTATACATTTTTTCCAATAGATTTAAATAATTCTAGTTATTACCCACATGCAATTGCTTCTTAATTACTACCAATCAGGAACAATGCTTATGTCTTAACACAGAAGAGAAGTTATTCATCACTCAAGTATCTTGGGGGAAGGAGGAGTGTGCCTGATTCCTTATCTGAGTCTTGGAAGATCTTTGGTATTTTCCATTGTTGCAGGGCTTTTTTTCCCTCTGACTTTGTTTTCTCCAAATGAATTGTTCCTATAAAGGAATTTAAACTGTGGATAATTATTGTTCTCTGTTCCAAAAGCTAATAAAAACAAAGCTCAACAGTATGTAGTTGGAGGCCTGTGGAAAAACTTGGGTGTAACACACAAAGTAGAAAAACAAACTTTGCTGATGAGGCTGGGAAGCTACAATCACATTTTCCAGCTTTAACTGTATGTTTTGGTTCTAATTGGAAATGTTTCCTGTTAAAGTTAATTTTTCCTTTCTCTTTTATTAGGTAGTTGTTTTTTATCCATAAACTGAGGACAGCAGGGAAGATTAAATGTCAAAAAAATATTCGTGTATGATTTTGAATGTAGGAAAAGGAAATATTTTTGTAATATTTTACAAGATCGCGTGTTGCTTTGTGCTCAGTAAAACTGTTAGTATTTGTTTTTGTTTTTTTTCCCAGTAGGTGGACAAAATACACTTTGGGAATGCTGTTACTATATAACTGCATAGCCTACAATTTCGTATTTCAAACAAACCCAAATTTCTTGGAATTATGAGGCTTTTCTTCAAGGCAGCTGTTTTCAAGTGTACCTCTTTCCCTTTCCCCTTTCCAACCCGCACTTTCTCTTAAGCTCTCAGGATATTCTGTGTGACATGTATATACCTCTAGATGTTTTTTTGTTCAGGATTTTTTAAATTGCTCATTAATAACAACTGGGGAGGCAAGATTAGAGAGAGACTGGAACTGTTACAAACAAAATCTAAAAAATCCTTCAACTAACAGTAATCCAAATTTATATTTGCTACTAGTATCAGAAGTGTTCAGAGCAGTTGGGATGGATACATGTCAAACTATTCACCAGACTAAAATCAAGCAACTGAGACAGTCTTGTGTATATCCCGGTCTTTGTGCATTTCACTACTCTTGAGCTCAGAGTAAGAATAACGTGTTCCTGCTCTAACCTTTTTAAAGAATTTTTAGATTCATACTCTTCTTTAGGACTGTTAAGGTTTCCTGTGGTGAATATTAAGTATATTCAATCCTGTATTGATGGCTGGTGTTCTTTTTGTTTTTGTTTTGTGTCTTTAATGGTATTTCTTTGTAGTGACATCAGTCAGATTATCTATTTACAGTTATTCTTTTCAAATATAATTTACCCTGAGTTTCTAAGTGCATTGGTTATGTTGGCTATATTGTTTTAAATAGTTGAAGCCAAGATTGGCTATGTACTTGGCTTATTGTTAGGACTGTACGTTCTGGAGGAGGCTGATCACTTGTTGAAGAGACCAGACCAATTCTTGAAATGGTGGGAAAAAGTAGCGCTGCAACCTTTAATTCTCTTTGCCTGATAGCTCAAAGAATAAGCAACTTTGATGGAAAGACTGTTAAGAATTCAGATTTGAAGACGTTACTAATAATTGCTTATAGCCCATTCATGCATTTCACCAGAAATGATGGCATTGCAGCACTATTCTTTGGGTTCCAAGTTAATGGACACTTATGGTCCTTATTGAAATGCTTGTCCAAACTGAGGCACCATCAATGCAAGATAACAAAACAGCTCTGGTTCTAAGTACAGTCTCTGCTCTGAAGCTGCTGGGATGCAGGTTTCTCTTGTAAAGTAGCATAGTATGGGGGGAGAATTAATCATTCTTTTGCAATTTAATGCTCAAATCCTGCAAATGTGTTCTAGGGAGAGGATTATCTTCCATGTGTATTGCAGAAATTTACCACATCAGTGCTGCTTATGGTATGCTTGGACATTGGCTTAGGCGGGGCATTTCTAGTGAGGGGTGAGGAGGTCACGTGTACTTGCCAAAGGGGCTTGCATTGCCTGTTAGCATGGCCACTTGTTCACTTTTGCCCTGCTCTCAAGACATGCCACATGGCTTTCTGGCCTCTGAGCTTACACACAACTTCTAACTGCAGAAGAATGAGTTGCTGAAGCAGTAGATGTGAAGTAATGGTTGATGTTTCATTCGGAGTTCAGTTATCTGTAGGTTAAAAAGTGCAATTATTCAAAGTGAAACTGGTAATTTTATAAGCTTTCAGGAAAACAGGTAGAGTGAGGGCATGACTTGTCTTTTTAATTAGCTCAACACGTTGGGCACCTTAGCATTAGGAAATGCCTTGGCAGTAGATTGAGGACCCACTGGCTTGACATAGCCCTTCCTTTTACAAGCACCTTCCCAGCACAGTGTCTGTGCACAGCTGGGTGAGCTGCTCTGGGACACTTCTGTCGTTGCTGTTTGTGTGTTTCTCTGTTAGGAGTGAAGTTTCCAAAAGTGCTGAAAACTGTGAGGTAACTCCTCCGAGGTGAAATATTTGAAGAAGTCTCAGCCACTTCTTTCTTTTCTTTTTTTTCTTTTCTTTTCTCCTTATTCTGGCCTGCAGATAGAAAGAAATGCTGCTAGCATGACTCATCAGTCTGTTTTGTGAAGCAACTGCCTTTCCAGCCTGTAGTACCTTTTGATGATGATGTCGGCAACTAAAATTGGATAGCCACTTGAACAGCAATTGAGCAGCTTCCTATTGATAATAATTAATTTTGGGCTGCAGGTGTTATTACCTCTTCTCAGGTGGTTTGGTTTCCATGCTGCCAACTGAGACAGCTGTTTCACACATCTGCCAAAGAGCTCTTCTCTTTCTATTTTATTTGTATGTTTGCTAAATATGACCTTGGTTGGGCAATGAGCTTTTCAGTTTCCTAACTTGATACACAAGTGCTGTTTCTCTAAGGTGACTTCATGTACCAGCATCTTCTTCATGATGGAATGTTTCTTGGTATGTTATTGACTAGCTGGCCCCTACTAGCAGTTACCTTTCTGTGAAGTAGCATGCCTAGTCTGGGAGATGTATTTGATTACATCTTCAAACAAATACATCTATGCTGAGCTCTTCCAACTTTGCTGGAAGTATTGCGTAGCCCTGGGAAGATTGATTCTAAATTTCAGTAGATAATTGGTAACCCTCATCATTTATTTTATACTGTAGAGGTATTTCTCAGGTGTGAGTTTCTGTTATTCTTATCACATCAGCACTTACTTAACTCTGTCAAATTGTTTTCATGAAAATCTGATAAATGTATTTAGTAAAATAAATAAAGAAATGGCCTCAAATATATAATGTATTGAAATAGCACACTAAAGTTTGATATATTAGAGAGAGGTTGGTAATTCCAGTGATGTATCAGAGTCACTAATAGCTTCCAGGTAGGGTTTGCATCAAGTGTTCCTACCCTTAATGAAACTAGCAAATGAAAAATGAAACCTAAGAGTTCTAGTTAGGGAGCAGCAGAATATGAATACTGCTTTTTGCTTCACTGAGAAAATTATGTTTTGAGTTGAGTTTTGCACTGTCATACAAATACATGGATTTTTTTTTAACCAGTTAGTGATATATTTTACTCTCCATAATTGAAATGGACAACCCCCTCCTCCCCCTCCCAAGAACTTGCATATGCTATGAATGCAGTGGTACACATTTTTATACTGTAAAGAAATTGTGTTTTCTAAATAACTCACTCTCTTTTTTATTACTCTTAAAATCTTTGAAATACCTGCTAAGAAAATGTGCAGGTTAAGAAAATATCAAAGGTTCCACCGGGTTTGAGTGGCAAATCTGTTGCCAGATAACTAGATAACTTGTATGTGGAGATAAAAACATCATCTAAATGCTGCCTGAGGAAATCTGTGGAAAAGGCTATTTGTCATGTGACAGTTGTGTTCTCTTTCTGTATGTGTCAGTGTTAAAACAGATTTTGGCAGTGCTATTCCCCATCTCCCTGCTTTGGTGAGCTCTATGCTGCCAGGAGGCTTCACCCTGTTCCTCTCAGCAGCAATCAGTGACAGTGACTCATTTTCTAGTTCCTATCTGTCGCCTGAAGTAAGCTGTGTTCTTGGAGGAAAAAAAAAAATCATGATTCTCTCCCTTTTTGTTCATAGTAACCTTATAAGCTAGAACTTCATAGGCAACTATATAGGAATATAGTCAATCAGAAATGCAACTTTTTAACCTAATGTTAATATTTGAACATTTTGGTCTTTGTCTGCTTCTTTATCTAATGGTCTGTGTCACCATGAGCTGGCTGGTATGAATGTTGTTATTGTTTAGCAAGAATACCCAAGAATGTGCCCTGCATCGAACAGAGATGTGAAAGGAGGGTAGACTTGCAAAGTCAGCCTGCAAAAGGTGTTTAGGTAGCTATTCCAAATGGTACTGTCTTTTGAGAAAGCAATTTTGTTGGGATATCTAAGATGGCAGGGGAAAATGTTATGTATCCTGAGTCCAAAGACTGTGAGTAAGTAGATGGGGGGAAGCTACAGAGATCTGCCTTTTTTTCTATGTGTGGAGTAACTACTGACTTGTTTAAGAGCCTGTGCTCTCACCACTGTTGCAGTGTCAATGTTTCTTGAGGTACAGAACTGCAAATTGCCATCAGACAAATGCAATGCTATGTAGTGTAGTGATGATGGTAGTTACTGGTGTGTTTCACTTACTGATGAAGAGGAAAGCATTGACTTATTTTCTCTAGAGAAATATGCCATGATCTAGGCATAGTTACATATAGACACGCAGCATTAGTTATGTGAAATTACAAGGCAAGTGTTGCAGAGGGGAGATGAGATGCAAGGAACGTGAATACTGATGGGATGGGCAGCCTCCTCAGAGAGTATTAATGCAGTGTACAGCTTGGTTTGTAAATGAATAATATATAAACAAAATAATGCTTTCTGTGCCACATGCTTGTATTTTATTTATGTGTGCACACATGTTCAGCACTAATTAAGCATAGCTTGTTATGGTTTATTTATTTGTTCTGGAGAGGCTGTTTAATATTTGAGCGCGATGGTAACGAGGTCTGACCTTTTGGCAGCTGTGTTAGCAGTGAGGCGGGTTCTGCAAGAATCTGAAGAACACCAACATAGCAGGTTGCACTTATTCTCCATTTGCTGGAACATGCTCAAAAGGCCTGAATGCACAAGGAAAAAAAAAAATTAAAAGCACTAAGAATCTAAATGCTATCTCTTTGTATGTCCAGATTCAGGAAGATGCTATTGGCAGGGTGCGATAAAGAGTTAAAAGTCTTTGTTGCATGGCTTCTTGCTGTAGCCTGTTTTATTACTGCACCTGATGACAGCATCTCACATGAAGAGTTTTCTTTCTAAATGCCAATACCGGGGAAATAAATGGTGTGCCTTTAAAAGGCCTTAAATGACTACAACAGGAAGTAGTGACCTGGCTGTAAACGGTACAGAGTTGCAGGTAGCCTGATGGCTTCCTTGGGTAGTGTTCTTGTGGTGGGATTTGTCACTGAACTTCTTCAACACGCACTCATGATGTGCATGCACATGTTACAGTCCATCCTGTTTCTGTGTCCAAGGTTCTGCTCCCTGCGGGAATGCAGACTTCTGCCCTTGGTTGCAGCAGCGTGGTGAGGGGCTGGGTGCTGCAGCCCTCCCTCGTGCCTCCCCTCTGGCTCTGCCTCCAGACCTCCTTCCTGTTCGCACAGAGCCTGCGGCACTGCTGTTCCTCATCTCCACAGAATCCTAATGTTTAGCAGAGAATTATACAGGCCCCAGAATATTTTGCTTCACAAAAATTAAAAATGCAGGTCATTTTTAAAAGGAGGGGGGAATAAAGTTGGAATATTTGTTTTCTGTTTTTATCCATTTGCTATTCTTTCCTCTGCTCCTCCCCACTGTGCATGCTGTGGACACAGTTGCTGTCTGATTATGCTCTCAGTTTTATTTCTGACAAAAACAGTAACACTAGCAAAGAAGTAGTTGTGTTGCATGCACTAACAAGCAGGTATGGAGAAGTGGATCGGTACCCGTGTATTTGGAGAGTAATGTTGCTATCTGAAGCAGAGAAAACTAAATGTTTGTTATATTTATAAAAGGCTTCTGATTTATTGTGGCATTTGTTGGCGATTCCAGCAATGAATTTCCCTGTGAACACGGCCGTTTCTTATGTTGGTCTGTGCAAGCACTCTGCATGTGTATATACAAAATTAATATTCTCATAATGGAAGATGCAATTTGTGCTCTATTCAGTTGCTCATGTTTGTGCTAATTAATCATTAATCATCTGCTATTGGAACAGTATCTTTTTTTCTCTAATTAGTCTCTGGTACATGTTTCTGAAATCTGCCTGCAGAGCTCTTCCAGTGCTGCAGCATGTGCCATATTTTTCTGTTAATCAGAAGGAACATCTTAGAGCTGTTTTTGTTTGTGTGCTTGCTTGCTGTTTGTTTTGCTCTCCATCTTTATAAATGCAAAAAATCTTCTCCTGGCATATGTTCCTGTATGGCAGTTACCTGTAAGAAGCGCTGTGCTGCAGAGGTTTTCACACTGCAGTACTTGAGGGGAAGAAGAGAGGCTGCTTTCATCGCAAAGCTATGCAATCTCATGCTGGTATTTCTTCTTGCCACATAGACTGGAGATAAGTAACAGCTTTTTCCTCTCCTTTCCAAACGTAGGGAGGAGGAAGGATCTTTTTATGTATTTATACAGGCATGTAGAACTGCTGAGTTCTCTTCCTCACCTTCCTCTTCCTTGCAGTGATTTTTTTTTCTGGTGTTGCATAAGGAGTTGTTCATAGCTCATGTATGCAGTTATTTGTTCTTGAGGAATTGCAGCCTGCTGTGGATCTACTGGAAAGATCCACAAAGCATATAACCCACTGATTTTTGTAAGCCTCATGGGCTTGGCTTAACCACAGCAACTGCAAAGAGCAAAACAAGGCTTTGGTCATCACCAATTAACCACTTATCACAGAAGTATTGGTCAAAGCATAAGCTGATTTAAAGTGGTTTGGGTTTCTTGTGGATTGAGTGTGAAAACTGTAACAGATCTGCGTAAGGACATTCTGAATCCCAGACATTGCATTTTAACTTCCTTGTGGCTGTAGCTGTCTCTGTGCCCCAGAATCCAGGTGGAGTCAGAGACTTGACAGACTTTCACCTCCTCCCCCATCTTGTTCCACTTCTCAGTCTTCATTTTCAGTGCATTCATAGACACGTACACGTTAGTCCACACCAAAGTGTTTGATGAATGTAATGATGGAGTTATGACAGGAAAAAAGAAAAAAAAAAAAAAAAAAGAAATAAAAAGTTGAATCAAGGAAACGGGAGCATTTTCTGAAGATGTTGATGTTTAAATTATCTGTGTCAAACAGCTGCACAAAATGCAATTGTTTATTATCTGCTCTGTTACTTCTAGTAGTGCAGGTAAAGAGTTCTTGGATTGAGCTTCTGAAGATATATGCAATTTGTGGGCTGCTTCCAAAGTGAATAGATCATGAAACATAAAACAAATTGGAACCAGCAGGCATATTGATCTGCTGTGCTGAGTTTTGCTTCTGATACTGTACCAGAGCTCACAGTGAGGCACTCAGCAGGGAACCAGGGGCAGGGTTGTGCAGAGAATGTGGCAGTTTCCTCTCCCTGCTCTAGGCTCCCCTATAATAACCCCCTGCAGCTGGGCACAGCTTGGTACAATTACCCTGCAGCTGTACAGGCAGGCCATGCCTGATGTGGCTCTGATGGAACAGCAAGGGAAAGGAGGTTAAGCTGGGATAATGCTCTAGCCTCATCCTTGCAGCTGACAGCAGCAGCTCCAGCCTTCTCTGCTCCGACCCTCTTTGGGAGAGGGGATGCCTGAGCATCTGAGGGTTGTTGCAAGCCTGAGGCCTGATGTGAGAGCAGTACATGGGTTGCTGGTCCATGGCACATCACCAGTTTATTAATTCCTGTTAAGCTCCATTCTGAAGCTGCTTTGCTAGAGTGTGGTTGGCTTCATGCCAATATCTGTTTAAATAGTTTAGTTCTTTGTTTTAGTAAGTATTTAAACGAAGCTTTCTTTACAGAGAGAGTGGTGAGGTGCTGGAACAGGCTACCCAGAGAGGTTATGGATGCCCCGTCCCTGGAGATGTTCAAGGCCAGACTGGATGGAGCCCTGGGCAGCCTGGTCCAGTATTAAATGGGGAGGTTGGTGGCCCTGCCTGTGATGAGGGGTTGGAGATTTGTGATCCTTGAGGTCCCTTCCAACCTGGACCATTCTGTGATTCTGGGATTCTGTAATTCACACTCAGGAATGCCTTGGTTGTGGTTGAATGTATCGAACGTGATAGAAAGAAGACATCTTCCACCACCATCCAAATGATTAGAGAGATCTGTCTTGGAGTTCAGTATTTTAATTGGAGTGTATCTATGCATGTCCATAAATGTAAATTAAATATTGCACTGCTTTTTGTATTTTATACAAATGCTTTGCAGTGCTGCTGCAGCATTCCCTGCTCTACTCCCTTTTTTCCCTGATATTCCGATATGTTTTTTGGTTTGTTTGCACATGTCTGCCTGTAAACTTGCCCTAAATCCTCCTGTCAATTTTTTAATAAATATGAAATAGCTGTTCTTATGTGCATGGATAACTTAGCTTCAGTGATGTCTTCATTTAAGGACAATTTAAGCTCCAAGTTATAAGAGGCAATAGGAAATTCATGCTAATACGGTTTGGCAGCAGAGATGACTTTGAAATGTGTGATGATCTATAATAGAGGCTTTACTTTAAAAACTGATCAGATTTTTTTCTTCTCCATACAGCTGTCCCATTTCCTCCAAGTCACCGGCTCACAGCTAAGGAAGTGTTTGATAATGATGGCAAGCCACGTGTGGATATCTTAAAGGCACACCTTATGAAAGAAGGGAGACTGGAAGAAAGCGTGGCATTGAGAATAATAACAGAGGGAGCTTCAATTCTTCGTCAAGAAAAAAATTTGCTGGACATAGATGCACCAGTCACAGGTTAGTACTGATTTACAGTGGTGGAGGTGTGATGGCTGTTGGTATGGGACGTGTTAAGTAATATGTAGTGTGCGTGGCTTCCTAAGGAAGCTTGAAATTCATTCATTCTCTTTATATGAGAAGATCAGAAGAATTTGAAAAAGGTATTTTTCACCTGGCCTTTTTCACCAGGAATTACATCTGTCATTTTATAGGTGTCCTTTACTTTGGTAGCACTATTCAGACATGGTTTGACTCTGAAAGAACAATGGTGTTAGGGTGAAGGGAAATTCCAGTTAAGGATTGAGAGAAATGAGTACAGCAAAAAAGGGGAAAAAAATTAGCACAATCTTCGTCTGTGTTGCCCGGGACTGCAGTCAGAGTTGTGCTGATTGCAGAACCCATTGTGCCCTTGGCTATCAGATACTACCACCCACTCATTAATCTTCAGGAAATGCCTTCTATTTTGAATTTCTGTCTCTGTCTCCTGCCTCAACTACTTTCTGCATTATGAATGCATTTCTTGCTCTAATATGCCTCCTCCCCTGTTTTGTTGCTGTTATCAGAAATGAACGCATTTTTTGCAAGTGATCTGTGGCATAGAAAGTCAGTTGAAGGGAAAAAGATAACTAATTCTAGTGAGCTTAAGCTATGAAACCAAACCATTAAACTTGGTTTAAGAAGGCAAGTCCTCTTGTAACTTTTGTTCCAGGGGAGCCCTGACAAAACATCAAAGAAATAGTTTATTCTATCCTTCCTAACCTGGAAGTGTTACCAGTCTTTGTTATCAGCACTGATAACGTGAACAATAAACTGTGTTGGAATAGCAAAGCCTTCATTTTTAGGATAGCACTTTATGTGAGCATAAAGTGTAGGCTAAACTGGTACACAAGTTAAAGCCTATAACTTTTAAAATGACATCCAAATAAGGGATTCTAAGGTGACCTGGAGAGGTAATGAGTATCATCTCGTATGTAATAATTAGCTTGTCATGGTGCCTTACTACCCTGATGGAGAAGACGTCAATCATGTTGCAGCTCAAGGCAAAATAAAAGAAACAAGATGAATGAATTAAAGAATTCCCTGAGTATACTGAGAATAGTGTTCTGCAGACATTTTCTTTGAAGGAATAATACAGGTTGTTCAACTTGATAAATGGAAGAAGTTGTGGGGATACCATTAGAATCATGGAATCATTAAATTTGGAAAAGGCCACTGAGATTATCTAGTCCAACTATCAACCCATCACCACCATGCCCATTAAACCGTGTCCCTAAGTGACTTATCTGCCCTTTTCTTGAAATCCTCCAGGGATGATGACTCTACCACTTCTCTGGGCAGCTTGTTCCATTACCTCATCGCTCTTCTGAGAATAAATTGTTCCTAATATCCAATCTGAACCTTCTCTGGTGCAATGTAAAGCTATTACCTCTCAGTGCATAACTGAGTGGCAGTCATGGAGAAATTTTTCCTTCCCGTGGACTTTTTAATCTACTGAAAGGCATAAACTGTATGAGGATAGCTGTCTGCCATGTCCTGACTGATTTCCTAAGTCTGCATTTAATGTTCTCTGTTGTTGAATTTATTTTATTTCTTAAATGCTTTTGAAGGTGTCTGAATTGTTTGGAGTTCTATTTGAGCAATTAATCTCCTGAAGGTTACCGCATTGTATATCACTGCTATAATTTAAGTCTTTGATTCTTTTTTTTTTCAGTTGAGCCTATGTCTTGCTTTGTTCTTGCTTTTAAAATTATTCTCCTGCAGTGCTTGTGATACTGCAATATTCTTTGGGGTAGCTGATAGGTATTGTCTTTTAAACTAGTGTAGGAAGATTGGACTCCTCACGCTTTTTAGTGAAGTAGCTGAGAAGTGCTGATGTTCTGTATGAACTAACATGAAAGCTGGAGTTATGAAGGTAATCATAAAAAAAGAAAACAAAATTGTGAAGGGTGGTTGGAAAAGGTTGTGAGATTCATTGTGGACCTGACAATTAGTTTTGTGTGAGTAGCATGACAGCAGGTGACTGGAAAAAGGGACTATCAGTTGAACAGTGATTTGGTAAATTTTCAAGGAATACAGACAGTACAGAAATAACTATGGAATGGAGGACAGCTCTTTTCAAACATTACAGAAAAATAAACACAATCAGTGAATAGTGGAGAAGAAAATAAATGTTATATGTGTCAAAGCAGTCTTGTTGAAGAATGGCAGACATTAATCGTTAATATGGGAACCTCTGTGGGAGGAGTTGCTTTCATCTTTTACGAACATATCCTTGTAGCTGGTTAATGAGATGGTGATCATCAAAAAAGATAGAGTAACTGTTCGAGTATGGTAATTGTGCATTGGTAAAATCAGTTATTTGTTTAAAAAAAAATACGAAAAGATTTCACTTCTTTTAGCCATGTGCATCCTTCATTTTTTAACTTCTTTTTTGTTTATTTTGAGGGGTGAAATATTTACCTTCAGAGGAAAAAAATATATCAGAATTCTGTTTATAAGCAGTCACATGAAATAAAGTGGATATGTAGAAAACACTGATTTGAGGGAGAAGATACCTGGTTCTGGAAGGAGATTTAATGTAGAATGCATAATTATTACTTTTTATTTTTATAAAACTTATTCTGGATCTGTGGTTAGCTGAAAGATCCAATATGATTATCATTTTGAGTTTTGATTTTGAATTTGGTAAAGCTATATAACTTTTCAAATGCTTTTCATTATTTCATTGGAAACCTTAGCTGAAGTTCATTTAGTTTGCTATGTGTGAACTGTGTATGTAGGTTACAGTGCTGATTTATACAAAGGCAAAATGTGCTACTGTTGTTACTCAGGGCTGCTCTTTGCTAGGTATGAGTCTGATCAGGGCCTGAACTATGAACAGTCCATGCTATAAGAGACCTCTTGTACCTGGGAAGTGTTTGGGCAACTTTGTCTTGACTGGCGAATGTGAGTTGAGAAGAATGGAGAGGATAGCCCTGTCAGCCTTCATCCATAAGAAACTGAGCAGGGAGCAGAGGGACGAGGATGCTGCCACCCTCCATGGCTCAGCTGTTTCTGAATTCATGTACTTGATGTTCTCTTTGAGGCATATGTTTTTCATCTTAAGCTCGTGGGTTTAATGAGCTTGATCTAGCACTAGACTACATCTGTTCAGTGTTCAGATGAAAGATATTTGAATGGCAGCCTTAGAATTTCTAATCCTATTTTGTGTACTTAGCGATATAATGAGACCATGGAGAAATTGGCTCATTTTTAATAGGTTTTTTTTTTGTTTTCAAAAGACTAAGGAAATGCATCTTTGAACCTCTCTGATGGCAATATTTACTAAAGTCACACTCCAAAGAACAACTGGGAATGCCAGACTTAGGATTGCCTGGTTAGTTTTATATGGCCTTATTATATAGATTCATTATTATATAGAGGGACTCTGGGCAAGTGACTTAACCAAACCTTTGCAGGACAACTAATTACATGCTTGTTTTAATGGAGACTCATTTGCAGATCCAAAATCTACTGAATGCTGTTAACTGCATGCCATGCATGTGTTCCTTTGAGTTTGGTGCATAGGTAACATTCTTTGTACGTGGGTATATATGTATAGTATACTTCTGTGTATTATCTATAAGACAGTAATCTCTTTGGATTTTGAATGTGTTCGGTGAGGAAAAACAAATGCAGGTAAAGCCTTTGATGGGAATATTGCTTTGCATGTCTGCCGGAATGTAAAACTGATGCTTTGGCTTAAGCGCATTGTGAAGACAATAAATCATATGTGTCTTTTGAAGTGAGGAGATACTGTTACACTGAGTGGTGTTGAAAGGTGTGAGCAAGCTGACCGTGCTGTTTTCAAACTAAGATTTATAAAAGTTTTGTAATTAAAGCATATTTTGTGCAAGTTAAGTGGGCACAACTTGAAAGTTTCTCTCTGCTTGACCGTAGTTTGTTCAAGTTGCTGAGTGGAAAAACAGGAAGTAGCTATACGATTAAGAAATGTGTAGCATAATTTGTATACAGGAGAGGCTGCACTTGAAACCCTAATTTGGTCACATCCTAAATATGGAGCTCTTTTTTTTTTTGCAAACGTGTATTATTCACTTCAATTACAAGGTGTATGATTTGTTGATCTGAATGGGCCCCTCTTCGCAGGTCCTTCTCAGAGCAACCAGCCCACTTTTGGAACATAATATGTTGTTGTTTTCCTACACCTGCAAAAATCTGAAGCTACAAAAGGTTAAACAGTGTTATTAATCTGAAGGGAATGAAATAAAATAGAATATGAAGGCCCCACTGCAGAATTTAATTTCTAGAGGAAAATAACTGATGACAACAGCCAGTTTCTACCTTTGAAGCTGGATCAAATTTTGAAATTGACCCAGTTTTGAGTATAGCACTTGAAGAGCTTCCAAGCTTAACGTTTCTGTAAATTGAATTTATACTTTGTAATTGAGTAAGTCATTTGGGACAGTAGACCTAGAACTTAGTGATATGTTTCTCTATTACTGTGCATCTTTACTTCTACCTCTTTGGTTATGTTTCTTGAGAATATTGTTTTCATTCAGTATCTGTAAAACTAATATCATTAATATAATGCATCTCTTGCATATATGATTGCACAAATGAATAACCTTGGGAAACATGTTGGGGTTTTTAAGGTAAGTCTATTTTTCCCATTGCTATCTATTTTAAAAGTAATGAGTATGTGCTATTTTTTCCTGTAACCTGTGGCATCTCTCATTTTGTGTACTTAATGTGCAGTCCTCCTGGTTAGTCTGCCCGTTGTTACTAACAAAAGTTCCCTGTAGTGAACTAAGAACATGCAAATCTAAGTCATGTGCTTCTATATAAACCTGTGTATTTTTGCATATGGTACTTACCTGTATCACATGCACATTACACAGGCAACTGCCCCTGTACAGGTATTCTCAGTTCTGTTTGTGGAAGCCATCACCAGGAGTAGTAGTAGTAGTAGTGACAGCAGTTTCTGATGTGGTGAAAGTAGCCATGCCCTGTGTAGGCATAGGGTATGGTATATCATCTGTCACTTTTTCAATTAGAAGTAACTGGAAAAATAGGTAAAACAAACAGATACTCTTGTTCTAAGTTTTCATGTCCTTTGTTGAGAATTCCCTTGCAATGTGTTATCCTGCGTGCAGTGCTTTCTGAATTGACAAGTGCATACAGCTTTGTATGTGATGAGAATTGAGCATCGTGTGAAGACAGAGAAAAGGTTATTATTGCAGTATATAATTTTTTATAAAAAAGAAACAAAAATTGTCCTAGTCTCCAAAGGTTCTGTTCTTTGACCATATTGTTTCCTTTGCTGCTCCTAGAGCCATTGTAGTGAGGATGCAGAATTTTTTCATTTGAACCCTAAGTTAATGTGTGTGGGGGGAGGTTACAGGAATCTTGAGAGAGTAGCTCACGTGGGAACAATCAGAGCAGTTCTGGTGGTCTTCAGAAACCTTTGGCACAGTGTAGGTCCATAAAAAGTACAAAGGGAAAGTCCTTTCCTGCCAGCACGTGCCTGTCAGATCTTTGAAACTTCTGGATACTTCCTGGGGACATTGTTCCATGGAATAGTGGAGCCTCCTGGGCATGAACCTTTCCTCATGTTCTGTGTACATTTGTTCTTTGCCTTTATTTTTTCATTTGGTAGCATCAAGTAACATCAGCAAGTACAAATTCTGCACAAATTAGAAACTTTGTAAGCATCAGAAGCTTCTAGCTAAAGTGATCAATGCTAAGGCGAGTTAATAAAAGTATTTTTATGCCCACATCATAGTAAAAAGATAATAATGTTTAAAATTACATCACACTGTAGCACACATCTAAATGACTTGATGGAATTGAAGAGTAAAACTAAAACTTTTATTTTTTATTTTTTTTATTTTTTTTATTTTTACTTTTGTAATGCTTTGGGATAGAATTTCAGTATAGAAAGTAAACAAGATTGCTTATTAGGGGTTTACAAGTAATGTAAAGTCTACCTATATTAACACAACATCAAAGTATGTCTGAAATCAACATTTCTGTGGAATCAATTCTAGTTAAAACTTCTCTATTTCACAGTTCAGTAATTTAATTAATACTCTAAACCTAATGTACCAAAATTACTGTTGAGGAAACTATTCAATTTCCAGGACACTATTATAAGTAGAAGATTCACTTGTCTTGAAAAAAGTATTTACATACTAAGACTGCATCTCAGGTAGCTGAGTGTCTTTAGACTCCAAGCCTAAGTACTTTGATGCTAGTCTGAAGTCTGGCTGCCTGCTGCTTCTGAGGTAAGTGTCAATCACAAGAATTCTTGTTTTCTGATCTTTCCCATAATAAATTAATTAAAATTGTCTTTAATATCTTTAAGGTTGTTCTGTAAATATGTGATGGCATCTACACTCAGAACAGGGTCTTAAGGTATCATATGATGCTCTTTTTTGTATCTCAGCCAAGTATTTTTGTCTTCCGGTTGTGATCCTCTTCAGCTGCTTTAAATATATTGCTAGTCATTCTGAAAACGTGCTAACATTTTGTTCATTCTAGCATTAAAATGCATGTGATTTTCAAATGTTCCTTGTATAACTGCAGCAGTTTCTGTGTTATAAACATGTGCATTTTGTTTGGGGACTGGTAAAACACAAGAACCTGTACACTGCAGGAAATTATTCTTCCTTCCGGAATGGATCACCTGCAGTTAATTGTCCTTCATCACAAAAAAAAATTGACTTTGGCTACAGTGAGGTAAATGTTTGTTTGAAACAAACTTTTATTTGTTTCTGCCTCAAACATCAAGTCTGGATCTTGTCTGCATAAATACAGCATTTCAGCAGTACAGTTAGTCACACAAGGTGGAAGAGGAAAGAATCAACAGCACCATTTACTCTTGCATCCTTCTTAAAAGCAAGTGATAGTCCATGGCTTTTACACGGCAGCTGTATTCTTTGACTCAACACATTAGACTCTAAGGTGACATATTTACCATCATTTTTAAAGTGGGTTTTCTCAATGGATGTGAGTGCTGTTTCCTATTGTAACAGCACATTTCTTTTTACATATCACTGTTGAAAGTGTTATTAAAATGCAAAGAATCTGCATATTTAACACCCGTTAAAAGTAATTTGATATGAACATACTGTTGAACAGATAAAGTGAACTTGATTAAAGTCTTTAATTGGTTTGTTGATTAAAACTGACACTGCTTCAGCTATTTTGCATGCTTTATTGAGAACTCATAATAACTCAGGCTAGCACCTTAAAAACCTGAGACTAAGCAAGGTGAAGATGTAGGGCTGTATGTATTGCAATTTTTTTTATCTGTTTCTTCACTGAAATGCATCTGTCTGTCAGTTCCAGATATGGATTGAAATATGCCTGCCTACATCCTTGGTAGAACAAAGTGATTGTGTCTTGTAGCTTAATTGAGCTGCTTCATTTATTAGCATCTGACATTTTGGCAGAGCTGATGTTTTCTAGTAGCAGATGCCTAAATCTATCATTATTGCCAAGTCGATACAACTACCTCACTTATTCTTATAAATAATTCATGTATAGTTAACTTGCTGTGATGCAAAAATCAGTCAAATAATTCAGAGTGAAATCATAGAAGCATAGATACCCTTCAGGTATAAGAGCTTAAGTTGATGCTATGAAATAGAGGATCCAATCTGTGTTGGGCTTCAAGTCAGCACCGAAGTTGCATTAGTTATGAAATAACCAGCAGTAAAAAATACAAAAGCAATTGTTTGCTACTACCTAACTCTTTAGTGCTTTGTTCTGACTGTATTGATTTTTTTTTTTTTTTTTTGGGGGGGGGGGGAAGGAGTGGGAAAGGGGCAGGGGGATAAGTATCCTATAATATTTATCCTATAAATACAAGTGGCACAATACAGCGTGTTTTTCTTCTGCGACTATTTCAAGAGGACGTGGAATATCATAGCAGTGGTCTTTATTTTTGCTTACCAAAGATTTTTTTTTAAACTTGCAAATCAAGTTTTATATTTGCTTTGCAATCATCTAATAGGTGAAACTACTCAAGTTGGATCTTGGTATTTTGATAGCTTTGCTATTTGAGTTATTTTTGAAAAACAAGCATCGTTGTTTGCACAGTGTGATGCTTGTTAGAAATATAGAGATCCTTTGTTCTTGCTTTTTTTTGTGTTCTCTTAGCTTTACCTAGTTATCTCTCTGATTCTGGCCTCAGGTTAAATTTAAACCAATCTTAGCTTGTAGTTTATATTGGAAGGAGATGTGGGAATCCAGGGGGATCGCTGCTGAAATCACAGCCACCCGCATACCTTCCTCCCCCAGTCTGGATGAAGGAGCTGCTGATTGAGAAAGACAGAAGGAGGTAGAGGGAAGGAAATTCCAATGTACGTTTGTCTTTTAGTCCCTTGCCGCCAGCAAAGCAAAAATCTAGCAATCAAGCAAGAGCTGGAGCTCCCCACTTTGTGTGAGTTAGTAATAATAAGGATAAGGATTTTTATGTAAGTGAGGGGAAGGGGTATTGATTCTGTGTTATTGATGCCATACCTGCAACAACTCTGGAGCATCCAGAGTACAGAAACCAAGCTGGAAACAGTTATGAGAGAGAAGAAAAGGAATTGGAGGAGTGTGAGGGGGTAGACAAATAGCAGGACAGGCAAATAGCATTGTGTGTGTGAGCTGACCATTGCCATTTAGAAACTGTTCTGATGGGATAAACCTCTAGGTTTATACCATCTATGAATTTGTGTACAAATGTGTGCCCCCATTGCTTAGAGTGTGGTAGCACATTAGGAGCTACCACTGACAGCCTCTTGTACAAACAGCAAGTACAGATGAAGACAATCTAACCTTTCACCAAAACCTGATTTTGAAGCTCTGGCAAATGCAAAGGAGATAACCAGCAGGTTCTTTCTTAAGAGAAATTATAAACATTACCTGTCATCACTTAAAACATAACTCAGAGAGAATTTCAAGTTGGAAATGATGACTATAGAAATATGTTTTACTGGGGAGGTTTCTTCTTCATGCCTTTTGATGTTTTTTCTTAAGCATTCTAATTATTCTAAAAAATACTACCAGAGTTGAGATAGCTTTCCATATTTAGTTTTCCGTAGTTTACTAAGTTGAAATATTTACAGAATAATTTCCAAGCATATATAATATTCTCTGTGAAGATTTTGCTTTTTAAATGGAAGATCTGGTATAGTTGAAAACAATTAGTGTAAAAGAATCTGGTGCTTCTAAATTGTCTTTAATCTCTGTAAAATCCACGCTCTTTAAATAAATGCACCAATTGTGTAGACACCTTGTGCTGAACAGAAGCATACTTTCAATCTACAGTTGATATCAAAGAATCTTGGTGTTACTTACAGGATTGTAGCAATAGTGTATGAGGCTTGTACTGGTCGTGTGTCAAGCCATAAAATTATCTCCTGACTGAGTCATTATGTGCTTTTAAGAGCATCAATTCATTAAAAAGTGGATGAGTTTCAAATTGATCCTTGGTGCTGTCTTCTCCAAAAGACATTTTTGATTCTGCTTCTCACTTTTCTTAAGATTAGGCATCCAAATCAAGTTGAACTTAATATCTTTATTCCATTTGGGATGCTAATTACAAAGAAATATATTCTTCGTACGTGGGGAGGATCTTGATTCTGATTCTTATGCAAAGACATTCTATTTTCTCATTGCCTTTCTTTATTGCGAAAATAATACCTTGAACTCTGCAGTTCTGTTGAACCTCATGGAACACTTGTTCTAAGTGTTACGACTTTCTGTGAGTTCTTTTGATCTTCAAAAGAGGCAACCCAAGGCAACAATGGCAGTGAAGTAAGCTCCACTTAGAAGGCTGTGACTAAAAATGAAAATGTTCTTCTGATGCTCAGCACAAGGAAAAGCACTGCAGAGAATCCTTCTGGTTCTCCAGATGTATCAGCATCATTACTTTCAGAGGTTACTTCTGAAAGATAACATTACTTGATAGTCAATTTTACTCTTCCTCTCTTACTCCAAATCTACCTCCACAAGAAATTCTGAGTGGAAAATGCTACAAAATCATTGTTTCAATTGAAATACTTAGAACTCAGAAACCAAAATGAATCACTTGTGATAATTCACTGCAGGAGTTTATCCAGGCAGATCAAAAATATTTTTTTCTAAATAATAAAGGAGATAAAATCAAGCAGACTATGTCAGATTAATTCATTATTAATGTTAGTGAAGAAAATGTTTCAATATCTGATGTACAAACATAAATCTGAATCCTAGTAAGCACATTTCAGCTCATCTTTTTTTCTCTTCTGTGCACTGTGTTGTCTAAACATGCACTCTGAGATCTGCAGGGAGGCAATATGGATGGAAGGCATTGCTGGTGCTCACAGAAGTCTGTCCTGTGATTTCATCCCTTGGCAAAGTGGCAACGCAAAAACACTTCCATTTGCTTTCTTCTTGGCTTTCTTTTTGTCACATTCAATAGTCAGGTTGTCTAGAACAATGAATTATGAAAGCTAATCTTGCTTCTTTTTTCCACTTCATTTCCTTTTGTTTTTTTTTTTTTTTATCAGGCTTATGAGAGAAAATGCTAGCCTCACTGCAGGTACAATTAAAGAGAGAGATTTCAGAGCTGCCTGTGAGATTAGCCTACATACTTAAAATTAGGATATAATTTTTTCCCAAACTAACTGAAAAAAAAAAAAAAAAAGCCTGGTTGAAAGGGTAAACAACTTCAAGAACCTCATATTCCTTAGGTTCTAAACAAATAAGAAAATATATATTGCTGTTAAACAATAGAGCATTACAGTTGTTAGCCATTTAGTAAAAATTTTACCTGAAATGGGATAAGCATGATAAACTACTGTTGAAGTGAGACTAGGCTGCTCTTCAATTAGAGCTAATGCAATCACTAGCAGTTTGAAGGTTGTTTGTATGTGATACTCCTAATTTTAATGATGGATTGCAGCAGATTAAAAATAGGTTTGTAGTCTACTATACTCGTGGAATTGTTTTGTTTCTTTTTGTGTATGTGTTTTTATATTCATTAAGCTAATTGCTGCTGGAAAAGGAGTTGCTAATTAAGTGGAAAAAATTGCTAACTGCATATAGAGATTACCTAGGACCAAAAATGCCTCTTACTATAATGGGACAGACTCAAATGTCATTGAATCCTTTGTAAATCAGTACTTCCTCTGTGGAAATGCAGTGTTATCACACCTAGATTTTATGGTAAAATTAAAGAGGCGCCAAAGACCTGCGGAGAGAAGTCACCAACAAAAGATGATATAGAGTGTTTATAGGGCTCACCATATTCTTTTTATGGGGACAGATCCATCCTCAGTAAATTGATAATTTTAGCAGTACAAAATGACTTCCTGTTTATGGCCACTAGTTGAGGTGTGCAAAAGTACCTTAGCTTTTTGTGATAAACAAGCTTGAGTCTCTAGAATATAAAGATTATATTAAATGCAAATCTTTTGAAGACATGAGCTGTTTTAAAGTGCATCTGAGGGAAGATGCCATTTGTTGGAATGCTTTTTATATGTCTGGCTGTTTGCTGTTGCATCACCATGTATATTCTTCAGGGTGAAAGAGATTGAGAACAACCATTATGGTAAAGCCGGAGCACAAAGGTTTCCAGCTGTTGCTGGAATTGTAGAACATGAAACTCTACAAGTGTGAGATTATGAGCATGAGAAATTAATGCAAGTCAGTCTTGTATTTTAAAGTGTGATTTTCTTTTTCAAATTACTCATTTGGGAGAAGTTTTCTATTATCTTATAGTAGAAGACGGGAATAAGTTGGATTTATGTTGGACATGATGAAAATCTACCACCTTTGCCTGATGCATTTTTTATGGCAGAAGGACATTTGTTTGAATTTCCAAAGCTGAAATTTGATCTTTTGACATTAGTTGATCAAACTTTGTTTCCTGATGTTCTAAAACCTCAAGGGCTATGTTTTTCAAAATCTATAAGAGTATGAGGAATGTGAATATCTTTCCTTGTTGTTATGTAAAGCCTATTTCTCTGAGAAATGGTTTTGTGACCTAATATTAATTGAATGGGTGTTAAAATGTTATGGCAGTATCAGTTATTCACTGTGCTGTTGAAGTTTAATTACTAACTTAAGGTAGTTCAAACAAAATCAAAACATTAGTCTATCAAAAGACATCCATCTTCTGTCTGGTTTGCGGCTGCTTTTGCTCTCATTTCTTCCCAGGCATCACTGACATTCTTCAAACTAAAGCTTTATTTTCAGTGTGGGATTTCATTCAGTAATGAAGGTAATGTTTTTGTTATGTTCCTTGTACGTAAGCCCATTGCTTCAGATTACAGAATAATTTAGATTGGCAGGTACCTTTGGAAGTTACCCGGTGTAACCCTTTGTCCAAAGCAGAGCCAGCTTCAAAGTTAGATCACGCTTAAATTCTGCTGCTTCGTTTCTCAGTTATTCCGCATTCTCCCAACTTGCACACATTCCTTCTTATGTATGAATGCCATGCTGCTGAACAGACATCCTTCTTTTCTCACTGTATAATGAGGGAAGGAGGTTAACTCCTCACAAAAGTAATTTTATTCTTAAGGATCAGGATTGCCCGATTTTATCAATTATCCACATTGTCTGTTTGGCTCTAAGAACCCCAGTGACTCATTCTGAACCCAGACCATTTCACACTAAGCCTATGAAACATTTCTTTGATTCTGTAGACAAGAAGAAGGACCACATGTAGTTTACTTCATTGTTTTTTTTGTGTGTTTTTTTTTTTTTCTTCCTCGTCCTTGTGACTTTATTCTTGAAAACTTGGGCCTTGTAAGACTGATTTTTCTAAGCACTGGGTATTCTTTCTCTTCTGAAGACCAAGTTATTTCCCATGCCCTTCCTGGGGCAGGCAGTGCTGATGTTTGAGCCGTTGTTAACAGCTGTTACTCTTCAGCGCCTGACTGATTATTATTCACCTTTGGGGTTACAGAAGTGTACAGAGGGGAGGATGGCATTCAGAAAGGACATTTTGAGTTCCTGTAGCTGTCTTGACTGTACCTTCCTTGACCAGCTCTCTTGTCTACCTGCCTTTGGACTTAAACAGGACTTTGAAGAGAAGAGTGGTAACAAAGAGGATCCACGTGATGGGTTGTGGCTGAAACTTTGGCTGCAGTGTTAGATAATAGTTAAAATATGAGTTTTGTGTCCTCAGAAGTATTTGGGCGTGGAATCTGACTTGCAAAAATCTGACTTGTACCTTTTTCATGTTTCAAAATTGTGGACTACATGTCATTGAACCTTTGGAAGTTAAGTGTTTGGTTCAAGACCTATTAGCATTGAGGGATATTGGGTTGCAAAAAAAGGATCTCCCTAAAGCTTGCATCTGTAGGAAAAGTCTGGGGAAAAATATTTTTGTAAAAAATATATTATTCCAGTTGGAAGAAACAAGTCTGTGTTGATGAGAAGTTTGTGGAAAATGTGAGTGCTAGCATTAGAATTTTTCATTTGGTGTCTGTTCTGCTCCATTTTTTTCTTTTATTTATGGTGAACTGGAATCCTTTTTCCAGCAAATAGGTATCTAGTGCGTGTAATATGCTATATGTTATCTCAAAGCACAATTGTTATAAATGATTAATGTACTGTGTGGGTGCCGTGGCAGTTGTAAGGCTCTAGTGTATTTACATGCACATAGGGAATCGTGTGATTAACCACATTAAACTCAATAACACACAGCCTCCCCATTGTTCCTTGTTATGAGTGTAATTAGATGCTGAGAGAACTATAGCAGGAAATAGGAACAGTTTCCTTCTGCCACCCCTCAAACAAGTTTTCAGTTCCAATTAAAATAAATTACATTTTCAAACAGAAGAGATTACTCACATGATATCTGTGTCATTTAGAAATAGACACAGAAGCCTTTGTGTAAAGGTGAATATTAGAGGGAGAAAGTAGAGGAGAAAAATTTAGAAATCGTAACCAACAGGAATTCCAAAGCTGGTTCTTTGTATTACTCACTCTCAAGTAAGAAATTTCTACTAGGCATTGAATAATGGGGCCTAAAAAGCCTCTCTGTGAGATTTTTGGATACTTTTTTTGTTAAACCATGTGATGTGCTTTGATGTGTTGATCGAAGAGTAAAGTTTTATAGATTAGTGTATTTTAAGGTAAAAACAAAAAATACCTTTGTCTTGTGACACCACAGAAGGAATAAGTAATATATGACATTTTGTGCCCCAAGCCTTACTATTTTGATTCATCAGATGTTCCAAGATTGCATTGTTTCCTTCAGTACTGCAGCACTAGGAGCTGTCAAACAACAGAACAGAAGAAAATCCTTCATTATGATGCAGCTAAATGGAGGAATATTTTATTTTCAATTTTTTTTTTCTGAAACATCACGTTTCATATCAGAAAGATAATGCTAGTTTTCGTAAGTATCAATAAGAAATGAAAGGAAAAAGTGAAAATCACATGAAAGGGGAGAGGCATTGTCTTCAGGCTACAGTGAAGTTTAAGATATTCATATTCTCAATTAATAAAATATGGAAGGAAAAAACAGCTATGTAGTTAATAATATTGACCAGTATAGGTGGCTTTATTCCTCTTCCTGAGGACATATGGATGGGTAAGGCAGTGTGAGAAGGAAGATTCATAATTGGAAGATTCATTATTCTTTATTGTCATCATACAGTTCCCATGACTTTTAACTTTTTTGTTTGAAATGATGGCAAAATATGACAGTTTCCTTAGTTTAATCATGAGAAAAAAAACTAGCACTAAATTGCAGGAAAAAAATGCTATCTCCTGTCCTTTCCTTAGGTACTGTGATTGTATCTGATGACTTAAACATGTACAATTAGTACATCAATCTCACTTATCTCTCTAAATAAAGACAAAGCAGAGTGGTGTGGAACCTGACTGATAAAGCCATTCTCATTACATTTAGGTTAGTAGAAACCTCACCTTGTTTCTGTGTGTTTACAACATGGCTTATTGTGTGAAGTTTGGTATAAGGATGATAATTTAGATTGGGACTGAAGATCTGAGCTGCATTTGCAAGATTTGATAGCCATTCATATTTCTGCAATTGCATGGTAAACTCTGCAGTCCAAGCATGACAATTCAGCTGGAAAATTAGCTACACGGTATGGAAGATAGCTCACTCTCCTCCCACTTCTTCCCCATCTTTTCATCTACAAAAATAATATAATTCCTGGCAATCTTTGTATTTGCTCTGCAATTTTCCAGTGTCCTTGATGATACTGGAAAAAATACAAAGCTTGATTGCTTCCTCTTTTTTTATATACATATGAAGAGAATGCTCTTTCTGTGTGTGTGTTTGTGTGTGTGCGTGCATGCTGTTACTTCTTTTAAATTTAAAGTTAAAATGCTGAGACGGTTTTGTAAAATGAGCAGAACTTGATAGTACAGCCAATTACATAAGGAATTCAGAGCATGTTCTGGTACAATCCTCGCAGCTAATTTATCAGCCACATAACTAGAAATATTCTTTTAGGTCTGATGCAATCACTGTTATTAGAGTAACCTTGTATGTATTATTGGTGGAAGAGAGCGAAGCAAACTCTCCAGAAGCTATTTCCTTAGGTTAGCAGAGCTGGGTATCTCAAGCTTTCTATTTTCCTTCCTCTACTGCAACAGTGCTGAGGTGGTAAATGCAAGTGATGTTTACTCCAGCGTAGCAGTGAGCCATAGAGCCAGGGTTGCTGCCAACTTGATTTTTGGGCTTGCTCTGTGGCAGGAGGCTGACCTGCCTGCATGCTCTCCTGTCCCCTCTATACGTGGGCTCTGCAACACTCCTATACTCATACACAGCTGTTTTGGGATGCCTTGCCCACTGAAACCAAATCTTGTCAAAATTATGTTATTAAGCATAGTGACTGACTTTTTGCTCTTGTGCCATGCTGAAATGGTTCATTTTGCTCAACAATGGCTGAGATCAGCAGCCAGAGCAAGGGAACTATGATGGACAGGGACCTGACAAGCTGAAACTGCCATAAAACCTCAGGCTGAAAATACATTTGCTGATTAGGAAAGCTAAAGCTACTCTGCCATTTCTTTGAAATGAGGTATATTCCCGTTGGCTCGGGAAAGAATAAATATCAACACCTCGAATGTGCAATAAAGTCAAATGTATAATCTAGCCATGCCTAATATGCATAGCCAAAGTATCTACTGCTTTTCTCATTTTCTTATGGTATGATATTTAAATTATAAATGAAATTCAATACTTCTTGAAAAGTAATTTGCTATGGTCCCATATTGCTATTAGAGGGAAAATCTACTGATATTTTCTGAGTATTGTAGAATAATCCTGGACTCAATATTTCAGTCATCCTATTTCAAATAAGCTGTGATGGTTTTGTCATCAAGAAATTCACGCTTCTTCACGATGATTCCTATCTGATAAATATACCTAAATTATGCTCATGAAATTTGCTCAAAAGATGAAAAGGTTGTGTTTGGTTTCACTGAAATAAATCTTTATGGAACCAGTATAATGAAGGTCAACTGTTTACTTCTAGGCTTAAAGAAAATATAAAGTCAGTATATGTTTGCGTGTATGAGCTCATAAGACAAAGCTTATTTTGGATTGAGTTTAATATAATTATGTGTATAAGCACACACACGACACTTTATTCTGGTGAAGCATCAGACAGCATATGCATTTGATAGAGGTTGTAAAGGTATTTGAATTCTTCGTAGTGAATAATCTAACATTCTTCTTCAAAAGCAGCATCGCTTGTGCCAGTGCTCAGAATTGTCACTTGGTTTGCAATTGTTTGTAACTTGTGCAAGAAGTACTCGGTGATTAGATACTAAATGCCTCTTTGAGGGATGCTGGTGCTCTGTTTTGCTGTAGTCTTCCCAGGGTCTTGAATTCTATCCTTGCAAGTTTCATTTTGTTGGACTCCAAGGAATAGCAATGAGAAAGTAATTTCTGATGCCTTAGCATCCATTTGTTACTTCTCCTTTTCAATCAGTAAGCCTGTTTATAAAGATTTTTTCTTTTGTCTCTGATGATAAATGATCTACTTGCTCTTGGTTTTATTTTCTTTTGTTTCTTTCTTTGTTTTCTAAGAAGCCAGCTAATCTTGTATAAGATTAGGAATGCCAGCATGTTGTTAACTCTATATTTAGTTCCACCAGGAAACTTTTAGCTGTGTTCTTCATGTAGGCTCTTGTGACCTGAGGTGGTGTTATTTTGATGTCTTCTCCTCCCGTGTTTTCCTTCTGCTGTATCTAAGGTGATCAACCTCATGTTCCTGTACTGCTTGGGAAGGGAAGCCAAATGCTGTCTCTTTATTTTGGCAGTCCCTGAAAGTGCTGTGACTAAAGGCTGGTATACAGATAGTGTACAGCTTCTTTTGAAATTCTTTAGATTGCTAAAATCAAACTGCAGATTTTTAGGACTAGTATGTTGGCTATTCATTGGCTGTGATGGTTGATATGTGAAATCCAAAACTTCATGGTCTTTTTGCAAAAGAGAGAGATTTTTCACCAATGGAAAAGGTCCAGTAGTCTATAGTCAGTAACAAGTCAGTAACCCCTGACAAGCCCAGGTGGTCAAATTTCCTTTTAGCTTTCACTTTGAAGTTGAGGGAATACCTTAGAGGCAGGATGCAGCCCAAACAGCCCAGATGCTTTTTCACTGGATTTAGGCAGGTGTCCTGTGATTCCTTCAAGGCATATATTCCTTCCCAGCCTCTCTGATGGCTGAGAAAAGTTTCTGACATGCCTATGGCTTTCCCCATGCTTTGAAAGGCAGGTTTGTTTGTTTGTTTGTTTTTGTCATGTCAGCATTGCCTTTTGCACACGTTGGATACGTGTACGCAGAAAACACAAAGTTTCTGTCTGGTACAATTTAGAAATGAGCTGTTTAACTTGTCCCCTGCAGTATGAGGAAATGTGGAAATGTTTTAGTTAATATCGGGTAAATTTGTTAAAAGATTTTAAGAAATTCTGGGAGGTTGGAAAAGAGGCAAACTCCTACTGTAAAAAAAAATGTCTTTGCTTTCATCTTCCTTAAGGGATTTGGGATTTATACGTTTGGTTGAGGTTGTGCTTAAAAAATAAAAATCAGTCATTAATAAAACTTCCATGTGCAAAGGGCTTTGAATTTATTATATTTCTTATCTCAGACTTTTGTGGTATTTAAACAGATACATTAGTTCCTGGAAGGACTTTCAGTTTTAGGTCTTTTTTGCTTCTCATATCCCATAGCAAGAAATACATCTTGTCTGCATTTGGTGATGGTAGCAGTACTACTTCAGCTAGATCTGGAACATTGTCATTTTAGACGCTGCATCCAGCTTGTGGTGCAGTAGTGGGTATAACATTCCCACAGTACCCAGTATAATATCTCATTTAACGGAATATCGAATGGCTTTTTTACTTCAGGAGTCAGATACTAAAAGACCTTTTTTTTCCTCAGCAATTGGGTTTTTTGCTCCCAACTTGGAAAGAATCAACTTCTAATTTCCTGAAGACTGCTTTTGAAATAAGAATTGTAGTGAGCTCTGTTTGCTGCAGTTCTCCAAGGATGCGTAAAGCTCAGTACTCTTTCTAATGGACGACTGGTACTAATCCTGAGTGATGCTTCTTGTTGTGGTTAATATTTCATAACCAGGCAGTGTGTTTGCTGAAAGCAGTTTTAATATTGTTGGTCTTGGTCTCAGAAATAGCTTAAGAGCAGAGCACAACTTTTCTCTCATCCATGTCACTGCTCACATTTGCAGAGATTTCAGCTGATCTTTTATTTGCTTACTCAGATACTCCAAATAATGCCTCTTTCAAGCACCTTTCAAGTGTCTCCTAGTTATGTAATACTATCTCTGCAACTAAGGTTGAAGTGTGTATTTGGTAGGCTAAATGCTGTCCCAAGGCATTGTACAACCATTCAGTTTTGGTGTTCCTAGCAGTCAGAGACGACTGTGCTGAATTTTTTTTTCTTCCATGAGACAGCTAGGACTGTATGTAGCGATAAATACCACAGAAGTATGTGTTAATAATATTTTGGTTCCTACATTGGTAGCTTTTTTTTTTTTTCTTGAGTATAGTATTCCTTTTCCATTCCTTATTTTGTTTGTTAACTCGCTGTAGACTGCTTTGACAGACTAATTTCTCTTGGCAGCTCTTTGCTGTTTTTAGGAGAAGCTGCTCACCAGCAGCTACTTGGTTGTTCTTTAGGGTTCTTTCGCTTTGTAGCACTAGTGACTATAGAAGTGACCACTAATATTATTGGTGCCCAAAGTAATTCAGAGGTGTCTGTCTCCTGACTGTCCTGCAGTGGTATTTTAGTCACTTCTTCTCCAGAAGAGGAAAACAGATATTTCTGAGAGGCTGAGTTAACTCCGCAGTAGCTGGATTGAGTTCTGAGCCCACTGCTCTGCCACCACAGTGCCAGCACAGCATCTGTGGAAGGGAGAAAAGGGGCTACAGGAAGTGCCTACTATATAGTAAACACTGAGAAACTTAAAGCGTTGCTCAGTAAGCTGACTGGGAAATTTTTGAGGAAAACCACTTCTAGAGTGCAAAACATTTACTAGTGTATTTATGCAGTTGAACTGGGAAGATGACAATCCATGTGCTTATCTCTTGGTGTAAGTCTACCTAGGGATATTTCTTCTGCAGGTTGCTGTAACTTACCTTTTCTTAACGTTTGAATCAAGCATAGTCAGATTTCAAACGCTGTCTTACAAAGTTCAGTATACAGTCATCTGAGAACAGAGGAACCCTAAATGGTATTTCAGTGCTGTTTTTAATTGTATTCGTTACGCTATGTATGCATCTGTCTTTTTAATTAAGTCTGTTCATTCAGACTTCTCTTTGTTCACAGCAGACACAAGAAAGTGCTAAAGAACAACCTAAATGAGAAGCTGTGATGGAAATGAGTTTGAAAGAAATGCACACTTTTGAGGACAGCATAATGTGTGTGCTGTATAGTGTGGCCAGACACATTGCTCTAAGGTTTGTGCCAAAAACTTAGGCATGCTTATTTCAAAACAAAACAACAAAAATACCCTTCTGCAGCTGGAGCTGCATTGTATGGCCTTTTGTATTCTCTTGGAGCGTGCTCTGTTCTTTGGAAAGGTGCATCAATGGGGTGCTCATCAGAAAGATTTTGTCAGTGGATGACAAGTATGGAGCACCTCATGAAGGTGTGATGGGAATAGGACACCAAGGAACCGTGCGCTTGGCTTAGATGTTGTTCAGAGGAGTGCAGTTTCAACAGGCAATGCAAATAATAACAGTAACGTTCTGGAAAACAAAGCATTCCAAGAGTTAAAAAGGTAAAATTGAATGGAGTATGAGCTCCCAGGGAACAAATCTCAAGCAAATGCTAGGATTTGAAGACCGAGTTAATTTTCTTGTGCCTCTCTTCCCTGGGGATTTGTGTATAATGATGTATGCAGCAGGCTGTCTGTAGCCAAAGGCTTTTAGAAGTACTCTGCCTAGATCTTTGTTTCATCCCACTGAAATGGAAAAGGATTTCCAAGGGACAGAATCAGGCAGATGTTGAAAGGTTTTGAAAAACTCCCTGTTCGTACATGCTGACTGGATTAATGAGGCACTTCCCTGCTCATAGTCATCTGTATATGCTGTGTATCTTTTTGAACTAAAAAAAAAATAAATTCTCTTTTCTTATTCCTTATCTTTGATTTAACTATTCCATTTACCCGTTCAGGCTTCACTATTGGTTATTCCTTCCAAATCTCAAATTGATTTAGAGCTTTCATGTATGCTTTCTGGGTACCTGCTTTGATGAAAAGTCAGCACTACTGATGTAAAAGAATCCATCAAATTCTGCTGAAGGTTATTGCACTGCTGAAAAGTACATTGAATTGAACCGAAATAATAAAAACCAAGAACTTGATGATAGATCAAGATAGATAGATAGATACTGCTGTAACTGGACAGTTACTAGTACATACACAGCATTACATATGTAAAGTATTTTTTAAAATGCAGAGAATATATGTTATAGATACATGATGCAAAAGTACTTTTTTTTTTTTTCCCCTTAATGAAGTTGCTTCTGCCCAGGTGGTCAGCATCTTAAACCTGTGGAGCAGATGGTTCTCACCAGGAGAGTGAAATGCAGAAATGTAGCGCACGATCTGATAGTGCCAGACCACGCAGGACAATCTGCTGCCCAGTCTTGCTTTAAAAGCAGAACAGGAACAACCTGGAATTCACAGATGAAATATGGTCACAAGCCAAAGTGGGGCAGAATAACATTTACTAGAAGATTTCATGGGGAACACTAACAAATACGTGAATGACATCAGGAGAGAATGGATTTTGCATATATAGTTATATTTCAGTTTAATTCTCTGTGTTTACTTATTGAGTTGCCAAACTGCAGCATGAGGAAAAATATTGGTTGTAAGAGCAGTGACCCTTTTTCCTGTGATAAACCCATAAATACGTGCTTTGCTGACCACCTGGCATAGGAGTAGATGAAGAAGAAATCCTTCTGTTCTTGGCCACACAATAAGCCCTGTAAATCCTGATTTTTCTCCTTTTTCCCCTTCTCTGAAGGCAGCATCCACTCATTTCTGCAGTTGTACGTTTGTTCATTTTAGGAACTACTTTCTTCTCCTTTTTGTTATGATATATATTGCAAAATTTCCACCAGATAATGTAACTGTACCTGGTATCAAAACACAGTGGTGCTTCCCTGCTCACCACGGAAGCAACTTTTCTTTTTCTTTGGCCTTGAAATTTGGCATCCCCTTAGGAGATGCCTTTCATCTATGCTTGCCTTTGGGAAGCTCCTAATGTCCTGCCTGAGGAGGAGGAGTGTGTTTGCATCTCAGAGAGCAGGCTGTCACAGCAGACGAGTGTTAATTTAATGTCTCTGTGGCAAGTAGCTGGATTTGAGGAAAGTCCAGCAGCAGATGAAAGTTCAGCTGGGCGTGGAAAGAGAAGGAATGTATTTTGAAATATCACTAGCTAGTGAAACCTGTTAAAGCAGTGCATTACATCGATTCTTGAAGGAATTCACTTGTGAATCTGTTCTATCTTAAAATTTAAGATGAGAAGAGATGCTTTTGCTTTCAATTAAATTTTGTTTGCAGCAATGGAAAATTCTGGTGTGTAGCAGTGCTTTGATCTATGCAGTAGTTCTTTTCAGGCAGCTAATGGTTGAAAGAATATAAATAATTTATAAGCAGATGTTGCCTCCTACTTGGGACATACTTTGCCTTTGTGCTTTCTTCACATGCGTATATGTGAATGCAAGACTGTCCAAATAAAAATAATAAATCCGAGGGGTTTTTTGTTTGTTTGTTTGTTGTTTTCTTTTGAATAAAAGACTACTCCCTTGCTTTCATGCTGAGACATCCAAGGTAAGGCACGTAGCTACGTGTGTCTCTTAGGAATCAAATCTGGTGATATATTTAGCACCTCTAGAATTTACTGTAATATTGAATTATTTTAATCTCTGCCATCTTTGGGTTCGTTACTGTAAATTATTATTTAATAAAAGAAGTAGTGAGACATACTAATCAGATTGCAGTACCATTATGCCAAGCTTTCTACATTCATCTAGAAAAAGGCAGTTTCTGCTTTGCATCTCTGTCCCACTTGTTCTTATCCTGTTTTTATTTTCTTGCTTTTGTTTATATGTAAGAACTTGAGCCAAGCAGCATTTGGGGCAAAATCATTCCTGTACAATGTTATCCAGAACCTTTTTTGTACAGGTGCATTGATCAGAAGGAAATGGCATTGTTTGTTTCTTCTGGGTTTTCATTACCAGTTGAGAGTGAACATACCCTCTTTTAATCCAGACGATGTTTTAAAGCACTGTGTAATCCTTTCTTTACAAAGTTTTTGCAGTCTTCTTTATTCTGTGTTGCTCTTAAGCATTTCTCAAGGTGTTTTAAAATGACTTTGGCCTCTGCTTTGAGCTTCTTATTGTGTGGACGTTGAGGAAAAGACATTGTAGGGTCTGCCTGTGCTTGTTCTGAAGGAGGAAAAGTGTATTTGTCACTTCATCTGACCTGACATCTTTTCTCAGAGTATGAGGGAGGGAGAGAGACAAGGAATGGATTAAGGAAAGCGTCAGCCTAAAGCACATGTACCTGATGCTCTGTTTGTCAACATTTCTTGAGAAACAATGGGAATTCTGTGTTGAAGGTGACAAAGGGTGAGAAAAGTGCATCCAAGCTTTCATGTTTTCTGTCGATCTCATTTCCATTAAAAAACTGTTGTTGGTGAAGTTTCATTTTACAAACTCAGTGAAGTGAGTCTTTTGATAGATCCAGCATCAGGAAGGCCCAGGCCATGTCTTCCTCTATGTAGGAGGGCAGCACTTGTGCACCAGCTGAGCCCTGTGCACCAGTTCTGCCTGGGGCACAGCTCTTGTGCTCAGGTGTTCAGGCAGTGAAGGACATCCAGAAGGACTGTTTGCTTTGTCTGAGTCTGTGCTCTGCTCAATACATTTCTAGAGCTGTAATAGTTAAGCACGGTTTTTCAAGTTCAGCTGTGAAGCTGTAGTAATGTATGGTGCTGAGCGTGGCACAGAAGAGGAAACTGTGCTTAGATAGTTGCGTGAAAGAGAAGGATAAACATACATTAGTATGGAGCCAGAGAAAAGACAAATATTTAGTATATGTGTGACAGATTAATTTCATGTTTTCCATTAAATATTTTAAGCACTTTTTCCGTGGCTTTTGCAAGTTTTTTGTTTTACAAATGTTTCCATTTTCTCAGGTTTTAAACTCATTCAGTATGGATAGTATCAGGAAGACGATGTGAAGATTGTATTGTGGATCTGATGACCATTTTGGTTTTAAAATATATGTGAAGCAGTTTCTGTACGTTAAACTGCTACTGCTGATGCAACCCAAGAAGTGAAGAGGGAGGCATGAGGAGGGAGATCAGGTCAGAGTATGGGGATTATAGAAATGCTAACAATGAAATTGAAGGAGAAATTGGTTCTGGCTCTTTATCCTCATACGCTGTAGTAGGAAGCTACTGAACTGACAAGGGCGTATTTGAGCCTCCTGGTTCTAATGTACATCTTCAAACAAACATTTTCTAGATTTGTTTTTCTTTTTAAAGGCTGTTAGTGAAGAAGGTTTTTACTTACATCCAAATAGGGTTGATTTCCATAGGGAAGTCCAGCAGCTGCCAACTAGCATGGCAGAAACAAAAGAATAGAGCTAGTTTAGTTTTATTTCTATGTATTTTTCTATGTAAAATGTAATGTAAAAATAAGTATATAAATAAGTATACAAAGGGATGATAATTGTTGAAATTCAGATTTTCTATGTCTAAATGGAATTGATATAAGCTGAGTGTTCTTTTAAGCTTTTTCATACTAAGGGTATGAAACAGGTTCCTCATGTAAGCTCCTTACTGCAATGTGAGCTAGATATAGGAAGGGTTAACGTTCTTTTGGAGTATGAGCTAGGTTGTGTGGGTGGATGGCCCATGCTGCTCCCCACCACGATTGATTGTGTGCGTTGGGGTTGTTCTCGCTGTGCGAGATGTAGTGCAGGGAGGAGGTGAACAGAAAGTCTCTGTAATTCCTTGCCTGGGTGTCGATGTCAATTAAAAAACAACCAACCCTTAATTCTTTTTCTGACTCGCCTACGAAGTTTTCTGACTCACGTTGTGTAGCTGATGCTCTTCTCAATTCGGTAACGAACCGTTCTGACAAGTGGGGTTCTCCCTCACCATGCTAATACCGGGCAGCCCTCAGCTGCTGTCCAGATGTTTACCTCCTCCCTGCCTGTGGCAGTGTTGTGCCAGCTGGTCAGTGTGATGCGGTGATGTCTGCAGCTGTCTTTTGTCTGATTCAAATAAGGATCAAAGGCACAGCTAGCTCTTGAGGGCTGTGGGCGGCTGGTTAGAGGCGCTCCTCTGTGCAGGACTGAGTATGCGGGGATCTTGGGATGATCTGAAACACAGACAGGTTACAGACAGGTGGGGATGACCAGGGACTGCTGGTCTTTCAGTTACTGCGGTGACTAAATGAACTGGCCCCAGGCATTGTGAGTAAATAAGAGACCTGCCCAGACTGGGGGGCTTGGAGGGACTTGGCTTCAGCTGTGCACATGGACTTCTGCCTGCTGAACATGACAATTAGTAGCCAAGTGGGTGGGTGCAGGCTCATAGAGGTTTTGTACACAACCATGCCCTGCTGCTAAGAGGATGCTGTCAGTGCATCTTTTAGGCCTTGCCAGCTTTCAAGATACAATCAATGACTTTTGCATGTGGTTTCTATTGGTATAACTGAGATAAAGCAAGCTGTTGGTATTTTTGGAGATTGTGGTTATAATTCACCAGGCAGGCATAGAAGAAAGAGGATTGTCTTTGTCGTGCTTGAGTGTATCTGTTGTGGTTCAGCAGAATTAATGCACGCTGCTAGTTCTCCTGAGGTTTGATTGAATATTCCTGAATATATTCATTCCTCCTCCCCCTCTCCCCAGCGTAGATGAAATGCACATTCTCTAGTACCATAGCTAGGAAAGCTTTTTATTGAGTCATGTTAGGATGACAGTAGCATACTGTTTTGGGAGCAAATAGTGCAAATACATCACCTTTGTCTCAGTTTTTCCTGTCTTTGTCCACAGGACTTCTTCCTAGCCCTAGGAGATGCTGAAACTTCTAAGGCCTCTTACCTTAAGAGATGGAATCTGCTACCATTCTAGAAATTGTTTATTCATAGTTCTAATTGTGTTTGGTTGTTGTGGTATGTGGTTGTTTTTTGGTTGTATTCGTACTTGCAGATTTAAGGCTGTAACTTAATGCACTGCATTTGATCAGTAAAAATATTCATGGTCCTGCAGTCCTGACCTGTGTGACCAAGCAGTGTGGATAGAAGGAACTAAATGAAGCTGAATTATTCACCGCCACATTGCCATCAGCAGTCACTTGTGCTATATTGTAGGACTGGGAGGGCCTTGACACCTGAATGGACCAAGGGAGAAAAAAGGCCTGTCTTATAATGTCCTGCAAAAGTAATTTATGCATCTGAAATTTCATCTTAGTTCCCTGTGGTATGATTAGAGCTTGCTGCGCATTAATGGTTTTTCATGGTGCTGTTAGATACTGCAGGTTAATCATGTTTGTGGCTTGTAAGTAGCTGTGTGAATTACAAGTGTCTTACCTAGAGTTTCTGAATTGATGCAATGCTACCTCTTAGGAGTTATGTCCTGGTGATGAGTCCTTGTTAAGGCATAAATTAAGGAGAGGATAACCCAGCAGTTTTGCACTGCCTACTTGATTGTGAGTGTGCATGATCTGATTGGTGTTGTTTGGATGCAATCCTTTCAGCCAAGGACAGATGTTGAGGGCCATATTGGTCAAAAATGGAGGGGATTAGGGGAAAGATGTGTAAATAGGAGACCGTTAGTCAGGTTGCTCCATTGCAAGGCTGACCATAGCCTTCCTGCTAAGTACAATGTAGCTAATCTCTGAACATGGAATAGGGAGTTGCATGTTGGTCAGAAATAGCAGCAAGGCTTTCAAAAATAATAATAAAAACTGAGTAGTTGGTGGATTATATTTTGCAAAATGATGCTCAGTTCTCTCCCAGTGGATCTGCAGCTGTCAATCTGTGTGTACAGATGCTGGTGATGGGAGATGTCTCTGAAGAAGGGAAATAGCAGCAGAAAGGCTGTTTCGGGGCTGAAATTTAGCACTGGAGGATCAAAATAATAATAATAATAATAATTTCAGGTAAATATCATGAGATGCTGCAACTAAGGATATTCTAAATGTAATACTGCAGTCAGTTTGTTCAAGGACTGACAGGCTGCGGGAGAGCTTGGGTGTATATTTAGGTCATCTACTCATCATCTAGGTCATTGGGCTTGTGAATCTCGCTAGAACTCTGTCAGCCTTGAAGCAGCGGGATGAGGTGGCATGATCATTATTGAAGCAGAAGTGCCCCTTCCCAGAAGGCTTGGAGGTTGATCAGGAGACAATTTACATATAATATTTTCCTTAATTATCTTGACATAAGGAAGAGGGCATTTGCTAATACAACTTGCAGGGGAGGAGGAACTGTGGAGGAAGTAGAGAAGGATTGGGAAACTGGAATGTATTAAAGGTTACAGTTGTGGAAAAGGGATGAAATTTCTTAGCTTCATGGTATGAAGCTGAGAGTTTCTGCTATGAGTAGGTTACTTATCAGCTTGGCTGAGGAGGAGAGACTCCCAGCTTCAGTGGTTAATGGCAGAACGTCTCTAACTGTGAAAGACAAATCCCCTCTTAGCTGAAAATGCATTCCAAGCATTAAGCTGATTTTCATCAGTACGTTTTTCAGAGTTGGAGTGAAACCTTGTCTGGAATAATGCATGCAGATCTGATTTGTTTATAGTCAGGATGAAATTAAGCGCAAGTACATACAGAGACAAGGCCACAAGGATGAGCAGTAGATGGAAGAGGAGAGTCTGAAAACAATAGGCTAAGAGAAGGTGCTGCAGGGAAGATGACCTGTTTTATTTAAAATACAGCATAATGGATGGTCACACCTATTAATAAAGGGAAGAACTCAGCTGGGAGTTGGAAGAAGTGTTCCTCATATGCACATTAGAAATGATCTACAAAGATTTCTGTTAGAATTATTTAGAACAAGTATTGAATTAGTTGAAATTTTAATTTGGCTAGTTTTTTTTCTTTTTAAGGATTTATGAGCAATTAAAAGGATGTGAGGTCTGTGGGCTTTGACCCTTCCAATCCTATATTACAGTGTCTCTAAAAGCCATATCGCAGTGCTCACCTATGTTTAACATGTCATGAATTCTAAGTTTTTTGTTAAAAAAGATGTTACACATCTGCTTGTGTCTTAGAGTTATACTGCTGTTGGGGAAAAAAAAAAAAAGCAGATGAATTCTGACATAACGCATAGATCAGCAACTAATTTGTTCTCAGTGCCAAAATTAATTCTTCTTATGGTATATAATTTATAATATATTATAATCTGCTTCAGAAAAGTAAGAAGAAGCACAAGACTGTTGTAAACACTTGTAGCTGGTGGTGGGAATTGCTGCTTCAGACTGATTGTAAACTGTTTTTTACTGATTGTAAAAAACTGAGATTCACTTAGCAGTGTGTGGAATTAGAAACATGGACGAGTCAAAAACTACATCATTAAGCAGTATTTCCATTTCAAAATATTGCTAGCATACTTAGAGGTTTGGAATCTTATATGTTGTAATTTGAGATTTTGGAGAAATAATGGGGAAATTCCGAAAAGAATTGTATTAATTTTTGCAGCATGGAGGCTGCAGAGATCACCAGAGAGCTCTCCCTGTATTTAATCTCTGCAGTATGGCACTGTAGAAGTACCAGACATGCTAACTTAGGGCATCTGGGCTAACTTCTATTGTAGAGAGACCTGGAGACTTCATTACCTCATTGCAAATTGATGTCTAGTATGAAGGAGGGAGGCCTCACTAATGCTGTTAAAATATTAGTATAGACAGGGTACATGTCCACAGCTGTTCTTGCACCTGTAAGAACTATGGTTTACATTCAGCCCAAAGGAGGGGACGTAAGCACATGAACAAGTCATTGCAAGGTAACTGTGAAGGTGTTTTTATGGTGCCTCTGAAATCTCCCTGTCTGTCCAGGCCTCTCACACTGGCAGGACAAAACAGCCTGCTTATTGGTGCAGCATCTTACATCTGGCTCTTCTTCAGGTTTTGGCTCAGTTTCTGGGCTCCTGAGATGAAACCCTGAGGTATGATCTTGCTGAGTTGCTGTTTACTCATTTCTGTGTATGAAGTTACTTAAGTCCGGCAAATGTTGAATGTTGCTGTTGTGACTTTTTTTTGTATGTGTGTGGCTTTCTTTTTTTGAGAGTTTGAGTTAGATTTGCACACGTCAAACTGATATGTGGAACAGGAAGGTTTTTAACAGGAACTCAGTTGAAGTCCCCTGTGCTACATGCCTTGGGAATAATCCTGAAGGAAAATAACAGGTTCTCTGCTTGAATCCTGGTGTGAGAGTGCAAAGATTCAGCATGGAACCATATGTTGAAGAAGGAGAAAAACAGAACATTGTTTCTTAATATGAGCCTGGTCTATCCTTTGTATTGCTTGTGGCAAGATTCCTGGGGAGAAAAGGAGGTGAGGCTGATGTCTCTAATTGATGATGGTGATAATAGATACACAAAGGCAGCTGAATTCTGATACTGAATACTTGACTTTGCAGCCTGAAAATGTTCTTTTAACTCTTGTACAGCATCTACCATTTAGTACTGTTGTTTGAGTTCATACAGACAAGGATTGATATATTTTTTTAAAGGTAAGAAAAAAATTAAATAATTAAATTCCATACTTTCAATATGAAAGCTCATATTTCCAATGCAAAGAAAACTAATATTAAAAGAAGAGGTCAATTGCAAAGGATAAGCCAAAATGAAAATTTCATGGTCTGTGTTACTCCTTCTATGGATTAATATAATAGGAGTTCCTTAAGCTGAAATAGCAACTTCAGAAAGGGATGGGGAATCTTAAGCATCATGCAAAGGAGGATTGAAATACAGAGACGGGGAAACACCACAGCTTCCTTATTGAAGATAAGGAAATTCTTTACCTTAAATCTCCAGAGTGTGTACTCATGGCCTTTGTAAAAATACACTCCTCTGATCTGTAAGCAAATGATCCCTTCTTGGCCTTTGCTATTCATTTCATTACAGCATTGTAGTACTAGAGGAGAAAGAGAATGTACAAAGCCGTAATGATGTATATTTACCTAAAGCACTTTTATAGCATCTTACTGCATACTCTAGGGAAGTGGTATCTTCCTGCTTTGAAGCAGGGAATAGAGGCAGAGATGCTAAGGCTCAGGTTGCATCAAACAAGTAGAGATATATTCCAATTTATTTTCTGGGAGAACTGCTATATTTCATTAAGTGAATGTGGCCCTCTGTGGTCTGTCAGTGATCACTCAGAAGTGCCTAACAGGGCCAGGAGATGAACTCCTAGCCCAGTGCCTTACATGTAATGTCATATTGTGATGGAATCACAGCTTATGTGAAGGAGCTGGTATTATGTACTTAACTATATTTAATGCAACTAGCCAGGGGCAATGGATACTTGCTTGCTTATTTTTTGTCCTCTTAGCGTGTCTTTGGTTTTGCTTTTGTTGTTTTTATTTACTCTTCCATCCTTTGGCAGTATGTACCTAGTGAAGGAATACTAGTGCATCAGCAGCAGGTGTTTCAAGGAAAGCTGCCCAACAATCTCAAGTCACAATCTTTGCCACCCGTGACATGTCCAAGCAGGCCATGCAATAACTGCAGTGGGCACTCTGCAAATTGAGCTTGTGGGTAGGTGTGCTGGCAGCCAAGCCTCTATCCCATCGCTTAATAATGTCAAATAGATTTGGAGGAGGAGGCTGGGCTAAGGGGACAGGAGACTCTGTTGGAAATGCCCATCTGTTCTCACTGCTGGTGCAGCTACATGCCTGTGATTTCTTGGCTGGAGAAACTTGAGTGAATGGAAAAAAAAAAGTTTCTGTAACTAATAACAACAGTAGTGCCAGAATAAGATGCTGTCAATTTGAGATGTTGTAAAAAAATAATAATAATAAAAACAAATATGATATCTTTCCTGAAGATCGTTCAAACATCAGTGTGAAACTCTATTATTATTATTAAGATCTTTTAACACTTTGGTATCTTATTCAAGCCAGTAATTGCGTGTTTTGGATCTGCTAATGCACTTGTTCTTACAGCTACCCTTTCCTTGTGGGAAATGCAGTGCCATTAACACAACCTCATGCTGAGGATATAAACCCTGCTATTACATGTTGGAGGATGGAATTGCAGGGATCTTGTTTGAGGGAGATGTATATTCATTTCTGCAAAACTCTGCTGTGTTCTTATTTATTTTAGCACAAAATGTCTGGCATGAACCAGAAAGATGCAACGTTGTCATAGCTGGCAAGGTTAGTTTTCTGCAGCTCACGTAGCATTATGTAAGGAGTGAATTACAGTTTGAGTAGCTAATTCAGTGAGTGAGTTCAGTGAGATGGAACATGGAGGACGCATTCTGTTACGAGATTGCTTACTTTGAATTATTGGTAAGGGAAAGAAGGAGAGGGACAGATTTTCCTCAAACCTTTTCTTAACTTTAAGAATATTGCCAATGTTTTTTCATGTTTCCAGGCTGTCTGAAAGTTAAAGAGGGTGCTTTTGAGTTATTTCCTCCTCCTGTGATTGTCACCATCTTAAGATCATAGACTTTTCTGATTCCCTAACAGTAGTATGAAAATGTTTCCTCTTGTATGTAGCTTTCTCTTATGGCTGATGCTGGCCTGTCTATTCATATGTTTGGAGTCATGAGACAGTATACCATCTCTTTGACCTTTTGGTGAATGTTCTAGCTTATGTTTTGGAAGAGAAGCAGAGCCTATCCAGTTATCTTTACAAATCCATCCAGAAGTGATTTGTTGCATGGAGACATAGGTTAAGTCTTAGAAGTAAATGAGTAACTACTGAAATTTCTTTATGGTTCTGGTAGTTTACAATTGGGGAATACTGTCAGGTGAGGAATAGCAAAAATACCTGCAACTTATAGATCTTTTTTTACTTTAAGCAGGAGAGTTTAGAAATAATAAATTGTGTTGTGTGAATGTCTGATGATAGATGTCGATATCTGTTACAGTTGGCAGCTTAATTGCTTCCTTTCCTGAGTAAGAGTACATAAGGAACAGTCTTGAGGAAAAAAACTGTATTGCAGGATACCATGTAGTTATTTTACTTGTATTTAAGTGCAAAGAAACGAACGCCTACAGAAACATGTGGAGGCATTTAATTATCAGAACCATTTGTTATTATTATTTCATTTACTGTTAAGGAAAATAGCAAAGAAAAAAAATGTCAAGGGCCTCCTGAAAAATGAAAAGCTTTTTAGATATGTTTTGTGGTTGATGTGTGATGCTTGTTAACTCCAGGATTTGGTTTCAAAACCCTTTTAATAGAGATGCTAATGGAATTCTTCTCCATTTTATGTGTTTGTTTGATACGTTGCTCTTGCACAGAAATCTCTTAGGCTGCCAAGTGCTATCTGCACCATTTAGGGACAATGTCCAGATTTCTATAAAGCTGATGCTACTGGGATAGCACTTCATAAGACAGGGGAGTGAATATTTGGGCATGCTTAATTGTATGTAGCCACATGCTTAACTTCATGTGGCCGGTAATAGACCAAGCAAAACAGAACTGCTGTTCTAAGGTTAGTGTATCGTGTCACACAGTAGATTTTATTTTGAGCTGCGGCCTTCTGCACTTTAAACAAAAATTGGCTTGAATGGTTATAAGCTTGGATTGCTCTTTGTTTTGCTTTCCAGTGCTGTCACCCTGCCAGCAGTAAGCCTTGGAGATGAATAGGTGAGGTGAGAGATAAGATCTAATGACACTTGTTGAAAATTAGTTGTAAAAATAGGTTGTACTCTGGATGTCTTCCTTAATTCTTGTGCGTGCCTAGGCAGATTAAAAACAGGTTTTGTTTGATTTTGTGATTTCTAGTTGACATTGTTTCTTTTCAACCGAGAATGCTGTAAATCCTTTTCAAATAATGTATCAGACTATCCAGTATGTTCCCTCCCCCCCCTTCATAGTACCAACATCAGGCACACCCTTTGTACACTTAATAAAGCAGAAACTGTTTCCCCTGAAGGTGCAGAGAAACAGAATTAGGTTTGAATGGAAAATCAAATAAAGCAGAATTGAAAAGGAGAGAGAAAGAAATAGCATGAATTTCTGAGGTGAGGGTTGAGTGTATTGTACTGTAGGCTGTAAAACTGCTTAATTCAGTGACTAATGTAACTGTGGCTTCTCAGCATAGCGTGGTGCCTACCTCTGCACTCTATTGACATTGTCCTTTACAGTCCTTAAAAATGAATTTGAAGCGCTGCCAGCAGATATTACCTTACTTTATTGTAGGCTATCCACCATGTGTGACAGCTGTTCTGCTCTGAGTACTGCACACTGAGAAACAGACTGCGCAAAATCTTTCCAAAGAGGGGCTTCTAAAGAAAAATTCTTATTTTCTGAACAAATAAGATGCGGAGGATTCTTGGGAAAGAACAGCACCTGCTGCAAGCCTCTGACTCGAGCCTGCTGGCTACCCATCCTGGTCCAGCTCAGCCTGGCAGCACGAGGCAGGACAGTCAGTGCCACGCCATTTGGTGCAGTGCTGTGGTGTATTTGTCGCTCGTGATGCCAACCGTGCAGAAATGGGCTGCAGTGTACAATGATGTGGAAGTGGGAATAGTGTATTCATGATGATGAGGCCTTCGTGCTGGCTGTTACACAAGAGTCTGACTACACCCAAATCAGCCAGAGCTCTGCAGCTGTATGTGACAGGTAAACTTAGGAAAGCAGAAGGACCCCAGCAGAGTTTAAAGGCTTGAAGAAATGATGAAACTTTTAATGATGTTTTGCAAACTCATACACATTTTTGTATTTTGAAGCTGCTATTTTCCACTTTATTTTCTTGAGGGTTTTCAGAAGAAACAATAAAATGTTTCTTTGGTATTGTTTCTGCTGCAATAAGCTTCTGTCTAATAATATGAGGAAAGCCATGAGGGAAAACTGTTTTATATGGGATGCAAGATCTGTGTATGACTCATGCCTACAGATAGCATTACGCTGCTGTTGATTGCAGATTTTCCATGAAAATGCACCAAACTAAGTATGAAACTTGATACTGAATGTACATTTGAATATATATACTAGTTTTGTTTACTCTGTTCCTTCCAGAATAAAAGATTTTTCCTGACTTAAAGCATTTAAAAAATAATGATAGAATGTAGTAGTGGATTATTAGGTAACAGCTGCTGTCTCGGGCCTCTCTTCAGAAAACCATTTTATTTACATCTGTACTTTATTTATTCTTGTCCTGTCACTTAAGTATGGACTATCCATGGCCTGAGACCATGAGAACTGGCTTTGATTGCTCCAGACTTTAATGCAGTTCAAGTTTCAGTGCAAACAGCAGTCTTGAAGACTATCTTTTCCTTCCACCTCTGCAGTAGCTCTTTTGTCATGGCCTGAGTGAGTTGAAAATTACGGCAAAACAAAGCACAAGGGAGGGAACAAAATAAAAATAGGAATTAAAACAATAGTAAAGTACCGTGTTTAGATCATTTGGATAAGTGTGCTTCATTCTGGAGTGTATCAATACTTTAGTGTGATTGTCTATATTTGTTTTTCCTGCTCTTTCTGTAATTTTTGACAAGCTCTACATCTGCCACATGAAACCACTCACTACCTTCATTATTAAACAGTCTGGTCAACAGCAGACAGCTTAAATGTGGGATGAAGTCAGGGTATTTTCCCATCGATTGTATTTGGGCAGTACTTTCCCTCTTGTAATAATTATCGAAGTAGCAGAAGGAAACCTTTTCCCTTACATTATTTTCATGTCTTTCATTCAAGATACAAGTGGGCTTGAGAGAAAAAATCCTATCTTCTATTTAGTAGTAGTTCTATTTTCTCAGATGCAGGAAGTGACCATTCTGTGTTATTTTCCCCTACCTTACTTAGTTTGCCAAGCTATGGTGGTGCAGTACAAAAATCATGTATAATTGGTGCTGTAGATTCTTTTAGTGCTTCCAGGCTATCTAATTATGAGATAGCTAGTTCTCAGAGTGTGTGAACAAAGCCACGCTTGTACAGTTCAACATCGTCTTGCTCAATAATTTAATAAGAAAGAAATGCCTCATGCACCACCCTTGTTCTTTGCTCTCTTTTTTTCTAACCAGGCTGGTTCATTTAAATGGTTCTGGAAGTAGGCAGGATTTTAAACAAGTCCTTAGGGCAGGAAGTTGGAAATAGTCCTATATACACTTCAGAAGACTTCATGTTCTTAAAAATAGGGTTTTTTACAGCAGCTTCTTCTGTGTGAGGTTTTCAAATGCAATAGTTTTCTGAACTGTGTTTTTTATTTTTTTACTTTTCTATTTCATTTTTTGTTTTAAAAAAAAGCATTTGACAACTTGAATCTGTGCTGATAAAGTTACTGATATGAGACATATCAATATCAACCTCAGAAAGAGGTAAAAATAAAATAATTATTTGTGGTAAAATCCATCTGCCTTGTTATTGCCTTATTACTGCTGTTGGCTCATGAGGGCAGAATGATAGGGGCCAAAGGAAACTGCCCGCAGGCCAGGGCTGGAAGCTGCTCCTCGCTCAGCTTTCTTGGGACAGCTCAGGTACTCTGTATGTTGAAGGAGGATCTCCTGGTCCCTACCTAGATCCTGTTATCATGCTGTGGTTATATGTTTGGGTTTTTTTCAGTCTTGACAGATGTGGTGGTATCAGCATTGTCCACGGCAAGTTTTTCATCCTCCATCCTCTAAGAGAAGCTATCAAAACAGCTCCCGAATTTCAGCTATTTTTGGTCTGGTCCAGTTTCAGTGTCTTTAAAATAAGAGTTTCTTCAAAGCTAAAGAGGTATTTGATATGAACAAAAGACTTTTTTCATGTATTTTGCTCTTAAAATAGTATTTTAGACTTTACACTTAAATATTCCCTAAATCGAGTACTAACATTTATGAAAGGTGACGTTGTCTCTTCTTAGCAATGATTTTAAAGATTCATCTTATCACCCATAGTCTTGATAAAATGCCATTCTAAAGAACATGCACTTCATCCTTCATACTGGGGGGTTCACATTCAGCTGGCTCTTTGTTGAATGTTTTTTACTTTCTGTGCTTGAAAAACTCAAGGATTTCCTAGCTCTTTACACCTTTCTCTGAGTTTAGAGAATAAGTATTTTTAGACTGTAGTTTAGAAATATGTATTGTCTGAGAATGCGCCAAAGGAAAAAAGGATTGAAGCTTCATTCTTCTTGATTTGCATTTTTTCATAACGCTTTCATCAACTCAGCTTCCTGTGATTTGTAAACGCTCCTGTGTTCTTGTGGACACTAGAAACACAGATCCATGATTATAGTCTTTTATGGGTGATGATCTTCTGAGACCTAATTCCTTTATCTGTATGCTTTCTAAAGATCCCCTCTGTACTGACTGATATTTTTAGACAATATGTCCTGCTTTTCAAAAATATTTTATGTGGCTTTTTGCTCTTAGCTGCATGCTTTTGAGCTTTCTAGCAGGCTATTTACAGTAGATAGACCATTGCCAGTCGAATGTCTTCGACAAGTTTTCTTTACTAACTTTTGTAACATAAATATTTGAATTTGAAGTGTATATGTAGAAAACTATATTAAAAAAAAAAAAAAAAAAAGGACAGGTTAAAAAACGTTTGAAGTCCATGAAAGCTTTTGAGTGTAATAAATACAGGCTTATGATCCAGGAGGTATTTTTTTCATTACTTGGCCAGATAAAAGAAGCTAAAAAAGAGACTGCAAAACAATTTCTGAAGTTTAAGTTAAGCACAGACAAGCTTCAGCAGATACAGGAATATGTTAGAATCATACTGTTTTGTGCATGTAATGTTTCTGCCTTGCAGTCACCTGAAATAACCTTACTGTTGCAATCCAGGGAGAGTAGTCTGAAAAGTCACACAAGTGCAAAGAGCGCATTTTTTTGTAGCTGACAGTTTTCACTTGACAGTAACAAATCCACAAGAGAATAGTTTCCCTTGAATTGCTGGAATGTGTTGTCAGTGTAAAAGTTAAGAGGTCAGTTATTTTTCTTTTGTAGAGGAGCCAGTTAGTTAAGGTCCTTACACATTGTAAAAAAAAATAAATGAAACGGGCAAATGAACTAATGAATGAATGAGTAAACAAAGTAAGGAAACACTGGTAGACCCATGTTTTGTAGCGAAAGTCTGTTGAGCTTGTGTTGGACCTCTGATTTATTAGCAGGTGCTGGGGCTTGAGCTTTCTGCTTTACATGGCACGGATGTGGATAAAACCACAGCTTTTGCAGACAATGGCTGTCGATTTCAACTCTTGACAATGTCTCTTAGTATTTGTTTTTTAGCAACAATTCTGAAACTTAAGCATCTGGAAGTATCAGTTGACCAACAAAGGCTTGTAAACTGAGGCAGATGCAGAAATAAAACACTCCTTGAGAAAGACAGTAAAGCCTTGTTTGTCCACTGGTTGCCTTACCCGTGCATGAGAAATGATCCAAATGCTGGCTTAAGTCTATTTGTCCCAAATGTGTGAGGTAGCTGACCATTTTCATTTGGCATTGGTGGTGGTGGTGGTTTTTGTTGTTGTTAGTGCTGTTTTTGTTTTTCAATACATGTTCAGCTTCTTATGACAATTCCTTGTTCTAGTCCATGGTTTCATTACCAGAGTGAACGATTACAATCAGGAGACTCCCAGAACTGTGTTTTCTTGTTGCCTTTGTAAGGAGCCCATGGCACTTTGGGCATCTTCTTGTGGTTTTGTTTGGCATTGATCAGAGATTGCACAGAGCAGAAGTGTGCATTGCTGAGGCCAACTTGTCACCAACCCCAAGGGATGGAGCCTCCCTGCCTGAAAGTAGGTGACAGAAAGCTCTGCTGTGGTGTAGTGGTGATGGGGAGTTACAAACCCCACAGACAGGTAACACTGTAGAAAGCTTTGAGTAAAAGAAACACTTCTCATCTGTGAGTGTTTCCAAATTGTCCTTTTGCCAAATATTTTTTCAACATAACCATTTCTGTGGTCCTTGTATTCTGTAACTTTAAGTTCAATTAAAGGTGGATGAAATGCATGGTGAAGCGATGGATGGATGAATGAGGAAAAATAAATGTTGGTGATGTAATGTCATGAAATTTTACTTGCTTTTGCAGGACAAAAGTAAAGCAAAGGAGCATGATTTGGGGTTAGTATTGTAGCCGCTGTGGTTGGGAAGAACATTTAGCTGAAAGTAGACAGTTTTCTTTTTGGAAAAATGAGTCAGTCTATGGAGCAGCAGAGTTAAAGAAGATCCTTACAAAAGAAGTCACTGCATTGAGTTAACAAGCGTCAAGCATTGGGTTAACAAATCACAGAATCACAGAATGGCCAGGGTTGGGAGGGACCTCAAGGATCATGAATCTCCAAACCCCCTGCCACAGCCAGGGCCACCAACTACCCCGTTTAATACTAGACCAGGTTGTCCAGGACCCCATCCAACCTGGCCTTGAACACCTCCAGGTATGGGGCATCCACAACCTCTCTGGGCAGCCTGTTCCAGCACCTCACCACTCTCTCTGTAAAGAACTTCCCCCTGACATCCAACTTAAATCTCCCCTCCCTCAACTTAAAACCATTTTCCCTTGTCCTGCAGTTATCAACCCTTTCAAAGAGTTGACAAATGCCAGTGCCTACCTTGTGTTTCAGTAGAAGCAGGGAAAAGGCCATCTTTTATTGTCCCATTAGCACATTATTTTGCTGTGAGCTCTTATAGACTAGTGTTAGATAGAATATTCAAAGGAATGTACAAATTATAGTCTCAAATAATGGTCACAGAGTGTATTTAGCTCTGTCTACCCTGGTGTGTTGTGGAGATACAGCAGATATTAGCCCAGCAAGGTTTGAAAGCAATAAGCACCTCCTGCTAAAATGCAGATGTGTCTTACAGTGCAGGGAGTAATAGTCATGTACTGGCTTTGCCCTCCTTGAATGTGTAATGTAGTACAGATCTGGAGTTATGCTGCTTGTGTCTCGTAGGCTACACACCAACCTCACAAGAAGAACAAGCACAAAGGGCATTGTGACATTGTTTCAGAATTGACTTTAAAAAAAAAGTTTATTTTCTGCTTATATTAATTTTTCTGTAATTTCATTACTAAAATCAACCGATTTAAGAGATGAGATCTTCTTCGTGAACTGGGAGGGGGTTGAATGGAAGCTCAGGTAATACCCAAACTTGTGGAAACAACCAAGCAACTCCAATGGTATCCCTGATAGAATGGTTCTCTAAACTAATATTCTATTATTCTATCAGATAGCTTCCTCAAGGTCAAATGTCTTGGTAAAATGTAAATTCAAGAAATAAGTCGTGTATCTACTTCAATGCCATTTGGAAATCCCTGTAACAGATGACAAGGCTCGTGTATCGATCAAGTGGAGACCAATTTGGTCTATGCAAGTGTTGGAAAGAGATGTCAGCAAGTGCGGGGTGAAACTGTGTATCTTCCTATCTGTGAAGTCCAGTCTAAGTGTTGTGTGGCAGTAAGTGTACCAAACTCTTCCTGGTTTGGACATTAGATCCATGGGCAGAACAGCAGTGTGCAGAGCTGGGCACCTGGCTTTCATGTGACATTGATTAAGGGGATTATTTCACACTGCTGTGGCAGCCTTCTGGTACCGCTGCACAGATCTGGCCGCTCTGCCATCAGCAACACATACCTACCATTGCAGCATTGTATTTTGCAAAAACCAATATTCGAGAGGTTTTATGCTTTTTTGCTTTTTTCTTTTGGCTCAGCAGCATTGAATATTTTTGTGTTAGAGAATGATAATTGTTTCTGCCTGTGTATGCAGTCACTTCCTGCTGATGTGGGATTTCCTCCTTTCACATTTAGTGTTGGAACTGCTCAGAAAATGTCTGGTGTTAGAGAGAAAGAGTTGCTGGGCTCTTCTATTTCCTTTCCTATTTTCTGTTAAAGCCATATGCTTCTGAATACAGCTTTAAGAAGTAAAGCATTGTATTATCAGATGCTTCATTATATTATTGTATGTACTATAGTACACTACGTATTATACTTCATTTAGATACTTATACATTATAATGGGGGAAAAAAAAGGTTGCATAAATACTGTTTCATATTTAGACTGTGAATGCCCAGGATAATGTCACTCCCTCTTCTTTGAAACCAGATAGTTTAAGAAATGCTATAGAAGAAGTAATTGCGTAGCTCCTATCAGAATTAATAAACTTTGACTTGCTGAAAATCGTGTCCTCACGGTATAAAATATTACAAAAGCTGACTTGGGAGCTTATTCACTCTCTGTACTTACAACTTTTTATTAAAGTACTAAGTCTGTGAGGTGATTTTTTCTTAGATGAAGCTGTATCTGGGGACGTTTTCGGGCTTTGTATGTTACGATTGTCCTGTTTGAATTCATATGATCTGCTCGATATAGGCTGATTGAAGCAGTGAAGGCCTTTATCCTCCAAGTGCAAAGACTACGATGATAGAGATGCTTAATTCACCTATTAAATTTAACCTAATAAATGCCAATGAAATCCTGTTTGATGAGTAATGTGTTAAAACATTTGTTTACTTCCACTTGGAATGCTTGCTCTGTAACTTTTAAAAAATCTACTGGATAACTATACATTAGAAACCTGAAAAGATCTCATAATTGAGATTACTGGTGAGACTAGAAGGCCAGCAGAGTACGATAAAGACCAATTCAGTATAATATAAAATTGTTTTTCCCCTCCACCTGTTAGTCTCATTTGCAAGGCATTTATATGATGATGATGTCGTTTTATCTCTGTTTATGAATAGCAGTCCTTTGCTCCCTCCCAGAACAGCTTACTGCATGGGAGTCGCTGGCTGCTGTATGCCAAAAAAATACTTCCTTTTCCATCTCTACCTTTGGCTTTATTTATATCTGTGTGTGTGTATGAATACATTATGTATGTGTACAGATATTGATATTATGTAATATTATACAGATTCTATATATAATAGTATCTGTGGATAAAAGTATATACAGTTTTATATGTTTCTATACATGTATATTACATGTCTATATACAAGAGCTGCTCTGAAAGTAATGCCTCCTACTTTATTATGTTGGCCCACAGTGTCAGAGGTGGATGTTGGTAGTATGGCAGTAAAGGTTGAAGCTTTCCACCAATATTCTGTTACACTTTTTTGCCGTGTGACAGATGGCAGCAGAGGAAAAGTCTGACAACATGGTGCCTGACATGTAAGTGCGTATGAAGCAAAGGTGTGTCAATGAATTCCTCCATGTGGGGAAAAATGGCACTCATTGACATTCATCAACGTTCGCTGAACATTGATGGAGCCCAAAGAGTGGAAGTGAGGCAGTGAGTGGTGCATTTCAGCAGTAGCAACAGTGACAGTCACCTCCACCGGTGCAGATTTTCACTGGTGTGGCATGCAAGCTCTTGTTCATTGCTGATGAAAATGCACAGGTACTAGTGGTGACTGTGCTGGAAAATAACGTTTTGTAGCTGAGAAGCAATGTTACTGTGCTCTTTGTGTCTGTTGTAGTTTCCATGGGACTAAATAAGAGGCATCGGTTTCAGAATGATCTACATACATAAAATCCTCCTCAAACTGTTCAGTAGTGGAGACGGATTAGTTTGCTTAAGGGTCGTGGTGTGAGAGCTAGCCTGAATCAGCCTGGTTGCCACCCAAAATTCTTCCCAGAGTGCTGTTAAGATTACATCCACTTATATATTCCTAACAGCAAAGTTAGGAGAAGAAAAAGAGTTAAGTTGGCTATTTAAGTTGTTCCTCAGTGTTGCTTTTTTGGAGGGGTTCATTTTCATAATTGTCATTAAGATAGCAGTGTTTTATGGGCTAATTTTCTTCAATGATATATTTAAGAAAGTGTTTTTCTTCCATGTAATTTGTTTTCAAAGAAGATTTCAGAAAAGCCATAATATTAAGGTTTTATGCAGCTATTACATAATTTTTTTCTTCACCAGTTTCAAATCTATTTGCATAATTTTGTCCATACTTATACCAGTCTGCCATAGTGTGACATCTCTTTTTTTAAATGGTGTTAGCTTTTGGAAACAGAGCAACCTTTTAACATAGTCATGTTGATTTAGTATCAGCATATGCATTTTCCACCTACTCTTGATCATGTTTTAGGGATATATTTTCAGCAAGAGGAAATTAATGTGGTCAACTCTTCTTTGCACTAATTGTAAAATGAGCTTTTAGCGGGATAGAAATTACTGTGGAGAGCTTTCTCTTTTTTTCAAAGGTTAATCATTTTTTCACTAAGAATTAGATTTCCTCTTACAACACCAGTACCTCCTGGATAATGTCATTATATTATACATTTAACAAATAGTTAATTTTACTTGAGTGTTGTATAAGATTTTGGTTGTTGAGTTTGGCTTCTGTAATTTTGAAAAGCCATCTTCTGTGGCTTAAGTTAGAAATTGGAAACTTGTGAATTATTTGCTTTCCTTAACCCTCTGTAGTAACTGTCTTGGATGCCCCTTGGATGCTACTTAGCATATGAAGACCTGAACTCTACAGAGAGGTTAGAATGAAATAATAGCTCAAGCTCATTGAAACCATGGATGCAAAAACTGAGATTAAAGCTCTGTATGCGTTCACTGCCTGCTCTTTTCTCTCATGGCTTCTGAATATAGACCATTAAATCAAAATGATGAATTTCCTAGAACTCCTTTGAATTAATTCTGCTGCTCCTGCCTGTCAGAGTGTGTACAAGGATCCATATCAGTACTGTCAGTTGCTTATTAAGAGCCCAGAAATTTGAGAAATGCTATTTTTATTTTCCTTTAATAGCCATTCCTGCAAAACCTAGGCAGTGTACTGTAGTTCCAAAGGTAATAAATGCATTCTTTCATGTCAAGCAAATACTCACCTCCCATAGATAAGACAAACTGTTTTGCTGAAGGGAGGAGGTTGCCTTTTGTCACAGAACATTGCTTTTTATTCTTAATAAAACATCATCAGAGGTGGGATGGAGCGTAAGTACATGTCTGATGGCACAGAACAAAGAAACAGTGACAACGCATGGCATTCTCAGGTAAAATGGAAAATATATAATACAACTCAACATTGAACATCAAATTTTTGCAATTAGTTTCAGGTGTGAGGAATCTATACATTGAACTGTGATGTGCTGCTACCTAAAAAAAAATTTTGTAAATCATGAGTGTCTTTGGGCTTGCCTAGGCTGCACTGAGTGAAGGAGAACAAATCTTTTTTATCTTATATAAATATATTTATTTATTTATTAAAACATAAAAACGCAATAGAAACAAATCTAGCATGTTGGACATTTATGTTAAATAATTGATTCCTTAAGATATTAGTTTGCCATCTATTAGGGAAATAATGCTTTAGAATTCTACAGTAAAAAAAAAAAAAAAAAAAAGCAATCATACTAACCATTGCATGGTCTAGTGAAGATGGAGGATTTCTTTGCACTTTTATGTAATCACTGCTATATCCATGAAATGCTGGTGCCTTTTGTTTCAGCTTTTTTGGGGTTAGGACTCATGCCTCTGAGAGAAGTATTCACTGGGAAGAAACTCAATCCTAAAAGTTTAATTAATTCATCAACAACAACAAAAAAATCACATTATATTGTGAAGGAAAGCTACAAATTACTTCTAATGATAAATTGGTGAATCTGGGAAAATGTTTTGTAACAAAGTATTGGAGATTTCTTCAGTGAGATTAGCAAGACAGAGGCAACATTGAAGAATTCTCATAACAAACCTGTATGTTACTTGATTGACGATATTACATCCTAAGCTGTAATATTGTCAAAATATACTTACAAAAATAAGACATTTCCAGAATAAAACACAGCAATGATTTTTTTTTCCTCAATCCTTTTGAGAGTGGTCATATTTCCAATAGAACTGCGCACATCTGAGCTTCTGCTTTCTAGAAGTTCTCACTCCTTGTACCATCTTTCATCAGCCCAAAATTTACTTGGCAGCACTGTGCATAAGGCCAGTCTGTGCCTGCTTCTTTCTTCTCTATCAGGAGGATTTCTGGTGAGTTGGTACTTGGGTGAAGCAATGTTGTATTGTTCCCTCTCTGTCTATTCTTGCCCTTCCAGTGAAACATTTTCCTCATAAGTGATCCCTTTGAGGTTATTTGTGGAATAAGAATTGCTCATAGATACTGAAGGAGCATCACACAAAGATGATGGCAGCATTGGTGCTTTTGCATTGGCTGTGGAAGATACTCAGAGGCACTGTTGACCTTGTAGAGTGGCAGGGGAAGATTCAGTTGGTCTGTGATGCACGTGGAAGTGAATACTGTCTTATTTGTTTCTCTCCATCACCTAATTCAGTATCTTCTGGTGTATAAGTGATGAGAAGACCTTTCCTCATTGTTTTTGTTTGTTTGTTTGTTTGTTGTTTTAATAAAAATACAGAGAGGGAAATACAAATAAATAGATTGCCACCATTTTCTAGTACTATTCTGCTGTGTTCTTTGACTGGAATTGAAAGTCTCTGTTGCCTGCCCTACTGCTGTGACACATGCTTATTCTCCTGAAAAATGCAGATGTTGTAGCAACTGTTTTACTGCAGTCAGTGGAGGCAGTTTTTTGAGACCTGCTGTTTATGGTGAGTCTCTGCTTACCACACAAAGCTGTACCTGGCCTTTATTTGAAGTCACTGCAAATAATTTTATAATGCAAGTGGAAAAGTAGCTTTGTGGACGTGGGTTTTTTTGTTTTTCTTGTTTGTTTGTTTGTTTGTTTTTGTTTTTGGGTTTTTCTTTTTCTTTTTTTTTTTTAACAAACTTCTTGCTGAAGATGTTTTTGAAGGCTTAATATCTGTAGTTTGTTGCTGGCATGTCAGGTTTTTGCTTCCTCTGTCCCCAGGGAATATTAATGGCAGCTGTCCTGAAGGTCTTTTCTGATGCACTGTTTCCCTTCATCATTCTTTTTTCACTCTGTCTTCTCGAATCTAGTGTCATTAATTTGTTCGAGCCTTCAGGAGAGGGTGGGAGTAAACTAACTCCTGTTACCAGGAATGAGCGTGGGCTAATCATTGTAGACACCAACGTTTCAGTTGTTCACAGAACAGAATACAGAATAGCTTCCTCCTGTGCTACACAGAAATCAGCTTTTTTCAAGGCACACTTCCTTTTGCTCAGTTAGAAAAAAGTAAAGACTGCAACCAAACAGCATTGTCAAATGTGACACTGGTGATGCATTTGCTTTTCCTTTGCTGCACCTGTAGGGTCTAATAGTTACCAGCTTTATCTTTGGAGAGGCAGACCTGTTTTTAAAAATATTTAATTGCAGTTTTATTAATGCCAATTCCACCCTGCTATAATAAACTCATCAATTTGCATGCAATGATTGAAAGAAAAAGATAGATGAAAGTCTATTACAGTGTTGTTAGATAACCAGGTATGAATATGAATGAGCTCATTCCTCTTTTGGAAATACAGAGCGGTGTTGTTCAACACGCTTAGTGTAACAAACATTTCTGTGAAAGCTCACTGTGTCAAGTCTAGCAGATGTTTTCTTAGGATTATACATTACCTAGTGAGCTGTTTAAATGCTTCTGACTTTAATTTGAATAAGTCTGCAAGTTCTTCAAGCATCTCTCATAAAGAGAAACAAAAGTCCATGACTATAGAACAAAATATATAGCTTAACCACTGGGTTTATATTGAGCAGTGCTTTAGTGAGCAGGAATTCCTTCCTTTATTTTATACTTCTCCTCCCTCCTTGTTCTTTAAAAAGTAAGGAAAAATCAGTCAATTTTTTTACAATAAAAAGAATTGCATGGAATAAATCTGGTATTTTATTTTGTTCTGCTGTGCTCCTCAGAAACATGTACACTTGGAAATGAAGTTCCTTCAAGCCCAAAGATTAGCTCTTGGAAGCATGTGCTAAGTAGTGGAATTATAAGCAGCTAAACATTTTTAAACAGTGTACAAAGAAAACCTCTTTGCAGTTTGCAGTCTGCATTCTGCAGTGTATTCAATAGGGTGTTTTCCTTTCTCTAGATTACAAGTATTGCATGCTTCTTTCCTGAAGCATGATCTCTGAGCTCTGTGCAGACACTCCAAGTTTAGTGAACGGAAAGAACAAGTTTTTAAGCAATGCCTTTGTTTCATTATTGTTAATTAGCATAAACATACGAGTTTGCATATGTTGCTTCTGATGCTGGTGATGGTGTGTTGCGTATCTGCTGCTAATCCCCAGTGATATTTGAAGAGAGGAGCATAATCGTGTAGTACATGGAATGTAAATTCATCAGAAACATTAATAGTATCTTAATATCAGACCATAATGTAACAGCAATTAAATATTTACATGATAAATGAGAAAATAAGTACAGCATTTCCAAAATTCTGCAAAAGAAAATTTTTGAATTGTTTTCAATGTATTATAAATAAACATTATGTTCTTAATATCCATCTGTAGTCAGAAACCACTCTGAATATTCTGTGGATGGAGTTTATACGTAGCAAAGAGCTTTTTGTTACTTGAATTAAGATACCTGACTTATTTGTGCCAATAACCAACACAATCTAAATCACCGTTCTGCCAGTTTGGCTTCTCTAAATATGATGGCAATACTGGTGCTAAGCTTTGGGCTTCTTTCACTGCTTGTACAGCTTGAACTTTCTGAATTTTGTTCACCATTGTTTGTTCATTGACATAATTCAGACGGGCATCCTCTCTGAAGCCATCTGAAACATAAATTCATTAGGATGACAATTTCTTAAGGAAAAAAGTCCCTTTCCTCCTCTGTATCCAGTTTCCACTTTCATAACAAAATGGTATTTTATGCACGGTTTCGTTGGGAAATTTCTAGTCCTGTAGTGCAAGATGGTGTTGTGTATGAATAGACCCATTTTAACAAGTAGGAGAAAGTGCCAGTAATAGCACGGGAAGACCTGCCAGTTTGAATCTTTAGGGAGTACTGTTTTTTCTGCTAAAACTTCTTCGACAAAGATGAATATCTAATGAGTCCATAAATAAACAGCATTTCCTAAACCTCATTGCATCAGTGAATTCAGTGTAAAACAATTTAAAAGTTTTCTTTACGTAGCGTGTAGGCCACTTGTGGGCTTACTGTCGTGAAAGATTAAGTAGACAGACATTATCAGCATATCAAGTTATACAAATTGATGGTTAATGAGCTTCATGCCTGAATTGATAAATTGGTAAATCAGAGTGCGTGTTGTATTGTTAGAAAAAATGCTGTTTTGCAGGTGGCAATTGAAGGTTACAAAGAAAGTTGTAAAGCACTAGATAAATTAACCAGTCCATTTTTGGGGTAAGTGGGGGGGACAAAAAGCTATCAGATCTAATTATAAGCTGATGAGGTGTTCAGGAAACATTTAGATGTGGCCCTTGGGGACATGGTTCAGTGGGCATGGTGGTGATGGGTTGATGGTTCGACTACATGATCTTAGAGGTCTTTTCCAATCTTGTAGATTCTGTGTGTAATCCTAATAGATGTCATACCGTGCAGTGCTCTTCTTGAAGAATTTGTTTTGTACAAACACAGCTGCTTTTAACTGAGATGTTAATTAAGAATTGAATTTCCTGCTTTTGCTGTACTGTTGGAGAGGTTTTATTTTGTTATCATTTAAGGGAAAAAAGTTACATATTTTGCTGAATATGTGGTTCAGTTGCAAGTGTTCCAGTGTCTAAAGATAGAGCATTCGTGAGTATGCACAGGGAAGTTTTCAGCAAAATGAAAAGGATCCATAGATGCAATGGCAATGCTTGTTTAAGAGTAAGCATGAACCTACAACAAGTACTGTGCTTTCAAAATTTTTATCTGTAACATGAAGGGGGAAGGTGGTGAACTTAGTGCAATGTAAAACAGGTGTGGTATGCTGTGGGCTGTTTGTGAGACTGCATTGCAACGCTGAGAGTGATCAGAATCTCTGAGACATGAAAGGACATAGCAGAGCAGTGACTGATGGATGCTTCTGCCTTCATGAATGGAAATACAGTTCTGTCCTTACCAAATGAAAGGTGAAGCATTGATTCAGCTGCCTGAGAAATCTTCCAGATATTATATTAGTAAGGGTTTACTGGTGGAAAAGAAAGAAGGCAAAACTATATCTCTAAAATCAGTTAATTTCAAACTACGGGTGGAGTTACTGTGTATGGTTCTTAGCAAATTTCTCCTTAATTTATTTCTGAATAAGACCATCCATCAGAAGATGTATATGCAGACTTAATGCTGAAAGGATGTTTCAGGTCTATGTGGTCAGACCTGGAAAGTGTGGGATCTTTAAGCTATTTCATCCTATTCCAAAGCAAAATGTTGATTGGATTATCTATATGTAACATTGTGATCTTTAAGTAGGAATTCTGGGATTTGACTATGTGAATTAAATCCCACTGTTAACTCTCAATTTGAGCATCTTCTCTTGTGCCCACTGCTTTTACCTGCTGACGTTACACTCTTATTTTGGAACTGCTATAATTGCTTGGCAAGATTTGGCTTGAGGGCTTTTTAGCTTTCTCGTTTGTTCTTTTATATATTTCTGAATCTACTCTCAAGTATGGAAGAATAGGCAGCTCTGTGTAAAATGCCTGGAGTTTTCATCAGCTATTGACTCTCCAGTCCAATTTGGGATTTTACGAGTCATGGGATTGCAACACTCTGCTGTTATTTATGTCCTTCTTTACTGGCTTGTGCTCTGCTTTTCTGACTTCCAACAAATTTGTGGACATGCAGCTACTTGGAGAAAGCCTTTCAACCCCTTGGTTTCTCTGTCATGGTATCTACTTGTTTACATTCTGAACACAGAGAAATAAATAAGTAGTTGGTTTCTCGGTGTTTTTGTGAAAGAGCAAAAGTTAAATCCCTTTCAAGTCTTTCAGTTTTGTTCAACTTCAGGCTTTTTACAGTTGCAGCAAATGGGGGCGGGCGATAATTAGGAGAACTGCACAGTTATGTAAGGGAAAGCTTGTTGCTGGAGGCTGGGCAAGCAGATTGCCTGGCCATCAACACATCACGTGTCTTCCATCTTCCCACAGTGTCCGTGCAGAGGAGTGCAGTTGAGCAACGTGCCTGGTTTTGGTAGATGAATTTGTTCAAATAAAAAACATGATAAAAACATTTTTCCTTTGGCGTACACAAATCTAATTTTATTTTTAGAGAAATAAGAGTGTTTTTGTGCAATTAGAGGGTTTAAATTGTGTTTATTTTGTGTAAATGTTTGCACTTGTTATTCTTAGCCAGAAATTCTATCAGTTGATGACTTCAACATGAAGGCTGTCATCTAAAACTCATGAGGAAAAATCAACTTGGAAAAAGAGATTATACAATATAATGCAGCAATGATAACAGTACTGTATACTATTTAGTGGGGAAAATATCCTGTTGTTACAGAAAGATGCTCAGCTAACCAGCACTCTTAAATTGCCACCAATTTCACATAAACATTTATGAAAGCAGTGACTGCAAGATCAGTGCTTTTTATGTGTTTTGTTAATTTTGTTTAGTTAGATTTGCATAGTGTGTCTATGTTACATTGATCCTATTGTTAACCTAGACGTTTAGGGGGAAGTACTGTAAGTAAACAGTGTAATGTGACACTGAGCTGCAGTGAAAGACAAAGTAAAGGGATCTTGCACAGCCAGTTTGTTGGATTTGGTGTTGCAACGGTTATTCTTTATAGTCCTTTTTTATTTATGGGGAGATGTGACTTCAGCTTTTCCAGGGCATGAGATAAATTTGAGGTATATTAATATGTGATGGAACAAAACCTTTGTACTGACTTGCAGATTTTAGAAGTTCAAATGAGAATACCACTTGACAACAAAAGCTCTAACTGTTACTTGAAGGAGAATATCTGAAGTCTACTGACTTTACCGTTAGCAGCAAATAAGTTGTGCTGCTGATGCAAAATAAGGTCCATCTTTTTCACCTGGTTTATTCAACCTCTTTGTTATCACCCTTCCAGTCTGCAAATCAGAACTTTAGAGTTGCTGAAGGGAGAGACAGTCTACGTAGGGCGCTTTGAAAGTAATGCCTCCTATTTATTCCCATGGGAACAACAGATACAAAGAGCACAATAACACGGTTTGATGGAGCATATTCTCAGCTACAGAGCACTACCTTTCATCATAGTCAGCATCACTAGCTGATTCACGTGGAGGAGCTGATCGAGGTGCTCTTCATTTTGTGGTGTGACAGCTGTGCATGGCCATCTGGAATGTGGTTTGTCTTTCATGTCTCTGCCATCACTGCTGAAACGCACCACCCACTGCCTCAGTGTGCTCACATCCACTCTTTAGGCTTCAGCAAGTGTCCATGGATGTCAATGAGTGCAGTTTTTTCTGCATGGAGGAATTCAGTAACACACCTTTGCTTCATATGCTCTCCTACATCAGATGCCATTTTGTACGACTGTCCCTCTGCTGCCATCTGTTGCACAGTAACAAAATGTATGGGATATTGCTAGGAAGGTTCAGCGTCTATTGTCATACAACCACCATCTGCCTCTGACGTAACAACACAATAAAATAGGAGGTATTTCTCCTATTTTATATGAGCAGCCCTCATAAAAAATGGGAGGCATTGAATTCACGCAGGCTTCTTTGCCTTTGTCAAAGGCCTGTCATTGGAGAAGCTGCTTTGCATTAGAAGCTTGTGAAAATCCAAAAAGTCAGTGATAAACAAACAGGTTTGTTACCACAGTATGTTGTTCACTTTGGAAATAGAGTAGCATTGGAGAAAACATTTAAACAGAACCAGCCTAAAATTGGTATGGATGTTGCCCTACTGACAGCTGTGTTTGACAGACGTTATCAGACTGCTCTCGTGGGAGACTGAGCCGCAGAGGTTGTCCTTCTAACCCTTATCTCTTTCATTTTCAGGCCTTAAGGCTGTTAGTGTTTTCTTTGTCAAACCTTGTTGCCTGAAAAGGCCTGGACTTGACCCTAAGTTGGGTGTTTGGTTGTTTCTTTTCCCTATCTCCCTTGGTTAGAGGAAACAAAACAAAGCAAAACTAACCGGGTTTTGACACAGCATTGTTAATTAAGCTTCCATGCAAGACTGCAAAAGCCTCTCCTTCCTTCCTGAAGATGTTTAAAATCATCCACCAGTTGGGGAAAGCTGAAGTTTCACAAGATAGCAGAGCCAATCTGTTAAGTCTAAGATGTACCAAGAGCTATCCCCATTTAGCCTGGGTTGCACATCATCTGTGCTGTCTGGTGTTGTTTTTGGGAGCTGTTCTTTTTAGAGCTTGTTAGATTGACTTTATCACAATAAAGTGAAACAATTCTTAATCATACAAGGTTAAATAAAGTGGTAAGGGTGAAAGTATGAAAAATCGGTGTTGTCTTGTTGAAGACATGCTTTTAGAAAATCAAATAGGCCGTTTTCTTCTATGGTTTCTTCCAATTCTAAAGAAGTCCAAAATTTGTCAGTTGCAGCATCAGCATACACAGGACTGGCATGCTTCTCCTTTTATAGAAAGGCTAGTCATGTTCATCTGAACTTGAGACAAGCATAGGTATGATAGTGAAAGAGAAAGTAACCTTGCTTGATCATGTTTTCTCTTCAAACCATCTTTTGCTCATCTTTTTGCCATCACAGGTCTTTTGTGTTCTGTTGGGTGACAGAAGAAATGGACAGAAAAGTGAAAATAAATGTAGGTCAGATTCACTTGATAGCTCTACTTTCATTAGTTGGTCACCTTTTGCACGCTTAAGTGGATGCAGGTCCTTAAAAAACACCTTTTGCTGAACTGCCAGTTTCCTGGCACTTAACTAGAGAACCATGCACAATATTGTCATAATGTATTTCTTATAAGAGACTGACCTCAGAATGTGGGTGCCCAAGATGATTATAACATGGTTACGCTGAATATTACTCTTTTTTTTCTTTCAGTTTGTGGGGACATCCATGGCCAATTCTTTGACTTGATGAAACTGTTTGAAGTGGGAGGTTCTCCTGCCAACACACGGTATCTCTTCCTGGGGGACTACGTGGACAGAGGGTACTTCAGCATTGAAGTAAGTTTCTTATTTCTGTTTTTGACTGTGAATCTGCTTGCAGACTGTTGTATGTATTTGGCTTACTAATTTAACGAGTTCAGGAATGCTGAGGCTCTTTGGAGATACCACCATGAGCAAAAGAGGTCCTTGTTACGTGTCACTGGGGTGATGTCCAGTCAAATCCCACTGTATCTGTGCTGAAAAGCTGTTGAAGAACAGACCTTGGTACTTCTAGTGACCGTCCTAGGAAAGCACAGAAGGCAATGTGCTCTGCAGCTTACACAAGTTAGAGTGAATACACATGAACTATTAGGAAAGAGATAGAGGAATTAAACGAGTAACTCACAGCTAGTTGGACTTGCTGATGTTTTTTTCTGAGTTATGAAATGAAAGGACTAGATCAGGAGAGAGAGAACAAAAGTAAGCAGATCACACACTGTGCTGGGAAGATTGGCTTCTGTTTAGGTACAGGTTGCAGAGCACATGATCTCTGGCTCTTGAGTTAGCACTTGAATCCACAGAGCAGTGATGCACATGTGACCTGCTGAAGGCACTGAGACCTTGTGCAGATGCAGGATGTGGAATGTGGAGGTCAAATTACAGTATCTTTAGTGGCCTTGTGAAGGAAAGTCCTTGAAGGAAACAGTGTCCTGTCCAGTGTCCCATCCAAACCTTTTACAAGAAGAAAGTCAAATACTGGGCATAAGTGCATTGCTGCAGTGCTCTCGAGAGAAACTGAATTTCTTCTGTTTTGCTGTTTGGTTTTGCAAACTGACAGTTGAGGTGCTCAATTGTCAAATAAAATCTGATCTAGATACATTCATCTGATCATAGATGATCTGGTCACTGAGTGAACCAGTCAGAAAGCCTTGTAACGGCTTTTGACTTACAGCTCAAGTATTTTCTCTGTAAAATTTGGACCTGAACTCCCCCCAAGATGAGGGAAAATACCAATTAAAAGCAATGTTGGTCCTGTGATACATGGTTATGTACCTGTTGATAAGGTGGCAGCATGCACTGATGTTTCATTTTGCAAAGTACATCTTAGTACACTTCTGTCTTATCAATATAAAAAGCATAGTTCCAAACAGCTGAATTACTTAATGTGTTTGTAAAATGGATCAGCGCATTGTCTTGCCAGTGTTATTTTTACAGTATGAATTGTCTTAAAAATAAGATTCTATAAAACTGCTTCTGCTTTATTGGCTGATATTAAAACTTACTTTAAAATGCTAACAGAATCTTTGGGAGGTGAAACATTCTACACATAGAAAAACACTGTTCCAAGTGCTCTAAAAATTCAAGATCTGCAAAGTTTTTGTCCACCTATTGTAAATCATGAATATAGCCGGGATTAGTCTTACGCTGAAGTCAAAGCTTCCTGCTTTCTTTTGAGCTATGTGAGTTTTCTTTATCCCATCTCAGATCTGTGGTCAGCTGTGGGTCAACCCTTCAATGTGTGGCTGCTGGGGGAAGGCTGGGAATGTGGAAGGGGGCTTCACAGGCTCATTCTACCTTGCAGCTGAATCTTGAGCTGCCATATTTCAGATGTGCCAGCCTCAATCATATCTCCTGGAGACTTGGACTGTGCCAAGTTGCATCTGGAAGATTAGAGTTTTGTTTCCATTTCTTTATATGTTTTTAATACAAGAGATAAGGCAAATGATCTGCTTCAGTTTTCAAGTGCCTGTCCGACAGTTTGCCTGAATTTATTGCAGAGCTATTACTGAATAAAGATGAGCAAGTCATATAAAAGCAAAATAGCTTATGGGTGGGGAATAGGCCCCTTAAAATAATTCATTTAGCAATTTGCACATACATGTACTATATTCTGCATTTAGATTTTCCATTCTGGAACACTGCTTTTTTAATGGGAGCTGTGCTGGCTCCTATCAGTGCAAAGGAAATATCTGAAGTGTCACTTACATTATTCCTTTTTGTATGTAGGGTTCTCAGATTACTACTTTTTTTGTGCATAACTGATTCTCTCCACCTGTCACCTTGATTAAAGAATGCCTCTGAAAGAAAAGGCATACTGTTTCATAACTGTATTTGGATTTACAGCTATGCATTCAGGCATGAACTTAACAGAATAAGTACTGACAAGGAAAGGAAAACAGGAGGAATGTGCTTTGGCAGGCTGGGGGATGCTTTGTGGAGAAGGGGTCCTGAGCACATTTAGCAGGCCCCAGTCCTTGCCAGGACTTCGTGCTGGCTTAGAGGTCCTAGTGGAAAAACGGTCCTGCCTTGGCTCAATGCATATTTCCACCACACTTATACCCCACACTCTTTATTCTGTCTGTTGGCTCCCTTTTCTGCCAGCGTAGATGAGATGAAACGACTGCAGTTCTGGGGTCTTTCCAAAATAATTAAGTAGGTGGTCCAAGGTACTAATCACAAGTAATACAAGCTTTTTAAAATCCCCTTCAGTTGCTGTGCGATATCTAGTGTAAAAGTGACACCATTGAGCCTAGACCTAGCTGAGTTCTGGCAGTGGGCGAGATAATCCCTGTCTGTGGGCTGGAAAGCGTTTGGGATTCTTCTGGATGAAAGGTGCTATATAATGCAAGCTATTATCATGAAGAACAGAAGAAGAAATTGCATTAGGTAGGTGAAAAGCATTTGATAATGCAGAGGGAAAAAGAGAAAAGTGTTTGCGTAAGGCACTCAGCAGAAATGACAGTTCTTGCTGCACAGAGCTTTTGATCCAAGGGTTCAATCCTTCATGCGCGTGCTCTGTTTTTACCAGGCAGAGTTAGTGGCATTGCTTGAAGAGAGCGTTTTAGCCTGAAAGATTACTTCTAAGTAAGTTGTTACAGGGAGTAAAGAAATTACAATGGCCACCACAAAAAAAACAAACAAGCAAAAAAAGAAAAACCTCTAGCTAGAATGAGAGGAGCTTTCTTGGCACAGACCAAATCTTTATCCCTTAGCTGTGCTGTCTTTTCCACTTGGTCTTCTGGCAGAGCTGAGCATTTCTTCACTTAGAATAACAGACTTCTGCAAGCTGCAGTATCTGATGTGGTGCACTTGTTTCCTCAGCTCTGTAGCTGATAACCTTTCCAGACTGCTTGTGCACTGTTCCAGGGTTTTGACTGCAGAGTAGAAATGTTTCAGCTTTCTTTTTCAGACTCGTTTATGGTCATGGATAAAATAAATATTTTAAAGTAACTTTTAAATTATTTTTATTTCTAAAACCAAAGCATAGTTAGCTTATATGTGGTTCTGCTGGAATGAGTCGTAAGGAAGAGTATCTGATCTTTACCTGAGTCTGAAGGCTATTTTGAAAGTCAGATGTGACTGATGCAACATCGAGTATGCATGCAGACTGCTTTTCATTGATGTTTGAAAAACAACCATCATGGTAAATACCAAACATAATGCATTAATTTTATGCATTAATATTAACTGTTGGAATTCTCTTCCTGCCCAATCCCATATAAAAACACACAGGTTTAAATTTGAATTGAATATCATGAGATGCATTCTGATCAGTTTTGACAGAGCAGACTGTTGAGATTAGTTGAATTAAACAAAATGGACAGAACTGAAAATGTGCATACTTTTTCATTTCCCAAACACAGAGACTGAAATTCCAAAATGGAGAAACTGCTTTTATTGTATTTCTAGCAAGAAAAAAGTGAGGTGTTTGCAGAGAGTCTGAAGAATTTGACTATCTGATCTTACATCAATTAGAAAAGCATCTTGCACTGGCATAAAGACTGCCTGTAAGTTGACACTGAAGATCCTGTCTGTTTACCAGCTGAGTCTTAAGAGAAGAGATCATTGTTTATGCCCTGAAAGCTGGAGAAAAGAAGAGGAAGGGTGGGAAATAAATGCAAAACTGGTTGCAGTGAAGTCAGGGCAATCTTTTCTTATTTTCAGTGGTGTGCAATGCTTTTTTCCTTGTCTTCAAGAAATGGGAACTCAGAGAAGGATTGGCATCACTGGATTGTTTTGGCTACAGATGCAGTGTGTCTGTATCTGAAAATGGTTGTACTAGTTTAGTAGTGCAATTATGTGTGCAAAAATACATGTTGTTTCTGTTAATTATTCAATTTTAGAAAACTGCATCTGTACTAGCTCCTGCAATGGTATAATTGTTGCAGTGCAGTTAAAGTATGCAATTTTTGTATTTAGAGGAGATGTGTGTTAGAATGAAAGAACTGTGCTAAACATTATCCACACTTCACAGAGCAGTAGATACCTTTGTAACGCATGGCTCAAGTTATCTTTTCCGGTATGAATTATCTTATGTTTATTCACACTGAACTTCATCTGCTGGGGGAGTGCACAGTGGCATCAGTCATTTGTAGAGAGTTCATTTTCTGTTATTCATATAGAGCCATAGGGCTAACAGTGATCTTCAGCTTTCACAGAATTGGCTGTGCACGCTTGTCAAAGGAGCATACAGGAGGCAGAGGGCTGTGCTATCATTAGCAGCAATGGTGACTGTTTTTCATCATTACTTTGAGTGCTTAATATGAAATTCATGCAAGAGATCTGGGGCTTTTGTTTTCCCTTTTCAGAAGGTGGGGAGTATCAAAGTGTAAGAAAGCTCCAATTCAGCATAAGACAAAGGAATTAAATCCCTTGTCCAGTTTGAAAATGTGCATCTTTGACTTACACAGCATTTAATTGCACAGACCTTTTTTTCCTGATGATAAGGATGCCACCTCATATTTGTTTAGTTTGAAAGAAAAATCTGCTAATTAGTTCTTGTTTATTATATGTAGTATGTTACTGGACTCCTAAACAGAAAAGAGAAAAAAAAAAAAAGAAATTATCTAAACAAAATAAGCCTTAAATATGACAGCACTGTAAACTACACAAACTGTGAATGTTGGGATTATGTTACTTGAATAGTGGCTTGGAAATGCAGAACACTCTGGAGTGCCTTGACTTCCCCATTTCTGTCTGGTTCTCCTGAATGCTTCAATGGAAACATGGAAGAATAAGAGTATGATTAAGCAAATATAAGTGATCTATGCATAAGCAAGTAACAAACACACCAAAAAAATTAAAAGGTAAAACTTAGTTTTCCTTTATTTGCCTAGCTTTCTAGACCTGGATGATATTTTAAGTATCTTGTGCTCACTTCAATTTTGCCGGGGCTTTATGAAAAAGTAAAAGTTTTGAAAGAAAATCTAAGCCACTCTATTTCTTAATGCAGCACTTCATCTTTCCACTAGTCATTGCACTTTCTCAAATTATAAAGTGATTTTGGCAGAACTAGAAGCTCTAGGGTAGCTTCAATATAACTTCTTAAAAGTTGAAACTTTTCATGTATGAATGGAGGCATCTTTTTAGTCATCTTGTCTCACAGCATTTACATCAATTTTTAATGTTAAGTAGTAAGTTAAAAGAAGTTGAGTGTTCCAGGGGTCCTCGGAATAATGATGAAACCTAACAGTTATTATCAGATTTAGAGAATTCTGCTGGTGTCATGGAGGAGTCCAGACTTCCTTCCCCAGAAAAGTGAAATCCTCAAAGCCAAGTCTTTTCTTCCTGTACAAGCTTCAGAAAACCTTCCCTCGGGATGCTCTTCCTCATTGTTTTGGGCCACAGAACATACTTCATAGAACAATCTAGATTGGAAAAGACCTTTATGATCATAAAGCCCAACCATCAACACCTACTGAACCCCACCACTTGGCATGGCACTAAAGGACATTGCTCATGCATCTCTTAAATTTCTTGAGGGATGGTGGCTCTACCACTGCCCTGGGCAGCACATTCCATTGCTCAACCACCCTTTACGTGACAAAATTCTTCCTAACACCCATCTAAACCTCCCCCGATGTACCTTGAGGCCATTAACTCCTGTGACCTAATGCTCTAATTTCCATCTGGATGACGTCACTGCAGTGTTCCTGGCATTGGGCCATCTCTTCTCGCTGTCTGGAGTGGCAGTAGGGCCCAGATGGAGAAAGTGATGTGAGCTCAGGAAACTCTTCCTTGTTTTCCCAAATGGGAAGACTGAATTTTCAAGTCCTGCCTGTAACTTCACTACTTCTTAACTTGCATTTAAGCCTAGAATAAACAAACAAATTAGGGAGTCCAGACAGCATCTAGATGTTTATGCGTAATAAATTCAACATAAAGTGCAGTATTGTAAAACTCCTGCTGCTATATAATTATATACTCTGAAGAGAGTGTGAGTCTTAGCACAAATATAAAAACGTCGCGTTTCTTTGTTTGAGATGATGACTGTTTAGCAAATGAGAACAGAAATCGAAATGTTCAGATGTGATTACCATAAACTTTCTTTTTATCAAGACATTCTGAATTGTAGAAGAGAATTCATACTGTACACATTTAAAGTCATTGAACTGACAAAAGTGATGGTTTTGTGCTAAGCGGAAACCACTATTAGAAGTACATTGAGTTTCCAAGCTTTTGGTTATTAAGGTAAATAAATTCCCCCGTCAGAATGAAGGGGGTATTAGCGGACAGCTGCAAACGCAAAAGATACCTTTTATGTCTTGTGCAACAAATCTGCAGCTAGTGGATGTTAAGAAAGGAAGGGTTGGAGGAGAAACTGGTCAGACTCGTAGCTCGTGTTTCCTGAGGCTATTGCAGTCCCTGGAGCATTCTTCCCAACAGCAAGCTGCTTGCCTCAGCAGCATTGGGAAGACTGAACAGTGAACTCTCCTAAAGTGACATAGGATGGCCATACTTCCATCAGCTCTCCTGGAAGCCAGGGCCATCATGTGCACGCAATAAATATTCCACAAAAGTTGCAAGTTTGCTCGTCTGTCAAGAGCTACGTTGCCATGCCAGTTTTGGCTCAACACAGCTATTTTATTCAGGTGGTCTCTGGAGGTCTGAGCAGAGACTAGCCCTTTCAAGTCTTATTTGTTTCAAGTCTTATTTGTTTTAAAACCATGCTTTGAAGAATTATTCTCTCAAATAGAAATCTTCTGGTAAACAAAAGGCTTTTCTGAAGCTTTGGAGTAACTTCATTTAATGCAAGGGCTTGGTGGATTTTTTTCTCGATCACTTGCACAGAACAGGGTTAAGTGAATAATAAGCAAGTGCTCGTTACAGGAGGTAACAGAAATTATGTAGTACTGGAAGCTAAGGTATTTCCTGAAGTGTGGGTTAAATTGTTCTATGGCAACTCTTTATTCAATCAGGAAATGCAGATCTTCCTATGAAATTCTTTCCACTGCAGATTTCTGTCTGACCTTCCAGGTGGAGCACACTCGTGGTATTTTAGGGATGCACGACACTGTTTCTTGAAAGCTGTCGCAAGTGAAGGCTGAATAGGGACTTACCCAGTGTGAGCAACTGCTTTACAGAATACTGACAGTAGCTTCTACCAGTCCAGATTGAAGCACAGAGAAATGTTTGAAATGTGTCTGTGAACGGTGACATTTAACTGTTGAAAGTAAATGTTTCACATGAATACTACTTTTGCTTGCTTGTTTTTTGTTGTTTTTTTTTTTTTCTGGGTTTTTTTTTTTTTCATCTAGGTGGAAACACAGTGATTGGATTTCATAATGGATTATGAATTCTGTTTCTCTGTCTTGTTTCTGCTTTTCAGTGTGTGCTGTACTTGTGGGCCTTGAAAATCCTTTACCCTAAAACACTGTTTTTACTTCGTGGGAATCATGAATGTAGACATTTAACAGAGTATTTCACATTTAAGCAAGAATGTAAGTGTACCTTCTAACTTTTCTTGTCTTACCTCCCTATTCAACAGCTTCAGTTTGTTATTTTGTATTTGATACTTGCTTTATATCAATAATTTTTAAGGCACTTTTAATGTTTACTATATGTAATGTTAATGTGTCATCCATGCTCCCTGAGAGGGCAGTCATCCTGGAGGGCCTGGAGAGGGTGTTTCAGTGATGGAGAGAGGGGATTAAATTCAGAGCTAATGCTGCTTAAAAACATGGCATGTTCTCATTTACCTTGTAAGTAGGCTGACACTCTTTTTGAGGAAATTCTTTTCTTTGTTGCAAGAAGGGATGCAGTGACACACAGAAGCTCATTAGATGTAGACCTTTACTTATGTAATTAAACATTTTTTTCCTGTGGTTGTAAACTGAAGCTATTGCCATAAGTCTGTGTTGCCTGCGTAGCAGTGAGTGTAAAGGAAATGTTAATTGGCTTGAAGGCTTCATGGTTTGCTGACTTTAATATCTGTATTGGTAAATTAACATTTCAGCTTCATTGTACCACCCCATTCATTTCATAATGGTATTTCTGTAGATAATTAATTATAAGGGACTGAGCTTCTGATTACTTTGAGAGCTTTGAGTGAAAATGTAGTAGCTGATTATCGTTCAGCAAACTTTATTAAGGCTTGTTATGTAGATTTCATGGCAGACAATAATAGAATATAAAATTGTTTATTTACAATATTTTGGAGAAATATAATAAACTTTGCAGAATTTTTCACCACAATTAGAGAATAAATAACTTTTTCTCCAATTAGTAACAATAACCCTAAAGATTTTTTTACGCAAAGCAAGTTTTGGTGCAGTCCTCAGTACAGGAGAGTAGTGACAGCAAGATCAAGGCATTAAGTAGCATTCTAATTTCTGTTTTCCTTTCAAGTGTTGATGGCACTTTCTGTTATCATTTTAATCTTTAAAAGGTAAAATCAAATATTCAGAACGAGTATATGATGCCTGCATGGATGCCTTTGACTGCCTTCCCTTGGCAGCTCTGATGAATCAGCAGTTCCTGTGTGTACATGGTGGCTTGTCTCCAGAGATCAACACCCTAGATGACATCAGAAAAGTAAGTATGAGTAGTGCTCAGGTCTAATGAGCGAACAGTTAATCACTGACAAACAGAATGTGAATCCTTTCTTGCTTTCTTTCATGTAAGATGCTTGTATGTCATTTTGACATTCACACTGACCTTATCGCCTTTTAAAAAGGTCTTTTTAAATAGAGCATAAAAGGAATTGCTGTAATTAGTGCTATGTTGTTTTATTGAGGTGAAGAAATCACCAACATCAAGTAACACACAGAACTTACTCATCTTTATGTTCTGAAAAACTAATTGTTAGGTGAGTAAGTATGTAGGAGCAAATGAACACACAGCATTAGTTTCGTGTAAGAAAGATCTGTTAGCACATTGTAAACATACTACCTGATGGTTCCTTACAACATAGGCATTCTGCACTTTCTTGGAGAAAAGAAAAAAAGGTAGTTCTAGAAAAAAATTCATGATACTTATGGTGTATAACAGAAGTTGTGATATTGTAATATGATAGCAGTGAGTATAGTCAAAACTATTAAGAAACTTCTCATAATACAAGAGTACAGTGTAAGCTTCAGCTTAATGAGCCCCACGTAGACGCTGTCAGTTTCTTTAAGTACTCATGTTGTTGCACATTTTCAAGGTTTTTTTATTCAGATGTTTTGGAAAAAGAGATCTCAGTTGATATTTCTAAAATGAAATATTTGATCCATTCATCTATAGTGTTTCCAGAAGTAAAGATTTCTATTTCTTGCATACAATTTGAAATGTGCAAATATGGGTATGTACTTTTGAGTTTTATAGATGAATTGTATTCTGAGGTTAATTTATAACCTGGTAAGATATTTATATGGTTTAAAATATAATACTGGAACCAGTAATGACATGTTTTGGTTTAAATGCAATTAAATGGAGATAGTAACTACACTTTTTAAAATTACTGACTGTAAAGCTTTGTTTCTGAGGTAAAGGTTCACTATCTCTTTAAGCTAAAGAAAGCCTAAATATTTGGCTGGTTTTGCAACAATGCAGTGGCAGAGCAAAATTGTTGAGGGCTGAGGTTCTAGCTTAGAGTCATTGTCATCATTTCTTCCCTCCTCCCCTCTCCCCCCCCCTCCAAAAGAGGTTTATTCATCTTTGACAGTCAGCAAAAATTGATTTTGGATATTTATGAATTTTTATTTAATTGAAATGAATTATAGTTACAAAAGCATTAATTTCTTAGAGAGCTGAAATAAATTAGAAGTTTAGGAATATTTCATTAGGAGGGTGCAAAGGTAAATTTAATTTTGTGGAGGTCTCAATAAAACTTTTTGGCTCGTTGTAAACACGTAAGACCACTTTTTTCTTCCGAAAATTACTTTTTTTTTTTTTTAAGTTAGTTAATAACATTATTTGATTTTTATGGAGAGAGTAGAGAATGCTTTGGACTGCTGCTTGATTCTTACACTCAACAAGGGAGGTTTTTATGTTAAAGGATGCTTACAGAGGAATACTGCTTTTTAATATTTCCCTGTTTGTTATAATCTTACTTACAACATGATTCTATATGGCTGTAGTTTTTAATACCAGAGATCAGACAGAAACAAATTTTTAGCAATTTAATTAGGACTGGGTTTATGGAAAGAGTAGAAATATGGCAAGGTTCTATAATGTAGAGAACCACAGAATTGTGGGGGCTGGAAAGGACCTCCAGAGATCATCAAGTTCAAACCCCTGCAAAGCAGGCCCCCTACAGCAGGCTGCACAGGAGGCATCCATGTGTATCTTGAATATATCCAGACAAGGAAAATCCACAACATCCCTGAGCAGCCTGTTCCAGTGCTATGTTGTGAATGTTGCCTTATATTGTTCCTAAAAATATATTGAAATAAAAATGGGAATTTGTTTTGAAATAAGTGTATCTTTTTCTTGTAGTGCCTCACGCACATGAATCGAGTGCCATGATATTTGAAAAATCACAAAATACAGAAATACCGTCTTTATTTGCCACTAGAACAATGTGTAAAAAACAGCAGAAAAAAAATTAAAAAACGTGCACAAAATTCACATATAATGTTTAATTTTTTGGTTTTATTTATTACTTCTCTTCATCAGTGTAGCAAGGAGCATTTTACTGTTTCTCAAAATCCTAGTGCTTTGAAGCTGAGAGCATCCAGAGCTGTAAAATAGTTTGTTTGGGATGTTCTTTTGGCAACCTATGGAATGGAAAATAATAACTTTTCATCAGTATTTCTGTGATACGTAGTTGAAAGAAGTTAGTATTTCTTTCTCTCCTATTTTCCTTAGTTAGATCGATTCAAGGAACCACCTGCATATGGACCTATGTGTGACATCCTCTGGTCAGATCCATTAGAGGACTTTGGAAATGAGAAGACTCAGGAACACTTCACTCACAACACAGTCAGGGGATGCTCATACTTCTACAGGTGAACATTACTTTTTTGATTGTATGGATTTCTGTGTATGATCTCATTCTAGTTTGGTGATATGTTTGATGTTTGTGACAGTTCTTTGATAACTGGATTGAGAAGAGAGTGGGCACTTCTTTCTGCAGGCTTGCCTTGCTTTCAGATAACTTCATCTTCAATTTATTTATCATGCTTTTTCCCCACTACTGGGAAAACCTAAATGACTTATTTTTATTCACCGAAGCCTGTGTATTTAGCTTATTTTTGTTCTTGTAAGTTAGGAAATGAGTGTGAGCAGTTTTTTTGTTTTTGGGGTTTTTTTAAGTGTAGGTAACTACATTTCTAGTTTGAAAACTAGAAATTTATTTTGATGCTGGTGTAGGAGAACTTGCTACCTGTTGTTCTGCAGGGTCAGTAAAAATAGATTTTTCCACACAGGCACTTTTATACCCCAGGTTTATCGAAGTTTTGCTTACATTGCATACATTCTTCTCATTTGGGCTTTGAACAGAATTGGTTAAATAGAACTTGTTAACACTTGAAATGTAGGCAAGTGCCTATAATGTTCTTGCAGAAACATGTATGGACTTGAATGCAAAGGCATCTCTTAAACTCTTAATTAATCACTGAAGTTATTTCCATCTACTTATGCGTTAGTAAAATACAACAGTGAGAATTATTTCTGACAAGTAATAGTAGTGGTGCACCTAAATAATAAAAACAGAAGCACACTGAAAACAAATCTGTGGTCTGATTTCAGACTTTTTGAATGTGTTCTCTTTCCGTTTCATAGTTATTCCCTAATTCTGTCCTTTGAGCATGGCTTTTGTGCCTCCCTACCAGCGTAAAGCATCAGAAGATTCTCTCCCATGCACCGAAGAAGTGCCTTTCCTTAGGTGCTGGGGAGGTGCCTTTCAGCAGCACCCAGGGAGATGCAAGCAAACAGCAGCTCCTTTTTTTCTTTTCTCAGTTCTGTCTGACAGGAAGGTAGCTGTGGTCTTTCTCCATTTCCAGTGGTAGGTTTCTTGGTTTCTAGAGTCCTGTGGCCATGAGGCAGAGGACAACCCGTAGGTGTGCTTGAGCTGGTGATGAAGAATCTACCAGGTGCTGCTTTTCTTCTTGCTTTCCTTCTCTTTCCAGAATAGGAAGGGTCTGTGTTATCTTATGAAAGGTGGTGGTGATTACATTGTAAACCATGGGGATTTTGAGGAACTTTTCTCTGTTCTTTGTTGTTACCGTGATTCAGGCAAGCTTATAAGGAAAATAGGGCAGTGGAACTAGCAGATCCAGGAGGATGAGTGACAGAATGAAAAGTAAAATGACATACAAGTTTTAAGTTTTCCAGAAGAGCTCAGCAGGAGTGAAGAATCCAGCTTTTTTAATTGTCTTAGAAAACTTAGAAAACCTCACCCAGAATGTAACTGATCTTGAACTCTTTAATAAAATGTTGAGAATTAATCAGTGGCTTCTACCAGTAACTGGGAGACAGAGGTGCTAAAATCAACCTTCTAGTTGGCAGCGTTAACAGAAAGGTAAATGATGGTTTGACTTTTGAAAAATTAGTCTTCCTAGTCCTTTCTTTGAGCTGTAATTGCTCCAGCATGGGATGGACTGAGGACAAAGCATTTGTGCTGCAGCCTGTGCTGTCAGCGCACACCTTTTGTGGATAAGTAATACCGCAGCCTCCAGATCAATACAGTCTGGAATGTGCTCAATATGTGTGTTTGGTCTCATTATGAAAGAAGGTGTCAAACTGTTGCAAACAATTGATCTGTGAAGAAATGGGCTTATGACTCTGAGGGCTAAAATCATTCCTCTTCCTTTGAACAACACTGAACGCAGATGAATTCCTAGGAGTTCCAAACACCATTCCTACAAACAATGAGTAATAGCAGTTTACTTTCATGAACCTCTCTTAAAAAGGATAGAAAGCCTTGTAAATATGCCTTGTGCTTAGATACTTGTTTGTACTTTTATGGAACAACCTCTAGATTTTAGGGTTTTCCAGAGCTCTATTTCTCAAAATCGCCATGAAATTCCCCAATAATATACATCAGTTTTTCTCCTGAAAAAATGTATTTCATAAACAGAAAAGTGCATATTCAGGAAAAGATGAAATATTTGCAAGATACCTACTTGTGAGATAAAGTGGGGGTGGGGGGATGGAGTTGTATAATAACTTTAGCAGATGGCCAGCTTGGAGTCACCTTTGCCTGAGATTATATAAAAGCAAGTGTTACTCTTAAAAGAAGTAGGTAATTGCTCTGAATTTCATTCATTGTTTTCTAAATTGTGATTCCTGGCCCAAAAAAAAAAAAAACCAAAACAAAACACATACACACACACACACACACAAAAAATCCATTATAACAGGTGCATAATCCAGCTTTGCTTGCCTTTTCTAGCTTCCCCATGAGAAAAGAAGGATAGTTTCCAAAGCAGCCAGCTAGGATGTAAAGAAGTGACTTAATTAGGCTGTCCTTCCTCAAGACTGTCTGTTCATAGAATGAACTTTAGTTTAATTTATCAAGGAATAAACAATTAGTCATTTCCAGAATTTTAAGTTAAAAGATAGTTGTGGGCATTTTGTAGCAATGTCAAAAAGATTTCAGAGACACATGCCAGGAAAATGATTTCCAGATGATTAAGATCTCTTAATCGCAGGAAATATCTGTGATAAATAGTTTCTTTTTTATAAGGCCTGCTCATTATCGTGGCAAATTCCAACTGACACTTAAAGTGTTTCTCTGGTTATGTCCTATAACAAAATGCTATCAGAAAGATGTGTTTAACAGTAAAGCAGCCTTCCAGCTGTGTACATGCAACATTAACTGGGCTTTCCAGCTCAGGAGTACATTAAATCTTCTCCACTCATCCAAAACTCATTTGAGAAACGTTAAGCCATTTATATGAGCTAAATGTATGTGAGAAAGTATAAAGAATGTTGTTTATAGTAGTCTGACAAGCTTTTCACTACATCTATTAGGTGATCACTCACAGCCTATTGAATTTCAAACTGATCAAGCTTTTTCTGCAAGAAAAATTGTCACAATTCTTAAAATGAGTATGGATAGCACTATAAAATCTGTTCTGGAAATCACAGATGTAACCTGTCATTTAGAGATGTAAAGGAAAGTCAGCTCAGTTTTCAAGGGTGCTACACATGAACATTTATTATCTTTTGCATCCTACAGCAATTCACACTGTAGGTTGTCAAAATCTGTGGGTCCTGGGAAATAGCAGTAGCACAGTGCCGGAGTGAAAAATAGCTGTGATATTTAAGTAACTTTTTGGAAATTTGTGTAATTTCTCTGTACCTTAAAGCAAACCAGGAGCAACAGTGATGAGATTTCATTTCCCTTTCCTGAAATTATTTCATCCTAACCCATAGAAAATAATATTTTATTCAGAGAATGTTAGAAACAAGGGAAATAGTTTTTCCTGTGGTGTTTTTTTTTTTTTTTCCCCCCCAGATTTTTCAGATTTTCAGCTGATCCACCAATAAAGAAGTTTACTTTGTTTATCAGATTATGTAGTTTTGCTTTGGATTTATATCATATGTGTTTATTTCTGCTTAGCTGGTTGTACTGATCTTGTCAATGACCCATAATACTTATTTCTTGGACTTGTGGTACTTTTTTGTGAGGCTTTTTTGTGAGAAATGCATCTACCCTGGCAAGACATGCTGCTAATCCGAGAATGGCTTCTTTCACTGAACAGAAAGCTTGAAGTCAGCTGGACTTTTTTCTCTCTCAGAAACATACTAATTTAAGGAGAGACAGCCAGAAAGTGGCTTAGACAATATCTGAGGTAGGAGGCAAAAAAGTGTCCTTTCTAAGCCACACTTGGAGTGGAAGCATTATTATTCCCATACGATTTATGAGATGAATGAAGAATTAGGATGTTCTTTCATCACATTTAGACAAAGTTGCTATGTGTATACAAAGTCCTAACTGTGAAAACTGCAATTGGATCCATGCCCAGCTTGCTTAATTTCCATTGTGTCAGAGCTCTGATGAAGAACTTCAGGAGTCCAGATATGCTGCTAGGGTAATTAACTGTGCCTTGCCGTGATAGGGCTGCCTATCAGGAAAAAGCAAGCATACAAGCTTATTGCTCACTTTTTGGAATCATTTGTGCATTAGACTTGGTTATTTAATGGATGTTAGCAAGAGCATAAGAGTAACATGAGCCTGACCCATGCCAGTGGATGGCCACAGAACTAGAGCAAATACTGGGGAATTTTTTTGCAGGCATTGTGCACAAGCTTCCTGGGTTTTGTTAGTGAGCTTGTTAGTAGTTCTTAGGGAGTGCTGAGATTTGTAAGGTTGTCTGGCAGTTGTTACATTTTTTTTTTAAAGCAACAAAAAGGGAAAGTGGTGATATAGCAAAGCAGTAGCAGAGTGGCTACCATTGGAGACTCCTGAAAGAACTTCATTTGCTAGCCTTGGCAAAAATAAGGTGGCCTGGCCTTAGAAATGCTCAGGGTAGGATAATAATTTCAGCCCTGTCAGCACATTTCAGTGGTTTACTTCACACATAAGTTAGGTTTGTGAGTAACAAGGACTCAATAAGTATGTGCTAAAAAGCTATTGAAGATTGTGGTGTGTTTCACTGTGCGGTATGAGGTATAGTTACATGCATGTGCTGGTGCAGTGGCATCATTTTAAACATTTTCACCACCTTTTTGTTCTTCCATCTCCAAAGGCAGAAATTTTTTGTTGACTTCATTATATGTACTCGGTTGTATTGGTGGAATTGCTTATGTGTACCATCAGATCTGGGAACAAGACCAATTTTAAAAAGAAAACTCTGTGAAGAAGATATGTACATAGGTCACTCTGCCTCCTAAGATAGGAGGCGTTACATTTGGAGCTGCCCTTGTATTTATTGTTCTGATCTGTTGTGGCTCCCTGGTTTGTTTCTCAGTGCAGGCAGCATGATTAAGGGCAAGAGAAGACTGGCTGAAAGATTTGCTGGGAGCTGCCTAGGACAGTGAAGCAGCAAAAGCCTTTGGTGACTGAAGTACAAGGTTGATGGGTTTTACTGAAAACTTTTTATACACGCATGTAATCTTCTTAGAAGAAATTTGAGTGCCCTCTTTTTAAGAATGCATTTACAGCTCTTCACTAATGGCATCACGAAAGATATGTAGTTCAGTAAATTTTTTTGTCCCATTTTGCAGTGGAAGTTTAAGTCTACATCCAGGCCATGTGATCATTAACTTTGAGTTTCTACCTTTTTTTTTTTTCTCTATTGTTTCCAAAGTTTCTTATGTTTGGCAAAGAATTGCCTTCTGAGTTGCTATCTTGTAATATTGCAAGAAAAGAAAATGTAAGCGGTGTTAAGCTTTGTCATCATTTTGTTAAAACTGGACATTTATTTATTTGGCTAAAAGTAGTATTTATCTGTGGGTTTTCATGAGTATAAAAAGAAAGAAGCAAGATTATAATAATTAGGATGGGGCATTTTGTCATTATCACTCCTTTAGAAAAAGTCATTCTTTTTCATATATTAAAAAAAGCTTTCATGATTACATACTGCATGAAAATAGCAATTTGTGGATGTATAAAATTATCAGGCCAAAGTTGATACTATGACAGTGCTCACCTGTCCAAGTTATGTCTATCCAGGTGCGCATAAGAGGGCTAGAGATGGGTTAAGCCGAAGATCAGAAAGGTTTTCAGATTGTTGTTGTCCTGGTATGTCTGCTTCTCCGGCTTCTGAAAAGTCATCTGGAGGCAAGCACAGGGGGAAGTAAGCCAAATGTCTTGGTTGATTTTGTCATTTCCTCCTACTATTTAGAACATCAGTATGTGTAAATAACTTCTTTTGTTGTTGTTGTTGTTTTTGTGACAAAAACATTTCAAAACATATTTAAAGCCTAGTTCTCAAATGTGTGTGAGTCATTTTCTGCCCTGTCCATGTCACGCAGGTTGTTTAGTTCTATCTTTGCATTTCCTAGCTGAGGACTAGCTGCGTTTGTCTGAAACCTTCAAATTATGTCTGCTAGGAAATGACCCAATCAGTCAAGGCAGGAGGTGGAGGTGGCTGGGCTCCTGGAGCGTAGGATGATACACTGTTATTTGGGGAGTACTAAAAGAGGCTGAGATGGAAGCTATTTTTACATAGTTGCAGGTATTTTTGGTAGCTTTGAAGGACTTCCAGAAGAGTTCGTGTCTTCAAGGTATCCTATGAATGCAAAACAACAACCATGTTCCCAACATGTCTGTGCCTGTTGTTTAAATGTGTTGGAATATTACTAGATGAAAAATAAACTTTATTCAAACAATAAATGCTATCATTAATTTTTGACATGGTCTGTTTTGGGGATGTATTATAAGTCAAAACTTTCACTGAGATCTGTTATTATGAATGTGCCTCTTTGTGCATCTTTTGCACACATGCATGTGATTCCTATGAGAAGGGCTGGATGTTCCTTGGCAAAATGCAAACCATGCAAGTGGAAATCACGGGGCGTGGATGCTCATGATGTGCTTGTATGGAATCAATTGTTTTCCTGCTATTGTTGGAAGATCAGTGTAAAAATATCTACTCTTTTGGTTTCATGTTAGCTAAGTATTGTTTCTGTTTCAAAACTGTGCAGAAGAAATCATTGATCATGCAAAAGGTACCTCAGAACTAGTAAAATATTCATGAGACATTTTATTGAAGAAGGAATGGTGAAGGGGGATATATCACAATCACATACTCCATGGAGGATAACGTCTCTAGTTTAGCAGTGAGGTATTTTGTTTTCTCTGTGAGTCACTGCTCTTCTGTGATTCAGCATGACACATGATGTGCAGGCAGAGCAGTAGGTTGTTCTGGAAAAGCCTGTTGCGTGGGGTGGGGTGGGGGGGAGTTCTGTTTGTTTGTTTTCCCTCTTGGCCAACTGTTTTATTTCTGGCTCATCTGAATTAAAGTCTGGGCTCTGCAAAGCATAGCAAAGAGGAGAGTGTTTCTGGAAGGGCAGCACTCACAAAAACAAGTTGAGAATTTGCTTACAAGATGATTGCTTTGATTAGAAATATTTTAAAATCTAGTGATTTTTATTATACAAATTTAGAAAAAAAAATCCAAGTGAAAATTTCTGTAAAATACTTGTTTCTAGTAAGCTGTGACATAATCTTTGGTTGTTTGGCCATTTGCAGGACTTCTGGTTTTTGAACTGAAATATTCATGTAGGCTACTTGTTTTGGTATTGAGATTGTTTTTTCACTACACTTGCCATGCTCTTTACCTAGAAGTAAATATTACAGTCAAATTTTCTTATATCTGCATGGAGCACTACTTGGCCTCTTTGCCTTTTCTTGGTAATGGGCTGTGTAGAATCTGAAAAATAGCCAAATCCTACTAATACAAGTCTATTTTCCTTGAATGTATGATGAATAAGATAATTAAGGTATTATAAAAAGAAAAAAGGAAAAACTTTTCTACTTTGAAATGGAAAGAAGAACCTATCATGTCTATTTGGAAGCATTTTTTTTTTTTTTTTTTTTTTTACCACTTCATTTAAGTGGTAAAAGCAGTACTTAACACTGCATGAAAAGAATACCTTGGGAAAGATGTATTAAGCTAGACATTTTGAGCCTGGTACTGAACACTGATACACTGATAATGAACATAATCAACTGTCTATCAGATTTTTCGCTATAGACTCCAGTTTTCATTAGGTAACGTAAAAATTTCTAAACAAAATGTATCATAAGCCTACATTTAGTCACAATTAATTATGAAAATAAATGTATGCAAATTAGTTCTCATTTGACATTGGTTTGAATGGCAGCCCATCAACTTCTGAGGTTACTGCTGTTGCCAAAACTATACCCCCATCTAATTTGGGATTTTAAGTTATTTTATAATTCCAGTTTTTTTAGGTGATTCCAAATACCATACTTGAGAACATACACTAGGTAGGCCATGTTCATAACCAGCACTATGCCCTTTGAGTGGGTTTGTAGACTTTAGCTGCAAAGAACATTTCAGCTTCAAAGTGTCCAGGAGGGTTGGAAGTGAGTAGTAAGATTTCCCTTGGATAAACTGAAGAAAGATGAGGCATTAGATATTGCATCACCATTTCTGAATTATCATCTCATGTGTGTTGGAATAAACTGGTGGGGCTAATAAGTGATTGCAAGTGGGCCTTGAAAGTGGCAAAAGAGATTATGGCTGGGACAGCAGGTCTTCTGCTTGGTTGAGACTTTTTTAAAACTTGGTCAGTACACTGAGCAAAAAGTTGTTCTTAAGTATTTTTTGTAACTCTGTTACCCTATGACTGTACTTTGTCCCTAAGGTGCTGCGAAACATTGGGTTCTCGCCAGGGTGTTTGATGGTACACACAGCCCTGTAACATCATAATAGAACCCTAGAATTGTTTGAGATGGAACAGACTCTTAAAGGTCAGCTAGTCCAACTCTCTTATAGTGAAGAGTAACATAGCAACTGTTCAATCAGGTTGCTCAGATCCCCATCCAACCTCACCTTGAAAGTCTCCAAGGATGGGGTATCTACCACCTCTCTGGGCAATCCTTACTGTAAAAAAACATCTTCTTTCTATCCAGTCTAAATCCCACTCTTAGTTTGAGACCATTTTCCCTTGTTCTGTTATCACAGACTCTGCTACAGGGTCTGTCCCCTTCTTTCTTACAGCTTCCCTTTAGATACTGAAAGGTCACTATCACAGCTTTCTCTTCTCCAGGCTGAACAGCCCCAGCTCTCTCTGCCTTTGTAGGGGAGATGTTCCATCCCTTGGATCATTTTTTGTGGTCCTCCTCTGGACACAATCCAGTAGGTCCATGTCTCTCCTGTACTGAGGACTCCATATCTGGATGCAGCACTCCAGGTGAGGTCTCATCAGTGCAGAGTAGAGGGGCAGGTTCACTTCCCTCAACCTGCTGGTCACGCTTCTTTTGATGCAACCCAGGAATGGTTGGTTTTATGGGTTGCGAGGGCACATTGCTGACTGATGTCCAGCTTGTCATCCACCAATGACACCTGATTGTAAAATACGCAGCGATGCAGGGATGTTACAGGTTGGTTTGCATTTTTTACAGGCATGCTGTGAGCCCGTTGTGTCATAGAGCCAGCACAAAAGTGAACGTAGTGATGCCTTTGTGTCTTCCCCAGCTCTTTGTATTTCCTTTTTTAAACCTTTCTGCCTGTTCTATTATTTGAACTACAGGAGTCATTGAATCAATACTGCAAAATAGCATTGTGAATGGATGTTAATACAGAATCTGTTCTGCTTTTTCTTCAGCCATGAGGTAAAATTTCAGAGCTGTTTTGTGAAGTTTACACCATTTGTCACTTGTTTTGATTTTTCTTTTATTTCTTTAAGCAACAGTTTTGATTGTTGCTTTGCAGCTTGCCCAGCAGTAGGAAGAGAGAGCTGTAGCATCTGTGAGCCTTATCCTGGGCCTCAAATCCAGGAAAACATCTGCTGAATGCATCTCCCAGTCACAGCTGAGGCTCTGCTGTGGGACAGGCCACATTCAGAAGGCCTCCCAGGAGACAGAAGGCTGTGCTTCTTCAGGAGTTCTGGTAAAGGCAAGCTGGCCTTCGTTACGCAGATGTCTCATCTGCTGGTGCTGAAGGGGAATCGGTGACATTAGGACAGCACAGCATACCAGCCCTTTCGTCTGGATATTATGGAATTTTGTATTTTTTAGAGCATTAATTAAACAGAAGTTAGTGACCGGAGGTGGTAATGCTTGCTTTATCCTCAAGTTTAATGTTTTAAATGCAACTTCCTTAAGCTGCTGTGAGAGTGAGGCCAATACCATGCTGGAACTCTGCCAATGAGGAAGGTGAAATTCAGAAGTGCCTTTCAGAAAGAGGATCATCAGGCAGAGGGATTTGGAGCAGGGCCATCTGCTAACTCAAGGGGTGCTCGCTATCTTGCCAGGATGAAGGATCACGAAAGAGAAAGCAGTCAGCTTAATGATCTCTTGGTTTCAAGGGTGGGAAATAAATCTGCATAAAGCAAAACAAATTACATAGGATTGACTTGATGAGAGGAAAAAGAGAAGAGCCTCCACATCTGCCATCTGGTTAAACAGTCTTTCCTAGCCCTTGCTGCTTTTAAGGGGTCTGATAAGGTTTTGTCAGATCTGTGAAGAGTTGTTTTTATTCCACTGCTGCTTCACCTTTACACTCATAAGTGCACATTCTTAATTGTGTTTTGCTCTTTCTTTTGTTGGCTTTTGACAGAGGAAGCCAGATCAGTTCTGCATTAGCTTTCTAAGGATAGGTGGTGTTCTGCTTGCTGTCTTGAAGTGGTAGATGGCCTTCAAGCTGGCTGTCTTTTAATACAGACCTGGAGAGTCATCGATGGTTTGAAAGCAAGAAAATGTCTGTTACAACAATAAACAGCTTGTTATAGAATCTAGTAATATGGAGTAATTGCAAGTTTAATTAACATGTATTTAGCTATAATTTTAAATAACTTTTCTCTAAAAATGGTTATTTCACACTTGTACTGACAAAACTGCATACAGGTTGTGCTCTTCATTCTTGCTCAGTGTCTGTAACAGTAAGAGTGGGTTTCATGATACAGAGGTGGTAGAGAAGGGCCCCACCATTTGAAAGCAGCATTATTCATGTGCAGGAAAAATATCATGACAGAGGGATTTGCACCATTTTCATCTAATTGTCTTCATACAGTAGAATATGTCTTGTAAAAGTACATTTAGTGAGCATGCTTTGGGGGTGTTCAGAAGTCACACAATTAATATTTTCAGTTGCTAAGGGGAAAGTTCTTGTTTATCAGAGATGTGACATTCATAAGATCACAAATGTAATTTGGAGACTGTTTTGCCTTCCTTCTTTGTTTCTCCTTCTCTCTCCTACCTTATTACTTGGTGTTCATAAGCAGCCTGTGCTTGCTGCAGTTAGGGAACAAGGTTTGCTGCAAGCAACCATTGTATTGCTTTTTTCTTGTTCTGAGCTCATTGAATCTAAAAGTACAGTAGAAGAAACAACTTTTGATAGGCTGCATCACAGTTGTTATGTAATAAATTGCAGATTTCCAGTGTTTTCACTCAGTGTAATTATGGGATGGAAGAAGAAAGTGCTGCTTATAGTGCTGTCTCTGAAATGTGCCAGCAAAGCGGGGCTCATTTCATGAATGATGCATATTGGATCATTTTTTGAAAGCTAGAGCTAAGTGTGGTGCTTCTGGTAATACCATAACAGGTGCTATTATTTTCTTCCAACAGTTACCCTGCTGTGTGTGAATTCCTACAGCACAATAACTTGTTATCTATACTTCGAGCTCATGAAGCCCAGGATGCTGGGTAAGTGTGTGTGGAGAGGGCACCAGGTGAAACTAAGCAGGGCAGGAAAGAATAACTGTGTGAGAGAGAACTGCAAAACTTAAGAGCTCTTGCAATGTAAAATTACTTTTTATTAATGGTACAAAAGCATGCACTGGCATTAGAATGCACAATCTCTCACATGAATACTACCAAGCTACAGGACTTAATGAATCCTCGTATATCCCAATTACATTTAGTGATTTGAAGTGGCATAAAATGATCAGAAGTTATTTGGATGCCAACTTTGGGAGGGGAAACAGTTCAGCTTAGCAAAACAAATTTTACAAATGTGGCTCACACAGACTGCCGTGATGCCTAGGAAGCAGTCTGGCTCACGAAGGCCAGAACTGTTCCCTCTCAAATTTTTCACATTGCTTGACCTACTGGTCAAGAATATATATACTTTACCGTGAAAGTTTGTTGAATATAACATAGTTGAGAAATTTTGATGAAGGGTTGGTATCTGAATAAATACCTTTGGGTGTATTGCATAAATTAGTAATGTGTTTATTGTGTTTATTTGGAGGTAGAAACTTTACCCAACCTGAACAGTAATAACAGATGAAGTAATGATATTGTAGGGTTTAGGTCGATATGTACTATGCATATAAAAAGCTATTCTGAATGCTTGAATTATCACATACTTAAAAACCTCAATGCAATTAAAAAGCAAGCTATTTCTCTGCCAAAAGTAACTGGCATGAAATACCCAAGGGTAATGAAATTTCATTTTTATTCTATTGCTTTCCAATAAAGGGTGAAATATAAAGTTTTATTGAAAGGATTGCACTGAGTCTCTACAATGGTTTCAGTGTAGCTATCGTGGATGGCCTCCACATTCTTCATTTTCTTGTAGCTTAAGACTAAACAGAAGTATTTGGTGTTGCTTGTGTCAAATTAAGACAGAAATACTGTTTGGTCAGTTGGCTTTCAGTTTCTTGCAGGTTTAATGCTTGGCTGATTATGTGTTGCTCTGTTGGTCCAGTAAGCCTTTTATTTTTCATAATGCAGAAAGGTTAAGTAATGAAAACATGCAACACTAATAAGTTGGCTAATAGACACAATTAGATTAGATGTAGCACTGAAAATATCTGACCCTCTGGTTCCTCTTCCTTTCTCTACTTTCCACCACCCCAGCCTTGCCATCACTTGCACATGCAGGAGCGTAAGCAGCCAGAGGCTTGAGGAGAACATTGCCTTCTCTTCTGAAGGGAGGAGTGCTGGTGCTGGCCTTCACTCAGTCCTGTGAAAGACCAAGTGCTGGAAGCTTCCCAGGGTGCCATTTCCCAGTTTGCAGGGATGCGCCACTAAGAAATTCATAACAATAAAAGAACTTCTAGTGTGCTAAATTGCAGTCAGAGTTGCATCTTATGAATATGTGGATTCTTAGATATCCTGAGTGGAAATAATGAATAAATCTGCAGGAATTATATTTTTCCTGTTTTAAAAAAGCACATATGTACGTCTTCTAGCATTTGTAAATGCCAGTGCAATAATGTACTTGTGTTTTTTGCACTGTATTTGGTCAGTGATAAGTGAGGTTTCAACAAGGGACAATTATTAATATCTTCTCTTTCCTTTAGGTATCGCATGTACAGGAAAAGCCAAACAACAGGCTTCCCTTCACTAATCACAATTTTTTCAGCACCAAACTATCTAGATGTATACAATAACAAAGGTAAGATTTGATTTCTATTGATGATTGTAGATTGTAATTCTTTGCTCAAATGTATTACATTATTTTTCCTTTTCTCTCCTTTTTCTACTTATTAGTTCATGACCATTCAATTTATTACTTAATGCAAATTTAATTGACTTTATTACGGGCAGATGTATGCCTCTGAATATAACTGTAAATTTTAACATGCCTTAGGATATTTCTGTATTTTGACTGCAAGTTATTAAGTAAATGTTATACAGGAAACAACACTAAAAACAGCTCTATTAATAAAGAGAAATATTTTATGAAGTGCTGTTGTTGGTGTGTTTGGAGACCAGTGTTCAATATAATTATTTTGGTCACTTTTCTGCTCCCCCAAAAAATTAATGGGGTTTCTATACACAAATCTTCTAGCCAACTAACAAGCATTGACAGATTTTCAGTGGGTAAGGCTTGGAATACATATTGTCTGAGTTCCTTTATGTTTTGTTTATTAATCATTTGAAAGCAATTAGGTAGGAAATAAAATTCCATTAGCCAAAGAAAGGCTGTTGCACAAATAAGCAGTCATTGGTCACTCTATAAAGGCTCTGATGAATATGAGTGCTTGCAGCTTCTCTGAGTTTACTGCATTCCCTTAAATCTCTAATGAACTGGGAAAAAAAAACAAACCTGTTGCTGAAAGTAAAGCATTCTAATAAACCTGTGCTCCAATATCTTTAAATGATTGCTAATATATACTTCCTCCCATTCCCAGTAAAGCTAATGTTATTTGTATGTGTTAGTAAGGAAAAGATTTTTTTTTTCCCAGCGGGAAAAGCAATTTCATTGCAAAGAGATCAGTCCTTGAACAGAGACATTTTTAATTTGGATGGTTGCCTGCAAAAGCTTTTGTTTTGTTTTTCTTTTTGCAAACTTGCAAAAGAAATCTTCCTCAGGCATCATTTTATAATATAAAACTTCTAATCTGAAAGCTGCTATGCCATTGGATGTATGTACAGGGAGGACTTAATTCACTTTTGGTAAGAAGGTTTTGTTCATGTAGTTCTCAAAATGTATATTAACTTGTGGAAAAATTAAGAATATTCTGCAAAATAATTATCTAAGTAGAGCTGTCAGTAGCTATTTTTGTAAAAGTAAATAATACAGGGACTTGCTAGCAACCCAGAAGAGCAGAATGAAACAAGGAATGTGTTTTCTTGGCAGTAGCAATGGTCTTGGTGGAAAAGTGTGCTGTGAGTTGGCTGCTTTGGGCAGAGCGCAGTCTGATGACAGGTCTGTAGAAGTAGTGTGACATGAACCATTTGCCTCTTGCTTCATAATACATGAAGTCAGTTCCATGCACATGGAGGTAGTGGGTGAGCAACATCAGATTTTGTCATGAAGGCAGACATTAATTATGAAGTAATGATTTATAGAATTCAAAATCTTGAATTTTTACAGCTCAAAGTTTGGGTGGTGAAAAAGAACTGCCTTTCAATTATCTCTATTTTGAAGCAGAGTCATTTCATTTGTCTCCCACTGTGGAAACCTTAAGACTGGTGGAAAGTCCTTGCTGGTAAAAGGTTCTGGGCTAGCTTCTGAGAGCTGATAACCATCTGTGGTCACAAGTGACATTTTGATGTCCTGCTGAGTGTATCCAGTCTGAGTGAGCTCAGGCGAAATCACAGTGGTAGGAGAGCAGCACCAATGTGCCACTCCTTAATATATCTTTTTTTTTTTTTTTTTTTTTTTAATTTAAAAGCTGACCTTTAGTGGATTTCTAATGCATTTCTGTTTATTTTAACTGCCTCCTTTTCTCTCATTAGAAGCTCTGATGTATTATTTCATGTGACTGACTGCACTTGCTCTTGGCTTTTAAAGCACATCGTGCATATTTTTTCATGCTGCATTACTCATGCACATTCATCTCAATAGCATTTGGGCGTTTGCTTCCCTGTTCAAGAAAGGAAAAACTGTCATTCTGAAGCAGTCAAAAAAAAAAGAAAAAAAAAAAAAGCCACTTGTTGACATGCTTGATGTGCAGTAGATAGAAAGAATGCAGAGCTTCTGGCTGGCTAATTTCAGGAGGTGAAGGAGGACACCTCCGTACAGAGGTGTTGCAGAGTAGTTGCTCTAGCTGACTCATTGTGCATCGGTGCGAAACCTGATTGATTTTTAAGCCAAACCATTGAGTTTTCAGTTACTGTCAGCCTTTGGAAAGGCAGCTACAGTCCTACTAGTGCCTTCCATTTCTAATATATGTTCTTAATATGCTTCTGGTTGTAACTTAGCTAGCAGAGTCACCTTGCATAAATTCATTAGAGTCTCCATCTCCTACTGGCACAAATGCTGTGTTCCAGGTTTTGTTGTTGTTGTTGTTCATAATAATGTTGCTTTTAAAAAAAATATTAAAAAAAAAAAGAGGAAAGTAAAAGCTACAAGGGGCTAAGAATTCTCATTTTGTATCCTTGGTTAATAGTTCTTATATCCATTTAAGCAACTATACTTTGTTGTATATCTTCAGAGCACTTCACCAGGACTAGGCTTGGCTGCTAGCTTTAAGGGTTTATTCAGTCCCAGCTGGAGATTAATCACTAGAATCAGATACTCACACAAAAAACAGATAGGGAACATTCCTAGAGCAAATGGAAATTCAGCAGGAGTAGCTATAGACAAGATACCCAAACAAAACCACATTCAGCATATCTGCTGTTCATAGTGCTGTTATGGACCCTTGACATATGCTGTCACAGTTCTGATCAGCCATGGGAATTTTTTTTGGCTGGAACCCCTGGATTCTGGCACAGGAGGGAGTTCTCTGCATCTTTCTGGTTACTGGCCATGGCGTCTTGAAGTCTGTGTGAGTTGATCAGCCATCAAATGGCTGTTGGTCCTGTCACAGCCCCAGCCCACACACATGCATGACTTAAGGTGCCAAAGTTGGGTTTTTCAAGGAATTACAGTCAGGGGTCCCATTGTAGTTAATGGAGGCAGAGACATGCTTTCAGAGTATTCCAAGACTCAGAAACTACCTAGATGTAAGGAGCTTAGTGTCTCCTTCCTCTTTATTGTTATTAATGCCTTCCATATTTATTAGAATGAAGAACATTGGCAAAGGCAAAGAATTCATGCATACGTTTTTGGCAACTTCTGAGTTTCTGTTCAGTATTTCATAACTTTTCCAAACCTTTATGCACTTATATTATTAAAAGGCATAAAGAAAAAGATACTGTAAGTTAATTATTAAAACTTTTTATGAGGAATACTGGTACACTAGTGGTATTCTAAGAAATATTCTTGGAGAAGATTAAAAATCCTCCTGATTTTGATAGCTGATTATGATAGTTACCTGTGGCTTCAAGAAGAAAGCTGTCCTGATCAAGAAACTGAGATTTACCTCTTGATTCTAGAATGCCCATCACCAGGAGAAATTCTCTGTAGCAACAGTAAGAGGTTGCCCAAAAGCACTGCATTGTTTGACCTACTGGCCTTGTACAGTGTTTAAACATTCATTCCCACATTTCAATTTTTAGTAGCTCATACTGCCTTAATTAGGACTTGCTTTAATGCTGTTTGTGCCACGACAACAACAAAGATTTTACAGAAGATCTACAGAGGCATGCAATTTATTTGTTAATTATTGTCAATATTTTAGTCTCTGGCTGTCACTTTGGTGTCATGCATGCATGTGCATGCTTTTTGGCTGAGTGAACAATTTTAACTAGCTGTCTAAAGACAGACTATTCTGAACATTTTTAGAAGAATAGGTTTTATAGTAACGAGATAACCACTAGAGAATCCAAAGTTGCTGAAGAAAATAATACGTCTCTTCCAACGTTTTTCGAACTACATGTGCTGAAAGGAAAAGCAGATGATGGAAGAAACAAAGGAAATATGCAGTGGATAGGGGAGTTTGGAATACTAGAAAAATCAAGACCAGCTGTACATTGATGTGCTTGTTAACAAATCAGATAAGTAACTTATCAGTCAAGTGTGTATAAAGCATCAGCATGTGGTAGATAGATTTTAAGAAATATACCTGATGCAGATTGGTCTAATAGAAAGTTATTTTCATGTTGGAAAAAGGCAGAATAATGTACCTGGAAGGCAAAGATGATCTTTCAGAAATAATACCCCGTCATGCGAAAGGGAAGCTGTGCAACCTTCTGTTTGCCCCATCAGTTCTCTTGAATGCTCTATCACTGCTTTTGTGATGAGGCCTTCTCAAGGAAACAAAAGCTTCTAAAGAGAAGCTCTTGGGATATTTAGGCCATGTCTTTGCCAGTGCAGAGATGTTTGACGCTATTTCTTTTGAAGATACAATTGTACATGTCAAATGAAATTCTTCAGAATTTCCAACCGCAATTAGCCCTACTTCATTATTGTATTATTTACTTCATTATCTTGTGCTGTGACTCATTTTTTCCTTTGAAAATGTTTAAACTCCATAAGCATTTCACTGGCCCTTATTCCTGACCTGTCTCAGGCAGCAAACACTGTGGTTACTTAGCAACTCTGCTGGAGGAGAAAGTACTGCTCCCAGTTGCACAGTTAATGCTGAAGTTAATTTGGCATCCAGTCAGAAATTGAAATCCTCTGTTTAATGTGGAGAAGTTGAGAGACCTTTCACTACTTTTCTAAGTGCAGGATGAGTATTCTGAAAAAAATACAAGAAAATTAGTTAATTTATTTGTTGAAATTACTTTGTGGTTTTTTACCTAAAATAAATGCAGTTTATTCTGGGCTGGTATTTCTACCATGCTCAATTGTCTTTTTCTGACAAACAGTTTTTCAATTAATTTGCACTGAAAAAATATTCAGCAGTACTTGAAGCAGGTTGTATGATGTGTTTGAGTACGTGAACAATAAGGCACACAGTTTAATGTTGTTCACTTTGCCTAAGGCCTTAATTCAGCTCCCAATATGCAGGCTTTTCAAGTGCCGTCTTTTATGTCAGAGGGATCTGTGATACACACTCAGCTCTGACAGGTATGACATGGAGGTGATTGAGGCTCCTCTGTAACAGAGGGAGGCTAAAGAGAAGGCAGTCTCAGGTAGCATCAGGTGCTTGTGCTTTATCCTGATGAGATAGAGAAGCTGTCTCCATTCCAGGTTGAAGGAAGAAGGTTTTTCACCTGCAAATTCATCACCACCCGTATTTCCAGCCATAGGTACTGATGTTAAATGCTTAAAATAAACAGTATGAATTCCCATTGCCTGCTGCATTAGTCTTTCATTTCATTCTAATGCGATTTCAGCATCTGATATCTCAGTTTACAAGCACTGGAAAGAGGTATAATGTCATTTAGGGTATCTGCACATCTTCACTTTACAAAACATTGGCTTCTAAAACTCATTTACAACTGTGAATACCAAAATGAAGTTAAAAAGTGTGTGACTGTTTAGGAATAAGAAAATAAGATTCTTGCTGCTATTGGTGATTATGGACTATAAAACTGCAACCAGTGGCTTGTTCTGCTGGTGTCTGGAGTATAGCTTTGGAATGAGAAGTATAGAGGCTGCATAACAAGCATCTGAAGTTAGAAATAAGTGTTTGAGAGAGACAGATTTTGCTCAGTTACCAGTTTCACAGCCAAAGGGATGTATTCCACTTTGTTCCATCTCCTCAACCATCAACCATGTGGCCTATAGTCATATAATCTTTAAAAGATTCCTGCTCCATCAGGGCCATTGAGGTTTTCTGTAGCTACTTATGCATCAGAGTAATGTAAAGTTGAGAATGAAGCAGAGGTGAAACCCCTAAACCTTTTCTGAGCCAACAAAGGAAGAACAGATCGGTGAGCAGACAGAAAAAAGCAAGGGGCCAGCAAAGCTCAGAGAAGCAGCAATTTCTTCTCAATCCAGCTGAAGTTTTCTCCCTCTGGACTACTAAGCAAGAGCTGGTCTGTTTAAGATCATGGCATTAGATAATAACATATTTGATGTACATTACACCTGTAAATTGAAGATTGTAAACTACAAATTCAGTAAAGTATTTGTGGCACTAGTAACTACCTTGCCTTATTTTACTCTTTTAAGAATAGAGATATTTGAGAACATCTCTATCTTTGTTATTATGCTACTCTATTGTACAGCGTTTTTTTTTCCCTTCAAGTGGATCTTGAAGTCATTTGTGAGGAAACCATACCTGTTACTTACAGAGGAGAATTGTTTTTAAAATACTGTTCTTGAAAATTGCTTTTCTAAGATGTTTAGGTATATAAATTAATAAGGTGAGGTAAAAACATTTTTTGAACAGTAATCTCAAAATAAATTATCTTCCTACAAAAAAAAAAACAAACATAAAAGCCAACCCTGAAACCATACAAATTCATTTTTGCCAACTGTCTTGCTTAGGACGCAGTCTTTTTTAGAGGTTACTTTAAATAAATAAGTAGTTCTGTAAAAGATCCATCTTCCACAGAACTTAGAAGAAATTTGATGGTAATCTGGAGAAATAGTAGGAAGGGAAACTACATTCCTTCAACTCACTGAAATGAATCAGTTGAAGTTTTAGTCCCCCTGAATGAATCTTCACATCCATTAAGTTTGTGTGGTTTTGATTCTTTTTTACTGCAAAGCCACAAGCTATTTATTTTTATTATGCAATTGTGTCACTGTAATAGAAGAAGAATGAAGTTTAATGTGTTCCTCGGTAATTTAAGGAAAAAAGTGAAGGAAATATTAAGAGCATTCACACTAGTTTTCTCATTTTTGCTAATAGCAGGATTAGGCCATTTTTACTGAAAAGCAGAATGATTGCCAATAGAATGGGCAAGGGTCAAATGTGCTTTATTTAAATTAAGGGTGTCTAGCTGGCAGAAGTTCACATAAATGTTAACAATCTGTTTTCAGTGTGCACCAGCAAGCAGGCTTCAGAAATTCCCAGGTCACTTCTAGACTGTAAGCAGCAGCAAAACGGAAGGCCTTTAGCAACAACATTATGCATTAAAAACAATAAAAGATTTTTAAAAAATCTGATTGAAACACTTTGGTCAGTGGAAACAGGTGAATAATTGGAGTTAATTGTTCACCTCTTTCAGTCCATGTATGATACACTGCATTCCCCATGTTTTTCGACATATTTAAGTCATGCAACTTCATTACCAGCACTGGCTGTTAAGTATTAACCAGTCACTGGAACTGCGTTCCTCCTGGGGAGCTATAAATGAAAAAGACAGGTGGAAAAGGGAAGACCAAATATGATATGCCTTGTAATCTGTGTCTTTGACATGCTACATTTCTGACATACTTTTGATTCTTGCTATTTCATCATTTATGATGATATTATCATCTATGCTTCTTGCTTTCTTTGTAAACTTCAGCAGTATTGCCTTAGTCCCGTGTTGATGAAAACTCTCATCTGCAGTCTTCCGTGCCTGCATTCTTTAAGAACTTTAATCTCTTTCTGTTGAAGATAGTTACGAGTCCCTATTTTTTTAGGTGGTCATCTCAAAATTGCCTTTCTCTCCATAAACAAAGAAATATTTGCTCTTCTATTTCATAAATGGCTCCATATATCATAAATACACACATGTGCAAAATAAATATATTTGCATAATTCTAGAAATTACTAACTTTAAGAAACATATTCTGTAAATTAAAGTATATGCTAATTAGGTTAGAGATACTGTTACCAAATTGAGTTTTCAACTACATTATTAAGATGCTATGAGAAGGTTATTTAAGGTCTTTGCAAGAAGGCAGATAAAAGAGTTGGGGGGATGGGGGTTAGGGTGGATAAGAAAAGGATTAAATTGCTTTACTGTTTCCCAAAGTGAGGCATATAGGTCATAAAGTGAACAATAGAAATTCAGCACTTGTTTTTTCTTCCTTAGAATCTTCTTTTAAAGCCAACAGGTAGACTGTGATCCAAAAATTTTAAAATTGCAAAAAAGTTTAGATTTGCTGTGGAACAGTATTAGCATAACATTGGGCAAACTTAATGCTTTGGTAAACGAGTTTTGATAAAGGCAGTTATCTAGGTTTATGATAGACTTCATTTTATGTCATCTTTTGCATTTTCAACATTATTACTTTATGCCTCCCTAGACAAATTGATGTTGCCCCTGAGAGAATTGATATTCTCTCCTGTCTGCACTCTTGGTGCTCTTGGTAATACCAAGCAATATTCATCCTTTCCCTTTTCATTTGACTTTCATCTGCACTGGGCCAGAGTACAGCATGATCTTTTCTCAAAATAAATAGCTGTTTCTTACTGATGCATTTTGCAGTGCTTTCATTTACTTTGTTCTGAGTATTGGAAAAATAAGTTGAAGTCATTCGGATCCTGTTTCAGATAGAAACCTGAAGCCATTAACACAAGATAGCACTGACAGGGTGCTTTAGAAGTCTTCTAGCTATAGCATAAATATCTATATTTCTGCATGTTAGCAGATGTAGTCTTTTTCTGTTAAAGACTCTTGACAAGAATGATACAAGACAAATACTATTACTATTATTGCATACCTACAGTCTCTTGTTCATAGGGATTGAGTAATGTGAGAAGAAAGTATGATCTGTTGTATCTTATCATGAATGAAATATGTTGAAAGTGTTCACTGAAAAAGTAGCATTCAAAATATGAGTGATAAAAGCTTTTATTTATTATCTCCTGAGTGTGATTGTGAGAAGCTCAGATAACTATGTAGAAGGAACACTGGGTGGGTAGTCTCCATTATTCTTTTCTGGGGGCTAATGCCAGAGCCTATGTTCATGCGTACTCAAAAAGTTATTATTTCACTTAGCAACACATCTTAGTACTAGCAGATGACACCACTTCCAGACTGGAAATGGCTTGTGACTTCTATGAGGTTATATATCCTATCATAACTAGCAGTCAAGTGCTGCTGATGCGGCGTCAAGTGGTTGAAAGCTGGTCTTGCAGCCCCGAAGGCTATGAATACTACCAGTGTTACTGGTCTGAGAGTGAGTCATTGATGTAGCTGACATCTTTTGTCTCTTTCTCTTATTTTAGCTGCAGTATTGAAATATGAGAACAACGTTATGAACATCAGGCAGTTCAACTGCTCCCCTCATCCTTACTGGCTTCCAAATTTCATGGATGTGTTTACCTGGTCCTTGCCGTTTGTGGGTGAGAAAGGTGCGTAAATTTTCTTTGTTCATACGTTCTTAGAAACTGTAGAATGGTTTGTTAGTCACTGTGCACATGCCATAGTCTATTTGAAATGACAAGAATAATTTGAAGACGGATGAATTGCTTTCAAAGACAAATTTGAAGAAACAGGCCACAGGGACTGGCAGTTACCAAAGGTTAACCACACTTCTCCTGTTTATTTTTTCTTTCTTATAATTTCCACTCTTTTCAGGCTATGATGCCATTGTATCTGCAGTAGAAATGGATTTTATGACACTGCAGGCCAGAGGCGAATTCACTGAATAAATTTTTTACTTTTTAAGCTGTTGCTGTATAAGTTCTTGGGAATTCTCTTGGATAGTGTTCTCTGCTTGAAGAACATCACGTCAGACTTTACTACATTATGGTTACAGCCTTATCCAGCTGACCTACCATGATGGTGATGATGGGTTGCTTTTTCACCAGTAAATACAGAGCTGGTAATGCTAAAACCCACTCTGGTTTATTGTTCCTTGATAGCAGAGAAGGAAGCACATGAAGGAAAATGTGCCTCTAAGCCCCATCTCCACCCAGAGTGTATGGTGCCTCATTGTTGGCGAGAAGACTCACCCTAAAATGTAGCTCATGAGTTATTGAAACATGATGCTCCAGATCTTGCCTGAAGACAACTACATGCTGTGAATGGCAAGCACACAAAGGGCGCAAAAAAAAAGCTTTAGTCTAACATATTAAATGAATACATAATGCAAACTGCTTAAACCCAAGTCATTTTATTCAGGGCCTGAGATGAGGCTTGCTTTGATCCATCCATTATAGTACATTGCTGCAACAGCAATTACTGCCAGAAAACTATAATAAACTCATAAAAGCTGCTTGGAAAAACAGTTCCCTCTTAATAGGCAACTGAAAATACAGCCAGCTGTGGCTCCTACCTGCAGTCATGACCAGCTTTGTTTGCAGCCACTCCTTTGTACTAGAAAAGCTGCCACTGACATGGCTGAGGTCTCTGTGAACAGAACAGATAGACAATAAAATGAGGATTAACAGAGAATAGACAGCTGTTTCCACTAATGGAGACATTACATAATGCGTGCTGATGCATGTTTCAGAGTTTCGTGAGGCAGATAAAATGCTTTCATTTTGTTTGGCCATAAATTCAGGCAGGTCCTGTTCTGATGATGAGTCTGTTCTGCACATACATGGCACATCTGTAGGATGCTCTGTCAGACCATTTCCCAGAGGTCTCTCATTGACATTCCATAGATGAAACCCTGGAATTGCAGAATGCGCAGTCAAGATTGAGTGAGATCCTGAGAACACGTCCACTCTTTTGTCTTTTTAACTGGTTGTCCTTCCTATCTTCTCACTGTTACCAATTGCTTGCAAATTTTGAAACCCAAGGAAGAGGAGGTAAAATCAGTTTTTCCCCTTTCTGCAAAACAAAACTCATGGAGTGTAAGAGTTGATGTTCTATCCAGCTTTTTAATTCTCTTCTTTTATAGATTTTTTTATTCCTCAAAGGCCAACAAAGGTAGGAAGCAGTTAGTTACATTTGTAATTATTAGTGTGGAAAGTCTTTCCACTAATATTTTCAAAGGAAAAAATATTAAATCCTGCACTAATTTAGGAAAAATATAGCTTTGCTCCACCCTTCTTATGTTTCAAACCATCATAGTTGTCACAGAAGAGAATTTTAATAACCATCTGATTCACAAATTTAAACTTTCAGTCTGTGTAGCTGGTCAAGGTTAGCTGTGCCTGGTAACCATTTTAATGATGCTTACTACATGTAGATGTAGTGGAGTTTTTATCAATCTGCTAATGATTTCACATTTTACCTCATAACTTCAGCTTTTTTGATCTCTAAATCCCACTTACTTGGCTGTGATTTTTTTTTTGTTGGTATTTTGACTGTTTCTGTGTGCTCTCAGGTCAGTGCCTCACTCTTGCCATTTCTCAAAAGGGCTGAGTTTACAGGTGGTCTGAGGCTGGCCCTTCCATGCCTGAGTTGTAAAGCAAACAAGCTGAACATATTCTAAATTTACCAATGATATTTGTTTTCGTACTACTTGTCCTAGGTTTTAAGGGTTGCTGCCCCTTTATAGGCATCTCAATAGGGTTAATGTTTTATTGAACTAAAACTAGTGTTCATTAAAGCCTCTGTAGTAATGAAAGCCTTACTGTCATTACTCTTGCTATAATTTTTCATTTGGAATGTTACTTCTTTTGCTCTGCAAATTGAAATACTATGGCAATGTAGCAGCAAGAGAAGAGCAGTCAACTGTGTTGTCCAAGTTGATTAAAAATAAGAGATGTATTGAGGGGTAAAAAAAACCAGAAGTTACCTAGGTGTTCGACAGTTGCAAAGATTGTTTTGTTTTGTTTTGTTTTTAATTTTATTTAGGTTCATTTATTTATTGCAGTGATTATTACGTTTAGAACAATTTTCTATTAGAAAACTATACAAGCTGCCCTTTTATTAACTACACCAGACACTCCATGCTTGTATTATTACATGCATAAAGTAAGATCCATGTTTAAAAAGTGGGTGCCATTTGCATACTGAATTTTCATTCGCATTACCATGGCTAGAATTGGCTCTTTGACAGACCAGGGGAGCTTGATATCAACATTTTGCATTTGTTTTCCTTTAGTGACAGAGATGCTGGTGAATGTGCTGAACATCTGCTCAGATGATGAATTAGGGACAGAAGAAGATGGTTTTGATGGTAAGAGCGTCCTGTCCCTAATAGAGATTGTTTGCCTTGAAACTACTTTAAAGGTTTATTTACTAACCCTGGGATAATTTTCTGGGTCCCATTGAAGTTCTGTGCTGCTGAAAGCAACTGTTGTGCTAGAATCCAATGGATTTGCTTACTGCATGTTTTGGAAAGAATTAATGAAAATCTTGCCTCTCTAACCCCAGCCAAAAGTAAAATCTTTCTCTGGTCTCAGTCTTTTGGTTTTGATTTTAAAAAAGCTTTCCTCTCCATGAAATCTGAGTTATGTCTGAGTCATGACACAAAGGGATTAGATGTTGATTTTATGCATAATATACCAGTGAGTCCCACAGAAAGCTTAATTATATTGATAAAACTATTCCTACAATAAAATAAGCTTGCAGTGCTCTATCCAAAACGTAGGTACTGCAACTTTGGAAGAATTGTACCTGAAATATTTTTAGTCACTTCTTTCAGTGTACTTTCTTATTTAAATGGATTTAAGTAAATAAATATAATCAATAAAAATCAACTTATGTAAATACAGAAAATGTTCTGCTAAAAAGAAAGGAATTATCATTTCTTCTATAACTTGGAAGGGAATTGATACAATAAGCTCTCTTGTACCTATTTCTTTGACAGTAAAATATACTTATATCTTGCAATTTGATGTTTCTTGGAAATAAATTTATTTCCTTAGTTATTTGGCTGTGCAAGAGTCAAATGCAACTCTCCAGAATCTCCCTTCTCTATTAAGAAAAATTGAAAAACTCCTGTGCAACCCTAATATTCTTACTATGAATGCTTTCAATGTTTTGATATAATAATTTAAATAATAATAAAATTAGAGATAGGAAATAAATATTTAAAAAATAAAAAAAAAATCTGGAAAAACAGAGCTACTTAGCAACTAGAAATTCTCATGAAGTCTGTTGGTAGAATGAAAAAAGGAGAAAGTGGAGAACTGTCAAGAAAAACAAATACTTAATGAAATAGAATTAATCATTCAAATTCTCTTTGAGTCTTTATTCTTAATCTTTAGAGGAGGAAGTTATGTCATGGGCTTTGACATGAGTTTCCTTTATGATGGAAAAGAAGAGGATGGATTGTAGCACTTTGCATTTACCCTGAGAAGCCAAATGGGATTCCCTGTTCTGTAGCTGCTGCATTGTGGACATGCACATTATCTTGCAGGATCTGGGACAAAGATTGCATTTACTGAAACCAATAATCAGTGCAGAGAAGAAAGCACCTGTTTGAATATTGTGCCCAAACTTTTCTTATGAAATTTAATAAGTAGCTACTGTGTAATTAAAGCAGCGTGTGAAACAGCGTGAAGGCATACAATGAGTAAAAAACTGTGTCAAATTAAATACAGTAGCAGGAGAACCATATGCTTAAATCCTTGGCTCAAGAAAGCACTTAAGCACAGACTGAAATTTCACTGAATTCATTGCCAAAGCAAAGGTTTTATGGGAAAGATTTTTAAATTAGTTCAGCATTGACCTAATATTTTCTTTTAAAGTTGTAGTATAAGCTTCCACTGACACCAACCAGAGCATAGCTAGGCCAGTGCCTGTCGTCTTTTTCTAAATGTCACTGGATCAGCACTCCCATGTCCAGGTGACAGCTCAGCAGAGTGTTATCAAAGCACAGCCGCAGGTGCAGGTTCCCTGATGTCCTTCAGGACAACAGCACTCATGGTGGTCAGCTCTGCTGCAGCCATGGACTGAGCTGTCTCCAGCTGCAGGAGGGCTCTGCGTCGGCTGCGGATTTCCCGTGCTGTGTGCTGGAAGCAGTGTGCAGCAGCTGTCTCTCAGGGAACTGTACCATGGCATGCTTCCAGGCATGCAGCTCACCGCGTTACAGGTGCCTAAGGAGGAACGCGGGCTGAAAGCCTCTTGGCTTGAATGTGTGTGTATTGAATAATTATACCCAACAGCGTTAAAATTTCTAGATGAAGAATAATTAAACCATTCCTGGTACTGTAATGTTAATCCTCTTAAATATGCTTTCAGATTTTTCCATATGAACGCTGTCTCAGTGTACAACATTATGTTAAGGAAGATATAAGCAGTATCTTCCTCTTTAGGATGCACAGCTACAACCTGACTTGAGGTATCTTCATGCCTGTTTCCCCAGTCCCCTTAGAGCCGTAGGATGAGGTCTGTGGCAGTGGGGCTGCAGGGGCTGTGGGACACATGTTTCTGTCTCCCAGAGGGAGCACTGGGCCCAGGGGCACTGCTGCATGCATGGGAGAGACTGAGGGATTTGGACATAAAAACTACATCTGAAAGTTGATTTAAATTTAAATAGAGGCTGATATCTTTAATGATTTCTTTATGCATTACCCATACAACAAAGGAAAATAATCTTTTTCTCAGAGACAGTTGGCTTTTTGTTGTTTTTTTATTTTTATTTTTTTTCCTAAAACCATTGCCTTTTGTGGGAGGAGGTACACAATGTTTCATTTGTGTTCTTAATGAAGCAAACTGGAAGGATTATCAGTTTAAAACTGGTTCTGTCAGGGCTGTATGCTGACAGCCTTGCAGTGGATCTGCGTTTCCACTATTCTTTAGATTGCAGAGTCCTGTTCACTCACTGACATTTTCCCTTACCAGTATTTCCCGTACAAGGAAGTGTCTGATATCTGCCACAGCAGATGCGTTTTGTTTGATCATTGCATATTTTTGCATCACCTGTAGCTCTCAGGGCTCGCTGCTGATTTCCTTTCTCTTCTTGCAGTTTGAACATGCCCTGACCTGGGTTCCCACATGTAGTGAGAATGATCCATCACTATGGTTTGCACCGATCATTCATTTATCTTCTCTTACATTTTCTTGCCCTCTGTCTTCCCCTCTCACTCACTTTTCCCCTCAAAACAAAGCCCAGCAGTATTGCCTGACCTCACTGCATGGTTTGTAAGCTTTTTTTCTTGTTGTTGTTTTTTTTTTTTTCCCCACATCATGCATGCTGCATCTAATCATGAGCACCATGAGCAGGATGCTCCACAGCATGTATTCCTTTCTCCCCAAACCTTTTTTTTTTTTTTTTTTTTCCCCCTTAAGGAAGTACATCATGGGGATCTGATCAATTTGTTGGAGGCGGTTATGAGAATGCTTAGTGGGAAAGAACCTAGACAGCAGTCATAGTGCCCTTTAGACTGTATCTTCCTGATGGCTTTTGGTTTCGCTTGCTTTAAAAATGAAAGGAGATGATATGTCAGGTTTTCTTATCTCTGATAGCTTCATCTTGCAGTATCCTTTATTTGCTGCTTGCTGTGGTGGTTGCAACGTAATCCAATCCAGTAAAAAATGCCTTACATGAACGGTAGCTATGCACTGTATGGTTTGTGCATCAAACATATTGCTTAGCAACAGGAGCTACAAATACCCCTATCCAGCCAGCACGTAGTCAGAATCCTGTTTTATTTTAATTAGTAACATTTCTGGCCTCATGCATTTCATTGAAAAACTAAGCTGCTAATTAAAAGGGTGCAGTAATGTAATAGACAACTTAACACAAATGCTCTGCTTGCTTTGTATGCATTGCTATCATGATTTGGTATAAAGACACTTCTAAATTACCTGCATTAATTTCTGTATTGCCTTCAACATTGTAGCTCACAGCCTTCTTATGGAAAAAGCTGCTGTCATAATGCTGGTAGCAGCCATTATTCCTTGGCTGGAGCACAGCTTCTGCAGTCAAGTGCTGTAGTCTGAAACTGAACTGAGTTACCATGTCAGATGTGTCCTGTTGCTCAAACTGGGTTCTACAGCGAGCAGCAATCAGCATGGGTCACATGCTTCAGCAGTAAATTATACCTGGGCAAGCTCTGCACCAGGTAACACAGACAGTGCCCTAGGAGGAGCAAAGGCTTCAGGTCACAGGTGCTTACTAGTGCCTCGATAAGAGATTTCATGATTCTAGCCGGGCAGATGGGAGTCAGCTTTTGAATGAGTTACTTTTTAACTAGGAGAGAAATTGAGGTTACTTTTCACCATTCTATTCATATTATCCCTTCAAAGCAGCAGCGTTGTGCTGCAGGGCATACCTGCTCTCTGAATTGGTGGCAGAAAAGCATTTTAATGGAATTTTTACTGTTTTGGCCAAATCTGGTTGTTTCCATACCCAAAGTGTTTTTCACATTGGTGTGCTCTGCCTCTGAACCAGCCTGACAGCATACACTAGGTAACCACAGTCCTCAAAATACATCCAGTTCTGCAGCTGTGCCAGGGCTCTGAGCACTGCACTCATGTTTCTCTCAAAAATAGTTAGGTTAAAATGCAATACACTGTACCATAAAGCCACTTGGATTTGCTAACTGCAAGATGCTGGGCATGTGTGCCCATAGGCAATGCTGGTTTTGATAGAAGCAATATACATACAAGCTATTCTTTCAGATATCAAATAAATAAACAAAGAATTGGTATGTTTGGTGTGAGAAAGGAGGTGTCATCAGTCAGGTACACTCCAAATAAGCGGAAGGGGTTAGTCTGCTGGTTCTGAGAAGTCATTGAGCCTCAGAGCAGCTGCAATCATGTAGAAGAAAGACTGCAGTCAAGATATGGTAGCACTGAGGCTAAGCTTACCTGCTAATCTGCCTGCACGTTTGTTTCTGCAAATCTACTAACGAGGCCTTATGCTTTTTTTAAGGTTTTTTTTGTTGTTTTCTTTTTATCTCCCATAGTTTTCAATCTGTTTCTTTCCTTTTGGGTGTTCCCTGCCTAATTTGTTTCTTTTCTGTTTTTCAGACTTTACTTAAACATTGCGTTTCCACTGATGTTGTCAAATGTTCTTTGTTGTTTTTTATTTTCATTCTGCAAAACATCACTGATCTCTTTCTTTCCCCCCTTCTCCCCTTGGAATTCATAAGAAGATCCCATTTATGCACAAAAGAAAGGTATAGAATAAATTGGAAGGGTTAAGTTTCATTAATTTGCTTTCATGCATAATATATTCATACATAATATATTAGAATGTCATTCAGAGAATCAATTTTTGATTTTGGTTTGCTTGTTTTTTTAACCAATTTTGTTACGTATCTGTTCAGTCCCACATCTCAATATTTTCAGTTTACAGTTTTACTTAATTGTTTTGCTTCTTAATCTGAAAGTTTAGATTATATTTTATGTAAATCCTATATATACAGCTTGCAAAATAACTGTATAGTTTCTACAAATCTAAAATCCAGTAGAACTTGTTAAATTACTGAGGTGAGATTCAAAGCTTTTATTCTACCTCCAAAATGATTTGTCCAGTTTTAACCTTGGTTGTATTCATAATTATTTTTTAGTTATTTTTATGCAAATAGTTTAAGATATTGAAAGAATAATGTGTATGTGTGTGTATATATAAAAGTGTGTATCAGGCTATGTTTGCTAAGGTTAAAATTAACTATTTTATTCATAGTCATTTCTCAAGTTATGATCTATTTACTTCCCTGTTAAATGTATGTTTAAGTGCAGCTGAAGCAACTCATGGAGAATTGCAGTAATTGTGAATTTCAGAACACAAAAATTGAGTAGTTACACTTAAAATGTGAGTCAAAAATTTAAATATCACACAAACACAGGGTTGGTAGGGACCTCTAGAGACCATTGAGTCCATCCCCCCTGCTAAAGCACGTTCCCTACAGCAGGTTGCACAGGTAGGTGTACAAGACGAATCTTGAATATCTCAAGACTCTATTACCTCCCTGGACAGCCTGTTCCAGTGCTCTGCCAGTCATATGTATCATTGGGGAATCCAGATACTGTCCAGTGAGCAGCATTCAGTAAAAATTGGCAGTGCAATATCACATTGTGAATGCTAGGTGCATTATTTAGCACATAATGTTAAAAAAAAAAAAAAAAAAAAAAACACACAAATAAAGTAAATGAAATCATTACCAATAATTAGTGAACAGATTTTTTTTTATTTTTTTATTTTTTATTTTTTTGTCATTGTCACAAATCTGTTACAAATTAGGGAATTCAGTGGAGACAGAAATCTCTGGGTATATCTTTCAGTAACATTGTATGCATGTTGGTGAGAAACAAAACACTCATTCTGAGACTGTTACGTTTTATGATTTAGGGCATTTTTTATTTTTTATTTATGGGTAGAGCATTGTGTTTTACTTCAGTAATAAATTATATTCCCAGTTTTCAGTTCTCAGCTCTTCTGGAAATTGAACAGTGGCTGAAAAAGGTCAAGTGTACTTATAAGATCTACTAGAACAGTGTGGGCTTGTAATAAAGGAGCAGTGAGACCAGAAAGAAAAGACAAATTGTGTTTTAAGTGCTTCTAGGAGAAAAAAAAGAATGAAAACCATGTTGTACTACTTTAAGGTACAATTCAGTGAGGTTATAGAAACTGAGGGAGGAATGTACTGTTTCCTGACAAACATGATTTATTGCTGTTTAATCTAAGTTTTTCACTAAGTTCTTACTAATACATTAGATATAATTCAGTTACAGCTGAATTACAGCTGTTTCTCCTGCTCTTTATAATCTGGAATCACATATTTATGCCCCATACTAGCTCTTGATTTGAAAGACATCCTTCTGAGAATAGCTTCTTTCATTTTGAACTTCAAGATGCAGACTCAATTCCAAGATGTATTAGGAGGACAATTAGAAAACCCTGAAAATAGTGCATTTGAGAGCTGCTCCAAGAGCTGGAACGGCAAAAGTAACATGCATTCCACGGTTACAAGACAGCTAGCCTGTGCTCCTTGACACGTGGATGGATGGACCAGTATAGGTGCATGTGGGTTGATTCCTGCGTCCCCATTTGTACACAGGCTAGTCAGGGATGCACAACTGCACATGCAACTCTGCACAGTTCTCCATGTGCATATGTTAATCTCCCATTTTATAAAACTCATTCTTTGCTGCTAGGAGTTTAAGCTTGCTCTTGACTATGATATTAAAAGCTGCAGTGAAATTCATCCAGAGTTTGTGAGTTGTTACCTGGGCTACTTGTTCTCTTGGTTGATTTGGCTTCCTTTTGTACAGCATTAAGATTTGTGCATTGTTATTTTCAGTTTTGCAGTGGGTGGCTATTTGTTTTGAAATCCAAGCACTGAAAAAAAAAAAAGTGCATCCTTTTTACATCTTCTAAAATGCCAGAATATAGCGGGACCAGCCTTGTGGATAGCATTAAGCAATCCCTGTGCTTCCAAGAGATGACTCAAGCAGTTGGGAGATTAATTGTAGGAGAGAGATTTGCATCAGGAGAGGTAACAGAGCCTGAGAGTGGAACTGTGGGGCTACTGTCAGCAGAGCTGTGTGGAGATGAACCACAACGATAAGAATTATCTCAGTGTTGGCTGTGGAAAGTACCCAGCAAACCTGCTTAGCTCAGTTGGACCACTCCAGTGCTCTCCAAATGGCTGGAGTCGGTGTTTCCTTCTTAACTCTTCTGGCTGAGATCACTGTGCTTAAAATATGGTGAAGGAAGGCCTGTGTGACCAGGCCCAAGGCTGGACTTCCTGCTGCTTTCCACCTGGAACTGAAGATAGAAATTATCAATTTGTCCTTGAATTCTGGAACAGCAAAGAAGCAAGCAGCACCTTGCTGTAGTCTTTTTCTGTTTGCACCGTTGAAATTCAGAGGTAGGAATACTCAGGCAGTATACAAGCCATACAAGGCAAAGTTGCCTTTCATTCAGAATGCTATGGGGAGAAATCTGTATGATGTATATGGTTTCGGTTTTGATAATCAAGTGAACCTGTTTCACTCAGTACAGCACGGTCTTTTCTTATATAAGCTTTTTTAAAAAGAAACTGCTGGTTCAGTTAATTTATTAATATAGTTATTTATTTTCCCCCATTCAGGTGATTTTCATCCTTTTTTTTTTTTTTGGATTCATAGGTAATATCCTTGGTTTTGATTATATCCAACTAACAATTGCACACACAAAACAAGCTAAAAGGCAGTCACTGTTCCAATGTATGTTTTTTTTTATTTTGTGAGTTCATAAATTTCAAAGTAATATGAGCAGGCCACAGTAATGATGGGAAAAAAGTACTTTCTATGGAACTCTATTAGCTGCTGCCAGCCAACATAATCTCTACAGCTTCATGCTGGTTTCCAGAATTATTCTGGTTTTAGGTTTTGTTACCCCTTAAATTTTCTGATTGGGTACTGGGTCCTCCTTGTCCTTAAATGTATTCCAATCACTTTTTTTTTTTTTTTTTTAGACAACTGAGTGAAATGTGATTGTTTTTCCACTTAAAATGTCAAGTTTGTAAAATGGATTTTAACTCCATTGCTATTTTATTTATTTATTTATTTTAAACTGACTTCTTATAACTTGGACACTGTTCATGTTGAATATCTTTTTCACATTTTAACTACATTCTAAGTAGCTTGTTTCTGAAAATGTTTTTGAAATGGAAAATGAGAATACGTTGATGAAAAACACACTGGCTTCAGATATAGCAGAAAAAAGGATCACAGTTGTAATGATAATAATAACCAGACTTAAAAAGTGATCAGACCTGAGCTGCAAGTAACAAAAAGTATTTTTGAGTGCACACAATGGCTTAGTTTGGCAAACTATTGTGTTAATATGGCATTTCTTGTGTTCAGAATAGTAATATATTATATACAATACACTACAAATATTTTTAATGTATTTTTCATAGGAGCAACAGCTGCTGCTCGAAAGGAGGTTATAAGGAACAAGATAAGAGCAATAGGAAAAATGGCTAGAGTTTTCTCAGTGCTAAGGTAAGTAAGGGAGTTTTTGTTGTGGGGTTTTTTCTTGTTTCTTTCGAGACAACTTCTGATGATTACATAGAGCACTCTATTGCTGCTGCAACCTTTAAAAAGGTTTTTATTTATAAAATACTGCTATTTATCATGGCTCATTGAAAAATCTTTCTTGGTGTTTTTGCTGGACTTAATACCAATAACAAAGCAAGACATCAGCAAAGTAAATTGTGGTTACTTTTTGTTCTAAGTCTTTTTCTCTCAACATTCACTAGTTAACTCTGTTAGACACTATGAGGTAAAAGTTAAATGAAGAGAGAGTATATTCCACATAATGCCTTGTTGAAAGGGAAGGCAAATGTTCTGCTTTGTCACTCATAGTTCACGCTACAAATGATTAAATATGAAAGAATGAGGGTAAATTAACTAAAAATCCAGGAAATCAGTGCGAACGACAACAGCTTGTTACCTTCAGCTGCACTCCCCCAAACACATGAACATGAGTAACTAGTTGCTAGCCAATGTTAGAACTTTCCATTTGATGTCTCTGAGTAGAATAGAAAACATGCTATACTCTACTGAAGTCTAAATATAGAAAACGCAGTTATTCTTCCCTTGTAGCAGATGGATTTTATTTATTTATTGGTTTATTCAGGAACTTACAGAATCACAGAATCACCGAGGTCGGAAAATACCTCCAAAATCATCCAGTCAAGTTGTCCACCTACCACTGATATTTCCCCACAAAACCATGTCCCTCAGTAAAACATCTAAATGTTTCTTGAACACCTACAGGGATGGTGATTCCACCGCTTCCCTGGGCAGCATCTTCCAGCACACGACCATTCTTTCAGAGAAGAAATTTTTCCTAATCTTCAACTGAATGTCCCCTGGTGCAAGTTGAGGTCATTCCCTCTAGTCCTATTGCTGGTTAAATGGGAGAAGGGGCTGACCTCCACCTCATCACAATCTTCTTTCAGGTAGTTGTAGAGAGCAGTAAAGTCTCCCCTGAGCCTTCTCATCTCCAAATGAAACAATCCCAGCTTCCTCAGCCACTCCTCATAAGACCCCTCTCCAGCTTCATTGCACTTCTCTGGACATGCTCCAGGGCCTCGATGTCTTTTTTGTAGTGAGGAGCTCAAAACTTGTATGTTGCTCTGTTGTAGTCTGTTTATGGCTTTTACAACTGGTACAAAATCAAAGAATTTTTAAAAACATGTATTGGTGTGGTAATATGATGGGAATAAAAGAAATAAATGTAGTTACTTGAAGAATGCACTCTTGATTTCAGGTGAAACTCACAAACTTCCTTGATTTGAGACTCTCCTGCAACGTGCAAGCAGTGGGCAGATATTCAGGACGCAACAGTTCAGCCACATGCTGCAGATTGCAGCAGCATAACTTTAGATTGCATACTGGGATGGAGGAATTTATACCTGGGGTTTCCAAACTGTTATGTGTGAGGCAGTAGCGATGCACGAGTCGCTTCAGTGGTACCCATAAAAAAGAGAAATTGGCATAGTGCCTTTTCCCTAAACAAGACGGGGGTGCAATCAGATGTTTCCATCTGCTCATCTGTATTAAATCTGGCAGAGAGCCTGGAGCTGACATTGCCACCACCTTCACAAAACAGCACAGTTATTTTTGTCTGGTGATAGTTGAGTAAACAAAGTTTGGGGAACCTGGTTTTCTCCCATAGCCTTCAACTGCAGCATTTGGATTCACAGTATTTTTTTGAGGAGCACCTTCTGAAATATAGGATGAATATAACAGAAACCTGGACTTAAATATATATATATATAACTTGCAAAGGATTCATATTACCTGTATATCAGAGACTTTCAAAAGAAACTATGGGGCCAGAATCATTTCAAGGATGGGAGGTGGATACGACATAATTCTAGTTTGTGCTTTGTTTTAAGTGATATCCATGAGCCTCACAGCTTACAGTTTTAGCTTTAGTGGTTTGAAGAGAATAAGAAAGAATACTGTAAATTAACTTTTCCTGTGAACATGAAGCGCAAAGTGATACTGCAGTTTAATTCAAAAGAAAAAGAAGAAATGAACCAAATTATTTGGCATTATATAATTTCTTGCAGCAGCAAAGCAAGAGCAAGCAAAAACTTAGATTGGCAGTATTCTGCAGTAGCATTGCAACACTATCTTAAATTTGGAATTAGTGAGCCATTGCATTAGTTCTAATCACCTGAGAAACGTGAAAGCAGTCACAGTGTGGTTTTGACTTTTACACTAAGAAAAGCATGTGTGTGAAAAGAATCATTTTCAACTAAAAATAGAACATCAAGAGTAAATGTCATAGGTAAACGAGTTGTTTGAAATAAATGAGTAATTCAGGGCATGTTGGGCTAAAGAAAACTCTGTCAACAATTCTAGTACATACAGTTTTGATAAACAAAACCATATTAGTCTCAAAATCTGTCTTTCTGTGTACTTCCTCCAGCTTAATGCCATTTTATTTTTCAAAGTAAAACACTTTAAAATATTCATTTCTTGAAGAATTGGGGTCAGCTTTACTGCTGAGAAAGTACATCATCAGCACTGCAGAGGGCTGCGTGTAACGTCGTGTCTGGATAAAGCTGTTGGATTTGTCTTGACATCTCTTGAAAACCATATGTATTTGGGGGCCTGGAAAACATATTTCAGTTTCCTGTAATATTTTCCTCGAATCCAGCGTCACTTTCAGCATACAAAATTAGAAGAGTGTTCATGGTGAGCACTCACCCTTTATGGGTGGAAGTGCTTATTAATTTTAATGAGCTTCTAGCTCCGTGTTTTGTTTTTAAAGTGGCTGATGATCAATAATAAATAACTCCTGGGTAGACAAAAAGAAAACAATTTAAGTTGATTTTGGACCACACAGTGTGAGACGTTTAAATACGTCATTGGCAGTAACTTTGCTTTGGTCTTCATCCTTTCAAGTTTGCAGTTCTAGTGCAATCCAATGTAGGTATTTGTGTATGTTGGTTCCTAGATGCAGGTTATTCTGTTAACTATGGTGACAGTGCATGTACGGTGTGGTGCAGAGGTAAACTGCTGACATAGAAGACAAAGGCCCAGTGTTGTGAGGGGAGAAGGAAGGAGAACGATTTCCTTATTTTTTATCTTCTGCAGGGAGGAGAGTGAAAGTGTGCTGACACTGAAAGGGCTGACTCCCACAGGAATGCTGCCCAGTGGTGTGCTTTCTGGAGGAAAACAAACACTGCAAAGCGGTAAGCATGTTTGCCTCTGTGTGTCATTATTTGTAAAAGAAATGACTGTCATGTGAAAAACCCAAGAAAAATAGCCAAAGTCTTCTCAGAAATAAATAAATAAAGGACAGAGTGAAACAGGTGATTTGTTGTACTGGAGCATTTGGAGCAGTTCATGTCAGGCCATTTCTCCAGACTTGTTATGTACCACTGATTTTCAAAGAAAGAGGAGGGGAAAAATTTCCTGAGAATCAACTGTTCAGTGTTAGATCAGCATCACATCTGAAGTGCACTGTTTCCACAGTTTATAGTGTCATCTTTTATTTTTCTCAAGAGCAGCTTTTGATACACTGAGTACAGAAGATTCAGCTTAGATAATCACACTCAAGCTCTTATTTTATCTGATTTGTTCTTCCTCACAGAGAATCACCAATGAAAATAGTTCTAGAAGTAGATTTTATCTTCTAGCAATTCTAGCTGACAGCATGAGAGCAATTTCACATTCTGATTTAAGCTGAAAGGAAGGGGGGCTCTTAACAACACTGTTTGCCTTGTACACAAACACAGTATTGTCAGCTCAGTTTTATACCAAGTGCTTTTTGTTATAGGTAATCCTTAAGTCTGTAATAGGGCTGCCTTTGATGAAATATTCCTTTTGAAATGAAGAGCTGCAAAGTATTTAATTTACTACTATAAGCTCTCCATTTTTTTCTGTGTATTACTGTAGAGTGTATATATATATATACGAGTCTTAGACTTACTGAGATCCTGTTGGCAGTAGATGTAAGAAATAGAAATATTTATAATTTCAACACAGTCTCAGCCTCTGATTTTCCTGTTTCCCTCCTGGAGCATTCTTTCTCTGTATTTTTCCCGTTTACCGTCTCTTTTCTCTTACCTGGAAGATGCAGGTATTCTGTGGTACACCTTCTTTTTCCCTTTTTTCCTTCCCTTTTTCTTTTTGATGACTTGTGTGTTACAGGCATAGTAACGTTCTGCTTTGAAAATGCTGCATTATGATTCCACGGGATGCCTCTCTCAGCAGGGTTGAGCTCTTTATCTTAGGCTTTTTCACTCTATGGTTGTGTTATATACGTCAGAAAACTTGGTCCAAGGAAACTGCTGTTTTGCCCTGGCTGAATGTTAGGAATTGAAGTGAATTTGAGAAAATTGCCTAGAAGCCTGGTTTACAAATGACTAAAAGGAAAATCTCCTCATACTGCAGTATTCCAGCACAGTAAAACATTACTATACATGTTCATCTGAATTGGTTAACATGTAGTGCTCCATTCACCAAACAGTCTGAAATGTACATAGTTTCTATTAAGCATACATTCCTATTATTGTATGTTTTAACAGAAAATATGACCACTATGTTCTGTGGAAGTAATACATTTTAGTCATCTTTTTTTTTTCCTAATGTGTCAGTGCTGGTTTGGATCTAGTTTTTCATTTTAATTTTTCTCATCATAGTTGTCATGTTTCCTTTTCTTTTACATCTGTATTAGTTCATTTGCTTAATTTTTGTCTTTTCTCTCACTCTGTAGCTTGAGAGGCACAAGCTTACCTTGGTGCATGTGGATTAGCTCCTCTAATTTCCCCATGCAGCAAGGTAATATTATACATCTTTTAGAATTGATCTCAATCCATATTTAACATCCTAACCACAAAAATAAATAAACAGGGATTTATGGAGGTCAAAAAAAGCTTCTCCATGTTGAGAAACAAGACAAAAAAAGAGAGAAATCCCTAGAAACTTTGCTTATGGAGCTGTTCTTTAAACCAGTGAAGCTCTTGAAAATCAACATTTCTTCTTAAATACTTAACTGTATGATTGCTATATTACATCACATTTGCTGATTTGCTTCCATCTGTAAAACTCTGACTGTAGAAACAAATTCAAGCCAAAGCTGATGGTTAGAACTCAAATGCAAGCTATATTTTTTAAGAACTGTGAAGGTTTAAAAGCAGTGGTAATGTACAGTGTATTTATTTACTTGTAACAGTGCAGAAATCTCCTTTTCTCTCTCTGACCAGGCTTTGCAGCTCTGGAAGCCCAACAGCTTTCAATCTGGTTTCAATTCATCAGTTGAAAATACTAAAATGATTTTGTTGTCCCAAAGATTGGGTTGCCATAAAGGACACTTCCAGATGGAGCAAACTGAGTGAGTTTGCAAGCGAAGAAAAAAGCTCTCTGAGCAAACTCTTTCCCACACTATGGGGAGGTTTCTTTTAGTCAGGAGAGAGACAAAAAAAAAAAAAAATAAACCATAAAAAAAATCTTAGAAGTTGCTTCTGTGATTCTTTTGCCCTGTACCAGCAGCTAACACTTTTCAAACCAACTTCGTAAGTGGTATGAATTTGGTGTGATGGCTTTATGCTGTTTCTCATTATCTGTTGATGCTGCAAATCAAATGGCTCTTATTTGAAGCCATGAGAATTATACAATAAACACTGCAGGTCAGATGTGCAGATCAGGTGTGCAATATGGAAGACGTTTTCGTTTTGTAGGATTTTTTTTTAGTTCAAAGAAAAGTTTTCTAATACGCTTTTATGAACTTTGTGAATCTTTCTGTTTCAAACACTTCAGTTTAATTTGATCTGCAAATTACTGTTTTTATGTAGCATTTCTGTGTGTGTCTGTTTTGCCAAAATCCAGCACTTACAGTAACATTAGTGTTTTAGCTCCTTTGCTGTTCACTGATTTGTTCTTAGAGTTAAAATCCTCTGCTCATTTTTCTCATTCGTTTTGCTACCCCTTTCTTCTCTTCAGCTACTGTTGAGGCTATTGAGGCTGATGAAGGTAAATTGGCCAGTCCCCTTTCTGTTGGTGCTACAACAGATAAGGGCTCTGCTGGGTGTATTCATTTTGCTGTAGCTTGTACAGATTGTGTGGGTGTTGGGCTAACAATTGTGGCTCGGTATTAACCAAAATGTAATTGCTTTAAAGGGGAAAATGTTTTTTTTTGTTGTTGTTGTTGTTGTCGTCTTTTTTTCTTTCTGAAAGTAACGATCCTGTTGGAATTCCTGTGTGTTGAACCAAGCACTGAGTAATGCCGCAGTAGGAGATCAGGGGACTTGGATCTTGAGGGACATAACTCGGCAGCAGCTCGTAAATGCTCTGTGACACATAGCTCCAAAGCTGTACGCTGAAGGCTGGGTCTTGTCTCTGCCTCTAATCATTCTCAGCAATCTCTAGTCAAGGAAAACACACAGCCTTTTAATATTTTTTCCTTTTGTTGTTTTTCCTTCGGTTTGTTGTTTTTTTTTCTTTTAGTTCACTAGTAAAAAAATATATATATATTGGTCTTTTGTTGCAGTTCAGCACATTTCTGTTTCTCTTTAAGTAAAACAACACGAGGCATCTGTCTGCAAGACGTCTGTTTCCTCTGGTAGTGGCAGTTTACACACTGGATATTTACATTAGAGCAACCATTAACGCTAGCACTCTTTTAGCTGCAAATGAAAAGTGTCTGGCTGCCTCGGAAGATAGCTGAGTGTTTAGCATCAAAAACTATGATGCTTTATTGACAGGCCTCTAATTTTACCCATAAGCAATTTTTAACTATACAGTTAATACCAAAGTAATTGCATATTGCAATGCAGATCTACAGTATTCATTCAGCATTATAAATTTTTGGAAGAAGAATTTTCATAATTCCCCTTTAAAACAAAATTCTTCAGTTGTATTTTGTTCTTGCCCCTCTCAAATTTTCTGTGGGTACTTTTTTAGATAAATATACAAAATCTGATGATTGCTGTCTGTTGGTGAGATGTGCCCTTTTGGCCAGTTGAATTTGTTTTTGATTTTTGTAAAGCAGTGAATAAAATTATAGAACAAATAAGTAAGAGAAAATACAACTGCTTTCTAAATAGCAGTGAGTAAGCTGCTATTTATGTTGGAATTATCTATTCCTATTGGCGATCTCTAATCTGCAGTGTGCATTCTCGTTGACAGTTTGGCTGTTTTCTGTGATTTTCTGTGACTATGTGTTGTGTTTAGTATACTCTCAATGTAAACTGCTAATACTCGTTGTCTGACCAGCAACTGCAGCAGAGCACCTTCTTCAGTATTACAGATGACAATGTGTCTGCTTGAAGTGCAATTGATTGAACTTGATCCCATTCCAGGACGATGCACTCCTCATGTTAATTCTTGATTTGCTGTCCTCACTAGTTAGACACAGTAACCACAGTTGTAATGGATAAGTCTACACAGACGAAGCTAATGATGGAGAAAATGTTTCGTCCTTTTCTAATTGTCCCTTTGCAGTTTGATTCAGGGCCTGACGACACCAGGTGCTCCATTGCTGTAATTCCAACTGAGCTGTGCTACTTGCCGGCTCCAGAACACAGCAAGTGTTTCAGTTTCAACACGGCCATCCATTAAACTGTTGCTTTAAGGGATTGGCCTGGGTGCTTGTTAGACATCCTCATTTTTATGGTAGAAGATGAAATACTGGAAAAAAACTCACTGTAGGGCCTGTTCTGTTTTCACTGCTCCATCCCTGCTCACTTGACTAATCGCCATTATGTTGTTGAAGGATGATACATGTTAAAAACCATGCAATTCAAAGTTCCAATCTAACGTTTGTGAAACTGGTTAAGGAACTAAATCCTGAGGCAAACAGGATGTATCCATTTTCACAGGAATGGTTGGCAAAAATACCAGCATGAAAACGCTTTTCTCGCTCCCACTAAATGCAAGGAGTGGTAGATTGGTACCAGGGATGTTTGGGGTTCGGGGTTTTGGTTTTGTTTGTTTGGCGTTTTCTTTTTTAGCAGAAGTTCAAGCTTGTCTGGAACCAGGACTACATTTTGGGGGAGGGATGCTTTGGGATAGAGAGGGAAGAAGATAAAGAGTGGGAAGGAACATTGAATTTGATCTTTGAAACTCCCCTGCCATTTTGCTTCCCAGGGAGTTTGCATTTTCCTGGTACTAACACACCATTTCTGCTATATGGCATGTTAAGTTAGAGGCATAACAAAAGTGCAAGCAGCATTCTGGAAGTACAGCACACTGATTTGGTGTAGATAAGAGAAAGACACATAGAAGGCTTTTACAAATTGTCTGTGGGGCTGTGACCTGCTGTTTGCCTACAGTGCTTTATTCTCTTTTGCTTTAAAGCTAAATATCTTAAATTCTTCAATCATAGACAAAATAAATAAATCACGATCTGTGAATACATTCATAAGTCTGCGTCTGCCTTCCGAGGTCAATGTTGGCCTCATCAGTGCTGCTGCTGAAAGGCGTTTCAAAAGTCCTCAGGTCCAGTTGGAACTTTGGTCCTCTGTGAATGTGTTTTCAAATTTCAATTGTACCAATATGCTAAAATGATGGTGTCCCTCGTCTGTAACAGCATTGCTGCTGTTAGACTCGAGCTGCTTTCTAAAAGTCCAGGGAGGCTGGAGAGGGCAACTGCCCCAGGTGACCAGCAAGCAGCTTGCCTGTGTTATTAAGAATGTAGGGCAACCCCTTACAGGGTCAGCCCCTTAGTCTTAATGTGCATGACTGTTGAAAGTTCCGTGGAAGTTCTCCCTAATAAAAGGGTATTATGGTGGGGCACAATGTCTTCCAGGCTGTATGCCCTCACAACAAATGCCAATTCACTGGGCCACCACTGTGCCCTAGGAATGGTTCCGCATTACGGCCTGTAGTTTCATGTCAGCCTCAGAGTGTTTTAGGCTGAACCCCAATGACCAACAAAGTAGTGAAAGTTGATCTTGTTCAGAAACAGAGATGGTTTGCCAGAGGTGGCGGTGATTCACCCCCAGCTCTTTGTGTACACGGTAAGGACTCTGTTATGTTGTCAGATCTTCTTGTTGCCTTCTTGGCAAAGAAGGGCGTTCGTTGGGGGAAAAACTGACAAGAGTTCTGTGTTGCTAATTTTACTTTTTAATAATCCTTTATTTAGCTATCAAAGGATTTTCACCCCAGCATAAGATCACTAGCTTCGAAGAGGCCAAAGGCTTAGATCGAATTAATGAGCGAATGCCTCCACGCAGAGATGTGCCATCTGATGCCAACCTTAACTCCATCAACAAGGCAATCTCCACAGAGACTAATGGCACTGACAGCAACGGCAGTAATAGCAGCAATATTCAGTGACCGCTGCCCGGGCGGGGGGTGAGCTGCAGGGCGCGATGGGGTTGCTCGCATTGGCAGTTGGATGTTCTTGCCTCTGATAATAGCTTACTCGCTCTGGGGGCCAGGTGTTGGATTTGGTTTACAAAATCATCTCTGAAGAGATCGTAAACTTTAATTTGGTGGGAGGGGGGTGGGGGATAGACACCTCCTTTGGACATGCCTTTAAAATGCTTGTAGAAAAATGAAAGCTAATGCTGGTATATATTGCAAAGTTAGGGGAATGAACATGTTTTCCTACTGCACTGGGAACTTCTAGATATGTTACTGAAAGGCCTTTTGTTATGTTACTGGACATGAAAACTTTGTTTAATTTCTTACTAACTATTGTACGTTTACAGTTGCAGCACTAAACATGGACGACATCAAAGCATTTTTAACAAAATGTACAAACTAAATAAGGACTATTTATTGATAATGTTTTGCTACTCTTGTCAGACAATGGCTATGAAATAAATTAGGCAGTCTTTAAAAATATAGAAAAAAAAGAAAAAAAAAAGAATGTTGGAAATTTGTTTAAAATGCCAAAAAAAAAAAAAAAAAAAAGAGAGAGAGAGAGAGAAAGAGAGAGTGAGAGAGAGAGAGAGACGGATTAATTTTGTACAGATTATGCTTACCTCAGGTTTCTTTAGTGTGCTTCAATGCCCTTCTTTAAATATAACACTTATCTTACTAATTTGGCAGCAATTATCCTTTTCTTTGTTTAAAAAAACTGGAATTATGGTAACATAAATCTTTTTTTGCTGTTTATAATTAGGAGGGTTTGGTTTGGGGGGTTTTCTGGTTTTTGTTTTGGATTTTATTTCTTTTTTTTTTTTTGGTAAATCAAGTCTTGGTTGTGGCTTGCTGAATTTAAATATTTATGAGTGGTGCATTTTTAAGTATAGTGAACAAGACACCATATTAAGTGCAGTGAAAAGCATCTATATTCTGTAAAAATCTGCCTATGCATGTTTTTTAAGAAAAAAATGGCTGTATAGGCCTGTATGGGACTGTAATGCGCTTAGTGGTCTGACTTATACTGGAAATGTATGTATACTGGCGTACTTTATATTCTCTAAAAAGAAATGCTTAATGCCTTTGAAATTTTGTAATCGAAAAAAAGCTTTGAAAAATCTAAGGGGAAGAGTATTCTTAAAGTTTTTAACATGAGCTTGTCAGTGCACATATAGATGGGTAGCATGTTTAGCAAACCTTGTGAAATTTAAATAAGTTTGTAGTTACATGTGAAATTCTAAATGCATGATAACTGTTAATGTCATAATGGTTTAGTCATTTTGTTATGTTCTGTCATGTGCCACAAAATGTGTAATTTTTTCACTTTTTTCCCTTTGTATATCAGTTACGGGTTTCGACTGGTTCATTCTAAAAAGAAAAACTAAACAAAACGGTCCATTGATATTTTTTAACAATTGTATAAGTGCCCAAGTAATTCACTACAGCCTACAGCCTTGCCTTTGTAATTTGACTTCGAAATGTTGGCAATCAAAAGCATGCACTTGTAACAATGAGAGAAGCATTTTATATTACTACTCAATAAAAATGTGCATGAACTTAAATGCTCTTCTCTTTCTTGCTGACTACATCACAGAAGTGCACACACGCGCGCGCATTTGTTACTCTCTTTCTCTTTGGACAAGAGAAGACCATCTGTATAAAGGAAGAAGGACATGTTTCACAAGTCAAGGTCAGTTCTTTACTTAAATAAAAGTGCATTTGTTACCTAGCTGTTCTGCACTGCTATGCATACTGCCTGTTTGTTTATTTTCCCTCCCCAGATTCCACCTAGGAAGTTGTTTTTTCTGTAAAATGAGTACAGTGCATCCCACCAGCAGAGTGCACAATGTGTGCTCTCTGTGCGCTTCCTCTCTCATCTAAGGGCCCTGTACTTAAAATTTGCTTTTTTATTCCCCCTACAGTTGTTGCAGACTTGTTTAATTAGAAGATTTGTAACTAGAAATCTAAACTTACAGGGGAATTATAGAATTGACAGCAGAAAGACTCATTTTAAGCTTCCACAGCAAAGAGAAAACTCTGGGGTAAATGGAGGTTCCCCTTTTTCCATTGTGACTTGTGAATTATGAAGATGTAACTACAGTATGCGGTTAGCATCCTGTCCTCTTTGGAAACAAGGAAATTGCATGGACAGGCCTCACAAATGTTCTTAGCCAGCTCTTCTCCTGTATCTGAATAGGTGGATTAGTATCATTTTCATTTTCAGTGTTCCTTTAGGAAAAGAAAAAAAAATCAATGCTTTTCTGTATCGGATTTCAAATGTTCTCTCTTTCAGTCAGAGATGAATTGTAAAAGCTCTGCATTTTTTTTCTCATTTTCTCCCTAACCGTGCTCAGCATCCTTCCACAGTTCTGTCATCCTGTGCAGAAGTGATGGAAAATGCCAAAGAGTGCAGCAGTGGGTATTGCAGCAGTCTTCCTTTCAAGTAGCATTAGTAACTGTTGGTGTGGTGCCTGTTCTCTTACATGTTCTTTCTACTGTAGCTCAGCACCTTGTTAATTTTGGCAAAGTAGGAATGGGGGGAAAAATATAGTTAATTCAGAAGATCCAGGGCTAGAGAGCTGGATCAATTTTAGATTTAAGTTTTTCATAGAATTGTAGAATGGTTTGGGTTGGAAGGGACCATTAAGATGATCCAGTTTCAGCCACCCGGCTACAGGCAGGGGCACCTCCCTCTAGATCAGGTTGCTCAAAGCTCCACCCAGCCTGGCCGTGAATGCATCCAGGGAGTGGGCATCCACAACCTCACTGGGCAACCTGTTCCAGTGTCTCACCGCCCTCACTGTAGAGAATTTTTATTTCAGATTGTATAGAAATAAAACACAGAGAGGAGGCATGCGGCATCTAACTAATCAAATTATTTCTGTACAAAGTAATGGTAAATCCCAGTGATTGCTTTATTTGCCACGTTAGCCCTAGGTACATGCTAGCTGAACAGCTGTGAGTGCGTTACCTTCAGGTTGAGAGTTTCTATAGAATCATCTGAACTAGCACTCAGCAGCCAGTTTGTGTGATACAGAGCAGAGCTGTCCATCAGCGTATCATATTGTCAGTATTGGTTTAACTGGGCTCTGGCAGTTTCTTAACACAGTTTACAGGAGGAAAGGAGCCTTCCCTCAGCAGTGGGGGTGGCGTTGCATAGATCTCCAGATCAGTAAACTTAACCTAAACCATCAGAGCGAAAAATCAGCTGTGGGTTTGCTGCAGATGAGATGCCAAAGAGCTCAAGGGCAAGTAAGTTAGTTAGCCCAGGCTGAGAACTGCATTAGGAAACTCCACATAGTCTATAAGGAGGTTTTTTGAACTTTTTATGTCTTGGAAGAACAAAAAATGCCCTGCGTGTGTGAAATAGCGTCCCCAGTGTGTACTGAGGTAAGATGGCCTAGCTCTTTGCAGGACTGAGCCCTGCTGCCCTAGCGCAGGGCACATTCTGGGCATCTCTGAGGTATATTCTGGGCTATAATCAAATATAGACCAGAATTCAGTCTATAATCAAGTTCTAAAAGGACAAAAGTGTTTTTCAAAGGTTATCTTTCTAGGGCATCTAATCTCTTCTCGCTGTCCTTCTTCTGCCTGCTGCAGAAGGTTGTTTTGGACGTCACGGCCTAACTCAGTGAAATGCCACGCATTGAAGTACATCTGCCCTTCTTGGTTTCTTTTTTTGTCATTGGTGCCTACATCAGGCTTTACTGGATTTTTTAACTGCTATGTTTCTACCATGGGAGATGGTATATTGGTTATGTGTATTTTCTCCACTACCATGATCTTCCTTTTCAGCAGCTATCGGGTTGTTAGCTGTTTGTTAGTGTACATTCTTTGAAGAAGACAACCTTGGTTATTGTCCAGGGTTTCACCCAAACTTTGCTGGTGTTACCCTGCTTAGGTGTCTACCAGCATCACCAGCTGTCACGCACAGATACAAATTCTTTCATTGTTTTCTTTGACTTTCTTTTTTACTGCCAACAGAGAATTGTCTGCAGCCTCTCAAGCAGGTTAGGCATAATTTGGCTTACTCCTGAGAACGTAGCCAGCTAAACTGAAGTCAGGCAGCTGAAAGATGCTGCCCATTTAGTGCAGTACTGATCTATCTTCCATGGCTTTAGTTCACAGCAAAAGAAACAAAAATTTGAACCTTCTAAGTTCAAACTAATTTTATAATTTTAGTTCTTAGAAATCTATTTCCCTTCTTTTTCAAGGTATTGCTGCTCAGATTAGTCAGATCCATCCATCTTCACACTTCTTTCACAAATACAGGGACGTGAAAATCAGCTATTTCAAATGTTAAAATAACCACAAGCACCAAAGCAGCTGTTTTGAAAATAGTCTGCAGATCACTTTCTTAGGTTTTTTTTGAGAGGGTGTCTGATTCTGCTAAAAATGTCTATTTAGTGCAAAAGGGCAAGCTTTCTGGTTCTTGATAGATTTAGAAAAAATAAATGCCAGTTCACATGCATTCACATGTGTATGTTTGCAAGTGTGTGAAAATCCAGTGGTCTGCAGCCGCGCCCACAGATACACAAAGAAGGAAGATCTGATGGAGCTGAAAGTTGGTTTTTCTTAGGCTTGTTGAGCTGACTTAACTGACTGTTAGCAGTGTCAGACTTGCTAAACATTATAGAATGTATGTGTTATGAGGCTTTAATTTATTCATTTATTTATTTATTTTAAATAACTGGGGGGCAGTTTTTGTTTTTTTATGGGCCATCATGTTTTATCAAGTTGAAAGATAACTGTGTACTCCAGGCAGTGCTTTGCTCCAGTACAAGCTTCAGGAGAAGGAGGAGCTGGCTTTGTTCCGTCATCCTTTGTCAAAAACTTGAATTTGGTTATACAACTTGGCAAAGAGTGTGCTAAAGGACTGATTTTGCTGCCACTGAGAAGTCTGCAGGTTTGGTGGCAGACAGGGCGGCATCCACTCCTTTGTCACAGCCCGTCACTAGTTGCTGAGGGCTCACTGAGGTCAGCCCTGCTTTTGGATGGAGCCTTGTGTGGCTGTTTGCTGGAGCTTTGGAGCTGTTTCATTTTTACAGCAGCAGAACTTGAGCAAGAAGTGATCGTTTTGTCCTTTGACTATTGCATCCTTGGAACAGTTCATGCAGGCATCTGTTGTGTAATCAAGGAAATGAGGTATTGATAAATACCTCAACATCTAGGTATTTATTCAAAACCATATATATGTATTCTTGCATTTAGTACTCCATATTCACTTTGTGCCCCTTGTCTCCCTGCATCACATGTTTGTACATTTTGGTATGTCCGTGCTGTTCTTCCTCACCTCCAGGCTGAACAATCCCGCCTCCATCTGTCCTTCCAACTCAGAGGCTCCCATCCCTTAACCACATTCATGATTAAGTGTGCCCAGATGGCAAAGAGGGCCAACGGCATCCTGGCCTGCGTTAGAAATGGTGTGGCCAGCAGGAGCAGGGAGGTGATCATCCCCCTGTACTCAGCATTGGTGAGGCCGCACCTCGAGTACTGTGTTCAGTTTTGGGCCCCTCACTACAAAAAAGACATTGAGGCCCTGGAGCGTGTCCAGAGAAGGGCAACGAAACTGGTGAGGGGTCTGGAGCATAAGTCCTATGAGGAGCGGCTGAGGGAGCTGGGATTGTTTAGTCTGGAGAAGAGGAGGCTCAGGGGAGACCTCATTGCATTCTACAACTTCCTGAAGGGAGGTTGTGGAGAAGAGGGGTTTGGCCTCTTCTCCCAGGCAACGAACAGGACCCAGGGGAATGGCCACAAGTTGTATCAGAAGAGGTTTAGGTTGGACTTAAGGAAGAACTTCTTCTCTCAGAGAGTGGTCAGACACTGGAATGGCCTGCCAAGGGAGGTGGTGGAGTCGCCATCTCTGGCAGTGTTCAAGAGGCGTCTGGACAAGGAGCTGCGAGATATGGTTTAGTGCTTGTGGTAGCAGTGGTAGTGTGAAGACGGTTGGACTAGATGATCTTATAGGTCGTTTCCAACCTTGTGATTCTATGATTCTATGATTCTAAGTTGAAATACCAGCCCTGGTTTCTGGGATATTCTATTACGATTCAACAACATATGCTGGTTCCAGTAATGTAAGACAGAAGAAAGCATTTCCAGCCTTGGCAGTCAGAAAGATGGGAGCCATAAATCAGAAAATGAGAGAAGTGGAGGTATCCTGCAGTAGCTGAGTGGAAATATGTACTGAGATACAGATTGAAGAAGGTAAGAGAAAATTAAGGTATTGCTGGTCTGAGAGAGCTGTGAAAGACCAGGAACAGCAGTTACTGCCAAATCTAATTTTGATCACAAATCATCCAGATATGTGCATAATAGGTCAGCACAAGAGGATATCCTCTTCACCACCTCAGTATGATTCTGTCATACATTGCATCCCACCTGCTGCTGATGCTTCAGAAGAAGAAGTAGTCATCAGAACAGGCTGGCTGATCCTTTACTGAGGTAAATAGTCCCTTCCTGGATTCAGCAGGCAAATGGATGAAGCCCTGAAGCATGTGGTTTGTGTACAGTCATTACTGTAGAGCAGATTTGTGAGTATTACCAGGATATGAGATAAATGAGAGATCTTGTGTCTCCCCAGGGAAGAAGCGGTAACCTTCTGAGGAAGTTGCCTGAGGAGAAGGTAATGTTTATCTGCCAGCTGGTGGTTTATTGCTTTCTGTATGCATCTAATAAGCTTTGCACTTGGACTGCATTTTTCTAAAATGGAAAGAAGGTGCGTTCTGGAGGGAATATCAGGCTGATGCTCCACGTGAGCATAAATACAGCTGCAGAGTTGACATTTAGGCAGAAGGCTGAGGAAGTCCTGCAAGCCATGAACCAGGGAGCCAGAGAAAGGACGCAAATGAAGAAGGGAAGTGGCAGGAGAATTCAGAAATATTTGCTTCTTTCTGAAGGCAGATGAGAGAAGAGGAGGTGGTAGCAGTGCTGGAGGAGACCTGAGCACTCGCACAGCAGGTCTGAGATGACAGGATGCAGAAGCTGCATGGTGTGTCTTGGCTTTGGGTAGGCAATGACATATATTTTGGCTGATAAAATTCACCATAGATTAGACATGCACTTAAAGAAGATGCTAGGGTTCAGTATGTGCAAGCTGGCATGCAACAAAGGAGAACAGGGAATAGCATAGGAGATAAAGTTTAAGGGGCAGCCTGACAATATGGGCTGGCCTGAGTGAGACTTACAGCCCTGGCAGAACCAGACACTGGGTAACAGCCGGGTGGTGAGAGCAAGAATCATCTCACTGCTGCAAGGGCAGAAGGAACGAGCAGGGGAAAGAGAGGGACAACTTCACTGCCAAGGGGTGAAGCACGTACCACTTATGGAGCCAGGTCATTGCATTTGCCTGGTGCAGCTGGCTGTGAAGTGAAGAAACAGCTGAGCTTTTGTTTCAGTTGCTAGAGGAGAGAATGGGGGAAGGTTGATTTGACAAGCGTGATGTGTTGGATTTGGGTATGGCTTGTCATGATGTTAGAGAGCACCATCAAAAGTTCAGTTTTTCTGGAAGATTAGTGCAAGAATTGGTGAGCAATATCGGGTGCTGTTAATCTCAGATTGAGCAGCAGACAAACATCTTCTATTTGTAGTCACTGAATCAGAAAGAGGTGGCACTGTTTTGTGTTTGGAAAAATGACCTGGCAGCCAAGCAAGCTGGGAATTGCTAGAAAAGTGTAGGAGTACAGTAGAAATCAGCACAAGTCCAGCTAAGCTTCTTTGCTCATCACACTCCAAAAGCAGCACAAACTTTTCCAGACACATAAATAGGAAGAGCAAGATATAAAGAAGGGAAATGATGCAATAAGGGTAAGGGAGAGATTTAAAGTTAATGTATTGGCTAAGGGACAGTAGAAGGAGAGCCAAGAATAAGATTTAGGGTATGGAAACAAGAACTACCAGAATCGAGACAGAAGCAAATGCAGAGTTTAATGCACTTATTCCAGGAAGACTGAGATAGTTTCTCTCCCAGAGCTGCAGCAGAAATATCACATGTGCTGACTGGTCAAACAGCATTGCTCTTTAACAGATCTTTGAGTCGTATTTTGAAAATATACTTGCAGAATGTTTAAGTACACAACTACTTATAAATAAGGAGCAACTTCAGAGTCATTGATCTTGATCATTGAGTGTAATCATATCTAAAGCTTTAAAGAAAGTTTTGAAGGGAACCACTGACCGAAATATGTAGGGAATGTCCATTTGCTGTTGTGCCATGTGGGCAATAGAAATAAGTTAGGGATGACAGGAGTTGGTATAAGGGCATTAAGATGGTGCTTAGTGACAATAAGGACACTGAGGTGATGCCTTGCAGTAGCAATGTGTTAGTATGCAACAGTCTGTTGTTTGATCTGGGAGGTGGGGGAAAAAGAAAAAAGTCTTGAGTTCTATGAAGACCAACCCAAAGCTCAGGAGCAACACCTGCAGCTGATGGGCTCTAGCTTTTTGTTTCTGTTAGCAATTTGTGCTCTTTTGGAATAGGTGGTAGGAAAACACTGATATGTGCAGGGAGAGAGATAGGGTTTCTCATGGTCTCCTCTGCTTTCATGTGCCCATTTAATTACAGCGCAGGAAAAATATTGGTCAGTTTTCCCTCAGCAAACAGTTTCTCCTGTCCCTTTCTGTTCCACAACATTTTCTTATAAGGAGTGATTCATGCATGTGCTTTCACTTGGAAATAGATGTGCGAGGCTCACTAAACAGTGCACCTCTCCAAGTGCAGCTGGGCGCTGGCGTGCAGCATTTCCCTAAGTCCAGAAAGCAAATCCAGAAATAACCTCCCTGGTGACTCAGCCTGCGCTGGGGGATTCCGGCCTGGAGAAACCTGAATGCAGGCAATGCTGAGCTGGGGGTGAGGCACTGCTGAGCTATCCGAGCAAATGGCTTCTGCAGGGACCTCATTTTGGAGGAGAGGGACGATGAGGGGCTGGGCCTGAGGATGTGGTCTGAAGCAACGCTGGGTGCCAAGCACATCCTTTTACTCCAAGACTGGAGAAGATTCTCCAGCTGCCCACAAGGCGGACATCTCTGCTTAAAAGTTGAGAATTGTTTCCCGTGCCCAGGGAATGGCAAGGGCATGGGTTTGCCAGAAGCTCTGGGTAAGAGCTTTTCCCGAAGGGGAAAAGATTTGTGCAATTTTGGTTGTGATTCATGCAGTTTCCCGGCCCAGTGCAGTGACTGGGCTGGTGCTGCCAAAGAATGTGCTCTGCTGAACCGTGTGGGTCACTGCGGTTTCTGCAGGGCCAACAGCTCGTCCTTGTGACAGAGCACCTCTGTGCTAATCTTCCATAACAAGTGGGAATATGTGCTACTTGACTGAACAGAAATTATTCTGTTGAGGTATAGATATCCATTACAATGAAGACACCCACACAGTAGTTACAGAAGTAAGTGCTCTGCACCACCAGAATTTGTTGGTTTTCGGAATCTTTGCTCCTGGGCTAGTATAGAAACTTAGGCACAATTATCCATGGCAATTCTTTTATCTTTTCTCTCTTTCTATGAGATGTGCTTTTATTGCTGTTTTTAAACACAGTTAACCCCACTTAATCTTTGTACTTACAGTGCAGGAATTACTCCCAGTTAAGGCTCCTCTCAGCTGAATCAGGAGTGTGAAATCAGCATCAGCACAAGGAGCTGCAAGAAGATAGATATAAACATACATTTTTTTAAATATTTTTTTCCCCTAGCATTTTTCTGGCTGTTTCACTGCAGTGGACACGCAGGCGTTTCCTGCCCGTACTCCACTCGGCACAGCAGGAGCAATGTGCTGTAAATTACACTGTGTACATGGCTGTGTGCTGCAGAGGAGCCCAGGCCAGGAGTTGCCTCTGTGGATATTTCCAAAAATCCTGGACCTGCAGGAGCCCAGCAGAGCTGCCTTCCCATGGCTGGGATTTACATCAGGATGATGAGAGTGCATTTATTACTGTGAAAACACTCCTTTGCCAAAGTCTTATTGGAAGAAGAGAGCGATGCAGCACGGAGCAGCAGGACAAAATGATATCTGGGCCATTTAGAGCTGGTAGTGAGGCTTAGGTAATATTATTAACTAGATAGTGCCTTTTTGGTGAAGCTTGTAGAGGAAAACCTTTGTATCTAATGGAACAACTGTCATTATTTCCTGGCTCAGAAATAGTTCCAGTCTTCTGCAGCATCATATGTACTGGAGAGGTCTCGTGTATCTGCACGGGTAGTGAAAGGCCAAGGCTGGGGGAGCTGAAGGAGAGAGGAAAGCAGAAAAAATAAGATTTTAACAGCAGAAAATATTTTTCCAAAACTCCATTTCGTTTTTTTCTTTTATCACAAAGATTAATTAAGGTTAAAAAAAAATACCCTGAAATATGGATCATTTGAAAGAAATCAGCTGGGAATGAAGCTTTAGTAAAATTATCAGAATACTAAATACATCATTTATCTCTATGCCACAGCTGAGGTGCAATGAAAAATACATTCTGCTGAGTACTGAAAATGAGGTATGCTCATGTGAGCAGTTGTATGCTGCTTGAGTGAGACCCTTGGGTTCTGTAACTGGCTAGATGCTGGAACCTTTGGGGTGGCTGCTGCAGGGTGTGATTGCCTGTTGTACGCTGCTTGCCGCTCCTCAGATATCCATCCTTTGAGACCGCTGGGGACTGCGGGATGCAGTGGTGTGAGAATTACAGGTGAAAACCTCGTGCTGCTGTTGGATGCCACCTGTCCTATGGCAGACAGCAGGTGCTCTCCAGGAGAACAGGGCACAATGTGGGAGCTGCCGCAAGGCCCCAGCATGCTGGTGGAGAACTGTGTTGTGTTTATCCTACATATCCACATGGATATCTACACTATTTTAAGTCATCAATGGGTTCGTCCTCTCACATAAGACAACCTGGCTTGCAAGCTGCTCTGTTGGGGGCTGAACAAAGATGGGGCAAGGTTGCAGCTGGTATGACGATCAGCTGTGTAATTGCATGCAGAAGCCCCAGAAGGAGAGCCTGTATCGAAGGAGAGCCAGGTATGGGAGTGTTACAAGTTGGTGACATGCGTCTATCCCACCTTTGCAAACACCTTTTGGTGAGAGCTACAATGTGAAATGCAATGATGTGTTTAAAGCAGCAGCACCTGCCTCTCACATTCCCATCTGTCTGTAGCAGCTGGTGTCCTGCTGGCATGTGTGTGGTGGGAAACCACCTCGCGGAGTGTGAGCATGGCTGTGTGTGCCCAGTAGCCCCTCAAGCACTGCATTTGAGGGCAGAAATTACAGCTTTCTGTAAGTGCCAGTGATGTTTATAGAATACTTTTCATCTTTAACGAGCTCAGATCCAGGCACCAGATCCAAGCCTGGTGCATTGAGCAGCAGGACCTGCTCTGCAGGCAGTAAAGAAAGGAGTTACTCTCCATGGTTCATAAATGCCCTTTCAGTAGTGAAGGGTACTTTGGGTGCCCTTGCCAAGGCTCGAATCAGTGCTGGTGAGTCCTCAGGTGGAGCAAGACATCAGGACTGGGTACTGACTGATGGAAAGCTGGACCAGGATCTTCAGTGAGAGCCACATGTGGGTCTTTTCAAGCAGTACGATATGGTGCCTGGGGTGAGACGGAGCCAAAGAGCAAAGGGAGAGGGCATGGAGCGTGGAGAATGTTTGGTATCACTGCAAGAGGCAAAGGCGAGAGCATTACCAAGGTCACGGCTCCCGCCTGATTTGCGTCTCAGAGCTTCCTGACTTCCCAGCTCAGCCAAACCTTCCTAATGTCAGATTTCCTGAAAAAGGACAAATAGCTCATATTTGAGGTATGAGGCATGAGGGGAAAAAAATAAAAGGAGTGAGAAATACGATGCCACAAAACTTCCACAAACCATTGCAGCTAATAAATAATAAAACCAGAAGCCGAGCCAGAGAGAGGAGGAATGGAGCCTGGAGGGCAGTCCTGGGCTGGTGCAGCTGCTCAGTGGAGAAGCAGAGAGAAAAGTGTGAGAAGGGAGCAGCAACATAAATTTATCAGATGAAAAACGTGTGCACACAGAGAGAGAACAGCAACACAGGTTGTTCAGATGATAAAAAGACATTGAGGACATCCTCCCTGGACAGAACTCCCCACTCCAGTGCTGGGTCTGTCTCTGGGTAAACCCAAGGCACACGGCCAAGCACAGAGCATGCGTGGCCAGAGCTGAGCTGAGGCTGGTGGCTTCCACGGGAGCATAAATAAGATGGCTGGCTGTAACGCAGTGTGAGGGAGGGAGGCTTGAGGACACACGGTGCCCATCCGTGTCACCTCATTTCCATTTCAGAACAGAGGTGAGGAGGTGTCTTGTGGAGCTCGGAGGTGGTTTTTATGTGAAATGTGAGAAATGAAATCGCTCTCAGTCCTACACCCTCAGAATGATTTAGGTTGGCATTTAATCCCTTTTGCATTTTCCTGCCCACTATGTTCTGGTTTTCTCTCTGCTTTTCTAAGCGATATGAAAGCAGCACCCTGCAAACCACCAGGGTTACTACTCAGGGCTCTCTGGACATGGAGCCACAGAACGGAGGTCACAGATCACAGCTTTGTGAATAAACAGCCCCACTGTCATAGTGAGTCTGTGCCCAGCTGTTTGCAGATGGCTGCCACGTTCCAGGGAGGTTTCAGTGGCTGATGATGACCCCCAAAGACCAGCTAGTTTTGGGTTTGGTGAGCTTCTGCACTCTTACCTGATCCACCATTTCAGTTAGTCTGTGCTCCTTCACAATCATCTTCTGTGACTCTTTTTATTTGTTTTTCTTTCTGGCTCTGAGCCCCTGAGCCGACTGCCTCAGCCCAGCGGAGGTGGAAGACCTTAAAGGTCCCGTGAAACTTCACATGAAATATGCACAAAGCTGGGACACAGGTGTTTCCCTTGCTCAATGCTCTGTTTTGCAAATTTGGCTGGCCCAGCTTTCTGGGTTGCTTCATGAGCCCATCTTCCTGAGGGGGCTCGAAGCCAAGCCAGGAACAAACAAGAAACAAAGGCACGCTGACGTGTGGACACATGGCCTGGAGAACGTGGGGAGATGGAGGTAAGAAGTGAGATTGATACCAAGGCCTCGGGGATGTGGCTGAAAGGGCAACTGGGAGCTGCTCAGTGCACTGAGCACTGAGGTTTGGCTTCCTCCAGCTGCTGAGCAGGTAGGCTTTCAGTCAGCAAAGAGATGAGCGATGAGCAAGGAAGCAGAGCTTCATTAGGATATCTTTTCCAGCTGGAGTTAATTTCTGCAAAAATACATGGGATTTGTCAGCTTGTTGGCCCTCGTCACACTACACTTGGCTCTTCTGGTTCCTTTATTTGGCTTGCAATGGCCTAGCACAGTAACCAGAGACATACCTAAAGATTAATTAATTTAATTTAAATTAATTTAATCTACATTCTGCTGAGACAGAGCTCCAGAGACTGCTCACAGTATCAGCACAAGTGGCTGATGGGTGAGGGGAGGACGAGTGTTCCTGGTATTGTGTCGACAGGTTGCTGCCTTCCCTCCATCTGCAGGCAGTCCAAGGCTTCTAATGGACTAATGGATTATTTTTTCCTTCTGCCCAATAGCTCCTGTGGCAGTAGTCCATTCCATTAGCGGGGAGTTGTGCAAAAACCATGCTGAGTAGACACCAAAATAGAGGCAAGCAAGGCAGAGCAGTATGCAAATTGTCTTGTATACATGGCATCTTTCTCCTTATCTAACCCTAAGCCTCAATCTACCCCTTTCCTCAATCTCAGCTCAAGCAAGTTTTCCTGGTTTTCCCAGGATGAGCTCTGCTGTTTCACAGGTAACCTCACCTTTGTATCTGGTCTGGAGATATGGGAAACACCACCCAGAGCACCACACTTGGGGGGTTTTCAAGCAGTCAAGTATTCCTGGGTTTTAAGTTCAAGAGAGAATTGATATGATTTGAAAGAAAACAAATTGACCTTGAAAATGGCAGATTTATATTCTGGGGTGCAGAAAGAAACTCAAGGATTTAGCTAGCTTGCATGAAAAAGAAGAAACATTTGCAAAAGAATAATACCCTAAAACCTTGCTGCAATCAGTATTAGCTGCCAAAATTATAATCATGCAAAACTAGAAATCCCTTGCTCAGCTGAACCTAGCACACTGGTATAGCATCTTAAGTGAATTAACTGGCATTGGAAAGCTAGCATTTCTTATAAATGATAAACCAAACATTTTTTTCAAGTCATCCTGACAGTTTTCTTGGAAATCTGTGAATACAATGCTTACTCTAAGCAGCAGTGTCATCTGGATCAGCATTTTAATTTTCTGATGAGAAATTAGAGAAGTCAGTATCTGTAAAGCAGTACAAGTCCTATCATTTATAAAACGCTTTCTCTAATGCAGTCATAGATCAACTATGAAGCAATCACATAAAAAATATTATACCTGCAATTTAGAGATGTGTTTATATAATATTGTAATTAGCACTGTTATTTTGCTGCTCTTGTTGCTATATCTTTATATTTATATTTCCTTGTTAGTCTTCTTTGCGTAGGAAATTGATTCAGCTGCTTATCCAAGAGCTTGTTGCATCCTGGGAAGAGGTCTGGGGACAGACAGTCACTATCAGTAGCACCTTCTCTATCTGCTTTGCAGCGCTTTCAAAATCCAGCACAGATCTTCAGAATTAGGGTGCAATTGTCCTGCAGGACAAATAATAAGCAGACATAGGGAAAGATAACTTGGGAAAGTGGTGGCTCCTGCGTGCTTGGAGCCCGTAGTTGAGGATTATCACCATCAGTTCCAGTTCAGCCAGAAGTAACTGTGACAGTCAGATCTTTCTCTATGGGGTTAATGGCTTTGGGTCCCACAGTCCCTGTAGGCTTTTGTGCATTTTTCAATATTAGAACTGGACAAAAAAAAAAGGAGGAATGGGCAGTGCAAATGTTGTATTTAGTGTTCCTCCTAGTCATTCTAGAATACCATAGATAAGGTGTGAAATCATTTTGTTTGCCTGGATTTTCTTGAGGGACATCCCTCTACATCAACCATGAAAATCTGGAATTCTCGGATTCTGTTTGAAATTACTGAGAGTTCAAATTTTGACATGTTGAGAAGCAACAAACTTGCCTGAGCCATCTCCTTTTGGCTGGGTCTCGTGATACCCAGTGAAAGGCCTTTGTAGAAAGCTGGTAGGCAATTGATGCCTGTCTGACAAGCACAGCAGGACAACTCTATGTGCGCAAATGGGAAAATGCTGATCAAAGCCATTTGGGAATACATAACGCCATTGCCAGCCTGGTCTTGGGAGGATTGGGAGTTATAGACGATGAGTAGTCAGGCCTTGAAAGTTGTTTCTTGTGACCTTCAGACAAATAGCATGGCTGTCATCTAAACTCTTTGGTTAAATGGTTTTCTATGCAATATGCCATTATGAAGCCACTTTTCACTGGCATCAAAGACAGGCCACTGGTTAGTTAATTACCTCTCTATATCTAATAGGAGAATTGTCCTCCAGGACATGCTCCGTTCCGAGCAGTGATGAGAGCTCATCTCTCATGTCTGCATCTCTCAAACCACAGAAAATAAGGCTGAAGAGAGAGAGGCAACATAAAAACATCAAAAAGGCTTAAGGTGTGACTTAGGCAGGCTCTTGTCTCTAACCTTCTAATCAAGAGCTGTCCTACGACCAGATAAAGAAGTCCCAGAGTATGAGTGAGTTTGGTATCCAGTGCCTGTCCCGAAGAACTGGTGAGGGTCAGGCTCTGGGATCAACGCCTTTTACATCTTGCGATGGGAAGAACTAGCCATGGAAAGGGAGGTCACAAGGCAGAGCTTTCCTGTGTGAGTTGTGAGTGGTGAAAGCTTGGGATCATGGACACCCTCTGAGGGAAAAGACAGTGCCTGGGGTGCAGCACAGTTCTACTAAGTGTTGGGATTTTAATCCCCAAAAGTATGGTAGAAAAAGGGAGAAGTAACTGCCAACTCAAAAAATGTGGAAGATTTTGATGTCTCTCTCCTCTGTTGTATTTCAAGAGGTGGCAGATTATACCATGTGCTATGGACCAGAGGAACTGTGAAAGCACCAGTGATACCCTGGTCGCTGTTGAGCTGGTGTGTAACCATTACAAGAGCTGCCCAAACAGCATCCACCTCAGCAAAACCTCAGTGAAAGGTTGGACAGGCCCTGTCCTGGGGATCAGCTGCATGGAGAGGAAGTTACGTGCAGGAAAGTGACTTTGGTTGGCTGCGCTTTGAAATCATTTCAGGTATGAAACAGCTCTGTGAGGGAATGAGGGACAGCCCAGCAGTCAGTAATGCTGGACCTTGTGGTCCTCTGTGTAGGTTTCACCTCCTGGCAGCCTGCTGAGTGTTTTAGCCCGCTCGTACCCATCTCCTGCACAGCACTGCCATCTACCCAGGAGTGGACAAATGTCAGCACAGACATCTTAAGATGCCCCGTTTCTATGGTTTTGGGGTGGCACAGGTGCTTTGCCTTGCCAAACAGCTTAGCTATAGCTGTTAGTAACCATGGAAGATTTAAATGTAATTCCATACCCATGTACACTGTCACCACTCAAATTAGAACAGTTATCCTACAGGGATATAAGAAATCACAGTTTTTTAAAAATACATGGTAATTAAAACTATTAGAAATATTAAACATTTTTATAACCACAGCTCCCCAGTCCTCCAGTGAGACTGCAGAGTTGATAATTTAAGATGGAGTGGGGGAGAAGTCATGCCTATATTGGAAAGTTAATTTGGGGCTGAAGTGCAGGAATTCATCCTGCGTTATGAAAATTGTCAACAGCTGCAGCTGAAGGAGGCAGAAACAGCTCTATCCCACTTGTCATACAACTGTCCATATGGAAACGCTTATTTGGGAAGAAATAATTGAGAACTTTAATACAATAATCGCTTTAGATTTGCTTCAGAATTGAGAGGTCTTTCTCCTTGGGGGCTAAAATTTTGCATTAAATATTAACAAAAGAACAAAAGCAATTTCTGCTGAGTGTTTGCAGTGTGCTCATACAGCAGCCAGGAAGGCATTCACGGGAGCTAGGGTAGCAGGGAGCTGCATGCAGTAGGGCTACGACCTCAGTTATGAAGCCAGCCTGGCTCAAGCAACCTGGAAATTAAAAAGGGGTTCCAGAGCAAAGAGCTAGCCTGTGTCCTCAGAGGTTTGTAAGTATAAGAATACATTTTGAGGTTGAGTTCTTTGTGCTGCTGAATATCTCCACGTGCTTATGATTTTGCACACATTCAACACAGTTAGGTCTGCGTTGGGATTGTCCCCCCTCTTCCTGCTCCTGCTGCTTGGAGGAACAGGCAGTTGTTAATAATTCAGGATTGCAAATTGTCCAAAGAGTCTTTAAGTGCACTGATGTAACTCAGCAGATAGAAGGATGTTTCTGGCCAGAGTGGCTTGCCTACTGGAAGGGTTCCAAATGCATGTTTCCACCCCTGCCTGACTGCTTGTATCAGAGGGGAGAGCTCTTCTGTCCCGTTCCTGCTCTGTTCTCACCAGAGCTGAGTCCTAGATGCCTTTAGTGAAGCACTCATTATATTGCCAAAACAAGTATTTAGAGAATTAATCAGTAATTGTGCTTCAAATGCATGTAACCTGTTTGTAAGTTACAAATATTGTGGTTATATTATGAACAAGGTGCCACATTTGAGAATAGCTTCTTCTCTTTGAGCAGTTATAATTAAATGGGAGAAAAAGCAGGATGGAGGGCTTTTGGGGAAAAAAAAAAAAAAAAAAAGCTTTTGGAAAAACTGTTACAAAGCAAAGAATTGAAGCTAAGGGCAAAATAATTGGGTACACCATCTGCTTACTGCTTAATAGCAGAGCTATGGCTTCTGGTATTTAGAGCAAGGGATTCAAGGAAGTATTTATTTATTGATTGAGAAACAACCCAGTATTCCTCTGACTCACTATTGGTTTCCAAATCTGATTTAAATAAGCTCTTACAGTGTATAAATCCAGACAAAATGTCATTCACCATATGTTTATTACTAGAACTTGGCACTTGCTTGCATCAAAGTAGTTTTCACACACAGGCTGTTTGTTACAAAACCTCTGTGAAGCAGGTATAATTAGCATTAGCACTTTAAGGGGAAAACTGGGGCTGAGAACACAGAACATAATTTCCTTGCTTCTGCAGAGGGACTGAGCGCAGGGATTTGGATTAGAAACAGTCTTTAATAGCTTCCAATTTTCTTCATGCCAGTGACTCAATTTGCATCTTATATTAATTGTTATAACAACTGGACAAATGGTACTTTGCTAATTTCTTTTAAAATGCTTACAGTGCTCTTAAGACTAGCTTGCAAATATCCTAATAAGTGATCTTCCTATTTGGATGGTGATATTTACCTCACAAGGCAGATATGGGGTGAGTTGCTGTATGCCATTTTGCATACGGTTAACTTCTATCAGCTAGAGCAAAAAGCACTTTCCAAATGCATCATTTATATGAGCTTTATAAATGATCTGCTGCTGCCACGCAATGAAGCCATGTGGAGAACCTTAAAGGGATAACCAACTAGCACAAGAGTGTTTCTGTATGAAATTTCTCCAACCATTTACATATCACCACTAGGATTATTGTCAAGTATTTGGACTCTTTGGGCTTTCAAACCAAGTCTGAGCGCCCTAAGGATGTAAAGATAAATGATCTTTCTTTCTTTCTTCCCCCCCCCACCCCCCCGGATTATTTATACATGAGCAAATCAAATTATAGGCTGGCTCTGATGTTTCTTGGCCACAGAACAGACCTATAAAAAATTAAATTCAGATTTCCTCTTTTAGTTAAATTCCTGATAAATATGAGCTTGACATTTTTTTTTCTGAAAGGGCAAAACTTAAACATTAAAATATTGTGAGACTTCTTTCTCCTAATGTGGAATTTGGTCTTCCTTCTCCCTGGAGCAGGCTCCAGATCCTTCACACTGGAAAACCCAGATCTCTTTTCACCTCTGCTATCACCCAGTCCATACAGATGTTGGCTTTTTCCATGAGGTTCCGTGATCTCAAATCTCCTTCCCTAACACTGCAACCATCTATCTTGGCTGCTGAGTGGCACATTCTACAGCCTATTCTGCTTTGCTCTTTGAATTGCCACCACTGAGAGAGCTCTACCACAGCCAGGATGCCTCGCCCATCTTCCCTTGGTGGTCTCATCAAAGCAAGATGGAATCTGGGGAGATGCTTCCCAATACCTCGTATTGTCACTTAGCCTATCCCTGACTGACAGAGTTGGGTCACAGCCCCAACCCTGTCTGGATTCCTCCTAGCCATGTTTTCTGACTGGGAAGGCAGTGCTGGGGGGATATTTCTGAGTATCCAGTGAGGGTTGGCTGACCAGGTGCAGTGAGCAAGAATTTGCTGGTCTTCAAAGACAATACATCACCAGTCGTATTTTCATAATCATGCAAAAAAACTAGTAGTAAAAGCTGGGTGAATATTTTCATAAGGCTTTTTTTCCTCATCATTTTGCATATGCCCACTGAGAAAGTCATTACTATACCAAAAGGGCTCAAACAGAGCAGTATGAAAGGCTTATAGGACAAATGTCTTTGGTGCTGTTAGACTCAGTCCATTGTTATGAATGGTTTCCACACTACATTTTCTTAGCTTGGTTATCTTTGGCTTGGGGTTATCCTGCAATTGCACAGAGAAGAGCATAGAGCTGCCCTGAGAATTGCTCTGTTTGCCCCAGGTACTTTGCCAGGTGGGAAATGTTGTATCTTGCTCTGGGAGCAGGATATCCTCTGGAAGCTCATCCCAACCTTTTCACAGAGATAGCAGTTTAAATGTTGTATCTTTTTGAATCACTTAAAAAATAACAGCCCTGGAACAAAACAGGGAATAAAACACTGATCCAGAAAACAATTAGTTCCCCACATAACCCCACTGGGACAATTACAGGAGATGGGTTGATTTCAGAATTGCACTCTATGGAAATCAGAGTTTTATTCAGACTCGAAGGGAAGGAATCAAAAGACATGGAAAAGGTTTGTTGGTTTTGTTCATTAGTTTTTGTTTGTTTGTTTTTTAAGTGCAACTTGTGGTGAGAACAAGGCAGGTGATGTTCTTGAGAAACAGGTCACCAGTCAGGGCAGTGATGGCTGTGGACAGGGCTCCTGCATCTGCTAGTGTGATAAGTGCCAAAGTGGGAGAAATGGGGGTGTGATCGGGCAAGGGGGAGGCAGTGAAATCCTGTCACCTTAGGGCAACATTTCCCCAAGCGAGGAAATTGTTTTGAGAAGAAAATGAAATCAGGTGACAGACGGTGCATTGAAATGTAAATCTCTTGTCACTCTCAGAATCCCAGGAATGAAATAAGAATTGTACATCACCAGGGTCAAAAAAAAGAAAGTTGAAAGCAAAATAAGAACTAGGTCAGGCAGGAAGAGGGCAAAGGCCATTAAAACAAGACCTGGCAGCAGCCAAGAATATGTATGAATGAATGGAGATGAAGGTGAGATGAGTGGGATTCATTAGAAATGCTTCTTTGCATACAATTATTTGTTTAGAATTCTGGATATGTGCATTTAAGCTTATTTCAGTTGCCATAACAACCTGATACAAGCACCACGTCATCTTTTATCACATTATTTTGGCTATGATTACATTATTTTACAACTCTCGTTGCTAGGAGAGCATAGCACCTTTTTGCATGCCTCAAACAATTCGTACTTTGCAGAGCTTCTTGTTTCTGGCCTCCAAGGTAGCTTATGTAATCATGAGCAAAGCAAGGAGCCTAATTACAAATGTGGGAGTGAGCTGTACTGGGAAAACACAACGTGAGGAGGTCTGGGAGGCTCTGAGTGTGCTGCAATGCTGGGGGCCAGGATGCAAGGGTCTGGGGACCTGAGGATCGTACTATGCTCTTGTTTTGATGACCCTGTGGCATTTCTGAGTTAGAGTACAGCATTTCCTCAGATTCCTTTGGTGGAGATGCTAATAAATGTGGAGTTCTAACTGAAGTCTTTGCTAACATGACAGCATAAGGCAGTTCCCAGTCTTTGCACCGCACTTTTGTTCACAGAATAATGTAAAACACAGAGCAAAGACTGAAGATAAGCCACGCAGTGATTGCTTTACATCCAGAGGGCACTGCAGAAAAGGAGTGGGTGCAATGTAGGATGTAATGAGGAGCATTTCTCTGCTGCAGAAGACAGCTCTGAGAGCAAGATGGAGGGACAGTGCCATAAGGGAACAGCTTGTGACTTCGGTGCAACGTGACTGCTGCTGGGGGTTTTTCTTTGCTTAAGCTGTATATTGCTTTTGATGCATCACCTTGGAAATTTTAGATTATACCTCCCTTATACACACACCATGGAAAACAGACCAGCCATACTCCCCCACCTCATGTATCTCTGGAGGTTTTAGGGCTCTTCAGCTTCTGGAGGAAAAGACATTACAGGCCCTTATGTGCTAGAGGAATTGTGGTTACAGTGGGCAGCATGAAGGTCTAAAAAGAATAGAGAAGAAAGAGGAGCGCTGAAATATTTTTAAAGTGTGTTTAAAAGCCAGGAGCAGGTTTTTTTCCTGTTTCTTTATGGATATATTTATGATTACAGTGGCTCTGTGGGATGATTTTGTGTTCTTCACGCACACCCAATAGTGTGATGGAAGAGATTTCAGGCTTCTTTTCCCCCCTGCAATCTACCTATGTCACCTTAAATTAAAACCACAATTTAAAAAATTAAATAATAATAATAAAAAAAAAAACCCAAAACATGTTGTCCAAGAAGCAAAATAGAAAATCATCGGGCAACCTAAATATCAGCCTCATCCCATTTTCCTCTAGCCTTCCTCTGAGAATTGCAGCAACCAGGCAGCAAGCACAGCAAGGCTGAGCAGCAGGTTGAAATAGCACCATGTGTGTCTGAAAGGAACCTCCAGTGGTGGCACAGTCACTGCTTCTCAAAACAGTCGTGTTCTCTGAGGTGCAGGGGAACAGTGGCTGCTGTCAGGGACCCACAGGAGGAAGGATTCCATTTCTCTGAGCACGGTCTGCTGGAAAAGACTCTGGAAAAGACATGCTCTGTCTGTGTGGCACAGGCCCATCCACCCTCCGCTGCTAAATGTCAGGCATTGGCATCTGCAAAGCACCTTGCTGCTTTGAAATGACAGCCCAGTGCTCCAAAGCGTCACCAGCAACCCAGTCCCCAATTAACGGTGTGGTTTTGTAGGTTTCTGACACTGTTCTGAAAGCTTCTGTGGGCTGCTGCAGCCTACGAGCCAAGAATTGTTGCTACTTTGTAAGGCTCAGTGGAGAGGAAGGAAAAAAGCTGGGAAGGAAAAAGCTCCGGTTTCATTATTCCGTGCTAGCAGGATAACAGAATACATTTTCTTTAATACTAAAATCATTTGAGAAAAAAATCCTGCTGTCTGATCAAGCTCCCCCATTAGTTATTTTTGCATGTGCATGCACAAATCCAGCAGCTAAGCCTACAGCACTCCTGTATTTTGGAAACCAGAAAATGCTGCAGGGTGTTTCGAAAGAATAGCAATTTGGAGGTTGTGGGTGGTTTGTGGGTGTAATAAAAAAGGCTGCATACCGAGGCATCTGAATTAGGCTTCTCTTTAGGCTGCTTACAGCCTCTCTCAAGATTGTTAAGAACCTGATTCTGCCATCCTAATCTTCACCTACCAGCATTTGCTCACGTGGGCAAATTTATTTGAGTGCTACCTGTTGTATCTGATGCAGAATTTGGGCATCTGCATGACTGATCGTGTGTGAAACAACACTGAGCTTTGCCCCATGGACCACCAGCCCCATGTTCTTAGCAGCTGGTAAAAGTCACAGTGCACAGTCAATATTCTCTCCACACTGCTCTATCCCAGGGCTGCCAAAGCCATTGTGCTCACAACACAGGCAGAGGATGCTCCCCATGCTGTGTTGCCTGACACTATTCTCTTCTGTGAAGCTCAGCCACAGCAAACACTGTCTCATGACACCCTTATCTTCCTGGTTGTGCTCTTTTACTTGCTTTATTTTTGACTGGTTTCTTTATTGTGCTGTTTTGCAAGCTTTCTTCCTCTTACATCTGAGGTTCATCCTTCTTGCTTGACTCGCAAAGGTTGCTGCCTAATCTGGTTTATTTGCAACTACTGGGGAAAAAGCAGCCCCTGTACTCCCTTGAGCTGAAGTTTCTTAACTGCAGTAGTAATACGCCTTGTAACCCCTGCTCTTCCATTAGGCATCAGCGCCACAGCTGTGCAGGACCTAGCTCAGTCCCATCTACTATTTCAAGAGCATGCTTAGCAAGTTCCCGCAGTGTTTTATGGCTGGTATTTTGCTAATGGAAAGTTAATGATTGGCTTGAAACTGTGCAAAAATGTCAAGGGAAAGGATCACAAGATCATAGGAAGAACTCTAATATGATTCTAGGACATCATTTTCCTCTACTTCTGTGGATTTTGGTTCCAAATAACCTCAGGGTGAAATGTGTCTGAGCATTTAAACACCTAGCAAACATTAACTGCTGTGGGACAGACCAGAACAAACAGGTTGGGGATGCCCATGTTCTGCAGTCCACAAAGTCTGAGCACCAAGGCCTGTGGAAATGACTGCTTGTAGATTCTGCCCTTTGTTTCCTTGATTCTGTAAAGGACCAGCGCCAGAATGGAGTAACGCAGCAAAACCACTCAGAGCATCCAAGGACCTTAACATGTTCAATTCATTAAGCCTTTTGATGCCTTTCCAAGGTAATTATGGCATTGTTTTCTTTTCCTGCTTTTAGAAATGGGAAAGGTAAGTATTGTCAGAGAGCCAACTGACTCACAATGTCCATGAGTATTTTGGAGGTTCTTTCACCCTACTGAGCAGATCTGACCATTGGTACAGAGGATGCTAGCTGCAGCCTGTAGCTAGTGAAGATAAATATGCTGAGCTGCAGCTATTAAAATGTTGTTAAATCCATTCATAAATCCTAATTCATGAATCCATATTTTTTCTGAAATCCAATTTTCCTGCTCATGTTGACTGCCCATTGGAAGCAAGCAAACTCAGTAACCTGAGGAGTGACCAGCAGATGAAGGAGCTGAGCAGGTAGGATTGTTCAACTGTGCCCTATTTCTTATCTCCTGGTCCTTGCCTAGCGCTCATTACTGTCCTTCCCAGGGCAGAGTGTGGGCTGCATAGGCTTCATGAGTATATAATCATCTTAGTGACTTATTTGGTCAAAGGAAATATGAAAACAAATGTATAAAGACTTGAAATGTGCATTGCTATTTCTATGTTATAGATTTTCAGCAGCGTCTGGCTACCTGCCTGCACCTCCAACTGCCAAGTGGTCTTTGGAGAACCAATGGGACGAGGCTTGGGGATAACACCTTGTGATGTGATTACCCTGCAGCAAAAGCAAAGTCTCTTTACACCTTCTTTTATTTTTCCAAGCATTTCCTATGGCGGGAATTGTATATGGCTGGTTAAAAATGTATATGGCAGCGAGAGAGAGGAATGAAATTCTGGTGTTTATGCAAAGCTAGGAATGACAGAGTATGGAAGGGCCACATGCCTGCTGGTAATTTATCTGTGAAGTTAGGGTTTTTTGGTGTTTTTAGAGAATATAATCTGGCCACCCATAGAGAACAAACAGAAATCCTGGTGGGTGGGATCGCCTGCCTCACAGCCATGCAGCTGCATTCTTTAAGGAGCAGCATCCCATAGGAATATAGCCCACAAAGTGAAACAGCCTGGCCTTTTTCCTCCCTCAGATTTGCTCCACTTGGAAAAAAAAATACTGAGAAAAGAAGCTGAGCTGGAGTGACGATATTCTGCACTGCTGTTCAGCACTGAGAGCAGTGGGTCTTCTACAGAGAGAACAAAGTACATCCTGCACCATGAATGGTGATGCTCAAACCTGCTGCCACCTTGTGTCCCTGCTCTGCCCTGGTTTTGCAGCCATGCCCCTGCCTGTGACACCTCAATGTTTCTACCCGTGACGACGTGCAGCACAGCAGCTCTGGTATGTTTGTGTTTCAACTTGCTCACTTACTGCTTTAGTATAAATTACACTGATTTCTAGCAAACCCAAATGCTTACCAAGTTAATGAGGCAAGAGAAGAGCGCTATACGTAAATGCCAGAGAGCAACCTGCGCTTCCTCTATTTATGGTTGTGTTTTATTGCATTATGAAAACTCCCATTGAGGTACAAACTTCTCCATCTGTACAATTTTAAGACCCTAATAAAAATAAGATTGAATACAACGGCCAGGAGCTAGACATTTAAACAAACTGAAACCAGGCACATACCCACAAAAGAGCAATTATCTCCTCCGCACCACTGTGCTCCTGTATCTCTAGTGAGTCATGCAAGGTGGTATGAGAGCAATTGTCTTATTCTCCTGTTGGATTTCATGGCAGCCTCCCCGCTTAGGGCTTTGAAGAAATAATTAATGGGAAGCTTATCCTTGAGAAGGCTTAATTTGCTGCAGAGTACTGGCACAGCTTGTATCTGGCTGTTCGTCTGGTGTTGGAGTGCCATGGGTCATAGCAGGGTTCACTGGTGAGCACGGAGTTGTACTTGGAGCCCAAGCTTCTCCATTTGGCGTAGCTGCCTTCACATTAGGGCTCTGAGGAGATCCCAAGCTGTGTGGATGCTCCTAGTATACTCTGATGACTGTGAGGTCCAAACAAGAAGTGCATTGCGTGCAAGGTAGCTCTTCATACTTTTTTTCAGTGTTGGCAAAAATAATAGCGGATCAAGTAGGACTTGCTTAAATCAACCAGGTTTGACAAATCATAGCTTCTTTTAAGTTATGTCCTCTTTGTCTAGATTTTCTGGTAGTTTTAGTCTTTTATTTATGGAAGGATGTCAACTTTACTATGCAGGTGGTGCACCTAAATCTGAATTTAATTCTTCTGATCTCATAGTTGCATCCCAAAGGAAGCACTGAGTGTAGTACAGAGAAACACAAGATCGCAGTTGCACTTCGAGGTCTGCCACATATTCTGGCAAAAAGCACTCTGAAAGGTGTCATCCCTCAGTCATCCCTCAGAACCCAAATTATCACTTTTGGATCATGGCTTTATATCTTTCTGCTTAATGACATCTGGCTGTTTCTAGCACATGCAACAAGCCAAAGAAGAGGAGACAGGGCTTTATTAAGAGACTTGGTGGTCTCTTTATACTTTACAGATATCTGAGCTGCTCAAATGCTGCTAGAAGTTTTCTATGGGCTTTCTGCTCTGTTCCAACCTGCTGTCTTGTCTCAGGCAGGAGGAGGTGTTGCAAATATGGGTGGTGGTTGCCCTTTCAAGCATCCTAGGATTAGGATTGTCAGTGGGGATGTTCAGATCTCCTTGCTGGTCTATGCCCAGGTGTCCTTCTTGAGTGGAGAACTGCTAATTGCTCAAAGCAGGAAATGTTGATTCTTGTTGCTGCTATTGTTGGCTATTTCAAGTTGACTGTCAACCTTCAGCCTCCAAGGCCGTTTTCAGGGTCCATGCATATTGGTAGAGCATAGAAACCTTTGTTATGGTTAAAAATATATATATCCATGTTGGACAGAAAATGAGTGAATGGCCATTTAAGTGTGCTGGATTTGCTTTGGGAAGACATGGCTGGCCAGCCAGAAGGTGAGTCTTCAGGGGAGAAGCTGCAATTCCAGTATTGATTTTGGGTTTGAGGTCCTACGGGATACATCTCTTCTATTTTGGTTACTTTTTAAGAAAGTGCTGTTTGTCTTCATTGTTCAGAGAAGTGGTGTTCCCAGTAGCAAGCTTTGGGGGCTTCTGTGCTGGCAGGAGGCTGTGACCTCCAGTGTAGGCATCAGTTTTGCTTTGTTGGGGAAAGGACTGGTGTAGGGCATGCTGCTTTGCAGCCCCATCCTGCATCTGCAAAGTAACCTGCATGTGCTGGTGCATTGTGTGATTGTCTCTGCTCTGCTGTGACCCCAGTGCCACAATGAGCAACGCACACCTGAGGTGCCCATTTTGTCCTGATGGACTCTTAATCCAGGGTGGGAGCAACACACAGAAATTACAGGAACAGCAGGTGGCTCCACTCCTGATACTTCAAGGTACTCTAAATTAGTGCTGATAAAGCTGGCAGCCTCTGCTAATCCTCAGCTAACTGCATGAAAACTGATTAATAAAAGAAAGCTTTGAGCTCCAGTAGCTCCTGCATTCAGGTCACCATCCCTGTTTTAAGTAACCAGCTTTTATGCTCATTTGCGGTTTCTCCTCTGGTGTGGGGAGGCAGAAGGGACAAGCAGGGCTGTGGTCACTGTCATGGGATGGCTTCTTCCAAGTTTTATTCCCATAGCCAGAAAATATTTGCTGTTACCTATGCTTTTAACTAAATCCTCCACTTATGTCCTATTAAATGCTTCCTGATGTTTTGTACTAATGTTCTCATTATTTAGTAGTGACAAAAGAATATATTTTGTTTCCAGGAGAGTGAAAGCCTTATTTTCTAACCGTGTTCATCTCACTTGGGAGTTTATTCTAAATGCAGTGCTATTAAGGCTGCATAAATTTCTGTCAGGAGTGGTTTATGACATGCTTAAAGTGTATACCTAACTTGTTTATACTGGAGAATTGGGCAGGAGGTAAAAAGCATGTTACTTCTGAACACTGTACCCCATTCAGCTGAGGTGAATGAAGTATTTCACTACAAGAGGCAGAGATCTCTGCCCAAAGGCACCAAGATGCTGGGTGTGAGGGGCAGGGCTGCTATTGCAAGGCACCCACAGAGCAGCCAGGCAGGAACAGACAGCTCCACAGGTCTGCCATACCCTATGTCCACTGCATGTCTTATGGTAACAGCCCTGACGGTCAAGCCTTGCTGTGATTAAGCTGTGAGCAATTCTGACATCCCACCAACCTCAGCTCTGGGATTTGTCTTTATCTTTTTATCAGTGCTATCAGTACTATCAGTACTCTTTGCCAGGACAGAGTTGCTCAGAGGATTGCAGGCTGCTTTTCCCATTCAAAACAACTCACATTCCTGTCCATTACCAGCGTTGATGATCTCTCTGCTTAAAGCCCAAGCTTGCCTCCATCAGCTGTTGCATTATTCCTGAGCATGGGCACGCACCATCATTTTCTTTAGCCTTCACGAAGAGCTGTGAGCTGCAATTTGGATTCTCAGCAAAACCCTCAGAGGACAAAGCTCTGCACTCAGGGCTCATCAGGGTCTTGCCACAGGCTGAGGGTGCATTTTCAAGCAACAAAGGAAGAGAAAGCATTCGTCTCCTGTATGGTTTATAGATGCCACTTAGCATGCCAGGCTCCAACTTCCAAGCGCGTTCTTGCTTCAGTGCAAAGCCTGTGATAGAAAATTGGATTTCAGTGAAGTATGAGGTGTTCAAAACACTCATTGCTTCTGTCACACTTGAAAAACAACTCCCTCTCACCCCCAAGATGTATTAATATCCTTCCCCTGTCACTTCCCCCAAGTTCAACTACAATAGAAATGAAATTCAGAGGAAACTGCAAGCACCAGATCATCTTTGTCAAGAGATTGCAACAAATCTTTTTGGAGCAAGTTATATTTAATCAGCATTTATTTTTTTGGAGAATCACAGGTTGTTGTCTTCCCCCCCACCTTCTCTCTCTGAAGTGAAATTAAGTTTGTTACAAAACTCACTGAACTTTCTGTGTTAGCTTAGCCTGGTGTCGGCAGGGCAACCTGAGCCAGGATAAGGCTAAGCTGGTCTTCTCCTCGAGTGAAGGCAATGGAGGGACTGCAGAGCACTTCGCCATGCTCCTTCAGGAGCAAAATCTAAATGAAGATGGAGAGGAGCAGAAAGACTTTTTTCCAGGAGGACACTATAGAGGGGCTGTAGGATTTGCTAGATGTTTCTTTTTTAAACCTGCAAAATCTGAAAAGCAAATTAATAGGCTCTTTGAGTCATTCTGTAAAACCTGTAGCAAGCTGTGATATTTTATGCACAAGCTAAACTTCTGTGTTCATTGTTTGGGCTACTTTTCCCTCACAGAGAGGAGAAAGCTACAGCCTAGTAAGGATTAATGCCAAGGTTGGACTCCTTTCCTTTCCAGCAGTTCAGTGGAAAATGCTTGAACAGCTTCAATCTCAAAAGATTTAAATGGGCCATAAGTGCTACAGCCATTTCATGGCGGGCAGCTCTGTGGGACAGTGCTCTGGGTAAAGAAAAGTCAGCTGAGTTGGTTGCCCCTGTTTTGTGCTATTTTAGCTCATATCGCCTCTGTAATATTTGGGCTACTTTATCAGATCCACATTTTGATTTTCATGTATCATAAACCATCTTGCTTAAATTCTACAATGATAAAGATGTTGTTAGAATAAGAAACAATGATACACAGTGCTGAGTCCCAGTGAAGGATCTCCTTATGTTTTCTGGGGATACAGAAACAGGGACAGGAACTGACTCCCATTGCTTATGTCCTCTTTTTCTCTATACCTCCTGCACTTTCCAGGAATCAGGCTTATCTGAGTGTCACCAAAGCTTTCTGGTTTAGAGCTCTTAAAACCAACAAGATTCCTTTTGATGTTTCTTCCCTTTTTCCATTTTAAGTTCACTGTCTGACATAAGAAACCTCACGTGTTTCAGCAAGGCTTTGTGCAGTGGTTTTTGGGCTAGTACTGACAGCAAGCCTGCAGTCTCCAAACCTCCCAGGGGTCCTGGCTGTTCTTTCACAGGGAATCTTACTGCTCACGCTCTGAAATAGGACTGCCAATTTTTTGGAAATGAAACTATTTTCAGGGAAAAAAAAAAAAAAAGTTTGACTGAAGAGACTAAATTACATCATCCGTTCTCAGGACAAATTTCTCCTCTAGATCAATGTGCCAAATAACATCTGAGCATGGATGGAGCGTATAGGCAGTAGGGTAGGGTCCTGAACCAGCCAAATGAACGTTTTTCAACCTCCACCTCCCCTCAACATGCATAGCCCAGATGTGCTGCAGTGACAAGGTCACAGAAGTCTGAGATGAAATAAGATAGGTCCTACACATTTATATAAGTAAAATTCAACTTTATTTAAAATAAAAATAAAAATAAAAGAACAAGGGTTGGAAAACAGTCAAAACCCCCTGGGAACTTGAAAGTTAAAGGGTACTTTACCCTGATGCTCACTCTTTTCTGAGTTCCCTTTGTGTCCTACCAGGGATGGAAGGGAGAACAGATTCCTATTTAGTTTAATGAGAACACACAGCTCAGGGCTACTGCTTTCCAGGTAAGGTTTTGTCAAAGCCTGTCTGTGGCAGAGAATGAAATGACTGATCATTGGTTTGCACAACATCAGGACTACGAAGCAGGGCGGTCAAAGCATGGTCACACAGAGTGGTCTGTTGCCTCTCTTGTAAAAATAAAATAAAATAAAATAGTTAAGGCGTAGAGAAACTGGGGATTGGAATGCCTTGAAGCCTTACATCTACATCATTCTGCTTCCGGCTTCAACCACTCCTCCAAGGAGCTGAGTAGGGAGATAAAACAGTTGGAACCACAGTTTCAGTGGTATTCCTGAAGGTGATTAAGCTCTCATTTGCAGTATTTTTAAAAGCGTTTCACTATATCCTGTGATAATTTCAAAAATATTGCCATGGTGTCCATTATAGATGCAGGAAAACATCTTTTTTTCCTGAAAACATAGCTGAGCCTTAAATCAGCCCAACCATCTCATATTTACATTTTGGGGAAAAATACATAATTCAATGACTAGAAGAAAATACTGTCTTGGCATCACTCTCTTCTGCTAAGAAATGGCACCTGAAAAGCCCCAAAGCCACTCTTGTGCAGGGAAAATGCTGCCATACTGATTTGAGACAGCTTGTAGGGAAACCAGTCTTACAGAGAAGTCTTCAAATTACGCTGTGTCTAGTGTTAATAAAAACAAAAAGTAGCCTTGGGTATTTCTGGAAAAAAAAATAAAAAAAGGAAATATAATTATTGAGAAGGTGGGAGATGGGAGAGATGAGGGCTATGAAACGCATTTATTTCAATCTTGTAAAGTACCATAGCACATCAAAACACTTCATTGAAAATCAGGAGAGGATTTTGACACAAATGTGTCTTCTGAATCATCTAGATGCACGTCTCCCTGCTGACATTATGCAGAGGTGAACTTTGGGAAGTGCTAGCCTCATCAAAATGAAAAACAGATCACTTCTTTCCAGCTCCAGACAAGCTAAGCTCTGAAGGAAAATATGTGGTTAGGTGCAGGAATATGAACTTGGGTGAGCCTATAGACAGATCTGCAGAGATCAGCTATTGATTTTTTTTTTCTCCTGAGATTGTGTAACTCTACAAGGAAAATGTGATTTTGTGTTACTGAAAAGTAATGAGTTTCTTCATATTTCACACATGCCCTAGCTTTACCGCTACTACTGCTAAAATAACTAGAATGCTCATAATTGAGAATTTAAATGGAACACGAGGTGCTGCAGTCAGTCAGCAAACAGCTTTTCTTGCATGCAGCGCATAGGATGCATCTAGAATAGAGGCAGAATCTCTCCTCTAACCTTGCTTGGGGCTACAGAGACCCAGTAAAGCTGAGTTATTCCAAACAGAGAAATAGTGTGTCTCCTGGTGGTGTCTGGCAAAACTTTCAGCTCCTTATTTTTCTTCCCTAGTTTTCCAAATGTGTATCTTCTGCAGAGTTTCTGCCAAACACGACCTATAACCAGACTGATCAAAATGCCATTGATCGCTGAGTCCTGCAGAGAGGAGTGTGCCAGTGGCGTTCAACAAGGTGAGGGAGGGGGCCAAGGAGATGAAAATCAAATCATCAGGAGCTTCAACACTATCGAGAGCTACTCTGGCCTCAGGGGACTGCTACCTAGATGAAAGGTACCGAGTCTTAACCTTTCTGTATTATGCTGTGATGTTGCAAGGTTTGTGTCTGCATCTGCAACAACACCTTATTTTTGTGTGTGTGCGCGTCTGTGGAAGCATTATAATAGAAAGAGAAAAAAGAGGAAATACAGGATTATCTTCTGAGCTCAGTCCTCAGATCAACAAAAGGAATAAATCTGAGAATGATTCAAGTAGATTGTCAGTCTGCAAAATAACCTAGTTTGCCATGAAAATGCTGTGTAGCATTCCCTGAATACTTGATTTTGTGGGTTTTGAATCAAATTTGTGCTCCCATGTGGCTCAAATAAAGGTTTTTTAAGATTCTCTTTTCTCCCACATTCAGATCCAGAGCAGGCCCATGAGTATGCGATGCTTAGATGAACAGACAGCCCCCTAATTCTTGACCCTAATTTTGAAATTTAGAAAACTTCAGGCTCTTTGACCAGACATGCAGAAAATCCATGTTAGTTGTTGGTACCAAAGAACATCTGTTTCTCCAAATCTGCAGCTAGGAGCAGAGCACCAGTGCCTTGCCTCTGTTGCAACTTGTGGGAAAGAAGAAAAACATTTCTATGTTGACATCAGTGCAGCAAGGAGTGGGCCCAGCTTTATTCACACCCACACAATATGTTTAATTAGAAGCTATTTTCCTCTAGGAGCAGACACTTGAATTTTTCGAGATGTTGCTTCAAGAGGGAAGCACCGAGGGGTGGGGGTGTTGCAGATAGGAGGAGGCAAATAACTGTTGGAGGAGAAATTAGAGCCTCAGATCAGGGCAATTTTGTAATGATCCATAATCAAAGGCTGTTTGAACATTCTTCAGATCTTTTTCAGAAGCATTTTCCATCACTTTCAAGATAGATTTGTCATTACTAGGCTAAATCTATTTTCTCACCAGAGGTAACAGGGGCCTGAATTTCTCTTTGCAACCTGCATGATGGGGAGCAGCCATCTTGAGCTGAAACACGCCTTACTCTAGATTGCTTTTTAGCCTGACATGAACCTTTTCCATCATGTGCCTTCAACCTGTTCCTGGGGAATGGGTGTAGTTATTAGTGTTATAAAGAGTAGGTTTATGCTCAACTTAATTAGCAAAGCCTGTGTCCGTAGCCTGCTTACAGCTCAGCCATTGGGATTTATGAAAGAGGCATTAACTGTTTCCCTTGTGTGTACAGTTGCATGAAATTACTACAGATCATAGCCCATATGTGACAGCTTAATGGCAGCGGTAACCATGGTTAAAGTCAGGGACTTCATGAGAGCTATCCTAATTCATACCCTAATAACACAGTGAAGGTCTATGTGTCTAAGTGTTGTCATGGCATGTGTGAAGGCAAGAAACCTGGCATTCCAGAGTGACTGTCATGGCTCCTGGGGCACACACAGGATGAGGAGTGCAAGCAATGGTCCCCGTTAAAGATGTGAAGAGGGACTTGTTGAGAGTTAATAACACTTTTAAGCCTCATTATTTGCTCTTTGAAGCACATAAACACAGTCACACATGTGTGAGCACCTTGCTAAGAAAAGCCAGACCCGCAACTGCTTCCAATGGCTAGTGGTCACAGCGGTGGGAGAAGCTGGCTTCCTGGCAGGCAGAATTTGCCTCATGGCAGCAGTGGAGATCTCAGTAGTAATGAAGAGGCAGCTGGACAGTGGCTCCCCAAAGCATTCAAGTGCCCAGTGCCTTGCTGATGCTGAGAGCAGCCCTTCCTCCTGCTTCTTAACCCATCCTGATTACTCAATAGCAGAATAAAATCGAGTAAAGCTGTCACTGCCGGCAGTGAAGATTAAGATATGCTGTGCTACTCATGGTTATTTTCCTTTCAATTTGGAGATTAACACAGTGCCTAGGCTCAGCAGTGTGATGCCTGAAGTGCAGCCCCTTCTCCCTGTGCCTGACTGTTGGCCGAGCGGGTGGGATGAGGAAGGGGTGCAGAACAGGGGTGGCACAGAGATTTACCGTGTGAGCAGCTGTCCTGGGGGACAGGATTTCCAAGTGAGCTGCTGCAGGCCATCTGTGGGCCATCGTCAAGTGGAAAATTACAGCAGGATGCTGTGGGGTGGAGGCTGTGTGCTGTTGGTTTAGCCCCCTTGTACCTTTGCATGGGAAACTATACTCCACGAGATGCAGTGGAGTCCCAGAGCTGCCTGTTGGGGAGACATGGAGAGCATGGAAACCACACCTCACAGCCGCTGTTAAGTCCCGCAGATATGTTTCACTTTAAAAGAAGCCAGAGTAACAAATTTTGGTTTGCTTTAACAACCACAACTGAAACATTTTGTTTCTGTCAGCCTTAATATGTTGAAAAAATGCAGATTTTTGATTAGAAATTGTATGTTGTAGTCATTTTAGTAAGCATACTGTTATTTTTTAATTATTTTTTAAAGAATTCAGATTTTTTCTCAGATGTGATGATAAGCATGGATGTTTACTTCAAGATATGGAAAAATAGCAATTTGCAGAATGTAGCATTGGGGGCAAGTTACAGATGCGTGTTTGTTGTTTTGGATTTTTTTTTTTTTTGCTGTTTTTTTTGTTTTATTTTTTTTTTTAGGGAATGCTATTTTGCTATCATAGATACAGCACTCTCATAGCATACTTCTTTTCCCAGTACCTCTAAAGCTAACCTGTCCAACACAAAATATATATATATATATCTTAATCTTTTCTAATTTTAACTGAACCCTTACTTGCTGTATCTGAACATACTAAAAAGCACGATATCTGAGGTAGTTTGTTACTATCAGCAGAGGGAAGCCTGAGTAATGCACATAATGTTTTTAAATATTCAAACAAATAAATGTCAATTCGTGGGATACATACTAAGTGCATTAATTAGCTAGAGACTTATCTAGTTCCTCACAAACAACAGGAATTCTGTAGTCTGGAGAATGTATACTTATCTCGAAGGCGAGTTACTATGTTTTACACTGACCAAATCCCTTCCAGGGAGCTAACTTTAAAAGAGGGAGAGATTATTTATTACTATCTTCTGGCTGAAAACAGTGATGAGGAAACAAGCTAGTGCTGCATTTCTGGTCTGCTTGAGTTTTTTATCCTCGCCTGGCTGGGATCTGTTCTCTCCTTGATTAGTTGTTAGACTTTATTTTTCTGTGATGTTTTTGTCTAACTGCTACTTGAGAGGGTACTGTGAGTCCATTGCAGGATTTCTGTTGCAAGAGGAAACTGAGTGTGATTACAGCCCTAGTATACCATCACATGATATGAAGGTTTTGTAATCAGGAGCCTATTTATTTATGACAGATCTTTCAAGATCCAGTTAAAAATGTCCAGATTTCAAAGAAGCTTAAAAGGCAGAGTTAAGGCAGTCTGCCAGAATTATACTTTGGACAGTATTAATTTCATAGTGATATATTTTGGCTTGTGCCTTATAGAAAATGACTGAAGCATCAGAGAGCTTGGACAAGTCCAAGACTGCATTCTCAAGAGGGGCACGTGTCCACTTCCAAGACACCCCACAGCCAAGACCAGCAGGGCCTCTTTATTTTGGGGAACCATATAATAAAGGCTGGAGTAGCTCATGTGCTGCAGGGGTGAGTTATGTGTTCCCATTGTGGCAGCCTGTGATTAGGAGGAGCCAGGTTTCCTCCTCACACAACTGAGAGCAGAAAAGCCCTGCTCCTCACACAGCGATCAGGTTACTGGCTGTGGAGCACAGTCGTGACTCAGTAACCACTCCTGCTGATGCTGCAGTCCCAGCAGTAACCCAAAATGAAATCCCAGCCAGAAATCGATGCATGAATCAATGTAGTTAATTTTCTTCTACTCTTTTTCTTATTCTTATTATTATTATGCAATGAAAACATATAATTGGGTGCCAGGGCCAGCTGTTTGAATCAAAGGCTATACTTTCTTCCTCTCAATAAAGATAACAGTGACTCCTTCTATTTTAAAATAGTTACTGAGCAGCTTACTGAGAAGACCTGAATACTTGATGCGATAATAGAGAATTTATTCTACTGGAAAACTTACTGTTCCTGTGACCTGGAAGCATAGCATTAAAAATCACTAAAGCAGCTCTGTTTACTCAATGCTGTGTCAAGTTTTCCCCTCTCTGGCTGATGACCAAATTCATTCAGAGGAGATAAGGGGTCTGTCTGGGGAGCCTTCTCCAAGGAGCACAGCTCTATGGGCATCTCTACTACACAGAAAAAATGATGTTCTCTAAAGATATTATAATCAATAAGAATTTCCTAATTTCAGAGGAATATGCTTGATTTTGTTTCTTATACTTACCACAAAAACCTTGATTTAAGTTTTTACTGAGAGTCTGGGCAAGGGATAAGGTCCTGAATACTTCTAAACTGACTCAATGTTCAGTTAAGGCCAACCTGTCAGTTGGATAGGTCGTTATCAACTGAATCTTGGACAGATTTATGATCTTGGCTACTCCAATGCTCCGAGAACTGGAAAACGTAGAACTTGAAGAATTTATTGTAAAAGATGGCCTGCTGAGCTACTGAACTTTAAGGAAGATGTTAATGAGATAAAGGATCCTTTATCGTCTTCTTCCTCAGAGAGTTATGAAGGGGGGTATAAAGCAGAAGACAAAGTTGCAAGTAGGAGTTTAAAATTAGGGATGAAAATGCAGTTATCCACAAACAGATTATAAAATACTGAGATGATAGCAGAAGTGTAGGTTGGACAGATACTTGAATTAAAAAAAAGTGAACAAAAAGCATTTTTAGGCTGATGAGTGTGCTTCAAAGTAAATGTTCATTAAAAAAAAAAGTTCTGGAAAGAACAAGGTTGGAGTATGAAAGAAGGATTGCAGTAAAGTTCAAAGAAAAGGGCCGTTTAGGCGGCATTTATGTTTGTATATCAGATGAGGTATAGAAAATTCATGAAGAAACAAACAAGCAAAACAAACACACAAACAAAATAAACCCACTCAAATTTAATAAACCCCACCAAATCACATAGACTTAGTACTTTGAAATTTAGAGCACTTTTAGAGAACAGGCTTTAACAGTTTGCCAAATTCAGACTGCCGTAGCTGTTCATCAAGAACAGTGCTTGGCTCACAGCTCTGCCACACATGGATGTGAAGTTGCTAGCTGTCTTTTAGGAACAGCGTTTGGGAGAAATGAATACCTCTATTATCACAGCACAGGTCAGTAAGTCTATAGTCAAAGTCTAAGTGAAAAAATGTTTTAGTTGCATTTCCTCTTTCTGCTCCATTCTTAGCAGAGAATGTATCCATAAGCAGTGCTTTAGCAGCTAGTGAATAGAGATCAATGATTACAGGCAATGAGTTTATATATTTTTAGAATTGTAAGCTGGAGAATGGAAATATAAACTAAATCTGGATAAATTTTTAAAAATATATTGTAGAATGTTTAATTGTTTTGAATTATGAATTTTATCTGTTACCAGTTGTTTAAACTGAATATGTTTAAGGAGGCAGAAGTAGAGACTGGAACAGGAGAGGAATAGATTAAAGAATATTCAGATAAGATGGATGTATTGCAGTCAGCAGGGCCTGATGGAGTTCACCCCGAAGTACTTAAGGCGCTGTCTGAAGCAATCTCTGAGCCATTAGTGATTATCTTTAAGAAGTCATGTAGGAGAGAGGAGGTCCCTGAAGACAAGAGAAGGGCAAATACAGTGTATTAAGTTTTAAAGAGGGGAGAAGGAGGACCCAGGGAATTACAGGCCTGTCAGTCTAACTTACGTCCTTAAAAGATTCAGGAAGAAATCATTGAACAATCAATTCGTAAGTAGCCAGCTGATATAGTGATGGGAGAAAAAAAAAAAGAAAAACAAAGAAAGAAAACATAGGCTTGTCAAGAACGATTGATGTCAAATCAATCTCATTTCCTTCTTTGTCACAGTAGCTTGTCTAGTGAATAAAGAGGAAGCAGCAAATGCAACGGTGCTTGATTTTAGTAACACTTTATGACATATATGACAGGCTAAGGAGTATGGTATAGATATAATTACAATAGGGTAGGTGCATAGCCAGTTGAAAAATAGCTCTGTAGCAACAGCTAGTGCTGGATCACTGTCAGGAAGAATATTTCAAATACGTAATTCAGCAGCTTGTCTTATACTCCATTTTATTATATATATATATATTTTTTTAAAGCTGAAGAACAAGCAAACAAGTCCACAATTACGAGATGCTACAAGACTAAGGAGGCCACAATCTGAACATGAAATTATCCTTACAATTCAGGGAAATGATTCCTGAATATTTAAAAGAAATTTCATCAGGAACAGTCTAAAATGCTGTGCCCGGGAAGGTGAGAAGCAGAGACAGTCTGTGATGGTGGAGAAATAAATGGGCAGCAGCATGTTTGTAAAAGACTTGATGATTGCAGGGGACCATGAATTAAATGTCCTAGGTTATATGAAGAGGACTGCTGTTCTTGAGAAACAATTATTTTTCTGTCTTTTCTTCACTTGTGGTACTGCATCCAGCTGTTGGTGTCACGTTTTGCTGCAGATGAAGAGGAAACAGAAAATACAAGAAAAGTAGTCAGAGCACAGAGTACTGGGAAGCATGAACCATGAGGAGATGCTGAATTGTGAACTGGGTTTGTTTATTTCAGGAAGGAGAAGGCTGAAAGAGAAACTTAACAGCAGTCTTCCAGTGTATATCTGTAAGTGCATATATATATACGTATACGTGTGTGTATATGCATATACATATATATATAAAATGAAAATAAGTGATGGCTATAAACAAGGCAGTGGCACATCGTTCTCTTTGATCTCAGAGAGGATAACAAGCAGAAATCATCTTATTTTAGTACTTAATGTCAGAGTGAGAGTGAGAAGAGTTGGCACAGTCTTGCAAAGATGCTTCTCGCTAGTTGTTTTTTTTTCTCTTTCAGAAAAGTCAGACAGTGCCTGTTGGGAGGCCCTGGCTCTGCTTCAGAGCAGGGAGCTCATTCCATGGGGTTTTGTACAACGTCACATTTCTGCTCAGGAAAAAATGCAAAAATGTTCTTATCTCTAGAGTTTCCATTTTAACACTGCTTTGACTATATGCCAGAAATTGTTTGATTTGATATTCTTACATTGCTCACCACAAAAATGTCAACATTTATTCTCTGTTACCATCCTCTGCACTGAAGATACTGCAGTATATTAGTTCGTAATAAGCCAACTGGTCCATTACTCGTACTCTGTGAACATCAGTTGCTGCCTGCTTTAGGCTCTCCTTCTTTATCCATGGCAGCATCACTCCAAACCTTATATCAGGAAAGACAAAAGCCAAAATACGGTTATGTAAATATTAAAAGAGAACGTTGTGAAAAAGGATTATCCAAGAATTTGCCCATGGAGAAAGAAGCAGAGCAGATCCTGGCATTAAAACCATCTTAATGCAAATGTCCAGCAGAGCGCAAACAGTCTCAGCACTCCATTAATCAGATTCTGATACAGGTGAAGACCCAGGGCTTTTTCTTGTGTAGATGCCAACAGTTTCAGTAGCCAGCTCCTGGCTGACCCCAGGACAAGCAAGAGATGAGACTGAGGTGTCTGTGGGACCAAAATTACTCCAGGGGAGCATGGGGACTGCACAGTTCAGACTGGCCACATAGGTCATTGGTGGTGATCACTACCTTGATGACTTTCCTCATGCCACCTATTGCAACTCAGTCAAGTCCTTTCTTGAAGTGATGTATAGGCTACACCACTGCCATGAGAAGTCATTGATTATAGGGTACATTAGCAATAATACCACAGTTAACACTGGATGGTTTGTTAGAGCAGCGAACACCCTCCGCTTTGCTTTCAGCTATTAATTAACCAACCAGTCATTAACTGCTGCTAACAATTGATTTGCAGGGAATTATCACTTAAATAGCGGGAGGTATTTAAGAGGAAAATAAATTAAAACAAAGAACTGCTGGATCCTTGGGCACAGAAAGGACTCCTTGTAATATAGAGAATGGCTGCTACAGCCCTATAATTACAGAGTGATAAACAGTCATTGGGAAGTGCGTTCCTTTCCAGAGACAATGACATTATGTCTCCTGGAAAGAAACCCCTTTGTCTGCACTAATTGAATGATCTGAAATGAATGATGTTATCAGAAGCCTAACCCAGGCAACTAATGTTATATTTATGAGTTATCAAAAATGTTTAATTGCAGCTCCAAGAAGTGTCATGGACACTGCAGCATCCAAAAGTATGATTGAGGGCTGGTATGGCACATCGTCTTAATTATCACGCAGAATTACAAGTTCTTCGGTTGGTTCTGCCTCCCTCTGCACTGGCAGAACAAGTGAGATCTATTAACCCAAATGCGAGTGAACACCGCCTCCTAATGACATTTTTTCCTCTCTGTGGGCAGAGAGAGAGGGACAGGAGAGGTTGTATAATGTTTTTCCCTGAGAAAGAGAGACACAAATCAATGTATAATGCTTGTATCACCTGCAACCACACTCAGCTCCTCCTGCTGCAACTGCGTGCACCAGTGCCACCAAGGTCAACACCTCGCTTGACTTAGAAGGAATCACTACACACTTCAGAGCATGTTTACCATTTCCAAGTTTAACCATGTTTCACTGCCCTCTCCTGGAGCCAGAGGCTGAATGCTTGTCTGGCTTTTGGGCTGTGCACTGCAGCATTAGCAGAGATTTAATGTGAAGGGAGAGGGCTGCTGTTCCTTCAAATCTGAAGTTATGGGACAGAAAAAGATGAAGTGGGAAAGTATTGCTGGAAAAGATTTTGTGGATACATGTCAGTTTTTCCCCTCTATCTGTCTTTTTAGGAGTAAATTTTGTAAAAAGCCTACAAAAATTTGACCCAGGGAAAGAACAGGGCTGTGCCCATGGTGGCTCTGGGGTAACCGCCTGAGAGGCTTCTGAAGTGTTCAATTGTAATCTCCATTCTTGTTTCCAAAGTTCATACATGCTGCAGGAATTTCCTGTCCTGCAATGAATGCAGACTTTCTGACAAGAATTTTAAACTCTTAAGGTTTCTCTTGTTTGTCTCCAGCTGGTTTGGTGAGCATAGATTTGTTTTGGCTGTGTCATGGGCATCTTGGAAAGGGATGTCCACAGTGGCCTCTTGCCTTTGATAGCTCCTCTGCCTTTTCCTTATACATATAAGAATATGAAACTTTTTGATTATCCATAAAATAAATAGCTACTTATAAAAGGCTGTAGAAAACAACAGAAATTGAGCAGAACTAGGGGTCTGGGATATTTTGTGTTTCTGTATCCTACTGATCTTGCACAGCTGGATCTCAGTATATTTCAGTACCAGGAGGTGGCAGTGGTAAGCGGTAGTAGACTGGAACAGAAAACTAGTTGGTAAAACCTCTGTTGATGCAAAGTATGACTACAGCTGTGTGAACCTTTGCAAAGATCTATGTGCATCCCTTTTGGTTTTACTTAGCAGCCTGCAGAGAGTAAGAGATAGTCCCTTTCCAGCCAAATCCTCAGTTTTGTCACAAAAAGGCAGTGTAGGAGTTTTATAGGTTATATGGTATGGAAAGATGAGCTGCTGCTAGCAAGGAGAGCATTGTGATTCCCTTACAGTAGTTGAGAACATCATCAAGCTCTTATCGGGTCAGATAACAGTCTTAATCCTCCCAAAACACACTTGAGAATGTTTTGGTACTCCTGGGGGAGGCAGAATTAAGAAGCAACAGCGCATTTTTTTAGACTAAGAGTTCTTTTTTGATTGTTGAAATCAATAAATGACCCAAGCACCTTCATTTCCTCACAAGATGGCACTGCTTGTTGTCTATGTCCAAGAGAGTCCTGGGGCAAGATAGTTGCTCAGCCTGTTAGCCACCAGAAAAGGGAAGTACTGTTACAGTGTTTATTAGACTCTATTGTGTGGATGTTGATACCCTGAAAGATATCAGAAGTTGTCCAGTTGAAGAACTGCAAACTTATTTTTCAGCAATCATGCATGCAAGCAAGGGAATGATCAAAGTGGAGAATAACAGAAAGGACTGAACAAACAGATGTTGGCCTACCTTGGTTTGGGTTCTGATGCACACCATTACAGTGACACTGCCTGTCATGGGGCAAAGCAAGTTATATTGAAAGTCTAGAATCACTTTGTGTGCATGTTCCTCCCTTGAAGCATTGAGGAAGACCAGTGGCAGTCCATCTCTACTGAGGGTTTTCCTCCGTCTCCAAGAGCAAAGAGGCAGCATTTCTTTGAAAATGTGAAAGGTTCTTGCCATAACTTAAAGAATTTTTGAGATACTAGGAATATGTTGTTCAAACCTCCCCTCTGTCTAAGAAGACTTAAAACTATGTTTTTGGTCTCCTAAGACAGTTTCCAAGCCATAAGAGTTTAAAGACAAGAGATGTCTTCCTCAGAGCTCACTCCAAAGCTCACTCCAGTGCTTCCTAATTTCATTTCCTAAGACCAATGGGGCATTAACATGAGGTACCAAAAAAGGTAGCTGTGCGCATACTCAGATGTGAATCTTTCCAATGGAAAAACTGCTTCCAGTGGTCAGCTTGTCTTGGGCAGACTGAACCTGGGCACCTCAAGCTCAGCCGTGCATGAAGCTTACTCTGATATGCCTGAGGAGGAAGATCTAGCAGGAAAACTAAATCAATTGTGGGATATTGAGTACAGTATTTTTAGGCAGTTGATGTGGCAAATTTTGATTGGCTGTACCAATTTCTTCTCATTATGCAGGCTACATGTAATGGTGGTGCAAACTGCCCCAGGCCTGGGAATAAGCTGGTTCTTGCTTTTCCTATTTTAGCTCTGTGTGAGAGTATAAAGGAACCAATACAGCTAATAAAACAGTGATTGATTTAGTCTGTCTAGTGATGGTTGTCTCTGATTTTATCACCAGCTTTTCTCAAAGCAGTTACCATAGTAATGAAAAATATCTGCAAGGTCGTGGAGATTTTTAGGGACAACAAATGTACAGTATGGTGTCCAAGAAAAAGTGATTAAATGGAAGCCAGCTAAGTGTTTAACTTAAAGGAGAATGTTTTGCCAAAACATTCAGCACAATTCAGTTTTTATGCAGTAGGAATTGACCTACCATTTATTTAATGTCATCTTTTTTCTGGCATTTAATCAATATTAATTGATCTTTATTGTTCTTAATTCAACTTAATGAGGTGTTGTGTGTTTTAAACAGCCATTTAGCTGATGAAGGAGATAGAACAACTTCTTTATTGTTTTTCTGCGTTGTTATCTAATTAGTGTATTTTTTTAGTTCAGTTTTACTTTGGAATTACAAACTCAAGTATCTGAATATTCAGAGAAAATAGGAAACCAGGACAGCTGCTAAAATATATGCCAGAGTAGCAGAGGAGCAACGTTTGAAGTAAGCTTATTTTACGTTCCTTTCTGTCAGATGAGGAGTTTTTGGTGTATATTGCAGAATTTAGGTCAAGCTACAGTAGACAAAGACTTTGAATAGAGTTCACAGCAGTTTGAAGACCCCTGTTATTTTGCAGGCTCCAGATTCCTGAGTGAGCTTTATGTGAGATTCTGTGAAGTCAAGGAAAACCAGGGACCTGCCAGTGATATAAGTTATCTCCTTTCCTTCTTTGTTTTTAAAACACAAAAAGCATTTGTTCACCCGTTCCTTAAATACCTGTTTAAAAAACCCAAATGAATGTTTCAAGGGTCTGGTGAGCACAGCAAGGGGCTGTGGGGAGGGCTGTTAGCAGTTCTGAAGATGCCTGAGAAGACTTTCCTTGCTCAGAGCTATGTGAAATATTTGAGCAGAGGAGAGAGGAGAAGGCTGACATTTGGATTAAGAGTTGTTGAGCACTAAGTGTTTTTGAGACTGAAGATCTGGCAGCAAATAAGGTGAACTGAAGTGTAGCTTATCTGTTTGGCTGAGTTTCCAGGGTTCACAGGTCACTCGTCCAGGAAGCAGACTGATTGCTGAGGGAGGAGTGGGGCTGGAAAAATATTTTCTTACCAAGGATGCTTTCACAGGTGCACTTCCCTTTTTGTTGATTATTCCCAAACTTTTTTTCCCTCCAACTGTGTAAGGCTCACCTACGTCTGGCTGCCAATGCTTGCTCCTGAAAGGTGAGGTTTTGATGAAATGTCAGGGCAGGACACTTCACTTTAGGCTTGAGTTTGGTCTTTAGCCGTCTGGGATCATCCAGCACCTCTAACTAGAGATTGATTGTTTTTTCAAGCCATCTCACAGTGTTCAATTACAATGCAATGACGTTCAACTTCTGTATGCAGAAAATTTCACTCTTGGGAGTGATCATTTATGTTCCAGGCTCCTGTCCACAGGGGCTGAGCAGCTTCACCATGTGAGCAATCCTACCACACCAGCTCAGTTTGACATCTCAGCTGTAGCTTGTATGGTTCAAGCAGCAGTGAATGAATGAGGGGAGCACTCCCACATGCCTTGTTCTCCATCCAAGGCTGCTTGCATGTAGAGATCCCTTGACAAGTTAACACTCGTTGTTGAGTACATAGAAGTGAGGGGGACCTTTTAAATACCACGTTCACATCTTTGTGCACAGATTCTTTTCCCAAGATAAAGATCTTTTGATGTTGAATACAGGAAGCTTCTCTCATCACCCAATGAGCAAGCATGAAATACACATGAATATGAATGTGCCTTGGGAATTATCAAAATATATTTTAAAAAAATAAAAAAATAAAGCATGTGATGTGAAACTGATTCAAGAAGTGCCCAGCTACCTGCCCAAGAGCTTGCCTAAAAAAACCCCACAATCCTGTAAGCAAGCAGCCTGGGGTTTCTGTAGGTTCACATTAAAGCTTGCAAGGCATTGTTTTAAAGTGTTGCTGACTCTTCCTTCTGTTCATCACAGATCTCATTAGGAAGTGAAGGAGAGGAAACTGGGCAACCGTACTGCTCAGCCACGAAGCAATGCACAATGAGGATAATGAAGCCAGCAGCTGCAGGACAATGGGAGCAGGCTGGGGCTATTTTTGTTAGATGTGAACAATCAATTGAACATGTGAGACCTTATTGTGCTCCCTCCCCACCTTCTCCCCCTTTCTCAAATGCTGGAAATTTTCCCAAAGAGAAACAGCTTTCCTTTTCTCTTTGTAAAGCTGATTATCATCATAATTTTGTCTTTCATCTCCAAACAGGTTTCTTTTGGAAGTCTTTGGCAGTTTCCTCTGAGCACAGTTGTTTGACTGTGTGGGAGTGATGGGTGGCTGCATCACACCGGACACCAGGAGGCCTTGGGCAGCATTCACAGCATTTAGAGGGGTGTGAGGGACCCCTGACCTCTCCATGGCTGGGTGCAGAGGATGGAAACACTGTCACAGAATTATCCTCACAGCAAAAATGTGAGTTTGGACAGGGCACAAGTCTCACAGATAGAAAATAAACAAGTGTTTGCATCTGAGATGCATTCAGAAAAAATATAAGACTGAGGTGGTACTCATCACTGCAAGTCTGAATTACCTCTGTCTTCATGACTTCCCTGTCAGAGCAGCCCTTTTCAGTGTATAGCTACATTAGCTGCGGCTTACAAGTGGGAACAAATGCAAGGGCATAGACCTGTGATTCATGATGTTAAGTGACAAGGAAAGAAAAAGCATTATTTGGTCACTCTCTAAACAGGAATACAGGAATAGAATACGTTCTTCCTTAATGCTAGGATACAAATGTATAACGCCTCCCTAAAACAGTAATGTTCTATCTATATCTTTTCAGTGTTTGTGTGTCAATAACAGATATACTATCTCAGATTCTCATACTTCATAATTATGAAGGGAATATTAATTTGGAAATGAGCTTTTCTAACATCTGATATTTCATGCTTACACTGAAGCAGCACTTACAGATTTGCTATTAATATTTTTCATTTTGAGTTGTTCAATGTGCAAATCTTTTTCCCTTTGTGAAGCAGCCTATTAGTCACACACAATCAATACTTTCTGCACTTCTCCCTATTATCTTAATGTCACTGAGATCTGGCTGGATCTTCGTACAATTCTTGCTACCACTTTAATTTCATTATAATGATGTGTTTACCTTGGTAATAGTTTAATCAAAATTGGATGTGTTTATAACACTGCAGCTTAGATTAACAGCTTAGTTCTATTTTACTACAAGGAAACCATAACATTGACTGTAATTCCTAGTCAATATAGCTATAATTCTTAGAATTTAAATAGGTTTTTAAATGGCCTTGCCTGTGCTACTAGAGGTGACATGGCTGTCCTGTAATTAGTCTTCAAAAGAATCCGTTTCCAATCAGTCAGTTGTTTCACTCTACTTCCAGTTGTCAAAAATTGCAGAATTTTCTTACAGACATTTTTTTCCACCCTTTTCCTACCTCCTTTCCTTCATCCGGACTTGGCTGAATGATAGTGATGTTGTATTATGATAGCAAATAGTGAAGCATCTCATGACCAAATCCAGCGTCATAACGCACAAGCCTACTGCAGAGGAGATGCTGGTGGGCTGTGCCTGCTGTCTCCTCTGGAGCCTCTGCCCTCGGGGTCATTGCCTTTCTTTCTATATCTCATCTCCTTTGGGTGAGTATTCTTCCAGTTTCCAAGTCTACTTCTCTGTTCCAGGATTGTCACTATCAAGTCTCCACCATTTTTTCTCAAGATCAAGCTCTATGTCACTGTGAAGATCTTTGAGGCTGAGCCCTGAAAACTCAAATTGCGGTTTTCACAGAATGGCAAAGTCAGTGCTCTGACCTCACTGGTCACATCTGAAAATCCTTAAATAGATCTCAATTCATAGTTTAGGCAAAATTTCCATCCCCCTTTTCGAACTGGTTGCAAGCATTGCAGCATCACTGTGGACGTAGCTCTGCTGGACAGAACAGCTAGAAAAATGAGCTTCTGGACAGACAATGTAAATCCTAGTGTTGTAGCACTATGCTCATTCTTTGTGTGCTCTTTTATCACCTAGTTAGCTCTTTCTGAAGAGAATAAAATGGGATTGAGGAATGCCTTCTAACAGCCTACATAGTTCCGTAATTTGGTTTTCCAGGTTACCTAACATAAAGGATCTACGAAACCTCTTCCTGAAATAGCTGGAACTGAACTTATTTCTAGGCTTGTGCCCCTCCCTGAAAAGACTGCAGCCCTGTGAACTTGGTTCTGAATCGCCCAGTGAAATGCCTGCAGTCCAGGTTCATCGGTGCTGCAGGGTATTGAAGAACTCTTTCATCAAGGAGAGATGACAGCTTTCTTTTCAAATCAACTCACTCAAGGAGAAAAAAATACGAGAGGAAGGGGAAGGAAAAGATCTCATCTCACACAGTGCAAAGCTCATTTTTTGTGGTATTGGATATGGACAATACTTTTAATCCATTTCTTAGTGAGCCTGAGTTCAACACAGACTCACTCCCCACTGTCTCTAATGCATTTCCAGCCTGCTCCTGGGATGAGGAAGCAAGAAGGATCTTGTTGCTGTGAACACCCTGTGCCCAGGTCTGCAAAGGCCGTCCCTTTTCCCTGGGAAGAGTCTTGACAGTATAGCAATGGCAGGTTATTAATACTTCTGATGGCTTCAAGTGCAATATCAGATTTGCTGCCTGGCTGGGGGTTTGTCTAGACGGGCTGTTTTATTAGATAGCAGATGGCTGGGAAGTGGTGTGCTGTGACAGAGCTTATTGACTGGAATGTGAATTCCCTGCGCCTGGATCAGAGTGGGAAGGGGCTGGGGTGGAGGAGGAGGAGCGCACAACTGCCATGTCCCCATCCAATGGAAAAAGCACATATATTTTATGGAGGGAAATGAGCTTAACTGCACTCATCTCAGATCCTAAAGCAAGTCCAATCAATCACAGAATGAATTTCCCTAATACCTATTCTGTGCCAATACTGGGAAAGTGAATTTACCATCTTCGACTGTTTAATATTTGTGATTTTTGTCTAGATAAATGAGCAGTGGCAGAGCATATTGGCTGGGCAAAAAAAAAAAAAAAAAGCGTTGATCCAGATTCTGCTATCAGGTAATTGGATCCATGCTATTTATTCGGACCAGTGTGGGCAGAAGTTCAGGTTGCTTCTTTTGCAGAGAGGACTGAGAAAAAAGCCTTACTGGTGAGGAGTTTGGATTTCTGCTTCACTCTGGGCCAATCTCTGCACACTCAGATGAATTTATTTGCACCAGAGGCAACAGCTCTCTCCCCTCAGCAACAGCACGTGGCTCTACAGATGGGCTGTATGTGTCAATATGGACCTAAGTGTGAAGTTTGAAATGTTCTTCCCTGACACAAAGGTCTCCTGGGGAGGAACTGGTTACCGAGTCAAAAAAACGGTAAGTTTTGTGCAGCAGAGCCTGCTCTCTGAAGAGAGGCAAAGCTTTGTTTCTGGCTTGCAGGATGGCAGAACAGCATTTCCAAGCAGAAGATAGGCCATCTGCGCTTTCAGGCGCTTCAGCTTATGTCCCCAGAGCCAGGCTGCGTGCTGGTGAAAAGAAAATAAAAAGTCCATGTCGTGTTAAAACTGGCAGCCCGCAGCCCAGGTGCATGTAATGCACTAGCACACAAGCACGTTTTGGGGTTGTGATTTGAAGCTGAGTGGTGCTTCTTACTTCCGGATAGTCCTAAGGGATGTCTGTGGGGGCAGATAGAGCTGTGCTGATGGCAGTGTGGAGGAACAAAGGCTGGGTGCATGTTTCTCAGGAGATGACATCATTGTACGTTTCTACCACTGTGGTGCATTATGTTTTTGGGGAGAGTTTGCACCAGTTTGGCTATTTCCACCATCATTTAATCACAGCATCTGCAGAAGTAGGACTGCAAAGTCACAGCTGGTTTGGTCAGGCAAAACCTGCCAGGGGTCCTGCATCACTGTTCTGTGCTAGACCTCAGCCACCAAACCTGGTGGGATGATTCCCAAGTGAAAAATTTTCAACCAGATTTAGCAGCAGTGAACCATCCACTGTATTATCTTCACTCTGCCAACAGGTATTGACAACTTTTTTAATACAAGGGAATGCGTATCATTGACGTCAGTGGTGGTAATAATTCATGTGATTGTTTTCCATGCAGACTAATGCCAGTGGCAAGCTGCTTGGTCAGGGGAGAAGAGATGCCAAATTTGGCAGTGATGTGCCAAGCAGAGTGTTTGCTAACACTGAGTAATGACTGCTGTGATGCTGAGGGCATGTAAGCAATGTGTTATTTCAATCTCCAAACACTTTAAGTGAGAATTTAGACCTTATGCTAATTTTTATATAATTAATTTATAAAGGTCTTTCTTTGTCTTGTCTGACATCACTTTACCAGTCTGTGTCTGTTATTCATCAACTAATTGGCTAAATGGTAACAGCCAAGCATTGCAGACACGTTAGGTCTCAAATAGTGGGAGACTTTTGTACTGGTGTGAGTTCACAGGCGAATGGATGTGCACGATGAAGGGATTTCAGGTTTATCAGTCAATAACACAGTGGCATCAGGATGTCTGGAGTTAGTACTGTTAATTTATTTAGTGCAATTCCCTAGGATGAGTAAATGCATTTTTCTGCACACAAGAAGCTAATGCTTGATGATAGCTGCACATTGCCATAGAAACCAAGCCAGGTTCAGCTGTAAGTCAAAGGTTAATTTGTAATTATTTTTAAAGTCATCTCACTGAAATGCATCATTTTAGACAGAACTTGTCCAAAAGCTGGCTCCTTACTAAAAAATCTATCATTCTACACTAGCTCTTCCAAAAATACATTAACATGGCTCCTGTTTGCTTGAGGCAGATTCTCCATAAGGTGTTATACAAGATAACTGTCTGGTTTTGAGTGTTTGTAGCTGTGTTTGCAAATGACAGCGTGACTGACAGCACAAGCTCCTCGTGGGATGGCTGGGGACCAGAGCACAGATGACTCATTGTGTATGATGTTGTTTCACACCAAAGTGTTTTCTCTATATACTGAACATGTGTGCGAGTCAATGGCAAAAAGTTCAAGAGCAAACACAGCTTCAGTGGAAACAAATTCACAGTGCCTGAAATCATTATACTCCATCCAAAAAGGTAATTTCATTGAGGGCAGCTGGTGAGCAAAATGCCCATTTGATCTCCTCTTTAAAGTGGGAAGTTCACAGAGATGGAGCCTATGTCTTCTTCAAATGCAACGTGAATGGAGAAGCCTGACATTTCCTTCAACAAAAGCCTTTTTGCTCCAGGAGTGTGCAGGAGTGAGTTCAGGCCCCTCCTCAGAACTTCCCAATACAGCAGCAACAGCCAGTAATCAGAGAATATTTTTCTCTTCCACGACAGTCTTTTACCAAAGGAAAGCTTTCTCCCCACCTGTCTCCCCAGCTGCCTTTCTGACAGACTTGTTTTCATATCAGGAACCATAAATTCATTCTGTTGCCAATTAACCCTCCCCTCCAGCCCTTGCAAATCTACAAGGTGCATTAAAAGGAAGAAAGAAAGAAAGAAAGAAAGAAAAAAGGATAAAATAACAAAACTTCCTGATTTGATGCTGCTTTTAGTGTCCCCCGGGAACAACCCCAGCCTCAGGCTGGCATGGCTATGCAGAGGTGCCCACGCAGCAGGCCTGTCTCTTCCCAGCTGAAATAAAGCAGATCTGAGAGAGCAGCATGCGTTGTCAGCCCCTCGGAGAGCTGGTGGTGCCCCTGAATCGTCCCGTCTCTTGGTAGGAAAAATTCTCTGCAATTTATATGGGGAGATTTCAAATCCCAAGGGCTGTACAGATAAATACATGAAGGCAATTTCAACTGTCATGTCCCCCTTACTAAGACTTCAAGAGGCCTTTGCATGTTGTCCATTAAAGCCTGTTGTAGGTGAAGGACTGGTTCAGACAGCGCTGTGTGACAGGGAGCAGAGGGGTCAGTCTCCCAGTAGTGATCCCACAAAAGTTCTCATACTGGGAACTGGGGGTGGTGCAAGGGTACCCAGAGGACTCCTTTCATCAGAAACTCTCACACTTGTTCCCCAGGTTCTCTGGCAGATCCCTTCTGCAAAGCCTTTTTCCACATCCCGGATCTTCTCTTGCAGCCCTATTTTTTCTGGAAGTGTGCAGCTAATGTAGAAAGGTATTCATACACTTACAGAGTCACCTGAGGCACAGATGAGCTTTGTCAGCCCCAGGACTGCAGGTACAACCAGGACATGGCAAGAGAAGGCCATCTAGCTCACTGTGCCACAGGCAGGCCACCAGGCTACAGCACTGTTCCTCTGCTCCAAACCACCCCCGGGATGCTGGAACAATGCGACCTTGAAACACAGTCATTGGGACATCCTGCAGCCCAAAGGATATCACAGCACATGGCCAAAGAGAGCCCTCAGAGACCCTCAGAGCATTTTATCTCAACCTTAAAATGGAGCACAGAATTTCTCTGTGAAGAAAGAAATGAAATAAAAGCAGAGACGGGGCTATACCTTGAAACATGGGCACCTGGGGACCGCTGCCACCTTCTGCAGCCCTGTCTGCACACTTACAGGAGGTTTATTACTGCTTTCCTGTCTTTTGAAATGTGACACTGCAAAGCTTGGGGCTGGGAAAACCACTTTGTGATTGCTTTTAAACATTTTAAAAGTGCCCTGTATGCTTCCAATTTCCCACGAGGCATATGTAACGTGAGAGAGCCTTCTGAGGAGCGAGAAGCAGAGCAGTTATTTCAGCGTTTTGCATGTCTTGTTCAATTTGTACTTAATGACAGGGAGAGTGCTTTTTCACTGTTTCCATTCTTTAGACCAATTCATCTGTTCATCAGTGGACGCGGGCGTAAGTGCACAAAGGTATTTGTATGTCAGTGAGGATTTCAAAAAATGCCTGAGCTACAGTGAACCATCATATCTTGCTGTTAAATTCCATGTCCCTGTGGATTTCCCCACACTGTTGCTAGGAGATGAAGATACTGCCTAACAAAGGATATATTGACAAAAAATTTTCTTGAACGAATCTATCTTGTTACAGTAAATACACTTTCGCATAGAAAGGTTATTGCAGGATTTGTTTCCCCAGTGGGAATGGTGGCATGGGCAAAATTGCAAAAAACAAGTTAAGATGAAATTTTCCCATCACAAACATGGTTTTGTTTAGTTATGTTAATGTGAATGAAGACTTTCAGTGTATTTAATGCCAGGAGTGCTGTTGCCTTCCAGTGTGTTTTGTTGCTAGGCTAATATCATGAATATGCCCTACGTTTTTTTCCCTCTTTCCGCTACATCTCCCTTTCAGGAAGAAATGCTCCCTATTATGAAAGTTTCCTTTTTTTTTTTTTCCCCCCACAACCCTTCTGGGAAACATGGATTCCTTTGTTTATTTTAAATCAGGGAAGAAGTGTGCATGACTGGACATATGAGGATTTGGCATGGAAGCAGCTGAGTGCAATGGAAAAGCAGATCAGCCTCTTGCTTTACAACTCTAGGCACCTCTACATTAAAAAAATTCATTGGAAATTCAATAAAGAGTGGAACTTAAGGAATTCTCATGGGAAGGCTGAATTTTTAGAAAGTGATGAGTTTTCTCATCTGGTGAACTTGCAACAAACATCACAACAGCAAAAGCAAACTTAAATGACACAAAATAAAACTCTTTCTTAGAGAATAAGTTTAGCTTTGGCCTGGTGACTTTACTCCCTCATCCTTAGCCATCATGGCAATTGGCAGTTCCTATGACACCATAAGTGTCTCCTTTCTATCTTGCTTCCTTGACCCATCTCCAGCTAGGACACGCCTCTACCTTTTGCCTCATGTTGCAGCGCAGAGGTGATCCCACAGCTGGACAGAAAAATGTGAGTGTGGAAGGACACAGCACAGCAAGTCTGCAGCTGCTTGATTTTCACCTCTCATGATCAGTCCACTTTTCTGTAGTGAGAGCAGGTAATGCTGTTTTGGGGATTTTAGTGGGAAGGTGTTGAGAATCTGTCTTTCACTGTGGTCCATATAAACTTTTGCAATGTGGATAAATATAAACAAAACTTGCTGGAAGCCAGAAATCTACATTTAATTTGTCTATGTACTTGCACAGGGCTTTAACTAGACACAAATGCATTCAGATATTATCTCTGCTTGTTTTGATAGGCGAGGGAGAGGGGTCTACTGGAAAGGGCCTTGCACTCCCACTGTTTCTGTGCTAATTTGGTTTTCTGCTGTAATATCCTGTTTTGAGATACATTACCATTTAGGCTGAGCATGCTGGGATGTCAGAGACCAGTGGATGCAAAATTTAAGTCAAAACCAATCAATGTATTTTTTCCCAGCTCAAAGCCAAGCACAGAGAGTTTTATTCCATATTCAAAGATCGCTGCAATTTCTTTGCTTTGAAAGCTGGCATGGTGTAACATTTAGGTCACAGTGCTGTTTGCAGAACATATGGCAAACCAAGCATATTTAGACCAAAAAAAACCAACAACAACAACAAAAAAACAGTACCAATAATATCTTAAAGCATAAGTGGACCACACTTGTGTCCAGCATAGACTTTGTTTCTGCATTTCTGTAGGTTTTGCTCCCGTCAGGTGTGTCATGATGTGGGACTGGTGTGGTTTCCTCACTATGTTGCTCTGTGGATGCTGTCCCCACAGACCCGTTGCGCAGGATGCAGTTCGCAGGCAGGCACAGCCAAAGGGGGTAATGAAGCATTCGTAATGGAAAATTTTGCTTACCACAGAATTCATCTGAAAGATGTTTGCGTATAGCTGTGACATCGCTGGCATTGGTAGATGTTTACTTAACTGTAACAATTTTTCTTCAGCAGGCTTGAATCAGCATGCAATAAGTTGGTTAAATGCAGCTGAACTCCATGGCCCCTTAACTGTGAGTTAAATATATTTTTTGTTCCACTGAGTGTTATTTGAACAAACATTTTCCAACATGCTTCCTGTAGAATAGGGACTGCCATTGCCCACGTATTTATTTAGCTCACGTATTGGCAAGCTGAAGTGGAAAAGCCTTTTCACAGAAGCTGCAAATGGAAGAGAATCCTAGCTATATGCAAAATTCTATTTCTTCTGTGATCTTGCCCTAACACGAAATATTTGCAACTCTTCCACTCATCACTTATCAACTGCAGACCCTATTTTTCTTATCCATACCAGCTTAGATATTTTTCAGTCCCTGAATCCTAGAGTTAATCTGTCTTAAGTGGCTCCTGACCCTGTGAAGACGGGCTGCCCATGATAGAAGTGGGTGTTCCATTGAGCATCTCATGGCTTGCAGCTCTGCTTCAGTGCTTCCTGCTTCCCTAGTGCTGTTCTTCCAGCTTCTCAGTTTATTAAACTTGCCTTGCCTTGTCATCTCCCTTTCTTCTATTTTCCTCCCTCCTTGGCTCAGTTCTAAGTGCCATAGTCTTTTAAGGGCCCAATGAAGCCTTCAGAGAGGGGATATGACCTCTTGTAAACCAGAAACCTGGCAATTGTTTTCTTCTGAGCTCCCTCCAGCCCCATGGGATAAGCATTGGGCTAACTAGTTCTGCTTAAATGTCCAGCTGCAAATTAGCTTGCTTGAACCTTCCTAGAAAAGCTACTATCTAAACTTGCACTACTGCTAGGACGAGTGTGTTTGCTTGGATAGAAGTAAGAGATAAGCATATGAAAGATATGAGCCAGTAGCATCTGCATACTAAAGGACATTTTAAAGAAATGCTCATTTCACATAAATGTATATGTAAGACTTCTAAAAAAAGGCACTCTTCTTACATAAAGATGAAAACAACAATCTTAAGTGCATTACTGAAATTAGGGTTATTAATTTGAATATGTTTCAGATACCTCTGCTCACTGAAACCTGTTCATAGCACTCTTTGCACAAATGGCTGAGGACTGGTTTTCCACTCATCTCTTGAAGATATCAGTATCTAGAAAATTTCTGTGATCTGTTCAGGTATGCTGAAACAGGCTAAAGAATTCCTTAAATTGTATAAGCTAGGAAAGCTCCAGAAACGTCAAAAACAGTGGTTTATAACTTCCTTTAAACTGTAGACTATCAGGCCATTTCCTGATTCAAAGATGAGTGCATATGTGCTGCATGCACAATGTATGATATTCTCTATATAAATAGTACTGAACTCTTAGAAAGTTTTTGGTGTCCTAAAAGGATTTTTTTAAATAAATAAACAATTAAACAAATAAATATTAATTTAAGGCAATTTTGTTTTTCTCTAATCAGATGGTAAGAGTTGATTTAATTGAAAAAAAATTCTAGTTTTCATGATACACTCTGATATATTGCTTTTTTTTTTTTTGACAAAGAAAGAATGTATTTGGGGAAGTAATTAGTCGTTAACTCTTTTTTGCAGTTACCTCAATGAATCCATTAGCACTAACTTCAGCATATATGAGAGCAGCCTGTCTTGTTTGTCAGAGCCACACTACAAAATCTTTAAAGCACATTTCAAAAGAAAATTGAGTTGTGCTCAGTCGCTAAAAAGCTTTTTATCATTTCCTCTTCTTCATTTTGAATTACTTAGAAACTGCAATTGCACAATCTTTATCTTATGTAAAATGTAATATCTAATAGCAGGAACATATAATGAAGCCTGTCCAAGATAAGGGTGCAGAGTTAACAAGATTGTGAGAACACGCATGTGAATGAGACAGAATGGGATGTCAAATGTTCCAAAATTTGAGGAGTAATGAAAAAAGTTTGCAATATTTTCTTATAGAATTCATGATCAAATAATGATTGATCTGTGACCAATTATCTATCACTGGGTAGGAACTCAGTATTGGCTGGTGGCACATACATGTTCTTGTTTATCATTCATGTGGAGACTTGCTGACAGCTACTAAAGTTAGCATTCATTATTATCTGCAACTGATTATACATTGGTAAAGCTAAAGCCCTTTTGTTGCATTGTGCTTTAAACATTTCCAGTATTTAAATAGGATTTCATTTCTTCAAAATAATCGAGCAACCAAGGGATTTTTTCCCCTTTCAGTTATATATTAACAAAACTAATATATGTCATGCACTAATAAAAAAAAAAATAATCCTGTGAATTCAAGCATTAGTGCACATAAAGGAAAGTCTTTACATTAAGGGGAGACCAACCGTATTACTGAACTGTACATTGCTTCTTGTACTAGGGGTATCACTTCAGCTGTAGGGAGTCTTTGGAAAATATCATTTAATTTGTTACAAACAATTGAAATATGAGCGGGACTAGGAACTCTCTATTAGGTCTGTAGTAGTTGTGTTGGTATTTTCTGCTTTTTTTTTCCATCATTTTTCCTAGGGTTTTGTTCTGTGATGCAATATTTAAATCACTTCTTTGATCCTCTCCATTTGTGTGCTTTCTTATATCTGATGTGTTATCATGAGCAATGGAGAAGTTTCTACAGTGACTACAGTAATCTCTGGCAATTGTTCATGTACAGTGTGGTTCTGTGCAAAATCACCTCTTGCTCATTTCAGAAAAATGTTGTCATCTTTTCTCATTGAAAAACTGGCAGCCTCTGGTCTGTACAGGTATACTTTTTGCTGGGTAAAGAACTGACTGGATGGCAGAGCCCAGGGAGTGGTGGTGAATGGAGTTAAATCCAGCTGGCAACTGATCACAAGCAGTGTTCCCCAAGGATAAGTACTAGGGCCTGTCCTGTTTAATATCACAGAGTCATAGAATGGCTTGGGTTGGAAGGAACCTCAAGGATCATCAAGTTCCAAATTCCCATCTCCCAGGCAACACTGCAGGTTTGGGGAAGAGTGCTGGAAGACTGTGTGGAAGAAATGGACCTGGAGGTGTTGATTGATGCTCAGCTGAACACGAGCCAGCAGTGTGTCCAGGTAGTCAAGAAGGCCAATGACATCCTGGCTTATATCAAAAATAGTGTTGCCAGTAGGAGCAGGGAGGTGATTGTCCCTCTGCACTCAGCACTGCTGAGCTCACACCTTGAGAACTGTGTTTAGTTCTGGGCTTCACAGAATCACAGAATCGCCAGGCTTGGAAGGGACCTCAAGGATCATGAATCTCCAACCCCCCTGCCACATGCAGGGCCACCAACCATCCCACCTAATGCTAGACCAGGCTGCCCAGGGCCCCATCTAATCTGGCCTTGAACACCTCCAGGGATGGGGCATCCACAACCTCTCTGTAAAGAATTTCCCCCTGAAGTGAGGCTTCTCACTACAAAAAAGACATGGAGGCCCTGGAGCATGTCCAGAGAATGGCAGCAAAGCTAGTGAGGGGTCTGGAGCACAAGTCTTATGAGGAGCAGCTGAGGGAACTGGGATTGTTTAGTCTGGAGAAGAGGAGACTCAGGGGAGACCTTATTGCTCTCTACAACTACTTGAAAGGAGATTGTGGTGAGGTGAAGGTCAGCCTCTTCTCCCATTTAACTAGCAATAGGACTAAAGGGAATGGCCTTAAGTTATGCCAGAGGAGGTTCAGGTTGGAAATTAGGGAATACTTCTCCAAGAAAGTGGTCAGGCACTGGAACAGGCTGCCCAGGGAGGTGGTAGAGTCATGGTTCCTAGAGGTGTTCAAGAATTATTAGGTGTGGTTTACTGCGAGATATTCGTGACAGGTGGATGGTTGGACTATGTGATCTTGGTGGTCTTTTCTAACCTTGGGGATTCTAAGATTCTGTGATCTTTAGCAGAGTTTTGTATTCTGAATGGAACAACTCTTTGATAGCACTGTTGTGGTCTGAATCCAAAAGGGATTTTACAATTAAATCAGAATTCACTAAGACTATACTATTTATTATTAGTAGACTGTATTGCTTATTATTATCAGATTCTGATCTTTCTTTCTGCCTTGTATCTGAGTCCCAGTGATGCTATTGTCTTCCCATACAACTGCTTTCTAACTCATAATAACATGCAGGGTTAAATCATCTTTGGATACCAAATGTGGCATGCAGAGTAATCTATCTGCAGTGCTTTTAATTAGACTGGAGCTGTTTTGCATATCAAGTATATCTGTTTGAATTTCAGCAGGAGGCAATGTAATTTAGATGCAAACACCATAAAGAAATATGGAACCCTCTGTTTTTAAACACACCGCGGAAATGTAAATCACCACTCTTTGATATTAAGTACACAAGGCTTAACCAATGGCGTGTTCATCGGAACAATGATGGTGTTAAGCTGTGACAGTGTCACTTGAGTCCTCACTGAGGAGTGAGCATTCCCTCCCCTCTTCTCAGCAGGTCCTTTGTGCAGGTCATTTTCTGGGGGATGGACGTAAGTGGGAATCCAGTCATTATTTAATGAATTTTCTACCTGCATAGAATTTTCTGCCTCTCTTTCCTTTCCACTCAGGTTTACTGTAATAGAAAAAAAGAAAACAACAACAAATGAAAAACTGGCCTTCTAGCACACCCCAGAGCCCACCACCAGACCTAGTACATGCTGAGCCCTTTCATGAAAACCATACCAGCACTGCTGTGTGGCATACATTATGCTCTCATAATCATTAATTATGAAAACTTTTCCTTCTCATTTGCCATTTCCTTGCGAGGTTTGCAACAGAACAAACACAAAAGGTCTAGGGAAATACTGTTTGCTGATTTCAGCAAAAAATGTGAAAGATGAAGGTGCATCTTTGATTTCAGGTGTAGAGGTTCTGATCAGAGCAGCAGAGCAACCCAAACAGAGAAGTTTTCTCCCATGTAATTTTGTTTTCTTGATTTTTTTTCCAAATCATTAAGTTCAGTGAGGTAGTTTAATTAACAATTACACTGCTTAAGTTTACTCTGAAGAAATTTGAGTGAATTGAGTCTTCCCCTTCCTTCTACAGTGAATTAGTAATGTCAGGACTGTTCACTAAGTAAGAGAGAGCTAATTACTCTCAGAAGCAGATAAAGTGAAAATGAAACCTGAAATCAGGTAGCCATAGGTAGCTCTTAGTTCTGGCTTCCTGCATGCTGCAATGGAGAAGGCAGCCAAAGAGTGCCATGCCAACAGTGACCATGCTTTCATTTCTTAAGTGATACCTTCACTTTTGCGAAAAAAAACCTCCACACCCAACTCAGCCCACTGTGAGCAGCAGCAACACACTGCAACACACTGCGGCCTTCACTAAATGCTGGTGCCATCTGGTGTGGGCTGAAGGAATGAGCAACTTCTTCTCTTGCCCAACACTTTTTTTTTTTTGTAAGAAATCATACTCCGCATTTTGATAACCGTTGTGCTTCATTATGATTTAATGCCTATTACTCTCAGCAGGGTTACATCTGTCTGTGCACTGAGCTCCAGCTGGGTGTTTCAAGCCACCCTTTTTGCACTCTGGCTGTGTGGAAAGTAGAACAGGAAGGGGCATGATGACAGCGTGATGCTTCCCGCTGAGGCAGGCATCCCTGGGACCATGTAGATCACAGCACTTGCTTGTCCTGCTGTGCTTCCTGCTGCCGAGGTGTCTGGTTAGTCCTGAACCACATAGGAGAAAGTCTCAGTCCACTTCTTCTCCACCAGTGACCCCATCGATAGTGGTGACATGTCACTGCCCTGTTTCCTATCCCTCCTGGCCATGGCACAAAAACTCCCACAAGGTGTGGATACATGCATAACATATATGGCATGTTATGTTATATATCATATATAACATAACATGCCAGGGCCAAGGCAGAGGGACCCGAGACCCCTCCTAGTCACCCTCCTTCCTGCCACCCCTGGTCCCTGGCCAGCCGGCTGTGGAGAGGCTGTAGCAGGCCTTATGGGGTTCTTTGGGAAATGCTGGCTATAATTTCCATTCTTGGCACCGTGGGCGTAGGTGGCTTCTCAGTTTTCTCAGGAAAGCAGGTTTTACACCTCGCTGCCTCATGCTTGCTCGTGTCCCTCTTCATTCAGCTTCTGAATTCTTTGTGTCACTTCAACCATACCTGACAGTGAAGCAAAGACCTCAAAGATGAAAAATGACATAAAAATAGATGGTTCAGTAGAGGACAGAGTCTTCCGAATAATGTCCCGCTGAAGGGAAATCAACACTGTGGACCCTGTATCTTGCCTTCTCTGGTGCCCAGCCAGCATGTACTCTAGAGGTGGGCAGAGGGGAGCCTAGGCAGTGGGTCATGACAGTAAGAGGGATGGGGCATGGTGGAAGTGCATAAGGGAGGGTTTGTGTTGGAGGAAATGAAAGTGTTGGATGGGTAGAGTAGGAGCACAGGAAATGGAAGAGGAGAGAGGGGAAAGACCCAAACCCTTGGAACACCAGCTTTCGTTAACATGTTTGCTGGCACAGTGGGTTATTTGTTCCATAGAGCTAGACCGCCTTTATTTCTTGCTTTCTTAAATGGAACATAGCTGAAATTCTACAATTAAAAAAATATAGTTTTTGCTGTAGCTCCTTTTCCTCTTGACCTCTGTTTCTTTCTGGTCTGAAAATTTACTGGCCTATCCACATTTTACAGATTTTTATTTGTTTGTTCTTGGGAATAATTTTTACTACCCAGACGATTTGGGATGTGCCAGGAAGACAGGCAGTAGCATTGCTTTTATTTTGCCGATGGTTGTCATGATAGGTGGTGACAGCAGAATTTCCATCTACTGTGTAGATACTCCAGTTGTTTGAGTGTGACATGACCTTCAGATTAGATAATCACTGGCTGTTGTTTTTATCAGATCTGCCAGGAAAAAAAAAAAAATCACTTCCTTCAAAAACAAATCAGAATTCACAATTTTTCCCAGGGAAGCAGCATCTTTTGTGTAACAGGGAAATATTTTGGCGAATAAAATTCTTCTTCTATTATGTGTTTAAAGGGAGTAGAATAAAATATGGCCTTGACATTTTTTAATGATGCTATCTACATGTGAAGCTTCACAAAACACGAGTTCCTGGAATTCTGCAGCTTTAGATAATTTAGGCACAACTTTGTACTTTAGTTGCTTTTTAATCTGCTGGGCAATGGTATACAAGGAAAATATTTATTTCACAAAATAGTCAATAGCCTGTCTTCATTCAGAGATTATGAGAATTCATTTGTAGGCAAAGGAAATATCCCTGTAGTTGCTGTCAGTGTTTTTGGAACATCAGACCACTGTTTGCTTGGGTCGTGGCTAAGCCTTCTTTCTTTTGTATTGAACAATTTGGTGCACTATTTGTCAAAAAACAAGAGCCAGCGCTTCTAAATGTTGTAGACCCTCACAGACTGCAGTCAAGCTGCATATAGTTGCCATAGTTTACTTTGGGGAGTATGCGTTAGCTGCCAAATACCATATTGACATCAGGAAGTCAGCCTTCCGTTACTGGAAACATGTGCTGTCAAGTATAGCATTCCTAAGTAAACATGGAAGCAGAGATCATTGTTTATGGTCCACTTCTTCACCTAGCTGAACAGTTGTACGCTGATGTCCAAAAGCAAAAAGGAGGTTCAGAGTTAAAAGTACAAAAAAACACTTCTCCCCTCAGTTGACTTGGGCCTGACAGACTCCTCCTGAAGGCTGCGAGCAGAGAGGATGTACCCCTCTGCAATGGGGAGCCCTCCTAGGGACTTCTGTTCACATTTGGAAGAATGAAGCAATTTAGCAGCCATCTCAGGGTGATTTTGAATTGAGGCAGACCAGGGCTGACCACCTGCCAGTACTCTCTGCTATGGGATTTGTGAAGGGTTACCAGAATGTTTATGAAAGGTTCTGGGTTTATGGGAATGGGGACTGATGCTGCAACCCATGCACTGCTTACATATTAGTAACAGCCATCTTCCTGACTTTCTGCACTATGAACTTCATTGAAACATCTTAAAATTTTTATGTGTGTGTGTATGCAATGTAGTGCTTTGTTAATACAAACCCAACATACATTTGACGTGGAGTATATCTTAAAATGAGCATTACTTGAAACAAACATGTTTAACTTATCTAGCAGTGGCTCATTTCTTGCCCTTCAAGAAGCTCCCAGCAGCTTTTCCTGAGAAAAGAATGAGCAGAGCAAAGACCAAAATATGTTGCAGAAGGCAATACATCTCTGTAATTATTCAAATAACAGCTTTACTGGACACATCTCCCATCTGAATCTACATATTCTATGTTTATTCAAGCTCTGGTACACCTGCCTCTGTTGCCAGAGGCACTTCCATTTAAATACACAAGGAGCTCAATACAGAGAAATGTGCTGGTTGCATGTGGAAAGGTAATTACACCCACAGGGTGCTATTTGATGCATTCATTTTGTTGATCTAAATGGACCCAACTTTGGCTGTGACATTCATGATGTCCCATGTCAGCATCTGATGATGGGAGAGAGCCCAGTGGGCTCAAGGCACAGAGCAATGTCAGAACTGCCCAAGTTACCACAAGCATCTCCCAGGAAGAAGAATGGGGCTGGTGCCACATATCCTTGCTTTTCCTGCCATGATGCACACTGGTCTCCCAGCTGATCTCAGAGATGTGGGATATTGTTTCAGTTTGTATCAGGCTCTTACATCATTTGCTAACATCATTTCTTTCCTCGAGGAAGTAGTGTCTCATTGTGGCTACTGTGCTGTTTACATCACAACTGGGGATGTTGCAGACCATTCTTCAAACAAAAGACTTTAACCATTTCTTACTGAAAGTCTCTGTGCAAAATAACCTGTAGGGTGTTCAGGTCTTATGTTCAGCCATGCTGCTCTTGTTTTCATATACTCATTCATGCATTTGTAAAACATGTTTTCCATCATATATCTACATAATATATTTTTATAGCAGTTTATTTTATGTATTTAATATATATATACATATGCTTATATCGATAAAAACATAAAACTATCAAAGCCTTGCTCCTTTGGTGGCTGTTATAGCCTGCACTACAGTAGGCATTCAATCCATTTCAAAGGTCCAATTAACCAGCTCTAGATGCGCTGGCACTTCACAGCTCAGTTACGCCAGTTTCTAGACAGAGTCTCATGAGGTAGCTGTTACAACTCTGTACAACCTGCTAAGTGCAGTGGGAGCCAGGGAGGCTGCATTTTAGTCATTATGTTTTAAAAATATCTGCTTTTTCTATGGAACTCACATATACGCAGTCCTTTCTGCTATACATCATGTACCACTGTAGTCTGAGCTTTGGTTTAACATGCTTGAATCTCCTGCTTAATGGCAGGATGAAAAATAATGTTTTTTTTGTCTGTCCTAGGAAGAAGGAATATCAAATGTATTACTTGTGGTGGAAGCATGCGTACTATGAGCACTTACTATTGTAGAAATGACTTGAGATAATTATTAACTATGATTTATGTTTGTATGGCTGGAAAGAAAGAAAATCAATTAGTTCTGGCTATTATATAGCCCTGAGCTGGTAATATATACGCAACAGATACTATCAGTACTTTTGGGATTGCCAATTATCTAACTTGGACAATACTAATGCTATTGAGACTCAATTCTGTTAGGAAAATTCCTTGAGAAGGTTTGGCATCTTTGATTTCAGAATGGAAGGGTTGCAAAAAGAAAATAAGAAGGTAAGAATGAAGCTTAACCACCATTTTAACTAAAAAATATGACTTTCAAATGGAGATATGGCAGTATTTCCATATGAAACATTTCTTTATTAAAAAGTTATCAATATGCTAATGTACACATTAACACAACGATAATGCACATTCCCTCTGCATGTGATATCCCATCCTGATCCACTTGTAATGAGGAAAGTCAGTGGGATTTGGAAATGAGAGAGATAAGGAATCTCACCTTATAAAATATGTAAGTGATGGAATTGGAGTAGACAGAAATTTTATTGAGTAATTTAATTCAAGTTGTTTCAGTCTGGAATAAGAATAAGTTCCTGATCAGGAGCTGGGAGCTGCAAAATGCAAAAAGCATATGGTTATAGAGTGCAGGTGCGTCTGTATGTCCTCCTCCAGACCTCCAGTGGTATCACCTTGATCCCTGCCACTCTGCAGATCCTGTGATGGACAGCAAGTTGATTGTGAATTTCAGATGTTTCTTCTTGCTGAGGCCAGAACTGTAGCTACCCTTTACTTCTATAAGCATAAAGACAAACTTGATATATAGCTGGTTCCAGTAACTCAGGTAGTTATTTGGAAGAAAATATGTGGAAATAATACTTGAAAAGGAGATGTGGTCATAAATGCACAGAATTGCAGAGGACCAGAGGCACCATTCACCTATTCTGGCTTGGCAATTGCTATCTTATTCACAATATTGCTCCCAACACCTCTGTTTGCAGAACATTATGCCAAATGTTTTGTTTTTTTTCCTTTGCTGTTTGATTGCTCTGTCTAAAAAAAGCCTTGAAGAGCTGCAGGGAGAAAATTCATTTTATCAGTTTTGTTTTGAAAGCTTTGGAAGAAAAGGCATAGGATTCCTGTGAGGCTGCAGGAATTTAAAGCTGAAGAGAAGAGGAATCAGGGAGAAAGCCTCATAGTTATGGATCAGTATCTGGTTCACATCACTGGATCTCAAAGGAAAAAGGATTGCTGATTCTGCTGAGAGCTGAGCCATGTCTTTCTACTAGGTAGGGTGGCATTATGCCACTGCATACCCAGAGATAAGGCTCTGAAATTAAATATGGATACAAGGCAATGTCTGGACAAGAACAGGTAAGGGATCCCATTCAAGAGAGGGCAAATGTAACAGAGCAGTTAGATCATTCTTGAGAGCAAGTGCAGTGTGTAGGAAGCTAAGGGCAGACCTAGGTTCCATTAAACCCAGAAGCTGTTTTGCTATGGTTCTTAATAGGGCAAGCATTAAAGAGACTAGAGGTCAGATTTTGCCTTTTCAATACGATTGAGAATATTCCATTGGCTTTACATAAGCGATGCCTCTCATTCTGTAACACAGAATGATTTGTTGATTTGTCTAGTGGATTTAGTTTGTGCAAGAACTTCTAAAATTGAAGAGCCAAGACATAAAGGGAACAATGAGATGAAAAGGCAACGCACTGAAACTACGGAGGTGTTTTTAGCATTTGTGTGTTAAAACTTCTATTTTGAAATTGTCTCCCTGAGCTTATGTGAATGGCTTGAAGATAAAAAGAAGATCACGGGTGGCATTTTCAGCAGGGTCTTGCTTGCCTGTGCTCTCCCCCAAGTCAGTTAGTTGGATTTTGACACTGACAGGGTGGGATAATGTCATATAGACAGAGCATAATGTAAACCAAAGCCCACTTGAAGCCCCCAGCCCAGAGAGATTTCTTCCCCAGGGCCAATTACTGTAGGCAAGAAATTTAAAGCAGGTCACTAGCTCTGTCATTTCCTTTCTCTGACTGTAGTGATACTTCTAATTACCTATACTATTCTTACCAGTAATAAAAAAAGCATTGGTAGTTAAATTCTCCTGCATAAGCTTAAAAAGTTAGTCCAGCCACCTCAGATTCTTTCTGGTCTTGCCAAAATCATCACATCACACAAACAGTCTAGGGCTTCCAAATACATGGGCCAAAACAACCCAGTTCCAGTGTGCAGGATATTCAAGGATGGAGGTGCAGAGCCAGATTATGCAGCAACCTATCAGCTGGAACACAAGGATCCCGGTGTGATTCATGGTCACCCAGTGCCTTCTGAACACAACCGTACCTTGTTTTTCTTAAACAGGTATTGGGATCCAGTTAGACAAATCAGATTGAAAACTGCTCAGGGCACTTTCTAATGCTGTTTCATTTACAACTTTGTAAACATCACAAGCTCATTTAAGCCATGTACAGGTTTGATTTCCCCCAGAATTATTTAAGTATGGAAGAAGGAAAGATAAAAGGAGAAATCAGGATTCTGTAGCTGCTTGGAATATTAGCTTTCATATAGCAACACCCTAACAGGTGGCTTGGATCTAACTGGAATAGGGGAAATCTCTTGGGAAGCCAGGGCTCAGTGAGAGGCTGTTGCTGTGTTTATCTGCACTAGTAGATTAGAGACATCTTGGGGAAATCTTGTGTGACAGACCACAGAATAGAGTAGCTTCAGATGTATTTTAAACTTATGTTTTCTTATTTTGCATCTGGCTTTTGTAGTAGGGTTTCTGAGCTAGTCTTCAATCACCTTGTTTCTCAGAATCATGACAGAGACTTCTGTCAGATAGGCCATGGAAGGACGATAAGGCTGGCAGCCACATGACAGCAGTATGCCTGTCTGTTGCAGGGGAATGTAGAGTGCAGTTTTAAATGAGAAGAATTCCTTACAGAGAGCCCTGAAGCTTGCCAGGAGGCCTGGGGTGCCTATGGAGGACAGTGCTTATGTCACCGCTGGTGGGCAATGAGCTGGGAGATCTGCCTGGTGCTGGGCACTACATGGCTGCAGAACACCATGAGCTTTTGTGCTGGCTTGTCCCATAAAGATCTAGCTGGGGATGGGAGGAAGGAAATCAATGAATCACCAGGAATCTGCACAGCCCTTCCTGCTTTTTTTTTTGAGAGGTTTCTTTAAGTCTCTGAGTAATGTAGAAATTAAGAACATAAGGCCCTGATAATTGCCGTGAAGTTCTGCTTTTTGCCCATCATAGGTAGGGTGTTTCCACAGATCTAATCAGGTTTGCTTATATATCTTCCTTTGGTGCTATATCAAACTGTTCTTTAACCTTCACAAAATTAGCCATGTTAACTAAGAAAAAACTCATCCTGCATCTCACCTACTGCAGTGATTTCTCACTAAGTTTTTATCGTCAGTTTGCTAACTTTGCTTTATCATCAAGGACGGTGAAACCAAAGCCAGGCTGTGACCATCACTGAATTTGTGACCTGACACTTGCATACGAGGCTATACACCAGTCTCCCAGGGGAAACCCTTGAAAAGTGGTCTGCAAAGTGGCTGAGCTTTGCACTTGGCCACAAATTGCACTAAAATCTATGGAGCAGCTGTCATGTGTATGAAAGAGCTCTGGAAAATACAGTGCATAGCATTAGTTCACTTAGATTACATTGTCTTGCATTGTACTCTTCCCCTCTGGATGCGCTGCATAGGGTGGCTGTAAGCTTCTTCCTTGTGTAGTTTCATGTCCCTTTGGATCAGTTCCCCACCTCTCTACAACCAGCCAACAGTGTTTTCCCGCAGTTCACGTTGCAATGCCACAGAGAGTGACCTACAAGCATTCCCTTAAGCATACAAGTCTTACATTAAATTCAATTATAGATTTCAGGAAGATTCTTACTCTTTGTAAAATTATTCAAAAAAGGTCACTAAAATAAATCCGGATAGAAAATATGTAGTGTGTTCACTCTGAAGGCTCCAGAGACGAAAGCTGCTCTGTCTGTAGGAAAAGAATTAAGATAAATCTATGTTAGGTGATTTGAGAATAACCTAAAAGGACATTAAAAGGCTGTCCTAATTAAAATAAAAATCAGCTTCTTAAAGGGGCTAGCAAAATGGCTACAGTCTTCATGTGTAGGGGAGGCTTGAGAAAATGAGTCATAATTACATTCCTATTTGAAAAGAAGACTTTCTAGGAATATGGTTACACATTTGGTTTTGATTTGTGCTGCTGATCTGGCTCTAGCTTCTGCTGAAGATTCAGCTTAGATTTTGATTTCAAGTGTAGTCATACCTTGGGGTTATCCTTTCTGGACCCTGGAGGGCCTTGATGAGGAAAACAAAGCCTCTCTAGAACTAACCAATTTAAATTGCTTGTTGTTACTTTTATCTTCCAACTTCCCACAGGGCATCATGCTTACCAGTCAGACAGCAAAGAGGAATCCACATCTCCATCAGCAAAGGGCAGATAGAGCCGGGAGGCTCCAGCTGTAGAGCTAAGCAGCAACAGTGAGATCTGGAGGCGAGATGGAAAATCAGACCCTTCCTGATGATTGTATTTGACCTAGAAGTAAAACTAACTGTGATTTAAGGTCCAGGTGCCCTTATTTGTCCTTGGCTGAGGGCAAGATTTGAGACTAGAAAGATTAAATTTAGGTACTAAACCCCCCATTTAGGTGCTGAAATAAGCTGCTTTCCTAGAACCTGCTGGATGATTACCAGTAGCAAAGATCAAGCTACTAATCTTGGTAGCTAAAACGGATTTAGGAGCCTAACATTAGACATTTAAAGTAAGCTGACATTGAATTTTAGCCCATTCCTGATTTATATGTTTTTATTTTTGCAGATTTTTTTCCAAGTGCAAGCACTGGACTCCATGGTTTTCCTGATGTCCTATATTATGAGAAACTGCTTGCAAAACATTTACCCTTGTATGACTACAGCCCAAGCTGCAAAGTTACACTGCAGTATTTGGAATGTGTGGGCTGGGGGCTGCCAGCAGCTCTCCCTGCTTCCATTGACCAAGAAAATGTATCTGGCAAAAAAAGAAAAAAAAGAAAAAAGAAAAAAAAAAAGGTGACAAATGAATCAAACTGAAGGAGGGCTTTACCTGGGAAATTTAGCCCCAGGTTTTCCACAACTGAAGTAATTTTCCATGGTAATTGGAGAAAGAACATCAGCCAGCTACAGAAGTGTGAGAACCATCTTCATTTTTCATTCCCAGCCAACTATTTCTCTTGTTGTTTTTATGGTCTCTGGGAGAGTAACGTAGCCTGTGAGACCTTGATTGCATAGGTTTGCCAGATACGACTGGAGCCTACTCCAGGTAGGCATATATTGCATGTACCAGAATTGAGGAAAAGCATACTTGTAAATAGTGCAGGTACAAAGGGGAGAAATTAATTTTGAACGTATAAAGATGCAGCAGAGGTGGGGAAGGAACAAACAACTGAAATAGCAATGCTTTTTGCAAGGAAATGGAAGTCATGTCAAAACTGTTGGGACTTGGGAAACAAAATGTTAAATGTCTTGCAGCATTGAAAGCAAGACAGAAGGAAATATGTTCAGCCAAATCCTGAGCTCTGTGCATTACAGAAGGTGCAGGATAGTGTAAGTGTCTTCTCTGTTAATTACTGTGACAGGTCTATTTGTAATGGGGTCCTCTTTTGCTGCTGCAGCAGCTGGGCATTAGTCAGGTCGTGTGTGGCTGTGAGTGACAGCTGATGACTGTATGAGGAGCAGCTGAACCACAGGAGGGCAATGTTGGGTGCTTCGGTTGGCATGTAGATCACATCTGTCTTACCTGTTACAGCAAATGTGACGTGTCCTCCTCATTCCATGCCCTGCTGCCTATGCTCACTCATTTTCATGCACCGTGAAAGTCATGGGCAAAAGGCTCAGCAAGCTGACACCTAATTCAAGTTTAGATCTGATGTGACAGAAACTTTCTGTTGTTGTTGGTATTGTTTCCAACTGTGAGTTCCATTCTGCACCATAAATTAGGCTAATGCCCAATGAAAATAAAGATAACCCCTATTCCATGTTGTTCCCACTCTGAGAGATACTGATAGGTATGGGAATGCAATATGAGATCAAAGTAGGATGCAGGAGATTCAAAGAAAATAGAAATACAGGACTGCTACTTACAAGGGTCTGATTCTGTAAATATTCACACTTAACCATTTTGTATGTTGAAATACACAACCAAATCTAATAAGAATAATCATTACACACTCAAGTATAGATTTTTTAGCCTGCCACTAAAATAAGTGTAGAATAGGTGCGAGCAGAATTTTCCACAGTGATCAGCTGTAATGCTTCTCACTGAAATTGATGGAAGACTTTTGGTTTTGGTATTTGTGTTTTGTTTTGTTTTATTTGTTTGTTTTAATTGACTGCACTGGGTGCAGAGTTAGGCCATTCTGTATGCGTTTGAATAATCTGCCCTGTAAGTTTGGCATGAGAGCAGACCTAGCCTAGCTGAAAGCATAATTTTCAGCTAAATTCCATAGCAAATCCTGCTTACTTTCCAAAACATATACTGAAAGAATATATATAGCCAGCTCTGAAGCTGATCAAATGCTCAAAAAATCCTCTATCAAATAAATCTTGCAACAAAAAGCAGCAAAACTCCTAAAACAGTCAACTTGACGAATAGTCTTCCATCAGCCCTACTGTGACTCAGTGTTTGAAGGATCAGAGGGAAAAAAGTCCATTTTAGAAGAGAGTATAAAATAAAAAATATGATCTGAATGAAGCATATTTCCAGCGCGGTTGCAAATGTTGCCCATAGCCGGCAACCCGGACTGGATAAAGACACCTCCCAGCCTTTGTTATTCCTGAAGGATTTCGTGGCTCTTCCTGTTGATCTGCGGCAGGTGGCTTTGTGACTCACCCTAGGGTCTCCCAGCCAAGAGCAGAATCTCAGGGAAACAAGAGGCTTTTAAATGCAGATCATTACCAAAGAACCGAAGTGCGGGAGCCCCAGAGGATGATGCAAAGGGTGATGTTCACAGAGTGCTCATTCAATGGAAGGATGCCACACAGGGGTTGGCTGCAGATGCATCAGTCAGGTGTTGCTCCTCTTGCCCCTGGTGCGTTGGTATTCTGCTGAGGCAGTGCTAATGTCTAGATATTACATCCTGAAGCACCTTCCTCTTTTTCAGTGCTTTCTCCTTTCAATTACCAATTCTAATTCAAGCAGTCCTGGTTACACATCAGGCCTAAGCATGTCGTTATATTCACTGTTCCCAGCATTTGTAAGTTATGTAACAACCTCCTGTAAAGCTCTGTTGTGCAATGAAGGTGACAGAAAAGGGACTTTAACCATTGCTTTTAGGTGCTTCCAAGGACAGTGATGCTCCTTGCCTTCAGCAAGGCTATTCCAACAGAAGAAAGTCAGATGAAGACAATGTGCCATTGTTTTATTGAGTGCTTACTTCCTTCATGAATGTGATTAGACCACTGAGCCTGGCACTGCAGCCTGTGCACTGCACTGTCCCAGCTCTGCCATTATTCCTCCTTTCTTCACCCATCAAGAAACAAGAACAACTTGTCCATAGGCACAACCAGCATCCATCTACTATTCCCAGTGCTTGTTGAACATGAAAACAAATCAGTTGCTTTGGTGTCCAAAGCATTGAATGTCAGAACATAACTGAGTTGAGTTGTCGGGGTTTTGCTTTTCAGCTGAACCATGGGAATGAGCAGTGTGCAGTCTCCTGACCTGATGAGTGGGGACACAGAAGGTAAGCTTTTTATTTATAAACTAATTTTTGTGTAGCCATTTTCTGATCACACCTCAAGCAATTTGCATAGGCCTTAATTCCAAATTGGTATTTTTGAATGTTGAACTGGGACTATGTGTTGTTGCAAATAGCCATGTAATTAGAGTCCCAAAGCATAGTTTTGTAACTCAAGAAGTATATATGACAAAACAGACCATAAAGCTAACTTTAAAAGGTGATGGGCCTAACATGTATCAAGCTTTTGGTTAGCATTTTCCATTGCTTCTGAAGTCCTAAGTACAGTACCGGGTGGCATGGAATGCTGGTAGTCCATTTTGTCTCTTATTTTTTCCTTAAGCAAATTTATAAAATGTTTAAGCTTATCTCAGCTGTCTGGAACAAAAATTTAGATGAATATAAATGTGCATTTTCCAGTTACATGAGGGTGATCTGTAATACCAACTTTTAGCAGTTGCCCAGATTCTATTATTTTCAACCGGCTACTTGCTGCTTAACTGTTACATGCTGTGGAAAGCACTGAATCCCTCCTGTATTTCTGAACAAATCAGAAATTGGAAGCACAGAAAACAAGAAAATATTTATGAGATCTGTAGAGGGGCAGGTATGCAGTCTGCGAGGAAGCTGAGATGCTGGGGGTATATTTTGGCACACCACACAGTGATTTTGTCCCCTTTTCTTAGTGGTTCAGTTTCCTTATTATTAGATCAGACTTCAGACCGGATATGTATTGTATTTCACATATGTCAGAAAACGTCTGCCAGCAGGGCTTGCCCCGATGGCAACAACAGGATGTCTGAAATACAGAAAAGGGCTGAAAGCTGGGGGACAGGCACTGTGCAGCAACTACAATACTGTACTATGTATAATGAGAAAGCCATGCAGAGTCCAAGCCTGGAAGTACCAAAGGTGCAGGAGATGGCGGGTGGATGCAAAGAAGCACAAGGACAAGCACTGAGCAGAGAGAGACTATCCTGAGACTGTGGCTCTGCGCAGCAAAGCATCTCCTGGGTGTTGGCTTGGAGTGTGAGTTGGTCTCGGGTTCACTGTATATGAATTCTGGCTCATCTGGAGCCTGTGTGCTCCCTGTCTGCCCCACATCAAATCCTGTGGTGTCCATTCTTCAGGCCCACGTCTTCACTCTTGAAGCTCCCTGGGTCCTGGGTCCTATGAGAAGCAGACTATAACCCCAGATCTCACAATAGTGGTGAACCAAAACAGAACAGGGCAATGAGGAACCTGAGCACTTTATTTTCCCAGTAACTCCTTTAAGGAGTGGATGAAAACATGGGTTTGCAGCAGATGCTGGGATACTGGCATGGTGTTGTCTGCCAACAAAGCCATAAATACTGTGTACAGTGGGCTGTTTACAATCAGGTATTTTGCAGTGCTCTAAGATGCTTTGTTTCTGGTACTAGCAATCTGAAAACAAAGCTAATGCAGGGCTGACAAGAAACCTAAAGCATTTTTCCACTGCTTGTGCAAAGGAAGCCAAATGGAAAGGAAGAAGACATAGAAACTCAGGTTGGCAGAAGACTAATGCCCTTCAACATCACGCACAGGAAGGTTGAGTACAGCTGGGACAGAAAGCATCTCTTGCTTCTCAGTGTTGAGGTCCGCTGCATATTCTTCAGCCTGGCTCAAGATTACCACAACAAAGACAAGGTATATATCTTGGGAGATAGTGCTAGATTTATTCAGGCTTTTGGAAAATTAAAGTCTGGTTCAGAGGCATATTTCTGTTTTTTGTTTTTTGTTTTTTGTTTTTGAGACAGTCAACAGTGTAATCACTCCATGCGTTTTGAATAACATGAGAACCTCAGACTGACTCACTGTTTCCTATTTCACTAGCTTGGGACAGGATACGAAGCTTATAAACACATTCTGTGTGAGTCTCTATATGACATGAAGGTCCTTGCTCAAGTTTACAAGCTCACATTGTTTCAAATCCCTAAAACGACTCTTTGTGGTCCCTCCCATACATAAGCAGCTTTCTTCTCTCTATCTCTGTATTTATGCCTAAGATTCTATCTGACCGATGAGATAGAAATATCTGCATGTCAGTAACTGAAAAAAAAAGAAGGAATGTGGATCTCAAACTGAATCCTTAGAAGAACCCTTGTTTAAGAGCACTCTGTAACTCTGTTGCAGTGAACTCCTCACCAGGAGTTGCAGAGTTCAAAAGTCAAGGGACAACCACAGCCAACAAAAACATCTACGAGCAGCTTTTACATACGTTACTGAGACCTGAGTAATTGCTCAAGACAAGAACCAGCTAATCAGGTTGTAGGAGAAATGCTAAGTCACAGCTTGAAATAGTGATCCAGCACCTGGTGGGAAGGCAGGGTCAACCCAGGGAAGCTCAGGTGCATGCAGTGTGCCTGACTGACCAGATGGGGTGGAGCCAGGATCCACCTCTTCCCAGATTCATTTAGGGGTAGGCAGGGGAGATGTGGGTATCTTGCTGGAGATTGCTGTGTACCTGAGGCCTTCTGAAGGTAAGCAGTTTCTTTTCTTTATTTCTGTGCTTATGGCTATAGCATTTGAGCAAACCTTCACTTGCTGCAGCATGGAACCTTACTATTCTGCTATTATTGCTGTACTTTCAATTGTGTTATACAGGTATGGGGTGTCCTTCCACTAAAATAAATTCTCCTCTGGCTTGGGGAAATAAGGATAGCGCATGAAAGATGCCTAAGCATTAGGAGTCTATGAAATAAACCATGGCTCAGAATGGAAATGCAATTTTGTGGAGCAGGATGACAAAAAGAGTGAGTGAAGAGCACCCATTCTATCTTATGTTTTGCTGGTAGCACAGATAGGAGTGCACAGCAAGAGCTACAGAGGAAGCTTGGGCGTGCAGATCTGCTGCGTGTTTTGATGGTGTGTCTCAGTTTTAGCTGGAATGGAATTATTTTCTTCAGTGCGTCTGGTATGATGCTGTGTTTCTTTTCTAGAAGAAAAACAATGTTGATAACACTGACATTTATAGTTATTGCTAAGCAGATTTGTATAGAACCAAGGCTATCCAAGACAAGGACCCAAGGAGCTGGGAAGAAACAGAACTAGAATGTTTGATTTAAGCTGGTCAAAGGGATAGTCTATCCTGTATAATATCATGCGGAAGGAGTTCTGAAGAGTGTGTTTATCTCTCTCTTCCACTGCTTGGGGGCTAGCTGAACACCAGTTGGGAATGGTGAGCAATTGCTTGTTATATACATGCAGTATTCATATACATACACTTGTGTGTGTGTGTGTGTGTGTGTGTATAGAAAGGATAACAGTTTGAGTATGTGTGTGTATGTACACACACACACTCATAACCTATTATCCTTGCTCTTTTCTCAATCTTAGTAAATAGTTGTATCTTAACCTGCAAGTTCTACTTTATTTCCTGATTCCCTTCCCCCATCCCACTGGGAAACAAGGATGAGTGAATGACTGTGTGGTGTTCAGCCACATGCTGGATTAAACCACAACACAGTGACATGTGTCAGTTTAATACATGTGAATCACAAGAACAACATCTTGAGATCTGGCACTCCAGCAGAGTGGCAGCTACAATCCTACAAATGTGTTCCTGACTTGTATCTGTTGCAAGTGAATAAATATTGAGTTAGTTCCTTCATTTCCCTTAGTACATCAGTAGAGTTTCAGATATGAAAGAAGAGGAAAAACGTGCTTTGCAGTAATGAAAATCCTTACAGTCTGTGGGTTTTGAAGGAAAAAAAAATCCAAAAAGCAAACCAAAAAACCCTTATCAATACCCAAGCCTCATAGTTGGAGTTGAAGTAATTGTTAGCTCTGGCCTTGACTGTATCTCTCATGAAAAGAGTACTGAATATGTGCTAAATGTTTTTTGGTCTTTAATGCCTACATAAAGGCATCCAGGCACTTAAAGATTTAGTGATGTTTTTCACCTTAGTAGCTGGCTCTGAATCAAATAAATAAATGACATTTAGGCATTTCTGTGCTACAAAGAAAAGGTGGCTCTCTTCCTTGCTAAGCACTTGAGCACATTTGCAAACCTGATGTTTAGTGTTCTTAATATTATTCTGTGCAGAGACAGTTGGGCACTGACTCTTCTATTCCCTGAAAAGTTCCAGTACTTTCATAAATGATTCAGAACAAAACATCTACACTTTAAAATGTCCCCCAGCATGAATTTTGAAAGTAATTTCTACATGTTGTAATGTCTTGGTTTAGAGCTGCTATATTCAAATTCTTTAGCATTCTACTTTACATTAAAATTTGAATGTATGAAGTAGATGGAAACAATACTTTGATTTTTTTTTTTTTTTCTAAACAATAGAAAGCATAACTAAGCAATGTATTTCTATGCTGTTCACAGCCTCACTTTTCAACATAAATGAATCCTGCTTATGGGAGTTCAAACAAACACACAGATACATAATAGGTAAGCCAGAAGTAATTTCTGGTAAAGTATCCTTGTTTAAGTACTCTTGCTGAAAAGCATATGTAGGAAAAAAAATTGAGATTGTCTTTTTTTTTTTTAATCATTCTGCTTCAACAAACCATCGGTGGAAGGAATAGTGAGTATCACTTGGAAAAGGCTGGCAAATTTGGTCACTGTTTTTACAATATAGAAAATATTAAAGACTATATCTTTTTATTTTTGCTTTTCTAAAACCATAGACTAACATTCTTTGTTCCCACACTGGAAACTTCTCACAGCCCAAAGCAAGGCAACACAGCTATCTGTATCATTTCCTGTTTTATGCTGCCATGCTCTAGGAATATTGAAGAACATGTGAAACTTCTACATTTTCCAAATCTGAAGGGAATTATTTGAACCTCAAAGGAGTACTGTGCAGAAGAAAGTCATGTTTTGCTGCAAGCAATGTGAACTAAGAAAGAATATATAAATACAGCCTGAGACTAATAAATCTGTAGCTGCAAATACATGGTGGCAGTAAATGGTTTCCCTTTAATAATGAAATACCACACTGGCAAAAAATAAATATATAACTTGGGCTACCCAGCAATCATTAGGCTACAAAATACTGAGGCTTTGGAACAGAGAGTTCTTTCATTCTCTAGAGTGCACTTTGGCTTAATTTCAAGTATTCTTCTGTAACTGTGAGGGCTAAAATCTTACTTGAACAAGTCTGGAAACTGAGACTGTCACACAGCCACTTGCTCTGGAGCTCTAAGTGGAACTTCAGATAGTTCAGAACTGGCAGTGATGCTACAGTTGGCAGCATTACCGATGACCAAATCTCTCTTTATAAAACAAAGCACACATTGGCACTGAAGGTACATTTCTTGGTTTGAAGAAAGAAAAATATTTATTCAATAAAGAAAAACTTATTGGCTGATGGAGAGGAAAAGAGGTTTTTTTTCACCAGACACAGAGGAATACTCTTTTGCTACAATGATTTCTGGAAGATTTCAAAACCCTAAGTGATTCCTTTTTAATAAAACAAATGTTTCCTTTGATATGAGGGATGAGAATCTCTTCTTAAGCTCAGAAACTACAACTTAGCTTTGGCTAGGGTTTTTCTTTCAGTGGCATTTCATCTGTTTCCCTCCTATCCCAGTTATTCCTTCCTTTTCGTGCTGCTGCTCATCCTACCAAGTTTGACCTACCAAATGCTAGCTGCCTTTACTGCTGACATTAGAAGCTTTCTTAGTGGATCACAGTTGTCTTAAGTTGCCTTAGGACTCTCTGTGGTGCAAATGAAATTTTTATATATGGTATCAGGCAGAGGGACATGGTCCTTCCTCCTACTTTCCCTTCCATCCATTCAGGTGCCCACAGTATGTGCAGCTTCTACAGAGCTGTGACACACCATACTCTCTCTGACTTCACTGAATTACAGGGAACCAACCACCATCATCAGTGCTTTGAGGAATCCTTTGGATACTGCTTCTCAGCATGAACAGCGCTGAATCAAACCAACACTCTCTTGAGCACTGAGTTTCTCTGGGCCTCAAAACAACAAGGAAGGCATCCTTTCTTCAGGCTTCTTCGATTTTTTTTTTAATTTTTTTTTTTTTTTTTTTTTTACTAAGGAAGCTTTGTTTCAGTCAATTAAATAATATTTCTTTATGTATTGTTTCTTAGAAAGAAATTCCAGGTTGCAGTTTAGCAATGCAGGAAGGTTAGAGCTCCTCTTATCACACTGGAACCATCACTAAACTGGGTGATTCACTCCCCAAGGTCTTATTTATTTTGGGGGCTGAAGGCTTTCTGCTGTACTGACTGCTGTTTTCTGGGCCAATCTAACTTCATGTACTATGCTGGCACAAAACAAATGTAAGAACAGAAGGCTGGCAACAACTTCCTGCTGTATGCTCCGACCCACTTGATGAGAGTGTCATAATGTGATCCACCTCCATTCTGATTCAAATTTGTATTACTGTGAGATCCTTTCCAACAGTGGAGAAAGCACAGCCCTCTTAAGGAGAACTTACGGGTTTGCATCTCCCATAATGGCCACCAGATAAGCCTATCCAAGTGAAGTGCCAGCAATTCACTGTCTGCCACTAGCTTTCTATTGATCACCAGCTTCTGTCACCTGCAATAGGCAGAGGATATGTCATAGCTTTAAGATATAGAAATGGAGTTTAACTAGACGAAAGTTATTCCATATAGACTGCTGACCTGCTGCTGTTTTCCTCATCACATGAATCAAACAGCACTGCTGTTGGAAGCAGTAGCTGAGCTCCTAGGAGTTCCTGCATGTGAATCTCTTCCAAAACTTCCCCTTTTTGTGAGCAGGAGTCATGAGGAAAAAGAATGTCTTAATTACTACAGTAGTTAGGGTTGATTATTTAATGAGTCAGGCTGTTTATGAGGTCAGTTTTTCCTCTTAATTTTCCTGAAAACTGGAGAGAGGGACATGAGTAAACATACTGTATCACCCTCTCACTGGGTGTGAAGCTTTGTGATTAATTGTCATCAGCTGTATAAAATAGTTAGGATGTAGAGCATGAGAGAATTGCAAGACAGTGTTGTGACTTCCGTTTACTTTGGAGCTCTGTTTGGGTCCCTTCCACACCCTCCAGAGATAGGGCTGTGGAAAGTTGGGATGCTACTATTTTTCAGATCAGCTGGGCCTGAGATGAAGGCTCCAGACCTCTGCTGATTCCTCAGGTGGATACTCCTCTGGAGGCCACGTCCTCACCACTACACAGCAAGTCAGTGTTGCAAGTACCTCTGCAGAAGGATATCAAATTCTTTGCTCTGCTAATGGACCAGGCTCAGGGAGAAAGATGCTCCTGTCGCTTCAGCAACATGACATGATACAGCCAAGCATAACTCAAATAACTTCAAATGGGTATCTCATGCTGGAACTAAAGAAAGACTGCTGTGAACGTGGGTGAGTTTTCCCCTTGTGTGCTTGTCACGGAGTTAACTAGATCAATCTATGCCCGTGACAGGGGGCAGTAGGCCCCTGCCCCCCCACCCCCCTCAGGCCCCACAAAATGGGAAGGAAGGAAGGGAGGAAAAAAAAAAAAAAAAAAAAAACAGCGGCAACAATCTATGGAGGAAAACTTATTTTACTAACTATGATATTGGAATGCAAGATAACACAATATAATACAATCTAATTGAAATTGAGACTAATAAATCAAATAAGATATGAGAGAGAGAGTTCCCGAGACCGAGTCAAACCTGAAAAGCTTGGAACGGCTAGGAAAGCACCCTCCAGCATCCACTGCCAGGCAGTAAGAGACCGCCCCACCTGGAAGGGTCAGATCCCATGACTTCCGTAATGTATAGCGATAGGTACCTGGAATTGGAGCATTAGCACTTTAATTCCAGTACATGATGTTTTGATGTGGAATACTGAAAACCAAAAAACATGAAACCATGACAGCACTTGCGGGACAAATTACCATCCACTGAAGACCTCATGCCAGAGAGTTTGGACACCCATCAGTCAAAGCTATTCCAGGGACAGTGGGGGGTCTAACATCAGGCACAGAGCCTGTTCACACCAGGCGTATTGCTGGGGCTGCATTCCCAACCCATGCTGTTGTCCCCTGGAGACAGCACCTCTCAGGAAGGCATGCTCTGCTGGCCGTGATCTTTCCCAAAGCCACTGGATAGTACACAAGAGGAGCCAGTGCTCCTGCTGCTCACTTCACCCCTCCATCCCTGACTGCCTTATCCCCAACACCCAGGCTGCCTTGCTATTACTGGATGTCCCCTTAAAGTACCCCCAGATGCGGTGTGAAAGGCAGTGATGTATAGCCTATTCTAAAGAAAGATCTGCCTCTGTTCAGAAATTTCCCTGACCTCTTGGCTGAAGAAGAACAAAATAACGTATTAACAAAAACACAGTTGGCTGCCAAAGAAAAGGAGTTCCTGTAAGGACTGAAACAATAAATCTCCTCCGTGCTGAACTCCCAGAGGGAGTATGCTGTGTTTCCTCCTGTTCTTTATCAAAGTCCCCAAAATAAGCAGGAATGGGCAGTGACTAGGCACGGTCTCCATGGAGTAATTAGGGCCCACAGCAGTGCACAGGAGCACTCCCTGCCCAGCTGTGTGCGGGAGAGCTGCCTGCCACCACCCAGCATGGAGCTCCTGAGGACTGTCTGCCTCCTCCTTGCTGCACTCTATACCTGCGCTCTGGGTCGTAAGTTTTTGGGCTTTTTTCAGCTCAGCTTGTCAGTGTTTTGCAAGCAGAGGCTTAGCTGGCAGGACCTGTGGGTGGTTTTTGTTCAGAGTTTTTTGGGAGCTCGGGTTTTTTTTTTTTATTGTAATGCAGTGACTGAAAGACCACGTGCTGGAGTAGAAGGCACTTGCTGGTAGCTGAGCTGTGTGTGAAAGAAAACTTTCCTGCCATTGTACTTTTGGTGACAGCTTCCTTTCTGGGCATTGTGGAGCTAGCTCCTCAGTGTGAGGGGAGTTAAAAGCAGTGTGTTAACTAGTCTTCTCTGTTCTGTTTTCCTTTGCTGAACTGAAGCATCTGTTGTAGAGAGGGCTTAAAGAGGAGGGGGTTGAAATGCCTGTCAGGTTTTGGGAACGCTGCTTTTGCAGATCGTGCCTATCCTGGTGGACGTCCCTGGCTCTGTACTAGCAGTAATTTTGGCTGGGGGTTATTCCTGGGAACAGGCTTGTTTCTCTCAGAGAAATGGGGTCTTAGGGCATTTATCATATGCCAAGTAACAAGGGATGCAAGCTTAAGGACAATACTAGTAACCAAGCGTGGTATCTTTTAAAAGTGATTCTGAGATGTGCAGATTGAACCAAGCCTGTCTGTGTTCACATGGTCACTGAACTGCTACTTGCACTACTGGTCAGCCTGAGAGATTTGCTTTTAAGCTTTAACCAGTAAATCCTGGAAGGGTGAGAGAAACTGTAATAATGACAAAAGTCTATCATCATTATTGTCAAAAGATGCTTTTTAAGTCAAATCTGCATTCCATCCATGCTTTAACTTGCCAACCCTGTGGTGTGCACACGCATAACTAGAGTTGTACATTGCCTCTAAATGATTTTGTGAGTCAGAACTTAAAAATAACACCAGGTTAACTGCTCAGTTAATGAACTTCTGCTCAGATGATGTGGTGAAATCTAGACATGTCTTTTGTGGTATAGATTATGTTACTGTCTAGGCTTACCACTGTTAGGAAAAAAAAAAATCAATGCATGAGATTAAAAATAACATAGTGCCAGAGGAAGAAATGCTTCTAAAACTATGTTAAGTAAATATGAGACCTGAAAGTCTGCGCTGAGATACTATATTTTCTTTGTCTGCTACTCCCAGTAAAAATAGCCTTCCTGTCATTGTTAAACCTTTAATTTCACAACTTCTGAAAAGCAAAGCCGAGCTGGATCAAAAGGAATGTATATAAGACAAGAGTCCATAAAGTTTATCGGAAGGAAGCACACAGGGGTGGGAGGAACTCTGTCAATCTTATGCAACTCTTTCTTTAAAAAGGATTTTCCCTTCTCTGTGGTATGAATGGGGCAGAAAATATGATAGTGAATAAGCAAATTTCCCATAGGGCACGTTTGCTCTGTAACTTTGTATTCCACTCAATTTTGATTCTCTAGAAGTGTTTATTTATGAGTTTTATTGCAAGACAATAGTAATAATTCTGTTGGTGAGCTCAGATGAGGAAATCAAAAATACATGTTTGGCTATATGTCTCTTTCTGCATCATTCAAGTAAAAGAATACAATCTGGTCAAAAGTCCTTCTTTCTTCTGTGCCATCACTGAATAATGAAAGCTGGCAGCCTGGACTTTTGCAGTTTACTACCTGGTAAAGCAGAAACAGTTTTATGCAGTTTTATTGTCTAATTTATCCAGTTGGACAGGCCAAAATCATTGGATTTCCACTATTTGTGATCACCGAGGTATTCTGTAGATCTGGGCTGCAACTGTGGGACCTAATTATCTGGAAAAAGGATGGCTCACAAGGAGGCTGACACTGGCCTCCTGTGTGTGCAGTCTCCCTGTTCTGTAAAGCAGCAAGGCATTGCTCCAGTTGCTTAGAAACACCTTTAGAATTTTAAAATTATGCTCAGTAAAAGGAAAAGAAAAAAAGGAAAAAAGAGAAGGTCAGATCATGCTCAAGCATTTTAATACTCTCCCAGGTTTGGGAGCAGTTTATCTCAAAGTTTGCCAGGATGAACAGTGTGTGTGTTTGCATCCTTTTCACACAAAACACACAAGCTGCCTGTCTTTGCATCATCTGCAAGCCATGCAGAGGTGGATCAGAGTGTTTCCATAGTGTTTAGCAAAGGCTGTGCCCAGGCTTCTGCAAGGCTTCTGAATCTTATGCCTTGCCTTCAGCCTGAGTGAGGGTAGGGCTTTCTTGATAATTTTCTAACTCACCTTGGAATCTTGCATCTTCAGAGTGAGGGTGGAATCTACCCTCTGTCAGCATGTTACTGGAGCTGGTTTGTGTGTAGATGGGGAGGCTAAGGGCCTTCTGACACCCTCTTCCTTCTCTCTGGGCTTTTCCCCATCTTTAAGAGCAAAATGATGAACTGTAGGCAGGAGTTCTTTTCTGATCATCTCAATATGCTCTGTCCCAACATATTGCCCTCCATTTTTCCCTGCTCCAAAATGCTTCTCAAATAGAAATACTTTCAGGATCAGTTCAGGACATTTCCAGCTTTAAACAACAAAGCACTAGAATGGGTCTTAATTACCAAAAGTCAGTGACCAGACATAAAAGCTTATCTTTCCTTGTGATGCGTTCGTAGTACAACATAGCTTCCTTCCAGCCGGGGCATCCAGGTTTCTCTCCTACACAGATGACAGCAGAAAATATAGGGCTAGTGCTCATCTTAGCATCAGCCTAGAGGGGTTCAGGTTCTGCACACTGCAACATGCTGCCTGGCACAGTGGATGCACCATGGATGAGCCTATTAATGTCTGATTAGTGACCCCTGTTGACGGTGAGCAGTACCTTTGCTGCCCGCGAAACTGATGGCACTATGAAATAAAACAAAGGCACTTTTCACTTTGGGAGCAAAACTTGGCATGGAGAGTCTGGAGCTGCTCCTTAAACTGTGGAACAGCCCTGAGCTAAGCACTTCCCAACTCCTTTCCTGTTAGGGGATGCTGTAGTGCCTGGGGTATCACCCTGACCCCATCACGCTCTGGTTATGACAGCCCAAGGGAAGTCCCACCAGAGCAGGGTTCCTGTAGCAAGCACATGCATTTGCAGTTGCCTGAGCTCTGCTTTGCTAGTGTTAACTAGAGGAGATGGATAGCCTTCCCTTTTCCACCTCAGCTCACACATCTTCAAGTCCTTAAAAAAATAAAAATAAAAAAATTCTGTACTAAGTTAACAGTTTTGAGCAGTTAGAGTTTCTGAGCAGGGGTCCCCACTCTCTGGTTATTTTTTGTGGCTGTGCTCTGGGGGAGACCAAAAGTGTGCAGGCTGTCATATCCAGATCATGCTTATCTCTGAAAATGTGAGAAATATGAATAGGGTCTAGATAGCTGCCTTTTCATACTGGAACCCAAACTTGAATGTCTTGAGAGTTTGCCTGTTGTGGAGAAAAAAAAAGTCTTTGAGGTATTTCCATCACTTCTAGCAATCTGCAAAGAAAACCATGTGTTCTAGCCCCAAACCTGAATGCAAGTTTGCTGCATTTACTGAGGAGATGAGCAGATGGCTTAATACCTGCTTGATAAGAAGAGAGTGATTTGCAGCAAAAATAAACAGCAACTGATAGTGAAGGGCATGTTGCCCGCAGCGTTCAGCTGCAAACCTGGATGCATAACGCTATTTAATAGACTCAACAATGGTTTTCTCATCTGAAAAGGTACTAGTATGTTTTCTTTTTTGTTTAGCTGTTTCTTTCATCTAAATTAGCAACAATCCTCGGTCTTTTCAAATAAGGATAAAAGACTTGCTGAAGCTTGTACTTTGTCTTGTTTTTCCAAATAGGAAAGGACCTTGACTTTTGTCTCCATTTCTATTTATTTATTTATTTATTAATATCTATTTGGGCCCTGTGTGGAAAAACCTGCAAAAACACCAATGAAAAATAATCTTTACAAAATTTTCAGCCTGAGGAGGGGAGCACTTTGGACTGGTACCTCTTGGTAGCCGGACTAACATCCCAGTCCAAAGGGAATCCAATTCCCACATCACAGTTCTGTGGAGAAGGCGTCATCACTTCTGTTTCTCATGAGGAGGGGCTTTTTTGTCTGTATTTTCTGCTGAGACGGACTCAAGAAAGACCCTGTAACAGTTTTATTTGACAATTCTGTAGATCAAGAGAGTGTATTGGATTTGTGTATGGGTAGCAGCTGTTATTTCTAATTACAAGTCAGGAATTACAGACCTGGCTTTGCTAGAAGATAAACATTTACTTTTGGGTTCAGCTAGAACTCTAAAAATATGTATCTCAGATTTCATGAGAGAAGTCAGAACCCCAAGTCATACCATGACCTGCCATGCAAACCACTGACATGTTCAGCAGAGTAGTGATGCTTGGCACTTGTCTTGCCAAGGTGAGCTCTTGGATGCCCTGTCACTGGCACACTGTGTCAGGCAGGTCAACCCACTGGAGATAACAAAAGGGAAGAAGTACTTTGACAAATCTGTGCTTATAATAGGGCAAGGATTTTCTAACTCTTTTTAAATGGACAGTGGATGCTTGCCTGACTTTGCTACAGGTGAAAATCCCAACCTATTTATCAACAGAGTATTTTCACAGCAGCTTTTAATCTCTTTTTCCAATGGCACTAACCTGCACCTGGGTGTTAGCTGCACACTTTAGATAGCAACGTGCCTCACGTCATTGAAACTGCAGAGCTGGTGGCACGTGGTTGTGTGTAACATTTATCTGCTGCAACCTTTCTGCCTTGTCTTATCTCTCTCATGAAATTGCATGTTTGGCCAGTATGGGAGCACTACCCTCACCTTGCTGTCTGAAGATTTCTACAAGATACATAATCATTTCCAAAGGCACAATCGGTTTGTCTTAATGCCTTGAGTTCCCAGGGTAGTACTTGGTTTGAGTCAATGTAATCAAATCTTTAGGATTAAATTAATTAAATCCCCGATTATATTAATGAGTTGTTTGTGCTTCCTGAAGATTTTTTCTTTCTTAATCTTCAGCAGGAGGTGGGTGCTATACTGGGGCTTGACAGGTTTGGCAAATGAGGTAACAACTAATAAGAATGACAAAAGATTTGGATTTTAGATGGTGCGAGGAAAACGTGCTGGCATACTTACTGTTGTTGGCTGAGGATTTGCCTTACTTTTCTCTGTAAAATGCACTACTTACTTTTTGAGGCATGTTATTATTTATAAAAAAGGTGTTTGAATTGACAGGAGTCATTTTTGACTTGTTTTTCCACTTCACATGCTCAGTGTTGAGCCTAGGCTTTTACTGGAAATACAATGTTGATAACCTTCTAGATGTGTGTGAGGTGGTATTTATTTTGGTGTGAGGACAACTCTCTATGATAGATGAACTACTCTTCCTCATCTTGGCATGGATTATATATCACACTAATATAGATGAGGTAAATATCAGTGTTTGTGAATTCATTCAAAGACTGCAGAAGTAAAAATGCCACCACGCATTATTAGATGAAATGGGGAAAAAGTCAATGATTGATATGGCAAGAAAGAGAAATTCCAGCATTTTCACCACAGATTTTGGGCTGCTCTGTACCTGGGACCGAGGGCTGATCTTGGACATGATGCATAGCTGATGTTTTCGCTGCCATTCAGGGTCCCCAAAAGCCAAGGTACTGCCCCACAGTCACAGTTGTTATCCATCTCCCCCAGTTCCTGCAGGTAGTCATAAAGGCAGAAATCGAAGGAAGTATTTGGGGCCAACATAGATCTTGGTAGTTTTTACTCATTTATGCAAAGGACTGTTGACATTTCTTTCTGGAAAATACAGAATTCTTTGATTATAGAGACTTTTGGACATTCTCCAGCATTTAACTCTGCTTTGCCAAAAAGCACATAGGTCTTGGAAGTGATAGACACTAAGCACTGCAAAGCTGGATGCCCAGAAGTCTTGTTATGGTTGAGCACCTTTAGGTTTCCTTTGATAAGTCTTTTCTTACAGCAGCAAGTTATTAAAGCTCATTAATGTCTTTAATGTGGTTCAGAAGGCAGCAAAAGTGGACTTCCTTGGAACAACTCGCTAATGTAGTTTCCAGCATGTAACAAGAGGAAGAACTTACTGAAGGTAAATGCCAAAGAGCCCTGTACGTGAGATATGCCAATGACAGAAGGAGAAATGTATGGCACAGGTATTAGAGGTGAAAGTTGATGAGTTCAGGACTTCTTTACTTTTGTTCTCAGCATTTTTTATCTGCTCTGGTTCAAATGGCTTTAGCATATCCATTATTTTCTTCTGCACACTGCTATCTGTGCAAATAGAATCGTGCAGCCAGTGCTTCTCCATGCTGCTGGACTTAAGTGAACTAGCACAAAATTTACCTTACAGGCTTTGTGACCCATTCTTGCAGTGTGCCATTCTGCTTTGTCTCCCCAACTGCTTTCACCTGGCCTTTCCACAGACTGGTACAAAACACTATTTTCACAAGCTAAGACTGGAAAATGAGGGTTGATCACTTAAGGAGAAAATGATCAAGTGAGAAGGGTTTGCAAAGGAACTGATAATTGATTGGCAATAGTCATAATTATCATAGTGAATGAAGTTGCACTAGTTGCCCATAAAAGTGCAAGAGGCATCTACAACTGTATTCCAGGACCTGTTTTGGACATTCCCCTTGCGGCACTCAGTATCACTCAGGCTGTGTGCTGGACATTGTGAAGAGGTGAGGATGGACCTGGGTGATTGTGGAACTACACTGAGATGGAAGCAATGCACAATGTTTCCACAGGAGTTTTTGGGCTGCTGATGCTGCAGATGCTCTCAGATCGCTGCCAGGAGCAGAGCACAGGCTGCTGCGGCTGAATCCAGTGCAGGGCTGGTCCCGGATGTGCTAAAAATGACTACATGGCAGCAAAGGCTGCAGTGGCTCTTTCCTGATCTGTAAATTACTCATGTTGTTGGAGATGCACTTGCATAGCCAACACTGGGCTGAGGAAACATAGGACACAATAATTATGACTTTGCGTATCGGGGGCAGAACTCTGTCCACCCAGGCTCCACTTCCCCTTCATGTCTGCCCTACTCCAGCACGCCCTTTCCTGGGAAGCAAAAATAGGCCTGCAAATGGCACAGTGAGAGAATAGCACTGTGAGCATCAACGTCTTGGTCTTTCCTGTGCAGGGCGAAGGCTCTCCTTTTATCCTTTCTCTTTCTCTATTCAACAATGCATGGCATGTAAAAAGCTCTTTCTGATATAAAAGTGCACTCACTGAAGACATTTAAAAACTGATTTAGCATGACTAATGCAGGGGGGTGGCAGTTTGTTTTTCATCCTATAACATAACCCTCAGTAACTCCTACCTTTTATCTTACACAGAGATGGGCAAATACATCACCATCAAAGGGTGACAATCTACTGCTTTAAACAGCTTTAAAGGGTTTAATTAAAACCTTTTAAATAGGTTTAGCAGGTTTAAATAAAGAGAAGCACGGAGCTTGGAGTCTTTGTCCAAGTCAGGCTGGAGTGCTGATGAGCATGCTGAGTACAGTTATTACTTTATAGAGTGCAAATTACATTCTCATCCCTCTTCAGCACACAGCACTGAAGATACCCACCAAGCTTCACACAGGACCAGAAAGTGCACTGAGGAAGTTTGCAGTTAGGGGGGCTTGGCTGGGAGTTTGTGTTTCTGTTATGTACAAAACCAAGAAACTGGCCCAGACTTTGGTAGCTATGCATGCAATGCAGGGGCCAAAGCTTTGTTTCCTGCCTTCATCCTGCTCCCACTAGGAGAAATGACTGTCGCTCCCTCCCTTTCCTTCCTCCCTTCTGTGACAGCAGCCTGCTCAGGAGCCCCACTGGAAGAGGAAAAGGCTGAACCTTAGCAGATCTCTGCATGTGTTGTGTGCGTCTTCAGTGTGCTGCTGAGAGATGTGAATGAAAGAGAGGCAGCAGGAAACAGGGTCTCCTTCCCTGCATTTTGCTTTTAGCACTGCCCGTAGCATCTGACTTCACCTCACAGGGCTTCACCTCGAATATGACCAACGGTGCGTTGCTCTGAGCCCATTGTCCCATCCTTCTGGTCAATGCAGTAAGTTTGTCAGGACAGAAAGCAGCAGGCTGGCAAAATGCTTTTCAATCCTGACACGAACCACAGAATCAATGAATCAAATCAATGTCGTTTGGTTTTGGAGAAGTCTCGTGATTTCTGTGTTAAGAATATTTCTGATGAAATTGGAGGTTCTTAGGATTTAGCCAAATAGCATAGATAAAATTCTCTGCTCTTAAAGCCACCATGACTTGAACCTGCAGTTTTCTTGGCAATGCATTTCTCTTAGTACCAAGTAGCTCTTATTTGTGTACTTAGAACAAAAGGGAAAAACAGCAACAACAACAAACTTATCTTAGTAGAATTAAAACAGCTTGCAGAAACACTGAGAGAAGACTGAACAACAGTTATCTAAAATAGAGACCCTTTCCATACTCTGCTCTTTGATGCAGCTTTCTCCTGCCTTTTCAGAGGACTGATTGTACATGGAACGCATGTTCCAGACAATGCTAAATGTTGAGAAAGCTGAAAATGTAAACTTTGCAGCTTGTATATATGTTATTATTCTTTATATGGGCAGATCTACAGATGCATCTGAAGCCTTGAACAGCAGATCTCTCTTTATTGATAACGTTGTACTACTATGTGCTGCAGTTTGTAGTCCTCCAAAAAAGAAGAGTATGTTAGTATCTCTCTTTCACTGATTGGAGAATGGGACACAGAAAGTGTCTGCATGGCAAATGCACAGGAAAACACAAGCTCATCTAAGTGTAGCAGATTAAGTACCAGAAGCTTCACCTAAACTAATTAAACTACATTCTCCCACACAGCCTTACTGCAAAGGCTGTGCTGGGCTGTAGAAAGCCCATTTGGAAGGCTTCTTTGTGTATCAGGAGTTAAAGCCTAGGCTCAACCCCCAAATTTAATGTATTTGAGTGCTTTTGAGTTCAGTTTGGAGGTCTTGAGTGAAGTCTGAACAGGTGCAAAACTTGTTTTGGCTGCCTGCACATGGGAGTGATACCTGTGCAGTGGGAGGTTGGCAGCAGATGGACTACTCATCTGGGCAGAACGTTTTCTTCTTTGGAGGATGCTACACGAAAGTGAACTCCAAAAGAAGAGAAATCTATCTCAAGATTTCGGGCAGAAGGTAGTGAAGCAGGAAAGTGAGAGGGATAAGGAGAGAAAACAGAAATAAGAGTAGTAAGAGAACTACACTCGGTCTGGAGAAAAAAACAGATAAGAGAATAAAGAGTTGAAGCAGCAAGAAATGAGAACCAAACAGAAAATGTAATAAACAACACAGCTCGGAGGTAAGAGTGAGGAGGTTGTATATGCTGTTAGGCAGCAGCAATTTGTGGGGAGCTCTGAGAATACTGGGACCCGCTCTTGTTCCAGGCTGGCTGTGCCTTCCTGCAGCAGGGAGATGAGGTAGGCAGCTGGAGTGGCTGGAGCAGCTGTACAGACAGCGCTCGATGATCATGGGGGTAGTGTGTGCTCTCTCGGGAAGGGCCACGGTCTATTTCTGCCAATGTGGAGAGACAGAAAGCAAGAAAGTAACCTGGACTTCTGCATGTCTTGTGTACAATTGTAAAGGTCCAGGGTCAGATAGACATATGTGAAACAGAAAAAACTACCTGCAGATTCCACAGTATAGCCTTGAAGCAGAGAAAAAGCAGATACAACACTGAAAACCTGGAATGTTCTAGTTCAAATTTCCCTTGCCTGCTACCTCTAGTTTAATCTTCAGCAGTTGCAATGAGAAGCTTATTCCTTTGCCTTTCTTGCAGCCCCTTACCTGCACAAGTGCTGCTATCACACCTTTCATCAACCTTTTCTTCTCTAGGCTAAGTAAATGCAATTCTCATCATTCTTCCTGAGAGGTCTTTTCTTCCTAGACTCCTGGTGGTTTCTACAATCCCATTACCCACTTGCTCCTCAGCCTGATCCCCAAGATGGACCTATATCTTCAGCTGTGTCTACACCAGGGCTTATCTAAATGGTGAAGGGAGTTCAATACCAACATATCCTCTATTAGCCTAGTACAAGACTGGGTTTTAAAAAGTTAGAAGTCGAGTTAAAGACAGGCTATTTCACTATTTCTGTAGGAATAGTGACTTTTCCAATAAAAATCATTTTTTGAAATCAGATTTAGATGCCAAAGTAGTCAGCACTGAGTAATGAAATATAATCAAGACGTATTTTGAACAATTCATTCATCTTTAAAAGTGTTTACATTTTGATTTTTTGCAATTCACTTTCGTATTAGCTGTTTCACAAGGCATTTAAAGCTTAGTGCTTTGTATCCTGTAGTAGTTTGTAGCACATTAACAGCACTGCTGATGAAATATCGTGCAGTCCTGCCTGCATTTTTTCCCCTGTATTTATTGAAGTAATAGCAGGTGCCTAGTTAACTCAAGTTGAAACCTGCTTATCTTAGTCTTCCCCGAGTAGAGTTAAAAATAATGAGATAGAAAGAAGGAAGAGCTGGTGAGAGCTCCAAGCTCAGACCCTGGGGATGGAAGCCCACATCAAACATTACAGCTTGAGGACAGCTATGGCCACTGGTCAGCTCTGCCTGAGCTCAGGAACTCTGTTGGAGTTTTTGAGGAAAGGAAGTTAGCTCAGAATTTCAGCCGGATAATTCTTATATCGTATCTGAAGACCAGGTACAAATGGATTTACTATTGTTTTAATTTTAGAACAAATGAACCATCTACATCCAAGCCAGAGAGGACAATAAAAGTACATCCTCTGAATCTGAATGAAAAAAAATAATAAATTACGGTTTCTCTTTCCTCAGTTTGGCCTTTTGGTCAAAGGTCAAATGTTTATTGAGCTCTTCTCATTCCTTCATATCTTTTCCTGCTGCCCTTTTGTCTCACTGTCTCTGAGCCTTCCTGCCCAGACCTCCCATCTTCTTCCTGCCTTCTTATCTTCCTTCCACTTCTGATTTCTTCTCGCCTATCTCTCTACTTTTAGACATGCTTTTCTTTGTGGATCTCCCGCTGCCAGCAAGCATGCCACTCTTTAATCTACCTCATGTTGCATCTTAGCCCTTTCCTCACACATCCTTCAGGCACAGGGCACCCATGCTCTTCTGGCCAAGAGAAGGGGCTGTGTGAGGGAGCTGCTGCCAAGGACATATGGGGGTACTCCCAACGTGAGGACTATGGAAGTGTTTCTCTCTCAAATAGCTGCATCTAAATTTGTCCAAAACTGTGCAGTTGCAACTCAGGTTGGTGGTTCTTCATATGAGGCCACAGACAATATGACAGGAACAGAAAAACTAATATTCCTCTCTTTTCATCAAGCAACAGCTTCTAATAAGCCGAATTTCCATTCTCAGTCACTTTTAATCCCTTGTTTTTATCCTCAACATTGCAAATAAGAGCATAATAATTCGCCATCTCTCTCTGCATTTAATCAATTGATACCCCCCAAATCTTGGCTAACTTTAAGCATTTCTGTGTATTGCTTTCAACTTGTTTGTAAAGTATGCTTAATTATCCACCATTTTAAGGTAGCAATTAATTCTAAAAACTTCACTGCTTTCTACTCTACTAATCTAGTTTATCTCTGTGACAAAATCAGAAACTTGTGATTCATATCAAAGCTAGAAATTAATTTATTAGTTTTACGTATACATATATGTATTTAATTTTGAGTTAAGTTTTGCACATAAAGCCTTGCAATGGTCTTTCTGCAAAGCCTTGCTGACTTGAAGAAGGAGCTAATCAGCCAAAGAGTGCTTTCAGCTGACATTACAGATGTAGTTACTGGGGTATGTTCTACGGAGCCAAGTGAAGTGTTCGCTCTGTTGTAAAAACATTCTGGTTTGGAGCTATGGCCTTGTGGTGTGGGGAGTTTTGTCACCAGTACTTAATGACAACAAAGAGGAGAAATATTCAATGTTTGTGATAGCTCCCTAGACAAGGTTGGTTTTTGGTCTGCTTGGATAGAATTTGTTTTCAAATATTTCACGTGAGGACTATGAAGCATTATTCTGACTGGATAACGAAACTGCAGGAAAAACAATATTTTAGATGCTGTGTGCAAGGGTCTGAGCATGGCCTGACAGCATTCGTGCAGTGGGAAGCAGTCCCATAGGGAACCAGTGAGCAAGTGCATTTGGTATTTTTCCCCTGTATTAGATTTGTGACTTTGGCAAGCCTCGACTGGAGCTTGTGAAATGTTAACAGAGCACAGCATGCTGAGCAGAGGGAATTAAGTTGACTGTTCTGCCCTGCAGCCAGAAGGCAGAGAGCGTGCCAGCAGATATTACCATGAATGGAGTCACACAAGAACAGCGATGTGCCACCCTGACTCAATGTTGCGATGTCAGCGTTACAGCATGCTCACGGCATGTGGCAAGATGTCACACTCTGAACCAGAGGATCTGGCTGCTCTGATCTCGCTCTGAGCTGAGCTCTTCCTCCCCAGATACACCCATATAGGTCAAACAGTGATATGCAATGCTTGCAGAGAGCCACTGGTTTTGACTTTATAGTTTTTTCACTCCCTTAGCTTTTTAGTAAAAAATTTGAATGTCCCAGAAGTGAGACTGAATATTTTCTTACTTGAAAGCAAAACTCTAGGTGAGTTATGCTGTTATAATTTTTTTCACAGCCAGAAAATCTGGAAACTGTTTAGCACTTTATTTGATAACTTGCCGGGTTTTGTTGTTTGTCTATTTGATTTGTAATATTGGAAATTTTCACCTGCTAACTTGACCTCACGTTTTAAAGATTGACATTGTTTCTTGCAGTAAAACAATTGTCCCAAGGGCAATGTGGAAAGTCAATTACTGCTCAAGGCAGTGCTTCCTAAACCATGTTCTGTGAATTCTTTTCTTTGTCTCACATACAGAAATCTCAGTGATGCTAGAAAGCCCTCCTGAAGTGCTTGCATTAGCCAGGGAGCCACTAACCACCTTTAGTTGCTGGCAGCAGGGATTCTCCCATTCTAGAGCTGGAAATTGAGTGCTTCCTCTTGCAAGCAACTATTTTACTTCTACCTGAAGACTCGTATCAGCTGTGGTTGTACTTGAGGAGAGGAGATTAAAAAAACCTGCAGTTGCTCCATTTTTTTCGAAACCAGTCTTAAAAGTTGTTAAGACCTATTAGCAAACAACCATGTCTAATGCTCCCCATTCAAGCAATGAGGGCAAAGCTAATAGGTTGAATAGCTTGTGATCACAGTTGTTGCTCCTGCTTACAGGCTTCTAAACTTGATTTTCTATAAAAGTGCTTGCTGCTATCTGCCTTATGTACCTATCTAATGATAGACAGATCTGGAAGATGGCTAGACTAATGTATTCCTTTCTGTGTTTGTTTCAGAAGATGAAATTTCAGACACTACTGTCAGTGCAAATGTTTCTGCATCTACAACAAAAACTGGTAAGAGTTCAAATTCATAGAATCATAGAATGATTTGGGTTGGAAGGGACCTTTAAGATCATCTAGTTCCAACCCCCCTGCTATAGGAGGGACACTTTCTACTAGAACAGGATGCTCAAAGCCCCATCCAGCCTGGTCTTGAACACCTCCAGGGAGGAGGCACCCACAACCTCTCTGGGCAACTAGTTTCAATGTCTCACCACCCTCACAGTAAAGAATTTCTTCCTAATATCTAGTCTAAATCTATCCTCTTTCAGTTTAAAGCCATTTTCCGTCTTCCTGATCCTACCTGCCCTTATAAAAAGTCCCTCCCAGCTTTCCTGTAGGCCCCTTTCAGGTAGTGGAAGGCTGCTATAAGGTCCCCTGAAGCACTCTCTTCTCCAGGCTGAAAAGCCCCAGCTCTGTTGGCCTGTCCTCGTAGGGGAGTATCTTATGAAAGATTGCTATCGACTGTATTGTGTTTGTGTGGGCTAAATATCAACTCCTTTATTAGTTTAAATGTTGAAAATGGCTGCATTGAATGTGATGCATCTGAGGAAGAAAAACTGGAGATGGGACCGTGTTTTTTGATAACTGAAGATATTAAAGAATCTGTTTTGGAGCTGAGAGCAATGGGATAATAAAGATGGATACATTCGGTGTTATTAAAGGAAGAGAATAAGATGCAGCCAGAGAAAGTCTGAATGTTTTTCCTATGAGAAGAATGAGACATTTTCAAATTGTGCTGTAGTTCTTTTATATTTCAAAAACCCTGATGTTTATGTCTATTCTAAAAGCGTTTAATAAAGAACCCACACCTCATTGTGAATGAGATCTTCAGACATTTCACTGAATTTCCCTTTATGTCATAGAGGAGAAAGCAGTAATTTGTTGTAATACTAATAGTTGTTTATGTCTATGAGCAAAGCATTGGAACCCCCCAGTGAGGTTAAAGCTCTCGGTGGTTGTGGAACAAGCTTCCAGGGAGACTCTTTCTTTGAGGCACTGTTATTCTAGGCAAACAGCCAGCAAAGCAGGAGGAAAGGGAGACAGTTATATGTTCTTATATGTTCTGGTGTGGCCATTGTATTTAGAAGTACCCCATCCGTATGAGAGAAAGTGGCAGGTCGTTATTTGTTCCTATTCTATATTTCCCATCTCTGAGCAGCACTAGAAGAGGGAGCATGACAGGGCTTGGGTTGTAGGCAGGAATAGAAATGAGCCCCTGTGGCTGACAGTAGTGCTTTCTGCTTCTATTAAGTGATGGAACAGAACTCTGGGCAGCTTTCCATCATCTTTTCACATGGCCAGCTCTGAGGCCGCCTTCCCACAGATCCCTGCTGCCTGAGGATGCTCTTACCTCCACCACCAGCTCTTGCCCCTCTGCAGAAGGGAGCTTCCAGGAAACGTGAGCACTGAGTTCATGCCAGGGATTATCACATGCTAGAGACCATTATTCCTCTCACTCAGATGTCCAAAGCTTGGCTGCACACCTTGGAGAAGGGCTGCCAGGCTTTCTGTGACCTCCCAAGAAATGTATACCTTCCCTGCGATGCAAACTGTGTGTGCTGTGAGCCCTCTAGAAGCACCTGTGGGCAAGAAAGGTCTGTGAGAGCCTGATTCAAAGAGAAACTCAGCTGCCTTTGTGAGAGAAGACAGCTAGCTGTATGGGCTGTTTATATGGAATAAATCAACAAAAATGCTTCTCTTGCAGAGGAGGAAGCTTTGAACACAACCATTTTGAGAGCGTCAACACTTCTAGCAACAAAGCTGACAACAGCTACAGCCTCAACTATGACTGTGTCCATTACAACAAGCTGTAAGTGATGTTTTCTTGTGCTAATGATTGAGGCTGATCCAGTGGTCACTGAGTGGACACTGAGCAGCAGTACCCTTGGCCTGGGAATGCATTTATAGATGGTCACATCCTTGGTAGTACCTCCAGAGCCATCAGGCTCAAGGAAGATCCAAGCCAGGTCTGATAACTGCTCTATCACAGGCTTGTGCTCATGGGGATGTCCTACTGATGGGGCTGGGTTTCCCTACAGGGAAGGGAGTCTTGTTCCTGTTGATCTTCAATTTAAATTCTGATTTTAATCCTACTGCAAGCAAAGCAGTAGATTTTTTTGTGTGTGCAAATGAGTATATAAAAATGACAAAAAATTTTCAACATTCTTCGTTTAATAGATAACACAACGACTCCAGCTAATGCCACAGAAGGTACAACACAACATACAGCTGCGCAGCAGCCAGCACAGGCGACCCCTACGGCAGGAATTGAAAGTGACAACACAACAAGTGGTGAGTGACAATTCCTTGGAGCCATTTCTGATTCATACAATGCATTTCTGTAAAGCAGTATGGAGCAATAGGAAAAGATCAAAAAGGATTATTTGTATAATGGATTAAGAGCTTTGTGAAAGCAGAGCTCTTCTTCCTACCTACAGACTATATATCTCAATGAATCCTTCTGCAGAATCTTACACACAGAATATTATAACTTTGATTTGTAGTGGAGGTGACCTGAAGCCTTTACATAGGATTTGAATCTCCCTGTAATTAGGAGATCTGCATTTGGAGGGATTTTCATTTTTTTTTCTTCTGTTTTGCTAAGTATTTCAACAAAAATTGTTGTACGAGATCTGAGTGGTGCCCCCCTTTGTTTTTTATTTTATACATACAGTTTTTTACATAAACAATACTGTGTATGTATATAATAGAAAATAACATACATCTTCAACGTTACAAATAACTATTCTCTTTATTATTACGAGTCAAAATACCAAAAGCAGTGAGGTGATACTAATTACTCTCTGAGTCAATCTTCCCATAAGTCTTCAGAAAGATATGTATGTTGGGCCAGTGCATCAGATGAGATTTCACTTAAAAAAAAAAAAAAAAAAAAAAGGAAAGAAAAGAAAAGAAATACCCTGCATCAAGCCAGCAGTTGGAATAATTTAAGCAAGAATAATAACATACATATTAAAAATGTAATGAAAATGGATGATGAATGAATTTATACCTAAAAGCAAGGCTTACTTGATTCTCACTTCCCTCACATAAACAGGAAAATTAAAGACACTGCCTGAAAGTCTTCCTCAGTGCAGGACTGGGACAGTCATGCTCCCTGCAATGGATGTCGGCTTAGTGAGATTTTTGCTATTAAAATGGATATAATGGGAAAGCTGCTATCTCTGCTCTTCTTTTTTTCTTCCACTCTAGCAGTCAGCTTCTCCCTCATTTTGTGGTTGACCTTAAAGAACTGAGGCAGGATTTGATGATGCCTGTATGAAGTTTCCAAATTTGCTTTCATGACTCCTGGTTTCTAATACAACACAGGCATCTCTGCTGATCTGTAACACAAGTCATCATTTCTCCTCTTTCAGTCCGGGCTAGAAGCATCAGTAAATAATCTTATCCACACAGTAGAGATGCAACAGGGCTTCGTGTCCCCACCGCAATTTCTGTGGTTGCTGTAACCTCCCATTACAAATTCAGAGAGAGCCCCCAGTGTTCCATACACTGTGAAGTCAGGCACAGGACATTTTTTTTTTCCCCTTAAGTCTTCTGTATTTTTCCCTCTGCAGGCCATAAGTAAAATTTCCCCTTTCCTTCTGTGCTTTCTAGCCCTAACTGTTATATAGGAAGCCAATAATTAGACTTGCCTCCATATTTTTCTTATTTATTAGTACATGATATCAAAGCCAAGAGTTCACATTTAGCCAGAAGAGTGACCTTCCTTGGACACTTCAATAATTTTAAATGGTGTCACACTACAGCAAGTCACACCTATATATGAGATTTCATGTCCTGGGACACCTAGTGCTACCAGAGTCTGCAAAATGAAAGGCAGCAGAAGATGGTGCTCTTCCTCCCCCAACTGTCGATCAAAAGTCAGCACTCAGGATATTAAATTGCAAACTGTTGGTGGGTTTGGGGCTGTGATGTTTCTGATTTATCCTGTGCTTCTTTCCCGGAGGATGATATAACATGATGCATGGAAACATTAAATATTAAAAAGTGAGAAAAGGGAAGAGTGGAAGAGAGAATTTTCATGCCAAACTGCTGATAAGTAGGCAGGAGGAGGATTAGGCTAACAGCATACTTTTCAGTTGTCCTTGGGTTTCTGTCACAGGCTGCAGATACCTGTCATGCTTCTGGAACGCCCCGTGCAGCAGCTGGCTGCAGGGATGTGCTCAGTGAGGAGCAGCTTCCACTGGTTTTGATACACTACAATTTTTCAAAGCTTTTATTAATGCAGTCTTTAATGCAAGTGATTTTGCAGGCTGTTAATTTCAGGGGAGAGATGTATATGTCACCTAACCACATCCTCACACTAGGGTTTCAAAGGGTCGGTGTTCCCTATAAAGGAGTATCTTGGATTTATTGACTGGCCAAGTGATGCTGTTACAGATGTCTGGTCTCTCTGCTGCACATCTGCTGCTTATTTGAAGCACCATGTGATGTCAGACCTCATTAGGCTGCAGCCTGCTGCAAGGAAGATTTAGAGTACTGTTGGGAAATGCTGAAACACGCGTGGGTGATATGTAGGTTAAGTAGAAAATCCTGCTAAGATCAAGCAAGGATGTGTGCTGAATTTCAGCTGGTTGAAGAAAATGAAGGGTTCTGGGAGCACAAAGAGCAAGGAAACAGCTGAGGTTTGGACAGCAGCCCTGCAGGGCAGTTTCACGTTCCCCTCCTTGATTATTCTTTTGACAAATGCGTGCCAGTGTGCTTGCCATTTCTCTTTCAAAGCTTCTGTGGAGAGAGCGGTGCCACCTCTGGGATGCTCTGCCTTCCCACAGTCATCCTGTCCAGACAGCTATTTTACAGTCTTTACCATTTTATTCTTATGTTGCCATTTTATTCATCAGCAGTGACTGATAGCAGACATACTGCAGGGTGATTTGAGTGCTCCCCCAGGGCAGGTGGGACCCTGATTTCCAGTGGGTTACAGTGCTGCCACTGCAGTGGTTGGATATGGATGCTGCTGTCCCCATAGGCTTTGGGTAGAGAAGCCATTGGATTAGGCACAAGACATGTCTGCTTCTGCCCTTCTGCTTCGGGAGCTTGTTCTGCAGCCTCTCTTATCCATGGTGCATTTGATAGTCACCATCTTGCATGTAGTTATGCTGGGTTCTGAGGGTGGACACAGAAATCACCTGCTGTACTGTAGCAGCTTGAACTCTTCTGCATGGCTGTTGTCATCCTTGTTTTCATGGCCAGACACTGCCTGTGTCTGGACTCACCCTGAACAATGTCATGGACAAATCTCATGGCCTCAATCCTCTACTGACTGTGAGGGAGGGCAGCAAAAAGGCACTTATGTTTTTCATATGCTAATTTTCAGGGATATATTATTTCTCAGACCTTAACAGCACAGAATGAAGTAATTAACTCTACACTTAATTACAATCCTTAGAACTTTATAAAGTATCTCATTACCATTATGTGACAGTTGCGGCAGAAGCTTGTATGTGATTTATTATTTTTTGTAAATGAAGGTAAGTGATAGAAAGCAGGAAGCTATCTACCTCATCAGCCTGGTCTCCAAAGTCAGTGTTGTCTTCTGGCGCAGGCATGAGGCTGTTGGATGCTAAGGATGTGCTTTAAAGATGCCTAAACTACGTCAGTCCTAGCAACCTCATAGGGATTGGTCAGTGTTTGACAAAGGTTTACCTGAAGGCATAGTGCTTTCTGACCTGAACTCACCTCTATGATGGTGAGGGGGCTTGCCAGGGGGATGGCTCAAAATCTAATGCAACTCTTCTGCTGGTGTGTCTTACCCAAATGTGTGTCTTGTTTCCAGCTGTGCAAGTGAATGGAACACAGTCTGCACAAAATGAGAGTTTGAGTGCTACAACTACTAAGACAGGGACTTTGTCTCCTACAACCTCTTTACAAGAAAATACTACTGCTCCTGGAACCTCAGGTATGTCTTTAAAACATACATTTCATCTTCCTATACAAATAGTCCGGAAGATGTAAAAGATTTTGAATATCTTCTTTATATGCTATGCATTGTCCTAGAATGAGGGCTAACTCTTTATTCATGCAGGGTACGATGTCACCCTGCTAAGAAGTTATGAGTGATGGACAAACTTCAAAAGATTCATAGGAAACTCAATGTCATTACAAAAGGATATAAATTAAGATAATAGAAACCTTATATATGTTGTATGTGGTCATTGTGTAGCACTGACTGCCAGAAGAGGTCATTGAGATAAATTCTCTGGCTGCAAAGCAAAGGAGAAAACAGCTATAATTTTTACAATTGTTAATAAATTTGTAGGGCGTGCTAAAGCATATGACCAAATTAAATGGCACTGTTCAAACTACAATACAGTCAGATGCAAGGTCAAAAAGATATCAGTCCTTCCAAATGCCTGCCTACCTTTATTATTTTTCTGAATGTGTTTTGTTGTATTTATCCACTAAGAAACTCTGTGGCAAATGTAGATGCCAGCTAATGAGAGTGATCATTTATTAGATTTCTAGCAGGCTTAATTTTCCTAGATTTTGAAGAATCACTTAGGTTTTCTCAAGGTCTCTTGAGCTTTTACTCAGTACTCTGAGCTACACATACATAAGCCCAATAAGGACATTGACTTTGTTTGCATTTCCCAATTATTATTAATGTTTAACATTTCCAGAGGGATATGAGACTCTTTACAATTCCCTGGACTGTGTTTGCAGGAGATAACTGAGTGTTCAATAATGTTTTGTTGTGCTAGAACTTAGCATGTTGAATGGGTGTTTACTGTGATTCTTCTCATAGAGGACGGGATTGGATATGCATGTATAGTAATATCAGTACATGCTAAAATGCTTAGAAGCATTCTAGGGAAATTGAAATTTTTTTCATTTTTAAGCTATGGCCATTAATTTAGAGAGGAATCATTAATTATTTTAATAAACCTGTTCCCTATAATACATATGTTTTGAATTGTATTTAATCATGGAAGAAATGTTAAGGCTCATGCAATGCAAATAGATTATTTGAGACAGTCAGCGCAGCTTCACCAAGGACAAATAGTGCCTGACCAATCTGGTAACCTTCTATGATGCATCAGATAACAACAGATGACAAACCAATGTCATCTGTGTGGACCTGTAAGATCTCTAACCCAGGCCCACAGGACGTCCTTATCTCTGTATTAGAGATTAGGTGGAGTGATCTATACAGTGGATAAGGAATTGACCAGATGGCTACAGCCAGGGAGTTGTAATCAGTGGCTCTGGTGTGTCCCCAGGTGTCTATCTTGGGACCAGTGCTCTTCAAAACTTTTATCAGTTACGTAGATAGTGGGATTGAGTGCACCCTCAGCAAGTTTGCAGATGACACCAAGTCAAGTGCAGCTGATATAATAGAAGCAAGAGATACTATCCAGAGAGACGTGGAAAACTTGAAAATTGGGCTCACTTGAACCAAATGAAGTTCAACAAGTCCAAGTGCACTGAGGTGGGGATAATTCCAGATATGAGTGATATGGGAGAAGAATTAATTAATTTTCTCTGGAAAAGGTTGTGGAGGTCCTGGTAGATAAAAAGCTGGACTTGAGCTGTCAGTGTGCTCTTGCAGACTGGAAGGCCAACAGTATCCTGGGCTGCATCAAAAGAGTGGTGGCCAACAGGGAGAGGGTGATTATTGTCTCTCTCTACTCTGCCCTGGTGAGGCCCTGTCTGGAGAACAGAGTTCAGGTCTGGAGTCCTCAGCATAAGAAAGACATGGAGCTGTTGGAGTGGGTCCAGAGGATGGCCGCAAGATCAGAGAACTGGAGCTCTTCTGCCATGACGAAAAGTTGAGGGAGGTGAGCGTGTTTAGCTTGGAGAAGGCTCTGAGGAGATCTCATTGTAGTCCAGTGCTTAAAAGGATCTAAGAAACAAGACAAAGAACAACTTTCTGCACAGTCTGATAGTGATAGAACAAGAGGGAATGGTTTAAAACTAAAAGAGGGAATATTTAGATTAGATACTAGGAGGAAATTTTTTCACTCAGAGGGTAGTGAGGCACTGGCACAGGCTGCCCAGAGAAGCTATGGATGCGCCATTCCTGGAAGAATTCAAGGCCAGGTTGGATGGGGCCCTGGGCAGCCTGATCTAGCAAGTGGCAACCCTGCCCATGGCAGGGAGTTGGAACTAGATGATCTTTCATGTCCCTTCCAACCAAAACCATTCTGTGATTCTATTACTACCCTGTTACATTTTATGTCTTTTGGCAGACACACGCAGAGTGTGGGAACCTTACCACTGGTACCCTGCAATAAAGCAATAAATTACAGTATTTTTAATGAAAGATTCTTTCTAGCAGGCAAATTGACCAGGTTAAAATGAAATTGTAACACATATATGTCTGTGGATTCTATCTGTTGAGTTATCTGTAATATTATTTGTACAATTTCTCATTTAAAAAACATTTATAACACACCAAAAAATGTTTACATCCTTTTCTTCATCTACTTGTGACAGCCATCATCTTACTCAGCTTACTGTAAAGCCAATAAATCTTTAGCTCAGGGACTACCCAAGGAGCCAGCACTGTAATTTCCTGGCTGAGGAAGTAAGGGACCATCTGTCCTGGGGGATTCAGCCTAGGTCACTGGCATAGCCAGTATGCTGACTTCCCATAATGTTGCCATTTCATAATCACTTCCTCCTCACTGGGATTTCATCCTCACACTTTTCCTGCCTCCACACAGGACTGACCAGTTCCTTTTTGCTTTTTTGCAGATTAAATATTAAAGAAGTCCCATTACACACTCCAGTGAGCTAGGTAGCCCAAATGCGTGTGCCTTTAGACCATTTCTGCTCCATATTTTCTGTGTACATTGAAGTCTTCAGGGAAAAAACAAATCTGGTTCCCTATAAGCAGATTTCTCTTTATATGTTCAGCTGCTCAGGGCCAAGGGAGGCTTCACCCTAATAACTTTTAAGGCAATGCAAGCATAAAGTCAGTTGTTTCAGGGTGTACTGAGTCTAGAAGAAATGCTGACTCTTGCTGCCATGAGATTCTTTCTTTGCAGCACTGTGAAATTTCATCATCCGTAGGGTCTGGGTACTTTTTGTTCAGTGGAACAGGGGTGGTATGTGCAATGCAACCTTCAAGGGATCACAGAGCTTAAAAGCTGAAGGCACCTAAGCCAGATCTTCTGTGTGGAAAAACAAATTAATGTGACATTCACCCAAAACAGAATGTTTCTATTTGGTTTTCTCAACAATAGTTCAGCTGATTAATCTCAAACCAAAAGAATATATTTAGCTTTGAGACCATTTTTCACTGGGGGGAAGAGGGGGGGGAGATGCCCCTTTCTTACTGTAAGGAAAAAAGAAAAAAAAAAAAAGAAGTACATTTTGAAAGGAAATTTCCAATCTGCCATATCAAAAGATCAGGGTGTGGGAGAAGTGCCACAGAGAGCTGGAGAGCAACTGAAACGAGTGGGGGGAGCTTGTGAAGGAGCTTGGAGAAACATCAGAGAGCAGCATCACTGTACTACAAAGGATTGAAGCCAGCAGCTGCGGAGGAGGGCTGAGTGGGGCTCACCTAGGTTGGGGAAGGGAAGAGGAGCTGTTTTTAGCAAAGAGAGCAACCAGCATGCATGCCATTGACAAGTACACTTCTTCAACTTTGGCTGTCATGTATCACATGCCTCCTACTCCTGCTCCACCTCCGCAAAGGATTGCTTGTTAATATTTCATTTTCTCCTTTTGTTTAATTTGTGCAGAAGTGGAGATTAAATGGATCTGTCAGAGTCTAAATACTTGTGAGGAATTGCAAGTTGACTTTTTATTCTGTGACCTGAACAACAAAAAATCCATAAAGTGGGATGAGTTTAAGTTCATCCAGCAGGCTGGTAAGATCAGAAAATCTATTATAATAAGCTGTCAAGAGAATCAGCCTGCTGCATCTATCAATGCCTTTATTGCACTCCTCAAATTATAAATCCTACTTACCTGATTCACAGAGGTATCTTGCTGAGAAAGAACCCTCGGAGCAAGACAAGGAGGGTTTGGCTCTTTCTGTGGATAAACTGTACAGGAAAGCTGGATAGTGGTATTAAGTGAAAACTGCTCACTGTAACTTTAGCTTTTCCACACAGAGAGGCACAAACTGAAGCATCAGAGAGCTGGAAAGCATAACGAAGCCTCAGCTAACACAATTACAGAACTGCAGAACAATCAGGACAAGGAGAGTGTTTTAAGATTCTTAATTTTGCTGTGATTTATCTTGTGGTATCCCATCTGAGTAATCAGCCAAATTTATTCACTTGTTTTGCCAGCGAGCATAGATCCATGTGGCTGCCTTCCAAAAGCAGAAGCAGCAAGCTGCAGGGTGCACAGGCTGTTCGGGTAGCAAAGCTCTGGGAGAGGTGAGCTGCTGGTGCCCCTCTCCATCTGTCAGCCTCCTCACCAGTGCTGCCATTGCTCAGGCAGGTATTGTCAGATCACCTTCTCATACATCAGCCTCTTTATCTTTTTTCTCCTTACCATACGGTCAGTGTTGTACACCACAATTCTTGTGAGGAGTCTTGGAAATCTTCCTGGATTTTTTATGCAGAACACCCACCCCCAGCTCACAGCCTCAGGGACATGTAGGGGCCAAGCAGATGGGCAGAACAATACAGCAAACACCGGAGCAAGCAAAGGGCTGTCTGCCTTTCCGTCCTCCTCCCCTAGAAAAGCAGTGCCCAGCTATGTCATCAGAAAAGTTTGCTTTCTGAGTCAAGATGGTTCACTTTGTTTACAAGAGTGAAGCTAAGGAAAATGTTTTGCTGACATCTTCAGAGTTTTTCTTAGGAAAGTTCAGATCCCCTCAGAATGGGGAGGGCAAGCTAGGCATTTTATAGGGATGTGACCTACCTGAAAGGCTTGACAAGATCCTCTGCCTGTCTCCGTGAACATCCACATCATTGTATATTTGCATGTTCAAATGTTGTTGAGTGCTCGCATTTTTTTCCAAGGGATCTCACTCTCTGTGAGAAAGGCAGGGTTCAGCTAACAGCTGATCATATCACATTTGGATGTTCCCTTGATGCAGATGGGTGTCCTGCAGCTTTCTGTACACCTCTGTTTGACAGGAGAGCTATTAACTTCCCAAAGGGCTTTCCTTGGCTCTTGTCATTCATGTTGCCCAAACATGCAGTAAACATCCCCTAATAAGCCATCACAGATATCCTCCCTGAACATGGTGACACTGTGCAGATGGATAGATAAGATGGTAAATAGCTTAGGAAGAGCATCTCTCCTGAATTTTCATCAGCCAGTATGCAATAAGTGTACCCTCAGGATTAAACTAGCATTGCCAATATTTAGTATGTTCAAGGAGATCTCTCACTGCTGACTTGATGTACTTGGCTTTTCAACTTTTCTTGCATGTTTGCAATTAAAGTGTTGTTAAAGCTCTGTCACACATATTATTAGCAAAAATGATTGTTTGCATGCCAGTGGCTCAAGTGATCTGTTTATAATTGAGCGTAGAGAGGATGAGAAACAACAGCAGCTGTACTACTGTGAACAAACATTCACAGTAGTAGAATAACATCTTTAATCCATGTTGCAGCTCCTCTTGCAAGAGCTGTCTCTACAAAGCACAGGAAGCACCATGATGGGACAAGTTCTCCTGAGGAGCTCTCAGTATGAGTTAGATGAGCCATGTACCTAATGTGGTGTGCCAGAAACTAGCCTTAGAGGAGCATGGAGGGAGTTTTGTGGTGCTGAGAACCTACGACTCAAAGTAAGGAGGAACTGCTGAGGACATAGCACCTAGGGGATGTTCCTCCACGGTGTCTCCAACCACTGAGAGGCATCCCCAGGTCATCCCCTTTGCTGGCTTCATGCAAGCACAGAGGTGTTGTGCTGCCATTTCACACGGATGGATGTTTTCAAAGACAGGGATGAGTTAGGTGTCTGGCTTCTTTTGGCTTCAGACTGATCATGGGGGAGATTTAATGTAAGGCATTAAGGTCACTGTGGGAGTGAGGTTTCTCTATCCTCCAGATGCGAAATATTCACAGCATTTGTAGCATTCAAGCACACATGCCTCAGCCTAGATACAGGCAAGCAGCATGCTAACATGATGTTCTGTGCCCAAATCTTCTGACTCGAAAGAAGAATGCTGCAGCAGCAAGATCATAAGCTTTGCACACAAGCCACTGCAAGGTCCAGTTCTTCTTCACTAGTAAGGCCTCATTCCCACTGTTCAGCAGGCTGCTAGCCATGAGCACCTGGGTAATTAATGAAGATCTGTTGCTGAGAGATAGCAACAGTTGAAGATGTGGCTCAATTAGGCATTTGAGTTTATTTCTTACAGAAGTGATTTGTCAGTTGAATACCAGCTCTTCACCCCAGGGCACTTATTTGGCTTTAGCAGGAGGATGCTTTTGGAGACTGTATAAGTTAATTCAGAATTGTTTGAGTTTCTTGTCCAGTTACTGGGCTCATCATTGGAGTCTGCCAGTTTATACAATATGAAGACCTTGCTTTCCTTTTTGCAGGGACCTCTAAACCAGTTAATAACAATTCTGTTCCTTCCATTTTCTTTCAGACCTTTCTGTGAGCACCCTGCCAGTACCAACAGGTAAGAGGGAAAGGAAATATTTGGGAAAGAAGAGGGTAGGAGTTGGAACCTCAGGTGGAACCTGAAGCACAGTACATAGAAGGAGACGAGGGATGCTCAAATTGCTGCAGTGCGTAACTTTGCAGTGAATGCAAGTGAATGTCATGTGGTACCAGTAGATGAGGCAAAGCAGACTAGCAGGATACTGAATGATGCAGTAGGAATTAATACAGAAACAGTGTTTGCCAGGGAGCTCTCCTTCCATGTCCTGTGGTTAGAAGCAACAGGTCTCAGCATAAGGCAAAGTCTTCCTGTATTAGAGAACCTGGTTGTTGTAATGGATTGCTATTCAGATTCCAGATCTTTCCCTAGATGGAAAACATCTTTCAGATTCCATTTCCAGAAAGTGGGCAGGATGGGCTGAATTGTGAGGAAAATTCAGTGGATAATGTTGATAATGTTTTTAAAACCTTAATCCATTTCACTCATCCAATAGAGCTTCCTTTTAGCTACTGTTTTTCTTCAGTGATAGCCACATATAGTTAAAAGACTAACCTGTGGGTTTGTCTTCTCTGCATTACTCACGTCTTGGTCATCTAATAGACAAGTAGGAAGATAGCCAATGCCTTTGAACCCTCCATTTTTCTCCTGAGGAGATACTGCACAAGTTCAGGGACACATTTTCACATTTCTCGGTGTAATTTGTTTCTGTTGACATTTTCAGTCAGTATCCAGAATAACTCACTGCTGTGATAATTGTCTGCCTGCCCTGTGTATCTTGCAGTCTATCAGATAGGGTAGTGAAAAGGATAATTGTATTTCCCTGGGAAATCCAAAGCAACCACATAGAATCATGAATTCATAAGAATTATTTCTGTTACTTCATGATGGCTCCCATTTCCCTCCTCACATAATTGCCTTTCAGCACACAGGCAACAGAGGAGGGAGAACTTTAAAGAAACATGGTAGGATGTTCAGGGACAAGGGACTCAGGCAGTGATGGTTTCCTGCATATAGCATCTAAATGCCTCAGTTAGGGCTATATTGTATAGACACCATACTACATCCACACAGTGTTTTAAGTTAGAATCACCTGGCTTGTAGGCATCTGGAAAACCAATATACTAGCATCTCTACTGAAAGAGTCGGCCCCTGGCTTTTCTCTGCTTTACTCCTCTTACGTCAGGAAACAACATGCTCATACATATTGGAGTGGATCAGGATGTTATGAGCATGGAAATATGAACAAAAGGAGAATAATGGAGAAAAAGCCATCAACAAAATGTTTAAATGTACTGGACCTGAGTTCCAAATCAATGGAGAAAGAAGGAGACCTACAGATTTGGGACCAACAGTCACTATTTGTTATTCTAATTCAGCACATGAAAGTTACAAATGTTGCCTATTGAAAGATTCTGTAAAACAAATGGACCTGTAATTTGGAAGCTTAGCAAATCAAAATTGTTTTTCAGTCCTCAAAATGGCCCTGAAGAGTTAATTGTAGTGGTTCAGTTAATGTCAGCCTCCACCCAGCAAGCTGAGCCCCTTCTGTCCTTTGGAAGAGCAATGCAACCACGCTGGTTTCGATGCATGAGCAATAGGAGCTGTCTGCCTTGCATTACAACTTTGATGGATATCTTGGATAGCTGATACCCAAGTCCAGTTCAGATTAGCATCTAAAGGCAGAAATGCATTTCTCTTAAAAATGCTCCAGAGGTTCTGACAGTTCCTGCTCTCCCCAGATGTGGGAGAACAAGCACACACATCACATTGTCACACTCAATTGTCAAGAAAATGTTCAGCTACTCGTATTACCCCCCTTTGGACTTCTTCATCTACTATTAGTGTTCTTTATTATTAGCAGTGAGATATTTTGGTTCTTCATCTTTTGAGGGCAGGTCTTATTTTCACACACTTGTTTATTTACTTGCTTGTTAAGAGAAGTTGCTGATGTTGACCAGTACCTTAACCTCCTAAAGGAATGACGGTAAGTGGGCAAGCAGATGATCCCAGAGAAGACATCTGTATAACAGTCCAAAGAAAGTGTGAGTTTGTCCTAAGGCTTTTCCACCCCTCATGCCAAATTATCCAGGTGCTACTTAGGAGACTTATAGCTGTGGAGCACATCATGGCTCCAGAACTGCTGACATCAAAGGTGTGTGGGGAAGGTAATTTTTCTGGGGTGTGGGGGAAGTTGTCTAGAGAAATTCTGGTACTTATATGTTGATCTGAAAGCAATATTTTTTCTGCAAATCTAGATTCTGGCAGTACTGGAAACAGTTCCGAAAAAACGAAAGCATTGGAGGATACTATCCATTACTCTAGTGAGTGTTACTACTTTGTTGTCCATCTTCTCAGTTTTCAGTAGATGAACATGGCTTTAGATGAGTGCTTGGAGTTGCAAAGAAACAAATTAGACAGTATTATTTGTCTGTACCAGGCCATAGAGCCTCTTGCAAACTCAATTTAACTCAGCAAGTTGACACCTCTCCCACTGAAAAGCAGAATGATTATCCCCAAGGACTGAAGTCAAAGTAATAAAATAAAAAAAAAGAAGAAGAAAATGTGAGTGGAATCATACTCTGTAAGAGAAGACAAATGGAAATGTGAAAATATAATTTACATACCATTATGAATACTCGTTATATTAATATATTGTTATGAATACGTTATATGAATATGTTGTCCATAGTGTCATGAGAGGGTGAGAGAGAAGGACTAGGAGAAAGTCCTCTGTGAATTGCTTTAGCAGTTGTTGTTTGCATGGTGCATGTTACTTAATTTTTATTCTAAAATTGCATGTCTCTGGGGCAGGAGTATAACTGCAGATCTGTTATTTCCTACCCAAAGCACTAGCTCAGCATAATACGTTTGATGTTTTTCTACTCTGAACTCATCTCTCAGTTCTCCCTCTGGTTCTGCAGATGCACATTTATATGAATATTAAACATTAATTGCATAAAGAATCAGTGAAGATGCCATTTCAAAATATGGGGCCGGCTGGAGGGAGGATGCTGAGGCTCTGCAGCCTCATTGACATGGGGCTAAACCCAAACATGGCTGACTGCTGCCAACAAAAAAAGATAAGTGGAGAGAAGCTGGGCTTGGATGTTTCCCCAGGAAAGCTTCTCTTCATGACATAATTCTTTCCTTTTTGCTTCTTGGCTGGGAAATACCCGTCAGGAAATGGCAGATGGTGGGAAATAATAAAAGTGTAGAAAGGACCTCATTTAAAAAGAAGATCTTGCATTTTATATCCACAGTTGTAAGTGCTGCAGGGAATGTTACTGAATTATGTAATTCCTTGGTATCTTTCTGGGTGCTCAATGCTAAAAGAAATAATTGCTTTAGTCACTGAATTTCAGATAAGTCTTTCTTTCAAAAAAATGAAAACAAAATTGCAAGTATAAAAAAATTATTTCTGCAATGGGGCAGTTTTTATAAACCTTGAAGACCACCCACACCAGGGGCAAACCTTGCAGCCAACCATTGATTAGGACTACACAGGTCCCACTGGGGCAGCTGCTGAATTTGCTGAAGCCTGGGTGAAGGTACCACCATGGGGTTTGGGGGGCTGGGGCCAGGAGCCTCTCACCCTGGTACATGAGTGCCTGGGCAGAGGTAAATAAGAGATTAAAATGATGTTCTGCATGTCTTGCAGGTGTTATCCTGCCCATTGTCATCGCCTTGATTGTCATTACCCTCTCCGCCTTCTCTCTTGTGGCCTTGTACAGAGTGTGCCATAAGAAAACTCCAGGTATTTGGTTGACCTTCTCTGAGTAAAGGGGAGAAAAAATATCAGTGTGCTTATTATTAAAACATTTCTGGAGGCTTTTGAGATTACTATAACTAGAGATGCTGCAGTAGTCTGATAGGAAACACTGCATTTCAGAGTATTTTACCTGAAGTGGGAAAGCAGCACTTCATTTTCAAAATCAATAGGAAGAACAGAGGGAGCAAAAATATCTGTGATTTTTTTGAGAATGTATAATGCTGTAAAGATTTTTGTTTCGCCTTTTGCAGCTGCAAAGAGCTAAAAAACAGCTGCACTAACATGATCAGTCAGTTGGATAGAAAAAGGGTGAAAATAAGCTTGGAGATGCTGTTCACCACAATCTCTTGATGTTCATTTTATCTCTGTTCAAAACAAAAGCAAAGAAACGTCAGTGCTTTCTTTTAGGAAATACCTGATACATGAGTAAAATTTTTTGGTTACAGTGTATGCACGGGTACAAAACTGCTGAGCAAACAGTACTTCCAGAAATAGTTGCTTTTGACAGATCAGCTAAAACCAGTATAAATTTCACTGCTGTCCATGAAATACTTAAGGTAATGAGGATGTAATTCCATTAGATCTCATTTGCCAGGTATTTCAGAGAGTTGCCAAAGCTGGCCACAGGAGAGTGCAATTTTCCATTAAGTGAAATAACAACCAAACATATCTGAGTCCTGACTGTGAGTCAGCTGGCATGAGTTAGGAGCTCTGTGCAGAGCCTCAGTGGTGAAATCACTGGGACTTGGTATACAAAATCACAGCGGGATGTGGAAGCTGTAGAGCAAGGCAAACTGCATCGCAACCAACTTGGCCAATGGCATGGCAATCAGAACAAAACAAAAAGCAGGAGGTGTGCTGCCTGTTTAGGAAATTACTGAATTTTCAGGGTAAAGACATTAGGTGAAGTTTGTTTTCTTGCCAACCTCCTCGCACACAAATGCCAGTGCTCACAGTACTGGCAAATTAACTTGAAAACAAGAGGAGGCAGCAACAGTGACCTGCCATCCATCTGTGTATGGGAGCTGGCTCTGTGCATCCTAGGTTGTCCCACCCCATCCATCTGCCCACACTTGGGTGTGAGGAGAAAACAGGTTTGGTGGATGTTTCCCTTCCTCACTGACTGAGATGACAGGCTAAGTTGCTAGTTGGGCAAACCCCACTGCAGCACACAGGCTGTTTGTGTCCCCCCCCACCCTGCCTTCTGGATGAGTTGTTTCGTGCTCAAAAAACAGTCAGCATGGTGATCTTTTGGGAGGATGAGCTAGAGAAACTGACAGTTACCATCCAGTCTGGTTGTCTTAACATACTTAATTAAACACTATAAAATCACAACTGAGCCTTCTGCTAGCAGCAGCAATAGCTGTGTCTAAATGTTTTGCTTGACTGAGCTCAAATGACCCTTACTCTGTTCCTTTTTTCAGACAGACAAGAGAACGGCACTGAACAGTAAGTCAAATTTTTTCTTTGCATTGCTATGAGATCTGTTGGAGGGCACTTGTGAATGCAGCAAATTCTGCATGTGATTCTCTCAACTTTCTCTGCTTAAACATAACAAACAGTTGCTATCTAAAGAGAACAATGTTGCTGAAAGCAACATGCTTGCAGTTATTGTATACCTGTATGCATTATAACATGGACAGAAATGTGCTACTGCCTTGCAAGGGATCTTTTTGGAAAGAATAAATACCTTGTGCTGTGCCCACTTATTTTCTCCCCCTTCTCCTGCCCTTCCCTTTCCTTTCCTTTTTATTTCTCTCCTTTTATTCTTTGTTCCTCTCCATTCTCCATCACTACATATTCTTCTGTCCCATCTTCTCTCCACCTGTCCATTTGCACAGCCTCTGTTAAAATGACCAGAGAGTTTGTGGAGTCTCCTACTCCGGAGACTTTCAAAACCCACCTGTATGCGTTCCTGAGTGGCCTAATCTAGGTGTTCCTACTCCAGCAGGGGAATTGGACTAGATGATCTTTCGAGGTCCTTTCCAAATTCTGACATTCTGTGAAAATTATTTGTATATTGTATATTGTATATATTCTATAAAAGTATTTGTATAAGTACGAGAGTGAAATGAAGACAGATCCATTAGAAGATACATACCAAAGGCTGTTAGGTCTGGATGTGGTTTTGTATGACCAAAACCATTTGGGCAGGTGGTTTACTTGCTATTCCCATCTTTCCTAAAATCTAAAGTGCTCTTTCTTGCAATCCGACACAGCTATATGCCCCGCATTGGCCGAAAGAAAAGATATATCCCTCTCTTTCCATGGATGTACTTCTTCTGTGGAAGCACCAAATTGAGCCTGGAGTTGTGTGAGCTGATCTATCACATTTTAAGAGGGGAGTCTTTTCAGAGCCAGATGTATGGTGTTTGCCATCAATAAAACTCATGCACAGCAACCCGTAAAACCCATCTCAAGCCTCCAGACCATGATCTTAGAGTAGTATTAAACTAAGCAGTGTGCCAGAGTTGCATGCTCACTGTGCCTCATGTCATGTCACCAACAGGGCCCAGTCAGATAAAGAAGGTGTCAAACTTCTGTCCGTGAAGACAACTTCTGCTGAGACTGGTGAGTGATTCTTCTGTGTCATTGTGTTTGGGGATGTCATTTTCAACAGCAAAACCATCCTCACTTCCTCTCAGGTTGAAGTCACTGCAAGGGTACCCTCACACTGCAAAGCAGCCAGGTGGGAGCCTCTAGAGCTGCAACACAGCTGCACTGTGTGCAGTGTCAGTGTCTGGGAGTGAGAAATACAACTGCTATAGGGAAAATCATTTTTTTAATTCTTCAGTAGTAAGTGAGCTACAGCTAGGCATGTTCAGGGATAACCAAGGTAGTGATATTTATCAGTTAGATTTGGGTAGACAAAGATGTTTGTCCATTGATAATATTCTAGTAGCCAAAAGGATTGGGAGTAAGTGCTGCAGCCTAGTGTCCTGTCACCCTACGTATTCAAAATCCTACTCTTGTCATAACATTCTAGTCTTGTCCTACTCTCTCCTGTGCTTCACTGATCCAGTTTGTTGCAAAATGTGTGTGCAATAGAAGCTGAAAGGAGTAAGGGTTACAGTTAATGTACAAAAAAGAAATGAAAATCTCACCAATACAAGCAGGAGATGAAGGCTACTATAGGTTCTACAAGAGCAGAGCAGAAATAGCACTGAGGTGGAACAAAATCCTGTCTAATCTGATTCCCAGTTATTTAAAAAAAAAAAAAATTTAACTTCTCATGGTTATTCTTCTTATTGTTAAACATATGGTAACTCACTTTGTCTGCTACCTAGACCTAGACCTTTTCTTCCTACCCTCCCTATAGAAGTCCTCCAGAAACAACACTCTTACTTTATCCAACTTTTTAAGGTTTCTGCTTCCCCCATTGACATTTCAGAGGTTGCCCAATAGCTGTTTTTCTCTTTTTCTAAATCCTTGATGGGAAATTCCCTGTGACACAAATGTAAGTAATGCTCTGACACTTAAGTGACTGCAATTCAGCCTTGTGATTCGGGAAATTATTTTTACATTATATGCCTTTGAGAATGGATGTTTTTCTGTTTTAAGAGGTATGGAGCTGTGGGCATGTTTACATTAAAATCATAACATTCTTTCTGAAATCTGAGTGAAGTCTGAGACTGGGATTCATAGACATTTTTTTACAGATTCTGCCCTCATACAACTTTCAACAAGAAAGTAACTTCAGCAGCAGCAGTCATCATGTTTTGCAGAGTATAAATGAGGCAGGACCCAGGCACATTGTTCTTCACAAGATGAGGTCTGATGCTGTTAATCAGCTGCTGACTTAGCAAGTGTCTGAATTTCTTCCATCCAGAGGATGCTTGATTTTCTTCTTTACCGAAGTGTGATGTATGCATGTTATAATTGGAAGGTATGACTCATAGTCACTTACAAGACAAGATTCTTGCCCTCTTCTCACTAATACAATTCATATTTAAAACAGCTACCACTTTCTCTTGAATCCTAATAGCTTTACAGGTTTCAAAATTAAACATGCTTTCACTGAAATTGAAGTCCTGCTTTTCCCCAGCTTTGGAGAAATGCTCAACTTCTAAAATTAAAAACACTCAGAAAGAGAGGCCTGTTTCCTCCAGAAATATTTCTCACTCATACAGATATCTTCAAATATGTTGGGGTGCCTGCCCGCATGAATAAGATTTACTTACTTTGTTAAAATCTCAGGGTTAAGGCAAACACTTCTTGTACAGGCACAACAAAGCATGGAAATGCCTGACTCATTTGGTCTCTCTTACAACTTTGAAACAATCACTTCTCTACTTGTTCGTTTTCATTTCTAGATGTGTAAAAGCCAGGTCAACTGAAGGGGGAATTCAACTGTTCAGTAAGCAAGTTATAGCGGCCTCTGGTTGCATGTGCAAACCAAATTATAAAATGTCTTGACTAATAGGAGAAATCTCTCAGAAAAAGCCCCAGGCTTATAGTCAGACCCTTAGCATCTTCCTGCTGTCAATAGGCTGCCCAATCACCTGAACCTGAGCGTGCATATAACAAAGTTCTGCTTTCCAATATATTCAAATGAGGTTTTATTTTAATCTATACTTTTTAATTTTTACTTCTGTTCTTCCAAACAGAAGATTTTGTGACTGTGCAATTGTTACAAAAATGTTTAGAAAAATCTTATATACAAAACGTGTAAGTATACAACCAGCAACTCCTCTCGGACAGGTAACCTAGAAAAACCCTGTGTTGGTGATGTGCATGGCATGTCCTGAGCAAAGCTTGTATTGAATTTAGTCTTCTCTTGTTTTATACACCTAAACAACTGAGCCAGTTGCACTTAAAAGCCAGTCATAAAAGAGATATATGTCCAAAAGGCGATTTATCCTATCTGTCTTGGACATGTGTCTTGATCTGGACTTAGCTGATCTTAGAGGTCCACTGACTACTGAAGAATCCTATCTTAGGAATCTGTCAGAACCTAGTTTTCTTTTTTTCATATGTTAAAAGAAGGGCTCCTTTTTCAGAAGTGTAGGTGAATTAAATTTAATCAAGACTATTATTTCAAATACCTACAATTAATGTGAAAGAAGAATACAGGAAAAGAACAGTGTTAAATTAAGACTGGGCCAAAGTAATGTATTTTAATGGAGCAATATCATCAGGGGCACCAGGTAAAAGTGAGCTTTATCACTCTTATTTTTAAAAACTCCTGTTAGAAAGATGACTTCCTGATGGCTATGAGCTCTAAGGCACTACTTATTAAGAAGCAATCTAAAACAAAAAAAACAAGGAGACAAAATCAATTTTTCATGCATATTTGGCAGTAAACTGCAGCATTTGGTGCAAGATAAGTGACTGTACATGCAGCTTATATGAAAACTCAGCTTGGATATAAATGCTTAGGATACTGAATTGTTTTGAAAGTTTTGCACTGATGTGCAAGCACAGGACTTACTACAGTCATTCTTAGTTGAGTGTATAGGCAAATTTAGGTCTGCTTTTCCTAGGGAAATAAATGATCTTACACAATATAGAGCTCCAAAAAAATCTACCTGCAAAAGTATTTACTATTTGGAAATTCAATATAGCCCACAGACCTGCAAGTGGTAGAAATATTGCTGTGAATATAAGATGAAGGATTTTATGTGATGACTAAGAGCTAAAAACCATCATACATGGTGTTAGTGATAAAATGCCTATCGTGAAAGCATTCCTTGCTTTCACTGTGATAGTTTTTGCATATTTCACTGAAAACCAGCATAGATAATGATCACAAAAAAAAAAAAAAAACAGAAGTTCCTGAGTAACAGAAAGGCTGAGGAATAGAAATTGGACTAAGGCTACTCCATATATATGAATGATGTGTGATTGAAATATTGATACCTGAGTAATGATTTGACAAGTTTCTTTTCTGGCCTTTGCTTGGAGTACCCATTCTAAAATGTATTAAGGGCAGTTCACAAGTTCATTATTCATTGTCTGGTCTCACAAAAATGTGGCAGGTGACAATATTTTGAAGTTGTTAGTAGTAGTTCTGGTGCCTAAACATAGCGTATCCATGAGGACAATTTCTAATCCATGTGTGCCTGTTTACAGTAGCAGGGTAGGACGTGCCTTTCTTGGTTTTCAGAGGTGTTGTCTGTTCTGCGTTGCGTGTTCCAGAAGAATATTAAAAGTGCGCCAAAGCTGATATGGCTTATATTTTGAAGCATTAAGTTTTCCCAAGACACCAACTGTGGACACAAATGAAAATTCAAGAATTGCTAATAAGTGAAGCTGAGGAAATATTCCAGGAAACCATGGATACTTGAGAAGAGGCCTGGCCTGTCACATGCAAAAGACCTCTAGCTTATTGTAATCACTCTGGAGAAGGCAATCATTCTGCAGACGTGTACTCTGATGGAAGTACAATGCAAAATAGAATGAACTGAGGATGCAGATCAACTAGCATTCCCATGTGATCAGTACCTCTTCCAAAAGCTACTGCTTCCTAACCTGCCATTGTAGCAGATGGTGGCTGAGTGCTGAAATCATCACAGAACAAATTAAAAAAGCCCTCTTCTTGTTCAGCACAAGAAATTGCTTTGGCCATGGAAATGCACATGAAGTTTCAGCATGTGATGAAACATCCCACTGTGTTGTCAGAGTATGGAGCTGGAAAATCCTGTGGCCTTCTGAGATGATGAGGCTGAATGACAGCACCTTCATCACTGTTTTCCATAAATTTCCAAATGCTGAGAATGTTTAATTATGCTGTCTCATACATCAAATAATTCATTTGACTGTAATATAATGGAACAAATCTGGAGCTGTTGGAGATTATTCCTCTTCGATTTCTCTTACACTGAGCACATCCAAGCATGGACCATGGCTTGTAAGGAGGTAAGGCATTTTTGCTTTTGCCTCATTAGGGGCTCAACCCAGGCAAGCTTGCTTGTGTCAGATGGAGTTGGGCTGTGTAGAGCATGATGCCATCATGGGGTTTCTTTACATCTGCTGGTAGTTTCATGTCTCTCTCATTTTGTCCAGGTGCACCCATCCAGCTGTGTCTCTGTCAGTGAAGCTTCCCTTGCAACCTCCTTTGCCTTGCCAGATAAGCAGAGCAGGTCAGCAGAGAGCAGCCTGCCAATATGCTGCATGCTTGTGAGTGGTAAGAGCTAACATTCTTTCTAGTTTGGGGATATTATTTTGTTTATTTATTTTACCTTTTGAGAGTAATATTCTGTGTCCTATTTTTTTTTTCCTGGCGGCAGAACACCGAGAAGCTGCTTCATAGAAAAACTGTCCTCCACCATCAAAGAGTTAGAGCAAGTACCTGCTTCCCTTTCCTTCTTTCTTATTTTCTCATACTTGACGTTTTGAACTTTGTATTGTATAATGATCTGAAGTTGTAGTATCTTTCATTATAGAAACAGAAGAATAAACTTTCCCAGCTTTTTACTTCTCATGGCTTGATTCAGTGTATGTTTACTCGCACTACAAACCTCTGGTTGCACACATTCCAGCTGAGAATCTGGGACAAAAAATATAGTAAAAATATTAAATATCATGAAATTCAGCTGTGGTTGCACTTCTAACTCAGTTTCTGAGCTATGCAATTTGCAAGGGCTTTCCAAGCAGCCGTACAATCAGAGGCTGAGGATTTGATGATGTTTGTGTCTGTGGAGCATTTGCTAGCTTTCCAAACTGCTTTCTGTGATGTTCCTCGGTCCTGCTGAGGGAGTTTGCAGGTGATGCTGGGGGTCATGGGTGCAGCTGAGCACTGGGTCCCATTCACCACTGCCCTCCTGTATCACTGGTTGCGTCTCTGCATGGCCAAGACAAACATTTTAGTTACTGCGTCTACAGCAGTAGTTTCATATTTTATGAAAAAGTAAGTCTCTTCAATTGTCTTTTCTTCAGAATGCTTTCTTTAATTCTTTGCTTTGAAACAGACTGCAACTTATGAGAGATTTGAGGTTCAACAAGACCAAATGCCGGGTCCTGCACTTCGGCTACAACAACCCCAGGCGACGCTACAGGCTTGGGGCAGAGTGGCTGGAGGACTGCGTAGAGGAAATGGACCTGGGGGTATTGATTGATGCTCAGCTGAACATGAGCTGACAGTGTGCCCAGGTGGCCAAGAAGGCCAATGGCATCCTGGCTTGCATCAGAAACAGTGTTGCCAGCAGAAGCAGAGAGGTGATTGTTCGCCTGTACTCAGCACTGGTGAGGCCGCACCTCGAGTACTGTGTCCAGTTTTGGGCCCCTCACTGCAAGAAAGACATTGAGGCCCTGGAACGTGTTCAGAGGAGGGCAGCAAAGCTGGTGAGGGGTCTGGAACACAGGCCGTATGAGGAAAGGCTGAAGGAGCTGGGAATGTTCAGCCTGGAGAAGATGAGGCTCAGGGGAGACCTCATTGCTCTCTATAACTTCCTGAAGGGAGGTTGTAATGAGCTGGGGGTCAGCCTCTTCTCTCGTGCCATTAGTGGTAGGACCAGAGGGAATGGTTTCAAGCTACGGCAGGGGAGATTCAAGCTGGACATTAGGAAATATTACTTTTCAGAAAGGGTGGTCAGGAACTGGAATATACTGCCCAGGGAGGTGGTGGAGTCACCGACCCTGGGGGTGTTCAAGGAAAGACTGGATGTGGTGTTGAGGGACATGGTTTAGTGGGAGCTATTGGTAATAGGTGAACGGTTGGACTGGATGATCTTTTAGATCTTTTCCAACCTTGGTGATTCTATGATTCTATGATTTATCAGCAGCAGATATTATAGTGAAATAGCCGTGCAAGTCCTTTCTTTCTTAGAGACAGTGTAATCTGAGATGCGATACAACTTACTTTTTACGTCAAAGTCTATTTTTTATATCCTTTTTTTCTTCCAGCCTTCCCACAAAAGTCAGAGTTGGGTTTGCTTAGGTCAGAGTCTTTCTATACTCATGACAGTATGACTTGTTAACTCTCATTCATCACCCTGTTCTACAGTGTATGTGTATTCTAAATAATATATTCAGATTCTGAATGAATAAGAAAAAAAAAAATAGAGGGATTAGTATAACAGCCTGCTGCAAAAGTGAAACAAAGAAGTGTTTGTTTCAGAGTTTCAAAACTGACCTTATACACTCCGTACTTTCATCTGACTATATGCTCACTAATTAATCATGTACACTAGTATCAGGATGCAACATAGTCAGAAATGAGTATGCTTGTTAGAGTAAAAAAAAACACCAAATACCACACAAGTGAAATTTTAATCCATCAGAAAGCCTTGCATTTTCATTGGGGTGCTTTTACTTTCCTGGTTAAATCTGGAACTTCACAGAGGCCTCAGTATCCACTTGCTGTCTACTTCCCATGCACCCAGAACAAATACATTGAAGAGTCAAAAGCTACAAAGACCAAAACAATTCCTAGTCACTCTTTCCCATCCTCCTTCTGTTGAAGAGAGACTTCTTGGAGTAAGACATGTGCAGAGTGCATCCTATTGTGCCCAGTGCTGAACCCAGAAGCTTCCTTTGGGAATCTACTGCTGAGTCTCTCCAGGGGAAGTATCCTGTGGATGCTGTCATGGGAGTCTGTACATATGCAATCCCCATTTTTGACAACAGCTGGCACAAGATGTCTAGGAAAGATGAGAAACAGGGCAGAGGCACATGGATGCATCTTCTGTTTCATCCTTGTAGCACTTCTAAACCAGAGGTTGTATGTCAAATAGTACTCGGTGGTTTTTACTTCCATTACTTTGTCCTATCCCCTTTGGCATCCACAGCGTCCTGTGGCAATAAGTTAGACAGTTTAACTGCAATTCTGTCTGTTGTATTACGCTAATGTGCACAGTGCCTGTGTCTTTGTGTTTACAATCTAGTTTCAGACAAAAATCCACAAGCAGATGCAACACTGGAGGATGAGAGAGAGAGTAAAAGGTTTGATAGAATGATTCATTGATTACCTGCCCACAAAAACTTACATGTCGGTATCAGTCTAATTTCATTTTCCAAATGTTCTGTCGGAGGCCTCTTTCTCAACCTGTGCATCATGTCTTTCAGTTTTTGTAGAAGCGCGGGATATATTTGAGGTTGGCTTCTCCCTGCCCTCTGCCAACCTCTCTGAGCTCACAGCTCCTCCTCCAGCAGGAGAAGCCCCACAGTCGAGGCAGGACTGCAGGTAACTTGGGTCGCGTTGCAGTCATAGCTCCCCAGCCAGCACCGCTTGGTCACTGTACAGGCCAATTTCTTCTGGGTCCCTTCTTCTCCCAGTTACTTGTTGACTTAGCAGAACAGACAAATATGCAGTGGTCTTTCAACCCCTTATCATAGTATCACAGAGTGGTTTGGCTTGGAAGGGACCCTGTAGACCACCTAAGAGTTCCAACCCATCTTCTGTGGTCAGGGACACCTCCTGCTTAGACCAGGGCCCCATCCAGCCTGGTCCTGAACACCTCCAGCTTCTTTTGTCAACATGTTCTTCCAGTACCTTACCACAAGTGAGTTATTGCTGTAATACATACAAAATTGAATCGAGTGACACTAGATACGAGATGCTGTATAGCAATACTGGGAGAAGCTAGTGGTTCAAGTCTCTTTTGATACTTTCCATCTAGTTTGCAGCACTAGAATTTGTGTGTGTCACCCTTCACTAGATGCATAACCCCAAATTAACACAATCTAATTTTCCACTGTTTCTGGTGTCTGATGATTTTTGTACACCCCTTCTCTCTCATCACAGCCTTCAAAACATGCAAGTAATCTAGCAACACTGGTTGAGAGTTGCCATCATGCAACATATTTTCTCCTTTGGCCACACAGTTCAGTGGGAAATTATTCCTTTGATCAGCTTAAATATTGTCTGTTCTAGGAAAACACTGAACAAAATGTTTGGTTTTCATTTCCTTCATGGGAAACAAGGTCTAATCCATTGTCTTTAATGAGTGATGGTTTTGGTGGCAAGTTAGGTTTTCAGCAGTCTTGGAATTTATTTCTGTCACTTACAGCTATTTTGAGATCAATAAAAACGTCTTCCCACTTGCAACTAACCTGAATGTTGTTCTTAATTTGCTCTTTGTGATGCAGCTGGATATTTAGCACAGAATTAGGGCACTGAGCCATTAAACTCCAAAGCTGTCCTAGATGCTTCTCCGTGTGGTCTCAAGGCATACTGCAGTCACATACCTAAAACTGTTTGTTACCCGTGATACTCCTGATCAGGGAACATTTATGTGATTATTTCCTCCTCAGTGCATCATCATTCTGTCTTCATCACCTGGTGGTTTACTGGCACTAATTATTGTAGACACCATAATGCAGATACCTTCAGACACATTTGCAGTCCCAGAGCCTCCCATCAGACAGTCACTGACAGTACAGAGAGATGCTGACCACAGCAATAGTTGATGGCAGCTCACTCTGCCCTTGAGCTTATGTGTTTAGCACCAGAAAACCCAGACAGACTTTGCAGCAGCATGGGACTCACTCATTTTATGCTCTGATCCAAAGCCTATTGACATCAATGGGGATACATATCTGGGGAGATGTCCTTAAACACGTTGCTTTCCCTCTGTGCAAAGTATGTGCCTTCCGTGAAAGTCTGCCTCAAAGCCCAGCACCTGAGAGTGCAACTGATAGCACATTATTGATATTTATTACAACTAGTGAATATTTTCTTCCCCATGGTAAAATATATCAATCTTGTTGAAACGTTTCTTTTTTCTTTCTACCAGAAACTTATACTTTCTCTTAAAATTTCATATGAATTATTGAAGTAGTTGCTGAAGGCCTTTTTAATTGGAATTTAATATCATCAGAACTTCTGAAGCACTAACTTAGCAGCACTTTATAATGTGTTTTGAAGTAATTTTATCCAAAATTGAACACTTGGGAAGTGAGCACATTCCACCACATTATTGTTAAACAATATTCAGTGCTTCTCAGTGAAGTTTATTGTGGTAGTAACACACCATTGAGACCAAATTGTAGGGAGAATACACTTTATGAGACCCAGGGAGCAGTAAGGATCTACTATGTGACAATTTTTGCTGCCTAGGCCCTACAAGGAGACAGGCTAGTGTATGCAGTGGTCAGTGATGTGCTGCTGCTGGACTCATTAGTCCTCTCCCTGTATGTTTAACTGATGTAAAACATATTTTCTGTTATTTAGGAGAAAATTCATCTCAGGGGAAGAGTAAAGCTCGACAGTGTGATGATTCCTCTTCAAACTTCAACAATAAATATGTAAGTTTCTTACTTTTGTCTCAAGTTCTGTAATATTAGTACCTGTTAGTCTGGATAACACTTGTTGGTCTTGGTATTGTGCCATATAACTAAACAGGGTTAAAAATACGAAACAAGGTGAGCAATGACTTAAAGCTCAGCTTGCACAGTCCATCCAGAACAAGAGCCCTGGGCAAACCAAGGCTGCAGAAGTCCATGGCAGCTGAAGAAGCTGCCATCACAGAGGTTGACCTTGATGGATTTAACATGTGGCTGTAACTGCTCATTCCCTGGTTGTAATTTCCTAGCAAAATTTCCTTTTTGTAAAGGAAATTACAAAAAGAAGTAAATTTTTTAAGGCAATTGCCCACAAGAAGGGAACTTTCACATTCAGCACCTTTGGTTTCATGACTGTAGCTGGTTTCAGGGCTGTAGCTGTTCCACACTGTGCAGAAGCAAGTACACTTATTGAAACAGTTTATTGCCTTAAACTTTGTGACTGCCAGTATGCAGAACTGGCAGGTGTTGAACAAAGCTGTTACACATACAAGGGCAAGGACAGGTAGAGCACCTATAAAATCTGCTGTTAAAGATATGGGTGCTACATTTTCCTTCATCTGTGAAGCTTTCCCAAGCACCACAATCTGTCTGTTTCCCAAAGAGTTGCTTCTCTTGAAGGGAAAGAAGAAGGGAAGGTTGTCCTGAGAAAATAGGTGTCAGAGCATATCATGGGAGGGAGTGGGCAGAGGTAACTGTGTTGGGTCCAGACGAAGCCCAGCCTCACACCATCACTGCAGGATGGAGTCCCCTAGAACATGTGCTATCATCCTCCACTGAGACAGATGTGGTTGACCAGAAACACAAAGAGACATCTTTGAATTTTTCAACTTGTTCTCAGGAATGCCCAAACTGAACTTTCCTGATGCAAACAGCAAGGATAAAACAAGTGAAATCTGTCCCTTGAATTAGAACATCAGAATGTAATGTCACTACATTTCTAAAAACTCAGAGCTGACTCTGTTGGATGCAGAACAATCTCCTGGTTCATAGAGTCATAGAAACATAGAATGGCGTGGGTTGAAAAGGACTTAGTCCCTGTTATCTGTTTCATGTTGGATTTACTCTGTATTGCTCACTTCCACTTATTACATTCCTGAGCCGTCTTACCTGGAACAATAATCTTGAGATACCGTTGTTATTTCAGATGTGAAGCAGCCTGGTTTAAGGACATCCCACCATGGTTGCAATGCCACAGGAACTGTGCAGCAGCTGAAGCTTTTTGCCAGGCAGGACACTTGTGCTAATGACCAGCCCTTGACTCCTAAGCCTCAAGTGCCTCCTGTCCTTTCTGGAACAACGTGCTTTTTTGATGGCTTAATAACTGGTATATCATATGTATTTATTATGTTCTCATATAGTAGAAGCAGGAAAACTCTCAAGAAGGTTGAAGAGGGTGTTTGCATAGTCATTATTACAAGAATCTTCTGCACATACAAGAAGGAATATGTTAGCATACTTTGTTGAACTTATGGTATTTAGGGTTTTTTTAATTGTATGTAGCAAAATACAAGCACGGCCTGACCCTTGAAACATTACTGGGCCAACTGTCACAATGGAAGTTAATTCAGTGATTTCCTGGAGACTCCCCACTGAAGCACATGCTTTACTTGTCATAAATGTTTACAGGATGGGATGCCTGGGTGAAATACTGAAGTGCATGCTTTATTTCTGTGAAGGGGGGGAATATGCTTTGCACTGATGTTTGCATTTTTGTTTTTTGAAGTTCTTTAAATTGCTGAATATGGTCCTTGTGATGTAGCAGGCAACACAGTTAATTTTCTCCTGTTCCTTGGCTAGCCACTGCACTATGCATGCTGTGAATGACTCCTCTGCAAGCTGAGGTGCACAGTAGGGATCAGCAGGAAAAGCAATTGTGCAGCTGAATCCTGTATTTGGAGTAATGCATGAGATTCCTGTTGGCTACCGAATAACTCTGGGAGTTTAAGGAGTGTTTCAAGTGATGATTACAGACTCTTAATCTGTACAGAGCTGATGCTGCAAAAATATCAAGTAGTGCTTCTACCTGCATGTATCCTACTCTGCTAGAACTGTAAATGTTCAAAAATTATATTAATGTGAGCATCTGCTCAGCCTCAGTCCACTGGCCCTGGCAGTGTGCTGAGAAGCTCCATCGTTGTGTTGGGGAAACGAAAGGAGACAGTTGGTGGTGTAAGTGTGGGGCTGAGAGCCAGGCCAGCAATTTGAGTTGTGATACCATTGATACAATGCTTTTGAGGAAACTTCTCTCTCCAATTTCCCTCTGTGGGTTGAGAAAACTTAACTAGTAGTATGGCAAAAGATTAAATGGTTTTGTTAGTTATGACAGATAAAGTGTTCATTTCCCTACTTTTGACTGTTGCTCTTATTTCATCAGTGATAGATCTAATCCTCTGTCTTAGCAGCACCAAGAGAAATTTTGATGAAGTTTTGTAAAAGTTGAGAAAAGAACAAGGGCACTCTATGCTGCAGCTGAACTTCTATGATCTGTTTGGGTGCTCCTGGATCACTTGGGTTGCTCCAGAGCAGAGGAGTTTTGTACCTTTCTAAAGCAGGTAGAAAACTCCTCCGCTCTGGAGCAACCTTTAGAAAGGTCAGGTTGCCTAAAATATACCAGATAGCATCTGCATCTATTCAGATTCCTGGTTGCTGAAGTTTCCAATGAAGAAAGAAAGCAATCATTGTGCATTTTCATGTTGATTTTAAAATATTTTTGTAGCATGTTGCATCCTACTGAGAGGACAGTAGAAAAGACCAGAGAAACATTACAAAAAATATGTGTATGTGTAAAATTTGTTCATTACCTCTATGATGTGTCAAGAAGAGAAAACAACTTCCTATTAAAAGTTATTATCCTTATTAAAAGGCTCTACTTTTTCTCTTTGCAGAAATGCAGTTCATTACCTGTGCCTAGCACCAGAGATGGCCACTGCGCTGCACTGCTGTGGCACAGGGTGAGCTGAGCACATTGCTATGAGCCCAGGCATCAGGTGCTCCAGGCATGGCAGGCAGGGGAAGACCAGGTCCTGCAGACGTGCTGAGGAGTGCAGGAAACTACTCCTTCTTGCAGATGGTGAGGGGAGAGAAAAGGGCTTGCTGCAAATCATTAGCTATTGTATTTGTCCAAAGCACCTGCTCGACACTTTCTAGTCACTAGTATGTCCAAAAACATGTGCAAGGGGCCTGTAGTATCCTTGTGAAACATCAGCAGAGCTGTCTGATTCGTCATGGATTATTCCAGTGGGAATATAGGAGCAGTGGGAATAGTTTGAAGGCAGAATCCCAGCCTTCCTGATCCCAGCCTCACCACTATCCAATATGGTCTGTGGACTCCAGTAGACATTAGGTACTCTAAAAATCCACATGCAGCTCATTTTGGCACATTGGGCAGATGTCCACAATGTGTGCTGGCCATCAGCTGGCCATTCTGCTCACTGTTCCACTTACTGTACTGTGGGACTCAACACACCATGTCTGTGGACATAGCTAAGTGCAGGCTGCTGTGGCATTACTCAGAAAGATTCTCAAATGCACAGATATCACCCAGAGACCTCTGTGCTGCCCAGGAAGGCTGAGCATTGGTCAAGGTTTGGCCCCATGTCCCCTCCAATACTCTGCAGCCAAGAGCAAAGATCTCTCATGGCCTCCCCAGCACCATCAATTAAGGCTCTTCAATTTCTTCAAATTAGGACTCTATATCTAATAAAATAAGTGAGCTTAAAGATTACTCTGTCAATTGAGTCAGATTTTTTTCCGTTTATGGCCAAGGGCAACCCATAAAGCACAGACTTTAATTAACCCCAATGAATGCAGCGGATATGAAACACCAGTGCTCTTGAAATACGGCTGAAAGGTCTTCTGAGTTTCCCCACACCTATCCTGCAAGCTCACTAGCCCCAGGAAGAGCAGAACAGTGCCAAGATGCACCTCAGGACAAGAAGCCACATACAGAGGGTAAATCCCATTTCTTTCAGCAGCAAAAGTTCACCCAGACTCAAGGCCAAGATCTCAAGCTGGCTGAGGGCAAAAACAAACCCATGGCTGGCAAAGCCCTCCTCTCTACTGCGGGCATCAGGGCAGACACCCACTGCTGGGACCTCATCAGAGCACTACCAGAGCAGCACCAGGCAGTGCAGTGACAGCTTAGAAACATCATCCCCCAATAACTACATAAAACCAGGAGGGAGGACAGGAATACTGATGCTTTTCATCTTCCATTCCACAGCATTTTCAGTTCCCCCAGGTGTGGTGCTTTCCGGTAGAAGAACACCTGTATTCTTTTGCCCTTTTTTACTATTTTCAACTTTCAGATTTCCTCATGAACCAGCAGGACACCTCCCTGCCTGGAGTCGTTGTTCTTCTTCCCAGAGCAGTTCATTCTGTCCTCCTCTCCACTTTCCATCTGCATGCTCCATTGGCAGCATTAAGCCACCTCCGCTGCCCCAGGGCTGCTGTTTGGATGATGTTAAACAACTAAAACACGACTACAGGCAGCACAGCACAGCAGAGAACAAACCAGCAAAAATCCAACCATGCATAATGCCATGGTGCAACTGTCCATCTCCAGCTCTAGGAGATAATTCAGCTTTTCTAAGGAGCAATAATGAGCCTTCCGCATGTGCCTCAGTTCCCAGCAACGCCAAGGCACGTTTCTTCATACATGGACACACAGATGAGCTTGATTGTCCTCATGGCTCCTCAAGACTGCCAGCTTTGCACTTCAGGCCTCTTCTCACTGCTCTACGTGCAGGCTGTTCTTCTAAGAACTTCATACATGTGAGTGCACTGTCTGGCTGCAGCTGATGAAGCGAGGGAAGAGGGTGAGGTGGAGCGTGCTGAGTGCAGCCCATTTAGCTGGGGAATGATGGGGGACAGAGCTGAGCTTTGCTGCCCTGCTCCAGACCGTCAACACTCTGTGCCTGTCCTTCAGAAGCCACCACGATGGCACCACCAGGCATATGGCTACACTCCCAGGCAGGTTATTTTGCACACTCCTTTGTGGCAATAAGTGCCGCTGTTTGCAAAGGATGGAGATTTTGGTGTATCTTCCATTCCCCCAAAGCCTGGATGTGACCAGGGGAGCAGAGAAAGCTCTGGGGTCCCTGGTTAGAAATGTTTCTTCCAGCCAATGGATGGATCTGTTACTCTTCCAAGAGATCCCCTTCAGGTTCCCTGCAGGCAGGGCTGAATTAACCTGTTCCTAATGCTCCTTTGCCTGCTGGGGCCAGCCTTGGGCACCTATGGCTGGGTTGCAGACTGACACCTGGCACTTGGAGCATGCTGATGGGGCACCTCATAAAATACAGACAGTGAAGGGAACAGATTTTTTTACACTGTGTCCTTGCTTCCTCTCGTTTTGAGAGCTGCTGTTTTCCTGTGCTCCCTCTGGTGGAGCTTTCTCTTTCTGAAAAAAAGAATTGAGTCACAAGGAGGGAAAGGCAGCCTTGCTCAGGAACACCCATGAAATCTGCGGGCTGAGATGAGCTGATTGTGATGGGCAGTACGTGGGCCTCCTACAGCCAATCTCAAGTGGGCACCGTGCAGATGGGGGCTGCTTCAGTCCAAAGTGTTGGCAGCAAGCTGGGGGGTGAAGGCAAGGAATGGCCCTGTTTTCCTACACTTGCAAAAAAAAATTGTCCCCCAAACTCCAACTTTCTGAAGCTTACCATGGAGTGCAGAATGATGGTGATTTCTAGAACCAGAAATATTTGATAAAAATATATTTTTTTAAATTAAATGAGGGCACGTAACCAGCTGGTTTCCTGTGCCAGTTTTAGGAATACAGTCATTAGGATTCTGCTGCAGTGCTGAGGCAGTGCAGTAACTGTAGCTGAGCCTCAGTCATTGGGCACATATGAGGTTTTTTAAATTGTTTTCTGTAGCTGTGTCTGACATACAAAATTAGCTATTTTGCCCATGTGTGTTGGAAGTAGTGGGGATTAATGAGGATTATAAACAATATATATCTGACAGAGCAAAATAAGGAAAAGTTAATGGATATAATTACTGGATAGAGCATTTCAGGTATTCAATGGTATTCCAGGTATTCAGTGTGGTGGTGTTTAAGGAAGACCTATTTACATTTGCATGGGAAAAACAATTCCCCATCAGCATCTGTGGATGGCCCCAAACTTGCATGTGAGCCCATGGCTGGGCAGGTCTGGATTCTCACTCAGGTAGATTTTCTTAATGAAAGACTTTCTTAATTTCTTGAGTGTTAAGCCACACGTAATACACAGCTAAGAACCACTCTGTTGATGTTATGTTTTGTTTTGTTTTGTTTTTCCCATTACCTCCCCAGTACATGAAAATCCTATTGAAGAAGCAGAAAAAAATTAACGGAAGAACAAAAAATGTGAAGTAGGTGTGGAGGCTCCTGGACAGGGACACTACAGCACCTGAGGCATGAAGCACCTCAGCCAGCTGGCAGATGGAGATGTTCTCAGGCAGTGAAATCAAATCCTGTGAGAAGTGTGGGTCTCGCCTAGCCCTGCAGGCAATCAGACCTCATCTTTCAGCACAATGTTTCCTTCAAAAAATGTGGAGCAGTCAATGCAGTTGGCATTTGCTCCCAAAGAGCCATGTACCTCCTGTGACTGATGGGACAGATTGTGGCCAGCCCATGATGGCACCCTGGGTCTCGGAGCTCCCTAGGTCTGGGAACAGAAATGAAGTCATGTTTTAGCTGTCACATTCATACCTTTATTTCTCATATTCAGTGCCTGGAGACTGTTGACTATGAGGTACTTAGTTATTAATATATTAAACATCTATTTGGTCTTCTTCCTGCACTTCAGCATTTTTATATCACAAATTAATCTCCTTTAAAAATTTTCTTAGCTAAGCCTCTGCCCATTACACCCAAAATTTTTGGAAAATAAAAATGTTCAGGATGAGAGGAAATCCAAATGAATTTACCAGAATTGGTCATAGTGTAACTTCTTAGTGACTAAAGGCAAACTAAAAAAAAAAAAAAAAACAAAACAGATACCAAAGAGCCCATACTTTTAAAGAGAAAATATGTTCTGGGAAAATTTGAACATTTTTAAGAATTTAGGGAAATGGACAAAATCAGAGACTTTTCCACCAAATGCATCTTATTTTGTATGTGAAGGTATCTTCAGCTGGTACATCTCAGATGGAACATTTCTCTTGTTTGCTCTCTACCCCACAAGTCCAGACTCTGCAGCACTGGGTTAGCTGATGCTCATGCATTTTGATCATGCTTATTTTGATTTATGTTACTGTTGTCACTTTCAGATACGTGTTGCCTGCAAGGCAATTAGACAAAAATGTCTTACTTGGAGCCAAGCACTACATTTATGATGCTGTATCTCACACAGCAGAAAATGAATGGAAAAGGACTATACTAAAAGACGTTATGGTATCATATGCAACACATAGAGGGAGAACTGCCTCCACTGCAACCATATTAAGAGGGCAGCTTCATTAAACATCCAAGTAGATGAACAAATATATTTAAAATGTGTCTCTTGTGTAACATAAACATAAGTGAATGCAATTTTTTTATTATTTATTTTTTTATTTTTTATTTTACCAATTACTTGGCACAGTGTCTCTTGTAGGACATCTTTGAATCAAAATGACCCGCATGCCCAATAACAGCAGCTGGAAATTTCAGCAATGGGGATCTCCATCAATAACATTGCAATGGTATGTGCCTGCGTGCATGGAAGATTTACAACACCAGTAGTGGAAGGTGTCAGGCATACCTCCTGGGGCTAGAATGAGGCAGCTCCCTCCCCAAGGGGAAAGCTCATAGGCAGAACAATAGCACTCCCCTTCAAATCTTGTTTTGTCCATTCTTGGCTCAAATTCTGCCTTGTTCATCTCTCATTTGTCTATTCCCTTTGCCATCCATTAATGATGCATGGCCAACTTTCAGCACCTCATTTTAAGAACAATTAAAGTAAAATGAAATATTTTAAAACCCTTCTGATTATAGGCAATAATGGTTCAGTTGGTCTGCAGGACATTTATGTCTCTCATCTCTTCTTTTTTTTTTTTTTCTAATACCCCACAGGATCTCAAAGCTCTCCTACATCAGCTTGAAAGCTGTGCAAGATCTGTAGTATGCACCAAACATGAGGAAACTTCTGTGAGTACACTTGTGGGGGAATGTGCATGTAATGGTCTTTGGGCATTAACCAAAATCATACTATTTTTCAGTAAAATTTACATTTCTTGTTCATACACAAAACCAAGTGTTTGGAAAACTCGTTTTCCTAAATTGCTTTCTCTGAAAGCAGGTATCATGTAGTGGTTTATACAGCATTAGGCAAAAATTATTTTTAAGGATTGGGTCACTATGGTAACCACTTCTTATCTCAGAATCAAAAAGCAGTTATGATTGTAATTAAAAAATGTATGCTGCCTACCAAGAATTATTCTGAATTATAATTCATTTTCTGTCGCATATTTGAGTTATTTATATTGCTCCCAAAGGCATCGCCTTTTATTATAATTCAGTAATGCAGCACTTCATACAGAGAGACTGTTTTGAGTAGACTGCCAGAAATTGTGGTCAAAGACTCCAGCTTCTGAAACTCCAGGAATGCTTTGTGTCCTTAGAAAGGGAAAACAAGAAGATAAATACGTCCTCCTAAAAGCTCACGCTTTGTCACTAGTTGTCACACATCCCAAGACGAGTCATAATGAGTTATAGATGTGAAACTCATGAACTAAGAACTCCCATCCAGTTATTGAATGGCAGCTCCCAGAGAATTTTCTTTTGCTTGTGCCCTTCACTTCTGTTCCCTGCACCAGAGTCATGTGTGGATATCTTGGTGATTGCTAGACCATGAGGAGGGATGGCAGTGAAATCATTCCCTTTAAGAGCTATTAAAATAAATAACAGAAGTGTAGAGCTCCAAATGGCTCTAATGAAGCTGCCTGGGAGTTCAAAAGGGCTTCCCAAATTCAATGGGAGCAAAACTGGAGGCGACCTGCTCCAGCTGGCTCTCACAGGCTTACGCCCCATACTATTTTATGGAGGAGAAAATTGCATTTTTTCATTAGACTATATTAACTATTTTCAAATAGCACAACTATATATCACTTCCTCTTCACTTTGGGTCTGCTCAGGGCTGGGAAGAGGTTGTTAGCAGGATCTCTGGCACTCGCCACTGCTTTTCATTTTTTGGGCTACAACCTATTTATCCTTCAGCTAACACACCACAGAGCAAATATGTGCTGTGTTTTATGTAAATAATAATAGATTTGATTGCCTAAGTGATTTTTTTTTTTTTCACACTTTCCAAGAGGGAGATAGAACAAATGTTTATCTACCCAAAACCTGTAGTTTTCAACATCATTATTTTTTGGCTTATTTTTCTGTGATACAGTCATGCATCCCTATAGACGACCAAATGCTTTCTCTTGGAAATGGATTTACTGCTCAGTGGCCACAATTATTCTAGCAGCACACCCTGGAAAGCCTTTTTAATGTCTAAAATGAGGGGTTTATTTTTCCTGGTGAGGCTCCTGTGCTGGGGAGGTTGCCAGATTAGAAGTAATCAGTAAGGTTAATGAGCCAGAGACTAATCGTTTGTATTCCTTTGGAGTTGCTCCATCGCCCCAAATGACTCGAGGTGCAGGGGAAGTTTTAATTAATTAACCCAGGGCCTCCCTTCCTCCTCCACCTCTGCCATGGAAATGCCCACTAAATCCCTGATGCCCTGAATCCCTCCCAGAGCAGAAACAGCAGGGAAAGCTTTGGGTGTGAGGATGGATGGGGTGGGGAGGACTTGTGCAGGTGGGTAAGGAGGATGGCAGGGTAAGGAGCCATGGCTGCAGGGTGGTGGTGATGCCTCCTGTGTGCTTTATCTTCATGGCTTTTACACTGGGTTTTCTTTTTTTCCCTTGTTAAAATGGTTTGCTTCTACTGGAACAGAAAACAGCTGCTTGGATTTCCCAATAATGCAGCTTTGCTTCTGAAAAGTTTGGGGTGTTTTTTCCCTCCATCAGGGAAGACAAAATTAAGTGGTTTATCTGGGCTGGTTTAACCCTCTCTGATCTGCTCTTGAAAGTGTCCCTGTCTAAAGAGGGTGATATGCTTTCCTTTTAGCAACCCATAAGAATACAGAGACCCAACCCCCACCAATGCCATGAATTTCTCAGGTTTCTTATCAAAGAGAAATACTTCATAGTGGCTATAATGCAGTGGAGTGGCAAATGACTTCATTAAGTCTGCAGTGATAATTAGTTTAATCAGCTGAAGTGCGGTTCAGTGCAGCACACTTCAGAGGTGTGTGACATGGTGGGGGCCACTGCCCCCGGCTGGGAAATCATCCTCTGCCCAATGCTTCCTCACCAGGGGCTCAAGCAAGATGTCTTCCTGCTCCTCCTGCTCTTTGCAATTAATTCCCTGCTTTAATTAATTCCCTCATGCCATTCAATGAGACCAGGCTGAGCTTCTGGGAGGAAATCACAGCTTAGCTGTGGTTCAAGCTACAGGAAAATGTTCCATTCTCCCCTAGAGCCACACTGACCTCTCTGACAGAAACCCCACTGAGCTGAGTGTCTGCTCTGAGTGCATGGTGTCCCTGAGCCCCACCAGGGAACAGCATGACTCTCACTGTTTTTTTGGAAAAAAAACACAGAGCACCAAATACTGTTCTTCTGTTACTTCCTTTGAAACCAGACTCGAAAGAAAATATGCTGCTTTGAGAGCATCTTTTCCTTGGCTGAGGCAGGTGCCCTTCTTCTGAGCAAAGACTAACAGAGTTGCTTCATGTTGACATTCAGGTCTTCATGAATCTTCTTCAATATCAGACAACACAACTGTGTTAACATGCCAATGCAAGTGTTTCAGCCTCCTGCATCTATATCATATTTTATTTTTTATCTATGTTTAATTTTATTTCATTTTTTAATTGAACAGTGTGAGACAGTGTATATAATACTTATGGCTCTTAAGGACTTACAGAGTTCCTGGTTTGCAGGACCACCCTAGCACTTGAATTTGGCTTGCTGGAGTTGGGCCACTGTAAGCTGCCTTGGGTTTTAAATCCATGATGGTTTTAATGCCAAACAATGCATTCAAACATGCTATTGCTTGTGGAGGTTGTCTGTTGCCCTACTGTGGGACAGCAGCTTCCTCTGCTGTCATCTCATCTTTCTTGTTCCGTGATGACAGTCACTTGCTGGTTAGTACTACCCCTAAAAACAGATCTTTAAAGAAGGGCTTGTCTGTGTTGAGGATAAATATTCTATTTTCAAAATTCATTGCAGGGTGCCTGGTGTGAAATGCTGCTTCCTGTGAAAGATACACTTTGTGGTCCTCCTTTCATAAACTGCCTGGTGAGTGATAGAGAAGAACCATGCTGCAAGGAGCTAGTAGATTGGTTTGCAGCTCTCTGGCCTCGAAACAGGAGAGCTGGTCAGGCTGCTTTTATAGGACAAAAGCTCATTCCAGGTGGCTGTAACTCCCACTGCTCTTGAACGAACCCACTGGACAGTGCTTGTGCCATTTCCTGCCTAAGGGTGAACTATTTTGGGGCTCACATGTTCTTTGAGCCACTGTGGTCAGTGACCCTCAGCAAATCTCCTTACATGAAGATAAGATGCTCCAAGGCAGCTGGACTAGATTCCTATGGTGTTACAGAACCACAGAATTACAGGGGTTGGAAGGGACCCCAAAAGATAATTAAGTCCAATCCCCCTGCCAAAGCAGGTATCCTGCAATAAGTCGTAGGAAGGCATCCAGCTGGGTCTTGAACATCTCCATAAAAGGCGATCCACAATCTCTCTGGGTAACCCATTCCAGTGCTCCATCACCCTTACCGTAAAGAAGTTCTTCCGCATGTTAGTATAGAATTTCCTTTATTCAAGTTTCAGGCTTCTTTTAGACTCTTTGTCCTATCACTACGCATTATCGAGAAGAGTCATCCATTTGCCTCCCACCTCCCTTTAGATATTTATATACATTTATCAGGTCCCTTCTCCGCCTTCTTTTCCCCAGAATTAACAGACCCAGGTTACTCAGTCTGTTCTCATAGGGGAGACATTTCAGGTCCTTAATCATCTTTGTGGCCTTCTGTTGGACTCCTTCTAGGAGTTACAGAGCAACTTGATGGAGCCTAAAGTCCTCCCCTTTCTCCACTACCCCCTTTCTTCAGCAGGAATCCTGCTTAGTGCTGTGGCTTCAGCCACCCTCATACTAAGCCCTGAGAAGCACTTGTGTAATAATTGGTCAAGATTAGAGCTTCAACAATGAGAGGGTTGTTGAGCTCAAAGAGCCTCCTTCAACTTGAAGCATGCAAATGTGCCTGGTGCTGGGGGCAGAAAGCAGCATGAAGCACCCACCCTCTCATCACAGCTCCTGCTTCTGGAGCTGGCTACTGTAACTGTCCATCCATCCATCTGTTCTCTCAGCCTGAATTCATTTCTTCATCCTATGGAGAGGATAGGATGTGATCATCCTCACCTATGGGGTCACAAAAAGAGAATGTTCTCATAGAAACAAAAGGGATTCACTCATGAGACAGAGGGATCTGCTCCCTCTAATCCATCTGCTCTTCTCCAGCAAACAAAACACATATAAAACCCTCCTGGAGCTACAAGTCCCCTACTTCCATCCTTTGTCTGTTGCTCTGCAATGTGTTCCTGTAACTTGGCCAGGTGACTTGAGTGATGGAGCTGACAGAAGAAGAAGGAGGGATGTACATCTTGGAAATGGTTTCAGGAAGCTTCTTTCTGGTTATTCCCGACATCATATAAGAAGGGAAATGTGTGTGTCTATGTCATTGTTGCTCATTTTGTCTTTTTCCCTCTGAAAAAGTGAGCTGTGTAACTGTGTTGTTGCTATTCCACAAACACACTGTGGGCACACAACCTGGGAACTGCTGAAAATGCTGAACAGATAAAGCATCCTAAGCCAGTTGTTAATCCTGCTTTATAAAATAATTAAAATAATTTCGGCACAGACTTAAGTACCATTCTAGACTGAAGTTTCAGGACAGAATCTGCTGGATTCTGTTCTTGTGATCAAAACCTTCTTATCTTAACCAGATTTCTATCAGAGCTTGGGCAAACCTCTGACATTGCACTTGGAATTCTTTCACAAAGGTTCCATTGGCAATAACCCAGACACCAGCATGCATTTTGGGAAACAAATGAGCATAAACCCACACTGAGTTGTATGGGAGAGGGGGAAATCAACCAGTAGGGGATTGGAACTAGATAATCTTAAAAGTCCCTTCCAACCCGAATCATTCTGTGATTCCATGATACAGCTTTTTTTAAAGCAAACAACCATGCCAAGGTGAGATATAAATGGAGGAAAGCCAGGCAAGAGACAGTCACAGCAAATACCTTTATGTCCAGCTATTCATTCTGGAGAAAAATTGACAGCAAAAGGGGTCTGGTCAGCGTTAAGCTCCAGCAGCATGTTCTAATGCTGCTGAGCTGACTTCTTGCTGCCACTCAATTAAACAGCTGTTTTACAAGGAGCAGCAGATACCCCAGGGGGATACTGCTGTCCTGCTTTTGATATGTCTTCTGAACACTGAGTCTGGTATTAAGTAGCATCTAGGCACTAACCTTTCACTAAGTATCAACTTAATTCTGGGCTCATTTGAAAGCTCCGGGAGATCTTGAGAGGCACTCAACGTTACTTCAACGTGGCACAGAAAAATGAAATGTGCCCTTGCAGATTTTCGTTGCGTGCTCCTCACTTCATTGAGAGGTACTGACTAATCATTTTGTAAGCAAGGATTATCTTTTAAATACAGGTGGGGAACTTGCAATTGTGTATTTGTCTTCTCCAAAGAATTTAATGGGATACTATTAAGGAGAAGAGGTAGTAGCCTTAAGTTGTAGTAGAGGAGGTTCGGGTTACATTTTAGGAACAATTTATTCTCTGAAAGAGCGGTGAGATATTGGAAAAGGCTGCCACAGAGGTGGTGGAGTCACTCTCCCTGGAGGTTTTCAACTAACGTGGAGATGTGGCACTGAGGGATATGGTTTAGTAGACACAGTGGTGATGGGCTAACAGTTGGACTTGATATTTTGGACGTTGTTTCCAACCTTAATAATTCTATGATTCTACCTCTTTCTGGAGGAGACATGGATAATGTGTTTGTATTTTAATGCTCACTCATTATCAAAAGGCACACACAATAAAGCCATGAAAGAAAGCAGCAGATTAATCATTTTTCCCCCACTGAAGGTCCTGCTTCCTTCCCCCAGTATCTGGGATTTCCTGAAGGTCTCAACCCACTACCTTCTCTATCTCACGATGCTCTTTCAAAAGGATCAAAAGAAACCTGAGAAGTATGAGAAATACGGTTGTTCATGTCTCTACAGTGCTAAGATGTGAATTTGGCTTTTTTTCTTATTAACAGAACTTAAAAGCAGTGTTTTGTAAAGTCATCTCTACGGTTGGTGGTGAAAATGGGACTGTTAAGTCCCATTTGGACTGGATAGTGGGTCAGCAGCGATGTGTGAGTGCTATTCTGGATCTCATGTTTGTCTCTGCCTTAAAATAAATTAAATATCTCTCTATTGCTGTTGGCAAGCAGCCAAGAACAGCTGAGCTGCGGTGTTCCCTGTGACAAGCTGTGTATGCTGTACGTGTCTGGTTTTGCTCAATAACTCCTCAGCCATGGGCTCCAAGACTGAGGTGGAGATGGCTTCTCCAGTCACCAGTAATGACTGTTTCTCATGGGATTACTTTATTGGAGGCTCTGCCTATGGGATGCAGCATAGCCTTGTTTGACCATCATGTTTTTTCATGTGTGCCTTATAGGGGCTCCTATTTTCATGGCTTCTTCTGCCTTTTTCTACGTCAACTGTAAAACAGAAATTACAAGAAGAATCATGTCTTTCGGTAAGGAATTTAAAAGATATCCTGTAAAATACTGCTGCAGTTGTCTCAAAATCTGCCCTTAGCCTTTGCACCAGAGTCCCATTTGGAGGTATCTGTAAGGCATTTTCCATATTGCAAATAATTCCCCTCCAGCACACATGCTGCATGTCCTTTGCTGGCTCATGAAAACCATGAGTTCCAGCTAAATTTTGGTGGAGGGAAAGGATCAGGATCAAATGCATTTGGGTAATGAGTTGTATGTGCATTGAATATTTTCCTGATTATGGTTTTGGATAATTGGGGAAATTTTCAAAGTAATTAGAAGCCACTAAAGGGACATGACGCTGCTTCATGTATTAAGCTCTGATTAACTGAAGTGTGGAAAATTCACACTGAAAGAAAACAGTCAAAAACTTAGGGTACCACTTTCATACTAATTGAGCCATTACAGCACTCAGAGATTTGTAGCCAGAGATCATCTATTTGTACGGAAACCTCAATGGCAGAGACTTTGCCATCATCCTTGGGAAGTCTCCAGCGAGGCTGCAATTCTCCCCACTCCTCTACATCTGGCTTTTGACTTGGTCCTGCTCCCAGCAGATTGATTTATTCTCACTCTGTGGCCTGTAGGAGCCTTTCCTTGGGTCTGTGAATCACCCTGACTCCTTCAGCAAGATCAGTGCCTAGGGTCCAGATCCATTCCTAAATAGCTGTTGGCATCATGAGACCACCAGGCTACAAGCACAGCCAGTGGTGTCTGAATTGAGATAGTATTTAATTGCAGAATCATTACGTGGCATCTGTAATTATTCATATGTGTGTGTCTTTGTAATTGTGATAATAAAAAGGGTAAAGAAAGTTGGCCTGTGAATGCTTTGTGGGAAAGGTTTCTGACCAAGGAAGTGGTGAAGTCATTGTGCTGGGGGCATTTAGGGGACAGGTAGATGTGGCACTGAGGGAGATGGTGTAGTGATGGACTTGCAGTGTTAGTGGATGGCAGTGTAAAGGGGCTATGGCTCAGAGCTGGTGGGCTCTGCACTGCGCATCAGCGTATAAGGAAGGCATCAATAACCCTAAGAATTAGCTGTGAAACTGTTGTAATGGGGAGGGAGACAAGGAACACCTTCCCTCAGAAATATCTTGATTGCATCAGAGAAAGTGAAATGATGTGAGACAATTTGGATTTTGTTGCCAGGGCATCCCCTGTAAGCTATGAGCATCCCCTGCACTAAACGTCCTAAATCCTGTCTTGGAGTGGCTGCCAGTAAGTGTTCTAGGCAGAACATCAACAAAGCATAAGTGCAATGTTCATTTCACATCTGTCTTTCATTAATCATTTCCTAAATACTAAAGGTACCATATCATTGTGATTTTCCCTTTTTAATCTTCTGGAGGAGGTGATGTGAGTGATCATGTATGATGATTTGGGAGTGGAATATAGAACTGCCAGGTGCAGAACACAGAGAGGGCAGTCCTTTAGAATCATAGAATCACAAGGTTGGAAACGACCTGCAAGATCATTTAGTCCAATCGCCTTCTCATTCCTATTAGTACCACAAGCTACTAAACCATATCTCGTAGCTCCTCATCCAGGCACCTCTTGAACACAGCCAGGGATGGCAACTCCACCACCTCCCTTGGCAGGCCATTCCAGTGCCTGACCACCCTCTGAGAGAAAAAGTTTCTCTTAATGTCCAACATAAACCTCCTCTGGTACAACTTCTGGCCATTTCCTCGGGTCCTACTATTTGCCTGGGAGAAGTCAGACCCTTTTTCATCACAACCTCCCTTCAGGAAGTTGTAAAGTGCAATGAGGTCTCCCCTGAGCCTCCTCTTCTCCAGACTAAACAATCCCAGCTCCCTCAGCTGCTCCTCATAAGACTTGTGCTCCAGACCCCTCACCAGTTTCGTTGCCCTTCTCTGGACTTGTTCCAGGGACTTTAAAGTGTGCTGCTGGACCCCTGCACCAAACCACTGATTTTGGCCTCAGGAAGGCACCTGGTGGAAGTCCCAGAGAAAAGTCCCACAAGAAGGAAAGCCCCGGTGGCAGCACCCCATGGATTTGCATGCCACAACAGCCCTGCTGTGGGTCCTCGGCAAGGTGGTTTCTGCCCAGCTTTGCATCAGAGCTGTTTCACCCCTTGACTCAACATAGCTTGCTAGCAGGTGGGTGGGTATGAGGTTTGTTTTGTAAGGAAAAGCAGGAAAGCTCGAGGGTATTTTTTTTTCCATACAAAGCTTTTGAAAGGTCACTGGGGACCCCTAATGTTCACCTGCTGCAGAAGCACATGCTTCAGAGCTGAAGCTGCAGACGCTTCTTCAGGCATCTGTGGGTTTGGTCACGTTGGTCACTCGATGGCAAAAGTACCAAAGTACTCTGGGGTGCAGAAATCCTCATGCTCTGTTCCATACCAGGATATTATCCATTCATGCGAGTAATCATATAAAGGAAAAAATAGGTTCATAAAGTGGGTGGTTTGGCAACAGAACTCAGGCATTGTAAAAGGCACTGGGAGAAATAACTCTAGGAAGTTTTAGGGATATCTTCTAGCCCCAAGATAAACTCAATCCCAGATCTCTGTGCCTCACTCCTTCCAAAAAGGCTGCTAGCCCCTTCCCAAGCCCCACAGCATTGTTGTTTTGGTGTACACGTACCAAACCCAGACAAAATCTCATGCAGAATGTGATGCTTGCAACAGGAATGAGCTGCTCTTCTCTCTTTCCCGCCTCCAGCCCCAAACTCAAGTAAATCAGCAAAACCTGCACTTTCTAAGTGGCTTCTAACACACTGAAAGTCAATTAGGGCGATTAAAACAGAGCTGCTAACCACAGGTCTTCATCACCGACACCATGCTGAAAGTCTGTTCTATGCAGTTCCCAAGTAAAAGTGCAGGGAGAGGAAAGGATTTTTTTTAAAGCAGCCAAATTGCCTCTAATTAGCAACACAACTGTAGTCAAAACATAATGTGAAGATAATAAATTGATATTTGCATAATGGAAACACTACCAAAATGTACTTCAAATAAGCTGAATTAGATTATAATTAGAGTTGTGTTTTGGGAAAGAAAATCCTCCTAATTACTGCTGTATAGAAAGTGCCAAGGAGGAGAGGGCTGCAGCAGCCAAGGTGTGGGGCACAGCATGGGGCCTGCAGGAGTGGCTCCAAAGGCAGGGCAGCTGGCCTTTTTCTTTTTCCTTTTCCTTTTTCTTCCTTTTTCATTTTTTTCCTCTTTTCTTTATTTCCTCATTCATTTTCCTTTCCTTCCCTTTTCTATTTCTTTTCTTTTTTTATTTTTCCTTCCCTTTTTCTTTTTTTTCCTATGTCAGGTAGAACTTCATGGAGAGGGTGGTCAGGCATTGGAACAGGCTGCCCAGGGAAGCATTGGAGTTTCCATCTCTGGAGGTATTTAAGAGATGCATACACATGGCATTAAGGGTCACAGTGTAGTGGTGAGGACTTGGTATTGTTAAGTGATAGTTAGACCTAATGATCTTAAGGGTTCTTCCAACTTAAAGGATTCTATGATTCTTTCACTTCCCTCTTATTCTCCCTTTCTTCCTCTCCTGTTCTCCTCTCTTCTCTCCTCTATTTCCTCTCCTTTTCTGTTTCTCCTTCCTTTCTTTATTAGTATTTTTCAAAACTTTTGTTTGTTTCCTGTCTTTTTTTTTTCTGGGCTTTTCCACCCGAGCTATGCAGAGAGCACTGAAGCCAGGAAGCACTACCTCCTCCCCCTTGCCCTTCCCCACTAGCTCAGCTGTACTGGGGCTAGCAGAACATTCCCAAAGCAGCAGCTGATGTTCATGGCTGATTTCCTACAGCCAAAAACTACAGATGAGTTGCTGGTACAGGGAAAGAACCAGTTTCAGCAAACAAGGATGAGATCAGGACCCTGTGGTTAGTTGGGTATTGGCAGCAAAACAAACCTGTGCTTAGGGTGGTTATGCTGAAAGAAAATCAGGGGAAAATCAAACTGGAAAGCAATTTGAGTGGGAGAAACTTGTGCCTGTAGGGAGGTGGTGTGAGGTTCATAGTGTGAATGCTGTTTCTGTGCTTCATGGGAAGCCTGTGGATGTGGTGAAGAAGTGGTGAAGTACTGAGTTGCGATAGCTTGCTCCCACTTTAGTCAATCAGCAGCTTCTGTTGATACTCAAGCTTGCCCTTATTTCCCAGCTCTTACCAAAATACTGGAAGGCACTGCATAACAAGTCACCAGCTGGTTGTATGAGGCCATGGGAACCAGTAAGGCAGTGACTGCAGACCGACCTGGGCATCCCCAGCAGCAGCACTATTGCCAGCAAAATGTTGTATGGCTCTGCAGAGTGAATGCAGTTTCTGTCAGATGCAGGTCTTCCCACGGTAGTTTTAAACTGAGGCCACCTCAAGGATGAAGGCAGTTTCCATTAAGATTAATTATATTTCCCAAAAACTGGTATGGTAATGGTGAAGTTTTTAAGGAATGGCAGCTGTTACATGAAGATTTTATTTATCTTAAGATAATACTTTCTATTAAAGCACTATTATTTATATTACAGGTGACATCACTCACACACGTCATGCTGATTAATGACAACAAAGCTTTAATCACGATCATCTGTTGCAAAAAATAAGGAGAGCATGAAATAGATACAGCACAACCACAGCATCAAGCCCAGGTCAGTATCTGGATCTAACTTAATATCAGGGGATGAATTGATATGAGGTGTGATCTCCAGCTTGTAATTAGCTTTCAATAGAGTTGCAGAAGAAGACAAGGCTGGTGCAGTCATTCAGGGTAGCTTTCTGCTCTTGAGAATGTTCTCCAAAAGTTCCTGAGCTTCTCGGAGTCCATGGGCTGCAGCCACACCAAGGAGTTTTTCCACTTCTCTAAAGGACATGAAATCTTCATCAAGAAAAACTAGGAGTTTTGGTTGTTCCTATCTGACTTTTACTTACCCAGGCTTCTAATAGAGGACAACCACTACTGGATCTGAAAGATTCTGTGGTGTTCAGCTGTCTAACATTCAGAAAATTATCTGGTTTTCCTTTTGCTTTTCACTGTGACCTGAGCGTGCATGTCTGATTATTGGTGATTTTCCTGACCTGACTGAACTGAAGCCGTATGATCTGAAACTCTTGAAATATATAGTTATTGTACAACCAAATACGTGAGTCTATCTGATCAATATGCAACACGGGATCAAAACGAAACATGATGGCTTCAGCTCACAGGCTTTTGCTTTTGTATTTTGGAGCTTGGAGTAAAAAACTCCAAGCAAAACAATTTTAAGAAGACTGAGTAGCACTGTGATGGAAACTCGTTGGTCACTTTTGCTTCAACTAGGAGTGGCCCCTGGATTAGCCATCTCAGTGACTGTGCAGACAGCAGGCTCTGGCTGTCCCTCCATTTGGGCACACTGCAGGGCACAGGGATGCTGGAGAGAGTGTCCCAGCCTCTTTGAGGCTAACAGGGCACTGGTGGCCAACACAAGCAGAGCTGACAACACAACAGTGGGACCTCAAAAACGCCTATGCAGCCACATCCATGGGATGCCTACAGCACAGCACTTTCCCCCAGGAGGAACCAGATCTGAATCTGGGGCAGGAACAGCTGCGTTACCTTTCCTCCAGTGCCTCCGTCATGTTGCTGAGAGCTCCCAGTGCCAGGTTGAAGGAGGAGTGTGGGTGGCCCTGTCCTGCTGCCTGCCTGAGAGAGGAGAGTAGGCAAGGAGCAGAAAATATAGAAGAAAAGCAATGTTTGAACATTTCCTGAACAAGGCTGTACTGCCCCACGTAGCATGCTGTCTCACTGTTGAGATATTTTTCTCCCACTGGTTAAAAAGTAGCAAGCAGGGGGGGAAGGTGTGACCCCAAGCCAGATGTGGAGAGAGCTGGCCATCTCCACACTGCCTGCACCTCCCAGAGGATGGCCCAGTGCCCTCAGAAAGCATTGCCAGTTTTGTCCCTGTGCCTCAGCAATCTTTTCTAGCAGAAAGCAGTGTGCCATCACAGGAGTTATATTTCTGCGGCTCACCTGAACCAGTGCATGGCCAGCTTCTCATTTTTTTTCACTCCAGCACCTGAGATAAAAACAAGACAGTGAACTAGCAGTGATGACGTAAAACACAGTGGCCAAACCCAGCATGCAGAGCCACATTTGAGATTCACATGCACAGATGTCCTCCAACATCCAACAGCAAAGTTTACCTTGCAGATACCTCTGCCCCACAATGTGCTGGGCGTGGGGGTACCCAAGGCGTGCGTAGGCCTGTGCCACGTGGAAATGAAAGGCCTGGTAGCACAGCAGGATACAGAGCAGCAGCAGGCTGGCTGCCAGCATAGCCAGCAGCTGCAAAACAGGAAATGTGAGGAGAGAAAGGAGTTGGGGACTGGCTACAGCGAATACTTATATGAGCTATAGAGCCTCCTGAGCCTGTTACTCAAAAAGAAATGCAGAAGGCCTCACACAACCACGGAAAGTCAAAGCAACCTTTGATTCAGAACCGTTTCCAGCATCCATTTAATCTGGCAGGAAACCCTGGTTGAGTCCCAAGTTAATATCACCTCATTTTCTAGCAGACCTCTTGAAGAAAAATAATTGTAAGCTGGGCTCAAGGTGCTGTCCTAGCAGTGTTATGAAAGAATTATTCAAAGTTTCAGTGCAAACGTGCCCAAAAGGAATCCACGAGGACAGTGTGTGAACCAACAGCCACTGCTCACGCCTATCCCTGGAGTGCAGACAGATCTCAGCAGTCCAGCCCCCCTTCCCAAACTGAGGAAAAACACAGTTCTTAAGGCAGAGTGAGACACGGTATGAGCACATAGCTGTCTCAGAGAGCAAAAGCAGTGAGAAGCCCCCAGCTTCCCATCCAAATTGCTTGCTGCCATTCCAAGCCCCACACTTACCTCCCAGGTGCTCCATGCCAAACCAGGGTGCTGCCTGCACTGTGGGGATGAATGTTCTCCATGGGTGCTGGCACTGTCCCTTCCTACCCAGTGACGCCGCACCAGGGGCCTGATGTCTACCATAGCTCTCTGTTGCCAGAGCCTGAGCACTGCCAGCTCTCCGTCCTCCCTCACAGCTCTGTCACAGGTCCCCTCACCTGGCTTCAGTCCTGATTTGTGGTGCAGCTGCTCGGCTGAGATAAGAGGGATGGACATACTGACCTTGCAGCATCAAAGCAGAGACTGTTCTCCCACTGACACCTATTGAAACCACTGATATTCAACTCTGCAACAAACAAGGTGGATAAATCACTGTATTTGATAAAAGTTAATGAGGAAAAGAAAAATAATGGTTTTTTTTTTCTGGTTTTCTCATGAAAAGGAAAGCATTTCATGAACTTTAATGATGTTGTTCAGCACTGCAAATGTTGGGCACCTTGTTATATCAGTTGCATGATCTCCTCTGGTTGTGTCAGGTGAACATGAGAAGATGCAGCCTCAGGTAAGGAAGTTAGACAAGATGCAATGACATGTAACCAGGGAATTATCAGAATATACAACTTTCACCATCACCACCACAAAGTTTGACAGGATGGGATTACTCATGTTGCTTTTTGATAAGCTGGAAAGTTTGCATGTTAAATACAGTCATTTTATAGCTGTATAATTTTACCTTTATTCATCTGCAGTGCCTTCACCTAGTGAACTGTCATGACCAGCTGGGTAGATGACAGGAGAGCAGTGGATGTTATTATGCTAACAGAGCTCAGAGAGCTGTGATCAGCAGCACAGTGTCTAGTTGGAGGCTTGTAGCTAGTGGTATTTCCCAGGGGTTGGTAATAGGCACAGTTTTGTTCAACGTCTTCATCAGCGACCTAGATGGAGGGATAGAATGCACCCTCAGCAGGTTTCCTGATGATACAAAGCTAGGAGGAATGACTGACACACCAAAAGTCTATGCTGCAATTCCACAAGACCTGGACAGGCTGGAGGGTTGGATGAAGAGGAACCCAATGAAGTTCAGCAAGAGCAAGTGTATAGAGCCTACATCTGGGGAGGAATAACTGCTTGGTTAGGGGCTAACATGCTGGGAAGGAGCTCTGCAGAGAAGGACATAGTTGTCCTGGTGGCCAGCAGGTTGACTGTGAGCCAGCAGTGTGCACTTGTGTCCAAGAAAACCAATGCTATCCTGGAAGTCATTAAAAGGAGTTTGGCCAGCAGCAGGACGAAGGAGGTTATTCTCCCTCTGTACTCTGCCCTGGTGATGCCACGTCTGGAATACTGTGTCCAATTCTGGGCTCCTCAGATCAAGAAAGACAGAGATCTCCTAGAAAGAATCCATTGACAGTCTGCAAAGATGATGAGGGGCCTGGAGCATCTCCTTTATGAGGAAAGGCTGAGAGGCCAGAGAGTGTTCAGCCTGGAAAAGACCGAAGGGATCTTATCACTGCTTATAAATATCTAAAGGGTGGGAGTCAAGTGGAGGGGTCAGGCTCTTTCCAGTGGTGCTCAGCAACAGAGCAAGGGGCAATGGGAAAAAAACCTGGAATATAGGAAGTTCTGTATGAGGAAAGAATCATAGAATCACAGAATGGCCTGGATTGAAAAGGACCACAATGATCATCTAGTTTCAACCATCCTGCTATGTGCAGGGTCATCAGCCACTAGACCAGGCTCCCAGAGCCACATCCAGCCTGGCCTTGAATGCCTCCAGAGATGGAGCATCCACAACCTCCTTGGGTACCTGTTCCAGTGTGTCACCACCCACTGAGTGAAAAACTTCCTCCTAATATGAGAATGTAAAGTCTCCTTCTCTGGAGATACTCAAAACCTGACTGGACGCTTTCCTATGTAACTTACTCAAAGGAACCTGCTTAGCAGAGGGGTTGGACTAGATGATCTGCAGGGATTCCTTTCAAAACCTATGAATCTGTGATTCTGTGACCTTCTGACAACAAACTGTGTTTTGCCTTCACAGCTAAAAAATACCTGTTTTTAACACAAGGCACTGCCTCCTGTGTAGTTACCCTTCCCACTCTACAGCTCTAGTCAAGGATCTTCCTTGGGCAGCAGGTAGAGGAGACCCATCTCCTGCAAGGGGCTGACCTTGCCTGGTTGCCTAACAGTAAAAAACAAAAAGTTTTTTTTTTTCTTTCCAAATTTACAGCAAGATGAGTCAGCTGAAAATTCTTATTGAAGAGGAAGCCATTCATCCCTCTGCATTTGAGGTAACATTCTTATTTCTTGTGCTGTGCTGCCATCGTGGGGCCAATCTCAATTGCTCAGATACAGTCACATTACAGTCAAATCCATCTCTATGCCCCTCATCCTCCTGATTGAAGTGTACGGCATTTTCACAGAAAAAAGACTGAATCGCATGTTAATAACTGTACTGCAGGGCCAACTGCTTCTAAAACAAGCCATGAGAAGGACTTAGGCTGCAATACCCTTATGTTCTCTTACTCATTTTGAGTTTATAGCTACAATTCTTAGAATTTTATAAGAAAGGGGGGGAAAAAAAAAAAAAAAAACACCTCTCAGGGAGTGATTCTGCTTGAGAATGAACTGATCTCTAGCTGCAGATCCAAAATCTGGCAAAAGCAAACCCCTGAGTCACTGTTACCATTGCTTGTAAAGAAGTGCCTGTAATGGATTTATCCTGACTCCTAACCCAGCTCCATCACAATGTGCTTTTATCTGCACAAAACAGGTCCTGGAGCTTGCAGTTCCTCAATGCAGGTGACTATAAATTGGAAAGCATTATTACTAATCAATTGCACATTATCTGTGAAAACCATGCTATTGTACTGTAACCCAGGTGCACTACAGGTTCTCATTTCAGCAGTGAGCTTGAGCTGCTTATCTACAAAAATCAGCTTGCACCACAAGGAAAAAGTGAATTGGGCTGTCAGTGAAAAATCAGTGATGGCTGTAGTATCTGCCTCTGACCAATACAGAAGAGTTAATCACTCCTCCCTGTTGTGACTTTGGCACAGAGACAACAAGGGGCAGATGGGATTTCTATTTTCCTTTTCACATAATAATTTTTGAAGAGCCATTTCGAGCTCCAACAGATTAGCATTTTGATTGAAAACTAAAAGCCAGCCATGCTCAGGAAAACACTAATTCCCTTTCATTTATTTTTCACATCAAAAGTTTTTCTAGTCACATTGTTTCTATTTTCCCCTTTGCTGCATTGGCGTGGTCAGGGCTGGAAGCGCTTTGATGCTTCCCTTCAGTTGAAAGATGGATGTCAAATGCTGTAAGAAGAATGCATGACTGTGGCTGTAAAGACTTAACAGGAAAACTACTTGGGTACCTAGACTGAAGAAAAGAAGGGAGAAGGGGGAAGGGGGAAGGGAGAAGGGAGAAGGGAGAAGGGAGAAGGGAGAAGGGAGAAGGGAGAAGGGAGAAGGGGAAGAGGAAAGGGAAGAGGAGGGGAGGGAAGAATAACAGACTGCACTGAAACCCAGATGTAAAATACTGTTCTTCTTTTCCCATTTGGTTTTTGAAGTTTGGTGCTCATTTCCCAGGATGAACTGTAAACTTTTCAGTGATCTATCTGACTGAAGAAACATGTAATCATTGAAAGAATGATGGAGGAAGGTAATTATATCAAAATATGCCACAATCCTAGCATGTTGCCATGTTCAAATCAAACCCTGACTTTACCACAGCACACAGAGCCTCTGCCTTGGAGTCTTGGTGGCCAATTTGCCTCAGGGAAGTTTTCCAGGCTTCTCTATTGGGAAAAGAAATTGCTATAGCCACGTTGATGTAATTGGCATGGGACTAACTGAAGTGTCCTTTGGGCATCAGTAGCACAGGACAAATTGGATTCACCCTGAGAGTTCACCAATTTGAACACTGTTGGAGCTGCGCTCACATATGGCTTTATAGTGAAATACAGTATAAATATTACTTATCTCTGTTATCCTTCTGGATGGAGCTCAAATGCAGGAAATGGGGAGGATCAGTCCTCCCACTGCAGGGAGGTGTGAGGCAAACAGCAGTGAGGCCTTTGCACAGGGCAATGGGAGGAGCAGGCAAGGACTTGTAGCTGGCACTGTCTCTGGCAGGCTCTCAATTTGTTTTGCCTAAATCTCTGGAGCTTCCTTTCACAGTTGGCTAAGTATGAACAAGATAAAAATTTATTCAGACCAGTCATCACAGCACTATTAATAGCAGATCCAAGAGTGTACAATGAGCACAAGCGGGAGCTCACGTCTCTCCAGTAATCAGCATGCACGTGTTATCTGCAGATCCATTATAGAGACACGTGAAGCCATTTCCAGATACCAGATTAATAAATAAATGTATCTGTTAAAACAAACAACTGCCCCCATTCATCATCATGCGCAGCATGACAGTGCTACTAGAATGCAGACAATGGCCTGCCAGTGGGGAGACCTAAGGGAAACTGTCCTTTGAAATACAGCCATGGGCACTGGAGCTGATTCTTCATCCATTTAAAACTGGCAACTAGTTTTGCCTGGAGGTCACAGCCTTATGAAGTACTCAGACAATGCCAAAATAAAGAAACACTTCCTGGTGTACTCTAGCTAGATGCTACCAACTAGACATGCCAGAAAACAGAACTGTAAATTTATATAAGCAAAAACTATGTCTACCATGTACTTTGCATATAGAGGAAAATTAATCCTGCAAGTGGTCCAACCTGATCTGAGAAACCTAGCAAAGTGAATAGGATCAATGAAGACCAGACTCTAACCCACTCAAGACGTGCATCTTCCCACCACCAAACGGTTACGTTATAAAAGCTGGATAACGTGGGGCAGTGTCTGCATTAGGAAGGTGGAGGTGGTAAGAGCTTCCTTTGTGCATGTGGAATTGAGGTGGGAGTTATTTGCATTCATAACTGGGTATAAGTTGCTTTGGAATTATGCTGGAGTATCTGAGTTAGTTTTAATTTCTGTCTTTTTAACTATAAAGAGTGAGATTGGACTGTGGGGCTGGTGTGAAGTTATCTGAGGTGAGTTTCAAGTACTTGACACTTCCCTAACCCTATGAACTGCTATAAGCTGCATTCAGTACCTTTATGTTAGCTTAATAATACCCACCCTGATCTTCGGTGCATGCTAAAATGAGTCACATTTACTACCAGCAAAGTCAGGCAAAGCAACCCCTCTGGTGTTGTGCTTCCTTTCCCACGCAGCCCACGCTGCCTGGAGTGACTGACAGTGTGCAGCCACAGAAAGCTTTTAGGGATGGATGCCTGTGGTAGGGATCACCTCCACCTGGTAGGAGACAGTGCCTTCTCTCTCCTTTCTCGCAAATTGCTGGACAGTAACCAGGGAGAAAATCAGTCCTCTCCTCTGCATGTGTTACCAGAGGGACGCATGGCTAGGACCTTAGCCTCTCTTCCCCTTAAGGAAAAGGGTAAATCAATCCTTGCTAAAGGGTTTGGGACAGAATCCATTTTTAAAACAGCAAGTGGAACAGAATCGTCTGCAGGCTTCTATAAAATCTTATTTTTTATTTGTACACTTCAAAAAAACCTAAAACCTCTTCTCTTCTTGCTTGCTGAAGGACAGCATAAACAACTAATGCTTCAAATAGAGTCACCAGACAGTTACATAAAAATAAAATGCCTGATCCTCTATGTATGTAGGAGTGCCTTCTCTCAGTTTGGCTCTGCCTCTTTGTGCTCTGCTGCTCTGCCTGGAATTAGGTCTCTACCTAATACCTGCAGCAGCATTAGTTATCACAAAATGCCTGAGCCACAATGGATGGTGAAGACACAGATGAGGCCTCAGGCTGCACAGAGCTCAAATGTGACTGAAGGAAAATAGAAAGGAAGAGTAGCCCCAGTTTGTGTTGTCAACTCTATCATTTCCCATAAATGTCTGTCTGCTAGAGAGATCCTTGTTTTTGCGACTCTTCCTTGTAGAGCTGTTGGAATGGGCCCATAGAGGCCATGAAGATGATCAGAGGTCTGAAACACTTCTCCTATGAAGATAGGTTGAGGATGAGGGGCTTGTTCATCCTAGAGAAGGCTCAGCGGAGACCTCATTGCAACCTTCCAATACTTAAAAGGAGCTTATAAGCAGGAGAGGTCAACTTTTTACACGGGTAGATAGTGAAAGGACAAGGGGGAATGTTTTTAAACTAAGAGATGGGAGATTTAAATCAGGCATCAGGGAAATTTTTCACTGAGAGGGTGGTGAGGTGCTGGAACAGGCTGACCACGAGAGCTGTGGATGTCCCATCTCTGGAGGTGCTCAAGGCCAGGTTCAGTTGGTCCCATGGCAGACTGATCTAGTGCCTGTTTTAGTGGTTAGCAATCCTGCCTCTGGCAGGGATTGGAACTAGATCATCTTTGAGGAGCCTTCCAACTCAAGCCTTTCTATGATTCTATAATATGATTCTATGGATACTGAGGTAGAATGGTGGTTTTGTGAACAGATTGGTAAGGTCATGGCAGGGTGAACCTCCAAGGAGACAACTGGCTTTGACATACAAGGATTTCTCCGAGATGCCTACAGGTGGATCGGGTATCCCTAAGATCTACGGTGTAGTGGGATGGCACAGATAATGGTCAGTACTGTAGAGCTGCAGGAGGTAGATCAACCAGGAGTCCCTGCGAATGAGCTCTGTGGCTGAACGCCTTTTTCTGAAGTGAAAAATGGTGACGGTGTACTGTAAATGGTATCTGAAATAAAACGGGGAGGAGACGTCAAGGAAACATGACACGAGTGCCCTGTTGATGCACTGCACTGTTACAGTCAAGAAGAGACCTGAATTTGGCATAACTTTGGTTAGTGGAACAGTCAAGATCAGGAGGTCTGAGGTGGGGCTGCCCTCGATAACACGTGCCTCTAACGTAAGACGGAGGTAAAAATAAATCCCAGAGCATGTGCGTGTCGTTGTTATGAGGGTACCTCTTCCCCCCCCCCCCCGGTCCCTGCAGCCACTGGATGACACACAAAGGGTGGCTGCCAGCCGCGAGAATGTGACACCACACATGCCTGAAGAAGCAACTGCACGTCACGCCCGTGCCAGCTGACGCTGAGACCTAGGCAGGCTAATGCCACCACAGCCCTATCCCCACACCCGGGATGGCTCCCGCTCCCACCACTGTGGCACCCCCCCCCCCCCGCCCAGCGGAGCCTGTCCCCTTAAACGGGGGCGGGGCCTCCCTCTCTGCGCCACAGCGCGCGGCCGGCACCGCCCCGTGCCGCCATTGGTTGTCGCTGGGGCAGAGCGCCATGCCTCCGCCCGCAGCCATTGGCTGGCGGCGAGGCCGGGGTTCCCGGATGCAGGCGGCTCGGCGGTTATAAAGCGCCGGGGGAAGGCGGGAGCGGGTGTAGTTTGAATCGCGGCGGGTCGGGACTGGTCGGTGCCGTCGTCCGGGCTCGGTGCTTGCGGGACGCTCTCTTCCTCCTGTCTATCTCTGCGCGGCGGTCCGGTTCGCGATGGTGAGGAGTCGCGGGGTGGGGAGGCTGCTGGGCCGGGTGGAGGCCGCGATGGCGAAGGCTGAGGGACAGTGACCGTTATGTGAAGGGGGAGGGGAGCGCGGGCGGGCGGGCAGAGCGCGCCGCGGGTGTGTTACTTGCCGGTAGGCGGCGGAAAGGGGGGTTGGAGTGAGCTGGGGGGGAGGGGGAAGGAGGATGGCGGGGAGGCGAGCCGCAAGCGCACTGGTGCCGCCGGGGAGAGGGAGTGGTGGCCGTGCATGCGCACAGGGAGCGGCCGCGCTACGAAGTGTAGCGGGCAGTGCGCATGCGCCGCCGTCTCGTAAGGCCGGGGGGGGAGTTGGGATGGAGCTTAGCGCATGCGGAGTACGGCGGTGCTGCTGCTGCGCGCGGACTCTGCGCCGCTGGGGAGGGTGGGTGGCGGGTTGAGCGCCGGGCCTCACGCGTCTGTTCTCGTCAGGCTGGTGGCAAGGCTGGGAAGGACTCCGGAAAGACTAAGACAAAAGCGGTGTCCCGCTCTCAACGGGCTGGTTTGCAGGTGAGCAGAGAGGGGCGTAGGCAAAGGGAATTCGGGTTAGCCTTGTGTCCCTAGGTGTGCTGTGTGAATCCTTCAGTATTGGTGTTACCTGAAGGAGTGTAAGGAACTGTGTAGCTTGATCCTGTTCTTTTAGACCTATTGTGTACTTATGGGCTGGGCTAAGAGAATGGTCTCTAGGCTTTTGCCCCCTTGCATGGGGGCAGGGTGGTGAAGTTGGGATTTAGCTGTAAGGGTGAGATGCCAAGTACTGAAATAGCATTCTGTAGTGGGGCATTTCTGGCATGTGCTTTGGAACGCTGGGTTTCTTTCCACATTTCTGTAGTCAGACCTGCTCTACTCATGTTATTTTTGCAGTTTCCTGTGGGCCGCATCCACAGGCACCTGAAGTCCAGGACTACCAGCCATGGGCGTGTTGGAGCAACAGCTGCTGTGTACAGTGCTGCCATCCTGGAGTACTTGACAGCTGAGGTAAAGCCCCCAGAAGGGGTGCATGCATGGTAATAATTCCAGAATGGCACAATGACCAGAGTCCACTGTTCACAGACTAAGACTGAACTGTGAGCTCTTCACACATTTTGAGCAGGTCCAAGTGTATGCTTCCTCAGAAGACAATGAAGTACATGCAGCTATCTTACCTGCATGAAATACGGGGTAAAAAATTCCCTGATTTAGAAGATGCATGGGGGTGTGAAGTATTTAATGTGCGTGCAGTTGCAGCACTTCATATCTGCTGTAAAGCACAGTTCTTAGAACTAAATCCAGAGCTCCAGAGAAGGAACCCTTTAAAAAGCGTTGTGTGCTGTCTTGTCACCATCAGCGCATTTGGTAGGAATGGCTAAGGCTATGTACATGATCTCATTCGATATGTGTAACTTGTTTCAAAAATATCTTTGTCTTCAGGTTCTTGAGCTGGCTGGAAATGCATCCAAAGACTTGAAGGTGAAGCGTATCACTCCCCGTCACTTGCAGCTTGCAATTAGAGGAGATGAAGAATTGGACTCGCTCATTAAGGCAACAATTGCTGGTGGTGGTACGTAAATTGCTTGTGGCTGTTTGTGGCAGTAAGTCTGACAGATACAGAGGTAGCTTAATCTATGACTTTTTTGAAGTGTGGAAGCTAGCAAAATTGAAGAGAAGTAACATTGTCTTTTATTTTTTTTTTTTAGGTGTAATACCACATATCCACAAATCTCTCATTGGAAAGAAAGGACAACAGAAAACAGTCTAAAGGATACCAGGTTCCCTTGTTATCTCAGGACTCTAAGTACTTATTGTCCAGTGTTGGTGATTCCAGTGGACTGTATCTGTGAAACACAGTTTTGCCTTTTTGTAACTTTAAGAAGCTGAGGCTCACTTGAGCTTTCTCAAGAAACCAAATTTCTGCATTGAAGTCTTAACCGTATTTAAGTGTTACCATGGCTTCAAAGAAGCTATTGTATTTGCAGTGGGTTTTGATTGAGATGACTGTTTTTAGATTGGTTTGACTAAGTAAATGGAATTTGACTAAGTAAATGAAATGTTTGGTTTTGTACAGACTTTTCATCCACTAGAGTGGAAATATTCAATAAATGGTATATGAATACTGATCGTGTCTTGCCCACTAACTGAAAAATAGTTCATCTCAGTTACACAGCTCTTAAAGAGCAGTTCCAAGAACTTAGGACAGTGCAGTCCTGGAAGCTGTACTTGGAATACCTGAAAACATGTTCCTAGACAAATACTGCCCTTGGTAAATATCATCAAATGTGCATCTTTGAGCAAGAATTGCTTTAGTTAAAGTTATCAGAATAATGCCTGGGACTCAGCATGTCCATTCTTTGGCTGTAAGGCCTTTCCTGTTGAAGGATAGCTCAGCTTGGTGGCAGCTTTTTTTTGGGGGGGGCGGGGGGGTGACTATCTGTCAGGGAGGAAGAGGGTATGCTGACTGGATATTGGGAGCTGGACTACAGCCTATTGTTTTTCTTCTAAGTTGCAAAGCGCTTGCTTTCTGTTAGCCTGGTCTTAAGTTGTTTGGGTGCTGAACTACACCTGTTGAGTTGTAGTTGGTACTGTAGTAGCATTGTCAAGAGAAGTGGATTAAAGGGATTTTTATTGCACCTCCTTTAGCTCTCTTAAAGTTCATTACTTACAGAAGGCCTATGTTACTGTCACGAAGACACTCCTCTTTTGCAGAGGTCACATTTCAGCAGCAAGGGGAGTAAGCTGTGCGCCTACACCAGCAGTGAATTGCTTCTACCAGCACAGTACGGAGCAGGCTCCTTTACTCCCGGCGTCTTCTGCAGCAGGGCCGCGGGAAGGTGTTGACCTAGATCTTGACGTGTGCTTCGTCCCAGGAAAGGGCCCGCGGAGGTTGACGCGGCGCTCCGGACCGCAGTGCAGCGGTACTTTTCCACGGCGGCTCACCCAGGGGCCGGCCGGGCGGCGGCGCTGTGCGCGGCGGGGTCCCTCGGGCCGATGCCGGAGCCGCCGCGGGCCGCCCCCGGGCCGGCTGGCGGCGCATGCGCGGCGGCGCCCCGGAAGGAGGCGGTGGGCCGGGCCGGCTGCTGGGCCGAGCCGCGCTGGGGCTGCGGGACCGGCGGCGCGGGGCGAGGCGGCGGGATGAGCCTGGCGGAGTGACGGGAGCACCGGGCCGCCCTCCTGCCCGCTCCGCTCCTCGCTCCGCCCCGCCCGGCTCCGCTCTGGCTTCGGGCCCCTTCTCTCTGCGCTGCGGCGGGCGGAGGCGGCGGAAGGAGAAGCTGATGGAGGGGAACCGGGACGAGGCGGAGAAGTGCATCGGGATCGCGCGCGAGGCGCTGGAGGCCGGCAACCGCGACCGCGCCCTCCGCTTCCTCGGCAAGGCCCAGAAGCTCTATCCCACCGAGACGGCCCGAGGTGAAGCCCCCTCTGGGGGGCGGGGGCTGTCCCGGCGGCTCGCGGGGCCACGCCGGGGGGCGGCCGTCGGGCGGCGCGGGGCTGCTGATGCGAGGGGGGCCCGGCGCGGCCTGCTCGGCCCGGTGCCCGCCGTGTGCGCTCGGCCCGGTGGGGGCTGGCGCCCAGCAGGCGGGAGGAGCGGGGTGGGCGTGCGTTCCGGGTCAGTCTGAGCCCGTGCTGCGCCGTTATAGCGGCGCTCGAATCCGCGCGGCCCCGGGTAGCAGTGACGCGCCTCGGCCCCGGGCCTGGGCTGAGTGCTGCCGCCGCCAGCGAGCCCCGCGCTGACGGCTTGCGGCGAGGGCTGCTGCTCCAGGCCGGCAGCGCTTCCCTTCCATACGTTGCTTGGGGTTTTCTTGGCGTTTCCCGTTTGGCTGTGCTCTAGCTAAGCGGGAGGTAGACACAGGTTCAGCCTTCCTCGGGAAAACCTCATTCCCTCACAATATAACGGGCCTTTCAGGTACTACTTTGCCACGATTCCAAAAAGTTACCATTTTTCTGGCTGTTCTAGCATCTAGAAACGGTTCTTTAAAAGGAGCGATGCTAAGGTTTCGGTGCACGCCGTGCAGAGCGCTCCCCTGTCCTGGTGTCTCTGTGTTACGTGTTGTCAGAACCTGTGGGTGCGGTGACTTGTTGCCTTCCTTTCATTCTCTCTGTGATTGTCTGTGCCACCAAAGGAACAGGGAACACTTTGGTTCTCTGTACTGACCTGAGGGCTTTCCTACAGAATAACATACAGCTTGGAAAACTTCCAGTTGCAATTTCCAGCAAAGCAGCGTTCCAGAACTGTGAGGCCTGTTTCTTCATTTGATGTCAGATGAAAAGATTCGCTGAATGTTTTCCATCCTCTCTTGTCTTCCGACTCCTTTTCAAATGCAGGCAATAAGCTAAGTAACACAGAGGGTTATTTTGTTTTCCCTGAAAGACAGGATAGATGTTGCTGGTACATCACCTGAAAGAAACTGCTACTTTGCTTATACCGAGCGTGTGGCACATTTATTTTTCTAGTCACTTGGCATCATGCTTTGCTGAAAAATGAAGCTAGCAGGAACTTACTGTATCCCTTCCATTTCTGTAGTTTTAGATTATGACACATGAAAACACATGTAGCTTTTTGGAAGGTGTGCTGATCAGGAGACTGGAAGGCTGAGGATTTCAGTTCTGCTTCTTCCACTTAAGAGGGTAACTAATTTATCTGCTTCATACACTTTATTTGCTATCTTTTTTCTCCGAAGTAAGAATTACTAAGTTATTCTTGGGAAAGTAAAATAAAGTGTTTCCAAGTGATTAATTTTGAGTTCTTGTTGTTTGTTGTTAGTGTTTGTTTGATTTTTTAAATGTTATTTTATTTAAAGTAGGGCTCCTACTATGTAACCATCATTGTAAAGTATTCAGTGCAGGAAATAGATGGCTAATTAGGCTATTGTCTGTAAGACACTTGCTTTATTCACTGTGGAAATGAGCAAAGTATGTCACAAATAAGGTACAGATCTCGTGAAAAGAAGATGGTTTTGTGGTTACGGCAGCAGACTGTAATCTGGGGAATTGTGCACTGATGCAAAATTCTTCACTGTATTTTTCTGTGATGTTAAATAAGTCACTTCGCTCTGTTTCCATCAGTGATGGCTAATTGTGCTTCGTTTTTCAGGTATTCTGCTTGAAACGAGGGCCTGGCTTGTGGAACTAGTGGCACTTCAAACTCCATTGGAAGCTACTGAGATCTGCAGCTGCCCTAGTACCACAGCAGGAATCAGGCCCTAGGCCTCATTTGAACTAGATGCTTAGGAGTTAGGGGACTTTGTAAACCTGCAGTGCTTCAGTTTTCTAGCTGTGGAGATTGGTAATTCTTTTCAGTTCATTCCATTTCCTTTGAAAATAACACCAACTCATTTAATTTAGTTAAGTTTGCGAAGCTCTTAAAGAGACCTGTTATGAGTGCAGTAAGCTGCAAGCATACAGAGTATTCTGTTATCTGGACAGGAACTGGAAGTTGTGCATTAAAATCAAATTAGAATTTTATGGTGACAGAGAATAAATGAAATGACCACTTCATTATCTCAATGTCATCTTTAAAATTGAAGTCAGGAGTCCACTTGGAAAAAAAACCAACACACTCCTTCATTAGATAATTAAAAATTGTGTCAGAGAGCATATCCAGAAGAAATAAACAGTGAAGACTTTGTGAACAGTCTTAATTTTAGCACAATTTCTTACTTTACAGTCAGTTGATTTTACTTTACAGTGGGTTGGTTTTACATGGGGAGAGGACAATGTGGAGCAGCTCCAGTTGTCATTGTGCACTTTCCAGTTTCTCACTCGAGTTCACTACAGGGTGTACCTTTCTTACAATTTTGGGAACAGTTGCCCACCATTTCACAAATGATGTTCTGTCCACGATAAAAAGCAATTAGAATAGTAGTGCTGACATTTTTTCACAGATGGGAGCTTCCTTCTTCACATGTTATAGTTGATTACGGAAGGGCATGGAGCAAGTTTTAAGCTTCCTTCTTCACGTTATAGTTGATTACAGAAGGGCCTGGAGCAGGTTTTAACCACTGTCTCTAAACTGACACTACACGCAGTTTGGTTTTGGCAACATCTGCATTTAAAGTGCATTCAGCACTGTAGTTTGGTCATCAATGAAATTCAGTTTTGCTAAACAAAGCCTGAAATCCGCTGATTGCAGCAATGCTATTTTAAGGCTTTACTAGTATGAAATGTAAGGTCAGTGCTTGTTCAGTAATACTTAGCTAATGACTTCACAGGAGCAGTGGTCATGTTGACGTCACTCTTTGGTAGAAAATGGATTTGAACTTCAGATGTACAGTCAAAATATAAAGTTTAATTATGATTTCTGTTAGCGATTCATCCTGCAACTGCATGGAAGCTAATGACTTGCCTCGAAGAGTTTTAAGAGTGGATTTAAATATAACAAAGATGTTCTCCTTTTCAAAGATATGCTCTGTTCTGTTCGGAGCTGTGCGCAGCAGGTGACATTAAGGACAGTTTGATTTTTCAGCACTTCTCAGGATTGCTTGCACCACTTCTGATGATGCCTTTAGATGCAAATGTTTGTTTTCATGAGTATGCAGGCTTCATTTTTTAGGATGTTACATTAGTATGAGTTCAGAATTCAATAGAATTCTTTTTGTTAGTGACAGTAGGAGTCGTAGAATCAGACGATGCAAGCACCTTTCATTCAGAAATGAGTAACAGTACACGTGAGAGAGCCTTTGTACACTGGGATGTGAGACTCATCATCTTTACTTGAAAACAACATATGTAGATCCTTTATGGGATTTTCTTTTCAAACACAGAGCAGTAACATGTTTGCATGTGCTGTGTCTGGCTAACTTAGGAAGTTAACTCCTAGAAATCTCATACTTTCTGTGAGTGTCCTAAACTGTCATCTAAGCAGTGTGGCTCCATTATGGGGGTGGGAGGTCTGAAAAGTTTATGAAGTAGTAGTGGTGTTGAAAGCGTGGTGTAGACAGAGTATTATCACTTATTTGGAGCAAATCTGGACTGAAAATGCTTCACTTTGAGGCCACTGTTCAAATCTTTGATCTTGATTTGTTATTACTTTATTGACCTCAGGTGGTAGCAGAAGGAACTTGCAAATATTTGGCTCTGTGCTTCAGTTTAAACTGAAGTAAGGTAACTATGGCTTTCCTGTTTTCAAAAAGCCTCTTTTCTTTGTAGTGCAGACTTCCTCTCAGTGTACAATCCAGCATCTAAATGCCTGCCTGTTCTTTATTTTGGCAGTAAAAAGTCTGATCTCTGATCTGATCAATGGATGCATCTTGCAGGCAGGCACGAACTCAAGAGCAACACTGAAATCAGCCAACTTCCTTGTTCAGGCCATGTGTAGCTATCTGTCTGTCTTCAGGCTGCTATGGCCAGTGAGTAGTAAGGAAGGTACTAAATAAAAGCAAACAGTGGAGAGTTTTAAGGAGTAACTCTCAGTTGGTTATGAAGTGCAGCCTAGTTTGCTGTTGTTTGCCATCTTGTTCCAAAAGGACACTCTCTTCCATATTTATTAATCTTTTATTCTATATTATGTTTCTTATGCAGTTCCTTAGGTTAGAATGGTGTTGGTTGAGATGTATTGGCAAGGTGGATGCCTCCAGAATGCAAGTTTATATCCACATAACATAAATAAAAAGACAACTCCTGTCTGATGGTTTATTAAAGATGCTCTGTCTGAGATCTCTTAGACCACAGAAGGGAAGAAGATTTAAAGATCTAGCAAAGCATGCTGACTTTCAAAATTCAGGAGTCAAAAACTGGGTATAGTTGTCTCATCTGGGTTTCCTGGGGCAAACAATAGCTTGAATTTCAGCTTAGTGCTGCCTGAAAAGGATATAGAGCATCAGTTCATGGCCACCAATGGCTCAAGTTGCAAATATCTGTATAATGTAGCAGCTGACTTACTGCTTCAAAGAAACCTCTCGTAGGGTGCATTGCATTTTCGAGTCTGACAAACGTGTGTCTTCATCTTTCTGATTCTTATCATTCCAATCATGACTACATTATCAGTGCTTTTCTGAGACATAGTGGTACTCATTCTGTTTCCCAGATAAGCATGGGATAGGTTGTTACATGAGTCAGGTGGTTCGTTCTGCAGCTCAGGGACTGAGCCCATGATCTAGGCTGTTCTTCATGGGTTGGAAAATAGGATGCTGTCTTTGCACTGTTTGAAAGCTTAAACAGTACTATAAAAAAGCAGGGTGTTTTTTGTTTTTTTTGAATCCAGGATCACTGCTGTTCCTGTAATGTCTACTGTTGTTCCACAGGCAGGATGATGCCTCAGTCTTCCATTTCCTATAAGCATATACATGTTTTTTCATGTTTGAATTTAATCAAAACATCTTTTGTTTTTTACCTTAGCTATAGATACTGAGGCAACTCCAAGATTGCTTGCTGGGAAAGATAAGGAGTTGAATAGTCCTGTTCCTAGCAGCTGCCTATGGAAGCATATAACTCATGCAAATGATTCCCTGAGTTTTGATTAGATGCTGCAGCCTTTTCCCTGGAACAGCATATGTTGCTTGTCTATTCATTACAAAGGCTTATGAGGGTGATGAGCTGCAAAAGAGCAGGCTGTTTTTCTCTGTCACCCTTTTTAAGGTTACCAGAGTAAGTTATGGGCCGAAGAGTGTTTGTTACAACACTGAAATACCAGAGTTCTAGTCTGCTATTGGAGAAACGTTTCTCTAGTGTCATCATCTTATTTGGTATTAGAGAGACATAGAAACCCATTGGTGAAATGCTCCAAGTCTTTTTTTTTTTTTTAAGAAACACTGAGAATGGATTATCAGTTCTGTTGGGAAGTTCGTAACTCTTGTTTTCCTGATCTGTTAACGAGACAAGTCTCACTAAATCTTACTGTGTCTTAAATATCAGTAAATTTATTGCAAATACGTGTTTGCCTGTGTACCAAGGGACACGTTTGGTCTTTGTGTGGAGTAATTCTCAGATTCTGTAAAGTGTTAGGTTAGGTCTCAGTGCAAAGCAACTCTCAGGTTCCACTTACAACTGTTTACTCAGATACTTTGATGTTTTCACTGCAAATAATGGGTTTGGTATCCCTTTTAAAAGCATGTGGAGCTGAAGAACTGGGACATACTCTTTCCAGTGTTACCTTGTCAGAGATGGAGAGAAGTCCAGTCGTGAATTTTGAGACTTTTTCCATACTTTTGCCACACAAAGGAGTTGCAGACTGGCAGACTGCAGACTGGCGTTTGTGATACAAAGTAATGGTCAACAAGAACAGAGAATGGAGCAGCTAGTGTCTTACAATGAGGTGCTCACATTTAAGATATGTGAGAGCCCCGACTTAATTACTAATGCCTCTAATGATGCTATGATATACTGTTGTTTTATAGTTTTGTTGGAAGCTATTACGAAGAATGGAAGTACTGCTGGGGGAGGCGCTTACTGCCGGAAACCAGCCAGTAGCAATGATCAAAGTAAGACCAGTAGCACGAAGGAGGGCAATGCATCTGCTGCAGGTGAAAGTGGAAAAGGCTACACCAAAGACCAAATGGAAGGAGTATTCAGGTATGGCCTCACTTAATACATCACATCACTACTTTTCATTCTGTGCGTTATGTACCTATGCTTTCAGGTGTAGCATGTGAAGAAGCAACAGAAAATAGAAACTTAGCTGAGAGTGGTTGCTTGTTTGGAACTGTAATTACAAGAAAGTGTTACTGTGTTCAGACACAATAAAAGATGATACTCGGCTATATAAAGTAATGTGGATGATTTATAAAACGTATTCTAAATAATTAAGTAGATTTCATGGTAAATAGATGTTGTGATGAAAAGTCTATAGTAAAACTTGTGGAACAGTGTTACTGTTAATAATTTTTATACTCAGCTATTTAATTTTGCATGGCATGCTCACTTGCAAAGCTAATCTTGCTGTTCAGGCTGATCTTAGACCAGTGTTAAAACTGTTTTGTTCTGAAAGTACAGTGCTTCTTCTGAGAAGCACTGAAGCATGTAGTCTGAGGTGCATTTATAAACTGTCTGGACTTCACGCAGCATTATGGTATTAAGAAAGGACAACAGCAGAAAAGGAGGATGCAAGAAAAGAAATAAAGTTCAGTAGAAATGTCCTTTTGAGGCAAGTAGCTCTTAAGTCATGTTAAAATTCCATGTTTCTCCATAGGAGTGGGAAAAATATTGTTTTGGGGTGTGCTTTGGTTTTTGCTAATGAAATATTGATCTAGCCACTCTCAAACTGCACACCTCAAAACTTACCTCTGCTTTCAGATAAACACAGCCTAAATATTTTCAAGAGAGTTCAAAGAAGGGAAATCCAAAGGTCGCTGTTTCCTAGTATGTGTAAACTGGATGACCCATTGTGCAGAATGGGCATTTGTGTGATAATTTTTTGATGTGACATGTATGTTGCTGTTGTTGCTATATTGGGATCTTTTCCTGAGTTCAGTGAATAAGGAAGAAGTTGCCTTTCTTTGTTGACAAAGCAGTAGTGCATTCGGTCTTAAAGAGAACAGTGTCTGGCATGATTATAGTTGTTTGTGTGGCTGTTTAGTAAAACTTTTTATTTACTGACTTCGCTCTGCTTCATTGATATTATTGACTTTCAAGACATATTTAAGTAAAACCTGAGTAAGAATGTGAATTTTTGACCACTGAAATATTGAGTATGATCTGTGTGCATGCAGATGTGCATGTAAACATGTGGAGTGGAATATCCAGCAAGAAGTTCTTCTGTAAAATGGGGCTTTGTGTAAATTAAGACATGTAGGCACGTTTTCAGAAAGCTGCTACAATTGTGGCTGCTGTATTACTGCCAGTATTCATTCAGCCATGACATGTCATTCTGAGCTGCGGTCTGCTTTGACATCAGGCTCCCTGCAACTTCTGGTTTTTGTTTGCTTATTTGTTTATTTTACCAGAAGCCAGAAATGTTCCCCATTCTGTCTTGCCTAAAACAATGCTGCAGAGCCAGCTTTCCTCCATGCTATTTCCTTCCATGATATTGCTTCCTGGAAGGGGCTTACAAAATACCAGCTAAAATCAATCTAACTTAAGGAGATCAAAACCAGAGATATTTTTGGAAGTTATACATTGAGGGTAACGTTCATGCAACGTTGATTCTTAGTGGTTATTTCAACAATATATTTTGTGAATAGAAAATCTGTGTTTTTAAAACCTATGCGGATTTTTGCAAAGAAGTAATTGCAATAGTTTGCAGAGCAACCCGTGATTGTTTGTATTTTATATACAACTTATGAAATCAGTTATTAAAACATTGTCTTGACCTTAGCTAGATACTAGTTGTTCCGTAGTATAGCAGTTCATGAACGTTTGGAGAGAGACAGACTTCTGGTGTAGATGTGCAGTAATGAGCAGAGGAAGTCTCTAGTCTTGTTGGAAATTTTGAAGAGTTTGTCATGTTTTCTGTTAGTGACATCAGCACGCCGCTTAATAAATTGATGCTGAAGAAGATAAAGAATGTGTGTTCCTTGCCAAAGAGAACAGGATTAAGTACAATCAGTGGGCTAAAACTCAATAGAAAAATGTAGCGCGTTTAGTAATGATAGCTAAGGGAAGCTCATATTTAAACTGCAGTGAGAATGGGATTTTTAGTTGGAAACATGACAGTCTGCGTATGTTTTTGCTTCATCAGACCTCAGGCTTTTCCAATTAAATGAAACATGTCCCTTTGGAGAGGGTGTTCTTCAGTGCCAAGCTTGTCACCACTGTACACTTCTGCCATACCATAGCTGAACAGTTTTCAGACTTTTGAATTGGTTACAGAACTGCAGTGTGAAAAAGGTAGTTTTAAATTGGGTTTTGTGCCTATTAGCACAGATGTCTTAAATTGTTTATTAATTCTTAGTCTTTCCATTAATTTGACTCTGTCAAACTGTTGTTTTGTATGCTTATGATTTGAAAGGCGGTCATTAACCTCAGATGTTGTTCTTTCTAGAAATTTTTGGTTTTGTGTTAGTAATTGAGTATAGACTGAGAGAAAGAACTGGTGATGTAAATACACATTATATACAACCCTTTCTTACAAGCACTTGTGAACTCTAGGACAGGGAAACAGGCTGAGAGCTCTCTGACTTGGATTGGTATACCTGGAGTTGGCCAGCAGTCTTATGTTTGCTTGTCAAAGGAGATTTAAGAAGTGTAGTGAAGACACACTTAGAGTGATGTAACTAACTAATCTATCTTACTTTTCAGGGTTGCTCTAGTAATGCAGATGAGTACAAACAAGCACCCAAGTGCTGTTTTTACTTCTTTTCCACGTACACAGGGGACACTGATCACTTCTGTAGGGCATTGCATGAGCTTGCAAACAAGTTAGTCGGCAGGGAAAAGTGTGAGATGCAATACCTTTCTAGTGGTTGCGTAAGTGCCTTGTAAGAAATGAGCTCACTATTTCAGTCCAACAGTTTAAAGGTTGAGGTATTCAAAAGCACTTTTTTTTTTCTTTTTTTTGTCTCTTAATGAAATGCTTTGAAAATACCACCTATACGTATGTATCTTTTTCTTAAATGCATTTTGTCCCCAGAAGCTGGATCAAGTAGCCTAAACACTTGAGGTGACCTGCAGATCAGAGATATGCAGAAATATGTTATGAGCAGCAGTAGACTTAATGTCTTTTTAGAGCAAGTGCTCTAGCAGTCTCTAAACAAATCCTGTCTGAGCAATGTCGGCTTAAGTACATGAGAATCAAGTGCATGACAAAAACCAGAAAACTTGCTTTTGGCTTCTGTAGTCTCTCACTTAAAGTACTTCCTTAAATATTCAATATAGGTTGATGGCATTTTTTGCTGAGATAAAGAAATGAAACCTCTGTGTAAGAAAGAAAATGTAAACTTTTTTCTTCTGGTTAACTGCAGAAGTGCTGATCAGGATTACCGTTGTCAAGGAGTTCTTATTTATAGTAGCTGCCTTCTCATACCAACCATGCAGAGACTTTGGAAAGGCTTTGTGGACTAACATGAAATTAAAAATAAAAAATAATAAACAGCAGGCAATTGATTTTTTTTTTTTTAATCTTTACCATGTATTTTTATGCTTTCAAATTTGTGTTATCTGTTATCTGCATGGTTTGAGGGAAAAAAAAAGTTTTGGAGTTACAGATAGGTTGCATACTTTATACACATCCCTTTAAATGATCTCAAAGATCATATGATGTCCAGTGCTGCTTTTTAGTAAATGAACTATAGCATATACTTCTATTTTATTTTTTTGATGGATGTAAAATAACTGCCATTACTAGTAATATGTTATAGTTGAACTGTTATCTTGTGAAAACTGTTTGGGAATATTGCTTTTCCTGCGTTGCTGGTGCCTGCCCCATGGAAGAGTGCAAGAATGAGACGCCTGTATTTGGATCTTTCAGCTAGAAACAAAACAAACTAATATAGGAATGGGTTCTGTAGGAACCTTGCAAGACAGGGTTAAATTTCATCCAGTAGTGGTCAAGAATAATCAGCAACTTGATAGGAATTACTTGTGTAAACAAAACAAAAAAAAATCCCTCCACAAATTTCATGGATCAAACTGTAAGGAATGCAGACTGTGTGACTGACAAGAAAAAAATACAGACCTTCTGCAGACTTCAGCACAAATAAATATGTTGTTACCTTTTTAACATGAAGTCAGGAAGGTAATTAAAATGAAATAATAGGTTCAATCAACTGTTCTTGAAATGAAAACAACAACAAAAAAACACACCACCACAAAGCAAAGGAATCAGGACACACCTTTAGTTGCGCTGCTGTAACTACTTGGAATTAATGACATATCCAGCTGAATGGTTAAGAAAGTCAAGATAGAAATCACTATCACAAGGTCTGTCATGGAAAGCACAGAAGATACAGATTGCTTCAATCTACACTTTTAATAGTTAAGCTATGCCTTTTACAGTTAAGAATTTTAAATGTAGTGAAAAGTATGCTGATGTAAACACAGAGCTGGATATTTCGTGTAATAAACACTGGAGAAGCAGTGTGGATGGGTACCCCGAAGAAGAAAGAGCCAAGGGTATTACCCTCGTGTATTGTTGAATCTGTGCATAAAATGGAGATCTTAAACTTCTGGGGCATAGTAGGGGTATGTTGATTCCAGCTTGAGTTCCTCATCAACGCTGTGATGACCCCTCTCCTTACAGTCTAGAAGCGTCATTTTCAGACTATGTTTCTGCCATCCAAACTATGATTGGCACATTCCAGTTCAGCTGCAAGATGCCATTTGCATCAGGCTTGCTGGTATCACTGGAAACTTGAGCCTATGCAGAAGTTTTGTGTTTTACTGTATTTTTCTGCTCACTGGTGGGATCAAAAGTCATTCAGTGGAGCTTCCTTTTGCACCTTTCTCATTGCTAGTATTCACACCGCTGCTCACTGCTGCTCAGTTTAGATTACCATCAGGATAAATAACTGGCTCCAATCAGGAGTTTTTGGAGATTGTAGTAAAAATACTTGTCATTTGAGCTATCCCTGTGCATGTGCACAGAGGTTACAAGAGGCCCTTTGAAGTACATAGTAATTCTGGTAGACAACATTTTGAAATTACTGAAATTGCTGCAGATATTTGATATGGAAATGTAAGCAGGTTTGGTTAACCTGATAAAAGCTGCTGATTCTGACCTAATCTGAATTGTAGATTTGAAAAGCGAAACAAGCAGCAGAGCAATTGGATCACATCATTTTGTAGGCACAGGAGAACCGGTGCTGGTAGACCCGTATTTTCTGTAGGGGAAAGCAGACATTTTGGGATTTTCTCTGCTTTCAGAGCTTGGAGAGGAGTGCGGGTGCAGACAGGGATGGCTGTTCCAGCACTTTGAAGTGGGCTGGCCACAGGTGGCTTGTCAACTGCAAAATGGAATAGTGGAGGTTTACCAGTTGTGCTGAGATACCTCTGTCAACAGGCTGTGGATGAAAGTAGGCCATCACTTGCTGTGGTGTGTTTTGAGAAGTCCACTGTGAAAAAGTCAGGTATTCTTTCAGGAACATCAAGCACCGTGCTCTCCAAAACAGCCAGAAAATCCATTAATCAGGATAACGTTACCAGGGGGGTAGCAATTCAGCAAGGATGGGAATCAGCTAAACAACGTAAGTAATCTGAGAGTGATTTGGAGCAGAAGTAATCCAACCAGGAATCAAAACCACAAGAAACACAATTCCCCAAAATAAAACAAATTAACACAAAGCAGCAACCTTGAAATAGTCCAGAAATAAACAACAACAACAACAGTTCAATACGAAAGGGGGCAGTTTCTAAGCAAGTGATGTGTAAATTGCAGTTTTAAAAAGAAACATCTGTGTGGGGTTTACATACTCAAGAAAATAAGCCCTGGGGACTACAACACCTTAAGAATAGTGAGACCAAATAGAAACAGTAGTTTGAAATGTACCTTTGGAAAGCAAGTCGTTCATGCTGAGGGTGCTGCAGGAGAGAGGTTTTAGATGGAAATAAAAAACACAAGTGACATCAGTGATCAGTCTTTTCCAAAACATTTACTGATTTTCCTTTAAGTTTTCCCAGCCTCTGCTGGCCTGTGATGTGTGGCTGGGATAGGATACAAGTGGGAGGGGGAAGAATTGCAGGGGGATTCTGGCAGAATGGAGAATCATACCTCAGTCTATAGTATTGGTTAGCTTAGAGATAGTGGTGTGGGATGTGTCCAGTAAAGATCAAGGCTCAGAAGCTGGGCATGATTTCCACCAGCTCCGAACAGCTGAAGAGAAGTTTCTCCTGAAGATGGTGGCAGTGTGGAGGAAGAGGACTGAAGCCTTGGAGAGTCTTTGCCACACCCATGGTCTCCATCTCTTTAAAATGAAAGAAGTTGAAACCAGGCCTCAGTGGGCTGGGCTGAATGCTCCAGCCGTGCTGGAGCAGCCTGGGTAAGAACTGAGCCATTAGCCTGTAATGAGTGCCCTGAGTTCTGCTCAGCAAGTGAAGTGCTGGTGGCTGTTGCTAACTCTCTCCCTGTAGGAAACTGTGTTGATAAGACTAGGCGATGATTAGGTACCAGCTACTTGGGGTCCAGGTGCTTCTTGCCTTTAAGTGTTGAAAGTATACAAAACTCTCCTTTGCAATAGAAAGGAGGGTAGTGCTGCAGACACTGTTGCTGTAAACATGATTATCCTGATGGGAGCATGCAAGGAACAGTAAAAGTCAGAAGTCAGCACAAATTCACAAAGGCATTTGGTTGTTTAGGTTAGGTTAGTCTGGTTGTTTAAGTTACGAGGGCAAGCAGATAGAAGATGTGCTTGAAATATTAAATCCTAGCTTCAATCAGAATTGGGAATGTTGGAATGGAGATGTTTGTGTATTTGCAGATGTTTTTTTGCTTGACAAACATTTGTTTGTTGTTAAATAACAGCTCATTCATGGGCCAGATTCAGGCTAGCTGTTGCATGGACTGTGGTTATATTCTCTTCTGAGGGTGAGTGCTGTGTGACCCCAAAGCAGGTTCCTGCCTGCACTTTTCTCCTGAAGCCAGAGCTCTGGTTTGACACACTGGCTCTAAGAAGAACATGGTCAGATCCTGACCTGTACATCTTCTGGTCAACAATAACTGTTCCAGCTTTGCCATGATGATTGTTCACTGTGGGACTTCCACTGACCGTGAATGAGAGGAAGTTTTTGAGGATTAGAAGAACTGGTTGCCATTTCTTAAGTTGTTCAAGTTTTTTTCCCCTCCTGTTTCTTTCTCCTGGCTGCATCTCAGACAGCTGTGAAAGAAGTGAATATCAAGTCTGCTCAGAAGTAAACTTTTGTGGGTTTTTTTTTTCCATGTTTGTTGTTTCCATGAGAAATGACCATATGCTTTGGGGAGAAGAAGCTGTTGATAGTTCAGATTCTGAATTACTGAAGAGAAGGATTTAGATCAGATGCTGATGCAGCAATTTCATGAAATAAAAGCCTAATTTGACTTCTAAATAAAGCTCTTTGTTCTTGGTAAGTTTCATAAGTAACACAGCTCTTGAAGCTAAAGATGAATGGATCTATGGATAGTACCAAAGTTTTTGCTTACTGTACAAATTAACAAAGGTTTCCAGTACTCAGAGTGTAATTTAATATATTTGCTTTCCTTTCCACTCCTTCTTGATGATGGATTCGCTGTGTTATTTTTAATTAGCATTATCAGCATCCTAACAGGAGCTTATTAAATGTTACTTGAATATAATGAGCTGTATTTATTTCACAGGATGTTCATGTTGGCAGCTGCCTGCATATGTTTTCTTCAGAGCTCTTGTGAGCATTACGTGGAGACTGCTGTAAAAGCTCATGTTATTTGAATGCTGAAAAAGGGATCCCACAAATGAAGCTTGATTTGCTCAATCCGTGAACTTTAAGGACCACACACGATGGTGTGGTTGTACTTCTGATGCATTCCCTTAATTACAGAGTCCCCATTCTTTCATGAAGCTGCCAAATGCTTGCTTACCCCCTTTTTTTTTTTTCACTTGGCTACTATGTGTATAGTCTTTGTAACTAAACTCATATTTATGTAAAAATGTGTGTATTTAAAAGAATGTGGACACACAGCCACGTAAAGAGGCTCATGCCAGTTTTTTAAGTAGTTCTGGATGTAATTTCTTGCTCAGACCAGCTCTTTTCTTTTGTTCTTTGCCAAATGTTAGCATGTGCCTTGTTTCTGTAGTGCAGTACTGAGTACTGTAGTACAGTCTTTTTTTTTTCTGAGGTTCTGAACTCTTCCCCAGATTACTGTTTATCTTTTTTTTTTTTTTCCTTTAAATCAAAACTTAACAAGATTGATTTTAAGATGTATTTTTTCTTTGGTCATTTCTTCTGACCTACATACTGTTAATATGCTCCCCACCCCAGTAATTGCAGTTGCTCTCTTCTGGGTATTGTAAAGCATACCAAAAGTAGGTGTTTAAGAGTTTTAAAAAATGCTGTATTGAATATTTGAGATGAATTAAATCTAACTACAGGAACTGGTCTTGCTTTTTTGTTGTTGCTTTAATTTATAAGCAGCTTGCTAAGATTCAGGTGCCTTCAGGTGTTCTCACATGCCTTATTTCCCTCAAAAGTGACTGATTGAATGATCAATCCAAACACTTTACATTTGTTTGGAGAAGGAGAGATGTTGTTTGGTTTTGTTTGTATCGTGCATTTACTGTTGAGACTGAAAACATGCCTTCCTACCTTCTAGTTCTGCAAAATAAACTTAGAATCTTCAATTTATGCATTATTAACAGCAGTATTCATGTAATTGAAGATAAAGAACTTCTACAGTAATTGCAGACAGAAACCTTTTCTTACAACTTTCGTAGCTGCACAGTGCAAGTACAATAAATTAAATGTATGCAGTTAGGAATTTTGAGTGCAATACTTTATTGTCTTCAGGGTTGAGCTTATTGTGAAAAATGGCATTCATCTTTGTTATTTGGGGGGATTTTTTTTTGTATTTTATATTGAAAGTGAGAATTTTACTGTACTGCATCAGTGCAATGTATTGCCTCATTTATGAGTGTTCTAACATACTCCTTTTCCATCTTCTTGGTTACTCTCTTTTATTTCATTTTCTTTTGCAGTATGAAGAAGTATAAAAATTATTACGAAGTCCTTGGGGTATCAAAGGATGCAGGTGAAGAAGACCTGAAGAAAGCTTATCGCAAACTTGCTTTGAAATTTCACCCAGACAAAAACCATGCACCTGGAGCAACAGAGGCTTTTAAAAGTAAAATACCATTTTTATTAAACTTTGTTTTATGATTGAACTCTGTCAATTTAAAAAAAATTCATCTGCACTGGTAGATTGTCCTTCTATATAAAATTGCCCATGTAGTGTTTTGTAGCTAATATTAAACTGACCTTTTTATCCAAGGAAATGTTTGACCTTTATTATTTTAGCACATGCATAGAATTTGAAATGGAGTTGAGTTTGGTTTCAGAGGATTGACTGTAATTTTCAGGTACAGGGAAAGGATACTAAAACTTGATTTGTGAAACCCAATTGCATTTTTTTGCTGTCATTCATTTGCACTAAATGTAGTCAGTGGATTCTTACTGTCAGTTTAAGTTGGTTCAGTATCAGTACGTATGGTATGATTATTCAGGTTATTTAGGGGATTATAGCATTTGCCATTACTTTGGCTTCTGCAGTACTTGCATCAAGAATGGCTGTTTGGGTGAAGAATAGTAGTTATGTGGAGTAAATGTCAGTCCTTGACAATGCATTATTATTTTTCAGTGAGATAGTAGTACACTTAAAAGAACAAGTGATACTTAGTGGTTGCTGTGTTGCTTTAACTGGATATGGAGCTTGTAGTGAATCATTTTGTGTTGTGAAACTGATTTCTAGTGTAAGCACTGATGTTAGCCTGTCAAAATATCCTAACCAAGTATACAAAATGGCCATGGGCATATTTAGTTTAATATTGCTGAAATGAACATAATTTTACTAGGTATACACTTAAATCTATGACATTGGTATTTGAGCACAAAGAAAACACCGAGGTAATGTTCGCTTCCAAAAAGCAGTTTTTACTGAATTGCCATTCTAAGTTACCTTCTTTTCCTTAGAATTCCTTATATGTAGAATTCCTTGTGAGTAGTTTTCTTTCATTTTTCACACAGAAACACTTATTCAGACATGCCCATGAGTAGCTCCCCTTAACTGTTTCTTTGGTCGAGATTTACAGTCTGATAGTCAGACCATAAGGCTGCCAAGCTCTGCCCTGTGCAAGGAGAATTGTGCAAGAAAAGCCTTTTGAAGAAAACAGGCTTCACGTCAGATACAGTTGAAGAAAAATATCTATAGGAAAAGGTCTCTCCTAAAGAGACAATCTGACAGTGGTACTTCTGTATATTTTTCCTTTATGAAGTTTATATACAGACATTTGAAAAACTCAATGGAGTAGAACTCCTACATTGGGAGGGAGGGGTATGAGGGTAAAAAAAAAAAAAAAAGGGAAAAGAAAAATCCCAAGCAAAACTTCTGATACAGACGTAAGGGGTAATTATAGTAGCATGTTAACAGTTCCAGGTATGTTGTATTAGGGAAGTTTCTCAGTAATGATGATTTTAATATGCTGTGTGATTACTTTAGTTTAAAAGATATGTTATTCTTATAAAATTGTCTCCAGCATTAGAAATTAAGTAGTTCTCCCTTATTAGTAGCATTTTAAATAATCTTTGAAATCTTAGAAGTTGGTATCTTACTGTTCTAGCTTTTATTTAACATCAGTAGAATCATAGAATCATAGAATCACAAGGTTGGAGACGACCTATAAGATCATCTGGTCCAACCGTCTTCACACTACCACTGCTACCACAAGCTACTAAACCATATCTCGCAGCTCCTTGTCCAGACGCCTCTTGAACACAGCCAGAGACGGCAACTCCACCACCTCCCTTGGCAGGCCATTCCAGTGCCTGACCACTCTCTGAGAGAAAAAGTTCTTCCTTAAGTCTAACCTAAACCTCTTCTGGTACAACTTGCGGCCATCTCCCCGGGTCCTGTTCGTTGCCTGGGAGAAGAGGCCAATCCCCTCTTCTCCACAACCTCCCTTCAGGAAGTTGTAGAATGCAATGAGGTCTCCTCTGAGCCTCCTCTTCTCCAGCCTGAACAATCCCAGCTCCCTCAGCCACTCCTCATAGGACTTGTGCTCCAGACCCCTCACCAGTTTTGTTGCCCTTCTCTGGACACACTCCAGTACTTTGGTCTCATTTGTTTTCTCGGACTTGGTTTTGCTTTTTGGTTCTTAACTGGATGAGTGCCTGAACAGAAGATTTCGCTCATTAAAAATTAATAAATGCTAGCACTTTTCTTGTATTGACATTACTGTCATCTTATTGTATGGCTACGTAAATGTATCGTTTAATTTGCCTTTAGAAGTGCCAGATAAGTTTCTAACATCCAGCCTAAGAAGAGGTTTTATAATGTATTTTTTTCCTCGAATGTTATTATTTTAAGGAAAGATCACATTAGAAAATAGAATTCAGTTTAGTGTTAAGACCTAAGTAAGTACTTTGTGTGATGCTGTCCAGTACTTCTGTTGTATTACAGAATCTTTTTTGAGGTCTTATTTTAGATTAAGAAGTTTATGTGGAAACAATCACTTTTAATTTTTTTGAATCTCTTTTGTCTTTAAGTCCTTTATTTAAAGACAACTATATTTAAATCAAATCTGTTTGGAATTAGCATGAAATAATCAAAAGCAAATAGAAAAGTGTGCAGACTGTACTGTGACAATACAGTGTCTTCACTTTATTTCTCACCCGATTAACATTTCAAAAATTTTTAACTGTTGAAAAAATCTTGGTTTTTTATTGCCAATTGTATCCTTTACTCATTAACACATTAACCTTGCAGCAGTACCTGCTGTTATTAGTATATCTTATGTGCTCTCAGGTCTCATTTCTTTGGGTTTTTTTCTCTATTTTACAGAATTATTAATGATCATTTCTAAGGGCATCTTAAAAGGCACAAGGCTAGGACTCATTAATGTTTTTTTTTTAGACTGAATAATGTTGAAAACGTTAATTATTCAAAGCCATAGTTTTACTTGCCTTTTGTGTTGAGGTGATAATGCTGCACCTTTCAGAGACTTTTAATGATTGAAAGCTTTTCAAGCAGAAAACATTATCCTTCTGCCTTGTGTTTATGGGATGAAAAGTAAGCCTTTTTTTGGAGAGATCTGGAGGAAAGCAGAAAGGTGTTAGTGAACATACATCTGATTGAAGATTATTCATTGAGTGTCAACAGAAGATTTCCTTAAATCTGCAAGAGCTTTATGCCTGTGGACAGCAGCTGTGGTCAAAGTTTGTGGTCTTTTCACACTGATTCTTCCTGTAGCCACCTGACTGAGTTTGTCCCTTTCTGCTATCAAAATTGGGGCTGGTTGGTTGTGATAATGTAGCACGGTGAGACAAACATTCTGGCCAGACTCTCAAACCATTAAGGCTGTACCAAGAAGCTCAGGAACGTACAGGTTCTTGTAATACATTCGTATTGTGCTCTTCATGTTCCATTCTGCAAAACTTTCTGTTATTAATGTATCCATAAAATATCTTTAGTAGTGTGTGAATGTAAAGCTGACATATTCAAAGAAGTTGCCACTTACCAAATGAAACCAGAGAAACCCGTTGAGTCTATGATGCTTTGAAGTTGCTACAACAAATGGAACTTTGCAGTTACCTGATTTCAAAAGTTTCCTTATAATGCTTGATTTTTTTTTCTCAGTTGCAGTGAGAGAGAAAATTTCTGCAGAAGTAAGTATTCCTCTAGAAAAAGGAACAAAACTGCCCTACGTTCTGCCTAGTTCAACAGCATAAATGTCTTTTGAATAGTGTTGGTGGGAAACCCAGTAGAAGCTATGCTACAAAAAACGAGAGATGTCTCTGAATCCTGTTGTACTACAGATTATTCGTAACATACAGTAAAGGATATCAGGCTCCACCTGTTCTTGACTTTGAAACTGTGTTTCTTCCTTGCTTCAGAAATAGGAAATGCATATGCTGTGCTGAGTAATCCAGAAAAACGAAAGCAGTACGACCTTACAGGCAATGAAGAGCAAACGTGCAGTCACCCTAGCAATGGTAGATTCAACTTTCACAGAGGCTGTGAGGCTGATATTACTCCAGAAGATTTGTTCAACATGTTTTTTGGAGGGGCATTTCCAACAGGTATTTCTGTTCATCAGCATAATAATGGAGATATAGTGGTATTGCTCAGCGCCATTGGAGTTTTAGACATTCCAAAACAGTAAAATTACTCCACACCCCCTCCCATCTCCAATTCTTATCTGCATCGGTTTGTTTTTCCCCCAATTTTTTTTTTTTTAATTCCCAGAATGTGAGTTGAGTTCTTTAGAATTTCTGTAGTGAAACAGTAAATCACTTACTTTAGAGCTTAAAATACCTAAACTACTTTGGTATTTGTATCTTATTTTGTAAGATGTCTTAAAGCTGGTTTATTTTATGTATCATCATGCAGTGACATTAAACCATATTGTTGCTCCTATATTGACCTCTTAAATAGTTTCTTTTACATTTCAAATATGGATATTTCTTTCCATAGGTAGCGTGCACTCATTTTCTAATGGTCGTGCTGGCTACAGTCATCCTAATCAGCACCGTCAGAGTGGACATGAGAGAGAGGAAGAGAGGGGTGATGTATGTTTAAGCACCATTGACTCTAAACTGTGTGTTGTGATATTTGCTTGTAGTCACATTCAGTAATGTGATTGTGTAGCAGCTCTGTACTATAGAGGAAAATTTATACGTGTCAGTTACATATTTGAAAGTGTTGGCAAGTGGCAGTCAACTGATGGTTGTGGTGAGGTACTGGAACAGGCTGCCCAGAGAGGTTGTGGATGCCCCGTCCCTGGAAGTGTTCAAGGCCAGATTGGATGGGGCCCTGGGCAACCTGGTCTAGCATTAAATGAGGAAGTTGGTGGCCCTGCCTGTGGCAGGGGGGTTGGAGATTCACGATCCTTGAGGTGCTTTCCAACCCTGGCCATTCCGTGATTCTGTGATTCTGTGATGTGGTAAATAGACACGGCTTTGAGAAGATAGCATATTTTTGTAAATCTGTTGTGTACCACTGTCATGCTAGTGACCAGTCACTAATCCTTGCTTGCATTTAAAAGTTGATTTGGATGGAAGAAAGAATGGTGCTTATGAATTATATGGAGACTTGTATAGTTATTATAGAACTGTATCAATGAGACCAAAACATCAAGTATTTGTGACTGAATTCAGATATTAATTTAGTACTTGCTTATGGCTACATGCTAATCAATGAATTCTGGCAGCATCACATGCTATGAATATTCTGTATGCACTGGAAATTAAGATGGCACTTAACTGTTTGCAGCTTTTTAGTTAATGTCTTATAACAGCCTATGATACTGAAAACAGAAAGTCATGCTTAGAATTAAACTTTATCAAACATACCTGTTTACTTGATCCTGGTTTATGAGATATCTGAATCTGTTGTGGTTTTTTCCTCAGGGAGGTTTCTCTATGTTCATTCAGTTGATGCCTGTTATAGTGCTGATCCTTGTCTCCTTGTTGAGCCAGCTGATGGTATCTAACCCTCCTTATGCCTTATACCCAAGATCGTAAGTAATGTTCAATTACCTTCATTTTAAACAGGGAAGGACATTGTAACCACGCTTTCCCAGTTAGAAGCATTTTAGGGAGTCTTCCATTAGTTGGTCCTCTGTTTCCTACAGTGAGGGAACAGAGGGAAAGTGTAGATGAAGCTGAAATGAAGCAAAACAAAACTTTTAAGGTTAGTGCTAAGAACATGCTGTGCAAATGTAGCAGAGAAAAGAGGTCAGCAGTGCCTGAGTTTAGCACATCTTTTAGTATGAGGCAAAGGTGTTTGCATTTCCTGTGTATTTAATCAAATCCTGAAAACTGCTGAGGCTCATTATTCTTTTAGGGGTCATGAGGCTTATAGCAAGCAAACTGCTTGAAGAAAACTTTCCTGTTCTTGTTCAAGTTTTGAACTAGATAAGAGCTAGAGAAACTGTCTGTTCCAGATGATGATAAAATAGTATATCTCTGTTTTCTCTCAAAGGATTCTGATAGTGAAATTTAGCTGTTTTGTACAGAAGGATATGTGTGTTTTTATCTTAAAGAAAGTAACTTGTGAAGATATCAAGCATGCAGTTAGCTAGCAGACTCAGTCCACTCACAACTGTTTTAATGATCCTCAGTTCCTTCTAGAATTCTCATCCCCACAATAAAAGGCTTCTTTTCTCCTTTGTTATTTTTTATAGTTCTTTATTTTCAGAATATGATGTTCTCTCTTCTGCATCTAAGCTATTATGATGCGTATTAACACTTATCTGCCAAAATGTTTATGGGCAGTCCTTGATTTTTAATTCTCAGAATGCCAGCAGGAAAATGGATTTGTCATGGATTGCAGAAGACACTTTGGAATGGAGATGCCTATATTGGATTGTCACTTGTTTTTTGTTGGCTTCTTTTTCTTGAGTTGGAATGAAATTTTCTGTTATCAAAGCTTACGTGTGTCTAAAGGGGTATGAAATCTTTCTAAGTTGTTTTTTTCAAGATTAACTGTGAAAACACCAAAATTTTAATGTTTGGGTAAAGGTAGTAGTTTTCTTCTCTGGAAGATTATACAGCCATTCGTTTCAGTATTTATCTTGAAATGGCAAATTCAGCGATGTGCTGGTGTTCTTCTGTAATAGCAATATGTTTTAAAAGTGAATTTGTGGTATAAAAAAATCAAATATCTAATCTCTCCCTACCTCCTTTCTTGGCAGAAGTACGAGGCAGACTATTAAAATGCAGACAGAAAATCTGGGTGTTGTTTATTATGTCAACAAGGACTTTCGAAATGAATATAAAGGAGCATCATTACAGAAAGTGGAAAAGAGTGTGGAAGAGGATTATGTGTCCAACATTCGTAATAACTGCTGGAAGGAGAGGCAGCAAAGTAAGTCTGGTAATTTCATGAAATAATGTATTATTACATATTTAAAAAAAAAAAAAGATTGTCTCAGGCAAGAATTGAGTACTTGTATTATTCATATATCTGGACAAGAAAACAAGAGAAAGGTTCCCTACTGTTTCTCACTTCTTGAGGTGTCCCAGCTAGTGTCACCTAATTTTGCTGTCATTTATTCAGTGATCAAACAACCATCTGCAAGTCATCAGCTATTTTAACCTGTTATCTGTGATGATTTCTTAGAAAACTAACAACTGCAGTGAAATGATAATGAGAAATAAATTGTTTTAAGTTAAGGATGAGAGCTTAGAATTCTTTCAGATTATTTTATCATGCCAGTATCTTTAGTATTGTGTATCATCCTGGGTGCTTTCAGATAAATAAAATGAAAGCTCACATAGATACTTCCAGAGAGGGAGAAAATAATCTGCCTTGGACAATGGTACAAATAAACACTTTTCCAAGCAACCAAGGACACCCAATATGTAAAACATTGTAACCTAAAAATCAGTGCTTAATCTTTTGCCAGTGCTACATGGGTCCTTAGCTATATAATCTTTGAAAACAGTCTTAGCTTATCAACTGTGGTGCCATTCTAGTTTAATAGTATATGAGGAGGTATTTTCTTGCAGGAGAGGCAGCCTGGAATTTGATATTAAAGCATAAGGATACTGAATAGCATCCGCCATCTCCAAATTATCAGCAATTTTAACCAGTTATTATATCATCTGTGACCAAATAGCTTGAACTATGATGTATTATTTCAGTATTACCTTACTAGGAGAAAAAATGATTCATGAACTGTCAGTCACTGACCGACTGCAAATTTCACTCATTCTCTGAGTGAAATTGTGTGTTACTGCATAGCTTTAATTTTTGCAGCCAGAAATGCTAAGCCTGTCAGCTCAGGCAGCACCACCTTAGCTTCTCCCAGTTGTAAAAGACAGACACTTACAGCTAGTCACATGCCTGGACAGGGCTGCACGCATTCATTACAATTGACCTGTATAGATACAAATATGAACTATGCCCATGCACAGCAGACAGACTGCTTCCCACAGGCATTATGCTCTCACTCATGAGGACATGCTGCGTATGCATAAGATATTTCCGACTAGATTGTCCTTTGATCATCTTGAAATGTTTGAATATTCTCACTCTTCAAAAAATGAATGCCTCATTTTTCATCTACAGGTGGTTGTTAAATGAATGATTGATAGTCATATGTAATGAAAGGTTTTTCAAAAATGAGTGGTGTTTACTAACAAAAAAAAAATGAAACATGAGACATAAACCAGCATAATAAAAGGAGGAGGACATATTCTTTGTGTATTTTTTCAACATAGTGTGAACCAAGAAGAGAAGTTTACGTTTAGTGACCTAGTTATTATACAGAGATTTTACTGGTATATGGTATTTTGGGTTTCCTGTCTTATGTCTGCCATATTTTCTATCCAGATATCTTTGAAAAGGTAAATGTTTAGCTGATATGCCATTTCCACTGAGGAGGGAAAAGTACCTTTCCCATTTTTCATCATTTGGTCTTGAGTTGCTTACTTTGAGCATGAGCAAAGTCCTTATCAATGCAAAGAGCCCTACCTTTCCATATATAAATACATAATGGGAGATTTAATGACTGGAGAAGCATCTCACTGTAGTGTAAAGAACAACTGCCTGAAAGTGGTGACTGTCACATTGTTTGCTATTTGCAATTTATCAGATTGTGATAATTACCCAAACTGATGTATAAGAAAGTGACCCCAATAGATTTTCTGTGTATATAGAAACAACTGACGTATTTGTGCAGATTTAAAATACTGACTGTGTTTTGAATTTTTTTGACAGTTAGAATCTTCTTTCCAGTGTTGATTGATGCTCCGGAATGAATTAAAATGCTCAGCAATGTCAAGCTGTTGAACATCAGTATAATACAGAGCTCTTAATAATACCTATGAACGCTGGCAATTTGAAGCAGCATCTATTGAAGTAATAGGCTTAACATTCAGAATGAATTGTGAGGCACAGACAAGATGCTAGAGCTTTCAGTAACATGCAGAATGATGCAAGTGGTTGTTTTTTGTTCTGTAATCAGGTACTGCTGTATGAAATATGAGGGTGCTGGAAGGTTGTTACTACTGTGACTGCTAGAAAAGATGAAATGCTTGTGAAGACATAGTGAAGGGAAACCTGTAGTGCTGCTGTTTAGATGGTTTCTGTGGGTAGTTAGAATAGAGAGAAAGAGAAAAGGGTGAGGATTAAACCTGAGTTGTTCTGGACTGCTCTGAGAAGGAATGCAAAGCATGTGCAAAGCATTCAGTTTTAAACCTGAAAAATGTCTTCTCTTTTTTTTTTCATAAAGAAACGGAGTTACTTCATGCGTCGAAAGTTTATCGAGATGATCGTCTCCGAAAGAAAGCAGACTCCATGTCCATGGAAAACTGCAAAGAACTAGAACGTTTGACCAGCCTCTATCGAGGAGGATGACCTACAGTTATACATCTTTCGTATGCCATTATCTCTCTTGTAAATTAAGAAGAGATTTAGTTTCACCATGAATGCTGGAAAAGAGGGGTGGATGTAAAACTCTACTGTGTAGCTGTTTCCAGAAACCTTAAGCTGAAATATCATGTAATGGCTTCTTTACCTACTGTGAAATATAGGTAACTTTAATTGTCTAGATTTTACTTCGAAGCTTCTGTGAATTCTTTCAGCAGAGAGAATAGCTTAGAAAGGATGCTATACTTGTAGAAACTTAGTCATAGTGGTTCTCCTCTAACATATTTGCCATGTAAATATCTGTGGAAAGAACATTTTGTGTATATACGAGTTAAATGACTTTCTATTTAAAATCTCAGAAATTTAGTTCCATACAACATTTTGTCTCACTAATGGAATAAATAGTATGATTACATCACTCTTATTCAGATGTCAAGTGTGTGGAGTTGAAACGAGAATTTTTAATATTTTATCTCTAACTCTATGTGAAATCTTCTAGGCCTACCAGCTTAGAGGAACTTGGTATTTTTAAATATAATGGCATATATTCCTAATTATCTTTTGGGATGCATTGATCTGGTGTAGAGTAGCAGTCAGTTGTTGTAGTTTTTTTAGTGTTTCTAAGCAATGCTGAGAAAACTAAGAACTACACTAACCTCTTTTCCAAGTAAATATTCTATGATTTGCAAATTCTGTACCGACCATTGTAAGCATTGCTTTTAGTACTTGCAGCAGTTTACAGCAGCTCTATCATTTGGTATTCCAGTACTAGTAAATCCATACATATGGCTAACATGCATATAGCTTCTTTAATTTTCACTGGAAAGACAGAAGTAAACATGAAGGAAAAAAAAAAAAGCAACCTTTTTTTTTTTCCCTGGGAATCTTCCATTTTCTTGCTATGTTTTTATTTCAAGCTAGATCCTAACAGTGATTTGTCAATGGGCACCACAAGTGGAGCAGAGAAGTACTGCTAAGGACAAGCTTTGTGTCTTTCAACTCTTTGGACAGTCGTTTAAATGCTTACTGGCTTGTGGTATGCTCCTGTGGTCAGAGCCATATCACTTGTTCAGGCCTGGAAGTAGAGGAGGAGGTAGGGTATGCATTTCTTTGGACCTGAATGTCGCTGGATTGATTTCCTAGAAGTGAGCAAACATACTGTCTGGCTCCTACATCCAGCGTCACGTAACTCAGTGCCTGCTGCATGGAAGCTATGTGTAGCCAGACCTCATAATGCAAACAGAGGTCTTTTGAAGCAATTATGTATGATGTACTTAAAGCCTGTTGAAAGTGAGTTGAAAATGTTGGTGTGTTTTTGGTTTTACATTTTAACAGTGCTATGCAAGAGAATGTTCTCCTGTGTTTGAGAATGCTAGATGGCTCGTTGTAAGGGCATTATTTTTTGCTTAAGAAAACTGCCATCTTTGAACAATGTGCTTGGTTTATGTGGAGCCAAATTCACCTCCTGAATTGAAGGCTGAAATACTTGCCTGACCACACTGGAACTCCTTCATATCAAGGCTTGTCAGTTGAGAGCAGTATTCGACTTCAGAAATACACTACATGCCATCGCTCTTCGTGATCCAAAAATCAGTTTGCACGTGTACCTTTTCTAAACTGTCCCACTGGAAATGCCTTCTGTTGGATTAGTTGGGTGGAACAGACAGAATGTGAGCTGCAGACGTGTAACTAAGCAGCTAAACCATCATTCAAGGGGAGGCATCAAAGCTTGAGGTGCAGCACAGAAGTAAACGCTGTACTAGATGTCCTTACCAAGATGACGTGAAAAGGAGAAGAAGAAATAGAAGGACACCAAAATCTTTGAAATTTGCAGTAAAAATGTGTGGAGAAAACAAATTCCCTGATTGTGCAACTGCTCAGTATTGTAATTGTACTAATGGAAAAACATCCAACCCTGTCAAAGTACACGCTGGTACTCCTGTGTCATCTTAACAGAAGAAAATAGTTGAAAAGACATAATAAGTACTTACACCTTATTAAGAAAAGTCTGAGCACGCAGGCGATATTTTAGTTCACAGAGGAAGAGGGATGCGTAGTGCATTTGTTAAATATTAGAACAGTGAAGTAAGTCAGAGTTCATAGATGTTCCTAGCAGAACTGCTTACAATATTCTGATAGATTACGTCTGCTCTGCAGCAGGGAAATGCACGGCGGCTGAGCTGCATGTTACACTGGTTAGATTGCTGTTGGTATCTCAGCAAACTGGGATAATGCAGCGCCTGTGTCCCACGGCAGTGTCAGCATCCCACTGGTCTAGAAGTGAGACCTGAGTCACTCGCTACATTTCATGTTTGTAATTGCATTTGAAAGAAGTAAAGGAAACTTCATATGTTTATACTTCAGCGTATTTAACAGGTTGAAAAATTGCACACTTTGAAATATGCAGAATGGTGCTATTACTTTCAGTAGCATAAAGATGAATCTGCTCTAAATGTGGTCTGCAAACATTCCTTTAATATTTCCAGTGGGTGTATCTCTCCTCGTGATTGTTCCTTTTTTCTCTGAAGCCTGAAGCTTCTTCTCCTCAGAAACGTCATTATCTTCCCTGGTTTTGTTAAATGAAATCTGCTGGAAAGTTCAGAGCACATTTTCCTAAGAGTGAGATGCTAATTGAAGAGTGTGGAGTCCTGGAATCTTTCAGCTGACTTTTTCTCAGAAGGTAATGTTCTCATTAAGTTATAGAAGAGATTGGAAAGAAAAGGAGAAAATAAAACTGTGGTTTTGAGCAGCCTGACTAAAAATCCCTCAACTGCTTAGGGTTAACTTCTTCCTTTCTTGTTCGGTTCTGACCGTGTTTCAGCCCAGATTTAAGCGCGAGTTGATTTCTCCTATAGAAGAGCCAACAGGAAAGTCCCACAAAAAGCAGAAATGTTTGACTGTGACACTGACGTACCATAACACAAAAGGGAGGTAATTTGCACCTGCTGAGATCCAGCAGCGGGATCTGTTCTCGTTCAGGAGCACCCTAAGGCACCAGCGAGTTCTGTGTGCCCTTCTGACCAGCGGTTCCATTGCGTGCGCCCATCCCACCGGCGGTTCCCTGCCAGGTCTCCCCTCAGGCTGAAACAGTACAGCGGGAGCACTGTAGCACTGTTTTTTTTTAAAGCAGTCTTAACAATTTTAAAAGCTTCCATGAAAAGGTAGAAAATTAGCTTCACTAATATCCAACAGATGTATTTTAAAGGCGGCTATTTTAATTATATATGTATTTAATGTAATTTTATAGTGAGTGCTGTAAAAAGAGGGCGAGACTATGTTTTTAAAGGTTGTTTGCTCCGTGCGTTTGGTGTCACCCCCTCAACACTTTCTATCCTTTTTTCTGTCAAATCGAGCGGAGAGGAAGCGCAGCGGTAAAGCCGAACGTTCCGGCGCACCAGTCGCAGTTACGCGCCGATTCCGGACGCTGTAAGCGAGGCAGCCTCAGCCTCAGCCGGGCGTGCTCGTGCTCAGCCGGCTCAGCCACCGCCGCCCGGTAACGCCGGGCGCAGCGGCCGCTCCTGCCGGCGGTCACAGCCGCGCTGCCGCCGCATCCCTGGTGCGGCAGCGTGCCGTAACTGCGCGCACCTCCGTGCTGCGCAGCGCCCTCCCGTCGCTGCTCTGCGAACCGGCCTCCGGAGCCCGGGCCGGGCCGGCAGCGCTGCGGGAAGCGGCGGACCTCCCGCCCGCCGGCGGCGCTGTCTCCCGGCCCCGGGCGGAGCCGCATCGGCCCGCCGCCCTTCCGGCCCCGCCGCCGCAGCCCCGTAGCCGCGCATGCGCGGCGGCCGCTCCGCGGGTGAGGAGGCGCTTCCGCGTCCCGTCAGCTGACGGGGGCTCGAAGGGAAGTGCGGGCCGCGCGGACGGGAGCGCAGCGCGGGGCGCGGCAGGTAGCGGGAGTGCGGCTGCGGCGCGCGTCCCTCGGGCGCGCGTCCCTCGGGCGCGGAGGTCTCGCCCCGACCCCGCTCCCTTCCCGCGGCGGGGCGGGAGGAGGCCGGGCCGCGGGGCGGGAGCGCTCCCTCCGCTGCCCTGCCCTGCCCTGCCCTGCCCTCCTCCCCTCCGTGGGCCGCCGCCGCTGACAGGACGCCCTCTTGTCCCGCAGGGCCGCCGAAGGGGCAGCAGCGCCGCGAGGCCTCCAGCCATGGCCGACGTAAGCGCGGCTCAGCCGGGCGGGGCGGGGCGGGGCGGTTGGGCGGGACCGGGGGCCGCGAGGCGCTGCGGTCGCGCTCCGTCGGGCGGGGAGCGGGTCGCGTCACGGCGTTTTGTGTCCCCACAGGACCTGAAGAGGTTCCTCTACAAGAAGCTGCCGAGGTAACGAGGAGCTCCATCCGCGCCCCCCCCTCCGCGCTGTGTGCGGCGCTCCCGCCCCGCCCTGAGGCCGCCCTCCAGTAACACCTCCGCCTCACTGCTTCCTCTTCTGAACTAATGCCTGTCACTTGCGCGTCTGTTCTGGGGGAGGGGAAAAGCGGTAAATAAGTGCGCTAGCAACTGTTCCGTTTGTAAATATTGTTTCTTTATCTTCTGCAGCGTCGAAGGTCTCCACGCTATTGTGGTGTCGGACAGAGACGGAGTGCCCGTCATCAAAGGTAATGGCAGCCGTGCTGCATCACTGACCTGGCGGCAAGCAAGGAGTGTGCAGCAGCCTCCTGTGCCCAGTGCCACAACTGAGGGATTAAAGGAGGCTCTCACTTCAGTAGCTTGTAGAATCATAAAATCATAGAATGGCCTGGATTGAAAGGGACCACAATGATCATCTAGTTTCAACCCCCTGCTATGTGCAGGATCACCAACCACTAGGCCAGGCTGCCCAGAGCCACGTCTAGCTTGGCCTCAAATGCCTCCAGGGAAGGGGGCATCCACGTGGGGCATCCTTCTTGGGCAACCTGTTCCAGTGCCATACTCAGGAAAAAAAAGAAAAAAAAAATGACTATACCGTATCACTATACAACTATAAAGTCAGTTCTCTTCCTGTTCATAAGCTCCTCTCAAATACTGGAAAGTCGCAACGAGGTCTCCCTGGAGCTTTCTTCAAGCTGAAGAAGCCCAGCTCCCTTAACCTTCCTTCTTAGTAGAGGTGCAGTCCAACTCCCGGGCTGCTTCTGGACCCACTCCAACAGCTGCAGTCCTTCTCAGTTGAGAAAGCTGAGGCCCAGTGCCTCAGCAGTGTTCCCAGCAGTCATAGACTGCAGGAGCTTTCCTCTTTTGCACCATCGCTGTGCAGGGTAGGAAGGGTGTGGGGTCCTGTGACCTCAGTTGCTGCAGGGCAGCAGCAGCAGTTCCTCACATTGGGGCCCTGGCCAGGCCATGCTCAGAACTGACTGCATCCAGCTTCCATGTGTATCGTCTAATTCTTCCTGGGTTTGGGTACTGTAGTTTTTACCCTATCTCAGCAGTCCTCCTTTAGGATACTTCTGCAGCATGGGTGAGGTGGTTTAAGAATAGAAAGATTCAGTGTTGCTATTCGGTGGGATTTCTTAGTGTCCCAGAGTACTTAAGCAGCTACCTGAACATGCGCATCTCCATCCACTTCCCTTTGGGTGGCTGTTTGCCAGCAGTCAGTTCCAGAAGTGGTTCCACAATACTGTATGTGGGATGTGAACTGAAGTGCTGCCAGTACCAGCCATTAGGGATTTGGGAGCGTGCTGTGCCATGGTCACAGGTCACTTGCAAGGCATTAAACAATCTGCTGCCCTTGAAGATTGTACTTGTTGTGAAAGCGTAGGTGATGTCTTATGTGTTCCTGACGCCACATCTGCTTTTTGCACAGCACTGAGTGAGATAAGGGTTTGTGATGACAGATACCGTTTTAAAGCAAAAACTTTCTTGTTCTGTTCAAGTTGCCAATGATAATGCCCCAGAACATGCCCTGCGACCTGGCTTTCTGTCCACGTTTGCCCTTGCAACGGATCAGGGCAGTAAATTGGGACTTTCCAAGAACAAAAGTATCATCTGTTACTACAACACATACCAGGTGAGTGACCAGAGCCTGGGGCTGGAGCTCCCCATGTGTTACCCTGAGCATAATGGGAGAGAGAACGTGGTGTAAACTCTGCTAGATTTCCACTTGGCTCTTCTTTGTGATTTATTTCTCAATTAAAGCTGGCTAAATCTTGCACTTTATTGAACTCTTAAATGTTTCTCAAAACTGAGAAGGCTGATGGGTTAAAGCTGGTTGAGTTTTCTGAGCAGCTGGCAACCAAGCACCAGCAGGTGGTGCTGTTGATGTGGTCTTCAGAGTGCTGTGAAGGGTTTATGTTCTTTTCACAAAGGGTATTTGTTTATTACTGACACAGTTACACAAGCACGTAAGAAAACACTGAAATATCTACTTACAGTTCTTACAAACTGGATATTTTTGTCCTGAAATCTCTTGTTACCTACCAAATATCTGCTCCTTCTCAACCTCAAGTGGTCTTAAGAACTTTTCATTTTGGCTGCAGTGAAACAGCATACTGCTTAGCCTGCAATACACTGTTTTGTTTCTAAAAGAAATGGGTAAATTGATTAGTTTATATACAGGAGTAGGTTGCTTTGAGTCTTGATGTTACTGGTTTACATGCTTAAAGCTGAAGTTTCCTGTTAGAGGAAGAAGAAATACTGCTATATGCTAAAGCATATCTTAATAAGCCTGCCCGCCCTCTTGTTATTTGTAGGAAGGAGCTTCCATAGAGTACACTGCAGCTCTTGATGCTAAGTTAGATGATGAGTGAATAACACAACAGAACACGAGAGGAAAGATGGCAGGCTTTCCATACACAGTTTCCTGCACTGTGCTACCAGCTTGCTTAGCACATTTATCTGTGACATCCAGTGTGCGTTAGCTGCCGGGTAAAGAATGTTCTCTGTCTTGCAGGTGGTGCAGTTCAATCGCTTACCTTTGGTAGTGAGCTTCATTGCTAGCAGCAATGCTAATACTGGTACGTCTTCAGATGATTTTTTAAATGTTTGCAGTATTTTAAGCCCCAGATGTTTTAAATATTTGAAAGTAAATTGCCAGTTTTCTTCAAGGTGTATTAACTTTTCTTCTGTTGTGAATTTTGTCAGAATATTGTGAAGAGAAGGGAGATGCGTGGGTAAAGACCCATAGATTCTAGGTGACCTGCTGAGGTTATGATTTCATTAGAAACACCTCATTTCTATTGTGTTTACCCTTATCTTTACTATGTGAAGAGTGTTTACAGCACAAGCAATGACTGCACAGCACAAACCAGCTGTCTGGTCTCTCCGTCTGCTTCAAGTTACATTCTGAAGTAAGATGTGCAGTGTCATCTCCTCAGTTCTGCAGAACAAGGCAGTCCTTCAGCAAGGCACCTGGGCTGGTGTATGAGGGTTTTGGTGGTGATTGCTGTGAGCCAAAGGGATTTAATTCTTGTGCAGCCACTTGGCTGTGCACAAAGAGAGTTGTGCTGTATGGGGTGTGCCTGTTGGGGCCTTGGTCTGCATGCTCTGTGCCTCAGAGTGCTGCCTGGTGAGAATGAGCGAGTGAAGGGAAACGTTTTGTGCTATAGAAAACCATTCCTGTGACTTGGAAGCTGCAGGTTTTGGAAAAGTGCTTCTCTGATATGTTTTTTGATGAATGTTCCATCTCTTGTCTCTTCCTAGGGCTGATCGTAAGTTTAGAGAAGGAGCTCACGCCCTTGTTCGAAGAACTAAGGCAGGTTGTTGAAGTTTCTTAACCTGATGGTACTGTCGGAGTGCAGCATCCATCTGCGGCCCAATGGACGGGAAGATTCAATAATTGTCAGTCCAGTAACACGTCTCAGAAGATTTTACAGCTCCTTTGTACACTAAGTAAATTGTACATAGTACTGAATCTGAAATGATCTACGGGTGTGTTGTAGGCAGATGTTACTTTAGACCACGCTTCTTGTATTGTGCAGTGTTGGAGAGCACCAAATAGCTCCCATGGAGTTTAGCTCAGCCAATTTAGTCACATGAGCACAGTGCTCTTGGCTCAGCTGAGCAACCCACAGACCTTTTGCTTTACTGGGCACCAGGCATACAGTGGAGTTTATCCTCTGGTTAGCTGCCGCAGCTTACTGGTAACGGATGGATTGATGTTACCAAAGATGTGCCTGAAGGAGCATTGTGAGAGCCTGTTTGTTAGCAGTGATGTATCAGTACAATCAATCAGTATCCCATCTTGTTGGTGATGCTTCGGTCAAATAATCTGACTAAACTGGGTGTTGGCTGCATCCTGCTTTCACTGAGAGTGCTTTTTCTATGAAAGCTGTTGCTTTAAGGGTTTTCCTAATGCCCACAGGAAAGCACATGAACCATGTTTCACTTTGTGGGGTTTTTGTGTAATACAGTAGTGAAGTTCTCATGCCTTGTAGTATTTGTGTGGATTCATCATGGGTGACACTCAGCTCATTTACCCCTAGGTTTTCCTAAGTAAATAAATATAAATAAAATGTATTTTTAAATGACAGAACCTGGTCCACTCGTCTGTTGCACTGCAATATAGTACCATTTCTCTGCAAAGAATGGGTTTCTTAATCACTTGTAAGCTTACAAAAGCCAGGAGCTTACAGGCTGGCAACTAAACCATTCCCCTTCTCAATGGGGTCGAGTGGGTACTGTATCCTGTGTCAATATGTAGATGGAGAAGTTAGTAGCTGACTGGCTTCCTATTTATAAGATCACAGGGGTTCCAGCCCATGCCCTCTGCCTCTCCTCTTTTCTCCCTCAGTCTCTCTGTGACTCTAGTGCATACAGTCAAATCTAAAACTGTTGGTGTAATGGAGCTTTCTTAGCAAGTTTCTGACATCACGCTTACACCTTGACCATCTCTGTGCCAGGAGTGAGGGCTGGGAGTTCTTTGCTCAGAAGCTCTCACAGATTAAAAATTCTCAGTCAACCCTTTCCCATTTAAACTGCGCTACTAGTTCAAGCTTTCTGTAGCTGTAATCACAGAGACAGCTCTGGGCAACTGGGCCCCAAGGCATCTGTGTGGGTGCTTGTGGCAAAAATCATTCCTGTTCCATCCAGGGAGAATCTCTTGCTGTTATTTCCGGCTCAACCCATCGGGTGGCCTTGCCCTAAATGCTTCCTAAGCCAACCAAGTACTGATTTGCTGGCTTCTGTCTGTGGCATCACGTACTGAGCTTGCTTCTGATGTTTTGTAACATGTGAAGAGGAAGGTTGCTTCTGTGGTTGCACTTGGAGCTTTGTTCCCAAGGTGTTCGCACAGGAGAGCAATGGTACAGGAGAACATCAGATCTTTCTTCTCCTGATGCTGCCTTTATTGAGTGCCAAGTCATCAGTGCTTTTTAACTAAGTTGGAGATGCAAGTTGTTATATTGACTTTTAAGGCAGAAAGAAAGACTAATGTATTTTGCAAAGTTTTAACGACACTGTACAGAATTACAGAAGACCTTTGGTAGTTTTATAATGACTTTTTATTCAGAAAACAGTGTATAAAAATATTTACAAATATTTTGAATGTATAAGTTGAAATAAAATGCTATTCCTGTCCAAAGCTGGATTTTCCTTCTGCTATGTTCTTCTAGTACTTTTCTTCCCCTTTCTCTCTTCAGCTTTCTCACAGTAAAGGCATCTACTGAACACTGAGCTGCTGCTGCACATTGTCCAGGGAAAAGGTTTCCATGCATGCAGCGGTTCATCAGAAATGTGACCATTACAGAGAGAGGGAACTCCCTGATCACCCCACGTCTCCCATAGGAGCAGGTCACATGGAAGACCAGACCAGGCTGGCCTTGAGACCCTCCAGTGTCAAAACTTGCTTTCAAAACATAACACCTCTTTTTTCATTATAGCACTAAAGCACAAGGCTTCTGCTTCTGAACTCTGGTGATCCACAACACTTAGGTGTGCTTGAGTCTTCCAAAATGCATATGGAAATTTTCATCCATTATGTAGAAGATACATTCTTTCAAACACACACACATATATGTATATGTTTTTTAGTGTATATTGTGCTTTCCTGTTGCTCTTCTTGTTCAGCGTAAAGCAAGCAGTGCTTAATTCTTGAATGCAGTTGTGGATAAAACCTCTTGTTTTATAAACCAAGTTATCTGCTTGAGGGGAAAAAAATTACAAAATCCAGCTCATTTTCAAAGGGGAGCACATGGGGTCCAACTCAATGCTGCTAAAACGTTGGTGGCTGCCACCAGCAAAGCCTTCTGCAGAGCTCTGTCATCCATCCTCGGGGTCCTGTAGCAGCACGCATATGCTGAGAACTAGCTGCCTGTTTTTCATCGCCTGGATTTATAAACATGCATGCGTTTCTGTTGCTGCTTACCATATCCTGTACATGCTGTTTAAAAGAAATGTTCATTCAAAGCCATAACTGTGGTATAAATCTAAAATGTACAAAAATATACTGGACTAGAAGTATTACTCATCCATCACCTTCGAAAGAGTCTTGGTTTAATTCTGTGGGTGTTAACGTAGATACAAAATTACAAAAATGTAATTAGCTTTGTCATTCTTCTTTTGGCCTAGACCCCAACAGGCCATACAAAAGTAATATTTAATGTTTCCAGAAAGGCCTAATTTTAAATAACAGGCTGAGTGTTAACAGTCTATGCTGCTAACAGTAGCTGTGATGGAGCAAGCAGTAAGTTCTCAAGATGGCTCTGGATAACCACAGAAGTGGTTTTTTGAAGTGACTACTTCTGTGATTAGTTAATGGGTGCCTGAATGATTGAGCCTTGCAGACATAAACCACACACATCAAACTGACACTGTGATTTTGCAATGGTCTCCACACGCGACTCAGCAGCCTGAAAGCAGTCAGTCAGCTGTACAGATCCTCTGTATGCAGAGCTGGATGCAAATGTCTGTGTGTGGGCAAGTCATGGAGACGTGGAACTGTCTTCCTGTGGTCAGATGCCTTCTCTGAGGCAATTCCTGCCCACGGAGTGGAAGGATTAGGGGTGCAACTGGGAACTGGGGCCACTGCGCTGCTCCACTTGTTTCCGTATTTGTGACTAGAACAGAGAAACAATCCGTTATCATTTGTCTACCTGCATATGGATGTGGGTGAGTAAAACCAAGCTAGATACTGACTTTTTTAGGGAAGTAACATTTTTAAGTCTTCCTGTTTCCTTCAGGACCAATATGTGCAATCTGTGCTGTTCAATACTGTGTACCATCTACAGGGCAACGACTTTAATGATGTTAATTCATTGCTTCTTCATAACAAGCCTAAATATCAAAAAGGCATCCCAAAAGTAGTAAAGTGGGTTGGCAGGCTCATACATTTCATGAAAACTCTGTATTCTAGTCTAGTTGGCCTGGAAGCCGGAGCAGCACTCCTTCCATGTAGACAATGATACCTGTAGCACTGGTGTGCTCTAGCACTGGGAATTTATCATGGCAGTACCACAGTACTGCTGCACAAGACATACTGCCATTTAACAACACACACCATCTTACCAGTTTCCATCGCAGTATTTTAATCCACTCATCTGCTTCTATTCCAGTTTTTGCACACAGGTAGTATGTTCTTAGTGGGAACACTAAGCTGTAAATAAACAATTAGAGCTGTTTTTAAGTTGCTAGAGCAAGCAGTAGTTCCTTCTAAGACTGAAGCCAACTGATTTGCACCACCACTGGCAGAGACAGAGCAGGGCAGCAAGGCTTTTCTTCTGTACAGGAAAGGTTGACTGGCAGCATTCACAGTCTATAGCTCAGGGACATCTTCCTAGGGACCCCATTGGGACCCAAGTGCCAGCTGGGTCACCTCACTAAGTACCATATGCCTCAAGAATTATATGCATTTTCAGGATTAGAAAAAGAAATGCCTGCAAAATATGGGTCTGCCCTCTTTCTCCCCTTCATGAAATAAAACCTTCTGCCTGTAGTAGTCTGGCAAAGCCACGCAGAACTGACAGCAGCTATCATCAGATTTGTTAAGATCAGGGCTGGCTTCAGAATATAGGGAGTTTCAAAAGCACCCAGTGGTTCCATTTGAAACTCCTGGCTACTCTGATCTCCCCAGCACAGTGTAGCATACAACTTACCAGAAACAGTTGACTCTTTCTTGAGAATAGTCAAACTGCACTGCTGAGCATTCAGTTAAGTCAAGTGCCCGAATTGGTTCTGTGGCCTTTAAAATAAAATAATTTTATAATGGGAACACATGAAAATGAAATATAAGGCTACTTTTGTTCATCTCCAGTGCACATGGACCTTTATAGGTACTCTGGGTCTCTCTAAGTACAGGCATGAAAGCTACAAGCACTGTGAACCTAAACCAGCTAAACAACATCAGTGGTGAAGTGGGAGGAATTGAATCTAATGTAAGAAACAGTACAATAGGTTCAGATCTAGACAAACAATAGAGGATACCACTACTGTAGGAAGTCAGAGCTAGATACAGACTGCTAAAGGTTTGGATCATTCATTATAATATAACTAGTATCCAGCTAAGGCTCACAGAGACAAGGACATAGTTACGCATCTTATCAGTTCTAACCAGCTGTTGGAGATTTAATTAATTCCTAAAAGCTTTAAAAGGCTGAAGCTGAGTAAGGAAGAAGGCAAAAGAAGAGCTGAAGGGGTGTGTGTGTGTGTGTGTGTGTGTGTGTGTGTGTGTGTGTGTGTGTGTGTGTGTGTGTGTGTGTGTGTGTGTGTGTGTGTGTGTGTGTGTGTGTGTGTGTGTGTGTGTGGTGTGTGTGTGTGTGGTGTGTGTGTGTGGTGTGTGTGTGTGTGGTGTGTGTGTGTGTGGTGTGTGTGTGTGTGTGGTGTGTGTGTGTGTGTGGTGTGTGTGTGTGTGTGGTGTGTGTGTGTGTGTGGTGTGTGTGTGTGTGTGTGGTGTGTGTGTGTGTGTGTGGTGTGTGTGTGTGTGTGTGGTGTGTGTGTGTGTGTGTGGTGTGTGTTGTTTTCTGGGGACAGGCCCAGAAGCATTTGGGAGCAGGTATGCACTCCCTTAGGAGTTTCATTCTGTCTAGCTCCTTTTGATTTATTTTTCTCACCATGTTGAGCACCTTAGAAGAGGTGGCTGAAATGAAAGAGCTGCTTGCTTTATCAGAACACCCTCACCAATTCCTGTGGTCCTTCATGAGGCATATGGAGTGTTTTTTCACCTTTCCTTACATCTTTCTCTGTTTCAATACCTGATAGTTGTACACTATGTTATGAGAAAGCTGTATGTGCTGAGATAAGCTAATAAGTGCTAGCCTAGAGCTAGCAGTGAACTGTACAGTGAAACAGAAGTGACAACAGAAGCATCAACAGCTGCTGGAGCTGTGTGGGAGGAATCCACGTTTCTGACCAAGATGTGTTCTTGCCTGGTAAGTCACTGGAAAGGCAATTCAGACACTTGAGTGCTGCCCTTAGAAATGTTACACTGGAAGTTTAATTCCAGGTGGTTTTAACTGAAATGAGCACTAATGGCAAATCCTATAAGTACTACATAGCTGTTTATAGATGGGAATGTTTGGGGTGAGAGGGCAGGTGTATGCTGTTGTGTTAAAATCTGCAAGATGCTTGAAAGAGGCTTTGGCAGTGGTCAATGGTTTGGCTGCACTTTTGCAGGAACTTGCCGTGGAGGTACTGTAAGGGTGGAGAGACTTTAAAGGTATTTCTTACTCTTTACTCAGTTTAAGTTAAAAATAGAACACAACTGTAAGGACAAACTTTTTCCCAGATGCAGTAGGTCAGTCTTTGTGCAATGCAGATTGATAAGAGAATTTCCTTCAATTGCAGTTGTTTGTGTAAACTACACAACCACTTGAACTAAAAGGATGAAATCAAAGAATGTAAAATACGCTTTTAGTATTTGCAGAAATACTTCAATAGTACTGTTCTCTGTCTGTTAAAGCTACCAGTGAAAGCTGTGCTGGTAGCTTGAAATCCACTGAACAAAGAAACAAAAAATGCATTGTAAAGAGCAATTCTGGCCTGTAGGTAAGACTGATGGAGCACAGGAGATTTCTAGCTGCACAACTTATCAACTTACTCATTAAGGTCATCAGCAAAACTCTGACTTTGAAAGTCTTCTGACAGTATGGGAAGCTGTAACTTAGTAAGCTGTGATACGTATGCAAGAAGCCAGAAGTAGGAGGACGTTGTGGCTGCCCCTGTACAGGTTTAGAGAATAGAACTGGTGCTTGCTACTTACTGTCTGGTCTTTGAAATATTTAAGTTCATTCCTATGCAGTGTAAACCACCTTGTCTTCCAGTTCTGAAAGATCAAGAACGGATGGTAATTGTCTTGTGAGAATGCAATGTAGCACTTCTTAGGAAAGAAAAACCTTTCAATCTGTTGATTTGCTCTGCTTTACAGTTGTGCTTTGCTGTTGTTTAGAAATGATTCGTCCCCACAGGGAAATTCAGGCCAAGCTCAGCATTCTCCCTAGCTTCTGTGGGCAGTTACAGAGTAAAAGCAAGGAATAAGAGGTTTTCTTACCTTGACGATTTTGCCTTGTTTTATCAAATATCCTTCTTTAGTACCAAGCTGTGAAGTAATAAGAAAAAGAACTGGGGTTAGAGAATCAGCTCTGTTTCTGTTTCCCACATCCCCTTTTGCCTATAACCATAGATGGAAGAGCAACCTGTTCTCAGGCAGCTTCCTGTAAGCACTTGCTCTTGTCCTTGTTGAGTGCCCTGCTCCTCACCACTCGGATAAACACCAATTTTTGTTGACTTCAGAGACAAACTCTCCCACCATGCCTCTCTATTCAAGCTTCTGGCCTGCATCTCGTCCACTAAATGAAGCAGAATATAGGCAGTTATGGTTGATCTTTATTTAGTGAAGTTGGTTGTCTGCCTCTGTATGTTATATGCAGAAGTACCTGGAGTTTATGTCAGTGAATTACTGCCATTACTGGGGGGGGAGGGAGGGGGAGAATGGAGAGTTTTATTGGCTGCACAGGAAAGTTAAGTTCCTTTAGAGGTTTAAGTGGAATTCAACTGTGAATGGTTGGATGTGGGATACAAAGTGTTTCTTGTATGGACTTTGTTAGCCTGTATTAATGTAACTCTTCCTCTTTAACTTCAGAAAGTTAGTAAGTTATTAGAATACTCTCCTCTGTATTCTGAGCCATACTGTTCTGGACAAACCACCTGTCTCACTTAAATAGGAGTTAGGGATTTAAAGTCTCTAATTACTGTCCAAGTGAGTCACAGATATCAGAACAGATGGCTCAAATGGATATGAAGATGTTCTCTTGTTTCTCACACCAGGAAGCCATAGCTTCTAACATGACACTGCTTTTTACTAGGGCTGAGAGGCTCTTCTCTATTTTGGGCGCAAGTCTGTGTTAGAATATAGCAAGCCATCTTTCTGCTTTAAGAGGAGATGATTATAAGGTAATAAGTCCAAATAAGAAAATGCTAAAAACAACAACAAAAAATCAAATGTAATGTGCCTACCAGAATACAGATATACTTATTCAACTGTAGCACACTCAGTTTGGGGTTTCCCTTTCCAAATGTATCTCATCTGTCTCTAAGTAATTCTGAATATACACATTTTTTTTCAAAAGCACTCACTTTTTAACTGATGTAGGGATTCAGAGGTGCTATCTCCTTCATTTCAGCCTGTACACTGCTAGAAGCTGTGCAACCTGACATAGGTGTTGTTGCATACAGTCTGACCAGAGCTGTCAGAAAAGTGTAATACTTCTCAATCTGGTCTTTAGAATTTGTTTTTTAATTCCTGACCACATTACTGGTAAGACTGCATCTTAAAGGGAAGATAACACAGGAGATCAAAAACCCTTTATATGTACTTTGTTTAATGATCAGACTCACCTTGGCCTGCTGTAGACAGCACTGGCAGTCTCAGAGGCAACAGCTATGAAAGGCTTTTTGTCTGTTTTTAGCTTGTTTTGTCTTATTTGGTGAAGATTTCTTGTATTTCAGAACACATACAGTGATGAATTATCAGCATTACTCCATAGCTCACTCCAGCAATCACATTAAACTCAAGCCAACTCAAACACCTTTCTTGCCAGAGAGCAACTTACTGAGGGAGCATTTGGAACAAGATCATTTTCTGTCCTTCCTGTCTGCATTGCTGTGTGAACTCGGACAGACTCATAAATAGATGGCTCCTCCACTTCATGTGGATAGGGATGCTTCAATACAATTAAGGTTCCTGGAGAGAAAAGGAGCAGGAGTGAGTAATATGTCAAGACAGCCTTAGAAAGTAATTGGAAGTAGCTGCTTGCTTATAGAATGAGTTAGTTTCACAGAATCACAGAATGGCCCAGGTTGGAAGGGACCTCAAGGGTCATGAATCTCCAACCCCCCCCACCACAGGCAAGGCCACCAACTTCCACATTTAATACTAGACCAGGCTGCCCAAGGCCCCATCCAATGTGGCCTTGAACATCTCCAAGGACGGGGCATCCACAACCTCTCTGGGCAGCCTGTTCCAGCACCTCACCACTCTCTCTGTAAAGAACTTCCCCCTGACATCCAACCTAAATCTTCCTTCCTTCAACTTAAAACTATTTCCCTTTGTCCTGCTGTTATCTACCCTTTCAAAAAGTTGACTCCCGTCCTGTTTATAGGCTCCTAAATATTGTAAAGTTGTAAGAGCTAACAACTTCCCTAAGATCTCAGTAATACTGCCTGTACAAAGGCTGCATTAACAACGGTGAATCTAATACATATTCCTCATAGAGAGATCCTCCCCAAAACAGGAACAGCTATACCTTTTAACACCATTTTTAAAAACATCACAGCATACTAAATGCTGCTATGTTAGCATTTTATGTTGGTATTGTTAGCTGCTAAGCAGGAGGAGTGCTAGAGGTGTTAAAGACTTGGATTTGAAACTTGCAGGTGATTTGAGTAACTTAAATATGAAATAAAGTCTTAATCATATTATGTAATAAGAAGGACAACAAAGGGAAATGAAAGCATGATTTTTTTTTAAACTAACTGATACCTGTTCACAGACACATGGGTATATGCACCTATGTTCAGCTTGCAATATGTCAAAAGTGAAAACTGGTTTAATTCTCTCTGGTCTTGCAGGAAAAAAATGCTTTAGTATCAGTAAGAAAATAGAGACACACCCCATCACCAGTCTATAAAAACTACTCTTCATCTGATGCACAGACTGTATTATTGTAGGCAGAGATCCATGCTGCAAAACTGGCTGGACTAGTTCAACATCTTATACTGTATGTGCTTTCTATTAAGCTCTCCATGCCTTTTTTCCATAAAAGATACTTGTACAGTCATTGGGTGACTGTATAACAATAGTAACAGATTCTTGCTGCTTGTGCATGTATCTATTTCTAAGAAGAAACTTACTAACCACATGCTAGCAAGACTCTTGTTTTTTCTTCTGAATAATACAAAGCTTTTGTATGCTTTGAAAATAAGTTAAGGAGAATGGTAAACAAAGCAAATGGTTAACAACAGCATTCTGACCTTTCATTTTGAATAAAGACCGAAACACAGAAACATGACACCAAATTGTTTAAAGATTGTTAGTGAAAAGTCAGCTTGTCAGTCCAAGAAATAAAACATAGCAATCTCAATTTCCTTTTAATTATCTGTAGTTCAGGAGGAAGTGCATGCAGAAAAGAATGTTAGTCAGTGTAGCAACCTGGAGTGGCAAACAAAGCTGTAGCAAAATGAGGTTTGTGGGCCTGGAAGCACCATCTTGCAGCTGTCCCAGTACAAAAGAACTGCTGTGCTCCATGGACCAGTTTAAATGTCAAGGACTGATCAAAGAGCCTGATGTATGTCTTCAGATACACAATTAGCTGCAGTGAGACTAAAGGTGGATGGAAGATAGTGAAAATTCACATATTCTACCTCACTGTTGCTGTATTATCAAATCCTGTCCATAAGAAAGGTGGAGATGAAAAGTATTCATGTTATCTTGCTTTGCTCTCATTCCTGACCTCAGTCTTTCTCTGTAAAATTGTTTGTAAGGATAACAATGGTTAAGAAAAACTGGTTCAACTACTTTCTGCTCATGCCTGAGCCAAAGCTGACTTGCACAGTGAAAGCTTCCTTACACTTGAAAGGAAGTGTGGCCTAAGAAATTAGGCTTCTGCTGGCTTTTTGGCAAGCCTGCTGTATGTCCCTGTGTTGTACTGGTCAGTCAGCCATGATAACACTTGGCTGAGAATGGGCTCTAATGAGCCCCTGCCCCCTTCTTAGCACACATCAGTTATCACCACAGTGTGCTGTCATTCTCTTCCTCTCTACTGTTATCCCTAACAAGTGAAGGTAGAGGAGTTCTTGATGTGATCTTCAAATGCCCTTTTCCTGCTATGTAGTATGTCCAGCTTAAATACCTTAGAGGTTTCACAGAGCTAGCAGAATCCAGTTAGGAGCTTTAAAGTGGCAAGTGAGCCCTTCATTCAGCAGCATTGATCTTGTCCATAGAGATTGTGTAACACCCAAGCCTCATTTACTAGTGTCTGTAATACATGAAGTGATAGAATGGGGAAGTACAGCCTCGTCATCTGGAATCTCTGCAGAATTAGGCCTGCAGGTGCATGTCTGATTTTGCAGGAAGCAATTCTTATCGGTGCAAAGAGTACAAATACAAACTGTTCTAAGCATACTTAAAAACAACTTAAGAGAATGCTCTGAAAGACACAAGTGCAATATTGAGTGTAGCACTGCATTATATTTTTAAAATATTTTATAAAGCAACCCTCAAATTTAATGCTTATGATCCATTGTGTTAGAAGAGCGCTAGTGCTTATTGCAGTGTGACGTATCCCAGCTACTGCATGTGACAACCAGCATTTAGCTGGTCACTTTCACAGTACTGCTCATTATGTATGACTTTTTGCATATACTTTTTCCATGGGATACTAAAATTTTTGGCACTACCTTGTATTGACTCATTGTCTGCTCTCACCTTTGAAGCTAAATGTAAAACTGGCACTTCTGTGCTAATACGCATCTACATGTTGTGTCCCAGTCTGAGAGTGTCGTTTTCAAGTCGCTTCTAGGAATAGAGTTTAATGTTTTGACACTTAAATCAGGTAGCATGCTGGCTGCTCATGAAACCTGTGCTTTTCTCTCTATTGTTTTTAAAGCAACACAAATCCATGTGATGGTGGGATGGGATCAGCAGGCTGACCTGCTGTAAACAGAAAGTGGAAGAGAGAACACAGGGCATGTTTCCTACAGGAAAGTAGAGGATATCACTTGATTGAAGAAGAGTAGAGCAAAATTTTCAGGTCCTTTTTCCACCTATTCTTTTTGGAAGATTTTAATTTTATACACAAGCATGTATTTTTCTCATTAGGTAAACATTCTGCTTTGGTTTTGTCCTTGATAAGAAGGTTCTGCTCCATCCATTACATGCACGTTCTCAAGAGCTTCCTAGGGTTCTCAGAGAGAAAGCACCTTATGTCCCTAGCTAGCAAAAACTCAGTAAGGTTGCATGTACTTTGTCTACAGCATACTTGAAAGTGTTTTTGAAGAGGGATATCTTAAATACCTCAGGGATTTCTGAAGAGGAACATTTTAACAACATTTCTACCTTATAACACATCAAAAACTCCTTTTACTTAGAGCTGTATGAAGCATGACTATAAGCATGTTTGTGAAAATGCAGAGCTCTACTTACCTGTTTCACTTCCAATTAAAGGTTGATTTGCAAAATGCATGACTAATTCCTTCAAGCTGGAAAATTCATTAAATCCAAATTTAAGTGAGGTTCCTGTATATTCAACATGAAAATGTTTCACAGAATCCTTTCCCCTGCAACAGAAAAGGGAAACTCGTAGAGGACTTGTAAAGGACACTGGCTACTTAAACAGTAGCTTCTACTACAAGAAATCTAGCACAAAATCAGTCTTAGCAGTAGTACTGTTGCTGTTAGTAGTACTAACAGCAGTAGTACTAACAGCAATAGTACTGCTGCTGTTTCCCTCACTCATAGTCAATACATCTGATAATCAGACTCATTAAGAAAACATAATTGCTGCTTTACAGATGAGGGTAGCAAAAGCCACAAAAGACCAAGATAGTCAATCTTGTCACAAATCAATAAGAAGACTTATAAACAAGATCTTTAGGTTTCTGTCTAAGGAGGTTGATGATCTTCTTTTACCCAGCTTCAGTTCTGATGGTTTGCCTCTACTATTTGAAGTACTTGCTTTGCTTTTCAGGTGTCATCGCAGTCCCACTTTGCTTTGTTTGAACAATGAAGGCTTTACAATTTGTCTGCTCTGTCTCTGTCCTCAGGGTTGCACTGTATTGGGTGCTGTCAAACAAGAATCAGGGTCCTTTTACTGTCAGAGAAGTAACATAATTTGTTTATGCAAGCTGGTGATATTTAGAGAAGTGTGCAAGGCTTCACTTCCTGGAAGGGTACTTATTTTTACTTCAGAAGTCAGTGAAGCACTTAGAGCAAGCATCTTTTCTGTGAAAAAGTGACTTCTGTTAATACTATTAGCATCCAAAGCAGTCCAGAAAGAAGTCTGGCTCAGAAAAAAATGCATGTAGCAAAAATACTAACAAATTTTGTTGCGAAAGGGGGTTTACAGTGTTTTTTCTAAAGTTTATTGACATTTCTACAGGAGCTTATAATTTCAAACTGGTATTGCTCTTTGAACAATAGTTAGAACGTGACACTGTAGAACATGCCTAATAATCTCTCCTGTGCTTTGCCCTACCATCAGCTCAGACACAATGCCTGCTATCCAAGTCCTGACTCTCTGGCTAACAAATAGCTGCTGCAATGCTTTGTTGCAATTACGGGGTCTTCACCTTTTCATTTAATTACACAGGAAATACAATGTTGCAATTAGAGCAATTTCTACTCTATTTCCTACTACTCCAGTTCCTTTTTAAAGTTGGCTAATACAGCTGGGAGATAGGGTTTCAGGCAGTGTATGATCTCTCTCCTTGTCTTCTTACAGTGTCAGTTATAACCCCAAGGGCTTTTTCTTACAAATGACAGTAACTGGTCAAAACTGGAAGTTTTTTGAGAGGTAAAAAGGGAAGTAAAGGAATTTTAGGAGATAAGAAAATGAAAGCTATAATTTCTAAAATGGCTCTTCCTGCAAGACATCAGAACGGAACTGAATTACTTATTCCAAAATGAAGTTTTAATATAAAAAATTTAAAAAGCAAATTATACTTACAGCAGAAAATAAATAAATGAAACATCTTAAAATAAAGATTAGTATTTCTAGGGAGCTGTACCACCATGAAAACAGTGTAACAGAGTAAGAAACCAACCTTCAGACTCAGGTCTGGAATACTCTACATACAGTGATGCAGTGAGCAACTATCGGTCCTTACTACAAGAGCTGAATAGCAGATTGGAATTGGCCCAAGTAGACTTCTCTAGGTATTGTAAGACTAGAATTTGTTAAAATGGCAAATACATTTTCATTAACACTTCAGCTTCCATCTCCTATTAGAACAACTTATGCTATGTTCCCACCTACAAGGGTTGTGATAACCAGCATCACTGTGTATATCCAAGTAATTTTAGTTTAAAAAGTTACTGTGATTCATAGAATCATAGAATGAGTTGAAAAAGACCACAGTGATCATCTAGTTTCAATCCTCCTGCTATGTGCAGGGTTGCCAACCACCAGACCAGACTGTCCAGAGCCACATCCAGCTTGGCCTTGAATGCCTCAAGGGATGGGGCATCCACAACCTCCTTGGGCAAGCTGTAGTTTAGAGGCCCAATTTGAGGCAGAAATGAGTATGAATACAATAGCTTGAACATTCACTAGAGACTTAATATATAGTTGCCAAAAGTTATGGATGTATTTAAGGCTGGTTACCTCAATGCAGCCGACACACAGCAACTACTTTGTGTCTCTAATGCATGTGTCTCTCATTTTGCCTGCCAAAAATACTGTGGCTTCTCTGCTTCTTGGCTTTTTAAGGATTCCTTCAATATGATTCAGTAGTGAATTACCCAAGGTAGGCTAAGTGTGCTTTGTACTGGCTATGTCCTGAACTGACGTAAATTGCTGAAATTCTGATGATTTCAACAGCCTTATTTCTGTAACTGGAGAAATACTAATACTACCTGAATCAGTAGTACACTACTGGTTACAAATCAAGTCTTAGCCCAGACTGGAGGAGTAAAACTATTCAGCAAATCACTGGATTATCTGGATGACAGTTTCAGAAATCCAGAAACTGTGGTTACAATCAATTAACTGTTAAATTTACTTTCTATTTAGGACTATTTCTTCATTGTAAATGTTTTTGACATCTATCAAGTGTTTAAGCTCTCATTACTGTCTGGATGGCAAAAACCTGCATGACAGAATACCTATACCAATCACAAAATGACATTTTCTCCAATAATATTAGTTCATATTTTGGAAAAAAATGAGAGTCCTTTCCAAATTCAGTGCATATTTTATTCTGAAGTCACTCAACAGGACTAGATCATTAGGGTATTTTCCAACAGTTTGGGCCCCAGAATGAAATCTGAAGGTCGTACCTTCAGATTGTGAGATGCAAACATACGTGGGAGTTAACTGAAAAATCTTTAAAGTGCCAGCTGTGTAGCATCAGATAAGTACTGATAGATGCTTCTGTTCATACCCTACCTTACAGAGAGGGAATACAAATCTTCCCTTTCGTTACTCTTCCTCAAGAGATAGCTTCCATCCTTCCCATTGGAAAGAAGCAGGGCTTCTGCTGCGTGTCGAGTAAGGTTATAATGATACCACCTGGGAAGACACAAGGGGTTTAAAGCATCATTCACTCTGTTCTTAGCTGACAGTTTCTGCTGAGTTCTGGAGCTGAGTCAGAGAAAGAAGCAGAACTGGAACTAACTCTGCTACAACTGAGTTGTTATTCTAACAGGCAAATACAGGTTGCAAAGAACTGTGCCCCTTTTAGCAGCCTCTTTTTGACAAGCTTACAAAATGATCTTTGTTGTAACTATGAAATTATGCGCTTCCATATTTACAAAGAGCTGACTGTGTAAGTACCAAGAAATTACCCAGATGTTCTCTAATAAGGTGAAAGCAGTTCTGGGGGTATGCAGGACCCTTTGTCTAATTTCAAAATCTCTACTTCCTGATAAATCTATACACTTCAGTACATTTCCTCTTTTGGGGCAAACAGGGAGCGTTTGGGTATAAAAACAAAAAAATATCTCCTCCCAATCTCTAATTCCCTCAACTCAGTTCATCTGCACTGCTAATATCTGCAATTAAGCAGATTTGCCCAAACTGATGCTTTCATAAGAAGCATAACCTTTTTGGAGGAAGGAATGAAGGGGAGGAGAAGGTAAACCAGCAGAATCTGAAGTGAGAATTTGGGGACCTTGCCATCACTGTCACTCAGCTGCATGTGGTCTGAGCAATGCAACAAAGCACTGAACACTTGCTTCATTTAACTTCAATGAAAATTCACTTCATACATTTTTATGTATGAAAAATTCCATGAGGAATCCACATGGAATGTTCTGGGGAAAATAAAAAAATAAAATGTGATGAAGACTACACAATGCTTCTTACAGCCTTGTTTCTGTCCAGACTGACTTGGAACAGAAATGTCTTATTTCTTTCAATAGAAAAGGATCTCATTAGAACAATTCTTGAAACTGGTCACAGAAAAAGGGATGTGGCTGTAGAAAGCTAAAGCCCTAACTCTCTAAGAGAGGCTGTAGGCAAATATTAACAATGACTACACATACACACACCAGAGTTTCTGGTAGAGGAGAGAATGCAGTACCTCTAGTACCCTTTCCCTCATCCACATGGAAGTGGTGCTGCTTTCCTATTCCCTTTCTTTAAAACTATGTGCCTGTAACTGTGGGGGCAAACTCATTACTATTTCAGCTCTTGAAATATAGATTGACTGACAGCAGACATTGGATCACAGTGCTTTCTGGTGTTCATATTGCAACAGTCTTCAAACTGAAATGATGTGTAACTTTATTTTCCTTTTCTGTTCATCAGAACCTGCCACTTATCTTGGCATCTCTCACAAATGTTTACCTCTGAATTTAGAGGGCTGCCTATCTGAAAGGCCAGCTAGATGATAAATGGCTTTATGAGAGATTTCGGACTGTTTTCACTCTGTGGAAGACAAGATCCATGTGAAACTCAATACAGGCAGAGTATTGCTGCTTTGGCGCTGGAACGTGCTCAGTGGACCATCTACACAGTAGAATAAAATAATAAGTATTTAAAGATCAAACTGTCATCCTCAGAAACACCTGTCAGCCAAAATCTGCTTTAGGATTAACTGCCCAAGTAAGTAACAGTCAAAGGTCAGATCTGTTCTGATGTGATGAGCATCGTATTGGCACGTAGGGTAGGCAGGCTCTACAGCTAAGACGACATTGTGTTTTGAGTGCAATCTCATAATGTGTTTTTCTCTTACTGCTGTGACAAAGAAACATTCAGAAAATCTGTGAGTGGTCATTTTCATAAAGAAGGTCACTTATAAGTGTGCTATTATCTTATTTCCAAGAAGTCTTCTATGAAGAATTTAAACTAGAAGTCAGTCAGGTTTATAAGATGTGTGCTCTCTTACATGCAAGAGTGATTTAACGACAGCCTGCCACTGCAGGGAGGAGAAAGTCGTACCACCCACCTGGAAAAGAACATTGGCTTAAAGTAGATATTTAAATCTGCTGAAAAAGTTGCATCACTCTTCTTACACAAATATGCTGTTGCAGACAAAAATCCCTCAGATATTACTATGGTCATCTTTCTCAGATGTTAATACAACAAAGCACTGAACACTTGCTTAAAAAGTGAAAATGAAGCAATAGCACAGCTCCCAGCATCAAAGAAGCTGTCTTACTCACGGCTATTTTTTTCCTCATCTATTATCACAGATGGCTGGATCAGTAACAACTCTCCATTTAAATCTAAAATTAAGTATTTGTTGGGAGATTGGGGCAGGGGGAAATATCCTTCAGTTTTTCTTATTTAAAAAAAAAAAAAAAAAAAAAAGTCATGTTAACCTGGTAAATCAGCTGTCTGATACCAACAGAACTTCTAAGACAGCTGACTGAAGGTCAGTCTTAGTAGGTATCAAGGTGGGGAGACATGGCTCATTATAAGGGGCAGTCACCCTCTGCTTGAGTTTTGTTCTGAATGATACTTGGTGGAGGAAAACAGGTAGAAAATACATTGTAACTCTAGTTCTCTATCTACTTAAAACAAGAAATTAGTTGTATTTAAAAGGTTTTGCAAACATCCAGCTGTTTGAGACCAGCAGGAAGCTCCACTTCCAAAAGCTGAATTGTCTTGTCAGCTCTTCATTTTTGAATCACAGTCCATGTGTGGTGTATTGGGCTCTTTCCAAATATCCTTCAAAAAGTCATTTCTATTTGATTCAACTTATAGAACTTGTATCTACTAAAAAATTCCAGGAATGTGTTCCATACTCTGATACTTGTCAGACTGAAAATTATCAGGAGTGAAGAAATTGTTTGGAGATGCTGATACAGAAACCTCTCTATGAAGAAATAAAAGGGGAAAGAGAGAGAAGACCTTTCCTTTCTCTGAGTTACTTCTGCTGGCTGCCCTTGGCTTTGCATGTCCTCTCTCAAACTCATATGTATCTGGAAGGTTTTTTCCAGTTACTTCATTTCTCTGATCTAAAGTCCTGTCTGTACCACTCCTTATTTTAGTTTCCTTGTTGTCAGTTTGACAAATGATTTCAGATCGGGTATACAATTGCTAACAGAGTCATGTGTCAGTTCTTGTTCCTTTAACTTTGTCAGAAATTATGTTAATCTCACTATCCTATGCTCAAAAGTACTTTTTTTTTTAATCACTGTGTGCTGCTGAAGAACCATACTATTCCTACTGTTTTTCAGAGTGGAAGCACCTTCCAGGCCTATGGATAGCATGTCTTAAGGCAAGCCTGTCACACTTCTGGGATTAGCTTTGCTTCTCTTTGGAAAGCATCACATTTCCAGAAATCAGACTACTTTTCAGATTAGATTGTGTCAGTGACAGTGTAGGAAGGGCTTCACTGTCAAGGTGAGGAGGAGTAAGAACAGAGATGGTACCCCAAAGAATCAAAAAATATCCCAGTGCGGTCGTAACTATTTGCCCATCTAGGCACCAGTGTGACTCTCACTAGGGGGACTGGTGGCCAAGCACAAGCTGTGTCTGTACCACTGCAGCTATGACACTCATTGCAACCCCAGAAAAGGGTGTGCTGATGTGACAACCTCTTTTTTTTTTTTTTTTTAAAGATCTGTACAGCTAACGTAGTAACTAGAGCTCTCTATGTGGTGGTGGTAATCAGAAGCACACTGTAGCAGTGTTTTTAGTGAGGAATTTCCTCTTCAGATAAGAACACCCTCTTCAAAATGTTCATTTATTCTTTAATAACTCAAAATATATCGAAGAAAAAGTTACAGAAATTTTCATTCCTATGTCACCTACAGATCAGTTTTTATGCATGGTATCTGCCTTTTTCAGTAAAGCTGTTGGCAAAGCAACTGTCCTGGGAGGTGGTGGAGTCACTGTCTCTAGAGGTGTTCAGGAAGTGTTGAGATGTTGTACTGATGGACATGGGTTAGTGGGAAATATTGGTCATAGGTAGACGGTTGGACTGGATGATTTTGGAGGTCTTTTCCAATCTTGGTGATTCTATGAACTGTATAGATATTTCCCCTAAAACACTTATTTTCAGACCCGTGTAAATAGGGACTGGTGAATGACACTACAGCCAGCATCAGGAGGGTTAACTTTTTAACAGTATTGGAGTACACAAGAAACACAAACACTCATCTATGGCTGACCTACAGGTAAGTGTGGAGGGACTTGGCTGACCCTCTTCTGGGTCATTTCTGTATGCAAACTGCTGAACACCCAGTGGAAGCACTCACTTTTCCTTATCATAAGAACTAAAGATATCTAACAGCAGTAGTACGCACAGCAAGAAGTTTTGGTTGCCGTTTGTTTTTCATGTCTGAAGCAATGCTTAACTGATGTATGCCTCGCTATCAGATAAGAGCAGTAGGCAGATATTTGGCTTATTTTCTGTGTCTTTATCTGATTATGCTCTTAAGTAGTTATAACCTGGATGAAGTTAGACACTCTGTATGTTTGGTTCACTCTTGTAAAAGTCAGGTGATTTCAAAGTTCCTTCTTGGAAATGGGAAGGAGATTCTCAGTGCTCAGCTAGGTTATATCCTGTGGATAGCATTGTGGCTGTCTTGCAGATGCCAAGGAGAAACACAGCAAAATATGTCACTTCTCATTTACCTCTAAAAGGGAACAAAGATCTTAATTATGTTCTTCAGCAAGAGGAGGTAATCTAAAAGTGTTCTCAATAGGACTTTATCCCTATGTTATTCAGAACAGCTATTTAATCTTTTTTTTTCTTTGATGGTGGTAGATATTGGCAGGTTTTGCAAATTTTAAGGTATAAAAAGTATCTTCTATTATAGCAGGATGAATTTTCTTACAAAATTATATACCATATATATATTCTTAAAGAAGTATTCCCATTCTTAGATTAAGAAGTAGCATACTGTACCGCTTGATTTATCTCATTTGGCTGTACGTGATGCTCTGCCTTTACTCAAAAAATGACTCCATATAATGGCCTCACTGGCTTTTCTAGTCTCTGCATGCTGAATCTCAGAAACTCCAAGATCAAATGTGTCAGGTTTGTTCTTTTTTTTTTTCCCCCTAGAAATATTACCTATCATCTTAAAATTGGGAAGGACTCTTTTTTTTGTCACATCAATAAAAATGATGATTTGTGAATGTTTTTAATGGTACATAAGTCCATATACATCGCACTGAGTGACATGGTTTAGTGGGCTTGGTGGTGATGAGTTGACAGTTGGACTAGATGGTCTTAGTGGTCTTTTCCAATCTTAATGATTCTAGGTTCAAGAAACCTAAAAAATGGTGAGAATGCCAAGACGAGTTATAGGTGGCAGGCAACAAAAAATGGTGTTTATTAGAGATCCTTTCCATGTGTCACACTGAAACTTAATGTTTCAACGTAACACACCTAATCACACGCCCATGTGAAGTACTTTGTTGGACTGACTTCTCACCATGTCATAGGAACAATAATTAAAAAATAGAAATACGAGGAAGTGACTTCAGTGCATCTAACCTTTACGTTCATGTCTTCTATTTGCAGGCTTTTTCTAGTTCAGCTTCTGCTTTTCACTTCTATTTTCTCTTTCCACTCTCTCAACTGACTTTGTTCTGATTTTTACCCACTTCTTCTGCCAACTTTCTAACTGTTTTAATTTTGCTCTTGTTTACATTAGAGATACAGATAAAAAAAAGAAATCTGACCACTTGCCCTGTCCTGTTCATATCAGTTCCTCAACCCAAAACTAAATTTTATCATAATCTGATTTAGGCCTGTGATATAATTTATTTTCTTACTAAAGCTAAGTACGAAGAGTACTGTTCAGTCACACAAATACCATCTGTCGTAGTATTGTCAAATCTGGAGCAGGAGAAGCATAAAAACTGTGCTACAATAGATGAGAAAGAACAGTGAAATTACGAAGAGAAGAATGCTACAAAAACTTTTCCTCTTCCCCCCTTCTTTTCATTCCTGAAAGACAGAAAATACACTAGTATCACCAAAGCCATGTTGAGACTGAAGGTATGTTACCAAACCAGACTGTAATTACTTAGATGCCCAGACAGTCCACATTCTCATCTCTTGCACAAATACAAGAAATACAAAGAGGAATTCTCCAAACTCACGTTATATGTGATCAGCTACATGAGGTTCATGGTGCAATATAAAATATTTTAGCAATAAATGCAACTGGAAAAAAGGCTGACTCCAGTCATCCATGCAGACCTCATAAGGAGGATCACATCAGTTTCTTTTTTCTTTAAACCAGTATACGTGTCTCTTGAAAAGCTTCAAAGCTCCCTTTTAGTGTTCATACACTTAGGGAAGAAATTAATGAGGTAATGTGTTTTTTAACAACAAATGTTCTGATTTTGATCTTCTTTTCAGTGGTGGTTCCACCTATAAACACCTTGACAGTGATGCTGACAGTATTCTGGATTTCTGTTTTGAGCTTGACTATCTGACCACTAAACCTCTCAAATTGTGTAGAGGGCTCCAAATAAACAAGCCATCACCTTCCCTCAGATTGACTGACTGAATGAAACAGTTTAAAACAAGGAAGAAAAAAAAAAGCCAACTTCATTACACTTGCTCTCTTTTGTTTTGATGGAAAGGCCCCAAAAGTTCATGCTTATAAATACTGAGGCTCTTGAGAGCAGTGATACAACTTGATAAACAGCTGTAGATATGCCTACATCTCTCAGTGACTATGATTATTCCTGAAGATAACTTGGATTGTTAATTTTTTTTTATTAGCTTTTTGTGATGGATGGTATGCTCCTGGCAGGGACAAAATAAGATGGGGATTTGAATATATCAACTATCTTCTCCCTCCTGCCTTGCTCTCAACAATGTAGTAATTACAGTGTAATTACAGGAGCATTAATCTAGACAAACCCAGCAAACACCAGATCCTCCAAGCCTATCAGAGCATCAGTTGAGTGTGCAGTACAAAACCTATCTGCATGGTTGTCAGCTTTCCATTCTAATAACCAGCTGATCTGGTAAACTGAGGTTATTCTGTCACCCGTATCTTTCCCCTTAAAATGCTTCCCATATCACACTTCTTCAAACCTCCTCCAATTTCTTTGAATTTTGCACAGCAAAGCAGAAGATCTAAAATAACCGATTACAGTTTGCCCCAAAACATATATGAATGTCAAAGCTGCTCCCTGTTTGAATGAATCCTTTTTCTGTTGGTCTTTACTATGGCAATAATATATATTCCTGACTGGAACCAGGACTCAGTTGTGCTAGATACTAAGTTGGTTCTAAGGGAGCCCATAGCTGTAATAGCACCAGGAACTAACTTTAAGGGGAAAAAAAAATTAAATGTTAATATCTGGGGAGTGAAAAAGTACTTGTACTGATATCTTTTAGACCGTGTTACGTTTGTGAGATTTTTTTTCCTCTTAAAAAAAAAAGAAAAAAGAAAAAAAAAAAGAAGGAAACAAAAAATGAAAATTAAAGTCAACTTCATACTAGAAAAAAAAGGCTTTATTTAGTCATCCAAAGGGACTCCTTGCTTGGAATTGTTTAATCAGTTTTAGTCCATTTAATTCAATGCACTGTGTTAAGGGGATGGTTGGTACTTTGTAGTAGAGTGAAAACTTCATATTTTCCCCTAAAGTAGAAATAAAATAAATAAGCTTCAGCTTAAAGATGGATCTGGGTAGCTTTCTCACTGAATTTCTTTTCTTCCTTGTGCCATACTGCGCTGCGGTCCTAAGGGTACATCTATTAGGATGAACTTTGAAACAAGCAAAGCGATCTGTGAGCATAGGTTGCTGGTTTAGATCAACTCAAGCCATCTAGACTAAATGAATAGAAGTTTAGCAATTTGGAACCCTGTTTTCCATAGAAGCTGCAAGTCAAGTTTTTCTGTATTTTTGTTTTTCACGAGAGTAATCTCACAGCTATGCAGGGAATGCAAACAGTGCACACTCTGGATACCATTATGAAAGTGACTTTACCTCATTCAGTATGTTAGATGCTTCAGTAATGGCCACTTCATTAACAGGTGCTTCCAAACACAGAAAATGATTAGCTGTGTGGACACGGCAATTCCAACTTTTTGCAGCCCAAGCTCTTCACTAAGTGAAAATCTTTGCTACCACAGACCTTCCCTCCCTGGCTGTGCAGTGCTGCTCCCCACACTCCTTCCCCTCTGTGACAATGCTGTCTGTGGAAAAACTCCCGCTAGCCTTCTTGGTGTGGAAAGCAAAACCACCTGGAGCTGGCAAGGGGGCAAGCCATATCGTCTGGTCAGTGGCGGGAAGGGAGCAGGACCTGCGGCAACCTGCGGCCTTCCTTTTGCTGCTGGGCTTTGCTTTGGAGTGAGGGTGGCATCTTCCCAGGGCACAGACTGCCTGCAGCTGAAGCACAGGTGCACGGAGCAGCCCAGTGCTCCCTGGGATGTGGTGCTGGGTGACCAGGCTGCCTGCCAGGGCCGAAGGCACCCTGAGAAGGCGGTCCAGCTCTGGAGGTGCTCCCTCGGATGCTGGATGATCGGGTGCCTAATGCCCCCCAGAATTCCTTGCCCTGGTCCCACGCGGGGAGAACAGCACAAAACACAAGGTCTCCTTGATGGAGGGACGCCTGTCACATCCTGAAGTAGCCATAACCTCCCGGCTACGTTTGAAGCACCTACCTGCCCTCTCGATTTTTCTAATCGTTGCTGATACGTCGCACTCACCCGCCGTCTGCCAGCATCCTCGGCATCCCGTCCCGTCCCAGGACCGGGAGCCGGCCGCGCCCCGAGGGGCGCTCGTTAGAACACGCCGCGGCGTTCCGATAGGGCGTTCCGACCGAAGCCAGAACGAAGCGCCAGCTGCCCCGCGCCGCACCCCGCGGCCGCCATTTTGCGCGGGGTTCCCCGCGCCCCTCAGCCGCCCCCCGGCGCGGGTCGCGGGTCGGGGGAAAGTGGGGGGCCGCCATTTCGCGTGCGGACCCCCGCGCCGCCGCCGCTTACCCCAGCGCCCGCAGCTCCTCGTCCAGATGGGCGCTCGGCTCCCGGCGAAGGGTCATCGTCCCGCCGGGTGACACCGGCTGCCCGCGGCCGCCTCCGCGGGGCGCTGGTAAGTGCGCGGGCGGTGCCTCTGGGCGGATGCCGGCCCCTCAGCGCCTCGGGGCGGACTGCGCGGGCGGGGGAGCTCGGGGCGGGCTGTCCTACCGCGCTGCGAGTGGGTCGCGCTCGGTTTCCTGAGCTCTTTCACGCTGCGTGGTTGGTGATAACTGATTTCTATGGCGATTGTCATTCTTCTCCACGTAAATGTTAGAGAGATCCTGCTGACTATCTCTTAGAAACAGCAGTAGGAAAGTTGTGTGGAAGTTCGCCAAAAAGATCGTGTGTAACCGGGGATGGAGCGTTGTTAGGTGATGGATGAGCTCTGTGGGTGAGAAGTGTCTTACTGTTGGCTGCTGCCTGTCCTTCCAAAGGGTTATAAGATGTGCTGTGTGCCGGAGGTTCTCTGTGTTCCCTAATGCTTCGTGGCAGTAATCACTGTAGCTCTGTCAAATTCTTATTTTCATTAAACTTATTTGGGGGGAAAAAAAAAAAAAAAAAAAAAAACAGGCCATCTTGGGGAATTAAGGGAAGGTACAGTGCTATTTATTTTCCAGTCACACTACAGTTTTCACTGCCGAGCACTGAAAATAAGTCGTTTCTAGAAGAACTGATATTCAAAGAGGTCAGAAACGTGACTTATTTTCTCATAAATAGTCATTTGAACTAAGATTAGTTTGGAACAGGCTCAATAAAATCCTCCTGTTCCTGATGCTCTCAGTGTATTGGCTTTACAAGAGCTTTTCTAGCCTCCTGAATGGGAAAAGCTTCATGGATTTTCTGTATCTCAGATCAGCCTATCCTGCTGTTGGAGTTTAGTCTAATCATGCTCTCCCTGGCTGCAGAATGCTCTTCTCTTTTGCTTGACCATTCATATTGTCAGTGAAGCATTCAGCTATAGATGACTTCATAAATTAACTTTTTCTTTCCTTACTCACTCTGCCTGTGTATTTCCCTTCTTCCAACTCTTATTGAAGCCTGTGATCTGATATTCTCTCTGTTAATTTGATACTGAAATCTATGACTTTCAGTTAAATAGAAGCTTTTGACGTCTTCATGGTTTGCTTATATTTGTTCTTGTTCTTACATTCTGAAAGCTGCTTGCTTTGTTTTCAGCAATGCTTCTGCTGAGTCCACTTCAGGTTATCTTGGTTGCCCATGTTACTAAGAGAGGAGGAAAATGAAAAAGACAAAAAAGAGATGACAAATTCTGAAGAGGAACGAGCCACAACTAAATTTTAGCAAATTCTAATTATATCGCAAATTATCTTAGAATTTCAGCAGTGCAGACCAGAAGGTGTTTTTCAGTCCTGTTGCATATTTTGTGCATTGGTGGCTGCGGTGGGAGAGGGTTCCCCTCTCAGTGCAGATGCTTCCTCTTACATTACATCTGGGAGTGCAACATTTCCTCTTCACTTGCAGAAAGAAATGAAAGTAGAAACTGAACTGTTATGCAGCATGGATCTGTCTTCTGTTTAATCAGGTCCATGTAGGTTTGGTTTTTCTTACATGCTTTAGCCACAAGGCAGGAAGGCTACATATTGCCAGCTCACATTTCACAAAAGCCAATAGGCACTAGTGTCAGGGTGTAGGTCTCTTCCCAAGCACAAAATCTTCATGCATTGCATTTGTGTTGGCTTTGAGCGCTGTGCAGAGCAGACCTGTAGGTAGCAGCAGTGCTCCAACACTTGCTGTACAGCCCAGAAAGGAACAGCAGAACAAAGTGTCTGAAAATTAGTATCAAGTTTTATTTTCTGCCTCTTCACACCTTTCAATGATCATAAAGCAAAAAGTGTGATGTAATGCAAAAACAATGCTTTGAAGTCTTTTGGAACTGTCTGTCTTCTTATAGGTGAAAAAGAAAGAGGGAAAGCAAAAAACTATCATTTTAATTTCAGGTCATAAGTAAACAGAAAGAAAACTACGGCCAGCAAAATGGGAAGGGGAAAACCAATAATGATATTTCTCTTTATATATTTATTCCTTGTCTTCTGTGTCACTCTAGACTATTACAGAATTCCATCATTACATGCAGACTTTAAACTTCACTGACGCTTCCCATAGCAGCTGCCAGATCTGACAGACTGCCAGGTGCTTACTGTTAGGACAGGGCATTTGGGGAAGACAAGCCTGTGTTTGGGCAGAAATTGCTGGTTCTCTGGGTGAGATTGAATCACCTGGGTCCTGCAGGCCATCAGATCCTGGCTTCACGATGGTTCTTCCAGGTTTTCAAGTTTTTGCAGAGCAACTGACTAAAAAATTTCAATTTATTCAGAATTTAGGCTAGTAAGTCATCATCATCTATTCAGATAGGTGTAATTCCGTGCTTGGGCTCCAAGGCATATTAATGTAATAAAAAAGTATTTGGCTAAGGGAGCTGAGCAACTAATAAAGTTGATTAAGAGGCATGAGTGCTGCAGAAGTGCAATGAAATAACTCCAGATACTTTACAGAACTTGGCAGGAAAAAAAAGAAAATTCTAATTTTTTTTCCATCTACTCTTTCACCTCACCTAATAATAATAAGAGCAGACAGCTTTGAGCCACCCAAAAAAATGCTAAAGGAAAATCCATTACAGAAACTGCGTGGAAATCCTTCCAGTGTATTCACACACAGTATGCACACCAATACCTTCTGCAATTAACTTGGTTGGTTCTTAGTTTGGAGTGCTCATTGAAAACAAGTCATACTGTTTGCTTTGCTGGAAGACACTTCATGCACTGAGTATCAACATAGTAATGAGTTTCCTTCACAGAGTTTGAGATGCCTGAGTTATATTTATTTAATGCATTCCCAGTTTCAACACATTTACAAATTATGCCAACTAACCCGACATTATCTGTGATATATTCAGACAGGAAGGGCAGAATAGAGGGGAGAAAGAAGATGAGAAGTTGCCAAGGAGATTGAGAAGAATTCAGAGATCACTGTAACCCTGTCAGGATCAGGATTTATTCTCCAGAACAGGGTGAGAACAACATCCGCCCAGGTAGAGCAGATGATTGCAGCAGCCATGTCCTCTCGCATTTCTGCAGATTCCCTCCAAGCGAGAGTGGACATAGCCATGCCATCTGCACATATGCTCACATGGGCAACTCCAGAGATGTTCTGTTAGTCATTCATCTTTTTCAGTTTCTTAGTTCTGCTCTTAATTAAAAACAAAACCAAACAACCTCACATTCACCAGCCTCTTGAAGATGTGACATCTGAAACCACCCGCAGTGAGCGTTTCTAACCTCACTACATTTTCTCCTGTTCGATCTGTTCTAGGAAATTCAGCTACCCTTTTAGAAGAAAGTAAGGAAGGATATTTTTCCGATCCGTGAACTTAAACAGGGACATGGAGATCAGTGAAGGAAGTTTCCCCTGATGCTTGCTTTTTTTTTTTTCCTGGTCTTTGCTTGCTGTGTTGATACCAAGAGCAGGAGCATGTATATTTTGAGATGATAGTGAGAGATTAAATGCCGCTAGCTGAACAGCTGTGTTGTTGCACGTGGTTCAGTTTCCACAGATTTAACAGCATAGATAATGACGTGAAGTCTGCATGTTCCCAGTTTCAATTCTACTAGGAAAACCTTCTAGGAACTTTCTCAATCCACTGTTTGGTGCACATGCACCAGTGCTTGAATCCTTCAACATGTTTTTCAGCTCTCCTCAGAAATGGCCGAAGTCTTTTTAAAGCTTCCCGTGTGAAAGCAGTGTTGTTCTCTCTAAGCAGGACTGTGCTACAGCTTTAAAGTTTGGGTTCAAATAGCATAAAAATGTGTGTCTACGCTATCAAACTTGATAGCCCGGTCCCTTTGTGCAGCTACAAATGGATACAGGGATACACTTTATGTGATATGCTGAGAGCTGTGTAGAAAGGAGCTCAAATAAAATTGTGCTACATCAGCAGCATTTGAATGTTGTATAATTTTGCCTATTGGGGCATCTGAATAAGCAGATTACCGAGAATCTGGGCCCTTACTTTCTAAGGGTAATGATTGTAATCGTAATGCCTTTTGCTTGCAGGAGAAACAAGGGTTAATTTGCTGCTCACATCTGTGTAATAGACACCCAGAAGGCATCTTGCTGGAGTTATGGATGCCAGGCATTTTCCACAGCCTTGTCAAAAGCTCAGTTCATTGCCAGTTGCTAATTTAAAGCTGCATATGCCCCATGGCAGGACACTTATTTTTTTCAAGAAAGGGTAAAAACCTAATCTTAGAAAGGATGTAGATACTTTATGATTAGTGTTTCATGGACCCTAATCAGTTTAGCTGGTTTTCAATGCACTGCAAATCCTCAGTACCGATTGCTTCTTCTGTTACCAGCAAATGGCATGAATGACCATTTACACGCCATCAACGGTTTCGTCTTCCACTTTGTGTTGAGGCATTTCAGCTACTCTAAAAACCAACACTTTGTCACATTAGCACCCAGGGGCCGGGTTATAAATAGAGATCCTCTTGAGAGCTCAGCCTTACCTGAGGCCCTCTCCATCCGTGAGTGCTGTGAGACGTGGTGCTGCATGTATTCTACTTGGCATTGCTGCACAGGGAGGAGGCCTGATCTGGTTTTCGCTCACAGACACGAGAACAAATGTTCTCATGATTTTGCTGAGCAGGAAGTCGTGTAGGTAATGTAGATAGGGCTCTGTGAAAGCAGGATGGTTGGGAGAGGCAGACAGCCGTGCCATGCTCTCACTCAAGCCTTCAAAACACAACAGCAGTGTCCTACCATATGCTTAAACTGCAGGTAGGCCCATTTTTTTGCAAGTGCATACAGTCAGCCAAGTAGCACAGTAGGTGGTAATAAAAAATCCCACATGGCCATGCGGCTTTCCCATAGCTATTTATTGTAGCATGGGCTGCAACAGCTGCACTTGGATTCCACGTGACATACATGTTTGTCCTGTGCCAACATAGCAGCCAGCCTGTCAGGGTCTTTTATTTACACTGCGACTTTCATAGCTGCAATCTCACCCTGCTTTGCCTGTTATAATTAGCCCTCAAAAACCAGCGCAGCTAAACTTAACTCCAGTGTTAAAATCCTCAAACTGATCGGCATAAACAAGTCAGATAGTGAGTGGCTGGGCGGGCTGGTTCTGGTGTGTTCTTGCCAGCGTGACTTTGGCAGAACAGGAGGGCCGGCCCTGTTTTGAAGTGGGCAAAGTACAGCTTTTGGGTAATGGTTTCACTTTGCAGCAAAATTTCCTTCCCTTTTGGCTAAACTGAAGACAAGAAACTGTGCAAGGACGGAATACTGTTGGACCTATCTGCAGCTAGGTCCAGAGCTAAATATCAGCTCTGGTTATGTTACCATGCAGCAAATTAGGGTTCGCTCAGGTTTATCTGTTGCAAAGTGCACATCACTCAGACCTTGTCAACACTGTGGATGTGCTCCAAGTATTGCCACTCGTCTAATTTCATTACAGGTGAGCAAAAGTAATTAAAAGGCCATTGTATTCTGCCACACTGAGGGTTGAAATATAAGCCATGCTTGAACAAAGAGAAAATTTGCTTATGACCCAAGAGAAAACGGAGTATTTGGTCTGTTTGAAGAGGGAGAATTAAGGAAATTGAGATTTGAGACACAGACCTGGTACTGCAAAAGAGTGGAGGACGCTCTGAGAAACATGAGGGCCATGTTATAAATAACCTCCTGATCAGACTTGCACATCTACTAAATATATAAGATCTCTTTCTTTCTAAATTTTGAGAAACTGTAAGTAAGATATAATACCAGGAACTGGAATTTGGAAGCTCTTGTTGGCATATTTAGTTCTTGGCACTTCTCTGATTTTTACACTTTTATATGTGATGTTGATGGGGTGGGCTACCTGTGGGCTCCCAGAATATCACAAGTCTGAGACAAGAAACTCATGTGCTGCTAGCTCTCGATGAAATCATCTTTATGAACTTTACAATGTAATGAACTGCTTCCTCACTTTGCAGGCATTTGACAGTCCATGAATCTGATTGCTAGAGCTGGAGTGAAAAAACAAACCAACCAGCCATGTTCTGCAATCCCTTGAGAAGTGCAGTAACATAAAAGTAAAAAACCAGCACTACTTATACCTGGAAAATATTAGCTATTCAACTGATATTTCTTGCCTATAATAACCCAAATCTTTGAAACCTTAAAAACAGAACAGCAACAACAATAACAAACCCCAGTTCAGCTGGTGCTAGCCAAAGTAAATGTGTTGTACCAATAGAAACCATTTTGCTAACTGATTTAAAACATATATACTGTCTGTGTATGTGTTGCTACAATTCAATCTAGATCTAACAAAAAGTGTGACGCCCTGAGAAGCTGGGCACCACTGAACCTGTGGCATGTTTTGCAAGTGGTAAAGAAACATTATAATAACAGATGCATGTTCATAATCATGTTCACCAAAGGCGAGCTGCACATCCAGCATACCTTGTAGATGTCTCACTAGCATACAAATAGGGATCACACTTGCAGCATTTCCAGAAAAAAAAAGTGGAGTCAGATGCAGGGTCGTGAGGAGGCGATTTAATTGGTGCCAAGAAGGAAAATGTCACTTTGATTCTTTGTCTGCTCTCATGGTTACATAAAATAACTTAGGCAGTAGCCTCTGTCAGCACTGTGAAAAATGAGGTTTGCTTCTTGGGGTCCGAGGTGAAAACTCTTTTTGGGGTGATGAGTGATGGATTCTGCTCATGGTTTTGTGTTTCTCTGCACAGTGAGAAACAAAGCATGGGAAATGGGCTCCAAGAGGGGGAAAATTTAAGTTCTTTTAACCTTCCTGACCTCCACTCGATGGCAATCTGCTGTCGCAGGCAGCTGAAGGAGATGCCCTGGACCAGCACGTCTGTCAGCTGCCTTGGCCACCCGCCCTCCTCACCCACTCCTTGGGCTTCCCTGGCTATCACCTGCTGTATTTATACTGCACTACCCAGATACTGCAGTAGTCACCAGAGTATAAATACTGCTGGAAAGCCATACATCACACTTGTCATTCATGTGTCTGAGTGTGGTGCAAATACAGTTTAGCATGTGGGCATCCCTTCGTGTAAGGGAAGGTTTTTTGGCTACTTTTGATAGCACATCTTCTTCCATTGCTGAACTCCCACTTTAGGACTTTGTGCCCATGTATAGATTAATGGCAGCAGGGAGAAGACGGGGCAAAACCCTTAACAGTGTTTTATTAAGCTTTGCTACATGCTCCAATAGCACTGTCATGTTTCAGGAGAGCACAGGGATGAATGAATCCCACAGTGTCCCTTATATACATGCCGCCCCTCTGCTCCCATTCTGGAAATGGAGAAGAATTATGATGTACGTGTGGGACTTGGTATACATTTTCTGAAATGCTTGGGCTACTTTAGGAACCTGTACACAGGAAAACATGAATCAAACTTAGAGCTAGAAGAAAAGAAAAAATACAGGCTTCTTCTTCAAAGCTCCGTGAACACGCCCGCCGTGTTTTCATTTTGGATAAAAGTTTCAGCGTCGGAGCTGTCAAATATGCAAGGCTGTTTTTTCCAGTATCACTGAAGTTGTTTGGAGTAAACAATCCATTGGTTTTTGCTCTGATGCATATGTACATGCAAGTTGGACAATGATATTTTAGTTTCAGCTTTCTCAGCTCCTTTCAGTTTTCAAATTTAATCAGGATGGCACACAGTATGCACAAATGAAGGCACTTAATGTTTTGAGAGTAATCCTGAATATAAAGTTACTATAACTATATGGGATAAAAGTAGCACTAAAAGGGTGGACAGAGAGCAGAGGCAGCAATGGTAGTTTGTAGTTTCTGTGGAGGGTTTCAAAGAGACTTGAAACTCTTCCAAGCAATACTTAGAGGCTCATTTGAGTAATTGCCCCTCACTTCCACTTGGGACAGTCTTGCAGCTGTCTAGATGTGCTACTAAGGTGGCCTGTCACCTAAACTTAAAGGCCAGACTGAAATTTGTACAGCTGGGGTGAGCACATGAAATCTGAAGCCAGAGGAGTGGAAAATGTGGAGCTGTCTTTTTTGGCAGGCTCTGTCCAGTGGCTGCAGAGTTGTCCAGTTTTTCTCTCCACCTAGTCTAGATCTTTTTTCAATTGATTTTTTTAATGAGGAGAGAAAAGTAGGCAGGATTTCACCTAGCAGTGATGCTCTCTGAGCAGATATTGTATCTCAGCAGTCATGCATTGTTCCTGTGTCTGGTGAACAGGAGGAGAAAACAAAGGCCATGTGCTGCAGGTGTAATGGATGTAATTAGCTGGTGCTGATCTTGACTCCACATCCAGACCCCCAACCACATCGCTTTGGGCCATGGGGGAGAGCAGCAGGAAGAGCTGGGGTGAGAGAAACACACAGATGCCTTGTGAAGCTTTGCAGAGTAGCCAGGAGCTCCCTGTCTGCCTTTTTTAATGAAGCAGCCCTCTTTGCACTATGCCAGTGCTCTGTCCAAAGGTATCAGGAGGCCTGCATTTTGAGTCCTGCCAGTGTAAGTCAAAAGTCCCATGAGCACCAGCTTTACCAGTGAGGGAGGAAAGTCTCACCCTCTTGCCTTTGCATGTAAACATTCTTGGAAGGAACTACCTGGCTGGCATTTCTACTGTGTCCTAGAAGAGCAGCGAGCAGGTGCCAGCGACAGATTCCTCACGTTGCTGGATCATGGGGCTCAAAGGAGCTCCTCCCTTCTCTCTCCCTCTTGACAGAGACTCAGATCAGCAGCATGCATAGCATGCTACTAAATTCCTGGTTTTGTTTAAAAATTGGGGTAACATTCTTAACTATTCTCACTTCTGATTTTAGCTTTACAAATCAATTTCAAAGAGTATAATCCATAAGTTCTTTAGCTCTCTCTGATGACACAAGCTTTGTTGGTCTCCTGCACGTACCTGTAGCCTCACTGTATCTCAGGTAGTGCCACCATCATAAAAGCAGTCATCTGCTACACCAAGAACGAGATGCTCTACTCTGTGCAGGTGGATTCATGGCACAAAACAGGGAGATTGAAGCCTTTAAGTCCAAGACAATAATAGTGGCAGGACAGGTGAGGGCAGAAAGTGGTGGGATTGCCTGGTGGGGAAATGGAAAAATAGAAACAAACCATGACATTCAGTGAAATTCAGTTGTAGCCCAAGAGTCTGTAAGAGAGGCTGTGGCATGAGTATCCATTAGCATATAAAACTGCAGGATCTTGAAAAAAATGAGTGAAGTCATAGGTAGAACCTCAATAAATTCACAAGCAAACAACAGTGTCAGGTGTTGAGTGCTGTGGGCTTTTAGGGGATTGTTTGTAAGGCTGGCTTGGGTCTTCTTTTGAAAAAAAAGAAGAAAAAAGTCTTCAGCTTTGTTTTGTTGGTTTAAGAAAATAAGTGGGTGAAAAACATTTTCTTTTTCATTACTTTAGAATTAAATATATCTTATTCTGAAATTATTGGGTAGAAAAAAAAGTGATTGGAGGACGTAAAACCTTGAATGGAGAGATGAAAAGCAGGTAGTGAAAAAGAGCTCAGAGGTGAGCCGTGGTCCTGGTGGGTACTGAGAAATATAGGAACTCTATATTTAAATAGCTTTCGGTGCTGTGGGTCATGGAATAAACAGCTGCTGCTGCTTATAAAACAAAATGTGAATTTGTAAACACATTGATCTGTGGGTTACTAATGCAACTTAATTATAAAGGATATCAGACGGGTTTGCTTCTGGTTTTGAGTAGGTATTTATATTACCATTTCTGGAATGGTAGTAGGGAATATACGTGTTTGTTGTCTTCTTTAAAAAGATTGAGCTGTTCAGTTTTGATTCCAGGTGCCTTTGGAGCACCAGCAAGGTGTGGTAAGTGATTGCATATCACCACATGCAATCTGTGAGAGGAACTGGGCCTCTGCTGCAAATTTGTAGTTCACAGTGTTGTATCATTTAATAGGAAGGCCCCATGTAGGAGTGCATGTGTAAATGTATGCAAGAGGAGGAAACTAGTGATGGGAAAGAGTCGTGAGATGCTGCTCAAGGTACAGACAGGCAGAAAGACTTCTGTGGGGTGCTGCCCCAGTGCTGGAAGCAACAGGCTGCTGGGTATTTGGAAGATGACTGATGTTTTTAGGGAATTTTGATGGCAGAAATGGCCTAGGAATACAGGGCTTGCACAAAGCTTTGTTGTATACATGCTTGCAAGTCAGGAAAAGAGTAGTGTTAACTAAGTGAGTACAAGAACAGTACATAGAATGTGATTTTCTGTGTTGTGCTGCAGAAGAACCGATCTAGGAGGAGCAGTCACTTTTAGCAGAGGGAAGCAACCACCTTGTTTCTCTCAGCAGTGAAGTGCCAGTGTCTTGTCTCGTTTGCTTCATGAGCACTAAGGCCAGGAGCAAGGGGTGGAGGATTTCTGAAAGGCTCAGCACCACTTCTGAGCCCAGCAGCCTCACCCTCTCACTTTCCTGCAAGGAAAAAGTAAGGGCTCTGAGAAATCACTTCCTTCCATGAGATCTGTGCATCCATCTACTCAGATACCACTGCTCAATTCCACAAGGTCAGTGAGATATTTAAGGGTAGCGTATTGCCTTTCCTTGGAGCTGGGTCCAGCGAGGCACAGGAGGACATCTCACTGAGGTCCCAGCGCCTGGGACCTGTCTGCCCTGCGGGAGTATTTCTGTTTCCACAAGCTTATGGCAGAAGGGCAGCATTAAGTGCTGGCATATAAATGTATGTGTTACAATGCTGTAAGAAAATTCGAGTCACAAAGAACTTCTGGGGATCATCTAGTCCAACCTCCATCTATAGTACTATTACTCACCTTATCTATGCAGCTCTCATACTATTTACAAAATAGTTTGAATCAATGCAGTAATTGCATTGTAATTATCTTATTTTATAACCATGGCAAGCAAATGTATTGATAGAAACTGCAAGGAGCAAGAAGGCAAAGTGATGTTAGAGTTCTTAGCCCTCAACAACATTTGAGTTAAACCAAAACTTTGTATCCTAGATGTTATCCCTGATATGTGCATGTTTGCATCGTAATTGTTGGCTAAGCATTCCGAACATATTGTGTATTCAAAATTATTAGATATTGTGTATTCTGTAGACAGAAAATATACTGCCTTATTGAGGAAAATAGTATTGTTTGTTTTGGATTTCCAGACGTTCTTTTCAAAACAGTGAAGCAGAAAGAAAATGTGTATATATTTTTTTGTTGTGTAGAACAAACTTTGTTGCTAACATAGGAAACATTCTGGGGTTTGTTTTGTTTTTGTTTGTTTCCCATTGTGTTTTCTGTCTCAAATCTGACCACTCTTACTGAGGCCCTGACCTCTGAAGGAGGATTTTGCCTTTGGCATGCAATGTACAGAGTATCTGGGATTGTCGACGTCACACTTTAATTTTACCATGAGTTTAGTGAGGAGCATGAGGGGGCTTGGCATAACACTGTGCTGAAAGCAGATTGAAAGTAAAAGCGTTGTAAAAAATACCTTCAGCAACAGCCAAATGGCAGACTCTGATATTTGCACCCCTCTAGGTGGCTAACCCACTGCAGGGGTTTAGGGGAGCCTTCACCCTCCTGTTCTGTGGGACTGAGCGCCCATCCGCCTCCATTCCCTAATACTACCCTACATTAAATGCTGAGATACCACTGAGAATGTGAATGAACATGAATCCCTCTCCTTTCTACGCAGTACTATTCCCCCTGCAGCAGAAATGTTCTCAGTAAATTAATTTTAAAAAACAGTCTATCGGGGAGCAAAAAGCATCCCCCAGGGAGCCCAAAGGATCAGACAAGAATGAGCCAGGAACTACAGACCGTGGCCTTACCCCCCATTTCCATGGTAGAGTTCTAGGGACAGGGTTGCTGCATGAGCCGTGTTCCTCTGCTGAACAGCTGCATGGGAAGGTGATGTCTAAACTCAGGAAGATTTTCAAAGGCAAATCTCTTTCCTATAAGTCCACTTACATCTTCAATAGAGGCAGCATTTCCTCCATGTTCCCTATTCCCTGCACTACAGCTCTATTCCAGCAAGCATTTTGATCTCTGAGAAAGCAAGAAGTTTGACACTCAAATTAAAAGAAAATTTGGGTACCTAGTAGTGCAAGATAGTTTGCTGTGTGGCAAGCAGAAAATCTAGCCCCTGATCTGGGTAGGTATCCATCTCAAAATCTCTATAGTAACTTCAGGATGGTGTCAGCAGGTAGCTCTGACTGACATGTGGCATAATTGCTGTGTCTTCTTCCCCAAGGGACATCTGGATATCCAAAAATAACCATGGCACAACTTATGTTTTTGGCAAGATGGCACAAATACCTTTCAAATTACTCTGTTTGGGAGAAAACAATCGCCCTGAGGCTCTGACCGCGCAGCACCTGCTGCCTCACAGTTTATTTGCAGTGTGAATTCTCAGCAGGCCCTGTGAGGACACCAGTCCATATTAGGCACTGGAGGTCTGGCACAAGCAAAAGCCTAGCCTTGTATGGACTCCACCTGCAAGCCCATCTTCTGCTGCAGCATCAGTACACTTATTCTCTTCCACACCCACCATTCTTCCTGCAGGAAGCGAGCACAACCCACTCATCCGAGGGAGCACTGCTGACCTTGGAGCAGTACGTGCAGGCCTCTGCCCGTCTATGTGCCCAGGCCTGGTGCTTCAGCTCTCCATTTCACTGAATGGAAGCAAAGAATTATGCAGTCTTTGCCACCCTGTGGTCTGTGAAGGAAATGAGTGAGGCGTGATCCCATCCATGGTTTAAAAGAGCAGTGAAAGGCCATTTCTGTATAAAGGCATGTACGTTTTTCTCATGAAAAACACAAAAATAATCGGGCGGTCTTTTTTTAGCAAAGAACCTGCATATCTTATGTGATTACTCAAAATACCAGTTTTGCAGCCATAATCTTGTCTTCAACTCTTACTGCCTGTATTTCACTGTCTTCGAAAGTTATTTACGTCATAGAGCTAGAAACGTAATCATAAATGCCTCTACCTCAGAGCTGCAGAAATATGGCATTTCTAAATGCCCTTGGAAGTGAACAGTGCTTCAGAGCGCTAAATGTTATTATAGCAGCAATTAGCTAGGCTGGCTTGCTGAACAGCATCGGGCATATTAAGAAATACATTGGTACTGTGAGTTCCTTAGGAAAGGGAGGAGAAAGCCAGTCCCAATGTGATGTGGTTCCCCAGGCTGTGGGGAAGAAAGGCTGTGTAGGCCTGACTGCACCTGATTGCATTACCAGGATATTGATATTCTATGTTTCCTACAACTGAAGAGTATATAAGCAAGGGAGAAGGATGTCAAGATTCTAAAGCCAACATCAAATAAGCTGACTCTGGATTCAGGAGTGATACAGCCACTTTGTCAAAGCTCTGAGCTGGAGGACACTGCCCAGTGGAATGGATGTTACCACAGCTGGTGCAGCCCTTCTGTCATGTTTTGCTGCTGTGCAGTGAGTGCTGGGTCTGTACAGCCCTGGGGTGCCATAGCTCTCACTGCCTTGCATGGTGTGAGGATGTTCTGAGTGTCCTTGCCTATCTCCAGTTATGCTGCTCGCAAGCCCAGCACCTGAGCCTCTCAAATGGCTCCCATCCTGACATGGGACAGCTGAAGCTCTTCTCTGTTCCCCTCTGCCACCTACAGCAGCAAAGCATGGTTGGCACGAGTTCTACTCTCCTAGAAATGCCCAAATGTCTCCCGCCCTGGGTGAACGTGACCCATCCAGACATCAATCAGACATCTGCCGCCCCTGACTCTCCTTTGTGCAGCATTTAAACATGACTGACTTAAGGTCTTCAAACCTGCTCTTCCTGACCCAGATTAGTGCTGCTAAAATACAGGCACAACAGATGTCTCCTCGGCTCTCTAGGTGTCAATCTGCTCTGTAGGTGCAGCACATCTCCCATGTTACCATTTAGCAAGGGAATCTGCAAGGTTGCTGCAGACGCTGGCTCCATCTCAGAGATCCACTAAAATTATGCAGCTCATCTGAAGCGTGATTGCAGACCTGCAAATGGTTGCCTGTAAAAGGCAAGCATTAAACTGGCAGCAAGTTACAGCTGGGAGAGCAGAAGGTGCTGCAGAAATCCACAGCTCATTTTCTGAGTGGTTTAATCAACACTGTTTTTAAGTTGGTTGTTGGTTTTTTTCTTTTCTTACAGGCTTAACTGAAAGTTATGAAGGGAGCTACCTGGTGAGGTAGACTAAAGGCAAACTGAAAATGAAATGCCTTCTGAGCTGCCTGTTTTACCGGGTTTACTCCACACACTTTGCTTTTCTCTGTTTCAGCCCCTCAGAGCTTTGGCTGGAGCTCTTCTGGGCTCTGACTTTAGCTCTGCTAGGACTCTGTCCTGAACAGAACCTTTGGCAGGGCCTGTTGCATGGGCAGTGATTATCACAGAGCACCTGTTCTTCTCAAAATGGCAAAGATGGTGATTTGGAAATATGCTAACTTACCAATTGTTCATCTGATATGCAGATGTATTTTATAAGTTTGCTGTACTGCCATCTATGTTAGGAAGCTGTGGTACACGTGGGGAAAAAGAAAATTGCATGTGTTGTTTTGCGAAATGCCCAATTTGTGTTTCAGGCTTCACTAACCCCAGAGAACCCTGGATCTAGGGTTTTAGTTCAGTCTGGCAGTACAGCTCTTCTCAATTTCTATTCCTGTTTGGGTATTTCAATTTAAACTTTGAAATTCTGAAATCAGATGTCTGTTCTGGGCTGTCATCCCTTCCAACTTTGTTCTATGATTATCTGACATGCAGTGAGTTTTTATCAGGATGCTGGTAAATTAGCTGCTTCTGGCTCACAGTTCCGTGACATCTAACAGAGGCCAGAGTATTCTCACTCACTTACATTTCTTGGATGTAATGGATGATTAGTGAAAGCACAGCCTCCATTCTGCTCCAAATATTGAAGTGAGAAGTGAGCAGGTATTGTTCTAGGTATTTTCTCCATTAGACAGCTCCAAGAAAGCTCTCCATAGAGAGCTCACTTTTCATCTGAAAAGGTCACATGAACTTCACTCTTCCCAGATTTTATTACTCAGTTTTTGACATCCTTCCTGATGGCTCTGTCACACTGCTATCTTGAGCTCTTTGTCCTTCATTAGCGGTGACCACAGTGTTCATTCTTACTCTTTGTTCCCAGTTGCTACAAAAAATCCTTGACCCTCTAGATGCTTACTGGCTGCTCAGCCCCTGCAGTGCTTGTGGTTTTGTATGAGCATGCTGTGTATATCCATCCCATGGATTAGAGCACTCTAAACAGCTTTGTGCTCATGCAGCAGAGCCAGGAAATTAGAGAAGTTTCTTTAGCAGCAGCAGGTACTGAAAAGGGCTAGGTAAGGTGCAGCCACCTTCAAAGATCAAATGCAGTCAAACTCCCATCAAAACTGACCTTGTTCTAAAAGGATTGCTGTGTATTTGTTCTTTATACTTAATGCACATTTTGTCAAAAACCCACAGCTTCACTGTAACTTTTTAATGACAGCGATAGAAATAATAATGGATTTTGTTTTGTCAGCCATTATTGAACAAAATATCTGTGATTTAATGGCAGAATTTGAGGGTCACCAATGGGGACACCAAACTGCATCTGCCTACACAGAAATCTGATGAATCTTGAAGTTTAAATGTTTGGTACTGGTAATATGATTAATTTTTAATCCAGCACCAAGAATTTTTACATATATCTTGTCTGAAGTCTTACTGTGAATTACTTTTCTTGCTTTGTCCAATGCTCTGACCTCTCTCCTATACATTTTTGCAAGTAACCAGGGAAGTGCAGGGCTGTTCTGCAAACATCCACCCACCTGTGTGCAGTTCCTTTATAAACAGTGCAGCTATTGCATTTTCTGCTTAGTGCTCGTGTTAGCACTAACATGACATAAAATAAATTGCCTGTGGAAGATACCAGGTCCCTAAGACAACAGTTTTCAGATGTCTCTCTTCACCTTCCTATATTTTATTGAAATACATTTCAATAAACATACATACAAGGAGTAATGAGGATTACTATTATGGTATTCCCTGCACTTAAAATTAGACTGAGGAGAGCTGTTAAAACGCTGCTTGATCAATACAAAGTAGTGAGCATTTGGTTGTGTTTTCATGCTGGTCAGCTACTCCTCTTGTCAAAGCAGATTTGCTTTGTTCTGATGTCTGGATTACTTGGTCAAGGTGTAGCACCCAGATAAGAGCTGGAGACCTAGGCTTATTTCTTTAGATGTGCAAATCAAAGATCAGGCTAACCTTCTCTTTGTGTTTTATAGAAAAAAAAAATAGTTTAAATGTTATTTTCTATTCATTTTTAAGGTATTCTCTTCTGCACTGCTGATCAGCCAACACAGCCATAAAAGTATTGCCAGAACACCCAGTATTAAGGCAGGTCAGATAATCTGTATTGTGGTGAGACAGCAGATGGGTCAGGAAATGACAACCATATTCTGTAACATTTATCTCCAGGGTGGCACTTTGCACAGGAAGAGCAGCAAGGCTATATAAATGCAGAAAACTTCAGGAGCTGCTATCAGGAATATGAATAGTTCTGCTGATGTTTCTTATTGCCCATGTGTTGTTTTTCCTTCCAACGTAAAATAGCAGTATTAAACCTAAGTCATATGGCACAAGAGAAAAAGCTATTTCTTCCATTTTAATCATTTCCTTTTTGGGATGCTCTTAAAAATATTCTAAGTTTATTTTTAAAGTGTTCTTACTAAGCACTTCTTCACTACTTCTTGTATTTAAATTCATCTAAAAACAAAACCCACAGAATGTTCTCAGACCTGCTTGCTTTCAGACCACTGTGCTTTCATCTGTCTTGCTGCAGCTCATCATGACAGTATTGAATTTTGAGTTGCCCAAGCATTTTGGAAGCAAAACTCACTTGTTAAGCAGAGGAATGTGGTGACCTTCCTACACACCCTCACACCGAGGCCTCTCTGCAAAAGCACGGTGTGACTTGTCTTCAGAGGGTATCAGTGCACGCGGGGGCGAGAGAGCTTTGTACGTGTATCCATGTCTCGTCCGCTTGGTTTTTGTGCCAACTTCAAAGCCATCTGCTCAGGAGTAGAAAAGCCTGCCTAACAGACTAAGGCAGCTGCCACCACAGTTTTTGCATGCTGATCTCGCAGCTTCTTCCCCTGTAACCTTGGATGACCATCTCTTCTAGGTAAAGAGGGAGAACATTAATCTCTGGCTTAGAATCTAATAAACCTGGGTTTCCCCTAAACATACACTACTAGTAATATCATTCCTGGTAAGGGATGGGTGAAATCGTGTGAATAAGAACCTGGCACTGTATATTGTAGGTTGATGTTGATCTTTTAACTGTGTTGTGCTATGGGCTGGACTCCCTCTGTTACTGCACAGCTTCTCTCAGGTTGCCATCCTGTCCCGGCAGCTGCTTTTTCCTCCCTCTGATCACTAAGAGCAACTGTGCAGCATAAGCGGGATACATACTAATACAGCTTTATAATCAGGCACTGCCTAGTTTTGGCCTCAATAATGAAGTGCCTGCTCATCCCAGTGTATCCCTGTACAATGTACAGAAACTTCAACTGGCAGAAGTAATTTGTCTAAAAAAATCAATGCATGCTTCCTTTTATTGGCCAGTGATAGAAACTGATTACTCTGTGTTTTACACTTGCTTTATATTCACATTGTATGACTTACTGCAAAGGAAAGTCAGCAGAATTAGACCTCTGCTATACTGGAATAAGCAATAAGACCTGCTCTTTTTCCTGCACGGAGATGAACATGCAGTACTTGCATGCATTTGAGTCAGAGCTCATGGGTTCATTCAAGCTAAATGTATCACTGCGGCATTGTCCAATGTGTCAGTTACTGAGCTTATATATGACTGTTCTTTTTTCAATACTGACCGATTCAAACATTTTCATTTTCATTCACCAAAGCTGCCTAAAGCATGAATATTTTCATTTGTTTTCTCTTTAGCAATGTGGAGTTGGTGAGACAGCTGATCCTGTTTCAAATGGAATAACCCATACTTAACACTGAAACCCAGTTACAGGTTTCAGTACCTCACGTATCTCTGTGAGACCCTAGAAAGTCTCTCTGGAAATGTTGCTTTTCCTTGGAAATGGGAAGCAAGCTGGTTATTTTATGGCCACCTGAAGAAGCTGCATGCACCAAGGTGACTTGTCTGATGTAAGAACTCAACTGTTCTAGGCTTCCCTACCTTGATCTCTCTCATCCTGCCAGTAGCATCTCTGTGTTTCCGCAGCCCCAACTAAATTTCCTTTTCTCTAGTGTAAATACAGCTCAAATGTGCCAAGATCTGCTTGCCAACAAAGTGAAGAATGTTTTATCAGATCATTATGCCTGGCATAACAGTGGAGCTCCAGTACTGTAATGTTTCACATTGAGGAAACTACTTTTGGTGTCTTCCAACTGACCTGGCATGATGTTTTTCTGTTTCTGCCTCCTCAACTGGAAGCCCTGGTGCAGCAGACAGACACATGGGGCATTGCTGCAGGGCAAGAATACGGTGCTCAGGTACATGCAGTCTGAGAGGGCTCTGCTGGAGTTCTGGTAAGAATCCATTTTTCATCTCAGAATAGCAGACATATTATACAACATGATTATAGAATCATAGAATGGCTTGGGTTGAAAAGGATCTTAAGGACCATCCAGTTCTGACTCCACTGTCCTGGGCAGGCTTGCCACCCACTAGATCAGGACCTGGCCTTGAACACCTCCAGGAATGATTCTCCACTTCATCTTGTTGTGGCATGAATACCACTTGCATGAACAGTTCTGACTTAGAAACTTCTGTCTGCACCAAAACACGAAAGATTAGAGGTAAGGGCACACCCATCCTCATTGAAGAATGCCACCTCTGCCTGCATCCTCACCAGAGTCCTTGACCACCATGGTGCCAGCAAAGCATGGCCCCAAGGGTATTTTTGGCTTTCATGGATGAATGTGCCAGCATTTTTTCACAGCAGTCTTCAGAGCAGCCAGTATTTGCCCCAAACTCACTTTGGGCACATAGAGCTGTGTATGAACTGAGGGAGACGGGGCTGGTTCATGCTGCAGAGGGGAGAATTCCGAGGGTGGCATGGGCGATGTAGACAGCTCTGTCTGGCCCAGTGACCTGGATCACAGAGATTTCAGAGAGCTCATCGCTTCCCAGGGAGCGCTCGACACCTCGCAGCATCAGGCCTGCCTGCTGGGAGCCCTCCGAGTGCTGAGATACCACTTGAGTTATCCTCATGCTGCGACAGAGGAAAAGAGTAGACGTAGACAATTTCTGACTGGATAGAAGAGAAAGGAGGATTTTCATCTGTAAGACGTTCCTGATTTTCCAAAACCACTGCTGATTAAAGGAACTGTGGGAAAGACCATATTATACAAGCCAAGATCCAGCATAGCTGTAGGCAGAACAATAATAGATCTTACATGCTTTGAGTCTGAAGCTTGAAATTGCAGTTTAAAGAAAATTGCATTATTTTTCAGCATTAGAAGAAGTGCCAGGTTGCTGAAGGATGTGTCCTGTGGCTCACAGCCTTCAGAGACTGAATTCACTCATTGCAAAAGAATTAGGGCAAAGTAAAGAAAACCAAAGCAAATCAAAACAAAACAACAAACCAACTCAGACTTCATATTGATACTGCTTCTTGAGGACACAGCATTAAGGTGAGAGAGATCTCTCTACCTTGCAAATGGAAAAGCACTTAGGCTCTGGTTAGACACACAAGTACCTATCCTTAGTGTGCCCTGCTAAGGTGGCACAGGCTACAGTTGTATATGTTTATTTTAAAAGCATGCACTATAAACTCTTTTGGTCAGGTTTTCTCCTGTGCCACAGTAGAGATATGTGGTTTCTCTAAGACAAATTGTGTTAAAGTTTGTGTAACAGCTCTAGCGTTTCTATATAGGTCACTCCAAAAATAATGCCTCCTATTTATATCCATGGAAACAGATACAAAGAGCACAATAGCACTGTTTGATAGCATTCTCAGCTACAAAGCACTGTTTTTCATCATAGTCACCAGCACTAGCCAATTCATGTGGAAGAGCTGATCGAGGCGATCTTCATTTTGTGGTGTGACAGCTGTGCATGGCCACCTGGAATGTGGCTTGTCCTTCACATTGCTGTTGCCAAATTGCTGAAACACACCACTTGCTGCCTCACTTTGCTCACATCTACTCTTTGGTCTCCATAAAGGTTGAGCAAGCGTTGATGTATGTCAATACATGCAATTTCTCCTGCATGAAGGAATTCAGTGACATACCTTTGCTTCAAACATGCTTTCAGGTCAGACGCCATTTTGCTAAACTGCCCCTCTCCTATCATCTGTCATACAGCAATAAAATGTAAAGGGATATTGCTGGGAAGGTTCAGCCTCTACTGCCATACCATCAATATCTGCCTCTGATGTCATAGGCCAACATAATGAAATAAGGAGGTATTACTTTTAGAGCAGCCTTCATATTTCTGAGACTAGCTGTTAAGAGCCTATATTGTATATTACATATATTTTGCAAAGTATAGGCATTAAAATGGTATAACCTTTCAATTATATATGTTGCAGAAAAACATGTAAAAGTCCTTGAGTGTAAGATCACAGCATTATGCCATACTTACCTAACCAGCCTTTTCTCACCTCAGTTGTTCAACTGCATGGAGAAATACTTACAGAAGTAAGGATCTCTTATCTCAGTGAGATTTGACAGGACCAAAGGCAAAATTCAAAATAATAATTAAAAAAAAGTAGTCCAATTTAAATAAATCCCTTATTCTAATATTACTCAGCTTCTGCCAACCTATCATTTTCCAGCCTCATAAAACTGTCATGTCATTAGCATTTTGGGATCATCTCCTTATAAGCCTGACCTTTACAATGGGTTTTACACCTGGGTTTAAGAATCTCATTCTTGCTTTTCTCTACAGCCTGCTGTCTGAGGTGGGGTAGAAGTCAGCAGCCTCCATGATTCGTAACTACTAATTATGCAGCGTCTCATATATAATTGTTCATTCTGTAAGCAAAGCGAGCTGGCAGAGAAGCACAGACCTACAGAGATGGAGGTATGCATGCGACCTTAATTCTGGACAGGCAGATTGCACACAGCTCCTAATGGTGTTTATTGAACTCTCCTATATATAGAAACTCCAGTCTGGAAGAGGCTTCGCTCCGGGAGCTGTTTGATCCTCCCTTTCATCACCATGTGGTGGCAGGCACTTGAGTTGGCTTTTACTGTAAGCCCAGGGAGAAACATCCCCCAGCTGCCTGGTGCACAGCCCATGGCTCCATGTCCAAACATAGGCCCCCTGGCAGGAGGTAGGCACGATCAATGCAGATTGCTTTTCGCCTGCCCCTCCGAACACGCTGCTTGAACCCTGTGAGCAGATTAAGCCCAATCCAGTGCTGGCTGTTCTCCACAGCATGGCAATTTCGTGTTGCAGTCTCGGAACACAGGATCCGCAGTGTTTGGCTTAGGTGCACATTTGGCTGTAGGAGCTGTTGTATGGAAAAATATTGTCCTCTGGGAGGTAGATGATTGCATATAGGGCTGATATTACTCAATTATCTAATGTAGCCTGGCTGCTGATGTTTCTAATTCTAAAGTAAGGGGAAAACAGCAATTCTGTTGTACGTAGCAAGGTGGGGTAGACTTTTTCTTCCACGTAACTACTGATAGGAAGAGAAGTAATGGCGTTAACTTGCACCAGGAGCTGTTCAGATTGGATATTAGGAAAAAATTATTCTCAGAAAGAGTGGCAGTGCTGGAACAGGCTGTCTACGGAAGTGGTGAAATCACCATTCCTGGAGATTTTCAAGAAAAAGATAGACATGGCACTGAGGGACATGGTTCAGTGCACACAGTGGTGATGTTTGAACTAGATCATTTTAGTGGTCTTTTCCAACCTTAATGATTCTACATTTTTGTCTAATGGCCACTGCCCAGCTAAAACCGACACTTATAAAAACATGCACTTTATCCTGTTGTGCTCATGTAGCGTCAAGATCATACAGAATCCTTCGCTTACCACCTCCAAACCTAGGAAGGAGACTGGTTTTGGTCCTGAACCTCTTACCTCTATAAATAATCGGTTTCATATAATTTTAATGAATGGTCATAAATCAGCTCTGTTGCAACCCCCAGCTTGGCTGATCACACTCAAGGAAAGGTCATGGTTTCAGGTTTTGTGGCAATTGCTCCCACAGTTCCAATAATCAGATACATCTGCTGGTCTCAAGTTACCCGATAATACTGTACAAAGAATAGGGTCACTGCTGAAAGTTCATCTCAAGAGGCGCGGGATGGGCAAACTGAACCGGCAGAGCAGGCTAGTGGGTGGGATCCTGTGGGAGAGAGACCTCAGCAGACCTGGGAGAAGGAGCAGTAAAGCTTAAGTTCGTCAGTGTGACTTCAGTTCCTGTCAAAATACTGACATAACGTGCAATCTGTAGCCCTTACAAGATATTGGTTTGTTCTTGAGGGGTCTGTGTGATTTCCTTTCAAAACAGGGCAAGAGGGTGTTGCAGAGAGTACTGAAGTTGGCATTTGGCTTTGGTACAGCATTGTGCCCTTCTTTCAGCAAGTAGGGGAGCAGTGTACCAATGAAGTTGTGAGGTGAGAAATGACCACTTGGCTCATGCTTGAAGAGTAGTTGCAAATGCTGCATCATTTTTATTAATAGGGAACTTAGGGGGGCAGAATAGTCACATTTGTTCAAAATTTTCATTTAAAATTCAGATGATGAAGGGAAAACATGCTTGCAGCAGGGCGTGAGCTGAAGGACATGGTCGTGTATAAGATGCAGGTGATACTCAGGGATGTGTGAGCAGGTCACAAAGCCATCCCTCCTTTCTTCTCAGCATGGGTGAGTTTCTGCCTTGCACTTGCGGCCAACCCATTGTGCCATGCTTACAAGTTTGCTGAAGAAAGTCCTAAAAGCAATGAAAGGAAGGTAGGTATGTCCTATGGGTAAAGTGAATTAGGGCTGTTGGACCTAAAGAAAAGTTGGGAAGAGAAGATACACTGATCACCTTTAAATATGCAAGAGGCTGCAGCATGAAAAGAGTAGAAATTGTCTCCTTCTTCCACCCACAGCAGAAAGGATAGGTTTATAGCACAGCTCAGGACAGTACTGGGTGCAGGGGCAGCTGAGCTCCTGAGGAGATGGCCTGGGGAAGCTGTGAAGCCTCTGCAGCAGACATTTGTCAGGACGGGCTGGATGGATGCCTGTTGGGATGGTCATGAGGGCAATCAGCTGTTTATAAATACTCTTACTCAGTGCCTTCCTGCAGTTTGTGTGTGTTATTGCTGTCCAGGTGCAATGGCCACCAGAACATTCTCCTGCTTCCATGACGCTGCAGACACAGTTTAACATGCCATATGCAAAATTCAGCACATATTTAACTTAGTTCATCTGGGTAGCGGACACCCCATATAAATACACAAACTCATATTTAGCCTGTATTTGCAGCACGGCTGCAAAATACCTAAGAAATCCAAGCTCGTTCTGGGATTACTTTTGTGCTTGTTTGGTTTGGCATGAGATTTTAGGGTCTGGAAGAGAAGGGTGGATCTGTTTTAAAAATATATGCATCTTCTGCAGACCTTGTAAGGTATCCAGCGGGAGCTGCCTATAGCTAGGGTTTTTTCTGAGGGAGTGTTAGTTGTCTAACAAGTGCTTCAGCCCTCTCGCAGGGCTCAGTTACACAGGAGCACATTACAGAGCACCCAGACACAATCCTTTCTCATCCTGGAAGGAAATGCAGCCTCCTGCTCATGGGGCCTTCAGCCCTGCAGGCTTCGGGGCTTGAAACCCACCCAGCCCTGGGGTTTCCAGCCCCAGCAGAGGGTCTGGCTTGCACCAAAAGGCAGGGGGTTGCCAGCAGGGAACTCACATGTGGTTCAAATGTGCAGGTTGAGAGTCCCTGAATCTCTCCAACAGACTCAGGATGGAAAGGAAAAGACCACTTGGCTTGTATCGACAGTGTGTAAGAGAAAAGGCTGACCCCTCACATGCTGATTTTCACTTAGGGCTCAGTGCTGTATCAGCCAGGACTTGCTAAACCCAAAGAGGCATTGTTTTAGTGAAAGCTCCAAAAATCTTCCTTTTTTTTCCACAGTTTCCATACCAAAGTACATTTATGGGGATTGTATTTCCTTTTCTTGTATCTGGTTGCACTCAGAGATTTATAACGTGCGCTGGGCTTTGCTGCTATTGCTAAACCACAAGTGCTGTTCCTTCTTACGGTGACCCTTACTCCCCCCCTCCAGTCACTATTTCTGAGAGCAGATCAGGATGCTATTTTTGATTTTTTTTCCTCTTTAAGATATATCTAAACTCCAGCCAGAACAATTTGTTTCACTTTTAAAGAGACGAAAGGCGATGCCTACCATAGGGCTCATTTTGACAGCGCACAATCCTACAAAAAAAAATCACCAAGAAAGAAATCAAATCCAGCAGTATTCAAGTTACTATTCAAAGGAGACTGGTCTGCCAGAATGAAAGCTTCCTCCTGTGCTTGTATCATTCTTCATCAAACCTACAGCAAAACGAAGGCTTTTGCTGTGTGCACAGCAGGCAGTGGGACCCTTCTGTAATTTCCTTATTTTCTGCAAAATCCATCATTTCTTTCCATGCAAGACATTTAACCTCTTCTGTGGGCCATCTTCACTACTGGAACAACTTCTTTTCTGTGCAAATAATATTGAAATTGTCCTTCGACGCTGACCTGACTTTATGAACTTTTAATTTTTATTCCTACTTCAGTGTTTAAAAACTTTGACAACACCCTAAGAACTAAAACGTGTAGCACAGCATTAACATCTCTTAAGGAACCAATTATTATTTTCTCTTCCCATTGCAAGGGGTTGCTCTGCAAAGCTGTTCCCCTCTGCTTACTCCACCACCCCTCATGCATGCTGCTGCCCTTGTGCCAGCTCAGGCAGCAATCCCCCTCTGCCTCCTGCACCGCAGCTCTGCCCCAGACTCCCTCCCATCACCTGGAACCTCTTTATTCTGCTCTGGTCCCTCTTCTGAAATCTCTTCTCCATCCCCATCTGCTTCTCTGAGTGACGTGTTGTAGGGTGCGCAAACTCAGTGTGTCTGGAATGTTTCCATCAGCTTTACTGTGGTGGAACAGTGTGCCTTAGCTTTTGTAACAAAGAACTTAAAGTTGCAGACTTTTTTATTGGTAGGCATTTGATACGCAGATTTTATTTGACTGTCAGGACAGATTCACAACAGTTTTTGATTTGGAAATCATACGCATTGGCACCTTTAATGAGCCAGAGATAGTTAAAGATGAAAACAAAAGAATATTATATAGAGTATTATAAAGGTGATGTATTTATTACTGATTTCCAACATTATTAAATAAAATTCATTAGATTATTAACTGGAGATTAATATGAGATATTTTGTCAGCAATATTAAAAATGAGATGCTTTGCCAGATCAGAGAGAGAAATTGCTATTTGCAAGAATACCGGATGGAGACACAGCCTTCCCATTTGGCAGGCAGCAAACAGGTCTCACGCATCACTTGCTATAGGTTTTGTCTGGCAACAGCAGTAGATGCAGACAATTTTCAAGAAAGAAATCCACAGCTTTCCAAAGGTGCTGAAGAGCTTTGATCCTCAGACACAAGAAAGAAATTCAGCCTGTGCTGACTCTCCCAAATTCTTTGGCTTGGTTTTTCAAAGGATGCTTTATTTGTTTGTGCCGATAACTTGACAGCTACACAAACTATGGAACAAATCAGCAGATCAGGACAAACGGTCTTTTTCAACATTTTCTATCTTGGTCACTGTTGAAAATAAACAACTGTTTATTTTTGGTCTCCTGAGTCAGTGAATGGCATTGTTGCCTTTCCTGAGTCTGAGCTGTGAGTTATCAGTGTCTGTGTGCCCTGGCACCATGGCACACATTGACCACTCAGCCATTCACACATACTAAACTTTACTTCTTTATCCACTAGGGAAGAAAAATCTCGCTGAACGATCACAAGCTGTGTCTGATGCCCTGAAGTGGGACAAGGAGAAGTTTGGGTAAGGACCAGTTTACACACTGTACAGGCTGTGCTCCTCATGGAATACCCAGGGATTTGGAGGCACCTCTGAAATGGGCCCTACAGAAGCCTACACAAAGGTAGCTTAGGGAGAAGGCTGGGAAGGAGGAATTCAGGCTGACCTCTCAGGGAATTTTGCACCTTGCTCTGGGCCAGGCGCACAGCAAAGTAGCTCTGGGGGGGCTGGCACCATGTCAGGGCAGAAACTTCTGACCCACAAAAAAAAAAAAAAAAAAAAAAAAAAAAAAAAAAAAAAAAAGAGGAGGAAATCCCTCTCAATTTTTCCCATTTTCCAATACATGTAGGACACTTAGGCCAGATGTTACCAGTTTGCTTTTCTCAAGGGGAAGTGGGCTTGAAGTGGCTGTGTTTAGCCTGGCACACCTTGGTGCCAGGGAGAGGATGCTGGTGCAAATGCCCGAGGCATGCACATGTTCCCGTGGGGAACAGGTGTGGATTTTTGTCCGTGGTGGAGCTGTAAGCATTCTAAGTGTTGTAAGCATACATATATGAGTGCTCTGCTATGGTCTTAGCCTCGGTTGTGAAAATCATCTGCTGGTTTTGTGCAATTGAGTGAATCCAGTTCAAAATACTGCTACAGGAAAACAGAATAACCATGTCTTGCCACAGCTGGACACACAGACTGTATAAACGCTCATTTTGGTGGGGATGCTGGCTGGGGATCTCAGCCTGGGTCTGTGAGCAACGGTTACCACTTAAAAATGGAATTGTGCAGGTTTCAAAAACAAAGAACTGATCTGTGGGAATGCTGCAAGCATCGGGATCTGAGTGCCAGTGCAGCAGCCCCACTGCAGGGCCAGGAGCACCAGGAAACCCGTTCTTTGGTATGGAACTGCTAGGGGAGAGGGCTGGGCCTCGCCTCTCCACCGCGTTCCCCCCTGCGCACGAAGCACCCGGGCAACTGCGGGAGCACGACCGGTGGGGTTGTGTGGGGGATTCTGACAGCCCTCCCCCAGATGATACGCAACGTCAGCCCAATACCAGCTAATTCGCCGAGCGTGCAGGGGCTTGTATGGCTCCGAACGTATGAATTTCGGGTGCTAGCTGCATACTGTACCCCAGGACGGCTCCTAGGCGTTGCTCGCCGGCCATCCTTTGTCTCCTAGCGATCTGACAGCTCGCCATTCCCATCCACGGCGATTTGGGGAAGGGGAGCAGTGCCACTGCTGCGACCGCTCGGCGAATCTCTCGGCTTGGGCTCAGAAAAACCCACGAAACGCCCTTCGGTGCCGGCCGAGACTCGCGGGGCTCTCCGGCACCCGACAGCACCGCCGCTGCCGGTGCCGGGCGTTTCAAACAGCCACCTGTCCCGCGGCACGCGTGACGCCGGCTCTATCTATAGGCGGAGGCTCGCCCAGTCGCGCCCCACGCCCGGTCCGGAGTCCCCCCAAACCCCCGCCGCCGCCCGGGGGCAGCCGGGCCCGGCCCCTCGGGCCACTCCCGCCGAGGGGAGGGGGCCGGGTGGGCGGCCCGCCCGCCCCCTCGGGCCACTGCCGCGCCCGCCGGCTCCAGCATGGACGCTGCCGGCCCGCCGCCCGCCGGTCCCGGGGGACGGGGCCCCGGGAAGGAGGAGGAGGCGGCGTACGCGGAGGTGTGCGGCTCGGCCGGAGCAGAGAGCGAGGCCCGGGCGAGCGGGGCGGCGGGCGGCGGGGCGGCGGCGGCCGCGGAGGGCCCGGCCCCGGCAGGGCATCGCCCCGAAGCCGCCGCCCCGGGATGCGGCGCGGGGCCGGGGTCGCCGTCCTCCTCCACCTGCCCCTCGGCGAGCAGCGCGGCGGGCGGCGGGGGGGCGGAGGAACCGGCGGCGGCCGGGGGCCAAACCTCCTCCTCCTCCTTGGGCTGCGAGAGCGACGAGGAGGCCGGAGCGGGGCGCGGGGCCGGCGGCCCCTCCCGGAGAGCCCCCGGGGGCGCGCCCGGCGCGGCGGGGCCGCACTACATCAGCACGCAGGAGATCCAGCTGAGCGAAGTGGACCACGATATGGACTTCGACGCGGGGCTGGCCGCCCGCTGGGACTTCGAGGACGACAACGTGATCTACTCCTTCGTGGACTACGCCTCCTTCGGCAGCGACGAGACCCCCGGCGACACGCCGACGGAGGAGGACAACAGCTGCTACCTCAGCACGACGCCCAGCGAGCGCACGGCGCGGGCGGACAGCGCGGGCAGCGGCAGCGAGGCGGCGGGCGGCAGCTCGGGCAGCGACGCGCCTCGGCGGCCCGGCGGCGCGGGAGCGAGCCCCGCGGGACACATCCTCCTATCAATCAAAGCGGCCTCGCGGGCTATAAATGAGTGTAGCGCCGCGCGGGAAGAGCGCGACGCAATCTACGCCGCCGAGCATGAAGGCGACATGAGCCTCCGCGTCGCCGCGGCCCCGGAGCGCGCGGCGGGCTTCGGGCAGGACGCCGGCCGCCAGCACGCCAAAAAGTTCATCGCCGTCCCCGCGCGCCTGCAGACGCGCTGCGGGGCCAGGGAGGCGGGCGGCTGCTCCAGCGGCGCCTCCAGCGCCGTCAGCGAACTGGACGACGCCGACAAGGAGGTGCGCAACCTGACGGCCCGCGCTTTCCGCAGCCTGGCGTACCCCTACTTCGACACCCTCAGCCTCGGCTCCCGCGCCTCCTCCGCCTCCCTCTCCGACCATGCGCTGGGCGTCAACCGCTGGTCCACCTACCTGGACCTCAAGTGCGGCGCGCTGGGACCGCGGGGCGCGACGGGCGGCGGGCAGCTGTGCGTGCGCTCCGGCAAGGCGCCCAGCAGAGCGCTGCAGTTCGTGGTCAGCAAGCTGGACGGCGAGATCGCGCACGTCGAAGCGCCGCCGCCGCCCCGGGGAACGCTCGGCATGCGGGAGCCCGGCCGGGCCGCCCGCACCGGTGAGGAGGAGGCCAGCAAGAAGTCCAGGTTCGCCTCCAGCCTGCTGAAGAACGTCATCTCCAAGAAGATGCAGCTGGAGCACGAGTTCAAGATGGAACGGGGCGAGCTCACCGACACGTCCTCGGCGGGGCCCGGCGCCGCGCCTCCCGCCGGCCGCGACCCGGAGCCCGGCGCTGGGACGGGAGGCGGCGGGCGGCCGCGGGAGGGCGGCGTGCAGCGGCAGAGCTCCCGGCTCTCGGAGGGAGGCTCGGAGCACGGCGCGCCGCCACCAGAGGAGCCAGGGGAACGCGGCGGCGGGCGCTCGCCGGCCTCCAAAGCGTCGACGCCGCGCGAGGGGAGCCAGGAGAGAGCTGCGGCGGAGGAGGCTGCCGAGGCCCGGCGGGGCGGCTCGGAGGCGGCCAGGGCCACCTTCCTGCGCAGCCAGCACAGCGCCTTCAGGTCGTGGAAGGAACGGGAGGCGGAGAGCAAGGAGGAGCGGGCGCCCGGCGGCAAGGCGAAGCCGTTCCCGCGGCTCGAGCCGGGCGAGCCGGCCGCCGGCAAGGCCACCAAGCTGTCGCGCCTGTTCGTGTCCGGCATCCAGCACGCCGCTAAGGAGAAGGAGCCCGCCGGGCAGCGCCCCGCCGCCGTCTCGCCGCCCGCCGCAAGGCCGCGGCTCCCCGAGATCAAGATCAGCCTGGGGCCGCCTGCCGAGCCGCCGTTCAGCATCGCGCAGCTGCTGACGCCGCAGCTGGCCGCCCGGCCGCCCGACACCGGCCACAGGGTTCCGCGGGCCGACGGCTCCGACAAGGTGCCGCAGTTCCTGGTGCGCGACGTGCGGGAGGGCAAAGGCAAGGCGCAGGCTCCCCTGCATCAGGTGCGGGACGTGCGTAAGCTCATCAAAGGCTCCCACGGCGGCGACTCGGCGGATAACGGCAGCGACAGGGGCAGCGTGGGATCCGAGCAGGGCGGCGCCGAGCACCGACAGCCCGGCCCGGCCGAAGCGGGGAGCAAAGCGGCGGCGGGAGGCCGGGCGCTGGGCTGCCCGCCGGAGGGCACCGTGCTGGTGCACCGCACCTCGGGCCGCCTGCCCGTGGCCACCATCGCGCCCAACAAGAGCGACCCGCGGCAGCCCGCCGTGCTTAAGATCGTCGCCAAGTCGGCCGCGCCCTGGCGGCACCAGACGGCCCCGGCGCCCGCCGAGAAGGGCCGCGGCGCGGAGGAGGACCCGCGGGAGGAGGGCAAGGCGGCGCCGGTGCAGAACGCGCTGGAGAAGCTGACGGCGGCGGTGCGCAGCATGGAGGAGCTGTACAGCTTCAGCAAGCGCGAGTGGAAGCGCAAGAGCGACCCGCTGCCCATCACCGGCAGCCACGTCCTGTCCCTCATCGCCAGCCAGGAGCGCGACGCCGCGCCCCGCCCGCCCCTCGCCGCTGAGCCAACGCCCAAGGCGGAGGAGCCGGTGAACAAGGGCCCGGGCCCGGCGGGAGGAGAGCGACTGCCGCGCCGGGCCGCCAACCCCGCCGCCGCGGCCGACAAGGTGTCCGCCAAGGCGGCCGCCTTCGAGAGCCTGGCCCGGCAGCGCCAGCGCGGCCCCGCGCCGCCCCGCGCCCTCCTCACGCTCCGCGGCCCCGCCGCCGCCGCCGCGCCGCCCGCCAAGCCCCCGGCGGACGGCGGCGTGCGGGGCCCCGCGGCGGCGGCGACGGCGGCGTTGGCTCCGCGAGCCCCGCGGCTCCCGGCGGGTGGCGGCGAGGGCCGGACGGAGCCGGAGCGCGGCGCGGACTGCGACGGCTACCTGGCCCTGCCGCTCGCCGCCGCGCGACCCGGGCCCGCCCCGGCGACGGCGACGGCGGCGGCGACGACGACGACGACGGCCGGCGGCGGCCGCCCCGCCCCGGTGTCCTTCGGCGCCGCCCCTCCCGCAGGCGGCCCCGGGCTGCCGTCCGCCGCCGACGGCTCCGCCGCCCCGCCGTCCCCCGACGCCGCGGCCGCTCTCTTCCCGCCGGTCCTGCCGCCCTTCGCCGCCGCGCCGCCGGCGCCGTTTTTCTGCTTCTCGCCGTCCGTGGCCGCGGCCGAGCCGCTGCCGCAGCGGCGGGTGCTGTTGGACGTGAGCAGCGGGCAGTACTACCTGCTGGACGCGCCGCCGCAGCAGCCCGCCAAGCGCCGCCTCTTCGACCCCGAGAGCGGGCAATACGTGGAGGTGCCCGTGCCGCCGCCCGCCGTCGCCCCGCTGCCGCTGCCCCTGTCGCCCCTCGCTCTCAACGCCGGCGCCTTCGGGGCCGCCTACATGCTGTACCCCGGGCTGCTGCCCGCCGCCGCCGTGCTGCCCGCCGGCGCCCTGCCGCGCCCGCTCTCCCACCCGGGCAGCGAAGGCAGCGGCGCGGCCGATCCGGGCAGCCCGGCGGAGCCCGAGGGCCCCTACTACGTGCCCGGCGGGCAGGGGCCGGCGGCGCGGCGCGGAGCGGCCGAGGCCAAACCGCTCGTCAGCATCACGGCGCCCGGCGGCGGCTCGCGGCTCGTGGCACCGCCCTCCTTCGACGGCACGACCATGCGGCTGGTGGTGGAGCACCGCTGAGCGCCGGTGAGTACCGAGGGGCAGCGGCTGAGGGGGGGCGCTACCCCTTAGCGCACCTGGTGACAGCCTGGGAAAAGGGTTCGCCTCTTCCATTTGGGTCGGAGGGCAAATCCAGGATCGAGCATCCGTTGGGTTCTGCAGTGCTTCTCCCCCATTGTCGTATTGGATCCTCCTACAAACTCAGCGGTTCTATTTGTTCTCATAACTTTGCTGTCCCCACTTGGCTCTTTCTCTCATTATCTGCCGGTGCTCAAAAAGCGCCTGGACACCACTCAGATGCAGCATCTGATTTTTGGGTGGTTTGTGTGGAGGCAGGAGTTGGACTTGATGAACCTTGTGGGTCCCTTTCAACTCTAGATGTTCTATGATTCTGTGACTCTCACGGTTTCCCTTCTTACCCTTTTGTCTTCATCTTTCTGATCGCATCTGCAGCTTTGCTTGGGGTAGGTTTTCCCCTAATAAGAAACTGCGATGCGAGAGCAGAAGCAGAAGTGGCAGTTCTGTGTTTCACACAGGTCCAGGTAGGAGCTGTCAGTCATTTTTCACTCGGATTGCTCTCTCATGAGGTCAGGTTTGTCAGGCTGTGACTTTGAGAAGCAGTCAGATTCCATCGCTTAGACCTGGCTTCGACTGGTATGGATGACAGACTGAGCTGGCTGTGTCCCATTTTTTCTACCTGAATTGAAGCTTGAGCCATACTTTTTCTCCACTCCTTGGTATCTTCCCATAAAGAATATATCTCCCTTTCTTCTTTATTTTCTTTCTTTTCCACGTCCTTTTTTATTTTCTTTCTTTTTCACAAACCATATCACCACGTCAGGGACTCACCTGGCTTGGCCTCTGTCCCCTTTTGGCAGCTCAGTTCTTACCTTGATTTTCCTGCTGCCCTTCTTTCATATGGCTGCTGAAGCAAAGCCTATTTCCAAACTGCTCTTTCAGTCCAGAGTTGCCTCAGAGATTTTATGTAGCCCTCAGCTGCACACCACCAGCAGCGCTTCAGGATGCTTTCCTGAGCCAGGAAGTTTTAACTTTGCAAATGCTTGCACACGTGGTTATGGGCTCTTTCGCTCACATGCATCGTGCTGGGTGCTGAACCTCACTTTCAAGGCCTGTAAGTAAACTATGGCACCTGCACTTCCCAGCTGTGTATAGTTACTGGTGCTACTGAAATCAGAAAACTCGTCTGGCTATCCCAGACTGAGCACTGAACACATAGATGTTCCAGGCCAATGTAAGCCTTTGCTTGAAAATCCCTGGTAGATGGCTTTGTACTTTTCTGATGTACCTACACAGGGCTCCCCAGAAGGGAATTAAGGCAATGTGTGCTTCACACCCCGCACATTAGGATTGGTTCTGCTGAACATACAGGGGTGCTTGACTATAGATTCACAGAATCACAGAATGGTTTGGGTTTGGAGGGACCTTAAAGCCCATCCTGTTCCAAATCCCTGCTGTGGGCAAGCTTGCCACCCACCTGATCAGGCTGCCCAGGGCGGCCCCGCCCAACCTGGCATTGAACACTTTGTTTAAAATCTTGGGATGCTGCTGTTTCATCCTTGGCAGTAGTTTGGGGGAATTTATAATAAGAATACTGTAGCAGTGAAGGACATGCTGCATGCTTTTCTGGAGTAGAAACAATTGCTTAAATGTTTGTGGTGGTTCTCTAAGAATCTACTTTTTATTAATGATTATTTTTTTCCTTACAGGGCCAGGGAGGAAGGATCACTCTCCTTTAATTGAAATACGTCTGGTAACTCCAAACATTCATCCTAAAAACTGCTTCTACAGTTTTCTAATTTTTTTGCTTCATACAAAACAAGCGTGTAAGTTTCTGGTTTCCTCAACAACAGTAAATCACTGCTTTATTTTCTGCACAATTGTTTTTGTATGGAAGCTGCTCTGCAGACTTTGTGTGTGGCTGAAAGTGGTGTTGCCGCTGCAGCTGTCTGTAAAACGGAATGTGCAAATAGAGCTGTGTTTGGGTTTGGATCAAAGCACAGTTTTCTCCAGGTGCATGCAGTGGCTTGGGAATGGCCAGTGTAGCCACATGACTCTTGAATAAGAAATAAGACACTCAGCTCTCTGCCACTGCTGCACATCACAATCATCCCCATAGGTTTTGCTGCCAATATAAGGTCAGATCTCTATTTTGTACTCTATAGTCATGCACTTTGAATTGCAAACAGAGAGAACTGTAGTGTTCGAGTCATTTGTAGTGTTTATTTTTTGGCATGGTTCAAAAGGGATTGTGTAAATATCTAAAGATATGTTTGATTGCTTTCATTTTTTGTTTGCTTCTTTGTACTGTATTGAACATCACAAGTTGCCTTAATTATCACAGTGTTGAAAAACTGGAAAGAAAATGGATGTAATATTTGTAGATCTCAGTTCTAAAGGAGAAGACAGCATTTATTTTGCTTTAAGGCTGCAGTCTTTTCTGTTTCAAACTGCCACATTGCTGATACCCCTAGTGATTCCCCTGAGAGAAACTTCTTTTTTCCAATTCCATTCACACACAGTCATTTAACAGTGTCTGACAGGTTCACCTGAGGGCCACTTCCATGCTATCTTTATTTCCTAAGAAAACAGTTCTCTTTTAAACAAGAAGCTCCATGGTCACTCAAAATGCAGTGACTTGTGAGCGTGTGTCCAATGTTGCTCAGACTGATGATTTTGCTGACAGCAATTACTTTTTCTCAGTAAAAAAGAATTATGAACGTGCAGATGTAACTGAACTACCATGTTCCTTGCCCAGAGTTTCAGTCCAGTGAAGCCCTTTGAGAAGCCTGTAAGCATAAGATCAAACCTAAGTTATTTAATGTAAAAATTTCTCAAGATGAAATGTTGAAAATCTAAATACAAACCCCCAAAGCCTGTACTTAATGATTTGCCATGTGCAGGGTTTTCCTGCCTACTTCTAAATAATTCTCACGCTAACAGGAAGAAGAGAATTATTCCACCAGTTTCCAAACTTGTGATGGAGAAGCATTCAAGTTATTTGTAAACCTTTTTATTTAGAATATAAATATATTTGTATATGCATTATTCATTAGCATTTTTTGCTCTTTTAAACTGAGTAAATCCTGAAAAGTTAATTTCTTCCATTCATTGTTAGAACAGAAAAGATCTGCTGGGTAGGCAGCACTGTGTGAAACATGGTGTAAATGGAATAGCACAGCTATTGCACTCTTGTGAAGGAGATAGATGCTGTCAGCATTAATGCTTGTTGTGTTATTATAAAGTGAATGTTCAACTGAGCAGTTGGTAATTTTAAGCATTTACTGGGCTTTTGATCATATTCTATCACTATTTTTTTAATGCAAAATTTAGCTATTTTCATGATCTTCCTACATGAGAACCAAGTCTTTGGCTGTGCTGATTTATTTTACCTGACAAAGTAATTTTTTACATTCATTTTGCCCCCCAAATTGTCATTTCCACAAATAATTTGCAAAGCACAGAAATCAGCTACAGCTGTCCTCATAGGTGTGAGATTTTGTTTGACATTGCCCTCAGGATGAGGTGCACTGCATATATACATATAATGACTGATGTAATATGGATCTTCTCATTTATCTCATTTATCTCATTGTTATGGAAATCTAATTAAAAATAATATTCTGACTCTTTTTAAGAGCTTGAAGTGCCCGACTAGAACTTGTAGCATGTAATCTTAAGTTTCTGCATTTCTGTCATTTGATCTGCAGTTACAAGCCTTAACTTTTTGCTGGGATTGTGGCTAAATGCCTCTTATGGAAAATGAATGCTTCTTCCCCGTTCCCTTTACTCAGTAATTTTGTGTATGTTACCAGTAGACCATCAGTGTTAAAACAGTGCTTTGGACTGCAGGACAGCGCAGGTACCAGAGTAAGTTGTCCACTGGGACAAAGACGTGTATGGTACGTACATTACAATATTAGCATTCATGTTTAAAAATATTTGCGTGCTACCTTTTCTTATATCGGTGCTCAGAGTGAAGTTTCATGTTGCGGTTTACAAGACATAGGTTTGCACACACAAACTCAGGGTTTACAGTTTTACCCAGTGTACTTGAAGGGAAAAAATACCTAGGAAACAAGTGCCCAGGATTTCAAAACGTAGTTGTTTGAGGAAAATTTTGTATGGTTTTTTTTTGTTGTTTTGTTTTGTTTTCTTAAACTATTATTTTAACTGCCTGTAGAGATGAAAGCAATGACATGAGGTGATACCAACAGCTACTTTATTTTCTCAGGGGAGATTTCTTCAGTAGAATGTATCACTTCTAACGTCATACAATGTTTGCTAGATTTTGTCTGTTACCAAACGGTGCACATGCCTGCATGGAGGGGTGGGTTTTGCAGGGAGCTGAGCTGCCCAGCCCAGCCCAGCAAAGCCCTCCCGCACCCTGGCTCTGGATCCCTAAGGAGATTCCTGAGGTCTTCCTGGGGCCATGATGGCTCTTGGCCTGACAGCACGCTGAGCTGAGAGCAACCAGTAACATGCAGGGCCAAGCCCATGGTTCTTCACACAGTGTGCATCCGGCCTGGGCTTAAGCCTGGCACACAGCAGGTACAGCCAGAAAAGACTGTTGGAAAAAAATCTGGGGATGTGGTGCTCCCCCAGGATAGCCAGGGGTGAGTTTCTCCTTCTGATGGAGTGATGCATAACTTCGTACCTTGAGTGAGAGGCAAGCCCTTGGTGTTGGGGCCTATAAGCTGCTTGTATTAGATGTTTCACAGTGCAGTCACAGCACACTGCAGCTGAAATTCAGCAGGGAAAGGCCTGCCCACCACTTGGGTTCCCTCTCAACCCTGCGGCAGGGTTTAAGGCCTGTTGCAGCCATGAGTTTTAGGTTCAGTGGGACTAGAGTGATGCTTGAGCGTGGCTCCAGTCCTTCGCAGCTGGGTCGGTTTTGCTTGAGTAAATTGAAATCCCTGGTGAATGATTTAAAATGTATTTATGGGTTGTGTGTGGTTTTTTTTTTTTTTTTTCTCCTGTCTGCATTCAAAGGTGCCTCTATTATTTAGTGCTGATGGCCAAAGTGTCATTCCTAATTCTCATAAATTACCATTGACTTGTCACTACCCAAGAACACATACTGTACTTTAAAAATACTTGTGTTTTTTCCACCTCTATCTGTGTTTTTTTTTTCTTCCCCATCCCTCTTTTTTTCCATTTTTTTCTTACTTGTTCCCCTTCCTTTTAAGGGGGTGGGTTATAGTGTAAAGGTATTTAAAAGTGCACGTGTGAAGAAAGGGCAGTGATTGCTATTAGAATGTGGGTGGTATGTCTGATGGAAGAGCAGTGAGTTATAAGGCAAACAGGAAAATGCCGTGAAAGCGTTGTGTGGATAACATGGAAAAATAAAGCTGTAACTAGAGAAAAATGGACTCTGAGCTGCTTCCAATGTAGGCGACACTGTGGGAGCACGCAGCTGAAGCCTGGAGCAATCCTGCTGCTGAGTGCCGTGAGCCTGGGATGTTAGGGAAGCTGAGTGGCTCCAGGAATTGCACTACACGTCAAGGACACCTCGAGACGTCGGTATCGCTTGAGAACAGACTGGTTGGAACTGCCGGATACCGAAGGTTGTAGTTGAATGAGTAAGCATTTGTATTATGGGTGGGTTTTTTTTGTTTTGTTTTGTTTTGTTTTGTTTGAATGTTATGACAAATAAAATGTATTTTTCAGTAAAAGATACACTTCAAATGAGCCTACTTGGTCATATTTTTGCAGAGTTCTCTTTGCTGTCATGCAGAACAACTAACAGTGGCACTGTTTGTCAGAATGTGTGAACAGTAAAGAAGATTTCACTGCAGAGCAAATTAGAAACCCCATGCTCAGTGTCCCTGAGCTGTCACAGTGTCTTAAGTCTTCAGTATGTAAGAGGCAAATTTACTTTATACTGTATTTTAATATATGCATTTTATTGTGTATTTATAATCTTTTTAACCACATACCTGAGATAGTTAAGGGAAAGCAGATTGTTACCTCATCATTTACAAGTAATACAGTCACGTATCTGTTATGAATCTGCCATATCATTTCAAGACACCAAATCTGAAAGCACATTTGATGGTTAAAGTGTGTTTGGGTGTTTCTAATTGTTCTCTCTCCCTCTCTCTGGGTTCTTTGAAATTTGCACCAGAGCCTTGTGTTTAATATAATTAATACTATCAGTGATGTAACTACTAATATGTAGCTAAGGATTCTTATATGGACATATAGACATATAAATCAACCAAGTGAAGATGTAGACCGGAAGAACTGAGATAAGAGGGAAACAGATTAGGGAAAGTGGAGCCCTGCAGCCATGTCTCAGCAGGAGCAGTCTGGGCGATCTTGGGCTGTCAAAGGGTGACCAGAAGAAAATCAAATGAACTGTGGGAGCAGAACAGAGAGAAGAGAATCAATCACTTTCAAATGAAACTGCAAAGGGGACTGGGATTGTCAACAGGAAAATCTGGGATCTGCTTGTTTACTTTTCTTTAAGAAGAGTCACTGGAGCCTGGTTGCCATGCAGCTTTGTGAAGTGCTCTTCCCATCACTGCTAGTTTTGGATATTAGGTGAGTCTTCTAAGCTGAAACCTCTACTAAACAGGTTTGAAATAGGTATGCATGGGGAAATGAACTCTCACTTGTTCTCAAGGAGCCCAGTCTTGTGGCCAGTCTTCGTCAACCAGCAATGCCTCTTATAGTACAAGAATCCAAATGCTTCAAATTAACCTGACAAATCAGGTGAAATATTTCTAGAATTTACAAGGGTTGGTGAAGAAAATCTTTGAGTTTCCAAATGGTTTTCAAAACATCACTGGTAGGAGTGATGAGACCAGAAGGTAGAAATGCAGTATTTGTTGTCAGAAGGAATGGGAATCGCGCAGGAGGAGCAGTTCCCTGATGTTAAGTATAAACAAGCAATCCGGGATGAAACAAGTGGTGTGATTTAGGGGGAGGGAGAATCCTATTTCATAATTGCTATCATCTTGCATTGTCACTATAGCAAACAAGTAATTGGCTTGATAAACCCAAGCTGTATCCACCTGTTTTGTTTTTGAAGTACCTATCATCTAGTTACCAAATTAGAACTTGACAGTAGAAAGCCCAATTCTGCAACTGCCCTGTTTTGCCTTGACCTTACTCAGACCAGGTACACATTTCATGTTGAAAATGCAACCTTGCTTAATCAGAACTTCTGTTTATTTTGCTATTTTTAACAAATTCATCTGTCTTCTAAAGTACATAGACACCATATCATGCATTACATGTGTGCTTTAATCCTAAAAATATCCATACTTGAGGGTTTTCATTTCTTTCTGTTCTGTATCTCTCTGTAGCCAGACAAACTGTGCAAGATGCCTTCATAAACTAGGGCTGACTTCATCAGTAGCATGTTTCCTGGAAATCTGGGCTAAGTATTTTACAAGCTGCTGAATGTGTGTTCAGCTAGCATCATTCAGTGATAATTGATTCATTTTAATAAAATAATTGATATGATGATCATGTTCTCGCTGACAAAATAAATGGAAGATGCTGTCAGCTTGCCTGATTGCTATTCTGAGCTCATCCCTGTTTACACCTAGGCATTGGGTGTCCACTGTTGTCAAGAAAGGACAAATCTTACTAGCAGTTTCTTATGATCAAGTTGTTTATGATTTACAAGAATCATGATGTTTGGTCTTGATGTCCATGAACAACCAACTGCATTGATGGGTTAATTCATAATATTTCCCATGGATATAAGAAAAAACCTGAACTGCATTTTACGTTCTGTTTATTTCTTCATCTGGCACAGGAGAACAGGCTTCTCTTTGTTCTGCTTACCAAATTTTTTCTTCAAACATTTCTCAGAGCCTTTTTATTATTATTTAATGGAAGAAAGAAATGGAGCCTCCATCTTGGAGGAAGTCTGCCTTCCAAACCGATGATCTTTCAGTGTTGCTCTGTGCACAAGATGTTTAGGAGTGGAGGAAGAAACTGAATCCTGAAATTCAAATACTTTTTGAAGAGTTTATGAAAAACATCTTTAAAAATTATTAGTCTTTCAAAATCCCAGGGAAAAGTTTCACAGTCTATTTTTTCAAATGAGTTATTTTTGGAATTATTATTCCAATTCCTGAATTATTATTGTTTTGTTCTGTCAGTGGCTTTTGCTTGGTAAGGACTGAGCATTAGCTCTTCAGTATACTTCAGCATAAAATAATCTTCAGTTGCTACCATTACCAATTATTTAAAAGTACATATAATAGGTTGTTAAAATGTATGTTATATATTTGCCATTCACCCTCCATGGTTTGATAAGCATCCTTAGCGTTTGCTGTGGTTATAGCCCTAAGTGTGTTTTCTCTTCAAATGCAGGATTAAGCAATGTATTAATTTCACCTTATTTTAGAGGACCGTCAGTTTTGTTGTTTCTGTAGCTATGGAGCCCACGTAAGTAAACCATTGCCTTCCATTACCCAGCTGTTGAACTAAGACCCTTCTGGCATCCCCATTATGTCCAGCTGTTAAGGTCAGATAACTTCAGACACAAATGTATTGCTGCCATACCCAGGAGTAGCCACGAGGATGTAAGAGTAGAATGGGCTCCATATAATTTAGTTTTGAGGGATGCAGCTAAAGTTGTGAAAGACCCCATATTACCTTCTCAGGCTCATCATCCTAAGAGCTGCTTTCAGAAATGCAGATGACCCTGCAATTTTTCAAGAAGCTGTACTGAGGGTCGATGAGTAAATAGAAAAAATAAAATGCACAGATCAGTATGTCCAAGAGATTTAACGTATTTATGTTAAGCAGACCTGTGCATGCTTATTTGAGAGAAAGGCAAACTTGATGTTGTTGAGGCATACTTGGCCACGGCTGGATTAACTTTTGTAATCAGAAAATACTTTATCTCTGGTAAATGTTGACAGGGAGGAGGAGCAGGTAGGTCACACCTGCCTGTTCGTCTGGGCGCAGTCAAACAGGGACCTCCAGCATGTGGTTCATCTTGCTTGGAGTCTACACCACCCTCTGGACCTGCCACCATCTTTTTGATTGTATTGTTGTGTTCTATGTGGTGGGAATGAAATAGTTCCTATTGAACGATCAAAATCACTCCTTCCCAACAGGAGTGTATCCCACCCCAGAAGGTGACCGACAAAACCGCAAATGAAAGCAAAACAATTTTTTTTATACTGTATTTTTGCATGTTTTATTTATGTTTTGACTAGAGTTGTGTCAGCATGGTCAGGAAAGACAGCAAGCAACTCATCCATCCCGTTTATAATTTGATTTCTGCAGGTTGGGCACTCCTGGTCTTTTACAACATGAAAATACTTGAGATCTTTTTCTTATTTTTGTAATACATTTTTTGTCAAGGCAACCCATGGGCTTTTGGTTTTCTTCTGGCTTTTTATTTTATTTTTTGTCATGAGCACTCACACATCTTGTCCTAAATGTAAAAATTAAATTGGATGGATACTGGGATATTCTTTCTTAATCTGCAACACTGTTGCAAATGTAAAATGTATTTTTTTTTCCCCACAGTTTTTGTGAAGCCGCTGCTGGAACAAACGAAAAGGTACTAATATAAGTCATTTTATTTGGATAACTTGTATGAGTAGTGACAAATACTTTACATTCAAATATGAACCTAGCTTACATAGAATAAAAAGTGTTGTCTCTGCCCAGGCTTTGCTACACTATGCATTCAAAATGGATTTCTTTCAGGACGCTTTCATTCACATCGTTCAGAAATGCCTCAGTGGGTGCTCGTTCTCTGAGCTATGCCTGGCTCAATTACATACAACAATGTACATTTTCAGAAGGCAACCTTGGAGAGCAGTTAGTGTCAGCTTAACTCTGCTCCTGGTGATAAGTACAGAAATTATACCATTGATTTCAATTGGAACAGAATTAAGGCAACTGTAAGTACTTTGGAAATGTTACCAAACATTTTTAATCGATTGTGTTTAACTATAGCAGTTAATTAAAAAAAAAAAAAAAAAGATAAATAATAACAAGCAAGTTCTGACTGCTTGGAAAAAAAAAAAAAAAAAAAAAGGAAAAATCCATTTAAAATCATGTAAAATAAAACCCATTTTGTTGTAAACAGGTAGTACTGAGTAACCAGGAATTCATGGTTCCATCTGGATGTCAACTCTATTTCAATATCAACAAGGATTGGTCATAGGCCTAAAACACCCAAATATTTTCAAATATATTAACAAATAATCAGTCTTTATACATCATGATTTTTCTTACTGCATGTCAAAAACATGGACTTCTGCTGTACTCCCTAAGAAAAGAAAAATGAGCAATTATCTTTGCTTTTCGCACAAAAAATACAAATAAAGAACTACCAAATTAGTCTTTATTAGCCCTATCTTTCTTTCTTTCTTTTTTTTTTTTTTTTTTTTACAAAAGTCTTAAATATAGGCTATTATGTAAACACTGTGCACACACTGGGAGTCTGATCCTGGCCTGTTGAAATCAATGGCAAATTTCCCATTACTGCAGTAGTGCAAGATCAAGCTCCAAGTTAGTACGGTACATACAAGGCTAAGTCATCGAGTGAGCCGTGGATCCAGAACACCAAAAGCTCAAGGTGCCTGTTTCAAAACCAGCTCCCTGAGGAATCAGATGCAGTGCTGAAAACCTTCCTGCACATGTTGGAGTTTTCTTGATGGAGAGGGTATTCACAACCTTCCAACGTTTCTGCTTTCCCTCTCCTTGCAGTGTACCGTCTGCCAGAGGGTAGGCTTTCATACTTGGTCACGGAATGCCTGTGAAGATACAGTGTTGTGGTCTGGCATTAGCAAATTTATGCAAAACTGTGCCCACCTGTGTAGGTGTGGCTAGAGACAAATACTTTATGTACAAAGTTACACTGCCACAATGTATGTGTATAATCCAACAATGTTTTAGCATCTGCCGACTAAGACACTTAACAGATTCTTAGGATTTCCTGGACATCCTCAAGTTCTTTAATTCCTCTCAGGCTTACCACCTTTTGAATAAGTAAACACTGTATGGAAATCCAGCACAGGCTCTGTAAATGTTGCTGCTTCTAGGTCTTAGCAAATAGGGATTAGGAAGAGGTAGTAACTGAGGCTTCTCACATGGCAGTGCAGCTAGTACTTTTTGGCTACTGGAAGGCATCTTTCACCTTATCATCCGGTTGTTAAGATCTCAGGAAAGCTGATGCCATAACAAAATAATACAGCACACAACAGTTACGAGGTCTCAACACATGAGGCACCTTTACTGATGCTAATAAATAGCAGATCATAAGTTCAAGCTGGTTTATGGCTATGCACTTACTCTCTCACTAGTGGAAAAGAGAACTACTGCCAGCAGTGTTTCTGGAGTATGATCAGTGATCTGATCCTACTCTAGGGACCAGTATCCTTCACATCAATTAGTTGATTTGCTAAGCCAAAGTAGAAAACTGGATAAAAGTGCACATTCAGAGCAAGGTCAGTGATCTTCTCAAAAGTCTTTCTGAATCTCAGAGGTGAGGGACAGGGAAGAACAGGTTAACAAGAAGTTGGTGTGCATGGGAGTCTGCATTGCACCTGCTTATGGGCTGAAACTTGCCCTCTGTCGTGTATCTCCCATGGCTGCAAACACCAAAAATTCCAGATTGAGCAGCTGGGCTGGAAGGACACTCATAACTTGTATCTGTTAGTTCTTACCTGAAAGGAGAGCCAACTCTGTCCATCTGCATACAGACTAAGAAGGGGTACTGTGAAAACTGCACCGTGGAGATAAAGTCTAATGCTGTTTCAATTTCCAAAGTAGTTTCCATACCAGTTTTTAGAAAGAAGGAATCCACCTCAACATTACCAGCTACAAACATAGCTATCCTGCAAATAAATTCAGGCATTGCAATTAATTCAAAACACATCAATAAGGCGATAAACTCTAGAAGGCAAACACTCTAGAATCCCTACACTAAATCTGCCCTCAGAGGAGCCTGTTTCATGTAAATGTATATAAATTCAGAAGAGATTGGTAGGAATTGGCATTTCCCAAGTGAGTTGGGAAAGGAGAACTACCAGTGTTCTCCATACAAATAACTGCTCTTTAATTTCAGCTCATTTGAAAGGTCTTTTATATTTACATTTTTCTCATTGGAACTACTAGAGCTGAGGAGCATGAACTTCATAGAGCTACAGCACCCACTGGGGGGTATCTCACCGGTTCTTGACATTGGTTTTGGACTCCCTGTACCACAGGCTGAACTCCATCCCTCCTGAGATGTCAATGGCCAGACCCCCTTGGAAGTCTGCACTTGCTCTTGGTCCGGATTGCAGCTGGAACTCCTGGAGATGTGAGGAAGCACAGGTATATCCCTGTTACTGGCTGCAGACCTTAATGGTTTCCATCCTGCCTTCTGTACTACTGCCAGCAGGCTCTGCTGGGAGGCCAGCTCATACGGAGCAAACTCTGTTCTGCAGCCCCAGCATTGATGTAATGTAGTGTGGCTTTTTCAGCATGCCAAAAGGTAGTATGAATTACAGCTTCAGTGGCACCTTATTTGTCATTGGTAATTTGCATTTAATGCATTTTCCATCAACCATCAAGTATGATTATAGCTTCTTGAAACCTTTGTGACTGGATTGGGAACCTACCATCAGTTACGCAATCAGTTATGAAGCAGCTATAGTCAGGGAGACAGCAGCTCATTCTTTTCAAACTTTGACACACAGACTAGATTTGAAAATTCACTTTGCTTGGCAATCTAACTCACTTTATATAGTTGTTTTGCTTCCCTAAGAACTAGTGGATTAATTAATTGTTTTACAAGAGCCACTAATTCAGAAAAAGTTCATTCTGATCATGTCCCTCACATACAAGGACACTGCTTCCTCTCTGCCAGCTGGTTGTCTCTCATCCCAGGATTTGTGTGTCTGTAGCATTCCCATCACCTGCAGGCGTTTGCAGGTGGTGAATACCTAATTGCCTCCCTCTTTTTGATGTTCAGGCGCCTTAAAAGTCTCTCTCCTCCTAGCTACCCAGTTGTTCAGTGGTTCTGGCTAAGGCTTTCCTGAGGTTCAAGAAAGAAGCAGGCGGATACAGTCTGTCATCCTAAACCCCTACAGCAGGGAGTAGCAGCTGGTGAGGCCTTATTCAATATTGAAGTTTTCCTTCTATAATCAAGGACTTTCAGAACTGTGGTGGTTGTCATAGTTATTTTTCTTTTTATTTAGGGTAAACAATCAGTCTCTTTGGTAGAGTCAACTTAGTAGTCAGTTGCTGCTGAAGTGGGCTTGAGATTGAATACAAGAATGTAGTTGGCTGGCTGTTGCTTACAGATTCAGTATGACCATGCTCACTGGAGGCATTGTGTGCTCTCATTTCTTACTTTTGCACAGGTAAAAGCTATGGCTTCGGAGTATTGTCCTTCCAAAAACAAGGGCTGTTTTTCTACATATTGGAAGTAGGGAAAGAATACTTTCTGAGATAATTAAAAAATTCTTATTAGTCTGTTTAGATATGGCAATAAGCACCACTTTATTTTACTTCCCTTTTAATAAGGATTGAATTGTCAGTAGCTGTTAATGAGTGAGGTAGGTAACAGAATACATTCTGACAGAGATGCATATGCACAGCCAGAGGAACAGATATTTTAAAATGCACTGTCAAATTGCACCTAAGAATATAAGAGTACATCTGGCTTGCAACGCTACACAACTTGAGTCTTTAAAGGCATTAAATTCCCCAGACCTTCAGCTAGAGTGAAGTCAAGTTTGTCACTGAAACCAGCAGTGAATCCAGCGAGCGCTGCTCTTGTGTTTTACCAGCTTGTCTATGTCCTAATTTAGAGGTCAGCACTGTCCTTTGCCTCGTGCAAATCCAGGCCAGGCTGATGGGAGGTGTAAATCACAGGGACCTAGCCTTCTCAGGAGCAATATTTTCCTGTCCCTTCCTATTTTAAGCTTTGTGTGTCACTTACTGTGGAAAATGTCACCTGAAATATTGGAATTGGTAGTTAGTTGCTGTTTAAAATGCTGATATACTTCGTTTCAGTAAAAAGTTTCTTTGTATTTTGTACTGATAGCTCTACTGCACAGAAACTGCTGGAAAAGGCACTTGTTTGGGATCTGGCTATCTTCCCCTGGGGTCTGGCTTTTGAGTGGTTTCACTGACCTATTAATAAAGTATTTAATTTCTCTGTGCCTTTGGCAAGTGTGCTGCCTAGGAGAAATATTAACACTGCTAAACTTAATGCAGGTGACTTTGGAGTCTCAAATACAGTTTTATGAGAGTTGTTTATTTTATAGAGGCAATGATAGCTTTTGGACTGTTATTCTTAGCTGTCAGACTGTGTTGTGAGAGTTAGCAATGGCTGTAAAACACTGCCTTGAGTTATGTGAGAAAAGATGTTACAGACAGTGGGCAGGAGCGTAAAATCTTGGAAATCACCTCTCCATGAAGTGTGCCTACTGGGATTACTGCAGCTGTAAAGTTAAAGAGGAACTTATTTAATAGATTTTACAGCACTGTAAGTATAAATGACTCTTGGTCTTGCTGTGCAAAATGATCCTCACAAACATCAACAGGGAGACAGCACTTTTCTAGTATTTAAAAATAACTTTTCTCAAAAATCATGCTGCACTGTTGCAAGAGTGACAAAGTATTAAATAAGTTATTTTCAGACAATTCAATGTCTCTGTTTTTAAGCTCAAGTCATGGTTAAATGATTTGCCAGGTAGGAGCATTTCTAATGAATCTTAACTGGGCTATATGTAACAGTCCAAACACAGTTGATGTTGATGCTGTTCTGGAATGTCAATGTTAAACCATCCTTAGAAAAACACATTATGTTTAGAGTCACTCAGCCCAAAGCTGTGTTCAATGGTATTTTGAACAATTTTTGCTTTTGTGGGGCTAGATGAAAGAAAAGTGCCTTTCTGGTTGTAAATGCTCACTTTTGGTTGTGTCCTGATTGAATCCTAAGAGACCAAGGCAGCAACCATGCTAGTGGCAACTGAAGGGAGAGAGCAGGATGGGATCCTATCTAATCATGGTGCTGCCCAGACTTCCAGAGAGTCAGTGGCTGACCGAAAACGATACACTCTGATACTGCTAAAAATGGCACGTAGTCCCAGCACTGATGTGCTCCAGACTTTTATGAGGTTCTCTGAAGATGAAGAGTGGAGAATCTGCTAGCTGGCAGAGCTCTCGGGGTGTTCAGCCAACTGATTCTGCCAGAGTATGTATGGAGCTTGATGCATGCACAGCAGATGGAAGTATTTAGTTCTGTAAACACCATGCTCATATGATCATCTTTCTTGTCTCTGCAGCCTGTTTGTTAAACAGGCCATGATAAAGATTTGCCCCATAACCTGTGTGTGAGATTGCTATTGAAATGAGCTTTAGTTTGACAATTTCTGCATTACCTGGGAAGCTCTCTAGACTTATGATACCCTTGTAAAGTGGCTGAGCTGGGTTCGGGATGAGGAAAGATGTTATGAGCATGGCATGTTTACGTGTCACTTTGATCGGAGTGGATTTTCTCTTCATCTGCTTTTGGCATTTTCTTTTGCCAAGAATTAAGGGGGAATCAACAGCCATATGCCAGGTAATAAGGTCATCTCTCTGCACTTTAGCATATAAGTCATATTGCCAGTAATAGCCCCAAAGTCGAGCAGTTCTTCGAATACCTCAGTTCATGGAGTAAAGTTTGAAACATTTCTTGAGCCCAGTGTTACAGTTAAATCTGCAAGTTCTAAGGTGACACTTCTTTGGAATGAGCAGAAATATCAAACCAAATTCTGGCACTGCTCTTTAACATGTCTAGACGCTTAGTCCTCCAATAATATTAGATGTGGTTGGTTATATTGGTATATGAGTCTATATTTAAGCATAAAAAGAACTGATCACTTGAGATGACAATTATACAAAAACTTTGTAACACCAATATTAATTCTTGTTTTAGCCTGGCTGTAAGCATATGAAACTTGTACCTTGTAGCAATGTTCTTTGAAGGTGTGTTAGCTGGGGAAACCGGACTACTCATGATTCAGTAATTCATGACCTTACAGTTATTGCCTCATTGCACATAAGATCTTTGGACAATTTTTGAAGAGTAAAACTTAGAGTAAACGAGAAACTGTTGGAGAGGAGACAACAGCCGATAGGAATATAAGTTTTCTACTCTAGCATTTTCACAGTTGGATTTGGTTTTAGTCAGTGTTGCTGTGTTTTCTAGAATGATATCTGTTGTTGCCATTGTCCTAGATAGCTTTTTATGTAGTTTCATTCTTGACTTTCATATTTATAATTTTTCTATTTCTCCCATATAAGAGAAGCCTACATAGCATCAATCAGATTTATTGACATTGAAACAGGAAAATAAGATGCTCTATGTGGAAGACAGAGCATTTCTTTTTAAGAGACAGAAAAAGAAGCAAAAAAACCATGCTATTAGTACCTGTGAGTAATCTGTCAGGAGGATAAGTCCTTTCACGACGCTAATGGGATCTCCAGTTGCTGAGAGCATTTTAGACATTAAGTCACCATAGCCTTGGAAAAATGTAACTGGCCTGAGTTGGATATCAAACAAAATGGCTGACATGCCAGCAAAAGAGTCCAGGTTTTCCTCGCCTTCATCAGGAGTTGCAGCTATTATAGTCTCTAGACCTTGAGCTTCAATCACCACCTAAGAAGTAACAGTGGTGCAGAATCAATGAAAACACTCTGCCTAACACAGGCTAATAACAACCATGCACGTTCTCTTAATATCTAAAAGCCTAACTCTAATTTATTTAGTTGTAGATTAAAAATTATGAGGTTATGACTTAAGGGAACAAGGTGTAGCAACTAGAATAATGGAAAATAAAATAATCTCATTTTGCCCACAAGCGCAATCTTACTTTCCTTTCAATCACACTTTCCTTTATATACATGACCATTTTCCATACACATACCATAGACATAAATTTTTGGTGCAATTTTTATCCTGTAAAAATTTAGGAGGATTATAATATTGAAGGCACTTGCCAACATTCAAAAAATGCCAAAATGGAGATCTCATTTAAATCTCTTTGATTCAAAAGGGTTTATTATTGTCTGCTGCAATTTTTTTCCCTTTAGTGGACTGTTATCTGGCCACTGCAGCAAACTTTATAGTCTTAAGCATTAACTGAATTAAGGAGTTCTAAGAAGAAGCCCACATATGGGCTTATTTTTTTAGTACAGTGTGGCTGTTACCTGTCCAGCATGAAGTTGAGCATTTCTGTCAAAAGCATGGATGTTCAAGTTGCTTCTTCTTAAAATGCCAGAGCCTGAATAGAGGATGTCTAGGCTGTACGTGGATGATATATCAGGACCACCTTAATTAAAAAAGAAAGAAGCTGCCTGTGACTAAACTAGTGGATTAATCAGATGTTTGGGATTAAAGCAGGGTTATAAGACAGTTTCCTGGTTACATACGTGTAATATAGCCAGAGTAAGCAGAGGAAGATCCTGGCTTGGAGAAGCGCTCATAGTTATGAGCACGCATGTCCTTCAGAACTTTCTGAATTGTTTTGCTGTAGTATTTTGAAACAAACAGACAAACAAATAAGAACATAGACACAACAATGATATGATAACTCTAACAATATACTACTCTTCTTTAGAAACATAAAATCTAAGAAAGCATCTTTTGTACTGGGAAATTCACTCTCTCATTTTTCCATGAAAGGAAATTAAACTTATGCCTCTAAGTCTCTCCTAACTCAGAGATTCTTCTCCAATTTGAGCTACTCCTGCAGTCATAGATAGAAAGACAAGCAAATGAAGGTCTTCCTTGAAAATTAATATTGTTGAGCAGAAGAGATATTTTGATTATTTTCTGTCTACTACTTTGATGTTTATATCTTTTCTTGTTCATTGGTTCTTGAAAATCCAAAAGCAAGAGTCCCACCAAATGGACAGAATTTCAATCAACAGGAGAAGTTTCCTACAGCAATGCAAGTTAGATGCCTAATTCTAATTTGTACTTCTGAAAATGGAACTAGCTGTTAAATTAATGTCACTGAAATGCACAAGTTTATTCTGAAATATCCATTCTAAAAGTGGCACAAACGTCAAACATTCTCTTATGCTGCCTTTAAATTTTACAGGAGTAACTAATAAGGACCTGTGTTTTTCACGTGTCTGCAAAAATGTAAGAAATCAATGTATTTATTTAAACAGAATTTAATGTACCTTGAAGGCTTTTCAAGCTGAAGTATATCTTGGATTATGGAGAGCATGTACTTGTTCATTTCCAGAGGCAGTTCACCTATGGAGAGCAGGATGTTTTTCACTTCCATGTAGGATGGGTTATTGTTCAAGATGATAGCAGCTGCAGTGGTTCGCACTGTCTTTTCATGGACTTTACGATTCTGGTGGTATATCCTATTCATTGTTTTCCTCACCTGGGGAGGAAGTAGATTGTTCAGTCAGTGCTCAACTCACATTGATTACTGAGCAAAGTAACGCTTAGAATCTCATTTAGAATATCATCTTAAGCTTTGTTTATAGCTAAGGCTAATATATTAGGATATGTTTTCAGCTCTCCATTCTCCATGGCCCTTTTGGAACGCATGAGACATGTTCAGCTCAGTGACCAATTGGAGAAGTGGATATCTGCTATGCTCTCTCAGATGCAGCTTGAATACAGTCTTCCATGCTATGACAGCAGGACTGTAAATAAATGGGAGTACTAAGATCAAAATACTATGTCAGTAATAAGATCCAGAGAAAAACTTACTTGACTGTTAAGGAAAGATATATTAAAATAAAAAAATCCTGCAGTGTTCACTTTGTTTGCACTTGTGGTGGGCTTACATCCCTGACAAGTTTGAGTCATCTTTGTTACATGGAGAGCCATGTGGCCTCTGATATGTGCAATGCCCGGGCAGCACCCTAACAATTCCAGCAGATATGAAATGGGCTGCAGGGTAATGCAGCAGAAGCAGGACCTCTGCTATTTTGAATCGTCTCTCTTACCATTTTGGGCTGCAGCTATTTCACTCTTCACAGATCATCTATTCTCCTGGGTAATGTGAAAGCACAGGAGTGGGGGTTACACATGTTCCTATCTGTCTCTAATGTCTCCTGCATGTCAAAGAGGAGGCAGCTCCCTTGCAAAGGAAGCTCCAATTTGCACTGCAAGTTTCCTCCCACCTTTAATGGTTGCATCTGACTCTGGAACCAAAGGTTAAGTAACACTGGTAGGCTGCAAGCTGGGTTTTAGCAAACAAAAATGCATGGAGTTTTCTGGCTAGAAATGAAGCACATGTAATAATTTCCCAGTGAAGAAAAACATACGTGTTGTCATCTTTAAGAGTGAGACTGACAAATGTATTCTGTTTAGTTATACTTTCATTAATACAGTCTCTTGTGCTTCTTTTCTTGGGCAGTATATTTCCTTACCTCATTGGTGAGAAAAGAAGGATCGTATCTCTGTAAGGCGGTAACAGCAGCATTGCTGATGTGCCCTTCTTCTGACTCTGCGTACTTCAGAAGCAGTGGAATTGCTTCAGGAAGGAGTGCGTTCTTCAGTGCTAACAGGAACATCCTCACATTGTCATCTTTCTTAGGCTTTTCCAACCTACCGAGAATCAACTTCTTGGCTTCTACAACAGCCTAAAGAAAATAAACAGCATGTTTAAGTGGTTGTCGTAATTCCACCTCCTTCCCCCTGAAAAACAGGAGCAGCAGGGCTGACAGGCTGGGCAGAGAGTAAGAGTTTCGTTAAACAAGGGAAAATTGGGAATAATCCACAGGAATTAGAAGATATTAGATTAAAGTAAAAAGCTGGCAAAATAGATGGTTAAAAAAAATTACTCTGTTTCTTAAACTCAGGAATTTATGGGCTTAATTTAAAACAGGGAGGAATATGCTGCACGTGTCCCTCGTGCTCTCCCATGCTCAAACCATTGGCAGGGTTTATTCATGGGTGCTGCAGACCAGAATTCAGCGAACAGCAAATATTTACCGGAAGCTTGCAGCCTTCTCTGTCACACAGCTTTCGGATGAGTGCTCCCATGACAATGACAAGAGTTTCTCTGATTTCTTCATTCGCAATATCACCCTTGAACTTTGACTGTTAGGCAGAAGCAACACTGTTAGACCCACTGTCAAAGTATAAACCACATGACACTCATGTAGCAGGCTGACTGTAGGCATTAGTACAATATAGAGGCAGCGATCACTAATGTCCTGGGCTCAGGCTAAGTAGAGTACTGGACTGTCATTACATATAATAACCGAGTGCCCTTTTTCCCTTCAGGTGCGTTTAGTGTCTGAAATGGCAGAATTCACTTTGAGGCCTTGTTTTGCCTTGATTTTTAGAGAAGGAATGTTAAATGGTGGCAGGACTTTGTTAGGCTTTTCATTTCTAATTGTTCTGCTAACACTCAGAATAATGTTTGTTTTCCAGGTAGTAGATGCTGGTAATATTTTCAAAGTAAATTGACTTTTTGTCTGGATTTTAAAAATTGTATGTGTTTCTGGGATATATGTTCCTGGTACACTTCAAGGAAACCCTGGAAGGGGTAATGAGGAAAACTGGAAGCAGTCCTTTTTCCTTCCCTTCTCCCTTTGACAGGGATGAGGCTCAAAAGTAATAACTTCATTGTATTTGTTTTGACACCTGACTTACAGTTAAAGTTCTCAGGAGCATTTCACTAGGGTGAGAAGCAAATCCACAGGCATATAGGAATCGCTCCTGCAGGATGGAAGTGCTGGCATCCTTGAAGTCAAGAAACTCCAGTATGGCTTCTAGTGATGCTGGCGTCTGAGCAGAGGTTATGGCATCCACTATCTGTGGACTATAAAGATGTGGAAATTAACATATCATTATAATGACCTAAAAATACTGAAAGGACTTTACTGCATATGGAAATAAGTTAATGTGCTGACAGATCTATTCATTCCAGGAAAGATACAGAATTTGTTACAATTTCTGGCAAAAATTATGTCCCTGAATGCTTCCATATTAAAATAGCAGATAGACTCCAGAAAGTACTGATATCCGTGGATAAAAATATCCATGCAAATACAGGATAAGGGTATAAATCAGGAAAAAAAAGTGTTTTATTTCAATTGAAATGATTGGCAACTTAAGAAGAACAGGCTTCTACACAACCTTCTATGCTTCCTGAGTTACTCACAGGTTTATTATTTCTGTTTTAAACTGCTATGATTTGCTTGAAAGATGCAGAATGTGCAGTGGTACTCAGAAATGATTTTCAACTCCCAAGTTTAGATGCACATGCTGGTCACACATAAACTCCAATCTAAGGACAATATCCAGGCATGAACCACCCCCTTCTCTGGTGTATTTGCATGTGAAGGCAACCAACGGGAAAGCCAAGAACAAATCAGAGAGTGTTCCAGAACTAGCAACAGGGATGAGAAACTGAAGGCTAAGCTACAAAGCATGTTTGCCCTGCATTTTAGTTATACTTTTAGTGGCCAAATAGTACAGATTTAAAACAAGCAAACAAAAAAACCTCTTATTTTCCTGTAGATGGTACTGAATACTGTTTTTGTATTCTTAGGAAATTACCAGAACTAAACTTGTTTGCATGCAACTTGCTCTTCTGCAGGTTTAAGTAACTTAAACACTTTGAAAGCTTATTCACGATGACTTACAGGAGTTCTTTATTTTCGGTTTTAATAATCTGAAGTATCTCCTCTTTTGTAGCTTTTCTGGTGTTCTGAATGAAGGATAGAAAACTTCTTGCTGCTTCAGCTTTGGAAAGTTTTTCAGGATGCATGTGTTCTTTGATGCTTTTCCAGTGTTCAGAAAGCTGCAAAATAATTCATATTTTGTCAAATCTCTCAATGCAATCCACATTTTGGAACAAAATGTGATTACTTAGACTGTCATTGGAATAAGCTGACTTTTTTTTCCTTTGTAAATTTACTGTGCTTTCTGATATGTATGATGTTTGTCTTTTGTTACCATTTTCTTTTATGTCAGTTTTTTTGAAGTAGGAGATGGACAATCCCTATTTTATAAGTTAATTATATTTTGTTACAACATAGTAATTTCTGAAGTGGTTTGTGTGGAAAAGGAGTAAATGTCCCATAAGTCATTTCAATTTCTTATTCATAAAACTGCGTAAGATATGAAAGGATTTGTGGTAAGTGTACAAAATGGTAGGAAAGAAGATATTAGAACAAGTATCTGCTTCTTCATACGTTGTTGCTATATTTATTCCTCATGCTACACAGAATCATAGAATCCATAGATTTGGAAGGGATCTGTATAGGTCGTGTAGTCCAACTCTCCTGCAAAGAATAGGGACATCCACTGCTCTGTCAGGTTGCTCAGAGCCTGATCCAGCCTTGCCCTCAGTGTCTCCAGGGACAGGGCTTCTACCACATTTCTGGGCAACCTGTTCCACTGCCTCATCGTCCTCACTGTAAAAGACTTTTTCCTTATATCCAATCCAAATCTCTCCTCTTTTATTTTGAAACTGTTTCCTCTTGTTCTATCACCACAGACCATGCTAAAGAGTCTGTCCCCTTCTTTCTTGGAGCTCTCTTTTAGGTACTAAAAGGCCGCTATCAGGTCATCTTGAAGCCTTCTCTTCTCCAGGTCAAACAGCTCCAGCTCTCTGAACCTGTCTTGTAGGAAAGGCGTTTTGTCCCTTGGATCATTTCTGTGGCCCTCCTCTGGATGTGTTCCACCATGTTCATGTCTATTCCATGCCGAGGATTCCACATCTGGATGCAGTACTGCAGGTGAAACCTCACCAGCACAGAGTAGAGGGACAGGATCACCTCCCTCAAGCTGCTGGCCATGCTTCTTTTGATGCAGCCCAGGCTACGGTTGGCTTTCTGAGCTGCAAGGGCACACTGCTGGCTCATGTCCAGTTTGCCATACCTCAATACCCCCAAGTTCTTTTTGGCAGGGCTGTGCTCAATCCTTTCATTCCCCAGCTTGTATTGATAGTGGGTGTTGCCTTGGCCCAAATGCAGACCTTGCACTTGGATTTGTTGAATCTTATGAGGTCCTCCTGGGCCTGCTGCTCAATCCTGTCTAGGTCCCTCTGGATGGCATCCTGAGCCTTGGGCGTGTCAACCACCCTGCACAGTTTGGTGTCATCTGCAAACTTGTTGAGAGTGCACTCAACCCCGCTGTTGATGTCATTTATAAAGTCACTGGAATCAGTGATCTTCATCCAGACATTGAGACATTCTCCACCCTCTCTGGACTTGATCCTGCAGGCAGTTCTTTGTCCATCAAGCAGTCCACCCATCAAATTCATACCATTCAGATTTGGAAAGAAGGATATTGTGGGCTACCTCATGAAAGGCCTTACTGAAGTCCAGATAGATGACATCAGTAGCTCTTCCCTTGTCCGTTGATGCAGTGACACCATCATAGAAGGCCACTAGGTTGGTCAAACAGGACTTGCCCTTGGTGGAGCCATGCTGGCTCTTCCATATCACCTTCCTGCCTTCCACAGCTTCCAGGAGGATCTGCTCCATGACCTTTCCTGGCAAGATGTGAGACTGACAGGTCAGTAGTCCCCAGGGTCATCCTTTTTATCTTTCTTAAAAATAGATGTGATGTTGCCTTTTTTCCAGTCCAGGGACTTCACCTGATTGTCATGACTTTTCAAATATCATTGAGAGTGTCTTGGTGAGCAAACCTGATCTTCGCTCCCAGCGTGAGGGACATTGCTTCTCCAGTCTCCTCCTTCCAAACCAATTGTTCAAGGGCTGTGTGATGAGCAGTTATCAGAGAAGACTGAGGCAAAAAAGGTGTTGAGTACCTTAGCCTTCTCCTTGTCTGTTGTTGCCAGTTATGTTTCTGACTTGCATGAGCCAACACAGTGCCAAAGCACCTGTATCTGTCCTTCCAGCTGCACTCCCATAAGAAACTGGTGCAGGTATTCTGACCTTTCCTCTCTCACTTGCCTGTGCCTCCGTTATCTCAAATTATCGAGAACGTTCCTTGGTGAAAACTCAGCTGTTCTCTGTAGGAGTGTTTACTGCAGTTTTCCTGAGTGGGAAATAACACTAGAACCCATGTGACCTTCTCTAAAATACTTCCCCTCTTCATGGGTTTTGTATTAGGCAATAACACTTGAACCCACCATCAAACAGGAGTTCCAGCAGTACAGAGTGCAACTGCCATCAACTGTAACAAACAATAATTAGGCAACAGTGATTGAGACATAAGATATTTCCTGGAGATTAATAACCAGCTGGGAGGAGATCATGTTCTGAGGCACAGATGGGTCTGTTAACCTCAACTGGCGATTAGTGCTTAGCACCAAGGTCAGTGTGGCTATTATAAGCTGAAATTGGATAAACATATGGGGCACTTTCTATTTTCTCTGTTGAAGTTGCACCATCACCCAGCAAAATTTCTCTAACATCATTAATTCCATATTTTCTTTATGTGCAGAGCTCAGTTCTTTTGGCTGCTCTTAGTTTGCTTAGCCCTTAGCTCAGGAACACAAGGCAGGAGACCAAGTCTTCTTTCAGGGATTCTCTAACCACTCAACTGCTACAAGGAGCAGCTGCCTTTTCCTGAAGTGACCATGACTTTAAAAAACAATATCCACAGCTGAACTTAACAAGGGACTTTGTTTTCCTGTTGTGAATGTCAAGCTGTTTGGATTGAATAAGCCAGAGATTCAGGCTCAGATGCACGCATTGTGTGCATACATCTACCAAAGCTCAGACAGGAATTGGATTCTCTCTGATCAAATCACAGCAGTAATGGGCACTCCTGGAAAATTCAAGCCAAGCAGAGATGCCATAAATTGAGAAAAACTTGATTTTGACTGCCAGTGTCTTACCAGCCTATGCAAAGTTCCCTCAGGTTAGTTGGGGCCAACCATTGAGACCATATGGTACGCTACAGCTATGTGGGTTGTTAGCAGCATCCCTGCAGTGCTGCATCTAAACTCATCAGCCTGCCTTTTGCAGGATGTGCTCCCTCCAGCAGGGTGCTGTGATATACATCTGGAGCTGACTGTAAACAATGTGTCTCTACTCCTTGGGCATGGCATAGAGATGGACATAATGAGCAACTGGGTTGGTATTTAGACCTTCATCACAAATTGCCAGCAATTCTTCCTTCTATTAAAAATAATGTCAAGTAGACAAAGGAACACTCCAAATGCAAATGTTGCTTCTTTACAGTAATTACTTGAGCAGTGAGAAGCAGCTTCTCATGTCAACTACTGCATGGCTTATCCTGTGGGCCTAAGCACACAGCCCCAAGCCAAACTTTTCAAAGGTTGTCAACACAAAACAGAACAAAAATAATCCCCACTGCAGAAGGGGCTAGCACCTGTTTCTTCTAGGAACCATGAGCATAAAGAAATTTTTAGGAGCCATGAACTCTTCTGAAAAGAGCATGCTTTATGATGATGTCTAAATTTAAATCTAGGTCTAAACTTAAATAGAGATGTTGGTATTAATCTCACAGAAGTTGGCGCTGCCACCGGTGCAGTGGGGATAATAATGGCTATTTTACTAAATTCATATAACTAGAGACAAGACTTGTTACGATTTGAAAATGGTAATGAAAACATAAATCTGCAGGATGTGTCATGTCAACATGCATTAATGTATACTATGATATATAAGCACCAAATGTTATGCTGCTGCTTTGGATACAGTGTTCTGTTTATAGACCCCATCTTTTCATAGCAGTTACTGTAAAATACAGTGAGAGAGCAAGACTTCATTCTCATCGTGCCATTAGGTTTATAGCTCAGTCCTCAGGCAGTGGTCTGGAATTATACCCTCTGTTTATTATCTTGGTCTGGAAATTATCTCTATAATCATTATGACAAACAGAGTTCCAAGTGACAAATTGGACAGCACAAACCCTGATGGGAAGAATCTGGGGAAGAGCACCTGTCCCTGCTCTGTTTAAGACCCCATGATGTTCCCTACTCAGAACTGCTTCAGCATGCATGCAGCATCATTTACTATTTCATTTTCACTGATCTATTTTTTAATCTTCTCTACGACTCTGCAAGCTTTAGACAAGATAAATTCTTGCAGTGCAATTTTACTCCCAAATAGCTAGTTCCAATATAGTAAGGTTTTTGCTCTCACAAGGAATTGAGGATCAACGTTGTATGCACTGAATAGAAGCCTTATCTTGCATATCAAAAATTGACAGACTTTAATTCAGTACTCCCATTCACTGCTAAACTCATTCCACAATGATAATAGCATCAAAACCATTTGCTAACAATCACTGTAGCAATTCATGTTAGTGTTTATGATTAATAATTTATTTCAGTAAAACAAAAGATGATGCATTATAAGTACGTTCTTGAAATACAAAGCTTTTAGTAGATTTAAATGTTTAGGTATGAAAAAATTGGGAGTTTAGTTTGGTTGCTTTTTTGTTAGGGGTTTTTTTTCATGCTGATAGAGATGAGAAGAGTATTGAACTTGTTGAGAATACTAAAGCCCCAATATGTTTTTTAAATATAAAAATATTTATAAAGTGCCTGTAAATTCTTTTAAATAAAAGACTTCCTTTAGGGTCAAGCAGCTAAAATAGGCAGATATATTCCCTGCCTAAGGAATGGCTGGCTACCTTCAATTTCTAGGAGCAGAGAATTATCTATAAACACTAGTCATCCATCTTTGTAGTCATTTCCCATCCCATTAACCAGAGGAAATAACTTTCTGCCAGCTCAAGTTTGGCAAAGACGAAGTAAAACAGGAGAGTGTTGCATATCCTAGAAGTCTGAGAAACACTGCACTTAATCTTTGAAAGATAGCAAGAAGGCTGGTATTTTTAGAGGTAGATATTAAAATACCCTCACGTGGTGGAGCACCATTGCATCACTACAGTGCTCCCTGCCCTGGGTACCTCTTCTAGTGGACTACTTGGACAGAAACTTCAATTTTCCTCTTGTTCTGCTCAACTGACCACCTTGACATCCTACAAGTCTGTATTTACTTACTGAAGGACACTTCTTGCATTCAGACTTGACTGTCTCTGCTACTAGTGGCATGGAAACATAACTGGAGTCCAAAGTCTTGATGACACCGTCAACATGCTTCCCAGCAATCAGTCCAGGGCCAGCTTCTGCTGATTGCAGTTCCAGTCTCTGCCTATGCATCCATACATTGAAAACACCATTAGAACTTAAACATTTTGAAGAAATGCAGAAATCTTATGTAGAGGAAATGAACAAACAGAAGTCTTCACAGACCAAGAATACAGGACACAGAGTTTTCAGACTCACTTTAAAATGATCAAGTTGTGTAAAGTCTATGGCTTTTTTAAGGTAACAGCAATATCTAATACTGGTAGGATTCCTGCTAAAGAAATGTGCCTTAAAATACCTGAACAACAAACTTTCTGAAGCATGGATCAGTAGTTTCTGGTAAACCATACAGATTAATACACATTAATGAAATATTTCATATATTTGTTCACAACAAGATCTGAAAAGAGGGGTTTTGCATGTTTTGGGTTTTTTTTCTTTGTTTGTTTTTAATAGCATAATGCTAAGGAGGTACCTAAATAATTTCTCTTATATGACTAGCTCCAAACTTTCAGTGTTTTAGAATCTGGAGTCAGACACAGATCTAGCTTTCACTGCTGCTTCCTTTCTATGCAGATTTTTTTTTTCTATCCTTATGAACTTTCACATAATAGAAATGAAGATCCACCTGGAGTATTTCTTAGCAATAAGAGGATGCAGAAACAGAACTCCCACAGAAGTAATGTGTTTTTAAAAGTGTTGTGGCCAGTTTCAGCTGCTTTAATTCATTTCTTATGGATGCCATTATTTGTTATCTGCAGTATGAGAGAGCCTTTAATCAAAGTCGGACTAGGTACCATAAGAAGACAAAAGAGATCTAAATTCTACCCAGAGAATTCAGAGCCTTAGATCTTAAAGCTGTGAGACAAACATATGTAACCTGACTTGAACCATAAATCCTATTACCACCAATGACAGTCAAATTTCCCAACTTACTTTGAAACTATTTTGGCACCTGTTTTTCGTCGGGAATTCAGAAGGAAAACGTAATTCTCTTCTGCCTTAATGGATTTAATGAAACTGTCTTCCAGCATATAAATTGTGGCAGATGTGGCTTTTGTGCTGACATCTAAAATCTGAAAGTAATTAAAAAATAAACCAGAAGGAAGGCTGGTAAATAAACAACAGACTAGGAGAAGTTCTCACAGTTCCAAATCACAGCAAAGTACGTGATGAAATATAGCAAGATGAACTAGGTACACATGGGTTGATGACATCTCAAGCTAATACTGCAAACAAGAAACTCCCAAGTTCTCACAAATTCCCTCTGCCACAAGCCACTCATTTTGTCACCATGTGTTTCAAAATCAGTATGAGAAAGAAAAAGGGTGGATGGCAGGAAGCTGTGAAACAGGCTGTGGCTGGGAAAATGCCCCGTAATACCTTTAGTTGAAAATATACTTCAAAAAATATCATAAGCTTTTCTAGGAAAATCACTTATCAATGAGATTGCCATATTCACACCTGGGGAGCACAGTGAGTAGCTTTGTTTGATGTGTTTGTAAACTATTAGAAGTCTTCATGGCAAGTGTGAAAATCAGGAATTCTGTCACTGTGTTAAGCTAGTTTATAAACAGAGCATATGCTACATTTAGATTTTTCTGAGCTGAGGAGGGTTAGCTTCTGACACAGAGAATCCCAATGCCCTCAGCACGTGCTCAGCTTGTACTCAGTAGTAACCTCTTCAGAAAGGCAATTACTAATAGGGAGGGATCATTAAGGCCATTGTATGGCTTTAGGCACCTCAGCAGCACATCTATATTATACCTGGAGTTAATCCCACACACACACAGCAGGAGTCCACTCAGGAGCCAAGATTTTGGGCAGCATTTATTGTGTAAGCAAAATGCTATGATGTAGCAGCTATGAAGAAGGTTACAATTATCACTGTTTGTCCAAAAACCACGTGAACATGTTTGCTGGACTCAATGCCAACTGAGCCAAGGTGGTTTAAACAAGAGAATCACTTTCTCCGCGTGGGTATTACATATGAAACTTGTTCTAGGAGAACCCCAAATGTATATGTAGCATTTGTTTTCAGTAATGCCAAGAAAGGCCTTTTGAAATATGGGAAATAGCTAATAAGGATATATTTAAAATAGGCAGAACAGATTTTATCTTATTAAAGAAATTGTACCTGGTTGTGGCTGGTAAACCCTGTTTTTTCTATTTCACAGGAGTCCAGAGCTTTTATTTTAGTCACTTGATTTTGCCGCACTTGGTAAGTAACATTGCATTGCCCAGATATGTCCACCTTGGGGAAAAAAAAAGAAAAAAAAGAGTCAGATTAGGACAATTTCCTGAATTTATCTTTTGGACTCCAGAACTCCTTCCAAAAATGGACAATTTTCTACACTGTTGGCATCTCATACATGAGATGCTGTGCTTTGGGGTCGGAGTTTATGTCTCAGTTTTGAATGTAAATAAAGACTGCTTTTTTAATTTTTTTTTTTTGTATCATTGCTTCTAACTACCTGTCTTGAGTAGGCAGGTGTGCTTTCCATTAGATGGCTATGAAGAAAAGTGTTAGTTTAAACAAATAAGTTAGGAAAAAACTGGCAGCTGACATTGTACTCATGAATTTGAGTTAAATTTCAACTTCGTCCATGTTGATAAATGCAAAATTTATCTATGTAGTGTAGGTTGAATGGCTGTGGCTAAACCACTGCAAACTTTGTATGGATACTTGGTTCAATTTAAAATTAACTTATCCATTGAATTGAGCTTAGGAATCAACTGACTGTTTAAGTTGTTTTCTGTCCACATTCTACTAAATTGAGAAAAATACTTAAAATCAAACGGATTTAATCAATTCTTTAAGCTTCTTGCAGTGACTTAGCTTGCATCACCAGATTGTCTTTTCACCTCCAACCTCAAATATAGTCAAAGGGCTGGTTTCTGCCACACTTCATTCCTCCTGAAGCCAGTTGGAGCCTCAGTGCTGCTTTTTAGATCAGAGTGGGCTCTGTCTGTTTCCCTGATGATTATCTTGCCAGATATAGCACCATACCTCACGAACACTACCAGAGTGCATCTGTAGCTGGAAAAGGCTAGCCAGACCTCTCTTAAGATTTTGAGTAAAACCAGGTTCATTTTCATATGAGTAGAAGTTTTGGACCTGTAGGAATAAAAAACAAGTATGTAACAAATGCAGTTAAATGAGAAATAAGTAGTTCAAACCCTTTCCATTTAAAGAAACAACATCTTTACTTCTTCCAATTGGGAAGCTGAATTTGGACCTGTTGTAGTTAAGCAGAGGTTACAGAGCCTGGTGATAAGAGTACAAAGATTTTTTAAGCCTTCAGCTGTACCTAAATACAGTTTCAGTGCTGTGAACATCTTTCCAGCCATTTAGGTGAAAAATTGGAATTAAGGTGAAAAATGCTATATAGTTTTAAAAGTTACTCATTTTTCTTCATTAAGCTCAGATAATCCCTCCTCACCTGCATACAATATCTGCTGCACTTTAATCACAGGCTGCAGAAAAACAGAATGAATCATAGATAAAACACAGAATCACTTAAATGACGTGTCAGACACATCACAACCTTTGAACTCCAGGGATGTTGTACTTGAGCCTCCCCTTTGGCAATGAAAGACTTTGCACCTCCACTTTGCATTCAAGGTGCTTTAAATAAGTGCACTTTTTCAGGAACTGTAAGTCAAGTCAGCGTGTTATCTCAGGGCAACCCTGGAAAGTGAAATCACTGTGCCAGGGATGAAAGTATCACAGCACAGAAAAATCATAAAAGGAGTGTACGGTCCCTATTAATGAGAAAAAATCCCAAGTTTTTAATACTATATCTCAGTTTTAGCAAATAACTGCTTCTACTTCTTCTTGCAATGTTCTGAGAGCAGATATATTGTAACTGCTCTTTGGACACCTCAGCCTTCCTGCAGGAATGTGTACAGTTGGGAGCCAGTGCTTTCCTATTTCTTTTTCTGTTGTGTAAAACTGATGACAAGGCTGAGTCTGAAAGTTACTGAGTAGACTTGATAGCAACTGCAATGCAGTAGGCTGAGCTAGTGGCCAGAATATGTACTCAGTGCCTATTTACAGCAAGAGCTAAAGATCCTGTTGGGATAGAGTGTCACAGCCCTCACTGTGCTCCACAGAAGCAAAAGGGAGCATTAAGCCTTCCTGCTTTCTCACTGTCCCTCTACCACTGACTCAGGCTGCTGAGGGGAGAGCAGGACTGTTGTCTTAATGCTCCAGGCCACAAGCAACAGGAGGGTGGAGGAGCACAGAGAGCTGGCAAGAGGAGCTGTTAGTCAAACCTTGATTCTCACTGCCCAGAGTGCAAGGAGACAAGGGAATGGTTCCACAGGAAAAAAAATGTGGGGATTTTGCATGATTCTCTTTCTGGACAAGGCTGGAATGCTGAGAATTGCAATTTAAATTGGGCACTCCAGCAAACAGAGTCTGCTTCAGTGCTCTTCCAGGGCAGGCTGTAAAACCCAGGCACCAGCTGAAACGCACTTACACACACCTCTTTTCCTTTTGATTTTTGGAGTGGGTTTCCTAGCAGAGAGACAACATGAGTGGTTGCAGTTCTTTCAGAATCGAGCTCACTAATTTGGGAACATTGAAATTGCAGGTGACAGTGAAGTCAGTAAGCAAGCCAGAGAGGTGGGTAAAGCAGTCAGGCTAAGATATCTGTTAAGGGTTTAAAGAAATTAACACCACTACTCATAGACTTGGTACTACCTCCCTCTTTACATACTGCATTTTCATTTCTGTCTTCAGGACTTGGATAAAATCCTAGCCTCAATGAAGTCAATAACAAAAAGCCTGCAGAGCAACTGTGCATATATCTGTGTATTACCCGTATATCTGTGGCCAAAATACTGTTTACTTACATACATACAGTATTCTCAATGCACAAGAGGCTTAGGCTTTAAGGGCCTCTTGTGCAGGTGAATTATAGTATGTTTCAAATGACTCTACTTTGTACAGAAAGATAGGACACAGTGACACTGAGAGGATGGTGAGTAATTACATTCTCCAAGCCTGTAACAAAAGATTTGCCCCAGGTGTCCTCAGTGTTTGCATATGAACTCTGAAAAACAAGGTCTTACTTTTCCACGGGCTAACTCAAGCACCATGGGCCTCTGTAGAGCTTCCAGATATTCTTTCCCGATGATTTTCTCTGTGCTTTTTCCTTTGAAGATGTTTTTATCAGATGGACGTTCATTCACATTTTCTACTTGGACATTTCTTATCTAGCAAAGTAAAAGCAAAGAAAATTCATGTAGAGAACAGACTAGTATTGGCCTAGGGTAGCCTGAATAAAGTAAATCATTTTGAACCTAAACACCAAAACCAGTCTATATTTAGTGAATGTAATGATTTGTAGCTAGATCTGAAGATTTCAGCGTATTGCCCCTCACATAGGTGCTTGTACAAAAGCTGTTCAAAGTTACAGAAGCTGTTTGAAGCAATTTCAAAGCATAGGAGAAGTTTGTGAAGTTTCTGAAGTTCTGCAGAAGCTAGATACACTCTTGTTAAGTCTTACTCTACAAGAAACAGCTAAATGGAGAAGCTGCTCTTAGTTGATGAGAACATGGGAGAATAAAAGATTTAGCTCATCTTCTGAAAACAAGTTCCTCAAGATTCGATTAACAATTAGATAGAGGCAGAAAAGATTAGGCATGTTCTAAGTTATGTAATGGCATTAATTACCATAACTTTGATCAACTGGTTATCATCATTTTCAGGATTTCTCCATAAGATGTTGACATCTACACCAGCAGAAAACCGGTAGCCTGCACTTTTCTGCAGGGATGCTTTAGCCCGATCAACATAGACTTCAGCAGTGTAAGCAAATTTATATAGTCTATCATTACTTAAGCTTGGTCCAGTAGTGTGCCCTGTTTGAAAAGGAAAAGAAAATTGTTTTAGAAATGACTAGTACATAAGGACATCTGAATTCTGTTAAATAAACACCCTTAGAAAAATTTAAAATGCAATTATCAACAAAAGACTATGGGAGATTTTGATCCCCTTGCTTAGAGATCGTCCCACCAGAACAGTTGTTTTTTCTTAAATTGACTCTAGTTTTATGTATACAAGGTAAGAATATCCACAAAATCCTTTGGTTTAGGTCTACACTTATATAGGTAAAAGAGAATCAGACTTTTTACTTTGGCTATGTTATCATAAGAAATGAATGCAAAATTACTTGTAAATCAAAATGTCTTAATTACTCAAGCAATTTGTGTGCTTACATTTTAAGATGTACTGAAATCACTTGTTGGAGTCAATAGAAACTGTTCTCTGCACCACTAGCACATTTAATGGGAATCTTTCAGTTGACAGGTTTGAAGACAAGGGAAAAATATATTATTTAGATATAGTAGTTAATATCTTTTTCTTTAAAATAAATTACCATGCCTGTAGCTGTGATTCTGCTGTTAAGTGACGCATTTTAAGGGATACAAAAAGCCAAAATCCAGCATAAATGCAAGTTGTATACCTACTGTACACCTGCATTAGTAACAAATTGGAGAAGCTGTTCCCCAGGGATTCAGTTTCAGTGCTGTTAGTGTAAATGAAGCCTGCAGCAAGCAAATGTCTTATTTTTCTTTTCTTTTGTAAATTTACTTATAGTGTCCTGTGTCCTTTCTTATCTTATTTTCTCTTCTCTCACGCACAGCTCTGCAAGGAACATGTAGCACTACAACATTAGCCTCAAGGTATAGGCATTGAGACTGTGTCCCAAGAATGTGGCTAAGGAAAATCAATTTTTTCTTCAACACCCTTCAAAGACTGTGCTAAATAGGGTATATGAGATACTCCTTTTCACTGTTTTCAGGGGCTTCTGCCTCTGCTGTGGATGGCTACAAAGGTCTCTTCCACACAAGACAAACTGATGAACTCAGTTTGTAGAGGGAAGGGAATGGAGGAGAAGCTGGCTGTACACAAAGTGCTGTTACATCCGCAAAGCAAATACACATACAGTGACCTTAGGTGTTATCTGTGTCACAGAACTAGCCTCTTGCACCCAAATGCTGCACTGCTGAAACCAGCAAAAATTTTTTATGGTGTTCAGTAGGTATCAAGAAGAAACAAATGCTTTCCAACAAAATTAATCAAAGAAAAGCCAAGTATTATCCTCAGAGAGCTGCATCTCAGTCTTATGACAAGTACAGAAAAAAGAAAAAAAAAGGAAGAAAAATCCACGACAGCATCTTGGACAAATTCTTGGACTGTAACATAATCAGTGTGTTCAAAGTCCCTTGCAGAGAATAAGCAGGCTATCTTGATTTGTGTCATGGTCCTCAGTGTTTTATCTGATTCTGCTAAGTGAGTTTCAAATCACTGTGTCAGTAAAAAAGAAAACCAAAGCATTTTCTTATTCCACTGTCAGATTCTAAGTCCCTGGCAGGTAGAAGTGTAGATCCAACATGTCTGGACAGATGCATTCTGCAGTGCTCAGAATCCAAAAAGCATTTTTTCTATGGTTTTGCTCACTTCTTTGCCCCGCTTCCACTGATGTCATAGCAGTATGACAAGGTTAGCTTTGACCTAAACTGGCTGAGGATTTATGACAGCCAGAGATGTGGCACGGTAAGTTTGGCAATCCCAAGGAAAACAGCCTGTTTGCATGTGGGACCTCAAAGCTACAGCTACAGGTTTTGCTGGGAGGCTAAAGCATTAAGGTTGGCATGAATCTCTGTTGAACTTTTTGGGAGTCTGCTTAAAGAGAAAAAGATGTATAGAAACCTTCCTTCAGAATGCCATTTCCTAGCCTTCTCTCTTCACCTTTTGCCCACTCCTATCACCTCCAAAACCACGCTGCCTTTGGGAGCAGAAGTATGTGCAGGGGATGGCAGCTCAGAAACAGCCCTGCTTCCTTGCAGAAGCTCTGAGCAGGCTGCTTCCTGCTTTGAAATGTCCTTTGCAGGCAGCAGAAATGGCAATGCTGGTGATTTAGTATTGACTGAGGTTGACAAGCGCAACCCGCTAGATACTTTCTAAAGGCAGAGGATGACACAGTCTTATCTAAGCATAAAGGGTGAGGGAAAAACATGTCCAAGAAAATTGATCCGAGTGCTGAGAGACATAAGTCTAATTAGTTATAGTGGATGTTTATGTTTTTCTCCCTCTCATTTTTCAATTAAAGGTAACTTTCACATATCCTTTTGCTTCTCCCACAGTTCACCCCATTGATCCTTTTTTCTTTTTGACTCAGTTCTTCTTTCTTCCTCTCTTTCAGCAGTTGCTTGTCCCTATTTGTAAATATGCTGTTCCCTGCTGAAGGAAAGAGCTGAGCAAAGGATACAGGCAGGCAGTTTCTTGCAAGTGTCACAGAAAAAGTGACAGAAAGGTGTAGCAACATTCCTCCTTAAATAATACCAGTGTATTTCTGGGAGCTAGAGCAATAGTAGGTTCTGAAAGCTTTCACCATTCCATATGCAAACAGTGCTCGGGGACCCTGGGCAGAAGGTGCATTCAGTTGCAAGACCAGCTTCCCTGATAACAAAGCATGAGCTGGTGGTGGATCGTGGCAAGGGAAGAAGCAGAGATGAGGTAGTATTTAAGGCAACCCCGAGGAGTCAGCAGTTATCCCGGTGGAAATACGGAAGCCAGAAGAGACAACTGGATAGAGTGGTCATTTTGAGAGGCAAGGAGTAAAATTGTGCCCGAGAGACAGAGATGCATTGTCAGTGCCCAGAACCGGTATTTAAAATAGCATTACTAAATACTCATGCTATCTTTCATGAGAAAAACACTGGTACTATTTAAGAAGAACTATCACTACAACTTTCTGATGTAAATCTTAAAAAAAACAAACATCCATACTGCCTTCAGAGGCTTTTCCCCTTTCTATTAAAGCAGATCTGTGATCCTTGCAACCCTCACAGCCATTTGCATTTCTGCTGATGGCAAACATCTCACTGTTGGAGGAGGGAGGAGGAGCGGACATAAAGGCTGCATTCTGCCACACTGTCTTGGGGGTCAGAAGTGCATGCTTTCAAGGTGGAGTGCATAACACATAGTTTGACTAGTAACGTTAAGTGTCTGTCATTAAGGGTAACATGCCAATTCTATAATTAAATCATGATACTGTATAATACAGAAGGTTACACTGCATGAGTAGAGACAGCTGTCAAGTCCTGTGCCGTTTATTAATACATACGGCATGCACAGCATGTGTGTCTCTAACTACTAGCTGGCTCTACCTTCATAAATTATATTTGCCACTGTTTCTGATATTGGATAGCATCAAAAAGCAAATGCCATCCATTTACTTGAAAACTGGGACTGGAACTGCAGTAGGAAAGTTTCATGTGTGCTGATCTAGCTGATTTAAAAGAATATTCCTTTAGCATTTCTAAAAGGTTGATGCACAGAAAGGCAAAAACACACTATCCTAATCTGAGCACTGTCACAGAGGCAGAAAGTGGCCTTCAGGCCAGTAGTTCAGCTCTCAGTTTCTCCGCACAAGAGATAGATGAGAACTTGCAGAACTGAATGGAGGGCAAACTAGTGAACAAATGCTTGCTCACTGCACTGGGGATGCAAAGTGACACAGAACTTCATATCGATAAGTGTTGATTAGTTGATGTTACAAGAAGCTGGGAAGAGCAGGCACCAGAAGCGTGGCACATCGGTACCAAGCCATTAATGTCACTTGACAGTTTAGTGAGAGTTTTCTACTGCAAGAGGAACCACCTGCGAACTTTTCTGTTTCCTGTCATAAAAGGGTATGGAGGCAGGCAGGAAGGTTGCTGCTCTATGCTTTCCCAGATATGGTGCCTGACAGGAGTACTTCTCCCACCTTTTTAACAGTTTAACTTGCAGCTAAGTGCTTCCCTCCTTTTCTCCTCTCCCTGTGGAGGACATTCTCATTCAATTGAAAGAATAGACATTGGCTAATGCTGTAAGATCGCTACTCCTGTAAGATTAATGTCAGATTGTCCACACACGGCCACCACCGAAAGGCCCTTTTCCTCCTTCAATACACTACTGCTACTAGAGCAGGCAGTCTCCAGATTTCATGTCCTTGACCTTTATGCAGGACACCTGAGTAAAGCCCTGCTCCATAGGCCCATGCAAACACCCAGGTTTCCGTGACTTATTGCAGACCAAGCTCCCAATGAAATTAACGGGATGCTTGCTACTGACTTCAGTGGTAGCTGAGTCAACTGCTTAGAAGATGAAACCTGGACAGCTCAGCGCAGTTCTGGCTCTGGTCCACTGGAGCACTTCTGTGTGTCTAAGTTAATAGTCCCCCTCCAGCTGGTGCCCCACAGCGTGTCTTGACTAAGCAAGGTCAAGATCTGCAGTTTCCTGGCTTGCACCACTGCCTGTGTCACCTGAAGACATCACCTCTTCCCTCCCTTGTGCTGACACAAATGTTACCAGCACCTAAACCTTTGTAATTAACAAAGGTGTTTGTCAGTACTCAAGTACAGCCGAGTAAAAATGTTCACGCATCTGTAGATAGTTACGCCTTGGCTGACCTACCTTTAACAGAGGCTGAATATGTGGAAATGATGCAAAGGAACAGCACGGTAAGAACAATCATGCTGGACTGCCCCGAGCTCCTGACTGCAGCATGAAGTGCAAAAGCCTCCAAGAAGGAAGAAAGCCTCCAAGAAGCGAACTGCTGACAATGGAGCAGCGCTTGCAGAGGGAGCTGCCGCGCCAGCCACTCTGTTTATCTAGATGTAGTAAAGGTCAGATTCCAAATTCCACACTCAGGTACTAAGTTCATGGAAGGTCTTCCAGTTAATTATTAAGAACTAGGGTAACTAGGGGTTTTTACCCATTTTATTGATTACCTCAGCTTTCATTTTTGAATGCCCATGCAGCCACATTGCTGAGCAGTGAAGGCAGCCTCCAGACCTGGCAGAACCAGGAGGTCCCTCCACTCCTCTGCTTTACCAAAGGTGTGCTGCTGCCAGGGGCTGAATTCTCACTACTGTTCTCCAACTTCATGTATCAACTGTATGGGCAATCCCAGAAGCAGATGCTTTGTAAGGGTCTGGGAGCAGAAGTACAAGGGATTTATCAGTGCCATAAAAAAAAAAAAAGGAAATGATGCTCTGTTAAGGAGACTGATGTGCAATATCAGTTCCTTGGCGTTTATATTGTACAAAAGAAACTCTCTCTTTTTTAGCAGCCCCTATATTACTTCATTGCAGCAGAAGATTAGAGACTGAAAAGATGAAACAAGCCAGCCACTCTGTCTTCATCCTGAACAGGGCAAACCAGGCCCTTTTTTTTTCACCCATATTTTCCCCTTTCCTCTTGTTTGGTTTATCTCTCAACTAAAGCACGTTTCCCCATTTCCTCTGAGAGCAAACCTCAGCCTATCCCACAGTCAGTCCTGCTGCTAGAGGGCTCATTAAGGAAACCCTTGTCCCTCAGATAACTGCGTGGCAGTGTGTTAACCCCACGTGTTCCTCAGAACACCATGCACACCAAAATCTGTGCCAGGACACTCTCTCCCCAAGCCAGTGAAGTCTGCTTCTTTCTGCATTGGGAGGGATCTGCCCCTACATGTTTAAGTAGGGGTAAGGTAGGGATAAGAAGGATAGATACCCACCAGCCATCACCATGCTTTCTTTCTCTATTTCAGAGATTATTTTAGGAAGAGATTTTTATTTTCTTCTCCAGCAAGCTCGGTCGGTCCTGTAAATAGCTCCCTGCCACAGAATGACTTCTCCACTACAGGCTAGAGTGCTACTTGCATTGTCATTACATTACAGCCTTAGGACTTTTGGCTGGCTGCTAGCTACAAATATCCCAACTAAAGCAGTGCTGCCCCAGGCTGTATTTAACTGCTAGCAATACCATTTCTGTAATCAGGTCTTCTGTATGAGTGAAGGACTGCTAGGTGAGAACAGCCTTGGATAACATAAATGCCTCCTTCATTGCCTTGTGCTGACAGAGAAGCCCAGTACAGTGGCTGCAAATGTCATGCAATGATGAGAAGCAGCAGAGCCACAACTGGTCCGTCCTCTCCTTCATATCTCCACACCTGGTGGAAGCCCCTTGGAAGTTCTCTGCACTCTGTGTGTGTGTGCATAGAGGGAAGGAGACAGGGAGGGATTAATAGAAGCAAGCCTTGCTCCTGCTGCTCCCTGGTTTTTAGGTACTCTGCTTCCACAACTCAGGCTGCAAGATGCTTCTGAACTTAAGGGACTGGAGGCACAGCCTCATGTATACACAAGTGAAGATGTCTAAACAGAGCCCAGAGCACACACGGACCAGATGGGGGTCTCCAGGAGACACTTCCAGTCTCTAAGGATGCCCCAAGAGACAGATTTTCCCTGTTAATTTGAGTATATCCCTGAATTCATAAGCCAAGTCCTTCTCCCAGTTTGCAGAAGGAAATGTTGTCAGGTGGACATACTGCTTTCATATTGTTGTTTCCCTGTGTCCTGTTCTAAGCTCTTTTTTCTGTGCACTGTTTTGCTGCATGTATGAGTTAGGTAACCTGTGTGTGTATGCATTTCTGCACTCCAGCTGATCCTTTTGCTGCATTTGGTAAGCAAGAAACTTCCCAAGCCCTCTGTTCATTTTTAGAAAAAAAATTAAAAATGATACAACCAGTGTGCAAAACAGCTCTAGCTAGAAAAAGAACAGAACTATGGATTCTGCTTTGGAAACGAACCTTTACACTTCACTCACTGGGAGGGGGTGATGTTGGTTGGAAATCTGGGGGAAAGTAATCCTCCTCTTACACTCTTGGGACATGGGAAATGTATGTCCTCCCTGAAATGAAGTTAAAAGAACAAAGGCTTCTCTTAGTACCAGAATATTAGAGGCCAGATCATTTATATTGGTGTAGTTGTTTGTACACCAGCCAACTGTATGCTCGTTACAGAACTAAGTATCTAATCATCACGTATGTGCAGAGAAACAGTGTCATGTACATCCACGTGCATGTATATTTATATCTAAAAAACTACATACGTGCATTTAAAGCACACTTGGTGTAGTCTTAGAATACCTGGAAAAGGGGAGGCCTGAACCTCTCCTCAGTTATGCCTGGGCTAAATCAGCAGTGACTTCCTTAACATCAAATGACACCCATGAAAAGGTCTTGCATCCACCAAAGTCCACTACAGGCAGAGGTTGTGGGATCAGCCCTTTAATGGACACCTCACGCCATGCTGGCACATGTATTAGGGTCAAAGTATTACTGTTGCTGCACATTTTCCAGAGTCCAAACAATAAAGCTCATATCTTTATATGACCTTATAAAACTAATGAGATTTCCTCGCATTTTTCAGGGGTCAACAAAACGTTTTTGTCTTCCCTTCACAAACAATGATGTGATGCTCATGGCTTTCACCTCAAACAGTGTGCACCAAAGCATCCGAGCCCATCGCTGTCTTCCAGCTAGTGCTGGGGGCTCAATGAGCAGCGCTCCCAAGACATCCTTCTTTCTGCTCCGGGGCAGGGAGATGCATGGCCAAACCTGGTGTGTAAATCTAGATACTAATAGTAACATAATTGAGTTTTTAAATAGATGCGAGCAGAAGCAAATGCAAATCTGGTTATTTATAAAGTAATGCAGGAAATAATCACAAATGAAATCAAATATTACAGCAAATATCCAGCATGGACAGCAGCTAAAGGTCAGCGTCTTACAGTAGTGACCCCATACAGTTCTGTGACTTTAATTTAGCCGCAGCAAACCTGAAACCAGCAGCAGGACTGGAAGAGTGTGTATATCTGGAGCCAGTGAAACCTGAGACAAACACGAATGCACACGGAGAAGAGATGATGGCAGCATCTCTCCTGTTTGCTGCACGCACCTTGTTAGCCAGAGGCGAACCGCTATCGGCATACAGAATTAGGCTGCCCAAACCATGTTTTTCTCATAATCCAAGGCTCCAGCATTAACTCCTGTGTCCGGGCAGCGTTGTTCACAAAGTGATCAGGAGGGGAAGGAACACTGTCCGTGCGTTTTGGCACTAAGGGCAGAAGAGCCAGCTGGTGGGGCTTTTATATTTGGAGACACGGAGCTGGAAGGCGCATCTGCCCTGAGCGATGGCAGCGCTTAGAAGGACTCTGCTGCCCTCTGTGTGAACTCGCTAGTACCATCAGAGCCATCCGATCAAGTTTTTCTGACTATTTTGCTCCTTTTACTCCGCGGAGCTCACGCAGCTCCCCGGGCGCGAAGCAGCGCTTTTCCGACGGATCCCCCAGGGCATCATAGGTCAAGGGCGGACGGCTTCAAACTCAAGGAGGGAAGATTCAGACTGGATGCCAGGGGGAAGTTTTCCACCGAAAGTATGGCGAGGTGCCCAGGCTGCCCATAGAGGCGGCGGATGCCCCGTTCCTGGGCGGTTTCAGGGCCGGGCTCTGAGCAGCCCGATCTGCCGTTGGACTAGCGGCTGGCAACCCCGCCTGCGGCCGGGGGGCTGGAACTTGATGATTCCTGAGCTCCCTTCCAACCTAAGCGGTTCTACGGCTCTACGAGTCACAACCGCGCCATGCAGCACCGCCTGCGACGCCGCGGGGGCGGCGGGGCGGTGACCGCCAGCAGCACGTGACGGCCGCCCGTAGCCCGCTGGGATTTGAAGTCGCGGCGGGCGGGGAAGGCGCGCGCGTGCGCTCGCTCGAGAGGCGGTTGCTCCTCCGAAGGCCTGGCGCGTGGGGCGGCGCGCGGGTATGTGGGGGTCCTTGCGTGCCACGGCCGTTAGCTCTGAAGGGAGCGGGAGGGGCGGGGAGGAAGGGGGAGATGGCCGCCCGCCGGCGGACCCGGTGCGAGCCCTTCCGCCGTCTGCAGCGCGCCTCTGGGGAGGTCCTGGGGGCGTTCTGACTGAACTTATTGTTAATAGCTTGCTAGTGCTGCTCTCTTGTGTCTTACAGAGCTGGTGAGAAGAAAAATTGTTTTTCGTGATATATTTATCAGGCGGATGAGATACAAGTCAGTAAGCCAGCCAGAAGCTGATGTCATCGGGAGCACCAGCAGAAAGCACCATGGCCCCTGATGCACCTGAGGTGGAAGCGAAGGTGAAGTCGTGTGACAGGCAAGTAGAAAGACAGGAGGAAGGCGCAGGCAAAGCAGAATGCCTCGAGCCCATGTCCAAGAGGCAAAGGAAGAAACTACTGAAGCAAAAACAGTGGGAAGAACAGAAGGATCTCCGAAGGTATGGTTCACGAAATGATTTTCTTAGGATCGTGTGTGCTAGCGTGTTGTAATAGTCATAACGTGTCAGCAGAATCTGTGCACAGATAGCTTTAGCAGATCAGGGCTCTTGAACCAGTTTTTTCCCATACTAGGTTTAAAGCAGTAGTCACAGTCTGCTCCATCTGAGTAAGAAGAAGCTATAAAGGTAAGCAATTTCTCCATGCTAGAAGTGTTCCTCAGCTTGAAGCAGATAGGAGGAGGGCTTCAAAATTGCATGTTACTGGCTTGTCAGGAGGGAGGAATCTCAGGAATGGGTTGTGCCTTTCCTTGTTGCTGGCAGATCTTGCAAAGCACTGGGTTGATTTTTTGTTGTTTTTTTTTTTTCTCTTTTGACACACGAAATGCTGTACTGTTAGTTACGTGGACTTACCTGTGAAAATGTTTTTGGGCAATGGTGAGCTGTGTTCTTCTGTTGTTGGGAAGAAGCATATCTGGGCAGAAGGCCTGACTCAGAATACCTTTAAGTCTGCAAAACTCTCTTGTTTTCATTTGAATCATCACAGATATCTATCTTTGTATGTATATCCAGAGCTTCACAAGCAGAGTTGGGGTATCGATTTCATGGTTCAGATCGGGTTCATTGGCACAGATGCGAGTAACAGGGAGAAATTAAACTACTACTGTTATGGGCCATCCACCTTTATCACAGAACATTATGTGCATAATGTGCACCTCAACAGCACCTTTTTATCAAAGATTTATCTGTTTGTTTATTTGTGTAGGCAGAAACGAAAAGAAAAACGCCAGAAGAGAAAATTAGAACGTCAGTCAAAATCAGACACCAGTAATGAAGGGAATGACAGAAAGCGTATGCGAAGGGAAGTTGTTCCCAGCACGCTTCGCCTCGTTGTGGACTGCAGCTTTGATGACTTGATGGTGCTAAAGGTAAATCAAATTTGGTCATCAAATGCAAATGTTGGAAGATTCTCTGGTTGCAGTGTTGATGCAGTATCAGAGCAGACAGTAGTGGATAGTTAGCATTTTTCAGATTGTAATGACTCCTAGAACTATTCGCATCAGTTGCAGACATTTTCAGGGTTTAGAGTGTACCTTTATGTAAGCTTGCTGAAGATTCTGATCACATTCACGAAGATGTGGTGAGTTGGTTTGATTCCGTAAAACAGGAATATAGAAACAGTTTGTGCAGTGTGTTCTCTATGAAGCTGTATGCAATTCTACTTCAAAGTGGTTTTGCTAGAAAGGTTGTACATGCCACATCTAATTACTTTTTTCTTTGAAATCAATGCAAGGCTCCCAGCAGTGGTAGAGAGGTTCCATGGAAATTAGAACTCTTAGCATTATGAGGATACTGAGCTTTTTCTCTTAGGTACGCCAGAAGTGGTTTGGACAGGACAGCACAATTCAGCCCATCTCTAAAATCCTAGAGTGGATTATTTAAAAAAAAAAAAAAAAAAAAAAAAAAAAAAGGGAGAGATGTTCACAGGATAGGTAAATATGAGAAAGATATGAGAAAGATCAGTTATGGTGCCCAGCCATTGGTCAAGACACTTGATCTGCCATTTTGAGATCAGAACAGCTTTACCCCTACAAGGATCGTGTGTTACTTTGCAGCCTCATGTATGAGTGTAGCCCGCTGTGTCTAAGGCAGACCTCTCCTCTTGCTTTTACCCTGAGCCCTTCTACTTACCCTGAATGTCTGAATTCGCTGTCCTGCAAGACTGCATGAATTTGAGCTTTTGCAAAGCCCATCTGGCTACTTTTTGACTGTAATGCAGAGCATGCGTAGCACTGACTGAGTGTTGTGCTGTGACAAATCTCATTGGTTCCTAAGATTAATTTTGAATGTTTAAATGTATACTTAAATCTCAGTGATTTTGTTTTGTTTGTTTCCTTGAACAATGTGAATCAAGCACATGCGTAGAGGTGTTTAAATGTGGAAGATGTATGTTTCCACATCAGCAGAATCCCTTCACAAAGGCTATTCCTTCTGTCAGGGTCTGATATCCGCTCTCTGTCAGCAGTCACTTTTGCCAGTTAAAAGCCTCCTTTTTCTCTCTTTAGCTTCTGGCTCATGGTAAAGCATTTTGTGGTGGTCTGTCTGAAGGACTATGTAAAAACAAATTGTGTTGTATACAGGATGTTAAGAAGCTTCACAAGCAAATTCAGAGATGTTATGCCGAAAATCGCAAAGCATTCCATCCTGTGCAGGTATGTGGAAGCAAACTGACTGTATTGTCACATACAAAGTGTGTGAAAAAGACAGTTGCAACACAAGTGGACATTTAAAAAAAAAAAAAAAAAAAAAAAAAAAAAAGCTTTGTTTTTTTAATAAGAAAATTACATCTATTTTAGCTGATGAATTTTCAACCAAAAGTTATAAAAATAGACACATAAAAAAGTATGTGACTGTTGGTGCAGTGCCAGGTACCGATGTGCCACTAAAGCAAGAGTTGATAGTCAGTTTTGTCTATGACACATACAGATGGAAAAAAGGGACTGTGTGTATTTCTTTATGTTCCTAGCTGCATGAGTGTGGTTTTAGCACCACTACCACTTTTAACTAGATGATAAGTGAGCATTTTAGCTAATGATTAAGAGAAAAAAGACATTGTATAGTGGGGAAACAAATTGACATTTTAACAATTTACTAGTGTGTATCTTTCATTTGTTCTTGTCAAAGTTTTACTTGACCAGCCATGGAGGACAGCTGAAGAGCAACATGAATGAAAATGACAAAGGATGGGTCAACTGGAAGGTGAATATTTGACTATTTCTATAAGAAGGGAAAAAGAAAGCTTCATTACAATTGTTAGCTAGATTATGTATTGTGAAGGACCCATGCTTAATCTATGGTTATTTTTTTCTGTGACTTCAGAGCAATATCATGTTGAAGTGAGGCTCTTTGTGCTCTAAAATAATATAACTTAAGTCAAGGAGTGCTTGTCTTGAATCTAGATTTTATTTTTGCTTTAAACACTCCACAGACACAGTCTTCCCTTGTTCTTGAACAGATGTTGTTCTCTGATAGACTGCTTGATTTAGGCAGTTCTGACAGTCATCTGTTTTGGCAGTGCTCTTTTTGGTTTTTATTTTTAATTTTTTATTGGGAACAGTACTACTTTGAAATAATGAGGTGATTCTTCTGTTCACTTCTCTGTTATATCACCTCTCAATATTGAAGTATTCTTTAGAGAAATGGCTTGACATAGTGTCATGTTGGTTTTCTTGTGACTCCCTGTTAGACAAGCATTCCAACAAATAGGAATGCTTTGTGTGATTGAAGAGTGGTTCCACTTTGAGCAGATTTTGTGTGATCGCCAGTTCGCAAAGGCACAGAGTAAACCTCTCATACCAAATCCCAACAAGTACTGTTAGCTTAGTTAGCATTTGCATCTGGTTTTGCTCTTTTGGAAAGGTGGTCTTGAAAATGATTGGGATCCCTGTGGGACATAAGGTAACTCTTGAAAGGAATCACAAGAACTTAAGGTTTTGCAAAGTTCTTTTGGGGTTTCAAAAAGTTTCCCTGCAACTGTTTTACATGCCAGTGCTTTAGGGAGCTATGGTGGGTCTGTGGATTATTCAAGCAGTATGCAATCTGTACCATGGGATGTAATGAAATGTGAATGAGGGGCATAAAGCAACTCTTATTTTTGCTGCTTCGGTCTTGGGTCTGTAAAGATTGCCCAGCAACTCATCAGTTAAATGTAACTTTTTAAACATTTATTTATTTATTTATTTTAGGATATCCAGATTAGAACAGAGCACTACAGTGAGCTAATAAAGAAAGAAGACCTAGTGTACCTCACCTCAGATTCCCCAGACGTTCTCAGTGAGCTTGATGAGAGGAAGGCTTATGTGATTGGAGGACTGGTGGATCATAATCACCACAAGGTAAACTGTGGGTATGCTTCTTCTTTACAGTTCTTCTATTTGCATCTTGTTTTATGTAAATAATGCACACATACAAACTAACAAAAATAAATAGTAAGAAAACCTCTTCAAAAAAGATTTCATTTAAAATTTGTTGCAGAAAAGAGAAAATAAAACTTGTGGTGGTATCAGTGACTTGTGTTCCAATCTTACTAAGCCTAATCTGTGTACATACTGATTTTTCATCTTACCAAGGCTAGCCTCTGTATGCTTATTGATTGTACAAGTGTACACACTTTCCAGAACTTGTTTGTTTGTTTCTCAGGTGCTGGATTTGCTTTTTTTTTTTTTTGCTTTTTTTTTTCCCCCTGTATGTCTTCCTCAAAAAAAAAAAAAAAAAAAAAAAAAAAAAACTGGTTAGCTTAAACTGAGTAACTTTGTACTTAAGCTCAGGCTTGCCTTTGAAACAGGCTGTGCCTGGCATGTCCTAGAGCTGTATGACCAGGTCTTGTTTGTCATCCTTCTGACCATACATTATAGAGTGACACGTATTTGAGGTGGTATGTTTTCCAGAGGTAACTCTTGAAGAAGATACTGTCTTATCTGCATAGTTTTCTGTTTTTAAATATCTTTTACAGTAATAGTGAGGCAGTACTGGCGAGACTCTGGACAGAAAATGATGCTTGTAATCTTATCTGTATGTGCTGATATGGAATTGTGGTACTCAGTCCAGTTGTTTTTATGCCTTTCCTCCAGGGAATTACTTACAAAAAGGCTGTAGAGCAAGGAATTGGTCATGCACAGCTCCCTCTGGGAAACTTTGTGAAGATGAACAGTCGGAAAGTGTTAGCAGTCAATCATGGTAAGTTCTAAAATACTGAATGATTATGCTATTACAGAATATACCTGCAAAATTCTGAGTTTGAAACCTCAGAATGTGCGCTATAGTGAAAGCATCCAGTTTTTAGTGTGCTGATGTTTCTTGAATTTAATTGTCTTTGGGATACAATAGTCCTAACCTTTAAGTATTTTAGGTATGGGAAAATACAAAAGTATCTAAGGAAGTGCCTTATCCACTGAGAAGTGCACCTTCTGTTCTCGTAACTTGTCCCATGATTAATTTTGGCATTGCTGCCACCCCAGCCTTATTTCTAGACTTAGTGGATAAGTGAGTAAAATGTTGAAAACCGTTCTGTGTATTTTATTTCATTGGAGGTTAAGAATATGTGATATTTTTTTCATGTCTTCTGACAGCTTTGTTCAGCTATAACTGCTTAGGTACCTGTATGCTGACCTTGTTTGATTAAGCAGTACTCCATCTACTGAGCTTTCATAACTGCATTTTTACTAGCTTCCTGGTTTTGGTTGAAGTATACAGTTATGCTTGACAAAGTCTTGATGCCTTCTAGTCCTCCCATTCTGTTATTATTTTTCAGTGTCATTTAAAAAAAACAACAACACAGAAAACGGGCTACACAGACCATTGTGGGAATTTTTTACATGGCATATGAGTTTTAATTTTGCCTCACTTCATGTTCATTTAGTTTATTTGTCTTGCCTTGTGTCAAGTTTGTTATATTATTAATGTGTTGCATGATAACTCTAATTTCATGAGAGGCCAGTGATTGATGAGATGCACATTTGCATGATAATAAAGAATATTTAAACATAAAGGACATACTTTCTAAAACTTAATCCTTACACTTTCTTTATATAGGCACTAGCAAATCTTTGTGCAACTTACTAGAAGTTCTGCTATCTGTAGAGTTTTATTGGAGAATTTTTCTGCAGTAGTCTTATACTGACCTCTAGTGTCAACATTTTTGGAGGCTGGCTTATGGGGGAAAAAAAAAATCACTTATATTTGGACGTTCATTTATTCGTTTGTGTATTTATTGTGGACGTGTATTTATTTGTTTATATATTGTGCACGTTTCTTGTGCTAGACTTCTAGGCACCTGATTTTACTGCAGTTTAGTTGCTGGGATTTCATATTGTGTGGGACTGCATTCCTGTACTCTTCTAAAATATTTTCAGATCAGAGCTGAAAAACACAGAAAACACAGACCATTTGTGAGGTAAAGGTTCTGCTATGACAGTATTTTGCTTAAGGATTTTAGGCAAGAATAATTCCACCATTGCCAAAAGTGGAGGGATGTTGTGGTTGTAGTTATAGCCCTGGTCCATATTATAACCCTAATAACACAAGCTAAATTAAAAAAGACAGTTTTCAAGGGAAATGCAACTAGATATGAAGAAGATGGACAGAATCAAGCTGTCTCTCAAGTCTCATATAAATTTTGTGCAAGAGAGAAGCTTATTTGTGCTGAGATTTTTTTGTTGTCCTCAGAACGCATCTTGTTGCTTTTGTAATTGCTCACCATTTCTGTTTTGGTTAATTTGACATCTGGGTGCCTGCTCTTGGTGCACGGATTGAAGCTAGAAGACCAGAGCATGGGATAGACGAGACTGTAGGACCTGCCTGGTCCCTATGGAACTGCTTTTAATAGTGGTGAATTTGAAAAATCTCACAGAAGAAACTCTGTTAACTGCCTTGTCAGTCTTTGAAGCACTGAAATTGAACGGGGCCCTCTGGTGGTGAGAAATCGCTAGCATTGTTAACAGTTAACAATATGGAGTCCATATGCTGCTTTTCATTTATTTGCTTATTTATACCCTTATTGGGATGGTGTCTCTGTATACTTCTATCAGTGGCTCAGAGCCTGCATGTTATACTGGCATGAGGAACACAAATATCCGTTCAGGTTTCTATGCCAAGGCAAATTCATTTTAGTGTATTTTACAGAACCATGTTAAATTCCAGTCTGCAGTGATGTCTATGAACTGTTCCCATTGTCTTTTCCCGTGCTTGCTGAATGCTTTTGTTGCTATTGCAGCATATCATTGAAGCCTCTGTTGCCCTGTTGAAGCCTCTCTCTTTCCATCAGTTCTAATTTTACTGCACCAAGTTCCAAAGCAAGGGTGTTCCTTGTATTCTTCTTGTTTCTTGAGCAACCATTTTTGCCACAGATGCTTTCTGGAGTAACTTAGAGTGGTCTTAATGTAGTGGTATGACCTTTGAGAGGTCATACTTTGGTAGTGCTTTCAAGGTGAATAACCTGCTTGGTAAAATGGCCATCTACGTCAGTGTCACAGTGTCCTGTAATCTGGGCATCCTGGCAGGCTGTCCAGGAAATCTGGATCTGGGAAACATCTAGTAAATGTGATGCTTTTCTGTATCTTGACTCTCAGCATGAGATCTGCGCAGCTCCTCCCTCATAGCTCCTCTGATCATTTCTCATATGGAACATTTGCACTGGGTGCATTTTTTTGAAGTCTCCATTCTCAAATGGTGTTAGCACTATTTCTGTAGCCTCAAGCTTGAGGAACCACCCCTGCACCCCAGATTTGTTAGCTATGTCTGGTTTACCTACGAGCCACAGGACCGCCTCCTGCCTTCCCTGCTGCTGCAGAGCCACAATTTATATTAAGTTTTTTTTTTGGGGGGGGGCAGCCTGGGATTTTTCTAAATAAGAATTTGCTGATTACATTTGCATATAATGCACTTCGGAGCTATTGTTACCCAGGGAAAATTGTGGGAGGTGAAACAGGAAGGAGTTGGGTAACAGTATGGTTAGTATAATAGCAGCACCAAGAACTTTGTATTATTAATATTTGCTGAAAGGGGGAGTAATGAGAGTTTTTGCTTTAAGCTGAGATTTTATCAGTTAGAAGTGGAAGAAAAAGATAATGAGGTCATAGTAGGTTTTAGGAAGACTTGAGACTTTCTTTGTGTTATAATTTGAGAGGGAAGTGACGTCATTGTTAAAGCGCATCCATAGGAGTATTCCTTTCTAACGTGGGAAAGTGTTAATAAGTATAGAAGGCATAGCATACTTATTGTGAGACCTGAAGGACTGGGGGGACATTCCTCTGTGCCTGAGAGAAATCAATTCAAAGTGGAGCAACTACAAAAAGTGTTGCTGTAGTAACTGAGAGACTATAGAGACTAGAGACTGAAAATGCTTTGCTTTAAACTTCAACAGTATCAGAATTGCCACTTCTGCTTCTTCCTTCACTTCCTTGGCTCTACCCAAGTGCATGTAAATGTCTGTAATGATAGATTTGGAGCTGTGTTCCTATAGCGCTTCAGTTTCTTTCTTGTAAAAGAGCTGATAGTGTTTCTTGATGTTGCAGTGTTTGAAATCATCCTCGCGTACCTGGAGAAGAGAGACTGGAAGGAGGCCTTTTTCAGTGTCTTGCCACAGCGGAAAGGGGCAGTTCCATTGGGAGAAGCCAATGACTCATCCCAACATGCTCTATCTGAGAAAGAAGGTGAAGACAATGACTCAGACAGCAACTAGCCTGCAGCATAATAAGATGGGAAAGATGAGACATGCAGTTTGTGGGATAACACTGAGACACGAAGCAGTTAAGCTCTGAAGATCATCTGCTGCGCTTGTGATACTTAATTGTCTCAATGCTTGGTAGCTTTGGAGTTGGGTCAAAGGTGTTCTTGGACAGAAAGGATAAAAACAAATGCAGTTTTTATCCAGAAACTTCTATATTAATAGCTTAAAAAAAATAAATGAATAGCAAATGCAGAATTTATTTTCTTTACCAAGGAAGCTACGTTATTTATGTTGGTTTTTATTTTTTTAATAATTGCTTGGGTATATTACCCAAAATAATTAATCACTGTTTTAATGCTGCATTCATCTCTGTTTCAGTTCTAAGCAGTGAATTACAAATAATCCTGTGACCTCAAAACCTGTACCACTAGTGCCTGTTGCAAGGCGTTCATTTAAAGACAGAAATAACTGATTTTTCTGAGCATTTCAACAGACAGTCACAAGCAACTGGGCTGCCTTTATCAGCTGAGCCACTCCAATTTATACCCCTGATTTTAGTTAGTTGTGGTCAGAGAAGGAGATAAAAGTGTGGGGTCAAGCCATTGCTTAATGCTTCAGTTTGAGTAAATGGGTGTCTGTGTACATGCGAAGCATGTGCCTTGGCTGGTGTGTGATACATTTGTTGGTACATGTATAGTGAGTTCAGGTGACACGATCACTTTTTATATATTGATCATCTTAGTAAGATTTAACTTGCAGTGTCAGAATAATACTGGAAGTCAGGATCTCTTAGTTACAAGTCTTATTCTTCAGTTTCAGTATACCTGGTTTTTGTTTTGTTTTGTTTTGTTTTTTTGGTTGGTTGTTTTTTTTGTTTTTTCCCCATTATGTTAACTGTGTTGTCTGTCAAATGCTTTGCTTTTTTCTGTTTTCCTTTTAAAGCCATAGTTTCTGCCTTGGCTGGAAGCTGTAAACCACTTTGTGCTTTTTCCAAGTTCAGAAATGGACACTTTGGAGGTGTGGCTTCGCTTCTCACCTGTGAGAATGTGCCCCCTTCCCTTGCTTTGTAGGGGCTGTCCAAGTAGCTGCTGGGGCGTTTTAGAATGTGAAAAAGTATGGCTCTCACAATGATTGCTGAAGAGCTAAAACCCACCTTACTGTGACTGCTTGTCTCTGCTGACCTGGAATCAGAGATGCAAATGTGACTTTGTATTCCTTCCTCTGTTATTGCTTTTTAATTGAGAATGGAAGTGGGATCCCTGCAGAGTCCTCATGGTCCCTAAAGGGTTGGCAGCAAACTGGTCATGACTTCTTAAACCTCTCCCTATACTTTTAAGAAAAGTTTCTTCTTTTGAAAGGATGGCTTTTTTCCTCAAGTACTTCTTGGTTTGGTTTTGTTAAGCTACATAAAAACATGATTTCTTTAGTTACAGCAAGACTAGCTTCATAAAGGCACTGCTGGTATTGTATCTGTAACAAGCAGTGTAAGTATACCCACTATTTATTACACTGAGTTCTGACAAAAATTTGTAAAACTTTAAAATTGCAAGGAAGTCTTTATCTTTACAGCTGAGGCACTGCATGTTAATGTACATAGCACCTATTAAACCTGGTCTAAGACTCTTCAGTCTCTTAAAGGTTTTTTTTAAGGCTTATTTCATATGTGTGCCTCATTCAGGAGATAAACTGGGGACTTTAGAGACACTTGAATGGGTCCAGTGGCATTTTATGAAATTATTCTGGTGACAAAGCATTTTTGTTTCATGAAGGAATTGTATTACAGCCTAAAAGACAACCTGTCTTGCGTATGCAGCAGTGAAATCAGAAAAATGCACATTTTTAAATCAAGCTGTTGCAAATCTGGAGCTTTCCTATCTGTGGATAAATCCAGACCATATTCCTGTCCTTGCTTTAATCTACAGGATGTATGAATGACTGCAAGATTTGAGTGATGCCTACCTGCAGTGCTTCCAACAGATTTGGAGTAAGTACCTGCAATTTAGAGGTCCAGTATCCCACTTAATGCAGCAGACAGTAGTTACCTGTGGTACTTACAAGCAAAGAAAGCATGTAGCCAGACTGTGACTGACACAAAGCAGGTGAAAGTTGTGAGTTTGTGAGAGACCTGGACAGTGATTGCCAGCAAGTTGTAAAGTTGATAGGATTTATGTGGTCTTACAAAACAAGGAAACACTGTCTGGAAGTGTCACTTGGTTCCCACTTCCTGTTTTCTAACACATTTAACTTCAAATTAGGAAAAGTCTAGCATATTGCTTTTGTAAAACTTCGAGTGTTGCTCCATAATATCACAGTAGTGATATTGTGACCAATCACTGGGTGTTCATTCACGTTGTCTACATCACTTTGGTTTTCGTGTCCTTTCTAGTGCATTTGCCAGTAATTTCTGTAGCTATTGTTTACCTTTTCTCTGATCATGCTAACCTCATTGGTCATACTATGCTGAAGTCTGTGCATCTTGTCACGCACTGTCTCTACAAGATGCTGTCCTCAGGTTGTGTTAACTGCTGTAGATGGAGCAGTAAGGACTTGTACTTTTTGTGATGTGATGACCTGGACAAGATTTTCTTCCAGAGCTAGGACAAAATTATCGACAAAATGATTGCAGCACAAAAGTGGGGAGACCTGTAGCCCCTGCCATAATGCATCCGCTCATCAGACAGACCAGGAATGTAGTCCTCCTGTCTCTCTAATATCTTTTTGCTTTGTGGAAGTGCAGAATGGTAGGATGGCCGTCTGTTGACAACCCTGGGAGAAGCATCCTGAGTAGTGTTGGTCTTGTCCTGTATTTCACTTGGATGTGTATGTTGTCCTTTTTTATTTTCCAGTTTCCCTGAATGTTTGACTGCCCCTGTGAAAAAGAGCATGGGCTTCCCAAGTAGTACATCTTAGCACCTTGCCACTCTGCAGTGGTGGGCAGGAAACAAGTGATTAAAAAAAAAACCATGGGATTTGTGAGAAATGGTAGGACTTTGAATGTGGCTTCCAAGCTGCTTGAATTGCATCCTGTAATATGACATGGTGCACTTATGACAGTTGTGCTGCAGGCATGACAGCAAAATTACTCATGGGAAGGCTGGGCATATCACTTAGAGAAAGCTGCCTAAACAGCAGCAATTCCAGCTGTTAAAAATGAGAGATGGCCACTACTATTCCAGGTCCAAGTAAATCCCCAGTAAAAGACAGGTATGAGATCTGAACTGAAGGCAGTGAATGATGAGTGCTGTCACCTATTTGTTCAGTGAGTAAGTTACGTAATAAAGATACTCAAATGTATTAGAATAATAAGGTTTTTTTTTTTTTCAGAACTGCTTATTGAAGTAGTTTTCAATGACTGCATAATTTTTTTTTCCTGAAAACTCTGAAACTTTGTCCATATTTCGTTATTGCAGTGAAGTGCATAACTTTTCTTTTTGAACTGCACACTGCAGAGATAAATTGAGTGGGCCCAATGTGCAGTGACAGTATAACTTCTCTGAAGAGGAATGGAAATAAATACTTTCAGGGGAGGTTGATTTGCAACCTGAGTAGTTCATGAAGCATTTAGAAATGTTTAACATTGATGCATGACTATTTAAATTAGCTTACTCTCTGATTCTTCTCAGTAACAGAGGATGGTTCCAAAAGGCTGTAGACTCCCAGCTGTTGGTGGTAAGAACAAAAGATAGTTCTGAAGATGAGGCATCTAATTTTGTTACAGGACAAAGAAATGCAGCTGCCTCACCAGAATAGTCTTTCAGGGATCTCCATCCTTGCTGTGCCTTGGTGTTTGTAAGAATCTGTTTCAGCTCTTCCTGTTAGAGAATCTACATCATCAATAGAGCAGGCAGGTAGGACCAGGGAAGGAGTCAAGACAACTGCACAGCATGACTGGGTAACACTTGTATTAGGCTGTAGCCTGTTGATCTGGTGTGACTTTTGCCATTCTTTATCCTCTAAACATAAATAACTTTTATTCTAGTCTTAAGATTCACACATTGAAACTTGTTTGTCCTTTATGCTTGCAGCCCAGGTGGCCACCCATATCCTGCGTTGCATCAATAGAAAAATGGCCAGCAGGTTGACAGAGGTGATTCTGCCCCTCTGTTCTGCTCTTGTAAAACCTCACCTGGAGTACTGCATCCCCCAATACAAGGATGTGAAGCTGTTGTAGTGGGTCGAGTAGGGGGCCGTGAAGATGATCGGAGGGCTGGAGGACCTGCTCTATGAGAACAGGCTGAGAGAGCTGGGATTCTTCAGCCTGAAAAAGAGAAGGCTCTAGGGGGACCTTATAGAGGCCTTCCAGTACCTGAAGGGAGCCTACAAGAAAGCTGGGGAGGGACTTTTCATAAGGGCATGTAGTGGCAGGAAGAGAGGAAATGGCTTTAAACTGGGAGAGGGTAGATTTAGACTAGATATTAGGAAGAAATTCCGTACCATGAGGGTGGTGAGATGTTGGAACAGGTTGCCCAGTGAGGTTGTGGACTCCCCCTCCCTGGAGGTGTTCAAGGCTAGGCTGGATGGGGCTTTGAGAAACGTGTTCTAGTGGGAGGTGTCCCTGCCTGTAGCAGGGGTGTTGGAACTAGGTGATCTTAAAGGTCCCTTCCAACCCAAATCATTCTATGATTCTATGATTTTTCTAAGTGGGTGAAGCACCTTTGAGGGAGATTTGTTTTGGACATCTAGCAAAAGCAGTAGCCTATGGCTTTGAAGGGAAATAACTTTGAAGATGCAGTTGATTAAAACTAACCTTGCAAACTATCTCACTTAATGGCTCTAATGTGTTTGCTTGGTAGCCTGCCAACTTCACAGAGGGAATGTAACTGTGCTTTGAAAAGCTGTACTAACCTTGCTTTCATTCTGATTCTATTCAGTAATGAGTCTCCAAGGTCTCTGAGATTTAATTAAGCTTTTCAGGCTCAACTAACACAGCATGATGCTGAGAGACAGTTGATAAGAAACACTTAGGGCAGAAATTTGTACAGAATTAAGGCAAGGTGAATATGGCCCAGAAATACACACACACATATTGTTACTGTTCACTCGATGTATGGTCACTCAGCCCTGCTGTTCAGTTGCTGCTATTTGGTTTCCACCTCTTCTGTAGTGTTATTACCTGAGACACAGGGGAAACCTCAAAGTGCTGTAGAAGGGAGGGGGTTCATCTTGTACAATATAATGTTTGTCAACTCCTCCCATTTGAAGCTCTGCTCCCATTTACCAAGCCCTACAGGCTAATACTGTTGGACAGCTGTAGGGAAACAACATATGCCTAACATATCCCAGAAACTGATACCCATTTAAATCATTTGTACAAATGAGTTTCTGCATCTGTGGTATGAGCTGGCAAGTGCACCTGAGCAATGACTGCTCTGTGCAAGTGGCTTTTCACTGGCTGCTCACAGAGCTGGGACTGTCACCCAGGTCACAGTGTGTTCCTGTTTTCCAGAGAGAAATGGGAATGGAGGGTGTAGCTGTTAATGTAGAAATGATTGGACATGATGATAGGGGCTGTTAGAAGAGTAAGCTAAGCTCCGCTCAGAGCTAAGCTCCTTTTTCCATAGCATTGTGCTAACAGAATTTCTCTCTTTCTCTCCTTTCCCAACAAACAGGCAGTTGTTTTGAAAGAGCCTATTTTCACTGAATTTCTTTTTCTCTAAAAAATCAATAGAACTGTAGCTTATTTATCATCATGCTTTGGTTTTGTGAGAATGAATTGACAGAGGCGTGTTCAGATAAAATCTAATTCTTCTGCTTTCACAGTTTACTCGACCTAAGAAAGGTCCAGATATTTTTCTGTTATTGTTGGCCTACATTTCAGTGGCTTGAGGTTTGCATGGTAATTTTCATGTTTGGTTTGCCCTATGTGCTGCAGATGCTAAAATCAGTCTGTGATGCTTCTCTGTTTATAATGGGAGATATGGAAGTACACAATGGTTTGCTATGAGGTAGACATCTGAAGTCATTGCAGCCAGATTTTGGGAACCCAGGGTCTCTCTCTTCTTTTAAGTGATGACCCTCTCTTTGTCTCATTATGCCTGTGACTGTCAAGAGTTACAAGAGAGAGTTAGAATAACAAGAGTTATTTGTACAGGCCTAGGTGGGTCATGCAAAAACACAAATCTGATGATGAAAAGCATTGCCTCTGCCTTTTTCCACTTAGCTTACTTCACATATACCTACACAGCATGATTTGAGAGCCAAATGTAATGAGCAGAAAATAATTTTAAAAGGGAATCTGAACAGATTTCTTTACATTTGTTCTAATTTTTATATCTGTAAGTGCTAAGAGTATGCATTTCTGTATGTGAAAATGACTTGCAGCTGCTTTAATGGCTATGAAGATATGGGCCTCCCTTGTGAGGGAGCTATCTGTTGTTTGGTGTACTGCAGGGCAGCATTCAAGGGCACGTCTCTTTGTTTCCATTGCCAGCCATGGCTCTTCTCTGGAGATGATGTGTCTGCATGTGCTGGACCTCTGTTTCTCACCCTTGAGAACAAAATACGGTCTTTATCCATTTCTGGAAAAGATTTTGAAAAAGAAAGCAGTACGTTACCAGCCTAGGCTTAGAATTTTGGTAGACCCTTGAGAAAGGACGCCTCTTCTGCATCCCCAACAACACTTTGAAGGAGAAATTGATGCTTCAAAGGTTTTTTCTTTTGTCCTTATTCTTATAAAAGATCATGCTTCCCTACTCCTTCAATAATGTTAGTAACAGCAGTAAATGCATTGGAGCTGCTGTGAATCACTTTGTTAAAATGATCAGGCATTCAGGTACTGACTTTTGTTGTCTCTTTCTTTGTGTTTCAGAAGGGATACAAGGAGGCACTGGTGGGTTCGTTGGGAGTTCCAGTAATGTTTGTTTCCTTTGGTTGGCTAGAGGCTCAGAAGGGGGCTTTGGTAGCTGAAAAAATCTCAAAGTGTTATTTTTGGCTGCAAAGAGTCAGGGAGATACATTACATGATGGCAAATTCCAAAGTTTGTTAGCAGCAGGAGTTTCAGCCTATGTGAAACTCCTAAAAGGAGATTTTAGTGAAGGAAGAGATGAAATCAGTACCTCCTGCTGCTATGATTTTTCCAGCAACACACAAATGCTGTTACACACATCCCTTATCTTCCTGCATTTATGAGGTGCACTGGTTAAAAGGTTTACATGAATGTTGTATCAAGAGAAACTAATTGAGTTGCCTCAAGAGTCTTGGGTATCTAGCTTAGCAAACTTCTGTTTTTAAGTTTAATATCTCATATTGTCACTGAATTTGGACCCTGCTGCAGTGACAAAAGGTAAGGCTGCTCTACATTCACAGTCCCTTTTCTGTAGCATGCTAGGCACATGGCATCTCAACATTTACAATATCCAGTACTTACCATGCTTCATGTTTTGACTTGCTTCTGATCTGTTAGTTGAAGGCCTGAATGAAAAAGGACAAAAGTCAAACAGTATGAACTGTTCTCTGCAATATACAGGAGGCTTGTCTTTTCTGTTTGTTGTTGTTGTTTTGTTTTTTTTTTTTTTGAAAGAGCTTTAAAGTGCTCAGAAAGCTCTGTCCTGTTCCCGTAAAAACTAAATTTGTATCAGTGTGTGTGAGCTCTTTTATAGTTAGAAGTGTTTCTCATTCAAGATCTGTATGATGTACTTCAGTCAGAAAGCTGCATTTTCACAAAATCCAGAGGCAAAGAAAACAGAACTTTCTAGTTAGGTTTAGCTTATCCCCTCGCCCTGGCAGCCTCACCACAGATTTTACCTGTTATTTATATCTCCTTCTGGACCTCTCTGAGGAGACCGAGGCTTTAGCAAACTCTGGATATTCGTGCTCTCTCCTGCACCTTCCTGCATTGCATGTGGCTGGTTATTCAGCCTGCCTTTACCAGTCAGTTCAGAGTAAATCAGTCTGGACATAAAGACTTTCTCTGAAATTGGAAAACAGCAGAGATTTTATTTACATTATTGCTTGCTGATTTGGATGTTTGGAGGTGACTTTGGGAGTTCCCTTACCTGGGATTTTTTGAGAGGCTTAAGGACATGAGAAATAACATTTGTTTTCTGCCTTCCCACAGCCCAGAGCGCTATTGAGAGTGTGAGGCTTTCCTACCCTGCAGCAGACCCCTGAGATTTGGGTGACTGCTTTCTGTTCAGAATGGCCACATCTGGGCCCACCTCAGTGAGTCCTTCCAACTCAGCAATCCCACACAGTTCAGGCCTGTGAGAATTTCTGGGGTTTATACAAATATGCGAGAGATTGTTCCCTTCAAAAATGAACGCACGTGCTTGTTACCTTTTAGACTTGCCTTTGAGAGCCATTCCTGGATCTCTGTAAGCGAATCTGTCTGGAAAACATTTCTCAGTTTTTCAAGCACCTGGAAGATATACAAGATAGTTACTATGAAGATGGAAAAGCTGATTGGCAGCATAGTTCTGGTGATGTGTTAGTTTAGCTTTAGTACCCTGAGCATGCAGAGTTTTACAGGTATGCAAACTGTCTTGCAGAGTAATAGCTAAAAACAAATTTAAGTCAGTAGAATCCACACTGGGGAAAATAGTCTCTCAAATAATGTCTCATGCTGTCTTCAAGAAATAAAAATGTATCACATCATTGGAAGCCATGTACTGCAGCAGTCACATCTTACCTTTATTTCCCAGTGCAGGTAGTTTAGGTCAAAATCTGTGTTCTGCTGGGCATGAGGACTGTGTCTCGAGTTGAGGCATGCAGAAGAAGGCAGGGAGAGAGTCTGGAGGATTCCCTGGGTAGTTGCTGGTTGTGGAGAGGTTTGGGGTCGTTTTTTCAAAAGCTTTTCCAAAATAGAAAACAATCTGTAAGGAAATGTCTTGACTCCTTTTAAGTGGCAATTAAAAGCAACGTGAAATATGTCTAACAGGGATCCCCAGAAAGGATGTTCAGCAGTAAATACATGTAAAACTGTTATTTGGCTGAAAATGGCCAGAAATAGGAAACGCATAGGTTAATAATTACAGGTTCTAACACATAGTCACAAGGAATAATGTCAGATATCCACAGCATAATGTTGGATTTTTCCCCTTACTGCTGAAGAAAATGATTGGAACCTTACATTAAGCTTTGCTTTGAATCATCTCTTTTGAAAATCTGTTTTCTGGAAAGATCTGGATTTTGGTGTAAGAATGAAAGTGATGCTGGGTAATAACTAAGGGAAATTGGATAAGGAAAGAGTTAAATCTGGACCTCTATGCTTTGTTTGCTTTACCATCATGGATTTGCAGTATGCTCCTCAGCAACTCTTCATTTCTCTGTGTGCAGGCTTAGCCAGTATAGTAAGAGTCTGGGAATTATGATGTGATTAGCAGAAGGTTTTGTTTATAAGTGCACAGAGGAAGGCAGAGGAAAAGCAAAATGCACCTAACAGCAACAGTAATTTTCTGTATGTGTCACCGTATGGCAGTATCTGGCCATTGGAAAGTTATTTTGCAGCCAAAACAGTAAACAATTTGAAGAACTGTGTTCTGCATGCATACAGGAAAAGTAAGATGCCCAGATTGGGAATCAAAGAGCAACATTTAGACAGAAAAAAATAAAAATAGGAAAGTTAGAAGAGAACCTAGTTCTTATTTTTAGCATATTTTCTGCAAAACATCTGAGTAGTGCCCTCTGTTGTTCAGTAGCAGTATAGCAACATTTGCATTGGTTTTTTTTGCCACCCTTGTGACAGTGTTTGTAATAGCATAAAAACTTAGCAACTAGCTATTATACAGTCACTGTAAAGGTGAGTAATTGGTTAATGTGCAGCTTGAGACTAAAGAGCTATTGCAAAGAGAACCTTCTATAACACATAGAATCTTTATAAACACAGCTGTGAAATTGGATCTAAACCCCAGTATGTTACTTCTACAAAATGGTACTAGCAAAAGTAAAACTGTTGGCACTTAAAATGTAAAGAATCTGTGTTAAAAGGGCATGATTTATCTTGTACTTGTTTGTAGAATAATGGGATCATTTTTTTTTTTCTCCAGCAGTTTGAGACAAAGTGAGTTTTTATTCCTGTATTCATTGGATTTGATCATTTTTCTTGCTAGCAAAGCACAGTGATATTACAGAGCTGAAATTGATAGGGTGATGATTGTCATAACTCTTCTTGATACTGTATCCCTTCCAAGTTCTCCCCATATCCCTCTTTTTGGGTGTGTTTCTTCCTTATCAGCCTGAGATGGTGAGTTTGGTTTACAGTATTCAGAAGTGAGAAGGAGAGTGCTGAAATTAAGAAGTACGTTGGTTTTTTTCACTCACCTTTTCTGGTGATTTGGGACTACTTTGAGTCCTCTCTGGAACATTTGCAAGTCCTTCTCCATGTTCTGGAAATCAGTAGGCAGAGTGTTTTCTCAGGTTGAAAAATAAAAAACAGGTATCTGAGGGGGGCCTTTTTAATCACAAAAATGCACAAGTCATCTTTTAAAAGTCTGTATTTCTTTCCTTTTTCATTTGCTTTTACTATATCACATAGTACTGTATGTTTATGTAGATGTTTGTGGGGATGGCTAACAAAGCTGAAGAAAATCATGGAACCCATATGTTATAGATGTATGCTTATAGTATTATGTAACTGCTACTGAGAATGTTGCTCACTGATGCAATAATTGCTGATAATTGTGAAATCATTAGATATCTAGTGAACACAGAATTTTTAAAACCTACAGAGTTGCCTGTGTAGTCAGCAAGGAGAAATCTGTTCAGATGGGAAGGGAAGAAAGACTTGCCTTCTTAATGGATTGCCCTAGGTCCTGGACCTGAGCTGTGATAACACAGTGCCCTGGCTGAGACCTGGTTCCACCTTTAACAGTTTAGGTTCCTCTGCTGCTGCTGTGTAATGCAGCAGTTTGGTTCCCCTACTCACGTGCCGCAAGCTGTGAAGAGCCAGGCCCTCTCTGCATGAAAGCCTCAAGCCTTGGAAGGCAGTTGTTGGCAGGTGAGCTGCCTCTGGCATTCCCATTTAGCGCACACTCTCCGTCAGCTTTTTGCTCAGGGATGGCTGTTTTGTCAGCATATGGGAGTTCTCTGAAACAGCTGTGTCTTACAGAACAGATCGGACTATTGTTTAACCCTGTGCAAAAAACCAAAACAATACAAACAAAAGAGATGGCTACAGTCTTTACTACAGTAAACAAGCATAATAACTTATCAAGTGATCTCCAAGGAGAATCAATTCTGATGAATGGAAAACAAATGTCTCAAAGTTTAAGTTTTATATAATATTATAGGGCTTATAGAATGTGTCAAAGGAATTTCAAAAGTCTGAGAAGCCTAATAGGAAAAAATATCACTCAGCTGTGACAAAACTTGCGAAGACAGTGTGAGTGTCATTGCTTTAGGCCCATAACTGACCTCTCACAATCTGCTTCTAGACCAGATGTGCGGTACAAATGGATGGTACCACATATGAGAAGAGGATACCTACTGCCTTTTGGGAATGACCAGCATTACAAATGACAGAGCTCTATCCACTGCTTCGTCTGTCAAATGAAATGGCACTTTCATTTTTCTGAAGTGTTTTTCTGAAACTTTGCTTTTTGCTTTTGACCATTCAGTGAGTCTTATTCTGCGTCCATGAGTCGTCGTGAGAACAGAACTCCAGATGGGTAGCACACAGGGGCTGAGTTGGACACACTGAAATAGAAGCTCTAAACTGTTAATATAGAGACTTCTGATCCATTTCCCTGACTGTTTAACCAAAGAAGTGAGTTTGATAGTAAAACAAACAAAAGGTGTTTAAACAGTGAATAAACATGGCATATTTCAACAGGTGGCAGAGAGCCATGAGGAGCCATAAGCATTCTGCTGCAGAGGATGGTGTGATCAAGCTTTGCCTAACAGATATGATGTTCCAAATAAAATCTTGGAAATCTTGGAGATCAGTCAGATAGAGTGAAGCAATGATAATCAGGAAATAAGTATAATTCTCACGTCTAACTTAAAAAGCTTGTTGTCTTCAGTGAGAGTAGCAGCAGTTAGTGAAGACCTAGAATCCTTTCTTAGCTGGAGTTTCAAAAACAACCATTAGTTTTATTATTAGTCAAATTTTATTTGACATGGAGAAGAAGCAGTTGGTGAATGCTTTTCAGAACCTTGATTCTCTTAAGTATCTGACATAAGACCAATCTGAAGCAGAAAGAAATTACAGCTAAGTATTTATTTAATTTAAATATTTATTAATTTAAATATTATTCTGCTGAAATTAAAAGGTACCCACCCAATTAGAGTTAATCTGGCTAAGCGATATAAGACTTTCATCTTTGCTGCCTCATCTTTTGTCAGGTTATAGAAAAAGAGATAAAAGTATGTACTGTGTTTTTTATATATTTTTATACATATAAAACACTTTAAAAGATAAATATTTAATAGATTTTATATTCTGAATTTATGTAGATTATATATATGCACACAGAGGAATACAAAATGTGCGTTTTAAGCTGTGTGGTCAGTGTCAAAGAAGTCTTGGTTTTTTTTCCTTCAAAGGTGTTCATTCTGAATTGAAAGAAACTCAGCCTTTTCAGAAATAATTTGGTCTGCATCACCCTTTATACCTTATTGCACCCTTTATACCGTATGAACTTGTCAACTACCAATATAAATCATCTAACGATATTTACTTATCCTTACAGTTTTTGAAGAACTCAGTAGAGATTTCTGTGTCCCTTTTATGACCCTTATATACCTTCTGCAATGTAAATCTGGCCAGCCATCAACGGTTTTCTTTCAGCCACTGACAAAAGATGTCTTTGTACAAACGCACAGGCTCAACTTCAGAAACAGAAGCCCATCTCAAGAAGAACTATTTGTTTTGCTGATGTGGATGGTATGCTGATTTCTGACTGTATTCCTTTCAGGAGTAGGAACAGTAATCAGCTACATTTAGTGTGCAGTAAAATAGTACAGCATTATTAGAGCACAAGGTTAGTATGAAATACTGTGTTGCACAATATGTTGTTCCTGGAAAAGTATCAGAATGATATTGGTGAGAGTGAAGTAATCGAAAAAAAACAACAAAAACAAGTGAGAACATGTCTCTCTAAGTAGAGTCTTTGGCGTTTGAGGTACACTTGTGAGCACAGAAGGAAAGAGAAATTGTTCTAGCTTAAATGAAACCTCAGTTGTCTTGGTGAAATACTTTTAGTGGTAGAGTGTGAAGAATTTAGTGCTCCTAACTTTTATGCTATCAGCCTGACTTTATTCATTGCTGAGAAAAGGTAAAGACACCAGTGGAATAAAGTGGGAGCAGTAAGTTTGTGTGTGCATAGAGGAGAGTGTTCAGGGTACTTTTTAAGGTTATGAGCAACAAATTTGTAGTGCAGAGGATTTTAAGAGATTTTTTTCAATGTTTACTTCTGAGTAAGCTGTTCTTCACTCCTTTCTATGTAATGAACACTATGCTACTATGCAGGTGACACTGCTGTCATGGTAGGGATGCTGCTTACCCATATTGTCCCCAAGGGGTCTCAGTATTTTGGTCATGGCTGATCAGTTCCAGAAGTGAGATTTCTGACTGAACTGTGAATGCTGATTAAATGCTTATTTTAGATCCATGAAATGGGTTTTGGAACAAAGTTGCGTTACGCTCACATTTCTCTCTGTGTTTGCTAGGGCAGTCTTCTGGGACTGCCGTGTGGTCCTTGTACAACTCATACCTTGTATGTGGCAGAGCATCCGAGGGTGGGGAACGTTCCTAGAGGAGTATGTTACCCATGAGCTCCTGGAGCGAGAACAATGTTGACAGGTATTCATTGTGTAAGCTTTCCTATTCTCTTGCAGTGTGTCTTACTGTAGAGCGGGTTGGCTCTTACGCTCTCCGAATGAGGCCGAATGCTGGAAGTGAAGAACAGGAATTGACATATAAAAGTAGAGGAAGTTTCAATTACTGTTTTTCTTTTAAATATTTCACTGTTATGTTACCTCTTCCATGTGCGTTTTGGAGAAGCCATAAGCACAGGAGGGTGGAAGCAAGCTGCCTACTGCGCCATGGCTAAGTAGTTACCCCTGACAACTAATATTGCCTGTGGTAGCTTTGCAACCGCGTCTGTTGCCTCGCTGTTTCTGCTCAAGAGCTCAGCTGCCTACTGATATGCCTAGTGAGACTCCTTTTTGTAGTAACAAAGTATATTGAAACAGGAGTAGATTGCTTTCTGACTTGAGAAGTGAAGAACAAGTAATGGCAGCAAAAGAAGTGCTGAGACCTTGATTTCTAAAGGTGGTGTATGCAGAGAGGAAGTCTTATTTCTCTAAATACTTGGTGTCTGCTTCTAGATTTTGGTTTAGAAGTTGAGTAATAGACTAATAGCTGTTTTTACTGTTACCTTTATTTTTACCTTCCATATAGTACAAATGCCTGGTGTTCGATGTTCTTTGCTCCTGACACCTTGGTTAGAATATCTACTACTATAACATCTTAAGAACATCCTAAGAATGGTGTTGTATTTAAGGCACCTTGTGATGATTCAGAATCAAGTTAATAAAAAATGGAAATAAACCTTTAGGGGCTGCTCAGCCAGGAGAGCAGAATAAGCATTCATCAGTTATCCATTAGGGTAAGGAAGCAGTGTGTGGTTGCTGTTCATATTTTAAGGAATACATGGAGAAAAGAGGATTGAAAAAGGATAAGGACATCTTTTCAAGCAACGCTTATGTTTTGCACAGTTACATTTTTACTCCATGACTGTGTCTGACTTAGGGGAAAAAAAAATTGAGTGGACTGAGGGATTTCACAATGTGTGCAGAAGGCCATGAGCTGTGAGGTTGCCCCATATGAAAACAAAAAGTGTAAATCCCAGAGCTGAAGCTCTTGGGTTAAGGTTGTTATATGCCCTCTCAGACAACCGAGGAAAGGTCATGTCCCATGTGACAATTACATTTCAGGGCATGTGATGGTAGGGTGGAACTGATATTTCACAGGATTTTTTTTTTTTTTTTTTTTTTTTTAGCTAATGGCAAGATCTCTTTTCTTTTTTGTATGTACCTGGGGGTATGTGGAATACTTGAGGAAATAACATGACTTATTAACAAAAGCTGAAAACAACACAGCAAAAGACAGAAAGGAGTAAGTGATTAAAGCCTATATACTCAGTTGCATATGTTTGCAGTACCATTTAGTTGCAGTTTTGATCGTATACAGCAATACTGGTACACTGCAGGTTCCCTGGTGTTATTCCTGCAGACCATTGCCTTGCACAAACTATTCCTGATCAAAAATATCAAGCAGTCTGCCAGATAACCTGATTTCATGGTGGCCATAACAAATGTACTCAGTGCTTCTCATGCTCTTTGATACCAGTCAGAGTGCACTCATTAATTTTTTCTAATCATTTTGGCACTTAACTGTTCATAAATTGATTGATTGAAGTCAATTTTTACTTCACTACCAAGTTCTACCAGGTTTTCTACTACTGGAGCTCTGCTGGCTTGTTCTAAATTTTTATGGAATGAAATCAGAAGTCATGTTTTATTTAGGAGAAAACAATACGAATTTCAAAGCAGAAAGCTGCTATTTCAACTGTGAAACAAGATTTGAAGCAGTTGTTCTTGCTAATTAACAATCTATAGAAATGGGTAAGTATTTGATGGGTTTGTGTTATTGTAAAAGTCTTTAAATGAAAAATTCTAGTTTTAGTGTATAAAAATGATAGATTGCAGAAAAGATATAGCATAATGGATTAATCATCACAGAGAGTTCAAAGTTCCAGTTGAATTCCCTGTAATGATTTATGTACTTTTCCAAAGTGTTTTGTCTCTGAATTGTATAGCGTATTGAACTTGATTTTTTTTTTTACCATTGCATTTAGTAATATTTAACTGGCCAACACGGAAAGATGAAAGAAAATTGACTGCTGACTTTCTCCTGCAAGAAAGGAAATTGTCTTGCCTTAAGGATGTGAATTATAAGCAACATGCAACACCAATGAACACTGGTTAGCTGAAGCTTGCCTGATCTGCTCACTACAAATGTGAGGCATTATCTTTCAGAGTTGTGTCTTGCTGTGATTTCAATAAAGAACATGCCTTCCATTTTGTCTAATTTCTATGTTAAATGATAGTTGAGCAAACCATCTTATCGGGATTGTTGACCATCAGGCATCTGTCTATCCAAAGGCTGCTTCAAAGGGTGCAAAAAAAATGCCTCTGTGCCATGAAACTCTTATATCTATACTAGCACTATGGTCTAGCCTAGATTTCGTCTACTCTAAACATAAATACCAAAACATATCAGCAGAGAAGTTGATAAGAATTTTTTTTAAAGATAGTGTAACCGTATAGAAATACTTTTTTTTTTTTTTTTGGTACATCTTTATGTCGATGGGATGCAGAGTACATAATACATATGAAAGATACCTGTATCTCCTGACATAAAAAGTAAAATATACAAAATCTATGGTGTTGGTTGTAGTGGATTGACTGACTCATTGGAATAATGAAAACTGCTGATTTGTATTACATCTGATTGCATTTGTTTTTCTTAGCAAGCATTTATAATTTTGATTTAAAGAAAAATAAACTTAGAGACTGGCTTTTCCAAAGCCCTTTTGTATTTATTTTAAATTATGTGTTGTTTACCATAATGCATACCGTCCATAAGTTTAAGATTAAATGCTTACTAAAAATAGCCTATAAATTAAGTTATAGGAGTGGAAGATACTTTCTCTTCCTGGGTCTTTTGATTTTCTGCATATACTACTTACATTTTTATGTTGTCTACTAAGGATGAGCTATGTCTAACTAAAGTTTAAAATCTCGCCAATGTTTAAAAACCTCAAAGTGTTACATAAAGTTATTGCTGGTACAATATGTTTTGGGGAATTTAGATGTGTTACTTTGTCACAACACTGTGTTAATATTTAAATTAGTAAAATTAAGTGCTACTAGCTAGCACTGTTGTTATCATACTGTATATAAAATCATAGCCAAAATGTGGATTATCATTGCTGTGTTCAAAAACACTCCTTTGGGAAGGTGCATACAGTAGTTATTTAGGGCAGTCTTTTATTTGACTCCCTTAATTGGCTCGTGAGAAACAATGTAATTTCACCTGTTGATTGTTACATTGCCAGTTCTCAACTTTTCCCTTGAGAGTGTGGAAGAAGTTGCAGTGTTGTAATGCACAGAAAGATCAAACTACCTGAGAAGCAGTGGTGCGGGGGGCCTCTACGCCAGGATGCCAGGTTGGCAGTTCCTTCCATCCAGCTACACCAAGTTAACTTCCCTCAGTAAGCAGCAACCTTCCTGGGGTAGGGATTTGCAGCTGAGGAGGCTGCAGCCTGGCTTGTTGTGCTGAGCAGCCCACAAGCAGGCAGGGGAGTGGTGAGGGTTGGAGACCATGGAATCCTTCCTGTTCTTTGTGACACATCTGAGCTGCACACGCTACTATGGAAGCAACACAGCCACGTATTTGTGTCTCAATAGCCAAGAGAAATAGTTGTGTGCTGCCAGTTCTTCCTTTTTGATTTTACCACTCTTTTTCTTTAACACGAGAGGAATTTTAGTTTCTGTAGAGAATTAACGTTTCTATGTGGACACTGAAGAAATGGTGACCTACAGGACTGTAAAATTACCTGACATTGGCTTTGGCTGTTCAAGAAAATTCACACTTTCCAATGAGATTTGAGGGATTTTTCAGGAGTTTCGGGAGTTTTTCTAGAGTACAAGTGCAATGCTACATAGTTGTTCTGTTCATTTGCAGCAGATGAAATTGGTGTCACAAACTTGAGTTCATGGGATTGATTGGATGAGTGTGTGTGAAAATGTCTTCTAGGACTGATCAGTAAGGCTCTTAAATGTAGTATGGGATTGGCATTTCCATCTAGTAAAAGAAAGGAAATTTAAGATGGGAAAAGGCACGTCATGAAGTGTTGATTGTTTATTACCCTGGTTGTCTGTCTCTGACAAAAATCAGATAACTGCTAAATTGAGTTTACCATTCTTGAACAGTTTTCTGGTCTTAGAATTCTCCAAGTTTATATGTAATGTTACGTAGACACTAAATCACAGTATATTCTGTGAGTGCGTCTCAGCTTCAGAGGCAGGAAAAGGAGGCACACTCCCCCCCTTTTTGTGACTTGCTAAGATTGGAAATACAAGGCATTTACCCCAAATAGTGGGAGAAAAGGAAAAGATGAAAGGAAACAGGTTTGTCTGCTAGTTTGTTTACATTTGGGAGGGAAAAGAAGAGTTCGTGGCGTAACTCTTGTGTTAATCATTTTGGTAAGTATTTGGGTAATGTACAGGCTAAGCAGCTAAGATGCTGCTCTTGAATCTCTTCAAGAAAAGAAGTCAACTGATAGCAAAATCTAGCTAAGAAGCAGCCCATGCAGGTGCTAGTTTTTGATCCTGAAGCCCCGAAGAGTCTTTTATCATTTGCTTTGCTGTAAGCCCCTTGTAGAAAAGAGGCTGCTCCTGAATTCTTGCGTCTACAAGCTCAACAGCCACTAGCAAATGTGGCATAGTTTTTGCATGGTTGTTTTTTCTTTCCCTTTAGCTTTTTCTACACTTCACTAGGATCTGCTGAGCCTTATTAGGTTGGAGAGAGAAGCAATGAAAAGGCAGTATTTGTGCCACATGTTCAGACGGGCAGAATTAGATAAAAGGCTGATAAAGTGATTACTTACCATGTTTTAATTGCATTAGAAGGAAAAGACTTGATAGATAAGCTTAAAGAAGAAATACTTTCATAGTGAACTGCCCTAAAACGGGACAGGATAGAGTCTGGGACCGGTTGCATGTTTTGTGTCAAATATCAAAGCGCAGAGTGTTGAGTCTGAGGGCCTGTGAGAGCAAGCCAAAAAGAGGAGGCACTGCAGCTTCCCTGCATGCCAGGACTTTGAGCCTGTGCCCTGCTCCCAGCATCTCGAGCAATCTGACAGAACAACACAGATAAACTAATTTGTGCAGCGTACTTATGCATGTCAGCCCTTGTTTCACTGGCTCCATGTGCGGTCCTTTTTCTTACCACCTTCTTCCTAAAAACCATTTCTGCCTACACCTGCAGTCTGGATGCACTCAGTCTGGTGAAGGGAGGTAGATCACGGCTTCCATTCCATTCCCTGAAAAACCTTGCCAAGGAGTCAATGTGCCACAAGGTAAAGATGAGGAGAGTTTTGAGGGAAAGGAAAGGAAACAAAGGGATCAGTAGATAAACTGACAAGGAAAAATAGATGGGAACTTTGGAAGAAGGGAAGAAAGGAAAAATATAACTCTTGAGGAGTAGACTGGACTAGAAATTCAAGTTCTTTACTATGAGAGTGGTGAGGTGCTGGAATGGGCTGCCCAGAGAGGTTGTGGATGCCCCATTCCTGGAGGTGTTCAATGCCAGGTTGGATGGGGCTCTGGTCAGCTTGGTCTAGTATTAAATGTGGAGGTTGGTGGCCCTGCATGTGGTGAGGGGTTTGGAGCTTCATGATCCTTGATGTCCCTTCCAACCCTGGCCATTCTGTGATTTGCTTTTTTTTGAGGTTTTTCTAGGAAGTACTAGTCACTGGGTCTTGCCTCCTTAGGCATTGTGAAAGAAGTCTGCACATGACAGGAATGAATACCATGGTGTTTTGGGTGTATTTCCAGACAGAGCACACAGAACATACTCTACCTTGAAGGCAGAATTCGGAAGCTTCTTTGTACATGTGATTTTTGTGTTGACATTTTGTGTTATGCTACCAATTTTTTAATAGCACCACACCTTACAAATTCCAGACTTGACAGAACAAGGCAACATCTGAGATGAGTGGTATCACATTTTCCTAGAGGTTCTCAACCGTCTACTTTCAACTTTTTAGCTGTCACTCCACTTTTAGAGATGTATGGTTGTGTGGGATGTATAGTGACTTGGAGAGCAGATTCTCTTCTTGCTGGGTGAGAAATGAGTCCTTTTAGTCTTTTGAGGCTGTTCATCTGTATACGTGGTCTCTTCCAGCCAATCTGTCAAAGTTGCAGTATGAGGTCTCTGACTGGTGGGGAAAGGGGCTCAGACTGAGGTGGTTAGAAGCCCACATTCAAGCAGCTTAATGAGAGAGCACAAGCTAAACTGGCCTGTTTGGTATAACAGAAAATTCAGACATGAAGACTAGCTGCATAATCTTGATGTCGTGGTAGTGAGTTGTTGTCAGTGTATTACTGTAGGCAGTATACAGGAGAAAGCATTTGTTACTTCCATTGAGATAATGGCCCAGTTAGTGTCCATCTGTGAGCCTCACCAATGGGGGGCTTATCAGTGAGTCTTCTGCCTTAGACATGCCATGAAGATCATACAGTTCACAAAGCATCTCAGCATATCATGTAGTATCTGCTATACTACAGGCAGAAATAGCTGATCAGTAGAATTATCATAAATCAATGTATTTATGCAATTAGATTGTCTATGATCTTTACTGAAAGCAAGTGAAATTTCTGTGTTGCCTGTAGTTCTGTATTTTCAAGATCAATCGAGATGAATCATGACCACTGCTGTATCATGCTATAAAGGTCCTGGAAGTAGAAGGAGAAGATTAGTTTCAGAAGAGGAGAGTAGACTATGGATCAATTCCCTGATGTCTGCTGTGCCCCAGAGGTGAGTCAGGTCACCACCTCTGGACTCTGTTAGCCTCTTTCCACAGGAAGCCTTAAGTCACCCCTTTCTTTTTGCTCCATGGGTCTTTTAAATACTTTAGTAGGGATTCATGATATCTGTTCCTCTAGCCTGGACCAGTCAGGGCTTGCATCCCTAGCAGGCTGGAGGTACGCCTCTGAGGCTGCTGAAACGTCCTGCTGTCTCTGAAGATTCACCCAAGGCTACAGGAGTCTGGAACTTAATCTGGTCCACTGAGTCTGCAAAGGAGCACAATGACTTTCACACACCCTACTGCACCTGCACCTTCACTTGTGATCTCTGCTCATGATCTGTGGGCAATACAACCCCTCACACCAGGGCACTGTACCCAGAGAGGGTGAGTGTGTGGGTGTGTGAGGAGTGGTGGGGCCTGGGCTTGCTGATATTGTTGGATCCAACAGATCAGGCAATCACTTGCAAAACCAGCAGGCTGTTGCATGTGTTAAGAAACACCTGTCCTCTCTCTTCTTTTGTTTTCCAGTCAGCATGACTAAGCATGTAGTCTTTGGTCACTGTTCACTGAAAGCCATTCCAACAGATCAATGAGTAGCCAGATTGTAAAACTTAATGAGTCAGAGGAGCAGATAGAGCCACAGATTGACAGCGTATGTTTCTTAAGCAGCTTGCAAACAATGTGTTTTGATACATCAGCTGAGCTCTAAAGAGTGTTAACAATATAATTCAGCAAAAACTTTGTATTCCCATGACCCTGCCATTTTGAGTTCGGGAACTGCTCGTCCCTTCTCCTTGCTTCCACAGTGCCCCTGAGAGCTGTAGATTTGGAAGGCAGCTTCCCAGAGAGGAGGGAAGAGGGGCGAGCTTCCAGCCAGGGCTTGAGCCTTCTTTCCGTGATGCTGAGGCCAGCCATCAGTGGGTTATGAAAAGGGTGGGATGAGTGTGACAAAGGGTCTGGGAAAACAGTAAGCTGTAAAGATCTCAGCAGGTGGGTGGCTCATTTTCTTGCTGGCGCTTTAGATGTGTAAGGGGTGGGACTCTGAGCTCAGCTGCTTGGCTAAATGCTGGAGCTAAGTGCTTGCAGAAGCACTTTGTAAGTTCAGCTTCTAGGGCATTGGACAGGACTGTGGTATCAGCAGCTTGACCAGCACAAGAAACCCGTGGGAGCAAGATTCAAAACAGACGTGCCAGCCAACATGAGCACAGTGGGCAAAGTAAGCAGAGTTTTTTTTTTTTTTTTAGGAAAAGTTTCTTTGCTGCAACTGAGTAATGCATTTTAAATGCAGTTTCTTTGCAAGGACACCATAAATACTGATGGGGTGGTATAAATGAGAGTTTAGGAGACAGCTGGTGCAGTAGAGCTGCTTTTCCTTGCAGACCACTTCACTCTCCTAGGAAAGGCTGTGTGGCTGTGAGGCTCTTGAAGGCAATAATTTCAATTTATTTATTTACATACTGAGGCAACATAAGCTAATAACATTAGAGTAAGAATGAAGCTAATTTCAAGCTCTGATTTATCAACTGTATCACTTTCCCTTCTGAGATCTCAGGCTGATTTAAACTTTTACTAGCTTTTTTACATTTTATATAAGTTTATTAACAGTTTGTCATCTTTAGAAAACTTTGTGTTAAATTTTAGGGTATAAATGTGCATGTGTTGAGAACATTAAGCAGAGGTAAATTCACAAAGTTTAGTTCTCTGTTCAGCCTTTGCCCGAGCGTGACAGGGCATTGTGGTGGAGTTACCACACTTTGCTTTCAGTGTATTTATCTTTGAGGCAGTATGCAAGTTACCTTGAAGTTTATGTGACCATGCAACATAATCTTCCTCCTCTCTAAAAGGGTGTGTTTCTACAGCTTGCTTTTCTTCTGCTGCTGCAACTTGTAAGGTTGGTAGAAAACATGAGTAGAAAAAAAAAATGCTGTGACTCTAGTTAGTGCTTGCCATAGTAGATCGAGTGTGCTGTTGGCTCATCTGGGGGATTCTGTTACAGCCGATAAAAGCTCACAGTCAGCCATCAGAACACAGCCTAGCTAACCAGTGTCTAATTGTATGAGAGATTCATTTGCTCTTAGTGATCCACAGTTATTGGCTATTTTTGCTCTTACAAACATTGCACAGGCTTTGTGTTTGCAAATTGTGAAATCATTAGTGAGCGATGTGCAGTAAAGTCCTTTTTCTCTTTTCAGGGAAGTTTCCTTGAAAACATTGCCTTTTAAAATGTGATCTTGCTTCACTTATAATTTTTTTTCACTGGAAGCATTGGATTTAATGCAGACCTCTCACATCTCTTTTTCAAAGCTCTTGCTCTTTCTCACTTTACATCTGCTACTGAAAGTGCACTATTTTACGTTGCAGGTCTGTTGTTGCCTAGTACTTGTTTTCTTCATTACCAGTTGACATTCTGTTGCTAGACATACCTATTTTTACTTAGCTAACTTTTCATACAAAAGTTTTTTATTGTTCTCTCCCAGAAGGGTACAACACAGTGGTGTCACACTGCATGGCAGGGTCCCAAGTCACACTTAGGCACATGCTGAATTTCTGGTATCATAGACTTAATTCTCTTCCGTTTTGCTCTGAAGATAATAGCACCTGAACACTTGCAGTTAGTACATCTTACTTAATGGAGTGACTGTTCCCCTTAAAGGAGATGTGGAAAAATCTTATTCCATGGCCTTTAGTTGTGTAAAGTTCTGCAATGAGAAGACCCCACCAAAAAAGAACAGAAGCAAATAATGGGGACAGAGATATGAGCAAAGTCAGATATGATCTTGGTGGCAAAAAAAAAAAAAAACCCTGACTTACGGATACTGACTTTGGTGTTGTTTTTAATTTTTTTTTCCCTAGTTTTCCCTTTTCCCCAGATACAAACAGGAACTCTGCAGGTACAAATGTTAAGAATCTTATTGTGTTAACCTTCTCATTGCAAGAGCCTCTCCCTTTTCCCTTGCTCTTTTTGCAGGTTATTAAATGCAAGGCAGCAGTACTGTGGGAAGCGAATAAACCATTTTCTCTTGAGGAAGTGGAAGTTGCCCCACCAAAAGCACATGAAGTTCGTATTAAGGTATTTAAATTTTTTTTAAAAGATGTGTTATGAATTGCATTTAATGTTGCTATGCCAATTATTTCTGTAGATTCGTAGGATGTGGTCTTAGAAAATATTCAGTAGGTGAACAGTTGCTATTCAGTGAGCTCCTGTGCAATATGCTGCAAGTCGTAAATCTGATCATGTGTCTCTCTGTGAGAGGGTTTTTTTTTGTTTGCTTTGAACTACTTTCTGCCTTGCTTTTGGATACGTGCTAGGAAATAGCATTGGGTGCTTCCTTCTTGATCTGGGTGTTGAGTATCTGTTACACTTCAGATGCTATTGCTTTAGAGCAGTTTTGAGGAGAACCCTCAAACCTGTTGACCCCTACATGGGGTCAACAACTGCACTTGTCAGAATAAAAGTTGTTAAGGCATATTTAAATCTTTCAAAACAAATACAACTGGTGAATGCAAAAAAAGACAAAATGTGCTGTAGAATATTATGTATGGCTGAAATTTTATGATTTTTTCATATGTAACATATACATGTATAAAAATATAATAAATGATCATATATCATATGTAATTACAAGTAATATAGTACTACCACATAATAAAAACTTTAAAATCTTTAAATACAATAAAATCTTTAAAAATAATAAAAACTTTAAAAACATCTTAAAATTATGATTTTAAATTACAAGATAAATATTTAAATAGAAATGTTATTTAATTCAATACTTTTCTATTTATATAGTATTAAGATAAGTGTTTTATATCTATGTGTAAATATAAAAATAAGAAGAATTGATTCTATTCTGTTCTTCACCTATTGTTCTGCCCAGCAATCAGTGGGACGCCGATGGGGGAGCACAGCAAGCATTCATAGAGGAGTCTTGCTTTGTAAATTAGAGACATGCAAACAATGAAATTTAGGTGTTGAGCAATTAAGGGGTTTTACCCTTAGTTTTATTGTGTGCATATGTAATTTTGGAGAGAAGCAAGGGACTGCTCCAAATATATGACATAACTTACATATATGACATGACAGTGAAATGCTGAAGTAGTCTCATCTTTCTTCTAACTCAGATTGTAGCCACAGGGATCTGTCGCTCTGATGACCACGTGGTGACTGGTGCACTGACTATGCCTTTTCCAATCATCCTTGGGCACGAGGCAGCTGGCGTTGTAGAGAGTGTTGGGGAGAAAGTAACTTCATTAAAGCCAGGTATGAAACAGCACTGAACACAAAATCTGTGCTGAGTTTTCAGGCTCCTGTTTAAGTTGAAGCCTATTATGTGTGAACACTTGTATTGCAGAGGACTACCTTTGTAATTCACTTTTAACACCTCTATACTTCAAGCATCTTTGTTTTTACTGGTCGCAAGTATGAAGTCTGTTCAAAGCAGGTCAGTATATATAGTAAGTTGTATTAGAGATCTCTGCTTCAACAAAAATGTATATTTCAAATTTCAATTATAGCCCTAGCTGCTTTTTCTCATAAGTTTTGGTTCCAGAACTTTATGCATCTCTCTGTTGTGTATGTTTCCATGTGAGCTGAAACAGCAGCATGGGCTCATGCATAGACATACCACCCCCACCTACCTCTGAGTTCTGAGGGAGGGGTGGGGGGAAGCTCCAAGACCTGTAAAGTTGTTTTAGCAGAATGATTACTAAGCCTGTACATTGTGCATGTATGTGCATTTTCTGTGCTGTAGGTCACTTTCCACTTTTTAGTGGAAATCAGAAACTGACTTTGAATACATGAAGTATTGGCCACGTTTCAGAACTGCCAAATCACAAATTGACCTGCAGCAGAGATTATCAATTTAGGGATTTATCATACTTTGTTGCTGTGAGAAATGGTAAAAGATTGCACTGAGAACACAGGTTCCTTTAACTGACATTATTGTACTAAAGAATTAGTGATGTCTTACCTTGAGTGCTGCTTCTCTGATAATTACTTTAAATAAGACGACAACTCAAGAGGGCTAGCAAATTAATGCTTAACTTATTTCCCATTTCTACAAACAGTTTACAGTTCTGTTATCTTAACATGCCAATCTCCTGTCCTAGAAGATGTCAGTTTTAATCTCAGTTTCCTCACCTGTGTATTAGTAAGTAACAGATGCGAAAAACTGCTGAATGAATACTTTGTGAATGGCAGTAGATTTGAAGATATAAGACATAGCTCAGTTTCACTTCTGTGAAAGACACCTGGGATTTTGTATGTTGAAAGCAGTTGTCAGAAGTGCATTAATGATGTCTGCTATATCAGAGAGAGGCAGTGGAAAGAAATAAGTCCAGCACTGCACTCCTACTGCACACTTTTTTAAGAGTTAAGAGTACTTGTTTTATGTTTTTACCTGAATGCTTCTTGTGTGCCTGTTTGTTTAATCATTAACTGTTTTCTTTCTAGGAGACGCAGTTATTCCACTGTTCGTTCCACAGTGTGGGGAATGCAGATCTTGCTTAAGCACCAAGGGCAATTTGTGCAGTAAAAATGAGTGAGTTTCCTAGGTTACTTGCAACCCCTATTTGATTTTAACTTACACAGAATTGACCATATATGACATCTCATTTGCCATTATATGTCTGGTTATTTTTCAAACAGTATTTCTTCTTCACCTACTGGATTAATGGCTGATGGCACCACTAGGTTTACCTGTAAAGGGAAAGCAATTCATCATTTTATTGGTACAAGTACATTCACTGAATACACGGTAGTACATGAAACTGCTGTAGCCAAAATTGATTCTGCGGCTCCCCTGGAAAAAGTTTGTCTGATTGGCTGTGGATTCTCAACTGGTTATGGAGCTGTTCTGCAGACTGCCAAGGTAAGCACTGTAGGTGTTTCTGCTCTGTTCAGAATTGTGTGGCCTGTAAGCAAGGTGCCAGCATGGCAGCCAGCAGGCACATGTTCTTTTTGCTGCGTTCAGCATGGAAAGAAGATCTTAGTTCTTTGCCTTTCTCAGTTCCTCTAAGGTATTTAGAAGTCTTCAATAGAAAATCCAATAAAAAACCTTTCTGCAGCTTGCTAAGTTTTCTTTCAGATCTCTAGCTTTCTCACTCAAATGTTATGACAGAGACAGTATATTTTATTGTAACTTCAGGCTTCCTATATTCTGAGACTTTACACAGTAAATTCATGTACTGCTACAAATTCTTTGGATGTGGCTTTTTACAGCTGTGACTTTTCACTATTTTTCAGTGGAGTGAGACTACGGATCTTAATGCCACTGAAATATAGAGCAGCATAAAAATCTGTCTATAAACTTGAAGCTGAATGAAGATCTAGTCTTAGAAATGTATTCTAGGGATAATTTATCTTAGTTGCATGTAGGATTATATCAGTGTAGCTGACTACTGCACTAGTACATATGCATAAGCAAATGTCTTCTCAACAGTTGATCTAATCTACAAGAAGATTAGGTGAAAACATATTGATAGTAAGAAAATGCAATGTACTTTACATGGACTGTAACAGGATGCCATGTTAATGTAGGTAGAAGCAGGCTCCACCTGTGCCGTCTTTGGCCTCGGAGGAGTTGGCCTCTCTGTTGTCATGGGCTGCAAGGCAGCTGGAGCGTCCCGCATCATTGCCATCGATATCAACAAGGACAAGTTTGCCAAGGCCAAAGAGCTGGGAGCCACCGAGTGCATCAATCCTAAAGATTTCAAGAAGCCCATTCATGAAGTGCTGACAGAAATGACTGGCCAGGGTGTGGACTACTCCTTTGAGGTCATCGGCCGTATTGAAACCATGGTATGCAAACAAAAGATGTGGTCAAAAGAGGCATTAACTCATTAGCTGTCTCTTCTCTTACCCACTAAGCACCAGTAGTGAGGACTGGAGAGCTGCTGGTAAAGTATTAAGCTAACTTGAAACCTGTGAAGCCTGGCTATCAGCCAGCGAGATGCAGGGATAGAAGCATACCCAAAAACTTAAGAAAAGAATCCTAAATGTAAATTCTAATAGGAAAATAATCTAAGCAGGGTGATTCATTTTCACACATGTAATGGAACTCAGCATTGTCTATCCAAGTGTCTTATTAATAAGACAAAATTATAAAATAAAACAAACTAAAATATGAGTGGATAAAACGGTGTTAGCTACAGAAACTGATTGATTTGGAAATGCAAGCTGATCCCTGAGAGAAGAAATCAAATTTTTGTGCCCTGAAGGCAAGACTTGCATGACACTGGTGTGTCCCTCTGTTTTAAATGCAGACTGAGGCCTTGGCCTCTTGCCACTACAACTACGGAGTCAGCGTGATTGTGGGAGTGCCCCCTGCAGCACAAAAGATTACTTTTGACCCCATGCTTCTCTTCAGTGGTCGCACATGGAAAGGGTCTGTCTTTGGAGGTGAGGAAAGATGTGATTTGGCTCGCTTGTGAAACTTGTCTATTAACTTGAATCAAAGGGAGTAGATTAGTGATAGCTGGACATACTACTGATAACTAATTTGCTAACAAAGTAGCACAAAGAATTCATGAAGGAACTATTATCAAATAGTTACTGAAGAACGGAGGAGAAAGAAAAACAGAGGAAGAGGGAAATAAGAGGCACAAAAATGTCAATATTCAGAAGAAAAAAAGACGAGAGAGTGAAGAAAAAACAAACAAAAAAAGCAGAGAGGAGAGGGCCCAGAAGGATGGGAAACAGATGGACTGGTACATGTAGAAGGAGGAGTAGATAAAATGGGTAAGAAAAAAGGAGTGAGAAAGAAAGGGAGAAAAGGAACATAAAAGGAGGGAAAAAAGATAGGAAGAATGAAGAAAAGAAGGAGAAAGGGAGAGAAAAGGAAAAGTGGAGGAAAAAAGAAAATGAAAGACAGGAAAGAGCAAAAGAGGGAGGTATTAAGAAAGACGGGGCAAGAAAGATGAGAGCAGAAAAGACAAATGATATATATATATATATATCACATATATATATAATTAAGGAGCGTATATATTATTAAGGAGCGTATAATCAATTAATATACAGATGTTATAATTAAGAAATATACAGGAAGGTTAGGCTAAGTAAGATTATTGAAACAGGAAGATAATAAATAGAAAATGCTTACTGATGTTGTAGGCTCACAATATTCTCCACGAGGAGTGATCTCCAGGAAGAGATCCTTCCTTAGTGGCAGTCAGCACTTAAATGGGATCTAGGAGAGGTGGAGCCAGGCTCCACCCCTTCCAGTAGCACAGGTGTATTACTTCACTTGTGCTCCTGTGGCTGACTCATTGCTTGCCTCAGGTGGTCAATCAGAGGTTCAGGCCATGATTCAGCAGTTCCCATACAAGTGGGGAAGGGGGGGGTGTCTTTATCTTTTAAGATTCAAATGTCAGAAACTTAGACTTGTACCAGTACAGTACTTACTTGCTTAGTTGGTCATACACACTCTACTGTAGACTAGCCTAGTACAGCACTTCCTCTTGGCACTCTATATTACAAAGGTAAAGTTATACTGCAGTATTTCATCATGCTATTCTGCTGTAGAAAGTTTATCTAAGAATTTAAGCCCTTGTAAGTTTTATCTATTTGACTAGCATTTAATGGTTCATTATCTATTGTCTGTGGTTTTCTTTCAGGTTGGAAGAGTAAAGATGCAGTGCCCAAACTGGTTGCTGATTACATGAAGAAAAAGTTTGTTTTGGATCCATTAATAACCCACACCCTTCCTTTCACTAAAATTAATGAGGGATTTGATCTGCTAAGGACAGGGAAGAGGTAAACACTGCTTAATTGTAAAAGTTGTTTATAATCAACTTTAAGAACTGCACAGTGAGACAAAGCATGACTGACTTTGTGACAGAGAATGGTGAAAGCAATCCACAGTGCCCATTACTCTTGGCCAGAATAGTATGTGTCCATGAGCAGCTGCTGTAGTAACAAAAGGTAGCAAAGTTTTAGATTTTGAAATGCATTGGGTGCTTTATTTCTTTCCAGCAGAATTTTTAGACTCTACTTCCTGTCTAGTTTGAGCAAAGAGTCCTCGTGGCAGAGGGAGAAAAGCTCAGACAGAACAGCAGGTCAGCACCCATTGGAAAAGAGCACGCAAGGAAACTGAAAACATCAACCTAGAGAGAGCATGGGAAGCTATCACATCTCAGGAAGTGGGATGAGGAATAAGAATGTAGGAATAAGCTATGTTTACTGGAAGAACGACTTACCATTCATACTGTGAATTAGGGAACAGAGTCCCAGTGCAATTAGTCCTAAAATCACTGGGTAGTCACTTTGGAGTTTTTCAAAAGGGAAACTAGTTTGTGTATATATAGAACTAGTACTTGCTGACTTACAATTTGACTATCATACATTCTTCAAATATTTTGAGGGTTCAGCTCAGACAGTGTTTTTATAGGATACTGAAATCAGGACTATTGTTTGCCAGAGATGTTTGATGAGATTCTCCATGGCAAAAATAGAAAATTCTCATTGGCATAAGTGGGAAATACATCTATATATTTTAACATGTGTTCAGGCTACCCTTCTTGAAGGTTCTAGCTGTTACTTACAGTCTGGATAACTGCATTCATACTTCCTTTTCTTTGCCAGTTGCTAGCATTTTAGGCATTACTCATTCTAATTACAAAAAGCATGTAGCAGAAAATTTTTGCCCCTCATGTTTTCTTTGAGATTTGTTCTCAGGTTCCAACTATTCAGCACTTAACTCCATTTTTTTGTTTTACTGTCCTTATATATATCTGTTGTAATTGTTAATTGCACTGATTTTAGTTCTTAGTGTAACAAGCAGAGGAAGTGGTGAGGATGGGGATACCATTGCTTTGCTAAAGTACTGACAGTCAATCTGAAGACAGAGACATTAACCCAGTTACTTATGAAGTGAAACATTTCAGTGTTTACTGGGTAAAATGCTTGAGTGTTGACAGTATATCATTTAGAGTATGCAAAAACCACACTACAAGGTACCTATAGTTATTTAGCCAAAGTCATTAGAAAGTTGGGACTAGCTTTTAAACCCTTGCAAGAAAGTGAATTACCACCTTTCCCGACTGCCTCTGCTCAGCATACGCTGCCCCTGTACATTAGATAGGCCCACTACACTCTAGCAGGTGAGAGCCAAGACCTACCTGACCTAAAATTTCCAGGCCCCATCATCTATGCCAGAAATCAACATAACCTGCTTGAGAAAGGAGTCAGAGTGGAGCTAATGATTTTCTTGCATGCCATTTCTAATCAGCAAAAGAGAAACAAATAGCCTCAGAAAGTGAATGGGAATGCTCATAGTGGTAGCTTTTTTAGATTTATTGTGGCAGGTGTCTCTACGCTGACAGTCTATTTTTTGAACTTCAATCTAAAGGAAAGCAAATGCTTTCCATTCCAGTGCTGAAGGTCCCACTACGGCAGCTTTCAGCTCTGCTCTCCCTTCTTTTTTCTCATTTGACACTGAGTGCATTTAGCTTGCTGGACTTTGCTCTCTTCTCTGCATCTGCAGCAGGCTTTTTATATCTACTTTATTGTTTTACTACAGCTAAGGCTGGGGGGGAGGACTACCCTGGCTGACAGTGATAGCCTGATTTTTTCAGAGAAAAAGGCAAAATTTTGTTGATGTTGGCATAGGGCCCTTTCTCTAGTCACTAATTTGTCATTTTATATTGCAGTATTCGCAGCGTCCTAGTATTGTAGGATTCTTGATGGCTTAGCAGCAGTACAAACTTCATTCTGCTCCCGTACAACTGATACGAATCAGACACTGCTGAAAAGCGTCACCACCGCCTTCGCTTAAAAGGATCATGCTCACCATCCAGACTTCAAGCAAAGCACTTAGAATGGAAATAATCATCTTTCTTCTCATCTTTTATTCTTTTTATATACTGCTGTCAAGTTTCTGCATTGTAATGCCTATTTCTCTTAATATCCAAAAATGATATTACAGCCTGTGCTGCTGGAACAGGTGTTATGAAAGGTTTGGTTTCTGATCGTTAACTGTGAATACCAAGCAATTAGGAAGAAACAAGTGACATGTGACAGTCTGCAAAAGATCAAACTAAGAATCTTACAGCTTTTTGTGCATTTGTAATCTGGAAACAGGAACAGAAGCTATTTCTAATCAACCACCTTACTACACAACCTGATTGCACAGTAAAATGAAAAAAAATCAGCTACTGTCTAGCCTAAACTGCCACTAGTACAGCTCTGCACCATTCCAGTGCATCCCATCAGCTGCCAAAACAAATACAGAATCTTGTTGCTTTCAGCAACCTAGAAGTGTGGACAGAGGCACATCTATCTTGGAAAACATGGCCTACGCCGACTTATCTTTTTAAAGAGATGATAGCCACTTCCAGTAGTCCTAAGTACACAAAGGTAGACATACAGTGCTTGCCCAATAGCTGGGTAAGGGAGGCTGAAATAAGGGGACAGAGAAAACAGTGTATGGCAGCTGAACAAGTTCCTGAGCAGCCTAACAGGGTTAATGATTTGAAGACAGGTTTACTGAGAGATTAGACCTATCAGAAGAAGCTGTTCAAACATATATGCGTCTACTTAATTCAGCTTGCACAGCAATTAAAACTCAAACATCAAGGATTTCTTTATGTGGCATTATCTATGCAGTCATGTCCAAAGACTTTCTGGGGACAGTAAAAGCAGTTTAAAGTGCATGCAAAGTCCATTTTTGCTTCCTAAGTGCCCCGAGGTTTGGGAACACCAAGGGCTCAGGCACCCAACAGCAGCACAGCAGAACTTGAACATCAACATGTAGATGTTGGGCTGAACCAGCTGGACAGGTAGTGTGTGAAAATCAAAAGCATGAACTGGATCACTGACATGTTTATACAAAGGAAGGGGAGCAGGCTTTCAATGCAATGTAACTGACCCCTGTCTGTAATAATTCAGCAGAAACAAGAGGGGCATAATGTCTGTCTCAGTTCTCAGTGGCTTCTAAGAAAACATCTTCTGTAGAGGCAAAGCTTCTCTGTATGAGCTAAGATAAATCTCAATCATGAGCTCAACAGAAGTAAAAAGTTTGATTAAACCTACCTAGTAGGAATAGAAAGTAATTAATTGGCCACAAACACACTGATGTTTGGCTGAACTGGTAGGGCTGGGGAATAGGTTGCCCAGCTGTACTTCTACGGAGCAGAAGACACTGTCACAGCTCTTTTCCCTTTGTCCTATCACTATCAGGGTGTGTAAAAAGTCAGTCTCCCTCCTGCATATAAGCACTGTTCATCTACTAGAAAACTGCAGTGAGGTTTCCCCAGAGCCTTCTCTTCTCCAAGCTAAACAAGCCCAGTACCCTCTCCCTTTCTTCATATGAGATCCAGCAGCTCTGCATCCCTCCTTTACTAGAGACCCCATGCTTGGATGCAGTACTCCAGATGGGTCCTCACAAGAGCTGAGTAGAGGGAGACAATCACCTCCATTGCCCTGCTGGCCACCCCTCTTTTGATGCAGCCCAGGGTACTGTTGGCCTTCTGGGCTGCAAGCACACACTACTGGCTCATGTCCAGCTTTTCATCCACCTGGACCCTTGTGTCCTTCTCAGCAGGGCTCCTCTCAATGGGCTCTTCTCCCAGTCTGTACACATATCTGGGATTACCCTGACCCCACTGCAACATCTTGTACTTGACTTGCACTTAGGTTCTCATGGGCCCTCTTTTCAAGTCCATCCAGGTCCCTCTGACTGGTGTCCCTTCTTTCTGTTGTATCAACTGCACCACTCAGCTTAGCCTCATCAGTCAATTTGCTGAGGGTGCACTTGATCTTACAATCTAGGCCATTGATGTTGAAGAGCACCAATCCCAAGACTGACCCCTTAGGGACATGACTCATGACCAGTTTCCATCTAGACATAGAGCCACTGACCACAACCCTCTGGCTGTCACTCCAACAAATTCTTTTTTCACCAAATAGTCCAGCCTTCAAGTCTATATCTCTCCAATTTAGAAATGATAGAATGGTAGAATTGATTACATCAATTGCCCTTCCTTTATTAACCACTGCCATCACTTTATCATAGAAGACCACCAGATTGGTCAGACACAACATGCCCTTAGTGAATCATAGAATCCTAAGAGTTGGAAGGGACCTCTTAGGGCCACCTAGTCCAACTCCCCTGCAATGAACAGGGACACCACAGCTAGATCAGGTTGCCCAGGGCCTGATCCAACCTTGCCTTGAAAGTCTCCAGGGACAGGGCATCAACCAAACCACCAGGTAAAATGTTCCAGTGCCTCACCCCTAACTGTAAAATATCTTTTCCTTATACCTAACCTAAATCTACCCTCCCTGAGCTTGAAGCCATTTCCCCTTTCTCTATTGCCACAAACTCTGCTAGAGAGTCTGTCCCTTCTTTCCTGTAGCTCCCCTTTAGATACCGAAAGGCTGCTATCAGGTCACCTCACAGCCTTCTCTTCTTCAGGTTGAACAGCTCCAGCTCTCTCAGCCTGTCCTTGTAGGAAAGGTGTTCAATTCCATGGATCATTTTTGTGGTCCTTCTCTGGACACAATCCAGCAGATCCATGCCCCTTCTGTACTGAGGACTCCACATCTGGACACAGTTCCCCAGCTGAGGTCTCACCAGCACAGAGTCGAGGGGCAGGATCACCTCCCTGGACCTGCTGGCCACACTTCTTTTGATGCAGCCCAGGATACGTTTGGCTTTCTGGGCAGTGAGGACACATTGCTGGCTCATTTCCAGCTTGCCATCTACCAGTCCCCCCAGTTATTTTTTCAGCAGAGCTGCTCTCAATCCTTTCATCTCCCAGTTTGTACTGGCAAAGTGGGCTGCCTTGACTCAGGTGCAAGACCTTTCACTTGGATTTGTTGAACCTCATGAAGTTCATGTTGGCCCGCTGCTCAAGCCTGTCTAGGTCCCTCTAAATGGCATCCCATCCGTCTGGTGTGTCAACCCCACAGGTTGATGTCATAGATAAACTTGCTGAGAGTGCACTCAACCCCATAGTCGATGTCATTGATGAAGATAAAAAGCTGTGTTGGCCATCTCAGATCACCTCCACATCTCTCATGTGCCTCAAGCTAGCTTCCACGAGGATCCGCTCTGTGATCTTCCCAGGCACAGACATGAGGCTCATCAGTCCGTAGTTCCCCAGGTCTTCCTTTCTTAAAAATGGGAGGGATGTTTCCCTTTTTCCAGTCACGAGGGACTTTGCCTTACAGCCATGACTTTTCAAATATGATGGAGATGGGCTTGGTGGCCACATCAATCCATTCCACCAGGACCCTGATATGCATGCTATCCGGCCCCATAGATCTGTACAAATTCAGCCTCATGAGACAGTATCTGGTTTGCTTTGTTCTTTCAGTGGGAGGGATTTTGCACCCAGACCCCACCTAAAAGTTCAGGGACCCAAAAGAGACATTAGAAGCCTGACTGCCAATGAATATTGAGGCTAAGAACTTGCTGAGTACCTCAGCTTTCTATATGTCTGTTGAAGCTAGTCCTCCCTTCTCATTTACCAGGGAAAGTACACTCTTTTGTCTGTCTAATCTGAACATTGTTTCTCTAGAACACCTTCATGTTATTTTTCACATTCCTCATCAAGCACAGTTCTATCTGTGCCTTGGCATTACTAATCCCATCTTTGCACGTTCAGATGGCATCCCTGCATTCTTTCCAGGCCACCATCCCTGCTTCCACTGCTTATACGTTTCCTTCATTTCCCTCAGCCTGACAAGCAGTTCTGTGCACAGCCATGCTGGCTTCCTGACTCCTCTGTTAGATTTCCTATGCTGAGGGATGGAGAACTCTTGTGCTCTCAGAAAGGTGTTCATAGAGTGTTGGCAGCAACGTTCCTTTCCTATCTCCATGAGGACAGTCTCCCATGGGATACCATGCAGTAATTCCTAGACAGGGGAGAAACTAAAACTTCCTCAATTCTGTCCTGTTCAAGAGCATGTAAAGTCCATTTTTGCTGTGCAAAGAGCCCTCAGGTTTGGGAACACCAAGGGCTCAGGCTCCTGACAGCAGCGTGGCAGAACTTGATCATCACAGCGCAATTGTTGGGCTGAACACGCAGGGCTGGAGAACAGGCTGCCCAGCAGTACTTCCACACAGCTGAAGCCAAAGTCACAAAACAGGGCCTCCAAGCCCCAGGAGACAGATCAGCCAGAAGAAAGGCACATTAGCAATGCCTCTCTGCACTGGGGAAGCTCGAGGGGGCTCATGTGACTTGGAAGCTGGGTTTGGGGCCTCACTGCCAATGGAAGCACAAGCTCCCACTCCTGACTTCACCGTATCAGGTTTTACAGTTATCTTTTTTTTGTAATTATTAATCCTTTCACAAATCTCTGGGGGCAAACTGCTGCCAGGCCAAAGGTTTCTCCTTGGTAACAAGTGGTGTCTAAGGAAGCACAAGTGGCGATGGGAGTCTCCTCCCTCCAGCTCTTCCACCAGCAGCTGGAAAGAAAAAGTCTCTCTGAGCTCTGATGTGCCTTTCAGAGGGCATGGGGAGTCTCCCCAAAAGGTAGAGCCACCAACAAAAGCCTTCCTGGAGGATTTCTGCTTATTCCCCACAGAGCATAGCTGCCAACCATCGGTACCTCCCTGCTGCTACCCACCTCCTCCCTGCTCACTACGCCCTCAGCACCCAGCCCTGTATGCAGGGGAGCCACCTCTCCCACTCTCTTCTGAGCTTCCTCTGGCCCTCCGCCAGGACTCCCAGCATGCCCCTGCCGTACCTTCACCTGCAGCCAGCGGTGCCCAGCTGCACTCAGGGGTTCCACGCAAGACACGGGTCCGGACGGATACACGGCACCAAGCCTCCATCCTCTGCCACTGCTGGAGACAGCTCCTCTCAGACCACATGGCCACTACTGGAAAAGTAAGGATGCCTTGTTGCCTTTTTTCCTTCTGCCCTCCCACAGAGATACCCTGGGAATGGCTCAGCAGCACGCTTGGGCTGCAGACCATCTTTTCTCTGACTCCCCTATCTCACCCAAACCTCTTTGGCTTACACAAGCCTGTGCTCTCATATAGCTGCAGCACGTCAGTATCTGTGTGAGGCACTAGCTTACCCAGCACGGGGGGGCTGTAAACAGCTTTCTCCCACTGAAAGCTGAGTAGCTGTTTTGCTATGAACGCTACCTGAATGCCAGCTGCTCCACTGCTCCAGACCCCTTCTCCACGAACGCGGTGTGCGATTCAGTTTCCTTCCACAAGCGCCTCAGTCCTCTCCTCTCCTAGGGAACAGCTTGCAAGAGGGAGACCGCAGGATCCCATTGAAAGAACAGGCTGCTGAAGCGGTCACTGGGAGGGCACAGGCCAGGGCAGAATGAGCGTTTAGTACTTCCTTGGAGCTGTGCTACTGGCAGAGGCCGACAAACCACCAACTGTCCTGTTTTTAACCAATTACTCTTTCTCAAAGGCGCACCTTTGCACACAGCCTCACCGCTCCCATTCTTCCAGGTTATCCGATGCAGAGCTGCAGTTGCCTGGGCAGCGGGCAAATCACTCTCTGTTGAGGAGATAGAGGTTGCACCTCCAAAGGCACATGAAGTGCGTGTCAAGGTAAAAGCACATTTTACTTCTTTATTGGAAATTGCTGTTCCCGTGGATGTACTGTTTGGCTGGCATGGTGTGGTCAGTGTACTCTCTTCCTAGCACTCAGCTCTGCACATTATGTTCAGATGCTGCAGGACAGGATCCTCTTGATCACCAAGTTATGTGCTTGGCTTCACGCTCCTCCTTTCATGTGGCTCAGCCCAGATCTTGCTGCTCCCTTTCCATACCATTTTCCATGCCTTTCTTTCAAAAGCGCATCATGGAAGAATTGAGGAAGTGTGACATGAACAAAAAGAAAAAAAAAAAGAAAGAGAGAGAAAAAAAAATTATAGGAATCAAAGTTTGCAGTTTTGCCACCTGAGAACAAATAACCATTAAAAGTAAACATGTCAACCCAATCCCATTCTTACCAGCCTGCCATGTATGATAGCTACGAAACTCAGGAGCACTGTGATAAAAAGCAGCAACATCCAACCTACTGAACCCAATGAGTGGTATAATCCATGCTGTCCCTTGATCATCACTATGGACTGCACGGCACTTTTTCTTTTTTTTTTTTTTGTTAGGAAAAAGATCAGTGTTCTGATTAAATGCAAACATTTTTAGAACGTGCCAGCTTGTAGATAGAAGCACACAGCTATGTACAGCAATGCCCTGAGAGTGGAGGGTGGACTGCTGTAACATGCCAGTAGCCATTGAGTGCCCTACGTGTCACAGACCTCTCCCCAGATTTTGGCACCAATGATATTCAGGTAAACAGAAAAGAACAGTCTCCACTGAAATATCAAAGAACAACTGCAAAGCGTAGCACTTTGCTCACTGCTAAGTTTTACTGCACTGTGTCCGACAGTCACGCGGGAACACCCATTCCCAAAAGCCAGAAAGCCAGAGACGTGCCAACAACAAATCCAAAAGCCCTGCAGCAGTGCACAGATGAAAGTCATACAAAGCATTCAGCACGAGCAGAGGACTTGTGCCGTGCCTAAGCACAGAGACACCAGCAAGGGATGGTAGCACCAACTGTGGTGGCACCCAGAAAAACTGCAGCCACCAGTTTGGTCTTTTGAAAGCCAGTTATTTTGACAGCTCACCCACTCTCTCCACTTCAACAGATTGCAGCCACGGGGATCTGTCACACAGATGAACATGTTCTAGAAGGTACATTTCCTGATGTAAAATTCCCACTCATCCCGGGCCATGAAGGAGCTGGGATTGTGGAGAGCATTGGAGAAGGAGTGACCTCTGTGAAACCAGGTAACCACCGCACGCAGCCAGGACTCAGCTCTCAAAGTCTGTAAGGCTGCCCAGAGATCAGAAACTCCCTCTGGCTGCACACCAGTTGTGCTATGCTATCACACACACTTTCCTCACCCATACCACAAAGTGCTTGAGGCGGGCTCTGAACATGTTCTGTGGACAGGGAAAGCAGAGCGTTCATGCCAGGGTGCAGTCATCACAAAGCTCAGCAGGGGCACACCAACAGGCTGTCAAGTGAGAGGCACCTAATGCTGGATCTGCTTTGTTCCAGGAGACAAAGTCATCCTCGTTCCAATTCCTCAGTGTGGAGAATGCAGCTTTTGCTTGAATCCTGACTCCAACTACTGCGTGAAATCACAGTGAGTTTGTTTTCACCTACCCCTTTACCCAAACAGGCTAAACTGTCAACAATTCTGACATGCACACACATGTACCTTATGCGATGAGCAACTCACGCACATACTTCCAACAGCCTCACTGAACCACAAAATCTGCTGCCTGACAAGACCAGCAGATTCACTTGCAAAGGGAAACAGATCCATCACTTCTTCTGGATCAGCACCTTTTCCGAATACACTGTGGTGCCCGAGTACACCCTGGCCAAGATAGATGCTGCTGCACCTCTGGACAAAGTCTGCTTGCTTGCCTGTGGTTTTTCCACAGGCTATGGGGCTGCCATCAACACTGCCAAGGTTGGTATTCAGACGTGTCAAAAATAAGCGTCCCACAGCCACTTTCACACCCTCAAAAAAGCAATAGACACTTCCTCCTCACACAGGAGACTAATCCAGCCCCACGTCATGCAGGTAAAACCAGGCTCCACCTGTGCCGTCTTTGGCCTCGGAGGAGTCGGCCTCTCTGTTGTCATGGGCTGCAAGGCAGCTGGAGCGTCCCGCATCATTGCCATTGATATCAACAAGGACAAGTTTGCCAAGGCCAAAGAGCTGGGAGCCACTGAGTGCATCAATCCTAAAGATTTCAAGAAGCCCATTCATGAAGTGCTGACAGAAATGACTGGCCACGGCGTGGACTACTCCTTTGAAGTCGTTGGGACTGCAGATACCCTGGTATGTGACTTTTTAGCACATCCTCCTTCCCAGAATCCCATCAGACAAATTCCATCATAACACATGGTTTCTTGCGCGCTGCCTGCACTTCAGGCCACTCTGCTTGGGGAGAAATGATTCAGGAGTGTCACAATAGGAATGGAGCTCTCCAAGGCTGGTGCAGAAAACAGCCTCCATTATTAGGTAGCAGGGAGGCACAAAACCTGCAAAGAAAGGATGCATTTATGACAAAATCATCTAATGATCTGTCTGCTTGCCTGTCCCACCAGATTGCTGCCCTGGCCTCTTGCAATATGAACACTGGAGTCTGTGTGTTGATTGGAGTAACACCTGCTGGTTTAACAGTTCCCATTGATCCATTCCTTCTACTAAGTGGGCGCACCTGTAAAGGGACTCTGGCTGGAGGTAGGAAGCCAAGAAAGACATTTTAGACATTCCAGTCTTCTCCCTTCATGGGAATTCCTAAATGTCTCTGAAAGAAATATGCTTCAGGACATGCATTAACCCTTCCCTTGAGAATGCAATTACACTGTTCAGCAATGTACTCAGCTCCAGGGCAACGTCCCAGAAAGTCTCTTGAGAGCCTGCTGATGTTAAAGCTACAAGTGAAAATGAACACTGAATTTTCACCTTATATATATATGCATGCAACATAACAATAAATCTGCAGTAATTTCATCAACTTCCTGACCCTCTTGCGAGGCCCGGCACCAAGCAACTCCACCAGGGTTTCTTTATCAAAACAGCACTTCTCCAGTTATTCACTGCATGCCATTTCTCCCATTTCCAGGCTGGAAAATGAGAGACTCTATCCCCAAATTAGTTGTCAGCTACTTGGAGAAGAAATTTAACTCTGACTTGCTCATCACACACACGCTCCCGTTTGCTAAAATCAATGAGGGATTTGAACTGCTACGTGCAGGCAAAAGGTGAGATTCTGATTCGGACCAACAGGAGTGATACACAGCAGCTATTGAAGCTGCACTTCTGTCAGCTTGCAGACACTGCCAGTAGCACCACTTGTAACTCCTCCCTTCCTTTCCTCCCTCTCCAGCATTCGCAGCGTGCTGCTCTTCTGAAGGATGCAATCAGGGCAGCACGAGTGCAGCACACGGCCCAGCAGATGCCCTCCTGTGCGGGCCTTTCCCTCCCCCATCGCCCTTCATGGACTGTAAAGACAGAAGCACAAGGAACTTGTCAGCTGTGCTGCTGCTGCCAGCGCTCCTGAGCCCCTCCTCCCCAGAGAAAACAGCTACATAATTAAAGGCTATCTTGCAAATTCTTCCCGTGGAGTGCTGTGAAACAATAGGTGCTGATGTTTCTCACTTGCACGTCCTTTGCCTTTCTTTGCACACTTTCACACCAAACACCGCGCACACTTTTGCACATGCACTTCCACCTCGGCCACCATCTCAGCTGGCTGCATGCTGTGACTCAGACCAAGGGACAGAGCGCCCGCACTGCTGCCAGTCTTTCATCTCTCAGGATCACCGTGCCTTTCATTCATTCCACAGCATCATTCGCTGACACAGCCCGTCATTCCAAATTTTCACTTCAGCATCGGCTGCTTCTCATTGCTCCACAACAGCTTACTATCCCAATTTTCTCTTCTTCACAGAACCACAGAGGCTTGGGGGTTGGAAGGAACCCTTGCAGATCATCTAGTCCGACCCACCTGCTAGAGCAGGTTCCCTTGACTAGTTTATACAGGGTTCTGCATAGCTCCAGAGAAGGATACTCCTGGGCATCCTCACGGGGCAGTTTGTTCCAGTGCTCTGTAAACCCTCTAGGGAAGGAAGATTTTCCTCATGCTTCTACGGATCTTCCTGCATTTCACTTTGTGCCATTCACGCTTGGCCACTTGCTGAGCTCCACTGAAAAGAGCCTGGCTCCATCCACATGACTCCTGCCCATTACATATTTATAAGCGCTGATAAGGTCCCCTCAGTCTTCTCCTCTCCAGGCTGACTGGTTCCCAGTCTCTCTGCCTTTCCTTCTTAAAGGAGATGCTCCAGGCCGCTCATCCTCTTTGCAGCCCTCCAATGAAGTCTGTCAAGAAATTCTCTCCTTTTCTTGAACTGGGGACGGTACTCCAGAGGTGGTATCACCAGGGCAGAGTACTGAGGGAGCATAACTTCCCTCAGCCAGCTGTAGGTGATGCTCCTTTTAACTCATCCCACGATAGCCTACCTGGCCTACCTGGCCTCAAGAGCACACTGCTGGCTCACTGGTTCGTAGCGCTGCACAGTGCTCCGGATTCCTCTATGCCTCACTCTGCCCCTTCCTCAGTTTTAGCTCACAGAGTGGAAAGGCTCCTTCCCTCAGAGTGGAGGCACCAGCCCAGAACAAGTTGTACCACCCAGCGTTTACCTTTACAGCCACTGGGAACTTTCCTTCCTCTTTCCTTTCTTTCTTTTCGGTTTTTTTTTTGTTGTTGTTGTTGTTGTTTCTTTTTTCTTTTACTAAATTCATTTTTATAAGATTCCATTAAACCAAAGGAAGTGTTCCTAACCCTTATCTGTGAATACCATGCAATTGGGAAGAACGAGGTGACAGGTAGAAGACTGCAAAAATCAAACTAAGCATCTTACAGCTTTTTCTGCATTTGTAATCAAGGAACGGGAACAGGAGCTATTTCTATTCAACCACCTCACTACAAAACCTGTCCCTGCATCTGATCGCACAGAAGAAAAACAATTTCTTACTACCTAGCCTAAACCTCCCCATAGTGCACCTCTGCACCATTCCAGTGCATCCCATCAGCTGCCAAAACAAATATGGAACCTTGCTGCTTTCAGCTACCTAGAAGCGTGGACAGAGACACATCTATCTTGGAAAACATGGCCTACGCCAACTTATCTTTTTAAAGAGATGATAGCCACTTCCAGTAGTCCTAAGTACACAAAGGTAGACATACAGTGCTTGCCCAATAGCTGGGTAAGGGAGGCTGAAATAAGGGGACAGAGAAAACAGTGCATGTCAGCTGAACAAGTCCCTGAGCAGCCCAACGGGGTTAATGATTTGAAGACCGGTTTACTGAGAGATTAGACCTATCAGAAGGAGCTGCCCAAACATATATGCGTCTACTTAACTCACCTTGCACAGCAATTAAGACCCAAACATCAAGGATTTCTGATCCGTGAAGTCAGGTCCAAAGACTTTCTTGGACCGTAAAAGCAGTCTATGTTGGTGAAGCTCAGCAGAAGAATCTCATCTCTCTCTGGGCAGGTTGCATGAGAACCAACAGCATGAACTGGATCACTGGCACGTTCGTTCAAAGGAGAGGGAGGAGGGCTTCAATTCTACGTAACTGATCCCGTCTTTAGTAACGCGGATTCAGTAGAAACAAGAGTGGAATCACGTCTCAGTTCTCGGTGGCTTCTAAGAAAACTTTTTCTGTGGAGGCAAAGCAGTTTTTCTGTATCAGCTAAGATGCAGCTAAATCAGGAGCTCAACAGAAGTCAAAGAAGGTTTGATTAAACCCAGCTAGCGGGGATAGAAAGGACAGAGAGAGAAATTGCCCTCCATGTGGCAGGCACATGGTGCTTCCGAGGCCCTTCATGGCATGAATTTTAGGGAATATAACATCAGCCTTCAGGGCGGAGGATCAAAAACAAAAAGAGCAAGGGAATGAAGCAGAACAAACTTCCTCAATTCTGTCCTGTTCAAGAGCACGTAAAGTCCATTTTTGCTGTGCAAAGAGCCCTCAGGTTTGGGAACACCAAGGGCTCAGGCTCCTGACAGCAGCGTGGCAGAACTTGATCATCACAGTGCAATTGTTGGGCTGAACACGCAGGGCTGGAGAACAGGCTGCCCAGCAGTACTTCCACACAGCTGAAGCCAAAGTCACAAAACAGGGCCTCCAAGCCCCAGGAGACAGATCAGCCAGAAGAAAGGCACATTAGCAATGCCTCTCTGCACTGGGGAAGCTCGAGGGGGCTCATGTGACTTGGAAGCTGGGTTTGGGGCCTCACTGCCAATGGCAAGCACAAGCTCCCACTCCTGACTTCACCATATCAGGTTTTACAGTTATCTTTTTTTTGTAATTATTAATCCTTTCACAAATATCTGGGGGCAAACTGCTGCCAGGCCAAAGGTTTCTCCTTGGTAACAAGTGGTGTCTAAGGAAGCACAAGTGGCGATGGGAGTCTCCTCCCTCCAGCTCTTCCACCAGCAGCTGGAAAGAAAAAGTCTCTCTGAGCTCTGATGTGCCTTTCAGAGGGCATGGGGAGTCTCCCCAAAAGGTAGAGCCACCAACAAAAGCCTTCCTGGAGGATTTCTGCTTATTCCCCACAGAGCATAGCTGCCAACCATCGGTACCTCCCTGCTGCTACCCACCTCCTCCCTGCTCACTACGCCCTCAGCACCCAGCCCTGTATGCAGGGGAACCACCTCTCCCACTCTCTTCTGAGCTTCCTCTGGCCCTCCGCCAGGACTCCCAGCATGCCCCTGCCGTACCTTCACCTGCAGCCAGCGGTGCCCAGCTGCACTCAGGGGTTCCACGCAAGACACGGGTCCGGACGGATACACGGCACCAAGCCTCCATCCTCTGCCACTGCTGGAGACAGCTCCTCTCAGACCACATGGCCACTACTGGAAAAGTAAGGATGCCTTGTTGCCTTTTTTCCTTCTGCCCTCCCACAGAGATACCCTGGGAATGGCTCAGCAGCACGCTTGGGCTGCAGACCATCTTTTCTCTGACTCCCCTATCTCACCCAAACCTCTTTGGCTTACACAAGCCTGTGCTCTCATATAGCTGCAGCACGTCAGTATCTGTGTGAGGCACTAGCTTACCCAGCACGGGGGGGCTGTAAACAGCTTTCTCCCACTGAAAGCTGAGTAGCTGTTTTGCTATGAACGCTACCTGAATGCCAGCTGCTCCACTGCTCCAGACCCCTTCTCCACGAACGCGGTGTGCGATTCAGTTTCCTTCCACAAGCACCTCAGTCCTCTCCTCTCCTAGGGAACAGCTTGCAAGAGGGAGACCGCAGGATCCCATTGAAAGAACAGGCTGCTGAAGCGGTCACTGGGAGGGCACAGGCCAGGGCAGAATGAGCGTTTAGTACTTCCTTGGAGCTGTGCTACTGGCAGAGGCCGACAAACCACCAACTGTCCTGTTTTTAACCAATTACTCTTTCTCAAAGGCGCACCTTTGCACACAGCCTCACCGCTCCCATTCTTCCAGGTTATCCGATGCAGAGCTGCAGTTGCCTGGGCAGCGGGCAAATCACTCTCTGTTGAGGAGATAGAGGTTGCACCTCCAAAGGCACATGAAGTGCGTGTCAAGGTAAAAGCACGTTGGTTGTTTTTAGTTTCATTAATTGTTTTATTATTTGCTTTTTTTTTTTCCCCCCATTTCCATCTGGGATATATTTCGGAGGATTTAGTGATTCTGTGATTGGGAATCAGGTTGCATTGAAGCTTATTCTTTCCCTAGGGTAGGCCGTAGTAATGTTTGTCTCCTTCCCAATTTCCTGGATCGATCATGGGGATCAATGGTGGTCAAGCTCTTTCTAGAATCATATTACCATAGAATATCCTAAGCTAGAAGGCACCCACAATAGGCTCACTGAATCCAACTCCTGTTTCCACACAGGACCACCCGAAATTCAAGTCCTATATCGGAGAACATTGTCTAAATGCTTCTTGAACTCCAGCAGCTTCACGCTGTGACCACTGCCCTGTGGTGACTGTCCCATGTCTGGCTACCCTCTGGTGAAGAACCTTTTCCCAACACACAGTCTCATCTCCTCCTGATGCAGCTCCACTGCATTCCCCTGGACCCTGCCACCACCAAGCAGAGCTCAGCGCCTGCCGCTTTGCTCCCCTCGTGAGGAAGAAGTAAGGTTGCTGTAAGGCCACACCTCAGTCTCCCCTTCTCTGGGAGAAAAAAGCAAGGGACTTCAGCCACTTCTCACACATCTTGTTCAGAGCCTTCACCATCTTTGTAAGTCTCTTTTGGACACTCTCAAATAGTTTTAGTTTTATGTCCTTCCTATATTGTCGTGCCAAAACTGCGAACAGTGCTCGAGGTGAGGCTGGCCCAGCGCAGAACAGAGTGGGATGATCCCTTCCCTAGACTGGATGGCAGTGCTGGATGTGATGCACCCCAGGGTATGCTTCGCCCCATGGGCTGTGCCAGGGCACACTGCTGACTTAGATTCAACTTGCCAGCAATCAGAACCCCCAGGTCCTTCTCCACAGGACTGCGCTGCAGGCTCTCAACCCCCAGTCTGTGCAAATATCTTCAGTTGCCTGCGCCAGCCGCAGAATTTAGCACGTGCTCCTGTTAAGTTCATATGTTGGTGATTGCCAAGATCTCCATTTTGTCAAGATCTCTCTTCAAGACCTTTCTGCCCCCTAGAGAGCCAACAGCCCCTCCCTAATGTAGTATTATTTGCAAACTTACTTAGTATACCATCAAGTTCCATATCCAAATCATTGATGAAATCATTAAAGAAAACTGGCCCCAAGATGGAGCACTGACAAAACCCATTAGTGACTCGTCACCAGGTAGTTATGACCACATTTAGTATAGCCTTCTGAGCCCAACCCATCAGCCAGTTGTTCATCCACTAAACTATGTTTCAGTCTGGCTGTATGCTGGACATTTGGTCCTGAAAGATAAAGACAGACATGGTACTGACACATTTGCTAAAAGCCAAGAAGGCTTCTCTTGGTCAAGTGAGAGGGAGGGTAGGGTGGGGAGCTAGCCTTGTCGTAAAAGGAGATTAATTCATTACGCAGGACTTTCCCCCCATGTGAACCCACACTGGATGTGACCAATTATCTTTCAAGTACTTTACAGTATCTCCCAGAATAATCTACTCTACACAATTCTGCCAGGCAAAGAAGTGAGACTGACAGACCTGTAATTACCAGGATTGTCTTTCTTGTTCTTCATGACAACTGGGAAGTTTACCACCTTCTAGTAGATACGAACATCTCCAGATTTCCCAAGCTAGTGAAAAATAATTAAGAGCAGACCCACAATGACATCAGCCAGCTCTTTGAGAACCCTGGAGCAAATACTATTGGGTCCCATAGATCAATAAGCATTCAGGTGGAGCAAAAAACCACAAGCACAGTTACATGACATTTCACAGTTCCCACAGTAAAGGCACGGAGGGTCGCAGAGCCAATCAACATTGTTCCAAACGTTCGCTGCATTTTCACCGCTAACAGATTGTGGCTACAGGGATCTGTCGCACAGACGACCACGTTCTTGAAGGTACATTTCCTGATCTGAAATTCCCAGTCATCCCGGGCCATGAAGGAGCTGGGATTGTGGAGAGCACTGGAGAAGGAGTGACCTCTGTGAAACCAGGTAACCACCGCACGCAGCCAGGACTCAGCTCTCAAAGTCTGTAAGGCTGCCCAGAGATCAGAAACTCCCTCTGGCTGCACACCAGTTGTGCTATGCTATCACACACACTTTCCTCACCCATACCACAAAGTGCTTGAGGCGGGCTCTGAACATGTTCTGTGGACAGGGAAAGCAGAGCGTTCATGCCAGGGCGCAGTCATCACAAAGCTCAGCAGGGGCACACCAACAGGCTGTCAAGTGAGAGGCACCTAATGCTGGATCTGCTTTGTTCCAGGAGACAAAGTTATACTCTCACCACATCCTCAGTGTGGAGAATGCAGCTTTTGCTTGAATCCTGACTCCAACTACTGCGTGAAATCACAGTGAGTTTGTTTTCACCTACCCCTTTACCCAAACAGGCTAAACTGTCAACAATTCTGACATGCACACACATGTACCTTATGCGATGAACAACTCACGCACATACTTCCAACAGCTTCACTGAACCACAAAATCTGCTGCCTGACAAAACCAGCAGATTCACTTGCAAAGGAAATCAGATCCATCATTTCCTCTGGAACAGCACCTTTGCCGAATACACTGTGGTGCCTGAGTACACCCTGGCCAAGATAGATGCTGCTGCACCTCTGGACAAAGTCTGCTTGCTTGCCTGTGGTTTTCCCACAGGCTATGGGGCTGCCATCAACACCGCCAAGGTTGGTATTCAGATGTGTCAAAAATAAGCGTCCCACAGCCACTTTCACACCCTCAAAAAAGCAATAGACATTTCCTCCTCACACAGGAGACTAATCCAGCCCCACGTCATGCAGGTAAAACCAGGCTCCACCTGTGCCGTCTTTGGCCTCGGAGGAGTCGGCCTCTCTGTTGTCATGGGCTGCAAGGCAGCTGGAGCGTCCCGCATCATTGCCATCGATATCAACAAGGACAAGTTTGCCAAGGCCAAAGAGCTGGGAGCCACCGAGTGCATCAGCCCTAAAGACTCCAAGAAGCCTATCCAGCAGGTGCTCACCGACATGACCGGCCACGGCGTGGACTACTCCTTTGAGGCTGCTGGGACTGCAGATACCCTGGTATGTGACATTTTAGCACGTCCTCCTTCCCAGAATCCCATCAGACAAATTCCACCACATCACTTGGTTTCTTACGCGCTGCCTGCACTTCAGGCCATTCTGCTTGGGGAGAAATGATTCAGGAGTGTCACAATAGGAATGGACCTCTCCAAGGCTGATGCAGAAAACAGCCTCCATTATTAGGCAACAGGGAGGCACAAAACCTGCAAAGAAAGGATGCATTTATGACAAAATCATCTAATGATCTGTCTGCTTGCCTGTCCCACCAGATTGCTGCCCTGGCTTCTTGCAATATGAACACTGGAGTCTGTGTATTGATTGGGGAACCACCTGCTGGTTCAACAGTTCCCATTGATCCATTCCTTCTACTAAGTGGGCGCACCTGTAAAGGGATTCTGCTTGGAGGTAGGAAGCCAAGAAAGACGTTTTAGACATTCCAGTCTTTTTCCTCATGGGAATTCCCAAATGTCTCTGGAACAAATATGCTTCAGGACATGCATTAACCCTTCCCTTGAGAATGCAATTACACGGTTCAGCAATGTACTCAGCTCCAGGGCAACCTCCCAGAAAGTCTCTTGAGAGGCTGCTGATGTTAAAGATACAAGTGAAAATGAACACTGAAATTCCACCTCACAGAATAATAGAATCATAGAATATACGGTGTATGAAGGCATCCATAACCGAGCATGTAGCATAATAATGAATCTACAGTAATTTCATCAACTTCCTGACCCTCTTGCGAGGCCCGGCACCAAGCAACTCCACCAGGGTTTCTTTATCAAAACAGCACTTCTCCAGTTATTCACTGCATGCCATTTCTCCCATTTCCAGGCTGGAAAATGAGAGACTCTATCCCCAAATTAGTTGTCAGCTACTTGGAGAAGAAATTTAACTCTGACTTGCTCATCACACACACGCTCCCGTTTGCTAAAATCAATGAGGGATTTGAACTGCTACGTGCAGGCAAAAGGTGAGATTCTGATTCGGACCAACAGGAGTGATACACAGCAGCTATTGAAGCTGCACTTCTGTCAGCTTGCAGACACTGCCAGTAGCACCACTTGTAACTCCTCCCTTCCTTTCCTCCCTCTCCAGCATTCGCAGCGTGCTGCTCTTCTGAAGGATGCAATCAGGGCAGCACGAGTGCAGCACACGGCCCAGCAGATGCCCTCCTGTGCGGGCCTTTCCCTCCCCCATCGCCCTTCATGGACTGTAAAGACAGAAGCACAAGGAACTTGTCAGCTGTGCTGCTGCTGCCAGCGCTCCTGAGCCCCTCCTCCCCAGAGAAAACAGCTACATAATTAAAGGCTATCTTGCAAATTCTTCCCGTGGAGTGCTGTGAAACAATAGGTGCTGATGTTTCTCACTTGCACGTCCTTTGCCTTTCTTTGCACACTTTCACACCAAACACCGCGCACACTTTTGCACATGCACTTCCACCTCGGCCACCATCTCAGCTGGCTGCATGCTGTGACTCAGACCAAGGGACAGAGCGCCCGCACTGCTGCCAGTCTTTCATCTCTCAGGATCACCGTGCCTTTCATTCATTCCACAGCATCATTCGCTGACACAGCCCGTCATTCCAAATTTTCACTTCAGCATCGGCTGCTTCTCATTGCTCCACAACAGCTTACTATCCCAATTTTCTCTTCTTCACAGAACCACAGAGGCTTGGGGGTTGGAAGGAACCCTTGCAGATCATCTAGTCCGACCCACCTGCTAGAGCAGGTTCCCTTGACTAGTTTATACAGGGTTCTGCATAGCTCCAGAGAAGGATACTCCTGGGCATCCTCACGGGGCAGTTTGTTCCAGTGCTCTGTAAACCCTCTAGGGAAGGAAGATTTTCCTCATGCTTCTACGGATCTTCCTGCATTTCACTTTGTGCCATTCACGCTTGGCCACTTGCTGAGCTCCACTGAAAAGAGCCTGGCTCCATCCACATGACTCCTGCCCATTACATATTTATAAGCGCTGATAAGGTCCCCTCAGTCTTCTCCTCTCCAGGCTGACTGGTTCCCAGTCTCTCTGCCTTTCCTTCTTAAAGGAGATGCTCCAGGCCGCTCATCCTCTTTGCAGCCCTCCAATGAAGTCTGTCAAGAAATTCTCTCCTTTTCTTGAACTGGGGACGGTACTCCAGAGGTGGTATCACCAGGGCAGAGTACTGAGGGAGCATAACTTCCCTCAGCCAGCTGTAGGTGATGCTCCTTTTAACTCATCCCACGATAGCATTGGCCTACCTGGCCTCACTGCTGGCTCACTGGTTCGTAGTGCTGCACAGTGCCGCGGATTCCTCTATGCCTCACTCTGCCCCTTCCTCAGTTTTAGCTCACAGAGTGGAAAGGCTCCTTCCCTCAGAGTGGAGGCACCAGCCCAGAACAAGTTGCACCACCCAGCGTTTACCTTTACAGCCACCGGGAACTTTCCTTCCTCTTTCCTTTTTTTCTTTTCGGTTTTTTTTTTTGTTGTTGTTGTTGTTGTTTCTTTTTTCTTTTACTAAATTCATTTTTATAAGATTCCATTAAACCAAAGGAAGTGTTCCTAACCCTTATCTGTGAATACCATGCAATTGGGAAGAACGAGGTGACAGGTAGAAGACTGCAAAAATCAAACTAAGCATCTTACAGCTTTTTCTGCATTTGTAATCAAGGAACTGGAACAGGAGCTATTTCTATTCAACCACCTCACTACAAAACCTGTCCCTGCATCTGATCGCACAGAAGAAAAACAATTTCTTACTACCTAGCCTAAACCTCCCCATAGTGCACCTCTGCACCATTCCAGTGCATCCCATCAGCTGCCAAAACAAATACGGAACCTTGCTGCTTTCAGCAACCTAGAAGCGTGAACAGAGACACATCTATCTTGGAAAACATGGCCTACGCCAACTTATCTTTTTAAAGAGATGATAGCCACTTCCAGTAGTCCTAAGTACACAAAGGTAGACATACAGTGCTTGCCCAATAGCTGGGTAAGGGAGGCTGAAATAAGGGGACAGAGAAAACAGTGCATGTCAGCTGAACAAGTCCCTGAGCAGCCCAACGGGGTTAATGATTTGAAGACCGGTTTACTGAGAGATTAGACCTATCAGAAGGAGCTGCCCAAACATATATGCGTCTACTTAACTCACCTTGCACAGCAATCAAGACCCAAACATCAAGGATTTCTGATCCGTGAAGTCAGGTCCAAAGACTTTCTTGGACCGTAAAAGCAGTCTATGTTGGTGAAGCTCAGCAGAAGAATCTCATCTCTCTCTGGGCAGGTTGCATGAGAACCAACAGCATGAACTGGATCACTGGCACGTTCGTTCAAAGGAGAGGGAGGAGGGCTTCAATTCTACGTAACTGATCCCGTCTTTAGTAACGCGGATTCAGTAGAAACAAGAGTGGAATCACGTCTCAGTTCTCGGTGGCTTCTAAGAAAACTTTTTCTGTGGAGGCAAAGCAGTTTTTCTGTATCAGCTAAGATGCAGCTAAATCAGGAGCTCAACAGAAGTCAAAGAAGGTTTGATTAAACCCAGCTAGCGGGGATAGAAAGGACAGAGAGAGAAATTGCCCTCCATGTGGCAGGCACATGGTGCTTCCGAGGCCCTTCATGGCATGAATTTTAGGGAATATAACATCAGCCTTCAGGGCGGAGGATCAAAAACAAAAAGAAAAAGAGCAAGGGAATGAAGCAGAACAAACTTCCTCAATTCTGTCCTGTTCAAGAGCACGTAAAGTCCATTTTTGCTGTGCAAAGAGCCCTCAGGTTTGGGAACACCAAGGGCTCAGGCTCCTGACAGCAGCGTGGCAGAACTTGATCATCACAGCGCAATTGTTGGGCTGAACACGCAGGGCTGGAGAACAGGCTGCCCAGCAGTACTTCCACACAGCTGAAGCCAAAGTCACAAAACAGGGCCTCCAAGCCCCAGGAGACAGATCAGCCAGAAGAAAGGCACATTAGCAATGCCTCTCTGCACTGGGGAAGCTCGAGGGGGCTCATGTGACTTGGAAGCTGGGTTTGGGGCCTCACTGCCAATGGCAAGCACAAGCTCCCACTCCTGACTTCACCATATCAGGTTTTACAGTTATCTTTTTTTTGTAATTATTAATCCTTTCACAAATATCTGGGGGCAAACTGCTGCCAGGCCAAAGGTTTCTCCTTGGTAACAAGTGGTGTCTAAGGAGGCACAAGTGGCGATGGGAGTCTCATCCCTCCAGCTCTTCCACCAGCAGCTGGAAAGAAAAAGTCTCTCTGAGCTCTGATGTGCCTTTCAGAGGGCATGGGGAGTCTCCCCAAAAGGCAGAGCCACCAATAAAAGCCTTCCTGGAGGATTTCTGCTTATTCCCCACAGAGCACAGCTGCCAACCATCGGTACCTCCCTGCTGCTACCCACCTCCTCCCTGCTCACTACGCCCTCAGCACCCAGCCCTGTATGCAGGGGAGCCACCTCTCCCACTCTCTTCTGAGCTTCCTCTGGCCCTCCGCCAGGACTCCCAGCATGCCCCTGCCGTACCTTCACCTGCAGCCAGCGGTGCCCAGCTGCACTCAGGGGTTCCACGCAAGACACGGGTCCGGACGGATACACGGCACCAAGCCTCCATCCTCTGCCACTGCTGGAGACAGCTCCTCTCAGACCACATGGCCACTACTGGAAAAGTAAGGATGCCTTGTTGCCTTTTTTCCTTCTGCCCTCCCACAGAGATACCCTGGGAATGGCTCAGCAGCACGCTTGGGCTGCAGACCATCTTTTCTCTGACTCCCCTATCTCACCCAAACCTCTTTGGCTTACACAAGCCTGTGCTCTCATATAGCTGCAGCACGTCAGTATCTGTGTGAGGCACTAGCTTACCCAGCACGGGGGGGCTGTAAACAGCTTTCTCCCACTGAAAGCTGAGTAGCTGTTTTGCTATGAACGCTACCTGAATGCCAGCTGCTCCACTGCTCCAGACCCCTTCTCCACGAACGCGGTGTGCGATTCAGTTTCCTTCCACAAGCGCCTCAGTCCTCTCCTCTCCTAGGGAACAGCTTGCAAGAGGGAGACCGCAGGATCCCATTGAAAGAACAGGCTGCTGAAGCGGTCACTGGGAGGGCACAGGCCAGGGCAGAATGAGCGTTTAGTACTTCCTTGGAGCTGTGCTACTGGCAGAGGCCGACAAACCACCAACTGTCCTGTTTTTAACCAATTACTCTTTCTCAAAGGCGCATCTTTGCACACAGCCTCACCACTCCCATTCTTCCAGGTTATCCGATGCAGAGCTGCAGTTGCCTGGGCAGCGGGCAAATCACTCTCTGTTGAGGAGATAGAGGTTGCACCTCCAAAGGCACATGAAGTGCGTGTCAAGGTAAAAGCATATTTTACTTCTTTATTGGAAATTGCTGTTCCCGTGGATGTACTGTTTGGCTGGCATGGTGTGGTCAGTGTACTCTCTTCCTAGCACTCAGCTCTGCACATTATGTTCAGATGCTGCAGGACAGGATGGCCAAGTATTCCAATGGCATCCTGTCTTGTACCAGAGATTGTGTTGTTAGCAGAATTACTTGTATAACTTTCCCTTTGCATTCGGCAATTGTGAGGCCCCACCTTGAGTACTATGTTCAGTTTTGGCCCCTCAATACAAAAGAGATCTTGAGGTTTTGGAGGAGATCCAAAGAAGAGAAAGAACGGTTGTGAAGGGCTTCGAGAATATGTCCTATGTGGAGTGACTGAAGTAACTGGGGCTCTCTGGACTTACAAAGAGAAAGCTGAGGGGGACTTGATTGCTCTCTTCAAATACCTGAAAAGTGATTGCAGTGAGAGCGGTGTTGGTCTCTTCTCACTGGTGACAGGTGACACAACAAAGGGCAATGGACTCAAGTTGCATCCATGCACGATTAGGTTGGATATTAGAAATAAAATTCAATACAGAAAGGGTTGATAAGCACTGGAATAGGCTTCCCAAGAAAGTTGGCTGAATCACCATCCCTGAATGTTTTTAAAAATGTCTGGATGGGGTGTGCTCTGGGACATGATTTAGAGGCAGGCTGATAAAGTTCAGGCAGTACAGTTAGGTTGTGGTTGAACTTGATGAGATTGAAGCTTTTTTCAAACCTGAGCAGTTCTATGTTTCCAATCACTAAGGATTGTGCTTGGCTTCTGGCTCATCCTTTCATGTGGCTCAGCCCAGATCTTGTTGCTCCCTTTCCATACCATTTTCCATGCCTTTCTTTCAAAAGCGCATCATGGAAGAATTGAGGAAGTGTGACATGAAAAAAAGAAAAAAAAAAGAAAGAGAGAGAAAAACAAAAAATTATAGGAATCAAAGTTTGCAGTTTTGCCACCTGAGAACAAATAACCATTAAAAGTAAACATGTCAACCCAATCCCATTCTTACCAGCCTGCCATGTATGATAGCTACGAAACTCAGGAGCACTGTGATAAAAAGCAGCAACATCCAACCTACTGAACCCAATGAGTGGTATAATCCATGCTGTCCCTTGATCATCACTATGGATTGCACAGCACTAATGAGAGCTGCTTTTTTTTTTTTTTTTTTTTTTTTTTGTTAGGAAAAAGATCAGTGTTCTGATTAAATGCAAACATTTTTAGAACATGCCAGCTTGTAGATAGAAGCACACAGCTATGTACAGCAATGCCCTGAGAGTGGAGGGTGGACTGCTGTAACATGCCAGTAGCCATTGAGTGCCCTACGTGTCACAGACCTCTCCCCAGATTTTGGCACCAATGATATTCAGGTAAACAGAAAAGAACAGTCTCCACTGAAATATCAAAGAACAACTGCAAAGCGTAGCACTTTGCTCACTGCTAAGTTTTACTGCACTGTGTCCGACAGTCACGCGGGAACACCCATTCCCAAAAGCCAGAAAGCCAGAGACGTGCCAACAACAAATCCAAAAGCCCTGCAGCAGTGCACAGACGAAAGTCATACAAAGCATTCAGCACGAGCAGAGGACTTGTGCCGTGCCTAAGCACAGAGACACCAGCAAGGGATGGTAGCACCAACTGTGGTGGCACCCAGAAAAACTGCAGCCACCAGTTTGGTCTTTTGAAAGCCAGTTGTTTTGACAGCTCACCCACTCTCTCCACTTCAACAGATCGCGGCCACGGGGATCTGTCACACAGATGAACATGTTCTAGAAGGTACAATTCCTGATGTAGAATTCCCACTCATCCCGGGCCATGAAGGAGCGGGGATTGTGGAGAGCATTGGAGAAGGAGTGACCTCTGTGAAACCAGGTAACCACCGCACGCAGCCAGGACTCAGCTCTCAAAGTCTGTAAGGCTGCCCAGAGATCAGAAACTCCCTCTGGCTGCACACCAGTTGTGCTATGCTATCACACACACTTTCCTCACCCATACCACAAAGTGCTTGAGGCGGGCTCTGAACATGTTCTGTGGACAGGGAAAGCAGAGCGTTCATGCCAGGGTGCAGTCATCACAAAGCTCAGCAGAGGCACACCAACAGGCTGTCAAGTGAGAGGCACCTAATGCTGGATCTGCTTTGTTCCAGGAGACAAAGTCATTCTCTTTGGACTTCCTCAGTGTGGAGAATGCAGCTTTTGCTTGAATCCTGACTCCAACTACTGCGTGAAATCACAGTGAGTTTGTTTTCACCTACCCCTTTACCCAAACAGGCTAAACTGTCAACAATTCTGACATGCACACACATGTACCTTATGCGATGAGCAACTCACGCACATACTTCCAACAGCCTCACTGAACCACAAAATCTGCTGCCTGACAAGACCAGCAGATTCACTTGCAAAGGGAAACAGATCCATCATTTCCTCTGGAACAGCACCTTTGCCGAATACACTGTGGTGCCCGAGTACACCCTGGCCAAGATAGATGCTGCTGCACCTCTGGACAAAGTCTGCTTGCTTGCCTGTGGTTTTTCCACAGGCTATGGGGCTGCCATCAACACCGCCAAGGTTGGTATTCAGAGGTGTCAAAAATAAGCGTCCCACAGCCACTTTCACACCCTCAAAAAAGCAATAGACACTTCCTCCTCACACAGGAGACTAATCCAGCCCCACATCATGCAGGTAAAACCAGGCTCCACCTGTGCCGTCTTTGGCCTCGGAGGAGTCGGCCTCTCTGCTGTCATGGGCTGCAAGGCAGCTGGAGCATCCCGCATCATTGCCATCGATATCAACAAGGACAAGTTTGCCAAGGCCAAAGAGCTGGGAGCCACCGAGTGCATCAGCCCTAAAGACTCCAAGAAGCCTATCCAGCAGGTGCTCACCGAGATGACCGGCCACGGCGTGGACTACTCCTTTGAGGCTGCTGGGACTGCAGATACCCTGGTATGTGACATTTTAGCACGTCCTCCTTCCCAGAATCCCATCAGACAAATTCCATCATAACACGTGGTTTCTTGCGCGCTGCCTGCACTTCAGGCCATTCTGCTTGGGGAGAAATGATTCAGGAGTGTCACAATAGGAATGGAGCTCTCCAAAGCTGATGCAGAAAACAGCCTCCATTATTAGGCAACAGGGAGGCACAAAACCTGCAAAGAAAGGATGCATTTATGACAAAATCATCTAATGATCTGTCTGCTTGCCTGTCCCACCAGATTGCTGCCCTGGCCTCTTGCAATATGAACACTGGAGTCTGTGTGTTGATTGGAGTAACACCTGCTGGTTCAACAGTTCCCATTGATCCATTCCTTCTACTAAGTGGGCGCACCTGTAAAGGGACTCTGCTTGGAGGTAAGAAGCCAAGAAAGACATTTTAGACATTCCAGTCTTCTCCCTTCATGGGAATTCCTAAATGTCTCTGAAAGAAATAAGCTTCAGGACATGCATTAACCCTTCCCTTGAGAATGCAATTACACTGATCAGCAATGTACTCAGCTCCAGGGCAACCTCCCAGAAAGTCTCGAGAGGCTGCTGATGTTAAAGCTGCAAGTGAAAATGAACACTGAAATTCCACCTCACAGAATAATAGAATCATAGAATATACGGTGTATGAAGGCATCCATAACCGAGCATGTAGCATAATAATGAATCTACAGTAATTTCATCAACTTCCTGACCCTCTTGCGAGGCCCGGCACCAAGCAACTCCACCAGGGTTTCTTTATCAAAACAGCATTTCTCCAGTTATTCACTGCATGCCATTTCTCCCATTTCCAGGCTGGAAAATGAGAGACTCTATCCCCAAATTAGTTGTCAGCTACTTGGAGAAGAAATTTAACTCTGACTTGCTCATCACACACACGCTCCCGTTTGCTAAAATCAATGAGGGGTTTGAACTGCTACGTGCAGGCAAAAGGTGAGATTCTGATTCGGACCAACAGGAGTGATACACAGCAGCTATTGAAGCTGCACTTCTGTCAGCTTGCAGACACTGCCAGTAGCACCACTTGTAACTCCTCCCTTCCTTTCCTCCCTCTCCAGCATTCGCAGCGTGCTGCTCTTCTGAAGGATGCAATCAGGGCAGCACGAGTGCAGCACACGGCCCAGCAGATGCCCTCCTGTGCGGGCCTTTCCCTCCCCCATCGCCCTTCATGGACTGTAAAGACAGAAGCACAAGGAACTTGTCAGCTGTGCTGCTGCTGCCAGCGCTCCTGAGCCCCTCCTCCCCAGAGAAAACAGCTATATAATTAAAGGCTATCTTGCAAACTCTTCCCGTGGAGTGCTGTGAAACAATAGGTGCTGATGTTTCTGACTCGCACGTCCTTTGCCTTTCTTTGCACGCTTTCACACCAAACACCTCGCACACTTTTGCACATACACTTCCACCTCGGCCACCATCTCATCTGGATGCATGCTGTGACTCAGACCAAGGGACAGAGCACCCGCACTGCTGCCAGTCTTTCATCTCTCAGGATCACCGTGCCTTTCATTCATTCCACAGCATCATTCGCTGACACAGCCCGTCATTCCAAATTTTCACTTCAGCATCAGCTGCTTCTCATTGCTCCACAACAGCTTACTATCCCAATTTTCTCTTCTTCACAGAATCACAGAGGCTTGGGGGTTGGAAGGAACCCTTGCAGATCATCTAGTCCGACCCACCTGCTAGAGCAGGTTCCCTTGACTAGTTTATACAGGGTTCTGCATAGCTCCAGAGAAGGATACTCCTGGGCATCCTCACGGGGCAGTTTGTTCCAGTGCTCTGTAAACCCTCTAGGGAAGGAAGATTTTCCTCATGCTTCTACGGATCTTCCTGCATTTCACTTTGTGCCATTCACGCTTGGCCACTTGCTGAGCTCCACTGAAAAGAGCCTGGCTCCATCCACATGACTCCTGCCCATTACATATTTATAAGCGCTGATAAGGTCCCCTCAGTCTTCTCCTCTCCAGGCTGACTGGTTCCCAGTCTCTCTGCCTTTCCTCTTAAAGGAGATGCTCCAGGCCGCTCATCCTCTTTGCAGCCCTCCAATGAAGTCTGTCAAGAAATTCTCTCCTTTTCTTGAACTGGGGACGGTACTCCAGAGGTGGTATCACCAGGGCAGAGTACTGAGGGAGCATAACTTCCCTCAGCCAGCTGTAGGTGATGCTCCTTTTAATTCATCCCACGATAGCCTACCTGGCCTACCTGGCCTCAAGAGCACACTGCTGGCTCACTGGTTCGTAGTGCTGCACAGTGCTCCGGATTCCTCTATGCCTCACTCTGCCCCTTCCTCAGTTTTAGCTCACAGAGTGGAAAGGCTCCTTCCCTCAGAGTGGAGGCACCAGCCCAGAACAAGTTGTACCACCCAGCGTTTACCTTTACAGCCACTGGGAACTTTCCTTCCTCTTTCCTTTCTTTCTTTTCGGTTTTTTTTTTGTTGTTGTTGTTGTTGTTTCTTTTTTCTTTTACTAAATTCATTTTTATAAGATTTCATTAAACAAAAGGAAGTGTTCCTAACCCTTATCTGTGAATACAATGCAATTGGGAAGAACGAGGTGACAGGTAGAAGACTGCAAAAATCAAACTAAGCATCTTACAGCTTTTTCTGCATTTGTAATCAAGGAACGGGAACAGGAGCTATTTCTATTCAACCACCTCACTACAAAACCTGTCCCTGCATCTGATCGCACAGAAGAAAAACAATTTCTTACTACCTAGCCTAAACCTCCCCATAGTGCACCTCTGCACCATTCCAGTGCATCCCATCAGCTGCCAAAACAAATATGGAACCTTGCTGCTTTCAGCAACCTAGAAGCGTGGACAGAGACACATCTATCTTGGAAAACATGGCCTACGCCAACTTATCTTTTTAAAGAGATGATAGCCACTTCCAGTAGTCCTAAGTACACAAAGGTAGACATACAGTGCTTGCCCAATAGCTGGGTAAGGGAGGCTGAAATAAGGGGACAGAGAAAACAGTGCATGTCAGCTGAACAAGTCCCTGAGCAGCCCAACGGGGTTAATGATTTGAAGACCGGTTTACTGAGAGATTAGACCTATCAGAAGGAGCTGCCCAAACATATATGCGTCTACTTAACTCACCTTGCACAGCAATCAAGACCCAAACATCAAGGATTTCTGATCCGTGAAGTCAGGTCCAAAGACTTTCTTGGACCGTAAAAGCAGTCTATGTTGGTGAAGCTCAGCAGAAGAATCTCATCTCTCTCTGGGCAGGTTGCATGAGAACCAACAGCATGAACTGGATCACTGGCACATTCATTCAAAGGAGAGGGAGGAGGGCTTCAATTCTACGTAACTGATCCCGTCTTTAGTAACGCGGATTCAGTAGAAACAAGAGTGGAATCACGTCTCAGTTCTCGGTGGCTTCTAAGAAAACTTTTTCTGTGGAGGCAAAGCAGTTTTTCTGTATCAGCTAAGATGCAGCTAAATCAGGAGCTCAACAGAAGTCAAAGAAGGTTTGATTAAACCCAGCTAGCGGGGATAGAAAGGACAGAGAGAGAAATTGCCCTCCATGTGGCAGGCACATGGTGCTTCCGAGGCCCTTCATGGCATGAATTTTAGGGAATATAACATCAGCCTTCAGGGCGGAGGATCAAAAACAAAAAGAGCAAGGGAATGAAGCAGAACAAACTTCCTCAATTCTGTCCTGTTCAAGAGCACGTAAAGTCCATTTTTGCTGTGCAAAGAGCCCTCAGGTTTGGGAACACCAAGGGCTCAGGCTCCTGACAGCAGCGTGGCAGAACTTGATCATCACAGCGCAATTGTTGGGCTGAACACGCAGGGCTGGAGAACAGGCTGCCCAGCAGTACTTCCACACAGCTGAAGCCAAAGTCACAAAACAGGGCCTCCAAGCCCCAGGAGACAGATCAGCCAGAAGAAAGGCACATTAGCAATGCCTCTCTGCACTGGGGAAGCTCGAGGGGGCTCATGTGACTTGGAAGCTGGGTTTGGGGCCTCACTGCCAATGGCAAGCACAAGCTCCCACTCCTGACTTCACCATATCAGGTTTTACAGTTATCTTTTTTTTGTAATTATTAATCCTTTCACAAATATCTGGGGGCAAACTGCTGCCAGGCCAAAGGTTTCTCCTTGGTAACAAGTGGTGTCTAAGGAAGCACAAGTGGCAATGGGAGTCTCCTCCCTCCAGCTCTTCCACCAGCAGCTGGAAAGAAAAAGTCTCTCTGAGCTCTGATGTGCCTTTCAGAGGGCATGGGGAGTCTCCCCAAAAGGTAGAGCCACCAACAAAAGCCTTCCTGGAGGATTTCTGCTTATTCCCCACAGAGCATAGCTGCCAACCATCGGTACCTCCCTGCTGCTACCCACCTCCTCCCTGCTCACTACGCCCTCAGCACCCAGCCCTGTATGCAGGGGAACCACCTCTCCCACTCTCTTCTGAGCTTCCTCTGGCCCTCCGCCAGGACTCCCAGCATGCCCCTGCCGTACCTTCACCTGCAGCCAGCGGTGCCCAGCTGCACTCAGGGGTTCCACGCAAGACACGGGTCCGGACGGATACACGGCACCAAGCCTCCATCCTCTGCCACTGCTGGAGACAGCTCCTCTCAGACCACATGGCCACTACTGGAAAAGTAAGGATGCCTTGTTGCCTTTTTTCCTTCTGCCCTCCCACAGAGATACCCTGGGAATGGCTCAGCAGCACGCTTGGGCTGCAGACCATCTTTTCTCTGACTCCCCTATCTCACCCAAACCTCTTTGGCTTACACAAGCCTGTGCTCTCATATAGCTGCAGCACGTCAGTATCTGTGTGAGGCACTAGCTTACCCAGCACGGGGGGGCTGTAAACAGCTTTCTCCCACTGAAAGCTGAGTAGCTGTTTTGCTATGAACGCTACCTGAATGCCAGCTGCTCCACTGCTCCAGACCCCTTCTCCACGAACGCGGTGTGCGATTCAGTTTCCTTCCACAAGCGCCTCAGTCCTCTCCTCTCCTAGGGAACAGCTTGCAAGAGGGAGACCGCAGGATCCCATTGAAAGAACAGGCTGCTGAAGCGGTCACTGGGAGGGCACAGGCCAGGGCAGAATGAGCGTTTAGTACTTCCTTGGAGCTGTGCTACTGGCAGAGGCCGACAAACCACCAACTGTCCTGTTTTTAACCAATTACTCTTTCTCAAAGGCGCACCTTTGCACACAGCCTCACCGCTCCCATTCTTCCAGGTTATCCGATGCAGAGCTGCAGTTGCCTGGGCAGCGGGCAAATCACTCTCTGTTGAGGAGATAGAGGTTGCACCTCCAAAGGCACATGAAGTGCGTGTCAAGGTAAAAGCACGTTGGTTGTTTTTAGTTTCATTAATTGTTTTATTATTTGCTTTTTTTTTTTCCCCCCATTTCCATCTGGGATATATTTCGGAGGATTTAGTGATTCTGTGATTGGGAATCAGGTTGCATTGAAGCTTATTCTTTCCCTAGGGTAGGCCGTAGTAATGTTTGTCTCCTTCCCAATTTCCTGGATCGATCATGGGGATCAATGGTGGTCAAGCTCTTTCTAGAATCATATTACCATAGAATATCCTAAGCTAGAAGGCACCCACAATAGGCTCACTGAATCCAACTCCTGTTTCCACACAGGACCACCCGAAATTCAAGTCCTATATCGGAGAACATTGTCTAAATGCTTCTTGAACTCCAGCAGCTTCACGCTGTGACCACTGCCCTGTGGTGACTGTCCCATGTCTGGCTACCCTCTGGTGAAGAACCTTTTCCCAACACACAGTCTCATCTCCTCCTGATGCAGCTCCACTGCATTCCCCTGGACCCTGCCACCACCAAGCAGAGCTCAGCGCCTGCCGCTTTGCTCCCCTCGTGAGGAAGAAGTAAGGTTGCTGTAAGGCCACACCTCAGTCTCCCCTTCTCTGGGAGAAAAAAGCAAGGGACTTCAGCCACTTCTCACACATCTTGTTCAGAGCCTTCACCATCTTTGTAAGTCTCTTTTGGACACTCTCAAATAGTTTTAGTTTTATGTCCTTCCTATATTGTCGTGCCAAAACTGCGAACAGTGCTCGAGGTGAGGCTGGCCCAGCGCAGAACAGAGTGGGATGATCCCTTCCCTAGACTGGATGGCAGTGCTGGATGTGATGCACCCCAGGGTATGCTTCGCCCCATGGGCTGTGCCAGGGCACACTGCTGACTTAGATTCAACTTGCCAGCAATCAGAACCCCCAGGTCCTTCTCCACAGGACTGCGCTGCAGGCTCTCAACCCCCAGTCTGTGCAAATATCTTCAGTTGCCTGCGCCAGCCGCAGAATTTAGCACGTGCTCCTGTTAAGTTCATATGTTGGTGATTGCCAAGATCTCCATTTTGTCAAGATCTCTCTTCAAGACCTTTCTGCCCCCTAGAGAGCCAACAGCCCCTCCCTAATGTAGTATTATTTGCAAACTTACTTAGTATACCATCAAGTTCCATATCCAAATCATTGATGAAATCATTAAAGAAAACTGGCCCCAAGATGGAGCACTGACAAAACCCATTAGTGACTCGTCACCAGGTAGTTATGACCACATTTAGTATAGCCTTCTGAGCCCAACCCATCAGCCAGTTGTTCATCCACTAAACTATGTTTCAGTCTGGCTGTATGCTGGACATTTGGTCCTGAAAGATAAAGACAGACATGGTACTGACACATTTGCTAAAAGCCAAGAAGGCTTCTCTTGGTCAAGTGAGAGGGAGGGTAGGGTGGGGAGCTAGCCTTGTCGTAAAAGGAGATTAATTCATTACGCAGGACTTTCCCCCCATGTGAACCCACACTGGATGTGACCAATTATCTTTCAAGTACTTTACAGTATCTCCCAGAATAATCTACTCTACACAATTCTGCCAGGCAAAGAAGTGAGACTGACAGACCTGTAATTACCAGGATTGTCTTTCTTGTTCTTCATGACAACTGGGAAGTTTACCACCTTCTAGTAGATACGAACATCTCCAGATTTCCCAAGCTAGTGAAAAATAATTAAGAGCAGACCCACAATGACATCAGCCAGCTCTTTGAGAACCCTGGAGCAAATACTATTGGGTCCCATAGATCAATAAGCATTCAGGTGGAGCAAAAAACCACAAGCACAGTTACATGACATTTCACAGTTCCCACAGTAAAGGCACGGAGGGTCGCAGAGCCAATCAACATTGTTCCAAACGTTCGCTGCATTTTCACCGCTAACAGATTGTGGCTACAGGGATCTGTCGCACAGACGACCACGTTCTTGAAGGTACATTTCCTGATCTGAAATTCCCAGTCATCCCGGGCCATGAAGGAGCTGGGATTGTGGAGAGCACTGGAGAAGGAGTGACCTCTGTGAAACCAGGTAACCACCGCACGCAGCCAGGACTCAGCTCTCAAAGTCTGTAAGGCTGCCCAGAGATCAGAAACTCCCTCTGGCTGCACACCAGTTGTGCTATGCTATCACACACACTTTCCTCACCCATACCACAAAGTGCTTGAGGCGGGCTCTGAACATGTTCTGTGGACAGGGAAAGCAGAGCGTTCATGCCAGGGCGCAGTCATCACAAAGCTCAGCAGGGGCACACCAACAGGCTGTCAAGTGAGAGGCACCTAATGCTGGATCTGCTTTGTTCCAGGAGACAAAGTTATACTCTTTCCACTTCCTCAGTGTGGAGAATGCAGCTTTTGCTTGAATCCTGACTCCAACTACTGCCTGAAAACACAGTGAGTTTGTTTTCACCTACCCCTTTACCCAAACAGGCTAAACTGTCAACAATTCTGACATGCACACACATGTACCTTATGCGATGAGCAACTCACGCACATACTTCCAACAGCCTCACTGAACCACAAAACCTGCTGCCTGACAAGACCAGCAGATTCACTTGCAAAGGGAAACAGATCCATCATTTCCTCTGGAACAGCACCTTTGCCGAATACACTGTGGTGCCTGAGTACACCCTGGCCAAGATAGATGCTGCTGCACCTCTGGACAAAGTCTGCTTGCTTGCCTGTGGTTTTCCCACAGGCTATGGGGCTGCCATCAACACCGCCAAGGTTGGTATTCAGATGTGTCAAAAATAAGCGTCCCACAGCCACTTTCACACCCTCAAAAAAGCAATAGACACTTCCTCCTCACACAGGAGACTAATCCAGCCCCACGTCATGCAGGTAAAACCAGGCTCCACCTGTGCCGTCTTTGGCCTCGGAGGAGTCGGCCTCTCTGCTGTCATGGGCTGCAAGGCAGCTGGAGCATCCCGCATCATTGCCATCGATATCAACAAGGACAAGTTTGCCAAGGCCAAAGAGCTGGGAGCCACCGAGTGCATCAACCCTAAAGATTTCAAGAAGCCTATCCAGCAGGTGCTCACCGACATGACCGGCCACGGCGTGGACTACTCCTTTGAGGCTGCTGGGACTGCAGATACCCTGGTATGTGACATTTTAGCACATCCTCCTTCCCAGAATCCCATCAGACAAATTCCATCATAGCACTTGGTTTCTTGCGCGCTGCCTGCACTTCAGGCCATTCTGCTTGGGGAGAAATGATTCAGGAGTGTCACAATAGGAATGGAGCTCTCCAAAGCTGATGCAGAAAACAGCCTCCATTATTAGGTAGCAGGGAGGCACAAAACCTGCAAAGAAAGGATGCATTTATGACAAAATCATCTAATGATCTATCTGCTTGCCTGTCCCACCAGATTGCTGCCCTGGCCTCTTGCAATATGAACACTGGAGTCTGTGTATTGATTGGGGAACCACCTGCTGGTTCAACAGTTCCCATTGATCCATTCCTTCTACTAAGTGGGCGCACCTGTAAAGGGACTCTGCTTGGAGGTATGAAGCCAAGAAAGACATTTTAGACATTCCAGTCTTCTCCCTTCATGGGAATTCCCAGATGTCTCTCTCTGAAAGAAATATGCTTCAGGACATGCATTAACCCTTCCCTTGGGAATGCAATTACACTGATCAGCAATGTACTCAGCTCCAGAGCAACCTCCCAGAAAGTCTCGAGAGGCTGCTGATGTTAAAGCTGCAAGTGAAAATGAACACTGAAATTCCACCTCACAGAATAATAGAATCATAGAATATACGGTGTATGAAGGCATCCATAACCGAGCATGTAGCATAATAATGAATCTACAGTAATTTCATCAACTTCCTGACCCTCTTGCGAGGCCCGGCACCAAGCAACTCCACCAGGGTTTCTTTATCAAAACAGCACTTCTCCAGTTATTCACTGCATGCCATTTCTCCCATTTCCAGGCTGGAAAATGAGAGACTCTATCCCCAAATTAGTTGTCAGCTACTTGGAGAAGAAATTTAACTCTGACTTGCTCATCACACACACGCTCCCGTTTGCTAAAATCAATGAGGGATTTGAACTGCTACGTGCAGGCAAAAGGTGAGATTCTGATTCGGACCAACAGGAGTGATGCACAGCAGCTACTGAAGCTGCACTTCTGTCAGCTTGCAGACACTGCCAGTAGCACCACTTGTAACTCCTCCCTTCCTTTCCTCCCTCTCCAGCATTCGCAGCGTGCTGCTCTTCTGAAGGATGCAATCAGGGCAGCACGAGTGCAGCACACGGCCCAGCAGATGCCCTCCTGTGCGGGCCTTTCCCTCCCCCATCGCCCTTCATGGACTGTAAAGACAGAAGCACAAGGAACTTGTCAGCTGTGCTGCTGCTGCCAGCGCTCCTGAGCCCCTCCTCCCCAGAGAAAACAGCTATATAATTAAAGGCTATCTTGCAAACTCTTCCCGTGGAGTGCTGTGAAACAATAGGTGCTGATGTTTCTGACTCGCACGTCCTTTGCCTTTCTTTGCACGCTTTCACACCAAACACCTCGCACACTTTTGCACATGCACTTCCACCTCGGCCACCATCTCAGCTGGCTGCATGCTGTGACTCAGACCAAGGGACAGAGCACCGGCACTGCTGCCAGTCTTTCATCTCTCAGGATCACCGTGCCTTTCATTCATTCCACAGCATCATTTGCTGACACAGCCCGTCATTCCAAATTTTCACTTCAGCATCAGCTGCTTCTCATTGCTCCACAACAGCTTACTATCCCAATTTTCTCTTCTTCACAGAACCACAGAGGCTTGGGGGTTGGAAGGAACCTTTGCAGATCATCTAGTCCGACCCACCTGCTAGAGCAGGTTCCCTTGACTAGTTTATACAGGGTTCTGCATAGCTCCAAAGAAGGATACTCCTGGGCATCCTCACGGGGCAGTTTGTTCCAGTGCTCTGTAAACCCTCTAGGGAAGGAAGATTTTCCTCATGCTTCTACGGATCTTCCTGCATTTCACTTTGTGCCATTCACGCTTGGCCACTTGCTGAGCTCCACTGAAAAGAGCCTGGCTCCATCCACATGACTCCTGCCCATTACATATTTATAAGCGCTGATAAGGTCCCCTCAGTCTTCTCCTCTCCAGGCTGACTGGTTCCCAGTCTCTCTGCCTTTCCTTTTAAAGGAGATGCTCCAGGCCGCTCATCCTCTTTGCAGCCCTCCAATGAAGTCTGTCAAGAAATTCTCTCCTTTTCTTGAACTGGGGACGGTACTCCAGAGGTGGTATCACCAGGGCAGAGTACTGAGGGAGCATAACTTCCCTCAGCCAGCTGTAGGTGATGCTCCTTTTAACTCATCCCACGATAGCATTGGCCTACCTGGCCTCAAGAGCACACTGCTGGCTCACTGGTTCGTAGCGCTGCACAGTGCTCCGGATTCCTCTATGCCTCACTCTGCCCCTTCCTCAGTTTTAGCTCACAGAGTGGAAAGGCTCCTTCCCTCAGAGTGGAGGCACCAGCCCAGAACAAGTTGTACCACCCAGCGTTTACCTTTACAGCCACTGGGAACTTTCCTTCCTCTTTCCTTTTTTTCTTTTCGGTTTTTTTTTTTGTTGTTGTTGTTGTTGTTTCTTTTTTCTTTTACTAAATTCATTTTTATAAGATTCCATTAAACCAAAGGAAGTGTTCCTAACCCTTATCTGTGAATACCATGCAATTGGGAAAAACGAGGTGACTGGTAGAAGACTGCAAAAATCAAACTAAGCATCTTACAGCTTTTGTAATCTATTTGTAATCAAGGAACTGGAACAGGAGCTATTTCTATTCAACCACCTCACTACAAAACCTGTCCCTGCATCTGATCGCACAGAAGAAAAACAATTTCTTACTACCTAGCCTAAACCTCTACGTAGTGCACCTCTGTACCATTCCAGTGCATCCCATCAGCTGCCAAAACAAATATGGAATCTTGCTGATTTCAGCAACCTAGAAGCGTGGACAGAGACACATCTATCTTGGAAAACATGGCCTACGCCAACTTATCTTTTTAAAGAGATGATAGCCACTTCCAGTAGTCCTAAGTACACAAAGGTAGACATACAGTGCTTGCCCAATAGCTGGGTAAGGGAGGCTGAAATAAGGGGACAGAGAAAACAGTGCATGTCAGCTGAACAAGTCCCTGAGCAGCCCAACGGGGTTAATGATTTGAAGACCGGTTTACTGAGAGATTAGACCTATCAGAAGGAGCTGCCCAAACATATATGCGTCTACTTAACTCACCTTGCACAGCAATTAAGACCCAAACATCAAGGATTTCTGATCCGTGAAGTCAGGTCCAAAGACTTTCTTGGACCGTAAAAGCAGTCTATGTTGGTGAAGCTCAGCAGAAGAATCTCATCTCTCTCTGGGCAGGTTGCATGAGAACCAACAGCATGAACTGGATCACTGGCACATTCATTCAAAGGAGAGGGAGGAGGGCTTCAATTCTACGTAACTGATCCTGTCTTTAGTAACGCGGATTCAGTAGAAACAAGAGTGGAATCACGTCTCAGTTCTCGGTGGCTTCTAAGAAAACTTTTTCTGTGGAGGCAAAGCAGTTTTTCTGTATCAGCTAAGATGCAGCTAAATCAGGAGCTCAACAGAAGTCAAAGAAGGTTTGATTAAACCCAGCTAGCGGGGATAGAAAGGACAGAGAGAGAAATTGCCCTCCATGTGGCAGGCACATGGTGCTTCCGAGGCCCTTCATGGCATGAATTTTAGGGAATATAACATCAGCCTTCAGGGCGGAGGATCAAAAACAAAAAGAAAAAGAGCAAGGGAATGAAGCAGAACAAACTTCCTCAATTCTGTCCTGTTCAAGAGCACGTAAAGTCCATTTTTGCTGTGCAAAGAGCCCTCAGGTTTGGGAACACCAAGGGCTCAGGCTCCTGACAGCAGCGTGGCAGAACTTGATCATCACAGCGCAATTGTTGGGCTGAACACGCAGGGCTGGAGAACAGGCTGCCCAGCAGTACTTCCACACAGCTGAAGCCAAAGTCACAAAACAGGGCCTCCAAGCCCCAGGAGACAGATCAGCCAGAAGAAAGGCACATTAGCAATGCCTCTCTGCACTGGGGAAGCTCGAGGGGGCTCATGTGACTTGGAAGCTGGGTTTGGGGCCTCACTGCCAATGGCAAGCACAAGCTCCCACTCCTGACTTCACCATATCAGGTTTTACAGTTATCTTTTTTTTGTAATTATTAATCCTTTCACAAATATCTGGGGGCAAACTGCTGCCAGGCCAAAGGTTTCTCCTTGGTAACAAGTGGTGTCTAAGGAGGCACAAGTGGCGATGGGAGTCTCCTCCCTCCAGCTCTTCCACCAGCAGCTGGAAAGAAAAAGTCTCTCTGAGCTCTGATGTGCCTTTCAAAGGGCATGGGGAGTCTCCCCAAAAGGCAGAGCCACCAATAAAAGCCTTCCTGGAGGATTTCTGCTTATTCCCCACAGAGCACAGCTGCCAACCATCGGTACCTCCCTGCTGCTACCCACCTCCTCCCTGCTCACTACGCCCTCAGCACCCAGCCCTGTATGCAGGGGAGCCACCTCTCCCACTCTCTTCTGAGCTTCCTCTGGCCCTCCGCCAGGACTCCCAGCATGCCCCTGCCGTACCTTCACCTGCAGCCAGCGGTGCCCAGCTGCACTCAGGGGTTCCACGCAAGACACGGGTCCGGACGGATACACGGCACCAAGCCTCCATCCTCTGCCACTGCTGGAGACAGCTCCTCTCAGACCACATGGCCACTACTGGAAAAGTAAGGATGCCTTGTTGCCTTTTTTCCTTCTGCCCTCCCACAGAGATACCCTGGGAATGGCTCAGCAGCACGCTTGGGCTGCAGACCATCTTTTCTCTGACTCCCCTATCTCACCCAAACCTCTTTGGCTTACACAAGCCTGTGCTCTCATATAGCTGCAGCACGTCAGTATCTGTGTGAGGCACTAGCTTACCCAGCACGGGGGGGCTGTAAACAGCTTTCTCCCACTGAAAGCTGAGTAGCTGTTTTGCTATGAACGCTACCTGAATGCCAGCTGCTCCACTGCTCCAGACCCCTTCTCCACGAACGCGGTGTGCGATTCAGTTTCCTTCCACAAGCGCCTCAGTCCTCTCCTCTCCTAGGGAACAGCTTGCAAGAGGGAGACCGCAGGATCCCATTGAAAGAACAGGCTGCTGAAGCGGTCACTGGGAGGGCACAGGCCAGGGCAGAATGAGCGTTTAGTACTTCCTTGGAGCTGTGCTACTGGCAGAGGCCGACAAACCACCAACTGTCCTGTTTTTAACCAATTACTCTTTCTCAAAGGCGCACCTTTGCACACAGCCTCACCGCTCCCATTCTTCCAGGTTATCCGATGCAGAGCTGCAGTTGCCTGGGCAGCGGGCAAATCACTCTCTGTTGAGGAGATAGAGGTTGCACCTCCAAAGGCACATGAAGTGCGTGTCAAGGTAAAAGCACATTTTACTTCTTTATTGGAAATTGCTGTTCCCGTGGATGTACTGTTTGGCTGGCATGGTGTGGTCAGTGTACTCTCTTCCTAGCACTCAGCTCTGCACATTATGTTCAGATGCTGCAGGACAGGATGGCCAAGTATTCCAATGGCATCCTGTCTTGTACCAGAGATTGTGTTGTTAGCAGAATTACTTGTATAACTTTCCCTTTGCATTCGGCAATTGTGAGGCCCCACCTTGAGTACTATGTTCAGTTTTGGCCCCTCAATACAAAAGAGATCTTGAGGTTTTGGAGGAGATCCAAAGAAGAGAAAGAACGGTTGTGAAGGGCTTCGAGAATATGTCCTATGTGGAGTGACTGAAGTAACTGGGGCTCTCTGGACTTACAAAGAGAAAGCTGAGGGGGACTTGATTGCTCTCTTCAAATACCTGAAAAGTGATTGCAGTGAGAGCGGTGTTGGTCTCTTCTCACTGGTGACAGGTGACACAACAAAGGGCAATGGACTCAAGTTGCATCCATGCACGATTAGGTTGGATATTAGAAATAAAATTCAATACAGAAAGGGTTGATAAGCACTGGAATAGGCTTCCCAAGAAAGTTGGCTGAATCACCATCCCTGAATGTTTTTAAAAATGTCTGGATGGGGTGTGCTCTGGGACATGATTTAGAGGCAGGCTGATAAAGTTCAGGCAGTACAGTTAGGTTGTGGTTGAACTTGATGAGATTGAAGCTTTTTTCAAACCTGAGCAGTTCTATGTTTCCAATCACTAAGGATTGTGCTTGGCTTCTGGCTCATCCTTTCATGTGGCTCAGCCCAGATCTTGTTGCTCCCTTTCCATACCATTTTCCATGCCTTTCTTTCAAAAGCGCATCATGGAAGAATTGAGGAAGTGTGACATGAAAAAAAGAAAAAAAAAAGAAAGAGAGAGAAAAACAAAAAATTATAGGAATCAAAGTTTGCAGTTTTGCCACCTGAGAACAAATAACCATTAAAAGTAAACATGTCAACCCAATCCCATTCTTACCAGCCTGCCATGTATGATAGCTACGAAACTCAGGAGCACTGTGATAAAAAGCAGCAACATCCAACCTACTGAACCCAATGAGTGGTATAATCCATGCTGTCCCTTGATCATCACTATGGATTGCACAGCACTAATGAGAGCTGCTTTTTTTTTTTTTTTTTTTTTTTTTTTGTTAGGAAAAAGATCAGTGTTCTGATTAAATGCAAACATTTTTAGAACATGCCAGCTTGTAGATAGAAGCACACAGCTATGTACAGCAATGCCCTGAGAGTGGAGGGTGGACTGCTGTAACATGCCAGTAGCCATTGAGTGCCCTACGTGTCACAGACCTCTCCCCAGATTTTGGCACCAATGATATTCAGGTAAACAGAAAAGAACAGTCTCCACTGAAATATCAAAGAACAACTGCAAAGCGTAGCACTTTGCTCACTGCTAAGTTTTACTGCACTGTGTCCGACAGTCACGCGGGAACACCCATTCCCAAAAGCCAGAAAGCCAGAGACGTGCCAACAACAAATCCAAAAGCCCTGCAGCAGTGCACAGACGAAAGTCATACAAAGCATTCAGCACGAGCAGAGGACTTGTGCCGTGCCTAAGCACAGAGACACCAGCAAGGGATGGTAGCACCAACTGTGGTGGCACCCAGAAAAACTGCAGCCACCAGTTTGGTCTTTTGAAAGCCAGTTGTTTTGACAGCTCACCCACTCTCTCCACTTCAACAGATCGCGGCCACGGGGATCTGTCACACAGATGAACATGTTCTTCAAGGTACATTTCCTGATGTAGAATTCCCAGTCATCCTAGGCCATGAAGGAGCGGGGATTGTGGAGAGCATTGGAGAAGGAGTGACCTCTGTGAAACCAGGTAACCACCGCACGCAGCCAGGACTCAGCTCTCAAAGTCTGTAAGGCTGCCCAGAGATCAGAAACTCCCTCTGGCTGCACACCAGTTGTGCTATGCTATCACACACACTTTCCTCACCCATACCACAAAGTGCTTGAGGCGGGCTCTGAACATGTTCTGTGGACAGGGAAAGCAGAGCGTTCATGCCAGGGTGCAGTCATCACAAAGCTCAGCAGAGGCACACCAACAGGCTGTCAAGTGAGAGGCACCTAATGCTGGATCTGCTTTGTTCCAGGAGACAAAGTCATTCTCTTTGGACTTCCTCAGTGTGGAGAATGCAGCTTTTGCTTGAATCCTGACTCCAACTACTGCGTGAAATCACAGTGAGTTTGTTTTCACCTACCCCTTTACCCAAACAGGCTAAACTGTCAACAATTCTGACATGCACACACATGTACCTTATGCGATGAGCAACTCACGCACATACTTCCAACAGCCTCACTGAACCACAAAACCTGCTGCCTGACAAGACCAGCAGATTCACTTGCAAAGGGAAACAGATCCATCACTTCGTCTGGATCAGCACCTTTTCCGAATACACTGTGGTGCCCGAGTACACCCTGGCCAAGATAGATCCTGCTGCACCTCTGGACAAAGTCTGTGTGTTTGCCTGTGGTTTTTCCACAGGTTATGGGGCTGCCATCAACACCGCCAAGGTTGGTATTCAGATGTGTCAAAAATAAGCGTCCCACAGCCACTTTCACACCCTCAAAAAAGCAATAGACACTTCCTCCTCACACAGGAGACTAATCCAGCCCCACGTCATGCAGGTAAAACCAGGCTCCACCTGTGCCGTCTTTGGCCTCGGAGGAGTCGGCCTCTCTGTTGTCATGGGCTGCAAGGCAGCTGGAGCGTCCCGCATCATTGCCATCGATATCAACAAGGACAAGTTTGCCAAGGCCAAAGAGCTGGGAGCCACCGAGTGCATCAACCCTAAAGACTCCAAGAAGCCTATCCAGCAGGTGCTCACCGAGATGACCGGCCACGGCGTGGACTACTCCTTTGAGGTCGTTGGGACTGCAGATACCCTGGTATGTGACATTTTAGCACGTCCTCCTTCCCAGAATCCCATCATAGCACTAGGTTTCTTGCGCACTGCCTGCACTTCTGGCCATTCTGCTTGGGGAGAAATGATTCAGGAGTGTCACAATATGAATGGAGCTCTCCAAGGCTGATGCAGAAAACAGCCTCCATTATTAGGTAGCAGGGAGGCACAAAACCTGCAAAGAAAGGATGCATTTATGACAAAATCATCTAATGATCTATCTGCTTGCCTGTCCCACCAGATTGCTGCCCTGGCCTCTTGCAATATGAACACTGGAGTCTGTGTGTTGATTGGACTAACACCTGCTGGTTCAACAGTTCCCATTGATCCATTCCTTCTACTAAGTGGGCGCACCTGTAAAGGGACTCTGGCTGGAGGTAGGAAGCCAAGAAAGACATTTTAGACATTTCAGTGTTCTCCCTTCATGGGAATTCCCAGATGTCTCTCTCTGAAAGAAATATGCTTCAGGACATGCATTAACCAGGGCAAGTCCCTGAAAGTCTCGAGAGGCTGCTGATGTTAAAGCTACAAATGAAAATGAACACTGAAATTCCACCTCACAGAATAATAGAATCATAGAATATACTGTGTTTGAAGGCATCCATAACCGAGCATATAGCATAAGAATAAATCTGCAGTAATTTCATCAACTTCCTGACCCTCTTGCGAGGCCCGGCACCAAGCAACTCCACCAGGGTTTCTTTATCAAAACAGCACTTCTCCAGTTATTCACTGCATGCCATTTCTCCCATTTCCAGGCTGGAAAATGAGAGACTCTATCCCCAAATTAGTTGTCAGCTACTTGGAGAAGAAATTTAACTCTGACTTGCTCATCACACACACGCTCCCGTTTGCTAAAATCAATGAGGGATTTGAACTGCTACGTGCAGGCAAAAGGTGAGATTCTGATTCGGACCAACAGGAGTGATGCACAGCAGCTACTGAAGCTGCACTTCTGTCAGCTTGCAGACACTGCCAGTAGCACCACTTGTAACTCCTCCCTTCCTTTCCTCCCTCTCCAGCATTCGCAGCGTGCTGCTCTTCTGAAGGATGCAATCAGGGCAGCACGAGTGCAGCACACGGCCCAGCAGATGCCCTCCTGTGCGGGCCTTTCCCTCCCCCATCGCCCTTCATGGACTGTAAAGACAGAAGCACAAGGAACTTGTCAGCTGTGCTGCTGCTGCCAGCGCTCCTGAGCCCCTCCTCCCCAGAGAAAACAGCTATATAATTAAAGGCTATCTTGCAAACTCTTCCCGTGGAGTGCTGTGAAACAATAGGTGCTGATGTTTCTGACTCGCACGTCCTTTGCCTTTCTTTGCACACTTTCACACCAAACACCTCGCACACTTTTGCACATGCACTTCCACCTCGGCCACCATCTCAGCTGGCTGCATGCTGTGACTCAGACCAAGGGACAGAGCGCCCGCACTGCTGCCAGTCTTTCATCTCTCAGGATCACCGTGCCTTTCATTCATTCCACAGCATCATTTGCTGACACAGCCCATCATTCCAAACTTTCATTTCAGCATCAGCTGCTTCTCATTGCTCCACAACAGCTTACTATCCCAATTTTCTCTTCTTCACAGAACCACAGAGGCTTGGGGGTTGGGAGGAACCTTTGCAGATCATCTAGTCTGACCCACCTGCTAGAGCAGGTTCCCTTGACTAGTTTATACAGGGTTCTGCATAGCTCCAGAGAAGGATACTCCTGGGCATCCTCACGGGGCAGTTTGTTCCAGTGCTCTGTAAACCCTCTAGGGAAGGAAGATTTTCCTCATGCTTCTACGGATCTTCCTGCATTTCACTTTGTGCCATTCACGCTTGGCCACTTGCTGAGCTCCACTGAAAAGAGCCTGGCTCCATCCACATGACTCCTGCCCATTACATATTTATAAGCGCTGATAAGGTCCCCTCAGTCTTCTCCTCTCCAGGCTGACTGGTTCCCAGTCTCTCTGCCTTTCCTCTTAAAGGAGATGCTCCAGGCCGCTCATCCTCTTTGCAGCCCTCCAATGAAGTCTGTCAAGAAATTCTCTCCTTTTCTTGAACTGGGGACGGTACTCCAGAGGTGGTATCACCAGGGCAGAGTACTGAGGGAGCATAACTTCCCTCAGCCAGCTGTAGGTGATGCTCCTTTTAACTCATCCCACGATAGCATTGGCCTTCCTGGCCTCAAGAGCACACTGCTGGCTCACTGGTTCGTAGTGCTGCACAGTGCCGCGGATTCCTCTATGTCTCACTCTGCCCCTTCCTCAGTTTTAGCTCACAGAGTGGAAAGGCTCCTTCCCTCAGAGTGGAGGCACCAGCTCAGAACAAGTTGTACCACCCAGCGTTTACCTTTACAGCCACTGGGGACTTTCCTTCCTCTTTCTTCCTCTTTCCTTTCTTTTTTTTTTTTTTTTCTTTTACTAAATTCATTTTTATAAGATTCCATTAAACCAAAGGAAGTGTTCCTAACCCTTATCTGTGAATACCATGCAATTGGGAAGAACGAGGTGACAGGTAGAAGACTGCAAAAATCAAACTAAGCATCTTACAGCTTTTTCTGCATTTGTAATCAAGGAACTGGAACAGGAGCTATTTCTATTCAACCACCTCACTACAAAACCTGTCCCTGCATCTGATCGCACAGAAGAAAAACAATTTCTTACTACCTAGCCTAAACCTCCCCATAGTGCACCTCTGCACCATTCCAGTGCATCCCATCAGCTGCCAAAACAAATACGGAACCTTGCTGCTTTCAGCAACCTAGAAGCGTGAACAGAGACACATCTATCTTGGAAAACATGGCCTACGCCAACTTATCTTTTTAAAGAGATGATAGCCACTTCCAGTAGTCCTAAGTACACAAAGGTAGACATACAGTGCTTGCCCAATAGCTGGGTAAGGGAGGCTGAAATAAGGGGACAGAGAAAGCTCCTTTCTAGCATGTCAGTCTCTAACCTCTACTGATGCATGTAGTTTTCCCACTCCACATGTAGGACTCAAAACACTAGCCCTTGCTGAACCTCATCCTATTCATCTCCGACCAATTCTCCAGCCTGTCCAGGTCTCACTGAATGGCAACATATCCTTCTGGTGTGGCAACCACTCCTCCCAGCTTCATATCATCAGCAAACCTGCTGAGGGTTCATTGTATCTATCCATCTAGGTTAACGATGAAGATGTTGAACGTAACCAAGCCTAGTACCAACCCCTGGGAAATTCTAATAGCTACAGGCCTCCAACTAGACGCTGTGGTGCTGATCACAGCTCTCTGAGCTCTGCCAATCAGCTAGTTCTCAACCATCCTCACTGTCCACTCATCTATCTCACACTTCCTAAGGTCACCTACAAGGATGTTTTGGGAGAGTGTCCAAAGCCTTGCTGAAATCAAGGTATACAACATCCACCGCTTTCCTCTCATCTACCCAGCTGATCAGGCCATCATATAAGGCTACCAGATTAATCAATTACCATTTCCTCTTGCTGAATCCATGCTGACCAATCCCGGTACCTTTCTTTTCATCCACCTTATTCAGCAGTGGGCCTACGTTCTCCCTAGCTTTGCTTTTGCTATTAACATACTTAAACAAGTTTCTCTTCTTGTCCTTGACCTCCATCAAGAGATTTAATTTCAAGCAGGTCATAGCCTTTCTTATCGCACCCCTATGTGCACTGACAATGTTTCCATATTTCTCTCACATGGACAGACACCTCTTTGACGCTCCAAAGACATTCTTCTTCTACTTGAGTCTTTCCATGAGCTCCTTGCTCATCCGTGCAGGTCTCCTGCCAAATTTGCCTTGTTTCTTACTCTTGGGGCCACACTAATCTTGAGATTGGAAGAAGTGGTACTTGAATGTCAACCAACTCTTAAGGCCCTTTACATTCCAATGTCCTAACTCATAGGATATCTCCAAGTAAGTTCTTGAAGAGGTCAAAGTTTGCTCTCCTGATGCCCAAGGCTACAGTCTTATTTATTTCTTTGTTTCTTCCATATAACATCTTGAACTCCATTTTCACATTGTTGCTGTATCCAAGGCTTCCCCCAGCCTTCACACTTCCAACCAGTCCTTCCTTGTTTTTAAGAACAAGGTCCAGCAGCACACCTCTCCTCCTTGAGTCCTCCATCACTTTTGTCAGAAAGTTATCTTCCATGCGCTGCACGAACCTCCTAGAATGTGTGTGCCTGGCAGCATCGCTTTTCCAGCAAATATCCTCTATAGATACTCTGGCCCCTTGAAAAGACATCTGTTGGTTTTTCTGCTTATATAATTCTGATTTTTTGATACCAGCCTCAGAGAACTTTACAGAATGAAACAGCAAAGAGAAATTAAATAGAGCATTTATATCCTGTAATGCATAAATGCTCAAAGCACTGTAGTTGGAGCCCTTAAAAGCAGTGAATATCCTCCTGACACTGCAGCAGTGTTTAACATGAGTGTTTAACATAACCTCATCAATATTTTTGTTATATCTGTTCCATGCATAGTCTGTCAGGTCACATCTAACGCTAACATTCCTTTGTCTTAGTTTATCAATCTCCTTGCCCATCATCTTCCTGTTCCTTTTGTCACTCTCTTCTTAGCAGGAGGTTTCAGGATACAATAAGGTTAGTGATTCCAGCTGGTTGCCAAATTACACAGAACAGTCATATACACTTAATATTTTAATAGGTGGTATTTTTTTCCAGTATATGAACAGGAAGGGCGCATTGGTCTTTTGAGTTATTTCCGTTATCTGTTTCAGCTACAATTCTATTTTAATAAGTTATTCAGCTCTACATTCTACAGTTTCTTTGAAATAATGAAAACACCATTTGTTCCAGAATACAAATACAAAGACAGTATTCTAAAACTAGTACCAATAAAACAGCAGTAGATTTATGCAAAATGTACCTTAACCCAGAAAACTACTTTCTTCTCTGCCATACCTAGCCATTTATGTGGCCAAAGACCCGAGATATTAAATTGCAAAAATCAACAGGAAACAAAGGGGTTTGCTCTCTAATGTATTCACAAAGGATTGGTGTTTTAAACATTGTACTCAACTGATGTTTACACACTATTAGAGATGAATGTTAGAGAGCATCCAACTCTTAGCAGACCATCACTTCAGAGTATTTTTGTTTTCTGTTTCACAAAACAGCAATCTGTTTTGCTTTCCTGTACTTGAGAGATGACAGTCATATGCTGTCCCTCAGTGAACATTCCCTTTCTAAGTCTTTCACACAGCAAAGCTAATGCAAACAGAAACAATCAATTTTTGCCTTCAGAATTATGTAAACTGACCCAATACAAATCTTACCTGAATAATCCTTTGGCATTCAGTATATGACAAATACAATGACTGTTGGCTTACACAAAACATAGGATAGCCACACTAAATACACTTTGGTGGGGAATGAGCCATATCTTAAATGTAACCTAGATCCTATACAAATTGAATGCAACACAAGATTCATTTCATTTTTTTTTTAATATCACAAAATTAAAAAACAAAAACAAAAAAATCTACAGCCCACTGCACATATGAGTAAAAGAAAAAAGCTCCACAAAAACAAGACTATCAAAGTACTTAACTTGAAAATAGATCTTGAATGATTGTTAAGATACAGTACAGCTTAGCTCTTTTTCCCAACGTAGCATCAATTCTCTAGATTATTCCTGAGATACAGTTTGTACTTAAATGCCTCAGTGATTATTTATTTTATTATCATTTGAAAGTGTATCATATTGTCAATGTTTAACCTCCTGAGAGAGGTGCTCAACCCGATAGCCATTTTTTATGGCTCCAAAGACTGTTATTATGTCCCTCTCCCTTCTCATCAAGAAGAACTAGTTCATATCCTGACAACTGTATTCCTGATTCCACAGCCATTATCACAGCTGTGAACCTAAGATATCCAGTTCCAACAGCCCTGCTACAGGCAGGGACACATCCCACTAGAACAGGATGCTCAAGGCCCCATCCAGCCTGGCTTTGAACACAACCTTGCTGGGCAACCTGTTCCAATGTCTCATCACCCTCACAGTACAGAATTTCTTCCTAATATCTAGTCTAAATCTACCCTCTTCCAGTTTAAAGCCATTTCCTCTCTTCCTGTCACTACATGCCCTTATGAAAAGTCCCTCCCCAGCTTTCTTGTAGGCCTCCTTTAGGTACTGGAAGGCCTCTATAAGGTCCCCCTAGAGTCTTCTCTTCTCCAGGCTGAAGAATCCCAGCTCTCTCAGCCTGTTCTCATATGGCAGGTCCTCCAGCCCTCCAATCATCTTCACGGCCCCCTTCTTGACCCACTTCAACAGCTTCACATCCTTGTGTTGGGGGCCCCAGAACTGGATGCAGTACTCCAGGTGAGGTCTTACAAGAGCAGAATAGAGGGGCAGAATCACCCATCTCAACCTGCTGGTCACGTTTCTATTGATGCAATCCAGGATACGGTTGGCTTCCTGGGCTGCAAGCACACATTGCTGGCTCATGTTGAATCTTTCATCAACTGACACTCTTAAATCCTTCTCCTCAGGGCTCTTCTCAAGTCATTCTCTGTCCAACCTGTGTCTGTACTTGGGACTGCCCCAACGCAGGTGCAGGACCTTGCGCTTGGCCTTGATGAACTTCATGAGTTGGCATGGGCCCACCTCTGGAGCCTATCCAGCATGTCACCTGCACCACTCAGCTTGGTATCATCTGCAAACTTGCTGAGGGTGCACTTGATCTCACTGTCACCTACAAAGATGTAAGATAACACCAGTCCCAACACCAATCTCTGAGGAATGCCACTCATCACTGGTTTATGATGTTTGCCTTTCCTCCATCTCTGAATAGTAGAGTGTTACTAAGTCATACTCACTTTGTCACGCACTACCTCTTTCAAGTTTTTTTTTTTCCTGCAGAACTCTCAGTCATCATCCTGTGCTGATCATTATACCTGCATGCCTAGAATCTTGCACTTACTGTTACTGAATTGCAAACCAGTTATTTAAAAGCATCTCTTTCTGTGCACTTCTAAGTCTTCTCCAATCTGCATATTTAATGAGTGTACTCCAATTCAATATGAAAGTCACTCAATAAGAAATATTAACTAGACTCAGACCAACAGACTCTTGAAGGACACCACTCAACATATCCTTAAATTCAGACTAGCAAATACCAAATAACTAATCCCTCACTAAAGCCTTCCAAGTGGCTCCCCAAATGGTCAGAATCATAGCATAGGAAGCCTGTTTAGAATCTTGACACAAGAGCTCTTTAAAATGTATTTTAGGAAGCAAATTACAGCCCAGGGGGACACTTCAGTTACCAGCATCACCTAAGGCCATCAATCATACTGATGGTAATTTCCCTCTGTAATTTTTTGTAGTCCTACCATCAAGCAACCTCATGCTCGGTTGATAAATATTTTTAACCAGTATGAAAGTTTCAGTTTTTGCTTTAAGTTATATGCATCCCTCTATCATATCATATTTGTACCTATTTCTACCCATCGCAATTATATTTCCATATTAATACTTATATAACTGTACATGTATCTGGGGAAGAAAATTTTAACACCAGAAAGATCAAAATAGTCAAAGATGACTTTACATACTCTTACACAGTTTAAGTAGAGGCAGCATGTTTATGGCTCAGTATCTATGCAAACAACAAAATACTAAGTTTTCTTATTCTGAAATGAATGAGAAAGACAAGTTTAAGACATACGAAATCTCTCTTCCATAGCAAATAATTATCTTCTGTCTTGTGAAAATACCCATTCCTAATACCATCAGAGTCCTAACATTTAGCATGTATTAAAATTGTTGACTTCTTTGAATGGGAAGAGACCCTTAAAGGTCATCTAGTGTAACACCCCTGCAATGAACAAGGACATTTCTACAGTTAGTTCAGCTAGTTCATGTTGCTCAGAGCCCTGCCCAGCCTGACCCTGAACATCTCCAGGGATGGGGCATCCACCACCTCAGCAGGCAACCTGTTACAGTGCCTCACTACCCCTATTGAAAAAAAAAAAAAAAAAAAAACCTTCCTTCTATCAAGTCTATATTTCCACTCTTTTAGTTGAAATCATTTTCCCTTGTTCTATCACAACAGATCCTGCTAAAGAGTCTGTCCCCTTCTTTCTTATAGCCCTCCTTTAGATACTGAAAGGCTGCTATCAGGTCTCCCCTGAGCCTTCTCTTCACTGGGCTGAACAGCTCCAGCTCCGTCATGGTTCTTTACATGTACAACGGACTTATCTCCCTCTACAGTACATAGAGAGTTGAGTTGGGCAGAACCAACTGGGTACTGACCAACCAGGTGGGTTCTACCAAATGCTTATCTCAGTGCTTAAGTGTTCCACTCAATCTGTCCTTGCAGGAGAGGTATTCCACCCCTTGAATCATTTCTGTGCCCTTCCCTGGACATGCTTGAACAGGTCTATCTCTCTCCTTTACTGAGAGTTTTGTGCACATTTTATATTTTGTGCACATCTGTGAACAATATTCCAGGTGAGGTCTCACCAGTGCAGAGCAGAGGGGCAGTATCATCTCCTGTGACCTGTTGGCCACACTGCTTTTGATGCATCCCAGAATACAGTTGGCTTTTTGAGCTGCAAGGGCACAGTGCTGGCTCACATCCAGCTTCCCATCCACCAGTACTCCCAAGTCCTTCTTAGCAGGCTGTGGTCAATTTCTTTCCACTTCAAAATTGAGCACGTGAAAATAAATCTAGCTATGAGCTGTGACAAAAACACTTTCTGCCTGTTAATTCTCTTCCCAGTCTTCTGTTCATTGGCTCTACTAGTTGGAGCTTCAATTGGATCTTGCCTGAGAAATCATAATATCATAGAATCACAAAGTTGGAAATGACCGGTAAGATCATCTAGTCCAACCGTCTTCTCATTACCATTGCTACCACAAACTAAACCATATCTCGTAGCTCCTCATCCAGGCGCCTCTTGAACACTGCCAGGGACAGCAAGTCCACTACCTCCCTGGGCAGGCCATTCTAGTGCCTGACCACTCTCTGAGAGAAAAAGTTTTTCCTCATGTCTAATCTAAATCTCCTCTGGCACAACTTGGAGCCATTTCCTCAGGTCCTGTTCATTGCCTGGGAGAAGAGGCCAAACCCCTCTTCATCACAACCTCCCTTCAGGAAGTTGAAGAATGCAATGAGGTCTCCCCTGAGCCTCCTCTTCTCCAGCCTGAACAATCCCAGCTCCCTCAGCCACTCCTCATCAGACTTGTGCTCCAGACCCCTCACCAGTTTTGTTGCCCTTCTCTGGACACGCTCCAGGGCCTCAATGTCTTTCTTGTAGTGAGGGGTCCAAAACTGAACACAATACGTGAGGTGCAGCCTCACCAGTGCTGAGTACAGGGGGATGATCACCTCCCTGCTCCTGCTGGCCACACTATTTCTAATGTAAGCCAGGATGCCATTGGCCCTTTTGGCCACCTGGGCACACCGTTGGCTCATGTTCAGCCAAGCATCAACCAATGCCCCCAGGTCCCTTTCCTTTTCACAATCATCCAGCCACTCATTCCCAAGCTGCATGGAGTTGTTGTGGCCAAAATGCAGGACCCGATGTGTGCTCCCAAGTTATGAATGACACCATTAGCCTACAAAGCAGCAATTTTTTGCTGTGATAATTACCACACTACTTGGACAGAAGCTTTATTCTTCAATGGATCCTCACAGGACAAACTCTAATACATGAAACACAAGAAAAGCATGCAACATCAATCACTAATGCAATATGCTTGGCTTGGGGGGAAAAAAAAAAAAAAAACACCAACAAACACTTTCATTTCTAATTATTTCATCCTGTACACATTATAACTTTAAATCCCTACTCAGAGTTCATAATATTTCTGTATTACCACTTCAGAGATTAGCTGAAAACAAATAGGTGCAATTCCATTTAGCGCTTCACAAATGCTTGGTTAATTCCTGGCCTTAATGAAAAACTACGCTGTATGCCATGTTATACCATACTGTTGACACATTTGAGCCTTTTCTTTCACATCCTCAAATCCTAATTTAAATTCGAAAAGTCACCCATCGCTCAGGGAAATGCTCACTCAGTAAGTGTACGTTATAACTGACCTAACACACAGTTCAGTGCGCAACCATGTCAACTTTTACTCGAGGTACGATTCAGCTGTTCAGTCAGGGTTTCTCTCTTACACTCCTGTAAATTTGAAATGGTACTACAGTAAGGGAGAACATACTGTTAAATATAAAAATTAATTAGAGCTTCACATTTAAGTCAGTTTGCCCAGAAAGTCTACCAGGCAAAACAAAGTAATTTAAGGCCAGAGGCATGTAGTAGTAACTTGTATGTAGAGATTAAATTCCAATTCCAGCAGCTTTTTAAATATTCAGTTCCACAGAGTCTGCCTATGCAAGAGAACTTATGCACGTTTTTTCTTGTAACTAACATCAGTCTCAAAACCAAACATATAGTTTTGACTCCAAAGTCTGCCTACACCATAGCTTCACATGGTTACAGACATCTGTTAGCATATGCAGCCAGAGCAGCAGCCAGGTAGACCCACCACCTGAACAGCCTGGACTGCTCCCAGAGTCCACAGTGGAAATTTTACTGGAAGTCACTGTGACCTGTCTTGGAAAAAAAAGAAAAAGGTAACAGCAAATATATATATAAAAATATATTTATATTTATATATTTATATATATTTTTATATATATTTGCTGTTACCTTTTATTTATTATTTATTATTATTTATTGTTTATATATATATATATATAAATCAATCAATCACACAGTCCCTCCTGTGTTTCTCAGTGATTCGATTTTTCTCTGATCCATGGCACCACTGTTATGCTCTCCATATCCCACCACAGTTGGCGCTGGACTTTCCCTGTGGTAATGCCGTGGCACTTTCAGATATATTGGACACATCACTGTCAGAAGGCCAAAGAGTAATGCTGGTACTTCCTTTAAGGCTCCTCCTACTGCCATCCTCGACTACTGCTTGCCTCGAATATTTTCCTGTCACTTCTCTTTCAGAATCCTTGGATGTGGCAGCAGCCATGCCTATGAACTTTCTCCTGGACTCTCAAGCTCCCTGCTACCTGACACACACAGCAGATCCACCGGATAACCCAGGATACATTGTAGAAAGGGCTACAGTAAGACAACAACTACTCTATCTGATATTTATTTTCTTGGATCAAATGATTAATAGGACACTGAAAAGTATCATCATCTATTTTGCAAAGCATTCCCTTTCAATTTTTATAATAAAAACAAACAAAAAAAACCAAATCAGTCACCTCCGTCAAAGAAACTTACCAAATATTTGCACTGACTCTACTATGGATTGTGTCCGACAACATTAGAGAGAGGAAAAAAAACCAACATGAAATATATTCCATAATGGAAAACTATTTTTCAGTTTTAGTCAAGACTGTGAACTGAACTTCTCAATTTGCCTACTAAAATATGAAGGAGAAATACCTTTTCTACTTTCTGGAACTATCCTATTTACGCCCTAAATTGTTCCATGCTATGACCTTTGGTGGAATATACATAGAGTTGACTTTGTTTATAATTCTACTAAGACACTGCCCAGAAATGGAAGATCAGTGAAACTTTCTAGTATAAACTAACGTCTTGCAGCAATCCCAAAGTTCTTCAGCAAAAAACCCAGAAGCTGCATCAACTCACAAGAAAACTTGGCCACTTGATCTCATTCAGAACTTCTGAATATACCGATCCTCTCTTCAGCGTTCAAGTTTCTACTTACTGGATTAGCGACAAATGGTGAAAGATTCAGTACAGATTGGACAGCAGAGCACTGAAACAGTATTTCTCCACTTCCATCATGACTCCTAAGGGGATGGTCAGGAACCTGTAGTTACTTGGTAAAGTAACAACCAACCAACAATCCCTCATGTCACAGACAACACCCATCACACTGTGAAATGCTATCAGTCTATCATACCTGTTCTATATTCATTCTGTACACCATCAGTCTCTTTTCAGGGAACCAGGTGCTCAACCATTACTGAAGAACTAGAGTGTTGTAGATTGCTCAACAGTAGCACAGAGACCTAGACATCATATAGCAAAGTCATTACTGAATTTCCAGTCTCTTTAGCACAGTCAAGGATTTTAAAATTACTGTTCCAAATGTCAAATGTTATCTGAAACTTACCTGAAACTGGAAGGCAATGAGAAGGAGCAAAAGTAAAATCTGTCCACTGGAGAAAGGGAACATATTCCTGCTGCAAAACACATCTGAGCACCTGACTTTCTCCACACACAGAGAGATAAAATAATTATTATCTCCAAGAAGCCTAGAAATCACAAATCAAAAAAATCAACCTGCAAATTTTTGTTTTATAAACTGTATGGGAACTGCTGAATCACAGCCTGAACCTCTGATTGATCACCTGAGGCAAGCAATGAGTCAGCCAGGAGCACAGGTGAAGGCAATTCACCTGTGCTGCCGGAAGGGGTGAAGCCTGACTCCACCTCTCCTAGATCCCATTTAAGAGCTGACTACGAGGGGGAAGGGTCTCTTCTTGAGATTCCCTCTGCTGGAGTTTCATAGTGAGCTCCGAATCCAGGTAAGTATTCTATCTGTTCTCTTTTGGTATAGTAACTGCTTAGCCAAACTTTCTGGTATATTTCATAATTATAACATCTGTCTATTCACTGATAATACAATAAAGCAACAGTCTACTAAAGAAAAAGGGCTTTTTAGATTGAGAGAACTATGCTGGGATATGTATGTATTCCCCCTGGGCAGGGATTTTAGTTAAGCTGCAACAAATTTTCTGAGTATGTTCTCAAACAGCTGAATTTCATCTGTTTAAAAGAAGGAATGAAAGGGGAAAGCCCCATGCATATTCAGTCATATTTACATTTACAGTGAAAATAAACACTTTTTTCTTAACACCAGATTTTCTGTCAGTTAACAAGTACTTGATCTATAATTCTCACTTCACAGATGTCATCTTGATCCACTTCCTTTTGTGTTCAGTATTGTGGCAGTGGGAAATGACTAAGAGTCCAATCACTTCACTATGATAGCAATGAGATCCCTTTTCCAATCTGAACTTGCTTTCTTTCCTGGAAAGCTGCTTTTGAAAGCTCTATTGTTAGCTAGGAAACATTTGACTGCTGGAATAGCTGCTGTGGGGCAACTGACCTCCATTTGTCCAATGTAACCGATAATGGAGCAGAATATAAAAGCCACCCTAGTGGAGGTCAGTTTTTTTGCGGTGAATACAATGCAGGCAGAGGCAGAGTCTCTCTTAATGACTCAGAATAGCTATGCTCTTTCACCAGTGAGTCAAGTGCTGAGGAACAACTTTGTCATTTCCAGTAATCACACTAATTACAGAGATGTCTCCCTCACCAACTGCCAGTATCCTAGAAATTGTCCAAATACACATACTGTATTATTTGTTGGATTTACTAACTCTAAACGCATGTTCATTCACTGGATAAGCTTGCTCTTGCAGTTCATGAACTGCAAAACTTTTGATATTCATCTAAATATTTTGTCAGCAATGTGTAGAGGGATGCAGCATAACTGGCATTCACTTTAAATTATTTTAAAAACCTAACATATTTCATTTCAAAGCTGATTCTCCTCCAGCAATCTCAGAAACACGATTTACTGACTAAATGCAGTTTGTTCACTGTTAATGAAACTTGGTTTTATGGGCTTTGTTGCGGGTTGGAAGAGTGTGGAGAATGTACAAAAGCTGGTGTCTGATCATATGGCAAAGAAAGTTGATCTGGTTGCCTTCTTGTCATAGACCAGTGATGCTTTTGACTTTATGATTTCAAGAGAGGGGCAAGGTACCAAGAAATCAAATCTACATTATATTGTAGATGAAACATACTTTAGAAGCTGGATATTTTGTTATCTAGTCTTATGAGTGCACCAGCTTGGATGCATTAAAAAAAGCAAGCAAAAAAAACAACTTCTTCAAATGCTCCAAGAACACTTTATTAGGTACAGTATTTCATACTAAACAAGAAAACTGACATTTCCACAGCTTCAGGTCTCAAGGACTTAGCCTAAGTGGCAGCTTCATAAATCCACACCCCAGCTGACTGTGGTAACTTCGAGCAAATTTCTACCTTGCTGGAAAAGTTTCATTGCCAAACTATGTAACCACTATAAAGGGATATGATGGAGCAATAAAACATTCATCTTATTTTACACAAAATACATAGGATGGAAGGAAGTACAGGAAGCATGAGGTGCGGAGAATCATTTAGCAGATCACAGAGGCCTCTTCACTGGAAAATGTTTGAAAATATTTAGTCTTCACAAATGTTTCTGTGATACTCGCTTTTAGTGTGACTTTATCTGTATCAAGGATAATTTAGCAAAGAACAAGAGAGCCCATCCAAGGGAAGAAAACTTCCAGGTTTCTCTCCAGTGCAAGGGCAGTTTCAAGGAGGATCCTAAAAAGCTTACTGTGCCAGTCATTTCATTTAAAGCACACTGTATAAGACAGTACGTAAGTTTCTCATCATCATGCAACAGCTATACATGCTTACAGGAATGTAGTTAGTAAGCAAAATCTTCCCCAAAGAACAGGGCTGCCACCATGAGCAGATCATTCTAGAAAACCAACAGTTATTTTGAGCTGTAGGATTAATGCCTTTTGACCTCTTTTGAGAAACTCTTATCCTAGCAGGCAGCCCTTTGAACTTCTAGAAATCTCTCAGCACAGTCAACAATTACATAGCACATCTTAAACACACAAACGAGTTATCAGAGGTTAACGAATTCCACCTTGCTGCCAGTTCATAGTGATGTTTGCAAATAGAATCCACTTTCCTTGCTTTTAAAAATGCCTTCTCTTAATAAGTTTAGTGCAGAAGATAAGATTAAGTGTAGAACAATAAGGTTACAGGTAATGAGGGGACACCAAAGAACTCACTGTGTTTTGAGTTCTAGCACTTCTCTACATAAGAAAACCCTGCAAGCTCCTTTCGATAAGCAAAATGTCTATAATACTGCTTTTTTGCATGTGCGGTTTTAATTTTATACTAGCAGGAAGTCTCAAAAAAGCCATCAGTTAGCCTAGTAACTCTACGATGAACTTAAACATGTGTATAGAGACTAAAAAAAAAAAACCAAAAAAACCAAAAACAACAAAAAAAAAAACAAGACATGAGACATGCTAGAAACTGAACAGTTCCTCCACCGGTATCATCATGCATTATTTCTAGTTTTGCTAACTTGACAGGAACCTTTATTTTCCACTTATGGAAAAAAAACAACTTTAAGACAAAATTTGATTGCAAAAAAATAATTCTGTGTTCAGTCAGTGATAACTTGAACTTCATCAGCTACTTGGAACTCCTGAGAAAACTGTGTGAAGCACTGCCAGGTGCACTGAGCTCTGCTACCCTTGCAGTGACACCTGGTGGGTTTTTCCGCATGCCCTCGATGGACTTTTCCTGACTGTGCTGGAAAACTCAGATTCCTGCACAGATCTGCCTTTTGCCTGCAGCGCACATCGGTGGCTTAGGCTTGCGAGGTGCACAGCGATGTGTGTGAGGAGATGAGTGTGTGATTGCCACCTTCACTGAACACCCTGCAACTGTTGTTGCTGAGGTTCGCTAGTGAGAAGTGCTTCAGCTGCCCATTCCTCCAGCCAGCAAACGTATTACTATTAGCTTTCCTCCAACCTGGAGATCCTCCTGCACCTTTGATAAGGATTACAAGCTTTCCAGGACTTTGGATTTCAGCACCTAATTAAAAAGCTCCTCAAATCCTGCTTAATTCCTAGATCATCAACAGTTTCACGGGCAACCAATAATTACCTTCAAAGGACTTGGAAGACATTAGTATGTATCAGAAGATGCTATCAAGAGCAAATAAGGTGTTGCCATCGCAACCCTTCCCTTGTTTTTGTCTTTAAAATTTTTCTTGCATAGTTAGTTTAATATTCACATACTAGAACCAGCACATGGAAGATCAGGCCTTTAAACTTTGACTGTTAGTGAAAGCAGATTCCTGAGGATTAATCATGAACTTCCCCAGATAACTTATTTCCGTAACTAAAATATGAAAAGTCATTCACTATCCCAGCTTCTTTCATCTCTATTGTAAAAAATGTCATCAACATTTTACACACGTTACACATTTTATAAATATTATGCTAGCATGGGCCTTCAATTTGACAAATTAGTTTGATATACTTCAGCATTATATTTCAAAATAGTAAAATTACCCTCCTACAAAGTTTTCCTTTTCTTGAAAGTTTTAATTTCTATTTACAAAACTAGAATGTTATAAATCACAAAGCACATCCCAAGTACTATCAGTCAGCTTTGAACATTTTAAATTAAAGAAAAAGAAATCTTTAAACATTCCTATTCCAACCGGTTATAGATATATTTTATAAAACAAACTGTTGATTTGAAGAGCAACAAGAGCTTATTTTTTTTGAATTCTACAGAAGTATCCTCCCGTGCTTCATAGGGAGAGTTTAAGAGAGCTTAAGTCAGAATTCAGAAGGCCAATTTTGAGAGCAAAGTCCCACAAGAATACTGATGCAATAGAGCAACCAATGTTGAAATACATCAGCTGCACTGCTCCACTTGCACACAGGAACTTGTGGAATAGGGGATCAATGGGATTGTTGTAACGAAATATCTCTGTCAAAACTAATCATATTGATCTTGTTTAGGAAGCGGTGCTAATAGCAGGAAAAAAAAAACTGCTTCTGGTACAATCTTTTTGGGGAAATGAACCAGATAATGTCGTGTGAATACATTTCATTTTTGTGTGTCAGTCCCCTCTGTCTACCTACACCTGGTCACTCCATTCTCCAGCATGTGAGGTAACAGCCAGCAGTCACAGTGCCATCACCTTTCTGCCCTGTTGCTGGCATAAGGCTACTTTCTTCCATCTGCAGTCAGGCTGCTCAGAGAGGGGCTCCCTGACAGACCCCTTAGCAGGTGCTGAGAGAAAATGCATCTGCAAGCTTGCAAAAGACTTCCTTCCTTGGATTTTCTTGGATTTCAAAGCCAAGAGAGATTTTTTTTTATCTCTGAAAATGGACAATGAGCATAACGATTTATGAAGGATTTATGATTCACGTACTTACATTTTTGTCTACCAGAATGAGCCACTGCAGCTTCCAGCACATCGGTTACAGGGCTGCTGGTGAAAGCTAAGCACCAGTGGAGCTACCTGAGCACAGACTGCTCTCTGCTTTTCTGGGAGCGCTGACAAACCAGAGGCGATCAGGAGCAACGAGCTCACAGCAGGGGCCGGCAGAGCCGAATTTAACAAGGGACAAACCGTGCTTGGGTTTCAGCCTCGGCTGCTAACGCAAAGTGGGCTTAAGCCTCACCCGACCTTAGCAGAGCACCCGTACGCCACGGAACTGCCCGCCTCACAGTCAGCAGCCCCCGCGCGGCTGCAGCCCGACTGCCGCCGCCCGCTCAAACACCGCCCCTCACAGCGACCGCCGCCCCCTTAGCGGCCGCGCGCACCGCGCGTGCGCATCGCGAGGGAAGGGGGCGGCGCTGCGTTTCTTCTCCGTCCGGGAGCGGTGCGCCATGGCCAGCGGGGTGAGGCGGCGCGCGGATCCGAACCCTTTTCCTTACGAGCGTGGCGGCCTTATCGCTTTTTCCCCTTTTTGTCCCCTAAGAACGCGCTTCCGGGAGGCGGTGCGGGGCTCGGCACCTCTCGGGTCCCTCGCGCCGGGAGGCCGGAAGCGGCGGAGGGCCGTGCGGGGCCGCTGGGCGGGCCGGGGGCGCCGCGGCTGGCGCGGCTGCGCCGAGCGGCGGCGGTTACCGCATCGCGCGCTGCGAGTTCCAAAGCGCCGTTCTGGGTGCGCGCTGTGAGCTTCAGGGACGTCCGAGCTGAGCCTCCGGGGTGACTTTTCCGCCCCCTCCCCCCAGCCGCCTGCCTGCCTGCCTGCCGGAGCTCACCGAAATGCGGGATTCGGGGCTGCCCCCAGAAGGAGCCGCTTCCCGCGCGGAGCGGGAGGGCTGCCCGAGCGCCTTTCGCGGAGCTCTTCCCCTCTTGTGCGGGAAGTCAGGCAGTGCTGCTGCAGAGTATCGATGCCTTTTGCGCTTCGTTTGTCGAATTCAGATTTCCTGCTGAAATTTGGCACGTTCAGCAGTTAGGAGTCAGCAGCTCGCATCTGGTCGTGGTGTGCTTTTGTAATGTTTACCCGGGGTATAAAAAGCAGAGCAGAGGGCAGCCGTGTCCAATCGCGGTGCCGTGGGCTGCGGGAATGGCGCCCGTGTGCTGTTTGGTAGGGCTGTAAAACTTCAGCCCCTTTGGGGTGGCAGCAGTCACTGCTGCATGCTTTTAGCCGAAGGAAGTGCCTGCAGCCGTGCTGTTTCACCTACCTGGCAGTGTAGGATAAGAAGTGCTGCAAAAAGCCATAAAGTGCCCGTTATTTTGTTGTATATGGTTGATGAATCAGGTGCAGCAAACTCAGAATGTCTTGGAGCTGCTGTTTCTTCCAGGCAGCGAGACGTCAGTAAGGCTGGGTTGGGTGTCTGTGTGGATGATCTTGGGAGGTTGCATGAAGCCCACAGGAGCACCATGGATAGAACACACCGGAATGTCATTTTTCAATATCAACTAGTACTGCACGGTACTTCATCTTTTCGGCCATCACAGCAATGAGTCCTTGTTGGCATGAAAGAAAATGGGTGCAAGATCAGTTCTGGCATAACCAAATTATTCCAAAATATATGGTTACTGTTCTGGACTAGATTGTAGAGGGGCCTCTTCCAAGGCAAGCAGGTGAGCGATGGCATTCCTTGTCAGGCTGTATGCTTATATATAAGGCCCTGAGCTTGATTCTACAACTCTCACAGGTATCCTGCAGGAAATTACATTGCATTGTCAGAAGGATGGATCTAACAGAAGGCAAAATATGGACTATTTGATACCCTGCCTATTTTCTCCTTCTCTTATTATATTTTTGCTCAGTAAGAGACTCACATTCAAATTCCACATCTTAGTTCACTCATTAACTTTGTAAAATGTAGGGCAATTAAGTCTTTGTGCTGAAATCACATATTTCAGATGTGGCATTCTTCCCAAAAGCTACTTGCCTTTCTCTCATTTCTTTGCTTGGCTGAACAAGAATTAAATTTAAATGAAGCAATCAATGTTCTGTCCTCTTTTTATTTTGTTGTCTTTTAGGTTATTAAATGCAAGGCTGCTGTTGCCTGGGAGACAGGTAAACCTCTCTCTATTGAGGAGGTGGAGGTCGCTCCGCCAAAAGCTCATGAAGTCCGCATCAAGGTAATTAAATTGGTAACTGTATGCATTATATTTTGGGACATTGAGTATTAAAGCTGTTTGTTTACCAACAGAGGAAATGTTGAATGAAAAGTGTAAAGCCGGCTGAGTTGAGAATGAACTAACAAAGAAGAAAATTATGGGGTTTAGATCTTCTGTTTATGGAAAACATTTTAAATTTCTATTGGTCTTAATTCACTCTGGTCTAAAAATTATAGCTAGACCTGGAAATCAGTAATTTCAAATTTGGGAACCCAGCTTGCATTGAGAAGACTTGGACTACTAATTCCTAGCTTGAGGAAACTAGATGACATGTTTTGCCTGTTTTAACATCAGGATGTAGTTGATGGAAATGAGAAGATGAACCATCATAAATTTCCTTTTTTCGGAGTATGATGTACCACCTGCCTTGCTGGGAGTGAAAGTAAGCTTGTTGTATCACAAACATTGCTTGGATCAGAAAGCTTCTATGGGCAGTTTTTCTGAATTACTAACCAAAGGGAAATATTGAAACCTGTGTTACTATTTTTCAAGATGCCTGAGCCTGTATATTTCTTTACAGATAGTTGCCACTGCTCTCTGTCACACTGATGCCTATACTCTGAGTGGTGCTGATCCCGAGGGACGTTTCCCCGTGATTTTGGGTCATGAAGGAGCAGGAATTGTAGAAAGTGTTGGGGAAGGAGTAACAAAAGTAAAGCCAGGTAAGAAAATACCTGGCATCTTGCATGTTTTATGATTTCCTTAGAAGTGTCACTTTACTAGAAGATCAATTGTCAAACCTGGCTACTCACATGATATATTGCAGGAATTAATATATTTTATTTTAGGGTGTATGTGCATGCATTCCTTTTGTCTGTGAGGGATAATGCTAATTATTCGATGTGCTCTTGGTTTAATGATTGGAAGACTCTAGATTTCTTACTTGAGTTTGGATCAATATGATGAGAAGATTGTTTTGTTTTTCCAAGTGATAGTTATCACCTGTTGTTTTCATTAAAGAGCTTAACAATGTTCAATTGTGTTTCAGTTAACTTGAGGTTGTTTTGTTTTACAGTCATGTTCCTATTTGTTCTGGAATGATAAACTTCTGATTAGCTTTCTGTTCAGGTGTGAGAAAGTGTTCTAGCTAGCACTCCATAAACAGTGCTACTCTATACTCTAAGCGGTCTCTAACACACAGAAGTTTTAAATGAGCAGCTGCTTCACTTTTCTCCTGAAGCCTTCATGACTCAGTAATAGGCAATTTTTTATTTTTTATTTTTTTTACTAGGGGATACTGTTATCCCTCTATACATCCCCCAGTGTGGCGAGTGCAAGTTCTGCAAGAATCCTAAAACTAATCTGTGCCAAAAGATCAGGTCTGTATGTTTTTTGTCTTGACACAATCTAGTAGCTGTTGAACATATACCTGTTCTAGTTTTCAAAAGTAATTGACGGATTCTTTGAGAAGTAGAACTCTTGGTGAATCATTTTATGATATGGAAAGTATATGCTTTAGGGTGACAGTTATAAATTACTCTATGATGTTCTTCCTTACTATTTCTTGAATAAATCTTTTTGTTTTCACATTTGTGAAGGTGAAAGCTGTTAGCTTCTTTCCACAGCTTTGAAAACATAAATTCTCTGATTCCATATTTAATCCATACTTAAGGGAAATACTTCAAAGAATTTAGCTCTTGGTGCGAACACCAGGGGTTTTGAGTCGTACAGAATTACAGAGAAAGTTGTTTTTCCTGAACACCTGCTTCCTTGTTGAATTTCCAGCTGGTAAGCAGTAGAGGTGGTAAATCAAAGAAGGGAAGGATTCTCAGTCATTGGGACAGATGTACCATTAATATTGTTTGATAGGTGGTCTAGCTTGGATGCAGTAGGTGGAACCAAGTATTACTACGATGAGTTCTTGTGATGAGGGAGAATATCTGTCTTTGGTCACTATCTTTAGCCCATAGGAATATGGTATCTCCTTTCATAAATTAAGGGCTGCTCTCCATACCTTTCATGCTTTAAAGTTACACTGCTGCAATTTCAGTGGGAAGTTCTTTGTTTCACCCAAGCATGCTGCCACTCTGGTAGCAGCAGGCCACAGGAATAACATGACTGCTATTTGGACACTGTTTAAATTCCTATTTAAAAATAAGTGAGATTACAACGTAGATTCCATTCCGAAGAAAATGGTCTTGCAAAACCAAAGGCAAGAGTGACATAAGTACAGGTGCTACACCAGGGAAGTGGACCGAAGGAGGTGAAGATGGGAATATGGCACTCCCATCTTGTGGCACAAGCAGCTAGGATTGGTAGTGTGCTGAAAAAGTCCGCAGTTCTTTCTGTTCTTCCTTGGAGGAATTAATGGCACAAAGTGTTAGGAATCTAGTGTCTGATTTCTATCAACTTACAGTTTATTGCAATGTTTCAAAAATCTATGGTGCAATTATGTAACTACACCTTTAAGTAGACTTAAAGGATACTTTCTAGTGAGATTGATTACTGCTAAAGACTCTGACTACTTTCATGTCTTTGCCTTAAGAGTTACTCAAGGGAAAGGACTCATGCCTGATGGTACCAGCAGATTCACCTGCAAAGGAAAGCAGATTTACCACTTCATGGGCACTAGCACCTTCTCAGAATACACGGTGGTGGCCGATATCTCAGTAGCTAAGATAGATCCTGCAGCACCTCTCGATAAAGTGTGCCTTCTGGGTTGTGGCGTCTCCACAGGCTATGGGGCTGCTGTTAACACTGCTAAGGTAAAGGCTATGGTTGCTTCTGGCCTTTCTCTGCAACTGTATCTGAGCCAAAGTACACTAACACTTCAGGGACTACACTGGACAAGTTTTCTGGGTTTTAATGCTCTTTAATTGATGAAGTTTAACTAAGAATTTCTAACATCTCCATAAAGGCCAGATCAGATTAGAAGAAAATTAGAGGAAATGCACATAAAAGATTCTGCATCGTTTTTTGATACCAACCTTTCTAGAAATTACCAAGTCACCTTAATCTCGGTGCAAATCTGTCTGATAGTTTCAAAGATCAGGGTGAGAAAGAGAGCTGGTGAGTGCACATGAGGCTTGGGCAGGTTTTGGAAGTGGACTCTGGGCAGAAAGGAAAGCCTGGCACTTGAAGAGTTCTTATGTGAACTTTCCATGGAGTTTGCCTTATCTAAGTCTTAAGGTCTTGTAGCTATTGTATTTATCCCCACTTTTTCTTTGTAATAGATCTTTAAACCACTCATAGAAAGGATGAATTTTCTCTGTTGCTCATGGCTCTTTATTTTTCACCTAGGTGGAACCTGGCTCCACATGCGCAGTCTTTGGTTTAGGAGGAGTTGGGCTGGCAGCTATTATGGGCTGTAAAGCAGCAGGAGCATCCCGGATCATTGGCATTGACATAAACAAGAATACCTATGCCAAAGCCAAGGAGTTTGGAGCTGCTGAGTGCATTAGCCCTCAAGACTTTGAGAAGCCCATACAGGAGGTGCTGGTTGAAATGACTGATGGTGGTGTAGACTACTCATTTGAGTGTGTTGGCAACGTTGGAGTCATGGTGAGTGTTTGCATAAATGCAGCACCTGGAGGGTGGTTAGCTAGGTGCCACTTAGTTGTTCAGCTGAATAGGAAAATGAGTTGCTTCCTTGTTACAGAAAACGTGCCATGGTAATTCATTAGTTTATTTTTAAATAGTAATGGTAACTACTATGACTAAAAAGGATAGTTTATATCCAACCCTAATGTAAATGCTACTTCTTTGGTTAAAATAGTATTCTTACACTATCAAACATTTTCTCTTTGAAATCATTTTAATTAACAAATACAATATGAAATATACTATACGACGAAAAGTAAAATCTCAAGGACTGCTAAGTATCTCTCTTCTTTCTCAGATAGTTAATTTAACCTTTAGAAACAGTGAGTGTAAAGCTAGGCTTTCAGGAATGACAACAAGATTGCTAAGCTGTCAGTTTACATGGTCTCTGCTTAGTTTATCCCAGCTCCCAGTAGGAGTTCATAATGATTTCTCTGGAAGCCAGATAGGAAATAAAAAGAGCAAAGTGAATCGCTAGCAGACTAAGGAGTCTGAACAAATGGGAGACTTGATGTAACTTTCACTGTATTTTTACTGTTCCTTAAATTATTAATGTAGCAATTCATTAACTGAGGGAGAGGAATTTAAACCTGTGCCAATCTAAGCAGCGTAAACATTAGCTATACATGCTCCGTTTTGTCCTGTCCATGTGTGAAGAGGGCTGCCTTGGAAGCCTGCCACAAAGGCTGGGGAGTCAGTGTGATAGTTGGAGTAGCTGCTGCTGGTCAGGAGATTTCAACACGGCCGTTCCAGCTGGTAACCGGTCGGACATGGAAAGGGACTGCATTTGGAGGTAACTCTTTTGCTTTGGGGATAAAATTAATTTTCAAAATGTGAGAATACTTTATCTGATACTCCTACAAACAGGCTGCATGCACATTGGTATGACATATCACATATTTCAAAGAGAGAATATAGCCATACAACCATAAAGTTCTAAGGGAAATGATACAGCGTAATTGCTTTCTTATCAGCTGGAGGTTGGGATGTAGTAAAATGACCTTTGTGGAGATGGGAGTTCACATAAATGTGTTGTGTTGCTTAGTCAGTAAGCAGATTGTGGGGCTAAAGCGGGAACATTTTATTTTAAAGCTCTTTTATAACAAGCAACAATTTCTTGAGAGAACAGAAGCCTGTTCAAAATTTTAGTTACCAGTAATTTGGGGATTCAGTAATTGCTGAAGCTTGTGAAGTTTCCAAACTTGATGGACTTCTATATGGAGCTCTTTTTCCAAGTAATACAAAACTTAGTTGGGGTTATAAAGGTCTGTTGAGGTGCTAATGGAGAACTCTAGTACAAGATTTTCTAGGTGAGGGCTGTTGAGTTTTGAAATACTAATGAAGGGTTCGTACTCTCCTTTCATTCCTTATTCACTGCTTGAAGTAGAGCAGGAGGGACAGACAGCAGGAATCTCTGTTCCTTTTCAGATTTATCAGACAAACGCCCACATAAAGATTGTTATGTTTTCCTCCCTGTTTGTTCAGAGGTGGGTGGAAAGAGCAAAAACAAATGTGTTTGCTGTCTTTCAGGCTGGAAGAGCGTAGACAACGTACCAAAGCTGGTGACTGACTACATGTCCAAAAAGATCAAAGTAGATGAGTTTGTGACTCACACCCTGCCTTTTGAGAAAATTAATGAGGCTTTTGATCTGATGCATAGAGGAAAAAGGTAATGTTCATAACACCAAAAAGCATAGATGTTTCTTTAGGGGACAGGGTCGGGGTAGGGCATATACTGTGGACATTCATTCTGAGACAAATACACTTTATCTGAGCTTCTAAACACATGCCAAATCAGAGGCTGAGAAAAAAGCAAGCAACATATTAGGAAAATACACAGGTAAAGGGATGAGCTATTCTTAGCCTTGTATTTTCAAAACTACTGCCGAAACATTCCTTCTTAGAAAGACAGAGATCAAAAGACAATTTTTTAAAATACATTTTTATAATTATTAAACCATGAGTCTAATTTAGCAGCTATGCTGAAATCTACTATTTAGTTATTTTCAAACAATTACTTAAGATAGATTACCAGCAAAAAGAGTCACTTAAGAGTCGGCTTTTAATAAGCTACTTCTTCAAGTATTTTCTCTGTGGTTTGAACTGGAGTAGAATGCTAATATGAGTTTGCACTTCTTAATAGGGTCAAACAGCTTTTACAATGGCTTCTTCCTTTATTAAGATAAACAGCAATTTGAACTGTTCACACTGCAAAGTTCTGCAATTGACTGCAGATGGTGGGGAAAAAAAAGCAGTGTAAGTTACTTAAAATATTCCAAGTTGCCAAAAGAGGGAATGCCTGTAAACATTAGTTTTCCTCATAGGTAATTTGGCTAGTTACTGAAAACTGACACACATCATTTGAAAAGCTTTCCTGCTGAGTATATCTTCTTTGGGAACAGAGTAAAGATCAAGGATAATGAGCATTATCAACACTTCTAGGCAGGTTTTTAAATAAATATTTGTAAGAGGTGTAATTTCATTCTTAGAAAAAAATAGAAGTTAAATGAGAGTATGTCTTAGCATACCTGAAAACTGACATATTTGTAACTCTTATTTTTTTCTTTTCCATTTTAAGCATTCGAACAGTTCTAAAGCTTTAGAACCAGCCATGAACCTTCCATGTGGCCAGCCTTCCATGTGGTAACTGTCCTTTTATAATGGAGTTTCTGACAAGGAGTAGGACCCTGCAACTGAAAACTCACTGGGACTTGAGGAAGATTTTAGGAGGAACATTCTAAATATTAAATGACCTGTTCTGGGAAAATAAAAATCATAGGGTAGGGCTATATAATTAACAAATACTGGTTTTGGAACTTCTGTACCTGTTCCTCAAATATAATTGTGTCTAACTCAATTTACCTAATAAAAGCATATTTCTAAACAGTGTTGAAATTGTTGATCATTAAGACATTGATGGCTGTATCTTATTGTTTTCCTTAGGTGGTTTTACAGTATATGGATGAGCATTTTTCAAACTAAATAGAAAATGATAGGGGAATTCATTACGCCAGATGGTTTGCTAAGCATAACAGGATTGAGAAGCAGCATCAATGTGCTGCAACTGCACAGAGAGGAGTAAAAACTGTAGCAACTGACAAGCTTTTGAGGCTGCTCAAAGACTACAAAGGACCTACGACCCAGCTCTACTGTGAAGCCACCTAGGAGAGCAGACTGGTTGGATGAATGACCTAAAAAACGTCTGTGTACTCACATTTCCTTGGAAAGTCAAGTCTACATTCTCCTTATTTCCAATCTGGCTCATTACAGTGTCTGAAAGGCAGGATTTTTGTAAAGTTGATAGCATAAAACTACTTTGTTGACTTGCCCTATTGGTGTTACCTCCAAGACTTCAGTAGCACAGAGAAAATCCTGCTATTTTCTTAAACTTATTGGCAACTGAAGAAGCATTTGCAGCCAGTACTACAAAAAACAAACAAACAAAAAAAACCCCACCAAAACCCAACAACTGTAGTAGATACAGCTTGTGTTTGTTATTTCTAAGTAGTCAGAAATGGGATCATGCTATTGAAGTAGGGAGTCACAGGAGAGCAGTGAAGGACTGGGTCCAGCAAAGGCATCAGGGTTCTTTTTGTTTATTTTGTTGGAGTTGCTGGTGTTGTTTTAAGAGCTTTAATTTGAAATTGTAGGTTTTCTTAAACTATAACTGATATAATCTGACTGGATACAACTTAGTAGAATTGAAACCTGGAAGCAGTGCAGCAGGTCTGGAGAAACAGTCAAAGAAACAAACTGCAAAGCAGAGGCAGAAAATCTACCTACTTTAAAAGAAGGTTATGTACATAAAAAGCCAAGGATGCTTGTTAAGTTCCTTTTTTTTTTTCTTTTTTTTTTTCCTTCTCTCCAAGGGATGCTGGTCAAAACAACTGTTCAGAAAACAGAATGCAAATAGTAATCGTCTTAGGGATAAGAGGCATTTTTCTTCTAGTAATTGCCTTGTCCTAATACACTGCTATACAACTGGGACAATTACATCATTTCCATTTGTTATTGGAAAGAGATCCTGAAAGCATTCTGAAAACATTTGAGGTAGCTGCATTTCTAACTTTATTTTAGACTGACTAAACAACAAATAAATTAACTCCTGTTAAATGTCATAAGAATTGAATTTTAAGCAACTAGGAAAAAACAAGAAGTTAATTCCTACCAGAAAAGCATGCCTTTCCACATAGCAGTGAGATGATTCCCAGTACCTTATAAGCCCTTTCAATACTGGCTGAAAATTAGATAATTTAGAAAAAAAGAACCTTACTGTTAATAAGTAGTTTCCAATAGGGCACTCTGAAACAACAGGATTATATCAATATGGCATTCACTTAGCATCTTAGCAAGCCTCATCTTCCTAACTGATGCAACAAAATTAAAGCATTTATAACAGTTGTTCCTCTAGGTTTCATGACATGACTACAAAAGCATGTTGTTTGGATTATAGTATTACTCTCGAGAATCTGTAGCTTATTGTGTTTTTGGAAAGCCAGTCTTATGACACCAAGGTAAGACAAAGAAAGACATTCAGCAACACAAGAATTAAAAGACTTGCAGCTTCCTCCCAGGCTAAAGAATTGATGTCCTACTTGTTGGAGTTTACAGACTACTTTGTCCTGCAAAGCTGTTAAGTAAAGGGATTGTCTTTGAAGTTCCTCATGTGAGAGGAGCTCATTAACACACAGTCTCTTCATCATACCCCATTCTCAGTGACTGAGGTACTGTACTATAGACTATAACTGTCTTGCCAACTGTGAGGACTGCAATGAACAAAACTTTTCCACAAAATGACCATACATTAAATGTATATGAATGCTGCTAGCTGTCACATAAAAATGCAGCAGCAGCACTAAAATGTCACTTGTTCCCTGTTCTCATGCTCTTACTTTTATTCAACATTACCTATCGCATCTTCTCAAACATCCATATGGCTTTTTAAAAACAATATGAACACTTTCAGTACTGTCTTGTATGATTCTTGAATTGGAGGTGATAGTAAAGGGAAAATACTTCAAGAGATTGTTTAAGAGAAGACTGTACAATTGTATTTTCTGCAAGAATTGATGGGGAAAAAAAAACATAATTAGAAAATTGGTGTAAGGTTTTTTGTTGCGTTGTATTTTGTAGTGGATAGCAACTTCTGTAAGAATGAAAAATAGATCATTTCCCAAATCCAATAAGCACAAGCACATAACATTCAAGCAAAGCTACGGCTAGATAGGTGAAAAAGGTCTTTCACAACATTTTTATTAAATAATTCTGTTCTCCAGGCTGACGTGTTACCTGTCTCACGTTCAAATAACAGGTGTAGATGCTGTCCAAACTTTTCACTTGTTTAAAAATACTGCAACAGTATGAACTCAGTAGAAACAGTTTTCTTACTGCAATTTCAATTTATAGACAGAAATGCATAGCATCATAGATTACCTGTGGTGTAAACTTGCAGTGCTAAATTTGGTTGTATTGTGCAACAACAAAGAGGTATCCATGTTACACATGCACAGGTTTAAGTATGATTTTTAACTGGCTGCATGCATCTACTAGTAAGCTTGCACTAGTGCAAGCAAACCTGGAGAAACCTTGAGAATGCTATTTCTAGTTTTGGATCACAAAAAATGTGATATCTGTTAAAAGCAGCTGCAATTTTTATTTTTATAGAACAAAAATGAGGCCCCCCCATCATACACACACACACACACATAGAAAAGGCAAGACCACTGTAACCATTCACATGAGTGAGATAGTGGGCAAACCTCCAGGATAGTCCTCTCAATACATTACATTTCATTCAACACAGGTAATTCCACTCAGAGTACTACAGTCTGTTTTGTTAAAATCTATACACACGCATACACACACACACACACACACTCTATGCATCATTTCAGGTCACTTTACTGCATAATTAAAAAAAATAATAATAAAGGTAATGAAAACATTGCAATGATACTCTTACAGCAATGGAGGTCTGAGGCACTCAGGGCAGAGAAGACGTTTCTGGTAAATTTAGTATTTGGTAGTATCCATGTCAGTCCAGTTCTGTGAAGCACAAACACGTTTTCCCCATCTAAATTCTGCATTGCCAAGGGCATGCAGTATCTCATGCTTTTATCTAATGTGACAACAAATTCACTAGATACCTTGTAAAAGGTGTATTTCATGCCTACAATTGTATGATTTAATGTCTGCATTGGTTTAACTGTTTCTTGCATTACAGTGATGTAAGATATTAAGCCTGCAGTGGGGTCTGAAAAAAAATTTCATTACAATTCAGAAAAGAAAAAATAAATCCCCTCAGCAAAGACACCAAAGATAATGGGAAGGAAGTGAGCAGGGGAAAAGAAAAGGTACAGAGAAGACAGGCTTAATGTAGACTCCTTAAGGTGACAGTTATCAGCTGATCATGACCCACAGATAGACAAGAAAAAAGTATGTATGTACTAGAATTAAGATAGCCCATTGTACAGTCTGAGGGAAAAATCAGTTTTCCTATGCCCCTCTAAGACTACGCAGCCATGAAACTCACACAACTGTTTGATGAGGGAGAAACAGCTGTTTTAGAACTACAAAAAAAAAAATACAGCATTGATGTCTCGTCTTCTCATACTCAGACTTTTGAGATATGTACTCATCTCACTGTGTAAGTCTCACATATCCAGTCCCCCACAGCTACTGTGGACGTACCTGTAACAAATGTCCCACAGCTGACCCACATAGGGATCCTATGAATTGTGGGATCTTTTTGGTTCTTGTTTTATTCTTTTCTCTAGCTACGTCTGATGCATCATTTTCACCAAGCTTTTGGAGCAGGAGACTGCCTGCAAACACTGCTCCACAGAGAGGCGGCTTGTTGCAGAGAGCTGCAGTTAAGACAGAATTTAGCAGTTTTCCCTGTAGGAAGCCCATTCTAGAAATCTCTAGCAAAAGAAGTCAGTCTTGCATTAATATCGTGTGTCACCTACCGTCACAATTACCACAGAGATCACCAGCAGAAAGATGGGAACAGAATTAAAGGTAAGGGTCATCTATTCTTGGCAACATGCACGTCCTTCTCCCTTCAACTGTTTCTCAACTGATAAACAAATGAGGCCCAGCCCATTAGAACAGCATCTGCAAAAGCAGGAATGGGTCTTTGGAACTAGAAACGCATAAAATCTTAGGTGCTGCTCACACACCAAGAAAAACAGGGCACGCTGAAGTGAAAAGAAAACTGGATCCCAGAATAACAAATCCAGGTGGGAAAGGTTACCCACACTTTTCTAGCTAATATGGCAGCAACAGAAGCATCCGCAGATCTAACTGGAAGAAAGGTGCAAAAGAGATAATGGAAGAAAAAAATATATATATAGCACGAGTGTTGTAGGTAGGAGGAAAGCAGAAAATTCTTTAAATTCTCAGCTTCACCAGACATCGCATCAAGTTCTTCAATGAATTCCTCTTATCTACAACCAGCAAGAACAAAGCAAATGATGAAACTCCTCTCTATTCTGTACTCTTAAAAAAATGCATAGTACAGAGACAAATAAGTATCGTTCAGATCCACCTGCCTTGTCTAGACTATCACTGGGACATGAAATGGGGACGAATACTATCCAGCCGCCGGGTTAGGATCTCACAGCCTGTATCGGTAACCAAAAGAGTGTGTTCGAACTGAGCAGATCGCTTTCCATCTCTTGTTACCGCAGTCCAACCATCAGGCCACGTTTCATCTTGCCAACCACCTGAAAATGTAAAACCAGGCAAAAATTCATAATTTAAATACCAGATACCAGTTCTCCCCAAAGAACCGAAAGAAATATATCAACTGTACAGAATAGGACCAGCTTCCTATTTCATCACTTCTTAATAATAAACATTTAGTAAACTCTATTCAGGCATTATGCAGAATCAGTTTAGTTTAGTGATTTTTGGCTTTTGCCAAACTGCTCACCTTCACAGATCATTGGTTCAATTGTAAATACATGACCTGGCTTCATAACTCCAACAGCCTTGTTTTCTGCAATAAAATAAATGTTCAAGTTAGAAAATTGATCACACCTTATATAATACATGAATCCTTGTCTTAGAAGAAGATAGTAAGGGGAAGTCAGAAAAGCCCTTGAGAGATGACGCATTCACTCATCCATTCATTTTTAATCTCACATTAAAATTTCCCTTAGTCCTCTCTCTCTTTCTTTCTCCCAGCACCGCAATATTTACTCAAAGAGTTTGAAATTAATTGTTGTCTAACTCCAATTCTGTAAGAACAAAAAAGGGCTACAAACTTTTATGATGAAAGACATCAATTAAAATTTTTAGTAAAAATAAGCATTTAAGATATTCAGAGAAGGCTTGAAGACTTCTTAATTCAGTTCCACTGAACCTCCAATGAATTTGGAAATAAGCTAAAAGTCTAGTAATCCCATGATTCTGTTTCTGGAAGACATTGTCCCCCTCATTCTTCTGGAATACTAAAGGAGATACGGCAGTATCAGGATGATAATGAGGTATTTCGCTAGGTAACATTAAAAGAAAATAATAAGCAGAGAATTTCTAGCATTGGAACTTTCTGATGTTAGATAAGCCATAAGTCTTTCCGTGGAGGTTCATGAGGTGATGCACAGTATACATGTAGGAGTGCACTTTGAAGAAAGGCTTCAGCTCTTTTCCTTTGCCCTGTTTCACCTTGAATGTCAGTACAGCTTAGATGTAATTATGCCTAGCATATGGGAGCTCAAACAAAAGCCAGTATTTCAACCACTCTTCTGTAGTAGAAAATTTGCATAGATTCCTACATACAGATTCACCATTCCTAGAGTTCTCTAGTTGTAGAAATCTATTAAAATGTCTACATCACCTGGATGTCTTAAAAACTTCAGACACTGGGTAGGCATAACAGAATACAGAGTATTTCATTTACTTAAAGGGTCTTGCCTCTATCCTTACCATCTGCTGGTATTTCTTGTGCTCAACACTTACATTTCAGTTTCTAGTTTTTTTTGCATCTGCACAAATTTTATCCTTTTTTCTGCCCCTATAAATTTTCATGATTTTTGTTAAATAATTCAAAAGGTTATAAAATGAGCTTTTTGCTTTCAAAAAACCTGTTCATATTAAGCCAGAAATAAGCAGCAGCTTTCATTTTTTCTTGTCCAAAAGTTTTTCCACTTTGCATTTCTTGCCAATCTCTGCTTAAAAAAAACCAACAAAACACACACAAAACCAAATGAAAGAAAAAAAGAGAAAAGAAAACAGGAAAAAAAGGAAAACTCAGTATCATTTCTTGGCAACAGACATTTTGGATCAGTCAAAAAAAATAAATAAATAAAAAGCTCAACGTCCCCATCAACCTGGAAAGACAGATTTTCTTTTTCTCAAATTATGTTTTTTTATATAAAATGTCCCTCCATGTGCAGAATTCAAATTCTCTTGAAATCTGAGAACAGTTTGGGTTGGAAGGGACCTTAAAGATCCCCATACCCAACCCTCATAAGCAGGGACACCTTCTACCAGATTAGGCTGCTCAAAGGCCCATCTATCTCAGTCTTAACACCTTCTCCAGGCAGCCTATTCTCTTCATCATACATCACCAAATTTGAATGCTAGAATTGATATCCTTCTACCTGATGATTAAACGTTTTTTTCTGTTCCCTGAAAAATCATTTTACAGAAGTGATTATAATCTACAACACGTGTCCAACCCAGTAGTTTTACACTTTTGTTAACTTTTAAAAATATTTTAATTAAAAATACATATATTTATTAAAAAAGAAGTTTTGTTACCTACATACACTGGCTATGTTATATATTTTATACGTGGCCCAAGACAATTCCTTTCCACTCAGTGTGGCCCAGGAAAGCCAAAATATTGGACTGTCGTGATACAAGTACATCCTCTGTTAGAGCTTTTTGGAATAAGTGGAGATAGAGGCATCCATCAGACCCGAGGAAATGAAGGTCCTATCAAGAGAGTTATGCAGCTGAAGTGGGTGTGAATTGTTTATCAGTGCTTTGCGGTATTTTTCCAGTCTTTAGTTGCCCGCTCATCTTCAAGCTTCTCTCTATTGCCTCTGTGGATGCTGCCCCTCAGTCCTGCTGCCAAAGTTATAGGGACATGACCATTTCCAAAAACTAAAGCTGAGAACACCAAGGAGGTGGAAGGGAGAAGGGGGTAGATCCCTCTTCCTCTGCACCCTGCATGATTTCCAGCAACACCATAACATTCAAATGGAGAAAAGGGAATTGAAACAGGATCCAGATTTAGGCATATCACCTGTCTACATCATGCAACAAACAAATAAAAACAAAACAAAACCACTCTGCTTTTATATACATCAGGAAATGGTATAAAGTTTTCACTTTGATCTTCTGACTGAAAATGCTTACCTACTCATGCCAGATAGTGATTGATCTGAGGGATTCATCAGAAAATGATACAAAAAAGCTGACAACTTACCCAGTCATTGCGTAGAATGAGTATGTAACATATCCACTTTACTTAGTTTCATGAAACACTTTATGATCCCAAGTTCAAAAAACAAATTATTTCACAAGTGTACAAATGCTAACGTAATGACTGCTAGACAATATGCTGCTTTGTTAAAATATGAGCAAGAACTATATCAGGTGCATTCATTGCAAAGCATGTCCTGTCTGTAGCACAGTGCAAAAGGAATACTCACTGGCATAGTGTGGCACATTAGGAGCTGTATGGAAGAGTTTATGGATTCCGTGCCCACAGTAGCTCCGAACAACCGAGAATCCATTTGCTTGAGCATGTTTCTGAATAATGTTTCCTAGTTCTCTATACCGAACACCAGGTTTTACTGCAAAATTTAAAAGATACAAATTTATAGAGCTTTCTTTCACCAAAACTAATCACATACCAGGCTAACATCACTTCTGTAGCATTCATGTTTCATGTGCTCACATGTTCTAGTGAGCAACTTTGTCCCTCCACTACAATCACTTAATTCACCAAGTATGTAAGTAGGTATAATACCAAACAGTTAAGTTTGCGGTGGCAATGAGATGTGGTGGTTAAGTCTTCAAACAATGTTTTGCATTACTGGTTCATGTTACAACGCCATATAAATCAGAGAAGTAGAAAGGCACATTGGTCTTCCAAAAACTTGGCTCTTCACATGCTCTAAACAATTCAGTTTAAGGATGTTTTATTCATGTAATTGTCCAATACTGTTGTCTCTACATAAATATCAACATACGCGGATCACCTCAGCATCACTTACATTTTACTCATAAACTCTATGGGAACTGCTGAATCACAGCCTGAATCTCTGATTGATCACCTGAGGCAAGCAATGAGTCAACCACAGGAGCACAAGTGAACGCAATTCACCTGTGCTGCCGGAAGGGTCTCCTAGACCCATTTAAGAGCTGACTACCAGGGGGAAAGATCTCTTCTGGAGATCCCCTCCTCTAGAGTTTCATAGCGAGCCCAGGATCCGGGTAAGCATTCTATCTGTTCTCTTTTGGTATAGTAACTGCTTAGCCAAACTCTCTGGTATATTTCATAATTATAACATCTGTACATTCATTGATTATTCATAAACCCACATTTAAGATATAATGTTGCAACTACCACATATGGAAGTGTATCTTTAAAAACAATCAATGTATTATATAATAGATGTCATCTGCTAGAGATGCACAGTAGCACTTTCGTGTTCTGCAACAAAAGTCATTCGCAGGTAATGTCAAATACGAGCACTTATGTTTGAGAGCCAAAACTGTAAAACTTCAGGCTGCAGCACGAGGGTTTACCTGCATCGATGGCTTGCATTAGGCACTCATATGTCGTTTGGACAAGCCTCTTTGCACCCTCATCAACTTCTCCAACATAAAACGTCTCGTTCAGATCTCCATGGTAGCCATTACGATAGACAGTAATATCCACTGCAAAGAATACCAGGCACATAATAATGTTACGTCTGTATTTCTGTCTCTTGATTATCAAAAGGACAAAACAACATACAATACAGTATTGTAATTGTGAAGATACAAGAACACTTCAGAAGAATTTCTGATGTAAACTATTCCAGCAGAATAAATTCTCACACTTGTTCTATTGCTATTATAGAACTAAATCAATAAGATAGTGTTTCACCGCTCAGTGATTTAAGAAAAAATAAAATGGTAAAAAAACCCAGTATCTACGCAACACAGCCATGAAAAATTTGATTGGTTTTTTATGTAAAATATAAGAACACAAAAGATAATCTCAGAATTCCATGGTGATTTACCTGGTTAAAATATTTCCTGAAAATCAACTCCAGCACTAACAGGACAAAATTAAATTTAAGTAGGTATGTAATCATGTTCCAAGTCATATTTTAACTTCAGCTATTTCTATGCAAGTTTAAAACAAGTCACATTTTTGCAAAAATTGAAATGCCAAAACCCATCACTTCCAGCCAAAAAAGTAAAGTTTCACAGTGAACATTAAATACATAAGAACCTTCCAGTATTATTCCTAAGAAAAAAATACACCAGATGGCTTAAAACTTTTTTCTTTTGAACAAAATAATTTAAACATTCTGTATCAGGAATACTCAGGCACTATAGTAATGCTATAAACAGATTAGTGTAAAAGAACTATAAAGCTCTTAAAAGTGCTTTTGAAATTGTTCTAACGTCATTAATTTAAATATGCAGAGATGTTAACTAGTAAATGAGAACAAAAGCTTCTATTAAGAAGCTATTCCAATTCTGTTGTCTGCTAGATAAACTTCACCTTACTGAATGGCTTAATTGAGTAGAAAGTAGAAGTGTTGAAGATTAGAAATGTGAAAGTTAATTCTCATAGCCCTTACCATTAACGATATCTCCCTCCTGTAATGGCCTCCTGTCAGGAATTCCATGACAGATCACTTCATTCACTGATGTACAACATGACTTAGGGAAATTATAATAATTCAGAGGAGAAGGATAGCAATTCCTTGCAATACAAGCCTAATTGAGAAAATACACTCTGCATTAGCGCATTTTGTAGAAAATAAAATCATAAACTACTGCCTTCTAGTAAAAATATTTTGAAATGCTGTGACTCCTAAAAATAAGATTCTACAAGCATTTTTGTTGCACTATGGTATTCTGCTATGCTTTGCATCTTTTAAACAGAAAGACAACAAAGCTGTCTTCATTTTGCTTCCATTCATTTTTTTTGTTCAACTATGAATGCTGAAATTTTCAGGTGCAGAATAAAGCATGGAAATATTTAATTTAACGAAAAAACAGCCACTTTCAATGACTATTTTTAAGTACCAGGTCTAAAATTTTTCAGTTTTGAAAAGGCCAAACAAGACTTAGCACCACTTTTTTACCCCCCCACCTTTAAAACCCTAACCTGCTTCTTTTCAATTCTATCTCACGCTCCCCAGTTCCAAATCCCAAACATAAATAAACAAACTTTCTCCTCTGTACATCTTAACTAACAACACTGAGCACAAAAGTTCATGGCCTAAGTACATATCATCATATGATACTCTTTGTATAGTGATATCTGTGGAGCTCAAAGGATTTAAAAGAAATAAAACGGTGTGATGTTAACAAGAAAAACAGGTGAAGAAACTCAGAGGGAGTCTGAAGCTGGAAATATCTAAGATGCTGATTTAGAGTCACAGGATTTCCTAATCTGGGGCTTATTTTGAATCTACCATTGTGCTATATAACATACTTCTGCACTACTTACTAGCTTCAAAGTGGGAAATAGTTCAAAATATAGGAATTCATGCAACAACAATGAAAACTCTGCAATACTAATCCCAAAATAAAGGCAGAGAACAAAGCAATTGAAAACACCAGAAAAACAATAAAATAACCTACTAAATGGACAGCATGATCAATTTCTTCAGTAGTTACACCTGCTTTCACCATCATGGCAGCAACATCCAATACTTCTCTAGCAAGCTGCAAATGAGGAAACAAAAATAGTGACTTAAAAATGAGACCATAGCTACTCCTTGGAAAGTTATCAAACCATTTTCTACTGACAGCTACACTGAGACTGATAAGAAAGATGGGTAGACTGGGACTCCAGAAGGTCTTCCAGATTTCTGCAGCTTGTATTACTAAGTCACCTCAGTGACTCAGAGAATATTTTGAAGACACTCCAATTGCAAATGCTTCACTTGAAAATAACCCAATTTAGGTTTCACAGAACCACTAGAGTGTGAAGGGACCTTTGGAGATCATCTGGCCCTCTTTACATGAGGAGGGCCACTGAGAGCAGGTGGTCCAGGGCCATGTCAAGACAGCACTGGATCACAGTTTTCTCAAATACCACAAACATAAACCAGACCACCTACATATATTTCAGTTTGATTTTATGCACAAGGAATTGATTACAACTGAACAGGTCTCATCCAACTCAAATGATTCTATGAACAGCTCTTTTTAAAAAACTGTTAGCGATGGGGTGTTGTTTTGGTTTTGCTTTTTAGTTTTAACTTGGCACTAACTGGAAGAAAATACACTGATCTCATTTGTGCTATAAAATATGTTCTTAACAACAACAACATTTCATCCACAAAGTATTTCTCACAAGTAATGACAAAGCCAGAAAATGGATAAAAGTAATCTTTCTGTTTACAAAATAATTCACTGCAAGTTGGAGTTATGAGGAGAGACATAAAACACAAGACTTCTCAAACTATTTTTCAGAACTCAAACATAGCTTGAAATCTGTATTCTCAAACGTGTTGTCAGTAACTGGTTATTTTACTGTATGTTTTTAAAGGATAAAAGCATTTTGTAATAAAAATCAAGACCTTCTTACCCTACACACTACTCGCATCCCTTCTATATCCTCAGGTGAGAGTATTTTTATTTGAGAGGTTCCTTTTAAAGCCTGCTCTGATTCTGACATTCCTGGGGGAAATGAGAAAAAAAAGAAGAGGAGGTAAACAAACAAAAAACATTATATGGAGGAATGATTGCTACACATGACCAATCAAGAAAGTTAATTAGCTCACCAATGGCAATAAAAATATGTACTTTCTCACCACAGGCTAAAGTAACAAACACGCCAGTCATAGCATTATTATCATTAGCCAGATTAATTTGAACTTGTAAGCCTTCCTCAACATTGTAACGCTCAGAAGTGCTCAGAATGCCCATTTACTTCCTGCATACAATTTGTCCAGCCAGTCAAAATGTTCTCAAAACACAACTTGAAGATCATAATTTTAAAGGAAGTATTTTATTCATATAAAAGCATTTTTAAGCTACTTTGGAAATAAATAATAATCTAAAATAGCCATTAAAGGATTATATAAACTTGCAACTATCTCTAGTTAAACTACTGCAATAATCAACTGATAAATACATCAAAGTTTTTCCTAACAGATTCTGTGCAAGCTCAGTTTAATTAGATGAATGACCTCCAACAAACAGCATTTCGTGCTGTTTAAGTACTTACATTCTGTAAAGAATAATTAAAGACTCATTGAAAATATAGAAATAATTCCAACAGACTTCTAAGCAGCTTTTAGGGAAACACAGACGTTCAAAGCCACAGAAAAAAAGTGGAAAATAAGCAAGTAATTTTGCATCTATCTTTTCTGCATCTAAAGATAGCTAGAAGTCATTTAATAGTTTTCTTACAGGTGCTGCTTACTAGAGTTTTCCATGTTGGTGTTTTAACTCATTTCCAACACATCATTGAGAATGGCTTACCAAAGTTTATCTGTGTCAAGCAACTTCTGCTGTTTGCTACTTGTTATGAAGTTAACCAGAGGAATATAATTTGCATGCTTTTGCCTTTTCTTCCCTGAACACCTCTGAAATATAACTCATTATTTGATCCTAAAAAGCACACCAAAATAAAATACAACCTTGTAACTACTTTTAGTTTCATGCTTTTATATCATTGAGTTAAATGGGGGGGTACAAGAAGTAAAGTGAAAATAACATTAAAAAAAAAGATTCCCATTTCCAGCACATCTGTCACGCTCTAACCATTTTCTCAATCAAAGAAAAGAAAAAGCAAATACAGTGCTCCATAACTGTGAATTGTTTCGAGTTACCTAGTGGATGATCAGCATAATCTGGTCTCTGAATATAACTTGGCACAGGTCTTGTCGGTGTCTAAATAAATCATAGACAAAGATGGTTAAACTGCAAGAATACATCTAAGAATACATCTAACAGTCACAAAAGGAGAAACCTACACCACAAAATCTTTTCTCTGATGACATTAAACACACACATGCTCAGGCACAGTTCATCTGTTCTCTGTAATAGATAACTATGGAGAAGATGCCACAGAGGAAGAATTTCTAGTACGTGACAATAAGAAAAGACACCTGTAAATAAAATGCCATTAATTCGGTAAATTTTGGCTTATTCCACATACAAGTTTCTACCAGTTTAAAAACACAGTTATACTGAGGTCGTTTTCTCAGCCCACTTTTGACAGCTGAAGATGTTACTGACTTCAGTTATCCTTCATTACGCTACTGCAGGATAATACAGCAATCTAGTGCTATATCCTTTGTTCCTTCAGCAGAGCTGTTCACCAGTATATTCGCTAATTTACTTCAAACCATTTACATACAATTATATCAAGCTACTTATTTAAATTCTAAATTAATCTTGACTTTTTCTGAAGCAGACTGCTCCATTACTGGTAAGAGCAGCAAACAGCTAGAAGATGACATCTTAATTAACAGCAGCTTTTTGAAGAATAAATCTCAGAATATACAGAGAAAAAGCATGAACTGAAACCTATTTTTGATGCGTGCTCCCTCATAGGCTTTTCCTTCCTTTTAAATATACCAAGAGATCAAGTTAAAACAAAATAAGCGGCACAATAATGGCACAGTCCCATACACCTTCACCATAAAGTTAGGACTGTAAAAGAAGCTTTCCTTCTTCAGCTAAAATGTGGAAGGCAATAGGGACAGCACTTCTGGTCTATTAGTTACTACAGAATATAACATGTACTTTTTCCACCAGTGTAGGAGTACAGTGGAACTTATTACTTACCAGAGGATAATGTGGCCTGAGTTTGCCAGTATATCGATAACCAGACCAGGGATTTGTGTTGATGTCACCTTCCAGGGTCCAAGAGGATACTTCACGTTTAGCTTTTTCATCTTCTGAAAAGACAAAATAAAGAAATAATAAATTTTAGCAGCAAAATCATTTCTACCGAGAATAAAAGCTCTGGGGTCCCAAGGGCAACCCAGAGGTACACAGATCTGGCAGCATTCATAATTAACTCACAACCTGGTAGGTTAAGTTTGTTTTCCGTTTTCACATCTTAACTCTTAACACGAGTTTCTCAGTCCCTATGGTTGACATCTGAACCATCAGCCCATGTAACACTAGTTTAGACGAACCACTGAGAAATAATAACTTAAAAACAAAAGTTAAAATTAAGCCATATTCCAGATTCCTTTGAGATGCTTCAGCAGTTTCCAACATCAAAGATTTGAGGGCTACCAGAACCAAGCCCACTCATACTGGACTCAACAGTTATGTAGGAAGCCAGCAAGATCGTGGATTTAGTGATATGATCAAAAAGTTACTATCAGATAAACAGCATTAGGGGAACACATCAGAGGATTACCATAACTATATTAATTACACGACCACAGAGGCAATTTTCTATTCCTGCAGGTACGAAAAGGATATAGAATGCATGTGTGAACTATGAGAATTCTACAGTGAGAAGGCAGAAAGAGAGAAAACATTTGTAATTGTCTGTTCTATTTCCAGCTATTATAACATATCATGGAGAAAAAAAAAAAAGAGAGTTTTTGGGGAGTTTAGGAAAGGAAGAGATAAGTGACATGAGGATTTGGCTTTCTGCCATACTGTTTTATAATCCTAACTCCCTTTTAAGATAGGCTTGATGGTTGGGTTGGGGAAGGCAGGTGCAGAACTGAGGTCTGCTTTCTCTTTTTAGGGACTGGTTAAGTTATTTTAGTTCCCCAGATAAGGAAGAATCTACAAGTCTACCAGTACTTCCGTACCAGATCTATGAGCCATAACTAAGACATACAGATACCTCTATCACCTTCAGCTAAGCTGGGCAAAATCCTATCTACAATATAACCCCTAGTCAATAGCTGCATCAGTGCACAATGACATTTTTGCCAGTTTTTTTTCCCCCCAAAGTGGGAAATGTACAGAACAGATGCACTCTGACTGGCTTGCATTTCAGCAAGTGCTGAATCACAAAAACTTGCCAAAACGGTTCTCACCTTACTGCCTTTTTTCTACATCAAGAATCAAAATGCTATTGATGGTACAATGTTGGCAGTGATTTATGATTTATTATTCTCCTTGCCCTCTATTTCAGATCTCCTTCTCTGTTCATATACCTAGCAGTTCAGCTAAAGGAATATTTCAGGAAGAAAAAAAAAAGGAACAGAAATAAAGATCTGTGTATCACAGTCTGAAATTTTACATTTTTACTGAAATTTGTCTAACCTGTAGATTACTAGGAACCGGATGCAATTTCAGATATCTGGAATCTAGTGCTAGATATTTTCCAAAAATCCATACCATTCTTTGACAAAGGATCACAGAATGGTTGAGGTTTGCATTTCTGGGTCCATTTGCTCCAGCCCCTCCTCCAGAAGGGCCACCCAGGGCAGGGTGCCCAGGACCACATCCAGGTGGCTTTTGCACATCTCCAAGGAGGAAACTCCACAGCCTCTGGGCAACTTGTGCCAGTACTCCATCACCTGCAAAGCACAGAAGTGCTGCCTGGTGTTTAGATGGAACCTCTTGTGCTCTGGTTTGTGACCACAGCCTCTTGTCCCAACACTGGGCACTACTGGAAAGAGTGTGGCTCTGTCCTGTTTGCACTCTTCCTCTAGGTATTCATACACATTGATGACATCTGAGCATTCTGTATGCTGAACAGCTCCAGCTCTGTCAGCCTCTCCTCATAAGTAAGAGGCTCCAGTTCCTTCATCACCATCATGGCCATTTGCCAGATTCTCACCAGCGTAGCAAAGTCTCTCATGTACTGGGAAATCCAAAACTGAGTATGGTATCCAAGCCTAGCTACACACTTACGCGTGGAATGTCACGAAGCAAACTGCACTGTATGACTTAATCACCAATATACTTCCATCTCCCATACTTTATTTTTAAACTATATTAAATAAAACAATGATACACTACTGGGGGGAAGGGGAGCAAATGCACCAAAAGGATTTCCATATGCACATTCATAACAGAATTTTAATATGGGTAAAAAACTTACTTGCTTTCTTGTGTAATAACTTGTGAGTAGCCCAGCTTCCCTTAAAGCATTCCTAGAATTGCAAAGAAAACAAAAATTACACTTTTAAGTAGCTTCATCCTGAACAGATGTGTCATTTCCACAAAAACTAAGAAGTAACTGTGCTTTAAAATATAAAAGATGGAACGTGTTAACCCATGTAGCAACTTGCAGTAAATGCTACTGTAACTGCCAGTCTTGGCACTAGAAATACAACCTTCAACTGCTTATGAGTAAGAATAGTCACAAAAAAACAGCCAAACAGATGCACCTATCGAAATGAAGAACAACGATCTAATCCTATCACTAAATATCATTCCCTCATCATTTTAAAGAATAAATAAACACCATGGTTACTCTAGGCTGAATGAAACGTTGCACTGCTCTAGGAAGCACAGAGGTAAGCGTTCAACTGGTCCATCTCCATACTTAATGCTGGGACATTGCAGCAGGCAGGGTGATCCTCCCCTGGCTCCTGCTAACTGCAGCCCATCAGCCTCCTTCCCCAGCATAAGGAAGCAACAGAAGTCAACCAGCATAATCACAAGGGAACAAATTAAAGAGATTAATGTAGAGAAAAAGACTGAGCTACTGAATGTAAATAAGAAATGCAAACCATAACAATAGATGAAATTGAGATGGAAAGCAAGGAAAGAGTGTGTGTGTGAAGGAGTGTATACTTTTTCTCTTCCTCCCAAGCACAAATGGAGCACTTCATGCGACAAGCAATGAATCAGCAGAGGAGCAGAGGAAATGTCTGGCCGCTGGAGTAGAGTACAGAAAGATTAAGGTGAGGGAAAGACATGGGAAAAAAAAGGAGAGGTGGAAGCAAAAAAGCTGCTCAAGAAAGCATTTAAAGGTGATCCTCTATGGTGCTAATTAGAAAATTACTTGTTTTGAGTAAATATAGCTATGAAACCAACTGGTAGGAAACAGCTAAATCCAATTATTTACAGTAACTGCTGGATTTCTGAGGAAAAAGGCATGAAGCAAACTGCTTTTCTTTATAAGGAAAGACTAATGCTGAATCATCATCATAAAACTACTGTCTGGAGCCAACAACAGATTCAACCTAACATACACAATCCTAAACCAATGCAAGACAACAGAGCTGCAAGCTAAGCCCTGTGGGTGAGATTCTGCCCCTGCTTTCCAGCTGCTACTGCACCATCAGAACCGTCTGCTCCTGTAGCACCATCTTCTTCTCGTTGTCTCTGCAAACAGTGCTTATCAAGTTGTACCCAAAAGTCCACGGTAAAGTGGTGCACTACTGTGCCTGTGTTCAGAGACCCTGCTGCCCTCATCACCACAACCTGTTCCTTGTTGTCTTGTTTTGCACCACACTTGAAGTCTCCACTATCTCCAGATGGGCACTCAGCGTGCCACAGTACCACGCAGTGGACCAGATAACGGGTCACTTTGAAAGCACCAGTGTAGATGAAAGGGAGAACATCTTGTTGAACAAGCAGCAGTAGGTTTTATTGTCATGCTTGTATGACCTGCTGCACACACAGACCTTTGTGCTTCATTATCATCTGTTTTCTGCTGGAAAGCTGTGGGAAAAGGAGTAGGTTTTAACTGAGGTCTATTTTAAGACACGCACACTCACAGAAAAAGGCTAAAAGCCCTATTTCAAGAACACCAGAAGGACCAATATGCTTTTAATCTCCTTATACTTCAGAACAGAGACCTAATGTGCCAAAGATGGAAGGAGGATTACACAACTTACAGCAGCAACTATGGGGAACCAGGTCTGCAAATCTAGAATCCACTTCTTGGGAGATAAGGGAGTATTGGGGAAAGAACGCATCCATCCACTGTGGTAATTACTGTAACTGAATTTTTGTTTCCCCATGAAATTTTGAGAAGCATTCTCAAATCCCATTCCCTTCTCTGAGGCCTTTTCTTCTTGCTGGCTCATAACCAGCAAACACCACACGAGCACCACGCTGCTGCCAGCACTATAACCTGACAGTCTCTATGTTGGCTTTTTGTTTTCTGCAGCTGTAAGCAAAGTAAAAGGATCCTGCATAAGGCTGCCATGTGTTTGAGTTCTCTTCAATATGTTTCCCAGATTTCACTTGTCCTCTATTTCCAAAAGAACAGCAGCTCTGTCAACTGCTGCTGTATAGCCAAGCATCCCAGACACATGCCCTATATGTTGTGCACGTGCACATCAATCAATAGCAACAAGTATACACAGCAAGTCCAAACCATTTGTGCAAGCACAGGCTATTCTACAAATAGTGTATCATCAATGAATACCTCTGTGCTGGTCCGACACTTCTGGAAAGCTTCAGAGGGTACACAGTGCATCCACCAACAACCCATCTAGTTGGCGTAGGCTCAGTCACATGCATCCCATAAGCACTGGACTTATCGGGTACAAACAAACCATTTGCATCCAGCAACTTACTGCACAAGCAACTACGTTGGGCATATCTGCATAGCTCTGCTCTGGCAATTTCAGATAAAATCCAACCACTGTTACCTCACAGGCTGGAGAACCATCCCTGTGGCTATGAAGCACTACCTTCAGATCTCTGAATGCTTCAGACACCCTCACCGTCTGTACAGCAGTCTTCCTGACAAGCCATGGAAGAAAGCCACTCTTTCTCTCCATCTGGGCCACTTTGCAGAGAATTTCCTGGAGAAAATCCTGCCTTTTGATAACGTTTCTCTGCTGAACCTCCTCTCAGCCTTCTGCTGAAACATTTACTTCAACCTTCCTGTTACCATTCCTGCCTCTAACAATTCTTCTATGTTCCTATGTCACATACAGATCAGCACAGAAATTTTTCAATGATTAAATAAATGAAACCCAGGAAAAAATATCCAATATCCAGGGTGAATTTCAATAATAAAATGAAAAAGTGAACAAGGTACTTTCCTAATTTTTTTTTTAATTTTATTAAATGGAAAGGAACACATAGCTTTGCACAGCCGTGTGACAAAATTAACTACCTTCAGAGGGTAAGCACACAGGGATAACATAATTTTGGTTTCAAGCTTCTTGGAAGACTTCCTGGATTTTCTTTCAAACATTACAAAATCCACCAGTATTCCTGATATTACGAGCCCCACTCCTGTCACATAAACAAAATAAAAGCAGAGGTGAAAGGGAATGTGCAGAGGAGCAATCCTGAACTGGTTTAGAGCAATCTTGCATACAACTATTCTATTGGGACAAAAAACAACTGTTTTTTGCTAGAGACCATTAATATACATAAACCTGTAACAACAATTCTGGTCTTGAGCCATCTTGAAACCACTCCTGCCAACTCTGTGCGTAGAGACAAGTTCAATACAGCTTCACCAGGACAAAAGATAACTAAAGACACTATCACCATCACAAGCTGGAAAGATTCCTCTTGGAACAGCTGACGGAAGCCAACTTATTTCTCTAAATTACTTCCACCTGAAGGACTTAGTCCCGCATCTGCTGGTAAAAATATTTGCAGACTCGTGCGGCTTGGCAGAATCTGTTTCGCAGCAGAGGGCACTTCTGTATGCACACAGAGTTCACTAACAAATATGTTTTTTTTGTTTTGTTTCCTTCCAAATTGGAAGAACAATAAGAAAAAACATCTTTAAAATAACTGATCAACGCAGCAAGGATTTTTCTCCTGTTTTAACTGTCATTTTTACAGTAATAGACAGTAATAGAAGGAAAGCGGCTCACTGTCAATACAGCGGGATTAAGTGGTAGCAAAGCACAACTAATGCCAAATGCCAGAGGAGAAAAAAGGGCTAAATGAACCAAGACTGGGTTATATTTACACTGCAAGCCTCTGTATAGCACAGACATAACCAAACTAGCTTCAAATAAATTACTCAAATACAGGAAGCTGTGTAGGCACTGCAGAATTCAAGACATACTTATTTGCAGGCTTTTCTGAATGAATGCAAGACAGCAGCTCAGCTGAAGGCTGAAGGCTCTGCCATCAGCCCTGGGGCTGTGACAGCCTTCTGCAGGCTCCCCTTCCCCTTTGGGTACAGCTGCTCCACACAACCTGACCCTGGACACTGCATGCATTGGCAGGTGTGCAGACACCGCCCAAAGCCTGGCGTGGGCAGCTGGCGGGAGCTCCAGCTTGCATCTGGCTTCCACAGAAGCACCTCTCTCCATCCGCGGCGCTCATCATTTAGAACCATGGAGCTGAATTTCCAAAAAATACACGTTCTACAGCAAAAAATGAGACAGCTGGAATTGAGACTGCGGGGACAGACTGGCTGGCGCTCTGCAAGTAATTATGCCCTGAGATGTAACAGTCAGGCAAATGTCTAAGGAACAGTGCCAAGAAGTACGCTGCATTTAAAAATATTCTGAGCAATTTTTTAAGATAGATTTTTAAAGCGTCCTTTGGAGTGTAAAACTGTCTCAGTCTTAATCTGAGATCACGTGACATTTTATGCAATGAGAACTGGAGTTTAACCAAACCACCTTTAAGGTATGCAAACAAAACAAAACTAACAAAAAAAAAGTATGACATTCAAAAAATATGATGTTACCAGAAATGTATACTTAATACAACACAGACCAACCTTACGTTTTATCCATAAATATAAGTGACTTAGGGAATACAGTCTGTTTATACATTTGATGTTAGAATAAAACAATTGCCTTTTACCATATCAAACTTGACATTTCTGTGAGGTGCTGAAAATGCCCAGAAGACATAGCTGCTGGCCTAAAAAACTCAGTGCAAAATGCACAGAACAACTTGCATAGCTGACCCCCCCAGTTTTTCAGATGAAGTGAATGCATGCTTGCAGATTCAAGGGAAGCACCTCCATGTAACATCTTGGTACTAGCAAAGCTTGCGTTTTTTCATTTAAAGCCTGGTCTCACCCCAAGACTCCCGGAAGCAGCCCTTTTTTGAGGAAATGACTCTCTATCAGATTTGCAACTCTCTATCAGATTTACAGAGGTGTACAAGTGGTTTTTAAGAGTAGTGAAAGAACAACCAACAAAGAACAGGTTGCCAAGAGATGTGGTTGTTGTCCCATCCCTGGAGACACTGCAGGTCAGGCAGGATGGGGCTCTGAGCAACCTGATCTAGCTCTAGCTGTCCCTGTTTATTGCAGGGGAGTTTGACTAGATGACCTTTAATGGCTCCTTCCAACTCTAAGTATTCTGTGTTTCTAAGAGAACTGCAACCTGGACCAGCTCCTCAGCACACTGAACACCAGCTCAGGAAGCCTGCCTGGCAGCCCAAAGTTTTGCTTTCAAGAAGTTACGCATACTTTGCATCTGTATCTCAACAATAACCAGGCACTTACCACAGGTATGGGAATTTATAAGCAATTAAAAATTCCAACTTCTTCACCTAGGGAATCTGTTGAAATACCTAGAAGAGAGTTATCTGCAGCGTACCATTTGTATCAAAAGAAAACTGTAACTGTTGCAGCTGGATCCAAGCAGCAGGCTGTAGCCTATTTTAGGCACAGCAAAGAACTGCACACCAAGAATGAAATACAGCACTCACGTCCTATGGTGTGACATGACAGAGGACAAAAAATAGCTTCTTCTGGTCCCCGTTCTCCACATCCAACACACTAAAGGTGAAAGGAAACAGCAAAGGTGTGTGGTGCTGGTGACAGGGTCAGGAGGATACCACTGCTCTCTTCAAGATCCCAATTTTTAATAAATTACTGTGACCTTGAGTACCCAAAGTTATCAAGGGCCCAGATCTGGGAGTAAATTAGGTGTAAATATCAGGGAAAATGTACCTCCCAGAAAAAAGGTGCATCAGTACACAGTCACCAAGAAAAAAGCAGCACCTCTTCCTCCGTGGGATTTTAAAAAACCCTCCAAATGTTTTTTTTTTGTTTGTTTGTTTGTTTTGGTGTTTTTTTTTTTTTTTGCCTCCATTACCTGTGTAAAACCCCAGGTGAGGCTGGCACCCAGCTGCCTCTGCCTCTTTCCACTCATGACCCACCCATCAGCGGGCATCCACCCCTGTGAGAGAGAAGCTGCACAGCATCTGTGGCCTTCAAATATCAGAAAGAAATAAAAAGGCAGTGCAGGCCACTGAATTGATAATAGGAGAAGGCTTCCATGATGAGACTAGAAATAGATCCTTCCGAATTTGGCAGGGAAATGACCCCACACCAGTACGCAGTCCACACCACAGAACATCTCAAACAGCTTGGTCTAGTCTCAGACACTTACATAGACAGGAATAGCATGAAAGAGGAAGAGTTCAGCAAAGCAATGCAAAATTATTAGTAAGAGACCAACGTATAATTAAAAAGGTCATATAAAAGTGGAAACTGAAAATCTCAAGAGCAGTTACTGCTACTGTGTATCATTCAGCAGTTTTTAGAATGCTTATAAAAATACAAATTGTGTGTTTAAACACCACCTGAATAGGTACGAAACATAATTTACGCAGAAGTGACACGTCTATAAAGACAGATCTTAAAATTGCAAATTTATCTTAGTAAGATTTAACAACACACTGGAGATGCAATGCTGGGCATCTGTTATTACCACACTGGGGACATAGAATAACGGAGCCTATGCTGATAAATCCATAGAACACTGCAGCAAGTCTTACAAAAGAGAAAGCAAGGCAGTGGAAGACAGCTAGCAGGAACAGGACTTGACTGACACAAAAGGTTAACAGCAGACAGAATCCCTCAGCAGAATATGGCCTGTCGTTATACATTGGACTGAAAGGAAAAAAAAAAAGTACTGCCAGGGTTCAACTGGTATACTTTCAAGCCGCTTACACCCTGCCTCTATTACCTGTGTAAAACCTCAGGTGAGGCTGGCGCCCAGCTGCCTCAGCTTCTTTCCGCTCACGACCCACCACCAGCACACCCTTCAGCTGTGTATCCAGCTTATGAGGTGCATATATCCAGAGGTGAAACTGTGTTATCTCAAAGGCAATTTCGAGGATGTCGAATTACTTCAGAGTAAGCATTTTCAGGGCACATTGTTGAGATGGCCTTTTTTTGATGCAGAAGGGGGACAGGCACTAGAATAATGCCCTTTATCAAAGGAAGGAGAAACACAACCCATAAATTCACTGGGGAAATCATTGCCTTAATACAGCTTACCTGAAAAGCTGTATTAAGCTGTATTATATATATACATATATTCACTATATGTACAGTGATGAAAAAATGACGTTTTGGTAAGTCACAGGATGACTTTCTCACCAAGCTGAGATTCTCAGCCCTATGCTACCTGTGTTCATTTGTCGTAACAAAGCACACATCACAATTTATAATCCAAATACACCTTTCCATATCTGTTACCTTTCAGAGCAGTTCAGTTTCCTATTGCTTAATCTCAGCACCAGAGAAAACGCACTCCTGCGAACGCGATTTCAGCTCTTACCGGAGCTGCAGCGCTATGAGCAAGCTACTGCAGGCTTCAAGCAGATTGATTAATCTAGCACGTGTGCCTGTACAGAGACACCAGGTGGCTTGCCACTCCAGTCCTGCACTGTGCCCAGAGCAAGAGACTGCGCGCGTGCGACTACCACTGTGTGTTCAGTAAGAACAGAGAAACTTTACAGCTGGGCCAGAGTGGGCACAAGTCTGCTCTCGGGCAGAATGCTTTCTGATCTAGCAAAGCTTCAGGAAGACGATTAGCAGCAAACTTGATACAAATGCTGTTCCTCCATTAAAATAAAGTCCTAAAAACCCCAGAAGCAGCTCACCAAAGAATCGGGTCCAGCTCAATGGAAGGGGTTGAAACCTGCAACCTCAGGGGGAGGGAATAGACTATCCTTTAGGTAACAGACAGCTACAAAGCAGGCTATACTCTAAGGTGGAATAATACCCTAGTTTCACTTACTAGCTTATTAAGAAGTTATTTATGCATGTTATGCCACTGTGGAAAGGAAACCACTCAGGAGAAACCTTAGGAAAAGTTACACAGATGTGTGACCACTCCAGCACTATTGGCTGAAACTTACTGGGAGCTCAGAGAAAACATCCTGGCTTTGAAGATCCCTCGGAGCAGTGACAATAAGCCTCACAGTGCCTGTACAAATGGACAGCCAGGTTGTCAGCAGCACCTAACCTACCTTCTCAACAGCACTTGGCGCTCACAAAGATGCTCATGAATCTCCATCTCCTCCAAAGCACACCTCAGACAACACGAGGACTATGGGGGACTGATGTTCCTCCCTGCAGGCCAAACATGAGGTCTCCCAGTACGCGATGTTTTTTGCGTATCTCGAAAGGAGGCTGCTGTTAATTCCCTTGTCTTTTCTATGACATGCTTCACTCACACCAAACTTTCAAAACACCTTTCATATGGGGAATAACTATGCTTACCTACTTAACTGACCAAGGCAATAAGGAGAAAGAACACACTCATGCTCACTCAGAAGTAACAGTCCAGTACTTTTTCTCCTAGACAAGGCAATTTTACAAGCCTATAAGCCAATAAATATTTCTGGTAATTTTGCCTTACGACTCTAGCAGATATTTCAAAATAATTACACTTAAGGCATAGACAAGAATCAATGCAACCTATCTAAACAGAGTTGGGGACAGGACAGAGAGAAGCAAAGATATTACTTTGCTTACGAGCTTGCTTGATCTGTTAAAAAATGGTATTGTCAACATCAGCTAATATTCGCACTTGCTGAAGATGCATTTATGATGAACATCAGACATGTCAAAACGGGTACTAAAATGCAGAGCAAAACCTACAAGCCACCTTCAAGAACCATGCTGGAGCTAAACGCACAGAATTATCACAACAACTCTGAGCTGCAGTCCATGTAACAGCACTGACTCCTAGCATGTGGCCCAGAGACTCTGGGGAAGCAGCAGACACAGTACAGTGAGCATGTTACATTCAAATGGGAAGTTCTCCTCGAGCTCTATGCAAACGATAAGTATCAGCTTATATTCTGACTCAGAAGTAACCACGTTGCTCAATTAGTACATTAATCTAGCTGAGGTGGCTAAAAGCTTTCATGAAGTTTATCAACAGACTTCCAATGACTTTCTTGTGTGAACTCCACCACTGACCTGTGAATCAATTTCCTCACTGGATGTTAGCAGGAATGACATGTACAAAAGGCTCAAAGTCTTCAGCATGTATTTTACCACACGTTTCCAAGTTGTTAAAAAGCACTGACAACAAACCAACCCGCCACGCAGCCATCAGGCAGTCCTTTTTGTTTAACAGAAGGACCTAGGCACAGTAGGACCACGGTGAGATGTGAGGAGAGCCGAGGCCTGAAGTGTGTGGCTGCATAGGAACTGGCCCAACCTGAACCTCTTTGCTCTGCAGCCTGGAAGTAAAATATCCACAGACATTTAGAGGAAGAAAAAGGAAGCGGAGCACCAAATCGTTCTCCCCAGAGCTCTTCTCTCATTAAAGGAAGCAGCACTGCCTGCGGAGCAACAAGTCCTCTGCGTTCGGTAAGGCCACGCAACTCCGTACCCGGAGCTGATGCAGACCCAGAGGCGCACACGCCGGAACCCGACGAGCACGCCTCACCGCGCTCGCTAAGCCCGCGCACGGAGACCAAGCCCGCGCTCGGGAAGGGAGGCACCGCTCACAGGGAGCCGCGCACCCACTCACGAACCTCTCCTCGCGCCGCGGACTCCGCGGCACGCCGAGCCGAGGTGCCCCGCCTCCCCCGCCCGGGGAAGTTCCCGCGGGGCCGAGCGGCAGATCCGCGCCCGTCGGGAGCCGAGCCCAGGCCGGCGCGAGGCACGCGAGGCGGGGAGCAGCCCGCCGCCGGCACTGGCGCGCCGGTCTCATTCGCCGACTGGAAATCTCACTACAGCGTTCCCCCACCCCCGCCTCCACGTTTCCTCCCCGCGGGAGGCAAGGCGCCCTCCGGCGCGGGGCAGCGCTACCCGAGCCCCCGCGCCGCGCCCGGAGCCGAGGACCGGGCTGCGCTCCCGCGAGCGAAGCGGCCTCGGGCCCGGCGAGGGGCTCCGGCCGACACCCGGCGCCTCGCAGCTCCCCGGGGCCGTGAGGGACTGCCGGCCCGCAGCGGGCACCGGGCGGGCGCCCCTCGGATCCAGCAGGGCGAGCGGGAAGCGGGGAGGGGAGAGAAGGCGAGGGTGGCTGCGCCGGGGCCTCACCTGAGAGCAGAAGTAAGAGCCCTGGATGCCCAGCTTGAGGCAGGTGGGGCACTGCAGCTTGGCCTCGCTGCTGCAGCCCGCCGTCTCGCAGACGCGGGTCTCCACGGCCGCCATGCTGCCGGGCTGCCACAGGCGCGGCGCGGCGAGCGGCGGGGGAGGAGCCGCCGGCTGGGCGGGGAGGAGCCGCCGGGCTTCCCTTCCCTTCCCTTCCCTTCCCTTCCCTTCCCTTCCCTTCCCTTCCCTTCCCTTCCCTTCCCTCTCGCCCTCCGCGCAGACGCCGAGTGGCGGCTACCGGCAGCGGGACCGGCGAGGGGCGCGCGAGGTAACGGCGGCAGCGGGCAGCGGTTTGGGACGGGGCGGCGGCGGGGCTGCACGGGAGTCCTGAAACGCGCTCTGAGGCAACCGGGAGAGAGCGTGCCCCGGGGGCTTTGCCTCGAGCAGCCCTTGTGTAGGCAGGGCGGAGGGGCGGCGCGGGGAAATTGAGTCGTGTGTAAATGAGGTGCGGTGCGTGCCGGCAGCCCCCGCGGCTCCGGGCTGACGTCGCGTTTCCGTGTTTCTTACAGATGCGCTTCGGAACCGCCGCAGCCGCGGAGGGCCGCGCGGAGGAACGGCCCGGCGGGTTGGTGGTGGGGTGACTGGAGCCGGGCCTCAGCTCCTCACCTCGCGGCTGCAGCCCTTCGGCGCGCTGCTGGTGCAGTGAGCTGTAAAGAGCATTTAGGATGAGGGATCGGCTCTTCGGGACCCGGAGGTGTGCGCGCGGCACTGGGCGTTTCGTCCGATGGCACTTGAAACGAGTTGTGGTGTAAGTGCTGTTCTTGTGGTTTTATCAATGCAGCTATATCATAAATTTGATTCTTAGGTCGTACCTTCTTACACTAAGAATTATAGCACGTGATACTGGTCTGTAGGACTACGTAGCTCATGATAATCCTATTTTCAGCTCATTTGGAAGGAAAAGCTGTCAGATTCAATAAGGTGGTAACTAACATTAGAAAAGCAGTCTGCAGTCACTTTGCCACTGACACTGAAAGCTGCTGTTTTTCTTCCTGGAAAGAGAAACACCAGACATCTGTTCCAGCCCATAAAAACATGTGACTAATACATGTTGTATTTCTCTCATTTGCATCAGTTGATCTCCATAAAGGTACCATCAGTGCTGATAAAGCTCATTGTGCTTATGTTCTCTGAACACTGATGTCAAAACTATTCTCAGTATATACTAGAACATCCATCATCCAACATCAGTGCAAGACACTTCTCTCTGGTTTATATTGCAAGAGGAAGTTGTTTTTTGAAAAGAACATAGCAAAATGCCTGATGTGTAGGAGAATAGCTGCAAAGACTTCAGAGCACGTTTGCTAGATCCAGCCGTTAGTCCTGGAATCCCACTCCTTGCCTAAATCTCTGTTGTCTTTCCACTAGCTAGCAGGCACAACCTGTTATTTCAGACTATAGGATCAGATTCTCTCTTGTGTAGTAAAGCCTGCTTCAGTTTCACTGAGTTCAGTGGAACTGCACCAGTTTATACCCTGATCTTGTTACACAAAATACCCTCTCTTCCTGGCATCCAGATAACTCCCCAGAGACAGCAATTCAAAATCCATTTTCTGCTTTTATATTGTGTTCAGTTCCCTTTGGTGTCCTGGACCAGTTTTTAATACTACTACTACTAATAATAAAATATTTCTTAGGAAACTGTGAATACAGGTGCAAATTTCTACTTACTAACTCCAGAACAAAGAAGCATGCATCCTATTCTTTTATCACAGTAAGTTTACCCACACAGGTGTACTTGCTTTCTTATGTCAAGAGGTAAAAACTGGCTGTGTAGCCCAGCTGATTACAGTACCAAGGGACAGATAATAGTCCTCGACAGTCCTTGTTTGTTGTGTGATTAACACTTTCTCTAGTATAGTTGAACAACCAAAGCAATTTGATACCATGCTGTTACTGAAGCGTTATTGCAAGTAGACACCTATCTGTGAATACTTCTGACAATTCTCACCTTCATTTCTCTAACAACAGTCATACTGTATCAGCCTGGTTTCTGTAGAAATACTGTAAGGGTGAATTAGTAAATGTTTCTAGGATGCTCTCAAGATATGAAAATTACACCTCTTATTTTCTTCAGTGGGTAAAATAGCTATGTACTGATTTATACCCTTCATGCTGTGACAGCATTTTGGTCCAAATAATAAAGACAAGAAACCAATTGGCAACAAAGACCATGAAATATCTTTATGATATGTTTTTGTAAATACATTAATGACAAGGAGGGCTGAGGAGAACCTCCATCCTTTATTGGTTGCAGGGGGGAACATCACCACCAAGGATGAGGGGAAGGCTGAGTTACTGAATGCCTTCTTTGCTTCTTCATACACCTTAGTTGCCACTTCGTGCAATGTAAAGAACCGTAAGGAGCTGTAGGCATCACTTAAGTGCTTAAACAAGGTTTACAAGTACTGTGTGCCACTGGTGTGGTATAAAAAACCTGCAGTGCTACGGTTGTTGTAATCCAGTGTGCTCTGCTCACTGGATGTCATCTGCTACTTGATGAGATCTCAGTTTAATCATCTTTATTAATTTTGGATACTTTACTAAATTTTATGAGTATTTAAATCACATTTAATTTCATGGCTGAGTGTAACATGGGAATGAATTGTCAGTAGCCTTGCTGGTACAATGTTGCTGTACGTTTGGGCTAATTTTGTAGCAGTTGACAATGGTATAATTTGGGGGAGAAAAAACAGGTCTCCCATTGTAACAAGTAGATAGCATTCCTTCTGTTCCTTAATTTTGCTTCTTTGCTGCTTTCCTGAAGTGCTGAATAAAAGCAAACTGTTTGACTGCTTACTTTGAGAAGCCAATGATGCATGCATTAACAAAGTATTTTTTAAATGCATGTAAGTAGAAGAACAGTGAACTTGCCAGCTGAGGAATTGATGAAGTTGCTTTGTCCTCTAGTGTGTTTGGAGAGGACACTAACTGTATTCACACATCACCCAACAACAGCAAACTCTGAAAGATTTGAGCCTAGATTTTTTTGTTGTGATGTCTTTTACTTTTTAAAAAGCCCTATATTGTCATCCCCATACAAAAATTGTGGTATTTCAATGCTTTTGTTTTCCCAATTTGATCTTGACTTTTCTTGTTTGATAAGTGAACTGATTCATGCTTCTTGGAGGTCTGTCTGCTGCCATTTCCCATTATCTGGTGGTACACTTTCTCAGCAGGGAAGTTCATTGATCTCAAGTAAGTGACCTTACTTGAGTAGAGCTCTTTTTTCTCTGCCAGGATTTTCTTGTCACTTTTTAGCTGCTTGTCCCCCTGTGTCACAGACTAACACGCACAAGAGGACAATAGGAGTCAGAAATTTTACAGCCTGTTTATGATCCTCGATTTATGACAATGCTGTATTCCTGCCATCCTTAGAACTCCTCCAAAAGAAATTCAAGACTGAGTGAGTGAGGGTAGCAAACGAGGGCAGGAGAGGTCAGCGATGTCTCATGGGTCAGGTAGTTGCTACAAAAAAGCAAGTACAGCTGGCAACTGAGACAGCTGCTACTTAGGAAGAAAATAGCCACTGAATTTGACATTACTTAATTAAGAGAGTGCTTTAGCTCTCTTTGCTTCTATAAGTTGCAGTAGAGGAGATAGAGTAATTGCACTTTGCAACTAAAGCTCTTGGGTATAGTAGCTGTATTCTCTTCAGGCTCATTGAAGACCCACTTAAATGACTTTGCTGAGTGATAGCTGAAACAATGAAAAAATACCACCCAGGCACTAGTCCACATGCAAATACCAACTATGGCTTGGCCAGATGGTACAGGAACTTACTAGGATTCCCATAACAAATGCAACAGTTACATTGGTTGCGTGCTTCTGTATATGCATGTAAGAATGAGAAATAGCAAAACCATCACAAGTGCATAGGAAAACAAACATCTGACAGATCACCACAAAAGAATGTGTTGCATGATCTTAAACACAAGCAAAAAATAGCTTTCGTAGGAAACAAAAGAGAGGAAGACAAACCTGTGGTCGAAGCAAATAGACTTAATCTAGATAGATATAAATAAATACAATTTAAAAATTATAAACATTCCTTGTATACTGATAGATTTATGTTAAAGAAATGTGTCCATTTTTCTTCTTTAAAGAAAAATGATGTGAGATTTCAAAGTCTGTCTAATTCTGTGAGCCAAAAGGACAAAAAAAGGCTGCAATATATTGTAAGCCCCTGACTCAGTCTTGTTCCTTCCACTAGAGATACTGCAAACCTGATTACTGAAAGGCCCATTATGGCCACAATTCAGAATGGAGCAGGTTATTTCAAAGCCAATAATGCTCCAAGAATGCCTTCTTGTAGCAGAGGTGGAGAGGAAGATTCTGCATGACCTTCAGTTTTGTTTTAACTAAGTAGTGTTAATTCTTGAAATATTGCTACAGTGGATCAAAATTTCTGCTGTGATTTAGAAATGGCTCTCTCCTGATTCAAGAACGTTCTTCTGGTATCCAGTAATCTTAGCATTTTTCAGTATATGCATATGAAAATGTTTGTTTCTATTGGAATGAGAACAGAGGACAACAAGCTAACCCTAATCCTAATCTTTTTAAACAAAATGATATTTTATTGAAAACATTTCCATTTAACCAACAAGTTACAAGAAAGTCCACCATGTATCGAATTTGCAAGAAACTGTGCATGTTTCTTGAGACAATAAAAGCTTTCATTTTTAAAATTATAGTAACATATGAAAAGTCATGAAGTTCTGGCCCAGTTAACTCAGTGGGAATGTTTTATTGACTTGTATTTCATCAAAATTAAAAATTCTCTCTACTTTTAGGTTTCAAAATCAAACTAAGATGATGAGATCAGTGATGTGAGTGACTTGCTACATTTCCTTTCAAACCTGAGATACGAGTGTGCAGAGCAATTCGACCTTATACTTGCGTGTCTTTGACTTTGATGCCATACTTTGCAGAAGGAAACAGATGTTCCTAACAGCTACTGAAAACTGATGGAGCTTTGAAGTGTGCAAGGATTACTGAAGAAGCATTTAACACTTCTTTGCTTCAGAACATTCTTTTTTCCCCACTGTAATGCCCAAAGGTACGGTTTTGTGGATGTATACATGATGCCTCTTTGACGTCTATCTTGATTTTCCTTTTAGTTTGAAGATGATGTCACTACACAAGGTAGCCACACCACTTGCAAGGACCTTACTTACATATGTCAATGTCTTAAGAAAAGATTACTGTAATTCATAATCCTCTCATTGCTGTTATAAGTTGCTGGATAACTTCTGATGTTATCTTTAGAGGCTTTGGGCCTCTTTAACTAAAGAAATCAAAGAAAAACATACAACAAATTACAATGCATTCCTTTTTGACTGGAAGTAAGGTAAGTTGTACTATATTTGTCTATCTTATTAAAAACCATTAGTAAGCATACCTGTCTTGTCAGGGACTTTACACAGTTACCGCTGTATTGCATAGGAAAATGAGAATGCAGCCAGTTACTACATGGCACTCAGTATCATTTGATTATTAGCATGCATTCACACTTATTTTCAGTAAAATGAAATTTAAGGCCATAAAACATAGTTCTGTATACTTGGTTCATTAAGAATGAAAATGCAAAGTTAAACACAAAAGAAGCGGAAGAGAAAATGATCAGTGAGGAAGCGGATTCTGGATGGATTATCTATGTTAAGAGGCTCAAAGGCAGGATTAAAACAGAGGCAGTCAAAGCATGAGCACGGTTGCCAAACAAGTAAAATGGAATATCAGATCCATCTGGCAGCACATTAGGCAAATAAATAGGGAGGCTCATTAATTACTGTATTCACATTTAACAGTCTGTAAACAATTACTAAAAACCAAATATTATAAAATAGATAAAATCAAAGAGCATGTCACAGGGCAAAAAAATGCTTCTGAATGTATTGACATTCTAAGTGTACAAATTAGAGATTGTGCTCTTTCAACACCTGAGCATGATTTAACTTTCTACTGCAAATGGAGCATTCTTTTCTTCCTCAATTTCTGTGTTATCACTGAGAAGACATGTCCAAGTCATTTTCTTTTGAGTCTTTTTCAGTATTTATTTTTTATAATGGTATTATAAAAGGCTAAGAACTTCAATATATTTTTGCTGTGTTTTTATTTAGACACCAGGTGGCAGATAACACATCACTTCATTAAACTCCCTCCCTTAAAAAAAAAACAAAAAACAAAAACAAAACAAAACAAAAAACCATATGTAAATTAAATGGCAGAAAGAATACAGCAGAAACTTACTGTTCCAAGACATTTTGGTGATAACCAATGACACTTCAGTGATCTACAAACAAATATAGCATAAGGCAGCTTTCTTGCATCTCCCAGTAGTAAAGAAAAACAATGAAACAATACCCTAAACCACTCTTCTGGCTTGGCCTCTCTTTGGGATTGTGTTCTGATTGATTATGTCAGTGATAAATACTTTTTAATAAAACTTCCACGTATATGTCACCCATCTCAAGACCTATTAAGAAAATCCTGAAGTCCTAAAGCTAAGTTAGCTGCCTGAATACCACAAGCTCTTTCTGGTGCACTGTGCCAGCAGAGAAGTATCTGTCAGTGTGGATTTTCTTGCACCTCTACAAATACTTTCCCAACTAACAGTCTCGCAATACCACTGCCCCCATTTACAGAGGCAGGCAATTTTTTTTGTTGGAGCAACAGGAAGTTCACCTCCCCTTAAAAACAGTTTGGTTTTGGAAAAGCAGCTCATTCAATCAATCCAATTAACAAATTTATTATTAGAAATCAAATAGTATGTGCAGAGACTACATCCAGCTTAAAGAGAGAGACTGTAGAAGAGCACAAATAATTGCTGACATGTTCTGACCTGATATTGGGTCAATTTTACTAATAACAAAACACCATGGAAGATCAAGTCGTTCAGCAAGGACAAAAGATACAACAGGAGCAGGAGACTGCATTGCTTGTACACAGATGTACAATGTTATATCTAGACAATACAAAGAGACCGACTTTTTAGACATTTTCACTCTTTCTTGAAAAGCTAGTTAGAAAGCCCACGTGAAGATAGACAGGTTTGATTTTTTGAGTAGCAATCAGGATCTGGCTTGAAATCTCATACTTGGAGAATCATTCTGTGGCATTCTCTTACCTTACTTTAATGCAATATCATTACAGGATCACCAAGAGCCAAAAAAACCCATGAAATTTATCTTCAGTTTTGAAAAGAGAAACTATATGAAAATGGGAGAGTTAAAAAGTAACTAAAAAGTGCAGCTACAATGATCAAATCCTTATAAGAATTAAGAAAGCTATTTTAAAATGCACATAGGAAAAAAGCTTAGTATTACTTAGAATTACTAAGGAAGGTTTGAGAATAGGCAAAAGAAAAGACAGCACAGGTAAACAGCAGGTTAAGGAAGGGTACTAGAAACAAGAAAGCATCTTTAGAAGAGGTGCAGAAATACTCGAAGGGAAAAAGTAGTAGAAAGAAATGTAGATTCCCTCTGTAAAATGTAAGAAAACAGTCAGATTGCCTCCTTCCAAAAGGAATCAAAACTACTAATAAATCTTTCTTCAAACCTTGGGAACAGGTCACCTTCCAGACTGGTAGTATCACTGATAACCAGAGAAGTTTACAAACTACTTGAGTCAATTTTCACAGTGAAGGAAAGGGGAAACCCTTGTGGGAGATTCACCAGATATCCAATGAGAACTGCTAAAACTGATAGCATGAGCAGTAAGAAAAAATTAGAAACAGATGGAAGTTACTAGCAGTGTCTGCAGGATTGCATACTTGATGCCAAATTCTAAAAAGGTTTGTCTGGAAGATAGGGAGCCTGACAGGCTAGGCCAGGAAGCCTGCTCACTCTCCAGAACTAGTAGACATCTGGATTAACGTTATTTACTTTGAAGATACAACATGACTTTTGTAGAGGGAAATTCTGCCTTATGAATCTACTGAATTCCATGAAGAGTCAATCTGCATGTTGAAAAGCGTGACTTGTATAGGTTAGTTGCATTTATCTGCTTGCAGTACATAAGGGATTGCAAGCCTAGCTGAAGTGTCTGGAAGATTTATTTCCAATTTCACATTGCTTAACAGCTAAACAGCTGCTCATCTCACCTCTTCCCAACACATTTCTGAAACACTCAGTTCTCTTAAGACTGTGCTGCGTGCAATGCAGCTCAGTCCCTCTGTCACCTTCCTAGATTACTCTTCCCTCAAAACTGTAACATCGTACTTCCTTTCTTTTATGAGATGAGCAACACTGGCAAGGCTCTGGAAAGTGATTTCAAGGGGAACAGCTTTAAAAGGTAGATTTCTAGGGAGACCGGAAAGCATTCTAACCGCTATAATTACAAACACTAGTCCTCCTCTTCTAAGTCTCCCTGAGAAAAAGGATGCTGCATGAATGTGCTTGAATGAACCTATGCTCAAAGCCAGAAAATACCCTGCTTGCTAACAAATAGCAGGTAAAGTAGAATGGAAGTGTGCAGAGCCTACAAAAGACAGTCTGTGATGGGAACATTTCAGAAGGAAAATGAAATGCCTTTCTAGGGAGGCTCTCTCTGCACTCCTACAGTCTTTTTCCATGGAACCAACATAGGGCTCAAACATACTATTATCCCTCTCATGCTGCTGGGTTTTTATTGTTCATCTGAGCAGGTGGCATTTTTTATCATGAACTGCAGTCTAAAATATGGGCTCCACTCTACTGCATGAAGATATGATTTCTAAAAATAGCTCCATTTAATTTCTGGACCATTCTTGTAAATTAGGGGTGCTGCAGCCTTCACTTCTTTCAATCTCCTGTGAAACTATCAACAATCTGAGCTGTGGTATGTCTCATTTTGTACTTGACTCCCTGCACCATGCTATTTGCATGCAGCAAAGCAGTAGTTTTCTTCCATCTTGGCTGGGATAAGTTTTTCAGAACTTGTAATTATTTAATCAAGGGACAAGAGGTGGGAAAATGCAGCTGCTGCAACTCCCATAGTTGTGGCTAAAGTACACTTCTAACTGGCAGCAGGACAGTCAGCTAAAACACTGGAGCAAAACATCAGCAGAACATCAAGTGTTAAGACCTTTCGGTTTTTAAATGACAGCCCTTTCACCTTTGTCTCCTCTCTTTAAGAGGACCCCACCTCCTGGGATTCTGTCTTTAAAGATATTACCTTCTGAGCAAAATAGGATAAAACATGATTGGTCTCCCAGAAGCATAGCTTTTCAGTAAACCAGCTTTAGAGTTTTTACAGGCATCCAGATAGATGTTTAATGTAAGCCTGCCTCTGTATTTTCAGACACTTCCCGACCAAGGAAAGGTGACATGTCTGCAAGGCAGCTCATGTGCAAGCATGACTGCGGATTAAATCCAAAATGTTCTGTGGCCCACTGAACGATAGGCATTTGGTTGGAGGGCACTGTGCCCAGGTGAGCCTTGCATGCCTCGAACTGCCAGAGGGGCTAATACCAAGCTCCGTGTACTCAGGAGGGTGGAAGCCAACTCTGGAGCTGTCCTACAGCAGTGCAGTACCTATGCAGCCCTTGCCCTTGCACAGGCATGGCTGTGGAGCAAACTATGATTACTGAGGAGAGTGTTCTATGCCAGACAGACGTACGTCTAACAGTTGAGAACCTCTGTGCTTTGTTTGCCAACAACCAAAGCACTCTGCTGGGAGCAGATGTAGCTGTGTGTTATCTGCTTCTGCTGCCTATGATGCAAAAAGGAAATAAGGGCACATGAGCCAGGAGGAATATGCAGCACACTCTGATCAAATTCCTGATCTAGACTGGACCGTGTGCCCAGGGCTTGCCAATTTACAATATCCCGACTTGGAAGGGATGCACAAGGATAAGGGAGTTTCATGATCCTTGAGGTCCCCTCCAACCCTGGCCATTCTGTGATTCTGTGAAGTCCCGGCTCCACACAGCACCACCCAAACATCGGGCCGTATGACCGAAAGCGCTGTCCAAACGCTCCCTGAGCTTCGGCAGCTGGGGCTGAGCCCGCAGCCCTGGGCAGCCTGTTCCGTGCCCACCGCCCTGTGGCGCAGACCCTGTCCCCGACCCAGCTGCCCCTCCCCTGACACATCTCCACGCCGTTCTCCCACGCTCTGCCATTGCCACAGAGAGCAGAGCTCGGCGCCGTCCCTCCGCTCCCCCCGAGGAGCTGTAGGCTGCCACGAGGCCTCTCCTCAGCCTGCTCTACTCTGGGCGGAACAAACCCAGGGGCCTCAGGTTTGTTTACTCGTAACCTCTAAATATTCAGCACCAGACTAAGGTCCAATGTGCCTAAATCTCTGCGTGGAGAACGCTTCTCCCTTTTCCTCTCCCGCAGACCTACGATGAGCTCCTCCGCCTTAGCATCCCGTTAGGACAACGCGGAGGCCCCTCGCGGGCTGGATCTACCCCTGCTCTCGCCGTCCCGGGACCGAGGCGGCGGGCACGCCCGGCTTCCCCGCGCCGCTCCCCGCGCGGAGCCACCGGCCGCCAGAGGGCCCCGCGCGGCCTCCTCGCGTGGCGGAGCGGCGCCGCGTGCCCGCGCGCTCCCGGCCTGCCCCGCGCCGGGGACTACGGCTCCCAGCAGCCGCCTCGCCGCGCCCGGCGCCCGACGGCCGGCGCCCGCCCTCCCCCTTCCCAAACGGCCGCCGGGCCCACGTGACCGCCGCGCGGCCAACCGGGTTTGTAGCCCTTTTTTTTTTTTTTTTTTTTTTTTTTTTTCCTTTCCCACCCGCCCCTTCCCCTCCCCGCGGCGCTGGTGCGGCCAGACCGAGCTAAGATGGCGACCGTGGAACCGGTGAGTGCCTCGTTCCCGCTCGCCGCACGCCGCTCCCTCGCGCCCCGCCGCCCCCTCCTTTCCACCCGCCGCCCCTATTCCTTCCGCCGCCGTTCCTCGGCGGGGCCGGCCGGGCCGCGCGGTGCCGGGCCGGGGGCGGGCAGGGCGGCGGGGCCGGCGCGGGGCGCACGCACGCACGCACGGCGCCGGGGGGAGGGGAACGCGGCGCGGGAGGCGGTGGGGCCGCGGGCCGCGGCGGCGCCCTTTGTGCCGGGCCCGGGGCGGGCGGGGGCCGCCGGGAGGTGAGCGGCGGCGGCGGCGGCGGCGGCTGGTCGGGGAAGGGAGGAGGCGGGCGGCGCCGCGTGCGGCGCGCGGGGGTGGCCATGTTGCCGGGCCGGCGCGGCCCGCCGCTAACGGCGGCGCTAACGGGTCCGAGCGGCCGGGGGAGCGGCAGAGAGGGCGGTCCGTCCGTCCGTCCCGCGGACGGCGCCTTTCCGTCTCGAAGCCCGCACTCCGATGGAAGCTTTCTGGGCACTTCGTGATAACTAAAAACGTCATTCTTTTTTCCTACGTGTGCTTGTGGTGCTGCGCTCTTACAAGCGCTGTTCCCGCCTGCGTTTCCCCGAAGAACTGGAGCAGCTGGAGCTGGCCGAGGCCCGCTGTTGCTTTGCTCCCATGCGCCCCGTGGGCCCTGCGTGACCGCCTGGCGACGGGGCGAGGAGAGAGGCCGAAGGAAGGGCTCTTTGTGGCTGCTGCTTACCGACCGCGGGGAGCCCGTGCCTCCTTTGTAGCGCCGGGCGTTTATATCCAGTAATCACTTCGCTGTTTTAAAATAAAGATTAACTGTAGTTTGTGAGGGAGGTGGCCCCATACCTTTTTGTAAAGAAGGTTGGCTCTCTTCTTGCAATTTTCTTTTATGAACGAAAAAACTGCCTTTATTGGCAAGGAACGATAGGGTTGGTCAGCGTCTGTGAATTGCCTGGCAGTTCTGTGAAGGCAGAGCAGCAGTTGTTGGGGCAGCGAGCTGCAGTACTCTGCTCACAGTCATCAGCTGCAGTGTTAGGTGTTGGGTTTGGCGTCCCATACCCGATCTTTCTGAGCCGTAGCCGCATTTCCAGAGGTGAGAGCTTTGTGTCAGCTCACTGCTTTGTAATGGTTGCTGAGCTTGGCAGGTGTTGGGATAAACAATGTGTCATATTGATGTCGTATTGATGGCCGCTGGGAATGGGAGCTATGCAAAGAGCACAGCTTTGTAATTCCCTTAGCTGTGATGCTGGTGCGAGCATGACCATTTCTGAGCTGCTCTCCGTTGATTCTGCACAAGTGTGTGATCATGTACTAAACTAGATCTGGGACCTTATTGAGCCGGATAGAAACAATGGCTTTTGTCACACTATTTCCCAGTGAGGTTGGTTCCCCAGATCCAGTTTGCCGTGCAGTGATAACAGTTATGCTGACCCACTGAGAGCGGAGGATGGAGCAACACTTAGAACTGTTCAAACGGCATTGCTGCCGAAGGGTCTGCAGTGTCTGAAGTGAGATATGCTTGCCTTCAGGAAATAACTATCAGCTATGCTTGCTTATTTTTAAATGTTTTTTAATAATTAAGCTTTTGTTTATTATTCTTCTAGGTGGCTCACACTTCTACCTAAGCATGGAGTCAAAACTACTTAGTAACAGAGATCTTAGATGCTTAGTGTTGCGTAAATACTGCATAATGTTCCACTGAACAAATTAATTCTATGTGGATGTAAGGAATTTGATTATCACGTGATCATATGGAGCCTCTTTTCTTGTAAACATTCAAAATCTTGTCTGAGGTTTAGCTGGGTCCTGCTCCACGTTCTTAGTAACATACAAGTTCTAGAGTTGTTTTATATCTTGTTAAGGGACTGGAAAAAACTTACTGAAACTATTTAGGAATATTGAGTACTGCACGGTGTCCAATGGAAGCTGCTAAGAAAAGCAAGATTATTCTGTATAAGTCTGTTGTACAGCGGCTTATACTTCCACTGCAGAGAAAATGTGATGGTTTACAAAATTGAAAAGTAGTATCTGTCAGTCTTTTTCTCTTATGCCATCCCAGATGGTTGCTCTTTTAAGACTGTTCTAGATTAATTTGTCTGAATATGCAGAAGCGTGTCCTGTTAGTTGGTTCATCTGTAGCCTTTGCGGATTACTGTGTTCAGATGACGCTGTGCAAAAGTCCACAAAGTCAACAACAAGACCAATAGTAATGCTTTAGTAAACAGTAGTTTACCAAAGGTGACTTTAAAATGTAGCCATGGAGAAACTAACATGCAAGTGGGATAAGTTGTGTGGAAGTAATTTATGTGGTAGCAGTTGATCCCTTATTGCTCAGATTGGAAACAAGCATTATGGTTCTTTGATTTGCTTTCTGACAGCTACTTTTGCACTTGGTCAAATGTGGTTCTTAGATATCTAACATCACATTTCAAGAGTAGATTCAAGTCATATAACTTGAGAAACACTTGTTTAGGCAAAATAGACAATAGGTAGGACTCAAAACTGAGCTTTTCTTTCTTTAAATGAAATGGTATTACTCCTAAGGGGATATAAACATAGTGGTATAGGGTCTTGAAGTTCTGGGAAGTTCGAAATACCTCTTCAAATACAAGAGGTGCTGAGAGGTATTAGTGACAGAAACCTAGCATATAAATTCAGTGCAGGCCAGGTTTAACTTCAGATTTACTCCTATTATGAGGTATTTCAGCTATAGCCTTGTCCCTCTCTGATTGAAATCGGTACAGTGCTCAGGTTTAGTACGGTCAACATAAATGTATCTTGTGTGCTGTTGAATAATTGAAAGCTTCTAGCATGAATTGACCTTCTCACTGTAAATTACATTTCTGGCAATACAAAGCCTCCTATATTATTTTAAGAGAAGGAATGTGTTGGACGTCTTGTAACTGAGATAAACATCTTTCTGAAAGCAATTTAAGAACAGATATGTTTCACAGGGCATATTGAATTTCAAACTTATTTTGAGCTAATGCATTAAAAATAGTATGAGTCTGTTATGTTGCTTCTGCTGATTCAACCTGCAGGTCTAGAGGTACATAGGAAATTCTGATGATGAAGCCTGACCCTTTGGTAGCTCTGTAAAGATCAGTGTGAGCTTTGAGTGGATGGGGCAGGGAATCAAATGAGCGGAACTAGAAGACAGCGTGAAGCATGAAAGGGAAATTTCTCAAATCCTAAACTGTAATATTTTTCTACGTTGTTCATATTGTGAAGGTATTAAAAGTGTTGTCTATAGATTTGTGTGCTATGTAATGTTTTGTTAACTGCCTGAAAATGACACTTGCCCTTGATTATTATGTAGTGGATGTAAGGCTGTAAAATTTTAACTATTGAAGTTTTTCTAAATGTGTAGAACAATTGTTCAAGTGAATAATCTCTTAGTCATCATTCCATTTTTCTTGCATCTAGTGCTGTTTGTTCCATTAGCTTGTGTATGTTATCTGCTTTAATTAGGCATATCAGTCTGGTTTCTGTGGTTGAGGAACAACCCCCCTGAGCATTCCTACACTACTACATTTTAAAATTCATTTCTGAAAACTGAATATCTTAGCTTTTCGGCCAACAATGTGCAATTCCAGCCTTGGTTGCAAGAATGGCTCTATATACTTAGAGTAATTTGGGTGCTTTTTTTGTCTGTTGTGTAGAATTGTTGATTATGGAAATGAGAAATGTGACACGTAACTTCTTATTCCTTGAGTTATCGGAGCTGTTTTCAGCAATTTTGGGGGAGGGTTTTTTTTGTGCATCTTAGGATTTAGTGCTAAGTGTTGCTAGTCATCTTTTCCCACACCCGTAGGTTTCATGTTCCAGTAGCATGGGCAGCAGCAGAGCACAGACCGGTGTGAGATGTGGCAGTACTTAATCTCTTGTTCCTGTCTTCCTGTACTCATGTTGCATTTCTCTCCTGATTTGTTGGGGTATCACTCACTTAAAATCATGAACCATGTTTGTTTTCTAATGGTGAATGCCTTCTAGAAATGTGCGGTGTTCTAAATTGCAACATATGCTGCCAGGGTAGATGTTCCCTGTTAGGCCTTGGTTAAAAAAAGCCTAAAGGTTAAAAAAAAGGTTAAAAAAAGCCTAGAGCTTTTTTTGTTCTGGTGTCTGGAAAGCCATTTTATGTTGCTGGATTTGCATTAGGGTGCTACTGGTACCTTTATTCCAAATAGTAGTACATATACTCCATGTGATCTTTACCTCTGTATAGTCATTCCTGAGCTGCGTATCAGTCCTGCTGATCTGTACAATGCCATGTTTGTTTTGTTTTCTCTCAGGATTTGCTTGTGGGTGGGCTTAAATCCTTTTTTGTCTAGAGTATTTGAGATAAATAACGCTTGATTTTTGTACTTTGTGAATAGTTGTCCTAACTGTGGTGCAGTACAGGTATCTACAAGAAGCTACAGGTATCTACAAGATACCAGGAGATAACTGACATCTGCTAACTGGACCACACATTTCTCTTCTTTTGGAAACCCGAAGTGAGGAGGGGGAACCATTGAGATGTATCTTAGTTTGGTTTAGTTCAAAGAAACTGCATGGGCTTCTTCTGCAAGCTGAATTCTCTGAAGTTTCACCAAGAATGCATAGTGGTGTGAGGTTGCTTCCTTCTGGAACGTACGTGTCATTCTTTTAACTGGACTTCCTAAACAACTTTTGTAGATTATTAAATCATGGATGTGGTCTGGGCGGTATCTGCGAACACTGGGTGGAACCTAGTCAAGCGGGTTGCTTCTTTTAAATAACCTGACTATGCAGTTCTTGCAGTGAACAGCACCCATTTCCTGTCCCAGCAACATGCACACCTTCCTTTCATGCACTGGTCATTATGTGCTGTGGAGAAGGAATGAATAACACCAATTAAGTCTGCAAGTGTCAGAATCCAGGTAACGTGCAGATAGGCACAGTCACTAAGTGCTGAGTAGGTGAATGTTTCGTAGGCTTCTGCAAGCTGATTCCTACATCAAGAAGCATGTGGGTAGCAAATGTCACTCCTAATTACGTGCTATATTGTGTTTGAGGAGTAGGATTGGCCATTTGAAGCTTTCCAGTCTGGCTGGTAATGCTACCATCTTTTATTACATCTGTTTTAAAAGCAACAAACCTGGTGATGGTTTAATAGTAGACGCAATGTCAATTTTAGGTTAAAGAAGGAATTAGTTATGAGCAATAGTAAAATACTGTAGATGAATGTAAGTCTAGAAGTCTAGAAACTGTGGGTGGAGACAATCTGGCTTTAAGTTAATAGTTCAGCAATTGCAGGACTTCAAGGTGTGAACTGGTAAAATACATGAAACATAACTTCAATTCATACTGTATTTATAGAATCATGTAAAGGCAGTGTTGGGTGCGTGCTTGTGGTTTGCTGTAGGATTTCAGTAGCTGGAAAGAGGTTGAGCACAAGAAAGGGATTCTGGCGGTTTCTGAACTGGCATGCTTTGTGTTTGATTAATGGGAAATACTTTGCTATACAAACACTTCTGTTTGGTTAGAATGGTGAGATAAATGAGATGAAAAGAAAAGGGAGCCGGTATGGTTAACTAACTAAAAATGAAAGTGCTTTTTATTTTGATGGATAGCGCTGGAAAATAAAAGGTAGTGCACATAAGTTGCTTTAAGCTTCTGCCTGAGATTAAGCATAAATGTTTTGTGATAAAAGGCTCTGCTTCCAACTTTACACCTGTTTCCAAGTTTACTGTGATGTGTGCATTTGTGCCTTGATGGAATCCTCCTAGGGCTGGGCTCGTGCTCAAGGGGGACTATGTAGTCCTGAGCTGGGACCATGGCCAAGTCTTAGAAGTGAGTTGTCATGTGCTGCTTTGGGCAACAGCTTGAAAGGATGGGTAGTCCGAGTTTCATTAAAGTTACACAGCTTTCAAAACATCTTAAGAAACTTATTATTATAGTGACTTAAAAACATTTCTGCGGTGTCAGATGTCTCCATTTGTTCCAAAATGGACTTTCATGTGGTTACCCTGTCAAGGGTGACCATTGGTGTATAGGGAGGTATTGAGGCTCACTGTGTTTTTGCATTGTCTGCAGGTGCTTTTCTGATGTTGTCTTCCATCAGAAACAAGAAATTGCTTATGGTAGTCCTGCATGTGCTTGGTTTTGTATTAATTCTTCCACTTGGGATTGTTATGTTTCTGGAAGAGTGACTTGGGAGATGCTAGGATCAGCTCTTTGTATGTTGAAAGCTCTTTGCTGAGCAAATGTGAATGAGTTTAGAAAGTACTCTGCATTTGACAAAATGCTGTTGGATGTAAAAGTCTTCAGCACTTGACATCTACTATTTGCAATTGATTTACAACTGTAGAGTAATGTGAATGAAAGCAAGTGTTAGCGCAAACCCTTGCACTTAGTTTATTTCCCAAATACTGATCTTTCCTTTTTTTTTTATTTGCACATGTAATATTTCTTGAACCCTTCAAATTAAGTCAGGGCATTCTGTTACGCCTTGATTTCATGTAGTATATTGCAAGTGTGACTCAGGGGAGCTGCTGAAATACTGCTTTGGTGTATTTGGTAGCCACTGTGCACTGACCATCTTAATTTCTTCTCTGGGACTCCTGTGTGTGATTAAAGGAAAGGGTGTGGATCTAATCCCATCAGTTTAAAAATAGATGGGCCTAACACTGGAAATCTTACTCTGGATAAGATTTGAAATGCTTATTGGTGTTCTATTTATTTCTTGAAGGACTGTTTAGTTTGTTAAAGTATTTCACTGGAGGAAATGGGACAGATTGACAAGCCCACAGAGGCAGTGTTATGTATTGATGGACCTTTTTAGGGACTCTTTAGAAAGCATTTATTTTCTTAAAAGAGGTGAGAGATTGTACTACCTAGCCCTCATAGTGTGTAAATCTAAGCAGTACCATAATTGTCGCTGCCCATGAGGAATTCTTATCTCAGTCTGAGCATGGGAGTGTACGAAAGCCTTCTTAAATGTGGTATAAATTATGGTGGTTTAGCTTTTGAACTAATGTCTTTGCTAGATAGACTGTTAAAATAAGCTTTTTTTTTTTTTTCCCCAGGCGTGAAGGTGTAGTTTCTCTGAAGTTAACTATGTTGCTATACTTAAGTAACAGTACCAGTTGTATTGATAATGAAAGTCTGTGTTAAGCCAGGTTTCTAGACCTTGCCAGAAGAGTTTGTCAGCTGGTCTTGTGGAGGTTAAGTGCTGCTTGTTACCACTTCAAATCCATTTCACTTTTCAGCAGCTCTGGTCATGATGAACTGAGTAACCTGGAAATTGCTCCCTTTATTAGATGGCTGACTTAATCCACTGATTTACTTAATCCACTCCTACGTTACTTTATTCTTTTAACACCACAAAAATTAAGCTCAATTTAAGTACAGCTTTTGCTTTGCTGTGTTTAGGAATGACTAAGGTCCTTGGGCCTGCTGTAGTTCATATTTGTTTATATTTCTGAAGTGCTTTTTCTGGGTTAACTGGAGGAAATGCTCATTTCTTGCCTTATTGCAATATTGTAGCATCAATTGCAAATCAGGGAGAGATGGTGGTAACTGGAGAGAGCATTTGGCTTCACAATAAAGCTTTGTATTCCAGCTCTGAAGGTATGCCATTAGAATTGCAAACCTGGCACAGTGGTTTCTCAAATGACAAGCTTGGTGGGGGGAGTTACATGCAAAGGGAATGTTATTTCTCTTTTGTGTTAAAATATTTGATATCTCTAACATTGTAGAGATTTGGAGGGGAGGGGGGTACATAGAATTGCGGTAAATCATAGGGAATTAAATCTCAGTTTGATGTTTGAGAACTAATACATGTTTAAATTATGTTGCTTGGTGCCTGAAACTTTGTTAGCAGTAATGTTGCAAATAAAGATACCTACTTACCAGATTAGTTTCCCCCTGCCTATAGTAGCAATTTTATGTTGGGGTGTTTCAGCTGTGTGCCCTTGTGGCCAAAAAGGCCAATGACATTCTGGGGTGTATTAAAAAGAGTGTGGCCAGCAGGTTGAGGGGGGCGATCCTCCCCCTCTACTCTGCCCTGGTAAGGCCTCATCTGGAGTACTGTGTCCAGTTCTGGGCAAAAAAGACAGGGATCTCTTGGAAAGAGTCCGGTGAAGGGCCTGGAGCATCTCCCCTGTGATGAAAGGCTGAGCGAACTGGGTCTGTTTACCCTTGAGAAAAGAAGACTGAGAGGGGACCTGATCCCAGTCTATAAATATCTACGGTGTGGGGGGCAGAGTGGCGAGGTCACTCTTTTCAGCAGTGTGTGGAGACAGGACAAGGGGAAACAGCCAGAAACTGCACAAATGTGCGCAAGAACTTCTTTACGGTGAGGGTGACAGAGCACTGGAACAGGCTGTCCAGGGAGGTTGTGGAGTCTCCTTCTCTGGAGATATTCAAGACCCTCCTGGACACCTACTTGTGTGACCTGGTGTAGGGAACCTGCTTTGGCAGGTGGGTTGGACTCGATGATCTCTGGAGGTCCCTTCCAACCCCTGCAATTCTGTGAGTCTGTGTTCTGGGTGTGTCTTAGACTTGTAATGACACATTTTTCTAAATAAGCAAGGACTGTTTCCAGTGATGCCTTGTCTTATCCAAAAATCATCATATTTTCATTCTGAAGCTATTGATGTTCTGGGAATTAATGTACAGGTTCCTATTCTAGATAATATAGTGTATTGTTTATTTCTGAAATAACTCAGCAATGTCTTAGTTGAATACAAACTTGTTCAGTAAACAGAGCTGGGAAGAAATGACAGACAGCAAGTCAATGAACAGCTCAATGTGAACTCCTGCAGCTGGTATTACAGGGCCTGTTCAGGTGCTGAAGGATAAAGAGATACAAAATGCGCTTCTGTGATGTGATTTGACACCCTGCTCTCCCAATCCAGTTTGAGTTAGAGGAATTCTAATTTTTCTGTGCTCTTAAAGTTACTTGAAAGAGTTAAAGTACATCAGTAAAAATTGAGAAGGAACTTATTAATAAATCCTTTCTTCAAACAGGAAACCACTCCCAACCCTCAACCTTCAGAAGAGGAGAAAACCGAGCCAGCGCCTACTCAGGAGGTTGCCAGCCCTGAACAGTATATTAAGCATCCACTACAAAACAGGTGAGTAATATGAAGCTGCGATATGGAGCTGAAAGTAGTAAAGCTGCCTTATTTAGCCAAACTGCTTATTAGACTTAAAATATTTGGAATGGCTGGTGTCTACAGTAATAATGTCATCACCTGTAGGAAACACAGCAGAAGAAGCACTGTGAAGAGCTAATGCATATGCTCGTATTAATGTCTCATCAAGAGAAAAAGCTGTAGGGCACCTGAATTTTCATTTTTATCAAGAAAAACATGGAGCGACAGTTAGAAATAAAGAGACATTGAAAAACCCAAGCCCTGCTAACTAAATTCTCTGTTTAGCATGCAAAAATAGATACTACTTTAAATTAGTAAGCTACTATTGCTTTCTGACTATGTTGCAGAGACAGCGAGGGCTTCTTGAGTATAAAATTTCTTGGTAAAACTGCACTTGGACTGACCTTCTGCAGAAGTTTTAAAGGTTGAATTTGTTTAAATGTGCAAAGTGACTGCAGCAGAATACGTGTACCTCAAATAGAGCAGCTGGGTGCTCATCTCCTCAGCTAAGGAGCTGGTGTGGAGTTGTTATTAAGTGCTGCCCTAAAGAGAATGTATTGCAGTGCGGCTGGCCTCTTACTTTCTTCTGTTTTGAACAAACAAGGAGAACTGTATGGCACGTTTCATCTTTTCCCCTCGTTCTCTTCTGTCCACTTCTGTCCCTTTTCCTGTAAACACTTTGCTTAAATTCTTGCTGATGCTTTCTTATGAGTGGTGTGGGACTTTTTCTAGAAAATAGCTAACTTCTAAAGCAAGGTTTGATATAGTCAAAAAGTCTCAGCAAATGGACACCATGTGATTTCGGGAGTACTGTGGAAAGATAAATCTACTCTAGTGCTAACTTCAGTCAGCTCAATACTCCTGAAGTGATCAAAATAAGGAATAGGCCTGTTCTGTTAAATGCCTCCTGAGGTATTCCCTTCCAGCATTCCTGAGGAATGTCCTTTGAGTGTAAAGATTTTTTTTTTTATAATGATGTTGAACTTGTACTCAGTTGAGATGTTGAAGAAAATAGGGTGGAAAATTTGATTTAGTATTCACTTTTGCAGATCTAAAAACCTGAAGTGAAGTTTAAGCTGGTAGTTTTATAAACAATGAGTTAAAGTGACTTATATTTACATTTGTTCTCCTGGTGTGTGAATGCTAGGGAGACGTTCGTATATGTAACCTTAGAATGCTAGAATTAGCTTTTGACTCTTACAGAGAAGTTATGGAAAAGGCAGCTGTGTTCCTGATTGGACTAATTGACGGTGCTTCAAACCATGATTGTTACTGGTGGGAGGACTTTGCAGTTTACCAGTGGCAAAAAGGGGAAACATCTGAGGCTTAGATATTTAGTCCTAGAAATGACCCAAACACATTTGAAATAATTACCTCAATGAAATAATCAAGTCTTGCATGACTGTACTAACTCTAAGATACATATTGCAGTGCTAGATTTTAGAAATGAGTTTTTCATGTTGCCTGCTAATGAAAGCTGCTTCCCATACTAATAATCTCTTGAGGCTTGCAATTACTTGGTATATAATCAGTACTGAATTTTATTTTTAATGTACTTTAATTCTAGATGCTATTATTCTGTATTCTCTTCTCCTCTAGATGGGCGCTCTGGTTTTTTAAAAATGACAAGAGCAAAACTTGGCAAGCAAACCTCCGTCTGATCTCAAAGTTTGATACTGTTGAAGATTTTTGGGCGTAAGTAAACATGTTTCAGTCTGTGCAATGCTGATATGTGTTAGCTACGTTTATGCCAAAATCGGAAGGCATAAAGTTCTTCATTAACCACAACTCTTTGGAAATACTTATAAAATTGAAGGCCAGGTCTACTCCATCCTTCAGGATTTGGTAGACTTCAACCTAGAATATAATCTTTTGAATTATGTGTAATTGGAGAAGTTCTTCATATTTTAAATGCACTTATTTTTGCTGTTAGCGGTGCTTATGGTCATATATGCATAACATTCATTTAGAAAATGGCATTTGTGCAGTACTGACATGAATCTGTAAACTCTCAGCGGATCTGATTGTCTTTTAGTTCCAAATTTTGCTAGTTGGTTACATTCTTAGTTAGCTGGCTTATATGCAAGAATGCCTGTATCCGAAGCATAGTATTTGGAAGACTGAGGAAAATTAGAGGCATCCTTGACAGAATTGTAGACTTTTCAGAAAAAAATACCTTCATTCCAAGTTACAAGTCTGCAAAAACAACTGAAGTCAAACAGGAAAAAACCCATTTGAAGAGAGGCTTGTGCTTTTCAAATGCTCCAGTTAAATTCACTTTGCTTACTGAAAGATTTCACCTTCCAAAAGAATGAAATGTGGGTCAGGGGATGTACTGTGCAAGCAGTATGAGACTGAGAATGGAGAAAAAAAAGCATTGTATGCTGCTTTGAACATTATGATTCTTAGGGTTTCTGTTGCATGTCGTCTTTCAGATCTGTATGGTCTCTTAAGCATGGAGTAATAAAACTCATCAATGAAAGTAGCACCACTGGAGAAGAAACGTGTTGAAGATTTTAGGCTAATATTTGTCAGTACAGTCATTGGAGGGAGGGGAGTAGGATTCTGTTTTGAAACCAGTTTTTGTATCCCCCAGTGGAATATGTGATAAGTTGTTTGAAGCTGATCGGTATAGTTGGTGATGGGTAAGTTTTTGAGCTACATAATCAAGACTGGAGAAAAAATAAGTGTTCAGTTGTCTCCAGTCAAAGTATAAAATAAATTGCAGTAATTAGGCATGGTCCAGTACTAAAAAGAAAACTAAGTGTTAGTTGGTCTTGGACTACAATTTAGTGTTAGATGCACACTGTCTTCTGAAGTCTCACCTTTGCAGTGCATGAAAGGAAAGCACCTGTCTCCTTGCTAGGAGGCTATGTATACTGCCTTAATTTTTTTTAACTCTGAATTCTGTAATTGTGAATTTAATTCTGGCTGTATTTTGTATTGTTCTTCCAGTTCTGTTCTTGCCTTTTGAGTTCTTATTTCAGTTTGAATTATCGGTCTTCAACTACAGAGTGCTGTAGTGAATAAAATCTAATTGAATGCTTTTTAAAATCTCTCTCTGCAGAGAGAATAACCATAGGAGTATATTGTTATTCCATGCATGTGTACAGAGAGAATACACATGCATAAAACTTTCTTTGCTGCATGAAAGTTCAATTAGTTATGTTTTTTTTTTTTTAACTGTTAGAACTAGGTTTAGAAGAAGGAAAGGTATTTCTGGAAAATACTGTGGTATAAGAGCCCAGCAAGTGTTGATGAAACCAGCTTCCATTCTGCTTCTCTAAGCTAGAGCTTCTTAAAGCTAATGCTTTTGTACTCCTGGGGAAAAAAGCAAACTAGGTAACAGGGTTGCTTCTGAATAACTTTAGTGCTGTTTAATTTTTATATTTTATTCAGTCATGTCCTAAATTCTTTAAGAGTTTTGTACCTTAAAATAATGCTTAGTTTTTAATCCTGCTGTTTTTCCTCCAATAGTTTATACAACCATATCCAGCTCTCTAGTAATTTAATGCCTGGTTGTGACTACTCGCTGTTTAAGGTATGCTTGCTAACCATTTTTCTTCAGTTGTGGATGTTGATTGATGATTTCCCAACTAAGCGAGACAGTGTCCAAACGTTTCATTTCAGACATGTGGGAACACGGTTGGAAATGTTCTAAAAGTGTTAATTTATAGGAAGTCCCAAACACATATGCTCTGAAAATCACCGTTACCGATACTGAAAATGGAAGTAATTCCTTCAGCATTTTAAATACAAAACACTTTGATCTGTAGTTATGTTTATATCTTCATTCTAGCTTTTAAATGTTTATATGAATAAGTCTTCATTTTATGAAAAGAGAGATTTTTCCAGTTCTGTCACTGTCACAAAAAATAAGCTAAAATGGTTGAGTTCTATGGAGAATTGCAATGTACTCCAGCATTCGGAATGAACACTACTAGCCAGCTGCACAGCACTCCTGTGATTAATTTTTATGATGCCAGTTAAGTGCCATATTCCTTAGGCATGAAATAAAAAATTGTATACAAGGCTGACAGTTATTGAGCATTCAAGATAGCTAATAGAAAATGCCAAGGAGAAATTATACATGAAATCCTGCCTCTTGTCTGGAGTGGACATCTGATTTGGAGCTCTAAATTAATTTCTAATCTCTACGAAGTGCTTCTAACATACAGCTTCCTTTCTGGATTCAGATACGTAAATAATCGTGTAAGTACTGATGCTTGGCTTCTCCTTTGCTTATGAAACAGACCCTGGCTGGGACCCCTCAGTAGGTTGTATGCAAATTGTAAATCCCAGCAGCTTTGGGCAATGAAGAGGTATTTATGCTTGGTTTTGAGAAGATAACAATATTTACATTGTGAGAAACTTTACTGGTAAATGTTGAGAAACTGATCCCTTCAAATCTTAGAAAAAATACAGTTCATGCTTGTATTTTTGTCTGAATCTTAAATTTGTCTCTGTGTGCATTTATTCAGTGTTTGCATGTTATCAACAGAAACTTCAATTTCCATCTATATGGAACAGGTATAGAGTTGTCAGCTGTTGTGGACTTGAGTGATCTCTTGCTGTTGTCCTTCAATTGTGACCTCATAAGAGTTCCTCTTAAAGGTGATAAAGCAGTTTGAGCTCTGCAGCTGCCAGTGAGGGTGTTAAATTTGAGAAAGTGAACTGGCAGTGTTCCATCCTGTAGGTTGAACATTTAATTAGATTGCAGCTGAAATTCTATAGTGTGACTCTCTTAATAGCCATTTCTTGTCTGAATTTCCCTGTCCAGAAAATTACCTGATTTTTTTAATGACTGACCTTCCTTCCTGAAGTTCAGCGTAGCTAGTAGATACAAGAGTGGTAGCTGACTTGTTTGCAAGGTTCAACGTATCCCGAGTCATTTAATGTGGTACAGGGCCTTTGGTAATGCATGAATGAGACTGTAACTTATTTCTAAATGGTCTGCTGATTTCTTTAATTTTTTTTTTTTGTGGCCCTAGTGATTAGAACTCTCTTATTCTCACCCCATGTGTGCAGGAAGTCAGAGAGAGACTGCCAGGGTGTTTTTTTGGTGAAGTAATCTTCACACATAAGTGGAGTACTTGGCCAGTGTTGTGCTGAGTCCAAGACTTAAAATAAGGACTCCAGAATGTGGCTGCTAATTTTATCTGGTTTCAGAGAGGGTGAAGTGGATGTTTGATTTTGCAATGTATTTTATGCCATACTGTGTAGCTAAGGCTTCAGCTTGGGCTGAGAATCTTTTGTGGAAACGACGACTAAAAAAAAAAACCACTAGGAAAAGTTCCAAAACTTCTTAAAAAGCAAACTTCAGTGTTGGTCCAGAGTATTTCTAGACAAGTATATATCTCAAACTATACTTCTGGGTGCTGTTTCAATTATCGTTGGTCTTTTGGTTATACCCAAGGAAAAGTATAAACCAAGTCTAATATAACTTCTGACCTTTTCAGGATGGGATTGAACCCATGTGGGAAGATGAAAAAAACAAGCGAGGAGGCCGATGGCTAATTACACTAACCAAACAGCAGAGACGAAGTGACCTTGATCGCTTCTGGCTAGAGACAGTAAGTAATATGGCCTTAAAAGTTGCAGCTGAAGAAACTTGTGTTTAATATTTTAACTGCTCTGTTACTCCTGTGTGCTATTCTGGACTTACTGTTTCATGCTAGCATATTATTCTCATGCAGGCTGTGTTTTGTTGATGAGCTGCATTTGAAACATGATCTTTTGGAATGATGCTTGATGTAGTTGTATGCCATTGAATATTTTCTTAGAATTTTCAGGATTGCTGTTTGCTGTACAAAACTTTTCCCATAGGATGTTCTTGACATATTTGCACAACTATCAGAGTAATACTTGGTCTTGGATATGACTCTCAAATTTATTTTAGCTGCTTACAAGTAATTATTTGTTTACAAATACTCTTACAGGTGAATAGTTTCGGAATTGTTTTTTCTTACTTGTCCTAACACCAGAATAATGAAGGAATAGCAATATGTTCCTGTATACTATAAAAAAATGTTTTTTTTCCATTGCTGTTACCTGTTCTGGGATATACTTTTTTAAACATTAAGTATACTTTTAGAGATACTGTGTGTCGCTGTAGATGTGTTCTGGAAAAGAATATTATTATACTGCCTAGGAACCAATTAAGTAGTCTAAAAGGTATGATCTGGTTTTTAGGGGCAGCTATTATATGCAATATAATGCAAAGCAATTTCATCAAAACTAAACTAATCAAGCTAGCTTTTCTTCTCTGCTTCATTGAGAAGAAAGTATTCTGCTTCTTAAAAGAGAGGAGTGGCCTTTGGAATCAAAGTTAAAGTGTCCAAAATACAAGAGCATTTAAGTTGATTCTGGTCACTATAACTGATTTGAGGAAAGAATTATTAGACATTATACTACTGGGCAAAATATGGTTTTACATGGGTAAATGAAACTCTTGATATGTGCACTTAAACATATGTGTAGGTCCTTTTGACTCTTGATAGCCATTTCATATGGATTGGCGACACATGGTCCATATAGGCTTAGGACTATAGAAAGCTCTGCTTTTTATTTACTACCAGGTGATGGCACAGCCGAAAGGGCCAGGTGACAGAGACCTGCTTTAAAATAATCCTGCCTAATTCCCATAATTATTTGTAACCAACTATCTCCAATAAAAGTCAGTGTTTATCACTCTCCTTTGTTAAAATATAAGTCTTTACCATTCTTAACTGGAGATTAAACTTAATTTGAGAAGATTTTCCTCTTGTGTAGCATTCATGAAAAATTTGCTTGACTGGTGCTTATTGAGTATTGTAGTTGTCTTTGCTTACTTATGTGCTGTTGATCAACGTTTTCGAATGTTCATGTGGTTTAGCCTTTAATGTTTATGGCTTTTACCACTTGGTGGATGTGTGTACCCTGCTGCTGGATGTAATCTTTGGTATGTGTAGTTATGCCTGATTTATTCAGTAGCACACTTTGTCCTTTTTATTTCATTGATGAAATCAGCCCTTGCAGCTCTCAGGAGCACTGAAAGACCTGCTTTATTTAATATTTTGCAAGAGTGTCGAATTTCCAAAAGTTGTGACTCCAGAAAGTTAATATAATGACCAGTATGTTTAAAATGTAATGTGCTAGTGAAGAAAAAAAAAAATCCATTTAGAGATGAATACTTCAGTGTGGAGAACAATAACTACAAGAACTTATCAGCTTTGAATATCTAAAAATGGTGTTGCACAAGTTGAAAGTTGAAGAATTTAAGCATCACTTTCAGTTAGTGACATAACTCCTTAGAAGCCTCATATCAAGTTGTTATCTTTGTAATTTCCAAACTTTGCCATTAGAAATCTGGGAAGAGAATCTTGTATTATTTGTACACTAGTGTTGATGCATTAAACAGTTGAGGATACTGATTCCCAATTCATAGCTTTTAGGAACTCTGAATTTTCTTAAGTAAAATATTGATAGGAAATACTTCATTAGATTGCAACTTAAAAAGTGGAACTTGGTTTGCCTTTGAATTGCGTTTCAGAATTGAAGTCAGATCTTAGACAGGTGATGCATTGCTCAAATAGTTTCTCACAGGTTCCTTCCAATTAATAAATGTAAACTAAAATTTCCGATTTGGCTGTCTGTACTTCATAAAGAATAAATTCCTTTAATTCTTGCACCTATTTGGATTGAGGACTGAGATGGAGACATAAGTAATCATCTGTCAGAACTTGCATCTGTCAAAACAGAAGAGAGAAACTCGAGAAAGATGCTATGCCAACTGAGTTTACAATCACTTGTAACATTTGGGACTTTGATAAGACACAACAGAATACTGTTGCTATATGGGTAGTGGATATAAGGAGTAAAACATAGTAATCCTCAAAGCACTTAGTGTTTTGTCTGTGGAGCAGAATTCTGACTTTAAACTGCTACTTTAATTGTTAATGTTTATTTTGTAGCTGCTGTGCCTTATTGGGGAGTCATTTGATGACTACAGCGATGATGTATGTGGTGCTGTTGTTAATGTTAGAACTAAAGGTGATAAAATAGCAATATGGACAACTGAATGTGAAAACAGGGATGCTGTTACGCATATAGGGTAAGTAATATGATTTGTTTCTCAAATGAACACAAGTGTAACAATGCACTTAAAGCTAGTTAATTAAAAAATGCGCTTTTGGCAAATGTAACCTGAGCAGAGCTGTATCCCAAGTTCAAATAACTCACTATAAAGTTGTTTGCTTCACTGTTTAGTTTTTGTGGGCTCGCATCAGCAACTTCATTGAACTACTGTACTCTATTTGCTGTAGTATAGAAATAATCACGAGTTCAACACAGATCTTGGCAGGAGCTTTTAGTTCCATAATGAGGTATTGTAAGTAGTTTTTGTAAATAGTGTAAATTCTGTTGCAGCATGCCAGTTTGTAAAGCTGGCTAGTCACTAACAATAGAGCGTTGGTTAGCTTGTTCTTGGGAAAAGGATGCTTAGAAATGGGAGATGGAAACTCACCAGCACGTTCTTAGCTTTGATAAGAGCTGGATAGTAACGCATTGCAAAATTGCAGATGGCTTTCTTTTTGTCTATTTACGTACAAACCAAATTCTGGATTTCATGGATCTGATGCATGAAATGGTGTGTTCTAGTCTTTGTTTTTGTAAAAGATAATAGCTGTCTTTGTTAAGGAGAATACATCTAGTCTGCTATTTAACAAGTATTGCTAAAGCTCATGGATTCTTTTTGCTGTGATATTGATTGATATTTCAAAGTTACCTACTGTTTCATTCGGTCACTGAAGGCCTCTTAAATATTTACAGTGGTTTACACAGGTTGTTTCCAGTTCATCTAATTGGTCTTAAGCCAAAATTCAACTTTCAGGCATTGCGGCTTTCAGGCATGGCTCTTAGCATGTGCCTCACTTGAACCTCTGAATCTGAGGGTCAGACTTACAGAAACTGTATAATTACAGTATGATCTTATTGAGACTTGAAACGTGATTAACAACAAACAACTGTGGTACACATCTTCTGCTGATGGGAAAATATCTGCTAGGCTTGATGTAAGGTTATTTGAGTGCACTTTAATATGTTGTTAATGGCTAAGATGCCTCCAATGAAGAACTACCTGTAAAAGCTGAGACTTGGCAAACTGAAAAAGCTTGATAAGCTACCTATTGTCATGTTGCCATAACTGCAAATACACTATGTCAAGCTTTTATTTAACAGTTAAAACTGGAGTAAGCTATAATCCTGTAAACTGTCCCATTACGATCAGGGTAAGCTGAAATAATTTTAACAGTGCTGAGAAAGCTTGTTCTGTGACTTAGTCAGAGGTTGCTACCTACAGCCAATAGCTTACATCCTATACTCTTAACCAAGCAGCATAGTGTGTGTGGTGGGGGGGGGGGGGGGGGAGTAACGATGACTTGATCTCTGAAGTCAAAACATCCAAGCTGAGATTTTCCTAAAGCTTTGGTTTGGTAGGTGTGTGTGACAGTACTTTAATGAACTGGGGGCAACGGGGTCCTGCTTTCTGCGAGTTTTCAAAAAAAGAACTGCAAGTCAATTCAGTTGACGAGCGTGGTGGTAAGCTGGCTGTATTTCAGGGAATTGCTGTTTCATTTTATGTAAGTTACCATCTCTGCAATTCTGGAACTGTGGATGATGGCTTCTTGATAGTTCTTTGTTTCTGTACGTGTGAATACAGTTTGATGTTGATGATACTCATGTGAATGCAGTAAAATCAGTGTTTTACATTTATGTACATTATTTTGTGGCAAAAATTTTATACAGATATTTTTTTGATCCAACAACCTAGAAAATCCATGTTTAAAGTCCCTCACTTGTACCTGAGAAATTTTCTAAACCATTTCAGTTAGTAAGACGACTAAGTGAATTCAGTTAGTTAGGCAACTGTTTCCATGGAAATAGAAGATCTTAAATGCAGCTATCCTGTTACTGATTCCTTTTGAAGAGCTTTGCTTAAATTATTCTTCTGTTTCTTTTCTCCAGGAGAGTATACAAGGAAAGATTAGGACTTCCTCCAAAGATAGTGATTGGTTATCAGTCCCATGCAGACACAGCTACTAAGAGCGGCTCCACCACTAAAAATAGGTTTGTTGTTTAAGAAGACACCTTCTGAGTATTCTTTCATAGGAGACTGCGTCAAGCAATCGAGATTTGGGAGCTGAACCAAAGCCTCTTCAAAAGCAGAGTGGACTACATTTAAATTTGATTTCCATCTAAATGTTGCTAAGATTTGTGAGAAGTCTAATTCGCCTTTGTCTTGTACTTCTGTGTTCATTTTTTTCTATTTTGGCTGAAGTAACCATTACCAATCAGAATTTTAGTACACCCCCCTGAGTCATAAATGTTTTCCTGGCCCACTCTGTAATAGCTTGGTAGAAACATTACTATTACAAAAAACATTTGTTTATCCACAGTATTCAGAAAAGTTGCATTTCTGTACCTGCAGGAAATTACTCTGTTTTACATTTGCATTGTATGCAGTAACATTTTGCTGGTTTGGAAAAGAGTATGGTGCATACAGTTTTCTAGCAATTTTTTTATACAGCATCACCTTTGCTGTAACCTATGCTGATGGCTGCTAGATTAATTTATTTGTTTTCCCTATTTGATAACATTAGTGATATATTGATTTCAGTTGTTTTTGCTCATGTAACATTGGTGAAGAATCTGGGAATATGACAAAGGTGGAATAAACATTAATTTTGTGCATTCTTTGGTAATTTTTTGTTTTTTGTAACATCGAAGCTTTGATACAAATTTATGCATTTCAGTCAAATTCAGTGATCTATTTGTGTGATTTCCTAATCATAATTGTGGATTTTTTTAATGTAACACCATAATTTACATTCCTTACTAGAAATAGTATGTCTGTTTTTGTATCTTATGCTGTATTTTAACACTTTGTATTACTTAGGTTATTTTGCTTTGGTTAAAATGGCTCAAGTAGAAAAGCGGTCCCATTCATATTAAGACAGTGTACAAAACTGTAAATAAAATGTGTACAGTGAATTGTCTTTTAGACAACTAGATTTGTCCTTTTATTTCTCCATCTGCACAGCAAGTATTTGTACTTCTTGTGACAAGGCAGTCTCTGCTGTGGCTTCTCTGGTAGTGTCTTCCAAGAAAGATGAGTCTGGAGCTATGGTTTATTGAAACTTTTACTAAATCCATTAGATAGCGCCCTAAATGAAAGTGAAGTTATATTGATATGGCTACTGTTTTCTCTTAGTGGTTGGTCTAACTGATCGTGGTTTGCACGGTTTCTCTTTTGGCTTTGGTGCATACCAAGAAATTTGAAGGTACTTAAGAGGCCATCTGGTTTCAGGTGGCAGTTACAGTAGAAGCACTGAAGTGAATGGTTCTGCTATAAATATGTAATTGCTGTGTGAAATAAAAGTCAAGAGCACTAGAGAAATGGCAACAAAACAAATGTATGAGGAACTAGACAGTCTGTTTTGCATGTCTTACTGTGAAACAAAACTTTAATCTGAAAGTTCCTGTGGGAGCTGCAGATTAGTTTGACATGCAGGATTAGGGGAAAATTTTGGAGAAGGGCACTGAGTTCAATTCTCATTTTGAGTACGATACTAGAACCTTTTTCTGTATAAAAGTAGAGCATACAGCAAATCAGTGTTGTGGCGTTCTTAATTTTTAGTCCTTTAGGATCTTAACAGGACGATATAGCTCTTTGAACTTAAAGGCAGATGCGTATTGGTTGTTGCTCTTCAATTAAATTCCTTAAAGCGAGTTTAGTCACTCACTGGTGATGAAGCTTTAGTTGAATTAGGCTTTTTGGTCTGCCTTTGATTAAGTATTTCTACATGCATAGGTAGACTTAAACACTTTCTTGCACATTTTATAAGAAGGTAGTGCATTAGATAATACCAAAAAAGGCATTACATTAGCTTCTTAATCTCTATCTAAAAAGAAACACATAGCAGGTATCTGTGTCTCATGACATCTAATGATACTATGCCCTCAGTATTGGTCATTAACTAGGACTAGAATGGGCGTTGAAGGTGGGGAGCACCGTTAGGCTCTTTGTATGCTGGTTTCTATAGATTCTGGTGTAACTTTTTGCCTGCCCTGATTCAGCAGGATTGTAGAGCAAGATGAGTTTGTTTCATAGGGCCATTCATAGAGTATAGTAATCTCTACCTGTTTTCAGACTTAATACTTCAGTAGTCATCTTTTCAATTAAAGTAAGTTCAAATTAAGTTTCTTTAAACCATTTCTGTTCTGTATCATAACCTCCAAGATGAGTAAAGTTAATAATAGCTTTGATACTTCCTAATAAGCTAGTATTTATCCTAAATAAGTAAGACTTGCATGCATGGAAAGGTTAAGATGAATCAGTTTCTTGAGAGGTAACATTAGAGTGTTTAGGTACATGTAATTTGGGAGCACTGGATCTAGGTTCACTAAAGTGAGCATAATTCAAAAATGTAGGTAGCACTGTCCATCTGTGAAGAGCTTCAAGTTTAAAATGAATGCTCTTGTGAGAAGGATGTAGTGTTTTTAATTTCGCTACAAGACTGAATAGAATATTGTTCAGAATAACTGCATTTGCTCACCTAGGAAGGTGATTGATAGTATTTTCAGTGTGGTCTCAAATTTCTGAGCCTGAACCTACTTAAGAAGCCAACTGACTTGCACCATAGTTTGAAAATTTGCAGTAGGTTGACTTGAAGCTTTTCATTGTTGAAATATCAATTGCTGTGTTTCTAGGAGACTCGAGTGGAAATTAAATTACATATTTACTTTATCAAATATCTAACTTATGCCTGTGGTTTCTTGCCAGAAAGTGATAAGTGACCATGAACCTCATTCTCTCAAACTTGCCAATTGTTTTGTGCTGCATAATGTTGTTATGATGGTGTAATCTGTATTCTTACAGGATACTATGGGAGAAATCTGAGAGCTGTCCATTCTATGTATTAATAAAATAGCCATTGCCTTATAGAACAAAAGGCAGTATTTAGATTTGTTTAAATAACTAGTTTTGTACAAAGTATTTAATGTCATTAAACACTGACAACAGCTAACCATTTACCTAAATGTGTTTCAGTAAGCCTGAGAAGACTAGACAATAAATGTCTGAAGTGTCTATTTTGAAGTGTTTTTATATGGTGCAAAACCAGCAAAGCAAGGAAAGAAAAGAAAAAAATGTGTCTGTTCAAAGAGGTGCATGTATGTGCCAAGATACAGCCAGGGAGGCAGGGATAAAAGATGAGGAGTACATATGAATCAACAGCTTCTAGGTCTCCTGTAAGTCTTGGAATAGGCAGTGTTTTTCATTATCCCTTTCTTGTCCATTTGTAGCTTCACTGTCTTGTTTCAGACTGTCTCTAGCTCAGGAAAACTAATTTTTACTGAGTTGATCAAATTGTGGAAATTTGGAGTAGTGTTTTTTTTTTTTTAGCAAAACTTAAACTGAGCTTAAAACTTCTACTTAACAAAATGATATCTTGTCCTACAGAAAGGCTGAGAAAAATAGGCTATGGGACCCTTAATAAAAGCAAAAAACATTCGGTTTGAACCTAGTAAAGTGATACAGATCATCTTTGGTGTATGTAACCTTGTTTCCAAGAAGCTTTACATTTGAGTCTGGAGCTGATGGTTTTACAACTAGTCTCTGCACTGGGGAGAACTAAACAATGCGGTTGAGCTTTCTGGTGAAACTCGTAGAGCTTTCAGGCTGTCTGGTTCTTAGTTTTAGATGTTGTCTGTATGAATCCATTACCCTCTTAAGAATAGTCAATGGTTTCCACAGTTTTCAGTGAATAGGTTTTAATTAGGTCTCACAAAGTTCTTAAGGAGAATGCGTGCCTTCTCATATTCAGCAAGACATCGTCTTTTTTGGGAACTGAGGTTGTATGGCAAGAGTTTAATTTGCTTAGATGACTTGTTGATATTCTCTACTCCTACAGCTGTACTCTCCACATCCCCATCTCAGCTACCAGTTAACTGAAAGTGACATCACAGTATTTTATACCTGACCATTTTGTTTCGAGAGTCTATCCCAGCTAGGTGAGCAGGAGTGCAGAGCATATTAGCAAGCTGTGGAACCAACCGGTCTTAGGTATCCAGTGCACCTGCTGAACCTCCCCATTACCGTTTCAAAGCTCCAGAAGCTGCTGAAATTTGAAGACTGCATTTTGATCTCTACAGTGTAGCTGCTTGAACTGTATCACTGTCCTTTATCTGTGGAAGTTTTGTATTCTGCCAGAACTTGTTTGCAGGCATCTAGCTCTGCAACAAAGCCTTTAATAAGCACTTAAATTCCTTTCCATGTAATTTCTTTCCGTGGTCATTTCTGCTTCTGCTCATGCCTAGTGGCTGCCTGGCATTTTCCCAAAAGGCCACGGGATGCCCCATAAGCCTTCCTGTTTAGAAATAAAGCAGATTCTGATGTCAGAGAGTTAAATGTGAATTGTGACTGAACATGATGATTGTTTTGTTTCCCAGCACTTTTTGTGTGATGCCTTAAATGCAAAAACAACCTAGCTGAAGTCAGTCTGTTGGTATCAATTGTGTGCTAAACTCAGTTTTCTTATCCACTTCTAGTTACTGAGCCTGTGACAAGCTTAACCACGAGTAGGTGAGGTTTATGACTGCCTGTACTTTCCCATTTCATTTTTTTTCTAAAATGTTTTAAACTAAAGGTAAAAATTACAGAGTCCAGTCACTGCTTTTTTGGTCACTACAACGCTACAGTGTGTGGAGTTCCAGCTGTTGCTAACTCACCCCTTGGTAAAGACTGTGACTTCTTTGGCATGGTCTACTTATGGGGTTTTCACTTTTTTTTTTTTTTTAGCCATGTATGATAATAATGGAAATGATACTTGAAAGTATGTGTGTGAATATATCATATAAAAGCAAAAATGACTCATCTATTTTTTCTATTTTTCAGAGTAGAATACTGTTATTTCTAAAAGGTTTCTTTGGATGACTTTCTGTAATTAATCTTGGATTTTGCTTATAGTAGATAGTTTAGAGCAATCTTTTTTTCCTTATGTTTTGTCTATTAATGTTACATTATTGAAGAGTTGAAGCCAACCTTACATCTAAGGTTTGGCATTTTTCGAACTAGAGCTGTGTTTTGTTTGAGCCTTTTCTTTCTTATGTACAGGGTAGTTATCTTAGTGCATTTCACCCTGAGCCATATAAATGCAGAAAGTTTGATGACCAATTTAAAGGTGGTACTTTATTTCTGTAGCTTGAATGAAAATAAAGCTTCTGAGAAACTGAATGTCTTGGCTTCTTGACTCTGTATGGAATGTTGAGGAACGTAAATCAAGGATAAATGAATAAGCTGCTGCTTTGAAATGCATTCGCTCTTCAGTTTGTTGGACCTTCTGTGTAGAGAGGGCTTCTGCAGCTTGCCTTGCCCACAGCTCAGCCTTGTTCCAAACAATGCATACTGCATGACTAAAAATGCTGCTGACTGCTCTTCCCTTGTTTACCATAGTTTCTCCAGCAGGAAGGAATGGAGACTAAATACACTTGTTTGGGTGGTACCAGCTAGCAGAACATTGCAGCTAATCTTAAGTTGGAGACAATACCTGCAACCTTCGGGAAAAGTTTTAGTTTGAGTGTGGGCAATCCATGAGGGGCTGTAAAAGGCCCTTGCCCTGTAGGCATATCATTGCACAGCTGTTCACTTAATACTGAAGACTTTCTCAGGATACAAGTGTAGATGTTTAACTCTGCTGCTGTAAATTCATTTGATCATAGTTGTCTTGTGTTTGTGAAGTGGCAGTATTATGATGTAGGCAGGAAATGGTGAGTATTAAGTTCAAGAAGTGGAAAATGCTGCTTTAAGGCTTCCCTGGACCCTATGAATTCATCTTTGGGTTCATGCCCTAAAGCAAGGTAGAAACATCTGCAAGCTGGAATCTGGGAACGCATGCACTCCAAATTTTGGAGGTTTTTAAAGAAATACAAATCTTAGAAGTCATCAACAGAGATGTAATGTCCCTAGGCACGCAAACTGGGGACAGTGAGGAGGAGTGAAGGATAAGGCCAGAACTAAGGTTTTCTCAGGCCATGAGAGTTGTTCAAAGGTATATTGGGAAGAATTGAAAATTCAAACAGATTTGAGCATTCACATGTTTATCTGGGAAGCAATGCTATTCCAAGATCAACCCTGCTGCAAAGAACTAATATCCCTTCTCTTTAAATGCTATCGTGTAGTTAATGTTTCTCACTGCTTTGGAGTCAATATATACACGTGTGCAGGAACATTTAAGTATTAGAGAATTGTAGGGGTTGGAAGGGACCTCTGGGGATCGAGTCCAGTCCCCGTGCTCAAGCAGATTCCCAGAAATAGGTTGCACTGTGCTGCACAGAAGGCTGCAGAAGTAGCCCTAAATCCTCAAAATCATGGTCACTTCACCTTGTTAATGTGACCGCTTCAGATTGCAATGAAGGTGAAAGGTGAGAAATCTCTACACTGGAAATTACTAATGCATTGGAGTTTGTAATAGTGGTGAATACGAGTCAAAAGCTGCAACAGCAATAACTGGGGGATATGAGTTTTTCAATATTTAGATACAAACAACATGTTAAAGAGTAGATGGTTCTGTCATATTTTTGTGAAATGTGGAGCTGGGTGTAAGCTTTTGCCGTGTATGCTGTCTGTTACGTGCAGTAAGCTGCAGGATTGAGGTGAGGTTTTCAGCTCTGCCCTCTAAGGTCGTGTACTCTAATTGGTCTCAAGTGCAAGAATAGTGCAAGAATGTGCTCTTGGGTCTGGTCTATCTGATGTTATTGTACTAAACCTGTCACCTGTGGGGGTTTTTTGATGTTGTGATGCAATCCAGGACAAGTATTCATGTGAAATACCAGGTCTGCTGCCAGAACATGATTAATTCTGAACAGAACACAACCCCAACAGCCTTTTCTCAGTTACACTCTTGCAGCTACATTTCAGTCACACTGAAGCATATGATTTAGGATCATCTCTAATAAAATTTATCTGAGGCAACTTAGTCCTACTCCATTTTTATAATTTTTATTCATTTACACAACAGATTTGGCTTTCCTGAAGTCTGCACACCTTCACTGTAACATGGGTGAGCTACAGCTGTAGCCTGGTGTGTTTTATAACAGTCCCCAGCTAGTTGTATTGGCAGCAGTGGAGCTCTAAAACCTTTGAGCAGCGTTGGTGAATGCACCTGCATGCAGGCTGGGTGCAGTGAAACTTGGTCTGGTGGTTAGTATACTTGCTGGAAAAAGTAGGGAAACCAAACTTCATGGGGCCTGGTGTATATATTTAAGGGGTTTTCCAAAGCTGAGCTGCAGCAATGTGGAGAATGCACATAGTTGTAACAGTTTCAACAGTGCTCAGGAAAATCTAGGGAAGAGAGAGTCCAGCAACAGATACAAGAAGCAGAAGCTCATGTGAGCATGCTAAAGGGTAATGAAACTGTGACTCAGCTGTGCCTGAGCTGCTGGGGCAGTGGAACAGCTCCTGCTGGATCTAAGAGATAACCCAAAGGCTATTAGAATCTGTAGATTTTGTCCTGAGGAGCTGTTTGATGTGCAATATGGGCAGCACAAGGGGAGCTCTGTGCAGTGGTCCTTTATGCTAGTCAGAGCACCAAGCTTTCCCAGGTGGTCTGCTGGGCTAGAAGGCAGCTGCTGGGCTGCATGCAATAGACAGTCCTTAGCTGGATATGAAATTCCAAAACAACTCAGAGGCATAGCCTGTGTGAGCTGTTCCATACCTCGTAATGGCATGAGGGCACGGGTGACTCATTCTGCAGATTTTGTGCCAGAGGACTTGGCAAGCAAGCATCGTCTCAGCATTAATTGCAGCAAGGAAACCAGTGTTAATGATGGTCACAAAGACAAATGAAAGGCAGCTGAGCCACAGTGTTCCCTTGAGCAGATGCTGAGCCTGGAATCAGATGTGATAAAGGAGGAACAAGTTTTACAACTCCTCATCAGCTAGCATCAAATCCTGTCATTAGGGCAGCTGCTCTATAAGGTGACTGTTGAGCACACAACAGCTTTATCATTCCTCATCTTTATGCAATGTTTCAGGTTGCTCTGATCCACCCCATGCTTCTCCCTCACTGAAGCAGACCAATTGTTTCACTGAATGGGGCAGTTCAGATTTTCCAGGTTATAGTCTCAAACTCTCCCTTGAGCCTGAGACTATTGACTGTGAAGATCTTTAAACTGCAGAAGTCTATATGAGGGGAAATGAGTGTGCAGTTCTGTGCAGTGAGGTCCCCGTGGAAACATGAATCCTCAATCACAAGAGGAAAGACCTCTGGGCAGACTGTGACTGTCATGAGGCCCATGTACTTCTAAGGTGTTGGTAAATGGTTCTTTGGTGACATGAAAGTATGAAATACAGGACAAAAGCATGAGTTCCCTTAAGGTCTGACTGGTCTTAGGCTGTCCAGTCTTTGTGTCAGCGTGCAGAGTGTTGGAATAGAAAATGCAACTGCTGCTACTGAGCATTTTGTTTTGTCACCTGTAGGACCTCACGATTTGTTTGTTGGCAAACACCAGTGAATGCTGATGACTGAGTTGTTTTCCAGTAATTCCTGTCCTGTGACTTCAAGTTCTTTTACCCTGTTCTTATCTCCTTTTTCACCCATGCAGAAAACAGTAACAGCTTAAAAAACTCCATTTCTCTTTTTTCCTTTCAGCAAAGTTTTATTTTTTGTGCTTTGTCATGAAGCACTTCACATGGCTGGTCTACAGGGATCTAGATCTTGTTGCAGAGCCCCAGAGAAGGGCTGGAGATATGGTGGTACAGATTAAGAATTTCTTTGGGTAAATGAAAGAGGCAGAAATGAAGAAGCTCAAGAAGGGTGAAGCGCTCCCTCTGGGAGATAGTGTGCTAGTGGCACAGGTTACCCCTGCTCCAGCCCAACTGGGCTGCAGTCTCCCTGGGCTTTGGGTGCCCTCCCTCTCCTGCACAAAGAGCAGAGCTGAAGGAGCATGGCCACGTTTCCCTACAGCTGCAGACCACGACTGAGGGTGTGAGAGCTCATCCAGGTGCACCTATCACCTCAGATTTGCTCTGGAGAGGCTGAGCAGCTGGGCCTGCTCCCACATATTTCCTGGCTTATGTACTTGGATGTTAATTCAAATATCTACAGGAGCACATTTTCCAGCTGCTGGACACCAGCTATTATCTGCCCTCCAACAGTAATAAAGTATTAACACAGAAAGTTTTGGACATTAAGTGCACAAATGCAGGTAGCTGTTTTGCACTACGGCAACAAGCAGCACATCCCCATCGCAGCCCTGCTGATAAGCTCAGGTGAAGCAAGTGATAGGCCAGCAGCAGCTTGCCTTTTTCCACTACTTGGCATCATGTTCATTTGCCACACGTGCAGAGTCACACAGAACATGCCCTGTGTTATATCTGCCTGAGAAAGAGGGACTTGAAAAATGTTTGGAAAAAATCAATAGACTTCAGACAGGGGCATGAGGTACCTTTTGCACTGAGACCTTTTGATGGCTTGTTCCTCTTTATCTAATGGCATGAAATGTGCAAAAGGAAAATAACTTGCAAAGAATGTTCCTGTGCCTTGCTGCAGTCCAAAGCACAGACAATGCCATAGGTACAGCAGCTCCTTACAGCCATTGTGGTTAGAAAGGTAACTCTTCAGTCACGGTGGGTTCAGACAGCGCCTGTGTCAGTGCAGTCTTCAGAATTCCATTTGATGTAGCTGTTGCTCTCCATTCAGTTCAGGAGGACAAAGCTGTGATATTTTTGTTCACATTTTTAATTACTATCTATCAATTGTGGTAGAAGTGAAAAGAATGAAATATATTTACATGTAATGGAGGCAGGAGCTGACAAGCAATTTTCTTTCATTAAATTAATGTTTCCATAGACTCGGTTGTCACTAAAGATGGTAAGTTTTAGTCTTCTCCATGAGGTGAAATCAGGGCCTGTTTACCCTTTAGAGATTTTAGAGATTTTTTTAAATTATTATTTTAAATATCCTTCCAAGCACAGGTTTTTCATTATTGCAAGTAAAGCTACAAAAATGATGTTTTATCACCTAGAACATTTCATGCAGAAAATTATTTTTGTGGCTCAGCTGAGAGCGCTGCCACTTGCCTTCCCTATATTCTTGACCATGCTTATTTTAAGGGGCTGAGAACTAAAATGTCCTGCTATCTGCTGACTTGATTCTAATGTTGACCTAACTTGCTTATAACTCAGACTTAAGCACGGTTGTTTCCTGCTTCCAACAGTAGCTAAAGACAGATGAAAAAAACAGCTTACGAAATGAAAGATCACACTACAGATCCTTCTCAACTTCTGGCAATAAAAGCCGCCTGGACCATCCTATATAATAGCTGCTGGTTGATCTGCCTGCACTATCTTGGCCAGTCCCTTTCTGAACAGCATTATAGTATTGGTCTCAGATGTCCTTATGGCAGCTGGATTTTCCAGTATTATGCCTCTCAAGAAGGCAGTGATATTTACACATTCTCCACAGCAGCTTTCTACAAACAAGCCTGTCTGTCCCAGGTTGAACCTTCCTTCCAATTTACTGTGCTGGTAGATGTGCCACTTTACTAAAGAAGGCATACATATATGTACATATACTTTTTTTTTTTTTTTTTTTTTTTTAACTATGTCCTCTACTGGTTCTTTTTACAGCTCAGTGTGAATCTTCTATTTTGGGTTATTCAACTGCTTAGTACTGAAAATCTGGTTAACTTAATTTCCTCCATCTAAGACCGTATGAATGACATATAATGATATAAAAATAGAAGTAGTGTAATTTAGTAGACTGTACCTTAAATATAGTGGAATGACAGAAGCAGAAAACCAGATTTTGGATTAGTAGGAGCCATTTTTCTGGTCACTAGCAGCACTTCAGTGAACAGCACCAGTTGCCCCATCCTGCATCCACCTCAGCTCGTGAAGAGGACCGCATTTGTTTCAAATACCAGCCTTGCTTTTTTGACCCCAGCAAAGGGTGGAACATGAAGTCCAGATTTCTCTGGGCAGAGCTGACCATAGTTCACTTTTCTGCCTCTATAAGTCCTCTTTCAATTAAGAATAAATTCAAATGGCAAATGAAATACATTGTGTATTTACAAAGGAGCCATGCCTTCTGTGCTTCTGCCCACCATGTTAGCTATTTTCAAACACCCCCCCTCAGGGTTCTCAATTACTTTGGGAACCTTGTGACCTAATGAATGAAACAGCCATAAACAAAGGCAGTCTTACTTCATCATAACAGGCATTTTGCCAGGGAACATCAGGGCTCACTGGCTCAGCTCTGCTGTCAAATCAAAGGAGCAATCTAATGGGGCTCCAGCAATCCGCTCATACTGCCTTATTCCAGAGCTCAGCCTCTATCCTTCATGTGGGAAGGGAGTGGGGAAGAAAAAAAAAAAAAAAGTGGTTGCTGTAGCTCTTTCTTATAAAGTTGGCTTTCAAAGGAATAAATGCTTCCAGATGGACCTTGTTTTTTAGCTAATTTTTAGCAACGCAAAAGAAGGCTGAAGTGAGAGCAATGGGTGAGGATGCTTTGATTTTTATTTTCTGCTTTTTTACCTCACAAATTAACATTTTGTCTATCCTTGTTGACAATGCTTGGACTTAGAAATCTGAAAAAAAAAAAAAAAAAAAAAAAAAAAAGGATTCAAAAGAGTGAAGGATGGATCCACTTAAGAGGAAGAGAGGAAGGTATTTTTTGTTTATTTTTGTTTGATTGTTTTGATTGTTCCAGAATAAATTAATTAATGGTGGACATCCAAGAAGGAAGGAACTGCTATTAATGATAAATACTGATATGTACAAAACCTCTAATGTGCTTCCTCTTAGATATTTCTTCTGTTACTGAGCCTGAATTTCAGGTTTCCATGTTTGATCAAGTCAGTGTCTGCAGGGGAGGAAAAGCCTGGCCCCAATCTGCAACTTTCCCAGGTGGGATTATTAGATAATTTTTCTCTGCTAAAGAAATGTCTGATCGGGTTTAGAAGTATCATACTATCTACTGAAATAAAACTTAATTCCTTCCCAGACAAATTTAGTTGAAGCACAAGTTTTACCAGTAGGGGAAACTCAGTGAATGTCCCTCCTATTGCCTCCATAGGACCATAAAATACTAGGCCTTCAACATAATAGCTTTTAAATGTAATTTTGTTACACTCACAGGGTAAGGGGATACAAAGGATAGAAGACAACGAGAATCCACCCATGCGGGAGATAAGGCCACCCCAGCTCAGTGCGCTCTGGGCCTGCTGTGAAGCTGTGAGGCCAGGGCCCCGCTGGGTGTACGTCCTTCCTGGTACAGCAGGTGGGGCCCTGGCATTTTGACTCTGTGTTTAATGCCTTACCGGAACCATCTGAGCTGTTGCTCTGCTGCCAGATACAATCATCGGTGTGAACAAATTCTCACTGTCTTCAGGAATTGCTCTCATTTCTTTTTATTGCTTTACGATTTTCCTTAAGTGTGATTAGTCCTTGCATTGGCTGCTATTGCTTTGAAGGGACTCTGGGAAGACATATACTACACTACTGAAATGCAGGTGTAATGTCTGTGGGTGAGCTTGTAATTGTCTTCTTGCTACCAGTCAGGTTAAAACATGCCCGTGTGAGGCCAGTGGGACATGAAATCACAATGTGTTTTTCCCTAAGCAATAGCCTATGGTGTCCATCCCAGGATGGCCCTCTGCAAGTATGTATCTGCCACAGGATGTGGCCTTGTGGAAAAAATGTCACAGCAGTGTACCTTTGAAATCTTTGGATGGGTTTCCCTAACAGGAGAAGGATGTGTTTCCTGTCCTCTGACTCTGTGGGTACATGCTTAGTTGAGAGAAGAGATGTGTTATTGCATGCGATGGCTCGTATTCTACCCAGTACAGAACAGTTTGTGCTTTAATGTGAGTTATGCAGAACTAAGCACTTCCCGGTATCAGTCAGTTGCTTCATCCTGTCAGCTCTTGCTAGAACTACAGCTGGGTTGCCTCCACCTACCCTGAACCAGTTACCTCACTGTATGTGGGATAACTCAGGCTACCCCTCTTCTCACTGCCAGAGGCTCGCACCATGCTTGTGACTCCGGACAGCCTACGAACATGCAGTGGGTAATGGACCTGAACTGCATCTTCTGTCAGGCAGTATTACCTTATGGAATACAGGTTTCAGACTCGCCTGGCTGCCTGACACTGCCAGGTTTCCCTTTAGATGCACTCATTGGGCCTGACTCTAGCGTTACTGTTAGGCTTGCATTACTGTTTCAAGTAAGAGTTAGTCCCTTCCTAGAGCAGGACACATGCTATGTGTCAGAAAGAGAGAGCTTAAGGCAGCCAGATAATGTGACCAGCTTGCAGCTCTGCAGGCAGTTCTGTGGGCCCTGCTGATAACAACACAGCTGCACTGAGGATGAGAAAGTGTGGAAGTTTGCAGGGGAGCGTGGCTTTGGGGGCAGCCCCATCCACTCTGGATTAAAGAAATACTGCCTAAAGGAAAACTTTTTGAAGCTTAAGAACCTTAACAAGACCCTCTTACTGATGATGGAGTCTATTTGCAGTAGATTCCTTCTCTTATCACTCCGTGACATGAAGCTTCAGATTTTCAGATGTACTTGTGATCTCATTCTCATCAGAACCACTGGTTTGGCTTGCAAGTCTGCAAGGACTGTGCCACAAACTTAATGCTATCAAGCTTGTTACAGACCCATTTGGGTGATACTTATCAAATAGTTCCTCTAAGAGTTCTTTCCTGTTCTAGAACAGGTTTTTACATCCCTGTCATGAGGCACCAGGACTGAGTGCAACTTGAGCCACAGATCTCTTGGTCCCATTAACTCTATTCAATCTATTTCAGTAACTGATTTTAAACCTTCCAGGACTAGCATAAGATCTTCCACTTAGGGGTTATGTAGATCTACGAGGCTGTGCTGGCGCCATTTTTCAGTACTCGTGCTAGTTAAATGTTTTACTGTAGATCAAATTCAAAGGGATCCAAGAGTGCCATTCAACCTTGTATAAATGGGCAAAGACCAGAAAAAAAAAAGAAGAGGCTGAATGGAAGATCTGAGCCTAAGGAGGAAACAGCTCAGCACAGGTCAAACAGAGAATTGCTGTATGTTCTGCAAATATTTGCCACAATGGAGCATGGGAGGATATCAAAACACTCTGAAAATCTGAGGGATTGCCATCTGCAGAAGGAGAATCAGAGTGCAAGTATTACTCTTTTCTCTCTGGTCTTGTTAGAGGGCCAAATAAGCAACAGCTGCAGATAAAGTTGCATCCTTCTTCAAGTTCCCTGCCTGCAAGGATGTGGACAACCTCCTCACATTGCTCTCACTTCGGTCCAGCTCTGCTCCTCACATCAAATTGTTTTAGGAGACTTGCAGACCATTCTTGCATGCTCTTTTCTTTTCCAGTGTAATTTTCACAGGAGGAATGAATCGGTTTTGTTCGATATGACTTTGAGGTCTTCTGCCTCTGAAATAGCTTCAGCCTGTGTGAGACTTGGGTGGCAGCAGCAGCAGGGAACTGCTCAGCTTCAAGAACTGGGGCTGTTGTGAGACCCAATGAAGAGGGTGAACACATTTAGTTCCCTGTGTGGCAGAATGCCATGTACTAATGGAGATAGAAGATAGGTATGTGGGAGGGAACTCTGACTCAGTTAATACACCTAAATATGAAGAAATGGGACTTGGGGTCAAAGTACATCTCTTACAAATGGCTTGATGCAGTCAGCATGACATGTATTGCTGAACCTTTGTTCTCTGATGTCACAAGTATCAGAGTTTCCACGGTTCTCTTTTGGCTGCTGCTCCTGCTTTTGAAATTTACTGCTTTGAACATTCAGGGATATTTTTTTCAGTGCGGGTTAGTTGCAGGAGAGGAGTGTTGATATAACACAGCTGATCACACTTTGCTAAGAGCTTTAGTGCACTTGCATTTAAGCTCCTGGCTATAGTGATAATTGGAAGAAAAAGGATAAAACTGGACAGCTCTCATCAACTCCTCTGATTTGGGATTTTCTTCTTTCTTCTGTTTTCCTCCCATTTAATCCTTTTCTCTGTTATATAAAGAAAAACACTGACATTTTCCCTTTAAATTTAGACAGCAGCCATAGATTAAGCTTGCTAAGAAATAATCAGGTTTCACTGGTTTAAAATTAACCAAAACAGCATAAGAAAGTTTGTTCTCTCTCAGCTGGTGGCAGCAGAGCTCAGAAGGTGGCCAGAGCAGGTGGCTCTGGAGCAGATCTGTGTGTCATGGTGAGGAGAGAAATACCCTGCTGCAAGCTGTCTCCATTGCCAAAGGCACAATGTCTTGTCCACTCAGAATAAGTTTTTCTGGCCCAGCTTCCCAGCTACCAGAATGGGACAGGTGAAGGCTGGGCTGCATGGGAATGGAGATAGAGAGAGATATCATCCTATTTGGGATGGGGAGAAGGCCAGCAACAGTATGTTCTGTGCTACCATCCATCATCTTCTATCTGCCCCCCAGCAACTGCCCTATCAATTCTCTCCTTCCCCCTACTATGTTAACATCTGAGCTGCTCATTTTGGCTTGTGATTGAAACAGAGTTGGGATTTTAAGATTCTGTCTAGTGCAGTGGGTAAGGAAGAGGTCTCCACTGTCTTCCTTTCCTTTGCTTCCTTACTAACTTGTTGGAAACTTCTGTGCTTCTGGCAGAGGGTGTTACAGCCAGAATGAGTGTTAGTTGGTCTGCTCACCCTGACCCCACAGATGGAGAGAAGATGTGTGTGTGTTACATGGCCTGATCCTCTCCTTCTCAGCAAGGCCTTTCAGCTCCATGTAACCATGCTCCCTCCATCTCCCATGGGCTTGGAGAGCTGGTGAAGATGGGCTGGAGCCCCAGCTGCATGTCCTGCAGCGGCTTCATTGTGTGCTTAGGGCTATTTGCCCTTACTTCATCTCCTCTAATGAAATTTTGTTTTCTTTTTGTATTTATCTGAGATTGTCTTCAACATGCCTAGTGGCTGAGTCCCATATTGTAACTTTAGTGTGTGTCTCCAGGTTTGGGTCACGTTGGTTTTGGGTTCAGTTTTCCTTTCCTCTTTTCCTTTGGCAGAACAGCAGTTAAAGTTTTCCCTTTCCCATTACTGAGGGGCTGGCTCAATCATTTCCTACTGAAATCACAGCTGAGACCCATTCTCTGTGCTAAACCAGCAGCTGTGTAGTAGTTCAGAAAGTAGCATAGGGCTGTGCCTAGAGGGCAAGGTTCTCAATTTCTTCTGTTGGCTAAGCCATTCTCAGAGGTGTAGTTTAAGGCTAAGAACTGTTATGGGGTGCAGGAATATCTGCGTATGAAGCTTCTTTTGAATCTCATTTTAGACAACAATATAAGAGAAGGCTATTTGCCTTTTCTAGCATTAGGGGGAGCACAGCTGTTAAGAGAAAGTCTGTGTTTAAAAAAACAAAACAGAAGATACAAGCAGAGAAAGTCCAATCCTTGTTAGTCTGATTTAAATTCTTATGTATATATATATAATGATCTTATATATATTATAGTCTTATAATCCCTGTGCCAAACAAACAAAGCTCCTGCAGGTTCAGGACATTGCTCTCAGAGACATCAAAGAGGATATGTAAAGCTGGACAGTCTGTGCATGTTCCCATCACCTGAGTTACATTTGCCAAGAAGCAAACATAACTGAGTGGCATGATCAGCTGTTGAAACTGCTTGCATCCCAGCACTAGCCACTCAGGATTGCTGTTCTACTACTGGGACTGTCACTGAGATATTGCATCTTATAGTCTACATTCCCGTCAGAAGTTTCAGTGCTATAACGGGCGATGGTGTGTTGGGCCTTGGCTACAAAGGAAAATATTTTTCTGTTCTAGCCCAGTGGCTCTGCAAATGGGTTTTGGTTTGTACTTTGTTGGAAGCATTGCTCAGTAAGCTGCATGGTAAAATTTCTGCTTTCCCAGCCAAAATAAAAGAAACTCCTATTGATATGCTTGGAGCTGAGGCTGATTCACCTAGATTTGACACCTAAAAATAGTTTGTTAAAAGTTATATAAGCTTGGACTCAAGACAGCTCTCTGCAATTTCTTTGGAGGCCAGAAGTTCAAGCTGGGGCTTGTTGCTTTGTGACAGACCAGAGCCCATCCTCTGAGAGCTGCAAGTGGCCTGCCAGCCTTTGTTACTGACAAGACAAAGCGTAGGGTTCAGCTATTCCCAGCATTGGGATTGGATGGTTCTTCTTAGTATTACTGGTTCAGTTCCGTGGGGTTTGCAGGACTGTGTCAGCATCCATGGATTTTGACCTAGTCTGTTTTGCACACATTCAATTGACTTCTTTAGGAATATACAGATGCTGATATTGCCAAGAGAAGTGAAGGGTAAAGTGAGTAAGAAGGATTTCTTCCAAGAGAAGAGGATGCACATAAATGCACAGGTGACACGCAATGGTACCACTGACTGCAGGAGGATGATACCAGGAAGACAAATTGTAGCTGTTATGTGTGGGTTTTGGTAATATTAGTCAGGAGGAAGTTTCTGTGAGAATTCTGGTGCTAGTAAGTGCTTCCAGAAGTCAGGAGAAGAAGTGGGAGAGAGCTGGAAAGGGACTAAAGAGGGAAAAAACCTGGGAAGGGCAGAAGACCAAGAATAAAAAATCTTTCACCAGTGGGAAGCAATACTTCTCCCTCTTTTAAAATTTTATTTTTTATTTTTTTCTAGTTCGAAAGGATGACAGGAGTGTGAGGCAAACTGTTATTTATGTAAAGGGGAAGAGACACATATGGGGACAACTGTTTTAAGGAGCTGCTTCAAAAATAACCACGGGAGAGGAGTGTGTTTGCAGAGTGTAGCTGGCAACCTACAAAGCATTATAAAGTATGACAGCAGTAGTGCTCCGAGTGCAGACAGCCCCATATTCATTGAATATCCAAAATACACAACAGAGGAATGCAGATTTGGATACTACTGTAATTCCAAACAAAAACAAACAAGCAAACAACAACAAAAAATCCAAACAAACAAAAACCTATTATTTGCCTGAGTAAGCAGACTGGGAGGTTTTGAAGGAGGATGCTCACACTTAGCTTTATGCCCTAGCCTGTCACTGACTGCTGAAGCCATGAACAGGCAGCAGCTGCTGGCCCCTGGGTTCAGCTTCAGACTTGGCTGTTGATTTACTGGAATCATAGAATCATTACGGTTGGAAAAGACATCAAGATCATCTAGTACAACGATCACCCCATCATCATCATGCCCACTAAACCATGTCCCAAAGTGCTACATCTATTCTTGAACACCTCCAGGGACAGTGGTTCCATCACTTCCCTGAACAGCCTGTTCCAATGCATTACATTCCTTCTGAGAACAAATTTTTCCTAATCTCCAACCTAAACCTCCCCCTGGTGCAACTTGAGGCCATTACCTCTCATTCTGTCACCAGTTACCTGGGAGAAGGGGCAGCCTTCACCTTGCTACAATCTTTCAGGTAGTTGTTGAGGGTGATAAAGTCTCCTGAGCCTCCTCCTCTTCAGACTAAACAATCCCAGCTCCCTCAGCCAATCCTCAAAGGACTTGTGCTCCAGATCCTTCATTAGCTTTGTTGCCCTTCCTTGGACACAAAGAAAGTCCATCAAAGCCCACCTGTTACCTTCACTTCCTAGAGGGTAAGAAAGGTAGAAAACATGGCTTTTCTGTTCCTTCCTCACCTTCTAACATCTGTGGCTACACACAACCCTGAAAGTGTGGTGAAGAATTCATCACAAATATTAACAAAGTAAAATACTTGCATCTCATAATTGGGTAATCAGATATCTAGCTTTGTATTTACTGAAGTTCAATAGACAATGAAAGAAATGGCATTTTAATCTTCAGGATGCATAGGTTATCCCACTGGATGGCCATTCTCTGTGCTTAAGTGTGTTTCTTATCAGACCCTGCAGAACTTGCAGCTGACTGGTTTTAAGCGGATATGGGCTTCTAAGCACAGATAACTTTTGAAATGAGAGCTCTGGCAATGCTTCCCTTGGAGTATTTCATGTGTTCTGTTCCAATATGGGTTCAGGTCTTGCCAAGCTTTTTCTATGAGTTTGTAACTATATGGAAAATACAAAAGAGTTCAGTCTCAACAGAATTTGGTAGATAACTTTCATCCTAGTTTGAACTGAGTGTATGGATTTCTCTGTGTAGTTGTTTGATTGCTTCCTTCTTGTTTCATGACAATCAATTGGCTCACAATTCTCTTTTGCCTGTATGAAGCGGGACCTGCGAGCACTGTATCGTGCACACCCTCTAGACATGCTGCTGTAACCTCTATAGTGCAGATATTCTTCAGATATCTTAGTCGCTAGAGCAGTGAAAAAGATAATGCTGACTGCAGACTATTAAGGTCTCTTCCTTGCTTCAGTCCAGCAAGTGTTGACATTGTGTTTGATGTGGTTTTTGCTGCCAATTCTTCTCTGACCTCCTGGTGGATGAAAAACTTAATGTGATCCAGCAGTGTGCTCTTGCAGCTCGGAAAACAAATGGTATCCTGGGCTTCATCAGAAGAGGGGCGACCATCAGGGAATAGGGAGTTAATTGTTCCTCTCTGTCTTTGTGAGGCCCCATCTGGAGTACTGTGTCCAGGTTTGGAGCCCCCAGTACAAGAAAGACAGGGAGCTGTTGGAGAGGGTCCAGAGGAGGGCCACAAAGATGACCAAGGGACTGGAGCACCTCCCCTACGAAGACAGGCTGAGGGAGCTGGGCTTGTTCAGCCTGGAGAAGAGAAGGCTGCAGGGTTGAGGGAGGGAAGATTTAGGTTGAATATCAAAGGGAAGTTCTTTACCAAGAGAGTGGTGAGGTGCTAGAACAGGCTGCTCAAAGAAGTAGTGGATGCCCCAACCCTGGAGGTGTTCAAGGCCAGGTTGGATGAGGTCCTGGACAGCCTGGTCTATTATTAGATATAGGGGCTGGTGGCCCTGCATGTGGCAGGGGGGTTGGAGCTTGATGATCTTTATGATCGTTTCCAACCCGAGCCATTCTATGATTCAATGAATTTAGCTGCTAGTTCTGATCTACTCACTTCCTAGACACCTTACTACAGCAGAGTCCTGCAGCTATGAAAATATGGGAACAGTTAGGTGAAATGTCACTTTCTCATTCTACAGAGTACTTGTCTGTGAGCATGCCCGTTTCAATGTGTTGCACAGCAGTGCCACTTACCACCAGATGGCTGGACCTCCTCTTTGTCCTGCTCTCAGTTTTCTGAAGCTGACAATGCTTAAAGCAGGACAATGGCTTTTTGTAAACTCTCCTGCCGCTCCCTTTAAAACTTAACATTTCTAACAGTTCATGCTTTTAGCAAATTTACTTTTAAGATGAATGGTTCAAACTTTTCAAGCATACTGAGAGCTGTGTTAATTTCTAAGGAAGTGATGAACATTATACAAAGCAAAATCAAAGAAGCAGCAGCTCCCTATTGCCGTTCTTTTTGCATTCCAGTAGACATATCACACAAATTTCACAGAGTCTTTTGTTTCACAGGTGCATGCATGAGTGTGACACATTCTACAGTTAATCTTTCAGACTGGGATAGAGCATGATATACTTCTGAGAAGTCATGACTTAGCCACATATTTTAGTCTGGTGAATTTGGTGAGGCACCATTTGCAAAGCTGTGAGAGATGTGACTTATGGTTATTCTTATGTATTATGTTCAGGAGGGATATTTCTGTCCCAAAATAGCTTTCCTTGCCTAAATAAAAAATATTTTACTTATAAGTTAATACTTCTGGGTGGAAAAACATGAACTTCCCTGATGATCGCAGACTAATACAATGCATAGAGCAAGCAGGACCCTGAAAGTCACATAAGACAAAAATATAAAATATACATCTGTGTCATGGCTTTATGATTTTTGTTATTGGTATTTCACATCATAACATCATGTAGTGCATTGGGAGTTAATGCTTCAGCTAATGCTGAAGCTCTGTGTATTGTTGATATTTCCAGGCACCTGGTCTCTTCCCCAGAAGTGAAGAAGAACTACATCTCCCAGAAGATTTTCACTGTTCCCTTTCTGTTTTGCATTTAGAGGGAAAGATAAAACTGCTCGTGAGTAACGAGACGGCCCCTTCTTTTACTGCTTGTCTCTGCGGTTGTGTGCTCCCTCGCCTTTGGCATTAGAGAAAGGCCTTTGCTTTTGCATACTCTCTCTCATTTTATTTATCAGCTTCTATTTCAATTTTATTGTATCATACTCTCTTATCTTGCATTCCACTATCATATTTAGTAAATTAGTTTTCTCCCTTGGCTTGTTGCCACAGTTCGTTTTTAGGCCCATCTCCCTACTTTCTCCCCATTTTTCCTTCCTTCTCTCCTGGGATGCAGGTTGGTGAGTCCCTCTGCACCATTGGTCACAGAACTGGGTGGCTGATCCGACCCTAAACTACTGACAATTTGTTTCTTGAAGATGTTACTGCTTTTTTTTTCCCTTCTGTTATCAGTCTCTTCTTTGCATTTTCTGATCCATTCCTTTTAATTTACTGGGTCTACATATTGTGCTCATAGATACTTGCATCCTCGAGTTAAAAACAACAAAGAGATACATCCTAAAACTAAGATTCCTTTAGTTGTTTTGCTATTACATTGTGTGTTGACCACTTGCAGAAGCAAGGACAGATGCAGTCCCTGCCTCTACTCTAAGTGACTGATACATCAAACTTGGAAATGTTGGGGCTCTTCAACAGTTATGAGAAAGGCTAAGGAAAATGGACTAAAAGATAGGTGGTACATGAAAAAGTAAGGTAGAGATGGATCCAGAAGTACATCTGGGGTAAGATTTCTTCTCTTTTTCCAAATACTGGTTCAGGTTTCAGTCACCTGTAGTTCAATTTCCTTAAAAGACTACAACAGCAAAATAGCTGATGGTACACTGCAGCAAAGAGAAGCAGGAAATTAAAACGAGCTCCACCCATGCCAACTCAGAGATTAACACAGAGAAGCATACAGCAAACTACAAGACTATGAAAAATAAGACTTTTCAAAAGCAATTGAAACCTGACAAGAATATTGGTGGCTCCTATTTTTTCCTCATTCACTTGAACATTTCTGATCTTATAAATGTAATGAGAGAATAAAAAATGCCTGAAAATTTCCACTTACTAGATTTGCAAACAAATAAACTACATATTTTCTTGAAGCATCTTCATTTCAAAGGTGTCCAAAGGGTAATGTGTGCAGGCTATCTATTATAAAGTGTTCACTTTGAAAATATTCTAGGAACAAAATCTGGCTTACAGGCCCCTCAGACTCTCAAAATACTGCAGTTCCCAAGTAAGTATGGGAATCATGGCTAGCCTGAGCCCTATCTTTTGCTGCTTGATCCTGTCACAAACAGTATGCTGCCACTGAGAACACAGCACTATCTGCCAAAGATGTAGCATTACCAGTGGCATGGTCTGTTCCTCCCACGACACAATGGAAAAGAAAAAGCCCTTAATAACACAGCATGGTCTTGTAAAGACTATAGTACTACCATTTTAGGCCTTCTGGAAATGTTTAAAAAAATGTGCATTATTTATCTTGTTCTTAACAATGTCCTAGTAATTTGTGGTATGAAAAGTGTGGTATTTGCTGTGGTGTCTTTGTGTTATATCTGAGAAATCAAGAGCATTTAATACTGAAGGTACAGGAAACAGTGGTATCTTTGATCCTACTATGTGGTAACTGTTGACAGATGTGAATAGAGATGTGTAAGAACTGGACACAAAATTATGAGGAAATCATATTAAATGTATCAGTCACCTTCCTTTAGGATTATCAGCTCACTCACGGAATCCAGAAGCATCCTAATACATGATTAGAGGCCCTAGATATGCTCTGTCATACAGCTTGAAAGGCAGGAGTCATCAGTGTCACAACAAAGATGAAGGACCTTTTGCGCTACTATTGCCATAGCTGAGATGGGCAAACATGCTCTTGCTAGAGACTGGCTCCTCAAGCACCTTGTTCCTTGGGGTTTTGGGTCCGTATTCTGCTATGAAGGTGCTGGCTCTACAGGTAGAGAGCCCTATCAGAATCAGAAAACAATGAAAAATTGCTGCCTTGATTCAAAATAAGAACCTGTTGTATAGATGGCTTTTTCCACTGTTCTCAGCAATGTGATTTGAGGCTGTCTGAGCTGAGGGCTGTGTGCTGAATTCCCGGCTGAATCAGTGAAACATCTACTTCATCATGTTTTAGCTCCATTCTTTGTGAACCCAAAGCTGAAAGCTTTTTTAGAAGATAGGTTCCAAGATGAACTGGTCTGCTAGCTTCCCCTCCCACCACTCTGACTGCAACTTGCATTTATGGCCTTCAGCAACCACGTTTGCTCCTTCATCTAACCTTCTGCTCCTACTACCTGACCTGAGAAAACACAGATTTGCTTGGAAAGAGATGCAAGGTTCATTCCTGAAGGATTGTTCATCTGGACAGCTCTCATTCAGGCCCCCAGGTAAGAAAAATATCTGCACAGGAAGATGGATGGGGGAAGCTCATTTGGCTTAGGGCTGTGTTAAGGAAACCCTTGCAGGGAAATGCATTCAAAGATTATTAAAAATGGTGGATTTACAGAAAACTTTGCCACCACTCAGAGGAAATCCTCACTGTCCTGAGTGCTGTTATGGAGTAAACACTGTATGTTAAACCTGAGCTGTGAAGAGAGGGTGTCCTGTGTTATTTGCTGAAGAATGGCTGAGAGCAATTCAGAGGGCGTTGGATAGCCAAAAGGACCTTATCTCACAAAAAAGGCATAGTGCTCCATCAGAGGATAAATATCAGTTACATTTCTGGACAGAACATCTGAAAGAATTACACCAAAACCTTCAGAAACAGACAAGCAAATGCTTCTGTTGAGGAAGCGAACAGTTTCCAGATTTGCAGTTTGTTCAGTGCCTTAGCAATTCAAAATGAAAAGGATACATTTGGCATTTGCTGAAGTCTACTTTTATCTCTGTATTAATGACAGTGGCCCTGTAGCACAAATAATGAAGGTGCAGGGGTTTGCCTACATAGTAATTGCAGCCACTACTAATTCAGAACTGCAGATGTGAGACTCTTTTGTACAATAATATATATGTTTTTATCTCATTATGTCCTGTCACCGTCCTGCATGCAAAATTATAAGAAGTAATTAATAGGAAATGCTCTTTGAGAGCTTGTTTGGCTATAAGAGAGAAGTGCTTGGAACCATCTTCAGTCACTGTATGATAGTGAGACATGGATCAAGCACACGAGACCTTTCCTGCCTCAGTGTTGTGCAGACTCATCAGGGGAAGTGTTAAGAAAGCACGCAGTAAAAATCTCCAGAGCTAGGGCTTGCTGAAGTGCTGCACTACAGAGGCAGAGCTGCGCTTCTGAGCATTTGCTCCAAGCAGTGAGACTGCAGCTGTAGCCCTGTTCCTGTTTGCTCCTTAGCCTTCACCTGCACGGCATGTGGGCGGAAGCATTCACCTCTTCCTCTCAAAAGCAGCAGAGCTTGAGGTTCCTGGCAAAACACCCCAAACAAGACAAACCCTCCATACCTACTCCTTTTGCTTGCAAGAAAGAAAAAGCAGGGTGCATTATTCTTCCCTACTGTTTGATAGTAGCATTTCTGGCACTAATGATCTTCATATTTCATTTTGCAGCTGTTTGCTCCAAAGGGACTTCTGAGGTTGTATCTTGTCTTTCTGTTTTGACTGCTGCAAGACTAGTCTGGGCTTATCGTGAGCAAGCCATGCAGACTGCAGTAGAGCTCAGCTGGGTGGATCTTGTGACCATTGCTGGAGTTCCCTTCAAGAAATTTGCATTCTAGTTAGTAGCTCTCCTCATCTTTCTTCCAAAGCCTTCAAATTTTAGAGGGAACTGCTGTGAGTAGAATCTGCAGTTTCTTAATATGATTATTTTTACCACGAGAACAAAAGAAATAATAGAACTTTATACTAGAAGTATAGCCTTTGGAAAAAGAACATTAAGGCTTAAATACATATTGCATTGAGAAAGTAATACTGGGTGTGATGTGTTTGGTTACTGGTTATTATTTGATATGCCCTAACTTCAGCTTCTGGCCTCTCACTCTGTAGATGTATTGACGCACAGTGCTTTGTGACTCAGCCTAACAACAATGCTTTTGTTACCAAATTATAATGATACTGGGTTGATCCTGCAAGAGGATATTATTATTCAGTAGTCAGAGGTTAAGTTTCAGGCTGAAAAAACAGCTTGATACTCACCAGAAAAGCCACTAACTAGTGTAGCTTTAATGACAGTTAGTTAATACTTGCACTTGTGACAGAACTGAAAGGATTTGTTTTATTCTTGTAGAAAACTGAAGCCATATTCACAACTGGGATAAGGCACACAAATTCACTGAAGCCAGTACAGCTTATTTCAGCACCTGAGTCCGGTCCTGTGAAATCCTTTTCTCAGAACTTTCAAGCCTAAAAAGCCCTCCCTCTTTTGAAGTCAGACATGTGCTAAGCAGAAAACAAAGTGTTTTTTATGTTTGCAAGAGCACTAAATGAATACAAATGGTATCACAGGCTGGGATGATAAACAGATTGAAAAATATTTTGATGTAGGCAGTACCTCTAAGTCCATAGATCTTGTATTCTAGAAAGCTCTATAGCTTCTTTGTGGAAAAAATACTGCTACTGTATAAATTTCAACTAAAATGGGGTGTCCAGGAAATAACTAGACCTAGGGACACAGACATCGAACTTTTCTTAGACCATAACTCTTTATCTTCCTAAATGTGGCACAAGGTGACATTAGTAATGCGATAACTCATGGAACTTCCATCTTTAATAGGCTACTTAGCCATATCTCATCTCAAGTCACTCAGACTTGCATTTCTTTTACCCTGAAAAATGTCTAAAAATTCAGAGATCAACAAACAGGGGCAGACGCAAAAACAGAAGTGCAGGATTTAAGAAAAGACCAAATTGAGGAATTGAGATGAGAGCTTTTTACTTCAAGTAAGAATTTCAGAGTCTACAGTTATTTCCCTTCTAAGATATTTAGCAAACTTCCTGCACTTACCAGCATCAGTCTTGGTCAGCCTTTGGTCAGAAGTCTGTTGACTACTGTTGACTTAGGGGCAGAGAATGCATTTAATCATTCAGATTGGACCTTTTCTCTCGTGTCAGTAGTAAATCAAAACGTTGCATAGCATTGTGAAGCAATGGGCTTTTAGGAACATTACTTTGTCACTGAAATACTCCCCCTTAGTTCTCCTGTAACTAGGTAGATGAATTATAAAGCAACAGAATTTGAATAACTGTCTCACCATATTGCAAGGAAAGGTAATATTATCTACTCACTTCTGCTGAGTATTGCCTCAGGCTTCTGTACCAAAACATCACACTAGAACTCAGTACTGTCTAGTAACTAACACTGAATTTAAAGTGTTGCCACGGTCAATCATGCTCAGTTTCCAGACCTAGGTCACCAAAGCATGTAAAAAAGGATCCACGAGTGATGACTCAAAGCTAAAGAATTTCTTTTTTTTTTTTTAATTCCTGTTTGTTTAGGACAGAAGATAAAATGTGTTTATAAACCAGAGAGGCTGTTGCAGGTGCAGTGGACTCTGTTCCAGCTGGCACTCTGTAAGATCAATTACCTCTATCAAAGCTGTTCTGCTGCCTTTGCTGTCTAGTTGCTCATTTCTGAGGCTGCACGGGAACCCTACAAACAGAGTGAATTAAAAAGACCAGAGCTCTGTGTTCAATACTCTCTTCAAGTGTACAATTTAACCATTAATGCTACAAGCCCTAATTCTTCTTAATCTGACCAAATGGTGGGAAAACATGAAAAGCTTTTGAGTTTGAAATGACCTGGCAACGGTGATGCTATTCTCAATTGAGAATGCAAATGAAGCCATGTAATATGGTGCTATAATTGAAAAAGGCTGCATTTTTTTAAGTTGATGATCAGGAATGGAGGGATTGGTAGGCAAGCTATCAAAGACTGTTATTGAATACAGAGTAATAAATATTATTCTGCAATATTTTCCTGTTGCCTGTGAAGCATTACAATGCTAAAGGGTGCCAACATGTGGTGTTAGTAGGGTGTTGTGACAGCAATATTATCAATGTTTGTACAGGTTGTCACCAATACTTGAAATGACTTGTAAAAACAGCACCTTAATAATAATACCCTGTTACCATTACCATGCTGTAGATGGAAATGCGCTTTCATTCTTTGGTACACAATCTATATATTACTGATTACTTTTCTACCTTCTTCCCACAGATGGTCTTGCAAAAGACAGTGTTAACAACACTCTAACAGCATGTACAATCACATCATTTGTATGGTAAGCTATATGGTTATATTCATGTTATAAGTTTTTTTTTTTTTTTTTTTTTTTTTTTTTTTTTTTTTTTGCATTCATTTCTCATTTACCACCAAACACCCCACTAATTTTCATGGATCCATTTCAGCAAATGCTTTTTCTCCCCAGCATCTGCTACACCTGATGGAAATGTTTTCCTCCCTCAAAAAACACACACGATCAGGGCTCCAAAACCAGCATGAGCTGATCTTGAACCAAAGACTATTGTTGTTCTAAAAATATCATGCTTTTGAAGACTGTTATCTTGCAGTCTGGTAGAAACGGGAGACATAATTTACTATTACAAAGAAGTCTTCCATCTTTTCAATTAAAAGTATTGCACTTATCATTGCCGGGCCAGGAAACTCTGAAGACTTGCAAGATTGAGACGATGATATCCTTCAGCCAGGAAATGCTATTATGCTGTTAATGCTAGGCTGCATGTACTCTGAATCCCAAGTAGCATATGAATACAACGCTACAGCTGGCAGATACCGTCAGTGTACGCTCAGTAGGAACTCTAGAAAACGCCGTAAAATAGTTCCTCTTGTGTTCCTGTGCACGTAGCACACACACAAACTCAGGTGGGAGGTGATCTGAAGACATCCGTCAACAAGCTGCACACGGTGCAATTAGGGCTGTACACCCTCTCATCACGGCAGCCAGCCCACAACCAGGCTGCCAGGGGACTGCCGGATCAATGAGTTTTGCCCACTCATTTGCCCTTCGCCAAGGGTTTGGTTGACCTTTAAAAATGGAAAACCCTCCATCTCCGACCTAAAAGTCCGCCGCGAAGCCACGCGTCCTCGTCAGTAGTACTGACCACGGGCGCTAAGCGAGAGGGCATTCGCCTCAGCGCCGCCAGGAGCGCCCACCACCGCCCTCCCTCCGTCCTCACCCCGACTCGGGGCCGCGCCGACCCCTCCGACCCGCGACACGGCGCAGGCCGCTCCCCGCGGCGGGCAGACCCCGGCGGCTCAGCCCCCCCACAGGCACCCCGCCGCCGGGACACCCGCCGCGAGGAGCGGGCGCTTCGAGCGGGACGGCCGCGAAGCCTGATTGGCTCGGCGCGCCGTCAATCATCCCGCCGGCGCTCGCGACTGAGGGCCTCGTCCCTCCCCCGCTCGCCACCACCATCACCGCGGGGCGGGGCCACGCGGCGGCCCTTGCCGCTGTGGGGGCGGGGGAGGGAGCGTTGTGCAAGCGGGCGCTTGCGAGCCCCGCGCCTCTGCCTAGGCACCTCCCGCCGGTCCCCTTCTCCCCGCTGCGAGCAGTCGGGGCCTCCTCCATGCGGGAGAGGCGAAGGCGGGAGCTGTTGGCCGGCCATCCCCGGCGTCCGGCGAGCCGGAGCCGAGCCGCCGCCGCGCCGCTTCTGCCGCATCTCCCCCATCTCCCCGCGGCGCGCTGAGCTCTGCCCGTCGCGCCGCCCCCTCCCTCAGTCTTTTCACCCCCGCACCCCGCCGCCCGTTTTATGCTTTTTTCTTGTTTGGGTTTTTTTTTTTTTTTTTTCTCTTTTTCATCCCCTCACCTTCGGTTTTCATCCTGGCCGCGAGCAAAGTGTCTTCATGAGCGCAGAGGATGTCCGGGAAGCACTACAAGGGGCCTGAAGTCAGTTGTTGCATCAAATATTTCATCTTCGGCTTCAATGTCATCTTCTGGGTGAGTGGGCGCAACCCCCGGCCTCGCACCGCGGAGGTCGCGGCGGCTGCGGGGCGCCCGAGCGCGGCTGGCGCGTGACAGTTGGGCGCGAGGCGGGCTGGGGGGGGGGGCGAGGCCCTCCGCGCCCCTCACGGCTAACGGCTATCGGCTAACGGCTGCCCGCCGCTCGTGCCGCTCCTCGGCCCTCCGAGCGGCTTTTGTTGTAAGTGCCGAGGGGCTTTCTTGCTTCACCCCCACCCCCCCCCTTTTTTTTTTTTTTCTTTCCCTCGCCCCCCTTCCCCCAGCCCCCAGCTGCTTTGTGGTAGCAGCCAGGCGCGCAGGCCTGGGGAAGGGATGGATCCGTGAGGATATCGGTACTAAAATATATACGCGCTCGACGCAAGAAATCAAAGCCTCAAGTTCTGCGAGAGGTGCCGTTGGCAGGAACGGTTACACAATGCCGAGCTGTGCGTGGAACGGCGTTATTCTGCTCAGCCGTCAGCACGGAGCGGTCCCTGTGCGACGCTGCACGCACCGCAGCCCCGTGTTGCCCCGTTCCAGCACCGGGCGTGGAGCGGGCAGAGCCGTACGGCGGGGTGAACCCGCATAGGTTAGCGTTTCTAGCATCTTCTCAGCGTGTTGGCTCTGAAGGAGAAGCAGCTTTTTTGGGGTGTAAATTCCAAATTTTGGAACCACGGGATGAAGGTGTGAACGGTTGATCTCGTGTGTGCATGGGCGATGAGTTCTTAGCGCTGCGTAGAACGTGAAAGTTGGGTGAAGGCTCTTATGTGTGCAATCCCTTCTTTTCACGGGGCATTCCATTTAGCAGTAGCAAATGTGCATGAACTCCAGCAGGGTGAATGTTGGGTATTTGATGTTGTACTTGATATATTGGCTTTGGACTATAAAGGTGGTTTGGGTCAATTAAAAAACCAACCAAACAAAAAAGACCCACCACCACCATTTTTCTTTTTTACGAATGTAGATGGTGAAGAATGAAGGAGAGAAACCTTGACAATACCAAGCTTGCAATTATTACCTTGGTGTTTATCTGGCTAATAAGGACTTGTAGTTCACCTTTTGTCCGTGTGCCTGGGAAGCAAAGATGCCTGGTGTGGATGATTTGGAGGGGCAGGATTTTTGATCAGTGACACTCTTACAGTGAAATATCTTTCCTTAATTAAGAAAGTGTGTTGCTAGAAAGAAGTTGACCGCAGTCACATACCTTTATGTCAAAGTTTGTTTGGCCTAAGAATGAGACCTGTGGTGATGAGTTGTTGTAGGTGAGTATCCTGACCCTACTGTGCTGTGTTTTTATGATCTGCTCAAGTTTAATGGTGGAGTTTGCTGTGGCTCTCTTCCTTCATCTGTTTTTTTGTTTTGATTCCCATGGGCATACACTGCTGAGAACACATACGTTTTTCAGGAGGGAGCAGGGCAGTGTGAGGAACTCTTGTGTGACGTGTCCTTGAACCAAAGAAGGAAGGTTATGATGAAACACACACAAGTATGTTATCTTGCTCTTCCAGGCACGCAATGAGATAGACACCCTATAACTTTGTTCACTTCATTCTCTGAAGACAAATTTGCAGATGGTGAAAATAGGGAAGCGATATCTTCTTGGCACTTAGTGGCTGGTTGTTTTCTTATTCCTCTGTTGAGGCTGGCACATGCAGCTTTTGCTTGGTGCAATGGAATGGATTAAAGGAGATCTCGCTGGGCCACGTGGCTTTGTACTGCTGGAGTGGTAATCCAATGACCTGAGCATATTGCCCGCTCTGCCATTTGCTTGTCTATGTGGCCCTTGCTTACAGATTACCTGTTTTGCAAAATGCAAATCGTCTGGTGTCCTTGGCTAAACATCATGAGATCCACGCTCAAAAAGCACTTGATATGGCTTCAGTCATTTCTTCTGTTATCTTTTTATGAGGAAACCTGCATTTGTTACCGTGGTGAGATGTAAGACAATGACTCTTGCAGAATATATTTTAAAGTTTTTATGGAATTAATAGTACTTGTTTAATATTCTGTCATGAAACTGGGCCAGGAAAGCTGTAAAGAAAAATTGCAGGCTTGGTTGGATGTTCACAGAAAGTGAGCATCAAACACAGCCACTACTGTAGTCCTTATGGATAGGTTGAAGTGATGAAGAGGTCACTGTATTATCCCAGTGACACTCTCCTGGGGTCTTGTAGACATTTGGGTACGTGGAACACCTTTGTTAAAACTTTTAAAGCTTTCTTATGTGCTGGTTTTAACATAACCTTTTAAAATTTTAATGAAAACAAATGGAAAAAATACCCTCTATTATGCATCATAAAACAATGGTCTAAAAATAAAGAGAACTGAGTTGGAAGAGCAATGGTTTTGACAAGAAAATTATCAGTGCCTTGAATAGAGAAATATTGTAGATCTGCTGAAATTTTATGGGGAATAATTGTGTACATTAGTTCAATGGAAGGTATTACAAAAATACAGAAATTGGGGACTTTGTATGCTGCAGGATATAGGCAAAATAAATATCAGATGTTTTTCTTAGTTGTTTTTATTTGGTGCTAATAAGTTATTTCTTTCCTTTAAAAAAAAAACAAAAACACAACAAAACATGGCTGATCTGTTGGAATAATTAGTATGGAAAGTTGCACTCTAGTGCTCTGTCTTTAGTTGTGACTAAAGGAAAGGTGACATGATACTCTTATGGAGATAGTTGTACTCCACCCCAGGCAACTTGCCCTTGTCTCTACATCTCATAATGTTTTAGAAGAGAACTGTATCCTCCAAGACTGTGGTAACTCATGTTCTAGGCATACTTGCCAATTTAATTTCTTTCTTCTTTTTTTTTTTTTTTTTTGGCATCCAATGCTAGGAAGCAGGTAAATATACTGACAGTGCTTGTTTGGAGCTCTTTGAGGTTGCAGTGCTCTGTGGAAGTGCCTGCTTGGCATTTGCCAGTGTAACGTTTAGAAACTGAGACCAAATAGGCACAAACATATTGTGATGAAAAAGTAGATTTCAGTGTTTTGCTTTCCTTTCCATTGCTCAGCTGCCATTCTGCTGATGGTTCATTAGGGCATACTCCTGTGCTTTAACTTGGCCAGCATAATGCATACCTTTGTAGGCTGGTGGAAGAGTCAGTGTTTTTCTGTGAACCTTTATGTCTTTATCAAGGTGAATCATAATGTATTCTGAGCTAGATAAGACCTGAATGCATAGTGCAAGTTAAAAGAAGACAATTGTCTTGTTTACCTGCATTCTTTACCTACTTATCTCCCCTCATCCCATGTTGTCGTCCATGCAGAATGATGTCAAAAGTGTAATGCAAAAAATAAAAGTAGGTTGCCATTTTCCCTTCTTACCTTTCTACTTCTGTAAGACAATTTTAAACTGACTTTTAGTCCCAAGAAGTGCTTTAAATTCCTTTCTGTGCTTTATTGTGCTTGGTGGGATCTATGAATATATACTTTCATTTAAATTGGAATTTTCATGTCAGCTGGAAGTTGCTGACCCTAACTTAGTAGGAACAATGTATAGAAAGCATTGACTTCTCAGACTGCAACCTTTACTTTATCTGGTGATTCACTTGAAGTCATGCAATAAGCTGCCATTATGACGCATCAGAATATTGCAAGTCATGTATTTTAATTTGCTTGACATGTGCTGGTTTTGAGGGTAACTGTAGGGGGGGTCTAGATAGTCTTCTGAATTACCAGAAGATAGCAGAAAGAAAATTGAATGAAGTTATGTAAGTGTGTTGTGGGAAAAGTGTTGGGAAAGTGTGCTGACCTTTGAGGGACAAGAAATAGACTGTTTATTGAATTTTGTACATTGTTGGTAGTTTGTTTTCAAAGGGGCAGAAGATCATTTTCTCATGCCAGCTACTTTTCAGACATCCACAAAGGAAGTTTTTGTTATGTAATTTTGCCTTGCCACATTGCTTTAAAAAAAAAAAAAAAAAAGTAAATCCACATACGGCTTGTTCCATGTGGCCTTCAAATGCAATGTAACACTTGATCTTTATGTATTTGCACAGGGGAGATGCTCTTTCAGTGGAAGTGAATGACATTCTGATCACGTCTCCCTCACTCCAACCCCTTCCCGCCCTTTTTTTTAATAATCAAATTACTACTATTGTTACTATTTTAAAATCTAATATCACCACTAACTTGGAGAGCATTTCATAAATGGTCCTACCAGAAACAGAACTGTTCTTGTCTGGAGAAAATGTATAACTGTTTCGTAACATTGAAGGGTAGCAATGTACATTGTATATTTTGATAAAATAGATGCATTGTTGTGAGTTTGGGAGCTCTGAATTCCTGGCTAAGTCTTTGAGCGGACATAGCCCTTTAAATGCATACAGAAGCTTATGGTGTTCTCTGCCTTCCCTAGTAACTTTGTAGCAGGCCGTATCATTGGTTATTCAGAAAGAATGACATGAGGAACATGGATGAAGCCTGTCTCCGTCCTAAGTATTTGTGCTGCCCAAACTAGTTGTTTGTAAATATCTTATTGTTTTAAGCTCTTTCATGGTTGGGGTTTGCAGAAGACTGAATAAGCTAAGGACACAAGACTAAGAACTAAGGAAAAAGCACTGATTGTGGTTAATTGTGTAACTTACTATGTTAGATTTCAACATACTTAACAGTATTGGAACTATTAAATACAACTTACATAATTCTGGTGTAGAGATGGATTTGGTAAATGTATTTACCAGTCTCCCACCTTGTTTCACCTGATGGCACACCTACTGCAGAGCACTGAGAATACATTTTGGAACTTTAGCACTCCAGTCAGAGAAAAGCTGATGAGCAACATGCTGAGTATGTGCAGTGGCAGCAGAGTACTTCAGCAAGTGAAACAGTTTATAATATTTTCCTAATAAAGGTAGTAGATCCATATTCCAGAACACTGAATTTGATGAAAAGGAGACTTGGGGAGTCTACTTCTTTGGAGAAGAGGAGGCTCAAGTGAGACCTTCTTGCTCTCTTACAGCTACCTGAAAGGAGGCTGTGGTGAGGTGATGGTTGGCCTCTTCTCCCATGTAACTAGCAATAGGACTAGGAGGAATGGCCTCAAGTTGCTCCGGGGGACGTTCAGGTTGGAGATTAGGAAAGAATCCTTCTCCAAAAGAGTGGTCATGTGCTGGAATGGGCTGCCCAGGGAGGTGGTGGAGTCACTGTCCCTGGAGGTGTTCAAAGAACATTTAGATGTTGTACTGAGGGACATGGTGCAGTAGGAAATGTTGGTGATAGGTAGATGGTTGGACTGGATGATCTTAGAGGTATTTTTCAACCTTGGTGATTCTATGATTCAGTGAGATCCTAATTCACTAAGATAACCTCTTTGTGATAGGCTCTTCAATAATATATTTATCATGTATGTGCATACTCAACTATTCCATATGATACAAAGGCACACAGGGAAAGCAAGCAGCTGCTATGCTGTGGAAGAAGGTGGGTTTGGGTCCCATATCAGGTAGTGCAAATAGATATAGGGGTAATTTTCAGATTGAATTTTTTTTTTCTTTTGTCTTATGTGGGAAGCGGAAATAAGAAAAATGTGAGGAACTTCTGTCTTCTCCAGTGCAGAGGAGTTTCCAAGTATGTACTCTGTTTTTAAACACTCTTGCATTTAATTCCTTAGATTACAATAATCCTGAAGTACTTTTGTACTTTTTAGCAAAATTGAATTTATTCTCTATTCCTTAAAGTCTGTAAGATGTAGTAGGTAGTAATTAGTAGGGGATAAGACACTTAAGTTACAATTAGTGAAATACTTCCAGGATACTTTCCTTCAAGTTCCCTTGCTACAAATAGACTTGTTGTAGATAGAGCATTATAGAATGTTTTTGACACCAAGGTCACTACCGTCTAGAAATTCAGTGCATCATTAAATGCTCACAGTAGGTAGGTACCTCAGCAGTTTCTACTCCCGTGAACCAAGGCCACAAACCAGTGAAGATCTGCTGTGGGTATCTGGAATATTGTTTTGCTTCCAGTTAGAATAAGGGGTGAAAGAATATTTTTGACCCAAAGAAATGTGACCTAATTCCGCTGGGCAGGGAATTTCAGTCTAAAGTATAATGCTACAGGGTAAGTTCAGCCTTATGCTTTGTGTTGCCCAAAATATGCAGCACATTTCTCAAATACATGGCTAGCAGCCTGTCAGCAGGACTCTAATTGTTTTATTGATGTAGGCAGGAGCGAAGAGCTGAGCAATTCAGGAGTTAACCCAGCTCTGTTAGTAGTGACCCTGAAGTGACTGTCACCATTAACCACAGAGGGTGCATTCCAGTAAAGGAAATTGGCTTTAACTCTTCTAAATACATGACTTCATGGTTAGGATTTTGTAGTGACTTTGTACTTTAATGCTGTTTTTTCATATTTTTTTCCCATATTAAAATTTAGAAAATATTGCAGTAATGCAAGAAAGAATTTAAAAAAAAAAAAAAATGTGTGGTGTTTTTTTTGTTTTGTTTTTGCTAATGTATTGAGCTGCAATCTAGCATACTTTTATAGTGCGAGGTCCAGGAAAACATGGATTTTTCTCTACTGTTTTGAGGCCTAATTTATTTTCCATTGTACTATTGAACAAGTTTGGAAAACATCCCATTTCTTGTGAGCCTGCTGCTGCTCCTGCCAAAAAATATGTTCCCTGTTGACTCCCTGTGGATGTGGATTTCCACTGATTTCGACAGGACTTTGCACAAGTAGAAGAGTGGGTTGGGGTGGCTGTCACTGCTGCCTCATTGCCCTGCATGTGGCTGCTTTTGTAACCAAATCTACAGCCGTTCACCTTCCCCTTTACGTTCACATTTAAAAATGTCACTGACACATTGGGGTTTGCAGTCAAGGGAGCTTGATTTGGTATCAAACTCTGACTCAGTGTGATCACATATAACCTCCAGATGGCCTGACTTGTGGAGATGCTCAGAACAGTCAGATCCCACTCCTTCAGCAGTAGAAAACAAATGAGGCAAATGGCAGGAACAGTGTTTATCTTAATACACATCAATCTCCACCTTCAGCTAATGTTTCAACTTTCCAGTTGCTTTCCTCTGGACAGCATTTAGAATAAGCATTTCAGCACACACAGAGGATCTTATGAATGAACTGTCAATTTCCCACAGAACTGGGGAAAAATCAATATGTCTCTTCCCGGCCTTGAAAATCCCTAGTGAAGGCTCCATTACATCAAATAATATTGAAAATCATTTCAAGCAAAGTTCCTGATGTGTGGTGATAGAGGACTTTTAGCCTTCTTTTTGCAACAAGGCAAATACATATTAAGAAAACTGCCTATTCTGTACCTGTTACTATCTGGTTTTCTCAACCGCTGTGCTTCTTGCACAAAAATCAAAGGACTGTAGCAGCTTTTTCCTAAATATGGGTTGGTTTTTTTTTTTCCCTTAAGAGGCAAGAAAAACTGTGCCTAGAAGTGTCTTTTTTTTTTTTTTTTAATATTGTGTTCAAAGAAAGAAGTAAAGGGAAACTAGATCCCTTTGGATATATGACATATTTTGGGTTTGTAGAGGCTTCTGTTTTGCTGACTATAATGTCAAGGAGTTAAAACCTTTTGTTTATCTACTATCATATGCTCAGTAGCATATTGTTACAGGGTAATGAATGTGGTATAAATAAAATTGCAAGGCTGCTTGCAGTAATTCAGCCTGCTGGGTGTTTCCTAGCATTATGGCTTTACCCTTAATGAGAGTCCAGCTTAATTTAGTTTGGTTTAGGCACAAATCTTCTGTGATGCAAAATGTTACTTTGCGTCAGGACTCTTACTCTATACCAAGAGGGCAGATTCTCTCAACCAAGCTTTGGTGTCCTAAGCAAAGATGTGGCGGTAGTGTGAGAGGTGGCACTCCTAGCAGATCTCCCAGCTGTCATTTTGTCAGAGCCCGCAGCACAGGTTCTCCCTGTTGGACACCTTTGCTTTGTATACTTATGCATAAGGAGGGCATTTATCTTTCTGAGAGCAGGTTCCCTGTTTTTCCCTCCCACTGAATTGCATGTCTTCTGCAGCGTTTTGTTTTCCTGCCTGTAATGTGAACTCAATGTGAACTTAAATGCAAGTGTGCAGCTTCATCACATACTTCTCTGATTTCTTTTCCTTCCTGTAAATGTTATTCCAAACACTGCCAGTCTGTAATAAGGTACTTGATTGGAGCAGTCTCCTGGAAGGGGTGGCAAATGATCTGCTCTCTGAAGAGCAGGGAATGTTTATCATCATTATCCATTTCTGAGTGTCTTTTTTGAGGGTTCTGTTGCAAACAGGTTAGTAAGTATTTAATGTTGGGAAACATGTAGTGAGCATGTAGCAAGGTATGAACATATAAAGTATGTGTGCATACATATATAGAGAATATACTGTGTATATATGTGGAAGAAACAAAAATATTAACTTATAGGAGCAGAAATTTATTGATCCATGTGCCTAAAAGCAGGACTTGAAGAGACTGAAAACTCATCTAACTTCTGTTACCTGGAAAGAAGGTGTTTTTGCGCTGATCTTCCACTGGCTGTATTCCACTCTTCTGCTGCTCCTGGAAGCTCTGAGGTGGTCATCAGTGGTGTTCCTGTTTCAGCCACACAGGGCTGAGTATGGCTGAAAAGCACTACTTTCTTTTTTATATAAGCAATCTTATTTATCTTCAAATATGTTCTCTTGTTCTGAAGATAGACAAAACCCCTGCTTGGGTAGTCTGGAAGTTCAAAGTTACATCTGAATCAAGATTTCATGGTACAAAATCTTTTTCCATGCTAGTGATTAGGGTACTTGACTTAAGGACATAAGCCACTTACGTTTTTATGTGATTTACATCCTTGCTGGACTCTGCTTTCCTTCTCTTTTCTGAAGGTAGCTCATAAATAGAAACAGTTAATATGTTTGTATTTTATAGGAAACCAATATCAGTTTTGATGAGAGAGATACTGAAGGGTTCTTGACACTGTGTAGTAGATAAGTTGCAGCTCTCATCTGGCCTTTCTTGTTTTCTGTTGTAGTCTTTTCCTGTCTCCCAGTGATGCATGACTCTATCAGCTGTGCTGCAGAGGTGCTAAACTCTGACAGAGGCAAAGGGACAGCTGTGAGGAACAGAAGCTATTGCTATCAGCTTTCCCTGCCCAAGAATGTTGTACATAGGTGAGGTTTCCAGTGAACTCATTCTCATCCAAAATTTCATGGATATTTTAAATGCCTTGCCTAGTAAATGACATCAAAGTTACAGTCAACTCCATCACTACCTGCAGTTTGTTTATCTGTAGCAGCTGATTACTTCATGAATAAATTATGAAGCCTCTTGTGAGTACCTGATTGATGTTGGTTTTGCCCTCCTTTCAGTTTGTGATCTACTCCAGCTTTCAGTCAGAGGCTATTCTCACTGTTGCGTTCCCCTATTTGCCTGTGCAGTCAAAGGTTCTTACTCCTTTTTCCTGGAACCCAAATGTCAGCTGGGTTCTGTGCTCTCAGCCCACAGGAGCCCCTATATGATCAATATGATGCTCTGAGAGGCCTCTTTTATGGGTGCTGCTTGCTGACTCTTACTTGATCCAGCCAGAAGTCAGCAGGAAAGTGGCAGGAAGTAACAAATAGCACTAGCTTTTTTGGTATCCTTTTATAAGACAATTTTTCTTACTTGACAAACAGCTTGCTTTATGATAAATTGCCTTTTTTCAATGTGATACCTAAGCATCTCCTTCTGAAACAGCAAGTCTCAGTATTGGTGTGAGACCTCCCAGATAGTGCCTTACCGGTAACATTTCCTTAGTTGATGTGTCAATTCACAAGCCTGATGAATATCAAAGCAGTACCCACTGTTCTGGCTCTGATTTAAAGAATTTCACAGTTTAGCTTCATGAACAATTGCTGCAGGTGTGAGCCTACATCAGGTGAGGTGGAATGGATGGGGCAGTGGCAGAGACTGTAAGATGGCAAGGATTTGAGGAGCATACTGTCCTTTTTTTTTTTTTTTTCTCTGAAGCACGTGGAAAGGCTCTGAAGCTCAGAGTCACGGTGATGTTGCTTGTTCAGTAAAGGGCAGAAATTAAAAAAGACTGTTTGCTGTTCCTATGCCTCTTAGATGCATCCTAAGTAAGTCCAAAATATTTTGAGAATTGGTGTAGATACTTTTTTTGTACCTATATGGAGCTGTCAGATTCAGTGAGATCTGCTATTTATGTAGATCTTAGTGTATAAGGGTCAGATTTTCATTTTCTCTAAAACGCCACTTTGTACCAATCTGCCTGCGTACCCTGCTCTTAAAATGCCTGCAGACTACATTTATAGAGCAGGGTAGAGCAATATTGCAGTTGTGGTGTCAAATTTTGGTGTGAGTACATTTAGACTTCCAGGAGTTCTAAGGTGCTTGTAGGGTGAAGGGCTGGACTTCAACTCCATTGTGGGGCAGAACTGGACTTCTGTATAAGTGATGGGGAGAAAAGAGACTTGTAACTTCTCACAGGATGAGCAGAAGTGCAGAAATCTCCATGTCTTGATCATAACACAGGAGGTATTTAACTTTGAGAATGTAATCTTGTAGAAGTGGTAAGGTAGTCAAATTCTGCCTGAATGAAACCTATTATTCCACCTCCATGCTGCCTTCAGGGTAGATGTTTTTCTGCATTTACTGGTATCACAGTGCCACTTAGGGAGCTCTCTCTCACTATTTCACTCCGTTTTGCTAATAGGACTTTATCCTAGTTTAAAAATTCTCTATATCGGAGCAAAACAAAAACAACCAAACACAAAAAGACAAACCAAAATAAATATGTACATAAAGACATTTCAGAATTCACAGAAAACAAACAGTGGATCAATTACTAAGTGCCTTCCCTTTCCCTCATCCACTTCCTGATGTAGTATTAATTTTGAATGAGCCTCCTGCGTAGCTTGCTTTCATCCACTTAGGGTGTAGAACACAAAGGCTTTCAGCACTGTAAATACTTGGGGCCTTGTCCTCTGCATAAGAGCAGCTCCTGTGGACTTCAATAGGAATCACTTGGTGGCAGCTGCATAATTAGACCCTTGGTTTTCAAGTAGTGTTTTTTTTTTTTTTTTTCCTTGTTTGTTTTTTCTTAAAGAAAAAAAAAAAAAAAAGGAAATATTGAAGAAGGAGGTGGGAGGAAAGCTGCAAGAGGTCCTCCGAAGAAAACATGGAAAAAACTTTGGAAAGAGCTGAAGCTCTTACTTTGCTCTGCTTAAATAGTTAAGAGCAGACCAAACAGATAACAAGCTAGTTTAACCAAAAAACTGTCACAAACAGGGGAGCCTGACAGGCGTTTCTGCTTGTTTATGTCTTAGAGTAAGTATCCATCTGACCATCCTGATCTTCTAAATGAAAACTTGTCCTTGATAACAAGAGCTACATGTGAACCCAACACCTGTAGTGCTGAGAGAATGTAGCTGTTGAAGCAGACTGTTCTATGTTCTGAAGTGGTTATGTGCTTGTATGAAATAGCTTTACATACTCTGAGCTATCACTTAACACTGTTTTCTGCAGGCTATGTTCCTTCCCACTGGTCTGGACAGCAACTTGGCCACGACTGTTGTTTTTTTTTTTTTTTAACTAGTACGGTATTGAGTACTGAGTCGGGCTTTTGCCAGACGTGTACGTAATAGCAACAAATTCATGGTAAATCTGTGTCCGATGGAGCTACTAATGCCCATCTGTTAAGTACTACTACTTATGTGGTCTACCATTAGCCATGTACAAAATCACCATGTTTTATTAATGACTTCTGAACTTTAACAACATCTTAGGCTAAAGATAACGGCTTCTGCACAAAATACATTCCATTGCTGCTAATGGTGTTTGAGTAAGCTAACGTGGCAAATAAAAGAATTTCTGTAAACAAAGCATAAAAGTTGCTATGTATATAAATCAAACCTGAAAACCAGTTTGTAGCTGAATGGAGACTGAACATCTCAGAGTAGTTTTGGTTATATTTAGGTGATTGATAGAGAAAATGGAAAAACAATCTGTCTAAAAGTGGGACTTGATGAATACTGCATTTGACTTCTACTGTTAGATTGTCCTGTAGGTTGTTGTAGCACAGTATGTGTAGATAGTAATAGTGTTTACTAATAGCAATAGTTGCAATACTACTAAAAAACAAAACAAAACAAAAAAAACAACAAAAACAACCCAAACACAAAACAGCAACAGGACAGAAAAACCAGCCTTTCTTTTTGCTTTTAAGGAAAGCTTTAAAGAAGTATAAATCTGATTCTTATTGAGTGTATGTGTGAGTGTGTGTATGTACGTACGTGTGTGTGTATATATATATATATATATATATATACACACACACGTACGTATATATTATATATATATATATATATATAAAACAAATCACAAAATAAAGGCAAGATTAACATTCCCTCCTTTTAAACTGGTCATACCACCAAGAGAGATCAAGAAATTATTTGGGCTGCTGCACTGAATCCTTAATCTACTGGTGTCAGGCATCTTCAAATGTACCATTAACCTACAGATCCAAAAATTGCTTCAAGGTTTTGGAGAGGTGCTGAGCCTTGCCTTTTGATCAAGTTTGGTGCAAGGCAGCTTCCTAAGGGAAAGAATCCTGCTTTTCTCTCTCTAGAGTATGAAGAAACATTATCTCAGTGCACTAACAACTCTATAAAACAAGCTGAAGAGAATTTTTAATAATAAGGAAGTGAAAAAATGTTTCTGTGAAGATCAGTTGTATGGTCTTAATTCTGTTAACTTTGCATGTTGACAAATTAAAGAAAGTGTTCTAGGTATTTAAATACTTATGGACTGTGTACTGAATGATAAGAAAGATGTAGTGAAAAGACAACTTTTGAAATATTTTTCATTTGAAGTTCTGTCCGATGCAAAGGCAATTTGGAGGTCTTACATTTTAGTCAAAGAGGGCAGTTAGGACAGTGTATCTGCCAGCAAAAAACAACTTAAACAGTTTGTGTTCAGTGTAAGATGCAGCTTCATAAAGCAGGGGCTAGTGAAGAATAAGATGGGAGAAAATGCACCAGTCAGAGCGAGGATGGGACCTATGGGAGCTGCGGAACCATTTTGCTGCTGAAACCACCAACTGGTTTAACTGCCTTGAATAAAAGCTGTGTGGCTTTGTGCAAGTACTGTTTATGTCAAACACTGACCCTACAATGAATATTGGACATAATTGGTAATTTCTATGGATAGACCAACATCTAAAAAAGCAATGAACAATCATACAATTACAGAACAATTTGTGTCAGAAAAGTCCTTAAAGATCAGGAAGTTCCAACCCCCCTGTCATGGGCAGGGCTGTCATCCACTACATCAGGCTTCCCAAAACTCCACCAGCCTGGCCTTGAATGCGTTCAGAGATGGGGCATCCACAGCTTCTCTGTCTCACCGCTCTTGAAGGGAAGAATTTCTTCCTCATGTCTAACCTAAATCTACCCTCTTTTATTTTAAAACTACCAGTACTTGTCCTGTCACCACACTCCCTTATAAACAACATGTTGTCCCTTGAAAATATCTTACCTTAATTAGCTGTTAAGTCTGTGAGTATGTTGTCTTCCCCTGTTGTTCTCAAGATCTTTAACTCTGAAATCTGAATTTATCAGTAACACCTTAGACTAATCCCAGACTGAGTTAGGAAAGCCTCAGTGGTGAAAGATGTGTTGAAATCTGAAGAAGATATTGATCTGGAAACTAAATTATTAATACAGGTAAGGATGCTTTGTATAACACACTGTGAGTATGCCTGGAATGGCATTTCCAGGGTACTTCACTGAAGGCTGGTGAAGTTCCACTCTTTTCTTACTTTCTTGAGCTTCGCGGTGAATATGTAAGTGTCTAATACAAATTCTTCTTTCTGGCTCAGCCTGAGATAATGCCAGCAGTTCAGACCTCACAGTTGGTCTCCGCAGACTGTTATGAAATTTCAAAATGAATTCTCAGTGATCAGAATGAGAACAGGGTGGGGTTATGAAAGTGTTGTTTGTGAACTGTTTGTAACAGCTTATCATTGTTGGTGAAGAAACCAGAAAAAAAAAAATAACAGCTGGAGTTTCAAAGTGAGTATTGAGAGTCATTTTGTGTGCTTAATTAAAGATGGCTTTGACATTGTCAAAATTACGCTACTTTAATAAGAATAGATAAAATAATTACACAATCATTTAAATTCAGATATAGTTATAATTATTAATCAATGTTTTGCCTTCAAGAAAAAGCATTTTGCATTTAAAATAAAAAGAAAATTTGTGAATTTTGATGAGATGTAAGAATGAAAACTTGCACAAGGCTGAACAGAACAGTTGTTTTGAAGCTTTTTTGGATGATCTGCTGTGAGGTACCCTGATCAAGCTTCCTTCTTGCCTCCCTGTACTCTACTTCAAAAAGTTAGCTTGAAGCATTTCCTGATAAAGAAATGAACTAAGAAGAGCTTTGAAGAGTGGCCAGTGGCAAATACCTGGTGAGAAGTGTTAGGACAAGGCAGACAGGTAGTGGCAAAACTCTGAGAATATGCTCTGACTCCTCAGCCTTTCATAGCCAGAGTTAGTATTTGGTGTCTCTAGATTGATTTTAATTTGTGAATTTTTCCAGTTGCCCCTTAAATCTCTAACTTCATTAAATATTTGACATCCAGTTGCTAGTTGTACCTTTTCTCTGTTGGGCTTGGCTTATTTTAGGGAGAGTTGGAACACCAACAAGCATGTAATAGCGCATTCTGTGGATTATAGTCTATTAACTTAGATGAATATATCGACCTACCCTTTTTGAAACTGCAGTGAAAGTCTTGCATCTGAAAAAATGCGACTTGAAACACCTTTTCTCTCAGCCCTGACTTTTCCATACAATACCACCGAAAAAAGAATGTTGGATGCTTTCCTTTTCAGTAGTTCTGATGGTTGAATTACAAATATTGGAGGCGTATAAAGCCAAGTAAGTGTGCCAGTCCAAGGAAACTGCAGCTGGATGTCACAGCTGAAAAAGCTTGCTGCTGGGAAGAAGAGTTCAAAGTCTGCAGATGGTGACCTAGTTGGATCTTTACACAGCTCCTCCGCTTGTTATGAATTAACCATTTTTAGCCCAGGGTATATTTAACAGCAATATATTGCAGTATCTGCTCTTATGCTTTGGTAATAAATAGTTTTTCTGTTAGTAGTTTTTAATGTAGGTTTGTAGTTAGCAACACTTCTGTCCTTTTTCATCCACTTGTTGCCTTGCCCACCAAAGGGAAGAAACAAGCAAGCCTACACCACCAAAATTATTTTTATTGTGCCACAGGTTGTGGTGGATCCTTATTGAATAATAAAATTGTATGGTGAGAGGTGAGAACTTTGTGATAGACAAATGAAATTCTGACCGCCAAATTACCTCATGCAACACCTCATCAGATTATTCCCTTCTTTCATAATTATTTTGAAGACTCTCTATTATTAGCATGTGAAAGCTCAGCCATATCATCTATCCAATGTTTTGGAAGGAAAACTAATACATAGTTGGCAGTCAGTTTAGTTAAACTCTTTGGCTGTTTCACAGATTTGTAAGCATCTGTGTTGCAGTTTTGTTTATGTAGTACAAATTTCCTTTATTCAGCACTGTTTCAAACTTGCCTGTTCTTAATGTCTCATTTAAACCTGCACGTTATAATCCATTATGCTCTGATTTAGGTCTACCTTTCTGAAGCAGAAGCTTTAGATAGAAGCGATTTTTGTTTAAATTTATCTTTTTTGGTGAAAGGAACATAGCTCTGTTTATGCTTGAAGGTTGCCTTTCTTCTCTGTTGTTATGATAGTTGTCATTAGTTAGCAAACAGGGAGTCCTGAACCAGCACCTTTGCTGCCTGATAGTGGTACAGGGATTCTGAGCAAAGTGGAAAGCCTGTGCTTTGTCTGGGTCCTGAGAGGTATGTAAGCATACCTGTGGATTTTGGGAAGTGATGTCTAGGCTGTCTGTGAAGCAGAGACTGGTGTCATGCAGGGTATGATATTGAGGTGGTGCATGAGGTAATTTGGTGGTCAGAAAGGACAGTGAACTCATTGGTGTTGTACAGGTATGACATCCTGAAGCCCAAAGGTTGTATTGTAGCACAAGTGTATTCTTTAATCAAGACAAATTTGTAGAAGTCATCTTATGTTATACCACAGCATTTGACATCTGATGTAAGTTACACTTTTCTTGTTTGCTGGCACAATATTTGTGGGAGGGGAGGAAGAACAGAAGTGGCATAGATGATTACTTCTATCTGGCTGAACAAAAAGGAGGCAAGGACTAGATTATCAGATGGTGTATGCTTTTAGAAAAAAAAATAAATAGTTCCTTTAAAGTGAGCTGACTGCAGAGGTGGAAGATGCATTTCAGATTTAAGCTAGTTTACTAGCCTTGGGAAACAAAACAAAACAAAAAGTGTTGAGACTTTCTGTTTCACTGAAAAAAAATTGCTTCTGAATGCCTTTGAAAGTTCTTGTTCCCACGTCCACGGTCTGATCCCAGCAGGAACTGAATTTCCAGGTAAATAACATTTTAATCTGAATTCCTGTTCCTGTAGGAAGCCTTTGCTTAGAAGTATAGACCTGAGTAAACAGTTTAGAAGCTGTTCAAGCTGACATCTTTTTTTATTTGTTGCATGGGATCTGTTTTAGAAGTACTTCAATGAAAACTTGGACAATAGAACAAAACACTTTAAAGCTTATCATTTAAAGGCATGTTATTTAGTTTAGCTGGCAGGGTTTGGTGGTTGGTTTTTGTTTTTAAGTTTTTTTTTTTGAGTGTAGGGTTTTCTTTTTTTCTTTTTGATTTCCTCTCCACCTTTGGAGCTTGATGTGTAACTGTTTTGCATCATATCCTGCTCTTCAGTGTGATAGATTCTGTTGAATGAGAAACAAACTGACCTTTGCAAGTTAGATTTAATGGTTGAGATTAGATATAATTCCAAAGGTGTAGCTGCTGGAATATGTGGTCCCTATTAGCACTGATAATATCCAGCGTAAGCAGTATACTTTAAGATATTAAATTTCTTCCTTTCTTTTTTTTCCTGGTTCTGTTCTCCTACTTCCAAGGAATGCTGAAGAGCTTTTGCTCTTGCCAGCCAAAATCTGTTTTTGTAGTGAGGGGTCCCTGCTGGGGAAATCTTTACCTTCCATCTTTCTTCTCTCCACAGGGTAGTGGGCATAAGGACTGCCTTCCTGTCTGCTCTGCTGACAGCCACGCGTTCTCTGCTTCTCGCTGCAGCAGCTGCTGCTCCTCAGCCTGACTCAGAGAGCATAAATTAAAATACAAAGGTCTCCCGTGGCCACTCTTGGCTCACACTGCAATGGCAAATCAGGCCTTCTATATCATCTTCACTTGGCTTTCCTTCTTTTTTCTCAAGGATTTCCTCTGCATTTACATCAGTCACTGTTGTAATGCTGGGCTGAATAAGTGCAGCAATCCAGTCACTCCAAATGTTTTATGTACTTGAGTGTCCAAGCAGTTTGTAGAGAAAAGAATTATCAACGTGGGTTTCATCAGAAGCTCAAATCCTTTTCCTTTTCGTAATTTCTGGAAAAAACAGACTATTTTTGTTCTTTTTATGTATACTGAAGATACAGGCCCAATTTCTTTCCCATTTTCCCATGAGGTCATGTAGAGTTTTAGAAACAGAACCGTTACATTGCCATTGTGTGCCAGTGACTGAAGGCACAGCAGTGAGTGGAGTCTTTTCTCTGATAGGGCTGCATTTTCTTAAAGCTTGGTATGTTACGCTGTTTATATGGGGCGTCTCTAACTGCTGCAGGGCAGAGGGTGGTATGTGATGGGGGGGAGAGCTTGGAATGCCATGAGGTTGGTTATGTGGGTTTTCTGGCCAAGCTGTGTATATGGGTTTTTGGCAGTGAGCAGGGCTCTTTTTAGATGTTTTTATCCTGTATGTCTCAAACTTAGTAGATGTTCTTTGGTTCAGTATACTTGTATGTTAGGGTACTTTATTGTAAGTGATACATTACAGGAATAACTTGACAACATTTTTTCAGAACTTTTTCTTTAATGAAGATAAGCGCAGCCATCGATTTTATTTATTGTAAAGACTTATTTAGAGTTGAGCTGGACAAGGGTGGACTTCAAGCACTTAGAAAACCTTCCTAGAAATCACTGGCACTGCCTTTGTGCACTGTGGAAGAAGAGTCCTAATTTGCAAGGCTGAGTTCAGAGGAAAAAGGATTTGGCAAAACTTTCAAAAGTATCAGAAGCTGTGACAATCATCAAAAATAACTACGGACTGAAGGAGGCTGATAGGAATTTCTCATTGATAATGCAGTATGCTGAAGTCCACGTTGCATGCTAATCACTGATTTCTCAATGATGTGAGTGCTCTTTGAAAACTTTCCTTGTTTTAAAGTTTTTCTTCAACAATATCACTATAGTTGTGGAAGCTGTATAAGCATGCAGTAATATTTGGAAATAATTATGTGACCAACCATGGAATTGCTATTATATCTACCAGTTTGACTTAACAAGAACAAAATGCCATTACTACCTTCATAATCAGATTTATTTTAATGTCTTTGAACAAAATACCTCTGGAGTCAACTGCTGAATGCTTTAACTGCTTCCTTGCTGCTTAATGAAACAGTGGCCTCGCCAGACTGCCTATTATTGTGGTACTGCTTCTTGGGCTCAGTTTCCATTCCCTCTCTCACATATTAATTATCCGGAACATCTTCACTGATGCCTACTGCAGCTACATGCAATACAATACTCAGGTGTATGCAAAATAAGCAGGGTCGATGTTCACATTTCTTTATTCAGTTTTCATGTGTGGTGGCAGACACAGAGACTCAAAAAATCCTCTTTTTAAAGCTTGACACCGAGGTGAATGGTCTTCTAAGACCAGTGGAAAATTGCTGCTGCTTTTTTTTTTTTCTTTTTACTCAGTGTCCCCGGGGTGTCGTTAATTAATTTTTAAGAAGCGTGTGTGGGGGGAATTCTTTCACAGCACCTTCTTGAGTCTTTGACTGTTAACAAATGAATTTCACAGCATTTTTCACTTCCTACAGTGATTTCAATTAATATTCAGTAACCACTGCTCAGAGTAGGATTACATTGTTGCAAGGTTAGATGGGGAGGAGCTGGTTACTCTTGCTCAGTTTGGGTGATTCACTAAATTTATTGAAATGGTTTAGGATAAAGTTGTTACTGAGGTTTCTTTGTGTCTATTTCCTCAAGTCTGGAAGCAATGAACAAATGCCAGTAATTCAGATAACTCTCCTGAATGAATACATATGCTATCTCATTTAGTCATACTTAATATTCTGCATTGTGAAAGCCTAAAAATTAAACTTACCTAAGCTTAGAACCCTACCATCTCTTCCCCCCCCCACCCCCCTTTTTCTCTACACTTGTATTGCATTAAAATGTGTGTTTTTTTGTTGTTTTTTTTTTTTTTTAATGTAATTGATTTTAAAGCTCTGGGGAGGGAGGTAGCAGGATTGGGGCTTGTTCCTGCTGCTCCTTTTATCTTGCTAATAAGGCTGCTGTGAGCTACCTGGCTGGTGAGGCAAGAGGACAAGATTGAGTAAGCAAGCTGTTACATGAAAGCAAACAAACATACACAATAGTGTGTGCTTTTTTTTCTTCAGTAAATTTAATATTATTTGCATGTGCTGAATGAATAGTCCTGCACGCTGATATCCTGTATCTCTATGCCAGGTACATCAGGATGAGTGGGAGAGTGAGTGTCTGTGCAGTATCCTTGCAGAGGAACAGTGGCAGGATAGTTCTGTAGGTCTTGATAGCTCTTTCCTGGGAACCCCACACAATCCCAACCATGCTAGGTCTCTGATGTGAACTTGCCAGCTAGCACTTGGATTGAGTAAGTTGTTCTTTATTAGCTATTCGTCTAGAGAGTTGCTGTTTTAGCAGACTATTGCTATGTTATGTTTTGTCTTTCCTCTTTAAACAGTAAACTTTCACCTGGAGAGAATGAGAAATACTGTGTGCATTGTTTTTCTGATAGTGGTGATACAAAGGCATATAGATTTCTGCTTAATGATGATCAGCCCAAATCACTATTGTGATAGAAAAAGTATAAGTTGCGGTGAGACACCCAAAAAGATTGCCAAGGACTCATAAATTTAGTTGTAGGAATTGTACCATTTCTGTCAGCTGCTAACATCTTTTTTTGTCTCTGAAATTGTATCATCTTTGAACGCGTTTTTGTGTACTAGTTCTGCTGGACTTTCCTTTGGTTTCAGAAGATTGGCTTTTATATAAAGCTCCTTCCTGTCCTCCCTTGGCTAATTAAATAACATTTCCCTGAACTTTTGACATAGCTTTGTTTGTGTTATCTGTTATAGGTGAGGAAGAAGACTGAGCAGTGTGTCTGCATCCTTTTCCTACTTAATACCGTGGCTAACAAAACAGATGTTGAGAGGTCATGAGGGCACCTGCCTTTGATGTTCTCTTTTGCAGGCTAGAAAATCAGGAGTGGTACCTGAAGTACTCGGTAGACTGTACTTGCCTGCTGTTACACTGAGATTTGTAAAGGCCGTGGAAGCAATATAAATAGTTTTTTTTCCAGGTAATATTCATTCCACCCTCAGCTGTGACCAGTGCACTTCTGTTACAACTCACTGTCTGATATGAGCAGAAGAGACTTTTTAGCAGTAGCACAGAGTCAGAAAAGGAGTGCATAGTTGTAGTATAGAATTCATCATTCTGGAAAATGATACTGGTATGATCCAGCTGACAGTTTTTAGGCTTGCTGGCACAGTCTGTCTACAACACAGGATGCTTTGTTCATTTAATATTGTGCTAGGAGATTGCCATGCTGTCAGGCAGGCTGACTGTGAGGTTTTGATTTTTGTTACGCTTGATTTGGGTTAGTGGTACTTGCCTATGTTGCCTGTGGGTACTACTGCAGGTGCTGTTCATAACAGATAAATATGCTTTTCCTTCTCACCTGGCATATTCTTGTAATGTCATTCCAAGTGTAATAATAAAAAGCAAATTATTAAAAATATTATCTTGTGGTTTGGCATCTTGGTTTTCTTCTCCAAAACAAGAATTCTCTTGAAGCTTGTGGGATTTTGAGGACTTTTTAAGAAAGAATAGATACAATGTTTTTTCTCTTTAAGACTGACCTGCTCACCTTTTGCAGGACCCTGTCTATTTTTAAAGGAAACCTGGGAAACAACTGCTTCAGGATACTGAAAAGAATTGTTCAAAAGGGTCATTTGCTCTGTTCTGTTTCCTCATCATCCTCCTGTGGTGAGGCTTGGCCTGGTCTGCATGTTAAGAAGACAATTACTCTGACTAGCTCTCTTACAGGCTATAGATAATCAAGATGAAAACTTGCCTAGTAATTTGTTAAGTTTTGGACTGGAGTAACAGGCTTTGGTTTGGTGTGACTTGCTTTGCTCAGAGTTTGGTAGGCTTTGCAGATATCTGTCTGGTACAAATACACTTGCATTAAGAATATATTTTTTCTTGGCATCAAAACAACATGTATTTTCTCACTGAAGTTCTTCCTTGCTAGTTGTTAAAAACAGCATATTTCAGAGGTGCTCATGAAAGAATAAAGCTTGGTTAGTTTTGAGCAGTTACTGGAAAACTAATGCTGTGCTCCAAAATATGAGTTGTGAATTCTTTGCTCCGTTGAGTGAAATATGGCTGGTGTGACCTAGTTTATTTGCATATTTAACATGCTAGATACTTTCTGGGTTTTTTTTTTTTTTTTTTTTTTTTTTTTGCATGTTTCCTAGGAAACAAGTGCCCTGGAGTACTAGAGAACTAGTCATTGTATGGAGAATGCTGCCTGTCTGGAAGCATTGTTCTTCTGTTGGTGAAAGGCTTTAAAGGGGAAAGAGCTGGAGTTTTTGAAAACATCTTTATTGACCAGAATGACACAAGGGTGTGTCTTTTCACTCGGCTGTGCAACACTCTTATGTATTTATATTTTCTTCGGTAGGGGTATCTATGTTTCTGTGCTGTAATAGCTTCTCTAGTGAAACTAGTGTATCTGTTCCTGTTCCGGGCATGCTAAAAGAAACTGATGGTTTCTTTAGTAATAGTGACTTGTTTGTCATCCACACTGAGTAACTTGTAGATATATATTTGTAGCAACATTTTACTTTGCATTACCTGAAATGGTAATAGCAATACAGAGCAATACAGAATATGGGGTGAGAGTGAGCTTCTTGAAATGGTATTCATGTCAGTGAAGTAGCTGACGGGTGGGGGGAAGGTGACAAAAAAAAAAAAAAAAGTAAAAGCTATTATGTTCCATTTTTCATTCTGTTGGTGTTTTTGTTTAGCTCAGTGTTTGTTGTTGACACATTAAAAGGGATAGGCATAGTTGTTGCAGTGCTAATATTGAGTGAGAATGCAGGAGAGTGAAGGAGTGATTTGGAGGTGGTTGAACTGAATGATCAACTAATGAGAGTGGATGGGAGGAGTGAAGCTGAGTTTGAGAAGACTCATTCCTTTCTCCTCCAATTTGCTTAGTATCTGTGAGCTTTTGGTAGTGTGTCATAGAGGAAGTGAGTTCTTGGATTTGAAAGTACAGTGCAGTTTCTTTTTGCACTGTAGCTTCAAAAGCTCTCATGGAGGGACCTCTGATCCATGGTGCATGTTGCATAAAGCTGTATCTTTTGTAATTTGTAACTTCATCTGTTTGTTCTGAACTGCTTGAAGAAGTTGAGCGTGTGTAGCATGTGATGACAATCTTTCAGTGACATCCCTCAGAGATACCTGAATTGTATGCTGCAGGCAGAGTGTCACTTTGGTTGCTATGGCTCGCTGTGGGTGGGTTGTTTGCACCTTTATGTTGTGATATTTCATTTATTTCTTGCTGTTGTTTCAGACTTCAATAGCTATCCTTCTGATCTTTTTCCTTTTCTCTCAGTCCACAGTGCCTTGAAAAGGGAATGGTTCAGTGAGGAGATAAGTCTGTGTAGCTCCATGATTCCCTGCCAGAGCTTTATTTTCCCTGTCCTCAGGGAAGGTTAGGTTGCTAATAGCAGTGTATTATCATGAGCCTTCTGGAAAGGTGAGCTAAATAAGGGGATGTGGTAGGGGATGTGGTAGGGAATGGAGCTTGTGTTGTTGTTATTGCTTTTGGATTTGTAATTCAGCTGAGCTAATTCTTTAACTGTATTTGCCAGTAATGTAGATATAATGCACACTTATTGTCTTCCCCCAAGGGTTATATATTTCAAAAGTCTCAGTGCCTTTTGATAATAAACTGCACTGAAGGCATAGATGAGGCTTCAAAAATCTTGTGGAAGACTTTAAAATGAAACTGTAAAGTTCTGAAATAATCAGGGTGAGTATTGAGACTGTGCCTTCAGTGCAAGAACTGGAGGTAAAGGTAGGATGAAGCAGAGTGGCTGAGCAAAGAGCCAGCTTAGAGCATTCCAGTGTAGAGCCACATCCATGTGGCTGTGACAAGGCCTGCTAGACCATAAGACCATAAAGCCACCAGTCTGTGATGTCAGGCTGCTGCAGGAGGTTAAAGAGAACTCTTCCGAGTCCTGCCAAGAGGGGGAATTGCTTTTTGGTAGCTGTTGCCTCATTTGTTACTGATCATTACACTTGTGCAGAGCAAGAAAATGGTGAACCATAGAGCTTTCAGCCTTGCTCTGAGCAGATAGATAGTCACAGCTGTTTGAAAGGTTGCTCTTAGAAGGATGTGTGACATGCATCGATGATTGTGTGTGACCTGGTGACATTCTGACACTTCTGTATTTCACTTGGCACGCTTGGCACATTCCTAAATTTTACTCCCACGTTTTCCTGTTTAGTTTTGGGGTAGTCATGATATGGTCATCTCTATGGTGCCTTACAAGGCCAAAATATATTGAGAGATATGTTTTATGCCACTGTGTTCTTCATTGGTTACTAATGAACACGATCAAATTGAAACCAAATTTGAAGACACGATTGTTATTTTTAGAATCCCTGTAAGGGAATGATAAAGATTCTTGTAAAAGCAGCTACACTTGATGTGATCTTAACCTCTGCGGAGAGCTGTGTGCCCGTGGAACAGTTGATGTTTTTGACTGATGTACACACCCAGTAAGACTTTCCCAGCTAGACTTAATAGTAGGCAAACAACTTCAAGTTTCAACGCAGAACATAAGTCCCTAATTTTCACACAACTGTAACATCCAAAGTAGTTTTTTCAGCCCATAAGACTGAAAAGAGAGGGAGAAAAAATAGATCTGTGCATCAGATCTCTTTAAATAGTAAAATATTTAGATTGCATGACCTAAGCCAATAAGCTGTAGTTGAACTGGCCCTTTGCAGAGTAAATATTCAGCACGTGAATGAACAAACCAGTCATGAGAAGATGCTGATGAGCTTGCTGTTTCCCAATGGCTGTAGGAGAGTATTGGCAAGAACTCAATGCTTTGACTACCCACGGGTGCACTGACTAAATGGTGAGGCCAATCAAGCATGTGGCAGGGAGGATCTTCCTTCCTATTCCAAGATAAGCTAAAGCCTTTGAACAGCGACCATGGCAAACTGCAACATGCCACGTGTACAATCAGGCTCTGTTCAGAAGGTACATTCGTTAACATTGTTACAAGCTGATTTCTTTCAAAATGTTCAATGCCATCTCCTGCCCAAATTCAGTGCTTGCTTCCATCGTCTTTTCTTCCCACTTTCCAGAGCAGTTGGAAAGGAGGTTGTGGACGACTGTAACAAATGAGGTTGTAACTTCTGTCTATTTATTACAATTCCCCATCTGTTGGATCTTCAGTAACTTATTTATTGATTTTATTTGTGTGGTGTGGGTTTTCTTTTATTAATAGTGCATACAGTGCACATTCACTGATGCTCTCGGATCGTTTTTATGCAAGTATAAATATTTCGTAGTTCAGTCTATTTGAAGTGCTTGTGTAAAGTGGTGTTTGATTGTGTATGTGAATACAGAGCACAAGCACTCTTCTGTGGAACAACCAAATGTGGCACTTAGGATGAGATTTGTACCACAGTAGAAAATAAGCATGGAAAGGTCTTAAGAAATCATTACATGACCAGAGCATCTAGTTATTGTTATTTGAATCAATTCTTCTAATGAAAGTCAAACTTGCAGAGGAGTTGTTGCTTTGTATGTTCTTTGTGTTAGCTGTTCCACAGTGCTGTCTAAAACTCAGAGCAGCTCTGATGCAGCATAGGGTACTTCACACTTACATAAAAATTACAACTGAATCTAGTTTCAGTATGCTTTTTGTCATGCATTCGATAATGTGAGTGTAGCTATAAACTATTCAAATACTTTTTTTTTTTTTTTTTTCTATTTTAAAGAAATTCCACTTAGAAGATCTGCGCTACGTCTCTGGGTAGAAAGGAACAGATCTGCACATAAAGTGCAGATCCAGTCCAAATGTCATTCCACTCTGGTATTATCACAGCATGTTTTCTGTTTGCTTCCCATTCCCTTTGTTACTTACTGCAGCTTTATAAGGGAAAGCAAAATTAACTTCTGCAGGCTGTTTCTGTGAGCTGTATTCATGTCCTGTATTCCTAGGGACTGTGGAGAAGTGAGCTGTACTCTTGGAAATGTGGGAAAAGGTGTTGTAGCAGCTGTGGTGTTAGTGGGTTCTAATAGCATGGAGTGAATTGGATGTGGCAGTGCATGCTAGAGAGTACCTTCCTTGCTGGGATTCCCTTTGGCATAGACATTGTGGTGATATGAGAAACAGAAAAGAAGGACTCTTCCCAAGTGTGCTGACTCTGTTTTCCTCACCACTGATGACTGTGGTCTGTTCATCAAAACTTTAGTTACTAAGTGCTGCGTGTGCATCTGGATCATCGTCAAGTATATTCTAGTCCCTGTAGAAGAGATATGCAAGAAAGCAATGAGGTGTGAATGATGCCTGGCGCTTTATTTTGAAATACTTGGTTATTACAGCTCTTTAGTTACTAATCTCCATGCAGTAATACTGTGTTTTGTGGTGCTTCCAGGAGATCCCTGAATTAGAGTCTGCAACTCCTTGAAGAGTAAAACAGAAAATCCTGCCCCTTAAATTGTTAGGCTGTTTTGAGGAGCCTCTTTTACTTCTAGAATAATTGCAGTGAGTATCAGCTGGGTCTAATATGAAGAGACTGGCTGTCTTGGTGGTAGATCTGGTAGAAATTCTTATCCCTGTCTTTGCTTTGCTCATCCAGCATCTGCTGGTAGGAGACACTGTTAATTGTACTGACATAAACGTTTGACAGTCCTCTGAGCTGAAATGGTGAAATGATATAGGCTGCAAACAGATACTTAAAGCCTTTTTTTTTTTTTTTTTCTTATATGTTTTCAATTTCCTTAAAAAAAACCCAACAAAACATAATTCACAGTTCAAGTTTAGAGAATAGTTAGAGATGTGCTAGCGCCTTGAGGAAGAAACAGCCTCTGTCCCAGAGTGGAGCAGGAATGAGCAATGGAGGGAAGATCTGAGGCTTAAGATCAACTGCTGGTGAAAAATTATTTACATAACCACAGACTAACTCCTGAGCAGAAAGGGCACCAGTGTGTACCCATATGTAACCTTTGCAAGGAGAATCAGAACCATCATGGAGAAACATAGTGGCACTGCTCTATATTGTTGTCAGGGTTTTCTGCTTGCAAGCTAAATGCAATGGTGCAATGAATTTGAAATGTTAAAAACTTCAGAAAGCTGCTTTTGCATGCAGATGTGATAACTGATGGATATTTGGCAAGTCTATGGAAGACTGTAGTTTTTAATGTGAGTATTAAATCTATTTTGCTTCATTTACCTTTCATCTACCTAAACTGTAGCTCCTGCTCATCCTCAAATGTTTTTCCCCTCCATTTAATACAAGTTGCTTGCTGCAGGACTACTTAATCCTTCTTCCTCTCAAGTAAATTGCCATGTATTAGTGTAATTATACACTGAGCTTTCATTTTGTTGTCTGCTTCATTTTAGTAGATCAGCAGTTCTTCGTGCCATGTAAACCTCTGTACTTCAGCATTGTTTTGCAACCTGCTTTGAGCTTTGTCGGATGTGACCTGCATTTTTAAGCTTGACCTGCATTTTTACACTGGATCCTAGGAAAAAAAAAAGGGGAGCTGAGAGCTGAGTGAATGACCTGCAGGGCACCATATGTGGTTTGGGTTATTTTGACATGAAATTTGGGGGGATTTTTTTTTTTTTTTTCTTTTGGATTGCATTGCTAACTTGATCCTTCTTTCTTTTGCTTTGCACAGCGTGTATATACTGAATAGGGAGACTGATACAGAGATAGGAAACACCTTCCTGCCCTGTTTGTATTTAGCATCATTACTGGGAAGTGGTGCTTTGAATTTACCAAAGTGTAGATGGCATTATTGACACACGTATTCTTGATGAATTATAGTTTTTTAATAGAAAAAAAAATTGATATAGCAGTAGAGAATAACCTACCCTGTATTCTCACAAAAGATGTGAGAAGCAAATAGGAGATGGGCTTGGAGATGTAGGTGCATCCATGCAATGTTCAGCAGGAACAGTTCTTGACAATTAAGTGTAGCAGTGTGGTGATTTATGAGGTTAATGGCGGCTCATCAGTAGCATCAATGTTTTCACCTTGTTGCCTGTTCTGATAAAGTTTGTAGCATGGAAAATAAATGCGTGAATGTTGCCAAGAGAGATTCTGTATACGTGGTACACAACTCACTTTTATTAGCTCTTTGAATAGGATGGTGACACCCAAACCTGTTGATGATGGTATATAACCTTTCTCTTCAAGCATAGGGTGGTTGTTGTTTGTGCTGATTTATGAGTTGCTGCCTTTCAGCACTTCCTTGATCAGCCTTGCATGCTGTGTTCCTACACAACGTACTTATCCCACAAGGATGTTCTGTGACATGCAACCAACCCTGTGTTCTTGAAGAAGAAGGTGGATGTCTTTGTTGTTGTTGTTGTTGCAAAGGTTTTCTTGCTAGTTCGTCCACCATCTTCAGGTCTGAGTTCACACAGATCTCGTTAGGTGTACTTTTACCTCCAAAGCTCTTCAGTCACTCTTGCAAACCGCTCTTAGCTGCTCACGTCTTTGGCAGACCTCAAGAAGCACCGTGGCTGGGAAGTAATATAGTGAATCTTCATTTTTCTGACACGAGCAGCAGAGCGACCTGCATGTGAGAAGGCTGCTATTCCTGCTTTTGTAGGGCATAGGTTTATTTAATCAAGTGGAGTGAGTCCTTGCCATGTTTGCTCTCAGAGGCTGTAGTTCTGAGTCTGCTAGGAGTTGCTTTATAGTGGGATATTAGTGAAGCCTGCTTCATATGACAGCTTAATAGTAAATTCAGGTGAATGCTTTTAAATTCTTTGCAAAAGCTGAGATTCAGGTTCTGTCTGTAGGTTCTGTTTCAAATAAATTGTTTTCTATCCTCTTTGAGTAATCTGTAGGGAAGCACAGTGATTTGAAGATCAACAAAGAAGCACTGATCAAAATACTTCTGTAGTAAGCAGTGATAAATAACCTTTTCTAACAATGGATTTATTTCTGAAGTAATGTTTTCCAACATTCATTTACTGGAGATGATTTTATTCAAGCATTAGAAATGTTGCTGTGCTCCAGTCCTTATTGATCAAACTGGAGTACATATATCAGCACTGAAGGCTGAGCTTTTTAAAGTGTGTAATAGATGCATAAATGTTTTTGCTTAAAAACCATACAGTAGGGTTGCTTAACACTGGATAGACAAGCCTTACTAAAATGATAAATTCAGTAATTTTAGTTATCCAACATAACTTTATCAACTGATTTCTTGGAGGAAAATTGCCTGATAGTGACAATGTGCTTGTGAAATACCTCATTCTGGAAAGCTGGCTTTCTGTAGTACTTGCAGTATGGTGACATGAAGAGTGAATTTGGAGTTGTAGTCTAACTCCTTGCTTTGTTCAATGTGTAAGGGAGATGTGCTATTGGTTTTATGGTCCTTGTTGCACTATAATGGGTATTTATGCAGTGTACATGATCTATAAGAATGTACTTTGAAAAGAAAGTCCTTTTGTAGGAGACAGTGTAATGAAGAGGTAGGAAAACAGCTAAGTGGTGCAGAAATTACTGCATTTGAAACTAGGAAATCTAATGCAAGGTACAAGTAAAAGGTGACCTCCAGAATGAATTACAGGTTGCAGGCTGATGATTTTTGTACCAGCTACAGAGTTGAAGGGAAATTGCAGGTAGTGGAATAGGTTTTCTTCAATTCCCCTCCTCCCAAAACAGTTTCTGTTCCAGAGGCTTTGCTTCATGGTATGTCAGTGTAATTGTACATGAATGCACAATGAAGCCTATGAGGAATGTGATCTGAAAAACCTGAATTCATCTAATTGCCACTGCTGATTGCTCATTAATTGAGAAACTTTCTAAATGGTTTTATGTTACACATTAAACCTTAGGCAGAGATGAGTGTTGCTGAGCACTGTCTACTGCTATCAGTTTTATTTCAGTTGAGAGCAAAAGGGGAAGTTGCATCAAGTCTCTTAGAAAGGATGCATTCTCTGAAAGCAATGAATGTGGGGAAAATTAGCATTAATAGCAAAGGTGTTTGAAAAACAATATGTCTGCTTGCAGATGATTTTTGTCTGTAGGGTTTTTGGTTTGTGGCTTTATTTTGGCCTTAGCTCTTTAGATTACAGAGCTGAAAGTATATTAAATTTGTTTTGTGAGTTGAGATGTAATGCTGGGTGCATTGGATATACAGTTATTACTTCACTTCTCACCTGCTCCCAGCCACAACCCTGCTGATGGAGCTGCAAGCATTTAGTATATCAGCAGTCTGGCTAATAAAACCTTACGTGATTACTTTGCCTTTAAATTTTGAAGAATTCTAACATGGAGATGCTGGTGCTAGGAGAGATTTGAAAAAAATCTTTCACTAATCTGTATTCCTCTTTACTCTTGGAGTAGTGAATTGCAAAAAAATTACAAGCTGACTTGAGTTCAGGAAGAGAGAAGGAATTAATGGAGATTTGTCAGAAGCATCTCTTAATAGAGTAGATGTCCTAATAGCATACGGATCACTTGGGTTCTTCCATGCTGTTCAGTGTCATGAGAGTAAGGGGTCTCTTGGGGCCAGGTGAGTCAGTGCCTTGAAGAAATGCATCTCCACAGCTTGAAGGCTTGTAGCCACTCAGTAAACTCCCATTGCAACCCAGTTCCATATTTCTCGCATCAAGGCGCAGCAGACTGCTGCCTGCAAGGTGCGTTGAGCACTGCATAGTCTTGTGCCACCTGGTGACAGTTTCTGTAGTGTTTTGAGTTAGTGTTAGATGGAAACCATTCCAAGTGGCTTGAGAGGCTTGCTTGCCCACCCAGCACAGGCTTAGCACCAGGTGGCTCCTATTTTGTCCCTGGGTTGTACACTCATAATCTGCTTTTGTGCCTGCAGAACAAAAGCATGCTGGGTGCTGCTCCTGCTCATGAGGTGTCTTTCCTTCTCAACTGAATGGAATGTTGCTTTTAAAATCATTCTCTCATCATCACTCATTAATCATGTATATGACTACACAAACTAAGCCCTCTGGAGCATAGGAAGTTCTGCGCAAATGTGCGCAAGAACTTCTTTACGGTGAGGGTGATGGAGCACTGGAACAGGCTGCCCAGGGAGGTTGTGGAGTCTTCTTCTCTGGAGATATTCAAGACCCTCCTGGACACCTACTTGTGCGACCTGGTGTAGGGAACCTGCTTTGGCAGGGGGATTGGACTCGATGATCTCTGGAGGTCCCTTCCAATCCCTACAATTTTGTGATTCTGTGTATTAGTCAGACCTGAAGCTGATGGCTCGTGAAGATAATTCTCACCAGTACTCGTTAGTATGTGTGGCTCTGTATACATTTTTAAAAAATTCTTCCCTAAAGGGTGCAGTGGAATCAAGTAACTGCTTTTTCTATTCATTTTTATAATCTGGTGCACTGTATGTCACCTCTTTGTTTAAAGACATGTAGATAATTTTCTATATGTGGCTGATATTTGAGGGATTTGTCATCAGCCTCTAACATATGCTAATAATTCAAGTATCATGCTCAACCAAAAGTTTGATTTTTAATTAAGATAATTTGACTTCTATCTAGCCATCATTTAATTGCCAGCCATTGTTTTAAAAAATGGTCATTTGGCAAATTTATAAAAATGGGAATAAATGAAGGTTGTGAGATTCTTACTACTTTTGTAAGCACTTGGCAAGAGGGACATCCTACTGCATTTAATCATGGTGTAGCTGACCTAATGACTATGGGAAATTCTAGCAAGTCTCCCAAAGTCATGTTTTTGGGAAGAAAAAAAACCACACACGCACAAAAAAGAAATCTAAACTTGCAGTAAAGGCCTGGCTTTACCAAATAAAACTCTGTTGGGGTTGTTCTTTCTCAGTAGCGCTGTTATCTCGATCTGCTTCTGGGGGTTTTTGTAGTGAAAACTACACACAGGTATAGGTAAAGAATTCTGTTTCATTTTTTGTGTTGTATGTGATCCTGTTTCTGTAGAGTTCAGCCAGCTCTTCTTATGCTGTTACACCATTCAAGCACTTTTTTATTTTTACTTCAGTATCTCAAAAGAACAAAGCATGTGTAAGCAACTAGCATAATTTATGACAACTTAAATCTGTTTTAGGGGAGGGTATATACTGAACTGTGCGTCTCGGTCCTGTACTATCACCTACCAATGCACTGGGAGATGGCATTTGTGTGATAATTCAAGTACTGCCACTTGAACACTAATCTTCAAACTTTTGCTCATCTGCTGGATAGAATGCAGGTGAAGCAATGTACTGCATGTTTCTTCTCCTGTAATCATTTTGAAACCCTCTGAACCACGTATGTGGTATTCATTGGGAGGAAAAGGAGTGCGCACATTTGAGCAGCATTGGGAGTTCTCACAATTACCACCTTGCCTAAAGAGATGAAGTGGGAACCCTAACTCAGGAGCTTATAGATAGGAACTCTTTGATCACTTAAAACTCTGAGCTATGTTTTTCCAGAATTTGAAAGGTACGGGAAGCTAAGAATAATGTAAATATTCCTCAGTACTTCTGATTCTATCTTTTTTGCCAAAGGAAAGCTGCAGCAAAGCAAAGTGTAGAACTACAAATGGTGAGTTACTGAAAGGTCTCTGCATATGCACCATGGAGTTTTGAGCTGAACACTCAAGGAAGTGGCCTGGCTTTCAAAACAACCTGCTTGCAGAGCATAGTTTGATATTTGGCTCCAGTATATTGCCAGTGATATGAATAGACTTTTCATGTTGCAGCACGTAAGCAGGATGAGAATGTGAATCTACTACAGCAGTTGGTGAAAACAACATATGTTTAGTTTTATGAAGACTTAAAGACAGATGGTGACCCACAGGATAATTATATAACAGCCAAAATTCTCTTAATAAATCTTTTTAAAATAGTTGTGATAATTACTCATAAGTAGCCAGTCATTTAAGTCTTTCTCTGTTTCACAAATAGGGTAGAGATCTAGTTTGGCCTCACATAAACTCTTGGCTGAATTTGTTCTTTAGTTTGGCTTTTTTTTTTTCATTTGCCTTGCTAAAAGTGAAATCATGCAAAGAAAAAGTAATGTTTCTACTGTACACGATCTTGTTCAAGTCTTCCCTTGCCCTCCACAAAATGCACAGCTGATATGTGTTTGCCCAATCAAGTGAAAAAAACCTAAAAATGTCAATTTTCCCTTACTTATACTTTCAGGGTTATTTTCTTTATCTTCAAGGAATCTTAATTTTTTTTTCTTTTCCTTCTCCTTCAAATTTCTGAAGGGATTAATGTTTCCCTAAGAAATTGCTTGCTGCTTGTTGTCCTATAGTCTGCTTTGGAAGAATGAAAAACAGAAGGAAGATCTGTTTTCTGGGAACTCCTGGCTTCCATCCAAAATTTTAGCCTCTTTTGTTCAGCTGTCATCTTGGCTGCCTCTTGCACGCCTTCTGAGTGGACTGGGAAATTTCAGATATCTGGAAGAGTTTTCAGGATTGGGAATGAACTGGACAACAAATTCTGAGTTATAAATGTAGCAGCCTTTGAACCACCAGTGGCTCTGATCCAGCATCAAGATGAAATGCCTGCCAGTAAGAACAATTGCCTTTTGTTGGGGATTTTCAGGGGTGTATTTAAATAAAAATATCCTTTCTTTCCTCTCTAAGTCTGAGCCTTTCAGTATCCAGTAGCTCATGAACCATCTGTTTTATGTGTCTGAAGAGCAATTGGCCAGCTAGACACAAGCCATGGATCAGGCCTTGACTGGTATGATCTTTGAGGGAAGCAGCAGAAAGAATTTTTGTTACACGTTTGTGCTGATGTTTACTTATCTAGCTAAGGTAATATTTGGGGCAGGAATTCTGATACAGGTCACTTTAAGTGGCCTGACTCAGACTAAGGAGATGTTCCAGAGGAAAGGAACAGAATTCTGCTAATGTATTCTCAGTGACACTTACAAAAATAAAAGCATATATTGAGTACTGGCCAATTGGTCTGTAAAGTGTGCTACTTATTTAAAAGCCTCTTTGTGTGAAGCTGTATCCCGGCTTTCCCCAAGGGAAGCATTGATAGCTTCCTTGCTAGCCATGGACCTATACCAATGAAAACAGATTAGGGATTGAAAAAGTAATTATAGGAAATACAGCAGCAGAAGTACTTGAGCAAATGCCACTACAGTTTCTCAGCTGGAGAAGTGGTAGCACTGTGTACCTTTGGGACACCACATTTTATCCTCAGTGGTTAGATGAGTCAGCCAGGCCCTTGACAATTTTACTTACGTGTGTTACATGAAGTTTCACATAGCAAAAGCAGCTCAGGGCTGAAAAAAATACTAGAAGGAGCTTGTGTTAGCCAGGACATTACTCTCTGAAAATGAGATTGTCTTGAGAGTCTGTCATGTGACCCTACAAACAGAGTAACTTTATTTCATGCTGTTTTACAACAGTGGGAGTCCTGAAGAAATTCTCTTGAGCAGTTAGCTGGGAGCTCATCAAAGGCTTCTGCTTGCTAGAGCTGTATCTATCCAGGCAAGGATCCTAGCTTTTGTAAGTTACTGAATTGAACCATTTTGATAATAATAAATAAAGGAATTCTTCCCTTTCTAAGATCAATTGATTTACTAATAAAAAAAAATCAATTTGTTAAAATTACTTCCAAAATGTACCTACTTTTAAATTTTATTTTTAGGGGAAAGAATTCTCCTAAATTCTTTGTTGTTTCAATATGAAATTCTTTTGGTTGGCTGGTAACCTGGTTTGTTTCCTTGCTCTGTGTGCAGAAGAGCTTCAGATCAGATTCAGCTCTTGGCTCAAACAAATTGAGGAATTAAACAGAACAGAATCTCTTGCATACCAAGCAAATTTCCAAGCAGCTGTGCTCTTAATTACTCTGTGGTGATAACTTTCACGGTTATCCGTCAAAGAAACTTGTTGATTTCTTGCTCTGGAACAGAAACCTTTTGTTAAGTTTTCATACACTGGTAGGGTATGAAAACATTGCCTTTTCTAGGTCAAGGATGTTTCTGCCTTAACACTTGAAAATGTTCTTTTATGTTATCCATTTGAATTTTTTGCTAATTTCTAGGTCTTTCTCTGACAGTATAGAACCTGATTGTCAACTGCAGAATCATTCTGAATCAGCATTGTTAGCAACTCATAAGGTAGTGGTAGGGTGTTGCCTTTGCTTAGCTATGTAAGACAACAAAACTGCTTTCAATGGAGCTGACCGGTGGATTATCTATAAAGCTCTCAAAATGCTTGCTGATTGGCATAGAGTTCCTTCTTGGTTCAGAGCTCCTGGTCATGTAGTAACAGTTTGTCACATTACGGGCTTTGGCTTCTCTGTTCATCAACCCCATGACTTCAGCGCTCAGTGCAATCTGTTGTCTCATTTGTTTTCATTTGCATCTACTAAAAACAGAGTGACTCCTATTGAGTGTTAATATACATACTGAAAGATTAAAACCTGTGTTCTGTGGAGTTTTCTTGTCTTACTATCCTTTGATTTTTGGCAGCCGTAATTTAACCTAATTTTGAGAAGACTTTGGACTACTAATTTTAAATATTTTCCGTGCTTGTGAAAACTAATACCTGAGAACCCTGAGTAACAAATAACATGTTACTAGTAGCTAGTGGTAAAACATAATTATCACGAGGTCTGTAAAACAACCTCATGAGTCAGTGGCTCTGTATTTTGAAGACTGTTGTTCTTTAGTCCTGAGATCTGTGAAAGGCTGTAAGGGCTTCCAAGTGCTATTGTTCCTTCTTACTTGAAAAGAGTTGAGTGTTCATGAACTGGAGAAGTAGAACACCAGTCTTTATCTTCCCAGGTAGGAAAAGCCCCACTGACATTGATCAGTGGTTGGAGATGCATTTCTTGCATACAAAATGTCAGATAAACTTTTATCAGTTTTCACTTTATCATCTTTTCTGGAGTAGTCTGGGAAGATGGCACTTTACTCCTCTTAGAAGATTCTCTCGCTTTCCATCCTGGCTGGAAAAGTGTTACTGTTATTCACACTATTCAGATGTTTTTTGCAAATTCTCATTAATGGTGGAATAACCTGACATGTAGTAGGATAATGCATGTATCTATATGTGCGTTTTTGATTTATGTATGAATTGCTTTATATCACAGAAATTCTGTGGTCTTTCTTATTCTTGGCTTTGCTTCTTTCTTGGAACAGTTTGTAGAATTTTTTTTTTTTTTTTTTTTTTTTTGAAAATTGTCTTTTTCATTCAAGAGAGAGAAAAGTCCTGAATGTTCCTTTATAGATGTGACTGTAGCAGGCACCTGTCATATTTTCAAATAATCTTTTATTTCCCTCTGGTAATTGAAATATGTCTTTCTATGTTGTATTTTTCCTAATGAGAGTGGGGACTATGTTCAATAAAAGAATTGTGGGATAAAGCAGTACTGTTGCAAATGAGCTTTGACAATAACCTCTGTGTGTCTTATGTGTGCCTTAGAAATGTCCCCTCTGGGGAACACCTGGAGAAGGTTACAGTTTACAAAGTTGATATTATGGTGACCAATGTGACAGCTGCTGGTATTTTGCAATAGTGTGTTCTCTCAGATTTCTCCAGTTGTTGCAGTTTGTATATTTTTGGTAGGAGTAATATCTTAAAAATAAAATAAATCTCTGCAAGGCAAACTGTACTTGTAAATATTTATTTTATTCTAAACCTCTGTATTGTGTGGAAGGAGCAAGGTTTATGAGAAAAAGCTTATACATGGGACATAGATGGGATGTGATTCAACACCATGAAAATCTATTTAACAATTTTAAACCTTTGGTACTTAAGAGGATCTACTGTCTTTCCCAGTCTGAGGACAAAGGCAATCGTACAGCCAGGAAGATCCTGGTTTGGACGGATGAACTATCTCCCTTTTCGACCTGGGAGCGAAAGTAGGATCATCAGGTTTCTCAAAGTGATCATTTGTGTATGGTAAAAAATTATTAAGTCTTTTATAGCAGGGGAAAACAATCCCACCTTTAAAGAATAACACTGGAAGTGTTGATGTGTAAAGTATTATCCTCAGTGTAGGCTGCTAAATTGGAGGTCTCACACTGGTTTCTTCAGTTTGCACTGTTTTGTCTCAGTCAAAAAACCTTTCAATACATTCAACTTGTTCCTGCCACGTGAGCTTTCAGCTCAAAAGCAAAGAATGTCTATTCATTGAAGGCGTAGGAGATGGGGTGAGAGATGGCAAAATAATTACAATGAAAGCTTGTAAGTTGATCTATAGGAACTTTAGTTATAACTTATGTACAAGTTTTTTTTTGTGTATTTGCCTTTGCAGAATTTTTAATTCTGTCCTGTAGCTTGGATCTCAGAAAAATACAGCAAAGATTTGATGTCGTTTCTTTTGTTCTTTTGTTGATCTAGTTAATACAGTCTTTATGGTCAGACTGTAGTCTTTTAAGAAGGCTTATTGTGAGAGGTCAGGAACAAGTCATCCCACCGTACAGGGGTATAAAGCATTTCAGGGAAGGGATGTTTAGCTAAGCAAGGAGATCTGGCGAGCTCAAATGTGAGAAAAGAACATAGAGGAAACAGAATCAAGGAAAGGCAAGACAAAGTGTGTAAAAGCCTCCTTTGGGCACCAGGATGCTACCAGGGAAAGCTAAAGTATAACTGAAATGAAAGCTGGTTAAGGACATAAAGGCTGGCAGGAAGGGTCTCTACAAGTTTATCAGAATCAAAAAGAAGTTCCTAGAAACACATCCCTATTGTTGAATAGGGAAGTAGCTAAGCTATGTCTCACCCAGGGAAGGCCAAAGTACTCAATGCATTTTTGGCCTCAGTCTCTCAAGCCTGTGGGCGTACTGATTCAGGCTGGGGAGGAGACTGCCGCCCTTCAGAGAGCAACAGGCGGGGGCTCATCATAGAAGATGAGACGTTTTGTTGTCCTTCTGTTAGAAAATTTTCATTGATGTCTCATCTAAAACCTCCTTGATTAAGTTTCAGTCTAGTGCAGTTTGGGTCATGAATGCAGACCACAGGTTATTCCCTCTTTCTGCAGTGTTTACCACTCTCTCTGTCGTGTTTTTAAATAAAGATCCTAAGTTGTCTCTTTCTTCTTTTTAGGCCAACAGTCATTTCTTTGCTTTCTTAGATGCCCCAAGTGATCCATGTCTTTGCACAAGTACCTAAAACCAGGTGTAACACCTGGCTAAGCCTTACATGGACTAAATATAGTGTAAGGATTACTTTGTTTGGTAGGCTAACTTACTTCATTTATAAGCTCTTGTGAGAAGTGTGGTTCCAGTATGAACCTCTTATTGTTGACTCATTCAGCTTACAGTTTACCACAGGTGTTTAAACAAAGATTGACAGCAGCAACAACAAAAAGTTTGATGATATCCTCTCAGTCAAGAAGTGGTGTTTTTATGATGCTAGATTTGCAGAGAAGCATACTGTTACTGTGTCTGAAACTGTAGAAGTGCTTTGCTTCTGTTCTCCTAGAGCTAGAGCTAAGGGAAGTGTGGGCTTCTCCTAAGAAAGATGTAAATGCCACATATGAATATGGGACTTCGAAATCTGGGCAGAATTTATCTGCAATGAGTGTTGTAACAGACATCAGTCATTTTGTGTAATCCTGCCTTGGGTGCTTTTCTGAGGAGCTGCTATATGCTAGATGTTCTTAGTGCTGCACTTCTGCACTTGCCTTCTCCTGCTAGAAAGTAACTCCCTGTACGCTGTCTGCTCTGAATGGATTATTTAATTCTGTCAAGATTTCTGTACTCTGTTAAAAGAAACTTGAAGTCACATTGTAAGTGCCATAAGGAAACTTGATAAATGCTCCCTTTTCCTTCATCCTGCCTGTTAACAAAAATGTTGAATAGTACTGGACATAGAACAGGTCCCTGGAAACTTGCCTGTCACAGCCTTCCATTTTGCCAGTAAATTCCTCCATGGCCTAGCTGCTTCTTCCTCGTCCTTGCTGTCCTACTGGATTCAGTAAAAATGACTTTTCACAAAGTTGGTTATAAGGGAGTGTTAATTCAAATTCCTACAAAATGCTCAAGACTAGTCTTGCTGGAGATAATGGGGCCCAGAACAGGTACAAGAGAACTTGTGGGTGGATACTGCTATAAGTATAGTTCTTTCCATTTCATATGTTGACATTATTCCAAATAGTTTCAACGGTGCATTGCACAGCTGCAGTGTCTATGTCCTCAGGGAAACTTTTTGATCAAAATGCCATGAGTTTCTTGTAAGTACACCTGATGTGCACAATGGAACGTCAGCCCTGGTGCATGAAATGGAAAGAATACTCCTCCTAACAAACCTGTCGGTTTTCATTTTGTAAAGAACACAAAGACAACTGTCAGATCTTTTATTTCTTTATTTATTTTTCTTGTTATATTTGCCCTTCTCAGAAGAAAGGAAATGAGGCTATTACTCATTATTTGATTTGTTTCAGAGCCATTATTGATTTTGGAAATTTGATAAACATCTGAATAAATAGCTGTTCTGTTGTTTTTTTCAAGTGGAGCAAGACTTGGCAGAAGTGTGTCTTTGTGTAGGGCAAACATGATAGAACTGGTCATTAGGAACATAGGTTTTGATTTTTGTATATTCCATAAACTAAAAACCTGTATTTGGTTAAAATCCCTTTCTTTTTTAAATTACTGACTTCCCAAGAATGCCTTGAAGGACTGTAGGGGTTTAAAAAAGGTAGGAATATTTCAGGAGACACTAGCTTCTGAAGTTAGCAGCCATTTCAGATTTATTGAGAGCTACTTCATGTATCTGATTACTTTTTTTGTTTTGTTTTATAATTACCCAAACCAACAAAAAACTCAGCCCTCAAAGTAAAAAGAAATCTGAAAATTACATAAAGAATATTCAAAACTGAAAACGTCCTTTAAATTCTCGAACTATTGGGACTGTGCAGCAAATGCTCGGCTAAAATGACACAAAGTTAGTATAGCTTCTTCAGGTTGGTAGTTGATATGGAAAACTCTGTGTAGTTTGGTCTTGCAGTCTTCTTTGCTAACAGTGTCAGATAGTACTGAACAGAACACTGTGTCACTGAATAGCTGATTCATAGGGTGCCATGTGGCCACTGAATGCTTTTTTGGTGTCTCTGGAGAAGCAGATTAGAGCCGGTTGCTGCCTAAAGGCATGTCAAAACAAGTTTCTGTGCATGGTGGTGGTATTTTTTTGTTTAGTTTTAAATAATCTAATGCAGTGAATGCAGCCTGCGGTGCAGATGAAGTGGAAGAAAACTGCTGTCCCAGAGCAGGTTTTGTGCCAAGCCCAATTTGATAATAAAGTTTCTCATTTTCTGAGAACTGGGTGGACATGCAAACCAGATGGAGAATTCTGGAAGTGAAAAAATAATAAGTAACTTGTATTGTCTGAGAGAGAAATTAGAAGAAGAAAGTCTGCACAATTTGGGGGTTTTCTTTTGTTTCTGTGCTGTTGCTAGCGTATTTTCACTCTCTTGCCTGGGTCCTGTCTGTGCTCTCAGCTCCTACCACCCCAGAGCTCCCTGGTTTTTAGTTCCGATACCACAAGGTAAGTTCTCAGTCCAGTCAGCACTTTGTGTTACTTGGGCAAGGGCAGGTGCATGCAGCCTGCGACCACCAGGCTTAGTGCCATCACTTTTGGGGGATCTCCTGTGGTATTATTGGTCTTTGTTGTGCTGATCCCAAGTGCACTTTAATTAGGACAGGCAAGCAGAAAAGGAATCAGAGGGCGTGAGTCACGTAAGCCCCCTCTCTCCTGCTTTTTATGTTCTTTCCTTTGCTTTGTTTTTCTTTTCTCTTTCCTTTGAGTTTCAGGCTTTTATTGAAAAAAAGACACGTCTGGCTTTATCAGACAAGGTAATTACAACTTCTAAAGCATAGCTGTCAGCTGTGACTAAAAGATATCACAACAGTCTTTAGTGTCCTGATGCTGTTGAAAGTTTGTCAGGTGTGAGCAGCTGATAAGGCTGTTCTTAGGTTTATCTTCTGGTGGCGTTTAAGGCAGGCCACTGGAAAAGATGGGCCCCTGCCTTTTTTTGTCTTTCAGTTTGTCTTTTCATCATGTGACAACAGTGCCACTCTGTAACAGCACACTTGTCTCCCTTCTTCTTCCTTCAGTATTGTCTTTTTGATGTCTTAAAATCTAACAAACGCTGGATTTCCCCACCCCCAATTTTAATACTATATGACTAAAACCAAATGAGTGTTAACAGTACAGCTATAATGAACCCTTTGCTACATGTTTTTTTCACGTGCTGTTTTCTTTCTCTTGTATGTTCTGTAATAAAAGTGTTAGTGGAAGCGAACCAGCAATAATCTGTTGTAAAACCCCCAATCCAGTCTTGCCGAAGCAAACAATAAGAAACCAGTGTTTCATTAACACTTTGCCCTTGCTGAGCCTGAGAAACTACTTTTTTTTGCCTATACAATAGAGATGGCATTGTGCTCGACCAGGGGCTTTGAGACCAGCCTTGTTGCAAAGGGCTCAGGCTATTTAGCCGACAAAAGATGGTAGGAAAAAGTGAGCCATGGCGAGGACGTGACCTGTGTGAGGTCTTGTTGCAGGTCAGTAGCAAAACCATGGAGAGGGCTCAAGCACTGGAGCTGCCGTCTGGCTGCCGCTCCACCAGCTGTCACTGCCGGCTGCTGCTTCCCAGGCACTTTTGATATTCAACTTGCAACACAAGCACTGAAGGTCGTGCTGCTCAGTGACTTCCTTGGTGTGATGCTGTCATCTCTGTTCTTTTAGCTACTCACATAATCTACAGCTTCAGGTTTTTTAGTCTTGTTTCTAAACTTCATAAATTTGAAGCTTAATTTGGAATGAGAAAATGTTAATTTATAGAAGGATCTTGCACCAGGTTATAATAAGCGGATCATTAAGCTGTCATAGTCAATCGTGTCTGTGGGACTTAATAGAGACCTTTAATCAGCAGATTATTGACACTGTGTGGCAAACAGTCTGGTGTGTCAATAAAAGTTCATGACCTTAGGGAATACAAATAAAAGTTCTTGATTCAGGTTACTACTGCTAAAAAAGAAAAAGACTTATATACGTTTTTGCAGTTGTTTTTATTTTAAGGTCAGTGAAAGGTGAAGAAAACAGTGCCTTGTAGTTGAGACCCACAGCTTTTTATCAGCAACTGTAGAATTGCACTGCTGCCAATATTTAACTTTGCTAAGCATGCAACTGTTTCCATATGTTGTAATCCTCTTTTTGGTGATTTCATCTTCCATAGTTATTTTAAGTTCCTTTGACATAGTAAGGATTTAAACAGTATGGGAGTAGTTTTTAAACATTTTTTTTTTAATGGTAGTGAACTCTTGTGCTTATTGTGGGTACAGCGTAGGATCTGAACCAAAGTTCAAAGAATTTTAACTGCATACATCTTTGCATGTGTAAAACTGAGTAGTTTACACTTGGTAGTATAGGTGGTCTTAGATATTAAAAAAAAAAAAAAAAGTCCTCATCTATAAATAAAAACAAAATGCTTTTTGTTCATCCACTATCTCTCAACTGAAGGGATGAGAGTTTTGAATTAGGAGAAAAACAGGATGGAAGTTGGTTGGGATATACAGCCCAGAACTGAAGGGCACACCCTTTGTACAGGTGCAAAGACCAGCAATTGGCTACCGCACCTCTCCTGCATTTTCAGCAGCAGCATCTTGTCCTTATGCAGTTGTCATCCTCTGTGTTTCATACAGTGAAAATTAATCCAAATGTTTGGGAACAGTTAACTCTCAGACTGAAGAAGCTGCTGCGTTGATCCTTGATGTCTGTAACTCACCACAAGAAAATAAAACCAATGGGACTGACAGTGCTCATCTGTGTTAAATTCTCTGCTCTAGGATTTATAGAAAAAGAAATTAATCATTGGTGGAGGTTCATTTTCTATCATGTTGTCTAAAGCTTTGCCTGTGCTGCTCTTATTTTGAAGGGAAATATGTTTACAATTTCTTGGCCTAATCCCCAGTTAACTGGATTTAGTAGATGGATGAAATTTTAATAATGAAAAGGGTTACAAATTAATATCATTAAATAAGACTTTTGAATATTGTGTAAAGCATTCTAAATGCTAAATGGAACATGGGAATGTGAAACAGATTTATTTTTAGTTCTGTTTTTCATTCAGCCAAGCATAAATCAATTAGAAATAGCACTCCTTGTCTTTTCTTTCATGGCGATTTTACTAGAACCATAGCTGGAATATTATAAGAGGCCCTGTTAGAGTTAATGGTTTCAGCAATGGAATACAGTAGTGATATATAGCAAAATGTTTAATAAGTGTGAGATGTTACTTTTAGTGGCTTTTAGGAAAAAAAAAAAAAATTACACCTTTGAGATTTTTTTCTGATCTCTAAAATATATTAAGAGATCAGATTACAATAATTTATTTTTTTTGCCATAATGGCCCAAGCTCTTGCTCTTAATCCCTTTTTGTAGATACTCTGTGGGATTAGATGTACCCCACATTATACAATTGTACTGAAATGTATGCTTTTTTTTGTAGTTTGATCTGAAGATGTACTTTATTTGCTCAGCAGTAATTCAAAGTTGAAACATTCCCCTTAGTAATTAATTAGATGTTTCTTGAACCCTTTTAATTATTGCTCAGGTTACAGCCTTCCTCTCGTGGAACAGAACTGAGCAATTGCTAGGCAATGTCATACAGCACAGATATGCTTGCTTCCACTGACACAGCTTGTTCCAAGAGTGGTCTCTGAGAAGCGGACCAGGGATAATTTGTCCTGAGTAAAATGCTGATGACTTTGAGTTGGTTCACATTCTGTTGGCAAAACTTTAGTGCTGTGCAAATGGAGAGCTGATGGAGGTTATGAGGTTGCTTGTGTATAAACATATTTGGCGCTTCTTTTTTGTAGATGTTGGCTCTTGGACTGAAAGAATTTTACTTCCATAAGGAATTTTTCCTGTGCAAAATGTATAGCTGTAATCTTGTTAATTTAAAGGCATTAAAAATAGCTGTCTTTCTACAATGTGAATAGTGGCGATTTATACAGAAGTGTTTCCTCAGTGCCCTTTTATGATGTGAGAAGGATGGATGAGGGACTACTAGTTAAACTGTCAAGTATGATAACATGACAGTGTGCAATTTCTAATCTGCATATTTAGGGTAAAAAATGGCAAGCTGAAATTGTGGCATTACTAAGATAATAAAAATTTCTAATTTATAAGAAGGACTGCACTGTATATGAAATCTGGAAGGCATTGACTACTAAGGCAGAGTACTAAAATACCACCACCTCAGAGAAGGAGGGGTATCCAGGCTATCACTGTGGGACTGGCAGGTGTCTTGGAGGACTTGAAGCAGCTCATGTTGCTCTGGAACAGCAGCCTGGGTGCCTGTGTGTTGGCAGTCCTACCACAGGTGTGGGAAAATGGAAGCACGTTATTTCCTGAGGAAAAAGGCCAAGATATTTGTGCAAGTCTCTCATTAACTGCAGACCATCTCTTCTGCTTTTAAGAACAGATTTTCATTTTTTATGACAAATCTTCATCATTTGTATTAAAATTACAGGCTGGTATGTTAAGTTACGTTATGAAATGAGACATCTTCCTAGTGAGAATTAACCTGGGTGCTTATCATGCAGCTTATCATGCTGTATGTGGTGAGGCTGTGCTAAGAATAGCAGTTGTTTACTGTAATTCCAAGGGGACTTCTTCAGATGGGCAATTTTCAAGTTCACTGAGCATTGGAAAACAAACTGATTTGGGTTTAACTACAGTCTAAATATTAGAAAGGAATCAGACTCACTTTAAAGAAAAGAAAAGGGAAATGGGAAGGATGGAAAAAATTGAAGTCTGAAGTATGGGTTTTTTTTCAATAGTTCCTGATTATAATTTTTCTTTAGAGCCCAGAAATATTCTGACCAATATGAAAAATTTCATTATGTCAAAAATATGCCAGAGCTTTTTCTGGTGTTTGGATTTACTGGTATTGTGCATTAACTTATAAGGCTGTATAGGAGAAGAGAAGTTCTGTACAAAGTTTTAAGTGTGTGTATGGTTAGTATATATGTATATATCCATATGTAACTATTGTGTCATCTGTGTTATTGTATTTCCTGTGTAACTCTGCAATAGGGGAATGACTGGATACTCAGCAAGTCCTTGGCGACAGGATTTGGAAGAGTGAATTAAGTAGAAAGTATATCCCCAAGCTTAAGCTGAGCTCTTAATTGTATTGCTTCTGTCATGTGAGATTGACCCACAGCATAGCCATAGCATATTTTGGTACAAACTTCCAGCATTCTCAGTCCTGACTTAGGGAAAACCTGCAAATGCTTTAAAAACGCATTTTCTTAGTGCAAGCAAGCTATCTGGGAGCTTGGGGTCTTTGATATTTCCTCTGCAGTTACTGCTGATTCATATGGCAGCAGTAGGAAGAGCATCAGTTTCTCTGTTGAAGTATATGTTAAATTGATCAGTGAAATTATACTGAGAGAGAAATCAGTGTATTTAATAAGCATGTAGAAGTATATTGTTATGACTCAAACTGCATCAAATTATTTCACATTTACTGGGAGTCAAGAACTGAGATAATCTTAAATCTGGTGAAAAGGATGATCCTTGCACATGATGTTTTCTTTCTTCCTGGAAGAGTGTGATCTGTAAGATGCCTTACTTTTCCAAGGAGGTAAGCATTTAACATAAATTAAGCTGATGCAGTCTATGAAATAATGCAAAAACGCAGGAAGCTATTCTGGGAGGTAAAACCCTTTAAGCCGCAAAACTGATTGCTTGTGGTTTAAGGAAACAGAATAGAAGGTCTGGGAATGGTGGTAAATATTCTGATGAAAAATTGGCTTTCAGAAGAAAAGATCTTCAAAGAGGAGATGCAGCAGGTGGCTTCAAATGTAGCAGTACTATTTTTAGCTTCCTGGATGGCCTCTGAATAATGAGAAGCTTACTGGTTTACCACTTTTCGGTTTAGCTATGTTTGTGTTAATAAATTGGTTCTTTTAAGCTGGGTACAGCAGACATTAGCAATAATGATGGGGAGGATTTTCAGAAGCTTCTAGTAACTCTCAGCTGCCACAGCAGTCAAAAGGAAAATTATGCTGGGGTTTAATATGTTTGTATATCCTTATCATTGTACATGTTTTGCCTGGAGAATTTATGATTTCAAATTTTTCTCCTTTTTTTCCCACAATTAAAAAAAAAAATATTCCAACCTCTTTAGCATTATTGTTATATATTAATACCTCTAGATTGCTGATGGATGCAGTGTCCCATGAGAACAGACATTTGACTTAGCCAGCTGCCAAACCCAATCTCTTTTAGTCTCTGGAAGCATTGTAAAGTGTGAGCCTTCTCCTTCTGCTGCTTCTTTCACAGCCTCCAGCCTCCACATGGCCTCATGCCTGATTGTAAGCTCTTTGTTTGTGCACATACATGGTGATGGTGGGGGAGTGCTGGGACTTGCTTAACGAAATGGGGCTCGTGAGTTCCACTAGTGCATCCTGGGGGATGTGAGTCTTGTTGGGAGCTGTGGAGGAGAGGCAAGAGTAGGAGCACTCAACAAGGCAGCGATAGACTACACTGACAGTATAGAAAGCTATGCGATAGATTTGTTGTCCTGCATTGTTATATAAGCATCAGATATTGATTACAATGACGGGTTAGTGAAATAACTCCTTTCCTTAATTTGGGGTATATCACTTACACAGATTTGCAGCTTTTCCTTCTGCTCTGACTGAGGCAAGAGGTGGTAGTACAAATTACTGTATTGGCAGAAGGCAAGGCTAAAAGCTACTCTGTCCTCACACACACTGCTCCCCTGTCTCTCCCTTTCTAATGCCCTGAGGGTGACTGCTGAAGAGTGTAATAGCTTGATTTAGTGCATCATGGTAAAGGATCTGACATGCCACCCTGCAGTTTCTTGTTCCTTGCCTGTTTGGCAATGTCCAAAATCAAGCAAAGGTCACACAAGTGCAGCCAGAAGAGCACATCAGTGCCAGGGCTGAGGTTACATTACACTGGGCCCCTTTCATGGTGCTGTGTGAATAGGGATCAGTATCTTGGAATTAATCTGTAATTTTTATGGAGTGATATGGCATACACAAAGGAAACCTACTTGAATCTGGAAGCACATTTGGAGCAAGAGAAAAGGGCTGACAACAGATGAATAAATGGAGGCTTGAATTAAAGAGCATCCAGAGAAGTGTCTTTGTGTCAGTACTCAGTAATTATGGACCCAGTCCTAGAAAGCCTTCCACATGTTGTTTGTGTGATGAAACAAGCTGGGTGAGTTACCAGTATTGGAAGGGTCAGATTCAGGCTGGTTATAACCTGAATGCAAAGTCGAATGCCAACATAATAATGCTGGGGTTAGAGAAATAAGGGAGACGTAAGTGTGACAATCACAGGAGGGGCTGTTGAAAACGTACCGCTTAATTTTAAAACAAAAAAACCCTGGCACTCTAGAGAGGTAGGAGTGTTGTTCTGTATGCATTCCTGTATTTGCATTTAAGTGTATGCTCACTGGGATGCTTTGTCTTCCTAGCATTGCTTACGTTAAATTATAGTAAATGAACCTGAAGTTTTATGTGAGTAGATCAAGCTACATCCTAAGTGTTATGGGCTCGTGTCCAAAAATCTTGAGGGCCGTATTCCATTACTGAGTACTGATGGGGCATAGTGGGGCCTCATACAGGAGTTGTAATGCATGCACTAACTTGGCATTGTCAGGGTCCTGCTGTACAATACTGATGTGACATTTGAAAGAACAGCCTGTAGTCACATAGGGGACTGAAGACATCCTGGACATTTTTAGTGGTGCTGGCTGTTTTAAACTTTTGTAGAGTTAGGGGAATTGAGGGAAACTTACAGAAAACAATCATGTATTTTTTTTTTTCTGAGAATTTTTTTTTTTTTAAATTTCATTAGGCCTTATTTGGCCTTTTTTCACATCCCATTGCCTTACTGCCTTGCAGATGGATGCATGTAATTCTAAGGCTGTTTTCTGTCATCTTTCTAGGAGTAAGTAAGTTTTCAACTTATAGCAGATATTTTTGTATCCCTAAAATATATGATGCTGTGTTTGGATTGTTAAATTCCATTCCATCTGCACCTCCCATATGTTCAGCCCTCCACAGTTTGTTTGGGGTCACTTTTCTTCACTATGGGAAGAGAAGGATGTGAAGTATTGGTGAAGGATTCTTGCTGATGGCTCCGCAGCCATGGTGACAGGTTGCCACTGACTGGGTAAACCTTTTCTCTCAGTCTTTCTCCCTGTAACCTTACACAGATGAACTGCTATGTTTGTGCCGCAGGGTGGGACCAGACTTGAAGGTCTTTTCCTATCTCCAAATGCTTCAGTTCAAGTGAAGAAATATTTAAAAATATAATTTACACTCTAAAAGACTTCTTACGTATTTAGTGGCTGAACTGGGGCATGGATGAAGATGGAAGCTTTCTGCTCTGAAGTATTCTGAAATGGAAGAGGAATGCCCGAAATGAAAAAGAAAGCAAGCAGACTGTTCTGCATGTTTTTGGCTGTATTAGACAAGACATAAATTCAGCTCTTTTGTAAAGAGATCAATAGGTGAAATTACTGGGAAACAAGAATAAGTTGTTTAATGCTGACTTTCCTTGCAGTTGAAATGTTTGTTGTTTGCATTTATTTCTTCAGTGTTTGGAAGTGACTTCCAAATGTGCTTGCATTAAACAAAAGCAGGGCTTCCAGTGAAACTGAAATCATTGCCTTTGGGTAAAACTTAAGTTATGTTTTTCCAGATAAGGAAAAACTTCAGTCATGTTTTTAAAATGCTAAGTTGTCTTTTCTATGTAGCATTAAGTCAGTACTATTGTGCTGCAAAATGTTTATTTTTTCTGCTAACTTGGATTCCAATTGCAGTGCGAGCAGGGAGGTGTTGAACTTTGCTTTAGTAGATGTATACTCCTTTACATCTGTGCTCAAGTTTTTATGTCAACTCTGCAGGATATCTTCTTTACATTGGTGTTTTTAGCTAGAATTATTTGTCTTAACAGCTGAGATGTGTCACCTTTTCTATATAAATGTATCACTGGCATAAGCTGTTATTTGCAGTGTTGAGTTACTTTATAAGAAGATGGTGTCTTTTCATACTTTTCTTTGTGCATCTGCTTCAATCACAGGTTTATTATTGCACGCATTACTTCATCTCCTTGTAGCCTTGACTTATATACTGGGAATGAGAAGCCTGCACTTGGGGTAATCAGGAGGCCTTCAGAGTCCCTCAGTCTGACAGAGGTCTGCTGTTTTAGTCAGTTTGTACCCCAATGCGTTGCTATTGTGAAGAATGCCCAAAGGAGCACTGGTCAGTAAATTCCATTAGGACTCTTAAAGGCAGAGTTCTCCATAGTCATGTTATCTTTGAACCTGTTGAGCTAAATATAGTGGCTTTTGCTTGGAAGGCTTACGTTGAGAGTGTGGATTGCGAAGGTTCCGCTTGAGATTCTGCATGGGATGAATGTTCCATGGGAAACAGATCTACTGTGGCACCTAATACTAAAAACTAAATGCTTTTTCTTCTCTTCTATAAGAATGCTTGATTAGGTATGGAAAATTACCCAGGATATATATATTTTTTTTGTATGAAGAGGCTGTTTTGTGCTCTTGTATACTCTGTGCCTGGAAATCCTTCTGGGGCAGAGCAGGAAGTAAGAAAATAGCAAGAAAATCATATTTGCCATCTGAGGAGGAATTGCATTCTAGCACGAAATTAAAAACATAAATAAAATGAAGACTTCATTTTTAAGATCATTCTACTGTTTCCAAAGCTTTCTTAAAAAATGATCTTGTGATACTGCCCTTTTCAGTGATGACTATGCAGGTAAGCTGGGATTGCACAAGCAGCAACTTGGCTTTTACAGGCAAGGGTGAAAATGAGGCTGTCTGGTGGGCACATGCAGACTTGTACTACTCTTAGTGGTACCAGCACGCCTCTCTGGTCCTGGAAGAGTGGTAGGCTAAGACTGACTGACTGTAGTATCACAGCTCTGCAGGAGGTAAGGCAGCGTCATTTTCTTTTTATAGTTTTTCTCTTAGCGAGCCATCTGTATGTGCTACAGCTGCATTTCCACTTCCCTTAAACAGACTTTGTAATGCTTTCTTTTCCTGATAGGTGTCAGCAGGACAGATTAGCTATTAGCACTTATGCAAGCCAGAAGATTTTACATTAAGCAAAGATAATGCAATCATCAGGAATTAGAGTCTATGGAAATTGTGTCGTTCAAAGTGACAATAAAATGAGGGATAAAATTTGTACTTAATATATGAGCCTTTTATATGACCTACAAAATTATGCTTATACTGTTGGCTGAGCTGAAGTTGTATGAGAAGAATAGGCCCCAGCATAATATGCCAGAAATCTTACAACGTAGATCTAAATTCATTTCTCAATGAATTTATTCTTAAAGCAAGTTTAAGGCCCTCAAATTAAGTTGCAGTGGATAGTGTCATATAATCTCCAAAACAAGTCCAGCACAAGTGTTAGGAGCAAATCTTCCTCGGACTGTTGTATTGCATGTGGCAACAGCTCTTTGAATGGACACCTTTTGGGTAGTGAAGAGCATTTTCTTTACATGTTTAGTCAAGCCTCCAGTTCTTCTGTTGAGAATAACAAATAATAGGGGTACTGTTTGTCTAGTCTGCAGACTAGACAAAGGGTTAGTGCCTTGTTTCATTTAGGCAAGCAGCTGCTTTATAGTTGCTTTTGTTTGCTGCCAAACTGTGGAACTTTTGCCTAGGAATAAAACCTTCAGCTCAGTAGTGTTGTGACCATTTGCTATCTCCTGTTTGTTCCACATTACTTTTATTTGAGAAGAAATTGAAATCGCAGTTTTGTTTGGTTTGCTCCCAGCCAAGTAATATTATTGATGAAATGACAAATTGTTGCCTACTTCTGTAAATTCTTCTTTCACTGGAAATTTGGAAGCTATCTTTCAGTATAGAAGTATCTAGTAAAGCATTAATTTTGATATCAAGTAAAAATTTGAATTAATTTGGTGGATATCCTTGTGTGGTGTGCATCAAGGGTGCATCTAGTAGCTTTAGATTTAATAAGAAGCAATGCATTCCGAGAGAAAATGCCAGGTTAAATTACCTTATTGTGTGGAACAGAACTTGTCAGAGCTCTGGTCCACAGACTGACCAGTGCCCCTGAAACACATGCTGAGAGATGCACAGAGTCAGGCTTAATATTTCATCTGAGCGTTTCAGTACTGGCCACTTAGAGTGTGCTACATGGGAAATGTGGACACTTTGACAATGGCTAACACCGCCAACCATGCGCTTCTTTGCAAGGGCTACAAGATGCAAAACAATAAATAATTTGACAGAACTTCATGTATCTGGCTGGCTGATAGCAATTGTGTGTGGTTATTGGAAATAACTTGATACGTGGCGAATTAGTGTTTTGGCTTTATTCCTTTTCCCACATCTCTGAAAAAGAGGGATATACAGGCATGCATGGACACAGCTGGCATAACTTTTGAGGTTATGTTTTTGTTTGTGTTGTCGGAGTATTGTTCATCCCTACACACCTGGCTGCAACACTGGCAAGTGAGCAGTTGCTATGTTGTCAAATAACTCCATAGGCCTACCGCAGTCCCTTTATATCCCCTTCTTTGTTCCTGGAAGAGGGTACCGTGGTACCAGTTGCTACGTAAATGGTGTTGAATATCTTTCTGAGTGGGAACTCCTTAAAAAGAGCTAGGAGGGATATTTGGTGAGTGTAAGAGGGAGTAAAGCTACTGCAGGCTTTGCTGGAAAAAGCTCAATGTATTTATAGGCTGGCTGTGCATTCACTGTTCACGCGGCTTGTGCTCCAATTTCTGTGTAGTTCTTTCTCAAAGTACACCAAGCGCCAGGTTAAACTGTTCAGCCCAAGTTTACCTGTAAAGCTGGTGTTGTTCACTTAGTGTGCTTGTCTATCCAGAATTGCCCAGGCTTTTCATGCCTCCCTCGCACTCCGCACATGTTGACTTCCCGTTAGTAAATGGATTTCAGTGCAGTCCCTGAAAATGGCCTGGGATGTGGGAATGCAGCTGCTGGGACAGCAGAGTGGGGGATTCCTGCTGTGTGGGCAGCCTGCGCAGCTGGGAGCTCTGACTGCTGTCCCTGGGGGAATTGCTGAGTGTTGGAAGCATCCTGCTGTGTTGACAAACGTACCTGTTTGTGTTCCCTGGCTCTGCTACTTACATCAATTTGTTACCAAGGAAAAAGCTGGCTCAGGTCTTTTCTGTTTGCTGTATCAAATGCCTGAATTAGATGTTACAGTGGCTGAAATGAGTATTTGTCTATCTGTTTCACAAAGAGAGTTTCAGGTATGCTTTGTTTTGTAGTCTTTTTTTCCTCCTTTTAGTGGAAAAATAGCTCTAGAAAAAAAGGGTATGAAGAGCTGTGGCAGGGCCGCACTAAATACCTCTTTGCTCAGGTGGAAGCAAGCAAACCAGGTGCGTGAAGCAACAAGATTAGAGCCAGAGGAGGTCTCACTGACCTCAGGGGTAGGAAGCTGCAAGCCCTGGTCAGCAAACCATTCTCTGCACTGCTCTGAGACACTCAACTTCAGCCTAGCATGAAGGAGGATGTGCTTTCTTTACCTTGGCGTTTTTTTCTTATTTGTAGACCAGGATAAAAAGTTACATTACAGACTTCAGTAGTTGGACCATGCAGAGAGAATAAAGATACAATATTCAGTTCTCTTATTTTAAGCTTCCAGGCACTTCAGCTCCTTGTGGTTATGTTTTAATCCCATACTGTTTTCAAATTTTGCTGCAGCATCACTTCCAGAGTTTTTGGGTGTTTTTATAAATAGAAAGTGACTTCAGGCAGAGATGCAGAGAAGCTGCAGGGGAGGGGTCTGAGCCAGAGGTGAAGGTGATACAGATGAGAGAACAAAGCTGGAGAGGAAAAGCAGAGGCAGACCGAACACTTAGTGTGGCTCAGAAGGGAGGCTAAGGAAGAGGCCCACAGAGAGGTGTATATAGTAGAATTTCTGTCTTCCCACTTAGGAACTGCGCTTGCAGAGACTTACTGTGAGCTTGGAAAGAGTTAAATGTATTTTATCTAGGCTTGAGGGGAATTGTTATTCAAAAGTTGGAGCAGGAGAAATTGGGTCTAATTCATCCTCCTTTTTATGTTTTTCAGTATATCAATTTCTGTGGACAAGGGGAGAGGAACTTCAGTCTTTAGGGACTCTTGCTGCAAGCTGATTCGCAGTACTTACAATTGCACCACCAGAAAGCAATAAAATAAATACATAGAGCAGCTGTAACAGAAAGCAGATGTCTTGCTTTTGCAATTAAAGAACAGGAGAAGGCAATAAGAAAACTAATGGCAAATGGTTGTACCAGAGTGTGAAAACTGGGATTTTTTTCTTCCTCATATGTGTGATTTATAACAGGTATTAACATGGACAGTTATCTGTGAAATGCAATTTAATATTTTTCTGAAAGCAACACAAAAAATGGATATAAATTGGACATTTTTTTAGCCTATATTCAGTCTATATCTGAATGTTGCTATGAACCAAAATGGTAATTAGTCACATTTGTAGCAACTTTGTTCATTAACTGTAATATGTCCAGTAGTCTTTCTGGTAATATCTCAAGAGGAACAAGAGGTGGGCTTTAGGTGGACACTTTTTTTTATAAGCATTGTCATAAACATATAAATGAATGTGTACATTTTGAGCAGTTTGCCTTTCTTGTGGCCACAACATGTATTTAGCCACCTGAAAATGAAATTCTGTGCTAGGTTGGTTTCAGAACAGAAAGAACATTGGAACCGGAGCATAGGGAAGCAGGAACAAAGCACACTTCTGCTATCTTCCTCCTGTGTAATACTGGTCCTGCTGGAAGCTGTGAGGCTGACAAAAGAGTTAAGAAATTGTCTTATTTCGGTTGTTAGAAAGAATGCCAATTGACATACTTAAAGCAGGGTGCACATCAGTGGCATAAAGAGCAGAAACAAAGTGCACGAATCTTTATTTTAAATTCTGTTTTGGCATCCTTTCTCTGTCAGTACTACCTAAAGCTAAGTAACAGTAATATTTTGTGCTCTGACAGAGTAATTTATCTCCTTTTTGCCCTTGCTTGAAAAGCCAAGAGGTTGATTTCGTATAAAATACTTTAAAGAAGGCAGTGAGTGTTCTGTCTTTGAAATTTCTACGAGTGCATGTTAACACAGGCTGTTGCGGAGGAAGTGCTTAGGGAAAAATTATTCGTCTGGGATTTTGGACTCGGTTAGGAACTTGTCAGTGCTGCTTTTACATACGTGCTAAGTTCAGAAGTGCTGTGTTTTCCTGATTGTGTTTCGGGATGTGAAAAAAAAACCTCTTCATAGTGTCCTGGTCGCTTGCTGCATTTATCAGTAAACTACTGTACCTCACTGTGCCTTGTTGTACTGGCTGGAATCACACAGGAGGAAATGTTGCTGTGTGAAGAGCCTGCAGGATATTGCTGAGGAAGAAACACAGAACCAGTTGTAGGAATCCTGAGTCTCCTTGCTAACACTACACACAGCTCTTAAAGCACACAGGGCAGATGAGAAATTTGCATGCTCCCTTAAGTATGTAACTTAATAAAGCAGTTGTTAGGAAGTTCTGTCTCTGAGCTTTCTCAGGTTTGACATGCTTTTTGCTAGTGTGTTTGTATGGTGTGATGAAGGTAGAAAGGCAGCTGTGCTCTAGTTCCTTCTCTCACAACTCTTTAATAATGCATTCACACGTGGACATACACTGGCTTATGGCACATTAACCAGCCTTTTTGCTGCGTGGTCTGCAGTTGTTGTGCTTTTGATTGAAAACTGCTGCCAAGTCACCGTGTCAGCTGAAATAAAAAATTTGGTATATGAAATGTCTAATCGCTCTGTTTAAGCTCATCTCTCTCTGAAGTTGTATCTCATGTTTACATTAGTATTTACCTCAGCATCCTTCAAATGAAATAGCGTTCCGCATAACGCTGTATCCCTAGCAACAAGAAATCATTTTCTTCCATGCAGCTAAGACTAGGAATAAGATATATGCAGCTTGAAGCACTTATTGATCAATCCACTTCTGAAAACTGCACATAAACTTTATGAGCAGAGCAGCAGTACAAATATTGCTACATGCTTTAGAAAAGAGAAATTTGAACACGTTTATTTGGTGCTTATGGAGTCAAAACCTATGGCTCAAAAAGTGTTATTATGCGAGTCTTTTGTAATGCTGTGATACTGTGGAGGAATGCTTTAATGTTCTCTTGCAAACTATTGTTTGGAAACAAACAAACAAACAAGACTTTACAAGCTTTGTCCTAGATCCAGTTACCATTTACAGTTAGGCTGAATGGTCTTACTAGATATCTGGGGAGAATTAAAGCTGCCTTTCCTGTAATAATGAGGCAAACTTCCACCTCTTGATTACTCATTGGAATAATTTAAAGGACTTAAATAAAATATTCCAGACTTAATTGAGAAAATACATATTATGCCATTCTCTTCCCATGTGCTTAGGGTGAAGAGATTTTCTTTTTGATTACAAACAAGCAGAATAAAACACTCGTGGAGACATATGCTGAAAAACTGCAAGATAAGCAGAGTGTGCATCCTGTTTTACCTCTGCTTCTAATAGCAAAAATATGGAGGGATTTTTGCTAAGCGCTTCCTAAAAGCTGCTGAAAAGTTTCTTTCATAATTGTCAAGGAATTCTCAAGTTAATCCTGGGAAGAGGTGTAAGTCTCCTAGCAAACATCTCTCTTCTGCCAGTGGGGATTACTGAGAGCATTCCTCTGAGTTTCATCCTCCCAGCAGGCTGTTTGTGTGAGGGTAAGCATTTCTGGGGAGCGAGTGTAGGGAGTTAGGCCAACTGCATTTCTTGCTCACTGTTTTGACTCAACTAATGCAAGGAAGAGTATGCCTAAGGAACGAGATGTTCAAGCAACAAAGCATCTACACAGGCATCTTCTCTTGCTTATATTCTCCTGGTAAGCAATGTTTTAAAAACTTTACAGTTTAAAAACAGCCAGAAACTGTGCCTAAGTCACTCTTTGATAGCTGTGGATCCTAGATGAATTTATCTAATTCTGCTTCTGAATGCTTTGGAGAGTTCAGTTTCTACAGCATCCTGTGACAGAACTCATGATTCCATCCTGAATGTTTTCTTCTCCTAATGGGTATTGTCTGTTGTTCCTCTTTCATCAGCTGCTCAGAAGGCAACTGGACAGAGATTTCCATTTTGTAGTATGAAGAAGATAGAGCAGCATATATTTCTTTGAGTCCTCTCTGAGAGTTCTCAAGAGAACGTTTCCTGGTTTTTGTTAACAGGCCTGCCAGGACCTTGACAGTATCAGTTTTTTTAGGTGCTCCAGCTTAGCAGAATGCAGTCTCATCTCACTTTACAGTTGAGTGATGAGATCAGTCTGGCTGGAGACCCATGTAGGCTACAAGTTACCATTTGCAACTCATGAAGTAATACCTTACCATTGTAAGCTTCAACATCTGGTGAATGATAAGGACACTTGACTGGATTACGTTTAATACAGCTAGTGGACCTGAGTCAGACTAGCAGCTGATGTTTATGGCTATTAAGTTACATATATATAGGCACTGATCAAATTCTTTCTAGTTTTCCTTGCTTGCTGTGTTCAAAAGTATTTTCAGCTACTCACAAAACAGTGTTTTGTATCTCTAGAAATAAAAATTCACAATTTCCAAATCCAGTTTTTCTTTTCCCCCCCACTCCTATTCCTTAGTCCTTGGTGCTTTTGTCTGTGTAAGAAAGAATGAAAGGAGCCTGTCACTGCAAAATAACTGCGTTAGCCTCAAAGTTATTTGGAAACTTGTGTGGCTTTATCTCAGCAAGTTTCAAATAATCACTCAGTCAGGAGGATTATCTATTTCTGGCAAGCTGTCCAACTATAAGGTATTCTTGCTACAGGTAAGATAATCTTTTCTTGCTCATGGGTTTGTCACAGGAGGCTATACTTTCAAATCCATCTCTTGTATGTTATAGACAATGAAGGCTGCTGAAATAGCAGACTTTCTTGACCAGCAGTTCTGTTTTTCTATTCAAGAAATTTTTCCATTTGTCATGTGTTTAATATAGCCAAGCCTGTGACAGCTTCTTTTGAGGAATGCTGGCTTATAGTACTTAAATTCGCAGGCATGACTCTTCAAATCAAAAAGGAGAGTAGTGTCGATGTACTTCTGGCTGAGCTGGCAGTGTCTTATACGTGCCTTCTTTGCTCGGCAGGCAGTGTACATTTGCAGAGTATCTCATATATGTGAGAGGTATTTGGGATCTTCAGGGTATTACAGTGAGTATTCCCTTTTGAATTATGCTTTATAGAAATTCTTGGTGGTATGGAGACTGAAATCTAAGTGTATATAAGTAAGTGGGAGTCTTGCTTTGAAGTTGTTGAAATCACTTCTGGGAAAGAAGTCGATACTCGTGCTTCCTCCCACTTCTAAACAAAGAAAAACACTTCTGTCCTGCTTTGCAAAAGAAAAAAATCGTTAGGATACTTGACTGTTTATGCAGATATTAGGGGAAAGTGTGCTGTGTGCCAAAATAAGTCCGTGCACCTCACTGTGTGGAAACCACAAGAAAATACGAGTTTGATGTTCGAATATTCTGTTACATGTCCTGGAATTAGAGTGCATATAATTTTGTTTTTAGCCAGTACATAAGTTTTAAAACCAAGGATTAAATTTGGACAGGTGAATGTTTAGAAATGTGCTTGGACACCCAGAATACATTTATTTTAAGTATTCTGCATGATGGTACTGTATCATGCCAAATATACAGTGGTGATATCAGGAGATGGAGTCTGCCTTTTCTGCTTGTTTCAGAGATTCTTAATGTGGGTTTTATATGGAAATCCAGTAGTGTTGAGAGGGGAATGATGCACTTGAATTATTCAGTGGAATAGAGAATACAAGGATGTACAAAACCCTAAATGCTGTTCCCTTTTCGGTTGTTTGGGAAGATATTCTTTTTTGATTCTTCTTGGTGGAGGGAAGGGCGTTTTTTCATGTCATTTAACAGTTTTCTGTGTTTGTGTGTAAGATTGCTTAAACTGATAGTAAAAATGTGTTCAGGGCTTTCTTTTAATCCTTTTCTCTTAATGTGTGTGATCTGTAAGAGGTTTGATGACAGTTGTTCTCACAGGTGGTGGATAATGCAATGAGAAAATAATTTGTTACTTGACTGTGAAGTTTGGTTTGGGGGTAGTCTGTCAAGTTCAAGAAGCCTTATTTGCATGATGCTGAGAAAGTGATGTTTGTTGTGTCTACTGTTTCTGCATGAAATATCACTGTGCAATATGCAGAATCAACTAGTTCTAGTGGTTGAGTTGTAAAATAAAGAAAGCAGAACTATTCATATTTTAAAACTCTTAGGAAGCCCCCAGAGTCATGATAAACTTGATTATCCAACAGAGGGGATGAGGTAATATGTATGTTTAAAAATAAATTAATCTTTAAATTTATAGTTTCTATTCTGATATTTTTCTTCCTTTCTTTTTTTCTTTAGTTCCTTGGCATAGCATTTCTTGGGATTGGACTGTGGGCATGGAATGAAAAGGTAAGTTGAATATAGCACCAAACAAACATTTTTCTTTCTGATGAAATATTGGAATAGCAGTATGCTGCACATTTAGTGTGTCCACACAGTTTCTCCTGAAACAAAATCAAGCTTCTCTGTCAAAAAAATAAAACACAACCTTGGCTAGGTTCACCTAAGAGAAGATCCGAGGCATTTTTCCCAAGAATGCTTTGGCAAGGAATCATGGCTGACACTTGCACATAAACTAACCATTTCAATCCACACATGCTCAAACGGAAGCACAGATAATAGAATGCTCTACTGAAGGCAGTGTTGGCAGTGTGTCTCCATTGCACGTGTCCCTAGGAATGAGAGGTAGCCTACATGTCTCAGAAGGCAACTTCTTGAAAGTGAGCCTTCTTGGCTTTGTTATCTGCACGTAGCTTGCTTGTTGCTGCTTCTCTTAAGGAAAACCAAATGAAACCTGAGGCAAAGAAAATAAATTTTAATTTTTTTCTTATGCAGAATATAAGGTTATGCACTGGAAATCTTTCTGTTTTGAGACTGTAAAGTCAACTGGGAAATGGGAATAAAGGAAGGAAAAAGAGAGAGAATTCACTTGTGAACCAAAGCGTGATTTTTAGTTTGCTCGCTACAGAAGTAAGGAAGAAGATAAAGTATCAAAGCATAACATACAAAACAAGTCAGTATGCATTGGCTTACTAAAATACAACTGCTAAAATTAAAGCCAGAACTTCCTTGTTTGTTTAGAAAATGAAGGAAAACAAACACCAACAACAAACCAAAATCCAACCCTGGATGATAACACTGGTGCTATGATACGTAGTTAAGCGATGTTTTTCTTTTTTGATTGAAAACACTAAGTTTGTTTCAAACTAATATTTACTTTAGGCATAATAACTGGCACTTGCAGCAGAAAAAAAACACATTGGAAACACTGGAGTTTTGCCTCTTAAAGTCAGGACAAATTTTGCTGATTTGGAAGTGAGTTATCAACTTAAATTTTAATTGCTCTGTGCAAAAACTAACTCTCAGTAATAGAGTGTTAACTATCTCACACCATATACATGTTTGTACATAGAAGCTTGTATATAAGTGTGTTATATATGTGTATTTACCTACCTACCATATGATGCTCATGTTGGAAACCTTGAATAGGTTTGGAAACTGATGCTGTCAGTCAGCAGAAATGTACAAACATGTTTAGCTGAATTATCTGAGCATACTCATGGAGCTTATGATGCCTGTGTCTAAGCCTCAGAGAAGTAATATATTTCAGAGAAGCTTACCAGAAAAATTCTTAACATTTTTTGTATAATTACTGTGGTAATACAGATTATTCCTATTTAGAATAAATGAGCAGGTAAAGGGAAAAGAGCTTTTATAGTTTGTGAAGTCTGAAATACACTGTCCCTGCAGCCAGAGGTTGTTCTAACAGAAAGGTGGTTGGTTTGGTTTTTTTTATTGTCTGTACGTGAAACCACCCCCACCTTCAAGGAAGAATGCTTTCGATTCATAATAGTAGATAATCAAGAACCAAGGTTCATGTTTTTACTCAAGGTCTATGTATCTATTATCATGTCATCTTAAGCGTTTCCTGGGGATAGGAAATGGCAGGACTTGACTTAGGATCAAGTGCCAGGTAATTGTAGCGCTCATGCAAATGGAGGGGTGGATCAGCTACATCCCATATAGAGTTGTTCTTACTGCAGCTTGCGAGCTGGAGCTGACAGACAAGCAGGCGAAGCCAAACACTTGGAAGATCTGTAACTTGATTGAAAAACACTTCTCTAGCTAGTTGCTTCTTGTGTAAGGCTGATGCGAATATCTCTTTGCATCATGGTCTGTAGTAACGGTACACTGTAAGACAGGAAAGCAGCTCTTCAGAAAAGGACTTGTGGACTGCAGGTTGAACAGAAGCCCGCTGCATGTCCGTGCTGCAAAGGCAGCTCTAGCTAATGATGTTCTAGACTGCACTGGGCAAAGGGTTGCCAGCAAATGGAGGGAGGGGATCCTTTCCCTTTGCTCAGCTCTGGTGAGGCTTCAGCTGGGGTGTTGGGTCCAGTTCTGGGCCCCTCAGTAAGCTGAAGATGTGGACATACTGGTAAGAGCCCAGCAAAGGGCCATGAAGATAAGGAACCTTTCCTACAAGAAAGGTTGAGTGAGCTGGGCCTGTTCAGACTTGAGAAGTGAAGGCTCAGGTGGGGGTGGGGAATCTCTCTCCCAGAAGATGTTGGGAGGGTGCAAAGAAAATGGAGCCAGGCTCTTGTCAGTGATGCTCTATACTAGGGCCTCAAAACTCTTTCAAGCCTTTTTTTATTTGAACGTTCTGTTGTTCTGTGAAGACTGCTGCTGTCCCAATGAACTAAATCTTTGACAGTATTGAACTTAATAGAACTATTGTATGATATGTAAACATAAATTTATCATGTTTTTGCCAGATTAGATCTTCAGAAGGACTTCTGTACTATGAGGTGGTGTATTAGCGGGGAGGATTTTGATTTATTTCTATGTTTAATAATTTGGTTTTACATCTAGCTGTGTTGTTCTTTTTCCTGGTTGTTGATTTCTATGTAGTTCTGCTGCATCACAGAAAAATAGTGTACAAGGCCCTGTTAAAAATGCAGGATATAATGAAGTAATCCACATTTTACAGGAAGCCTATTTGCTGCCAGGTAAGACTGTGATAGATTAGTTGATTTAGTGGCTGGTTTCTCTTTTTTGCTAGATTGGTTTGAATTCTCTTTAGACTTTAAAATGAAGAAGAAAAAAAAAAAGTAAAGAAAAAAACACACAGTCTCATGACCTTCCTTTTCAGGGAGGCAAAAGAGCTCATTTGTCAACCAGGCAGTAGAATTGGCTTGACAGCCAGCCAGCCAGGCCTGAACAAAATCTGAGCAATTAGCATTCTGAATCGTGGACTCAGAAAGAGAACTGGAGGTGGGGGCAATAAACTTGAGGGATGAATAAAGCTTTCTATACCATAGATGAGTTATATAGCTCACAATCTCTTGGTGTTTTTGGGCACACTAGACTTGGTCTAGTACTGTTTGAGGAAAAAGATGTTCATCCGCTGAGCAGCTGACACCTACCCCTTCCTCATCCTCCTGCCTTGTTAGCATATAAAAAGGCTATACTGAGGTCCAAGCAACTTACACTGTGTTTTCTAAGCAGCAGGAAAAAAATATACTGTCATTATATTTCACTAACTTTTTAAACCACTTCAAGCAATTTTTTATGTTGCCTTTTACAAACAAATTCACCCTGTACAAAATGTCTACTTCCCTCCTTGGTTGTGAATATTAAATAATGTGGTCTTAAGGCTCATTGAGAGTGTTCGTGGTATGATGCCAGTAGGTACTTAGGAAAACAAACTTTGCGGTTCTCTCACTACCTGCAGGAGATTTACATGTAAGTGAAGTGAGAATGAATGATGGATTCCTTTTATGACCTCTGAGGCTTTTGGGGACTGTAGAGTGGGAGCTTTTAGAAAGCAAGTACTGAGGTTTTGGAATCTGCATTAGGTAATAGGTTGTAAAAGCAGAGATTTTAAAATGGAAATGGAAAAAAATTTGTAGATCAGTCTTAGTTCACTTACAAGGTTGACTGAAATTAAGTGGGAAAAGTGGAAGAGGCTGGTTGCACACAATTTTAGTTTCAAAGTTTTTCTTGTTAAATTAGCATAAATAGAAGATATTCCAGCTCAGAAGCCAACTTCCATGCTTTGGAATAACAATATGGTATGTCTATGTGCCTGCACAGTGCTGTTAGTGAGTAGGAGCTCTTGGTCTGGATCTCAAGTTTTAAACTTGACTTTTTCATGTCAATTAGATCTCGCTGGTAAATTTAGGTTTAGATTTCAGTACATAAAGATTCATTACTAAAGATGTTTTAAAATAATTTTTAGAAGTATTCCAACACCCTATAACCATTAATCCTAAAAAATGGAAAAAAAAACTGTATCTTATATGTATTTCTAACAGTTATTCACCTGTTGAACTCTACTTTGCTGCAGTAAGGAAGTTAGGCTAGTCTCCTTCACTAGAAGCTTGGAAATTAAAGATTTGCTGCTGTTACTGTTTGCTGTAGGAAATGCAAAACCAATAAAAATCGAAGAAGTAAGTTCTGTAAACACTGCTAACCCAGTTTCTAAATTGCAGAGACTAAATGCTGGAGTGGAATTAATTTGGCATATTTCAATAACCAATGTTCCGTTCTTCATGCTTATTCAGATGCATAGCATGGAGAAATTGCAAAAAGTTTGTGAAAGTACATCTTTTTTCCATTTTAAAATAATACATCTGGAAATCACTCCTGTGTGTTTCTGTTTGTCAGCATTTCTAAGTCCTGGAGACAGGCTTGTGGAAAGATTAATTCTTAGGCTGCAGAGAAGAAATGTTTCTGAAGGCCTTGTATTGCTGAACCTTTTTTCTCACCATTTACTTTCTTCTTCACCCTGGAAATGTGCTTCTGCAGCAGAAAAGTTTAGTGGCTTTTTTCCATCTTAAATATTTTTGTGCATTTCCTCTTGAGTTCTCCCATCCTACTCATGTTGATTTCTTCTTTTTATGGCCCACTGGAATATTGTTTGTCATGGGGACTGCTGGGTATGCTGCTGTTTTCTTCAGGTTAATTCTAGGTGATCCCATGGACTGAATGTCTCCTAGTGTCTGAGCACAAGTTGTATATTACGGAGGCATGTCTTCATTTGTCAGTAATCTAGTTTGTGTGGTCTAAGACTTTCATATGGACTGAAGCATAGTTTATGGGGAGTCTCTTTACATGAACTGCAATGCTAATATAGATAATATAGATATGTATCAAATATCAAAGGTTAGAGCAGGAGTTAGAGGTCTGGCTTTGGAAAGTGCTATACGTGGTCCTAGTAATCTCCGTATAGGATGGAGAAATCCTTGTGGAAGTAAATGTTGCTTCCTTCATCCTTTTTCATGGGATAAAAGCAAGCAGCAGTGCAGCTATAATACTGGGAGAGGCCTTATCAAGATACTGTCTTCAAGATCAGAATTTTTCCTTTGCCTTGAGCTATGCATGAGATCCAGCTTGTAGGGTGCACAGTTCTGGCCATGTAGAAAAAGCAGCATGACAGCACAGGTTACTAGATCCAGGCATCTCTAAAATGGTTTACTCCTGTACTAGAGGGAGTCACCTCCTGTTTTTTTGCAGGAGCTTCTCATGGGCCTGGCTTAGTGATCTGGTTTTTGTTGGTGTGGCAGAAGGCACCGCTAATGCTTCTCCACTACTCCTTCGTTGGAGAAAGGAGCAGGTCCTGCTGTTTCACTTGACTTATCTCATGTATGTGGGATGGTTTAGAAATATGTCAGTCTTTCCAGTCGTACACCTGTGTCATTCTATCCTAGTGACCAAAATCAGTTACACTTCGCAAATAAAGCAACTTTTTCATAACCACCATTATCAATTGTAATTCATTTATGGATGGTTTTGCTCCTTCATAACTGCGAACAAAAAGTGACTTGCAGGGGATGAAAGGATTATGAACCTCAACATCCAAATGTACAGCAGGCAGTTAAGGTTGGGGAACAGAGCAAGCAGATGAGTTGGAGCTCATCCAGAGAGCATGTACTGCTGGCTCTCCTTGTGGGACTGCAGTGGAGCCCTGGATTGGTGCCACTGGGAGAAGAAAAGTATTAGCATGTGTGGCTCTGCACAAAGTGTTTACTGTCAAGTAAAGATTAGACATATGTCTAAACTACCAAAGAAGTGCTGTGTGTGTACCCCAAAAACATCGCCATACTTTCGAAGTGTGAATATAGATTTAAGAAAAAAAATGTTTTTTCTCCTGTTAGATGCCAGAATATTGAGAAAAATTGAGAAAAATTTCATTTGCAGAGAGCCCAACTTTAAAAGTTTTACAGTGATGTGTTTAGGTTTTTCATCCATGGAAGAGATGAGCTGACGAACAATCACCACGTGCATGACTGGTAGCCTTGAGGATTCAGAGTGTCGCTGGAATAAGCAGTGTTATCTTGTTGAGATCCTTCTTCCTCTGCTCAGTCACCTCCATACACATTTCTTTCTGCTTTTGGCTGAAGATGGGATGAAGACAGAATTGGCAACTGGAAGACTAATGTATGTTCCCCAGAATAAAGCACTATCTCTGTGCAACTCTGGGTGTAAGCACACAGCATTGTCTATGTTAGTTGTTCCTCTTGCTAGCAATTGTTTTATTGCCAAAGCCACTCTGCAGACTGCTTATCCTGACGTATCTCCAGAATACTGATAAGTTAGGATTCGTATGCAGACAGCACACAACACAAATGAGAATTACACAATATGCTTTGTGCTGTCAGGATGTATTACTTGGAGTTTATCCAAGCTTGGTTTATGATTGTGATATGTGGACTAGCAAAAGATGCACATAAAGGTGCTCTCCAAGGGTAGCGAACAATGGCAGATAAAGCCTGTATTGTTTTACTTCAGTACATGTCAGATCACAGCTGTACTGAGCAATCAGAATCTGGAGGAGAACTCTGCTTAGATGTGAGTGACTTTTGCTGAGTGACTAGCTAGCTTGTGGCATGAAACTGCCAGTGCTAGAAAATCAAGTAAGGTGGGAAATGGCATGATCAGAAAGGGAATATAAATACAACCAATTTGCTAAATTTTATTGTCAATAGGTGTAATGAAAGTATGAAGTTGTGTATTTCTTCTTATTAACACTTATCTGTATGAAGACTAGCTTCTCAAAGAGCAGGGTCTACAAGCATTAACTGAATTACACTTGGATTTTGTCTTTGATTTGAATTTTACTACTTTCAAAAGGAAATAACTTGATTAGACTGTTCTTTCTTTTCTTTCTTTCTGTCTTATGAAGAGAGACTTAAATGACCGTTCATCCTTCTGGATTTTTTTTTTTTTTTTTGAAGGAAAATAATTGCAGTAGGCAATGTCCTTTTTCCAATGATTGTTTTTATCCTCTGCTGTAGTGCATTAATGAAAAAATGAGCTAATATTAAAAGAAATTAGGAGTAGTTTTTGCTTAAGGCATAACTCGTTCTCTTGGAGGAAAACATAGAAAGGATTTCCAAACATGATTGGAAGTCATTATAGCAGACCTTTTCCTTGAGGTAGATCTTGTGTTTCCTGACTTGCGTATGTCCAAAGTAACGCCTTTTTCAGAGGTTTGTGTGTTAGATTACGCTGCTTATTGTTTGTTATTCTTAGCCAGAAAGTTGTATCTTTTGATTTCTTTTTTCATGGCTCGTGTAATCAAGAAACAGTGGTGAAAAACTTCTGTACAAATTGATTTAAGTGTTCAACTCGGTCTGACTCCAGTATCTAAGTAACCAGTATCTCATCACTGGTTACTTAGAAAAGGAGGCATACCAACTGGTCTGCTTTGACGGCAATACTGGTTCTGAGCAGCATTGTGTTATGTTATGCATCGCATCTATTCTTGCCTTTGTAATGAATGACAATGTCTAGTACTGTATGTACTGTAGGAGGAAAGCAGTGAATATATTTTTTTCATCCCTCTGTCGGAGGAGAATTGCCTTCTCTAGTAGGAGGAAAATCTAGTCTGAGAATGTTAACTCATTCTTGTTCGTTTTTTGGTAAGTTAGAGTTAGATGGTGTTCAGTTTTTGTTGTTGTTGTTGTTTTCTTATGTATTCTGGCTTCTTCCAAGGCTGTGTGCATTGGAGAAATTCAGGCACCTATTTTATCCAGTCTGTCATTCAGAAATAAAAAGTGTTATGGACTGTCTTCATTTCCAATTTATTCAGTGTCAGTTTTGTGTGGGGGAAATTATGGAAGTGATTATGGGCTGATGTACTGTATTAGAGATGCGGGGTGCGTGACTATTTACGTGTTATGGGTGGCCCAAATTGAGTATTAAAAAACAAAATCAAGGATCTAAAGCTACAATTATGAAGAGTTACTTGTTAACAGTGTTACTAACAACTTTTGGAAATGATACTATGATAACATTGTTTAAAACTATTGCTGTTCTGGGAGCAAAAGAAGCAAAGTGGATATGAGCAGGAACAAGTAAAAGGATGAAAAACTTGAGAATAGATCTGCAAACAAGAAGTTGTAGAGGAGAAGATCTGTATTGTTGCTTTTCAAGGCATAGCCAACTCAGGAGTTAATAGGGAAAGCAGTAGTCCAAAACACTCAGCCTGCATTCAGGCTTCTTTGAAGGAACATGTGCAGAAATGCCCACTGCAGTAGTGTGCTTTGTATTGACCTATGACATGAGGGAGTTAAATGAAGGAATAATGATGCTTCAGCTTTTTGCTGCCAGAAGGCTTTGTGGAATTGTAACTGTTCCTCTGCAATCTCACTGGGATAAGAAAGACTTTGTATTTGCTCCTTGATATGGCCCATAATATGTTCAACATCAGCCAAACTCTGGCTAAAATGTGTTCAGATCAATAAAGCAGGTTCTCAAGACTCCTGGCATGACAACCCAAGCTCTGTACCTCAGGGATTCATGGCATCATAAGTGGGCTCTGCTGACTGTTGTATCTAAAATACAGCATGTATAGTTTACCGTGTGATAAATCTTACCCAAGCTGGTGCATACAGTATCCTCAGACATGTCTTTAAATGGCCTTCTGTCCTACTAGGAGAACACAATTTCAATGTTTCTTTTTGTTAACTGATTAAACAATAGCCATGTTTTTCTTACTTAATGAGGTTTTGCCATTTAGGTGACTGAAGTTTTAATCAGCCTGGTATCTAAATTGTCAAAATATAACATAAAATTTGTTGCAAAATACTGCATTTAACTGAGAAGCTCAGTTCTAATTTCTGTCAGTTGTTGAAAATACCGGGTCTAAACTTAAGAGGTTTTTCTTGCTATTGACCACTTTTTCTAATATAACATTTGTAAGTTTGTGCTTATATGAACAACATATATGATACTCAAAATGCATCTCCCAATGGGTAATAAAATCAAGTTAAATTTTATTCTCATTTCTATATCTGACTTTTTGCGGAGAACTCTAGAAGAATACTTTTTTGTTCTTCCCATGCGTTGATTCAGAAATATTGATCATAATCACCCTTTTTATCTCTCTGTTTAATGCAAAGATTTTGTTTTCTTGTTGTGCTGAAGAACATTTGTTTGCTTTAAACCTCTACCTTTTTAAAAAGAAAAATGCAAGCTGAATGTTTACAACAGAAAGCTTGACCATGTGTGTTAACTCTTGGTGTTGTTTCTTTCCAGGGAGTGCTGTCCAACATCTCTTCCATCACTGACCTGGGTGGCTTTGATCCAGTTTGGCTCTTCCTAGTGGTAGGAGGAGTTATGTTCATTTTGGGATTTGCAGGATGCATTGGAGCTTTGAGAGAAAATACCTTTCTTCTCAAATTTGTGAGTAGCAACTGTGGCATTCAGTAGTTACATGGGGAAAGTCATGTTTGGTATTCCTGCTTAACTGTGTAAAGATATTAAAGGCCTTTTGGGGAGCAGAAGGTGTTACTGATGTAAGAGTACTGTTCTCTGAATCTCTTTTGATTTGCTTTACAGATCTCAGTCTCTGCTGCTTTTTTTTTTTTTTTTTTTTTAATGTTTAGAGTTGTTGATAGTGAGAATCATAATGTGGAACTACTGCTTTTCATATAGGTGCAGCCTAACATTTTGACTTCCTGTCACTAAGAGCCTGAATTGAACTTAGAGTCAATAACCAGCTGCCTGTGAATTAGGAGGAGTGTATAATAAGCTACTGAATGTTAACCATGTGATTTTTGCTGTGCAAGTTTCTCTCATGGTACAGAAGAGATAGGACTGCTAGGAAGGCATTGCTTGCTGTGATAAGAGTCAGCTCTGTACTGTGTAGCTAATGTAAAAAGACCGTATTGCCATATGTAAATTTAAGATTCAGAATAAAATCAAGATATTTTCCCCTCCTGTCACACCTTCCAGGTTGTGCTTAGCCAGCATATTATTTGTCTTCATAACCATTAACTGTTAATATACACTCAAAAAGGTTTCCAGTGGAAAAATCAGCCTTCAGGTCACATATTTGGCTCTCACTGACACATTGTATTGCAGGAGGAAGTTGACAGTTACTGAGCCATTTATGAGGCAGCTCAAGATAGTTCTAGCTTGCTCTCTTCTTACTTTTATTAAATTAAAAAAAAAAAAAGGAAAGAAAAACTATTGTAAATTTTGGGTTTTTTTCTCTTCTTTCTTTCTCTCTTCTTTTCTAAAACGTACCCATCTGCTGTACCAGAAATAGCTTCCTATACAGCAGCTGACAGAGGAATTAAAAATGCATCTGAGCAAACATAGAGAGCATATTAAAACGAGACTTAAAGGCACAGTTGCAAAAGGGATGAAATTCCAGTATATGAGGACCCCAGCATGTTTTAAAACACTGTAGACTCAGTGGAGATGCTTAGAGAAAGAGGCAGATCGTTACTAATGCCTTTGGCATCCATTGCATTTGCATTAATCATCACAGCCTCGTTTGGTTTTAATGTGGATATGAGTCATTCCATAGACATTCCTCTCTGACTCAGTCATTAATTAATTTCTGTTGTTAGAATTTTTGCTTTATCCACTTAGGGCAAAGTTTTACCAATGAGGATGTCTGAAGAGAAGGTCACTTAGACAGCATTTAATTTGTTATATTTGTTGTTCAGTACCTTTGAAAATGGGAGTGCCTACGCAGGAATTTTACATGAGTTTTCAAAGAGCCTGGCAGGTGGCCAGGCAGTAATGTTGAAATTTAGAGTAAACAATTTTGGGCTTCTTTGGAAATTCCAGTGAAATGTCCTGCTTTAGGTGCCAATGCTTGCGTTCACTGGCATTTTTATTATTTGCTAGAATAAAATTAAGAGTATTGTACTTCAGCTCTAATGAGAAAAAAAAAAAAAAAAAAAGATGTATTTTTAATTTTTTTTGTCTGTGTGAATAGGTTGAGTTTGCTCTGGAACAGACAAAGCTTTACCACCACACATAATTGCGAGCCTTGGAAAATACATTTTTGGCAAGACAGTAAAATAATTTTAATGTTTTCCTTTTTCTTCATAGTTTTCTGTGTTTCTTGGAATTATTTTCTTCTTGGAACTCACTGCTGGTGTTCTAGCATTTGTTTTCAAAGACTGGATCAAGGACCAGCTGTATTTCTTTATAAACAACAACATCAGAGCATACCGAGATGATATTGATTTGCAAAACCTCATAGACTTTACGCAGGAATATGTAAGTAGGACTATGTTTATTTTTTAATGCTTGATTTAATGAAATACCTTCTCTGTTTGTTACTTCCTGTTTGGTTTCTTCAAGGACTAACAAAAATATACTAGAACGTAATTCCTGTAGTATTCACAGACCTTCTGCAAACACACAGTACCTGTGAGAAGTGGCTTATTTCTTGTTTTATTCAGCAAAACAATTATAGTGAAGAGTTGGGTTGATTTATTCATGAAGGCTTTTAAAGATAAGTGTGTCAAATTGACTAGGTACCGTATGAATTTTGCGCTCAGATTGTTGGAGCATATTTGTATGTGCTTATAAAGATACTTTGGGGGGGGGGGGGATTGTTTTCAAAATATCTTATTTTAGGAACTATCACTTCTGTTTAAAAACAAAAACAAAACCCACAATTTTTTAAGCTTGATGGAAACTTATTCAGTTATGAATTGAATGTTAGTGATGTAGCAACATTAGAGGTGCTACACCACTCTGCTGAGTGACAGAGATGTGGGGGCTTGTTGAGACTGCGATGTTCTACCTCAAAAAGACTCAATGTATTTAGCTTAATGAAGTGGGCAATTCCAAAAGTCCTTATAAATCTCTAAAAGACACTCCAGCAGCACCTGAAGGGGAAGGAAGAGTGAAGTCAGATGTACGTGCTTGTGCAGGTTCAAAGGTCAAGTTTGCCAGTGTGTAAAGGAGTCTTGCACTGGATTTCACACACAAGCCATTTTGCCAGTACATTCTTGCTCCAGTACTCTCTTCTGGTCTGTGCTATGAACTTCACATTGAATTTGGCCCTGCGTAGCTGCATCACTAAGTGTTGGTTGAAATCGTTACGTCTCTTCATTTTTATATATTCTGCAAATAAAGTTATTCAGTGTTTGGTTTGCTTCTATATGCCTTGGGGTAAAATGTGAGTGAGTAACAGAATGTGGATCCTTGCGCTCATTTGAATCTTTTTCAATTTGAAGAAGGCCAGAGATCTGAAAGCAGTGGGGCATATGTACACAACCAAAAGGTTATAATCCAGTTCTGGAGTAGACTGGCACTAGATAACTGGATTAGCAATCTTGACAATTAAGTCAGAGCAGCATGAGTCTGGCCAGCAAGGTACTTTTTCAGCTAGGAGAGATGAGGCTTGAAGACAACATATTTCTGGTAATGCAGATGGAACTGTGTTTACATCCAGAGGGAGAAAATTGCCATTCCCAACACTTTAAAATGTGCTTAGTTTCATTTATTTATTTATTATTAGTATGCTTTTAGTTTGCATAGATGTGTTCCTTGGGCTAGATTCTGGAGTGTTGTAAACAATCAGTGCTCCACTGAAGTCTAGTCTGTTCTTTGCAGGTTCAGCATTTTTTACCAGAGACTAAGTGTAACATTTAGAGTATTTACTTTTTGAAGGATTCTGGTTTCCTTCAGTTAAGGGTTACTTGTGCAATCTGTGATGTGCAGTAAATGCTGAATTCATACTGACTAGTATACAGCCTAGCAAAGATTCCTTCAAACTGGCAAATGGAGTAGCTACACTAGTGCAGCACTTACTGCTCATCAGGTCTGTTAAGAGCTCATGGCACATTAGACGGGGCAGAATATCACACTTCATTATACTGTCCTTGGGGCGTGAGCTTCTAGGACTGTGCAACTCTATGGCTTTAGTGTATCAGTTTGCTCTGTAGTTTTCTTTCCAAACAATAGCATTGCAGGGTGTGAACAGAACTGTAATCCCATGATAATTTTAGAATAACGTAGTAGTTTGGAGTGGTCTTTAAAAATTAAATAAATTATGTCCAATTAAATGAAGGAATCTTGGATTCTTTATGGAAGCTAGAAGGTAACCAGCAGTAATTATGCATGCTTTAATACTGAGATTTGTTGATACCGAAAGTCAAAAAGCTCTCCTTTCTGTGTTCTAGTGGCAGTGCTGCGGGGCTTTTGGAGCTGATGACTGGAACCTTAATATTTACTTCAATTGCACAGATTCCAATGCAAGTCGAGAGCGCTGTGGTGTGCCATTCTCTTGCTGCACTAAAGACCCTGCCGTAAGTCAGTCAAGAGAGTAGGAGGGGTCTGCTGTTCAATTTTAAATGATCGTATGAGATTTTTCTGGAAGTCATGCATGATCTTAACTTTTCCACCATTATTTATTTATTTATTTTTACTTGAAGCACAGTGTAACTACTAATTTCTCTTCTACCAGCAAAAATCCAGAACTAACTTAAGTCTTCACTGTATGCTTTTAATGTTTGCTGTTTTTCATTAGAATGAGAGAAGCACAATTTCGGCTGAATGTACATGTTAATCTTATCAAGTATAAAAAGCAGAAGTCCAGAATGAGTTGAAGGATATGAGCTTTTAATTGATTATCATCAGGATGCTTCATTTGCTGCCTTAAAGAACAACTTAAAGATCAGACACTCTAAAGCAGGTATTGCTCATTATTTAGTGGAGTGTCCAGAGGCTGTAGTCATATTGGCCTGGTTTGCGCTAGGTGTAGTAATAAGTGACAGCCTGTGTTCTGAAGAACTGGTGTATGTTTGTGTTACAGTCTTTAGACAGCCGCAGAAATTTTTGTGCTGTCGCCTTTTAAAATTAGCTTGTCCTGCAGTCACCTGAGATCAGACTTGAAGGGTCAGACGTTGTTTGAAGAGTGAGCTCTTTTGATACATTTTCATGTCCTTTTAAATAGTTCTGGTACATCAAGCAGAAGATGCTGGGGCTATACGTTAATAGTACTTACATGATCAAGAGTGTAGGGAAGCAGTTCACTGACAGTGAGAAACTTAGAATAAGGATGGGTTACGTGGCTAACATTACTACTTCCAAACTCAAGATTGGTGCATCCCTAAGAGTAAGAAATCTGGGGAAGATAACAAGAGGTTTGTGTGGATGAATAAGGAATTCATGGATAAAGTAAAAGGAAAGAAGTAGTTCCATAAAATGTGGGAAAAGGGCCTGTCTACCTGGGAAGAATGTAGGAATGTTGTCAGGTCCTGTTGGGATGTGATGAGGAAGGCTAAGTAAGGCCATCTTGGAGTTAAACCTTGCAAAAGAGGAGGTAAAAGATAACAAGAAAGATGTTTTTTAAGTGTGTCAACAGTAAAAGGAAGACTAGGGAAAATGTGGGTTCCCTACTAACTGTGGCAGATACTCTGGTAACAGGGGATGTTGAGAAGGTGCAGATTCTGAATGCCTTCTTTGCCCCAGTCTTTAATATGAAGACTAGCCTTCAGAAATCTCAGGCCCTGGAGGTAAGAGAGAGAGAGTCTGGGGAAAGGAAGATTTCCTGTTGGCTTAGGAGGATCTGGTCAGAGAGCATCTAGCTAAAATCAGCTCAAACGAATCCATGGGCCCCGAGGGGATGCACCCTTGTGTGCTGAGGGAGCTGGCAAAGGTTATTGCTGAACTTCTCTCAAACATCTTGAAAAGGTCTTGGTGAACATAAGAGGTGCCTGAAGACTGGAGCATAGCCAGTGTCACTCCAGTCTTCAAAAAGAGCAAGAAGGAAGATCCAGAAAACTACAGGCCAGTCAGCCTCACCTCTGTCCCTGGAAACATGATGGAACAATTTGTTCTGGATTCCACCTCTAAGCAATTGGAAAGAAGAAGGTTATCAGTAGTCAAGATTGATTCACGAAGGGGAAATCATGCTTGACCAACCTGGTAGCCTTCTATGATGTCATCACTGGCTGGGTAGATAAGGGAGAGCAATAGATGTTGTGTACCTTGACTTCAGCAAGGCATTTGACACAGTCTCCCAAAACACTGTAGGTAAGTGTAGAAAGCATGGGATAGATGAGTGAATGGTGAGGATGGTTGAGAACTGGCTGACTGGCAGAACTCAGAGAGCTGTGATCAGTGGCACAGCATCTATTTGGAGGGCTGTGGCAAGTGGTATTCCCCAGGGGTTGGTACTGGGCTGAGTTTTGTTCAACATCTTCATCAGTGATCTATACAAAGGGATAGAATGCACCCTCAGCAGGTTTGCTGATGATAAAATTGGGGAGGAATGGCTGACACACTAGAAGGATGCACTGCCATTCAACGAGACCTGGACAGGCTAGAGAGTTAGGCAGGGAGGATTCTGATAAGGTTTAACAGGTGCAAGTGTAGAGTCTTGCACCTGAGGAGGAATAATCACATGTGTCAGTACAGGTTAGGGGATGACCTGCTAGAGAGGAGCTCTGCAGAGAAAGACCTGGGTGTTCTGGTGGACAACAGGTTGGCTATGAGCCAGCAGAGTGCACTCGTGGCCAAAAAGGCCAGTACTGTCCTGGGGCACATTAAAAAGAGCGTGGCCAGCAGGTCAAGGGAGGTGATCATCCCCCTCTACTCTGCCCTAGTGAGGCCACATTTAGAATACTGTGTCCAATTCCGGGCTTCCTGGTTCAAAAAAGACAGGGATCTCCTAGCAGGAGTCCAGCGAAGGGCTGCAAAGATGATTAAGGGTCTGGAGCATTTCTTGTGTGAGGAAAGGCTGAATAACCTGGATCTGTGTAGCCTGGGGAAAAGAAGACCGGGGGAGGGAATCTGATTAATGTTTATAAATGTCTGAAGAGAGGTGGGAGGCAAATGGGTGCAGTTTGGCTCCTCTTGGTTATGCGTAGTGATAGGGCAAGGAGCAATGGCCTAAAACGTAAACATAAGAAGTTCCATACTAACATGTGGTAGAATATCTCTATGGAATGATTAATGGAGGACTGAAACAGGTTATCCAGGGAGGTTTTGGAGTCTCTTTCAGTAGAGATATTCAATATCTGTCTGGACACCTACCTCTGTGATCCATTTTAGTAGGGTAGTTGGAGTTGATGATCTCTTGAGGTCCCTTCCAACCCCTGCAATTCTGTGTAAATTCTGTGCAACACTGCATATATTTGACTTTCATATAGTTTAAAAGAAGCTGCCTTGTATTATCTGGTAGTTCAGCTGTGGCTCAAGTGGTTTTTCTCCACCTGGAATGACTTCTAGATCCTTGAATATCTAAGTCCATAGCACTAATTAAAATCAGGTGAGTTGCCCGCAGGCAGGTCAGGTGCTCCTGCCTTGCTAATGCAAAGCAGTTACTCCTTAGGCATCTAGTTGCTTCAGCTGTTGTCCTCCTTAGCCCACCATTTGCACATGCTGCATTCTGGTTCCTCTGCAGTTGAATGCATCTTCAAACTAGTTTGAATATTTCTTGTGAATATCTATGTGTCTTTTAAAAAAGTATAACAAAATGGAAAGCATGTTAGGCTAAAGCCTTACTTTAAGCTCAGGATTTCCTCCTAATGTTCACCAGTCTGCACAGAGTGCATCACAACCCAGTTTTAAAAATATAGTTGTTATAAAACCAAACCAGTGACAGTGCTACCATGTAATCCTATAAATACATAATCTATGCTAAACTTTTCTGTCTGTGTATATAGTTATTCATTTTTTTGGGGGGTGATGCAGTAACCAGAAACTTTAAGATAAGTCTCATTCTTATTCACCGTAGAGAAGCAACACACTTAATTGCCTTTAAAATAAAAATTGCATACTGCATGTAATGAATTTAAATGTAACCAAACTGTGACAGGTTAATTGTGTGCAATGATATATACAGATTTATTCCTTGGGAAGCAAATTTGTGTCTTTTGGAATTAGAGTGCAGTGTTGGACTGATGCAGAAAGAAAGTTATGTGCATGCTTTCTTGAACAGGATTTGCTTGTGGTGTAGCATTTAGTTTAGCTTAAATCAGGAAATGATAAGTCTAAGCTAAACCAAAGCAAATCTCCTTTGAAACAAATTTAGACTCCTTTAGTTCACTTCATTTAACAAATTGAAATGTTCTACGTTTTCCTACAGGCAAGGCCTGGAAAAGTTGGCATATTTCCATTTCATTCTTCATGCTTTCTTTCAGTTATCAGATCCTGAGCTTAAAGACAGAAGACATTGGTAATAAAGCAAGTAGATGCTCAGCACGAAAAGGAAAGCTTAAAAACCTCTTGGAATTTTATCTGCTTGTGAAGCCCTGAATTGCTTGGCTCTCTGATGTGCTAGATCCAGGAACAGGAGCATTCATCTCATTAAAAAATAAAAATTGCTCAAATCCTAATGGAATTCAGCTTGGGCAACAGGATTGATACCTGTTGATGTACTTTCTGAAGAGGTTAGAGGAGCTTAAGTGCTAATAGGAGGAGATTTCTTTTTCTGTATGGCTGTTATTTAAAATCTATCTTTGCTGATCATTCTTTCCCACAATTTGATTAAATTGTGATGTTCAGTACACCTAGCTAATACTGGATGATTTTTCTGACTTCCTTGAGCAGCTCCTTCTGCTCACTGTTATTATATGAGCCAGTAACTTAATATTTTGCTGTTGTTGCAGCAAAGTAGTTGCTTCATTTTATTGCCCTGAAATACCTGCAGTCAGCCTCAGCTTCCACTGGGTAGTGCCTTTTCAGTAAGAAAAGTCTGTCATAGCCTGCTGAAGGTGCTCAAGGAGTTCTGAAGCAGTCAGTAGGATGAAAACTCCTTCTCCTTTGGTATCAAGATCCTATAAGAAAGAACGGGCACTAGTAAACATTACCCATTTCTCCTTTTTCCTCTATTATTTTGGAAAGGAACTAGGTACTTATATATATTTCTACAGCCATCCTGTAAGAGCTTACAGTTTCTGCAAATAGAATCTCTCCTTCTTACCTCTTCATGACTGAGCCCTGAAAAATTTTAACTGTAGTTTTTGTAAACAGACAAAACTTCTTGAGTGGAAAGTTCTTTTGCTTCAAGCAGATGCATCCTAATCCTTTTGCTTTGATTTCCAAATGCTTACATATGGAATGTGGGGTTTACCCAGGTAGAGGGCTGATTTTCCAACTGCGCTCCTTTGAAAGCTGGAAGTATTTTTCACCTTGTGTTTTTGTTTATTGCTAATAATTGGCAGCACTGAATGGAAGAGAGAAGGATCTTTTTAAAAGTAGTATGAAGACCAAAACTGAGCTGGTTGTATTACTACATACAGGACTAGCTCTGGGCAACTGGGACAGGATGCTTTGGAGACATTTCTTTTCACTCATTTGCCTCCTGTTTGTCTCTCTTTCCTAGGAAGATGTTATTAATACTCAGTGTGGCTATGATGCACGGCAAAAACCAGTAAGCATTTTTTTTTCTTCTTCTAATGTGTTCTAAGAATCTAAATCCCTCTGGAAAAAACAGGTTATTTTACTGGTGGGATAATTGAATGTAACAACCTCTCTTTTCTTCCTTTTTCTCTGGCAGGAAGTTGATCAGCAGATTGTTATCTACACTAAAGGCTGTGTCCCTCAATTTGAGAAATGGTTGCAGGACAATCTTACCATAGTTGCTGGTATATTCATTGGGATAGCATTACTGCAGGTATGTGCTGTGCTCCTTGTAATGAGTTACATAGAAGAATAGCAGAGAAATAGAACGTGCAGGTGCTGGGTGAGGACTGAATATGAGAATTGGAAATACAGTATGAGTTTCACCTGGAAATATAAGGTCAGTAGATTTTAGTGAGGTGTGCAAAATGCTTGAGACTTTTTTGTGTGTGTTAAGAGGTACTTAATTTTTGTCAGTAAAGATTTTCCTTTTCAGCTGTTCACAGATCAATATCAACACTCTTAGATAAAGATTGGCTAGAGATTTTTAAGCCCATACAGATCTACAGTTTCTGATGGTGTTTAAATGAGCAGTGGAATGCCTTTACAATTGCTTTTGTGAGGCAAATATAGAACAATTCAATTTCCTGGAACCCAGGAATGCTATAAAAAGATGAAAGTTACAGGAGTTTTTCAATACTTTTTTCTGCCAACACTTACTGTTAACTTAATGACTTTCTGTTGCTTGTTTTCCTAACAAAGTTTTGTATAACTGAAGGGATTTACCTGAAAAGAGTTGTCCAATGCTCCAAATGAATAAACTGTTGTCTCTTCCAGATATTTGGGATTTGCTTAGCCCAGAATTTGGTTAGTGACATTGAGGCTGTCAGAGCCAGCTGGTAAAACTGCTGAAGTAACCACAAGACACTGGACAACCGAAACCCTCTGAAACCTCCAGTGTGTCTCTCCGACACCAAGCTGTATGGACATGGGTGACAGGGAAGCCTTCTCTCCCACAAAGTCTCAAGTTTAAGTTCCTGATATTGGGAAATAGTGAACTCATATTTCTTTGGGGTGGGGATGAGAAGAGTGGCTCTTTAAAATCTGCTGCTCACTGACAATTTTTTTTATTTTTTTTATTTTTTTTTTTTTTTTTTTTGCTTTAAACCACCAGTTCAAAAGCTGTTGAGCCGTGAATCTCTACTGTATTCCTGATCCTGAGTAACAAGTGGACACTTTTTAAAAATTGGTGTATTCAGTGGGACAGAGTTGCATCATTGTTATCTGTGGATATACTGTTTATTCTTCATGTCATGAGCTCTTAGTATCTGCCAAGTACTTCTGAGATGGTCACTCACCTCACCACTCTAAAGGAACAGTCTTCTTATTTTCAAAGATAAACGTAGCTACAGGCTTAAACTCATCAAGCAGGAAGCAACTTTCTATGCATCTATTGTACAGTAAATGAAACTGTTTTTAAAACAAGGGAAAGTTACTTTTTTGGTGTGGTTGGTGTTTTTGTTTTTGTTTTTGTTTTTTTTTCCACAAGGTTCCAGCCATCTCCCTGTAGTATTTTCAAGTTGGAATGAGCAAGCTCACAGGGAGAACTGCCTAATTTTATTAACATCTTTCTTCCTTTCTCCACCCTTGTACAAGGGGAAGGAGTTTTATATTTTCAAACAAGGGTTGTAGAACCTTTATTTGCTGCCATACCTTAGGACATCACCCTCTTAAGGCAAGAATGAGATATAAGTGTATAAATGTATGAAAGCAGTGTGGATAATGGGTCCAAGTGAATATTATTATTCAAAGAATGAATTATATATTAACTTAAAAAATGAAAGCATCTGATATGGCTATGTCTTTTGTTTCTCTGGAATTTAGTGTAACCTAATGTATTTAGGGATCTCACTAATATTATGCTTTGATATACTTGTACAAAACTTCTTTTAAGATAATTTCTAGGTCTGTTCCTATTTGAGGCTTTGGTCTTTTAATTTTTTTTCCTTCAATTCTTTTCACTTGCATGAGCTGTGGAGTAAGAATCTGTGACACTCCAGTGCTTTAAATCTGTGCATATGTTTTAATACAGTCTAATTCAAACTTATTTATTGGTAAATGCATGTGATTATGGGAAGATCGTATTCCATTCCTTTGGAACTTGGAGAGAATAGCTTTTACCAGAATAAATGCTTACTTTCAAAGGACAAATTCTTGCTATGAAGATAAGTCTCCCTTTGTTGCGTAAAATGCAACAACAACAAAAATCTTGAAGCAATGGAATAAAAGTTCTAAAATAGAAATGTGTATTAGGATCAGCCAAGACACATACTCTTGAAATGGACAAAATTTGGAATCAAGCTCAAATAGTGGAAGAAGAATAAGATCAGATTCCATTCATCTTAAAGTCTAATTTGTTGTTCTTCAAAAATAATAATGACTTTACAAACCTGACCATGACTTGGATAGTTTCACTGCACTTTGTACAAATTACGCTTTTTCTATGACCTTCTCCAGTTTCTGCAGAATAAGCCCTGAAAGCTATGAGCTCTTTGCTCCTGCTTTGGTAAAACAGCGATAAAAAGTTGTGTAGCACTTCTTTGCAAGAGATGATTTTTCAGAGGAGTACATGGAGTAGAAGAGTTAATGTGTTGTTTCCTAAGTGTCCCTGCTGTGGTGGATGGATAGGAAGCTGCTCTGGTGGCCTATTAGGGTCTTTACTGGTTCTATGACTCTTAAACATGTGATTATACGTACTCTTGCATATTTTGCCTTTCTGTGCTTTAGTCAACTGTGTTTCTCTCCCCTCTAAAAACTGTCGTTGGGCACACTGATGATCCACAGATGCTACAGAAAGTCCTTCTGTCTTTCAGTATTACCTCATTCTCTTCTGGTTAACTCCCACTGACTGTCTCTGAATCAGGCAGCCTCCGTATCCTTTGGTATCTGCTGTTAAAGGCCAGCCATGACTCAGAGTATTTTTTTTTTTTTTTTAAGCCTTTGCAAGCAATTATAATTCACTGTCCTTAATAAAGTTGGTTCCACCTCACCACAGTGTTATGTTTTTCTTAGTCACTCCTCATCTTGAGGAGTTACTGGTGATTGTTTCCCACAAAGGGACACACCATTTTGCCTGATAGCAGCAGGACAGATAGATCATCAGCACCTATGCTGCACTGATGAAATGGTGTGGGGAGAAATCAAGAAAGTCTGGTTCAGGAAATAACTCCTTCATTCAAGAGCCTTGATGTGACCCAGCACTTTGCTTTGAAGAAAAAAAAGTCTGTATTACAGAAACATTCCTTATTGCCACTGATCTTGAATGCTACTTTTGCTGCTGTGGGCTTCTGAAGACAACTTCCATTCCTCTACTAGAACTTCTGCAGTTTTTCTGTATTGGCCTTCTGCCTCGTTGTGCTGCTCTCTGAGCTCTGGTCTGCTGAATGTACACTGGCAGCGTCAGACTGATAGGAAGGTAAATAATCTGAGGTGAGCAAGTATTTTTCTCAGTATTTGCACATGTGCTCACAAATGAGCAACATATCTTTTGAGTCCCAGAGTGACTGTTCTTATAAAAAACCACTAAATTTATTTTTCCAGGCCTTGTATTTTTTTGCTGCAGATGCTAGTTCTGTCCCCTGCCCCTCAACTCTCTATAACTTTTCTCATTTTTGCAGTTATTTGATGGATGAACGCTGAATGTTCAGGATTACCTGCCTGTATTGCTTATTTAAATCCCACATTTCTGTCTACAGATTGGATTAGATGTCCTAGAAATGCCCCAGCTATTGGCAGCTTAGGTGTCCAGTTTGGAAGGCTTGTGGGAAGCCTTGGAGGTCAATCTGTTACAGATTGGTAGGTCAGAGCCTACCAAAATCAATCAAGCTTTCTTCCAGAAAACCTTACAGAAACTTCAGGTGAGCACAACTGCCAGTTATATGGACTCATTTTCCAAAGCAATAAGATATGGTAGGCAGTATGACCTTTTGGCAATCTCTAGCTTGCCTGATGGGCTAGTGGATAAGGTGAATTCAGAGGTCAGTGTAACTTTCCTTAATCTGCAGTCTCAGAAATTTGTTGTCAAGCTTGTGGCCCTTTGTGAAGCATGAGACTGCTGTTTGCTGTGCACTTCCTATATGATGGAAATGTTGCTGCTTAGAGGTCTGGTTGTGCTTTGGTGATAGCCCTGATTTTAAAGCCATTTCTGAATTCTCCACTGAGCCCTAGGAAAAGGTACCACAATTCTTGCTCCTCTGCTCTCTAAATTCTCTTTCTCTATCTTCACGAGCCTTTTTTAATGCGTTTTTTTTTTTTTTTTTAATACCTAATGAACAAATGTTTGGTTTGTCTGTGTGTTTGTTTCGGTAGAGAGTAGATATCTTTGTTTCAAAATCCATAATTTTGATTATACCCCTTAGAGTTTGAAGCAGTGGAGACGTTGCTCAAGTGAGCTCTGTCCTGAAAGCCATCTCTCCCCTTGAGAGAGATGCTAATTGTGGTTCCAGTGTGTAAATAGTGTTTGAAATGTAAATAATAGCATGCAGATTAAATGATTCTTGCACATGATTGCTTTTCACTCTCAAAGTGTTTATACTGACAAGCAAGATCTCCACCGTGCAACTTTGCTGGCCGAACCTGAGCCCAGCAAGTGGCCATTTTTGCTTTACCTCGCCCTGCAGTGAGGCAGAAGCTCTTTAGTCGCCTGCCACCTAGTGTCTGCGGGCCCAATTGCAGCCCGCAGGGAAAGAGAAGGGAAAGCTCTGTTAGTATCAGGACCTCCCTTGCATTTTTCCTTTGCTACTTGGTATTAGGAGAATAATATTAGATTGTAAACTGGAGTATCAGAGTCAGCGCCCTCTACCTGTTTTGGGAGGTAAATATCACTTGCGGCAGTACTAAGCATGGTGCTATTTGAATTGCTGTGGTCCTGGATGTTAATCTGCATTTTTACTTCATTAGAGATGCCCTTGGCAAAATTGATTCTGATGAACGATGTTGGCCACAAGAGAAACTATCATGTGTATTCTAAATTGCATTTCCTTTCTTGTTGTATGTGTGCCATTTGGGTGCATTGTAGTGGTTGTTCTGCAAATGATTAGGGGGGAGTTTAAATCTCAGCAGGTGTCAAGAACTGGTTAAGGTTCCAGTTTCTCTTTTTCATTTTTGTTTTCTCTCTGAAGCTTTTTGGGGTGTCTGTATTTGATAGCAAAACTGTATAATGCAAACAAAGCAATCTACTTTGTTAGATCTGCTACGTACCAAACTTTGCCACTTGAAGAAAAGAAAAATCTTCTTCCTCTAATGTGCAGCAACATTGTGACTGCTAGCGTGCACCATGCAGGAATTCAGCCATGCCACGCTACTAGATGTCTATTGTGTTTCAGCAATACAAGGTTGTCGATGAGAAGCTCCATCTGTATGTGTGTTCATGTTGTGTACTCAGTAGAGATGGACCTGATGCTGCCTTGGTCTCTGGTGAGGATGGGATTTGGGTTTTGTGGTTCAGATCCATCTCTGATAAGTGTGTTCCAGATCAGTTCGAACTGAATCTCTACGTTTGGTTCATCCGATGGCACAAGGAAAGTGTTGATATTTACCCTTTATGTATCATTCCTTTTTATATGAATGTATTCTCTTGTGTTCCTTTTTTTATCAGATGTAAAATTGATTGTAAAAGCCAACTACACTTACTGATTGAAAGTATTGGTATAACAGAACTGCATGCCCAGTAGAGTTTGACTTGAGCTTTAGTTATCTGATTTCAGACTGGTTATCTTCGGTCTAGGAGAAAAGCATAGATCAGGTGCATATGTATTACTTGTCATCTTTAGCATTAGACTGTGGTATTGTATCACATGCTGATCTCAATGGATGTAACTGGAGTATACTTAGGAAGTTAATGCAACTTCCTGGTAATTCATTTTAAGCTATTGAAAGTGGTCTTGGTCATGCTACTTGTGTTCTTGAGTTTTTGTTTTTTAATAAATGCATTTTTTAGGTATGTTTTAATACACTTATGATGGACAACACAATAGTTTTAATAGTTGTGCAGTACTCTGTATTTACTTGAAGTAAATCATTTTATATGCAATTTGTTAGATAATTACAATTTTATAAATAAAATTGCGTGGAATATGGTGTTGTGATTGTGTACTCTTGGTGTAGCACTCAAGGTTGAAGATACAAATTTCAGGCAAAAACTCCTCTGGGAAAAGCCATCCTGTTCTCTCCCCCAGCCTAGCAGGGGAAATAAATCCCTGGGTCTCGTGTGCACATATAATTTACATTCTGAGGTAGTCGTGAAGCATGTTGTGTGTTGCCAGTGGCTTCCCCTAAATAAGTAATAAGCTAATACTTCAACAACACATCCTCAAGAGATGAAAACTCACATCTAGTATCAGCTGTTACTGAAGTCCAGCTAACAAATGTGCTCTGTTTGTTTCTGACAGGTCACTGGTGTTCCTCACGCTGCTGTGGCTGTTGGTCAGTACAGCTGTTGGAGCTCCCACCATAGTCATTTTAGTGACTGTGAAATGTTCAGAAGTTGTATCTCTGCAGGGAGCAGCACGAAGGGGTATAGCATTTTGTCATGCATTAAGTTTTTGTAAAGGAAAGTAGGAACTTTATTTTTCTAAGTGTAATATCTCAAATAGAAATAATGAGAGCAGGCTTATTGAATTGTGCAGGTAAAAATGTGTAATGATGTCTCATACTTGTTTACGCAGAGGGGGGAAAAAACTTAGTATTTCAAAAGCTATAGGGAAAGCAAATCCAGTTCAATATATCTAAAATACAGTGTTTCATCAACCTGCATTGTTTTGCAGTAAATAATAGGTATAGTTGGTTTGAGGCACTTTGGAAAACAGATTGACAATACCTCTTGGAAAGACTTTCCAAATGGAGATCAGTGCCCTGCTTTAATTCCCCCTACAGTAGTTATCACCGCTATTCCGACAGTGGAAAATCTTGCCTTCATCTTAGCCTTTACCTGGCTTGATCAGGATTCTGCACTGAGTACAAGCCTATAGTACTGTTCTGGCCGATGGGGCTCTGTGAGAGGCATTTCTCATAAGTTTCACCAAGAAATATAGTTTCTGAATGTCTATGGGCCAGTGAGCTGTTCGTCATCTGTCAGTGATATGGCGTGATCAGTGAGTTGGAATGAATTGGGCTGAGTGATCACGATCATTTCTCTTGAGACAGCTTCTGGCTGTGACAGGTTACATGCTGCCCAAGTGTACATGCTTCTTTCTAGTTCTGTTGCAGGCAAAGACACGTGAATATCAAAGTGCAGCATAAACCTGGCCTTATTTTGTACTGTGTTTTGACTGTTGTTCTTAGATCTTGTTTTTCTAATGAAGAGAGATTGAGAGGATAAACGATTTGCCAACTACATAGAAATATCCTGCAGGCTGGCACGTGCCTCAGATCAGTGCAGCATTTTTGTGAACAGATAATCTCTTCAGTTGCTGCCTTCTGCCATGGCAAAAAACCATCTTCACATTTGTGCAGGCTTAGCATGGATTTTATCTAGAAGTGTAAGTCACTTGGTATTCTGTCCTAGGAAACCATCTGAAAATTAAAGGGTATCACTATTGGCCTTTACGCTTGCTGTGCCGATAGTATTTCTAATTAAAATTCAGTAATAGGAAATGTTTGATATTTAACTTGAAGTCCAGTTAGATAAGTAGGTGAATGGGAGTTGTTGCCCCTTTGTTATGCCCTGCTTATGTGAGCACTTGTGGTTTATACCAGTATATAAAGGAATAAAGAATCTAGAAGCGGGTAAGTCACTGCTAAATGCTCTTTCTAATGTATTTTGGAATCTACTGGAATTAATGGAAATTCTTTCCGTGCCTGAGAAAACTTGGGCTCATATGGGCCTACTGTGAGCTGTGATTGTAAACATGCAGGCTGCATTTACCGGTGTAGTGGTTCTGCATTATTCACAGCCTCATGTCATGGGATTATAATCTATGTCTACAGCAATATGATCTGGAGGTGGCTTTATTGATAGCTATACTAATATGTATTTTGAATTTATTTATTTATTTATTTATTTAAAAATAACAGGCTTTTGTAAGTTGGTACTTGAGGCTTTTTCTTTGCATTTTACTGATTGTTGCCAGTTAATTTCTGGCGCTGGATTAAATGGGTGTGAAATTTTGTGTGAATACTCCTGTAGCATCTGTTGGGTTTTGGCACAGTCTCACATCTGAAAAAAACTGAAGGAAGTGTCCATTCTCTTTTCATACGCAGCTTCTGTGCATAACTCATTTCCTGGCATGAGTGGCATCTTCCATTCCCTGGGCATGGTGTGGGATGCCCAGTGATTTCAGAGAGCTGGCAGTGAATTTGGGATGGTCAGAAGCCGTCTTTTGCAACCATATGGTGTGGAGTCACATGGGTGCTTGGGCTCTAGGTTTGCTTGTGTTGATAAGCAAGGAGCTTGAGAGTTTGGATAGCACTGGGAGCACTGAGTTCTCCTTTACCTAGGTGAAGAGTTGCATGCGTTTCTCACTTGATGGGTTCTCTTGATAAGCTGCTGCGAGATATGCCTTTTAAAATCCATCTAAAAAAAACCACCTACGTATAGTAGCAAAAATCCACCCAACCCAAGCAAGCCCAACAGCACTTGTACATACATGGCTTTGTGGAATAAATATTGCATAGCTTCTGCCACTGAAACCCACAATTGTTAAACTCTGCGTGATCGTACACAGTGAAAGAGGCTGGAATTGTTTCCTTTGTATTCTTGCAGCTGAAAGGCAGTCAGTGATTGTGTTGGGGCCAGAGCCAGGAACAAGGGCTCTTCACCAGTACATGCTGGGACAGTCACAGCTTCTGTGTGTGAGTAAGTAAGAAAAAGGACAAATCACAGGATAAGTGAAAGCACTGAATTTTTTATTTGTTTACCTCTAGGTACCATGAGTCTGACATTAATAGGCAAGACCAGTGAATGAGCAGCAGTACACTGCATTCAAACCTGCCTCTGCAGAGCACCAAAAATGGAGCTAGATTTACTTCTTAATCCTACAGTCAGTGCACTAGCCTGGACTTGCTGCATCTTGTACTGTCCCTAATTTAGTAGTACATTGTTATGCAGTTAGGGGGGTGTGAGGAAAGAATCATTGTGTAGTACCACTTTTACATCATCATAGGACTACAACATGCACATTCTACTATGTGGCCCAAGCAACAAGAATACAAGTAGAACAGTTACGGGCAGAGACAGGTTCATGTTAACACCACCTATGAATTTTTAGAAATCGTTTTGGATGGGTACCTACAGCTGTTCATCAATTTGTGTGGGGACATTACACGCATGCACAAGTGATACAGTGGAAAACATAGCAGGAGCGACAGCAGGACAAAGGATGGAGGTGGAATCTGTGATGGATGCAGTGAAAACAAGACCTTCCTCAGCTTTCTACAGCAAGTCTCTGCTCTGTTAGCGAGGCCTGTTGGGCAACAGTTTTGTTCTCATGGCTGCGGAGTTTTGATACAACTTCTAGGAATGCCATGTTCTGCACTTCCTTTTGGAGAGACTCTGGAAAAGAAACAGTAGAAGAAACAGTGCTTTGTATGAGATGGGCAAGAGAACAGCAAAGCATGGTATGAGGCACTTAGGAAAGTGTCAGCACTACCCTGTACCCACTGTATACACATAAGCCCACAAATGTCATCTTTTTATTTACTGTTCTGAATTGCTTTTAAGAATTGATGAAGTCTCTGGGGCCTTGGACTTGCCCAGACCCCACAGATTTCAGCTAGAGATGAAGGATGAATTTTCTGCATAGCAATTACAAAAATACACCTGGAATGCCTTTCAAAAAAGATGCTTAAGAAGTTTTTTAATTGAATGTTTTTGTTTGATTCCTTAAACTATTTTGGTGGAGTGAACAAATTTGCCTGAAGGGTTCATTGCATAGCTCATTTGTTTCAAATCATCTCTGGTAAGTTGTGTGAAGAGTGTGAAGAGGATATGTCACCACCTGGTCACTGGTAGCTGCCCATTTACAGTTCAGCTCTGAACTTGTCACAAGTACAACATATCAGGTAATACTGTGCGTATGTATACAGCATTTATGTTTGACTTGAAACTTTGAGACTGTTTCATAGTTCTCATCCTGGATAGCACTCTTCTTGATGTCAAAAAGGAAAGGTTGGGAACAATACTCAAAACTGATGCAATTCATTTTTTTTTTTTTTTTAAAGTAGGGAGCTTACTCAAAGCCCTATGCTCTGGACTTCCCACAGTTAAGAGCCAAAGCAGCTGGTTTTGTTTGTCCTGTTTAGTCCATTCTAGTGATCTCACTCAGCAACAAACACCTACATGTATTTTTTTGCTTCCCAGGTGCTGTTAGGGGCTTAATCCCTGAGCTTCCCAAAAAGAATCCCAACCAGCTGTTTCAGATTAACTATGCTATATATGCTATGCATATTTAAGGCTTTTCCTTACAGCTCACTTGGGCATTTCTTTCCCTTCCTACTTTCTTGTTCACATGTTTTCACTTTTTTTTTTTTCCTTGTAGTTATCCCCGTCTTTGTGTGTTGGGAACTCTCACGCTGCTGTGTACCTGGAAACCACTATATACACTATATATTGAGCAGTGTCAGTGAAGCTATTGGGTACTTAAGGCTGTGTAGGCACTTTCATTCCACTTTCTAAGGTATCATCAAGCTTAAGCAGTGTTACTGAACTACCTTTTAGGAGCTTGCTGTGATTTAGTTGTGCTCTGCACATTTCTGCGACCATTGCACACAAGTCACTGCGCTAGCTAGGAATACTCCTGCTTTTGCTTATTCCTTAGGTTACACGCTTCCATTGCCCTCATTCTTGCCTCTTCTCACCCATTCACTCAGTTGCAACAGCAACTTCAGGTGGCAAAAATCATGTATTTATGCATGTGTATTTTCTGCTAACACAGCTGTTGGCAGTATCAAGTACCTTCCTATAACTAAGGACAGTAACAAGAGTGGACACTGGAGAATTAAACTTACTAATAATTGAAACAGTACAACCACTTTCTAGCCTTTACATAACTATGGCTACACTGGCCTGTTTATGATAAAACATGGAAACTTGTAAATGAAAAATATGGAGACTGGGGAAAATACTAGAGGCAACAGAGCTGGAAGAGATATGTTTCATATTTTCACATCCAAGAGTGGACTTTGCTCTTTGTGATTTCACTTCTCTGATTAAAATCAATTGGTAAACAAAACTTACTACTAGTGTTGCTCAGTGTTGCTCTTATATACTGGCTATTTTTACACGGGTCTATTCATGAGGAAGCAGGGCTGAACACTGGGGCAGCTCTGACTTCTTCACAGCTGTGCACTGCAATAAAGTACTGTCTGCTCCCTGGGAGAATGCCAAGATGCCTAATGTCTAGGCAAAGATCACAGTGTGGTGGCAGACCGATATCTGCCACTTGGATAACCCTGGAAAAATAAGGGAAGACTGCTCCCTTATTCTGGTGGAAGAGGGAGACAGTTATTTGACTTTAAATAATGCTGTTGGTCAATCTTGCAGGTGACAGGACTCGGAGAAGTGAAAATGCAAGCGTCAGGCAGAATTTCTGAGGGTGATTATTTTTGTTGTCAGTGCACACAAGAACAACACAGTGAGTAAAAGAAACGTAGCCACTTCTTGAATCCTTAATTGAAGATCAAATTTCTTTGTGATATCCTGCTCCATTCCCTGTATCACCATTTCCGGCAGTCGCATGTGTTGGAGCACCTCCTGTTCATCATCCAAAACAACCACAAACAGTTGTGCCTGAAGCATGGTCGGACTGCCAAGGGAAGAACCCTTCCTAGCAAGGTGAGTGAGGATCCCTCCTAGTGCAGGACTACATCTACATGTTGTACTAAGTTCTCATTTGTATGCGTCTCTGCAAGTATTCCTTGTCTTTTTTTTAACTTCCTGCAATTCTTGTAGGAATTTAAAGTCAAGAAGTACCTTGCAAACTTCTCTTCCACCTAATTTTACTTGAGTAAGTTAGAGAAAAACAACAAAGGAGCCATTATATGTCAGTTACAGAGAACTTACAGCTAAAGGTGAAAATTAACTTGTTATCTGCATGCTTGCACAGAGAGCCCAATACCGTACAGTTTGAAATGTCTTTCAACTTTTTCCTGTCAAATTTCCAGATAGCTCAAACTTCCAGGAGCTATTTGCATCCTGAAGAAGCCAGAATCTGATTTCTGTAGTTAATATCCAAAACAGAGTTAACAGCTTCTTTTTCTTGAGCCTATAAATAAAGCGTCACAGTAAATTGAGCCGCTCTGTGCACATTCATAGTGAACAGGGAACCAGTCTCAGTGTATTTGCATGTGCCCTATGTTTAGTCTACAAAAAGATTAATTATATAAATGTTTTAGGAAAGCAGTCCCTCTCAAGTACTCACCAGATCCTATAAGGGCACAGACCAGCACCATGGAGTTGTATTTTATTTCTGGAGCACTCCTGTCATCTGATAGCAGTCTGTATAGAATCTGAACAAGCTGAGCATTTTCAAGATCCTTTTCAGCAGTGACTGAAATACAAGTGAAAGCTTGTGAAAGTGGAATTGGTGCTTCATTTGATACTTTTGTGTTTTATCCTTCTATGGAAGCATGGATCTCTCACTGTAGTGAAACTGGTGCTGTGGTAGAACATGTTACATGGCATGGTGATAGGAATCACAGCTCTTGCTATAAAAATGCAAAATAACCTATTTGCTTGAAAAAACAATCACTATGTTCAATGATAAAATCCAATCTTAAATGTGCAGTGAGCTAATGGAAAATCTAGCTACTTAAGCCAACACCTGCAACATTTAAGCATGGAAGACTTCTACTGCCTGAATTTCCCTTTAGAAAGTTTGTCTGACTTTAATATAGACAGTGAAATTCTTGACTCCATGGTAGGAAAACTCAAGGTCTATTAAGACTGTGAAAGGCTTTGCAAGATCAGAGTATGATTTTTTTCCTTTGTAGTTTTCTAGGAAACATACTGAATTCAGGCTTGAAACTTTTAGGTGTCTGCAGGATTAGAAGACTCATGTGAATATCATTTCCTTTCAGTCAAAAAAAAAAAAAATTCTCTGATGCATTATTGGCAGTGATTTGGAAGTTGAATGTAGCATTCTGTGGGTACGCAATGACGAGATGGAATCGAGAACAAAAGTATGTAATACGTGTTTAGTTCAAGATATTAATTAATAAGCAAACAAACAGGACAAAGCCTCCACTGGGCATTTACTCTTCTTTGTTTGGTAATCTGAGTTAGGGGAGATTTAAGTTACTTGTTAGGAGGCAATTCTTTATTCAGAGGGTGGTGAGGCACTGGAACAGGTTGCCCAGAGAAGTTATGTATTCCACATCCCTGGAGATGTTCAAAGCCAAGTTGGATGGGATCCTGGGCAGCCTGATCTAGTGGTTGACAGTCCTGCCCATGGCAGGAGGGGGTGGAAGTGGTTATCTTTAAGATACCTTCCAACCTATGCCATTCTATGAAGCTGAGGCATGTAATCATCTCTGCCTTCATATGGCAACTCTAGCATCTATTGCCATCTATTGTGGAATTTAATAATAGCAATAGACATATTTTGGGGCTTAATCTACCTCTATACATATTCTTTAGCTCCCACTGATTAGGTAAGTGAAAGCTTTACTTTGATAAGCCCTTTCAAGAGGGGATTGATCATTTCAATGTACACAGGCTTCAGTCACATAGTTTCCACTCTAAATTACAATTTTATTAACTATTAGATTTTATCTGAAATCTCACGGAGTTTGTTCTAGATTCTGTGATCACCTATCAGAGAAGTAGATATAGTATAACCAGCAAACTTCAATTTTCTGCATAAACTTATTTCTTGCCTATTTCTTTGCATGAATTGCCGTGTATTTCCATGCAATTGAAAAGGAGGTGGAAGCAGCAGCCTGCTCTACATTGCAAAATAAACTCACAGGACACTCCCTGTAGGGTTTCTTTTGAGCACAGGCTCAAAAGAACACAGGCAGAGTTAGCTAATGGGATACTCACCTAACTCTAAAGCTGCTATTAGTGCCAGTGCAACGAGAGCTTCGTTTTGCATTATTACATGTTCGCTGGTTGCCATGGTTACTAAATGCTTGATTCCACCGCTCTGTACAATCGTCCTAATTACATCCTAAAATAAATGGCATAGTAATGAAAAAATTCGGCGTTACATACAAACAAAGTTTAAACATTTTATACATTACGTGTTGCATTTAAACAAAGTTATCGTGGTAAGGATCATTGCTTATATGCACATTTAATCATGTTACATGTAAACGTATGTGCATGTGAGCCTACAAATAATCTGCCGTTAACTCTGCAATATAGAACTTATTCAATCAAGCTAGTTAACCATATTTAAGAGACATTGCTCTTTTCCAAGTTACCATCTATAACTTCAGTTCTTATGGCAGATGGTTAGTTGCCTAACAGTGAGTACCCTTTGCTGTGTTTGAACTTAGCTGGTGTTCAAAATTTATTAATTTTTCCCTTCATGTTGTCATGTTGAGGACAGCTTATCAAACCCACCCAAAAAGTTCTGTAACTGAGATAAGGAAATACAAGAATGCAGTTTAATAATGCTGGCATCCAGATGTCTTCATCTCTCCATGGATTTTTAGTTTCTTCCAGAAGTTCAGAGAGGTGAGATCACAAATATATCTTCTACTTAATAGAAACTGTATACTAGAATTTAGAATTAGGTAGAAATATGAATAATGTTCTCTTGAAATATTGTAGATTTATGCTTCAAATATGAGGCAGGTTAGGAAAGGACAGTTATGAGATACTGATGAGTCAGTTTTTGTTCTAAAGCCAGCAATTAAAATGGACTGTTGACTAAGATCTAGGAAATAAAAATGCTGGGTGGGTTAAGTGACTTTAAACAGTTTATATATATGCAAGCAGGATTCTCTTTTCAAGTTCAAAATTTGATCTGCATTACATATGTAATGAAGGGTGAATAAAAATCTCTGGTGTATGCATTTTGATTACCTGTATGCTATCATTAAAAAGCTAGTTTGCACGTAAAGCAAATTTTCATCATTATGTGCACAAAAAATACTTGAAAATTGTTTTCCTGGAAGTCAGGTAACTTTGCACGCCAAGGAGCAACTGTCCAAGGAAAAGTGGTTTGCCTTTTTAATTTATTTTTTATTTGTTCTGTGGATGCAATGATTTGAAGCAGTAGTTGTTTCTTGAAATAAGAATCCAATTTAAATTTATAAGCCCACTGAATTTCCATTTAAAGCACATGTCCCTTTCCAATTCCAACCACAAGCCCAGCTCATTAACTGATATGTATGTTTAGAATAATTTGTTTCAGTGTTTGTACAGACTGTGTGGTGACATTCTTTGTGCAAGGAAAAAGACACAATATGATCACAACCTTGAAAACTGAAATACTTATGATCACATTGAAGATACTTGAAGATCCTTGTGGCACAAGTTACAGCCCAGTGACTCAAGAATTTGTCATTCAGAAAAAAACGTTTTTAAATTGTGTCATATCTGCAAGTATGTAAATAGTTCTATATTTTTTCCTACTTGCAAGGATAGTTTTTCTCACTTGTGATTTTTCTGGTGGAACTCCAAAGTGACTTTGAGACTTCTTGGAGTACTCTGGGAGCTGCTAATTTCTGTTTGACTTTGTGGGGAATTTTGACTATCTGTCTTGACATCAAAATTTTAATGACTGTAGTTGAACACTGCCTTCAAAATGGCAGTGCCAAGCAGGTAAGAGGTGATAAGTCAGATGAGTCAGATTTGGGTACTCGTGCAACTTAACAAAGGGAGTACGTACTTCTGAGGTAGAACAGAAGTTCCTAAACCAATGCTGCCTTTTTCAGTATTAGTCTAAGTACTATTAAATAAAATATGATTTCAAATCTAATGTGCGCTATGGAACCAGTTATGTCCATAATCCAAACCTAGAGGGCAGTAAATGCATTAAAAGAAAACCAGCAACCTTCTCAAGCTGTTTTCTTCTACCAAAGAAGTTTCTCCTGTAAGTACCTAAACCACGAAGAAATTAAACTGTGATAATTCTGTTAAGTGCCATCTTAATATCTATTTCAAGCCATTAATTGTGTCTCTGCATTTAGGATTAAATTCTGTTTTCTTGTAGAGAGTATTAATAACTTGCATCTGTGCCTTCTTACACCATCTACACCTGGCATATTGTAGGTGGTACAAGGGGAAGGAATAGAACTTGAAGTGGGAAAACTGGACATAGATTGAAACTGAAAATCAAAAACTGGACATAAAATGGAGAATGAGCATTAGCAGGAGACAGTAATCTAGAAATCAGAGAAGTTTTAGGTCTCTGTAAGTCCTATTGATTTGTTTTTGTGGAGACATGGCAGATTGTTTTTCACTTTGCAAACACCATGAACAAATGAAGAAGTCACTGTTGGTCTGAGTTCTCCACATCACGCTACTTACTTTTAAGCTCGGTCATGATGCAACCTGGGTTCGTATCAGTGAACTCGGCCAATGAAGTCAGAGCCTGGAGTAGATTGGTTCTAGGGGAGGTGCATGTGTTCTTTCTAAGGCTCTGTTTCATCTAATGTTCCCCCTGAGCAAAGACTGAAGACTTGGATGTGCTTGGATCTTATAACTTAGTTAACTCTTAACTGTTTATGTATAAGTTGATACACAGGTAATGGGTGAAACAAAACTTATTGGTCACAGTTTCTCTTAATGTCATACTTTGTACCACGTACAGGCAAGCTTCTGATAGAATTCAGAGAAGAGGATCACATCTAATGGTCCATTAAAATCTTAAAACTCTGAAATACCATGTAAAAGAGCAGAGGGACAGCCTATTTCTGGATCTCAGTAATTTGATACATATCTATATAGCAACACCATCATAACTGAATGCAATGACTTTTTATAAGTTATCATTAAGTAGAAAATATGGCATGCTAAATTTCTGCTGGATACAGACCAAATTCTAACATGTTGAGACTTAATTGTATGCACTCTAACAGTGTTCCTTGACTGGCTTCTGTATTTTTTTAGCTACATAGTTCCAGTGAGTGTTTAAACTTGGTGCTTCAGTTGAACTGGCAGGTCCTGGAGGCTGAGAGGATATGAAATAGGAAATCAACCAATTTAACTCTCAACAAGACTTAGATACCAGAGGCTTTGGCTGCCAACAGCATGAAGTGCAGAGGTAACTCTTTGTTCTTACAAGCTGAGCTTTTTCACCACTAACTTACTTTAGATTTGCTGTGTCGTATAAGTGCAGAAAGTAGTCTGTTTGATTCTCCCATCACACCTGCGTGATCCTTTGCTTCACACCACTCCACCAATCGTTCCACCAGTTTTGCATTTTTTCCCAGTTGTTCAGCTGCTTCTGCTACATATTGCCGGAACCAACAACACAACAGAGAAGCTGTCATTTTTTAAGCAAGCGCTAGAAAAATAAGCTGAAAGTTACTTACTAAAAGGAGTTTAAGTAGAAATTTGCCAGCTTGTACTGTGTGAAAAATCTAGGTTGGATGGAAGTAATTAAAGCCAGTCGAAATAGACACAAATATCAGAAACACTCATACCCAGTTCCCAAGTAAAACTCAGTTAACTCAGCCCAGTTTGAACTTTATGCATTGACTAACAGCAGAGAAAATACAGGTAATGCCACAATCCCAGTTGAACTAGTTAAAAAATTTAAAGGACCACTGTCATCAGTTAAATCTTGTAGGTGATAGGTTGCATAAGTTTCTTCAATGAATTTCTATTCATAGAAATAGAATAGCTAATAGGTGTGGAGACTACACCTAAACTACAATGTTCTGAGGTTGCTTTTGATTTCCTTTTTTCCCCCAGAAATCTGCTGCTGCACAAGGTTGAAAACAATTTGGTGATTTATTTCATTAATAACATAACAGACATTAATTTCAAAAATACACATTCTAGGTACAGAATAAGCTGCAGAACTGAAAGGTGTTTGGTCATTTTGAAATTGCAACTTATCATTTAGCAAGTGTATTAGTATGTTCCAAGAAGCTCAGTACAGCTAGAAAATGCAGCAAGTGAACAGCAAAACTGGAGTGGTAGCTTACAACTCCCACACCTCAGTGCATTCTCACATTGTGACAGTGTAGGAGCGGTTTGAAATATGAAAGTAAATAAGCATTTGACATCTATTCTGAGGGCCCTGGTACTCAGATTGGGAGTTCTGGGCGGAAAAAAAATCAACCCACATTTTTCTCTCCCTTTGTAGATGTATTTATTCCAAAACTTGAGGAATAAAATTAAAACAAACAAACAAACAAAAATCCTCTGCTTTTCTTGTGTAAGAGTTTTAGCAGTATATCACAGACTAAACCAAACTGAATCACTTAACATAGAGAACAGTTTATTTTTACCTTGTGCATCTATTAACATTCGTAATGTTCCCAGCAGCTTGAACTGAACAGGGGGCATCTCCGATCTGAGAAATTTCAATACTGCTTCTGCAACGCCAGCTGATAGCATCTTAGCCTTATTTACAACTGCATGAATAAAGAACAGGAATGATCTCGAGAACATTTTTGGAAGATGCAGTTTATTTCCAAGACAGTCTTGGTGCAGTTTTTCAGACAGTTTGAAAAAAAGCTTGTGAACACAGACTTCAGGAACACGACTGTGTGCTGACAATGCTGTGTTGTACGAAAATGTTGTGGTTGCTGAGACACACGTGCGAAATGAAGTGCCTTATCCCAGCATGCACTTGTAACCTCCAGTGTTCACTGTAAACATGGAAACCAGACTTCCCCACCGCAGCTTAGGAAAGGAGTCCTCCACAAAATGAACCAAGCAGAAGCCCAGGCCAGTACTTACCTACACCCCAAAATATGGGGATACTTCTCTGAGTCCCAACACCACTTTTCTCTTTCGTATAGGAAAGGGAACTAAAGCATCCAATTAGCAGAGTGACCTCTTCCCACTTGCAATATTCGATACAAGCAACACTGTGGCCTGCCCAAGCTCTCCTTCATCCTTATCACTAGTCTAAGTTCTCTGCTTCCATGGAGCTCCCTGAAATCTATGTAAGGTACAAACTTGATCCAATATTATAGTTAAAACATGTTTATTTCTTTTCAGAGTAGCATTTAGCAAGCAGTTCATCACTGGGGCCATTTACTCCTTACTCATTTTTCTATATTGACATTCATTAAGTCCTGTTTAGGTCTCTGGCTGACATTCTTGAGCACAGGCTACAGGGAAGCTTTCGAACTGATGCAAGCTAACAGAATTACCTACGCAAGGTAAGCAAATGGTGTAGCACAAAAGCTGCATGGGTTTAATATGTACGCACAATCATTTTTAGAAAGTTACTGTTTGTCAAAACTGAAAATAGTAAAATAAGGTTAAACGGATGAAAGAATTATTTTGTGGCTTTGTATTAGAAAGCATACACAAGTATTGTAGGTTTGTTTGGGTTTTATGTGCACATACTCTGTCTCTTATGTTTGCATAATCAAAAGTCACAAATGAAGTTATTAAAAATGACAAAATTAGCATTCAGTCCATTGCCTCCAAACAGTAACTAATCAGAACAGACCGGCTATTCTAACAGCTCACCTCCAGCTCTACCTTCTGAATAGTCAAAGCTTTAGGAAGTTAGAGGGGGATGCAGTGTTTCAATATATTCCTCACTGTTGTCTGGTGGGGACCTTGGGCTGTGAAAGAGAACTCAAATGAAACAAAAACAAACAAACAAAAAGCAGTGCTCTGCCTTCCTGAGGCCTTGGCTCCCTGCCCTTTCCTTGGTGGGGGATGAGACCGTGGATTCAAAGTGTCAAAGGATGGCTGATAGATCTGTGACGTACTTAAAAATGCTACTTACTATCACTGTGCAAAAGCTATAAAGGCAAGAGAACAGAATTTCTCCTTGGGTAGGTAGCAGTGCAAAGGGAGGCTTACCAGGAATAGCCAGGTTTCTGAGTGCGCTCAGAGCTGCATGTTGCACAGTTACATTTCCATCCTCCACATGTCTGTCTAGCAGATCCATCAGTTTTTGAACTATGCCATTATCCACCATATGGATACAGTTTCCGTCTGTGCAAGATGAGACAAGTCATTTGTGAATGAAAGATTTTTGAATGCTTTTTAAGAACAGAAGTTTCAGTTCCTTACTCCTTTTTAGATATTATTGTTGGAGTGTTTGACCACCATTGTCAATGGGATTTGTGGTGCTCATGATAAATCCAGAACAGTGATAGAAGAAGTATTGCAGAAGGCAGAAATTCCCTATACATCTATTACAAATGTGAAACATTTTTTTTTATTATTATTATTTTTTAAAATAGATGTAATGCTTTTCAGGCTAGTGAAATATGAAATTACTGATGTTGCTATACAGTTTGCTTCCAGCTTTACCAGGGTGTACACCTTCTCTTTTTGTATCTGTACAGATGTAGCATGATAGAAGGGCACAGTTAAACATAAATAAGATACTATGGAGTATTCTTACCATTTCTGGCAAAATTTGCAATAGCCAATGCTCCTGCAAGTTGTAGCTGATGGCTGTTGGAAGGAATCCATGAAAGTACTCTCTGGAACACACTGCCTTTTCCTCCTTCAAATAACTTTTGCATGGATTCATCTGGGATAAAAAGCAGATAGTCAGCAAGTCAAAGAAATGTTAGGGAAAATTATTTTCTTTATATTCGTCAAGCTCTACTACCTTTCCTGCAATCAGTCCAGTCCAGAATTCGATGACAGATGAAATCTAAGGTAACCTACTAAATATGCCAGGTCCTTTAAGTTATTTGAAAATTGCTTAATAAGTAGTAACATTCAGCAGCCAAATGACAGATGTGTCTGCTGTTGCTTTGCAGAAGTGACACACTGTACTTACCTCCAAGCAGTAACAAAACCATAAGATCAGAAGCTGTTTTAAGCTCTGCAACATCATCCTCTTTGTCACTGTCGACAGTCTTCTGGACAATCTCAAGTAAACACTCCACCAAGCCTGCTTCAACCAGCTGCAGTTTTATGACATCTGTGAAATAGCATGGATAGGAGGAGTCAACATTATAATTTAAAATACACCCATTGTACCTACATGCAGGACAGCCAAAACAAGTAGGAATGTCAAGTGTTTCACTGACAACTTGTGTAGCTAAAACCACACTTTTTTTTACTGTGCATTCTTAGGGCCAACTTCCATCATAATTCAACTAGCAGGTGTGCACCCCCAGCTCTGGACTGCCCTTAGACCACATTATGCACTGTAAAGCAGTGTGGAGCTGCTCTTCTCAAAAATGAGCATATTTCTTTCCAGAAATTATCTGGCATCTTGCTCCTCACACAGCACACTCATACAGGCCGTGCTTGGGCTCTCCAAAGAATTTGGACTCAGTTGCAGAACCAACCTAGGAGTGTATCTTCTGTTTTGTGTACAGAAGAGCCACTGAATTCAATGAGACGTGCAAGTATAAAATACAGATTTTCTAAAAATGACATTTCAGAGCAAGTAATGACCCATTTCTTTCAGCTGAGCCAAGATTTTGGTCTCTTTTCCAAGGGCTTCAGGAGTGCAAAAAGGCCAAATCCAGCAGGCTGGGTTGGGAGAGAAATTTGTTATGATTAAAAAAAAAAAAGCTGGAAACTGCTGAAGCAAGCTCATTCCCTGTTAAGCCTCATTTCTAGTAACTAAGGGAAGTGATGAATGGGTTGTTCAGGTAGCAATATAAGATTTGGAAGCAATAATTTTTCTGTCTCTAGAACACAATATTTAACTTTTTTTTTTTTTTTTTTCCTGTGAATTTAGAGCTGGATATCTCCCTCTTTATACATACATAATACATATCTCCCTCTTTATACATACATAATACATAATTCCCTTTCTGTTAAGTTAGAATGGCAAATCACCTGATGCTGTGCCACCTCTTTTTATTATGTGAAAGTGATTCCATTAGTTTTGCATCCTGACTTCAGAGAGCATAGTCTCGAAGGTCAGCAGAAATGTAAATAACAGCCATTTATATGGACCTTTTCTGCATGAGACGGTGTAAGGAGCTTAGCTCAATTTAAAATATTTTTAAAGGCCAAACCTGTGAAAGTAATTTTTTCATACAATTTACAAGCAACAGTTAGGTGAGGAAAAATGTCCCATTTCTTTGTTGAAGGATGTGCCTGATTCCGTCTATTTACTGCTGTTGCTCAGCTTTGTGCATGAGTAAAATTGTTTTTCCCAGAGCAGTTGACCTTCTCATGGACTCTTTTAGAGAATGCAAAATATTCAATTGGGATATTTTTATTTCTGTACTGAGGTACTTAAAAAAAACCAGCAGCAATCTAGTTATAGGTTATCAAGGTACTGTGACTTGAAGTAGAAGTTGCTACATCTGTGTCCTTAAAAAAGCAAAACAAAAACACCCGAACAGTAACACCCCTCCACCACCCAAACAAACAAACAAGAGAACCCTCCTCAATCTACTCTGCCAATAGTTTATCTAGATGTTTTTGCCTAATGGCTGGTTGTCAGTGATCTATAATCAAAAGCACCTAACAGCACTAGCACAGTGGTCTCACGCTCATTTAGATATGCCATGGCTTCAGTTGACTGCCTCATAGTGCAAGCAGCTGAGTTAGATTCAGTAACAGTAAACCTATCAAAGTTTACTGTGACTGTAAAACAGATAAAAATGAAGCTTTTGAAATGACATATGTTGAAGTCACAGAATGTTAGAGTAATTCTGTGTCAGTCTCCGAGGTTGGAACTTCTTAGAGCTGCTTCTAGTAATTATATAATAAATGAATGTATTTTGACAAAATGTACATTTTCAGAACTGAAAAAAGGAATCCTGTTTTACATATAACTTGCAATAAAAGACAAAGGACCTGCCAAAAGTAGACATTATCACATCTTTAAATTGAAGTCAAAATGTGTCTTGATTTAAACTGAAAAGAGTAGGATGAAACTTAAATCTTCTGAGTCTACAATTATCTTCTAAGAATTTATTCCATTTCAGCAAGTTCTGATGCTGAGGTGATGAAGAAGTATAGAGCCATCAAATACTGTCCTTTCTTTCATACCCTGCTCTCCAGGTTAATTGATGTTTTGGTTTCCCTTAAGGGCAGATAGAAGGTTATACAAACTGCTGTGAATCTTTTCAGAGGAACGTGCTGGAGGGGTGGTCCTGCACATGTCACTGTCATTCACTGCTTAAGCGAGACTACCAACTTCAGTCTCCTGAAGCTGATAATATATTTCATCAAACACCAAACTCAGTGTAAATGATTTCCCAATGAAAAGTAAGCAGAGAATGTCCTCCTAGCTCTGCAATTAACATGTCCCTTGCAAAAATATTTCCATAGGAAATTAAGCTGTTGGGGGGGGGGGGGGGGGGGGTTCTGAGATCCCAGTAAATGATGTAGTGACTGATTTATTGGTGCTGCAACGGACTATGAACACTTCAGCCAATGGTTGTGCCTGTTCTGTTGCTCCTCAGGACTTACAGAACTGTGACAGCCTCTCATGAGCTTTCAGGGGGAAATGGAGCTCTCTGTATTTCACAGAGAAACCCGCTGGCTACTTCAGAGAAGTAATCAATAGTAAGCACCACTGATTTTAAAATGCAACTTGTAAAGCAAATACATCATGCTCATAGGATAAGAATACAATGCTGAAGTGAGAGTAACAATCCTATAACAGCTCTGATGGGCATCTCTGATATTCACAGTATTCTGCAGATAAATGCTGTAAACTGTTCTATAAGAAAGAAAGAAAAGCTGCTTTTGATAGTCCCACTGCAGGTAGGAGGAAATAGAATATAACATGCAGAATGAATCAGAGGTGGAATCAGTATCGGCAATTTGTAGGCCTCTGTCATGTGCTCAGACAGTTAAAATATTCACTTCAGCTGAAACTGTCATCACATAGATCAACCCTGGGGACTGCCAAACAAGGTTAGTCCCTGAGAGAAACAAACATATCCATTCTTTTTTTCTTCTTTTTTTTTTGTAAATTAAAAATACTGTAAGATTAAAAAAAAATCAAATGCTCACCGTTTTCTGCTAGGGGAGCCAAAACTTCAAAGATCATCTCTTTTTTATCATGTTCTACTTGCTTCTTGAACAGTTTCACAAGCTCTTCAGCAATGTTTGTGTAGGCAAACTGCTCTTTGCTTGACTCTGCAAAGCAAAAGTTCTGTATCAAGTAAACAAACCAAATCAAAAGCTAGGATGATTTTTTTCTCTTTTTTTTACCAGGTTTACTCAGTGAGATGACTAACAGTGCACTTCATAGGCAAGAACAATAGACTCACATTTGTCAAAACAAGGAAAAAAATAGTCTAATGCTTTAAAGCAAATGTACTGCCTTCAATTATGAATAAGGCTGTTCAAAAAGATCTATGTACATGATCAAGGCTGTTGGGGCTGTTTCTGCCCAAGAGAATGTAAAGGTAGCTATAGAAACAGTAACATTACAAAAATAAAGACGGTATTTTATTATCCCAGCTTAAGAGGAAAACTAACAGATCGTATACTATATTTTCCCTAGGAGAGATAAGAGTCATACTGAAAGTTTTAGTGTTTACATGGTCTTGTGACAGTGACATTTCCTTTAAAATCTGTGCATGGCTGTTGCAAGGCTGTTTCATACTGCACAGATAGCATAACACAGCGTTACAACTAGGCAAGGTGACCACAAGGAGGTTATTCATCGGATTGTGGTTTTTTATGTGTTGTGGATTCAACAGAAGCATCTGATTCTATTGCCTGTATCTGATTCCTCCTATCTGGCAGTTTTACAAGGGATGCAGATGGTGGGACTGGTGTTCTGCATTCTCCAGTTGCCACCTCCTGAGGGCCATCTGTAATTAAATCTTCCAGCACCTTTGCTAACGCTCTAGTGGATGGTTAGAGATTATTTTAATGTAGAATTGATCAAGGACTGGGAAAAAGCATAAACTGCAGACCTAGCCTCTTTTGTGCACATCCCATTGCTGCTTTTTCAATATATGTGACTGTACTGCATATTCTAAGTGGATTTTTGATCTTTCTGGTATTTGAAAAGCACCACCACTCTCTCAATTGTGTTGTTTTTTTTTTTTTTCCGTCCTACTTTGACACAGTTTCATATAATGCTTCTCATGGGATCTGTAGAATGCAGTTGTCACTTTTAAGTGATGAAAAGTGACAACCTGACAATAAAATTCCCTGAAGTTACATGGCAAAAATAAAATATTACAAATGCAGTGTGATTGGCTAAGCTATTGCTTAAGGGAGATTTAAGTATTAAAAGCTAAATTAATTTTGTGTCAATCTTAAAGAACAAGCAGCTTTTCACTGTGCAGGAACAGGAAGGGAAGCAGCTGCTTTAAGCTCCTTTCCCATGTTTTTGCCCAGCTGGCCAGTGCTGGCTGTTCCCAAAGAGGGAAAGAAAATGTAGTTCTCAGTATCATATTTAATATCTTTATATTTTTTGTTGTGTTTTAGTAACAGTAGAATTTCAAGCAAAGGTTGTATTACATTTTTTACTGTACAGACAGAATATGTTAGTGCTTGTCTTGAAGATCTGTGATCTATTCATTTCTTTAGTGCTAATGATGAATCTTTCTGTTGTTTTATTCTGCAAACTTGCCTTCTATGAATAAAGGCATTATGTGTTATGACCAGACTAGATGGGTATATAATATTCTCTCTGGTCTTCAAAAGTATGAATGTAGGACAGTTTGAATAATTTCAGACCTTCAAATAATTCCAACACTCGGATATCTTTTTCCTATTCTGAACCACAGGATGTCCTTAGAAATGGAGGATGATAATCCCAGCTGCTATATTATTACACTCTAAGAGTAAATAAAAAAATGAATAAATAGGACTAAAATTTGACCAAATAGGTTTGTAAAAGATCAACACCAATGTAAAACACAAGTGATAAAACACAGGCCCTAACAACCTGTTGATTTACACCTTGTTGAATCCCAATAAAAACCTATTGGATTAAAGTATCATCAGAAAATTCAGATTAAATGAAGTAATAAACAAACTTGTTAAAAAACACAATCTCTGTCATGTACATGCAAGTATGTAGTCTAGCATATGTTAAAACTGAGTGTTTAAAAGAATATTGTACAAACAGAGTTATGAACTGTGCCTGTTTCAGTTTCACTCAGTGAATTCCATGGGCAAATTTAATCCTGATAGAACTTTGTGGAGCTGCACCAGGATATATTATTTATATTATTAATAAATAATTCACTATAAATAGCAGTGTTCAGGAAATACTGTTTAGATGATTTAGAATGTGCCTAGTTGCGCTGAAGAACGTTAGCATAAAACAGAAAGTATACTAAGTACCCAAATAAATCTGAGTTACTGAAGGTAAAAGAGACAACTATGGATTTCAGAGGTAAGAAGCAGAAATTGTTTGCTTTAAATTTTGAATGTACCACTAGGAATGCACTGAGGCAAGACTTTTGTTAATCATAAGAATGAACTTTAAGAAAACTGGATCTAAGTTTGAGATGAATGTTGTGGACTTACCAAGTTCTGCTAAATTGCCAAAAGCAACAAGGCACATCTCTGTCAGAGCTGCATTTTGGCAATGAATACCCAACAATTTCACTAATGTAGGAATAACACCCATATTGATAAGCTGTGATTGCAGGGTATCTATGTAAAAAGAAAGCACAACAAAGAGTTAGTACTAGTGTCTATACCACTGTTATTTACATCAGAACAACATTTTTCACGCAAAGTAACTCCTAGGCTAAGCAGTATTAAAATGGCTGTCTCCTCTACTATTCTACACTAGGATTTGGTCCAGACATGGGATATGGACTCAGACTTCCCTTTTCCCCTGGCAACGGGATATATTCCTGTAGTTGTTCCCTGCTGCTCTGGTGGTAGGTAACTTAATTATGCAGCTAATGGTAACACTGTGGCTCCTAACATAGTTGTGTTTGAGTCTTAGCTGACTGAGACTAGCTGAGTAAAATAAAACAAAACTATGTCACTGAGAAACTTATTTATTTAAGAGCATAGTCCTATCAACTGTTTTCCCTTAAAGATAAAAACTGGAAAATTAAAAGTAGAATGAATATAAACTGGCACTGAAATAAACATGAGAAGTTTTATAAACATAGGAAGTCACAATGTAGATTATGAGGAGCTTGAGAAAAAAGAAAGTTTAATAAAGACAAAAAATGGAAGTTTTAAGAAAAGTCCTTAGAAGCCATTCTGATAATTTCTTGCATAGGATGGAAGCTTATAGTAATTTACAAGTAAGAAAGTTATTGCTCCTAGATGTCTGCAAATAGAAAGATGCTTTGATGGTTAGGCAGAAACATGATTGTTTTAAAGGATTATTTATAACCATATTTTATCTTGAACGTTACCTATAACACAGCAAAGAAGAAAAACATTGTTTCACAGTTGAATAGAATGAAGCAGACGTGAACATACCAGATATTTAGTAGATATCCTAAGTATCTCTTTTCCTCTATTTTTAGGCACTTCAACTACATTTTAATGTTGTACACTCAAAAGACAACAATCCAAAGCCTAGTGAATTCAGCAGAATTCTATTTCTTCATTTAACTTTGGATCAAGCCCTACAGGGGAGTTCTCTTTTTTTTTTTTTTTTTCCCTGAGCAGCTGAAAATCAATTGGAGGTTTTATTTCTGTGGAATCAGAGCCACAGAAACTTCAGATTTTTATAGGAAGATAAAAATACCTTATAGCTGAAGTCTAGTGGACTTAGTATCATCTCATGTGCTCAGTAATCTTTTTATCTTCCAGATTCTGCCCTGTGTGTTTTGAAATTTTCATTAATAAAAATTATGAAAAGATTCTGGAATGTTTAGTTTATTTATATAAGATATAAAACACTCTTTGAATAACAATCAATTTGATGTACTAAATAAGTTAATGTCGCAGTTATTACAGGTTATTGGGGATGAACAGGAATTCTTATGGCATGATGTCTTTTGATGTCTTTAATAAAACTGTATTACTGACCAGTAACTGAATTTCCCTTTTTTTTTTTTTTTTTTAATTTAGGGAGTGGATGTTACCTCTTCCATAGACTCATAATCTTTAGATAAATATATGAGAACACCATCTGAGACATCAAAGAGCTGTTGAAGTTGTCAAATTTCAGGTAAGTACAGATTGCACTAGCGCATGCATTGAATGCCATTTTACCTCCAGCAGATGTGTTAGTCACTACAACGCCTCCTATTTCATTCCAAACTGACTGTAAAAATCTAACTCTGAATCAAAAAACTGAGAGAGGGAACTGGAATGGTTCTGTGGATAAAATGTTTGTGTTGGAGAACTCAAGTTACTGGTAAATAATCTGTTTTTCTCCTTGTTTTTTGATTGTCCCTTGCAGGTGCTTAAAAATTGTGAAGGAAAAATGGTAGTCATGGAGAGCAGAAGAACAAAGACACAAACGACAAATGCCATAGAAGATTATGTGAAAAGAAGTTGTTTCATTACTAGACTATGCTTCTATCTCCTTGAGTAATCTCTATGGGCTTCATTTAGCAAAGTGTTCTGACATCAGAAACATAAACTCTGTATCGTGAGTAGTGTTTTGTTTTTTTTTTTTTTTTTTTTAACACAGTAGATAGAAAAAATCTAAGGGGCAAAAAACAAATGGGGAAGAGAGAAATCATATCCATCCTTGAAAGGAAAAAGGAATCTTAGGAGCCAAATGGAAGGATATATTGTTTAAGAGTGGAGCGCATCAGTTTAAAGGACTCCATAATTCCTAAAAAGGAATAAAGGAAAAAGAAAATATACCATCAAGGAATAATTGTACTAGGTCAAAAGTCACATACTGTATCTGACTCCATGCCATCTTTTTTCCCTGGTGTGGAAGAATAGCACCTGAGTATAGGACTAGCCTACAGTGTAGAAAAGCTTGAACAGGAATTGCCTTTTTTGGTAAAATCTGGGCTTAATATCGATGTTTTACCACAGTAAGCAGAAGGATATACTTTTTCCTCACAAAGACAGGACAACCTCATGAGTCACAAAGCCACGTGGGAGGCAAAACCTGGAATAACTGCGTAACCTCAGCTCTTCACTGCATGAAAGTGCTAGGGCCTTATTAGAGCAGGAGGCAACCTCAGGGGAAACATGCATCTGTCCTACAAGCAGCTGTCTGATGTAGGGCTGAACTAAAGCTCAAGGCCAGGCAACATCATGTCTCAGGATGAAACAGCATTTCTATCAGCTTCCTAAGCAGAGCTGGGTGCATGCTGAACAGGAAGCATGAAAACCTGAATGCCTCTTCAGAATTTGACTTGAAGTCAGAAAAGAAACTCTCTCATTATATTGCTATCAAATATTGCACTGGAAAAATGCCTGTGTTCTCTCGGCGCTGAAAAGCACTGATAGTGATGCTGCACAGATGCATATACAGGTAGATAAAAGGCAATCAATACATGCGCCAGCACAAATAGTTACCTACCTAAAACTTGAATTTCAATGGCTCCGTGTCCTTCGATGACACACATGGAAACTCCAAAGAGTAAGATCTGAGGAGAATATCCCAAATTGAGAACTTCACTGGGGGCATTTGAATTCAAAATGCTGATTTAGGCTACTGCTTAATGTGGGACAAAATTTCAGAAAACATCCAGTCATCATGTTTCATTACTAAGTGATTATGTCACTGAAGGAAAATCTACAAATAGGTGGCATAAGTTAATAACCTACAAAAACCTGCTTGCTATCATCGCATCAATTTAAGTAATTATATAGCAAATTATATCACTATCTTAAAAAAAATCTCATTTTACATGCTTTAGGTTTCTTTGCATTTAAAGTATATTTAGATTTTGAAAGCACACTATACAGCAGTGATGAAATGAAACAAAAATTATGGCAAGCATGAAAATCAGCAAAGTTAAGTCTTAGAAGGAAGCATTGCTGAAATATTGCTATTAGACTATAATAACGGAGCAGTAAGTCTCCCTTTCATTCTTTGTGTATTGACATAGATTCTGCAGACAGTAAACAATGCAAGACAATCCCCAGCCTTCATTCCAGTCACTGAGAGTTTTGTGATAATAGGAAAAGGTTGGCAGTTTTATGACTTAACATCATCACTTTACATGTTAAAAAGGCACAGACAACCTCAACAGACTGAATTTTAATATGAAATGAAATGAGAAAGTAGTCTATAAACATAATTATTTTTTTCTCTGTTGTTTCACACATGCATACTGTAGCCAGTTGATTTCTGATCTATAATTTGACTATCTAAGAATCCAATTGACCTAATTCTCAACCACTTCTACATTTCTTTAAAAGTACTTTCATGGTCTGTTTTGCAAATCTCATGAGACAATTAGCTACTTTACAGACTAATCCCATTAACTTGTAACTAGTTTTAGCCTACAGGATTATGATAACTGCAGAATAACCATTTGTCACTAACTCTTTTATGTGGCTGTTTGCATATGATTATTAGTTGCTAGTTTTTCGCTCTTTATCCAAGCCTGCTTTGCCTCTTGCTGTTAAGCAGATCCATAGCTATACAGAGACTATATGTAACAATATATCTTCAGAATATCAGAAGCACAATGCTATGCTGAACACACAAAGGTGCCAAAACAGCTGTTGCATGTCTTGACAAAGAAAGAACTGTTACAGGCTTTTGCCAAGACTTACTTCTTAACAGAATTACAGCATGAGGAAAACCATTCACAAATGTATGGCACACTTGTCCCATTCCTAGCCATGCCTGCAACTCTGCCTTTTGAGAATTAATAATGGAAAGCAGGGATGAGATATTCTGACTGAATTCCGGTAGTAAAACAGAATTATGGCAGAGAGAATTGAGATAATCTATACGGAAGACAAAGGGATGTATCCCATCAAAAAATCCCTGTTTTCTGGCAACACAATTAAAAATGAACACTTTTTTTTTTTTTTTTTTTTTTTTTTAAAGCTTTAAAGAAGTGCAAGAGATGCCAAAGACAAGTTTGTTCTGTTAACATTGTAGCACCTAATGAAATGGTAAGCTACTAAGGAAGCAAAGGAAAGAACTGAGAGACATTAGGCAAAAATAATTCTAGAACATGAGCAGATAGCACAAGAACCTTATGAAGAGAATCTGAGTTTTAAAGCTTAGACAACAACATGAATGAAGCTATAATTGCAGAACCAGCACAAGAGATAAGAATGCTAGATTAATTCCTCTGTTTAGGAAAAAAAATATTACTCATAGCTGCTCTTTAGTTGCCATTTTTGTAAAATTCATGTGTGGTAAATGCCCTATGCTCATTAAAAAATGTGAAGCTCTTAAGAATGAATCTTTAACGTCAAAAAAATAAGGTAGTTAATTGCTATTAAAAATAGTGCAGTCACTATTGTAAAAAGAAGGCAATTAGTATACTGCGAACAGTGAGATGTTTAGAATATTATAAACAATATATATAAACAATTTATATGTTCCTTGCTCATAAATTGCTAAGGATTAGAAAATATTAGGGTGTTCACGGATAATTACATGCAACTAAACCAAATGCACTCTAATCATCCTTATCTGGATAGCTACTGCAACTTCAGAGAGCGTGAGTCGCTAGAGGAGGTAAGGAAATCTTCAAAGTCCCCACCTGTAACTTGGTAACATAGTATGCTGAGCAGGAAAAGATTACAGAAACAGTAAAAACAGAAAGTGTTGTTTCAAAGACTGAAACACTTTTTTTTCTCATGCTTCCAATATTTTTTTTTGTCCAATTTGTTTCCATAACTACGGGTAAAGCAATCTAAGACCCTAGGACGCAATCCCATATTCTCATTCCAGTACAACTAGTGCAGTGTTTGTCTTCTTTATAAGTAACACAGGATCGAGCTTTTGCAAGTAAATTGTGAAAACAGCACCAGCTAATTTGTGAGTACAATTCCCTGTCAGGGCAACCTGAGTTTTCATCTTTAACAAGTCAGTGAAAAATTGCACTTGCTCAGCATATTATCCAACTGATGCTGCAATATATGGAAGTAAGTGGTTTTCTTGGGCTCCTATTTGACATAAACTATTGTCTTGAAAATGTAATATGGTTGGCAGGTAGTATTTTTAGAGCAGTTCACAACAGTTATGCAGCTGTATTTGTGGCTCCTAAAACAAATCCGGAAAGCAGGCCAACCTGTCTCTCCATACACATGCTGCAAATACAGTCACTGAGTTTTCTTCTTAAATTTTTTTTTTTTTTCCCTTGGTAGATTATTCAGGGTTCATTTTAGTGGTTGCCAGATTCACTGACTACAGTGGAGCTACAGGACATGAGTCTTACATATCATAGCAATGGGTCCCTATGGAAAGCCCTTACAGAGATACCAGGTATGTGGGGTGAAGGTGAAGGTTGGTAAGCCTCCAGCATACCTCCTTGATGTGGTGTTAGCACGAGGTGGAGATCTGCACCCAGATCTAAGAGCTGGGAGTATTTCCTATTTCTGACCCGCTTCAGTGGCTCCTCTGACTGTTGCGTCAGCTCGTTAGTTGATGTGAAATGAAAGATGTCTTTTAGCAGAGCAGAGAACACAGCTAGTGAATCCTCCTACTTATCACTGAACTACACAACTGCTTTATAGATTTTATCAGAATAAGCCAGCTTACTAGATGGAATGAGTCATTTAATCCATGTTTAAAAGAGTCAAACTATTGTTTCAGAGATTTGTCTCCTGATAAGTTTACCTATGGAAGACTTGCTAAGAACTTGGGTCTCTGAAGTAAAACTGTTTCAGTATCTCTGCACAGCAGTTTGGAACTGTTCTGTCTTGAACTACCAAATATACTGGAAGCTTGCTAGTCTTAATGCAGAATCGTGGAAGCTTATAGTTTTACGTGGAAGCTTTTTCTTACGAAAATATATTTGCTCTACACGTTTAAACAAAGAAAATAATGGAGTTAACACTATAACATTTGAAAACATATAATACACAGACATCAAGAAAAACAGTTTCTGAAGACTATGAAATAAAGGAGCTAGACAGTTGTTATTTGCTGAATAAGGCAGAAGTATTATAAACAAGTATTCTTGGATATTAGGATACTAGGAAAAGAGGATAAAAAAATAATGCAAGAACAAGAGAAAGACGTGAGACACATACAACGATGGCATTTGCAGGTGGAGAGGTAACACTAAGAGCTGAGAGATCTGGAGAGATGGTGCAGAAAATGTGTGAGGAAAAACTATAGCAGATTAAAGTAGGTTAAAAATTTATACAATAAAGGTCAAAAAATTAAGCCTAAGGACCTTCCTGAAAAGCAGAAGAGTTGGGGACACAGATTTGGGAAGTGAGTCACAGGAAGTGCTAAGTTACAATGGTAAAGAAACAGGGAATTGCTAATAAAGAAGCTATTTTTTCATCAGACAAAGCACTACAAATCAGGAGATGAGCATGGTTGAAGAAACAGTGTGATTAGCTATCTACATTTGCAATCTGTGCCATTATAAGTCAGGAGAACAGCCTCTATTTAGCTTTCCTCATTTCTCCCCATTTTCTTAAAAATTCCCATTTAGAAAAACTCGGAAGTGAGTGATTGCTACAAAATTTGCCTTGGTATATTACCACACTTGCATGCAGAAGGAAACTAGGTACTAAAATACCAGGACATTTGTACAGCTAATGTTGAACACCACTTTCTATGCCTCAGTGGTCTAGGATTTCTAACTTCAGCTACTATCTTGTTTTGTTGTCCCAGCCCCTAAACACTTCTACTTAGTGTGAAGGCACAGACTGGCAGGCACAGATTAGTGCTGGACATACACATAAATTATTCCCCATATGTAACACAGGTAACATATGTGGTTTTGCATACATTTCTCAAGGAGAAAATGGTTAAGTAAAACCTGTATATTTAATCCAGATTATCAACAAAACAATACTGTGTGCCTGAGAAAAGCCAATATTATAGTGCCATTTGATACTAAATGAAAAAGAGGATGCAACGTAGCCTAGTTTACTTCTGCAAATCTGTTTCTTCCTCAGGTGTATGATGCATCTATATGTATTGCTTTTAGATAAAAGTAAATTCCAGATGATGATTTTAAAACTTTATACTATTAGGAATTGCCTCAGGAAGACATCAAGTATTTCTTGGAATGTAATCGTACTGAAATAGAAAATTGCATATGTAAATTGAGGTGGTTGTCTTTTAAAATAATTTAGTGTTACTTTCTACAACATAAACCTACAGATGGCTTTAATGTTTATCTTTTTTGGTTTTGGATGGGGTTGTTCTCCTGGTAGACAAAAAGCAAGTTTTTCGCGTTGTTTACCATTCTCATTGCTATAGTTCATCAGCATGCCACAAAAGACAGTCAAGAGCTTCTCACTGGCTGGATCTGTTTTACTGCACAGCGACCTTATAAGGTCTACTACAATATGTGCACCACCTGCATGGTCAACTGCGTTCCTGCCCTCATCTGTAAAACAAAGAGTTACATTAAAAATAAATGAAACCAAAACCCACCACAGAACCCCGAACATTGCAGCAATCATACAAAGCCAACTTTTTAAACAGTGATGTCATTTCTTCAGTGTTGTCAAATTCCTCTATAAAGACTCTTGAAGGCCAGCTTTTAGCGCAACAAAGCTGGGAAAGTGAGAACACCTACAACAAAATGGATTAACCACTTGGCGCTAATACCTTTGTACAGATGTTTAGTTTGATGCAGAGGCCCTGAAGCTGAAAAATAATCTTCAGATGATGCATTGGATTTTGCCAGAGGAAGGTTCTGAGCATTTACAAAATAAAGTACACGTATCCTGAAGGCTTTGTGGACAAGCTAAATGACTCCTACTGCTATGTGGATTGGGAAATTGAAATAAAGAACAACGTGCTCCCTTGAGCAAGGGGATATGGGAAAAAAATGAAAAAGCAGATCAGAGGTACCAACTCCCAGTAACGAACTCACTGGCACACCGCGTGTTCTTCATACTTCTGTACCTGGAATTTAATACCACTATCAGATTGTTTTTGTATGGCTGAAAGAAAATTCATTCTCATCTGCAATATACTACAGTGTTCTGAAGTTTCATAAATAACACACCATAATCTTTGTATGGAACTCTCTGTACAAGTCCAATTTGATGTATTAGTGTATGAATAAAAGAAAAATTGTCCTTTATTACAGTAATCAACTATACTGCTTCCATTCCCAGCAGTCAATAGACAACAGTCAATAACCTTAATTGCATGGCTTCTAAAAGCAGAGATTTCCAAGTGAGTTATAATCGGAATCAACTGGAAAATCTGGATGAAAACTTACACTGCTCCTCAGTCCTCCATTTCTTAATGGTCCAACTGCAGATCTCATCTTTCCTTTGCTATTCTGCACTCTTAACATCACTCTTCTCTCTCCATAATGGAGATGCTTGGAGGTTTAGCTATTAAGCTTTCCCAATTCTGCAACATGTGCAGCACGAATACCAAGGTTGACCTCATTTATAATATGATCTTCCACTAAAAATTGGTCCAGAGCTCTTCAAAAAGTTTCTAAATCTTCCAGTTCTTGTCAATACCATTTAAAAGGGGCATACTGCATTAGCATGTAAGGGGTATAAGAGGAACACTGTATTAATTTTACATATATATATAATGTATATATATCTAAATAAAGGGTTATAACTATAGTTTTATAGATATAAATACTCTCTATATAAAGTATACAGTATAGCATCTATATATAGCTATAAATATATATATATAATCTCTTCTGTAGTTATAGACATTGGTATGTTTAAAGGAGTATGTATATATATACGCACACACACACATACATATATATAGGGACTTCAGATGATGTACTGAGTGTTGCTGGAGTGGGAAGGGAAATTCTTGGTGGATCTAAACTGTTAAGTTTATTACCACAGTTGTAAGTGTTTTCCAGAGTATCCATGAAATTCTAGCAGAGGAAAAAAATCATCGACTGTTTCCATTCCTGACCTGATCAGGACATTAGGGAACTGTGATTCCCTCCAGGTATGTATATTTCATTTTGAAAAATAAGAAACTAGAATCTGTTTACAGTCAAACAAATTCAAGATAAGAAGGTCTGTATCAAGGATGGAGTGTGAAAAAAGGAGAAATACAAAAGTAGTAATCCTCTCACATCCTTGATGCAATGACAGACATGGGCATAATGCTGAAATGAAATACAATTCCACATCATAATACAGTATGGCAGTGTAGTTAATCAAATTAAGAGCTCATGTTTATCAAGTCAGCAGGAAAAAAAAAAAAACTTAAAAAATATTCCAGCATACTGTTTTATGTATCTTCTGGAATTTTTTTGATTGCAGATTTAATATATGATTTTGTATATGACTCACCTTTTTTGTGAGTCAAAATAGGTGTGCAAAACAGAATTGAATTGCTGATTCTGCATCAAATAGACTGACTAGTAGTCCAGTTACTATAATACAATTAAAACCATCAAACTAAAACCAAGATAACATTGATCTTGTGATAAAAATCAGTTGTCAAACTAGTTATGTGTCTTGGTATGGAACTGCACATAAAATACTTTGGCAGAGGTATAGTCTGGTGAGTTTGGACTCAAGAATTAAGAAAAAAAAAGGGGGGAAAAAAAAAAAAAGAAAAAGACCATAAACCCACAAAAGAACAGTTATAAGCCAAGTTCCTTACCTGGATAGAATTTGACACAACTCCACTGAAAATTATTGTGTGATAATACCTTAGAACAAATGAAGATCTGAACATCCTTCTAGTTCTGTATTCTCTCTGGTTTGTCAGAGCAGCTATATATCAAAACCAGCTATATCTATATCTTTCAGTACATGGTAGTCTCTCACTTCAATGTATGATACTTTTTTTTATCCTCACCATGTTTTTATTATGCAGATAGATAATTAGCTTTCATGGTACCAACAGCAAAACTAAGGCGGAAAGATATAGCAACAAATCTCACTCTGAGAAATAAGATACATATATAGCATACTCCAAATGTATGGTAACATAAACTGCAGGATCACCTCCCCAGGTAGGTGGCTGGATCTAAGTGCCAGCTTTGACATGACCACGTAAAATGGTAGACTGAGGTAGAAAAGGTGCCTTAATTGAGTTTGTTGCTATATCTCTTTTGTTGCTGCATCTCTTTCCCATGCTAGGCTCACCTTGTATAGCTGCTTTTCTGCCCAAGGCAGCTTGGTGAAGAGCAGATCTGGGCTGGTGCTATAATTACAAACTCCTGGTGCTGCCTCCTTATGCCTCAGAGGATTAACTCAGCTCATTAGTGGAGGGCCACAAAGAATTCCATATCAGGTGTAGGAGGAAAACTCAGAAGGTCCTGACAACTCGCTTCAAGCTCAGGCTATGACACTTGGTTGCATCCCCAAGCAAAAAGCGTATTTCTGACTCAGAGTACTCCATGTGCTTATTATGGCCTCACTTCTTCCTGCTCCGTTGCTAAGAAACAGATTTTGCACACAAGAATACTCACCAAACTCCAAATCATTTACAGTCAAAACAAGACCACAGCATGCTGCTGTGTCTTGTTCTCAGTCCAACTATTACCTTGTAGTTCAGCAGTTCTATGAACTCCCACTCTCAAAACGCTTCCAGCCTCCCAGAAGCGGTGTTCAAGTTTATTCATGTGACCTTTTTAAACAAACATTTGCTGTTCTTAAGAGACCAACGTTTGAACACTTTAATGAGCATTCACATTTCTGCTTTAAAATGTTTCAGTAGAGCTCACAAAGGGCAATGATGTTGCATTATTACTTTTTTTTAAGTAAACACATACTGTTCAAAGATGCCAAAATGACAACAACCCCAGAGAGCAGAGAGATGGTTTTCTTCCTACAATGAAATGTATAGTGAGATTTAGTCGCTATTTCCCCAATGTCCTTCAGTCCAACACAACCATCTCTAAGAATGAATACAGTCTCTTCTTCTATCCTTAATTACTCTCAGGAATTTTATGCAGAACTGGGTTTTAATATGGATTATCAAATTACTGTGATGGCTCTCATGCCTCCTGTGCACACATCTGTCAAATTTCATTGTGGCCCTCTCTTATAGGATCTAAGGGATGCACCAGCCAAAGAGCAAAATTTTTGTAGTTCCTGACTAGAAGATCTTTAAAACTCAGGAAAAGGTGCCTTGTCTACCTGTTCCCCTTGAATGCTGCCTTGGAAGATGCAGCAAGCCAATGCAAAATCTCTCTATGGCAGCTCTTCATTTCTCTAAGGACTCTCAACTTCTCTTCATTGAGGATTGGTTTCTTCAGGACCCATGCCTGGCTCTCCTCTAGGCTGGGATTATTCGTCAGAGGGGTTGTCATATACATCAGAACCTATAGTTGTTCAGCCTTCATTTACTGAAAAAACTGGTGCAAACATTTCTCCCATCTGATCAGATCTTTGCTTTCATACTGCAGCCTATCTTCTATGTCTGCCCTCCGTTCATGTGATTTGTCTGCTCTTCATTCAGTGATACGTAACGCAGAAAGTTTTTGCTCCAACAATGGAAGACCTTCAGGAAAAATGTAAAGGTATTGCCATACAGCCGGAGTGTGACTAATATCCACAACTAGAATAACATCTTATGATAGATAATACAGAAATTATTTTCTATGCACTTAATATGTTCTCAGGTGCTGCCAGAGCTGCAGAAATTCAGATGCAGTCTGTCAGTCTTGCATTCTTTGTGGCCAAAATATTGCTTAGGCTGAACCAGGGCTTTATGGAGAATATTATTTTAATATAAGATGAATTTGCAGTAGTCCAAGGGAGGAGGGGGAAGAGTTCTTTCTTCATGCTCTGTTTTCTTCTTTTTTTTTTATGGGACCTGTTTGTGTAGTTGTTTATTTTTCACCGTACATCTGCTCCTAGTGCTTGTTCTTTCACCTGAAATCATAATTTTCTGTGATATCAAACTGGTTGTTGCAGAGAAAATTGTAATGTAACATTCAGAAAATGATGACTACATGTGGTAAAAAAAAAACAAAAAAACAACAGGAGCAGAACTCCAAAGGAAGAAAGGCCCCACTTCCATGCTTTAAGTAAGAAAATGAAAGAAAACTTAAAATTTGGGGGGCAAACCCTTACCTAGCATAAAGCACATTATATGTGCAGATATTAGGAAAACCTTAATCACTTGTATTAACTGGGAGTTTACTATTATAGTTTTCTATTTCATTTTGAAGGTGAAACTTTAAATGCAATGCTGCCATTCAATTTTAATAATACTTGACTAGGCTTTTTATCTTGTTTGTGTATGCTTTTAAATCAGAGGATTCTGCACTCTCAATTCTTTGGCTGCAGTCTACAATCCCGCTGCAGAACACAGAGCAGCGTTCCATTAATCTTATTTTGTCAAGGAAAGAAATTTCATGAAATTATATTGCACTGACTGTATTGTTTGCTGCTTTTTTTCTGCATCTTCTTTGCACTTGTCTACAAGCAACAGGGCATGGCAACACTGTACTTTGGTATTAATACTTTATGACTTGAATGGTCAAATTGATTTGGGATTGCTCTATCTGTACTGAAGTTCCTTTCCATTTATTTAATTACTTCAGGAATTATATGAATGCGATTACCAGAAGTATATATTTTTTTTAAATTTGCTTGTTGATTAAAATCAATGACTATAGTCTTAAGTTTTTTCTTATATGAAGGAAAAACTCATCCTCAATTAGCCATGCCTACTGCCAAGAGAAATAGAAGTCTTGTAGTTAGTTATCTCAAATTGCCAGCACCTATCATTAGCTCTAACTCCACCTTCATTGAGGGTACTGCCTTAAAAATGACTGCTAAAATAGTAAAGAGGTAAACAGTAAGCTTGAAATGCAAACAGAAAGCTCTATTTTAATATAATGTTTTCAAAGACTGAAAATGTGTAGCATCAGTCTCTCTGGATAAAATCGCTGCCAGCGTATGTGCTGGGCAGTGACAACTGAAGCAGTGGTGTACGGGCCCAAAGACCGCTACCAGACACAGAAGCCTGGTTCAGTTCAGGTACTGGAGTGGCAGATGAAGGACAAAACATCTACTAAAATAAACTAACAGGTGTTCACTAACACTCACACAACTGCTTTATTTCAACGAATCACTTTTAAAAATGTTCTACTTAACTGAAAATCTAATGATATTTTTGGAAGATTTATTATATGTTAAATTTTGAGTGCACCATAGGGCATCAGTGCTAACAAGCCTTCATCTCCCTTGGCAAGTATCATGTAATTTCAGTCAGGAGTTCGGCTGAACATTTGAAGGGACAGGCAAACGTGACAGTATCGCAGTGTCCCTTGTGTTATGCTGAGGCAATAGCCAGAGGCAAGCCACACTGAAATTCTCAATTGATTTCCAGAAAGTTATCTTGTTTTTTTCCCAATTCCTCTTCTGTCAGATACAAGAAAAATGACCTGTTTCTAATTTCAGACAAAGGAACAAGCAGAGTTCTACTCATGAATTCTGTTAAAAAGCAAGGAAACCAAACAGTACGAAAAAGCTACAGTAGCTAAGCCAAAGACAGGCAAGGGCCCTCCTGGCTCAAGTACAGCACTTCCCTCTGCCTTCCTTCCCACTTCTAATGCTCACAGCAGATTCTTCTGCTGATTTTCTAACTCCACGCAACTCCAGAGTAAAAAAAACTGCAGCCAAAACAAATTACTCTAGGTTTATGAGAGCATAAGTCAGAACTAAATCCAGCCTGTGCTTTTTACTTCATATATTATGAAATAAATAATGGAATCCAATTATACCATAACTCATCAAGCAGTTTTTCTACACTGGTAGGTGGCCATTTATAGCATCTCATGCTATTAACAGAATAAAGCTGCACACATTAATTTAGATTTAGATTTCTCAGTTTCATCTGGCCACGAGCAAGGATCTGAGCAGACCAAAACCAAGTGGCAAGCAGAGATCTTCTGCTGGGTACTGCTGAAAGGAGCTCAGCATGAAGCTGAGTCTGGCATTGTGCAAGAGCAGTGCTGACAGCTGAAAGGAGCTATGGTCCTCCAGCAAAGCAGTCAGAGAGGCAAATTCAAAGTGGGTGACCTACAGGGCTTTGAAATAAGGCCAAGAGGCAAAAAGCAAAACCGACCAACCAACAAAACATCACAAAGCATATTTGCAGATCTTACTAGCCCCTTAGCAGTGAGGGAACAAGTGCCCCAGGAAAAGCTGTGGAATCTTGGGTTTGGTTGGGTTTGGGGTAGTGCTGCCCTTGCCCTGCAGTATGCAGCTGTATGGAGCGAGAAGATCTGGCCTTCTAAAGGGAGCAGTGTTCAGCCTGGTGACTGTTGGAGATGCTTCAATTTCAAGAGATGCAGCTTGGGAAAGACCACTAAAGTTTTTTGTTTTAGGAAATCTTTTACCTCCTTAGCAGAAGACAGTTCAGTGATTTGACTTGAGGGCAATGAGGAACATACAGTGACCGTTGAACAGCCCACACTCAGGAGGCCAGGTGCTAAGATGTCATTGATGAATGAACTGGACACCAACTCAGGTAAGTAAGTCCTCTGCAAGGAAGTAGGTACAACTCTAGATAGCCTTCTCACACCCACCCTGACTCCTCAGGCCATTCTGCTGGCTGGACAACTGACGAAATGAGCAGCAGACTCAGGATTAAGGGGGATGATGGAATGTGAGTAAAGCACAAACTTTAAAGATTGTGAATGAAATGCAGGAGGGGAGAAAGTAAAGAACTGGAAAAAGTCTGCTTTGTTTCTCAGTTACTTTTATAGTCTTGGTTCCTGTACTGACAGAATACTGATCTACATATTCAAATAATCTTCCTGGAAAAAATAAGGAAAAAAAAACAGCATTGCAGAAAATATAGAGGACTCTTCATACCTGAATTCTTTAAAATGCAAGAAAATCAGTCTTATATATTCATTTTATGAAGAAGATGCAAATACATGGTAAATTGCATTTATTAATTTACTTTTCTTATGTGGACTGCTTTTAAGTTGTGGCTCAAGTCATAAGAATTTAGTCACTTTTTTCAATAGAGTCAATATGTAGAACATAAGTTTGAAAAGAGTAATAGCCTTAGAAGGAGAATTCATGTTTTTGTCACCCTTCAAATGGCTCTTTCCAGTGCTCTAGGAAGATTTATTCTAATTCCATTTTAGACAACCATAAATTAAAATTATATTGTTTAATAGCTTCCTAAGAACATTCGTGACTAATTGCTGATAAGTACTAAATATTACTGTGAAAGTATCTGTTGGCATGCATATGGTATACTTGGTTTCTAGCTGATGCAATGTTTGTTCTGCTGAGGCTTGGAAAAAATACTGCATTATCAGGGACTCCTAGTTTAAAAAATACAGCATAGTTTTCCGAGACTCAGACATAGCTTAGACAAGCCAGGTCTAGAGGTAACACAGTATTGCTGCACTATGAAAATTAGAATTTGACATCTCTGTAAACGATCAATTTTCAAGCAATTAGTTACAACCTTTGGTCTCAATTTCATGATACTGCTTGATTAGTAGGTGGTATTTGCATTTGTTAAGATCTGGTACAAAGAAAAGTGAAAGACTGTGGTAAGATGCTGCCTTGCTGCATGAATCAGGGTGACTTTCATAAAAATAATTAGCCACTAGTGTGCTATTATCAACACCAGTTGCATTTTAGGATTCTGCTGTTTTTCCATATGGTACTATGAAAGGCTATGCGATTTCTTTTTTGAAGAAGAAAGAATTTGATGTGTTTCCACTATGTTTAATTCTTAAGTGTCTGGTTTTCAGCTTTAAATCCTGAAATTAAACTTGTCTCCTGAAAGATGTACGAAATTGTACAGTTGAGTAGTTTCGTATTTTTTGTAAATAGCCTTCCTTCTGCAAGAGGTACATTCTTCTAGGATGGGCAGCCGAATGTACAGAATATATAGCATCCAAGTTCTTTTGAACATAAGAGGTGGCATAATGTTTGTGGTCTAATGTTAAGGGTGGGATCAAGACAAGATTTGGGTCTATGTGAGAGGCCGCATAGGTGAACTATAGTAGGGGTCTTGCCATCAGAGCAGTATGACTAGGTTGATATTAATGTATGACTTGGGAAATAAGAAAAGGATCCAGTGCATATCCTGCAGAAAAGCAGAAGATATGCATATCCTGCAGAAAAGCTGGGAAGAATGACATGGGGTTTTTGGAAAGTAGAACAGTAGGAAGGTAGCTTTGATTTATTTCATGGAGAAAAAGTGGCAAAGCAACTACAAGATAGGTCTTATGTTCTGACTAGACAATGCCTAAGAATTTAGCTTTGCTTGTAAGCAGAAAGTAGCTGGTAAGAAGGAGAGTGGGCTAGGATTTTTCTATCTAATAATAAAATTAAGACAAAATTCTGTTCCTGAGTGAGGCTGTGGATCCATTGTCTGGGCATACAGAGGTTCAAGTGACTGTATTTGGTATAGGCTATAGTTGTAGTGGGAGAGAAAGCAGGTAGGAGAATGAAGAGATCACACCTCCATTTCTTTGCAATTTCTGCTTTGACCAAGATTTGGGGAGCGAAGTGAATGTGGCATAACTACATAAAACATTTAGAACAGTTACAGGCTGTACAGGAACATGCAGTAATATATCTGTTCTTAAACTGTAGGACAGCATGGAACAGTTTGCATAGTGTGGTTGTTCCCAAGTTAAAATCTTTTTGGCTGCCTCAATTGTTTCTTTCATCTATGCTTATCAGAGGAAGGCTGGGAGACTAGAAGCTTCATCAGAACTAGCAAGACTTTCTTCTACTCTGCTTTGTAGTTGTATTTGCCTGTTCTGGTGATGTTCAGAGACTCATATAAAGCATATCTTTTCACAGCATAAAAGCTTTAAGAAGGATGCTCTCATGGCTGCTTGGGATAAATTTGACCTATTTTTTTCTCTTTAATTGTTTATGAAATGCATTTTATTCTGTTGGTTTTTTTTCTTCCCTTCTCAAAGAGTTTATTCAGCATTATTTTTAAGGGCCTAAAATTGAGGATCACACAGATGATAACACTGTGCATGTTACCCCAAACATAACGGAGAAGAGAATCCATCACTAAGTAACAGCTTCCATTTCATGTTTTCAGTACGGAAATCCTTCAGTATGATGTCTGGCCAGGAGGTGTGTAATTCCCATTTCTTTGTGGAAGGGTATTAAACATGAGCATTTGGATTTAGCAATGGATACCTCTCCCATGGCAGCAGTGTTTCAGAAGTAACCAGTGGAAATGGCCTTGCCTTCATGCAGGAGATCTGAGAAACAGTGTCATTTAAATTTTATCAAGAGAAAATTATTAGGGAATTGTCCTTCTCTGCATGATCATTTTGTTGGGGCTTTCGTCACAGAAAAAAAAAAAAAAAGACACTTTACTCATAGCTTTCATCCTGCACTGTACGAATTTCCCTGCAAAACAAAGACTTTATTAGCTCCTTTTGTCACTAAACAAAACGATATGTGCTTGTTGACATGAAATAGAGGATATTTGGGGCTCCCAATAATTAGAAATGTTGCTATGAGCTATTCAATATAGGCTTGATTTCAGACTTTTAGCCTAACACTAAATTTAGGCTTTAGGACTTTTGAATGTTTTCCATTGTTGCATGCTATAATTGTATGGGCTATGGAAGTGAAAAAATAGTCGTGCATATGGTAAAATAGAGTTCCTGAGGTATTTAGGGTTTCTACGACAGTCCCAGTTATCAGAAAAGTGACATCTGCTTTTGTGTCAGCTGAAAAGAAAAAGACGATCTATACAAAATATCTGACTAGAACATGATTAGAAATACTGTCCTCCACATCTTGTCTTTGCTATGTATTAAATATCTTTGTTAGGGAAAAGTAATTTATATAAAAATAAATAAGTCATAAATAAGAATATACTAAATTTTATGGTAATAAGCATATTTAAAGTACTTGTCTTCAGTAAGATTCTAGGATAAGTTATAGAATCTTACACTTTAAGATAACAATCAAAACAAAGCAGAATAGGGTGGATGTGATAAATAGGTTCCACAAATAGCCTCTTCCACTTAAATTAGAGATGCTCGTTTGATTTTTGTGGTATTTTATTACAGTTTATTCGTGATTCTTGTTTAAATGCACAGGGAGGGCTGTGACTGTCCTATAGGACTGCAGCAACACATGGCAGACAGAACACATCACTGTACTGTAGATCTTTGCTCCACAAAAAAGCAGCACAAGGCATATGGTACAGCTTTTCTGTGCTGTATAAGTCCTGCACTGTAAAAGCAAGAAGCAATCCACATTATCTGATACTTGAAAGCCATTTTTGTGTTTGCTTATTATATTTCATGTGAAATTGTGGGTTGGACAAGAATGACATGAATGACACAGATTTTACTAACATGAAATAAACCACTGCAACCTAGGACTGAGCTTTATATCACATATGACCCTGAAATAAAATTTAGTAAGTAAAATGTTATAGAAAGCTCAATAGTTTCTTCTTGAAGTTTCCACAGGGAAGCAGGTGTTCAGTTGATTGGTCACCTTAAATAAAACCCTAAATGAAAGAATTAAGCATTATCATCCTGAAGTTGTAGCTGTCTGTAAATGAAAACGCCAGCATGGAAAATCTGATGAGCTTCCCTGAGGTTAAAGACAAGATAAGTAATTTCAAACAAGATAAAATGCAAATTTCCAAACTAGCTTGAAAAAAATTGTAAGATGCTACCAATAATTCCAGTTTTGAAACAGACAGCAATTCAGAACAGCAAAAACTTTTAGCAAGTGCAAAATGTATCACAAAGTAAAATTCTTGCATGTGAAATAAAACACTATATCTGAAGATAATAAAGTGCTTATGCAATTGCATTTCACTTCCCATCTGCAGACATCCATAGATTTCTAGTTCCTTCATGTGAATACAGAGATTACATTTTCAAAACACTGCAACTGCTGGTTAGTTTTTGCAAATCATGTGTCCCTGCATGCAATCCACACATGGAGTCACAAGAATTGCAAGTTGCTAATGTGTGGCAATTCAAAATTCATTTTGACTACAAAAGAACTAAAAGTCATCACCAATCCCCAAGTCCTGATTATCAAAATTAACCACATGTAATCTTGTTGCAACTGATTAGCCACTTAAAAATTCTGAGAATCAGCAACACAGCTGAAGCTTCCCTTTCAGCCACATGTGTAGCTCTGCGCAGCTCTGAGACTAGCAAGATATGAATATTCCCTTCTCACTCTGACTTTTCCCCTGTGAGCCTATTTGAGAATAATTAGCCATTCAAGTCACTGTGTACGTAGCACTTGCACTCTCTGGAAAGCTAGTTCGTTAAGTTTAATACAAAAAAAGCCCTGAAGCCCATAAATCTTTTCTGATCTTATATCCAATTGCATCATGATATCATAGCAGTTTTTTTTATTCTTAGTGTCACAAAGGCATAATGCGAGTGCGCTGTACAATTTATCCTATGAAATCAGAATAGTTGTATAGTAAATAAAAATCTAGAAAAGAGGAAAATGAATGCCAGTAGACAACACAAATTCCCTCAACATTTCCCTCCTTCTACCAACATCATCTACAAAATTCAGCATATTTCAACACTTACGGCTATCGTAGCATATATTGCCCAGGGCACGTCCTGTTTGCAGCAATACTTCCTGGTCTTTGCAGTTTAACATCTGCACCAAAGGAGGGATCAATCCAGCATCCACACATGGGTTCCGCATAAATTCTGCAAATGATGAAATACCTGTTAAAGAAAGCCTGCTATTTTCGGTTTCTTCCATTCTAGTTACCCTGGCATTGCAATGGGGCCTTTTGTAAGAGTACAGTCAAACAGTGAAAGTTCACATGCAAGTTTCTAAAGAACAAACCCAACATCAGGATTTGGGCTTATGTTGTTTCCATTATTTGTTAATTTAGAAGGAATTAAGAATATTTAATTGATACCATGGAAACTAATTTAACAGAGCTCAGGCTGAGCGTGTTTTTAGAATCATAAGGAAATGCTGAAAAGAACAGAGAATCCACACCCTTTTTCTCCATTCAAACTAAACATAAATTAAACTACTGTTTTACACAAGAGATGACTCAAACTATTCAATAGAAGCAGCATTTTTTACCGTTTATTTCACAGAGCTCTCCCAAAGCTTTTGCTTTAGAAAAAAAAAAAAGAATTGAAGCTAAGTAAAAGGTTCTTTATTTTGAAGGTAAGGAATTAGAAACACAAGAGGGATTTACATGAACCTTTCCTCTTGGGAGGAAAAGTAAAGGACCCATCTACTGGGTAGCTTTTTGTATTTCTGTCCCTCTTTCCTGCTATGTCCCTCAGTGCCAGGGAACCAAAGAATTCTCTTCAAATCTGTGCAAGTCACAGGTAGACAGTTATCCTGAAATAATCTGGATACTGGTCTCTGGGAAGATCTATAGTTAGGCCGGCACTGTGCTGTTCTTTTTACAAGGGAAATTTACAGAAGCAGCCACTCAGACACTAGTGGAAACTGAGTAGTTTACTTTGAGGCACCATGAGACGTATAGCACTCTAGTAGGCAAAAGGTCAATACATTTTTTATTTGTTGTGAATTGCAAATTATGTCTTTTCTTGATCCTGGACTATCTTGGATCTTTCACAACCAGTTTACTTTTGTGTTGCTTAGTCATATATAATGAATGAACTAGGATGTGCAGTCCTTGCACAAAGAGATGAGAAGGCTTTTCTGACTTTGGATCAACAGAATCCCAGAAGCCGAGACCTCAAAGAACCCATAAAAGTACCAAACACTTTAGATATTTTCTTTGATGTGCCTTTTAAAACATACTTTAATGTTTCTTTACTATAGGAATTCGTACCTTTTGTAGTTCATCGTGTAGTATTGTTTTAGCTAAATAAGTAATTGCCATGGAGACAACCAATCCTCCTGTGCTGATAAACATTGGCATATCACCAAGCAGATGAAGAAACATCTTTGTATTTGCACAGGTCCAGCAGAAGATGATAGTCAGCAAAATTGATCCTCTCCACTAAAATACTGAACTTTTAGAAACTGTAGACAGATATTGTACTGTGATAAATGAGATGGCCTAAATGGTGATAGTATCACTTATCATTACCAGATTGGATGTCCTTGTAACTTTTTATCTATTTTTTTCTTATCATTCACTTTCTTATCTATCTCAATGTTTATTTACTTAACATATTACTTTCTCCCATCTGTCTTCTCTGCCCCTCAACTTCTTCCTCTCTTAATGGCCAATGAAATTTTGTTTTATACTCACTACTTTATCATAGTTTCTACATAATCAATCATATAATTTTGTAACTTCTGATCTGTGAGAAATAGAAACTTGTTCTATCCTTAAAACATCTAAATCAGTCTGTGTAGCTGTTTAGGGTCTTGCTCGAGCAGTGAGAAGGGGTAAGAAACCCTTTTTCTGCATTCCCTCAATCTGGAGTGAACACAAGTTTTCAGTCTCCCATTCAGAAAAAAAAAATAGGCAATACACTGAGGAAGCTTATATTTATCAAGGTCATGTAAAGGTATGAAGTAAAAGAAGTGGTGCCATACATGGCAAAACTCTGTTGCTGTCTCACAGGTATGTAGTAAAACTGCAAAGATATTTGCACAGAAGTAATAGATGAAAAAGAAGGTAACCAAGAGCAAAGTCATTTAGGTTTTCACTATCCTGGAGGGGAAATGAAGCAGATCCTTTAAAGGAAACAATGAAGAATCACTTAAAAAGTTAGGAGGGGAATCACTGAACGACAGAGTAACATAAACCAATGGAGGACAAGACTTTAAAAGAGGGATTGTTTAGTAGTACTACAGACTATAAAGACGGTTTTCTTATTTCTAAGTCTGGCAAAGAGAAGACCTCAGAAAAAGGGTTTAAAAGCTGCGAAGAGAAATTCCAGGTAGCAAATGCATCTGAGCCTTCAGTGTGCTCAGACTTGAAAGACAGATGACTGTAGGTGGTCACTTATATATACTACTGCTGTAACTGTGCGTGCTATGTGTAACAGTCTGCACAAATGATGCATATCTTTTCTTCTTTATACATTTCGAAAAGCCACTGACATGCTATTTCTGTCCAATAACATATACTACTGATCATCTTAAAAACTAAATAGCATGAAAGTAAGGACTAAAAATATTCCAGCAGCCAAATGCTGTTTTGATTGTACTGAGAAACAAAATTTGACACAATAAAAACAAAAAGTGAGAAAGAGAGATATGAAAGATGTCTAATCTACAAAATGAAAACATAAATGAAGTAAAACATACTGACAAGTGAGGTGAAAAACTGAAGATGTTCCAGCAGAAAAGTTCTTGTAGAAAACCTCACCATTTCTGGCTACTTCTGCTATGATGTTAGCTACTTTTGCTGTGCAGGAAGACTGTGGCATCAACAGACTCGCGAACACCTGAAGAACTCCACTTTTCTGGATTTTTTCACTTGTCTCCGTATCTGAAAAACAAATCACACAGAAATGACTTAAGCATCGGCTTGCTTGGAGGAGGAAAAGGAAGAAAAAGAATGTAAATCTTCTCAAATGTAATTCTCAAAGTTATTGCTTTCCAATATACAAGAAGCAGACATATTTCAGTGATCACGTTTGCTTTGCATGATGCATTCATAGAACTTTATACTTTGCCATTCAGAATCAATTAATCTTTATGGGTGACTGTTATAAGTAAATATACAAAGATACTCATGCATGTACTGAACCATGACTGGAAAGAGAGGGAGAAATATTAAAGGCCATGGAGTGATATGATGTGCAGCAGCCTGAAGTACTGTGTAAAAATCAAGGAATGGTGCTCTGAAATGTATAATTATGGAAAATATTCAAAGAATGATGGGGAAATCCCAACATTTGAGGGCTCAGTGTAATGCAGAAATCAGAAACTGGAGAAGAAGGAGAGCTAAGCGGATCCTAGTCTAGACCTCATTTATACTCAGTGTGTGTATCTCCTGTATTACTTTGCTAGGCTATGGTAGCTCCAACACAGTCCTAGTAGAAGGGAAAGGGAAAAATAGCACTCAAATTGCAGATTTCAGAATTTCCTCTTTCTGCCTGTTTTACAGAAGGAATTGTGCAGTTGCTCCATAGTAAAGGCCCCACATAGCATTACTAGCCTGCAGCTCAGTACAAACTGTAAATGAACGTTGATTCACAGTTAAAGATCAGGTACTGGATACTAGAACCTATCTTGCAAATGCTTGCAAATAGTTTGTGGTTTTGAGTTAAATATTAGCATGATAGATTACTAGATGGCAGCTACCACTTCAGAATGCAGCACAGAAGACCAGGAAGTCATTTAGAGTAGCAATGTGCAATCATTTCTTAGCTGTGCTTCACCTGCAAATAGTTAACAGCACGTCATTGGGCTCACCATCTCCTCTGTCCTCCTCTTCCCTCCTGTTCCTGTTCTCAGCGCTGCCATTGCCTTTTGGCCTTCATGAAAACCCATGCTTTGAGCACAGGAGAGCTGCTTGGGCTCACCCTGGCAGAGAATATGGATTAGAGGGGGAGAATTCAAGTCTGACTTGCAATTCTGCCTCAGCTCTGTATTTGTTGTATTCTCTTGGGATGTTGGTCCCTGGCTAGGACCACCCAGCTACAATATGGTGATGACATTTGATTACCAACAGATTAGGTAAAAACCAAAGATTGATTAATTTCAACATACACATAATATACTAGTTATTATTGATCTGTCTGCAATCTAGTTAATTGTGATTTTTTAACATGTATTGAGAACTCCTCTCAGAAGATCCCCTGTAAAAGAACTTCCGAATAATATGGAAGCTTTTTCAAGTTCTGACATTAGCATACACATTGTTAGGTATGTTCTCTCATGCATATGTAAGAATGAAATGAAAGTTTGAATTCAGAGAAATCATGTCAATATTACAGACATAGTCTATTACAGACATAGTCTATTAAAGGAGAGAAGACTCTCCCTTGAGTTCAAAATCGAAAGGACAAAAATTTAGATATCTGTGAGCCCATGTGATTTTAACCACAGTTAGTGGGCAGGAGACATTAATGCATTTTTCTCTACCACGCTGCTGAGACATACAGTCTTATTTTATGAGCTGTAGTTTGATGGACTCACTATTGCGCAAAAAATAAATTACACAACTGGTACGAAATATTTCCTGCAAGAAATGGGAAAATAAAATGAAGTGCTTCTCCAGGCCAGGTGTCTGTAGCAGATAGGCTCTGATTTATTTTATTCTCATAAGTAAGTGTGTATCAATAAAAACACGGTGCGTAATAGACCTGTTGGAAATTGGGATATCAGTACCTGGTATCACATAGATGAAAACAGAACATTCAACTTCTATTTTCTTTTTTTTTTTTTTTTTTTTTTTTTTTTTTTAGATCTTGAGCACTACAAGAGCCACACCTGTATACACTCTCCTCTTCACAAAACCAACATCCCACTGGTTCTGGCTGAGCACCAACGTCAAAATTTTCCTACAGTGTGTTCCTACAATGTGCTGAAATATACTAATTCATTTCTCAAGATATACAATTAAAAGACAATTTAGATATAGAAAACTCAGCCTTCTTTTTGGAAGGCTTTTGAAACTCTTACAGAAGGAAGGGTATTTTAATTGGAACAACTTGGCTTATATATTAACTTTAAGTTGCTTTGTTATATCTAGCTTCTTTGCTCAATATTCTTTGTATTTTTCTTAAAGAAGGAGGACTTAATGACAAGCAAATGATACATGGACATGCCCTGTGGAAACTAGGAAATCCAAATGAGATCTTCAGCAATTGTTTCACTTGACTGAAGAGTCTCCTGCACATTTGCATTTCAGGTAGTAATTGTTCAAACATGTCTGTAGAAAAAAAATAAAAAATTGGAGGTTTTAAGACAGGGATTTGGCAAGAATTGGAAATAGCCTTAGCACAGGACCCCTGAATTCTTCCCTTTATTCTCTTCATGGACTGGAAAAGGTCTGCTTTCCTGTTTCTCTGTGTATGCAACAAAAAAGTAATATTTGCAAAAGGTGCATATCTGCTGCATGCTAGCTTCATTCAAGGCTTCCTTGAATAATTTGAATAGTAAATAATTTGAGGCTAAACTATTTTGGAATCTTATTTCAGGTGTCATCTTTTGAATTGTTTCAATGTATTCTCAATTGTAGCGGAGATGTGTAAAAACAAACGTTTCTGCAGGACAAGTGAGATCTAGACAAAACCTCTGTGATGTAATCTCCTTTTATACTTTCTGTAATGGTGAAAAAGGGAATCATAGCCAACATTAATGATGTATTAACAAGCTGCCATTTTAACTCCTTCAGCAGAACTATACTTCCTCACAAATTTGTTCAGTGTCTGTGCTAAGGAAACCTGACAACCAAGGCTGCCTGATATTAGGGTGCTGTACCTCAAAAAATCCTTTTTACATGTCCAGATTCCATCTGCTTTTCTTTAAAGCCTGATTTTCAACTTGCATGCACAATCCACCCACAGAGTACCTACTGCTCTTATCTTGAAGGAAAGGAACTGTAGGGCTGTGATAATGCTACTTTAGAAACAGTCCTTTTGCACACAATACAGTATAATGCTGTGCCATGTTAAGCATAATTGGGGGAAAAAACCCTAAGGTCAAACCTGCAGCTTTGGATGTCTCTTTCTATCACTAGATATCAAGATGAAGAATATGTTAGATCACACAGTGCCAAAATCTTATTAATGTCATAACAGTGTGATTAAAATGTCAGTATCTTTGCTTTTCATGGTTTTTGCAGTGCCTGCAGTCAGAATAATAAAGGGTGTGAGCAGGAAATTCTTTAATGCCATAAATGAGAGCTGGAGAGCTGAGCGCTGGGGCTATCAGAGTGCTTAATTAAATAGCAGAAATCATTACAGGAAAAAATCCAATTAGATTGTACGCTCTCCTCTCTTGGCTCTATTTCCTGTTAAGTTTTATCCCTCTCTGTATCACTCTTTTCTCATCTCTGCATCATTTTCTACATCTTCAAGTGAAAGAAAAGGCAGGGAGGAGGAAGGGAAAGGCTTATCTGTCACAAATACTGCTACTTTGCACTCACAGGCAGCAGAAAAATATTGGTGCACAGATCCTTCGAACAATGAGTTTAAATTGTACTACTGCATGGTTTTTTTTTTTTTTTTTGTGCTTACAACTTCTCATTCCAGCAGAAAAAGAGTATAAAATAATATAAGTGAAGGCTATCACTGCAGCAATGCCTGTGTTGAGCTTTACATGAGAGAAGAACAGTAAATGAGCAGCTCCATCAGTGTCCTCTTTATTAAGCCAACCGTTTGCAGTGTACTTTTTTGAAAAATGTACGTATTTCTGGCTGAAGAGATGTTTTGTAAACCTCCAGAAACCACTGTAGAAAATTACCGTGGCTTTATAATGTCCCTCCCACGTGTGCTCTCATCAGAAAGAGGAGGATGAGCATATGAATAAATAATGATGAGCCATGTATATAAGGGGAAAGGAACCTTTCATCGACTCACTCATATAGCAGAATGAAGGGAGCAAAGGAAGTATTTCTAACTGGTACATCCTCTACCCACTACAGTAGAAAGAAAAAAGAAAAAAGGTTCATGTGACCAAGAGCAGGTATTGATGTTCACATGGTATTCTGCCTTCCTGTCTCTCTGTAGCCCTCCTGCTGTTTTTTCTGTACCACAAAATGGAGTTTTGGTCCGACTAAATGAACACAAAAGGTAGACTGCGAAGAGCCTCTGGAAAACAAATTATGTCATCTTCTGCAACAAGGTATATATGACAGAGAAAGGAGCCAAAAAGACCACTCCAATTCAATAATTTTTAAAAATTATTTTTAAAAGAAAGAATATATACAATTAAATGTGTAAATATATCTTCTGTTGACAGCTCCTCCTCATAAATATAATCTGCTCACTCACACATCCTTCAAATTAAACCCCTAAGAGGGAGGGAGGATTCTCTCTCAGTTTTGTGAACACTTTTATCATGATGTTTGCTCTGTTCTGTCTACGGCAGCAGCAATAGGGCAACTTCAGTTCTTATTTTTAATGAAGAGACGGAGATAGTGCACAGATGTTGGTAATTAAAATCTCAGCTCTAACAAGGAAGGAAGGACAGATGGAGAGACCGATTCACCAACCAGCTAGCTGCATGATTCCTGCTGATTAAATTCTCCAGAAGCAGTATCCAAAGAAAAAGAAGTGAATTGCAGGATGAGATCCATGCCTTGAACAGCCTGTTGCAGGTACCAATGAAGTAAGTTAATAAACATACATACCAGCTTTGCCTCCCATGAAGAAATATGCACATTAAAACTTCCATGGGTGCTTTGCAGCACAAGGCAGAATATTAAAATTAAGCAGCTAGGATTCTCTTATCCTGAACTGGACCTAGTTTAGCACCCAGACATGTGGTTTGGTGGATTTATTTTAACTCTTAATTCTCCCTGTCCACCTTTCTGCAGGAAGTAACCACTTTAGTAGCCCAGTTGTTTAAATAGTTTGATAATTAGTACCTTAGTTCCTTCTTCATTGCCTGGCATTTCAGCACAAATGTCATCCATGAGCGATTCTATGTTTCGTACTCAGTCTGTGTGGACATTTTAATCTGCCTCCTCCATTACTTGTACAAACTGGGTTTATTACAGGACCTTGGCTAAAACCTTAAGCACCCGCTCATGCTTCAGTTTTTCAGTCTGTATAACAAAAATACAAGGCCCATAGTGTAAAATCCTTTTTCCACATTTAGTTTAGTTCAAAAATGAAATGAGATTTAAAAGCTGTCCATTATGTATGCAGGAAATGTTTCATATTCCTTTAAAGCAATCTCTTAAGAGTGCTCTCAAACAAGATCAAATGCCTACTGAAAAATTATCCCCAGTGCTTACTGGGCAACTGCCTACACACAAAGGTTTTTTTCTTAGCCACTGATGTTTCAAAAAAGTTTTGTTGCTAAAGCAGCTTAAGGAAAAGCTTAATCTAAAAAGAAATCATATTTGTAAGTCATAAGGGACAGAGCCGCCAAAGCTAAGAATGAAATTTCAGACTTAAAATGGTGTATTACATGCTCTCTAAATACCCTTTACCCTTTATTTAAAAAAAAAAAAAGAAAAAAAAAAAAAGAAAGAAAGCCTTTTCCATTGTTTCTGCACTGCACTTCAAAAATCTAATCTAATTTTTTTTTTTTATATTCTATAACCTGAAACTTCACTGAAGTCTTCTGAGAAGAAAAAATATTTAACGCTTAATCTTTATTTGGCACACTGTATATTCAATGAATAGCCCTTGGAATTTAACACTTGGATAAACATCATTTTACAATGTGGCACTAACAATACACATCACTATTAAGAGGAATTTATGTAAAATATAACCCCACTAAGCAGCAGTGATTACCATTCAGTATCATTAAGCTAAGCCAGTTTACTGGGAGACAGTCCAATAAAAAGCAGTTGCTTTGATTTACAATGTCGAAATTAAATATGTATACTGTAATAATGTATAATACACAGCATTTGTGATGAAACATTTCTGCACTGTGTTATACAGTGCCTTGAAAATACAGTTTCATGAGCTAAGATGCAACAAGCATCTGTAGCAAAAAGAAGGAACAATTTATTACACAGTATTTGAGACAAAACTCCCTTACAAAATATCCATCGGGATCCCCAATTTTCAGAAAAGCATTTGACTATAAGTCTTATCAGGCAAACTTAATGGACTTCAGTGAGCTTAACTGGCTGAGCTGGCCCAATCAGATTTGAACTTCTGGCTCTGCTACAAGAGATCATCTGCATCCAAGCAGACTAGAAATTCTAGCTTGTCTGAACATGTAAGTCTAAGATGTGGTCATTTCAGTTTGACAGTTTCCCTACTAACAAACCCATACTATGAAAACGCTCCTGTCAAATTTCTTCCTCCATAATCTGCTACCACCTCGACTTATCATCTCTGTAAACACGACTGATTTTATGCTTACAGACTAATCAAAATATCTTTTGTCATGCGAAATACTCTTAAGTATGCTAGATGTTATATTATTTTCTGCTAATATAGATGTAAAATATAATTCAACTATAAATGCTGAATGCTTATGTTATGCTTTTTGCTTTACTTTTTATTGCATTATATTCCCCATCATGAAGACCAGGTTTATATGATACTCAGCAAAGACAGTGTACTGAGAAATAGACTTTGAAGAAAGAATACTTTTCTTGACACCTGCAGTTATATAAGAATTGAGACTTGATGGTGCTGCAAAATAAAGAATTTGAAAAAGGAGTGGCTTTATATCCAAATGTTTTAAGTACTCTGTCATCCACAAGGGCTGCTCTGAAAGTAATGCCTCCTATATTATTGTCTCATAGCAGAAGATGATGGTGGTATGGCAGCAGAGGCTGAACCTTCCCAACCAATTCCATTACATTCTGTTGCAGTGTAACAGGTGGCAGCAGAGGGGCACTCTGACACAATGGTATCTGACATGGAAGTGCATATATGAAGCAAAGGTGTGTCACTGAATTCCTCCATGTGGAAAAAATGGCACCCAGTGACATTCACTGACACTTGCTGAACGTTTATGGAGACCATAGAGTGGATGTGAGCACAGTGAGGCCGTGAGTCGTGTGTTTCAACAGCAGTGAGAGTGCCATGAAAGACAAGCTATGTTCCAGACAGCCATGCACAACTGTCATACCATGAAATTAAGAGTGTCTCGATCAGCTCATCCTCATGAATTGGCTAACAGTGGTGACTGTAGTGAAAAAAAAAAAAAAGCATTTTGTAGCTAAGAATTTGCTCTATAAAATAGTGTTATTGTGCTCTTTGTAACTGTTGCAGTTTTCACGGAAATAAAACGGAGGCATTATTTTTGGAGCAACTTATGCATATATAACTCAGGCTCAATGGGACTAACAGTACGTAAGAATTTGTCTTTAAAGGTAGTTGGTATTGGTAAATGCTGGCAGAGTCCTTCCTATTTCTTGTACTAATTTTAGCTTGTTCTCAACGTTCATGCAGCAGTAACTGAGTGAAATCAGTAGAAATTTTGAGTGTGAGCAGCTGCTGCAGAAGGCAGTGGAAATTATGGAGATTCAGCATCCATCGCCACTCAGGTACCTGCATTTAATTTGATGACTTTCTTTCAAAATTTTTAACTTCACATCTGTCCTGCCCTTCTTTCATTTCTTTCCTTCCTTTAAAAACATGCACTACTTTTATTCCTTGCTACTCTTCTACTTAGTTTCATATTTTTCCATTTCTACTCCCCCTCCCTCCCTTGGTTTGAGAAGACAGATTCAATTAATTATCTCTCCATCACTGAATACAAAGACGCTGGGTCAAGACTTAGCAGCTGCCAAGCAGATACCACTTCATGTCTCCAATATGCACAGAGAATGTGCTGTTCAAGGTGCTACAGGTAGCTCAGCGCTACAGGGCAAATACTTCTAATGTTGGCCTTGATTCTGCTACTTATTAATAAGCCAACAGTTAACTGGTATCATTGTTTGCTCACTCATTTTGTGTTCTCCTGACATTGTTGCCTGCTGGCTTGTATTCTTGCAACTTACTCGTTAGTAATGAGCATTAAATCGGTGAGTGCTCTTACATGAAATAACAGTATCCAAAAGTTAATCCTACATGTGAGTGTCAAAATAGTGCCTATAGGTGGTTATTGTTTTATTTTAGGCTCTAATGCTGTGCAGAAGTTCCCATGTCAGATACCATTGTGATAACAATCCACATGAAGTGACACATCTCATCTTACTCTCACTATGCTCAAATTTGATTGCAAAACTGGAGAAGGTTAGTTTAGTGTTGTTTATGGCCAAGTTTGCTTGAGCAAGCTGTGAAATGCTCAGGTTTTTCTCCGCACTTCAGAAAGGGAAATGAGTTAGCTTAAAATGACTCCACAATGGGAACAAATGAAATTTATATGTAATTTTTATTTCTTACAATAACTCTGCTGGAATAGAACATTCTACAAATTATTCTTTTCTATGTTTGGGGTAGGAGAGTAGCCAAGCTTTTACTTTCATAGGAACAAAATGTGAAATGACCCCTCCTTAAAAACTAAACAGGCACAGAATTTTTCTAAAACCACATGGCACTCTGATGTGCTAAAAATTCAGTTTATAGGTGCTTGTCTGACTTGGTGAAGAATGAAATAAGAGCACATATGTTGAACTGCTAAAAATGTACAAAAAAGAAATAGAAAATATAGGTAAATAAAACAAAAAAGTAACTTTTTCCTTGAATCAAAGGCATTAGTGGTGACATTTGAAATATTTCAGAGAAGTATATCTTTTTAGTATAAGTATGAATTTAGCAATTACAAAAAATTATCTCTGAATTCTCTGTGATTTTGCTACTTGAGTACAGGAATTGTTTTTTTTTTGTATGGCCAATGAAGATCAGAAAAAGTAATGTCAATTATAGGAAGAGTGTAAGTACTAACTCAACAACATATGAAAGTCAGTTATAAAGAACAGAACATAATGAAGAATTTCCAACTCAGATATAACCTCTGTGTTAACATATGGTTGTGAGAACTGGAAATCCACCAAGACATAAAAAATGGGAAAGTAGATGCCTTTGGAAGCAAGATTTGGGACATAGGACAGCAAGTCTCATCTCTGAGGAAGGAATGTGAGAAATCAGTAATCTCCGCTGAAATCCAACATTTTCTTCAGCAGATGCTAACACATCCTCCTCTGTGATGCCATCATGTAGGAACCATGGGGTTTTAGAAAACCTACTGGTGACTTGCATGAGAAAACCTGAACAGAAGGTTTAGGTAGGAGGGTTGAGCTCATGATCTCAACATCAGAAAGCTGAAACAGCAGGAAGTGATGGAAGAGATCTACTAGCAGTTGCTTGGAAAGTTTATAATATATTTTCTCTGATGCAACATAGAGAATGTATCCAAATCAAAACAGGGCAGTATGTAGCCAAAATATATTTTTGAGGAAAAAAAAAATAGTACGAAGTAATTATACTCATTATGGGAAAAAAAGTGACATGCCAAAGAAGCCGTACAATGAATGTTGAAATTAAAATTTTCATGAGTAATTTGATAGCTTCTTGAGTTATCAGGGATTAGCATAGTTCCTCAAATAGAAAACTGCGTATCTTAGCCAATCAAGGGAAAGTGTGTTGCTTTAAACCTTTCTCTTGGCACCGTAACTTCTTCCAAAAATGAGGCCCTTCCCTTCTCATTTAAGCATATCTCTATTGGTGTAATTCTGCTTTAGCATTTTTACATAGAAATGTGTGAACTCATAGGCTTGGATTCCAAAAAACTAAGTGTAAAAATTATTTGGAAATGTGTGTGCTTGCCTTTCTGCTTCAGTCACATGCCAGACACTTTTCGGAGCTAGGTGTTGAAGGCTGGGATTAGTGGGCATTTTCAGCCTCTTATACTGAGTATATCAGAGCCAAAAATAACGTTCTCAGCAGATTTTCAGATTTCTCATCTGTCAAATCTGGGTTATGTATGTCTGCTCTAACCTCTTGTATCTGAAACGCAGCATGTCTGTATTAGCAAGAACATTTTTTTTTTCTTTTTGTTATTACTGCAGTAATTGTCCCAGAAGGTCTGTGGTTTAAAAGAAAACCTTTATTTCTTTCTTGTTTTCTTTTTCTCATGCAGTCCTTTTTTTGTGGACCTCTATTTGAGGATCTCAGAATAACTGTATTTTTTTTGATAGATGCAATATTTATAAGATAGTGCTTAGTGAGTATAAATCACTACATAGTGATATGCAGTGAAGGATATTGCTTTCTTTTGTATTTTCTTTACAATTAACCTATTGTTTTCTAAATCCAACAGTATATGGTCATGTTTTTTATAGATGTGAAGTCAAAAATAAAGCATTTTCTACTTCTCAAAACAAGTGAGAATTATATAAGATTATAAATCTATAACCTTTCAAAATACTTTTATCCAGTGCAAAAGTGCTTTAGCCTTCTTCACTCCCACCCATTTTTATACAGCAACACCCCTAAATTCCTAGCCACAATGCATACATTCAGACATTATATTTTTCTGTTAACTTGGGCAGTCATTGGTTGGAAAGTATCTGAGCCAATAAAATCATAAATGGATGAAATTATATCCTTTGTCTCACAGAATTTTTCCTACATAAAACAATTTAAGTTCAAGTTACTACGTCCTTTGAGTTATTGTAATAATGCAACATATAACGTTGTGCTTTTAAAACAAAACCCCTGAAACCAAATAATTGTCTCCTTTTTCTTTACAAAGGCTTTTGGTTCCAAAATAGAAAATAATTTGAACATGTAATAATCAGGTACAATTTGTTATTCAAAAAGTAATAACGTTAAATAATACAAGCCTAATGATGCCACTAGAGACAGTATTTAATACTGCCATTTTTCTAAGTAGTTGCACTGACAATTTCAGTTGCACAGGAAAGCAAACAGACCTCCCCTGCATCATCAGTGATACTTTCACTTCCATTTGTACATAGGGGAAGAACATCCTTCTGTAATTGAAATTAGAACAAAAACACAAAATACCCTTTGATTTCTAAGTTGCTAATATGATGAAAGTTTAGCAAAAACATCAGACCAAATATACGGCTTTGCTAACTACATCCAAGATGTGCAGGCAGACAGCCCTGGGCTGCAGACATGCTATGCTATTTGAGTGGGGTTGGAGGGCAGGCTGATGTCCCAGGTGAGGAGTGTGCTCCTCATTCCACTGTGAACACAGGCAGATGAGGTAAGGCACTGGAATGGGCTGCCCAGGGAGGTGGTGGAGTCACCTGTTCCAGGAGTAGTAAAGAAATGTGAAGGTGTGGTACTTAGGGACATGGGTTAGCGTGCATGGTGGTGATGGTTAGTGGTTGGACGAGAGGATCTTAGTGCTCGTTCTGACCATAATGATTCTATGAGTCTATGACATGACCACATTTCTCTGAGAAAAATGCATTCAGAATCACACACTAGTGTTCTTTTTCTCCTGATTTCCTCCTGTAATTTTTTTTCTGCAGATTTTAATTCTTTTCATTTTTTCTTTACAGACATTAAAAAGCAGCTACAACATAAGCTTTCCATTACTCTAGGCTATTTTGTGGATGAGGGAGAAAACAATCCCTGTTTATAGAGGTCTCAATTTATACTGGAGGGAATTCTATCATACTAAGCACAAAATGAAATCATATTTTCAATGCACAGTTAATATTTTTTTTTTAAGCTGAACTGAAGAAGAGGTACAGAACCTCAGAATCAAATTCACTCACAAAGTAATTTATCTTCTTTCTTTGTCTTTTCCCATTGCTATGATAATTCTGCACTTCTTATCACAGTAAACAGCATGCTTCTGGATCAGCTAAATTCTTTCTTGACAATAACACACCAAACCATGCCCATAAATCTAAAATGTACAGGGCAGACAGTGGAGTCACTTGTTTAATATATAGTTTTTAAAAGGCAAGACGCAGTAAGTGAATTTCACGTTCTAATTTGGTAGAAGGCAGTATTTCATTCAGTGCACCATCATGCACCACAGCCTGCACTTAGAGATCTGAAGCACAGAAAGTTTATTTGTTTAGAGGTGATGAATGCTGGTGGATGGAGAGAGAACAAACAATTGTGTTTTCCTTTCAGAAATATGGTGGACAGAATGGCTGCAAAGTCCCTAGCTATGTCAGTTGTCTTCACTGAGAACGATGAAGGAAGTCCACAAAATAAGGTATGTTTTCATTATTGTAAAGCATCTGCAATGTGCACTTACCTCTTACTCCTCTGCCATCATTCCTTCTTACAGCCTATAGCCCTTAGTTTTGTCTAGTGGCTCTAGCTTGTTTAAATATGACTGGCTCAGTCAGAAACACTGAAGAAATAAATGTCCTCATAAACAGGAATAATAATCTCTCCAAACAATGTCTCCTGAAGAAACCATCTGTGCAGGATTTTTAGACCCAGGTGTCAGATGTGAAGAGCTATACAGCCATGTCCCTAGACAAAATAGTAGCTAAAAACATTTCAGTTTGACCTGCAAATTGTTTATCAGCAGCTATCACAAATTGTTATTTGACTTACCCTTGTGTTCTGTTGTACGTGTGTATGCACATGCCTTAATTTGTTTGGTGTGACAAATGGAAGAATAGCTCATAAGGCTAGAGAAAAGGGGTGTCACATTCTATGGCACTACAGCCTGTCTGCTGTTATCAAAAGATGGGTTAGCAAAAGAATTATGAAAAAAAAAACAAAAGGAAAATAGAAGAAAATAGAATAAAAAGAAATTAAAAGCTATAACATTCGTCACAAGAGATTTGCCATCTCTTTCTATATGATACATAATATGGGATTGGAAGAAAGTGATTTGTAACCTTTTAACAATAAAAAGTTCAAAGATTGCATGCAAAGCAAATAGAACCAAAACTGTTGGTGTACTGCTGACAAATGAAAGTTCCTTGTGTTCCTGCAGCAACCAGAAGACTATGCTGCATGCATGCAGGCAGCAACTAAAAGCAGTGAAATAGTCTGAGGAACATTCTTATGTACATGCAGCAGGTCTGCATTGAACCTGTGGGAATTAAACATTTTTATTTCCTTTGTTAAAATCACAATCTTACACTGGATTTTTGGCTGGTGGTAGATGGAATGGGTTCCATTACTGTAATAATATTACACTATATTTTACACATAAAATAATATTTATGTTCCTAAGTCTGAATGAAGTGAACTGAACTTAAGTTACATGACTTAAGATACCATGGTGAACTCTCAATGAAAACACAGTCCTAAAAAATTTCCTTTAAATACACTCTATTTCTCACATAGTTTATTTTTCTATTCTTATTCTAATATGATGATTTACTGAACTATAATCAGAATGTAAATTTAATTAATATAATCATACACATGGGAATATCCTAAAGGAAAGTAGAATCGTTATTTGAGAAATTAGTTTTCTCTGTTGCAATTAATATATAATTTAGTATAAACAATCTGACTTCTATTTATTATTACTCACCTTCTACATTTCTTTGAAGGCTTCCTGGTGGAAACGTTTCTATTTTAATGTTATCTGAAAACATAAATAATGGAACTTTCCCATAAAAACATATTCCATGTAATCTCCCTAGACATTATTTAATTCTGCCCTCAAAAGAACAGACTAGTTAGGAATCAATCGTCGTGGCATTATTCCATGAACTCTGGGGACAATCTGTAGTATGAAGTCTTTGGAGAAGTCCTCGCAAACTTCACTTACCATAAATATATAAACATATATATGCAAATATATATATGTGTGTATATATAGTCAGGAAAGGTCAGAGAATCAGACTTATTAGTCCTCTAAATTCTGTTTTAATAGCTTATTCTCAAGGTATCCAAATGTGACATGTCTGGAAGAAACTTAATAATGGTACATTTTTGCCATGTAGATCTTTCGTTCTTCTGTTCCAGCTCATTTCAGGCAAATCAAGTTATTTAAAAAATAAAATTGATTTAAAGCATCAAAAACTTTGCTTCAGGAAAAAAAAACCCACCTCATTTTAAAATGGCAAGATGGTTATTTGACTTCAGTCTGTTTAAACTATGTTCTCTGAAAAGGATGGAAGTCATTTCTTAAACCATTCTGTCATGTTGGCTTGCTTTGTCTTAGCTTTATGCATTACTCTTAATATCTACGTCAGTAAATTTTGTCAATGGTAAAACATTTGTGATCGTTTAGCCTGAAATCTTCTTTGTGTGAGATATATAGATACATAGAGATATACTGATACACAGACACAGAGGTACAGCTTTTGTCATATCTTCGTGATATTACCATATGTGCCATCTATATATATCTGATATATAGTGTGCCAAATAAATGAATCTATGTTAGGAAGTTAACTGAATGGATAAGAACTATTAGAAAGGACATTCATTGACTGCTTGGTCAAAGAAGATGGATTTTCACAATATATTGCTGGCCCAATAATAACTACAATGTTTAGAAGAACAATTACATAATATAAGTACTCCTTGAACCCATCTGTTGGATTGGTTTAAACTCCAGAGGGATTATAGCTGTATATGTAAAACTACCCAAAAGAAATGGGTCAAAATCTTAATCCGTTTATCTGATTTAGCAGCAACAAGACCAGAAGAGAAAAGATTTTGGAAGGAAGAGCAAAGCCCTAGACCATGATAGAAGAGTCATCTGGCTGCAAGGAAGCACTGGTATTGTTTGCTGTACATTAGAGAAAATTATTTTGCATCTGCTAACCTTGTGCTGCTACAAAACTATGCAACTTTCATTGGCAAAATGATAATCTGTGTTAATTATGCTAAATACATCATCACTTTTCAATTTCTTTTTAATTAAGCTTCAGATTAAGTATTGGATTTAGAAGTATTGGAAATACCAAAACCAACACAAAATTGGATTAAAGTATTGGATATGCCTAATAAATAAGCCCATGACAAAAGTGATTCATCATTTTCAAAAAAGTGGGTTGATCTCTGGCTGACATCTCCCTGCAAAATAATTAAAATGAAAAAAGCACTACTATTAAATGCAAAGACTGTTATTATCCAGATGACATCTTTGATGTGATACAAATGAGACTTATGTTCTACTGTGAAAAACCTCATGAAGTATTTTACACCAAGAAAGCCAAAAGGCTGTGATTTGTAGAATAACTTGGAGAAGAAACAAGACTTATCAGTAGTACCTGGAGTAAGGACACACATTTCACAGCTTTTGGGGGATAAAACTAACCAAACTAAAAAAAACAACCAAGCCATGCAACAAAAAAACCATTTTGTTTCATTCTTAATTTATCACTTATCTATCATTTAGATACCCAGCCCATTTCTACTACCTGAAACAACTGGCAATAAGAAATGTTGATCACAGGTATGAGGAGCAGTAGCCAGCTACCAAGATGAAACAACACTCTCTTCACCAGAATTAGCAAGCAGCTCCTATATCCCCTCTCCTTGTCCTATCCTCAGTTGGGAAATTTCTTGTGCTACTTCAAAATACTGGAAAAATGACTGAACTACAACTGTTTCAAATAGGTATTTACTTATCATTGCCTTCATTGCCACCCAAATGTCACAGATAAGTGTTTAAAAACAAACAAACAACAACAACAAAAACCCTGAACAACCAATCTAGCAGCCCACTGCTTGCATGAGGTTTTAGCCACAATTTATTACCTCTCTTTTTATTCACTGATACCATGGTATGATTAAAAATTGGAAGGTCCATAGAACTTACTGTTTTGTGCCAGAGCTTGAAGCAGACAGTCCAAGCATCCCTCCAAGCTATCTGCTGTGCTGTCAGTGGCTGTTATCTTCAGCTTTTTCAGGGCATCACTTAGATTATCTGCTTGGTAAACACAAAGAAAAGAGAAATCAGTGTCCTTAGCCGTTTGGTAAGAGCAATGAATGTAAACAGTAACTGTAAAGTAAACAAAATTCTTTATCAGTAAAGAAGGAATTAATGTTCTGTATTCTGAGGATATAAAAAGCCGGGAGTCAAAGGGTACGTATGAAATTAAACTTTTCAAATTTACGCATGCATTTATCCTCCTGCATCTGAGAGCAGGACGCCAGCAGGCACTTTATGAAATGCTGCTGAGCAGCAATTTAGCCATCAATATTCTCTCAGCTGAGTTGGTTCTAAGAACCAGCAGCAGTATCTCTGCTTGTACACTTCTGCATAGAAAAAAATATAATTGGAAATAAGTACAGTTTTAAATTTTGCCATCAAGAATGGGAAAATAATTGACAGTGCCATTTCCTGTGTGCTGTGTATGTTTCCATCTTGGCTACACATTCACAAAGCCTCAGTGCTGAGCTTACAGCCTTTTAAGGCTTATGCGATTTTCCACCACATTGTTCTAAGTGCTGTTTATATGATCTTTGCTAACTCTTTAAATTTAATCCAACCATAAAAATATAAGGCATTTTCTAGGTATAAGAAACTTCTTTTGTAAATTTCAGATAATTAAATAACCCTTCCTTCTTCAGGAAAAAAGAACGACTACAAATCAACTCAAACCATGTAATGTAACTCTCAACAGCTGCCCATTTATTCTCATAAAAGTTAGGGCAGTATCACTGCTGCCATTTTGAGTATTCTCTGTATTTGGGAGTGAGGCAGCAGTGTTGGCAGCTGCTGGCTGAGTCTCCTTGCTTTGCACACCGATGACTACCCTGGTGCTGAATGGGCTACCCTTTAAAACACAAGTGCTGAAGCAGTTTCCATGCCAACTCTCTCAGTAGGCAGGAATTGTTACTCCAAACAAATAATGTTAAATAGTGTCTACCCGCCTACCATTCCTGAGTGACTAATCAGAAAGCCTTCACCCCAGCCCTATAGAACCACAGGGAAAGCCGCACTTTCCCTGCTCCTCACTTGCCCACATACAGGATGGTGCCAAGGAAAGGAGGCACAGCTGGAGCTTCCCTGTTGCTGCCGTTATTTGCCTGTGAGGCACTGGCAGCCTGCTGCAGAATCAGGAGGTGCAGCATGGAGGGAGAGAAATCGTGTTCCTCCTAGAGCCACTCTGCTTCTCAGCTGGAGCTGGGCTTTCTTCCCACCTCATTTTGCAGCCCAATATCCCATAGAGATAAAAGTATGATGCTTCATTTTTAAAGTTCCCAGTGTTTAGGTATGAAATTGTTTATCAGGCAGTTCGTTTGTTTGTTCACTAATGTGCACGTTCTTAGTTACTCTACAGACAGGAACTCTATTTCTCCTAAATTCAACTCTGTAAAGCCTCTGGGGAAGCTGCGCATGGTTCTGCTCCCTACCACCTGTCCTCACTCTCCTTGAACAAGCCAGAAAGAAAGAAAAAATTCTCCAGTATTGGCTTACGGTACTGCCCAGCAGCCTTAAATGCAGCATGTTTATTGAATGGCACTCCATCAACAGCTCAACATGCACTGCTACATCAGAACCTACAATAGGCAATGAGAGTGTCTCCCCATCTCTTTTCCTACACCCCCACTTTCTGCTTCCTTTTTCTGGGGAATGTCTGCTATTTTACTATTCTACCCTTACATGTGGTATGCAGCATGATGTGATTTTCAAATGTGATCAACTAAATATTTCAATCTCTGGGATAAATGACTCAATTTGTCATGATACTGAGCACATATGTATCTCACTGACATACGTGCACACCTAACTTTGAAAAATCAGTCAGTGCTTGTGGCAACAGTATGCCATATTACTTTTAAAATGTTGCAATATAAGCCAAATTGCCATTTGCTAGATGAGATCAGATTTTCTAAGTACTTTAAAATACGACAAAGGGAAATTAAATTAGAAACCATACGCACAAACTGTGTTTTTAAAATAAATAATCATACTACTTGAACTTCTAACAAGCCTACAATTCTAAACCTATTGCATCTTCAGACATATCTCTTATTCTGTGCAAAAAAAGAAAACACAAATAGGAATACTGCAGGAACACCAGACCTCTGTCCACAATACCAGAAAGCCACAAGGACAGGGGGAAGAAATGCCCTTGAGAAAACATATTACTGCTCACTTTGTCTCTTCTTGCCAAAGCCAGGGCTTTCTCTCTCCTAAGCAAAGTTAATACCTCGAAAGACGCATTTTTCTTTGACATCGTGGAATACTGGACATATGCAAATATAACTTAAACAGATTCAGAGATTTTGTTCCTTCTCCCCCCTCCTCCTTTTATTGTTCTGAAAAGAGCAAACCTTACAGTTGAAATGACACTGACAGGGATATTCAGGGTGAAAAGACAGCAGTGCTCCAGTGGGTTCCTATCCTATAATTACACAAGACTTCCTGATTTCTGCAGTTTCACAGTTGCACTGAACCTGTCATTTAGGGAGGAAGCTGCAGATGCTTTTCTTTCACATACAAAAACCCTGTTGTTTCCTTGTGATCATCTCTTGCTTGCTTTTCCATCTCTTTTTCTCTCGCTGTAGAAGCTGTTTCCAGGAGGCTTGTTACTGCAGAGACTGATCAGGTTCTCAGAGATAAAAAATCCACAGGACAAAACCAATATAAGGCATTTTTTTTCAGCTGAGCGTCAGAGAAATGTGAATAAGTAGATTCTGTTAATATATAGGGTCATGTGAAAGCTCATTAGGTTGGGAAGATTTAAAGGGACAAGGTCGAGACAGTAAAGGTAAAAATAAAGCTAGCTGTGATTAATATGGTATAGTTGCTCAGCAATCTGTTATCACGTGAATTTGTGAAGAATCAAGTCTGAAGTTTAACAGCAGTATCAACTGTTTTGTTGATGATCCCAAGTACAGGGAGTCACTTGTACTTACACCTGGCTTACAAGATTGCTGTCAGAATCATTAGTTCTCTTACATGGAAAACCCTGAATCCCACAGAATTTAATACCATATATCCTAAAGATACTAACTGGTAAGTTGGGAAGGGGAGTCTGGCAAGCTGTCAAACCCAACTGGCCATTCCACCTCCTACTGTATTTTGATTTTCCTTGATGATTACACAAACACTCAGTAAAATGAAATGGATTCAATCCTTTAGTAACTCCTGTTGCTTTTGGGTGCATGGTGTTATTACTACAGTCTCTTACACAGGCATTTTTTACAGAATAGAAATAGAACCTGATTCACATAAACGAATACTTTAATATTCCGTTTCATTTCACCGTGCCCTTATTTATGAGAGCTTTATTATGTCTCTTATTTTCAACTACTAATTTATTTCATACAGAAGTACTGTTCCTTTATCTCATTAAAAAATTGGTAGTTCATCATCCTTGTTTTGGGTCAGTGTCTCAGGAATGCTGGATAAGCTACAGACAGTTTTACAAGGTGGCCAGTAGTATGCCTGGCAACACAGCTTCTGTGTCCAAGAACCAACTTGCTAATTTTGCTTTGAGTCCAAAGTATCTTCATCCAAACACAGAGAAAGTCAAAGTACACCGAAGAGATACATTTTCGGACTAACACTAAAAACAAACAAACAAACAAATAAATAAATGTTTCAGAAGAGTATTTAGATGGATAAATGGTCCAAACAGTTCATTTTTCTCTATTTTATGACCTTTCTCCAGTATAGTGATTTTTTTTAAAATAACAATCATCATAACAAGTATCATTAATATTTCCTGTGTCTTTTGACTGACACTCAGTATACTGTTGTGATTTCAGGTACTAACACATTATAGTTGCAAGTTATCCTATTCACTCTGAATTCCTGTTGTACTGCACCAGGATGATCAAGAACTGCAGACTGCTCTGCAGACATCCTTCAGTTCACAATGTCAGAGAAGGTGCTCAAGGCACAGAGATGCACGTTTCAGAGAGTAGACAAATAGACATGGCTGCTAGATATATCTGCAGGTGTCTCCAGTCACCCAGGGTCAGTAATAACCTGTGACAATAGAAAAGGCACAGGAATGACTGAGCAAAGGTAAGGAGTGCCTCAATAAATTAAGTTGGCCAGAGCTCTTCCATGCTGTAAAGAAGACGAGTGAGTAAAAATGATTGAGATATATGGAATCATGGACAGTACTAACTTGGTAAAAGGAAAGCTGCTATTTACTATTACTCCTAACAACTACTAAAATACCAAAATGAAATCATTAAGCAATAAGCTTGAAGGAGAAAGTATATTTTCATACTACATGTAATTAAACTGTAGAACTGTTATGAGGCTGGAACTGTAAACAGATTCATTTAATTTATTCAATGAGAATTTTTTTCATGAAGAAACTAAAATCCATGCATGACTATTAATACTGAAATATGCATAGAAATTCTGGATTAGGAAGTTCACAGTCTGCAGATTACTAGAAACTGGGAGCATGCCACTTGTCCCACCCCATCCCTGCCCTGTCCAGTGTTTTTTCTGACATACACCACTTTGCACTGTCAGAAATAGGTGCCTCAACTCATGGTATGATGCACCAGGCTACAGAGAGGCTGTATGGCATTTGCATTGTCACATCATGCCTCAGTGCTCCAGTTAACCAAGAAAAGATCTCCCCAGCTGTGCTTGCATTTTGCTGGCCATCTGTTTCCACCAAACAACCTGGGAATGACTTTTACCACAGTGAGAAAGGTAATTCCTGTGTTATCAGCTGCATTTTTGATGCTGAACAGATCCTGAGGCTGACCCCGGCCCTAAGCCAGATTAGTACTTAAATCCATGAATCCGGACTTCCTAATCCAGGAGTAGTTTGTTGTTAAATTTAAAACAGAAATCCTGCTTGTTTGTCTCTGTTCTACCATGTGCAAAGATGGGTTAAAGTTTTTTTTTCCCAACCAATTGTACAAGTACTAAGGAAATACTGATAGATCATTACTTTCAGGGCTTGTGCTGTAACCTGCTTTTAACTTAGGTACGTTTGCTCTACTTTTCTAGCATAGTGGCTAATTTTAATGAGATTGCCTATTTTTGACAACAGTTCAGCTGCTTCATTCTTAAACACTTTCTGAATTTTAGATATATACCATCTGGTCTTAAAGACTTGTTACTCTTTCACTTATCCGTTTCCTTCAGCATCTGTTCTTCTAACACCTCAATCTTTCATAGAGTTTCATTTTTATTACCTGAAAGTACTGATACAGTATGGCTCATTGCCACCTGTGCAGCAAGCTACCTAATGATTTTTGATAATTATCAGGTCAGCCTATATAAGCTAACAACTACTTAGTTTGTACACAAAACCGGGATAGAAACCTAAACAAAACAGCACCAGCAGTACCAGAGTACTCGTTCACTTGCAATCTCTTGCCAATTGAGAATTTTGCAGCATTTCTACATGAAAAAGGCTGCTTTACTTATTTTTTTTTAACCTCTGAACTCCCTCAATAACATGCCCCAAAAGATGTAAGAAACATACACCTTTGCATGTAAGTAGAACTAAAAGGGTCAAACCTTTTAATTAATACAATATTATTACAAACATCTTTACATGGACCTATAGCTGCTGTAATTGGTTTCTGTATGCCAATGATCTTTTCCTTCTTATTTAAGTCCTGACTTGCAAAAGGCAAGATAACACAACAGACTCTTCTCAAGACTCTAAAGGATGCTGGAAGATTTTTGTCCCTTCCCAAAGAAAATGTGATGCAGATTTAGGTATCTTTATACTTCATAATGAAACACTGAAGATCTGGAGTAACTGTATTACAACTTGATTGAAGTGTATGGTGTTTGAAAACACAAAAGCCCTTAAAAGTTGTGCTTAAAACATTTCCTACAAGAAAATGAAATAGATCTTTTCTCAAATAAAACAAAAATATATTGTTCAATTCAGAGAATTGGTAATAAAATTTTGAGTATCAGATAATGTTAGAAAAAATACTTATTTCAATTAATGAAGACATACAGTTGTAAGTTTATGAAAAGATATTTTCTGGTACCCTACTAGTAGGAATAGAATAAAAAAAAATGGTATACGAGATGGCTACCAATTTCTTAAAAAATACATTTATTTGACCGATAACTGCACATTTTCTTTTCAAATCATTTATTATTTCAGGTGCCTGATCTTCCACACAACCAAAACACAGGAGACATGAAGGGCATGAACGTAAAATACTAATTAGGACCTTTGTTAAACAAATGGTTTTTTTATTTTTCTCCAGACAGAAATGCACATCATCATCTACAAGCAAACCTGAATCCCTTCAGTGGATTTATTAACTGTTGTGTTATAAATTGGTAATAAAGGAGGTAAGATGCCTCTTTTATCCCAAGTGATGTGCTGGGTCAAGATTAGTCAAAATTATAGAAAAAAATATGCAGTTTTCCTCTGCATACTCCAGCTTAATTCACACATGTTCACATGAATTTTTATAAACACATTCACTTCATAAATTCATGCGTACCACAGTTCATTTCTTCAGAGTCATCTTATTGAATAGAGGATCTTACCCTTCTCCATTTTTAAAAGCTTTCTTAAAGACAATATTTAAGTGGTTTATCTCCACAGATTACGGTATGACTATAACCTTCTCTGACTGCACCTACTCCAAAAGCTTTGATCCTAATGTTGACTCGAGTTAACTGAGTATAAATAGCAAATATTAAGCAAGAAGAAAACACTTTCTGGAAAATGTTTTTCAATTTTCCTTCAAATTATTTCCCTGATGCATTAAAACAAACACTGATTTTTTTATTTGTATAATTTAATGGGTCTCCCAATTTTTTATATTTTTCCAAGTTCTGTACACACTAGGGATTGTTAAACAGCAAAATAACACAGATAACACCGAAGTTAGGTGAATGGATATTCACATGAGGCTTTAATGCAGGATTTAGATCGTAAGTATTCATCTCTCATCTATACAACGAAGTTAATCTACTGTTAGTTTTTTAATAAATTATTTGTTACCCTTTTAAAAATACTGGGCCCATCATCTTCTCCTCCATCTATTTTATAAACAGAACCTGGGCATTAAATGAAAATTGGACAGTACAAGCCTGAGGATACAATGTTCCAGTTCTGAAGAAGCCAAGAAAAACTCTTACTGACTTCAACAAGCTCTAGATCTGATCTTTGGCCTACGCTATGCAAGTAAGTAAATATAAATTATACAATCAGTACAGTGTCTGTCATAATTACATGTATGCCATCAGTTTGAGTTATTGAACAAATACGGGAACAGATTGTATGCAAAGGCCCCAGGCTCATTTTACTCCATCCACAGTGAGAATTTTGCTTGAATATGATACTGGGGCTCAAAACTAATATTGCTAACCCTGATTCGATGTTGCATTAGTGTTCTTTTTGAAGCCTCAGATACTCTAAGAAGTCAGCTATGAAATACTAATCTGTAACATAACATGCTTCTCCCTGTTGTGGGCTCCCTGAAAGTCTTCAATATGGAAATGAGGCACTTAAAAGGCAAACAGTGCATCCACGGCGTGCCGAGATATTGTTTCTTCCTTTGTTGTTGTTGTTGTCTGGTTTGAAAGCCATCCTGAGTGCTTTCCTAGAGACAATGCCAATTTTCAGTTTTCAGATATTCCTTATGACAATAAAGCCATGATAATACTAGAAGAAGGGGATTCACAAAAATCATGCAATTTTATATCTTTACCAGCGTCTTTCAATGAAAATAACATCACTACTGTAGTGGTAACTGATATCAGAAACCAAGCTTTCTGAGTATGTAAGATATTTTTGTTATCTCTTACAAAAATACAGGCTTTGCTTGTTTATTACAAAGTCTGTTTCTAAATTGTTTCTAACAAAATCACTAACTGTGTAAATAAAAACACCTCTTAAAATTGACTAATTATAACAGGAATATGCATTCATTTTCTCTCTTTTAATTGCCATCAGTTTCAAAAATAACAAATGCCTCTCATATCTCTATTCTTACCCACCTTACAGAAGTGACAACCTCTGAAATTGCCAACGTACTTGCATTATGGGAAGGTATATGCGTAATTTTACATAGTAGGAAAAAATATTAAGCTCCCCAACACATTTTGTGTAAGCTTTTCAAATATAGTAAGCTAAAAACAAAATCTCAGCCCTTGACCTGTTGAGTGTTAACAAAATTCCATCTGGTCACTTAGGAGCTGTGCCAACATTACCACACAAAGAGCCTTCGAGCCATTTGAATGTTCAAGAGTCATTTGACAGCTTTTTTATTTATCCCCTCCTTTTTTTTTTTTTTTTTTGTCAGATACACACCTAATAACATACTACAGATGGCTAGGTTCTAACAAGTTTACTTGCATGTAAGCTTGAAACTACCCTTGAAAGTAAACTGCTGAGTTTTTGCTTTGGGTTGTTGCTTGGGTTTACGTATTTTTTCTAACATTTAGGATTGTTCAGTCTACTGCTGCTCCGATTTCCTTTTTAGGCAAAACAAAAGTGAAAGTGAAGACCTGTTACATGGCTGTTCTAAAAATGTGAACATAATAAGACTGCTCAGCCTGCTCGAAGCTAATGGAATGGGAGTATGTAGTAAAAATGTCACAGTAGGCAGCAGGTTAAATAAATGTCTGTCCTGTGATAGATATTTTCATGGGGGAAACAAATCTCACTCTGAAGGGAGAGAGATTTGAGCAACAGATGAGTACTGCACTCAGTATGCATTAAGTGCTTATCTTTTAGTACCAAAATCGGTTATTGATTTATTCCTTCATCACTGTGCTAAAATATGTGTATTTAATAGTGAAAAATAAATTATGCATTGAAATCTATATTCAAATCTATGTTGGAAAAACAAAATTGGCTTGAGAGAAAAAAAAAAGTAAATAGAAATTTTGAGCCACCTGATCTAGTTTCAGAGTTAGCACTGCATGACCTCCCTTATCCCTAGTGACCTGCTTTTTCATGTGATGTTCTGAGTCCAACCAATAAGGTTGTATGCACCACCCATACACAAAACTGAGCTGTCTGGCCTGGTATAAGGACTTCAACACAAAAGAGCTAGTAAAATAATCATAGCAATAGGTGAATCATAGGATCATAGAATGGCCTGGGTTGAAAAGAACCTCAAAAATCATCTAGATTCAACCCCCTTGCCATGGGCAGATGCCAACCACTACAGCAGGCTGCCCAGAGCCACATCCAACCTGGCCTTGAATACAGCCAGGGATGGAGCATCCACAACCTCCTTGGGCAATCTGTTCCAGTGGGTGGTTGAGGAGGACTCAAAACATTGCAAGACTGGCAGATGTAATCTCGGCCATCCACTTGAGCGCAACATCCAGTCAAGAGACGAGTAAAGCAACACGCAGTCCTCCACTAGACTCTGATCTGGGATTTGAGAAATACAGAGTGAGAAAATAAAACAGCCCAAGAGGTGGTAAAACAGTGACTAATCTAGAAAATGCTCTGAGGCTTTAAGAAAAGGCTATTAGAGACTGAATGGCAGGGCATAATGATCTTTCTACATGTTCTGTAATTACTCAGCGCTACATTTTTAGAGATATCTTCACATCTTAAACTGAGGTTGTTGTTGAAAATTAACAGTTAACGTAATCTGCTTTGGTACTCATGGTCAGAGATCTTAAATTTTAATCTATTAATACCTTTTCTTTGTTTTGCTATAGTATTTTTCATGTGATTACTCGATACAGAGGGTACTAGCCTACAAATGCTCACCATCCTAGAAGAAAGTCCGGATCCTGAGCATTTTTCTAAACAGTAAGTCCTTTAAAAACTCTTAAAATACATAGATTTGTATTTCCCAGTCATTTTCCGAGCTAAAAAGTTGTATTGTATGCTGGATTTTCAAGCTGCGGCTGTTAAATTCAAGATTGATCAGAGTATTCCCGCACAGCATTTTCCCTTCCTTCAGCTATTGATCTGAGCTTCTCCTTGGCACTTGCTATCGTGATGTCTGTGCTGTTCTCTTTGCATGTTAGCTCCATGAAAAACCTCTGATGCCTGACACAGAACCAGGAAATGGAAACTGAAAGACTGAGGGTTCACACAGAGTGCTTTAGCCAAACCTGAACAAGGAAAGTAAATATTTAGCCTGGTGAAGTTATAAAGGCCGCTTTGTAACCTGTTCTTTTGCAATTTATGTAGATATGTATTACATATATTTCACCGGTAAAATAAAGCATAAACAAATAGATAATGTCAGAAATGAGATTAAACTGCTTCTAAAATAAAAGATAATAAGGCATTGCATTGTGCGGCTACGCTCCTGTAAGCTCCTGTAAGTTTTTTCTAAAAACTGATCTACTTGTGCTATTGTTCTGTGACAGTATGTTAGAAAGACATAGGTTGCAAATTTAATCGGTGACTTTAAAGACCTCTACTTACAATTGTCTTACAGTTCAAAAGTGCTTGTCTGTATTTTCCTATTAAGTTACTCTTGGTAAAACATTTTTGGCCCAAGAAAAGAATGGACATAAGAATAGCCTTTCCTCTTAAAAACCCAATTGTTAAAACTTATAATTCAAAAATTTCTTTTAACCACAGAAGGGCTGATAAAATGTGATATCCTCATGCTTCAGAAAACAAGTCAGTCCTGGAAAGTGCTGGTAATTGGCCGGTGAGATGGTGTGATGCCATCAGTGGTGTGATGCAATTTAGTGGTTTAGCACAAATTACTGGCTAAGGTGGCCCCAAATAAACAATATGTACTTGCAGGCAGACTGTGGTGCCCACATATTGTAAATTGAAGACTGGAGCCCTGAGTCATTTATAACTGACTTTTGAATGTTTAGAATTCAATCACTCATCAAGAAGCTTTTAGAGCCAAAATGTACTCCAAAGTTTGTTTTTAAAGGTATCACATATCACCTTAAATCTGGTGTGACCAAGATTAATAGGCATCTGTGGTTAATCCCACTAGCTATAAATATTTACCTATTAATGCAGTCATTTGTTCTCACTCAGGAATGCAGAGGATATACAGCATCAATAAAGCACTGCACTGATAGGATCAGCTCAGATACTCTCTAGAGGAAAAGGATTCAACAGAGTTTTCACGTAAGGCTGACACAAACCTGGAGATGAATCAGATGGCAAAACTAAAACGGTGAGCAAAATGCTTAATATAGAAGATTTAAAAGAAATATTTCCACAAAACCCACAAGTATTCTGCATGATTACTACATTTATAAGTGATCGTTAACCTCTGCGCAGCATTTAAGAGCTTTATTTAGTAAAAATTATACAACAGTGACAGAGCAGTAAACATGATACTGATGTTCTGAGGCTGCACATTAAGGCACGTATGCACAGCTGGGTAAATCATCATCCAAATTTTATAAGCCTCAAGGATTATTTCAAACCATTTCAATGAACATTTGAATGAATGAGAAGATGCAATATGTATCCACTGAAAATATGGTTTTGGAGCAAGACAGTCTGACAGGGCAAATCAGGAAATATAATAAATAAATCTCTGAAAGCAAAGGGTACTTCATATGTCTTAAATCTTATGTCTCTTAATAAAGTTGTTAACTCTCCATTCTGCAACCTGTATTCAGCCGTATTCAGCCAATATCACAAAAAGAAGTGAAATGCTCATAAGACACATCTGTAAGAAGCTCAATTAAAAAAAAAAAAAGGCAACCAAGATTTTTTATTTCCTCCAAAGAAATATATTTTTAAAAGACAAAAGATTTCTGCAAAATGCCTCTTCTTATCTTAAATTGAAAGTAATTTGTTGCCTCTGCAAGCAGGATTTGAGTGTATTGCAGAGAAGTGGAGTAGTGCTGTGTTTCACTGCATAATAACCATCCCTTAGACTGAGTAAGGAGCCACTGACAGCAGCTGGAAGGAAGAAGGCTCTCTGTGCAATCTGCAGGCCTCAGGAAGGAAGGGCAGAGCTTAAAGAGATAAAAACCACAAACAGGTCCTTGGTATATATTTCACAAGGGATGCAAAGTTCTTTGGCAACTAGATATATAGAATTATAGAACGGCTTGGGTTGTAAGGGACCTCAAAGATTACCTAGTTCCAATCCCCCTGCTGCGGGGAGGGTTGCCAGCTACTAGATCATACTGCCGAGGATCCCATCCAACCTGGCCTTGAATGCCTCCAGTTGGGGCATCCACAACTTTTCTGGGCAGCCTGTGCCAGTGCCGCACAGCTGCAAATGCCATGGCCCCCAAATGAAGAACATCCAGTATTGCTCCAAAGATATCTATTCCTCTGATGACCAAGGAGATCTTGACGAACCCTTAAATCGCATGAGGAAAAGAATAAAATTAAATGTATAGACAGAAAAGACTCTAGGAAGCCTAATTCTAATGGTCCCATTCACCTGTCATCAAATTCTGAAGAAATTTAACCTTCAGCCCAAATCCACAATTCTTCTCATCCTCTCAGGCAGCTCCATAGCCAAATCCATGCAATAGCCTGATAGAGATCTCTAAGAAGTGAGTCCTCTTGGCCCCATGCCACAATGTGCCCCATACTCACAGACCACAAAGGAAATCTTCGTGAAAATACTAGCATCAACAGAAAGTAAATGACAATAAAGTGGAAGTGCATTTTACACATTAACATAAACACTAAAATAAACCAAATTCAGTCTTGTCCCCTGCATACAATTTCACAGAAGCATACCGTGGATCTTCTTGTTTCATGGCAGAGCTCTGGGTTCGGGCAGAGAAAAGAACAGGACTACTCTCCTTTTTTTCCTCTTTTTTTTTTTTTTTTCTTTCATATATGTGTGAATCAAAAGACTACTGAGGTTTGCAGCCCATCTCAAGGAAGATGAAGGAAGTAATGCCTCTTCCTTCATTAACATTTGAAAAGGAGGAGTAACAAAAGCTCCAGCTTTCATTGAAAAGATGCAGGTACCCATCTCTCAAATAACTGCATGCCCTTGGCCTGTGGTGAAAATTATGCTGAACAGAATAGTGGTATGCATGTTAGTTATGAGTGTCTTCCTGCTGAGCTTGGTAGTTGATCCAACTCTGAACTCTGCAGGCACTGTTTAGAGAGCCAAAACAGCTGCCTCGGATTTCTGAATGCCATACTGGGAACTAGCACCTAAAATCCAGAGCATATGTGTAATGCATAACCACGAGTCTACATAAAAATGTCCACTGCCATATTTCCCAATATCCATGTTATTTTATGCCACTTTCAAAGAACACTTCAGAGCATTGCATCCCTGTTAAATGCAGTTGTACTGTTAGACTGCTCTACAGAGTCAGTAAACTACTCAAAACAGACACTTAAAGGATTGAGCTACTGATGGACTGCCAATCTTTTTACTGTTATGGCTGAGATACAGTACTAGTTCAGAAGGCGAAGAAGCAGAGAACAGAAGTCAAAACCCAGCAAGACTGAGAGGCAGAGGTGATTTCCTGACCAGTTCCTGCATATCACAGCGATTTCTGCATAACCGAGTGCACTGGGGAGTTACTTACACACTGCCTGGCAGTCAAGAGACACATAGGAAGCTTTGCAACAGTAAGTCAGTTGTCTGAACAACTCTAACAATGTGCCCTAGCCCCTTCTCCTGGAGGCATTTTGCAGCAACATCAAGGACCTTTACAGTCTTCTCGATAGCATATGTTTACAGTGTTTGTGTGGAGGGAATTCTACTTGGTCAGCGTATAGAACTCCCACAGATGCCAGCCACTGCTGCAACAGTGCAAAGAGATGACAGCTGAGGAAACAATCTCTCCTATTACATTCTCCAATTGTGGGGGTTTTTTTTGTTTGTTTGTTGTTTTGTTTTTGTTTTGTTTTGTTTTGGCTTTTTTGTCAATTATAACTGGTCCCTTGAAAGTAGAAGAAAGGAAAAGTGGAGAAAAGAATATTTCAGAAGTGGTCACATTATATGGGAAAGCTTACAAATACAGTTCATGAAGTAAATGTGCAGATTTGCGCATGTGCCAAAAGCTACTGCCATTTTTAACCACCACTGACATGCTGAGGTCTTAATGAAATGAGAGGAAAAGACCAGGATGCTTCGGTATCAGCAGGCATAAATCAGTGATGCTTTGTTGGTAACCATACTTCATTTACTTCCAGAAGCTGCTTATAATAAAAAAAACCATATATATTATCAGTTTTAATATTCTTCCTCTCCATTTTACTAACACCCAAAAGCCTCATATAGAAAGTTACTGTGGTAATATTAATTAATACAGCCAGCAATTGATCATTAAAGGAATACTTATCAGGAAAATTGCTAATGTTTCAGCTACAGGATAAAGAGAATTTTTTTCTCCTTTCTCCATTCCCACTTGAAGAGGCAGGCACAAAGAGTAGTAGTTTGATGGCTGCTGGTAATTTTAAATCTCCCATATATACAGCAGACAACATGGCACGCATAGCTCCTTCTGTGTCTCATCTAGGTAGTTGGCATTCTTAGACTGAACATTCCCCTATTCTTTGTCAGCACTTCCCATCTGTAATCTTAGTTTGAATGCTGCAAGGAAAAGCTTATATGAAGACCCAGAAAGAGAGAATTAATAAGCTCTACAAGCATTGAAGAATCTACACTGTCCCAGGAGAAGCATGTCCTGTGCACTGCCACCCTTTTATAGTGAAGCATGTCTTCCCTGTGTGTAGAATGCACTGTGATAATACCTTAAAATAGTGCAGTCTATGCCCCACTAGAGAAGTATTAAATGCCACTGTCACAATGAATTATTCCCTCATCTAGTTGAGCAAAAGCTGTGATCATCCTATTCATGTCTACACTGTGCTGTAGAGGAATAAAAATAGTGGTAGATGCTAACAGGTATAACACTGCTAGAGTAGACTCATCTACCTTGAAAAAGCCTTCTTTTGTTCCAGCTTGATAAAAAAAAATTATCTAAGCTTAACACAAAACAAAACTACAGGTAAAAAGGCAAAATGTGTTGGGTAAATTAACCTAAATTAGGCAGGGGCTTAACTGTAGAAGATTCTACAGTTAAGTCAAGTATGGGCCAGGATTTGTGCTATGACTAAACTGAAAGTCAGGAGAGCTTCAAAGTGCATGTTCTGATTTATCATATTCCACGCAAGAAACCCTCAAGTTATGTGCTCTGCCCTGATTAGATGGAAAGAAAAGTGAGCATGTAGGCAAGATGGGAGCTGTAGCATGCTCAATAAGGCTCTCAGTAGGATGACTGGAGATCTGGACCCAATGGTTTCCCATGAATTGCCACTGTAAGTCATTCTCTCTGCACTTCCCACCAGTTAAGTAAGTAAAGTAGAAAAGAAAAAGCTGACATCCTATTTAGGCTACACTGAGAATCCATATTTCATCATTAGCGTTATTCTGCAGACTTTAGTCAGATGGGTGTCTACAAATCAAGGTTTGTCATCCTCTATTCACTTGAATTAAGTGATTACCAATAATTCATGTTCACTTGCAACTACAGATGCTAGTCTAACAAATACTCACAAACATTTTTTCAAGTATGTAATCATTTTTCTGCTTTCTAGAGTCACAAATAAGAAACATTTATCATTGCCTTACTTTATAGTATAAAAAAATTGAATGTGAGTCTACACAGCTCTATTTGGGCTGGACAAATTGCAGATTTTAAGCGTCAGGTTTTTTTTGTTTGAAAACAGTATAGCATGAAGGTAGACATGCGTTTGAACAGTGTTAATCTTTTGCAGACAGTGATAAATCGGGGGATCAGCTGACACAACAAATAGCAATCCAGAGGCACCTTCAGAAACTTGGGGATTGGATAGCCAGAAGTCTCCTTCAGCAAGTGTAAGGACTAAGATCTGTACTTAAGACAGAACAATCCCACACACTGGGAAAGGCTGGGAGCTGACTGGCTGAGGACCAGCCCTGCTGAAAACACCCAGGGGATTAGAGTGGAGGCCAATTAAAACATGAGCCAGCAGCATATTCTCAATGCAAATAAATCAAACAGCATTATGGCTATATTAGGAGTGTGGCCAGTAGGTCATCTCTGCTTGATGCCTGATAAGAACAGGCACATCCCAAAATTTTTCACCTGGCTCTGGATGTCCCAGGTTGAGAATGATACTGAGAAACTGGAGAAAGTTAGGACAGGGCTCCAAAGATGAGCCTGTCCCCAGAGCTGGTGATGTGCAAAGGTGAGGCTGGGGAAGGAGGTCTTCCTCACTCTGCCAAAGAGAAGGATGAAAAGTGACTGAATAGTAGCCCTACAGCTACCTCAGAAGAAGATACAAAGACTATGGAGGCTTCAAGATGTAACTACATAAAATCATAGTTGACGCAGTTATAGCACTGGCCTTCTTCAAAATACTTACAGCCCTTATTCAAAATCCTTCCAAATGACAGTTTTGTTTTCCTTCTACAAGTCTGTGAATCTGTTTGAATTTCAGCTCAAACACTTTCACTGTTTCTACTACAGGCTTCCTAACAGAGCATCCAAGTAGGACATCCTTATTATAGGTGAGTCTGTTTTGCTGTGTGACAGAACCGTTGACTGCTTCATCTTGCTATAAATTAACAGAGTGCAGACTGGAAAAATCTTGATCTGACTATTCCTGCTGTCTAACTCTTAGGTAACAGATCTTTTCCTCTTCTTTTTAAACAGACAAGCACGCTTCTGTTCTACAGTGTTGGGCTCAGTCACGGACAAGAGAGGATTCATATGTATGTATAAAATTATTTCCTTTCTCTTAACAGCATATTGTTATGTATTATTATGAGATTCTTGTCGTGCATTTACTCAGCAGTATATGTATTTTTTGTGCTGCCTGAGTTCCTACACATGAGGAGACTGACAGCCAACTATAAAATATGGAGGGTAGGTCCTACCATTGGAAAAAATACAACGTGTAGAGTATGAGTGTCTTATAAATGACTTGATTGAGTCCTTCATATTATTCCAGAAGGATCTAAGCACAACATTGATGAATGGACCAGGTGGACTTCTTTTCATTGTCCTCTTTGGTTGTAAATACAGAAAAAATTAGCTGGAATGAGTCTTATTTATTTTAGCAAGATTGGAATTCTTGGAAAAAAAAAATATATATATATATTTCTATAACTTAAAATGTGAAAAACAATTTAGAATGTGACTGTTTAAAAAAAAATAGCAAAATTTGTGAGGAGTTATACACAAGTATACATGACACAAATACACAAAGGGAAATTGCCTACTACAGAGGCAATTCTGTGAACTGTTTACTAGTAGAACTACAAAAATGTATTAACGCTACTGAAATTTTGCAGCGTGTTAATTGTTAGGAGTTGATGTGAATATAATGAAATAATTATGAAAATACCCATAAGCCTTAAGTCTTGAGGTAACTAAAGAATTGTGGACTGCACACAGGCCTTCAGGCCTGACAATTTTGCTTTTAATTCTAACAATCATTGTGACATTTGCATATTGATACCTCTCTTAATGGTACACTACTTTGTCATAAGTATTGAACCAATATCTCTATTGTACACTACGTTTCATTTCTTAGGCTATTTGTTTGCCTTCATATTTCAGAGTTCATGATAGAAATCAACTAAGCAGTTGTTGCTTATTTCCTGTGTCCCTGTCTGGGTCAGAAGCAGCCTTCTACAATCCGCTCACTTGTAAGTCTTGCATGAAAATCTATTTTAATGAATTAGTGTTTATAAATCCCTCTGAAGAGGAATCTTTTAATGCTAGAGCCGAGGACTGTTAATTTCACCCATTGCCAGTGCATCTATCTTTTCCCTCTAATGCATGAAAGGTCAGATTTCTTCAGACCTGTGTCTGATCCCATGATGCACTGAAGTGACTACAATGACTACAGAATGCAACTTCTAATTCTCCAGTGCCACAAATTCTTCAGCACACTGAACATCTGCAGCTTTTTTTGGCTTCCACAGTTGTGAATCACTGCAAACCCCAAAACTCTATGCAGACCTTTAACCATTAATTCTACTAAGCCAGGACAAGAATCTACAAACAAGACTTCTTCGAGGCATCTCAGATATGAAGGCACTATGGACATCATTTTATTACCCATCACTTTATAGCCCATTATCCGATGGTCGTTTATGCTCAGGCAGGATATAAAAACTACAATTTAGGCCCAGTTACCATTTAAATCAAATTTGCAGTCACTTTATGCGTAATACAGGGCAATGGGAACTGAGGCCATAATCTAACTACACGGAGGCTTTAGTGGCAAAGCTTGTTTCAACGGATTACCTTCTCTAAATGCTCTGCAACCAGGTCAGTTAAAGCACTGCAACGCAATACCATTCAAATCTACAACTTGTACTTAAAAACGTTGATAGTTTGCTGTATTACATTTAAAGACGTCATGTCTCAGCAGAGGAAAAAAAAAACTTTATTTTCATTAAATTAATGCAGTTTTAGAACTTCTGCATTGAGCATGCAGACCTTTCACATCAGAGCAACCAGACTTCTTTGCTGACTTTGGGGACAAATTAGTTCCATGGGTACAGGGTGGAATAATACAAAACTCATGTAAACAAGCAGAATTTGCCTTCTATACTTGGACTTGCATCCTTAAGGTATTAGAAATGAACACTGAAGTTCATCACATGCTTTGTGATTAAAGAGTAAGAAGTACAGAACCTGGTACTGTTATATGAATACAATAACCACCTATTCTGAATGTTCTCTGCGAGTCCAACCACTAAGTGTTTAAACAAAAATTGCTGCTGTATTTTCATTCTAAACTGTTGACCAAAATCAGAAGAGGCCTATTCTGACACAGTGGCTGCTTCTGCAAGAAGAACAGGAGTCTGGGGAGAAATAATGGGGAAATATCAGGAGGAAGCTTGCAAGATTTCCCAAATTTTCAAGTTTAATATCTGCTATCTGATCTAAAAGTTAAATCTCTGCAACCCCAAATGTAGTCCAAACTTAATCTGCATCCAGGTTCCTCAGCGTATTTCTGATTGTAAGAAATATATTTCTGATAATGGGGGAAAAAAATAAATAAATAATAGTCTCATCTACTTATTTTTAAGACATAAAAAGGGTCCAACAGAAAAGGCCGTTTTTCAAACAACCTGCCAATTCTTAAGTCATTTTGTAAAATGTGCCTATTAATCAGCTTTCAGAAAAAGTTCTCTATGTACAGCCAAAGTTCTGTACTTTGTTGATGACCATTTCTGATTTTAGAAAAGCAAGCAGTTTAAATGTTGCTGAAGTGTGCTGGCTGCTGACTGACACCTTATTTGTTGTGATGCCTGAGTGCAGTGAACTGTTCAGAATCCAAGTATGCTAAAAGTAATCCAGAAGCTCACATCTGTTGCTTTTTATCACAAGAGCTATCTAGTATCAGAAAGACAATCTAATAAACATTTTGAAAAAGAAAACAACAAAAAAGCAGAACAAAACAGGCCTCCCTTGCTAACATGAAGTGCTGTATTATCTAGGGCATTTTTTCCCCCAGCCATCTGTTTTGAACTGGGTACATGCACAGAACTCAAATTTTATGTTCACAGGAGAACTCGTTCAGAGACTGTACAAGAAATCTTAAATTCTACCTTATTCTTAACAGCCAGTAACAGAAACTGTGATGCCTTCACTCTCCTTGCAAAAGGAGAAATTATAGCCTTCATAAAGATAAACAAGCACTTCAGATCATTTCTGGGATGATGATGCATTCTGAAGAAGTGCATTGAACATTTTTTGTTCCTCCTACAGCATTCTTGCCTGTGGAACAGTAAGTATCCACATTCTAATGTGGCATTAGAAGCATAATGTGTGTAAGTCTTAGAAAAAGGGACTCCTAACATTTTCTGGGAATAACAGAAAATACCAAAAGACACTATCTAATGGCTGCAAAATGCATTTCTGAAACATATTTTTTCTTTTTTCCTATGCTGCTACAAGATAGAACTTTATGTATATTAATAGCTTATGACATCGTGCTTACTATCCCTTTTACAGGATGATGTTCTAATGTTATCTTCATGTTAAATTGGTTTCTTCTTTGAAATAACAAATTACTATAAGCTGTACAATTCCATCAATTTTTAAGAAAAAAAGAGTTCAACAGATCATCTTTTTCAGCACAGAATATGGCATCTTTCTTCATTTCTTCACATGCTATATACCAGCATAGTACCGTACTTTCCTATAAAAGACATTTGAACAGTGCTTCTCAAAATTGGCCCAATGTCTAACATTTCCATCCTTCCAACTGCGTAAGTTGGAGAGCCAATAGTTCTAAGTGTATTTCTATGGGACAATACATGCCATTTTGCACAGTTTCACCCAAACCCTATAGTTTGAGGCCCATAATAGCTGAGTCAGAAAAGCAGGATCCTGGTGACTTCAGTGGTACTCGGTGTGGGCTTTGTGTGGGTACAAGAATGCTGTATAAATAGCATTTACATGAGTAGGACCCAATTCTGGGCTGTTTCTTTCCTACAAGATACATTCTTTCATGCAGTCTTGCTTATTGTACGTTAGGCACAACTAAAAACTGATTTTATACTAGTTTTAACTAGCTGATATTTAAGAAAATAAAAACCAAAAACCTTCTGCTTTTGAAAATTAGAAAATGGAACAGCAGTTTTTCAATTCTTTCTCTAACAAAGATAGTGGAATGGCTACGAAGGAAGAAGCTGTCACATAATTAATAAGGACAGAACCAGAAGAAGAGAGAGTGGGAGATGGGAGGAAAGACAGAAAAGAACAGACAACTGGAGGAGGCAAGAGGAGGAAGATGTTACAGAAAACTGGGCAATGAAATAAGGGGCTTAGCAAAGGACTGAAGGAATAGAATGGCTGTGGAAGAGAGTGGGAAGAGTAAGAAATGATTCTTAGGTTAAAAAAAAAAAAGAAATGACTTGAAGAGAATGAGGACATTATAGCATCGGGTAGAGAAATGTAGTTTTTGCCTGGAAAGTACATAGCAGTTTGGGCACTGCTGCATGTAAACTTAATGATTAGTATCTCTGATTTAACTGAAGTACTATCCTGCTGTAAACAGATGATGGAATTTGTATTGCAATTGTTTAAAACAACACCACCACCACCAACAAAGAACAACTGAATTTCCTTGGCTCCTGTCAGCCATTTTTTATGGGTATGTTGCATATCTTGCTCTCAAATTTCTCTGCTTTCACCCAAATTTCATGTGGCAGGAGCCAGTATGTCTGTATCACCCTCTAGGGAGATCCAGGAACAAAGGCTCAACAGGTTTTGCAGGGTGAGATCAAATATATTCATATATAAAGCCTATTAAATGTATTTCTAAATTCATTTAATCATAGCAGATGTTTTTACAATGAATGTCTTCACAGGCCAACTTTTTGTTGTAGTTTGCTTCCCCCCCCCCCTCTGGCAGAACTACAGCCTGATCCTAAAATTGATTCAATGCATAAAGATAGGAGAGATGGGAGTGAAAGGAGGAAGCATCATGGCAACTTGTTGCTTAAGAAAGAGGCAGGGGCAAGCATGAAATATCCCCCAAACAACTCACTGCTGTGTCGCTCCTCCTGATGGTCATGTTAATTCCCTGCATTTCCTCTTAAAATTCACAGAAAGCGGTATGCCTGGGGAAGGAGTCACAACTTTGAAGATGCTATTTCTACATACACTAGGCTCAGAAGACTGACTTCAGTCAGTTCCTCCAGAGGCCCAGCAGGTGTAAGTTAAACATTCTGTGGACAGGGAAGATTTGGATAAGAAAGATGTGTACACTCCTGCTTTGGTTTTAAAGCCCTTTTCTCTTTGCATGCTTTGTTCCTGCTGTCAAGATAAAACAGCGTTTTGATTTAAGGAAATCGTTCCAGAGCCTTCATGCAGCACAAGGAGCTATTTGGCAGTGCTGAACTCAGTTTTGCCTGCAGGGCACTGGGTGCTGCAAATTGAGATCATCTTGGGTTTCTCAACAAAGAAGGGATACAGGCATGAACTCAGGGAAGGGAACAGAAATGCTATTAGCCCTGAAATAGTGACATGTACTTGTAAAGTTGCTTCTAAGGCTAGAAATGCTGATTGTCATGTCATGAGACTGGTACAACACCAAAGACAGGAAATGTTTCTAAATATGCTCTCAAGAGCAGTTCCTGGCTGGCAGACAGCAGGCCGCACTCAGCACCGTGCTCACCTCAGCCAAACGCTCCACTGAACCTGGAGACCACAGGCCTTGCAGGTGCTCCTCTTTCATGTCTGGTTGTATTTATGCTCAAGCTAGAAAAATTTTAAGCTTCCAGCTACAAAACTGACACAGTGTTAATCCATACAACACAAAGCAGTTCTAGTTCCTAGTCTGGATATAGTTAAGGGCAAATGGAAGTTTGTAATGTGCTGTTTATGAGAGAGTTTTCTTTGCAGCCCTCCCCCTTACTTTAAGATATGACGAGAGAAGGATTAATACTGTTACATGTGGGGTTATTTTTGGACTGGGATATAGTAGAGAGAAAGGTGAAGAATTCAATGAGGAGAGGTTTTTAACTGTAGGTTTTTGTGTCCTGAAGCTCCCACATTAACGTACCAGGAGAGCCATAAAAACACAGAGGAAGCTAACAGTGGGTGCAGACTGCTCAAGTATCAACAAAGGCCTGTTGTTCCCTACACTACTGGCAGCCCCAGCAAATTCCTCCAAAGTTCTGTTCAATCCTCATCATGCTGTACATCCTGCCGTTAAGCTGATCTCTTCCACGAGCCTGGGCCTTCTTATTCAGTCTCCATTTCTCTCACTCACGTTTCTCTCTTTCCAGTCTTACTCCCAAGTATATTTGCAAAAGCAAAGGAGATAAGGCTGAAAGATAGGCTGCTTATTCACCATGTGACCTTAAACACCTGCTTAACTGCACTTAATCAGATATTGACATGGCTTGCCAAATCCAAATCAATTGACAGGAAATGTAAACAAAAAATTAATGCAAAAATTAACAAACAAATTTGGCAAATTTCTTCCAAATGACTGTGACTGTCAGACTGGCAAGTATCAGAGGCCAAAACCAACTGATGAATGTATGCAACTGTGATTACTATAATGAATCTCACAGAGCTGTCACTCACACAGGGAATGATTTGGTGTTTTAACAAAAGCTTAGAACCGACGTATGCCTCAGATATTCCCATAATACATCATTAGAAAGCAGTACATTTGTTAAGGAATTTGAAATATGAGGAAAATAGGACTAAGTATTAAAAGGGATCGAGTAAAATATTTCCTTTGCAAAAGAGTGGGTTTTTCTCCTCATTTTTGAATGTGTAAATGTAATCTTTGTAATAGGTTTGTCTAACCTAGAGATGCAGAGCTTGAAATGCCCTCATTTTATTCATTTTAGGTTGCAAATTTTAACACAATTTCATATAAACATCTACTTTTTCCTCTATTTATACATGTTTTGAATTCCATCTGCAACAGACACATACACACAGATGTTTATTTCCTGATACATTTTTTCAAATTCTCCTAAGAAATACCTGAAAGTGTTTCAAGTCAGGGACATTTCTGAGACACGTACTTAAGCAAGTAGTTAATGTGCACTGTGTATTTATTTGCAGGTCTCAAAGAATCCTTCACTAAACCCTATCCTCCACCTGAAAGTAAGTGAATGGCAGTTATCTGGTTTATAGATTTGCCAAATTCTACTGGGTGTCTGCTGAGCCTGTAATCTTCTTGAACTACATCTTAAGACTGGGCTGAGATCACCAGGGTTTCTGCACAACTTCAAAGCTCTTTAAAGCAGAACTGTGACTCTCAGACTGAACAAATGTCGCCAGGCTGTGTGCACAGCTTTGAAGCTCCTTGAACCAAAGCCATTTGTTTCAGAGAGTTTACAAATTCAGTTAGGCATATCTAGAGCACATGAAAATTCTAAAATGTATCAGCTATTTTTTGGAGTAAGTAGAACTTCAGTGATCAAAAATCTGTGTTGTTGTTGGTTTTTTTTTTACAATCATCTTACATTACCAAAACCAATTCCATCTGGTTGCTATCATTAAAATTTGTAAACAGAAACAAGTTTCTAGACCGTATTTAACAAGAAGAGTCCCTGTGAGATTATATGTAGCAGCTTCACTGCAAGTACAAAATCCCTTCGTAGGAAAAGCTCCTTGCCTAATTAACATTCAAACAGTCATTAGAAAATTTCACCAGTAGCTGGAGAAGGCACACAAGATTTTAATTTTCAGAAGTTTATATCTAATTACTAATCAATTTTAATCTGGAAGTGAGATACTGTCTTAAACGTAATGTGTACAACAGCTTAAAGACAGATGGAATATTTCTCGTTAACACAGAGACTTGGGTGGACTCGTCAGCAGGAGAAAGTGGGTTTTCTCTTACATAAGTAATTAGGTCACCAATTAATATCCCTAACGCTCAACCTGCATCCTGCAACAGAATTAAGGACCATATCCAACCTCCTGGTCGGGTGCCACAGATGAAACATCAGAGCTTTCTCTCATGTCAAATGGTGACAACATTATTTTGTCCTTTATTGAACAAATGTTAGTTTATGTTAATCGCATATTTATTTATCTTTTACATATTCATAAATAATTAAGTTCTCAGAACTTCCAGAAATAGATCAGCTTTACTTTAGGAAGACTGAGAATTATAATGAATCTTCTCAAGGATTTTCAGCTGCAGCCAGAATGAATTACAAAGAAAGAGGGTAAAAATGCTCTGATTTTATCTACATCTTTCATACCCTGGCAATTTTGTCAAACGGAGAGATGGGAGTGGATCAGGAAGAGAGCTCCTAATTTCCTTCTGACATATCTGTTCTCTGTTGTTCCATTCATTCATTCATTCCTTACCCCATCTTTCCTTTGCTTCTAGTACTCTCTCCACACATTTCCTTTAAGGGATTTTTGTCCTTTCTATGCTTGTCTTGCTACCTTTCTCATTTTCATTATCAGTGCTTTGTTTCCTTCAGTTTTCATCTGTTCTTTTGCCCTTTCTCTTTCCACTTTTATTTTGACTACACAGCTACCACTTCATATTCCTTCTTCTTCTTAGGAAACATACTTTTGAAAGAAGCCTTTAACCTAAAGCAGGAGACAAAATTGATTGGTTTTCATCTTATGTAATAACAAAAGATCACAAACTTTGGCCTGAAAATAGGAACAGTATTTGTTAAGGTAGAGCAGTCAGAACTAACCTAACCTTTCTGGCTGCTTCAGAGGCACACTCTGAAGAACGTTATTTGAGGAAGAAGAGCCATAGCCTAAAATCAGTTTGTTTTCAAGACAAGGTTTTTGCCAAATGCAGTCTTGTCTTTGGCTAATACATCTCACTCACACTGGCTTAAACTGGTGTATTGCTGCTGGGTACAATTAATATGCTAGTAATATATGAAGTCCCACTGTTTTTGCAAAAGCTTTAAAATAATTAGAAATTATCTTTTTGTGCAATAAATATATCACTTTTATAAGTAATCTATGAAGGTGACTCGCATCTCTTGTAAGAAAACTATCAGAATTGTTTTCAAGGAGGATGACTTTTTCATTCCTCTTGTATGTGAGGCTATTGATTACTCACAAAACCCACACAGGCTTATTCCCATCTTCCCAAAAGTGGTATTGCACACATTGCCATGCCTGAATATTCACTCCCTTCTGCCATCTTCACTGAGTGAGCCAATATCATGAATACAGGCAGTGGCTTGTGACATTCTGATCTGGAGTTCACAGCCACCAGGCTGGCCACAAAGCTTGACAACTGCGGTAATTCTGTATGGAAACTAGGAGCGGAAATGTAGTGCCCTGGGAGGAGAGGGGCAATGTAAGCCTTTGTTCTGACAATTGTAACTAAATGCACAGTAGCCATTTACATTATAGCCTGTATATCTCCTGCATCTCATCATCATAATATTAGTGCTAGGTATTGCTAAGAGAATCTAAAAAGTTCCCCAACCTCCTTGTGCAACTGGCAGGTTGCTTTCATGGTTTCTTGCCCAGCTAAGCACTCAGGAACATGTTAAGCTTCATCAGAACAGAGGCCACCTTCCATTTCTTGCTAACAAAACCGGTGCTTTGAAATGCAAGAATGTTTTTCATGAGCTTTCACTGCTACTGATCATAACATCTATATTTCAATCTGCAACTGATATGTACCATAAAAATAACTTTGTGTGTAATCTGTATTTCTGTTCAGTATATGAACTCTCACGAATTATGTTTCTCCATCTTTTGGGGCCAGTGCATTAGTGTTGAGTGATCAATGCATAACACTGATTTATCTTACAGATTTGCGTTTGTGGAATGACTGCTGCCTGAAAACAGTAAAACCTACCTGGCCACAAGGAGCTCATGACAGAGCATGCAGATTGTGGTTTTGAAGGTTAAAAGATGAAAACTGACCCGAGAAAGGGGCTATTCATCAGGAAATTGAGGCATGACATCAGCAACTGAAAAGTAAAAACCTGAAATTGTTCTCATAAAAATAGAAGCATAGCACACACTGTCTCAAGTACTCAGTGTTTTGCTACTAGGAGCACTTCAGCAACTTGTCTCACAAAGCTAAGAGATGAATGTTGTTGAAACTGTGCCATTCTGTGTACGTGACTTCAAGAACTACATAAGTACAAGCAACAAAAGTGACAATTTTGAGAAGAACCAATATTTATGAGAAGAAGCCAGTCCTCTAGGAGGAAATGACTGCCATGAGATTGACTTCAGAGGAATACACACTTGGGGCTGAAGTGGCAGCAGAGAGATTTCTATACAGCAAAGATAATGCAGATCCATATATACACAAATATTTTTAGTGGCAGAAATCTTTTGACTGGAATTAAAATATACTTACTTGGCTTTCCATTTTATATCACCTGTATACAGATCAGCTAATATTAAGCCTGCCTTTTTGAACACAGAATAGAGCGTACATTTAACTGTAATGCATTACCGCACTCTGCTACAAATGCCTGTTTGTTGAGCATGATTTATGGAATGTAGTGCAAGCCATAGGAAGAACAAATTAAACACTGCAAATATTCATTCTCACTTCAGTTCTAAGGATTTGCAGCTGTTACACGATGCAGTACCCAAAAGAACGCTATAAGCAGAATGGGGGAAGCTATCACATTGATTGTATGAGCTTGAACATAGATCTTGAACAGCAGAAGGCATAGTTAGCTGCTAGCCAAGGTGAAACTGATTTTAGTCTTTGCTCTTTGGAGCAACAAGAGCAGCTGCAGAGGCTGTAGTTTGCCTGGATTCTTAATAAGGGCAAGAGAGCCAGGCCACAGTATGCAAAGGAGTGGGCACAAGCAACCTCTGGTCAGTTATGGATGGGCGATGACAGGTTCTAGAGAAAAATTCAGTCTTCCTGAAAACATTTTAATGACTCTTACTTATATAGCAAGCTGGAGCAGATCCTCAAGCTGTTTTCAAACTTGTCTGCAGCTGAGATGTAGTCTCATCTGAAACAGAGCGCTGCATTAATTCTGCATCAGCTTTTCTGAAGCTAACACTATGAACTATATTTTTAGCTAGCACTATGAAGTTTTTTTGGGGGGGAGACAAAATAGAGTTGGTCACACCTGTACTTTGACCAGAACACTCAGATTACCAGCCTGACTTTGTGAACAGAGACAGGAAATACATTCTCACTAAATCCTGGTATCTCCATGCATGAAAAGAGGCCTTTGCTACACTGTTAAGAGTTGTTCCTTATTCTGAGCAAATCTGACAGCTCTCCTCCACACCTGACCCTGACAGCTTCCATCTGCAACTGTTTTCCAGGAGTTCTCCATTGCTTTAAAGGAAGCAAACAAGTATCTATCCCATTCCACGACCCGGAAAACTGAGGCACTGCAAGTGCTTCTTCCCATGGAAACTTCTAGTTGAAAGGGAAAGATGTGCGTGATCTGCAAAAAGAAACTAAACAGTGCAGCACCTGAGGCTGCAGGAAATGCTGATGTCAAAGCCCTGAACCGAAGTCAGGCACTGCCAGCCCCCCGCCCAATCTGCAAAGCACACACAGCTCCTCGTCCCCGGGGATCCACGGCCCAGATCGCAGTGCCGCGCAGGCCGGCAGAGCCACTCCTGCCCCAGCGCCCAAGCTGCAGCCAGCTGTGTGAGGAACCCGACGGTGGCTGCTGGGCGCCGTACTGTGCGTGCAAAGAGGAGGAAGTGGGGAAGCGAGGAGAAACCCAGCGAGCGCTCTGTAAAGGCAATGAAACGCTGCGCTCCCTGGGTTCACACGGGATTCGCTGGAAGCTCCATCCAAGTGGCGATCGGTGCGATACTACTTAATTTACAACATTAAGGGAAAAAAAAAAAAAAAGCAGAGGTAACATGGCTGCATTCGGAGGCACGAGTAACGCTCTTCCTCGCAGCCGGAGCAACACGAAGATCCTTACGTCTTTCTCCAACAGCGGACAGGGACCGCAGCATAACCTTCCCAGCGCGTTACCCCCGACGGCCTCAGTCACGCCGGCCGCGGTCGGCGAGAGGTCCCGGGGCCGCCTTACGTAACTCCGTGCCCCGAGCCGCCCTCAGCACGCGGGCAGGCGGCCCCCCTCGCCCTCCGCGTGCGGATCGGCGCGGCCCGGCCTGCGCGGAGCCGGGCCGCCACGGAAACTTTGCGTCGCGGGGACCGCGCGCTCCGAGCCCCCAGCCGGCGGGGAAGTTGCACCGAGCTCGGGCGGCGGCCTCTGGGGGCAGAGGGGCGGCAGCGGGGGGCTGCGCAGAGGGGACTCACCCATGGTGGCGCCGCGGCGGCCTCCTCCTCCTCCTTCCCCTGCTCCCGGAGCCGCCGCCGCCGCCGCCTCTCGGGGAGGCGTGGGAGAGCCGTGTGCGGAGCGGAGCGGGGCGAGCGCGGCAGCGGCGCGGAGGCTGCGTGCGGCGCGGCTATGAGTCAGGGTAGCACATCCGGGCAAGGCCGCCTGGGAGACACCCCGCCCGCCCGGCGGCACCCTGCCGTGCCGCTGCCGCCGCCGGGGAGGGGCGGGCGGGCACGGAGAAGGCGGTGCGGGGCCGGCCCGGCCCGGGCGCGGGAGGGGCGGGGAAGGAGGGAGCCGAGGGCGGTGCCGGCGGGGGTTGCGGCGGTCCCGCGCCGCCTTTGTTAGCGGGGATGAGGGGTGGCGGCGTGGAGGTTGGGGGTTGCTGGCGGCCCTTTGCCCGAAAGGAGGGCTGAGCCGGGGGCGAGCGATGTGAGATGGGCTCCGCGAGGCGGAGAAAGGGAGGGAGCTGCCGGGCGAATTGCGGTTGCCTTAAGCCGTGCGTTTTGCTGAAGCGATGCTGGGAACTGCGCGGCCGAAAGCGAAAGGCTTTTGCCCGCGGTTGTTGTGTGCGGAGGACATTTTTAACAAGAAAATGAATCTCTGCATTCCCCCTTCCTCTCTGCCCTGGGATGTTCAGTTTTTGTAGCACAGCAAGCAATCGGGAACGCTTTACTTTTACAGTCCTCGCGTTGTATCGCTTTCATTGGGAGTCTTTGTGTTAACAATGTGGTAACATTCTGAGCGTCTTCGCTTTCTTCAATTCTTTCCATATTCACAGTTTTACTCGAGTAAATGCCACGGTGTGGTTGCGCAGAGTAGGACGAAAGAGTCAGAGAGTCTTGTTGCTCCATAGGCATAGGCAGCGGGCACAGCAAGGATGAGCGAGGAGAAAAAAGGAGCTGCAGCTGAGTCAGCCCTGTGGTGCACGAGTGGCAGTCGGAAGCCTCCGGGGGGCCCTCCCTGGGAGAAGGCTCGGGAGCTTTTGTGCCTGAGAGGGGGCAGCGGGACACGACAATTTAAGAATCATTTGCCGTCCCTTCTGTGCAGCACAAGAGGAATGCTCTGAGGTTTGTCCATTTACACTGGTGTAGCCGTGCGATTCACCACGTCTTTCCTTCTGACATCAGCAGGATTTTGCAGCTGACTTCAGTGGGCTTAACCACTTTCCCTTGGTGCAGAAGATACTTAGCTTTATGGTCAGTTGAGGCTGAAAATGACCGTGTTTTTACTATGGTTATACAACTGCAAGGCTTCATTGCATTGACACTGCAGAAAATTCATTCAAAGCAGAACACGTCTGTGCTTTGCCTGCGGAGTTTGCCTAATTCAATCTCTAATAAAATACGGCAGTTCTTAGATGAATCTAAGTGGTGAAAAGTTGCTGCGTTATTCTGACTTCAGCTATTTTAAAATCAAGCCTGAACTTCGTCTCTTACATTTTTGCTTCCTTATTGCCTTACGTTGATAAAAGCTTTTCCTTTATCTTATAACCATCCTCCAAATGTTTCTTTCTCTTGTCTGGGGAAAAAGGCACTGAAGTTCTGTTGTCACTGATCCATCTCTGAGGGATTGTGGATGACATTTTCCCACATGTTATTTCATCTTATGGTTCATTTGGGTACCTGGGGTAGATCAGAGCATTCTGTAAAATTTTTGGGTTTCATGGGTGTACTTGTGTGTCTAAACTGAAACAAACAACGATCTTCACAAGAAAGGTAACAGGGTTACCTGCTCTGAGAGAGGATTTTTGAAACAGTGACTTCCAAAGGGTTCTGCTTTTGAGAAATTGCCAGTAAGAGGCCTGGTACTATGGAATTTCTTTAATTATTGCTGTTTTTAGTAGATCCAAAAGAACTCCCCAAAACTTGGGTGACCTTTTGACTGTTTGGACTGAATATTAATTGTAGGAGAGAAAGAAAGCTCTGAAGGAGTTGAGGACTTGACTTTTTTCAAGTTCTCAGATACAAGTTTACAACAGATCAATGGTACTATTGTGGGAAAAAAAAAAAAAAAAAAAAAAGTAAATAAAACCCAAATCAAAACAGCCTTTCTTGCAGTAGAATGACAGACCTGTATATATGGTTGCATGCAATATACTGCAAAAGGGTGAGGAAACTTTAGTAGAGGAATTTCTGTCTCCAAGAGTGCACAAAGGAAACCTTTGTGCCAACAGGCTTTTTAGATACCACAGCTGTGAACAACAATATGCTAAATCAGTGCAGTGTATTTTTTTTTTTTATGAGATAAGCAGCTGTATAGTACAATGCAGTGATGCCTGTGAGAATGTTTCATTAAAATGATGATATCCTTGATGTATTCATCAAGGAAAAATTAATTAAAAAAACAGGTTTTTTAAAAAAAACTGGGAATTAGAAGCAATGTGACATTTGCAGTAGAAATGAGGAAGAAAGCTATACGAGCACATTCTGTGGATTTCAGCTGATGAGATAGCTGCTTATTTCTGCAGTTGTAAAGCAGCTGTGAAAATTGTGTTGTAGACTGCGGAAATTACAAAGCAGTTAACTAGTGATGTCTCTATGCTCCCAAGTACTGACTATATCTGATGTTCTGCAAGAAAATTGGGTCAAAGTGACTTTCCAGTGCTTACTACTTCATGAATTCTCGGCCTCACATCTTGCATCAGATTCACATTCTCAGCACATCTCCTCACCCCTGACAGAGCATCTCCTTGAAAATCTACTCGCATGCAGTATCTAATTTAATTTGACACAAAGGTGCATGTAAGGAGTATCTTCTGATTACCTCTGTACTAATGTTAGAAACCTGCATGATTGGCAAGAGGATGTTGGGATGCTCAAATACACGGGGAAATATGGAAATATCAACCATATCATAACTTAGTAGAATTTGAATCATCTGACAGGAATAGGCTATCATAAATTGTTCCATAGGAAAAGGAGGACAAAGAGAGAAGTGCTGGTAGTGCTTTACTTGCTTTTACAAGGGGCACAAGCAACACTCTGAGTCCTGGCACTGTGAGAAATTTAAGTTCTTGTAGAGCTGGAGGTGGAGATATTGCAGTGCTGTCTGTGAACTCGCACTTGGAAACCAGGACAAGCCATTTCTTCAGGTCTTCCTGTAATACACAAATGGGAAGATGATGACAAAGTATGATCAGGGAAAGAATGTTCACAAGGGTGACAGTAGTTTGCTAGCTATTTGCTGTCCGTGAGAGCAAGTTGCCTCATATTTTCCATGAGGTAAGAACAGTTGTTAATACAGAAGCAAACATGTGACCTTGTCCTGTGATAACTCATTCATGTTCCCATATCCAGTGTGTAAGTATTTGTGATAATGTCTTACTGGCAAGTGCTGAAAGTTGAAATTAGAGTACACCAACCTTGACATAAGGTAAAATTTCACAGCTGTAAGTGCAATTTAAATATCAGAATGACTGACCTGAAAAAGTGAAAGCTGAGAACCTCATGTTTATTTGTTTGCTTTCACACACAGCTTAGTTATTGTTCAAAAAACATAACTTTACTTCAGTTGAAGGAATATACTGTGTGTATTGTATGAGAGAGTGCGTGCACTGCCAGTCAAGCTCAAATATTGCAGAAACCCTTTCTGGCCTGAAAATCTGTGTCCTTCTTCCCAGTTGCTGGGGAAAGTAATAAGGCCCATTGATGGTTGGTACATTTATAACACATGAAGACAGTAACAGTAATATAGTTCTACTTTTCAGAGCTGCAGGAGGTTTCCTACACAAGGAGTCTTCTCCTCCTTCCCATCAAACGTAGCTTGTCACTTGCATTATTTTTGTGAGCTTTCTGTTTTAATTTTTCTATGTTATGGCTTTTCTGCAGCCAGGAGATAGGAAAGCAACTGGAGGGTAAGCTTGTGCCAGGAAAACTTTTAAGTCTAAAATCAAATTGGATGACCTAGTCACAGAATCTGGGCTTGGGAAAGTCCTTACTCCCAGGATAGGTTGGTAGAGCTCTTGGATATATTTGTCTTTCATTTCACTAGCTGGATTCTCCCTGTAAATTTCACCTAACCAATGTCCAGCCATGCAGCTGTCTTGGGTATGTGCACTGGGTTTTACATGACAAGGTTTAGGTAGCAGGGGGTTTCAGGGATGGCCTCTGTGAGCAGAGTTTCCCTGCAGCTCAGGAGAGGTCCATAGTGGAGCAGGCTGTCCACCATTCCTCATTCCTCTGAGCCTCTCAGGGAGATGAAGTAAAAGAGGATGGGGCAGAAGGATGTTTTGGTTTGCTTTTAGTTCTCACTGCCCAAGCCTGTTAGCAACGGACTATCAATTATGTTCATCTCCCCTATGCTAAGTCTGTTTTATCTGTGGTGGTAATCAGTGAGCAATGTCCCTGTCCCTATCTCAAACCATCTGCTTCCTCTTCATTGTATTTTCTCCCCCTGTCCTGAGCTGGGGCAGTGGCAGAGCCACGTGGTATTTAGCTGCCTGTTGGTATGGTAACCAGTATGGCAACTTGGTGGTTCCCATTCCTCAGTGGTGGTACACAGCTGTACTTGACCAAATCTCTTCAGCAGTTGGGATAGTAAAGTCAGACTGATCCGTGAAGCATCTAGGTTAAGTGTAGCAGCCTGTGTTACACAGATGATCCTGTTGCTCCTTCTGACGTTATCCTGAGAGGGCTGGTGAAAGAAAGCAAGAAAGGATGAACTAGCTTTGGTTGAGATGATCTCCAGAGGTCCCTTCCAACCCCTATGATTCTGTAATCTGTGTGTGATCCTGTAATCCTTATATCTTTTCAAGTGGGGAGGCAGAAACTCTGCTCTCTTCAGAAAATTTAAATGCTGTAAAATGAGAGACTAAAGTACACATAGGTTTTGTCCATGGAGATCTCTATCTCTTTTGTAAGTGCATTCCTCATGACTATCATCAGCTGATTTTAGTTATTTTCCTGCTCAAGTTATAGGAATATGAAATGAACTGGAAAAAAAAAAAAAAAAAAACCAACCATTTTATAGATTGATACCCCTATCCCTGAATAAGTGCATACAGTTGTGTTCTAGGATACAGGCCAGATTTGGAGTTAAGTGCACAAAGCAATCACACTGCTGTTTGTTTTTAATTGTGTATCTTCATTTTATCTTTTGTTACTCAAGTCACATTTCCTAACTTAGCCCAACGAAGTGCACATATCCATGGCAGAATTTGTTACAGTGTTTTCTATTTGACTGCTATGAAACATTTGATAGTTACTTGTTATAAATTGTTACTATGCAAATAGCATTACTCTTTTAGTGTGACGATTATTTTCTATTTGCTTCTGTGCTTGTATCTCTCTACTTCATTGCAAATAAAACTAAGCCACATAAGCAATTTCTAATTTGTAACAACAGATTCTGTCTGCATAATGCTGAGATCCTTTGAATCCCACCTTTTTGTGAATGAAGTAACTCAGTAAAGCCAGTGCTGAGTTGTTAGGAAGATGCATGTAATAAGATACTGCAATGCAATGAAGAGGACATTTTAGGGCATTCTAACAAAAATTATCTGTTTTAAGCCCTACTTTTCATACTTAGTGCTGTGATTTGTGATCATCTTTGCATGAGGATAGCATTTCATCAACAGATAGGTAAGAATTTATCTATTGCTTACTGTATGTGTTCAAGTAAAATAAAATAGATATTTATATGTTATATGTTATATGTAAAAGAAAAAAAAGACCCACTTTTCTGTAGCTCATAGTTTTTTTGTTTTTTGTTTTTTGCCAGATTCAATACTGCTATGATTCAATGTCAGTAAACTCTCAGAACTCAAACAGGATATTTGGGATGTGTATAGAGCAGCCCTTTTCTTTTTCCTTATTTTTTTTTCTCCCCTTTCCCTCCATCCCAATCTTTCACTATTACTTTCAACATTGCAATCCAGTGGATTTCCGTGTATTTTTCAACTCTCTCTGTTTTGACTCCATTTGTTTCATTGCTACTAGGAGATAATTTTGCCATATTCAGGTAGCTGAACTCATTCTGACTGAAGTTAACACCTGAGTAATGTATTAGCCAGATGAATCTGGCTAATACAGAGAGTAATTAGTCAGAGGAATGTCCAGCTCCAAGAATGGAGTCTTGCCACGTTATTGCCATGAACGTGCTGGTGTGACATTAAGCTGGAGAAGGAAGCTGCCTGCAATGTGTCCTTTTAAAACCAATCAAGATTTTCAAGTAGATGAAGTATATGTTCTGTGGTTTATTTAATTTTTTGTTCCTCAGTACAGGAATTCAGGCTGTATCCTAAGGTAGCAGAAATTTTTTAATGTGTAGACATGCAGAATCCTGTGAGTTTTTTCAATTCCTTAACTGTAAAATGGGTTTTACTGGTTTTCAGAAATGGAAGTTTCACTAAATTAAAGCAGATCTATATCTTTACCTATCTGTGACTGCATATATAAAGAGACTTATATGTATTAAATGTATTTAAACATGTATGTCTATATGCATATATATTTCTGGAATATATCAGATTTACAAATCAAGAATGAATTGAAAAAAGAGGTGTCTTTCTGTACTAGCAAATCTGAATCAATAGCCCTGATTATCAAGGACAAAATCCTTTGACTTTAATTTTCAGTATTATAGAATTTGGCATCTCACAAAATATATTGCAGTTCTTTCATTCCTGCTGAATGTATCATTTTGCTGCAGCTGTGCACCTATACATGAGTGTCTGTGTATGTGCGTATTTACATATACACAAATGTATTCATGGTTGTTATCTCCTTAAGTTCTTGCAACCCACATTTCTCTGGCTGCATTTCACAACAGCAGCTTTTAGCCTCACTCCATCGTCTTGGCTGTCAGAAGTAGTGCCTATTTTGCAACCAGACAGCTGCAAGTATGTCTCAGTGATTGGAAGTCTTCTTTTGATCTGTCACTTTTCCCAGGCAAGTCCTCAAAACTCATACTGTATTTGAGATACTGCAAGCACTTTAGACTGCAATAACAGCTGTGATTTTGGCAGCCAAAAGCATGCAGTTGGACAGATCTGAAGTACCTGAGAAGAAAACTGAATTTTCAGATAGATGTTGAGATGTGATCTGATCTCTCTTGCAATTTCTTTCGCTTGTTTTTCTTTCTACCATGCCACTCAGGAGGTCAGGTGGAATAGCAGCTTATACTGTGAAGGTGATTAATGGCAGATGTGTAATTGCAAAGTCTGTGTGTACATGCACATGCATATTTGCTAAGCTAAATCAAGGTGTTTGATTCGTAAGTTTTCTTGTGATTTGCATTTATAGAAGGATGGATATCTCAAAATGTTTGTGAGGGTTTCCGCTTCCTTAACATCATTTCCTTTTTCACCAAAATGGAATCTTCCTACTGTAGGAGGGGAGTTCAAAAGCTGTGAAGTGAGTCAGACTTACCTTTCTTCCACAAGATGTTATTAAAAAGATTGTATACCTCATTGATACAAGTTCCACGCTACATATTGTTTGACTTTCTCTTTTTTTTTCTGCTTCTTTTTTTTTTTTCCTTTTTTTCTTTTTTCTTTTTCCTTCCCTTCATCTTGCTTTTGAGGGCAAGTTCAACTGATTCTAAGCTCCTTGGCAAGTAAATAAGACTTGTGTCTTCTCTGAGAAAGATTACGATTTCAATACAGTGGGCAGAACAACACAAGGCATCAGGATTTTTGGTGATCATGGAAGAGAAGGGGAATTTCTTAGTCTAGGATCTCTAAGAAAATATCTTGAAATGACTGTGAGGATGGTATGAATGTGATGCATAAAGAGTCCAAGTATGAGACAACATAGAACTTGATATAAGATGCAACAGTTGGATCAAGAAAGAACTAAGGAGTAAGAAAGACAAGAAGGCATGAAGACTTTACATTTTTCTTGGGAAATTACTTCTGATTTAAAGAAAGAAAGAAATATCATAATTATCTATTATACTCCAAGTAGTGAGGGAAAGCTTATATCTGTCGCTTTCGGGGGAAAACTAGGCAAGAAAGAGATTGGAATACCTGATGTTTTCATTGCATGACAGAGATCTGTGGTCAGCAACAAGAGATCATATCAGAGCATATTCAAAGAACTGAATATCAGACGTAATGAGGAATGTAGCAAATAAGGCATAAATTAAAAAATAAACCAAGTCCAAACTGCTGAATCATTTAAAGATTATTTCCATCAGCATTTTAGACTAATGTTTTATTGCTCTCTCTATTGTTTATTATTGCTCTCTGTATTGAAGCCTCTTGGCTTGTACAACTCAAGATGGAAGAACGGAAAGTTTCACTTTTTCCTTACTGAAATGAATATTCTGGTACAGACTGAGTCCGCAAGAGGAAAGCAAAGCCTCATTTTTCAGCAGCTGTATTTTCCGAAGCATGCTTGAAATTACTAGCATAGATGCAGCCTACAAATCTTACAGGTATCACATACACTTGCACGTGCTTATGTACATAACCATCTTTCTAAAAAATGCGTATCCACAGTATTCTAATAATGTGTATTCATATACTTTTCACTTACCAGATTTCTTAATTCTGTACCCTAGACCTGACTAGAAGTTGCCATATTTTAATGCTGTGTATATGTGTTGGCATATTTTGTCCTCATATCACTGTTAAAGTAGAATGTTAGGTGCTGTGACCAACTGCAAGCCCTTGCAAGTACATACCATGTCTGAAAATCTCCCCCACAGCAGTGCAAATGGGCGGTAATTGTGATGAAGGAAATTATGGTATAACCTGATCTTCAGGCAGTGGAAGTCACTTTTAGAACTGATTTCCCTTGAGGGAGAGTCAAGAAGGCAGGAGTCGGAGCTTGCAGTGCTGACTTAGTGCAATCTGAATGGTTTTTGGCATGGTGAAGAGGGCTGCAGCAGCATAAGACTGGCAATCTGTAGGAGGCAATCCAGTCCATTGACACAGGGCACAGAGACATCTCTTGTTTAATATGTCTGCATCCAGAGACATCCCTTTAGGTACCCATGTTTTAACATTTTTAGTTATACAGACCTTGGAAAGTGAAACAAAACAATCACTGACTTCTGTCTTCAGCTCACCGTGAGCTGAGGCCTTTGTAACTCTCAGCTTAGAAGTCCTGACCTCTTCACTGCAGAGTCTTCCATAGCCGCACTTCTTGCACTTGCTGATGGCAAAGACCATGGGGATGTTTAATAAGAGGGTTGTAAGGAGTATCCTTGCTGCTTTGTACTGCTGAATTTTGATGTTGTATGTTTGTTTGGTTTTTCCAGTTCGGGCAGAACTTGGTCCTTTTTCTTTGTGAATAAAGTCAGAAATTTCCCAAGTTTTAAATTTGCAAACATAATTTAAAATTGGTTAAGAAAGTACTCTGGCATTCTCAGCAGTCTCCACAAAAGTTTTATCTTCACAAACCAAATTAATGAACAAGTAGGCAAACCCTAAGGGGAAATTAGCATGAGAAAGTAATAATTGAAAAAATCACAAACTAGGATGGTTTAAAATGGCTATTTCCTTCCCTGTTTGCTTTGCACTGCAAGAATCTTTACTGAGTTTTCTAAGCTCCTGTGGATGTTATTCTGAATGGATGTCCCAATGAGAGTGCTGCTTAGCTAACATACATTTCCCTCCTTTATTGGGTTTGCATTAGTGATAATGAGTTTCTCGTGGAGCTTTCAGAGTTCTTGCCAAAGAGATAAGGCTATCTTTGCTTTGCTCTTGCCATTCATTATAGTTGCTGCTGCTTGGTGGTGTGCCAAGAGTAGTTTGGGGATTTGCTGGAGCTGGGCCTATGGGTACACCTATGTATTCATGCTAATTTTATGAAAATGGCAGACTTGGAAGTATAATTCACTTGTATTAAGAAATATGTGTCAGTCTGTATGTCTCAAACCTGCAAATTGTGCAGAGATGTAGGTCTGAAAAATTTGGCAACTCCTGTAATGCAAAAGACTTGTGTAAAATTGACACTTTAAAATTAGAGACCTATGCATAGATCATTATGCAGAGACAATTTCTTTTTTTTTTTTTTTTTCTGTACTGTTCCCTGTGTTGTGTTTTTCTTGGTTCACCTTCTTTAGAGAGATTCTGTAGGGCTATGTATTTTGCAGGGAAGCCTCTTCTTTTGTGCTTATCTAACTGCAGGCAACCTCTGCTTGTCCCGGTGGAATATACGCACAACAGAGAGAAGTGCCTTAATCAGAGCAGCTGTGCTTTCTGACCAAATGAATCCACAACAAAGTCTAAGCTAAGCCTCCTACACCCTGTATGAGCTTATGCTCAGATGCCCATGGGATCTGATGCTATCAAAATTCAGTATTGCAAAAGGATAATCTACATAAAATATCTGGGAATGAGAGCATGTGCTGGCTAGTGAGTGGGATGTTCAGAAGGTTGTGCTTGACAGTGTATTACCCTGATAGATTTTAAACCTTGAAAATAAAAGGTCCTGGGTAACTTTACGGGAGGGAAGAAACAGGCTGAAGCAACTGGGCTTGTTCAGCCTGGAAAAGAGAAGGCTGTGGAGAGACCTCATTGTGGCTTTCCAGTATTTAATGGTACTTTATAAAAATGAGGGAAATTAACTTTTTACATAGGTAGTGACAGGACAAAGGGAAATGGTTTTAAACTAAAGGAGGGGAAAGTTAGATTTGATGTCAGGGGGATGTTCTTTACTGAGAGACTGGTGAGATGCTGGAACAGACTGCCCAGAGAGATCGTGGATGCCTCATCCCTGGAGGTATTCAAGACCAGGTTGGCTGGGGCCCGGCCAATCTTGTACTTGATCTAGAGTTTGGCCCTGCCTGTGGCAGGGGGTTTGGAACTTAATGATCACTGATGTCCCTTCCAACACAAGCCATTCTATGATTCTATGAAACAGAAATAATTGGAGTCTTCAGCAACTGTAATTTCTACCTCAAGAGTTTCAGTGCAGTACTTGATCCAGTTTCTCATGATATCTTTCTTTACTAAATTAGAAGAATTATTAAGACAGATAATATGTACTTGTCAGAAAGAGGGTCTAAACTAAGAGGAAATTGAACTGTTTTTCCTTATAGATGTTTCTGTTCAGTTCCTTATTCTCAGACTGAAAAATTCTCCTGTACCTGAAGTTCCTTTAGTGGGAACGTTGTGATGTTCAGAGTGGATAGGATATAATCGTTTCAAAGTGAACAAACATTTCCACATTTCCAATACAACATTTAATATAAATTAAATAAACATGTATATATACTATATAGATAGATAGATATAAAATATAATATATAACTTTCAACATTTGGGAAAATGGTACTGCCTTTCTGATAGCACAGATATCTTTCTAAGGCTTAGGTTTCTGCAATTAAAATGATGATGAGTCAAGCTGTGCTAACTTCTTTTATAAAACTTGGAGATCTAGGAATTCTGCTGTTGTGGACATTTTTGCAGAGCTTTTTATTTCCCAGGCAAAAACTCATTTGCATTGTGGTATTGTTATGTGTTTTCCTTTGATCTCTTACTTTGGATTTCTAAGACTGAGTGCTATTTTTTAATTCCATGTGAATTTGCTTTGCCCCAGGATATGAGAGCTTTGATTGAACTCATTTAATTGGCTAGCGATGTGAAAAAAAATCTTTTTCTGTATTGGAAATGAGTTCAAGTAATCCCTTCATGGAGTCCTTGTAACCTACTGTAACTTTCCATGCATTTCTACCAACTCAGAATTACTTTGTGTGGAAGAAGAATGAACAATTCTAATCTCTTCCAGGTTTACAAATACTGAATTTTGATTTTTCTGTATTTTTATAGTGATGTCCTGAAAACCTGGAAGATAATTAGCCATGCTCTTCACTCTTGTGTCAGCAAAATAATACAATTCCAATTAAAGCAAAGGAAGTAATCCCAATAGGATTTTAATTGAATCTCAGAATGGAGTTGATTCACTCTTTGTTTGCTTTCATGGTGTTTTATGTTATAAACTTGGTGAAATTAACTTTTACTTGCACAGAAGCTATGCTTTTTTGGGGAAGAATTTGAATAAGAACAAAATCAAAATTTTAATCCATAACAACAGCTGGATTTGAAAATGTATCCCGAGGTGCACTAAAATTGTGTAAATGATCTCCAGGAGAACAAAAAAAAAAAAAAAAAAAAAAAAAAAAAAAAAAAAAAAAAAAAGCAACAAACCAAATTCACAACACTGCGTTGGCATTTGTGATACTTTACCACTGCACAGTGATTTTTTTTTTTTGTTAATTTTAGAAGCGGGAACCAGTAGCGTATATATTATAATTTCAGTATAAAATTTTAAAATTAAACTTCATCTCATCAAGTCTGTCATCAATTCCATGTTTCCAGCTATCATTTTTTATCGTGTCTCCCCATAACATTTTCCTCTACTCACAGTTGCTAAACCCTCAAGCTTGGTAATGTGATATTTTAAACTCATAATTTGAAGACTGAGATTTGTAATTCCTAAGTGACAAGGCCCTTGTAATGAGGCATGTGGATACATGCATTATGGGACAACTGCTGCCTTGTTATGTGATTACTATGCCTTTTAACTTCAGTGTTTTTTTTAAATTGAAAAACATAATTAATATTACTTTCTAGCCTATAGTTCAGTTGTTGAACTATGGTAGCTTCATCTTTGTAAGCTGCTTAGTAAGAAGCTTAGAAAGATGAAGCTACCATTTTTTACCATACAGTTTTAAAGTTCTGTAAAGTACGTTGGTTATAGGAAAAAAAGTTGCCATGAGCAAGGCTGAGGAAAATTAATTAGTCTTAATAGCTGGGATCTTTAAGAAAGTTGTATGAGTTCACTGCTTACTCTTTTAGTTTTAGTGTAGAGCTAACCTATTAAGATGGCAGGGACGGCCAGCATTAATCATTCTCAATTTTGCCATCTGTAACTCATCTAAGTGGTTTTTATTGTATGTGTTTGGTCAATCTTTCTGCTGCTTGTGGTCTTGGGAATGTAATTCCCTGCAAAGAGTGGCTATTGATATTTTCCATGCTAAGGCACACATCAAAGACACTATTTTAGAGTGGTTAGCACAGTTCTGCAAACTCCTGAGCAGACATTCTGTATAATAGAATTAACTTGACAAGCTGGGGCGTTCCACAGTGAAATTCCAGATTGAAACTGAGACTGTCATTTACATCACATCACAGACAGCAAAAGAAAATAATCACCAAAAAAAAAAAAAAAAAAAAAAAAAGGCCAGACAGACTGCGTTCCAGGCATTCTATGCTGTCTGCTTTTATTTTGGAGTGATCATTCACCATGGGTAGAAGTATCCAGACTGGAAAAGATGTACACAGTGCATCTATTTGATTTTCTTCTGAGGAGGAAAGTCCAGAATTATCGGTTCTGATTACCAAATTATTATCTTTCATGTTTCATTTCTCTCAGCTTAACAAATAAAAAATAGTTCCAGAAATACATAATTTACAAATCCCGTGTATGTTCCTTGGAATATTAAAAACAAGTGGTTGGAGAAGTTGTCTAGGAGGCTTGTCTGCAGGCAGTCTCAAAGATGACCTTCATTCAAATATTTACAGCTTGAGACCTCTCTTGCATATTCAGCAACATTTTTTTGCATACAATTCCTACTAAAACTTTCTCCTCCTTGATTTCAAAAACTGATTTGCAGATTTCCATACTCCAGGAAGTGTTGTTTTCAGTTAATACCACAGGTAACTGTTTTTTTTTCTTTCTTTCTTTTTTTTTTTTTAAGCAATTGAATATATCTGTTTAAGTGTTCTCACTTTTTCTATTTAGTGTTGAAAATCTATCAAGTGTTTAATTAAAATCAGAACATACAATAATTTTGTCTTTGCTTTATGTAAGTTCTGTCTTCTTTCCTCATGTAAAACGTAAATTATCATTAATAAAATTGAGAGTCAGACATTAATGAGACATGTAATATGACTGCAAGTTCACAAAGGCCAGCAAAATGCTGATTTCTTTTTTCATCCTTGATTAAATGGGAATCAGGATAAAAAAGCTATCACGATACTCCCTGCATGGACAGGTTGCATTCACACCCTGGCATGTTCCAGAATAGATCCTCCCTTGGATCACTTGACAGGAACAATATTTCATAAATGCGTGTATGCATTTCTTAATTAAGGATACACATTGTTGGAGCTGACAGGAATGTCAGGCTCTTTAGATTCCCAGAAATACTCTAAGCCTGACAGTTATGATACTGGCACTGGCTAAGTGCATTCAGATAACTGTTCATAAAAGATGAGTCATTTCTCCTCCTATACAAATTGGTAGCATTGCCATAATCAGCATTTACATTTTCCCTTCCTCTGTGAGATTTTTTTTACATACTTTACTTTTATTTTTTTTTAACTTTACAGTTCAGAGATGGAGCTGCATATGTGATACCACCTAACAAACACTTTAAAATGGAAGGTATGTCATGCTTTTGAGACGTACATGGAATTTTATCTCATTTAGGAAAACTCATGAAGAGCTTAAATGTTAACAAGGGAATATATTGAAATGCAAATGTATCTCATGGTAGAAATAATATCAATTTTTTGGACACAAGCACAAAAACTGTAACAGTGTGATCAAGTCTTGGATTAAAAATAATGCGCTCTCTAGCAGAGGAAAAAAGGAATTATTCTGGAGCTTCTGTTAAGTTGTTTATTACCCATACCTCTAAAGAGTAGATCCCTAACGTTGTGCAGTACTTTTTATAGTTACTCTTGTCCAGTAAACAAAGGTATCATTTTTAAAGTATAAAAATGGCATAATGATAAAAGTCCTAGTGTGGAATTTAATAAGAAAGATAGATTTCAGCCACATGTAACTGCTAGTAGGAATTATCTATCTGCAAATATCAGCATGTCTGTAAAATGCATATTTAATTGTATTAGTAGCATCTTAATGTAAGCAATTAGTACACAAACCCTCTGTTCATTCTGAATTTTTGATTCAAGTGGTCATTCATGTCAGGTCTACACTACAAGATTTTGCTGGCATGGCTGTTGTTACTTTTACTTAAAACCTGATACCCACTGATTTTCTTTAATCTTTAATTCATAATCATTCTTTTCTCTGTGTACAGTTGCCATTGAAATAGGCTTTTAAGTGAAAGACCCTGTAAGCCTGAGCTCTGCCTGTCTACTGGAGTGGGAATAGATGCTAATGAGCTCAGTGAGTGAAATAGACTTATGCCTCATGGGAGACTGTCAGAGAACCTAAATGAAATGGGTCTGAGGTTTTAGGCACAGGCAGAATGTAATTGCAGCTCTTGATTCTGAGGAAATGCTTAGAACAGTACAACTAGAACTGAGAACAGAAATGATCTAAAAGCTACCAGGCACTCTGGTTCTAATGATATTGAAGACAATTTCCAGAATACTTGGAAGATAATTGCTGAAACTGAGTATTTATCTTGGAATGACCGCTGGTTGCAGGCTGAGGAACTGTATAACAGTTCAGTTGTGTCAGCAGAAAATGCAGTTTATTATTACTAGTTTGAAGTAAATTTCATACTAGTATTCATTTTAATTAAGGACACTTGAATGGGGTCTTTCCCTGGCATAGTATATTATAGCAAATACACACTAGAATTAAAATAGATCATGTAAGGACAAAGGAGCATCACCTATTCATTAATTTAGGCAGAACAGAAGTAGCAACAGCTATTTAATTAAAAGAAAAATAGGATTCCAGAACAACCTTCCAAATAGTTGTGATATCTGACTGATTTTAAGATGGCGATGGGTGTGCTAGTGAGCGGGAGGTGAAAGTTTATTGCTTTCTTCATATTCCAATCAGTATCTAAACTTTAAGGCCTTTTAAAGCTTGTTTTGCTAGTTGGATAATGTCTAAATTTTATTGGATTTGATTTGTTGGGTATAGTTGCCTCTTAACAAACATTAATTTGGAACTGTGGTTCATGCTAATTCTTTCTGATAGCAACAAACAGCTGCTTCTAGATGAAATCCTCAGTTTTTGAATGTTTTAGAGTTTATAGTAACAGTTTAGCACGGATCATAAGCAGGTAGATTTCAATTTATATCTTCCAATGTAATATTTTTAGCACTGATTCAGACTCTTCTGGAAAAGAATTGCTCCTTGGAGTAGTGCAATTTTCATTCCTATCTGGGACATGTTGTCAGTTCAGTGGCTATTTATTTATTTATTTACTTACTTTCAAGCTTTATTTGACCCAAACCAAAAACGCTGCTCTGCAGATGAACAGCATCTGCTCTGTATCAGACAGGAGGTACAAAGCAGCCCTGCAGTTGCCACAGCAGCATCACAATGCAGGCATGATACGTAATCACTCCTACGCTCCTCTAATAGATAGAATGATAGAAGAAAAGTTATTAGCAGTTAAAAAAAAATGTGGATGTAATTTTGGGCTATCATCTTGACCTGCTGAGGCCTTCCACATTCTGCTGCTTTGGTGCTGTGTTTATGACTGACAGAAGACAGGCATTTAACACTTAAATGATTATGGACTTGCTAACTGTGTTCTAGTTTAAGAGCTATACGTGAAGCAATAAAAATGCAATCCAAGCCATTCATCCTTCATGGACAGCCTAAATAAGACTTGTGTTTAAATAAATAAATGTGCCCTTTTGCTCCATCTCACGCTGTAAGACTGGAACACTGATGCTTCAGAAACTGTCTGTTGGCTGATGTGGCAGAGTGAGCCAGCAATGAGAAAATCAGACTAATACCTATTACTCTGGTATTGTGAGGAAATAGAGATTACAGGTCTGATGTAAAAGCTGAAGGAAACCATTTCTCTGTATCTTTAATGTTCAAAAAGCAGGTTTTTGTGAAGGAGAAGGATGATATCGCAGAACTTCTCAACTTATCTTATCTTGTGGATGCATGCGGTATGTTGACACACTGGTGTTGGTGTTGAAGTGAAAAGGAAATTTGTAAGGTAATGCTGCCAGTATGCCCAAACAGAGCTGTTTCAGGGGTGCTGAATGGACCTTAGGTGAGCAAAAGAGGTTAAAAGTCCAAGAAATGAGATGTAAGAGCTAGAGATTTTGTAAGATGAATTAAAATGACATTAAATGTCTCCCAAAAGGGGCTGGGAGATGAATTGTCAAATGAGATAAAACTTCTGTTAGCCATGCAATTAAAAGTATCTGAGAAAATGTGGAAGCCAAATCACAGAGCTCTTGGTCTGTAAGAGTAAGACAGATTGATGAGGTGCTCAGTGACCTGACTGTCATGACTCAGAAAGTTTTTTCAGGAAATGAAGGAGTCATGGAAACTACTGACTGACACGGAAAATGCTGAGATAAGATGCTTTAAGAAGTAAAGAAATTAAATAATTAGCTCACAAAGAAAGAAAAGAAAGGAGCTTGCTTTCTGGGTGAGTTTTTGGAACATCCAAAGGACTTGCCTAAGAGCATGTTTTTCCATCCTACTCCTATTTTACACTCTATTCATAATCTGCAGAAGGCAGAGGCAAGAAATTGGATTGTCTCAGTTTAAATGATATTATCTTTGAGGAAACTTGGTGATGATTATTTGCTGTAATGGACAAAAAGAGGGATTTCAGTAGACAGCTTAAGTGACTCACCTCTGAGGGTGCTGCAGAATTTACCCACAGGAAATCTCATAATCTAAACGTTAAGTGAATCTGTAATATGCACCTTAGAACTTGCCATCCATCTCAGCTGGCCAGGAGACATTTGAACATTTGAAAGAGAGAGGAAAATATAAATGTAATCTGAACTGTTGAAGGTGTGAGATGATATTTTGCCTTACACAGGCAAAAACCCTTGAGGCATTCTAGAGTAGATTGGTAGTGTGCCAATTTCTTGTTTATTGGAATTTAAAGCTAAAGATGAAAAGCCCCAGCAGAATACAAAAGGACTGCTATGTAAGAATACTAAAGGAGACAGTTTCACCTTTGTGAATACTGATGTGAGAGTTTTGCTTGAGAGAAACTGGCTCTTGGTATTCTTTAAACATGGATTGGTAATCTAACTTATGAAATAGTTGGAAATTTACCTGACAGGAATCCAAAATGTTATAACATCATATACAGTACTATTGATTAATTTCTTTATTGCACTTGGGGTTCTGAATGATGAATGTTTAATTACGAACAGTTAAAAATTAGCCATTCTAGCACTTTCTTCGAGCCAACAGAGGAAATAAAAAAATGAAAATCAGCTAACCACTATTTATTTTGACGGTACGCTGGATTGTTGACACCATGCCAGAATGTAATCTTTATGCAGCCTTCAGTCCATTTCTGAGAGCAGTGAAGAAAACGCTAAGGAAAACATTTGGCTAATCCAGATACTGAGGGTAGCAATATAGAGATCTAAGGATGTAGCAGAGTTGGCAAAGTTTGGCAATGAACTGCAGCCTGAAACCTTGCCAGGTCTCCCATTGTCTCTTACTGCACAACTGAGGTATGTGAATGACGGACTTTCCTATTAATCAAACTTTAAAAAGAACCTAACCTGATTGCAGTGCTGGGTTTATGCTTTTTGCATACATTTGCACTGCATCTGATGTGTGAAGCCTTTTATATAGCATATAGTCCTGAGGAGCATGCTGCTTTGGCAGATGACAACAAATTAGCTTGGGCTATTTAGCCAGGTTTAAGAGCTCTCACTCCATTGTTACTCAGCTGAATACATGCTAACCCAGAAAATCTTTTCCTCCAGTGTTCAATTTCTGTCTGGGAAGAAGACAGCTTTCACTTCTGAGATGTGACTATTATGTTAAATTGCTTGAGGATGTGCTGGAAAGCCCAGATCCATTCTGGTGATTTGCAGAAGGAAGGATCCATGTGAGGGAGGAAGCTGAAAGTTGCTGCAAAGTTTGAGGGCTCTTTGATTCACTCTGTATAAGGTCAAAGCTGAAATGGCCTTTGCACACTCAAGATCATGCAGCAGCAACAACTGTCTGCGCAAGCTCTGTGTATGGCTATTGATACAAATGTTTTATGCAGCCCAAAGAGTACATATCAGGTGGCATTTACAGTTTTAAGGCAAGCAGTAACACTTAATGAATTGTTATACAGTATGCATTGTTTACACACTAGCTTTTCAGTTTATAGAGGCTTTGAGAAAGATCAAATGAATCAGAGCAGTATGTACTTCAGTGATTCAGGAGCTATAGACTAGAATTGCTGGGCAGAGGAGGAAACCACATTATGCAGGAGCATACACGAGGAAGCAATAATGGACTTCATTCAAGATAATACATGGGCTGGTCATTCTTCCTAAAAGCTAAAGGGAAGAGACAGTCACATTCCTTTATTGAATAAGGCAGTGTGAAAACTCAGAAGTCTTTGCCCACGGTCCTGTGCCATGAATGCATGTGTGAGAGGCAGAGGAACTCAATTCAATAACAAAATGGATGCAGGGACATGTTAGTGGCAGACAAGCCTTTGTATGGTATGCTAGGCACAGAAGGCAACCAGAAATCAGAAAGCAAACAGGAAATCATAAGCATGAATGTATATTTTAGAAGGCATTATTTTCCTGTTTTTGTTTTTCTCTACATAATGAAGAGAGCTAATTTAGATACATTTGTGAAGATGTCTGTAGGATACATACATTTTACTGGAAGATAAGTACATGGAAATAATCCAGTAGCTGTACATATGACTTAAAATTACAATTAAAATCAGAAGAATCCAGAAAAGCTTTTAAATCAACCAGCCAGCAGAACATGTATTTTGTATAAAGCACTAATAGTTAAGTAAATATACGTAAAAGTTTATTTTTGAGTCAGATAAAACATTTATGTAATGTATTTTCCAGGTATAACAACAGAAATGTGCAATATTGCTTAGCATTTGGGGAACAATCTATTTCTGGAAAATGCTGATAGGAATCATTCGTCATTCCTGAGATTTTACATTTTAACTGTCTATGTATCAGAGTTCAAGAAAAAAGAAAAACTCTTTTCCCTTCTCATCAGTAACCTACAGACATGTTGGTTATGGACCTTAAATTCTGTGTCGCTTCTGTCTTTATCTCTGTTTGCAAAGCAGCATATATAGCCTTCAGCTAAGATCAAGGTCTCATAGTGCTAGGTACTGCACAAATCATCATCAAATCATCATCATAATCCCTTCCCTGAAGAGTTCACAACATTTCTAGACATGGAAAGAAGGATACAATGTACTTAAATATCTATATTGTGTGTATGTGTGTATAATTTATTATTTGTTATTTATTTAGTATTACTTATTTGCGTGTATAATCTATATTAGTGGAATAGCAAAGTGTGGTATTTGGCAAGCGTTCTGTTAGACCCACTGTGTATTACAATTTTATTTCTGTTGAAGTGTGGTTTGGTCAGGAAAGAGCTGAGCTAAGCTGAAAAACAAAAGTAGGCTTTAAATTTTGTTTTCCAAGGTAAGAAAATAGATGGAAGTAGTGTAGGAAGGGCAACACCCAGGTGCTCTGAGGAACGATGTATTCTTCGTTTTGCCTTTCTACTGGATTAACTGAGTGCTATTTCTTCTTTCCTAGTACCTAATAGAGATCATTTTAACTTTAGGTGTGTATATGGCTCTGAGTTGGAATACTGTGAAAGCTTTTACCATGCCAAAGTTCAGAGTGAACGGGCACACTGATTATGCTGGCTTGCCATTTCTTTCCTGTTAATTTTTCCTAAAAAAGCACAGAATAGTTTTTAATATAATTCTTGCCTCTACTTAATTACTAAATGATGCCATACATTCTCATATGGGAATGAGAAGCTCTGCATTTGCAAATGAGGTGGGAAGAGGACCTGATATGTCCACAGCAGAAAGAGCCTCTCAAAGTGTATTTTGCTTTTTTTTTTTTTTTTTTTAAAGTTAAGAGAATGCTGCTCTGGAGCCTATAGACCCTGATGTTTAAAATGCCTGCATTGCTTGCCTCTGAGCTCACAGTACAGCTGGCATGCTATCAAATATCCTGAAGGATATTAGCAGTGGGATTTTAGTAAAAGCCTCTTTGTTTAATAACCAGTGCTGGTTTTAACCAGAAACTTGTCTAGCACTAAGCAGAGGGCAAGAATCTAACAGAAAGCCAATCATGCAAGTCTTTCTTTTCTTATTTCAGTATGTACTTGGCTTTGTAGAACAAAGAGCAAATAGTAATTTTTTGCTGAGGCAAATATTATTCACAGAGAGAGTTCACATTTCACCTTACTATTGAAATTAATTTTGCAGTTTTGTGTTCTGAGTTTTCAAAGTTCTGCCTCCTTTTCCTTATTTTAATCACTCTATATTCAGCTATTAGCCCTCTCTTTTTCCTTGACCCCTGAAGTACTGACCTAACTTCTGAGAGCTCTGTGAAATGTATATCTGTGATGTTTCCTCACCTTGACCCCTTGCTGCCAGCTGCTGGCAGTGCAGGTCTACGAGGCTGTCCTTATAGTTACCATAGAAACTGGCCACAGGCTGTGGAGGCCACCGATGAGGCAAGGAGAGATAAGTTGTTCAATTCCTAAAGTGGAATAATAGAATAATAAATGCAAAGATGAGAACAAACCTCCCACTAATTGTCCAGGATGCACACCCAGCAAGGTACAAATGTCAGTGGTGCTGTGTATTCAAGTAATACATACTCAAGAAAACGCACGCTTTGCTCCAGCCCAGCTGTTTCCACCCAGTGCTATTGTGGGACACTGTACTCCCAATCTGACCTGTCACTGGACAAGCAGTTAAGGAAAATGACAAATCTCTTGTGCAGGAGAACATTTTAGAGTCAAAACAATTGAAACAGACGGCTGGTTGGATGCTTTCTTCTTAGTTGAATAGGCAGAACTCTTGTTCTCCTCTGCATTTTCACAGAGCTTTGCAAGAAATGCTGGCTTGGTAAGCAGGATCAAAATCAGCTTGCTTCAGCACTGAGAGAAAATCCAGTTGATTGAGTTGATGCTGGTTTTTCTGCAGTTTTATTCTCTTCACCTTGGCAATATGTATGTCAAACAACAGTTTTGCTCCAATATCAGTCTGTGGAGGTGGCATCAACAATTACATAAAGCAAGAGTTGAAGAGAGGCTGACTGAACACTGAAGCCTTGTAAACCTGTAGCTGGTGAATGCTGCAAAAGCTCAGCTAACATCCAAGCCCAGTCTTGGCAATTCAATTTGCTTCTGAATGTGGGTGGGATTTTGAGTGGCACTGAAGCAATACAGCTGCATGCCCAGAACGTTGAAGAGCTGGAAGCCTTACCTTGTTTTATTTTCCTCTTGTCTTGCTGTCAGACTTCAGTTTCTGTAGTGGTAAGAAGTTACTAAGAAAAAGCACATTTTGCTGAACTTAATAATGCCTGAGCTTGATAACTTCAAGATTTAGCTATCCAGGACTTTGGGAATGTTTAATTAGAAGAAGGGTTAATAAACATAAAGCTTTATATGTTTCGCTGATTTCTTGATGGAAAGTAGTGAAGGGCTTTGAAGGGCAAGACCGGCCTGCGCACCAATACAGAAAACAATCATAATTATTATTCTAGATATATTTACTTTACAGGCAGACATGGGCAAGCCCAACCTGCCTTTGAAACCAGAAGAAGTTGTGAGACTGTACCACCATGGCCGCCAGCTGAAGCTAACATACATACTGACATTTGAAAAAGGTTTTTGAGTTCTGGGTTCCTGTGATACTCTTAACTGCAGTCACAGTGGAGAAAATGAGTAAAACTGCTGAAACTGCTGATTTGTGTCACTGTCAGTTTGTGATACTTCTTTTTTGCAACCCAGACAGCTGCTTGCTAGCGACTGGGTAAGAACTTTCTCAGTTCTCATAAGCTGCTGAAGATGTCAAAGGGAACCCACTCCTACTGGATTATGGACTGCATCTGAGTCATGAAAGACTTTGCATTCTGTTACCAGTCCTTTGTAACTGCTTATGCCAGTTCTTGGCCTCATTTGTAGCAATTAATTTGGAATTACACTTTGATTTCATCATGCTTCTTTACACTTAATATAGACAAGAGTGACACTTCTTATTCCTGAAAATATTACTATGTTAGTGTAGCCTCTGATATAATTCATTGGGCCTTATTCAACCTCTTTGTGCCTAATGAAACTCAGTAAAAGTTGTGTTTGTCAAAACAGTTTTATTTTCTTTTGGATTTACTATATAATAATAATTAAAAAATCCAATATACTAAGTGGAGTGATTTTTGATAAACGGTTTTTAATTAATTTTATCTGATTTGTAAGAACACGGAATTTAACTTGAAAAAAGGAGTTTCTCAGCTGCCAACTGGAAAAAATATCACCAGTTTATTAAGAAAGAAAAGTATGTTATGGATGAGATTACTCTGGTGCCATGTTTGTATCAGCAGTATGTTTTCACTTATCCAGATCCTGATGGAAACAAGAGCTACAACATACTAAATTCAGCTAGCTGTGTGAATTATGCTGCTTAGTTTTATTCTGAGAAGTGTCTGCTTGGTGGTGTCTTAGATGCAATTAAATATATACATTTTTTTCTACTAAATGTAACTCTAGATCTAGTACTTTTCGTCAGAGATTCTATGCATTATGTGGGAATCTCAGATTGTTATTTTCTAATGATGATGTGATGAGAGAATAGAAAAATGCCCTTCAATTCTTTTCCTTGTGCATGGTTGAACACAGAGGTTATAACTGAAAACTACAAATTATGAAAAAATATATCCATGGCCCATAGGGTTCACTGTTCTGCCTTCTGCAACAGTTGGTGGAAGTTTCTTCCAAAGAACCAAACCCATCACTACAAAACATCCTGTAGCAAGTGACAGTTATTCTTAATTTTAACTGGCTCTTGTCAAGAGACATTTGGAATGATAGAACATGTGGAGAATTGAAGGCATCATGCTTGTTAGCTGAAAACACTAAGCAATTAGAGTAAGGAGGACTTTAGAGTTCTAAAGCATTTATCACACCCTTGGAGAGATGAATTATCACATGTAATGTGTTTATGTTGCATAGTGTGCAAGTTTGGAACTTCTCCTGAATCACTGATGTCTATATGACATCTTTTATTTACACTTAGTAGTATTTTTATTTATAAGAAGTTCTTCTCTCTTTAAAGGGGAGGAAAAGAAGAGATCACGTCTTTAGTTCTTCTCCCCTGTTTAGAAATCAAACACACAACTTCACTAAGTGATGCAGCATGCTGCCTTTTTGAGCTGGGAGCATGCTCTGGATGTTGTGCAGTTGTTTCTAACATTTTGTGGTGGTGTGAAGCGCAAGACTAGGAGCATAGTTATTAATGCAACTTTCTTATTTTTAACTGAAAAAAAATTAATTTAGGCATTTCTCTATCTAGAGAAGTTTTCAAATTTGTGTGTACATGCTGTTCTTACTGCACTGAGAATTTAAACTTGGATTTGGATTATTAGATGCAAGTAAAATAGATATAAATAGCAATAAATATAAAATGCGCATGAAGTGTTAAGAGAGTAGTAGAGAGTAGGGGAACTAGGGGAAACAAATGGAAGAACAACTATGTTGCTTTATATGAGAAATGTCCTTGGCCAGACCAGTTTCTTCTTTTCTCTAAACACTGTATATATGTCCATGCAGTTAGTGAAGTGGTAGCAATGATTTCAATACCCCGACTTCTGCCTGCATAGCTCTTTGGAAATGGGAGAAGGAAATAAACCAACAAATTTCTCTGCAGACTGGAAGATGATAATGCAAGCAGAGTGAGTTTTCAGCTGCAGAAAGAACAATGGTGGAAACCTAAGGTTAGATATTTTCACGTGACAGGCTTGAAAAATGAAACAGATGCAAAGTTTACAGCAGGATGTAGAAGGAAATGCTATGTAAGGAGAATCATCTCTTGGGAATATTCCCAACAGAAAGACATCTGGCCTAGGATTAGCGATCTTGTCTACTTCATCTGATTAATTTAAAAATATTCGTAATTTATCCTTTCAGCTTCCCAGTTCTTTGTTTCTTTTGTAATAAGCCTATTTCTCCCCCCTTTCCCCCATTCCCTGACTCTTTTAAAATACAATTCTCTCACTGCTATGTTGTCTTTAGAAAGCGCACAGTGTCTCCATATTGTAATTCACAGAGCGCGTGAATGCCCGAGTGTACCTCCCACGTGCGAGTAGGCAGAGACAGGCAGCATTAACAAAGCACCTCCTCGTGCTGGTTTGGCCTCATCCTTTTCTTTCAATTACACTTGTTTTGTATTTTGAATATTTAGATATTTATTTGAAAATATCTATTGGCATTACTCTTTTGCTCCTAGAAGTTTAATGAAGCACTCCTGACTAGGAAGCTTTCAATCATGTCTAGTCTCTATCTCCCTCCTGCATTTTAAACACGAATCTTCTGATGTGAACCCCCGCAATATACATATTTTCTCCTTATTCTAGGAGATTTTCTCTGCAAATTTCATGTCATATCAGTGTTTTTACGGGGATGCCTGAGAGAATCTTCTGAATTTTCTTTGGAGATGCAAAACGTTCATTTTTACTTCTTTCTTCTCCTTACAAGGTTTTATATTACAGCAGCTTCTTTCGAACATCATACAGGAATCTATGACGACAGGCAATTCAAACAGGGATGCTAACAAAATAGGGAGGAGCAGCAGCGTGCAGGCTTTATGGCATCTGCTCCAGAAGTGGTTGGAGGAGCAGAGATCTCTGTCAATTGAGTAGATTTATTGCCCTGGCCCTCTGGGTCCGCTGTCAGCCCTGAGTCAGAGGCCCCTGTTCAGGTGAACGCTGATCCTTGACATGCAAATTTAAGGCTTTTGCTCATGTGGTAGCTCTAATGGTGTTCCACAGATCTAACCTGAGTTAAGAATGACGAATACTTTCTCTTATACTCGGAAAGAATATCATTTATGACAGAATAGTTTCATTACTGGCTTTTACTTGTAGCATCTTCTAACGATTCTTCTTACATGCAATTGTGGAACGTGCGCTGAAGAAGCATGACTTTTTCACATAAGCACATAGTACTGTACGGGTATGTTTAATCTCAGGGCCTGAAGACACCATTCGTAAATACTTTCTCTTTGTGGAGAGGCGAAGATTTGTGCTGCATCATGCTCTCTCCGGTGTAAGGGGCAGAGCTGCGTGGTGGAAGTTCGCCACCTGCAGCTGCCTCTGTAGTACTGCTTCTTTTTGTTGCGTGCGTTTTTTAACGTCTTTTCTACAAAGCTGCCGTGGAAAACGCCAGGAAATTCTATCTCTATTGCCTGTGAAGGTGCGTAGATTTAATACCGTGTATATGGCCATTTATTACACACGGGCTCTCCCCAGGCGAAGAGGCGACGCGAATCACACCTGGGGCCCGGCGGCCGCCCCGCCCCTCTGCTCGAGGCCGAGCCCTTCAGCTCCGCGTGCGTCCCGCCCGCTCCGCCCTTACCCGCGCACGCGGGAGCTGCGGGGCTGTTGCCGGCAGCGCGACCGTTGTGCCTCGCGCTGCGCTGAGGCCCGCGCAGGGCTCAGCACGGCGGCTGCAGAGGGCGAGCTTGGTGGATGTGCGCGCGGCGAAGCAGCCGGCGAGCAGCGGGGCGCGAGCGGGAGAGGTGCGGAGAAAGCGCGGAGCTGTTGACCTCAGAGCCGCCTTCCGAGTGTGGAACGCGTGGTTCTTCGCGAGAAAGTTTCTCCGCGGTGTGAGAGAGCCGCCACCTGTGCTCCATCCGTCAGCAGCGCTGTGTATGGTATTTATATTACTTTAGAGATCGCTTGTGCTCTGCTTAAAATGTCCAAAAGCGTGTCCCGCCACCCCAAACCCTCAGAAACAAACCACCTCCTTCTTCCCCACAAAACCCGACCTACCACAAAACCACCCCTCCCGACAAAACCCACCCTAAAACAAACACAAAGCTCCAAACCAGACCCGCGCTGTGTCAGGTAGGTGTTCCCGCATGGAGCTGCAAGGTAACAGCTGCTTTTCTTTACAAATTACTCCAGAAGCTTCAGTACGGTCAGGTGCAAATTAGATGCGTATTGCCAACGGCAGCTACTGCTATGTGAGGCTTTCATGCTTTATTTCCATTGTTTGTATTTTTCATTTCTCTTGCAACAAAGACTCGGGCAGTGTAACATCCTGTGACTGATGAGACGGTATGAAGGTGATTCAATAGGATTAAAATACAATTTACTAGATTAAAAACGTGGAAGTCCAGAGTATTTGTATTTATGGTTAGGTGAAAAATTTTCTGCTTTAAACCAGTTTAAAAAATTCCAATCTTTTTAATTTTTTTTTTTTTCCCTAAAGAAAACATCAGAGATGGTCAAAAGCCTATAAAAATAACATCATTATTCTTTCCTTGCTTTTCTTTGCTTCTGCTTTAACATTTCTATAATGTAGAAATAAAGTCATGAGTAGACAGAAAACTACTGCAGTGACCCTACAGAGGTCGATGCATTTGAGCACAAATCTCAGATGAAATTAAATTTAGAGTTAAGCACTGCTTCATTCAGGGAGAAACAGGTCCCACCTTTAATTTATTCTCTATCTATCTGTTTTTGTTTGTCCAATTGTCTATATTTATACTGTCCAAATTGTCTATATTTATTAGGCTATGTGGTCTATAGAATTTTGCTTTAAAACGATGTTTAAGTTCTGCAACAATTTTAGAGCTGAAACAATAGAGGTGTTGGAGTCTAGAGGAAAGATATGCTTGTATGTAAGTGCTGAATAGACTAAGTGGAAAATTAAAAAAAAAAGAAAGAAGGAAAAGAATTCCTGATAACCAGATTATGGGGAAATTGGTTCCTTCACTGAGTCTGACTGAAGAACGAAATGAAGTGTAAGCAAGGAGTAAGAAGGAAGCTAGGAAACACTGCGAAGTGAAAATTGAACTACTAATGGGTATTGGTAGTCAATATAATAGTATAATGTCATGTATATTCCACTGATGGAATTTTACATTTGTTCATGTAGTGTTCCCCTAGTATAAAACTTTGCATTTAAAACAAAGAAAAAACCAAACTCCCCAAACAAACCAAAACACCACCAACGAAGAAAGTTCAAAAGATGTTTTTAACCTGATCAAAATCCACCCCAGAGAGCAAAAATAATAATAAAAAAAAAGAACATTCACAAGCTATAACAAATGATTCTTATGGTTGAGATCTCCTGTGTCTGCTGAAGAAATGAGAATAGAGAGGACAATGGTATCATTTAGATTTAAACTTGACTATGTTAAAAGGGACTTAAAAGTTTTATGGTGCATAGCAGTTTTAAATAGCTTTAAAGATTTAAGTAACTGGTTTTAAACTGTAAGAGGGTAGATTTAGACTAGATATTAGCAAGTAATTCTGTACTGTGGAGGTGGTGAGATATTGGAACAGGATGCCCCGCAAGGTTGTGGATCCCCCCTCCCTGGATGCATTCAAGGCCAGGGTGGATGGGGCTTTAAGCATCCTGGTCTAGTGGGACATGTCGCTGCCTATAGTAGGGGGACTAGAACTAGATTGTCTTAAAGGTCCTTTCCAACCTAAACCATTCTATGAAAATAAAGACAGTGCTGTTTTTGGCAACCAGAATTCAGGGGCTAGAACACTGGTAAATTCCCAGTAATAGAAAAAAGACTGTTAATGCTTGAAACATTGTTCTTAGGATGGTAACGATCAGCAGTGCTGTAACTAATCTGATTAAAAGGACTTTTTTTTTTTTAATTGGCCAACAAAAAAGTTTTTTAGAAATAAATTGACAGTAAGAGGAGGGCTAAGGAGAATCTCCATCCTTTACTGGATACGGCAGGGAATGTGACCTCTGAGGGTAAGGAAACGACTGAGGTTTTCAGTGCCTTCTTTACGTCTGTCTTCAAAGTCAGACCAGTTATTCTTGGGATACTCTGTCCCCTGACCTGGAAATCTTGGATAGAGAGCAGAATAAACTGCTCACAAGTCAGGTGGAAACAGTTAGAGACCTACTACTCCACCTGGACTGTCACAAGTTCATGGGGCCAGACAGGATCCACCTGAAGGTGCTGAGGGAGTTGGCAGAGGTGATAGCCAAGCTGCATTCCATCATCTGTCAGTGTTCCTGGTCAACCAGAGAGACTGCAGTGCGTTGGAATCTTGCCAATGTGACTCCCATCTACAAGAACAGTCTTAAGGAGGATCTGGTGAACTACAGGCTTGTCAGACTGATCTCGCCAGGGAAGGTGAATCTTGTTCTTGTTGGTTGGAGAGGGACATGAGGAGGTCCCAAAGGTTCCCACAATACAATGTCTTTGGATGTGTTTTGAAGAATCTTATTTCAAACTGAATTGCTGGGAGAGGAAATAGAGAAGATGAGGACGTCATCCTGAGCAAGATGATGTTCATCAAGGAGTTTTTAATCAAGCTCATGTCTGAAATCACTGACTCACTATGGCGTGCAAACTACTGCTTACAATTTCTAAAAGAATAGCTGATGGCAAATGTGACTTCCCTTTTAAAGAGGTTTAACAGAAACATTGGGAAGTCTAGACGTAAATAAATCTGGCTTCAAAATGAATTCAGTAAGAATTATGTAATAAAGGATAGAACTGTAGGCATATGGTTGAGAATGATATAATGGGAAAAACTTGCCAAAACTTGCCAACTACTTGCCAAAGGTGTCTACAAGAGGCCTTCGATTGTCTTGACATATTTTACAAGAGTTTACAGGAAGACATTGAGCAGTGTCACTAAGCAGTAAGTTTTAAAAAATATTGAACTTCCATTTACCAAGGTTTCATAATGATTAACAAACAGAAAACAAGATGAAAAATAAGTGGCTTTCCTTTATAAAGAAATATCGCAAGAATTTTTCCAGGGGCTGTGCCATCCGTGACAGTGATCCAGAAAAGTGGTATGTACAAGGTGGTAAAAGTTTACTTGTTTTACTAATTTATTCAAGATAGTAAAAATGAAATATTGTTATAGCTGTAGAAAGATTTCATTATACTGCATGAAGGAGTGATAAAATGGCAGATGGGACTCAGTGCAGATAAAGGCACTTGGGAAAAACAATGTTAATTTTCCGCATTAAAACTAAAGGCAGTCAATCATGTATTACAGCATAAGAGATCTTCAAACTACAGCATTTCATTCTAAGCAATTATCTGCTCTAAGCACGATACCAGTTGTAGGAAAAAAGCAACAACTAGATTATTAGGAATTATTTGGAAAGAAATAGCGACCAAACCATAAAACCTTATTGTGCCATTACATAAATGACACAGTTTGCCTACAGCTTGATAGTTACCTGAAGTTTTGGTTATTCAACTTCTGGAAGTGTGCTATAAAACTAAAACACATTCAGAGAAGGGCAACAAGGATGATCATAGATTTGAAGAGATTTTTTCTTGAGGAGTCATTAAAGAGATTAAGGATCTTCAGCCTGGAAAAGTTATGACCAAGATGATAGCAGCATATGTAGTATTGAGTTTCACTGTAAAGAAGAAAAAGAAGTGATATAATGACAGATTGTTTCCTTTTTTTCCCCTTCCTATTGCAAAAACTTGGATATTCAATGGAACGTTCAAGGAACGTTTGGATTTTGCATTAAGGGATATAGTTTAGTGAGAACTATTGGTGATAGGTGGATGGTTGGACTGGATGATTTTGTATGTCTTTTCCAATCTTGGTGTTTCTTTGATTCTGTGAATGTTCATAACAAAAGAGTACAAATTCATTTGTTCATTGATTAGATGGCTGGTGGAAGCAGAAATTTTGAAAAGCTGTGAAATACGCTTGAGTAAGAACTCTTCTGGCTGCAGAATGATTGAATTTAGCAGTCAGTATCAAGAGAAATAATGCTGCACGCTTACTCTTCTGTAGCAACCAGCAGCAGGTCAGCAATGGAGATGGCAGTACATGGCAAGATTCAAACTACTGGTTTGAACCAGTATTGCCATTCTTAGTTTTTATGTGACGGGAACAAAACATGGCAGTCAGAGGGCAAGTGTTTGTATGCATTCCTGTACACCCACTGTGTGTAGGGGAGAATGTCTCTGTGGCTGCCGTGTGCTGCTGTCCTCTCCTGCTGTGGAACCTGGCCTGCAGGTGTGTGAGCTCTCAAATCTAGAGGATGTGCTGTTAACCTTCTGCCATGTGAACTGCTGGTATTGTAACTAAGGAGCACAAAGCAGCAATCAGGTGGAAAAAAATAGAACTGATAATGTATTTTTTTGATGTCTGTGGAAAGATGTAGTTTAAGTTCTCCCCATGTCTTCATGCTTGCACTGCAAAATGCTGCAGCTGCAGTCCTGTTCTCTATGGAATATAGAAGTCTGATCTTCCTAATGCTTTCCTGGATACTTCTAGGCATCACGGAGAGAATTTTTGGCTCTTCGCTCACCAAATGTAATTAAATGTGTCTCTCAGTACTGGAAACTGAACAGGGATGTAGTTTGCCTGAAGCATCACTTATTACTCCAGAAAAGGATGATGATCATTGTAACTTGCTGCTGCTGCTTCTTTTTTTTTTTTTTTTTTTTTTTTTTTTTAAGATGATACTTGGGGCTTAATGAAGTGCCTCCTGCTAACAGTGTAGTTGACAGAGCAAGATCAGTCTGTGGCAAAAATTGCCACATCATTGTTACTCGAAAGTCTTTTTGAATTGTCTGCGTTTTTAGTTCTAGCTCAGCTTCCTGCTTTGTTGAAGTAATTACATTTTTAAAAATTCTCAAACAGTTAAATCACTTTTAGAGCTGAAGGGTCATAAATCTGATATCAACTCAACACTGTAAAGCAGACTTTTGTTTTAATTATGGGACAACTTTTAAAGATTAGCAGTTGTACTTTAAAATGATTCTGAGCCACGGTGGATTCAAATTCTGTAAATCATGGGTTATAGCCCATATTCTGATGTGAGATGTATTTTTTAAAAACATTTTTGTAATAAAAAGTATGTTCTTTAATGTTTCTATTGCATCTCCTCAAAAAAAAAATTTGCAAATTAAAGGTATTTTTCATTTGAAGGGCTAATATAGCTAATGTTCACTGTTGTTTATTATAGATGGTTCTGAAGCAGTGACTTCAACTATATATAGCACTAATGACAAAAAGAGGATTCTCAAGCAATTCTAATTACAAAGAATGAATTATAGTTCATAATTAACCTAAACAATAGAGAATAATTAATCATTTCTCTTTTACTATCTTTCCCTGTAATAATTTTTCCAAGAAATGCATTAGGGGGCAGCAGAGTCATTTAGTTAATCCAGTTCAGACCTATTTCTAACACAAGCAATTCCTAGAGTCATAGAATTGTTTGAGTTAAAGTGAACCATTAAAGTTCATCTTGTCGAGCTCTCCTGCATTAAACAGGAACACCTAAAGCTAAATCAGGTTGCTCAAGTGCCTGTCCAGCCTGACCTTGAGTGTCTCCAAGGATTGGGGCATCCACCACCTCTCTTGGCACCCTGTGCCACTGCCTCAATATCCTTATTGTAAAAAGCTTTTTCTTATATCCAATCTGTATCTCCCCTAAATCCAATATTCAGTATTTTTGTTAAGAATCATATTTTTGTGAATGTTGTTGCACCAATATAACGTGTAAGAAGAGCACCGTGTGTGTCTGTGTGCATGTATATAAGTATATGTCAATATCTCTATATTTTTAAAATTTTTTTTTTCTCTCTCTTTTTTTTTTCCTTAGTGCCTCAGATTTCATTTCCATGTTTTGGTTAGGTTTTAGACATTGAAACACTGGTCCTAGCTTGAGATCACAATTTTTTGTAGTAGTTATTTTAAAAACATTTAAGTGATTTTTTGAAGGTTGCTTTTTTATAAATTGAACTTTTCCTCCTGTGTCAGTTGTTTTAATAAAATATTATCTCTCTCGATATGTTTCTGTTTCTGTGATGATCAGAGCTAATCATGTCTAAATATTGTTGCCCTCTTATATCTCTAAAAATGGGACAATTCTTCACTTGTCCTAAAGAGTTGTGAGTGGAAATGCTAAGCCACAGCCTGAAGCAGTGATTGAGCACCAGGTGGGAAGGCAGGGCCAACCCAGGGGAGCTCAGGTGCATGCAATGTGCCTGACTGACCAGATGGGGTGGAGCCAGGATCCACTTCTTCCCTGACCTTATTTAAGGGTTGACAGTGAAGGCATGGGTATCTCACTGGAGATCCCTGCCTACCTGAGGCATTTCAAGGGTAAGCAGATTTTTTTTTTCCTTTGTTTCTCTGTCCAGTGCTGCTGTGTTTGGACTTATTCTCACTTGCTGCAGCCTAGGACTTTGCTACTCTCCTATTATTGCTGCGCTTTCCATCGCGTTATGGTGTTACAATTCATTCAAAAGATTTATCTTCAGTGGAGAAAGCCTACTGCAGTTATATATTTCTTAATACTTGTTACAGGATCAATCTATTAATACTTTGTGTATAGGTATATAAGCAATAACAGCCCTCAAGCTTATGAGGGATGCACACCAACATTACAAAGCTAAGGCATTGTGATCCTGGGAGAGAACAAACTTTGAACTATAGGGCAAGCAATTCTGTTTTCTGTCTATTTATCATTTTATTTCTTATTTTCAGACAGTCTTTCCTTATTAGCAAAGCACAATTGTTCTTGTTTAATATGAAATTGCTTAAAGTACGATACATAATCTTTAATAATTTAATGAGTGCTCATAGGTAAAGTTTAATGGCAAAAAGTGAAGCAGAATAGAATACGAATACAATAATTAAATTATTAAGCGGATAATACACTTTTAAGTGATATTCTAGCATCTTCAACAGCTGTTACAGCTTTTTTGTTGAGTTGTTGGTAATTTTTTGAATTGAGTATTTTAAACAGCCACTAGTTTTAGGTCAGACCTCCTTTGTTGGCCTTTCCAACCCTGATCCACTTCTTTGAGGTCCCTCAAGTTGCTGCTTTTTTCTTACTATTTTGGATAACTTCAATTCCCAAAGCACGCTTTCACAGTCAAACAAAAAAAGTGAAGGCTTCAGTCCAGCAAAACAGTTAAGTGTGTATTTAAGTATTAACATGTAACTATTGCATTTGACTGCAGTGGAACTGCTTGCAAATTTTAAACTAAAGTGCATGTTGAATATGCTGAGTATATGTAGTGCCAAGGAAGAGCAATGGATTTGCATTATGGTGCTAAGATAGACCCTTTGTTTTATAAGTTTGCAAGATCTTCAATAAAAATATATCTTATTTTATGATGCAAATATTTTTGCTGTTTTAAAATATACTCTAAATATCACTGAATTAGATTAAAAAACATCTGTTCAATTTTATATGTTCTGATAGGTTGGCAGTTGCTTTAGAAATGTGTAAGGGCTGCTATTTCAGGCTCGGACCTAAGGAACTCTGCAGATTTAAGTCTGTTTGCCTGTCAAGTGTGGTTTCAAGGGAGAGCTGGAGGAGATGGTATAAAGTGAGAAAATTGTGTCTAAACAGAATATGAAGAGAGAAGAGAATGTATGCTGAGAGGATCTCCCTTTATTTAAATGCTATAATCTCTAAATAGCATAACTGTGTTACAAAGTTTGTGATTTTTTTTTTTTTTGTAGGGAGGAGGAAAGATATTAAAATGAGGTTATTTTTTGAAGGATCTTTTAAGAACAAGCCACTTAAAATTGTTATGCTATGGATTAGTGAGGTGGCTGCATAGGCGCTGTTGGCATAGAATACATCTTTGGGCAACTGGATCTCAGATCTAACTCAAGGTTTTTCATCAAAGCATGTGATATTCGAGGGAGTATTTCAGAATATGAAAAGTATGTCCTTTTAAAACAGAGCGTGTAATTAGGCTAAACCTGCTTTACAGCATAGGATATTCAAACTAAGAGTACTGCTGGTGTCTGACACTGATCTATTAGCTAATGTAGGCAACATGCTGGGAACTACCTGTGTGCTGTAACACTGGAAGGCAGTCCATTAGTGCCTGAATTAATGCACTCAGGGACTTTTAATTCTTCGCGGAATCTATTTCCATATTTAATTATGAGAAAGTCATAGAAAAAAGTTACAAAGCACCTTCTTCATCCATTTCATTGTCAACGAGAGTGGTGATTACTAATTCTTCTTCAAGTTATATTGCAGTGTTCACTTAAAATAATGCAGTTCCTTGCTGAGTTTGCTCCAATTAAGCCATATTTTATTTGCTAATGACTTACCAAGTTGACAATGACCTTGAAGTTGGTATTGTCAACACTTCTTGGCATAAAGCATTAGGTGATTTAGAGTTATTAAGAGTGCATCAATTTATTCTTCAGTCTTTGTCAGTGTTTTTAAAAAGCTTTTTAGTTCCATTACAGATAAGATACTTTACCTGGATAATGTACAGGTTAGTAAGTTAAGTAACAATCAATTTATATTAATTTTACTGCAGATTTTAAAAATGGTTGTATATATGACAGCATTTTTATTATTTTTGAGTTTGAAAAAGAGTACACTGGGTCATCTTTAATCACTTCAAGTCCAAATTATTTCTATCACATTTCTGTTTGCATAAGTCATTTTTACACATACATTTATAAATATTTAGGTATTGAATGTCAGTATCTCAAGTTATGCTCAATTATTGTTGAATTTAATTCACTACATGTATAAAAAATTGTAGTATAATTGAACAGAGTAGGATGTTGATTCTTGGTAAATACTTCTTGGTACTTTAAGACAAAGATGAATAATAAAATTACATTTAGACAGCTCAAAAAGCTCATAGTTATGATTTAGTAATAATGCAAAACACCTTTGTATTAAAAGCATTAAGGCAACCAAAATGATATTTAGAACAAGTGACTACAGGAAAGTAGTCACTCAGAATTTTTCTGTACTTCTCAGTTTGTTTTTATCATATTTCTCCTTTTGAAAGATGATACTGCATGTCTTTTTAATGCAGATACACACATAATTACACTGTCAATTCATATACCTTATCTACTAGAACTGCCATTAGTCTTTGTTTCCTCACACTTATATATTATATTGCACATGGCTCAAGGATAAAGAACCACATTAATAACTTTAGAAAAAAGTGAATATTGCTGCGTAAAAATAACTTAATTTCTGATCTGATACATTTATATTTCAGTTGTTCTGATCATTGTTCCATATGCTGATAGTACTACTGAATTCATCCATTTAAAAAACAAACAAAAAAGCCCCCCAAAACAGTCAATCTGCCACGTTTCCTCAATCACATCTTTAAGAATTTACTCCCTCTGTTTTGCTTTCAAGAGTTAATATGCCATAAAAATTCACTTTAACGGAGCCATCATGATGTGCATTTACCATAACTGAGAAACCATAATTTAATTATTGTAATCTATTTCTTTTTTAACCCTAAATCACTGTTCTCAGTATATGTATTGTGCAATAAAATATTACACTGATTCTGGGCTGTGCAATCTATAGACTGAAGTGCCTGGTATACATTTGATTACTGAAATGTTGAGTAATAATGAACAAGACTCCCAGCAGTCACAATCAGTAATAGGCATTAGCTATAGTGATTAGCAAGCACAGATTTTTGTTTAATAACATGCAGAAATTTAGGGATACAAATATTTTCACATCTTTATGCAAGAAAAAGAAAGTATTTTAAAACTGATTTTCTGATTCACAGTAAATTTGTGCTGAGTATTCTTTTGTAGATTTTAAATTATGGCTAGAAATGCCAGTTGGACAATTGGATAATGCTGTTCTGTAGTAGTTTTCTTTTGTATTAATTTTATTTGGAAATACGTGTTCATTTGCATTAGCAAGCGATTAAGGCATGTGATACGTATTTTAAAAGCAGAGACCACATCTAATATTTTCTTCAGCATTTCAGCTTTTCATCAGAAAATCTTTACTCTTCATTCTGTAATCAGCTGTGAATTTTAAGTTGCTCATGAAAAGCTGAAATGTTTTTCAGTCATGTAAGGTTCTCTGCTCTGTAAGTAGGTACATCTCCAAAAAAGCATTATCTATGTAAAACAGAAGATGATACCTGACATTTTTTTGGATTTTTTTTAAAATTTGTATTTGAGAGGCCTAAATCATTTCTAAAAACATTAACATTATTAACTATTAATTTGTTTCTATAATAATGAAAAATTCATGATTTCATGAGGTAAAAAAATGTTTAGTATGCTTAATACACATTTGTGTGAGTGTATATGCTACTTTTGCTCTGTTACAAGCTCATTTGCTTGTCAAGTGTTGTCCAAAGAGAAAAGAAGCAAGAATGTAGATCATCTAATGGTAAAATGACAGTCTGCACAGTTTATTCTCTTTAACTGGAGAATAAGTCCATAACAACTCAACGGCAGTGGGTAGAGAAGATATGCATTTGTAAAGAAGGAATAAAATCCAGGGAAGGTATGTTTAATACCAGTTAGCTAATACTAACTGGTATTAAACGTAAGCTGGAGGTATCATCAGTCTTATTCCTGTGATTCTGAGAATAATCATACATTGAATACAGAACAGATTTGTTAGAAACTGTGTAAAAAAGGAAAGTATGTTTTTACAGTTTGCTGTTAGTAACTCAGTCTCATTTCTTTAGACTCACAAACTAATGTTTTTTTTTTTAATACAACTGTTATCTCTAGATGGGATACAGCTTGGAGTTCACTTTTTTTTTTTTTGCTGCCAAAGACTTTAAGTCTGTTTGATGAGAGGCTGCTGTCTGCTCAACGTTTTCCTAGATCATAGAAAGTAGGCTGGACATCAGGGTCGTCCAACTCACAGAGACCCTCTACTGTGTTATTTGAACATACTTTCTGCCCTGAAAAGGTTCTATTCCACTAAAAATATCATACTATTTCTTTATTAGTGTGATAATAAAATGCAGATAATTCTGCAGATTTAACAGTTTAAAATTCAGTATGCTTATTCTTACTATAGACTTCAAAATTAATCAGATTCCTATAAGACCTAATCTGTTACAGTTTACAGTAACTGTAAGAAGTCTATTCTGTGCATAACTGGACAATAATGCTTGCTCTATCATGCACTAAAGCAGTAGTAAATAATGCCTTACAGGAGACACTTGATGGTGCTGTTACTCTTTTACCCTGAAAATTTAACAGCTTTGTCCTTCTTTTATAAGAATGATAATATTAAAGTACTTTATATGTTGGAGGAATAAGTGGTTTTAATTTTTTCTTAGTGTTAAAGGCTAACATGTTAACATATAAGCTTGTAAGCATGTCAATTTTCATCATGGCAATGCATAGAATGGCTATAGATGATATGCATTTATAAAGAAGGAATACTAGCATTAACTGATATTTTTTGAGGATTCTGAGGTTACATGTGCAAAACGAAGGAAAAATGAGTTTTTCTTTTCTCAGATAGGACAGACTGCAATACTAAAATTATTGAATAAATTTAAAAATATGCAAGGTTATCTTGGAATTGCATTTTATTAATAGTGACAAAGCATCCATCTCAAAATACTGTATATATGGTGCTCCATAAACAAGCTGAAGGGATGACTGGTCATCCATTCATATAATATTCTGAGAATATGACATTAATGATATGTTGAGCATAAAATTAATTTGTTAGAAATCATGTAATACTTCAGTGAATTATAGTGATTGGATTTAGAACTGGTGATTGAGATTTGAGATGTATCTATCAAATGTACTGTATTTGAACTAGTTGCTTTCTGATTACTGAAGACCACATTCAATCTACAGACCACTTTATTTCTTTTTATAAGTGGAGTGTATTTAGCGTGCTTTTGCTTCTTTAAATAATTCTAATGGAAAAATTATTTTGTGCAGATGAGGTAATATATGTCTGGTCAAAAAGTAGAATGCTACACAAATTCTGAGGTATTTTGTATGGATATTTCTTTGTACCAATCACGTAAAAGTTGCTTCCTCGGGGAAACATGCATATCCCAATTAATTCTTTATCAGCAGTCTCTGCTTGTGATTAGTACATAAATGTACTTGTGTTGTAAAACAGCAACTTAGGCTACAAATTTGTTTTTGAGCAAGCAAACATACAACTATAAAAAAGTGTGACATATGTATGTTGTAGACCAAAATGACACAAAAATATATACAAACCTTGAATTTTCATTTATGTCACATGAAAAAGACCTGTCAAGTGGTCTAACTTTCATAGAATCTGGAATAGAATATAATTTGATGTGCATTTAATGGCCATGAAGATAGAATTGTAGAATCACCAAAGCTGGAAAAGACCCCCAAGATCATTTAGTCCAACCATCCATCTACCTTCAGTGTTTCCCTGCTAAACCATATCCCTTGAAGATAAAATATCTAAACACTTCTTGAACACCTTCAGGAGCAGCGACTCAACCACCTTCCTGAGCAGCCTATTCTAGCACCTGACTGCTCTTCCAGAGAAGAAATTTTTCCAAATGTGATGAATGTGTAGATATGTTCAGAAAGTGTAATTGAACAGACAAGCGGTCTGCTGAGCAGGGTCTTAGTGCTGTGGACTGTAACTTCTTGATGTGGACTATGATAACCTATTTTTTTTTTTAATTTTTGCCATTTTAGTGCATTTTATTGAATATTATTAGTCTGCATAGTTTGAAGTTATATTGTTAATCAGTACTTTCTTATGGCAGTTACCACTGCATGCTTTGGAGAGAGGCCTGTGCTTTGCTTGATGTGCTATGTATGACTTAAGAAGCAGCTTAAGAACTAAAATAAGAAAGTCTAAAGTAAGTGAAAAAGCATTTTAAGAAGCTTCTACAGCATAGTTCCTTCCCTGGAATCACAAGACTGCAGCAGAGGTGTAAATCATCAAGACTTTGTTAGCAGTTAACTGAAGCTGTTCTCTGTAGTTTAAGCATTACCCATCAAAATATCTTAAGTGAAACAAATTGATGTTAATAGGAAATTGAAATGGAGTGGTGTGGTGATCAAGCAAATGATGAAATGAGGTGAAAACCTGCCTGAAGGACTTTGCAGTGTAACAAAATAAAACTACTGTGTGGTTTGTAGTAGAATTAAGGTATATCTAGCAAGCAAAATTCATACATTCTGTAGTGAATCCTTATATATAAGTATTATTTTTACTTTATTTTTGTCTGTTAGGTATTATATAATATATTTTTGGTCTATTAAAAAAGCATAAGTATAGCCAAGAAATAGGAAGATGCTCTCCAGCAGCTGTTGTTTTTTTTTCCTTTCCTTTACATTAGGATGTTACTTAATCTGTCATGAGACAAAAAAGAATGCATTTTAGAAAATTAATGAGAAAACACCGAGTTTAAACTTCTTCATGAAGGGCAAGGACTTCAGAAAGATGGTGTGACTCAGTATATAATATGCCAGGGTATTTTATTTTTTAACTGTTCATTCCAAAATTGTTATGTTTGCTCTCTATAAATAGTTTCTTACATCATTCTGATTTAACTGAATTATTCTAACATATGTGTATTCATTTATATATACAAGTGTTGTTCTGAAAGTATGTCTCCTGTGTCATTACGTAATCTCACAATGTCAGAGGTGGATGTTGATGGTATGGAACCTTCCCACCATTATTCCATTACATTTTATTGCTGTGTGACAGATGGCAGCAGAGGAACAACTTGACAAAATTGTGTCTGACCTGGAATTGCAGGTGAATTGAAGGTGTGGAGTTGAATTCCTCCATGTGTAAAAAAAAAAAATAGTATCCATTGACATTCATTGACACTTATTGAGCATTTGTTCTATCAATTAGTGTTATTGTGCTCTTTGTCGTAGGACCTATGGAAATATATAAGAGGAATTACTTTCAGAGATACCTACAGCAGTTAGGATTCTTTGTGAAGTATATGAGCTCGGGAACAGCAAAGTCTTTCCTTTCACATAATCGGACATCTTTTCTTATTTCATTGGAAACTTAATCCTTGCAGCTATTAATTTTGCTGTGGTTTCAGAAAAATGAATGCATTTTTAAAAGTTTATTTTACAGAAAATCCATACTTCATACTTCGTGGCTTGTTTTAAAAAAAAAAAGTATATATAATTAACTTTTGTCAATATGCTTGAGGTTTTGACTTTTCATTCAGACTGGTCTCTTGCTGTACTTGATTGTCTTTTTGCACATTAGAATGTGCTCTGAGGAGGATGTTGAATATCAATCAGCTTAGCTCTCCTGAGCCCTCTGAGTGTTCAGAGCCATCCTCATGGGATATGGTCAAGTAGATCCCTGAGCAAGTCAGAGCCAGAGGAGGTGATCTGCAAGGTTTGTAACTAATGAAAAAGGATGAATTCTTTGAAGATATGAAAGTTCTAGTGATGGTTGAATTTCAGATCCTGAGCAATAGTGAAACTCGTCCTTAATTAACTAAATTTTAACACATCCGCTTCTATTTTCTTTGAAAATACTTGTTATCAAAAAGAATATAGGGAAGTGTTTTTCCTAGCTGACTTTATAGCCTCGTGTTAAGAGGAAAGAATCTCATTTAGGTCTGTATCTTCCTGTAGAAGTGCTCTTTAGGATACTGTATGCTAGACTATTACTGTACAAGCGATCATTAAGATACTAAAAAATATGTGTATGACCATTATTTCTTGTGTGTGAGTATAAATGTCTGCCTTGAATTTCTTTTAAAAACAAACAAAAATACTTCAGATTTTAGACTGTGCATCCGATTCTTTAACTCTCAGTGAAATAAGATGTTAATATGAATAGTTCTGGAAAGATGAGGCTTCAGAATCTTTATTTGAAATCACTGCTGTACATACTAGAAGCCTCGATTTGTGGAATTTTCAAATAAGGCTAAATATTAATCTGATTTGAGCTTCAGTTTTCAGACTACTTCTCTAAATGCATTTGAATTTGGAAAGAGAAGTTTTTCAAAATTCAGAATGCATTATTTGTAGGTTGTTTGGTCTTAATTTGTTGTCCAAGAATCTGTCATGGTTGAAGTCCCTTCCAGACTAATTGAAATGGCATTTGAAGTGGTCATAAAAATTGTTTGTGTATTTTAAGTGATTTCCTTAATGCCGTCTTCCTAAAACTAAATCATAAAACAGTTCTTTAGAGAGTTGCTGTTATCCAAAAAGATCTATTCTGTCTGATTTCATTATTTCATATCTAGAGTTAGAGCCTCATAACTCACTTATAACTTTGTTTTACATGTGGTACAGTAACATATCTAAAAAATGGTATGTCATATTTTCTGTATGCTTTTTATTTTTTCTCCATTTTCTCTCGAAGGATTTGAGTCATCCTTTGATAGCAACTACATGATTTTGCTGTTATTGAAACATGATTTGTGTTGCTTCTTTTGGATTCACAGCAAAATTTTACAGTACTGTGGGACTCCTCCCATTAGTAAGTAATCTAGGCTTTCATTAGTTACTGCAGACAGATGCTGTTCATAACAGGAGAATAGCCTTTCATTGAATGTATTTAGATAATCATTCAAAAACGAAGCCTCATAAATCTTTCCTTTAACTTTCTAAATGGAACTGTGCTACAATATAAAAATGTCAGCATCAAAAAGAAGGCACAAAAAATGACATCCTCATGCCATAGTATCGTGAAGTAAAAATGAATTACAGGAAGAAAAGAAGGTAATGTCACTTCAGCTTTTTCCTACTACTTAAAACTAATCTGTAACTGTATTTCAGATATAAAGATTTTCTCTACAGGATGTAAAAGTACTAAAATTATACTGAAAATTGAAAAAAAAAAACCAACAACTTCCTCCCCCTCAACACTTAAAAAGCCCCCAAATTTCTCAGTATTTTACTCTTTTATTTCACAGTAAAATCCCTAAAATAATTTAAGAGCATAAACTTTTTACATTTTGTTTGTAGAGACTGTGGGGCCGAGTGTTTTTACATGCTTGAAATCATGTGTCAAGGTTAAAATTGAATGATTCATAGTCACAGCTTCTCTCAGAATTCATTAAGATCCAGTAGGAATACATAAAAATGTATTTAGAGTAAATTACCTGTGCTTTTCAGTTTGGAAATGTTTCTAACTGAATAACTTAAATGCTCTAGGTGTTTTATTTTACATGGCAGAATTTTGCAGCTGGTAGCAAGCATAAGTTAACTCTGCATAAGTTATAGGATTTAAAGCAATTTTCTCTGTAATCTGAAGTGCTTTATTTTTGTTTGATTATATATTTAAGTTTTTATAGACTGATTTATCTTCTTAAGCATTTTTTTTCTTTTAACAACTGTATTTTCTCTTTTGACTGAATTTTCATGTTTTTTTTACAAAATGTATTTGTGGAGTGAACAAGTGTGTATGAGGAAACTATTGTAAAAGTGTGTTCTTACATTATTACCAATTTGGGGTGTTAAGCGATAGAATAATGCCAAACATAATTTTTTTTCAAAGTTGTGTGCACTGGAGGTAACTTCCATGTTCATTAAACAAGAAGCAATTGATTCTATGATAAAAGACAGAAATCTAATTTCTTGACAGAAAGAGGCAAATTGGTTTGTCAAGGTGAAAAGCTGTGTTAAAGTTCAAAGAACTTAGACTTGTAGCTATGCTTTAGCAATGGGACTTCTGAAATTTGTAAATATTTGTTATGTAAATGCAAAGCAGAGAAAAAAATAAATTTATTTATTTATTATTTATTTAGAACAAAACATTTTAACTCAAGACTGTTATAAGAATGACAGTTGTGCAACTATAAAGAGCTCTTAAAACTGTTTGTGTTAGGAAGGCAGGAAGGTGAGAAAGCTGTCTGAGGATCTCTTTTGAAATAATGTGAGTGTATTGCAAAGGTTTGCTGTGAATTAGTGTTTCCCATCTGGGAATATTCTCAGATGATAATTAATGAGGAAAGTAATAAGTTATCTCATGTCAAGGATTTAAGACCCAGCAGTGATGTGAATGGGTGGACCTGCATCACTGGGAGGTGACTTACTCTTGGCACATGATCAGATGTGCTGTGCTAAAGTGTTTTAATGTGGAATTATTCCTTACTTTTATTTTTCATTCCTTTACCTCTAATTAACCCCTTTAGTCTTTCCTGGATGTGTAAATCTGTCCTTGACATAAGAGGGAGAAGAAATAATGTCATAAATGCATATGCAGGAGGATATATAAAAGCATTGAGAGGACCTAGTACCACTTTTATGAGGAAGAAGCAATGCACAAAACTAGACAGATTCAGGAAAGAGGGGAAAATTGGTGCTTTCTGGTGGGAAGGTTTAGAAAAGAAAAAAATAACTTTTTTACATGTACGTGGAGGCAGAGAATGTTTGTTATTCTCTTTTTATTTTTTTCTTCTATCTGGTTCAATAGAACTTTGAATGAATGAACATTCTTCCTATATTCAAATTAAACTAAATATCTGCTGACAATTATCTCTTAGGCTTGGTTAAGAGTTAATGAATAGAAATTTATAATAAAAATAAAATTAGAAAAGTTAATTAAGCATTAAGACTGAGAATCCATCTCAGTAATTTAAGTTGATGAAAAGTGTGTTGTAATTACCCTAGAAAAAAAAAAAAAAAATTCCATACATCTAAGTCCTGAAATACAAACTGTCCAGGTAAAATAAATAAAGTTGTCTTTTGATTTTAGCAAGGATACTACAGTTACGGGGTCTGCGGGGGGAGGAAAGTAGTAATGTGAACAGTCAACTAAACTCAGCTCTGTGCTTTGGGATTGAATGCAGTGACAGAAAACCTTACTCTTACAACTAGACTTAGCCCTGAGCTTTGTGACTGGATCTTCTGTTCAGGAAAGATTAGATATGAACTTATGCTTTTATTCCATTACAAAGGGATTCATAACATTTTCCAGTGGATCCCCAAATTTCTAATAATAATTAAGTTCATAATGCAGCTTGTAAATTGGAGGAATATCTTTCCAAATTAAGATTTTTCACAAAGCTGGTAAGAATTCTGTGTCAGTGAGTCTGTAGTCAACTTTAGTTAACTAATAGGATCTTTAGTATTGCAGAAAGATGGATTGACTTACATGCCTACAAACATTACCATGTTCATTCCTTCTTCTAAAGACTAGGCTGAATTTTAATTATCAGTTCATTCTAATTTAGGATCAAAAGCATTAAAATATTCAGCTGTGACTGTATATTTATCACTAAATCTTTTGGGATTGGATTTCTTTCAAGTTGCAACTTAATCTGAATTTCTGGAGGTTAGAATGTTTGTTTTTGGTATGAAGTCTGAATTTTTTTTTTTAGCTGTCAACACTTATATAAGTTTCAACTAGTTAAAAAAAATAGTTTCAAGAATAAGAAACAAAAGGATTTAGTGAGATTTACAGCACTTATCCTGATTTTAGAAGTTGATAACTATTAACTGTAAGTTTGTGTGTTAATCCTGTGTCATTGTTTGCCCAAACTTTTTAAAGAAAAAAGTAATCAGTTTTTGCAAGGAACTGGATCTTCTAACCAAAGAAAATGCAAAGTAAATGGGAGTCCTGCAGAGTAAAAAGTATATCAAGAAAGAAGATCTTTCAGAAAGTGCAGGGAAAATCTCTGAAGATGTGTTTGTATTTGAAGTTAACAAAAACAAGCAAATAAATTATAGAAACCTTAGCAGAGTCACCATTAAATCTCAATTTATTGTTTTATCTGCCTTTGCTCAGTCATGTCCTGAAAAGAAAATCATGTTATATTTTGAAAGAACAGACATCAAATTTTATATTCCCAACATAAATAAGGTTTTTTTTTTTTGAAAGAAGTGAATAGAACTTAAATATACGAATCCTACAAACACCTAGGCTATGACTGCTATGTATTTTGCACTTAAGACCTCTAGTGAGTAAATATTTATCTGCTGTATTTCTGATTATTTTTTTTAATTCTGGTACTTTACTGCATTTAATTGCAGTTGTACATCATGATTGCTTGATGGCAGCATCAAGGCTGTAGCATGCTGGGCTGCGTAACGTGAAATAGGGTTCTGTGACATGATACAGAAAAACAAATTTAAGAGGAGAAAGGTTGCATTGTATTGTGAAATTGGTAGCATTGCAGGGGGATTGCTGGCTGGTATTAACAGCTCAACTTCAGTTAGGCTGAAATAGTTACGAATGTATTGTATTGATTTTCTTTAACTTTTTTTAATCTTCACTAAAAATAGGTTAAAGTATTTTTTAAGAGTAGTGAAGTAAGATACAGATAGTCTGCTATTATTAAATAATGTATCTTCGGAAACATGTCTCATGTTTCAAAACCAAGAGTTGAACCTGACTGAGAAAATGTTGTCCTGGTGAAGATACTCTTCTGATGTAGCTGAATTAAAAGCTACTCAGAAGTGCTGTTCTAAAATACCAGGTTAGAGTTTGTAAGTAGCTTGCTGTAGAAATCTTTGAATGCATCATCTGTGTTGTTCTACCTTCAGTATTACACTAATAGTAGTCTTGTTCCATGGAACCCTTCCACATAAATAGAGCAGATGGCCCAGGTGGAGGGCAAGGTTGTTGCTGCAGAATTTTGACATTGTAAATGTGTGGCAAAACTGGCTATGCCACCAGATTTCTGTGTGCTACGGGCAAAATAAGAATTGATTTCTTTATGGCACTGGGCAAAATAAGTATTGGTATATAAGTAGAATGTAAATAAATGTGCAATAGATAAGTAATTTGGGCTTTTTATGAGGTGTAATTGATTTCTTTGCAATACAAAAAAGTAATCTTTATACAATAAAGTTATATACATTTATATTGAAAAATTATTGTAGGAACTGAAATCAATATGTGAATGATTTGCTAATCATAGCATGTTTACATCTTTTTTGGGATTGTTAAATGTGTAGTTAAAAATAAAATACTATGACTTTGAATTAATAAGGAATTTATTAAAAAAAAAAAAAGACATCTAGGGCTGTTATTAAACTGGAAAATAGGACAGAAGCAAGATACTGATACAACTTCAGAAAACAGCAGTAGAGTTAATATAAAAATCCAAAGCATTGATCTGGATGATACTTAAAATGTACTGTATTTCCATTTTGTGGTGAAGAGTCCTTAAAAATGTTTCTTCAACTACGTTAATATCATTAAGGCATTTTATGCAATGAAGTTAAACTTTCAAAAATTCATGTTGTAATAATTCCCACTGAACAAGTACAAAATAACATCTTGAATTATTTTGGACAAAGAACTGGAAACCTGAATTTCATTTGGTAGTACTTCTCATATAGCATCAACAAAAATGAGCAAAGCTTGGAGAAATACTGCCAACTTCTTATTCACTAATAATCCTTATATTATATGGAGGTGGTCTTGGTCTGGATACCCTGAGAAAAGCAAAAGACCAACAATCTCTATGCTGAATTTGAGTAAAAATGGATCCAGTGTTGATAAAAAGATAAAGTCAGATGCTATCTTAGGATATGCACATGGAATACCTCCTAGAAGGCATGTGAACTAGTACTTAGTAGCAGTGGTACATAAAGCAGTCTTCATATAGAGATCTGTGTCACATTTAGTGCATTTCAAGTTGAAATTACGCAGAGAAATCAGAGAGTTTAGAGGAAAATACTGAGATTATTGAGAGATTGTTCCTAGATAGAAAAAAAATGGTTGAGTTATGTTAGTTAAATTAAGGAGCAAAGGGAGACTTACTGGAGTAGTGTTTACCTGTGTAAAAGGTTGCTGAGGAGAGAGAAGGAATGATGTGATTTCTAGATCCTTTTGGATCTAGTAAGGCAGGGGGGAAAAAAGGCCTAACACTGATCTGTGTGAATGTGTCTCTTTATGGAGGGTTGCTTCTTGACCAACCTGATCTCCTTCTATGATCTAGTGACCTGCCTGGTGGATGAGGGAAAGGCTGTTGATGTGGTCTACCTTGACTTCTGCAAAGCCTTTGATGCTGTCTCCCACAGTATTTTCCTGGAGAAGCTGAAAGCCCATGGCTTGGATAGGTATGCTCTTTGCTGGCTAAGGAGCTGACTGGAGGACTGGGTCCAGAGGTAAATGATGGTGGTGAATGGAGTTAAATCCTGCTGGCAGCCAGTTGTGAATGGGGTTCCCCAAGGGTCAGTACTGGTGCTTGTCTTGTTCAGTATGTTTATTGATGACCTGGATGAAGGCATTAAGTGCACTCTCAGTGAATTTTGAGATGACACAAAGTTGTCTGAAAGTGTTGATCTACCTGGGGGTAGCAATGCCCTACAGAGCAATCTGGACAGGCTGGATAGCTGGGCTGACGCCAATGGGATGAAGTTCAACAGGACCAAGTGCCGAGTCCTGCACTTTGGCCACAACAACTCCAGGCAATGCTACAAACTTGGGCTGGAGTGGCTGAAAGACTATTTGGAGGAAATGGACATGAGGGCGTCGGCTGATGCTCAGCTGAACATGAGCCAGCAGTATGTCCAGGTGACCAAGAATGCCAATGGCATCCTGACTTGTATCAGAAATAACGTTGCCAGTAGGAAAAAGGAAATGATCATCCCTTGGTACACAGCTCTGGTGAGGATGCACCTTGAATACTGTGTTCAGTTTTGTGCCCCTTCACTGCAAGAAAGACATGAAGGCCCTGGAACCTGTTCAGAGAAGGGCGGTGAAGCTGGTGAGGGATCTAGAGAACAAGTCTTAAGAGCAGCAACTGAGGGAACTGAGATAGTTCAGTCTGGAGAAGAGGAGGCTGAGGGGAGGCCTTATCACTCTCTATAACTTCCTTAAGGGAGGTTGTAGTGAGCTGGATGTTGGCCTCTTCTCTCATGTAACAGTGATACGACTGGAGGGAACAGCTTCAAGTTTGCCAGGGAAGATTCAGGCTGGTCATTAAGAAATATTTCTTTAAGATGGAGTGGTCAGATGCTGGGATAGGCTGCCCAGGGAGGTGATGGGGTCACTGACCGTGGAGATGTTCAAGGAACATTTAGACTTTGTGTTGAGGGACATGATTTAGTGAGAAGTGTTGGTGATAGGTGAATGGTTGGACAGGATGATCTTGTAGGTCTTTTCTAACCTTGGGGATTCTATGATTTTATGAGTTACATTTATGTCAGTTTTCCTGAATCTGTGAATACTTACAGCAGTTTTTCCTAAACAAACTTAAGTGCTTGTTTAGTATCTATGCTATGCTATCTAAGTATGAGACTGCCCCCACCCCTTCAGGAATCTATCTTTTCTGTAAGGAGACTGAAGCATGAGTAGAGTATGCATATACTGGGAAATGACATTCTACTCAAATGATAGAAAAAAAAAATCAACAAAAAATTAACGCGTTTTCTGTGTGGACTGTAAGTTCTTAAAAATTCACAATACTTTCTCAGTTGTGATGACACACCTAAAGGAAAGTGGATGCTATGGATAAAAATAAAACATGTAATAATGTGTGCCTGAATAACCAACTTTTACTGAAATCATAGAATCGTGGAATGGTTTGTGTTGGAAGGGAGCTTTAAGATCATCTAGTTTCAATCCCTCTGCTATAGGAATGGACACCTCCCACCAGACCAGGTTGCTCAAAGCCCCATCCAGCCTGACCCTGAAAGCTTCAAAGGGAGGGGGCATCTGCAACCTCACTGGGCAACCTGTTCCAGTGCCTCACAACCCTCACAGTAAAGAATTTCCTCCTAATATCTAGTCTAAATCTACCTTCTTCCAGTTCAAAATCATTTTCTCTTGTCCTGTTGCTACATGCCCTTCTAAAAAGTCCCTCCTCAGCTTTCCTGTAATCATAAGTATTTACCAGTAATTGAATACAGGTCCTCAATTGGTGAGTGAACTAACAGTGCAGTCCTCTTCAGAACGTTTTGTACATACACTATTACAACATTGGTGTTTTTTCCTAGATACTAGGAGTGATTTTGTTTCTAAACTGATAGCTTTCATTTGCTGATGGTGTTGTGAATAAATGTGTAATTCAGCTATGTTTGATATCAAATCTTGTTTGGCTTCAAATTTTTTTTAACCTTACTATTAGATACTCATAGAATAATATATAATATACTCTATAATATAGAATAATATAATATACACTCATAGAATAAATCAGAAAATCCTCTGCTATGTATCAATTGGCCATACACAGTAAGTTTCATACTGTTTGTAGTGCTGATAGCTTCTTGCAAAAAAATCATATAGAGGAGTCATTGAATCTTGAGGAGCTTCTGTTGCCTTGAGCAAAATACCAAAGCTGCTTAATCATTTCTGTTCTGGGAACTGAATCACCTGTGAATTTAGATCTGTTTGAAGAGGCAGCTTACACTGGAGACTTTCTTTGTGCATATATAGGCAAAGCTGCACTTTATACCCTCACAGAGTAGGCATAAATTTCCTTATATTTACAGGAAATCTTTCCTTATGTACACGATAAGTTTTTTGAGAGCTACTGACTCATTTGTTTCATACAGATTTTAAAATAATTACATATTTTTACATATTTTATAATATGAATAGAATAAAAAGGATTAATGAATACACAAGATTAACAAGTATATCCAATTGTGTTCCGAACTAACGTTACTGCTTAACAATAGAAAAGACTTGTCTGATAATACTTCAATTAAGAAATTGTTCAGTATTACCCTTTCTTTATTGAGACTTCAATTTTTGTTATGTTGTAGTTTGGATAAAATATTTTCTGATTTCTATGAAGCCAAAAATCTACTTGTATTTTCACCTAGGAAAAGAATGTAATAACAATTCTCAAATTCATGTTACCCTAAAATCCACTCCCTGTATTCCTTTCTCCTCACTTCCCTGTGTGAATGTTTGATGCTTGTTGGACTGAATGTGCTGGAATCTTGATGTTTGCTTTACAGTTAAGAACACAGAGAGCTAATGAGTTTATAGCGATGATTGTTTATTCAACAGATGAACATGGTGGGGGATAAAACTTTCTCTTCTAGTAAGGACATCTTCCACATCTTATGGAACCACCTGCTAGAGCAACGTGCTATTCACTTAGTATTACTGCAAGGATTTTTTTTTTTTTTTTTTAATATATACTTATCTGGTACAGTTGGTACATAATAATTCCCAGTGCGTGATTTGCAGCACTTAGGCTTTTTTTTGGATTTCCTGTTAGTAAAGTTACATCAGAAATTAAATTGATTGGTTCTCTTTGTCATATCCAGAAAATGAATAGATTCTAGAAGTAAAAGATCCACTTATCTTCAGAAGTTATTAAATAGAAATTACTTCTTTCTTTTATTAACTTTACATTTTACTTTTTAACATTGTATTATTCCCGTATGCTTCTAGATAGTGGTGTGAGTTTTCTTTATTGCAGCTGTTTATTAACAAAATGCTGATGAATCCTGGTATATGGTAATATCTCACAATAACTCAAAGCCATAACGCTTCTCACCATAAGGTGAGATTTTCTTTTTTCTCTAGAGAGAATTTCCTCTCCAGTTTTTCCATTGCAATACTTTTGATACTAGCTCACTGTAATTGATGAATTGTTGGATTTGCATCAGTAATTTGTTCATAAGTAGCTGTTTTTTTGTGTTGTCATCACCTTTCACATGAAGTTGTCAGAATTAGTTAAGCCATAACTAACTCCTGTGGTGATCATTATAAAAAAATCCCTTACATTGTAGCCCATGTGAATAAAGCTCTCTGTAAAATTTCTTTCTTATGCTACTATCAGATTATATTTTTTATGAATTGTGAATACCTATAGAATTTTGCAACTGGTAATTATTTCCTTTAAGATTATTGTTTTTCTACTTAGTATCAGGTATCTTGTTTAAAAATTACCTTGAATATTGGATTCTTTATTTCTCTGGGCAGTAAAGGTAATCAATTTCTCAAAATGTCTTTTTTCATGGTTTTCAGGGTATTTCAGGCTGTACAAAGAAAAATAATAGAAACTTTTTAATGTTTTGTTTTGAATCAGGAAAAGACAACATTAAAAGTTTCTGTGTGTGTATGTATTAGGGAGTGTGACAGAAGTGCACTAACAAGACTAATGATTACCTGAAATACTTGTCTTTGCTTTTGAAGCTTAACCCTTTTGCTCATCAATCAGTCAGCAGTGGCAGGTAGTGACCATTAGGTGGATTCATTAACACCCTGCAGCCTTCTTGTACAGGGTGACTCACATCTGTCTTCATTAGTAGCTTTCTAGTTGCCAGTAGTGAACAGATGGGTCATTATAGCCTACATTGCCCTCTGGGCATACCTGGAGGACGGGCAAAGTCGTCATTCAGTACAGATACATAGTTACTTAGTAGAAATTGACCAAAATATTTATAAGAAGTATAGTATCAGGCTCTTTCCTCAGATTAGTATAAACTAGTTAGTTACTTCTTGTGAAGTCTTTGTTTCATGTTTTTTTTGGGCTATTTCAGGCTGTCCAAAGAAAAATAATAGTTTATGCTTAGTGGTTTTATTTTAATATTTATTTTTGATACCAGTTCTAAGAACGTGAAAGTGTCTAAAACAGGGGCTTGAGTTGTTTACTATCATGCAAAAAAAAAAAAAAAGTATTAGAGTACATCTTATAGCAATGTTAAGTGTAAATCATTATTTTAATCCAAATTCTAGGTGCAAACTTCACAATCTTTTTTTTTCTTTTACAACCAGGCTATATTCTGTAGTAATTAAAACTTTTTTTTTTTTTTAAGAAAAAGAACTCAATTAAGACAGAAGGCGTAATTTTGTTGCCTGGAGAAGAAAGTGAAAGCCTTGTTTCCTTATTGCCGTCAGCACAGCTGTTTGTACAGCAAGAGTTAAATCATAGAATTATAGAATGGCCTGAGTTGAAAAGGACCTCAAAGATCATCTAGTTTCAACCCCCTGCCACGGGCCCCTGCCAGTCACAAGGCCAAGCTGCCACAACCACATCATAGTTGAAAACATCTTTGATGAAACACTGTGAATAAATTATTCACCAAAGATTGCCTTCATTCAAAAGTTTGTAATAGTTATGCATGTTTTTTCAATGTTAGCAGTGTTATAATTGATATTCCACTTTGGAGCTTTTGGAAAAAAAAAGTTTAATGTCCAATTTTAATACAGAAATCTCATAAATGTGGGGCAAACTAATTTCAATTAGCCTGATTATTGCTCTAGATTTTCCCCTGGCATATTCTCTGAAATGGAAAAATAACTTCATTTACCAGTGAAGAAAAAATCCCCTTTTCCTTTCAAGGTGTTAGTAAATTCCTTAAAATACCCAAGCTATTACTCCCCCTTCCTCTACCATCCTACTTTTTTAGTGACAGTGATGGTGGTATCAACAGCAACTTTTACTATATAAAGGAGACCAGTGCTTACTGTTTTCTGGATGTTATTCTTTATTGATTTTCTTGACACATGATGGTCTGTAATTCTTTTTGTTATAAAGGTACTTAGAATAGGTACTTAGAATATATATCTTTTTAATTTGCATACTGCATTCATAAAACTGTTGAATCTCCGGAAGAGCTGACCATTAAAAATATATATATCTTTGAGTGGCTTCTAAAGAAATGCTATCTAATTTCAGGAACGGTGTCTTTTGGATGGTATTTTTTTCACTGGACAAAGAATACTCTTTATTTAAGCATAATTATTATAAATTGATTTTTTTTTTCTTTTCCTTTCCTAATAATTAAGCTGTTGCCCACTGGAAAGTTGATTGCCATACTTAAATCTGGAGTATATTGTTTCTCTTTTCATAATTTGGAACGGGTTCTGATTTTGTCCAGCTTTTCCTTCCTAATTTATGGTTAAACAATTTCTTTTACTAAACTTCTGTGAAACTTTATTTCTGGAAGATAATGTATAGATACACACTTTGATTTAAGTGATATGACTTTTGAAGTAGAATATAAAAGCAAATGTTTTTGTAGTTCACATCAAACTATCACTCTTTGTGCCTATCTAAGTAACAAACAGAAACTGTTCTCATTAGGAAGATGTGACCTTATCTGCTGGAAAGGTTATATTTCATGTCAGAAGAACAGTCTGTGCAGTTTATTTTAAAAGATAAATAATTGTGCTATCTTTGGTGGTAAATTATAGAACAGTTTTTATTATCAGAATAATTTTTAGGTATTTGGTGAAGAATATCATTAGTGAAGTTGTCAGAAGTAATACACTTATGCATGATAAAAATAACTTTTCAAGTTATGTGTAGAGCAGATGAATTGGACAGAAAATGGAATATAGGCATTGTACTTGCATACGGACAGTTTATGACAGTTAATTCTGTTTGGCGCATGAAGGGAACTTTAAGAGTTTGTCTCTTGAAAAGTGCAATATCTCACTGCTGTTGCTGTTTTTTTATTTTTTTTTGCTCTGTTTTGATAGGCATATTTTTTGTTGAGCATGAAAAAGGGTGGATGGGATTTGTTGCCATAACCTAAGGAAACACTAAAATTTACTCATCTTCTCTGTTTTTGAGAAATAATATACTGTTTTTAACATGTTCTACATGTATGTATGATCTCATTACCCACCAATAAAGATCACATTTTGCACCTTCCTGGGGTATTTGCATATATTCAGATTGTTTACAGAAGCCGTTAGAATGATCTTTGATTTAAGATTGCCCAGATAACTCTAAAATAGCCCTGTGGTTTATGATACAGTCCTTAACTATATGAAGACACGGTTTTCTTCAGGATCTTGCCTTAGGGTATACACAACATAGCATTCATTCAGTGAAGACTTATTCTTCCCTCCTATGTTTCTCATCCTATATGAATTCCATAGTGTACATTGCAAATCTTTCATAACATATTCTGAAATGAAGGTGATTCATTTCCTAGCAGCATTCTGCTGCTTGTAGGGTTTTTTTAGCCTCTATACAAGTAGAAAATGTATTATGTTTCTTTGAAATCTACTCATGTTCATTTTCACTGCTACCATCCTCTATTCTTTTTGCCTTACACTCTTCTCATTCTTTCACGCATCCTTTCTCATCTTTGGTTCCCTCATTCAAAATGATTGTTTAACATTCAGCTTTCCTGATGTAGACAAAGATTACCTGAATCACTTTCATTCTGATGTGAATGTGTGAAAATGGATATGAATTTTGAAATGTCTCTATGTTAGTTAAAATCACTGACTCTGTTATAATATGTTTTTCTAATGTGTTGACAAAACGAAAACTTTTAAATTTAGCACTTGAAAATGGAGTATGATAATTCATATTTTAAATGATGGAACAATTAATATTGTTAGGAGCTTCATAACGGTGTATTCAAAAGCAGTTACTTTTCATTGTTAAAGAAAAAAAGAAAAACTGCATATTCTTTTATGATATGTTTTGACAACAGCTAACACTGTCTTAAAAAATCAGTTTGATATATTTCTGTTAATTATGGTTAATATCTGTGAAACATTTTTTGTGCACTTAAAATTAGCAACAGGAATCAGTGTTGTGTTTTTTTAAGGCTCTTATATTCAGTGATTATTTGAAAATTATATATGGAAATCTGAAGGTAAAATAAGTGCTTTGTAATGACCCCTGAGGGAACCTGAAGTACATTTGGTTTTAACAGTGAAACTGTTGAATATAGTTACTAAAACTAAGAACTATTTATTAATTAACTTCTTATTACCTCTTAAATGGTAGATGCTGGTCATTTACCAATGATGGTGCTGTGATTTAACCTATCTGGTCACTCAGCACTGCAAAATCATTCTCTCACTCCTTTTCCTTTGCAATGGAATGTGGAAAAGAACAACAACAAAAAACTCAGTAGAACTCATGAGTTGAGATAGAACTATTTACTAATATGAAGGAAAGGAGAAGAATAATAATTATGAAAAATATGTATATTTAAGCGATGCACAAGCAATTGCTTACCACCCCTTGACTGATGCCCAACTAGCCCCTGAGCAGGGGAAGAGAGAGAGGTGAACTCTCACAGTCTTTAAAACTCCTTCTGCATGATGTCATATGGGATGGGCTATCCCTTTGGCCTGTTTAAGTCAGATGTTCTAATCCTGTTTCCTCCCAGCTCCTTCGGCCCTTTGCTGAGAATGGCCTTGGTTCTGTACAACTCTGCTTAGCAGCAAATATAAACATTGGTGTATTATCAACATTGTTTTTCTCCAAGATCCAAAGCATGGCATCATACCAGATGCTCTGAAGAGTTCATCCCAGCTGAAACGGAGACGGGTGTTTATTTGTATGTGGGTTGTATAGTGAATTTTAGTTACCTTGTATGTTAGTACTTGTCAAATTGTACAAGTATTGCTCCTAGAACATTCGGAGGAGATGTGTCATTTGAATGCTATTTGCTGCTGTTTAACCTGATGAGATAAATTCTTTCAGAAATTTTCTTATCATGTTATAATGGCACTTGTATGCTCAGCTACTAACACTGTCATGTTTATGTTTGATCTGCCATTTATCAGTATCTCCTTCAAGTGCTCTTCAGAGTACTTGTTTATGCTGTTTTTCAATGCGTGCTTATTTTCCTTTTTTTTTGTGAAGAAATATTCTCTGGTAACTGTGGTTTTTGTGTGTGTGTGTATTTCATTGATTCAAGTAATATGTTATGCTTTAATCACTTATTCAGACTTCCTTTTCTGTAAATGAGGAAGATTTATTTATCTTCTTGAGAATTCTTTTACATCTGTGTAAATTTTAGTTTAAATACTATACTCACAGAAATGTGATCTCAATCTGCACAAGGACAGTCTGTTTCAGTTCACCTTCTTTACACATTAGGTTTGTGTCATAGTATTCTGAAGACATTGGTAGACTAGATCGCACTTCCTACCAGTGACTGGACCAACTGGTCTAGATTGGATGACAACTCAAACTGTTCAGTCCCCCGTCCTCAGACTTACCTATTCTTTGAACTGTTCTAGTGGGATCATCAAGTGGAATTCATGTTGTGGTTTATAATCTTTTCTTGATTCAAACTAATTTATTTCAATGTATTAGACTCAATTTTTTATTCTCAAGCAAGCTTCTGAATGATCTCCTATGATGTGAAGTTTCATAACTCCCCTTTTAGATTGAGAAAGCAAGAATTAATATATTAACACATTCTTTTTACATTTGCAGTATGTTATTGTAAGTTAAATTGTTAGTAAAATATAATCAGTACTAGTAAAAATATAATTTTACTGATAAATTAGTGCTGCTTTGCAGATTATTCGGTATTGTAGACCCATCTTTTCATTGGGTTATCTTTTCAACATTCAGTTGATAGTGGGTGATTTTCTGAGACAGCTGTTTATTTGCTGGAAGTGGGAAGCATGTTATTCTCTCTAATGAGCTCACAAACTTGAGGAATTTATAAAAAATTTTTGGCACTCAGCAATTGTAGGTGCCAAACTGGTGTTAGTTGTTATTGTGGGGAGTACTGTTTGATATAGCATTTAGAATGGCATAAAATTACAGATCAATAAAAATCTCTATTAAAAGTGAGAAAATAATCTTATGTTAACACAGTTTTAAAGCCGAGTTGGTTATCTGCATAGATCTCTACGGAGATTGATTGAAGTTTGAAACTTCATTGCATAAAAATTCTAATAAGAGTAGAATATCTACAGCTATGCCAAAATTTTCAAGGCATCTCATAGACTGGAATACTGGAATCCAAGAAAAGTCTGTGAGATGTAACACTAATGCAGAAAATTTTTATCTTCTAAACCTTTGGTCTGGCTTGGGGGGAAGGGAGGTTTCTATCAATCCTTCTTTAAGATTTTTGTGTCTGTACTCACCAGCAGCTAGGGTGACTCTCTGAAGACCGTAGGGAGATCTTGTGTTCTTTTGGAATGTGGCAGATTGGAAATTAGTATTAATCTCCTTTAGAGACACTTTTGCATTGCACTAAGTGCAGCTTAGTTTCTCCCCATCTAAGTAGAGCTACTTAATGTACATCATCTGGTGATCACAGGGTGTGTTCAGTTGGACCTACATGATGTGGTTCCTACTGTCACTTTCACTGCTCTCAGTCACAATTTTGTAGTGCAGCACTGGCTATGCTTAATATTGGAGAAGCATGAGAAATTTTCTTACTATCAAGGGACTAATTTTGACATTTAACATACACTTTTTAAGGTCCTGAAAAACTTTCGATGTGGTGGCTTAATAGTAATTGGAACTTGGGCTTCATGCACATGTCTGAATACTTTATACAATTTTTATTTGATCAGTGGGATCATTACTTAGCATCTTGAAAGGTTGCTGATAAGTGATTGTGTGTTTGAAGGTATTTTGAACCTTGGCTTCTTCAGAGTACAAACATCCTTAGGTTTGCTTCATCAGTGTGGAGAAAAATGCTTAGAACTGTGCAGTTTAAATTAATCCTGTGCACAGTGAATCTTAATTTAGTTAGTACAGATAGGCACAGTGTATATAAATAGTGGGTAGTTCAAGTGGTGTGGTTGTTTTGCTTTTTTTTGGGGGGGGGATCAGGATTTTATTTTGGTATATTTGCTAATACTTAAAGGCAACTGATTTGACAACAATTAAAGCTTTAGAAATGCTTTTGCAGTCAGCAAATCTCCAACAGAATTTTTGAAATAAGCTTAGTGTAGTTTGCTTTTGTCTATATTTGCACGTATAAGCTTTTTAGCAACAGTTCAGCAGTTCATGGTGTTGACACTGTCTTGAGCTGCTTTAAATTTCATAGTGTAGAAAATATGAATGGCTGAAAGTATTGTAAAAGTCATTAATACCAAAACTATTATCTGGCAGTTCTTGGAGTGGAAACACGCAGAAGTTCAATTTCTTGTTGCGTCAAGGTAATGCATTTTGGAAACAATTCCTTTGGAGAAAAAAATGTCTTAAAGAACAACAAAATGGTAGAGATGTACAAACAAACAACACAGTTAAGTGAATGTCATCATAGCATGGAACATAATTTTCACACTAGGAAGTATTCATGCTGTAGGGAAAAGTAGTTTTCACAAAACACTGTGATATTTATAATGTCCAGTATATCTTGAGAGGTTTTTAGAACCTATGGTATTTTGTTAAATCAGAAGATGTGATGATTATTGTTGCCATAGTAAATTCCATGCCTTAAAAATAAGAAAAATGTATTAATTTCAATGGCTGGTAAGATATTTTCAAATCTTTGTATGTGCTTATATTTCAAATAAAGTCATTCCATATTTGTCTTTTTTTCCTTTTTAGAAAAATCTTGTTCCATATTTATCATAAGTAATCTTCCAAGAAATAAGATATTTTAAACTGCACAATCTTATTGTAATTTTGTGAAGATTGCTTGACCTTTATAACGATAACAATCATTATCTTGAAATTTTTTAATCAGATCCAGAGCAATTATATTACTTGTGTCAATTTCAATATCATTTTTTTTAGCTTAGATTTTTAAAAAAATATATTGTATAAAAGCCCTTGGAAATTGTATTTTTTTTTTTTAGAGTTTTGTGTAATTCAAACTTTTTTTATACTCTTATGGCATCTTGTTTTCTAGCTGAAATTTTCCATTCTTTGTTTCTGCCTACAGCTTAACTATTGCTTTTAAAAAATGACAAAAGACTGTCACCTCTTTAAAAATTAGGTAAATAAGTTTAGCATTTTAAAGAAATATACTTTTTACATACTGATAACTTCAAAAGCAAATAAATATTAGCTCTTCAAAGCTTCCTGTTTAGACAGACTTTACTTTAATTGTTTGATTTACTCTATTTTAACATTTTAAACATTACTGTTTATTAACCTGTATCTATCTATAGTAAAATGAGCAGTTTTTGTTTATAGGTACTAATAAATCAGACATCATCCTGGGTTACAATTTTTCCTGTTGGGAAAATTTTTCCTGTGGAGCCTCTTCAGTTTGTGAGTGAATGTGCTGCATGTTTAACTCTTCCTCATTGACAGATATTCACATCTTAGGCATCTGTCAGCATTCTTCTTGGCCCTGGGGTTGGCTTTTTAAGCATTGTAAAGTCCAGTATAGGAAGTCAGGAGTAAGTTCTTCACAGAATCACAGAATGGCCAGGGTTGGAAGGGGCCTCAAGGATCATGAATCTCCAACTCCCCTGCCACGTGCAGGGCCACCAACCTCCTCATTTAATACTAGACCAGGCTGCTCAGGGTCCCATCCAATCTGGCCTTGAACACTTGAACGCTTCCAGGGATGGGGCATCCACAACCTCTCTGGGCAGCACCTCACCACTCTCTCTTTCATCAGTGAATTTTTGAATTATGTGGCAAGCATAGAAGTCTTAATTGAAGTAGTTATCTTTTATACTGAGGTCTGCATCACTGCTGGCTTCTGTAAGTTGTATTCCTAAAATATAAAGAGTGGGAAGAAGGAGGGGAAGGAGCACAATGCATTCTTTCACAACTAATGGTTGTCTTGCAGAACATTGTGGGCATGAAAACTACAGCTCTTGCTGGGAGTTTATGAGTATCATTGACCATCAGAGAGTTTATCAAAAAAGAGTACAAATTAGTGACGCTCAATGAAGAAAATATTTCTTTTTCCTTAATGTTACCTGATCAGACTTCATATATTGTATAGAGTATTTAGTAACATTTTACTACTAAGAGAATTATCAAGCTATATGATACTAAAGTGAAAGCATAATGCCTAAGCAAAGTAGGATGCATGTAATATAATCGATATGCTTGAAAGCAAGGTAACCTAATTTTCTGATTACAGTTTTTCAAGGTAGCATTAATGCAACCATGCTGTAACTGTGATGTACTTTTTTTTCTTACGGAATAAGTAAGATCAGCAGATGCAGATGGAGTTGAGACATGAGTTTCAAATGATAAAAGCTAGTGGTTGCTGTCAAGCAACATTCAGGGTACCACAGTAAGATTTAAATGTTCTTTAAGTAAGCAAATATTTATGTATTGTCAATAAAGAATTTTTTTTTCCCAGAATGGGTGTCTGATGATTAGTAGTAGATTTAAGTTAGTATAGATTATGAGAAAGTATGACTATGAAAAAGCATATTTTTATCACCTATTTATTTATATCCATTATGTTTTAAATATATGCTTCTGTTTTAGGTTGAGTCGGTTGGCTTTTATCCAGTAGGTACATTGAGGATGATTTTCTTCTGTCCTAGTATTTCCATTGCTACTCGTATGAAGTATAGGTAAAAATGTTTTTGTAGCAGAGGTGGCTTTTGTAGGAGTAGTCCAGGGACTGTCCTGAGCTTGACACAACTGGTTCTGTCCATGAGCATTTCTTCCTGTTTTCTTCTTCTTGTTGTGCTTGAGGAGAATGAATGAGCAGCTATGTGGGAGCTGGGCATTTAGCAAAATTTAATGCACCATGTTGTAGTAGAAAACAAAATTTAAGTTGATAGAATTACTTTTTTTTTCCTTACAGGCATTGAAGAGTGAATATCAGTTCCAAATAAAACAGTTTTATGACAAATTTGTCCTGGAAAACATCAGGCTAAAATTGTCCCAATCTTGTCCTAGCAATGGCTGTGAAATTTTAAGGTTATTGTTGTGTATATATAACACATAGTTACTGTTATGGTAATACATGATGTCATAGATGATTAAAGAAACTGTAGAAATTTGCTGTTAACTGAAGAGACGAAGTTGCTTATTGAAATCAGTTTTTCTTGAGATTCTATAATCCTGCAACACAGCTTACAGCTGTTAAAGAAATCTAGTTGGTACATCTTTGAGATACAATATCAGGCTGAAATTTTCAAATTTGTTTAAGAGGACGAGGTGCCCATGGAAGTGTGATTTTCTTCTGCTCCTTTTAAATTTTTGTCATTAGTGATCTTAAGTTTTCTTTTTTTTGCCTTGCTGATTAAATATTGACCAAATCCCCATTGAAGTTAGAATTAAACAAATTTATTTTGTGTTAAATGTAAATGATGCTATTATCTGAATCTTTCCTGTATTTGAGGAGATCCATCAAGGAAGAAAAAGGCATATCAGCTTTCAGCTATTTCTTATTATCAATATCTATCATACTTAAACTAAATAAAGATTGTGTATGCTTAGTTACTTGTAAGAGCTGTCCTTTTCTGTGATAAAATGACAATACTGCAGTTAAATATCTTTATATGTGTTACTGGAGTTATTTATGTCAAACAGATGCAGGCATTTATGTATTAGTCTTTATTGGTTCATTGTTTTGTTAGAGTGTTCATTTTCTTGGGGGGGAATTATTGCTTATGACTTGTAAGCTAGTTTGTGATCAGGTCTGTTTTAAATTTAGGGCTTCCTATTTCTTCCTTAAAATATGAATGAAAATGCTTACAAATATGTGTCACATTATTAAGAATTTACTTCAATGCTCTGTATGTAGACATTCACAGTTTTCTAGATATGACTTTTGATGTTCAAAATGTTTTTGTTATAAAAAAAAATAATGATTGTTGGAATGATTCAGTGTTCTCATACATCCATACTGTGACACTTTCTGTAAGAAATAAGTTACTCCAGTAAAAGCACAGTTATAGCTGCTTAATTTGTATTTCCATTAATGATTATAAGTTTTTTGAATCATTAAAATGTCATAAGCAAATCTTGCAGTTCTTTCATGTTTTGCTGCCTTACAGAATAGAAACATTTTTCTGAACTTTCATTAAATCCATAACTGATAGTAAAGATTCTTACATAGTTCTACATGTTTTTCTGATACATATTCCCACTATTCTAGACTAGAAAATTCTGATACTAATAACATAATCGTAGTATTGTTTCATCATGAATGACTCAGTAAGAAAGGTTACACTGTAAAATCAGTTTAATGAAAGGGTGGAAAATATGAGAATGATTAAAATCTGTAAAACATTAACTGTAAGCAAATCTTTTTATCACAGAGTTGATCAGACCAAAATTAATTCTTGCCTACTGGAGTGAATAATAGGCATAAAACACTTCTTTTATACTTCAAGAAAATCTTGTAACATAATCAGATCTTATTAATCAAAACAAATTCTTAGTAAAAATACATGGCCCTAAAAGATAATATGCTACTAATTTTAAAATATAGGAGAATGTTTGATATGTGAGAATTTTATTATTGCCAATGTCTCCTAATTCATTTGTAACGTTGCATTTATCATATACTGAAACATACTACTATCTGAAAGAATTTTCAAATTCTGTTGTCTTCCAGAACTTGGATATACCTTAAGAAAAAAGTAATTGATTGAAATATTTTTTTCCTTGAGAATGCTGAGTTCACACTATGTCTAATATATCAGTTTGTTTTACACACTCATTCAGATCTTACTGTCAGTCACATTTGTAATTATTTGAAATTCTAAAAAGATGAAAAAATGCTTATTAGACTATATATATATATATATTTGCTAGAACCTTCTAAGTTAATCTTCTCATCTTAGAGACTGGACACCATTTCATGGGTAGCTTTAGTTGGTAATTAAGATATTGCTTTTTCTTCATTGCCATAATTTCAATGCAGTAGAGAATATTGCATGTGAGGCACACTGTCAGAGAGAGTCAGCGTTCTTATTAATGTTCAGTACAAATAGTAGTAATTTTTTTTCCTTTGAATTAAATGAAAGTAAAGTTATTTTTACAATTAATATTAGAATTTCTGGAATACTTCTCACATCTAGCTAGGAACATAATGGATCATTAAGGTTTGTAGAAAGAGTGGGAAAACTTAATGTGCATTGTCAATCTGAGACTGTCTAACTTAGGAAGTTAAAATGTTTCAGCTCCCACCTATGTTATGTATCTTAAGTAACAAGTGCGTTATGACTATAAATGAAACACTCCCAGCTGAGATATTATTCAGAGTTCTTCAAAATATATTTTCTTCTGAATTGCTGCAAATGGCTCTGAATGGTTCTGACATTTCTTAACAGATGTTACTGGAAATTGAGCTAAGCTGGTAGGAAGGCATATGTGAATCTCATGCAATTCTTTTCCTGCTATTCAAATTCAAAACTGGTGCAAGAGGGCTAAGCTGAAAAAAAGAAAACAGCTCTGTCCATAGATGTTTGATTAAATATTATATTTTATTACATAAAATGATACTGGCATGTACAGTTACAGTTTGTACAGTATTTATCAGATACTTCTGATTTGGATTTTTTTAATTGTATCAAGTATATCATTTTAAGGCACTGTTTTTGATTTTACTATTGCAGATCAAGAGTTGAATAGTTGATTTTCTGTTCTCTTTAGCTAGGAAAAATATGTCTTTGTATGTATGTATTTTTTTTTAAATACAGAATACATGTCAAATCAGGTTAAAGTCAATTTACGTTGCATTAGCAAAAAAGTTTTGCAGATGTAAAATCTTTTCATTTTTGTAAGATGGAAAGAAAGCGCTGTGAATCAATCATTAGTAACAGTTCAACAAAAATACTAGAGAGTTATGTTCTAAGAGTTTTCTTAATATTAAACATATGATACTATAGTAGTTCATGCAAATGCTTATTGACAATAGTTCCATACTTAATATTTTAAACAAGCAACATTTTATTTTCGTTTTACTTATATATGATATTGTACACTTAAAATATGATTATGCTCTCAATTATGTAGACTCAAATAGTGATGATGACACCAACACTCAGTTCTGCATGTGCTAATAACTTTTCAACATGTAAGACAGAAAGATAGACACTAGTTTTTAATTGTGGAATAATTTTGGATTAAATTATTCAACCTGCTTTGCAAAAGTTTTCAATAAATTACCTAATGAAATACTATTTATTATTACAGGGATTTGTATTATGGGATAAAATTTAGATGGCTAGGAAAGTTATCCTTCTGTTTTGTGTTCAAGCGTAGAGATTTATTATTAAATCATTTTGTTACATTTATTATTATATTGTTTTGTTAATAATAACAACAAAAAACCAACAGTGCTCTTCTGCAGGATTGCCATGTTAACCCCTAGATGTGACCTTGTCTTTTCCAAAACAAAATGGATTCATGCAATCTATGCATTTGATACATATCTCGAATGATTACCAGTTCATTGTCTTGGTTCACATGGGATCATGTGGTATATTTATATTTGCGCTACAGTCCACGCTACTGGGGTACTTTGAACTGTGGAGTCAATGTGAGGAAGTTGAAGGACTTTTGATTGAATTTTAGTTTTACAGTAAAGTGTTTTAATAAGTGAGTCAAATGATAGATTTGAATATTTTATTAATTAAAACTTTGTAGTATTTTTGTGGTTATATTTGTAGCTCCTGAAATACTCAAGTGATTTAGTTAGTAATACAGAAAACTTAAATGTGGTGGGATGATTCATATTGCCTGTAGCTAATGACAGTATGGCTGTGGAATACTCTTTTAATAAGATCTTGGAGAGATCTCAATACTTCATTATCTGGATCATTTTCATATTCCTTGAATTGAAATATACATAAGCCTTCACTTTTAATTTAACTTGAAGTTGATACGTGCATCAAGCACAATACATAGATTGACACAAATACATAGATAGTTTTATGACATGAGTATTTTCCAGAAGAACATAAAATGAGAAGTTATTTTCAGAGATCTGTTACAGAAGGAAATAAATTTTCATGATTAATTTCATTCACAGTTCAAAATAAGCCATATGTGTTTTTCTTTCCTCATTCTTCTGTATTGTAATAACCTGAGTAGTAAAATGTTACCATCAAGAAATAATTGTAGTGTTTTATGACTGCTTTTAATAATCTCTTCTTGTTTTTGCTTTAGTCTGACTGTTGATGTTTGAAATCTGTATGAAAAGGTATCGACGTAATGACCCAAATATTTGTGTTTACATACTTGTTCATATATAGTGTGTGTGTACATATATGAAAATTCTTATGTAAATACTCATTTTGAATCTTGCTTTATTCTATGTACAATACATGGAGGAGGTTACACAAGCATTTCAGTAGTTATAGATGTAATTTATGTAATGTATAGTACATAGACATATGATTTGAAAGCATGGTGGCAGAATAAGTGAAACATTTTTTCAGTGTGTAAAGCAGTGTAATATGTGTACTGTATAGTCTTAGAATGGGTGCTGTTTGATATTAAAAGGAAGTTTTCACTGAGCAATGGGTCAAGTGCTGGACTTCATTGTAACTGACTTGTTTATTGCCTTTCTGAAACACCTAAGATATTTAAAATAGTTTTAATATTTTTGTTATGAGTCCAAGCAAACAAATCTTTCAGCTGTCAGTGATCTAAGGCAAAATTTTCATAACTCTGTGATCAAATGTAAAAAATGATTTTTAAAATAATCAGGAAATAGTCATACGAGGCTGGCAATACACTTGGATTGTGATATAGCTTTGAAGAAAACTTTGCTTGCCATTTCTTTTTTCTCTAGTATTGCTCCACAGGTCTATTTTTCTCCTATCTGTATTCATCTTTAGTGGCATAAGATGCCCAGTTTCTGGGACAAAAAAACCAACTTTGTTTCTATCAATTTGATCATCTTCCTGTTTTTATTCTTACTAATAATGTATTTTTGAAGTTATGAATGAATGAGCACATCTAGCTTAAAGACTTTTAGGAAACTTCTGATAATTTATCAGTCCATCAAGGCAGTTTTTTTCTTTCTCACAATTAATAATCAAAATTTACTGTATGATTTTTTGCTTTGTTGATTTTAATTTTTGAATTCCAAAATAATCCATGTTATATTTGTTATATAGAACTATATTATACTTGTATAGGAACTTGTATATGGGTTTTGAAAAGCTTGTAGTTTCTATATTTTAGCAGATATAGAGATGTTCTCCCCCGCCCTTCGTTATGCTTCAGAAACAATTATTTTATGAAATAAAATTCATGGGAAATAAGTTTGAATAAAATGAAAGTCTAAACCCAAGCATGCATATCTAAATCTTTTACTTGTTTGCACTGATGACTGAGAAGTGATTTTATGGAGGAATATTAGTTGAGTTTTGAATAAGATTTTAAAAGTCATGTGACTTAGGAAAAACTACTAGCTGTTAGTGGGACTTTTGTGTAGCTTAGATTACATCTAAACATAGTAATTTCAGTTGACCAGGGATTATGCACCATGCCAAGGATTTATATTAGGTGCTGAGGTGTCTACTAGTTAACTTGTGGTAAGTAAGTATGTAGGTAAAAATATTTTGATTTCTGCAGTATTGCATGCAGTGTGCATTATGTATAGAAACAGCAGTGACATAGATTGCAAATCAGAAGTATAAAATTTCTAGTATATATATGGCTTTGAAGACATGCCTCTATATCAGATATATATATCAAATACACAGATCGACTGAAAAAACATTTTGTATATTAATGTAGCTTTGTATTTGTGGACAAACATACAAAGTATTCTGCACAAACAAGTGGTGTTAATGCTTGCAAGTTAATACATAGTTGAAGATCACTCCTATGATGATGAGAAAGATTCAGCCTGGTAGTTGTCACTGTTTCTAAATTACATTCATAAAGAAAGAAAGAGTGCTGTACTGATGTAAACACTTGTTTATATTTTTGAATTTGCTGTGGGCTGTTGTTGGCATGTATATATATATTTTTCCTTATGCTGCATCAAAATTTTTCACCCATGAAATCAACTGTACCAACTCCTGGCACATATAATGAACCATGCATAGCTTTCAAGTTCGTGAGCAAAACATTAAGTATGAAAACAATCCCATTTGGTTAAACTGCTTTTTGACTTGCTCATGACTATAGCCTAGAAAGTACAAGAGGTTGGCAATTAATCCAAATACTGGCATTCAGGGCACGTAACATAATATTGGTAGACCGGTATTTTAGGACACTAGTAATTAATCTTGTAATTGAAAATACTGTAAATATGAAATTAATTTGAAAGGAAAATAAGAATTAAAGAAAATGTACATATTGGATTTTGGCAAAAGGGTGTAAATATGCTTCCCAACTCAACATTATTTTGGGTGCATAGGAAATCTGAACACATTTATCTATGCAAAATAATTTATAATAGTATATTTGGCTTCACTTGCAGGATTCCTACCTAATGAAGAAACAATATAAATAGCATCTGCGGTTGGTGGATTTCTTCTTTTTTTGCTATTTAGGGCTAGAATTAAATAAATCTGTTTTTCCAAAATACAACCACTGCAGTTATGAACATAAAATACTAAAGTTGTCATCTTTGTAAGATTTTACTAAGGTCAATGCATGAGTAGTGAACTATATTTTGACTTTGCTGGGAAATTTGTTTCTCATACAGTAGCGAGTTCAGCAGTGTTATGTGAATAAAAGGGCAAGGGGCAGAAGGGCAGAAATTGCTGTAAAATGTGCGTTCATATTGGTTTTTTTTGTTTGTTTTTTAATCCTCAAGTACTCATATGCCATACCAGCAACAGGTTTCCTTGGAGCTCACTTTTTACTCTTCTTGACAAATTTAGCAGTTGTGTTTTTGTGGGCCAGCTGCTTGTGCCATCTAGATAAATCACAGTATGATAGCATGGCTTGGGCTGGAAGGACCAATCTTTTAAGGAGCTTAAAAATCATCAACTTCTAATCTCCCTGCTATGACCAGGGCTGCTATGATACCAGTATTAATGCCCTCCACTTTAAAGTGTGAAATATTCGCAAATACATTCTGAATGACATTGTAATGCCAATGCCATCCTTAGATTTAATAACACACTCAGTCTCATCAAGGTATGAATAAGACATCATGCGAGGTATGAATAAGCTAATTTCATAGCAACTTTTGAAGGTTTATTATTAGTAAATTTATTACAATGTGGGAGTGAAAATGAAAACTGCGTTGCAAACTTACAGAAGTATACTGACTATTTTCAGGTCCTGCATTCTGTAACATTTTGATCTATGGTATTGAAAATGATATTTTTTAAAAATGTGTGTTACAAGACATTTAGATCTTCAGCTCTTTGAAGTTTACCTCTTCTAAAAAATTTTTTATACTCCTGAACCTACTGTAAAGGGCCAGGAAAGTAAAGAAGGCAAAATAAATGCTGAGAGCTATGGAAATTGATAACTTTTTATTCCAAATGAGCAACAGGTTTTACATAATTATGTTTTGTTGAAGTGAGCTTAAAAGCAAAGCAAGTTCTGACTTTTTTTTTTGGTCATATAAAGAAGGCAACATTTGAACCACAGTGACATTAAATTTTGTTTCTTTCTCTGCATTTAAAATTGAAAGAACAAGTTATGATTTGGGAAAGTTATACAGATACCAGAGAAGTAGTAGAAACAGAATGGTTGCGAATCAGACCTTTTACCAGCTGTTATTGGAATCACAAGTTTTGAGGCTTTTCTGCTTTCCTACGTAAATTTTTATTGTATAGCCTATTTTTCTATATCTTCTTGTTACAGTTTCTGAATCTGCACTTCCAGATAATAATCCTTTAAAATATATTTCCCACTTGGTTAATATATCTTAAAGTTGTAGAACATATTATGACCTGGTTCTGTCTAAGCTGTCATCCAATGAAAGGAAATATTTATGTGGCTCATGAAAAATTTGATAATCTTGTGCCAAAAAATTTGGTTTTCTTGTTATTGCTTTCTGTTTATGATGGTTGCTCTGAAAGTATAAAGTACAATAAATGTATTCCCTATTCTTACACAAAAATTCAAAGAAAGTTACTTTTAAAGATATGTTTTGTTTAATATTACAAAGTTTTAAGAGTGAAGCTACAATGTTAAAATGAAATTTGGGGGTTCTATATTTTCTTGAACTTCTTGACCTTATAGCTATGCATGAAGGGAGGTTATGGCTAGGTGGGCCTCTTCTTCCCTGTAACCAGCGATAGAAATAGAGGCAATGGCCTCAAGTTGTGCCCAGAGAGATTCAGGTTGGATATTAGGAAGACTTCCTTCCCTGAAAGTATAGTTAAGCACCGAAACAAGCTGTCCAAGGAGGTGATTGAATCACCATCCCTGGAGGTGTTCAAGAAACATTTAGACGTTGTAGTAAAGGACATGGTTTAGTGTGGAAATATTGGTGGGAGGTGGACGTTTGAACTTGGTGATCTTGGAGGTCTTTTCCAACCTTTGTGATTGTTTGATTCTGTGATCCAGTGTTTTTACCTTTTCCTGATTCTTGTAGAATGCATTTACTTTAGCAACTATAATGTAAAAAGTTCTCTATGAAACATGCAAGTTAAGAAATACAACTTTTGGTGTTTCTGTAGCAACCATAGTGTTTAATTTTACAAGAGTTTTCAAAGAAAGTGTACAAGTTGCCTGATGTGCAGAAATCATAACTGATTTTAGATCATAAGTACTAATGCTATTAAGGTTCATGTGAAGTAAATGAATAAAATACAATTTTAAATGAGTTGTTTTCAAAAGGCTAATATTTCTCTATGCTCTATAATTTTCAGGTAAAATAAACTACTGAAAAACTACATAAACACCATAAACCAGTCTTTCTGACCAACCACAGAAGAAACAATAGCAACTGCTGAAGTAAACAAACTTCCTAGATTACTGTAATTTTTCTTTTGGTCTGAAATTATTGAATGACAAAGTGTTGATGCAGCCAAATTCTTATACAATTTTATCTCAACCAAATTAAAAAAATATATATATTCTCCAAGGAAGGCCAGCACTGACTTTCTAAATTGTCTGTGCAATGATATCTACAGAAATAACATATCACAGTAAAGAAAATACAGTATTTTATTTCAAATATTTTATGAATGCAAGATTACAACAGAAATATTAGTCAAAACGCAGGGCTATCAAGCATGAAACTTTGGATATTTTATTGAAAGTAGTTTCATTTTTGTTCCTTTTGTAACATTGTTAATATTTTTAATCACTGTTGCACAGTGATAAGGTATTTAACACTACTCACCTCTGATGTCATGGGTTGGCATAATAAAATAGGAGGCATTACTTTCAGAGCAGCCCTCATAGCTTGTCACTTGGTCTTTATGCCCTGCCTTTTCCCATGTGGAAATAAACACTGGTATATGAAACTTACGTAAAAGAGGAAATGCTACCAAAGATATCACTGGCCAGATAACCACCAGAAAATTCATTTTTCTAATTTACCTAGAAATTATTATGAATCCATAGAGGCAAAACAGTACAAAACATTTTGAGTGGCTTGATTCTTTCTTCTAAACTTCACTGCCATTACTAGAAAAACCGGTAATTCTATGGCCGATTAAGAACTTCCTTGTTCTTCAGAATTTGCACTACTTTAATTTTAATCAAGCTAGACCATTTCTAACTTTAAAAAGTCAGTCCACTAAAGAACTAGGATAAAAATGAAATACTGAAATTCTGATTTAATTTCAAAGAGATTAAGGAAACTTGCTGCAGCTTCTAACAGACAACTACTAACTTTTTGTTTTCAGTATTAAAATGGCACTGGGGCAGGGATAACTAACCTGTAGCCATAGACGTGTAAATATAAGTTATAGGTCTAGATATCCTTATAGTTAGTGGGAAAAGAGCATATTTTATTTGGTCTAAAGTAGATCTGAAATGTATGTTACAAATGTTCAATTAATTGAAGTACAGCAGATGAACAAGATTTTTATGTCTGTATCACACACTTTTGCATATTCTATGAAGTAAGTTTTTACAATAATTTTGGCCTTTTAATGGTCTCTTTAATGTCATTTCTTTTCTTAAAAATAGAAATTCTTATTTGAATAGGAGAGTACTCCACTTCATCTGTTAAATCACAGTCATTTAGTCCTCATAACTAGACCATCTCATCCAAACATAATACAAAAATGAGGAATATAGTGTATCTGTGTAACTGAGCTGCCTAGAGAAACAATAAATCATATTTTAGTAGATCATTAATTGTATCATTGTCTTGCTCTGGAAATAGGTCACGTAAAACAGTCTTCTGTCTAATAAAATCTCTGAAAGAAAGTTTTTCAGGGTATCTTAATTACACTCATAAATTATTTTATTCTGATTGAGTGATAGAATTGGTGCAGTTACTGAACTGCAAAACATGTCACACTACTTTGTAGAGTTGATTAGAAAAAATACATATGTTAGGAAATTTCTAGGACCACATTAACTAATGTGATACTTTGAAAAACATTTGACAACTTATTTCACCAGAAACTGCTAGATGTAAAAGTCTCTGAGGAAGCAGTTGTACAATAGTTGTGGAAAGGCTCTTGTTGATACATTTCCATTTGTGAGAAATCATACGAAGTCGTTGATACATCTGAAGGAAATGACATTGCAGGCTTGGATGCATTGCAAACAATTCATGGGAAACACTCAACTTTTTAGGAAAGGCTCTATGGGCAGAATGAAAATAGGAAATAATAGGAAGCCATATAGTAGGGCAGCATAGGACATCTAGGAGAAATGGAAATTCTACCAGCTGTCTGAATCAACTTCTATTCTTGATGGTTGTTGCCAAGTCATTTGTCCATGTGTTTTAATAAACAGCAGTATTAGAATATGTAGCTAGCAAATAATGAGAGCTCTGTAACATGACTCAAATACCAAGTATGGTTAGCTGTAGCACCATTGCTATTTTTTCTTAAATATTGTTAGTTTTTTTCTTAATATATGCAAGTAAATTTAACATGAAAGCACTGTGTTTATGGAAGAAATTTTCAGCAATGAAATGTATTCCTGATTTTTGATTGTTACAGCAAAAATGAGAAACAAAATTATTTTAGAACTATGAAGAATAACTTGCCTTTTTTTAAAAAAGTATATTCTGAATAAACAATAGGCGTTCATTTTTTGTTCACTTCTAGCTGTGATACTTGTTTTTCAGTTAAGCAGCTGAAAGGGTGACTTTATTTTTGGCTGATTTTGTATATTACAATTTCAGCATAATTATTTACTAATCAGTTTTTTTTTTAATATTTTATTCCTTGAGAAAGAACAGATCACTTAAATAAAAGGGGTGACACATTTTAGTACTTTTTTTTGCATCCCAAACCTTCAACAGACAACTTATATTTATGTTTGTGTTTTCAATAGTTACAAGTTAAACATCTGTTCAAAAGCAGAGGGTAACTGTTGGTATTATTACCATCTTACAGAATATCAGATGTATAGAAATAAGTTCAGTATTGAAGTAAACAATTTTTTTTTAATATAATCACCTTTAAAACCTAAATACATCTATAAATAATAAACCACTATAATAACTATTTAAAATACACATTTCAGTACTCTTCACTGATAAATTACTCTTTATTATACTATCTGTAAAGGAATGGATACTAAAAGATCATGCAATAATATTTCAGAATGTTGTTTTGCCCTGTTGCTGTTAGTGCATGTGGATAAAAGAAAAATTAGTAAAAAATTTTAAAATTAGTTCCATTCTTTTGAAGGATCAGTGGATCAAATAATGTTAAATATAATTAAAATAATGTAATTCAAAATCCAAATATTTTTAAAATATCCTTTATACTTGGCATAAAATCAATGTAGAAATTATATTCATTTTAATATTAAAGAGAATAAAAAATTCAGGTGATCTGAGTATTTTCATATATAATGAAAATTGAATATTTAGCCTTATTTCTGCTGATACCCTTTGACTATGACACAAGGAAGACTGCACATGAAACCATGTTTGTTGGAAGGAGAAAATTATTTTTGTTAGGTTAAGGGATTTGGCGCACATATATATCACACTGAATGTGAGAGAGAAGATGTGAAAAACAGAACAAAAGCTTTCGGGAACTTGAATCCTTCCTCAGATGATGTCTAAAAAAGTATTTTCCCTAACAGGTCACATTAAGAAGGGCTTTTGTATCTGAAAATGATCTGACTTCTCCAGTTTAAATGAAATTCTCTAGAAATTCTGCATACAAATTTTATAGCTATATATTTTGCACAGAACGCAAAGCCCTTTGGGTGCATATGCTATAGAATAGGATTACTCATAAAGTAAAGCACATTGTGAAGCATGACAAGCTTCAGAATCTGCTTGTTTTCTTTACTAATACTTCACTTCTCAGTTTCATCAATTGGAAATTTTTCATAAATTCTGTTTTCTGAAACTGAATTTCATCTTCCCTTGATATGTTGTGGGCATACTTGCATCCAATAGCAAACAGGTCAAGTTAATGATAGTCTATCTTATAACTAATGTAACATGCAGAAAGAGTATAGATTTGCAAATGTTTAATGCATCACGCGTATGTCTATTGAAACATGAATACTTTTATCTCTATGCCTATTTTGGAGCAGCTTACAAATGACAGTGCTCTTTGCAATGCTCCCAATGAACAAAAAAATAATCCAGTTGTTGTAATCTACCGTGGATAACAAGAAAGTTTCTGAACTATAAAATAAGCTAAAGTTGTCAGGTTTAATCCACTGTTAATCTGTAATCATGTAAACTGGCTGTCTACCATTAAGCCACTGACAGTTCTTAAGAGGACTTAATTATGTATTGTCCTTTATGGGCACCAGTGCACCAATATATTACTTTGGAGAAGAGACTGCTTGCTGATTCTGACCTTTACCTAGTCTTTCAATTTTGCAAGCCCCTGAGATGTACTGAGATTGATTGATCAAAATTACTTGGATTTTTAAAAAAAGCATCTAGAATAATAAACTGAATCCTTCAGAAAATGTTGAAACACTTTAATCCATAAAGTTATTTTTGTTTCAGTGAAGTGGACGTTTTATTTTTTATATGTCATTAAAATGTTGTTCCAGTCTACGTATGAAGATATATTATGAAGATATATATTATATGAAGTAATTCAAAGATTTAAAAATTTTGTATTTTATATATAGTTTATACTTTAGGAGATACTAATTTTTTGGGGGGAGGTAAGGAATAGACCCCTAATTTATCTTCAACAATATCCTCCACAATTCCTTTTCTGTAAAACAGAACAGGAAAAAGAAAAAAACTACAAAAATCCCCACTCCCTTACTTTTTTTGATGGTTTAAAATTTAGAGAAAAAAGTGAAACAACAGTATTCGGTAATGACTTTCCATATATGCAGTAGATAGTAAATGTTAAAAAATAGTAAATGTTGAAATGTTATAAGGTGTTGTACCTCATTTAAAACAGTTTTCTTATCTCTTTACTTTTAGAAGGCCCTATAATTCAAACAAAAAAGATTGCTTTGTATTATTACTTAAAGCTTTATCTTATGCGTGATGTTCTTGTTTTGTCCATTTTACATTTCCATCAACACTGTGAACTTGATCTTAATGTAATCAAGTGTTGCATTTCTCCCTGCTGGAAGTCTCCTTTCAGGAAATTGTGAGCTAAACATCTGAGGTGGATAACTGTGAGGGGTACGGTAAAACTGTTTGCTGTCAAACATATATAATAAAACATTATAACGGTAAGAACTTTCTAGGGAGAGGCAGCTAAGAAGTTGGATAATTAAAATAGGGATCCCATCTGCTCACGAATTTCTTGAAGCTTTGTATTCTCTTTCTGAGCATCCTATATGGAGAGTTGTTTAGCATGCTAAGACCAGCCACCATTTTTAAATTGTTTTTGTTTGATTTTATCTTCAAACTACTTTACGAAGATGATTACAGTTATGACGTATGCTACATAAAAAAAAAACAAACAAAAAAAAACAAAAACAAAAAAAACCACACACTGTAATCAATATTAGAAAATATTGTCAACGCATCTGAAGTGTAGTGGAAAAGTAGCATTCTAGACATCACTTTATGGAGCTAATGGCGTTATTTGGATTAAGCAGCAGTAGGAACAGGAGTGTTCTAAAGGATGCACTCTGAATTATTAGCAGAGTTAAAGTCCGTGAAAATGCAGAATATAATTTGATGAATTCAGATTTTAGAGTGCTTAAGTCTATCAAGCAGCATGCTAAACCTTCTTTTGTGAAATAATAAGAAGTAAAAACAAAGAGTTTCAGAAGATATCAGAAACAATGCAAGGGCTGATCAAGAGGTAAGTGGGTTTTTAAGGAGAAAGAGAGAAGGGTCTCTGGTGAGAGAAATGTTCTAGACATGTGGAACAGCTGAATAAATGACCCAGCCTTTGGAGAACAGAGGGTAAAAAATCATGATAGTGTGATAAAGATTACATGAAATTAGAAACAAATAAAAAGAAGCTCAGGAATGAATTTGAACTTGATTTTGTGAAAGACAGGAAGAAAGCAATCAATGAAAAACAACTTGCACAAGTTATGTGATTTTATTAATAATGATTAGATCATATTTAATCTGAAGGAAGGAAAGTGTAGGAATGGTGTTAATAATGAATGGAGAATGTGGGTGGAATGTGAAAGATTGCTGAATTTTTTCTCATTTGGAAATTCAGCTTTGATACTAATGTCAAAATAAAATTCTGCGTAATGTTTCTCAAAAAGGTTTTCCAGTTCCCATATGGGAAGATTTTAACCAGTCTGAGTGTAAAATGTGCATGTGGAAGAGTAAATAATATTCTAAAAATGGCTAAGACTTTAGTGTTAGCATTTTTTTCACTTTAGTCTGAGAAAGATTATTTTGATAAAAAATAAGTCTTCTGTAAAAGTTGAACTTCATTTAATTTTCAATATGCGACTGCATGTGAAAAGTTAAAATATTAAAAACAAGGATTATAGAAAATCTATAGATCTTGAGTGATTTAGTAACTCGATTTCTTCTAGCTCTGTTCTTTCTGCAAGCATATCTGGTGCAAGCAGCTAAGAGGCTTCTATTTTCATGCTTTTCATTTTTAGTATATTGACAGAATTAGACTTATTGCTTTCACAGTGAATTGTTAATAGAACCACTTTGAGGCCATATTAAACGTAGTATGCAATGTGTGCCCCAGTTAATTGAAGTACGAAGACTTACAGGTTGACTCCGTTTTGTAATTGTGAAGTAATGGCCAAAAAATTTTAACTTACAGACTGTAAATCTACTATGTAGAGGTTACGGCTACTGTCTTTTGCAAGACCTTGCCTTCAAATTAGGTTGTGGATATTTTCATTTTTTAAAACAGCCACTTGAACTCTGAAAAATAAAAACAACCACCCAACAGTTTTTACAACTGGCAGTGTCAGATTTCCCTATTTTGTTTCTGGTTAAGGGTAATATTAGTATTTTACTGAATGCTTACATTATTTCCTGTATTTACACAAGATTTTTTTTTAATTAAAAGGAAAACACTTTGGCATAATTAATTAGAAAATGAGAATAATGCATTTATGATTATAGTAGAATACAGGTTTGAGAAACAGCAATAATGATGCATATATTTCAAATAGATATGATTAATTAACAAATACTTACTTCTATATATTATTTATAATGATCTTTTATTTACTATGTGCCTACCTTCTAAATGAGAGGTGACATTTACTGTGTAGCTCCAGCCAATTTAATAGTAAGAATTGATGTTTGAGTGGTGATTGTCAAGATGAAAGTAGATAGAGGAGCTAAGGAAAAGGATTCACAGGCAGCTAACTTATTCCTAGCTGAAATTAATGTAGGATAGCACAAGTAATATTGTGTATATATAGTTGAGGTGTCATACTGTATGTATTGTACGGTAAGCTTCTGTTAGGATATTTTCAGAAAATATGAAAGGAAGGAATGCTTCTCCTGATCTAGAGATATTTGTTTGTCTTAACAAATTTTAAGTTAGAGAAGAGCCTGCTAAGAAAAGTCAGTCCCTTGATTTCCTCTGAAGATCACATGTGAAGAGATTCTAGAAATATCTGACTGAAAAACCAATTGTTCAGTGATAACTAAATTAAAGATGGAGAGGCTGGTCCTACCATACATCTACTTCAGTTTTTCATTCCTGTGATTCCATGGGGAAAAATATATATATATACTAGGAAAAGAAAACATAAAAAGGCCAATTTCTTTGTAGGCTAAACTTCCACCATGCCACCATATTCCTGCAAGTCAGTTTCCACTCAGGAGGACAAGTACTCCACTCAACTACTGTATGTGTTGTGCTTTGGGGAGTGTCCCTAGTTACCTGTATATTTGCAGTTGCAGGATTGAACAGTTCAACTTCTTCATCTCCTCTACATCTATTATTTCATATCCTAGTTATATTCCTGCTTCCTTCAAACAAAGCAGTCCCATTACAATACCATTTAAATTGGCTGCTTGAAACATAAAATTTTGTTAGGTAGAGATAATAAAAATCTCCATTGTCTGACATTTATGACACTGGTGATTTCTTTAGACTACAGTGCTTTAAAAATACATGTTGAATGAGCACTAGAACAGCAGTAAAGCCAAATGCAACTGAGGCTTTCTGCTTACTAAGGTATTTAGCTCCTAGAAAATTTTTGCATGATTTCATGTGGGATTTAAAAATGCATTTTAAGAGATAAATTACTCCATTAACTTTACAATAGGTAGCTATTATTTTATGCTCATCTAATGCTGTGATACCATATGGCAATGGAGATCTGTAAGCCTCTAAATGCTTTACATTTATTTTTGTCATTTTGTAGTAAATTATATTGCTGGAAATGTGGGGTTTTTTTCTTTTCTTTTCTTTTTTTTTTTTTTTTCCCCCAGAACTACAATGGTCATAATTAGGTATTTCTTCTTTCCAAACTTAATTTTTTGAAAAAATCTTTGCTCTGTTTGCTTTTGGGTAAATAGTGTATGCTAACTCTGTTATAAGAAGACATGAATGTTTTCACAGACACTTGGCATTTCATGCACAAGGAATACCCTTTCTTTGTCAATGCTATAAATAGTATGTTTTCTATATATATTTTTTAGCTTTATGATAAAAAGAAACCTTCTGTCTTGTGTATGTCTTTATTTCCTATTCCTTCATAGTATCTATACAGATGGTCTTATTAAAAAATGTAATAATGTGCAGTGAGTGTTAAAAACCAGTCCAACTCAGAATCTGTTATCTTTATAAAATTTTAAGTAATGATGAAATTCCTTTGAAATTTCTGATTTGCATTTAAGATGAATTCTGTTTTACAAACTACTGAGTTACAGTTACTTTTTTTTTTCAGGTTCAGAGTTGGATTTTCATACTCGCAAGGGTGAAAATATTATTTAAATGTGATTTATTCAGCTCCTGTATTCTCTTAGTAAGAAGCATACTTCATTGTAACAGGCACTTTGCATCAACAGTGTCCCCAGAGCTCTTTGCTGTCTTTACAGTCCAGACCACAAAAAGTTAACTTGCTGCAAGGATGGCCAGCCACAAATGCTAGTCTTACTTCTCATATGTATCTGCTATTCAAAGGCTAAGCTTAGTAACATAAGTGTTCTGTGTCATATTGTTTAATTGAAAGATATCAGCCGATAGTAACTGCACCGAAGTCAGAAGTTTCATGCCTTCTTATTTGCTTGACAACAAATTCCTAAGTAATAGTGTAATATAATCTCTTCTACTGGCTGATCATTCCAATATGTATAAAAATCTGGATGGATTTCCCAATAAAAATAGAATGCTGTTAATGAACATCTTTTTAGAAGTACGTATCATGAAGGAATAGAGAACTCCAAAGCTTTTAAAATAAAAATGGTTTACTTTTGTATCTTCTATGAGTACGGAAGCTGGCCCAGCTATTACTTTAATGCAGTCTATGTGCTTGGGTAATGTGAACAAATAGGTTTTGAGTCAAGTCTGAATTAATACATATCTGACTGAGCAAATGAGAAAATGGCAAAGAAATACGAGTTCTTAGAAAAAAGTGCAATACAATTTTAAGCAAATAATCTACAGTATTTTGTATCAGCAGATTCTCTAAGCTGCTTGAGCACAATACATTAAAAATGATTGATAGAGGTCAGTTATGTTTATTTCATCACAAGAGGCTGCACCACAAAAGAGCAATGTATAGAAAGTTGTTTTAAGATAGTCAACTCCTCTAATTATTACTGTTGGTTACCATTGGTAAGGGGGAAAAGCCAGTCTTTCTTTTAAAGTAATGTAATAATGTAATGTAGTAGTTTCTCATATTATTGCCACATACCTACCTTTGCAGATTTTATTTTTACTGAAAATTATGTGAGAGAGGTTGATAATTATCAATGCTTATTTTGGTCAGTTGCAACTTCTAGCTGTTCTAAAAATATATAAATATTTTTCCCAATAGCAATTTTAACTCTTCATTTTTGTGAAAACTGAGATAGCAGGGGAATATCATGCTTAATGCGACAGAATCTGTTTTAGAAATAATCCTTGACTTAGTTTCTGAGTATTAGTTCTTTTTCACTTTTCATGATTCTAGAACCATTGAAGAAAAGAAGTCAGATTTTTTTCCCATTCCCTGATATATGCTTGTCATAAAAGTTTCTATATTTACTGATAAACAATTGAAAACTTCATTTCATTCTTTTAGTACTTTTTTTATTGTGTCTTGTAGTTCTTGAGCATTATAATATTTGTTATTTATATAATTTTTGACCATAGATTTTTTGTTTTAAATATTATTTAAATATTCTGAGTTATTAGTCTCAGCAGATAGATAATGAGATAGAAAATGAGAGATAATTTGAAAGACAGATTGAAAATAAAATGTCACCAGAATATTTTACAGCCACACATTAGTCATTAAAAAAAAAAAAAGTAAATTAAGGACCTACTGTTCATTTAGTATTTTTTATTCTTTTTTTTTGTTTGTTCCTTAGTTGCAGTCTATTTCTGACAAATTAATCATAGTGTATTTCATTTGAGAGAGAATCAAATAAAAGCAGCAATAAAAGGTATTTTATTTATTTTAATGGAGTTTTTAGCTGTACTTTTCTACTATCATTGCTAATGAAATAAGTAGAGTGAGAAGAAACATCCACGTGACTCTAAAACAGGCAGCTTGTAGGAACTTGAGAACTTGTATTTTTAGGTGGAATGGGATGACAAAATTAATAATCAAGTTTTCTTTCACCCTCCCCTGCAGTGTTTTTCAAAATGCCTCAGAGAATTACAGAGTGATTGGTTCTGTACTGGACGTTAAAGATCATTTAGTTCTAACCCAGTGCCATGGGTAGGGACATCTTCCTCTAGAAAATATCCATGCTTAGGTGTGAAATTTTTGTTCTGTACATTCTGTACTGTACTTCAAGATCTGATTTTGCTTTCTGTATCTTTAAAGGACCTTTTTATCTGAACATCAGTGCATGAAAAGGAAGTGAAAAATTATAATCTATTCCTGCTTTTAAACATATGTCAGTCTCTATGAAAAAATCAAAATCTGATGCACTGAGATTTTGGCATGTGCCTCTAGCATCCAGCTGCTTAAGTTCCTCATATCTTGCTGTTTAGAAAGTCAATTTATTTTTTACAGAACTTCTGTTCACAGATAAATTTGAGATTATCACAAAATAAGACACAGTAATCAATTTAAACTCAGCGGTTGTCTGCTATTAATTGCCATTTACGCACATTTAAATGCAAAGCTCATGATAGCTCTGATTCATAAAATGTTAAAGATACTTTTAATGGGGAAAAAGGCTTGAACTCTGTATGTGGCAATAAGGATTTGTATTACTTCTCAGGTAGGCGTCTTACAATTCTGTAAGGGTTTCCTTCAACACAGACTCATTATTGTGCTTTTAAAGCTAACCAGGGAGGTATTTCTCAATTCGCATGATAGTACGTATATTTAATATAACATATTGAGCAGTAAGTTACAGGAAAATCAGATAATTTAAATAACCTGTGTTTCATCGTGCTTTGGTTTATGTTTACCCTTAGAAAGCATTAACTAAATGAAAATCATGGGTTCTGCAAATTTGTAATACTTGCTTTGATGTACTAGCGTTATTTGCAGAAGTAAGCCTTGCCTGCATAACCTTACATTTAAAGATATCAGTGAGACAGTCATGTACATCTCTAACCAGCACTTACTCTGGAATTAGAAATGATTTGTGCATTTTCTTAGCACAAATTAGATAACTGACAAAACATCATAAATGGAAAGCAATTGCCCCAAATCTCCAATTGTTTATCAAGTTAAAATAGTACCTATGTAAGTATTTATCTATGTCTATATAATTTAATACTATTTATATACATATAATAATGATATATATAATGCTACTGAAATCTAAATAATAAATCTACGTAGTGTTCAGATCATGAAGAAAGACTACTTTCTTATTTTGTCCTGAACTATGCTAGAATTGAATCTAATGAAATTTGCTTCAGAGCATTACAAGAAAAAGCATTTGGATACTGGATCCAAATAAAAAAGATGCATTCTGTTAATAATATCTTCTCATATTTAGTTTTTAAATAGACCAGATGTTGCTATTTTATGTAATAAATAGAAAATTAGAAACATTAATAACTGTATTGTTTTATGCCCAAGGAATACTCAGTTCTGTGATTCACTGAGGAAGTGATTTGTTTCAGAAAGTGTTTGATGATAACTGCAATATACCCAGACAGATTGTAGTGAGGTGGTACAGACAGTTAACAAACAGTAATGAGATGTGAAGTTAAAAGTGTTGCTGTATAAGCATAAGAATTTTGCAAAGGAGAGAGTCCAAGAGAAGTTAGTTCCTTATCCTTTGACTAACAATAGTGAGAAGTGAAATTTCAAGTAGCTCAGTAAAGACTAGTTTAATAAAAGAAGTAAAATTCTAGCACTAGGACTCTGTAATCAGACATTCAGACAGATCAGGCATTTATCCTTTAAAGTTCAATAACAGATAAATACAGAGTTAAGATCTGGAACAAATTAATGCTTTGTTATCAACAGTACGCTACAGTTCAATCGTTTAGAGTAAGTGAGAATTGTTAGATTATTTTTATGGTGACTGAACAGAACTTTTTGAAGAAACATTTTGTCTATTGACTCTTTGCTTTTTTGCTCTTGGTTGTATCAGGTAGTTTTATAAGTGATAATACCTCTTTCTAGAAACCTTGCATCATATCCTTCAACCACTGCGCTATTATTTCCTCAGTTTTATTTTTAAAATTTAAATGTGCTTTTTTTCTTAAAAAAAAAAAAAAAAAAGGGAATGATATTTGAAAGGAAAGTAGCAAAATATTTAATGTAAAATTTCTAAATGAATGTATTGGTATTGATATCTTGAATGCTTCAAATCAGGATGAGACACTAGTAAATTCTACCTCAAGAGAGCTTTATATGCTAGTACATAAGTCAGTGATGTCATGACAGGTCATTAAGCACACTTTTGTCTTGGTCTAAATTTGGCTTGAATGAAACATGCATTCTCCATTAGAAAACTTAATGACTTCATCCTCAGTCTAGGTGTGCACACATAACAGATTGTCCAGTCTGTTTTGCTTAATATCACGCCTTAATAGGTGATATAGCTATACAAACTATGTATCTATTTTATATATAAAGCTGCTGTTCTACAAACTTGCTCTTTAAAAACATTTTGTATCTGGGTTATTAAAATGCAAAAATCAGTTTGAAACCAATTAGGACTGAGATCTTTTAGGTCTTTAAAAATAGTCAGACGATAGTAAGGTGTCTTCTTCCTTTTCTTAAATCAATTTCTTAGTACCTTTACTTCTAATTTTAAAATTAGTTCCCTTTATCAGTAAAGAAGAGTGAAAAAAATGGGTTATTGAGGAAAGACTGACAGAATCTTAACTGTAGCAGGCACTAGCAGGTGTCACTATTAAAAAAAAGATTGAGAATGATGGCTATAAATAGATGAGCCATTTTAGTCATTTGCCTTTGAAAGCAGTTTAATAATTCCATGCTGAGTCCCCTTTCAACAGATTTAATGAAAATCAGCATGATGTTGTGGCAGTTACTATTGGATTCTTTTTCCATCTTCTTGTGTTTCATGGTGTGAGAGATTAAAATAGCATATAATAAACTAGTATTAATGATTCTACATTCCTCATCTGAGGCACAATTGCGCACAATTCCTCCTCCTCTGAAGGGTGCCCCTGTTTTCCTGTTTGTTGTTACTATGTCTAGGAACTAGGAATTGCTAAATAGCAATTTTGAAGCTTTATTCCCTGTTCATTATAGTTGTCAGTGTGGAGCTACTTTGAGGCATTCTGAGCAGGAAGTAATGATTTGATTTGCAGCATACTGTGAAAATTTATTAATCTGAATGGACCCTTCTGAAAATCTAGTTGATGAGCAAAAGAACTACAGAGGCCTGCCTCAGAGCAGTTTTCCATTGCCTTCTATAGCTATGAATAAGACAGCAATATTTTAAGCCTAGAAAACATTTTTACACTTAGGTGGATAACTTAAAAGTAATTTTCTTCTTATATTTGGTTTTTGTGTTTAGAATCAATAAGCAAAATGTGTCTATAACAGTGCTTGTGGAACTGTGCAGTTTCAAAGGAGTTCAATACAGGGTTCAGCTACTGGGTAGTTCTTATGACTTCATTATTTTTGCAGTTCACTCTTTCCAGTAAATTAGAAAATTCAGACATAATAAAGCACAAAGAAGGGTGACTACATTTTTAGGAGATATTCTGCGAACATAGTGAATATAGTAAAGTGTCAGTATTCTGTTGGGCCAGTGGAAGAAATATTAACTCTTCTTGGGTGAGCGTTCTTATGTTTTTGAAGTATAGAAGTAGCCATTATAGCTACATCTGGTCTACATCTATAGCTATATCTATGGTCAAATGGACAGGTTAGTTAAATATGAGAGCTGCTCTGAAAGTAATGCTTCTATTTTATTACGTTGGCCAATGATGTCGGAGGTGGATGTTGGTGCTATGAGAGTAGGGGTTGAACCTTCCCACCAACATTCTATTACATTTTGTTGCTGTGTTACAGATGGCAGGAGAGAAATAGTCTGACAACATGGAGGCTGACACAGAAGCTCATATGAAGTGAAGGTGTGGCATTGAATTCTTTCATGTAGAAAAAATGGCCCCCAATGACATTAATGTTTATGGTGACCAAAGAGTGGATGTGAGCACAGTGAAGAGGTAGTGGTGTGTTTCAGCAGCGGTGACATTGACAGCACATCATCTCTGCTGGTGCACATTTTTCCTAGTGTGGCATGCAGGGTCTTGCTCATCACTGGCAAAAATGTATAGCAAATCGTGATGACTGTGCTGGAATATAGTGTTGTGTAGCTGAGAATTTGCTGTCAACTAGCATTCTTGTGCTCTTTTATCTGTTGTAGTTTCCATGCAAATAAATAGGGGGACATAATTTACAGTGCAAACTATGTATTTAGACTGTGTATCTACACTTAGACTGAGTATCTACATATATGCTATATATATGATATATTGTGAATTAGACACACCTTCTCTAGCAAATGGAAAGTTTAAAATAATCAGAAATTTGTGACTTTAGAGTTGACCAGGAGATAAATCTGCACAGATCTTTTCTCAAAAATTCTCTTGTTGCACTTAGTATCAGCTACTTTAACTGCACAGTTGTTGGTGAGCAGCGATAGTTTTCATGAAACAGTTATTTTAAGTGAGTAATGAATTTCTTGCCTGCCTTTTTCCTTTTTGTAAAATGCCTTATGTTTGACATAGAATTTGGTCTGCAAATAGAAAGAAAATCTAGAATCTTTGTTGGGATATTATTACATCTGTAGTTTTTTACTCTTTCATACTGTCTCACAGAAGAAGAGTCTCCTTATGACAGTTGGAATGCATACTTTGGTATGTTACATGAACCTACCTGTAACTATTGTTTTAGAAAGGCAGTCCTGGTTTGTTTTACATCAACATAAAGGCTCTTTTCTTACCAGCGGCAATAAGAGTGAAACCAAACCTAAACACTAAGATTTCTGACTGCTTTTTTTTCTTTCACAGCTGACAAATTATGATTTTAACCTTGTGAAAGGAATGGCCTCAGTTTCTATAAAGTTAGAGAAAGACCAAGAAAAGCGACTGGATTTAGCTTTTGTCACTTAGTTTAGGCTTCTGAACTAAGTGAACTAATTTAAATACTTTAATACTTTGAAGTTATGAGTCTTGCTGCTTGGATTTTTGAGATTTTCTCCACATTTCATTGTGCTTCAGACTGTCATTCTGTTTAAAATAGTATTTAATGACTTTATATTAACTATATTAATATATGCACAATGATTTCTAAATGAAGGTGTGTATACAAAAGTATTATTTGCGATAGCAACAGAGTATTCTGTTTGAAAGGATCTTTTGGCCTGGTTTATGTCAGAATATAATGACTTAGTCTTCTTTAGGCACAGATTTGAATCTTGTTAGGGCAAATCCAGCTGAACATTCACTAGCTGAGCAGTTAATTCTTTCCTTTTTTTTTTTTTCTTTTTTTTTTTTTCCAAGCATTGGAAGTTGTTGGAACTAGAAGGTCTGAAGGGCATCCAGTAAAAAAAAAAAAAAAAAAAAAAAAAAAAAAAAAAAAAATCAGTTGAAGCTTTTTCTACTGTTTTGGCAGTACCAAGATTTCAATAACTGTTCTATAGTTCCTTGTAAACTCAACTAAATAAATAAATATTTAGAACTTTACATTTTGGACTGAATTTTATAGTACATGCCAAGTATATGTTACTGCTTGTTTCATTTATCATTGTTTTCATTAACAGAAGAATTCTAACAACCCTAGAACTTTCCAATATTTGGTTTGAAAGGAATATCTTTATATTAAACAGTAGATATTATAGGCACAATAAAATATAATGAAGGAAAAAATATTTGCACTTGGTTAACTGAAAAATAGGAATAAATTATGCTATTTTTTTTCATTGAAATAGGCTTACATATTTAAATCAGAGACGTTAGTTTTTCAAGGAAATTTTGAATATTTGAATAAAAGTGCATCCTGAGCTGAAAATACACCAAGGAATTTCTTTTGTTATCTACTTATGTGAGAAAGACTGTTCTTTCAATGTACTAACTTTTGGCTTTTGTGAAAGTGCATTATGACTGGTACAAAATAGTCTAAAGTAACTTCCTGTTGAATATTTTTTACATCTATTTGTCATAGTTGGTGTTCTGCACAGCAGAAAAGGAAATTTTTTGAAGAACATTGGAAAAAAAATAATTTTTTTAATTAAATCCATGTGTTTACAAAAGCTCTACCATAGTTGAAAAGAAATGCAAAATATGTATGTAATGGCCTTGAATAAGAGCAAGTGGAAAATAACATTTTATCAGTCTTAAGAAAACCTTTCTTTCCTCTTAGGAATATTCTTACAGCATCACAACATAATAGAGTGCATAAATGGTAAAGCGTATATCCCTCTGAATGGTACGTTTGAGAACAGTAAACAGATTACTTTTAGGAAGAGCTAAGGCAGATGTATATTTTGATGGTATATGCCTTATGTCAAGACTTCTCTTTGAATGACTAACATTATTTACTAAATTAAAAGATCCAAATAGCACCATAAACTTTCACAGTTTTTTCAATGTGCATATATCAGCTGCCTACCCGTGTGTACAAATACTTCGATCTATATACGTGGCATTTACAGTTCTATTAACTTATGTTATGGTTTTGTAACTTAGATAGGAATTGAGCCACTGAGATGTAACTTCTTCTTGCACATTGAAAGATTACATCTGCAGATTTTGAAAACAACTAGCCATTGTTTGGTGGAATCTGAATGGTTGATGGAACTGACAATATCTGTACTTTTTACTTGCATGTCCTGAATAGTATAGCCAGATTTTCTGCTATTTTCTTTTGGTGTTAAGCTATAGATTCACAACTGCCACAAAGACATTTAAAAATTATGCAATAAATAATGCAAAAGACAATTTAGCTTAATCCTGCAAAATACATGGGAAAAGTCAGAAGTAACTTTTTAGTGTGAACAGTTCCTTAGTAATATTAATGAATCATATAGTCCTTTATAAGGGGCCTCATCTTTTTATGTCTAGTATAGAAATTAGTAAAATTGCATCATATTCTGAATCAAATTGAGTTACAGTACTTATGCATTTATATGTTTGAAATTGATATGAAAACTACAAATGAATATGATTATATTTTTAAAGAGCCTTCCAATGAAGAATTTCTGTCCCTTAATAAGTAATGAGTATCATGAAAATTCCAGTCCATGTATTGTGTCACCCAGTGGAAATATACTAGGCAGCTAGGAACCATCAGTCACCAAGAACTCAATGATCAGAAAGTCATTTTTTTTCATTTTACAAACAATGAAAATGTGATGCCATTAGTATTCAGATAAATAAAGTTGTGTCATCTGTAGAATTAGTCAGCTTCCAACTCTGCTGCATATTAACTGAAGGGAAAAAAAAAGACAAAATGTAGAAACTTGTATGGATTTGAGATAAATGAGGAAATGTAAGAAAAAGAGAGAGGCCTTATGATGGCTTAGGTGATTTTTTTTTCTTTGTTTTGCTTTAGTGTGTGACATGTTTACAGATAGTTCAAAACAGTATGCAGAAAGGCAGGATGCAGAGACTGCAGATAGCTTCATCTTCTATTTGTGCCATAGTCATCCAGAAGCTCGTCAGATCATCTGTGTGGGATACATAGAGAGTACTCTGAATATTCCCTGTCCACTGTCAGAAATTGTTATTGTCATCTTGCTCATCACGCCATAGCCAAATGGGAAGCGGTATGTTAGTATATAACCTTTATGTAAGGACTTTGAAAGTTGCAGAAATGTAGACTGAGGACACTGTGCTCTCAAAGGAAAGTTTTAAGACTTGGTGTACAAAGCAGCAGCTCTTGATCTCATTTTACAGTGCTGTCTGGCCAGATACAGTAATTGCGAGTGTACTTACAAAGCTTTCCTATAAAGTGCATTAAAATTGTCTTTATTTATGTATCTTCATTCCCAGTTCCACAACAATGAAGCAAATTCATTACTTTATACGAGGTAAGATTTCATATGTATTTATTTACAGCCTATTTTTTATAGCGTTGATATTATTTTATGTTGAGCTTCATATTATAATCAGTATGCTGTTTCAAAACCTTGATAAGTTAATTTTTTTCACAAGAAATTATTTTTTATGAGATGTGGACAAGTCTATTTATTGAAGGAGAGTTGAAGGATGGATCATAGCCTGTGTGTCCCGGTCTTTGATGTTGGTGCTCTAACTACAAGCTTAATGAGCGTTCATGTGCTGCTATGTAGGCTGAGATAAACTTTGAAGCTTCTCTGTGTGGATTAGAAAGAATGAATGAAAGTTTCTAGTTCTGTTCATTCTGGGTCAGTAGCTTTTATATTGCAGAGTATCAAGAAGTCTATTCATGTCTATTCTTATAGCTGTTAATGTTGGAGCTTACTTCTGGGGCAGAACATCTGTACTTGTTCAAGGAGAGAAAAATCAGTTCTTCTAAAGCTCAGAATACCTTCCCATATGAAGATCTATGTGCCAGCAATTTAAACAGGTGGAAGTACTTCTTGAATTTAAAAATACTGATTAATTTACTGTTTCAGACATGCCATCTTTTTAATGTTCTTCATGATTAGGACTTAGAATTTCACAGATCTTTTAAAAAGAAAATAGAAGTCAGATGCTTTATGAGGAAGAGCTGAGGGAGCTTTGGTTTAGTTCTGAAAAAAGGAGGCTGAGAGGAGAACCCACTCTCTACAACGCCCTGAAAGGAAGTTGTAGGTAGGAGAGTGTCAGACTCCTATCTCTGTGATAGGACACAAAGAAATGACCTCATATTTCTCCTGGGAAGGCTTAGTTTAGTTGTTTAGGAGATTTTCTTCATGGGAAGAGTGCTTGGGCATTGGAATAGGCTGCCCAGTAAGGATGACCCTGCAGATATCTAATATGTTTAGGTGCTTAGGAGTATAGTTTAGGGCTGGGTTTGGTTGGATGCTGGTTGGACTCCATGACCTATGGTTTTATCCAACCTAGATGATTGTATGTTTCTATGATTTATATAATAACGTTTTATGAATCTATGACAGTTGTATATTATACTTTTTATATACTTCTCCCAGAACACTTTCTTAAGATTCCAAATGTTTGTTAGCTAGCTGGCTGTCTAGTTACGTGAAATACTTGGTTCATCAAAACCCAAATGTCTTGATTCCCCTTAAAGAAGAATTTATTAGTTCATCTCTGCTGCAAGCTGGATGAACTCTGTTTTAATATGTCCATTCATATGATCATGGTCTTTCTTCATTGTGATTTTTTTTTCTCTCATTGGTAACTGAATATGCTAAGAAAGGAGCTTTATTTCGGCTATTGTTGCTTTCAGGTATGCCTGCTAGTCAGCCAAGATTCATTTTGCCTTAATTTACTTCTCTGAGATAAAATTTGGGATAACAATGGTAAAAACCCAACCAAACCGAACATAATCACTATTAGAAAAATTACAAAGCAGGAAAGAAAATCTCAGATGCAAAACAAATTCTTTCAAGCATGAAAGTTCTTACTTGTACTGAAGTAAAAAGACTTTGGGTTTCAAAAGTATACAAAATCATATCTTCAAAAAACAAACAAACAAAAAAAAAACAACAAAAAAAACCCAAACAGTGTACCTTTAACACGAGGAGAAATGTATTAAGTATGTTAATGAAATTACATGATTTCTATTTTCTTTCTGTCTCTATTTGTTAGGTATGCAGACAAAATAATCAATGTAGGTCAACTTTTATCTATCATTAAGATTTGTGGGTCAGTCAAAAACAAAAGATTTAGCCATAGCATGAGGCACTTTCTCTGATTAAGTGCCATGATAGCTTTGTTATTAGCAATGTTTTAATATCTACATTTAAACTAGAATATCATATTTTCTAACATAATTTGTTTTCTGAAGCATTTATGATATGCTTAAGAGATTGTCATGTTACACAAATGGGAAAACATAACTGTATTGTAATCTTTATGTATATTATCTGACTAAAAATGTTTATAGAAAATTGTTTTTGCATCTCAGGATGGAAGTGCTTCGCTTTCATTTACTGAGAATGTCTTAAAAGGCGTTTTACTGAAGTTTGCTAGGTATTCTCTCCGTCTGAATATGACTTTAAAAATATTTTGCATAACGCTTTATATAGTTCTAAAAGGAAAAAGAAAAGCTTACTTTTTTTTCCATTAAAAATTTTTTTGACTACTTTTTAGCCCTTTCCAGAAAATAGATGACTGTAAGGTGGAAACTTTGAATTCAACTGAACGTTAATCTCTTTTCAGAGAAAATCCTTAGTATGCTATTTAACATGAATTTGGATCGTCTGATTAATGAACCTATGATAAAACTGGAATGCCTGATCCAGCATCCATGATGTTTCTCCAAAAAGGAAACATTGTAAATAAACTGTGGACAAAAATGTTAATTCAAATCTTAATGTAATTTTTGGTAATTTAACAAATTTCAAGTCTTTATTCTGTTTTAGCATTTACTCTTTTTCAAATTATTTTGTAAATCTGGGCGGGAATTTTGCAACCCTTTGTCATAAGGTGGCTTTGTCATAAGGTGCCATTGGCTGGGGAATACTGGTCCATTTCCTCATTTTAGAGAGATGATCATTACATGATTTTCTCCTAACTAGTTAGAAGCTTGTTATTTTTTCATCTTTTAATTTTTATTTTTCTGTTAAGTAAACAAAATATTACTTGCATCATAGAAGTTTTGATTCTGTATGTGAGAAAAGTGAAGATTTATGGATATTTCAAAAAATGATTTTGCACATAAGTTCATTAATAAATCTTCCTATAATTCTGTTCATTGTACTTTGATAGCTACTGTATTCAGTTCTACCCAGAACTTGTAATTGATTTAAGTATGTTTTTCAAGTGATGAAATGAAGAAAAGGTACAAAGATGCATATAGACATTTAAGTGTCTGGCACGGAGCAGATCTTCTCAGGGTCATCTTCAGTGGTGATGTGAGAAAGTAAATGCGAGTCTAGCAGCCTTCATGATTTGGCCATTGTCCATCACGATTATGATGTGGTCCTGGCAAAGGTGTGATTTCAGCTCCTTTAAGAAATATGTCACCCATACATGCAACTCTAAAATGACGTGTAATGTAAGCTGCATTGAAGATCAGTGTTGTGTTAACAACAAAAATGAACAGTAACAATATTGTTCTGGGACTATAATTTAGAAAAATAAAAACAAAAGAATGTTTCTCCAGAGTTTACAAAGAACTCATCTAAGACTAAAGTCCTGAACGTTAGCTCTAGGCATGGTGTTAAGACTTCATCCTTTACTGCTGGTGGTTAATATATAAAAATCTTAAAACAGTTTTCTTCATCCAGAACTTTAGAGAAATATGATCAGATTCAAACTGCTAAGAATTTGTCAATCACTTCTAATGCAAGTAATGTAATAGTAATTTCTTTTATATATTTGCAAAACAGACAATTTCATTTAGTACAAATGAGGCTAACTTAAGCACTTGTCTGCTTGGAAATACGGTAAATATAAAAAGTATTTTTCCAACAAGTGAAGGGAGATGACAAGAAGGCTGAAAGAGCTTTTAAGAGTGTCAACGGTTCCGTGACTGGCGGGGCGGAGGGATCCGCAGGTCCGTGCCTCCGGAAAAAGGGAACAGGGGACCCCTAAATAATTAGAAACAGCGGCAACAATCTGAGGAGAAACAAACTAATTTACTAAATATATTATCGGAATGCAAAATAACACACTATAATACAATATAATTAAAATTGAAGCTAATAAATCAAATATAATGAGAGAGAGAATGTCCGAAAGGTGGATAGGCCTCACCACAACGCTGAGGTGAGATGCGCAGTCCAGTTGAGCAGCAGGGAGAAAGGGAAGGAGAGCAGACGAAATGCAGGTGAAGAAGAGCAGCATTAGATGACCTTGCCAGGAGTTACATCTCGAGACTCTCTGTGACCGCAAAGTCCCCTGGGGAACGTAGTTCTTCTTCTCTTCCAGGCAGGTACCCTTGAGCATTAACAGTTAAACTCCCAGTGCCCCACATGATATTATGATGTGGAATACCGAAAACCAAAAATCACAAAACCATGACAAAGAGACGAGTAATCAACCCTTTGTAGTGTGTATGGTGTGAAATTTAAGGAAGAGATTTCTCAAAAGTCTTTCTGAGTCTGCACAAACCAACTGAAAATGTAACTAACCAGTAAAACCACAGGAAACTAATTATTTTAAATCCCCAGAGCTGTTCCCTTTTCTTGTACTTAACTTTTTTTTCTGGTGAAAATATTATTTGAGAAAACTCAGAGAGATTTCCAAAAGCAAAACTGATTACACATTTAAAGCTACGATATCTCTGTATATGTTCCAAATGTAAGATGCAGTATCAGATACTGTGCTGGATTTGCAAGACTTAGAAATTACCTTTTGTGAAAAGTGAACTTGACTTAGCAATATGTAATGCCATTTGTCTTTCAATTTTATTTTTTTCAATGTGGTATTGATCAATATATTTCTAAACTTCTGTATTGTGCTTAGAGCATTTTGAGAAATATAAATTGTAGCAAACGAATGTAATATTTCAGGGCAGAAAAAAAGCCATTTCAGAATTATTAATGCTGAATTGTTGCGTTTGGAGCACATTAAGTTACTTATACTCAAATGGCATAAGATCCCTGTAAGTCTTTTCCTCTCCATCTGTAACAACTCCAACTCTCTTGGCATCTCCACATTTGAGATGTTCTCCAATCACTCCATAATCTCTATACTCTTTTCTGAACTCACTAATACATCCATGCCCCTCTTTTTACCAAGCTACTTTCCAGACAGTAAGCCCCTGGTCTGTGTTATTCTTCCCCCCATGCATAGGACATGTCAATTCAAGAATGGAAAAAGCAAGATTCCTGTCAATGCTTTTCTCCAACTTTCTGTTATGGCATATTGATCCTGTGGAACCCTACTAGTGACTGTTCTTCAGCTGGACTTTGTGACAGTGATCTCAGCCTTTGGACCTGGCAGGTCAGCCAGTTTTCAATCTTCAGTGACCAAGCTATTCAAAGATAGGAATGCATTACTTTTGTAATTTAATCCTGTCAGACATCTCAGTGCCACTCAGCTGTTAACTCACTGCTTTCATAGTGGAATGAGACTGGGAAAAATCAGAAAGGTAAAAGTACAGTTTTTGCTCTATTGTCAGGGTCAACCTAACCTGGATCTAACCTTTTGTCTTTGTTTTTTTTCTGGTCAATTTTAAGGATGTTGCTACAGTGTTTTGCAGGAAGCACACTGAAATAAAGTAAACAATTTCCAGTATTTAATCATACTTGCAATAGAGTGGGTGGTGTGGTAACAGGAACTTCTAAATGAATCAAAATATAAATCTACATGGTTGTAAAAACTGATCTTGTCTGATAAATGGCTATTCCTTAACATGAAACTTCCTAGACATTTTCCATGAATGTTTTTCAAATAAGAGGATATGTCACAAATTCTGCCCTGCCCTTGCCTCTAAGATTTTTTTTTCTGTGTTTTTTTTAGAGGCAACAAACATTGCAGAAAGAGGATTGTTGTGAATGGTTTCTCCAAAGCAATTTGGTATATTTTGATATATTTTTTTAAAGATTTTCTGAGTATCAGAATGTTTCATGATTACTCAGACCTGTTTATAAATTTTAAAATCTAATGAATTCTAAATACAACAATTAAAATATACAAAATTACTAACTAGCAAAGTGTGTAAATACTCTGCTTAAGATTTGAAAATTGTTGTGACAAACTTACCGATCCAAACTTTGATTCAGTTTGTAAGATCTATGATTTGGAAACAGCAATTAAGAACCAGATATGGTTTCAAAATGTTAGTTTCCTTTTTTACAATTATTGGTATCACAGTAGGTAAGAGATGGAAATATTTTCTTTAATGACCAATCTTCCACTATCAGTTTATTGATACTAACTCGGCTAAGTTTAGACCCAGATAATGTGCGTTTTACATTTGTCTGTGTCTCTGGAAAAGTTTTTTTTGGAATATTTTCTTTTTGTTCCAGTAATTGAATAGGAAATAGGAGTATGTTCTTGGTGGATTTCATTGTGAAAATAGTGTCTGGTAACAGTGAGTCTTCAATTACTGTACTCAGTTTGACTTGTTTAACTCAGTTGAGATCTGCAAATCATTTTAAAAGGGAATTTCATTTAAAAATGAAAAATTTTAAAAATTATAGTGTAAACATTCAGTGAAGATACCAGCAGATTGCTCTTGCAGTAAACAATAATAGAATTTGTCTTTATATGTTTACTGTCTATCAATTGATAATTAAATTTTCTTCATTTTTTTAGAGAAAAAATTAGCTGAAAATCATTGCATTAGCAATCATCATAGGTGTATGTTAGGCTGGATTTGTTATCATTTTATCTTTTATTCCATATGTATTTTGTTCAGCATAAAGCAGAAACAGAGTGGGACCAAGGAACAGACAGAAAATGAAGTGCTGCAGTACACCAGAGTCTGTCTCATAGAGAAAAATATTGAATCTTAATGAAAATGTAATTTTGTTTCTAGTCACAGTCCTAAAATAAATTGCTTTAGATAACAAATGGAACTGAAAAATTAACTGAACATATCACATGAAAGTATTTCTGCATACTTTTTTCAATGACTACAAGCAGTACCTTTGATATTAAAGTCAGTGTTGTGTGAAAACTAATTATTTCTCCTCCTTGCTTGTTGGAGTGTAATAGTGTGCACTCAGAAATACTGCAGAGTTTTTAAACATTGCAATTCTTCGACTATTTCAGTGTATGCATCCTGAAGTTTATATTCGGAATTTTGTTAATTGGTCTTATCTTAGGGAAAACTTGTACTGAATTATAATCTTATTTTATATCACATTGGTTTTCCTGTGTCTGGTATTCTACGTTTACTCTACTGAAAAGAAAAACATTAATCTGTTCAATTTGACTCAGTGCATTTAAAACGTATTTGAAACTACTTTCCTTATTCAAATCAAGATTAACAGAATGTATTCATAGAATTAAATATAATATGACTATGAAACTAAACTAGTTAAGATTCCTCTGCAAGTTTGGTATATTGTTCATACCCTAATACAATTTGTAGAGAAAAGATCTTGATATGCCATCTTATTATTTATCATGAATTAAAGAGATCTTGTTTATAATAATGCTTTTCTACTTAGGACAATTTTGTATACAGCTATTAGGTTCCCTGTAACTATAAGCCCACTTATATTGTTTGTTGTTAGACCTTTTTTATTTTTGCAGAGTTTGTATGAGGAGAGAGAAACCAATTTAAAATTAAGCAGTACTGAAATACTTAGAAATTATTTTACTCTATGAAAAGCTGTGGCCAGCAGGTCAAGGGAAGTGATCCTCCCCCTCAACTCTGCCCTGGTCAGGCCTCACCTGGAGTACTGTATCCAGTTCTGGGCTCCTCAGTACAAGAAAGACAAGGATCTCCTGGAGAGAGTCCAGCAGATTGCCACAAAGATGATAAAGGGCCTGGAACATCTCCCCTGTGAGGAAAGGCTGAGCAAACTGGGTCTGTTCAGCCTTGAGAAGAATAGACTTGGAGGGGATCTGATTAATGTTTATAAGCGTCTTAAGTGTGGGAGTCAAGGAGGCACGACAAATCTCTTTTCAGTGGTCTGTGGGGACAGAACAAGGGGAAACAGCCATAAACAGGAGTGTAGGAAGTTCTACACCAATATGCCAAGGAACTTCTTCACAGTGAGGGTGATGGAGCACTGGAACAGGCTGCCCAGGGAGGTTGTGGAGTCTCCTTCTCTGGAGATATTCAAGACCCATCTGGATGCCTACCTGCACAGCCTGCTGTAGGGGGCCTGCAGGGGAGCTGGACTTGATGTTCTCTGGAGGTCCCTTCCAGCACCTACAATCACAATGATTTTGTGATTCTGTTCTAAATGCAAAAGTTACTAAGGGAGAATCCCCTATACAGAAAAAGTTGGAAAGAACAGATTAATTTAACATTCAGACTGTGACATTTTTGACAGCAAATCATAGTCTATTGACAGAAAAACTTTACAACATAGTTTATACTTAACTTTAAAACAGCTAGAAATAGTGCAACTCTTGTTGGTCAAGTGTTTTATATGTATAACATAGTGTAAAGGCTTTGGCTAAGTTTGTGTTTATTCTGTGCCAATGTGTTTCCTCTTCCTCTGTTTTGAAACACACCAAATTAAACACAAGAAAAAGCGATAGTCTCAGAATATGTTTCTACTGTGATCATGAAGGTATCCATGTAGAGGAGACAATCTCCTAGTTCCTCTAAGTAGCAGTGAGAGCATATTCCTTAGTGAAGAGACTCAGCAAAGCACAATATGAATCCCTAGCTAGAAGAATAGCTTCAATTAGAGAATTCACTTATTAGACATAAAATAATTCAAGTAACATGAAGCTGTTGGAAACAAAATGTCATTAGTTCTGTTGCTTATGGAAAAATATGCCTGTGTAACATATTGAAATCTTTTGTTCATGGAATACTAAAATATGAAACTGAAGAATTTAAATTATGGGAAATGAAAGGGAAAACTGAGGAGGAAAATGATAATACAAAACCTTTCTCAAATAAGGAGCATATATATAAGAATTATGTTTACTTTCAAAATGTATTTTTTAAAATTATTACTTAGTCGCATCTAATCCTTTAATGAATATGGATCCCAGGTTATGAGCCTATTCTATAAGAATAGGACGTCATAAATATTAAATTCTAAATTTGTGTATTTAAATATTCAGCATCTTCTTTTGATATATGGTAATGATCTGCTTCTATCTTCTATAGCATTCTATCTACTGGACATCTCGAATGCTTACTGTTACCGTTACTCAGAGTATTTCAAAACCATAATGTTTTGAGTTGAACTTCTTCACAAAAACTGGTCAGAACACAGTATATTATCAAAGTGCTTGAACACAATTTTTGAAAAAGAAATGCGAGTGTTCTTCAGCTAATACTGTACAACCCATCTACTGGGCTGTTGAAAAGTAATATTTCTGGTGTGTGTAGTGTGGATGCTGACTTCTCAGGATAAACTATTCTGCTGTGTGAATCTTATTTTGTGTTGCATTGCCTGCTGCTGTAGTCATGGCTCCTGGTAGTTGATTGCCAAATGGAAATCAGTTAGAATCTGAGATTTGAACGTATCGTTATACTTCAGTTTGCTTTTCTTCTTCTTATTTTTTTTAAAGGTTGCTTGTAATGAAACTCATCTAGGCTTTCATCTCTCAGAAAATTCTTTGTATTGTGTTATTTTTTTTCCTTTTTCTGCTAATAAAAGGCTGAAAAAGAATGTTGATTGCCTTCAAATAGACTCTCCAACTTTATATCAAGTTAATTACTATTTTTGCCATTTAGCAGATGTACAAGCATTGAATACGAGTTTTTCTTGAGATAGTTTCCTCAATTAATGCAGTCCTGAGGAATACCAGTACTTCCTTGCTTGAAACTTTTGTGATTCTTAGCTTCATCTTAAAGGCAATTCAAAGCATTGTTTAGATGATTGAAACTACATGGTTATATTTCTGGGTTGAATGTCTAAAACTGGTAATGACTTATGCATCTTGAAGTCATGTTTGTGTTGTTCAGCTTTTGAAGGTCGTCATACATCTAAGACATCTAAGGGAGCTCACAGAACTTACGGTTTCTCGTTCATTACTTCTACCTATATGTTCTCTATCTGACTTCCTTCCTTGGTGCAACATCAGCAAACTGCTTTTAGAACCAAAATCTTAAAGTTTTTTTACTCTTCTTGGAAGACCTTTTTAAATATCTCAAGTGCTATGTGGCCATTGCTTTGAGAAATAGGCGATGTAAAGCCAAAACTTGACAGCAGCTTTGAAACATTTATTTATTTGTGGATGTTCTGTGCAATTTATGGACTTAATTTTAAGGTTTACTTATGGTGGAAGTACAGTTGCTTCTTTAAAAAAAAAAAAGTGAGCTAGTACCTTTTTTCTTTTTGTCATGTTTAAGAGGCAGGACAAGGAAGGATTCACTATAAACATCTTCCATCGGAGTAGTAAATGAGATAGCAAAGGATGGGGACAGAGTATATAGGCCAACAATCTTTCCAGTTATTGGAATGTACTATAATCTTTTTCTGCTCATGAGCAATTTTTTTTCTTCATCAGAAAGTAGAAAGATTTAGAATATTTTGGAGGTCCGTATGTTAGTGCAGGGCCATAGACTTATAATTCAGTATTCTTAGGCTGTATACATATATGTGGTGTGTCTTAAAAAACAGAAAACAGTTCCTTTTTTGTGGTATTGTAACAATTTATTTTCAAATTTGAAATGTTTCTGCATCTAGATGGACCTGCCTTTCTCTCAGTATCTTTTTTATTATTAGGAAGTTCTGAGAGGAAATTTATAGTGCTTTTTTTTTTTTTTTTTTTTCCTTCAGGCTGTAAAACCTGTGGAGGATACTTTCATATTGATCCAACTTCCAATAGCAGATAAAGGAAATATGTTTCGATGTTTTTCCCAGCAGTGGATTGAAATTAGAAGGAGAAATAAGGAGGACAGATTCCATGTCCTGTTGCTTTTAACAAGAATGGCTTGTAAGTTATACTTCTTGATTGCTTCATTGCTTGATTGCTTCCTGTTGACAATCCACTAAATATGCTGTATGAAAGCCATATGTTAACCTGGCTAAACATATTTGGAACCTTCTTCAGTCAAAGGTACTCTAGGAAGCAGCTCTTCTATACAAAGCTTTGTAGAGGAGATGCTGGTGGCTGGTTTGCTGGATCCAAGAGAGAAATGTAGGCGGGTAAAGGGTAGCTGGATATTTGCTCTAGGAAAGATATCATTAGTGGTGAAGTTACACAAAGAGGAATGGGGCTATAAAATGTTGTAGGCTTATGGCATCATTGAACTCCTTAGACTGTGAAGAGATAGGGATGAGGAAGAGAAATACCAAATGAAGGAGGATCTACATTTCAAATGCACTTTATTGTCAGAGGCATCTACTATTTTCTTTTAATGGATAGTATCTATATATGCAACTCCTCTACCACAATAAAATGCAATGAAGGAAGAAGAGCCTTTAAATATTGCCCGTAATGTGTCTCTTTCCAGCTGATGACTATGATGCTATGACTCATGTGACTATTAATAGCTAAACATTAACATTTGTGTAACATTAATTCTAGGTTGATTATTGACAGTGGTTCAGGAGGCAAATGTGCGTAAAACTATGAATACTGTCGCTGTAGATGCTCTTATTTGTTGGAAATTTTTCACTCAAAAATTGACTTAATCATTTCCTGTTTACCTGATAAGATCTAATTAGATCACAGCATGCAATGATGAAGCAATAGCGTGCTCTGTTCTTTGTTTGTAATTTATTTAAACCTCAGTTAAGTAGGAAGGATAACATTTTCCTGTTCTGTAAGATACTGTACCAAACCCATTTGCCTGTTTCTTTTGGATGAGGAAGCCTTTTGTCTATGTTTTTCGAGATTTTAGTAGCCTTTAGAGTTAAACAAAATATAGTTAAGAAACGTGATGCTAATCTTGTAAGAACAGGCTTGTGGAATTGTCCCCAAAGTGATATAAAAATGATCAGTTGATGATAAAACACTTTGAAATAATGAGGCTTTTGAGCGTGATCGTGTAATCAGGAATTCTAAGAGTCACTGACTGTTAGAGCAAAGTGCTGGCAATGTATTACATAATGAACTAATCCAACAGGACAAATAAAGCTGAAGATTCATAATGGGATTATTACTGGAGTGTATAGTCTAATATTTATGAAGATAATTCAGTATTCACTTAGCTCTTTAAAGTGCATTAGAACTTCTGAAATAGCTACAATGAGAACAATTTGCTTAAAAATCTTGAATTTTTTGATGTTATAGAAATGGAGAGGAAATGTTTTTCACTTGGTTTGCACATTACAGACTGCGAAAACGTTTTGCCTCTGATGTTGCAGAAATCATCATCTAAATTTTCCAGATCACAGATTTGTTTACTTGACTTTATTTTGAATGGTGTAAAAACAACAACAACAAAAACAAACAAAAAAAAACAAACAAAAAAACCCAAAACATTATTCGGATTTCTGCTGATTTTATTATATTTTTTTAATGTCCGAGATTAAATAAAGCAACTTAAAAATAAAAAATTGATTTCATTTAAATGAAAAGTGGATAAAAAGAAAAGCTTTATACAGTGCTTGTAGCAATTTGTTTTTCTTTTGAAGCAGCTTTTCATTTTCATGATAAGACATAATGATACCTGTAAATGATGACATCATTCAATTTTCCAAATGTAATACTAAATAAATTGCATTAACAATATTAGAATAACATTTAAGTTTATAGCAAAATTCTCTCAGTAGCTTAGAATTTTTCTTAGTTTAAATGTTGGCAAGGAGTGCTATGCACAATGAAGTGGCAGGAAAATGTAGCTGATTTACTTGTAAACTGTGCTTTCTAAAGCTGAGCTAAAACTTTCTTTTTCAGGGGCAGTTACCTCTGAAGGATGACACTCTACAATAAGCTGACCTAACTTCCAGTTTCGGGAAGCGTAGGAGGAAGAATCAAGGATCTATGGTAAGAAATTCAAGGAGTAAGAAAATATGCCTTGTACTGTGGCAACTCCTGGTATGTTCAGTTGCTACTTCGACTCCTGTCAAACTAGTATTGAACTCTGTTACTGCTAGTAGTGATCTCTGGACACATCCTTTGCAAATGATTTCCCTCCTTTTCCTCCAATTAAACATAACTTATGACATTAAGGATGTATGACTAGCTAATGTCACAGATTGATTTTAAGTTTTGAAAATTTAGTACTATAAGAAAATGGATATAACTAATCCTCTTGAATAAAATGTTTGAGTTTCTGAAGTCCAAAGGAAAGGTATTGGGAGTTGAATATGACTAAAAATAACTCTGAGTCATGCTTTATGAAAAAACCCTGAGTGATGAGGAACTATTAATCATGCTGTCATCAGAGATTTCAGTTAGCTATTATGGTATTTGCAAGAATCATCTCTGTTAGGAATGCAAAGATATTTCTATTTATAAAGTCATAACTTTTGAAAATATAAACCTGAAATGTAGTCAACATTAGGGACCTGAATAAGGAAGAATAGTAGTATTCAGACAATAAAGTGAGATTCACATCTATTAATTTTGCTATCTGATTTTTGTACCTCTGTATTTCCTTTAGAAATAGTTTTTGTACAAATATTAATATGAAAGGAAAAGGAAAAAGGTACATTTGTCTTCAAGGTAGATTTCTTTGGTTCTGAAATGAAATGTATTTGAGAGGTATTTTGGACTAGTGTGTTTTTTTGCTTGTAATGATTATAACAGTTATAATTAAATGTATTAAAAAGACATTTCAAAGCTTAAAAATTAGATTCCATCTAAAAAGGTTTTGTGTTACACTAAAAGTGGTAATTTCTTTTTTCATGTATCTTTGAACATGTCAGTGGAAACAATTTACTTTTTAAATTAGAAGGAGCAGAGAAGGCGAGAATTAAGAAGTCCAGGAAAGGAAATGGAGATCCTTCCCTTCACAGAACTGAAGCCAAGTAATAGTTATTAATAACCAGGTCTGTGGGAGTCGATTAATTTGATTCGGTCAACTTAAAGTGATTAATGGAATGATTTAAAAAAACAAAACAAAACAAAAAACAACTATTGAAGAGATTTAAAAAGCAGGTACAGGAAAGGACAGATCAGACTACCAGCATAGCACGAATGTGTAATTGTCATTTTCCCAAAGAGAGTTATCCATCAGTAAATAGAATTTAAATATTTTCTCAACTACTTGCTGAAGTAACAGGGGAGTAATTTTTATGAACATAAAGAAGTATACTAATGTATTAACAATGGGGATTGAATAAGAGGAAATTGTTCTAATTTGCTGTGCTCAATGTTAAAAAAAAAACCCTGACATTTACCTGCAATTAATGATGGCTTCTGCAGTGTTTATAGCCCTCATATTCAGCAGCAGGAATGCAGTGGCAATTTTAATTCTTTATAGATGGCAAATATTGATATTCTGATGTATTCCTGTGTTTCAGTTTTACTTTTAAAAGAACAAAATGAGCAAGGTTTCTGTGGCTTATCCTGACCTTGTTTGTTCTAATGGTATTCTCAGAGAAATACTATAGAAAGGAGTTGATAAGATGTTCTTGGTACAAATTAAAAACACAAATTGCTAAAATAACTAGACAGATGCTTTTGGTAGTGGGTTACTGCCAAATCTGAAGGTCTGATATTAGTTGAGGAATAGAATCTCCCCATGTTTTGGGTTGGAAGGATCCTAAGAGTCTCTAGCTCCAACCCCCTGCCATGGGCAGAGACACTTTCCACTAGATCAGGTTGTCCAAGCTCCATCCAACCAGCCTTGAACACTTCCAGGGATCAGGCATACACAGCTTCTCTGGGCAGCCTTATCCAGTGCCCCACCACCCTCATAGCAAAGATTTCTTTCATTATATGTAATTGAAATCTACTCTCTTCCAATTTAAAGCCACTTCCCCTTGTCCTATCACTCTATGCCCTTATAAAAAGTCCCTCTCCAGCTTTCTTGTAGTCCCCTTTAGGTACTGGAAAGCCTCAAGAGGTCTTCCTGGAGCCCCAACTCTCTCTGCCTGTCTTCCTTGGAGAGGTGCTTCAGCCCTTTGATCATCCTTTTGGTTATCTGGGCTTTCTCCAACAGATCCATGTCATTCTTATGCTGAATGCAGCACTGCAGATGGGGTTTCACATTAACATCAAATATTCTTCTGTAGGGCTGCTCACAATCCACTTGTCACTCAGACTCCATTTGCGTTCAGGATTGACACAGTTCAGGTGAAGCATCTTGCCCTGGTTTTTACTGGACTTTGTGATGTTTGTGTGGACCCGTTTCTCTGTTAAAACACTGAAATTCAGATTTTTGCCTATTCTTTTAGACCTCAGGTATTTTTCTTTCAATATTTTTCTTCTCCAAATGCACTTTCATATCTCTTCTGCAAAGGATGAAAAAGTAGTCAGTTCAGAACTGTCTCTTGTAATTTTCAGCTGCTGACAACTCTCCAGTTTGAGCCAGTACTGAAATATTGTTGAAATGACAAATGACAAAACCATGGTTTCTTCTAGAGAAAGATCTAGTTTCACTAAAAAGGATTTGTGCTATCTGGCTTGTCTTAACAATAGCTCTGTCTATTATTAAACTAAATGCTCTGATTACAGTCAGAATGCAAGTGGTGCTGGCATTCTCTCATCCATAACATTTTCCTTAGGTTTATTCTGATATAATTAATTTTTCTGGAAATTTGGTGAAGGTAATACAAGGACAACTGTTTTTTTTTTTTTTCCCCCCACATAGTTTGAAAATTTTCAGATGCCTTGAATGCATTATTATCTATTAAGGACTCTGCAGTTTTAAAAACTCACACCTGTGCACAGTTTTGCTGAGAACAGTAGGGCCCATTCTGGGATGGAGTTCTCTGACGTGCAGCCAGAGGCACCATATAATGCTCTTCCTATGTTTTATGAGTATTGGTTTGTACATTGAGTGTTAGCTCTTTAATTGCGCTGTATTTTATTTGTAATACAATTCTAACAAAAGACTGCAATTTATTTTTTTACTCAAATTAAAAGTAATGGGGCAAAACAGCCATGAAAAGACATTACCCAGCTCCAGTGGCTTAAAAAATTAGTTTTTCTCCAACAAGTTGCAAAGTGATTGTGAAATATAGGCATGCAGCTTCTCATACTAGCAACAAACATATGCTTATAATTCTTTTTTCTATTTCAATTCTTTTTTTTCATCAGAGGAGAAATACAAATTGCTTGTATTATTAACCACTTGCCAATCAGTGTAGTTATGGTGTTTTCAGTTAAGCTAAACAGGTCATATTTGCATTCAAAAATCACAGAAATCTTGCCTGCAATTTTAGATGATTATGGTGAAATGTTCTCTTATGCTTCCATCTCAACACTGCTTATTCAATATAATTTCCAAAACGTTAGGGTTTCCAACATCTGTATTAGAAACGTCATGTTAAAAATGAATTGGCCTAATTTCTATATATTTTTTGGTTAAAATTATACATTTTAAAACAAATTTTAAAAATGCTGGAAAAGTGAACAAGGGACAAATTTTTTTATATTGAAGTATAAGATTTGCATGCATTGCATATCATTATTATTATTATAGTTATTGCTGCTGCTCTTGTGTTTTTATTGGTTGTTCAGATTGTTTAGAATTTTGGTGCTTTCTGAAAATATCGAAGTCCTAATTAGTAAGCTTCAAAATACAGATCTGTCACCTTGTTTAACAACAGCAGTTCCCACTGTTTAAAAAAACAGTACATTGAGAAAAAGAAGCTATTTTAGGAGCACCTGGATGAGAATGAATGTTCTTTGATAAGCAATCTAGAGTTTTCTATGAATGTGACTTTTTATTTTGTCATATTTATGACTAGGCAATCTGAAAATTTGAAAGACAGGGTGCACAGATCAAGGAATTGAATAGAATATATAGATTTAGGATTACTATTGGCATCTATCTACTACTATTACTAATACAGTATTTTTGTCCTTATTTCACAGAGAAAAATACTAATCTTTTAAATATCTTTTTCTAACTTTGCTTTTTAACATGGATTTACATTGTAGGAATGCAGTTGGGTGCATGAGGTAATACTGAGATATAAATTTTCATCCAATTTCCTACTATTCCTACTATGTGTTAATTGGTTAGTTAGATATTGTAAATATAACAGACATTGTTGGAGGCTCTTCTATTCTGAAGAGTTGAAAATAATTTCAGAAACCTTTATTTGTTTAGCAACCTTACAATTGCAAGATACTCTGCTACAGTGAGACACTGCTTATGATGAATAGTTTGCTCTGTGCAACATCAGCAGTGCTGTTAATCAGTAGAGTTGGTCTTTAATTCAGATACACTTGAATGCTTTCTCTTACAGTGATACTCTCCTTTTGTGTCTTTCATGAGAAATAATCTGCTCTAGAAAGTGAAAGCTAGTATGAGTAATGCTTTTTCATGATTTCATAATTATTGAACAGAATGATTCTCAAACTCATTGTAATTTGTCTATATGAAAACACACTTCTAAATGGAATGCATTCAGCAGTATGGATACACTAATAAAGGGCAACTTAAACTCTCAATATTCTATTTATATTGATTCCTTTCTTTATCTTATATTGCGTCAGAATAAAAGATGCCAGAAATGTTTTGACTTGTCTTTATGCAAAATGAAGCTTGTAATCAGCTGAAATAGTATCAGACTAGATAATTACAAAACGAAATGCCTCACAGCAGCATTTTCCTAAAACGTGAGGAGAAAGTAGGCATAAAAAATAAGATCCCTGAAGAACTGGTGTGAATTGTACAATTTAAAAGGAGCAAGCTTGTGTAATTTAGTGTTATACACTGTGTCGGTTGTGGAAAACAACCCCAAGAGACATATACAAAATCTCAGCAAAAATAAAAATGCGTTCATCTTGTAACGTTTAGTTCTTGGGAACCCCATGTAAAAGGTTGACTGCTTTTGTTGCTTTTGATACCTAAGTGAGTGCAAGTTTCCATGGTTCTCAAGTGGCACTGAAAATTTAATCCAAATTTCTAATTGGCAATATGTGATATCACGTGAATGAATTAGGCACATCTTACTGGTATAGAGATCTCTGAAGTGAGGCTGTAAACTGTGTTTGTGTTTTCTTTCTCTTTTCTTTCCTTGTGCGTTGACTCTCAGACAACTTTCAAGGGAGAACAAAAATGTATTTTTGGTTATTTTCACACTTTTATACTACTTAACTGCATGGTATCTCTGACAATGAGAAAAGCTGGTTTAGTTAAGCGTAGTAAAGTATATATGCCAGCTTCACTAGTTGGACACCTAATTTTTTTCTCTTTAGAGCGTTATTTGTACAGTTATGGGCATAATGTTCACAGCATTATTAACTGAAGAATTAACATGTAAAAACTCTCTATTATATGTGATCCTTTATGATCTTGGTGGAAATTCTTTAGGCAGTCAGCTGTAATTTATTGTGTTAAATATGTAATCATTTCAAAAGTCCTGATACTAATACAGCCGAAACAGTTATGAACTAGAGGTTATTTTCTGTGTTATGATGTAGATCCCCCTTTTAGGAATTCTTTATTTTTTTTAGGAGAATACACAAGTGTTAATGCTATGGTGTGAGATGGAGATAAATAAAGAATACTTCAAGTCATCAGTGCTATGGTTGGATAACTAGAAAGCAGACTAGCTGTGAACTCATTCTTGGAGGCCTTTTCCCAAGAACTTCCAAATGTTTGAAGAGGCTTTGGGGAAAATATATATATATACATATATACATATTGTTTATAGAAATATTAAAATAAGGGAGCTAAGCTAACTTTATCTCTCAGATAAAGTTTTGTTAGTTTATTTTAGTACTCATTAATTTGATTAATTGATATAAATTTATTTTCTTTGTTAAATGTACTCTTTGATCTATCAAAGTGAGATAAATCTTACACTACGTTTATTCCAGCAGCAAGTGTGTGTGGGTATTGATTATTCAGCTTGGAAAACTGTCTAGGGAGTACTTCTGCTTTCTCCCTTTTTGTAATCCTAGCTTAATGTCCCTTGAAAAGCAGTGAAGCGGATGATTGTGATTTCCCAAAATGTGTCTCAGAACTGCACTAAGACATTTTCAAGAAGCTGATAATCACTTCCAGGTCCTGCTTTTTATTTACAGGCTCTGTTTTCTATCCTCTCTAATATTACTTTAACATACCAGACCACTTGTAATCTTTGCTGTTTATAGACTACCCCATAGTTTCTACAAATTAGCAGGGTCCTTTCATCTTCATGCTATCCTGTTCTTGTGCAGGTATCTACACATGTGATTGAGATATATTTTTTTATACTCTTGTGAAAATATTCTTCTACATAATTGCAGGCTATTACTGATAGAGAGGATTTTATTTGCTATACTGAATTATAATTTTCCTTTATTTTTATGTCAGAATCAGTAGTCCTGTGCCAAGGAAAGAATGAATGCCCCTTTAAAAGCTTTGCTCCACTTTCCTTAATTCTGTAGTATATTAAAATATTTCTCTGTATAACTTTGAAATAACCTTATAACCTCTGTATAACTTGAAATATACCTTTACACAAAACCATATGTTTTCTTGGTAACCTTGTTTTGCTTACTCTTTCTCAGTGCTTGAACTACTACAATATGAATAGCGATCTTCACTAGACTCAGTATCTCCATATGTTTCATCAGTGTTTGCATAGTTTATTTTTCCACTTACTCAAGGATACTTTCAGGTTTATGAGGGTCCTAGTAGTCCATTCTTAATTTCATGTGAAAAACAAAGCATCAATAATCTTAATTTAATTCTTTCTCATTTTAGACTCAGGAAAAAAACTGTTGGTGTCTGAGTGGCTGCCTTTCAAGTGGAAAGTTTAAGTGACAGGAGTGTTGTAAATTATATTTGAACATGTTTTGTTATGGTGCTTATAATGAAGCACTGTTATCTGTAGTCATTTCAAAAAATGGCCCAATTGGAGCTATTTATGGTGAAAAGTGTTCCAATTATGATTAAAACTGGAAGTTTGTGACCCTACAAGTCTTTTTTTTTCTCATAATTCTTTTTTTTTGATCCCCCATTTTTGGTCATCTGTTAATTTCATATGTAATTAAGTTTAATGTTGTCCTGCTTTCAGTTACAAAAAAGTTGTTTATGATATATATATTTCTAAGAAGTTTTACACATAAAATGTGATTGATGTTAAATAATAATTTTCTTATATCTGTTTGTAGTAGATGCATTCTCAGAATTGTCTACTGTATGTTATTTCTGATTATATGATGAGTCTTTGAGAATCTCTGTTGTGTATTAAAGAAGACCTCAATGCTAATATTTCATATATCATCAGACTTCTGGGATTAATTGGTTTCCAAACAGTTGTTAGGTGGTTTTTCCTGTATTCCTGTGTTGAAATCCATTTACATTAATACATGTATAAAATGGTGGTTTGGAACTCTGTTGATGTTTAGTTTGTGATTTTTTTTTTCTGAGTTCTTACAGAAAAGAATGGGAATTACAGTATCACATAATCACAGAACTGCAGGGTTTGGAAGGGACCTCAAGAGATCATTAACTTCAACCCCTCTGCTAAAGCAATACTTTACATAAACACAGGTAGGCTTCCAGATAGGTCTTGGATATCTCCACGGAAGGAGACTCCACAACCCCTCTGGGCAACCTGTTCCAGTGCTCTGTCACCCTTACTGTAAAGAGTTCTTCTGCATGTTTTTATGGATCTTCTCATGTTCAAGTTTTAGGCCATTGCTCACTCCTTGCCCTATCACTATGCACCATCAAGAAGAGACTGGCTGAATGAGGCCAGTGCAGGGAGAGTGAAAAGAGAAGAAAAAGTTGGGAAAAAAAATCAACAAACAAGACAATATATCTTCAGAACTATTGCACATATCTTAAGTTCCTTTTCTGCTTCTTTTGAGCTCTTAAGTCATAGCATGCATTCTCTGAAGCTGCCAGAAGAAAAGCCTGAATCTTCAGGGTTTGGCTATGGACACTCGGGGAAAGCCTCTATCTTTTCTTATCTTTATTTCAATATTTTTGTTATCTTCTGTAGCAAATAATGACTTCCTAATATGTTTATTTATAATATACATTCAGAAAATCCTTTACATAATTTTATCATGTGGATGATTTTTGGGGCATAATCTTTATTTGATTAAAGGTATATACAATACAGACATGAATTAGGCTTCTAGGTATGTAGGGTTTTTTTTAATAGTTATAAGTTTTGGTAGTATATTTTCCATTGGTAGCATGATGTTCAGGGTATATTTATGAAATACAGAGTTTGTTTGCAGTGGTGTATTAAATTGCACTTAAGTAGATCCTAGTATGGTTTTTCTAGTATTGAAAAAATAGGTTAAAGGTGATAAAAAGTCAGTAACTATGTCAGCCGCAGTATGTGGTGTTATTCTCAGAAATTGGTGTCTCTATATACTCCGTTTCCAATTCTTCAGTTCTGAAAGGGACTTAATCTACCCCCAGCTTTTTGGGAGTCACCAAGTGGACCTAACAGTCCCTAGTAGGTTTTATCTTTGAGAAAGAAACCAGTGCCTGGGTAACCTGATATAATGAGTGGCAACCCTGCCCGTGGCAGGGGATCTGAACTAAATTAGGGTCACTTGAACTGATTCTATGTGATTCTATGATTCTCTTTTGAAATGTAGTTTGTTCTGTAAAAATTCTTTCATTTGCATAAGTGAGGAGTATGGACTTCAACACAATGTAATTTAAAACTAAGTGGAGATTCTGTCAGGCCATTTAGCTATTTGTTGGATCTCACAAGATATTCTGTTGTGTAGAGTTGCCTCTGTATTTTGCCATGTTGTTATGTATATGCTTATCATTATTCAACCTGCCTTGGCTTAGTTCTGTGACAAAGGAGGCAGGGGGATCCATAGACCCATGCCCTGGAAAAGTGTGGAAGAAGGTAGGGTAATGGGCCTAGATGAGGAAAACAGTGACAACAAGCTAAGGGAATAAAACTTAGTTTATTAAATATAATAGTGAAATGTGAGATCATACAATATAATACAGTATGATTGGAATTGAAGCTTATAAATCAAATAAAACAAGAGAGAGAGAGTTTCTGAAACCAAAGTCCTTATTCTAATGCTGTAGATGAGGTGGCCAGGATGCACAGAGAGCAAAGAGAGCTGTCTCATGACTCCTGGTCAGTTTTATCTTTGCCTCTGAATGGAAAATGGAAATGGAAAAATGAAGTCTTCTGGGAGTTGTAGTTCACTCTTCTGAGATCAAGAGACCAGAAATATTAACAATCCACAGAACTGCAACATTAACTGTTTACCTCCCATTGCACTGCATGGTACTATGATGTGGAATATTGATAACAAACCACAAAACCATGACAGTGCTTTATACCTAGAGGCCAGGATTTTGACAAATTTTTGAGTTACTTTACAGCATAGTAATAAATTTGGAGGTAATCATTAGTCTGAATTAAACCTCTAAAGAAGTAAACTCTTGGATGCAGGAAATTGTTGATGTTTTGTGGCCTGATATGTGATTCAAGAAGTCTGTTATAGTTGCTGTTGTCCATCAGTCTGGAATCTCTTTGTTTACTTCACACTCAGATGAACATTGCCCCCACTAAAGAAACCAGAAAAACTCGAAGCTTGGACATATTCAATAGCATATAAACTATTTGTCAAGGGGTTAAATGCAATCTAAATCATAAGTCAATCTAAATCATTTTTGACAACTCTAAAATTGTATTCACTACAATGAGAGAAAATGGTACTATAAACTCATACCATCACAGTAGAGTACAAGGAAAGATTATAGTGGGATGGTACATCATTTTATTTCTTTGTAAATGAAATTCATTGTACAGTATCATTTTCTGAACTATGTTTTCCACTCAAGTTGTTTTGTAAGGATTAAATTAAATTCATTCCAGGGTACATGCTTTCAGAAATTGTAACGGTTCCTATTTGTTTGAAATACACCATGACTTTTTTTAACAGTGTAAGAAAAAGTTTAGATGGTTTTCCACCTCATTGCTTCTTTTCATAACAGTCCTCATACTTCTGTGGCAGGATTTCATTGAATACAAATTGAAATGAACCTGTATCAGAAAGGAAATATCAAAATCATACAGAGGTGCTGTGCTTTGCTCTTTGCTAGTAGGAGTAAATGTTGTACCACTGTGATTATTTAGAACTCCAGCAGAAGGTCTGTGAATTTAGAGTAATAGCTGTATTTAAAGTGCTATGAATGTATAGTGCTTTCTCTCTGTAAATCTTTTCCAGTGCATCACTTTTACTCGCTTCTGAAGTACCAGACTTGAATGTGACAATTTTCCTAGCCTTTCACAGGAAAACGGAGAACTTTGCAAAGGTCAAAATGTCTGCATCTTTGTTCCTAGCATTGGCCAAACCGACATATTTAGTTTGTGGCATCACCAAAAAAAGTAAAAATAAATGCTGTTGTAGGCTGTGCAGTCATACTTATTTGGTATGCTTCTATTTCTTTCCCTATACAATACATAGCTTTCAGGGATTAGCAGTACCTTTTAAATTAAATTTCAATTTATTGTTTTGACCTGGAAGTTAGCTTGCATTTCTGTACCTTTTAGAATGCCAATATTATAGTAAGAGGTCATTTGAAGGCACGGGTCAGCAGAATTTTTTGTTCCGTCTTTTCCTTTGTAGAATACAAAGGAATTTCAGATTGAATGGCAGTCATTTCTGAATCCATCTTTCTTATCTGGAAGCACAGTTCTGAAAAGTGTTTTATAGCATACTAAAATTCACTCCCAAGTGCTTTAATCTTTGTTTTTGAAAATACCTTGATTGTCTGGAAGAAATAAATTCTTTCACAAAGCTTATTTGAAGCTTAGTAAACACTGTTTTGTACAAAAAGACAAATAGATTTTGATGGGATTGTTTTATTTTCCAGCTAGGTGTTTTTTCAAGCAGTTTGTAATCAAGCAATAATCCGTTTTCCTTTTTTGTTTACCTGTTGGACATCAAGAGGATCAAACATGGCAGTGTTGTAGGTAGCTTCAGCCATCCTGGAAGGGGCAGATGCATCTGCCCCGCTCAGTTATTGATGGAGGCTGCAGCCTTCTCCCAGTAACAGAATAAGTATAACTATGGTAGAGAGGAGCAGCAAGTAAGAAACCCTGAGGATTTCGGGTGTGCTGTATGGTGCTGGGCAAGTGTACCAGTTAAACCCTTGTAGTTTTTATTATCTGCTGTACTTTTTAATATCTATATTAGATTGTAAATTGATTGTACTCTCCACCGCTTTCTTTTCTGTATTCTGGTTACACATATTTTGGATGCAATTGTCAGCTATTTAAAAATGGTCATTGTTCTCAACTCTGACATACATTTTAAGATTATGGAAGATTTCCTGTTTTCTTTTAATATAGACTTTTTTTCTTATTTTTTTTTTTTAAATCTCTGCATGATTTAGGAGAAAGTAGCTTGAGAAGGAATTGTCATACTCCTAAATATTGCTGTGAGTACTTTTACTATCATAGTTTTATTAAATAAATAAATCAGAGACTCTGCTTGTGTATAATTTTATTCTGAAGCAAATTGTAATTGAACAAGATGTACAGTGGTGAAAGATTAGAGAAAAATGTTTTTGTAACACAGAACCCGACATCCTGGCAGAAATAATCTCTGACTCAGACCAGACCCAGACAAACTCATTCTTTAATCTGGAAGGCATTGTGTATAAAGATGATATTGTTAATGTTGGCTTTTTTACCTTTCTTTTCTGTGTGATATTTATTGCTGTTTTAGTGCTTAATGAAAATAATTATGGATTTTATTCCTGGAAAAGCATAACATTAAAACGTGCTATCCAATATGTCACTTAAATTTTGAGGTCTGTCCTTGACTGTGGGATTTTACTTCATTTCAGAGAATACTTTACAGAAAATTGGTGTGATCATTTAACTCTCTTTGGGTGTAGTCATGTGTTACTGAGTTTTGTGGAAAGAGGAGTTGAAGTGGCTGTGTGGCTGGATGATCACAGGATTTCTTCTTTGATTCGTTGGGATTTCGTTGTCCATCTCAAGATTAACTTTCATTGGGCAAACGATTTCTAATAAACTTCTGTAATTGATTTCACTTTTCCATTGTAAGAAAAAAAGGATAAATTGTAGGAAATATAGCCTGGCCTTCAGTAGAGGGAATATTCTTTTTAAATTGCTTGCCTTGAAACTTAACATCTTGCAAATGGTAAATATTATCTGGGCAGAACCGTGCATCTTCAAACTCACTGAGTACACTTTCCTTTTTCCCTCATATTTCTTTTTTTTTTCCTGTTTTTTTTTTTTTAAAAAAAAATTTAAATTTGTTTTTTTTAGCAACTTCGGCCACCTATTAGCAAGTGTGTTGGTACCTGTTTAGTGTTTCATCCCTTTTTTTTTTAACTTCCTTTTTCCCCTTTCTTTGTAAGTATCTTGGAATTCAGTATTAAAAATCTACGATGATGTAGTATTTGCAAAGCAGTTGCTTCCAAATAGGTGCTCTGTGAGGGCTGTAATATTTGTCTCACTCATAGTCTGTTTCTTTTACGTGTATCTCTTGCCCTGTATTGGATACTATGGAAATCTATTGCACATATCTGTACCTTGGAAAATTTGCAGTTTCAGAATTGACTTATTTTTATCCTGTATAAGCAACTTTTTAAATTAATTACTTTCCATCCTAAACTCTAAGCTAACACACAATTGAACCAATTTCATTCTTCAAGTGTTCTGCTGATTTTTCTGGGGTAAATATAGTTTATCATATATAGTGATCTGTACAAACTCTTACACAGAAAATGATGTGTGACTATGAAGCAGGCCAATGTTTTTTAGGATAATTTGACTATGGGAGAGCAACCGTTGCTGGAAACAAGCCTGCAACATCAGATACAGGTCAGATTGTTGCCTAAATTCCCTTGCCATTGCAGCCCTGTGTTAATTATTTCTTTTCACACCATGGAATGTTTTCTTGGTCTCCTTCTGCATTCAGCCACATGTAAACCATTTGTGTTGTAATTTCTCCAGAGGTTTCAAACACATTTTATCATTTTAACAGTCAAGACCTAAAAATATGTTAATTAACATATTTTTAAGTTACTTCTTGTCATATTTTATTTCACATGAGTAGCCAAGGAATGCTAAATACTTGCTGACGTAAAATAGAAGACAGCTTTAAAAAGTACATGATGAGATAAGAAACCTTTTAGTCTTATCTAGTCTATCTACAAAACTTTTTTTTTTCTTTAAAGCCGTAGCATTTATTCACAGGTTATCTTTATCAACCACTGGCATGCCCCCATATTTTGTTTTTACCTGTAATTTATTATGATTGAATTTAGTTAAGAAATCACAAAACTTTCTGTTTCACAACAAAACATCAGTATTTTTATTTAGTAATCAATTGGAATATTAGATATCCTTACTATATTTTTGTATTCTACTTTAAAAATAGTACACTTCTTTGCACCCTTCCATATTTTATTCCCCTGTTGTTACTAATTTTATTTTGCATTATATGAAACAATGCTGGTAAGCTTTACTAAGTTAAAAATGTTATGCCTAAGAAAATACTGTTTCTATGATAAGTCCTTTGCTAATCAGCGTTGAGGGGAAGCCTCATGGTGGCTTACAGCCTCCTTATGTAGGGAGCAGAAAGCCCATGCTGATCTCTACTCTTTGGTGACAGTGACAGGACCAGAGGGAATGGCATGGAGCTAATTCAGGGGAGGGTAGGATGGATGTTAAATTCAGAGGGCAATTAGGCATTGTAACTGGCTCCCCAGGGCAGTAGTTGCAGCACCAAGCCTGTTGGAGTTCCAGGAGTGTCTGGACAATGTTCTCAGTACGATTATTAAGTAGTACTGTGTGGAACCAGGAGATTATGTCAGTGATCCTTGTGGCTTGCTTCCAACTCAGGATGTTTTGTGATTCTATGATTTTACTGAAAGAGCCTTGAAAATTATGTACTGCTACAGGCAGATGAGATGAACAACCTGTTCTAGCTCAAAGCATTACTTTGCACTGCAGAGAAGTTGGACTAAGTGACCTTTAAAGTCCCCTCCAACTTAAGTGATTCTATGATTCTATGGTGTCTGTGGCTATCAAGCTCTGCCATGTTATTTTCCATCCTTGCTTACATTAATGATGAAATAATTTAAAGCTAATGCTAGAAATAATATCCAATTTACATTGTCAGATCAAGTACATCATTAAATGTATAGCCTTTCTTCCTATAACCAAATGACTGCTACAGCAAGGCTCAACACTGTTTGCAGTCCAGAAAAAGCAATATGACACTATTTCTGGAAGGAATCTGAATGTGAGATCAAAGCTAAGAAGCAAAGAACAAAGGACACATAAGTGATTTTAATTTTCTTTCGGTAGAAATAACATTGAAGATACTGAATACAGTAAAAAGACATATAAGTGTTGCCAACATATGTTTCTGTACTGTACTGAAAAGATGAGAATTACTGAGCGACGAAGAAAAATGTTTACATTACATCACTTAAAATCAGAGAGATCTTTGTTATGTGGCATTTGAAGAAGTCTGAGAAACTTTAATTTCATAAAGCGAAGAAAACTTGAAAAAGGTTCTTATGTATGCTTTATCACAGAGTCACACAGGGTTTGGAAGGTATCTCAAGAGATCATTAACTTCAACCCCTCTGCTAAAGCAATACTTTACATAAACACAGGTAGGCTTCCAGATGGGTCTTGGATATCTCCACGGAAGGAGACTCCACAACCCCTCTGGGCAACCTGTTCCAGTGCTCTGCCACCCTTACTATAAAGAGGTTCTTCTGCATGTTTGTATGGATCTTCTCATGCTCAAGTTTTAGGCCATTGCTCACTCCTTGCCCTATCACTATGCACCATCAAGAAGAGACTGGCTTCATCCATTTGCCTCCTACCTCCCTTCTGATATTTATTTAACCAGATCTTTCCTCAGTTATCTTTTTGCCAGGCTAAATAGGTCTAATTTATTCAACCTTTCCTCATATAGAAGAAGATCCAGGCTCTTTATCATCTTTGTGGCCCTCTACTGGACTCCTTCTAGGAGAAATTCCTTTCTTTTTTTGTACCAGAGAACCCAGATCTGGGTTTAGTATTCTAAATGTGGCCTCACCATGGCAGAGTAGAGGAGGAGGATCACTTCTCTTGACCTGCTGGCCACATTCTTTTTAATGCATCCCAGGATAGCGCTGGTCTTCTTGGTCAGATGGGCACACTGCTGGCTCATGGTCAATGTGGTGTCCATTAGAACACCCAGATATTTTCTGCAGGGCTCCTCTCCAGCAGGTCATACTCTAACCTTACTGATACATATGGTTATTCCTTCTCAGGTGCTGGACTCTACAATTGCTGCTGTTAAATCTCATCTCATGTTGTTAAAGCTCCCCCCTGCCCAACTCTCCAATCTGTCTAGATCTTATTGACTGGTATTTGGATCAAAAAGTGCTAGTGTGAGTTGCAAGAAGGATGTTTTTAAGGATATTTTTAGTGAACCTGTGTGATTGGGTCTATAGATGCTGTAGTGGAAACACTAAGTCATGGTCTGAACCAGTGATTAAGCACCTGGTGGGAAGGCAGGGTCAACCCAGGGGAGCTCATGTGCATGCAGTACACCTGATTGACCAAAAGGGATGGAGCCAGGATCCACCCCTTTCCAGACTTCATTTAAGGGTTGGCAGCGGAGGTAAGGGTATCTTGCTGGATATCCTTGTGTACCCGAGGCCTTCCAAAAGTAAGCAAATTCTTTCCTTTGGCAGCTGTGGACACAGGAAAATATTTGAGCATATCGTCACTTGCTGCAGCCTAGGACTTTGCTACTATGCTATTACTGCTGCATTTTACATCACGTTACAGCTTTATGCATGCTGATACTAAAGATGTTGTTAAAGAAATGTAATTGTTTAACTGGAATGGAGAGTTATTACTCAAAGAGATCTGACAAGATGGCTGTAATTTGAGAAAAAAAAACAGCGTAAGAATAAAATTTGGCCTAAATGACTGTGTAAATTGAAATAACTGAATAATTTCTGAAATGTTAGAATAATAGAATGACTTGAGTTGGAAGGAACCCCAGGATCGTAAAGTTTCTAACCCTCCTGCCACAGGCAGGACCACCAACCTTCAGTTCTACTAGACCAGTTGTCCAGGGCTCTATCCAGCCTGGTCTTGAACACATCCAGGGATACACTCTCTATAGAATAGTGGAATCCTCCAACAATGTTTGAGCTGTTTATCCACAAACAAAATAATTTTACCAGTGTGGTACACATGTTAAAATCAAGCTTCAGCAGAACAGAGGTTGAGAAGAACTAATCTCAGTCTTCAACTATAACTACAAAGGCACATGATAGAAATAACTCAGCACTTAGTATCAATGTATGCGTCACATCAGTGCTGTGTATGATGTAGTTACTGGTGATGGTTAAAAATTTTATTCATGTAAATCATTCTATATTTTAAGAATAACATATTCAATAGCATTAGGTTCCATGTTATAATCATGCTGAAAATCTTCATCTTATTCACTTTTGGACCGATAATCTAAAAGTGTGGATAATTTGAACAAACACATTCTAGAACATTTTTTAATTTTCAAAGGGATATGGGCTTCCTGAAGTATGGATTATACATATGCAACATATTTTTGCCTTTCTGGGCACACCGAGAATGTTGTTTTTCTTCCCAGGCTGTTAGTTTGTTAAAGATTGCTAGTATTTTGGAAGTTTAAAAAAGACGTAGTGCTTAAGTTTGTTCATTTCTTTTTTCACGTGGGGGTCTCTTCTAGCCTTGGTGATTCTATGATTCTGTGTTTTTTATTAGATAGTTGAGATCCACGCAGTGTCAATTTTGCACTCATGAACAAAAGTGAAGTCTTTGTTTTTTATTTCCTTATAAAAGGCAGAGTTTTTTCTCATAGTTTTTTTTCTTCTATTTTCAGATAGCAATCCCATTAAAATCATAAAACTGTGACCAAGTATTTTGCCCTGAAGAAAAAATGTATTTTCATTGCTTTTTTCCACTAAGAAAATTATTTAGAACTTGCAAGTAAAATGAACTTGTCAGAAACAATCAAGTAGAAGCAAACTGGGAAGAAAAGCATCCTCATGTTTGAAGATAGTTCTATCTGTCTAGGCTCAAATTTGAGGAAATCAGAGTATGTGAGTTTGAGTCAGCAAGTTACTCAGGATTACTATGATAAAGAAATCTATATAAAGGAAGGTTGTGCAGACTTAAAAATCACCCCAGCCTATAAATAGAAACTGATTTTCATTTTTCTTTTAATCACAAATGTGCCATACTGCTCATCATTCTAAGAATAGCTTATAGCCATTTTCTTCCACTGAAGATATGAAGCTGAGTTTTCTTTTGGTCAAAATGAGCATCTAAATAAGAGAACACAGCAAAACTGCATCAAGCTTTGGCCTCTGCACCGAGAATAGGAGATAAAGATTACTTTTGATCTTTGTAATCTTTAGAAATAATTGGTTTGGGGTTAAACCAAGTATCTTGGAGTGACATTGATTTTTCTCCTAATCTCCAATTACAAATTGTACAAGTAGATGTAGTCACTTTTCAGTTTGCTACCATATGGAGACATTTCCCTATGGTGGTTTCCAATCTGAATTAAAGGACAGAGACCTTCCTCATTCCTTCAAAATAAAACCTGTGTCTATCAACACCTGTCCCCTTTCTCCTTTCTTTTCTCCTTATCTTCCTTTTAAATCTCTTTTTCACCTACTTCAAGATTTTAAGTCTTGTCACGGGGGTTGAAAAAAACTATCTTAAGTTTTAAGATATTCTATGTTTCTGACAGATACTTGTAAGTGTAAGAGAATGACTGTAGAAGGAAACAGGAAAATTTGGCAGTATACAGGCCCTTTTTCAGGTCTGATATAAGCAAGCAAATTTCAAAGCAGAATACAATGTGCAAACAATTGTTTTGGCTGCAATTGTCTGTGCTTCAAAACATCTCAAAGGAAAAAGGCAACTGTTAACCAAGGACGTGAGAGAATGTTGATTAGTAGAAGGGATATAAAGAAAGGATATGGTGGTTATTTATTGGGAGAAAGGAGACAAAGTACGTGAAGTTGATAGATGATGAAGATTGAGTAGCTTCATGAAAGCAATCCCTCTGCAGGCTCTATGATGTTTGTTATCTAATAGAGCTAAAATTTTCAGTTTCTAATTTAAGTTTCTGGAAGAAATTTTAATCTTTTTTGCATTAGGACTGAGAGATAAAGGAAGTGACAGGTCTATAAAAACATACTCTCGTGTTACTGGATGTTTTAATGTTTTATTCATTATTAGAGTTAGTTCATTCTGATGTGTAGAAAGTATTTGTTTAGTTCTGGTTTATCACTGGATAAAGTGTACTACATTTCAGGAAATGCAAGACCTTGGAAATATGGCTATTTTATTTTGGGAAGTGTTTATCATGGCCATTTGCGAATATATTAGCTGATTTTTGTCTCCCACTCAATCACAGCGAGATTCAGTTGGTGTTTCCTAGATCTTAGTGAATTTGCATCTAATTATGCATTTGGTTAAGCTTGGGAATGTTTGAAGTTTAAGAGACATTGTTCCAATATAATTTTTTTATGCCAGTATAGATCATAATTGTTTAATGATTTATTATAAACATGTCTTCCTAATGCAGTGACAACCGGGATTACTTAAATTCTATTTTTTTTCCTTTTCTTTCTTTTTTTTTTGTTTTTTAAATTTTCATTAAAGAAAATTGTTTCATTTAATTTGAAAACTTTTTTTTTTTTTTTTTAATAATCTGAGATAAAAGTCTTGAACCAAACTCCATTCTGGTTCTCACGGGTGTTCTTTTTCAGAAGAAATGTGGGGAGCATTTGTTTCAAGTTTGGGACTGACTGGATGGTGGCTAGTTCTGTAAAATAAGATATATTTGTACGTTTCTGTTCATCAGAATTTCTAAGTTGATACTTTGTTTTGTCATCTCAGTGTCTAGGAGAATTTTGCTTGTGTAGGCATGTTTCACAATTAGGTTAATAGGTGTATAATGCTTACTCAGTTCATAGAGGAAATCGGCTTCCAGTGCAATTGGTGGAAATATTTGTATCCCATAGGTTTGTCGAAGACTTAGTGTTGAAGATATTTTAAATTTCTTCTTCAGTGCGTCTCCTAGGAAAGTATATTTTGGGATTATCTCAGTGTTGGTTATTAAATGTTTTTTTTTTCTTCGAGATTTTTGTGTGTTTAGCAGATTCTAAACAATCCATTTTACTCTTATATGTAGGTTTGGTAAGCCGTGAAGCACCATGATGGGCTTGCGCACAGACTGAATGCATTCTTGCTACCCTGAAGGGAAGAAAGAGGGGTTATATTGTGTAATTTTTCAGGAGAAATTGATTGTTTTGCAGAAAGTTTGCTTTTTACATTATGAGAGGATGGTTTTAAGGGGGGTTTGATGATCTAATAATTCCTTAAAGAGTTCCCCACAGCTAGACATCTTTGGCCCTGCCAGGATTCTTGTTTTTCTTGGTCTGGATACAATATAAACATCTCTCAGGCAGGAGGGATAGGAGAAAAAGAACTATTGTGGTTTTTTTTTTCTTTTTTTCTTTTCTTTTTTTTCTTGGAGTTGGTGAAGGAATTATTTAATTCTGATCAAGAATTTAATTAATTAGGTAGTTATTTCTCCTTTGTAGCTCCAAGTAGGATCTATCATGGAGTAGCTAATTAGCCTTGCTAATATAGTCTTGGATGAGTCTTTCTCATGGTGGATTATTTTTTTGTTGGTTGATGTGTTTGGATAGTGGTACTTTGATTAATCTCATATTTGGAAAGTGAAGTGGTACCTTCATTCATGTGCTGAGTTGTTCTGTTTATGAAGTAGTGATACTTCTCATGCAGTCATATTGCTGTTAAGACAGATATTGTCACTGTCATATTTTTTGTTGCTGAATGGCTGATACTGAGTAATTCTGATGTTGGTTAAGTTGTAGCATTTCTATATGTTGTAATAGCTAGCTGTGAATTTGTTATTAGTATGGATTTCTTCTCTCAGCTTCTCTCTCCTAGAATCAGTTAGATGAATGTAATTTCTAGGTTTATTTTTTTTTTTTCCCCAATTTTCTCCTTTTTCTCTTGTCTCCAGAAATCACAAAATATCTGTAGCCCACTGCCAACCTAACCTAGCTCCAAACAAGTGCTCTAGGAAGCTAACAAATCAACTTTGTTGCTTTGTTTTACTTCTTGTTTTATGGTTCAAATACCAAATGAGAAATTGCAGTACACTCCATGCTTTACTGTTGTTTTAATTGTAGTGGAGTAAGTTTTAAGCAAGGGGAAGGTTTTTTGTCAATGTTGTCTGTTAGACAAAATTGTAAACTTAGAGATAATAAAGAAAATGTTACAAGTTAGTCTAGTACAGATACAACATCTTTCTTTACATTGTGTAACTAAAATCAACACAGATTTTCTTTCCTGATTCTTTTTGTCTTTAAGGATTCAAGTGATTTGGTCCAGAATATTAATTGACTTTTACATGCTTCTGTATATTTAAAACCACTGCTTGCCAGCACAGTGACACAATTAGTTTTAATTTGATTGATTAATCTATATTTTATATACTCTTCCAAAAAAGAAAGCATACAAATAGTGTATAATACTTGTAAATTACTTTACCTTTATAAAAAATCTAATAATAGTAGAACCAGGCATACATATGTTGGTGTATGTTCATCATTTATTTTTAGTTTGAAATGAAATTCTTGTACAGTAATGTTGCTAGGACACACATTCCTGTCTTGCAAGACAGACTCACTAAACAATGGAAGGAACCCAGGGATATATTGAAACAAAGAATAGGAACTTAGCTGGTTAGTACTGGCTCTGTAGTTAGTGATTTATTAAGGTAAAAAGTACTCTAGGAAGACTTCTTGAGGAAGATTCAGGGAAGACCCCTGCCCACGACCACCAGAGAGCAGCATGCATGAGTACAGAGGCAGGACATCTTATAATGATTTCCCCAAACTTATTGGAATATTATGACGAGTTTTTGGAACTGTTTAAGCAAACTCAACCCACCTTGTGTCATCCTATGTATATTTATGATTTTGCATAATAAATAAGCAACCAAAAGGTGTTATGGTGTGTGAGTTAGGAGGAGATATTCCCCTTGTACCCAGCGCCATAATAAACATACCTACTTTCCTGCTTTATAACCTTATGTTATACAGGTTTTCCGCATGTCAAGTTTGAGAGTTTTTTGTCTTATCCAGGAAACTGAGCTTAAGTGTCTTTTTAGTTTAAATTTTCCACTGGATTTGCATTAAGTAGGAGTCATTCTTCCTATGCAGAAGAACAGAAATATGTGCAGAACTGCTTTATCTATTTATTGATGTATACACAGATCTTAATGTTGACAAAGTACTTGGTATTGAGCTGCTTGTATGTTCCAAGCAACTGAGATGTTTAATGTTAATTCCGGGCACAAAGAGATCCTGGTCTCTACAAAATACGTCCTTTTAGTAATGTTATGAATGCTGCTGTTGGCAGATTTGAACAGCAGCAAGTTAAATAGCTATGGCCTTTCTAATGGTGTCACTGTAGCCAAAAGGTTTTGAGGGAATATGGGATAATTTGATCAATGAAAAGGTCAAAAAAGAGGTACACTGGGGGAAACCTTTAGGGTTGTTTTTTTTTAATATCACTTGCAAGGAAATTAACACATAATTTTAAAGATTGACTCAAGTGGTATGAAGTTAAATGTGCTGTAATTGCTTTTTACTGATGTGATTTTGATTTATTAGACCCATTAAGAATTTTTTCTTGTTCTCTTGTTCTTTTTATTATTCTTCTTTTGATACTATGGATACTGGAAACAGAGGGAGGGCCAGTTGAAAATTTGTCTGAAAGCAGTATTGGCAAAAGCCCAATTTTTGAGATGTTACTATGAATCTATAAATTATAAAACTTGACAGTGAAACCATATTTCTTGAACACCTTAATCTACAGTAGGTATTGTATGTTTCTAGAGCTAATCTCTAGGATTAGCTCTAGTAACTCAGGATGAGATTATATCCAGAACTGCTAATTCAGCAAGATCCAGTAGCAGCTCAGTGTCCCTGTAATACATTTGTTGGACATTCAATTTTACTTAAGAAGTGAGGGATTAAAATAAAGAGAGAAATACATGATGAAATTGATAATTATATTGACATTCGTATCTTTTAGTGGCTGTGTGGCCAGTAATTTCAGACTAATTTGATAGGTATCATTTTTCATAGGTGAGTGCACTGTTACAAATAAACAAGTGTATATCTGTATATAAACTAGGGAATTAGAGTTTGCTGAAGAGGGAATGTGTAGAAGACAGTAATCTAGGCCAGTTTCATACTTCAGAGCACCACTTTGCTGGTCTGCTGTTCATTAGCAACACACTTTGTGCTAATGGTTTGCTCTGACTCATTATCAATCACTATCACTAAGTATTCAAACAGATGGTCCTTAATGACCATATCCCACATTAGCTGTGGCAAAGAACTGCATGGAGCGGGTGTCAAGTCATTACTGCTGGAGGTGCTGGTCCTCACAGGATTCAGTTGCTGCAGGGCTAGGCTCCAGTCCTCTTTAGTTAGGAAAGCTGAAGCCAAAGTGTGACCCTTTTCAATTTTTAATGCTCATCCTTGCTTTTCCGTGCTCCTTATCTCATTCTCAAAAGAAAAGAGAGAGGACTTAATCTGCTCTTGGCAGTGCATCTTGATTTTTGGAATACGAACTCTTCTGACCTCTTCACAAGTATTTCCTTCTTGTTTTTCATCCTTTTATTTTTGCAGATTTTATTGCTTGTATCTTTTCCTATTTCCTGCCTTAGGTTTCCGTTTGACTGTGTGCAACTACGTTTATATATGTGAGCTTGGCTAGAAACTATCTGTGCGTTGTTGCTACTTATCAGTTAGCCATGTTTCAGATTACCTACACACTACTTATTTTAGTGTGCTTCAATTAGGATTCAAGTCAAGAAAGTACTAACATCCTATTTACTTCCATCTCAGGTGCAGTAATCTTCTACATTGGTGACAGTGCACTGGGGTATATTTGTCTTTGAATTGGGGCTCAAATAGAAAGGTGGAGAATTTTATGTCCAATGAGGTTGCCAAGGTACTCAACAGGATTCTACAAGAGAAGAGTGGTGGTTTTATTTTGTTTTTGTTTTTTTTTTTTTTAATGATGTATTTAGGCAATAGGTTTCTGGGTGGTTGTCTGGAAATCTGGAATAAAATAAATACTTTCATTTGCCTTTCTGAAGGTATCAAAGCATTGTGACAAAACTATTTGCATATTGTACTTCAGTATAGTTTACATGAGAAGAACTGGGAACAAAAATAGTCATGTACTTGGAGGACTAAGAAGAACAAGCAGTTAGAATTCTGGCACCTGAACTAGCCCATTTAAAGCACTGAATGTGTGTTTTTGACATTAAAACAAATTGTTGCTTTTCTTTGCATAATTCACTATATGTTTCAATTGAGTTATCTAACATTTTTATTTAAGTGAAACAGATTTTACACTATTCACATAAGCAATAAATGATGGTTGGTTTTTTTTTGTTTGTTTTTGTTTTTTAAACAAAAAACAGGCACTGGATCTGGTTTCAAATTTTCAGCCATGAAAACAAGTTTTCTCTGAGGTCTTACTATTTGAAATATTGAAGAATTGTATTTTTAGAATAAAAATGTACATTCTCGAGATTTTTTTTTCAAATTTTTATGTTCATAACTTAACAACAAATGGGAATAATTTAAAATTGTCAGTAGGAAAGTTAGCATGTAATTTTGTTGTAGCATTAGAATACAATTCTTAATAGAGAAAAAGTATAATTATCAAGTTTTTCCTAAGGAAGGATTAATGCATTTTATACTACAAACTGTCATGGGAAATAATGCAGTATCATTTCTAATCTAAGTGCAGAACTCACCAATTCCCTTCTAGGCTTGAACAAATATTACATGAGTGAGGGCTCTTGTAAAATGTTATGTTTTGAAATAGATTTCATTTAGGGTTTCTAGTGATAATTTATTTCTTCCTTTATGCTGATGTTTCTTCTCATACTAATAACAGATATCTTATTTGCATATAAATAGATTTCACTATTTGCTGAAGCAGAGCCCTAATATGTTTCTTTTTTCCATGGACATTGTTAAATAAGATAGAACATTGCAGTGATCAGCAGTCATGAATTGTAATAATTTTCTTGGTTGAAACTCTTTAGAGTGCATCAACTATGACACTTTTGTGAATACTTCAGAGCTTAGATGTTGTTTATAATATCAAGAACAAGAGAAATCACTTGATTTTTACAAAGATGGAACCATCTTTTCAGAAATATTAATAGATAGATGCTGAAAATGGTAGCTCTTTGAGAACCTATTCTTAAGTAATATTTTGTTGTGCTTTCTTGCCATTTCTGTTCAAGAAGTTTGGGAATATTTTTATCATGCAAACATAACTTTGCAAAAAAATATGATTTAGTTGTGATCTCCAAGTTTATAGTTCATATGTCACTACATAGCATAGTCATTTAAAAGACTCAGGGACAAAGATAAACTTAGTGTCTCAGAACAAAAATTTACTGTTGCTTGTACACAACTGTCTAAACACATAGATATATATATCTGTAATCAAGCTGATATAAAGGAAGATTAATATGATTGTGCTTCTGTATGTGTGCATGTGTGACATTATGGCAAATGTGCTTCTAGCTGAGTTAATGTGTATGTGTCTGTAAATTATTTTTACCAGCAGAGGTCACTCAGGGTAAGGTGAACAATGCTTTCATCTTTTTAAGGAAGTCATGAACTTCATTATGTGCTGTGAGACACATACTGAAAATGGTGCATCTTCAAAAGCACACTCTGTACTTCTCTTTCTTTTAGTCATGTATTTGTTGCTGCATCAGCTTTAGCATGTATTGACTAGGAAAAGTCAAGCATTTTAGAACTTGTAACTGATGCATTCCACAAAGTAGTCAGTAAAATGTTGGACTATAGGGGCATTTATTTTTTGCTGCACTGTATAAACAAACACAATAGATAACTAATGTTTATTTTATACGTTATTTACCCAAAGAGTTAACTTTTGCTGAATTCACCTTGTTTCTTGAATGAAGTCTTTTGCATGGACATCAGTTACTATTATTTTCTTGAAATGTTGGAATAAATCTAATTATCTGGAATTGATATTATGTACTACTTTCTTCTCTGTATGGTGACTTTGTAAGTGGTGTTCCCTTAACAGATTTATTCAGTGTGTATATATTATGCTACTAGTTACGAAATACACTTTAAAAATAATTTGTTCCTTCTGTCACTACTGATATATGGCGCCTTTTTCTAGGAAGAAGAAGGGTATGTTCTCATGTAATTTCAATAGAGTGAATGGTGCAGGTGTAACTGAGAATATAAAATAGCTTGTGGAATCTTTTTTTATATAATAATGATGCCAAAACTAGAAAATGTTCATCATGCTGTCAGTGCTCAGAAAGTGACAGATATCTTTGAACAGAACAGAAATTTTTGAGAGGTGATTAAAGCAGAAGCTGATATTGTCGTTGCACTCACTCTAAAAAAAAATAAATTTTCCTTTTAAACCACCAAATAATTAAAATATGAGTGAAGAATCAAAGTTATGATATGCTGCAGTTATCAGAAATGAAATTCATTACGACTTATCTATCCCAGTAAAGAAATAGAAAATATGTGTCCAGTTGTCAGTCCTCCCTCAAAAGCTCAGCTATCGTATATCTAAAGAAAATTACATAATTTTATGTAATTTTTATTGCAATTTCAAGTCTTGTTAGAGGATTGTGTTTGTCATTCGAGAAGGGTTTGTCAAACTATTTGACATCAAACTATTTTACATTACCTTGGACAAATATAGGAAAAGAAATTATTTCAACACTGTTAATGCTATTATTGTTTTTTCTTGTTCTCTTGTCTTTAAAACCATATGCCTAGAAGCTAGACTGTGAATTTGGAGAATTCACAGGAGTGCACAGATTTTAAGTTTGTACATAACCAAAATGAAAGATAGTAAATTAAGTAAAGCGAAGATAAGGAATAAAACTAATATTTTTTTCTTTATATGTATGTCTTGTGATTTTCTATAACTTGTCTTTTTTCCACTGTAAAGCGACTTATGAAAGCTAAAAATTATCTGACCTTGGAGGCAACTCCTATTTAATTTAAGCTTTTAGAATAAGTCATAAAATAGCCAGGAAAGGTTTTATTACTAGAAAAATTACTTTCCCTTTTATTTGTTCTGTTACATTTTTACTTGCAGTTCTTGATCGCATAGTTCTGAGCTGCTGAAGTTGTAAGCAATTGTAAAGAATAAAATTTTAGGAATCACATAAGTAGATGGTGACACTCCTCTGTATCTGATGAATGCACATGGTATTCAAAGCAGTGGAAATGGTGTAAATGTAAAGTTATTTCATTGGAAAGTTTAGGCATGAGTCCTTTTTGAAACCAAAGACAAACATGAATAAATACAAATATGCTTGTGTCTTGTCATACTGACAATTTAGGCACTTCAGAAAAAGGGAAAGGGTCATATTGTGAGAATTTTATATACATTTTCATGCATAAATGGTGTAGTAATTACTGGGAAACTAGCATCTTTTGCTCTTTTCCATAAATACTAAGTAATACTAAGAAACTACCCATTAAATATTTCAAATGATGAATGAAGTTATTGTACTGGTGTGACCTCATTTCAAGCACTGTGTGCAGTTTTGGATACTGCAACATAAGAAAGTAATAAAACTATTAGTGTCCAAAAGAAAGCTAAGGAGATAGTGAAGGGTCTGCAGATCAACATACATATTTATGAGGAGCAGCTTAATTCCCTTTGTTTGCTCAGCCCAGAGCAGCTATGAGGGGAGGCCTCTTGGCAGCCTACAGCTCCTCACAGGGACTGGAGGGGCAGCGTTGAGCTCTGCTTTCTGATAGCAATGATATGACCTGAGGAAACAGCATGAAGCTGCGTCAGGGGAGGATTGGGCTGGGTTTTAGGAAAAGATTGGTGAGCATGGAACAGGCTGCCCAAGGCAGTGGTCATGACCCCAGTCTGCCAGAGTTCAAGGAATGTTTGGACTATGCTCTCAGAAACAGGATTTGGATTTTGGTATGGAGCAAGGAGTTTGTTTCACAGAATCACAGGATTACAGAATGGCCAGGGTTGGAAGGGACCACAAAGATCATGAATCTCCAACCCCCCTGCCTCATGCAGGGCCACCAACCTCCCCATTTAATACTAGACCAGGCTGCCCAGGTCCCCATCCAATCTGGCCTTGAACATCTCTAGGGATGGGGCATCCACAACCTCTCTGGGCAGCCTGTTCCAGCACCTTACCACTCTTGTAGTAAAGAACTTCCCCTGACATCCAACCTAAATTTTCCCTTCCTCAACTTAAAACCATTTCCCCTTGTCCTACTGTTACAATGATTCTTGTACATCCCTTCCAACTCAGGATATTCTACGGTTCTTTGGTTCTAATGCAATAATTTCCTTTGTTGTTAGCGAGCTAGTAATATTTATGAATCCAAAATGTGTAAATAGATTATATTAATAATAAAAAATCCCAATGTCCTTAATCAGATTATTCCTAAAAAATTAATTTTATTCATACATATGTATTGATTGTATCCTGCTATAAAGGTTTTGAATTCCACAGAAAAATGGGTAATGCTAACAAGTGCATTTACATGCTCCAGACACTAACAATTAAAGCAGAAAAATGTTTCATTTTCTTTCCCACCAGAGATTTAACATTCTCTTGACTTTGCAAGCTTCTGCCTTTGATTCTCCTGTCCATTCTCAGTCTGGACTCAGAGTCACTATAATTACACTCCAATGAGTTGTTCACTGTTTGAGAAATCAATTAGCTTTACTGGTTTATGGAAATGGTACTATGGTTTAGTGGATATTGCCTTTCAGCTTTGGGAACCTTTCTTCCACTGCTTGCAAATTTGTGCAAAGATCTTGCTGCTGTGTTTATTGTAAACAGGCTATGAAATCTCCTGGCTACTGCTGTTTAGAAATCTTCACTCCCCGAAATATATTTTCATATCTACATTTCCCTTCTCTCAGGAAAGGGGAGAAGAAATAGTTTCTCCATCTTCTTTTGCCTGAGCATCTCACAGTCTTGCAAAACCTGAGATCAGGACCTGAGTGATGCAGAAGGGAAGAGTTCCTCTTGACTATTTTGATCCTGTTTCAGCTCTGATCTCAGATGATATGTTGCTTTTTAAACTGCTCCTCCACTGATGGGAAACAGGAGAGAGGTAGCTGGAACAGAAGACAACACTGCTTATTTTATAATCATTAATGAAAGACTTTGTCACAAACCTAGTGCAGCAAAAACCTTTTTCCTGACTTAGAATTGGAAAAGATATAGACCACATGTATGTAGGATCTTAGGCAAACAATGAGGAGAGAATCTGCTAGTCTGATCAAATTCCTGATGCCTACTTGAGTGAACATATTGCAAATTATGTATGTGATATTTTTTTGATAGAGAAATAGATCTAAGTGAAAGAGAACTTTCTTTGTCTTTGTTGAATTGTTTTTTTCCATGTTGATTTTGGAGTTGTTTTACATTTATAATCATCTTAGTTGTTATCTTCAATATTTGTTTCCTTTAACAATAATTGATAATAGGTATTGAACAATTAATGCAATTTTCTTATAAACAAAGAGCAGATCACATCAGTCCAGTGAAGCCTAATATGGTCACTTCTTTATAAGTTCCCATGCAATATATTCTTTTGTGCACTTTTTAATGTTTTATTAAAATACAGATTATTTTGTATTATTCTGTTTTTATCCAATACCTCTCTGACAGAATTATTAGAAGAATAAGTAAGCCTCATGTTTCCTAGATATAATTATTATTTCCATTATACATTATTTTTCCCATTTCTTATTGTTGTATCAGAGTTCATGGGAAGGAAGATCAGAATATATCAGAAAGTTAGCATCTCATAGCTTTTATAAAATGTTGTACAAGTTGTTAACAATAAAGTAATGGAACAAGAAAGTAGTATGTGAATCACAAATTCATTGCAAAGACAAATCCATGCCTCTGATCTAGTTAAGATTTAAAATCTTTTGTTTGCAAGAGCAGTTCTCCAGACCTATTCTAACACTCAGACTGAGAAGCCAAAAGCACAGATTTTCATTTTAAATTACCCATTCCTCTTGTTCTCTGCTGTTTATGCCCTGTAGCATTGGGTGACATTTCATACAGAGTGCATTACCATACAACTGGAAAATATAAAATTATAAGAATCACCTGCTTCTGATTTTCCTATTATACGTCAATCAGGATGCAGACATGCTTTTTCCAAGGTATTTGATTTCCATCGAGAAGTTTCTATTCTTCATTGACCTGTGATTAAAGTGTGGCATTTTAGTAAATAAATGGAAGATATTCTACATAATTTAATGTGGAAGTTATGCTTGAAAGGCAATACAGATCTTTGACCTGTGTCATGTGAGTACCAGCAAACATCATAGAGAATGTATTCTTAGATAAAATCTGTAGAGTACAGAGACATTTTAATGCTTAATATTTTAAAGCAGTTATAATGTAAAGAGAGAGAGATAACATCAAGCAGCTTGTCAAATTGTCTTTTTATCAATTAATACAGAGAAAATGATTTAAAATATGTAAATAAATATATGTATTTAAAATAAGTTACATCCAAAAATTCATTATAATTTTCTAAAGTATTGGAAATTGTATATTGCTTTGAGAACGCATTTTTAGCAAACTCATGGCAAGTGCTAAGAGCAGAAAACCTGTTAATATCAAAATAAAGCTGAATTATTTTTTGCGAGTGATTCACTAAAAAATGTGTACTCAAGTTCTGTGGTGTAAGGTAGATCTTGATCACGAGATGAAGTGTATTTATCTTTCTACTCAGGCTAACCTTGGTCTAGACACAGTTCCTAGATAAATGAGATTCTAATCTTGTTCCAAAAGACCTCGTTGTTTGATTGAGCCCTGCATGCAGTCATTTCTTGGCTGTTGTCTAGGAAAAATACTTGCTTATTATTATTTTTTTTATCACAGCAGTGCCTGGGAGGCCTGATAATGCTCTGTTGTGTCAGTTGCTGTACAAATATACAAAGAAAAGACCACTGAAAACATAAATGTGAAATATCTGGACTTGGGTAAAGATCAGAGAGTAAAAGGGAAAATAGATCCATAGGGAAAGTCCAGATTGATTCTGTGAAGTGGAAATTAGGAAAGAATGACTTTCCATCTAGTGTTCCTAAATGTTGCAATCTCCTGGTTTTATGGTTAAAATTAAATTAATTGTGAAGCTCCTGTCCTTTATTGACTGTATCACTGTAAGGCAATCCACCCATTCCACAGTAAAGGCAGAAGTAGTCATTGGAAAATGTAGTGTATCTGGTATTTCTGTTAAGCAATATAGTGTTTGAACTGGTACATGAATCTATGTGCAGGATCATAAATTTTCTGAGGTATTCAACACTTTTTGAAAAATAATAGCAACAAAATCACAAGGAAATGTTCAGCAACAGTCCTTTACAAAGTCCTTGTAGGCACATAGGAATGCAGTGCTTATTTTCATTTGTTAGTTTTAACACACTTAATAAGGTCTTGTATAAGCTAATAAACCAGTTTGGTCAAGCAGGGAGAAATTTAAATGGGGATAAAATGGTGCACATTTTCCTAAACAAGACCTAAAGACTTCCCTGATGTAGGAATGATGAGATGGAGTTATAACAGGCCAATGTATCCTCCAACTAATTTTACCTGATGTTCTGTGTACGTATCACCTGATTCTTTCTGTTTTAATATTATCAAATTTGTCTCTTCTATGGTAGGTGATTTGTTGCTAGAAATGTCAAAGTTCCTGTAGAATGGAGACTGGGTTGTCACTTTTCATTTCACAAAGCTAAACCACTTTGTCAGTATGGTCAAATATGTCTGTACTATTGTCAGTAGCCTCTTATGGAAGATTGAAATACATGATCTGCTTTTGATCCTACTGCATATACTTTTTAATTGTCAAGTAACCAGCTAACTCATTTTTTTTCTCTGAAGGATAGTAATTTTTTTTTTCTTTTAATATTATTACTTAGATATTTTAATTTCTCCTCCTCTCTGATTTTGTAGGTTCTGGTGCATACAAACCTGTGGTGAAGTCTGCTTTCCACATTTCTGCATGTGACTCTGAAGTGGAGCATGTTAAGGAACCAAAAAAGACCACTCCTGGCCCTGGAAAATAGCAGGTTAGTCAGTACAGCCATTATTAGACAATTTTTGTCAGCTAATTTTGCTGAAGTGGTAAAATTTGGACGTGTTGGATAATATATTCAATCCAGTGTGTTAAGCTCCATGAGTATGCACAATACTGTCGTATGAAATAATGTTTACAAGATAAATAAAATTATTAGTGTGTATAATATGTTTATGAACATGTGTCCTCAGAATTGATGAGTGTTCATTGTGAGAAAAATAGAAATATTCTTCTCTCTAGCATTGCTGGTTGATAAAGTATAACATACTTTCACATACAAAAATTAGGCTTACATTATGAAAACAGAGAAGATGATATAGTGTTTACAGTTCATTTGAGAGTAAAAGAGGAAGCTTGTTTTGGGAACTTTTAGTGAGATATTTGTAAACCTAACAATGAATCAATAAGAGGTGGTCCTGTCTTACTGTTGAGTAACACTGTCTTCTTTTCATGTGAGATAATATAAGTGACAGAAATTTTGGGATGAGCTCATCTCAGTTGAGTTGCAATCTTGCCTTAATCCTACGTTGCATGTAGTTTCTCATCCTGTGTTCACAAAAATATGATTGGATACAAAACTGCAGAGAATACAAAAGTCATTTATACTGTATGTCATGGAAAGCAACATGGTACATAAAACTCAGTTTCATGACTACTATTTCTAAATGTAGCATCAAACTTCTTGGAGTCATATATCTGTTTCCTTTTCAAATATAATGGCAATAGTCACTATATTTAAAACCTTTTTCTTTTACAATCATAGTTTACATCTGTGGGAATGATGTTTTTTTCCAAATAAATGGTTTATAGTATATTAGTAGGGAAGAGGATAAATGGCATTCATAACATCTACTTATTGTTTTAACTTCTACTTGCATTAACTAAGAACACTGCGGTGTGTGGTTGTACAGCCCTGGTGAAATGCTAGACTTTATAAAAAAAACTTTTTTACCTTCCAAGATTATAGTCAGCTTGCAAGACCTGAGAAACTTTGCTGATGCACAAAAGAAATGTACAAACAAAGGAGCTCTCAGGTTGTTCAATGTGTATATGTTCTCAAAAAGCCAGTTAAGAGGAAGAAAAAATAAGATAAACCTTTGGGAAAGACAGTTAAACTTCAGTGTATAAATCCAGTTGGTGAAGATTAATCTAGCATACTTGTCACCCAAATACTCAATACAAAAATTAAATGTTTATGGTAGTTTAGCTTATCTCAGTGTAAACATAACCTAGAAAATATCTGAGAAGTTTATTTATCCTTATAGGAGAAAGGGCCAGTGAGTTACTTGTCAACCCTGCTGAATTAGTCTTTATAATTCAGGTATAATGCCTCTTTTGCTTGTAGGTTGAACCAGCAGAAGATCTGGGACTTCAGTAGGCATACTTTACTCTCAGTGACAAAGTCTGTTTTTGTATTTGCTAACCTGCACACTTGAACTTGAAAGTCAAGCTTACCTTTTGTACTCTTCTTTCCTACATGCACACTGTTTCTCCAAGGCATTGCATTGTCCTGTGTGTTAATATTAGTTTCTTGCTCAGATATTGTGCAACTGGCAGGAAGAGCTGTTTAAGACTGAAAGTTATAACATTCAGGATAAGAGCTCATTAAGTGAGAGCACGTGCAAGGGGAAACTAGCAAAACTGGCTGAGAGACAGTGTTTTGCATAGATTACTAAAAGATAAGAAAATATCATTTGTTTATACAGTGCCTTAATAAACTTCTAAGGAAAGAGTTGCAGACTGAATGACTATTCATTTCAGTGTTGAATGGGGTGATCCATTCCACGTCTTTCATCTCACTGGATTCCTGGCAGGACAAGGTTTGTGTGTGTTCCAGGACTTTTCTAATTCACAATGTTATTTTTTCAGCTGCTTCAGAGGCTTTCTGCGACGAGAAAAATATTTTTACTTAAAGATTACTTGATGTAAACAGGGAATTTAGTGAGAAGCTTTTGCACTCAAATTAATAGTGCATTGTTGTTGGCTTCAGTGAAGCTATCTTGTTTTATGCTAACTGTATGCCTAATGCCTTATTTCTGTTCTAAACTTTTCTGGGGATAGCTACACATTTGTTCTGATCCTACTTTTCTAAGTTCTCCTTCTCATGTCATATCAAAAACATTAATGCACACAGATTATTTGACTACTCTTTTAGCCTAATTTGTAAAATTCTTACGCTTCATTAAACATAGCCTTCAGAACTACTCATGGCAATTCAAATGAAATAATTTGTTTCTTCCATCTATACTAACCAGTAATTAGTCCTACTACATTCATCTCAATTACAAGTCTGTGGGAGTTCATCAAGTTCTTCTGATTGATTCCTTTGCATTGATTGGTTAGAATCACTGTCCTGAAGGAAATGTAATGGTGTGTATTGCTGAAAAACAAAGTAGTCAACATGTATTCTTTGTTCATTATTTGTTACAGATATTACAGACAGTTAAAACAGCAATAACTGTAGTAATTGTAAAGCAGAATTAAGTATCCCTACAATATAATAGCAGTACAAAATTGTTTGTATTGTTGTCAAATTGCTAGTCATTACTTAGTTTTAACTGTACAGAACCTCATATTCAAAACTCTGCTAGAGTTTAATATACCATAAAAGATTCATTGGTCTTAATTCTTTGAGATAACACTGCTAGGAGACAAAGCATTAGAGAGAAAATCTCACACAAGGCACTTCTGAGTTCTATGTCTGAAGAAATCAAATGGAGCCTGTCATATGTATATAGAGTTCAGTCTACATTTGTGTCTTTCATTAGTTCTGAATATTGTGGATATCACATTGCTTGTGATTAAGATATAAAAGAATACCAAGAATGACACAGAATTTCAATTCCCGTGTAATTCTGATTAATAATTTCTATTCTTTCCCCTTGCAGTCTTCAGATTTTACTTGTAAATGATTGGAGGCAGAAAAATATGTTATGCACTGTGCAAAAAGTATATTTTTTTTACAGATTTATCAGCAACTTTAACTGTGACTTTTTCACAAGTGGAGAGTAATGTGTGACAAATTAAGCAAATAAAATATTCCTATCAAAAATAAAGAAAAAAAGAAAAAGGTGAGTGGAGGAGATGCTTAGTTAGTCACTGGAAATTTGGGATGCATTTTTGTTGACCTGAGGAAAGCATACATGTAGCTTAATTATGTGCTTCAAGTAGCATTAATATTCTTTGTGCAAATCAGAGGGTTCTTAAATTTTTATAGAAGCATTCATAACATTTCAGAGCTAACAAGCAGCAGCAGTACAATCACTCTGCATCTGTTTGTATTTTGAGAACAAAGAGTGCTTTCCTTTTATTTTAGTGAAAGAACCCAATGTGAGATTTCCCCACGTTAGGAGAAGAATAGCATTAACTAATTTTTCATAGATTTACGTAGATAGGGGGATATTCTTTCATATTTTGCTTTAATTGAAGCTCCATAGTGGTTCCGTTTGATTTGATAGTGTGCACAAGACTTTTATTATGTTCTAAGAAATGCAACTATTAATACCATTTCCTTAATGCTTATGTAGCCCTTCTAAAAAAACTGTATTTTCTTAAGTGCCCATGTTTAATTTTCTGAAGTTGTATTTAGGCATGAATTAAGCAAAAGTGCAAAAAACCCAAGCAATAAAGCAAAATTGTATTGCATGCTCTCCATCCTTTACTATTTTACATAATGATTTTAAAGAATGGAATTGAATTTGCTAGCCAAACCTGATATTAATTATTCTACTTATTACCATTGGGATAAATGTTGATACCAGCTCATAAAAATACTTCTGAAGAGCAATAGTTTTCTGTGTACATGAAATTTGATTAAATGTAAACAATTTCCAGTAAAACTTGGAGTTATAGATAAACTCAAATGATGGATGAGGAATTCTTTTTTCCTTATTGACATGTGTGGAGAAAATGCAAGCGTAACTGTTATTTTGCTTAGAATTAAGGTTGGCTCATTGAAATTCTAGGATAGCTAGAGAACTAATAGGAAAAACAAACAATCAAGCAATAGGACTTCAGGGAAAAAGCAGCATGTACTGATATATTGAATATACTTTCAATAATTTGGACAGAGAAAGAGTGTATCTTGAATGTAATTTGAAGGAAACAATATTTTTGGGGGTTTTTTTAAGCAAGAAAGTTTCTAAGAAGAGTGCAGATTTATAACTATCTGATGAACCAAATGTTTGGAAGCTGCTGCTGCTAGTGGTTATAGTTATTTACCGTGGAGAAGATTAATGCTATTACACAGGATCACCAAACTGTAGGAGTAGCAAGGAACTTCTGGAGATCATCTAGTTCTACCCCCCTGCTAAAACAAATTCTCTTGAGTAGGTTACACAGAAAAGCATCCGAGTGGTTTTTGAATATCTCCAGAAAAGGAGACTCCACAACCTCACTGGGCAGCTTCTTCCAGTGCTCTGTCACCCTGCTTGGAACTCTGCTAGCTGCAGGCCTCAAACTAGATTCTGCATTTCTGATCACAACTCTGAGCTTTGCCGGTCAGCCATTTCTCAACCATCCTTACTGTCCACTCATTTACCACACTTACTAAGCTTGCCTTTGAGGATGTTGTGGGAGACAGTGTCAAAAGCCTTGCTGAAGTCAATGTATACAACATTCACTTCTCTTCCCTCATCTATCCAGCCAATCATGACATCATAGAAGATGACTAATCAAGAATTATTTCCTTTTTGTGAATCCACATTGAGTACTCCTGATAACCTTCTTTTCTATAAGTTGCTTGAATCCAGAATAAGTTGTTCCATCACCTTTCCAGGGTCAGAGATGAGACTGACTGGCCTGTTACACATAATACTTTTCCAAGAGACCATCTGATATTGGAGCCTGTAAAAGAACTGTTGTGGGAAATACAGAGATATAGGTTGATTTTTGCCCAGGGTTTTGATTAAACACATTTAAACTAATCAGCACACATAGGAAAAAGGTAGAGATAAAGAAAAGTAAGGGATGATGGAATGCCATGCAATGAAGAGAGAGGAAAGAAGATCTTTATGATTGCTGTGAAGGAGCACAGCAAAGATGCAAAGGAATACTGATGTATATATGGTATCTATAAACATTAAAAACAACAATATAATAATAATAAAACTACCCAAAGAGAAAAGAACACCAACCCCTCTGGAGAGACTGAGAATTGTCATGATGGAAGGATCTCTACATCTTGCATGTTAAGTGATTATTAAAATACGGGTTAAATGGAAGCAGGTCGGTTGTGCCAATGAAGGACAGACAACATTTCAGCCAGCAGGGAATGTAAAAATGGCCATGCTGGCTCAGATCAGTAGCCTATGCTGCTGAGTGTATCCTTTATCTGAAAGTAAGAAAGCACACAGATACCATTGAGTCAAACTTTGAAACACAGGGTGAATTCCTCAGCTTTCTCTTTTCATACCTCTGATTTTGTGTCAGAAATGGAAGTGGCCTGGGAAGGAGGGAAGAATGTTCTGGGGACAGTTGATAGTGGAAAAAAATAGGAGTCTATCAATAAAGAGAGAAAAGATGAGCATGTTTGCATACGTAAGACATGAGAGACCTGACTGTGCATTTATAACAAGGAGTCTGATGGAAAGTGTCCTAGCAGAATTGGAACTGTAAGCTTGGAGAATACGCCAATATTTTTAAAGTGCAAGTCTCTCAAGTGTCACTTCAGTATTGATATATATAGCAATATATTTGATTTGTGAAATTATTTGTGTTTGAATAGTACTTTAAATGCTCTAGAGCTTTTTGAAAGAAGACTCTTGTTTAATAAGAGTACTTAGAGACTTTTAATATGTTGTCATTTGTTTCCTTGGTAACTAGTTATTTAAGTACTTTCTCCTGTTACTTATGTGAGCTTTTGTGTTTTCACCTTTGTATTGCAGAATGAATAAGGCAATGGGGATATGAACAAAAGCATAGCGTTCACTTTTTTTTTTTTAATAGGAAAGAACCTTTAAATTTTGGCATATTACAATGGACTTTCAGATTGTATTTAAAAAAAAAAACTACCAAATAGGATCTTACAATCTTACATAAATTAGAACTTGTTCTTTCATGCTGAAGATTTTAACTCTTTAAATAAACTTTGAGAGTAGTGAGATTTTGTTTATATCACTTTATGCAGCATTGAAGTATTGTTGTTTCTTCTAGATAGAATGAATCTATTTGCCTTTAAGAAATACATTAGGCAGTGGCTTAGGATAACAGCTAATTGATGTTTTTTATCCTAACTACAAGGATCATTTTGAGGAAATATATTGCTGACAGATAAAAATGAAATTTATTTAAGATAACAGGGTGAAAATCTGAACTCTTGCTCAAGAGATGATCTTTTTTTAGTCTAACAGTACAAGAAGTGTATCTGAAACTACCACTGCAACATTAATGCATGCTGTTGGATATCTGATTTTGCTTTTCATTTCACTTTAGATATGGCAGAGTAAATCTGATTGTAGCACATTACTGTTCATCTCGTTGGACCCATAAGCTATGTGGTGCATCTTTCAGTGCTGTGCTATCGCTCTGCTTCAGGCTGATTTAGAAGGAGACAGGAAACTGAAACGTATATTTATTAAAGCCTTTATTCCTGCAGAATTACACTATGAAGTTTTTATCTAGAGGTATCAGGAAGCGTATTCTCAAAAGTTTTATTTTCTACTCTTTTTGGTATTTTCCCATATTAAAAATAGAGGAAAATGCATCTTCACATTACAGCCAGGCTCCTATGATACTATATTTTGTACTTGTTGTCACCTGCAGAAAGCAGCCTATGAGGTCCAGTTTTCACTGAAGATAATGATTATGGAGGAGTTGTACACTGTGGGCTTAAAAACAAACAAATAGCTGACCAGCAAGTTTTAATGGCATTCAGTGAATAATCTCTACATTTAAATTAATTCAATATAAATTTTCCAGTTCATCATTATACTTATATGGATTTACAGTATAACATTTTCCAAAGCAAATATACACCATAAGCTGGTGATATTTTAATCATGTACTGTTGGAAAATCAGATTGTTGCAGTGAAAGCCTGTGATTTTTTCAATGGAAATTATATAATCAATTGAATTTTTTGCTTCAAAATAGTTTAAATAAGGACTATAACAATATAACAATTACCAAGAATCCCTTCTCCAGTAGTTGTTAAAAGTAAGGTATGCTTGATTGTAAGACACTTTATAAGATGTTGAAGAAGCACTGCTCCTAAGATTGACCCATGGGGGGCACCATTTGCCTGACAGCCACGACTTTTTCAATATGATGTGCTTGGCAACTGCATCAGCCAGTTTGTTCAGTAGCCTGGATAAATGTCATTGGACCCCATAGTTAAAAATGCTTTGTGAACAATTTCAATTTGAGTGTCTTTGATGTTTTTTATCTTTGTTTGTTACTTCTCAGGTCCTTTATTAGAAAAATTCATTTATTAGAAAAAGGAATTCTTGATGCTCCCTACCTATTCTCTGCAAGCCTCTCATGATTTTATAGACCTCTGTTAAATCACTATATCTTACATTTTTTTCTTTATATAGAAGAGTTCTAGCACACTTAGCTACCATTGCTATGTGCCTTCAGTCACCTTGCTGCCCTTCTGAATCTCTTGTAGTTCTTTATCTTAGTATTTCTGAAGTAAAATAGACAAAATTTGTCCTGCTGTAGATTGGGCTCATAAATTTAATTTAATCTTCTAGATCATGTGTTATTGCACTTGAAAAGGTGTGCTTGGGAAGTTTTGTGGACTTCTATTTCTGCAGTACTAACCTGTTTTTGTCTGAGGCTCAGAGAGCTGTACATAATTTTTGTGGCTGGGACTAACAGGTTAGACTTTTTACAGACTAGTTGTTGCAAAAGAAGTGGGAAGACTGCTTTCAAATTTAAGGTGTTTCAATAGGTTGGAATGGGGCACAGTACAAATACTGTTGGTAATGTGATAAAGAAACCTTGATACCAAATCCATTTGATTTCTAACCCAGAAGATAACAATAGAGAAGAGAAACAATATCAGTGTAATATTTACAAAATGTACATTCTTTGGTATTACTCAATTACCGTGTTTCTCACCATCTATTATAATATTTGAGAATTTATACTGTAACTTATAAATGGGACAAAATTAACCATAGAATTTTTATAGTCCAATTTTTATTTGTTGTTTTTCATGGTTAAACTGGTCTCTTAACTATGTCTTTTCCTGTATCTAAGAAACAGTGGAAGTTTTCATAGAATCATGGTTTGGGTTGGAAGGGACCCTGAAGATCATCTAGTTCCAACCCCCCTGCTACAGGCAGGGACACCTCCCACTAGACCAGGTTGCTCAAAGCCCCATCCAGCCTGGCCTTGAACACCTTCGGGGAGGGAGAATACAGAACCTCTCTGGGCAACCTGTTCCAGTATTCTTACCACCCTCACAGTAAAGAATTTCTTCCTAATATCTAGTCTAAATCTACCCTCTTCCATTTTAAAACCATTTCCCCTCATCCTCTTGCTACATGCCCTTATTATAAGTCCCTCCCTAGATCATCTGTAGGCCCCCTTCAGGTACTGAAAGTCTCCCTGGAACTCTGGACCTGCTCCAACAGCTCCATGTCCTCCTTATGTTGGGTGCTTCAGAACTGGATGCAGTACCCTATCTTAGCAGCAATTCTCATTCTTCAGTTAAAAAAAGGAAAAATGTTGTTCAGTGTCTAGTATTTATACAAAATATCTAATCAAAAATTTAAATGTTCATTTGGAAAATTAGCAACTTGTTTTTGGTGGGGTAGTAGTAAATATACTGCCTTTATAATCAAGTACTGAACATTTAATTTTTTCTCTTAAGCTGTTTTAATCTTTGCTTATATATAGGTCTGCATTCTAAATGGAAATGTGTGCTACTTAAAGAATTACCAGATACATTAACACTATTTAGTAATTACTGCAGTCTTACATTTTCCCATATATTGTATTATTAAAGCTACTACAATGAACCACTGGATATTCTGTATAGTCTTTCAACCTCACTGTACTGAAAGTAAGCATTAACAAAAATTGCTGTATGAAATTTTGATGATCCTAAAAATTATCAATACATGTTAACAATTTCAAATATTTTTGAATGCATTTATGGGCTTTATCCAGTCTTCAGTCCATAATAATACTATTCTTACCCATGTCTACTGGATTGTTTAAGAATCTAGTACAAAACTGTTTGATTACAGAACTCATGTTACTCTGTCCTCCTTTCATCATTTTTCTTTGTGAAATTTATATTTGTTTTAGCTCTTCTGAACCAAGGTATCTAATGCTGAAGTAGAATTTCACAATTTAATTCTCAGGCTACTGCTAATGCCTTAAGAAAAGGAAGAATAAAATAAAAAAGCTATTTTCTTTCTCCAGTAGAACTAGAGATTAAGAGCAAACACTTAATTTTTGAACCATTTTTATACTTGCACACTCATTAAATATTTGTTCTGTGATAGTATTTCCTATATATTAAAGAGAGGGCAGTAAAATAAACAAATGAAAAGATCTTGAAAGAATTTATCACTAAAGTTATACTCAAGTGCTCTTTAAAACTGTATTGACAATGTCAACTTTTGTGGTCCATCTGATCTTAGAGTATGAAAACTTGCACAGGTTATCAGACATATAAAAGGTTCTAGGGGAATATCAGTAGTAATGGTAAGGAGGTATCTGACTCTTTCCAGGTCAATACCTAAGCTCCTATTGATTTCCAAGAGAGTAATGTATTACTGTTTCCCTGACAGGATGACTCTTCTATTAATGGAAGTGTAATGTCAGAGTCAGCAACCAGAGCCTCAGCAGCTGCTGCAGCTCACAAGGTTGTGGGTATAAGGAAATCTGTATTGGAGAAAATTCTGGAGTTTGCTGGTTTTGGTTACATATGTTACATCTTACAGTAGAAATTAACAATGATCCTGGATACTCATTCATTTCAGGCAATGCTTTAGCAAAACTTGGACTACATTCTGTAAGAATCTGTAAATCCTCTTTGGTTTCAGTCTGGAGAAGAGGGGTTCAGGAGAGACCTTATTGCTCTCTATAACTACCTGAATGGAGGTAGTGAAGTGGGGGTCGGCCTCTTCTGCCTTGTAACTAGTGATAGGACTAGAGGCAATGGCTTCAAGCTGCGCCAGGAGAGATTTAGACTGGACGTTAGGAAATACTACTTTTCTGAAAGAGTGGTCAAGCACTGGAATGGGCTGCCCAGGGAGGTGGTGAAGTCACCAATCCTGTTCAAGGAATGGTTGGATTTTGCGTTGAGAGACATGGTTTAGTGAGAACTATTGATGATATGTGGATGGCTGGACTGGATAATCTTGTAGGTCTTTTCCAACCTTGGTGTCTCTGTGATTCTGTGGTTTCTGAAGATAGTGAAACTTATATCTTAAACTTAAGTTTTGCTATCTGATTGAATTTGATGTGATTTTATAGGTTTTTTTTTTTTAAAGTTGACAGAGTTTTAGAGGTACCTAAGGGACCAATCTATTCCAGATGTACATTTATTTTAGTTGAAATGGGACATCCATTGTGGTAGCACAGGTGTACTTACTGTCTGTAAAGCCCATGTAGATGGCTTGTTTGGACTAGATGTTTTATTTAGGTTTTCAGATTGGATACTAGAAAAAACTTCTTCTCTGAAAGGTCAGGTGCTGGAACAGGCTGCCCAGGGAGATGGTTGAGTTGCTGTCGCTGGAAGTGTTCAAGAAATGTTTAAACGTTGCAGTAAAGGACGTGGTTTAGTAGGAAAATATCGGTGGTAGGTGGATGATTGGACTAGATGATCTTGGAGTCCTTGTCCTACCTTGGTGATTCTATGATTCTATTTTATTTTTGCATTGATAATGCTATCTTAGATGATCACAGTGTACCTGACTAATCCCTGAAAAATGTCATTTTTACTTTCATAAAAATTGTAAGCTATTCTTATCTTCATAGACTGTGTGATCTCTGATATTATTAAAATTAAATTTTACATATACATTCATTGTACTTATACATTACAAAACCCTAATTGTGATATCTGATAAAAATGGATGTCTAAACAGTGAATTTATTTGTTTTTGTATGAAATGTGTTGGTTTTGCTGGGATGTGGGGGGTCCCCTTATGAAATTTTGCTGTGAACATTGCTCAGATAGCTTCAGTAGAATTTTCCCTGAGAATAAATTTGAAGCCTAAACCTGAATTCTTTGAATCTGTAATAGCCATCCTTTTTAAAATGTGACAGTTGTATAACTAGTAGCTATGTTCTTACACAGGTAAGAGGTAATCAACAGAGTCAGCAGTTTTTAAATTGCTGTCTTTGATGAAAGTGCAAAGATAGAGATTCAGCATAAGCTTGAATGAGCAGGTGGATGGTAGAAGTATCATTGCATTTTTGAGAGTGCCCTCACTATACGTGTGCTCTGTATCAAAGCACTGGCCTTTGCAGACTTAAAATCAGTATTCTCTTTCAAAATCTTAACATCTTTTTTTTAAGGTAAGTGCTTAACTTTCAAGCAGTTAAATCCTGTAGGTTTGCTCATTATACATCCTATATTAGAGCTGAAGTTTGTAAGAACTATGAGAAATATTATGACATTAAATTTTAGGTAAAGAGATTCATTAGATTAAAAAAAAAGGATCTGCTTAAAAATGTATCGTATTTTTACATTATAGGACTCTACTGAAATAATTTTCTTGTTAAAATGGAAGCATCATAAAAACATGCTACTTCACATTTTACCATGGATGTTTTATTTCTGATAGAGTAAAACACCTTCTAGGGTATGAACAGAGTAAACAGCGAACCCCTGGCCTTCCAAAAGTGTTTGTTTTAATTGGCTGCTAAGTCCACATCTTGGGGCAATGTTAACTACTTCAAGCCTAGGTCAGTTCATACATGATTTTATGCTTCTATGCTCTATATTGAAAATTGAAATTTTAAATGATCCCTGCAGGGATTAAAATACATACCAGTGCAACTACAAGACTTAATTAAAATGAGTCTTCGACCACTCATAAACACTGTTAAATTAGATTTAGGCAGATGGGACAAATTATTATTGTTATCATCGTTATGGGGAAAAGACACTATTGTGAAACTGAACATTCTCCCTTGTCTCAGTCTTCCATGTCTCATACCTATGTCAATAGAAATACCCAAGGAAAACTTCTCTGAAATAAGTAACGTGTCAGTAATATTTTATGAGATTGCAACAACACGGCGGATCTATTACTTAAAAAAAGTATGCACACAAAGAAGGGAGGATTAAACTTCCCAAATCTTAACAATACCTTTCATATAATTCACATTACAATATCACCACAAAGGCAGTATGAAATTATGATGATGCACTTCACTGAAAAAGAACACGTGGAAGTGATGCATTCTTTCTTAACAAGATGTATAATTATTAAGACCCAGATTTTTCAGCTTTACAATGTTGCCAGTCCATGGTCTGATTGTTGTTTTGCTTTATAATGTTTTCTAGACTTTGAGTCTACAGTAGAACAGAAAGTTTTTATGATTGCCCTAAATTTTAGATATGAACTAAGTGAAACCAGGCATAATCCAGAAAATTTACTTACAATTTATGATAACAATCAGGTGTAAAGAACCTGAGACTCGAGCTGTTCTGTCCTTAGAAATAGTACTGGAAAATCAAGAAGTAGAGGTGAAACCTTCCTTTTCAGTATACTGATTTCTGTCAATATTGTTTTGAGGATTATTTGCAACTACATACTACTGCTATTAGAAATTACTGCAAGAAAAAAAAGGTTGCAGAGACTTACAAAATGATTAGGATAGTGCAAAAGTATTTTATAGGTGTGCGCACAGAAACATCTGTGTTCTTGGCAAAAATGAGTATTAAGATGTTTTATCTTTTACTTAGAGCTTTCGATGTACTCAGTACTTCACTGTCAAATGACAAAGAAACCTGTACATGGCTGGAAGGAGAAGGTAGTTGCTTGCTCTCGTTTAGTTATTAGCTGTAGTAAAGGTGCCTTTCAGGAAGAAAGGATGACAGATAGATAATGTTTCAACTATCAGATTCTCCGTCAGGGGATGAACTTGTAAGGGCAGCAGGAGACAAAGTGCATGGGGATACAGGTGCACCTTTTCCAGAGCAGTAATAAGATGAGTGCACCTATTGTCACTGCTCCCCTGCTTTTCCATAGTCATTTATACAACAGTGCTATAATTAATTACCTGACATGAAACATGTTTTGAGATTTTTCTTTTTGAAGCCATCTTTTCAGCTTTTCAACATTGCATAGTCATCTACCATGTTAATACACTGGCCTTCCTAGTTAAGCCATGCTATCCTTAAAGTTGCAGAAAACCGCTTATACTTGTAACAGAATGCAGGATATTTAGGTTTGGTAGTTATGTTAGCAGTTACGCTTGGCAATGGTTTCTTAAAGAGAAATATCAAAAGCCAGGAAAGTATTTATCAAAGTAAGGAGAATTAGTCAGTATAATTTGACTTATCAGTTTTCTGTAGGAACAGTATTTGCATTCTAACACTTTTTTCTTAAATGTTTCCATCTGGATGCACTATCAAAATTAAAGAAAGAGTTCACTAGCTTTGCCTGAGACAATGCTACACATCATCACATGTCATCATTATGCATTAACCAAATTAAGTGCGCTAGACTTCAGAGCAACCCATAACAGAATGCGCAGATTATGAAAAACTCATTTTGTCTCCTTTCTAACAACTGCCTGAAAAATACTTAATCTTGCAGAAACACTACAGATCGGGGAACTGACTGAGAATGACACTAAAATATTTTGGCAACATCTGCAAAATTTTGACATACTTAGATCACAAACTCCCCTTTTCACTCAGAAATTCTCCTATCTTGACAGGTCTTACTGCCAACTGCAAGTATTTGGCTTTTGATTTGAAGATCATTTTATTTACCTCTCTTTTTAAAGTGATGCTTTCTCTCATAGAGCAAGCTGGCAAATATTTTCTTAGTTCATATGCCAATAACGTCACCTGTTTTATGGGGAAGGATGAGCATTTAACACAGTTGGAGTCGTGTGTAGTGGCTTGGACTCAGCAAAAGAATTTCTAGATGTATTAAGGAATTTTGTGCATTTCCATTCTATGGATATCCTCCAACAAAAGTAAATGTAGATAGTGTGCATTTAGCTTTAAGATTATTTGTTTCTAGTTTATCCTACATAAACAAAAATCCTACAACAAAGTAGAAAGCAACTTTTTAAATGATTGTATGCGGAAGAGTCTTATCTTTCTAATCCACATTTATGATTCTGTGAAAAGGTTCACATGCTAAAATTATTCAAGGTTTTTAATTTCCTTCTAAGCCTCAAAGAATCTGGAAAAAATATATCTTTAAGAAGTAGAAGACTGCTATCACAAAACCCAGCAACATTCAGTACAAGATACAGGATGAAGTAATTTTCATTTTAACATTTACCACAGGTATAGAAATGCTATGATCATTTCCAATGCTCAGAAATAAGAAAATTCAGTCAAACAGTTGTTATATTAAGTCTTTTACTTAGTCTGTATTCCCAAGCATGGTAGCTGATGAAGTTTTCACAGGAAGATAAAGTTCATAATTGTGCACTTAATGAAATTCCTAATATTGTTAGTGATACTTTGTTTTTATAATATTTCAGAATGCTGCATGAACTCTGGTTGTGGATTTATTGATTTATGACAACTGTCATATTTATAGTGCTTGTTAGTCATTCAGAATTGTTTGTTTGGGCAAACTGTTAATGTCAAACTAGTATAATTTTATTGATGTAATTATTTCTTTCATTATAGCAGTGCCTGCAAGCATTGCTATAGCTATAGTTATATTAGTGTTCTGTTCTAAAACCCTTATTTCAAGGATTTATAAATTAGCAGTAAAAACTTGCTCCAGGCTAAATCTTTATATATAAAGTGTGATGCATGTGTATAGCTTTGGAGAAGTTTCAGAGGATGTTTTAAAGCTGTCTATCTGTATATATATAATTCTATTGCTTACAAGCTGTGGACAGAAATCCTGGATAAAAGTATCGGCAAAAAATGTTATGTTGGTGTACACGGAATGGTTTTCAGCATTGCAAGAAGAGAGTATCATCTAGATCTCAGTCTTTAACTTATCCCTTTATAGTATTTGTTTTTACTTACCTGTTGAAGCAGATCATGCTAGCTGATGTGTGTGTTTACTTCTGCTGGTGATTATTCAAAAAGAATCATGGTAGGCTTAAGATTGTTTTTGTTCATGTGCTGCTGTCTGAAGACATGACAGTGTTCTTTCATTTAAAAGATTCAGCGTCTGCGTAAAGCTGTTGTTGACAAATATGGGAAGAAATGTGAATAAAGATCAATATCAGAACTGTAATGTAATGCCACATTCTGCTGATACATTCATGACTTTGCTACAGGAGAAAATTTCCTAAGGAGAAAATACCACCCTGACAGAAGTTTTGCACACTTTTCTTAGTTAAATACTGTTACTGAATCATGCTGCTTATCTCAGGAGACATTAGTTCAGAAAACATTTACATGTTTCATTTGTATATGTAAGTTTATAGCTCACCAGGTTTATACTTTCATATAGTATCTTTTGCATTAGGTAGCCATTTCTGTGTATTGTACATCTTAGTATGAGGAAATCATCAGAGAATTGCTCTGCATCAATTCCATATACAAGATTCTCCTTTCCTGGAAATACATATATGCCTTCTGTGTTTTCTGCTTCGGTTCATTCTGAAAAGTGATTGATAGCAGCACTGTGTGGCCTATATCATTGTTTCTCAGTGATTTTCCAAGTGACTATATCAGAATTTTTATAAAAATAGGCTAGTTTGTTTTATTCCTTTGCTATCTCTTCAAATTATCTCCAGTGCATGAGACAAATAGTCTTCTTTCCATCTCTATTGTCATCAATGGAAGTGCTGCATGCCATATTTCATGTCTGCTTTATTTTCTCCTGTACAATGGGTGAAGCACACCAGTGTCACTCACTGTCATGCACTAACGTTTTGTTCTTAGCATCACCCAGAAGTTGAGGTGACGTGGCACAGTGTGTGCAGTAATTGTGGTGGTAAATATGGTCAGCAATTTCTAACTTTGTTTCCAATATGATCCAATCCTTCCAATACCTATATGCAAGCTCATACATTTTACTTTAATTCTTTCTAAAGATTTGCAGCATTAGGTCACAGTTTCCATGATTGCCTTGTGTTATTCTTTTGTTTCTTTAGGCTTTGATATATTGTCAAAATATTTTAAAAATTAAGACTTTGGCTGCTCTGGGAAAAATGAAGCAGTTCTTCTCGTTTTGACACTGAGAACAACACACATGGTGACTGCAGATTTTTGTTTAAAGGGAAAATTTTATGTGTATGTTTCAGAATAACTGTCCTTTGATGTTTTCATCTGTAAGATTCAATGTATTAAGGTCCATGGAGAACATTAGCTAATGTATCTCAATATTTTGATGAAATTCATCTTCCCTGGTATTTTTCTGGGGATGTAAGAAGACACCAAGACTATGGTGCTTATGTGGTTGGAAAGAAAAGCTGTTTAAAACTGTTTCCCACTGTTGCTGAGTGTTATTTCTGCAGTCTTCATAATTACCAATTACTTGCAGAGCTGAGGCTGGACCAGAAACTTTGGTATACCTGCTGTAATTTAAGACAGTAGTATTAATATTCGTAGTAGGTTGGCTAAATGGTTGCTTTGATTCCTAGCTGAAAAGGCAATAGCAACTCCTGAGAAAAAAGATCTGCATCATGTTGAGAAAGTTTCTTTTCTGTTTCGTTATTGTCTATTCTGCCTGCTGTTTGGAATGTGTAAAATGATTCCGACAAGCTTGATATGTGCCAAAACCCAGCATGCACACTGGTGGGAAGATTATCATCACCCAGATAAAATAAAAAGCTTCTAGGAAAGTGCCTCTAATGACGGGTTGCTTTTCTGGTACTGACAGGGGTTTCTATTTGTTTTAGCAGCAGCCACTAGCACCGCTTTAGCTAAAGGCCTGTCAGCATTTTCATTAGAAATTCATTTCTGGACTTTATAACTCAGCTGGAAAATTTACTTTGATCTTGAGAGCAGCACAGAAAATTTCATAGAGACTTTTTTATTTTCCTGTTTAAAATTTGAGTAAGATATTTAGTCTGTATTACATAAATGAGAAAAATAAAAACATGGTAGCTACCAGTAATTCCACTCAGGCAAATGTGTGAACCTGTATATGATATCCCCATCTGAAAACTTTATGTAAGTATTTGTTGAATCTGAATGCCGTGGTGTATTGCTCATTAAGAGTAGCAAAAATGCACTACAGGGCACAAATATCTGACCTTTGCCTACTTTTCTACTTCAGAAGTATTTGACTGTGAGTTTAGCAGTTATCACTTTTGATTTTTCATGATTGGTCGTAAGTAATGGTAACACTATAGTTAAGATCATAACTGACTGCTTTGTTCTCACTGATCAAACATTATCTCAAGTGTTTTGACTATTTTTTTCATCTTTGTACTCACTGAGAAATAAACAGACACTTTATTTTGGCACTCTTAGTATCATGTACATCATTACAGTTATGCTTCTAAAAATTTTTGAAATATTGTTTAGATAACTTTTATTAAAATCAATTTAAATTAACACAGTTTTCTTAACACTCAAGGTAAATATATATGATTGTTTACTTCAATATGCACTTAGATCTGTTTGGATATGCAAGTAAGCTTAGCTTAAATGAAAGACAAATTTAAAACATTTGAATGGTTCAGTGAAAATTTGGATTTGAATTTAATAGAAGGATAAAGTAAAAAAAAGGTATATTCTTTTAGAAGGCTTGTCTATATGTAAACAGAACGCTGGGATTTTATAAAAACTATAACAACAACAAAACTACAAAAGCAAGCAAACAAAAACATGCCTACCATATGATAACATTTTCAGATTAGTTTTAACTTGCTTTATGAACAAGTATATATTACCTCTAGTGAATATTATAAGCTTATCAATTATATAGACATTTTAATATTTTTTTCCTCCTAACAGCTAATTAATATATGGATTTGGTTAAAAGTATGATTATTGTTCATAAGGATCTAATATTTTTATGATGCCTGAAGTGAAAAAAATCTATGTCAAAATCTAGTTAGATTGGGCTAACATCAAATATATTTACTGTAGAATCACAGAATGTCTTAGGCTGAAAGATGATGACCTTAAGGATCATCTAGTTCCAACCCCTGTTGTGTGCAGGGTTGCCACCCTCTAGATCAGGCTGTTCAAGGTTCCATTCAACCTGGCCTCCTGGGTTAGAGGATCCACAACCTGTGTTTGTGGGTAGCCTGGGTGGTGCATCACTGCCCCATGAGTAAAGAGTTTCCACCTAACACCCAATCTAAATTTCCCCTCTTTCTATTTTAAAGCCAGTCTCCCTTGTCCTATCGCTATCAGATCATGTACAAAGTCAGTCTTCCTCCTGTTTACAAGCTCAGATACTGAGGAAGGCTGCAATGATTTTTCTCCCCAGTCTACTCTTCTTCAAGCTAAATAAGCCTAGATCCCTCAACCTTTCTTTACAGGAGATGTGCTCCAGCCCTATGATCATTATGCTCCTCTGGATTTGCTTCAATAAATCCATGTCTGGGGGGTTTCACTCCCCAGCCACTGCTGAGAGATTCAGGGACGTGAGATATGTGGGCAGCCTGACTGCTGGTGAAAACTGAGGCAAAGCCAGTTATCCCCTCTAATTTATCTAATGGAGTACACTCTCCTTTACCTGTCTCCTTTAACCAATGTACCTGTATGTCAACAGTTTATGGGCTGGTTTGGCCTGGTTCCATGACTAATGGGGCAGGAGGAACAGTGGACCCATGCCTCAGGAAAGGGAAAAAGGGAAAGGAAAGGGAGATGGGCCTAGAAACAAAACAGTGGCAACAATCTGAGGAGGAAACAAAAAATAAACTAACTTACTGAAAAGATATTGGAATGCAAGATAGCACAATATAATACAATATAATTGGAATTGAAGTGAATAAATCAAATAAAATGAGAGAGACTATCCAAAAAACCTAGGGCCTTACTGTAATACTAAGGAGAGATGTCTAGCTGGGACGAGCAGAAAAGCAAAAGAGAGGGTCTTGTGGTCTGTGAACAGTTTTATATTTCTCTCTGAAAGGAAAACAGAAACGGAACAATGCAAACTCCTCTGGGGTATGTACTATGTAGTTCTTTTCTGAGATCCAGGTACCTGGAAGTATCAGTGTTCCACGGACCTGGAGCATTAACTCTTTAACTCCTAGGGCACTACATAATGTTATGATGTAGAATACTGATAACAAAAAATCATAAAACCATGACAATGTAGAACCCCTTGTTATTCTTCACATCCTTTATCAAGTTCAGTTCCATCTGTGCCTTGCCTTTCTCGATCCCATTTCTGCATGTCTGGATGGTATTCCTATATTCTTCCAGGTCACATGTCTCACAGTTTGACCAGCAGATCTTTGCTCAGCCACACTGGTTTCCCACCTCCTCTGCTTGATGATGGCTATTGATGATGTTGTTGATAAAGGCAATTCATGTGATAATTTTTAAATCTTTCTGTTTTTACATTTACACCACAAACATACCAGATGCAACTGTCTTGATATTAGAGACATCTTTTCATTCAGGTGCATACTCAGGGGACTCAGGGTTGCCTTTTTTGTATTTAACTAAGCAGCAATACATAATAATTTCATTCATATCTCTAAAAGAATTTCTGTTGACTTTAGCCAAAATTGAGTTTGACATTTCAAACAACAGCAAGCAATTGGCATTATCACCATGTGGAAATGACCCTCTACACACTTTCCAGGCTAGTAAGAGAATGTTCATGAACAATGAGCTTCTGCAGAATGATAGATTAGAAATAAAATCAATATTGGTCATTAGAAGAAAACAACACTCTCAGCTACTTTTCAAGATGGTGTTTGCTGATGCATTACCAAGGTTAGTCAGTCAATGGAAAAGACAGTTACACAGAGGATTTTAGTAAATACTTTTCCATATGTGCTTACTGCATTAAGTGAGATTTATTTTTTACGTGCTTTTGAAGGATGCTATAACATAAATGCCTCAAAAATCTTGTGTTTAAGTGGTGCCTCTTGACAGCTTCTTGAAATGTTACCCATTAAAACCTTTTAACTGCAGGAAAAAATGCTGCTATCATGTTGCCACCCTCTAGTCATAGCAAAAATAATTTTAAACTAAGGGTCATGTGTAGAAGCAAAAGAACTTAGGAACAATTTAAGAGAATGTGGCTATTTAAATTGCTGAATATTTCTATGTCTGAAAAAACATGTTTCTCAGGTTTGTTGTTTGGAATTTGAGAAATTTAAAAATCTAATATTTACATATTTTAAATATAATTTGGTTTCCTGAATGTGGATTATATTTTTTTTTTCCTGGGGAGTTTGTGGATGAGAAGGAAAGCGAATATACCCAAATGGTATATATTGTGATTTTTAAAAAAAGTTACTCCTATCTCTAGTTTAAATTTTAGAATGTTTTTATATCATAAATGAAGACTGCAGAACGCCTTCAGATGAAGTGAAAAGGCACAGAGCCGAGTTTTAAGGCACCTGATATTATCAGAAAGGTAGTTATATGTTAGCAGCTTGGTTTTCTAATATCTATTCATATTGTAAATTAAACAACAACAACAAAAAGATCTAAGCCTCTAAAAAAAAAAAAGAGAGAGAGAAAATAACATATTTTTGAAAGTTTTACTGAAATTTCTTACTTCGGAGTATCTAGTTTCAGACTCTTGCCTTGCCTTTCACTCTGAGCAGACCTAATATGGAAGCTGGGATGTGGGATAACTGTTCAATTACAGCACATTTGTCAAAAATATACCAAATAACCTTAGTGGATAGGACATCAAAACTTGCACATAAAATTGGCTATATATTTGCAGGGATTAACTTTTCATTCTATATGCAATCCATATATGCTAGAAGCTACTGAGCTGAAGAAGTATGGTTTGAACCTCAAAATGCTCAGGTTGAGATTTGCGTCTATTCGATAAAAATAGACTAATATATTCTATGAAAATAGACTATGCATAAAAAGGAGAAAATAAAAGGCAAGAGACAGACTTCTAGTATTCTGGTTGAATAATTCTGAAGACAGCATCACATCTAGATATTCTCATGGAGAAAATGACTAATTATTTTCCTGCATGATGTTAAACTTCTTCACTAGTATGTAGTCAGTTTCTTTCCTACTGTGGAAAATATTTGGATCTAAGGGAAGGTTTTTATGAGAAAATGTTTCCACCATAATAAATGTCACACTTAACTGATTTCAGTGAAGCTAGAAACATCAGCTCAGAACTTGAAGTAAAGTTTGTGTAACTTCTCACAGATTAAGGCTTGTAGGAATTTCAATCCTGGTAACAGTAAAAATTTTGTGCACAAAATGATTGAAGTGCAATTTCCTTACTCTTGATTATAACGATATGCAGGTCCAGTACAAAAAAAGAGTGTGGCTTAATTTTGTCAATAGGGAAAGCAGATATAAACTTTAATAAAGAAGCAGAGCACATCTATTGTCCTACAAGAAAGGCACAAGGCATATCTAGACCTTTTCACAGTGGAAATATAATTTGATGTTGTCTTCGAAATTAAACACAAAGTACTGTCATAGCTGCAGATTTCTGCTCTGTCATCTTTGTGAAAAGAGTTGTCCAGTGAACAGGGAAATATGTGCTAGCCGTTTCTGGAGTTTGAAAGGTTTATTTCTTCCTCACTCGCTGAAGTAGAGTTTGAAATAACTAACCTGAAAAGCTTTCATTATTTTACATTTCTTTTCCTTCTTTCTTTGCCTTAATGGCAATCAGACTGTAGCTGTTTTGTTCTATACGCTATGTCATTTGAAAAACAATTTAACCACTTGATTGTCTCACATTCTGAGACTTTTTTATTCCCCAGCCTTTTTTTTCCTCCAACCTTCAATTTTAGTCCATCTTTTAAAAGAATATAAATCATTATAAAACTATTATCAGTTGAAAAGCATTCATCATGTACCCACAGTATCATGTGCCATTGTATCCTGTTTTATGGATATTTATAATATAATATAGAATTAATCCCAGAATATATTTAATTTCATGATAGGTAATTCATAGTATTCAGAAGGTTAGTCCTTATAAATGTTAATGCTATTTGCAGTGACAAATATATTTGATGCTTCATTTTTTAATGTAATATAATATTATATTATGTATATAAATATTCACCTGGTCCATGGGATTTTCCAAATATGAAGAAATTTAAATGATACTAACTATTAAAATCTGAACAGTAACTTCAATAGAAATTTTGCTGCTTAGTTTGACTTCAATGTTATGTGCAAGTTGCATTATGACCTTTAAATAGATGCATAAACTGCAAATGCAAGGAAAGTAACCTACTGAAATTTAAATTAATATTTAATGAAGGATTTAAACACCAATATCGGTTCTCAGCTCTGACAAAATGTGATTTGACTGAAGGAACTGGGGCTGGTTAGCCTGGGGAAAAGGAGGCTGAGGGGAGAAGTTTCTGCTCTCTTCAAATACCTGAAAGATGATTACAGTGAGAGTGAGGCTCGTCTTTTCTCACTGGTGACAGGTGACAGGATGAGGGGAAACGGTCTCAAGTTGCGCCTGGGTAAGTTTAGGTTGGATATCAGGAAAATCTTCTTTACAGAAAGGGTTGTTAAGCACTCCCTAGGGAGGTAGTTGAGTCACCGTCCCTGATTGTGTCTAAAAACCATATGGATGTGGTGCTCAGGGACATGATTTAGTGGAGGGGTGTTAGAGTTAGGGTAGTATGGATAGGTTGTGGTTGCACTTGATGATCTTGAAGGTCTTTTCCAACATGAGCAGTTCTATGAGTGATTCTGTAATTCTGTGGTTTCTTTTTTGTTTTCTCTGTAAATGAGGCCACTCAGTAGCATGTTCTCCAGTTCTTTTGAGCTGGAATTTTAAACAGTTCTAGCGACTCTGTGTGTTTTAGAATGTAATGAAATTGTTAACCAAATATTCATCTGCCTTTATCACTGCTGGACTTTTTTTTTTTTAATGTAGGCTATCATTTGTGTTCTATTCCGTTCATCTGAAAACAGATATATAGTATAAAAAGGTCTTTAATAATAAGCATTCTCTTACTTACTTTTCAGTATCCATTCATCACTGTTTTCTGGAATATCTTAATTGTCTTAAGCCTTCCAGTATATTGTACAATACACAGTAATTCTAAAAGAAAATAACCTAAATTAATCAAGCCCTTCATTTATGTGAAAATTATTTTTTAATTATGTGAGATTATACTTACCTTTAAGCAGCAGTTACTTCAATGTCTATTCGGCTTAGGCATATGTGGCTACTCTTCAAAGAGCTCTCCAGCTGTATTTACACCTTGGCTTGTGCAGTGGCAACATGAAGATGCTGCCAGTTTAATCCCCAGAATCTGTGGTAATACTGCCCTGCAATTGCTAGCAACTTGCCAAAGGCTTTGTGCTGACTTTACAAAGTCTAGGGACTGAAGCTTGTCAGACTTGCTTTCTCACAACTTTTCTTGACCTCCTAGTAGCTTTGCTGTACTTGGCTTAGCTGTGGAAGAAATTGCTCTAATTGACCAGCTATCTGTGGCTTCATTCTTGCTTTCAAAAATCTTAGTACAGCAACAATAGGTTCTTATGAGTGGCTGCAAAAAGATAAAATTGTTATATGTAGAATGAAATATTTATTATTTAATGTGATGAGATAGTGTTGAGTAATACAGGTCTGGTATCACAACAGAGCCATGGAGAGAGGTACACTGTAGAGGAGTGCAGGATGTGCTGTAGAGGAGTATAGGTATAGAATAATAAGAAGTGGTGCACAGGCTTGGCGCAGGAGGCCTGCAGCTCTAACTGAGTCACAGTGTTTAATTGCAGACAGAGACCTGGGCTTGGATAAACGTGATTTTGGGGGTAACAAAGAGAACAATATCTCACTTATGTAAAAGTCACCATATATGTAAATTCAGATGTGATATAGAGCTGCAGCCCAGTGATGAGGAACACTGGGTGTAAAATCATTGGAACAAGTATATAAATCCCAATTAGATTCTAGACAGAAGAAGAAGCCATCAACAGATGCTAAGTTCTCATAGCACTCTTATCACCAACATCAGAATGATACCACTAGCCTGGAGACCCTTAGGAAGGCCATTCATGATGTCAGGAGAAGAAATCAAGAATTCCAAGTGTAGCAATTTAAAACAATACTATTGTTATTGATGTTACTGTAATTATCATTTTGCATGTAAGCATTTCTTTTTCTAATAATAATGATTCCTGGACTAATAATAATTCTTAAATGAGACTTAAAATTTTGGTACTATTGATATATTAAATTATTATAGTAATGATAAGATCTAGTCTTTATATATAAGGCATGGGTTTTTTTCTCCACATAAAAAAGATTTTGAACATAATGCTCTATAGTAGTCACTTTTCACTTGTATCTCAGATCTTAACTGATTCCAGAAACCCTTAGCTTCAAAGTATGGAGATGCAAAACTCCACAGTGAATATCTGGCTTGCAGAAGAGTTTTTATGAATGTGAATAAATCGCCAATTCTCAGATGAGCTTTTAAGGGGGAAAAGTTCATCAACTATGCTTCATTATTTATTCTTAGACTTCAGTCATTAGCCTTCTGATGTTACTTTTGAACTTTCCTGATTAAGTCAAGTCTTTTGGTTTCCCTAAAGGAAGGAAAAGGTTTAAACAGACCATGCTACTCACATACCTAAATTTGAATTTTTCAAGCATCCACTCTGGGTGTGTTTGCTTTCTCACTAGCAGGAAGCCTTCTGCCTGAAGACAATCAGACCTCATCTTACATTTAAGATCCCTTTCAACACATGCCCTTCTGAGATTCTGAGTTTGTGATTTTGATAGTGGCTTGATAACTCAGAAAAGTTCTAATATACTTTAGTTTGTCCTGGAGCAACATTATGAAGCTGAAGGATCAGATTCATATTTATCTAAATCTGATTCATAGGGGGCTTCAGCAGGCAGGGGTCTGATTGTATCTCACTTTAGAGAAGACAGCTGCTCTGAGAAGATATATATATATTTTAAATAAGAAAGTAGATTGTACTTCAGGCCAATATATGGCCATGGAAGGGTCATCCCTAAGACTGCTCAAGTGAAGCACAGTTCTCAGTCTTCTTTTTGTGAGAACGGGCTCCCAGCTTTCATTTAGAGTATCTTGATCAAATGTAATATGAGAAGATGTGACCAAGGTTTTCAAAATTGAAATCTGAAGCTAGCTGAGATTATGCTTAGCATAAGACAAGTGCTCTCATTTTTCCATCTGTTTTTACTTGAAAATTAATGTTAACTTTTTTAACCAGGATAGGAAGTTCTTGATTGATAAAGTTCCAATTCAAGTAATACACAGACTTTCCATCTAGAGACATATATTTAATTTTCCAAGGTTGGTTTTTTTTTTTTTTTTTTGTATATGTGTGTGTGTGCATGAGAAGTAAAAAGCTTATTTGTTAACTTTGTTTCCTCAATTGATTGAGCTGTTGTCACTTCTGTTACATATGGAATCATCTAGTCTGGAGTTATTAAAAACTGAAATAAATCACTGTAAAAGCCACTTGCGATAGTCCATTATAGTTTTCCCTTAGTGCCTGAGATACTATTATAATAAAATAATAAAATAATAAAGTGAACATACAATTTTTGTACACATGCAGATCCTCACCTCCTTGTATTTTCCTTCTTATCCCATAATTGTGGCTTGAAAACAATTGAGAATTCTACAGTTTATAATAACTTCATAAACTGGAAATAAATTTTTTCTTGAAATAAATAGCAAAAAATATTGTACTATTTTATAAATAATAAAATGTACCTTAAAAGGATAGATAGTTTCCTTTCAGTGCGAGTCCATGCTGCTTTGTGCTGGAAGATAAAGCTTTTCACCATTTATCATTTTTAATTTTTGTGGATGGAAAGAATGGATACATATCATTGGCTGTACTTGCCCAAATTCAGAGAAAAAACAGTGAGTGAAGGAGAGATGTCTGTATCATCTGTTAAACTTGATTTCTTTAAAAGAAGAGTCTATAACTTCTCAGTACCATGTCAGCTTCCACATTTTGATGAAAATGAACCATGAAATAAAAGGATAAAGGAGAGCGGTATTCAATATTTGCAACTTCCTAGCAAATATTTTTTCCAACGTTATTAAAGTATACAAGAAAATTCTGAAGAAAAACAGCAATTAATTGGCAGATTGAAAGACTTCATAGAGTTTTACCTCTTTGACACAACAAAGCATTACGTACAAAGCATTCCGGAAAATATTTTCTGCTTTTTTGGTTTGTTTTATGATACCTCTTTGAAGGCAATGTAATCTTTTGGAAGCTGACTTTCATTTCTTTGCAGTATTACTCTGCTGACTTTTTCCATGATCAATTTCATCCTAAAATGTAAAAGGTCACGTAATCAAAGGAACAATGAAATGGAAAATAACAAAAATGCCTTAAACTCTTTCCTTAGAAGAGATGTAAGGCACGTGTTGGGTAAAAATCATGCCTTTAAGGAGGAAAAATGTAAGAGATAGTGTTTTCCTTCTATATTTACTGTTTGTGTGGGTGAATATTAAACAGTAAGATACAGATAGAATATGGATGTCTACAGAAGTTGTTAGAAAACTGTTGTCTTATTGAATACTTTAATTGCATGGCACCTGCATATAGCTCTAGTTCCAGCTCATTGTAATGATCTTTTCAGAAAGTCCATGAGTTGTAGCAACTCTTTCATTTAAGTCTGTGTTGATGTTCTCATCTTAATCTGTCTTTTTCTTTAACTCCTTCAATTTTACTACAAAGTTTTTTTTGAGTGAAAATGTTTGCTTTGCAGCTTATGTTGCTTAGTTCGTATCTGAAGAGCTCTGGCTGTATGATATAATTGCAATTTCCATAACAATAATTTATAACATCCAAAGAAAAGGTGTTGAACTAATTTGAGAGAGATATCAGAACAATTTCCTAAGAAATTACTGTTACATTTCTTCTTTTCCACACTTCCATTCCAAACTTACTTTTCAAATTTGTGCAGTCTTTTTTTCTATGAAAAGCCATTGATCTGATGCTAAATCAAATTTAAAGTCACAACTTAACCCAAGAAATGTCTCTTCCAGTTCTCAAGCTTCTGGTGCAAGCAGGATTTTTGGTGTTAACGTTTGGTTTTTCTTTTTTTTTTTCATCTAATGTGTGGATCACTTTAACTCATAAGTGTATCCTGTCCTGTGATTTGTTTCTGTTTACAGAAATGATTCTTCAAATAATTGCCCTTGAAGTCTTTGCCAGCCCTTAATAATCTTTGTATAGTGGTATAGCAGTGCTCTAAATTAATTTTTTGAAATAAAAAGGCTAATGTGGGTCTTGTTTCAGAGAGTTCGTAGCTTTCGAGCAGTTAAGGGGGATATTAGCTTTGTTTGTTGTTCTGTCAATCCAAACAGATTCCTTAAAAAAATAGTCCCATTTTCATGAAGACAAAAGCAAAAACCCCACATTTTATTGCATGCAAAAAAAGCACACTACATATACAAACTGCCTGAAGAGAGACAGTGAGGCCAGAAAAAATGTACTACCTTCTGAATTTCTCATTTAAAAAAATATAAAATCATCTCTTATTTCTGTCCATTGGTTGTTTTTGCAAAAGCCAACCATATTGTATGGTGCAAAAGGAAGTTGGGGATTTTCTTACCTGTGTCTGATAATGTCTCTTTGAATTAATTCAAATTTAAATACTATTTTTAATGTTCTTTTAAAAAAGTTTGATATTCCCATATATTTTCACTTTCAATTTTGGACAAATTTTTTATGGAACTGTACTTTCTAAATAAGATCATCCAGTTCATCTTGTAGCTAGGTCAGGTGGGCCATTAAGAACAGTTAGTGAGACCCACATGAGCTATAAAACATCAATAACTAACTCCCATAGTAATCTCAGATATGTGTTCAGAAGAATGTTGTTTTGATTGCTGAAAAAAATCTGAAAAATGTTTCATCTTTTTCTGTGTCTAAAATAGATTCTGTTTTTTAAAGATTAAAAAAGGTTATTTTAGATATTCTTGATGTGCATTGTATTTCAGTTTAAAGACTGTGTAATGTAGTACTGAAATTAAATGAAAGAAGTCTGATTACATGCATTTCAGTGCCAGACAGCCTTAAGATTTATTCCACAAGAGCTATGTCAGTTTTGAAGGTGCAAGGTTGAATTAACGATTTCTGTAAAACACTTTGAGCACTTTATGCTTTTACACAGTTGTATTTCTAAAGCGCAAAACATAGTCACCAACTCATACACTTAGGGAAAGCAGCTTTGCTCTGAATGTCTTGATTGCTTGCTAGAATTAGGTTCAGTCCTAAGTGAATTTATTGTCATGCATTCACGTTTTCAACATCCATCAGTGAAATGTATTTTTTCATTCAAATGATTGCTTATATGCACATTCCTTTGCTGGTGTGCATGTGCAGCTGTCTACCTGAACTCATAATATCTGCCCAGTGAACATGTACTTACATGTTGTTAATATTTTTAGGGCAAAATGTTTAGCTTTTGTCTCAAAGTGTAGTTTCTGAATCCAGGAAACATATGTTTCTTTGGAGTTTTAGTATATTATCACTAGATACCGTTGCTATGTTAAAATCTCTTTCAAAACTGCCTCATGGCTTACAAGTACCTGTGCAAGTGCTTGTGTCTTGCAACTGAAGCATAATGAACAAGAGCTCATAATAGCTAGAGAAATTCTGTACTCCTTAGTTTGCCATATCCCCTCTCCAAGATGGAGCACAGTTTCAGGTTTATCTCTAGAACGTGTCTATAGAGATAAAGCTGACATCAAAGGTTCTGTTATTATTTGAGTGGCTTTCAAAACTTTGAAGTGTATGAGCACAATAAGTTGATTTTTCAGAGCACTTTGTACTCCAAGTGCAGCTAATGGTTCTGCTTGGATAAGGTAGAAGGCAGGAGCTGATCCCTGAAATGCCCTTCCATGCTGATGGTATTATATGTAAGGACTGACATCACTCACACGAGACTTTCCCCTTCAGTCCCCTTTCAATGCTACAGGCTGAGGCAGACTGAGGGGAAGACTGTGGAGGAAAAAGACCTGGGGGTATTGGTTGACATTTGTCTGAACATGAGCCAGCAGTGTGCCCAGGTGGCCAAGAAGGCCAATGGCATCCTGGCTTGTATCAGAAATCCCTGCTCCTTGTTGCCAGTAGGAGCAGGGAAGTCATCCCTCTATACTCAGCCCTGGTAAGGCTGCACCTCTGGTACTGTGTTCACAGCAAGAAAGACATTAAGGCCCTCAAGCATGTCCAGAGAAGGGTAATAAAGCTGGTGAGAGGTCTGGAGCACAATTCTTATGAGGAGTGGCTGAAGGAGCTGGGATGGTTTAGTCTGGAGAAAAGGAGGCTCAGGAGTTACCTTATCACTCTCTACAATTACCTGAAGAGAAGCTGTGATGAGGTGAGGATCAGCCTCTTCTCTCATGTGACTAGCAACAGTAGTAAAGGAAGTGGCTTCAAGTTGCATCAGGGGAGATTCAGGTCAGACGTTAGGAAATGCTACTTCTCTGAGAAGAGTTGTCAGGCACTGGAACAGGCTGCCCATGGGGCTAGTGGTATCCCTGCAGGTGTTCAAGAAATGTTTAGATGTTGTACTGAGGGATATAGCTTAGTGGGAAACGTTGATGATATGTGAACAGTTGGACTGGATGATCTTAGACATCTTTTCCAAACCGAGTGATTCAATGATTTCTATGATTCAGTCAGGTCACCATTCCATGAATCTCTCTGGAGATCTTTGGAGTTCTTGACTTGTGTTCCAGCTGGATGAGCTGATGTGGTCTTCACCAAAGAGTTGGCATCTTGTTGACTGGTGAAAATAGAGCCTTGCTGGGATAACTGCACTCCAAATGAAAAATGTCGGTCTTAACATTCTGAGGTTGTGCTGGGTACACAGTGGTTTTTGACCCTCTGTTCCTCCATGGACATTGTAGTCCTCCTGACTGCTAGAAAATTGATCAGTTCGAGATTAGCCAGAGAACCCAAGTTTTTCAAAGTCTTAGGAGTTGAGATAATGAGTTTAGCCACCCTCTATCGCAGTAAATGTCACTCTTGCTACTCTACCAAACGTTTTCAATCTTCAGAGTGACTGATTTCTCTGTTCACTGAATTGAGGTGACTTGGCTTACTACCTTACATCATAGTTCCTCAAATCATTGAAATTGAGCTACTGAATCTTTAAATTCCTCTTTCACAAGATATTATTTATGGTACTACTTTTTTTTAATATATATATATATATATATATATGTATATTATTGTTAGCAATAATTATAGTGTTCCACAGGTCTAGAATATCAAGAGAATAAAATGTACTATGCTTTTGACTTCTTTAAGAATTGATCTTATTTTGTATTGGAATTCAAAGTGAGAATAAACTGATATTGTAAATTCCCAACTGTAGTCATTTTATGCTAATATAGAAGGTACTCACCAACTCTAAGGATAAGATTTTAAGAGATGTTATGGGAGATGTCACTAACTCCTTGATTGATTATATCATCATGCATTAAAGATGGAGAAACTGATAAAAGTATTAAGAAGAAGTAACATTTGACACGCGTTCATTCTAATGGAATTAGATTCAGGATCTTCCACTGATGACAACGATGATGGTGTTTGTTGTGTATAATAGATCTTTTTAATCATACGAGGAATATTCAAAGAAAACAGTAAAAATGTGTAATCCTTACCTATGCTGCAGTCTTTAATGCTTTGTCCCCTACAAAGTTGCATGAAAATAAGATTAAAGATCTTGTCTTTTTTAGACTAGGCAATGACATAATGCATATGTTTCCAGAGATTTAAAAGAAAAAAAAATAAAAAAAAACCCACTCAGCTACATATCTCAGAGTTCTCCTAATAGTTCAGTTCTCTTTCATTGGAAAAGCACTACTGTCAAGTAATACTTTAAACTTACTACAACACTGAACCAAGCTTCTAATCACCACTTATCTGAAATAACTTTACAGAGTATCCCCTTGATTTTTAGTATGTATTAATTTGTAAAATAGGAACATATTGCTTTTGCTGTGTAGAGATTAGTTAGAATTCTTTCTTTTGCAAAGACTTTTTAATATGCTAAGTAAAACTTTATGTATTCCTAAGGAAAAACTATGGGAATTTATAATGTTAAAATGGAAACCTAAAATTGCTAACGTAACGATTGTTTACATTAAGTATAATGATTATCATTTTATAACAATTCATTCCTTTCTCTCTTTCCAGTTACTTGGCTTGACAGAAATATAAATCAAATTGTCAGAATGGAGGTTATAATTTGTTAGTCTTAAAATGTCAAGATTTATGCAATCCTGTTACAGTGGTCTAACTTTTAATACAATGAAGTATTTTTACTTTGTCTGATTTCCATTTTTATATCTTATAGTGGAATATATGTGTGGAGTAGCCTTAAAGCACCGCTCTCTTCATTTGAGTTTTTATATTTTAGAGGAGCAGAGAAAGAAGGTTTTTGTCATTATTTTCTTACGTTGGACCCTTATATCTTCTTTCTTAGTTCTGTTACTAACTGAGAAGAAAAAAGTAAAAAAAAAAAGATACATATTCTGCTTTTCTCACAGTGCACAGCTTTCCACTGTCAAAAATGTCACAGGTTAATGGTACAACTGAGCTCCATTTATCTTATTCTGACAGCTCGCCCAACCTTGTACATCTAGCAACAACATCCTTCCTAATATAGGTGACATTTTTAGCCTTTGTTCTCTTCATACAGACCCGTTAAAAGAATTTACAGTAATTCAACATTAAGTTTTTAATATATTGTCTCTTATATGGAATTACAGTTGAGAAATTCTAGGCTAATTTAGTTCCATAAAATAATTAATAAACTGTTGAAAAAGAGTCTCACCTTAAAAATCTGAAATTATACGAATGGTACAGTTCCAGGGATTCTGTGAAAAATGATGATATGTATTTTTAATTTTACAACCTTTCTATTACACTTGCTTAATTATTGATGTAAGCTAAAAAGGCCAGCATGTGGTAGTGAGCAACTAATTTTATCCTCAAAGGAGGAAGTATGATTTCTAATCAGTAGTTACTTTATGACAAATATTTTTGCTGGAGTGAGTGTCACAAATTCATACATTTCTGGCCAAAATCTCAATACTTTAAAATTTAGGGATTTTTTTTTTTTCATTAAATGTTCCAACTGACTTTTTTTGTCTTTACAGGCAATAAGTGTATTAAAGCAAACTGAAAATCCCCTGAAACTTGGCACATTTTCAGAGATGTGTGATTAGATTAAGTTTCATGGCCTTGGTATCACCCTGCACTTTGAATGGCATAAAACAATTGGGCATTTTATTCTTGATTTATAAGCAGCAGCAGTTGAAATCATGTAGTGTTTCAGTGCTTTATTCTTATTCTGGATAAGCTGGATGTTTTACACAGTCTTTTATGATCTGGCTACAGTGCAACCTTTTGTATCCTCTGGATGATTGGTCTGGGCATCTGTTGTGGGTCCCTCTCTGTTTTGGGCAAGTCCATTACCCCTTTTCAAAATTCATTTCTTCATTTATGCTTTTGAAATAGGATTGATTTTCTTTGTAAAATCTCTCATAAAAAGTATTTCTGGTTGTAATCACTCTCCCCATGTTTCTAATAAAATGGAATGCTTAATTTACTCCCCTGAGGACAGGAACCTTGCAAAACTACACTTTAACAAAATTGGCAAATATAAGAATGTTCTTCTCTTCATACTTGGACTAAGCTCTCTATGATGTCTTCTGGATTCATCTGTTTTTATTTGAAAGTATTTATCGTTACTTTGTAGTGACTATTCTTTATGTTTCCACATTATTTCATGCTGTTTCAGTATTTTCCATAGAAAGGTTAAAGAAATTTATCAGTTTAAAGATTCAGGAAGGTGTTTGCATTTGATAAGGTTCAATATGTGTTTCAGTTAACCTAATTCAAGCACCCAGAAACAAAAATTGAAAGTAAGGGACGTTCTGTCCTGGAAAACAGAGTTTACTAGGGAAAAATAGCCCACAAACTCTTCCCCCCAGAACAACTCATCACTATACAGCATGTCATCCACATCTCACCAAAATCAATTTACCAATTTCTTCTCCTTAATTTTGAATTTTACAGAAATATTATGGTCAAGAAAGCTAATTTTATGGTTAAAAAGGCTATTTTTTTATTTATTATTATTTAAACCTTATTACGTATGAAAGTTAGCACTGGCATTGATCTTTTCTGTGTATGCAATATTAATAAGTTTGGTACAAGACATTAATAATCTTGACAGTACACATGATTTTGTCATGTTCCATTTCAAGAAGGGCTGAGGCATACTGGGGTGGATGTAGGGGATTACATACTGGAGACACTGATTTTGTGATTCTTAGGGAAGAGGAGGCAGAGCATCTATTGTGTGCTCAGATAGACAACTAGCAGTACACTGGTTCAAAAAAATGGGGTAAAGAATCTTGATATTGTCTGAGAGCTTGTTCGTGTCCTCTTATCTGTGTTTACCTTCTGATGTGCTGCTATGTTTAGGTAGCTTGCATCAGAAAACATAACTGGTAGGGTAAGTGCTACTAAGCCTTTCAAATAAAGGGCTAAAAATATTAATGACTAGAACTGGAGCAAGTTTAACTTTTTTTCCTAAAGTGTAAGAAATGATGTTTTCAAAGATGATTAACAGATATAACTTCGGAACCTGAAAATTCAAATCATTTTAAAAAGACACAGTTTTCCTGCTGAACTGGAAGGGTGGGGAAAGAGGAATGTGGTAAGTAAGCCAAAAGAGAGGAGATTATAGTTTCTGCCTTTCCTAGAGTCTGCAAATTCATCTTCTGATGAGAAAATGTTCAAATATGTAGCAGCATCATAAGTGTACATAAATAAAACCAGTAGCATTGCTTGGCTGCAGTTTATTTCCTATAATTAACAGTGACAGATGAGGGAAAATAACACTAATCTTCAAGGTGTTGTTGGTTTTTCAATGTATTTTAAAATAATTTATATTGTTTGTTGAAAACTGTGTTTCTTTTTCTTCTGTCATCTCTTGCTAATAGATTTCTAACATAATGGAACTTACACGACAGTGGCTCACATTGCTTCAGCTACATAGTTGCTGTGGATTGACATACAGTGATAACACAAATTATTTTATTTCAGCATTAATGGTAACTCTAAGTGATTAATAAATCAAATGAAATAGCATCTTCAGGTTGTTTCATTTCACAGAAGGCTATCTGTTACAAATACTGCTGCCATACCATCTATGTAAAGATATTCTACATCTACTGAAACTCATGCTCTAAAATTTTCTTAATTGATGAGTCTTTATTTTAGTATGTAAAAAATAAACATTTTATATTACTTTTGTGGTTTTAGAGGTATTTAAGACAGAAATAATCTGAATACAGCTCATGTTCACCATGCAAGTATTAGCAAAACTTCTTTTAAGTAAAATGACTAGACAAGTTCAACATTGTCACGGAGTTAACTAGATCAATTTATGCCCGTGACAGGGGGCAGTAGGCCCCTGCCCTCCCCACCCCCCGCCTGGCCCCACAAAATGGGAAGGAAGGAAGGGAGGGAAAAAACAACGGCAACAATCTATGGAGGTAAACTTATTTTACTAACTATGATATCAGAATGCAAGATAACACAATATAATACAATCTAATTGAAATTGAGACTAATAAATCAAATAAGATATGAGAGAGAGAGTTCCCGAGACCGAGTCAAACCTGAAAAGCTTGGAACGGCTGAGAAAGCACCCTCCAGCACCCACTGCCAGGCAGTAAGAGACCGCCCCACCTGGAAGGGTCAGATCCCATGACTTCCGTAATGTATAGGGATAGGTACCTGGAATTGGAGCATTAGCACTTTAATTCCAGTACATGATGTTTTGATGTGGAATACTGAAAATAAAAAAAAAAAAAACATAAAACCATGACAAACATAAACACTAATTTTGTTAACCAATATATGTACTTCTTACAGCAGCATTGTTGGATACTTTTTTCCCTTCCCAAAAGTTTTTCTTGTTTATCCTTATCATGCAGCCATCTATCAGTATTGTCTTGTGAATATTTTTTATTTTTTTTCTTCTTTTAATTGCTTCAATGACATCGCTTGCAACCATCTGTCAAATTGAATGAGAGATTCCTTTCTGAGAGGGTATTTATACTCTGTCAGTGTCAAGCTGCCCTGGGTAGACTCTCATCATTCAGCATCAGAAGGAACTTAATTATATTGCTTTGCAAGTTTTACTGGTGTGTAGGTTATTGTAAATATTGATTATTTTGATGATGTGTTTTCAGTCAGAAATTGATTTAGTATATATATATACTTAGTATCTGACACAAATAGATATAAAATAACCATGAAAATAACATTTGAGGCAAAGGCATTTTAAATCAATTTATAAGAAAATGGTTAAAAATATACGTGTATAAAGGTATCCTTTGTGTTGCAAATGATAATTGCCAAAATTTACTACTTGCTTTGTCATAAAAACCTCTTTGCAATTTTAGATGGGTTTGTTGTCTTTGACATTTTGGAGAATTTGGTGCAGGGGAAACTCTGTAGGGAAGTTCAGTCAAATTCTGGGCTCACTGGTACAAGAGAGGCATAATGGAGAGAGTCTAGCAGTCAGCCCTGGTGAAGGGACTGAAGCATGTCTCCTATAAGGAGAAGCTCAGAGAGTTGGAACTGTTCACCTTGGAGAAGAGGAGGATCAGAGCGGGATCTTATCAATATGTATAGATCTCTGAAGGGAGGGTAAAAAGAGGACAGTCCCACGATGTTTCTAGTGAAAACTCAGTGACAGAACAAGAAGCAATGGGCACAAAGCTGAACAGAAGGGTCTTTGTGCATCAGGGAACACTTTTTGACTGTAAAGGAGACAAGAACAGCAGCAAAAGGTGCTCCAGGATGTTGTGGAATCTCCTCCTTGGAAATCTTCAAAAACTGCCTGGATATAGTCCTGGGTATCCTGCTCAGGGAATCCTTGGTTGAGCAGGGGTTTGGACTAGATGGCCTCCAGAGTTCCCTTCCAACCTCAACCAATCTAAGGTTCTGTGATTTTTCAGAGATGTAAGATAGACTGTTTAATACGTTGAATACAAAACCAGTGGATTTTAGCTTGATACAAATATATCTACAATGCTGAATTATTCTAAGTTTACTCCAGTATAACTGACTGTATATATAAATCTTATATGTATATCTTATCATATAAATCTTATATCAAAGTATAAATCTTCAGTAAATGAAGAAGATTTACAGGAAGTAAGACGTGGACATTACTGTCTCAGTGGTAGGACTGACAATCTTAGTCATTACAGAATGCCAAAGCTGTAGATGTAACTGAATTCTAGAATTTAGTCAAGAAACTCAAATAAGGACTTCCATTCCTTGAAAATCCTGATGTCCAATTACTCAGAAAAATCAGATTTACTTTTTGTTCAAAATACAAGTTGTTTACTCCTTTTTATCATAATCAGTCTAGACTTTGAACACTATATAGACTGATCTACCTGGTACTCACAGGAAAAACAGTATTTCTGAAATGAAGTGCCAATAATTATTTTAGTTTATACTAATTCCTCTGCAAGGTCAAAATTTCAAGTATATTTCTTTCCTTTTTATTCTTGTTAAAATTTGTAATGTAGAATTTAATTTTTAATTTTAATGTAGAATTGGGTGAGTTTGATTGCATATGCCACTAAGTCATTTGATTTTACCACTGTTTTTTCTTTCCTGTGGAACAGACTTCTATCATTACGGAGTATAAATCTCCACTAAAATTTCCCATGTGTCTTTACTTTATTTTGTAGAGTTGGGCTTTTGCTATAGTATTGTGTCACAAATAAGGGTTTTTTGCTAGTGTTTGTATTAAAAGCACACTATTACCCTACTTTACACATCATTTTATCTGGAGAATTAGAGGAATCATATTCCACTGTGAAAGCAAAGGAAACTAAATGTTTGAGCTCCCTCTTTGTTTGATATTACAGTATTTTTTAAAGTATCCCTTGAAGATACACTTTATAGGTCAATCCACCCATAATCATGGCCATCCAAAGTGATTTATGTTGCTATTGTGTCTGACCTTAACAGCCAGTAATCCATAGTGACACAGTAATAGAAAATCCTTGCAGATATTTATACCAAATTAGTTTATTGATGTATGCAAACATAATTTCATACAAAGTAGAAGTGAATGGAGAAACAAAAATTGAAGAGCTAGCCAGCAAGAGAAAAGCTTACTTAGTAAAGACATTAGTTATAGAGCAGTCAAGTGCAGAGGACAGCAGCTGGTCAGGTAATATAACTACTGTTTCTTTAAGGAAGAATGAGAGAGAAGAGTGAGATCAGAATCTTTTTCTGATTCAGTTTGAAGCAAGTAAGTTTGCACAGAGGGAGGCTGAGTCCTTCCAACTTTTTATGAAAAATTATTAATTAAGCAGTCTATTTTGGATAGTTCAAAGTAAAAACTTTTTACTTTTATCTAGTTTTAGTTTAGTTAATTTAAGGTTCACTTTGGGCAACTGTCTCGTCCCAGTCAATGGGTTTCAAGGAAGGTGAATTTTTTTCTGTCTCCTGAGTCATGCCTCCTCTAGTCAGCGGGAGTCACTACCACGATAGAGTCATCCAGGATTCAGGGATAATACAAATCAATTCATTGAGAGCTTTCTTAACAATAGGTGGTACTCTACTTGGACGTAGATTTTCTGATTTGCTAATAATGATTAATTTGATTTTGATTAATTTGAAATTAATTTGAATGAGAATTGAATTAATTTCGATTCCCATTTGTAAGCAAAAAGCTCCAAAGAAATGCTTTCAAATGTAAAACTGTCCACAAAGTATTTTGATTATCTCATGTTAATTTGAGACAATGCATTCCTTACCAGTCTCAGATGCAGCAAGTCATATAACACTGTTGCTGGAAAGCTTCACAGTTATCACATTAGGGAGTGGTAACATTGCCAGGAAAGAAACCGTGCTCTTTAGGAAGAATGGACTGAGCTTTGGGGCTGACTGAGCATCCAGGGGCTGAGAGGATAGCTGATTAATATACATGATAGTGTGTAGTTATAGGACAAGGAGCAATAGCCTAAAACTTGAACAAAGGAATTTCCATACAAACATGCAGAAGAACTTTACAGTAAGGGTGATGGAGCATTGGAAATAAGTTGCTCAGAGAGGCTGTGGAATCTCCTTCTATGGAGATATTCAAAACCCACCTGGATGACTACCTGTGTGACCTATTGCAGGGAACCTGCTTTAGCAGTTGGGTTAGACTTGATGATCTCTTGAGGTCCCTTATAAGCCCTGCAATTATGTGATTCTGTGATTTGCAGCTGTCTTCTTTCTGTGCCTTTCCATTCCTCTTGGTGTGTCCAGTGTGCACTGGGCTATTAAAATGGAACATTCATATTCCTTGTGGGAAACAGCTGTGGCTCGTGTTTTATGAAACTGGTTTTATTTGCTAGCTCTGTACAAAAGTATTAGAAATAATAACAATTTAGTCCATTATTGCTTGCCAGAAGAACAGCCTAGAAAGACAAATTTCTGTCACTTCTATTTGCTAAGTTATCCTAAGTTGATTTCACATAGGTGACCAAGGACAGATTGCTATTGGCCTTTTGAATGATTAAGAAAATCCCTCTGTGTAGATACCTGAAGATAGAAGAGAAGTTTCTACTTAAGTGAACCACTCAGAGGACTACATAAAGTCTTGCTAGGCTAGGTGCAGGGAGAATGTAAGTCATAGTTTCTGTGATAAAGTACTGCTTTGAGAGACTACATCTAAAAGAAAGTACCTGCTTCGTAGTGGCCAAGAGAGAAAAGAAGGCAAAGTAAGATCCAAAGTAAGGATCTACACTGAGAGGACTGGCAGACTAATGGGACATAGATAAAATAAGGAGGCGGGACAATGTACCACAGTATAGTACAGCTGAAGAAAAAATCTTGGGTTTCAGTCCCTGCTCCATAATTATTTAGTATTATTTCTATTTCCCAGTTGCTAAAAAAGTGAATGTTTCTGAGACAGGGACAAATATCCAGGTTTATGACTTTCTGGGAAATTTTTTTTATTTCAGTGTTTTTCATATAGTTGTGACTATGCCCACTATTGTTTGCCAGCACCTTTCGCTCCTCCTCTCATCACTGTAGCCTTTTCATGTAAGGGCATGACTGAGGAAAATAAATGCAGGAAAGAGTGTCAAGTCTTAGTGGTCTTGTCTGTATATTTAACTTGTGGCCTTTACCTTCCTATCAGCTAATTTAATGCGTCCTATTTTGCCAAAGTCCTGGGCTAGTGAAGGTGAATTACATTTTTAAATGTTCACCTTTCCTTATTCATTGCACTGATAGTACAACTATCAAGTTTGTGTACTTTATTCCATACCTTATTCTTGTGTGAAGCACATAAATGTGGTAGCACTTAGTGTTAATTGAATGTGATGGGAGCATTAACATCAGGCAAGTTCACATCTTCTTGATGTTGCTTGAGAGGCCATTACTGTTATTGATTATGTTCAAATGTTCCACTGCCAATGCTGAAAAATTGTTGTAATTTGCAGCTGCTGAATATATATGAGGTAAAAAATAGTGGTGGTTATTCACTTAGAAAGATAGTATAGTGATTGAATAATAAGGTCTTTTTTCTCTATAACAGGGAAACAGCCTTTCAGTTAGAGGAATCAAAGACAGAAATTATGAATTAAGTAATGAAACATATGTATAAACAAACATGAAATTCTGTAGTACCGCCACTGGTTCCACTGGTTGGAGAGCTTTCCTGACCTGTCTGAGCCCTCTGCACAGCTGAGGAAAAGTGGAATTGCTTTTTTTCAGTGTTTTTTTTTCTTTTTTCTTTTTTCCCTGAGCATATTCCTTCACTATTGGAGTATTTTTAGAAGAAAATTAAAGCTTATTATTTGTCTTCTATACAAATAATAATTTTATATGTGCAGCCTATGATCTCTTATGGCTGAGGAATAGTCTTCACAAATTTTGATGTTCTTATTATATTGGAGATAAAACCAGTCAGTGGATGATTCAGAAGAATATAATCTTTTATTACGGTGCTCTTTTCAGTGTTGTCCATAAAACAGGTAATCACTGAGGCGATGTACTGCTACTCCATGTTTGACCCACAGTTTTTTTCCCTGGTAAGTATTGGTAAATGGATTACAAATCTAGAAGAAACCATGTTTCTTGCTGGGTTACGTGAATATGCACAAATAGAAAAAAATATGAGGTGTATAATGGCTTTGAGATGGCTGCTGTCTCCTATACACTTTTTTTTTTTTTTTTTTTTAGATTCTAAGCTAAGAAAGGTAAGCACGTAGAAGTTGCTTTCATAACATGATTAGTCATAGCATAGTTGGGCAGTCTCCCAGCAAGACAGTTAAGCACAAGCTTAACTTTAATCACGTTAGTAGTTTTGAGGAAGTCAGTAGCACTTTAACTGCTAGGCCCCATTTTTGCCTCAGAGCACTCTTCTGTGCCTGGCTTCAGATAATTAAAGAAGCTAAATTCTTGAAAATGCTTTAGAATTAATTACAAAATATGTTTTAGTCATGCATTTGACAAGTTTAATTAAAGTGGTTTTATATAAATTATATAACGTTTGATTTATGTAGCCAATATACATTTATGTGCTTTGAATTTATCACAATGTTTTTTCAGCACATAAAAGTTATTGTATTTATGTTCTGTAAAAGCAATGAAGTCATAATATCCTATAATAACATCTCATTTAACTGTTAAGCGTTTGTTGAAAATAGTAGTGAAATATTCAGAGATTTTGGTGAAATACTGCACATTTGGAAAATAGATAAATGTTTTCCACGTGTGTAATGAAAATGAAAGTATTTAACTTGGGGTTAAATGCAATAGGATTCAAAGTAAACAAACGAAACAAAAACAAACGAAGAAAAAAAGACCCAGGTGAAGTGGGTTAACTCTAAACTGTGCTGAACCAGAATTTACTTTTTCATTTCTTGTTTTGTGACACCTTGAAGAAAGATGTATTCCTTTTCTGTAGAATATATTATTTTTTCCTGAAACATGACTATCTGCTTTGAGTACATTCCAATAAAAAACCTAAACACAAAGCAGTTACTGTTCTAAGCTGTGAAAATTCTTCATTAATTTGATTTTAAGAGATTATTTTGGGTTTATGTGATTCTTGAAATAAAGATTTTAAAGAATATTTGGATATTTGCTTGGTGGTCATAGCAAATTGTTCGGATGCATTCAAAAAAACAATTCTATGTATTTAAATTCTGCTTCTACAAGCCTCACATGTATTTGAACTATCATCTGAACTTTATCTCCATCTTCTTTACCAGTTGTTCGGCTTATCGTGACACTGCTACAACCATTTTTCATACACCGATCAGATTACATGTTAAATGTGGTAATGTTAGCCTTACTGCATTTTAAATACATAAATCTCATTCCACCTGACTGTCTTTAATTTTCTGTTACTTTCTTTGATTGTCTCTAAAATACCACTGAAAATTGAAATTTTCTATCCCTGTCATGGTAATTTTGGTACTTGCCATTTGTGTCTTTTTGCTTCTGCATTATGTGTATGCTAACCTGATCTACCTTTGATCTAGTGCTCACTCTCAGTCTTTTTCATTAGATTATACCTCCTTATTTGAAATTGCCAGACCCTTTGTGAGCTCTACTCCTGAATCTGTATTTATTCATATGAAATAACAGAAGCAAAACCAACTGCAAATTAGAATTTAAAATTCATGAAGTATTGTACTATTTATAACCCATAAAGCTTGCGTAAAGGAAAAAGCACTCTTCTTTTGCTCTCATCAATGATGTAACAATGTAGTCCGTATGCTGTAAACCTGACTTAATGGCTTGTCCTCTGACATGCAACATGTTTTTCAATTTATGTGGAGAGAAGGACCAAAACAAAGGCCACCTAGATAAGCAGTTAAAAACTTAAAAGTCTGAAAGAGAAACTCAGTGAGACAGAATGGAGGAAATTTACTGAAGAATTGCAAGACTTATGAAGAAGTGAGCATAGGATATATTTATAAAAATGGACAAAAGTACACAATATGGACAAGAATATTCATGTAATGTTTTAACATCTGCGTCATCATAATTATTTAAATCAAACACTATTGATTGGAAAACAAGATCTGAACGGCTCAGGTATTAAAGATGCTCCAAAATTAGTGCCTCCTATTTTATTACTTTGGCCCATGAGATCATAGGTGGATGCTAGTGATATGGCAGTAGAGGTTGAACCTTCCTGCCAATATTTATTACGTTTTGTTGTCATGTGACAGATAGCAGCAGAGGAACAGTCTGACAAACCGGCATCTGACATGGAAATGCATATGAAATAAAGTTGTGCAATTGAATTCTGTCATGCAGAAAAAATGGCACCCACTGACATTCACTGATGCTTGCTGAATGTTTGTGGAGACCAAACAGTGGATGTAAGCACAGAAAGGCAATGCATGGTGCTTTTCAGCAATGTTGACAGTGAGTGGGTCCCCTCCACCAGTACAGATTTTTCTGAGGATGGCATGCAGGTAAAAATGCATAGGTAATGACTGTTATGAAAAACAGAATCTGAGAATTTTCTCTTACTGCGCTCTTTGCAACTGCTGTAGTTTCCATGGAAATAAATAGGAGGCATTACATTCAGAGTGAATATTTATTATTAGATCACAAATAACTGTGATTTCACAGTAAGGATTCTTCATTACACATGTTGCTTTAATTCCAGACTTGATTCTAGATGGGATACTTTTGCTATGGCCCTAATACATTTTATCTGAGATATTTTATAATTAGAAATTATATCTTGTTAGTATTTAGGTAGTTACCTGGCTGAAATTCTGCAAAAGGCTTTTACAGCTGTTATACTATGTTTCTGCTTAAATGTGGCACACAGACCTATTTATGGTTATTGACAGCCCAAGTTAGCTGATACTTACGTAGGCTGTCCTTTGCTCCTACTCATCCCCAGAGAATTATTTTAGCTGAGAAATTCTTCTCTTTTGAAATGACTGACTATACATGAGTACAAAAGATATATAATGGGGATCTAAGATTATTGCTTGATCAGATAAAATCAATATAGATACCTTGATCAGATAAAATCAATATAGATACCTAATTTTGTTCTAGTTGTTCTGTCTAGATGGTTGTGAGCCAAATACCAACAACATATGAGTATTTCAAATATTGCAAAAGATGTGGAAAACTGTTGCATGCTTGAGACATTTCTAGTTTTAAGTTAAAGAAGGGCTGGTTTTGCATTATTTTCACATCTCCTCTAGATTCAGTTTAGCTAGATTTAATGTTTTGATCAGAACTGAAGCTGTTTGCAGACTATGTAGTAGATGTTTCCTTTTGCAGAAGATCACCTAGGTACTGAGTGTACATTTTAGAATATTGGTACTCGCATTCTTGTTTCCATTTTAGCTCAACATACTGGCCTTCATACTATTTACTCTATTCCAGATTGAATTGCAAACAGTCTGCCTCTTTGTCTCTAGAAAGTTAGAGTGTAAAAAGCAACGGACAATAAAAACATTTATTGACATTTACTGGGTATTTCAACATGCGCTTTTCCTCCAGCAGGAAAGCATTTTAACATGCATTTGTTGAAACTGCAAGCATTGACATTAGTGCTGTTGATTGAAAGAAAGGAGTTTTAAAAGATTATAGCTAATTTTAGATAGTTGAAGAATTAGATACAGAGATGACACATGAAAAAAATTGTCCAGAGAACCTGTTAATTTCTTGATAAAACCTACCTGTAACACAGTGAAAGGTTTAGCTTATATATTCAGAAAAAGAGGCGATTTCAACTTTTTCAGACCATGAGGGCATATTTTCAAATTGGATATCATTAGAAGAATAGCACTTTTTAAAAATAATCTTGTACTTTTACACAATTACTAGTAAGGAGGGCACCTGCTAAAGGAGTTAATGCTTTGAAGTTGAGACACTGAGTAACCAACATCTCAAATGTTTTCAGAAGGCTAGATTGCTTCTATAACATTAACAAAAATGCACTACTTTAAAATTTGACTGTTAATATTTACAGTATGACATCATATACAAATGACAATAAGTTAAAACTCATATTTAAGAAAAGATACAAAATGGCAGCTGACTTCATTAACATTACAGTAATTGGACTCTAGCATATTTTATAGCTGTCTTTGTGAACAGATCTTTCATTAGTATGCTCCTCCACAGGAATAATAATAGCAAAAAAGTAGTTAATCCTTAGATTTTGAAGCCCAGAACCTCTGACAGTGATTGGAAAATGTAGGTAGCATTTTTGTAAAAAATAAAAAAATAATAAAAAAAAAGCTTTAGCTCAAATACTACATACTCTCCCACTCCAGTCCATGCTAAACTTTTTTTTTTTTTTTCTTCTGGAAATTGTTGAGATTTGAACACTGATAGTAAAAAAATTTACTGATAGGAAATTTTGTGATCTGTGCAGAGTGATTCTATGTGGAATTTCTATAAAAATGTCTTCTTTACTTTGCAGATATTGAAGAGTTCAAATTCTTGAATAGTATGTCTTGAAAGACATACTTCATCTCTTCACATTTCTTCACAAAAAGTTACTTAGTCTGTGTAATTCACAAACTGTCCTGGGCACTCCTTTGCTTGATAAGAATATCTGTGCCTGAGATTTTTCATTCTGTGGTCAGAGAACAATATCAACAAAGTTTAAGGGTTTCTGACTGGGGCAACCTTCTGCGAATGCCATAGGAAAGGAATTTATGATGCAGCAAACTTCTTAATTGAGGCATCCATTATCTTTTAGAGTTTTGTTTCTTTTTAATACAGCCATACCATTTTACATGTGGGCATGCAGTAGATGCCAGTTTTTTTAATATATACTTTATATGAGGTAATGCACACATTTCACATCTCTGCAGAGTTTGACTCTCAGGCATCTTAGAGCATTAAGATTCATGGATGGAGCAGAATGCACATATAGGAAAAATTATTATTTTTTATTAGAGCCATAAGTACTGCTTTAGCTATCATGTTAATTCTCTTTTAAAAAACAAAGTGATATATGTGGCCATTTCTTGATTTTTAAAATCTAAATTAGAGTGTTTGAATACATACTTTGTAAGATTTAAAAAAGGTCAGTAAAAAAGCCAGAGACCAAATTAATAGTAAAAGCTCTCAGAGAAAAGAAAACAAATACATAAATGAAACAATTGCATGATAATTTTTATCTTGAAGCTTTTCACTTGCAATTTTTCCCTGTTTTGCAGAGTTGCTTTCTTTGCTACTTGTTGAATGGGCTGCTCTGATAAAATTTGTTCTAGAATTCATGTATAAAATGGAATATTAAAAATTATAATTTATTTTATCCTTTGAATTTTTTTAAGAACTAGACTTTTGAAGTTTAATTTACTAACAGTTGTATTGGATCTCTAGGATAAAGCCTTGTATGATTGCTGCTTTATATTTTCACCTTCAATACTTGTGAGTTTAAGATGGGGAGAAACAATGAAGTACTTTGATTTGTTTTATTGTGCAGTGAAGATTTTTTAGAAAATATCTATTGGATTGCAATTGTTATTAGTAATTCTTGCAGTAGCACGAAATTTTACCAGCCATTCTTTTTCTCATTTTTATCTTATATCTCTATGAAGATGTTACTTATGGTAGAGTTACCAAGAGGCAATAGTTTTCTTTCCAAAGCAAATATTGTCCCGTAAGACTTTGGTGCTTCTATTTCCCATGACTATTAGAATGCCTGTCATACAATCAGTGATGCATGTGTAATAGTTGCATACTTTTGGAATTTTATTTTTTTCCCCACAAAGTATCTACAAGTTCTCCAAATCCTGGAGATGTTTAACAATTTTATGGGATACAAATCCTGTGAAAGAGAAGAAATCTAACTGAGGGACAGTTAATGTTTCTCTTTATAACCACAAAAAGAGTGAAGTCTGCACTATTTTTTTGTTATCTTTGTTGCCAGATGCAGTGTGATTTAATAACTGTTTTTCTCTAAAGAGGTCTTGTTTTAGGGAAGAAACAAAAGTTCACTGGCCTCTATTTTCTTTTCATTCAATGCATAGAATTTTGGCAATTTGGCCTTTGTCTTTTCTCTACTGCACTTCCTTGAGTGTCCTGTAAATCTCTAAGCTAGAATAACCTTTATCTTTATCTGAGATATAGCTACAATGGTGTTTTGCAATCTTTTGACATCTTAAATGTCTCAAAGAACTGTAAGTGGCATGGGAGGGAGAAAATACTCATTGCTGCGCAAGAGAGAACCATAAGAATATCTGTAACACACTTCAAGTTTAACCAGCTATTTTAGCAACCAAAGTTTGGTGACTGTAGTGGATTGTTCTACAAGATTGATTTGACCTTAACTCCTGTTGGTGTACAGAGATTCTGTATTAAACATTTATTTGAAATTTTATGTTTTAGCATGTTAAACCTGGCCACTTAATTCTGATAAGAAAGGAAAGCCCTCTAATTTCATGTTACAAAAGCAATAAAGCATTCAAGGAGAGAGAAAAAATATCATTTAGTGACCCTATTAATTCTCATTCAATTAGTAGAAGAAAGCTGTTCATTTTGATATTTGTTTAATTCCTAAGTTCATGAGAACAGAGTTGCGTGGCTCAAGGGCCAGAGTCTAAGAGGAGATCACAAGTAATGTGTTACTTATGAGAAGTCAGAGGAACTTAACATTTTTTCCTGCTTAATTCACAGAATATTATTTTTAGTTCTCTGGTTTATGAAAGCCGTTTTACTATTGAGAGAGCAGAATGATTATGTGCAGATTGTGTGAATTCAGATGTAGAGTGTTTTCAATAGCCTACAAATCATAAAATGTAATTTTCTTTTTTAGTTTCCTGTTCATAATACTAAATGATTTAGAAAATTGTAATAGGTAATTTTCTCTAGTGCATCTGGTGTAAATTGCGCTAAGATAAAGAAGTGATTTTGTTTAACGCATTCTTTGTTAGGTAGATAAATGGAGGCTTCTGAACAATGGAATTATTGATAGCTTATTATGAACAAGACCACATTAAATATGATTAATTCTTTATATTAGTGGTGCCAAACCAAGTAACTTCACCATTCCCTATAAGACAGGTTTTTCTTATCTATACATCGAAGAAAATTTCTTCACTCATGCAAACATCAGCTCACGTGGTTTTTCCCTGATGCTCACAAAATGGTTATCATTAGTCAGTGACAGCATTAGCATAAGCGATCAGCTTGCACATTTTGTGATTTTGAAGAGTTGGAAGAGAACTGAGAACAAGACCATATATAGTTTACAGACTACAGTAAAAGCATACAACCAAAACATGAAAGTCAGAGACTGACTAAACTACAAAGTCTGTGAGGAGCGTCCGCACCTCAGAGGTGACTGTTAATGCACAGCAGAAGACAGCTCAAGGTGGCAACTGCGAAAGGGATAGAGCAGCATTCAGGCCCAGGCTCATGGGATCTGAAGGTTAGGAAGAACAAGGAATGTGCTCTTATCACATGATCATTTGCAGGGATTTGTTGGATGTTACCATGTTGAAACAAGCTTCTGATGAATCATACTGTTATGCTGCTCTCTGCCCCTTTGGCCTAATAGACTAGCTTCAGTGTCACAAATCAAATATTTAGTTAACTTTCTGTTACTTTGGTTTTCATTTAAGTTCACTTTCTATAGTGATAATTCTGCAGTTACTCCTTTCTCTGGCTTCTGTCACTGGAATTCAGTACTTATGTTGGATCTTGTCTGTTTCTTGTCTTCATATTTAGTCATTTTCTCCAACATGTTTTTTATTATGATTCTTTATCTCTATGTTAGTCTATAAATTATTCTCTCTCTATTTTGTAAAGTAAGAATGAATATATCCAGAAGGGACTTAAAAAAAAAAAAAAAAGAGAAATAGTTAGATTACTGGCATAGATATAAAAAATATTCATGAGCAAGCAGAAAGTAATCGCAGTCTTCATGAACAAGCAATTCATGTGGGGCAACAGCACAGTCTGTAATTCATTATGCTTCTAAATTATGATAAGACAAGATTTAAAAAAATACGCTTACAAAATATATTAAGATCTGTTAGCAGATTGAAGTTGAACACCAGGCAGTGGTAGGAAGTACAGTTCTACCCAGAACACAGTTTTGACACAGGATGAAATCTGTAGAAAAGACAATTGCACAATTAAATGCACTTCTTTTTCTTGTTTGTCTTGTTTTGTTTTGAGTAGTTTGAGATAGTTCTGCATATGCCCTTTTAAAGTACTGTTAATATAAAGTGAGCTGTGAGTTCCTGGACCATTTTCTGAATGCAGCTGATGATCTATGCATATTCTGTTTGCTTCATTAACCTTCTTTTATGCATGTTTCTGGAGGCAGAATGATGGACTAGATGGACCATTGATGTGCTGTATTATGGCAATTACTTTCGCCATTTTCCTTCCCATGTATTGGTTTTTAGACTCAGTTTCCAATTATTTGAAAAATACCTATGCATTTGGTACAATCTATTAAGCTTAATTCTCTTTTCATTTTTTTTCACTGGTTTACTATCTTCACTCATTGTTCCAGGAAAATGTGATTATTCTAATAGATCTTGACATTCTGTGTTTGATACCTATTGAAGATTTTTAGATTGAAGTTTGTCCAGATTAAAAGTAATCTGTGGTATTGTGTAATGGGACATTATTCTGAAAGCATAGCTACCCATCTAAGCACTAAGCTTTAATTTTTTGTAGTTCTTATTTTTGAAGGTTTTAATAACTTAAAAATCTTTCTAGTTCATTTCTGTAACATTTTAATTATCATAATAGAAAAAAAAATCACATTTGTTGTGTTTTTGCTCAACAGAATGTTCTTATAGTTCAGCTTACTTGAGGTCTGTGTTGTTATATAACCTGACTATGTTGGTAGCCAGCTTATTAATATAAAATAATTAATGAAAGATATGTTTTTTGCAGTATTTTGTATTTATAAAAAATCCATATATTTTATATATGGATTTTATGATGTACTCCTGAAGATGAGAGAGATGACTCAGATTCTGTAATATCTATTCCGTGGGATTTTGTGAATTTTGTAATAAGTTATTAAAATTCCTATAGACATGAATTTATTTATTTGTCTAAGTAGGCACTGGCTTTCATGGAGATTTATAATGTCATAAATATTTATATGAAGTTTTATTTTTGGGGTTGGAAATAATGATTTTCAGTAAATTTTTTAACTCGTAACTTCTTAGTAACTTCTAGTGGGTAGCAGAGTTTTTATTTCATATTATTTCAGTATTTTATAGAGTCTTCTGCAATTAGGTTGACATTATCAAAAACTGGTAAATTCTGTGACATCTGTAGACTACAGTTTTTACATGCTGGTCTATACAATAATGATGTTTTACTGTACTTGTTCAACAGGTACCAGACTAATAATTCTGAACTCTGTTTGTGTCTTCTGGGAAAAATATACTGGAATATTTTTAGAGGAGGAAATGAAAATGTTTATGTGTGTTATTTAGTTAAAAAGTCATGTAGTTCTATGGGAGTATTTTCCTGAATATAGCAAGTGTCTTTGTAGCCAAAAACTGCAATTAAAACATTTTTTTTATGTATGCTGAATTTTCATCATAAATTGAAAGCAATTTTTTTTCCCACTGAGAATATATTTAACAAGAGTGTTACTGTAAAATGAAAATAGGGAGTTTTCACACCATCTATGTAACTGGAAATTGCTTTTTATGTCCAAAGATATTTTCTCACACCCAGAATTTCTTTATTTCACATTTAGAAATCTCATTAGTTATGTCTTGATCTTTATTCATAAAGAACCACATCCTTTAGTGTTTATGCAGACAAAATTGCCATTATATTAAAGATATTTTTATCCAAGAGTATATAGCAAATTTAGACCTTCATATGTTTATCTTAATCTTTCTACTTTCTCCAAATAAAGTTTCTTTTGCTTAAAAGGTCAAAATTCAGACTTTTATGAATATATAAGAAAATTTTTCTAGTAGGCACAACAACAAACTGAAGTTAGCATATACCGGTCTTACTTCACATATATTCAGGACATGAAATTGTAACTTTGATCTTGCATTTCCATTAATATTCTGGCAGAAAAAAACAACCCTTGCAAATATATAGCTCTTGTGAAATACCATGGAATGAAAACAGTTGTGATTACATGTCTTTCATACAAAATTGTGAACATTTTCTATTGGAAATAAAGTTTTTAAATGTGACATTTTTAAAAAGTGCTTTTACATGAGAATTCAGAATGGATGAAATCTACTCTTAGGAAAGGAACTAACTGAAGTGTTTCAAAGCACTTAAAGCTCAATTAAACTCTGTTATAAGAGTCTGGGTGGAATCATATGTGAGTTCTACTCATTACAATCTCACACTGGTTGATTAGCTATTAAAGTGCTCTGTCTAATTGTCATGTCCAATATTGAAAAAATCTATTAATGAAAAGATTTACAAAAAAAAAAAAAAAAAAAAAAAGGCTAAAAATAATGAGACCTGGTGTTTTTTAGTCTCCTTCTATTAATTAAAGGCAGGATGCTCATAACAGACAGACCATATCTGTAAGGTCCAGAAAGAAAGATGTAAAGACACACTATTATTATTTTAACAATACTGTTAGTCTGTATTCAGCACAAACTACACCTGCTGTCACAGTCCTTTTGATAGATATTTTCATTGGCTACACGTGACTATACAAACTCTTTTTTGTTGCCAAGATTGCAGTTTTCTGATTTGTGTCATCTGAGAAAGGGCAGTCTTGGGAGCACATGCAGTCATTATGTATCACTGCAGATATACCCTGAGAAAATGCTGGGGAAGATAGAGATGCTCTTGAACTTCCTATGTACTCCTAGAATGAAATGAAAATCTTAGGGAGTGGGAGGAAATTTCCAGCCTCTCCTGTGGATTGTTCACCTGAAACACAATGTTATTTAAGATTCTATGGTGAATGATCTCTTGTTTGTTGTTAGCATGGCAATAACTGATCTTTCTTTTTGATTGTTTTTGCATATGAAATGATCTCTATTTAATGGTTTTCCCCAGGCTGTTGTTTCAGTCATTCTGTTTGTTTTGTTATATACTTGTGAAATGTATATGAAAGAGCAATGCAGTACTTTAGGTTTTATATGATCACCTTGCTTCAGCAAAGAAGCTTTCCAGAGAGACTGCGTATCACTCAATTTTTCTGTACTTATTTTTTATACAAAAAGAATCTCTCTGTATTATACCAATTTATTCCTTCTTTTTCTACCGGGAATTCTTTTACTAGTGGCTCTAGATCCCAAGCCAATATATAAATATTCTTTCTATTGCTTTGGCTCCAGTTTTAGATTACCTCCTGATGGATAGATTTTTATGTCAAAGGTTTATGTTCTGTGATGTCAGAATATATAATTTGAAAATTAAAGAACATGTTTATCAGTGTGCAGTTCATATGTCGCAGCCTTCATGGATTGAATAGTCTAGAGCTCGACCCACATCCTGGCTGCTGTGAAAATTTATGATCTGCTATAGAAAAGAGTGGTTTATGATATAGCCTTTAAAGTTACGTTAAAAAGAAATTGCTACTGTTGAAAGAGATATTTAAACAGGGGTGATTTTATTAGCTCTGAAGCAGTGTAGCTGAATCCTTAAATATGTCAAATTAGAACTCTCTTTTTCATTCAAGCAGAACAATTCATCTGTAAACACTTTTTACACTATTTACTTAAAGTTGACTATAAACTCATCTGTCTCTAAGCAGTGTTTTTTGTTACTTTTAAACACATTTCAAAGAGCCCACTGCAGTGGCAAAGTAATTGGGGTCATCTCTTTCCTAACACTGCTCCTTTTGATCATAATCTACGATGTTATGTGAAAATGTAAATCTTTAATCTCTGTTTCTATACTTGTCTATTCTTATCTGGCATGCTGGAACTGCTTTCTGTGCTTCTAATTGAGCATTTAAAGTTTGTGTGTTTCTAGTTGAGCAATGTTTCTGTTCATTTTAATGTATTTCAGTGCTGTAGAATTCAAAGGCTTTTCTTTCATTCTGGCTTTTCAAAATAAAAATAATTTGAACTTCAATACAGCTTAGATACATCTGATGTTTCTGCTTTTCTAGTTCCCTAGCTTAAATGCTATACATTACTACATGACACCTCATGGCTTCATTGTCTCTTAGCAATTAGATTTGCTTTAGCATAAATCTTCCTAATAAAGGGGTCCATGTTAGTTATTCCTGTGGTGCTACACTGAACCATAAATAACTTTCATTTTATATCTTTGATTCTACATTTAAAATAAAACTACTGTGGTTTCTAGACAGCCTAATCTTCAATCATGTATTGCAGCCTTGTTCAATCATGTATTTTAGGAAAGATACTTAATTTTGAGTACCCAGCATTTTCTTGTTTTGCTTAGCTGCATTTGTCACGAAAATACATTTTCTTCCTAGAGGAACTTGGTAGAGTAATACCGGTGGTTATCTTCTACTTCAAATACCAAGTTATTTAAAACCACTCTGTTTTGGTGGGAGAAGAGGTTATCTAAACAAACAGTGTATTTATACATGTATCTCCTTAAAAATTCTGTATGTGTGTTTGAGAGTTCTGTCATAACACAGCTGAAATATATCACTGGATAATTTGGCTGAACTTGCTGATAGTTCCTAACAGGTTATTATTTATTCATGGAGTTAATTTATATTTAAAACTTAAACTTCTGAATGTCAGAGAGAGAGGGAGAAGGGTAAGTATTATTTTGTTTAATTTATTTTTAAAAGGACATCTGAGATTTTTTTTTAACAGCATACTATTTATTTAAGCAATATTTTCTTAGTTGCTTTCCTCCTTAATCGGCATTCAAATATTCTGGCCTTGGCAGAATAGGAGTGAATGTTGCTATCAAATTCACTTTGTCCTTATGAAAACAATGAAAAACATGAGGCTAGTGAAGAAACATATATCAAGTTGACAAGTTGGAAGCCAGAATTTCTTAATAGGACCAACAGAAATACAGCTCCACCATCCTTCTGAAGTACATTAGTACTTTTTATATAATAAATCATACAAAGGCACTTCCTAGTCTTAAATATTTTCAGTATTATTTTAGCTGTTTTTCTAGAAGAATGATAATTGTGCTGTTTTACTGGAAATAACCTGTCACTAAATTCAGTATTTATGAAAAACATATTGCACAAATACATGATTGAAAGTCAGCAGACTTTTAAATATTTATGAATCAGGTAAAATATCAACCATATTCTTAATGATCATTTCAAATTACAAAATAAACTGCAGCAATTTAAAATGTTTTGCTAAGTATAGAAATAGTTTATGGCTGTAAATAATTGACAAGTCTTGATCAGTCAGTCCTTACTCAGCTCTTCTTCTCGCAAGACATCAGCTTATCTTTACATATAACAATTTAAAAAAATATATTTTCCTAAAAGAATTAACTATTCACCTGCTGAAAATTATGATAGTGCAAGTATGAAATATGAGTTTAAGGAAGGCTATTTCTTGGCCCTGCTGTGTGTGTGGTGTGAAAGAAATAGTAGACTGTTACAGCTGGCTTTGAGATGAGAAAGGAGATGTTCAAGGGATGTTTCGAGAACATAAGCTTTATGAAGAGTTTAAGACTTCTCTTGTTAGTAATAAGCAAGGAATAAAATTAGTTCCCTAGAGTAGATTTAAATGTAGCAAATTGTATTTAAAATTATTTTAATTAATGTCATGTCTGTTATTTCTTTTCAAATATACCAAGAATGAGCAATCTATAGAATTTTTCTGAAACTATATTATCTCCAAGAATTGTGATTTTCTCATCTTATACATGATGTTTTATTGCTTTAAAGAAGTCAGAATCCCAGGGATATCGATATGTAATCTTGATTTAGTACCACTCCATACTCATTATCTCACAATAATCCCAACAATTGCTGAACATTACAAAGATCTAGTTCAAACAGTTGCTTCTACAAAGCACTTCAGTCAACAGACCAGGAGGCAATGGGATACTGATGGATCCTAGTTGCAATTAAGGGAAGTGCAGCTAGTGGGTTTGAGATCAAGGTGCTTGGTCTGTTGCACCAGTTCATTGAACCACATGTACAGAGGAAGAAGGAGTATTTTTAGATGAGAAGATGAAGTAATGTTCAGCATACTGAATTTCTAATTCAGAATAGTAGTTAGGAAAAAGAAACATGATTAAGAAAGAAAAAAAAAAAAGTGCAGTGATTTGTAATGGCAAAGATCTGTTTGGCAGGTAACGTTCTGTGCTCTTGCTAATTTACTTTAGGAAATGTATGTGATAATTTAAGAAATCCAGAAATTCTTTTTGTTCTGTGTTTCAAAGGTTCTAAATGTGGATTCAGGATTCATTACTGCAATCTGCTCCTTCCTAATCTGCTTTCTCTTTGCTGTACACTGATGATATTGTAACATTTTTTTCAGTAGAAAATAACTGAACTGAGCAAACCTAGTACTTGTTGCCCTGATTCTCTTAACATCTGCTTACTAAAGCAGATATGTTTGATAGTGTCAGCCATCATTTTCACATAATTTCTTTCTCATTCACTGCTTGTTTTCTCTCACATTATACGTGAGACAATTTCTGCCTCAATGTTTTGTAGTTTCTTAATTATGCACTGTCAGTGTTGGATTAATGTTTTGAGAGTGTCTGAGTATCTACACTCTTGCCACCTTTCTTAACTTTGCATGTCATTTTGAAGACTCCTGGTAATTACTGTAATAGTACTTCAGAGAAGTTATGTCAGCCTGCACATACCGCTAATGCATTAATGTGTCAAAACAGAAGAGAATGACACAGCTCTAGGCAATCTTAAAAGCTACTAATGGTACCCCAGCTCAGAGGAATTGATTTGTTAGTAATACTAAAGCTATAAAACTTTTGCCCTCATATATGTCTTCCCGAAGTCTTTTTCTATCATCCACCTTATTTTTCGGGCACGAGTTACGGCTGTTTGAATACGGCAACAGTATGGGAAGGCAAAATGTTTCATATTATTCTTGCTAGGGTAATAGTGCTAGAAGAAAGGTAACAGGATGACAGAAAAAGTGAAGAGAATTCAGTTAAGTATGGCTCTGATTCACTAGCAGGAATCCACAGTACCTCAATAGATGATTAGTTCATCTTGATTTAAATTTTAATGAGTATGATTGGACTCTGATGCGAATTATATTTATATTAAGTACTTCTAACCGAAGGCTTTTAGTGACTAGAATGATAAATAAGTGATAGTTAATATTAAAATAGTGAAAAAATAACAAAATAATTACCTGGGGTTGGGAGGTTGATAGAGTGAGGACTTTGATATGGATAAAGGTAAAACAATTTTATCTTGAGTTACCATCTTTCTCTGTAACACCCCCTTCGGTGGCCTGGAAACCATACCACAGGTGCATGTTCACTAAGCTTCCAAGCTACCAAGCCATTTTCAAGGACTCTACTGTTAGCCATAAATTTCTTCCAGCGTACCTACTGTATAGTTGATGGGGCTAACTCTCTGGGAAGTGTGATTTGCATGGGTAAATAAACAGTAGTTGCACAGGACAATGTTGCTCATTTTAATTAGCATAATTAAATAAATAGCATAAAATGCATCAATTACTGAATGAAAAGCGTCTTCTATGCCACAGGAGAGAAGTACCTTATATTCATTCCTTTCAGCATCGTGGTGGCATCAAACAATACCATTAACCTGGAATTATCCTAAGGTCTTTCTCATTTAAGGAAATTTGCAGTTTGGACATTCTTAACAGACATCTCTTGTGACTAATTATGTTCTTCACCTCCTGTTAGAATGGGGAAATCAAGCCAGGAAGTACTTTTTATAACTGGTGAAGAAATAACTGCCATGTGAAATGTGATTGGTTTTAGTCAATGCAAAGAAAGGGAAAAAAATGAATTGCTGAAAGCTGGAAAAGAAAATCCTTGGCCTTTGTTTTCCTTTCTTTCCACTTCAGGTATTTTTATAGTAGTTTTGGTGGCAGAACAAGATTTATAGGCACTTTTTATTAGACTGATTAGTGTTGTTGGAAGAAAAAGAAACTTTTCAGGAAGATCATGTACCCAAAAGTTTATCTACTTTTCTTTTGCTTTAAAAACATCCATTCCGTGTTTAGGAACTTGACATCCTCTCATTCTAGTCTGCTTCTTTGTTTGGGGATGTAAAGAAAAAATGTTATTTTAAAAAACCCGGCACTACATCTTTACTATTAGTCATGTATGCTATGTGTAGCCAATTGGTGTCATATTACTTTTCAGAATAACAACTGAACAGCAAATCAGAACTATTTTTAATTCACAAACTGGGGCTCTCCTGTGCATTACATTCACCCTGTAGACTTTGGATGTTTAATTAAATACACAATTTAATAGTGCTGTATTTTATGCTTCTCCTAAAAAGACTAATTGCAAATTTAAATCCGGTCTGCTTGTAGTTAAAATCATAGATTGCAGACAAAAAATAATGAGTTTGTGTGTTACTCTTCTACACATCATAGGAAAATATTTAATAATCTAGCATTCATTTTTCAGCTAATCTACACCTATACACTTTTCTTAATTACTTTTTCATACCATAACACTTTCTCACATATATATACAAAGGGATATAATTTCATAGAATTCAATTAAAAATGCACTGAGTGTCATGCTAGAGCAGGAATCCACCATAGACATGTTTTAAAATGACAGGAAATAATCTTAAATAATCTTCTGGATTTGCAAGGATGAAGTTACTGAAGTGCTTTCTTGGGAGGATTATTAAGTAAGTACTGCAAAGTATCTTAACAGAAATGTTGCGCTTTTTCTTTTTTTTATATCTGGAGCATTAATTATTGTCATGCTATCAATGTGGATTTTCTTCTGAGATGGAGATGAATAACAAATTATCTTCAGAAACTTAACACATAACACAAATCAACATTTTTCTGTCCAGAAACAGTCTTCGCAAATTCAAGTGTTGTGTGGTAGCTGTCCCAGAGATGCTAATTACTCTCACTGCTGCTTCGCGCTGCCTTAAATCAATTTTTATTTATTTAATCATTTAGTTCTTCTTTTGACATAATTCCTTTTTCATTAAAAGTTATCTTATTTTTCCCTTGTTCTAGATATGATTGATAATATTTACTGTCATAACAGGTTGATAGGTCGAATGAATACAGTTAGGTATGTACAAAAATGCATTCCTTCACAGTGAGAAAAGTATTTTGAACAATAACTCCTGATGCTGGGTATATACCTAGGACTTTTCTTTTGTTTGGTTTTTGTTGTTGTTTTTCATGCTGGCTAATGTCACAATACAATATAGTCTAAAATAGTTTGGGTTTTAAACAGAAAATATTTTAACTGACAGGTGTAACTGAATAACCTCAAACTGATTGATCTTGAATGATAACAGAAGGTCATTTTTATAGAATAGATTTTGGAAAAACATCAAAATTCAAGAACCTAGCACTAAGCTTCACAATCAGCTTGTAGTCTTGGAAATGTGATATAATTTAGAGAATTTCTCAAATCAGTTAATTTATGAAAAATTTATCCCAGCACATTTCTAGGTTGTAAAGCAGATTCTGTATCTCTGACAGCTGTATCTTTGCCTGGGGTGAAAAGTGCAGGTGGATCAGCGGTCCACATCTCTGAGGAGCTGTGTGTTACCCTTACACTATAATAAGGTCCGAATTATGAGTCATCAGCTGTCCTGGTCGGGTTCTATCTGGGAGATACTTTCTACAAGCCAGTCAAGCACAGCACTGCTTTCTGTTGCTTTTAAGTCAACTTTATATAGTGTCTTCAATTAGCTAATGAGCATTTTTATCCAGAAAACTTTAACAAGATGCTGTTAATTCAAATAGCTAGAACAGAAGATTCAATGTTTATTGCCATTAAAACTGAAAGTTAATATCAGAAAAGTACTTTGGGAAGTGCAAATCTAAGATTTGAAACTTTTATTGAATTTATGCAAATTTGTTTCTGAGCCACTTGAAGGTTTCCATGCAAGGTTAGAGACACCTAGAGACAGCAAATTATTTTAAACAGTTTATAATTTATGTAGATGAGGTAGGCTTTTTGCCAGAAACTTATTCTTTCTTTTTTTTTTTTTTTTAATTTTCTGAGGAAAATGTGCTCCTAACTTCAATCTATTGAAGTGTGGCATTGCATAGATACTGAATTATTATGACAGTATTATAAAAGAGCAAGAGTTGATGTAGAAAATAAACGTACACTGAGAAGACTATAAAATTTTTAATAGAGCTACTGTCTCAATCATACTTAATGGTTCTTAAAAGTGCAAACATTACAGCACCTCTGAGTCTTCAAAAATATGCATTTCATTAAACCGGATTTTCTAATCAGTTGGTACATAATGATTTCTTCTATGCATTTCTTATAATGAATAAAATGAATTGTAGCTCACTGCTTCAATGTTCCTTTTTCAGAAAGGCAGGTGAGGCACCAGCTACACATGACACATAAAATGCAAATATTTCCATTTGCTAAAATTCCATCTTGGTGCACAATATATGTCACTCAGAGCAGTAGCACAATATCACAGAAATACTATGCTGTCATAAAAGTTGTAATACAACATGAGCTAGTGCTTTAAAGAGTTTCAGTAACTTTAAAGTATAGTCTTAGAGAATATAAAATGAATAGCTTAACTGCTATGTGTTAAGGTGTTTTAACTCACCGCCCGAAAATTCTTTGATACTCGTAAGAATTTTTTAAGCATCTAGATGGTGACATGCCACTCTATATTTTTTAAATAACATTTGCTATATAGCTGCTTTCTGAATTTTTGAAAGGTAAGAAATTCTGCAGTCAAGCAGGAAGATGCTTGAGAAAAAACAGTACATGACTGAAATGCTTAACCATTTTGGGAAATAGTACAAGGAATTTGAGATATGAGGAGAGTAAGCCTTGCATATCTAGGAATGTCTGGAAGCAATTTTGAGAGATGATACTATGATTTACCAATGCATATCTCTCTTTACCCTGTACAAACTTGAAAACTGAATGGAAATTGTGTGTAAATGTTACAGATGTGCTCTACGATGATATGGATACAAGAAAAAAATGCTTAGATTTTTCTGTAGCATATGCAAAATACATTTTTAATTGATATGAACTACAAAAATTGTGTTAATTTCTACATAAAATGTATAAAATGCATTTTTCCACTGATGAACAAAAGCCTTTATGCTATTATTGTAAAAATGTGCACCAGCAGAGGTGACCCGCTGTTCCACTTCTGAAACTACCACAGCCTCACTGTGCTCACAGCCACTGTCTCTTCTCCAAGCACTGATGAATGTCAGTGAGTGCAATTTTTTTCCACATGGGGAAATTCAACTGCACACCTTTGCTTCATTCAGAATTCCATGTCAGATTACATTTTGTCAGACTGTCTTCTGTTGCACAACAACAGAATGTAGTGGGATATTGTTGGGAAAGTTCAACCTCTGCTACCATACCACCAACATCCTCATCTGATATCATGGGCCAGGATAATAAGATAGGACACATAACTTTTAGTGCAGCCCTTGTAACTTTGCACTCTAGCTAGCCCTACTTGTGTAGTCATGACATACACCTGCTGAGGAAACTGGGCCAGATCCTGTCGTATACAGTATTATCATTTAGTACAGGAGAAGAGAGCTTTCAGGACCCCTCGGAGACTGGTTCTTTCAGCTACCTGATTAGAAAGGACATCTAGTTTTCATTTTCGACTGCACTTCTGCATTTAAAGAAAATCGAGGTAGAGGATTGATTTACAGTTTTAGGTTTTATAGCTGTAAACTTTTCTATTACATTGGAGGCACATCGCTGATAACAGCACACAGTAGTAGGAATTATATTTAGTGTATGTTTTCCATCAAGCATTTAAATATACAGTTTGTCTTGAGAAAAACATAAGATTTCCTTTTTGAAAAAGAGTGAGAGTGTTACTTTATCAAGGAATTGATATCTGACAACTATTCTTGTATTATCTTTGACAGATAACACTGATGAGCTACTAAATGTTGCCCCCCATTCATTGCACTGGAGGTGAATTGGGTCACTGTTTCAGTGTTTAGGAGATACTCAGTTAAACTTCACAGATGTGCAAAATGCATAAGTACTAAGGGTTATATATATATCTATTTATATTTACAAATATATATAAAAGAAATATGAAATAGGTCATTTTTCTTCTCAGACCACCAGTTCCCTTAAGTGGCCCCCTGAGCCTACAATATTTTTACCTCGTAACCATGGCAGTGTAATTTGTGAATTAAACCTCTTCAGAGAATGCAGTTCAAGTTTCAGCAGCAGCAGGAAGCATCTGACTGAAAAGCATACCATGATCTTCAGTAAGTGAGATGCCTGCTCTGTTGTTCTGAGTTCAGTATGGATCTAGAGGGAGATAAGTTTAATGAATTCCTTCCCAGAAGAAGCTTTGTGTTTGCTGCCTGTAGTTACAATAGGCATGTTGTTTAGCTGCTAAACTTTGTTCTTATATATACACACAGAACTTAAAATCTAGTAAAAATGTTAATCATTTTTCTACTGGTTCCTAGGTAGCCCATACTGATTTAAGCATGCAACATTTGAATTTGCAACATTTGACATCAAAAAGTAGATGTTACCTGACTGTTTTAACTGGTGTTTAAAAACTGTAAAAGTGAAATACAAGCAGAAAATTACTGTACTAATGATTGAAGAAGGGAAGTTGTTATTCTATTTAAAGCACATCTTGACAAGTTAGAGTTCCATATTTCTTCAGATTATTCGCCCTTAAATTCATTGTCATACTGTGTGCCTCATGTACTTTCTGTGCATGATAATGACATGATAATGCTTGTTGGTTGTATTATTTTATGTACTCTGAATCTATTTGTTCTGCCTATTCAATATTTATAATATCATATACTTTTTTCCTTAATAATACTTCAGCTAGCCTTGTTCTAGAGCACTGAAAGACAGTACAAACGTACAGAGAACCATTTGTGTAGGAGAGTCAAATACTGTATTTTTACCAGAACTGGTTCAGCATTGTGAGCTACAGAGTTGTGCAGACATCAGCTGCTCTTCCATGAAAATAACTTTTATTAAAAATGCTGCAGGAGAAGCTGATCTGAAAACATATTTTACTCCTTTTTCTGCGTGCATTAGGCCTTGATCCAGCTTACATATAAATTACAATGATTGTTTTGAAGTAATTTATTTATGAGCATATTTATGTGCCTGACTGACAATAACTGTTTGCTTGCTTGGTAGTAGCAGTCACTTGCTTAAGCTCATTCTCTGTCCTGGGAGATAAAGTTGTACTTGGATTGATTCATCCATGAACAGGGATGCTGTTCTGAACTAAGAGGACTGCACCTGGCTCGTGTTTTAATGGCATATCAACATTAACCATATATATATTGATGCTCAGAGCAAAGATGACTTGGAATCTTTTACAGCACTGTAGGAGGATGTCCATCACTGTAATTTAGCCCTGTGTGAACAAACATTTTGCAATCCTGTAACTTTGAGCATATAGCCTTGCAGTTTTTTTGCATGCAGTACAGGTGTTTGAGTGCATTAAAATAAGTTGAATTTAAGCACAGATGTAAGAGATTTTTCAGTTTGCAGCAAAGTAGTTTGAGCTTTATTGCAGGTAGAACAAAAATGAATTTTGTGTCTTGCTTTCTTTTGAATATAATATGTAAAATATAGGTGCATTGGTTTATTGCTACATGAAAAAAATTGAACGTAATCTCTGATGAGATAGTTATTTCCTTTGTTTGTTTCTGCTGTTACTTTAATCTCTTTAAGTGTTAAAGCACTAATGTCTAATGTCTTGGCATCAGTTGGAAAAACAGTTCAAGTTCCCAAAAGATAATATTGGAAAAGAAATGAATTCCTAATACTGCTTATTGTCCTAAAGAGCAAAATAAATTTTAAGTTTTTATGAGTTTATAACATAATGTTAGTAAGGATTCAATTCCTAGCTGTTTACTGTAGTGTTAATTATCAGCTACGATCAGCAGTTACTGCATGAAAATGGTTTGCAAATTGTGCAGCAAGGAAGTTCTGTCCCCCAAAATCAAATCCTTTATACTCTTTACATCCTGCTTACACTAAAATATTTTATGTTTATGTCCAATTTGAGAGTCTGGGATGTACTGAAGTCTAGCATACTTTTTCATGAATGTTATTTTGATATTCAATACAGGCAGACAAAATTTCTCAAAAATTTCTAAGGATGAAATTTTTTCTTTTTCAAACTGGAACATTTTCTACAACTGCTTTATGTTTTTCAGGGAGATTTCTGGAGTGGGTAGTTACCTCAAAACATCAGATTTTCTTGTTAATATTTGTTAACTTGTTAATAATTCTCAAAATGTTTTCCTTACATGTAGTGAACATTTCCTGTAAAATAGCCACATCATTTAAAAACTTTTTTATTTTGTTTTACCTATTTAATATATATTATATATTTATTATTATATAATATATATATATATTATATATATTATATATTTAATATATAATAATAGCTTGTTCATTTTCTTGTTTATTAAGGAATAAAGGCAAGATGCAGACAGTATGATTTAACTGCACCAGAACCTCGTTAACGTATCTGGAAATACTGCTGGGAAATGAATCACGCAGTGTGGGTCACTGTTCTTTCATTGATTACTTGTGCTGGTTCAGGAATTATGTTGCCAGTCTTCCTCCTTATTTTGCTTCCAGCAGTTCCTGAGAACCTTCTGTATCAGGGTCGTTATAGGTGAAAGGAGATTATCTTCCTCTTGTAATAACAATGAAGATCTCAGGCTCTTCTCAGCTTCCTTGCAACTCAAAATGCATTTCCAACTTCAGTTTATGAAATAACTCAGTCCTCCTATGAAATGGATATTTTACTGGACAATTAGCGGGATGCAAAAATTTTAATCTTACCTTCCTTGCCTTCTTATCTTGAAGAGTACAGTTGAATGTGGAAAGAGTATTTCCACTCTGATATTAATTTTAAGTCTCAAGGGAAACTAAATCAGTGCCTAGATCAAGAATGTCCCTACCATCACCAATAAGATGCAGAGTGAGAAATACTGAGTTGTCAGGAAGATTATGTGTGATCAAAAAGGCATCTGCAGTGAACTGTAGTGAAGCTCCTACTTTCATCATGTAGTTTTCAGGTGAGTTTAGTAGGTGTCCTTGTCTCCTCTCCAATTTTTAACAAGTGAATTTTTAAATGAGGCAAGACCAATTTTTCTTCTGTCAATGAAACAAAAAGGACTTCCTTCCTACAGTGTAATTCTTTCATAATGCTTGCTGCAGGGGTTCTGCAATTCTTTACATGATGATATGATACCATCTGAAACTGTTCACAGTATACAATCATGATAAGACTGTTTAGTAATCCAGCATATTTTTAAAATGGCAGTTAGTTATTAATTTGTTCTACAGATGTGCAGCCTGGCTATTATTAAGCTCATTCTAGAGGGGGGAAATAAGGAATAAGGGGCTATCAGTACGTTTTTGTGAAAATGTGGCAAATCTAAATGCCAGATGGAACAATTTCAGAAATATCCTGTGTTGCACTTGCATCACAGTGCTTCTTGAAGGGCACTAAATTAAATGTCTAATACTATATGGACCTCTCATTACTCCTCTAGAGAATTAAATACTCATTGTGGTTATTTTTTAAATTATTTTTCTTCATGTGTATATTAGAGAAGACAACTTCAACTAGCATAACCAAGCAGCTCTGAAATCAGAAAATCATCAGCTTTATGATGTTTCTTCATTCCTACACAATTTTTTTTCATAGCTTTGGAACAGATTAATTTTTTTTTTTTTTTCCAGAGGACTTCTGCCTTGATGAAAATGTCATTCTGAGCTTTACAAACTGTGTTTTGCCTTCTGTAGTTTTAGGTGGTTTTTCTAATATGCAGAATTTAGGCTTTGGCTGTCCTGAAGCCTGTAGTATATGAAGGGCCCTAAAGAAAAAGTGTCCTCATCTGTAGACATATCGCATTACCAAAGTTTCAAAGATGTGTTTGATGGAGACAGGCTGCCCTGCTTCTTGTAGGCTGACATTTAACTAAATAGATTTGAGATGAAATGCTATTCCTGAAAGCTGTTGTGAAAACTTACTAGCAGTGAAAAATCCAGCATCCCCACTAAGGAGCCCAGGTGAAAACTGCAATTGCATGTCTTCTTGCAAGGTTTGATCTGTGAAAGTGTATGACTCAGCCTTTTGGGAGCTGGCTCTGGTGGTGATTTTTGTTTTGAAGAGAGCAGTCAGAGTCTGCTTATACAAATTTTATAAACACATATATTTCTGCGTGACTTCATAGTTAGGAATTATTATTAATATTTATTCCTATTAAATTAGGAATTCATGGTTTCCAAAACTGTAATGCGTGTGCTGAAAAGGTATCTCAGAGCTGTGTTGATTTATGAATGAATGAGTTTTGCTCTAGGGGTGCTACTACTAGCAGATATTGATCCTGTTCCAATCTGCAGGCACCTGTATACATGCAAGGATAACCTGACTATTTCCAAAGAAGTTGTTCTACTGTTCTAACTGTTTCTCTGAGGTGCTGGATTTTCATAATGGTAGCTGTTTTGCTCTTGGATTTAGTCTGGGTTGAGAAATGCATCTGCTTGTGCCATGCTTTGTAGGATAAGCTCTTCTGCAAAAGGGCAGGTGTGAGCTCACATGCTTCCAACACATGTGAACAGGAGCACAGCTGGTGTCTGTGTTCTTCTCCCAGAGGATAATGCTAAGAATTATTAATTTTAAGACTGGTTTCTCAATTACAGTGTGAGAAAAGGGTTGAGAAGTATGTGTGCTTAGGAGGAGTTCATTCTCTTGTTTGCATAGGAAGAAAGGCAAGATGTGAATGAGGATGGGGAGCTGTTTACCAAGATAACTTCCTGTGAAATTTGGAAGGTTTGTAAATGAATTTCAGTTTACACTCTTTCAGAACACATAGCCTTCTCAGCATTAAATCCAGATCAGACTCTCATTTAGGAAAACAGAATTTCAATTTCTTTTAATTAATTATTTTGAGTTTTTCCTTTCGAAGCATGAAGCTGCTTGCTAGTCTTCTCAAGAGCAACTGCTGGCTTGATGGAGAGAATAAGGTTATTTCCTGACTCTTGTTCTGCAAAATTGTTGTTTTGCAGAGTCCTGCTGGCTCTTGACTTTTTATAATTATCCCTCTGATCCTTCCTATCTTCTAGACACATTTGACTACATGTAGTTTCAGAAAGATATAACTGAGAAGCACATTCCAATATTCTATAAAAGTCTCATATCTTGTAGCAGTTCAGCAGCATGTGAGCAATGAAGTAAGGGTATAATATAAACATCATTAATTTCCTCACACAGATAAAACTCACAAATTTGTGAAAAAAAAAAAAAAAAACAATACATATGATCAATGTTTTTCTCTTCAGGTAACCATTGTTGTTTAAATGACATGCTGTATGAAAACTGAGAAGGATTAGTGTATGGGAAGTCTCCATTTGTGATAAAAATGTACTATCTCAAATCATCTAGTGGTTTATAAGTGTTTGCTTGTTGTGGTTTAACTTGGCAGAAAAGTAAGCACTACACAGCCATTCACTCCCTCTGTCCCTCCCATTGGGTGGGGGAGAGAATCAAGAAAAAAAGGGTAGAATTTTTAGGTTGAGATAAAAACTCTTTACTAAAATGAAACAGGAAAAGAGAAATAATAGTAAAGATAAACACATATATATCTATATATATATCTATAAAATAAGTATTATTATAATTCAGAATGCAATCGCTCACCATCCACCAACTAATGCCCAGCCAGTCCCCAAGAAGCATGTGCCCCTGCAGCCAGCTTTCCTCAGTATTATTGTTTTCACATGGCGGCATATGTATGGAATATACCTTTGGCCAGTTTAGTCCAGCTGTCTTGGACCTGTCCCCTCCCAGCTCCTTGCAGCCCCTCTAGACTACCGTCTGGCAGTGCTAGAAGGTGAAATATCCTTGGCTTGTATAGCACTGCTCAGCAACAACCAAACCTATGTTATCGGCATTGTTTTTTTTTAGCACCAAAACACCACATCATTCCAGACACTGTGCAGAAAATCAACTTTGTCCCAACTGAAACCAAAGTAGAGTTCAATCCACAGACATAAACCTGACAAAGAAAACTTTGTTTTTATGTACCTAATCTTTCCATCTATATAAACAACAAAGACTAATGAGGAATGCTTCCATCTGTACCTGAAGGACAGACTCAGACTGTTTCTAACTGCAAAGACAGATGCAAAGGTAATAAATATTAATATAATGCAGCCTTTGCTTGAATCACTGAAAATTTCACTGAGGAAAATGTGTAATAAAATTTCAGTGTCATATACCAAAACATTATTATTATTATTTTTGTATCTGCAAAGATTACAGACCCTAGGGCTTGATTTCAGAGAGGATTTATTTCTTATATTCGGAGAAAAATTTTCATTTTTAGCAATTATGGAGAAGTTATTTTGCTGAATTAAGTTCATATATAAATAGAAGTTTGAATTTAGTTTAAGACTAAATGTTGATTTTCAGTTTATGCAGTTACAAGTAAAGTTAATAATGGATTTCTAAGGCTAAGACACATGTTAAGTCTCAGGAGCAAAAAAAATATCTTTGTTTTGAGATTGATCCAAGCAATTTTTTTTATTATTATTTTGCTTTTTTTTTTTTTTTTTTTTTCCCTGTCTTTTGCTTTTATCCTATTTATTTATTTTGGTTTTGTTTTGTTGTGTTTTTGTTGTTGTATGTTTGGATGTATTTTTGTCCTTCATTAGTGCCATCTTTCTGGATGTTACCACTTGTGTTCTCTTCTTTCCATGTCTTCTTCTATTTATTTGCCTCATGTTTTCTCCAAACAGCTTTGCAGACTCCTTCCTGGGGAAAAAAATTATCTGTTCATGCTGAGTTTTCGCTTCTTTAAGATTTTTCTTCCCCACCTGCTTACATTCCTTCTTTTTTATCATTCATTTTTCACTTGTGATTTTTATTCACCGTTTCTGATCTCACTTTGTGCCTCTTCCTACCCACCTTTTTCATGGCATAAACAACATCCTCAGAAATACACAGTTAGCAGCCCCCGGCTACACCATGTCTTCCCAATGTCTTTCCAGAATGAAGTGCGTCTGTGATCTGGTGACAATACTTTCTATTTTTCTCTCTCCCCTAATTCAGCGTTTTTATTGAAAACAGAAGATTGCATAACATTAAGCCTTAGGAATGCAGTCGTTGTATAATGAACACTGAATATCTGAAATCATCATTATAAAAAAATATTTGCAAATGACACTGATGCAGAAATGTGTTTTCATAAACAATTAATATGATAATGACAAATAATAATTAATCACAGTATGGGTGATTTAAAAGAATGCCTGCAAATATTAGTCATTCTTCACAAATATGTTTTGCAAACTGTATTTCTGACTTGTGTTTTGCAAGGTAATTTTAGCTTACTCCTAAATATATGATATTGGAAGTGGCATAGGAAGGTGAGTCTGCCCCTTTACAGAATTCCTATGTAAAGTTTCAAAACAGTGTGAAGTGGTTTAAACTTAAAGAGGAGATAGAATGTTTAAGATGTGCTAAAGCACATGTGGGAATAAATTATACACTTAGAAGTTGCATTCTGTGAAACTGAGGCCATAATTATTTAATACATAATAAATCCACCATGAACTCTGTAACAATGAAATGTCTATAATATTGTTATAGTACACAGTCAGGGAATAATCTTGGTAGCTGATAAAGATATTAGATGAAACTTGTAAGCATGGAAGAATTTGCACCCAACTTAGATATTAAAATGAACTATATTGTAAGCCTAGTAAAATCCATAGGTACTGTGTCTTATAATAAAAGTATATGTTGACTGTTGGAGACAAACCTTATCATCTCAGAAGGCCTCAGGACTGTGTTTATTTAGAAATAAAATTTAACTATACCTAGTTATCTGCATCAAAAGATACTAATATGTAGTAAGTAATTTTGTATGCTGCCATGAATTACAGGTTTGCATTAAAAGTTTGCTCATTCAGTGGATGTACTCTTTGCAATATTGTCTTTTTTCTGGCTTTGCCTCTATCCCACCTTCTATTTAATACAATAGTTGGAGTTCAATTCTTTCATTAAAGGTACTGTCACTATGTGAGCAAAAGAATGTTGGTGGATTAGCAGCATCTCATCAGAATAGCCAGTACTGGCGCTACAAAGAAAGAGAAAACAGCAGTAGTCAGTCAGCTGTATTATTTTGCTGTCAGAAATGAGGAGAACAGCCATGTTTTCTGTTGTGTTTTGTTATAGAAAAGAAAGTACAGTTACAGGTGGCCACTTGAGAGTAACAGAATCTGATATAAATACATGGTGATTGATCATTGAATGCTATTTGGTCTTGTGTGTCTGTAGTGGTTGGTTCTCAGTAAAAAGTAAAAATGGAGCTGGATGTCCAAGAGACAGGGTAGATCAGAGCACTGGTAATGTAATTCCCTTCTTTTCACCTGCAGGTCACTGGTTCATATCTGTCTCAGGTTGCTAGTGACTAAAATTCATTGCTATCTAATGGTTGATCAGTGGCCTATGTAAAATGAGTTGCCTTCTTAGTCAAGTTACTACTAGAAAGGTGTTCGTATCACAAGAAACACCATAACTGACACCTTTTTTGATTGATAACCCTTGTAATGGGGCCAAGCACCAAATTGTCACAGGGATGAGGCGTTATACCTTGCATGCTCTAAAGGTTCATTGTTTCTTTTTCATGGAAGAAATACTTCCATTTTAAAGCAAATAAAAGTCCTGCATATGTTTTAGTTCTCTGTGTGTGACTCCTAGGCCATGCTCTTATCATTTTGAATACTTCCACATACGGTAAAAATACAAATGTGCATTTACAGCTTATAGCCTTTAACAAAATTTCTTAGGAAAACATGAAGGATGCCTACAGCCTAATCAGTACATTTCCATTCTGTATTTTGAAGATCTTCAGGTCCTTTGTGCTTCTATAAAATCCTGCAATGGCTAAATTATGCACCACTTTTCTGTTTAGAAATTATTACTGCTATACTATATTTTGCTTTTTATTCTCATGCAGGAAGTTGGCATGAGAACAGCACCTGTCTAGAAGGTGCAGTACAGTGTTTGTTCATTACATTTTTTATTCAAGGAATCACTGTTCACTCAATGACCGCTAGGCAAACAGCTTAGTTGTCAGTCTGATATATTGGCATTTTCTAGAATGTTTTAACTTTATATTCTGAACCTAAAAAGTATGCTCGCTTTAAAGTTGTTAGTTTCCACACAGCCTATTTTTTTTTAAAATCATTTGGTTGATCATAGCAATAAATAAATTTGACAAATTAAAAGTTTTAACAATATATGAATCAAAAATGCACATTTTTTTTAAAGCAGGTGTTTTCTGAAAGATACTTTTTCTGTCTTTTTTTTTCTTCTTTCTCCTTTTTTTTTTTCCTTTTCCTGTCCATAATTTTTCCATTTAAAAAATTGTCTTTTTTTTTTCTTTCATACACTCTTAGCTTATGTATCCTTTAACTGGTGCCTGAAGCATCACCTTTGGGTTTCAGATTTTTCAAAAAGAATTCCTATGCCAGGATCCTGAACATGCTTTTAGATGCCTAAATATTTGTTATTTGATTTCCAGGGATATTTAGCTTCTGTAATTAAAATTGATAATTGAAAATCCAGCAAAGTCTAGTGTAAGTAATATTACTTATGGTGAATGTTTTTTAGTGTTTTTAAAAGAACACTAGTATTTTAGTGGTTTTAAAAGAAACATCAGAAATGCTTACGAATACAATGGATATAAGTTTTCCTTTTTGCCTCCTCCCAAGGAACTATAAAATCAATGTTATTGTAAATTTTTGTACTGTTTCTGGTCCAGCTGTTCTATTTGTAGCTTGGTATTTTTATGCTTATATATCCACAGCTACGCTAAGCCCACTGTTTAAGAACACTGTTCTCAAGAGAACATATAATAGTGGTTTATAGAATAGTATATAACACTGATTCATAGAACATACAATATAGATTTATAGTATAAAAAATTGGTTTTTATACCACTCAGATGAAGAATACTTTTACGAAAATGAGGTGGTTTGTCATGAACCTCTCTGTGTTTACTTGGGAAATGTATGATGGTAAATTTTACTATATTGCTAAAGTCTTAAAAATTCTAACAATAGATTATTGTCTACTTTCTAGCATGTTCTCTAAAATAAAAATGTACACATCCTTATTTTGTTCACTTGTCTGGGCAGTGAGTACCTTTATTTTGTACGGTAGAAAAACCAGGTATATACTCAGAATTTTTCATTTGTGCTGTCATGTTTTATTTTATTTTATTTCTGTGGAAGTATGTCAGGAGAACCAAAAAGTTCCATACATGTGAAGTATAGATGGCTGGCTTCTTTAAAGGCCATTTCTTCTTATTAAAATACAGGACAATGAACTCTTGGTACCGTACTGTATAACAATTGTTGAAAGAATTCGGTAATTTTGCATCTAAGGCAAGTCTGAATGGCTATAAGCTGCAGTCTACATCACTTGCCTGTCAGCTGATTTTCAAACTGGCTTATCTAATTTTCCTGGTATCAAACGTATGTAATTCCAATCACATACTGAAGAAATACGTAGAAAGAGAGTGAGCACATGGAGTTTGTTAAAGGCTATCAATTAACTGTGAATACGAGAAGGTGAATATGACTTTAACTTTCTGAATATTAAGGTACTCTGTGAAAAAACCCAAAGTGATTGATTAACCTTTAGTCTTTAAAACTATATTAAAGAGTTTGTTTTAAATCTCTTCTCTGAATAATCGTTTTACGGTTCCTTTGGCCATAGTAGTTCTGAGAACTCACTGCAGAACATATCACTCAAATTAACTTCCTTGCCTTGTGGGCTAACATATACATTCTGCTGATTTTTGGCTGTCTAGTATTTGCAAGTAAAGATTTACAATCAAGTATAATACACATAGATCTTGATATGGTTCACTGATTACTTACAGTAGCTAGATAAATCACTTGGATGTAATTTGACCCAGAAAAAATGTTCTTTTTAATGAGCTAGAGTGGATTTGAAAACTCTTTTTTTAATTTGCGTTAAGAAAAGTAACATTTAGTGAATCGTATTTTTCTGTTTCAGACAGGGTTTAATCCAGCATTAGTATATAGCTGACAGAAACAAGTTGAAATTGGCTTCCAAAGGAGAAATTCCTTTCACTGTGATCTCCTCCCAGCTGCTCAGAATAGCTGTTCTTATAACTTCCTGATAAAGGAAAATTTTAGGAAAGGAGAACTGTAAAGGAAAGCAGAGTTTTTCTCTGCTTTAAACTTCTTTATTTTTATCAAATGTCTGTTCTTCCTACTGGATGCAATACTCCTCTAATTTATACAGCTTAAGTATTATAATTTCCCCTATTCTTTTTTAATTAACACCCAAATTGTGTAATTTTTCAATTCTTCACAGTGGGAAAATATTTGCTATCTGCCTTCAACATAGAGAATTAATTTACAGTCAAATTGGCCCAGATGAGGTTTAACAAAAGCAAGTGTAGAGTCTTGCATCTGGGGAGGAATAATTGCATGCACTGGTACAGGTTGGGGGATGACCTGCTGGAGAGGAGCTCTGCAGAGAGGGACCTGGGTGACCTGGTGGACGACAAGTTGGCCATGAGCCAGCAGTGTGCCCTTGTGGCCAAAAAGGCCAATGGCATTCTGGGGTGCATTAAAAAGAGTGTGGCCAGCAGGTCGAGGGAGGTAAACCTCCCCCTCTACTCTGCCCTGATAAGGCCTCATCTGGAGTACTGTGTCCAGTTCTGGGCTCCCCAGTACAAAAAAGACAGGGATCTCTTGGAAAGAGTCCAGCGGAGAGCCACAAAGATGGTGAAGGGCCTGGAGCATCTTCCCTATGAAGAAAGGCTAAGTGAACTGGGTCTGTTTAGCCTTGAGAAAAGAAGACTGAGAGGGGACCTTATCCCGGTCTATAAATATCTAAGGTGTGGGGGGCAGAGTGGCGAGGCCAGACTCTTTTCAGCAGTGTGTGGAGACAGGACAGAAACGGCCAGAAACTGCACAAATGTGTGCAAGAACTTCTTTACGGTGAGGGTGACGGAGCACTGGAACAGGCTGCCCAGGGAGGTCGTGGAGTCTACTTTTCTGGAGATATTCAAGATCCTCCTGGACACCTACTTGTGTGACCTGGTGTAGGGAACCTGCTTTGGCAGGGGGGTTAGACTCGATGATCTCTGGAGGTCCCTTCCAATCCCTATGTTTCTGTGATTTTGTGATTCTGTGGCCCTACAGAGCTTAAAACCTTGTCAATAATATACAGAAGTGAGGGAAACTGGTATTATTTTTTCCATGGATGATATATTTGTACAATCTGTAACTTCTCCATATTCTGTTCTGCTCTTCCATGATTTATTCAGCCTCTGGCTTGTCCGCCTTTCATTGGAATCATGTTGACTGCACCATTCATATGTTGATATTAATTTATAAAATGTTGGGATCCTCATAACCTCCATGAATCAAGAAACCCGTGTGTTCTTTCCCATATTCCGAAGTAGAAGCCCCAACCAACAGAGGAAGCTCTGTTGTAGGAACCAGAGGCTAAGCAGCATGGTGGATGATTGGCTACATGCATTGCCATTAAAAAAAAAAAAAGAAAAAAAAGAAAAAGAAAAAAAAGATTAATTCTGATAACAAATATAAGCAAGGGGAAAGAAAGAATACCTTCAGAAGAGAATTCTGAGTGTCATCCTGCTAAAATGGGCAAGTGGGATAAGCCTGGGCAAGAGGAGAATGATAATTTCAGTTATTGTTATTTGATCTTTGCATTTCTTAAAGAGAGTAGAAAATAGAAATAGTACAAGATCATAGATAGATCATGATGGTAGGTAAAGACATGATCAGCACAGTATTGTCACTTGCTAAGTAATAACGTCCTCTTTTCCCAGCTTTACTTCCACTGTAATTTTCCTTGTTTTTAAAAAAACCTAAGTATAACATATGGCATTGTGTGCCATGTGAAAAATGGAATGAGGCTTCAGATGACTTTTTACTTTCACAGTCCTTCAGATGTAGAGCTCAAATATTGAAATTTAAATATTTAAAAAGCAAGCTAAGAAAATAAACCATAGCAATTTGGAAAGACACTCAATCTCTTTTCAGGATTTTGTTATCTCACAGATTTTTACACCGGAAAAAATTCAAAATAGTATCAATGAAATATGAAAATTCTCAGAATTCCAAATCTAAGTGACGATTTACTCTAACTCTGAAGTTTTTCACAATCTTTAAAGTATAATTGACTCTGACTTAAGTCACCCTTTCTCATTTTGCTTTTTGGCATTAAAAAAGTCCTAGATGCCATATGAAGGATTTTCTTTGAATATCTTATACAGAAAACACCAATATCTGTATTTTTTTTCCCATAATATAAGAACATAGAAGTAAACATACTAAATGCTTAGACTGAAAACACTACCCAATAAATCACATCCTCTGTGGTATTTCTCTTTTAAATAGATTGTAACTGGAAAAAGTAATTGAGAATATTTTTCATGCAATACACTAAGAGTATGACCTAGATAATGGGGCTTAATAAGTTTTCTCCATCTTTATTGACATTGGTATCACTTCTGAAAAGTGATGGATGTATTAGGGTAACAACTGAAAGCAAGAGAAAAAAAGCCTAACCACCTTGCCATGTAAAAAGCACAGTCTTCTGGTATGAGACACACCCACAAGATAGATAGTAGTTGCTTAAATGTAATGCAGAAATTATAGCTAACTGCCTTTAGCGTGGATTTTGAACAGTGGGATAGAACAAAGAAAAATAAAAAAACCTTTAATAAATAAGAAATTTTGAAAATGAAAAATTCCTTTGTCAATTCTGACTAATAGTGTTGAGTGCAAATGTACAACTGATTTTATGTGGGTGCTGAATAGAGGTAAACTGCTGGTTTTAGCAAAACTCAGAAAGCTAACTCCGAACTAAAAACCTTTCTGCAATATATCATTGCAGCACTCTGCAATAGAGTGTCTTGAATTCACAGTAGTCATTGATAACTCCTTTCTATCACAACTAAATCAGATCAGTGCTTAGCTATGAGAGATCCTCCAACCACAGACAATGGCAATCACTAATTTGCAAAATTCATAGTACAAAATGATTCATGAACTCCTTACCTTTAACCAGGACATTCAAGATGGGGACACAGCTCTGTCAAGATCAAAACATGTTTTGAAACATTTTTTAAAGTGGTGCATTGATAAAAGTTTTGTCCCTAACAGGAAAAAAAAAAAAAGTTTTTTAAAGATAAATGCTCTGTTTGTGAGGTAAATAAACCATACCAAACACAGCATAGTCACTGTATCCTATTGGATATCTGTAGGGTGAAAGATATTCCAATTAGGCATTAGTTTAGCATAACTCATTTTGTGTTTGTCCTGCTCCACTTATCTGGAACTTGTTGCTTTTGAAATGCTGAGTATACCTGAGTTGAATATAACAGGATACAGAAACAAAAAAAGCAATAACACACAAGTTTCTTAGGAGACCAGCTTCCATTGGTATTAATGATAGGATCTAGTACTGTGATGGTGGAAGAGAAAGCACTTTCATCCTAAAAATTGTCCTAAGATTTAAGGGAAAGTATGATCACTACATTTATTGTAATAACATCCAGTATAATTATATAAAATGTTAGAATAATGAACTACCACTTGCAAATATTAACTAACTGTAGAACTTAAATATCTCAGCTACTATTCTTTTTAATTTCCAGTAAACCACGCAGACAGGCAATATTCAAAGCAAGCTGTTGGTACATTCCTTGTCAGCAGCAGTTTTTCCCTTTGTCATGGTGACTTCATCTGAAAATTTGAAATGGAAGAGTACAGGAGGCACATTCCAAAGTAAGAGGTTAAAAATGCCATCATTTGTGTATGCAGCTGTCCACTTGATTTCAAATTTGTCTTACAGCTAAAGTGATAAAAAGAGAGTGTCAGAATTAGTGGTATATATGCAGTGGTAATAAAAGAACAGTCTTTTCTTTAGAACAGTCTTTATGAGATGTTTTCATATGTGCATGGTAGAGACAGCCAAACTTTCCCTAGAAATCACAGTCCACAGAAGTCTACAGTAATGTTGTCATTCTCCATTGACAGAACTGAGTATGTAGTTCTTGATTTAAGGTGATAGTTAGAGTGGACTGGGGGAGCAGGGAGTTGGGGGGGAAAGAGGAAAAGAGCAAACAGCTGCACTAGACATCCTAACCTTTCAACAGCTACAGCACTTGTGTAGAGCTTTGATGCTCAAAGATTTTCAAGGGCTTTTTCTGAACCTTCAATTGTTAAAACTTGGCCAGTCTACAGAAGCAAGGATTACGGCTCAATTTTTGTTCTGAATTTCCACTGTTAGTGAAAAAAGAGCTGGAGGATTGTTTTAAAGGTAATCCCTGAGCACTTATCTTTGGCCTCCAGACAGCACAGGCTGCTGCTGAGCAAGCAGTCAACTACAATATGTAAAACATATTCATTAAAAATACTGACAGGCTGCAGTTTAGCTCTGACCTCATGATTAACAGTAGAAAGAAAGGGGATTCTGTGGGGGGGGGTGGATTTTTAATCTCCACCCAGGAGTTGCATGAGTAAATCCTGTTAGAAAGAGGAGGATCTAAGCATGTATTTCAACATTTGAAATGTCTTAGATATCATTTTGGAAGGATCTAGGTTTATTGGGAATTAATAATTCAAATCCTTCACTCCTATATTTAACCTTCTTTACCACTGAATTTTTAAAATTCTAGTGAAATGCTATATCACCAGTTATGGGGGCAAAGGTACAGATGGTCTATGTTTAGTGCCTAATAAAAGATGGGATGTTTTCTTTAGATAAATACTTTTTTTGGGGGGGGGGGGGAGAGGGGGAGGGGAGGTGGAGAAAAGTCAAGACTATGCAGGAAGTTCTACAACTGAAAAGTCAATAAATGATCTGAGCAGTACGGGGTGCTGATATACTTGTCCCACAGTGTGACTTTCAGCTTGTTCAAGACTGCTTTAATTCTGTAGTTGGGACTAAAAGCTTGAATCCCAGTGCATATAAAGGTGAGAGATGAAGATGTGAAGATGCAGAATTTTCAGCAAAGGAACATCTTCCCTTTCTCTAATACAACAAAGAAGATAGTGGTTTATGATACTCTGAGATACTTAGAGATGGTTTATGATACTCCAAAAATCTAGAACTTAGCAGGAAATATCAGGAGCCTTTGGAAGGCTGCTTGGCTGAAATTCTGTTGAGAAACCCTGTTATTTTTTTAATTTAAAAATATGCTTATAACAACCAGAGCACGCAATTTGAGCACAGGGGTTTTTACAACCAGAGAGTAAGGGTTTGCGTGCTTTGCCCGATGCACTTAAGATATAAACATGCAAGAGATGCTGCTTGAAATGTCAAAGGCTTTCATTTTGGATGTTTCCAGAACTCTGAGGTAGCCTAAGCTAGCCTAAGCTCAGCTCTCCCAGCTTGACATTGCTTGGGGGCAATTCTCTCTGTGAAGTCCAGAGACTAGTGGACAAATCTCTTGTATCTATGTCTTTTTCAGCTATTTTTCTCCAAGAGTACAATTAGTAACAGTAGTAGTTTAAATACTAGGAAATTTGCTGCATAGTTACCTAATGGTTTTTAGTTTTAATGGTTAATTACGGATATTTTTTTTCCCATTTAGTTTTTTTTTTTTTCCACCTTTAAATAGAAAAGTGTTGTTATAATGAATTTAATTAAGCAAAAATGGATATTGGCTTACAAGTTACAAAAGGTTGCTATGCGCCAATAAATCATAATTAAATGTATTTAGTGTAATAGTAGCAGTCATTTACAGTCAGTTGCTTGTAACAAATGTTAATTGTTTCCTTAAATGACAAGCTCTTCCAATTATAAAGAAAACAAACCCAAAGCCCAGTTTTGTTAACAAACCTAATGTTTACATTGCAAAGAATATCAGTGTTTTATTCATGAGCAGTTGTTCAAAATAGCAAAAAGGTACTATCCAGGGCGCCTGGAAGGGTTTGAATGCAGCTTATTTTGACGAAAAGTGGTTGCTGGTTGCTTCAGTGAAGTGTTGTTATGGTTAAGGAAGGGACGTCTCATGAAATGTAGAGAAGATGCCACAGGGAAAACTTCGTAGCTCAAATGTACTGGACAAAGCACTTCAAATTGAAGTACAGACTCCATGAACTCTGTTCATTATGAGGTGAGAATGAAGACTTTTAGGGTTTCAGTGTGGAATTTGGCAGCATGCAGTGAACACATGCATTTAAGACAATGGGATTATTCAGATGATTGAGTAACTACACTGTTGCAGCTTTAATGAACCGTATCTTAAAAAGCAACCAACAATTTCTTGTGTGCAGTTTGTGAAGCAATCTCTGTTTAGACTCTCTTTTTATAAAGTGCTTTTACACACATCACAATATTTACACAGGAAGTGCTGTCTATTTTATTTGTAAATTTAAGGAAGACTTTTGGACAAGAATGTGCTGTTCTGTGTGTTTGGAGAATGTGTACCATATATGAGAGAACAGCTGTAGTTAGTGAAAAGAAGGAAAACAATCCCTGCATACCCAGTTTTGATTATTCTGTGGAAGACACTGTGCCATATCTCTTCTGCTCTTAACAGAACCCCTATATGCATATGCCTTTCTGAAGCCTGAATGCCTGATTATTAGAGCTGAGAGAAGGGACAAAATTCTGCTTTCACTGCAGTTGATCACAACACTGTCACCTCCCCAATGACATTGGTTTAAACTTCGACTTTAGGGATCTGTTTTAACAAAAATGTTAACAGAATGTGCAAGAGTTGCAGGGGAAAGAAAAAAGGAAATTAGAACAGATCACTGTTGTTGCATTTGAATTATTTTGATTCCTGCTTAGATACAAAGTAAAAGAATGGCTGCAGTGTGGAACTGAGTGTGTTATTATATCAAATATTTAATATTTGATTTTTTTTATTTTTTTTTTCATTTCATCATTTGTTACTCTCAGTACTTCCAGTCCTGACAATGAACAATTCTGGGAGAGAGGGATTAAAAGCAGCTGCAGGCTTGTGTGATCTGAAGGGCACAGTAGGAGTGTAAGGAATTTAAATATCATTCATTTTCTTTTCCTTTCCTTCTCTTCCCCACCTCCTTCCCCATGCCATTCTGCATGGGAAACAATCAGTCATTCAGAGCCAGGCACAATGACCCCCTACCTTTCCCAGTCTGTATCCAAAAATCCTTTGGCAAAGCAGATCTAGACTCCAGCTAGCTCAGCACTGCTGGAAGTCACATTCTGTTCTGTAGGATGTTGGGCTTCATGAATCATGAGCTTGTACTGTACACCAAGTATCTTCAATCACTTGTCAAAAACACTGGCTGACCACTGCCAGAGCACTTTGCATATTTCCACTTTTGTTTTAATCCCTTTTCAGTTTTCACAATGAGCCTGTGGAACCTCACTGGAATTGAATTCTTTTCTGATTAAAATGTCTTCTCTTCAAATCCAGCTTTGCAGCAGGGATGCCTGTGCAAAGGGCCTCGCATGGCAAGGGTACACTTCTGATGATTGATACATCTTCACTTCCTCAACGATTATCCCCAATAAATCTTGTTGGTATTTCCAGCCATGATACAGATGCCCTTTACACCCATATAAATCTTCAGACCAAGTAGAAAATTAGCCGAGTCTAGACATTGATCTTGTGATGTAAATTGTACCTAGCCAGCAGGGACTCCATTGATAAACAATGAAGCAGTGCAGATAACTTACCAGCTTACTTTTAATCAATGCAACTTCTCACAGTGTATTATTCCAGCTATGGGTCTAAATCACTGTGTGCTGTAAGAGTTGTTTTCAACACCTTTTAATCTAATTGGAAAATCTTCCTTTCTACTGGTAATAAACACTCACTAAACTGTCTGCACCTAATTGAGCTGTAGTAATTTATGTGAGTTCCCCACTGCTTTTTCTCCCTTTAATCAGACAGACTGCTTTATGTCTTTAACTAATGAAACCTAAGACTTCATCAAGTAGATCTGATCAAATGTCGCTACTAAATAAATCTTCATTAACACTGACATGTCCTGCACGTCCCCATGTCCCACTTCATCACTGACTTAGAGCAACATCATCAAAGGAAGGTGATGGCCACTACTTTATTTACATATATAATCAAGCAGTAGTCATCTATGTCACACCAAATAAGAATCTGAGAAGACAATGTATCAGAGCTTTGTGTGAGGTCTTAATATCAATAACTACACTGATAATGTTTTCCCAGTATGCTAGATGTGACATAAATGCCACTAATTGCCATGCACATCTGTAGAAAGTTTTCCCTCTTATACTGACTATTCAGATCACTCCTCACCCTTGTAAAAATAAATATTGTTCCACACCTAGCAGAGATATTCAAGCTGGCTTAGGTAGCAGAAACTATACAGTTACTTGCACACTGCTTTGACTTGCATATCAATGATCTGAAAGTACCGGTTACCTAGCTGGAAACATGCTAGTACTGTTGTATACTAGCCGAAGCAGCAATGGTTGTTACTATATAGAACAGAAAATGATGGCATTCCTGTATCTGCTCTGAGTGACAATAAGAGAATTGTCCAGAATAGGCCACTGTTTATCTGCATAAAACTACAAGGGAAAAAAAGATAAACTCCTCTGTGAGGTAAAATGAAAACTTGGTGGTGCAATAAATACTTGAACCAATGAAAGAGGTGATTGTTCAGTGTTGTAATTGATTTAGTGGCAGACAAAGATGCTGGAGTATCTAAAGATACCCATAGGTGCTAAGTTACAAAAATATGGAAGAAAACTTTCCTTATCGACAAATGTGACTTCTTTACACATAAAAAATTAGAGGTGCCAAAGGACATGCTCAGAATAGCAGTTGTATTTCAATGTGTTCTCACCATTAATCCTGCTTATGATATTGAGTCTATACTGTCTTTGTTAGATGAGCAAGAAGAAATGAATACTTCTGCCTTTATCATAGAATCATAGAATCATAGAATCACAAGATTGGAAACGACCTATAAGATCATCTAGTCCAACTGTCTTCACATTACCACTGCTACCACAATGTGGCTCTACTTAAGTAAGTGGTAAATGACAGGAAAAAAAGAGATAGATATGTCAATACTGGTATACATTTGCTTATCACTGGGAAAACTGACCAGTGAATTGGGAAATGTATATAGAGAGAGAGGGGATTTCAAGTTGGTAAACTGGACAAGAAGAAGTTAAGAAACAGCTAGCTCATGGTGATATGGTCAGATAGGTTGAAAAAGAGGATAAGTTTGGCATTAGACTTTGTCAGAGAACTGGTAATGAAGATAGGACAAAGATGATGGTAACATGCATGCACTCACCCACACATACTTAGTTTTGCAGAAAAAGATAAAACGTGCTGTGATTTTGAAGACTGAATAGAGCTGCATCTGACCTAGCTTGGTGTATTTCTTCAAAATCTTTCTGAACAGTCATTTTGTAGAGTGCATGTTCTGATGGATTTACACCTGCTAAGCTCTACATGTATTTTCTCTTCAGTGATTACTGGTAATAACTAACCAAACTTTCTATATGCGTGCATGTTTGTGCAAATCCTGTGTTTGACTCTGTCTGTGATAAAATCTATGTGTGAGTGACCTTCTGAGAAGGCCTCTAGTCACCTCTCCTATCTACACTTTTTATTTGCATGAAGTGAAAACAGTTGAGTGAAGGTGTGAAAAGAGGATGCAGGACAGGGATGGATAAGCCAGTGCTTTCATATCACGATATCAGGGTGAAGGAAAACTTGAAGTTCAAGAGAGAGTGCATTTAGGCCTTTGTCTGCTATTTGTAATTTTTGGGACTATTCATCTAGGAATAAATTCTTCTGAGTTTAATATTAGCCTCTGGAACATATATAACAATCATTGGTTGCATTTTCATTGTAGATGGAAAATATAATAATAAATCTAAGTCATAGTTAAATTTGAAAAATAGCTGGGGCCTGGCCAAACTTATGTGTTTCCAAGGGAAGACTTCAGCTAGAGATAGTTCTGTTTACTTGAATTCCCAAGAATTTTGTATTGCATAATTCTAATGCCAGAAGATAAAATGAAAATTCATAGGAGATTACTCACATTTTAGAGATTACTCATGTTCTGTGTTTCTTTAATAATGAGAAATAATATTGCAGTTGCACAAAAATATGCTGGCTGGAGGAAGAATATTGTCCAAAAGATGAAGATGAAATTACATTTTTAAGTACACATGGAAAGGTAGAAATGGAGAGATACTTGTTACCTTGTTAATACTACTCCTTTGTTACACTGAATATAAAACCTACATTTACCAAGTGTATTCCAGAAGGGATTGATATTTGTCAGGTATATTCCACAAGGACATAGTTTTAACTTGGAAATCATTTTGCCCTAAACCTCTAGGTGGGGACTGGGGCAGTAAATTGCCCCTCCCTCCCCGCCCCGCCACTATAAGGGCAGAGCAACTTTGAGACGACCTCATGAGACTGAATGCATACAAATCTATGGGGTCAGATGGCATGCATCCCAGGGTTCTGAAGGAGCTGGCTGAGGTGGTTGCCAAGCTGCTCTCCATCATATTTGAAAAGGTGTGGCTGTCAGGTGAGGTCCTGGATGACTGGAGGAAGGGTCACGTCACTCCCATTTATAAGAAAGGGAGCAAGGAGGACCCGGGGAACTACAGGCCGGTGAGTCTGTACCTGGGAAGATCAGGGTCATCCAGATCCTTCTGGATGACATGCTTGCTCACATGAGGAATGACTGTGTGATCCGAGACAGCCAACATGGCTTCGCCAGGGGAAGGTCATGCTTAACCAATCTAGTGGCCTTCTATGATGGAGTTACAGCATTGGTGGACAAGAGAAAGATGATCGATGTCATTTACCTGGACTTGAGCAAGGCCTTTGACATGGTGGTCCCCCACCACCTCCTTATCTCCAAATTGGAGGGATGTGGATTTAATGGGTGGACCACTCGATGGATAAGGAATTGGTTGAAAGGCCACAGAGAGAGGGTGGTGATTAATGATTCTATGTTCAGGTGGAGGCTGGTAACGAGCCTGTCCCCCATGGGTCTGTCTTGGGGCCATGCTCTTTAACATCTTTATCAATGACACTGATGTCAGAATCGAGTGCACACTCAGCAAGTTTGCTGATGACACCAAGCTGAGTGATGCGGTTGACACAGTGGAAGGAAGGGATGCCATTCAGAGGGACCTAAACAGACTTGAAAGGTGGTCCCAGGCAAACCTAATGAGGTTCAACGCAACAAAATGCAAGGTCAGAGAAATCCCAGGCATTTATACAGATTGGAAGGAGCAGTCCTTGAGAGTAGCCCTGGAGAAAAGGACCTGGGGGTCCTGGTGGATGAAAAACTTAGCATGAGCCAGCAATGTGCCCTTGCAGCTAAGAAAGCGAATGGTATCCTGGGCTCCATCAGAAGAGGGGTTGGCCAGCAGGGACAGGGAGGTGATTGTCCCCCTCTACTCTACTCTTGTGAGGTCCCATCTGAAGTACTGTGTCCAGGTCTGGAGCCCCCAGTACAAGAAAGACAGAGAGCTGTTGGAGAGGGTCCAGAGGAGAACCACAAAGATGATCAGTGGGCTGGAGCACCTCCCCTACAAAGACAGGCTGAGGGAGCTGGGCTTGTTCAGCCTGGAGAAAAGAAGGCTGCAGGGTGACCTAGCTTGCAGCTTTTCAGTACCTAAAGGGAGCCCATAAACATGAGGGGAGTCAACTCTTTGAAAGTGTAGATAACAGCAGGACAAGGGGAAATGGTTTTAAGTTGAAGAAGGGAAGATTTAGGTCAGATGTCAGGGGGAAGTTCTTTACTATGAGAGTGGTAAGGTGCCAGAACAAGCTGCCCAGAGATGTTGTGGATGCCCCGTCCCTGGAGGTGTTCAAGGCCAGGTTGGATGGGGCCCTGGGCAGTCTTCTCTAGTATTAAATGGGGAGATTGGTGGCCCTGCCTGTGGCAGGGGGGTTGGAGATTCATGATCAAAGAATCATAGAATCAGGTTGGAAAAGACCTTAAAGATCATCGAGTCCAATCATGACCTAACCATACTACCCTAACAACCCTCTGCTAAATCATGTCCCTAAGCACCACATCTGAACGGTTTTTAAACACATCCAGGGATGGTGACTCAACCACCTCCCTGGGGAGCCTATTCCAGTGCTTAACAACCCCTTCTGTAAAGAAGTGTTTCCTGATATCATGTTTCCTGATCCTTAAGGTCCCTTCCAATCTGGGCCATTCTGTGATTCTGTGTGAACGCAGTGACTTGGATTGCTGACAGTACTGATGAGTAGTGTTAAATTTTAGGCTGGTATACTGCATTTCTTAAGAGACGTTCTGCATTGGCATGAAAAGATTAGACTGGTTCCTTTAATCAGTGCTCAGTGAGGTTAGTAATGTGTTCTGTAAAGGCCAGAAAAGAAAAGATCATGTAGATCCAGTAGATCATGAAGACAGTGCTGGAGCTTTTCTGTTGCAACTGTAGAAGTCCTAAAACTTTGGTAGGATTCGTGATACGTGATAGGTATACATAAATATTTCTGTATGTATGCCAGTAAGAGAGAGATTCATTCGTATTATAGCCAGGTATTATATCTATTCCACTACTAGAAAATAAATTGCTTTTTCTTCAGATACCTGGTATTCACATATATGCCAGTTAAAACAAATTACATATGTAGGTTCCGAGAAAGAGACATCACAGAATTCTGTTCATGCATAATTCATCTTTCTTGGCTATCATCTCATTTTTAAAGAGGGCATCCAGCATTTCCAGTAAAAATGCATAAGATCCATTTAAGCTAATCACTGTCCAGTCACCACTTTTCTTTTTTCTCTTTTTTTATCTGGTTTAGACTACTGAATGTGTAAAACATGCTCTGATCAATTTGAGTGCACATGCAAACAGGATCAGCAGAATAAAGCATGCTTTACAGCTTATGATGTGCTATTGGAAATTTGGAATGTGTAGGTCAATGACACTGTTTTATTTCTTTTTCAATAATGGACCAGAGAACAGGATGAACAACATCATGATCAAAAACAATTTTTTCCATTGCTGCTCCTTAATATACTGTATAAAAATGTTATATATATATATACTGTAATAAAAAATGCTATAATAAATACTTTCTGTTTGTTCCATGTCTTGAGGTCAGTGTGCAACACACTCTGTGGAACTGGCTTTTTCATGTTTTTCAATGAAAGCCTGTGAATATGCTCTAGTCAACTTACCAGACTGTTTGTTCTGCTCAGCTAACCAAACCATGCAAGTGTGTCTTAACTAAATTATCTGCTACGAGTCTGTAATGATGTCATTCTGGTGGGTGCTCCTCCATCTGTTTTGTTTTATTTCCTTTCTTGTTTCTTTTTTCCCCACTAGTTGGTCATTAAAAATAGTTGAAAACAAAAATAATAGTCATAAAACCAAGATCTATACATTTTATTACAGCAAGCGTCTCTGATCTAAATGCCACAGCACTTTAAATTCAGAGAATAAGGCTTGCTGACCTGAAGTGAATTTATTAAAATAGGTGGATTCTTTTTGCCTTCAAGTAGTTTCCATTCAAACAAGTAGAATGAAAGGATTACTGATTTTAGACTGACACCTAGTTTAAAAGAACTGTACAGGACAATTTTCCAAATCTCTGGTTTAGATCAAGAAAAATTGTGACAAATATATCATTGTCTTAAATACACTTATTTAAACTCAGTGACAGGGAATAAATTGTGAGGATTTGTTGGAAGAGCTGAATGGCAAAGCTGGGAAGATGGAGGGAAGGAGAAATCAGTTTTTAAAAAATAATTATACAGTTACATAAACTTACTCATTTTATTTCTTTTGATTTTTTTCGAAACACTCTAAGAATCGTCTGCTAAATCTTCTTGGGGACCAAGAAAGGATTCCCAGCTGGCTTGTGAGACTAACAGCATGAAAATCTACAAGTGATCAGTAATCAAGCAGGGCTCTTGGAGTGAAGAGCTTAGCAATTATTCTGACAAGTATGAAGGAACACTTCCCTTTGACCATATAATCAAGCCACCAAAACAAAAATAGTTGGGTAAAAATTTGCAGGCCATTTTTGCAACATATTCCACAGTTTTATTTTTCCTGATATCATGTCGTGCCCTCAGCTCAACTTTTTTTTTTTTTTTTTTTTTTTTCCATTTCATGATGTGAAAAAAGCAAAGTCAGCTTCAAAGGTTTCAAGATGATCTTTTTCTCAGTTAAAATGTATTCATTTGACAAAGAGTCTGGCAAATGAACCTCCAAAAGAGGGCTCACTGAATTAGAGAATATGTTATTTAAAATCTTTCCCCCATTGGAAAGACACTAAATAAATCAGTGGATGAGAACACAAACAGATAAAGCTGTCTGGTTAAGAAGGAGGAGCAGTTTCATTGTATGGAATTGTAATTTCTGAAGATTAAATGCAGGTACATGTGGATAACATGTGGTTCTAAACAGTTATTTGAGGATAGTTTACGTTTATTTATTTCTGAAAAAAATCTCAAAACTTCTGTAGAACTGCATGATTCCTTCTATTACTTGGAAACAAAATCAAGTTTGTACCCAGAAATGTTTTCATGGCTTAAAAATGAAGCAAAATTTACATCTCCAGTCACTCTCAGAAATATTTTCCTTTCCAAACTTAACTTCTATTGAGTCTTTAGATATTAAGTTAATTTGTATTTCTTAATTAACTACTGCTATTCTGGTGTGTTTTGCAAAATCAAATTTGAGCTTAAATATTCTCATATTTATAAGCTGACAAGAAATATGCTTGCTTTGTCATATGGTAAAAAAGAAATTTACTGTTGGATCCAGTTCTGAAATGATTTGAAGAGGCCTGTAATAACTGTCCGTGAAATGGCTCCATTCAATATATAGAAAAGCATCAGTTGTCAATGTCTAAACCAGCATTTGCATATGTGTGTGTGTGTGTGTATTGTAGGCAGTGGTTTGAGATCCTTTTGGAGAATAATGAAAACATAATCATAAGTAATCTCTTCAACAGAAATTTTTATGGGGTACAATTAATGACCTTAGAAAGGATTGGAAGTCACTGAGTTCAGGTATTAGTCTAAAAAGGTTTTATAAGCTTTGCCTAAGTACCCTAATCTCTTGTTTCCACCATATTTTCTCTGAGATTATTTTGGCAGTTCTTTTTCATAACTGGATTGAATTGGTGTAGTCTTTCTGATTATAGTACTTAATCCAAAGTTTGTGGCAATCAATAGATTCTTTCCCATACATGATAATGAGTTTTTATCTGGAATTCTCACAAATAATGAAGTCTGCATTTCATTTATATTTTAGGTATATCTACATTTGAGTCAGTCAGTCCACAGCCAGCGTGCATTTTCTAAAGAGACATCATATGCATAGGTGAATATGAATTCGATATTTAAGGCTAGTTAAGTAGAAGACTGATTTACAGATATGATTAACAGATACAGAAGTATTTTCATTGTGAACATTATTGACATTAAAAGGATCTTCTATCTTCCAGAGAAAAGTCGTAATAAGCTGGAAATTGCAGGTGAACTGATCTAACAGAAAAGTATCTCTGATCTATTGCAGTGAGAGAGACACAAACTTTGACAGCGATAATTACTGGACTGCTCATATGAGGCGTGCTGTCTTTAGTTCTTCTGATGAAGACTTGAGGTGCAATAGGTCTCACATAACTTTACACATATAAATCACAAAAATCCTCTCTTCAGTTAATTTCCTAGATTGCATTTACAGTCAATGGGGAGAAATGGGCACTTCCACCAAGTGATTCAATTTACAAATTATCCTGGAATGAGAAGTCATGCTTTAGATATGCATCTCCAAGCGTCTAAATTTGGTTGAGATGAGTTTTGCTCAAATGAGTTCTGTAAAATATAGTTCAGTTAGACTTGGGCAACTGGAGTCAAAGCTGGGCTCGTGAACAAATTCTCCAGCCTGGCTGATACTCAACAGTTGGCTGTGAAGAAAGATCACTGGGCCTGCACTGGACCTTAAACTCAATGAAGTGCCAGTGTTTGAGATCATACACCGAAAAATGATTTATTTGATTTTCATAAAGTGCTAAAGAAGTCACTGTATGTCTTTATATCACTAAATCAATTAAGATCCATCCAGATTTACTCATAGATGCTGATGTCATCTGTATATATATATATGTAATTATGAAGAAGAAACTTAGTATCAAAGAAAGTAAAATTGTATGTATTGTAATAATTATAGAAAAGAACATGAGTATAAAATCAAGAAAATTTACTAGGTAAGTGAAAGTCTTCAATTTTTATGCTCCCACATTATATATCATTACAATTCTATCCAGCTGTTCATTCCTTGAAACTTGGTTCAAATGCTATATTTAAAGATTTATGGACTAGGTTCTTCACAAGTATAGTATATAATTATCTGTGACTTGCAGGCAGAAAATGACAAAATTGAATCACTGTCATTGGTGTCTTGAAAATAAAAGGTCAAACTATACTTATATTTTCTTGAGTTTATAGCATTCTGAAAATATGAATTTGATAAAATATTATGCAATAATAATTTGTGAAATTCACAGAATACCTTAAAACCAAATGTCACTGATCAGCGATTTGAAAACGGCAAGAATTCACAGCCAACTTTATTTTTTATTTTTTTTCTCTGTGTTCTTGTCTGCCAATTTTATGTTAGTTCATGTGTATACCTGACTCTCATAAAAGGATAGATTCGTACTATTATTTACAACTTTGAAAAAGAAACTAAAAATATAGGGTTTTTTTGTTCGTTTGTTTTTGTCTTTTGCTACATAACATATATCTGACTTGTAAAATAAATGGAGGGAAGGAGACGGTTTTGCTCTGTCTAAATTTGCCCAACTCTTATCATAGCAGATCTTGATCCACAGCTCAGATTTGAGTATTGACAGCCCTGGAAATGTATAGTAGGAATTGATAGCAAACTAATAGAAAATCTTATTTGTGCTGAGAGACAGCATCAAGCAGGCAAAGCCACATCCAAATCCTCCATGCAATCAGTGCTGATCTTAACAGCAAGTGAGAGAGGACTGCTGGAGGACCACTTGGGACTTCAAGGACAGAAATTTTGAATCCCCACGTATCCCTCAGATCTTTGAATGGCTTTTATCTGTCCATCTTTTGTCATGTGTGACAACACAAAAGCAGGAGCTTACATGGGTATTTCTGAATACACAACATTCTTTATTATTCTTTATTCTTTATTTGCTATGGAAATAGTATTAGTATAGAGAAGCTTTGTTAAGGCAGATGGAAGACAGGGAGGTGATATGGGAGAATCAGCATGACTTCACCAAGGGCAAGTCCTGTTTGACCAACCTAATAGCCTTCTATGATGGTGTTGCTAATGGACAAGGGAAGAGCCACTGATGTCATTGATCTGGACTTCAGTAAGGCATTTGACACAGTACTGCACACAGCCTTCTCTCCAAATTGGAAAGTGTGAGAGATTATTCTTTTATGCCATTACCTCAAAGCTTGCTGATGAACAAGTCCAAGCAAGTCCTTGACCAGGGTTGAGAAATCGTTTGTCTGGAGAACACAGATGGACAAGTCCTGAGCAAAAGTTGCAAAATCCTTTGTCTGAGGGACACAGATGGACAAGGCCAGGGGCAACGAGAGAGATAAATCGTAGATTAATGGCCAGGAAGGAGTCTTTTGTGTGGGCTTATCTTGAAGAAGATGGCAATTTCAAGAGGTACTGCACATGATACTTACCCAAGAGCCCAGGAATGCCACGTTCTCAGAAGAAGGATAAAAAAGGGACAAACAACCATGAGATTAGGTTTTTCAGACATGAGAAGCCTCACATCCTGCCCCTCTCCCTCCTTGACCTACTCTGTCACTGCACCTTCTTGCTGCCTAAGGCCAGCCATGATGCTGCTGCTCTCCCCTGAGAGGTTTCTGACAACAGATTCCTCACGACATGATGCCTGCTTGCCAGATGAAGAACAAAGGCGTCTGCCATCAGATCCCTCACTATGGAATGGCTGCATGCTGATGGACTCTCCTGGGCCTGCTTTCTGAGTCCTGCTGCTTCCTCCTGGACTTACCCTGAGGCTTCTTCCTGCACATTCTTGCTGCCTAAGACCGGCCATGCTGCTGCGGCTCTCCCTCTGCGCTTTTGCCTTGAACCATCAGAACAGTGTGCAATGGGACCGCTGCTGGATCCTGGTGGTGACTATCCCTGCTTTACACAATTCTTGCCTCTTTCCTATATTTTCTATCGCCCGCCTTCTCTTCCCTATCACCCTAATTCATAATAGTGTCTGTCCTCCTCTTCCCCAACTCCCTGATTAAGATTTATAATAAACTGGTCAGACCAACGTTTGAACCGTTCTTACTCTCACACCGGGAATACAGATATCAAAGAACCTCTCCTTCCTATAAATTAGAGTGAGACGGAAAAATATGGATTTGATGGGTGGACAGGGATATGGATGAAGAACTGGATGCAGGATTGAATCCAGAGAGTGGTGGTCAATGACTCAATGTCTGGATGGAGATCAATGACGAGTGGCATCTTTCAGGGGTCAGTGCTGGAGGACTGGTGGATAGCGAGCTAAATATGAGCCAGCAATGTGCCCTTGCAACCCAGAAAGCTAACCCAGGGTATTGCTTTGGAGGCTACCCAGATGTTATCAACTGCATTGCTGAAGTTGAATGCCTGTTGTCTCTTCATGAGGGAGTGCTGGCAGAAGATCATGCATTCATGCATGTGTAAAAGAATGCAAGTGATCAGAAAAGATCAGCAATATCTTCTGTCTCCTCAGATGGCACAAGTTTTATTTCCAGTATCTATTTTACATTTTCTTTCTTTCTTTTTTTTTTTAAATTCAGATATTTTTCTTCCTTCCACTTGCCTTTGTATGAAAAAAATAATGAAAGGATTGTTCTGCCAAGAGAGGGGAGACTGAGATGTCAAGTCATATGAGCAACCTGAGGAAAGTACTGCTGAAAGATGTGTATAGTAAAGGCTTCAGCTGAACAAACACATGGAATCACAGTAGTTCTTTGGGCATCTATCAGATATTCTTCACAGTAGAGTCCCCTGCAACAGAACTGCTGTCTCAGGCTCTGGAGTTTGCTACTCGGTGTGACCTCCTACTTCGGTCTTTGCCTTGTTTTCTCAGACACTGGGCAAGATGCACAGGACTCACCAATATACTGGTAGAAAAGAGGTGATCAGCATCAGGCCTAAAGGAAGACTCTATTTTTTTCCTTATCTGACAAAAAATTGCTGTCTGAGAGCTGCTCAGAGAATAACTGAGGCTGAGAATTCTAGTGAAGAGATGTATGAAACCTGTGCAGAACTGCCACAGCAGCTGTCTGTTACCCTGTGAAACTGGCAAAGCAAACTTTTGTATCTTCCATGCCTTTCTACTCCTTTATTTCCTGCACGTTGGTGTTGGGGATGCTTCTGCTCTGAAGACCTGAGAAGATGGCTGGAATTTGGAAGTTTTCAACTTTTAAATGACCAGGCCAATCTTTCACCCTACCCAGATGCAATCGCACACACATATTCATCATTTTCCTTATTAAGCACATATGTGTGGCCACTGCCATTTCAACCTTGAAGTTTGTCCTCTCTTGGCATTTTTCCCTAGCATCGGTCATCACTGTTGTCACAGGAATCACAGTCAAATGAAGGATGAGCCCAAATCTTGACATCTTTTTTGTTTATTGGAGAAGATAACTGGCAATAACTCCAGCTGCACAAAGCTGCTCCTTCACTGCTTTTTGGGAGCATATCCCACTGTTATGTAAACAATAAGAGACAAGTTTTCTGCTTTGGGAGATGTATACTGCATTCTTGTTCATGGGGCAACCGCCAGGCTCCAGCCTGTGCTGCCACTTGCTTACAAAGTCATTCAGGAAGTAGGAACACACAAAGATCAAAGACAGACAACATTTGCAGTACAAATGCACAAATAGAAAAAATAGCATCCTAATGGTGTTGTAGGATTTTTTTTCTGAATTTGCTTCTAAGGTTGTAAATGACTGTAAAAGGCTCTTCCATAGATATTGCTGTCAAGGAGATGCTCATAAATATTCCCTCATTGCACCGAGGCCAATTTACCATGTTGTGAAGGGTAAATGTACAGTAAAAGGCAATACAGAATGGCATGTAACATAAACATATCCTATGCAATGTGAATCTTTACAGAAATGTGGTTATGAGATCTGGCCAGATCAGAGTAACCGAAAAGTAATACAGCATCATTCACATCCTGAATTAATGGTAACAGAAAGATATAAAATTTGTGCAGTACTCCTTTCTTTTCTTTATTCTATAAAATTTGTATAGCATCTCTTATTATCTTGCAAGAACTTAATAAACTCTTAACTCTTAATGCAAATTATGGTTATTCAGCTGAACTAAAAGAAGAAACCTACTTTGCTTTTCTGCATCAGATCTAATTCATTTTAGGGCACTTGCATTTTAAGGAATAGCATTGACTAGACTTATGAGTAATCTCTTTATGTAAGACCACTTTAAAAGGTGCTTTTAGAAAAAACAAAGTGCCGTTATCATTCCTTGTAATTATTATATTTTAAGTGTAGGATATCAGGATCTGTGAAATTTTGTCATCAAAATTTGCCATCAAAATATGCGAAAGCATGATTACTTAATGCATACTGCTACAAAGGTATCACAGAATCACAGAATGGCCAGGGTGGGAAGGGACCTCAAGGATCATGAATCTCCAAACCCCGTGCCACCAACCACCAATGCAGGGCCACCAACCTCCCCATTTAATACTAGACAAGGCTGCCCAGGGTCCCATCCAAGGTCAGATTCCTCCCATTATTGCAGAATATGCAGACAGTGCAAGTAAAATGAAAGAAAGAATCTGATGTGACAAAGAAACAATAGAGTTTAGGCAGTAAGCCTCAATTCTTGAAAATAATTGTCAGCTGGGCTGATTTTTGTCTTTGGTGAGGAATGGCATTGGTATCTTGACATGTTTCCTAAAACCATTCAGCAAGCATCCTAGGATGTGCCTCTTTCATCCAGATCTTTTCTTCTCATCTGCAAACTGCCTCTGGCTAAGTCTCAGTTGGTTGCCCATTTTGGGGCCCTTGGGTAAAAGTGTTCAGGGTAGTGGGGCTTTGTGCAAGACAGATGACTCTTATTACAAATCTTTGCATTACAAATCAAGGGTAACCAATCACATGGCAGGGGTCTTGCTCCTGCTTTATCATTCCAGGCAGGTGTCCCTAATGTGGAGGTGGACTCTTGGGATTTTCCACAGCAAAAGCATGTGGAAGTTACAGGAAACATGCACTGGGTACTTGTGTTACAGTCTGACCCAATATTTTGATCAGGAGTTCAGGACAGTGCCTTCTTCCTAAGTTGCTAAGATCACAGAAACTTCACAACCCTCCTGAGTCTGATCAATCCTCAGCAGTAATTTTACCAGGAGAGCAGTTGTTTTCGATGTTCGCCCTATTGAATGAAGAGAGAAGCTTTACAACAATATGCTGTATTTTTGGGCAATTGTATTTTATCTCAATTCCATGAAGAGTGTTTAATGAGGAGGTTAAGTGGAATGCTGTTTAGTATACACCGTTTATATTACAGCTGCAGTACTTAGAAAACAATTAATCATCTTTTATATAGTCCACTTTTCTCTATTTTGTTGTATTTCCTTTTTTACTACTGGATTTTCAATTAAAGTTAAAGAGACAAGTTTCAGGTTTGGTGCCAGTGCTCCATGGTTCAGCTCATGCCTGTGGCTCTGCAGCTTAAAATGTAGCTGATACCCTCAGAATCAATGCATCTCTTGGATAACATAGCTTTCCAGATTTTTATCTAGTTGGATAGAATCTCAGTGTCTCTGTCTTTCCTTGCTAGTACTGATCACAGCATATTTAGCCCCAGCGGAAGGGAAGTCTGCTCACCACTTGCAGCTGAGGCACAGCTATAAAACATTATGGAAGAGAGCTAGGAGGAATAATGATAAAGGTCAGATTGTGATTTTGACTTCTTAGCAAAGTGCGTAGAACGACGTCCTAAGCCAACGTGGGATAAAGGCTGTTACCAGGTTTGCTCTTTTCTACAGCTCAGGTGCTATGCTGGGTGACACTCTGTATCAGCAGGTGTTGGAACTAGATCTTTAAAGTCCCTTCCAATCTAAGCCATTCTGTTATTCCTTACTGTGCAGTCAATATATGAAGATGCATTAAAATCTTTTTTCTTTTTGCAAACCTTTATTTGCCACTCTTTTGGATTCATGTTCAGATCAGGACAACAACTCTAGCACTTAAAAATTTCAAGAATTTCAGATCTGAATTGAAACATTATAGCTTAGTTGTCCTTCTCTGGTAGTCTTGCTTATATCACCGTGTCAGGTTTTCTTCTTCTTCTTCTTCATAAACTCCAGGTAATGTATGCAGCAGTTTTAGCTTTAGAAAGTTGCATATTCACTTATTTTGCCTGATCCCTAATTATTTCAACCTGTAATAAAATGTCAGTCTATCTAATTATCTGCTTAGTCTTCTCCTGGGTCCAATATAACCTGCAGGTGTGCATAGAAACGTGGATTGCAGGTCTGACAGACATAGTGCACCTTCCATTTATTAGGCTGCCTTTGGCAAAGTTGGTCAAATCTTTTGTGTTTTCAAGGTAATGTTTTTAATTTGAACTCTTTCAGACAAGACTAAATCTGAAACTTTAGCAGACTTCAGGGAAGTCTGTAAATAAAATAAAAATAAGGCTGAAGATTCTTATCTAAACCTAAAGAAGTGTGTCCCATTAACTAGATAAACCTTGGATGTTGTTTTTCTGGTTTTTTTTCCTCCCCCCCTCCACTGCAGCTGGCTAAACTTATTTTGAATTCTTCAATTGATTCTATGGACTTAAAGCATAAAAGAGATCCTCTTGTTTTGTTGAATGTTCATATGGCACTGTTGCATACTTGCATGTGCTCTTCTGGTCTCTGTTCTTTTTGCTTTTTCTTTTATGTAAAGATTGGTCCTAAGTTAACAACTCTATGCTGTCCTTGTTTTAATTTCTCCTAGTAATAAATACAACAAATGCACTTAAATCATCTAGAACTGCTGAAAATGCATCGGGTTTGAAAGGGAACTGAAGTCTGCTTCGTTTAGGCTTGAGGTACAGCTCTTTATAATGAATTAAATTAAAACAGATGTGATATTTCTAAATTCCTCTCCAGTTTTATATTTGAACTGTGAGCTCCTTGGAGAGTTATTATTATGTACAAGAAGAGGTGCACTGCGAGAACCAATAGTTTCTATAATCTGTGTACTAACAGCTGTCAGTTTACAATAGTTGTGTAGAATCTGTGGTGAATGATCCCAGCTTGAGCCTGTTGAAATGTCTGAGGATTCAGAAGTGCTGAGTTAACTTTGAAAGGACTGGAAAATATCGGTGCACTTCTTAATTTTGACCAGAAGAGGAAGTGGAAGTACCATCACGAGAAATAACATTCCTATGATAGTTTTCAGCTTGCTGACAATGCAGTGCAGAGTGTTGTGCAACACTAGAACACTAGTGAAGATTTGTGTAAAAAGGTTTTCTAAGCTTTCAAAGTATGGATAATTTCTTATATACCATTATACTTAGACCTAAACTGAAAGAAGAAAGGAGACCACAAAAAACTAATATTTACAGGAGATCATGAAAGCTAATAATTTTTTGCCCTCTGTAAAAATCCCGTTATAGGACCCAGAATATTTGCTGGATCAATTCAAATGAGTATGCTTGACATTTAAAAATCCAATTTAAGTAATCAGGGAATCAGGTGACCCATTCTCTGTGGATGTTCATAAGGTTTTTTGATCTGTGGAGGAACTTCTGAAATTCCCAGTTCCCAGATAATTAATTCCCAGATAATTAATATCTAGCATATTTTCCAGGCTGTCAGAAAGTGTTTTGCTTCTGTACAAAACACAACATTCACCAGATTTTTAAATAAAGCTTGTAATTATTTTCAACAGATTTTTTTTTTTTTTTTTAACTGATAAAACTGGAAAAATTTACCCTAAACCAGTTTTACAGCCATATCATCAAACAGATATTTCAGGGTTTTATTTCAATTGGATATTTTATCTTAGTCTCCAGTTCAATTTCCTTATCAGCCCTTATCAGCCTCACTAATCTTGGAAAGCAAATAAATATGTGAAAACTACAAGTATAAAATTGGGGTCTGTCTGAATATTAATATGTCTTGTCTAATACTGATAGTGCATCATGAAGTATTGTAGTAATAAGAAATATATAATAGGTCTGAAGCTCAAGGCAGAGATGTTTCATATGCAGTGAATCTCATATGAGAAAGCCAACCATTTCACTTTAATAATTTTTGCTGCATTTGAAATGAATAGCTACTTACTTAGGGAAAGGAGTAATATATTATTTATTCTCTAACTTGATGCCATTGCCTGGTCGCTGAAAGACTCCAAGCAAATAGGCAGGGGTAACTGGAACAGTGGAGTGGGCATGGGCTAAGAGCATTGTTTTCATTACAAATTTAGATGGTAAGATAATACCTTCCCAATGAGAAAAGCTACTGAGAAACCCTGGCCTCTATTAATGGGCCTCATGAGTCAATCTGCAGCAGTGATGTATCACGCTCATTTATGGAAATGATGTGCTGTGAAAATGCATTATCTTAAAGAGCAAGAAAGTGGATTGAAGCGAGTATACACCATAAGGAAACTCAAATCTGTCATGATGTATGCTGGTTTTTGGGTCGTCCCCATTTGCACGGCTGCTTAAGCAAGCACTCTAAACGGAAATGCTTTTGACATTTTTTGTGACTAGCTGTAACCAAACAGCATTAGAATTCAGCTGATCTTACAGAAGATGATTAAACAAACTTCTTGTTCGTTCCCAGTTCTTTCTAATGGGAAAATGGAGAGAGAAGACATGTTGATGAAAATGATCCGAGATGGAAAACTACGTCTTGAAAGAAGCTTAGAGAGGAATGCCAATTTTTTTCCACTACTCTTTCACTCCTCTCCTAATGCAACAATCCAATCACTGAGTTATGTTAACGACCCCAGGATCCGGTATCCACATATGATTGTCAGGCATGCTTACAGAATAAATATTCAGTGAAAAGCCTTGGAATTTAGTCCTATATTGATAGTGTTATGGGTGCTAGATGAGAGAAAAATAGACACTGGTTTCATGCTTTTCATAGAGAAAGCATAACTTACAGTTATCTATTAATTGGTAGCGAAGCTACTTACTCTTCTGGTCTCTAATATTTAGAGCACTGTGTGATTTTCAGCAGCCACAAAGCTTGTTATTACATGGTGTGTATGACTTCTATAAGGAATCCAGTATCCACTATAAAACACCAACCAAACTTTGTGGTTCATCTGGACTTTCTAAAAGTTAAATCCCTGGCCTGGGGCTATAGCAGAGTGTGGGTTTCTCAAGCAGTACTTATGGAGACATGTTTACGTTTTTCTGGGCATTCATTTACTTCTGTGTTTGTTGCTGCTAATACCAATGGGATCCCAGTGAGTTGAATGTCATCTTTGTTATTCTGAAAAGCATGACAGAAGAAGGCTTTGCAGGGTTTTTCTAAAGACCTTTGACATGCAACAAGTCTCTTCTAGTGCTGTGTCTGTGGAATCCCTGCAGCTGGCAGAACCTGGCTCTCTGCTCCATTGCCACCAGGCTGCATGATAGCTGAGGACAGTCACTGTCTTGAAAGATGGCAGAGCAAAATTCAGTTTTCAACATAGGAGGGACTGATCTAGTAATGGTTGTAAAGTTTAGGAGTAAGCTCTTTTTACGAGCTGGATGATAGCTAACATGTGTATGTGTGTGTTTGGGGGCTGAAGAAGAGGTTTGACATACTCACAGACATCACATATCAGAAAAGCTGCACAGGGGTGATAGAAAATGTGCTGGTAAATTAGATCTAGATGGAAACACATGAGGATACAGTAATGAGGAACAGATACACGCTTCTCTAATTTAACAGAAATAACTCCCACTTTTGCATGTCAGCAGTGGCCTTTGGAGCAAGGCTGGGGGAGGGGGCTGGGACTCAGTTATCTGGGGCTTGCCAGGTGGTGCTGATGGTCTCTGATGAAGCACCTGGAGTGTGAGGCTGGGCATAGTCCCCAGAGGTAATAAATAAGTGGTGATACAAGCTCACATAGAACTTGGACCTGAGGTTGGTGAGAGCTGTTCTAATGGGTTTTGTGAAGGCTCAACAGGGATAGGAGCAGTCCCCTCAAATCTAGCAGCTTAGGGCAGATTTTGGGCTGTTTTTAGGCTGTGCTCTTCCCTGGGAGGGACCTTTTTCAGCCAGAGTGCTGTGGGCTCCCTTTGTTACACTGTAGTTGAGGTGAGTGTGACTGGTATCTGTGGTTTGCTGAGGTTTTCCCATTCTGGATTGTTTGGAAGGGCTGCTGAGAAGGTCTGTAGTCTCTGGGAAGAAGGTGTGGGGGGATGGTAGAAAGGAGCAAGGCACTCAACCCTAGCCTAGTGGGGTGTTGAGACCTGGGCTCTCTGCACAGTGGAGGTGCTCTGGTGGTCTTACCTTGGATGGGGCAATGAGGGGGTGATGGTGCTGCCTTCCCAGTCTGCACTGTGAAGGGCAGGGGATCCTCTGGCTTCACCTGTGTTTGTTAGAAATTTTTTTACTATGTGTTTGTTAGAAATGCCTGAAATAAAGCCTTCACAGGTGCTTGGGAGAATTCTGTGGTGTCCAGAGCCCTCCACCCAAGAACTCCCATAGAAAGAGAATGGTTTTGAGATCCACTCTGAGACAAATGTGTTGCTACATACCTCTGATATGTGACTCAGTTGATCATAGGCCCAGGGGTGACTTCACTGTAAAGCCAGCTTCATTGTTTGTGATGGGGATGAAAGAGTTTTGAGATTACAGATCTTTCTTTATCAAATGACTAGGAAAAGCTGTTTCTCACAGCAGGTGCCCTAGGAGCTGAAATGTTTGTGTAAGGTCTGAACTGGAAGCTGAAAGGAAGGAGTAGGCAGCAATTCATGGAAAGCAACTCTTCTCTTCTGTGTGTTCTGGGCTATCTCATTTGAGGGAGATCATACCCTCTTGGGTAGCAAGTAATTGTCTATCATCTTCCTGTTGGTGTTTATTGAGCTTACTACTAACTGCTCCTGTGCCAAAACATTTTATAGTATCTTGGGGGACCGAGTGACGGCTAGTTGTTCCTGCTAGAGCATCAGATACTGCTTGTACCTACCTGGATAATGTGATAAGATAATCTTCAATAAGCTTTTAAAATGCTACTACCTGCATACTACCACATTATCTGTGATGGTCATCAAATGCTGTTGATCAGTTGCCATCTTCAGTTACTGAATTTCTAGCTGATTCTATTGGAGCCATTCTGCTTTCTAACAATTTTCTCAATTTTTTTTTATATTTTTATCATGCTTGTGTTATTTGGAATAACATTTCTTTCTCTTCTGGCTGTTCTTTAAAGATAAAGAAGTATCTTACGGTAAATTATGAAATGTTTGTTATTCACCTCAGCTCCCAGAACAGCTCCAGAAATGACATTTTTTTTCTCTTAGGATGGATATGCTGTAACAGTAACTGTTTGCATTTATATAGTGCTTTTCATACCAGAAACATCTAGCCAACTTTCACTAAATTTGTGTATTTGTTGTAGCCATAGCAGTTATGCTGCGATATTCTTGTCAAACGTCCTGCTGAAATCAGTTCAGTGTTACACAATCACGAGAGTCAGATCTAATTACAATTTTGGAGATCCTGGTATCAAAATGCATTCAGCTGCCCTGTGAAGCAAGTACTGAATTTATCTATTCTTCTCTTGCAGTTGAAGTAACGGAGTTGCTGCATGTCTAAGGAATGAATCTTGGTTCAAACAGTGTCTGTAGCAGAACTGGGACCAGAGTTCTTTATCTTTACTCTTCAGACTCTGCAGACTGCTTCGTCCACTGTACTTTGGGTAAGTCGTTTAGCAGAATATGCATTTACTTAATCTGATCTCTGTATTTTGCTTGTGTTCAGAGGATAAGATTTTGGTGTCCTTCTGTTGGTAGAATGACTGATGCTGCACAGGTCTTGGCTTCATTAGGACAAGGAATGTCGGTGAATGCATAAGTGGTCCTTTGTAATTATTAGTGAACTTGTTAAATTCCCAGAAGACTAGAAGGAGTCCATCAGGCAATTACATGGTTGGACAAGTTCATGAATTCTGTGTTAGACACCCAGAAGAAAACAATTCTTCTGATGGAGCTGTTCTGATCTAGAATGTAGTTAAACACTATTGGCTTTGTAATGATGAGAAGAGATATGGAAAACTTTGTACAGTGTGCAGTACTGGTTTTGACTGGCATGTATTTTGAGTAGGAAGGAACTGCTATGGGTGGCTAACACAGAAGAAAAGTGCATATCTTATTCTAGCCTTTGATTCGAGGCAGATAGTATTATTTGTTCTTATCTATTCCCACATCTCCATTGTTATGAAACTTCTTTCTGAAGTTTTTTTCTAAAACAACTTGTTTTATGCAGGAAGTACTGTTCGATATAGATAATTCGATGTAGATAAAATACAAACTCAACTTTTTTTGGTAATGATTCCTTTTTTATGATGATGAGCTTAACTATGCAGTATGCGATAGCATGCAATATCTCTTTTTTATACATTTAATATCTTTGCTATTTGAAATCTCAGAGAAAAGGTGTGTATATCTTCACTAATGATGGCTGTAATTTGGATTTTGTGGTCCACTCTGATTTATTCTTTTTCTTTATTTGCTGTGGTTTTATGCTGAAGGGTCTAGTCAGTCTTACCAAAAACCATACTGTTCCAAGGTAGGTTGTTGACCCTCTGAAAGTAGTACTGTTACTACAGCACTATATATCTCCTTCCTTTTTAAGGCATTGATATTAGAAGACTTGAATTACTCTGGCAAATAAGCACAGAGCCTAGAGAATTTGCAAGAAAAATGCTACCTACTTTGTTAGGAGCCTTACTTTTTGGTATTTAAGGTGCCATGGACGTTTTGAGTTCCCTTAATGAGAAAGGGCTAAGGTCCTGATTATTTGAGGTAACTATGAAGGATAAAATGCATGCACCACATAACCAGAGTGGACTAGAAAACTCAGACATCTGTCCAATTGTTTAAATCACCAATGCTCTAAGGAAGCCAGTAGCATCAAAGTAGTTGCTTCTTTCTTTCAGATGAAAGAAGACTTCTATCTGAAACGTGTCATGAGTACCTACTGACTGGTTGCTGCCATTCTGACTGTTTTTGTATGGTTTACAAGTAAATGTTGTTGGAAAAACTGTGCAACATGGTACTGAAGGAGGCTTGGTCCCATAGCAATTAAGGATTTCAGTTAGGAACAGTGTAGAAATATGTTCTGCTGCTGACTATGTGGTACCTATAGGAAAGGAAAGGTGCTAGCCATTTAGGTTTTCTTTCTGGAATGCTTCCCTAAAGTCAAACTTTTTGGTAAGGAAGGCATTGCATGGACTGTCAAGAGTGACATTACTTATCTCCTCTAGGAAGGGGATCAGCCTGAGCAGCAGCAACTGTATTAGCAGGGCCATAAGTCTGCTGTAAAGCAATTTCACTGGTGCCATCTCACTCCACCGAAGGAACTGAAATAAGGACTCTTTGAAGAAGTGTTGAACTTGCAAAAAAGTTTCCCAGATTGTTAGTGTTTGCCAACAAATCTGTCTTGTTTTTGTAATTTAGTAACAGCTGCTGTCTTCATTATCACTTCTCTTATTGCAGGCCTTTATCTGAGTGATACTGCATAACAATTTGCTCTACAGCTCTCAAGAATATCTGTGTAAAGCAGAGCTCTGGATGCTAGTGGTCCATGTCAAATTTAAAACAGAAATAGCACTTTTAATTAAAGTAGACTTACAAGAATTGTGGTACATATTAAATATCTACTAAAGGCATATTTCCTGTTCAAGATAAATCACAGTTCTCTTGCCTGTGTTTGAAATATTCTGATAGAGGGTGCTGGTGCTTTATTTTAACATCTAAAAATGGGTCAGCTTCACTTGCCTTTGTTTTTAAGTCTCACTGGATTTTTTTGTTGATAATAAACCCTTAGGAAAAGGCTGGATTTTGTCCTTGTTTTGTAATGAAGTGAGTTAGAATCAAATCCCACAACAACTTTAAAAAAAAAAAAAAAGATGTTTGGTTGCTTTTTTTAGGGAGCAAAGTTACGGCTCAGTTTTTCTGTTAGGAAATGAAATGGTAGTAAATGTCACGGTTTGTGATTGGATGCATCAGCAAATAAAAAAAAAAAAAAAGAGAAGCAGGGGTATATAGAACACGAAAACATACTGGTCTTAATGTACTTGGCCTGTTGTTTGGGAAGGCATAAGGGAAAAACAGAATAGTCCTGTGGAAATACCTAGCTCGATCTTTTCCTTTTATTTTGGAGAAAGATGGAAAATTTCTTCCCTGCTGCTTGTGTTTTGACCACTTCTTTTCTATTATGTTCTCCGGGCAGAATTTGTTTTGGGTGCAAGGTCACTATGGTGACCATGAATGTAAGGGAACCACTGAGGTGACCAAATCCATTAGGATTTTTTTTGTCTGTTTCTTCTTGAAGAGATTAGACAGATGCTGCAGTTGGTAGTAGGATCATGATTCTTTCTCATCCCAGTTCTTTCCTCCTGTCAATTTCCCTGCATAATTTCCTAAGATAGCATAACATCAGAGTTCCTATGTCTATTTATTACTAGAGAGGTAAGAATTTTATGATAGACCTGTAGGTGACTATTGTGACCAACAGCAAGGTAAGAAGTGATAAAGCTTTCTTGAGCTTGGATTAGGTCTGTGGATTGAATTCCCACAGGAGCTGGGACCAATGCAAACCAAGGCACCTTCTGCGCTAGGTGAGAAGTGCATGTATTCGACCTTGTCTTTCCTAACAAAATATATAGCAGTCTGTCTAATAAAACAAAACACTCCACTGCACATGATTTTGCCCCTGGGGAGGGGGATGAGGACGCCAGCACGTGACAGATGTTAGTCATATCACTTCATGCACTGCTGGAAAGCACTTGAGTTTGCAGTGATGACTGTGGATATAAGAACCTGAATAGAAGAGAATGAAATAGCAATTGACTGGTGTTTTCTATTCCCATTATCCTGGGGCCTAAAATATGGATAGCCCATGAAAGTACATTTCCTGAGAAGAAATACAAACCATCTACAAACAACATGATGAAACCATTTTCTATTCCACTCTCAGGACTGACTGTTTGCTCATCACTGTCCCTGCTGCAATGAGTTGTGGCATAGATGCACTCACTGGGAAGTGCGATTATGAGGGTAATGCATCTCCCATCAACTTGTATCAGCTTGCTGATATGCCCCACTAGAATACATGCAAAGCTAGTTTATTTTCACACCTGAATCCCTTGAGGCCATCACAGTCTGCATCTAGATCACAATGCAAATTAGGATATTAAGACTTAGGACTCTGAGTGCAAGGACTTCTGCTACACTGCAAGCATCTCTGTTGCCAGAGAAAATTTTTCATTAGCTGCCAGTGGCACTGTCTTGCGTCTTTGTTCTAATAGATTAGTGAGGAAGAAAACAAACATACAAACAGTTGTGTTGCTATTTTGCTTCCTTTTGCCTCCTTAATCTTCAGCATCACTATGAAAACTATAGTTTTATCTTGGAGCTGGTGACAGGTGAATAATGTATCTGGCTTGGTTGCAGCGTCCATGTAAAGGTAAAATTTATGGCATCTTATTCAAAATGAAAACTACAAACAATGTAGTTTCAGAGTGATTTGAAATGATTTGTTTGTAACTTAGTTCAGTGGTTGTTTCCAATCCAACTTAACAGGAAGCTACAAAATGCTGTAACATTTTGCACCGTGGGTCAGGTTTTTCTCCTCTGTAATCAGATCAGCTGCTTCTACTGTCTGTAATGTCAAAGATCTGGAATGGATACTTTGGCTTATCACTGGTGGTTAGGCAGTTCTGAAGGGAACTCAATTTCCTCTGCCAAATGAAGTGATAAAAAGTAATAATGGGCTTTGGATACAAAGACTAGTTCTGTGATAATTCATAATTTGTATCAGTTGCTACAAATAGTCCTGAACTGAAAAAATCTGTGTGTTCCATGCCTGTTTGATACTCTTTTGAAAATGGTTTGGATGTAGATGCTACCTCTAATTGTTTGGATTTCTGCATACTACTGTTGTCACATTTCAGGCAGCCATAGCTCCTACTCTTTCTGTTCTGTTTAGTACAATAGTATGACTATACTTTCAGATATTTTTAAAGAGATATTTTTAAAGAGAGAGAGGTTATACTAGTTTCTGTCCTGCTCCAAATAAACATTTATTGTGAGTAAACATCTCTTGTAGCTACTGATTAAAGAAAGCTACAGCCTGGGCTGCAAAATATCCTGAAATTAGAAAAGTAAACCCTATTTTCAGAAAGACTTAGCAGGCACAGTAAGCTACAGAAAACATTGGCATAAATTTTACATTGAAAGTCAGTAAGTGTTTTCTTTGCTATGTCTTAATAGGATAGGGAACCTCAGGAAATCTAAGATGCTCAGTACGTGTCATTCAGATGGTCTTCCAAAAGTTAAATAAATTGCTCGAGTAGGAACCACGTTTGGAATAACAAAACTACAATTTCCTCTCCCCCCCCCATCCGTCTGCCAAAGAAAAATGCGCCCCCAAATCAACCAAAGCCACCCCACTTCAGCATTAGGATTCGTGAGAGTATTCTTTAAGTCCTTTCATAAATTGATAGGATGCATAAATTGCATCCATCATAAATTGATAGAATGCATAAATTCATAAATTGATAGTAAATCTTAAGATTTACTGGTCAGATTATAATGTGACAGTTGCTCCTTCAAAATTGCAGTGGGGGCGTGTGCTAACAGAAAGTCAGCAGAAACACTGTGAAATTTGGAAACTCTAGGAAGATCTTCCACATTGGTGCAGGCTTTCTAGCAAATGGTAGTGAAGCTCGTCCTATGCAAAACTCTCTTGCCAAAGCAAGAAGGAAAGATAGCTATTTGCTCCTGGTTTTGATGTAAATTTTGGATACAGAAAGGATTGGATTAGTATCTTGAAAAGACATAGTAGCATACAAAATAGATGAAAATGAAATCATAATGAAGTTTGTTCCATTCTTTGAGTGGTTCCAGGCTTGGATTTGGCTCACTAGATTTGACAGAAGAAACAGACCTCCTATCTTGACCCTCCTTCTGTACTCAGGTGCAGGGCAACAGTCTACAAACGTAATATTGTAGAAATTTTTAAGGCAAATACTTGTATGTTTGTCTCAGGGATTAAGAGATCAGAATTACATGACTCCACAGAAACTTTGTTAAAAAAGTGGTCTAGCACTAGAATATATTGAAATATTGCATCTGCTTCCACTGTCATCTGTGGAGCCAACAGAACACATTCTCTTAGGTGGCAGGTATATCTCAGATGTTTCAACAATGCATATTTGTAGCTGAAACAAGAGGATTTGCTGCTGTTGGACTGAAGTCTCCATTGTGTGTCCATGCCAAAAATACACTAAGCACATTAAATATCTGAGCAGATGCATCCTGGAAACTCTGCTGCTGGTGTCAATTGGGAATCTTATTTCTTACCTTATGAAATCTAGACAATTTATTTTCTGTCTCTGAGAAATGTTGGATCTCCCTTAGATTCCGCTGCCAAATTACTGCATTTCTGAAGATTCTTTCTTTTCCTTTATCAGTTTAACTTCATGACAGTGCTATTTCACAAACTAATGATACAGTTCTGCCTTCCCTTTTCTTGTGTTTATATCTCTGTGAAGCACTCTTTCTCTGCTTGAGTATCTCTTCTGTCCCAACTTTTCCCTCATTGATATTTTGTCCTGTCCCATTACATATCCCTCACCCTTTGCACTTCTCAAACCATTTTTACTCACTTCAAAGACATTACTGAGTCCTGAGAAATGTATAGCAGAGGGAATTTTATAGAAAAGAAGGGGGAAGTAGGACTGCTGGCTGGCTGTTTTTTTTTTTATTATTATTAACAAACACCCTTTGGTAATGAAGACTTCAAGGGGGCTTCATTAGGGTTTAAGAAAAAAACAACATGAAAGTTAATTACCTGGAGCCAAGAATCTGTGTTTTCCCTTCAGCAGTCCAGTACTATGCTTTAAAGGCAATCAATGGAGAGTTGTCTGGCAAACATTCAATCTTTCCTTGAAATGTTCAGTGTAATTAGAGCCTCTCATGTCTGACATGAGAAGACAAATGGTTTGTGTACTGTTAGTAGTTGAATACTATACTGTGTCTTCAACATTTATCATACAAATATTACCAATATTTGTTGAAATATTCCAAACTGAGAAATGAGAACTTATTACTGAGCTAATTGCTTGCTAATGAATGGCTGTTGCTCATGGGGAAACTATTTTTTTTCCCTGCATTTTCTTTAAGACCATCAGTATTTGCAATGCAAATACAAACCAACTCAGAAGCTTTCTGCAAAAAGAGCAATCTATCCCATGATTGAGGCCTAATTTTTGTTTATGTGAGGGGCTACAAGCCAGAGAAAAAAAGGAAAAAAGAATAAAATGTTTAATTGATGGGAGAAAAACATAGATTTCATTGGTCTCGCAGAATTTTCTGTCTGATGTTTACAGGTGAATGACTTAGTTCTTTTTTTTCTTCTCTTATCTTGTTGATACTTTAAAGAAATTATACCTTGTTGTGCTGCTCTTGCCTAAAAATTGTAAGTCGTAAAGTGATTATTGTAATGTGAGAACATGCTGTAGCCTGCATCTAGTAAGGATACTGGAAAATGCGAATATATTCATGGGATGGAGATGTGGAAGAGTTGATTTGAGTTTAGGAAGCAATAATATTTAATCATTTTTGGAGAGACTCTGTAGTGATAATTCTTGTCACTGCAAACCTTTGAAAAACTATAAAGAAATTTAGCTCAAACAGCCAGTTAATCATTGAATAGGAAAATAAGTGGATGAATAAGTCTGTTCTGTTTGCTTTGTCGCCTTCGAAGCAGTCACTATTTTGTATCATTGTCATTACTTGATGTGTGTGGGGAATTATAAAAATGATTTTAATGTATGAGGCTGACCAGAGCCAGCTGTAGAAAAAGTACTTAACTGTATATAAAGGAGGATACTTAGTTGACCAGGAAGAGTTTGGATGAGTTGCTAAACACGCAAATTGCAATTCAGCTGTGTTCTTCCAAAGATGGGGGGGAATCATATTAAAAAGTTGCACGTTTCACTGAAGCTGAAGGGTCTGACCTAGAATATTCAGCTTCATTGTGATATTTCATTCTAGAAAGCATTTAACAGGGAATAACAAGTAGATACGTTCTTTTGTTAGTACATTAGATCAAGCAGTTTAGAACACAGGACTTGATATTTTTAGTTTGAAGCGTGCACTCTACTTTGTGGTTTACCTTCTACAAGGCTGTCTTGTGTGCTAGACTTCACTGATGGTGTGCAGTACCTTATGGAATAGCACAGCATGTGCTCGTTGCCTGCATTAAGGAAAAAGTATGTCTATTTCTGTGCATTGCTGCTAATGAACTAATCAGCATTGTGATTCTTATAATAATACACACATTACTGTCATTCGCTTTGTGTTTCTTTTTGGAGCACATCTATGACATGTTCTCTTCTCAGTTCAGAATAAGTGTGACCCACCTAACTGGACAGATGTGTGTCCTGTACATCATATCCTGTGTGCCAGGCAGCATTCAGAGCTCTGCTGTATTGATGTGGCCTTTTGGCTGGTTCCCTGGTCACAGTAAGTTCTCTTTTCATGTGGCGTTCTATGTAGGTTGTTCCAAAAGTAATGCCTCCCATTTATTTCCATGGAAACTACAGCAGATACAAAGAACACAATAAAACTCTGGTAGAGCAAATTTTCAGCTACAAAACACTCTTTCAACACAGTCACCACCATTAGCTATGCATTTTTATCAGCAATGGACAAGAGCCTGCTTGTAGCTCTCATAAAAATTTGCACCAGGGAGGTGACCCACTGTCACTGATGAAACACACAACCCACAGTTTCACTGCGCTCACGTCCACTCTTCAAAAACATTCAGCAAGCATTGATGAATGTCAGTGGGTGCAGTTTTTTTCCGCACAGAGGAATTCAGTGACACACCTTTGCTTCATACACACTTCCAAGTCAGGCACCATTTTGTCAGACTGCCCTTTTGCTTCTTTCTGTCACATGGCAACAAAATGCAAGGGAATATTGGTGGGAAAGTTCAGCCTCTACTATCGTATCACCAGTACCCAGCTCTGATGTTGTGAGCCAAAATAATAATAAAATATGAGGTGTTACTTTCATGCAGCCCTTGTAAGTAAATGTGCTTTGCTCCTTTTCTTATTCTGCTCTGTGTTCTGTTGCTATATGCTTTCCCTGTCTTCTGAGTGTTGTCCTTTGTGTGCAGTGTTCCTTGATAGAAACATCTTTTGTTTGCTGCCGTTTTTGTTGTTGTTGTTGTTCTGTTTTTAAAACTAAGTCTTTTCTATTATACTCTCCAGGGTTTTGCTTGCTTGTTTTCTTTCCTGTTTGGCCAGCCTGTATTGACTTTCTTGGACATTAAAGACACTTTGAGCAGTCTGAGAAACATATTCAGAGCTCTTAAGTTCCTAAATGATGTCGACAATTTTCTTTTCTGCACTCAGACAAGTCCTATTCCCTGTGGAGTCTGAAAGCGTAGGACTGCCTTCTTTTTTTACTTGTTGCTACATCTTGCAAGCTGGTAATATGAATGCAGAGCAATCCATGCATGACCATAAGGCAAAGCCTTGACAGATCAGTATGCAAGGGATACACAAAGTAATTGCTACTGCTTGAAGCCACTTCACAAGAGCTGTGGTAGGAGACTGAAGAGTGCTCAGACTCCAGTCAGTGTCTTTAGTCAGCTCTGCATATTTTTGAAGATATGTTGATGGCCACGGGGAAGTTATGTGTACCTTCCACAGCATAATCCGGCTGAGGTCTGTTTTGCCTTTCTGGGCCTTCTCAGCGAATCTGATTGAGAAGGTCCAAAGCAGAGACAGTGTATTGATCAAAGAGAGAGAAACAGTGATAGAACTGGCAATAAAGCCCAATAATCCTTTGCTTGCAGCTTTACAGCTAGCCTAATAAGACTGCCACTTCTCACACTACTGACTTGTCCTTTGCTGTATCTTGATGCCTTGGTAGTAACTCAGGGTAGCTTATGTGTATCTGGAGTGTGAATTTTAAAATAGCTATTGAGACAGAATCCAGCAAATAGGCCAAAGGAATTCACAGATTCTGGTTGTGGACATTCTAATCAGGAAGGACTAAGAATGACCTTGTATTTGAGGGGATAAAAATTATACCCTTTGTAGGAAAACAGCCTAAGAATTTTCATTTTACAGAGAGCAGCAGGCATGATTGGCTTTGGTATAACATGAAACCCCCACTCTGGGAGATGGGTTTGGATTTCTCAAGGCTTTCTCCATGTAGTGGAGGAACCTGCCAGAATACAAATATACTGTATGTTGTGCCTAGATTGCTTGAGAAAGTCTGACAAATGGAATCCTTTGGTAGCAAAACACAGGCTGTGTTTGTAGCAGCTCTCTTCCCATTCTGGCTATGTATCTAACATAGGCAAGACAATTGCTTGGGGTCATACTAGTTAAATAAGCATGTGTAAGCATGTTTTACAGAAGAAAAAAACACTAGCAAGTTGCACATAAACATCTTGAATGCTTCAAACTGATTTTTGTAGTCTGGTTGCCAGTAAGATTTTCAGATACTGATGCTATTAAAAGGTATAGTTATGACCCTTATTTGTTTTCAAAGTTTCATGAATTATATATAGCCACCTTGCTGCTCTTCACATTCTACTCTGTTCTGTGTATTTTAATTATCTGGAATGTTTTCTCAGTCTTTGCCTTAAAAATTAGATCGTTGTATTGAATGATGCCTGGTCTGTGGAGTAAGTACTTCAGCCATAGCTTGTGCCTGGATTTGTGGCAGTAATTCCATGTATTCTCTTTTGCTTTTTATCTTGCCTTCTTGGACAATTACCATCAATTCATAAAGAGTAGGAAAGCTCAAAGTGACCTGCCCTGATACTTTCCTTGTGCCAAAGAAAAGAGTATGTGTAAAATGATTTCTGCAGTTCCAAGCAGGAGCTAACGCTTGTGCAAGAAATGTATCATTGGACTTTTTTTCCTTGAGTGCCTGCTTGACAAATGTCTTCTAAGAGCATTGATTTTATAAGATGTGGCTGTAACTTGGAAAGAACAACATTGGAGCTCTGAATGCTTTGTTCAGTAGTAAACCTTTGAGAGCTTTATAAAATGATATGGAAAACTCCAGTCAGGAGAGCCTATGTGAAATATCAGTATCACAAATTCTTTAAAAAGACAGTGACCAAAACCCATTTGTAATTGAAATACTGCAGTATGACGTTTAATGACAGTGAACAAATATGCATATGAATTGAATTTATTGAATGCATATGAACAAATGCATGTCAGGGGACTGATGTATGCTCTAAGTTCTTCCAGTTATACATTTGATCTAATCTAAATCTATTTGTAAAGATTTTTAAAGAAGTATTTTCATTAGCTAACATCTGCTATGCTGTTTTACTGGGAGTTAATGAAAAGGCAACTGATGTCCTGTGCAAAATGAAGACCAGAAAACACAAATGAATGTGCTGAGCATGGTGTCGTTTGTCTTGAAGTCTGAAGCAAGTAACACTGCTTTCTGAGTTACATGGAAGACAATGGAACATGAGGGAGGAGTGTTGTTCTGAAGTGGATCTCTAGTCTCTTACCTCACTTAGGGAAAGGCTAAAACTAAGATTTTTTTTTGGCAGTGCCTTTATGTTACGTCATTGTTTTTATGTTAACTATGATGAGTGTTTGTGTTCAAAATCTGATGAATGCTCATATCATTTCTAGTCCTGTCAAATGAAAACAGTGGGCTTAGGAGGTTTCATAAGTATTACCAAAGCAGCATAGTAGATCATGTTTTTGTAGCAGTTCTATTAGTGATTGGTGTGCTGCTGGCTATGCCTCATTCCCAATGTGTCCATCTTGTCCAAATGCTTTCTTCTGTACACTCATATTGCTGAACTCTGGTGTGATTTTTGAACTATGAAAAGTCTATGTCATTTTGAAGTTCGTGGACTGGTTCGGGTAACCGATGCTACCTTACACTGTTGTTGGTGTCTTTAAAACCTTCATAGCATCTTACAAAACAAATTTACCTGCAAGAAAAATCTGAAGACATTGACAGCAAAGATAACTGGTAGGTGGCTTAGAATAGCCAGAATCAATCAGATTTTGTTTGTTTGTCTGTACATAAATAAAGGTTGATTATCCTATGATCTCTATATTTTGATAGACATTTAAAAAAGACTTGACATGCACTAGAGTTTAGCATCAGTTGCAACTCATACTTCATATTGTCCTTGAGATCATGTTATTCAGAGGCTTGCTGCATAGGTATATCTTAAAATTTGTCTTATGTTTTTGATAAACAGGACTTCCAGAATATTAGCATTTAATTTGGAGTTTTCCCTGATATGGCCTCCAAATCAATAAAGGGTCTATCAATTCTTGAACAAATACTGATATGCAAGCAGCTGTGATTTTTTTTTTCTGTGGGAGTTGCACTTCATTTAGACTTCATTTACTTTTAAAAAACCTACTCAAAAGTAAGGTATGCTGTCCATGTAAACTGTGACATTAAAAAGTCAAGTCTTTCACCAGCCCTAAGAGGTATGTTAATGTCTTTTATGTAATACACAACTCCGCATTGGCTTCCAAACCTTTTCTTAAGGGAAAGTGAAGCCTTTCTGTCATACATAGACTTGTAGAATGGCTGAGGTTAAAGGGACCTTAAAGATCATCTAGTTCCAGCCTCCCTGCCGTGGGCAGAGTTTCTACCCACTAGATCAGGCTGTGCCCAGGACCCCATCCAGCCAACCTGGTCTTGATTACCTCTAGGAGCATCCACAGATTCTCTGGAAAACCTGTTCCTGTGCCTTGCCACCCTCTGAGTAAAGAATATCCTCCTAATATCTAATCTAAATCACCCCTCATCTAACTTAAAATGGCTTCTTCTTGTCTTATCACCTTTCTGTGTGAAAATTAGCCTCCAATGCTACGTTTGCAGGGACAGATTTTGTTTCGTGTGAGGTTAGGAAAAATGGTTGGAATTGCAAATACCAGTTGAGCCCCCTAAAGCTGTAATGAATATGTTTGCACCCCATATGAAAGTTGACTAATGGACCTTTCCTCTTATGGACACTTGGTTCAGGTGGCCAAAAGAACTCTGTCATTTGGGTTATGTCAGAAATAGTGTAGTAAGCAGGATAGGGAAGTGGTTGTCCCTCTGTACTTGGCACTGCTTAGGCTACACCTTGAGTACTGTGTTCAGTTCTGGGTCACTCACTGTAAGTATGACACTGAGACCCTGGAGCTTGTCCATAGACAGGCTGTAGGCTGGTGAAGAGTCTAGAGCACAGGTATTATGGAGATTGGCTGAGAGAGCTGGCATTGTTTAATCTGGAGAATAGGAGACCCAAGGGAGACCTTATTGCTTTTTTCAACTACCTGAAAAAGGAGAGTGTGGGATGATGAGGATTGGCCTCTTCTGTCAGGTGGCTAAAGATAGGATAAGACAGGTAATGGCAGCAGGGGAGGAGGTTGGCATTGGAAAAGACTGCCAGGGAAGAAGTGGTATAACTTTCCCTGGAGGTGTTAAAGAAATGGGTAGATGTGGAACTTTGGATCATGGTTTAGTGGGCATGGCAATGATAGGTTGATGGTTGTATTTGATCTTAAAGGTCTTTTCCAATCTTGATTCTGTGATTCTATGATTTACTGACACAGATGTTCGTTCTGTATAATCTCCAGCACTGTGTGCTTGAAAATTCTTGGGAAAATCTTCATCTGAATAAGCTTATCTGTCTAGCTTCAGTTAATGATTATTTCTGTTTCTAAATATGGTGCTTCTGACTGTTTCTTATATTAGCTCTGAGAACCTGGAGAGGTACAGCTAAGAGACATAATTGAAATGTTTATCTACAATATGTCTTTGTTTAGATTAACTAGCCTTTTGCATGTAATACACCACAAATAAATAACAATACTTCATGGACATTCTTATCCCTCTCTCTGTCATTCCTCCCTCATCACAAAGAAATGTTCCCAGTCTGTGTATCTTGAAATATCCCTTGTGGTGCCTTTGTAAGCAACGTCTTAAAGGTTACTCCTAGAGCCTGGCTAAATGTTACCGGCTCTCTAGGGAGAGCAACGAAATACTCACTAATATGAAACTAAAAATCTTTTAAACCTTTAAAATCAGGTAAATCCTTTGATAATAAGAAATACTTTGTCTCTAATATTTCATGTTATACTTTAAAGTGCATGTTCGCCTATGCCTTACAAGGAAAATTAAACATTAACGGCCTCTCATTAATATTATAAGCCTTTTGGGATCATCAAGTTTCAGAAAAAGATGTTTACATCAGTCTGTGGAAGAATCTTCAAAATTTCTGGGTATGAATGGCTCAGGAGGATGTTGTAAAAGAGTGCTTCTTTGGCTTGTTGGTTTGTACAAGGAACAGGTGAAATTTTGCAATCTTAAACAGATAGCTATGTTTACAAACTTATATTTAGAACTTGGAGTTGTAGAGACAAACCTGTGATAGCAGACAGTATTGCTAGCCTAGCCTTGAGGAGTGATGATCTGCATCACCTGGGTGGGTATTTTCTTAAGGATAGTTTGAAAGATGAAGGAATTGAGGCCACTTGAGCTTCACTTTAGGTGGTGCTGACTTGAGTACCATAGCTCAGCAGTTTTCTTTTTGTCTGGGATGTTGTCATGGTTTTTCAGGTTTGACTCTGTCTCAGGATCTCTATCTCTCCCCTATCTTATTTGATGTATTAGTCTCAATTTCAATTAGATTGTATTATATTGTGTTATCTTGCATTCCGATGTCATAGTAAAATAAGTTTTTCTCCACAGATCGTTGCCACGGCTTTTTTTTTTTCCTTCCTTGAGCCCAGCTCCCATCTCCCTATCCCTTTTCCCTTTCTCTTCCCATTTTGTGGGACTGGGGTGGTCCAAGAGCCTGCTGCCCCCCTGTCACAGGCATAGATTAATCTAGTTAATTCTGTGACAGATGTATAGTGCAGGACCCTTTGAGCAAACTGCATATTATACTATAAATCCTGCAGCTACTTGTACTTCTCTTACATCTGTTTTACAAATGTTTTAAATTTATGTAGGATTTTCAAGGAACCTGTGTGTAACAGTGGAAGGACCAGCACGATGGGAAGATGTTACAAAAGAAAGAAGAGAAATGCTCACCTCTCTGTGAGTCTCTAGGCTCACAGAAGTAACTCCACAGAGGAGGGATCTCCAATGAGAGATCCTTCCTTGTTGGCATTCAGCCCTTAAATGAGGTCCAAGAAGTGGGGTGGAGCCAGGTTCCATCCCTTCCAGTTGCACAGGTGAATTGCCTTCCCCTGTCCTCTCAGGGCTTGACTAGTGGTTCAGGCCACGACTCAGCAGTTCCCATACACTGTGCATGTGCTGTGCTCTTGCATGTCCTTTCAGATTAAAGTTGCTTTGAGTGGTGCTACCTCATGAAAACCTTCTTTTTCCTTAATGGCTTTTTTTTACTTGCTAATCAGATGAACTTCATTTACAACATCATAGCTATACATAGAACTGGTTATCAGTAAACATAGCAGTGATTTTTGAGGATGTAAGTACTAGTGTTATGTTCTGGCTATGAAACATTGCTGTTGTGATGGCATTTAGTCGCCTGTACATGTGTTTTAGTTCAACATGATTGCAAAGTTGCTCCTCTAACAGTGGAACAAAGATTTCAAGGAAAGGCCCAAATGCAATGCAAATGCTAACATTAAAATTAGCTAATTAGATTGCTTATCTTCAAATTGATTTTTCAATATGTCTGTGGTTAATCCTTATAATTTTGTTGCCACAGTGGGGAAAATCATCTCATGACTTTCCACCTGTGTAAGTAGGAACTTCTGGCCTCAGAAAACTATGAATTGTGTCTTTGTGAATTGGGAGAGAGATCCTAACACAAGCCGAGGTTATCAGGGTTAAGAAAAAGATCCAGGAATGTATTTGTCTAGAGACTTTGACAGCTCTCTTGTGTGTTGTTAGTTTTTTTGCATTTATACATATACACCTCAGTGAATATATATGAGTGTGTTCTGAATTTTTATCAATCTGGTTAATCAGTGTAATTAGCTGAAATCCTTGAACAGCCACATCAGATGATTTCCCTTCAGAGCTAAACACCATTTATCTGTAGAGCCTCATTTCTGATCTTTTCTCATGAGGAAGACATAAAATTTGGGGGAAAATAATGAGATTTGTGAATATCAGCTCATGATCTGGATGATGAGTAGAGGTTGTACTGTGAACAGAGCATTTTAGAATGCAGTTGGGATGGGACTATGAGGAGACATAATTCTGTGCTATTGTAGGCCCTTTTGAGAGTCCAGACCCTAAATGCTACCTGGGACAGAGCTCTGAGGTGTGGTTGCTCCTGCAATGGTCTCTCACTTGATTGTAATTAGTAATTGTGTCAGATTGACTGTGTTAGCTTCTCAGTCCCTAGGTAAAAATTTCAGGAGGCCTGAGCTGCCCTCTCAGGATTGTGTGATTTGAGGGCCAGCATCAATTTGCTCAGTGAAGATCAGCGGAGCATTTCCCTCTTATCCCTTTCCCTCCTTTCCCAGTTGCCTACCACAGTGGAAGAATGACTTGCCCTGCTTTTAAAAGTGCATTTTGAGGAGAGAACTTTTCATGTCATCTTCATGACTATGAAGACAAAAGCTGAAATAATGGTCAAAGGGTTCTCTGTACCTCCTAGCATCTTTCTCCTGCCAACTCAGATTACGTCGGATTCTCTCTTCCTTTTATCTCAGAAAGATGCTCTCCTGAAAAATTCCTGTGTGGAAAAATAACCACTGAGTGTAGCAGATAAAAACTAATAACTGCAGTATGAGAATGATCTTCTGGGTATGTTGTGACACAACTACATTTTATTGAATAGGCACTGTGATTGCTGGCACTGTTGGGTAGATGTGACATCAGCTGACCCTCAGGAGGCAGAAGAGTATAGAGTGCTTAAATTTCAGTCATTGTCCCTTCATATGCTGGCTAATTTTCATAGAGCCTGGCAGTGTTTGCTGTGGCCTTGTGGTTTTTCAGTCAGCTGTCTCTGCTTATACACATATTCTCCTGGAGCATGTCTGGCATGCACAAATCTGTTTTCTGATGTGAAAAGCATATTTTACCAACACTCCACATGAAGGAGTCTGTTATGCATGAGCCCATTTGTTTAAAAATAAGGTAGATGGGTAGGAAAAAACATTTGTGCCATGTGTGTTTGTATGCTGTCCTCAGAATCAGGTCTGGATTTTTCACCATATGGAAGATCTTGCCTAGAGTTCAAATTGAATTGAACTGAAATGCAGTAAAAATGTAAATGGAAGCAGTTACAGCCATGAGAAGCATAAAGTGAAGCCTGCTAAGCAAAATGAATTTCAAAAACTGAGTGCCAAGTTCATCTCTTAAAAAACAAACAAAAAAACCCCCAACAGAATACCTTCTGATTCCATTTAAGAGTTCTCATGTACATTGCAGTGATAAAACAAATTAATTAAACAAGGTGAGCTGTACTAGACTTGCAGATTTTAACATGAGAGAGTAAAACAAGTGAGGTTATTTTCCCTGTCTTTATTCAAGTCTTTCTTTTTTCCCCCCCTTTCAAGAATGGCCTCTCTATACTTGTCTCTAGTCACATTTCCCCTGCTAATATTTTAAATATGGTTGAATGCACAAAAGGAAAATTATTTGATGTAGGCTTTGAAATGCAGTGCATGCTTTCATTGCAAATATATTACCATTAAGTCTACAATGGCTTTTATCTAGGAAGTGTCTCTTTGAAGAGTCTATCATGTAGAAGTAGATTATGCAATTGTTTATATATTGGATTTAAAAATGCATCTCACATAAAAAGAAGTTCTTATATGCTGATTTTTGTTTTCCTTGGCTTGATAGGGAATATTATAAATACCTATAAGTATCGAATGGGTGGGAGTCAAGTGGATGAAACCAGGCTCTTGTCAATGATTCTCAGAGACAGACTAAGCAGCAGTGGGCACACACCAGAACATATGAAGTTCCATATGAACGTGAGGAAAAACTTTAAGGGTTTGCAGCACACTGGAACTAGTTGCCCAGTCTGACTTTGGAGACATATTCAGAACCAGCTTGTACACTTTCCTGTGTAACCTTCTCAAGGGAATCTGCTTTAGCAGGAGGGTCGAACTAGTTGATCCACAGGGGTTCCCTTCCAACTCCTATGGTTTTGTGGTTCTATGGCATGCACATCTGATACCTGCATTTGACCAAATTCTGTACAGAATACTACATAAGTTATGGGTTAAGTGTTTTTTGTTCTGTATTTCTACCAAAGACTATGTAATCTGGGGTAACAGTCTTCTTTTTCTTTTGTTACTGTAGTTCTAGAAGATAATTCCCACTTATTTCAAAAGTCAAACTATGATTGAAACTCTTGCTGAAACTCTTAGGATTTGTCCTTTTTTGTCCTGAGTTAACTTTTTAATTGCTGTTTATCTTTTTTCCTGATGCTTGCTTTATAGTAGCATAATGTTCAACTTTTTTGCAGAAAGCAACACAATCTGAACCAAATCAATACTAGGTTGTAAATCATTACAGGGGAAAGGAGGGGAGACAGGGTAGAGTTGAATTAAAAGTACAATAAGGATTTTTTTAATCAAAAAAAATTTTTTTTGATTAAAATAAAATATTTTCAGTAACATTATTTTTTTTAGATAATAAAATATTTTCAGCAACATTATTTTTTTTAGATTCCCATATCTCCAAGATAGTTTGACAGTTTGTATCAAGGCATAGATGTGGTGATACTCTGCATTTTAGTACTCAGAAGTGAAGTGATTTTTCTGGTCACTGCAGGGAACTGGCAACACTCTGAGGCAAAACTCTGAGGCAGAAAGCTTTCACTACCTCAGCTGCAGATCAGGTCATCTTTGTCCAGATCATTGAGCAAAACTTACTTGGAATTACTTGAGAGAAATTTAAGTACCTGTTACTTCAAAATAGTTTCTTGTATCCAAAGCTTGTCTTTTAATCAGGAGATTTTAGTGTTTTCTTGCCCCCTCCCCCCCATTCAAATATATATAACTTTATTAAATTCTTAATAGTATTCTGATTTGCCAGTAATCCTGAGCCTGTCAACAGACAGTAATTCTTTACCAACTGGTTTTCATGGGGTAGAGATGAGAGTTTGTGATTGGTTATAAAAATTGAAGTTATAATTTCTGATAAACATCAGGACCATACAGAATTCGAGGGAATGTTGCGTATGTCTCCAAAGCTGTTTGAACACTGTGATTTAGTCTCCAATTCTCATGGGGATGACAGAAGACAAGTGTTTTATGTTGTTGTAGTTTGTTTTTTAGCATGAAATGCTGAAGTAGATGAGGTTATGGACCTATGTTTTTTCTTCTGGTGCAGAGAGTAGGGATTAGGCTTAGAAATACATTAGAGTGATTGGTCAGGATGATTTTGCAGATCTGGTAATGGAAGCAATGTTGGAGTTGATGTGAAAAGAGGGAAAAAAATCTGCAATTTGAGATAAATGGGCAACTCACAATTAGTCTAATCACAGGTCCTGAGATATGAAGCCTTACTCTCTCCTAACAATCACTGCAACAGCAATATTCGGCATAGGGGAAGAGGGGGGTGGGGGGTGGAAGGTTTGTGTTTTGAACTTAAAGTTTCAGGCTTGCCACTGCATTTCGTATTTTCTGTTTAGTAAATCTGGCAGTGAAGGTACATCGGTTTCAGTCTTGTATAGCATCCGGCAGTGTTCCTGTTGAACAATAAGAGTGGCAAGGAGAATAATACTCTTTAGCATATTATAGATCACCTTACAGGAGAAGGAAAAAACCCCAACATTTTAGTAAGATTTGTTATATTCATTTTGCCATGCTTTGATAATTAAGTGCAAATTCAGTAACTCTATAGTTGACACTAGTTTCTGTGCAAATATAGCTTCTGAGCATTTAAAAAAAAAACAACAAAAACAGACAAAAAAAGACCAAGCTCTATTTTTTATTGAATGCTAAAATAATTGTCTAAGAATGTCTTGAAACTTTAAATGGACATTAACACAATCTTTTTTTATATCAAGCATTAAAAATAAACAGTTCCAATGATTATGAGGCTTTCTTCATAGTGAAGATGCATGCTAGCTATGGTACGGAGGCACAGTGAACAAAGAAATTCTGTTTGGCTTGATGTCAAAAACTGAGATGTTTCTACATCTATTGTCCATTATTCCACAGCTGTTGGATTTTAGATTTTTCCTTTGAGGTTTTAAATGATAGACCTGAAAGAAACAATTGCTCTTTTTTATTTTTGATAAATTGTGTAGTTAGATATAGGTAAAAACTTGGTGAATCTCTTGATGGTTATTCCAAGGTTTTTCATTAAAAAAAACAAAAAAAAACCAACCTGATTTGAGTGAAAAATACAGTATAGCTATAATATTATTATTGTTATGACAAGGGCTCATTCTTTAGAATGAAGTGTTCTGTTATCTGTGCTATCAAAGGAACTTGACATTCTCTACAGATGTGCATACATTAGCAGAATAGAATGAGGGACACCACATGATGCTTTAAAAGAGAGATAAAGTTTAGCAAAGAATTATTCCATGGAGTGTGGATGAGTAAGAGGCAGTAAAATCCCCACTATCCCCTTTATTTGTAATTGGTAGGTATGTTTACAGAATGACCTAATCTGAAAAATGCATTTATTCCCAGCAGAAATTATCCATCATATGCAAATACTTAGAGTATTTTCTGGCAAATCTCTGCTCTGAGCTGGTGACTGGGTTTTGGCTTCTCAGTCTTCTCTGCTTCTGCTCATTGAGCAATGATGTGCTGCTCAGGTACACTCTGAAATTTCCAAATCTGCCTAAGCAGAAGAGGCCAGTAGCTGTGTCCATTAGTCACTGGAGGAAACATTAATTTTCTGTGCCTTCCTCTCAGGGCTCTGTTTAGGGTCTCTGAATCACAGGGGTTGTGACACAATGTTGATACACTAGGCTGTGGCTTATGGGGAAGGTAATCTGTCTTACTCTGACCTATGCCCTTTGTATTTGGAAAGACAGTGTGGAGAGTTCAGCACACCCTCCTCCTCCTTTCCTATTGTTAGTGTGTGTGGCACTGGGCCTGGATTATGTGTCATGAGTGTCTTCAGATAAAATGTGCAATATTTTCTTGAATGCATTCTCATGTGTAATCAGTTTGTCATCTCTGTGATCTTTTTGAAGCTTCTGTCTACAGTAGAACTACTGCAATTGGCAGAGGTAAAGGCTTTAGACAGCTTCACCCTTGTTCGTCTACAGAAGTCTGGGGAAACCAGAGAATGTGCTGTGTGAGTGCTCTGTGCCAATGCGAGAACTTTTTCCAATAAACATGCTCATAAATGTGATGTTTTTTTATCTAAACCCATCTCTTCTACAGAAAAATGATGGAAAAGACCAAAAGACTATCATTTCAATGATGACCTTTATTCTAGGCAGGCAGCTGATTAGTGCCCATGGCTCTAGTAACTGCAGGCACAGAGGATAGTGTTTGGAGGTGAGAATAGTGAAATGTGTATCTTCCTTCCTTGCCTGCAGGACACTGTGCCAGCTGAAATATCTGGTTGTCCAACTTAGCTCTAGGGTAGAGTAGAAAACTAAGCCTAAATTTCATGGCTGTTTAAGCTGAATATTCAGCTTCTGTGAGGGGGAAAAAGTAAGAGAGAATAAACCGTAGAATCCCACTATTTTGTTCAGGCCTGATACTGAATTTATGAGAGGGAACAAGCTGATGTTATCTAGGGTAATATCATATTCTTAATAGTTCAGAGTGTCAAACTTCTTTCAGACTTTACTTTTGGGGAGAGAAATAACACATTGCTTTATTTCCCTCTTATGTCTACAGAAGAGAAAAGGAAAAACTTTATTTGGTCACTCTTAAAACTCTAATGCTTTTCTTCTGCAAGCATGACACTTCTTTACTTAGTAACTTTTCCTGCCTGGAGCTGAGCTGTCCTAGAGCTGGGAGAAGCACTCAGATATTCTGAAGTTACCTCTACAATGCTTTTGTTTTCAGAGCTATAGCAAGCACTCTGAGCACTGCTTCTGATCTGAGCAATGTCATCTTTTCTAGTCCCAATTACTGCCATATTTATTACATAAGACCTCATCTTTCAGTTGCCAGGTAAAATCACCAAGACAAATAACAATTTATTGGTGGAAGGGCTTTCTAGTCCATGTGCAAAAATACTGCTTGTTTTTCCTTTGTTGGGAATGAATTGATACTCCTTTAAGAACAGATGACAAGCCAAATGATGGTTCTGCATGGAATCCATACCATGCCTTCTCTCTCTGACTTCTTTTTTCTAAATAATTGGTCATGTTACCTTTTACATTAGCTTTCTTCCATATTCTGATGGAATCAGCCATGGCGGGGGAGTGGAAACAATTGCAGTTAAAAACAAATTAATTTGCATGTGGAAAGATTTTTTTCTTTTTGAAAGTATTGAGTGCACACTCTTCTATGGAATTGCACATATGAGACTTCACAAACTAACAAGTATTTTTGTATATATACTTAACTTGATATTTACCAAAAACTTATTAGTACCTGCTTTCCTGATGTAGTAATTTAACACTGAACACAGACAACCTTTCAATTTCTCTTCAAAGTGCTTTTGAAAGATTAAATCCACTGCAATGGCAGTGGAGAGAAAGAAGGAAAAGAAAGGTTAGCATTGCATCAAAATATGTGGGGAAAAAAAATTAAAATGTTGTAAACATTGAAAATCTTTCATGTGTTTTTTCCATATAATCTGATTGATGTTCTTACAGCCTTGGATGTTCAACTCTGTCAACCTGTCTGGGAACCAGGAATGTTCTCTATACAAGTAATACAGCACAGCCAGAACAACTTTAAGTATTTCTTCTACTTCTTAATACTAACTATTTCTTGCTGGTACTCCCCAGCAAGAATAGAATTTTCTAAATTAACAGCATTTTGGGCATTCCAGCTTGTTTTCTGTTGTCTTTTTCTCAGAACTGTAAAAGCTATATAAAAACAAATTTGTCAAGGCTTTCTTCCCCTTTAGTGAGCGAATGAGCTTCTGTTTTGGAGGAGTTATTCAGAAACTGTTATGTGGTTGAGATGCATTCTAAGGATGAAGTGAAAATTGGAAGCTCTCCCTGAAGACAGGACTTGGCTGGTACATTTGGCAGAAAGCAGATAAAACAGATAATTGTAGTGGTTTAACCCAGCAAGTGGCTAAGCACCATGAGGTCATTCACTCACTTCTCCCCCTTCCTGGTGGGATAGGAAAGAGAAATGAAAAAAACAAAGTAGAGCTTGTGGGTTGAAAGTATTTACTAAGATAGAGAAATATAATTATTACTATAATAATAATTAGGATAAATATATAAAAATATGTAAATAAGTAAGTGATGCACAAGCATCACTCACTGGCTTACCAGAAAGAAGGGTTCTGGGAAAATACCCCCAGAAAGGTAGTGGGCCCCCTGCCCTGTCACAGTCGGACTGACCTGACTGATGAGGAAGGTTGGAAGACAGTCCCTACTTGGTGTCACAGAAGATACCCCCGCCTGCCTAGCCTGCTTCCCCAGCTCCCTCCAAGCAACAGGTTCCAGTTGCTGGAAGTTGAAGGGGAGGTGAGTGGAGAGGTGATGGAGGATCTGCCTAGAAGAGAGCCTATGGTGAGGCGGTCACCCCCACGCCTTGAGACTGCCTCTGACAGGAAAGAAAGAAGGGTGGTCGTGGTGGGTGACTCCCTTCTTAGAAGAACAGAGGGCCCCATATGCAGACCTGACCCGGTCTGTCAGGAAGTGTGCTGCCTTCCTGGGGCTCGGGTCAGGGACATAACTGGGAAACTCCTGAAGCTGGTTGGATCATCAGACTACTTTCCATTGCTCGTAGGTCAGGTGGGCAGTGATGAAATTGCTCAGACAAATCTACGAACTGTGAAAAAAGATTTCAGGGGTTTAGGGCGTTTAGTTCAAGAAGCGGGAGCTCAAGTAATCTTCTGCTCTATACCTTCAGGGCGGCAGTAAGGGACACTGGGCGGGATTGGAAAGCATGAGCAATGAATTGGCTCAGAGGCTGGTGTTGAGCCAGAAACTTTGGATTCTTTGATCATGGGGCAGTTTACTCGGCCCGTGGCCTGTTGTCTGTCTGTGGAACCCGCCTATCTCTAAGGGGGCAGCGAATATTAGCACAGGAGCTAGCGAGGCTTATAGAAAGAGCTTTAAACTAGCTATGAAGGGGGAAGGGGAAAAAACAGGTCTCACAAGAGACGAGCCTAGGAGAATGATGATTAAGCTGGGGGGGAGACGACTCGACTGAAGTGCATCTATACCAATGCACGCAGCGTGAGCAACAAGCAGGAAGAATTGGAAGCAATTGTGAGTCAGGCTAATTATGACCTTGTTGCTATTACTGAAACATGGTGGGACCACTCCCATGATTGGAGTGCTGTGATAGATGGTTACAAGCTCTTCAGAAGGGATAGATGAGGAAAGAAGGGTGATGGTGTGGCCCTTTATTTCAAAGACTGTTTTGATGTTGAAGAGCTTGGGCTTCGTAATGAGTGTCTATGGGTAAGGATCAGGGGGAAGGCCTGTAGTGGCGACATCTTGGTGGGGGTCTGCTATAGACTGCCTAACCAGGATGAAGAGTTGGATGAAGCTTTCTATGAGCAGCTAGCGGAAGTCACGCGATCGCCAGCACTTGTTCTCATGGGAGACTTCAACTTCCCTGACGTATGTTGGAAGTATAATACAGCACAGAGGAAGCAGTCCAGGAGGTTTCTAGAGTGCATGGAAGATAGCTTCCTTATGCAACTGGTAGGAGAGCCTACCAGGGGTGTGGTGCCCTGCTAGACCTGATCTTCGCTAACAGAAAGGACTGGTGGGAGAAGTGAAGGTTGGGGACCGTCTTGGGCAGGGCGACTATGGAACTGTACAATTCTCTATTCTTGGGGATGTCAAAAGAGTGACCAGCAAAACTACTTTCTTGAACTTCCAGAGGGTGGACTTTGATCTGTTCAGGGCGCTTGTAGCATGGGTCCCTTGGGAGTCACTTCTTAAGGGTAAAGGGGTCCAGGAAGCCTGGACGCTCCTCAAGACGGAAATCTTAAAGGCACAAGATCAGGCTGTCCCTGAGTGCTGTAAGGCGAGCCGCAGGGGTAGACGACTGGTGTGGATGAGTCGGGAACTACTGCTGAGACTCACGGAGAAAAAGAGAGTCTACATCCTCTGGAAGAAGGGACAGGCTACTTGGGGAGATTACAAGGGAGGAGCTAAGGTATATGCAGGGAGGAAGTTAGGAAGGCAAAAGCCCAACTTGAACTCAGATTGGCCACTGCAGTAAAAGACAATAAAAAATCCTTTTATAAATATATCAACGGCAAAAGAAGAACCAAGGATAATTCTCATCCTATACTTGATGCAGCAGGGAATGTGGCCACTCAGGACAAGGAGAAGGCTGAGGTCCTCAATGCCTTACATCTGCCTTTAATAGCCAGACCAGTTATCCTCTGGTCATTTTATGCCCTCATCTGGAAGTCTGGGACGCTACACAGAATATAGCCCCAGTGATTCAGGTGGAGACAGTCAGAGAGCTCCTCCTCCATCTGGACTGTCACAAGTCCATGGGACCGGGTGGCCTACACCCTCGGGTGCTGAGGGAGCTGGCAGGGTGATTGCTGAGCTGCTCTCGACCATCTGTCAGCGCTCCTGGTTAACTGGAGAGGTCCCAGAGGATTGGAGGCTTGCTGATGTGACTCCCATCTTCAAGAAGGGCCGTAAGGAGGATCCAGGAAACTATAGACCTGTCAGCCTGACCTCGGTACCGGGAAAAGTAATGGAGCAAATCATCTTGGGTGAGATTGCACGGCATGTGAGTGGTGTCCAGGGGATCAGGCCCAGCCAGCATGGGTTCATGAAAGGCAGGTCGTGCTTGGCCAACCTCATCTCCCTCTATGGCTGGTTGACCAGACTAGTAGATGAGGGAAGAGCTGTTGATGTAGTCTACCTAGACTTCAGCAAAGCCTTTGACATGGTCTCTCACAGGCTTCTTCTGGGGAAATTGACTGCCCGTGGCCTGGACAGGTACACACTCCTTTGGGTAAGAAACTGGCTAGAGGGCCGTGCTCAACGGGTGGTGGTTAATGGAGTGAAGTCCAGCCAGTGATCTGTTTTAAGTGGTGTCCCCCAGGGGTCGATACTGGGGCCTATCTTGTTTAATATCTTTATTGATGACCTAGATGAGGGGATTGAGTGTACCCTCAGTAAGTTTGCAGATGACACCAAGTTGGGAGGTGGTGTTGATCTGCCTGAGGGTAGAGAGGTCCTTCAGAGGGACTTAGATAAGCTGGATCGCTGGGCTCAGGTGAATGGAATGAGGTTCAGCGAGGCCAAGTGCTGGGTCCTGCACTTTGGCCACAACAACCCCATGCAGCACTTTAGGCTTGGGGACGAGTGGCTGGATGATTGTGAAGAGGAAAGGGACCTGGGGGTGTTGGTTGATGTTCGGCTGAACATGAGCAGACAGTGTGCCCAGGTGGCCAAAAGGGCCAACAGCATCCTGGCCTGCATTAGAAATAGTGTGGCCAGCAGGAGCATGGAGGTGATCATCCCCCTGTACTCAGCACTGGTGAGGCCGCACCTTGAGTACTGTTTTGGGCCCCTCACTACAAGAAAGACATTGAGGCCCTGGAGCGTGTCCAGAGAAAGGCAACGAAACTGGTGAGGGGTCTGGAGCACAAGTCTTATGAGGAGCGCCTGAGGGAGCTGGGATTGTTTAGTCTGGAGAAGAGGAGGCTCGGGGGAGACCTCATTGCATTCTACAACTTCCTGAAGGGAGGTTGTGGTGAGGAGGGGATTGGCCTCTTCTCCTAGGTGGTGAACAGGACCTGGGGAAATGGCTGCAAGTTGTACCAGAAGAGGTTTAGGTTAGACTTAAGGAAGAACTTTTTCTCTCAGAGAGTGGTCAGGCACTGGAATGGCCTGCCAAGGGATGTGGTGGAGTCGCCATCTCTGGCTGTGTTCAAGAGGCGTCTGGACAAGGAGCTGCGAGATATGGTTTAGTAGCTTGTGGTAGCAGTGGTAGTGTGAAGAAGGTTGGACTAGATGATCTTATAGGTCGTTTCCAACCTTGTGATTCTATGATTCTAAGCAATTGCTCACCATCCCCTGACTGAAGCACAGCTAGCCCCTGAGCAAGAGGAAGAGAGAAATGAACTCCCACCTCCTTCAAAACTCCTTCCACAGGATGCAATATGGAATGGGCTATCCCTTTGGCCAATTTAAGTCAGATGCACTACTTCTGTTCCCTGCCAGCTCCTTGGGCCCTTCACTGAAAGTGGCCTTGGCTCTGTACAACCCTGCTTAGCAGCAAGTATAAACATTGGTGTTATCAACCTTTTTTTCTAGAACCAAAACATAGCGTCGTACTAGAAACACTGAAGAAAACAATTCCCAACTGAAAATAAGACAACAATTTATAAGTTCTAATAATTTAATTTTTTTTAAAAAAGCTTGTTCATTGTTTTTAAGGTCCTTCTTGTTGGTCAGAGCTCACAGGAGGTTGTAATTCCTGTTTGACTAGACCTGAAAAGGTACTAATACAGCCCTGTAGTATTCATATGGTAGATCTGATATGAAACCTACTGTCTGTACTTCTTTGCTTATATTGATCATCTAGAAGAAAGATAAGGTCACTAGGAAAGATAATGAAAAGCACATTCTTCTTTGCATATATGCTGTGCATTCTTTCTGATTTTTTTGGATAACCAGCATGGATTAATGACAGCTCATGATGATGTTTAATCAGCTTTTATTGTTTTCACTTGCTTTGTACTTAAGCTTGATGCATCTCAGACATTTAAATAATGATTTGCATGGCTTTAAAATACCAGCTTTTAAAGCATTTTTACCTCTTTTTAGCTACTTCATTGTTATTTTGATTTTTGGATCTTATCCCTGGACAGGGGAAGATATTATGGCTCTGTCATGTAATCAGTGGTTTTATATTTCATATTTTTGAGATTTTTAATAAATGCACACATGCATGAAAGTTGAAGGAGTTGGCATTATGATGTAGACTCGCATCCTAAATTTAAGTACCAGTGGATTCATGTTTAGGAAACATGACCAACTACAGATGGGTGAATTCACATTTGAAGAGGCATACTGGAATCCAGTGTGGTTTTTTTTTTTAATTATTGCAGTGTGAATATATACAGAAATGTATATGTGAAATACCTTTTACGATCACAAACTTCTCATTTTTCCTGTGTTTAAGAATTGCATATAGCAATAACTGCTTGTCATCTTACTTTTTCTACCTCCAGAAAATGATTTATTAACTAGAGTTCAGCTGCTTTTTGCTTTTGTTGCTGTTGACAAAAGGCGTGTTTAAGCATGTTAAATTGGCTTAATGCAGTGGACAGAAATGATGGCTAAGAGTAGCAGAACTTGCTGCCAATGCATATTTCTGCTTTGTACCATTTATAAGGAATAGTTAATCTGACCTCAAAGAAAAGAAACATATGCTCCACCAGATAAGGTGCTAGAGATGAATGAATCTGTCTGCTATGGAGTATTTGTTGGTATAAGAGAATAAAGAAATGGAGCATGGGGAAAGGAAGACTTACCCAAGTTCCAGAAGGAAAAAAATGAAGAAAATCTGAGAAGTGACAGAAATGAAAGAAGAAAAGAGAATTAGTTAGAAGGAAGGTAGAGGGGCAGATATGGTGGTAGACAGCACTCTATGTCCTCACTTATTATTTTGCTCTCAGCTGTGGATCTGGATTGGGATTTGAACAGTGCAGGTCTTTGAATTGGGCTGATAAAAGTACTGCTGCATAAGGAACATAGTTTAATTATTGCCTACCCTGTTAGGCCACACTACCTCTCAGTAGTATGGACAGGTGCATCCATATTTTTTGAATGGATTATTGATTTTCACTTCTAAGTACTAAATACCCCAAAACACAGAAAATTATCTGACTGGCTAGAAGCTTGAGATAAGTGTGGGTTTTTACATAGGAGGAAATTAAAAAATGAGAGGCATGAACAGTAAAGAAAGAAGAAAAAATGAATCTGAAACACAAATCTGGATGCTGTGCAGAGGCAGCATTTCATATCTAGGCTGCTGGCTTCAGTCTCCTTCAAATGTGGTGGTAAAGATAAAGGAGTAAGATGACAGTGTTGATGGACCTGATATGTGGTCATTGGAACCTGATCTGAATTTCATTTTCTTTAAAGCAAACTATCTCTAATCATCGTCCTTTATGGTAAGCCTCATGCATCCTACAAGGAACTGGAGGAAGTAGTGATATATAGACATCATATACACAACCAATGTTTTTCTTCTTGTCTCTATTTTTTTTATTTCCCTGACTCTATTATGAACAAATCATTGTGACCATTCAGTATTTTCAATTCATTCTATTCCTAAAGATATGGAAGTTAATGTATATTTAGTCTCCAGATGGAATTGAAGTAATAGTAAACAGTAGCTTGTGAATATGAGTTTTGAAATATTTTAAAACATTCTGGTTACTGATTGGGTTTTGGTAATTGGTTTGTTAATACATTTATTTGTAAAAATAATAATAATAAATTACAAAAATAACAGTACATAACTCTGAAATTGAATGTACAGGCTTGCTGCTTGTATTGATTTGAAACTCCTGCTGAATACCTGTAGCTTCTTTATCTTTCAGTTTCTGGCTGAAATCTGTGGCCCTTGTGACCACTGTCACCTGTGTATGAGCTGGGCTGTGATGGTGCATGTAATTAGCTGTTACTCCGTGTCTCAGACAAGAGACACTGTCACTGGTAGTGGTAGTGTCCCTGAAATGTTGAAGGACTGGATAGCCACTCTCTTCTTTGAAGCAGGACTAGAATGGGACTGTGTAAGAGGCTCTTCTCTCCACCACAAAGAGGGTTCATCCCTTGGCTCTTCATGCCTCTGCTAGGGATTGTGGTTCTAGGGATCCTTTACACGGTATCTGAAAGATACTGGCCCATTTCAAATCTGCCCTTCTCGTTCCTTTTCCTGCCTTTTCTTTCCTTCCAGTAATTTTGTTATTATGCAGTACTTCTTGGAGCTAAATTTTTCAGTCCTTCCATAAATATATATATATATATATTTTTATGGAATAAATTTTATTTATATATATATAAATAAAAAAAGAAATAAGCAAAATAAATGTGTGGATTTGATTTAGAGTAGATTGCAGGTAATATTGAGATCAGCAAGGCTGTTCAGGTAGTTAAACTTCTAAGTACTTCATTAATATGCCAACAGCAGGTTTTTTTTTTTTTTTTTAATTTAATGAGAAGTGCTAGAATAGAGATGGCTAATTTCCAAGTGCTATCAAGACCCAGCTCTGAAAGTGGGTTACTGAATGTCTTTTGTGTATAAGCCTGTTAGTGAAAGGGAAGGGAGCTATACTGCCACTGAAATGGTGGGCTCACTGGCCCAACCTTGCTAGCTCTGGGTCATCCACAACTTAGAGGCGAAGTGATGCTAATGACAAAATCAATTAAAGGAAAAATCAACAAGGCAATAAAAAGAATTTGTTGATATCAGCAACAAGTGGTCAGCTTGGGTTATTCCTTGAGGAGGGGACAGCCTGAGGCTAAGCCGGAACTAAATGTTTTCATATTCAGTAGTTTTCTTGTTTTCTACTGGAAATGCTACCAGGGCACACAGTTGGCAGCTGTGACCAGACTATGGTTAAACAAACTGACATTTAAGGAGAGGAAAAACTGCCCTGAAAGATGAACACAGACCCAGTGACAGGCAGATGTCACCGTAAACCTCTCACTCAGTGATTGGCATTAGCAGTAAAAGTAACCAAACACAATTGATAAGTGAGGAGAACTAGATGGCAGTACCTGCATGCAACTATGGAGCTGCTCAGTGAGAACAATTTAGGTTGACAGCACATTTTAAAACTTTTTAGGGAGGAAAAAGGAAGAGAAATTTTCCGATGTTAGCATTTAACTTGCCTCTCTTTTTATAGAAGGAATATTGGTAATTAAGTCTCAAAATTCAAGCATTAGAAAATTGGGTACTCTCATTCTTAAGACTGGTACTTGATAGGATAGGGATTCCTAGAAGATGTAATGGCAACCGAACTGTATTTCCTCCCTATTCAAATTAGCATTTAGCTAAGGAAATAACAAAAGAAGTAATAAGAAACATTGCCTCTGCAGACAATTACTTTGGCATCCCAGTGACAGCATTTTCTGTCAGAGAGGCGCTTGTTCAAAAACAGGAACTGAATTTAGTAGAATCTGGGTCAATATGTAAAAAGTAGCTTAGCTAATGTTGGAAGGGAGACAAATAGGAATGTTCTACCATTTCTTTTTTTCACCTCTGTAGCTATGCAGTGCTGCAATTGTTCATATGCAAGTGTCCAGGTATTTCTATGGACACTCTTTGGAAGAAAGGCTTGGAGTTGGATGAAAAAATAAATAAGAAAATAAAAGCGTTAAGTTGTTCTAAATTGCCTTGACAATATTAACTCAATGTTCTTGAGCCTTTATTTTGCTAAATTTGTTCATATAGCCATCTTAGATATATTTATTTCTCACTGAGGCAAATTGTACATTTGTGTCAGAAGTGCCTTTGGCTGAGATGCCATTATCTGAGTTTTCTGTGATTCAGAAGACTCACCAGCTTGCAGTGAAGAAGCAATGGGTTGTCTCCAACTGTGGGAGTCCTCACTCTCAAATGTCTCTGTACTCCTCAAGCAGATATTAATATATATATTGCAGGAGTGTATGAGTGTATACTTATTTCATCATTACTTCTGTTCTTCAATTAAAATGATGCTATTTTTTTTCAAGAGACATTTTCATAAGCAAGTGTCTCTCTGCTTTCTCATCTGAGAAAATCAGAACATACCTGATGCAGTAAGAGAGGGGTATGAACATGTGTTAGCCCAGTCCACAGGGATGCAAATTTACCCTCTGTGGAAAGGCTCAGTTTCCTGGTACAGTGCTTCAGAAGGATTGAAATAGAAAGATGCATCTCTGACTTGCTTTGTACCTTTCTCTGCTCTGGAAGGTCTGCCTAAACCTTCACTGGACCTATTGGCTCACTGATCTGTCCCTGATCAGTTGTCTTTTTCTGCGCTGTATTTTTCTTTTTGACTTCTGCAGGCAACACAGCCTTTTCTAAAAACAAAGAACATGTGTTTTTCATCAGTTGCTTTTTTTCTGAAGCCCTTTTCCTTCTTTTTTCTCTTTTTCTTTCCTCTTTTTTTTTTTTTTTTTCATCTCAGTTTTCCAGCTGGCAGGTCTGGCATGGTGACATGGTTTGTCAGGTTGCATCAGTCACATTGTTCTCTGTGACATCCCTGCTCAGAAGGAGATGTGACTGATGAGAGGTGATGGTGTCACATCGCAACTGAGGCCTCAGCTGGAGAAGTCTGAACAATTCTCTCGACCTTCATTAAAAGACACATAGTACGGAGAAGCAGAGTGCTGCCTTTCATTCCTCCCTTGCCCCTCAGTCCCTTTTGCACCAAATGTTTTGCTAGCTGTATCATCCAAGTTATCCTGGATTGGAAGCTGCTGCAGCTGAAGTAGTTTTAAAGGCACATAGGGAAGAGCTCCAAGATGTCTGTACCAGTGGCACAGATTTACCCACAGGGAAACAGAGTTGCTCTGAGTCTGATGAACGTTATCACTGTGCTCTCAACATTTTTCTAACTAATTACAGCCATCATGTTGCAAGCTATTCCTTACAATTAGGGAAATGAATTCAAAGCATTATGATATTCCCTTAAGTTCTACAAGAGAGCTGAAGTACTGTAGGTCTGCAGCTTGCTGAAATCTCTAAATGGCATTAGGCAGCTCCAGCTTGCTCCTGTGTAAAAGGAGCAGAAATAGGTTTGTGCAGAACATGAATGTTTGAAACATCGATAGCCTTTGTTAATCTTCTAGTAGTCCCTAAAATAAATAGCTGAGTCTTCCACCCTGCCTGCAATATCTCTTTACACTTGCCTACAACAGATGTAGGCACTACTTTCCCTGCTGTATGTTGCAGATGCTTTTTCTATAGTGAGATGTCAGTAGTGTTCTGAGCAGTGTTAGGCAGGATAAATTTCACTGCTCAGTCACCAAGCCTGCCATTTAATGCTTTGAGTAGTTCCACGCAACCCTTTTCAGGTGAGTGGCTGCTTGGTTCCGAATTACGTTTTTCAGTTGCTTTTCTGATTGACAGTGGTACAAGATGAGTTACCCACACTGGAGGAAAAAAAAAAAAAAACAAATGAAAACATTATTCTGCAAACTATCTAATACAGCCGTGTATTTTTTTCTGGTATTTCACTAGTAAATAAGACAACTGGAAATTAAGCAGTACGGTACTTATTACTGCTAGTAACAGTCTGGATGAATTGCCATATATTTCTATTCCTGAATTCTGACCCTGACCAAAAAGTTTCCTTTCCTTCAACTCCAAACACAGGATTTACCTTGGATTGATATCTATTTTTTATTAACTTGCCTCTCTTTCAGCTGCTTCATTTTTTTGTCCGTAAGATAAAATACTTCTGATTTTCCACCTCTTCATTCACTTTGATGCTTTTCTGGAACATAGAATCATAGAATGGCCTGGGTTGAAGAGAACCACAATGATCATCTAGTTTCAACTCCTCTGCTATGTATAGGGCTGTCAACTACTATATCAGGCTGCCCAGAGCCACATTCAGCCTGACCTTGAATGCCTCCAGGGATGGGGCATCCACGACCTCCTTGGGCGCTCATTCCAGTGTGTTACCATCCTCTGTGTGGAAAAACTTCCTCCTAATCTCTAACCTAAACCTCCCCTGTCTCAGGTTAAAACCATTCCCCATTGTCCTATCACTATCCATCCTCACAAACAGTCGTTCCCCCTCCTGTTTATGCACCACCTTCAAATACTGGCAGGCCACAGTGAGACCACAGCATGATTCTGGTGCTTTTATTTCTCAGTCTAAGACTTACTGCAGTTTTTTCCCTTTTCCCTCATACTTTCATTTTACCATTTTATTAATTTTTCCTTTATTTTGACCATTTCAGTCTTCCTTGATTTCATTGCTGTCTTTTTCTGTCTCTGACTCTGAATATATTCTTTTTTTTTCTTTACTGTCTAGTATTAGCATAGAAGTATAGAATATAAAATAAGATATTTGGAAGGGCCCTCTGAAGATTACCTGATACTGTCCTCCAATATGAAAGTCACCTTAGAATACTCTGAAGCATTATCTTTTTCATTTCTCTGCTTATGTATACGTGTATTTATGAACCTGTGGTGTGAACAGGAGCAGTCTGTGACTTCCAACCCAAGGCAGTTTGCAATTGTGTGAATAGCTGCACATCTATGAAGAGAAAGTTTTGGTTGTGCTTCAGCCTCTCTGCCTTGCTGGCTGCTGAGCTATTCACAGCCTGGAGTCAGGTTTCCTTAAGAAAATACTCCTGGGAGTTGATGGATCTCTGTGACACCCACTAGGCTGACTGAACTGCCCTAAGGATGGATTTATTGAACTGTGCTGTCAAACTATTGCAGTAGGCTCAGCTGACAAAGATTTTATGAGATCAGAAGCTCTTCTAAACAGAATTTGCTGCGATGTGACACACACTGGTAGGTTTCCTGCAGGAATTTGCCTGGCGTGTCTGGGTATGCTGTGTTTGTGTGGTCAAGCAGGATAAAACTGCAGTGTTCATTCTTTTAAGAAACAGAGGGAAAGGTCCGTATGCTGTCCAAGATTACTCTTTCCTCCCCTGCTACCAATGGTCTGCTTGTCTTTTTTGTTTTTGTTTTGTTTTGTTTCCAGAACTCAGTTACACAGTTTTTCTGCTTTTCTGTCTCAGCGCATGTTTATGTACGAGTGCTGCAGATCCCGTCAGGCTGCCCTGTTTGGAACCAGACTCTTGGGCCTCTTCTCTAGGGATGACTGCCAAGGAGGGTCTGTCCTGACCCTGAAAGGGAGAAGGCCAGCTAGGGCCGTGCAATGGCTGGGGAGTGAGAGACTGCATGCAGGATATCAGTCTTTCTTCAGTCTCTAGCTTCTGTTTTCTGCTTGGCTGCGCTCACCGCCTTTCTACTGCCCCTGAGGGAATTGCCCTCTTATTACCACAATTACAATCTGTACACATTTCATTAAACTAATATCGTTTCGCACAGGCTTTCTCCACCGAAGCGCACAGCTGGAGGCCCATTTCTTTTCCTCAGCTTAAACACTTTGACAGGTTAAGAAAGCTATTATGGCTGAATAACAGGTGTTGCAAAACAATGTGCATTTGATGTTTAAATGAGAGAGCTTCTTTATTGACTTCCTTTATTGCAGCTAAGACTCTCCTTTTTCAAGATGACTGGATTTTTATTGGTTTTACTGCTTTTTAAAGTGTATTCTGTTGTTTCAGAATAGGTCCGAAGTGACTGTCTGTAGTTATTTGTTATTCTGACGTCTTTTCTTATTTGCAGTTTTTTGCCTTCTTATCCAGGTGAAGGGTACCGGTGCTAAATAGAAGAATTTTATTTTGTCTCTGCCTCACACCAGTACTATGCTTCTTGTTCCTAGGCAGCTCCTGGTAGAGCTGTAAGCCATTCTGGTCCATTACTTTGTCTTTGCTTATTATTTCTAATCAGATTTGATTCATTTCCCCTCTATCTAGCAACCTATATTTAGAATTTGTAGCTGGGCTTTAGAATGGTTTGCAGAGATTTTTAGAGCATTGTAGGAGATGCAGGCATATGCTGTTTACTCACTGCCAGTGAAAATACATGCCCAAATCCATCATATTTGTTTTGGAATCTTAGTGCTTAGTCTGTGGCGCTAGGTGATGTGATTAATATAGTGTGTTCACAGATGATCTAACAAGTAGCATGGCCTTGTGAAATGAGTTTGAATATCAGCAATTCGATGTAATGTGGCATTTAATTAAACACAACAAATATATTATAACTAAAAGAAAAAAAAAAAGGAAAAAACAGGCTTCTTGACATTAAAAAAAAATATCAAAATTCTCTCTAAAAAATAATTACTTAAATTTTTTGTTGTTGTTTTGTTTTTGTTTTTTCCCTCCTCTTTTCTGGCACTGGTTGAATTTTAGTAAATGCTTTTTGAAGGCAGAAGGACATTTTCTCTTCCACTCCTACAAGTAGATTTTGCCTAATGCAAGCGGTTTTAAGCAGGACCTGGACAGAACAAAATATTACTGTGTACTAGAACAAGGACAGTGTGGCTATGGCCTCATATTTCTTTTCTATTCTGCTATCTGTTTTGATTTTCAAGTTTGCAAAAGAGGAAATTAATAAGGTGGCATTTAACAGCCAGACGTTTGGAGAGACTAAAGCATTACTGGGGAGGAGGAAAAGAATCTGTTCAAATCAGATTCATTTAAACTCGGTCTTTTCCTCTGCCTGTAATTCCCAGCAGGAATTTAGGCACTGGCACCAGGTCTCATTCCTGGTGCTACACTGAGCTTACCAGCTGCACTACACTCTGAAGTGAGGGAGGTCATCAGGTTTGGAGGAACTAGGTGGAGCACTGGGAATATCTCACAGGAGGTCTAGCTAACTGGCCTTATTACACCAATTTTTCTTACACGACTGATGTGAACACCATTTGAATTATGCGCAGCACCGAGCTGCAAGGAGAAGGAAAATTGATCTTACACCATATGTGTAGATGGAGAAGGTGAAAAAGCAACCAGCTGTCACAACCACCGTATATTTTTTCACAGTAGGCATCAATAAATTATCTCTGAAAAATTACCTGTAGTGGAGGAATTAGCTGTTTCTAACTGTTATGTAGATAGTGGGGTATATCAAATTTCTGATAATGCTGAAAAAAAGTGAAATGCTAATATAACATGTTTTTTCTGTGCATAACCACGTGACTATGGAGAAGCCTGTCAGGAAATTGTTGAGAGGTTTGTGTTGTTTCTTTTCTTCTTCTTTTTGTTCCCATGTTTCACAAGTCAACTCTTGAATGTTAATTGTTTCAGTTGTTGCCATTTTGCATTCTCAAACCCTCCTGTCTCAAAGCATGTGGAGATTTCTTCAGTGCAACTAATGTATTTTATTGTATATATAATATATATATATATAATGTAATCCTTACAATGTACAATTAATGAGAAGGATATTTTTGGACACTTATTGGAGAACTTCACTGAATGCAGTGGTATTCATCTGAATTCATAATGATGTAGAACTGTAGAATCATAGGATCACCAGTGTTGGAAAAGGTGCCCAGATCATCCAGTCCAACCGTCCACCTACCACCACTCTTTCAACCCCTAAGCCGTGTCCCATAATACAACATCTAAGCATTTCTTGGACACCTTCAGGCTAAGTGACTCACCTTCCTTTCTGGGCAGCCCATTCCAATGCCTGACCACTCTTTCAGAGAAGAAATTTTTCTTAATATCCAACATGAACCTTCCCAGATGCAACTTGAGGCCATTCCCTCTAGTCCTATCGTTGGAAATGGTTTTAAGTTGGGGGAGGGAAGAGGGGTGGATGTCAGGGAGAAGTTCTTTACAGGGAAAGTGGTGAGGTGCTTCAGCAGGCTGCCCAGAGAGGTTGTGGATATCCCCTAGAGGTGTTCAAGGCCAGACTGGATGGGGCCCTGGGCAGCCTGGTCTAGTATTAAATGGGGAGGTTGGTGGCCCTGCATGTGGCAGGGGGGTTGGAGATTCATGATCCTTGAGGTCCCTTCCAACCCTGGGCATTCTATGATTCTGTGGTTACGCAGGAGAAGAGGCCAACTACCACCTCACAACAATTTCCTTTCATGTAGTTGAAGAGAGTTAAAAGCTCCTCCCTAAGTATCCTCTTCTCTAGACTAGTTGACCAGGAACACTCATAGATGGTGGAAAGTGGCTTGGCTATCACCTCTGCCAGCTCCCTCAGCATTCTCAGATGAATCCCATCTGGGCCCATGGAATTGTGACAGTCCAGGTGGAATAGTTGGTCTCCAACTGTTTCTACCTGAATTGTGGGGGGTTTATCTGCTCCCCATTCAGGACTTCCAGGTCAGGGGGTACAGTACCCAGGAGATAACTGGACTTTTAAAGACAGATGCGAAGGAAGCATTGAGAACCCCAGCCTTTTCCTTATTCTCAGCGTTCAGTTCCCCTCCGCATCCAGTAAAGGATGGAGATTCTTCTTAGCCCTCCTCTAAATGTTAATATATTTGTAATTTTTTTTTTTCTTGTACTGTATTGGTCAGATTGAGTTCAGATTGGTTTTTGCTTTTTTAAATTTCTTTCTGCACATCCTAGGAGTTTCTTTGTATGCTCCTCAAGTTGCCTGTTCCTTCTTCTCCTTGAGTCTCAGAAAAGTTCTCTGTTCATCCACACTGGTCTTTTCCTTACTGGCTCATCTTGTAGCAGAGGAGGACAGTCTCCTGAACCTCTAAATATGAGTAAGTTTCAATTGTTTTTTTTTTCTTCTCTTTCTACATCTGAATAAAAATAAATCAATCTTTTCCAGTGAGCTAAAATCATATATAAGAAAACTCTTGCTTTCTGGGAATAAATTAAAAATCTCAGTTACTGTTGATGGATGAGCCACTGTTACTGAGCCTGTTTGTTTTGTATATGATTGGGCAGAAGCTATGATTAAGCAACCAGCAGGAGGCTAATGAGTGTCCAGTTATTCGTTCCTCTCAGTGTGTATTGCTTGTGTCATTTAAAGCAGGGGGTGATGTTCAGGTAAGGCGTCCAGAGCAGAGGGTAACTCCCTCTGTGGATAAAGCTGTTCAAGGGAAGTAGGTCTGAATTCACAATGGAAGGGGGTGGGGATGAAATAATGGAAATGGAGGTGGTGGCTGTGATGGTAGAGGGACTGTGACACATAGGCAGTAAAGGTTCTGTGTGTTTGTATTGTAGACTTCAAGGAGGGAGAAAGAAGACTGTGGAGTGACCAAAAATTATCAGGCAGGATGTAATATCGACCCAAGTGGAACACCTTGTGCTTGGCTTTGTTAGAACTTTGTTAGATTCACAAGGACCCACTTTTCAAGACTTTTTAGGTCCCCTGATGGCATCTTTTCCTACTATGGTATCAGCTGCAACACTCTCCTTTGCCTCTCTCTTCTGACCAAGGTACCTGTAGAATCTCTTCTTATTATTTTTCAGATCTCTCAACAAGTTTGGTACCATCTGCATCTTGGTTTTCCTCATCCCATCTCCACACATCAGATGGCATACCTGTATTCTTCCCAGGGCACTCATCCCTATTTCTGCTGCCTGTATGTTTTCTTCTTTTCCATCAGTTTGACCAGCAAGTACTTTCTTAGCCATACCAGCTTCCTTCCTCCTCTGTTTGATTTCTTATGCTGCAGGACAGAGAACTCTTGTGCTGTCAGAAGGGTGTCCTTAAAGAGCTACCAGTAATTTTCTATTCCTATGTCCCTAAGGATAGTTTTCCAGGGGATTGTACCCAACAGTTCCTTATACAGCCTGAAGCTTGCTCTCCTGAAGTTCAGGGACTTGATTCTGCACTTTACCAGGCCCATATTCTTTGAGATCACAAACTCAGTCACTACAGCCTGAACTGCCTCCAATCTTAACCTTTTTAATGATCTCTTCCAGTGATCTGCATTGGTGAGCACCAGGTCCAGGAATGCTTCACCTCTGGTTATGTCCTGTACTTGGACCAGGAAGTTATCTTCAACAGACTCCAGGGGTTTCCTGGCTTGTTTGCAGCCCACTATGTTGCTTTTTCAGCAGGCATCCGAGTGGTTGAAATCCCCATCAGGATGAGCCTGTGAGCACAACATGTCTTGTAGCTGAAGCAAAAAGGCCTTGTCAGTAGGCTCCCCATGATCTGGCCACCTGACCACTAGATGGCCTTAATTGGTCTGGTCACTAAATTTAACCCATAAACTCTCAATCTGTCATGACTATTTCTCAGAGGCAACTCTACACAATCTGTCCACCTCTCAACGTCGACAGCAACACTCCTGCCTGTCCTGCCCTGCCTATTTTTTCTAAAAAGCTTGTAGTAGTCCTCAATTGTAGCATTCAATTTTTGTGATTCATCCCACCATATTTCTGTGATACCAGTTAGGTAATAATTTTCTAATTTCACCACAATTTCCTTCTTCTCCTGCTTATTTCCTATGCTGCATGCACTGGTGTAGAGGCACTCCAGCTGGGACATCAGACGCGTTACCTTCTTGGGGTACCCCTCCTAAATTTCTCTGGGACAAATCTGAGTTTTCCCCTGCTGCTTACTAAAGTGTTCCTTGGCTCTTCTCTGGCACTTAGAAGTACATCTCCATCTATTATCAAATCTAGTTTAAAGCTCTGGTGATCAGCCCAGCCAGCTTGCTGCCTAGTATATTCTTGCTTTTCCTGCTCAGTTGAGTCCCGTCAGATCTCTTGGAGCTGATGATTTAATTCTAATTCCTAATATAGAAGACAATGTGGAAGAGAGGGGAAAAAGATATACTAGTACGTAAAAGGAATGAATGAGAGATAAAGAAACAGAATGAAGGCAATTATTTAATCAAGCCATGTTGCTTTTTAGCTCTAATTTCATTTCAGCTGGCTCAAAGGAACAAACTGTATTAGAAGATTCTCTAAATGTAAGTACTTGAAAAGATGAAAGTAACTAGCTGTAGGTGCTTTGGAAAGAGTTAATAATGGGAAGGCAAAATAGTAATTCCCAAGTTAGTTTTTCAAATTTGTTTCTTTGCTTTTAGAAGTTTATGCTGCTTTTTCTCTAACTTTCATCATTTTCCATCCTCACTGCATGTTCTGTCATAGGGCTCATAGATCTCTTGATTGCTAGGGTTTTCTTTCTTGAAATCACTTCCCAACTCATATTACAGCTGTCTGCTCTCTGACTTGTATCTCAAGCATCTTCTGGGAGGTCTGGAAATCCCTTTTCTTATTGACTAATTTATCAGTGTAACAGAGCCTTCTCATAGTGTTTGTTAACTCTCTGCTGTTTACGTTTTATACTCTTAGTTCCTTTGTTAACCCGTCCCTTTTCTCCAACCCTGCTGTTCCTAAATGTTTAATCAGGCTTTTGCTGTCTGCTGTGAGGAAATGAAATACAGGCAGCTGATGAGTACCTGCACCTTGACTGCTTTAAAGGACTTGTTTTGTGTGGCAGCTCTGGCTTCGATGACCCACAAGTCCTTGCCCAGTTCTTTGGTTTGTTTTCAATTAGTGAGAACAAGCCTTGTGAGTTTTGGAGATCTGGAAGCAAGGTGCTCATCCTGTGGCTGTCAGAATAACAGGTGTGTGGGAAAGTGGGTTTCAGACTTTGAGCAGTTGCATGGGCAAGAAGTGAACTGAAAAACATTTCTGAGCCAGAGGAGTAGGATACCACTATTGCACCCACTGTTTTACTAGAAGGATATTTGCAGGTACAGGCACATAGAGGGACTGAAGTTATGTTATTGAGCTGATTAGGCAGCTATCAGGGAATCTTATGTCCAGGATATATAAGCAGTAGTAGCCATTGTTTGGGGACAGCCAAACAATGTTTGGGGACTCTGAACTTTTGAATTGTGGTGTAAATAATGTGCACAATGGATGATAGCAGAGAAGAATCAGGCCTTGAACTCACATTGCTGAGGAGGAAATTCATGGATTCATCAATGGGATTTATTTGTCAGCAGCCAGAAATGGATAACTTCGGAAGTATAAATTTTATCATTAGAATGCTTTCCAAAACCAAACTTTGTTGACAGCCTCAACTGCTACCACATAGGAATTATATGTCTTGGGATCCTTCATAATCATTTCAGTCAGGGTTGAAGAGAAAAAGATGTTGCTCATAAAAAGAAACTCCTACAGGCCTTCAACATTAATAATTTTGTCTATGGAATTATAGATTAATAAACATCATAAAATCGTAATGGAAAATATGTAAAAATGCTACTTAAAATTTTTTTTCACCCTGATCACAAAATTCTTTCTCTAAGAGAGATAAAACATGATTCTGTAGGGCTTTGCTAAGTCTTTCCTAGGACTGTAGGTGAGATCGTAGTAGAGATGAAGACTACCTGAGAAGTTCAGTTAAGGGCTCATGTATTCCTTATTCTGTTTTTGAATAGAATTTTGTAACAACTGAAAGTGGGTGATGTTTGATACCTGATGTGCAGCAAGGTGATAAATTCAGTTCGGTATCTGTTCATCCAGTGTAAATAAAGAATGCACATCAACTGAAGGGGTGCAAATGCTTGCAGGCATTCCCTTGGGGTCACAACATGTCTCTGCATATCTTTGTGTCTTCTAAAAGTAGGTAACACTTGAACTAGTTGAATGACAATGTACTTCTCAAAACAGGAAATCAAAGATTTTAAAACAATTTTTGTTCAGCCAGATGTATTTAACTTTTATATTCATTTCCTGGGAACAGAAGAATGCAACGGGTTTAACAAGAATGTTTGTTGCACATAATCATAGGCACAGAAGTTTAAAATCACTTTTTGAATAGTAGAAAAGGGAGTGCTGTGGAAAAAGTGTATTTCTCAAATCAGATAGTATAATCTGTGGTGCTGAATGAAATGCGTATGTATCATGATCTGATATCTTTAGATTAAATTTCCAGAATAATAAAATACACATTATGAAGATGTCTCTTCTGTTAATATAAAAATATGAACAGGCATGCGTGTGTCAATGTATTTCTGTGTAGATAAGCAAAATTCAGCTTCAGGTTTTTTTGGAACTGATCTCAGGTATACTGACTTTATGCTTCAGGTGAGACTTATGGCTCAGAAGCTGAAAGAAAAGATCCACTTGGAGTGTAGATAGCTTTTGCAAATCCAGAAAATTCTTGCTTAAGAGCCTTTGCATTAGACTTAAACATGCTGGGAGAAGAACAATGCACAGAACAGTAATCACCAGCTTTCATCTTCTTCCTTTGTGAATCACTGTCCCGGCAGCACACAGTCACTCCTCATTTGTTACTGTCTTTTGCCTTGTCTAGTTTCAAAATATGCATTATCCTGCATGTTAAGAATCCTTTTCAGTTAAAGAGAAGCAGCAATGCTGCTAGCTGTTAGAACTCCAGAAGAAAAAAAAAAATACATTTTAAGCTTCAGGTAATGGTTCTGAAGAAATTCTAAAGAATGAAAATTCTTCAAATTGTCTAAGGTGTTCCCTGGGACTGAATTCAGTATTTTGGCAGTAGATGATTGTCATAAGGAAATAAAGGTACCTTGCAAGGCACCTGCTTTTTCTAATACTATTTGATGCTTATGAAAGGACAAATGAGCTTTGTGGTGAAAGTATGGAACTGTACTTTGGTGAGGAAAATGTTACTTCTATGACACTTGTATATCTTCTTTGGGTTTGAGGTGAGTGTTTTCTTTCAGTGTGTAGTGGTAGCACACTAGGGACTAGACACATTGGATTTTTGGTGCTGAAACAATAATTTAAATTTAATTAAATTTTCTTAGGTTTTGTGCAACCAAACAGACCCATAACAATTTCTGAACATGACCAAATACAAAGATGTGCTCCTTCCCTGACGTGCACTTGTTAGGGGAATCCACAATTCCTGGAAAAAAAATCTATATATCAAATGCTACAGAAAGCCTCAAGCCCTATGCTTTTATTACTGTGAGATTGAAAACCCCCAGTGATAAATTACACATGATGAATTTGTCAGGAAATTAAAGCACTGAATAGTGGACATCGAAGTGTTATCAGAAAAATCTCCTGTCCAGTGGGAACATCAGCACTAGAGAAATGGTACCTGTGATAATATATAATTTTAATAGGGCTGTGCCATGAGGACTAACCAGATGCCAATGAAAAAAAAAAAAAAAAAACCAACCAAAAAACAACTAGGGGAAAACTAATATAAAAGGAAGATAAGGTAATGGCAATATATCTTCCTATTTCCTTGTACTAGCTGACAGGTATTTTAGAGACATTAAGAACTATTTTAGATTTATTCATTTATTTTAGAGTGCAACACTGCATTATCTTCTGCAGTCACTGCAGGGTGCTCTGATGAGAGCTGGGTAAGGCTAGGGTTGAAGAAAAAGTGAAGTGCAACTGCTGTTGGAGAAGGGATAGAAAAGGACTACTGCAGGATTTCTCCATGAGGATCTCCTGTTAAACCTCCAGTGTAGTAGGCAACTGTGCAAAAGTATGAATTTCAGATTCTGTGTGAAAGACAGTTGTAAACAAGAAAGCAAACTACCATTCCTTTAGAGCTCTGATGGTATTTCCTTGGGATAAAGAAACTGATGCGTGAGCATGTGCATCAACCTTACTCTACTCCTTGTTCAGACCTTCAGGCAGAACCCTCATGTCTGAGTCACACACCTCAAGGACTGGTGAGATAAGCCTGCTCTTATCTTGTAGGAAAGCTTAGTGATTTTTTTTTTTTTGTAGCTGCAACTCTTGTTTTCATTCTCATGCATCACCCATCAGCCACTTCCCCCTACCCTTCTCTTGGAGCTGTTAGGCCTTCTCAAAATGGGACCCAGAGTCCAGCCCATGCTCTGCTGACATCATACCTGAATCCAGAAGAGATTCTCTTCTATTCTGTCTTTTGTGAACACGCATTGATCTTGATGCACATCAGTTAGTCAGGAACTGCATGAAGAAAAACAATTCTGTCTTTTTCTGCATTCATACAGTGAAAGTTAATAACTTCAGCAAACAGCTGCATCTATGTAGTACTGTTTGAGAATACAATCACTTCACACACTCCATCCTACAAAGTGCTGCAGCTCATATCCAGTCCACCAAAATATGTATACCTGTTGGTTCAAAGGGTGTTTTTTTATCTTGGACCAAGATGATGATAGACAAATACTTAAAAAGGTGCCTTACTTGATCAGTCAACCAGAGTGATAATTGTCATTTCTGGGGAGCTTACCTGGTTTTATTTTGGCCTAGGAAAGTGAATATGTAAGTTACTGTACTAAGAGCTTGATGAAATATAATAATTTTTTAAATTCTTTTTTCTGGAACCACAGGATATGTGCTATAGTCTGTAATATGGTGTAAGAAAGCTTCCAATATTAATGTTTTGCGTTTTCTTTCCTTTAAAAAAAAAGTTTAATTTTAGTAGTTGCAATATTTTTAATTGATGTGTTTATTGTTGTTTTTATTTTTGAGCCTTGATGTTAAGAAAATATAACTTGAGGCTCTAAAAACATCATATTGCAATGAGGAGTAGTTGGAACAAAGAAAACCAAACAACAGCAATAATAATAAAACTTAAATTATTGATGGAAACTTATATTAAAAAAAAAAAATCTTCAGATACACTTCTGCGTTGTTTAACACGATAACTTTTTGAAGCAATATCAGAAGTACCTTTGAGAACAGGATTTGGGGCTCCAAATTCTCCATTTCACAAGGTCAGCATCCGTCTTCAGAAGCTAAAGAAAAAAACAGTGCCGAGGTGTGAGAATCTCTTGCCTTGTATTCTGGCAATATGGGCCCTTTTCTGTGAGAGATCATCTCCTTTCTCATCAAGCTCCCAGCAGCATGGAATGATCCTCTCTGGCTCAATGCAAGCTTCCTGCAGGGGACTCATGTTTCACACTCCAAAACTCTCTCTGTGTGTAAGTATATTCTAAGTATATGTGTATATTTTTTAAAGTTCCAAGAGAGACCCTTTGTCCTTACAACGGTTTCTCCCAGCCAGCCTCTAATCTCTGAAGTTTCTGATGTGCTCTGTCAATACTGTCCTGTCATCCAATGTTGTTGGAAGCTTTTACCTGCATGGTTTGTAGGCAGGAATAACTTCTTGAGCCCGGATTCTGTTGTCTTTTCTGTTGCAGTGGCAGAGAGGTAAAGTAGATAGGGAGCTCTGATCTTCTCAAAGATTCATGGGGCAAAACAAATGGGACACTCACTCCAGTATAAGTCAGGAGAGGATGAACAAGTTGATGGTGCTCCTGTGCTTGCCTATGGGTTCAGGTTTGTTTGTGGGTTTTGTATGTGTGTGTGTGTGGTGGGTGTATTGTGGACAAATGCTGAGCACTTGCCCCTGGGTTTCTACACTTCAATTAATTTAAATATTTGCAGATCTCTTGGGCTTCGTTTAAAAGAACTATTTAAGAACAACAATAAAGAGCATTTAATCAAATATAAAATACTACAAAAAGCATCCTAAGTATCACTTGATGCAATGAGAAAAGCAAAACAGAGTAGCACAGTGGTGTTCCCTGCTGGCTGAGCTGGAGGAAGGACTGCAGTGGGTGTGAGGGCTGAGCACAACGGACTGCAGCATTCCCGCCATGAGCTGTCTGCCAGAGCAATTACTTTGATGCAGTTATTTCACTCGGATCAGATACAGTTGTGTGAATGCAGGTCCCTCATTGGTGCCACATTCAATTAGCAGGATGCAGACGAGGTGCTCGAGGGATCTGTCTGATCACATCACTAGAGAGCTGCCTCAGGGGCTGACAGCCACCCGGCCCCAACATGCTGCCCATCCTGGGTAGCTCAGCACCCCGTGCCCATCCCTGTGCCAGGCAGGCGTATGGCATCGCGGCAAGGGGCAGCTGTGACTGGGCTGGCAGCTAGCCAGGGTGTGGGAGTACAGTGAGATAGGAGGGCTGCCATGGGCCCACAGATGACATTTTCCATACTACCGGTTACAGCATGTGACAGACACCCAGCACTGTTGCACAAATGGGCACAGTTGTAGGAATTGGCGCAACAGCCCAAAGAGCAGTCTGAAATTGGTTCCTCTGTAGAAAAGTGCATTGGAGGATAACACACGCGTGCATGAGAGATATGAGCATTTGGTGAGCCAAGATGCCTCCTGTTGAGGTGTGCAGTGAGGTAACTGATGAGCTCAGCTCTTGTGCAATGTTATTGATTCAGCTTATTGTATGTGAGAGTGAATGGTTAACATCAGATTAGTGGAAATTATGAATTAGATGAGGTGAACGAGACAGTTACTTTAGAAATGATTTGATTTTCAGCAAATTGAAATTCAGTACAGAAGTATGGACTTAAATATTCTTCAGAATGTTTATGATCAGAAGTGAATGGACAGGGTGTGAAGGTGATGGTAAACATCAATCCTAAATATGATTTTGATACTAACAAGTTTCTGAACATTCAAGAATTTAAAATTGGATCGAGATGTGAATTTCTGGTTACCTCTGGTTATTGGGATGACTGGTGTGATTGCCATGACATCTATTACTGTTACATGTCAGATTTGTCAAAATCAATTCTGGAAAATCTTGCTCTGAAAGGTTTTATTTTAAAAATACTCAATAAAAATAAATACTGTAGAACAGAAACAAAGAACAGAGGCATTTCCATGACTAGCAAGAAGTGCCTTTTTTCCCATAAGTGGTAATTTATATGAAAATATCAACTCAGATTCTTATATTAGCCACTATATATTTTATATATATATAATGTATATAGCTAGGTTAATATATATTAACCACTATGTATTATATATGTTTGATATATATATATATAAAATATATAACTATATTATATATATAGTGGTTAATATAAGAATTATATATATATATATATTATATTATATATAGCGGTTAATATAAGAATCTGAGTTGATATGCTCAAGTGAAGAGAATTAAATTCCAAAATAGAGATGGATACTCTTTTTCTAAATTTCTACATAACACAGTAGAATGCAGAGTTTGTGTTACAGTGATAACTTGTTCCAGCCCTGAAACACCGAGGAGTTTCTTCAAATCTATATTACACCTGGGAGAACTAAGAAAGAATGTGAAGTTGCAGATATGTTTCCCCTCTTTGAGTAGATGAAGGTCAAATAATACTTTCTCATAAAGTAAGAATACAATTGTGTCACGTGAAAATAATTTGAACTAGTCAGGTTTAATACACTGCAGAGAATTTTGTCTTTGTTTTGTTTTTCTGGAGGAAAAATATTATTTTACATATTGTGAACAAGGTAAAAATTCGCAGTGCCTGTTGATAAAATTCTGTACCTCAGTAGGGGAGAGTATGCAGAGAACGTTTTCTACTGCAACAGACATTACAATAGATTAAATAATGGAGAGTTGATCTTCTGACACAGTTTCATGTCAAGGAATCAGAAATAATCTACTTCACATTGACCTGAATAATGTAGATTTCATTTACTTTGATGTTTTGTGAAATACAGCAATAGTAGGAGATTTTCTTGTCATAGGCAATATAACATTCCCTGCACAAAACCGAAAACTTTTTACCTGCTGTGTGGTAACTGTAGTCATTCTACCTCTGTAGTCCAATACTGTGATATGAATCTCTGTAGTAATGTAGTTGTGCGTACCTCTGCGCAGAATGCACCTGGAAGTGAAATGAGTACAAACTACCAAAGGGAAATTACCATGAGCTCAGCAAATACAGTATGTATCTAATCAAGAAATAAATATTCAAGAAGTGACAGAAATGATCAATATGGATGACCAGGGAAATACAGGAGGAAATCAAGGCCAGGAGAAATGCAGCCAAGATGTCTCTAATTTATTTATTTTTAAATATTTTGCCAAGAAAATCCCACTGAGGGCTAACATCTCATTTCCAAGAAATCCCTTAGGGCAAGGCAGAAGTGTTAGTTTTGAAAGAGAAGATATAGAAGGCAAAAGAAAAAAGGAAAACAGAAATGATCAAGAAATCTGAGATTGAAAATGAAAGGAAAATTACATGGGACGCGAATATGAATAATATATGGTTATACAAATGTAAAGTGTAAGGAGTAAGAGGTTGATGAAATAGACTGCAGGCCCTGTGGGGGAATACTGAACGGAAACTTATGACAGAAGATGTAGATTTTTCTCTGAAACAGAATGACTTCTTTAAATCTTGTTCACTTCTTTAAAAATGTTCACTAGGCAGATTGGCAGGGAGGCTTGGAAGAGAGAGAGAATGAATCAAGAACGTGGTTCTGGGGAATATTGGCACTGGGAATAAAGAGAGATTTGATTCAAAACTGCCAGAACTTGCTATGTTTCTCCATCAGCGACAAAAGCCTAGAATTATGTTTCGCTATTGATCATATAGAACAAAAAATACCTCAGTGAAACTTATGCAGATATGGTGCCCCTATATGTAGAAAGCTGAAGCTTTCAATTAGGTACCTAATAAGCTTACAATTAAGCACCTAACTTGGTCATTCCAGCACTGAAGTTTCAGATTAAATTTCATATATGCCTTCCACTATTACAAGATGCAAAAACTTCTTAGAGATGCTGATTACTACAGGAAAGTAAATGAAGCCACATTATTTGAATAACTTCAATATCTGAACAGAGATCACTTTCTGGTTGGACTGTGAAGATGTACAAGCGATTAAATAGCTGATGTTCATGGTCTTTGCTCTTCACTAGCTTTTCCTGTTGCTAATAGTGCCTCTGTTTATTATGACATTGATGTTTCATTGTCTGAAGTATTTTGAAATATAAAAACTTAGAATTTTTCTATATCAAAATATTTCAGCTCACTGAGTTTTCTCTGAAATAAACTACTATGTGAGTTGCAGAGCACAACTCACAGAGATCGTGGTGTCCCTTCTTTGGAGATCTTTGAAAGGCACTTTGGTGTGATCCTGGGGCAACCTGCTCTGTCTGGCCTCGATTGAGCAGGAGTTGGGCCAGCTGGACCCAGAGGTTCCTGTCAATCATTCAGTGGTTCTGTGAAACATGGAATGGTAGATTTGATTGTGTTTATTTTCAGGTTATTTAAAATGTTCTGTTGCAGGCTGAACAATTTTGAATTCAGCTTTATTTTAACTTCTATGTTTAATAAAAATATAATTTAAATTCTTGACTTTTTTTTTTTTTTCTGGTAGAATAGTTTCACAGTATTTGTGATTGCATATTTCCTATTTTTCTTCCTGTTCCATTCTTTTTTTCCCATAGCATTTTGACATTATCTTGATTTTATGAAGCACTTTAACTTTGATGTAATAATGGACTTTTGTTGTGTGTTTTAATCAAAATATATAAAGTTGATTCTCCCAAGTTCCATTTTAGTCCTGAAAGCTTTGACTATCTCAAGTTGGCAGACTGATTTACTATAGTATTTGAATTCTTGAAAACCTTCCATTCTTGACTGAGAGATTCCTCATACAGGTAATTTAACTGCTAACTTTGTAATCATAATGATGACCCATGAGAAAAACAGATTGATTATCTGCTAATTCAAGACAAATAAGATTTCTATGGTTCTACTGGTGACCCCCGATATCAGAGCTTAAAGAAAGGATGATTCATTTATTTTTTTCTGTTTTCTCTGGGGAGTGTACTTGTATGTGTGTAGGTGTAGGAAAAAGAGAGATTCCTTTAATCTTAATCTGTTATTAGCTGAATGTGAATTCACTGGGATGTAATACTTGCGTAGGATTAAAGGATAAATGAAAAAAATGCGTATGTGCACATGTAACCTTTGAATTTGGAAGGATTTGAGCCACTGATTAAAATAAAGTTGGGGGAAAGCTGGACAGATACAGACTGGTCAGAAAGATGGTGTGGTTAATGAAAGGGAGGCCATGTTTCACATATCCAATTAATGTCTCTGAGGAGAGATGGTCAGTGAGACTTGACAAGGGTAAAGGAAAAGATGTAATGTATTATGACTTCAGAAAGGCTTTGAGACACAGAACCACCCAAAAGGCAAGTACATTTCATTAGTCAGTCTGGATCTGATAGTGGAATTATTCACTGGATACAAAAGGGCTTGGGAGCTTGGATCGCAGTGAGCAGCAGATTGCTATTCACTGGTTAACAAGAAGTGATGAATGAACAACTGCAGAATTGGTGTCCAGACCCTGGGTCAGTTTTCAGTACAATGAAGCAAACTATAAACAGAACAGAAAATGAAGCATTAACACTTGTAGTAAACAATAATTTTAGCCTAGACAATTTTCATCAGCTAAAGGGCTCTAGGTAAATTACAGTCTAGCTACAAAGTAGCTTATTTTGCTAACATAATGAATTACGAACGAATGGAAAATGTGTTCTTTTTCCTCCTCTCCCTCTCCCTCTCCCTCTCCCTCTCCCTCTCCCTCTCCCTCTCCCTCTCCCTCTCCCTCTCCCTCTCCCTCTCCCTCTCCCTCTCCCTCTCCTCTCCCTCTTCTCTCCCTCTTCTCTCCCTTTCCTTTCCTTTCCTTTCCTTTCCTTTCCTTTCCTTTCCTTTCCTTTCCTTTCCTTTCCTTTCCTTTCCTTTCCTTTCCTTTCCTTTCCTTTCCTTTCCTTTCCTTTCCTTTCCTTTCCTTTCCTTTCCTTTCCTTTCCTTTCCTTTCCTTTCCTTTCCTTTCCTTTCCTTTCCTTTCCTTTCCTTTCCTTTCCTGTCCTGTCCTGTCCTGTCCTGTCCTGTCCTGTCCTGTCCTGTCCTGTCCTGTCCTGTCCTGTCCTGTCCTGTCCTTTCCCCTGTCCTGTCCTTTCCCCTTTCCCCTTGCCTTTCCCCTTTCCCCTTGCCTTTCCTTTCCCCTTGCCTTTCCTTTCCCCTTGCCTTTCCTTTCCCCTGTCCTTTCCCCTTTCCCTTTTCTAAGAGAAATAAAAGAAAATGTTTCTTTGAATAATTTCAGGATGCAAGTTGCACTGGAACTAAAGGTTATGTTTGAAGATAATGTTTTAACTGGAATGTTAAACGTGTTCAGCTCCAGTAATTGTGGCTCCTAATGATTTTGTACCTTGCTGATTTAAAAGGTTGCACAGCATTTACTCCAGAAAATACTAAGAACTGTGGAAGATGAGGTGTGAAACTAGGTCATTGCCTGTTTTATTACTGTGATTGTTTTAGGGTTTAAAGAGGCACAGCAATTATGTCCTTGAACTGAGACATGTGGCTCTTGGGAAGGTCAGAGGTGCAGAATCCCTCTTTTGAGGAAAAGGCTGGATATTGAGAAATATGGTGCAAGTTAATATTCCTCTAAAAAACGAATTGTCAGTGCTGGAAAATCTGTGCGAACTCAGGTTTATCCCTCGTCTCTGCACGTCACACACTTGCGTTCATTTGCTGGCTTTCTTTGCTAATATTGTAGCGTTGTTCAAAAGCTGCATCCTGTGTAGACAACAGGCCCACAACTTCTGTGAACACTGCCTTGTGATATTGAGTACCAGTAGTATGTGCAAACTGGAGTGAGGCTCTTCTAAACATTCCCAACTGATTAATCTATGCTCTTTATTGAAAGACAGTGGTAAAATTCCTTTTGGCTTTAATGGAAGAAAAAGTGTTTGTTCTGCATAGTTCTGAAAATCCAGCGTTAATGCTTCCTTGCTTCCTTCTTGCTTTTGGCCACGTATATTTATGCAAAAATCTGTTGATTGATTTCAGTGAGAGTTATGTATAAGCAATCAAGAGCAAAATTGGCTGTCATGCCTATAAAAGTAAATCAGACCATGGAAAGAAAAATGGAAACCTCAGTTCCTTTGTGAAAATTTTATTGAAAACACCAATAGATACAGTTTTGAAAGAGGTTAAATACTATCAAGGAGTTGTATACACAGTAGTATTTCTGTACCTAGTTCATACCTTTGTGAAATCTGCGTTCTAAAATGAAGTCCTCCAGCCTAAAAAAAAAAAAAAAAAAAAAAAGCTTTTCCTTTTCCTTTCATTTTCACACACTAAAAGCATATTCCAGTGAATCACACTTAACTTTTCCAAATGGTGGGCTTATTAGTTTTGATCTTCGGGTAGCCAGATCTCTGTGTGTTGGGGCTTTGCAAAGTGCTTAAGACTGTTATCTGTTCAGCTGTGGAGTACGTTACCCTGCAGTGTGTCCTCTCAGTCTGAGTAGCATGCTTTTCTGTCTTAATTGACTTATGCTCTGGAGATTTAAGATAATAAAATAAAACATTCTTCTCAAAAAATGTATCAGGTCTTGCATGGCTTGGATGCAGAACCTCCAGATGTAGCAAAGTCCAGCCAGAGCCTTTTACCACCAGTCATCTCACCGTCTCTGAAAGCAAAATTTAAAGCTTTTTAGTTGAATCCTACAGAGACTGATAGACTTCTGTTTCTCAGCTCAGCGAAGACATCTTGTTTCTTAAGTGATACTTTTCCTTTCTTTAATCAAGAAATTACTAGGCTATTTGCTATCTCTCTCTTCTCCACCCCCTCTCCCCCCCCCCCCCCTTCCCCTCTCCCCTGTATTTCCTGAGTGACCATTTTTTTTTCATTCAGATCCATGCTGGTAGTTGGTATAGCAGTGATGGCTGATGGCTGCTGCATACTGGGCTCAAATAGCTGCAGGAACTAGAGTCCTGATTTCCTGCTGTGCTGCCTATTTCTCCCATCTGTGGCTGCTCATGACTAAGCTCTACAGTAAATCCTGAAATGTGACCCAAGCACTGAATATTCAACTTGACCTCCATTTTAGGAAGCAAGTGTTTTGTGCTTAAATTACTCAGGAGAACACAAATTAGTACTCAGGGCAAAATTATGGGCATGATTGTCTATTGAATTGGACTATCAGAGATAGAGGTTTTTATTCAAAATCTGAATCATGTATGAACTGTCTGGAAATATTACTTCAGGGCTCAATTAATATGAGGCAAATGGTGTTCGAACTGTTGTATCGTGACCAGTATATACAAGTCCCCAAAACTGCTGATAACTATTCAGAAATTGGTCTAACTGAAAAGCTACAGTTATGGGCTTCTTGTTTTGTAAGATACCATATCACCAGATGGACTGCAGAATTTTGCACTATGCTGGGAATTGTTTTGTATGAATAATACTTTTTTCAGAGAAATAAATTTAAAATAATGATATTTTTTTTTCATCTATTGTTGGGGATGAAAAACATTTGTATTGCATATTTCAAAAGTAGATCTTCATTCCTAGTTGCGCAGTGTCAATTATGCTTCTGCTTCCTGTGGTGCTGATGTTGTATACTGTTGCAAATAGTAATAATAATAATAATAAAACCAATCAAACAAAAGCCAATCAGTACACAGCACTTAAGTATCTTTTGCTTCAGGTACATTGTATTGAGTGATAGAAATGAATAATTTTGCAGTGCTTTACAAAACTTTACAAATATTAACATAAAGAATCTTAAATACATCATTTTCTATTACACACTAATAATTTTAACATGAATTAAGGAAGAGCAAAATTACCTAAAACAAATACTTCTACTTCTGTTTGCCTTACTTTGAGGAAAATTTCAAGGTGTTTCATTTTCTTGTGGAGCTCTGTAAGTAAATCAAATTTGTGTAAAAGTTTTCATATGTGGCATTGTGGCATTATTAAAATTTGTGAATGTTGAAGATTTGATTATATGTGATGTCTTATATGTAGCTCAAATCTGCCATGCTGATGCTTTTTTTTAAGATTTTCTAGAAATTCCCAATGTTATTCTTAAAGAAGACTTGAATAGCCAGTCTTTAGAGAGAATTGACACAATACAATTTGATTTTTGCCTCAGATGATATTTTTCTTTTTATTTCTCTGCTTTCATTTTCCTCAAAATATTCTGTCTGTTCTTGGTCTTTAACCAATATTGTGATATAAAAATTTAATTTCACATATAAAGGAATTTCATCTTGTGAGTTTCCAAAAAATCTACTTTTACATGAAAGTAACTGCTTAGGTAGGAGAAGATTGCACAAATAAAAGTGCTTATGACCAAGAGATTAGGAAGTTCAGGAGGACAAAGTTTCATGTGGATAATAAGAACTATATTATATAGAATTATATATAGAACTATATAGAATGAGAACTATACTCCAAGCTAAAAGTAATGCTGGATATGTGGTTAAAATGTCATGTTCAATGCTTAAGCTAATTTAGAGATAGGGATGCATGGCGTATGTTGGCTCACCTAAGCTGTCTACTGAGATTTCTTGCTTTTCCTTGATTTTTATATTTTTACCAAAATCAAAGAGATTGGACAACAGGTCTTCACCTATAACAGTTAACCTAAATTCCTGTTTATTCACTGGAAGAAATCAGAGTTTTTGGATCAATTTCACTCTTCAGGGTGAAAGAAGTATTCAAAAGAGTGCAAGTAATGCTCTTAATAGTGTCAACAGTGCGTTGCTAAATGACATCTCATACACTGCAGAGAAACATTTCTATCAGCACTAACTCAGATTCTCTGAAGCATTTTGATTTGGACAGTTGTTAGTAGTATATTTTCTTCCTCTGATTATAGTACAAGAGGAATATACAACCTATGGTCTTCTCAGCAATGATAATATCACAGGAGTTATGAGAGGATTTTGGAGTTGTCAGTGTGTGCTGGCAAAGATCAGTGTTTGTCAATGAAAACTCAGTAGCATAGTGGAAATGTCAAGTTCTCTTTTTGTGCAACTGAATTTTGCGTTTCAACATATGTGTCCTAGGAACCTCCTCCAAGTAACTCTGCCTTAGTTCTCCTATATGGCTATCCCTCAGATTGCTTTCCTTGACCTGATTACAGAGAGGAAGAAATTACATTTTCATATGAAGAGTATCATCATCTTATTTTTTTTTTCTACCCTTATATTCTGTGTACAAACATCCATCCTTCTGTGTCATTGGTTATTAGTAACAAAACCCCTTTTTTAAAAACTTCTGTGCATACTTCAGCCAGTGTTTTCATTCCCATTTTTTCCTATTCAGAGACAGTCTCTGCTTACTGTACATCTGTTGTGAAACAAAAGATGACAAAGTGTTTTATATATCAGTTTGATTTATAGATAAAGACTTAAACGATAACATGATAAAGCAGACAAAACCTGCAAAAAACCTGGCAGATGAGATGCATTAAATAAAAGACTGGCTATAAACAGCTCAGATGACATATGTGTGCTCCAGCATTGTCATCAGCATGCATGAATTTCAGCAGGGAGGCTGCTATAATAAGATGTGTGAAAGCTGATGACTTGAAGAAAGCATTTTTTTTTCCAACTGTGGAGACATTTGCCGGGAGTCTATGAAGTAAATTTTCTGTAGCAAATCATAAGAATGAGTTTCTTTTGATGTCTGTATGATACAAGCAGGAACTTGACAAGAAACCCCCTTCCTCATCCTTAAAAAGAGTCTCTGTCTGGTGCTCAGTACTAGGTGTGAGACTGAAGTTTGGTGAGAGACCTTGTTTGTTTATTCTGTGTTTCCACTTCTCTTTGACGTTATGAAGAGATTGATCAAGGCAAGCACCTCCCTTCCCCTCATCAGATGTTAAGATGCAATGTCTTTTCTGATTAAGCAGTTGAAGAGGCTTATGTAGCTGGTTTCTTCTTACATGAAACAGTATCTCTTTATTCCTTTGTGATTTATTGCTTCTGGCAATTAGGAGAGAAATAGGTTTTAACTTGATGGGGCTGGAAAAGAGATTAGCAAAACCTGTTGTTGCATAATTCAGGTATAAGAAAACTGCCACTATATCCCTCCAAAGCCTCTCCTCTAGTCTGGACAATTCTGCGTTACTTAGGCTTTCCTCTAGGGTATCTACCTCTATCCTCTGGACCATTTTTCTTATTCTTTTCTGAACACATTCCAACTGTGAATAAGTTCATGATATTTGGAAACAGAGCAAAGATCTCCAAAACACAGAGCATGCTCTTGTGTCCACTAAAGTAGGTTGACTGCAGAAATCTGAGCCCAGACTGTTACCATTCAAGCCCTATAGTTACTTATTTCCTGTATATGCACAGAACAACTTGATATCAGACACCACAGTGGTATATTTCTTCGCAAAATATCAAGTGGTCCATTTTCAGTAAAATATTTGCAAGTAGAACCATAGAATATCCCAGACTGGAAAGGATCCACAAGGATCTTCAAGTTCAACTCCTGCCTTCACACAGGACCACCCAAAATTCAAGTCCTGTGGCTGGGTTGGTTGTCTGAGTGCTTCTTGAACTCCGGCAGCTTGGGGCTGTGCCCGCTGCCCAGGGCAGCCTGTTCCATGCTATACCCCTCCAGTTCAGAACCTTTCCTTAACCCCCACCTAACTCTCCCCTCACCACACCTCCGTGTCATTTCCTCAGGTCCTGTTGCTGTCACCAGAGAGCAGAGTTCATCTCCCCTCCCCTTGTTAGAAGCTGCAGGCGGCCATGAGGCCTCCTCTCTGTCTCCTCTGCTCTGGGCTGAACAAGCCAAGGACCTCAATTAGTTCTTACGTAGCTTGTCTTCTTAGACCCTTTACCACCCTTGGAACACTTCTTGGAATGCTCTCTAATATCTTATGCAATGCCCAAAACTGCACCCAGTGCTTGAGGTAAGGCTGCACAGTGCAGAGCAGAGTGGGACAATCCCTCTTCGTGCCCAGCCTGATGCACCCCAGAGTATGGTTGGCCCTAAGTACTATCTGAACACTGACTTTCCTGAACCTCTGGTAAACAAATACCCCTTTAAAGTCCTAGGCAATGGGTCTAAAAATGGTAAATTGCTGGAAGACTTCTGTTTATCGTGCAACATCAGACGAGATTTATTAATGCTGTCTAAGCAATCAAGGCATAAATGGCTTATAATCTGATAGGAATTGCTGTGCTTAACAGGATAAAAACAATTGTATTTGCAAAAAAAATTCCTTTTAATCTGTCTATATTTTTTCTATCACTCTGATAGTCTTGCTTTTGTGTGTGTGTGTGTGTGTGTGTATGTATTTGTCTATCTGTGGCAGATATTTGTCCTAAATTTCAGTGAAATCCTGCTGTACCCTGCAGTACATTACCACATAATATAAGAAAGCTTCTGATCTAACCTGCTTAGTTTAAGAGGCAAGACACATGGTGAGTGAAAATAAATTGAAAACAGGAATAAATTATTTCTTGAGAAATAGTGGTTTCAGTTGGTACCCTGCCCTTATAGGCACACTCTTGATGGAAAGGTGGATGGAAGCTGAAGTGAATCCCCTTATTGGGAGCTTTGGGTCTGGCACACCAGCAGAAGCTGAGACATTGTTTCCCTTCATCTCTAAAACGATCACAATCTAGTAGGAAGTAGCGGTTCTGATGGCAATTCTTGTACTGGAGTTTGAAGGGAGTGTATTCGAAGTGACTAGATTATTTGATTTTCAAAAGGAAAAGTAAATCTCAAAAATCTTTCTTTCTATGTTCTATGAGTTTTGCAGAGAGAGTGAATTTAATTGCAACTCCTGTACCCTATTCTTTGGGGTCTAATGACATATTGTTGTTGTTGCCTTTCTCAGAATAACCACAAAAAAGAAACATCTATTATTTGAAAATACCTTTTCATTGTCTGTTATTTCATACAGAATGCTATTTAAAAGTAGTTATAAAATATAACTATGGAATATATTAAGTAAAGAGGCAGAAAAAGTAATAGTCTCATTCAGCATTTTTAAGGAGATAATATACTGTTCCTTTTTCTCTTTCTTTTGTTCTGTGGAGCACACTAATCATCCTACTGTTTTCTAGTTTTTGTATGAATATATATATATATATATATTTGTTTGTGTTTTATTTTTGCAAGTGCTCTGAGGATAAGTGCTCAAGAAGTGACAGTTTCTCAAATATTAGTGCTTAGGACTGTTGGCTCATGAATTAATAGTAGTTCACATGTAAACCTGCACAAATCCATCCCTAGTAGCAAACAGTAGCAAAAATATATTTGGGAAGAATCACAGCAGTTGTATCCAGTGTTACAAAATGTAAAGTCACTGACTTAAAGCTTCTTTAATTTCAGTCTTCCCTCTGCAGATTTCGTGGGTGTCCTCTGACCACAAGGATCAAAAGGTCTCTCAGATTAGGTGGGACCTTTGGAAAATTCTGGTCCAACTTCAAAGCAGGGTAGGTTGCAGGGTCAGGTTGCTCAGAGCTTGATCCTCATGGGTTTTAAAACCTGTGAGGATGGGGATGGCACAGCCTGCCTGGGCATCTTGTGCCAATGCTCAGATGTCCTCACAGAGAAAACATTTTTCTTTTTAACTGATTCAATCCTCTCTGTGCACAATTTATATTCTGGTGCTCAATGTGACAAACCTTGGCATGACAAGAATCAATTTCAGTGGCAGAGAGGCTGGAAATGAATTAATCTGCTGTGTTCTTTATTTTCCTTTCTTTGATTATCTGTTCAACACTTTCTTAATCTATGCATTGGGGAGAGGTGTTGTCATGATCTCACTTGTCTTATTAAAAATATTAATAATAATGATAGGCAACAGGAAAATCCTAAGTGTTACCCTGAGGTTTTGAATTTGATTCCCTGCTTATAACTACAATGAATGAGTTGTGATTACTCAGTGAAATAGTTCTGCTGCCCTAGGGAAAGGAAGAAAGAGGAGAACAGAAAAGTGGGAAATATATAGCTCTCTGCTTTCCCGCTTTATTTGCAAAACAAAGTCAGAGGGGTGCTAATTAATGTTGAGAGTTCTTGCACATTTTGTGTCAGAGATGTCTCCACTGTACTTTACGTATATGTTCTATCATTAAAATCTGCAGAGAAAGACATTGATCAAATGTCCCTTCTCTTTTTGAACAATCATGATGAACTTTAGCAGCCATCAGGTAAAATGTTACAAGCTATGACAGCCTCATCTTAAGGGAACCTCTGTGGATTTTCATGTGTCAGTTGTTAAGCAATTGGAGTTGTATTTCTAAAGGATGAAGACTTTGAGAGTGCAGTTTTTGCTGCCAGCACAGTGTAATTGTCCCACAAAGCCAAAATAAAATTTGGACAGTATTTAAGGAATGATGAAAATAATGTTTCCTCCAGATTTTTTTTGGAGAAAATTACATGAAATATTTTACTATTTTTATTTCAAGTCTGCATGGATTTTGAATCTTTTAAGTAGCATAGTACAATTTCTCTTTCTGTAATGCTTTGAAAATAACCATCTCAATAAGGCAGAAAGGTGGGACTAGTATCAGAATAACTGATCTGTCATAGTACAAGCAGATTTCTAAAATTTGCATTTTTATATTGCAGGTAAGTATTTAATGCAGTACTGTGAGATAATTATTATTAATTCTCCAGTCTTAATAATAGCAATGAAATATGCTTATGACTCTATTTAGTTTCCCGTGCTGTGCAATACAGTGCTGTGCAGTACAGTGAAATCAGCAAAGCTAACACTAGCAAGCAGAATTAGGCAGACACACATGCACAAGCTTTCTCAGGATCAGCGTAAGGAAAAAGTGTGTCATGGCCACCTCCATCACTGAGAGCTTTTGAGTCTGCTACTGGGTATTTGTATTGAACCTCAGCCACCTAACACAGACTATTGGACTTCTTAAATTTTTTTTCAAGCTAGTCTACCCAGCTGTCCCTGTTTCTGTCAGCACAAGCTGTCTTGCTTGCTCCCAGAGCTGGCCAGCCGTGGAGTCAGACAACCTTGAAAGGCAAACCCTAGGGAAGGGAAGAGGAGGAGAGAGGTTGCTTAAGAACAAGCCAGAAAATATCTCTTGGAAAAAAAAAAAAAAAAAAAGATGGATGTATAAACACAGTTTTTCTTTTTCTTTTGACTGAGGAAGATTTATTTTATTTCTTCCAAGTTGTGAAATGTTTTGTGTGAAAGAAATTCAGTTTTCTGAGCTGCTTTGTGTTTGTTATCCAAAATAAAAATGAATAAGAATTAATCACATCCATTTCTTCAAAGTCTTTTTCACATCTCGGAAGTTTGTGCTAGCAAGTATAGGAAGTGATTTGTCTTAGATAGCACTGACTTCATGTAAGCCAAATCGCAGAGTCACAGAATCACCAAGGTTGGAAAGACCTACAAGATCATCCAGACCAACCATCCACCAATCACCAATAGTTCTTACTAAACCATGTCCCTCAACACAAAATCCAAACATTCCTTGAACACCTCCTGCATCGGCGACTCCATCAGGTCCCTGGGCAGCCCATTCCAGTGCCTGAGCACTCTTTCAGAGAAGTAGTATTTCCTGATGTCCAGCCTGAATGAATCTCCCCTGGTGCAGCTTGAAGCCATTCCCTCTAGTCCTATCACCAGTTGCACGAGAGAAGAGGCTGACCCCCAGCTCACTACAACCTACAACTACAATGTATTATCTGGATGGATCATAGTATAGTATTTTTTTTTGTTTGTTTGTTTTTTTCTTCAAGAGTTTAGTTTTTAGTGGGATTTATAGCTATAATTTCATCTCTTAAACAGGAAGATGCTTGCCTCCTTTGTCTGCTTTTTTTTTTTTTTTTTTTTTCTGCTATTCAGCCTTTCTTCTTAGATGTACTTATTCTGTTTTCTTCTTTACACTAGTTTTGTGTTCATTACATAGTTTTGACCAATTCTTAAATGATTGGTACTGTCTAATTTTGCCTTATTCACATCACATTCATCACTCACATTCAGGACTTGGAAGTGAAAATGACATGAATATAGTGTCTCACCTGGAAACTGAAAAGTCTGTATCTAGAACTTGTAGCATTTTTATTAGTATTGTATGATATATTTGCTCTTAAACCCAGAACAAAAAAATAGATACAATATTCTTCTCCGATTCCTTCTTACATTTCAGCATATTCTGTTTCAGCTTGGCAGAGATTAAAAAGGAATGATGAGGTCCATTTTGGGTTGTTCATTAGCTGAAACAAACATGAATGTTATTGTTTCCTTTTTTATATAGCAAAATATATATAGAAGTAGTTGTGGTAGTAGATCTGTGTTTAACAGATGCAGAGCAAAAAGGGAACAGCAAAAGACAAAAGCATCCTGAAAATGTAGTTGTGTTTAGTATATTTTACCTTAAAATCTTGATACTGTTAAGGTAATTCTATGATTCTGTGGTTCTATGATTCTGTACTAATAAAAATAGGCATTTGGGTTATTTCTATCAGTTATTCAAGGTTATTAGCTCCCATCTGAAAAAAAAAAAAAAAAGAAAAAGAAAAAAAAAAGAAGTGAATTGTATTGAAAAATAGTGACATTGTTTATTTTTTGTGACACTTAAAACAACCAAGCATTTCTTTTGATATGTTAAATGGTAAAGTTAACATTTCATCAGAAAAGACAAATCCCAGTTCTCTTTGCATTTTTGGTAACAGCCAAATACTTTGTGTTTAAAAAGTCTAAAAAGTTGAAAAGTTACTTTTCATTTTTCTAATATGTGAAATTAAAAAGCAAAGCATACATTTACTGAGAACATTTGATTTATCGCTCTCATGAAGAGAGAAGTGTTTCAGAAGAAAATTATCAAGTGGTTCAAATAAATTTGGTTGAGGATGTGTGAAACAGTTGAAAGAAAGTGGAACCCCTAAGGACAGTGTGCTCCTGAATCTCTGTTGAAAACTTTGACTCAAACTTTTTATAGTTGATTTTATGCTTGTGGTTTCTACTGGGATTTGATTAAGAGATGGTAGTAATACAATAACATATGCTGCTCTTCCTTACAATTCCCACCCAGTTTTACAGATCTAAGAAGCAGTGATTTGTTTGCAGGAAAATAATGTCTGGTGAGCCTGCTGGTGGGGATACAAGAGGAAGAGAGAATGAGCATTTTCAACTGGGAGAACTCAAATAATTGGAAGGGCTCTATCAAGTAAATAGTACTAGGCTTCCAACTGGTCTTACTGACTTGACTTGAAAATCGGACTTTTCTGTAAGAGAGGCCGTGGGGCCAAGTATACCTTTGCCAGTAATGAGGGGTATAATGCAAAGTATATCTCCTGAATTTCTGAAGGTGATAGCAGTTTCTACCAATTGAGGAAGGATTTTATTCCAGAATGATCTGTTATGACACGTAAAACCATGATTCTAGGTATAAATTATTGCAACCTTGAAGACCTTTTAAAAAAGGAGTGGAGTGTTCATTTAAATTTCAGTGAGTCTGAACTCAGCATTATTTGGTCTGTAAGATGCATAACCTCTTAGCTGCCCACTGTGATTTTTACAGAACTTCATCCTTGATTCTTCCTGTATATTCTTCCTGGTTAATCTGGTTTCATTGAGAAAGAAAATCAATTTGTTATTTTAGTTATTTCCGTGGAGGATTTATACAGTATTGTATACAGCACAAAATACAGTCTATGGAAAAATAATTATATTACAGTAGTTCTTGTTTCCTTGGCACTGTTACATCTCCAAAATAAATGAATAATATGGAAGAGCAGTGTCTTGCTAATCTACACTCAAGGGAGAATCTTCAGATTTGATTAGTGGGGTTTGAAGGCTGTCCACTGCTGGATATATTGTGGTAGGATGGAGCAGAGAATTTTTCAACACAGAAGATATTCCTGAAACAAAATGCCCTTTTCTCAGTGTTACAGGACAGATTTTTTTTTCCTGTCTGCTACTGATCTCTTCAGCCTGTCAGTGCTTTCACACTGACCAAGGAATTGTCAGTGACTCCTGCCAGCTACATGGGCAGAAGATTTTCCACCTTTATGGTTATCATTACCATATCATGATGGTTATCATGTTTTTCTACCTGTAGATCAATCACCCCCCTTTCCCAAAGCCATACTGGTGGCTGGATAAAGGGGGTTGTTGGAAAAGATAGAGTTTGACCCTGAGGGGAAGGAGTGGCCCTAGTAGAAATGTGACATTGTGAACAAGAAGGTGCTGTGCAACATGATGCCCTATTTTGGGGTGACTTTGCAAAAACTCAGTTTGTCCATGTTGAAAGCTTTGATCTCTGTGTGTGGCTTTTTCTGATCTGCATCAGCATGTTTTAGCCAGCTGAGTAATGCAACATCACTGAGACAAAGCCAGTCATCTCATCTGGCAGTAATGCCTCTGGCTACCAAACAATGTGATTGTACCTCAAGAGCTGAGCAAAATTGGGCTTCATCACTGTTAATCAGAATTATAGCTAGGGTTTTTAACCTGTGATAGTAGTTATTGACTGTGTAGGCTTCAGCTAACCATTCCACAGACTGGACCATGAAGCTGACAGGAGATCTGGACCTTTGGGAAAAGTGTTCTGTGTGTAAGTGAAGGGTGAAATACTCAGTGTTATGAGGGTTGGCTTTAATGTTTCCAAACTGTCAGCATTGAGAAAGATGACAGGCAGAGAAAAATGACAGGTGTTGGTAAGGGATAACTCAGATTATCTATAGGAGGGATGAAATGATGACTTCACATCAAATTATTGCCAAAACATCAGTCCTCTTTTCACCCATCCAGTAAAAGCAAACTTTGTCTTTTAAGAAACAGGAAAACATGAATCCTCCATCCTCTGAGAAAATGATCCTTCAGGCAGCTACACCAGCTGTACATTGCTAATTTTGGGTTTTGTTGATGATTATGAAATGCATCAAAGACAACGAAGAGAAAATAGCTTTTTGAATTATAAAAGGATCATTTTTTCTTACAATGTACTTACATACTGATACACTTGCAGCTGATATCTGTTTTGCAAAATAACCACATAATTTGCAAGAAACAAAACAGCCTGCTTGGATACTGTAATGCTGGGAAGTAACAAATAGCCTATAAAAGATGTACCTAGGAAAGATTCTTATTAGCAGTATCATTTGAAGAGCTTTTTCCAGTGAATAAAAATTGCATTTTAGGTAAAGTCAGGTAGCTGGCATGGTGTAGCCTGTGTCTGTTCCTATGGGATGTTTTCTCTTGCTCTGTCATATCTCTGTTATAACTTGCACGGTCTCTGCTCTTAAACTGCTTGCCTGGGATAAGCACCATGTTTTCTGTGTGTCTGCAAGATAGCTTGCAGCAAGTGCAGGTATGGGGTTTTCATAACTTTATATCTATAATTTATAACTTGATTGTTACTTGTCATTATTAAATTATGACAACTCTAAAGTAAAATACTTTTAAAATTAAACTTAATAGGTGTTTTCAAGTTAGATTGTTAGTCAGCAATAGTCTTACGCTGCTCTGCTTATGCATACAGAGGAATGTATGATAGTTCATCCCAAATCTTCTGTTTTGCAGAAGAGCAAATCTCAAATGCTTGATGCAAACAAATTCTGGAGAAGCTATGGATACCCTATCCCTGGGAGTGTTGAATGGGGTTTTGGGCCACATGGTCCAGCCGGTGGAAATTCTGACCATAGCAAGGGGGTTGGAACTAAATGATCCATATGGTCCCTTCCGACTGAAATCATTTTATGTTTCTATGAACTACACTCAAAAATAACATTGCAGAAGTAAGCATAAGAAAAATCTGGTAAAAAAAAAATGTGATTGGGGTCAGGTTCTCCAGGACTTCTCTTCAGATGTAAAATATATGATAGGACAAACTAAGGGGCTTCAGCTAAACAGCCCACAGTTCTGACCGTGAGGCTGATGATAGATCTGGAACTTTGGGAAAACTATTCTATGGTTTCCCCCAAAGGTGATCAGCAAGGTCCTTCTGAGTTTTAGGAGAATGATTCATTAGGATAAATTAGCAGAAGTAATTTCTAGTTGGTATCAGTCTTCCAACAGCTCTTTTTTCTCTGCTTTGCTAGTAGAAAAAGGGAGCTGACATTTTTATTAGCAGAATGTATTGAATGAGTTGAATATTGAATGAAATATAGTTGAATGAGACATTAATCAGCACAGAAGCTGTGAGAAGAATGAATCCTATACCTTGCTTTTTATTAGGGTTATTATTATTATTTCACAAGATGTGTTTTCAGATGTTCTATTAGTACTGCCAAGATGGTGCACCATAATGAACCTATTGTATTAATGTTAAAACCTGTGAAGTCCCCAAGTGTTACTTAGTGCAGTGAAACTAATGTAAGATTAGACTTTTTTTTTAGCAGCTTGATCTCTTTATTTCTTGGCCTTTGTTTCACATTCACATTTTCTGCATTTCTTGGGTACAAATGCGTCTGTGTGCACAGCCGTAAATAGGTCTAATTTCTTGATGTATACAAAGTGTGGAAATGTTTCTCTCTTTTGGAAAGAGATATGTTAGCACTAGTTGGGTGTACACTGAATTTGCAGCTGCAAAATAAAGAAGAAAATTTGCTCCACCTCAGTGTTTTGTGAGCATGGATAAAAGCTGAGGAGAAATATTATATAATTTGAGCTATAGTATTTTATTGTTCCAGAAATTTATACTCCTTAATCCAGCCTTGGATGCTATATTTTGGAATAAATGCTTTTAAAGTCAAATTTGTGCTTCACGATTGTCAGTCTGGCTTAATCATTTGAAAAACAATCCTTTAAAATAACCATGTTATTTTAAATACATATTAAAATAATCCTTTAAAATAACCATTAGACTTTTACAATAATGGGTGCTAGTGATTATCAACAAGTGACATTGACTTCAATAGACCATCCATTCAAATAATTGTTTTCTAAGGAATTCACATTTAAGTGCTCTAAATGATTTACTTTTATCCCTAAAAGTTATTCTCCAGCTTGTTGGAGTTATTCCAGGTGAAAAGCAAAGCAGTCGGAGCACAACAGTTAGGACAGTCCTAAGCCATACAGCTACTCTGGATCACCTCTGCTGGAGTTGCTTCCACTGGTGCAGTTACTTGGGTGCATCTTAGCCTTTGTTTTGTAAGAAGCTGTGCATTTTTCAAAACTGTCTACCCTGGATATTTAGGAGCAATGGAGGCCTTCCCTGCTGTGAATAACAGAAGTGAGCAGGTAATCAACGGACGAACTTGGCCACAAACTCTATTCTACCTTCTTGGTTGGACCCGGCAGCCCGTGCTCAGGTGATTGCTGAGTTCAGCAGATATTTCTGCATGACGAAGTGGTTAATGGGAGCTGGCTACCTGCAGCAGCATGACAGTCTAGCCTGATACTCTAATGGAGAGAAAACTTGAGAGATTCTGTTTGTAAACCAACTTTTTATTTCTTCAAGAAGGCAGGCATACTGCTCAGCTGCCAAGTAACATGGCTCTATTCAGTGGAGACAGTCCCATTTAGAACATGGAGAGGCACAGCCAGTTTCTGTCTGATAATGAGAACTGGGCAATGATAATGTTTTCTAACCTCAGTGCTATTCATTCAGAGCAGTAGTATGCCAGGGAGAACTGGAGCTCTGTTCCCAGCACTTTAGCAGGCAACTTGCTGTACCCTTACCACTTTGTCCTCTCTCTGGAGAATTTAAACTTGCAGGCACTTTGTACTTGTTTTCATTCTTCCCTTTGTCCCTTTGGTGATTTTTCCTGTAGTTGCCGGGAGCTGCTGAAGATTTCCTGGCCTGTTTTATCAGAGCTCTGCATGCAGGCTAGCTCTTGACTGCTCTACATGTTGTTTTGTGGGCTGTGGCATAACAGATAGGAAAGCTAGCAAGCACTGAACTTTTTGAACCAGCTGAGTCCATAAAATATTCTGCACAGGCACATCTAAAAATATTTGAAATTCAAGTGAATTTTTTTTGAAGCTATTGACCATTTATAACCTGTAGATAGCTTAAATTGGCAAATAAAAAAAATGTTGTAATTTGCTGTAAACAGATTTAATAAAAAGGAACCTTTTAAGCCAAGAATATAATGTAAGTCATCCCATTCCTCGTGAATAGCAATTCAATAGTGGAAAAACTCATTCATGACAGATCTCTGAGTCACTGTAGATCTAGGAGCTGGAAGGGAGAAAAACAGTTCTTTAATGTTTTAAGAAAGAGCTAAGGAAGAATGGTGAAAATGTGGAACATAATTCTCAGAGCTCAGTGGTATACGTATAGTAGAAATTAATTTTTAAAAGGACCATCAGTCATTTAGACAAACATGAGGATTAAGTCAGGATATTTCCACAAATGCTGATTTCTTGACAAATCTGGCTTAAACAAAAATTGTTGAAATAATGAAGAGAACATGAAGATAGTTGTAATCTGTGTGGATCCGGAAAATAAATTTAATGCGATGCCATGTTCTGTATAGGATTATTCATTAGTCATGTATGAAAACTGCTATTCTTGAGGATCGAAATCTCAGCGAGTGATTGAAGTCACCTCAAAACTGAAAGTTCAGAACTAGCTCTGAAAAAAGTAGTATGGAATTCATGGAAGTTAATGTTGCTCATTTTCATGCCATGCACAAATATCTTGGAGAAAGACTTACAGATGTTGTGCAAACTTCTGACACAGTGATCAATCTTATAACAAAGTTATGGACCCTCAGGAAGGGTGATCTGTGAATTCTGCTGGCATTTTAGATGAAGCTACAGGAATCTGTGAAGTTTTGATGCATTGCTCTGGGGTCATCTGGCAAACCAACACTGAGAATGAGAGTGCTGTAAAAAGGATCAGTGAAAAAGGAGCTTTAGCTATTGGGGTGTCCTTTCCTTAGGAAGATGAGTCACCTGCTTGCAGACTGCACTTGGTCAGCTGGGAAAATGCAGCAGGTCAAGATGTGATCTGAGGAGAAAGTGGCTGGGCAACATTACAGAATGATGTAATGAGCATCTGATGAGTTTGTGGATGCTGAAGGTGGATAAAAAATTGCATGTGATTGCCCTTGCGTGCCAACGGATGGGTGTCTTTATTGTTGTACTGCTTTGAGATTTGCTGGAAGTTTGCCTTGTCCTGAGTGCCCCAGGACATATCACAAGGAGAGAGGTATCCTGTTTAGTTTCCGGGTGTGAAACAGTATTAGAATTATGGTGTGACCAAGACTAAAAGGTCAGGAGAACAATAATTGTACAAATGTAGAACTAAAGCAGTAAGTCAAAAGAAATATGTGGCCTTTTTTAACTAAGGTTTGCATTTGTTCATATATCCATCTTGTTCTTTTTCCTGCCACTCCTCAAATTTGAGGCAGCAAAAGTAATAAGCTTCTCTCTGTTTAAAATATATATCCTACCTATCTTTACTAGTTTACTTCTGATGCTTCCTTAATACATGAATGCCTCTAAGGTCTAAATCTCAGACTTCCTGTTAATTTGAGGTGATCTAAGCAGAATGTCCAGACTAAAATTGCTTTGCAAATCTGCAGTACAAGGTTTGGTTAATGTTATCTTGTACAGCAAGATACAGCAGTGTGTCAAACTTTGATTCAGGTTTTTATATTGATGGATTAATTTTTCATTGTCTAACACAGAGGAGGAAAAACCCCTTCTTTGTACAGCTCATTCATTTTTACATATCCTACAGTGTCATACCCCTCTCTATTAACACAAAGACTTCTTTTATTTTATATGCCTGCAAAAAGCAGCAGGCTTCTCTCCTAATCAGTGTTGTCTAGGTTCATTGCTGGAGGGCCTAGGTCATTAGTAATAAAGGTCATTACTTGATGTTTCCAGCACACTGAGATTTTCAGATGATCCCTCCCTCCTTCTTTTAATCTCTCAGAGGCAAGAAACAAGTCTGGTCTCTTGTTATTAAAGTTATTTTATTTCTTAAAGAATAAACTGGTGAGTTCCTGAAAACAAAAGCTCTATAATTGTCATCGTATGTGCATAATAGATGTGAATGTGACAGCACAGGAAACTTGGAAGTAGAGAAATGAGGAAGAGAATTAGGTGTTAGCTATTATATTCACCTTAAGTTCCTCCAAGGGGCTGAATCAAATGCTGAAGGAAAATCCCACGGAGCCCTGAGGCTCCATGTCATGCTTGCCCTCATTACCTTACTTCTTAGCCTTGTCTGATTCCTAGCATCCTAATTGAAAAGACACTTTGTAGTAAAAAGATGTGTTTGAATCACTTTGAAAGCCAAACTCCTATGGTATTTTTCCCACCAATTGTTTCTCTGGATCTTTGAGCTTATTAAACAAAATGATCTTCTGAGGCTTCATGGAGTGCAGGCATAACTCTGCTGCCCGCAAGTAAGGAAAAAAATAGCAAATTCTAAACATGGTGTTTTGTTCAAGATTTTAATGAGTGTTAGCTTGTCTCTCATATTTTTCTTCCCCCTCTTGTTTTGCCTTTAATCTCTCTCTACCTCCACGATTAAACAGCTGATTTATATTTAGTGGAGATATTTTTAATTTTTATACTGAGAATCTATATGTTTTTATAGTGAACATAAATGCTTTATTTGTACAGAGATGAGAATATTCTCCTGGGGTAGAGGTAAGGTATTTTTATGGTTGATCTGGATAAAGTCTCATTCTTTCAATTTTCATTTGATAAGAGTAAGATGGGTAAAGACAGTGCAAATCTAATTCTGTTTCTTTATCCTTACCCCCTGCTGCTTCTGTTTTGCAGTGCTTAGAGAAGTGTACGGCTGTAGTTCACTGGAAAACTGCAGATTCTCTCCTGAAGGTTGTGTCTTCCAAGATTTTGCTGAGAGTTATAAAAATACTTATGAGAGGTCTTAAGGAGAGGAGGAAAGTTAAATGCATGTAACTTGAAACAAGGGCCAGATATAAAGATCAAAGAGTGATGAAAAGCAAGCATTAATAGCTCCTGAATTAAATTTTTGGACAAAACATAAATTTTGTTGGCCACCTGAGTCATTGCTGGATATTCTTCAGCTTTTCAAATTGCTTCTCTTGCTGAGAAAAGTGCATTGAAAGAGTAGTCCTGAATAAGCTGATCCCACCATTCATACTTATCTCCTCTTTCCTCCAAGCAGGACCCTGTTCAACAGCCTGTAGCACTTTCTTTCCCATGACACCAGAGCCTATTCTGCAATTCCACACCTGCCCTTATAGTTTAATTTTTTAAGAAAAATGGTAGCTGGGCAAAGCTTACTGGAAAAACAACAAAAGGAATTGTCAAGCAGACATATGAAAAGATGATGTGTTGATTTCAATGACTTCCAAGAAAATAAATGTTTTGTCAATTTAAAGCCACCTGCCTTTCCCTCAGCTAGCTTTTAAAGTATTGCTTTATAAGTGCAGTTGTGGAACACACAGGCATTTCTTGACGATTAATGATAAATTATAACCAGTTGCATTTTGAAAAATGCTTTCTTTCTTTATTAAGAAACATAGTTGTATTCACAACTGCTCTGTTATTTCTTTGTGTGTTCAGAGATTGACCTTTAATAATGGTTAGTAGTGACTTTTTTCACAAGTATATTTAAGGACCTTGAGAAAGCCTATAAATGGAAAGCTTTGCAGTGCTGTTGGTGTCCTCACTTCGTGGATAGGTCAGTTGTGGCAGAAAGACAATAAATGGCCTTATCTGCTTTGTAAGACAATTCTATTTGCCAATTTACGGGTATTTACTTATCCTAGGTTTCAGATTTCCTTTTATACTTTCACATATCTGTTTTGGAGATAGGCAGAGTTATGTTTGGAAGGAGTCTTGGAGTACTGTCAGTCCAAAAGAAAGTGTGACTTTATTTTGAAACAGTCCTATGCACGTGATGTGCAACTGCTCTGCTCTGACATACAGCAAGAGAAGAGACGCAAAGCAAATTGAAGTTAAGTGCTTCCAAGAGGGATATTTTTTTCTTTTCTATCTATCTATCTATCTATCTTTCTTTCTTTCTTTCTTTTTTAACCTGATATGGGAGATCACCTACTTTCAGTGAGAATTGCAGAAGATATGAATTTTAAATGGTAGATTCCTGAAGACTATCAAAACAAAGCAAAAAGTCAGTTTTATTTCTCCCAAAACACAGAGGTGTCCATTCATTGCAGTGTTACTCTTTTCTGTGGCATCTAATTTCACTGAAAAGAATTATGTTGGGTAGAAAAGGCCTCATAGTACTTCATTTTTAAAATATAGTAATTTGTAGAATTAGTAGGATTTGAATGATTTCATATTGGCTAATATTATCACTACCTTGTCTGTGCAATTAGATTTTGTCTTGTTTTATGAAATATTTTATTTGTTTTATATACTTGGGTTCATAAATATGTAATAAATTTAAAGTGTAAAATTATGTGGATATTAAAATACATGTTTATCATTTGCATACATTTCACTGCCACCAAGCCAAGGAGGTGAATAAAATACTGGAGTTATATTTGGTAAACAGGTACCCAGAATTTATTTATAAAGATACTTATAGGAAAATTATCCCAGTTTTATTTTAAAATTATGAATTAATTTCTTCCAGAAATAAAAGAAAAATAAAAACATCGGTGTGTATTAAAAATAGAAATATTTTTAATTGTACGTGGTTTAAGTACTCAGTAGATTAAATAAAAAAAACCCCAACACCATATTTGTTGTTAACTATTCCTGATTAAAATTCATCTGTCTTTAAAAATTCCATGCAAATCTAGGTCCATTAAAAGACAAAAAAATGACCCGAGCACATTCATGTGAATGTGTAGGTATAATAACACAGAGTTAAGAGAAAGAATCTGAAGAGGGTATAATTACAATGTGTTATGAGCGAAAGTTCTCTTTAACTGGAACAGTCCCTCTGCACAGGGATCAATGATATTTCCCTAGCTTAGGTGAGGGATTTGTTTGAACTGAAATGAACTGTGCAACAGGGAAGAATCCTGCACTAACAGGGCGACTTAACTCTAATTATTTTATTCTGTATTTATTTTTTTGAAATTGCATCTTACAGAAAGGTCAAAAACAACAGGGAGAATGTATGCGGTACCTGGAAAGATTAGTATTTAGGAGAATACGGGAAGGGTTTACTGTGGGTGTGAAATTGACTGCGTAGGCAAAGCTTTTAGCAAATGTTAGTGACTGTTAGATCACATAATCATTTATCTCCAGTGGCTTAGGTCAATCTGTATCCTTCCACAGAAAGATAAAAGCCAATTGATGCATGTTAGACTAGCACTGGTGAGGATGTGTTGTTTTTGAGAAAACCATTGGTATTTTTTGCATTTTAAATGCATTGCTTGGTGTTATATACCTCATTACAGCTGACTGCTGCAATACAATTCCCATCATTTACTTAGAAACTCATGGGCTTTCTTCTGATACAGGTTCTAATTTTTTGGCTGTAAGGGACGAAAAATATAACAAATGTGCCCAAATCACATGTATATCACCTAACTCAGTGAGTTGAAAATTACTGCTAACTGCTTCGTTCATTTAATAAAGCTGATTGCATTCACTAGAAACTTTCTTCATTGTAGGAAAAACAGTTTCTTGATATCTGAGGATTTTTCTGAATGACAGCTACTTGCTATGTGCCTATCAGATCAGAAAAATATGCTGATGTTTGCTATTATAGACCATTATAATCATAGTATTACCATGCAGCTTAGCAGGCATTGTGATGCAGACTCTGTAGATCATTTGGGACATCTAATTCCCACTGAACTGAAGAGCAATAAGAAAGAAAAAAAAAAAAAAAAACAAAAAACAAAAAAAAAAAACAAAAACAAAAAACAGGATTTGTCAGAGTTGCTTCTTTGTGAAAACAGTCAGTAGTAAAGTAGGATATTGTACTACGTGATCCTTTGTGATTGACCAGAGCCTTGAAACAGATTTTTGCTGGAACTTGAATTTATCCAAATATAGAAAATACCACTATTGCTACCAGAAGCCAAGCAGGGTTAAAATGAGCATCAAGGTTCAGAACTGAAATAACTGTGTAATCTAGCTGGATTTTTGGGTAGGCTTTAGGACCTGGTCTAATATCTCAGTTCATACTAGCAGACTTCGATTCATATCTGCTAGCAGGGCAGAAAGAGATGTAAATTGCCATTCTGGTATCAAAAACAGAATGGTGATTTTTTTTTTCTTTTTTTTTTTTCCTTTTACCTCCTCAACTTAAAGTTTTGTCCTTAATTAGGTTATTGATCTATCATATGATTGTTCTGCCATTAACCTGCACTTGCTCTCTTTGGAGCTAACGAGGGGGGGGGGGACCTAGAAAGAAGAGAAGCAATCAGGATCATGTTAACAAAATCCATCTTCAGAGCTGTTACAAACTTCAATCAGAATGGGAATAAATTGGGGCTCAGGACTCTGAATTGCAAGAAGCTGTAAAAATGTGCTATATCTTGTTTTCTTTGGGATATACTGTTACACTCTTAGTTGCTCTGTTCGAATGTGCAGTTTATTAAAATCTACTGCTCTGATGGTGGTGAGGATATTCTATGTAATTCACAAATTCTTATTGTGACTGTCTAATTTTGCCTTTATTTCTCCTAAACCATGTGTTGCTTGCCAGGCTTTCAGCAGGTGTGGTGGAAATACTTAATTTCACTCTATCTCTAACATACAGTTGGAGGTTTTTTGATTTTCCTTTTAGTCTTTCTCAATTTGAAATAGGGTCAGGAAATAAAACAAAGATTTAGCTTTGTTTTCAGCTTAGATTCTGCTTTAGGTGGAAAAAGAGCTGCTTGGAATGATCTGGGTTTGAAAGGGCCTAAAAGTCCAACTAGTTCTGACCCCTCTATCATGGGCAGGGACACATCCCTCTAGACCAAAAGCCCCATCCAGCCTGGCCCTGAACATCTCCAGGGATGGAGTATCCACAGCTTCTCTGAGCAGCCTATTTCAGTATCTCACCACCACTGAAGCCAAGAATATCTTCTTAGTGTTTAATTTAAATCTACATTATTTTAGTTTAAAGCCCCTTGTCCTACTACTACATGCCCTTCTAAAAAGTCTCTCTCCATCTTTATTTAGGACCCTTTAAATATTGAAAAGCTACAATAAGTGCTCCCCAGAGCCACCTCTTCTCTAGGATAAATAACACCACCTCTCATTCCAGGACGCAGTTATTACTGATTTTAATATACGTATAATATAACTACAATTTGCATCATCTGAATATGTAGATACCTATGATAGCTTGCAGAACAAATAATCTATTTAAATAACTTGATAATTTATTAATGCTTTCAAACTGAGGTTGGTATGATTAAAGCCAGCATTGAACTGGGAAAACTCTAAATGTATGAAAACAAAACAAAGCCCTATCCCAAGCCCTAGGTTACGAAAACTTCAGTTCCTTAACCAGGATCTCTTTCTGTTTTCTTATGAAAAAAAAAAAAAAAAGATAGATTGAAGATTAAAAACAGAAAAAGAGAGGGAAAAAAGAACAATAATAATAATAATAATAAATATATATATATATATTTAAAAGGCCAAATCATTTAAGTCACCTTAATTGAATCTGTTGAATCTCTTTAAGATGTAGAGAGGAATAAGATCCTTGTGGTATCATTGGGGACACCTCACGAGCCCAAGTGTTGCTCACAGAAGTGGCTGCTGAACAGGGGTTGGTGGGTCACAGTTTTAAACATGAGTACTCATAACAATGTTACTGTTTGATCTACTACTATTGTCCACTTCAGAACTCTCCTAAACAATTGTATATAGATTTAAGTGAAGAACACCTTGGTTAAAAAGTACGAACTTAATGTTGATAAGTTGTCTTCTATAAATGTATTTTGAAAATATTTCACTTAAACAGTATAGCATTTTCTAATTTATTGCAGCTTTGTTTTGATGTATGAAGTAATGCTGAACTTACTGCCCAAGCTAGTAGTGTTAGAATCATAGAATCATAGTAGTTTTACATATTTTACACATTTTTACATCCTACAATTTAGTGTTCTAGCAGCTTTCTTCTTTGAGCTACGGCTGTCATCCAGTTAGGACTGAAAATAACAGAAGTAGTCTGAACTTAATTACAGTTTTAGGATCTTAGTTCTCCAGTAAAATGTCAATATTTTTCCCAAATGCTGCCTCCTATGTTAAAATAAGTAAGTAAATTGCTGGCAGAAGGTGGAAACCAGCTCTACTCTAGATACATTTTTTGGAAAATAGAAGCACATTCTTGAAAATTCAACAAGTAGCAAGCATATTAGTTCCAAGTAGGTTTTGTAGATGTGCTTCATTGCAATTTTTCTCCCCCCTCCCCTTCTTACAGGTTTTAGAACTACATTGCTGATAGGTTTGAGATTGCTGTTGCTCACTATCTCAGTAGCAGCTAACCCAATACTTGTATTCTAATCAGATTAAATACAAAGTTTATTTTGGTCCATTTATGAAATCCAGGTTATTCAGTCTGATCTCTTAAAGGTTTTCTTTCAGCTCATCTATTTAAAAGGACAATGGTATAAGGTTTAACAACATAATTTTTCTAAAATGTTTCAGAGAAGATGAAGAAAATCAAGTTACGGTCATCAGGTCCAAGAATTTATTTTGTATCAATGAAAAATACAACTGACAACAAGGTTTTGTATACTTCAGATTTCTGGAGAAATCATAAATGATGTTGCATGTATCCAGACTGGAATATGAATCTGATATCAGCATTCAGTCCGAGTTTCAGTAAAACACCAATGTTCCTGCTTATGTAGAAATTAACTGGAAGTTTTCCCATAACTAGGTTGGATATTTCTTTCACATTTAAATTCTGCATTTTTTGTCCTGGGGGATCTAGTAATTGTTTTGCCAAATTTGTAGCCCACCATTTCTCCAGGTACTTTTCTACCTTTAGCAGTTCCAGTAACGATAACAGAGTCTTTAACTGGGGAAGACTTGAGTGCAACTCATATCAATTGGCATTTATTTAAATAAGCATTCAGGAATTTCTGAAGTGAGTCTTTGGTAAAATTTGTATTAAATTTTTAGAGTGACATAAAGTAGAAAGGCAGGCATGAGCCATACTGTGTATTCTTTGATTTTTGCATGGAGAAAAGGCTATAGAAAGGCGTCATTTTTTAGGTTATTCAGTCAACCAGTTTCAACACTTTCAGGACAGTTCTGAATAATAACCTTGGAAATTATTATTGTTCTAACGTTGGTTACTTCTGAAGTGAATGCTACCACGCTTCTGTTCAATAATATATACACTTTTTTATTTCAGGTCACCACTACTTGAGATTGTAATCTTTTGGGAGATTTTTCTGCTTCAAGAGTAAAGCTGCATATGGCTACACCACTTACTTCATACTGTAAGTTTCTGTATATCTGTGTGCTATGCAAAATGGTTTTCCCCATAAAAATTACATATTTGACACTGTGTTTATGAGTAAACAAAGTCTGGTATAGAAAACAGTATTTGTCTAGATTGCTAGACAGTGTTTTTGTGTAGTTTAAGTGACAGTATTTCTGAATATTCTGTAACAAGGTTTCTTTCTGACTTGAAGTATATGGAAAGAGATGATGGAGGAGCAGTAAGTGATTCTAGGATGTTGAGATAGACCAGTATAGCTTTCTTGATTGCGTCCCGCTTGGCTTTGGCTACCTGCAAAAGTGTACGACAGCTCTTAGGATGTGCATGTTGGCCCTGCCAAACTACTGTGTTGGTATGAGGACTGTGACTGCCATGATAGGTAGAGATGGAAATGGTAGGAGGAGGTTTGAAAACAACAGAGGAAAAAGAAAGAGAATAAAATTAGATGATAATAATAATATCAAACAGCCAATGAGAAATGTTAATTGGAATATCTACTGATTCTACCTAATGTCTAGGAGGGCCTTTCTGTGTAAAATGTGTAGCAAAACCTTGGTGCGCAGTGAATGCAATGAAGGGTGATAAAAAGCAGATATATAGAGCTCCATTTCTAAAAACTATAGTAACTTACATTAGTCAAATACATAGATGAATATGGAAGGAATAGAGATGATATGGCAATCTGAAGGTAAAAAGTGAAATTCAAAGTTGGAGCGAAGTATGCTTTATGTTAAATGCCTTTGAAGGGTATGAAATTCAGTATAGTTGGTAGCTGAGTTATGTAATAGAGTAGGGAGTAGTGAGATACTGTATATTTCAGAGTCATAAATTTGTCTGAGACATGCTTAAAGTACTTTTTATAACATTTGTCTGCATTTTTTTCCTGACAAAGCACTTTTCCATTTGAAGAGGTGGAAATATTCATGAAAAAGTTTAATTTCCCTCAATTTCCCTCTAGAATAGAACTTTACAAGCACACAAAACCTCTGTTGCTTGCAGTTGTTTCTTTTTTTCTCTCTTATTTGAATATCAAACTGATAAGGAACAACAACAACAAAAATGTGGTGATGTTCTTGGAGGAAGAAGAGAAGTAAGAAACAATTATATAATTAATAATATAGGCAGTAATAAAATAATATCTGAAGTCAGGAAGCTCAAGTTGTGTGTGTGTATATAGATACATATGTTTGCATATGTGGTAATAAAATGTATAGATTTTAGTAGCGAAGCAGCAGGCTGTGCTTCTGCACTCACTTGCATTTTCTAACTGTTAAAGAAATCATTGTTTATCCTGTGGCAGCACACAGGATTGTGGGTCTTGCACCATGCTAGGTGAAATTAGGTAGAAAATTAAAAGATGATTCAAGCACTTTTCTAGAACAGTTTTTTTGTTTATTTGTTTATTTATAGGCATTGGTGGTTTTACGTGAGTCAGAAATATGGCTTGGTAGGCTCTAGGATCAGTTCACCAGAAATAAAGCCATGTGGGCAGATTGCTGCATCCCTGTATTCTTTGATTTGGACTGAACTCTGCACAGGTGTAAAGAATTGTAGGTCTGGCTTTGGCAGTTAGAACCAAAGGACCTGCTTTCATTAATACTGAGATTAACAAATGTCTACTTATTTATGAGTATTTAAAGGTTCTTAGAGCTCTAGAAGAGAAGAATTGTTTTGTAGGACAGTTAAACTGAAGACTTTCTCACAGGGGATAGATTAGCACTCTGTATTTGGATTAGGGTGCAAATCTATTTTTAAACATTCTGAGCTGTAAGGCTGTAACGAGAAACTGTAATACTGAATACATGAAGGTGCTTTAATGAGAAAAGAGGGTGAAGTGAGCACATTGTCTATAAAGAGTAAATGTATGCTCTAATTTTTCAGTTCCCTCAGTGCTATGCTTTCATTCAGCATCACAAAGAGTTTCTCCCAATGCAAACACTGGTTCTAGAGCAATGTAAAAAAGTGAGATCTTTAAGAAACAGCATCACGAATTCCCTAAAGGAGAAAATGAAAAGATGCAGCAGCAGGTACCACTGAAGAAGTAATAGGATTGTAAGCTATGGCAGTGCTGACTGACCTTAGAACTGCTTAGAGAGATTGGTAAAAATGGAATAAAAAGAATCATAGAATCATAGAACGGCCTGGGTTGGAAAGGACCACAATGGTCATCTATTTTAAACCCCCCTGCTATGCAGGGTTGCGAACCACTAGCACAGGCTGCCCAGAGCCACATCCAGCCTGGCCTTGAATGCCTCCAGAGATGGGGCATCCACAATCTCCTTGAGTAAAAAAGATGTGATAGGGAGTTAGGTTGGGTTGGACTTGATGATCTTTAAGTCTTTATCAGTCTGAGTGATTCTATGATTCTATGATTTATAAACAATAACAGCTTTTCCAAAATGAGAACACAGCACAAAGGCAGACTCTGCTTCCAGATAAATAAATGGGAGATGAGGGTTAGCAGCAACCTAGATGCAGACAAATAGGTGATATAGGTGGTGTCCTCATGGAGACAGTAAGCAGCACAGAACAACCTGCAGGAATAAAGCAAGAGAGAACAATCTTCTTCATGTAGCTTATTCACTCAGAAGCACATGGCAGCCCAGTGAGAATAGCAGTGGCTATTGCCATAACTGTGCTCGTACCCAACCTGCTGCCCTTACTTGCATCTTCTATCATAATGCTGACAAACTTTCTTGTCTTTCAGGTTAATATTTTTACTAATAGTTGTGGGTAATTGTAGTCATTTCTGAAAATGTATTTTCCATTCTCTGGCTGGGCTCTTTAGGGTGCCTGTAACACTTAGACATCATCTCTTCCTGTTTGAAGAGCTGGCTTAAAGGATATCCTTTGTCCAGAAGCCCTGTTTGACGTGAATGGGCTCAGTTTGCAAAGCTGTCTGCATGTCACCTGTGGGGTGACTTTTCTGTACCCATAGTTCATAGCAGACCTGTTATCCCCAATTCAGCATCTTTCTCATCTTCTGGAAGTATCCAGTCCTCTCTCCCTTTATTTATTGAAAGGCTAAAGAAAGAGTCTCACTGTTTAGCAATAAAGCATGTTAGACACTTCTTATTTCTTTCTGCAGCAGTTCAAGGACTCGGGTTTGCAAAAACAGGTACAGTATAAACGTAGATGGCAGGTGAGGAGAAAGCATCACTTAAAAGAGTCTGTGAGTTTTTTCATGTTTGTCACTAAATGTAAGAAACTTCATGTAATTTATTAACTTTCCTTCTCACTTCTTCTGAGGAAAAAGCTGTGATCTGATTTTTTAGAAGCTACTGGGAAGAATGCTAAGAATTCCCATTAGCTACTTTCTAACAGCCAGGAAGTCATGTATGTCAGCTGAAAATCTGAAACAAAGAGTAAGGGTTATTTCATTTTATTAAGTTTAAAAAACATTTTTTCCATTGGAATGTGACACATTCCAGATAAAATAAATGAGTTCCCCCTGGCAGTCTTGCAGTTCACCAGGTTTTTCCTTTTCAACTATGCTACAACACAGTAGAGATACAGGACAAAGTTTCCATAGTTTATGCATTTTTCTCTAACTTCACAAAAAAAGCAAAGCTCGTGGAAGTAATGAAAGTACATGGAAATAACTGTTAAGTTCAGAGAAAGCTGATCTGGCTAATTCACTGCACCTGGCTGGTTTGAACATTGGAGGGGAAACAGTCAAACAAATCAGATTTTCTGTCAGCAGCATGTTGCTTTTGTCAACTGTGATACCCAGGTGCAGGTTCCCATTTCCAAACTCCTGGCCATTAGAGGCTGAGTTACCAGAGTGGTGAGAAATACAGTCTTCAGGCATCGGAATGACAGCTGCTATGCTCCCGAAACTATCCTGCCAGCCAATGCACGGAACTGCCCGGACACTTCTGTGAAAGGAAATCTTTTCCAAGCTATTTTCTTAAACAGTTGGAGTGAAGTACCTAAACTGGTAGTTAGAAGAAATGAAACAGAGAGGGAATGCTATTGAAATCAAGATGGTGACATTTCTCCAGATAAGCTCTAGTTATGCAAAAGCTTAGATCATCCATATTTTATTTTCTCAGGAACAGAGCAGTAGGAAAGTCCATACTGGAAAGAATGGTAATAAAGTGGAAAAAAAAAAAAAGAACAACACCACCACAGAGGCTTCATTTTTAACTGAATTTCATTCCTCGTTATTTTATTTATCTAATTATTTTACTATTCAAGAGATGTAAGTCTCACAAATAAGAATCCTGAAAAAAAGGGCTCATGTCTTCTTGCATGTGTTGACTCTCAAATTTTCTTTCTTTAAGAAAAGAAGATTTGTTAAAATGCAAGCAACAAAGAAATTGAATTGTGTTTACCAATTAAGTTTCTAGTCATTGACATCATTAACTTCATGTTTTGGTAGGTGATGCTCCTGATGGAGAAAGGTGGGGATGGGACTAGATTCTGTGACAGAAGGAAAGAATGCAGGAAATAACTCCCCAGTTCACTTGATTTTTACCTGATGATTTACAAGGTATGTAAATGAGGAGACAGCCACAGAAGGTACCTTTAATGGCATCTTAATGCATCATGGAATTTACGACAGGGCTTGTGCACTCAACTGTTGGAAGCAGATGCTGCCATAATTCTACTTAATACTCAGTAGCAAAGTAAAGCATATTGTTTTTTGTAGAAATGTTTATGAAACATTAATAAGAATAACATGCACCATTCAATGCTGGCCATATAATGTGAAATCTTTTCATAAATATTGATGAGGGTGACATTTGGGTTCACTGTATAAATTGATTTTGAAGTAACACTTCTGAGATTCTCTGTCATTTCTTTCCATCTTAGTCATACTGGGATCCTTAAAAGAGGTAGAATAGAGAGGAGTCAGTATCATACATATCTAACATAAGAGCAGCTTTCAGACAGAGACTTAAAGTTGCTTTGTAATAGCACTGGATGTTTTGTAGTTTGAAACCGGGACTTTTCACCTATTTTTTAGTATTGACTTTAGAGGAATTATTGAACTTTATTATATCTAATGCCTCACATCTATCTATCTAATATACATGTATAAATTCTAGATTTTTTTGTGTTGATCTGTGGTTTCCATTAAATAATCTTTGGAAAATTTGTAGTTTTCTATGCGTAACTGAACTGTCCAAATTAGTTTTTCAGTATTACTGGTTATGGGATTTTCAAGTGTTGTATATTTGCAAAAGAAGCTTTTGTCACTTTCTCATTTGTATAAATTTGATTTACTGATTGCAGAGATTATATGGTCTTTCTTTTTAAAGTAGTTTGAATCAGCCTTTGAGCCCACACATCTCTGACATTTTTAGCAATGGTACTTGGCTGACAATAAAATATTTTGCTACCTTGTTCTGATTGAAATGGGAGATTCAAGCTGTGAAACCCTTTCCCTCCCCCCTTTTCTCTCTTTCTCTCTCTTTTGAAATATGTCTTAATTGCTAAATATCCTTCACTGTTTAGGGTCTCATTCTTATTATGAGATATCCTGAAATGATCAGAAAAATGAGAAAGTTTTGATAGGATTGCAGGTATCTTTATTTTTCATATACAGAATTAACTCTTGGGAAAACCATGCACTAAATCTTCCTGGAAAAGACTGCAAACAATTTAGTGAAGTTGGATGTAGAGAAGATGATTCTTAATATATTGATGAGCTTCAAATCAACCATGACAAAATATCTGTGAGGTTTGAATGAGCACCTTAATACAAAGCCTTTAGAAGACATCTCTGGGCATGCTTTAGTATTTGGGAAAGATGAAATGTCTAGTGGAGTCAGGATTTGTTCTGTGATAGTTTGAACTGTTTGAAAAATAACCTTTTATCTCTTTGGAAAACTCTGAATTTCTGGTAAAAAAACAAACTCTCATTTTTTTGCTATAAATTTTTAATATTTGTATCTGGGATTGCTGTCATGGTGTCTCAGAGGAGTCTTACACATGTGGATCATATGTCCGCCTATACTATTAATACATTCCCAGCCAATTTATATGTTCCAGATGATATTACTGTCTTTTGTGTAAGCATCTAGCACACAGTGAAGAATGAAGGTGTGGTAGTAATTTATTTCTAACTGCAGTGAAAAGCTCCGGTGTTGTATCTGAATCAAAATAGTTATTTCCCAGGAAAAATATTTCCCAGGAAAATAGTTATTTCCATTTTTTGATGGAAAAAATTGGAAAACAATTGCAAATTTAATTAAACTGACAGTTTACTGTCAAAAGGTTTATTTTGTGAAAAAGCACTGTGTGCCATTGGGACTTGCAGCATCACTGCTAAGCTGCTGGTTGGAGTGGGGGAGAGGCTTAGGTAGCATTTCTTGTGTGGTAAATGAGAATTCTGTGTGAAAACTTAACCCAGGAAGAGATTGCAGCCCAGGTTGTCTTCTTCTCAGGGTGGAGCTGGAGCTACTTAATAATCTTGTCTGCTTAATTCAGTGGAAAGACTGATATTAAGAGTCATAACTCAGTACCATAACTCAGTAAGTTCTATGTTTTTAAATATGTTTTAATTAAGGAATCTAAAAAGTGTTGACAGAAATTAGTACTGACTTAACAATACTCTGTGATGAAGTTATATTTCAGAAAGCCTTGCACATTTAACTCAATAGTGTTTTTGAAAGAGAATGAAATTTCTAACTTAATGCCCTGTAAAGCCATAAATGTTAAAATGATGTACAGTTCAAATAGGTAGGAAGGAAATTTTAAATAAAAAACTTACGGAGTCATGGTTTGTACACTTGGATAAGTATTTAAGCACTGGTTTCTTCACTGTTTCCTAGGATTCAGTATTAAATAAGTTGCTTGCTACTGGGAGTGTTGAGATGCTCTAAGTACAAATAATTTCCTGTTAGTTTCAAAAAAAAAGCAAGCATATAATATAGACAATATTTTAGTATTGGCAAAAGATTTGAGAAGTAAGCAAAGTGACCTAATGTATTTTCTATCTTTGATTAGTAAAGATCTTATTCTCTGATGTCATGAAGCTTGGCTCCAATATGAGGCATTTTTAAATCATTTGTTTTCTTTGATTAAGTCTGGTAATTCTTCTTTCTTCCTTTTTTCCTTTTTTTTTTCCTCATTTTCTGTAGGGACAGGGGAAGAGGGGCAAAACAATGTGTTAGTTAGTGTATTGTAACTGTAATAATGTGAGAGCTTGATTAAATTTAATTAAACAGGTTTAATGACCAAAATGTTAATGCTTATCCAGTTTATTATTAAGTTCAAGCCTTAATGTGATTATTTTTACTAATTAATTCAAGGTTGCTATGAGCCTTCAGTCTGCAAATTATCTTGATTGCAGAAACCCCCCTTAAAATGAAGAATACTTATCAACATCTGTGGACCTTGTACTGAGTTTCATTAATGTAATCAGGATTTGAGTCATCTCCACAAAAAGCGTTTGAATGATCCAGTGAGGAGAAGAGCATTATATAAGTTCTGTCTGAACAGCATGCTCTTTGTGGTGTGTGTGTGTGCAATAAGAGAAATTCAATTACTTGGCAATGTAGTGAGTTTAGCATTTGGCAGAATCTAAAACAAAGAAGTTCAAAATTATAAGAAAGAAATAATAAGGCCCAAAGCAAAATTCACTCTCAAATAATTATTGTTCTCATTTACTCTTACTGAATTATGCAAATTGTATTAACATGCTGATATGGTAAGGCAGGATATACCTACTAAGAAAATCAACACATTCTTGCTTCTAGGTAGCTTATCATAATCTGTGTTATTTTTCTATTAAATTCTATTAAAAAAAGAAGAAAAAATGAAAGTAAAAGAAAAAAATATATAAATACAATAAATAAATATCCCCAAGGAATTATTTAAAGATTTCCAGACTCTCTATCCAACATGGTGGGTCCCTTGTTTCTATTTTATTTGCCTGGTTAAAGTAAAGGGTGGGATGAATTTCTTGTTTCTAGAAGCATTTGGAAAACAGTGCTCCACATTTGCTGAGAGTCCCAAGAGGCTGAAGAAATGAATGAGAGAATTTTTTAGAGTGCTCTATCACACTTTTCACAGCATCTTCATATGGGCTGTCCAGAGACTAGTGGAGGAGGGTGACACTGAGCCAGGAAGCTCTAGGCTGGGAAAAGTATCGCGACATTTGCAATACTAGAGGACAGACCATCCTTCAGGTAGGAACGCAGACAAAATGCAGCAGGGATGGGAACTGCCACAATCTTTGATGTCTCTGACTTGGTTTTGGTACTTGTCCCTCATCTTCTGTCTCATGAATGCTGATAAAGCAAATTTCATATGTCAGACAGTGTTACTGATGTTCTAGCACTGTATTTTTTTTTTTTTTCTATTACATCTGTTAAATTTATTTGTTATTGATGCATATTATAGAGGTGGGTAGCAATTATTTCAAACATTCCCTATTCACTGTGTATGTGCTGTGTATGCACTGGCTTGTTTGAAAGCTCATAATTAAAATCATCTAGTGTGGAGTTAAACATTATTTTTAAATGTTTATATTAGTTTATGCTGCACTAGTGTCCGATGCTATCAAAAGCTTTCTCAGAAAGAAACGGAATAGCTAGTAATGATTATTATCCCAGTTTGATTTTCAGATAAGCATTTAAGTGTTTGGAAGATTATCTAACTCTAGACTAGATCTAGGGAACCTTTACTTGATCACCAAATATGCTTTTTAAATAATTCTGAAAACCAGAAAATACATCTTTTAATGTCACCAAGACATTCCTTACCACCCTCAATCATTTGGAGTCTTAAATGGACTACAGGTTGCCTCTTGCCCTCTATGCAGAATTGAGTATTCTACTGTATTAGATATACAAAATTGGGTTAGAAATCTTCCTAGAACAGGCTGAAAGTTTTTTACACATCTGAAGCTTTTCTGATTTTGATCAGATAAAGAAAGCCAGTTAGGCATCTCTCCTGAGGTAAAATAATACAGCTTTGTCTATCAAAGCTATGCTTAATACTGTAGAATTTAGATTTAGAAAATTCTGGTATCACAGCATTTCTCTAGTCCTAACTCAAACCAGAAGGTTATGCACTTATTAATAGACATACACTGATATACTTGAGACAGGGAAATAGCTCAACCCATCTTATACTTGCAGAAAGGAAACAATTATTCCTGTATTTCTTGATTTGACAAGATTTCAACCAGTTTATCAAATTTGGCTCAAGTTCCTGGTGATTTCCTCACTCTTCATGCTTTCTGTAAGTGATGGACAAAATGAATGAGCTGATTACATCTATTAATTTCTTTCTAAATTCACTAAAGATTTATGCATACTCTGAGTAGAATTTGGCAACATTTTTCAAGTTCCAGCTATCTATAATAATATTCAAGTAACACGTACATTGTACTGTGAAGTTAGATAATTCTTTGAGAATGAAAGAATTTTAAAAAGGTACTCTTTTTCTCTTGAATTTTTATTTGCAGAAGTGAAATGGGTGCCAACACTGGCACTCTTTCTTTCAGCTATTCCAAGTCAGATCCAAATGCCTAGGACAGTGAGTGAATCCAAGCTCTTCCAAGGGCTATGAATTTTAGTGCAAATGTGAATTACATGTAATGGAGTTACCTCCAAGGGAGCTGTAAAAATTTCTGTTATGAGACAAAGCAAGTGTTGGGTCTGTCTTTGACTATAACTTCAAAATCAAACTACAGCCTACTGGGTTCAGTCGAATAGAGATCTTACATCTGGAAATGCAAGAGCACATTCTCAGCTTGAGGCAAGAGATTTTAGCTGTTCATTTTCCATTAGGAGGAAATGCACAGCTAAACCAAAAGCACCTCCAGTTTGAATATAATTCTGAAAACCACCTTAGAATATTGAAGACATCTCAAATCTTTCTGTGCCTTTCTATTTCAGCAGGTTATCAGATTTTGATCTGAATTTGTCATTTTAAAAACATTTCCTCTGGAAATTTATTTCAGTGTTTGACCTATTCTTATTAAAAGCCAGTGGCTTTTAATTGCAATAATTTCCAGTAAGTTATTGAGATAAGGTAGGAATGACAATAACCTATTCTGTTGGTTTGAAGTGGCTCATATGTGTTGAAGGCAATTCAAGGTTTATTAGGCCAAAGAAGAATAAAGTCCACAACCTACTGGAGAAATATGTAGCCACTGAAATTTGGAGTGAAAGAGCTTTTATTCCTGTCTTGGAGTCTCCAGATTAATACAGGTTTAATTCAGGCTATCGAGTCCTACCCAGCCTTGCTCTCACTTTCTGAAAATGAGATTTTATTTGCATGTATATGACATATATTTAATAAAGAGTTGATCAGTTTCAGGAAGAAGTGTGAGCGCATCAAATCCAGCCCCCTTGGGAAATGTGCTTTGGACAGGCAACAATTTCTCTGGCAAATGGAGAGTTTTAATGTCAAAAATGTCCAGGGATTGTACAGACTTAGATGATCACTGACAGGGGAATTTGAGAAGACAGATTGGAATTAGGGCAACATAGTGCAGATTGGGTTAAATTTAGACAACCTTCTCCTTAATGTAGCTGTAGGCTCTTTATAGATAAAGTTATGTAACAATGTGTGAAGAATTTAAGTGCAAAATTCCTGTGATTCTTAGTAATAGGAAAGAGGAGCAAATAAGGCATGTTTTTTAGTGCATGCCGATGAGAGCTAAGAATCTTTAAAAGAATTCTGACCCCTCAGTGTTTCAATTTTAATGCAGCAAGGACTTAATTCAAACATATGCCTATCAATGGGGAGATTCTCATTGGCTTAAATGGACTTTTAATGAGACTTCCAGATGCCTGGGGAAAAAAAATGCTTTAATTTGGCAAAGAAAATTCAGCATCAAGGACTCACTTAACCAGTGGAGTTTTGTCTTCACTCAGATTCATTACACTGTTCTATCATTAATAATCACAGTGCAATGTAATTGAATTTGTAATGGTATTACATGGACCTGTGTCTATCCCATAGTGCGAGTGCAAGACATGTTCTTTTAGTTTGATTTGGGTCCCATCTTAAGACAAAATGAACAGTTTTAATGTGCTGTTTGTCAAAGATTGATGAATGTCTATTACTTAGTAGGTGGACTGTGTGATACTGAAAATGAATGTGGGGAGGAGCAAGTGCAAATCTCAAATTACCTGCTATATTAGATAAGTTACAGGTAGTAAGTGGCAAGTGTCCTATGAAATGGTTGTGTTGGCTAAAATTGTACCAGTGCTTCTTTGTAATGTATACAATAATGAATCATGCATAAAACTGGAAGTTGTACATTTTCAGTTGTACTTATGATACTTGCTTTCCCTTAAATTAAGTATGTATATTTGATAGAAAACATCTGAGTGTAAAGAATTATCTCCTACCTTCAGCTTGGTGGAGAGGAGCATGGAATACAGTGTTTTCTCAGCTTGATTTTTATTCTTGTTAGTCAACTGCAAATATTGACTCCATATCATATAAGCAATCCAAATCAATTTTGTAATAACCACACTTTAAGGATTCAAACATTCTAAACCTATATATTAAATACCTATATATATGTGTGTGCTTTTATTATTGAGTTGGTGATGTTTTAAAAGATTCTGAAGAAGCTCTAAAAATGTTACATGAGATTTTACGTGGGTTGAAAAATAGCAGTCTTTTTAAGAGCCATCAACTTTCTCTCTTTTACTACTATTTCTTCTATGACTACTAAAATTTTATTTTCATTTATTTACTTGAAATTTGACTTACTGTACATTTTTTTGATGTGTATCTCAATATTCTGTAGACCTCACAAGGTTTTGACAGCCCAGAGGTCTCATCTCAGCTTGTTTCTGTTGAGCACTTGTAATATGAGCCATTCAATCTTAAAGAGTAGATAGCAGTAGATAGTTTTCAGATAAAGAAATAACTGAAATTCTGGGAAATTAGGGAACTTTATTTTCTATAAAATAAGCTGTGTTAGTATATCCTTAAGTGAAGCTGGAAGCTTATTCTATCTGCTTGGATTTATAAACCTCTTGAGTTCTATAATTTGTATTTATATTTTTCCAGACCAGTAATTAAATTTCTGAGGATTTATGCATAAAGCTAATAAAATTATCATACAGATCATATTTAAAGACCTTTCAAGGTATCCACTATTATGGTGAATAAGCTTGTGCCACAATAAATGAGCACTGATGATAAACTGTTGCTATCCAACAGCATTGAAGAGCACACTGAATTTATGTCAGATGCAATCCTGTGGAAGCATCGGCACCTGCCCATGAAATATCCTTCCTTTACACTGTGCAAAATATAACTCAAATCACTGTCATTGCCATGAAGCCTGCAGTACTGTTCAGATGCTGTTGTAAACCTGTGCAGTTCTGCTGTTGTTTTACTGGTGTAAATTGAATTAACTTCAGCATATAACACATAAGCATTCTCGACTTACAATGAATGAAATATATAATGGAGGAAAATGATATTTCCAATAGATAAATTCAGTAAGCAAGCATAACAGGCAAAGTAATTCAGATACTCCAGTGCTGATTAATCCATGGGTACAGGACAATGAACATTACAGTTCGCTGATTGTTCTTGGCCTCTTTTAGATAGTCAAGTGGTCAATAAACAGAGTTGTCTAATTTGGATTCTGTACAAAGTATCAGAAACAACACCAAATGATTTGTTCACTTGGAGCAGAGAACACTGGATGCAAATACTGGTCTTTTTCTCATTTTCTTGTTTTCTAACATGTTGCCATGTGTCTCATTGTAAATGAAAAAGTATTGCTGGAAATATTTGGAGAATTCTTCCATCAGTTTCCTACAAAAGCAAAATTGAGCACCAGGATTAAAATGGACCACGGTATGTTCATGGCCCCTCCCCCCAACCCCCATGAAATTATTTTCATCTGGGGAATGTCTGCAAGGAATCTTTTATCTATTTCAGAGTAGAATTTAATCATTTTGACTGAAAATAAAAAAAAGTAATAGTAAATATGAAGTAGTAGGATGTGTCATGAGTTTCATTTCAAGCAATTATGACCTGGCCCACAGAGTAACATTATTTTGTACATACTTCTTGGGTTCTCAGTCAGGGAAATGTACACAGTGAAAATGGTTTCTATAGGTCTCAGTGCTGAAGCAGGAGGGGGCTGTCAGGATTATGCCTTGAGAATGATGGAAGCTGACTCAGTTCAATTGACTTTTCTAATGGAAAAATCTAAGTAAGGTAGAAAAGCAAGCATCTAGCTGGGAGCTGAAATTGTATTTGGGGAGAGAACTCGAAACAATGAGTTTGTACTTCTGCTTGTACATCATGCCACAGTTCTTGATCACTGGGTGACTTACTGCCTTTTGGCAGTCTGTTGTGAGCGATTCCTACAGTGCTAATGACATAACTCTGTTACAGACGATCTTTGGTCTGTCAGCGAGTTCTGTTTTCTGATAAAAATGACTAATGAAAAGACTGAAGAACAAAAGGCTTTTGTGGTCAGCTGAAATACTCTTTTACATAAATGAGCACTTACTAAAAGGAATGGTGGAATTAATCTAAAATACTATTGCTTGATGTATATCTAGAAATCTTGATAAAGGTTCATATTCTTACTTGAAAATATACAATATATCAACATCTGTTGTAAATAATGAATAAATAATATTCAGGAATTCTCACCCCTAGAAGTATATTCTTATTACAGAACCTGGTGTGGAGATATTAGCAAGTAGCATACTAATGTTTGCATGAAAAAATGTGCGCTAACTTGGTGTAGTGGAAATGGGAGGTCACGGCCTGAACCAGTGATTAAGCACCTGGTGGAAAGGTGGGGCCAACCCAGGGGAGCTCAGGTGCATGCAATACACCTGATTGACCAGAAGGGGTGGATCCACCCCTTCCCAGACCTCACTGAAGGACTAGCAATGGAAGGAAAGGTATCTTGCTGGAAACCCCTGTCTACCTGAGGCAGGTAAGTAGTTTTTCTTCTGTTGTTTCTGTGTCTGTGGCTGCTGCGTTTGGGTTTGTCCTCATTTGCTATAGTCTGGGCTTGTGCCACTCTGCTATTGTTATTGTGCTTTCCATCACATTATAGCGTTACAGCATTGCACTTGGGTTTAGATATATATAAATATATATACTGTTTAAATATTTCCTGAGAATAGAAGAGGAAAGAAACTGTTGATCTGTGGATAGTGAGTAATGTTGGCATATTGTGGAAGTGATAATATTCTTTGTACTCAGTACTTACCTTCAGTTTTCTCAAATAAGTGCTGATACATTCATATTAGCAGGTATATCCTGCTAAGGCTGGCAGCTGCTTTAAAAGGATTCTCTTTTTCAATAATCTTTTGCCAGGTGGGATGGAATTTGATTCTTTTGTTATATCTGAAGAACTCACTTTCTGCTTACTTCTTAGGAACTCCATTGCGGTGCTTGTGAGTTTATATAGATTTATCAAGAGTTGCTTTTTCATGCGAGTGTGGACAAAAGAAGCCTCATGTACTTTAATGCTGCTCCCAGTTTATATCCTAATAGGCATCAGCACCTTGAACAGAGATTCCTATCTGTTCTTACCGAAATATTCTCTGTTTGTGTCACCTCTACGAGTTGGGAGCTAAGAGCACTTGGGGAGCTTGAGCAGAGCTGTAACTATTTTGAAGTGCAACTTCTTCACTGAGTTGACTTTCCAAGCAACTTTAAAAGATATGGCAGCATGGCCTGAGGAAGTGATAGTATTTGTGGCAGAATATTTCTGCTCCTATTAGTAGAGAAAAAAAAAAAAACTACTGTTTTTCTTTGCTCTTACAGATATTTCCTTTTTTTTTTTTTTTAATTTCTTTTTTTAGAAGGCTCCTATTTTAACAACTTCAAAAGGGCAGAAACAGTTTTAGGGGCTCAAAGCACAGTCTGCATTGCTCTCCCACACCCTACTTTTTAGGTAATGCTCAAATCCAGGAAGGGATGTGGGGGGGAGAACTGCTTTCTGCTGCAGTTGGTCCCTCCAGCAGTGCTGGGGGATTCTGCAGATGGGAATGTCTTAGACGTCCTCTAATGGTGGCAGTCACAGCACTTGTACGGTGACTCCATGAAGGAAAGGTAGGAGTTGGATCTCCATCACCAGTCTAATGAATTGCAGAGGACATAATTTAACCTTCCCTGGAAGGAAAGAAGTCAGTAGCATTAAAAAAAAAAAAAAAAAAGTTACATGTTTCAGCTATGTTGGAGGTATGATCTGTCTATACTACAGAAAAGCCTTGAACAAAGATCAGGTTTAAGTACTAACGCATCTGAAAAAGCAGGACAATTTGAGATGCTTAAAAGTAATGAAAAAGGGACAAAAAGCTGGTCCAGCCATTGCAAGATTTTGTTGCATTTTTAATGCACAGACTCTATATTGTCTGCTCTGAGCATTATGTGCCAAATTGAAAAAGTTATGTGAGAATAGCCTGCTGGTAGGCAGCATTGCAGTTTGTTGGATCATTCAGTTTAGCTGTAACAGGCTTTTATACTAAAGGGAAAAGAGGGAGAGATTTGCATGGTATGTATGGTAGCCTGTTCAGAGTTTTATCTGAGGAAGATAAGTCTAATTTTGTATTCTGTATTTTGTCTTAGATGGCAATGAGATCAAGATTTTGATGACAAACTTCTAGTTTTAGTTTTGGTTCTCTACTCAAAAATAGAAGATTTTTCTTTCCCCATTTTTTTTCTGGATTTCACAGAGAAACTTAAAAAGGTTATGCTAGAAAAACTGGAAGGGTATCCACCTTTAGAATTAGCCAACGCTTTCCACAGAACTGCAGCAAACGCACTATGTGAGGTTGTGTGCTTTATTTCAAAAACTCCTCATTCACTGTGAAGGAATAAAAAATAAGGAACCAAAACTTTCAGGAAAAGCATTTTTGCTGATTCACAACACACAGTGTGACAGGAAGTGCCAAGGGATCTGTGCAGAAGCCAGTTAAGAAGTCGCTGCCAAGTGATCTTGGCTCATCTCAGTGTTCAGAGCACATGTACCTCTGGAAAGGTGCACAGTGTCCTTCATTACTGTAAACTTCTACCTGCAGTGAAGAAATCTTTTTTTTTTTTAAAAAAAGTCTTAACAAGTCAATTAACAAAGAAAAAGCAAAGCTGAATGGACCTCAATTTCTTTTCTTAAGCTCTTTGGTTTATTTTGAGCTTCTTAAAAAGCTTGCTTTCTTTCAGGATGAGTTCTCACAATATTATCTTCCTGTTGGTAGGGGAAGGAATCTATCTTTTCAATAGGACAATCTGTTCTTACTGAGAAGGAAGATTAAAAGCAGAATTGTATATAAGTGAGTGAAGAAGAAAAAAAATAAAGATGAGAAAATAACAGGTTCTTCTATTTTCTCCCCCTCCTACCCCCCCCCCCCGAAAATGGGTATGTACTTCAGCTTTAAAGAGTGCAATGTTTTGACAACCGGGAAATAATTTGCAATTTTTCCTATGAATTCTAGTTTCAAATGACTTCTTCCTGACCTACCCCTTCAAATAAAATTAAAAATTCTAAGATGTCAAATGTGACTGTGTGCAGAGTCACTGAGGTCCTCTCTAATGAATTTGGGACAAAATGGCAAACAATGGCATAAAATAAAAATGCTAGCATGTAGCAGAATGGTCCATTTCAGGGCCTTTGAGTAAGGCTTTGTTGGTTTCTCCCCAAGATCTGAATTCCTAGTTGATGTGATGGGTTTGCTGCAGTCACAACCTTTTTTTTTTTTTGAAGTAAATGCTAAAGATTTTTCAATTTTTTTTTCAGTAGGGATAAGTAGAAACAGAAGGGAAAAATTAAACTGCAGCATAAATAAATCCTTTATTTTCTTTAGACAGAACTTGAAGTTATGGGTATGCAGGCAAAAAAAAAAAAAGACAGACTTGGATTACACCTTTTTTCTTCTTAAAGTAAATATTAAGTAGAAAGTCCAGCATTGTTTTTCCTAGCCAGCAGATAGGATTATACAAATTTCTTACTGCAATTTTTTTCTCTTCAGTATGTTCTATTTGTTAAATACTGTTTACTGATGTTGGTTTTCTCATTTCGTTTGCTTTATTTCTTATGAAAGTAAACATACATATTTTTTTTTATGATTATTTTCTTATCATTAGATAATGTTAAATGCAACTCTGTATGCAGCTCTGCAGCAATACATGAGACCAATTACACTTTGTTTGGCTTTGCTCCTTACAGGTGTTTAATTTTTTGAAACTGAAATATTGACAGTATCTCAATTGCCACATTTTTTGCTTTGTGTGGGGGGTCTTTGGAATAATAGCACTTGTTAATGATTAAAACAACAGTCTTAATCAAGAAACCTATTCTTTCTGGTTGCACAGATGACATTCCCATTGATACATGGAGAAGAGATACATATTACTTTTCCACTAATATATGAAGAACTCTTTTCTCTCAATATATATTTTCTCTGTGTCAGACTTTGGCCGCTTCTTATGTACTTGTCAACTGTAGGAAAGAGAACCAGTAGTTTTGACTTCTAATAGAAGCAAAGAAAGATTGAAATGTCTTTCTGATTTCTCAGTATTTTAGAGGTTTAATTTTCATTTCTCTATGGAATGTAAAAAAAACAAAAAAAAAAACAAAAAAAAAACCTCATAAGATGTTAAAAAAAAAAAAAGCGAAAACAGCTATTGTTTTCTGAACAATTCTAATGTAGTATTTCATCTAGTCCATAAAATACATTATGTAAAGTTACCAGAAGATGAAATATGATGATACGTGAACAAAATGGTTGTAGGTGGTTGTCAGAAAACAAGAAGTATTTCTCATAGCTGTGTTGCTGTATACTTTGCCTTGCATTCTCAGCTTTCGGAGGCAGTGATACTTCAGTGAAGCAAACTGAGAATACAGCACTAAAATCTCCTATGAGTACTTTTTTAAAGGGCAGTCCCCCCTGGTAGAGATCATTAACAGTGATCCCCTTCCTGTTACACGTTTATATCTAACCTCACATAGTTCTGACCTGGTTTATAAACTGACAATGGAAGGTTTTCAAGATAGCTTGTCTAGTTGGGAATGGTTGGAATGCTACTCATGTAACAGCCAGATTCTTTCATGGATAAGTAGGCAGTTCTCCTACTGTCTGATTTGAATTTAATAATTATTTCTTAACAAAAAAAAAAGATAACCCAAGCCAATTATTTGAGAAAACTGAGTGCTAAATTTGAAATGGCATTTTTTCTTTTTTTCTTTTTTTCTTTTTCTATTTCCCCACAGTATCTTCCTTGGGAAATATGTTTATGTGCTGTCTGCCATATTTTGTATGTGCAAAATCAAATAATTCTGGATGATTGTCTATGTAAATGGTCATTTTCTCATGCTGTAAATATGTAGGTAACACAACAGTGTCATGTCCATGTGGGTGAACTGCAAGTACCTGCATTCAACTTAAACTGTACCGAGTACATCAGACTACAATAGGGGTTAGAGCAACAGGACACAGCAACAGTGCATCTATCTTAATCTGTTTGTACTTAATCTTGGATCTGAGCTGCCTGAGGTCTTGACCACCACCAAGTTTTTGGATGATGTTGGAAGCATTTGTTGACCTTTGCACTACATTATGCTTTCCTCTTGCTCACCAAAAATACAAATTATCCCAAGGCGTTCATAAGCTTTGATGTAAAATGGTGGAGTCTGATTTTGTAGAATTTAATGATTTTGTTTGTCAGTGAAAGGCAAGGAATAAGGAGATCCAGAACCAGACAAACAGTGAACCTGCCTGGTAGCCACCAGTTCAGCATCTCTAAGCATGAGGTGTCCCAGTGCTTTCTGTGGGTATTTTTGGTTACAGTGAGACCTCCTTGTTAATATAGGGACCTGAACAGTTTTACTTAAGATTTTACTGCTTTGAGAAAAATGTCGTTAGTTGTCACACTAGCAGTTTTGATGATGGTGGTAGGATATGTAGGATATTGCTGTCAGCAGGGAGCATGCATTCAGTTACCTTTCAATTGGACCTATCTGCATCTACAGATTCATTAATGTTTATCTCCCTTGGGTATCATTCTCGGGCAGTTTCATGCTACCCAGAATGGATTTCATCTCCTGTGCTATGCTTCCTGGGATTGCTGTGCACTGCTTCAGTTCTTTTATAGACTTTTTGCAACGTGCCTCAGTTTTAGATGCATGGGTTTCCATCTCATCAACCTTCCTTAATAGCTGCTTATGTTTGCTACCCAGCCCAGATGCAGTGAACATCAGATGGGTTTCTGTTGCTTTTTCCAGCGGAGTAGCACTTGTCAAGACTGTGGGCTAAAGGATCTGTGGAAGTGTATCCGCTTTCTCATTCAGATGACTTCTCAGCAGGCCAGCTGCCAGGGGTATCCCACTGTATGCATAGCAAAAAATAGTCTGCTACCATTTTGTTTTGACATTTTTTGAGTCTCCAGTGTACTTGTCACTCACTAGCACGTGTTGTGTTGTCTTTGTGCTATTAATACAGCAGCAATAGCCACTTGGAGATTCACTGAACTGCAACCACTTCTGCTAGCAATCCCCTGCATTGCCTTTAAATTACAGTCCTCCTGCTGTGGTTTACTTGCTGTTGTCTGACTTCCATAAAGGCTGATGCATAGTAAGACTTTTGAATGTGACCCAGTGGAATTATTCTGGAGTAAAAGCAGTGTTTTTGAGACTTAATCACTGACTTGTGAGATATTTTTTAAGAAGACATACTCAAATAGACTCATGTGCTAAGCTGTAATAGCTTTGCTAAAACTAATAGAGTAGTTCTGGATTTATAGCACTGTCATTGGAACCCAACTTGATTCAGCACTATGATTCATGAATATTTATTTTAATGTGAGATTATATCAGTTCTTTGTATCCATATGAAAACTTTGAGATTCTTACTGGTAAGTGTATAATCTGTAACTTTCAGTTAGGCTCTGGCAATTGAAGAAAGAGTTCATTTAAAATTAGCTCTTCTGGGCCTGTTTAAAAAAAACAAAACAAAACTTGAAAATATTTCTAGGATCTTACAGGTTTTGGGATTCTGGCCAAGTTGATAGAAGCTTTTAGTGTAACCGCCCCCTCACAAAGAAAAACAGAACCCAAACTCTCTAGTTTATTTTAATAAGAACTTTCACTATCAAGAAAAAAATTTACATCTATCCAAGATGTTTCCCATTCTCTGTAGCTCCAGGGCTGTTTACCATATTATTTCTAAATGATTATTTTGCCTTATAGTGCCTCACGTGAGTGAATGCCATTCTTGGGGAATACTGAAGTAGCACAAAAGTAAGCATCTGGGCTGAAAAATGAAACTAAGCTGCTTGTGGTCTTGACAAACTCATATTTGGTATTTTTCTTCTCTTTAGTTTAAAATTTATGTGATTTTTGGTAACTTGAAATAAGAACAGCAAAAAATAACTGTAGGGAAGGAAAGAAGAGGAGAGAAGGCAACTAAACTCCCAGATCCAAATTTTCTGTTTGAAATTGATGCAATAGGTTCATAACGGAAAATGATTATCTACCTTGGTTTAGGAAGCAGAAATGAATAAGATTTCTAGTGTGTGAAAAGAAAATGCTCTGGACTGAAAACTTATTTTATCAAGTGATAACCCTACAAAATGAGAGCACATTTTATTATTGTCAATGCAACTGATGTACTGTTTGTATACTTTTCATCTAAAACTCTCAAGCATGATGCTAGAGACATAAAATAATACCTTTAATTGGTGTTTATTGTAATACAATTCTTTTAAATCAATATAAATTATTTGTATAAAAAAGCTTGAAAATGTGTTAATATATAAACACTATTAGTTTAGATGCAGAAAAATAGAAGCTATTCAGCTGAAATCAATTAGTAGGTGAAAAAGGTGAGTATAGTGCTTTATGATATCAATCATATATTTTTGGGAACTTATAGAATTCCTGTCTCTGTGCCCTCGAACATGGTCTGGTCAGCAGTGGGGAAAGATATGTGCACAGTGAGTTTGCACAATGTGGTTTGCAGCCTGACATTCCTGCTATTTGTCTCTTAATAAATCTAAGAGATGGTAATACTACCCAGTGCTATAGCTACATGTCAGTAAATCGTAAAAACTAAAACAATTACTATTTGTCTGTCAGCAAATATTGTAGGGAAGTCTGAATGATCTCTAATTTATAAGTGAACTTCCATTACGTAAAGAGTTTATGAGCATGCAACAGATGATATATAGCAATGGAGCAGCAATATCTTACTGTTTCTAATGCCACAGGAGCTATTAGTCATGAAACTCTGTTTTGAAAGCTATGGAACATGCACACCTATGGCAGTGGTTCCTACCCAAGCAGCTTCCTCACAGGCAGCAGGCATTGGATGCTTATTTTCTGCTGCTAGAACATGGCAGGTCCTGTAATACCTGTAATACCCACTCTTTCAGCAAAAATGCAACATATTCCCAGACTGAAATATAAAATAAGCTACACCACTGTTTTACATAACGTGAAAGACATTTCCTGGTGCTCTACATTTAGGAGTGGTAAGATCTTGCTAACGCTGTGCATGATAAAACTTGCACTTATAACAATGTGTGAGATATTACTTGAAATATATCCTCTGGGAAAACATAATATTACCATCCCATAAGTTAAATGACAAAAATCTTAATCTCCAAAACAAAAATACGTATAATTTATGACTTTCTAATTTTAATTTTTATAACTTATCTCCCAGGAATAAGCAGGGTAGGTTTGTTCAAATGAGTGTTGAGTGTTAACATTTTAAGAAATGGCTTCCCAGGCCTGTATTCCAAAAGGAAAGAAGCATTTCTCTGACATCCTTGAGGTAAGCATCTGACCTCCAGGGAGGTGATGCTTCATGAGTACTGGAATGGTTAGTATTTTTTAGGAGCTAATTATATGTCACTGTCTGCTCTAGTACACATTTTTAATGAGATTCCATGAACTACAACACATTCATAGCCCTAGTTTTGAGCTTTTTAGTCTTGAGCTTCTCATCCATGCCTCACTAGAAACTTTCTAAATCCCTCTTTGGAACTGGTCCATAAGCCTGAGATAAGTCTCTCTCTTCCCATCGTTTGTATGATGCATATTTTCTCTGTTTTTCTCTCTTGCCCTCACAAATTAAATTTTAATTATGCGTCTGTGTTGAGCACCAAATCTAAAAGCTAGCTACTAACAATAGCAGTAATCCCCTTACATGGCAGTCCCTCCTCCCTGGCAAACAATTGGGCCATTTCTTATTCTGCTCATCTAAACAATAGTACCGTAATAGCTGAAGTGAAGTACTGCAACATAACTCAAGGTGTTGGGTTTTTCTAGTGTCTTCAAGACATTCAGCTCAAGGTAATGTAAAACCATTCTAGCTGGACAACAGAAATGTGAAAAAAATATATGAGAACTTGCTGTTTGTTCTGTCAGTTGGTCATGAATTAAACTTTACAGTATTATGTTGTACAAAATAGCCTCTAACACTCAAAGTGGTCATTTCACAGGAAGTTAGGCCACACTGGTTTATTTTAATGTACATCTGATATAGAATTCCATTTAGTATGTGATTACATTCTGTTCCTTAAATATATATATATTTAATATATATATATTTATATAAATATATATTTATATATAATATATATATTATAATATATAATATATATATATATATATATATATATATATATATATTTGCCTTCTTAGCATGGTTTTCATCCTGGAAGTCTTGGGATAAATCTGTATGAGCTGTGACAAGGAGAAACTGTCCAAAAATTACTGATTCTGAGATGGAACAGGTTGCCCAGGTTGGCGATTGAGAAAAATTTAGATGTTGTACCAAGAGATACAGTTTAGTGGGGAAATACTGGTAGTAGAAGGACAGTTGAACTAGATGATCCTGAAGATTTTTTCCAACCCTGGTGATTCTGTGTGGTCAAATTGGAGAAAGAGAGGTTTGTGGGATTTGATCTTTATTACAATAACAGTAAACGAGCAGCTGCAGACTGATGTGCCGTTAAGGGTTTGCCTTATTGATGGGAATCACTAGGTCAGATTGATGGTTGGACTTGTTGAAATAGACCTTTTGAGATCACCATAAATGATTTTATGATTTCCATAAAACTATTCTGGGTTGCTACTGTTGCACAGAAGAAACAGAATTAAGCCAAATCACGATTCTTACAATACTACTTGTATTCTCAATTCTTCCTCTAGATAGTTGTGCGACTGGTCGAGAAAAAATGGGCTATGGATATTAAGTTCTTTGGGGAGGAAAAAAAAAAAAGAAACTTAAGATTCAGCTGGGGACTGATATGTTGAATTTAGAAGGAAGTTTACAGAAGCAGGATTCAGTAAGAACTGGGCTTAGGAAGGAACTAGCAAAAACTTCTCACTCTTTGTTTCTTCACCCTGTCATATGGCCATACTTCCAGGGTGGGGAACTTTATTTCCAGGAAACATGTTCTTGTACCAGTGTAAATATTTCTGCTAAGTCAGTGAAGCTGTTTCAAAGTCCTGTGCAGTAAATACTGCCCTCAAGCTGAGCGAAAAATGTGGCAAAAAGGAAGGCTTACACAAAGACTCAAATGCAGTCACTTGAGCAGGTAACAGTGAGCCATCAAAGAGCCACAAGACTGGTCTGATTTCCACTACTTTCCTCAGTTATTTTCTGTCTTGAGGACCAGTCAAGTTAGGATCTGTGGTGCTTTGGTCTAGACCTACCTGTAAAAAGTCATATAAGCAAGGTTTTGGTCTGCTGCTGACTCTTAGTGCTGTCATATTGCTTATAGTCATGGTGTGTTCCCCAAACAATAACGTAAAACACTTCTGGCAGGGTAAGTTCAAGGAGTAACTAACACTCAGGTTCATAAGAAAGTGTATTTGTGAGTGTCATATAAAGCAAGCTTCATTTTCTTCCCTAGCTAATGAATACCATTTTTAGTCTTTATTTTACTTTTTGTAAATGCATTCTCTGTGTTAAATTTGTGACTTAGTTGAAATTCTATGTTTCTGATAGATTTGTGGGAGAAAAAGACTTTTGCAATATGGATTTAACTTATCTCTATTCACTACTAATGCAAACATGTCTGCTTTATTTAATTGGTCTTATCATCGATGTATCATTGATAAAAATTTCATAACTTACTTCAATTCCCTGTATGTATTTTTAAGTTATAAATAATGTCCTGTTGAAAATGTTCTCCTTGTAGTTTATTTATCACAACACTCCAGTTCTTCAGAAATCAACATTTCCTTCTTTTTGAATTTCTGCTGCTGAATTCACAGAAATTCACATAATTTAAATTAAAGGAAAAAAAAAAAAGAGAGGAAAGAGAAAAGGGCAGAGTGTCAGCCAGGGCTCTGTGAGGATGGATGAACAAGGCTTTCTGATGAACTAGACCACTTAAAATAGGCTTTTTTGAGAGGCTTGTGAAAAAACTGTTCAAATAGGAGCCTTGAATTGACCTTATTTTCCTGTTGGTTACTATGCTTTCCAGATTAAAAGGTGTTTTCTTTTATTGAAATCGAAAAGTGCCAAACATTGAACTTGCTTTGTAAGACATACATCAAGAGAGAAAATATTTCACTGCAATGACATGACCTGACGTTTTAAAGCAGATAATAAATGACACCTTGTCAATGCCACCAATTTATTATTCCCTCTTGTACCTCCGTGTCGCAGTGGGGTACCACATTCTTTTTAATCATGGACCTATGTTAAACAAATTTTTATCAGAAAAGAATATAAAATACCCCTAGATGTTTCCCACTCCCTGACCTCCCAACCATTCCAATGTAAGGTATAAAGACAAAGACCGTGTTAAATTTTTCATTATTTTATTCAATTTCTTATCCAATTACATGAGGCTCTTCCATCACTTGCATGAATGTATATGCTGTAATGTCAGCTGCTGCACATTAATCAGGATTTTTTTTTTGTTCAGGGGACACTAGTGCTAAATCATCTCACTGGAAAAAAAAAAAAAAGTGGGACAAGAAAGATGTAAATGAATAAGGAGGAAACTCCTTTTTGTGCAATTACAACAGGAAATAATTAGAGTGGGTAGCCTTCCAGTCAAACCCCCAAAGGCCTCGAAATGCATCAAGTTGTTGTACATATTTTGTTTTCACTGAATTAAAGATAAGAAACTTCTTCCTATGGCTTTACTTTTCACTATTTCTTATAAACCTGCATCAAACATCAACTGTGGTTAGGATTCTGGTCTTGCTTCATTATTATAATGAATAGGCCAGTAATTTGAAAAAGGCTTGATTTCTGTAAAATAGTCAGAAATAGGACTTTTACTGGTATGCAAGTTTCATTGATATAAGGACTATTCTCTTGGTTACTATGGAATTTTAGAGGTGAATAAGAGGATTCCAGAAGGGAAATACACAGTATCTTTAGATGTTGTACCAAGAGAAACAGTTTAGTGGGGAACTATTGGTAGTAGGTGGACAGTTGGACTAGATGATCCTGAAGATTTTTTCCAACCCTGGTGATTCTGTGTGGTCAACTGGAGAAAGAGAGGTTTGTAGGATTTGATCTTCATTACAATAACAGTAAGCAAGAGCAGCTGCAGACTGATGTGCCGTTAAAGGGTTTGGCTTATTGATGGGACTTGCTAGGTGCAAACAAAATTTGATTCATTCCATGGAACGAAGAGAATAGTATCTCCCACATGATTTCTTCCTCTTAAGGACCCAATTCTCAAATTCAAGTCAGAGTTTAAGGTAATACTTATGATTAGCACTGATAACATAAGTGTCCTAGAAGTTAAACTTACAGGACTTTTCCTTGGTCTTCAGTATCGGGGTTAGGGGAACCTTGTATGCAGGAAGTCAACAAGATCAAGAGCATGACTCGTACTGTGTTGTGTAGACATTTGAATTTGCAGCAAAGCCTGGGATCAGATGAAGTGAATGCATTTTCTCATATTTCAGTATGGTTGTCTGGATATCTAGAGGACTGGGGTTAGTTTGAATGATTTGTGAGCTTCAGGAATGGGTGTTTGCTGGGTTTCATATGACTTGGAGAGTGTGCTTGTCTGTGGAGGAAAGTTATTTTTAGGCTAAATTTATGTTGAAGATAAGGAAATCTTCCACATAGGGCATCTTCTCAAGAAACCTTTCCATATAAAACATTAGACTGAATACCAGAACTGTTTTGTCTTCTTATCCTGCCCCTCTACCTCACCCTGCTATTAACTGAGTGTTAAGTCTGCGATGAGAAGGAGTATAGTTTGCATTGCATAATATATATGTATCATAAGTAATTGTTGAATGCATGTGTGAAAACTCTTCATAAAATATGGGGCAAAAATGATGCGAGTGTGACAAACAGCAGAAAATGAATGGAAAGACTTGACCTGTCAATTGCCTATGTTTATATCTTTTTGCTTTTGAACTACTCCAGGAAGCTTTTAGTGAAAGTCATTAAGGCCAGTGAATTTGACTATAGTGAAATCAATGATAGATTTTTGGAGAAAAGGACACTTAGAAATTTGTATTTAAATAGTGGAATTTCATTCTTTTATGCATCAGATAATTTCCATGGTTAAAAGTATAGAGGTTTTTAAAGTGCTGTTTATTACTTCTGTAACTTCTTCAGCATAATGCAAGCGCCTTAACTGTCACAGTAAATGCAAACACTTTAAATTTATGGTGTATTTCATTTCAATCAGCTATGTCAGACAACAGCTCTTTATTACATTGCAGTATAAATAAGAATATATGCAATATGGTAGTTTATACTTAGACTACGAATTATGGGCATACATTTAAAATGAAATCAAATCTGAAATCAAGCAATGGGAATGAAAAATAAGGTTATGCAAGTACTTTAGCTGAGGGAAAATCCAGAGTTACTAACTCCATGTACTGTGGGGATTGCACAGTCCAATTTCTCCAAATTTTTATAAACTCTCCTTCAATCTTTCTCTTTTACTTTGTCTCAACTGTTATGCATCTGTATATATCATTGTTATAGATCTGTCATCATATTGTGACAAAACTAACTGCAAACCTCCAGCAAACTTGTCACAACACCTACTTTACTGCATGTAAAAGCTGCTTAGGACATATAATCAGCATTCAAAGATATTACAAAGCTCTCATGTTGTCAGGTACTTGTGCCAGGGCCTTCAGCAAGGGGTTTTGCTCTCTGTCCCCAGGCTCACAGGCAGTGGGCAGTTTCAGTTTGGGTTGAGTCCAGAAAGCTGAAAGCAAGGATTTACAAAGTGTTCTCAGGAAATAATTTTGTTCACTTTTTTCTTCCCTGCTGTCCAGACTGTAACAACTGTATATTTTTCTCATTTAAGAACATTAATATTTAAAAAAATTAATGAAATGTTTCTCTATATCCTTCTTCTAAGCCCCCTTTTAGTCTTTTATCAGCAGGTAGGTGCACTTGTATGCATATACACACATGCACCTATTAAAAAAAAATTCTGCTATATCCCCACTAACTTAACAGTATTGAAGCAAACTCAATGCCATAGACAAATTGTCTTGGAATTCTGATCCAAGACAAGTGCTGTGATGACGACTTGGTTGCTTTTAATTCTGATTTTTCTTCAGGTGTCATTGCTAAAACATCTGTTAGCTTCATTGTTACAGGCAATTTTGTCTTGTTTCTCCCATGACAAATGGTATTTCTGAAGCAAAAAATAAAGTGATTCAGATTTCACGCTACTTTTGTATGTCATCTCTCATTAATGCTATAGCTATCATGGATTTAGCACTTGAAGATCTTGTCTGGTATTGTAAAATGTCGTCATCTGTAAGAGCAGATGAAATATTAGTTTCCATTTCTTCATAATGAAGCCTGTTCTCCCTTAAATTCTGGTCAAATTTCTCTTGATTACTTTTCTTCTAATTCATCCCATTTTGATGAACATGGACTGTTTCAGTTATTTTCTAAAATCTTGTCAAGGACTTATTGACAGCATAACTTTACAACCATTACAATATCAGTACTTGCTCCAGAGTGGTTTGATCCTTCACTCGTGACAAACTTTTGTCTGTGGCTTGTCCCATGAATCCTGGGCACTCGTTATTAAGGGGACATTTGGTGAGCATGGTTTCTGCTTTCTCAATGCTTTCTCTGTATCATAGCACTAGGAACCAGGAGAGAGGTGGTAGGTTTGAAGGAAGCATCGCATAGATGTAATCCTTTGTAAGTAGACGTGGGTGCTTGGCTAGTTCAGAGTGCTTAAAGAGATCTAATATTCAACAGTGTAGACCGCTGCATCAACGTTGTTGATTTAGAAGAAATCTGTGTTGGCAGCACAGTGTATTTAATGTATAGTATGTCAAAGGGTTAAAAAAACTTCACAGTTATTTTGTAGAAGCAACACGATGATAGATATAAAAAAGAATGAGTTGTCTTAAAGAAATTACATTTCTCTAACTGCCATCCTTAGTGTATTAGGGAGTAATATCTAGGATACAGATGTAATATGGTATATGAGTTCCCACATTTGGCTAAGCTGCCTACAAAAGTGAATGTCCCCAGTGCAGTTTAGCCTGGTCTGCTAAGGATGACTGAAATAAATCAGTTTTTCTTCTTTCCAAGTAACAGTTCTTCTGCAGCTTCGGTAAGAATGCAGTCAGAAACGTATACAGTTTGGGCATTCTCTTGACAAAACTGAAATTAACAGATTAGGTGAGATTCAGAAGGTGGCAGATAAAAAGCAGATAAACTCAAGTGCAGTCATGTCTGGTACAACAGATATACATGGTCATGGTTCATAGTGGGGTAAAAGAAGAGCAGTTAGAAACACTGCAAACTTGTATTGGGTGTGTATGTGCAGTATTTTGTAGTAATAACATTTTTATACTCTGTCAAAGACAGCTTTTCTGTCTTCAGTAGGCTTGATCCAGGCCTTATTTAATAAGAAGTGGGTAGGAAAAATGTATTTACTAAAAAGCATAAGCATTTGTTTAACAATGGTGACAGTGTTAGGAGTATGAGTTTCAAGTACAATAAAGAGAAGGAGAAAGAACTTTTATTTTTTAGATCATAAGTAACACTGGCAAATCAGAATAGGAATTCTTAAAAACAGAGGAACATTTCCTGAAAATGGCAACCTTCAGGCAGGATGCTGAGGAGCCACGGTGTGCTCTGACGGGTTTCATGTCAGTCTTTGCTGGAGTGTGGAGTTATCCTGTCTCATAATGGGAAGCAGAATCTGTACCAGGAGATATATTCCACAGAACAGCCAAAAAAGTCAAATCAGCTGCGTAGCAAAAACTCAGTAGCAAAAACTCAGTGTTTTTGCTACAATAAACTTCTAAAACAGTCAAGGTAAAATTCCCCTGATCTTAGTGTTTAGCATAAATACAAGAGTCTGAACCCACTTCAGGGCCACAGTTCTGTTATTTTCTCAAAACTTTTTTTTTGTGTGTGAACTTCATCTACTTTCTGTTTAGCAATCCCACTTTGTGCTTTTTTGTCTCCCCTTTCAGTCCTTATCAGCTTCCACCAACATTACCTCATGTGAAGCTTTATCAGGGTTTCCAGAGCTTTTTCAATGAAAATCTTTTCCACCCTGGAGCTTCCCATTCATCTGCATGCACACTTTGCTATCCTATTACAACAAATCTGGTTTCTGTCACAGCAGCATATCCCTCTTAAAAAGCAGTCAAATTTTCCAGATAGGCTAAAATCATTGATTACAACAGAAAAAAAAATGTCAATAGTGCTTAGATGATTAGTAGCACCACGTTAAATATGATAAATTAGATATGGAAATGAGAAGGTGGGATACTATGAGTATTGCAAACAGTGCATAAAAATTCTGAAGTCCACAGAGGAAACATTCAGGAACCGATTTTCTCCAGACAGGCCTATGGCTATTGGAATTATTTTGGCAAAGTTACTGGCTTTTATACTGGTATAAAAACTGTGAAAGGGAACAATTCAATGTCTGGTTTCTAGAGATTAAAAGGAAAAAAATACACTAGTTTCCTGTGCCATTTCTGAATACAGATCTAGCATGTACGCTGCTCCACAGAACTATCTCTGAGCTCACACATATATGACTTGGGAAGGTGGGAGGTCACCCTCATTGCAAAGCCTCTTACCGAAGGGATCTAGCTAATCCATATTGCCTGGTTCAAACTAATTAGGGTAGACATAGGCACTGAAAAGAGAAAAATAGACTGTCTATCCTTGCAGGATCCCTGGGGGCAAGGGAGTGGAGAGGGAGCTGCACAATTGCTGACTCTGAGGAAGGATCTGCAACAGAGTATGCAGTGCATGCTTTCCAGCACCCTCTGGTATAACTGACAAAAAGCAGTGGCTCTCAACTTTTAAAGGTGAACTGCAAGAGCAAGGCAGAAATGAAGCCTAATTAAGCACCAGTTTCTGTGCTGAGCTCCTCCTCTGGGGAGGCAACATGGGACACTCAGAAGAGAAGGACATTAAAATGCCCTTTATTTGAAAAATTGTTTCATGCCCATGGAATCCTCTCAGGGTCAGTTTGCTTCTCTGACACATCATAGTTCTACAATACCAATTGCTATACATATATATATTAATTGTAGTGAGTGTGAACTGCAAGTTTGATTTATGTATTTATTCATTTACAAAGATGAAAGGGAGGTACGAAGGTTTATCTAACCAGTTCTTGTTCTAAACTTTTAATGTAATTAACAATTTTCCTTAAACATGCATAATTTTCCCTGGACTGAGAGCTTTTCTATAGTGTAAGTTCTCATAAGCCACTTTTTGATGAAGTGATCTCAGAAAGACCAAGCCAGTAAAAATCCAGTACCTCAAGCCCCCCACCTGTGTAATAATGATCATAGGGTAGAGATTCTCTGCGTTTCACAGAACCCTCAAAGCATAGATCTACGGGGCAGAATACACTTTTTTTTTTTGTAGAAATAGTTTTTGTGATATTGTCTGTCACAAAATTATAATAAAAAAGAACAGTGTATAACTCAAATACATATTTAATTTTTTTTCCACATTTATGCAGAGAGTTGACTGGCCTTCCAAGAGTGCACATTAGTGCATTAATATTCTAGGCGGTTCAGCACTTTTCTGCAGATCAGGGCCTTTTGCTGCGTTGCCAATGAGAAACATAAATTCATTGGTCACCACTGGAAATCTTGGTTGAAGCCCGAAGAACTTTTAAAAATAGTTAGCGTTCAAAATTTATTTTCTTCTTTATAGTTTTGTCCTTCCTTACTTCAGCATTTCCCTTTAGAAGGACTTCAAAGAACATGAGCAAAGCTGCGTGGTGGCTCACGCAGATCACCCCTGCAGGTTACAGTTATAAATTTCCTCTGAACCACCTTCACCTCTACTGTACTTCGGGCATCTCTCCTGCTCTGATCTTTGTATTGCCTGTGAAAATGAGAAGCTGCTATCCAGAAGCACAGTTGATAAATTTTTCACAGCTCTTTTAAACTCCCTGCAAATATATCCATCTATGCTGTTTTGACCACGGGGGCTTGCAATCATGTTATCCAGTGATGCTCTCAAAAGTTGTCTTAAAAGACAACTCCTTGTCAGCGAGCAGTCTTTAGCATCTAATTATCACATGAAATAGATAATTTGGTTGGTGCTGTAGTGCCATGTAGCAGAAGTCAATAAAGCCATTGTACCACCGATCCGTAGAAACCCAAAGAACTGAAGACAACTAGTTCTGCAGAAATACGCTTTTCATGTGCAAAACAGCATGTTGTGTGACTAACAAAAGCTTAGAAAGAGACAAGGAGTAGAACTGTATTAGATGGATACACTTTATAAACAGATGAGAACGTAAAAGCAATGGTTTGATACAAGATTTTCTTTAAAATCTTACAAGTAATTCTTCTGTATTTTACATAAGCAAATTCTTAAGTATTATACAAAATGCCCCTGCTCTTCACAGCTAAATTGTTGATAAAAAGCAAACACAACCGAGTGATTGGAAGTTTGAAGTGCAAACAGATGTTGCTTTCGAATTAACTTGCTTTGCTTAACCACCGACTCGTTGTTGCAGGGGAAGATGAATCAACTTTGCATGCTGTGGATGCTGATGCTGGCTGCCAATCTGCACATGCAAATGAAATTATAGCTAATCCCTAAAAGGCAGTTCGTCTAAATCCAATGGATGGGTTAGTTTTTAAATGCAATTCGACTGCAGTTTGCCTTTGCAACCACTTTTTTTTATTTTATTTTACTTTTTTTTTTTTTTTTTTTGGTAGGAAACTATGCCTCCCACCAGCAATGGAATAGTATAAACTGTGAGAGGTGGTTTAATCCAGCTCACAGTTGTGTTGTGATTTACTAATCAAAGTGCCCCAAAACACAGTTCTTGTACAATATTTGTTTCCTTATCAAGCAGAGCACTGTGCACCACGTGTATGACACAGGGCACTTTGGCAGTAGGACAAGAGAGTGTAAAAGTTCACATTGAAAAGATGGAGTGGTTTGGATGCTGTTGAAATGCTAAAATCTTTGCTTGAAGTGTTTGCTTCCAGAAGATTATTGCAGGTATATTCAGAACTCTAAATTCTGCCAAAATGTGAGTTCTAGAAAATGACTTTAAGCTGACTTTGTCCTTATTTTATTGCTCTTGTGCCATGTCAGCAGATCTCAGAAGCCTCTCTCTCTTTAGTCATGTGACCTAAAGTACTTATTTGTAATTAGGTGTCAAAAATAAAATGATAACAGCACTCTAATTCCAATGGGTCTGTCTACCTGAAATGCAAATCTCTCTCCATTTGAGTAATTAAGCTATGAAATTTAGAGTGCTCAAAGCCTTTGATGTTTTGAAGTAATTAGCAATATGGGGAAAGATACTGCTTTCCGCAAGTACCAACAGCTGATTTGTAATAAAACCAGTGTGTTTGGTTTTCTGTTATTAACTAAGTTGCATTATTCATTATTTACCAGTATTTTGCCAGCTGCCAGGCATTTGTAAAAATGTTTGTATAGCCCAAATGCACTGCATAGATGAGCACAAATTGTTCCAGTCATTAATTACTGTTTATGTGCCTGTAGCTTGTAGGAATCGATCCTCATCATGCAACAGAGCCCTGGTGTGCAGGAAGCTGTACAAACAAATCCCAAACTGTTTCAAATTTGATAGCAGGCAATGCTGGAAAATGATCAAAGGTAAATAATATGTATAAAATAATATTAAGCATCAAATTATTTTGGAGAAGTCAGGAAGTTATCAGAAGGAACATAGGTCTGAAATAGAGAGCATTACATTTCATTGCAATTCATGGCACTGCAACTACTTGACCAGCTTCAGTGTTGTTTTTATTTTTATGGGACTGTGGTCGTTCAGAATGGACAGTTCAGACTTGTGTGAAGAAGTGCATACCCTAAATGTCTGTTGGGTAGTTTGCAAGCTGTTGTATATTGTATCCCTGGGCCAGTACACAGAGTGCCTGGAAAAAAATAAACTGGCTTCTCTCCTTGGTCATTAAGGTGGTAGGCAAAATCTGCTGGATGCTGGGCACAGAGAAGGGGAGTGATGGATCTGGAGGAATAAGAACAGACAGTAAGCACAGCACTGGCAATGATTACTCCAGTTGCAGGACTGCATTTCTTGTTGTGAGATGTGCACTGAAATGCTTCACTTCAGAGAATGTGGTCAGCCCAGGTGGTTACTCCAATAACCTTTTTTCAGATGACTGGCAAGAGACAGATATGTGCTATGGGAAATACTTAGTACTTAAAATGCAAACTCCTACCCCTACAATTCTGTTGTATTTTCCAACAGCGGCATTTGAAAACTGCCTCTGTACCGGCAGGAATGATGTGATTCTTGATCAGTGTTCTCATATGTACAGTAACTCCTGGTTTAACCTCAAACTTGCAGCACTTTCATCTGGAGAACTTCTATAGGCTCGATTTGGAAGGCTAACTGAAATCTGAATCTATATTCTTACATGTGTTTACATCCATTTTAAGTATTTGTTGCTCATGTAAGTAGGAATCATTTATTAGATGTCTCTATCTTTTTATTTTCCTAATTATTTTATTATAGAATCGCAGAATGATTTGTGTTGGAAGGAGCCCTAAAGTCCATCCAGTTCCAAGACCCTGCCATGGACAGGGCTGCATCCATGAGATCAGGCTGCCCAACACTATCCAACCTGGCCTTTAACACCTTCAGTAATGGAGCATCCACAGCTTCTCTGGGCAGTCTGTTCCGCTGCCTCACCACCCTCTGAGTAAAGAATTTTCTCCTAACATGTAATCTCAATCTCCCCTCTTGTAGTTTAAAACCATTCCCTCTTGTTCTATCACTATTTGCTGGTGTAAAAAGTCAATATTTTATAAGCAGCTTCTAGTGTTCCCAGGTCTTTAGCAGTTTCTGGGCTAACAGCAGAGTGATACTGAGTTCAGCTCCTGTAGAAGCACCATGTCAGTCACTCCTGACTGATCTTCATCTAATTGTTTTTAAAATCCTGCCTATGGTGACCTTCCACCTCTTCTCTGGGGGACCTATCTGGTATTTAGCACCAACCATTTCATGGCATAAACTGGGGCCAGTAGGTTTATGTAACACTCAGGATAATAAATGCTAACTTTTTAAGTGAAGAAGAAACAAGCTATTGTATAATATTCTGCAAGGCCAATGAAGAATAAGAAGCCTTATTAATATACTGATACTAAAATTAGCAAACAGTTTGCAGAGAGGTTTCTTCAAAGCTGTTTACCCAAAGTATTATAAGCTAATTACTTTGGATGTTGATGCTGATCTCTGATGCTGAAATAAGAATGTTTAGAATATAGCATTCTGATCAATCACTGCTAAGCTTGAATTGCTAATGAAAAATAAGAAGTAAGGCTGTTTCTAAACCTTTTCCTAAGTGCTGGCTATGGATCAAATTTGAGTTACTTTTGTGGTAACTTAAGTGCTTTATTTGGTGGGTAGACAGGGGTGAGGGATCAGGGAGTATCATTTATACTACAGATCTTTCAGAGATACATATACGGTCTTGACTGCGTGATTTCTGACGGTGGTGTCTGTGTGCCTTAGCCAAGGAGCATTTTTAAATCCAGTAGATCAAAATATTCTCTTGAAGAACAGCAAACTTGGAGATGCTTCAAATGATGACAGCGGGGAAAGTTTAGATGGAGGCTTCCATATGGAAGTCGTAATTTCTTTACTCCTTCTCCTTCCCCCCAGTATGTAAGTTAGCATCAGGTTTTAGTCAGTTTTTCATAAAATGCCATATTCAAGTAAAGGCAAAGGTATTGCACACCTGATACCTGCCTCTGATTACACCTGTGAGTGCAGAAGTAGTGCATGAAGATGCCAGTTGCACACCCAGCTCCAGTTACACAAGTACAAGACAAGCTCAGTTTATTTGCTCATTTTTCATAATCTGCTGTATTTAGTTCATGGAATGGGCACTGTAAGCACTATAATGTTTACATACTTCTTCCTGCAGTCATTTTCTTCCAGCTGCTAGCTATCTATGCTGTGGGCAAAGCTTTCACCTGTAGTCAGAGTTAATTTTCAGGGATGTTACTTATATGGGTGACGTGTTAAAGGATATGGGTGTCCTGTGAATTGTCTAAGAGAGGAGGAGGCACTTGAGAGCTTTTAAACTCCTAAATGACAGAGAAGAGATATAAATAGTGGCTTGTAGCAGTATTAAAAAGCTTCACCTACATAAAAACCAGGGCAATATTTACTACAAGTAATAAATATTTGTAATTGTTACGCGATGCTTTTCAAATTATATTTCATGTCTATTTTTATTTTGAGCTGTTTTTTAAAAGTTCAGTTCCTCATGAAAACAAGTTGTATAGCTTATGGTATTACTCTAGCAAAATGATTTCCATAAATAAAGCAAGAGGCAATAGAAGGGAATGTGTACAAAGATTAATGCATCAGACTTTTAGGCTTACACTGACTAACAATAATTTCTGAGTCTTAAGTTATTGGGAAGGAAATCTCTCATATGGAAACAGGCAACAAATCCAAAACTACCTGAGCAACATGGGCAATTTACTTTCCTTTCACTTAAAGAACTGTATTTTTATAGCCATTTTCTTTCAGCTTATTGATTTCTTATGCAATTTTCTCCTCAGACAGAGTGCAGTTAGATTTAGCACACAAATGGACACAGTAATTAATGCTTGTTTGTCAGGCTGATGCAGCCTGCGAGAGCAGCTGTGGGTGGCCCTATGCAGGACACGCAGAGCTGTGTTCCCTTCCTATTGCACTGGGAGGAGACCTGGGAGCTGTGGTGCAGGACACGTCACCTCCAATGCTAGTTGCTGGAAAAGCAATGACAGAGGTGGTCCTTCCAGCTGGGTTGGATAAGGGATGTGTGGACAGACAGTTAACATTTCCTTCTTTAAAAAAGAAAAAAAACCTACAGTTAGATCCAACTGGAAAACAGCATCTTACCTTCTGTCACTTTCAAATTACTTTCCATTGAATCAGTTGTGGAACAAATAGGTGAAGAAAATGGCGGGAAATATGAAGTCATTGTGCTAATTAAAGGCAGATAACAACCTTGCTGTTAAGCCTTAGATACTGCAACAAAAAATAGTAACCAATATAGGCCGCATTCCAGCTAGCACCTGGGAACCAAGTAGCATCTGTTTCTTTTGGAAATTTCAGCTTTGTTTCTTGCTATGGTGGAAAAAATAGCAGAGTTAATTAGAAATTGTCTTAGACTCACTTTAGATAGAAATGCAAAGAGAAAAGGGGTCCAAACTGTGAATATATCAACCTTAAATGATGTAAAGATCAAAGAATGAAAAGCAGTATCAAGAAAGTAAAACTGGAGAAATCATGAAGATATAGTAAAAATATGAATTCAGATCTTGGGTAAAAATTTGGCTCAGTTTTTATTTTATTCTAGCTAATGTCTGTACTTTTGCAGAAAGAGCAACCCAGAAAACTCCTCACAGGAGTGAACTCCAGTGTTTGGGAGTCACTGCCAAATGAAGAACTGATGATCTTTTGCAAAACAGCCATCTTGTTGTTATCTATCAATGATACAGTCATACCATCTAAGGTTACCAGTAATGCAGATCTGGAAAAGATTCTGCTACAAACTCATTACATTTTATTATGTTATGAGCTTCTCTTACTGTACCTAGAGTAACAGAAATGCCAGTGCTGCAGCTCTGCAGACTGGAAAATGCTAATTATTTAATGGCCTCCAGTGCCAGTAAGTGAGGCAGTAATGATCACTGTGTTCTGCTTTCTGCTTTAAAAATATACTCAGTATAGCTGACAGTCATTAAAACAAGCCAGACTCAAAACACCTCACGCTTCCAATTACAAACAAGCTACATGCATTTTGAAACAACAATCTGGAAGTACTGAAGACCAGATGCAACCTTTCACCCTTCAGATCTATCTACTTTCAATCCTTTCTTGACTTCTGTTGCCTTGCTGTTTGCTCTGTCACTGCATGGTGATCCCTGTGAGTGGGTAATAATGCTGTGCAAAGTATCTCAGGCTGGCAAAGCACAATTGGTTAGGTAAAGGTCCCAAAAATCATATCTTATTAAAGGGTAAACTGATGATCAGAAATTCTTACATGAATGCCTTGTTAGACATAAATTATGAAGGAGAATCAGGAAATTCAGCTGTTCACAGTAAATTTGAACTGTGAAAAACGCAGATGCAGGGCTGCTGGGGAAAATACTTTGACATCCTTAGGAGCCTGATTTCTCATTTTCACTGTCCTTGTTTCTGTCAGAGTTGCTTTGCATGTTGTGTTATTTTTGGAATGAGGATTCTTTTCCTACAAACTTCAGAAAGCCTTCATCCATGGCTTACAGTTTGCACAGCCTCTGCTTACAGTTTGCAGGTCAGAAAACTGCCAATTTGCAGCACAGAACTTTGGTTCTGTCTTGATTATGACAAGTGCACTTTGTACAGAGCGTAATGATGCTGATGTCTTTGGCTAGCACAGAGCATCACTGAGGGTAGTTTTGTGAGTGGTTGAGTATCTGATCTGAGGCACAGGGGCCCTGAGCACGCTGCAGAATTGAGCGTCTAATGAGGCATGCATTTTGCATACTTTCACAAAGTACATCACTGTTTGTCTGCAGAGTGTAAGGCGCTCAGAAGCCAGGCACACAGTGCAACCGGAGAACAATTTTGAAATGTGCATGTCATGTTGCGATTGTTGCAAGGCTTTTCTTTCCAGAGAGGTAGATGTCCTGAGCTCTGACTTCTAATGGGGCATTGGTGCAAGGGGCATAGTGTGGGTAGCTCCTTCTGCTTGAACTGCCTCTAGGAGCCCCGAGGCTCTTCTCATTTATTCCAGGGACTGTGCAGACAGCTTTGCCCTCTTGCTCCACTTCCCTATACTCAGGAACTTAGAGTTCATGAAATAATTAATCTTTTTTTTGTATGCAGAAGGTGACTCTCTTGGCCTTGCTCATGCACACAATTGTGAAAGCAACACTGGTCAGCAGCACTGTAGGACATAGTGTGTGCCAGCAGAAGTTGCAGCAATGAGGGAATGCAGTAGTTCTGAAGTAAGATACAGGAAGATTTTAATTTGCAGATGAGTCTGGTAGAGAAAAGCATCCTGCTGGCATGGACCAGAGTCAATTCCTATTATGGCCTGGTAGACACACTGACAGGAAAATACTACCTAACAAGGCAACTGTGTGCAGTGATTTCTGCAGAAAATAAGGACTCAGCGAAAAATCATTTCTGGATCTGGGACCTCACTGTACAGAAATATGAAAAGTTGGATTGAGTGAAAATCATTTAGCTCCACCTGCATATAGAATATGAAAAGGGAGAGTATGTTTAGTTTGAACTCATGTTCATTACTGCTTTTCTAATATTTTTCATTTGTGTACATTTGGCTTTATTCTAGTGAACATAAATGAATGAATATTGTGTTTGAAATGCACACTGCCTTGATAGGAAGACTATCTTCCCTACGTTAAAAGACACGTATAGTACCTTCTTTATGATGTCTATCACAGTAATAAATTCTGAGGTTTTGATACACAGTCTTTTTCTGAAAGCAAGCGGTGAGCTTTTGTAATTTTTCTCTTAACTGTATAATATCTCATTATTGCATTGTGAATTTATTTCCTCTAGCTCCAGTCCATCTTTGTGTTTTGCATATGTACTTTCTGCCCCTAGAAGATTTATGCATCTTTTTCTTGACCTTCACAATAGGGTAACAAGTATTTAAGTAAAAATTTTTAAAGTCAATGTTATAAGCCACTGTTTGCTGCTTATAGAGTGGGAGTCAGATAAAGCAGCTGTTTGAAGGATTGTAATCTGTTTTTAAGCTTTCAATAAGGTCACAAATCAATTCATGCATATAAGTGGTTCGCTTATCAAATGAATGCCCTGACCAGGCAAGAGAAGAGCATGTTCTATGAGTTACAATTCATAAGCCATCTCTAACCAAAGCAAAAATCAGGATTCTTCATAAATCACTGGTTTCTTTTCAGAAATAAGATGTTTCAACTCGATTTCAAGTGATATTTCTTGGGATGTGAGAGGAGAAAAATAAGCTGGTTGAGCTGGTTTGGCTGTAATCTCTTTACCTCAAAACTTAGACAGAACTGCTTTTCCAGCTGCGTATCTAACAATTTACTGAGAAAATTAGCAAGACTCATGCATTTGCAGGTGCTGGTAGCATCAGCTGGATTTCTGGGCTCTAACTGAATCCTTATTCTTCTTGGATACAATGAATTCAATAGATGTGTGTGGTGGATTAACCTCGGCCAGCAGCCAGATGCTCACCTAACTGTTCTGTCACTCCCCCTCCTCAGTAGCACAGAGCGAGAGGATGTGATGAAAAAGCTCATGGGTCTAGATATAGACAGGGAAAGGATATCCATTGCCATCTTGGTCAGAAAAAAAAATGTATTAGGGAAGATTAATTTACTGCCAATGAAAATGGTCATGGAAAGTGAAAAAGAAAGACCAAAATAGAACAATACCTTCCCCCGTTTTTTCCTAGGCTCAACTTTGTTCCAAACTCCTCTACCTTTCTCCTACCTGGGCAAAGTAGAGAAATGGAGCCTGTGGGCAGACCATAGCATCTCCCCTCTGCCACCACTTCCCTCTTCTACCCCCGATCCTGTGTGGCTCCTCCAAGGGCTGCACTCTTCCAGGAGACTCCACCTTGAGCACCTCTTTCTCCTTCTCTGACTTCAGAGTTGTTTCTCACACTATTTTTTCTCACTCTTCCTCTGCCTGTTTTGCCGTTTCTTAAACATACTTTCCCAGGTGTGCCACCAGCTCAGTGAATGGATCAGGTGTATCATTAAAGCACTGCCTCCAAGTGGGATATTTTAAAGTGTTTTATTCCTACCATGGTAGAGGTTGATATTTTTTTGCCTACAGAACATTCCTTGTAGTTACTTACTATTGTTAACTTTGCTAACATTGCTGTGCTTTCAGTTCAGCTTGTATGGTTATGATGAACATTCTTCCATTAGCGGTTCTTCCCTTAAGACCACTGCAAACATTACTAACCTGTCTAGAAGTGCATTCAGCCTGGATGCACAAAGCCAGTGCATTGGTCAGGTGTCTATATTGGATGTTAACATCTGCTTTTTCCCTCTTGTTTTTATCTGCTCTGAAGCACAGCTCCTTCCTCAGTGATTCTACCTTTAATTGCAAACTATTATTGGTATATTTTTCAAGCTTGTAGTTCAGGTGATTAAGAAGTACAGTCTTAAACTCATGTTTACCTGCTTCACAAGGCAGTGGATTTTATACTTGAACATGGACCTACAGCCCGATATGGAATCCCTGAAGCTGAATGTCTTTAGTTGTGGACAGTTTACAAGATTAAATTGCATATCAATATTTACATACACTGCTACCTGATTAATGCACTGCAAGCAGATTGTGGAATTGTGTTGTGTAGGTTTTTCAAGAGTTGGTTAATTTATTTACTTTTGAAAATACTTGCCCATTAGATTGAATGTACATAAAAATTATTTAAAAAAGAAAGCATATTTGGTCATTATATCGTGTAATTAAGACCAGTAGTTTCTAGAGCATTGAGGGGCTATCTTGGATGGTAAGAGCAATTTCTGCCATAACAGCTTGTGAAAGTGGAGGCATACTGTACTGATATCAGATGAATATAATGTAAGAGATTACTGTAGGAGATCGCTGTGCCTCATCTGTAGCTGTGGTGCTGTGTGTAATGGGAGTGGTTTCAAGAGGGTCTCCATCTTCTTATGTTATGGCTAATGCATTTAAATGATCCTTTCTGGATGTGATGAAGAGGCACCTGACAGCCAGCCTGCTGCTGAGATGCTCTTTCTGGGTTCTGTACAGTGGGACATGTACCAAGCCCTTTTTCTGTTTCAGCGCAAAATTCAGTGGTGGTAAACCCTCCCTGATGCAAAGACCCTGTATGTGCCTACCCTGTAGATCAGTCATCTTTGAGGAACAATCATTTGTACCATGGAGCTGCAGTGATAGAGTCCCAAAGGAAGAGCTGGTTGATTCCCATTGTACGCTGCACTCACTTGCTTTTTCCTTTTTTTCCTTTTTCACATTTCTTTTTCTTTCTTTTTCTTTTCTATTTTTCTCTTCTTCTTTTTTTTTCTTCCTCCTTTTTTTCTTTTTTGCCTTTTTCCCTTCTCCTCTAAAAACTGTAAATCTGTAATATCTTCTTTTACAGAATCATTTTGACCTACTATAAGGGGAACTATATTAATCAGTGAAAGCTGAAACAGCATTTCGAGCACATAAAAAAAATTATAGATCTGACTTGCTAACAATCATATCTCTATTGACAAATAAGGCAAACAATTGTTTCTCAAAGTCCTTGAGAAAAAGCAACCAGAGGTAACTAAGTACAGTTCCTTTTACACTATCTGGTGCAGTGCTGGCTGCACAAAGAAGGCAAAAGTTCTGATTCCCCTTTGGACTTTCTCTGAACTATCAATGCAATTTACATTAATAACTTACTGTACATGGAGCAGCTTTTGAAAGGCTTTCTTGGCTCCCATGAGTGCTGAGGACTTCAAAGGGCAACAGGAAACAAAAGATTCACTTCATTTAATTATTTCTATATTTAGAAATAAAGACATGGAATAAACCACACCTGAATATATTAAAGAGACAAGCATGTAAAGATGGAAGAACTGAGATGAAGCACAGCATAGCATGACATCTCTCATCTATTTTGTTTTGTACAAATCTCTGTATATTTCTGTCACATGCATTTTTGTGCTGTTTTATTTTTATGTTTCAGTGTAGCACGGTTATCTAAACTGCACTGATTCATAAGAAGTCTTACAAAAAATGCTCCAGGAGCTGTGAAGCGAAAAATACTGCAATATTGAATACTTCTACCAATTTTTGGCCAGTTATAGAAGTATCCAAGTTTCTTCAGCCAGCTTTGAAAGTGGTGGAGGGAGATGGGAGAAGTTTTCAAGATAAAATTTGTCTGCTATAACTTTCCTCGTTGTAGGGCTTTTCCTCCCTTCTTTTTTTTTTTTTATTTCTTCTTCTTTTATTTTTCTTTTCTGTGAGTTGTTCAAGTCTGTGTTGATAATAAGTAATGTTATGGATGTAGATCCTATTTACCATCCCTATTAGATGTACATTGTGTTTAATTATGAACTTTTTTCTTTTGTTTATTTCAGGTATAACATATCTCTCTGTTTTATTCTGACTTTTTTTTGTACTGTGTTCTCAACTGCCTACAATATTTTGAAGGTATTTTCTATCTATAACTCAGTCTAAGTATAAAATTTATAAACCTACTAGTGTGAAGACAGCAGTTCATCTCCTTTTCTAGGTAATTAGATATACATTGTGAAATTCAACTCATATTTCTTTAAATGTGTAGGTGTAGATCATATCTCAATCACTGCAGAGGGCTTTTCCTCTTTTAAGTCATATTGATATGCTGGTGGAAAAAATGCTACATTTAGTTTTTATTTGACTGAAGAAGTCTCATTGACTTTAATTTTTCCTGTGCTGATAAACGATAATATACCTTTCTAGAGAAGCATCATGGCAAGTGGGCACTCATATTCTCCCACTTAAGTCTCATGTCATATCTCTCTCACTTATATCTCCCTTGTTTTGTACTCTACTTAGAAATATGGTGGCCCATTTGGACAACTAAAGAATTGGCATTATTTTTATCCAAATAAATCAAAGTTAATACATAAAACTTTCTTGTATTATTTTAACTTCATCCTCTATTCCTGCAGCCTGCCCTGAAGGCTTTACTGTGAGAATGAGGAACTAAGCATGGTCCTTGGTAAACACTTGATCACTTTTGCTGGCATGGAGTGAGATGTCAGCAGTGGACAAAGTACATTACAGTGACATTAGGCAAGAAGACTTCAGTTTAGATGGGACAAATAAGAGAATTTAGTATCATAACGAATGGGCAGCTGTATGCAAAACAGAGCGTTAAGATGGCTGTCACAAACAGTTCAACTCCTTTTTCTTCATTCACTGTGCTTCACACTTTCAATTCTTTCTACAAAATTACTATATTCTGAGCCTAAATTTACAGCTCTGAAATGTACTGATAACTCTGCATAGAATTTGGCACCATCTGATGTATATACCTGAAACAGTAGGGCTCTATAAATAGTAACCTATGTTGCTACCTCAGCATATCAGTTCATTTAATGAGACACATGTGACAATCCTGCAAACTTTACAGAATCTGTCTAGAAGGAACATCTTGACAACATGGCAAAAATATCTGTGTCTTCCAGCAATGTGAGCCTGCACCAGCATGGCACTATTTCAAAGTAAGGAACCAGTGAAAAGATAGTGTTTCTAAACAAAACAGACCTGAAACAATCACTTTCTTTGAGGTTCTGTCATACCGTGTTGTGCTGCCACATCATGCTGCTGACAGAACTCGTTACATCAGATGATGTCTGACATGACTGAAAAACAACCTTATACAACATATGCTAATAGGACTGAATTGTGTGTCTTTTTTTTGTCTTTTTTTCTCTCCAAAAGATTATGTGCTGACTTTAAGACTACTGCTGTGCTCCCTCATCAGCCCTCATTTATCTGTAAAACAGTGACTCAGAGTAGTCATGCATGGTCAAAAATGTTACTTTGTTTAATTTTCCTTGTTTTGTTTTCTTTTTTTCTTTTTTACAGACTTTATTAAATAGCAGTATCAAAGATTTGTGGCTGAAAGCCACACACTGTGGGATATGTCAGTGTGAGGCTGATAGTGTATCTCCAGGATGCGTTGTGGGTGAGACATGCAACTGGACATTCATAGATATGTGTCAAATATATATATTTAAGTATTTTGTGTTGAGGAAGGACAATAACAGACATCTAATTCAGCCTTTTCCAGAACAACAGGCCAAATCATCTCTAATATTTGCATGTCCAGAAGTTTGAGTTAGCATTTCTTTCTTCCATTCCAGTTATTTTTTAGAGGAAACAGCCACGAAATAATTGCAATAGTTGGAGGCTTAGGAAGAATCCCTAAACCATGAGGCATGCATTAAACTTGAAAGAACTGCATCAATTAAAATCACTGAATGTATCTAGCTTCTGTTTCCATCCACTGGCAACATCTTGCTGTGTCATATTAGCTTAGAAAAAATGTCTGATCTATATTTTCTTTCTTTCTTGTAAGTATACATAAATTCAAATGGATCATTTTGTAATCTTCTCGTGGATAAATATTTTAGAGTAATTTCTAGACTTGCTACTTGACTGATTTTAAGCAATAGCTGAACTTGGAATTATGGCAAAGGTATTGCATGAGTGTGATTACACCAGCAGGCCCGGGAAGCATCAGAACTGATGCAACCACGCTAAAAGTGCCCAGGCACAGCAAGCCTGGCATGTCCTTGCTGCCCTCACCTGGCTCAGGTCACTTGGGCAGGGCTAGTAGCTTGGCTACCTGAATAGGGCATAGATTTAGGAGAAACTCAGCAGAAACTCCTCATGTGGTCTGCCAAGTTAAAGTATGTCCCCTTCCAACTTTAACCATGTTTTCATTCTGTGAGTATTCCAATTTGTGATTTATCTAGTACTGTTTAAGCTTCAAGCAGTCAAGCTTCTGCCTTTCTGAGCTGTCACTTACTATGAAACAGGTACACTTTTAATGGAACTCAGCACAGTACACTCAATGGTTTCATCATTCTTTCATGTAATTCATTGGTCTTTTATGTAATTCATAAGTCTTTCACGCAATTCATTATGTCTGGCCTAGCCAATCATACCAGATGTCTTTCCTAACATTCTGTTTTAAGTTTTTCTTTTTATTGTTAGGTTCCTAGCATCTGTATAAATGCTGTCCTTTGGTATGGGAGAAAAACTGGCTGTGTTTCAAAATTCTGCTGTAGCACTGGGTGAAACATGTAATGACTTTATGCCTCGGGTCTTTATTTGTAAGATGGTAATGCTTTTGCTGCTATGGGGTAACAGGAAGTATTTTGATGATAAATAAAGTTTTGAAATGTAATGGGAGGTGGCAATTAGAGATGCTAGAAAAGATCTTACTAAGTATCTGTAAGAATTGTTGCTGGAGATACAACAGTTCTACAATCTGAATTTAGGTTTTAAATGACAGCTTTGAAAATCAGCTTGGCTTTTACTTCTTTGTGCAGAACTCCATACATGGTAAAGAATGGAAAGCACAAGTCAGAAGAATGCACCGTTAGCATTTCCTCAGATACTGAGCTTGGATGGAGTTTTTAAAAGGAATAAGTTCTGCCTTACTTTCCTCAACTATGTTAAAACTTTGGAATAGCACACAATTTTGTTGAGAGCTTTAATGAATCTGGGGTTTCCTTTCACAATTTTTGTTGAGTTTAACCAGTGGGTCAAACCATATGATGGAGTTTGTGCAGTTTGTTAGTGAGACTCGTGCTTCGGTTGGATGACAGCATTGTCAAATTCATTTAGTGCTGTGTTAAGACAAGGAGGATATTAGCATTCACACTCACAATTCCAGTCTAGCTTGCTAGACATTAAGAGAAACTGCAGAGGAACATACTGTGCTTGGAAAAGTGAAATAAAAAGTTTGGGCTAAGGAGTTAGCCAGGATGGAATTTACCATGTTTGCTGAGAAATTATATCTGAGATGGAGCTGTTATTTTATTGCTCTTCGGAACTGTATTTATTTAAAGTTCCTAATTTGTGCATAAATGTTTTGTTTCAGAGAGAAAGTGAGAAGGGGGAAAATGATGTAACGTAGGATATGCAGGAGATCAAAGCCAAAGAGATAAAAGCTGCAACTACTGTACGGGCTAGAAATTTCTCCTGAATCATAAACACCCTTAACTCCAGTGCTTCATAGGCAGCCGCCCTGAATTCAGGACAGAGTCACAGCTGAAATGGAAATCCTCTATTGCCGTGTTTTATGACCTGCATTGGCTGCCGTTGGCTAGTTCTATACTTATGCAGGCACCAAAATGTCTGGGAGCACTCACAAGAAAACAGTAAACCAAACGGTACCGCCTAGGTCAGTGGCTCTAAAATAACCCCCTGTGGGCTATCTGGCTGCGAGCTGTTTTCTGAGATAGCAGCTGACCGTGGGCCAAGAAAAATCAATCTTGTATCAACAGATATAATCAGAACCCCTATGGTGGTAATGATTCTGTCACAGTTTTCATTAGCTGGGAATGCTTTTGTTTGGGGAGTGGGTGTTCCTCCCCCATTAAAGTTTTATTAGTGCTATATGATATACTACCAAACCAAAGTTACCAAACTGCTTCATCTCCTTCCTGAAAGCCAATTCTTAATAGAGGGAGCATAAGCTAAAGGGAAATGGTGCCAGTATTCTAACCAAAGATCCATCTTCTTTTTGCTTTTGTTGGTTTGCCCTAAACCCATGAATTCTTTGCTCCACAGTTCTCAAAACATTGCTGTTGCATTCTCTATTTTCAGAGCTCCTTGCTGCTCCCTGGGAAACTGCTCACCTCACTATCCCATGCCTGTACCTCAATCCTCTAGACCCAGCATTCCTATGTCTCTGTTTTTTAATGGAAAATTCTTATTGGTCCTCCGTGTTTGTATTCAGTGCTGCAGAAGCTATTCTTCATAGCTTACCAGGCAGTGAGGATTGCACCTAGCCATTTACAATGTCCTGGATATTTTGGGAATTATTTGCATGTGAGGACAGTGAGAAGATTGCCTTGGAGCTGCTCAGAGTGCCCTGGTACACACAGGTAAGCAGCTCACATAAACTGCCACATCAAGGCTACAGCACGCAGCCATATTGATCTGTTACTACAGATTAGACCAGTTCTTGTGGAGCACAGTGGAACTGTGTTATATTGAAAGATAAGCTTGCAAATGTGTTCACGATGGTGCCAGTGGGATCTGCATCAGAATGCACTCGGGTAGCAATAATCAAGCTGAGACCTCAACAAACTAGCCAGGGCAGCCCTGAGTAGTCTGGTTCACAAGATTAGATGACCATAGACAATCCTCCTGGTCTTGCACTCCTTTCACATTTAAATTACTTGGATGTGTATAAAAAGTTGTGCTTACCAACTATCCCCCAGCATCAGTGTTCATCCAGAATGTTCTGCACTGCTTCTCAAAGGCATTTTTTTGATCATGTTTATGCCCATGGGAACTGTCTAATAATTTGAGCATAGATAACTGGGCAAAAAAAATGAGATCAATCTTTGTGATATTTTTAGTACTACTTATTTACTGCAGTCATCCTACGGATAGGCTGTTATATGGCATATCAATACCACTGGTTGTGAAGAATGTGAAAGTGCATGAAAATGAAAGCTCTAGAAGTTTTATGCAGTAGAACTGATAGGGATCACTTCCCGTATCAGATCAGAACATTTTTTATAGATGATATTGGGAAACATTGAACAGGACTTAAGAAGCCTGTGGTACTTTTAATATAGCTTTTCCAGAATCTATTAGATAAAAACCTGTGTGTGCACGCTTTGAGTTATAAAAATTATGCTTCAGCTGTATCATAGCTAAAAAGTGTGTGTGAATGAAATATATCAAATCACATTGTTTCCAGAAGTAGACTGTCCATATTTTTGTAAGAGGATTTTTGGATTACTGGATCTAATCAACTGATAAAAGCTGAGAGTTAGAAAAAAACAGATTAGGACACACTTCATACATGAAGAATATATTTTCTTATGCTCCTCCAGTGCATTTGCATTGGATAACTTCTGGAGTTCCAACTTTACCCAGCAGTATTACTAAAGCCATTAGACACAGCTTACAACTTCAAAACAACATTTTAGCATCTCTGAAGCCTGCATCTTTTTTTTTCTAAAGCTGTGTGAAAAAATATATTTTCACAGCCCCTTTGCAGTTAGTTAACCTTATGCAATCAATATAAGCTTTTTCCCTGCCTCCACCCTCACTGACAGCATCAAGGAGGCTAAGGCTTTTTTTTTTGCCAAATTTAGGAAAGTCTTATCCTTTTTTTCTGAAGATGTCAGAGGAGTTAAAATGATATTTCCAAGTTATTTCCAATGACAAGAATTTCCTTTCTCAAATGCCTTCCTGGACATAGGGTGGGAGATAAGAGAAAGCCTGGAGTTGGGGCCTCAGAGCAAGTGCCAGCAGAAGGCTCCATGGGAATGCTTGGGCTTGGTATTTCTTATTCCTAAGCTCACTGGGGCACATTGTCCAGTATTAAATCTAAAGTCCCTAAATCTCTCTAAGACTGCCCAGCTGTTTTGCAGGCACAGGCTCAAAGACTTAAAAGTCATGGTACACAATGGGGATTTTGTAGCAAGAACCAGATTCCAGCCAAGCCTTCAGTGGCTTGAAGGCATGGATATGCTATGGGAGATGCCTAAGAGGCAGCACACATGCTGCAGAAAATTCTCCTGAATACAGGACAGGAATTAAATCTCTTCATTGCTCAAACTCTTTCACCTCTATTATGAGAAATAAATAAATCATATTTCCTGAAAACAAAGAAAGCACCCAAATTTATTATTTCCACATAGGGAGAAGAACTAATGAAATAAGGCAATGCCACCACACTGCATTTTCTGAAAGTGGGAAAATTCCTAGTAAACTTTTTTCCTCTGCTATATCCTTTCAGTTACTGATAAGGGTTCTAATCTATTTAAAATCCATCATCAAAATTAGCTGAGCAAATGTATATCTGAAAGAATTGCAAATACTATTTTTTTCTTAAAACAATGGCGTCAAAGATGGTATTATATATTTAAGAAAGCAGCTTTTGATCAGTGGCATTTCTTACATGGAAATTGTTTGAACAAATAGTTTCCAGCCACTACAAAGGAAGAGAGGTGAATGCTTCAAGTAAAGGAGGCAAATTCTCTAATTAACAAGGGGAGTAAGAGCCAAAGCAAGAACACCTTTATATACAGAGATGCTGTCACAGTAAAAGATCATTAACTGCACAACATAGTAGCCTTTTGTTTGGAAAGTTTTCTGTTAGGTTATTCTAGTAATCAAATATGTGGTTTTGTACACAATTATATACTCTGATTTCAGAGGCAAGAATGTGTGCTCTATGTTGGCCTGCTGTTTGTGAGAAGGGATAATGTGTGTATGTGTGGGGCTTGGCAATGTCAGCTTCAAGATGAATGCAGAAATCATACATTTTCATGGATGAAGAAAGCATGCTGGGTGCATGATTAATGCAAGAAAATTAAATGCTAATACAACATCAGATCATCATCCTTACACAGACTGGGAGGTGTAGATGGATTTTTACCCACTCTTGCAGCATTCTTTGCAAAACTTTGCATTCTTGGGTGGAGAGAATAATTTAAAGTCATAAAGAAATACCACAGTTTTATTATTGCTATTAATTAAGGTCAGATTATGAATGAACTAACTAACACATTTCAAAGAGCATGTGAGTACTTAGAGCAGCAGAGCAGCTTCGCTAGGACCTTTCATTTTTAATATGTCTGCCCTTCACAGAATTGTAGGGGGAGTTGGAAGGGATCCCTGCAGATAATCTAGTCCAAATCCCTTCTAAAGCAGGTTCCATACATTAGGTAACATAGGAAAGTGTCCAGGTAGGTTGTGAATATCTCAAGAGAAGACTCCACTACCTCTCTCTCATTTTCTCATAAGGGAGATGCTCCAGGCCACTCATTGTCTTAGTGACCCTCTGCTGGACTCCTAAGATATCCTTGTTTTTCTTGAATTGGAGAGTGCAGCACTGAACACAGTACTACAGATGTGGCCTCAGAGTAGAGGAAGAGGATAACCTCCCTCTCCCTGCTGCTGGTCACACTTCTTTTAATGCATTCCAGGATAGCATTGGTTTTCTTGACCATTAGGGCATGCTGCTGGCTCATGGCCAACCTGTTGTCCACCAGGCCAACTATGTGCTTCTCTGCAGAGCTCCCTTCCAGCATATCAGCCCCTGCTGATGAAAGCTGTTATCTCTTCATTACTATAGGACTCTACATTTGCCCTTGCTGAACCTCATCAGGTTCCTCTCCACTGAACTCTGCAGCCTGTCCAGATCTTGCTGAATTATAGCACAGCCTTTTGGTGTGTCAGCCACCCCTCCCAGCTTCATTATCATTAGCAAACCTGCTGAGGGAGCATTCTATCCCTCCATCCAGGTCACAATAAGACATTGAACAAGACCAGATCCACTGCTGGTCCCTGGGGAACACAGTTAAGGACCTCCTATTCTGTCATACGTCAACCATCACCTAGACCTTCATTATCCACTAGGGAGTTTTACCTTCATGTCTACACAATGGGTATTTTTCTCATGCTCCCACAGTTTTGGCACTTATTTCCTCTTTTTCTGTCTGATTAGTGGTAAACTGACAAGATTCAAGTGCTGACCTGCTTAGGTCAAACAGCTAAACCCTCTATTGAACTTTTACTTATTAAAGAGTAGTTGGATTTAAACAAATGCCTCAGCACACCATCATGGATCTTGCATCTTAAATCTTGTTAGTTGGAATAACCACTTCAGGCTCTGGTAGCATGCAGGAGCAATGCTGGTTCATGCTGACAGCTGCGCTACTTGCTTTACTTGAACCTGAACTATGAAGTTTTTGGATTGTAACTACTAGAGACACACATGGGTTCAACCAGGTGTAACATCTGTGTGCTAATGAACAGTGTAAATGGTAAATGTGCTACTTGGTAATTTTCTAGTAATGAAATGAATCCCACTTTATACAAAGAAAGAGCAAAGCTAGCATGCAGGTCAAAGCAAGAAAGGCTTTCATAACTTTCCCAGCAGAATCTGCTTTATCCTGTGTGATCTACTGGATCTTTGAGAAACTATGCAAAGCAGTCCCAGTAAATCCTGACAGACTTATCCAGACTCTGAGATAATGGTCTCTTTCTCTGATAAGGAAGAAAGTAGTTATCACAGGACTGATATGGGTGTAACATAGAAGAAAAAGAGCCTTTACTGTACCTTAAATCCTTCAGATAAAAAAAAAATCTTCAGAATTAACTGAAAAATGAATGCTGGCAGCAAACACATTATTTGCTGATGACTGACTTCTTCAGAATCATTTGTGCCTCTTGAGTAGCTGCTTAGAGCATCTGAGTATCTTGAGTAATATTTATTGTACAGGAGACAGTAGCCGCCACAACTACTGAATAACATCCACCTTTTTGTTTTAAAAAACTTTTTTTTTTTCTTAACTTCTGAGTCAAATTTCTGGCCACCCAGTTAGAATGGCTATTGGCCTAGTAGTATGAGGTTAATGACTACAAAGGGATTGGCTTTTAGTGAGAGGAAGACCTTGCAAGCATTTTCTTTCCTGTGTTTCCTGGTTTGTTACAGAATATTATGAGGTGGATCATGACCAAAGGACTGTACCTGCTCACGGTATCCTGATCACTGTAGGTAAACTGAACATCCATTTTGAGGTGTTATGAAATTATCTGAGTCTTCATGACCAGGGTGTCATGGTTTTAATGAAATCCTCTTTTGTTCAGAGAGCTGATCTTTGGTGCTTTTAATATTCTCCATGATTTAATTTTTGAGACAAATCTTTCTATATTTCTCCCGTAGCTGTAATAATTCAAAGCAGTGATTGAGCAGGCATCTCCTGCTGGTTAAGGCTCCTCTGTGATATGCTCTGGGACTGAATGCCATTCTGTTTTTAAATGTTAGGCAATTACATAGCAGTAAGTTAAATTTGAGAAATGTAGTACGTGAAAATGAAAACAGTATATGCAGTGAATTGAAATAGAATAGGTAAAGCAAAATTGTGTTTTTCCACTCAGAAGGAAACCATTAAAGGCACTTGATTTGAAAGAAATTTTGAAGTGGATTGATTATCTTGGGTAGAGATAGAAAGAGACATGTGTAATGTTATTGATAGTTCCAGATGTTTGTATGAAAAATGTTTTTCTTATTTCTTTTGCTGTATTTAAGGGAATAATATTAAAAGACTGAATTGCAACTGGCATAAACATTTCTGTAGGAATGGTTATAATCAATAGTTCATTCAGTAAATCATTAGCAGTCAGATAACAGTTCCAGACGAAAAGAAGATGGATATTCCTTTTCCCAACTGGGGCACAGAGGTAAAACAAAAATGAGCTGTAGTTGGAACAAAAAATTGTTACTTACAAGAATGTATCACGAAGTAATCCTTAAAAGTGCTGAAAATTCAGGAACCTTCTAGATGCAGGTGACCTAAAAGCATCAGCCACATTACAAATGTATTTAACTTTTTGATGCTAGGAAGGAAATGAGTATAATAGTGATAATCACAGGCAAAGCGCACTTTTCTTAGAACTGCTGATGTGGCATCTTGACAGGATAGCACTCACAAGAAGCACTAATCTTCTTAGTTCATGTTCCAGCATTGATAGAATGAGAAAAATTATTTATGTGTCTGGTTGTACATACAAATACATAAACATGAATATACAATGCTTGCTCTGAAAATGATGCCTCCTATTTAATTATGTTGGCCTACGATATCAGAGGCAGATGTTGGTGGTATGGCAGCAGAGGTTGAACCTTCCCACCAATATTCCCTTACATTTCGTTGCTGCGTGACAGATGGCAGCATAGGGGCAGCCTGACAAAACAGCATTTGACATGGAAAGTGCATTTGAAGCAAAGGTGTGTCATTAAATTCATATATGTGGAAAACAAGATACTTATTGATATTTACTGATGCTTGCTGAATGTTTATGGAGAGCAAACAGTGGATGTGAATTGAATGAGGCAGTGGGTAGCATGTTTCAGCACAGGTGACAGTGATGTGAAAGAAAAGCCATGTTCCATGTAGCCATACAGATCTTAATGAGTGTGGCATGCAGACTCTTTTTCATAGCTGGCAAAAATGCATAACTAATGGTGGTGACTGTGTTGACAAATAGTGATTTGTAGCTGAGAATTTGTTCTATCAAATAGTGTTATTGTGCTCTGTTGTAGTTTCCATGGAAATAAGTAGGAGGCATTACTTTCAGAGTGACCTATGTATGTGTGTGTATATATGTTAGCATGTATAATGACATATAAAATAATTAACCCTGTGGAAAAAAACCACACTGATTACTTTAGAGTATCTTACTGTGTTACCCAAGTGCTCAGATAGTTCACCAACAACATTACAATTTCTTTGAGCTCATTGTCAACCTTTCTCATTTGACATTCCCAGCAATTAACCTCAGTGCCCTGGGAAATAGCCTTGCAATGGGTGATACAGAGATGTTATTGCCAGCCCTTCAGCTGTTTCTACTAAGGGCTTTCTGATTCCAGACATCATACTGCTCCAGTAGTTCAAGTTGTCCACCTTGCCCATCTAAATGGTGGGACTGTCCTGGGCACACCTGGGTCGCTGTATCAGCATGTACGCACATTGGCACAGCATGATACAGCCCAGCCTATTCTTTTGTTGAGGCCTGCAGATGCTAATGCAGTATGAAAAAACAACTTGTGACACTCAGTTCTGAGCTGTACTTTGACTTCTTCTATAATTTACATTTAATTATGCATTAATAAATACAGGATCATCTTTAGTATGCCGCAATGAAGATCCAAGTGAATTGTTCACTAGCACCTGAAGATTTGGGTGGCTAATATTTCTCAGCCAGTGCTCATGAAGCTGGGTATTTACTTGCACAGCTAGATAAGGAAGACACATTGCCCATTACTTTATGAAAATCCTTTATGTGTTAGTTTTACAACTTGAGAAGGAGACCTTCAAGGCAACTGTGACTAAATGTCTGTGAAGAACAGCAGGCACTTTGCTCGAATTTGGCTCAGTTCAGTTTGAGTGCAGTGGTACGAACTGGAAGCAATAGGAGAGGCTTTTCTGTTGTCACAGTAGCAACTTGAGTGTAGCATGAGGCAGTAGCAATGTTTAGCCACCTGTGTTCAGCAACATGCTGAGCTAAGCCCCATCCTGTTGTGTAGAATGACTGCTGCAAGTCTTCTATGGAAAGTACTGATTAGGAGGTCTCTTCTTGATGATTTGACATCCCAATAACCTTACTTAGAGACATTATATTTTCTTTCTACCTTGACTATTTCATTAATTTTATAAATATTTCCTGTAAATAGGAGGATTATGGATAATGGGAAAATAATTGCATGCTTTACTTGATAGTCACAAAGGTAAATGAACTGAATGCACAGGCTACCAAGAACTTAAAACACAGGTTTGGATTTTTCAGCTTGTATCTGTTAATGCCAATAGCAAGAAAAGGCTCAAAACTAGCTCTGGGGCAGCAAAGCTGACTAGAATTACTTCATTTTAGTAAAGAGCACAACTAATGTCATTCTCTGTTCCTATGTTGTTTTGTTAGTGAGCCTTCTATCCATACAACAATTCATTTATTTTCTGCTTTCAATTATCTTGTTAACTTGTGGTTTCCTTTAATAGATATTTCTGTCTTTCTCAGCCAGGTTATTTTCACTTGTTTGAGGTCTCCCACTGCTCACTGCTTATACTGTTCCTCATAAACCTCCTAAAACAGAATGCCCTTTTTTGTTTGGCTTTAATAGGTGATTCCAATTGCACTTTTCCGCTTTCTGTTTCATAAAAACATCCCATTTTACTGAAGGTTCCCTGCAAAGGAGACTCTGGCCATGGTCTCAGAGAAAGCTGTATTTCTCATAGGCTGATTGTGTTTTTTTGCTTGACCGTGGTAAGTTTGTGAGTCTAAACCAGCATCGTCTACCTTAATGTACAAATTGATAACATTAGAACAAAGTCAAATAGCATAAGATTAAGTAAAGAAATGAAAAAAAAAAAAAGAAAATTATGAAATGTTGCTTGCTTGCACTCTGTGCACTTACATGATCCAAAATTAAGCCTACCTTAAACCTTCACATTACGTTTTTATTGACGATATGAACTGCCACAAAGATATGGCTGCTCTTATTCTTTTTTATTTTTACTGATTCTGAATTTGATAATCATCTATGACAATCCCAAATGTCCTTCTGATTTTTTAGAGCCATTGTAACGAAGCAGCATAATAGAAAGTAGAGCTGTAGTCCACAGCAAACTGTATTATCATAATGAAGATGAATGTGGTGCTTTGGTTAAAATAGAAATCTAACCCACAATTCTGTCCACTGTGTCCTCTGATCCTTTCATAAGCAATTTCTCTGTGTCTGTGAAGGAAGAACAAAGCGCTTGTTCTTTTTTTTTGAGTTTATCTTTTTATGAGTGTTTTGAGGATAGTTCTTAGTTTGCAAATGTCTGGGACCTAAGGTCTAATTTTCTAGAACAATCTACTAATGAAGATAAAAGAAAGCTAAGACACCTAATAGAATATTAAACGATTGTTGATGCATTTATTATGTGCACTTTATGTGCACTTAGTTGCTGTAGTAAGGCCTGGATTCAGTGACTGAGCAAATTGACAAGAACTGTATTGGAAGGGTTTCATTTACTTTAGACTGTATGTGTTCTCGTGGCAATTTCTGCCCCTCACTTTTTGGAAAGAAGTAGGAGAAAAGTAAGGAGATGCAGACATATCATTGTCAAATATATTTTTCAAATTAAACTTGGGTATCTGAAAGTTTGAGGATATTTCCTCATGCAGGCCTATAGCTAAATCTCATTATTTAAAACTCAAAGGAATAAGCTATTCCCTGAACCTTACCATAAGCTATATCCTTGAAATTTGCATCTTTTTTCAGAGAAGATTTATATGACATTTGGAACTTTTTTAAAACTTTGGAGTATTATCTGACTTTTGGGTTGGAACAAGTTGAGAATAATGAGTCTTGATTTTTTTTTTTTTTTCCCAATTCTTGCATTGACTTGTGATTTGACCTTGAGCAAATGACTTGAGCACATTTTAGGAGTTCTCTCTGATCTGGTGCTCTCGGGCTGCTGTTTGCTCATTTATTTACCTAGCAAATCTATACATTGTCTCCTTATGTATAACTTCTGAAGGAAATGAAAAGGAAATCAGTAGTGTTTAATGCCTTTAGTAACCAAACTGCATCAAACTCCCTCCACCATTATTTTTAAAATGCTGCTTTACCATATGTCTAAGTTATATCATCTCTAGAAGTTGGAAAAAAATGTAGATAATAAATTGCTCATGATTCAAAATGAAAAAATATGGCTGCTAAAATTTATTTTAGGATTTCTGGCTGCTCTGCATAACTCGGAATCTTTGCATTTTCATGAATGACAAATCTATCTTCCACTTCACCTCCTAAAAAAGAGAAAACTTTGGCATGCTCAAGTATGCCTTTAAGGCAATGCTGCCATTGGGATCTCACATTAACATAATGATAAATGTGCTGTGTACTGCTTGAAAATGCTATGTGCCGATGTGTCAAAATGTTTTCCCTGCACACCTCTCGATTAGCATCTTATTTACATATTGGCACAAAAAGGTTTCTGAGATAAAATAAAGTATGTTTTAATATGTTCTTCTCTAAGGCTACAGTGTTAGTTCCAAAAGCAGTTATCTACTGGTGTGTCTCTCAGAGGTAGAGGGGATGAACTACACTTCCTGAAGTACTGGACCCATATGTATGTCAGCAAACAGCAGTAGTAGAGATGCATTTTCCCATTTTATTTAGGTGCTGTAATTATTACATAATTTTGGCTTGGTGCATATCTGGGAATAAAGAACTTCTGCCTATTCCCTGATTTGCCACTGTAAGTTTAGTTTTAATAATGACAAGATCACGCTTGGTAAATGACAAAATATTTGATTCTAGTCTGGTTTATCACTGGTATCATCCTTGTTGGCTACCAAGCAGTATGAAAATGAGAAAGAAAATACTGAAAACTTCTAATGTAATAAATAAAGTGTCACTTTTTCACTTTTCTCCCCCTCCCCCCCCCCCCAGTTGTCATAGTATTCAGTTGCTTTTTAAAATAATTTCCACAGATTATCTCATCAGAATGGCTTTTTGGTATCTCACACATTCAGAAATTCTCTTTCCTATGTGTCTATTTTGGCTGTAGCAAGAATAAAAGCATATGCAGAAAAAAAAAAAATTGTGCTGAAATTTAGATTTCTGTTAATAATATTTATATTCCTTTCACACAAATTAAAGACACTCTCGACATTGTAATCTATACTTTTGCTGTACTTATAACTACTTTTTACAATAACTCCTTCAGCATTGTAGGGATGTATGAATGTGTCACAAAACCACTCTATCCTACTGAGCGTACAGTCAAAATACATTTCAAGATACAGTGCAGAGATAATATAAAGAAACAGGAATCTGCAAAAAAATGATTGGCTGAAATAATGGTGAGAATGATAGATATTTGATTAAAAGACTAAGCATCTTTGTATCATCATGGGGAAAAAAAAAGTATATTTTCACATCTAATGATAGATGTGGAAGAAGCTATTGAAAGTAGCTTTCGGTAAGACAGACATTATCTTCAGGAAGATGCTGCCTGTATAAGATATCTTTTATCAAAACTTGTAAAAAGAATGTTGTAGTCATTTAGAAGGTAAGTGATCAGTGCAAGTGAGCACGTTAGACATTTAGAGAAGCAAAAAAAACCGTCCATCTTAGAGCTGCTGTCAGAGAGTATGAACATAAAAAAACCAAAGCCCCACCAACCTTCTCTGAAGTAGGCGTAGTTTGGATGCTGCACACGAAGGTTACAGAGTATAGAAGAGCCAGGAAAGAAGGAGAGGATTATTGGTTACCACCTTCTAGAAGGGGCAAAGCAGAAACTGAAGAGAAAGATCAGATATTCTAATTTCTTCTTTCTGAGGTGGAAATGAAAGAAAAAGATGGGTTAAGGGGACAGCTAAAATTGCAGTTTAGAGGAAAGAGAGTTTGAGAATAGAGATAAAGTTTCCGAAGCATTAAAATAAAATTGGTGGATTAATTTGCATTTTCATTGACTTTTACAAATGGTCTAAGCAAAGTGTTGGTTCAGGATATGATAAAGATTATTTTGAATGTTACAATATAATGCACAGTAAAATAATATCCCCTCAAGCAGTGAATGTAAATAGAGTTGTTGGTATTATATTTCTGGAGGTTATGTTATTTTAATCAACTCTAGAGAGGACTATCTCTTGAAAGTACTGCTCTGATGCTGAATGCTGGCTCCTACTGGTGATTGTGATGTCTGAAACAAGAATAGCGCAGTTCAGAAAATCTGGAAGGCTGCCAGATCCAGCTGAACTCAGTGGATCATATTCTACTGTTTTAACACATGAGCAGCTGTGTTGACTTCATTAGGGTCTCATGTGTATAACAGAATACTTTCTACTAATATGATTATATTGGGATATTGGAATTCAGCTGTATCTAATTCATCATTGTATTATATCAGTTTGACTGCATCATACCTGTCAATAGCATTTTGAGATTTAAAAAAGTTATAAGACCTCTAAAGAAAATAACTTTAGAAGACAGCTGATGACTTTGGAAATGATAGATTAAACAGATGAAAGAAGTGTGAAACTGATAAAAATGTCAAAGCTATAGCAAGACACTGAGGACAGAGATCTCTGCTGTCCTCTCACTGATGGCCTGACTTAACAGCATGCTGAAGGATTTAAAATGCAGTCATAGCTGAAACATAGTCATTGCAACTGCAGGTGGGATTTTTGAAGCACGAGTGGAGCACAGTCCCCAGTCCTTGTTGGGTGGACCAACACTCATTTTCTAAAATGATGCTCTGAAGCTGATGTATGTTTTTAGCCACGGAGATGTGTTTTCTACCTTGTGTTGGGCTTTTATAGTTTTTGTGCAAGCTAACTCTAGACAACCAGTCTACATAGATGGATTCACATCTTGTATCATTAACAGAGCTGAGAACACAACTTCAAGGAGCTCTTGCAAGAGCTGTTTTAAATTGATTAGTGTGCTGTTCAGAGGCTCTAGTTACATAGCGCTCATTAGTGACAACTGAGGCACTGAATAAAGCAGACCTGTCAGACTTCCTGCCTTTGAAGACAGATAAATTAGTCTGGGCAGAGTGCCATGCTAGTCTGGTTATATTACTTGCAGTACTTGAACTAGCTCAGAGAAAGCTAGCTTGGGTATCCCTTCACATGATGACAGTATGGTGTCCAGATGTATCCCTCATGCAGACAAGCAGCTAATAACACTTTGAATTGCCCTTGCTTGTTCTGCTTCACTTAAAACGTTCAGGTACCTCGAAACAATAGGCTAAAACTGTTATCTGTTATATTTTGCTTTTTTTTTGGGAGGGGGGGAGGCGGAGGGGACCGTGCTCTAGGGGAGGCCAGTGATGCTAACCTACTGCAGTAGAAATAATGGGTGCCCCTTCCAGCTGGCATCATAGTTATTTGGTTATGTTCTTCCTGAGGTATCCTCATCAGCTAATGCAGAACATGACATTGAGGAAAGAGAAGAAAGGGCAGACTTGCTGCTCTCTCTTTCTATGCCAGATTCCAGCTGAACCCAGAATGGAGCCATCACAATTAAGTTGATGAAGATCTAGGACATATTTTACTTGCATTTCCAATGAGTGTACCTCTAGAAATTGTATAAAAATATTAAAAATAGGTTATCCATAGATTTCTGATTTGGCTACAAAATGTACAAATGTATAAAATATTCCTTCACCCAGATAACTCTAAAATAACCAAATCAAATTTGTAATGGAAATATGGTTTATCAGAAACTTCTGAGTTTCTCAGGGGTGGTCTTTCCTTCCCACTCACACTTGATTATATATTTTTCCCATCTTCTATGGGATACAATATATCACAGTAAAATCTTTCTCTCTCTCTTATTTTTTTTTTCTCCTAAAATGTGAGTGAAAAAAATAACCAGAGAGGAGACACTTCCTAGTAACTTGAGAATGGGCCAGCGATTTGGATTATTACAAGTTTGTACCTAGGCAGATAAGTGCCAGCTACTTTATACATGGCAGAACATCCCCAGAAGGAGAGATCTGCCACCTCTCAGAAGAGTATTCTCACAGAAGGTAGACCTAGAAAGCTGAGGTATCTGTCAAGTAGTAAGAGAACTTGAAGATCAATTTCCCAAGTAAATGCTTTTCCTATGCACCTGTTTGGGCTGGCTAAGATCAAATTTGAGGAATGTTAATGAGTTGGCATTCTCTGACAAGAATGATCATGTTAGGAAATATCTCAGTATAGAGGAAATATGACAACATCATCCAGCAGCCTCTCACTATTGATATTTATGTAAACTGTTACATACATATACAAATAACTAGAAAATAGATAAAGGGTAAAACTGACATTAGGTCTTCCTGCATCTCTGCTTAACCTGGCCCTCTATCTTGCTGATAATAAATGAAGTAAGCTTAGGGGTTTCTGATGAACAGTGATGAACAGAATAAACTATCATATTAAAAGGTCTTAATTGTTTAGTTTGGAGATATAGCTGGGTAAGTTTAGAAGCCTGAGTAATTTCCCACAAGAGTCCTTAACCATGTCACAAGCAGTTGCTCTGTGTGGCTGGGATGAAGGTGCTTTGAGATCACATGCCAGGCTACTGCAGCATCTAACAACAATATTCACCCCACTAGGAGCCAAAATTTAACTCTCAGCTAAAACAGATTTTCTCTACCACTCGTAATAGCTCAGTGGAAATTTGCTAGACTTGTACCAAATGCTGCTAAATAAAATTTTCCACTTCAGCAACTAATTCAACCAGAGGGAATTCTGACTACAGTACAATTGAAACAATTCTTGCTCAGAAAATAGAAATCATTGATTCCCCTGTATTTGTGAAGGCATTGTTCTTCATTTTGTCCAATCGTCTGTGGCTTGAAGAATCCTTCCTCACTGCTACTAAATAAGTCGGTGTTGCAAAAGCATCAAGCAGGGAATGTGTTATTATTATAATCAGTCTGTCAGATGCAGTTGTTGGCAATTAAGATTCCCTATTAAAATGATACCAAATGCATTCTAGAGTTTGGGAGTTCACTGGTCAGTTTTCAAGGTATTCTTAGCAAGCGGTACTCTCCCTTTTATGATTAATGCATATAAAGAGAAAAAATGCAATGGAGGAAAAAAAAAACCTTAAGTGTAGCTAGTAAAAACACTTTGCAATATATCCATGAAAGAAAAAAGAAAGCTAACCCTCTTTTTCAGAACAAATTAGAGTTACATTTGTTCCTCACACTCCACTGCAAATATCCAATAAACAATTACTCCCCTATCATTATGCTGCTGCTTCCTCCCTTCCAGAAAATTCTCCCACCTATCTGTATGTTTTACAGGATAGCACAATCCCAAAATGAAGGCATCTCTCCAACTCCTCGTCCTACTCTGCTCCTTCATGGCAACTACAGGTACTTAAGGTAGGACGGCCCCAAAATATTTTACCCTACTTAGCTTCCCTGTTGTGATGCTACAAAGGCTGCCTTCTATTTTATTATGTTGGCCCATGATGTCAGGATGCTGGTGGTATGGCAGCAGAGGTTGAACTTTCCCACCAAAATTCCCATACATTTGATTGCTGTGTGACAAATGCAGCAGAGGGGCAGTCTGACAACATGGTGTCTGACATGGAATGTGTTTGAAGCAAAAATGTGCCAGTGAATTCCTCCATGTAGAAAAAATGGCACCTGTTGACATTCAGTGATGCTTGCTGAGCAAACAGTGGATGTGAACAGAGTATGACATTGTGGCGCATTTCAGCAGGAGTGACAGTGGGTCACCTTTGTGCAGATTTGTACAAGCGCATGCAGACTCTTGTTCATAGCTGGTGAAAATGTATAGCTAATGGTGATGATAGTGTTGAAAAAGAGTGTTTTGTAGCTGTGAATTTGCTCTGTCAAATAATGTTACTGTGCTCTTTATGTCTGTTGTGGTTTCCGTGGAAATAAATAGGAGGCATTATTTTCAAAACAGCCTCGGTATCTGCAACAAGTTTTGCTGGGAAATTCTCAGTATCACCTCTTGGAAAAATTCAGTATGATGAGCCTAAGGCTTTCATAAAGTAAGTTATTATTTGTATTGTCTTTTTATTTTGAAGACCAAGAAGGGTTTATCTTGCATTTGATATTCTAAAAACACATCTTGAGAATTTCCATTGTTATCAGCTGAGAGTCTTTTGCCTGTCTGTCATTCCATTAGTGACAAAGAAATTTTTAAGTTCATATATGTTAAAATGTCTCATGAAGCATCACTGAGAAATTCTGAATAGAAGGCTCTGACCAGCAGAACTAAAATCCTCCATGGCCACCAAAAGTTATGCAGTTTCTCCATCTCTGTTTATCTGGCACTGGGTGCAACAGTTCATGTAACTAAAGTAGCTATGACCATCTCTTATTTCTTTCAACTTAGCAAAGGGCAAACACCTTCTCAGGAACTTAAATTATTATTTTTATTTAAGTTACAGCCCTACCTACAGCCTTAGGCTCAAATCAGAAGTGTTGTGAAAACCATTATCTAAACATGTAAAAATACAGTGTTCCACTGTAAAGAGCCTGTATCCCAAGGTGTGTGACGTGCAGAAAGAGAGAAGACTGGAGTTATTAATTATGCATAATATACTCATTTACAATTTTTCTGTTCGTTATAAGTACACAGAAAAGTGTTGAAACTCTCTATATCTGTGCCTTAAAATGCTAGACAGGGCCTGAGGACACATCTTGAAGAAGAGATTTCAGTTACAACTGTAGGGACATTGTGAACTGGAGAGGCTGTGAAGGCTAAGAAAGGCTAAGGTCTTCATATGGGATGCTGGGAGAAGGGAGTCCACTGCTGTTCTGACGCCTATGGTTTGAGGGGAGTTGGCACTGTCCACATCCCTGGGCACTGTAGCATGATGTGGCTGAGCTGCAGCCCCCTCCTCACTGCAGCTCCTAGAGTCATGTTAAAAACACTGTCATCTTATGTTGCACTGGGGGAAATCTACCAAGACTAATGCCTTCACTAGGTAGAGGTGGTGGTTGCTAATTGCTCACTACTCTCCTCTGCATGCAGAATATTCCTGGCAGATTTTAGAAGTAATTTGGAAAAGATATGACCTGAAAATCTTAGCGTTCCTCAAAATATTCAGAGAAGAGTTCAGATTTGAAGAGCTTGCCCAAAGAAAAACCTCAGAGCTCCTGTGTCTGGCTTCTGTCTGGTAACATACAATTTTTTAGTTTGATTTCAAATAATGTGCTGTTCTTACAGAAAGGATTTCAGTACAAATACAGAGATGATCCAGATATTACAGCCTGATACCCTCCCTTCTGCAAGGAGGCTTTTTTTCTTTTTTCACTAGGGAGGCAGATGCCTAACACAGGTACATAACAAAAATAATGCCAGAGCTGCGCTTCAAAGATGCCATAACACTTTCAAGAATAGGTGTCTTACTGTGTGCGTGAAATTACTGATGTACCTGTTTGGTTTGTACAGTAATTGGTGGAAAATGCAGAATGCGAGACAGAACAAGACACAAGCAAAGAGATTAGAAAAACATAATGTACAAAGGTCCTATTTCATTGTCACTGTCATGCAGGTGTTATGCTGGATGGTGTTGTATGCTATACTGAACACCATGCAGTGTGTCTAAACATTGTTATCTACCCTATTAGTTAAAACAATGGTTCAGTGCAAGCCTTAAAAGTGATAGCCTACGCTGAAGTCAAGGGTCTTTTAGTTTTAAATCTACGTACTCCCAGCAATGCTCATTTTACCTCCTAGTAACAAATATTTTCAGCCTCAGAAGAGCTGCAGCCATGTCTAAGTGGCAAAAATTGTAAGCTTTGTTTTAAATGAAGCGTGGGATACACTGTCAATACAAGCTGTCCAAAACATAATGAGAATATTTAAATATTTTATGATTTTTTCCAATGTTCTGAACACTGGAATGAGGCGTAAGCGAGAGTAACTTACCAGATGAAGAACATAATGAATGTCTTTCATAAACATGAATATTTAAACAGTGTAGTTAGTGGTATTATAATTGTTCAACCTCAACAAGATATTGTGATTTTTCACTATTCTTTTCTCCAATATAATTCTATTCTCAATATTACATACATAAACTGTAGTGAATAAGAATTTATCAGGCATGGCATCAGCTCTTAGAAGCAAGTCTTTGGATGGCTGTGATGTTTGATCCAACATGATTCTGTGGATACAATATATGTGCATTTTAATGTCAAACCCAGAGAAATTGCTAGTAAAACTCCTATTGCCTTGAGTGGAAATTGGCTTTTATGCCCCCAAGGAATACTAACTCTTTCAGGAGTTTAATATTGCTGTTAGCCTGCCTTGGTGAATATCGTAACATAGACAAGATTTTGCATGCTAAATGAACGGAGCAGCAGAATACACTCTTGAAACTGTTGAGTGAAATTTACTGAGAGGAAAATAACAGTAGGCTATTCCAGCATGAAGCTGCACATGCATTGTCTTTCATGCTCCTGCACTGTTACACTACAGAAAAAAAATATCAGTGGACATTCACTGAATGTGGATGGGCAGGTTCATGCCCACAAATGCATATAACAGATATACTTCCACCTATTTCAGTGGGAATCAACGAGAGAATTAAATCAGTATGTAAGGTCATCTGGGGACATTTAGTAGCAAATTTAGATACCAAGTCTTTCTTTTCAAGAATTAGCTGCCTTCATATTCAGCAGGATTTCTGTAGCATTTGCATAAACTAGCAGCATATTTATTTGTCTAGACTATTGCAATGAATGTCTTTTCAGGATCACCTTGGTTTGACCTCTAGAAGATAGCTCTGAAATCTGTGTCTATGCATGCTAGGTGTGAATCTTCCTGCACGTGTGACGGATATCAGTGTGCAGTATCTTTCTTTTAATGTGTGGATGACTGAAGGAGTAGCTATAGAGGAATGACCCTAAGACACTGTTTTTCTGTGCCTTTGGCTTCTCCAGTTCCTTCCTCTTCAAAAGGGAAAAACATAAACTATTATTATTACTATTATTGAGTATATAATGAGATTTAAGGCTGAGAGGCAACCTAATTGCAACCTTCCAGAATTTAAAAAGGGATTATATGAAGGAGGGGAGTCAACTTTTTACAAAAGTAAACAGTTATAGGCCAAGGTGGAATGATTTTAAGCTCAAGAAGGGCAGGTTTAGATTGGATATCATGGGGAAGTTCTTTATAGGCAGATTGGTGAGGTGCTGGACAGGCTGCCCAGAGAGGCTGTGGATGTTCCATCCCTGAGGGTGTTTAAGACCAGGATGGATGGGGCCCTTGGCAACCTGGTCTAGTACCAGATCTGGAGATTGGTGGCCCTGCCTGTGGCAGGGAGGATGGAACTCGATGGTCCTTGGGATCCCTTCCAACCCAGGCCATTTTGTGTTTCTAGAATTTAATATTTTGGATGCAAAGATACACTGGGCGCTATTTGTCCATTGTTCATCACCAACACATACTGAGGGAGAGGGTGATGAAAAATGTAGAATGAATTTCAATGAAGATATGTTTCAGCTTCTTTTCATTTGGATGGAATAACTTATGTAACTTTTAGAAGGAAGGTAAAGCAGAATTTTAGTGGGTAGGTGGTTTGGAGCAGCACTCTGGCAGAAACTAACTAATTCTGAACAAGTTCTACTGCACTAGAACCATATTGCTTATTATCAAAATTTCTCTTGCTTTTCTACATTTTCAAGAATTCAGTGTAACTTAAGGGATTACAGTTTTGTTCTGCGTTAGCACATGAATTTCTTATTTGGTGAAGACAGTGATAGACAGGAAGAGGAACACACAAGTGGAACATTTAAATTAACTGAAACATTTGAAAATATGTAAACCTGTTAGTTAAGACAAAATAAATAAATAAAAATCCCTGAAGTCTATCAGTTTAGGATTTTCTTCTTAGAAGATTTTTATTTTAATGAAATCTCTGCAAGCTGCAATTAATCCATAGTACTGAACAGGGCATTTTATTTCATTTAATTGATTTTCTTTATTGCAGCCAAGTTGATAAAAGATTGAAAGTCATCTATTGTGCATGTGTAAATACCTTAAGAATCCTTTTTATTATTCACAGCGATTAGCTTATTAACAAATTCAGACTACAAAATGATATGGCACTTTGAGATGTGATTCCATTTATTTGCATAATGACTAATCACCTGAGCATGGCTTTACTTCAGACTATTTACCAAAAAATGGGTAGGATTATTAGCAGTTTGCTTGAATTTATAGCACTTCTACTGCCATAGTTACGATTGTTTGGCTTAACTGTCTATGACTGAAGAACAGGGCAATGCTATTGATGTAGCCAGTGGCAAAGCTAGGCATGGGGGCATCAGAGGAATTAGTTAAAGCTAGGCCTCATTTTTTTCATTTTTCGCTATTAACTCATGCTTTGCCAAAGCTCTCCATATGTTGCCACTGGTACTGCACTGAAAAAGGCAGCATCATAAAATCTGTAGGCCCCTAGAAGACAACAGGAATGTTACATGAAGTCAGCCAAAGAATATTTATATGTAATATTTATATATTCTTTGGTTTCTCCATAAATTTCATGGTATGCTCCTGCAAAGCTTTCAGAGCTTCTCAGCTCCCTGTGGCTCCAGCGAATGATGAGATTTTCTCAGTTCTGGGAAGGATTATGTCAATGTGGCCCTGCAGTCAGGACAACTCTCTGCTTCACTAGTAAATTTAATTGCCCCAAACATAGTTTTTATTCTCTGCTGTGGATACAGTCCCTTAAATGCATATAACAGCAGGCAGCGTGAAAAGCCTTTTTTCCTCCCATGCATTAGAAGTGACTGAGTAACTCATGAGGGAGAGAATGAAGTAATGCCATGTGTGAATAGTGAAGACATATATCGAAAAAAGCAAGAGTGATTTTGGGGACAGATTATAAGAGATGTGTGATAATTGATACCAAGAGAGAAGAGAGGAAGTTAAAGGACATCACAGGCTTTCCTTAAAAATTGTTAAGTTAAACTGAAGTAAATGATCAAAAGTTGCTAACAGATGAGAGAAAAGTGGCCATCTTCCCCCAGCTGGAGGACATTACATAAACAGCTGCAGAATTCTCTGTAGGTAGGACACCTAGCATGAATGAAGGACAGCTGCAGCATTTACAAAATGAATTTATGATTAATTTATGAAGTTGAATATGTTATTCCCTGAGCAAAACATTTGATTTAAACCTCATCTTGAGTATACTATAAGCAAATATACTCAATTTTAACTAAGGACCTTCTTGCTCTATTATTTTTATTTTTTCCATGATGTTTTTTCCATGTTATTTCATATGTAACTCAAACACTTCTGACAGCTGGAGAGTATGGTAAATATATGCAACAGTTAACTATTTTTAGATATGGTAGTTATTTATTTCCTTGTGCAGATCAAGTTAGAAGTCAATGCATAGTAGAAACATTTTTTTGTTGAATTTAGATTAAATACTATAAATCTGATTCTTCTATCTAAATTCTTACAAGAGAATGTAATCATGGGCTTGAAATAACTGCTTTTACCTTCCAAAGTCTTTCAGCTTAGGTTTCACTACACAGTTCTTACTGTCTAGTCCTGTTAGCAAAACCTTTAATAACTAAACTTTTAATCTATACTAATAAAGTTGTACTTTCCTGTCAAATAATTATCTTATTCCATGAAATAATTGAGATTTTAAAAGTATTACATAAGAAGTGCCTTAATTTTTTACAGTTTCTATGTGATTTATTTTTATAGATATTTGTACTCATTATACTGAATCAAACCCTCAGCAAATGTAGAATGCTATCGGTTCAAGGAAGCTATGGAGATAAATCTATTTGAACCAATTAAGGACCGAGCCTTTGTTTCTATGTTTAACATCATTTACTTTACAAGTATACACCATCTGGCTTTTGACCATGGCCTTTCATCTACTAGTTTCACAGTTACCTAGTTAGAAGTGTTCTTCTGGATTTCTTTTATTTTTGCGTCAAAAACCCCTGATGTGAAAGACAAAATGAGCTAATGAATTATTCTTGTATTGGACCTTATTAAGAAGAATATTTCTTGAAGCTGTTTTCTGATTTTCTAATATGGTCTCCAGAATTTCACTAACTGTATTAGAGGATAATGTCAGTATTTTCACAGTGCAAGGCTGATGTGCTTTTACAGATTTATTCTCAACAACTACAGTTTTGTAGCAGAGGCAGTTTCATTTTCTTCCTTTTGGTTTTGTATTTACTCAACATCCAATCTTTTCCCTGCTCCAGTTTGAAATCTCAGGATTTTCTAGCTTCAGCATCATCTACAGGGCTAGCAGTAACAATGCATGAGGAATAGCTTAGCAAACAAACTATAATTTTAAAAACAAACAAACAACAACAACAAAAATAAAAACAACCAAAAAACCACTAAGCACCAGCTATGTGGACAAATCCCAAAACAGTAATTAGTGGAAAGAGACTCCATAGTTATTTTGACATCCGTATCCATTAGCATTCAAGGATGAGGAGCTTAAATTTCAACAGATGCCCTGAGAAGAGAGCCTGGGAAATTATTTGAATTTGAGGTTCAGCAACAGGCCACTGTTCTAAATGGCCATCAGAGAGAATTATTAAAAACTGAGCTGTGAGGTACAAATAAACTTAGAATATTACAAGAGATACAGAGATTGCAGAATCATAGAACAGTTTGGATTGGAAGGGGGAATGGACTCAATGATTTCAAGAGGTCACTCTGAACCCCTACAATTCTTTGATTCTGTGACCTTAAAGATCATCTGATTCCAACCTCCCTCCTGTGGGCAGATATGTCACCCATCAGATCAGGCAGCCCATCCAGCCTGGCCCCTCCAGGGAAGCAGCTTCTCTGGGCAACCTGTTCCAGTACCTGTCTGAATAAAGAACTTCCTTCTAACATCTGATTTGACTCTTCCTTCTTCTGTTTTAAAACCATTTCCCCTTGTCCTGTTACTATCTGCCCATGTAAAAAGTTGATCAGGGAAATTGGTATTTTGGTGTCATGGGTACATTCATGGACTACCCACAACAGCTTTTCCAAGCTCATTGATTTTATTTGATGCTATATTGATGATGTTTGAAACCAGGAGGCATCTTCCGTAAGGCGCATTATGACCATGTTATCTTATCTGAATGACCAGGTAGTAGCAATACACAGGTGAGGTTTCTGGACGAATATACTTACAACATGCTCTGAACATTAAAACAAGGGTTTTTTTGCATGTTTGGCTATATAATAAATGCTATACTGATTCTTTATAGCCCCATCAAACAGAGAAAATAGGATCAGGTTTGTATTGCATCTGTATAACTTATTTTATACCAGCTTTATTAAGACTGCAGCACCACAACTTCTCATATTTTTTCTGCTGTCACCTAATAATGCCAATTTTTATAGCTCATAAATTCAAAACAACAAGCTACTAAACTTTTAGAAAATAAAACCACAAGCAGGCACAAAGCCTTGCACTTACTTTTTCCTAATATTTGTTGCCTAGGTTTTCACTTCAATTTACAGTTCAGGACCATAGAGTCAATCATGTGAATTTCAATGTGCAGCCTATTGTATTACTGTGTGTGTACAGATCAGTTTAGGCTGTGGTCCCCTGGCAGGTGTTCACTATGCCCCTTGGTGTTTGGGATGGCCATGGTTCTGTTTCAGAGCCCTGTGGACCCTGATCCACTCCCATCTACAGAGATTCTCAGAGAACTTATTACCTGTCTGCAGCTCCTCTACACATTTTGTTTCTTCTTGTCATATGGAAGAAATGCTCATAGAGATTTGATGTTACAGGACTGGTTGCTGAAGTGAGACCCACTCTCCGCTATACTGTATAGTATAATTTACTATACAGTAAACTGGTTACTGTATAGACTTCAGAAGGCAACATAATGTGGATATTTCTGATTTTCAGTTGATTGTTACTTGCAATTCTTTTATGCCATTTTCCATTTCCTGGGCCATCTGGCCCCTGTTGCAAAATACCTGCAGATATATTAATACACCAATCTAATAGAACTGTACATATTAAATATACAGCAGAAGCAGCTGGTCGGTGTTTGTTGTAAGCTTTCTATTTTTCCCTAATAGTTCAGCCACCATAATGTAAAGTCTTGAGCTAGCTCCTCCAAGGAAAAAAACAGGTTTTATTTCTCATCTATCTACAAAATAAATAAACTCATCTTTCCTAAATGAAGGCTGTCATTGAAATGGAATTGATAATCAGCATAAATGTCATTTTCTTCTGTGGAGCTGAAACCTTAAGTTCAACCCTGGAACAGCATCGTCAGTTGATCTTATTAAGATATATCCTCCTGACAGCTCTCATATTAATTGCAGCAGATTGCTTGCTGTGTGCTCATTTATTTGTTTGTTTTCTCTTAGAACAATCTGAATGACTTCCAGAAAACTTCACTTCTTTTCAGATGCAAGTGAGGTTAGAGAAAAAACAAATACCTGTTAAAAGACTTAATATAGAGAAATATTAATTCTAATCATGAAATGAGTTATCTTTGGGATAGTGCTCATGATCTTCTCAAAGTGGACCTACAGATGTAGTGCCATAAACCAACAGATAAATAGGAAAATCTGGCTGTACACAATTAATTAGAATAAACATAGTTTGTTCTACAGACCTTTCCCAGCGCTCCAGCTACATGAGAGAGATCAGAAATGAACATTAAAAAAACAGAATACTATTCTCAGGGTACACTGAAAAAAAAAAACCCTGTGAAAAAGAACAACGAAAAAAAAGAAATTACCACCACTACCACAAAAACTCAACATGTATAGCCTGCATTGTCCAAGACAGGTTTTCTTTTCAGCTTGACTGAGTGGGTGTTTCAATTTCTCACATTTGATTGATACTGAACTAATTATACCAGCATTCAAAACAGTACAAAAATTAAGAAAAACGTACAGACATCAGATCTAATCAAAATATAATCTAATACAAGAACAGTGTATTGCTAACATCAGCAATTAAAGTCTGAAAAGCTAAAGACTGAGTGAATCATTTGTGGTAGTTTGGTTGTGAGGCTGGGAAAAAACAAAAGCTGCCTGTGACAAAGGTAAAAAAGAAACAACACCCCAACAATAATAGAAACAAACCAAACTTAAAATACTGCCTGAGGCAGGTAGCAAGTATACGAAGCCTTTTAAAGCAAACAAACAAAAATCTCCCCTCCCTTTTTTAAACACAGCTGCACTTCTGAAAGCTCAGAGCAAATGCTCCCACAGTTTTAAAATCTGACTTGCAGAAGTCTGTGTATTTGTGCTGCACAGATACTAGAAAAATTAGAAAACCTATCTTTAAGTTGAAAGACATGAAAAATCATAAGGAACTGGTAGATGGAACTGATTGTAGGAATACAGGGCTGTTGTCCGTGTGTGTAGAGATAGGATTAGAAAAGACAAGGTCAGATCATAGAATCATAGAATCATTCAACTTGGAAAAGACCTTAAAGATCATCGAGTCCAACCACAACCTAACCAAACTACCCTAACTAGCAACCCTCTACTAAATCATGTCCCTGAGCACTATATCCAAACAGTTTTTAAACGCATCCAGGGATGGTGACTCAAACGCCTCCCTGGGGAGCCTATTCCAGTGCTTAACAACCCTTTCTGTAAATAAGTGTTTCCTGATATCCAACTTAAATGTACCCTGACACAACTTAAGCCCATTTCCCCTTGTCCTGTCACCTGTCACCAGTGAGAAGAGACCAACCCCACTCTTGCTGTAAGCACCTATCAGGTATTCGAAAAGAGCAATAAGGTCTCCCTTCAGCTTCCTTTTCCACAGACTAAACAGCCCCAGTTCCTTCAGTCTCTCCTCGTAGGACATATTCTCCATGCCCTTCACAAGCGTTATTGTCCTTCTTTGGACCTGCTCCAGCACCTCAATGTCCTTTCTGTACTGAGGTGCCCAAAACTGAACACAGTACTTGAGGTGAGGACTCACCAATGCTGAGTACAGGGGCAATGTGCTCACCACACCATTCCTGATACAGGCCAGGATGCCGTTGGCCTTCTTGGCCACCTGGGCACACTGCTGGCTCATACTCAGCTGACTATCCATCAGTACACCAAGGTTCTTTTCCATCAGTCAGCTTTCCAGCCACTCCTCCCCAAGCCTATAGGGTTGCCTGAGGTTGTTGTGACCAAAATGCAAGACCTGACACTTGGCCCTATTGATCCAAGTTAACCTTGGCCATCGATCCAGTCTATCCAGGTTCCTCTGTAGCTACTCCTATTGGTTGCCAGCAGGCCTCGTCTTGTGCAAACAGAGCAGAGGTCAAAAAACCCAAACCCCAGCTGGGCACACCAGGCTCGGAACCAGGTATTAATCTGTTGACCCATCTTATTTAGTCCCTCATCATTCGCTATAACTGGAGGGATGGAGCTGAATTTGGCGAGGGACGTGAAAGATAACAAGAAGGGATTCTACAGGTACATAGGCAGGAGGAGACAGGCCAAGGAGAGTGTTCCCCTCTGATGAAAAGTAATGGGGAGCTGGCTTCCTCAGACATAGAAAAAGCTGAGGTACTCAAGTGCTTTGCCTCAGTCTTCACAGATGGTCAGGCTTCCCATGTCTGCCAGGACCATGAGCCTCTATGGAAGGGTGTAGGGAGTGGTTTCTGTCCCACTGTAACAGTGGAACAGGTCCAAGACCTTCTCGTGAAATTGAACGTGTATAAGTCCATGGGGCCAGATGATGTCCATCCTAGGGTTCTGAAAGAAAGAAATGGCTGATGTGGTTACCGAGCCGCTCTCCATCATATTTGAAAAATCATGGCTGTCTGGTCCCAGTGACTGGAAAAAGGGACTAAGACTAAAAGGAAATGGCACAGAAAATTCTGATGATCTTTAAACTTCATTTAACTACTTAATTCATTGTTCTCCTTCATGGAATTACTGTGTAAACAGACAGTGCAATCTCACCCTCCCATCAGATATTCTGTGTTTGTATCGTGAGTACATTTAAAAAAAATGCATTGTACTGTTTATTTTTGAAACACTAATGAATAGCACTGTGGTAGTACAGTACACTCTGATTAACTTGATGATAGAAAAATGAAGTTACTTAACCTCATTACTGTCTGTTTAGTCATACTCTAGATAAGATTGATCAGAAAAAAAATCTAATGACAATTTAAAGGGATTAAAAAAGATGCTTCCAGGTTCAAAAAGCGCTGAAACATTGTGGAAAAACTGTGCTGCATGGGATATAGGTGTTCCGCTCTGTCCACAATGCTAATATTTCCCATACACATCAGTGCCACACAGCTCAAAAACTTAACTAGAGATGCTATTAGGCTATTTAAACAATGGTTTTCTTTATGTACTTTCAGATGCATGCCTGAAAAGTATACTAAGTATAAGCAGTCCATTTTATTTATAATCAAGCAAATACAGTTCAATCTACGCGTCTTACTTAGACTGTGCTCAGAACAAGTGTTGCAAAGCCATCTTATGGCATAAATCCTCAGAACTGCCTGTATGAATCAGGAATTGCCTATTCAAGCTCCAAAATGCTCTTACACTGGAAGTTATTCACAATTAGCAATTAGTATTGCAGCTGAAGTTCCTGCATATCTCTTTGTTACTGTGTTTCAGCACATGAAAGACAACTTAACTGTTATCAAAAGAATACATTCTGAAATAAATACAGGTGCATGTATGTTGTTGTATTGATTCTGTATGAATATCTGACATATTATGATTGAACACCTTGGAAGAGTTTTTTTTCCCCTCATCTCTCTCACTGGAAATGAATCACAGTAAGACAGGCATATGAACATACGTGCATGCCCGTCTGTCTGTCTGTAAGTACAGTAGAGGAAATGGTGGCAGCTTGCAAAGGGGAGGAGAGGGGAAGGACATTGACTGTCTCCTCTCCTTTGATTCAAGCCCTGTTCATCCAATGGATCAGTGGTCCACAGTCAGCAGCCACAGCCGGCACTACTTGGCAGCACGCGCTCTGCAGGCACTGGCTCAGCAGGGTTTTCTGCGCTGCTGCTTTGTGTGGCCACCGTCGCAGCTTAACACCTCATGGCTCTCCTTTCCTTTACTCTTATTTAAATAAGTGTTTTTCTTTCAAATGCAAGCATAAATACAATAAATGTATATTCTCTCACAGGCATATTCATTGAGTTCTTCCCTTATGGTAGCCTGCTTACCTCAAAGCTTTTAGCCCCATAGATACACATAAGACAAAGAGGATCAGGCTCATCTGTCTTTGGTAAGTTCATTCAGACAAACAGAAAAATCCTGCAGTCTAAAATATAGCAGCTGATTTTCAGCACCACTTACACTTTGGATTCTGTAAAGGCATGAAAAGCATAGATGCAAAGAACAACTTGTCCCTGCTATGAGTGTTTGATACAGTGAGAGAAAAAGAGAGATCTAGGCTTGCAAAAACAGCAGCAATGAAGGAAGTTTTAACCTAAGATTTTCCAGCACTGTGGTTTTCCTTGCTTTTGGACAACAGAAAGCAAAGTGTAGGAGAACAGGTGAAGCATTATGTTTGAGAAAAGAGGAAAAGAAACGATGACAACTATGAACTTGCTTACTTAGAGCCTCTTATACCTACACAATCAATAAGAAGAAAAGCATGCACAGTTACTGCATAGCCTTAAGTGACTATGTGAGACATAAAGCAGTGGAGAACCTGAAAAGCTGCAGAAGTTGCTGGCTAAACAGGTGCAGGAACCAGTACAACAGCCCAAGAGGAGGAAAGCACATAGCCTTCCAGATATTCATGCACACCCCAGCACAAGGCAGGTAGCCATGGCAGGTGCTTAGAAGTGGAGATATACTTCAGTTACTACACTAGACTGCTGCAGAGACATACAATTACAGAGATGCAGATCTGACATGCTTACTGTGCCTGTTTTTTCTTATTGGCATTCAGGCAACCAAATTAAAAATAGAGAATGAGCTAAAATCATTCCTGGTCTGTGGATAGCCTTATTCTGAGGGGTTCCTGCACAGCACCTAACCTAATGATCTCTCCAGTCTAACCTTGTTTAGTCCACACAAACAAATACATTTCTTAGAACAGACAAATCCTAAAATGTATCTGTTATTTCCTTTTTCTGGATAATTTGAGTTATGCATACCCCCTTTCCCTCAACCTTTGGCTCTTCCATTGCAGAAGCTTCTGTAAATACATTTTTAAATCTGGCATGCAATATCCCTGCAAACAGTAGCACGTCCTTATGCTTATCCTATGTCCTCATATTACATTGTAAAAGAAAACATGAAAGAATCTTTTAAATCTGGAAGTAGAACACGTCATTTTGTTAAGGAATAGTACTGTGGCAGTATCTTGCTTCCTTAGTTGTGGGTAGCATACAAGACTTGGTCACATCATTAACCAAAGCATCGACCCTTCACTGGGGCACCTGAGCTGGCAATTTGCCTTATCTGAGTTCTCAATGACTCTGTGGAGGAAACATCCTTACTCCTCTCTCCCAGCTGCAAAGGGTTCAAGGCCAAAAACACCTAAGGGCACTGGTTTAGTATTTAAAGGCAGGCCATAGAACACTTTCTAAAGTTTACATTAGGTTTTTGGTTCATTTGGCAGCTGTAATCTTAGCTTTTGTGATATACCTCAAGTTTCTCTATTTTTCACCACAAAGCTTCAACAACATAATCATCACAGTTGAGCTGAAAGATGTACAGTGGACAGGAGATAAGACTGACCCCAGATAAGGGACAGTCTTTATTACTGAGCATAAGAAAATAATTCCATGAATTTGGATTCAAGGTGTCTCTTCATCCACAGTAAATATCAGACATTTATTCATTCAGTTTGTGACTATTTTGATTCCTGAAGTTAAATTCTCACACAGCAAACTCTGTGAATTATGCTTACTATCTCTGGTTGGCAAGGGACTTCTATCTGATGAATAATAACGTGGCTTCAGTTATTCATCCCCTGATCATCGCTTAGTTGGACTACAACCAGACAATATATCCTTAGCAACATAAACTATTTCAACCACATCAAGCTTGTATTCTGCTTATGGTGGGCTATAAAACTGTGAATCATTATACCTTGATCTTTATCTAGAATCAATATCTATATAATTACATACATATATCCCCCACAAAGTATTTTTTTAATAAAAGCCCTTAAACTTTCCTATGAGAAGACACTTCATTGTCCATACTTTATCTCGGAGAAGAGAAAAGCACATCCTATAGCAGGGTATTTAGTCATGTTTCTATATATAATTTTCCAACACAGCATTAAGAACATAATTTGTAAAATGAAATCCAAATTTCCTTTCAACATTCAGCACCACCAAGCTCAAGAAGGCTTATGAACTAAGAAACGTACAGCATTTGAAAGCTCTCAGATACAGCTTACAGCAGTGCTAAGGGAAAAGCAAGAGAGAAGCCCATTTTTTTTAATATTAAACATACAAAGCCTGAATCCTTTGATCCTCTAGACAATATATGCTGATGGATTTGCTCGTGAAAATGTCTCTACTTTATGAAGGTGCAAAGACTAGCAGTAGATCAGTGGGGACTTTTCTTTTGCTCAGACCCAGGAAGTATTACTGTCACTATGCAGCTACTTCAAATACATCAGCTGTGCTGAATCAAGGGAATGATTTCCATGTTTTTGCACCAAGAAGGTTTCGGGACGGCACTGAATTCAGAACTTAGTCATAACACCAAGAAAGTTAACCAGCGATTGCTGATGGCAATTTCCAAGTTTCCAAGTGACTAGCCCTGCATTCCCAGGAGCCAGTCATTCTTTTATTTTCTCTCTTTGCAAAGCATGAAAAGAAACAGTGGCTTTACTGGCCTTGCAAATTCAGACAAAATAGAACTAAAAGCACATCAACATGCTGCACAAATTTTGGACTCTTTTGAAAAGCTGAATTGATGTCCTGAATCCAGGACTGTGCCAGAGCCACAGACATTATTTGTGCACTTGGAGCACATACACTGCGTGTCAGCAACAGTTATTGCAAAAGGCTTGCTTGTACATGGCACAGTAAGCTTCCTTCCCTGGTGCTGTGACAGCAAGCACGAAGGCTAAGACAACAATAGAAGTGGGAAAGAAGGCCAGTTAAACTGCTCTACAAGTTTTTACCAAAAATTCAGTTTCTGATGGATAAATGGCTAAGATGATAGGATGCAGCTATCTCTTTCTCCCTGACTGAAAAGTGGTTAGAAGGTCTCTAACCAAACTTTTAAAAACCCCAAATACTTCTGTCTTCAGGAGGACAATCTGTCATATTTGTGAAAATACATTTACAGAACAACTTATAGGAAAATAGAAACAGGTGAAATTAAATGGTTAAAATATCTTCTTACTTACGGTTCCCAAACGTATATTTTATTTTTATTTTTGGTATTAAAAAAAAAGTATCTTTTGAAAGAAGCACACAGTTTGACTCTTTATCATGTATCAACACTGAAAACCATAAGTTTCTTTTGATTACTTTGTGAGAAGCAAGTTGAAAATCATTGGAGGAAATCAAATAGCATGTCATAGAGCAGGTTTGTGGATTAAATCCTGTTGGGTCCTTCCAGACCTTTGAAGCATAAAATACATTTTATAAACTGCAGTCTGTGATCTGAAGAGAGTTGTGTACCACTGGTAAAGTATTATAAAGTAAATCAATCGTGGGCTGACTTATTTTCCTTTTTCCTCCTATAACTTCCATAACTATTAGGAAAACATACAAACTGACCTTTAAAACAATTCATTTTCCTTTCCACAAAACTTTGAAAGCAATTTTAGTTTGAGAAACAAGAAAACAAATTTAAAAATCTCAAAGGCTATTGTGAAAAGGGACGGCTGTCTTCCTGCCAGCTCTATTATGCACTAGACAAAGGCATACCTTGCTCAGCCATACCTGCATTGATTCTGCAGCTGGAAAAATATGAAAACACGCTACGAGCAGATAAACTCCATGAAGAAAAAAGGATTAAATAAAACCACAACACCTAGCATTCTGACTGTTAGATGTACTTTAAATTCAAAGTCACCAATTCAAATTTTTAAAGTTTAAAAATTAGAAGAAATCAATTAATTATGAAGTTACAGATGGCAAAATCAAGAGTACAAGAGAACCCACCAGCTAGTGATATTACTTTACAAGCAATTAGTGCAGCATTCGATAGACAGGACCCTTGAGTCCCATGTTATCCCCTCCCTTCCCATGTTCTCTACCCTTTTTTTCCTCCTTACTGCAAAGATACAATATGCAAACAGGCAATCAACCAAATGGCGTTGGTTATAAAATGGAAATGCATACACATATATAATTGTTAATCAGTTCTATAACTAAAACCCATCTGTATGCTTGCAGAGCTACCTGAGGCGTGGTGATTCCTCAACAACTAAGCACATAGGACGAGATCTGTTGGGGAATTCCTGATTTGGCTGTGGAGTGCATCATTGGGAATCTGCTTCCAAGAAGGCAGAGTCACCTCACCAAGGAGGTGAAGTAGATAAAAAATAGGGTGGGAATATCCAGCACATCAAAGAAATCAGGGTAAAAAAATTCTTGGATAAACCAGGGTAAAAATCATCCAGCCTGTGATTTGCTTTTTAAATGCTTTTTCTGTACTTGTTGACTATTCACAGAATTGCCAGGGTCGGAAGGGACCTCAAGGATCATGAATCTCCAACCCCCCTGCCACATGCAGGGCCACCAATCATCCCACCTAATGCTAGACCAGGCTGCCCAGGGCCCCATCCAATCTGGCCTTGAACACCTCCAGGGATGGGGCATCCACAACCTCTCTGGGCAGTCTGTTCCAGTGCCTCACCACTCTCTCTGTAAAGAATTTCCCCCTGACGTTCAACCTAAATCTCCCTTCCCTCAACTTAAAACCATTTCCCCTTGTCCTGCTGTCACTCACCCTTTCAAAGAGTTGATTCCCCTCCTGTTTGTAGGCTCCCTTTAGGTACTGGAAGGCTGCAATGAGGTCACCCCGCAGCATTCTTTTCTCCAGGCTGAACAAGCCCAGTTCCTTCAGCCTGTCCTCATAGGGGAGGTGCTCCAGTCCCCTGATCATCTTTGTGGCCCTCCTCTGGACCCTCTCCAACAGCTCCCTGTCTTTCTTGTACTGTGGACTCCAGACTTGGATGCAGTACTCCAGATGGGGCCTCACAAGAGCAGAGTAGAGGGGAACTATCACCTCCCTGTCCCTGCTGGCTACCCCTCTCTTGATGGAGCCCAGGATACCATTTGCATTTATTCCATATTTATTATACCATTTATTCTATTAAAAGAAGTTGCCACCCACAAAGTCAGATTCTAAAGACAAAAGGAGCAGTCCCTATGGTGAGGAGCCTAATTCCCACTGGGAGTCTCACACAGCCCCAAGTCAGGACACGGATATTTTCTGAGAGTAGCAATATATGTCTAAATCAGTGTACTCCTAAAGCAAATCTTCGGAGGGTCTGCAGAAAATATATCTTCTCTACAGACACTGTCAGTCAGAAGAAAGATGTGTCCAATCAGCATCTTATTCTTTGACTTTTTAAGAAATATTTACAAGATCATAATACATGTTGTGAATTTTAAATAATACATGAATTACATCTTACAACAGCTATTAGGTACCTATTACTGATGTGACAACAGCATTATTTATATAAACTTCAGAGATTCTGTCCCACGTTTTAGGAGAAAATTTGAATTTAAACCAGGCCTTGGAGAATTTTCTTGTCACTACATGCCTTTATAAAAAGTCCCTCCCCAGCTTCAGGTACTGGAAGGCCACTTGGCCTTGCTGAACTTCATGAGATTGGCATGGGCCCACCTCTCAAGCCTGTCTAGGTCCTTCTGGATGGCATCTCTTTCTTCTAGCATTCCACACTGCTGTTTGCTTACCAACCCACTCCCAGTGGAATAGAAGAGAGAATCAGAATGCATTAAGATCTTAAATTAGAGGCTCCATTCTCCCAGCTGCTGCTATAGTCCCAGCCACACCACAAGCTGTGCTCCTCATTGGAAAGTCAGAGAGGACAGTGTCACCAAAGACCTTGCTTCTGCCACCTGCATGGAAACTGCAGCACCACACAGCAGCTAAAAACCTGGCAAAGGTCCTGTCCTTTCAAGCTCCCTCTAATAAAAGCACTTTAATTCTTGCCATTTTAATTAGCACATGTTGATGTTCTTGGTTTGTTTCTTCCTCATGCTTTCACCCAAACACATTTCTAAGTCCCCATAGCACACTTAAGCTTGGAAAAAAATATGAGCCTACAGGCACCCAAAGCTGCTATGCTCTTCAGCAAGCCAGATTACAGTTTTGATAAAATAATTCTATAGAAGTAAATACTCAAATAATGTGCAAGTGCCAAGAGCAAGTCTTATTACAGTAAAAGAGAAGTGCCACTATCAGCCAGTCAGTCTGTACTCATATCCATCTAAGAGCGTCCATGGAAATGGATGTCACTATTGAATTAGAGATCTGTAATGATTTATAGTTCTTAGCTGCCTTTAGTGATGCTCAGATTATGTTTGAATAACTAAATATACTGTGTTCCCGAACATCAAGCAAGCCTTTGGGGACCCAGTCTTGCAGAAGGCTTGGGAAGATGAAGAATTTTTACTCTCAACTCTATCAATCGCTTATCTGGAAAAATAAAACTATGTGCTGGGGCTTTCAATTCAGCTTTATCCACCCAGACAGGTGGGATCAGAGATTTCAGAAGACTGAAGGCAGAATGATCAGTAAGACCAAGGTAACACTAATGAACACAAATATCTTCTGTGAGAAGATGTTTTGTTCCCATGGGTGCTTAAGAATAAAGAAGAAGTAATTAATCTCTGTATTAACTATCATTTACAACACAGAGAAGCAAAGGAGCGTCTTGTCAGCAGGCAAACATTTGAAGTCTTTAATGGTCTGTAATGCCAGAGATCTGGTCAGGATTTTTTGGCTACTCTGTCCAGACCACACAGGGAAGCTTTTAAAGTTTTGATCTTACTGGAGCGTTATTTTTTCATTTGGTTTTGTGATGAAAAGCCTCCTTTGGCTGTACCAGCTGTGAAGTTTGATTTCAAATCTGACATGGACTGCAGTCATACAAAGGAACAGGATGAAGCTTTCAACTCTTATGGTCAGTGGGAGGGAATCCAATGCCCTGGTCCTGCAGCAAAAAAAAGAGCTGCAAGGCTGCAGGTTTAAAGCTGTAGGTTGAAGGTTTTAAACTCTCACTCTGACTAATATGCTCCCATCTTTGCAGAAAATATGAAATAGATTTCAAAAGACTAGGAATATGAAATGCTCTTCCTCTAACAACCATTCTGAGAACATTAAAAACCTCTATATTATGCTTCAACAAAAATAAAAGGTATTAAAAGACAAAGTTATTCTTCTGAACCTATACAAAATTCCTAAGTATGTGACCAGACTTTTAAGATACTTACCCATTTTATGTAAGTATCCAATTTTCAAAAATTGTGGAGAAGTTCTGGATAATAGTAACTTCCTCAACAGGTGAAACAGTTTTCTGATTCAAATAATATATATGTGGGTTTTTTTTAGTTTAGATACTGCTTTATCAATCATACCACCATTAAAGGTCTACTGAAGTATAGTCACAGATGACTTCTTATTAGACCTTAAAATATCTGGACTACATTCACTGATCTTCTTTTAAACAGAGACCCGTGACTTCACTACCACAATCCCCCTTCCCCCACCTTTTTTTTTTTTTTTCTTGCTGTATATCTTTGAGAAACAATGTAGAAAAATAAGCACACCTGCAGATTCAGGCAAGAATACAGTTAAGGTAAGTTAAAGCTGAAGGACAGTAAGACTTGAAGAAATCGTGCCTTCTATACGTGTGCCAGGAACAGTAGGCAGGAAAGTCATACTGCCCTAAAGATAGAACAGCTGTGCTATAGAAGGAACTACTTGTCTTTCAAGAAACTTCAGGGAGAGACCTAAAAGTAGCTCCTTTTCTGTAACTTATGATTTCTGAAAAGCTCTCAGGAAGAATCTAAGATCTCAGCAGTCCACTGGCTTAGTAGTGTTACCATCTTTCCTATTGCAGTGTTTTCCCTTTCCACAAATACAGCTCTTGCTTTATGCTCGGCAGGGATCAGACACTCTAGGCCAACTGACTTACATATTTAGAAAATTGTTGTAAGATATTATTTACAGAGCACAAGGACTGTTTCCTTGAAGGCAAGTATTGAGGTACCAAAGTCCATCACCTGGTGTTCAGCCCCTGACTCCCAAAGATATTTAAATTCTCATTTACAAATCACCTCCACTTCATTTACAAATCTGAGTATCACTTCATTTACACCTTGATGATCTTCCCAGTGCAAGTGTTTTAGCAAGCCTCAAATTATAGCCCAGCCTTCTATTGGTAAACTGTTTTTGAGATGTCTGTGTCATTCCTGCCTGGAATTGCTCCTGACAGCTTCTGCATCCCATAACAGCCACAACACAGAAGTGCCTATAAAAGACAAACGTTTGGGTCTGTGAAACATTCACAGAAGGAAGAGTGTGATTGTACCTGCCATTGCCACCTATCAGAAGCAGCTGGGCACCGGAGAGCAGCATGCTGTCTCATTCAGAGACTGCAATACAAATGCTTGCACCACAATCCAAACACCACTGAATGGGATACAAATTTGCCAGCTTTCAGCTTGAGCAGGGACAGAGAACAACATATCATGTTCTATCTCTACTATCAGTAGCAGCACAACAAGAAATATGCAGCTTTCCGTGATCATCGTGGTACAATGTCAGAAAAACAAAATAGAAAAAAGAAACTCAAAACATAGGTAAAGGTGAAACCAAAGCCTAATACATGATAACAGGGAAATAGCATAACAGGGAAATAGCACTTCCGATAAATACATATTTTTATAGTTTTATAGAAAGAAATGAGAGGCGAGTTCTTGAGCAGGGATGCTGAACAGAAGAACAGATGGGGTAGTGAGCTGTTTGGACACCTACCCATATCCTTCACACGTCAGGTGTCTGAAGCTGTGCATGATAATGAAAGCATCCTGCATCAATGGTCCACTAACAGAGCATGATTATTAAGGTCATGCACCCTGAAAGCACTTTCTGATTGAGAAATCACTGGAAATCTCAGACCACGTACACATCTTGTGAGCCAGGTAGCATATATTCTGCTTATTGCTCCTAGCAAAGTAATCTTATTCACCTGTGAATGATATATGGTATGCCACTTAAGTTATTGGTCTTCTTCCATTTGGAAAAGAAATAGATCACATTACAAATGACTTTCCCTGCTAAATCATTTTTTTCTTGACATCTTTCTCTACAGATTCAGAGTCCATCTGCAATAATTATTAATTATTCCCACTTTGTCTTCCTCTTCATCACACTAAGATGTGTCATCTCCAGAAAGCATGAATGTAGACACATCTAAAGGAGCATTAGAATCATAGTTTTAAAATTTATTCAACTTAAGAGGGCTTCCAGCATACTGAAGAGCTACTTGTAGACTTTGACCACTTTAAATCATAATAGAGAAATAAAGTTATATAAAAAAAAAATAGTTAATATTAAACTAAGCATTACCAGAATTGGGAAAATTTCTCCAGTAAAGCTTTGTTACTTGTTTGAGAGAAAGCTGTTACAGAGGAAAGGCAGATTTGAAAATTATGGTTCTTGACATAAAAAGCATAAAGGAAGGATCAAGTGATCTGTTACATGCAGCTGTATTTCAAGATGTGACATTATGCACATTATGAATATTTTTAAAAGTAACATTTTCATGGAAGGCTACATATCATATAGCTGAAGCAACTACAGCTTCCTTGAATTACATATATAATTTCACACTTTCTATCTTGTCAAAGGAAACTGAAAGAAACAGAAAGTGACCAAATGTGAAGTCTTTATTTACAGCTCATGATGAAGTGAGAAAGAGCAACAAAATTTAGATTAAGGAAAGTGAAACATTTACCAGGGAAAAAAAAAAAAAAAAAGGATGAAACAGGAAAGGACCAGCCTGTCAGCACAGTTACCTCAACAATTTTGAAAATTGGAAGAGTGAGGAAAAAAAAAAAGAGTGAGGAACAAAAAAAAGGGTCAGAGTCTTTATCTTTTAACTCTGAGAACTGTAAAAAGCCCCAAGCTGATCAGAGACAGAGTTCTAATTTAGTGTCTCACATCTAAAATAAGGACTGTAACTCCAGGTTGCCTATGGGGTGTCAAGATTAATTTGTGAGTGCTGGCACGGTGCTTTAAAGATGTAAGATGATGTATAAGTACTAAGTATTATCATTCCAAAGAGAAATTTCAAGGAATTTTCAAACCTTGAAGGGGCCATGTTTAATTCACACAGCTGAAATTACTTATTTCTGCAAAATAATTCTACATTATGTTTACCAGTGTTTGCCACCACCCAGCTCCAATAAACGGAGCCTCAGAAGCCTTAAAGACAAGAAAATGATGCTATTTGGCCAACTATTCAGAATCATACAATGATTTGGGTTGGAAGGGACCTTTAAGATCATCTAGTTTCAATCCCCTTGCTATATGCGGGGACACCTCTCTCTATACCCGGTTGATGAAAGCCCCAGCCAGCCTGCCCTTGAATGCTTCTACAGCCTCACTGGGCAACCTATTCCAGAGTCTCACAACCCTCTCAGTAAATAATTTCTTCCTAATTGCTCATCAAAGTCTACCAGGGTGGAAGAGGGAGGGCTTTAAACTAGAGTTAAACTATCCCACTTTGAGGCTGATGATGGTAATGGATACCCTGGGTCAGGAGTTGGATTACTGGCCTGTAAGATAGCACCTCAGGCTCAAAATAAGGGAACTCCAATTGGTGAATCAGCCTCAATGGGAGCCCAACTTAAGCGTACAGTTTGGTAAATGTAATTGATACTTGTTTAAGACTCCAGCCATGAGGGGAAAAAAAAAAAAAAAGAGGAAACAGAATTGAAGTTTGCATTCATTTCTGCCTCTTAAAAAAATAAAGGAAGCATTGGAAAAAAATAAGCTTGATGTATTCAACCCTCAATCCTGTTTAAGTTGTTAACAAAACTCTATTGACAGTAGAGCAGAAGGGTTTCACCCAGTACATCCAATTCTCTTTTAGCATAACTTTACTGAAGAAAAATGAGTTATACTGGATTGCTCATAAGCCATTTGGAAAACAGCACAAACACTGAGGTGACAAAGCCAGCTGATGATGCTTGTTTGCCCAAAGTAGGAAAAATGAAAGCAGCTGTGTAAAGTTGTAGAAAGACCTCTGGCACTGACAAGCAGATGAAAGGGCTGGCAAAATTGAATGTAGATAAAGGCATAGTAGCATACAAGAGAGAGAGAAAAAAACCAACAATTTTAACTCCATATACACAAAAATAGGCTCAGACCTGACAGTTAATCGCCTAGGAAAGAGATCTTGTCATTAGACAGTTCTAGGAAATACCAGATGGGGAGGAGTTTGTGAACTCTTACAGCAGAAAGCAGAACAAAACAGGGAATATTGTATGCTCCTATACAAGCTCAAATCTTGATTGCTTTGCTACCTTTGCAGACTTTCCTCTGAAACATACAGTAGACATAAACCAATGCAGAAGAACAATAAGGATGGTCAGTTATACAGAGCCATATCAGAAATTAATACAGCCCCTCTTCCTAGAAAAAATCAACTGTGAAGCTCATGATAAAGCTGTAAAAGTTCTGAGAATCATGAGGTATATACACATGGATCATAGATTCATGAGTGAATTTAATATAACAACTGGTGGCACCAGAATGAAGTTAGCAGGTAAGCAGAAAACAGCAGAAGCTGCTTTGCACCTACATAACAGGGCAGCAGCATGCATTTCCATGGAGTGTTGTAAGAGCTAAAAGGTAAAATGCACATCACTGTAAAGACTAATAACCAAAAATGAAAGTCCACTGGGAGATATAACAAAAATATAAAAATTTCTTGCTCAAAGAATCCATCAATAGTTGTAGATTTTACCATCCTACATGCTTACCCTGTTTTATGTTCTTCCCTCTCCTGCTGCTACCAGCCACTGCCAATACCACTGCATGACGGCATTTCTGAAAGGCTCTTACCTGCATTTACTCATGGTGAGAACAGCTGCAGATCAGCTTCTCCTCTCCAACACCAGCGTGCTTGGCACTAAGCCCATGTTGGGATATTCCAGAAAAATAATAGCTGGAAAAAAGCCAAATAAAAGCAACTTCAGTGAGGGAAACAACTGGCAGGTCCTCAGGCTGCCATCAGCAGGTTTGACAATGAGTTGCTGGAAAAGAAGAACTGGGGAGACTCCTGGGCTCTGACCTGCCTTGGTTTGTCCTGACCTAAACTGCTGGTGTTGGCTGCTCCTTACCCCTGCAAATCCCAAGGCAACATGCAGCCAAATCCCAAGGCAACCTGCAGCATGCTTCCTGTTCTGCCCAGTGCTAAATAAGACATAGCAGACGCTGTTTTGATTTTTAATGCTGTCCCCAATACAACACTGAGTGCAAACATCATGCTTAGAGAAGGAGCACAGACACGAACAGACAGTCAGTCGGGCTACAAGTCTATAAGAAGAGGATTAGGCACCTCAAAGCCCTTCAGATGCTAATATGCACCAAAATCTAGGGCTACCTATGTTTGAAATGGTAACAAGCACATTTTGTCCCCAAAGCCTTAGTTTTGTTCCCTTCACTCAGCACCTAAGAAGATAATAAATATGTGCCTAAATGGACCAGATTCTGGGGCCATCCGTTAGTTGTTGCAAGGAGAGAGAAAGGAAGGACATGACAGCCTTGTTTTTGGAAATTAACAGAAATCCAAGAATGTCTACCTGTATCCTGCTAGTTCACTTATCACTTGCTTTTTATTTAGACTAGTTATATAACGAACAAATGAAAAAATTGTTCTGAGTTGGTGTGCTGGATTACAACTACACCATTTTCCTAGCACCTTTTGTTCAGCTTGTTTTTCCCATTTTAGGCCAGCAAATCTGCTTTTTGCCAGCTGCTTGCCTTGGTGAAGGAGCTGCGAGGCTGTGGGTAAGGCTCATCCCCACACATTTGGCTGCCTGCAGGAAGCACCAGCGGGTGGGGAAGCACAGAACAGAGATGGAGAATTTCTGGCTTCCTTCTGCCTAATTGCCTTTTGATGACTGGACTACTAGTCAGCTTGCCCATCAGCTGCTCTCAATGGCAAAATAGGCCCCATGAATCAGGCACATCATCTCAGCAGGACACATTTGTTTAGAAAACTGAAATATAAAATTTAATAATCCTTCAGGCCAGATCCTCAGCTAATGTAAAAAAGCGTAGTTGCACTGAAGTGCATCTACATCAACTGGCTTTAGGTGAGGATCTGGCTGTCTGTTCATAAGCTTGGTAGAAAGGAGCCTTTATCTATGCAATATTAAAGGAGCAGGAAAATCTGACACTCCCACTGGGCTGCCTCACTGCATGCCATAGTTTCTCAGAGCTTTGAGCTAATTTGAAGAAACTCAATTAGAGAAAGTGTCATAGACGCAAAAGGATCAGTAATTCATCATGCGCTGAACAAGGGCAGTCAACACTGAAAAATGCATGAGCGTTTCTGAGTTGTTGGAGACATTAGAGTAGTGGATTGCAGCAGCTTATTATATCCAAGACCTCCTCCCTCTCTCTGTCCTCAGATTCTTGGTGGTGAATTGTGAGCGAAGCACTTGCACTGCAGAAATCCTGCACAGAATCCCTGCACTCATGTCCTACTGGAGGGTGAGAGCTGTTTTCCTGACAGAGCCAGCCGTTTAATGTCAAGATCAGTCTCCTTGGAGGTGACACATATAGGGCTAAAATCCTTTGTTGGGAACAGATTGGACCAGCTCTCCACCTTGAATTTGCAGTCCCTAGCTCCAATCTCATTTGTAAAACTTTTGAGAGCTACAAACACACTTATGCCAACCCATAAGGCACATGTGGACCTTACTTGCTGGGATAAGTCTGCCACGATGCAGATAAAGCCCAGGGTCTGGAAACCAAGTTTGGTGCTGGAAGTCTGAGTCTGGTTGGGACTGCTGGGACTGTGCTGAGGCATGAATCCAGGCATCTGAGAAAATGCAGAAGTGAGTCACTTTTAGGCCTCTAAAAGTTCCAGATACCAGCTAAGCAAAGATAACTCAGTGTAGACATCTTGATGTTGGTTATGTTCCTCTTTTTTGTATTTCTGACTTTTTATTTTTTTCAAACATAAATCATTAATATCTTAGGAATTAATTTTTATGTATCTTTAGATGTCCAGCTCCAGAATTTTTCCTGAGGTGAACCTAGATTTGAATCATCTAGTGTGTTATATTCCAAAAAGCATTTCTGGGATTTTTTAATAAGGTCTATAGCTCTAACACCATGGCAGAGGGGCTACACTGAGAACACTTTCTGAGCATGAATAAGGGCTGCTCTGAAAGTAATGCTCGCTCTTTTGTTATATTGGCTCACGATGTTGGAGGCGGATGTTGGTGGTATGGCAACTGTCATACCACAAAATGAAGAGCATCTCAATCAGCTCATCTGTGTGAATTGGGTAATGGTGGTGACTATGTTGAAAAATAGTGTTTTTCTATCTGAGAATTTGCTTTATCAAGAGTATTACTTAGCTTTTTTATCTGTTGCAGTTTCCATTGAAATAAATAGAAGGCATTACTTTCAGTACTTCACAGTAGGATAATACTACATCAGCTGTAACTGCTAGGAGAAAAAGACCTTTGAGAGATGCTGTTAAATGAAAGGTACACCTGTGACATCAATTTTTGTTCATGAATGTGTTGAATTTTTAAGAACAATATTAATCCTTTATCCTTGAAAACAAAAGATCTTATGCTGGCATCATTGCAAGTATTTATTCAAAGTAGAGTTTAGACTTTGAAGCACAAAAATGAGTAGAAAGCAAATAAGTGAGCTACAGCGAACATTACACTCTCTAATGCCATCTATTTGGACTTGCCACCATATAGCAGACTGCACCGTGAACTCAATCTGACCAATGTGATCATGCACTCTGCAACATGCCATGCCTGGCAGACATTCTAAGGACAAACTGATTCTACATCAGCACTGTGTATTACCCTACAGATCTGTTCATGCATGCTCAAGGCTGACTCCATTACATTATTAAATCCTAAATTATTTTCTTACAAATGGCATGCTAAAATGGCACTGCGAGAGAAAGCTTGGGAAGTAATCAAGGAGAAAAAGAAATCAAGGAAACAAGTTGAAAAGTAAGGCAAAAATCTGCACAACCCAGCAGGCTCCATCTCCCTCCATTCATGATTCCCCAAACCTTGCTAATGCAGAGGTAAGAGCTTGAAGTAAAAATGAGAAAGCCGTGTGTTTCTTGGTATCTGTAGAAGTGATGACATCTTCAGGTTGGATCTATGTGATCGATTATACGGTAGGAAGGAGTCATGTTGTTTAAGAAAGGTGATGGGTATTTGGTATTGCTTGTGAATGTAACATGTGGCAGTTGTAAGAACTGAGCTTGTTAGTGAGTAGGGGGTCTAATCTTTTTGCTTGTGGAGTAAGGTTTTGAGACTGCTTTCAGAGAAAGCTTTTGCTGACATATGAATGTGTTCATTACTACACTCAATTGACCTGACTGCTCTAGGAGCAGCTGTGTGAGTCAGAACAAGCCTCTCTTTAATCAATTTAGGAGGAAAGATGAACCTAATAATCGATGCGAGTAGTTAAATGAAACCACATGTGCACACAGACTCAGAAATATTGCCTAGGCATCTGATAACACCTCTTTTGATCTACATCTTTTTGTTGATGTCTGAAGTAAAGCTAATGACATTGTTCTGACATAAGGAAGTATCTGTGTCAATGGTGCTGCTGCTATTTTTGTCAAAATTAATACTGTTCATAGCTTAGAAAGATGATTTTACTTCAAAGTAGATTTTTCTCTTTAGTATTCAGGTCTTAAAACAGACCTACTGTTTTAAAGTAGTTATTTGGGGTAAGCAGTCCCCTTTAAATGAAAGTCATAAATTGTGCATGTTCTCCTGCTGGCTATTAGCTTCTACTTAGTAGATTCTGAATTACTTTCCCAGAGTGAAATGCTCATGTGAGTCACAGTTTATAATATTGCTTATTCAGCTACATGTCTGTAATTTGAACTAATTGAGTTAAGTAACAGTGTCACAGGACTTTGGTGAAGACAGTTTCTGCTGTGGCACTAGCTCCTTGTTGTCAATTATCAACTCACACTAATCACTACTGCTGTCAAAACAGACATCAGTGCATGGCAGTATTTATCTTATTCCCAGTTCTCATTTCAAAAGATTCATTAAGATAAGGTATCTATTTTCTACATTCATGCCTTATTCCCATTACTCATACTGTTTTTGTTCCCCATTCCATACTTTTCTTCTTGTATTAGTTATAGCTGTCTTGCATCATTATTTTTTAATTTATAGTGTCCATCCAATTATTTTCAGCAGTGAACCACAAATGAAGTTACCCTCATTGTCTGCTTTCCTCTTCTCCTCCTGATCTGTCATTGCTGTAACAGCCTTCTTGCCAACTCTCTTTGGTTGCCTTCTGTGTACATGCTGAAGATACTCAGAAGGCTCTCAGTGGAGGAGTACTTAATTGCCATCATCCAAGCCACTGACATCATTTAAAATGTGAGAAAACAATGCCTGACTGTGGCATTATGTGACCTAATGCTAATCTGCTGAAGCTTTGAAATTTATCTCTAGTTACAGTTGAAGATGTAGTATCAGAGAATATCTTGTAGCTGCAGCATATTGATACAATAAATAACATAAAATACCATTCCTGTTAAGGATGAGGCTTAACAAGGAGGAAGACATAAAAATCCTCCAAATCCCAATTGTATTTCTGCATTTGCTTCATTCTCATACTTCCTATAGCTCTCAATATTTCATTTCCCTCATGATTCTTTGTTACCACTTTGATATACCTTGATATCTAGCTTTCTTCTGTGTTTTAGTTCATGTTAGACTTCTCCTTTCCATGCCATGCAAACATTAGTTTTCTTGTTCCTTAAAAACTTCTCTGTTTTTGGGTTCCCACCTTGCTCAATGCCTCTCTACAGCTTTATGATGCTTTCCACTTTCTAGCACTTTCTTTATCTCTCTTTTTTTTTTTCTTTCTTTATATCCTTTTTCAGTCTTCTTTGTCCTCATTTTTCTCTTTGCTCCAATGGCCTTTCTTTATTGATTTGTTAAACATCTGATCATTAAAGTTTGCTAACTCATTACATACATACTCGGGACATTATATGATTTTACGATATTAAAAATAATTTGTTATTATTATTACCAAGGTGCAAGCATTTGGCATTGCAAGAACTGTTTCACAGACTAGCCAGCACAAGCTTGCAACTGTTGCAGAGAAGGAAGACTGAGGTTTCACACTAAATCAATGCAAATTTATTTGCAGAGCAGATCAGAAGTTCAATGTGAAAGTTTCAGAATTTTATCAGAGCTTAAACTTCCTGCCAAATGCCACCATGAATGTTATGTGGAAAGCAAGATTCATTTGGAAAATATGCCAGCACCTCAGAAAGTGTCATAAAAGAAATGTCTGTAGATGCTTAATTATTTTCATTATGCAAAAGAAAGGAAGCTTCCAGTTCCAGAGCTTTTGAGCTGAAACTCCCAGCTTTGTCAAACAGAAGGAAAGCACAAAAATGGATGGCATACTGGGGAAAAATTTCCATAGCAGGAAAAGCAAACATAGTGTTACTCTAGAGTTGACTGCTTAGTCCGTGTTAGAGTCCTTCCTACACAAGTTTTTCATTTCTGATTACTTATTTCAGAATACAGACCCTAAAGACATGCATGACTATAACTTAAACTCCTCCAGGATCATGATTTAATACTGCATAAGAAGAAATTGTTTGGCTGAATTTAGAGAACACAATTAGTTGGCCACGTTACACAAAAATAAAATACAATCTGAGAAATACCTGAAGAAAATTAAGAATGTCATAAATAATGCAAAGTCAAGTATGTCACCCGACCTACAGTGCTCTTCCATCAGAGATACACTACACTGTCTTACAACAGCCACTAAAGAGACAGGTTCTTCACATCCCTTTAACACCTCATTTTCATGAGGGACATTACTGAAAACACTGCACTATTTTTTTATTTTCAGGTCTGACCCACACTCTACATTCTGGCATGCCTTTGTAGAAAATATCTGAGGCTCTCCCTCTAGCTGAGCCATTTGCAATGCAGGAGAGGCTGATGAATACGGGATTTTACCAGCACTGGCACCTGGCTGAACTCAGCCCTTCTCAGGACCCCCTGCCTTCAGGGCAGGACAGTGCTGCAGAGCATTTTCACTTCTGTGCAGCAGCTGGGAAGCAACAGAAGATGCTACTGCAGTCACAGCATTGCAGTCCTTCTTTCTCTCCATATCTTTCAGCATCACTGATAGCTGAGGTGTACACAAAGAAGTATTTCACAGTGTGATGGAAAGCTGGAAAAATAAGCCTGTAATCAATCATGACTTGCTTGTATTGAAAGTAGCTGTCTGAGGCTCTCACTGGCCTCCCAGCCCCATTCCTAATTTCCCTTTGTACCTCAATAACCCCAGCACCGTTCTACTCCCACAAAGAATTCACCTGACCTTATACAGCATATACTGGGCAGCCAGACAGCCTAAGTCTGAACTCTTTTCTACAAGAGAGAAAATACTGTCAATTCTAGCAGAAATATTCAAGCACCGAATCAAACATTTGGCTGCATGGGTTCCTCTCCAGGGCTACTCCCTGTCCTCTCCCTGGGAATTGCTACTTTTCTATTTTAGTTTCTATTGTGCTGCTTTTGCTAGTGGTTAGTTTGTAAGAAAACCAGCCAGCAGGAATTGCATAGTTCTCCCTGAATGTCATGATTTAGAAAGCCTAGGTCAAGCCGAAGGAGCCAGTGATGGAGTGCATAATCCAAGAGACTGGACAAGCTCAGCTGTGGACCTCCCGGCTAATTAGTTCTGGAATAAGCAAATGGCTAACTTATAATATACCACAATGGGAGAATTTCATGCCACTCTTCCCAAACAAAGCTGTTGTTTTATTTGTTGTTGTTACACATACTGGTAATCTTTGTAGCCAAAGTGACCTTTAGAGCATAGCAGAGGGAAAATGAGAGAAAATAGATTGGACAAAGGCTCTGGAGATTTAATCCAAAGCTTCCACTGTAAAGTACCCTTTAGCAGTAAAGCTGGCTTAAAATATTCTTGATTTTATCACCTTTGCAGTTTGTTCCTGCATCTACATCACACCTAGAGTGCATCCTCCTCTCTGGGCTAATGCAGCTTTTTGAAATCATTGAAGTCATTTGAGTTACAAAAACCCTTGAGGGGTGGAAAAAAAAAGTGACAAGAAAACAAGGGTGAAACTTTCTGATAGCTACCTTATTCATATTGCACTCCCTCCTTTTTGGCAATTCTGGAAAATACTTTGTGATCAACTGGTAGCTTCAACATATGGATTCTGTTAGTTATTTAAGTTATTTAGGGATCATCTTTGAGACCTGCACTGTGTGCTGCTAGCCTTCATACAGGACTCTGCCCCTGTGAACAAGTACTGTTTTCCCAATCTGCATCTGTTGGGGGAACAGGAAATTAGGCAAATCATTCAAGAACCTCAGCAGGTAGCGATGTCAGGTTTGAGTTCTGAACTCCTGAAAACTCTAAATAACATATCTGTCTCCAGATAGCAAAGCTATATTTCTGTCAGTTTATCTGCAAGTCCTGGAATTTTCACCAGTCACCAGCTCAGACTCCATGCATGCTCTATTTTAACAGCTTCAGATTATACATGTTTTGCCTGTCTGCCTGTTTTCCTTCCCTATAATGAGCTGCAGCAACACTACTGTGTCTTGCGAGCTCCTTCTTGAAAGAAAAATAGTTTGCAGAAGTTTGAAACACGAGTGAAATGTTTAGCAAGCCCCAAGTCATTATCTCTGCAACCATGGGTCTAAAGGGCAAGGTTATTATCAGTATATTGCAAAATGTTTTCATATATATCTAATATTTTTTGTCAATTTGACCAAAGAAGCATCAGATAATTAGGGCCAGTCTAACAAAAATGCTGCAGCTACAGTACAATTTCTGTGATTTTTTTTTAGCAAGTTGGATGTTGAAGATTAGGCAATGCAGAACACTTTTTTTCCTTGTAATTACTCCTTCCTTCGCTACACTTTTACAATTTCATGTGGTGTGGAAGGATGCTTTATTATTTTATCTGTTTCCTGTCAGAGATTGAAAGTTGGCTTACTTAAATGTCTCCCTTCTGGAAGTGAGGAGGAGAAAAGGGCCTGCTGAAGGCTTGACAAAGATCCAGGCTGACAGATGAGACATAGGAAAAATAGCACCTGACTGCTAAGATTTAAACTACAGCAGCCTAGAGGGAGGCCATCTCAGAAAAAAGGTGAGGTGCAACATAAACACAAAAGCTGCACAGCATGGTGAGTGACAGATAGCAGTGTCAGCCCGTCCCACATAACGGGAACAAATGCTACCACGAGGACTTGCCATGGTCTCAAAGCAGCCACATCCCCACCTGGGTCTGATGCAAAGGAGGTCTTTGCTTGTCAAAATTGCTATCCATTTTATTCTTCAGGGTGACCTCCACAGCACTGATAGCTTCAGCCTGGGCTTGAAACACCAGTTTTGATACAAAGACCCTTATAGTTAAACGACACAACATAAAAGAAGGTAATTTATAAGTGTATAATACAAGACAGGATTGTGCATCACTATACGTCAACAGGAAATTCATAGATATCCTTCCCTGACATACCAATTTGGAGCCCATGCCTCTGTATGACTTCTCCCCTCCTTTTTTCCTCTGAACATGGATGTCCTTTAAAGTAAGCCATAATAAAATTAATTTCTATCATCATCAAGGGCACGGCAGATGAAAAATGAGAATACAGGTTGAAATGAATATAAATATTAGATGCCAAAATATATCACTGTTCAGAATGCAGTAGGGACTGAGTATTGTGAAGTCCTGCATATATTCTGCAGCTTGTGACAAAGTCATTTCTGTTTCTTTCAGGATGATAAATAACTCATAGAGTTCAACTACACAATCAGTTAACATGTAGAGGGTACAAATCTCAGTGAAACCGTAGCTTATTTATTTATTTATTTATTTTTGCTGTATCAACCTTTCTGGAAACACATCATCTACAAGAACTTCTAAACCATGAAATGCAAAATGAAATTTGTATAACTTCAGGATGAAAATTTAGAAAAAAAAATAAATTTGTGATAATAATAATAATAATAAAATAAAGATAAAAGTTAAGAGGGTTAATTTTCATAATGATTAAGTATCTAATGAAGAGATGAATAAAGTTGTTATTTAGTATCTCTGAGAGTATCTCTGGAGAGTATTTATTATGTTATTTAGTATCTCTGGAGAATCTTATGATTGTACTTAAAATGAAATGATGTTGCTTTAGGTCTAAAAATAAGGCTTTCTCTTCATATTAATTTCAATTAACATTCAAATTTGGCTATGATACAGTGTATGTGGACTCCAGGAACTGGACACCAGGAAGATTTGAAAAAAAAGATTGAGGTGTAATGTAAGTATGCAAGTAAGATGCAAGTGGAGTATCTAGGAAGAAAAATGTGCTTTTAATCTATTTTATTCTCTCTGCTGATACATATTCATCTTTGTTAACCTTTTTATAATGTGATTTGTGAAAAACACCAAAGAACCTCAAACAAGCATTTGAAAACACTGTTTGGCCCATGGATCACGGTAGTTTTTTTTACAATCTGAATTTACTTAAATGCTTTCTCTGGTACAGCAGCATAGACAACTGATTAGAAAATAGAAAGTTTGGAACGATGATACAAATAGCAAAAATTTCTCATTTCTGAACTTATATTCTATCAGATGAAGAATATTTGCATACATTTAATTTGTTTAAGCACAGTTTCTCTGGAAGATATTAATATATATGAGAAAATACAGTGATGTATATATTTAGGGTGAGAAAGCCTGTAGTATCAGTTTCCCTGTGATTTGTTTCATTTATTTAGCTATCACTGGATTGTTAAAAATGTTAGGGGAGCTCAACATTTGTGGGAACATCTTCAGATCATCCCAAGTAAAATAATGGAAGTAGGTTAACACACATAGATGAGTGGTCTTGAAATTCAGCATGTTTGGCAATGGGTCTAGTATGGGCCTTGTTGCAGGTTTTTCAGAGATAGCAGAGATACAACCATATACATGATGACTCAAGTTTCAAGTTCCATCAGCATAGCACATTTTTCAGCTCTAAAATTCTCTAAAAATTAGCCTGCTTGAGCAGAAATTGCATAAAATGCTTTTATCTTTAAAAGACTTCCTTAACCAAATCATCTACCTATTCTCCAGGTAGCACGAGAGCCAGAGAGAAAAGGTGCCTGGTATCACAGAATTACAGATTGGCCAAGGTTGGAAGGAACCTCAAAGATCATGAATCTCCAACCCCCCTGCCATATGCAGGACCACCACCTCCCCATTTAATGCTAGACCAGGCTGCCCAGAGCCCCATCCAGTCCGGCTTGGAACATTCCAGGGATGGGGCATCCACAACCTCTCTGGACAGCTTGTTCCAGCACCTTGCCACTCTCTCTGTAAAGAACTTTACCCTGACATCCAACCTAGATCTTCCCTCCCTCAACTTAAAACCATATCACCTTGTCCTGACCCTTGGTAAGGGTCTACATGAGAGTAGTTAGTTTATACAGAGTAACACACAGTGTTAAAAGAAGAGATAGCAAATTACGCTAAAAGCAAAATGCAATATTGAGAATGATAAATTCTGAAACAAAATATGACTATTAATATGGATAAATTTATATATATATATAAATGAACCAACCACAAATCACTGACGTTCAACTCAAAATTTAATTGCATTAACAATTCATGACTCATGGATACTATGTGAACCTGATCTGGTTCTTAAACTTGTTCCTAGCTGTAACAAGAAATAAAGTATTCTGGTTATTGTTCTGTTTTTGTTCAATTATTACATTACAAGAGTTAAATAGAAAAAAAATGACTCATAAACAGGTAGCCCATATGGGAAATTATGCAGAGTGTGATTCACAAGATAAATCGTGTGCTGTTGTTTGACTTTTTATAACAAGAAGAATTGAACAGAATTGAAAAGTACCTTCAAATCACATTTGAACGATGGAAATACATTTTGCTGTAACAAATTGTATTCACAACAGGTACAGCAAGATCTTCTTGGGAAAATATGCCATCGCAATGGCAGAAGTCAAAACCCTTCACCACTGCTATTCATCTACAAATGGAAATCATGCAGCCTCCCTGAAATAAAGTCCTATTAAGAAATCATCATTCATCACTAGCCCTCATCAACCCAGGCGGCTGATAATCGAGGTTCTCTCTAACCTCTGTGTCAAAGTATAATTACTTGGAAGGTTCTGAACTGAGATAGTGTCTTTCTCTTCAAATATTCTAACAAAATGGCAATTTAAAATGGGCTTGGACATGGAAATAGCTCCAGGCACCGCAATGCTGACCTCTTTGTTGGCACAGGGAGTGAATGAATAAGTGCAATCATACTTCTGAAACTAAAATATTAGCATTCTCCAAGCATTAAAATAAGCATGACTACAGGAGCAAGCAGAAAAGCTCCCAAGAAGCTCAGGGCCCTTTGATGCAGGCCCTCACCAAGCTACGCTGAGGACGCCATGGCCTCATTAGACCCCAGAGCAGTGGCACTCCTCACAAAGATGCTGCAGACACAAACTCACACTACTGCCTGTTTCTGGCTCTTCTTAGGACACAACAGCAAAGAAAGCCTCTGCCTGTACAGCTTGTTTGATAACAAAGAATGTTGCCTATTTACTTGTCTGTATCAGTAATGTGAAGATTTTAGCATTCCTACTATAACTCTGTAGCTGCTTCTCAGCATGTGACCTCAGAGCAGAGACTCAACACCGCACAAGACTGTTTGCACAAATAATAATAAAAAAATATATAGATTCAGCTGGGTTGCACTTCTGTATAGACATTGCAATTTACTCCCTCTCAATGCCTGGAGATGCGATTAAGATGACAAAGAGGATCAAGAGGAAGGTCACCAGCTACTGTCATCTCTCACTCAGAAAACACACAAACACAAAATGTGCAAGAGTAGAAGTCATTAGGTTTGAGCAAAACTACAGTTGTGGGTGAGAGAAGGGAGCCTTTAGTAAAGAGGTAGTATGTGTATAATACCGCTTTCCCTCCAGGCACCTGAACCTCACAAAGCACAAATTTACTGACACCGATCAAGGAGTAGCTGAAAGTGGCCCTTGGTAAAATACATCTGTATTTTTGAAGTCAAGACCTTGTACTACATTTTCAGACTACTAAATCTCCATGTAATGTCCATGAAACACATATCTATACTGGGTATCTTGCAATTCAAGGCATTAATAAACCAACAGCAAGCTGCCACCTGACAATAAACTGTGTTTTGTGAACCTGTATAGGAGGACGCAAAGGAAACATATTTTCAGAGTTCTAATTTCTAACTCTGGTCCATTAAGAGTGCTCTCAAATATGAACAGATAAGATTTTTACTCAAACCTTTAAAACAACTAAAAAATAAGTACCTGTATTCTGCTGATCCACGTTACCTACATAAATGCCTACAGCTTCTTATGCAACTAATATGCAAAGCAATTTAGCATCACTGAAATTCTCAAGACTTCCTGTGCACTCACCTTGAGTAAGGAATATAAGAGTATATTTTAACACATTCCTCAGTGTATGGAAGATCACAGCCTGAACCTCTGATTGACCACCTGAAGCAAGCAATGAATCAGCCACCGAAGCACAGGTGAAGGCAATTCACCTGTGCTACCAGAAGGGGTGGAGCCTGGCTCCACCTCTCCTAGATCCCATTTAAGTGCTGACTGGCAGTGAAGAAGGATCTCTTTCTGGAGATTGCTCCTTGTGGAGTTTACTGCAAGCCTATGACACCAGTGAGCATTTCCATTTATTTTGATTATCTTTCTGTGATAATCTTTCTGTGATAATCTTTCTGTGATAATCTTACTAAGCCTAACCTCTGTATACCTATTGATTGTACAATTGTACACCTATTGACTGTACACAACAATACATCAATGTGACAGTGTTACTCATTCATATAAACATTTATCTCTATGCTTCTAAAGTAAGCATTAACATTCTAGAGAAAAAAATTAAAAATTAGTATCTTTATATTTTTGACACCCACATGCCATGTGTTATAGTGTTTTATTACGTTTACGTTAAAAACAAAACTATTTGCAATCTGACACTGGAAAAAAAAATCACAGTTTTTCTATTTATCGGACTCACAGGACTGCAATGAAACATAAAAGAAGGGAAATCAATTGATAAATTATTGTATTCAGGACCTCACATAAAGAGAAGTTCTCTAGGAGAAAATAATGTGGTTGACTTTTTCAAGCTCCACTTAACTTAACCCTTATTTACAGTAGCATCCTGAAAAATGAATGCTACTGCATTTCAGAAACCAATTGGTTTTCCAACTACCTTAGAAAAAGTAAAAAAATACATATGTTTCAATTTACAAGCCAGTATTTTTGAAAGCACTAATCTTGATGAATCCTTTGCTCTGCTAAGCATGCTGTATCTGAACAACAACTGTTCATAAACAGAAGAGTACTGATACAAATGAGAGGAAAGAAAATATGCCCGGAAGGAACTTCATTTCGTATCTGTAAGAACTGCATGGTAAAGGACTGGACGGAATACAAGATTTAGCACTTGCAACTCAAAAGCAGACACCAGCTACCACTTCAACCTGAAGGTGCCTATGCCCTCCCTAACCTTGAATTCCCTAAGCTCTGAGGTTTACACCTGTGTACATCTGGTGCTGCTACCCTCCTCAATCAGAGCAGCAAATCCTGCTCAGTTTCTCGTTACCAAAAGGAAGGAAAAAGAAAGAATATTATAGATTTTTCTCAGGCTATGGATCCCAGCTAGACAAAAAGATGTCAATTAGCAATCTTGGGTAAAGGTCTACATTTACCACTGAAGAGGCTTTTCTTCATTTCCTCTTCAGCAGCTCTGTTTTTTTGTTCCTTTCTCTTGAGTTCCCTTTGTGACTGGAGAAAATAGAAGGACAAAGGTGGAATCCATTATTAATTCATAATAAATCACATTTTCTCAGTTAAGCGGTGAGAATATGCTGCAGCAGAAAGGCAGCACAGTCCTATTCTAAACAAATACCAGTCCTCCACTGCCAGGGCTCGGAAACAAGGTGCACATCAGAGCCTTGCTCCCAGCTTTGTCATGGTACTGGTGGCCTCCTATTTCAGGGCTTGTACGTGGTTGCAATCAGCTGAACATTGAGAAACAATTTACTCTAGTAGCATTCCTTTTTGGCATGGTGGTTACAGAAGGTAAAGGTGTTTTTTAGACAACAGGAGAGACACATGAACAAGTACCAGCTTGAAGGTGAAAAGCAAATTCATGTCCTTGGCACGGTGAGATTTCCCAGAGGAGAGGTACTGCAGCATGACAAAGATAAGTTTTGTGAAGGATCCTTAAACTTGGGAATAAACTTCTGGCAAAATTGGAAAGGGAAAAAAAAAAAAAAAAGGAAAAAAAAAGAACTTTTCTGGGTAGAAAACATGATTGAAATTACATCTGTAGTAGGAAGACTGATTTGGAATTCACTGCTTAGTGATGGCTTCCTATTCCCTGGCCTGTTTTGAGGCAGACTTTATCAGCTGCTTTAAGCTTGCTCTGAGGATGCCTACCCACTTTCAGGAGTCACATGGTTCTGCTTGTCCTTCAGGCACAAAATGGTGTGCATGCTATTCAGAGATCAGACACTGCTGAAATCCAATGAATTAATAGTTTAGTTCTACCAAACTACCCTTGAAGGGGCTTTCATTTCATGGAGGAATTTATATAAGGGGTTTGCTGCTTTTGAAATATTTTATTTGGTTAAGAAAAAAGCACTTGCTTTTAAACATCCTTTGCTGTACCAGGTCACTACACAGCTTTTCCAGTGGGTTCTTACCCTCTGCCCAGAAATCATATGTCAATCAAACCTTAATTCTTTTATCTCATTTGTATTGAGCAGTGCTCAGAGAAACAGTCCTTTTGAATGAAATCATACTGCAGTTATTATGGATATGCACATTGAGTTTTTGTTTTCTTTAGAGCAAACTAAAATATTTTAAATTAATTTAGATTTAAATATGCATTTGCTTTTCAGTCACAGAAGAAAAACACCTTTAAGATAGCCTTCTGTTTAAAAAAAAAATTAATTTGTTTTTGGGTGCAATATCTGTCTGAAACACGGCTAATTTTTAGTGCAAAGAACACTCATAAAAATGTCTCGGTAGATTTAATTTGAAAAGTATGGTTCAAAGCAGTCTAAGATACACATAATTTATGTCATTGCTTTTCTACTTGCCAGAGAAGTAGCCAAGCACATAAAGGGGACCGAGTCAAGAACATGGCCTTCTAAAATACAGGGACGAGAACACTTGTGACCTGTAAAGCCATAGATGCTGCCCACAAAATTACTTTTCAGAGTAATTTTGAAGACTGCTATTGCAAATTAGTTATAAACCACAGCTCAATGTCCACCTCAGAATCTCCCCTTACCGCAGAAACTTTGAGAGCATGGACCAAGGAGGAACTCAGGTTCTTGAAAGCCAAATGTTGATTTTTCTAGTGTTCAGCATGCCACTTGGAGAAAAGTAGATGAGGATTGCTGGGAGAAAGCACTAGTTTATCTATAAGCAAAAGAGACAAATGTGGAAACTCCACAAGTCAAAAGGAGTCACATGAAATAAAAAATATGTAACTTCATTATTTGCTCTGAAGTCTTTCATGTGTAATGTGTGCATTCCTACCAGGTAAGGAAAGATTTTATCTTTCTGACATTCAGTGAATATGGGCTGTACTTTATACTTTATAGTATGCTGTACGTTACGAATAATTTAAGCATGCATTTTTTGAGTAGAGGAACAAAACTCCCCTGTCTCTGTTTTCCAGATTTGTCTGACAGACTTACCGGAACTCTGACATGTACACGGCTATCTCAGACAAATATGGGACATTTATTTAATTTGTCTGTGTGTGCTGCAATCTCATTCCTCCTGCCAAGGTTAATTCAAACTAAACAAGTCCTAACAAATTCAGACGTTTGGCAGTGATAACCTGTAATAGTACATAAAAATGGAAAATGACGGGTTTGTTTTCCTAGATTTTGGACAGCTATTTTTTATTTAAGTAGTATTTTGTATAAGTCCACCACGATCCTAGAGTTAAGCATGATCAATCATTATGAATCATGTATTAATTGTGATTAATTACAGTGATTAACTGCTGCTGCTCAAGTCAGTGACAACTATAGTTGTCATTGTTATGTTAATTTGCAACACTGAAAAAATTATGATGAACTAAATTGATTTCATTTACTTAAACATAACCTATACTCCTTTTTAATTAATGTAAAGTCTGTTCAAATAGTTCTATAAATGCCTTGCTGGAAATCATGTCAATACGTATGCTCTGCATTCCTATATTAGTAGAGTTGATTTAAATAAAGATCAAAACGTATCTTTCTCAGATAATTTATACATAACAATGTGTTATCCTTCTTTTCTATAATTGAGTTGAAAAGGGAACAAAATACATGAATTGATCCAGGATCAGGAATCACTTATATTTCCTGCCATCACACTCAACCCACAGAGAATGCAATGATTCCTTTAAAATTTGAATGCTATATGAAATAAACCAGTTACCAAAACCTTGAAGTTTTGCTTTGGAAGAATGTATCTGTTTCTATGCTCTGGTCTCAGCACAAAGGATCACCTCTCTTTAACCCTGCACAGGGACGGAAAACTACTGAGGAATCCAACTAGTTGTCAAATCACAAGCAAATCTGCCATAGTGAAATGGAGTTATCTGCAAAGCTACCCAAGTTCCATATTTTCCTTGTACCTTTTCAAACATACATTGGAAAAAGTATTACAGTATGTAAACAGATGTCTATTTTAATCTCTGAATGACACCATTTTGCTGCAGGCATATACAGAATGCTCATTGCAATGGATGCCTTGAGCAGTGAGAGAATGCAGAACTTGTTAGACACAAGTAGAGAGCATCATCCATAAGATTCCAACTTCATTAAACAATCTGGTAAAGGAAAATTATTCCAAGAAAGTGGGAGCAGGAGAGAAACACTGGTAAAGTAATCGTCCCCCCTCTCTTCCTAACTAATTGCCTCTTGTTCTGGTCTCAAGGCACAGTAGTGGTACTGGAGATACTGGATGCAGGGATATAGTGTACCTTCCTTTGAGCTCCTGCCAAGCTGCTGAGAAACTGTGGAGTGGGTGGCTCTAGTGAGTGTGTCAGCACCCTTGTCCTGTGGCCACCACAACCGCAGCATGAGGCCAACCTCACCTCCTGATGTCATATAGAAAAGGGGCTGCTCCTATCATGTAACCAAGGATTGGTCCAAACGTAGCCTCACCCAGCTCTTTGTACTGGGTTTTTTAATAACCCAGTATGAAGCACAGCACACAATGATGAAACATCTAAAATACAGACCAATAATTTTGAAAAAACTGTTTACCAGTTGGATTTTTTTTTTAAATAGCAAGAAAACAATAATGGGTATGTTTCCTTCTTTTAGCCTTTGTTTTATTATAAACCTAGAGTTTGGACTGTAGCAATATATCTCATTAGCTGAACTCTAAATAATTAAGAAGCATCTGAAGATTATTTCCTAGTATCTACAAACTGAAAAATAAAATATAGTCATGGAACTATAAATTTAAAGCATAGGCCTATTAACCACATGTTTCAAAACTGTTTAGTGCCTGCTCTTCTCATCCATATTTAGAAGAGAGATCTATGTTCTGACTTAAATACCCCTAGCTGTACTGTCTGCAAAATACCAGCATTAATATTCCTTGTACAACTAATTTGAGGTTAAAAAAAATGAAAATATTAAGCTAATCATGTATCTTGAAAATCATAACCAGCATTCAATATTTGGCTGGTTACAGAATGCGTCCTCTATGGATTTCACAGTATTCTCAGTGAAGGTCACCAGCAAAATCTGAGATCACTAGAATTTGAATTTCCAAAGATACTTTCTTCATTTTGATTGCACGTTGTCAACATTTTTCAGTACATTTACAGTGCAGTTTTTGTTACCTCTATGTAACACAACTCACTACTAGGTTTTGGTGGACATTGCTAAATTCACAGCCTTTTCCACATTAAGAAAGGTCATGTGTGGTCATATGAAAAAGTGTCAGATGCTTTGTGTGGCCAGGAGTGTTAGATCACACTGACCCTTTCAAAATTGGAATACAGGAAATGCAGAAGCTTCTGTTTGCTCAGGAACAGCCCAAAGCAATAAGGTCAGGTGTCTGGCCTGGTGTCAAGCAGACAGCTTACTTTCATGGTCCTTCATGCCTCTATCTTTACTATCATGTAAATCAGTGAAGAATAAAACCGGAGTGGTTTAAGCCAGCCAGATGCCTCAAGATTAGGCTTACTAAATTCAGCAACGCACAGAAGGACAAAGGTTGACAAAGGGTCATCTTCCTAAATTCTACAAAATAGATGTCTTATTGAAATACGATGTATTGGTTTTATAGTGGCTTCCAAAATCAGGATGCATCAATATTTTGGGAGTTGTGAACACTTCTGCATTTATTATTTCTTTTTTAGTTCTAAACTACAACTGCGCAGCATTGAGACCTATTCAAATAAAAGCCAAAAACAGAGTTCCTGGACACAAGAAAGAATCATCTCTAACAAATAACATGCTAACATGTTAACAAGCATTTCTAACAGTTCTGAGATTAGTAGCAGTTAATAAATGCTATTGTTTTGCCACTGTTCAATGTTTTTACCCTCTTAATAATCCCTCTGTTCTAACAGCTCTTTCTCTTTGAATTTATGTATTCAAACCATAGATAACTGAGAAGTGACAAAATTCATTTTCTAGGGCATTTTTATTGGCCAGAAACCCTATTATCCTAATTTCCTAAAGAATGTCTAGACATATATGATAAATTGCATCAAATTACATATATTAGAACAATTAATAAGGATCATTAGAGATTCAAGACATTTCAGATAGCAGAAGCCTTATTCAGTAAGCTTATTAATGCTCAAATTAGGTTGAAATGAATAACAAACTGTCTGAAACCTCTTGTGAGCTCTAAAATACAGTAATAAAAGTAATCTTGTTCCTTGGTGGTTATTCAAAATACCATATGACTTTTCAGAATCTAGTACATAATATTTAATTAAAACACTTCTTATGTCTCTTTCTTTATATATCTTTAACATATACAAATATGTACTGCAACTTAAAGAGAAAAGATTCTCTTCTTGATGCTTGCATCCGTCCTCCAAAAATGCTACATGGATAACCTCCCTTCTGTTGTGCAAAATAAAAATAAAAATATATATATATAAATGCCCCTAACCTTCCAGTTTTATTTAGCTATTATTCTCCTGTTCTAAGCTTTCTTCAAGGTGAATGTGAATCTTGACATTTCATGACCATTAACTCAATAGTATCAGTGCTGACTGGAAGAAAGCTTTTGGCCCCAAGTGAGGTTTACAGTGATCTTATGTCCTTGTAGGCAGCTGAAAGACATAGTAAATAGGCTGACTTAACTGAGACTAAACATAACAATTAAAAAAATTTTTTTTTTTTTTTCTTTCAAAATTATTTGGGTTTTCACTCCCACTGGCACAAGTCTGCTTAGACTGTGTTTTGGCAGGAAGGAAAAGATTTTAGGACAAGATTTTAGACTGCATATTTTATGAGGTCCCTGTCAGTTTCTTTCTGCCAGAGGACTGAATCTGAACTTGCTTCCAGACAACGAAGATAGTTTCATAGAAGGCACAGTATACTGCAAAGTGAAGACCTCCCATGAAAAGAAATCTGCTTAGATAACTGCTTGTAGATGCAGAGTGTGTCTTCTGGGATTGTTAAACCTTCAGTGCCTTCTCTCCTCACTACTAAACTGATGTTGCCTTGTATATCGAACAGAGATGAAGCAAAGATACAGTGATTTCAGAATAGTCCTTTTTCCGGAAGGAGTGAAGAATGAATCATCCCAAGGCTCTATTGTATTCATACAGAAAAGTAGATGGCTTACTTTTATATCTCATTGTGAAGAGCCAGCTGTAGTCTACATACATAGTTTGTATAACAAGAAATCTCTTTTCAGTTTCATCTATTTGTAAATCAGAGTGCTTTGTTCTTCAGATCAGTTACCTTAGTTATAGTGATCTCTTTCATGCTTACTTGTAGGCAGCTATCAGAATTGCTAGTAAAATACATTTCAATTAAATGCTCACACAGAAATTGAATGGCAGTGGACTGATGCTGTCCAGTAATTGAGTTATTTTAGCAGCAGTTTGTTGCTTATTTTGCCCATATTAGTTTTGTAGAGTAAACAAATTCCTTCAATCTAAGACACTTTCCTTAGTAGAAGACCAGGATAAAAACCTGTTAAATCTAACTGGAAATTAGAGTGTGTTCAATTTCATAAACTCAGTTGTTTGTTAATTTATTTTTTAAATTTCTGGTTATCCTGCATTTTATCATGTCTATATTGAGTTTCCCCTGCAAATCATTACCAGTCTGCAGAACTTCCTGAACAGGCCTTTACTGAGACTTTCCAGACAGGTGTCAAAGAGGTTATTATTACCCCTAGTGAGATGTCAGCTGTCAGCTGTACGTAAGGAATAACACATCTGTGTAAGTCACTGCACCTCTGAGGATGTACTGATCTTCCTGCTGTTTCTATGCTCTTGCTCTCAAAATCATAGACTGGTATTGCAGATTTTCAGTGCTCAGAAAACCAGAAGTTAGATATTTGATATGATCAAGTTCCACTAACATTTGATTAGCTTCTAAAACACAGCAGTTGAATGTAAGAAAGAAAAAAAAAACGTAAAGAAGATTACCCAATTTACATCCAGTTCTCAAATGCAAATGCAAAGAAACTTCTCAGAAAAAAATTAAAAAGGGTGTACTCGTGCTATTCAAAGGAAGAAATGGTTGCTTAGCTTCAGGTCTAATAAACTGTTCTGATGACTGGTAAGGAATGCTGTATGTTTATATTAGTTCAACCTATGAGTTAAGCAGAAAGATGTCTAACTGTTGGTAACCAGTACTAACATCTATAGACAGCTAGATCAATTAAATTAATGGTCAAGATTACCTCTGTAAAGCACTGTATTTCCAGAGGATAACTAATGGGAAAAGAAATCATTGGCTTTGAATGAAGAGGTATGTAAGATTCCTCTTAATTACACTTCATTACCCAAGAGCAGTTCTTGTGAGTGATACAGAGCAAAACAGTATGCAATCAGTTTAATGTTTTATAAGGAAAAAAATCACCGTGGGATATGATGCATGATGAGAGAACATAAGCTTACTGTTATCTTCTCATTTATATTTGATGACTACTACCCCTTTAAATGATGGGATTTCCTTTCCTCTGTGAATAGATGTCCTTTGATAAGAGGCTACTTAATTAGAGGTCAGAGACCAAAAGTATATTTTGCATTTTGGATACTGCAGTCTTAATTCCAGTCCTTCACAGTAGAAGACAGAATACATACAATGGTCGATATTTGGTCTTTTTTTTTTAACTATTTTTATCAGCGCAAAATATAAGCTGATGAATATGTAGTAAAATAACTATTAAAAAGAAAATCAAACTATGTTTGTTTGTTTTTCTAAAATTTTCCATGCTTTTGCAGTTTTTCACCATTTTTGCCTGACATAATCTTAGAAATTAAACAAAGACTTCACAAATCCCTCAGATTGATTCTGTGACATTTTTGGTGAATTTAGTCCCAATAGAGAAATATCTTCCAATGGTAGGACAAATTATGGGAATTCTGCCATCAAATCAATAAGAGAGAGGCTGATTCCTGTATCTACTTTGTATCTGTTTTTTTGTAAAAGGCCAGAATTGGGCAGAATTGGGCAGAAGCGTTCATAGCGACGTCGCTTTTTGATCCTTCGATGTCGGCTCTTCCTATCATTGTGAAGCAGAATTCATCAAGCGTTGGATTGTTCACCCACTAATAGGGAACGTGAGCTGGGTTTAGACCATCGTGAGACAGGTTAGTTTTACCCTACTGATGATGTGTTGTTGCGCTAGTAATCCTGCTCAGTACGAGAGGAACCGCAGGTTCAGACATTTGGTGTATGTTCTTGGCTGAGGAGCCACTGGAGCGAGGCTATCATCTGTGGGATTATGACTGAACGCCTCTAAGTCTTATTGTATTGTCTACAATAAGAACTTTCAGTTACATTAGAAGAACAACAAAACCTGAGAGGAAATAGGCATACATAATCAAAGAGCTCCTTCTGTCTAACAGAATGACAGGAAGAAGATCCTTCTACACTCACATCTCACTACTACATGACTTCCCATAAAGACTTGTCATACATGTGGCTATTTTCAGAGTCAATACGCTCAGTGTGTCCAATCTGATTTGGCAACTGATATTCCTCTAATCCTTATATTTAGTCATCAAGTCACTCATGGATTTAATGGATTTAGTGCAATCTGACAGTAACTTATTATTACTTTTTTTTTTTTTTTTTTTTTTTTTTTTTTTTTAAATCTTAGAAACGAATCGAAATTTACAAATCCATGCTGGAAAACCAAAAGTGATCATAAGGACCTGATAAAAACATTCCACTGATTTCAGTGAACACCAAATCAAGATCCCAAAGGAGACAGTATATCTGAATTCATTACTTGAGTTCTTTCCTATTGCTTTTGATAGATGTGTTCGTGGAGGAAGACAAGTCTTCTAATGAGACCACAGATGTGGCAACTCTCACCTTGGGGCACTACAGACCTAATTTTAGTAAAACTTGCCTACCAATTTTCAGGAACCAGAACAGTAAAGAGGTGATAATATTTTTCTTGAGCAAATAGTTGGTTTTGAATTCTTAAACAATGCAGATTCCATTAAAATCTTGACATTTACCAGACCTTGGTATTTACCTTCATTGTTTTCTTTTCTTGGTATTCTCCATACAGAGAACAGGAAATACTATGATAAATTTAACAAATGTTTGGTGAATGTCAACATTTTAATGATGCCCTCTGTTTTCTGAAGTGGAAGGGATGGAGCTGTCAGCAGTAAGGGTAGACAGGTCTGTTATCTGAAAGAGAAACAGCCATTGTGAAGATATTTTTCACATGAAACAGTGCTAAACTAACAGCAAGGGACTGTCTTGGAAGTGTCAGTCCATTCTTAACTCACTCTGTACTGCCTAGATACTGTCAGACCACAGTGTAGGATATATGACACAAAAGTCTTCAAATAACATGCTGATGGGTTCATTTTAAGAAACTGAAGAGACAGATACGTACGTTACAATGCAACACATCAGTGCAACAAAACCTAGGCTGGTGTATTTTTCACATTTAAAGAATCTTGCCACCATCCTCAAGAGTTTTAATTCTCCTCGCTAAATTCAGAATGTTAATGTATGTTTTTCTTAAACAAATACATATATGTTACTCTTCATGTAATGACTCCTTTTTATTTCTATGGAAACTGCAGCAGATACGAAGAGTACAATAATGCTATTTGATAGAGCAAATTCTCAGCTACAAAATACTACTTTTCAACAGTCACCACCAGTTAGTTTGCGTTTTTACCAGCAATGAACAAGAGTCTGCATGCCGTGCTCATAAAAATCTGCTGAGGTGACCCAATGTCACTGTCACTGCTGAAATGCACTACCCACTGTCTTATTGTGCTCACATCCACGGTTTGGTCTCCATAAACAGCAGTATCAATGCAGCAAGTATCAATGAATTTCAATGGGTGCCATTTTTTTCTGCATGGAGGAATTCAATGACACATCTTTGCTTTGTGTACTTCCATGTCAGATGCCATTTTGTCATACTCCCCCTCTGCTGCCATTTGTCGCACAGCAACAAAATGTAATGGAATATTGGTGGGAAGTTCAGTCTCTACTGCTATACCACCAACATCCACCTCTGACTTTGTGGGCCAAGATAATAAAGTAGGAGGTGTTGCTTTTGGAGCAGCCCTCACATACATGACATCTTTGCAATAGCTTATAACTTGCTGTTTGCTTTTGTCTAAAAACAGTAGCCTGGGTGTGCATGGTACACTGAGGAGATGCAGGTGCCAGGGATGTTTCCTGGCAATCAGGTCTCCTCTCTCACAAGAGTAAGATTCTACTCCTGCATACCTGTGTCTTGCACATGTGCATGCGTGCGTACAGCAGGAAGAGAGGAAAAGAGTGCCAGGTAGGCAACTTGACTGTTAGAGACATAAAGCACAAGAAATACTGTTGGTGTTTAGTACCTGCAGCATTTTGCTCCTTTTGGATTTTTCTCCTAGGCAGTGCAGTTCTGTGGCAGATTTAACTTCTCTGAGCACTAAAGCCTGACAGATCCATGACGAGACTCTTGCAAGTGGTAGTGGATTGGAAGATCAGGGACAAACCATAGGCTTTGAACATCATTGTCTTGCTTCCGCTATACAAGAGCTGTAATTCTTGCTCCTCATCTTATGTTTCAGTAACTGCTCTCATGGGTAAGATGGCAAGAGGCAGTGAGACAAGCACTTTAGGATAAATCCCCCAGTGCTGTTAAGGGTGGAGTCCTTAAACAGGAATTTTACACTTCTCAGGGGCTAGGTTTGGATAAGCCCCTAAGTGCTAATGGTTGCTGTCCCCTTTGCAGCCAACAGAGCAGGCTCAGTATCCCTGAGGAAGTCACTAGGCCTCAGACAGTCACGGCATCTCATTCTTTCTTTCTGAAGCCTTTCCCAGGGCTCTGAGAGCAAAGCTAGAGACAGCAGTAGGAGTTCAGCAGCTGTGGGGATGGACTCTTTCTGCTTTCTTTATGGACAAACACATTCACCATGGAGGACTCCACTGAAAACTTGTTCAAGACTGAAAGTGATGAGAATCTGGCTTCCTGCATTCTGTTTTCTCAGAAAACTAGTAAACTCTCCCCAGGCATGGAACTGTGCCAGGCTATGTGATCCTGGCAAGGCACTGTCATAGCACAAATCTAAAATTTATCTCTCAGAACTTAATCTCAAGGAGCCACTTGATTACTTTTAAATGTGGCTTCATTTTCAATTATTTTTCTCAGCATGTTCTCCCTCCATGCGGAACATGTGCCCTGCCGTTTTGTGGCTGTGCCAGGCCAGAGAAACGCATGAAGTGCTGTGTGGTGTGGGCACTGAATCACCATCTCCCTGCTCCCCTGGCAACTGACTAAAGCCCTCAGCCTGCCTGCAGCCTCACGAGCCACGGCTCACTGGAGACATGTCACAATGCAAAAGCTGTCCAGGAATTATCTGCAGACATTGTGTGTGGATTTGAGTGCTGGTTTGGGACCCCCAGCTTGGCTTCTCACAGCACAACACAAGCAGAGCTTGGAGAGCTGCTGGCACCGGGCCTAAGAACAGCTTCAGTCATATAGTCATGTGGGGCTGCTCCCGTGCTGCATTTTGTGTGAAATACATTTTATATACAATAGAAGAAAAATGGAAGTTTGCTCCCAGTGCTTTGCTTATTGTCCTTATCAGTGGGTACCTGCAAGCACTTACAGGCACTGAGAAGAAACTGGAAGTGTTCATCACTTTTTCAAAACTTAAACCTTAACAAAGAACACAAATATAAATACAATTGTCCACTTTTAGACAATCTAAGTAACATTTTTTTTTGGTGAATTTAATGTCTTTTAACTCCTCAAACTCCAGTGAAAAACAGTTAGCCTGCAAAATATTAGCAATTATTGTCTTTTCAAAGTCCGTTTAGATCAGTCATAATTGTGTATGGTCATATTTTTTAGGTATCATAAAAATAGGATGTGTAGAGTAATCCAAAACAATTAAATGTTTGAATTTGCAAGTTTCAAAAAGATACTGTAGAAAACAAGATAATGGTTCTTCAGAAAGATGTATAAGTATTAGTGGGATTTTGATGGCTATTTTTAAGTGCATTTCTTACTTCATGACAACTCCTGAAGTTCTGCCAGACCAAAAGGCACCAAAAGTACTACAAGAAATATTTACATCCTGGCCCAGGACTGGGCAGCCAGTGTAAGTAAATTGGTTACATAAATAATAATTTAAAACAACAACAACAACCAAAAATATCTGCAGATATTCTAGAAAGCTGATATAGTAATACTAAGGTATTTACCATAATTTTACAGGTGGTGAGTTGCAAACAGCTACCTGCACTAATTCACTCAAATCTCACATTGATCTTCACTGAAACTAATCAAATATTAACTGCTTACTTCTGCATTGCATTACTAAATTGTAGTTATTGAGCCCTTTCCAACATACAGTAATTCTCAACTACAATATGAATTTTATTTTGTACTGCAAATTTCTTAATAACAGTCTTTAATTCAGTTAAATTAGTGTAATCTGAAGACTAGCTTTCACCCTGTCAGCAAGATACAGACAAGATCCAGCATGTAGTCAAGCTACATGCTGCACTGAGATATATTAATCACCACGGGAATGGGATGTGCTAGGTAACTCAACTCTGAAATAAACCTTGATGGACATAGCATCAATAAAATTCACTTCAATCTGGATGCTACCTGCAGATGGTAAATAACAATGAAAAGAGGAATAAATAATGCATAATGAAGATGAACTGTGAGTGGAAGACTAGCCATCAGTGAGAAGCATTCATTTAGGCATCTGTTCTGTTCTTGGGAAAAGTCACCTGAGGCTGCAAAATTACAAAATGCTTATCACATCAGGCTTTCCAAGAGCAACTCAAGATTTACAGAAGTGCTATTGAAGTTGGACATTTTAAGTCAGCAGGGATGATGTACATCCTTCAGTTTCAGAAAGGAATCGGTTAGGAATTTTCTGGACTACTTTGCTCATTTTCATTTACTTTTAAAACTGTGGGACAGAATCCACAGGTGTTGCTGCTATTTAACAAAGGTGTTTGAAATACTCATGACTGGCATTATATCCAATGTTCACTCCTGGCAAGAAATGTATGACATCATTTTCGTCAGAAACATAGAGTAATGGAAAACTATTACAGCAAATTTTTAATGTTTTCAAATGAGAGAATCATCAGCAATAGACTGTGCTTTTTTTCAGAGCCCCCCCCGTGATCCTGTTTTAGTTTGTATGTTTTTAGCAGTTTAATCAGTAATCTGGAAGACCGGAGAAGTTCATCTTTTCTAGAAGAGATGCCTAAGAATGGAGATGGGTGAAACCAGAATAAAATAGGTAAGACAGAAAAACTCATCAGCTAGGTTAGACAAATGAGCAAACACTAAGAGTTACAACACAGCTAAATGTAAAGAAATGCATCCAGAAATATGACATGTAAGCCAAACATATAGGAGTAGTTTAATTCGGGACTCTAAAAAGCACTTAGGAATCATACTGGATAATCAGTGGTCCATGAGTGCCTAGTGTGATGCTGCATCCAAAAGCCACAATAGAGTACCCAGAAGAATAAACATCCGAATTTCTGTAGGCAGCCTGCAAGCAAGCAAAAGGGAATTATATTAAGTCTGGATTTGGCACTAGCATAATCATATTTTGATGTTTATGCTGAAATATGGTGTTCATGATTCATCAGGGATGTTTACATATTGGAGAAGGTTCAGAGAAAATCAGTGAGAATCCTTACATGATTGGAGTACAAGCTTTTAAACTCAGGGACTGCCATGTAACTAGTTCTCCAAAAAGGTTAAGGGCTAACTTGATAAGAGTATCAAATTAATAGGAAAGAATACTCTGAAAATAATGTAACAACATTCAGGACCAGAAGTAAAAGTCAGAAATGCTCAGAGGAGAAAGGAAAAATACTACTACTAATAATACTAATCACTGGAACAATTTTAAAAAAAAAACAACTCTCAAATTTGGGAATGTTTACAACAGGCTTGGAAGTTACTCTAAAAGAGATCCTTTAGTTAACTTAGACACAAATTTACTCAGGAAAGATCACAAAGAGATAAGATTTTAAAAACTGCATGCACAGCTAGCATTTTTGCACTGGGAACTCAAACTGGATGGGTAATTCCCAGAATGGAAAGATACCAGCTCCAGGCCATATTACTGCCACGTGGTTGAGTAGCCTGCTGGTTGCCAGTACCCACATATACAGGATTCTCCTTCCCAAATATAGTGCTTTGCTCTTTGAAACTCACACTGTAATTTCATCTGTACTGTAGCTGCTTAGACTGCTTCCAACAATTATGTGGGAATGGACCAAAAGCCTCCCTGCAATGGAGGTAGATGGCATTATGGCCTCACTGCAGTGTGAGTCAGAGGCGCAAGACTGTTGCTAAAATACATTGTTTCATCATGATTTGTTCTTGATGAATGCGTACTGATCATGTGCCACTACATCCTCTCAGCATTGAAAGGCCCTAGTTAGGGTACAGAAATTCATTCTGTTTGTCTCCAGTTTTCTTCTCACATACAAGAATCTAATGAAATTTAACAAGGCCAAGTGCAAGATGTTGAACTTCAGTCAAGGCAATCCCAGATAAAAGTGCAGACTGGGAGAAGAACTCCTTGAGAGCAGCCCTCCAAAGAAGGTCCTGGGGGTCCTGATGGATGAAAAGCTGGACATGAGCCAGCAGTGTGTTCTTGCAGCCTGGAATGCCAACAGTATCCTGGGCTGCATCAAAAGAGGGGTGGCCAGCAGGGAGAGGGAGGCGATTGTCCCCGTATGGTCTGCCATTGTGAGGCCCATCTCGAGTACTGTGCCCAAGCCTAAGGACCTCAGTAGAGGAAGGATGAGAAGCTGTTGGAGCATGTCCAGGGGAGGGCCACAGAGATGATCATAGGACTGGAGTATCTCTTCTGTGAAGAAAGGCTGAGGGAGTTGGGCTTGTTTAGCTTGGAGAAGAGAAGGCTCTGGGGAGACCTCATTGCAGCCTTCCAGTACTTTAAGGGAACTAGCTTACAAACAGAAGATTGACTGATTTTTACATGGTGATAAGACATGGGGGAATGACTTTAAAAGAAGGGTGCTTTGTGTTAGATGTTAGAAATAAATTTTTTATTCAGAAGGTGGTGAAGCACTGGAACAGGCTGCCCAGAGAAGTTGCAGATGCTCCATCTCTGGAGGCACCCAAGGCCAGGATGGATGGGGCCCTAGGAAGCCTGATCTAGTGGATGGAAACCCTGACCATGACAGGGGGATTGAAACTAGAAGATCCAATTCCCTCCAAACTAAGCCATTCTATGATTCTCTATTTCTCATTCCCTTCTTTTTAAAGGTAAGCAATGTATCTGTCCTCTTGCAGACTTCTCAAATTCACCTATTTTTTCAAACACTATGTAATAATGGCTCATTTCAGTTCCCATAACACTCAAAGGGCATATTCCAGCAAACCTAATGATTGGAGTGCCCAAAAAGTATTTAAGAATTATTTGACCTGATTTTTGACTATTTGGTCAGAGTTCTTGTCCTCTCATTAACCATTGTTAGTGGCATTAGAGAAGCAACCACAATTTCATTGCAAAATGAAAAAAACAACAACGCTAAAACTGAATGTTTCTGTTCCTGTCTCCATTAAGTTAGACAGTTGTACTTTCTTCTATCTCATATAAAAGAAAAATATTTATAGAAATGTTGATATTGTTGATTGTATTTCATTACAACGTCTGGTTGTAATGAAATGTTTTTCTTAGTCTTTCTGGTCTTGTCCATGCATATCAATGCATTCTTATAAGCAGCACCCTTTTTCTACCTATGGTTTTTCCTTGATTTTCCTCCTCAAAAGATCCTGGTACTGCATTCTGGTCTTTTACAAAAGCTTCTATCTTCAGAGAGAGAATTATTTGGCTTTTTGTGTTTTTTCCCATAGAAACTTTCAGATCTCCACTTTGTTTGAAATCCTTCCTAGGAGAATTTGCCTACCAAATATACTGAAGTTCACTGCTGTTGTCTGACTGACTGTTATCATGATGCATGTAAGCCCTCAGACCATCTCTGCATCAAGTCTTCTCTAGGATGAGAGCCATTAATCTGTTGTATCAAGCCACTGCTGGTAGATTGCAGCCTACGCCTTTCTCAGAAGTCTCCTTTCTGGACACAGTACTCTGCTAATGCACAACATTTCCCCCTCAGCCTCTTTCCTTTCCACCCCTTATCATGATTCCCTGTTGGTATCACCTGCATGGCTTGAACACTACCACTTGAGCTAAATGAAGGACAGTATTTATATTAGCTACTGGCAATAGTAATTTATTAAATTCTGGAAGATCAGCCACTAGAGGGAATCTAAGATATGCTGCCAGCATGCTAAGCTCTCTCCCTTTGATTCTTTACCTCGTACATGGCGGCATTTGGAATGGCTTTATGCATAATGAAAATCTAGTTTTACAACCCGTAATAGACAATAACTATGGAAATGTCTATTCTCTGCAATGAAAATATCTTTGCTGAACTGCAGCTGCTGTGGGTTATTTCTGAGAGCCTATTTAAATCCTAAAATGAGTGCATACTTACTCCCTCTTGCTGTTCATAGATGCAATACTGTGCTTTCTAAGACACAGTTGTTCAGGCATTTCTGTTTCTGTTCATAATTCATTAGTCTGGCACACACTACTTTCTTCTCAAAACAGAGAATACACCATTATTTTCATGTAGTATTATCTCTAGGTATGTGCAACTTTCTGACAAGTACAGTGTGGTGTAATTCACTATTTATTAGGGAATTATCAACTTTACATAAAGATGAGATATGTGAATAAAAAATATAAACTGGGCAGACTAACCTCATTTGCAGCACATCAGGATCCCAACTGATTTAAGTACTTGATGGTGCTGATAAAATGAAAGGGAATTATTTTTAAGCCTGTTCAATAATCTTTGACTTATTTTTACGTAAGGAGATCTCCAGTATTTACTTGGAGAGTTTTGAAGGCTATAAGTGCATACCTTCCAAACTTGATTTGCCTATTATTTGACCAAAGGAGGTGTCGTGTCATGGCGTGTATAGCCAAATATATAGGAGAGGCTCAGGGACTGCAGGGCCATCACATTTTTCACTTCAAGGGACAGCCCACAGAAAAGGCAGGGATGAGATGAGCCAGGAAAGCAGGAGGCAGGTCAGATAAGGAACAAGAGGTGAAAAGACTCAAGCCTAACATTGCACCTCTTGGTTCAGCAAACTTTACTTGTCTTGTGGGAGCAGCTAACTACTGCTTCACTAGTTGTTTTTAACAGCTTGGTTTTGCTTTCTTCCCTGGGTGCCTGATGCCATTTACAGTCAAAGAAAGCATGCAGCTGATACTTCTTCTGTCACATCCATTTAAAAATAAAGTACGTTTCATAAAGCAGAAGAATGTTTTATGACATCTCAGGGGTGATTCACCTCTAGGTTTTAGTGCTGCAGGTAAAGGAAAGCTTGAATTGTTTTGACTTATTTTGAGTGAGAGGTGGCAAAACAATGCAGACCTGAAGGTCCAGTCTCACAGAGAATTCTCAGCTGCAAATACAAGACAGGAATTTTGAGGATAGAATTGGATAGCTTTCTGCTGTCCTTGCTTTCCTGTTTCTTTATACAGCATTCATTAATTTTGTCTGTTTAAAACAAGTGGAAATAGGATCTCTGAAAATATGCATTTCAAATAAGTGATCACTGACACAAAAGGATTTATTTAAATTTAAGCTCTCAAGAGAAGGATGTTTTGTTACATCTCCAATTCCACTTTTGTGAAATCTTCCTACTGGAAAAATACTGGAAGAACGTACTGTCCATGTGGGAGAATGTACTGTCCAGTTTTGCCAACAGAAAAATTCAGTGGGACTTCTCTGTAAGTAAGATGATACCCAGCAAGGGCTTTTGGACTTCCCAGTTTAACTCTGCTGGAGTTTTAAGCAATGCCTGCCCCGTATGTATCCCTCTATTTTGAGGCAATACAGTCTGCAGTTTGCAAGCATGAAGAATGCAAGAGTATAGCTTCCACATCAAATACTTAGACCTAATGAAGTATTTTAAGGACACTGCTGATGACGTGACTTCTCCTAAAAATGTTCTGTTACAAATCATCCTTAAGGTAACTACAATACGTAATAAAATTCTTCTAAAGAATTTTGACTTTTTTTTTTTTTCCTGCAGTACACAGGAAGGCAGTGCTTACCTGAAACATCTGCCATGGAGACTTGAAATTGAAACTGGAGATGACCGAAGAAGAAGAAGCAGGGGTGAAAGCAGAGAGGAGCAGGTTGAACCATAGCTTTCAAATACAAATGAAGGCAAAAGGACTAGTCATTATACAAAGGGGCAGGCGTTCTGTTCCAGGGATCTGTCAAAAACCTCAGCTTTTTCATATGAGTCACCGCAAAAAGTCCACAAAGCTGAGAGTGCCCTTTTAAACAAGCTACTGAATCTCTTGTAACTGGTATGCGCTCTATGATTCAAGAGGCACAGGCTACAATAATGGAAAAAAAATGACCCACTATGGATTTGAAAGATATGCATCACTTTTAAAATCTAACTTGAAATGGAAAAACATCTCCTTGCTAAATAGCCACTTTTGTTGTTGCTGCTATTGTTGTTTTTTTTTGCTGTTGTTTTTTTTCTGATTCTTAAATTGATTTCTTCTGCTTTTTTATCTGAGGCTACACGCTTCCCTCATCTTTTTCTTCTTCTCTCTTTTTATTTTAAAACCTTTGATGACATAAAAACTCATTTTTGTATTTTTCTTTAACCTTATTATGTCAAAAGGAAGTCTGATTTATTTTTTTCTCCCCTAAACTCCTGCACTGCTTGTTAGCTAAGGAGCCCATCATGCAAAATATACTTGGAGCCCTCCTGACCTTTCAACGAGCTAAATATCCCATGTAAACGACTGAGAGATTTGGTCATGCTCAGCTCCCTCATTCAATTTGCATGTACTTGTCTTCTTTTTCCTAAAATGGCTGTTAGCTCTAAAATAGCTGCCATGCATATAGGATCAGATATTTTCTATGTCAGTTTATCTAAAGCAATTACAATAACAGATGGTTGTCCTCATAGGCTTGAGAAAAGTTGCCTTTAGCTTTCACACTGAGTAACTTCAACTGATAAATTATTTAGAAATAAATGGGAAAAGAACTAGGGAAAACAATATAATTAAATGGCTTTATGTCCTTATCTCTACTTTTTTAAAAACTAGATCTCCAATTTAAATCCATCATGCATTGAAACAGAAAAAGTATTCTCCCCTTTGTGTTTATTAAAATATTGATATATTTATATTAAAATATGAATCAAAGGAATTACAATAATTCATAATTAAAAACCAAAGCCCACCACATTGCTACAAGAGCTATTTTTCCTGCAAGTGCACTCCTGCACAACCAGAATATCCTGACAAGTCCAGTTGGGAGCACTTTAAAAGAAAACATGAGAAAGGGATAAAACAAAAAAGACTCAGCACATGAACTACTACTTTGGGTCAGACAAAAAGTTTATCTAGTGCAGGATCCTATTTCAGATAGTGGCCAACACTGAGTGCCTGGAGAATAGTTTAAGAACAGAGAAGCACGCAATGATATTATTATTATAGGCTACGCTCTCTGTGGTGCAGAGCCTTTGTATTTAATCACCCTTGACAAATCTCTCTCCAATGAGTTTGTGCAGTTGTCCCTTGGACCAATGTGAAATTTTGTTTTGAATCTGCCATCTGACCACTCGGTTTAGTGCCCTGTAATTCTTGCACTGGAAGACTCAGTGAACATCTTGTCCTCATTTATCCTTTATTTGCTCCTCATGATTTAATAGACCTCTGAGATATCTCTCCTCAGTCATCCTCATCTTAAGTGAGGACAGCACAGAATAAAAAGCAGAGGGATAACACGTTATCTACATGCAAAGTGGCTGCACTGTACTGCCTTTCTAGCAAACAAGCCTTTTGTACCACACTGAGCTGGTGATATCCCTAGTACCCACATTGAGAATTTTGTAATACTTTTTATTTAATCCTGGGAATGAATCTGAGATTATAGATGAATAAAAGGTTCCTAAAAATTAAAAGCCTGCAACTTTAGAGCACTGTTGTTTATATTAAAAACTCAAAGATTATTAGCTAGGTGTGTCCAACCAGCTCTCTGGAATATTTTACACTTGCTTTGCTCACTCAAGGAGTAGTAAGAATCAGATTTTCTTTATTCAGGCTGAACAGTATAAAAGCCCTGAGCACCACAAACTACATTCTCCATGCAGGCACTATCATAGCAAGACAAGTTCACGTACAGTAGATTGATTCAGTTCTCCCTGATCATACAACAAGCTGGAGGTAAGTCCATCAAGAGGTACAGAAAGACTTGCATCTCCAAAGTAGCTGAGATGTCAGTGCTGTCCCACTCATATCTGAAGCTCTTTCATTATCAGGAGTTATGGCCCTTCCAATGCTTGTTTAGACAGGGAACATAAAAATTACTGGCATTTGTCACAATTGAGGCTGGACCACAGATTTTTGTCACATCTGACTCCCTTGAAATTTGAGCACAATTTTCACCTATGGGAAAAACTCCTGTCTGTAACTAGTGCTGCCAGCAGAACTGCCTCCCAGGATGAACTGAGCAACTTTTGATTGGCATTTTTACAGTCTGTAGAAAGGCAGACATGCTACCGTTCGGCATAAACAAATAAACCAATCACTTGCTTAGTTTGTACTGTGTGAGTAATAATTGTTATTTCACATGTGCCCTGATACTTCAGGATTATCACTTAATTAGCTAAATATAAATAGAGCAACCAATTGATGAAAGTCCCACTGGAGATAGCCCTTGGCTCCATGATGGACCCCAAAAGAAAGCCTGGCAACAAGAAAAAGACAGCTCTAACAGCCACCTGCTTTGGATCTGGCATGAATAGATGGACAGAGGCTTTTAGTCTCTTTCAGGATGCTACCCTGCACAGTGGGGTATTAAAAACAGCAGCTGTGGTGTCAACATGGTTCTTTGGAGTGCTTTCAAACCTTATTTCTTCTCCTCAGAATGGGTAAATTTCAGAAATTATAGATTAATTTCAAGAGTGGGTGTTGTAGAGGTTTCCTTTATCCTACACACATTTACAGTAGGATATTATTTTTACATAAGTTATGACAAAGTTCAAGCTGCAGCTACACTGTGCTCTTTTCAAAACAAAAGGCTCCCATGAGAGCAATGCTGTCAGTACGGGTGTACCCAAAGCCCTCAGCTCAGTAATACCACAGCCCCCTTCCTGCTAAGGATATGTGTCCCTGCAAGCAGTCATTTTTACAGTAACAGACAAGTGGATTTAAAATAATACACAACCAGGCTAGTTTATTTAAGGGCCTTTCTCGGTACTCTTCCAGTCTGTGGCTGCCACAGGGAATCATGTTCTCTGCCTTTACCTCCTGAGTAAGCTTCAGTATTTGAGAGGTCCTCAGCCCTCTGTATGAGCTGATACCTGCTTTTGCTGCCTGTTGGCCACCAAATTATGGCCAAAGGCAGGTAGCTCTGTAGACACGGCAGTCCCTAAGAAATAAGGGTAATGACAGGATAATAAAGGGAGCTCAGATGGACAGAGAGAAGCTGGATCCTTCTGTACTGCACTGGAGAGCAAAGGCAGGTGAAATTCGGTAGAGCCAAACGAGACTTGAAATTCCTCCTCATCTGTACTCCATTTGAGACTGAAGGAATACAATGCTATGGGTCTAAACACATGAAGATACCTACGAGAGACCCTCTCTCAGTGTTTCTCACTGTTTTACAGGACAGAAAGATGGAGATGTACAAGGATGTAGTGGAAATAATCTCTGAACATTTCTTAAATCAGTTTGCTTACACTGTAAGCCAAGTATCAAAGTATTAAAAATTTCATACAACAAGAGATAAGAGACTTAGAGGATTTTGTACAAGTTCTTATGTACAAAGGGGCCCTATGGTTTGATCATGAGTACGCAAGCAGTCATTTTGCACTCACAGACTTTCCACGCAGATATCCATATATGTGCCTGAAAAAGAGAGGTGCACATCAGTGGCAGAAGAGTCATCTGCTGGCTGTGAAATATGTGCATCTTTGGTTTTCTGAACCCACCTATCATCAACATACAATTTCCCTCATGCAAATATTTGCCATTTAATTGCAGAAATCTGGCTCTCGATGCTTTGGGAGTGAGGGATATGACACTCACAGATGTACAACTAATATGGGAAAATAAAGGAAAAAATGGAGACAGGGAAAATGAATAGCGACTTTCAGCTTTTGGCTGCAAGAGATCTTCTACAGTGTATTTCCTCTATTGCTTGAAGAGGCTGAAAACCATAATAGAAATAGATTTTAATTGCTCTGTTCACTGCTTTTTAGCAGGAGAGCAATTTACTTTGTGTGCTGACTAAATGCAGTCTGAATTGATAGGTGCCCTGACAGACACTGCCAAGCTATCAGAGCATTCTGCGCATACAGAGGTATTCAAAACTAAATCAGGACACTGCTTTATTTCAAGTCACTAGGACACCGCTAGTAAAGGGTTTTGAAATTCTCTCTGCAGGGCAACATCTAAATCACAGAATGCCACTTTATTTTCCCTAAATGAGTGAATAAAATCAGTCAGCCAGGAAAACGAAACAGTACAGTACTTGCACGCTGTCTTTCCTCTCCCACGTTTCTTTGCTTCGAGCACAAACTGCATGCTGGTGCCCAAACGCACCTAAAGGAGGTGTGGATGCAGAAGTACTTCTGCAGATGCACCAAGAGCCACGTCCCTCCTCCAGCTGGCCTGGACCGGGCAGGTGCAAGGAGCCGGTGAAGCATCGAGGGTTTTGCTGCTTGCTCCCCTCCTTTGCCAGCTGGGAAGAGGGAGCATGGTGCAGAGGGGAGGGAAGGCAGCAGGCCTGGCACTTGGCTGCTGTTCCAGTTGAGCAGCCTGCCAGCAACAAGCAACCAGCCCACACCCTGTGGAGGCCCGCTGGCCATTGCTGCTCTACCGAGCAGCCCACCTGCCCTGGTGGTGCAGGACCAAGAATGAAAACTGCAGCAAACTCACTTCTAAGTAAACTGAACTAAATAGCAGGAGCGGGAGCCTGGGAGCAGCTTCCTGTGATCAGAGCACTTAGCCAGCATCACTGGTGATAAGGAAGCAGGAGCAGTGCTGCTTTTTATTCTCTCTTTGTGGGTTTGATCTTATTACAGAAAACAAATTTACCAAGCATGAATTACCACTGAAATTCTTAATGCTTTGGCAAAGAAGAAAAGTCAGATATGGATGCTGGCAAATGCGCATGGCTGCTAGTGAGAATGCCTCTCCTCTGCACACTTTTGTCTCCCAACTTTCAGCTAGGAGCTGCTGTGCGAATTATTTCAAAAGACGGGCTGCAGAAAAAGGATCAATTAATCTGCCGAGCGAATTTCAGAATCCATTCTCAATGCCGCTGATAGCTGGAGACCCCCTCCCTGCGCTTGGTAATTACCCCAATATTTCCTGCACGCTTGTTTAAACGGCTTACATTTGGGCTGCCTGTGAAGAAGAGCTCCCCATCCGTTGATCTGAGGCAGGGGAGAAAGGCAGCTCTCCTTATCGCTCTGTTTCACTCCATCTGCAGCCAGCAGGAGGGCCGCCTCCTCATTGTCCCTGGGACAGGGGACGAGCAGGCTGGGGGACGCAGATAGATGTGACACCAAAGGAGAGCAGGACTTTCCTACTGCGCCGGTGCCGAAGAAAACTCATCACGCTCTTGCTGTTTCAAAGGCAAATAAGGAGCCCCTTTAAACCACAGGCCTGTCCCTTAATTATACAAATGCAGCGATCAAAGTTATTATCTGTCCTTACAAAGGCTGCAGCTTTAATTGAATGGTGTGTTGCTACCTTTGAGAGAAAGTGTTCAATCTTCGTGGAGAGCAAAGGGACAGGAGGGAGAAAATGGAAAAAAGCGAGAGAGCAAGAGGAAAGGAACAAGAGAAAGGGATATGGTATTTAACAAGTAGGCTGCTTTATATGGAAATGTAATGAATACGGTTGATAAAAAAAGGGAGAGACAAAAAGTTGTGAAGTTTCAAGCTGTGAAAGAACTTCAAAGTATATTCAAATGTCACATTGATTTTTCTTCAAATCACTAAGTAGGAAGTTTTTCAAAAGAGGAATATGATCTCCTATTTTATCCACTAATGTTTTATCTACAAAAAGGGGAGAAAAAGCGCAGTGTTTTCCTTTCACATGATATAATCCCTATATTGGAAGTCTTTATCTTTCTTTCCTAACCCAAGATTTCTTTGGTGTTTTTGAGAATTGTGACGTCTTCACCATATTTGCATATGGTGAAGTTAAGTCTGAAGAATTTCAGCGCTGAGACCCTGCTCTATATTGAGCTAAGTGGGGGCAAGTCACACCACAGTGGGACCTCATTACCACGGTTCTCCAAGCTAATGATGGTAAGACAGTATTTCCTTCCCTGGAAAGAAACGATTGCACACCTCTGGGAGCAATCTTCAAAGAGACATTTAACAAAGCCAAGAAGGCTTTGCATGAGGGTGGTAGCGTATCAGCAAAGGAGCACAATAAAATTATGCTAACTACTAAGGCAGTGACTCAACCCAACATGAACAATTTACTCCAAAATTAAAATTGACATCATGACCATATGCAACATTCAACAGACTACCACATATCTAGTCACTAGGAAGAACTATGCTCTAAAAAATGACTACCAGCTGTTTAATATATATACTGCTTGCCATGAAAACTTGATAGAAATTCTGAATAGCATCTCTGGGAAGCAGAGCATAATTAATGCCAAAAAAGATACATTAGCAGAAACAAAAGCTATTTTATGACAATCCTTGACTATCTCCAACTCTTATTAAAAGCCTGAGTTCCTAGAGCAATGCAAAGGAAAGGCTTATACAGCACTCACAGTAAAAGAATAACTTTATAAACATGCAGACCACAAAGAGAGAGGAATGAAAACAAAAGCAGAAAAACTATCTTTTAAGAAATTGTGATTTCTCAGCTGCTCTCAAGGTTTTGGGGTGATTTCATAGAATTCCAAATGTAACATTAAATTAGAAAGAATACTTTTGACTTAGAGGCTTGACTGGGAGCCCACTACATATTAAACAAATTCCGCTGAAGGTCATAGATTATAAAACTGAAAGGACAATATGAGAAGAATAAGGATCAAGTCAGATCAAAATAGTTGTATCTTTGTAAGCAGGCACATTCTGGGGTGCACTTTGCAGTTCTGAAAATAGGCATGAACCTTAGTTTCCTCCTGTAGGGGCTGCAACCTTACTACTGTAGTCTGAAGAGAAACCAGAGGGTGAGAAACATAAGGAGCACTGCTGTGTGTATCTCACATAGGGCAACCAAGACATTATGACTGCATGAAGAGCCTGCAGAGCACACCTGCTGCAGGTAAGTCAAATTAAGTTGTTAAATTTGTTAAGTTAAATTTGTTAAGTTAAATTTGTCAAGTGACTGAAATCTTGCTTATCTTATTTTGTTTTTCTGTTCTCATAAAGAAATCACAGAAATGGAAGATAACACACTCTCTTCTTTACCGTGTTTAGTTCCCTTGCACATGGATTTCCATGCTAATACTATTAACTCCAGGCAGAACACACTCAGATTTGTGTGGACAGTAGCCCAGAAATTGGATTTTTTACTTAAAGAGATTTGCATTTGTGTGTCAGCTGGACGTGGGAACAGTGTCTCAGCTGGCTGCCTAAGACTGCTGCTTTATGGAGGAATCCAAAACCAGCGTGATAAAGGGGCAGAGTCTCACCTATGTGTCTGTCTGAGACTCGATAGCTGTCATACTCTGTGAAGCACAGGAAGGTGTAAAATACAGCAGTGCTACGCCAACCTACTCATGAAATAGGGATTTCTTCAGCCAGAGGGAAGCAGTAAGAGGCTGATTTTCAATGAACATTTCATAGATTAAAAAAAAAAAAATCGTAAATTTCAGACTTCATAATGAGAAGAGCTTCTAGATATGCTTCAAGTTAAGAGGATATGACTTAAAAAAAAGATATTAGTAGCAATGCTTGAAACCAGGTAGAGTTATCCACTCCCTCAGCTGACAGCTTTGAAGTCAAAATAACCACAGATCAAATTTCTGTTGTAGGAACAGTACCAGTGCTGGTTATAGGGGCATCCTTTCAGGACTGTTTGAGGAAAGCTTTGGGTGTATTCAGTATCTGCAAGACTGCCTTCTTCTCCAAACATTTCAGTAAGAATACACTATCCCTTTGGATACATCTCTGTGAGTAATCTGTAGGAAACAGAGCTGTCTTCCATCACAGGGACTCCACTGTACTGTCTGTAAGAGTTTGGACTCTGGACTCAAATGCAGAAGAGAAATGTAAGCAGTACGAGCCAGGGCTTTGTGGGGAATGCCAATATAGACAAAACTAATGTTAGGAGTGAGGTTTTGAAGATACCCTTGTTGCCTGGTTCTCCTGCTGTGAGCCTAGCAAGGACAGGGTGGAGAGAGACAAGAAGAATAAGACCTAAAGGGAGGTAATCCAAAGGGGCCACGTAGGCAATGTGGTAACATAGTGGAAAGGAAATATTTATCTTTCCTTTCCCAAAGCAGACAGATGAATAATTACTTTAAAGCGATTAGCATTCTTTGCTTTTTTAAATATCTCCCAGAAGCTCTTTGCAGTGTGTGCTCTCCTTTTATGACATTTTTTCCACTCTCTCTGCTTGCAATTTTGTTCCTGTAACTTGCTCATGCAACACTGATCAGTGAGGTTTTCTCAACAGGTGGTTCAGGCCCCAGGAATACCTGCTAAATTTCTAACAACTGGAGATAAGATCTGAATAACAATAAATGTAATTATTCATCTCTATATGGAAATACCAATTTTTCTTGCTCCTGCTTTGTAATATAATTACCTCCTACTTAAGAAAACAGAAAAATGCTCTTCTTGTGCTATGTTTTCAGCTTCCTAAGAGATAATTCGCACAGACTTCACAGGGAGAGATTTGTTTGTTATTTAAATTTGGCTGATAGAAAATTTATCCAAAGTAGAGCAGGATGCATCGAATTTCATATGGCTGCTGGTTGAGATGAAGGATTCTTTTGGAGCCCATGGAAAATACAGGACTGCCACCAGACCTAGGGACCATCAAAAATCTCGGCTTGTTTTCACTCCATTTTCAAGGTGCATTTCCTTCACCTTGCCTATTGTAATGAAAAGGCATCATATTTTTAAAAAATTAAAAATCTTATAATAACAGACAACTACCAAGGCATTGTTGTGATCACTGTTGTAATGAATATCTTCCCTACTCCCTTCCCACAAGTTACCTTCTGCTAGCATTAGGAGCCTTCATTCACAGTACCCAGTTTAGCAATATCAAATTCCCCCTCAGTAAGCCCCTCTTTTGGAGACTCATTTACCTTTTCTAAGCCTTTTCACAACTGAGGAAAGCTAAAGCTACTCAGTTGTAAGTTTATCTGGACAGGAACTTCCAAAACAATCGAGGGTGTTTTTCTTCCAAAGATTTTTCTCAGATTAGAGAGCCATTATTTATCCCTGTGGGAGATACCACAGTTTGCTCTAAAATCATAATCATTTAATACTTGGATTGTACTCAGATTGTTAGTAGATTTCCTCAAAGCTGAGATTAAGCCCATCAGGCTACAATTCTTCAACTTGCTCTATTATTCAGTTAAAACAGTATACTAATAACTTTTATACTAAGTATAGGCATCAGGCTAGATTTTCCTTTTTAAAGGGAACAGCTGCTATTTTTGATGATTTATTACCAGTATCTTCCCTGTTTCGCACTTTATTTCTTTCAGAACCCCCTGATGAATACCATCTGGTTCAAGTGATTTACTACACTTGCATTTCATGAGCTTCTCCGCGACATCCCAAATTAAGACAAGGAAAATATAGTCTGTGTTTCAGGAAAATCTTTCTGACAGATCTATTAGGCTATGGAGTAATCTTTCAGTGGGAGTCTCATTGTCTGAGACATTTATAGCAAGACTGGACAAAGCACTGGTAAAATTTACTGCAGGGGACAATTCTGCATTAACAGAAGGGTAGTCTAGATATATGGTTTTGAAATTGAGCTGGTCAGAAAAAAATTTAAGTGAACCATTTTCTGTTGGAAAATATGGTTCTGACAAAACTAAATATACTTTGTTGAACCAGTGATTTTGCTGACCATTATTTCAGAGAGAAAAAAAGGGAAATTTTAATGTCAAAGTGTCATACAGAAGTTTTTTTTCTGAATAAAGAATTTCATTACATTCCCATCAAACATTTTTTAAATCCCATTCCTGTACTACAGAAATCAAAATGAAAACAAAATATTTTTGTAATATTGAAATGATCAATTTTGTTGCAATCAAAAAATTAAAGCAAATTAGAAATATCCTCTGTCTTCACTGCTGAGTATTGCCTTCCAACATGTTTCTGAAAGTTCTCCATGGCAAATTTCATCTCTTTGTGCTCCAAGTCTTTGATTCGTTTCACTGCATTTGTCCTCTCCTTCCAGATTAAAAGGAGAGGAATGTACATTTTTCTCTGAGAAGCAGAACTGAAAGTCAGTTCATAACAGCTTATATTTTAATAGCAAATATCTTCCTCATTCCCTGTGGAGTGGTTTCTTTATTGCCCACAGGTTGCTTTGCAGTTTGGTTCTGCTTTCACTGATGTACTTTATCCTTCCTGCTATAATATAATTGGAAATCTTAATCATGGTTGAAATCACTCTAAAGACAAGTGGAAAAGCAGTCCAACTCTGAGGGAGACTGGATTTTTTTAAAGCTTCGCTGGTGACGGAATTTCCTGGAAACCCTTTTACCCTCTTCAGGAGTAGGAGACAAGATTTCTTCTATTAAAAAAAAAAAAATCTTTCAAAAGTTTCAAAGCCTAGTGTTTATTTTCAATGTCCTGGGATATGGCTGAGTTTAGCTTTGAAAACTACTGCCCTCAGAAGCAGAGTGACTATATTTGAAGGCTGCCAGTTGCTTCAACTTTCTAAAGAAGCCTTCTGAAAATGTTCTCCGACTTCTGTTGGATCTTGCCTTCTTTTTAGTCACCGTTTGAAGCCTAATATCTTCTATAAACTAGAACATGAATTTGCAAAAAGAAAACACTTCTGTACTCCCACTTAGATGCCTCCCACAGTGTTTTCCATTTCTCATGAAAATTCTCTCTTCTTCTACCACTGGTAAATTATCTTTGCTGTCTCAATTGAGCCCTGGCTGCTTCCCACACACATCTTGCCTTTTTGAAGATTATCGGAAAGACAGGAAGGTTTCCTTCCCACTTTGTGGGATCCATCTGTGATCCCAGAGGTGACTGGAAGAGTGAAGTGTTTCCATCTCCACCTGCAGAATCAAGCCTACAGGCAACTACTACTACTCAGCAATGCCTTAGCAACTGTATGATCATACCTTGTAAGAGTAAGGTTGCTAAGGTTACCTAGCTACTGTGTGTAGTTTTATGGACTGTTATTTGCTCTTAAGCTTTTATATAAAAGAAGGCATATGCAAACCAGGCATTGCCTATTGCTGCCTTGTGTTTGGACAATAGCCTTCTTACACTCTGTATCAAGAGTTGTAGGCTTTTAATGGGGTACAGAGAAAGAAGGTGCTCAGAGGTCTAATTTTTTAACAAAAAAGAAATTGAGAAATAGCTAACTTGTAGTTCTCACAGCCTTGAGCAAGAAGCTCTCCTGAGTCTGTGCTGCAGAACAGCAGAGGAAAGGAGATTTCTAGGTTCTTTCATAGACAGTAACTCTGAGTAACAGTGCCCCACATTTCATCCTGTGGGGAACAAAAGGAAAAGTCCCAGATAAGTGGAAAGAGGTAGGAAACATGGTTGAGAGTTAGTGAAAGTCTTCTTGTCATATTTCAAATGGTCATACCAGTCTGCAAGGAGAGGTTCCTGTCAGCTCCTCCCATAACACATACTGTAGGACTTAAGTCACAAGGACTTAACTGTACTTAACACAACATAAATGCGCTGCTCTCCCGTATTCACAATGCACACACAGGATTGGTTTAGTTAGTACCCAAATTCACTGCATAGATTTTTTTTTTGTGTGTGTTTTGTACCCAGGAAAGAAGTGAAATACACTGTTTAATAAGTGAACATAAATATATCGTTGCTTGTATGAATTCACAGAAGCCTTTTTCATAAAAAAAGCTGTGATCATTTTTCAATGTGGCTGAGAAACCAGTGATTTTTTCCTATAGCTCACTACACTCAGAAGCTAACCTGTGGATCTCAAGTGATCTGTAATTTTCATTTCAGCTTTTGGGCACTTTTCTTGAAGTTTTAAACCTGATGATCAATTTAGGGAATTTGTCAGCATACAGAAAGGCCTAAACTTTACCTGCAGATGTTGGGGCACAGAAGATACACTAACATTTTAAGGGCACAGTGTGCAGAAAAGATTTTAACTCGTATTTTCACATCACACTGTTCTGTGAGAGTGGAGCAGTGAACTGGAGAGTGGAGAGTGGAACTTAATGCAGGAAGGTGTGATAGATATTAAGTTGTGCTTTCAGTTTTAACATTGAGTACAAGCTAATAGTTACAATAAAGAAGTCAAGAATTAATATATAAATCACTTTTAGCACAAAAAATACAGTCTGCCCATCATGCATATCTGTGATAAAAACAACATTCCATTAACTTGCTCATTTCAAATCCATCACCCAGATCTAGTATTTGATGATTAGCTTTAACTATTCCTAGTATGTTAGTCTTGCTCACATCCATCCAGACACTGAAATGAGTATCCTAGCATTTAGTAGTAAACACAAGAGATGGATCTTTCATAAGACCTGAACTCAACTTCCTGATAAGCTTTTCCATTAACATCTACCCCATGGCAAATATTTCAGATTTCTGTAGCCTTGCACAACATTTCAATCCTCAATTAATATTAAACATTATTTTTTACTGGACATTAAACACGCATACATCTACATATTCAATGTTGTTGTCTAGAACGTGCAGAAAAAAGGACTTCAGCACTTCCAGATCAAATATCACAAAATGCTGAAACAGTAATGATTAGAAAAGTGGCACTCAAATGCAAGTGGCACTCAAATAAGTAAAGAGCGTAAGAAGAATGTCCTAGAAGCTTTTTTAGTAGATCAAGAAACACATTCTTTTCTCATCTTTGATTTAAACAGTATATACACAGTCATTTGTCTCACTAATGCAAAAGTAAACTAAGGTAAACATCATCAACTTCCTTCAATCTGTATTAGGAAGGCCAAGACTCCTGTAAAAACAGTTCTGAAGTATAATTGACTGTGTTACCTTCTAGCTCAAGGGGATGAGTTATTGCCAGATGAAAGAGGTCAAGCTTTAAATAACAGTGGTGGTTTCAGATCCAGGGAATGCTATTAATGTTAAAAGCAATTATAATGCAACTTAATGACTTTTCCTGTTTTATTTACTTTTTTGTTTCTAGCATGGAACAACTTTCACCTTACAGAAAAATAGCCACTTGAAGGCAAGAGAGAATTTCATGTTAATCTCACTTTTAAGTATTTGGTGTTAAACGGTTAGAATCTAACACCCTTACACATGTTATTCTTTTACTTTGTAAATAGTTTTACTAATTCCTACTGTGGAATGTGTTTACCTCCATAAAATCAAGAAGATGGGAATCTGACATTTAAATTCTACAGGAAAAAAAATCACTGCAGTTTATTCTGGAACAGATCTACCAACTGACGTTAGTGCTCCCACAGGGAGCAAGGGAAAATATTTCTAGCTCTTCTCTTGTGAGCAGATGGGGCTTCAGATCAAGTTGACTTGATGAGTGGACACACTACCAGTATAGCAGTATCTTTCAATATACCCTCATTACCACAAAAGGAATATTTTATTAGCAAGCTAAAAAATTCATACTTCATTCTCATTACACAGAATAGGTGAAAACCAAATAAGAACATTGCAAGCAACCTGACAGTAGTCACTGTATTCACTTTTGTCTGTAATGCAAATAGAAAACAAAGTACTCAACAAGTACGCTGTATAATTCTCTTCCTGCGTGTGCCTATTTCCTTCTCCTCTAATTCCAATGACTTCTGCAAAGTTACCACCTGGCCACATAAGGGAAAACTAAAGTTGAAAAAACACCATTAGGCATCTTCATTAATTTGGACTGGCAGCATACAAGTAACCTTATTTGTTTTATTTATGAGTTATTAGTCTCTGGTCTCACCTTCTAAGAGAGACTTAGGACAGAGCCTTTAAAATATGTGGCTTCTTGAAAGTGAATGTTAGCACTACTGAGTGATACTGCAATTTGATTTCTGACTCTGGGTCACAAGACTATCAAGTGAGTTTTTATTTTCTCAGTTTTCCAGGCAAGCAGGTCAGGAGGGTCTCCTGTGAGACAGATTAAACTAGACAAAAGTGGATTGTGCCCTGGTCTGTATAAAAATCTGTGTTTGAGAATCATATTGCTAAAAGCTAATGCTAGCCCAAATAATTGTAAGGCGTTGGAGAGATACAGCGTTACCTGTTGAACGTTTCATTACTATAAATATGTAGTTTTATCAATACAGAAACATCATTAAAATTCTTATATTGTCATGCCACACTCAAATTCATTATTTCTTTTTAAACTGCAGTGTTAAAAATGCCTAAGGTCATTACAGTACTGCTACCTGATAATTTTGGTGCTTACAATAATTAAAGAGAAGGCATTATAAAAGAACAGAACTCATCTCATGAGGCACAAAGGCTCAGAAGTAAAATGGATATTCGGATTGCTCATAGAACACTTAATTGAAGTAGGAATTACACATCTATGGATACATCTTCTTGTCATCTCCCCCGAACTGGGATGCCCTTGCTGGTATGCATGCAGCATAAACCTAGGGCTATAGTCCTCGTTTAGAAAACAAAAAATAATAAATTGCAGTTTTTTTTTTTTTTTTTTTTTTTTTTTTTTTTTTTACTATCCCAAACAAAAAAATGTTAATAAATGTTAAAAGCCCATCAGAAGATTCTCACTGGTGCCACTGTCAAATATTACTACCAGAAGGCAAGGAAACACTTCATGCTAAATCCCATGCTAAACTCGATTTCTTGAAAAATTCTGAACTGTATCCTCTTAAATACTACATTATTTTTGATCCCTGAAGCGTGTTGACAACAGAAAAAGAGGTCTGATACAGCTATAACATTTAAAAAAATAATTATTTTCCAAATACTTTTGATATACTGCTATTCCAAAATCCACTGAAGGTCATTATTAAACAATTTATTTAATTATTTATTAAATGATCTGATTGGCAGTTATGACATAATAACCAGCCATTTATAGTAAAACCATCATGTAGTTAAGATATAATTAGCTTCAACTTCTTTGCTTTATAGAGAAAATTTCATTATGGAATTAGTTGGGTTTTTTTTAGAGCTTCAAAGACAGAGTAAAAACCAAACCAACAAGAATGAAGAGGAAAAAGACTCACCATTTTTTAAACGCATTTCATGAGAAATTACTGCAGCAGAACATGAACAATCCTTCAGTTACTTTCATGAAAAATAAAATGAATGTGTAGTTCAGACCTAATTTTTTAAAGAGTTCAAGTTTCACCTGATATTCTTCATTTGATAAATTGTACCAAGAACGTAAAAACTCCTGTACTGGTCAGGTTTTTAACAGGTGGTACTATTATCTTAGAGCTTCATAGACATAAATGTGCTTCAGAGCAGATTAGAAGATATGCACAGAAATAATGCAATTTCAGAACATGAACAACAGAATTGATTTTCATCAAATTGAGCAAGATTTTAATGGCTGAGATTGGAAATATAATTTAATAAGACTCAGAACTTTATCATTTGGGTTATAAGTAAAGCCACAAATTCCTTAGGCAATGCATCTAGGTAGCTTTCAGAAAAGTGCTCAAGATTGAATTAGGCAGACATTTACTTGAATTAAGAGAACCACATACTTGAATACAGTGTCTAACATTGATGAAACTGTAAATCAACCTGGTGCAGAGTGTGGGATGGGGTGTTTTTTTTATAGGCACTGTGATTTGTTTTTCAGCAACACATCTGAACTGATACAAATATTTCTGTGGATGTCTTACAGCATGGAAACATTTTCCCACTATATACTGAGTCAATAAAGTTTATTCCCTTAAATCTACGTCTGTGTGATTTCTCCAGATGGATTCCAGCCCCGCATAACACTGAGTGGGTCCAAAATACTGACTTCAATTAAAAAGCTCTTTTTCATAACCAACTCTAAAATCACCCACGCTCCAGACTTAGCATTATTACAGAAAGTGTTAGCATCACGGGTCAGAGAAATGGATGGGATTCAATAGAGTCAGGAGTCGATCAGAACTAAAGGTGCTGTTGCAGATGGTGGACTCGCATAATTCTCCTTCACACATACAGACATTGAGGAGATGCATGGGAAAATACCTTTTTGCTGGATAAGGTTATAGGGTGAAGTAAAGAACAGAAGAAAGAGGGACATATAATTTAAGGCTGCAAATGAATACGTTATCATTTTGATAGGCAGAGAACAATAAATCAACAGCAGCAAATGGATTGATGTGCCCCACTGATGCAAGAACACTGTGGCACTGAATTGAAATTTTGATCCTTCAGCTATGAGGGGAATGAAATAAATTCTTTTTCTGGCAGGAACGAGCTCCATGGAAATAGAGTAAGTACATCACCTGTATCAATTTCTTCTGACTGAATACTGGAGTACCTCTAGATTCAGACCACAAAAGCTCCTCATAGTCTCCTCAGTAGACACCTCAGCTGTGTCCAGACTTCACAGTGAACAAAAATCCAGGCATGGATCATAGCATAGCATAGCATACTGGTCCTGAGGCAAGGTGGTAAAGCTCTTGAAAGGACATGCGAGTGCACACCCCAAAACCAATCTCAGTGCATGCTGTTAGGTATCCAAGTCTCCATTGTCTGCAACACTCAGATCAGGACAGTACATCAGGCTCTGATCCTTACCAACACCTATGTGTGCTCCTAGTAACAGATGACATAAAGCTAAAAAAGAAACTACTTGAGAAAGACACTCAATTTCAGATCTTTAGTTTACCTTGGCTTGCATTCAAGATTTGCAAAGGAAAATGATATCTTAAAACTTTAATTCAAAGGCTGAATATTATTCTCAAATATGTTCAGTAAAGAGGGCAATGTCAATATCAACAAAATTTAGAAACACTCCGAGGAGTAGAAACTTGCCTCTTCTTTTGAAATAAGTAATTTTACCTCAAAAGAGATATTTCTCCCCAGTCTTTCTGTAACTGAAACATGTAATATGAAAGTGAATTTTAGGCCCCTCTGAAATGGGATGACAATTTTTGTACAGTTTTCTATTAAGTCATACTTTCATTTATGGAAATGACAGCAGAGTCTACGTTGTTTGTTTGCAAACTGTTTGTGGTATTATTTGTCATATCTCAATTAAATATACCTTGGTATCATATAAAAAGTGTGCATATGCATCACCTAAGCAGAAGAGTTAATTAGCTGAAATATGCCAGCTCCATACCAAGGGAATTATGAATATTCATTGGCTTAGTTCCACAACAGGTAATCAACTATTCTGTTTATGAATTATGTCAATAGTGCCATTAGCTCGTCTACAGTTCCTGGGCATTTTCCTATGAAAACATTTATTTTTCTAGAAAAAGCCATAGCAATTAAGAATTAAAATGCCTTTAAGGAGATGCCTTGCATCATCAAACTCTTCTCGCAGACTGAAAAAAGCCTAAAAATCACAGATGCTGGCCAGTGCACTGCTTCTCCAGTGGACATCTGTGACCCAGCATCTTGGAAAATGAGGAAGGGGAACCAAAATGAAGGGAGAAACTGCGTCAGAACAAGAAGAAATTATATGCAAAGGACTGACTGCTGTGGGCAGAAACAATACCCTGCCTACACGTTGATACAATCCCTGCTGCATTGTTAGTTCTCACATATATATGTACATATTTATTACTATTCCTTCTACAAAGATTACTATCACATATCTCTGTAAATTCTGAACAGGTACATAATCAAATTGTGAATGTTCTTTTTTATACTAATCATTATACCAAAAAACCCCCACATGTTACTAGCATCTGTTTTATAGGATCCATTGTGAGCAGCACAGATAAATGTTACTGGCTCTTTCTAGGCTGTAAATACAACTGTTCTCAGGAAAGATGCAAGTCAGAGTAACTTGCATGTTCTGTACACATACTACAGAAATATTGTATAATTTTTGAGATTATTTCCATTTTGTTTGAAAATTAGTAAAACTCAGAGTTTGTATTGTGTTTTCTTCAGCAGTAGGAATCACTGTGTTTACAGATCATTTTCTTGCATTATGGAAATCAGGATCTGTTAAATCAGTTATATCTAAAGGAATGCGTGCATCATTTCAAATGGTTCTGAAAGACCAAACTGCTTCCTACTTCCTCCTTCTCCTTCACAACATCTGGCACTAAACTGTGACTTCACAGGATTACAGAAGGGCCGAGGTTGGCAGGATCCTCTGGCAATCACCTGGTCCAATCCCCAACACAACCAGGGCTGCCTAGAGCCACATGCCTTGGAACAGTTTCTCTATAACTAGTAAGGTAGCTCATTCTTTCATACCTGTATATAAACAAAAGTTGGCTTATGATGAAATTTGATATATAACAACACAAATACTTCGCACACTTCGTTTTTTATTTAGTTTCAAGCATAGAGCTTTTAATAATTATACGCTTGTTCAGACTCATTCAAATGTTTCCAGTCACAACCTTTCTTAAGTCTTCTTCTATAACTATTCATTCCAGTTTCCTCTCAGGTCTTGACTCCTTAGTTACAGTAATGGCCCTCATCCAGTCTCTTTTTTTGGTATTTATGTATCCTTCTTCTTAGAGAAAAGGCTATCCTTTATACTCAGGTTTAGAGTATTTGTGCATCACACACACACATTCATCCACCCAGTCCGTTTAGAAATCTGTGCAGGATCCTGAGGAAAGTTAGCTGTATATAATAAAATTATCTTCTTTAAAATATTCAAATCTGTTGTCAATCTTATCTACATGATCTTGCTTTGTCAAACAACAGTTAGGCAGCACTGTTCTGAGAACACATGCACATGGAAAGAGATACTATAATCTGAAAATCAGCTGTAAAAAAGACAATTAGATCAAAGCAGAATTAAAACTTCTAGAAGGCAGATAAGTCTAGTGTAATTAGATCTCCAAATAGTTTTCCACGCTTTTTGTGCATAGTGTAGCATGTTATTCTTTTCTTTTGTTTTTCTTCAGATACCCTTTTGCTATTACAATAGGATTTGAAATTTGCCATTATGCCTTCTTGAAATTCAGTAAAAAAAAGATGAATAGATAAAGGTCTGAGAATAGACATAAACAATCTGTTTCACGCTTTGGGAACTGTAGTTCAATGGGTGGGTTTAGACAAGCATTTTTATAATAAAAAGCTGTGCTACCAGTGTAATACTGACATCGCTGTATGAATATAAAGAAATTTAAAGTCAAGAGGAAATACTATTAATGAGGAAGCACATGCTTTCTTGCTGAGTTAAAAGTTGGCTCTCCCATTATAGAGTATCAAAAATGTGCTGAAATAAATCCCAAGTAATGCATCTCTTTGTGATTATTACAGTCATTTAATTTACCGTTTTTGTCAGGTCTTTTCTTCCTATTAGAAATTACTAATAACTCACATATAAATTCACACTGCTTACCTTCTCTACAGGTTTGGCTCTGCATATCAGCTTATAACGAGTTAAAGGGAAAGAAAAATTTCCTTCAACTACATGCTGACCTGTTTACAGAATAAGCATATATTCTAATTAACTCCTTACTGTGATAGTCAAAGTCCTAGAGTAAACTTGAACTTAAACCATGTAGGAATACTGGGAACATAACGTAGAGTCTGACCCATGGTTCTTTAATGGGCTAGGTCATAAAAGAACCTCAGGCATCTTTGTGTTTTGAGCTAAATCAAGGGAAATGGCTAAATAAGCAGAAACATGGATATAACTTTTTACTTTAATACAGTTCCTGGTGAGAGGCTTTAATAATCATTTTGAAAAAGCATGTCCCTAAATTATGCTACCTCAAAATTATAAATAGTATCAAAGGAAGAAATAGCTGTCAAATTTTTGTTTCCAGTCAAATGTCAATGAAACATAGTCAGTTTTGGGATAACTCTCAAATGGAATGCAGAAACAACCCAAAAGTAAGAAGGATTTCACACTATCTTTCCTGCTAATAAATTACATCATACTGGGCTAATTCCAAGTGCTTGATTCAAAAAAATTCACATGTTGAAAATAAATAGGTTCAGTCCAGGTACTGATCCTTGAAATTTAGGAATGCTGGAATGGCAGATTTTCTTTTTCTAGTATGGATACTAAGCTCAGATGCCTGAGTACTGCTGGTCTATACTGAGTCTATTGTATAGTTATTTTCCCCTATAAAACAGGGGTAGTAGGTGGATGTGAAATACTGTCAGCATTCCAATTTAATGCTTCTGATGGACTGCACAAAGAGTTCAGATATGAAATAGGTAGACATAGGGAGACAGGAAAATTATAGTTGGTAACATTTATACTAATCAGTGTATATCTGTGCACTGCTGAGCCTGAAATATGGATAATCTCCAATATCAACAGGTGACCCTGCAGCAATTTTGCTGCCCCATTACTTGCACTATTCAAAGGAAAGTATTATCTAAGATAAGATTTATGGATATAAAGGAGTTAAATATATAGCAGAAAATATACTTGAAACTTGTACAAAAATACAGAATACCTCCTAAATGGCTACTTCATAAAATATGAATAACATTTCTATTTCTACTCAGTAGAATGCAATTCATATAAATGTTCTGGTAAAAACTCAAACTTCCCGGAAAGGAAAATGAATATAGACTCTGCACAGGGGTTTGCAAACATCATACTTCCAGTAGCAGAACATTCCACCTTAATTGATTCTGACCAATATGGAAAATTCAGCTTTGTATTATATTATTTTGTTGATTATGAAAGACACTCCCAAGCTGCCCTTCTGCTCTCATTTATGTCAATGCAATGCCATTCAATTCAGCAGAGTTGAGGGGAAAGCAGAATTGGTTCTCCAATGCAGGAAGAGGGAGACTTATAACTCATCTATCAATCTGACATTTCCTATCCTCAAACATACAAATATGGTTCTGACTGTAACTATAGGTAAAAGGGAACTTTAAGAGAATATTTTTACGTTTATGTTTGTCTGATGTCTGAGACAACTTTGCAGGGAAGTGGTTTATTTACCACTAGACATAAATCCAGGCTGGATTTACCTGACTGTAAATACATTACTTCGGTACACAGTCTATCTGCAGTTTTCTGTTCATTGGAAAAAAGAAAGAAAGAAAAAAAAAAGATCATTTTTTCATTTGATTTGAAACCCCCCAACGCAGACTGATATTTGTTGGTTTTTTTCAGTAAGCAAGCATTTTCTCAGGTAGGCAGATGCAATGCCATGGTATTTTTTAAGCTAGATATAAAACATGCTGTAGTATCTGTGAAACCATTCTTGTATGACTAGTGGCTGACAGCAATTTTTCACATTACATTTTTGCAGAGGAAGTGTTCTGGATGTAGCTTGCTTCAGGCATATGTATTGGCTGTTTGGCATCCATTGCTAAGGAAGAACAAGTTGGCACTGATGCTGGAAGGCAGCATCCTACTCTCATCTTGCCACGGGCAGATTATTCCTCAGCCTCTGTGTACCAGTTTCTTATGCCATACAAAGAACAAGAGTAGGGAAAAAGGTTGGCTTAAACAACTAACTCAGTAAAGAAACAAAACAAAAGCAACAAATAGTCTTTTCCTGGAGCACTGATAGCATGGAAGCACAGAACAGCACCAGCCATAGGCTCAGTGGCAGTGCTGGCATCTGCTTATGCAAAGTGAGTGTACATCACTTGCCCCAGAGGCAGCAGAATGCACATCTCCCTTTCTATTTCCTTCCCTTGGAGTTTTATCTAAATCTTCCAAATGGGAACTGAGTAATTAAAAGCATTTTACTTTCTGAGTCTGCAGACCAGAAAATTATGAAGAAATGTGAACTGTGTCGAGTCACTGTAGTGATCCACTGATTGAAACCCAATAGCACTACTACTAATAATAATTCATAATAGTTCATTTGCAGAACTAATCTGCAAATTTCTCTCAATTCTATGTGCCAGTCAGATAAATGAATGTATGTACACAATGTTTTTCTTGATAATTTCTCTTGATATTTTTCTTGATAAAAAGCATAACTATAACACAACACAAAGTCTGAGAATTACAGAAAATTAGATAACTCTACCAGCAAATTTTGAGGCAAGGAGAAGGTGAAGCAATGGGGAAATCGGAAGATACAAATCCCTGTTATTCTGTAAATGTCTCTATAGAAAAGAAAAATAATAATAATTACATTGAAAACTATGATATTCCTCTCCGTTTAAGTTCTCTCTCACTGTATAACAATTTCTTAATACCACACCTGTTTACCAATGCCTCTTCAGAACTGACAGCTTCATTTTGTTTTCCAGACCCCCCCATCCCTCCTGCAGCTTGTTGCCCTCATGGCCATCTCCTGTCTTCATCTCCCACCAAGCCCTCTGTAAGCTCCCATTCTCATGATGACCCACCCAGCTTTTGTGCGTCTCCTTTTCTAATTCTGAACTACCTACAGGCAATCAGGGTCTCCCCTGACTTTCTTAAGTCCCCATGTCTCTTCTATTCCTGAGCTCCTCTCCCCACCATCCCACTGGGTGGAATACCCATAGGGTGCTCCAAGGTGGTGATGCAAGATGCCCCAGTCTTGCCCAGGTAGCTGCACAGTTTCTTTGTCTCCTCACTCCATTGCCTTTCCTCCTTTTGAAGGTAAGACAAGATAAAAAGTGTGGGAAAAAGTAGGAGGACACAACTGTCCTACAGAGTTACGTTTAGCGCATGTCCTCACATCCTGAAACACAATCAAACCAACAGAGTATAGCCATATTCTAGGCAACTCTTTCTCTAAACCTCTTATTTTGTCAGAAGAAGTGTGACAGTGAGATAAAAAAATAGTGAAAAAACTACCTCCGTGGCAAAGACTCAGCACTTAGACCATAAGATAAAATGCCCTGCAGTTTCTCTCTTGGTGGAATCCTTTGACAAACACTGCGTTTTAAAATTCTTCTGAAAATCGTTCATTTGGACTCTAAACTTTAAAATGAAATTATGGGGATTGCAGTCTTTTCTTGTTCCTGTAATGTAAAGAGCAAGTAGAGCTGTTTGTATCCATCAACAATCCAGACAATCCTTGATACTATTGCTTCCTCTTTTTTTTTTTTTTTGAAATTTATGGAAGAGAAGTTTTCTGGTTACATGGGAAATTTAATAGTTTAAACTTTATTTGTTGAACAGTTTGGATTTCTAGCCATCCATGAAATCCATTCCTTGCAGAAAGTAAGCACAAAATTCATTATCTATAAAAGTTTCTGATAGCTGGCTCCAACTTACATATTTCCATTTAAATAATTTCCCAAACTCCTGTGACGGTTTGCCTTACCTCTATACTCAGTAAAGTTTGTTTTGTTTTCCAGAAGTTATGAGGGCTTATTCAATATTTATTATCTGTTACTTATCAACTTTTTGTCATGTCAGCTTTTTAGTTTACTTTCCTTCCTTCCTTTTGTCACCTGTGTTACTTTTCTGTAACATGTCTCTCAACAAAGAGAGATGCTAAAAGAAAATGGTAAGGATATTGAAAAAACACTGCAGGAAAGAAAAAGTAGTTTCATATGATTCTTTTGTCTCAGCCAGCTTTTGCTATGCTTATGTGGGATAAGAATTACTGTCCTATTCAAACCATTTAACTCAAATTTGTAAGATTATTGTTGCAGCAAATATTTTTCATATTGAAAAAAGACAGTATCAAATTGCAAGTGGTTTTCAGGTCACTACCAGCAATGGTTCAGTAGATTATTTACCTCTAAACTGAAATATTTATATTAGAAAGGTATTTGCTTCTAAAGCTGTGGATCACCTTCAAGCAATGGCTTGTCCTTTATCAACATCCCACACCAAAAAATACCACTTTTGCTTTCTAGTCTATGAGCTTGATATGCAGAGACACTTTAATTGCTCTGCATTCCTGAGTAATCATTTTATGATGGCTTTATTGCCACCTCTCCCTTATCAGGGTATGGCACTGTTACAGACCCTAGTGATAAATTACCCTTTAGAGAGGGAGAAGACAGTGCCACTTTAACAAGTGCAATAAAGCACTTTTTATACCAGGAGAGTTCAGTGCATTTCCCATTCATCATACACCCTCAGTGATTTTACACAGATTTTACACTGTTGATTAGCTCATTAGTGGGGTTAATTGGATACATTAACTGGCAGAATTACAGCTTGACTATGAACCAGAGGCTGCAGCATTATAAATGACAGACAAACTACAGACATGCATGGGGAGCCTGAAGGAAGTTCTTCTCTTTGATTAACTTTCATTAGGTTTTAATTCTTTCCCTTCTACTTCTATAATTGACTCTGCCTGAATATTTACTATAGCACGAACTGAATGGGGGGATAGATTACATGAAGCTGCATTTTCTGTGTCTGTCTCTCCTGATATCACAAGTATTCAGAATACAATGACTGGAAAGGAACAATAAGAAGGCTGAATATTTAGACCTTATAATTGCAGTAAGTGTAAAAAGAATCAAATCCTCATTGCCAGCACATTTCTTGCCAGAAAATGTGCCCACAGTTGCATATTTGGGGCCCAACACCATTCCCTGTACATAGCTGGGATTTTACAGGTGGATTAATGCAACATAAAAAGATAGGGAACATTTGAGAAACAGGATGGAATCATTCAGTAGTTATTTACTTAGTCTAAATTTTGCACTGGCCTCTGCAGCTGCTGGGATGATGCCGCTGAGGAAGCCTGAGTTGTTTCATCTCACAGACGCCAAAAGGATCCCCCAGTCACTTTGGATGCAGACTTTTTTTTCTTTTTTTTTTTAAGGTTATTATATTTATGAACAAGTGCATCTGCACTCTACCCAGTTTCATATGTAACTTCTCCAAATATTGTTGTCCATCCAAAAATTAATTTCACAAATTCTGAACTCCGCCTTGCACGCGGCCTGAGGAATTTTCTGTTTCTCACAACCTACTTCTTAGGGGTAACAGACAAACAGGTATACGTCTGTAGACTCAAGAGAGCATTTGCACATGCAAATATGAGAGAAAGTTATGCTTCAATCTGTTGAGCACACAGCTGAAAATGTGGAGCGGGACCCCAGGCAAACTCATGTCACTACACAAGCAGGGATTACTTTTTAATAGCTCACTATGCCTTTTTAGGCCAAAGCTCTTAGTGGGGAAGAGGGGGGGGTGCGGGGAGGGAAGGGTGGTTCATATATGCCTTCAGTGGTGAGAGTAGGATTATTGTTTTTTCCTACAAGGATGGAACAAGAATATTATAGCTGCTGAAACTGATCTAATTAACATGCATAGTTCAGTTTCTGACCTTCATTTTCACTTTGACTTTCCCATCTGGAAAGGAAGATGTTCCTAGGTCTTTTTCATTGAATGACTCTGATTTCCATTACTATATATTATCTTAAATTTCATTTCACTGAGAATGTCTTTGGCAAGATAACTATTTATTTTGCTCAGCTTCTGTTCAGGGCCTCTTTCCCCTCCCTCTTAATTTCTTCGTTAAATAATACTAGCTTTGGGTTGCTACTTGTCTCTGAGTTTTTTGTGTCTCTTTTGAGTAGACAGCACTTAGTTGTGAGCGGTAACAACATCAAAGCACTCCAGTATATTCCCTCTTAACTACTTCAAAACCATTACTTTCCAAATGATGTTATTATCTACAACAAAGTAACTACAAGCAATTTGAAAACTAAGGAAGAAGTCTGTGGGTTGTTAAAACCATGCCTACATCAGCATGAAAAAAGTAGTTTCATTGTTGACTTTGTTCCAGTAGTTCCAGTTTTAGAGGCTGAATGACCATTTTATTCACAGAGAGAACTAGACTTTTTCTAAAGTATTATCCTCAATAAAGAGGATTGTAAACTTTCCAGGTAAAGAATTTATTAATTCAGCCCTGAAAGCACAATAGGATAAAAGCAAATCAACAGAAGGATGGATGTTTTTCTTCCTATTAGGTAGTTTGTTACCTTTAAACTGAAGATACAGAAACATCCGGGTTGACTATTTCTTCTTATAGCACTAAGAACAATATCCTCCCTATTTTTCTTCCCAATTATTTGCTTCCTTTGGTCTTGAGCTTTTTCCCTTTGGGAACAAGATTATTGTCCCATAAACTGGCAAATGATTACCATTATCCTTTAATTACTAGTAATGGCGTGAAGCTCAAAAGTAATACTGTGCATCTTGTACTGTGAATATTATTATGCATCGCACTTAGTAGCAGGGAGCTTGATACTAAGTCTGGTTTAGCATTGCCAGAGCTCAGTGGCTCAGACAGGGATTTGCATGGTCTCACAGGCATTGCTACCAGCCTCTGATGTTGGTACTCACATCAAGCAGAGTTGCTCTGCAAAAAGCCCTGCGCAAGTGAAAGGAAATGCTGACAGAGCAAGGCAGCATTCATGATACCTAGCATGAATAAACATATTTGAATCTGGCCCAGTGTTTGCAAATTCTTCCTCTGGAAATAACAGTAGGCATCAAAGACAGATGTAACATGGTGTGACTACAGAAGCAGGATTCTGGCACCCTTCAGCCACAGGCACAAGCAAATGCCTTATTCCAAATGCAGGAAAAGTACTCTTTGAGACAACGAGATTGTTCACGCACCTAGAGCTAGACACTTCTGCATGCACCTGGACTGTAGACATTAGGCATGCTGCTGCAGACTCAGAGGTTTAGCCCAGAAAGCGAAGGAGCAGGTGAGCTACACAAGCGGGTGAGCACCACTGCCAAGCAGCGCAGGATGCAAGACAGCAGCCAGGTGCCCTGTCCTACTGGCACCACAGCCCTTAGCCCTGGCCTGCTCCTGCTGCAAGCCCACCTTGCAGTTGCTACACTTAGCTAGCCTAACAGTCTGGAACTTCCTAAGCAACCAAAGGGAAAGCACAATTGGAAGATATACTTGCCCTGATTCCTGGCCAATTAAATGCTCCTTTTCCTAAAACAGGTTTTCTTTCCTGTTAAATAAGGTGTTTAGCTCGCAAAGTTCAACAGCTTTGTACAGACAAGAGGCTGGGCACCAGACCTGAAACCTTCATGGATGTGGCTCCTCAGAAAGGTAATTTAGTTCCCCAGTTTGCTCGTCAGTTCCCTGACTAGCTATGCTACATCTACGTTCGGATTTTTCCAGGCCTGTATTGAAAAGAGCTGATTAGCTGTCCTTGAGGCACGTACAGGTTCAACTCCATACCTGTAGCAATAACATAAAGACACTGTACTCATGGCATAAGCAAAAGATTCACATCATTTTAGATATTCCAAATTTTAAAACTGATTTACTTAGCTATCTTAATTTTGCAAGAAACCTGGGGGGGGGAGATCTAAGACAGATGCTCACTGTGAACAATTATGTTTATGGTACTTATATTATTATAATATAACTAACATTACAGTATACCATTATGCAAACTGCACATTGAAGATAGCACAAGCTCAGGCTGGGTCACCTCAGTCAGTGTAATAGTCACCATAATCCAGTTCCAGCCCCATTTAATTCACTGCTATGGATACACAGTGCTGGGTGGATAGCTCTGAACTGCTGCCCTGGTCTCAGTGATACCCAACAGGAAAGATACTTTCAGCAATATAAATATAACCTATAATAATCACCTGGCTTAACACAGGTTCTTTCAGAGGAGCTTCCCTCAGTCTCTCTTATAGCCACCAACGGATGGTCTTTAAGAGTCATTTGTAGTGGATGTTTATCAGCTGGTTATATGAAAAATAATTGGTATCCAGGTTAAGAACCTTGTAAATGAAAAGTATGAGACTAAATTATTCTGTGAAATTAAAAGGTATTTAAGTACTTGTATTTATTGACTTCAGTGTAATTTACATTTTGAAAGTTGCAACAAGAGCTTTCAATTCCTTTTGCCAAGGGACTGGAAAAAAGGAAACGATTTGATAATATTAAACTTTAATTCTTCCATGGCTGTTGTTTTGGGAGAACAAATTTGTGATTTTACCATGAAAATGAACAGCATGAAAGGTATAAAACAGGCTAGAATCTGACGCTTACAGAAGGAAGAGAAATGTAACTGGGTGAGTAATAGCATCAAGTAAGGCACCAGGAGTCAGCAGAGAATCTACAGATGAGAATGGAAAAAAGAACTGATTGACAAAAACAAGCTGTGTCTTAGGGAAAAAATGCCGAACATTTTAGTGAGAGCTATGATAAGGCATGCTGAGCTAGAGCAATCAAATAGATTAAAAGCAGCACCAAAATGGCCTCCATAAGCATGATAAAAGTTAGAAAGGAAAAGTGAAATCTTATGTAATGAGAAATAGGGGAGAAATTAAATATGAATAAAAAGAAAAAGACAAACATCTCACCTTAGTATTTTGGGTGTGTTGTGCAAATCTGCAAAATTTTGCAAAGCTATAGAATTACTTTTGATGGAAAAGTCAAAAAAGATGTAAACAGAATATATATGTACAAAAGGCAGTCCCACATGAACCTTACATCTTTTCTTGACATGATAGATGATCTAGGAACGTGAAGCAAGTATGCGTGTGCATCAGTGTAGCCAAGGCTGATGGTAAAACCAAAGTCATATTAAAAAATTGTTTTCAAATGTCATCATTTCTAGCTAGATATTTATTTTGTTCTGAAAGATTTGAATTATATTACATTGGTAGAAAAACTATAGAAATAGATAAGTTATTCTATGGCAGAATCCTTGTGAAGTGTGTAGTCTTTTGTTGTCATTGCTACTTCCTTACGTAGCTTGCTCTCTAGCTATTCTATGATTCATATTCAGTAATGCAATTTTGGCTGCATTCCTTCCCTCTGAATTGATGTTTCTTTCCATTGCTGTTAGCTAACATGTTATTCAAATTCAAGACATTATTATATTTCTCCTCTCTTTCTCTCTCCTCTTCTTTGTTTTCTTCCCTCCACGATCAAACCTTATTAACATCCTGGTTCCAATTCCTTCTATTTTTCTGTGTGCTTACAGTATACCCATGAACGCTGGAGTTTCACAATGCAAAAAAGACCACTCTGTGTGATTTATAGGAGAAATTTTTTTTTCTAAACTTCCTGCCTTCCCCTCTCAACTATCACAGTTTTTACACTTCATTAACAGGATGAATGCACACACACGCACAAGTACTCCATTACTTCATTTCTAGACAAAACCACAGGCATTTTTAACTATTCTTCCTCCCTCTCACAACTGTTCTGCTGTTTTACTCCTGTAGAAATTGTTTGATCTTCTGATCATTACTAGGTACTTTCAAATCCTACTGTAGACAGCTTTTAAAAGCTTTTTTAACAGTTTAACATAGTGCAAGTGGCTGGAAACGTGAACCAGGATTATAAATCAGATGACAAAGTATGTTCTTGTGTTAAAAAGGTAACTCTTATAGGCCCTAGTCCTATATAAATCTTAGGTTCCTCTTTAAGTCACTTTGAAAAAATTTCCACAGTCTGATGATTTTATAATACTGACCATCTTATTTTGTGCAACTTTCTGTTGTATTTTGTTTTAAGAACTGTAATTTATTACAAAGTTTAAGATATGTATAAATGAGCCTCAATTAGCTATCAGAGGGAATTTTTTAAAGCAAAGGAGTAGCAAGGTATACTCCCCATTAGCTTCACATGTTGAGGTTAAGTAGTTTGGATGGATGGTGAAGAGAATATGCAGAAGTTTGTAAACAGTCATATAGCTATTATTTATGATCTCTGGAAGCGATGGAAGCAAATGGGCCTCACAAGCACAGCTGTACAGAGCTGCCCAGTCCCACTGAGCCCAGCTGGGCAATGCCACTTTGCCTCACCTAGCTGCCTGCAGCTTTCTCGGACATCAGAGGGCATGGACAGCACAGCACTGCTCAGCAGGAGCCCAGTTTCTTTTCCTTGCCTGTCAACTCAGCAGGAATGGCTGGCGGGCTCTTTTTCAAATAACATGCCGCCTGTACAGACCTTAGCTTCTGGATTTTCTGACATTTCTTTCACAGTTGTGAGATCTGCTTGTTTGAACAGTTTAGATAAGCTTTCTTTAAACATGACTACAAAGATCTGAAAACCTATTTTAAATAAGCACAAAATGTACCAACACGATTGCAACAATTACATGTAAATTCTATATATGAATTTCTCCAAAGTCTTGGCTACCACCATGATATTAGTCATAGAATCATAGGATCACAAGGTTGGAAAGGACCTACAAGATCATCTAAGTTTTACCATCCTCCCATTACCATTGCTACCACAAGCACTAAACCATATCTTGTAGCTCCTCATCCACATGCCTCTTGAACATTGCCAGCGATGGTGACTCCACTACCTCCCTGGGCAGACTATTCCAGTGCCTGACCACTCTCTGAGAGAAAATGTTCTTCCTAATGTCTAATCTAAACCTAGCACAACTTGTTGCCATTTCCTTGGGTCCTGTTTTTTGCCCAGGAAAAGAGATCAAGCCCCTTCTCATCACAACCTCCCTTCAAGAAGATGTAGAGTTCAATGAGTCATACTCCCTCAGGCCAATCCTACCTATGACAGCTCACGGTGAAAAGGAATAACCCAGTTGTGCAATGACTCCCAAAACCATTAGCTCCACACTCATGGTGCAAGTAAGGCAGCAAGCCCTTTCCTTGGGAAGGCAGGAATCATCACTGACCAGTGTGAGGTCAGCTGCCTCAGTCCCTGCCCAGCCCTGGAGACAACTCCACCTGGCATACTACCCTATGGGGTAATTATCCAAACAGAAAGAAGTGGCACTGATGAAAGCATGCTTCCCTGCTCCTGAGGCCTTAGCAGAAGAGGGATGTTGTGGTTGGCCTGGCCTAATGTGAGACCCAGGCCAGAGAGCAATGAAAAGCACCTGGAAGCAGGCAGAGATGCAGGGTCATTTTTCCTCATTACAGCTTGTTTTTCTAGAGCATTTTCCACTCAAGCCTACTCAACAGAGCAGACTCAGTCTAAGGTGAATGACAAATCCATTTAACAGGGATCAATCTCTCCCAGGGAAGCATAATATGTGGGACTAGCTAAACAGGTCAACCTTCTCTTCCTGCATCACAAATTTCAGGCTCAGTTTTCTGTGAAATCCTAGAGACAAACTGAAGGAAGAATGTCTATACAGATCTGAATGGAGGGAATTTTTAACGGCAGGCATGGCTCACACCAAAACACTGTCATAGCTAAATGCTAAGCAGCTCCTCTCTCTTTCTAGTCATTATCAGATTACACTCAGCTCTTCAGGGCAGCTTATGCAAGACCCTGAAGTCCAGGCTGTCTGTTCTCTGTTAACCTAGCTTTACAAAATATCTTCTGCACAGCTTTTATCAGTTGTGTTTCCCTGTACCTGAAAATAGAGCTAAATAAGATGTGGTCCGAGCCCACAGCAGTTGCTCCATGTGCCTTCTCCCTGATGACTATTGCTCTCAAGTATACTCATTCTCTCACACTAAAACAACAGCACTTGTGAACAAATAGACACACAAAGGATGCCTACACGAACCCAGAAATCTGACTCATCACATGTTAATACAAAGAACAGAAGGTTTTACACAAGAATATCAGATAGCATTTTTCCTTCATAAATGTGTGGCTCAAAAATCAAATTAAAATTCCTTCTCATAAAAAAGAAATCAGCTACATGTGAAAATAAGCTTTACTACACTTAATGCATAATAGTAGTTATATTACCAAAACTGAAAGCTGATAGTATACAAACGTACAACACATACTCCTTCCAGACGTCATAGAAAAGAGGAAAGGAATTGCCCTTCAAAGGATCAAGATATCAGCTCGCAGATGGGAATTGTCTTCCCTTCTGCTAAGCTGACATTTACCATTCAAAATCCTTATTTGCAACTTGACACAAAATTCTCAGTGAAGAGCACTTACTCATCACTGTGCAGATTTTACTAAACCCTCACTTATGGTGAAAATTATCTGGGCAAAATTATCTACCTACTCACATCCTTGATTTCACTGGAATCAACTGACTCTGGTCTCTTGCCTTCTCTTATTTATACTTACACTGTATTTTTTTACACTGCTTATAGTCAACGTTATTTCAATTATTCTGGGGCATATTTTCTCTATTTCTCTTGTGTTTTGCACATGGGGTTTTACAAAGACAATCTAGGCAAAGCGTGTCGTTTTGTATTTTAAAAGAAGCAATACTCTCAATAATCTCATATGTTTGCATATGACAGAGGAGATTTACAGACAAATTAAATCTCAGTATATTCTCACTAGAACTGTAGCCGTTAAGGAATTCAGAAACACTGGGAATATAAATCCAGATATTTCAAGCTATATGTGGAATGTTGCCAGATTTAGAAACAATTCAATAATGTCATATTTTAGAGGTAACATATCTTCAGTCTGGCAGCATCTTAAAGCTCATATCTCACATTACTAAGTTCATATTTCATGGAATTCATACATACATAATTTTCTTTTTTTTGCTACAAAGGTGATGAATTGCAAAAGATGTCACATCAAAATATAAACATGAGTATAGAAAATTTGTTGAAAAGTTTTACTGTTTGTATAGAATTGCAAGCACCGGTTGCAGTGCAAAATTATAGTTCACAGAATCACAGAATTGTAGGGGTTGGAAGGGACCTCCAGAGATCATCGAGTCCAACCCCCCTGCCAAAGCAGGTTCCCTACACCAGGTAGTTCATTACAAACTGTGCTTGGCCCGGGACAGCTGCTTACTCTGCTTCAAATGTAAAATACCAGGATATTCATTCTTTAACCTAAATACAACTTGCTTGCCTTATAAACCTATTTATCAGTGTATGATTTAGTTGGTATTCAAAATGCATCCACTAAATAAAATAAAAACTACATTGAAAGTTACTTGCAGTGGTAACAATGCAAGATTCATTACACAATCACTGGAGCATGATGTGACACAAAGCCAAGCATCTTGACAGCCTTAGAAATGACACAGTTGTTCACCATGTGTAGAAAGATAATGTCAAAAGAAACTTACCTCGCTCCTTCTCTCTTTTAATGAGATTTTTACTCTTTTCAGGCAGTACAAATCACCTATGAAAGTAACTTGATGTAGGACGTCCTCTGATGTTGGCCAGTTTTATGCCATTTATCCTTTTCTTTTCTTCAGTCAGCTCTAAAGATGTTCCAAAAGAAAAAGACGAAAGAAAATCTAATTGGATCCTGTTATCTGACTATAATACTTGGCAATAAAACAATGTGGTGAATACTTGGCTTGCTGAAATAGGTGACTCGAGCATTTTGAATTTACAGCTCCATGCATAAACTGAGTAGTGGATAACAAAAACATACATGTAATTATTCCTTGGTTGACGGGAAAGGACTTGAGGAATGGATGATGAGAAATAAGAAATAGAACTGGAAGAGAAAAAGAGTAAAAGTACCTGCATTTTAGCTAGCTTTTGTCAATGAATATTAAAATATTATTAATAGTTTTTGGCATGAGAAAGTGCACTACAAGCTCCCTGCTAGAACTTATATTCAAGCTGTAGGACTATGAATATATATTTAAAGTTGGAGCAAATCTTAAGTTTAATGTCTTTTTCACAACCACTATAACTTGGTGCAAATGCAGATAAGCTAAGCACTTCAATTAGCCCTTCTATTTATTGTTTCAAAATGAAACGCAGAAGTGTGGAGCAACAAATCTTCTCCACAACTCTTTATGTCAGTGTGTAAAGGGTGAGATGCTTCCCTGAAGAGCTTGCATTCTTTCATCAAAGTCTAATGTCAGATATTAGCTGGTGCTGCTTCACTGAAAGCAAAGCATTGGTGCTGATTACACCAGCTAAGTACATACATTCAAACAGCATGAATTAAATGTCACAACTTTGTGATCAGGGAAGGGGAACATTTGTGCTGAGGAAGCAAGCTTATGATTATGTTGCCCTAGGCAGAACAAAAAGGATCTTAGTTTTGAGAGCCTGAAATTTTGAAAAACAGAGCAAACTGCAGTGCTGCTAATTTTGCTGACAATCTTTTAAATAAAAGTGAGTTAGTCTATGAGATCATTGCAAATATTCAAGTATACAGGTAGAAGCTTGACTTGCCTCTCATTAGTTCAAAAAGGTTTTTCTTGGATGAAGGCTATGCATGTGATATCCCACAACACAATGTCCACAATGAACCCAGACATATTTCTTTAACAAAAAGATTAAAAAATACAGCAGAGTACAAAAGAGAATAGAGATTTAACCTTGCTGAAGAAACTGCCTGAATCAACTTCTTATTACAGAAGGAGATTGAATTGTGTCATTACAATGAAATAGATATCACAACAATTTGATCAGCCTCGGCTATTAGGGGATTCTTGCGTAGAAGAAGTGAGTAACAGCGCTACCTACTTTCTTCAGCATTTTGGAAGACAGAATACATAGCTTTTTCATAGCCTTCCCAGTTGAAGCTGCAACAACACAGTGACTTCCTTTGTGGCCTCAGCGTCTACCTAACTTTTTCTGTTTTGCATCCTACATCCAATGTTATAACACATATAACACACAGATGCTTGTGCAGCAGAAGTTCTATATTAAAATGAATGTGTGGTTTTAAAACATATTGTCCAAAAATGCTCTTTATTAATCAATTAGACTGCTACAATTCAACTTCATAGCTTCCTGAAGTCATATTATTCAAGGCTAAGTGTAAAAGAAGAGAGTGCCGCTTTCTGTCCCGCCAGCTACACACCTACAGTGGGACTGGATCCTATTCTGCCTTGTAATACTTAATGAAGTGACTAGCTGTTGAATTATTGCAGTTGTGTGGAGTCCTACAGCTCAGCTTTCAAAGCAGTTAATTATATACTTGAAATCAAAGCTAGTAATCCCAGTGGTTAGCATTAAATTGTTTTTATTCACACTCCTTTTAGATGAATTCTTGCATACTTACGCATTCCCAGATACACGTATACACACACAAGTACAGAATGAGGCACAGAAGACCTGACTACACCACTACACAGAATGAGGATAGGATTTAAGCTAAAAAGGTGGAAGGGCACATTTTCTGACTTCATGCCTGCAGCTACACCAGGTATTCTCTCTACATGGGATTTCAGGTCTCAAGTGCCACAGGACTTTTTGTTACCCTACAGCTAAAGCAGCAGCCAGTTCTGCCTCTGAACAGGGGTCTCATAAGCAACAGCAGCTATTGCTACCCCCAGGCAGTAGCAGAGGTCACAGCCTCAAGCTGCCAGTGTGGTGCTGTGTTGGAAAGAAGTTATTCCTATTTCTCCTATTGTAGCTTCGGGGCCCAGGATGGTTAGTCAGTGAGTGCACAGGGTTGACAACCTGGCCCTTTAGGTGAGACTGTTGATTACTCTTTCACATGGCAGGCTTCACTTTATCACATGTCAGATATGTATCTCTGCTACGCTTAATTCATTGGAAGAATAACCTCATAAAGAAATTAGATAAGTATCTGTTGTTCTGTCACAGAAGAGGGAAATCAAGACTCATCTTAAAACACTGAGGCACAATTGCTAATTACACCTACAGCTCCCAATGAGCTCAACTGCACTACCTTTGATTTAAAAAGCTCTAATTTTTATTGCCCTTATTATACTCTTGGAGTGTTTTAATGGAGACAGAATATGGAAGAGGAAAACCACATATCTTACAGTTTTATCAGATTTACAGATTCTGGTGAAACATCCATCATTTCACTGTGCAATTTTCTTCTATAAGTGAAATGCCAACTATCCTCTTTCAAACACTGATAAAAATAAATTATTAAAGATGTATGCAAACCAACTGCCCATCAAGACAACCATAATTTCATTTGAGATGGGGGTACAGGATCAAGTTTATTATGTGAAAAATTCCTTTTTCAGTGATCTTTAATCCCATCTGTTATGCAACAGACACTGATTTATGCAGCATTCAGTTACAGAACCCAAGCCATGCAATACATAGGATGACTTTCATTTGGAAATATTATCTGGATATAGATATCTAATTAAAGAGAGTTCACATTAATTCATTAAGATAACATGTCAGTAGACATTATCCTCCCATTTGATTGTAATAGCATATTACCATTATAATACCATTGCTCTAAAACACAGAATTTAGCAGCAGACTAGAATCTTCTGCTCCTTCCTTCTTTAAAGATAAACAGCCATCAGATATACCTTACAGTGACCTTGTCAGTCTAAAACTACATGTTGGAATATTAACACTAATGGTATAAAAATGCAAACAATACATTAATTCTAAACCTTCAGGAAAGAAGAACGTATTTGCAAGTATGCAAAAGATGACACTGGAGTTTTTAACACTTTATACTGAAAATACAGAGCATGTAAATGCATTGGTTCCATGGAGAATCGCCTTAATGGCTTTGACCCTAAAGAGTAAAATATTAGGAACACCTCAAGAGCTGCATATTCAGTTGAAACAATGGTGCCCTTAAGCTGAATGACGCCTTTTCATTCTGTCATTTTGTCTTGACCAATGCGTTCAATATAATCAACTATGGCAATGACTAATCCCATATTTCTAGGTCTAGATACAAATCATTACAATCAGAGAAGGATCCACAAAGTAACCAACTTATTCCTTATACAAGATACAGTCAAGAACAACTTTATAATGCACTCAATTCTTACAAAAATGCACTAAAACAACATAATATTTTTTTAACTATATGTAATAAATATAAAATAATAAACATATATTTCCTTACTTTTGGGGAGCACTGAACACAGGGAATCATTCTCCAATCTGCATCAGAAAGATCCCACAGTCCTATTTTGTATGTGGCATGGGTACATTCTGTATTTGATGAGTGCGTGTACCTAGGAGCATGGCATCTCTAATTCAGAAAGAATACTGACTTGTATGAAATAAATTCATATATCTTCTTCCATGCTGTGAAAGTAAATACTGGACTCTGTTGATACAAAACTTTTTGTTTCTGTAGATTTACGTATGGCTTATCAGATCTCACCACAGTAATGTATCTATCTTGCAGAAAGGCTCTCTTTTTAGCAAGAAGTCTTCTGATATATAGGGGGAGATTATTCTCAATTACAGACAAGGAAGCAGTAACACGATGACATGAATTAACTTTCAGAAGTTATTCCTTCTGAGACAGGAGCAAATTCAGGGAAGAAAGTCCTATCTCCCTGATGTATCAACTTAAGGAAAACACAGCTGAAATGGTTTGGACCAAAGAAATTCTTCTAGAATTATAAAGACCTAAGATGAATGAATGATGTGAATTGCTCCAAAAGTAATGCCTCCTATTTATTTTGTGGGAACTATAATAGATACAAAGGGCACAATAACAATACTTAATAGAGCAAATCCTCAGCTATAAAATACTGTTTTTCAAAATAGTCACCACCATTAGCTACACGTTGTCACCACTAACAAACAAGTGTCTGCATTCTGCATTTGTAAAAATCTGAACTAGTAGAGGAGGCCTGCTTTTTCACAATTCTTATGACAGCGTTTTTACTAGGAAAACATTGCCCATGCATTCCTTTCATTGATCCAAACTGATGGAATTCAGAAGGCACCAGATGTGGACAACATGGTAGGTGAGGTAGGACAGTCCAGCCAAGTCCAGCAATGAGATCCACAGTCTTCAAACATAATAAGATCTGGTGTTATCATGTTTTAAGTGAAACATTGGCTTTTCTGGACTGGCTCAGGGAGTTCCAGTCTTCATCTTAATAATTATTACAATTTAGCAGTTGAGTTGACTGTTTGCGCAGGTTCAAGGAAATCCAGAAGGATCACCCATTTTCTATCCCAAAAGATAGCGCACATCACTTTACCTGCGGAGGGCTGTGGCTGTCACCATCAGACTCATGTTTTTTAGATAGCCCCTGACAAACTTATGTATGGTGTGTTTTCTCTTCCTGTGCAAGTGGATAACCTAGCACCCTAGCACAGACTAATATTTAAACATCACCACCATCATCGCCAATGCATTGAAGCTGATATTCAGCTCCACACATGGTCATAATCCACAGATTCACACTAATGAGCTGATTGAGATGGTCTTCATTTCATGGTGTTGCAGCTGTGCATGGCTGTCTGAAACATGGCTTGACATTGCTATCACCACTGCTGAAACACACCACCCACCCCCACACTGTGCTCACATCCATTCATTGGTTTTCATATACATTCAGCAAGCATTGATGACTGTCAATGGGTACCCTTTTTTTCTGCATTTAGGGAATTCAGTGTCACATCTTTGCTTCATACATGCTTCACTGTCAGACATTTTGTCAGACTGGCCCTCTACCATCTCCTACTTCATGGCAACAAATTATAATGGGATACTGGTGGGAAGGTCCAACCTCTACAACCAACATCCACCTCTGATATCGACAGCCAATAAAGCAAAATAGTAGGCATTATAACTTTCAGGGCAGCCCTTGTTCAAGTTACCTTCTAATGTAAAATAGCCTGATCCCACCTCTATGTGAATAGATAGAGCTGCTCTGGTCAGCTGAGTTCTCAGCTGCATGTATTAGCTTTCCATTGAAGATCATTTGTGATTCAGGAAAGCAAAGCTCACTACAGTTGGCAAGAGACCAAAGACAGGACATGCTCAGCCTTCTAGATTAAAAAAGTGGTATCAAAATTATATGCGCCACCAGGATAACACAGACTGTACAAATTTAAGCAGCATTCACAGACTGGGAAAGCAGCAACTTGGGTATTCATCACAGTTGTGTCAAATCTAATGCACAACAAAATTATGATGAATTCTGGATGACAGATGACAAATCCTTGAGAGTAAACGTGTCCCTGAGGGCAATAGCAATGAACAGAGTGAATAAGCCACAGAAGAGTAAATACATAAATGCATACTCCTAAATTATCTGAGTTAGAGTTTGCCACCAGCAGACCACGCACAAATTTATTAATTTACAACTCCTGTTATGGTATGGATTATGCGTACTTGAGCATAAGCAGGCTATGTCTGACAATAAAACCAGATGCTAAGCAGGGATAGAAAGCAGATGAAGTCTTAACTACATCTCACTACGCATTAAAAAAAAAATCACAATGGGCTCAGTTTAGTCTCCCACTTGCATATGTCCCTCTAACATGGTGGTACTTGAGTTACTCCTTAGAGTGCTACAAGCCTGGATTCTGGCTGCAACTTCAGAAGGCAGAGGTCCTGTGTAGATCCGAGTTATTCATTCATCAGCCCCATGTGTGCTATGGATACATAGAGGAATCTCAAAAAGCATCTGACACCTGATGTAACAAGAGAATTGAGCCCTAAAAATGTCAAGTCTGGTACAGAAGTAGGTCAACAGGAAAGCTGCTGTGAGAACGAACAATAGGGAGAAGGGAAGGAGGACATCTATTGTCTGTAACATACTTTAGCAGGACCCTCAGAGTAGCAGCAGCTATCACATTATCTTCATGCAGACACTACCAATTTTTAAAAACTTGAAGTGCAGGTAGCTACGCAGCAAGTTGTGAGACCTGCTTCAAAAGATCCCTAACTCCATATATGCCTCTTTTTATTTATTGTTACAGTTGTTACAGAATATTTTTACCCCAAGTGGAAAGCAAAGTTGAGGTATTCTCCTTCCCACTGTCTGATAAACACTAACAACTGCTGACTTTTTAATGGTGAGTGCTTTAGTTCAGAACAACTTAGATGGATGAAGTAGATTTCCTGTATATATTTGAATACATTAGTTATCACTGAATGAATATACACATGCTCTCTCTCTATGAATATATTTTTAACATCTTTCTATATTTACTACAGTGCATAATATAACATTCAGTTTGACCTTTTTAATCTAATCACTACTTGTCACAATAAAGATATTTTAGACACGGAAAATATCTAAACCTCAATTGTCTTTTGACTTCATTGTAGCGCTCTGATGCTGTCAAATATATTTCAGAAATGCACAACACGTTATTCTGAAAGGAAGGCTCCTGTTACCCCCAAATAGAACCATCTGTGGTCAACATTTTTCGTTTATGCATTCTAACTTAATCATCGTCTTGTAGCTGAATGAATTCAGCTTATCATGAATTTTGGAAAGAAAAAAGTAAAATTGCATTAAAAAACAAAACACCTGAAACTAGATTGTGTTACTGATAATTAGAAGCTTCACACAGTTTTTAACAACAGAGAAAGATTAGATGCATAGTCTTGGGCCAGTACAGCCCTTCTCACTCAAGACATCACTGTCTGTCATGAATAAAGTTCTACATGTTTCTCTAACGGGGATTTCCTTTTTCAGTACTACCAGCCAGTCTTGCTTTCCTGTACTCCCAGTAAACAAAACCAGAAGCAGGGAAACCTGGACAGTGGTAATGCAGGTGTGGGTATTACCCTACCCTACGCTTCATTTCAGGGCTAGAGGAAAACTCACATTTGGTATAGCTTTTTCTTCCATCTTTCTGTAAATGCAGGCAAGTTATCTCAGTGCTAGTCACAGTTCAGTGTATTTATTCCACCTAGAAAGATTAAATGTTTACTCCTGAAGGAAGATTATTAATATTGCATGGCCATCTATCTTGGGTCCCATCTTCAGGCCTCCAGTCCATCTGCTCTAACCATGCTGTATGGAATGGGAATTGGAAGATAGAGCATACTACCAGGTCCACTACTGTGAACTGCCCCAACTTTTCACCTAGCTTTGCAGTGCGGGGGAACTGAACAAAATGGTTTGCAGGAGTCCATCAACACTCAGAAATAAATTGCAAAAGAGGAAGATTAAAACTCTTCATTTAACTAATCCACTCAGTAGAGTTTAACCTCTCCTCCCCCCCCAAAAAAATTACCACGAACGTGAATGTCCCAGTACTACATGTGCTGTAAGGGTTTCATATGCATAGTTCTGAACATGGAAGACTTGCATTCGAGATAGCTCCTTTTTTACATTAGTGTTTGAGTACCTCAAATAAATAAAGAAAATGCATAGTGTCCAGAGTATTCCCTCATTCAAATTTCACCTTAAAAAAAAAGGAAAAAAGATATATGAATGCAGAATTAGTTGGGCCAAATGGCAGGCAAAGCCCCTTTTTTTTTTTTTAAATAACATTTCAGTTATGTTGTTCATGTGCACCAAAAAAAAAAAAAAACCAAAGCACTGAACTCACATCAGATTCTTGTGTTTAATTTCCTCCATTTTGAAAAAACAATTTGAGGAAGAATGAGCAATCTGAGATTTTAAAATATTTTTCTATGGAAAATACTTAAATTAATTTTTAGATGTGGTTAATATTAGCAGTGTCTATCAGGGAGTGAGATTCATCTATAATACTTTAGACATTGCAAATGCATAAACCTAATTTTAAAGATACCAATAAAATTTATGGGACCAGCTACATGTATAATAGTGTATGTGCATTCATACAGAATGAAACTTCACAGCCTCTCTCTAGTGAAACATGCTGAAGTCAGGAAATGGCTATTAATATATAAAATAATATCCTAATTAATAAATGTACGAGTTGTCTGTCTCCTGAAGTACATTTTCAAGTAGCTCACTTTTAATTGTGACACAGTTCTGTGACTGTTATGTTGATATTTGTAAGAAAACTCTTCCACACCACATTGCTTGTTATATCCATAATAATCGGAACAGGATGTTTGTAATACTGAATTTCTTTACTGACAACATATTTCCATTGAATGATATTTTACTGTCACATCTTCAGAAAATAAATATTCCATAAAAAACAACAAGAGACAGGAGAAGCAGAATTGCAACTTTAAAGTCTCAGAGGGCTAAGGATACATGTTTTTCTGCACAATGGACAAAACAGGAAAGTCACACCATTTCTATATTCTTCTTGCTTATAATTACATGGAAACTGAAGGTTAGGGAGGGTATCATTCATAAAGCGGAAAATGTTCTATGTCACCACAGAGTTTTAATAGGCAATTCATGTGTATTAATAGGGGCACATCTGTTCCAAAGGCTTGCATTATGCAGGTGTCTGTTCCTCTTGGTTTTTTTTCTTTATTATACAGTAGGTAATTAGTTAGACATTATTATAGCAATCCCCTTTTGGACCACTTATCACATTATCAAAGGCTTTAGTTCTAATTATGAAGCATGAAATAAGAAACTTCGCACATGCGTAACCCAAATAAACATCTACTCAGATTTTGAGAGATTGAGCATTCTTTTACTTATAGAAATAAAAACAAGGTAATGCCATTGATACAAGAACTACGTTTTGTTTTACAAGTCTGTGGTAGCAAAATCAAGCCTTTCATATTTTCCTTCCAAATCACTATAGTGAGCTTAAATAATATTTGGATACTTATTTCAAGTTTAAAATACAGCTTTTCCAAACTATATTCAATGAAAGTTACAGCCCTACACCTGTTAACTAGATCTTTAGCCTAGATAATTTAACTGTTGTTTTGACAACATAAGGATCCATTTTTCTATCCCAAACTTTTCTCTCAGTAACTCTCAACTAAACTCACAGTCTGTCTTGCTGAAAAGTCCTGTGGTGTTGTATATGTTAGCTTAGGCTGACAATAGATAAAACAAATACTATTCTGACTCAAGATTTCCCTTTACACTCTCCATAAGAGCCAATAGAAGTGTGTTAGAGTCACACTTGTCTGGACTTCATTTTTGCTTTGGAGCTTTTCCTAAATCCATACATCCAAAGTTTACCCATTCTTTCTGAACAATACTCCTAAGATTTTGTCTTTTTACACAATCACGAAGATAAGGTTATTTCCTAGAAACTTCAATTTTTGCATCTTGTCTTTGTTGGTGTTGCTTTCTTCAGCTTCAGTACTGAAGTTCTTTCTGATCAATGTCCACTTTGAATGTTACCTTAACCTGAATCATCCTATTGCCACCTCACATTCTTTATAATCTGCGTTTCCAAGAATTTACCATATGTGATTCTACCACCTATGAACTCAGGCTAATTTCAGTGGCCTATATATTCAAAGTGACAACCTTGCACATTCTTAGTAGCATCTCCAGAATTTGAGACACCATTCCACCTAAATTAATTTACTTATTAAAATCTCTAAATAATACTCTTAATCTTGACAGCATTCATGACTACTGAAGTACTACTCAGTATCCAAGCAGTTATGATATTCTCCTTGGTACTATGGCAGGGGACAGTCTGTTCATCTGATCTCTGCTAAGGCTAATTGTATTGTGTGTGTCTTTTTGTCTAAAGGAAAATACATCAACTGTTCAGGCAGAGTTCGTTATTATCATTTCAACTTCTGGCCACATGAAAAGTGCAATGGATGGGAATGCTGAGATTTGCCCAGGGACCATTGCTATGGAGCAGATCTGCTCCCAGCACATTTATCAGATAAAGCTAGGTTACTTCGGGCACTGTTTTACCTCAAACCTGGCACATAGAAAAGGGGTATCTAACTGTTTGAGATGGTTCTAAATGTCTGTGGAAACCTTTATGAATATATCTTAAGGTTGTGACAGCTGCTATAGCAAAGCAACGTCCACATACCTTTTGCTTTTGGTTCAGAAATCTAAATTCCATCTCAGCTAGACCATTTTACTATATTTTAATATTTCATTTTCAAAAGTATAAACACTTGAAAAAAATGGCTAATACAGACTCATTTCATAATCAGAAAATAAGACAGAGTCCTCATTACTTCAAATCTAAAAACTATGCAAGATGGCATAAAAATTATCTAATTTTTGTCGCTTCTGACTCTTCCTTTTCAACCACAGACTTTGCACAGCCTCTCACTGCGTAATTAAAATCACATCTTTCAAACTCTCAGTACTATTTTCACTTACACATGCGCTTAAATGAGCACCCAGTTTTTCCCCAATTGCATCTTAAACTTAGGAGGCCACTGAGAGTATAATTCTCATGAATATATGTACTACAGCAGAACTTTGTTTAGAATACTTATGAATCCAAGCATTCTCCATGATAGTTTTTATTCAGGCCACATGGTCACAACTAGCAATGTCAATTAATCTTTTAGGGATAATCAGATTCAAAGTTAAAATTAATTTCCTCCCTAATATCCTTCAAGGATTCAAGCAGATAAATCTTATTTCTACATTGCATTTCAGAGCGCGAGTAAATGGCGAAAAACCAGAGGAGCTGTAAAAATAACTAGGAACGTTATCCTGTCTGAAAGGCAGACTGGAAAAGATTGAACCATTTGATTAATAGTTATAATTCAGAATATGATGGGCATAGTGTCTGGAATAATTAAGGAACAACAGGCTGCAAAATGACAAGAATAAATGCATAAAACAGAGAAACTGACTGGCAGGTGAAGCTATATTTCATGAAACTATTTCCTCTCTACTCTCCCAGTTCCTTACTACTCTTCTCTGGAAAGTCCCAGGTTTCTTTATCAAACCTTCTGCAATAATTTATTATTGTTATACAGGCAGAGTAAATTTTACCACATGCCAGTCATGTCTACAAGTTCAATTAAAATGACAAGAATGACATGGATGGGTGACTTTTGTGCAAAAGGGAAAAGAGAAGCAGCTCTTCAATGAAATTAAATTCCAATACCACTGTTTTGGCAAGGTGTTTCTGCATGCACAGAAGAAAAATTGTGTTCCTGAGTTTTCATCCCTGGAGACAGTTAACCAATAAAAGCTATAGCTGGGTTTGATTAACTCTGCATGTTTTTCTTGACCTCATTAACAGAGTCAGCTGATGGATTTCTAGATCAATTTGCATGCAAATGTAGAAAAAAAAAGGAATTGTGCTATAACACTGAGCTATTCACCTTTCTGGACTCTTCATTATCTCATTTCAAATTTCTGTAGGCAAGATAAACCAATGAATGGACATAGTGACTAAAGTACCCTCAAAGTCCATTTGTCAAGATCTCAGAAAGGGATATTTCCCACTGTAGTTTCACTTATGTACAAGTCTGGCCTGAAAATCTGACTTTTCACAAATAGTCTCCCTTTCTTGGTCATTAACAGCCTGCTCCTCTTTTAAGAATCTTAAGTACATACAAAGGCAAAATTAAAATAATAGCATTAGTGAAATGAGAAATAAAGAGCTTAGGATCATATTTTTGAACAGTATGAAACAAAAAAATCCACTAATATCAATGCTCATGTGCTTCTTTACCCTATATCGCCTCGGTATCAGTGTTTTTACACAAGGTCAGTTTCTTGTGTTTTGCTAATTCATCATACAGTTTTAAACAACTCATACTGAAGAAACCAGTGTTTATCCAATTAATATTTGAAAAGTAAGAAATTCAAGGCCTGTCAAAGTAGGATTTACAATGACAGTAGGAAAATATTTATTTTCTGTGAATATTTTCAGTATTATTTCTGTGTGTATTTCTAGAAGGTAAAAATAAGGTAAACAGAAGAAAGATCAGTGTTAAATTTTTTGACCAGAAGCACACATCAAGCTGTAATTTAATGATTTTGTAAACACAAGATGCAAAGACTTTTCTATAACTCAGTTTCAATACTAGGATCTCAACACAGAGATTAGCAGATGACAAGGTAAGTAGATCAGGACAGGTAAAGCTGAAAGGAAAGAAAAAGTTAGGACTCTAATGCCATATTGATCTAGGAAGAGGAGGTTACATATTCAGTTATATCAGCAAAGCTTTTACCAATTAGACCAGTGACAATTATCCACCAACTTAAAATGAACAGTAATACAGTATGCATCATGTTGATGTTCAAACTGACATGAGAAATGGAAAGCACAACTTGTTACCATACACTTAACCTTTCAAACAATATAAACTGGCATAGACAGTATTTATGTATCTACAGAGCACCAAAAATCAACCTAGTTTAGAAGAAAAGGGGCTACACAAATCTTGTATTTTATTAGTATATAGATTAGCAGATTAGCATATAGTGTAGATTAGAATATGTTTGTATATACAGCACCATATTGATCTGTCATGATATAGGTGTGAAGATGATGGTCACAAATACAATGGACAAGCTAAGGAGAACACCAGCCTCTTTACTGGTGAAGTTAAAAAAGAAAAAGTACTTATCCAGCATTTTTTTCTGTTAACCAATCTGTTGTTACAACTAATATAGATTTTATACTTTTATACAAATTCAAGTGCATTTCTCTAAATAAATATCTTTGGAAATACAACTGGAATATCAAAACAATTAGAGGTAGGAAAATTTTGCTATTGATAAAAAAAGATGGAAGTGAAGTAACAGTATACATCAGGTCTTCAGCATGAAAATAAAACTTCAGTAGAACGGACAGACAATCCAAACAAAAGTAGCAGTTATTACATATACGCAGTTTTATTACATTGATAATATTAATATGATTTTAGCTATCTACTTATGGGCAAATTTTCTTCATATGTAGAAAGAAGTGAAAAATGAAGTTGTAACTTTTGTTGATAACACAATTTCTTGTCTCGGCAAAACAAAGTTGTCAAAAAGGAACCACTGAAGCTCCCATTAACAACAGGAGAACTGCGCAGCACATGTGCAAAGAAAGTTCACCATGAGAAAATGAAGAGTCAGAAATAATAGACAAGGTGTTATTCCTCTACCTTCAATACCATGCTCAGTAACAACCTCTTTAAAGCAATATAATATGCATGCCTAAGGGAAGGATACTAAATCACTGGAGGTATGAGCTTTACACACAGAAAGAATGTCAAAATTCTCTGAACACCTTAACAATGATCTGATTATTACTAAAGTTCTATTAATAGTATAGCAAGAAGAAAGCACATGAAAGACACCTCTTCGCATCTTTATTTTGCACCCTTCCCAACCAAAAACAGTAGAGGCAGTTAGAAGCATTAACAAATATATTAAGCACTCTTCTGAAATGCATTCATTAGTGCAAACTGTTAGAAACAATAGAATCACAGATTCAAATAGCAAATGTTTGGATTCAAATTTCTCAGTGAAAAGAGAACTTGTGGAATGACTCTTGTCAGATGTACCAAGGCTGGAAAACTCATTGTAGTAGCTTAAGGATGAATATAAAAATTCAAAACAGACAGACTCACATGACAACACCAGAAAAAGTTTAATGGAATAAGATCATTAACCTGGCATCATCAAGTAAACATCACAAGAGAAAAAGAGGTTTGTCATTCCCAGAGCTGAGCCTTGTCAGCATTCATCTGGATTTATGAGCCAGTAAAATAATCCTTCAGGATTACCTGTCCTGTTTTTCACTATTACTGCAACTTCAAGGCGGCTGTTTTGTTGTGCGCTTTTCATGTCATGGTTAGCTGCAGTATAATTGACTCAAAGATCACCTATACTTACAGCTCATTCATATACAAATTAATGGATGATACCAAAGTTGTACATCCATTAAGGAGAGCATTAGCTATTGTGACATTAATTTATCTATCAAATGTACTTTATTTATCATGGTTTTACTGAAAGCTTGTTTACTAAGAGACCATACTGGAAAGGTATTGCTGCTGTCTATGAATTTTATGCATTGTGCATAAAATTTGAAATATGAAAGCTGGTATGAAATAGTTATAAATGAATTATTTTGCTAGTTTATTTTCATGAATTTAATATTCAAAATATTGGGCTTTGTTTCAATTCTGTAAAAACAACGACGACTCAGACTCTACCTATATAAAATAGCTTATTTGATTATTTGAAGGAAGACTCACACAGAACTCAGTTTTTTTTTTTTTTTTTTTTTTGAGCAATTTATACAGGATTAAATGGAATTTGGTAGAAAATATTTATAAACAGAACACATTTTCTTGTTATAAGTGTATGCGTAGGTTTCCATAAAAGCAAGTCATCAAGTAGTCCAGAAAAGTTTTGATTAGTCAATAATTAATCAGTAACAGTGATCTTGAAACTCATAATAATTTGATCACTTTAAAATACTAAATATTCATAGAGAAAAATACTAAATATAGAGAGAAAAGGAGCAAGAACAATTTTGTAATTTGGCTGCTAGGAGAAACAAACTGAGGTGCTTATTTCACATTCAGATTCATACTTCGCTTTCAAGTTCAGGTAGAGATAGAAAGCTTTGAATTGGGGGTAATCTTTCCTCTTAGCCTTTCAGGTAATAGATGGATTATTCAGGGGCTCGTTATCATCACCATCTCCACAGGATTACCATTAACTCAGAGAACTCTTCCAGATCTGGTTTCATAGAAAGTAATTTTGGCTTTGAGAAGCCTACTAGGGTTAAGGCATGAGGCCCAGCACTTAGCAGTCTGGTATTTGCAGTCCTTCTGAAAGATGTTAGCTACGTAAGAGACAATTAATGCCACAATCTTTTGATTATAGAAAAATAAACTCACATTTAAGCTGAAGTCCCTGTGCCCCATCGTTTAGGACAAGTACAGCAAATATATATATAAAAATATATATGATTCTGTCGTTATAAAAATTTATTTGCACTTAGACTTTCACCAAACCTCACACTGGCGTGAAATCACCTACGTTATTTCACTACTGCAGGGTTATTTCACAGCTTTTACTGCAGTAGCAGCTCTCAGAAATGAAAACAAGCATTTTGACCATGTTTAAAAAATTCCTTATGCCTTCCTGCACTGAAAAATCTCAGGAAGAAAACAATTTGGTGGAGTGAGAATAAAATTATGCTCATATACTCTTTGAATTGGAAAACCAACCAGTCCACAATCTGGCAATGCTACAATCAAGTATTTTATTCTCTCTTTCCGTGAGAGAATTTTTTGCCAAAAGAGTATTATGGCTCCTATACATTAGAATGATGACCCTAACTTAGCCATACCAGTCTAACTTCTATTTCCCCGTAGTTGGTCAGGAAGTGACAGATGAATATGTATTTTTTTTTTTTTCAAAGCTCTTCATGTAAATATTTTGAGAGAACTCACTAAAATTTTGTATTTCAGAAACGTCAACTCAAGTTTCCATTCATGTTTTCTTTTTGTTACCTTCACACCTTCTTCTGCACTTGAGGGTAACAAGTACCCTTGTACTTAAGGGTTACACTGGGAGGTGTTTATTTATTTGAATATGAAGAAATAGTACATTACTTACAACCTCTATTACTAATTATTTTTTAGCCAATTCATTTATCTTTAAAGTTGTTGCTAAACCAAATTGACCTTCTAAGTTGCTTTTATTTAAAAATTAGCATTCACATTTCTCTTGTAAAACTCACACTATAGAGATGCCTATCCAAAGATTAGAAATATTACTAGAAAGATCAATCTTCAGAAATATCTCCATTTACCCTATCAAATTCTAACCTCCCCATATTGACTTGAAATATGTTACAAGCACCAGTTATTTTATTAAATACTCAATCTTTATTGATAACTACAAGCTCAATGAATGTACTCAGGAAAAGTATGTTCTACACAGACTTACACGACATTAACAGTTTATAGCAGATACTATTAATGGAACTTACACATTTCAAGTTTTTCAATGCTATTTCGTATATTCAGCAATATCACAGTTGTTTGATCTCAAGAACAAAAGACAGTCTTAATTGTTTAACTCCCAAATTGTTGTGCGAACAGCAAGCATCCTGTGGCATTATCATGAGTAACTGGTACTGACTTCAGTCTCTTACTGAGGTCAGTAAGTGTCCTACCACTTATTGCAACATTAGCTCACTGCTGTTGTCTTTTGAAAATGCTTAGTGAAAATAAATATGCAAATGATTGTAGCAATTTTTAAAATCCAGACTAAAGTCTCCTAAATACTGATAGGTGTTTTGCTCATCTTGTTTATTTTTCCTTTTAGCTTCTCAGGTTGCGAGCTTACACATACACACTAGCTATTTTTCTCATAAACATTGCAATATATTAGTGAAGGTGGTAGGAGAGCAAAAGGCATGCAACACTAACAGTCTTCACATATTTAATTCACTGCTTTGTTCATTCTTTCCCCATTACAAATGTACTAAATGACAATATAATTATAACCTGAAGCTGTTGGTAATTATATGCAAAGTGCTATAATAGCAAAGAAACTGAATGCCACGAGAGAGAGAAAGAAAGAGACTAAGTGAAGCCAGAGTCAAAATAACCATTACTGATTGTACTCCTGGGTACCCCCTAAAATTATTTGATTCTGAGGAGTTATCTAACCTGCAAATTATCTGAAAAAAATTCAAGTCAGGTGCAGAGAAAACAAATTAATTACCAGGAAATTACTCACTGTTGTTGAGCCAAGAATTAGCTCATCAGCATTTGGCACAGTTGGAATAAATGGGAATGAAGGAGAACTGCACTGACTTAGGTAAGTAGCTGGCAGCTGAGAACAGCACGTGGAAGAATCTTATTGGAAACTTTCTTTCTAATGTCAGTGTCTTCCAGCTAATCCTGAGGAGCTCAGCCAATGTCCTATGCCAGTGTGTTGCTATCAGCATCTCCCTGCTCTTCTCCCCTGCCTTCTGCCTTTGAAACAGGAAGATGGATGTGGGCTACACTACCTGTGGGAAGCCTCTCTTCTGATGCTCCATGGGGCTGTGGCAAGCTGTATGGCCAGGCATCATCCCTACACCTCCTGGTCCCAGAGCATCCAGCTTGCCACAAGTATTCCTCAAATCCTTTTGCATTTGGAATAATTCCACCAGCAAATAACCATTACCAACAGTGTCAGTGCTGAGATGTACAATAACCTAGACACTCCCCATTTCAGCTGAACTGATCATTTTCTGACTAGACATGCAAGTCTGGCTCATACACCGGTCAAATGAATGTTTGATTTGTACTACTTCTGTATCAGCACAAATCAGAAAGATACACTGTATACTACTGCTTCATTAGTAGATCAGTAATACACAGCAGCATGCTCTAAAGATGGAACTTAATTGAGATAAAGCACATAAAAATTATGAATGACTTGACAGGTTGAATTAACAGCTTGTGATCATGAACTGAAATCCTTGCTTATCTATAGTAAGTACAGTATGCTGCTGATGACTTAGGCTTACAGAAATACAATCAGAAAAGTTACAGTTCCTGCTACTTCCCTCACTCTTGCAGGCTTGCTGCCAGGCTGGGATTACTCCTGCTAAAATATATGTAAAAGATGGAAAAAAAAAAAAAAAAAAACACCCACAACAACAGAGCAAAAAGCAGCATGTGAATAAAGGATTTCCTTTTAAACTATCTTTGCTGAATCTGAACCAGACTACCAAGTTGTATGACTCAAGGAATTAATAATACTAAAAAGTTATAGCCACTTCCAATGCATAGTGCTTGTCTTGCATTCACACAGCATTTAGTACGATACTGCTCTTAGTAGTGATGTTCCAAATTCAAGCTATGCTTCAGAGAGCTCAGAGGACATATTCAGACTCATGTAGATGCTCTGTCTTCTGTGTTCTTTCCCTGCTGCCTTCCTCTCTGGAAGCCATCTCTGACCTCCACTGAGAGATCACAAAATCCTTTCAGTCCCACTTTGCAAAGCAGTGAATGGCAGAACGGTAAAAGCACTAGCTGACTGTGGCCTGTATCATTCGCATCACTGAACATGCGGGCAGTGCTGTGCGTACATCACATGCAAGGGCTTTGTGGACAGCTTTTAGCTTCCAGGGAACAGGAACTGGAGTTCTGCTGCAGCAGCAATCAAGCAAGAGAAACTGATTACTGCTTTAGATTGCACAAAGTCCCTATAAAGTGAGGAATTTGAACAGGTTTTTTGTTTTTTTAAATTCATGAGCAATTTTCACTTTCTGCATTTTAATGGCCAAAAATACTCATTTGCTTGGTTACATGCTCATTCAATATTGTATATGGGTAGAAGAAACATGCGATCATGAGCACAAGACAGCTTTAAAAAAAATCTCAGAATACAAAGGTTACGATAGATATCTGTTCTGAACTGATCATGTCCATTTTAAATTATTATGTATGATTCATAAAATGCTTAAACCCAAAAATACGATCACTTGCTTCTTCATTTCAGGTGTAGTGTTTTTATCTGAATAAGAAAATATTTTGATAAGCAGTAACTAAAGAAAGAAGGGGGGGGAAACAAAGGACAAAATTACTTTGTGTATTTAAGTAACCTGGGCTCCTATCCAAAACTTCATACATGCAAGTAAAAGGATTGCCTCTGAATACGTGTTAGAAAAAGGATGACTCTTCTGGCACAGTGTATGATATTACACTCCTTCAAGTTTTTTTTGAAGGAAGGAGCATTCATTCCTTTATTTTGTTGGATAACTACTTACATGCTAAAATGACAGAACAAGAGCTTAGCTCCCTCCTCATCTCCCCTCACTGTACCATCGCAGCTCTGAAGGTTACATCGGCAGCTCAGGCGTGAGACCTCCTGTGGCTCTCCATCCCCTGCCAATTTTGCCCACAAAAACTGTCACAATTAGTTTGAATTGTGGAAATGATGCTTCTGATACCTATTCACCACATATCCAGTACAAGGCAGGATGCTAAACTGCTGTTCTGCATTGAGTCACTGTCAACCGTTAAACTGAATTTCATTCATTCCCAAGTGCATCTGGACAGGCTGAGCTGCACACAGTGGACAGTCACAGCAACAGAGCATGTTTGACAGCCAACAACTTCCCGCTGATGCAGCCCCCTTCTTGTAGCCACACTCCCTCCCCACCCCTCTTTCTGGCCACCCTCTGATGCCTGTGACAGCCTGAGGAGAAGTGGCAGGAAATAATGTATTTTGAGAGATTACTTTTAGTTCTTACCACACCACAATGTCCCCAGGGGGCTCAGCCCTTGTGTCCCACTGCTGAGCTGCACTAAGCCCATTCTCTGACTCATACAGTATTCACTGCCACTCGGTCATATCAAACGGTATGTGGCCACAGGCCTAGCTCAGCAAATGGCTGTTCATCAGCTGGCTTACTCACACCATCAAGAACAATTACAGAAGAAATCTGAAACTACAGAAAGTTCTTACTGTTCTATTCCCTAGATAACTGCTTGGAAATATGGAAATACACTAGCACTTAAAAATCACAATACTTTCTAGATCAGGATAGCCATGACTTTTCTCTAGATTTTTTCAAATTTAATGTTGTTAATAAATGAAATTGACTATAGTCTTGTAACTGTGAAGATTCCTTCTCACGAAATGCCCTCAGTTATAGGTACGCGCTCCTTTTTTGAGCACTGTGAGCTGGTCATGCTTCTTGGCACATTCATCACACTGGTGAGTGCCTAGTTACAGATGTCCAACCTTTGGTCTTTCCTGGACAGCTGTGAGAGAAGAAGAATGGTCTAGGGTCACATCTACAAGGTTGCTCTGAAACTAATACCAACTATTTATTTTCCATGAAAACAACAACCAATACAAAGTGCACAGTAACACTATTAAGTTGAGCAAATCCTCAACATTTTCAACACAATCATCACCATTAGCTATGTATTTTCACCAGTAACAAGAACTCTGAACCAGCAGAGGTTGACTGTCACTGTCAACACTGCTGAAACACCCAACCCATTTCCTCCCTGTGCTAACACCCACTGCTTGGCCTCCCAAATATTCAGCAAGCATCAATGAATGTCAGTGTGCAATTTTTTTGGCATGGAGGAATTCAGTGACACATACTTGCTTCATATGCACTTCTATGTCCAATACCACATTGCCAGACTGCCCCTCTGCTATCATCTGTTGCATGGCAACAAAATGTAACAGGATATTGATGGGAAGATTCAGCTTCTTTGGCCATATCACCACATCTGTCTTTGACATAATAAAATAGGAGGTACTATTTTTGGAACAATCCTCATTAATATATATATATGTAAAAAAGCTTCTTTTACTAAATATTAAATAAAGAGAACAATGAAAACAAAGCTAGCAAGATATTTGACCTTGGTGTTTGTAAAAATAGTGCATCAAGGTGTGGTTAAAGGGAAGTGGTTGCTATTCTTAGTGAGTTGTCAAAGCACTCAGCAGAGATTTTTGATCTAGTTTTACTCTTCCCGTACTTTATCCCTGAAAACAGTTTTTCTACAAATATATGTGCTGCCAAAAAAGCACTGAGATGAATAAAGAGTGATTGTGAAACAAGGGATATCTTTCTCTGCTAAGAGAGGTCCTATGAAAGCCTAGTAAAGAGCCATGATCAAATTTGAATTGAACATTTGATTGTAACTCCATACATTCAATTTGAAAATTTGCAAGTAATATACTTTCATCAAAAACACACAAAAAAAATTGATTTTTTTTTCCAATCTTGAAATCTATTCTCAAATTCCTTTCTGAAAATGGAATACTAAGCAGCATTTAGCCAATATATCCATAAACATATTTGCCATAATTTGAGTTGCTGCTGCCCTGTGCTCTCCCTGAGTCTCCAGTTTCAGCCCAAGCAGGGTTAAACAGAGCTCCCATATTTGCTTTAGTGAGGATTGTGTGCCTGGGGCAAGGCTGGGCCACTCTCTGAGGCAGAACCACTACAATGATGGTATGGGCTGGGGTCAGGCTTCATTGTTGTGAGCTGTGCTGAGCTGCATACAGCTCACAGGGTGTACGTGCCTGAAGTAGCTACTTGGTGTGGTAGAATGGCATGGTGCACCTGCTCCCAGAAACTTCTATCAGCCTTAAAACATGCTGATGAAATATCAGCAAGAAAAATACAAGTTATTTATTGCCACTCATACTGGTCAGGCATTCCAATTAATGACACTGTTATATGTCTGCAGACAGAATAGATCAGGTCTTCAAGAGATCAAGAAATCTTGAAGAAATCAGCTGCAGGATTTAAGAATGAGGGAAAAGATTGAGGAGATAGACTGTCACAGTGAGAGGGCAACATCAGAAACCTGCACGCTAAATTCGGAGAGGAAAGAAGGCAAGCACAGTCAGTACAGGATGAAAATAAGTTAATCACTGCTGTCTTTTTCTGTGAAGAACTAAGTAGCAATTTGATAAGATATTCACATTTGGCTGTTCCACCAGCTTTCATGGAGGTAATCAAGTCTCAAATGACAAGGCATCAGTTTTCTACACTTCAATAAGGCAGATAAAGGCAACTTTCTACTCTGTCACCATTTTTTTTTTTCTTTTCTTGGCAGTACAAATTACAGAAGTCGTACAATTACAACCTTTTGTTGTACATCACGCTAAAGTCATTTTTACCCAACTCTGTGATTCTTTTGTGCAAAGAATGCAGATGCAAAAAAAAATATGGATATGAATAGGATTTTTTTTTTAAATTTGAAATATTACAGCAAAGCATCAACAAATATATACATAAATATCTCCATGAGATAACAAAACACAAGCCTTCTAACAGTCTGCACTAAGCAAGCTAGAACACAAAAATCACTGCCAGTTTCTACAGACATCTCTGCCAAAGGAACATTCAGTTCATATAACTACAAAATAAGGTTAGTGTACTTTTATTCCTATACTATTTTACCAAAGTCCAGATGATCAAACTAGTTGTAGGCCCTATTTTGAAAAGATTTTAGTGTAAAACTACTTCATTTTTCAGAAGAGAAAAGAAAAAACTTAATCTATGGTTAACACAAAGTTCAACACAAAATAAAGTACGTGATATTTTTCAGGTCACTTCTTTGTCTTAGAGTTGGAAATTCCTTCAAATGAAAGCATTTGAACCCCAGGAGTCAAGCAGAGCACAGCCCACATCCCCTGAGTTTGACCGTACCAGGGTCAAACTTTTCAGGTGATTTTATTATCTGGGACCACAGTCATACTACCCTCCCCTGCAAAACACATGAATTTGTTTGAACACAACTAACCTGGATATTCAGGGATTTGCAGATCACCTTTCTGCAGTCACTTTATTCATGCTATCATAATAGGACATAGTTACACAGTCCTTTTGGCCTGCCATAAGCCTTCCAACTCTAAATCCAGCTCTTTCCTGCCTCAGTAAAAATCACCTCAGACCTCTCCTTTCTTCACAGTCTCCCTCTCTTTCTCATGCATATGTGCTTGTGTTGGGAGAGACGATCACAAACTGTGCTTTTTAACCAGCAGCACAATTTATGTTAAGTTACAGTGGAAGTTAAACCATAGTCTAAAGCAAATTTTACAGTTGTAACACTGTAATGCCATAGGAAGCACAGCAATGATAGCAGAGTAGCAAGGTCCAGTACTGCAGCAAGCAAGGACTTACTCAAATGCAACAATCACAGAAAAAAAGGGAAGAAGCTACTTACCTTCAGAAGGCCTCAAATATACAGGGATCTCAAGCAAAATAGCCTTGTCTCCTCTGACAACCCTTAAATGCAGTCTGGGAAGGAGTGGAGCCTGGCTTCATCCCTTCCGGTCACTCAGGCACACTGTATGCACCTGAGCTCCCCTGAATTGGCCCTGCCTTCCCACCAGGTGCCTAATCATTGTTTTAAGCCATGACTTATCATTTCTGCTACAAAAGCAAATCTTTAAACTCATGGAAAAGAAAATACTGAAAAAAACAATGGGGAAAAGATGTTCTAGGCATACTGTCCCCCATGCCATCATCTCGGCCAGCTTCAAGGAGTCCTTGTCAGATTATTTTCACCTACAACTGAGAAGGGCTGCAATAGCCCCAGAAAGGTTTATCTCAATTTGAACTAATGAAAGCATTCCCTGTGTAGCTGGGAATCCCAAACTGTAAAAAACCTTGACTTTTTACAGCCTTCTAGACATGAGCTGCCAGTCAGTCAGCCTTGCATCAGATGAGCTCATCACTAGGCAACCATCCATGAAGGCCATCTCTCCTTGAGGATGTTCACTTATTGTTTAAAGGTATTTCATTTCTGTGAAAGAGCGTTTCACCTGACAAGTCTCTTTTGTTAACCTTGTGCTGGTAGCCTTTAGAGTTATTTTCTGATGTGGAAGTAAAAGAAAGAAAGAAACCTATCTGTACATGCAAAATCAAACTTTCTTTTTGAATAAGATTGCTGTAATCTGAGCAGCATACATAGCTGAATAATCCTTTTGATAAGTGCTGCTATGGGACATCAAAAGGTGTGCAGCGTGTCAATATTTTCACTATATAGGTAGACCAATAACAGAGAAAATATTTCTTATGCTATTCTGAGCTGTATAAAACATCTCAGGTCTGTACCAGCTTCCGCTATGGAGCATAATTGTTCTCACTGGGTCATGGGCTGCCATTTACACCATGCTGATGAACTAAAACACCCTGAGGGTGGTGCTGAAGATCATGGCAAAACTGCCCCTTTCCAGTATTAGCCAGGTTAGCTGCACTATGCCTGACTCTGCTTGCATCGAGCCACAGATGATGCATGGCTAAGATGCCTTGACCACAACTCTGGGTACTCTGTCCCAGGGACCCTAGAGGAGCTGGAGAAAAAGGAAGAGATATAAGGACCAGAAAAAAACAGCAGATTGATTGAAGGGGCTATGAGCAAGCCTACTTCTGCTTGCTGACTGAATGTGTTAAACTCCAATTAGAAAACCTATTTATTTATTTATTTTTTAACTGTATATTGTTGTTTCTCTTGAAACAATTTTCCTAATACCATGGCTTTATTTTTTAGTTGCTTCTAGGACAGTAAATAAACGTGTATCAAGGAAAAATAAAATAATAAAATGCAGTAACACTGAATATCCCTTTCTACTATTGATACTACTGCAACTTCAGAATGGAGTACTATGCTACAAATCCCATCTGGAAGTACAGGTGCAATCAAGAAATGATACTTAAAGCAAACATAAAATAAGCATGTATACCTGTGGCTGATTCTTATCTTTTACAGAGTCATTTCTTATCACCTTAATCAAATTACAAGCAGTGGTCTTTCCTACAAGATAGAATAATTAAGAATCAATTACATTTTACACTGAAACACTGACTGCCCTGTAACCATTCTATAATCGAGAAGCAGCTGTATTGTCATTTTTATGTAGTCACACTGAATTAGACAATGATTTCAATTGAGTTATATTGAGAAATTACATGTAAATGTGTTCAGATTATGTCCTGCAACTTAAGGATTCAATGTGAAATAACTGCACATTTGGAACAGGCTCTAAAGATAATATGTACAGCTGTGTGATTATGAAAGGAAAGAAAAGGTTCCTTAATAAGTCAGAAATGTTATCATCAGTATTTGTTAATGTTAAGTGGTTACATACTAGTGAAGTATTTCAATTACTTCATTATATTGCTGATCTAAAGAAAAGGAACAATTTATAAAAATGTGGTGAAAACTTCTTAACATGCAGAAATTAAGAATAAGACTCAAAAAAGCTATCACTGAGTGCATTCAGCTGTTACCTTCAAAATTTGAAAGATACTTAACATTAAATGGGAGAACTTCAAATCACTAATTTAGTTCACAGCGCGCTTCAGGGATTTGAGTAATTTCACATTTCTATAATGTCTCTATAACGTTGTGAAGTTAAAGTTAAGCAAGGTTTTTAATTTTTCTTGTGGCACAGCAGGATATAAAATACACCTACAGTGAAGCTATAATAGAAAGTTTTCATTTCTGACTGAACCAAACCGTGAACCTAAAGACCCGAAAGAATAAAAGAAGCTTACTCAAACGCAGTGCACAAGTAAACACTTCAAAGGAGAACCCCACCTTAACACAGCAGAAGGAGGTGTGTGAGTCAGGAGAAGGGGGTGACTAAGCTCATGAAAGAAGCTGGCACAGAAAGTTTCTTGCCCCACAGGGGACTGATAACACTGAGAAAGTCTGAAAATCTGAGATCTAATAAACAGAAGCCTGACCTGGGCAAGCCTCATGCCAGCTGAGGGAGGGGCCTCGTGAGGTCCCATATGGATAACTATGTCCAGGTCTGAGCCCTCCAACAAAAGAAAGACCTAGAGATGTTGGAACAGGTCCAAAGGAGGGCCATGAAAATTATCAAAGAGCTGGAGTAACTCTACTATTAAGTAAGATTGAGGGAATTGGGCTTCTTTAGCTTGGAGAAGAGAAGGCTCACTGCAGCTTTTTAGTACTTGAAGGGAGCTTACAAGCAGGAAGGGGAACAACTTTTTACGTGGACAGATACTGATAGGACAAGGAGCAATGACTTTGAACTTAAAGAGGGAAGATTTAGATTAAATGTTACAAAGAAACTCTTTACTCAGAGCTTGGTGAGGCACTGGAACAGGCTGCCCAGAGAAGCTGTGCATGCCTCATTCATGGAGGTGTTCAAGGCCAGGTTGGATGGAATGCTGGGCATCCTGATCTAGTGGCTGGCAACTCTGCTCATGTTTGGGGGATTGGAATCTAGTTGCAATCCCTACATCATAGAATCCTTAGACTTGGAAGGAACATTTTAAAGTCATCCAGTCCAACTTCCCTACAATGAACAGGGACGTGCACAACTAGATCAGGTTACCCAAGGCTTGATCCAGCCTCACCTTGAAAATTTCCAGGGCTGGGGCATCAACTACATCAGTAGGCAATCTATTCCAGCGCCTCACCACATTGACTGTAAAAGATTTTTTCCTTATATCCATATTAATCTACCCTCTTTAAGCTTGAAGCCATTTGCCCTTGTTCTATCATCACAGACTCTGCTAGAGTCAGTCCTCTTCTTTCCTGTAGCTACTGACAGGCTGCTATCAGGTCACCTTGCAACCTTTTTTCCTCCAGGCTGAACAGTCCCAGCTCTCTTAGCCTGTCCTCATAGGAGAAATGTTCCTTTCCATGGATCATTTCTGTGGCCCTTCTCTGGACAGGCTCCAACAGATCCATGTCCCTCCTGTACTGAGGTACGCAGTGCTCCAGGTGAGACCTCACCAGCACAGGGTAGAGGGGCAGGATCACTTCCCTCGACCTGCTGGCTACACTTCTTTTGATGCAGTCCAGGCTACAGTTGGCTTTCTAAGCCTGCTCATGTCCCGCTTGCCATCCACCAGTATACCCAGGTCTTTTTCAGCAGGGCTGCTCTCAATCCTTTTCATCCCCCAGCTGGTATTGGTAGAGGGTTGCCTTGACCCAGTGCAAGATCTTGCATTTGGCTTTGTTGAATTTCATGAGATTCACCTGGGCTGACTGCTCAAGCCTGTCTAGGTCCTTCTGGATGGCATCCTGTCCCTGTGGTATGCTGACCACACCCCACAGCTTGATGTCATCAGCAAACTCACAGAGGATGCACTGGACCCCACTGTTAATGTCATTGATGAAGATATTAAAGAGTATTGCCCCAGCACTGACCTCTAGGGGACACCTCTTGTCACTGATCTCCATGCAGACATTGAACCATTGACCACCACACTCCGTACTCCATCCTGCCAGTTCTTTGTCCTTTGGACAGTCTACCCATCGAATCCATATCTTTCCAATTTGGAGAGAAGGATGTTGTGGGGTACCATGTCAGAGGCCTTACTGAAGTCCAGATAAATGATATCAGTGTCTCTTCTCTTGTCCATTGATGCAGTGACACTATCATAAAAGGCTACTAAGTTGGTCAGACAGGATTTGCCATTGGTGAAGACATCATCTTTAAGGTTCCTTCTAATCTAAATTATTCTTTGATTCTATGATTCTACAAAGGATTTCTGAAACAGCCCATAAACTTAAGTCTCCTGCAATTGAGCTATGGAGTTAAGCCTACCTAACAGAGGGATACAGAAAGAAGGCATCACTATTTTTCAGAACAATAACACTTTCTTTTCCTCAATAGTAAACATTTGTATAACATTTGAAAAATAAATACAGAACCTTGATAATAATTTTAAATGTTCGCCTGCACAAATAACTTTGCATTCCTGTTGTTTCCAGTTCAAAAATTTCATCTTTTCAAAGATGTTTTGAAAGCTTGTAAAATGCAGGTGAAAATAATGAACCGTATTCTTCATTATGCACCCTCTACCAGCTATTCACATTTACAGGAGACAAGAAGATTTTAAGTAATAAAAATAATAAATTTAACTGAAGTTAATCTAAAATCATCAAGTTTTCATTTGTTCACAAATTGGTTCCTTCCAATGTTTTTTTTTTGTTGGTGGTGGTGGTGGTGGGTTTTTTGTTTTTTTTTTTTTTGGCATTGGAATGTAACTATCTTTTGCTCTACTGAGATTATTATTTTTGCCTAAATCAGACAATGCTCAGGCCAGATATCTGCTTCATACTCATCCATCTTCTACCCTGCAGGCTCCAGCAAACCTACCATTCAGGTTGTCCAAAATAAAAGCAGACCTCACTGGCAAATTCTTTAATTAGCAAGAAAAGTCAGAAAATAAAAGATAATTACAAAGAAACTCATTTAGTTGAACATTATGAAAAGGGCTGATGGGAAGAACAAAGATCTAATTAGTGTTTGGAAATACTACCTGCAATGCTCAGAGATGAGTTTTTCCTTCTTATTTTCAAGGATGCCTCTGAGAATGTCTCAAGTCCTGAATAATTTGAGGAAATTTTTTTTCCTGCAATATGCCTCAAAAAGGATTCATTCCCTACATTTTCCATAACAGCTGAATCATAATGTTACCTTATTAAAGAACTTTGTTTTGATTCATCTTGATGAATGCCAAGATATTTCCCATGTAATATTTTCAAAAACTGCACACGGGATCACTACAGCATTTTCAACTAATTCAGCTTAACCAATCAACTTATTAGGGGTCTATCTGAATATGGAAAGCAAAAGAAAACCTTGGAATCTGACTGCCCAGGGCCAGTGATATGTCTTAATCCAGAATGACATCACAAGTTTTACTGCAAAGTTTGCATTACTTATATCTAATCAGGTATCCAACAAACGTCTTGGTGTTTCTGACGGATTTCTCAAAGGACTCCATCTCCTTTTCCCTATTTTTGGAGATTGTCCTAAAATTCATGTGATGAGATCACACCAGTAAAAGTGTAGATAGACTCAAGATTCCTCTGTACCATTTTATGGCTGATTTTTAAAAAGATACCTTCTCTACAGGGGAATCCTCCTATGGGAATACAACTGTTGACAGTGTCCTTAGCAAGCACCACCACTGGCACAACTTGCACCATAATGGAAAACCTTGCCATTTTCAATGCCACAGTCTTTAAATATGCAGTTATTTTTACTGAATTTAAATCTCTGAAAACTAGTATTTTTGTATTCTCCAATCAGTTTGCTAAATGATGAAGCAAAATTGGGACTAAAACAGTATAATATAGCCAAGCAGACAGTAGTACTCAAGTTTAAGTATGATAAAAGCTTATCCTTCTGTGCTTTTCATCTTTCACATTGCAATCTGAGAACTTTGCAAATAGAAAATCCTTGTAACTTAAGATCTCTGGAACATACTAGAGTGTAGAATTATTTCCATTTTTCAGGTGGGTAGGTTGAAGAACAGAGAAGCTGTGGCTTATCTAAACTCCTAATATGACTTGCACTCCTTGATTTTAACTGTCAAAATGTGCTCTGTCCCTTATGTCCCAAAGAAAATCAGAGCAGGTTTTTCATTAAATTTCAAACATGTCTCATCCACATTGCTGTCTGATGGTCATGGAAAACACGATGCATGGAAAACTAAGTTTGCATGTACACCAAAGTGACCTCAAAATTTCTATCTTTTTTATGCTCATGGAAGGTATATTATCAAAAATATATCATTTTCTTTTAATTACCCATTCTTTTATATAATAAGGGCCCTGAAATGTAAATTTGCAATAAAAATTACTGACAGTAATTTGTCTCTTAGCTAAAGGCACCAGCAAAATTCTCTGGTCTTTACATCTCAACTAATTTGTTGGTACATTTCATGTTCACTTATGCTGTGTGCCCTCACTTGATCTCACTGGCATTTGAAATTCTGGTTAGAAAAAACATAAAGTGCAATCTGGGCATTTTACCTCTGCCCAAACTATACAGTTATGTCAGCCTCCACATTTGTCATTAAATTTATATTAGACATCTTACTGCAGTGTCTAGCTTAATATTCTAGCTAAAATGGAGTAATTAAGATTGATATATGGGCTGTAAAATCTTTTCTTGTGGATATTAATTAAATAGAGAATGGTTGTACACTTGATCTCATTCATTCAATCATCACAATACCCCTGTAAACAATATTTTGACTAAATACGGCCATGCCTTGTAAAATATGTCTTATATCATCACTGTGCTTTGGCTAACTGTAAAGATTTTATTACACTGGCAATCTGTACCTAAGTCTATTGAAAATTTATTCATGCTTTGTGCACCATGAAGTTATGCTTAGAAATATTCCAGTGCTGCTTCCTTTCTGTGATGTTAGTGGGCCAAAGCCTCTGTGTTAGCTTAACTGAATAATGGAAAACAAAGTCTAAGCCTTTTGTAACCTATGAATAGCTTCTTGTCAGTTGTTGCTAAATGAATCTATATGCTGGTGAAGTTGTCAGCTGATTTGGTGGAGATGTCAAACAATAGTATGATCTTCAAAGATAATTTCAGCAGCCTTACTATGTCTCTATTGCATCATCACTTAAGGTCACTAGCAGTCTTGGTTAACTACTTCTGAATGTATCCACCATCACACGATGCTTTTGTAAGATGGCAGCTAATCTGAATGGGGCTCATGTACATTTTATCTGAGCTGCAGTGATGACAGCAGGTACAGTGCAGATTTACTTATCATTAATCCTGGAGCACTAACATGCAGAATAGTTTTGACTAAGATTTTGTGTAGAACTATTACAGATGCATGAAACAGGGTGGCACCTTTGTCCTGCTCCCACATCCACTTACTTGTATTCCCATGAAGTTCCAAGTATAATAAATCTCTAAAATACGAGGTTCTGTATGTTAGACTTCATGAAAAATAGCTCATCTGCAGACACACTTAGGAACTGAGGCAAAATAACATGTGGAGAAAATGAATGACACCCTGTCCAGGCTTCTTCCAGGCCCACCCCAGGGAAGCAACAGCCCATGCAAAGTGCTAAGCCTCGCAAGTGGCTGGATCTGGCACGCTGACCTGCAGCACCCTTGTCCCTACCAGAAGACTGCTGGATATGGTAACTCCCTAATATAATGCATAATTTATTCCATCTATTACTAATATTATTTCTAATACTCCTCCTCCTGTGAAGTAAACTAAACAATACAAACACAAACAAAAACTGAAAGGGACAGATATGGCCCTAGACAAAATTATTTTAAAGTCGGTGAGATCCCACCTCATCACATTTTAAACAAAAGCTTTAAGCCTATCTTATAGATGAACTATTATCTTCGGGTTTCCTTTTTGATGTAACTGTGAAGTGCCTTGAGGATACTTGATAATAAGGCACCCTACGAGTTGCATTACCTTGTTCTGTATTGCATTGTATTAACACCAACAGCCAAATGAAAAATGGAAACACAAACTGGGAAATATATTTTCTTCTATTGCCTGTTTTATTCTGAACTGAGCAACTTATTAATTGCCTTCTTTTAATTATATGGATGCGTGTTTACTTAATGCAAATGAATGAATATAGCATCTAACAATTGCAAATAGCAATTTAAGTGTCTTTAATTTAAAACATATAAATGTAGCTTGTTGGATTTCATGAGCTTAAGTATTTTTTAAGAACTGCTAGACGTAATTTTTTAAAATAAAAAGGAATTTGTCATTCTATTTTTGACAGGGAAAAAAACACAGTTCTCCAATAGCTACACAGCTTTAGAGATACAAGAGTAGTAAAGCTATCCATAACAGTATTTTATGCTACAAGTATTGTGCCAAGCAGTTAGTGAAAAACACATAATGAGAACAGAATTTTGGATGGAGTCCCCAAATGACATTAAAGCTCATCTCCAATTCTAAGCTCAATTTCTTTCATATTTTTCCTTCTTCATCACACTGTTATTTAAGAGTAATTTATAGTTTCAGGTTTTCAGGTCTCATATAGAAATTGGGTCAGTTATTTTGTTATTGAGAACATAAAACTGGTATTAGAACCAGGATTTCATCCAGGATATTTCATTTGTAATGTAATTAAGGAGGTAAGTTGGAAAAGCAACATCTATGTAGGAAGTATCTTTAAAAGTATTCTCCTAAATGCTACTTCTTGATTTTAAAAGGGTATTTTTGCTAACTCTCTTTGTTATGGTATTTTCCCCGAGGGCTAGTTGCATAACACGGAGATTATAAGTAACATCAGCTCTTGGAAAGTAACACCCTAATTTACTCAGGATTATCACCTTCAAACTACATCAATCACTTTAGAATAAAAAAATATCATGTACCGATAAATAAATACAAACTCGTGATTTTTCTGTTTCTTTCAAATGAAAAGTTACCAGCTGTTGTAGACTGGATTCAGTCTTCAGGGTAAGACACACTGCTCTCTGCCAAATTGCAACATTTCCCTTAACATGTTCGCTTTTCTTTCAATTTTTCATTCCAGTTTCCCTATGTGACTGGATATCTCTTCAATAAGGCTAGTGAAAACTACTTCCTACTCAGATACGTGGAAAAAATTACTACTGAATTTTGGTTGAGTCTAAGTGCACAACCATGAATAGGTATTCATTGTTATGCTCAATATGAGATAACTTAGTAGCCAACTACCTGGCTGAAATATCAGCATGCAATTTTCAACTTTAAAAACATATTACCTACAAACATACACAATGTTAAGGGAGCATGATGTCTTCAGATCATTTGAAGTTCTCAACAGAAACTAGATATAGCTAGAATAATTTGAATAATAATATGGGATAAGGGGTTTTGATTCCTATCTCAGCTGTCAGGGGCTTGATAGACATGAAATTGTGATTACTATTTGTATTACAGGACTTTTGTTCTGTCCTAATGTCCTGTGCACCTCACATGAATAAACTTCAGTTTGATCCTTGAAGTGCTCAACTCAGCTAGGAAAAGGAAAATTCAGTTAGTGCCTAACTACTGAAGAGTCTTTCCTTTTCCAACATAATTCCCAAATGCAATTCCCGAAGAGAGAAAAGATAGCTTCAAGCTTGAAGGATCTTCAGATGGCTTCCTATGGGGAAAAATGAACTGTAACTGAGTTTGTGTGAACTTCATCACCACAAGTTTACTTAGTCATTGCACAGCCTTCAGAAGATACTTTCCTAATTAATGGTTAGACCTCTTAAAAATTAAGATCACACCTTTAATAACAAATCAGAAAAATCTCAACCTTTTTTGACTAGAAAACATTAGGAATGTAAGTGCCTTATTTTTTAAGGAGAGTAAGTCATCAACTTTCACTACACACCAGTAATACTCTGGGGAGACCACATTCTGAAAATAGCTGCACTACTCTAACCTAAAATAAGCTCAGTTGTGAATTTACAAATACGTTAGCAAAATTAGAGTCTTTTAAATAATTTTCACTCAAAATTGTGGCTAAAAGCAGTACTAGAGCAGAGACTGTACAGACTTAATACAGCAAATTTTATTATTGGTTTGTTTAAAGCAGTCATGGTGCTTGGAAAGCTTTCAATTTAGATGCTCCTTCTGGTTGTATACATCATTTCCTGTTGACTAGACATTAAAAAAAAAAATTACAGTATCTTAAAACAACTATGCTGATATCAATAAAAATTAATACAGCAAGAGACAGGCATCACAAGAACATATTTGAAAAATGTTCCACAGTATTTTGTAATTGCACTGAGAATTTTTCAGTCAGAAGGGAGAATTCGTAGTCCAATTCCTATTGAAGGCTAACACATCAGACAACTTTGTACATTTGAAGTTTTTCCTTTTTTAAACAGTCGGACACAGTTACTTCAGTAATGACAGCTTTAAGCACAGACTATGTTTACAATCTATGTAGATCAGTCCTCTTCTTAACATCTTCACTTGCTATGTATTTTTCCTATGGTGTTTGGCTGAATTCCTTATAAAACATGATTAAAAAGATATTTTTTTCTCTTAACTCATTAGCATCCTGGAAAAAGTGGAATGTGAAGGACAACAACATAGAAGCGGTCTCTGTCACCACACATCACACTAAGTTTTCTAAAAATCTAGGCTTAGGGAGTGAGAAAACACAGGAATTAGTTTCCTTTCAATTTCTGGAAGCTGAGGCACAAAGGAATGTAGTGCTGAGCCAAACATGTAACCTATGTGATTAGGATTTGTCTTATTTATGGTTCAAACAAAAGGCAATGATTTGCAGCTGTCTTCCATGTATCCATGAATATGTATTAATATATTCAATGGTATTATTCACATATGCAAAGTTAACTATTTGTTTAAATACTACAGGAATTTAGAATCCACATCTGCAAAGTTCTACTGTATTACTAAAAGGCTAAGTTACAGTTTCAAGGCACAATATATAATTGAATTGCCTAGTACAGAATTTTGGAAAATTATCTTTTAATATATTCTGATTTTATTAACTGAATTATTTTCATCACATTTCATGACACAGTCCTTATTCTTTGCTCTCTTGAAAAATGTTGCTAAAATATGAACTTGTTATTTCTAATATTGAAATATAAAACATACTTGGTAAATCTGTTTGTTTCATAAGTCTACCTAGAGGTCAAGTTAAATATTCTTTAAATTCTGTGTTGAAGTAATTGGCACATTTATCTAGAGTAAATGATATTAATTTAAATCATTATTTTAATTTAAACCTTTAAGTTCAATGGCTGTCTACTTCATTTTGAGAATTAGGAAAACATGCCATAAGACATCAAGACAGTATAATTCACAATATGATAAATTTTTATTTTTCATTGACCTATCAGAATAGATTTTTTTGTGTGTTTCCCACATTAAAACCAGAAAATGACAAAAATATCATTCCAGCGTGGAATTTTATGACACTACAAAAAACATCTATATATAACAATGATCAACAAAAAAAGATGGGAATAGTTCCACGTAATTCATCCCTTTCAATTTTATTTATTAAAATTTAAAGTATTTTTTAAAAGCATAATCGTTGCTGTAGAAATCCTATTATAGAATGAAATTTCATCAGTATTACAATAATCAACCCAACGGGAACTTTGGCAATCAGATATGACAGAAATTATTTTCATTTGATGTTTGTTAGGGGAAGAATATCACTAGCTTTCTCTCAGGCTCAATCAAATTAGTAATGCTTTGATTATGCAGTAAAAGGAATAGTTATTGAACCTGCAAAGGGATTCCTGTACTCTTACTCATCTAGTAGATGAATAGATCTCATCTGTAGAAATAAAATGCAAGATATGACCCAAGGCAGTGCTAGGCTTTGCAGATCCTTAAGTTTGTACGTATATTTACTTACAAGAGCAAAAAACTAGGCATATACTCCGTTCTTTGGCACATGAGGGATTTGTTTGCGTAACTCATGCTATGCAAGGTGGTACCTTTACTAATTAAAATTATTAGGTGATCCCTTCAAAAGGATGACAGATTTAAGGATGTGGTGTTGTACTAGTTGCTTCTTAAAAATGAATCAATCACTGAGACATGATCCAAGAATATGGATAAGAAAAAGAGCCATTTGCAAGAAAAAGAAAAGACAAATACTAATAGAGAAAGCTGGTAAATAAATAACATTATACAAACAGAATGAATTTCAACATCTACTGAACAATTCATTTATAAACATTATGACTTACATATTTTAGGTCAAACGATCAGTGAAATCAGTTCTTTTTGGTCATTCACTAAAATGGCAGTTCTACATTCATTTTCCCCAGATTTTAGAAGTTTTTCAGAATGGGATGTAACTCATCAATTAATATCCACAAGATTTTTAATCCTATTTCAATATACAGTTATCAAGACATATGCCACCCTAGCACATGAAAATCTGATTTAATCTGATTTAAAACCATTTCAGTAAGAAATGCTTTTTTTTTTCTTCCCCAGTCCCTTTTTCCTTAAAAAAAAAAAAAAAAAAGGCCAGATGTGAATTTATCTGATTTAATTCACAATACTGGTAGTGAGAGATTTGGTTTCAGCAGAAGTAAGCAGAGAACTAAACCTATGAGTGGGACAGTTAAGACAATATATACTGAAATTCCCAAAAAAAGGAAGTATTTTCAATATCTTCCAAATGTACAGCTATCCGTTTCAGCCATTATTTTTTTTTTTTCAAGAGCAACATCTATCTTTCCAGACAGTTGTTCCCTATGACTTATTCTCTTTTCTAAAAACATTTTTTTGTTTACTTTATTGTTAGGCAGAAAGTCAGTAAAGATTGATCTTTATTTATCTTTATAAGAGAGGATGTCACGTTTGCTTTGTCTTTGACTACTTATTTATATAATGGATGAAAGAATATAAAAGCAGTAAACCAGAAAACCCATCGTTAAGTAGAGAACCTTACCAGAGACAAACAAAAATATTTTTGACAAAATTAGCTGCATCATTGATCAGCTGAAAAAAGTCCCATACACATATTACAATTAGGGGACTCTCTGAAGTTACAGAGTCCATCTTACCTTTGTGAGAAACTCTACAGATTTATTTGCAATTATTTACGGATGAGTAGAGTCCCTGATCAGATAAAGACATTTTTAAAATATGTCTTTGTTTTAACCAACACTATACATTAATTTTATAAGGACTGCTATCTTCAAAATGGTGATCTGGTTTCACTCCAACTGTCCCATGCTACACTACCATTTTAATAGATTAAAATGTCCTGTTGTCAGAATCACGACAGCATACCTCCTATTTACTTTTGCTTGAATACCAGAAACCTTATTCTCAGGCATGTCTTTGGGGTCATCTTTCCCCCACATTAAACCAAAAGTAGAAAACTCACAGGTTCCATGGCCTCTATAGAATTTCCCTTTCATTAACACAGCCAGAAACATTTACAGTGTGAAATCTCGTTTCTATCTGCTACCACAGCAGTGCTTCAGATCCAGTTTTACCTCCTTATAGCACTATGCCCTTTTACATAAATCCCAGAAAGTAAGTAAATAAATACATATATACATACATGCATACATAAATAAATAAAAGAGCTCTGCTTTCTGTATCAGACTCCTCTGCTGAATTTCTCCTTCCGTTGAGAGATAGCTGCTTTTCCACATACACCAGTTAATATGCCTCTTCAGAACAAGCCCGTGCATGCACAAGCCTGAAATGCCTCATCACTACTCACATTTGAAGCTTACTGCATTAGGGATGCTCTCTTGCATGTTTGCATAGGGCCTAGTCTTGGGGGAGGATTATCTAGAAACAAAGAGCATTTAATAACTTTAGCCTGTCTACCCTGACACTGTACTGACACGTGTTCATTTTATATTCTACGGAGACTTTTTCAAGAGTATGTTAGAAATACAGATACAAAAAGAATTTTTTCTTATTATTTCAGTAAATTGTAAGAGATATCAAATGCTCTTGGAGAGCACTTGTACTTGGTTTTAATTATTCTTCAAAACTGTCTGCACAGCCATGACAACATAGTATGTACTGTTTTGTTTTTTTTTTTACAAAGAGCAATTTTAGATTACCTAAAATTACTAGTGCATTTGAATTTATTTAGCTGAATCATACAAAGAAAAATAATGTATATCTTCTAAAGCCTGTGAAGACTTCCTTTAGAGGTAGTTGTCTGGCCCCAGCTGTTTTTGAACTGACATGACAATATGAAGATTGTCCTGACCACTGGAAGATAAAGAGAAGTGACATTCCTCCCACTACTAGTTCTGTGTCTGATGCCTACTTTGTTTTGTTCAATTGCAAGGTATGTAATGGAGGCTACCATCCTTAAATTCAGGGTACAAAGTGTATTCATTATCTTCAGCTTTTCTCTGCATCCATATAGATAATTGAACCTAATGAACATAGGTAAGCTGAACATCACACCCCAGAGGTGACAATCACCACAAGGAACCTTGGCAGTACACACCTGTCATACTATGACTAAGACAAACTTTTCTTAGTGCTATTTTTCTCTCATGACAAAAGAGTTAGGTGAGGGATGAATTTGGCATGGCTCCTTGCATTCATGAGAATACTCTTCAAGCACAGATGGAATCTTTTCTAATTTTGTTGTAATGACTATTAACTGCACTACAAACTCAAAGGAGTAAACACATAGTTCTCATCTTCTCATTAAACCAACATTTCAAAGCACTTATTAGTCTTTGGAATACTCTTATTACAGCACCAAAATGTAATGTAGGATTGAAGAATACTAGTTTGATAAAATTCTTTAAATACTAGAAGGGTATGTTAAATACTTGAATTTCGAATCCTGTGAATCACAGAGGATGCACGAATTAACATTTTTATTCAGTTGGTGACTTGCTAGAATGCTCTCTGGAGATACAGAATTACTCATGTATCCCCTTCCACTATTCTTGTGAAGTCCTAGCTCTGAAATGAAGTTGTAGGTGGAAGTTAGGCTATGCCCTTCCATGTATAGGTATCAGGCTATCTTCTCTAAAAGTGCTCCTGTACAACAGAATCTCTCTTCACCAAAATGCTCTGTCACTCCTAAGAATTTGCCTGAGGGTACAAAAAGAATAGAATAATTTCTGACTTTATGAAATCTGAACAATACTGAATGAACCAACAAACTTTTACTAAATCTCAATGTTTTCTGTGGTTGCCTTTGTTATTGACCTCTTCTCAGCAAAAGGTAGGCTTTGATAGTTTCTCTTCAAGACAGAAATAATGCTTAAAATCAATTGTTGACAGAAACATGAAGCACTTAGAAAAAATCGTAGACATTTCCTAGGATAAATTATCTAGCTGTCCAAGTGCTTCCATTTACTTGTTCACCTGTGTTGAATAAAACCTCATTAGGAGCATTTTGGGCCACCAGATGCAATTCAGCTTTCAATATCCAGTGAGCTCCAGCTAGGAGCTGTTGGTTCAACAGTAACCTGCTGATCTGTTTTGGAGAGCCAGTCAGCTCAAAGTATCTACAGAAAGCAAGCTTGTTGAGCAGCTGGAGATGCAACACACCTTTGCTTCATCTGCACTTCTGTGTCAGATACTGAATTGTCAGACTACCCCTCTACTGCCATCTGTTGCATGGCAACAAAACATAATGGAATTTTGGTGGTAAGGTTCAACCTCTACTGCCATACCACCAACATCCACCACTGATATCATGGGCCAATATAATAAAAGAGGCATTACTTTTGGAGCAGTCCTCATGTATACACATGAAGATTTTTTTCCTAGTTAGCATTAAAAACTTCAGTCCTCCTGCTTTTCAAATACCATTAATAAATATAAAATGCCTTATTTTAGCATTAAGATGGATTTCAAATTAGCCTTCTTAACTATGAGATAGAAATGTAACTAACTGAATCACAGATTCAGCATTTTTCCTTTTCAGTCTGGATACAGGAATAGTATCAAACACAAGTAGTGCAACAGTTGTGCTAACAGCCTGATATCTGCTGGAAATGCCCGTCCATGGCTTTACTTTCTACTAGCTATACCCCAGCCCTGTCAGCTGAGAATCTGTTGGCAGCTGCAGCACCAGTCATTCTCTTGGATCACATCTGCCAGCTCCATCTGAAAAGCAACTATGCATTTTGAGACTGTCCCAGTATGAAACAATGCACATCTCTGGCAGTGCTTGCATGAAAGGTGTGCTCCTCATTCAAACTAAAATGCTACAATAGATGCACTCTCAATCTCCATCCAGATGCTGCAGCCACTTTCATCTCCTTTCACAGGCTAAGAGAGCTGCATCTTAAAAATATTGTTTATTTCTTTAGATCACTGCATTGAGTTTCTTTCTCTTCATTACTCTAGTCTCTTTTTTTATATCTATTTAAGCCTAAATTCTTCTTTTTCTATATGCAAGTGTCTGGAATGACACACAGAATTCCAAATGAATATGTGACAATTCTGCTGGCATACTAGCTCTAATGGAAACAGCTTGTCAAAAGCACTTTAGAATTGGATTTACCTCCTTAGTTCCAACACAACAGGAGCAGCTCCTCATCACTGCATGAATGACTAGTAAATGCAGATCATTCCAATCCTCAATCACTTCTGACTAATGAGCTCCCAAGATATAAGAGAAATTCTGATTATACATTGCTGAATATTTAACCTTACACTTTCATGATTGTATTTCATCAATTATTTATCAACAGGGAGGACACCCACTTCTTCCTGAAAAACACCAATATACACCAACAACACTTTTAATTTTGTGCCACTAGCACACTTCCCCATGCTACCACCTTACCTTTCAAAGAGTCTAGCATTATTCCTAACCAACATACTAAACTAAATCAAAAAAGTTCTGTGAAGAACCAGACTGGCTGTGGTCTCTTGACAAGCTTCCTCTGGCCCATTTCAGCACAACAGCTTGCCATTTTAAGCTCTTCATTTGATGATGTATTCAATTTATGTGACTAGCACTATCTGTATCTCTATGTAAATGTTTCCAAATCTTACAAGTAATTGCTTTACTAAACAAGAAACCTGTGAGATGGCCAGTATGTTCTGAATCTGGAGACTCATAATTTCTACAGTTCTGAAAATAATGGCTCACCAACCATTTTTGAATAAAATATCCTAACTGACCTCTTATTTCTCTTTTTCCAGTAAAATGTTTAATCATTATCTGCCATTAAATGAAATCAAGAAGTTTTTGAAGCTAAAGACACTCTTGTTTCTTTTTTGACAAAGTTTAACTTCATCTTCTTCATATTCTTAAGCAGTGATGATGCAGTTTTCACCTTTCACACTATTGCAACTCACTCTTCAATGGAAGAATCCTGAATTAATGCCATTAAAAGAATAACTGTAGAATTACTGTAATATAGGGACATTGTTTATGTTTTTACTGAAGCAATGGAAATTTTCATTGTGTTATTGTATCAATCTGACTTCCTAATTTTATTCCTTTATTACTGTCCAGTATACACTTCTGCAGCATAGCTGGAAATGCCTTTTTCCTGCCATAGTTGACTAAAGCCATCAGAGAGACATAACCATTTTCAGTAGAGCTTTATCTTGTACTCTCATGTTTCCATGTTGTCACATTTCTAGAAAAAAAACCATAACATTTTTCTCAGATTGGAATCACTTTGTTTCTTTTAAATACTACTGAACTTTATGGTAATATTTTTTTCCTTCTTCATCTTAGTACAACCACACGAGACCTTCTCTTGTTTATTACAAGGTAGCATTTCCCTTCCAGGCTATTTCCAATAGTGATAAGAGTTTCTCAAGTTAGCCATGGAAATTCTGAATGATATTGAGAAGAATTCAAATAATAGCTCAAAGACTTAGGATTTGGAATTGTATTTCAGCTTCTCCCAAGGCTATGTAAAGAATAGAACCCCCTCTCACTTCAGGGAAGCAAAGCTGCTTGTATAGATTTACCTCAACAGAGGTAAATCACTATTTTCATCAATAACAAAGGACAGAGAGAGAGACAGATAAATATTAGGAAGTCCCTTAAGGAGGGCTTGCAGATGCTCTGTTTTAGTCAGCTTTGTCTCTGCCTTGCTTTGCTTTGAATTTCCCATTTCACTTTGCAGAATCGTATCTCAACCAACCAAGGACAAAACTCCTACAGAGAGTTATGCAGCACTTGAGAAGAATCCCTTTCTTTTAGGCTCTGCAACGATCTTCACATATTACTTCTCCTGTTGTTATTTGGCTTTACAAAATTGCAGGAAGATTAATTATTTTTTTCTAAAAGATACAAGCCATGACCCAGAACTCTACTTTTGTTCTCAGTCTTTCACAACGTATTATAGTATTTTTTTACATTAGTAATATGATTTTAAAATGCTCTAAAGCTGTACTGATGTAATCATGATGGCCTTAGGATATGAACAATAAGTGGGTATAAGCGGTGTATGTTCTTTGATGAGTTGCTAGATTTCTTAAATAAATAAATAAATAAAAACCACTGGAAAAATTTTTGAGCCTTTTGATCTGAGAAATAAATCCATTATAATGACTAAAGAAAATCACCCAAACTATGTATTATATACCAAAGTATAACAATGGGAAACCAATACATCAATGCTAGTATAACTCTACATAAGAACTAATTGAAGGTACTGAAAATATAAATGATGTTAAGAGCAGACATTTTAAAGGCCAGGAATAAACAGGAAAAAGGAGATAAAACAATCTGTGAAGAGTCAGAACATGACTTCGCATAACGCTGATCTGACACTGTAATACATCTTTTCATGATGCACTGAACCATTTGAAATACTGTTGCCTGGAGAACTGAATTTTTTTCTTTATTCTTGATAGGAAGCAGCATGCGGACATAATTGAAGGATTCAGAGAGATGCAGTTTAGAAAGATCAGTGCATAGAGCAACCATGTCTCTGTTAAGGCTGTTAATTCTAATTCTATTCTTTTCACTCTTCAGGGCTTTGTGTTTTGTTTTGGAGATTTTTTTTATTCTTAAGCCTCTTTCATGCCCATTTGTTTGCATACTTCTTAGGTTGCCAGATAAACAATACATTTCTCTTGGGTTTCCAGAGGAATAAGTGCAAGTTATTTGAAATATTTGTAAGTACTCAGATATCCAACAGGTAACTGGGTATGCTGCCAGCGGTACCTTCAAGTGAATAAACTTTTCTCCCATTTCCAGTCACCACCCTCCCCGCAAAAAGGTGGCACATAAGTTAGATGTTGTAATGATTTTCAACAGAATTCAAATTACATCACTCAGACCAGTGCAATCGTTTCCTCACAGGCTTCACAGTGTGTTTTCTTTTTTAAGCAGATAGAACAGATACAGAAGAGGATTATACAAATTGCAAGGAATTGTTTTCTTCTCACTGACACCCTGCTTCCTTCCATGTGCCCCAAATCTAGTGTTTGGGAATTTGGAAAATACTTAAGCTGATAATAGATGTCCAAGCTGAACACTAATGAAAGTAATGAACTTCATGAAATAGGAATAGAGTGCATACAGTGTTATCTGAAATCATACTGGCTTCTTAGAAGAGATAATGTGAAATGTTATCACATATCAGAAGAAGAAAGGAAAACCTTGAAATCAGCTATCTGCTGACAACTCAAAGACAACAATTCCATCATGAAATAATACTACAGAGTAAAACAGAAAGGCCTACGATGTGTCACATGGTGTGTATCTGGTGATCACAACAGTTTGCCTGCCTTAATCTCCTTCTGCCAGCTATCTAACGAAAGACTGGGAAATTACTCTTCATTTTTTGTACGCTTATAAGCACTTGCTTTATCATTATTGACACAAAATGTAAAATGCTATATGTACAGATAAGGAGAGAAATATCTAATGAGGCTATCTGCCAGGGTGAAAGAGAGATTCTTGGCAGATGAAAGAAAGATTGAATAGTAAGTTAAGGAACTCTCTCATTTTTGAGTGCCGCTTAATAACAATATTTATAGCAGCTCCATTCTCCAATGCACTAATTCAAAAACATACATTTTTATTGCTAGATTCTACTTACGTGATAAATAAGAAAGCTTACTTGAATCAATAGTGAATTACAAAACAGCAGTCTTGCTCTACTTAAATTGGACTGCATTATGGCTGTACTCTTTCTAACTTTGGCTCCAACTCCTCAAGGTACTTAGCCTAAATTTAAGCACATGATTTCTACCATAGGCTTAAGTAGGTCTGATAGTCAGACATATATCTGACTGCAGAGGTGCTCAAAATTAGACATAGCCTTTGTGAATAGGAACCTGCACGCAAATAGGAATGTCATGGCATATCATATCTGGAGAAAACATAGAGCATTTTGAATCCAACTTAATTATTTTGATGGCTTTTTAAGTGAGTTTATACTGTGCTTAGCTAACAAGCATTTAATCCAGAGGTTCAAGAAGGCAATAACCCAAGAGACAGGGCTTGTAAAGGGTTATAAAGATTTCTGAGGTAGAAAGTCATCTTTAGCCCTAGGGAGTGGGCTGTAAAGGACTGAGGGGGATTTTATTAGCGTCTTTAATTAAGCATTTATTTGAGTCCTTTATTTGGCATTGAATCAATTTGTCATTAGTTGTTTTGTTATTTAATTTGTGTATTTAATTACTGTAAATACTATTAGGGTTAAATCCTGCAAGTTGCTAAGAAATGTCAAAACTCCTAGGGACTTCAATTAAAATGCAAAATGTTTCCCAGGTCTTTAGAACAGCAGAAAATTGCTATTTGAATTACAGCTTATGACAACCACAGTGTTAGTGTAAGAAGAATGTTTGGTTCTGGATTGATCCAAGTATAAACTAACACACAAACTGTTAGTTTTGCAAGAAGACATTCTGACTACATGTAGGCAACAGAAATTTTCATTTGACTTTACTGGGGTGATGATTTTGTCCTTATGAATCAAACATTCAGAGAAATAATAAGGCCTTGGAATTTCTTATTAAGACAGAAAACTTTATAAACCTTTGTCAATTCTGTTATTGAAGTGAGGCATCTTACAGTATGTCACAAGGCATTGTTCTCAAGCATGCATGTGCTGCAGGTAGCACTATTTGGAAAACACAGGAACAATTACTTCACAATTACTTCAGTTTTGTACTAGATTGAAAAAGCAAGGAAATCACCACAAAGCCTAAGAAGATAAAACAGGATCTGTTGGTAAACCCATGGAAACCTGGACCCTCCACATACACACACACAAAATTTTTTTACCTCTCCTCCTTTTTTTTTTCTCCTGTCTCCTATTTCCAGGCCTACAGAAGAAATAGGTGATTGGAAAGGATCTCAACAAGGCAGGAGACAGTCAGTGCTTTGCAATGCAGAGAAAATCCATGAAAAGATAGCACATAATGGGGAAATAAATAACTGACTAATTGATCCTCCAGAAAAAAAAAAATACATTTGGGGGTTAATTATTATAGCTAATGAGAAAGGGGAGGGAAGAGGAATTTGTGGAAAATCAAGATATTTCAAAATTCTATTTTCAAAATAGTGGCTTTTCTTTCTTTTCTTTCTTTCTTTCTTTCTTTTTTAATCTTTTAAATTAAAAAGAAAATCCCCATCAAAATATTTCAATATAATTCTGACATTATTGTTACTTTTTTTTAACTTCAGAGTATGTTTTTGTTTTCTTTTTGGCTCAGTGAGGAAAAAGCTAGGAAACATTGTTCAAGAGTATTCTAAACTGGAAAAAAAAAAATCACTGGTTTTCTTTCTACCTTCTGAATGAAGAAGTATCTATTTCATACAGCTTTCCCCATCACTGCTCTGCTGAGGCCTTTGGAAAAGTGTAGGAAGTAAAAAGAGAATGATGCACAGACATAATCCAAACCATTGAGAGGTCAGAGAAGGGATCTGGGTTCATACATAGCCAGAAGGGGGAAAGATCACAAAAAGCAAGATTCGAAGCCAAGTAAAGTCAGTGGGAGATTCTCCACTAACTTCAGCAGGTGTTGAATCCAACCCAAAGTGACAGTGAGGTATGAGAAATGAACAATGGGGCATGAGGAAGGAAAGGACAGAGAGTGATGGGCAATGGAGGAAAATACCATCTGTTCTGCTTGCTGCAGCTCTAGGAGAGTAAGTATATTCCTTTGGCTGTCAACGCAAATCTCAGCATCCCCCTCTAACTTTGTGAAGTGTAACACTGAGCACATCAGGGAGACATAGTTTTTTTAGTTTTTTTTACAGCTGATGCTAACAACACGCTTGTCCAAACTGGGGAAGTTGTTCGTATATATACAGTACCATTTTCACATGCAGCCACTAAAAAATACATAATCTGAAAGCTCTCACAGAGTTAAATAGACCAAGCAGATGGACAGGGAAATTAAAAGAAATTGGCAAGGTAGAAAAGATAAATGGTCAACTGAGAATTGAAATTAAGAAGAGAGTCAATGAGGCAGAGAGCCACAGTGAAGCTATTCCAGATGGTAGGGGCTGCAGAGAAGGCAGCCCTCAAAGCCGTGGTGAAGTGCAGACCAGGAGAAAGGCCCAGCAGAAGGCAGGGCAGGAAGACTGAATCCACCTATGATGATATTTGGGTCAGAAAAGAGGTCACAGCCCAAGAGGAGGACTTCAGTGACACAAGCAGAGGCCAAACTGCTTTTCTGTGACTTTAAAATATCAGCATGTGTGCTACACTGGCCACTTTCTACAGTTAAACTGCTTGCTACATCACCTTTTCCTCATGAGTCAAAGCACTGGACAATGTATTTCTGTGCTAGGGAATCAAAAAGATCAGGATCAGCTTACAAAATACAAACAACTCTGAATTATGAGAATATTTAAAATCCACACTGAAATCCAGATCCAGCTGTACAAACTTGCTGCCTGGATCTGAATCCTCTCACTTCAGAGTAGTTTTCTCCTCTGTCCAAGTAACATATTGTGAAGACTTGTGCTATTTTACTTTCTGTGCTGGCAGAAAAATGTACAAATCAACTGTAAACAGTACACGTAGGTTAATGAGCTCCTTTGTTTTATCTGGACTGCTACAAAGAGAAGGATAACAATCACTAAGTTACAAAGAATTTATTAAATACGTATTGGCTTTGACAACTGAATATTAGCCCTCCTTGAGTGTGCCTGCAGAAGCCACTGGTGTGCATGTTTTACAGTGTTTCATCCTCCTCCTTTCTTCAGCTGAGACACAACCACTGATCAAAGGTGGCCTTTGAGCACTACAAAGCACTGTCAAATCAAACTTCTGCAGTGGCCTTCTGTATTCTGTAATAAAACAAACCCAACATTCTTCGCTCAAACTTCTTTTCATGATCTATACTGAAATAATTTTACAGGAATGAGAGATTAGATTCTATATCTGATTTTTAATACTATTTTTAGATGTAATCCTAATAAGGTCAAAGGTTATATTGCCTAAGTCCAAGGCATCCACTGCAGTTTTACAGTACCATTTTGTGGTGAGATCTGAGTAACAGAACCTTCAACATCAATTTCCTTGATTATAAGTCTGTGTCACTGAACAAATGGCCATCAAAAGACTCTCCTCCTACTTCTGATTTCTTGAACTTCAAAATGGAATATTAAGTGCCATTTAGTCACTGACAGTGGCAATACCCCATTTATCAGCCTATTAGGTGCAGCAAGTAGCACTAATGGGGGTGAATGTAAAATAACAAAAGCCTAGCACTGATGTTTCTGTCCCCCTGCTGAATGGGATAATACAGTAATTACCAAGCATGCCTCATTTAGTAGCCTGACTAGAGGATAGGAAATGGGTTATTCACAGGATTTCAGAGGGCTAAATTAAGCACCTGCTGTTATGTTTTTCTCTTCATTGTATCTTTTTGCATACTCCAATAGCCAAATTTCACTGCAGGAATATTTTTCTCTGGACTTTCACACAAGAATCCCAAGATTTCTCATACACACTAAATTCAGATTAAAGCATTTAAGATACAGCCTGTCATTCCCCACACTTTCAAATGGCTGTGAGACCTGTTGTTTCCAGACAGTTTGATGAATTGCTATTTTGCTGAAGTAAGCAGTAACACCAAACCTGTGCAATTCCTATCACAACACATATTGGATAAGAGGTCTTCTTTTTATGATATTTTCCTCAGCAGGAAATCATACATGTTACTAGAAGAGATACTACGCTACACACAGCAGAAAATTTTGAAATTACCAGTCAAATTGTCAGCTACTATAAATCAGTCTGCTTATTTGAAATAAAAGGTCATTGCTAATTTATATCAGACTTAAATCCGCTCCTATAGGAAATCAGATAGACTAAGGAAATGGCACTGTGACATCTTTGCATTTGCTGATCTACAGAATAGAACTATACCTCGCAACTCAGCCCAGTAAACTGAACCTTTTATTGTAGTAAGAAATGGCCAAATACTCTCCTGTCTGGGATTCCTAAAAGCACTTGCACTCTGTCAAACCCCAAAGACCTCAGCAGACCCAATGGAACTTTTACCCAAAATCAGATTTATAATATACTATGTGAAGAAGGGACAAAATCTCTGTTAAGAGGCAACTTCTTTCTCAGTCATCTAGATGCATATCTCATATGCTACTGTTCAGCATTCAGCAAACGAACTTCAAGAACCTCTTCCAACTATTTCAGTTCATTTCACAGGATGGTCTCATGATAAAATGAAAGATAATTCATTTTAAAAATAAAACTAAACTAGAAGAACTGCTGGAAGGCTTCATCTTTCATTAATGGGTAGTTACAGGACTGGGACAAGAGCTGGTGTGAAGTAAACCACTTGAAATGCTTACAGCATGGTTTGGGGTTCTCTGTTACAACCTTTTTTGCTATACAATCTGTTCCTATGGACTCAAATTTGCTAACTTAGATGAAGCTTATATGTATTACAATCAAATACTACATAACAAACATAAGTGAGGGCAATATGCTTAAAGAGAGCTAGGATGATAGGGAGATGTGTCGTTTCCTGGATAAAAATTGACTACAACACGCCCAAAGTTTTTATGACTGTGTGAGAATTCGGATTATTTTCCTATCTGAGATATTTTTAAAGAACTTTTCTTTTTAGTATCTAGTGAATAAATTAATTTGCTGGTGTAACCAAAATTATCACAGGACCAATGTTAATCACCAGTGTTTGACACTGCATAGCGTGGCACCAGAGCCTGGGTGTTTGGAACAGCGGAGTGAATAGTGCTCACCTCCAGTCCTCCATACAAATCATACAAACTTCTAGAATATCAATTTGCTGTAGTCACAGTTTACAGACTCCAAGAATCAATAACATAATATTTACTTACCAAAACAGAAAAAAAATTGTGGTTGTTTTTTTTTTTTTTGCTTTTGTTTTCTTTTGTTTTCTTTTCTTTTTTTTGAAAAATAGATCAATTACAATAAATGTACCTGATTGAACCTGATGTGACATTTACTGTGGCCAATAGGAAAACTCATCTGGGCTGTGGATCAGGCCTAAATTGTGAACTTTCGACCTCAGGAGTATTGGATTCTTTGAGCAAAAGCAATTTATGTTGAACTAATTCAATTACTTTTAGTACAAATACACATATGACATATCAACTTTTCTGTGAGATTTAACAAGATTCTCAAATAAAGTTACACTTATTCTTTCACCTTGTTTTTGTTGTTTGTAGTTCCACAGCAACAGATCATAGCAGAGAGAATTTTAATAACATTTCCTTCTCTCCTTCCACTGCTGGTGTGAAAAAACAAACAAACAGAAATCTTCCTAGAGTAAGCATACTAAGTGCTTATGCTATGCATCATTTAAAAAAAATTAAAAAGTAAGTGAAAGAGTATCTATCAAAATGAAAATGTGAATTTGTGCAAATATTCTGCTAATAAACTTTTTACAAGTAGGGATATCAACTCCAGGGAAGACCTGGCAGAGACCAGCAACATGAATAAAAATACTCAATCCTGCAAAAGATATAGTGTTCAGCACTGTGATTCTGACCATCCCTGGTTAAAAATACCTGTTGCTGTTACAGGAATAACACTTACAGTAAAGCACACCTTCGATAAATATATCCTGTGGGAACACAGAAAGAAAAAACCTCAACAACATTCTGAAACATGCAAAAGACAATGAATGTTAGACATAGGCAGACAGACGGCACTAACTCATATATAGCAGCTATTCTAAAGGGATTTTTGCAGCTTTGATTTCTGACCACACAGTTCCCCACAAGAAACATGATGTTATGTTCTTCTAATCTTTGTTGCTTCTTATTCTAATTTCTTAATATTAATTTTTCAACCCCGTTTTGACTTTGAAGAGCTTATAATTTTGCTGAAGTCAGCCCCATTGGAAATTCCTGACTTGCATAATCATTAATACAATACTGTGACATTTGAAGGTCTTTACAAAATACAAGAATTCCAGTTTTTCTAATTCCTAGCTTCACACCTACTCTTAGCTTGATAGCAAATGTCAAGAACTGCAAATTTTAACTTGCCAAGAAGGCAATGCCAATGCGATAAGATAACAGACAGGGCTATCTTTCATGGGGTTCCTTGTTCCCAGGAACCCCATTCTGCACAGATCTGCTTGACTGCGATGGCCAGATGACAAAGGTACTGCATGAGGAGTCACACCTGGGATGCTGACATTGGCCAAAGGTAGTAAGGGGAGAAATGAAAGTCCTTCTTTCCTCATCAGTGGATCACACAAACATCTATACACATTCAAGGACCGAGTCAAACAGTTCGTGCTTTCCCAGAAAATCCTGTTACAGCTGATGCTACAGCTTAGATTAAAATAAATAATAAATATTGTTAATACACATTTTTTTTAAATTTTCTTAAGTGTCTGCAAAACAATTTCAGTCTAAATATTAAGAAGCTGAAGTGAATGTAATCTTTCCTCTTTTTCTATTGAAAAAAATATTTTTTAATTCTTTATTTTCTCCCTTGCTAGTTTAAAAATAGATATTTAAGAAATATGACAGTTCACATGTAAGCAGCAGTAAGTTAGTTACCTTTGACACTGTAACTGGAATATGTTTAGTGGAAAAAGCACCAAGGACAAATTGAAATTAAAAAAAAAATCTACTTTCAATAACACAAATTAAACAAATCAAACAAATAAAGCCATATATCTAATTTGAGGAGTGTCAGTGGTTTTCTTTATTTCAGGGGATTTTTCCCATTTCTGAAAAAGAAAGCCAATATAGTTTATTAAATCTAATATTATTAAAAAAGTATATTATTATAAGATTCACATAATACTTAATGAAAATAGCTACACAAATAATAAAAGTACCTCCCAAATCTCAAATTCAAAGCATGTATCAAATATTAGACTATAAACCTCACACCAATGTTGTTATCACACTTCATATCCATAGCTCAAGTAACTGCTAGAATGCATGAGGCAGAGATGCAACAGGGGATTGGATTAATTCATACTCCTAAAGAATAAGCATCTTCATTTCAAAAAGTCCTCAAAAATCAGTAATCATTCAGTCTCTGATGTCATAAACAGTATTCACAATGAACAATTATAAAATCTTAGTACAAGAGTACAAAAAAGGGACATATTTCTAATGAGATACAGTAGTACGCATCATTCCAGTTCATTCACAGTATAAGACTATTCAAATCCCATTCTTCTTCCATGCCACAGAAATGAATGGGATCTTTCTCATCAGAAATGAAGTCGAATGTCGGTCAAAATAATTAAATAAATTCTTCTCTTCCAGCCTATCATCATATGCTTCACTTGCAGAAAAGAGACAATTTAATGGTACCAGCTCTTTCTATATTCACCTACTGAAATCCACCCACCTCAGGGGGACTGCAACTTGAAGGACTGACCTCTATTATCTGAAATGTCAAACTGTCATAAATTTGCCTGCTCTATTCCCTCCCTCAATAGCTGCTGAGGGAGTTAGTTTCTGACCTAGTCTATGTTTCAGACACTTCCACATCGTTTCCATAAAACAATTCTCAAAACAGATCAGCGAGAGATGTGGGGATGAACATGTGGAAAGTGCACAACTTGTATAGTCCAGAATAAGATTTGTTTTCACACTAGAAGATTGAAAATAACATTTCACATTTTGGCTTTCATCTGATGAGAAATACTCTGACTAAATTTTTTCTGGTGTACATTCTTTGATGATAAGAATGAATTTCAGTCATAATGTAAAAGTAATACGTCTGTCTTTCTCATACACAGGCATGTGCATATTACTTGCATATCCCTAACACACACAGTCTGAGAAGAGTTTTATGGTTTGAGTCAAAAATACTAAGCTATTTTTCCACAAGTACCGCATGTCCAATTGTCTCCTGACTTAAGTCAGTAATGAATTTTTACATTACAGAAATAACACAATACCTTCTAAAACCTGTTATGTCACTTCAAATTCTTCAACCACAAAATAAAAGATTTTTGAAGCAAGTTTGCAAGAATGCAGGTGAACATGAGGAACCGTAAATAAGTGTTTACTATTATAAATCCAGGAACACATAAGGATTACCATGAGAATAAAATGATCTATGCCACTATATTATCAGCATGAACGAAGTCTATATCTCCATTTTGTAGACCCTTCTCTTTAAAGGTTCAGAGGTTTTTTTTCTTCCCCCCCCCCCAAATTCCTGTTCTTTTTTTCAGAAATATCAAATGCACTTCTAAAACTGAGAGGACTACTATGCATGAAGAGCTGTGACATCATTATTATAATTTACATTTAAATACCAGTAACCAGCCCAAGGAAATATGTGTGCAATGTGCAGCACATAACCATTAAAATATACACTCAATATTTGAAAGAAAGAAAGGAAAATATTCCTACAGCTCCGGAGCTCCCTCAGGGCAAAGGGTTGGCCCAAAGCTAACACACTGCACATACCCTGCATAAGCCTGGAGGCTTAAGCTCATCTTTTATAACAGAGTCCGAATGATTGAGCCCTGTAAAACAGTACCTCTGCCACACCACTTGCCTGAGGGTGGTCTTGTTAACTCTGAGAAAGGGATACTTCTGGTAAGGAATTTTTTTTTTTTCTACTGGTTTTGCTGGTCATCTAAGAGTTGTGCAGAACTCACAGAAAGGAAATAGATTTACATAAGTCAGGCTTATTTCTATTGATCAGGATATTGTTGACAGTGAAAGGCGATAGATAAAAGCTATGGAACTTTGAGTTTAGGTTTAAATGATATCTCTAAGGGTAAAATTATACTGAAACAGGCATTAAGTTTATAAACTTTCTGCTAATTTCTACGAACTGTATTGTTAGATCATGATTTGAAATCAGATGTGTTTTCAAGGAAAGCTTCAAGAAGGTAATTTTTCAGGCAGATTCCCACGAGGTAAAATCCACAAAGTGCTAAAAAGAAAGGTATTTTACATAACCCACAGGCTTTGCTCCTTTCCAATTAAATGAAAACAGAACTGTTAGTGAAAGAAAACTTCAGCAACAGTCCTGGTGGCACAGTGCTATATAGAACTACATCCAAAGAGGAAGACTGGGAAAAAGGGAGATGGTATTTGTAATTTTATAAGCTGCTTCTCTTCCAGTCTTAGAGTGAACATTATGTAGATCTTCCAGGAACTGGACAGTGTTAGGTCTTGTACTATTACTTTTAACTTGGAAGCATTCATTTCCAAATCCATCCTGCATTCATGTCTTACAACACTCATTAATCATACAAGATATTCTAGGCAACTAGTTAGCTTAGTTTTGGAACCATGACAAACTTTTGCCTCTATTCATTATCCATTCTTTTCCATACAGATGCTTTCAGTCACTGTTTTAGTTCCCTCCATAAGTTAGATGTATGATAGGTCTCACCGTATCATTACAGCCTAACAAACTTGGCTTTTGTTTCTATTTGTATGATTTCTTGTAAGTTTTCTACTCTTGTATCACATTCTAAAGGTTGTCACGAAGACTAGAGTTTTTTACAATACTTCTTCAACACTTCAGGAAGTATCAACTTTCCTCCAAGTTCAGTTGACTTGCCTTTATGTGTACTTCATTTATTTCTCAATAATTTTTGCTTTTTAACTTCGCTGATGCCTTAATCTCCCTCCTGCTGCAAGAGATTTAGTTCCAGATGGGTGGTACTGCTAACAATCTATTCCCATGTTAACATACAACACGATCTTCTTTTTTGTATTTCCTTAAAAAAAATTATTCCTCTGTACCTGTACAATGAGCCCTTCTTTCTATTAAGAAAGTGTAAGTGTAGAGTCTTGCACCCAGGGAGGAATAACTGCATATACCAGTACAGGTTGGGGGATGACCTGCTGGAGAGAAGCTCTGCAGAGAGGGACCTGGAATTTCCAGTGGACTACAGGTTGGCCATGAGCCAGCAGTGTGCCCTAGTGGCCAAGAAGGCCAATGCTATCCTGGGGTGCATTAAAAAAAGTGTGGCCAGCAGGTCAAGGGAGGAGTTCCTCCCGCTCTACTCTGCCCTCATGTGGGGTACTGAGTTCAGTTCTGGGCTTCCCTATACAAAAAAGATGGGAATCTCCTGGAAAGAGTCTAGTGGAGGGTCACAAAGATGATAAAGGGCCTGGAGCACCTCTCTTATGAGGAAAAGCTGAGCGACTTGGGTCTGTTCAGCCTTGAGAAAAGAAGACTGAGGGGATCTGATAAATGTCTATAAATACCTACAGGAGGTGCAGGAGGCTAAGGGATGAGGCCAGACTCTTCAGTGGTATGTGGCAACAGGACAAGAGAAAATGGCCACAAAGTGAAGCAAAAGAAGTTCCGCACAAATACGCATAAGATCTTCACAGTAAGAGTGACAGAGCACTGGAACAGGCTGCCCAGTGTGGCTGTGGAGTTTCCTTTGGAGATATTCGAGACATACCTGGACACCTACCTGCACAATCTGGTCTAGGAAGCCTGCTTTGCAGGGGAGTTGGACTAGATGGTCTCTAGAGGTCCTTTCCAACCCCTACAATTTTGTGATTCTGTTATTGTGTTCTGATATTCAATTGTTCTTCTTCCTCTTGCAGTTTGGTTTCTTCCACTTTCTCATATCACTACAGCACAAGGACTGCTCTGAAAGTAACACCTCTTATGTTATTATGTTGTCTCACAATGTTAGAAGAGGATCTTGGTGATATGGCAGTAAAGACTGAACCTCCCCATCAATATTCCATTACATTTTGTTGCCATGTGACTGATGACAGCAGAGGGACAGCCTAAAAAAATGGCATCTGACATGGAAGTGCATTTGAAACAAAGGTGTGTCACTGAATACCTGTTTGGAAAAAATTGCACCCATTTGCATTCATTGACACTTGCTGAATGTTTGTGAAGACCAAGCAGCAGAGGCAACAGTGACACTGATCACTTCCATTGGTGTAGCCATCTCAGAATATTGAAGCAGAAAAGCTAGTATCCCAGCAACTCCAGAGGAGTCCATCATTCCAGAGGAATTTTTCCACAAATGCTTTCCAATGGTCAAACATCCTTAGACATTTCTTACATTTATTCTTGAGCCATCTGTTCATATTTGTTGTCTTGTCCTGCCTTTGCTTTCCTTCACCAGAGGCTGGAAAATTGAATATTATGCCTATGAAAATATCACTGCTGCCAGGTACAAATAAAATCTCTTCAATGTTGTGGATGTTACACCGTTTTAGAATGGAACCATGTTTACAAGATTAAGTCTCTTAGAGCCAAACCTTAATTCCTCCACTGGCTACTGGGCCAGCTAAATGTTCTTTCCCTGCTACTCTAAGGCAGTCCTGGTAGAGACCAAGACATAGACACTAAAATGAAGAGAGATGCTGGCAGTGGTACTGCTGGAGGAAGAACAGAAACATATAGATCAAGAAGACAATATTCTGTAATTATTCACAGGTAACATGCATTTGGTGCTGTAAAAATATACATCTTACAGATACTGTGACCTTTTTGGGCAGTACTGTGATATTCTTTTTAAGCAGATCTTACAAATGTTAACACAGAATAAGTTAATAAATACCTTGAGGTAAATCCCAGCCAAAGTAAAGTCAGTGGAATTCTTTACCTTTGATTTAAACACAGCTGGGTTTTAACATCCATTATTTAAGTGTATTGCCTTTACAAAAGCAAAGAAGGAAACCGAGGGAGACAAAGATAAGGTGCTTGGAATACTGTCTTATCAGATTTGGCAGCCCCAGTCACTCAGTGGCTAAAAATTTTCTGAGTTTAAAGATTATTTTGTCACTTTAACACTATTTTCACAAAGGAAACTGTGTCCCAGTATTCTGTCATTATAACTTAACTAATGGAGAAATTGGAGGATAGCATAGCATCAGGCTACGGCAACATATATGAAGGTGAAAACAGCTCTAAACACAGCCCAATCAGTCACGATAATCCAGATCAAGTCCAAAAACTACATGATGATGTTAGCAGGATGAAAATGCTGTTCAGCACCCTAGTTAGCCCACTTCACCAACCTGGCTGCAAATATTTTGCTCATCTTGGAGACGAGGCAGAGTACAGACAAACCTGCTGTTCAGATACTCCTACCTGGCTCAATTTGCATAATTTAACTTTTTCATTCAGAAGACACTCAACACAGACTGCGAAGATGATTAGATATACTAATCTATCTCCATCTGAAAGAAGTTAGAACTGACTAAAACTTTTGAACAGGGACCAGGTTGACTAACAAGACAGAAGACTGAAGATTTCTGAATGATAAGTGAAGGTCTTCCATTTGTTCAGAAGGCAACAAGCAGAAGGCATTCAAGTGAACCAAGAGAAACATTTCCTTAAGCAGTTAATAACCAACCTGTAAGCTTCACAGACCTGTAATACTACACAGAATTATGGCGGCCAAAAAGGAAAAAAAATTAGGAAGGCAGACAGAACGGTGGTTACTAAAAGTACATTATTCACTGTTAAGCATGGTCTTCCAAATATAACCTGGGCCTCAGGAGCTTGGTAAATCTCTTTGTTTAAAGACCCAATAAAAGAAGCACCATGTACCATTGCAGCATGTCTCTGAGCATCTATTTATGACACTTCTGGAGAGAAGTTGCTGGCTTAAACTAATCTGGTAGCCCTTAGCATGTTCTCATATCCTCTTTTTTTAATCCTTTTATATATTAATTATATCAGTTGATGCTTTTTATACAGTAATATTCTGCAGTCAAGTATGACGGAAAAGCCTAACATGTTAAAGACCTGCACTTGTTAGAGGGTCACACTTACACAGGTTGTACACTGCCTTTAAAGTTAGCTTATTATTTACAGAGAATTCCACCTCATATCTTTTATTTCTTTAAGAGTAGATATCTACACAAGAACTTCTGGTAGCAAATACAGTCACAAATACAAAGCAATAAAAATTTCTTACCCTGAACTTCATTTGTGGCATAGGTTGATTCCACTGACACGTAATATCTTCACTCCAACTTACTGAAAATAAGAAGGATTTTTTTATCCCATCATTTCTATAACTTTTTGAAGGGGCGAGGCAGGATGTATCTCATCTGTTAATACTTATAGCATCAGAACTGCTTCCCCCAAGACATGACAGAAAGAAGTCTGAACAATGGTGTTCTGAGTCATCTGCTGGGTCTGGAGCTACACATGGCTGTAAAGTCATTTGTTAAAATCCTACCTTGAGAATATTTCCAATGACTTTGTTAGAGTCTAAGAGTGAATATGCTTGACTTGCATAGAACTAGAAGAACTAGAAAGTCACTAGTAAGATCTATAAACTTCAGCAGAGGCTTTTAAATACCTCAAAAAATAACTGGAGCATCTCATCACTAAAAATTATTTTAGTGCTTTTCTTTTCTTCAGGTGTGCTGGAACAAAGAAGTTGTCTTGCTTAGTGTGGAATTTTGGAGTAATTTGCTTCTGAATTTTATAGTGAGAAGATATAAAGTATGGTAGCAGGGCTGTTTTCCAACTTAATAAACAAACTGCAAATTTATATGTTACACGATCACATTTGTTTCAGTGGTTGGAGTTGTGAACAGTGCTTCGATCTACGGGACTATGTCAGCTTTTCCACATAAATAAGAGAGACCCTAAAAAGTTGTGCACTTTTATAAGTTCTTGAAGAGTACATAGCAAGAAAATATGAGCTACTCCAGTTGAAAAGTGTAAAAGACTTTGCTCTAGCTAGTATTTCAAAAGCCAAGCATTTTTCTTTGTATTTACTTCTATCCCCACAGCTATAATGAATTATTTAAACAATATCTATATAGTACAGAATTTGTGCTTTTATTTTATTTATTGATCTATTTTATCACAGGCTACTTACAAGGGCAAGTGTGCTGAGTCAACACAGGTGTAAATCACTGCAGTTTTATTTTAATCAGTGGAAGCAGGCAGATTGGCACCCATCACAAAGCTGACCCAATATAGGAAATGCTGAAGAGATATTTTTGGAGTTATTAATAATGGACTTGCTTATTTCTACTTCTCAAGACATTGGTCTAGAAAGCTGCACTTTCCTTTTTTCTTCTTTTTTTTTTTTTCCCCCTCTCTCATTTCTTTTTAATAGCAACAGAAAACTGAGATATTTTCCATGCAACTAACCAATCTGTAGTTTAGCACATAGTACACACTTTCAGGAAGGTCTCTCTGAGTAAGCCTAACACTGTGAAATGTCCTGCAACATAGAAGTCTTGCACTTGGTTCTGAATGACCTGCTACACAACTGTGTGGCAGAGCATTTCACAGAAATGCCAGCTTGGTCTCTAAAAGCAGCAAAGCTGCATCAGTATTGCCTTCTGCCAGTACTAATAGGGTAAGCAAGGCACTCCACCACAGTGGCCATGTGGTTGCTTGTCCTGGAAGCTGTTTCAGAGCTAGGTCCTAGAGTTCTGCTCTCTCTCTCTCACTTTAAGATCTAGACCCTCAGCTGGTGACTCCACATTGCTGAGAGATCCCCATTTGTTCAGTCTCACTTAGAACTTAAATCTATTTATGGAAAAAGATCTCTGTAGCCCATATTTGATTTGAGGGCGTTTCTAAACACTCACTGTCATTGGGCCAAAATAAGTTTTGATAAAATTAATACTTAATAATCAGATTCCATGATAGAAATATGATAACATTCACGAGAAATAAAGCAGGGGAAAGGCTAACAAGATTGTATAAGTGGCTTGTTTCCAAAATCTAAGGGAAACTGTGAAATATGATGTTGGCTGTTATTAATATTTTCTTGGCACTAGGAGATGAAATGTGGAGACAGGTGATAGAGCTTAAACCTAAGAGTGACTAAGTTCCAGTTAAAGCTAGCTGGTTCTAAAACCTCTAGAAACCTTAACTAGTTATTATTTTTTAAAGAAGCACTAAGAAAAAAGAAGCCACAAACATACAAATCAGAGCAGATCTGGTCCCTTGCATCACTTTCTATAGTTTACAAAAATGCATGAAACATCAGTTGCAGAAATTACACGTCTATACAAATGTTTTAAAATGTTAATGCAGTAATACTCTTTTATAGAAAATCTTTTACTTGAATTAGAGATTGAATGATCTGAGCCCATATTAGTGTAATATAAAAAATATATATCTCCAGGTCCTGTTTGCTGTTACTAAGACTCATGCAGTCATAGTTTATTAATTAACAGTAAGCATCGTGAAATGTCATTAATTCTTACATGTAATATTGTTTTCTAATTTGAAGAATTGCATCCAATTATCTGTATTTTTTTTTTTGCTTATCAGAATTATAATTTGGCAATTCAGAACAAGAAAGGACTGAATTGTTCTCTGTTACCTGAGAAGTCTGAAACAGAAAGCACTTGCTATGTATAAGGGCAGCCTGTGTATTTCTCAAGTCTTTCTGTTGTTCTAGATTTATGATTCAGTTCTCCAAAGCAGTCACTGAAAAACCATTTGGTAACTTTCATTGCAGACTTTCTTCCAGATCTTTTTCTTTATAGTAAGGCTTATATCTGTAAAAGGTATTTTATTTGAGTGCAACTAAAAGGGACTACTGTTGCAGGGTAAAATAGCTTCTGAAAAGAAACACTCTTGAACAACTTCTGATAAGAGGCACCTTTGGTATGCCTCCTACCAGTCACAGCACTTTCTGAGTCAACATTTAGCATTTCTGGGCATGCCCATCTATCCAGCAACTAAACAATTATCAACGCATTTTCAGCCACGCTAACACTAGTTACTATCATTTCATTAAAAAAAATAATAATAATAAATGCCATTTCAGAGATTTTTCTTCTTTTCTGAATTCAGGGATGCTCTGAAGATTCTCACTGAAATGGTTGAAGAATTGGACCATTTAAATATAGGTTGTTCTTCACAGAAAGCACAGCCGATCTCAGCTGCCAGGCTTCCTCAGCTTGCTCAGCAGGGAAGCATGAAGATGTCAGGTAAACATAATCATGCTATTTGTGAAAAGTGTGAGATGAGAAAGAGGGAAGGTAATGAAGCATAGACAGTGCAATTCAGTTCCCAGACTATTTAGGTAGATTGTCTTTCTCTAATTGTTTTTCTCCCTGGAGGTACAAACACAGAGAATTTCGATACCATAAAGTTAAGCTATATTATTGCAGCTTTCAGTTCTTTCACAAAGAAATATGTACTGTATTATAGTGGCGCCCAGTAGCAATGCTACAGTTAAGGATGTGTCAGCAGTTGTGCTGCAGACCTCTATTTTTTCATGAGATACAAGAACTAGTTTAAAGGCCAAAATTAGGCATATAATGTTGGTGTCTAGATTCATTACAAATTTCTAGGTTTATTATTTGGCAACTACAGACAGTGATAGTCATTTAAAATAATAATAATAATAATAATAATAATAATAATAATAATAATAATAATCAGCATCCTTGGGACAATGTCATTTATATTATAAAAGGCTGGATAGCTACAAGTTAAATTTATCATTTTTATCAAGTGTTTAAGAAACATTGCCTCTAGTGTTTTCAGCTGTTATCTTCAGTATGAAATTAATTTCTTCTCAGCGTAGCAAATATCTAAAATTTAATGGTCTTTGTCAAGCAGAATCCAATCCAACAAAACCCATCTTTATCTCATTAACAGTTAAATATGTGAACAGTTCATTTGAAATCATCAAGACAAGAATCCTTGCAGGACTGACTGAGTCAAGAGAAAACAAAAAGCAGACTTATTTTAAAATTAAGCAGGCACTTGAGGACATAGTTATATCTGTTTTCCACTTTTGCATTTCATAGTAAAAACTAGCAACTTTAATAGCTAAACAGTTTGTAAGAAGTCTCTAGACAGACAACAAATACTTGAAGAAAGTTTATTGTAATAGCAAGGTCAGTAAGCATATACTTACACTTAGTCATTGTGTATGCACTGATATCCGTAATTACTGCCATGCATATTAAAAACAACAGTAACATAATAAACTTCAAAGTAACAAAGAAAGCAAGTCCCAAAGTTAGATACACAATGTAGTGAAGCAAGTTAATAATGAAATAGTAACTAATTCTTACATTGTCTATTATGACTAGATCTCAGCATGCTTTCCAAGCAATTTGAGAGCATTACACAGGCTTCACTGAGGGTGAAAGCAAGATATACACAGATTAATATATTTTGTCAACATCACCTATCAGGAGAATGACAAAAGTCAGAAGCCCAACAGACTTGGTGCCAGCTGAGTCGCTGCTCATATGCTGTTCCTGTGATGGACACGGTCAGCCTGCCTCTGTCCTGAACAGACAGGGTCAACTGAACCCCTGCCTGAGCAAGGCCACCTGAAGAGGCTACCACCCAGTAGAGACCTACCACACTTCATTTGTGTCCTGCTAGCCATCTGATCTTACCTACATTAAATAAAATTCAGGATGACTATGAGTAGCTCTTGACTATTCAACACCAACCAGAAGGCATAAGCCTTCTCTGGAAGAAGAGGTGTGCAGGAACTGCTCAACTATCCAGGGCTGCCATAAGTGGTATACTCCCCTTACTAAAGCTGGTACCCCCAGCCTGGCACATCCACAGCCCAGCTCCTTCTTGCCAGCAGCCAGGTCTGGCTCCTAGAGTGATGCATGTAAAAATTGAATTAAAGATCACGTAATGGGTCTAGGTGCCACACAATGAAAGCTAAAGGCTACTGTGTGATACTGGAGATGTGAGTTTGGGCTAAGCCAGTGAGCAGAAGGCAGTACAGCTGAAGGGTGTGTGGTGGCATGGTGTATCACAACGTCTGGAGAGAGCTACATGGAAATAACAGCAGAGAGCCTGCAGGGTCTCATCAAAATGCTAATAGATGCTGCTATCTAGAGGACTACAGTACAGACTACAGAGTAAAATGCAAAACCTGGGATCATGAGTGTATAGCTGAGAGAGTCCCCTGAGTGAGATGACCTTGGATGACAGGAAAAAGGAGTAATGAAAGAGTGTCTCATTAGCTCTGCAGGTCTTTAATGACCTAAATATGCATTTGAATTTCTTAATCCTAATACAGATAATGATTTTAACAACTCTCCAAAAATCTGTGGGATGGAGAAGAACTATAAATTTTCTGACAAATGCTCCAGTGAAAAAGTTTGAGAAACACAGAAAAAAGCTATGGTAGGTGCCCAGGGGAAAGACAACAGACGAAAAGAAATTGTTTCACTCTCAGAGGGATTCTGTCACAAAGACTACAGTCTTGCATCATTCTGAGGTCCGTCATACAGGAAAGTGCCAGGAGTGGAGAGGTTAAAGAGAGTTCAATATTCTATCCTGCCAGACAAGGACAGGAGGCATTTCCCAGATGTTCTGCCACCAACATTTTGCCATTGCTGTGTTGCTCTGGCACCTGCAGCAGGTGGTATTTTAACACAATGATATTTCAGCTTTTATAACTGTGAAGCACATGGAAGCATAAGCAAAATCCATGAATAGATAAGTGTAAAAAAAATTATCTTTTTTTTTTTGTTGTTTTGACTAACTGTTCAGTAATTATCCTGTGACCTATTAACTATACTGAAAAAGCTTTCCAATAAGATAATGATGTTCAACAAGACTGTTTGCAGACTGTTGATAACAGAGCCAAGGCTTGTGCTATGTCTGGTTTTTTATTTCATCTTTTGCCTTTCACATTCCCATTCTCTTCCAGCATCTCATTTGCAACCATGAACAAACAACTGATTCAGAACTGCATTTTCACTGGCAAAAATGCCAGGGAGAAAAGAAGCCTTCTCACTCAAATACTTCTGTAGATTGCTAGGATAAAAATATACAGGAGAGTATGTAGCAAATAGTACCATCCAAAAAGTGGATGGATCCAAAAAGACAAAACTCCTTGACTTATGGTTTGCTTTCTGCAAGCAGTGTAGAACCCTTTCAGTTACAAACAGTATTTCAATCTGCTATGTATTTGGTATGCATTTTTAGGTAAATATCTGTTACACACATCTTATGCACATCTGAGAGAAAAATAAATAAATAAATAAAGTTAAGAACTGCCATCTCCCCCCCTACTCCTTCTATCCAGGCAAGAAAAACATTAAGCAGTTCAGTAGGTGGCACCATATGTATGGGGTGAAACAGAAATTTATGTAGGGAAATGATATGTCGGAACTTACAGTGCACAAAGGGAACACTAAGTTTACACAGCCAGTTGTCAATGTTTGTTTAAATATTTTGATGGCTTAACTTAATTCCCTGTAAGGCAGTGTGCACAAACACTATTGGAGAGTTCACCTAATATCCTTCCCAGAGCTGCAAGAAATATAACTTTTTTCTTGTGGTCCTACTTTCTATGCTTTGATAGAGACAGTTTAATGCAAAGTATTTTGTATGCTGATGGTGCACATCTGCAGTTACTGTAAATAAGTACCATTCCCTGAAGTTAACAAAGGTACACCCTTGCGTACTAGCTGAAGACCAAATATCTTCAGTCAGTCTTCTTAAAACCTGACAAGAGTTACTCCAGAAGTTAAAGAAATTACTAGGGAATTTTACAGGGAATAAACTGTACCAGAATACATCTTTTGGAAATACAATTGAATTTTAAAGACCATAATTAGAATATTTAAACATTACCCTGATTCCTTATCAAATCTAAATTTGGGAAAAATTAACAGTTAAGAAAAAGTGATTAAAAACTAGATAAGAAGTATCATACTCAATGAAACATATATCCTGGTACATCATAGGATTTACACACTCAAAAATTCATGAGGATGTCATGAATGAACAGTGACTAATTTGAGATTCTCACAATCTTGCACTTCAGAAAACAAATAGATACATTTTCTATATGAGTGGACATGGCATAGACAAAAAATATTCTTATGTGTCACTCTGCTCTAACATAGTTGAATCTCAAAATCTTATTAATATATTGTAAAGCAATTTATAGGTACAGGAATAATGAGCCAGCATATAGAAATTGGCTTCTGCTCTCTACACAATAGACAGTGTTTTTTTAATCAGGTAGAGTAATCAAAAGAGAACACCTTTTCTCCTATGTAAACAGTAATTTGCAAATCCTAATGTACAACTTACATCAGACTGCACAATTGCACACCACGCGCATGATTTTAGCATGGGGGCTTTTTGACTCATGATTAAAAAGGTACAGTCCACTGTGAAACAGTCATTTGAATCCAGCAATGATCAGTTTTGATTTTAAATCAATGAGATTTCTTTTTTTCTTCATTCAGTTCATAGAAGTGGAAATAAGAATTATGAAAAGGAGGTGATAACAGTTAGGAAGTTTGTTTCTTAACTTTCTTCATTTTCCTCACAATTTTTTCTACTATCTGTAATTCTCTTAAAAAGGCTTTTTGCTCAGAGGAAATTATTCAGTAAAGTGCTTTTCAGCTGCATGAAAGAGCCATGGGACAATACTGCAGTAGCAAGCTGACACCAGCCCTCTCCTGTATAAGGAGTCTTAGAAGAAATAAGAAGAGCAATTTGATTTTTAAGTCCTAAATATTGAATTATAAATGGCAGTGATTAAGTACAGTAGCATACACAATGAAGGACTACATTATATGAAATTAGTGGCCTGGTTTTGTAGCTGTTTTTTGTCGTTGCTGTATTTGTTATAGTTAGTTTCCAGATTCAATTCCTATTGACATGTTCTTCCCATCTTATTGACTAAAAGTTTTAAATATGTATGTCTTCTATGTTTTAGTGATTGTTTCACATAAAATTACAACCTAGTTTGCACCAAAGAAAAATCATTTCTTTATAATACTGGAAAGAAGACTCCTAAGGAAAACTCTATGTAAGAGCAAGAAGAAACTCTGTAGGGATACTGTTTTTGTGAAGCTGTTTTCAAACTATATCTACCAATTAATTACTAAAGGCGAGGACTGGCATTCTCACAGATTTTATCTGCTCATAGAGATCATCAGCTCTTTTTCTATTATTAAAGAAAGTTCCCTTTTTCTAACTTCTGTATTTGCTGTCTTTAGAAGCCACATTTATTATAAGACTCCACAGAAGCCAAGGGTAAGTTTGCTTCATTTATAAATCGAGCAGAGCCAGTAAGGGTCACAAATCCTGACTAGCCCTTGCTTTCAATAATTCAGGACTTTGCAATCTAAATTGTGTGTATTTTTAAAAGCTGATTCATCTTATTTTCAAGATTTTCAAAAGGCTGCACAAAATTTTCTCTGTGCCTTAATTGAAGGGATAAAAAAAAGTAATAGCTACCTACTTAAAACTCACCACATTTCCTGCTTTAAAAGCACAATCACACATTAAACTCAGCAGAGAATATGAAACAGATTCATTCAACATTCCAAAGCTGAAACTCATAAAATATTTAGAAAACTTACAAAAAAGAAGGAATAGCTCTTGCTATTATTAATTACTGTTTAGTATTGCTGTTGTTGCTCAGGTGCTTATATAATTTTCACTCTAGACTACTGAAGAGCTATATAACAGAAAAAAAAAAAAAAAGATTACTGTTTTAAGCATGTTTCAAAACACGTTATTGATTGATGCACACAAGTACAGTAATTTTATAGCAGCTACATGCCATGATCTGAATACCCATACAGTAAGGCTGAGGTGTTGTCTAAAACTTACATTTCATTTCAAAAATGAATAATAAACATTTTAAAAATTAATATAGTGAAAGTGGTTTTATAGCTGTATGTCCTGCAAAGCAGACCATGTTACCATTAAAATAGTAGATACTTTAAAAAGAAAAAAAAAAAAAAAAAGCTTTTTCCCCAGTAGTGGATCAGAAATGGCGCATAACATCAGCAGCATCGCTCAGCATATCAATGTCACGACCGTATTTTACTTTATATTTTATTCCTACAACTTGAAATGGCTGTTTCATTTCCAAGACTAGATAATGCTGTTTAATTGATGCCTATTAGGGAAACTCAGTGGGTGGACACTGACAACTTGTTACAAAACTGTCAATATTGACAGCAAAGTAACCGAAGTAAGCAAAGAAATAGTGCAGGTTTAGTTAGTATAACAGATTTCTCTTTTTGCTTTAACCAGTTTGCATGTGATGTAGTAAGAAATAGAAACAAGTGTTGTAACCATAGTTCAGGCACTTTCAGAAATCATAAAATACGTAATTCAGGCTGGCACAGCTTAGAAAATATGTACAGGAGAGAAACATTTCCATAGGAGAGGAAGTTGTTACAAACACATACCAACACATATATAGCACTGGACAATGCTATTGACTCAGTAGGTTTTACGATATCAAAATGGTCAGAACTTTTACAGAGGAGTAGGTATTGTGAAAGATGTGAGGCACTTCAGTACCACCTCTGGCTACTACAGTTGAGCATCAAAATCACAAATCACGGTTTTGAAGCTTAAAGGAAAGCTATATAAATTTACAAGACCTGTCCTTGGAGCACAGTACCTTCATCTAGTGCCAGCATAGATGAAACTCTAGCCTATATTTATCTACTTGTTTTCATTTCCTTTTCCTGTATGTAAATATCTTAAACTAGTGAAAAGCAGAGTAAGCGATTCTATTTGACTGTGCTAGGAGTTTGGAAGAGTGCATTTTTCAGTTGTCACCAGAGAAACTATGTTTCTTTGCAAAGGTTAAAACTCTTCCCTACCATCAGTTTCTGCAAGTACATGCAGTTTGCTCGTTCATGAAGAAATTCTTCTAACAGCGCAGGCTGAGTAGAGACTCGTTAATAAGATAACTTTACTAATCATTTTCCATTAGTTTTAATCTTTAATTCCTGGAGTCAATTTATATTTCCTCATTTTGATACACTCTTGAAAAAGTGGTCACAATGCCTTCCAGACAGACAATATACATCACCCAAAATTCAGCCATTCTCAGATACAGAAGAGTGATATCTTTTCAAAGTCTATATGAAGCTTAGATAATTCTCCCATCACAATTTTAGGACTGCTATATAATTGCTCAACAGATGCTGAAGGGCAATGAAAATGCTACATTGCTGATGACAGTACAGGTCAAGTAGACGGAGGTGTTACACTAAGGTCAGTGCCAAAATAAAGAATAGAGGGTGAGCATTGTTTCTTATTTCACACGTGTGCTGTTTTTCAAAAGAGTAGTAATCCATGTTTGAAATACAGATACAAATCAGTAATATGCACTTCTTCCCCACTCCCCTCTTTTTTTCTTTTTTTTTTTTATTGCTATAGTGTAGTGTGCATGGTTTGGCCAACAGAAGAGTTCTTTTTAAGGTTTCATAGCATGACCAAATGAAATTTGTTCTTGTTTGTTTTGGTTTCAAAGAAAAATAACATAAATCTTAAAAACATGAATGTGAGGTTTGGTTTAGGTATCCAAGCAACCAAGGTATGGCAAAATCCTTTTCACCAGTTACACAACTTTAACAGTTGATTACTTCAGTAATAATTGAGCTGTGCATTTTGAGCTCCTCCTGAAACAGAAAGTTAATCAGAACTAGACTCTCAACTGATGTAAGTTCCTTCAGACCAAAGAGTTTTACAAAAAACTACTGGTAAAAAATATTTCTGTTTAGTTTGTCAAGTTTGGTTGTTCTGTATATTTTTCCCTGGGGATGGCAAATGCAAATTGAGAATGATTTTTTTTTTTTTTTTTCAGTCAAGGATTTTAATGCTGGCTCATTTGTAAAGTCTTGGTTTTGAATAAAGTCTTGTAGCAGCATCCTTATGAGAGCAATAGTCTCCAGGCTGCACTGTGCTGCTTACCTTCAATGGAGCACTTAGCTGCCTGTGACCAACTTACAGAGCTGCACTTGCAAGTCTGCAGTTCTCATCACTGCCAAAAGAGCCATCTGCTCTTTCTTCTGGTATAATTGTAAACATTGCACATTGTTCATACAAAGATAACAGCTGGGTCTTCAGGAGCTTCACTAATGTCTAACAAATTTCATGAGTTTACATCTCTCTCCAACTTACAGTACCTCCATCAGTGTGAATATATTTGACACAAGTCTTACCTCCCTTCCAATGTATTTCATAACTACCAGTCTCTCTTCTAAGCATGAAGACCAAGGACCTATTCATTTCTAGGTCAGTAACAATCCTCCTTGTATAACCACAGGTACCACGCTTTCCTTTGTCTCTTTGCATCTGATTACAAGGATGGTTAATATCCAATCACACTTTAAATGGATTGAAACTTAAATAGATAAATCCAAGTCTCTGAAGAAAGACGTGAAAGTAAATTAATGGACAATATGACTGATAAATATACTCCTTTAATTCTATGTGTGAATTTGGAATCTTTTTTCTTATTTATTTCACAGATCACGTATGGTAAATTGTTAGCTTCATAGTCCCCGTGAATAATTCCAGTGCCAAATTGGAGTAGACCCAGGTATCAAAATATCATCCTTCCAATTTCTTTTCCTCATATCTTTAAGTTTCAAATTCTGTCTGAAAAGTTCAAACCACCCTGGGTTGTAGTAAGAAAGAATAGCTCAAAGTGAACACACCAAAAGTGAAATCTATGATATTTTTATTTTCACCAAAGCATGAAGCAAGCAGAATTTCACTTTTGGGAGTGAAACATCCATTTAGCTTTGCTGAGCATGATACAAATTGCTAAGTTTGTCCATATATTCACTTTGCTATTTATTTGATTGTTTTGTAAAGCATTTTGGTACTTCATAGGCAGGAATATATATCATACAAGACCGAAATTAAATTGTCTGCTCTGCTGAAGATGAAACATTCTCTTAAGTGTTTATTCTGCTACAGCCTCAGAACTATGTAGAGATAAGTAGATGCCTTATAATTACTGAGCTTGAGTACTACTGTCAGTTCTATATGTTGAATAATATATCAAATACTTAGAGCCATGGGGTGCCATATAAAGACAGAGAAATGAAATAGAACTCATTAACCAGTTTTATTCTTTACAAGGGCCTTGACACTACAGAATCCTGAAACTTGATTGAAAAATTCAAATGGTACTTTGTCTGAAAAATCAGCATTTGCCTTTGCAAGTGTCCACTCTGCTTCAAGTTTTGTTTTCGAAAATCCTTATTTGCCTCTATAAATACTACTGGAGATTCATAAGTTGAGAATAAATAATGAAATAGCAGCTGCCCACACAATTTGCAAAAAGCTATTAAAAATATGCCCAAGTATCAGCCTCTGTTCTTTCCATTAATGAAGACACCACTTCTTGAGTCAGTGTTCTCACAAACGGCCTTTATGTGTCAGCAGCAGGAAAATAATGCATTTTGTCTACCTCAGCAGGTGGTAGTAGAAATACCAATTAGAACTTCAGCAGCCTCCTTAACAATTATTGTCACCTACTAATTTAGCAACGTGGAAGCAAATGAAACTTCTTTCAGATTTGCAAAGAATATCACAAATGATGTTACGGCTGTGTTTTTTCTCGTGTATCATCAAAAAGGTGAAGAACATGTGTCCAGAGAGAAGGTTCATGAGCGTGCTTTCTCTGTTCTCTGATAGTAAATACCTGTATGAACTACAATTACAAGAAAAGAAAGACCTTACCTCTCTGAATTTAGGATGACAGGATGGCCCACTAAGATTCACTCCGCTTAATATGCCTGCAGCACAATGATTAATTAAGGCACAGGTAACCAAGATACAAATTGGAAAGTTTTACAGGAATTAAATTCCTTGGTATATATATCAAATGATTCTGTGAAAAATGGCATATTTAAGCTGATGTTGGGCAATCACATCATCTGATGTGGTTCATGTTTTTTCACAAGGTTGACTTTTGTGACTTATTGGCAAAAGCCCTTATAACCTCAGAGATGTGGCTTCTTCAAAAGTATCGCGTCAAAATCCTCACTGACTTCTGTTTACTACAATACTTCCAGTTTAATCAATTGTCCACTCCAAATCCGCAACTTTTTCACAGATTCAGATACTGTTTGAGGCATGTTTCAACAATTATTCTTTTGTCAGAAACCTGAATGAATAGTCATTCCTCTCAGATATCCTCACTACAAAGAAAAAAATGCCACAATTAGTCCCTTGGGTATCCAAAACAAAAAAGGTTTTTCACTGGAATCAGAGTAACGAAGATAAAGATGAATAGCTACAGGTCAGTCCTAAATTCAAGAAATGAAAGGAAAAGAGATGCAATATTTTTGTCCCACTTTCATCCAAAAAAATAGTGAAGAGATTCATGAATTTGGTGAACATTCCAAAGAAGTCATGCAATGCAGAAGTGCATCAGAGAAAATAAAAGAAATGGATTTTTGAAAAAATTGCTTAATGAAAAAAATCATATTTTGTTCTTGCTATTAGGAAGGAGGAACACAAGCTCAGATCTGACTGCAAGTTAATTCACAAATCATGACTAGTTCATTAGTATTGAGTTTAAGGGAGAAATGTCCAATTTGCAAGAAAAGGGATGGTGCAAATATATTTTTGTCAACTAAGAGATGCTATAAGAAGCATCCTGGGACCACACAGCCAAATGAACAACAAAAGCATGGTGAAGGGTCTAGAAGAGAAAACAAACGAAGAGTGGCTGAAGTCCCTTGCTTTGTTCAGCAAAGAGAAGAGGAGTCTGAGGAGAAATTACATTGTGGCCTACAGATCCTCACAAGGGGACTGTAGGGGCAGTGCTGTTCTCCTCTTTTCAGTGAGGGTGATATGACCCAAGGTAACAACATTAAACTGTGCCAGGGGAGAGCTAGCCAGATGGTTCTTCACCAGATGGTGGTTGAGCACTGGAACAGTCTCTCCAAGGCACTGGTTATGTCCCCAAGCTTGCCATACTTCAAGAAGCATCTGGACAATGTTCTCAGTCATATGGTCTGTTTTTTGGGTGGTCCTGTGTAGAGACAGGAGTAGGACTCGATGATCCTTATAAGTCCCTTCCAACTTGGGATTTTTCATTTCATCACAAATCACAGGTATTAGGGTAGTTACTATAATGAAGCTTATTTAAAGACTACTATAATGAATAGAGTATTTCCTTTGTCTACAATGATACATGTATAGTGTTCACCCAACGCTGTCCAAGTTTTCTTTATGCTCTATTTCAAAGTACACATTGTCCAAAACATGTACTCAGGTATACTAATCACTTCTGTACTATAGAGTAAGTATCTCCTTTTAGCCAGTTTAGAAAAGTTTGTATTCAGTGGCTAAGAAGTGTTACTTCTTATTCAGATTCTCAGAAAAAGCTAGTGCAATGTGTTTATTTCCCATGCTAGAAAGTATCATGATTCTTGGAAGATTTGTGCTAAAATTTGCTGGAATTTCATACATACTTTTATGTAAGAATAAAAAAAATTGCACCTGATGTTTCAATGAACGTTTTACAATGTTACTGAAGCAATCACCCAATTTACAAATAATTATCCTTGTGTAAACTCAACAGATAGTTGAATCAATAAACTTAGTGGTTAAACACTGTCATTTTCTTGTTCTGAATAAATTCATTAAAGTCAAAAAATCTTCCTTCTTTGTAGCAAAACAAATGAGTTTAATTAATATTTGTTAGCATTTACTAATTAGATGCAACAAAGTTGTATGGAAAATGATTTCAGTATATAGCAGACATTGACAGGAAATATGGTAACTGAGAACAAAATAAGGCCTTCAAAGAACTTTAAGATATTTCATACCACAAACTTAATAAGATCCCCACCACTTGTAATAATATCTAATGGTCCTGTCTGTCTTCACTCCAGATCTTGAGTACAACAGAGCTACTTCACCAGCACTCAGCTATCCAGGTGTACCTAATAGCTCAATTCAAGCAATAGCAATTTTAAACTGTTTTACAGCTGTCAGTTCTGAGTCTTACGAAAAAAAAGAAAAAGGAATTGGAAGAAATATTAAGGAACTTCTATAAGGTCTACAGTATTATCAGTAAGTATTCTTACTTGTCAACACCCTAACTAGGTCATCACTGGGTAGTTGTTATGAAGATTTCTGGTAAGATTATAATCTCCAGCGTGTTCTCAAGTATTTTGCATATAAAAGTTTTGAGTGATTTATTTTTCACCCACAAGAAAATCTCATGATAATATAGTGCCCTAGAAAATTGTATAGTGTGCAGATGACAGGGAGACATTTAAAAATCAAAAACAGAAGTTATCAGTAGAGCAGCAATGGTCTAAGTGGAGCATCAGTAAGATTAGTGAAAGATAATTGGCCTTAGAAAAAAAATTACTACCATCAAGACTGGAGAGTACAGTATAATGAGTTAATCCATAACACAGATTACAGCCAAACAGAATAAAGCTTTCAAATTGACAAGAACCATCTCAGTGGAGTATCTTACATAGCCAAACTAACTTTTGTGGAAAAACCTTTCATTTCCAGATGATGTGATTTTTTCCACACACACTAACACTTACCCACCAGCCTGCCCACATGGGAGAGCTTTGTTTTAGCAATATGATTTCAAATTCAAGTGAACTATATTCAACTGATAGGGTAACATATGAAAGCATACTGAATATCAAGGCAGTTTGAGCCTACTCCTCATTAAAGCTGACTTGCTGTCAGCCAGCTGGCAAAGCCCTCAAACTCTGTGTGACCCAGTTTACCTACCCATAAATTGGATTTTTTAATAATACTGTTCTACTGCACAAAATGAGACTTAGTGAATTAGCAAGTGTAATGTGAAGGGAAGTAAGTGATAAATCATTACATAAAGACTAAGTTACTATTCTGAATGTGCACAGAGATAATGACAGACTTTTATAGACTAGTAAAATCATGATATCATCGGAATAAATTCAGATTATCGTGTGCTAAAGGGTTATGGAAGACTAAATAAGGTGACATTTTGACTTAATTTCCTAAAACGCATTTTTGCATTAGCAAGATCTGTCCAGATTAGGGAAAGCCCCACTGAAAACAGTTCTACCTGAAAATAATCATACTTTTCAATATCAGTTTTCATATTTTTGAATATAAATCAGAAACCTCAATAAATGTTGAAACATAGAATTAAGTGCTCCCAGCAAGCTTATGCAAAGGAGACTGTTTTCTTTCCTTAGATTATGTAAAGAATCAGCTAAGCTGTCAAATTTACTACAAAATGTCTCAGAAGAACATAAACTCTAAGATCTTTTCCCATTAACACAACTTGTAGAACGCTTTCATTCAAAAGCTGTGTTGATGTAAGAGAGCCACATGAGCACAAGCAGGACTTTCTTCAATGCAATTTTCTCCAGATATGAGGAGGAAAAAAATAAAGCATGGTATAGAGAGAATGGAAATAATCTCATAGGTAGAGAAATTTCTGTTCAGCGAGGCATCATCTTTGGCCAGATATTCCTGGGCAAACCAGTCACAGATCCCAAGTTAAATCCATGTATGGATTAAATAAATTACTGGGATTTCAGCAAACTGCAGCCATGGTCTACCACACAAAGAAAAGTGATGTTAAAAGACCCCTTGCCTTTTACATTGCTTTTACACATTTTTCCCCCCCAGAAATAATCAGCAGACAACTAGTCACCGTATGCACAACAGAGGAAGTAGTATTATTTCATGTCTATCAGAACAAATGACTTAGATTAAACCACAGGTGCCCAACTCTTTGGCTTGCCTGGGCCACATTAAGTGAAAAATTGTCTTAGGATGCATATGCAAAAGTTGCTCTGAAAGTAGTCACCCTCAGACTTGTACTTTTTCAATAGCTATTGACAAATTTGTGTATGCAATTCTTCTGTTCCTGCGTAGGAACATCTGTAGGACCCAGCTGAGCCCCACTTTACCACATTCCAACATTTCTAAAGCATAGAAGCCAATATTCTTATATAGTCTCCTAGTAATAATCTGCAGTTGTGCAGATGAGTTTATCAAGATGCTTTTCATTTCATATCATTACAGCTATGCATGGTTTGCCTCCCACATTGCTGTCACCAGTGCCAAAATGCACAGGTCACTGTCTCACTGCACTAACATATACTGTTTGGTGTCTATAAACTTTCAGTAAGTATCAATGAATGTCAATGTTTCCTGGCATGGAGGAATTCAAAGGCACACCTTTGCTCCATATACGCTTCTACATCAGACTCCACACTGTCAGACTAACACTCCACTGCTATCTGTCACACAGCCATAACATGTAATGGAGTATTGGTGGGAACGTTCTGTGTCCACTGTCATATCACCACCAGCCTCAGACATAACAGGCCTAAACAATAAAATAGGAGGCATTAATGAAGGCTGCTCCAAAAATAATGCATAAGTAAAACTTATTAAAACATTTAAAAAGAGGGCAACAAAAACATACTATTAGGATATTTCATCTTGTTTCTGCACAACTAATGCATCAGTGTCTGGTACAAGAGAAATGGCTGCAGTTCTTAGTGAGTTCTGAAGGTGTTCATATTTTTGACTTAGTTTTATTCTTCACATACTTCATCCTTGAAAAAAGTTTTTCATGAATGTACTGTCAAAAAGTGATGAGATGAATAAGGCATAATTGTGAAGCAAGAGATTATTTTTTCCTGGTAAGAGAGGTCTTACAAAGATCTAGTAAAGAGACATAACCAAACTATAATTTGAATTGAATGCCTGATTGCAGCTCCATACGTTTGAAATTATTTGTATATTTGATATACAAGTCTATTTGAAATATATTTATGTCAACTGAAAATGGCATAATAAAAAAAACATCAATTTTGCAATCTTGAAACCAATCCCCAAATTCCTTTCTGAAAACAGAAAGCAAAGTAGCATAATTTTTGCTGTTCACAGGACTGTGTACCATAATCCATAAACTTGTTTGCCATAATTTGAGTTGGCACTGCACCATATCCATGCCCTTGTTTCAGCCCAAGTACAGTTGGTTTTGCTCTCATGATCTGTTGATGCTGAATGGGAATTGTGCAGACAGGGCAGAGCCACCAAGCAGCCTACCATCACAATGATACAGGGCAGGAAGCAGGCCATAATGCAAGCTGAGCAGTGCTCAGCCTTTGGGTTGGAGGTGCCTAGTATGAGCAGCAGACTATGTTGAGGCAGATGTGAGACAAGGAGGTGATTTGAGACTGTCAGTATGACCTCACCATGAACAAATTATTCCTGACCAGTCTGGCAGCCTTCTATGATGGAGCCACAGCATCAATGGACAAAGAAAGGACAACTAGCATCATCTACCTGGTCTTCTGCAAGACCTTTGACATGGTCCTACACCACATCCTTATTGGAGAAGTATGGACTAGAAGGCTGGACTAAGTAAAAATCAGAGTCAAAACAATCAAATCTGTTTTTTCTTAGATTGTGCACTACTAGTAAAAAATAGGGAAATTTAATGCAGTCATGAATGATGGTTGGACAAAACTGCTTATTTTCCTGACTTGCAAATAACAGACTTACAAACTGCAGTTTCCCTTTGTAAGATGAACATATAGATCCTTTATTATTCTCATTCATTTATCACACAATAAGAATTTTAATTTCATATATTTTGCTTTCTTTTTTAGTAATAATGATCTAGTTTTCAGAAAGAGCTTTAAAGTTTGGCTTTTATTATTTCAGAGACAAAGATCTCAGGCATGAAAAATGGTCAAGCATAACAGCACACTTCAATTTTGCTTGTTTTCAGTCGCTCTTCTTTCATTTCAAATTGCATAAGATCATTATTATACAATTAAGGAAGAATCCATTCCTAATCTTCCACCCAGAGTGGTGCTGAAGATGGCCAAAGTCACTGCATTTCAAATTGCCTAGGTCTTTTCAGAAATACTTACTGATCCAGAGATATAGAAGTAATTGAAAATTACATATAAGATTCCAGAAAGTACCTTAAGAGAAGTAGGTATTAACAATAATATTTACAGCATCTGATTGAAGAGAGCAAAAGATCACTGAATATAGCAGAGTAACAGTAAGCATTTAAATATCAAGTTAATCCAGGTCGATCTTTCTCTTAGTCCATATTTCACCAAACATGAAAAAACACTTTCTAAACCAAATATGTTTACTTCGATCCAATGCAGTCCTTGGAACTATGAAGTAAGACTCACAGGAAAAATTCAAGATTTTAAGTGAAATGGGAAAAATAGTTGATACATATTATCAAGATAAACAGAAAATACACAAGTCTCAAGAAGACATTAACCTCTATGAATATTTTAATAAAACAATTATTCAGAACTTCATATACATTGAGCTGAAAAATACTTTACATAAATGTAAGTAAAACTATAATTGCGTAAAAAGAAATTGATAAAATTAAATAATACAAATAAATTGTATTTTACTGTTCAAAATTCTGAATAGCTAGATCTCAAAGAACTGCACCAGAACCAGTATACACGAACCAGCACTCACTTCTTTCTTGTTAAGCCTTTAAGCCTTTACTTACTAGAAGTTATCTTGGACTTCCCTTTATTGTTCACATTTGTTTAAATTAAATTCCCAAACTCACTCAGGTAATTTGCTTCCACGTTGATTTCAGCTCTCTAGAACTGGCTACTCTGAAGTATATGTTTATATTTAGAGTGGACAGTTTGAGCTTGCTTCATACTTTTTTGGGTTTTTTTCTTAACTGATGTTGAGCATATTCATGAAGCAGCTACATGCCATATACTTCTAAGTTACATCTTATGTACTATTCCTACTTCCTTGATAAGTCAGATTTCTAGAATAAAGGAAGTTGGAAGGTACACACAAGTAAACAGTATGCGAGAAATTAACAGAAAACATGTGCACGCAGCCTCATGCACCCAGAAATCTCTAGATAAGCAGTCTTAATGGTGAAAGATGGGAATCCTCACTCACAGTGCAATCCCTTCATTGCTTAGAGATATATATGAGAAAAAGATTTTCAGTAGTAGCCAGCAATGATCAAAGTTTAAAGAACAGACTCAGTCCTCTGAGAACCACTTCTAAAAAAATAAACTCATTTCTCATCCTCATAGAAGTTCACAATAATAATTACAAGAGAAAAGGCAAGATATCATTTTATGCACTCACAGAAAACCAGCAGTCAGTTGGGGAACTTCCTGATCCAAATGCAAACAGCTACCGAATATTTTGACCTTAAGAGTGGCATGACATCCACAAAGAAGTACCACATTGAACTTGTTTGTAAGCACAGCAGTTAAAATGAAAGCCACCTATGCATCTCGTAATTCCATTTTCTAATTTCTCTTCCTAGTTGCCCCCCAGATCCCAAACAGTTTCACTTCAGAAAGGAATGGGAAAAGGAAGGGACACAGCTGTGGGACACAGAAATTCATGCAGAGATCTGGAATACATAATATTTATTATTTAAGTGTGACAAAATCAAATGCATAGATTTACTTCAGATGAGAGTTTTTCTGATTTATATTTAGCATTAAGTATGCTTCAACATGACATATTGAAACATGCATGAGCACACTACAAACCTTGACACTTGACTAAAGAGCACATATTGCACACTGGAGAGATTGTAAGAAGAGGTGACATCATATAAAGAGGAAAAGTAATTGTAGATTGATCTACGCACAGGAAAACAGCCTGGAGATTGTGTCATATGCTAAAAAGTCTACCTGACCAAAAGCAGTCACAAGAGTGCTAAGCTACTCTCCTTAGGCCAGTCACACCTTACCACAAATACAAGTACCATCCTCACTGTCTTTGGGGTATCTTTTAATGCTGACATGGAGGTCTCCTGGCTGCTATACTTGCTTTCTCTCTAATGTCAGCTAGTGACAGAACAGGAAGCAGTAGCAACAGGAGAGAATGAGAGCCATCACCAACACAACTGACCTTTCAAATAAGTATTTGACAAAAGCCAACACATTACTTAAGGGAAATACTGATGGTGTTCTGGTATCAAAGTGTACCTAGAGAGTCCACCGTAAGTGTCAATTAAAAAGTTGCATCTGTCATATTTGCATCCATTTTCACTCCATTTATAGATACAGTGATTAGTATCAAAGGAAAGAAATACATTCAACACTAATTTCATAGGAGAAAGTCTGTTAGAGAAAAATTACATTACCATTTGAATCATAATAACAATAAGAGATACATGAGACATCTATTAAATCTGAACAGCTCTGATATATGGCAAATGGCAGCTGATCATCAGAACATACTGCCTCTCAGTAGAATTTTTAATCCTTGCTCAGTACTCATGAAAGCTCCAAAAATTAAGCCCTGTAAGATTTGGTACTATATAGTTTCCCTTTAAAAGGATTAACTGAAAAGATAGATGCAAAGGATTCAGAAAAAATTTGAAGAGTTACACAGTTCAGTGTAATCTAAAGTTTAATATTAAGTAACAGAGACAAGAGGCAAAACGCAATTGCTACAGACATTACACATCATTCTTTGCCGACCAAGGTGCAAAACAAGCACTTAACATTAACTGGTTTGGACAGTTCAAATATAACATCCAGAGCAACTATATACTACAGCCTAACTACAGCTGCACAAAAAGTTTGAATAAGTCAAGCTTGCACACTGACATGCAAGAGCAGTTACTTAAGTGCATTAAAATGAAGGTGTAACTAATTTTCATTGTTGCTAAAACTGACAAAATGATGTTTATGATGTTTCAAGTGCAAGTTTGTCATTGATTAAATTTTGTACTTCATTAAATAGATCCCCCCAGTCTTATTTATGATTTATCCAAACTCCTATAGACAAACCTGGCTGTGAGAACTAGTGCTGGAGGTGCCAGTCCCATTCAGAAGCAAGTGCTACAACCTGCAGCAGAGCAGATATCCAGGCTAGTTCAAGTCTCTCTGCATTTTGTCAGACTGGAACCTGAAGGCTTTGGAGAAAGTCTCTTCCTTACACTTCAGTTGATCCCAAAAGGCGAATGCCAAGGGATGTCTGAAGTACAACTTTACTTACTACACAATAAGAAATAGAAATTTTGATTTTTGTTTACTTGCAACTTGAAGATATATCATGTACAAATATAGTATAATCAAAGTGGCCTTAATTCAAAGTTCTGGACTGGCCTTTCCTGGTATGAACATCAGATTTTAAACATGAATATCAGTTAGTTTTATTAGTACTTGGTGACAAAGCATAGAATATTCATAAGGAGTTCACTCTCAACATGAAGAAAAATAAAATTCTGTTTCAGCTTGACACGGATAGAGAATTGCACAGAAACTGTTTTTTTCCACTGGAGTGATCTGCTGTAGGAGTTAGCCATATGCTTTAAATGTGACTGACACATCTCTGAATTTAATGTGTCACCTGCTGAGTTCAGGATCTGCTGTCTATCTCTCACCATGTAAGAAATGAATTGCTTCAAAATGATTTATTGCCAGCAAAATAGAATGTGAAAACAACAATAGAAACAGTGCTTTAAAGGCATCCTAAATTTAATAGCACTATTTGATGACTAAATTACTTCACATATATAATCAAACGTTCTTACTGTGAAATTTCAGTTGCACAGTCTAGTATCTGGCCTCCTGATTCATTAAATGCAATAAATGACATGGAAAAAAAGTACTAGTAAGTGTCTCGGTACCATTACAGCTTGTAACTCAATGCAGAAAGTAGAGCGCTATAATTTCAATACATGGAATTACTCTACCAACTTTCATATTTTCCTGTAACATATCTACAAAAGCATCTTTAATAAAGGATTTTCATTTTGTATTTCCTTCTACGAATAGTTAGCTTGCTTTATAAAATCTCATCTCTGTACATACTACCAAAAGGCTTGATACATAGAACTACTCTGAAAATATCATGAGTTACTCTTCAAAAATGTTGAAAAATGATAGTTTAATCTTAATATTTTAACCTTAGAAAGATTAACAAAAACTATGAAGTCTAGTGACAAGGCAAAAGCCTCAATCTATCGGGATATTTAACTGCAAATACAACTGAGAATGCAAATCCTTTTACTATATAAACAGGATTGCTTTTATGCTTAAAAGCAGGCTAAAGAACTGTATAGCACAGTAAAGGCAGCTTCAAGAAGACAATCCTGTAAACACACACATGGTATATTTCACATTCTTTAAAAAATCATAAGTGCTTACCTCTCTTTTCAAAACAACATCCATATCATCCACATCAAGGTTATCTTCCTGAGGCATTCCTAGATTACAAACAGAAGATACTCAAATAAAAATACTGCCTTTGTTTCCTTACAAGAAATTGACCAAAGAAAACTCTATCAATAATAAAAACAAGTGCTGCCTATCAAGTGGTCCATGGCAGCCAATACATGCCATTTCAATTATTAAGAATAAAAATCAAACTGTTCTTGGATCATTAGATTGGTAATAACAGTTGTTTATAGTCAACACTGACACGAGAAGCCCCACTATTCCCTTTTGATACCTGCTGGCTCAGATTTGGGACTAAAACTTCTAAGATTAGCAAAATGAGCATGGGTTAAAAGCAGTCATGTGAGTGACACATAAGCAAAGAAATGAGAAGGACATTTTTCTTCTAGTTATTACTGATGCTTACTTTGTGTTGTAATTATTAATTGAGACAGATGAAACTCTGTAAGGTTGTCTTTACATGAAATGCTGTTGGATATAACTCACCAGGTAGCTAAATACAACAGTTATTTGCTCATTTCCTGCTACCTTGCCCCTCCCACCCAGGGGGTGGGGAGTAGAACTTTCAAGTTGAGATAACAACCATTTACTAAGACAGGAAAGGAAGATAAAATAATAATAGCAATGATAACAATATATTCATAAAACACTTTGTGAAGAAGGCAATCTCTCATCACACACAGACCAACGCCCAGCCAGTCTCTGAGCAGTGGTTGTTCTCTGGCCAACTCATCATCATTTATCAAGTTTTTATTCACATGTTATCATACAGGATGGAATATCCTTTTGGCCAGTTCAGGACAGCTATCCTGGTTCTGTCCCCTCCCAGCTCCTTGTGCCTCCCCATCCCCTCTCATTGGGGGAGCAGTATGAGAAAGCAAAAAACTGAAATTTGAACTCCGTACAGAGCTGCTCAGCAACAATCAGAACATCACTATGTTAAACACTTTTTCTTTCACTTCTTTCTTAAACACTTTTATCTTTCTAGCCAAAAGATAGACACTATGAAGGAAAATCAACTCTGTCCTAGCTGAAACCAAGATAAATGGTTTGCTGCTGTTTGATTTTACAAGAACCACAATATAAATGAGAAGGATAGGTTGCCCAAGTAGATTATTTTAACCACTGATAAGATCCACTGAAGTTTATCCATTGGCTAACAACACACATTTCCTATTGTTTCATAAATGCTGCCACAGTAACTTAACTGCAGGACACTGACATTCTAAAGACTGTCAGTCACTATAAGAGAACTGGGAAATAAAGAGGGAGAGAAGACAACTGGGCTTTTTGTTGTTGACTGCTTGGCTTTTGTTTTGTTGTTGCTTGGTTTTGGATATTCATGAAAACAATTATACCCGTGAAAAAAAACAAGTTTTAGCTCCAGTACTAATCAGTGCTTCAAAGTACAGTAAGAATCATGGTACACGATTCTTGTACAAGCATGATTCATGCTACTAAGCAACTGTCAAAGTGCAGTTGTCCAGACTTAGAGCAAAGTAAGGTATTAGAAATAAAAAAGGAAAAAAAAAAAAAAAAAAAAAAAAAAAAAGATGAGTGGAGCTGTTTATTTACAGATGTGCATAAAGTTAACTACAGACTTGACTATTGCTGAACTGAAAACTACTTATTGGGCAGATTTTAGGCACCAAATTACCATGCCTAGTAACTACAGCTATGTTCTCCAGTAGAACTATGTGTTGACTCATCATAAAACTTGAAATAAAGTTATTGAAATTACAAAAAATATTCCCTGGTTTTTATGACGTACAAGTTACCATACTGCCCGAGAATAAAGAACACGGGTCACTGCAATCTCCTTTGTCATCCTGCAGCATAATCACCTTCTCCCCTTCAGTATGAGTATTACAAAGAACAAAGGTTAGTTTGGGACCAGCTTCAAGCACCTGGCTTCAATTGCTAGCAGTGAGGGTACCAAGCTTCTAAACTTAACATTCAAATGTAAATTTAGCTCATAAAACTCAAAAAGGTAATATTTGTGAGCGAATTTCACCTTCTGTCATTAAAATGAGAAAGATACAGAGAATTTCTTTTCAAAGAAATACACAAAGGGGTAAGGCTACTTTTAGGAAAAAAACTCATTACTTGATCTCCATTTATCACTGCAACCTGGTAGACATCAGCAGCACTCTTGCCCCTTCATTGCAGATATGGCAAAATGGCTGACAGCAGGATCCCTGATACAATTATTGGTGTCAATGTCTGTGCTTACCATTGCTTAGCAATACGTGTATGCATACAACGTAGATAGTGCCATTATCCTACAACAGTACTTTCATAGATGAACTACTTCCTCAAATCCATGAATTACAGACTAAAAATAGGATTTGAAATCAGGGTCTTAGCTTGAAAAGTATATGATTGTTCCAACTTCTATTCCATAGGTGAAATTCCAGAATCTCTGACAACAGTTAAACTCTCCCTAGCAATTTTAACTTTTTTTCAACTCCTTTTCCAGCAGTATATTAAGCTCTGAAGTTAAAGCATTTCATTTTGCTGTACTGTATTTTAACTATATCAACAAAAGGAAAACTCAAGAAATTAAAGTAAGGATAAAGTTTTATTGCCTTACTAGGAGACTTTGATGGTCTGGACAGATAAATCTTTTGCTTATCACTGCAAGTAGGTAACGCACTCTATCACAGCTATGAAGACAATGAAGTTTAACAGATCTGAAATAACTTCTACGTTTGTTTTTAACTTCCATCACCAACCAGGCTACATGGATGCAGTGCTTTCAGCTCATACAAATCATAAGAATACTGTCTATGTAGCAGCAAATACTAATAACAGATATACTGATACTTAACAATTATAAAAAAATAACAAATATATTCACATGTATGTTTGCCAGTGTCAATATTAAAAAGAACTGTAACATGCAACTTCTGCAGAAGATCACTAATAAAATGATCTTAAGCAATGATAAATACATTGATTTTCTAGGGAGATTTTAAGGACAAATTTTGTTATGTGTAAACAGTACAAGGACATATGAATATATGCGTATCTATCCATCCACTCAACCTTAGAAACGTGGGCAGGTATACATACTCTGTGGGAAAAACACATTCTCCCTCAAGCAAACAGCTGAAGTCTGGGTTTACAGTCAGATATAAAATGAGGAGCAAATTGTCTCCTAATATTCATACATACTGAAGCTTGCATTTACTATGCATTTTCAAGGCACACAAGGAAGTAATCTACCACCCTCACTTAACAGATAGTGAAGCTACCAGCTTAGTTATCAAAGCATTTTTGAGAAAGGAGAAAAAAACATAAAGTTACCTCTTGAGCATTCCTGATGGCACACTTGAACCCATTGCTAGTCTCACCTTCCCTCCTAGGGGAGGGATCTCAGATAATTGTGGCATGAGCCACTAAAGCAAGCCTGCCCCCTAAAAAGAGGACAGGCTGGAGCAGAGAGCACCTCACAGATGACTCTGAAAAGACCTCTTCAGTCAAAGCACATCCCACAGCACCCAAGCAAGGCAATCAGTACCACCCTAGAGTTGGTGGCCAGGTCCAATCAGCCATCCAGATCATAATACAGTACAGGAGTCAAATGAAGGTCAAGATGGGGAGTCAAACCACAGGTGGGGCCAGGCTTGAGGCACTACTCATTATGCCAAGCTGGGAGCAGCCCCAGGCTACTGGTAGAGCCCAGGTGGCCTGATGTGGGGATGCAGGTGAGGCTCATCAGGGTCATTAAAGCTAATTAATGCACTTGATGACCTTAACAGTTTCACAGGGAAAAAAAACCTGGATTTGCCATTTTACACTGATATGAAGAGTAATTGAATAGCTGTGTATATTATACATAGGTTGCTCTGAATGTAATGCCTCCTATTTATTTCCATGGAAACCAGAAAAGATACAAAAAGTACAATACTAGTTGATAGAGCAAATTCTCAGCTACAAAACACTATTTTTCATCATAACTATCATTATTACCTATGTATTTTTACCATCAGTGAACAACAGTCTGCATGTTGCACTCAAACATCTGCACTAGTGGATTGTAGAATGGCCTGGGTTGAAAAGGACCTCAAAAAATCATCTAGTTTCAACCCCTCTGCCACCGGCAGGGTCACCAACCACAACACCAGGCTGCTCAGAGTGACTAATGTTTCTACCACCACCATAGAAATGCATCAATCACCTCATTGTGCTCACGTTCACTGTTTGGTCTCCAAAAACACTAGTGGAGTGTCAATGAATGTGAATGGGTGCTATTTTTTCTACATAGAGGAATTCAATGACTATAACAATCAGAAAGATCAATGTAGTAGAATAGCAATACAGGAGGTGCAATAACAAAGAGACTAGCATGAACTGAAAGGTGTTACAAATGAAAAGTGCACACCCATTTCCAAAGATCTAGGCTCACTGAGAAGACTTCACAAAAGGGGAATCTCCAACCAGAGATTCTTCCCTAGTGGCAGTCAGCCCTTAAATGAGGTCTAAGAGAGCTGCAGCCAGGCTCCATCTCTTCTGGTGGCACAGTTGAATTGCCTTCACCTCTGCTCCCAAGGCTGACCTGGTCCTTTCCTCAGGTGCTCAATCGGTGGTACAGGCTGTGACTCAGCAGTTACCATACAAATGACACACCTTTGCTTCATATGTACTTCCATGTCTGACACCATGTTGTCAGACTGCCCCTCTGCTGCTGTCTGTCACACAACAACAAAACTGCGGTGTAACATTGGTGGGTCATACCACCATCTGCCTCAGATATCACGGGCCAACAGAACAAAACAGGAGGCATCACTTTCAGAGCAGCGCTCATATCCACAGGACAAATCCACAATAACTCCTTTTGTAATTAAGGGTTCTTTTTCTGCAGAAGAAGAATGGGAAAATCTATACGGCTGAATTCATTGCAATGGTGGTTACAGATAACTTGCAGGTGTATTTTGGCAGAAGAAAATGCATTTTGTTAGGGACAGAAAATATGGCATGCTATTACATCTAGCCACCCAATGACTGAGGTTAGAGATGGCAAAATGTATTAATTCAGTTGTTCCACGTTTGGATGTAAAATTGTGATTATAATAAGTCATAAGAACTCTGCTAATATATTTCACATAGTTCAATAGGGTGAATATGTATATTTGCTAGTAAATGATGGAGCAAGACGCCATTCTTTGACCACTGGATGTAAAAAATTTGAAAGTAGAAAATATTAGAAAAAATTTTCCCTATTACTTTTATCAGTATTAATTATTGACACTCTCTCAGTTATTGCCAACTGTTTTTGCAAGGAGGAACAAGAAATTTCCTGTGTTTCTTTACAGCAGTAAATCACATTAATACTGTATCGCTTAAGTATTCTCACACATAAATATGAAACACTCCAAATAAACAAAGAATTTGTGAGCTATTGATAAACAGAAATAATAGCAGTACATCAGAATGCCATGTTTCTCTTTGTAGTTTAAATAGGCATTTCTAATAAATGTTATGAAGCCTAATCATTATAGCCATGCCAGATGCTGGATTGTACAGGCAAAGGTTGGTTTGAATGTGCTGTCATGTTAGACACACTTGCCAACATTAAACAGACTGTGACCACTATCCATACGTTTGCCTCTCTCTAGGGCATTTTTAAGATTTTTTTTTAATTAGCTTTTGCTTTCAAGCAGTGCTTTCATTTTTCTTGATAAAGCTTTTGTTTTTCCAGGTTTTATTGAATTGAGATTAGATTGTACATTTCCTATATCCATTGCAATATCTTTTAATAATATATGAAAACATGCAATTATAAGCACCTTGCAGTGTTTTAAAGTTCAGTTAAAAATGAAATAGTTCAGTGTTCCCTTGATTGTTATAATTTGGGCACAATCTTTTAGAAACGGCATTTCTAATTTGAAGCTTCAAATAATGGAAGGCTAAGAAAAATTGAAGGGAGGTTTAGCCACTATGACAGAAAGCACACTCCATAACATTGGTGCCAGATATAAGAAGCTTCTATCTAGATCTTGCCACTTCATAAGATTGGCTCTTAGCCGGGTAACTACATTTTCTAGTCAAGGTAGAAAACACCTGCCCAAGAGCTGTGTCTATTTCTCCTTTGCTGTATTTGTTACTATTCGGGGATAAGTGTAGACACTGCTAAACTAAGAGTGAGCATATTTCACAAGCTGCCAACAAGATATAAATCTGAATATCACCAGAAACTGGGATAGCATGTTTTGTACCCAAAGAATCAGTTGTGGTTTTCTGAGTGTACTGTATAAACTTTACAGTTCTAGACACCCTTGAGAATAAAGGCTAGTGTCTGTACCTATTTTCTTTATTGCTTAAAATGTCGCCAATTGACTCCAATTAGGGCAGAAAATGCTATGACATAGCTTTAAATCTATTGTTTTATACTAGCAATAGAATTTAAGTAAGTGGTTATGAACCAACGCAAATTTCCATAGATTAAAGTAGCAAAGCAATAATCGTTTACCTTCACAGATATTAATAGTGGGTTTACCAAGCAGCAAAATTCACCATTGCATTATAAAAAATGATGTTTATTAATGGTGTCTCATCACCTTTCACAGCAGGATTTCTCATCTTATTTTGGCATAATGACTGAACCAGCATCAGATTTTAAGAACGAATGTTGCCATTATTCACTACAGTACCACACAGAAGCTTCGCTAGAAAGAAATAAGGAATAAAATGCATATTTTTCAAACCCTCATTTTCTATGAAATGTTTGAATTAAGTTGCGAAGTGTGGTCCTCTGAGAACTGAATTATATCCTAAAGCAGTGCTTCTGAAGAAGTGAACGATCCCTGGAAATTGGGCTGTGATTAGCCTGTGAGTTTTCTATTACAGACTTCTGATTTTCTGCTACTGTAGCTGCCATCGGATTTTGTATTCTGGCACAGGGATTCTTTCTGTCACACGAGGAAATGATGAATCGTTGTCTGAGTAGCTCCAAGCACATACTTATTTCCTCTCCAATAAGAACAACAGTCAATATCATTTAGTCACAGAAAAGCATACAATATAACACATCTAAGAAATGCTTTATTTTTTATTACTGATTCTAGCTGCTAAACTGTAGCTCTTTCACATTTGTATTGCTGCTCTGCCCCAAAGAGGATGTATTGCCAAAGTAAGGATGGGCCTTTAGACTCCTTAAAATACTACAGTATGAATTTGAAAAGGGGCACAGTATGTAAAGGACCTGTGAAGCAGCAACGGTCCTGACACCATGCTTTCATTGAAACAGGAATCTTATTTTAATGACAACAGCTCAGAAGTCATACCAGCAGAATTCTGTGAATACCAGGAACAGTACAAGACTTTAAGAGCCATTGAAAGTTTTTTCAGTTCATAAGAACTGGGGATTTAATGCATTTAATGTTTCATGACACATAGTTCTCTTGGTCTGGAGACAGAGTTTTAAACTGGTAAACCATCACGGCTTTGTATTTTCAAGATAAAAATAATAGGAAACTAATTATTAGATGAACATTTTTCTCAAAGTTCTATGAGCAAAATTTTTCTTAAGCTTAAAAATATGAAGGGAAAAGTTTGAAATTAAAATAACAATCTTTGCAGTGGCCTAAATGATTTTTTTTTTTTTTTAAGCTTGCAAAAATCTGCAAGATGTTTAATTACTCTCTGTGTTGATAACCCACAGTGAGTTACAGGAAAAAGAAAGAAAACACTTGAGATTTTTTTGAAGATTTCATATCTCTAAAGAGGCATTACTTAGAAATATGTTTAAAGACTTTCATCGTATTGGTAAAGTTTACTGTATTCTTTAATGACAACACATTAGTAAAGCCCTGATCCTGTTACTGAAGTCTAAGAAGGATTCCATAGGCAGAGGGATAAATGAAAGACTGAAAGCTACGTAGAGTATCACAGAATCACAGAATCATAGGAGTTGGAAGGGATCTCCAGAGATCATCAAGTCCAACTCCCTTGCCAAAGCAGGTTTCCTACACCAGATTGCACAAGTAGGTGTCCATGCGGGTCTTGAATATCTCCAGAGAAGTAGACTCCACAACCTCCCTGGGCAGAGTAGCCTGAAGTTATCTTGTAGCTTTCCATAATACAAAGGTAAGTGTATTTCTGCTCTGATATTATTTACTGTAGTACCCAGACATATTTTCTAAATATGATCAGAGTTACAGGACAAGTAAATTCGATGCTATGAGTATCAGACAAAATAAATCTTGGTGACCAATTAGAAAATTTTAATTTTTCTGAGCATTCTGGAATGGAAATCAGTAGCTAATATCTCACAGAATGTAATGGTTCAGAATCAGGCACATTGTTGCCAAACTTCTAAAAAAATCAGAGCAGCCAAGTGTAGGGTATGACATGCAATCCAATTGCTCTATGTGTAGCCACATGCTGTGGAGCTCAAAGCTGCTCAGTATTTCCTTGTCTGCGTGGCAAACCAGTAGAGAAACATTATTTTGGGTCCTACAGCAAGCAATAAACAGAGATAAAAATGGAAAAAGGCTAAGAGGATTTACATACCTGCCAAAACCTACTTTCAAGGCTCTGCCTTCTGTGCAGAACTGGATAATTGCTAGGGCTGAATGAATAAAGTATACATTTTCTGTTAATACTGATCGGAGTTTTTAAATAAACCCTCTCTGGCTATTGCACCTGCATGGCATTCACTGGAGCCATTGCATTCCCCACCAGAGGGATGAGATAAAAATGCAACTCCTTCTAGTCCTCTGTTCATTCAGATGAGATGGCATGGAAACCATAGTCTGTTTTTCACAGCAACTCATATCCAGTGTATGCTAAAAATTCACTGTTCACTAACCAGTGATATTTCATTGTCAAAATGTTGTTAGACCGCTGCCTTTTACAACTAAATATGAAGCAGTTCGTAAAATACTAGCTACTTCTAATTAACAATTAAACATGTATTCTTAGATGGATGCTTTTTGTAAACAAATAAACAAATACTTGCAAAGACAAAAAAAGACAAAAAAGAAGAATGGACTGCATGTCTTACCTACATCCTTATTTTAAAAAAGATTTATTGCTAAGCCAATTAGCATGTGCATCTATTTGGGAGTGAGCATCTCTACAGTTTGAGATGGTCTTCTGCAGGTACAAGTCAGTACAGAACTACGGAGTAGCAGAGACTGTCAGCAGGGGTACAGGAAGTGGTTTCTGAGCATCTGGGAACCTACAGGCTGCACACTGCCAAAACATTGCTCCTTTGTCAGGACACATTAATCTTCTTCATTCCCATTTCCCTGCACAGCCAGGCAGATTGCTGCATGCTATACCAAGGGATGCAGGGGACATAGCTGAAGCTCTGAGTCTTGCACTCTCCTTGCTTTCCCTGCAGATAGGCTGCAGGGCCCTGGTGCAGCAGGGCTCTCTGCAGGTCTGACAGCTTCAAGAAGCATTGCTCCCTTGCACACCTGAAAGCCAAGAAGGAAGAAAAACTCCAATTCTTCCAAAGTGCTCTGCACTCCTCACTAAGAGCAAGACAGATCTCAGCAGGGCAGGTGTTTCTTTTTTAGGTCAAATCTTTTGTAGTTTTTGTTTTGTTTTGTTTTCTGTTAGAAAGCTCTCCTGTGTGCTTATCTAGTGCATCATTTCAGAAGCACTGTGCTAGAAGAAAATACGCTCTTGACATGAAGCAAACTTTACAGTACCCTTTGATATGTCAAATTATATCAGTGAATATTAACAATATTCTCCAAAACATGGCATGTTTTTAATATTCAAAGATCCTGGCAGAAGTATGCCAAAGTTGCTATGAATAACCTGCTAAAAAATAAAATAATTAGAAGGAGACTTTTTCAAGTTTGCAGAGTTTCCTAGCAAATTATCTGGTATGTGAGTCATTAGGTTACTGAAAGTAAAACCTAATTCAGAAAATCTAAATCAATAAGCCTTAAAAATGTCAAAGCAGGTTTTTTTCTTTCACAATAACAGAAACTACAGGTCAGGAAAAGTTTTATTTCATTTATCCTCACAGTGGGACCTGAATTGTTTGAGAAGGTGAGCTGGTACAGATACACTGAATTATCTGAACATTAAACCTAGGCAGATTGCCATGATTTGATGAGTTTTTGTTAGAGAGCCTAACCGTAAAAAATGATGTCATGCTATCCACTGTTAAGTGCCAGGATTTGTATTAACATTGATTTACCCTTGACGCTGGAATAACTATTTAAAAATATGGAGTTCTTTGTTATGACTTTCTCAAGGGTTTATTGCTTGTTGCTCAGTTGGTTGTCATCAAATGATCTCTCATTTGATCCTTCTATTTACTATGAAATGATTGACAGGAAGGAAAGCAGAAGCATGGCACCCTTGTTCACCTATTTCCGCTTCAATAACAATAGTCAATATCCTCTGTCAAAATGCAGCAGTGACAGTGACAAGTCAATTGAGGTATTTTAAAATTTTTAGACAACACCTACTTAGTTTAAGATGAAAGAGAGTCTGTGTTACTCAGATTTCCTATTTTTTTTTAATTTTTTTTTATTTTAACTAATGAATACATTTGTGCTAGGAAGATTAATGGATTATGTTTTGACACATAATGAAAAGAATTCTCATGGTACAGAAGTTGGAGCTCATCAAGCAACAGTAATATTTAATTAGTATCTAAGATGTATAAAATGTAGAGCTTGAATTTCCCTTGTAAAAAAGTCCCTAAAAACCCAGCGCCTAGCAAGCCCTCAGAAAAATGCATAAGGCTTAGCTAATTTTTCACTGCACTGAATTAGAAGACTGCTTCCATTGAGATGCTTTACAGCCAGGGTTTGTTAACCTTAGACAAGCATAGTTTGGAGAAAACTAGCAGGATTTCCTTCAGACCAGTCTCACTGTGACAGAACCTCCCATATGATATAGACAAATAATAATAAACTGCCTTTCAGTCTTTCTACACATACAAAGAGGATGTAAATCACTAAGAAATCCAAAGTGTAGTTGTTTGAATGTATTCAACAGCAATATATATGGATAGCTAGCATGTGTAGCAGAGCTGTCACAGTAAGTAGGATCAAAATATAGCATCACATTGCTACAGCTCAGCTGAGAACATAGTGATTAAGATGATTTACTCCACTTGCTCCTTTGGTCTACAGATTACATTAACCTATGTTTGTTTCAAATTTTTGCTCAAAAATGCAAGTTAAACTTGCATTTTTTCTTGTTTTCTGTGTTACAGAGAACTCTTACTACCCTTTTGTGAACTCTGGGTTGTTGACTTCTTTCTTATTACTATTTTATTTGTTATTATACATCACGATTTATTTCACCAAGAAATGGGAGTTCAGAATTCTACAAGGTAGGCTGTTGTATCAATACTTCAGGTCTAAATAGAGTTAGGAAGTGATAGAATCTTGACACAAATTCAATTTTTTTTTTGAGCTCTGAGGAGCTCCCAATGTTGCTGTTTTTCTCTGTATGCCACAAGGGAAAGCAAAGAGCTCCAAGAGAAAAATTTTACCAAGCAACACAGAAAATATTACCTGCACAACTTGCTGGCTTTCATCAACAGACAGTCAAGATCAATGTAGATGAATCAAGACTGAATCTAAGGATCTTTAGCCTTTCTGGGCTCTTTATATAATTCTCAATTAGAGATTTTGAAATTTCGCATGGATTTTGCTCTTTTCTTGACATGTATGTCTCTGAAATGTATTTGTAAGAATGTTCTTAAAATGACTTGCTAAAGATATAAGCCAAAAGTAGCATTTTCATCATCATAAGCACTGATATTGGTCCTTACTTTTTATGAGACCTCCAAGGTAAACAGAAGAGTTATATTTTTTAAACTATGATGAAATCACACATTTTCCTATCTCTATCCTTTCATTCCTGCTTTTGTGGCTAAGTGTCTTTAATATTTTTTCAAAAAGTTGCTAAGAAAGTAATCATACATACCCAAATTAACACTCACAGAATGGTGCTTTAGAAAATATTAATTTAAAGATTAGAAGGCGAGCTGCCATTCAGCAAGATCTAGAGAGACCCAAAAGGAAAGTTGGGTGGAGAGAAACTTGATGAGGTTCAGCAAAAGCAAGTGTAGAGTCCTACAGCTGGGAAGGAATAAGAACATGCAACAAACAGTACAGGTTAGGGGCTGACCAACCAGGAAGGAGCAGGCCACCTAGATACTGGCTGACAACAGGTTGATCATGAGCCAGCAGTGCACATTTGTGGCCAAGAATGCTAACGTTATTTTGGGATGCATTAAAAAGAGCATGGCCAGCAGCAGGTCAAGGGAAGCTATCATCCCTTTCCCTCTCCACTCTGCCCTGGTGAGGCCAGATCTGGAGTACTGTGTCCAAAAGTTTTTGGATCTGTGGAAGAAAGTGGTGTGATAGTGGTTCCACAGGTAGTTCTTCCTTAATACATCATTCTTCCTCAAGATAGAATGACTAAGTATCAATCCTTTTCCTTCTAGACACAAGTTCCTTACTCGTATCTAACAGCACAAAAGTTAAGACTAATGCTTTCTATCACTTATCTGCAATGACTTCCTGCTATTAATGGTACAGATTAAGCTGAATAAACTTATTCCAGATCTTCCTTCTTTAGACAGGAACATGTGCTGAAACACTTTTCTCTGCTTTTCAGAGTCGTTTGAAAAGTTATATAGTACAGAACCTCAGTTAACTAAATACGTTTTCTTTTAATACCTTACTAATATCTAGTACAATAACTTCTGATTAATACCTGAGATTCTGAAAAGTTTTATGGCTGATTTTGCAAGAGAGGAGTCAAATGTTTGTAACATAACGTTGACAGAGGGGAAGAAACTGCTTATGAAAGTTTCATCAGGGAGCTGCTGTGTTTGAATTGGCATGCATTAGTAGTTTAAGTTAGCCATGACAAAATAATCTGAGTACTCTTTAATGTAGGAAAAGGTCAAAATCTTTTTTATATTAAATTTGTAGTAGCCTACATCAAAATTTACGGAGAAAGATCAAGGGTTGGATAAAGATCTGAACAGCAGTTAGCTGAGGAATTAATAATACCCTCTCTCCTGATCTTATTGTGCTGTAAATAGTGTTCATCATACTGTGGCCTATCATTTGGCAGGATAAACAATGGTAATCAACATTAGTTGCAAAAGCATTTTATTTATAGACATCTCTGACTATTAATATCTAAAACCATCATGCACTGTGTTATATTCTTACACATTATAAAGGTATATAATAAATAAATCCATGGCTGAGATATAAGCCAGTGCGAGGTATCCACACAAGGGTTTTTAAAAAAATAAGTGACATTACTAAAATGAAATAAAAATATAATTAATGTCTCCACAAACATATATGGCAATGGTTGTATAAATGCAGAAAAGCTGTAACATGCCACAAAAGTCATAAGTTAAGTATAGAAATAGGAGACTGGTTACTATGCCATGGGCAAAAGAAAGAATGCAAGAGTTGATTCATTTTAACCGCTGTGTTTTTTCAGTGCTGTAGAGCAAACTGTACTTACTGTAGACAGCACTGAAGGACCTTAGGTTTTCTGTGGTCTGTCATTTCATGTGTTTCTTCACCTCTTATTTAATGGTGAGACTTGTTTTAATTTTAACATCAAGATTCAAGTAATTTGATTCTCCCCAAACTTGGATTCAGACTGCATCAGTGGATAAATACAACAACATCTGCACTGTTAAATCTCTGAATATTTACTGCTAATAAAATGTGAACATTCCTAATTTAAGAATCAGATTTATCTGCTCGGGTTCATATATGACTCTCAGAGTCAAGTATATATGGGCACCTCATAGGCAATGCCAAATGTAGCAAACCCAGCAGAAGGCAGCCTGCTACTTCTGATGTATTCCAGCTTCCCATCTATATGCTCTCAGACTGGGCCGGAATGTGATAATCATTGTTGACAAACTTGTTACAGTATTCCCAGCAGAAAGCCTGCTCCAAGTTGGATATCCTTGTAGAAGTTCTAACTGCTCACAGACCTGTTCTAGGCCCCCTAACAGCAGGGAATTTGCACAAAGCCACTCTGTACTGGAGGCTAAGACGGTCCGGAAGATCTGAGCAACTTTCTCTTGATTAGCTTCAGTGCTTGGGAACATTCTTAAGAATGTTATATTTCCACCAACATGTAGCTCAGGGATGTTTGTGAAACATCATGAGGACTGTGAAAGTTTCATAGAGGCAATTAAGCAAAAGCATGAAATGTGAAAATTAGTAATGTCACTAATATTTATTTAACTGTAAGTAAAAATTCTCATGGTGACACTGCATTAAGCTGATTAGTGTGATTTTCTGTCTTCTCCTACACACTAACCACTGTAGAAATGGCACCCTCATCTTCAATACCTACTAGAGGAATAAGGGGAAGAATCATAAGCAACTTTCTGGGGCCTTCCTCAATTTTGAACAGGATTTGAGTAACTCTCAAAAAATTAAATAACTTTTCCAACCCTGCTTCACCCAGATGTCTAATGGTTCCAAATTAGACCTTTCACACTGATATAATCATCAGACATAACATGATGTGTGCACCCTTTGGACAGGAAAGAGCTACCAGCAGCTCTGATACAGTAAAACCTTTTTCAACACCAATAGTTTCTTGCATAGGTATGCACTGCAGTGCACTGGATGTGCATTTCTTCTAGACTAAGTGTGAGCAAAGCAAATTAAGTGAGAATTTCCAAAGAAAATAATCAGTACTTCTCCTTGGTGTTTTATCATCTGATGCTTCCTACCTAAATTTGAGACAGTTCAAAAACTTAATGTTCTGCACATTGCTCAGCGTCTCTATTCTGTGCAAGGGCCAAGACATTAAAAGCATTCTGAGGCAATATTTGACTTCAGCCCAGCCTGGCACAGACACACACTGCATATGAAGGATGTTTTCATTACCAAAGAGCTATAGGTCATGTCACTGTCATCACTCAATTTTATCACTGATCAGTTAAGCAGAGACGTGTTCTTTCTCCTTGCTTCCCTTCATCTCCTTTTTCGTGTGTGTGGGAGACTTTCCAGTGCAAGACAGTCTTTTTTCTTTTTCAATTAGAATAACTTAAAACACCTTTCATTGAGGTTTCTATACCTCAGCTAATTTTTGTTCAGTTGATAACTGCATGAGAGCTCAACTAGGCTGTAATTTTGCTTGGTCATATGTTGTTTCTTATCTCTGATTAGGACTGAAATGATTTGAGAGGGCCTGGAACAGTCCCTGGATAAATGCTAACAGCAGTGCATTGAATAAAAGAGGATGGCAGTGTGGCTCTCACATAAGAACAAAAACATCCTGAGCATACATGAATGCACTACTATAGGTACCATATATGTCAACTTCTCAGTAAAAATGCTTTTCATGTGGTATTAATAAGTTATAGAGAAAGAAAAGTTCTATAAAAGGGGACATTCTGCTTCATTTAACTTAAGCAAAATTATCTTTTAATAGTTAAAATTACCCTAACAGTAACATAAAATGGTCATTGATTAGCAAACTGAACTCATCTCCTAGTGCCCAAAATGCTGCCCACTTCTTCATGGTTTTTCTCCTCATATGCCACAGTACAGCTCACTGTTATCTCTTCTGCAGTGTGGGTTACCAGAGGCTTGTCTGTTGCAATGACTTCACAGATTCCAGTGCAGCAGGGAAGGCTGCAATATATGCAACAAAGAAAAATAAACAAACAAAAAAACAGATAATAAATGAAAATGCTTTGAAATCAGCTGCAAGTTTCTGTCAAGGCCTACGTATTTATCTGCTCATTATCAAGTTGGGGAGAAATCAGGGAAAAAAGGTAAAGCTTAATCTCTTCACTCACTCTTCACAGGAATGGATACAGTAATATGGATTATTTTGAATTTTAGTCAGGTGGTATGAAATGTTTAAAAACAGATGGAAATCAGTGGACAAGTGATAAATTACAATGTCACATCTGTTTATTCACTGTGTCCTACACCATAATAATTATCATTGAATTGCAAAATTCTGAGGAGTTATCTACAAGCAGTTCTGAATAAACTTGTAGCAAAAATACTGAGACATAAAACTGTTAGCAGCATAACACTTATTAACATTAACATCTCTCATCTACGAAATCCATTCCTTGCTCCAAAGATCAAGAATTTGGATAATTTTATTTTGAAGGAAAGTGACTTATCAGTGAATAAAGCCTTTTTTATTGGTTTTAGTCACAGCTGCTATCACATCTGACCCCTGGAGCTCCTTCTTGTACCTACAGCAGAATGCTATCTTAAATTGGATATCAGAAGATTACAGGATTTTAGGTTTTATGAATCAAGTTTAAACTGTTTGATTTTTTTTTTTTTTTCCTGAGCTAATCATAACTAAAGCAAAAAAAGCAGACAAATTTATAATGTTCAGAGAAAACAACCCTGAAAACAGCATGAGTTCCTGTGTTTAAGCAGCATTATATTTCTTGCCTTCTGTAACTTTAGCTATAAGACGATGGAAGAAATTGAACATGTAACCACTAGTGACACTATATTAATAAACTGAATAATTTGTCAAGTATGAGGAAGACCATTTAGGGCAATGCTAACAACTTCCTCTTTCAAAGTTCACAAACATCCCACGAAGCACCCACAGTGTTAAAGAGAGTGGAAAAGACTTTTGATGATTTTCCAGGTCTTAGAACTTAAACCACACAGAACAGGATGTGTGTGTTCTCTTTAATGTTCCCCAAGAGAAGTATTATTCTGACTAATTTTCAGGGCAGTTCCTGAGATATTCTTGTGTGGCATCTTTACAAATAAAACTTAAATTAAAGTAGACAGTATCATTAATATGAGGCCTTTGAAGACAAAATCCAGAAACCTGTACGCATACTAGGGAACATGCTCTTCAGAGAGAAATTTCATTTGAAAAAGAAAATCCACATAAGCCTTTGTCAAGCGAGGTACAATCACAGTACAAATCAGAGTGTGGGAGATGCTTTTGTGTTAAGCGTTCAGTCCTGCCCAGGACAGGCACAGAAAGTTGTGCATAAAAGCAACATCAAATAGTGTTGATCCGAACTGATAACGTACGATTTGTCTGTCTCCTGCCAAATAGTATAAAATAAGGAAAATCTCTATAATCTTTTCTCTTCTTATATTGTCCTTTTTTGTTACTCTGGTTTCCAGCTTCAGAGGGCTTACATGATCATGTTAATCTTTTCTGCATATGTGTGCCTGTCTACATTTATGTGTGTGTTTTGAACTCAGACTAATTTCAGCTGAGCTGGACAGAATGTGGAAGGTCTCAAGGACAAATGAAGTTGCACAAACTTAAATATGATAGGCAGCTGTGTGGAGAAGCACTATCACTGCCCTGGCAGTGGAAGGATGACCAGATGGCCTCAAGCCATTAAAGATTCCAGTGCAAGAGAAGAATTTGTTATGTGCCCAAGCTCCTTAGTACACCAAATCTACTTACTTATGTATCATGTGCACTAAGTAAATCCAGAATCCAGCACTATTTTGAGTTTTCTCAAAATAACTTCCTCTTTTACTTTCCGCAGTAATCCTGAATAAGACCTGGTATTCACTGTTGCTGATTTTGAGGGACTGTTCCTCAGGTACAAGATTGCAACCATGAACACTTACAAGAACAAGGTTTTTGTCTCTATGAAAGAATTAGATTATGAAAAATCTCTGCCAAAGTAAAGAAGAAACTGAATAATCTGACCAACATTTAGTTTCTTTTCTGTATGATTTTTGCCTTCAATACACTGGCCTTAGAGCAAAAATAATTTGCATTTCATTTAGAATAAAAAGTCTTGGCCTCACTGAAAATGCTGGCAAAATTTCCTGTGATCTGAATTTCACCAAATAAAATGTACAACGTACAAAAAATATTTTTTGTTTCTTATAACTACTTCTGCTGCCTACAGAGAAATAATATAAGATTGTAGGAAAACAAAAAAAACCTCACAACTGGTTGAGGTTTTTAATTCTGAGCTGTGAATTATTTTATGTCAAACACAAACAACAGATGTACACATATAGATAATAAATATAATGCTGCTGGATAATAATGATTTTCTTTCTGTTTGAACCAGATTCCATATGAAACAAAACTCAGCTTCAAAACAGTCAACAAAAGGAGGTGATGTAGAAAAAAAAAAAAACGAAGCTCTTCAGATCAATTTTTTTCCACTGATGAACTTACATGTTATATATGTGCATCACCAAGGTCATGCTTGTTACCTCTTAAAACACAGCTTTGATAGAAGGACAAATACAGAGGCAAGTAAATTAGTCAAATCCTATGCAACCTAATCTTTCAGAGTGGGGGAGGCAAGATTAGATTTGACCAGTTTTAGTCTCAGAACTGGTTAGGCTAAGTCACAGTACTGTAACACCAAATGCTCGTCTGTTGCCTATGTGTTTGGATTCTCAATACCATGCACCTGGACTAGCTGTAACATGAGCATGCAAGATGATAAAACAACTGTCATGCATTAGCTGAGGATTAATTTGGTAGCTAGTCTCTTCTCTAGATTTTGGACAAGACTGTTGGCTGCATTCAAAGTTAACATGCAAAGAAACAAAGGTACAGAATACATGTTAAAATATTATGTATATTAAAAAAAGCAAGACTCTGTAACTCTGTGAATGATTGAAAAGATAGGAGACTATGTGACAACATCCTGGCCAGCATCAGCCATAGTTTGGCTCGCAGGACAAAGGAGGTGATTGTCCCCTTGTATGCAGCACTGAGATCACACCTCAAATGTGTTCAGTTTGGGGCCTCTCACTAAAAGAATATTGAGTTGCTGGAATGTATTCAGAGAAGGACAGCAAAGCTGGTAAAAGGACTAGAAAGTAAGTGCTCTGAAGAGCAGTTGAGGCAGTTGACTTTATTTTATCTGGAAGATGCTGAGGAGAGACCTCATTGCTCTCGACAACTACCTGAAGCAAGGTTGCAGTAAGATGGATGTTAATTTTTTTTCTCAGCTGATGAGTGATAGAGTGCAAAGAAACAGTCTCAGGCTGTGCCATGTTCAGCTTTTCATCCACCTTTTATATCCCCAAGTCCTTCTCCTTAGAGCCCTAAGCTTTCAATCCGTTTTCCACACAGCCTGTATTTGTGATTGGATTGCTCTAATCCAGGTGCAGGACCTTTCTCTTGGCCTTGTTGAATTTCCTGAGGTTCACAGGGGCCACCTCTCAAAAGCATCCCTTCCTTCTGAAGTGTCATTTTCATCCCTCAGCTTGATGTCATCTGCAAACTTGCTGAGCGTGCACTCAATTCCACTATCTATGTCAGTAATAAAGATATTAAACTATACAGATTCCCAGTACAGACCTCTGAGTGACATCCTTTATCACAGGTCTTCACCTGGACCTTAAGACATTGACTGTTTGGATGTGACCATCCAGCTAGTTCCCAATAAACTAAACAGTCCCTCCATCAACTCCATCTCCCTCCAATTTATAGACAAGGATGTTGTGTGAAAATGTATCAAAAGCTTTACAGAAGTAAGGTAGATGACCACCGTTTCTCTTCACCAAAGACATCACTCTGTTGTAAGGCCACCAAGGTAGTCAGGAATGATTTGCCTTTTTTGAAACCATGTTGGCTGTTACACTCTTCTCTGGAATGGTAGCTTTTCAAAGACAAGATATTTGATTTTCATAAACACATGAGCGTTTCTTTAATATCAAATGGTTTGAGTGGTTAGCGGAGGTGCAAGTATGGGAGCTTAGGAGATTTATGCTTTTTCTTCACCCACAGACAAGAAGAATTTATGTAGACATCCCTTTACAATGACCCATTAATTTGTCTTGACCAAATGTGGCCAAGAGGCTTCTTAAAGAGGGGAAACAGTTCATACTGAATTCACATTTGACAGTGGCTCTTTCAAACGTTCTGATGAACAAGAGTTCTTGTCATGATCATGGCTCTTGAATGAAAGCAATTCAATAATAAAAACAAAGTTGACAGCACTAATTTGTTCCATACAAGACATCCCAAAGTATATCTTCAATTTCTGTCACATTATACCTGACTTAATCTGGCAACAAACCAAGAAATGTCTAAACTTTAAAATACAAACCACCCCAGTCTATACTGAAGAACACATTTCATTTCCACTGTATTTATTTATTTTTAAAAACAAAACCTGCAGATTCTGAAACTCTATTCTCCTTCCCTTGATCTGTTTTTTCTTTCTGACAGCACAGTATATTTAAAGTGGTTCATAGGAAGGAAAAGTATAAAGTAAATGACTTAGGCATTACTTTTTTTTTTTTTTTTTAATCTAGTCATCAAGTCAGGAATTCTAATAATCACATGCCAGATGCAAAATAATTAGGCTTATGCCTGTTTGTAAGCTAGGAGATAATTGGAGTGATGACAGCCCAAAGTTCTTCTATTATATGAAAAAGGCAGACATATCAATTCAGAGAGGACTGGAATTTATGCTAGACTAAATATAGTTCCAGAATTTTCATATAACTAAGGAATTCAAATATCAGCACAGTATCTACATAGTTACATGAGATCTAGTCAGAAAAACTAATAATTCCTATATGTATACTGAGTAAAAGATGTCATAAAGAAAATTGAAAACCCAAGCAAAGCAATTATCAGGTGAAAGAAAATAAGAATCTCTTTTCTCTATGATAAAAAATAAAATGACAGTAGCAGAATCAGTTTGTTCTAGTGGAATCCATCAAGTCCCTCATGTTTGTCTTCATTCTCAAGATTGTACCTGTAGCCCTTGCAAAAGAGCCTCAAGTTTCAAGAAAACTAACTCATTTCAACATTTAACTCAGGAAATCTGTTTTCCCTATGGCTTTATCTTTTCACTGTCCCTTCCTCTTGCTCTCTCATCTAGGCAACATTAGCTCTCTGCCTTATTCTCTTCTGTGTGCATGAGATTCCCACCATTACTCAAAACAAACAATAAGTTGTTCCTAACAATCTTCCAGTCCAGTAATGTCATTCCTGATATCATTAAAATAGTTCTTCTCTATTACTGCCCTCAAAGCATTAGTGCTGACAAAGACAGAGCCAAAAGAGGCAGAAAGTGATTATTCTAGTTTATGTTAGCAGCAATTGGCAATGGAACAGAAATAGTCAGAGTCTGGCCTGGGTTGCTGAAAACAGAAAAAGAGGCATTTTTTCCCCCAGCCCCAGCACTGCCTGAACTTCACTGGTACAGTTAGTGAGGAGAAAACAACAGCAACAAAACACAGCACTAAAAATGCTTCTCTTCAAGCAACAACAACAACAAAAAAATTAATGTGAAACATAAGTAACTTTGTCTGTGGTGAGGAATTAAGTCTGATCACTCAATTAAAAATAAATCAGATAACTCACTCCAGACTGATTCCAATGAATTAGTACTCAGGAGTTTCCGTTTAATTGCTGCCAGCCAGCCAGAAAACATGACTCCTGTGTAATGATAATTCTTGTTCAAAAAGAAAATTATACTTCCAAGGAAAACATTTCTTGTGTCTTTAGTACAATTATTGAAAGCGTCTTATTACACAAGGTTAAAACGAACGGCATTTTGCACTACAGTAAAAGATCACAGAAGTGAGAGGAGCTGGAGAAGGAGAGGGAAGGGAAAAGCTGTCTCCTTATCCAGGTTGTAAACCATAAAGAGCAACTAAAACTTTTATCACGTCATCTTTCAAAAAAATACCAGGAGAGGGATATTAAGTAATAGATGTTAAATAATGTGCTTTGATGGACTTAATGACACACAAAATCATTGAATTCCATCTAACTTAAAAAATACTGCTCTAACGTGCAAATTCTTTTATATTTGTCTGCAGTGTCATTTGCTCAAGACAATAACATTCATAATACCCTCTTGCAAAACAAATGGGAATACTGGATAACATGTTTATAGAGGTCTTTGGTGCCTAAAGCTAGGTTTGAATCTGGATATAAAATGTAGTCTGAATTAGCACACAGAAAAGCTGAATTCCCAGCATACAGAATATAGAGGTCACTGTATATTCTGTTCTGTATATTGCACCTATTTCAACAGTCAGAGAAAACACCCTTTATTCTGAAGAAATAGCCTGATCAAAAGCTGAGGCAAAAACAGGGAGACCAAATCTTAATAATTCTGGGATAGATATGAAACCAGTTATAGAAAATGACATTTTCTATATGCCTGTTTGTTTGGAAACATTATTTTAAGTACTCAGATCAGTTCTGTATTGTCCTGGCAAAAGAAGTCCTCTGGTGGAAGTAACAAAATCATTTCTATTCTTTCTGTAATGATAACAATGCATTGCATAGTTACTATGATTTACTCTGTCCATAGAATGATTTGCTTGCAACATTAACTAATTCAGAGTTGGTCACACAACCAACTCCTACAGCAAAGCAGCTACATGGCATCAAGGGAATCTTTCAACAGTGTTAGTATTTCTATCCCCAGGTATGCTCTCAATGTAAAATTAAAATATGCTGTATAGTAACCATAGAGTATATATGCACACTCAGATATATAATATATGTTATATAATAATTATCTATTTCATATCTAGAATATGTCATCCCTGGCCCTGTGACAAAAGCTTGCCTTTAAAACATAGTCATTTGTCTTAATCCATGAACTTAAAATAGGCCAGCCATTTTTACCAGACATATTCCTTACCTTGCAAACTTACATATCTTATGCAAAGATGCGTTGCAATATTTGTGACAAGTGCTGTGTGCAAATTCAGCTGGTCCTGTACTACATGTGTGCAAAGAAAATTTTTGTCAAGATTCTGTTGTGCAAATGAAGTCAAATGGAAAGGGTTCATACGTGGTGAATTTAGGAATTAAGCTTAATCTGTACTTGATTTATGGTATACTCTAACCATCTAAGTACAGGCAAATATCCCCAGGGCAAACTACGCAGTAACCACAAAATGGAAGGGTTTTGGATTCTTCTCTCATCCATTCCTACTCATTTGGTGTCATTATTTTCACCAGAGGAGTTAGCCACAGATTTGACAGGTGGCCAAAGATGCTGGGTATCAGAAAGATCACATCAAATCACCAGCACTATGAGAAGATAATCATAACTTGCCTTGGTTCTTAAATTAGGAGACAGGATCTGAAATTGTGTGTGAGAGAGAAAATAAAAAAGATATCCTGTATGAAAGCTTTAAATCGATCCTTCTGCATGATCACAGTATCTTCAGTCAGTATTAGAAGGAAAAGCATTTGTCAAATACAACATAGAAATATGCCTTATGCTCCCTTTTTTTTCCTCCAATTTCTTTTCCTTTGTTCCCATTTCTTAAAGTTTTTAGGAAGGAGAAAAGGAATTGTGGTTGAAAACTGCCATAGGTCTTCCTGATCAAGAAAAAAGGAAGAAAGATGCAGAGAAACTGAATTTGTAATGGAAGTTGAACTCATGAATTCAGTACAGTGAGACTGGTCGACAACCTTTGCTTCAATGTATTTTCTGCAGATTTACATTAGAGTAAGATACAACAATTGTCAAACACGGACCTAGTGAGAAAGAACATTTTTTTTCCTATTTCAGCTGTAACTATAAAGTGAATGCCCCAGACTGTATAGTGCTGCAGAGACAGTAATTTGGATGTCAGAAAGGATCCATGATTTCCACTTTTTTTTCAAGAAGGACACCTTCTAGTACAAAGCAGGGAGGCAACTGAGCCTGTGGTTTGGGAAAAGAAGCTGAACAAAGGTGTGCTGTTCCATATACTCAAGTGCTCTCCATAATAGGACTTCAAAAGAAAAACAAATTAAACTTCAGTAGAATATTGCATAAATATAAAACTTCTGCTATTTTAGATTATATTAGAAGTACCTTCAAGAGGGGAAAAAAAAATTCTCATCTAACTGCTTATTAGTTATGAGAAAATACAAAAAAGGTCAGAATTTCAGCCATGGTGTTTGGCTGTCTGGGCAGAGATGTTGATGCTGCAGGCTGCATTGCTATAGCAGAGAGAGATAAAGACAGTAACTGAGCTAGTTTGGACATCAAAAACGATCTAGCCAGAGCAACAAAGAGCTCAGTGTGATCTCAATTACTCTGTCCTTCTCTGTTTTTAATATGTGCATTTGATGTTTTTTACAGTATTCAAAGAAGAACCACAACAATGAGAAAATATTATCTCCTCATGCTGACATTTTAGAAGCATGCTGATAATATTAGATTACCATTACAGAACAATTAGTCCTAGTTCTTAAGTTTTTACTTGATTCAGGAAAACAGAGAAAATTTCTGAGGTCTGACTAGTAATGAATTCAATTCTGCACTTTTTTCTTTTAATATAAAATATTCACAATACAAAAATAAGAACAAAAAGTTGTGTTGCAAAGATCTAGCAGAGAACATTTCTCCTTTCTCCAGGAATATACGTTAAAACATATGCAAAAACACACACAAGTGACTCAGTTATTTGAGAATCTTTACTGCTAATTTGACTCATCCAGAAACAAGAACACAAGGGGAAACTTGGTTAAAAACAATGTTTTCTTTCTGTTCATCCTTTTCATACATCCTTTCTGCCAAAAGAACAGGTGCTGTTGCTCTCCTGGGTGCCACTGAAAAGCTGGGCTCTGAAGAAATCCTGTTTCCTAGAAGCAGGGATTCTTCTTTAACTAACAGTCTGTGCTTGATTATCTGTGTAATTAGCCAACAGAGAAATGAAAACACCCTTGGTCTGGATACGACCCAGCTAGTGTATGGTATGGAACAGCAGAAGTTCTTCTAGCAGAGAGAAGATTGTTCATGATTTTGAACTTCAGCTCTAAATTTGGGGTACTTAAATCTAATCTCCTGTTCCAGTTATTCAAGACAGTATGTCTAAGTACCTTTATTATTGGACCCTCAGTTCTCTTGTAACTCAATTCTTCATTAATATATTGAATAATATAATATATCTTATAAGAGTTTTATGATGGGCAAAGGGACTGAAGATGTTTCAGTGCTCAGTTTCTGCACTGTTGAGGGCCACGTAAACTTCTAGTTCATGATAGTGGTGATGTGGTGCTTCAGTGTGTGACTACAAATCCCTTCACCTCTTTGTGCCTCTTTGCTCTTTCTGAAATGGAAGAATAGTTTTCTTCTCCCTCACCAAAATATGTTAAAGTAGCATTCACTATTTTGATGAGAAATGTAATGATGAGCAGCTTCCAAAAGCTTATAAATAAACAAAACATACACTTCTAATCGGGTTCTGTGAAAGCTGTACTAGGAAACGCTACTGTAGGAAGTCAAGGGAAATAAAGCCAGAATTAAAACCCAGAGGAAATGTGATTCATGCATTTAAGGTGTTCGTTGTTATCGCTGTTTGTTTCTTTTTTATATACCTAATCTCAGCTGCTCAGAGTAAGGTTAAGATTTTTTCACCATGAGGAAAATAGAATTTTAAGAATCTGAAGAAATTCTGGACTTAAATTTTTGGAGTTTTAAGCATCTGAAATGTTTTAATTACCAATCTTTTTTACTTCAGCACCTCAATTCCTCTTGAATCAAACTGTCTTCAACACTTTCTCAGATCTTTAAGTCTCTTTACACTTCGAATTTTACAATACAAGACTTCCAAAAGTATTTAGATGTTTGTAGATTTCAGAGAAACAATCGCAGATTTTTCAAATGCTTCTAAATCCTACTTGAATCTGGATTTACATTCTGGAAAATGTCAAACCACATATTTGCATAGCTCAATGCCCTTAAAAATCAGACTCTCTGCCATTTAAGTGCATCAGAAAATTCTACTCATGTTCTTATCGCATGATTTATCTTTTGCCTCCCTTATCAGTAATGGATGAGTATCTACTGAAAAAATTACTTTCAATATGAGTCATTTGGATGTACATTGGTATTATTAGAGCTTAAATAATTGAAGCTTATCCCTTGTGACTTATCAGTTATTTATTTAACAGCAGTAATGCAAGGCTACGCATTATTCAAAATGAAACAGTTATATAAAAAGAAAAATGAAAAATCTCGGCTTTTTAATATATTTTTTAAATAGTTTAGTAGTTTATCTACTTGATTGGAGAAAAGTATAGGTTACATCTGCTATGTCAAGGACTTCCACCGATCGATCACATCTTAACTTGGATGTCACCTGACTACTATGCCAAATTGTAAGAATAGTTTCCAAAAAAAAAAAAAAAAAAAGAAAGAAAAAAGATGAAGAGTAACAGTTATTAGTCTTAATGTATCTGATGCATCACTGTGCTAGCAGCTTTCCATTAATAGATGATCTTAAAGAGATGATATAAAATGTTACATAGATGAGAAAAGCTTGCTGTCCAAAAGAAATTGCTGATTTGGGAATCTAATTCCCTCCACACTGGAAGGACAGTAGAGAGAATATTGATGGTACTAAATCAGACTCTGTGTTAATGATCTTTGTGAGACCAAGGTGAGGGTCAAGCTTATCATCCCTGCAAATTTCAGTCTCCTTTTAACTAAATCCATCTTCACAGAAAGTGGAACATCCGTTCCATTATCAAGCTGCAGTAAGATGCTTATGGTTGATGTGTTTGGCAAGCAAAATGATTCGTAACAGGAAAAAAGAGGACATGAAACTCAAGAGAAAATACAGAACTGAGAGATTCATTCACAGACTGTTTTTATGACACTGTTTTCACATTCAATTTCTACTTAATCAACAGAAGCATGTATTACTGAGCAGTAACTGTGATCAGCATGTCTGGGTAGAATCACCTACGAAGTCTTATGGTAAATTATACTCTAGGTCAAATTAGCATAAGCCATGATATCATCATTTTAACTGGAATTTTTCACTTCAGATATACTTACTGCCAAACTAAAGAACAGCCTCAAGGAGTCAAAGCACAAAAGCTTATTATTTAAATGTGTAAATATATCAGTTAAATGCACAGATCATTGTTTAGTTAGAAACTGCGACTTTGCTGTTTTGCAGATAAATATGTAAAAAAGTTAATTTTTCTTGTGGACAAGTCTCACTGATTCTGCACCTTCTTCATACTGACTCATAAAAACTAATATCGGAGAACTATAATATTTTCTACTGTCATGTTGTGGTTTTTCTTTTTCATATAACTAATTAATGGCCTCAAATTGGTGTTTTTAGCATCATCTCAGAATTGAGAGTAACCTTAAGCCAATACCTTTTTTTGGAATGCTCCCAAATATTTGGTTAGCAGTGCTCTTCATATGCATATTCAACTTTATGAAGTAAAATCCCATCCTCCCAGAATCTATCCAGGATGTTTGCCAAGGATTGTACATATATCAAGAACTGAGTCGCTCCCCTTCCCCATCCCCATCCCCCCCCCCAAAAAGCATTTGGTAGTTGAAAAGCCCTCAGAAGCAATGTTTAGATTCTAAGTGAATTTAAGTTTCTCTTAAGAAAAAATCTGCGATCAGTCATTGCTGTATCAGTTAACAAGAGTAAAATGAATTTATGTCTGGAATTCATATTGATTTTCTTGCAATGTGAGGGATTTTATGGTATACAAAACTATAATGATAAAATTAAGCATCACATCATAAATCAAGAAAAAGAATAAGTGATCTCCAGAATGGCTGTGAAATTATAAAAATGAATAGAAAACTATTTCCCAGCCTTCAACTTTGCCATAAATCAGGAATTTCTATTTAGCTAAAAATTTCCCAGTTCTTTCGTGTTCTCTTTGAGACACTCCGAAAGCAGATTGGTATAGTTTTTCGTTTCCTCTCTGTAAGCACAAGCACGGAATCAAAAAATGTGAAGACAAAAAATACCAGTCAGCTTACACATTTGTGCAGTCATGTTAGATTGATCATTTTTTGATTTATTTGTTCAGTGTTATTTTATAAAACAACATCTTTCAGCAGCTGAAATTATAAATTCTGCTCTGAGATGACCACTTACCACATAAATCTCAGGAGACATTTTATCTTAAGGAGAAATATTCTGTGAGCTTGATACTTGAAAATTTCAAGCTTACAGTAGTTGTTTTGAGTAAGTATCTTACAATCTCTTATACGTGAAAATATATTTTGCCATTATATTTTATTAATGCTGTAGCCTGATGAATCTTCAGTATTTCATAATATATACTGATAAGCCTTGGACAAAAATCTAGCACTGAGTATCTTAAAGAGACAAGAAAAATCACTGGTGTTGCCATTTTAAGGTACATTATTAGAGACTTGCTCCACAGCTTTCTACATCTTCTGAACAGGCATCGTTCCAGCTATTTATCAAATAATTTCACTGAGTGATTTTTCTGTCATTCTTCATAGCCTCTTGATTCTTTTCTTGGCATTTAGAACAATCATTTTCAAAGAATGGCTTGACAATAAGTGCAAAATACTGCTGTATCTTTCAGCCAGCTCCCTATTTATGTATTGTCAGCCTCCCTTAAAGAGTGGTAATGGGGACAGATTTTATAAACTGAACATATTTGCATGCATGCAAATCCCATATGTGTATAGTAATGTATGATCAGTATTATAATATTTAACTACTGTGCAAACTGAAAACATAAGTAATGACACTTCAGAGTGCAGAGACACAAGGTGCCATTTGAACATTTAAAATCTACTGTTACTTGCAGAAACACTTTCCTAGGAAATCACAGAATGTGAACTGTTTCATTCATGTGCTTTATTTCTTTTGACTGTACCAAAGTATGGCTGTAATCGTAGGTGATTCATGTGTTTTATTGTGAAAAAGTGCTGTCTCTCTATTGTTCCATGAACTTTATTTTCCTTCTGTTTTCCTCTGTGACTTTCCAAGAATAAAACTCCAGGGCTTGTCTCAGAAGGACTGAACACATACAACTCCCACCTACTTCAGATATAATTCTACCTTGAACAATTCTGAAAATCAGGCCCGCAGCATACTGCTTCTTTCTCCTTATGAATCCCCTCAAGGGGATTTTTAATGTTCACACAAAGTCTGATTTTACAGTGTCAGCCTAAACATTCACATAAGAAATCTGTTTATTGTAATATTTAATCTCTCTGAAAGATGAGACCATGCTACTCACATTTGAATCTGTGAGTTTCATGTCAGAGGTAGAGATAGTGATGGTAGCTATAGAGATAAAATAGCAAATAGAAAATATGAATAATAAACACTTACTAGCACTGATGCAATTAAAAAGCCCTCCTATTCAGCAACAATAATATAAGCAATTACACTCAGCTTCAGGGGTTTGTAAAACACTCATCAGAGCATTTTCCCTTTTGTCCTTTGAAGTATACTCACCCACTTAACCTATTAATTTTTTGCCTTTTTCCAGAAAGCTGTTAAATATCAGATATAAGTTTGAATTGCCTAATTTCAATGCATTTATATATGTATTTATAGGACAGCTGAATAGGTATCCAAGTTAGAGTGCGAAAACACAGAGAAAAAGACAAGAGAAGACAGAGATGTTCTCTATAAATTACATCTACCTCTTGGTGTCTTACAGAAACAATTAAACTAAACAATATAAAGAAAAATATCTCTAGGGAGATACTTCTCTCCTGAAAAGCTGTTTGAGCATAAAAGACTGCTCTTTTTTTCCCTTGCTCTTTCTTTCCTCAGACTTGAGGTGCCTATTAAACTAATAGAGCTCTAAAATAAAGTGATTGTGTTTGAGCAAGTTATGTGTGCTTAAAGCCATGGACTATAGTGTACATACTGCCATCACTCCATGCTGAATCTGCTGCTGCATGAAACAAATCAATGTGCTCCTCTTCTTCACTTTTCTCCCACATGATTTATTGTCCAGGAAAGAAGCTGTCACAGTCTGACAGTGGAAAAGGCACAATTATACAGTGGTGTAATTAGATTAGGATGATTACCACAAAACAATTGATTTGAAAAGAAAGACAATGAAAATTGCAGGGAAAAATTATTTGAATGACTATAATGGCTTTTAAGATTTAATATGCCAATACATCTTCGAACAGCTGAATTGCTACACTCATTTCTTTTCCTGATGCTTGCAAATCCAGATTACCCAGAAGCCCCCGCTGCCTTCATTTTTGGCAGCAATTCTAAGCCAATCAGGTGTTTGTTACTTTAAGAGGCTTACATTTGGTCTCGGCTGTGATTACCCTCTATCATGCTGTATCACATGTTTGTGGTGTTGCTTCCCACTTGGCAAGCTGAGGATGTTGCCATTTAGCTGTTTCCTAATAAGTACTAAACCTTCTAAACCTTTTCATTCCCTGCTTGACAATTTACATGAAATTATCATGTAGCAGTTCTGTAATGCTGTTTTAAAACTATTTTAATGCAAATTAAGGGTATTACCTAATACCTACACATGTTCAACTTAAATTGTTTTATTCATATTAGAGATTTGATTGTCGTGTTTATTATCTACTTTTTATTGCTATGCCTGTGTAAATCTTCATTTGACCTCATTTTTCTGTTTGTTACTGGAAAATATTACCTTCAATTATGTGGATGGATTTATTATTATAAATAAGGTTTTTGTGGTGAGCTTATAAAAAGTATTCACTCACATGAGGCTCACCATGAAGTGGCACTCTCTTTCTACAGCAAATTTCATCTTTACTTACTAAAACAAATAGTATATAAAATATAATAACTGAAGCACCTTTTGATTTCAGTGCTTCACTCCATCTGGTCAGCTACATACTTTTATGCAGAGCTGCATTTTTTGCTCATGTTCAGACACACAGTGCTGATCTCACTGAAATTTTCTATGACATTTAGAAAAATGATATATGTGGTTTCCAGTGGAATAACAAGAATCCTGGAAAAATGTCTATCTAACAAAACTGTCATGGTCCTCAGCCATTTGACATTGTCTCTTTAACAACTAAGCTTTTCAATAGAGAGTCTTGAAACTGTGTAATTACTCCCGTTAATGGATAAATTGTCCTCATTAAGAATCAGGATTTCTACCATGAAGGCCAGCTAAATAGAAACATGAAGTTGAGGCTTATTGGCTGTGACACAGAACAGACATTATCATTTCGCTATACAGTCATCAAAACGGCAGCCCTGGCAAGGATCTCTCGCAGTGGTAATTTCTGGGGGGTAGGACTGCATACTTTCAGAGCAATAATAGAGTCTAAACAATCGTGCAGCTATTGGTTCCACACTCAAAAATAATTTTTTAGGGTCATAAACATTTCCTGTACTAGCGATTAATCTGAAGTGGTGCTATCTGAGAAAGGAAGTTCTGCCCAAGGATGATTAATATGTAAAGCCATCTATCTCTACAGTTTAATAGTTTTGTGTGAGTTTTATAGTGCAATGAGTTGAAATTCAGCGTGTAATTTTAATCTACAAACTTCTGCCGTTGCGGAGTCCTGGTTAACTCCTTATAAGACCAAAAAGTAAACAACCTCTTTCCAATCCCTTTTGGAACATTTCTTTAAGGGATAGCACATTCTATTAAGCTGTCTTGGCAGAGGCATAGATATTGTTGAGCACTTATTAAAGTGACTCCTACATCGCTATAGCTCTGCAAAATCTAATTAGAATGGAAGCCAATGTATATAGCCTTATAAATAAAATAAAGTCTTGCAGTAGAGACCTGCTGTCTTTGCACATAATCAGAGTGATCATCTATAGAACAGATGGCTATTCAGCCAGTTGGCTAAGAGTTACATTACATTTTCAGTTATAAAAATGGCTGAGTGTTTGTTAAAATCTTTTCAAATCACTCATTTTCCACCATGCATTTGCCCAATACAATAACTTTGAAGGCTGTTTATTGGCTAATTGAAAAGACCGAAATGAAAATCAAACTGGTCAATTAAGAAGCTGTTGTAATAACACCTTTTTATCTGTTTCCATTTAATATTCCTTGATTTTTACAATATTGAGAAGGTAATGACACTTCATTGAACATAAAGCCTAACTGCTCTGCAGCTTTGGATAGTATCTTCCAGACATTTAACAGCTTTTTAGCCATATGGACAGCGCATACAGGATAAGGTGGAATGGTTTTAAACTAAGACAGGGGATGTTTAGATTAGATATTGGGAGGAAGTTTTTCACACAGAGGGTGGTGAAGCACTGGAACAAGTTGCCCAAGGAGACTGTGGATGCCCCATCCCTGGAGGCATTCAACACTAGGCTGGATGTGGCTCTGGGCAGCCTGGTCTAATGGTTGGCAACCCTGCCTGTGGCAGGGGTGTTGAAACTAGATGATCATTGTGGTCCTCTTCAGCCCAGACCATTCTAGGATTCTATGATTCTATGTTATACAGTTAGAAAACATTTTTTATCCAGATACATGTGAGTTTACAGGGAAGTAACAAGGAAATATGTATCTCGTGAAGTTAAGAACAAGTATCTGGCAATTCAAGAAAATATGCAATTGCGTAATTGTAAATCATCTATGTTGAAAGTTCTCTTCAAATAACAACAGTAAAAAACAAACGTATCTTCTTTCTGTGCATTTATATTCTCTCTACAAATAAACACAGAGAGTACAGGAATGTTGTGGATGTCTCTATAATTAGTTGGTTTCAGTACTGCAACTAAGAGGGTTTCAATCTTTCAATATGCATGAAAATAGATCACAATTGCAATGTATCTTTCCCAAAATTACCACAGTGACTCATTACGAATGTGTACAGAATGAATCTGAAATCTTTCAATTCTACTAGAAAATATAATCGATTAAAATTTACTTATGTAAGAGCCACATTCAAATGCCAATAAAAACAACACAGCACAGGTTTCTGACACAGTTAAAATATCGAAATGTTATGTAAAGGTTATATATTGCTTATGTTATGTAGTGTTATGTTATGTATTATGATTTTTCAGAGTTGAGATCATTTTTATGTTCATTTTTTTTTTCTATTTGTTGAAACAAGAAGTTCTTTAATCCCTGGCACTCTATAGCATAAATTAATAGCATAACATAGCATGAAATGGAATGGAATAGAACAGAACAGAACGGTTCACTTGAAAGAGACCTTCAGAGATCGCCAAGTCCTGATGCCTGATCCCCTCACCTAACCAAAAGTTACAGCACATTACTGAGGGCATGAACCACCTCACTAGGAAGACTGTTCTAGACTTGACCACTCTCATGATAAATAAATTTTTCCTAATTCCAGTCTGAACATCTCCTGACACATCCTTTACCTGTTTCCACATGTCCTGTCCTCAGTTCCCAAGAGGAGATCCCAGCACATCCCTCCACTTCCCCTCTCAAGAAGGTGCAGAGAGCAATGAGGTTGCCTCTCAGTCTCCTCCTCTCCAGACTGGACAACCCCACATGTCCTCTGCCTCTCCTCACAGGATATACTCCCACGCCCTGTAACAGCTTTGTTGCTCCACTCTCAGTGCTTTCAAAGACCTTAGCATCTTTTTTATGTTGTGGGTACCAGAACTGCACAAGTTGAGTTCACACCAATACTAAATATCACAGAATAATTTTTGTTTAATACACCTCAAAACACAATTTGCTCTTGTGGCTACCACTGCACACTGCTGGCTGATGCTGAGCTTTTCATCTGTACCCCAAGTCCTTTCTGCTGAGCTCTTCAGCCACCTGTTCCTGTGTCTGACATTAGTCCACCCCAGTGCACACCCCAGAACTTTTTTTTTTAACTTCATGATGTTGCTAATCATTCAGTGCACTAATATATCCCTCTGCAAGCCTTCTTGTCCCTCCAGACAGTCAGCAGCACCTCCCAGTTTTTTATCATCAGCAAAACTGCTGAGGATGCACTTCACTTCTTCATCCAGACCATAGATAAAAAATATGAAAATAGTGGATCCCAAATAATGCTGTGAAGAACAGACTTTTTTAAAAGGACTGCCATCACTTATTCTTCCCCAGCAGGACTGAAACCAAAGCTGACACTGCTCTTACAGCTCTGAGAAAGACTGAAGGGCAGTATCCATATTGTAACAGCAGAGAAGACCACTATATTTCCTACATCATTCTAAGTTAAAATTAAATTCACATTGTGCTTCCAATTCTGCATCACACCATAAGAAAATAATACAATACTGTGGCAAATGTGCAGCATGTGAGATTTTGATTCTCTCCCAGAAGGTCCTGGACCTGTGCACAGCTGCGTGCTCTGTTGTAGGTAGACTGTCATGCTTATCAGGCACTGGGGTAAGGTATGTGGATGCGCAATGTGTAGATTAGACACCACCCCATGCTTTAGATTGCTCTTGGCCTGTGATCTATTGAACAATACAGATACAGCTTTTGACAACACAAGGCACCTCTGATTGATCACTCTGAAAAGAGTTCTTTCTTGTGTAGAGAACTATTTTTGAGATGATAACTGCAAAAAAAAAAAAAAAAAGGATCATTCATTTCAAATCCATGATTTCTGAATTGCTGTCCACTGAAACTTATTATCATGAGATGCAGACTGGGTTGGAGGAAGAGAAAAAGTTGTGTATATACATTTGCAAAAACGAACTAAGCAGAAGAGAGAAGCAAAAGAATGTTTGCACAGGACATTCTGTACAGGGAAACAACAAACCAAAAGAGGTGAGGCTTTCTCAAGTACTGGTGCCACTTGATGGAAGAGCCTCCCAGTGAAAGATCTTTCCTTTTCCTTAGCATTTCCAGCTGACAGCAAGTGAGAAAAACATTGGGAATTCCAAAAGAAAACCTGAACATTTCTTTTACCCCATCTCAAATTAAACTTTCCCTATAGATTTGCCTCAAATCAAACCTTACAGTTATCACCTGTTACTTTTCCTTTCCTCAGTATTTCTAAATGTGATTTCTAAATTTGTCTCTATGAATCTCAGTTAAGATCAGACTGAGTATCATCAAAATTGTACCTAAGACTGATCTCTGTTTATCAGCTTTCTTCAATTCTGTTTTGTTTTTTGTTTTTTTGTTTTTTAATAAAAACCTTAGATTTTTTGGAAAATGAAGTATTTCTAAGGTTCATAATTTGTAGTTTATTGTCCATCAAAGTAAAAACAAAACTATCTGGGCTATTTTTTTTTTTTCATTTTAAGAGTATAATATATTGAGATTTACTAAAAATATTTTAAAGTGTGAAAGCCTGTCATAATTCTTGCTTGCAGTCAATGAATTACAATAATTAATAGGTTAGTCACTTCTCATGTGACACAGATTATTGATAAACAACTTGTAATATTTCAGAATTTTGTGTAGTTATGCTCACATAAGCAAGCACCTGAGGCATTAGTGTACAATTATTTGCTTTATGAGATTGGCATTTTACCAATGAAAATTCCATTAAGCTAGACTTGTCTTGCTAATGCCATGGTCTTCTTTTAGGATACTGTTATCATTACAGTATGCTACTGAAAAAGAAATCTCTGATTTTTCAAATACCAGAGGAAGAAATATGTATTTCTAGTGATGATAATTCAAAATATTTTTCTCCTCACAAGACCTTGATCTCTTTGTAAGATACATGCAAATATAAACAGAATGTCACTGAGTGTAGCCTGAGTTTCCAATGATAAAATTGGAATATTTCGTCTCATCTATATTTTATTTAATATTTTGAGATATTTCTATCACCTAAGACATAGTATGCTTAGTGTATATATAACATATCTTCTCACTGAGTACAGGAAAGCACTCTGTCTTTTAAGTTTTCTGACCATATCAACCATTTCCAAAATCACAATCTGTAAGGTTATGAATTGATTCTGTAAACGTAATTTGGAGCATTTAAAATTATATACGCATTAGAAAAACAGGTTTTTGTTTTCTTTCTGGTGTTTCTGGCAGGAGGCATAATAATTTTCATGATTATTCTAGCAAAGAATCGCAAATATGCCATTTTGAGTGTGGAGTCCATAAAGGTATGATTCAATTCCTTTTGGAATTTCACTTTTCCTCTTAGTAATTTCTGTGAACAAAAATATGACCTGGTATGTAACAAAAAATGAGTCAAACCCTTTTTACATTTGCAGAATATGAGAGTTTGAATGATATGGTAACTTGTGACTATGAAATTATTTGATCTTTTCCTGTTTTTCAGCCACTTCTGCATTAGACAATATAGAAAGCAGTCTAAACAGAACAAACAGGGGGGAGTAGACAGCTACACAGCTTACAATCTCCCTTTTCCTGGCTATTCTTTGTACATGTATTTAATTCAGATTTTAATGTGAAGTCCTGCCTGTCTATCTTGGTATTGTATGTCTATGACCTTGAGCCATTAAGAGATATCATATTACTTCTGAGAATTGGAAAAATACGAGAACCCATTAGAAAGGAAACAAAATGTATACTGTTATAATCAACTGAAATGTGATGCACTTCCCACATTAAAAATCAAGCAAAAAAACAAAACCAGAAATATAAATAATCAGAATGTTGAAAGAAAACTGAAAGAACAAAATAATGAAAGAGAGAGAAAGAAAGAGAGAAAGAGAGAAAGAAAAAGAGAAGGAAGGAAGGAAAGAAAGAAAGAGACAAGGAGAGAAGGAAAAAAAGAAAGCAAGGAAGGGAGGGAAAGAGTAAAGAAGGAAGGAGGGGTGGAAGGGAGGAAGGGAAGAAGGAAGGAAGAAGGAAGATTACCAGTAATCAATACTGCACAATTACAGAATCTTAAAGCATGTTCCAAGTTGTTCACACATAGTCTTAACCATACTTCTGTTGAATCAGCAAAACTTCAGAAAGAAGGGCAAGGTCAGGTCCAGTTTTTTTAATAAAACATAAGCCAATTATTTTTTGTATATACCTACTGCAACTATTACATTGTTTCATGTATTGATTGTTTTGGTTGAGGGTCTTGCAATACATATTTGCATTATGATTAACACTTCTAAGTTGATTGTGCAAGATCGAGGCTCCCCAACTGAGGATAAAATGATAGACTGGATGCATAGCAAGTCTAGAACAAGAAAGTTTGTATGAGCATCACCAGTGCTGAAATCTGTTCTGAAGACCTTAAAAGTGGGGAGAACATCACCAGTATTTCAGGAAAGAGGTTACTTTACTACATGCCTAAAAATTTTAAATTATATTCAGATATCAAACTGTAATCCTGTCATGTAAAGTACAGAAACAGTTTATTAAGCCAAAAGTGGCCTTCTGCACACCACTGCAGTGTCATTTAATCTTGTTCCTGCAACTAAAATTCATAAAATATGCCTTTGTTTTCAAATTAACCAACTAAAACATAAAACACCACTCTCCTTTTTTTTTTTTTTTTTTTTTTTTTTTTTTTTTTTTAAATATGCTGTTTGCGCTTCTTTAATTATTTTGGTTGCCTGAAAATAAAAGAAGATGAAATGCCCTTTTTCTTAATAGAAATGGGCCTGATTATGAATGGAAACACATAACTGAAGAGATAAAATACACTGATTTCCTCTATGAAGACAGTAAATTTAACAATTTCTAGTCCTTTTACATGCTTTTCAAATTTTGTCTCAGGTACTTTCTATTCCAAATTTCAGGAAATGGAAGTATGGTGACAATATGATGTTTGAGAGTTGAACTTTCAGAACTTTACAGAAATATCTTTTTTGACTTATTAATCTATATCTAATACTATAATGTTCAGTCTGCAATTGAGATGCACATCTCCGCTGCAAACACAAATACTGTTTATCTTCCCAGTCAGCTGCTCATATTTCATCAGCATGCTCAGCACTCTCCATGGCTTCTTCATATTCACTTTCATTACAGTAAATAAAAAACAAGTTTCAGAATAGGAGTTATCTGTTTGATTGATCCTACTCACTGCTCTCCACTGCTCTCCACTGATCTCCCTGCTACCCAAGAGAAAGAGAACTCTCTTTGCTTCTGTGTGGATTAAGGAAAGTCAAATTTGATTACCCCTCAGAAATGCCAATCCCTTCCACCGTCAGCAACATTTTATTGGTATTGATGACTATCCATATGTTAAGTATCTTGACTGAGTTCTCATCCATTGGCAAGGAAGCTGGTGGAATATGTGTTATACATGGCAGGGATTATAATGTTTTCCACTGTGACACAAAATTTGCATTTTGAATAATGTACAATTAAACTTGAAGCTAGTCTCTATGAACAAAACAGCAAACCAAAATTTATTTTGCTGACCCTCGACTCTACTTTTATTATGCTGAAGACCATAACTGATAAAAATAACTAATAAACAACATAAATTAACAAGCAAATAAATAGAAGTCATCTTTATCGATGTCACCTTAAAGAATATTTTTGACATCTTCCCTTAAAGGATACTTTAACACCTTCCATTATGTTTTAGTATGCCATAAATACTTAAGTAATGGCTATTTTTTAGGCTTCATAATGAAGTCAATGACAGCCTTTTCACATGTTTTTCACAACCTCAGACAACCCTACAGGCTTGGGGAGGAGTGGTTGGAAAGCTGCCTGATAGAAAAGAACCTTGGTGTACTGATTGACAGTCGGCTGAATATGAGCCAGCAGTGTGCCCAGGTGGCCAAGAAAGCCAATGACATCCTGGATCGGATCAGGAATGGCGTGGTGAGCAGGACTAGGGAAGTCATCCTGCCCCTATACTCAGCATTGGTGAAGCCTCACCTTGAGTACTGTATTCAGTTTTGGGCACCTCAGAACAGAAAGGACATTGAGGCGCTGGAGCAGGTCCAAAGAAGGGCAGCAAGGCTTGTGAAGGGCTTGGAGAATATGCCCTACGAGGAGAGACTGAAGGAACTGGGGCTGTTTAGTCTAGGGAAAAGGAGGCTGAGGGGAGACCTTATTGCTGTCTTCCAATATCTGAAAGGTGTTTTACAGCGAGAGCGGGGTTGGTCTCTTCTCACTGGTGACAGCTGACAGGATGAGGGGAAACGGCCGTAAGTTGCACCAGGGTAAGTTTAGGTTGGATATCAGGAAAAACTTCTTTACATAAAGGGCTGTTAAGCACTGGAATAGGCTCTCCTGGGAGGTGGCTGAGTCACCATCCCTGAATGTGTTTAAAGACCATTTGGATGTGGTGCTCAGGGACATGATTTAGCGGAGGGTTTTTAGAGTTAGGGTAGTTTGGTTAGGTTGTGGTTGGACTCAATGATCTTTAAGATCTTTTCCAACCCAAGCAATTCTATGATTCTATGATTCTATTCTATGTGTTAGTGAATTGTTAGTTGGGTGAAAGCAAGTTGCTAACACCTGGGCTTTTATTGTAAGGCTCCTTTTTGCTTTCACTAGGGCTGGTTTAACTACATGTTTGTCCTTGTAGTATTTGTAAAGAAAAATATAGATAATCCCTAAACCTTTAATCTTGAGTACAGGTGTTCACTTTTTTAACTTAGGCTTGTCTTTCTAAGGCTGCTCAGGATGGAAATTGATCCTAAGGAGCTCTTATCTGAAATACATTTTTTCCACTTTTTGCAGGTATATGAAAGTGTAGAGAACAAAATGCACTCTTCTTTGTGAAGACGGAGCGCAGATTGTGGCTTACAGATTACTATTGGACAGTGAGCCAAATATTTTGTGATACTCTTAGGACATCCATAAGAGGCCTCATTTAGTATGATTTTTTACAGGTAAAAAGGAAATCTCCTTAAAAGTTGTCTTTTAAACAAAGAATTCAATCAAAAATCATTACCTGTAAAGATGAGATTCTTTTAAAGAAAAAAAGCAAGAAATCATAAAATTCAGCAACCTCAGAAAAAGCACTCTTTAAAAGCAAAGACATTCACCACAACAATGATGCCATCAGCTTAGAAGAGAAACATTTTGTCCAGGCTGCAGTTCTAAATGAAATGCTGATTCATGCTGAAACAAAGTGGGAAGGATTTTTCACTCTGATTCAGTTTTGCATATCATGTTGATCCACAGGCTGCATTATATGCTCAGTGCTAAATGATAGCAATAGCTCTAAGACATCAAGTACAGAAGACTGCGACAGCACATTTCTCAGAGGCCTGCTTATCTGAAACAGATAACACAAAATTTGCTCTATTTTTCTGAACTGCAAAACGTGATGTGTTTAATATTGCTTATCTTATCTTAAGGACCATAAATCTACTGTTTCATATGCCAATATTTATATTGCAAACCCCTTCTCAATTTCTCTTCTTCATGCATGGCCTCCTACAAAAGACAATCCCCATCCTTCCAAAACAGGTCTAATACAAAAAGAATTTACACGTGATACCTGCTAACCCCTTCCAACTCTTTGTTCAAGTATGATGAAGTGTGGTAAGCGATAGTAATTCATTGTTTCTCTTCATCCTGGCCTTTCAAGTTATTCATTTATAATTTCTACTTTCACACTGTTTCCTGTACTAGTCTCATAAGGTACAGCTTCCTATAGATAAGAACTCAGATGCTCAGAATCTGATGTGGGAGCTAATGAATGGAATATATAGCATAATGCTGAGAAGGCCTGATGACGTTCATTAAAAGAATGATCTTCAGACAGTGTCATTTTGGCCTAACTGAAGTGATTGATTACTAGAGAACAAAGGTTAGCAACTGTCCCCCAGGTATTTGTGTATAGCATCCTTACCTAAAACCTCTCAAAATTTTCCAGAGAGATTCATTTACTATGTTGTTTCTAGAGGAACTTGACAAACTCATAATCAAGGGATCTTCTATTACTTACTAAAAGTATATCATTGTTAATGCCAAGAAGAAAGACTACTTTCTTCAGCTGATACTCCTTTTGTCCTGTAGATTTAAACATTAGAATTTTTTTTTCATAATTAAATAAGGGCATAAAGGAATAAGCCTCTAGAAATATACTGCCTGAAAATGCCATGTTAATGAAATACCTTGACTCTGAATTTTCGATCAACAGATATATGCTACTTGAGTTCTTTATTGAAAACTTACTGGATAAAGGTAAGCCATGTACTCTCCCATTTCTCCCACATAAACAAGTAAACCTAAACAAAATTTGAGGGTTTTAGACATGTAAATAAACAGTTTCACCCAGAAAGATCTCCATAACTTACAGAATGCCCACATTAGAAGCTGCTTTCAGCTGGTTAGAACAAATGTTTCTTATGAAGTCAATATAGTTATGCCTGTTTATGCCATTCAAGGAGCATTCACTGACAATGAGTCATCATGATATTACTTTTATTAACTTACACTTGCACTACGTAAAAGAGAAGGACAACATGCTATAGTATGGCTATATTTGGATCTACTAATAAGCATTTGCATTCTGATATTTTGCAGAATATCTGGATATTTACAAATTCACTCAATGCTATTATCTACTACTTCACAAATGTACATATATTTATAATCACATAAGGCTTCAAATCCAGGCACTACGAGAGATAATTATCTGCATTGAAGAACAAGCTCTTTGTTTATGTTAACTTGCATATGTTAAATGCGATGAAATGAAGAGAGAGAAAACCAGTTCAGTTACAAAGTAAACTGGTTTGCATTTTAGCAAATCCTTGATAATATCAAAACATAGGACCAGTGTTTCAAGGACATATCACTAACTACTGTAACAGAATGAAGCATCCTCATGATGAAAATTTCATGGAAAAAATAGTCTTTGAGTAAGTCACACAGTCTCAACAGAATAATAAGCCTTTGACAATTTTCAAGGACAATTCAGAATGATTCATCTTAGAGGCTGTCTTTTGTTCTTAATTTCAGTATGTAGAGGTATCGACAGACCTGTAAGATACAGATTTTATTTCCCCTATATTGTAAACTGAAATCACCAGTATACTAAACTTTTAGTAAGCTCAGGCAAATACAGGAGACAAGTAATAAGTAGAATCTTGATGTTCATTGTCGACCACCACAGTTCAGAAGGTCTAACTATAATTCAGTCTTTCAACAGTAGCATGCTGTCATTTCAATCTTTTTCTGTGATAAAAACAACTTAGTATCTCAGTAGCAAAGCCTTTCTCACCAAAACCTACACCAAAGCTATCTGAATATGTTACATATATTAATTTAATGCAAGGAGTCACATAAACTGCATCTGAAAGTTAAAATATAGGTGGTTCTGCTGGATTGACAGACATTTTAAGCAGAAACAGCACTTAAGGTATCAGAGATTACTCTATCTGGATATACTAAGAAGTAGCAGATGCTTTCCAGTATTTCAGAGAAATAGTCTAGTTTAGGACATTTATTGAAAGTTAGGCAAGCTCACATGCTGGAAGTTACAAAAAGGCTTCTCTACCTTTCTAAATCAGGATATTAATGATGATGAAAGTATTCAAATGCTCACAACATAAAGGACATCAATTCTTCTTGCCAAGGACATTCTACAGCCTACTCTGATCTCTCAAGAGTTTCACATTTTTTTTCCTGAATGAGAGGAGGGATGGGGAGGGAAGGATAGGGAAGGGGAGGAAGGAGAAGGGAAGGAATGTACAAAGACCACCTCAGGGATAACTAGAAGTATATTATTGAGGTCATAATGAAGAGGTATAGCATTTCCACTGTTAACATCAAAAGTATTTGTCTGCCCTTAGGTTTCACTCTGGAAGAATTCGTAGAGACTACTTGATGAGAAATTAAATGGAAAAATATCTTTGTCTCAGAAACTTATTGGGAACATATTGGCTTTTTGGGAAGACAGTAGCACATTTATTGCAATTCCTTTCGTCTTTGCAGTCCACTGGGGAAGAGTAAAGTCTCATGCCCTTTTCTCCCTGTAGTAAGTACCCTGTACTGAGCGTCTCCCATAGTCTAACTCAAGCTGTAGTACTGTTTCCCACGGGCTTAAGGTTGGGAAAAGTGGCTTTGGTCACTTGCTAAAAGGTTTGGCCAGTAGTTTCCTTGAGCAGCCCAGGTTCCAGCAGTATAAAACAATCTTTTCACCCCTCTCTCTCTGATCCATGCTATGTGTAGAGCTAGGAGAATCTGGGTCACAGATTTTATACTGTAGCATTCTGAGGGGACTTGTCATTTCACTCTGCTCTCAGCAGCAGCCTGATGCAATTTGACATGCAAAAATATGTGCAATATCACAATGGCCAGAGAGGTAGCACGTATCAGCCTTAGGTGAATCGGAAGGCCAGCACTCCTCTGATAAAATACATAGGTCAAAGTCTTCCCTTCATACACACTAGCAAAACTCTATGCTCTTGACTAGAGTTACTCTTGGATGTGTGTAGGGGAGTGTATGTAAGCACACAGAGAAACTGCGATTTACAATAAGTTTTTTTCAGTTCATTAGGATCAAGGCTATTTCAGGAAGCTGGAAATCCTCTTCATACATTTAAACTATGACAATCAGTATGTCTCATATTTAACTTAAACGATTCTTACTCAGTGCAAATTGCTCACAGATTTGGGAGGTAATGAATCAGTGTTTTGGGCTGTTACATCTGTGTTTTCCCTGTTAATGAAGTTGATGGGTACCAGTTTCCAGAGCTTTACAAACTACACTTTGTTATATAAAGCACTATGATAAGCCTGGACAGCAGCTCTTTTTTAATTTTTTCCTGCAATACATAAAACTTGCAAGGCTCCACTGGTACTAATAAGTGGCTTCATGTAGTAAAATCACACATCTGAAGTGAAAATTATGTCCTCTCTCAGAAATAATGAAAAATTGTGCGTAATAATTTCCTCTAACAATGAATGAATTTAAGACATTCAGGGGATCAATTAATGCTCATATAATGCTTTTAAAAACTTCTTAAATGTACGTTTTTACATTTTTATGTAATGAAAGTATACATTAAAAAATAATTGAGAGAAAACAATTGTCTACAGAAAGGATACTGAGATTTTTTCTTGTAGTTAGTATAAAACTATTTTCTTCCCTTCTATTATTATATAACCCCACGTAATTTTCAGATTATTGGAAGATATGCTGATTTTTATTTTTAATTGGTAAAATCTCCATGAACAAGCCATGTAGGTGAATGCAACCAAATTTTGATGTTGAAACAGATTTTACTCAAGAGAAGGTTGCTATTTTACTTCTTGAGCTGCATAAAAGACTGCACTGCCACTGTTTTGTGTTTTGTTTTCACTAATTTTTGTACACGTATTTTGTACAGGCTGCTGGCTTCTTCTATCATACATTTGCTTAACATAAGTATAACACATAGCATTATACTCTCAGAAAAAAAAAAAAAAGGCCTGTGAAATTTCATTGATGCTAAATTTCCTTTTGCTAGCAGTAAGACTGCTTTCAGAATGATGAGTATGAGCTGCTAGAGAAGACAGATAAAGTAGGCTGAGTAACTATCGTTCTTTTTTTGCAAAAATCTTTCATCTGTACTGTCTAGCTAAGCACTGAAGAAATAAGTATCTTGAGGTGAGGCCCAACCAGTCTCTGAGCAGTGGCTACTCCCTGGCCAACTCCCCACACCAATTTCTCAATTTTTTTTTTTTTTTTCCCATGATGTCATATGCTATGGAATACCTATCTGGCCAGTTTAGATCAATTGCCTTGATTCTGTCTCCTGCTATCAGTTTCATCTCTCATAGAAAGTTTTAAAGCAATTTTGACTTCTTCATACCTTTGTTCTCCCCTCCTTCAGAAAAGCAAATACCACTGAGAAAAGTATGAACTGTTCACGTTAGAGAGGCAGTGAGAAGCTCTGCACCACTAGATACTCACTAACCAGTCTTCCCCTTTACTAACTTTCATCCTGATGAGACAGTTCAATAGAAAGTGTCAGCCTGATGACCTTTCTGTGCTGAGAGTTTAGCATAATCCCAGAACTTCTTAACAAAAAGCAATCCAAAAAATGTTTAAGCTATTTCTCATGTACTCCCATTGAAACATTTGTTATTGAAAAGCTATCTCAAAGGAAGAAAACGTGCCTTTTCTTTGCCAAAAATTCAAACTAAGGCTCAGAAAGGAATGTTGTGGCTTCTTAAACTTGTACTTCATAGGGATCGTCAAAGAATATTTTTAGTTAAGAGGCTGTTTCAGCTAGGAGCTTTTTTTTACATGTTTGTATCTATTCTTCCTCTGACTTGAAAGCACAGAATGCCTTTTGTATACTTTGTATTCACTGTTAACAGAAGCAACATGAAGACAACAATGCCAAGTTTGAAATTTTGGCACTGCAAACCTGATACCTTCTCAAATAAAACACATTTACACAGAAGCAGCAATTAATATTTCTAGAACAAGGAAACATAAGCAGTGCTATCTCTTTAAGAACTACATTGTCAGGAACACTACCAGTGGAACAACAGTGACCTAACTATTTGGAACCTCTTACTAGCTGATTAACCTTTCCCTAAAATGTAATAATTTTTTTATTATTATTATTTTTATTTCCAAATAAGTGAAGAATTGAATACATTTTAGGACAAGGACAGTAAGGTAATGTCACTGAATTTGCCTCTTACTGATGGCTTCCTCACCAGTTAAAGAAAGAAAACGTGGTATCTCTTTTCTAAGTGCTTCACAAAAATCTTCATTGCTTAAGAGAAACTATGCAGGAATTGAAACAATCGATGTGGCTTTATTTTTGTGCCAGGAATTACGATGTGAGGGAGGAATAGGAGTGGTAGAGCTGTTAGTAACTTCCTTACGGTTTTCAGTGGAAGTCATTACAAACTGCGGATATTTGTGGTTTCAAACGACAGTGGTACAACACACACAATACTGTTATATCTAGATCTGGTGATTTTTTTTTTTTTTTTTTTTTTTTTTCGCTGTCATGACAACTTTATCTACCATACTGTCTTCTTCAGGTCACTGCAGAATAATATGCAAAAACTGGTTGCCAAGGATTTCTCCTCCAGTAATTTTTCTGAGCTGAAGTGTAACTGCTTTGGGGATTTGGATGGAGAGGAGACACTAGATTACTTTTTCTTTCTTAAAATGGTGTGCTGCTGATGAAGAAATTATGGGATGTGGGGTATGACAGAATTGGTGCGGTCATCAAAAGTTTTGCACTACTGAATCCGTTATCTTGGTACCTAGTCCAGAGCACAGAGCCCTGATTGCCAAGCATCCCATAGAACAAACATTCTCAAGAAGGCAAAATAGAAGAATCTAGTTTGTCTTCTTCTTTAGCAAGAAATGAGAGTAAAAACAACAGGAAAATAGCACTGTTGCTGTGTTATATTTATATGGTTGTACACTGGTTTAGATTTCATATTGTTGTAGACATCAAACAAAAAAACATAAATAACCAAAACCACTAAGCTAGAAGATTCACTCCTTAAATGTTTAGATTCAGGTTCTGCACAGAGATTATAAAAAATCTTTAAAAATCAATTCAGAAATGCAAAGAAATAAAAGCAAAAAAACCAAAAACAGTTGAATGACCAAAGTGAATGACTCCCTATGGGATAGAAGCTTGAAATGAAATACTAAATATTTCTAAATCACTGTAATTTTCAAGATGCAAAGAATTCTCCTGTTATTCTCATTAATGAAGCATTTTTAAAGGTAAGTGTTCAGGTTGCTAAGGATAAAATGCAATTGCAGGTTAATGATTAGGTGGTTTGTTTGTGTACTTGGCAGGGGGCACTGGGAGTCACATTCACATCTGACATTACAGTTTGCAACAGAGAAAACACCATTATTTCGTTGGAAAAAAAACTGCTGACTTTTTTTTAAATAGGATTTTCATATGTTAGCAGTGTAAACAGAAATAAACTCTCGGTCTATCCAGCTGCCACCCACATCACACAACTTACTATCAGTCTGATCGGTAAAATACCCATAGAATAAATATTACATTAGTTCCGCAGGACCACAGGAGAATCTTACCATCTCAGAACTAAAAAAGGGAAACTAGGGAAAAACTGCTTTATGTAAAAAGACAGTGTGGTAGTACAAGCCAAAGACTAACATTAAAGCTACAGTATTCAGTGACTTCACTTTCACATTATTTTCAGATTAATTCTATTCCCATTTGGATGATGAATCAGTATTTAGATGTTGAAATGTTCATGTATTCCACTACTAAAACAAATAAATACAAGTGATAAAAAACTGTAGTATGCTAGTATAAAGAATGTTTAAAGAAATATGATGACCTCACAGTGAGAACTGTAATGTAAATTTATTTTTCTTGTTTTAGTTTTATAGCATCACACACTGCCTTCCTATGCAGCAAATATATCATTTTTAGATTGTCATTTATATTACTTACATTGCAAGATTCACCTTCAGGTGTTGATCATAACGTGACATTTACTATTTTATATTCCAGTATACCATCTCCTACTATTGAAAATAAGTATTCTCACTAGGTTGAAAGATGTGACATTAAAAAGACATGGATTATTGTTCAAAACCTGAACATTTTCATACAAGGCAAAATGTTTAAATCAATGCAGAATTAATCACCAGACACTAAATTCTTTTATATACTTTTTAATCTGTTAACAGCTCATTAATAAACTTACTTATTCCATGAAAGTATGGACACATGGAGCACCTGGGCATTGAAGTTTTACTGTGTTGGTCCAGGCAGTTTTTAAAAAATAGCGTGCTCTTAGAAAGGCATTGAAGAGAAAATAATAGGAGAAAAAATATTTAGAGTTCTAGTTTATATTGTCTTTGGTTAGTAGATATGCCCAAATCTCATTTTATGACACTGCTTCTGTGTATTACATTGTTACATCTTGACAGCGCATGGAAAAATGAAATCTTGAAGAACAGTGAAATATTTACATTATAATGTAAACATTCCAGACATAATATATTGGCCACATGCCAAAACATGTCTTTGTTTTGAAATTTTATCTTTGTCTAAGAGCATATTTTCATTATTTCCCTAAGTATAGTCAGTATTTTCTTGCAAATGTTTGTGGAGAAGTACTTATTTTTTCCCCATAGTTACAAACCCTCCAACTTATCTAGAGATGTTGGTCACATATTGAAGGTCAAGACTCTGGATTTTGTCTGTCAGCTGAATGTTCTCCAACAAAGCTCCAGCTTTTCCAGAAGTAGTGTATACAGAAGCAGCACTTTGGTGCTACTAACAAAAAGTGATGTTCATTGAGTGTAACAACAGAAGCAAATATTTGTACCATGGCTCATGGCTCCGTATGCTGTTCTCAAACAGTTTCAAACTTAGTGGCTTACATAAACACAAAAATAGCCTAGACCAGTACTGTAAATTATGACTTTCCTAAGTTGTTTATGCATCTTGACGCGAAATTAATAGATCCTTCTTTCTAACAAGCTAGCAAGAGTTTTACATGGTTTTAAACATGCTAACAGAAAGGATCATAGAATCATAGAATCAAAGAAACATGAAATTATAGAGTCACAGAACATCCAAGTGAAACTCACAAGAATCACCAAGTAGCTCAACACAAGACCCCAAATTTAAACTTTATGCCTGAGAACATTATTCAAATGCTCCTTGAACACCAGCAGCTTAGGGCCGTTACCACTGCCCTGGGAGCCTGTTCCATGACCACCACCCTCTAGTGACGAATCTTTTCCTAATCTCCAACCCAATTTTCCCCTGTTGCAGCCCCATTGTGTTCCTTCAGGTCCTGGCACTGTCACCACAAAGTAGAGCTCATGCTGACTCTCTGCTGTCTTGTGAGGAGTTGTAGACCCCCTCAGTCTGCTCTACTCTGGGCTGAACAAACCAAGAAACGTCAGCTGCTCCTCATGCATCTCAGCCTCCAGATCCTTCACAATCTTCACAGCTTTCCTTTGGACACTCTCTAATAGATTTATGTCCTTATACTGAGATTAGCTAAATGGTAGAATAAAAGGGCCTAAAAGGTATGTTCATACAATTACAGTGAAAGGCTGAAATCCACAGTAAAATTTTGCTATGAGCAGGGAACCTGGTAAATACTGTAAAATATAGAAATAGGAGCTTTGTCTCCTATTCTTGTATAAAGCATTTATGTTCATATGTATGCATGCATATATAAAAACATACACAAGTAACATTTTTCCTTTTTATCCATCTAATAAACATTCACATTACCTGACAGAACTATCTCTAGGATGAAGAACAATGTTTGATTTTTCAGGCTCAGGATTTCCAAACTGATGTGACTGCCTTGCAGTCAGAGTAAGTTGGAAAGGACCTGACAGGAGTGATCATAGAAGAAAAAAAACAACAGTCCAAGCAATTCCAACCACTACCACCCACCACTACTGCCCTGTCTATACACATGAATTAGTTCAGAGAAGATAATTCTACATAATCTATTATCAGTGTTACAAAACTTGATTGCACACTGTTCTATCACTCAGACATCTTTACCTTTTGTTCAGAACTATGGGTTACAAAAGTACTGAGTAATTGTTTCAAATGTCATACCTCTCATATTTCACAGGACAATGAAACAGTCTCCATCAAAGCATTAGTAACACATATGCAAAGGTTACTGAGTATAGTAATTTTTTCCTCTTTAGTTACGGGTCACCTAATTTTGATTTAGAGACAGTTCACAATCTATTACCCACCATCTGAAACATCATGGATCAAGTTGTCATAGCTCAAAAAAAAAATCCCAGAAAGTCAAAATATGGGAAGGATATACTGAATGTCAATGGTTAAATTAATAACTAACATAATAAAGTTAGAGGTGAACTGCAAGTCTTTTCATATACCCACCCAGCTTCCACAGCAGATGTTGAACTGACAGATGAAGTTGGACATTCAGCACAAATTAAACACAAAACCAACTGTTTCTTAGGTCCCACAACATCCATTCTGCTAAACTTTCTGCCACCTGTTCTTCAGTGAACACCCACTATATGTTAAAGAGGTATTATTACCTCAGTAATTTCACCAGTCTGAAGGATAAAAGTGACCTTTAAAAGCAGAGAGGTCAAACAAGTAAATATTAAAATGCATTTTAATATATTCATACTTTGAAGATATATAAAATAGTTTTAAAACTTGTTAAAAAATGTACTTCCAACTTGAATTACAGAGAATATTTAATACATATGTGGTATCTTACTTAATGTATGATCCATTACAAGATATCCTGACCGTACTTTATTTCAGTACTCAAAAGATTGTAGACATTCTCAAAATATTATTGAAAATACTTAATTGTATCTAAAATAGTTATAGGTGTTTAACCATGTTTTATTAAACTTGAAACAGATCATAGAGGTGCATCTGCATTCTCTGATCACTTTTGAAACATGCATCATGAAAATAAAAACCTATTTTCAAATATCATGTACTCCACAAAATGCTAACAGTTACTGCTTGTAAAAAGTGAAGCCTGAGCAAAAAAGAGCTGAAGAATCATGCTCTTAGTTTTCCATCCTATCGTTCATATTCCATTTTTATGGCCATGATCTGCTGTAAAAATAAATTTCTTTTAAAATAAGATCTTCAGCATTCGATCCCCTCCCTAGAAATCATCTTAGAATCAATCACAGTTCAGAGACATTTTAAAAGGAGCTGTAGCTGTGAAATAAAAATATTTGGTATTTAACTGACCCATGGAAATAGGACTTTATTATAGTTGATTTCATACAAAAGCTAGTTTCAAAGGATTGTGGAAAACAAAAAGATTCTGAGAAGAAATCAAATGTCTGCTAGTAGGGGGGTGATGGGTTCCTTCATTAACAAAACATTGAGCAGCAGGAGGACGCTAATGAATAGGCACCCCAGAACTGGCATACCAAATTTATTCTATCAGGCACTCATATTTGCACATTCAAATAAATATAAAAATAAATAAAATTTCTCAGCAACCAAAGTTAATCTTACTGTATTGACAAGTTGAAGAAATCTACAGAGGAATTCCTCTGATAGCAAAGTAAATGCTGACTGCACAATAAATTGGAAGAAAATGGAAAGACTTTGAATGCTGAGTCACTTCCACAAGAGGTCTTTTATGTTATGCTTCTTCTCAGGCTTAGCTGTCCCAAAGTTATCTCCCAGTACACTGATATCCTGTGCAATATAAATGACCCTATATTTTTTTCTTTGAGCATACATGGTACTTCACAATATAATGCAAGGAAAATGCAGCAATTTAGATCCCAGTTTTATACAGCAGTTACTTACACATCCAACAGCACTGTTATCTGCCTCCTTTAGTAGAGGAACTTTTTTACAAGTTTGATTGAACATCTCTGACTTGACTAAACATGCATCCTTAATGATGGTCATACATGGTACTTCTATACTATGGATTATAGACCCTATTATAAGTCTTATTTATTTAGTTCTTACAACGCATTACTCCTAGATATATGGGTCATAACTGGATCACATCATACACTTTTGGGAGGGAATTTCTGAATGGCAAAATATTAGTTTCAGATGTGACAAAATATCTGAAGAAGTCTGTTCAGAAAGACAAAAATGCACGGGTTGGTTTCACTAACTACTAGCGAAGAAAGCTATTTGTATAAAATTCCTTCTTAACACACATGAAAGCACAGATTTATGTAAAAACTGTAACTTAAACCTTTTCTTAGTATACAGGTTCTTCTTGAAGATTTACAACTCACAGAGTACCAGTAAAATCCCATCTTTATACCTGATAGGATCTCAGAAGTTCATTTATTGCTTAAATTGGCACGCTGTAGTCCAACATTGCAAATCAGCTGTAGGTTTTTCATGGCTACAACAGTATTATACTCCTGAAAAGTCAGTCTGATCCCTCAGTGATTACTCTAATATTTCTTCCTTCCCAGCTAAATGTACTAGAAGAAAAATGCTTAATTTCTCTCTGGAATGAAAGCTGTAGAAAATTACTCTTGAAGTACCAGCTCAAAAAATAGAATATGTACTTCCAGTCCCAAACACATCAGAAGACTGCAGTCTTTCCAGGAGGCAGCTTGCTTTGAAGTAAAACCTGAAGTAGGCTGATGAAGCTTTGTTTTCCTTTTTTTCCTAAGATAAAATACTTAATTAAATTTAAATTACACTGGCGGCCATCTTGGGGTCACATTAGTGGCCATCTTGGTGGCCAGCTTGGGATCACATTGGATGCATTTCTGGATGCATTTTTGAATAAAATAAAATAAAATGTATAGTAATATATTCATTTAAATTTAATTCTCTTTTAGTATTATGTGTCTTGTGATGTTGCAGCCCCTGGTGTGAAGAAGGGAGAAGAATGCATATTTTAGCTTTTTAAAGTGGTTTCCTTTCAGAAATCTTAAAGAATTTTTAAGGAACCTAACACTTTTCCCTCAAGCAGTCTCCAAGTCTTATCCTTTTAGTATAAACCCTTGCATTTTGGGAGGTGTAATAATCTTTCAGAGGCATAACTTAGAGTATTATATAATATTACACAGTACCACAAATATTTCTGTTTTTTTTTCTGTGGAGTTAATGGTAAGCTGTTTTTCACTAAAAGCAAAAAGAAGAGAGGCAAGAGAGCAGCTAAAACATCCCTTTTTTTACATTTGTCAACTGCTTGTTGATATGTTTTTATATTTCTCACTCAGATCTGCTAATAAGACTTTAAAAATTATCAGTTTGTGCAAAGTTTAGGTACTTTGCAAATTCATACATGTGACTCCCCTTTAGCTTGCTGTCTGCAAGGATCCCCATGTTTTCTGCTGGAAACCCTCTGCCTGATCTCCATGGAGTTGTTCATCCCAGATGTAGGACTTTGCACTTGCCTCTGTTGTAATCCACGAGGTTTCTGTCAGCTCACTTTTTCATCTTGTTTAGATGTTTGTATATAGCATTCCTTCTTCCCAATGAAATGACCTCTTCCCAAAATCTGGTTCATTTGAAATTTTTTTGGATACTCCAAGCCATTATCTTGAGTGTTAATAAAAATGACTCAGTATTGGCTCCACTACCAATCCCTGAGGAAAGACATTGATAACCACCTAAACTTTGCACTAGTGATTACTGCCCTTTCAGCCAGTAGTCTTGCTTCTTTTCCACCCATGTACTTATTCTGCTTGCATCTCACCAAATTGGTTACAAGCTACTTCCTATTCAAAGTAGTTAAAAACTGGCAGATTTTAACACATATGGTGATGAGGCCTGCAAAATGGCTCAAAAGATTATTCTCCAAATTCCCAAATTTCCATATCCCCATTTCTGTGATGAAATGTGAGCAGCACGATGAACTGAAATCACTAGAGATTCCTCATGACTGACAGAAAGCCTTACAATAATAAGGTTCTTCAAGATCATTCGAAATATACGCCACTACTTAAATATAAATGTACTATCATTATTTCAATGGGCAATCACTGAAGTAAACAGCAACATTTCTATCGATGTGAAGAGTTCCACTGCAGACAGGTGCACATATATTTGCATGTATCGGGAGTACTGTGCACCAGCACACTGCTTGCTTTCAAATAAAGCCATAAATGGAGGATTTGCAGCATGCAGTTTTCAAACCTTTCAAATTACGTTAAATCTTAAACAAATGCAAAGACATTTTTTTTTTTCTTTTCCCTCACTGCGGGTTGAAGAATTAAAAATAAGCTATTTCTCAGTTGTCCATATACAATGAAACAACCAAAAAAACTCTTAGGGCCTGAAGACATCTTTCTGTCTATATATGGCAATTCTCCAAACCGAAGTACATTTATTAAACTATTTGGAATATCTAACAGCTAAATGGAAAGTAAACATATTTTCAGGTTGAGATTTCTACCAGAATGTATTTTTTCTTATTAAAATAAATAAAATAAAATAAAATAAAATAAAATAAAATAAATAATAATTAAATAAATAAAGGAGAGGATACAAACCAGCTCCTTATCATTTGGAAAATAAACAGAAAACAGCAGCTTGTTGTGGGCTGGCTATGTAAAGACTACAGATGCTTCATGTAAGTATTTCAAAGGCCAAACTGATAAAATGCAGGAAAAGTAGTCTTGCAAATAAATAACTTAAGAATACTCACATAGTAGAAAGTTAGTGAATGTGAAAAATCATCAGAGATGCCTCCATATTTCCATTGTAATCTGAGAAAATAATTCCAAGTAGCCAGACTGTAAAACCCAGTTTTGAAAATCTTTTACAAAAGGGGATGCTTTCATTCACACAAGAAAACTCAGTTTAACTTTGCGATTCCTTATTTTAACCCTAGCCTCGTCATGTTCCAAAATCAATTTTCTTTGCTGAGCAATGACCACAGTAGAACATGGAATGATGAAAAGATTAGCAAGCTCTCTACAAAGAGGAGGCTACACACAAGAAGGGAATTGAATGCTACATGGACAGAAGATCATCATTAAATGTGCTCACTTGTATCACTGCCATTGCAAAGCATATGCAAGACTTATAAACTGTGAAGACACAGAGAAACAACCTTTTCACATCACTAGAGAAAGCATTTAAGTCACTATGGAAGAGTTACTATAAAAAAAAGTGTTGAACTACAATATGATATTAAATATCTAAACAGATTTTTTTTTTTTTCCAAGCAAATGAGATAATGAAATGTTACAATGAATAAAGTTTTTTAACAGAAATCCTGCAGCATCCTCAGCAACCTATGAACCTTTCTTTCTGAAAATGCATAGTGAGAGAGGCAAGAAGTGGGAAAAGGAAGAAAGGCAGAATGCTATTCAGTCCTGATATTCATAAACAGCAGAAATCTCAAGTTTACAGGGCAAATAGGAACCATATTATGCCTGGGTATATATTTTTTCTTCTGCAGCCTCTAAGTGGGTGTCAGAGATCTAACAGAGATTTATTTACCTTATGGTATTTGTGCTGGTAGGTGAAGTTGGACAAGCTCATAAACTGCAAGAACACAATGACTCTCCTAATTTATTCACATTTTAGTTCAGCCCTTAAGATACTTACCAATAACAAATGCTATAAAATACATCATCATTGTCTCTAAAAAAATTCCTTCTTTGCCTTCACTGATAAAAGACAAGACTATCATTGCCTAACTACACATATTATTATACAGCTGAAATCTAGTAGATTCTAACTGCAGAGCATAGATCACATGATTTTCATATTAAACAATACATATTTTTTAAAAATGAACCCATATTTGTGTGGAATTTTTTTCCTATGAACAAAACCTGGGGAAAAGTGGTGGAGATGTGGATTTCAAAAAAAAAAAAGAAAAAAAAAAAAAAGGAAATATTTCTTATCCCTAAATATGCTAAAATTATTAAGGAAATAAAAATAGAACTAATACCACTGAAATTAAGATCCGATTTTTCTTTTTTATGGGAAATGCTAAATATAATTTTTAATTTTTACATTTTAATCAGAAATATATTTTGTACATGTTAGAATTAGTGATAAAATGGATATTCTCATTTTCAATTTATATTAGTTAAATTCAATACAGTAGAATTTTCCTAATGCTTACTCGGCACAAACATGCCATCACTTGTGCATACAAGCCTTCTTATTGTTCCACACCATCTTGCAGAGTTCATTATATAGTTACAAGGTATTATCTCATCTTGTAAAAACTGTAAGGTACGAACTTCCAAAGATTGCAACATTAAAAAATATTATGTTTTCTTGACATAGTAATTGTAAAATTCTACAGTTAGCAAAGACTTTCCCAATCAAAATTATTATTATAAAATATCTTCCTGTTCAAAAAGATGAACTGCATCAAATCCTTAAAAATTTTCTATACCAAATTTTGTTAAGAGATTTGCATTAATTGTATGCTGTGGTATCTTGTCTGGACACTTGAGGGAGGAAAGCTGTGTGAAGCTGCTATTATGTAAAATGCGTGTTTTTTTCTGGGACAGCTGCAGGTTCTTTATGTCAGATCTTCTGGATTTCTTGATGAGAATGATTGCTGAATTAATAGCAACTGAAGATGATGACTTATATTTTTTGTCTTTCATATTCCAGTAAACAAATAAAGCCTACCAATGACAATAGAAGTCCTGAACCCAGCTGCAAATTGATTTGAATAATGGCAGGATGAAGTCTCAAGTATAAGCAAATGCTGCAGTCTCAGAAAGGACACTGAATAAAATATCTACATAGAACTTGTGTCACTGAGTGTGAAGATAAGGTTTCATTCGTGATGGTCATTCAGTCCTTGGAAAAAAATAATAAAACTTAATGTCCAGATGCAAGTAGGAAAAAAATTAAAAAACTATTATACTAGATATTTTCATTAAACTTTTGATTAGAAGATACAGCATAATATTTCCATTTACAGAAATGTCTCAAGTTATTATATATTGTAAGTACTTCATAGTAGATTAAAATTGTTATAGCTATTAAGACTTTTAAAAGCTTTATGCAAATTCCCTCTTAAGGATAAAACTATTTCATACAACCAGGAGCCAAGAAAGATGAGATTAGTTTAACTATGAGGAAATAGCATAATTTGAAAATTATTTTTGTATATAGCATATAGCAGAATATATGTTCTATTCTTGGTTCAGACGTCAATTTTTTAATCAAGGCCAAGACAGCTGCAGTAAACAAGCATCCTATCAAGCAATATTTTTCTTCAGATAACATGAGGAAGATACTTACATTCAAATCCTACTTCCAGTACTACTTCTAATTAATTATATAAATAATGAATGAATCTATGGTGTGGAAAGCCTACAGTTTTGCTGTTCATTGTCAGTGCTTGACTTTTAATGGTGTTGTAATCCAAATACTTTCAGACTGTCCATCTGGAGCACACACATGGTCAGATAAAACAATTTACTTTTTTCTAAAGACCGGGAAATAAAGCATGCCTCCTTTAGCACCACCATGATTATTTCATGCACGTGTTTACACTGACCTGTGGGGCTTGGAAACCCTGATTCAGAGGAGACCAAGAAGTAAATTGTTTTCAAGACTCTTTAAATGCAAAGGAGTATCTTTCAGGAGTCACTAAGCCCTGGATGACAGAACAATCTACAGTAAACCTTGTCTTATGGTCAGAAAATCAGCAGCCCAACTTTCATGGGGCTTAAACAAAAATAAAGGCAGCACTCTTGTCTCACCCATAAACAAGAAATGAGCCACAAGCATTGTCCTCATTAATATTTGTTTACACAAACAGCTGTTGACTTAAATGTTTGTGGGAATTATTAGCTCCAGTGGATGAAAAACTTCACCTGAATACAGATATATTGCCCTACCTATGAAAAAAAGGCATTTTGCCTCTCAAATGGGTTATTGACCTGCTAGCAGTGTGGTCAAGCACAACAAAAGCCACATCTGCTATATCAAAGGGTATTGCCACTTTGAAAATGATGAGAACAAAGGGCACTAGGTGCAAATACAGAAGTCAGGCTGAGCCAATTTAAGAATTCAGTGGTGCTGAAAGAGATGATCACATTTCTTGTGGCTGCATATTGCCACCTCTCATCTCCACACTTCAAATTAGGGGGGCAGTTCTCACTAAATGCAGAAAACTAATAAAAGTGAAGAATTTATTATTAGAAGTGGACAGGAAGATTTGATTGCCAAGTACATTGAGTTTAATTTTCTTTCCTTTTGTCTCTCATCTCTTTATGAGTCATTTTTTCAAGAAACCTAAATAGGATAATTTGGATTCATAATGAATTTTGTTTCCATATTTGCCTGGTTTCAAACAAGTGTACCTGTCTCACCTCCAGATGCTTAACCAACAGAGCCACAGCCATCCAGTGAAACTCCTGCCACATTTCGGAAGATCACACTTGTCAAGAGATTACCGCTCAAGATGACATCCCTCCTTCCAGCCCGAAAAGGAGGATGACTTATTTGGTAAAGAAAGTTATTGCTGTCTGGCTTTACAGTACCTGTGGTATTTTCACCTGATGCTGCCTTTAAGCACAGATGCTGTCTAAAACTGTCATAGATAATAAGTTCAGGTTCAGGTCAGTAGAATTATTTCTGCTATGATAAAAGCCTTGTACTCCCACATCTGAGGTTTACGTATACCTACATGTCTGATGCCAGAATTTCCAGGGATCACAGAGATAGCAGACAGCACGATTTGCATGAGGGATCTCTCAGTAGCGTCACTATGTTCCTAATCAAGGTCTGTGTACATCTCAGTTCTGTGTTTAGCAAAGAGTCTGCTCTGTGACTTCAGAAAATGAAATTTGTTGAGGATTTGCAGAAGCTGTGCTGTTTCTCAAGCATGCAAGAGTAGCAAGCTGAGTACTGTTGTAATGACCAATGTTGCATTTATGTCTTCTGCTGCTGATTCAGCTCTGATAGCAGGCATGACATTGTCTATTTGATTTCTGTGCCTCTCACACCAGCACTCACATGCAACTTCAATGAGTCTGCAGCATCTCCTGAAGAAGAAGATAGATGACCGTATTTTAGTGAGAGGCACAGCTACAGATCTGTTGCCTGGTAGGTCTCACACCAGAAAAGATAGCAGGGCTTCATCTCATGCCAGTGTATACCTTTTTGTCCATCATACAAATACATATATAACTGCAGGCTGAAAAACACTCTGAAAAAGTCTGCAAAAAACAAATTTTGAAACCACAGAAAACACCAGTAGTGGGAGATTAACACTCTTCTGGACTTCTGCCTGCCTGCTAACTTTTTACAGTAGGTTTTCTCCACATTTGCTTATTACAAGGATTCATTTTACAGACTGGCCACAATAGTTTCTCGAATCAGTGAGCATCCAAAAGAAAATCTGATCTATCTTTTTTCTCATTTTAAAATGGTCTATAACTAGAACACTGTTGCGAGAAGTCATCTGCTGCGTTATTCTAGTACAACTAATTCAGCACTCAAATTTCCATTTTGAGACATGTATTGACACTTGAATTAGAATAATTCTATATCCTAATTCTCTCTCTTTTTTTTTCTTGAGTGCCATAAATTGTGTTTTCTCATCCATTTAGATGTTGAGGAGCAAAATAAAACCTAGGTGGTGCTGAATAGCATGGAGCCCAGAAAGCCAACCACATCCTGGGCCACATCAAAAGAAGTGTGACCAAAAGGGCTTTACTAAGGAATGTGGTGCATGCAGTAAGAAAATTTTCCAGCTTCAAACCAAACCAAACAGCCAAAGCCAAAATAAAACTGGACATTTAAAATTTAACTAACTGGTAAAAATGAGAAACAGTAAAATCACAGAATCACAGAATCATAGGGGTTGGAAGGGACCTCTGGAGATCATCTAGTCCAATTCATCTGCTCAAGCAGGTACCTTAGAGTAGGTTACACAGAAAAGTGTCCAGATGGGTCTTGAATATCTCTAGAGAAGGAGATTCCACAGTCCCTCTGGGCAGCTAGTTCCAGTGCTCTGTCACCCTCATATGTTTTTCTTCATGTATGTATGTGTTCCAATTTGAGCCGATTATCCTTCATTCTGTCACTAGGTACCATTGAAAAGATCCTGACTCCATCCGCTTGACTCTCACATATTAGATATTTATAAACATTGATAAGATCTCCTCAGTCTTCTCCAGGCTTAACAGACTCCAGTCTCTTAGCCTTTCCTCATAAGAGAGATGTTCCAGGCTCTTCATCATCTTTGGATGATCCACTGGACTCCGCACTGTGATGCATGCTGTTCTTATTCTGGACACCATGTATACCAGACATTACGCTATTTAAGGGCAATCTTCAATTTGAACACACTGGCACTTTTTAACAAGAAATTGAGTTTACAAGCCTTGTCCATTAATTAAAAACTGCATTACTTGAATACTATTATTTCTGGTTATTTTAGCCTTCAAAGAACGAGGTTTATAATCCATTCCTTCCCTCCAAATTCATATCAGGCTCTTAAAATAATTTTTCAGGTTCACCCTTGTCTGAACTAGGTACTGTTATTGATTAGCAAACTTGCTTATTACTCTTCTGAAACTGAAATAAGTATGAGGCAGTTCGATAAATAAAGCAATTTCATGCTATGATAACACTGCAAATAAGAAAAAAGTATCTAGTTATGTGTCTGTCTGTGAAAGAAGGTTTTAACAGCTTCAACATACTGAAATGCATAAAATGACAAGCTCATCTATTCTTAGCTCATCATGCAAACACAGACCTAAACTAAGGGACTGTAAATTTACTGACTTAAAGACAAATGCACTTCTTATACTATGTCGAATTAGATTTACTAATTCACGTGTTTTGTAGCTAATACCATTTTATGCATACCACTGTATGTTGTTTATCATATTTATAGCAGGTTAATATCAGTGACATATATTTAACCTCCAATCATGAGAACCTCATTGCAAAATCTGTGTATTTTTCCTTCCATTCTCATACAGCTGCTTATTTCTATCTAAATGAAATAGCCTACTTACAGATCACATCTCCAAATTATGAAGATAATTTTGGAAGTAAGAACATTGTGCCAGGTTTTCTAACATGTTGCCATCTGCACTGAGGAGAAGTATACTTCATTACATCAGTCATGTCATTAATAAAGGTACTGAATGATGCTGGAAGTTGAAGAGATCCCCACAGAGCTCCACCCAATTTCATGGTGCAAGTTTGATAGTTGCTATCTGGAATGGCTTTCCAAGCAGTTTTTTACATAATTTGATAGCAAATTAATAAGGTTAGGATTATCAAATTGCTTATAGTAGTATTATGAGAGATAAAATTCCCCCTGAATTTGGAACTTTTAAACTTTTGTTTTTCCTTACATGCAAGGCCTGTCATTTCCCACAGTGAAAAGTGAATGACTGTGGCACTTTCTATTCTTGCAAAAAGCATATTTGGTGTAATCTTCTCCTTCTTATATTCTAGAAACATGTTGGGTATTAATCTTCTCTCTCTTAAATTCTAGGCAAATAAAGACTTTTTTTTTCTGTATCTTTTCTATTCTAGTTTTCCATTATCTTACTCTCCAGAATTTGAAATACAGTTATCTTTGAGATTTCTGATATTTCATCACGCTGTTTATCAACCTCTGTGGATTTAAGAACATCGAGATATTCCTAATCTATTCTTTCCTAACTGAAGATCTGGGTGTTGAAATACTAGATAAAAAAGTGAATAAAAAGATTCTGTTTTATCTTAAATACTCAGTTGTTGTATTCCTTATTTAGGAAGTTTTTCATGGTATTTATCTATTTGTAAAACTATATGGCAAGCACTGTATTTAGTAATGAACAGACATAAGGACCATGCAATGTGATGGATAAATACTGTTCCTTTTAATGCTGCGACTATGCTCAGATGGTAGAGGTATGCGCACAGACATGCATGCTGATATTTCACATTAGCTATGCAATTTGAAAACACTTTTACTGAGCAAGAAAATGTGTCTTGCCTAATTAAAGTTATGGAGATAACTGGTACCCATGATTCCAAAACATTATCCCATTCATGATTATTTAGGTAATTGATGTGGTCCTGAGTCATTCCTGAATTTGCAACTTGTTAATAACCCTGCCATACAGTCCTAATCTGGCACTGGGCTTCAGTTTAGCTATTGTGTTTCCATTTAACATCGTATTTGTACCAGGGTTCAAATTTACAAATCTCAATGGAAGCAATTTTTCTTCTGCTTTATATGGCATCCGAGACTTATTTTTTAAATTGTGTTAAAACTTCACCATTAAAGTTAAAATATATAGCATAAGTAAGTGATTACTGAAGTCCAAAGATTTATTAGAATTTTTCCTTCATGCATTTTGTAAGAGAGCAGCGGTATCTAAAGCTTCCTGATCTTGCAGAACGTCTGATCACCTGAAGGAGACAAGACTATCAAACAACACAGAACTCTTCTCAGCTTCTGTACCTTGTTCCTAGTCTCTGAATATCTCTATAGGAACCACACTAACAGCTCTTCACTTGGTTGGCATTTGATTTTTTGTAATGTCACAAACATTTGGCATAGAAAGCAGATTGAAGGATAGCAGGAAGTGTAGACACCCGCTGCGGATTTATTTCTACAATTTCTTCTTTCTCAGCAGGTTTTCTTCAAAACAAAGATCTTTCTATAAGCAGGTGGATTTCTTCTTTTTAAAGCTGTATAAGTTCTATTCATTTGTAAGAAAATCAGAAGGTCCTAAAACTGTTCTTGACTACCTATTCAAGATTAGCTTCTTACATTTATTTATAAATGGAAGGTTAATAAAAAGTGTTGGAGGGACAGGGCTTTTTTGACAAGAAGTACAAGTGATTAAGTTTTAGAAAACATTGCCAGGTTACCAAAGTGAGGTTCTAATGCTATCCTTTTTTATGATAACATCATGTAGTCATATTTCTGAAGAAAAAAGATCCAATAAAAGAAAAGAATCAATAATGGAACACTCAGCCTTCCCTTCCATATATGTATTCATACTCATTTTCTTTATGCATCTATATAAATTTATTTGCATGAAATCTTACCGGCAAAGAAGGAAAAATTCATAATGAATTGTTTCCCAATGTGTACTGGATTTATATCTCTTAATAAAACAAGTAGAATGATAACTATTTGAAAAATGTTTTTCGTAAAGCAAGAAAACAGAAAAGACAGACATAGAACAGAAAAATCTTATCTATACAATTCACAAAGAAACTAGAAGTGTTACAAAGAGGTGGAAATTCTTCTGAATAATCAAACAGAAAACAGAGATGCAGAAAATCACTCAAGTACTTAATAGAAGCAATTAGCAACCTTTAGGACTGTACATTTGCACTGATAATATCTCACAAGAGTATGGCTTTGGATTTTTTTTTTTTTTTTAAGATAATTATTTTTTTTCCTTGTCACACGCAGACCTCAAATACAGTCAGAGCTTACTAGTTACATTTTCCCTTTCAGGGAATACATGCAGCCATTGAGATCACTTCTTTTTTACTGCTAGCAGATCCCTTCCCAGTGAGACAACTGTATATTACCCCAAAGTGTAAGCTTCTTGCTAGGGTCTTGTGCCCTGGAGAAATGTGATCAGCATCACACTCTTACAATTCTGTTCCTAATTCCATGGTATAAATTCTACATCACTTCAGAAAATAGCCTTATCTTCCTCTACTTCTGGTTCCTTTGTATGTTAAAAAGGATGGCTGGGAAAGGAAAAAAAACAGCCACTTTTGTTGACAAAACTCTTTGCCCCTGGTTTTTGATGCTACTCATACTTGAATGGTAATTGTTAGGTTCATCATAAAGAGTTTCCTCATGTGTACAAATTTGAAGGACTGTTTTATAGATCATAAAAATATGTACTCAATTACTTCAAATAACATTTGGGGAACTGCATGCAAATGGTGCATAAATTGCTCAATGAATCAAGCCAAAGTTGCTTTCAAAACCAGATACCTGGGGGTAACTGACATAAACAAGCGCAGACACACTGTTGAGAAGGGAAATCTTATTACTGCAGAGTAGTTTTCATCTGTGCTTTAAATAAAACAGGGATTTTAAACAAAGCCATTTCAAACATGCATCTGCAGCAATTTTATTATTAAAACTGGTAGTGGCTCAGGGACAATCAATGTACTTTAAGTCAATATTATTTTGATTTGAATTACAGTTTACTTGTACAACATATAGATTTATAAAATAGCTTATTCTCCATCGTAAATGTTTCCAAGAAGCTTACTTAAGCTGTGTATATCATAATCTGTAAATCAAAGGCTTGAGCTTTTGCAGAGGTCCAACAGACCAGCTTCATGAAGTTGGAATTTTCCTATTGTCCTCTGCAAAGAGGTGCATTATTAGTATCAAGATATCTAAAATGCCTTTAAAATGCATTTTCACCTTGTCTTCTATTTATTATGATGTTTTTAAAAAGAACAACAATAACAAAACAGTATCAGTTCACTAGGGATTTTTGATTTTTCCTTTATTTTTTTATTTTCAAATTCTGATTCATTAAATTTTAGCCCAGATTCAAACTCTACTGAAAATCAGTGCAGATTTTATTTCTTTTTTCCCAGTTGATTTCATTAATAAATTCTTAATTACAGGCTCATGACATACAACTGGACCCTCATAGTTTAGGACTTCTTCAAAACGAAGCCAATTTTAAAGCTTTTGCTCTTTTATATGAAAAGCACCAAGATCTAAATATTGAGACTTCATTCTCACAACCTGACCAGCATGGAATAAAAGGAGGGGTAAGTTCCTGCTGGTTTTTCCCTTAGAATAGGTACATTAGAGTAAGTACGTTATTCACTCTCTGCAAATGGAAGGTGCTGTTGGAGGAGGTGGTGAGCATCCATGAACTTTGGCCATCACAACCTCCATCCATGCTTGTGCTCTGCTGGCCCTCCTGAAAGTTCCCAGGGAGCAGCACTTGCTCTGGCAAAGGGAGAGCTCACTTCCACCTCGGGCATCATATTTCCTCCCAGAGCTGTGAAACACTGTAGATAATGAGGCCTTAATAGTGGCTTACCATATCATACTATTCCTATTCCATCAGTATGAAACACCCTATGCTTGTGAATGATAAAATACCCAATAGTCTTCAGTGCTCCCCTGAGAGAGATTGGTGAAGGCAGGCAGATTGAAATTTAAATGGTTGTTCTTAGCCACCAAGTTATTTGATGGCTGTACAAGGGGCACAGTATTTATGTCAGTCTCATAGCATAATTTGTTGATACTTCAGTCTGCAGAGCAGAGGAAAGGAGAGAAGAAATACACTCCTTTGAGACAGGGGCTACTGATTTTATTTTCACTACTATTTTCACTGCATTATGAGAGTACATTAGCAAAGAAATTCAGTATCTGAATATAAAGAAGAAATAAAATTCAGTCAGTACAGAATAAAATAAATATTAGTACTGTTATCAACCATCATTATAAACCTTGCCAATCAATAGATGGAGTAGAGGTTTCTAAATATAGTTTTGATGTCTTGCCTGCTCAAGACTGATAATTGCTTCTGAAAGCAAACGAATCCAGAAATGTGTTTTCCACCGTGTACTTTAAATCATGACTCTTCAGTGCAAAGAGTCTCTGACTGGACCTACTCCTTTTTATAATGTAGTTCAAAATAATTCATACCTTGTGTGAGAAATAAAAGCTCTTTTTTTTCTCTAAGTATTCTTCTGGACATTACTTCAAAAATATCTCAATACCTTGCAATTGAAAATAAGTGGATATAGGTTGCACCTATTATGCCATCAAATGATGCTTTATTCCACATTTGTCTTTTTATGCCTCTGTTTATGCATGGAGCAAGCTCCCCATAAGCATATGCAAAGGCATTGCATTGTCCGCCTTTAAATTTCTCCTCGTGACAAGCTTCTGTCATAATGCCTATTTAAACTGACTGGGAGCAAGCAGCTCTGATGCTGCATCTATATTATTTTGCATCTCCCTCAACACAAACCTCATCTTTATATTTAGCTGTTGTCCATTGCTACTTCCATAGTCATTACTGAGGCCAGTACTCCTATATATTCTGATGCAAAAAGTTTTGGTTCAGTGAATATTATCATAAATAATGATAACAGTAGTACCAGTAGCAGCAACCATAGTAGGAGTAGAAGAAATAAGTATACTAGTTCTATTTAATGAAAATGTACTTGAGTCTCCCTTTTATAGATGGGCTACTGAGGCACAAACATGGAATAACTTTCAGTGATGTCTAATGGCAAAGACATAGCTAAAAATCCAAGCATTCACACACAGAGACTTTTCAAATTTTTGAAACATTAGGTGTATGTCCTGAAAACTCAAGCCCAAATGTACCAGATTGCTGCACCCTTGGGAGAAATTAAGACTTGTATTTTTGTTATAAGGCAAAAGCCCATTCGGTCACAACTGATTAAAGTACCTAGCTTTTTGTGAAAGGTGACCCTTTGGAAAACAGTGTGCAATTGGAGACCAAAGAACTACGTGGTACACAGTGTACGACATCCACTACTCTGGATGTTGCATCTTTATGGATGTGTGAGGTGGTGTTATAATGCATCCATAGTACATATAGCATCTCAGTTGACATGTTATGCATGCTAATAAAAGGTAGAGAAATGCTTCAGAGAAGGGAGACCACAGAAGTACATTTCCACTTCAACAGGATATATCTTAAAAAAAGAGTACAAATCAGATAAGAAGTACTACTGCACCACACCTTAGATCTCTTTTCTTTCAGCATGTACATCAGAGAATCATTCTTGTATTAATTATTCACTCATGGATGCACCAACCCCTCCTGACAGAATTAACACGCACCTCTTGGCATTCAGATCAGTGCATTAACCACTATACAATGTTTTATCTTTGTTATCTCACATACAACTTGGTAGAGAGAACTTACAGAGACCACTGGCTATGTTGTCAGATGAACAAGGACAATTTCTGTCCTTTCATTTCATTTTGAATACTTTATCAAATTTAGTGATATTTCTGTGGATTCAAATGCACTTAGCTTTATGAATGGAATCCTGCTAATGCAAAAGCTCATGCACTAAACTTCAGACCTCATAGGATTGAAGATCTATCTTTCACGACCACCAAGACTTAAGGCAAAGAGATGAACTTTGAACACTGTTAGGGTAAGGTTTTTCTCAGGTTAATCTTTTTTAACGGCTTCATAGAAAATACAGAATCTCCCTGTTTTGTTTTGTTTTGGTTTATTTTTTATTTTTAATGTATTTTTGGCTACTATTTAGAAGAATTTAATCAATCTTTACATGAAAAAACATGTTCAACCCTCAAGCCAAACATTTCCTGCTTTACCTAGTGGTATTGCCAGACCACTGGCCAGTGAATTTACAACCCAGAAATTGTTCTCATTTTCAAGCCTCATATCTCACAACCCAGCAAAACACTGTGGTGTAACTATATGACTACCATGCAGAAATTCATGCTTTCCTGTGATTTGAAAGCTTAAATTGCTCCTCTGGTTAAAGAAGACAGCAGTGGTATCTTTATCAAGCTGTTGGATGCTTCATCCAATTGCCTGAGTCTCTGGCAAAATAGCTTGAGGCTAGACAGGTATATTATTCTTTAGAAACAGACGGTGATGCACACAGGAGATCTGAGAAACATACATTCTCAACAAACAAACAGATCTCTCTAGAATGAGCTGCCCAGTTTATTAAGGTTAAACAAAATTTCTGCTATCCTCTATTAACCCACCATTAGAAGTATAGTATTTGTACACCGGCATTAATGCAAAGGAGTTTTATTTTCTGGGAACCAGCATCAACAGAGAAGAATAATAAATCCTTCAGTGTGTAATAGGTATTTTGGAGGAAAAGAAATTCCGAGAATTAATTTTGAAGGTTTTCATTAAATAAAGAAATGTTAGTTACTAGAGCCTGAAATTCATAGTTTTCTGAAGGTGCAGTACCCTGATATTACTTTTGATATTAATAGTTTAGAGGAAGAAAAATAAAAAAGAAAAAAATATATGTATTCTTTCTGCAACCATTTTCAGATTTTTCATCTTGCTGTTTCATCATCCAGCAATCCATATGCACTTTCCTCTTCTCAGAATCACAGAATTATAAGGGCTGGAAGGGACTTCTTTAGACCATCTAGTCATACCCCTCTGCTAAAGCAGATTCTCTTGACTAGGTTACACAGGAAAGCATATAGGTGGATTTTGAATAACTCCAGAGAAGAAGGCTCCATAGCCTCTCCGTGCAAATTGTTCCAGGGCTCTGTCACCCTCACACTAAAGAAGTTTTTCCTCATGTTTGTGTGGAACTTCCCATGTTTCAGTTTGTTCTCATTGCCCCTTGTTCTGACACTGGGCACCATTGAAAAGAGCCTGGCCCCATGCACTTGACTCCTGCATATTAGATGTTTATAGGCATTGATAAGATCCCTTCTCAGCCTTCTCTTCTCCAGGCTGAACATTCCCAGGTCTCTCACTTTCCAGGACCCCAATCATCTTTGCACCCCTCCATAGGACTCTCTCTTGAAGTTCTCTATTTTTCTTGAACTGAGGAGCTCAGGACTGGATGCAGTATTCCAGATGTGACCTCACCAGGACAGAGTAGAGAGGGAAGATCATCTCCTTCAACATGCTGCCATGCTCTTTTTAATACACCCAGGATATCATTGGCCTTTTTGTCCACAAGGGCATGCTGTTTAATCATGGTCAACCTGTTATCCACCAGAACAACCCAGAACAAACCTGTCCCACTCCACACAGCTCCTTTCCAGTTGGCCTAATATGCACTCTAACCTGCACTGTTGCATGTGGTTATTTCTTTCCAGCTGTAGGACTCAATACTTGTCCTTGTTGAACCTCACATCAGGTTCCTTTCTGCCCAATTCTGCAGTCTGTCCAGGTCTCACTGAATAGCAGCACAACCTTCTGGTGTATCAGCCACTACTCTCATCTTCACATTATCAGCAAACCCGCTAAGGGTGCATTCTATCCCTCTTCCCAGACCACTGATGAAGATGTTGAAAAAGACTGGACTCAGTACTGATCCCTAGGGAATATCATTAGCTACAAGTCTCCAACCGGCCTCTGATCACAACTCTCTGAGATCTGCCAGTCAGTCAGTTCTCAATGATTCTCATTGTCCACTCATCTATTTTAAGCTTAGCCACAAAGATGTTATGGGAAACAGTGTCAAATACTGTGCCTGTGTTCCTGAGGCTACTTTCAGCTCTCTATAGAAGGCCTCACCAATTTCCTCTTCATGATTAGGCATCCTGAAGTAAACAACAATGGTGTCATCCATATTAGCTTTGTTCCTTAATCTTCACACATAAGCTCTCCACTCATTCGTCATTCATTCCTAGGGAGATTTCGATACATTCCAGTTTTCTCTTACATAAAAGGCAACTCCAGCACCTCACCTTGCTGGTCTGTCTTTCCTAAAAAGTACATAACAGCATTCCAGTCATGTGAGCTGTCCCACCTTGTCTTTGTTACTGTAATGAGATCATGGTCATGCAACTGCACACAGATCTCTAATTCTTCCACTTTACTTCCCTTGCTGTGTATTGGTATACAGGCAATTCAGGGAAGTAAAGGGAGCAGGAGATCCAGTTTTTCCTAGAGGGATACAAGAAAATCCCCCTTAGCTATATCTGCCCTTAAGGTGGCTGGCCTTCTGGCTCATGTCATGTGAAGCAGTGAAGGAATATTTGCCACTGTTATGGTTGACCTGGTTTACTCTCCAGTTGGTTGCAATGATGGGAGCAATTTAGGACCCTACCCTCAACTACTTCAGCCTAAGCCAGTCTCACTAGGTTGAACAGTCTGTTGCTAAAATTTGCCCTGCCTTTTCTAGTCAGGTGGATCTCATTCCTCCCTAATAGGTTGTAATCTTCATAGAAATTTCTATTATCATGAAAACCAAAACCCCTGTACAAGCACAAGTCACATAGATAGGAAGTAATATCCACTATTTATCTATTTCTGGCTTTCCTCTTTCCTCCTACTGGCAAAACTGAAGAGAAGATAAGGGCACCAGTGTTCTTCACTTGCACTCCCAGGGATTTATAGTCTTTTTTGATTCTGTCCAAGTTCCAGCTTCCATTGTCATGCATGCTCACATGAAAGAACTATAGTGGATAGCAGTCTGGGTTCTTGACAAGGTGATCCTGGATCTTTGCTCCTGGGAGGCAGCAAGTCTCTTGAGACTCTGTCAGACTGTCAGAGAGGAGCCTTAGTGCCTTTTAACAGGGAGATGCCCACTAAAAGCATACGGTGTTTCTTTTTATGATATCCACTGGAGGCTATTGATATGGTTTCTTCTTGTCAGTCATCGTCCTGGGTGTCACGGGTATCTATAGCTGTAAGAGTTTCATTTCTCTTTTTGGAAGTGAAGTTGGAGATTGGGGGCTGAATTGAAGCCCTGCCTTTGTGGATCGCCATAGTAATTGCTAAACAGATACCTATTGAATATGTATCAATATTTCTTTCCAACTCAACATACTTAAAAAAAATATGCATGGTATGTCAATGAGCCCTAGCACAACATTTTGTATCATAATCACACTACTAATGCCAGCTCTGATGTTCAAATTAACCATTTTGTGGCTAAATCCACAACTTGCTTTTTGTAAGTAACTAAACTTCAAAATGACTGAAAAACCTAGGGGGCACAACAGAGAGAGAAAAAAAACATACGATCTCTACACATTTGCATTTAAGCTTTCAATTTGGAATTTTGATTCTTGTATTTGGTTAGAAATTTCCGTAGAAAGGAAAGTAAATGAGGACTAATTTCCTCTTTAAAAATGCCTCTTTACAAAGACAGCAAAGCATAAGGGCATGCAGAGATCTTGTTCCTCAGATTAGTTATTATTTAGAATATTAAAAGTAGTGAAAAAGGAAACTAGTATCTACCCCTCAATTCTAGCAATGTTGCCAACACAATCAGATGTCATAATAAAACAAACAAACAACAACAAAAAAAAAACCCACAGTATTTTATTATTATTTCAGGTTAATACTTAATATTAGCATTGTAGTTTTTTGGTATTTTTTATGGCTTATAGTAAACTTTGTAGCATGCTCAGTATGGTTTTATAGTAACAATTAGTCTAGATTATAAGAAGTGATAATTTAGCAAAATCTACACTGTTTCTACCTCTGAACATTTCCTCTGACTGAGAAGATGAAGGTTAAACTGGACAGTGCATTTTGTTAATGAAAACATACTGCTGCATTTGCCTGTTTATAACTGCTTATATATTGCTTGTACTAATCCCAGTTAGGAACCAAGTACTTCCTAGCATCTTTCATAGATTTTTATTTGTCTATATCTTTCAAGAACTTGCAGTTTATAGCACTGGAGATCTTTATGAAAGATGAAAGTACGAGAGAGAGTAAATATGTAATAGCATACTGTGGCTTGTTTCTCCCAGTTGGTCAAACATGGAATTAAAACAAGTAAAGGGAGCATATACAGTTGCTACCAAGACTGAAATGATGACAGCATTTCATTACCAAGATACCTGCTGAATGTGGCATACTTCAGTAATTTTTCAAGATTTGGAGATCTGAGGGGAAGAAAACCACTTATACTGTTAGACAGTTTCCTTTTTTCATCTAAATAAAAATGAATTTGCTTGCTTATGGCTTTTCTAGAACCTACGATTCCATGTATTCTTAAGGAAACAGACGACAAGCAGTATTAAGTATTAGAGTTAAGAACAGTGACTTATCTTCTGCCTTATAAAATATGGATGATATCATTCCTCCAGCTGCTCAGCATGAGAAAGGTCAGTTGGTGACATTCCTTGCCAAATGTGTCCAGCAAGCACAGATGAAGAGTGGAGCCTTCATCACAGTCCTCATCCCTCTGAGATTTTGGACTGTCTTTTGGATGAACACAGTATGGCCTAGGCCTTCACATAATTTCAGAGGATATGTCTAGCCAGGAGGAAACTGAGCCAGACAGCAGCCACTCGATGGCATTGTTCCATGGAAAATTGGTAGATAATTCACCAGAAAATTCACTGGAAGTAAATGCTGATTGGAGATGCAGTACTTCCAGCTTCTTGTCTTTGCTCACATTAATATGCGCCCATCATGTGCATGCATGGTGAGGGAGTAAATAATTATAGCTAGGCCACCCATGCTACTATTGCTCATGAATAAATTTTCTTGCTAGGGAAAGAAGCCAGACAGCAGCAACAGGAGCCCAGAACTCACTCGTTTGGTTCTGAAATGTGCAGGAGATTCATTGCAGATCTTTATGTTAGAAATGAGAGTGGACATGATTTCTTGTTCCCAGCTATATACAAGGATTTGCAGTGAGTCTCTAACCCGTCAACATGAAAGTGGCTAACTATATGGTAACCAAATTATTTTTGTGAAGAAAAACTGTTTAAATTTCTGGATAAAAAAAAATTAATACGGATTTTAAGCCAAACTCAAGTTAATTTCAGGACAGTATTTTCCATCGATTCTAACGGTCTTCACAGTCCAGATTTTTATTTCGTCTTTTTTTAATGTAGTTGCATTCTCTATTCACAAGCCTATCTTCTCAATAGCCAGCAATTATTAAGGTATACTTGTTGTGCGATTTCCATCTTCAAGCTAAACATAGAGTAAAGGGTGAAGCAGTAAGGAGAATTCAGTAACAAAGGACAAGTAACACGAGTGAAGATTATTTAAAATGTTTTGTAACTAAGTGCAAATTAATTGCACTGTCACCATTCAATCAGAGAGTAGCAGGATAGGTAGCACAGGAAAAATGCACATTTATTCATCCTTTCTAACCAATTAATAATATTCTGATTAATTTTAGGCTATCTTCATTGTTGAGTAATAGACTGAACAAATAAGTACACAATAAAATTTACTATAGAAGGAGCCAGTCAACTGAAACAGTCTTAGAGTATGGTAAAATTCATACAGATCTTCTCCAAGGACCTTGATTATTCAATTGACATCTTCAAAACATTAATATATAGATATGAATAGAAATCAAACGAGATTTTTTCTCTTTAGAAAATAAAAAAAAAAACCTTATGTGGGAAGCTGACAGTCCAATAGAACATGCAAAATGTACACAACATCCTGAAAAAAAACACCGTGCATTTATATCCAGGTTCATATTTATTTCCTGCATCAGAAAATACTGAGGCATTATACAACCGCATCTGTTTACACTGGGTAGTAACTTGCTCCACAAAGTTTCCTGTCGAAATTAATCTTGCATATAAGAAATGAATGCTGGAAGTAAATACCTTGATCATCAGATCTAATACTCCAGAATGACAATGGCCTGTGCAATGAGTGTTTAATTTAGCAGACTGAAGACCAGCTGCTAAACACTCTTTTACTCAATAGAAATTAGTTGTCACCACACCACAACAAACTTACAAAAGGAATACACAAGATAACAAGCCTCATATCTGATGCTCCTGAAATAACAGGGAACTTGTAGGCACAACTCCACAATGATTCTAGTTCTCATATTACAGTCAAAAATAATAGTGACACTATAGAAATCCCTGCCATTTCTTTTGAGGGGGGGAAATGTTGCTTGACCTCAAATCTTATGAAAAATTTAACCCCCAAGAAGTAAGCAATGCTAAGATATTTTTCCACATGATGAGCATGGAAGAGAATTATGTTTCATGTAATGAGAGAAGCTATAACGGATATAAGCCAAAATCAACATTAATGATATTTGCAAAATATAAAATCACATTTATTTGTGAAAAGAGATCAATCATTTAACCTAAAATAAACTGTACTTTCAGAGGAAGTGTTGTTCTATTTTACCAGTACCATTTGCAGCACAGAAAAAAAAAAAAAAAAAATCACCTCCTGCTGAAATAAATAGGAAATAAACAGGTAGGGGTTACATAGGCTCCATTCTGTGATCCCAGGATGGCCAGCAGTGAGAAGGAAGTGATTGCAAATGTGACTCCCACCTACAAGAAGGGTTATAAGGAGGATCTGAGGAACTACAGGCCTGTCAGCCTGACCTCAGTGCCAGGGAAGGTTATGGAACAAATCATCTTGAGTGAGGTCACATGGCATGTATAGGACAACAGGGGGATCAGGCTCAGCCAGCATGGGTTTATGAAAGCCAGGTCCTTCTTGACCAATTTCACCTCCTACTATGGATGACCAGCCTGGTGAATGAGGAAAAGGCTGTTGATGTAGTCTACCTAGACATTAGTAAAGCCTTTGACACTATTTTCCACTGTATTCTGGAGAAGCTGGCAGTCTGTGGCCTTGGCAAGTCTACTCTTTGCTGGATAAAAGACTGGCTGGAGGGCAGAGCCCAGAGAGTGGTGGTGAATGGAGTTAAATCCAGCTGGTGACAAGCAGTACTCCTCAGGGGTTGGTATTGTGGCCCATCTTGTTTAATATGTTAAACAATATGTTTAATATATCGCACTTTCTTGTGCAACCTGGTGTAGGGAACCTGCTTTGGCAGGGGGGTTGGACTCTATGATCTCTGGAGGTCCCTTCCAACCCCTACCATTCTGTCATTCTGTGATTCATTATCTGGATGAGTGGATTGAGTTCACCCTCAGTAAGTTTGCAGAATACACCAAGCTGGGAGGAAGTGTTGATCTGCCTGAGGGTAGGAAGGCCCTACAAAGAGATCTGAACAGGCTGGATTGTGGGCTGAGGCCAGCAGGAAGAAGTTCAACAAGACCTGGTGTCAGGTCCTTCACTTTGGACTCAACATGCCCAGCAACACTACAGGCTTGGGGAAGAGTGGCTAGAAGACTGTGCAGAAAAGGACTTGGGGATATTGATCAGTGCTTGGCTGAACATGAGCCAGCAGTGTGCCCAGGTAGCTAAGAAGGTTGAGAGCATCTTCTGCCAGAAATTGTATTGCCAGCAGGAGCAGGGTAGTGATTGTCTCTATGAGCTCAGCTCTGGTGAGGCCAGATCTTGAGTACTGCATTCACTTTCAGGCCTTTTATGTAAGAAAGATACTGGGTCCCTGGAGTGTGTTCAGAGAAGGGCAACAAAGCTGGTGAGGGGACTGTAGCACAAGTCCTAAGTGGCTAGGGAATTGGGATTGTTTAGTCTAGAGAAGCGGACATTCATGGATGATCTTATTACAACTTATAACTCTTTACAACTACCTGAAAGGAGGTTGTGGTGAGGTGGGGTCAGTCTCTTCTCCCATGTAGCTAGCAGTATCATGAGAGGGAATGGTCTCAAATTACACCATGGGAGGTTCAGATTGGATATTTGAAAAAAGAGTAGTCAGGCACTGGAACAGGCTGCCCAGGGAGGAGGTTCAGATACCATCTCTGGAGGTGTTCAAGAAAGATGTTGACGACACTAAGGAACGCAGTTTAGAGGGAGAATATTGATGGTAGATGAATGATTCATCTAGATGATCTTAGAGCTATTTTTCAGCTTTATGATTCTGCAATTCAGTTCTGTTGACTCAGAAACCTGTAAGTCTATGCATTCAGCTCATATGACAAGTTTAGTGGATTGCCAGGTTGCTAGGTTTCTAATAGGTGTCCTACTATTTGCAGAACATTCTCCATTTTCACTCATACTTCTGAGCCAAAGATTTTGTGAAAAAAAAATAAAAGTATAAAGAGTGAGTCTTACATCATTCAACAATTTTTTTTTTTTTTTTTACCAGCTGGGAGTAATCCTACTCCAAGCAATTGTTAGTCATAAGACACATCTTTTCACATAAGGCACTACTTTTCAAATTTCTCACAGTATATGAGAAAATTTGCCTATGAAATACAGTGAAAATTTTTCTGACAAGATGAATTCTTTGGCAAGGTTGAAGCAGTAACAGATCTGAAAACTTTAAAACTTTAGAGCCATTGTTAAATATTCCTGGAAATTCTGTTTTATCTCTTCAAAACTAAGCATTGTCATTCTCTAAAATTGATAAAAAGATCTTTTCATCTATGTAATCATATTTTAATATACTTGGGTATATTCATTGATCAGTTAGCTAAGAGAGGGCTGAGGTCTATTTAGTTGTTTTATCTCTTGCAAGAAAATTTCTCTCTGTCTATTGTGGCCTTTACACAGTTTCATAAACAGGAATTGTAAGATTCATTGTCACTCAGAAAGCTTAGAAATACCTTTACTGATACAGACAGATGTTCAATATTGCATTCACTTCTTCAGGGAACGTTGTCAATTCTCATTACCACAGTGTTGAAAGACAACCTTCAACAGGTTTTTCCATTTCTGTCTAGAAACTTTCACATGGCAAACCATTATATTTCGAGCAGTCTTTTTGTTGTTTTAGACTGGCAAATATCTTCCTGTCCCCCTCCAGTCTGATGTGCTGAGAAGACTTTAAAGTTGCTAAATTGAACTTAATTTCAACCCTATTCTGGGAGATTAAATTAATTTTTGGTACCATAGATACTTTGTCTGATTTAGCCAAAAGTAGAAAAAACAATGTGTTATTCTCTAAACTATATAGGTGCCATAGTACCCTCAAATCTCAGTCTTTCTGCTGGACTTAGAATTCAGCTTGACTTCAGTTTCGACAAAAAACTTCCCCACATCAGTAATTTTTAAGTGCCATGGATGTGTCCAAGCATTTATCAGAAGGCTGGTCTTTCACTAGGTTATAGTTGGAGACATTCAGTTCAGATTCTAGTAGCCTTTTGCTTATGTATTCAGAGTAGAGGCATGTTTTGCTTCAAATTTTTTTGAGAATGTAAAAAGCATAAGAGCATAACAGAGGCAACCAACAGAGAGAACACTTTGCTCAGTAGTCTGGCTTTGGGGTCTTCTGGGCACAGGGTCCAGGAATCATTGGAAAGCTCCTGTGAACCCTCTGATAAACTTGAGAATGCCTCCTGCTTCCCAATAAGGACCAAAAAAAAAAAAAAAAAAAAAAAAAAAAAAAAAAAAAAAAAAAAAAGAGCAGCCAAAAGCAAAAGGGCAAGAAGAGGTTCTGACACCTTATATAAAGCTTGATCAACTACCCTTGCTCTTGAGCTCACAGAAGCTGAAGCTATTTAGGTTATGTACTGTTCCTTCCACTGGAGTTGCTAATTCTATTGCTGTGGGGTAAGCTCCTTTCTCCCAGCAGTAATCTCTATTACCGTTCCTATTACAACACCACAAGCCAATCTGTTGTCCACTTTTAAACATCCAAACTATCTAGCTAAATGCCATTGGTCTTTTTAGGATGAATAGACTTCATTATCCCTTCTGTACATTGGAACACATTTAATTTTCATAACAACACAAAAATAGGGTGTGGGAGAGTCTCACTTCAATAAACAGTAAGCAACAATGGGACTTAATACTGTTTGCATGTCCCATAATATTCCACATGATGTTTATGATTCTTTTGTCTCCCAGGTTTCAAAAGGAAAGAAAACACCAAATAAACCTTTCCTTCATACTATTTGGATAGTTTTATCTGATATGCAGTGAGTAAATATACTATACGCTTGTGTTCACGTTGTTTTTGTACCCTATTTTATAGAGAATAATTTCATTCAAAAACTGCTGCATTTTGAATATTAAGAATGGCATGCTATACAGAAATATGCAGTGATTCTTTACAAAGACTGGACCTTCTACCCTATCTCCTGTTTTCCTGCTCCAAGTTAAAATAAAAACCTATAATGTTGAAAGCATGTGGCTTTTTTTTTTTTTTTTGTATTCTCATTCATTTGATTATACTACTTGCATTCCCAAAATTTCCCCTCCAGTTGCAAAAGCTATTTCTACCTTTTCTTTTATTTGTAGTTTAAACTTTCTGCTCTTTGGAAACCTTGTATCACAACCGTCAGTATTTTGTTTCTAGAAAAACTCAGTCTTGTAAAGCTAGCCAGTAAGGTCACTGGGTCCTCTGGGAAGAGCTCTGATAATGCTGCATAAACCATTATCAGATTATAAATTCCCAGTGACACAAATGCTTTCCCATCCATAGTCCTTAGCTGTGCAATTTATGCAGAAGACAACATAATGATCTTTGGTATATTGTATATAGCATACCATATACATATTACAAAGTGACAACACTGAATAAAAAGCTCAGAGTACTTACTTTGTTGCACTGCATCTCCCAACCGCGTTATAGACATTTGTGTGTTTATTTTCTCCTAATAAGAGGTACAAAGAGGAGGAAATAAGTAATAACATTCCCTATATAGTTTATTTTTTAGATATATGATACCTGCACCTGACCGAGACTTCTCTCCAGCTCAAATATTTGCAGAATCAAACTTAACCACTTTTTATCTCTGTTGGCTCCTATCCACCAGCTCATCTTCAGAACTTCAAAAATTACTATTAAGGTAGATTTGTTTAAAAAATACATTCCTGCTCTATCATAACGGTTTATTTCCAATTTACAAGCAGTACACAGAAAACGGAGCTGTGCTTCTAATCTCCATAGACTATATCTGACTTTAAAACTCAAACTTCATAAAGTAAAGCCCCATAAGAAAAAAAAAAAACAAAAACAAAAACAAAAACAAACAAACAAAAAACCACCAGGCAGTCTATAGAATTTTTATTTTTCATTTTCTTACAGTTCAAGGGGCTAAAAAATATTTTCTAAAGACGTGAATGCACAAAAGTCCTTCAGGGAGTGATGTTCTCCACAGTTAAGTCCCTGTGCATGGAAGGATACTGTTAAGTGCCTTCCAAGCCAGTTATCATTATAGTACTGTTCAAAACACACGCGCGGGGCTTTGTTCAGTGCACTGCAGTTACCACAGAGCTTCAACTGTCTCACTTTCATGCTGATCAGCAACACATAAATCCTCAGATTTCTCATAAATACCCGTCATATTCCAGACTCTAGAGTGCTGCCAGTAACTACAGTTTTAAAAAATAAAAATTGCCAAAATGTTTCCTGTCATCTTCATAAATGAGGACTTTTCCTATAAAATTACATTGGCCTTTGGCCAGAGATGGGCAATGATTATCACTGGAGCACTGACAGGTTTGAATTTCATTCTTTCACATCGTCTGGCTAGAAAGGAAGGGTATGTGACGTGATAAAATTGGTTCTCATGACACACAGAACATGCTTCTAGACCTGAAGCATAAGCTGAAAAATCCTAAGTTAGTTTCTCTTTCACTCATATATTTCATGTATATATAATAATATATTTTTAAATCCTAAGTTTCTTCTGTATCTTCTGTATCTTGTCACTGTCTTGAAAACCAGACTTGACATGATAAGAGAAACATATTTTAAAAATTGGTAAGGAAAAGTAGCCTCATTAAAACTTTGTAATAGCCACTAAACATCTGTACAGATTTGTAAACTTTCATCTATATATAAGTTACACAAGTGTATGAGGAATTATGCACTACTTTTGATGTGACTAGTATGTAACACACAGAACGCTTACAGTGAAACTTGTATCCATAGATCTTTGAGATTACACCAGAAGTCTGCAAGAGTTTGTAAGAGCTAGATTTACATTTAAACAAAGGAGAGTCTTCCAAAGAAAATACAGTTTTCATATCTACATTTTCCACTCTGCATCTGATGGGAAAACAAATAATTCTTTTGAATCTCAAAGGTATTATTTAAAATTTAAATATATAGTTCATTCTAGGAAGTTAGTTGAGATCATATTTCCTTCATAAATAAGAAATCAGAATGTAAATGTCAATGCCATTATTATTATTGCTATTGTTATTATTATTATTACTACTACTATTTCCAGGGACAGAAGGTTTACTGTCCAATATAATTAGAAGAATTACGCTGCTTACACTGCTGTAATATACCTCTAAAACTTCTATGGTAATCCACAAGGAAAGCTATCATCTTGAGAGCCTGGACTATGAAGCAAAAAAAAAACCAAACAAACAAACAAAAAAAACCTGCTTAGTCGTTGAAGACACAAATTGGACATTTCAAGTTTTAGGCATCTGGTTTTGCTACATAAATTACAAAATCTGCAGAATAAATCTTTAAAAGTAGGAATACGCATTTTTCTAGTTACAAGGACATAGCAAGTCTGTCTGTTTCTGCAAAAGGTGTTATTTTAAAAGACAGTGTGTCTCTGTTGCTACAGGAACACCAGAGAAAACAAAGTGGGAACCTTTTCACTGCAGCATGGCTTATAAAAGAATGGAGCACATTATTTCCATGACCAGAATGAACCAGGAAGAACTTTTTTTCTGTGTGCTTCTCTTACTTTCCATTATGGTTGACATTTATGAGAGTTGTTGTAACTCCTGAACTACCTATTGGAATGAGTGGTAGAAGATTAGACTTTACCGTTTTGATTATGTAGACCTAGAAAGACGAAAATGCATGAGAAATTGGAGTGACGTAGCAGTAGCTTGAAGGCTGAGATGGTGTTCCAGGTAATGCTGTCAAACAAAACACATGCTCTCTGTATGTATTTCAGAGATTCTTTACATGATGATATAAATTATATATCTTTCTTGTTATTTTGCTGTTTTGCTATTTCTAATGTTGGAATGGGAATAGGATGCAACCTGCAGTTGATGTTTCCAGCATGTTTACTGATACAGCTGGATGTTCCCAGCATGTTTAATGGCACAGCTGTTCCCAAGAGTCCATTTGTTTAGGATTCCAAATAAGTTTTTGCAAGGCACAGTCAGTTTAGAGTCAGTGCCATTACTTTATCAGCTTGCCAAGAATGAAAGTGGGAGAAAAATTTGGCTTCGGGATGGTGTGTTACATGTTACAAACTGTCACATGGTAAAGATAAAATACACGTTTTGTAATTTTGTTCTTGTTTTAAAAGAGAGCCCTAGACATATAGATTCCTTACTGTCAGATAAGGGCATGTCAGATTACTTATTTCACTCATTAACAGAGTTACAGTAATTATGACATCCTTCCTAAATATATATGAAATTTAATCTGGATCTAATTAATTCATTTTGATGTAACTACAGTAAGTGGCAACACATGGTCAGAACGTAGAAAGCTGGAGCTTATTTTGGAATAATCAGTGTTTGAGGATCCATTTATCAGAGTCTATTAGCAGTATTACTACTGTAAGCATAAGCTACCTATCAGAACTCTTCTCTAGTCTGTTAAACCTCATTTAGGCATGCATGGAACTTTCATTTCATTTTGGGTATGCAGAACTGAATTGCTAACAGCCTCTGACTTAGACACAGTTTTTCTAAAGAAGGTAAAGAAAAAGTTTTGCAACCAGCCTACCCTTTGTATTTGGAAGACAACACTGAGGCAGATGTGTTTCCAGGGATTTCTTTAATCTGACCACTTGTGCCAGTTTTCTACTTGCCTGATGTCACTAGAGCAACTAAAAGCAGTTGGATGGATTACCAGGATCTGAAGTCCCTAAGTAATGAATCCTTCTTGCTCTATGAGAGCCAATTTCCTTGGACAATTTCCTTTGCTATTATTCCTTTCTTTCTTTTCAGTTTGTTTTAAGAGTGCCAAAGTTATGAACTCAGTACAATATAAGCCCTTCAGATGACAGTTTCAGGATTATGAAGAGTAGTTGAATGACTAGCAGTGGAGCCAAGTGTCTTGTCTGGTGCTAAATTAACATTTCAGGAATATTTTTTTTCCCCCGATGTTATGATTCAAGCATTTCACATATGGCAGAATCTCCCTAAATCCTCCCTTCTGTTTAGTCAGCCTCCATACAGACTCCTACTCTATCAATCAGACAGGAAAGAATTTTTTTAAATCTACTATCTTTGTTCCCTTCATGGTGATTCTATAGCTTCTTTCCAGTGCTGCAGTTGTCACTTAAATAAAGGAACTTGTTCTTTACAGTAACATAAATCAGCAACAGGTTTGTTGACTTTAGCTGAAGTTATTTCTCAATCTTATAAGTGGGTGGAAAGAAAACCACAGTCATGTTACAGCACTCTAATAAAGGTACTTCAAGGTCTCCACAGAGATCAGGACACACAAACATTCAGTAAAAGGACAAATGGGAAAAAATATCCATCTGCTTCACCTTTTGCTGCGGAGGATTTGGCAGTGCACTAGCTCATTGTGAAAGCCATGCTGGAAGGACAGTGTTTAGAAATTGTAAGCAAAAGACAGACTATTGTAAGACCCTGTTGTCTATCACAGTAGCTAGTAAATTGAATGAAAGTACAATATATGACAGTGACTAGGTCACCCCAAAAGTAAAGTCGCCCATTTATTTCCATGGAAACTACAACAGATACAAAGACCACAATAACTAGCAAGTAGATAGAGGAAATTCTCAGCTACAAAACACCATTTTTCAACACAATGACCATCATTAGCTATGCACTTCTGCCAGCAATGAATAAGAGCAGCACTCATAACATTCTGTGCCAGTGGAAGTGACCCACTGCTCACATCCACTGTTTGGTCTCCATAAACATTCAGAAAGTAATAATAAAAATAATACATGTCAACGAGTGCCATATTTTCTTCATGGAGAAATTCAATGACACACCTTCATACGTCAAAAATCATGTTGTCTACAAACATCTGCATCTGACAGTGCTGGCCAACATAATAACATAATAATAAAATAGTAGGCATTACTTTTGGATCAAACCTTGTAGTATTAGCCAAGATTGACTGGAGTAAAAAAAGATGGAACTACCACAAAACAGGTGAAAAATCTTACATCAAGATATACTTGCTCTATATAGCAAGATACATAGCATAGATACAAATGAGCAAATTACATCCTTGTCACTGAGCAGGCATGCATATTCATATGGGTAGCTGAATGACTACATGTTTTGATTAAAAGAAAATACTTTCAGCTGCGTTTAAGCTAAAGAAAACTGAATAGAAATCACAATATACTTGATGTGTGCTGAAGAAACAACTTTCTATTTTAGAAAACCCTCATAATTCTCCCCATCTCCAGTGCTTTTCTTCATATCTTACACATTAGGGTCATTCTTTGGTGAGAAACATGATGTTAAGTCATGATCCATATATTTTCTGTAATTCTTATATGTAACTCTTACTTGGAGGAGACTGTCAAATTCTTCAGTTGAGCACTCTTTTCACTGCTGGATGAGGAGGGGACAGAAATATGAGGGGAAAGGACATCCATGTGCCTCCTTAATTTCTAGAGCTACTAACAGAAAACATACACCACCTATAAGGAGATTGTTCCTCCATTTTTGCATCAAAAAGGTGGACGCACTGAATAAAAATTCAAATGGTAGAAAAATAATGCATTAGACTGCCTGTCTTAATGAGGTAGTGATAGGTTTCAAAGGAGATGTGACTTGATTCTCAAATCTCTGAGGATCCTGCTGAAAAATCCAAAAGTTTGGAAATCTCAGTCCATGCCTTCATGTCAGAATCTGAAAGGCAGCTTCAATATACAGACTCACAAAAAAGAGGTTTTCAGGCTTGTTCAACAGCTGCTTGTTGGACTGCCTGCATGCTGCAATCTGGACAAAGCAGCTACCAAATTGGGGAGCTCATGAGTCAGCTGGCCCAGGGAGCTGGGCACCCAGAAATGTCTCTGGCCTGGATTAAGACATATGGCGGTCATAATCTGTGCATCTCTCTCCATTTTATTTAGTGGCAAACAGCTCTGAACCTAACAAAAGTTAAATTGATTTCATTTGATAGCTGTTGGAGTCCCAGACAGTGCATGCTGTCCATCTGCTGTTCTTTATACCAATCATGCTTTTTTCTTTTTCATCCTAGCTTGTCTACCCCCACACTGAATCTTTTTCCAAAAAAATACTTTGTCTTTAGAATCTGTCGCCTGTTATATCACACCACTTGTGTGTTGGTGTTCAGTTTTATTTCTGTTTTCTTAACACTTCAGCAAAAGTAAAATACTGTATCATTCTACTAGATACTTTTCCTCCTACAGTAGTGTTCTGGTAATTTATAGATCAGCAAAAAAGCAACTCCCAAGACATTTTATGGAGCTGATCTTCAGCTGATGCAATGTGGCTTAGCTCTGCATACTTCAGTGAAGAAATATCAATTTACATCAAGTGAGGATCTGTCCTTGATGCAACTGTTCCACCTATGAAACACTGCAGCAAGAACCAGAATGCTCACAGCCAAATCTGCAACACCAAAAGCTGGGAAAGAATAAACAGCCTAATCGATCTATGGGAGACTGCAGCTGTGCTGAAGAAAGTCTGAAAGGATCCCCTGATCTGGGGCTCTCCATGCTGCGTTCTGTAAGTGGGGCTACTGAAAAACTGAAAAAAATGAGTCAGTTACATCTGTTTTAGTTTTAGCATGAGCCCAGTGTGGCTGATATCAACAGCTGACTCTAAAAGCTCTGTTAGTTCATAACAGAGGTGCTGTGTAATGATTCTAGGCCTTTTGTGCTACACAACTGAATGGATATTATTCTAATATTTAATGTCTGCATTTCCCTTACCTAACATAATGCTTGGAGCTCACAAGCCTTGTTGACAAGGGAGATGTACATTTTTCATGTCAGCTGAACTAACAAAGACCAGTACATAGACTTGTATTATCCTGCTTTACTTCCTTGACTTTACAAATTAGCTAGCAATCTGAAAGTCTGATATGCTCTACTGGTGTGCTGCTCAGTGAGTGCAGAAGTGGTGATTGTCCTTGGAGTATTACAATTAATAGGCCTATCAGTTCATTGATTCATTAATTCAAAATGAACACATTCTTTCATTCTTTTTTTTTCTTTTTGGTTGCACATGGTTCATTTCAGACATATTCCCCCCTGTTTTCAGCAGTGCAAGCAAATTAACACCAGAGAGATTCAGAATCTATGAAAATGCATCCTCTGAGCATCTGTTAAGTAGACTTTCGTTATGCCATATAAATGAGGATCAGACCTAGGTCAGGTCAAGCACTGTGAAGGACACGCTAAACATATCAATTTTCAGCAATCACTAATCTCTGTTGACTACAATTTTAAGACACAATATAATAATTTTAAGACACCATATAATAATGTATTTGTTGACCCAACATGCAGAATTATTGATAGAATTAACATCTATAATGGCAAAAGGAGTTTGTCTCTGGATTTTTCTGTTGTTTAAATTTATTTCTCTCCTTTGAAAATCCATAGAGGTTTTGCTATTTGTAATTTTTTACAGAACAGAACTGTGTTAGCAACATTTGGAAAATACAGCAGGAGTATTCTAAGCACATCCATTAGGAGACACAAGCCTGGAAATCTTTCAAAAAACCAGAAGTTCCTGTTTATCTACATTAGCCTTTGCTTTCTTGTCTCAGCAGGGATGAAGGGGATCAGAATAGATTAGCATGGTTAGATAGACTGACTGATCAACCAACCAACCAAACTATCTCTGGTCTCCTTCTGTTAAACAGTTGGCAGTCTGCTGTTTTCAGAAGTCTACTTCATGTACAGCAGTGAGCTGATACACACAATGTGTTACAAAGACAACGTCCATAACATCGGAAGAGAATGAAGAAATCTTGGCTTCACTAGCACTTTTACTCTCACAGCATATCCAGGCAATGACTTTTTTTAACTGTTGCTTTTACTATGGAGTCAAATGACAATGATAAATATGAGCCAATTAAATTTGTTACTTTATTTTAGGAATAACTGTCTGATCATTTTGTGGCACAGACAACCGTCTCCCGGGACTTTTTTTTTCCTTCTAATGTTAAGGGGAATTTTCAATAGGGGGCAAAAACAAAGGGCTGTGTCAATGTGCAGTGCCAGTAAAAGAACAGGTAACAGAGTTGAGTCTCTCAAAGACCAGTCTTCAATCTAATTTCATTTAGTGCTTCATTAATGTCCTAAGAAAAAAGAGCGTGGTAACTGAATGCCTTGATGACAAGTGGAAAGGAAAAAAAATATCTCAAAGGTATCCTCAGTGTAAGGTAGAATATCAGATAGAAGTTGCATAATCTTACAAAATCATTTAATGAAAGAACATAAAGTGACAGAAATCTTCTACTGTAACTTCAGATTTCACTACAAGAAAGCACATGGTGTGAGAGAATTATGGCTATGTGGGCAGTCACAAGCCAAATGAGAAAGGGAAAGAACATCATCTGTCAGTAGTAAGGCCCTATGTAGAAAGAACTCCTAAAACTTCATGCTGTGCATAACGTGGATGGCCAGTGTTGTGCAAGACCACTTCAATGAACAAACAGAAGAGAAATCATGAACTGAAATGAAATTGTTTTGTAAATCTACACTGGAGAATGTATAGGTCTATTATGTATAAACACATTGGGAAGATGCAAAAATAGATACTTAATGCCAGTACTGGAACAAGGATTTAGGTAATATCAGAACTTCATAAAATGGTGGGAACATTACAATACAGGATTCTAATTCAGTATTGTGGCCTTTTAAATTATTAAGAACATTTAGGATTATGATCATTAACTACAGTTGTCTGCTTGAAAAATTAAGACATTCCAACTTAGCTGTAGTGCAAATAGTGCTGTTAATTAAAAAATATATATTTATTAATACATGTATTCTATCCACAAGTAAAAGCCTGAAAACTATGTAAAAAACAAGTTTGAATTTAAAATACAGAAAGTCCTTTATTCCCCTTCAAGTTGAGGTTAAATTATATTTTAATCAGTACTCCAGATTTCCCAATATTAATATAGCTTTCCTGTGTTTTTTGAAATAAGCAGTCTAGAGAATAGTAGATTGCTCACAATGCAGAAGTTTTTGAAATAAATAATGGGACACTGTATATTGAAACAGGAAAATAAAAGTGAGTTTTATTTATGCTCACTTTGTTTATTTATTTACTTATTTATTTAAAATCAATGGACACTTCCAGAAATAAGTATATTTATTGACATCTTTACTCAGGCATCCTTAGTGACACAAACTTTGGGTTAGAACCTAAGATTGCAATTGGATTCAATTTCTATATGAAAGTACTGCCTTAGATGCAACTGTTTGTTAAGAATAGCCTCATTATAGAGAGGATGTTTCTTGTAATTAGTTATTTCATTTTATTTCTCAAAAGAAATTTTATAAATGTTATTTGGGCAATAATACTTAATTATACATTTCAGTTCCATTTTACTTGAATTATAAAACCACAAGTGCCAGTTTTTCATTTCAGAAGTGAAGTAAGTTTCTTCTGAATCACTCAGTTCAGCATTTTGCAAGGCATTATCTACAATTACCAGAATTGTTTTTTGACAGGATATTTTTTTCTGAGGAGACACACAGCTTTAAATACTTCATCAGACACTGCAGAGTCCAGCCAAATGAACAGCATCTTTACAAAAAGCAAATATCTATTGCAATGAAAAGAATATATAGATCTGCTAGTAATTTCCACAACTAGAAAAGGAAGCTGTCTGAAGGTGCTGTGACTAATAAGTCACCAAATCAGCACTTCTTTTATGGCAGCTTTAGAGAGAGACCCAAATAAATCAGATTTGTCATAACTCTAAATACCATTTGAAATGTCAGCTGGGATTTTGAACTCAGCGTACCACAGCAATGTGTTTGTAAGCCTTGACTGCACTTCACAAGAAGCTTGTTGTTTTCAGAGATCAAGAAGCCATTTTCCATGGAAGAAATTTTTCTGTTTTTTTTTTTTTTCCATCATCTTTCTTCTATCTGTTTACATCAGAAAAAGATGCTCAGTCTGTTCAATCTGAATGTACTTTATTCTTAACAAACACGCTGCTGACTACGTAAAAGTTGTTCTGTCAGAAGCTGCTCTAAAGAATGTTGACTTTTTTTTCCCATTCTGTTTTCAAAAAGCATGGTTAACAGCACAGGGCAGTCAAACTGTATTAACAGGCAGCTCATTTACCTTCAGTGTTTTAAAAATGCCCCTTTGTCTTAGAAAAGCTCTTTATTCTTCAAAAGTCATCTGCTTTTGAAATGTAAACATTAAAATGTAAAATTATTCATCTAAAGGAAAGGAATAAAGAGATAAGGAATCTCACACCAGCTTCTTTATGACATTTTGTTTTTCAATCATGAAAAACCAAATCCTTAATCCAAATGAGAGTAAAGCTCAGTAGAAGAACCATCAGCAGAAATTCAGAGTACAGAAATGCGTTGGACTGGATTGGTTCAGAACACTGCAGCTGTGTGTTACCTGATCTACCTGTACCACTATTCCTCTGTAATCAGTCACGCACAGGACCACCTATCTGTACCATTATCTAATCCTTATACAATTTGCATCCAATCCTTAGATTTGTGGGAAGACTTCACTAAGTGTCAGATAAAGTTCAGGGATTAATGTTGATTAAGCTACACTGACTGTACATAGTTTTCTGTCCATTGTATGAAGATAGAATAGGAGGAAGAGGAAATAAAGTTTTGACTTAGTTTTCTGGTGTGAAGATTCTCCTCAGTGTTAGTTTGTCTTTATGCCAGATTTAGATTTTCTTTATATCACTTCCTCGGCAGGAAGAAACCACAGTTCAATGGAGAATCTAAAATGTGGAGCACTATCATAAGCTGCACTTTATCTCTGTTCTGATGATCAGAAGAGTTTAGAACATTATGGTGACCCAAACTAACTTTTTGCAAGCATAGAAAAATTGCAAAATTGAACTGGCACTCAAGTGTCAATGTTTTTATTAGAATCACTACGGAATTATTTTTTTTAAAATTCTTTGGAAAACTGTTTATAAAGCCTTATAAACAATCTAGCCTATGTAAGAGAGAAGCCCACTACATACAGTAATTAATTTACCCTCACAAACTCCCAAATCATTCCCAAAGATTCTCCCAAAGGTGAGCATCACTGAAATTAAATAAAATAATTAATTAGTTCTTCCATGAAAAATATTACTGCTGCATAGGAATAACTGTTGCAGCCATTTGCCATCCACTCAAGTAATCATTTTTCAAATAACATTTTCAGATACAGTTTCATAATAATACAAACTTAGAAATTCTTTTTTTTAAAAGACAGCTTTACCCTTAGTAGAAAAATAAAGCAAAGAAAGAATTCTCACCTCCTTTTCTCTGTCTTATAACAAAGGTAATACAGGAGGAGTTTATTCTCTGATACTCGTAAAAAAAAAAGGTATTGTTCATTAACCAGTGTGATTTATATTGTGACAGAAGAAATTGTCCAAGGAATCTCTGTTCTGAACTAAAACTCCATTGTGTACTGTGCAAACACTGAGCAAGGAGAATGTGAGATCCATGTGGTGGAAAAGGGACGCAGCAGGGTAGATGTACTGTCAAAAGACTCTGTACTGCCAAACCAGACCCCACATAATTACAGGACCCATAATGAGTAATTCAAGATTATTTAAATCTATCTAACTCTGCAGGCGTTTAACAGAAAGGAGTAAGAATTCCTGCAGAAAATAAGCAAGCATGTAACAGTAGGAATTGAAAAAAATCATTTATAAAGCACAGTCTTCCTCATAGTGTTTTGTTCCATATTCCTCTTGTCAATTAGTAAATATTTTATCTTTTTATTAGTTCTGATAGTTACAGTAACGCATCCATGGCATATGATTTTTTTATAATGACTCTATCTATACACAAGCATCAAAAAGCATTATATCTAACAGAGTACAACAGACTGTGCATGTATAGGTAGATGCTAAGATTAAGATACCCACATTTCATTGCTAATAGCACTTCATTCAACCATGAAAGAGAGGCCAAATCAACACTTACAGACCTGAAAAAGCAGAAATTCTTTGGAAGTTATGCCTAAGTTTTAGGAAGATAATTCTCATCTCTTCACTTAACTGCAGTTATCCAGTGTGGGGCAAATGGTCTTGCAACTTCAATGCTCATATGGCCATGTAATATTTTCTTCAAAGCCACTAGGGATCTAGGCTTGGTTTTCAAAAGATCAACTAAGAAACTATGGCCTTATTTTCCCATGCCAGGGTTCACTGAGGCTGAACTTTTAGAGGAAACTGGAGAAATTGAGGCAGCCAAGATTAGCTTTCATCATAAATAAAGTTCTTCTTATCATTCATTTGAAACTAGCATTGCACTACTGATATTTAGGGAGCTACATCTGACTTATGTCTGGATAAAGACCAGAGTTAAGTCAATAGAATCTTAGGAACATTTTTCATGGACTTGGTATCACGCTGGAAGAATAAAAGCATCTTTTTTATATAAATAGCATCTTATATTGATTTTATTTTTTTTAATAGTGAGTCAGTAAGACAGGAAAAAAATCTTTCTCATGGATGGCTTGGTGTTAACTACCTAATAGTTTTATTTTCTTACAGCATTTCTACTGAGAGTATAAATCACCTGACTTCATGAGCAATATTTCAAAGGCTGTTTTTCAGCCTGGAATATCAGGTTACTCTTTATTTCCACTAAGATGCATTCTCTGCAATCTATACAAATTTTATTTCTCCTTCTCTTTGATTTCAAAAAGGATGTCTTAAGAAACAAAAAGGGCAGAATTATGTTACACTTCCAACCTTAACTATCTCCGAAAATGTCCTAAAATAGGAATTCACTTCTGCAGATGTATTCCTCTGCTTTCTAAAAAGAGTGAAAATTCTGAGGATACCTCAGAAACATCATAACCTTTCCTGTATCCACAAGGGCAGCATTACATACCTACAAGACAAAATGCTCTCTGCTCCATATTCAAACACAGTTATTCTTTTAAGGCAGCTAACTGAACTTTATGAAAGCTTACTCAGTACTCTTTGACAATAAGTACATTCTCTCACAAGTTTTTTTTAAAGCTTTACAAGAGAACTTAGTAATCTATCACTGTGAAGTATCTTTTGCATCATTAAATCCCATTCCCAGCAGCTGCTGGGGAAACAAGTCAGATATTATTACCGTAAAAAAACTTTTTTGGTACCACTTTAATTCTGTTTTTGCATCCATCTTCTGTTGAAAAGTTGACAGAACATCACTGCTCTTCCCCACCCCTAAACCCAGTGAGTAGCCAGTTCATTTCCACCTGAACTTGTGTGAACTGATGAGATTATGAAGAGCCAGAAGAGCTTCCATTTAGCTTTCAGCCTCTACCAAATGTTCTAAAGTATTCACATACTTTCATCTCTTTCTTTCTGAGCAAACACAGTGTTCTTAGCCAGATTCAGTACATACACAATTTATTTATTTGGAAGCCTTCCTCTCTCATCTCATGACTAACAGGTTTTTTTACTTCTGTCAGTTCTTTTTTTCTCACTGACACGGCATTTTTTGCCATATTCTTATTTTCATGTTTTTCCTTGTCCTGTACACTGAAAACATTTATCTCAACCATCTCTTCCCATTTCTGTCCTTCTCACAGTAACAAGGCCATACTTCTCTGTCTGCGTATTGCTTGCTAGAATTGAAACAGATATATCTGCTTCTAATTCCTAAAATATTTCTTCGATTTCACTTATTTGAGTGGAAACTACTGTGTTACGTGACTGTCCAAGTGTGCTTAACATTTCATTGATAAATCTGTGTGTGTGTATGTGTGTCTGTATGTATAACTCCTGGTATTAAGAAAGGAAATAGCTGTTAAATATATAAGTACAAGTGCAGACATGAAGAATGAAACAGTGTTTAGATAGATACAAGCAAGGAACAGAAGCAAAGAAAGAAGAAATGGAGCTGCTGGTTGAGCAGTGAAAGAACTGGAGGCTGTGCTGCACACTAGATCTTATATAATGTCAGATAAAAATCAAGAAAACTCTTGAGATATTAACCTATAATTCCACCTCACCAGAGTTCTGTTGGCATATAAAACATTGTGGTAGTTAATGTCACTTGACCTTGTAGTGAGATTACAGATCCATAATTCAGAGTAACCTGTTGTTTCCCATTATCAGAACTTCAGAAATAAAATTGTTGGCCAATGATGATTTTAGTTAAATTGTGTTTTGGAAAAAAAAAAAAAAAGTTTTCATTTCACTGACTAATATAGCAGTAACATAGTCTTCATATGATTATTCTTTTTCAGTGTAAAATATACTGGTCATAAGAAAACTATACACAAAATAGGACTATATGAAAAGGATGGGGAGTATGTTGTATTGTTTCAGTGCCTTTATAATTTGGGGATATCATATTAAACTGCAGATTCTCCTGTAACATAAGCAGAATCCTGATTTTTCATTCTTAGAAGAACAGTAAGAAAGCAAAGTCAGTATTTGCTTGCTTTGAAGTGATACATGAAGGAGTCCAAAACAGCACAAAGAGCAGTACTGAATAAGCACGTTGGAACCCTGCAACATTACAAATAGCATAACCAAAGACAATACATGAACATTTTTTGCAACACCTAAGCCACATACCATGGCTAAGCTTTTATACCACAGCTATGCTTTAGTGTATATATATATATGTAAAAGTATGTAAATAATATATAACTGCAAAGGGCTAAAGAAAAACATGTAGTGTAAGTACAAAAAAGAGTACAGCAAAATGTGGAAACTGTGAAATCTGCAAAGTAAGATTAAGATATAGAACAAGCAGAAAAAATGTGTGGAGGATACTGAACACGACCTGCTTCTTTTGTCTTTTGAGGAGAGAGTGAGAAATACAAGATTTCAGAGATCATCAAGGGATAACAGTGAAAAACAAGGTTGGCCACTTCAGCTTCAGCTTCTGATGTCCAAGACTACTGGAACCTCATTCTACAGCCCCAGCAACTGAGAAATGTGAGGACCACAACATCCAGCACTAATGACACTGACCTACTCAATGCAGTTCTATGCCACAACTAATGTCGAGTATGATCGTTAAGGACCATCTGTTTGAATACTTAGTGATAGTGATTGATAATGAGTCAGAGTGAACCATTAGCACAAAGTGTATTGCTAATGAATGTCAGACCAGCGCAAGGGTGCTCTGAAGTTTGAAACATGCCTGAATTATCCATCTTCTGCATGTTCCCCCTGCAGCCATCTCCAGCTCTCTGGTACTGAAATAGATGCACACAAGCAGTCACAGTGCCTTTCTGACAGTCTTAGTTGAATTGCTTTGTCCAAACTTTTACAACAGAAGTCTCCCACCACTCACTCATTCTTAGGTTTCATGTGCATGGCTTTTCATTATTTTACTGCCAGAGAGACACAGACACATCAATCAGCCATCTTCAATTTCTGTTATATTTCTCTCACTCATCTTTGGGATGTCACTCAGAAACACTGTTTTCATTCGCCTGTTTTGTGTTTAGTTAAGTAAATGTATAAATGGATATTTTTTCTATCTTCCAATAGCACACTGGTAGAAAAGTGTTGAAGTCAACTGGTGCAGGAGGGAATGTATTAGTAAACTGCAATAACACTGTCTTTATGTATGCATAATGACAACAACAATTTCCATGTTTTTTTTTTACAGTCTCATGCTCAATGCTAATGTCACAGTGAAAAGGGGAAAGAGGAGACTCTCCAGTAAAACCTGGTTCCAGAGATATCTAAACATATAAGCCAAATTCTTAAGGCATTACCAATGTACATCTACTAAAAATGTTAATCCACAATTTAAAATCCTCCCTCTTACCCATTAGATCATAAGAAAAACACATTACAAATAGAGATGATATCTTCCCAGAGCACTGTAAAAACAGTTTCAAGAATTTATAGACAGAGGTAGTGAGTAAAAAAATAAAAACAAAATCCAAGCCCAGATACGTAGTTTATTGAAAGGATGTTACCTGAAGCTTTAAACTAGGTTATGACATGTATAAAAGGATTGATGCAAAATCACCACTTTCAAAAACATTCCAAGGTGGTCTGTTTTCCAGCAAAGTCCCACTGAGGTTCAAGAGCTTACTTTGCTCATTAAGATAACTACCAACAAAATTATTAAAATCTGTAATGTTCCATGGTTGAAGCAAATGTTTCAGGTGGATTGCTTGTTTTTTGCTGGTTTTTTTGTTCATTTTTTAAACCAGCTCCCTCACCTTATTATTGAAGGGATAGAGAGTTCACTTCAAAGAGTATCAGCAGATTGGTAATTGTGTGTGATCCAAAACAATCACAGAAACAAACCATACAATGTACTTCGATATTTCTCTACTGACAAAGATGACAGAGGATTTCTTTGCTGGTTTTCTGTTTGTAATCACCAGCAGAAAACCACCCCGTGTCGAAAGGCAGTGCTTATTTTTCATCTGAGTATTTACTCTTGAGGGAGAGCCAGCCCTTTGTGGGAACTTATGAGTTATCTCTGAAGACAAAATTGTAGTCTTCAAGGACATGTAGTAGAGCAAAAGAAACAGTTTACGCAACTTCTTGTATTTTTAAAGGTGAGTCTCTCAGAAAGCCTTTTTGAAGGGGAAGGTGAAGTGACAAGAATGCATTAAGGGCCTAGCTCCAGCAGTCTTCTTGCCTTCTAAGGCTTTCTTAGAATTATATTGTGTTTTTTTTTCTTTTCAAAAACAAACATTTACATGACATATGTGAAGTTTAGATAGGCTTACTGTATGTTTTTCCAACAGTTTTACTAGAAAATATTCTCATGCGTGAAAAGAGAGAACCACGATTTAAGGAGATTAACATATTTAAAGAGCTTATTAAACACACAAAATGAGTACTCACTAAATGTGAATTTTCTCACATGTGAAAATCACATGTAAAATGAGGAACTTGATTTTTTTAAAATTCTGTGTTCATATAATTTATAAGTTATAATTTATGATGATTGCTTGAGGCAGCTCCTAACTTAATCCTGATGTAGGCAAAATTCCCGTTGATTTCACCGGATTTGTTTGAACAAAGCCATTAATACATTAATGGCTGTCATGGTTTTGTGTTTTTTGGTTTTCAGTATTCCACATCATAATATCATATAGTGCACTGGGAATTAAATTGTTAATGCTCCAGTTCTGTGTACCTGTCCCTGTACATTACGGAAGTCATGGGATCTGGCCTTTCCGGATGAGGGGGTCTCTTATTGCCTTGCAGTGGGTGATGGAGGGTGCTGTCCTAGCCATTCTAAGCTTTTCAGGTTTGACTTGGTCTCAGGAACTTTCTCTCTCTCCTATTTTATTTGATTTATTAGTCTCAATTTCAATTAGATTGTATTATATTGTGTTATCTTGCATTCCAATATCATAGTAAAATAAGTTTTCCTCCATAGATCGTTGCTGCTGTTTTTTTGGTAGCTTATGATAAATGTACCTTTTTGAGGTAGCTTATGATTCCTGATCATATTATCAAATATTTTTTTTCAATTTCATTGCTAGAAATAACTAGCTTCAGGAGCCTCCTGATTCATCTGAATGCTCAAGTATGCATTTAACTTTAAGTGCACAGAATATGCTTGAAATCAGCTAGTACTTCTCAATTAAGCATGAGCTTAAGAATCCCGTTCAATTGAAGTGTATATACCTTAAGCAATGCTGACATATCTACAGTTTCACAAGCAGAAGCTTTGTGATTTGCTTGTTATAATTAATTTTTTAAGGCTCTTAGCTGAGACAAAATTGCTGAGTTAGCAAAAATTGTGACACTGATTATACTGCCTTTTTTACTGTATATTTTTCACATTCATTATGCTTGATTTGAATAAATTGTGCAGTTAACATTGCATTTCTGATTATTTCCATGAGTTGGTTCCAGAAGTAGTACAGCTTCTTTTCACCTTGTACCAGCTATCTGCAGACTAGTGACAAAAACAGGGAAGAAAAGACTGAAATTCATAAAGTGAACTGGTTTCACTTGAAACAAGGAAGGCTGCCAGTGAGGAGAGGTGTATGATATGGCACTTTTAAGGAAGGTGATGCAAAATTGTTTCTCCCTAAACTAAGATGGATCAGAGATTGGTGATAAACAAGAAATGAAAAATAGTAACACTTAAGAACCAGGCAAAGAATCAGCAAAGAGGTAAATACACTCCTGTACAAATGTCAGAAAGCTAAAAATAAAATGCATTAAAAATAAAATGCTAAAAATAAACAGTGATTACTTCATTAATCTCCGTGCACTTGTGGCAAACGTTACACATACATACATTGTAGGGGAAACTGAGCAGAGGTAAAAGTTTTATAGGTCAAACTGAGCAGAAGTAAAAAATGTATAGGTCAGTGACTATCCAAGGAAACATCCACCCTTCTTTTAGTACATCATGAACAAACCTCAATTTGAGAATGTATGAAGTGGAAGTTTTTGGCATGATAACTGGAAGATGTCAAGTGAACCTCCAGCCCTAAAATAGGTTTTATGGGAAGTGTGGAGGAATGTAAGGAGAGCAGGCCTGTAAGGCTGCCAAGCAGACACAAATATGTAGAGGCTATATTATATAAATCTATAAAATTGCCCCACTCTTACTTTTTCCCTGGCAACTGTTCATGGTTACTATTAGACACTGCTTATTGGGATGACCAGATCATTGGTCTGCACCAGTGCAGCTAGTCTCATGTAGAAACAAATTAGCACAGTCTAGGCTGCATGGGTGTAGCGATGTTGTGCAGCCAGTGCTGCTGTGGGGTTCCTACCCTTTTTCAACAGGAAGGAAGATCAGGGCTGGTAAAGAGCAGAGAAGATGGGTTTGTTTGGACAGGGCAATGAAGAGATGCCCCTCATTAAGGGCATATGACAAAACTCCGCATAAATCCTTGTGTATGCTTCACTAGACAAGCAAAAAGTCTTTTAGTTCTAATGAGTAGGAGCAGCTTTTGAAAACTATTTTTTATTTATAAATTGCTGTTAATAATGTTTGCTGGTTATTAACTTGCAACCACTACTTCCATAATAGATATTTGACAAGTCACAATAATTATTGTCCCTACAGTGAACAGAGAAAACATCAGCAGATACTTTCCCTCATGCAAATACAAAGAAATGCCAGAGAAATTAGAAAATAATAAACATTTTAAACAGTGATAAGGTATTTTTTCTCAAAGGTATTTTAAATTAATCATCAACTGCAGTTATAACTGTGCCCACTGCATTGAAAGCTAAGTATTCCAACCATTTTTTTTTCAATATATAAAATTCACTTCAGCTGTGATTTATGGTATATCCTTAGAGTTCAGTATCTCCCTACTAACCCTTTTCCATCAGGGGGGTTGATTAATTCCATGTCCAAATGAGTGCAAAATATTATTTATTATCAGTATTATAACTCTAGTAAGTTTAAATTGGCAATCACTTTGATTTTAACCAAAAGCCATAAATATCTTCTTGCCTTATTTTTTATATTTTGTTTTCTGTATCACCAGACTGAAGTTGCAATAGCAGACTGGGCTTACACACTTGGCTGCTTCCTTTCTCCCCAAGCTCAGCAGCAGCTGATTTACTCAGTTGTTTAAACAGACTGGCAGGCTCAGCTACCACTGGTGTTCAACAGTCAGCCTCACCTGTTCAGCCTTTTGCTGCCAAATTCAAAGATTTTTTTCTCATCTTCTTTTTAAGTAACACAATGGTGGAATACTGAGCTTGTATGTAGCACCACACTGAGCAACAACATATACGCTGGAGAACAGGAGTTGCATTGACTACAAACTAGAGAAATGAATGTTGAAAACGCAGACTTTAGTTCAAATAGGATCACTTAAAGATATAACTGGGAAGAAACTCTCATCTGAGGAGGACAAGAAATGAGGCAGCAGTATAGTGAGACACAAGTTGAAGAGCAATGGCAGGCTGTAGCATAAGACAAGCACTATAGCTGGCTGCACGAATGCAAACAACTGCAAGAAACTTCAAATAATTATAGCAGCAACCAGAAGTAGCAAAGACTACATTTAAACACTGTATCTTGCCTTTGCATGAGTACAAGAGATATATATATGTGAAGTAAAGGTCTAGAGAAAAGTAAACAAAGCATGCTAAGAACTGGAGAACGTGAACCTGCAGGGAAGAGCTCAAGGCACTGGCATTTGGTCCAGGTAAGTATGAGAGGAAGCATGTGAAGGAATAGTGCAAAAGAAAAAAAAGGAAAAAAAACAGAAAAGATTGCCTTTGATATTTGTGTCAGAATGTGGTGTGAAGATAACTTAAATTGCAGAAAGAAAGTACAAGTACATCTTCAATTGTACACAAGTTTTCCATAGACAAGGACAGTTAACCTATGCAATACCTGATCTCAGAAAGATTCAAAACCTCCACTGTCATGTATTTTAAATAAACTGTTGGGCAATCATCTGCCAGGTGTGACCTTGATCTTATTATGAGGCAGACAAGAAAACTACATGATTTCTCAATATTCCTTTATTTTTCTACTGCATAAGTTACTGGTTTAATTTGCAAGTCTCTAACTTTTTTTTTTTTTAATAGATTTAGATCTTTTGATCTGAAAAAAGAACAGATAACGTAGCTTGGTAATCTTGTAATCCTTGACCTTGTGATGAAGTGAGACATTAGATACAATCTAGAATTATTGGGTTATTTCTAATTATACTCTAAACTCTCCTCTAAAATCATTTTAGCAATAAGCAATTGCAAAAGTTCAGCAAAATAATTTTTAACTTCAGTGACTTCTTCTTTATCAATGATAATCAACTTTAAACTACATATTCCATTTCACAAGAATCCTCAGTTGCTTGCCTTAGCCAGAATTAGTTTCTCTGCATAGCTCATGTAGTGAGACAAGTGCTTAGATACACCTCTACTTGTTTATGTATTTACAGCATCTTATCTCCTTAGCTGTTTCACATTGCTATGGGGACATCCCACTGAAATGGAAAGAGCTCTGAGCAGAGAAGGCAAATGACAATGAAAACAGTTTACTGTATGCTGTAGGAAAGGGGCAGAAAAACAACATTGGCACAGACAAAAAGGAAAAGCAAAGCTGGATTGTTGACATCCACAGTACAGGCACACTCATTTGAAAGATATCATTCAGAAGAATTACTTACCTCTAAATGGATTCATTGAATATATTGCTCCCTGAACCATGATTATGCACAGTGCAAATATATCCCATTTGAGTTCTCCTAAATCACTAACGCATAATAGTAGGAAAGCAAGCCACATTTTCTAAATGTCAGAAAAGTTTAATAAAGCCTGAAGAAGGATATGAAAAGTGTCTCTCTTTTACTTGGAGCCATAATTTGTAGTTATCAATGATGATATTCATTACTGAAACAGTTCAGTGATTGAAGTACCTAAGTCAAACTGTGCGCATTAACTACAAAAAATAAATGCAATCATAATTCCATAGGCAGACTACCTGTGCTAGACCCTTAATAAATGTAAATTATCAGCTGAGGATCTGGTCATCCTTGCTGTATCTTTCTCTCATTTTAAAAGAAAATGCCATTAGTCATACATAAGAGATACCAATGCTTCTTTTTTTTTTTTTTAATTAAACACAGCATGACTTTTACATTTTTATGGGACTGCCTGAAAGGAACTCAGAGATCAACTTAGTCAAAGATTCCAGACTTCTCATAGAGGACCTCTAAGATGGTAAGAGTCATTACAAGTATAAGATTGGTACTAACCACGATGCCAATGACTGCTAACATTCACATAAAGAAATGGAACCTATTAGTAGCACACATGAAAAGCAAGAGATGCTTGGCAAATATAAATGCTAATGAAAAGCTTACATCTAAATAATGCCTGATGAGTTCATGAATTCAAATTATTTCTCATAATCTTGTAGCAACTTTCATTTAATAACTTGTTTGGCACAAACTTTATAGAAGTCAAAACTGTTCTCCCTATTCCAGAGAGTTCAAGGTTAAGTAATGTCCAGTTCTGATGTCTGGCCACCTGATATACTCTAAGTAATCATGTGGTGAAACAATAGTCTACTTGCACTATGAAACAGCATACTTCCTACTTCACTGACCTGTTTGTTTATCCAGACTGAGTTCCTGCAAATGTAGCTTGTCAGAAGAGTAACTGGGTTCATGGTCCATCAATCAATCAGAATGGAGAGTGATGATTACACTGAAGTTCAGCATAGAAGATTTTGTGAAGAAGCTGTAGGTCCCTGAAATACTTAGGGATGCAAATGAATTCGTTGTGATGTTGCTATGAATAAGTTAAAGGGACACTGTCAAGGCTGTTTAGCTAAGAAAAATTTTTAGGCACAAAATTTAAAATAAATAAAACGCACACATGACTTACAGTGCAACCCAATAAAAACAAACCAGAGCCAGCTTGTTTGGTGCTTGCTGCTGCCATTTTTTTTTCTTTTTTCTTTTTGCTAGTTGTTTTCCTTTAATTATTAATATTTTTCTTTTTCATTTATATTTTTATTTGTTTTTAAATCTATGCCTTTGAGAGACATTGGCTTTCCAAATTAGTATATTACTGCAATCAGGAAGCCAAGGTGTATGTAAGGAATTTTTTAAACTAGGGCATTGTTTTTGTATGTTTAATAGTTAAATAGTAGATATTGGAAACTATATCAAATGTAAGTACATCACTGAAAAAAAAGCAGAGTTCAATCAGAAGATGTACTGGGTATAAACTGATGCAATCAGTGAGTTTAAGACCTGCTAATCATTCTCTTAAAGCTGTTTTACTTCTGCCCTGAATCAAAGGGTTAGAATTTATGTAATATTTCAGTACCAAGAATTTTAATAAATCAAAGAGGACATTTTTAACCACTTTAACAGATACCAAAAATGATGTAGAAGACTATCTCAGTGAATGCATATATTTTTCTAAAAGGCAAATATGTGTTTCTGTTTACATATGCAGGAATAGATCTTGCTTTTTAAGAAAGTGCAAGAGTAATATTAAGCAGCAGAAACTAAAGTGATATATCTAAATTTATTTTGACAAAGCTACAATGGATTTATTCTGTTTTCTTTCAGAGACAATATAATCCATGAAATGCATTCCAATCTCTTCTCTTTTTTGGACATCTTTTAAGTAAATTTTTTCATCACAAGCAAACAACCTTATGAAAAAAAATCAATTGTCTCCCCTTTTATACATACTGCTTTGGTTTTTGATTTTGTTTGGTTTGTTTTGATTTTGCCCAATGGGACTTTCAATCTTAAGTTAGTATTCTGTGTTAAACAATTTCAACATCATTATGTGAAAATGTTGTTGGTTTTTTTTTTCCTTTTTTTATGCCTACTTCAAAATATTTCTGATTCTGTTATCTAAAAATGCAACAGCAACATATAGTAACTTGAAAATGCATATAGCCAATGTTTACCCCATGACCACTGAGTTTAGTAGCCGTTGTCTGGCTTAGTATATTTTAAATGGACAGAATGGCACAGTTTAGTGAAAATTCCCCATTGTTGAAGCAGGGTACCTTGTTCATAGATTGAAATACGCACTAAAGGAATTTTTATCTAGGCTACACTTTGATTATTTGTAAGTATTTTTAAAATGCGATTAGTTTTGCGGTGCCATTTCACAACAGAAAGATCATGAAAGTTCTTTTGCTTTGAAAGTTAATATTGGAGCAATTTTTGTTTTGACAAAATAAACATAAATGATCCTACATCTAATACTTAAAACCTATTGGTTCTACCAGTGTTAATGGTCCTATAAGGCAGATTACCCTCAGAAACACCTTACAAAAATAATTCCCTAAACATTCTAGGAGTTCATCAACAAAAGTCATGTAGGATGCTCTGAAAATAAGGCTTCCAATTTATTTCCATGGAAACTACCACAGATAAAAAGAACACAGTAACACCATTGATAAAGCAAATTCTCAGCTACAGAATACTGTTTTTCAACATAGCGTTCAATGTTTTTCACCGCTATGCACACTATGCATTTTTGCCAAGAATGAACAAGGGCCTGCATGCCATGCTTGTAAATAACTGCACCAGCAGATGTGACCTGTTGTCGTTGTTTCTACTGCTGAAACACAGCACCCACTCCCTCACTGTGCTCACATCCACTTGTTGATTTGCATAAACATTCAGCAAACACCAATGAATGTCAATGGGTGCCATATTCTCCACATGGAGTAATCCAATTACACACCTTTTCTTCATACATGTTCTCAAGTCAGACATCATATTATCAGTCTGTCCCCCTGTGGCCATCTCTTGCATGGCAAGAAAATATAATGGGATATGGTTCAGCTTCTACTGCTATGCTATCAACATCTGCCTTTGATGTTGTGGTCCAACATAATACAATAGAAGTCATTACTCCTGGACTAGTCCTCATAAAAAGATGGATAAAAGGGAAGAACTGTGTGATTGAAATATGGTGTAATGTTTAACTTCCCAAAGTAGTTAGGAAAATTTAGAGGGCAGAGATATTCTGAAGAAAAAAAGCATCAGAAAATAAAACACAGATCGCCCAAAGGCTTCAAGAGGAAAGAAAAAAATGAACAACTATATTCATAATCAAGAGAGCCGGGTCATTGGAGTATAGACTGAATGTTTTGCACTATAGCAACAACTAATTTTTAAACCCTAATTCCTGTACATTGACAAGTATGCGTTGGCCTCAGAAGCATTTCCTCCCTCTACAAGTACTGAAAGTGGGCAGTGTAGCTAGGATGACTGCAGAGATATGCTCTCTACCAAGCCCATGCCTAGAGTCTTGGAGAAGAAAAGTTTAGACAAGACTGAGAGTGATTTATACATACAACATACTGAGACTGCTGGAGTAGTATAAGATTAAGGGTATGTGGTAGCTGGAACTTGAAAGACACATATGGGTTTCATTTCATATTCTCAAAAATGTTGTACCGCACCTGTGTAGAGCATAATTACCCAGCTATGAGAAGTGGTTCCAAGTCAAAATTAAACTTAAGAAACTTAACAAACTTAACTTATGGGAAAATAAAAATCGGTGTAGAATGACAAAGTACAGAGACAGAAAAAAAATAAAAGCAGGCATAAAACTTTGTTTCATCAGCTCGAACTTGTGTTTAATATTGTTTGCTTTTTTTCCTAGCAAGTTAGCAGTTTTAGGGTCCTGCTAGTGATAAACTAATCTGGCTGAAAACTTCCATATTTTGATTAGTCACTGTTTGCTGCCTTCCAGAAATGCCATTTGAAGGATTAAATTTTAAATGAAGATAAAGTGCACATTTAGACAGACTGTAAAAGATGAAACAGAAGAACAAAGTGGCTGCTTTAAATTTGCTGGACTGATGTAAGCATTGGTATATTTGAATAGAACATGTAACAGAGAAGGACCTACTCACAGCCTAATTAGGACTATCTCTGGCCTAATTTCTGTAATTATTTCAGTGCACACTTGTGGTCAGTCAAATCATAAGTATAAAAATGCAAGCTAATCCTACACACTTACATGAAACATAAATTCTTATTATCCAGCAGACTTAATGTAAACTCCTCATAACTAATTGTTTTGAAATCCGTAGGAAGACTGACTCATTCTTTCAAAAATACAATATTTAGAAGGCTAGGAACTCCTACTCTCTTACCTATTTGTGGATAAAGAGAAGAGCAGAATTTTTATTTACAGAACTCTAATACTTTTCATAAGACCTAGTCAAGAAATTCAGAATGGATGCACACAGCTAGCTCCCATTCCTACCCATTGCCAAAATGGGGGAAAAAGATATTAATTTGAAGTATTCCATTGAAATATTTTCCAAATATTGAACATTTGCAAAATAATTAACCATAACTATTTAACTCAGTTTTTTTTGTTTTTGTTTTTAATAAAAAATGACTTTAAAAGGTGTCAGCTTGATTTCAGACAAGACCCATCCCCTTCTTTCATTTTTTATAGTAAAATAATTTCAGAGCAAGTTTTCCTTCTTTTCCCCTTAATTTTCATTTTCACCAATAAAAAGTAAAAAATGGGAAAAAAATCAAAGATCTAGCTCTGGTTCTTCACTTAAATAAATAACCGCTGTTTTCTTAACCTGTATGTTCTGATTTCCAGCAAATGATAAGTGATCCAGTTTGAGTTCCGGTTACAAATATTCTCATCCTCAGTTTATATCCTCCACATCAACGTTATATAAATAAGAGAACTTGATGCTTTGCTTCGGTACTTCACCCTCCTTAAACTGACTTAGTTCTAGGAGAATGCTATGAAAGAACAGAAAGATCAGCCATCCTTTTAAATCAGGTTTAAATAGGTAACCTATTGAAGCAGGAGAAAAGTTTAATACCTATATTTATGCACATCTAGAAATTTATACTTGTTTGATCGTGTTTGATAGGATTAATCTGACTTTTCATTATAAAATCCTATGCTTCTATCAAGTCTCAGCTAGTTTTTCCTGTTTCTTTGGAGGCACTCTAGAGAGTAACTTATACCATTCATGGTCCAAATGCATTCATGCTTGTGGTGGTTTCCCTTCTGGTGACTGGAGTTAATGGAGAGGAAAGTGGGATTCATTGCTTAGACATTTTGACAGATTTTCAAACTGTCAAATGCCCAGAGTTTATCCAAATAGTAAGGTTTAAGGATTTAGGAGAATGTGAGCTCCTTGTTAAAATTCAACAACATCAGTTCAGAGCCCAAATACTGCAGAGCATAGAGGATAGAAAATTAGAGAATAAGAAAACTGAGAAAAGAAAATGGTACAAGCGTGCAGTCCAGGAGGTTCCAGAAGAAGAATAAACCACTGCTTGAAATGGCCAAGTAAGTTCAAAAGCAGGATCAGAGTTTACTACCTTACACAGCCATGAAAATGGTAATCAACTTAAAAAATTGATTTATCTTCTTCGATGAGATTTTTCTTTTCTGTTTTGCAGCTAGGCCTTAAGATAGTTATTACAGCTCACCTCCAAAATACTTCATAAGTGGTGATTTTTGCCAAGGTATACCAGCAACCTTGTAACACATTCTTATTGAGGTTTAGGGAAGGGGACAGGGTCTGCTCATCAGAGGAGGTGTGTTTGGTTTGTTTTTTTTTTTGTGGTTTTCTTTGGACTATTTTAAAGCAGTCCACAAATTTCTTACTCAGAATAAAACATATCATTAAATTCTGGCTCCCACTGTGTTCACATTTAAGTATGCATATGACTTCACTCACGTGAGTAATCTTCTTGACCTCTGGGCCCAGGGATCAGAAAAAAGTGTATTCAGGTTTGCCTGTCACTGGAATGGATAACATACATTAATACTTTGGTTATGAATAAAAAATCTACTGCAAAGCTTTTAATAAATATAGTCCTGTTTATATATGGAAAAATGAATAGAATTCTGTTTAGTCAAGATTTTTTTCCGATTTAGCATCAGATCTGAGATGCGTGAAATCCTTCCAAGTGAGAATACTTTTTTGACAGTCCATTGCTTTAGCCCTGCTCTCTGTGTCATTTTGCTTGCCTTTTTGCTCACTTCTGAATCACTGTGAAAAATAAATTTTAGTTATGCAGGAAGGTTTTCAGGGGCATCATACTAGAAGAATGATTACAAAAGGGATAAGAGGAGTAGTTGCATTGTTGGGTTTACTGTAAAGTTAAATTCACTTATCAATTCCCAGTCTGTCATCTTTCATTAGTCAGTTCAGTGCAGGATTTGAACACCGCATGGGCCACTTGTCACAATGACCAAAAGTGAGACAAGAAATGATGTAAAACTCTTTCCCTTGACAGTACAGACACAGATGGAGACTTCATTCTGACCATATTGTCTGCTTTAGTGCCATCCCTAAAGCTATTAACTATCATAATGATGGGGCTCAAGTTATTTATTTCTTCACCATTTCCTGATGTTTTTGCAGCATTACTGAGCATACTGAGTCCTACTAGAAGCCTTTGTGTTTGTCCTTGAAGGCGTATGCTACATGCAAAATGCTTGATCTAAGGTATTCACTTATCAGCAGAAATACAAATGTGAGATAAAACACTATTTTTCTACAGTGGCTGATCTAACTCAGAACGGAAACATATTACACTCATTTGCCAAATATCTGTGCTTTCTTGTACTGGGGCTCGAAGATTTTGTAACCTTTTTGACATTCTTGTGATGATTAAAATCAGCAGATAACAGCTATTATTACAAAAATTTGTTACCATCTGATTCACTTCAGCTGCCTTTGTGAAAATTATCATACTTCCCAACTTCTAAAAAAAAAATGAGAAACTAATGTTTTCAAAATGACAATTTAATAAAAAATGAATATGTAGTAATGTAGACCAACAAAATTAAGAAATATCCCTTCCATGTTTTTCCTTTCCACACTTTCTCAGCCAGTACAGAACTCCCTAATTGTAAAGTCGCAGTAAGCAGCTCCACAGTTCTGGAGAATAGTTGGAAACTACAGCAAATCAAGAAACATGGAGGGGAGTGATCCAGGAACAGATCACAAATACAGTCCTAGTATCAAAGAGAACTCTAGAGATCAAGTTCAACACCCCTGCTAAAGCAGATTCCCTACAGTAGGCTGTACATAGGAGCTCAAGTGGGTCTTGAATGAAAGAGGCTACGAAGCCTCTTTGTGCAGTGGTTCCAGTGCTCCATCACTCTCGCGTAAATAGTTCTTCTCTGTGTTTGTATGGAACTTCCTGTGTTCCAGACTCTCCCATGCAAGAAGTTAGAATTGCTAAAAAGAATAGTTTCTCATCTTAGAGAGACTGAAAAGTCTGAACATTGGCAGAAATGCTATTTCTGACAACAGATTTTCCCATGAAAAATTCCCAGTCTGTTCTTAGAAACTAGATAATTTCTGGGAAAAAAAAAAGAAAACCAGTACAATTAGCCTGGTATGGATTGCTGCGTCTCTGGATGATAAGAGATGCTGCTAGTCTTGGTCACGCAATCCAATTTGGATTACACAACAACCTCTGCGTTTTCTTCAGATTTTACTCCAAAGACAAGCCAGGCTGAGATGATAACTTCTGTATACGTATTAGCTGAAAGTCACTGCAATTATTTACAATGCATTAAGTGTTATGAAAGCTAGACAAAAAGAAAAAAATAGCTAGCTTAATAAAGCACTCTAAAAGCACTGTAAATTAGCTCATTTATGAGAACAACATTATTTCTCTCCTGAGTGCAAAGGTTTTTCTTACTTTAGAAGGTACCCCAACAGTAGAGAAACAGAGAAAGGAAGACTCCTGACACTTTTATCCCAGGTGCAGTTATGGCAGGGTTTACAATTTAGACCAAACTGAACCCATGAATGCTGCTCTCACAGCTGCCATCATCTCCAGCAGATCTACATGCATATCTGCTTCCATAGGGCACAGTATGCCCCTCAGAGAAGGGGAGGCTATTCAGCAGGTGTTTGCATACATGCAGCAAATTACGAAAGAGAAGCATCCCAAAATTTTTGTGAGATCCATCCTACTGTCTGATTTTATTTACTCTGGAAACTAGTTTAAATAATCAGTTCCTTCATGCCTACATGTGAACTGGTGAGAATCCCTTTCTGCTGTGTTTGTTCTCTCCATCAAGAGCAGGTATTTGTACCCTTGCTATTCATACAGCTTCTTGTAAATACAGCACAGCAATCCAATTTTAATTTAATTGGAATGACAGCTTTGATGCTCAGAGCTATTGCTCTGCAGAAATTAGTAGGGAGATGTTTGGTCCCTGTAATCACAGTGTGCTTACAATTTGCTGCAAAATAATTCTCCTAATAGGATCTTAACTAGAACAAGCTTCATGGTGAACAACTGTGAACTTGTGCTGTACTACGAGTCACTTGTAGGTGATAAAACTGGTTGGATAGATAAAACTTGGATCAAGTGCCTTGTAATTTAACAGGAGAATTTGCCAAAGTTGTTAAGAGTCCTCTTAATAAAAAAAGTTGAAACATTTAAATATCAAACACCTAGTCAACAGGCCTCAGTCAGTAAGATACTTCATTATTTAAATCTCAAGTTGCAGAGATATTGTGTAGTAACAGGACATATTTGTGACAGGCCAACTAACAGTGCATACGTGCAAGTATGCCTATCAGCATCCATAAAGTTGTACGTGCACGTGTACACACACACTAACACGATATCTCTTCCCCCTCTGCATATAAGCCCTAGGGTGGAGACAATGCAGGACGTAAAAACAACCTAAAATAGCTACCCCTCAGACTAAAAATTATTTGCGTTTCTACATTCTTTCAAGAAAAAAAACTCCTCTTGTGAAAATGGAAGGCAGTGGATTGTAACTAAGATCCCTGTTCACAGAATCATAGAATGGCTTGGTTGGAAAGGACCACAAGGATCATTAAGTCCCAACCCTTTGCCGCAGGCAGGGTTGCCAACTGCTAGATCAAGTACTAGATCAGATTGCCCAGGGCCTCATCCAACCTGACCTTAAACACCTCCAGGGTGTGTGGGACATCCACAACCTCTCTGGGAAACCTGTTCCAGAACCTCACCACTCTTCAGTAAAAGCCTTGCCTCTAATGTCAAATCTAAATCTCCTTTCCTTTAGTTTAAAACCATTCTCCATTGTCCTGTCACTATCTACCTTTGTAAAAAGTTGATTCCCCTCATCTTTATAAACTCTCTTTAAATATTGGAAGGCCACAACAAGGTCTCCCTGCAGCCTTCTCTTTTCCAGTCTGAACAAGACCAGTTCCTTCACCCTGTCTTCATAGATGTGCTCCAGCTCTTGGATCATCTTTGTGGCCTCCCTCTGGACCCTCTCCAAAAGTTCCACATCTTTCCTGCGTTGGATACCCCAGGCTTGGACACAGTACTCCAGCTGGGGCCTCCTGCGGACAGGATAGAGGGGAACAAATCCCCTCCTTGCTCTGCTGGCTGCCCTTCTTCTCACTGAAGCCGTGATACCATTGTCCTTCTGGGCTGTGAGTGCACACTGCTGGCTCATGTTAAATTTTTCATCATCCAGAATCCCTAAGTCCTTCTCAGTAAGGCTGCTCTCAAGGAATTCTTCTCCTATATTCTATTGCCACATATTTGAAAAATATATTAAAATCTGTGAAATTTTATCAATAATCATATCTCCCACGCTGTATAATCGATGAAAATTATATAAAAGAATATTATATAATCAAATAATATTAAGATGTTATAATAATGAAATAAGCAAGAGAGTTAAGCACAGCAAGACAAAGAAAATCAATAGGACGCTTACCCGTGTCATGGGCTTGCTCAGGAAACTCCAGTAGAGTGGATCTTCCAAAGAGAGAGATCCTTCCCGACTGGTAGTCAGCTCTTAAATGGGTCTAAGAGAGGTGGAGCCAGGCTCCACCCCTTCCTGCAGCACAGGTGAATTGCTTTCATCTGTGCTCCCAGGGCTGACTCATTGCTCACCTCAGGTGATTAATCAGAGGTTCAGGCCATGACTCAGCAGTTCCCATACACATACATACCAAATAAAGAATATAATCTTCTCTTTGTATTTATTTTATGATCATTTTTATCACTTTGAACTCTTGCATCTATTGTCATCTTAGGGCTGGATACTGTGTGAAAATAAAGGCCCCCAACTTCCCGTGGAAGCACTTCACTTGCCCTCAAAGGGCCACACATCTCAACATTAAATACATGCAACTGAGATGCATTATCTACTTCAACCTGCTTCATGCAAAGAATAATACAATAAACATTACAAATGACAGTAATCACAATTGCAAATACGCATTTCTTTAAGAGGATAGTTTGGCAAATTGAAGTTCCACTGATTTATGTAGGGACAGTGTATTTCATATGCTCTGTGGAGCATCTCTGTGAATCAGACTCTAGTTCATCTGTGGTACTTTTCATATACTTTCGTCTAGTGCAGGAAGAGTTCAAGCAAGTTCCTTTCAAAAGCAAGAAACTATAAAGACCATACGTTTCCACTGTATATAACATATCTAAACAAACATGCTAAGTATCGGCTAGCCCCAGACTTTGTGCCTGTGTTAAATCCCAGCCAAAAGCCTACTAGTAATGTGGTACTTCATTTGCATAGTTGCTGAAATTGCCACTTTTTACATTATCTTCGCTTTTATTGGAGTAAACTGAGTAACAGACTGATTTGCTGGAGAAGAGTAGCTTTTGATTTCATGACACATGGAAGTCCTCCAATGCCGGATTCCGGCACTGACAGCAACACAGAATGTGTTTAGTGCTTAGACTTCTTTTCTCCCCATCCTTAATATATAAAGCAAAATAGAACTTTTTGACTGATAAGAGAAAATGTGGTCTTGTAGCACACAGGCTGTGGAAGACTCATACAATTCCTGTCACTAGTTTTACCTCTCAGCAGTGAGGTATGGAATAGGCTTTTCTAAAGATTAGAATGTAAATGGGCGTACACCTGTATGGCCAAGTCTGTTATTGACAGCTTTCATTTCTGCTCCATTGGTGCATAAAAAATATAGCTTCAAAACACCAGTCCAATTTAGCTGACAGGCAACAGCTATATGCCTTTTCAAAGTAGAGGTTTAGAAAGCAAACTCATGCTGAATGAAAAGCTCCTACCTTCTCAATCTCTGTTCAGTTAAATGACTGCTTTCACTGCAAATTTTATTTCAAAATTTCTGTCAAATGCACTGGGATTTCTATGCATTTTTTTAACCTTGCATGTGCACATGTCCCTGGTGCTACATGAAGGATCATTTTCCATTTCACTGCTAGAAAGAAGACAAAAAATTTCAAACACAGTGTGAACTCTGAGCACAGAAATCTTTTCTCATGTCCTGGCCATCCTTGTGCTTGCCTCCTTGCCTCTGCCTTTCCCCTCAGAACTGTGTCTTTTGTCTTTTTTTCACTGAAGCTATCCTCTCAAGAAGATGCAGTAGGTATCACGGAGCCTTTACTACTTTCTCGTTTCTTAGCTTTATTCTTATCTCATCTTTGTAGAGGTTGCAAAGTAGGTTTCCCCACATGTCATGAGTCTTCACCATGCTATTTGAACACCTTCTACATGAAAATCAATATTAATGTTCCTGGCAGATTTCAGACAATTGCTAGCACTTCTTACAAGGATCATAGTTTAGGGGCTGGCATAACCATGTCAGCTCCATGCACACATACCTCTTATCTACTATCTAATTTCTGTGTTGTAATCACTTTTTTGGGTAAATATGATGTTCATATCTTATTAAACACATACACTGCTCAACAGGTACTTGTGCACTCTAGTCTATACATCCATTTGAATTTGCTGAAATTAGGTATTCTGGCTTCAGTAACTACCCAGAAATGCATAGCTCTGAAATCTGTGTGCATATAAACCCATTTTGTTAGGAAAACCCATGTAACAAATTAGGAAAAATATGTTTTCAATGATATTCTCACAACTAGCTAATCAGTGTAAACATGCATGCTAACAACTTTTAAAGTGTTGTTTGGAGCAATCCACATACTGTTTAGACCTTCTATAAGCAATACATTTTTATTTCTTTCAATCATCTAGTCCAGCTCCCCTGCAATGAACAGGGACATCCACAGCTAGATAAGGTTGTCCAGCACCTGATCCAGTTTCATCTTTAAAGTCTCCAAGGGACAGGGTATCAACCACATCTCTAGGCAACTTGTTCCTGTGAGTTACTGCCCTCACTGTGAAAGACATTTCCTTATATCCAAAATAAATCTACCCTCTTTAAGCTTGAAACCATTTCCCCTTGTTCTATAGCAACAGACCCTACTAAAGATTTTGTCCCCTTCTTTCCTGTTGCTCTTCTTTAGATGCTGAAAGATTGCTGTCAGCCTTCTCTTCTCCAGGCTGCACAGTCCCATCTCTCTCAGCCTGCCCTCATAGAAGCGGTGCTGTGGCCTTCCTCTGGTTGCATTCCAACAGGTAGATGTCGCTCCTGTACTGAGCACTCAGGAGAAAAGGATGTTATGAAGTACCATATTGAAGGTCTTACTAAAGTCTAGATAGATTAAATCAGTGGCTCTCCCCTTGTCCACTGATGCACTGGCACCATCATAAAAGGCCACTAGGTTGGTCAAACAGAATTTTCCCTTCATGAAGCCATGCTGGTTCTCCCAATTCAACCTCCCTGACTTCCACATGCCCTGCATAACTTCCAGGAGGATCTACTCCATGATCTTTTCTGGCACAGAAATGAGGCTGATAGGTGGGTGGTTCCCAGGGTCATCTTTTTTACTCTTCTTAAAAATGGTTGTGATGTTACCTTTTTTCCAGCCACCAGAGACTTCATCTGATTGCAACAACTTTTCAAAAATCTTTGAGTGGCTTGGCTACTTCATCATCTAATTCCCTCAGGACTCTGGCGTGCATCTCACCAGGACCCATAGTCTTGTGGATATTCAGGTTCCTCTGATGATCATGATCTTTGCTTACAGTGGGAGGGACGTTGCTTCCCCAGTCCCCTCCTATCAAACCAAACATTTGAGGGCTGTATGGCAAGCTGTTATCAGAGAGGACTGAGGCAAGAATTCATTAAGATGTAGAGATGTAGAGCTTACCTTCCTCTCCTCAGTAATGGGCACTGGTTAAAATCCCACTAAGAGATGGGATTTTGGTTAAATCCACTACTTAAAATCCCATTCAGACCAACTACTAGACTGTTTCTGTCTCCTAGCTACAGGTTGTCCAATCTATCAGAAAACAGAGCTTGATCTTTCTGTTTTCTCACATATCATTGTTAAAACTGTTAAATGTAGAGAATTGTTCCAACAATATAGATGATGTTACTCTAAAGGAAATAAAAGAGGTAGGAAATGTGCTATTTTATCACAGAGGTACTGTATTTTCCTGGTACAATCTAAGGGCAACAAGGAGAAGATGCACCCATTTGGGGAAATCATTCAGAAAAGCTGTTCCCAAAGCAGAAAGGCAAACATCTCTACACAGACAGAAAATTAGCTATCTGTCTTGACCTGTTCACCTTACATGAAGTGAAAAGGGATATTTTTTTTATATCCTTGCTGTAGTTCTCAAGTTGCAGAGAAAGTATGCTTGTTACTGGCCTTGTCTTCCAGGAAAAAAAAAAAAAAAAAGATTTCATAATGATGATTCTGAAACCAACAAAAAAAGAAACCTGGCAAAGCTTACTATTTCCACATAGAGCCTTGGGAGTTTTGCCCTTAAGTTTCCAAACAGAAATATAAATTATGTTTTTACACTTTTTCTTCCATTATTGTCCTCATCACTGATGTGAATAGTGCCACTGAATTAAGTGTCCTCAGTGCAACACAAGGGAATTGCAAAATATAACTGTTGGATTATGTTCCAACTCACTCATGTTTACATATTTCTTAAAAGAAAGATTTGTGTCTTTGTGTCTTAAAAAAAAAGAAGAAAGATGAATAATTCCCAGAGGAATTTTGAAGCATGCCTAATAAGCTGATTTAGTAGCAAACATCTTTGAAAAGAAATGTCATTTAAATGCTCTAAAACACTTTTTGCTCTCAAAGATACTAGTATCTGGGGACTCTTTATCATGTTTCTGCCTCCAGATGTAGCTCATCCCAGTTGCTGAAAATGAGAATCACTAAATGTGAATAAATCAGTGCTTCCACTTAAATGAACTTCGTGTATTAAATTACTGGACTGATTCCAATAAAATAAAATTAAATAAAATAAAATTAAATAAAATAAAACCAAAACCCAACAACAACAAAAACTCTACCTTTTATATTTTTCAGGGATTTGTGAACCTCAGTAAGTTTAAATGGAAAAAGTTAAATGCTGCCACACAGAATATGAGCAGCAAACTCTCCCTGTTTTTTGACACTCAAATCATTTCATACTCACTCTGCTTTCCTGCTTACCCACAGACACCACCTGCATGGCTGCACTTGTATACCCACACACTCATGAAATGGTAGAGTGGACAATCACATTTTCTTTGAAGATAGCTTCCCATCAAGTTAGCATATAGTTAAACATGCTGCAAGACAACTGGAAGATTGGTTTCTGGGACAAACTCAAGCTTGCAGCTTTGAGAATAGCAAAGTAAAAGGTTTTTAAGAAGATGGTGCCCCTGTCTTTGGGAAGACAGCTGCCCAATGCAAGAGCATCTTCCAGAAGACTGGATTTGGCAGTAGTCGTGCTGCTCTTGCCTGAGGAGACAGTACACCGCAAATAGATGAATGTGAAATAAGAAGAGAAAAATAGGAGTGAAAGGGAAGAAAATAAAAATCGTTATTTTTCTTGACTATACGTTATGCAGCAAAATGAAATGACTGTTCTGGCAGGAAATTAGCATCACTTTGGGAAAGGGCAACGAGTGATGTCCCCCAAGGGTCTGTCCTGGGACCAGTGCTCTTTAACATCTTTATCAATGACATGATGGAATTGAGTTTACACTCAATGTGACCTCATTGCAGCATTTCAATACCTAAAGGGAGCCTACAGAGGGGAGGGGAACTCTTTGAAAGGGTAGATAACAGCAGGACAAGGGGAAATGGTTTTAAGTTGAGGGAGGGGAGATTTAGGTTGGATGTCAGGGGGAAGTTCTTTATTATGAGAGTGGTGAGGTGCTGGAACAGGCTGTTCAGAGAGGTTGTGGATGCCTCGTCCCTGGAGGTGTTCAAGGCCATGTTGGATGGGGCCCTGGGCAGCCTGGTCTAGTATTAAATGTGGGGATTGGTGTCCCTGCCTGTGGCAGAGGGGTTGGAGATTCATGATCTTTGAGGTCCCTTCCAACTCAGGCCATTCTGTGATTCTGTGTTTCTGTGATTAGGAAATGTACTGCTGTTGTTCAGAGTACTAAGCTCTGCTACGCCTTTTTCTCCCCACATACATATTGTCTTGAAGGTTGGACTAGATGTTCTTGTAGGCCTTTTCCAAACTTATGATTCTATGATTCTATGTCCTGATCATATTTCCTTTTCATCAGCCTGATGGAATGCTGAACAGGTCTGACATTAAATTGTCCTTGGTCTCTATTTTTCAGTCTGTGACACTGGATGAGGAAAAATGACTGCAGTGGACAAAACACTTACTGTACTAGCATTTGTTTAAAAGTCCTCATTCTGGGATAACTTTTATTAAAAAAATAAAAGGGGGGTGGAGGGGGGGGGAGGGAGGAAGAAACAAAACTTTCTCTGTCTCACAAACATTGTTATCTGCTGCTTCTCCTCCTACTGTCAATTCCTTTAAATTTTCTGTCACCTTCTCCTTTCTTTCACTGCAATTCCTGTCTTCTTTGTGGTTCTCCTTCAGTTTTATCTCTAATCCCCTTCTGATGAATCTTGATGAATCTTTATTTCCTTGTTATTTCATCTTTTAAATAAATATAATTTATAAAAAACTTAACATTTCTTAGCTGGGGAATCAGATGATAATGGGTCATTCTGGGTAAAGCTTGTTTATGTGCATAGTTCTATTTCTCAGGGATCCTTCAGTGCTATGCAGCCAAACCAAATGTAAGATGTGGATAATAATATAACTACGCTCTCCACTCCTGTAGGTGACATCAGAGGAGAACATGCTTGGAAAGTACGATATTGTCATCTTTCAGAGGTAATAATATTTCATTTTTAGTTTTTTTAAAAATACTCTATTTCCTGCTTATAACAATTTGTGACTCAAAAAGCACGAGGTAGTAGCATCAATTCAATCATGTTTTGAGAATTCCTTCCTGTTTGCGTATTCTTCTAAAACCCATTTTTCTCCTTGCAACAAAGTATGGGGTTAAAAGCATTATTTCAACATCTCATATTTCAAAATACTGAAGTAGCATGAGAGAGCACTCTCCAAAAAAGAAAGAATCTAGACTGAAAATTAACTGCTTTAAACTATACAACCAACCAGTCCCACTCTCTAAAAGAAATGCCAGTAAACATAGTTGAATCAAACTGCATATATCTCCCAGACAGATGGTAAATGTTATATATGCAATTGTATTATATATTACCTTCTATATAATTCTATTATACATAGCTTCACTTCTAAAAGAATGTTACGTAGAGTAGCTAGAAGAAATGGATGGGAAAAAAAGATCTAAATTTGTCCTTTGAATAGATAAGAAGTGTTGTTTCCATTTCAGAGAGTAATAAAATTTCATTTCTCTTTGTTTTTAAAATATTTCTTTGGTAAGATGGGAACAGTGAAAATCTAATGTCAGTTGTTATTGAAAGCCCTCTTTCTTCTCATTCACACAACACTGGCATCGTATTGACTTTTCTTCTACCTCCACAAATCCCCTGACTATTTGTATTTAAGGCTATTGTTTAATAAATGCAAATACATACATCAGTGGCAAGTATGCCCAGGAGCTCCAGAACAGCTCCAATGCTTCGTATGAATCTTCCATAATTTTGGCAGGTGACCTTTCTTTCTGTGTGAGCAAAGGACACAAATTCCAAGTGGCACAGAGCTGTTTTCACTGCTGCGGTCTGCAGCATAGTTCAAAGAGCACAATGAAAAAATAAGATATTTATTAAGAATTTTTCAGCACAGGATATTTAATAGATGCTTAACTTTCTGGCTAAGAAGAAAGATTTTCAATTAAATAATTGTTGGTTTAACTAATGGTGTTACCATCAGATATATAGAGAGCAAATTGTTTAACCATTAGAACAGATGCTTCTGAAAACCAAATCAGGAATACACTATTAGCCTTATCATTAGCATAAATTGATAGCTCTGATTGGCTGATCACTTAATTAGGAAATATTAATACTTAATATCCTTAATACTGTCCTGTTTTGGAATAATTTCTATTACTACAGTATTTTCTCATCCAGGTCCTGTTAAGAATTTAGACTACTTGTTACTTGACATCTATTTGATTTTCAAAAATCTGGTAATATATTACATAGTGTATTGTTTTTTTCTCTGATTTTAGAAACTTACAAAATGAGAAGTATAAATAAAAGATGGATTTTTGCTCAGTTTTTCACTGATTTCCTTAAATTATCTAATGTTCTTCCCCAACACAATCAGAGCATGTGTACAAAGGAAAGTTTCAGCATCAGCTCCTTTACCGCCACTAAAGACACAAGCTAACACTACTCTTGAATCACACAAACAAATGTAATTCTTCAATGCAAAGTAAAAGACCCTACTTTGCAACATACAGAAATTAAGCTATCATCTCTTTACAAGGATTGCCCTGTGAGTGATATAAAAGGGGGAGCTGAGTACTCTAGTTAGAAATAATAGATACAATATGTTATGCTGAAAAGGTATTAATAAGATATAAGGAAATTCTTTCAAAGGCCAGCCTAACAATTCTCCAAAAGAATCCCATGGGATCTGTTGCTTTCCCTCTCCGATGAGCCCGAATAACTGCCTTACACAGTGGCATCACAAAGTAACTAGCTTAAAACAGCATTTCAAGAGCTTTTTAAAAGCAAGAATTAAGTGAGTCTGTCTCGTTTAATTTCATTTAACGTAAGTGAGCCTCTGAACTGCATTCCTTTGCTCTAACACTGAGCTTGAAGCCATGCTGGCTGATTAATGCTGAGCTGTTTGAAGTCTACTCCTTTCTTATCTAGCACTGTGCAGGCCTCACTACAGCCTGGGGAGACCCGCTGGTAAGTCAGAGCTTGGGGAGATTTTTGTCTGCTCTTCACAGAGGGGGATGGAGACCAGATAAGCCTCATGCTATAAAAAAGAAAACAAAATGAAAACCTGTTGCCAATCCAAAAAAGCTTGTTTATATGGAAACCAGAGGAAACACATTGCAAAACACTGACTTGCTCTGTTTGCCTACTTGCCTATGACTTTTCTTGTGTTGATGCACTCATGAATGTTCTTACAAATAAAAATAATCAGATACCATTGCAGAAAACTTTATATTTCTCTGAAGATATTCTTAATTCTATTTTTGCTTCTAACATGATGTAAATTTACAGAAAAATTATTAAAGGAAGGCCAGAAAAGATTTAGTTAATCTCTGAAAGGGACCAATTAAGACTTGTCATCCCACCCTTGAGCCGGTTACCTTCATACTGTGTTCACAATGAACTTCACAATTTTTCTCTAATAATTTGAAATCTACAGATATTACAGATCTCAAGTTCTGCTAAACATGGGAAACAACTTAAAGAAGTACACATCAGTATATACATGATTTTTTCTGACAGCACTCAATTAAGGTGAAACGAGAAAACTGTTCTTGTTGGAAGCATATTTTGGAAGTCTACTATATTTTCTTCGATGCTAGAAAGCTCTGTAAATAGCTGAGTTTGAAAACATTAAATTATACTTCTTTTTAATAAGATGTTCAAATCTGCTTGGTGTTGAAGCCAAAGACATAAAAAGAATACCTAAGCAGTTAGGTTTCTGACTTACTATGACAGTTCTCTGCAGTCACAAACTGAGAACATCTCCCTGATCAACAGCATCCTCAGGAATCAAGAGATGAGAATCGCAAAACTGAAGGTGTTTCCTAGAGATTTTCAGCTGAACTTAAAGGCTGAGGTTAGGTGAGAGAGCTCAGAAACGACACATTCTAAGAGTTGGCTGAAGCATATTTGTTACTTCTGTTATCGAATTGATTGTAAAGCATTAATGGATATAAGAGAAAAAAGAAACAGACTCTAACTTAAGAAACTGAGGGAAAAAATGTCTTCTTTTTCAACTGCACCTCATTAAGAAAGTTAGTGCCCGACATATACTTATGACAGGCAAAAGAAATGAACTTTCAGATTTCCTCACTGGCAACCTCAACTGTATGTCAGGAAAGACACGTTATTTTACTGACTGGATGAATCATTATATGACCTTAATTTTCTTGTGGCCAGAATGATCTAAGAATATAGTAGATAACACATTGGTGAAAAAGAGACTGTTGTTTGTTAAATGAGATGCTAAGGCTGGAAAATAATTTAGGGGAAGGGGATGCAGAGCCTATGGACAGCTTGGTCCCAGTATGCAGAGAAAATATTGGGCACATATTTTGTACTAGATCCTTTATTTTCCTTTCTTCTCTCTTCTTCTCAGTAATTCATGGGTTTGTTCAAAATGTCACTCACTACAAACTGCATGACTTTACTGCAGAGCACCTTCTGACTACCAAACTTGAGAATTAGGCACATTGGAGAAAAAGTCTGATTAAACACCCATGTATATTGAGAGGACTGAATATGTCAATTTGGAAAATTCACACCTTCACAGTAGATTGTAGCTAATTACATACAGTGAGTATTTAAATATAGAAATGATCTGACTCCGTAAAGCATGTAAAATTATCAGAAAACATTTTGAGATGTAAACAACCTATTTAGCATCGGTAATATAATTACTTAATGTAAATTCAGGAGTGTATCTAAAAGGCCTTATGATAATTGCCATTAAAGATCTATAGCTGTTTTTCTGCCTATTTTTCTTTTTTCCTACTAGTCTGATCTGCATTAAGTAATGTCTAGGTCCCTGTCTAGGTCCCTTTGAATGGCATCCCATCCCTTTGGTGTGTCAATCTCACTCACAGCTTGGTGTCAAACTTGCTGAGGGTGCACTCGACCCCACAGTCACTGTCACTGATGAAGATGTTAAAGAATATCGGTCCCAGCACTTATCCCTGCAGGACATCACTCATCACTGATCTCCATCCAGACATTGAGCCATTGAACACCACTCTGTGGACTTGATCTTGCAGCTACTTCATTGCCTGTTGAGCAGTCCACCATCTAATTCACATCTTTTCGATTTGGAGAGAAAGATCTTTTCAATTTGGAGAGAAGTCCATATAGAATGATATTGCTGCTTCTGCTCCTCCCATTCTCCTGTTTCTCTCTTCACACTACAACATATACTGCATTTCCTTGTACATCACAGCTTGACAGTGGACATTGAAATTTATTAGGCTATGATTATACATTAAATTATCTGTTAAGCAAGAAGGATATTGACTGAAATGTATTTGCTGTCTTTGCATCAAGCAGACACACTTTACTGCACTTTTAAGGGGAACATAAAGAAATGAATTGTCCCCCATCCTTATTCACTGTCAGCTCTCAAAAGTGAAATTTGTCAGGATAAACAAGAATATGGCTCTATTTTTAACACACATATATATGTTAGCAACACAAATTCTACAATGGTATCTTACTAGGAAATGTATTTTTAATAATTCTTAAAAGGCCCAAGAAAGTTTAGCTGATGACTATGAGCACTCTGCAAGACCAGTGTGCTGAATCAGTTCTCATGCATGTGCAGTTTTGTTCTCTCAATGTGCTATTCTATGGCTGGCAAAAAAATATTAAGTGTCTTCAAATAAAATTAAATTAAATTTAAAAAAGAAAAAAAAAAGAGAGATCTTGTTACCTACTTTACTCTACTCTGAAAGAGCCTAGCTTTTAGGGCTGTTGAGTGATCTTCCAGATATAATTTCAACAGTATAAATGACAATGGCAATCTGTAAATGAAATCTAATCCAACAGCTCATTGTCTTTGACTGACCTTTGCCAAAGACCATTTTTTAAATATCAAATTTCTTTTGGAGTCTTACAGGAAAATGATCATCTTTTGAAAGGTTTTGAGCTCATTAATATCATTAATTGAGTGTTAATCCACTGCATATTAAAAGAAGTACCATAAGTTTGCAATATTAGTTATGCAACAAGTATAAGAAGCTACAGCATGCATTTGTTTCAGCCTGAGATGTAAACTGTTCTTTTATTAAAGCAAGGAAGGAAAGCTTTGGAGAGGGACAAAGTATCTTTTTTTTGGACTGATAGACCTGGACAATAACAATTTTAAAAAATATATTAAGTAGCACTTAATATATGTGCTACTGGAAACCAATAATTAGGTTTGTTTTGTGAAAAATACGCAGCAGAATCTTTTTATGCCGTAATGTCTTCCTCACATTTTACTTTGGATATTATATTTGCGTACAAAACTGACATGCTTTCATATTGTTGAAGATGGTGCATTGCTTGGTTTTACAGTGCAGTGATTAGAGCATTAGAGATATCTTCCATATGTATTGTAAACCTAGTAAGAGACATGCCTCCTCTGTGCAACCAGTTTGTTAGAGCAAAAAGCAGCAAGACTGTATGCACTGTTATACTGCCAACTATATGGCTTTATATAAACAACAACAACTGCTTATTCCAGAATCCTTGTAGAGCATAGAGATGTCCACATAATGGAAATATGAATTCTTACACAGATACCTCTTCCCAAAATCATTTTCTTAAATAAATAAAAAAAAAAATCTAAGTAATATTATTGTTAGTGGAGACAATTATTATATAAAACAAACAACTGAAAATGTTTGTTTCCTAGGAGTGGAAAATGAGCACATATGCAAAATATGGATCTGTGACTAAGTTAGACCTCACACCGAGATCAAAGTGACAGAAGAAGTGTTCAAAAACTCTGCTTTATCCTTCTGTAACTCAAGAGTTCAATTGTACTCATAGAAGAATATGTTTGGTTACCTCTGCATGAAAACCTCTTACTAAACATTCTTTGGAAATCAAATTATTTCATCAAGCTGATGTTTTCTTGTTCACTGTTCACTGATTTATTGTATCAGAATGTACAGCACTACTTTAGATGTTGGAAACAGGAAACAAACAAAAAGTAAACAAACGGAGTTTTCAGAATAATGCTGAATCCAAGTAGTGACTTATATGCTGATGGCTATCATATCTTTTGTTTTATCACTGTCCTGGATGCTGGAACCTATGTTCCCCATGATTCATTTAGATCAAGTGGGCAATTGCCTGACCAGTGAGAAATGCTGACAGGACAGAAGATCATACAATATGTCACCTCCTGGTATGCTTAAGAATCCTTAAGATTCCTTAAACCACTCTTTCATATTCTCCAGCACCTTCCTAAAAGCATGTACTCCCTTAAACGCTTAAAAGAAACCACTTTTGCTGAGACAAATCTATCTAAAACCTAATGTGCTACAAACAGCATGACAGTGTACCAGCTTTCTCCTTTGGCCTGGCCATTATGCCCAAGGCCTTTCTTAGGACTGATACAGATAACTGCCTTGCTAAATACTACCAATGTGATTCAATCATTTTACCCCATAAATACTGAACAGTCCAAGAATCCCTTGAGCTCTAGTCCTCATAACATTAATGCATATGATCTCCCTAGTTCCTCCTAAACATTATGAAACTCGAGTAACTATAGTCTCAGGGTGGATTATGTGTAATAATTATTGCAGGTAACTTACTGAGATGTCCACCTCTTAAGAGAAGTTACAGCACTGAAGAAACCTCCGGTCGTGAATATGTGGTGAATATGCAAGGAACCTGTTCCATGATAGTTCCCTAACCAACATAAAGCCTGTAGATCTTAAATGTTAAGAAAAGCAGGGGAGCATAGTATGCTGACTCTAAGAGATTCGGCACAGAGAGTGGAATGGACTATAAACACCATGCCCAGATTCTGTGATAATGTCTCAGGGAGGGAACTTGATAGTACTATGGAACTGATAAACTTCGTAGTTCTCACATTCATTTTTCTGCTGCATCAATTTCAACAAAGATAGGTACAGCTAAAGTAACTCAAACTCCAAATGTAACTAGCACAAAAATGTCTTAAGAGAGAAGGAATTTGGAGAAGATGCCATTGCAAAAAAAGTCAGGAAGATATTGCTAACTTCTGGGCTTGGTTAACAGACTGAGCCTCCCTTTTTCCCGAGTGGACACCTATTGGATATGATTTGCACTCTATACTGTATAGAGTGCTTCTGGCAGGAAACTTAGAAACCTCTATTGAATTACTCCATAATGTAATGTATTTGTTGTGGGCTGTCATACTCTTGGTACTGATGAGTGCTCTGCAGCAAGTGTATTTGTTGTCACAGGCGATCCAAATGAATCTGTAATCTTTTGCTTCAGTGAGAAGCACTATTTACTAAGCTAGCCATGACTGTTTTCATTGGGCACAATCAAACTCCTTCAGGGGAGCTGTGTCAGCCCGTTCAAATATTATGGTAATTATGGCACCAAACTGGATGTTTATCTTTTAACGCAACAGAGAGGGAAACTGAGAAGTATTGTGAAGTCCTCTGATCAGAACACGCAGATGGGAGCCAGGTTGTCATGTCGACTTGTTTCTGTATTTCATCATATTATGTTTCTTGCAGCCGACAAAAGACTGAAGATCTGTTTCAGTTGAGAGTCTTCAAGTGATGCGGACTACAAAAGCATGTAAGCCTAAGTGCCAGACAGAAGTGGTGCAGCTGAGTTACTGCTATTGCAGCTGGTAATACAGAGACTCCTCAATATCCACATTGAGGATGCTAAAAGCAAATCTAACAAATGTATAAACACGCTCTGGTGTTCCCAGCTATCATTATGAGAAAGGTGGTTTGTCATATTTATACAAAATTTAGGGCAGTTTTCACTTAAAAATTAGGGATTTTCTCATTAATGGACTGCACCCCTTCCATTATCCTCCAGGTTGAAGACACTCTGAGATTTAAAACATTACTATCCATCTATATTGTGTGACATGGATTGTGTATGGAGAAATCTCCTATTTCCCTCCCTCCAGCACTAGCATTTTTTTTCCTCGTGACCCTACAAGGCTCTATGCTTTAAAAAGAATTAGATTAAGGCAAAGAACAGATCTTCTACTAAGACAGTACCTTTTCTATTTTTCTGTTAAATCAGACCAAGAAATTTTCCACTCCTCTTTTAACTAAAAAGGTATCCCCTGTGATTGTTTGATCTACAAACATAATCTCTCTTGCCTCTGGCTATGCATTGGCTTTTAGGAAGAAAAAAAAAACAAACCTGCAAGTGTTCAGAAACTAAGAGACTTGAATAAAAGTATGATACAACTAATAACTATGGAGAATGAAGTTACTACTGCAGAGTGTAAAATACTCTGGAACATTCATTTAAAATCTTAATTACTGCTGATTATTGGCTTGTTGAAAATTTCAAAAGACAGCGAGGTCTGATTATATTCATGCTCTGCATTTGTGCATTCTTCTTCCATATGCCAGTCATTAGTTCCATTTCACTTCTAGTCAGGACGGGGCAATGCAAAATAATCTATGTCATCATATGATGAGTTCCAAAATGACAGCTCTCTCCAATGAGGGCTGATCAAAATTGCAATCACGAAGAAGGGAGTGAGGGGAGGGATTCTTAAAGCCAGTGATTTTCTCAGAACTTTGGCAAGGTGCCCACTGATAGCAAAACAGGCACCAACAAGCACAAGAAACAGCTGACAACAATGGCTAAACCAGACTTAGGCTCACCGGGAATCAGTCACTGAAAGACACTGTGGCTTACAAGAGCCTCTGGTGGGAATTTTTAGACAAAAGACCCAAACAGCTTGCAATGTTCTCATTATCTGCAAAACAAAGTGTGTTAATAACTATGCCAAAACGCTCCCTGTTTCTGAAGTCTGTACGCTGCAGACCTTTCTTCTTTTCATCACTGAAAGTTGGAAAAACATTATCTTTAACAGGCGAGAGAGCTGAGTTGGGCACCGGGGGCGGCTTAACACATAGAGCATATCAGCCAAACTACTTTCCATTCTTCTTCATTTCTCATTAGAAATTTCTTCCATAAACCCAACATCCTATCCTTATTATCATATATGGAACATTCAGTGAACTGCTTATTTCACTAAAATGAAAAATAAATAATCTTCATGATATGTTATTATGGAGTTTAGATCATCGATAACTTTATGTTACTAAGTGAAATGTTAAAATAAAAATAAGACATGTGAAAATAAATAAGTATGACCTGTATGTGTATTGCCCAAATAATCTCAGTGGGAGAAGTGATTAACAGTGAAGAAAATTAGGAGTAATTAAAACATAAGCCTCAATTACTTTTAGGCTTGATCCAAAGATCACATCTGCCATGGTAGATCTTGCTGATTTTTGCTGATGTGAATAGTTCATATTCTAGGGAGGGATTTTAACATTTCTGCTTCAATGAGAAATTAGTTCTCCAAAAATAATGTAGAAAGAGATTCTTTTCTGTGTTATTGCTACTGAAAGTATCACCACCAACAAATAAGGGATATATTACAATACACACATTATCTAAACACTAAATGTGAGTTACAAATTTACTTTTAAAATTAATTCTGTGTTTCTTAACTAGTCCATGTAATAGACAAAATAGATGAAAACAAGGCACTTTCTTCCTATTCTCTTATATGTAAAAATAATAAGCTGGACATGAGCTTCCCAAAACTGTTAAAAGTTGAAGGTTATGCCATTTATCAGTAGAAATCAGTAGAAAGGTAATTTCACAAACATATGGAATCATGTCTAATGATCTGACATATGACTTAACATCAAAATGATTTGAGCATATTAATGTCACTTTTTTTTTTCTTACAGACTAGTTTAATGACCAATAACGCCCAACTGATGCCACCCTCCTGTACCAATCAGAAGAAAAAAAAGCTGAAACAAGACAGATATTTTTTTCTAGTTCTTTTCTAAAAACAGAAATTTCTAAAACTATAAATGTTAGGCATCTTTCTCCTTTTGTCTCTCCCTTTTAAAAAGATACAAGACTCAGGGGATGCTGCAGTGCTGAGAAGAAATAAATACTGTGTAATGCTGCACACCTTGCTATCTATCCTGGCACTCACAGACAATGAATGAGTACTTCCTGAATTAAAGCAAGAGATGAATGTCTCAAACAATCTTCAGTGTATTTCACACTGCTCAAAAAACACAGGTTCTGTTACTACTTTGTCAGCTTTTGACATCTGTCCCAGAGCACTCTAAACAGGAAACTTTATGAAAATAGTAGCGGATAAATCCTCAGCGTAGTCTAGAAAGCAGAAGAGTAAATATTAAAACAGAAGAGGTGTTGATCAGAAAGAGAGCATGCCATGAAGGCAAGGTGAAAACAAGAAAACTGATAGGAAAAAGATATATATAGTAGAGAATCATAATCATGGAACTGGACTCCCACAAAATGCTCTGACATTGGGAGCACGGTACTTCAGAGTCATAGCTAGACTTATGTACAGCTCGCTCAATACAAGAACAGCGACAGTTTGTTTCTTCAATCTGTGTTGCTGACTAGAAAATATAATGTCTTGTCATCTGTGAAGTTTCTTAGCTGTAGGTAGCTTCTGTATGCTCATTTTTTTTTACATGCTGACCACCCCAACTTTTGTAACAGTTCCTGATAAGAGAATGGAAAGAGAGTGCCCTCCCCGCTAGGTTAATTTGTTATAGAATTCTCCTACTGGGATTTAATTGCTGCTGCTTTTTTTTTTTTTTTTTTTTTTTTTTTTTACAGCAGCCATTGCATATGTATCTACTGAGCAAAAATAATGCCAGTTGTTTGTTTAAGTTTACTTCGATAATCCTGACTCTCTTTTATAATTAATACTGTTGATTTCTTCTGACATCATTTGCTCAAAAACAAAACTAACCTGTATGTAACTAACAGCATAAACTCCAAGTAATATGGGGATTTTATTTTAGTGGCAATGCTTTCTAGAATATTAGTTCATTCACCCACCTACATATCTGTAGAAAGACAATATCTTCATCAGTCTGGAAAGTGAACTGCGACAATGACAAATTATAAATACTACTAGTTTGTAGGTATTACTTGAGGAATGTAATGCTTCGCCCTCCCTATCACCAGAAAGCAGTTAGCAAAGATTTTAATTCTCTATAATATAAAGACATATTTCATCTAACGAGAAGCTATGATACGTAAACACTTCACAACACAGAGGATAAATATGAAGTTGTTACAGTGAAAAAAGAATATTTTTTAGTTGACAGACCGAAGTAGAAAATCCATTCTCACTGAGTTGGTCAACTAAGATTCAATGAATATGAGACTTGGTATTTAGACACATAAACATATCTTGAGAGCTGGAGCCTAAATATATATATATTTATATATATATTTATGGAGAGAGAACTAAGAAGTGAACTAAATAAACAGCTGCATCTTGAGTCGGGCTCTAAGTTATGCAGTATCTGGCCATTGCCAGCTATCTGTATATTGAAAACTTTGTTTTAAAGGCATGGATTCAGAATTTTTAAAAAGAGATCACAGTCTGGCTGAAAGGTAACCTCAGCTAATAATAGTGTAGTCAATAATTCACAATAACAAGGAATTTATGATTCTATGAAGTGTGCATATTTGTGTACATGCATATGTGATACACACACCTTTTTATTTTAAGTGGTACACACTGAAAAAATCATATTCTTTTCATTCTCAGCTAAAAATGTAAATTTTTAAGAAATACACCCACAGACTTGAAACACCAAGGAATTTTTACGTGCAGTTCATTGTCTGGACATCTCTATTAAGGGAGTTTAAAGTAATTTAGTAGTGAATTCCATGTTGGAAAAGCTTTCTGAGTATAAAGAAGCCACCTCATGACATTGCAAGGTCATTCTCAAAAATCTTTGAAGAGTCCTGGTGACTGGGAGAGTTGCATGAGGACTGGAGGAAAGTAAATGTCACTTTTATCTTCTCAAAGGGCAAGAAGGACCCAGGGAAATACCAGCTGGACAGCTTCAGTTTGATCCCTCAGAAAGTGATGGAACCAATCAGAAAGGAAAGAGAAGTTCATGAGGGCAAGTCAGAATGAATTTCCAAGGGAAAATCATATTTAAGCAGTATTATAACATTCTGTGATTAAATGTTTGCTTTGGAAGATGATAGGAAAACAATAGGTGTTGTCCTTTACTTCAAGAACGCTTTCAATACTGTTTCCCATAAGATCCTTCCAGATAAGCTGTTGAAGTATAGACTGGATGAGCAAACAGTTGAACAGCAGAGTCCAGAGGGCGGCGAACAGTGGTATAAGATATAGTTGGAGGCCAGTAACTAGTGTCCCTGTACCCCAGAGTCAATACCTGGTCCAGTTTTGTTTAAGATTTTCTTTAATGATCTAAATGATTGAGCAGAGTGCATTCTCTGCAAGTTTCCTCATCATAAAACATGGGAGGGAGTGGCTGATACATCAGAAGGTCAATTATGCCATCCAGCAGGACCTCAGCAGTCTGGAAAAAAGTGCTGATAGGAACCTCATGAAGTTCAATACGGAGAAGTGGAAAATCCTGTCAGTGAGGTGGATCAACCACATGTACAAGTAGATGCTAGAAAGCAATTTTGGAGAACCTGGGAGTTCTGGAAGACACTGAGTTGAACATATGCCAACAAGGTGCTGTCCTTGCAGCAAAGAAGGTTAGATGGGCAGGTGACTAAGCACTGAACCAGGTTGCCTGAGAGTCTGTGGAATCTCCCACCTTGGAAATCTTCACAAACTGGACACGGTCCTTGACTGTCAGTTCTGGATGACTCTGCTTGATTGGTAAGTTGGGCCAAGTGGTTTCCAGACATTCTCCAATCTCAAACATTTTTTGTGATTCTGTAGTAACATAACCACTGCTCTTCATTTTCCCCAACCTGGTGGAAATTAGATAGCTGTACAAAAATGTCAGTAAAAGAAGCCAAGGCAAGAAGTATTCCTTTCCCAACAGGACAAATCCTCTTAGAAGATCATAATATCTAACAGTTTTTCCTTTTTTTCCTCGTTTTCTTGTTCCTGTTAATTTTATTCTGTCATAAAATCTGAAGAATATATGATTCATACAACTACACACAGTGAAAAAAACCCTCTCTTTACACGGGAATGAAGATGATGTCTGTATAATCAATGAATATTAAGATGTTATAATTATGAAATAAACAAGAGAGTTAGGCAAAGCAGGTTATAATAACAAAGAGAATAAATAGGACACTTACTCATATCCTGGGCTTGCTTATGAAACTCCAGCAGAGTGGATCTCCGGAAGAGATCCTTCCTCACAGGTAGTCAGCTCTTAAACAGGTCTAGGAGAGGTGGAGCCAGGCTCCACCCCTTCCGGCAGCACAGGGTGAATTGCCTTCATCTGTGCTCCTGTGGCTGACTCATTGCTCGCCTCAGGTGATCAATCAGAGGTTCAGGCCATGATTCAGCAATTCCTGTACAACATCACTAGTCATTCATGTCAACTAATAGGCTACATTCAGTGCTTCATGACTTTAGTGGAATAAGGATGAGGACTCGTTCCATATTAACTTTACCTGATTCACAATTACTTAATATATAATATTAATATATAAACCAAGACCAAAGATAGCTATAACCCAGAGTAAAGATATTCTAAAATGAGCAGTGATGTTTCGTGCTTGTCTTGATAATAATTTAAAAACAACCAGATACTCAAGGCAATGGTTGGGACAGGAGATTTAAGATGTCTTTAAAACATTCTATATCAAGAAAAGGAAAATACTAGGCATCAAATTAACAACATGAGTTTAAAGCATGTGGCCATATAGGACATAGTGATGTCATGTCATTTTAGAAATGCACAAAATCCAATTTTTCACTTACCAGATATCATTTAAATTTGGATAATTCTATTTTAGATTTCAATATTTTACACTATGGAACTTTTTGATTATTTCCACACTGTGAGAGGTAGAATGTGTTTTTGCGGTAGAAATTTCCAGTATTTCCGTATGTAGCACAGGATAAGTTGTTTTTCACAAAGAAAGCTGCTGAACAGAGTTCAAGTTGAGAGTGACGCATTCCAGCCTGGGTAGAATTGGCACAGGCACTAAGTAAGGTAATTATGAAGGGTACAGGAAAGTCTGTTACAAGACAGAATGAGTGGGCTAATTTTTGAAAATATTGTCCTCTTATCACCATAAAAAGTACAGAACATACCTAAAAACAATGGGTTGGTAACAGACATTGTATGGAAATGTAATGTAGCAACCGCATCAGGAAGACTGAGAGCCTGAGATGCTCATCCAATGAGTGCGAGGAGAGGCATTACCTGCGTGGTACCTAGGGTATTTAAGAGAGTGGATTTCACTGATTAGGTGCGCAATTTTTCCCATGTCAGTAAGAGGTGTGCACCCATTATTGCAGTAATGAGTAAACTGCTCTTCACAAAGATCTTTGTCTGATTAGAAAATTTTGATCTTGAGCATATTTCTCACAGCACTTAGTTCTTAGTAGTATTTGCATTTAACTTTCTTAATCACAAACTTTCTTAATCACAAACCGTGACTTTTCTAGAGGAGGCACTTTGAAAATGCTCATGAAATTTATGTTCCTTGGTCAAAAATACAGTCATAAGTCTTCAGTGCTGCTGTGTGATCCCTAATAAACAGATTTAACCTTATCAAGGATATAATTGCAGTACAGAATGCCTACACGCTACTGGAACACAAGTGGACAGGACTAATAAACAATTACAGATCTCTGTTGTTAAGAGCTATTATCAAAATTTGAGTCATCATTATATAAAGATCTGTTCTTGCTCAGGCTTCACCCTGTTAAGACTGTGAAATGTCATCCTAGAAACAATTATTAATTGTGGCAACAGCCTAGCAATCAAATATGTGACATTTCATCTCTAACAGAAATTCGTCTTTTATCTTTCTTTCTTTGGAAAAGCCCAAAGTGTCTTTTATTTTGTACATTCTTATAACAATGTAATCTTAGTTTTAATTATGTCCATATCTGAATTGTATGCAGAGCTAATGCTACTGAAAGTTGAGAATTGGAGATCCAGAGATGCTTGTGGGAAAGTGATTATTTTATGCGATGTGACCTGCTCACACTTCCACATGGGCTTAATTTTACATACATGATAACCCTATTATCAGTCATATATTGACTGACCAATCAGCATATGATTACAAGTAGAAGCATTTTAAGTGTAATTAATTACTAGCACCACCTTTTGGGAATTTAAATGCCCTTAAATGGTACTATATCTGCCTCAAAAAAGAAAAAAAAAAACAGAATCTGACAGACAAGTTTTTAAATATACTACTATTAAAGAAATTACTTGGCTTTCTACTTGGCAATAGAGAATTACAAAAAGATTTTCACACTGAAACTTGCCTATCTTAAAAAAAACACTATTTACACAAGATAGAGTATAAAAAACTCAAAAAGAAAGGATTGAGAAGAAGCATCATATTAACTGCACTGAAAATTTCAAGTGCTGATCAAGACGTTGCATAACTTAATTTATTAGTGATAAAATACCTCATCTGAGATCACATTGACATCATACTTGATATTGTATAAAATGTGTACATGCTAGTAGACAGCACCTATACTGAGGAATTTACAGTATTATCAAGCAATATAAATAATGGGAGTGAATGAAAGAGAAAATTTATTTTCTCTTTCTCACACACTTCACCACTGAACAGTTTCCTGATTCCAAATTACTGCTCCATAGAGCCAAAAGTACAATGTCAGTTACTTTAAGATATCTTCATAATATATTTTGTGATCTATTCTCCCTTTGACTGCTTTGAAAAAGAATTTGTGCAAGTGGATGGATGACAAGCCTAGAGCAACTATAATATGAATCACTGTTTTATACAATCTCACTAAACTGGTAACTAGGAGCTTAACGTTCATTTGATTGGTGAAATAAGAATTGTCTTTTGTTTTTTTCCCCTGCAGTTTATATCAAGAGAGCAATATTACTTTTCTTATGTTTCTTAAGTACATACTACATACAGTTTGTATGAAAACAATCTGTTTTGCAGTATTAATGATTCATAAAAGATCCCTAAAGCAAGGTACGCCAAACACTGTGGCAAATATTTGGCCACTTTGCCTTTGTTAAAAAAAATAAAAAAATAATCAAGTTAATTAGAGTTTCAATAGGAATCACTAACTAAACCAGACACGTTCTGCTTGAACAGGACATCATGTATTGAAATATCCTGAAATACTTGAGAAAGTATTCTATTCATTCATCTTTTCTAGGTCAGAATGAAGACTAATACATCTCATTGCCTATGCTGCACACCAGTGAAATGGCTAGTCACTTAATTCTGCTGTCATCACCAGCATACAAGGGATAGGCTTGGGGCAAATTCTAACCCCTGTCGGTAATTACTAGCTACTCTGGAGATTACTCCAGATGATGGAAAGATAATCTTATGTCTCCCTGCATCTGCATATCCATCTGCACAGCCTCTCAAGATCAGACACATTACTGACAAATGTCACAATAATTCTTTTTTCCTTACCCTTTATCGCATTTTCACGTCTGATTAACTGCCTATGACTGGTGGGAAGATTATTTCTATATAAGCAACCAGGCATAGCTGACTTATTTCATAGGCATTTGTAATTTTTCATCAGAACCACCAGAATGTCCGTTAATCTTAGTAACATAAAAACAGTTATTTTTGAATACGTCATTGAGAAATACAGATTACCAATGGAATCAACAATCACAGGCTATTTTAAACATTAATAAAAGTCAACATTAATATAAAAGGCCAACAAATCTTCTAGCATTATCATTAGTTTAGCCATCACTGGATAGCTAAGCAGCCATCTCAGTCAACTGGGACTGACATTGAACTGAACAAGATGACTGCTATTGAAATGTGTATTTGTAAGAATATTTTACAAATCCTTTCAGGATTCTTGAATGAGGAAAAATATAGTCTACAATTCAAAATCAGTACTCTCTAATTTCATCCACACAGTAAACATTGCTAAATATTGTTTATCTCTTAAGTCAATTTTATACGTATTAAGTCACTTTAACATAACTGATTTTTAGATGTCCTGAATATTCAGCTGCATATTCTTACCATATATTAAAAAATTCCTCTTGTATTTGTGTGTCCAATATTAACTACTGCTGAAATTTTCATTGAAACTAGATATATTTTTGCTCAATAGCTCATTTGGTAGACCTTAACCTACACACATTCATCTAGAAAGCTGAGTTTCAAAACTCATTACATTCTCCAAAACACAAAATATTCTATTTCGTGGGCCAATTGACTTAATTGTGTTGGATTTTACCCACCACCAAACCACATGAGCTTTCCAGCAGGAGAGCATGATCTGTACTAATGAGATGATCTGTACTAATAATACAATCTTTTGTCATGCTGTAAGTTTTTGGGAGACATCATTCTTTAAATGAAGCACAGAAATGGTTTCTATTCAGATAAATCAAGGCACTAGAAACCATACAGTCTACTTGCCCGAACTGAGCAGATTCAGTGGATTTCCTGTAAAAATAGTTCCTAACTAAAGAAAAAGAAAAAAGAAAAAAAATGTGTTTGATAATAAGAATAATCAATACTAAATATCGGTATTAGATGGCTTTTTCTTCCCTTGATTCCATGACAAAAAAAAAAAAAACAAAAACGAGATTACATTAGAAGTCATGCAAAATCAGTAACAGAGTATCACAAAATGCAGTGTTATTAATGTGAAGACTGATTGATCTTTAGAATGTTTGGTGGCAAGGAGCATGCTTTAAAATGATAAGGGCAGAGCTTACCAAAATAGCTATTCAACACCTTCTGAAAAGGCACAAAACTAGATGTAACACTAGACACACATATATTATTTCATCTCATATTTAACTATCCTAAATAAAAGGAAAGCTTCTAATTCTAATTGTTGTAAGAAAAACAAAAAATATCCTTTAAAATCATGACTAAATTAATGGAGCAATAAACATGCACAAATTGCAGAGACCTTTTCAGGATGTCTGAGATCTCAGCTGCCCTATTTCAATAGTTTATGAATCAGATGACCAATAGTTATTTCCATCAGAATGTAAAGAAGGAGATCAAATATCCTATTATGAATTTCAATAGCAGCATTCCTCAAAGCATAAAGCGAGAAAGAGAAAGTAAAGTTTTTAATAATCAGAGGTTACAAAAGTTACTTTCATGTCAACCTCATACTCCAGCACCTGACTATCTTATGATCTACCCTTAGAATGCCTTTATGAGAGAGAAAAATAGTACGAGTGCTATTGAATTTGGATCATCTGAAGGTAAACACAAATCCTTTCACCATGTGCTTTTCCTTTTCTTGCTGGCTTTAAGCTAAATGGCAGAGGAGCAGAGGGAAGTTGTAACAGAATTATTCACAACAACAGAATATCAGAATCAAATTATTACTGTAATTCCTCTTCCCCATCTTTTTTATCCTATTAAACACTGATATTATTATCCAGCAGTCCATCTTGCGGGAATGTATACCAATAAACAATCAGAAAAAAACTCTCAAGAAAGATCCTGACATGGCACAGAATCTAATATTGAATTTTAAATTTGTCATTTGCTTTTTCCTATCAGGCATACGTACATAACTTTTGTTCTTAGGATAGCCCAGATCAAAAATTGAATACTGAGTTTTATTAAATTAACTGACTAAAAAATCTGAAGGCAGCAACAATAGGTAGTACTTTTTGTGACCTACTGTAACAACTCACTATAGCACTGAAAGATAGTTCTAAAGGTACTCTTAATTAAATTTTATCCTGGAAAGAAAATAAGATACATTTCTATGTTTGAAATTTTGACATGGAAACACTGTAGCAGCAGCATATTTTAGATTACAACAATTTCACAGGAAAAGCAATGCATTCTCATCAACTACAGAAATCAGATGTTTAGGTAAGAATTTACATACTACATTTCAAGTTAGAAGTTTAAATGAAAAGTGATCCTGTACCAGAGATTTTGAATGTTACATCTCCTTATTCTGTTTGTTTCAGAGGTTGATTAACACAAGTGGTTTATATATATACACTGCAATCTTCATCTGACAACTAACATATAACTGGCAGAGCTGTACAATGCATTGGTTTACAAAGTTTATAAAGTCAAACTGAAGCCAAAAACACATGGCAGAACAAACTTCCAACAACTGAGAAATTACCCAAGAAACATCTGTTCAGAGGAATGCTTCCTACAAGGAGATGAATCATTCAACTCTTCACACCTTTCTGCACCCCATCGACCAGATTTCCTTACACTGCCAATCTAACTCCATTTGTATAGAATCAGAAATTACTATAAAGCATAAACAGCTTTCACAAAGGTCCCAAAGAAATGGCTTGTGTAATCAGCTTCAGTAACTGAATGGATCTGGTATAAATGACAGGAAAGCTGTACTCAAAACAATAGAATTTTAAGTTACAATCAAGGAAAAGGGTTCTTTCTGGAACTGTAAAAAAAATTTCTACAAGGGCTCTTTTTAATAATCCTTCAATTAAACAGTACTCTAAACAGCACTCTTCCATGCACCAAGACCTTTGAAGACTGAAATTTTACAGTCTTTTTTCTTTTTCTTTCTTCTTCTTTTTCTTGGGAATGCTAAACACCCAGATCTAGAAAGTCAACAATAATTTGAAAGTCAATACTAAGTCAATCAAGACATTCTACCATGTTGTTTTTTACTCTATAAATGTAAAAAAAAATTCTATACTCATTACTTGAAAAAAAAAAAAAAAGTAGTTTGATACATGGAACAGTTTTCAAAATATTAAGATAAATGTTAAATTGACTGTAATGTTTTAAGTCAGCTAGCATGTTTGCTATATAACGTAATTGAGATAATGCAAGACTGACATTCTGGAGCTTAGAACTCCCAAAGTTTTGTGTTTTGTTTCGTGTTTTTTTCCCCCCTCTTTATCAGCCAGATTTAAAAACCTCTAGAGAGTATGGGAATCCTAATTAAATACAATAAAACATAAACTCTAGCTCTGACATTTAACAAAACTTCATAGCCCTAGGGACCTAGACTTTAGCTAGAGTTTGAAATATGAATGAATCTGTTATTTCAGAAATGCTTAAACTGAGCTCAAGGTTAAAAATAAGATTTTGAGGGCAGACAACAGAAAAAATACCAGAAGGTTAAATAAAATGCTGAGGTAGAAGCACAACAGAATTCTGTTTGAAAAGTTAAATAATATAGAACTTAATTACTGTTGTACAAAGAATGTGCTAATAAAAATGAATGACAATGTCAAATATTAGGATGAAAATAGACACATAACGTGGCTGTTTAAACGTGTGGGAAACAGATGTAGGAAGAAAAGAGTGGTAAGTACTTTTCTTTTCCTATTCAGGTTTCTAGCAACAAAAGTTCCTGAAACAGATGTACATGTATTCTAACAGCCTTAAGATAGGAAAACGGTATTTTAGAAAATTAAAATTAAGGATATTGGACTTGCAATATCAAGACAATTTTTTACCATCTCACAGTGAACTAAAAGCAGTAGGCAAGAATCCCTTACCATACCCCAAGATGAGTGAAATCAAACTTCAATAGGGATTTTTGAGGTTTTATTACCTCAAAAGCATCTTTGAATAGAACAAAGGAATTCAAAGAGCTGACACCTTCTCCCAGAACATTTAGAAAAAATTCAGACATTCTTTATCCTTCTGCTATCTTTTCGTACTACAAAAATTGAGATATTTATTGCTTGTAATATTTGTTTGATTTTATGAACTTCCTTACCTTTCTGTCCAGAAGTCTTAAGGAACCCATTTTGGTAAATAAAGTAATCTTACTTTCCCTATATAGGAGTTCAGTTCACAGCTGGTATATCTTCTACACTTCTACTTGGTGTTCTCCCCAGAACTTTTTTGTCTTCTCTCTTTCAGCTAAGGCTTCATTGCCTGTCTTGAAGCTACTTCCTCACCTTTAGTTGGCAAAAATAAAGTCTTTCTCACAATGAATTTTCCTTATTATGTTCCTTCCTTTACCCTGTTTTTACTTGTCCATGAAGGAAAGATTTAATTGCTTTTCTATATCAGAATATACAGCTAGGACTATCAAAATTCTGTGATTACAATATGAGGAAAAAAACTCTCCTATCTACCAGATGTGATTGGACTGAAACAGTTTATCTTATCTAGATGGCAACATATCTGAGGCTTCAAATTTTAAAGTTTTGAATCAGAGAAAAATGTGTTGGTGTATAAGACAATAGACTATTGAGATTCAAGAGTGTTCAGGGCTTGTGAGTTGAGATAAAAATTTCTGCATTTTTGAAGAGAAGTCAAAAGCTGTATCTTCACACCTATAGGCACATGTTTTTTTCCTGCAGAGTACAACTATGAGGAAGGAAGATATGATTTAAAAATACAAAATATTGTGCCAGTATCCAGAATTGTTCACCATTAGTGCTCTCTTGAAGAACATATAGAAAATAAGCTTATGCATTATCACACTATCTTCTGTTTTTTGAATCATGTAAAAGTAGCTTTAATCAAGTTACACCCAAGGGAGTTGAGAACAATATTTTCAGAAGCTCCACTGGTCAATGACTGTGAAGGTTTAAAAAATGCACGAGTATGAAAATTGTGTGAAGACTGCCTAGTCAAAAAATTGTATCTCAGAGAGAATTAGTCCATAAGTCCTTTTCATAGCAATTCTGAGAAGGACTTAGGGATTCTGGATGATGAAAAATTTAACATAAGCCAGCAGTGTGCACTCACAGCCCAGAAGGACAATGGTATCACGGCTTCAGTGAGAAGAAGGGCAACCAGCAGGGCAAGGGAGGGGATTGTTCCCCTCTATCCTGTCCGCAGGAGGCCCCAGCTGGAGTACTGTGTCCAAGCCTGGGGTATCCAACGCAGGAAAGATGTGGAACTTTTGGAGAGGGTCCAGAGGGAGGCCACAAAGATGATCCAAGGGCTGGAGCACATCTATGAAGACAGGGTGAAGGAACTGGTCTTGTTCAGACTGGAAAAGAGAAGGCTGCAGGGAGACCTTGTTGTGGCCTTCCAATATTTAAAGAGAGTTTATAAAGATGAGGGGAATCAACTTTTTACAAAGGTAGATAGTGACAGGACAATGGAGAATGGTTTTAAACTAAAGGAAAGGAGATTTAGATTTGACATTAGAGGCAAGGCTTTAGGAGCAAGGCTTTTACTGAAGAGTGGTGAGGTTCTGGAACAGGTTTCCCAGGGAGGTTGTGGATGTCCCACACACCCTGGAGGTGTTTAAGGTCAGGTTGGATGAGGCCCTGGGCAATCTGATCTAGTACTTGATCTAGCAGTTGGCAACCCTGCCTGCGGCAAAGGGTTGGGACTTAATGATCCTTGTGGTCCTTTCCAACCAAGCCATTCTATGATTCTGTGAACAGGGATCTTAGTTACAATCCACTGCCTTCCATTTTCACAAGAGGAGTTTTTTTCTTGAAAGAATGTAGAAACGCAAATCATTGGATTGGAACTTGGGTTGGAACTTAATGATCATCAAGGTCCCTTCCAACCCAAGCCATAGAACCTATGATTCTATGAATTTTATTCTGCTCACCTCATGGGAAAATATTCTAAATTATGGTTGATAAGTTCATTGTACCTCATGACTTTCACCCAGAAGTTTTCCAGTGTTTTTCCTCAATGTGTTTGAAGAGAGCCAATTTCCTCAAACAACTTAAAGAAAAGAAAAATCTAAGAGAAAAAAATGAAAATAATTTATGGTTTATAATAGAGAGAGGACTATATGGGACAAAGCCACCCATTTTTAATCTTCCCAAGGCTAGAATAAACAATAATATTTTGAAGACAAAAGGCAAGTCATGACACACAAAAATACCTATCTGATCTGAACTCCTTTTCTGAAAATGTTTAGGATTGATTTAATAAGAAATCCAACAGAAAATATCTATCTTTTGTAATAGACATCAATACAATAACAACAAATGACTTCAATAATGAGAAGTGAGAGATTTTTCTTAAAGTATTACGTATCTCCCTTAACGTAACACTTTCACATAATACATTTATCACAATATTATATTTAAGGACTGGAGAAAAAGGGATAAAAGCACCTTATTCTACCAAAACTTTTCTTGCTTTATATTTCAGCAGTCCACTGTGATTATGTTATTAGCCTCTTTCAGTTGGTGACAGCTTGAAGAGCACAGCACTATTCTGACCAGTAGAAAAATTAAAAAACAGCAACAAAAAAATATCTGGGTGTTAATGGGGCAGTTCCAAAAGGAAACAGAGATAAACAAATTCCATCTGCAAAATGGTGGCCAAAAATAAAAGATATTCAGAGATTATTATTTATGTCCGGTTTTCTTCCTTTACCCAAAATAGCTGACATAGCTTCAAGTTTCAAAACATATTTAAATCCCTCTTATTATAACAAAAGGACTTCTGTGTCAAGCAATAAAGAATTGTCCAAACCTGAGCTGGTAAACCTGCAAAGCAAAGCACGCACACACCTACTTCCTCAGGTTTGTGAACAATGTAGTCATATCCCGCTACAGTTGGTCCTTAGTTTCTTTGCAGACAGTCGCAGCTTTCTAGACTTAGGAACCTAACACTTATAGATTAGTGTACTTCAATAAGGAAGCTGCTGCCTAGTCAATGAATTCTGTGTTTAAGAAGGAAGAATTAACCAGTTTTGTAGTGTAGTTAATGCTATTACACATGAGGAACCAAACTTACAAATGTCAGAATATCCAATGAAATTTATGTTTCCCTTACAAAGCTGTCCAGAACTGAACTGCTTAAAACCACAATGAACTTTTTCCAAGCAATGAAAAAAATGTAAAAAAAAATACCTATTACATCCCATCAACTTGAATTCACTGTGAAGATGATTAGCTCACCAGATTTAAACTTCCACTTGGTATTAGAGGAGGGGTATGTTAAATGACAGACTGTTCCTTCAAAGCACTGAAAATCTAACGTTTATCTTCAAGAAATAAAAAATAGGTGTGAGTTAGGTCTTAGAGAGCTTCCATTTGAATCACTTACTATTTACTTAAAAGATCAATACCACAAACCACTGGGATCTAATAAAGCTGAAAGAAGTTCAGACGTAAGCCTGTTAAGAAGTGAAATTAAATACTTCAAAATAACAGGCACAATATGGTAAGCTTTTAGGAAGAAACAATCATATGAATTCACATAAATTCTTACAGTCTTTTCATTCTTCCTACATTCAAAAAGCACTCCTAGTGGTAAGGGGAATTTTCTGTGTTCTTAATTAGCAAAAGCATTACATAAATGCAAAACTTGAGTGATCTAATCTTATATTATTAATTTTCATTACTTTACTTAAACATATATGGCTAAAAAATAAAGTAGAATTCCAAGAATCCCTCTATTCTGAGAAATCCAGAGTCAAGGAACCTTTAAGAGCTTGCTTTTCCACTTGCACACCCTATTGCAAAGCTAATGAGAGAAACATGCACAAAGTTAGTGTGTGTGCAAACTGAACCAAGAGAAGTTCATAGGTAGCATGGTCTAGCACAACAACTTTTGCTTCTCACAATGGAGGAATCAGAACATCAACGTTTATAGGTATACTGATGCACCAACAGCTAACTTATTTCATATTACATTGTCCGAAAAGTGTCTTCTATTGCCAAGCTTGATATTGCCATTAAAAAAGCACTAATGAAAAATGTACTATAAAATGTATGCATTTCCCTGTAAAAAATGTGAAGTAGGCTCAAGAAATGCTGCTCCTGTCCAGTTAGAATTGTGCTGCACCAAATATATGTATATAGAAATTACAAGACCTTACAGAGCAATTACTTTGTGCACAGGATGGGTAACTCACTGCTTATTTCAAGTGACTACACAACTTTACAGTAAAACCCTTGGAAAAGAACATAAAAGAATGTAAAAGTATGATTTTACACAGAATTAATTGTATTTATATCAGCTTACAAAAAAGATTTTCTTACTTTATCAAAAGTGTCATGCAACACCAAGAATGTAGCTGATCAGTTCTGCCAAAGTCAAATTTTAACTTGGGCTGCTATGTAGATTTCTGAGGTGTATCAAATTCCAACATGAGTGCTAAAATCACAAATGTAGAGCAGATGCATTTCTTTCTGCCCAAGTTGGGCCCAAATTTCATTTAAAAGCATTAGTTTTCTTAGCACAGGTATGCCAAAATACAGGCTCACATCAACAGATGCAAAATGAAGATTTTATGAAATGTGACTCCATAAAAATGTACTAAATTTCAAGAAGGCAGAAACTCAGTCTAAGATTAATCAAACAAAACTGAAAGAAACAAAATAACTTTTGTTACCCTAATGAAAATAGTTGCATGGTATACTCAGGTAGCTGGATTCATTTAAAATAAATAAATCAGTTGAAGAACATCACCTGGGCAAACTTGAATGGATCTTTATAAATAGACTAGGTAGAGAGGTAGCAAGATGATTCCAAGCGCAATGAGATTAATTCTTGTGCATCCTTCTGTAGAAGTGAGACTGACCTATGTCACTTTAGCAAACAGAAAGTCTTCAAATATCTTCTTTTATGTCATCACTACGATATAGAATAAATTTGTTGCTTTATTCCAGGTTCTTCATTATTACTTCCTTGGTATTTGGTTTATCATTATTTTTAATCATAATTTCCCAAGCAAAAGTATTTCTCTTGAACTGATAGCTGGATGAACACCCAAAGTAAAACACCCAAAGTAAATTTATGATCAATTAATTCATTATTATCTCAGTACATAAGGAGATTACTTAAATCTTACCTATCTGTTCTTAAAAATAAATCTGTACTTGTTTTCCTAATATTTTCTCTTGCAGTTGAAAAGAAATGCTGCTCACTTCAAAGCATTTAGGTGCCCCAAAATATATCCACATTTTGGAACTAATTATGATTTAATTTTCAATTTAATTGAGTTGAGCATCTTGCATGAACCACTGAAAGTAAACCATATGAAAAATTATGTGATTCATCTCTTAATTCTAAAGGTCAAATCTCTGAACCAGATCTCAATAATGCTGGTATTTCTAAGGTGCATTTGAGAAGCTGTACTATACAGTAGCAGAAAACTTTTTAAGATAAATTACAGCACAAGTAGCGTTCTGTGCAAGGTCTAAGCTACATGGAAGTCTTTATTCTTGCTGGGTAATAGGCCACTGATGCCAAAATTGCTACTGGATGGATGAATGGGTGGGGGCAAGCAGGAAGCAAGGAAAGAAAGGAGAAACAAAGCACAAATTTTTCATTCCACAGAAAGACATTGGCAACACAAAGCAGGAAAATCCTTGAAAGCTGGACTGTTTGTCCATGCCATACCAAAGAATAGAAGAGCCAGGGGCTCTTCATCAAATTCAGTACACCACTGAAGGAAATTTATTGAAAGGAATGAAATAACAAGATGTATTGCCAAGTTGGGCTCTCAGAGGCAAATTATATCACTTCATCCTCCAAAAACTAAGACTGCCTTTAGGAAAGACATATTTTAGTAACATTTCACAGCTGGAAAGCCATGACATGTTTTCTATTTACAGAGTCTTAGATACCTGAATACTTCCAGGTTCTTCTACAGTCCTCGTCAAATTTCAGCCTACTGAACGCTGGAAACTGACAACAAACAGCATCTTCTTTCCTCAAGTGTTCATTATCTAATTAACTGTGACGATTTCTTAACGTCTCATAAAATATATTGGGAGATGAATGGAACACTGGATTGTACAGCTTACCTAGCTTCTCTCACTTCAGCCACAAAACAGACCCAGAATCATTCACTGAATTTTGGTAATAGTTGTTCTCATTTTGCTTTGCAAGTACAGATTTCTGGTCTGAGTTATTAAAAGACAATTTTATTTCTAAATACTCCTTTGTGTAGGCCAACTGATGCAGAAACTAGTTTCCCTTCATCTTTTAGAGTCGGTCAGGATCTACAGAGCCTGGATAAAATTCAGATTTCATGAACACAAAATAAATCCCAGGCTTTATCATTCTCTTGTCTGTAACAGCCTTAAAGACAAATAATACATGAAGAAAACACAACAAGTTAATTCTAAGCCTCACAGAATTACTACTCTCATACTTTCTTCCTCTATTCTGCTTTCTCACTCCCTTTCTCTTTAAAGCTTTTTTTGTTGCTGCTGTTCTTTGTAAACACAGCAGTAGGAAAGAAGACTTGTGGTGATAAAGAGACACCGCTGTTGAAACTATTATTAAAACACGACAAGAAACACTGAACCAACTGTAGCATCTGAGTGGGATCTGTCTCTGTTCACATAAAGGCTAAATTGTTACAAAAAGCATAACAAATCAGCAAAACCAAGACAGAGATGTCTTAGTTCTTGGTAGGCTGGAATATATTTGTCTAAAATGAGGCAGGAAAAAGAAGCAGAGAAAATAATTTTTATTAACAAAGCTAGTAACATTCTGATCTGGACGAATAAAGCACAAAGTAAATCTAAATTAAATGGGCCTTTTGGACTAAGTTTACATTTCATTAGATAACACTCACTATGAATTATTAGACTAGAATTGAAGATAGTCTGGAAATACAAAATCACAGACTTGGTAATACACAGACTTCTCAGCAGGGGAGGGTTCTCCCTCAGTGTGAGTGCCATTTCTCTATGAACAACAACTCTGCAATGTTAGAAACACATGTCTAACTCAAGCAAAGCAAGTGCAGATCCTTTGTTATTTTGCTACCCATGAGGAAAATTTGATGTCTGAAATCCCCTTGTTTCTTTATACTTTTATCCCCCCCACTTCTATTTCTTTTCCATTGTTCCTTTTCCTTTACTCCTCCCACTCTAACTAATGGAAGAAAGATTCCGGACTAACTGCACAAGGTGAAAAAAATATGGTTTAGAACAGGGATGATCATAGAAAAAAAGTGATTATTTTTTAAGTGGGATGAATGACATATAAAGAATATAAAAAGTGCTTCTATACCTTATTGTCCCACTGAGAAAGTCTTCACGGACCAGTTTACTATTAGTTCTGGATATATTTCAAACTGGAAAAGGTTATATTGTTTAACAACTTCTTTAGCTATTCTCTCCCTTGAAAAGACCTGACATTAAAATATTCTATGAAATTAACCTTCCATCAGTGAATGCAGGTAGTACATGCCTTCAGTACTAGACTTTCAATATCCAGAGTACACAAGAACCAAAAACCCTGGCAAAATAGACGAATGGTGTGATAGCCACATGAGATCTTATCCTATACATATCTGTAGCGCAACTCAGCATACTTGTCTGGCAGCCTGTCCAGCACAGAGGCTGTCATCTTATAGGTCTGAAACATCACACTTTGGAAGACAGTATAGGTTTATTTGACAGGATGTAAAAAATTTATCTGCCTTTTCAGGTATTAAAAAATTGTGAGCCTTGATATCTGGAATTATTCTTTTTCTTTTATTTTTTTCCTCTTTTTAAAATGCCCTAATTTCTAAGAATATTAGAAGCAGAGAGAATGTTCTTTGAGAAACTTCAATGTCATATTATCATTAGTTTCCTAATGATTCATCTTCTCCCCTCAAAAATATTCATCTTTTTGGCATAAAATCGCAGCCACAATGCAGGTGCAGATTATGAATTTACTTAGTATCAGTTCTTTCCTAAAAAGACTGTAATTCAAGATAAGTTTCTCACATGCTGTGCTGATTCTGGATCAGTGCCCCAAGGGTCTTGCATAAAATCACCTCATCTTATTCACAATAGAATGTAACATGAATTTGGGATGTTAAAAATAGTAATAACAAAAGAACAACAGGACCTCAATTCATTTGAATCAATACTTCTTAAAATTGTCCACAAAGCAGGTATTAAAAAAAAATCTTGAAGAAAAAAAAAAAAAGCTCGAGTGCTTTGAGACTAATGACAACATCAGCAGTGGAAGGTGGAAAAGAAAGAGGAATACTCCATTTAATAAAAAATGAAGGCTTGGAAATATGGTCTGAGAGAAGGCTAGATGACAGTTTAAACAAAGAAGTTTACTAGACTTAATTTAAACAGATTCTATAAATACTCGTTGGTATCATGACATTGTTAATAACAAACCAAACACATCTGCTCTTTGTGCAGTTACCTAGACTACATTTCTTGACACTACTGTTCAATAATAACCTCCATCTGCTCTGTGTGTCTGTCATTTCTTTTGCTATAACATACTGTGACAGAGGCTTCATTTACCTAAACTTATCTTGGCAACTTGTACTTCATTAAAGAGAATCCTGCAAGCATCAGTTAAAGCTTTCTTATCTGGCCATGCATAGCTAAGCTTCATAAATCATTCTTTCACTTTCCATTTTGCATCTTCTGGAAAGGTAACATTATTGAATTCAGATCACTGGAATAGAGCAGTACTGAAATGTTTATTGACCGGCTTTTAGGCACTGAGATCTGCTTTGAATGCAGACAGTAATGTTAGCTAAAGCTTTTGAATTTAAAAGGGATGTCACTAATATGCTTTATACATCACTATAAATACTGCTTGATGGCAGGCCACTTTAGCAAGCTGCTACTAATCTAGGAGAAACAAAATATTATTAGCATATATTTCCTCCTTCCTTGTCATCTTTTTTTTTTTTAATTGTAGCATCTGAAAATAAAATTATATTCATAGACCCAAGACCTCAATCACAGCTCAGTGGCACAGACTGTATCTTACAAAGAAGGAAATGTGCAAAGGGACTTTAAACAAACCGTCAGATGAGTCTGGCATTACACCAGGACAACACTCAATGCAAGTTACAGCAGCTGTGAAGGTGCCAGCCCCTAGTAAGTTGTTTCTGATCTGTAGTGCAAGAGAATTAGGTCGGATTTCTGCCTCTGCTCAGACTCCTATGTAAGAGTCATATAAGAACAAGCAGTATTTATACCGTGGCCAGTATTACCTCTTAATGGGGATCATTTGTTATTAGAATGAAAATAACGATGAGCCCATTTGCAGATGGACTGAGCTATTCTCTTTTGTGTCATACACAGAAGAGATTCATGCTGTGACGGCTGATGAGCCAAATTACAAGAGCCAAACTATCTAATAGAGTAGGAGGAAAGGAAGAGGAAACATTTTATTTGCTGGACAAACAAGCCTTTATCAACACAGAATAGCATAAAGTCAGATCAAATTCAACTGACAGCTTTGAAAGGATATTTTCTATATGAAATCATATCTGAACTCTTCATTTTGGCAGTGTCAAAATATGTTGGCTTAACAATCAAGACTAAACGTATATAATAATTTACAATAATTTGGAAACCTCAGAGATAAGTGGGATGCTGGTGACCTGTATTTAGAACTCAGATCTACAGCAACAATTTGAACCAACATTTCACAGCTTCTGTGCACAAACCACTGGACTCCAGGGAGCCTGAGGATAGGATTCTATTGGTTCAACGTACTCTAGTTTATCAAAATTAAGCATTTTGTAGACAAGAGACAAGAAAATACATTAAAGTAATTAAAGATACATACCTAAATGTAAAAAAAAAAAAAGGCAAAAACTGTATTATCATTTCCTTGGAAGTTAGACCAATGTGATTCTAATGGTGTGGAATGGATCTGTGGTTCAAATCTAACTCAGACAATGAATTGCACTCTAGTGGAATATCCTAAAGTCCCGAGGTATGCAAAGACAGCTCTGAGAAGCTTCTTGTAGTAGTTGCCTTTCCCCTATTAAAAAATTACTGCTAAAACTGAACTACTTTATGTGAATAAAGTTTTATTTCACAAAATGTACAAAAATAATCAGTTTTAAGTCTATGTGAAGCAACTTTGACGTAATTTTCCAACCAAAATTCCAACTTCACCTATTGAGTATAGTAAATCTTGATTATTCATGGAGAATCACAAACCACTCCTAGACAAGAAAAATCGGTGAGACAGTTCTGAAAAAGCTAAAATCAGTTTTCAGACCTTGTACACAGAAAACATGCAGCTGCTTAGGACATAATTTCCCACATTTACCAAGCTTTGTAAATAAGTTTAATATCTAAAAGGAACTCTAATTAAACGTTACTAAACTCTAGGCTTGGTTGGCTTTCATTTTCATGCCAGCTTAGCAGAGTCTATTGTCTGTAGAGGAATATCTACCACTTTGATATTCACTCTTTTTGATGGAGTTGTGATGAGGGGAAGAAAGAAAACCTACAAGAACATGCTCACCAGCTTGGAAAAAAAGACAAATTCTCATGTATCCCTATAGCTCCTGGGTACATCTGATTATGAATGGTAGCAATTCTTTCCATAGGAAAGCCACACAAAGCTCACTACAACTGGATGCTTTCCTTTCAGATCCAGTTTCTGAACCCAACCATCCCCATTAATGTGTATGTAAAACATGAACTATTTCTCTAATCTGAACACTACTAGCAAGATTGAAAGGCGTTTATAAAAGTTTTCCAACATTTAAATGTAAACTTCCTTGTTTAGAAGGAATAGAGAAGACTATTATCAGTTTAGATAGCAATTTTATCATGAAATGAAGCTTTGTTTAAATGAATTATAATACCATTATAATAATTCCATTTTAATTAAGGTATTTTTTGCTTCTAAAGGGCTTACTCTGCATCTACTGCAATTAGGCCCAATCTGCAAGGTAGGTAAAGTGAAGCTATTACTTTTTATGATCAAGAAAATAATTTTCTGCTGGGAATTTAAAAACAATTTTTTGTAGCTGTTTAATTATGATCCTTACAGTGATAAAGGGTAAAAAAACCTGTGCATGAACTGCATTACAGGAGGAAGAAACAAGAATGTTAAAAATAAAAATGCAGTCTTTAATGATAATCAAGGGAACAAAGAGACAATAGACAATTGTATTCAGCAAATAACAATATGCCTGTCTCAAATTCAGACCTTTTATGTCTGTATTGCAGTAATGTTAGCACGTTTCATTAGTAGATTCTAAGCTTTTCATATACTGTAGCAAACTTTCAAGTAAGAAGAATGCTAAAATTCCCAGTTGATTTTGGGAGACTGTCCTGTCTTCCAAGAACTTGAAAGAAGAAAAGAGAGCGCATCACATTCACTCACAGTGAGGCAGTATGTGTACTTGTCATATTAATGATGACTTTAGAAATACTGAACTCATTAGTTTAGTATTAGTGAGTTAGAAAGGTATCTTGCTTCTCTGAGTATTTGAGTATTAACTCAGAATACTAGTAACACACAAGATCTGTAGTAAAACTTGATAAAAATAATAAACATTTAATAAGACTACAGAGAGTGAAATCTACTGAATATAACAGGGACTTAGCTATATGTGGAGATAATGATCAGACACACTAGCACTTGCCCACAAATAAAAAATTCTAGTAGTCTCTGAGTAGCTGAAATACTGTTGAATTTACACTCATTCCTTATTCCTGCAGCCTGCAAGCAGTCCCCTACAAAAACATGCCTTCTCTCACACTTTGTCAGGACAACTAGGGCACAGTAGTTTTGAAAATGAAGAAAGAAGTTATAAGTTAATGAGCAGAGATAGACTCACTTTGAACATTTACAGCTCAATATATGAGGAATTCAAATCATTACACGAAGCTCAAGGGAACTACTTCACTTTCAGCTCCTGCAAACCAAATAGTAGGATTCAGTACAGAAGTCTTTCCATACAATGATAACTGTTGAACCTTATATAATACTTGCAAAACACTTTTTGAGAAAAAGATTTTATAAAGGCAAAATATTGTTACCTTTAACCAAAGAAGAGTCAATATTGCACTTTTTAAAAAGAATCTAAAACTTGATCATTTTTTATAATTATAGTCATCTAAAAATGCCTTGTACAAAAATAGTTCCCTGATAAAAAAAATACAGATATGCTGAAATTAATACTGACCTCAGTTGTTAAGCAATTTGGAGCCACACAAACATTTTTTTTGTTTTAGAGCACATTTAAGAGAGTAACTTTAAAGATGCTGATAGTTTTAAAGTTTTCAGATGTATATATTGCAAGCAAATTGAACATTTCCCCTGTTATAAATGTTGTCCCATCTCAATTTTCAACTGCTCATATCTTTGCCAAATTAAACTACAATATTTCACATAAAAATCTGTTTTGAATCTTTGTTTCATTTATTTTTAAAACTTCAGCCAGAATATTCAAGACATTTTTAAAGAGAATACAACCTTTTTTCCACATCTAACATTTTACTGACCTTTTGCTTTATGGGTGAATATATTAAAATAGGAGTCATTAATTTTGGAAGTGACCTCATACAAGCAAAAGGATCTCTAAAAGACTAATGAATAGCTCTTGAAAGCATCAAGTTCCTTCATGGCAAGAGGAATAAATAAAATGAAAGCTAGAAAGACATTATCAAATAGGCAAGTCATTGCGTTTAACAGGGAATCTTACACTGTTAATGATGTTTGTATTTCTGACAGCACTGATATCCTTTTGCATGATAAAAAAACCCCCATGCCATTATAAAATCTTTCTAAGTCATTACTGAGTTTTATAAAGAAACAGATTATCCATAATGTCTCTCTTCATTCATTCTTTGGACACAAGCAGTTAGTTACATTGTTTTTACTACAAAGAACATGACTTAAGTTTTGTAGTCAGACCATCACACAGCGTTATGATCAATCCAATTAAAAAGAAACAGTAAAAAAAGAAGTCTGCTACTTCTCTGCCCAGTTCCCATCCCGTGAGAAAGCAGGAGAAGATGCTATCTGCTAAAATTCTGTTCAAGGAAATCCAATCTGTGAACTATTTACAGTACGCACCTAAAGGAATTGGAGAGGAATGATGGGATACAGGTCTGCCAAAAAGGAATATAATTGAATGTTTTGTGATAGGTGGTAGATTATTGCCTGTCTTTACATAATTAAGCAAGCATCCGCTGACTTGAATAGAGTATGATAGATTTCACATCAGATGCAGGTCTGGTTGATTGCTTAAAATTACAGCACAGAAGACTGTGTTCTTCTCTCTTTTTACTCTTTGATGACCATGAACACCAGAATCTGTTCTGCACTTTAAAATCTTTCCCCAAAAGCATTCAATCTCAATTAAAAAAGGCTCCAAACAGGATTACTAACTCCTTCCTAAAACCAGGTAATTATTTTAAATGCAGGTAATGTATATGCTGTTGGGGGAATAAGTATCATATAGGTCAACTCCAAGGCTGAAGAATTCCACTTACCTCTACAATAGTGTCCATCTTTTCTACTGTTATTTAATCACTTTCCAGACTTTAATGCACTAGCGCTTTATCCCTTATATACCTAACCTTAACGTGGATGGAGAAGGAGGAGTTAAGATCTTATTTATATTAATTTCATGAAATAGCACCCACTTTCAGTCATAACAAGCAGATATGGATAAATATCAGTATTATTTATAAAAAAAATAAAACAACAAAAAAACCCTCTGTTTCAGTAGGAGATATATTGTATTCCTTTAATAACTGAATTTACCATGACTAAAGTTTTCTTTACTGGCCTTTGATTTTTTTTCTTTATTATACAACTTCTTCCCACCCTTGATGTTTTATCACAAGCATTAAATGCATATGCCTTTCACAACTGTGTAGAAGATACCAGCTTCTACTGCTGCAGTCTTTACTGACACCTCAACACGTCATGCTTCATGTCTTTGTAAAAATCTCCAGTACATTAAAATGAAAAAAAAAAGTTGTCTTTGCTTTTTGAATTGTCTTTATAAAAAGCATCATTGAAGCAATCCCATGTGGTTGGGCAAATGGCAATTGCATGAAATTAATACGTTCATTGAAGTTGTTCATACTTGAAAGGTACCTTCACTCCATGGAAAAGGGTTAAAAGCATTTTATGACCTGGGTTAATAATAGTCAAGTTACTGAGTCAATCAGCTGATGAGTTGAGAAAATCATTAATGGTGGATCGAGCGCTTGACCTGCTTTCTCAAAGGCAAAAACTGAAAATGGCTTCCCTTTAAAACACCAAGCAACCTTGAGAGCTTATGTGAATATTTGATTGACGCATATGGTGAGTCAGTACATTAAGTAAGACATTGGCTATTTTCCAATGTGCAAAACAAATGTGGAAAAAATATTTCCTCAGAATACTAGCTACCAAGGCCAGAATTTTCAGGAAACGTCATTAATTTATTCTCAAGAAAATCTAACAGCCTGCTTGCAGTAGCACTATTTTTCTTAATCCCATTGCTGTATGGTAACTTTTTTTTTTTTTTTTTTTAAATCAGCATTTATACTTCAATACACATTTTTAAAAGAAATCTAAATTGCCTAAACTGATGTCACAAAAATCAATCAAGGGAATTTTTCATTGACAAACAACTGCAGATAGAGTTTTGCACCAAGCACCTGTTTGCACTTAAGCAGAGGTCCTACTGTGAGCAGGAGGGAAAAGAAGAGCAGAGATGAGAAAATGCAAGTGTGACCTATGGCATGTTTTGAAGGAGGAGGGTTTTACCATGTGGATAGTTTCAGCTTGAAACCGTCTCTGGAAAGAGTAATAAGATGATTGCTACAGCTAGAAACTCAGTATTGCTATTTTGCTAGAACTCAAGGCAATGTTACCTCTCAAATTTACTTATAAAGTACCCACAGTTTTAGCTTTTGAATATTCCAATTAAGAATGCATAAACTTATTTCTCCAAAAAGATAATTCCTGATTCCTATATCTTTCTCAAAAAAAGGTTTCTGTCTGTAAAAGAAAAAAAGCAGCTCATTATGGTGTTCAAAGCTTCATCACATGGTGAAAAGCTGAGATGCTAAATAAAAAGGCTTCTGTATAAAAAAAAGTCTGTCACTCTGTGCCAAAATACGAAATACACTGAATGATACACTTTCTAGCTTTAACCTAGGAACATTCTTGAACAGAAGCAGAATTTTAAACACAGCACCATGATTGGTGCCAAAGTTAAAGACTCTCAGTGTTCACTTAAACATATTTTAGTAACTTCATGAGTTTGGAACCTTGAAGTAGTATTAAGTACAAATCTCTAAAGCTGGATTTTCATGGTTCTTAGACTATATCTGATGTCTCCTCACTTTTTTGGGTTTAGCCTATTTACAGAAGCCTCACTTCTGTGTACGTTAAGGATAAAATTCTTCAACTACATCACCAGAAATGCATTACCTGAAACTGTTTACATACTTTGAAGATGAAACAAACACACATTTACTTAACATTGCTGAATCTAGTTATTACTGAATCTAATCTAAATAGTATGCTTGAGAAAGAAAACCTAATATTCTCTGCTTATAAACTAAATTATATTTAGTTATGACTTGATCTGGACTATCGTTTAACTTTCTATTATATGTAGGTCTTATATCTTCATCACTGGAGTACTGGACAGCAATAAAGAAAAAGAGTTGTTGCTTCATCCATGACCACCACAGATACTATGGTTAGAGTTCAAAGTAGAAAAGTCTCACGTCTGATAATAGCAAGTATTAATGTTCTGGAACAACAGAAATATCACGCATCTTTAAGGAACAGGGGTGTTATCTATTTCCTAATCTTTTAATTTAAATTTCTTAAATTATATTTTTGCTCCCTCAAGACAGCTTTAAATTCTTATATTTTGCTCTACATGTTGAATTCTGTTCTATTAAATTGCTGAAAACACCTAGTAAAAGCACCAGCAAATATCAACAGTGAAATAGTTATTGGCAGACAGTGTTTGAAATGCAAATAATTACGAAAGTCTACCTTCCATTCAACCTGTAATTGCAGGGTAGAATGGAGGACAGGTGGGTATTTCGAGCTCTGTTAAGCACTAACATTTTTAAGTGTCTCTCTGGATATGGATTTCGATTGATGGCTGATGTGTCATCACTTGCTTAGAAATCTTGTAAAATAACGTAAACAAAACAGCCAATCTTCTACAAAGCTTCATCTTTGTACTTTTATCTGTTAACACAGAGTTGTTTCTAATTAAACTACAAGAGCAGGGAAATTTAAAAAAAGAGACAAAACAAAACAAATTGAATAAAGCAATGATCTAGATTATTGGATAAGAAACAACCTTGCAAGAAAAAAAATGCAAAAAGCAGCAGAGAATTTAAAGAATGCACGTGCTATTGCTAGAAGAAATATAATTATCAAACCACAGGCAGTCCTCATTTCACATGAAGTTCTAACACTGGTCAGCAAATGGGATTATCTATAATGAAAATAGTATGATCTGGTCTAATGATATTGGGATCATTTTAGCTTGGACTTGCCCAATTTTTACTGTATATTCAGGAAGAGCTTAGAACAAAACTTTAAAATTTCACAAACTGCAGGTCCTTGTTGGCTTGATAGTGTTGTGTGTCATTACTCATTCACTGACCTTGAAATCTAGGACAAGAGTTTTATTTATTCCAGCAGATTCCACATCAAAGAACAAAAAATCTTCCATAGTAACTCTCAGAATAATACGTAACATCAAGGACATAAAGGATCATAATATGATTAATAGAGAATAGAAATACAATACTTAAGCTTTGCTCATGAAGTTTAATAACCTCAAGTCCAAAAACAAGCCAGATTTTTCCAGAGAAGAAACCTTAACAGAACTTGTCAAGTGTTATTTAAAACCAGTGCTCAGCTTCCTGCTCATTGCAATATCAATCACCCATTTAATAGTGATTTGTAAGTTCAGTTTATTCAGGTAGGGACTGAGTATGAAGTGGGGAATGGCACACACAAGTACGCTGGTGAAAATACTACTGATCTGTTTTCAGGCAGTAGTGAGCAGTGCCTGATGCACTCATACAGCACCTACAGATATTTTTTAACACATGCAGTGGAATAAAAATTGAGGGGTGTCCAGTACGAATGATTCGAACATAGAAAAGATCAAGATAAGTACTATAGGCAAAAGCAACTTCAGGCTCCATTACCGTCTCTGAAACAACTGAAAGCTAAGCCAAGCCAAGCAAGAGGGTTTGAAAAATTTTACAAGACCTTTTCTTGCCCAAACAACTAGAACTTGGACAGCCAATGGATATGCTTAACTTATCCACACACCAGCTGGAGAGTTTTGTCCCTACCGCTCTCTTGGCAAAAAGACTCAAATGATAGCTCCTTATCTATTTCAAGCCAGATGGCCTGGCCTGAAGTAGGTTAAGAAAAAAACTATGAATTCTTCATAAGCAGACTACAGGAATGGCAATCTCTATAGAGAGAGGGGATAAACTTAGGAACATTTTCAAGCCACCAGTTATTTGCAAAAGCAATCATAAATCCATAGCCTCAGTCAACTAAGGAGATTAAATTTGCCTCTTGCTGTTTGTATCCTTTTCCACATAAAGCTCCAACTGTACTTGAAACAATTACTTACAGAAACATCATAAGGCAAACCTTTATGTTGCAAATTCAATTCAGACTGTACAGATGCACACAAAAAGATTGCTGACTATACAGAATGAGCCTCCACCTCTAGGAACAGTGACAACTTCTGATTGTGTACAGAGCAGAAGTTGGCATCTTCTCAGGCAATGCTCAAGTTAGCAGTATCACCACCATATCTTCTTAATCCCCCAGTCAGGAACATCAGCAGCCCAAAATACTTAATATTTCTAGTTAAGGAGTACTGAAAATGGAGATACTAATAATAGTATCTTGGAGGTCTCAGATGCTAGAGATTGCACAGCGTGTTCTCAGTAGGTCAGTATAACCATATGGTCAGGCTTATTGGGGAAGTGCTTCATCTCTGCTTCTGTCCTCAAAAACCATCAGGGATTAACATATGATGCTTCCAAATGCTCACCACATTTGAAGGACTCAGTCTTCTAAAGAAATGAGTAGCAAATTAGGTATCCTCTTGAATTTAATCCTGAAACTGAGCTGTTTTAGTTAATCTGTAGTTCTAAGTAAGATTCTCTTTCCATCCTTTTGTTTTTTAGTACTTCATTAATCTTGTTCTGCAACATGCTATTTGCTGTTAAAGTTTGCTGATTTCTACCGAGTGCTTAAGCACTCTGTGATAGCAAGTACTACTAATACCCATGAAAACATAACAAAACTTCCATTGAAACACATGCCTTCCTCTCTAGATTGAAGGAAAACTGCTAAAACAAGCACAACAGAATTTAATAATAATACTAACTAGAGAGAAAGAAAACAACAGCAAGCAACAGAAAATGAAAATAATTTCACAATAGGAAAACAGGAAACGCTTTTCCAGTATATTCAAATAAGACAGGTTCAAAATGGTCCACAGCGGAAGAAAAGAATAAATTAGAAGTGATCAGATCACTGTAATGGAATGTGTGCGGATAGAACTGGAAATCTTTCTCTATTTTGAATGCCAGTGAAGCACATGATTGAATTTCAGTGGTTAACTTCATTACTGGGAGAAAACAGAATGATTGGTGAGTTACAGCTTATTCTCAGTCCAGTTCACTGCTAAAGTATTAAGGAAAGACATTTGCAACTGAAATGGAAAGATTTAGAATATGGAAGAAGAGCTTCAAAAGTCTTGTGCTGTGTGACCGAGAAATGAAAGGCACATAAGCCCAACATAAATATCTACAAAATAATAAAAAAAAAAAAAAGTGAATGCAAATTGGATATTACTACTTACCACAATTTATAGCACAAAACCAAACCACTGATGTTGAACGCAAGCAATTTTTGAAGAGAAGGAGATAAATATTTCAACACAGTAAGTAATTAACCTGTGGCAGTTTTCCTGGAGGTATTATTAAGAACAAAAGTTTAGCAAGCTTCAAAAAGGATTTAGACATTTATATGCATTATGAGGATATCTATGGCTGCATTAGATGAGATTAAAAAAATAAGACAAGAGATTTCAACCCTGATTCTTCAGTGAATAAGTCAACTTCTCTCTGGTGGGCATTAGAAAGAATCTTTCCCAATAGGCAAACCGCTCTAGATTTAAGCATTATGGTGCTTCCTTCACTTACCCTAGAAGGAACTAGTGCTCAGCACTCAGATTGCTGGAAAAGAAGATAGATTTACTTTGACTATTTCTACCTTTCAAGTATTGTATTAGGTATTATTACGCAATTCAATTCAGTATATGTGAAAGTGAGCTCAAAGGATTTGAAAATTACAATAAATCTTGTATCAATCATTTCCTTTAATTATCTAGTTGTAAGTCACTAGAGGATGACAGCTTTGCCTTTACAAAAATTCTGTTTGTGTGCAACTTTCCTTAAAATTTTGGCTTTTCACACTACATCTTAGTTTGCAGTCCAGCGCTTCTGTAAAACACAGATAATTTCGTGTGCTGTGAACTTTCCTGTCAAGAGGACGCACAGAACTACTGCTTTCCTGTAGCTCACTGCTCACTAGTATGATAACAGTTCTCATGACATCTGTAGTGAGTAAGGTGACATTCTTTCAGTAGCACCATTAAAATTTAGCCATCTTTTATAACTCCAGTAGGATCCCCAGTAGCCTGCTCTCCTTCCTTGCAAAACACAAATGTTCTCTTATGTAACAGTATTTTCCCACCCATGCCAAATCTTAATAAATACAAAGTCTTTCAGGTTGTTCCCAAAGCCCAAATAATCTCTTGCCAGATTGTGAGAATAGCTTCAAAAGTCAATCAAGACTCACAAAAACTACCTGAAAATGGGATGAAGAACTTTGATGTTCTTCTATTCAATAACATATACTTAGCCAGGAAAAATGTTGTATGCAACCTCAGTGTGTACTGGTAACGTGAAAGGAATGACATGTGGAACTAGGCAGTTCACATCCTAAATCCTGAAATAAGTGATGAGAAAGAGTTGACGCATGCTGCATTGGGCAGCAGTCCCAATTTGAAGGACTGTTTCTAAACTATGTTTTTTGACCAGTAAGTGTAAGACACAAGCCCAGTTCTCAGAGCAAAGATCAAATTTCCCTAGGTAGATTAGTAAAATAGATTAAGATTAGTATCTTAAATATTAAGCTGACAAAAAATAATACTCCCCTAGTCTGAACTAATGCATTGTTAAAGCTGCTCTGTTCAGAGAAGAGAAAACCTAACCTTAACTCTTTCCTCTTATTCTAGCTCGCAGAACCAATGATGAGCATTCTTTCATGAGATAAGCGTGTTTCAAATCTCTGCTGCAAGGTGAACTGGTTTTCCTCACAATCAACACACATGCTGTTAAGGCTGTCTGTCTCAAGTAAAAGCCATTATCCCTACTTGCCTCTTTCTGACAACGCTTTTTATAGCATAGAAAACAAGATCATTCAGCTACACATTTGTCTTGTTTGCAGCACACCCATCAGACTAGATTCCTCAAAACACCAGCAGTAGAAGGATTTAACTGTAGAGATGGATTCTTTCAGCACAGAAGAGAAACTATTGAGTTGCTCAGAGCTGAAAATATTTACGAAGTCCAAGACAATCAGAAAGAAATTCCAGATGCTCAGAGAGCTTAACAAGAACCAATGTACTTAATGGGTTAGGTGAAGGACTGAGAAGCACATTTTCCAACTTGCTTGACTAGTCCTCTATTATATTTTCTAGATATAAATAAACAGATATTTAGCAATCAATAGCAGAGTAGGAATTGCACTTTCAGAGGTCATGCCACACCACTACTATAAGGCAACATTCTTTGTCTGCTAGTTTTATAGAAAAGTCAATGCTTAAACATCAGTGAATTTGAATATAGATATAAACACACAGAAAACCCCCTTGGATTTTCTATGAAAGCATGTGTTTGATTTTTCACCATATGCCAAAGACTTCTAATTTGAATTAGAGGGAGAAAAGCAGCTATTTATTTCTTTTAGAAGAATCTGGCATGTATACAAAATGTGAAACTGTATTTTTATAGATTACATTGTAAGTTAATGTAAATAACTGTGCTGAAAGTGGCATTTTTCAAGTGTATGAAGACAACTGTTTGTCTATAGGTATCAGTAAATGATATAAAAAACCTTAATGTCAGACTGTGTACATAACCATATTGTCTGAATTTCACTTACACTCGACTCAAGATATTTTAACATCAGGCAACTTTTTGATTGTTTCTATATTAGTTGCTTTTTTGTTGTTTTCTTTTTCCCTAAAGAAAATTACAATATAACTGCAAAGGAAACATCTTCACTTATAGCTCAAGGTCGTCCCTAGAGACAGCTCATTCTAAATAAGTCTGTGTGTATACTTAGGTGGGACTACACTAATTACAGGAGCGAACTCAATGAAACCAATTATTGGTGCAGACCATCAGTTCAGAGGAAGGTAGTGCTTTTAAGTAAATAAATTATCATTTTCACATTTACCTTTATTAAAGAATCTAAGATTCCTTGCATCATCTCTAATCCCATTAGATTAACATCTAATTAGACAAGAATTCTTTTTTGTTTGGTCAAACTTGAGTAACCACACGTGACTTTCAGTAACTTGCTATGGATTTGTCAATATTTCACTGTGAGCATAAAAGACATTTTCATATATCAGCAGTTAGGTGGTTCCATTAACCTGAGGTTGTAAAATATACATAACATATACAATACTCAATACAGTCAGATGGGCTACGCTGATGGGCTTTTGTAGCAGATGTCTTTTTTATACCTCTGAAATAATGTAGTCATTGCCATAGCTAAGATTTGTAATAAAAGATGTAGCATACATCCCAGAGAGATTATCCACTAACCACTAAAGCTTACAGCCTGGGATGCTGGATGCTCAGAGTCCCTGCCTGAATCCAGATTCAAAATTTACAGCAAGCTTCCATATTTATAATTGATGACAATATTAATTACAGACATACAGGCATACACACTCTTCATCTCCCTTTGAGGTGTTAAATATGAATATATAGCCACAGGTTGTTGCTTGAGTGAGTATCTCTAACATATTCTTTTTAATGCAGGGGGCATAAAATTCTCATTAACAATAATTGGAGTTAGAAGCAGGAATCCCAGGAAAGATGCGTTGTCTCATTAGATATTAACTAGAAATACTGTAAAATATTCTGTTTATTCATTGTTAGAATTCTGAAATCTTTTATTTTTTTCATCTTTCAAATTAATTCCTCTATGAATAAATCATTCAGAGACAAATGAAAGCTTCTACAAGTCCAGAAACCACGTATATACTTGTAGCTCCCCTAAGGATACAGCCTTTCCACTACACTGCCATACTGGAGCTCAGAAATTGCTGGTGGAGTTCCGCTTCATGACAAGAATATATCTATTATTTTTGCCTACACAACAAACCACATTATTTCTTCTACATTGAAAAGAACATGGACAAGAAGATAAAGTTCTCTTTAGGAATTAAGTAAAGAAGTCAGAAGAACTGCAGTCTTCTGTCAGGCACCCATCAGTCCCAACAGTCACCCACAAGTGGTTTACAGCTCCGTTAGAAAACTGATTCTGTTCAGATAGATCTTTCTGAGTCTCAGAAAGCGTACTTCCTTATGCTGCATATGTCAGGATGAAATTTTCATTAGTAGCTTAAGTCCATCTCTTAAAGTCAGACAAAGCATTCCCACAGATTTTGGTGGAAGAAATTATTGTTAGATGGTAACAAATAAGATGATCCTTTCAACTCCCACTGCCAACTGAGAGATTACAGATGATCATTTGTTAAAAAAAGCAACTGCCTCCTTAAATTCATGGTTGTTTTTTTTTTTTTTTTTTTTTTTTTGTGCACAGGTCATTTACTTGTAAATAAAATTAAGAGGGATCCTTCAGTAACTGATTTCCTAGAGCATATCCACATACAGATACAAAGTAAGTCCAAAAAAAAGTGCAGTTGAATAGTTTAGACAAAATATCCTTATCAATTCTCATTCAAGCTAAAATACTGTTCCTTCCTACTGCAGCTGGCAATTCAAAGAAAATATACCTTACCCCTCTTACAAAATAATTCTAACAGGATGTAAAGTATCTCAAAAGAGAATAACTGTCAGTCTCTTAAAGAAAATAGCAGTTGCTGGCAAAATTTTGTTGCAAATTTTAAAACAAAAGGAAAAGGATCAAAGTGGACAACACTTTCCTCTTATTGCCGTTTCATTGCTTGATTGGTCAAAACTGACAGTGTGATTTATCATCTTCACTTCATCTGCTAGGGTTAAACCTTTCCAAAACGCCACAGGACTGTAAAGGATGCTACTCTTAACCTCCTTGTTCTTCCATTAATTCACTTATAATTCAGTATAGTTGGAGGTGCTTCACCTCCATACTGCTGCATTATACCGAATTCTTTCTCAATGTTCTTATTATTCTGTGGCACAATCAAACCTCTATTGCAAATCCTAAGACACTTAAATCCTGAAGAACACTAGATAAAAAGAATCTGTATTCATGTGTATGGTAAAAACAAACATACACAGAAGTATAAAAATCACACACAAGAACAATAAAGGTAGAACAAGTTCTCGAAGCTTCCTCCTGTTGATAGCAATGATAAATCTCTCACTAGACCTGACATTTCAGTACTTAGATTTTAGTGTCACTGAACAGTCCTGCAGCAATTGACAACAGAAGACATGTTTGCAGCACATACTTCAGTTCACGATTCCTTCACATCTCCAGTAGCTTCTTGGTTCAGCCCCAGAGGCTACCAAGTGATTACTGATGCTTCTGCACACTTTAGAATCTTTTTCTTCAAGCAGGCATGAAAAATATACAGAGCTTATAGAAGCTGACTTTGCAGTCTGAGCACTTTCTGAATGTTATACTTTGACTCCTCACAAAGTTAGGTATTTTTTTTTTATTTTGACATGTTTTTCTGTAGAGTGCCAACATCACTCCTACAGTGCTCAACATGCCTCACCTTAAAAAGGTAATACAACCCTTTGCAACACTTCACAATCCAGACATCCTAATATAACTGTATTATGAAATTGCAGACCCTTCATAACTGATGCATCACAGTGTTTTGACTAGCTCATCATGCATTATCCAGAGATTCCTTCACAAAACTAAACTACATCCATGAACAGAAATACACATGTACTTGTAAATAAATGTTATACTGCTTGAAATTGCAAATATTTGTATATGAAAGGTTTTGTTGCTGTTCTCCAAAATTTACGTATTCAAAGTCTTAAGGGTGGCATTTTGTGTCCTCTCAGTACCGTTTTGCACTCTTAATAACAGTGTCACATTTTCTGTTGCAAGGGGGAATCATGCACCAGCGAAAAATATTTTACAGTGTTACACTGAATACATCCAAGAGCTATGATCAACTCCATATTATTTTCCTGCATAAAATAACCAAAATAAAATGTGAGAAGATGTATAAACACATTTTGAATTATATGGTTCTATAAATACTATGATTCTATGAATGTTTTAAGCCCTTTAAATAGTCAAGAAAAATTCTGCTAAAAATGATATTTTTATTCACTTTTTATTCCCTAATTCCCCTGTTAGTTCTTCCAAACTAAGGCAAAAAAAGCGGAGCCTTGCTATGATCTTTACACAGAACCTAATCAGAACACATCAAGAGTTTGGTTGTGGATTCTAGGAAATAACCTAACCATGGCAGCACTCTGCTGCACACCTTTTCACCAGAACCTGTACGCACATATACATATGAAAAAAAACTTCTCTATTATTCTTGCATATCAACAATAAACAGTTGTTTAACACAGGCACTTCTACTCTGTGCTATCAGACAGAGGAAAAAGAAAAAGCATTGCATCTCCTTGTTTTGTATAAATACGTAATAATATTCAACTTTTTATCACTTCAAGCACTCCCGTTTACTCATAACTACATCCAAATTCTATGTCTCTGCTGTAGTTGTTACTGTAAAAACTCTCAAGGGCCAGTCCTAGCCATTCTCTCTAGAAAAAAACATGAGACACACATTACTTTTTCAGGTCTGTGTACCTTGCTCTCTTGAGGACTTTCTGCACTTTCTGATCTGTGGTTTTTATAATGTCCATTTGCTGTTCAACATTCCTGTATGCTTCTGATCAAAAGCACAGATCTCCATGCCCTGATTGCATACGGATTCTTCTGCATTCACTTTAATTATTTAACTGATTTACAATATCAGTTCTATTGACAACACCTGTGTATAGTCAATGAATATAAAGACATTATAATTATGAAATAAACAAGAGAGTTAGGCAAAGCAGATAACAAATAGAGAATAGATATTATAATAACAAAAAGAGAATAGATAGAAAAGCTTACCCATGTCCTGTGCTCACTGCAAAAACACTAGAGGAGAAAACTCCAGAAGAGATCCTTCCCCACAGGTAGCCAGCTCTTCAATGGGTCTAGGAGAGGTGGAGCCAGGCTTCACCCGTTCCGGCAGCACAGGTGAATTGCCTTCACCTGTGCTCCTGTGGCTGACTCATTGCTTGCCTCAGGTGATCAATCAGAGGTTCAGGCTGTGATTCAGCAGTTCCCATACAACCTGAAATACAACATATTCCAGATCTGAACTAATTTACATAATCCCCAAGTCTCAGTGGCAGCACAAAGCTATAGTATTCCAAGTTGCAAATAAGGTTATTACAACACAAAATTTGAACTCATTTTTTTTTTTCCCCTCAAACATTGTAGCAACAGATGTTTGTTCATTTGAAATACTGAATCCTTTGCTAGTGAAAAGACAGCACATCTTAGAAACATGGGACTTTATACACACACATTTTTTTATTATTATTTTTTACTAGAAAAGGCACTAAAGCAGATCATTAGGAACCATCACTTCCAAACAGAGCTGGTTTTTCTTTCTTTCATTGTGATTTTCATGAAGGCGTCGTTCTGGTCCAAAAAAAAAAAAAAAAGTATATTCAAATGTGTTTTCTCTTAAAGTATTTTTGAAGTTGCATCAGTGTCTTTAAAGTTTTTATCATTCCATTCTAAATGCTATTTAAAAATCTACAGTTTTTCATATTCAGTTCTAAAAGGAGAAAAAAAATGGAAAAAAAAAGGTGAGGGGAATACTCAAAAATTATAAAACTGAGATTGGATTTCTGAAATGCAGTTGTTTTTGGTTTTAAGAATTGAGTAATTTTAATCCCAATTCCAGGAAAGTAAACTTCGTGTTTGTTTTTTCAGAGGTACACTGATCTGCTCTTTGGAGAGAGAGAGAGAGAGATAAAGAACTGGTTTTCCAGAACACCTATATTTGGCCATTTTTAAGCGCATATCATTAAGTCACCTTAAAATCATTTCATTGCATGACTGACCGCTCATCCCAGGTCCCAGCTTTGGCTCAGACTACACACAACTTACCTGCTCCTAAAGCCTAATCGGAAGTTTGAAATACCATCTCCTAAGAAATCTGCTTTCAATTTCATAACTTCATACTTACACCTGAGAGAAGTTAATTAGCTTATAATTTTATGTAAAGGCACACAGACTTTGACTTTAGATGTATCCAGAACACTGTATTGAAAGCTTGTACGCTTCTGTGACAATATGCTTTCTTGTGACTCTAATCTTCTTACACTTTTTCAGATGCCAAAGTGTGTGGAAAAGTTTACTGTTAGCATGTACTTCCTAGTGAAGCAAAGCATTCTCATCCCCTTAAGACATTACCAGTGCTTAGTGTTTGCATATTTTACTAAGGACTAGACAATGTCACCATGACACAGTCTAGAACAGCATGCTTCTGCACTGAAGCATTCCACAAGAGTGACTGCAAATTAGTCAGAGGCAATTCCATCTTGCTTCCCTGTTGTTGTAGAAAGAAAGTAATTAGCTGCTGGCCTATACCAGTAGCAAATCATTAACCCTCCTGCCCCTAAACATTAGCTCAGCTGTGCCAGCCACTGAATTGCAAAGAAAATAAATATATCTCTGCCCATCTTATACATCTTTTGGTCCGAGAATCATCATATGGGTACTTTCATTGACTCTTGAATAATCAATCTAGATTCCTGACATGACTGAGAAGGATTTGGATCTGCTCATATGTGATATCCAAAACAAAATGTGGTGCTGGATGACTGCAAAAGCTTTCCAGCGTTCCTGAAAGGGCCACCTACACCCACGTCAGTTCCTACACATCATTATACTATGACAAGTCTCCAGGTAAAAATGAGGTTAAAGCTTGAGCAAGATTTGGGGCTGAGTTTTATAACCACTGCCTTGTTTTATCTTTATTATATATCACCCAACTGTTTAAGGTTTTGATTCTATCTAATAAACCCAATACTTGCCATTTAACACAGACAACATGATTATTTCTCACTTTGAGAAATATTTAATTGAAGTATTTCTTTTGATATTCCCCTTACATGGTCTTGAAATACATGTTGTAAGAGCAATTTTTCTTCACAGCTATAAGTTGAGCATCAAAGTAGGACAAACATCCATCTAACTCAATGGGCCAAACATGAAAATATAAGCCTCTCACAAATGCTTGTAAGAAATCATGTTTTATCATTTGAAAGATGGAGTCATTGTGTTGGCATTAGAGCCTATGCATTAGATCAGAAAGCAAATGAGATATTGATAGAACTATTTTGAACACTCAATAAGCTTTCTAATGATTGATAGCTTTGAGCTGACTCTGGTAATATTCATGTCTGCACTTGGAAGCTAGAGATTGAAACTGTAATGCAATATTCTCTTTGTGGAATTCATAAACATAACTCAAATTTAGGTAGTGGCTCCAGTAGCAGAATTTGTATGGAGCTCTTTCTTCATAGTAAAAGATAAGAATGACAAAAATTTTTGCTTGTTTCAATATTTCCATCTACATCTGAGTAAATCAGTTCATCATAAGATTAGATCAGGGAGGGGGAAGACATGAGAGACACTGAGCAAAAGAATAATCTCAGGAACCAGAACTTCTCTGTATCCATTTTGCTTAAAACATTCTGCAGATTAATCCCACTGATGTCAACAGTAATTGAAACAGAGTAAGTTACTGGATACTTACTCTGAATAAAGAGCCGAAAAGTTTTCCCCTATGTAATTTTCTGTAGTATATTAAAAAAATAAAGTGGACAATTTCCACATCCCATCCATTAGTCCTTTACACCATTAAAGAGGGAAAAAGCAGCAGAGGAGAGAAATATGACCATGACTTATGAGAAAGAAATTTGATAATTATTATTGTGATCCTAAAGTTGCTGGATTTTCAAAAACCAGGCATTCTGTACCTTCCACCATAAACTTCATTCATTTATCTGAAGGAGGAATCCAATATGGAACTACCAAGAATATTCTTTACATTTGCAAATTTTGCTTTTTGTTTCTTTAAGCAGAAAAACTAAAAAGGATTTTAATTTCCCTAACCTTTGTAAAATAATGAATGACATTAAAGACATTATCATTTATCTTAATTTAAATTTCCAAGTTCCAGGGTGATGGAAATGCTCTGAGAAAGCTTCAGTGTGAATTCGGTGTGAATTACAGCCACAAACATAGATGATTATCAAATAAGTTTCCCTTCAATTTCATCCAAAACTGAGTACAGGAGAATAGGGGAAGATGCAGACTAGGAGTCTTATCATTTGTAAACATTTGTTTTCCCTTATGGTCTTATTGAAGTGCTATTCACAGGGGTATTGGCACACACTTGCAATATGTTTGCAATCCAGATATTAGTAAAATAAAATATAAAATGCATTAAGATTCTGTACATTAGAGAGGAAGTTCATAAGAATTACTTCATCAAATTAACTGTTAAAATCACAACTGTAACAGACTACAAGTACTAATGCAAATTTTAATTGCCAGCGATGCACTGATGCTTCAGTACCCTCAGGCATATTCCCCTTCTGCCCTCCCTTCACCTGACATGCATTCATTTCAGTCCCCTCCTACACAACAGAGTCAATAAAAGCGTGTGTATAGTTAGGGATTCTCTTTGGAATCTCTGACTGTCAGCAGAGGTAGCTCTTCTTTCACTTACTTGCTATTATTCCAGTGTGAGTCTACAGTCATCCATAATACTGCTCTTGATTTATGCAGTCCTACCAGATTAGGAGCCATAACTAAAATGAACACAGTTCAGCACATGTTGATTTATTGTCATAACCTACTCAACCACTCAACCAAAATTTCCTTCACAGATGGTATTCTGTCCCAAGGAAGTGGTACCCTTTTCCACTGTACTGCTTCAAACAGGTGTTTAGTATCCATTTTAAAGCTACCTACTTGCTCTCTCTTTTCTGTCTTTCTATAAAACTATGCCTGAATTATGGTGTTTGGACTTGAATAATCATCCCTAAAGTGAACTTCATGGTATCTAAACAAAACAAACAAACAAACAGAGCTCATTTTTAATTTATGTTGTATAGGCATGTGAAGAAAACTGCTTGAAAAGTTAGTTCACTACAACACTACAGTTGCAAGGTGCTCAAACTGGAGATACAAAGTAGCAGGGTATCCTATGTAACAGTGGGAAAAGAAGACCTTTAGGAGTTAATGAAGTAATCCAAGACAGTGAGGACAAAAACGGTTTTGGAAACTAACTTACGCTGTGGTGTCTGGTTATTTTTATTTTCCTGACTGCTTGACATAAATAAAAATTTAATGAACAAGCTTGCATTGCAGTCTACTAAGGAATCATACCCTGAGAAATGAAATAAAAGTAACAAACATACTTTAAGCTTTATTCCAACACTTGCATACCACAACCGAAACAACCGAGGAATGATAAGGTTCTCAAATTATATAAATAAATAAATAAATAGGCACAAGGAAAATAAAACAGAATAAAACCTACCCAAATAAGTAAATGTAATTTTTCAGGTTGAGATTTGGAAGTGACTTAGCTTCAATCTTTGGTTTTTACAAAAAAATTAAAGCGTCTATACCGTGTGTACTGTGATGATTTTAAGTATAAAAATCTGGATTTTTATATTTCTTGGAAAACTGTCCTTCTGTACATAGCACTAGCCTTTAAATTTATTTTATCGTTAGAGACAATACAATCATAGAATCATTAAGGCTGGAAAATACATCTAAGATCATCTAGTACAACTATCAACCCACCACCTGCACTAAACCATGTTCCTAAGTGCCACATCTACATGTTTCTTGAACACCTCCATCAATTCCACATGACTTGGAAAATGGAAGAAAAGAAGGCTATAATGGATGATCACTTAGGTTTAAAATGACTCATCCCCCAAAAAAGATTGCCAGTAAGCATTTAAATCTGTATTTGGAATGCATAGGAGTAAAAATTCAGTGAAAATGTTAAAGGGTGATCCTCCCAAAAATTCAGCTTGACGCACTGCAAGCTGGAGGGAAGAAAGAGTTTGCATTCTGTGTTGAAGCACATTGGTTACATAACAAGGCCTAAAAAAAAAAAAAAAAAAAAAAAAAAAAAAAAAAAAAAAAAGGCTTGTGATTGCCCAGTGTCATCTCTTGCCTGCAAAGCTCTTTAACCTGAGTAAAATTTAGTTAAGAACTATGTATGATGTTACTATTTGATATGGCTGTGTAGTTTGTCTGCACTAGGAGTACAATTTGCTCTAGATAGAATTCACTAGCACACTTTAGGTCTAAGTCTATTAGTAGAGCTCAGTACAAGCTATTTTACTTCTATTTTAGCTTTGGGAGGAATTAAGTAAGTTTGGCGCCGTTACAAAAGGGGTGGTGTGTCCATCCACAAAAGGCAAGGCCATCTAGCTACCTTACATGTATGCAACCACAAAGGAAGGTGCATATCCACCATGAGACATGTCACGTCTTCATTTCAGCTTAATTAGGTATTATATACAGAAAGAAAAGAGAGGTCTTCTCTTCTAAGATTTATCATCAGACTGAATCATAATTACAAGCCCACTTATTTTTACAATAGATGTAGCCTATAACAAACTTACAACTTCTGCTAGTGAAGCTTCACAAGTCTGCAAAATGTTATGTAGAATGTCTCAAAAATAGATCTGTAAAATTCACCAACAGAAGTTGCAACTTATTACACAATACACTGATTCAAGGAAGAGATATGAGAAGGTCAGATAGTTACTAAATAAATAAAGCTGCTAACAACCTAGCATGTCTCCTCAACATAAAATGTCAGTAAGGCTATAAGTATATGAAGTGGAAGTACCTTTACCCTAGTTTTACCCTTCACAGCAATTACTGTGAAGGACTTTTGATGTTACTTGCTAGGAAATTCTTGTGTTGTATTAAAACAAAATGATGTTTATTTTCGCCCTAGCTGCTTGAGAATTGTACAAGAATATGAAACTTCTGTTCAGTAGAGTTAAATGGCATAATGGACTAATACATGTGGTGAATATATTGAAACATGATTTAGAATTGATACAGTGCAATGCACTGCAATTTAATTACCTGACATTCAAACAGACAAAATTCTGGAAATGCAGGAAGTGTCACTACATAATCTTAGCTTCAAATCTAATCAGTTTGTATCATCAATACAGGCATGGCAGAATCAGAGGGCAAGCACATTGTGCAGGAGCTTGGAGAAGCATGATCTCTGCATGCTTTAGAGCACAGCCATGCCATGTGCCACCTGCCCCCTCCCAGCTCTCACAAAGACTTCTCCGCTCCATCACAAATTTAAAAGCATCCCAGTTTGACTTTTCTTTCTCTTCTCTCTTTTTTTTTTTTCTTTATGTTACTTGGATATAAAGTGCTCAAATACTTGCCTTCGGCACAAACGGCAAAGGGATTCTCGAAGATTTTCTTTCCTTTCTCCTCCCATTTCTGCTTGCAGAGGGCATTTGGCCAGCACACCGGCAGCCTACCCTGGAACACATCAGCTGCATTCAGGCAACAAACCACAAAGGCCTCGTTCAGCCCGCGGATGTCCACTAAAACTCTTTCCCTAAGCCCACCCAGGGGTAGCACTGGCTGCTTTTCACAGATTTTTCTGCCTGGAGCAGACGAGGCCTCAGGGAGGTCACGTTGAGGGCCGTTGTCATGGCAACGCTGCCACACGTGCCATCCTGAGATGGCTCAGGTGGGGCACGGCAGCCTCGTGCCACCTCCGGGAGGTGCTGACTTCCCGCTTTGCAGCGCGGCCCCACAGAGCTCTGCGAGGCTCGCGGGTCTCAGCAAAACAATGGTGCAGAGACCGTATCGCCTCTGCTCCTCAGGGCCACTCCAGGCCTGGATTATGAGCGCACTAGCAGCCCCTGAGCACACGTAAGGGAAAGGCAGTGCACTACCCTCAGCAGGAGCAGGGTTCCGAGGATATGAAGCTATTGGTGAGGGGACAGTGCAGCTCTGTGCCCTTCAGTGCAACCGGTAGCACTTGTTCTTCACAGTTCCTTGGAGGTACTGCAAACCACACAGGTGTTGTTCTGCTTTTTGTCTCTTTTGTTCTTCAAGCAATAGGAAGATCCTTCAAAGAGACTCAATCTCCCTCAATTAGATTCAAGGCTATTTTCTTCTGTGATTGTTACACACTTGAGAGAAAACTTCAAAATGACTTTTACCTGGGCTTTGAGTGCTGGCAAGGATTGCAGAAAGAATGGAGAAAGCTTTATGATACTCAAGAATTGCACCTACATTCAACAGCAATCCTATCTGAAATACCTTCTTCATGCAATCCTATCTGAAATACCTTCTTATCCTGTATGTATATTTCACGCAACAAACTGAAACAACATGCAGAAACAATTTCAAATGTTAATGCAAGACTTCAACCGTTGAAGACATTAAACGAGAATGAATCCAAAATCACATCCATTTTATGTGAACTGTCACATGGAGAACTCTTGAATCAATTCAGTGCATTTCCGTCCTATCAGTTTGTTACACACTCCAAAATTCAGTCACGATCTTTTTCAGTATCAGGGAGAAATATCAGTAAACTGAAGCAGGAGACTTTTTCCATTATTTTGGTACTGCTGAAGAGAAATGAATGACATATTCACCCAGGAAAGTGGAAGACATTTTGCCACGTGCCAGATCCTCTGTGCAAGAAAAGAGACTTCCACAAGCAAAACTCAAAAAGTAGGTAATAGCTATCTGTGTTTAGGAAATCTGATTTTCAGTAGTGCTGAATGTTCTTTGGATTATTCACTGATAATCACAGTGCTGATCCAAGTTTTGATTTTGACACCCCATTTTAGACCCAGACATCCTAAAACATGATGCATAGAGCTGGAGAAACAAAGATTCAGGGAAATAAGAAAATGTTGTAACTGTAGAAGGAAGCATCAGATCTGCTCATATAACACACTGAATAACACCAGGGTGTTTTAGAGGAGGTGATGATATCTTCTGCAAATGCTGCTGGAGGGTGTGCTGCCAAGTTATTTTATTTATTTACGTTGACATTCTGATAAGAGATTTCCCTAGATAATCCAGACTAGTGATTGGTTATATCAAAATATGTGCCTGTACTGCTTATTCTGCATTCATGGTTTTTTGCAATCTATGCTAGTTCTGAGTCTCATTGTACCCTATAGTAAACCAATTTGAGGAACCTAACGAGTAGAAAACTATTTTCTGTGGGTTTCCACTTCAGTTCCATGAACTGGTTCCTGCTCATTCAGGTCTCAAAACAAGGGAAAGGAGCATGGGGGGGGAGCAGAACTTTCCATTTTGCAACAGGCTGTTTGACCAGCTTAGTTTTAAAATGAAGCCTCTATGCCACAGCCAACACAGTTATTCCCAAAAGCCAGAGACTTGTCTGGTGCAAACTGGTAAAAAAACAAACAAACAAAAAAACACACCAGATCTTTCTTTTTTTTTTTTTCCCCTCCATCTGGGGCATTGATCCACATGGTTTGAAACTCACTTCATTGCAATTCTACTTGATCTACTTCCAAACCAGTATGCAAAAAAGAAATTGGGACAACAAGAAACACTAAAAATTATTGAAGAATGTGAAGTTGGTTTACGTAAACCTATCTGAGCACATAGATCAGTTATGGGCCTGTATGCTCTTTTAAACTGTGAACTAGCCAAAACTGATGCTATCTCACCTTGTTTGGTTGGGGTTTTTTTTTGTTTGTTTTTTGTTTTTTCTTGACTTCGCTATAAAGGACAATTATATTTTGGAAGTAAAAACTCAAAACTGAATATCAGTTCTTTTCACTGTTTGATATTTCCTTCCATTCTGTTCCAGGCTGCAGGTTACATTTCACATAACCTAAACTTCAGACTTACCAAATTCTCAGAATTTTATAAGAATGCTTTGATAAGTCTTCCCTTGCAGTTACTGAGGTCTATTTGAAATGGAGTAATTTTTTTCTGGCTTTCTCTGACCTGTTGCTTGTCTACCTGATTTTGCTAAACATTATTTTCTGGAAAAAAAAAGTAGTAGTAGTATATCTGATCACAGAATACTGTCAAGGCAAAATGTCTCCACAGTGGCTATTTTGGATCTATGCTATTTTATGACAAAAAAGAGAGAGTGTATGAGGAAAGTTTTATCTGATTTCACCTAAATTTTGAGAAAAATAATGTCCCATAAAGCACATAGAAGTGAGCAACAAATCTGTTTTCGGCCTTTCTGATCTCTCAACAACATTTTCCTTTTTTTAGCCCAAGGTAAGATGTTTCCAAACCTAGCATTAAGCTGAAAATGTAAGACTTCATACAGTATTTGCACCTCCATTGAATGTTTAAAGTGTCTGAACAGGAACTTTGAATGTGATATTTCTTTTTTCTTTTCCCCCCCCCCTTACAGACTGCATTAGAATTACAAATAGGAAATGACCAAGTTTTAAAGAGTTGAAGAGCAAACTGATCTTACATTTATCAATTTGAAACAGGTTTCCAGTCAATAAAATGCTGGAGATCTGGGAGTAACTTATCTAAGACACCATCAGATCTTGGAAGAAACAGTACATTTTCTTCTGATAAATTCTTTGCAATACCAGAGTATCATTAGGAATATCAATAAACATATACGGTGGAAAAGGTTGACTCACCAAACTGACAATAGAGTATCTAGCTACAAACCACTTCTTCTCAAGAAGCAGCCTTCACATAAAAGAGATTCTCTTTTTAGAGGCTAGCTCATAAATGAACACAGGGAGGAATAGAAACCTAGGTCAACCCCTTTCAGCCAATTGCAATTCTGGTAAATTGCTTGCATCTGTGCTTTCAGCCACCCCCTTCATCAGGTGCTCAATCATCATTTCAGGCCGTGACATAACAGTTCCCTTACAGACATATTGAACAGAATGGATATTTTTGTAATTGCCAGCAAGATTTTATGTTATGATTTCTATGTCTTTATTAGTTCATCCTTAAGGAAAATACTGTCTACTTGTTCTAATTCATTTCATCTTTACTGTGCCACGCATTTTCAAAGCTTTATAGAGTGAAAATTGTATCAAGGATCCCAACAAGGCACTAGGTATACTCAGCTTTCCACAAATTCAAAAAAAAGTAGTAGAAGCTCCCCCAAGCACTTACCAACTTAAAAAGCTTGAGACCTCAGGCTGTCATTTACATCTAGAGTCTACTGCAGATGATATAAAGATGTAAAATTGGAGGCCTGCCATATGCTTAGTTTTAAATAATGTTCCCATGCAAGTTGTTCTTTCACACAGAGACTTTATCACTAATAGTGATCGTGTAATGACATTCATTTATACAGCCTTGCAATCAGCTGCATCAATGTTATCTGTCACATGTATGGTTTTCTGAACTGCTGCTTAAAGATGATATTGATGGTATTACTTGAAAACACCCTTTTGGCTTTTGGATTCCTGCTATAGATTTTTGTTTTTCTACCTGTAATGCTTGTTTCTCTCTAATATGTAAGTGTTTCTTCAAAGTAGATCTATAATAGGGTAGTTTGGATTGTGTGCCTTAGTACTGTCTGCACACTATTAGTATTGGACTCCCAAGGGCTGTATGTGCAGTGAACCACAATGAAGAGGTTGATGTTCCATAGAAGGGCTGATGTGACAAATTACTGACCTGTTTTGGAGACTAACTAACCAAACCTTTGTCAAGATCTGTATGTAACATTTTTATTCAGCATAATTCCTGTAGTTTTAAGTATGGTATTTGCCCTGCTGAGTGTTCAATGTGGCACCTAATCAAGAAAACAATTGCAAGATATAGTTACTGACATGATTAGTTGTGTCTCTCCCAAGAAAAACAAACAAACAAACAACACATTTCTCTATGATTCATAACCTGTGCTGGCTTAAAGTTTATACAGCTTCTTGCTATATTTGAGGTCTTTAGAAATTCTTCCATTATTCTCCTTCTCCAACTCCATTTGAAAGAATATTGGAAGAGGCATGTGTCCTCATTTCTCCATAATAGAGATGTCACTCTTTCGCTCCACAAAAGTATGAGTGGCATTTGTTTAAACTGTAGTAGTATCCTTCTTTAAGATGACTAATTAAATCATTTTTCTTGGTATGGACTTCATAAGATCCTTAAGATAGAAACCCTTTTCCCAGCTGGAACTTGACCAAATGTTAATAGTTTCAAGTTTCTGAGGCTGATATCTGCTTTTTATCAGTTTAGAGACTTCTGTTAGAGAAACAATCATGGATTTGCAAAGTCCATTACTTTCTCACTTTCTAGTTGATTAACTAATTAGACTAAATTTTCTCTCCGTCATTATAAGTAATATTTTTCTCACCAAGACACATTTATGAAGCTTGTTTCATTTTCATTCCTAATTTCTTACATAAATATTAAATAATGAACAGAAATTATGGCCAGGTACTTCTGTGATGTTCTCAAAAGTTGTTCTGTGGCTATGTAGGGGAACTGTTAGGTCACAGCTTGAAATGGTGATTGAGCTCCTGGTGAAAAGATGTGGCTGGCCTAGGGACCATAGGTAAATTGTTAGTACCTATGCCCACCATGTAACCAGAAGGGATGGACTCAGGATGGAGCCGCCCTGAGTTCATGTAAAGGCCAGCCACTGGAGAGAGGTTATTTCTTTGACCTAGGCTGCTTCCTGTGGAGGACTGCTGCACAGCTAGAGTACCTTTGCTAGCTGGGTGAATTTCATTCTTCTTTCTGATGTGACTCTTTGCCTACCTGTGAATGCTTTACCTGGTATTGCTGAGAACCTGTCAGAAATAATTTTGCTTCTTCAGAGGGTGGTGATAAATTGAGTTAAATTCAGCTGGTGATCAGTCACAAGTGGTATTCCCCACGTGTCTGTACTGGGACCTTTCCTGTTTGTTGTCTTTACTGATGACCTGCACAATGGGGCTGAGTGCATCCTCAGTAAGTTTGCAGATGACACCAAGCTGGCAGGAAGTATCGATCTGCCTGGGGGTAGAAAGGTCCTACAGAAAGATCTGGACAGACTGGATCCATGGGCTGAGGCCAATGGGATGAAGTTCAGCAAGACCCATTGCTAAGTCCTGCACTTTAGTCGAAGCCCCAGGCCATGCTAGTGTTTTGGGATGAGTGGCTGGAAGACTGTGTAGAGGGAACGGAGCTGTGGATGTTGGTTGATGCTTGGCCGAATGTGAGCCAGCAGTGTGCCCAGGTGGCCAATGGCATCCTGGCTTGTATCAGAAATAGTGCTGCCAGCAGGAGCAGGGAGGTGATCATCCCTCTATACTTAGCCCTGGTGAGGCCGCACCTCAAGTACTGCGTTCAGTTTCGGACCTTCACTAGGAAAAAGATGTTGAAGCCCTGAAGCGTTTCCAGAGAACAGCAACTAAGCTGGTGAGGGGTCTGGAGCACAAGCCTTTTGAGGAACAGCTGAGGATACTGGGATTATTTCCTCTGTAGGAGAGGAGGCTCAGGGATGACCTTATTGGTCTGTATGACTACCTGAAGGGAAGTGATGCTGAGATGGGTGTCAGCCTCTTCTCCTGTATAACTAGCAATAGGAAGAGAGGGAATGGCCTCAAGTTGTGCTGAGGAGATTCAAGTTGGACATTAGGAATAAATTCTCTGAATGAGTGGAGTGGTGCTGGAACAGGTTGTCCAGAGAGTTGGTGGAGTCACCGTCCCTTAAGAGTTAAAGAAGAGTTTAGGTGTTGAATTGAGGGACATGGTTTAGTGGGAAATGTTGGTGATGGATGGATGGTTGGACTGGATGATCTTAGAGGTCTTTTCCAACCATGGTGATTCTATGATAAGCAGAACAGTCTTTAATGCCAGCATTCTAGTTTGTGTGAAAATTATATTCTTGTAAAATTTTAGGGACAACTTCAGTTAGATATATTCATTCATATGGTCTCTTCTTATTAACAGATCTTCTCAGAAGTACTCTCAGTTTCAAGGCATGATAGTTTCTCTCAGTAAATGGGACTTATATTATTTTCTCTGATCTTGTTATTGGAATAAATACAACGTATGACTTTATTTTGTTTAGTGTCTCATTGGTACCACTCCATAAATCTTTGTCATTTGTCACACATCTATGCGGATATTATTTATTTTTGGTTCATCAAGTAGTTTGTGAGGTTTCTCAGCAGAATCAGCATCCACAATGTATTTTATTTTGCTGTTACTTTTGCTGATATGCTTTAACAGTTTCATTTATGCCTGCAAGATTTTACATAGGTGCATTTTTATGGAGCAAAAACGGCTCTATAGCATACAATGTGCATTTACATGTATTCCACAGTACTATATGATTCTCAGTAGGAAACACAGAAGCTGTTGTTGTACTTGATGATTATGCTTAATTTGTCATTTTATTTTTGGAATATTCAGCAAATTGAGCTTCATTGTGCTACAGATGTGGCCAACAGAGAATTTGCATTGATGGTCTTTCCTCATTAGCATCGGCACTGTCTGTTGTTCTGGCTTTCATCTTTCCCATAACTGTTGCTTTGTTGTTTTTTAGATTATTATTTTTTTTTTTTTCCTGCAAGGACTCTTAAGCATTTAAATGAGCGCAACTTGCTGTTGTCCTCTCTCTGCAGTGGGATTGTCATTTCTGTCCCTGCTGCTGTCTCACATGAGTAGATTTCCCGAGGAAAAAATGAATTCTGTGAAGTATCTTGCATAATTGTCTGTGCCTTTGTGATGTGTATAATGATGTGCAACATTACTTTAGAAAGGCTAAAGCAGTGATCAAAAGTTGAATCCTTGTTGCATGTCTGCTTCATGTTTTATCAACACAGATGGCAAGCGGTGGTCACACTCACTTCTGCAATGATATACATCCCTCTACAAACAAGTCCTCACTGGATGACTTTTGCAGAGCTTATCTCCTACCAGGTGCCAGGAAATAATTGAGGCTTTGTGCACAGATAGCAGTAGTGTTGTGTAGTGCAAAAATATCAGCACCAACATGAAAGTGTAACTTAAAAGTGCTGGGTAGATGTTGTGGCAATAATAGAATTCATACTAAAACTATCACATACAAAGTAGTGCTTTAACTTGACCTGTACTTTTCATTGTTTCTCTCTATTTTAAACTTACTGCCTCAACTAAAATTAGTTATTAGTGTTGTGGGGCTTTTATTTCCCAAAAATGGGAATGTTATTTGAATAAATTTGGAAGTTTGAGTCTCTGCATGTGATACTCTGTAGGCCTTTGTTATGATGAGAGTAGGCTTAAAATGGAAGTCAAGATCCATTGTCAAAAAGCTGATCCTTACCATCTCTTGTATTTTGTATATGGATGAATTATTTGCGTGCACCCAGAGAAAGAAGTATTGAGCTATAAACAATCATTCTTTAATATTAGCATGGCTGGATTTTGGTTTACTGGTTCTTTCCAATTTTGATAAACCTCAAAGTCCCAACACTGTTTTTCACAAGTCTTTTTTTTATTTTTACTTATATCAGTTCATAACTCATCTTAAAAAAAAACCAACAAACAAACAAACCCTCACCTACAGTTGAATACCGTTGACTTGTGACAAGTGTTTATGAACAGAAATCTCTCTACTTATCATTACTTATTTTTAATAACCAAGTAATCAAGATTGATTTATTCTTATTCTGAAATGTCTTGCATGATATGAAAAACTCTTCCATAATGAATTTTTTGGAATTCTGCTGTTCACCTGAGATTTGAAAAGCAGTTGATATCACCATCCATAGCCTTAGGTCTCCAGACTGTGTATTCTGCTTAAGAGTATATCAAGACAAACCCTGTTAATAGGCCTGCTTGGAGCAGAGCCTTATTATTCTGCAACACAGTTAAGGTATATTGCAACATCTTCTCTTCAAAGGGAGTGTCCACATTGCTAGACACTGCAGTAGTATCTAATATGCAAAAGTTTGAAGGACCTGCATTAAAAATGAAGTGTTTAACCATTTTTATAAGTAAATTGTTATTAGAACAATCATGGAATTTACTGAGATGTTGATCAGAAGCATTTGTGCTTATAGTGACATAGCTGACTTCAGAGAGCAGCAAAAAGAGTATGTCAATCAAAAATTCAAAAATAGTGTTACTTTATTTAAATCTGATACACTCTCTATATGTTGTGTTAAAATGCATGGCTCCTATTTCAATAAGAATAATTATACCAGGACAATGAATGGCATTTTGTGAAAATCTATTAGGTAGAAATACTTGGTATTTGGCATTCAGAGTCTCTGATTATTCCACTCAACTATTTGAACTGATATGATAGAAATACTTTTTTCTTTTTTAATGGCAGGAAATATCATCTCATGATAAAAGATCTAGTAAATGTCTTTAATGGTTTAGCCTTCCACTGACTTGTCTGGGCTGTAGGATAATAACCAGAAGGTTCACTTGCTCTCTTCTTGAAACAAACTTTGTGCTCAGGGACACTAAAAATTTACACTGAGGCATTACTAAAAGCAGGGCTTTGTTTTGATTTCCTAACCTGTCAATTATAACAAATTTCAAACACTGTATCTCAGGGGAATACTTTTATGCAAAACCGATATAATATTCAGCAAACTTTCCCTATTTTTCTCCATTAAATTCCTTTTCCTTGTCAAATTGACATGATTGCAACTATTAGTAACAACATTATCTCATGTTTCTCTTGATCACATCTTAAAGCTCAATAGAACATTATCCCTGTTGTCATGGCAAGAAGATACAATGCTTTTCTAATCTTTCAAAGCCCTTAATTGCTTCAATTAAAATGATATCATTTGTGTAGCATGTTTTTTTCCATAACACTACACAGTGTAACATTGTCAAAGAAAAATCTGAAGAAGGCTTACTATAATTCATGTGATTTTTTCCATGCAAAATCCAAAAATCCTTAAAAAATTACCAGCTTGTCAGGCTTGTGGTCTACCAATTACTTACAAAGATACATAATGGAAAAATTAGATGTCACTCTGATTGGACACCCTCACAAAAAATGTTTTGAATTAAAATTACAGCAGAAGGCCATTAGTGGGTGCAGCCTGGTCTGCGGTGAAACCTCTGTGAAAATATTTCTGATGTATATACTTATAAGTCACATCCTTGCACAGTAGAATAACAAAATAACACAGAACTTTTGTTTAACTATAACACTGTAGACAAATTTTTATGCAGATGAGAAAATAACTGGATGTGGATATTAAGTACATGTTCATAATGGACCCTTTATCTTCCCATCTGAAAACAAAGTACTAACTGGGAAAAAGGAAGCTTACAGAACTCAGTGCCTTCAGGAATTACCTACAGTATTTATATTACTCTTTCACCATAAATGTCAGCTATTAGATGGTTATTATACAAGATAGAAGAAAAGAATTACTTTCATCCATTTAAGTATTAGAAAAATCTAGTGATATTTATAAGGATTTTGGTGAGCTTTCTGACATTAATATCTTATAGACATTCATGTGTAATTAACGCTAGCATTTCTCTGCAGCTTTTTGTTGCACTTGTGCCTTCTAAACGAGGTCCGAACTGTTCTACGGTCTTAACATAGCAGTAGTTCTCACACCAGTGCCTCAAGGCTCCTGCCTAACTTGTGTTCCTTTCACCATTAGCCTCTCCTAAGAAAAGGTGTTATGCGGTGCCTGTTCAGTTTGAGACTTTTTCAAAGATGAATTGATATTTGTAATGTCAACTTCAAGTCAAGATCAACCTATAGATAGTTTTTTCCACAATGTTTTTGATCCCAAACCTAATTATTTTAAGTACAGAAAAAATATCATAAATACTGCACACTCAGAGATAGTGTTAAGGCTGATGGGATGACAGTATGCCTGGACTTGATGCAACTCAACCAAAGTGGGTGTAAGAGCAGCTGAAAGCCAACTAAAGTCTGTTTCACCAAAGTACTAGAGAGCTGAGAGGTTCTGGTAGTGCAGAACATTTTGTATTTGTCTGCTACAGAAAACAGGCTCCTGTGTCCTTTTGTTCTTTAAGCCAGCCTTTTCCATCTGGCACAATCTGCATGAAAGAGGTTTCAACTTTATTTGGCTTGCCTGTGGTAGAATGGAAAAAGGATCCTTAGAAAGATCTTGAAATGGAGGTTCCTGTACAAAATAACAATTTTTTTTCCATCAGAATTTTGCAATGAAAGTGGTATCTGCTTTTAGGTGATGATAAAAATTCTGTAATTGTACAGTGTCTGAAGATGACAGTTTTTACAGATTAGCACAAATATTTGCCAGAGCACATGCTTGAAGTTGATCCAGTAAAAAGGCAAAGCTGTCATAGGAGAAAAAGAAATCAAGGATTTTCATTGAGCTGATAATTCAGGCGACTTTCTTTAGTGTGGTAGAAGTACTGTATTAGATCAAAGTAACAGGTTGCCTAGATAAATTAAAAAATAAAAATATTACAATGGGAGAGACTGAGAATAATCAGTGTGTAGAAGAAAGCTGTTGTACAATTAATGAATATACAGATGTTATAGTGTATCCACAAGCTTGGCTATGTAGTTATTATACTGGAGCAAGAAAGAAGGACTCTCACCCTTATCCTGGGCTCGTGTGAGAAACTCTGGTGGAGTGAATCTGCAGAAGAGATTCCCGTCCACTTGCAGTCAGATCCCAAAATGGATCCAGGAGAGGCAGAGCCAGGCCCCACCTCCTCTGGCGGCACAGGTGAACCACCTACTGCAGCTGGCCCTGCATTGTCCCAGATGGTCGACCAGAGGTTCAGGCCATGATTCATCAGTTCCCATGCAGCCATACAGCATGTAGATGAAGGCCATATCTGCCATAAATAAATAAATTTAGATTATGCTAGAAACCAAGCAATTATACTATTTATTTTCCTTTGCAAAGAGTCCTTGCTATCTCTGGAATCTGAACACTGTAATTAATCTTGAAGATTACTTTCATATGAGGATGTAGAATCTTGCTGCTGAACTTTTAAACATCTATGCTGCACTCAAGTGGATATTTCAACTGTCACATGGGCGAGGATAAGTAGGTGTATCAGAATTTTTATTAGCTGTTCTATTCATTATTTGTCTACCCTTATAATTTCATTTCTTTTTAGTCTGTTCCTTGAACTGAGTAGTTCTGTTCTGTATATGCATCTTCACTTAGAAATTGTCCATTCTTTTATGAATTTATTTTACCAGTGTTTGAATTTCTTGTGTGACTGCTTTCTCCTCTCTAAAGGAATACAGAAAATATTGTTGATGATAGTATGTAATTGATATAATAGCATACTATCAGTTATTTGCTGTTCCAGACTGTGCTTACCTTGAATTTGGTGCTGCTGAAAATCAAGTATGTATTTTTAGTTGCATTCCAAATGAATTCATTCTTTCCTCAATTACAGGAGGTTTACAACCACTAATTATCTATTCAGTATACATAATGCTTTTGTCATAGGATGACGAGAGTCAGTGTGTTTTTCCTTTCCTTTTGACATTCTCAGTCTTGTTTAGACTTAAGCAACCTAAATATTCAGCTATTTGCAAATGCTACCACTTACATTCTGTTATTAATTAGTAATTGCAGTCTGCTATGACATCTTCAGACTAGTCACCAAGTTTTCAAAACAGACATAGATTAATACTTTTTGTTTTATCAGATTATTGTACTTCTATATTTTGATCAAGGAATGTCTCCAAAAAAGATGTGAATACTCTAATAGTAAGGGTCATTTGTCAGTGCTTGAAAAGAGTATGCTAGTTTTGACCGAAGACAACTTTTTGAAACTCTACTTGTATAGCAGTTCTCAGGGGGAAAGAAAGGAGAAATTTACCAGAAACTGTAAACAAGAACTTTTTCACTGACTTTCCAGGACAAGACACTGTAGATTGTATATGTGTTTAAATTGATGTTTGAAAACTACTGAACTGACTTAAAAAATAATAATAATAATTCAAGCTAATGGTTTTCTTCCTAATTCTCTTCCCATTTTGTGTTAGTCCTGAGAGAATACGAAGATCTGCTGTAGTGATTTGGGAAAAAGTGTAACTTGTGTCCTTACCTCTCTAAGCCTGGCAGCTCTGATTTGTTTGGATTTCATCTTGTAGATTGCTCTATCCATTTAAAAAGCATAGAGCGTATATCCTGGGGAATCTGCTCTGAGAAATGGAGGTTATGACAATGCAGGAGGCATTTAACAAATCGAAACATACTTTTTTATGAATGATTTTGGGTCATGACTTTTGGTGATACTCTGATATATTTGGGGTGTACCTATTTTGTATCCATAGTCAAATCTACAGTTAGCATCACATCCATCTTACACCATGTTCCAGGGTGCCAAATTGCTGCAGTCTGCTAGAGAATGGGTGAAAGAAGTTCAGCTGGCAAGTGGGGAAACAAGTTCAGCTGGCAAGTGGGGAAACAAGTTCAGCTGGCAAGTGGGGAAACAAGTTCAGCTGGCAAGTGGGGAAACTGGAATGACTAGCTCTGACCTTAGATATTGTGTAAAATTTAGTTTCCAACTGAAATCTTAACTTGGTAATAGTCTAATGGTGCATGTAAAGTGTATTGACAAACTTAGCAGTAGTGAATTCAATCATGGTTTGCCAGTTTTACCTCAACCAAAATTTTTAAAGTTTGCCCTTTTATTAATGTACAGAAACCAGTTGTAGTGATTGGATAAATATTTCAGCTACACATTGCAGTAGCTAACAGTCTTCTTGCATCAGTACTCTGGCTCATTTTCAAAGCAAAGCCATAGAGAAGGTACTACTGAATGTCTAATTTAGTTATGCAGCTTGATGTGAAAGCCTAAGCTGAAGATTGTGTCTGTGTATAATTTCTTAACTGCTGCTCTGAGCTACAGGCTTTTTCTATCAAGGTAAAATGCATTTAACTGGCTCATAATTCTTCTGTCTTCTTTGTGTTGCTTGAGAGCCTCTAAAGAGCTATAATTAGTTTGCCAAACAAATAAAGAATAACCATGACCTTGCACCATGCACAATCAAGAATTCACTACTGAAAATGCTGTGTGTGTAAGTATCTCCTCACCTGCTACATAGCTGCAGAAGCTTCAGGGTCCTTGAAATGACATTGTCTGCTGAATAAAGGAGAAAAAAGGAGAAAAAAGGATAGCAATGGATATTTTACTTTTCTGAGGAGAGAGCACTTACCTAATTTTAAATTGTATGTGATAGCAAATGAATTTTGCTGGTAAAAATGAATTCTGATTGACAGGCTCTATATGTTTCTCTGTGCTCCTAATTTAAAATTATAAAAATGAAGGTAACATATATACTGTGGGATTATTTCACATGAAAATGTTTTATATGAGTTTGCAACTGGGCATTAAGGTTGTAGTTGTTTTCAGCTGAAAAGGAAACAGAACTACTAATCTGTGTGTTTGACCACAATTCCTAAAAATGCCCACTGGAAAGTCGTTGGTAAAAAGAATTCAATGAAATCATGGCTATTTTGGATTTATTTCTTTATTTAGGAAATCATAACCAAACTACTAAAAATACAGTCAGAAGAACGAATAACAGTCTGTGGCTTTCTCCTCATGACACAAAAGAAGAAAAAGCTTGAAGGAGCTATGCATAATCTGTATTTCTAGACCTGTCTTCCTATATGTCTTTTATCACCCAATTCCCAGGGTTGTTGGGGACTGGGGACCTATTACAGTTTCCACTGTGTTAGCCATTGAGGGCTGATTCTTCAGCTAGGATCTCTTCTTCACTTCTGCCACGTGTGATGGACTCATCACAGAATGGTCACAAGTTAGTTGGCAAAATCATCTGTGCGTCACTATGAAGTTCTCATATTTTAGGGAAATGTAGTTGCGTTGTGCTGCCAAAGAAATGGCTGATAAATATGGTAGACTATTAATCACCCTTTCCTAGACTTGAGAGCTTAGTGATTTTCCTTCTCTCTCCTTTGTCTGCAATTTAAAACTGATAATACACAAAATGTTTTTGTTGTTGTTTTATTTTGCCCTAAAAGTGGAGTTCAGTGAACAAATAATCACCATATGACATAAACTGACCTGAATTTTCCCATAAAGACTGCTAAGAAAAGTCAGTTCCAGAAAGCAGAAAAAACAAGTTTAAGTGATTGAGATGCCATCTGTTTAGAGGATAACCTCAATTTCAGTATCACCATTTTCCCACATATTTTTTTCACCTTTTAGATTGGTTCTAGAACAGCAATTTGTAAACTTTTTTTTGAACCTCTTCTCTATTTTCTTTCAGACATGCTGGTTTTTAAAAGTGATTACTCCAGAATATGTCTAATTAGCAATCAGTTTCATTAGTCGGACACCAAGGAAGGTGCACATTCCCTCACTAATATGTAGTCAGCAGTGGTTTTCTGACATGACAAAGTAAAATGACCAGAATTGGATTATTGTTGAAGTGAAGCATTTTGTTTCTTTTGCAAAGCTTCATGCCTACATGTTAGCCGACAATGATTTTACCTGGTGTTAAGCAGTCAGTGAAGAGCACAGTTCAGTTTTATGCATTTGCTATATAACTAATGTAGCTCTGAAGGACGGTTAAAGAAATAATGGTCAAGGAAAATGCAGTCTTGTGACTGCCTTTTTCCTATGTAGCGAAGTTCTTAAACAGTAAGCCTAGAACTTACTGTATCTTTTCCTTGGCAATTGCATAATTGTATAAGTGCACAATGAACTCTGTACCTTCTACTTGCCAGCATATCAATGGCTGGTATGAATGTTACTTAGAGACTCAGCAAGTTCTCAGATCATTACTTATTTCAGAGTATTGTCACTATTTTTGAATCATTAGTCATGGAAAGAGATATTTGGAGGAGAGATTATGATAAGACGAGCAATTAGAATCATAGAATCCCCAAGGTTGGAAAAGACCTAAAATTCCAACCATCCACATATCACCAGTGTTTCCCACTAAACCATGTCCTTGAGTCGAAATCCTGTGTAGCAAACTCCTCCATAGTCTTAACGCAAGGCTGATTAAAATACACAGTATTCCTGTTTGGATAGTTAGTTTCAAGTCAGATCAGACACTGAGGATATATTATTGCCATATGTTCTAGTGCTCTGAATGTCCTAAAGAAAGGTAACCGGGCACAACATTCTCTAAAAACATGCTGGTGCTGTCTAGGGACAGAGTTTACACAGGAATGAGACAGTGCATTACCTGAAGGCCACACAAAACGAGTTCAAGGCTAAACAGAAGAAAACTTTGTTATCTATGGATTCAAAGAAACACAAAAATAGCCAAACAAAGAAAATAAAAGCTAGAGCACCAGGTTTGGTAATTTCTTATTGATTAATAATTTCTTAAGAAAATATTGTTGATGTTTGGCTGCTTTTTCTAGCTGTGCATCTATTTTTGAACATTCTTCAGCTTTGTTTTCACATTTCTGGCATTTTCCTTTTAATAAGCCTACTGGAATATCATGCAACAGCCTTCAGCTATCTGTCAATATTTATATTAAATGCAGAAGTTTTTGGAGGAAATGGCCCATCTTGTTTGGGTGCAATCAAACCGCAGCTTTGCTTGTTGTTACAAGATGCTCTCCTTCCTGACACTTACCACTCCTGTGTAAATACATGCACATATTATTTTCTTTGTGACAGTCAAATGCAGCAATGAAGTTGCTCATGGAAGACACTGGCAAAGAGTCATTCTAAAGGCTGTTGAAGCCATGTGGAGAGTAGCAGGTGGGATCAGACTTATAGTGAAGTTGTGTGAAGAAACGAAGATGGAACAATGGTTACAGCAGGTGAGATCCACTGATTGTGACTGCCAGCTCCTCTCTGTCAGCAGAGTTTAGATGGAAGAAGGATGTTCCCAGCAGGAGGCTTCAGAGTTTGAGCAGCTAGTTCTGGAAAAATGTTTTCAGCCTAGAAACCACAGTGCTTGGTCCTGTCTGATAACAACTTCATGGTATGGAACACAGTAATATTCACTTTCCTCTTCTTCACTTATCTTCTTCCCTATAATTTGAATATTTATGTATATATATGTCCATATTTTGTGTGTATGTATACTTCTGTGACTTTCTTCTCTATTGATAGTAAAGAATACCACCATTAGAAGTCCTAGCACCACTCTTCCAAAAGACAAAATTAGAGCAGTTTTAAGTTATAATACCTATTTTTAACATTCCTGATTCGTACCCTCCCATTCTGACATTCCTTTATTAGCCAGGTTATTAAAGAAAACCGCCAAAGTATGAGTTAAGTAATGCCATTACACGACTCTGCTGGTTAGCTCTATTAAAGCTTTCTTCACTTTAGAAGCATTCAGTACAATACCAGTAGTGGCTACAGTAAGTCCTTCACACAGTGTCCCTGCTTTGAGGGGACAAAAATGAATAAGGAGTGTGAAAATTTTAGATGTAAAGGTTCTGTAACTTCTCAGACACTCAAAGACTGGTGATGTGAGTTTGCTTGTGTTTCAGTCTAGACCTTAATCATCTGAGAAGTGAATGTTCTGCTTTGGAAACTAGCAAATAACCCCTAAGGAAAGTCCTGATTATCCATTTTGTTTTGTTTTTCACTAGGACACTCAGTACTTTCCATGCACAAAGCTAAAAAGGGTCTGAAAGAGCATGGATGACAAGAATGATTTGAAGCTCGTGTAGGAAATATGATTGCCTAGGAGAATTTTGAGGAAAGACATTTGATTTCTGGTGAAATTAAAGCTTACTTAACTATAAAATGCTGAGGAGAGTAAAGATTGAACTTTAACAGTTCTAACTGTGGGGAGCTCTGTAATCCAGAATGCACTAAGGCCCTCATTTGCTGCCTAGATAACTCCTTAGAGATATTTGCTCTTTTCTGAGAATGTGTGTCAGAGATGTTAAGATCATTCTACCACTTCTTATAAAAGGAGACTACTGCCCAATTGTTGTCATATAAGTAGGATCACAGGAGGTTGCAGCAAGGAAATTACACAATGTTAGAAGGGACTTAGAAAGATGCTAAAGTGATTGTAAAGTGATTGTAAGCACAAGTGATGTCCTCCTGACTGGAAGCTGGGTCCTGGAAAGAAGGAGGAGAATAGATCCAGTAAATGATTGGCTGAGGGGGTGGTATTAGAATTAAGGTTTGGTGCACCATGATCTTGGGAAGGCCTTTTAGACACCAGATGTGGGTGTCAGACAGAGTGCAACTGAATAGATGGGGCATAAGTGTTCTGGGGAGGAAACAGGCTAGATTGATGACTAGAGCTTGTGTATAACCAATGAAAATTACATATTATATAAGAATAATATTATATTAAGATGCTATAATAATGAAATAAGTAAGAGAGTTAGGCACAGTAAGACAAAGAGAATAGGTAGGATGCTTACCTGTAGGCTCACTCAGGAAACTCCAGTGGAGTGGATCTTCCAAAGAGAGAGAGATCCTTCCCCACTGGTAGTCAGCTCTTAAATGGGTCTAGGAGAGGTGGAGCCAGGCTCCACCCCTTCCTGCAGCACAGGTGAATTGCTTTCACCTGTGCTCCCAGGGCTGACTCATTGCTCACCTCAGGTGATTAATCAGAGGTTCAGGCCATGACTCAGCAGTTCCCATACAGCTTTGAACTAGATTCAGTGTGGGAAGGTGGTGGAGTTTCTTTCTCAGAGAAGGATCTGAGAACACTGTCTTTCTAGTAAACTACGGAGAAAAACCTCTCAATTGTCCAATAGGTTCTTGTGAGGACTCCTCATAGAAGATAACATTGCAATAGCCCAGCTTAAGCATTCTTGCATCCCTCTAGAGATGCCTGCACCCTCTGCTTCCCTAAAGTGCCTGTATACAAATGAATGCAAATTAGCAGGAGAAATTAGAGATCTGTGAGTGGTTAAAGGGCCATGATCTCATTGTGGTCATAGAGACATGATGGGGCAGCTCACATGACTGGAATGCTGTTTTAGATGGCTATGTTCACTTTAGGAAAGACAGGCTGGAAAGGTGAGGTGGTGGAGTTGTTCTTTATGAGAGAGCAAGTAGAATGTATGGAGCTTCACTTGGGGGGAATGATGAACAAGTGGAGAGCTTGTGGGTAAGATTTAAGGGGTAGGCTAACATCAGTGACACTGCTGTGTGTGTGTACTACAGGCTGCTTGATCAGAAGGAGGAAGTGGATGAAGCCTTTACAAACAGCTGGAAGTAGCCTTGCAATCCCTGTTGCTGGTTCTTATGGGGGACTTCAACCATCCTGGTGTTTGTTGGATAAGCAACATGGCCAGGAACACATAGTCTAGTTGGTTACTGCAGTGCACTGATGATAACTTTCTGATGCAGGTGGTAGAGTAGCTGAAGAGAGGGGGTGGGCTACTTGACCTTATTTGGATATGTTAGCAGCGTCCCCCGTGGATCAATGTCAGGTCCAGTTTTGTTCAATATATTCATCAACATGGATGGTAGGGTCCACCTTCAGCAATTAAGCTGATGATTTGAAACTGGGAAGAGTGGCTGGCAACCCGGAAGGCTGTGCTACCATTCAAAAAGACCTAGACAGACTGGAGAGTTGTGAAGGAAATAACCTGATGAGGTTTAACAGGAGCAAGTGTAGAGTCTTGCACCTGGAGAGGAATAACCACATGCATCAGTACAGGTTAGGGGATGACCTGCTGGACCTGCTGGAGAGGAGCTCTGTGGAGAAGGACTGGGGGGGTCCTGGTGTATAACAGGTTGGCCATGAGCCAGCAGTGTGCCCTGGCGTCCAAGAAGATCAATACTATCCCGGTGTGCATTAAAAAAAGCATGGCCAGCAGGCAGAGAGAGGTGATCCTCCTCCTACTACTCTGCCCTGCCAGATTTAGGATAACTATGTCCACTTCTGGGCTCCCCATTTCAAAAAAGGCAGGGATCTTCTAGGAGTCTAGTGGAGGGCCACAGAGATGATAAAGGGCCTGAAGCTTTTCCCATGTGAGAAAATGCTTAATAACCTGGGGAAAAGCTTTAGCCTGGGGAAAAGAAGATGGAGGGAGATCTGATTAATATTTATAAACATTTGAAGGGAGGTGGGAGGCAAATGGATGACATCAGGCTCTTCTTGATGGTGTACAGTGATAGTACAAGGAGTAATGGCCTAAAACTTGTACATAGGAAGTTCTGTACTAACTTGGAGAAGAACTCCTTTATGTAAGGGTGATGGAGCACTGGAACATGTTGTTCAGAGGGTTGTAGACTCTTCTTCTATTCAGATATTCAAGACTGACTTGGATGCCTATCTGTGTGAGTGCCTGCTTTAGCAGGGGGTTGGACTCAATGACCTCTTGAGGTCCCATCCAATCCCTACGATTCTGTGATTTGAGAAGAATGAGAAGGGGCCTCTAGAAAGATCAGATAGCTTTTACCAACAGCAAACTCTCCTCAACTAACGCCAATTTAAGCAAAAGGAACCTTCAACCTATGAACTTTCTAGGTAAAACTCCTGGAGAAGAAATCTCCAGAAAGGATCTGAGCATGAAATCCTAACTAAAACTAAGCAAACCTCCTTTCTCTGTGGGAATTCATATTTGCCTAATTTGTAAGGATGATATGAGAAGATGGGTGAATATTAAAACTGAATAATATGTAAAACTGAATGACAATTTTACATGGAAAATTGCTGGAGAATTTCCATCTATTCATTTAGAAAACATCAATATTAGGCTCTTTCTTTCTTTCCTTCTTTATTTGAGAAGGAATATCTTTCATTTAGAGATTTTTTTTTACCTATTTGCTCAGTTCTCTCTCTGACATGATTTGCTTGAATAAAATGTATATCTTAGATTATTTAACACTTTTAGTAATACTTATTTTTGTCCCATCTTTTAATTATATTTTCTGTTCAGTGTTGTTACTCTCCATGTTTTGCTAAGGCCTCATTTCCCATCTGATCTGTGCTCAGAAAACTGAGCACTGAATCTGTTTTCATGACCTAGATAATATGCATAGCTTTCATAAACAGGAAGTACTTGGCACTGTAACAAGTTTTTCCAAGTGACCACAGTTTTCATTCAAAATGTAAAGAAAACATCCTCCACAATATTACACAGTTTTAAATCTCATGTAATGTTTATCCTTTGAAGGGTACCCACAAAATTCAAATTGTTTGTATGCCTGTTCTCAGAGTGTGTGGCAGCATTAAGAGTTATGTCTATTTGCTACTCCATATTTACTGTTATTTCATGAAGAAAATTTTAAGCAATGGAACTTCTAATTGTAGTTGTCTGGGCAGCATGAATAATCATCACACTGTTTTAAAAATGGATGTTTCCCAAATAAGGAAGACTGAAATTGTTTGAATAAACTCATGTGGAAAAAGAAGCCCTAGGTCTGTTTGAACTGACATACTACTCAGTGATACAGAAATAGATGATATGTTTAATCTGAGGTGGTTACCTGTAATCAGTATTGTACAAATTTTGTTTCTTGCAGGTTATCAACTTGTTCCAGAATTATGTCTGCTTAACCATGTTTCATTTTACGTGTTTGTTTATAGTCCTAAATTGATTAGCCTTTCCTATGGGTAATTAGTCCATTATTTTTGTATCTATTGTTTTAACTTCCACTCATTCAAGATGTGACTGTAGTCAGGTGGCAGAATATCCCCTACTCAGCAACACATGCAAGTAATTTTTGTCATTCTGAAGTTGTCATTCACCCCAAATGCTTAATAGAAGCAACCAGCAGAGCTCTCTCCACATATTTACTGCAGAAGGACATATTAATCTCCTATTTTAGGATTTGTTTGAAGCACTTTGTATCAGTAACATCGGTTTCTGCAGCAAAGATTAGGTATCTCTTCTAGATTATCTGGCATGGCATGAATCATATTTCTTTCAAGGGAGCAAGCTTGTTGCAGTTAAGCCTCTTTATCTTTAATGCAACATTCATTAATGCTGAGGTTCTACAAGATCCCATTTTGGGACCCATACTGTTTTGTAATTATGTATTTCCCTGAGGCAGTATCAGATTGGACTCATTGTTTCCAGCATCTCATGCAGATGATCCTCAGATTTGCCTTTTTCTATTCCATCCTAAATGGAATGCTAACGAGACAGAGTAGTTACTAATTGGTCCATCTCTAGGTCTCTGCACTCCTCACTCATTGCTTCTATAAATAGATGCTCCATTTTCCCTGTTGCCAAGGCTTGTAGCCTTGGTGATAAAAGAAGAAAGGGGAAAAAATTGAGTCCCTGAAAAACAGTAAAGATGTCCTAGGTGAGATGTAAGCAATTATAAGAGAGCTGAACTTGTTTTACTGGAGTCCTTATAACAGAACAGATAGGAATAATGTTAATAAAAATAATACATAGCAATGACTGGTAGGACTCAAAGTGTAAAGGGAAAAGTGGACTACTTGCAAATACTACTTACCATCCTAAGAAACTCTATGGGCTGTGAAATATTTTTGCAGCTAATAGATTACAGTTTAAAGAACCATTTCTCAGGCCATTGTGTCTAATCTGAGTTCTCAAAGGCACAGAAACAAGTAGAAATGTAAGTGTGACACAGAAGGTGACAATGCAGCCTTCTGCAGTGTGACATCATAGCAGCTTGACTCTGACGTGGAGTTTTTTTGACAGTGTAAGCTAAAGAGGCTAGGAAATGATAGTCACTAGTTAGGAAAGATGCAGAGAGAGTCCAGTGTAGAGCAACAGAGTTGCAAAAACATAAAGATAGATAAATTGCATCAAACAGTCCATCTCATTCAGTATTCCTGACACTAATGAGCAGTGATTGTTTAGAAAAGAGGGTAAAAATTAGGTTTAGAACAAAATGCCTCTCAATGTATTTCTGAACTTGTAGTAAATTGGAGTTTAGGGAATTCCTGAATTCGAAGCTGTGTCACCATCATATTTTTCAGTTGCCCTTTTTTGTTTAAATGTTGAAGGTGAGTTAATTATTTTCTGGGGGCCAATATTAATAATACTTATATTTTTATCTACCACATCCTTCAGCAAGGAGTCCCAGGGGAAAGCTTTCTATTAGTACGGAGAAAATAAAGCTCTGGAAGAGACTGTAACTTGTGGTGATCTTTTAGTTTATGTCTCCAAGAAAAGGATGGACAACTACTTGTCTGAAACAATATAGTATAATATGACTTGGACAAGCAGATGAATTACTTCGTATTTTACTGTTGTTCTGGGATGTTTTCTTCGTCAATTCTCAGAAAACCCTCTCCAAAACCCTAAATTGTTTCTCACCTCATATCCTCAGAAATCAGTTTAGTTGTTCTCTCCTCTCTTCCCTCTGCTGTATTTTGCAGTGATGCTGCAGCAGTTTGGGACAACAGACCATGTCTTAAATCTTGCCTTATAAATTTAACACCAAGGAGATACCACTCACAAAGAGGACAACTTCACTTGATCAGACACTGCCAGAACTGTATCATTTTGATATTTTTTACATTGCCAATGACTAAAGCTGTGAAGCAGACAACAGACACAACTGCTGTGTTGAGAAAGATTTATAGTAATATTCATAAAGGATGAACTTACTAGCTTGTTAGATAAATGTCTGTTAGGGAATAGCCAAGATCCATGGGTTTTTAGAAGATCTTGTCAGAAGCATGTGAAAGGATTAATCAAGTAGCAAGTAGGACAAAGAAATTAGAGACTGGGGATGCTATAGATCTGATTGACTGAGATCTGAGTAAGGCTTTGGTAAAGTTTCACAAAAGTTGATATGCAAATTCAAGGATACCAGAGTCAATGAGAGGGTGGTAAAAATGGATGGAAAACTGAAAAGAAAAATGCTGCATAAATGAACACAAACTGGCTTAGAGAATAGGAACAAGTAAAAACTCCTGGATTCATTCATTTGCCATTTAGAAAATATTCCAGGATTTATTCAGATGCTTACTCACACTGAGCATATGTCCACTATTGCAGGGAAATGGCAGGAGATGCAACAATGTAATATACTTCTACATCTGAGGAAATTTTCTGTTCCTCCATGAGAAAGAGAGAGAAAAGGAGCCAACAGAATGCAATTTCTTTCATTTCAAGACATAAATATTGAACAGACAAATCCATTTTTAGAAGTGCTTTTTACCTCTGAAGTATGTGTGACTGACTTTTGAACATAAACATGGTTGGCATAACCTGAAAGCAAGATGAAATTACTCCAGTGCTTTTTCATCTCATTTATGCCAGTTAAATATAAGAGTAACTGCTCTGACTTGTGCTACTACTTTAATTCCCTCTTTTGAAGGATTTCCCCTTTACACCACCTTAAAATGCCCACTTTCTCAGTAAGAGTTCTGTCTTTCAATTTACCCGCCAGTCTTCTTTCAGTTTTCAAATACCGAACTGTGAAGGCAGTATGTGACCTTACAGAGGTGCATTGCCCTTAAGAAAATCTCTACTTCTGGAAAATCTCCTCTCTCCTTGTGTGGGGAGAAAGTCTCAAAGCCAAACAATAGAAACATCATCTGCTACATGGAGGTTTGGGCTAGCATTCAGTCCGGCTCTAATTTACCCTTTGAACAGTCAGTTCATGATTTGCCTCAGTGCTCTCTGTATAAAAGTGAGAATGATATAGAGTTATAGTGTAGACATAATCAGATAATGAGGCATTTAGCACTCTGCCATAAGGTGGGAAAGCATGCTAATTAATGCAGACTTTATAAACAAACTCAGGTCTTGGAAGAATCACACTGTACACAGTCTTTTACTGTTTTAGAAAGGGGGTGTATGTACCAAAAGGGAATGTATATGCCATAATCCTTTCCGATTTGAATGAATTTGCAGTGGGGCACATTGTAACAGTGCTAGTGTATATAAGACTAATTTACAGTCATCCACAGAAGTGAATACATAATAAGGCATATAAGAGTCTTTTTACTCAACATTTTGTTGTTCATTTGATCCCTCTAAAGTACAGGATCACAAATTTTTGCAGGTGCTGAAGAAGTATTTCTCTGAGCTCGGTGAGGAATGTAGCCTGTCCTCAGTCAATGACACAGAAACACGTGTTAAGATCTACACAATTCTTTTTTTTCTAAAAGTTCCTATTCTTCATATTCTCAGTATAACTCCACTGACATCAAGTATACAGCATAGACTCAAACAGAACAGAAACAGTAGTACTTTAAATCTAGATCTTCTCTGAGGAAGTTTGGATGCCCCATGAATTTGAAATTAGAACTGGGACTGACATCAGACCAACTCTTTGTGAAACCAAACCAAGGCCGGGAAGGGCAGTACAGTACTCTCACATCTTGTATGACCTTAATTCTACACGAAAAGCCTGCAATTTCCGTCATCTACAGAACAACAACAAAAAAAAGCTTTGTATCACTACAATGCCACATTGCAATGAAATGTCTGCCAGTACAGGCCCAGATAAATTTTAAGTCAGCATGAATTTGTTCTTTTCCTTTTGTTTTGTTTTGTTGAGATCAGAGAAAGAAAGGTAAACCCTTTTTAAATGTCAAAGAAGCTCATAATGATCATTTTGAATTCTGCATCACAACTTGGTTAATGGGAATATTACAAATACAGCAGTCCCATGTCAACTATGGTCAACTATCTTGACTTGGATAGCAATGTGTGTGAAAACTTTTTTGATGTTCTGGAACTGTCCTGACATGTTTGAGCCATTTTGTGATCATCTCCAGTTTTATTTAAGTAAATAGCTTGAAAAATACAGATTAGATGAAAATCGGCCTTCATTTCTAAGAGACTTTGAATAAAAAATTGAAATAATTGTTCTACTAATGAGCTTATCATTTGATTTTACCAAATGATCAATCTTATTTTGCTTTTGTTCAGTTGTAAGTGTAATATAACAACTGGAATATGTAACTCCCAATTTAAGGAAATGCTTGATAATGAGGGTTGACTTGGTAGAGAAATGAGTACTTGTTCTGCTAGATACTTCTATTCAGAAAACTTGTTCATGCTGAGCCCATGCTCGTTAGGTCAACACTCTATTCCAACAATATGCTAATCAATGCCTTTCCAAACAACAAACTCACAGTTATTTTTCTCCTGTGGGGAAAGTCAAAAAGCCTATAAAGCTTTTATTGACTTTAGGCTCAGGGTTTAGAAACAACTTGCTGAGTTCTGAGCATTGTATTGTCTAAATTCAGTACCAAGATGCTGGTGAGTGAACAGTTTTCTCCTTTTTGGTAGATGTCACAAGTCAATAAGAACTACCTCATGGGCATAAAATAAATTTGACCAGTCAAAAAAAGTAATTTGGCAGCTAGTTCTATAAATAACCTGAGTGATTCTTTTTAAAAAACAATTGTAAAGTAGCAGTAGCTACACATTTCCTACTTGTTCTTCCAAATACATCACCTGTCAGAAATAAAAATATATTTAGAGAAAAGGGAGATATTCACTTGAAAAGTGCCATGAAAACTGTTGTCAGTTTTTTTCATTTTTTATTTTGTCATTGAAAAGGGAAAATACCATTTGTATGAGGTGCCTAGCTGAGATCAAAGTGACTTCGCTATGCCCAGGTGACCAAGAAAACCAATGGCATCCTGTTCTGCATTAGAAATAGCAGAGCGAGCAGGGCCAAGTGGTTGTCCCTTTTTTCTCAACGCTGGAGAGAACACATTTCAAAACTCATGTGTTCATTTTCGAGCCCCTCACCACAAGAAGAACAGTGATGCTTGTTTCACTTGTAGTATCACCAGCTGTGTAAAAGATTCTTTTCCTTGATTCTTTTCCTTGTATTTCCAGTCATATCATTTGAAAGCCCAAATGTAAAGAAATTTCTTTCTTAAGGTAAGAATTTAAAGCTACTGTACCTCAATCAATGTTTGCCTATGAATCATTATTATAAAGTTTAATCCTAATAACTTGGCCATAGGAAAACCTATTTCCCCTTTGGGAAGGCAGGGGAAGTTGAGGGAGGTGTGTCAGTTTTTCAATACATGAGACGTTTTTACAGGCCAGGAGGCTATGCAGAAGGCTCACAATTGAGGCACAATCACTTATTCAGAGGTTGTTTTTGGAAGCTGCCTACTGTCTCGGAAAAAAAAAAAAAGACAACATTACATTTCACTTTTGGGTCCTGGTTAACAGTTCAGACAGTTTGGATGAAACCCACTTGCTCCCTTGCTTTTTTCCCTGAGTTTTGCTTGATCTGTGCCCATACAGGGCACTCATTTCAGTACTCAGATGCATACTCTCTTTCCGTGTTACAGGTATCAAAATTATTGCCATCATTTTGCACTACTAACCAAATAATTTGCATTAGTAAAGGGTATGTAAGTGGTGACGGACACCAATGAATAGTCATTTTTAATTGTGTGAAGTATGGAATTAAATGCATCTGAGCAGTGTTGTCTTATGCAGAGCTGAACCATGTACATTTTACTGAAAGACCTAGGATTTAAGTGTGTGGAGATTTATATAGAATTTGGGCAAGATGTTAGCAAATCTAAATCTCTCTGGAAAGGGCATGAAGTGGATTATATCTTGTCCATGATTCAACCCGTGTTGCTAAGCCATTTGGTTAAGCAAGATTTAATTAATAAAGATCACAGCTTGATAAAAGCAAAGATATGGAAGAACTTTAAAAGCCACTTCATCTATCCCAAGGCAGAAGTACACTTGTAATTTAATACTAGTCATATTGTTAATTAATCATTTTATCTTTGTGAATTCTGTAAGAATAGTAGTAGTGTTCTCACTTAGCATATGAGGAAAGATCAGTGAAAACGATGAAGCCTTTTCTAAGTCAGCTAACCAGTCACGCAGCCATCAATAACTGCCATAAGGATTTTCTCCCTTACCTACTTTTGACAAGTAATTCTAAACTAAAACAAAAATATTAAGGTGTAACTTAAAACTTATTGTAGCTTTTTTAAATTTTAAAATTTAGATTTTAAAATTAGCTGTTGAAATCTCTATTGTTAACACTGAAAATACATGGTGTAGTATTACATAAATAAATTTACAGGTTTAGAAGTATTGAATTCCCATGCATAATGAGTTTCCATGACTTAATATTGGTAATTGTTTCATTTTCTTTCTTCTCCAAGACTTTTTTGATAGAAGAACTTAAGATCCCAGAATTTCTAGTGGTAGGTGATGTGCTAACAGGCAGCTAAATCTGAACACCTTCTATGTTATGATTTGTGTTTAGAAGAATTTGAAGAAGAACTGGATATCTCTAACAAATTGCCAAGAAATGTCTGTATCTTGCACGAAATCTAGCCCAGATAAGTAGATAATGTGGTATACCTGCCTGATACAAGTTAGTGACCTTATATTAGCTGATGGACAGTTATCTACTATTGTTTTCAGAAGAGGTTGTAGAATTTAATAGAAAAGTCACGAGTTTTCTATTAAGAAAATTAAGAGAATTAAGTTCTCAATATTTAATATTAAAGTACAGAAAGTATAAAAATCATAAAATATGCAGATTGATTTATTAAAAATGTAGTCAATTTCCACATGAACAATTTGATTACAGTTATAAATTATACAGACTTGAATCATAAGATTTGGTTTAAATTATAGATTCTCCCAAGAAGTTTCACAGAGACAACTTACATGTTTGCCATCTACTTGCTACTGAGATCTTTATATTAGCCAAGAAGTCAAAGTATTAAGTGGCCCAGAGAATAAAAATGTCTGAATGATTTGTCAGAAAGGACAAATACTGAGGAGGATTCACGTAAAAGTTACTGGTCTATGGCAAGTGACATAGTCACGTCTTCTTCTTCAAGGGCATCAGTTAATCTTCTGTCACAAAGTTTAAAACAACAACAACAAAAAAAAAAAACCTCTCAACTTTTCTGTCCATTGTCTGATACTTCTGGAGACTATCTTAACTGTTACCCATTTTAAACCATCCTGCTACATATAAGTGAAACTACTCTCATTGGGTTTATTTAAGAGAATAAATAATTTGTTCTAAGTTTGGAATCCTGAACATTTTCTGCTCAAAATAGTACTAAAACAAAGCAGTTTATTTTTTTTGTTTGTTTGTTTTTGTTTCTGTTTTTTTTTTTTTTTACAGTTTTTATCTGCTAGTTATTACCATGTGTAATTTAAATGTCACATCTCAAAAACTAATCTTGACTTATAATTAAATAGCAGGTATTATTAGTAATTGTTTTGCATTTAAAGGAAGCCTATGACTAAAGGCATTTTTTTCATCTAATAATGTCAAAGCAAATGCCTATCTTTACAACATGTAAATATTTCTGAATAGATTCTTTTCTGTTATTTAACGTTTTTAACTATATACACCTTAACATGGAAGAATATACCCAGAAGGCTATGCCAAAGTAGAAGAATTTGACCTATAATGGCATTTTTTAAAAAGCAAACAAACAAAATTCTTCAAATTCCCTTAAGATTTCATAAGACAATTAAGTACAGATACTGATTTATTGAATTACTTCTCTGCCATGTACAGTAGGATTGCTAGTAAAAATTGTGTATCTCCTCTGTTGCATTCATTCTTCAAAAACAGACAGAGACTAAGAATAGATCTTTCTGAGTTTATTGCTCATTAGGTTTTGGCACCAAAATATGCATGGCCATGAGTTTTCTCTTTTTGGAGGTAAAACTAGAATAGATGCAACTGGAAAGCTAGCTTTTGTAAATTAATGAGCTTGAATACTCTGTGGATATTTTGTCACACCTACTACATAAACACAAAAAACTGTTCTGTAGAATCTGTTGTTCAGTGTAACAAAGGGCCTCTCTATCATATCTGATTTTTTAAAATCATTTTTCACAGACTCCATAGCTATGTTATGGATATCCTCTATATCATTTTGAAATAATTTTTAATAAAACAGACCATGTTCATCCATCAGCAGTAATTACAAAAGCAAAGATTGATCACTACCAATACCAATTAGCCAAGCTGATAATTAATGAGTATGATACACCTACCAGAGTTTATAGTGGCTATTATTTTACCAGAGACCAGCACCTCAGCTGTGTTATCTTTCATGTTACAATTCTGCATGCCAATGTTAAGAATAAAACTCAAACAAGACTTCTTTATAGAAATTATTTGGAGTTTTATTGATTATGTTGTTTTGTGATTGTTGTAGTTGTTTCCCCAGAGATAAAGTATAAGTGAAATTTGAAAAAATCATCCAGTGGCATTGTAGCTCATGTAAAAGGCCAAGTTCTAGACATTTCTATTTATTTATAGTTCATTTCAATTTTTTTTTTTTCCTTTGTTGGAATTTCCAATATTCCCTGTTTTCTGCTAATACCATTTAAACCATTTACAGATTATGGAAATGTCTTTCCTTGAGTTTTTACATTTGACTGGGAAGGACAGAAGCTCTCTTTCTGATGTGTCAAGTGTCCTTGGTTATATTTTCTTGGATCAAAACTGTACCTTATGCCACCTCACATCAATATCTAAATGTCTCCTGTTCACTTAAAACTGGAGTGCAAATTCTCATCTTTGCCATCTCCTCTCTCTTTCAAGATACTGAGCCAGAATTCAAGATCAGGGTCTATACAATTCCATCTAGACATAAAAACTAGATAAGCATGTTTTATTTTTCTGAATGGTGATAACATAAATAACCACAGTTTCTCATAGGGAGTAAATTTGCAAATATTTGCAAGCAGCACAACACATCTCCTCCCCGGTGCCATTTCCCATTCTGGGAGTAGCATTAACCAGGCTATACTGCTTGCTAAAGTAAGCTCTTCAGAAAGGGACTGTTATTTTAATTTATGTATACATTTACAGTCTTTCACCTTGAAAATAAATGTTTGTATTGGAAAAAATGGAAGAATCCTGCAATTTTATCTGCTATCTTAGTCTGTACAAGCTTAATGCAAAGTACCTTGAACAATGACCCAGGATATTCTTATCCAGAGCTGAAGCACTCTGTTTAAATGTGAGTCCATGTAACTGGAACTTGTAAATGTGGATCTGGAGTTACAAGTTTAAGGATTTTATATATAATTGGGAAATACACGTGCTTAATAGCTTTGGAAAACTGTGAAAATTTGACCCCATTTCTTTAAGACACATAGGACATAATTTCATTCCATCTTTTATTCATAATAATTTAGAATGTCTTTTGCTATTTATTTTAAAAGTTTATGTTGAATTCTTGGGGTTTGTTTAAAATAGTTGTTTGATATGACTGACTCAGTTATCACATCCTCAACAACATAGACAATGATGGGAAGAGAAATATCTGTTAGGACTTAGGTTTGAGATGCAAATGTAAGGAATGAGAAGATTAATTTGATAAAATAATAGGAAGAGCAATGCCTTGGAAAATTATTAATGTGTGCAGATAGAATGTGGAAAAGGATTAAAGTAGGAAAAGAAGTTAAGCTTCAAGAACCAGAATATATATTTATAAATCAGAACAAGCAACAGAATAAGGATTAGTTGAACTGTAGGAAGAAAAAAGAAGGATATCATAGCAATATTAGCTGTTTTCCTATGAGTAAAGATGGCATTCAGGTACAGCACTTCACCAAGGGCAAATCCTGCTTGATCAACCCAGTGGCTTTCTATGATGGTGTCACCGCATCAATGACCAAACGAAGAACCACTGATGTCATCTATCTGGACTTCAGTATGGCCTTTGACACGATGCTCCACAACATCCTTCTCTCCAAACTGGAAAGGTATTGATTTGATGGGTACACTGTTCAACGGATGAAGAACTGCCTGCAGGATCAAGTCCAGAGAGTGGTGGTCAATGGCTTCTTGTTTGGATGGAGATCAGTGACGAGTGGTGTCCCTCAGTGGTCAGTGCTGGGGCTGATACTCTTTAATATCTTCATCAGTGTCATCAATAGTGTAGTCAAGTGCACCCTCAGCAAGTTTGCTGATGACACCAAGCTGTGGGGTGCAGTTGACGCACCAGAGGGATGGGATGCCATTCGAATGGACCTTGACAGGCTTGAGTAGTGGGCCCAGGTGAACTTCATGAAGTTCAACAGATCCAAATGAAAGGTCTTGCACCTAAGTCGAGGCAACCCCCCTTACCGATACAAGCTGAGAGATGAAAGGATTGAGAGAAGCCTTGCTGAAAAAAAACAGGAGTACTGGTGAATGGGAAGCTGGACATGATCCAGTAATGTGCCCTCACAGCTCAGAAAGCCAACCATATCCTGGGCTGCATGAAAAGAATTGTGACCAGCAGGGTGAGGGAGGAGATCCTGCCCCTGTACTCTGCGCTGGTGAGGTCTCACCTGGAATACTGCGTCCAGATGCGGAGTCCTCAGTACAGGACAGACACTGACCTGTTGGAGCATGTCCAGAGACAAAAAATGATTCATGGAATTGAACACCTCTTCTATGAGGACAGGCTGCCAGAGATGGGGCTGTTCATCCTGGAGAAGAGAAGGCTGCAAGATGACCTGATAGCAACCTTTCAATATCTAGAAGGGAGCTACAGGAAAGAAAGGGACAGGCTCTTTAGTAGGGTCTGTGGCGATAAAACACAGGGAAATGACTTCAGTCTCAGGAAGAGTAGATATAGGTTAGATATAAGAAAAAATCCTGCAATTTTACTACAAAAATGGAGTAAAATATGCTGAACTTGAATGATTTTCACAGAAAGTAAAATATAATAAACAGAAAACTCCACATTCCAGAGAATGAATACCTCATGGGTTTTAAAACTACTATTGGATATTTTAGAAATAAATAGTGTTAGATCCAAACATAAATTGCTTAAAGTAGAATGTAAGTGAAGAAGGTGAAGTAAAGTGCCAGGTTTCAAAATCACAGTTGTGAAAGCTCCAGATTTACTGCTCCTTATACGTAGAGGTGCTTAAATTGCAGTAGCTTGGTCTTTCTCGGAGAAATTCCCTACAACTCTCATCTCTACGTTCCTAGAAATGCAAGAGTTTTGACAGGATGCACAGCTGATACCGACTTGTACCAACACTCAGCAGAAGCCAGAAACAGCTTCTTTCCAAATTCCCTGAGAAGCTCGAACCAGGAAGTGTTCTTAAAATATTTGCTGCATACTAACAGCAGCAGATCCCCTCAAAATCCAATTATGACTTCTGTTACTGCTGTTGAGAACCCTATTTATTTGATTACCAAGTGCTTAGAGAATTTATCTTGGAGAAGTAGCAGATGCAAATAAAATTCAGTTCTTCTGTGTATCTGATCCTGTGTAATACTTTTCTTTTTCCAAGGTGAAGATGGATCTTTATTTACCTGCCAATAGCACACACATTGTTCTTGTTGAAGTTCTGTTGCAGGACAGTAGTCTTTATTAGGTCAGGAGGAAAGAGTAAACTTCAAGATGAATCTGCAGCCTGGAACGCTTGCCTGGAATAAGGAAATCCAGATCTCAGCCAAAAGACTATCGGCACAGTTTTGTTTTCCAGAGTCTTCCAAGGAAAATAGTGTTGTGGTTAAAGCAGTCTTTCTGCAAGTAAGAGTTGTTGGTTTAAATCAACTCTAATAACAAATTGGAAAAGCCTGACATCTACTTGATGTTTTAGAAAACTGTACAGGTACTCTCTGTCCCCAGAAAACCACTCTCAGCTTTGGAGCCCCATCTGTCTGAGCAGGCACAGGCATGTCCCTGCGCTGGAAACAAAAGGGATGCTGTTCAAAGCTTCATTGCTTCAAGCAGCATTTCCTGTTGCTTGTCCTCACAGTGATGGTGTAGGATACATCTGGCCCTGTACTTAGCATACCAGTTATGCTAGATCCTGTTCTGAAAGCTCCCAGTGTTCTTCTTGATACCAAACCTAGTCCTGGATTTCACCTGAAGTTTTCGCATTGGTCTACAATTGGAAATGTGGTTTACTGCATATATACTAAAATACTATGTTTTTAGAGCTACTGTTGAAAGCATGTTGGAGAGTGATTTCTTAATCTGATGGAGCCAGTAAAATGAACCGTCTTAATGTTAGGTGAGATAAATAGTCAATCATCAATCATGTGATATGAAATTGTAGCAGATTTCAAGAGGGGAAGGAGGAAAAGTAAAAACATTTTCATTTACCAAATCTTATTGATATTTCACATGCCAAAATTACTCTCGACATGACACATAACCTAACTCATGAATATGCATATGTTTGGAGAGGAAGCTCTATTTGCCAGTGTTCTGTGACTTAAGAGCTGAATTCATGATTTTAAGGAAAACCACTCAAACAATTTGCTGTTGTTTCTGCATCTGCAGTTACTCACGCTTTTCTCAAGCCTCAGGTTGCATGACTTAATACAGCTCCCCCACTGTAGTGTAGTTATAACACCCTCAGTGTTATATAAGATGATACTGAAGAAACATTTAGATTTTACCTGAGGAAAATCTGAAGGAGACTGTATTACTCTTAAGATAGAAGGAAGGAGAAAAATTCAAATGAATTGATAGAAAGGCTGGATGTTAGACTGTGAGGACAAAGTACTCTTCTGTGGATGTATGTTGATTGACTTTGGTTACCCCTGACCTGGTAAGTGGGAAGTGCCTCATACGGAAAGAATTGCACAGGCAACAGTTGATAAAGAATATTGAGAAGTTTGATATTATGGAAGATGGACCAATGCGAAATTTATTGGTTCAGAAACATTAAAAGCTCTATTAAAAAAAAAAAAAAAAAAAAAAAAAAAAAGTAAAAGGAATTTCACCAAAGCTTAGCTTGATTTTATTTTTCATTTTATCATTTTATCAGGAGATAATCCTCAGAAATTGTGGTGGCTTTTCTTTCACCAAACTTCATATGAAACCCAGCTTGGAAGTTTATTTCTTTCCACATTCCAGATAGTACTGTGTGCAGTATCAATGTGGCCAGACATCATTCTGAAAGACTGCTGCAGCAAGATCTCTTGTATCAGAGGTACAAATAGCCCTCTGAATTGGTGGGACAAATACTGTAATTAATTTTGCTTCAACTGATTGCCTTGATCCTCTTGTTTGTTTTTGCCTGAGTTAACTTCTTTTGATACTTTATGCAGTTCATCACTATAGGATTTTAATTAAATTGATATATTAACTGTTTGGTAATTACAGTTGAAGTATCTGTTGTAAATGTCACGCTGCTGTGCTCTCACCCCGGTCAGCAATGAAAATGAGATGTTGTGCTTCTATATATTTACCCAAGGAAATTAAAACATAAAATAATTTATGATTTATCATGATCATTAGAGGCATTTATTAAAATTATTTATTATTATGTGTGATGCAGCGTTTCATAAATGCATAATGTTCTGTGTGTAAGGAGAGAATAAGATATAAATACAATGAGATTTAACTTTGATGTCAGTGGTAGCTCTTCTGTGTTGCCATGCACTTTGTATTGCCTTCCCTGGTGGAAGCTAGGCCAAAGAAGAGAAGAGAGAACATTCAAAACAGGCAAGAATTTTTAATTATAGTTCATACCTTGGACTCTTGCTGTACTAAAATGGAATTATTACTACATATCTACTTCATAGAGCTATTACAGTAAGTAAAGACAAGGATTTTGATAATTTAGCTGTAGTGTCACAGATTGTGAGGAATGTCAGGATGCTTATTCTATATTCTGTAAGGATGAAAATGAGTCTGCTGTACAAAGTACATGCTGCCTGATAAAGAAAAAATTGTTAGCCAGTTGAACAACTATTTCTACCTAAATAATGTAAAAATTCTCTAGAAAATACATAGGTAAATGTAAATAATGTAAAAATACATTATTAAAGAAAATATTCCAGTCCAAAACACGTATTCAGTCTTAACTCTGGTACTTTCTAATTGTGGCAAACTTTACCTTATAGGATTAACATTTCAGTATACAATATATTTGACATGATTAAAACAGAAATTACTTTCAAATAGGATTTCAGGTTCTGTTTCTTGGATTAAATAGACATATCACTGGAACATATAATATGGTGTCTCAAGATATTTAGCATCATTTTTCATCAAAATCCCCACTGAAACTGAAACCATGTTATGCAAGGCATTGCTCGTACATATAATTGTTAAAATGAGAACTTGCAATGTAGAACATTAAAATGACAAGAAAAGCTGATATTGTCCTTTTATAGCTATGGAATTCGGAGGTCTTAAATGCAGAATTAAATCACTTCTAGAAGGCATGTAGGAAGATATGAACTAACAGAACCCAACTGTTGAACCAACTGCTTGGCTACATCTGAGTCTGCTCTGTGGAACAGTATGGTGAACAGTTTGTCTCTGTCCTTTCACATCATGATCAGGTTGTCAGTTCAGCATCGCCATGTGCCCTGCTCTCCTATAGAGAGCCCTCTGCACACTTTAGGAGATCCTTCTGTGCAGATGATTAAAGGACAAAGGCTGCAGGATACACCACGGAGTGCATCTGCCACAAAATGATTATACAGCAAGTAGCATCCTCCCTCCTGTCTTGTTCTGTTAAACACTTAATCTGGCTTCAAAGTCTACAGTTCTAAGAAGCGTAGTCCCATTGCTTTCTACTGACATGGCTATTTTGATGTTACATTCTCTGAGGTTGTTAATGATCTCATACGTGTCAAACAATCAATATAAATAAAAGAGAGAAGCTCAGAATGCACTAACCAGCACTACATCAAAATAATTCACTACATAAATTCCAAAATGTAGAGGATTTTTCTAGACATCACTGTAGTTTCTTGACATTGCTCTGCTGCCAGTATACATATTTCTTATGCTACGTTGTACTGCAGATAGAGCATTGTGATCAAGTTACTTTAATATATTAAGTGGGGTAGCTTTTTCAAAACATCAGTTTCTGTCTGAAAAACTGACTGCACTTAATAGGAGTGTGTATATTCTGACTGCACTGTTCTGCCTGGAGTGCACTTTAAGTGCAGAAAAGACTCTTCATGTAGGATTCAGAACAATGGGAGAATGTGTATAGGTTATTATGTTTGAAACAGACATTTTAAAGTGCCTTTGTATGTAATTTTATATTCCTATATGTTCAAAAGCTTCAGAAATTTTTGAAAGGCATAGGTAAAATGCAGTTTAAGACTTCATCCCAGCAAATGTTGAACAGATGAAAGCATCAGTGCAGACCTCATCTTGTTCTCACTACCGCAAAACAAGAATTTCTTGTTTTGTCTGTTACTCTGATGCATTGTGTGCCCTTGGACAAGTCACTTAGATTTCCGGTATCTTCATTTCTTCTTCCATTAAATTAAGAGTCGTAGTTACTTCATGTAGGCTTCATGATGATATTTTCGTAATCTTATGAAACCCTTGGGAGGCAGATTCTTAAGGAAGTTGTTAATAATTTTTTTTTTTTTTTTTAATTAATTCACGTCTGTGTGGGACCTGTTAAGTCACAGCCAGAATCAGTGATTGAGTGCCTGGTAAAGGGGCACTGAGAGAACAAGTGCAAGCAGTTTAACTGTGCAATTGGAAGGTGTATACCCTGGCTCCAGCCCTCCCTAACCTCATTTAAGGGCTGACAGCCAGAAGTAAAGAATCTCTTCTTAGATATTGCCCCTTTTGGATGTTTCCAGAAAGCCCTTATTCTTGGAAAGGGGTAAGCTATTTCATCTTAATTACCAAATTTTGACCACTACATTTCTTGGGTGATATGAAACTGGTTAAACTATATCAACTGCCTCCTATCCTTACAATGGCGTATGCGCAACACAACATTGCTGGCCAAGGAAGAGACACAACACTTTGGCTAACAGGATTTTAGATTAATCAAATTATTTTTGAATGGAACTGTTATTAGCTATTGATTCTCACAGTCAAATTATCATTGATTCAAAATGAAAGCAATAGAAGGCTAGAAAACTTGGAGTTAAGTTTACCTGTGAAGTATCATCTTGAATGTCTTGACCAAATAGTAGTCTCAGTCTGAGAATATGTTTGGTAGAATTTTAAAATCACAAAGCTATCAGATTGATTAAAGCTGCACAGTGTTGTCAACTTAGATGTTACAATTTAAGATAATTCCCTTTTACTTTTATAGACTACAAAATATTATCCCCAAATTTAATATATTACTTTAACATAAGGATTTGAGGGAGATAAACGGTGAAATCTGGATTGGTAGAACTTGTATTGACTGTGCATCAGCTTTTGTGGACCCGAAGTATTTGGAACAACTAAGTTTGAAGAGCCACTATAATAATAGTTGTAGGTAGGACAAGAAATCACTCACTTTCAGATGTTTTGTATTTTTCTCAAAATGAAATTTAGTATTAGTGAATAAATAAAGTGCACTAGGTGCTCTGTGAAGACACAGTGGAGAAAATGGCAGACAAGTCCGGGATACAAGCCACCTTTTCAAAATTTAACATTAACAAACAGCTGTTCAAAACAGTTTAATTCTTTGTGATTTTTTTCTCCTTATAGTGTCTAGGATCATAACCATGGGATATTCTTTAAAAGTAGGTCCTTACCTTCTGTTGTTCCAAAACTAACCTACAATAAAGAGTTTCATTTCTGCTCACTTTCTGAAATGTAGGAAAATTTGATCTTTTCAGAGTAGTAGTAAGCTGTCCTATTCATGTGGAATCTCTTGACAGAACAACTTGAATTTTATGGGTTGTCTTGTGCTGTTCCCCACCAGCAGTTAAAATTGTTCACTCTTGCTTAAAGCAGGGTCTATTTCATTGAATTGTCATGCCCACACAGATCAGAGGTCTAGCACATAGTGCTTTGACATCTTCCACAAAAAGACTTCTTCACAGTTGTATCCACAGCATGTGTGGACAAGATTAGAACTCTATGTATTTTTAGACAGATAACATTTTCATGAGCATTTGGGTGTAAAAGTGCTAACACTTACTGAAATGATTTTCTTGTTCCGAGTGAATGTAGGCTTTGTTGCTCTGAACACTGTGCTGCTGTACTTTCTTTTCTGGTTTTGACTGTCCGCTTTTCTGATATAAATTTCCATTTGTTAAATTAAACAGTAATGATTTTTTTTGCCCCCACTAATTTACAAGCATTTTCACAACCGGACTTCTCTCAGGACATGTTCTATGAAGGACAGAAATCACAATGTTAAAACTGTAACATGTTAAATAATAAAATGTGGAAACTCTGCTAATAGTGTTCTTTCCCTTGTTGGTTTGGCATCCCCTATTGCAAAATAGATGGAACTCTCAGGTGAAAAGTACTCCTTATTTCTGTGGCTCCCACTGGCTTTCTGGAGGCCAGAATTTCTTTAGGCATTGTACATACACTTCAGAGCTTTTGCAGAAAGCTTCTTGTAAAAGTAGTAAATGTAAACTTTGTGATGCTGAAGAATATAAATAAACATGATTTAACTCATGTCTTGAAGTAATTCTTAACACTGATCATCATTGAATCAGTATCACGTCGGTTATATGTAGGCTGGTCTACTGGGAATTTTCAGGTGGAAAAAATGCTGCTGAACTCAAGTAAGCACTAGAGACCCTTTCTCTCCTGTCCAGAAGGAAATAGTAATGTGGCTGGACCTATTCCTTCACAGACCCATAGGAAAGTAAAGCAGTATCAAGTAGATGAAGCTAATGAATGAATATCAATTCAAACATTAGTATTCAGTCAGTTACAAAGAAAGATCAAAAAGACAATGCTCAAGAAGATAGAAAAATCAATCAAAAACTGATGTAGCTTGGAATCTTCCATAGAAATGGAAGAAAACCAAGAGACAATTACAAGTTTTAATTGACATGGAAAAATATTGTGAAACTGTACAACTGTTCTGGTGCTCTTTAAATACTTCCTGTAGTCAAATCTAAATACAAATGCCAGGTAACTCACAAAACAGGCACCAAGACACCACAGAAAAATAGGTTCCCTATTTGTTTCAGTAATTCTGTCATCAGATTCTCTGTTTTTCATTCACTACACAACTGAGAATAGTAATTCAGACATCATGATAGTGATTTCTAACAGTTTCGTACACTATGGGAAACAGTAATATCTTCATAAGCTCTGTATTAATTTTGGGGGTAGAAATTTATCTGAGCATGTAAGTTGATTCATCTGCTGACCTCTGAGCTGATTTCTCTGGAAGTCAAAGGCTTTGGATCATTTGACTTTTTAGAAAGTGCTGATTTGCATCAGGTAGAGTCTAAAGGGCTGTGATGAATGTTTATTTTCTCTGAATATTCACCAAAGCACAAGTAGAAACTTTCTGTGAGAAAAAAAAAAAAAGATTTCTAGAAGAAAGTATATCTATTTTCCTAAGACTATCTGGAAATGCCTGTGCTGTGGGAGTTATTTACTCTGCCAACGCTTAAGTTTTAACTTAATGAATAAGTTGTGAATAAGCCTTATGCTGTTGTTAACAGTTTTGAAGCACTCATATAAAATGAACCTTAGTTTATGAAAACTTATTATGCTACAGATAATCAATTTGACAGAATTGGGAACAAAATAAATTATGTATCATCACCTGTAAAAGAAAAATTCTCTCCACACATGAGAGATTCATCAGTCACTAACAGCATTAACCCCTTGTAAGATGCTCCCTTAGGCATGAAGATGTGATCAGTACATAGCTGGGCTCTACAAAGAAAAGGAAACGTTCTCTCAAAAAACTGATTATTTTCATCTTGAAGAGCAAGTAGTTTATTTCTGGTTGTTTCAGCTGATGTTTTATTTTGAAGTCTCTGTTTAGGCTGTATAACTAGGCCATAAACATCACTGTGGGTATCTAAAACCATTTGGCATGTAGTTGTTGTTGCTGAGTCTAAGAAACTTCTCTTTTCCATCTCATTTCTCTGGCATACTGAAGATTTGCACAGGCTCATTACAATGTGTAATTTGAGCTGTCCAATTCTCTCATTTCTCCTTCTGTCAAATATGTTATCTTCCAAAATGAAAAACTATTATTCACAATACATTTTCCTTTTATTCACAATTCTATCATTGCTTCCTTTGCAAATATGGCCACAGCATGTCTAGTCAAAAGACAGAAACTAAATATTGTATAATGCTGAAAGAATTTGACTACCTATCTTACTCTGCCAATTAGTAAGAGCATTTTAACACTGTGTTTGTTACATGCTACTTGGAAAATATTTTCCAATATACATTTTCCCAATTTTTAAGGCCTTGTGGGTATGGAAATTCCAAACTAAGTTTGATTTCTATACAAACCTAGATACTACTAATTGTAACTAAAGTTATAAACATCCACTTTTTTAATTTATCTTTAGTGAGGAATCAAATGCTGAACTTGTAAAGGACTTGACAGCAGCCATTGAGTTTCCTCTGTTGTTAACTGCATTACTCTATACATGTATGATAGAATTCACCTGAGCCTGGAGACCTAAATTGTAAAGTAACAGTCAGAGGGATAGTCAGAGCTCAGCTGAGAAGAGCTGTACTGCTATTGGCATGATCCTGACTCCACACACTCCACTATCTCTCTGTGGTAGGGGAGGACCACTGCAGCTGTGGACTCTGTCTGCTGGTTTCAGTGGATCTGCAGTTTTCCATCTGCAAGTTAAGTGAACAGAGAAGCAGAATACAAGCTTAAGCTAATGAGCAGGCTGTAATTTCAGTGTAAGAGGGAGTTGAGAAATGTTTTTTTCCTAATAATTATTGAAGCTGGGAGGGAACTTATTCCCGTGGTGCTTCTGAGGAAGGAATATTTTGTTTTGGCTTGCCTCTTCAAGTGGAAACATAACTGAATTAAAAAATGACATGCTGAGTTCTAGGAGTGGCTTTTTCAATATTTGCCAGAGAAAAGCGCTGGGTAGAGGGCAAGTTGTCATTGAGTTTTTGAAGCTTGAGTGCACTTTTCATACCCTGATGCTGAATAGTAAGAAGTGTAATGCAGTTTACAATAGAAAGTCTATGAATAATGCTAATAAATGGAGTGTTCAAGCTGCTGTTCTCCTTCCCTGACATAACATAGCCACCTGCTCCATACTTTTTCACTGATAGAATATGAATAAAAACTTTTTTTTAGGAATGTGATAAGTTAATATAATCACAATGAGAAAGCAATTTCAGAAGCGTTCAGGTTCTTTGTTCAGATTTCTCTCTAATTCTGTTTAATAAGTCATAATAAATATATTGTTATTTATAAAGTTATTTTAGTAATGTTCTTCTGTATATTATGATTGTCAGTAGTAGCGATGGAAAAACTACTGGTATTGCTTTAACACCAGTGTGAATGTCAATCAAGATGATGCTGTATGGAACTAGCCAACAGGTCATCATAGTTATTTTTGTATTGATTTCTTGAAGAAGAAAAAAGATTTCTGCCATGATCAAACATAAACTGAATTAAAATCCTTGTTTTGTAAACATTGACCCCTGAGTCATTTAATGAACATCCAGAATAGATAAAAATAACTGATTGTATTAACAAGCAAAACATTTGAGAAATTGTAAAGAATGTAAATAACAACACATCTGTAACATTAAATTATTACAGAATATAATAGCATTTATATACTGCTATCAAAAGTAGAATTCAGTCCATAAAATCTGATTTCATAAGGAACACCGAAATGAAATAGAGCATCCTGAAGTAGTGCTTTTGGCCTGGATTGTTGTCATTCTAGAGCCATATGGTTATGGTCCAACTGGAGAAACGTAGTTCAGTTCTACTCCTGATTTTTCTCTGCTTATCTTATTAAAAAGAAAGAAAATAAAAAAAAATCCACCAAGAACTAAAATTCATAGTTGCTTTTCTTGTGCATGTTTTGTCCCTTATTTCATGGAAAACTTTGTTTCTTTTTGCATTTAGATTTTGTCAGTCTTAAATGAATGATATTTTTCACTGAGAGGAGAGATAATGTATTGCTTATTATTACTGTAACATAATTTTGCAACAAACTAAGACAGTTCTATTGTTTTGTCCCAGAAAATGTGTAACTTTGTATTCTTCCTTTTTAAACAAACATGACATTAAGCTTCTTCTACTAACTCTGGGAGTTACCCAGTAGTTAAATTAAATTTCCTAGAACAATGCCTGAGTCAGCATAATAAATAGAAATTATATGTTTCAGTTTATGCCTGGAATGAGAGCTTACAGAGGGAGCTTTTAAGCAGTACAATTCATGCTACCTTTTTTTTCCCCTCTCGGAATGAAATTCAATGCCATATGATATTTAGGGTTTGCTTATGCTCTTTATTTTAAGAACTTGTAGAGACTTATTCATAGACTTCATTTGGTCATGGAATTTTACCTGTGCACTACAAAGCAGCAACAGAAGCCTATCCTGAGCTTTGCTCAGATTAGGGTGAGGCTTCGAATAATTTTATCGCTTTCCTTACTTTAGTCTCTTTTTTTTTTTTTTTTTTTTTTTTTTTTAGGATGCTGCTAAATCATATCAGATGTGATTTATTACTCTTGGACTTACAAACTTAATTCTGAACAGTGAATTGCTTTCTATAAGCAGATTTATTTAAAAGGCAGTTTTTTGTAAACATCAGATGATCTTCACTTTGGAAGACATCTTCATGGTCCTGCAAGTCTTCCGCTCTCTCGCTCCTCTTTCGTGTTATAAAGTATGCTATACTTCATGCTATATAAGCTGTGATTCCAATCTTTGTTTTGCTTCAGGATGGGAAATGAATACAACCAATGCTCTTTTAGTAGGTGCTATTGTTGTTTGCCATTGCTTAGAAAGTGTGCTGAAGATTGGAACATGCACAGAAAGTATGGACACTTGAACAAGAATCAGCCTTTTAGCTATCCCTTAATCATGGAATGTAGCTGGGAAGTGTTTCTTTCTAGCACAGACGATCAGACTGCTAATATACACAGAGAGTAGAGAGAAATTATACAAAATGATAGTGTACAGTAAGTGGACCATCTTTGCTATACTTTATAGAAAGAAAGGCAGAAAAATCACATTTCTTACACAAAAAGCAAAACTGTGCATATTAGGAGAAGATGCATGAAATATAAAAAGGTTTAGAATTTAGGAGCTGTTTGGAAAAAGGTCACATAAGTTCACATATGCGTGCAACTATACTGATGCAGCAAAATATGACTGAAAATTTTTTTCCTATGAAAGTATCTGTCACATTATTTTTCTGCCCATAGATCCTTCAGAAGGCCATTGTATGTGCTAATGCTGCAGTTAGGATGAAAACTATGTTAGTAAAATTCATCTGCATTTCAGAAGATTTCTGTTCAATGTTGTTATGAGATAGTATGCTGCTGTGGATGTCTCTATTTATGAATGGCTAATTATGGCTGTGTTTTGGGGTATAATTTTTTTTTTTTTTTAATTCCCAAATGCTCTTTTGTGGATATGTTAAACCAGAATAAACTCTTTGTTTTTAGCAACATCATTGCTAATTAACTTACAGGTGAAATGTACGTAGCTAGGAATTTTCTGGAAGGCGTTCAGTCTTTCTATGCCTGTCTGCCTACTGAGAGCTCACCACAGGATTTGCTGTGGTTGGATACCCTGCTTTATCTGCTTGAGGGGTGGCACTTTTCTTATAGATGAAGAATGAAGCAGTCTAGGTCTATTCGAGGCAGATAAAGATCCACATAAATAAACCTAGCTACACACAGAACAATGCATTATAGACTCTCTCTCATTAGAGAGTCTTATTCCAGTTCTTTTAATGATCTGTGATATTCCCTCTGATTTTTTTCTAAAAGTGATAGTCTGAATGAGTAGCATTTCATTGGAAATAAAGGACTATGATAAATACTGTCACTCATATACATGAATATTGCAAACAAAATTATCACATACATTGACAAAAACCTCACAAACACACATCATAAAGTATTATTTCACACAAAGGATCAGAACTGTCCATCACATACACCCCAAATGTTGCAGTACTCCAAAAAAGAAGGAGAATTCCACTCGTCAAATGAGATGCTGTTCTTTTGTTATCACTACTAATATTGCAACATCAGTGGAGGTTTTTTAGGGCTTTGCTGGAACTGGCAGTCTACAACTCTCTAATGGAAGGAAATGATAGACTTCCTAAAGCGACAGTATCATTTCACTAATGTGCAACTAAAAGTATTCAAGAGAAATCTAATAGCTTTTACTTTCCCAAAACATTATTAAAATAATTGCTCCCTCTTTTTGCAAAGTAATATTTTATGTAGCATTTGTCAAAAAGGAAGGTAACCTAAAATATAATAGAGTAATGCAAATTGCTAAGACTATACATTAGTAATTCCTGAGTGGTATAACAAGAAGAATTCAACAGCCCAAGAAACTGAACTAAATAGGGCCTGAGTATAATGGATCCCTTTCTCATTGTCCAGAAGGTTGTGGGACTCAGCTCATCCTACTTACTTTATTGATTATTCATTCTGTGCATTTCTTTATCTGTCATGAAAGTAGCAATGTGACAGCTTTGTTGTACTCTGTCTTATTTATTTCCACTTTCACACTCTTGCATTTGGTTGTATGTATTTATATACATGAATACTTGGGTAGTGTGGATATGAATATGTATCTACATGCACTTATATAAGAATCAAAGAGAATACATGAATAAAATATTAATAGTGTACAGTGTGATTAAATATAAAAACTATTTCAAAAACACTGTATATCTGAGCACATTGTTTTTCTTGGCATAAGCTATTTTTTACACTGATATTTGTTGTGTGTATATATTAACTACAAAATTAATGAAAAATGTATAGGAAATGGGCATAACTTGAGTACATGGTGTTCTACACTTCTGTGAACACTGACTGGAATGTCAACAGGTTTTTTGTTTTGTTCTTCTGACTTTTTCTCCCTTAAACAAACCTGCTTTGTTTTCATAGAATCATAGAATCACGAGGATGAAAAGGACCTACTAGATGACCTAGGTCATCTAGTCATACTGTCCTCCTATTACCATTGCTATCACAAGCTACTAAACCATATTGCGTAGCTCCTCATCCAGACACCTTTTTAACACTGCCAGGGATGGCGGCTCCATCACTTCCATGGGCAGGCCATTCCAGTGCCTGACCACTCTCTGAGTGAAAAAGTTTTTCCTTGTGTATAATCAAAATCTCCTCTGGCACAGATGGCCTCCTTGTGACCATTTCCTCGGGTCCTGTTTGTTGCTTGAGAGAAGAGGCCAAACCCCTCCTCATCACAACCTCCCTTCAGAAAGTTGTAGAGTGCAATGAGGTCTCCCCTGAGCCTCCTCTTCTCCAGACTAAACAATCCCAGCTCCTTCAGCCATTCCTCATAAGACTTGTGCTCCAGACTGCTCACCAGTTTTGTTGCCCTTCTCTGGACATGTGCCAGGGCCTCAATGTCTTTCTTGCACTGAGGGTCCCAAAACTGAACACAGTACTTGAGGTGTGGCCTCACCACTGCTGAGTACAGGGGAATGATTATCTCCCTGCTCCTGCTGGCCACACTATTTCTAATGCAGGCCAAGATGTCATTGGCCCTCATGGCCACCTGGCCACACTGTCGGCTCATGTTCAGCTGAGCATCAACCAACACCCCCAGGTCCCTTTCCTCTTCACAATCATCCAACCACTCATCCCCAAGCCTGTGTCGCTGCATGGAGTTGTTGTGGCCAAAGTGCAGGACCCGGCACTTGTTGAACCTCATCCCATTCACCTCAGCCCAGCGATCCAGCCTATCTAGATCCCTCTGAAGAGCCTCCCTACCCTCAGGCAGATCAACACTTCCAGCCAACTTGGTATGATCTGCAAACTTACTGAGGGTACACTCAATCCCCTCATCTAGATCATCAGTAACGATATTAAACAAGATGGGCCTCTGTACCAACCCTTGGGGGACACCACTTGTAACAGGTCACAAGCTGGACTTAACTCCATTAACTACTACCTGTTGGACACGGCCCTCTAAACAGTTCCTTACCCAAAGAAAGGTATACCTGTCCAGGCCACAGGCAGCCTGAGAATACCATGAGAGACCGTGCCAAAGGCTTTGCTAATGTCTAGGTAGACTACATCAACAGTCTTTCCCTCATCTACCAGTCTGGTCACCCAGTCATAGAAGGAGATAAGGTTGGTCAAGCATGACCTGCCTTTTCTATTATAATATGAGTAAAACCCCTTCCCATTACCTCTATGAGTCAAGCCCAACCTAAAGCTGTGAGTTTCTGCTCTTACCCTCAATCATAGCACTCTTGCTCTTCAGGAGTCTTCATTGCTGCCAACTCAAAGCACTGATATAATCACAAACATGGAGTTTTTCTGCTAGATGTGATCCCATTCAGTGCATGTTTTCCAGCTGTGTGTGTGGTGAGAAGGGAGAAGTGGGGAGGGAGGGGGCTGGGACCATGTACTTCTCACCTTGCTGTGTTGTTGGACATTATGGCTTTTGGAAACTGCTGCCTGCTTCCTGCAGAGGTGGAGCAGTGTAGTCTCCTGTGATTCCTCTGCACAGTATCACAGGCAACAGCTTCCACCCTGAAGATATGAAGATATATCACAGCCTGGGTTTGCTTCAAAACCAAGGATGATTACTGCAGTTGAGCTGCTGCATTTCCCCAGGGGCAATAAGTTTCCTTTGCAAGCTTTCATTTTCTTCAGACTGTCTGTTGGTAATGGCTATAGCATGGAGAAGAGCAGTGTGTGAGGGCAGCTTGCCACATCAAAGTGAGAGCCAAGGACAGGAGAATCAGTTTAAATCTCCATAAAGAGAGGGATTCTCCCTCTTCTTTCTGATTGTGTGTGCGCACTTTATAGGATATGTGATTAGAGCCTTGCATTAAGCTGTCAATGCAGCCTTAACCTGGAAACTTAACACTCAAGTGTTTAACCCACTTGAAATACTGACAGCAACATTTGGTTATAATGTACATAAGGCCAAATTCTTCCCTCCCATACTTTCACTGGCCATAGTGAAATTATATCACACAGGTATTTGTCACAGAAAATCCTGAAATAGTTAACCTTCATATGCTTAAATTACTAATAACCTTTAGTCACGTAGTACTGTGACTATAGTACTGTGTGGAAATAAATAAATCTCCTTTTCAACTTTCAAAGAAAAGTGAGAATGTACAATGTGGCACTGTTATACTCAACTGTTCTGCTTCATTTCAGCAGGCAGAATCCCATTAGTTGGCTTCAGTGCCTTAGCAGGACCCTTCCAGTCTAGTGGTATCAGTAGTCCCACAAAGGCAGTGATGTCAGAAAAGAAGTGCTGCATTTTATTCCAATTAACTTATCTCTGAAATGAGAACTTAATACATAATAGTATAATATAAGCATATATCATTTCAATTCCAGAACACAATATTATGAAATTTTATAATTGTATATATAATGAAGCGTCTATAATCTTGAACTGTCTAAAGCTCAGCTACTTCTGTGCAATCTCATTGAGAGTACTATAGGACAAGCCAGATGTTTCTGATTGTATAATTAGAAGCTAGTGATGTTGATAATTTAGGCTGTCCAACAAAGTAATTGCTAGGGAATGTGCACCAGAAATAATCTCACTTAATGTGAGTTATTGTTCCCCTATGGCACTATGCAGAGGTGTGTGTTGCTCTGTATACAGGGAGTTTAGCTTAAATTTATTGTGAAGTAAACATCCAGTCCCACAATACTCACTTCCACTAGGTCATGTTTCCAAATCGGAATGTTCTTGAAGACATTCCCCCTGTTTGGGCATGCTGTACAGTCTATCTATGAAAATAAGCATTTATTTTTACTCAGCAAGGAATAAACTTGTACTTCACTGGAGCACGTGCTCGAAGTGTTAGCTAGGCTTGGGAAACAGAAGTAGATCCAGATTTAAGTGTTTGACCAATCTAGATACTGAAAATTCAGAAGTCAAAATTTTCTGAGATGACCCACACAGTAAGGGCAGTTTCCCAACATTTTTAATTCTATTAGCAATCTGGGCTTTTATTTTTTTTTCTGTTTTGGAGATCATGTGTTGACTTGTCAACCAAAATAATTTCATGTTAGTTCTTAAGCAGCAGACTTAATTTATCTTTCAGATATGTATGGGAGAACTAAGAAAAGTCAAGCATCCACCCTTTGTTTATTTCTTTGTGTTTTTTTGCTTTTGTCGCTGTTCACAAACCTAGGGGGAGGATTCTTTCTCAATATTTTATGTCAGTCATTGAATGTGGCCTAGAGGCTGGAAGGGGAGGTCTGCAATGCATGGAGCAAGAGTTCCCTGCAACAATGCCAACATTGAACTATTTCTTGTGAACAAGTATTATTTTTGCCTTTCATTTTTCCATAAACTCCTCGCCTTCTTTTCCGTGCTTTTTTTTTCGTGTTGCGTGTGGCATAGATGGCTGTGAGAAGAGAGCAAGAGAGAGGTGTGAATTTTTAGGAATAAAATCTTGTTACTGAATCATCCTGCACATAATTGACAGAATTGCGACTTTCCTTTTCACCTCATGTCTGTGATTGTGCCTGAATTTATCTTTTCCATTAAGGTTCAGACTGATTTATTTGTCTTTTTTTTTCCTCATTTTTCTGCCTGTGAGCACACACACTTTGTCTTGTTCTCATATTTGAATGTACACAAATGTGTGTGTACACAAACCTACACCCTCCTATAGGGAAGGTGCAAATTAATTTCCCAGCGCAGAGCATGGCCTAAGTCATATAAAGACCTTAAGACTGGTGGCTGAGCTCTTCAGAAGGAGTGGCGTTGGTACTCTTGCGCTGAACTGGACCTGTGGCTTCGTTCCCAGTGTCATATAAACTCCACAGAAACCTGCAGCAATGTTCTCTTTATGACAGACAGTGAGTTTCAGTCTGTTTAAATGATTCTGTATACATTCAGTGACAGGACTCTAGGTACAGAAAAGAAAAGCAGTATTTTTGATGCCTAATTTTCCTCATAATTCTCACAGTGGTTCCCCCCTGCATTTCAGAACATCAGCAGGAGTTTGCCTTATTTAAGCACACCACCTTGGATGTGTCCACAGCATGAATTGAGCCTGCTGTGCTCCTGCAGTAAACAAAAGGTGCTCAGCAGTGGCCTCTTACAAGCATGGTGTGCGTGATGTTGAAGGCACAGTTTGTTAGAAATGATATCCCATTTAAACCTGGCTTGCCGTGGCAGCATGGTGGGTTGTAAGTCTCTGTTTTGGACCCCAGTACAAGGCGTTCTTGTGCTATGTTGTGTGCTGCCCAGTTTGATAGTGCTGCTGTCACTGCTGTCCTCTCATTCCTGCAGGTATTTGGCATCTCCGGGGAGCACTGTCTTTGTGCGAATGAGGAATATGACACTGCAGGATGCAACTAGGGCGTTAATGGGTCAGTGAGTGACAGCTGAGCCTGCTCTCTGAGGTATTGAGCTGGATATCTCTGCCAGGAGCACAAGGTCTGTACAGTGAAGTGTGCCAATTTAATTTTGTCACATGTGGCCTGGGTTGTACAGATAGGGCTGTTTCAAGTACTCTTTGACAATGCTAAAACTGATTCAGGCTACAATGCAACATTAAAAGATGCTAATTAGAAAATAATTGTGCTGTGTTGTACAAACTTCACCATTGTAAACATCTTAAAGGCCCCTATAGAAAGGGAAATAAGGTATTTCAATGTATTTTACATGCAAAATAAGGCAGTAGATTTTGTGATTTGTTACAAACCACGGTACAACTGCCATCACCCAGTAAATCAGAAAGCAAAAATAGTTCTTAAGCACCAAGCACTCTGCTTTATTTGCTAATTAAAATGGGTTTTGGAACTGCTCTTCAAAAATGATTGCTCTAATTAATTCGTTGTTCTTTTCCAGTTTTACCTTCTATGCCATTTGAGTACAGGGCAATCCCTTGTGCTTCTCAAAAGCATGACAGCCAACAGGGCATCCTTCCCTTCCTCAGAACAACAGGCTGTATTGCTTGTCATTGTTTAATAAAATGCCTATTCTATACCAGGGCTAAAAGGTCATTCATATACACATTCACAAATCTGTTTGCAATAAAATGAAAGCATAAATGAAACTTTTAATTAGAAGTCATATTTTTAATTATGCAAAATTAAAAAAAAAACACAACCAGATGATCACTTTTGTAAGGCCAGTGATAGATTTTAGCTTTAATTATTTTTTAAAACTTAATAAAAGTTAGTGATTATTGTAATTGCTTTTTCTGTCACAGTGATATAATCTTTCATTTATGGATGATGGATGCAATTTAAAGTAGTTCCAACAGTTGCTCTTTAGACACAACATGTATTACTGCCATGGCTAAGCAAAGTGTAAGGCATCACATATGAAAATGAGTTGAAGTATGGAAAAGGATACACTCATTATTTCACAGAGTGCCTGAAAGTTTGAATATGACATATATAGAACAGAGGTAAAAGGAGATGTAATTGCAATATTGGTTGTGAATATACTATCTGATATAAGTAGTCTTTTTCTCTGAGAGAATAATTCTGATACTGATCCTGCTCTCTGTGCATATGTGTATTACATGTATTAGTCACAGGTTTTGGCCTTATGCCTGTTTGTAAACTGATGTTTTGCTGACTTGTTCAATACACAAATAAGTTTGTTCTGTTGCTTGAAGAATGAGTCCTGACAAATCCACTGAAGTCAGTATAAATATAGATACTTGGTGATATCAAAATCAATTTGAACAAATCTAAAGAAATATTAAAAATATAATGTAGGTGTATGAAATAATGTACAAATAGCTTCTTGTACAAAAATGACCGAACTCTCAATATTATTGTATACAAAGAACAACATGATCCCACACATATATGACTAGAGTGAACTCTAAACTTTATTCTGAAGAAAGATGTGAATCTATCCTGTCACATGTTATTTGACCAAGTTTATTAAAGTAGCTGAAAACAGGGTTTTAACAGATTTTCATTGCCAGCATATTTGAAACGAACCTCTTTTCAACAATAATGTAAAAATGACTGTGACTTCAGCTTAACATGTTTTAAAGAATTTAAGATATGAAGGATAAATGTCCCTAAATTTAGATTTTGGTTAGGGGGCTTGTAAGCTAGAGCTAGATCAGCATAGTGGCTTTTGGATTCTGCTTTGTGCAGTATCTGTATACAAAGTATTAGGAACACTACAATAAATATTGGATAACTGTAATGAAAATCTATTTTTCATAGAAACTTCTCTGCCAACCCAACCCTCCAAGGTATTTGAAGTTACCCTCCAAGGTATTTGAAGTTGGCCTCTCCATATCTACTTAGTTGATCATTAGAGAGAAAAAAAAAAAAGTACCTCACAGTATCGAGCTGCTCTATGGTTAAGAATATTCCAACACAGCAGAATTGTCAGCAAATTATAAATCTTGGAAAGGAAGTGTCACCTATTTACCTCTCCTTTCTTGTCCACCTGTCTTTTCAATAACATCTCAAGATCAACCTAACTCTTTGAAAGTATTCCTCCTTAAAAATGAACAAGGAAGCTAACTGATTTCTGTTAGTCTTTTAAGGCAAAATGAGCAGGAGCAGTGCACAGCCTGATTGCTCCACGCAGGGAACAATGGATGCAGTCAGGGATACTGGTTCTTTCTGGGAACAAGCACATTTAAATGTGGTGCTTTGTCTACTTCTGCATATCTTCCAGCCTCATCTTACTCATCACCATGAGATGTGTAGTCATTGTAACCTGACTCTAAAGTTTTTATGTTTTTCCTTATGTTTGAGTAAAATAATGATACAAATTTTCATAGGAATGGACCATGATGAGTGCTTCCATTTCTTAAAAGGCTACAGATGCTTAGCCTTCAACCTCATGCCTAACAGCAGTGTGGCTTATTGGTGTAATGGTTATTTTCTGTACATCTGGAATAAGATCTTGTATATGAGTGTAAATATTTGAGTATACATCTACATGTACATTGCCTTTTCACCCAGCTAGTAGTTTTGTAGCTAAGCATTTGCAAAATATTACAAGAGCAGCAGCAAAATATTTTCCTGTTAAGTCTACATTTCAAAATAGCAAATGAAAGACTTCATAAAAGTAAGATATTCTTACATGTAATTTACATGTAGTTTGCTTCCTACTTTCACTGCATTATTTTCTTGAGTACTTGTCATCTACTCCTGCCTGCCAAAGTCTTCAGATTTTCTACCTTAGTCTTTCAACAGTTTATTCTAATGAGGAAAACTTTTCAGTGGCGCTTTCTGATCAACAGATGAACTAATGCAAATCTGCTCTGCTTAAACAATGTCTTCTGATACTTCTAGCTCTTCTAACAAAAATGTTTGTGGGAAAAGGCAAGAGAACTATTTCTAGAAATTAAAACAAAAATCTCTGGGTATGAGTACTTAACAGTCTGAGAACTGATGAGAATTTTACCAGGAAATGTTTGAGATAGAGAATGGGGGAGGCTGGTAGTATGAGAGCTAGCTGAAACAAGCAGGTGGTCTAAAGGAAGCTGAGAAAGGCTGTTAGCACATAAAGCAACAGACACTTGATGAAGAATTGCCATTTTGAGTCACTAGATTTCTAGAAGAGTATTGAAAAATATCCTTCATCATTTTTACCCAACAGTGGAGCTGTTTAAGTGTTTAAGAGTAGAGTAATATAAGGATGGATTTCAAGCCAAAGGTGCATGCAGCCCTTGGGATCCAGACATTATATGCATTGGTCTCATTTAGTTAAATACATTGCTTTAATGTTATTTCATAACAACTATTCATTACTGGTAATGAGCTTAGATATGATGAAGAAGATATATTTCCAATTTTCTACTATACCTGTAACGCATTAGTAATTTAAATGAGTCCGTGCAAAATATGAAATTACAGCATCATGAACTCTCATTGCAGTATGAGTGGATTGCCACTCTAAATTGTTCATCATCAATAAACACAAAGTATTGGTCTAACTGTTGTCTTGAATTCAATAGCTTAGCTTTATTGCCTCAGCAGCAGCTGTTTAAGTGTGCCTTCCCCTGTCATTCAGGGATGTGATACACTTTTTCCATAAGGCAAGTCCATCAAACTTGCCAGGATTACACTTCAGCCCACCACAAGGGATCTACTCAAGTCTAGAATGACACAAGTATATTTAGGGACATAAATAAGTAATGAAGGTATGAGTACCCCTTAATTTCCCTTAACTTAATTAAGATTCATAAGAAAAAATGATTATGTTGACTGGTGATTTGTAAGCATGCATGGAAATGTTTCTTAATCATTTCTGAGCCTTTCTCTTTCCTAATTTGATGCAGAAGGACAAGTTGGTTCCTCTCTCTTTCAAATTGTTTGCAATGTGTTGTGTGAACTCTTGGTGAACATGTGGCAGACACTCTAGAAAGAAGGAAAGAACAAGTTATCACACATTGTATTCAATGCCTAGGCCTTCCCTGTCATCTACTTGGCAATCTAGTCTACCCCCTTCTTCTCATGCAATTCAGAATCTGACATTTTAAATGAGCTAATGTCATATTTAGTTATCTTTTCATGAATGTCAGGAATAATTAAATTGAGGAATACACCTAAATGGATAAAGATAGCATTTGTGTATCTTCATTAACTGGGTAGCTTTAACTGTGCAACTTTTGATTTTGTGAAATAATGAAAGATATTTATAAGCTTCTTCTTATGTATTATTTCATTTCTGAGCTAAACTAATTTATGAGCAAGTTGCTAATTTACACAGGTAATACATTCCCAGGGTGCCTCCCACAAAATGTTTCTGCTTTGTTTCTAAAATTAAGATTATTAATATTCTATGTGAATAAAATACAGTTATTATTTTGTATTCATGAGCTTTTCACAAACACTTTATGTCACAAGAAAAATAAATATAAATATCTCCACTACACCTGCTCTGTATTCTTCAATATGATATTCTGTTGTTTCGAGTTTTTAGCCTGGAGCTTTGTAGCCTGGATGACAATGGTTAGGCTGATGAAGTTGTTAAGCTAATTAATGTATGATATAGTAATAGCTAGGTTTATCTCTGCTCTTCCACACTCCTGCCCTGTGCCAAGAGCTGTTTATAAATAAGCTCACTGATGCTCAAAAAAATAATTCTGTGAGCACAAATCATTTAAGGGAAAAAAGATAATTATGCAATACAAATATGAAAAATGAACTCCCCAAAGAATTTGCTGTGAATTTAAACTTTCACCATGATAAGTTCTATCATGTGGTTTAGTCATGTAAAACTTAAGGACTTGGTGATCTCTGAGACCTTTGCTACCATAAATGATTCTAAAATTACGCCTGATGAAAATTCACATGAACAGCAGTTTATAAAAACTTATGTAACACTTCTTCACTATGTCAAAGAATGGCTTCATCCAGAGACCATTGAATTTATATGGGCAATCAAGATAACTTCTCCTAAGTTGAATTCTGAGGTCTCTGCAGGTTACTACAGTATTCTACACATCCATACTCTTCAGCACACTGATAAAGAATATGGCTTGCTTTAAGACAATGCTTAGGAAATTAAAAAAAAAAAAAAAAGATAGAATGATATTTAAAAATAACTCACTAAGTGTTCTTCTGGATTGTGACATTTGTCATATTCTAATGTAAATATTTCAAGCCTTTTCTAGATATATACCTAAGCATAAGACTTTCATCCTGAAATTTAGTAAATAATTTGAAGAAAATGCCTTATTCTATTTATTAGTCATTTTAAGGATTGAAGGGAGGCAAGATTCATTAATTTTTGTAATCATGTTGTGATCGCACTGTGTAACTTTTCAGAACTACTCATCATCAGTTCTCCAAATAATTTTGAAAGTTTGTTCAGAATACTTCATTGCAAATATCAAAATTTTCATTATAAATGTCAACACTGCCAAGTTCATGTTTTCTTACATTCTGGTTTGACTGAATTCACTGGGGACATTTTTTAAATTTTTAACTGAAAAAAATAAAATTTGGAGCATGGAGGAGGGGGTGCTGAGTTTAAGAACTTTGGTTTCACAATTCCTTACAAATTTTTCTGGAAATTTTGAAAGAAAATGCAGATAGTGTGGATATGTATTTCAGGAAGCTGAACTGTTAAAAAAGCTCAAATATAAGGAGTGAGATTTGGATTTTTTTTTTTAAATCAAACTAATAACATTATTTTTCAAAAAATTATATGCCTAAATTGTTATGGCATCCTCAGTAAATAGAACTAAAATTCTCTCAGACTTGGTTGTAAATGAAGTTTCATTGTGTTCATGTGAATTCTATATGCATTTTATTGTATGGACCACAAAAACTGTAATCCTTGTTCCATTATTGCACAATGCAAGAACAACCACATCTTTACTTCTACAAACCTATTGAAGCCTCATTTTGTTTCAAAGATGGATTTAAGATTAAACTATATTACAAAAAGCTACATAAAGAAGTCTATCTATATGGCATATACAAAGCTGAGTTTTAAAAAGAGGATTTCAAATAAGTTGTTGTTATTCTTCTGGTAACATCTATAAAATACATTATTTCCCCAACAGTTATGCCTTCTGCCCAGATTTATTTTATTTACAGATTGTTTGATTTCTTTTTAATTCCTCAGAGTATCTCAGATCACAGCAAGCGTAAATCTTGGAACAACTGTAGGAAAATCATTGAAATCATCTTTGTATTGATTTTCCACATTTTTATCCACTTTATAAAGAAAGTACATAAAAGCTCTAGGAAGCAAGAGGTGCATACGTGTAGTACAGTGATCAGAACAGCTTAAATCATGAGAACTAAAGCAATTCCCTGAGTCTAGGGAATATTTTATTAGAATAATACAACAAATTCCAGCAGTTATCTTTAATGAGTTTCTAAATAAGCTTTAGTATCTTCTTTAATACAATCTAGGTTGATTTGAAAGCCAAATTCATAGCATAATTTGGGTTAGCAGCTACCCATTTCCCGTACATTAGGAGCAGTTAGGAAATGAGTTATTAATAGACCGAATGGAGTAGAAAAAATGTCTTTGTTGAACCTTTTGCACTTCAGATTTATTTTACCATTTACAGTAAGTTATCCCATCAAGCCTTTGTGATTGTTCTTCCCAAATAAATTTTGTAAATGTGTAAGTGACCCTCATCCTGGTTTTATGTGAAGAATAGACCTGAATTGTTTGAGATACACTGTCAAATATTTCTCTAATTCCTAAATGAAAACATTTCGTATTTCTAGTGGAACCTCCTTGGTTTCTAGGAAACAAGGGAGTTGTCTTCCTTTGGATGCACACACTTTCTTGATCTTTCGCTCTCCTTATCCTGGGCATTTGAGATCAGCACTTTCTTCTAGGGTCCTCCCTGGATGAATTGAGAGTGACTGATTGGTTCTGAGAAGTATCGCCAGAAAAGGAAATACATTTTAAAAAATACTGAGCTAATTTTCTGCACCAAAACACTTCTGTCTTTTTCTGAAGAGAGAATTTAGTATGTCCTTGAGAATCTCAGTTTTATTTTCCTGGAAATGCTTGTCATAAGGCTTATGCTGAAAGCTGTCACCCCAAGTGACATTTTGCTTTTTTTTCTGCTTCCCTTTCATTTTGGTAAATGCTTAATTTTGTGCTTTCTCATTGGGCTTCTGGTGTCATTGCACAAGCATCTGGGCACAGTCCTTGAAACAGGGACAGTATAACTGCTGTATTCTGTAATATTATTTTAGGCTTGTTCCTATTAACATTTCACTATAATACAATGTTATCAGAAGAATAGCAAGGACAATCTTGTTAATTAAAATGGTATTTTGGATGCCCTTAAGGTTATGACAAATGGATAAAAGGCAGGAAATGTAATATAAAGTTTGACATGCTTTATGACTAGCTTAGTCTTGTCGTGTTGGGTTTAAGCTTGGTGGTAAAACATGCAAGTTAACAATGAGACTGTGTCTGTTTTAAGTTCAGAATATCTTCTTATCAGAAAAAAAAGTTATTGTGTCCTATAATTAAAAATAGGATTTTGTATCCACAAGGTTTCCTTGAAAAGCTAGAATTCATATCTCACATACTGCACTTTTAAACATAATACCTCCCTCATCTCTGTTGATTAGGCAGTAATATTTTTTCTTTTAAACCTAGAGCAGAAGAAAGCAGAGTGAGCCCCTTCCTCTCATCAAGATTTCTTTTTTGTTCTTCAATTCTCATGTTAGTCTTAATTATGTCATTGAAAGGGAAACTGCAAGCCTGGCCCTTCATTTCAATAAAACTGTGTTATGTTATGGGGGTTAAAGTAGCTCAGACACTGAGAACAATGTAATAACCCATCCCATCTGCAAATTTTGTAACCAATGCTGTCCTAAGTCAGACAAACCGTGACTGGCTCCTTAGGGAGGAGTGGGAATCCTTGCGTGAACAGCAGTCCTAGCTTTGCTGAAGTATAGACACAGGATACCATCTTTCATGTTCTTTTTGTTTTTATGGATTTAAAAATACTTTTAGTACTGTGCTATAATTACATCCTAAAGAGCCATTCTAAACAAGAAATATTCTTTTCATTTACTGTAATAAATACTTATACCAATACTGAGTTGTTGTTAAAATGCTTATTAATGTACTTCATGATACCTTTGCTCAGTGCAAAAGGAAATTACGGAAATCTATTCAGTAAGCTATTGCTTTAACGGTTCATAGGAAAGGATCTTTAGGTCTAAGACTCTTCTAAATTTCCTTTCTTGGAAAGACCTATGATCTGTCAGTGCCTGTCAGCTGAGGTCTCTAAGCAGTCTCAATTGCTTAGATTGACCAATACCTAAAAAGTAACCAAGTGGCTTCAAGAAAAGGATAGTTTATACTCTTGCAGGTCAATTCTTCTAATAGTGGAGACTACTAGTATTCTTTCTATGGCGAGTTTTGAAGATAAAACTCCTTGATTAAGAGGGATTTCCAGACATAACTATTGACTTCCACAAAAGAGTAATCAATAGTGATATTTTGCATGCTCAGTATTGCATTTCAAGAAAAACAAGGGCTGCACAAATGCATGCGCTCCTGACATAGGCATTCATTCAGCTGCTCATTGCTGGTTGACGTTCATGCAAACCTGGAGGCATTAGTAGGGCTCCTTTCTCAATTTGAATTTCTGTTGTGTGATTTTGTTTGCTATTTTCTTATAGCAGGTACTTATATTATGGAAATGCTGGAAATTTAGTACTTGAAATTCTCTAGCTTAATTTCAGAAGTTAGAGAGGAACTCATGATTTTCATTCATACTTTCAGGTTGAATTCATATGTATAGTTGTTTCCATTTCTAGATGCAATATTCAAGAGTTTATCCTTTTTAAAAGTAGACATCTGTTTTAAAACTCCAAGAATAATTACTTCCTGGACTGATATTTCATATATCCATCACATTTCATTATCATGCATCAACTTTTAATTCCCTGGCAATAGAAGAGTCTTCATTACAGTGGTACTATTAGATACTGTTCCTATTTTAAGAAATGAAATACTAGAAAAATCTAAATTTGCAGAGTGCGTTACAAAAATCTGTTAACATGCATACAGATGAGAAAATTCAGTTAGTTAAGATCAAATGTGGGGTTTTCTGAAGTATGCATAACTGTAGGGAATCCACCACATTGTTTTTGTACTTCCAGCTCTTCCATTCATTTCTTATAATGTTCTCCTTTTAGTATTAACTGTTAAACTGTGCTCATTTCCCCATTTAGAAATAACTGTCTATCAAAAATAACCTCTGAAAACAAACTTTAATTTTGTTCAAGTAATATGTGAGGTCATATTTACATTTTCTCTCTACTACAGTGGAAGTATTGGAAAAGTACTCTTTTCTAAGCTAGGCTACATTTTTTCTAGAGGATACATATATAAACCAAACATTTAAATCCAAAACAGTTGAAAGTTAAAAATAAGGAATGCAACAAAAAAATCATCACCCTACAAAGCACTGTAAGAGTCATATCATAAAAATAATCTTAAACAGAAATATTTATTTCTGTTCAGTAATGGGACATCTCTGTATGTGCATATGGCACAGAGGTTTGAATGCCAGACCTGACCCAGATTCCATCCTGTACTTGAAACTCCATTTGCAGTAAACTGCAAATAAAAGCACAGCACACATAAATATTTGAGTCCATGGAAGTTGGTGGTATTAAATAATAATGGTCAGGAACCTGCATCATGACATTTGATATTTTATTTTCTACACCTGGTTGCCTTGTTAGTTACTGGTCCATTACCATCTCTGCCTTTTATTTCAACGAAAATACTTCTTATTTCCTTAATGACTGTACTAAATATACACTTTACAAAAGTATTACTCTTATAGGAGTGTTGTATGTCTACGAATCCAAATTTGTGACATCACCTCTGAAAGAAAAGTAATGTGAATGAAAGGAAGTTTTTTTTTTATTATGACTGGCCCTATCATCCTCCTATGGTGTCTCGGCCCGATGAGTTTAAATCAGTGAGAAAAGCAGACAAGTAAAATCTAGCTTGATCTTCTTTCTGACTTCAATTTTGGTTTATCCATGTGGATGTGCCACTAAATCACCTTGAATTTATTTGTCTTATAGATTTCTCAGTCCTATTTTTTTTTATTTTTATTTTTTAAATACCAGGAGTAGCTACAAGAAGAGTTGCAGATCTAATGTTTGACCTCAGTTAGGCATAATAATATATGCCATGGATCCACAAAATGAGCTCATCAAAGCTGTCTGCATGACTAAAACTCTCTCATTAATTTGTACAAGGAAGGATACTTCTTGTTCTTTCACTTTTTTAGCACTAATTTTCTGACTATTTCTCAATGATTAACTAAAGTTTTCTGGTGAAAAGGAGTAACTTCCTGCTTCTATTTTGATATAATACAATAATATATATATCATCATGCAAAACTTACATTTACTTTTCATAACATCAGAATGTAAATGCATTTTAAGGGGCAGAAGAACAACAAAGCCTTAGGCAATGAGCGAAGTAAGCATCAGGTGAAAGACAAAAGCCTGGAAGAATTGATTATGCCACTTGGCTGCTCTCCTGAGGAAGATAAAAGAGGCCTGGACATGCTCTGCTACTCTCTGCATGTAGAAATCAGACTTGGAAACAATACTTTGACATCTCTGCCATGCAGATAACTCCAGCAAGCAAGTCTGCTGATATAACTATTTACATTTCGTATTTTTTGTGCCCATTGATTGACAGCAACAGAACACATTCTACCAGCATGATATTTGTGTATTGGCTTTATTGAGAAAGAAAGAATTAGGATAGGAAAGGGATGAAATTGCAAAGATAATCTGATTAAATAAAAGATAAAATTCCTGAGGACTGGGTATTCTGCCAAGATCATAAAAGTAGAACTTGAGCCAAAGTATTGGGCCTTTGTGCACACAGCCAAGGACACCAATTACTGTACAAACTTTGACTGTTCAAAAGTTATCAGGAGATGTAGCTGCACAAGAGTAGCACTTCATAGATCTTCAGCCTCTCAAAGGCTGGGTCACCAACATGTTGCTACCTATTGTGCTGTAATACCTCCAAGCCTGCGTGTGAAAGGGCAGCATGCTGCTAACGTTCAGTTCCCATTAAATATAATGCTATAAACTCATGACATTGCTTGGTACTGTGCTGGATCTAAGTGGAGCTGATAAGAAGATCTAAGTCATGGTCATTATCTGGAGAAGGAAGAACCTGAACTCTGAGATACAAAATCTGCTCTCCAACCTTCTCTCCAAATAAGCCAATTTAACTCAACAGTGAAACATCCAGAGTAATATGACCCAGGTTTTTTATGTGTGTTTTTCTGTATGAAAGTTTCTTCTGTCTTGCTTTGCCTTCCTTTGAGTGCAGGACAGAAAGGAGCTGCTTAGAACCATAAAATGCTGGTCCATTATGATCCAAGTTGGAAAAACACTTGGATTTTGTAAGCTATCATACAAAATGCTAGTTATTAGAGTTAGCACTGTAAGAAGAGAATAGTGTGGGTAATTTTATATCCTTGAGCAATATAGCATCATCTGATCAACAGACAGCACACCAGGAAGACCCTGCTGTGGAAGATCATTCAAGCTATAATAGGATATAATAGGATTTTCTCATAAAACAAAACAAAACAAAACAAAAATCATTTTTACTGTCATACATAAAGGATATTCATGTGAGAAAGCCTTTCTGCATTTTAAGTAAAGGCAAGGCCATGCACGTGGCGTAATCAACTGCTCCAAATGGGAGCTGCCTGCAGATGCCTCTGTTACAATGAGTAGGCTATATTTACCCTAATACCAAGGGATTTATACAGCCCAGCACAGCCTGCTGTCTACACTGGGTGTGCAAGAGCGCAGCAGAGCACAGGCCTGCACCTACTGAAGTTAAGTGTTACACGTGTCACTAAATCTTTTATGTACAGTGGTTCCCTGGCAGGAGATGGCTTAATTTTGTATTAATCTGAGTGTTGGCACTTTTATCATTCAAAAAGTAATGATTCCTGAGTTGACTATGAAATAGCAAGTTACACTGAGCAAGATGAAGTTAGGCTATCCAAAGGAAGCATAAGGATCTGTGTACAAAGAATCTAGCTGCAGCAGCTTTAAAATAAAAGCCAATAAAAAAAATTGCAAGAGCTTGGAGATAACGCTCAAAGCCTTGATGTCTCAAGTTCTCAGAATAGAATGATCTGCCAGTTGTTCTGAGCCTAGCCTTTCACTTTTCCAGATACACAAGCTATGACAGTTGAGTCTTTTTACACGTTATCATCATCCTTTGGAGACACTGGAAAGCAGGTCTGCAGAGCACCCTTTATAGTGATCATTCTGCTAATGTCCCATGGCAGCACTGCTCCCCTTCCTTCTTTCATCATGGCCTTCCTTACTCCAGCTAGGCTCTCCAGATCCTTCTGATTGGAGCAGGAACCTGTGCACAAATCTCTTTTACTGTTTTATAAAGAAACCTTTGCTAGTTCTCAGAAGATGATTTATCTGTTTCAGAGTCCTCCAATTCACTGCTCTGTCACTTGAGAAGAGAACAGTATCGTATAATTTCAATATATTTCATATTCACCACTTTTCTTAAGAAAATACTACAGTTCTGACATTCTGTCTTCACTTGAGAGATACACCTTACTTCTGCAAAAATTGCTTGTTACATCTGTTACATTTTTGAACACATGCAGAAAATCAGAAGTGTGCCAAAATTCAATTTCTTACATTCAAAATGGAGCTTCATTTATGTTAACATAAATCCAGTGCTGTAACAAGAAGCAGAAAAGCTGATAAAGTGGAAGTTATCTTCTGTGCTCAGGTAGGAAATTACAAAACGCAGTGAGTTCTGACAGAAATCATGAAGAATTTGCACTGAAGAGGGTAAGATCATATTAGCTAAGCTACAAATTAAAGATGTTAGCGAGTGTAAAAGATTTAAAAAAGGAAATGGCTATTATGTAGAATAATTGCTGAGTGCCCAGTAAGGGGAAAGAAATGGGAAATAAAGAGGAGAGTCAAAAAATAAGATAAAGGGAAAAAAATCCAACGGCTGCAACTGTGATATTAGGAGAGGGAAGTGTACTAGTAATAAAAATAATGTACTTGTATCAAGAGGTAGTTTTCCAACAGTGAATTTGAATCTGCAGTCCTGAACCTAACATGACATCAACCTAAGTTGCCTTGTTACTGCCTTGTATACACACTTGTAATACAAAAGCTGACAGCCAAAAGACATAAGAAACAGCACAGTGCATGTCTGTGGCTGTGTGTGCTGTAGCATACTCCTCTGCTTAAAATAAGTCTTTGATAGACATTCCTAATGGGCAAGACGTTCATGTTAAACTTTTCCTCCAAAGATGAACTGTGTTGGAGGCATATGAAAGATAAAGGATGCTGTAGGAAGGTGACTGGTGATATTGCATTGAATTTAATCTATTACAGCAGAATTATTTTAGCTGGCATTCATCTTACTGAGAGAATTATTTCTTGGCACTCGCTACTGTAGCAACTGAACACATAATGAACATTAATAGATTGTTTTCATCATCATAAGCCTTATGTGAGCTGAGTAAGAATTAGCCCTATTTCACAGGTGGTGAACTAAGCTCAATCCTTCAACATGATGAACATGTCCTACACAGCATTGTATGCCCTCGGCTCCCATTGGAATTGCAGAGTGGTGAATACCTTGGTGAAAGCTTTCAGACATCCAAGCATTTTGTTCAAGTGATTTGCTGAAAGTTCTACATGTGTGGCATTTCTTATTCTCAATTACACTAAAACCATATTACATTAACTGGGCAGGAAGCCAGGAAACGCAATCTGAATGCTACCACAGTAACTCAATGCCTGAACCACAGGATTGTCCTTCCCCCTTAAAATGGACACCAAAAAATCCAGGATTTTCATCAAACATAGATGTTGGGCTAATGGAAGCAGCACATTCCCTAGGCACAAAAGAGAATCTGTCAATGACAGCTAGAGGGTGGAAGAAGGAAAATGACTGTGTGAATGCTGGGAGGGGGGAAGAAACAGAAGAAGGAAGGAGTGGCAAGATGGAGAGGATGTGGAGAAAGTCAGTAGCAGCAATATGTGATGAGTGAGAATGTAGTTATTAGTTAGAGCATGGAAGGAAGACCATTGAGAGGGGGAGAACAAATGCAGCAAATGGTAAAACATGAGTAAATGCACTGCATATGTTTTCAGTAAGCAAATTTTCAGTACTTGGTGTGTTGTTTGTACAGTGGCACAGGTAAAGCTCTGGAAAAAGAAGTCTGTAACTTAGAATACCATAATAGCTATCAATATAATTTGATTTTCACCAAATGCTATTCTATATGTTTGTTGTTAATTATCTTTTGTGAGTCATGTATTATTTCCTTATTATATTACAGTATTTATATTGATTATGGAATTATTAAACGCTGAGATATACTTATTTATATTGATCCAGCACTACAGCAACAAAATAACTGTAACTTTGGGTTTGTTTTTTTTTTTATTATTATTTTATTTAGTGTTATAATTCATGTAATTCCCCTGTAGGTTCTCTTAGGTGCTGCTCAACATCTTCTAGAAAACTACTTGAAATCCTGAATGGATTTCAAAGTATATGGAATTTTGTCCCTAAAATGAGAGAATATTAAACAGATACTAATCTTGCAGCTTTGTGTTCTGCCACTTTCTCCCACTCCTTTTGATCCCCTCCAACTTTGTCGATGCTAACTTCTGCCCAACAAGTATATCACAAATTGTTCAAGAAAGAACATACCCTCCTTTCTTTAACCAATTACTTTCACAGTATCACTTATATATTCAGATGCTGTTCCCACTCTGCCAGTGTTACATAATTCTGTAAGAAGGGAAGATGAACTGCCTAGACAGAGGCACAGTCACATGCATATTCATAAAAGAAATTCAGGTTTTCTTGAGAAGGATAACATGTTTTACCCGAAAAAAATTATACTGCTACTCTGAGGCTCACAGGATTTTCATCAAGTTTTTCAAAACAGTCCTTGAGAAAGTGCTATAATTTTGCTAAAATTATAGAGGAGGATGGGAGAAGGCACTGTTATGAGCTGACCCAATTACTCCTGTTCAATTTCCACAGTTAAAATTATCTACTGTGACACCCGTTGAAGATACTACTGGTGCCTAACATTTTCACCTGTTTTTTCACATGCAGTGACCACAGCCTTGAGGTACTACACTCTCATCAAAAACAGAGCTTTCAAAATGGTCCTCCCAGATTTGCTGTATCAGATTTTTCTTGCAACAGAATGGTCAGCAGCATTTGCCATCCTTTCAAACAAACATTAAGAGTTGCTATTCAATTTGTTCTCACTTGCTGCTCAAAAAGGGAGAACTGGCCCCACTAAAGGGAGAACTGATTGCCTAAATTTCTCTGGGTCGGCCACCAACAAGTAACAAAGAGCCATCAGCTTAACAGTAGGGGGAGACAAAAGAGATCTGATTGACACAGATCACCCACTGGGCTGAACAGGAACCGAACTTTCAGTCAGTCTACTAACATTGCGGTCACTCACCAGAACTTTTCCCCTACATTGGTCATTGCCTACTTACTTTCAAAGAGAGAAGTACAGTTTGTCAAAATAACAGCCTTTTCTGATAAAAATAAGTGATTGATGTTTTGCATTTCACCTCTAAAAGGAATGGTCACTTTCTGAAAGTGTGCTACAAATGTTACTCCAAAGTGATATTCCTTAGGTAATAGCTGCAAACTCTTTATTATTTTTCTACAGCAGAAAAACAGTAAAACATCTTTTAAATAATCCTACTTAAGGTTTAAGCTCAGTGCTGCAAAAAGCTGTCATGGTTGTTTTGATTTCAGAGGCTGAGAGAAAGGGAAAATGGTGAAAATTGCTCTGACCTTTATTCCTAGTATAATGGAAGTGGATCATTTCTGTGGTTACTGTATAGAGAGCTTTGATATTTTAGGATGAAACCATAGGTTGTTATTCACTCTTCAGTTTTTGAGAAACCACACACACAGAATGAATGTAACTTGGGCTTAAAGAATGTATATGCACACATACACACATAGATCAGCTCACTTACTACAGAGAATATCAATGTGCAGCAAATTGGCAGAATTTGATCTCTTACCTGTACATCTTGTCCTGTCTGTTCAGGTTTATTCCTTCTGTCCTTTGAGTTGTCTGTTATCTTAACACTGTGGCAGGTATCAGAATACTATCAAAATATCGCTGTGCCTCACTAAAAGGAAAGACAAGGACACACATGTAATGGCTGTAAGTTTGGAGACACTCAAGACTAACTAAGCATTACAAGATTAGTAAGAATTGCAAGTTAGTTTGACTTGCACAAAAGAATTTTAGAGGGAAACGTGACTAGGGTGCTTTTTAGGGTCTCTATTAACCAAGGCAGTGATGCAATGGCAAGAAGACAAAACTGTGAAGAAGGATTTAAGTGACCAGCTCTAGGAATTAGAAGGAAGATTGGCAAGACAGCACATGAAAATCTATGAGCACATTATGAAGTAACGGAAAAAAAGCAGAAAAAAAAAAAAAGAAAAAAGAGAGAGAGAGAAAGCAGTGATTCACTTTCTCTAAGAAATGATACCCATTATTTTTAAAACTTACACAATGATGCAGGGGAAACAAAAAAACAAAAAACAAAACAAAACAAGACAAAAAAGCATAAAACCAATATGTATGATTAGTATGATTAGGGCCATCCATAGCTTATAACAGTATGATTAGGGCCATCCATAGCTTATAAATCTGCTTGTATTTAAATTACATAGTAATTTTTCAGCTATGATATTTATTTTTTAATAAGTGTATGTTGTATTACTGATGTCATCAGATTACTGAGCACTTCTCAGCTAAAAATGGCCAAACATAAATGAATCCTTAGAAATCTTAATGAAATTTGTGGTTTCCCACCACCACGGATACAACATTGTTTCAATTGTTTATTATCCAGTGTTAATTGGCATTAGGTCAAATTCAATCCACTTCTGTTATCATTTTAATCTTTAAGAGCCTAAGGCATTACCAGTCATTAATTAATTGGAATTTCCCTTCAAGTACATTTAATGAAATGCTAATTATATAAACAGGAGGTACTGAAAACTAATAACTTGCAAGAAATTTGTGGTATGTCATGTATTGTCTTTGTATTTGGCTGCATATATTTTGTTTATGGACTTTTGTTGTTGATGTCAACTTTTACATTTCCAAGGATCAGAATTTAATGTTAAAATATTCTGTAGTTATCCTCCACCCATTTTTAAAATGTGAGTCATGAGCAAACTCCGAAATTCTTAAAACATAAAAAAAGAAGTAAAAATGACTACATATTTTCCAAATAGAATATTCTCTGCAGGCCCTATATAAAATAGATTGATTCTCTTCTCTAATCACATGTTATCAAAAATAAGTGCATTGCGTACTTACCATATGAAGCACATAGGACATTTTGAATGAAGAAGAGGCATAGACAAAAAAAAAAAACAGAAATGAAGATAAAGTGTATTTCCCATCTTTCCCATGTTTCCTAATGGCATTAGGAATTCATCTTGAATTTTATTATTTCCAATATTTTTTTGAGAAAGAGATAGCATTTTGATAGTTAATGGAGTTAAATCCAGCTGGAGACAAGTCACAAGTGGTGTTCCCCAGGGGTCTATACTGGAGCCTTTCCTGTTCAATATTTTTATTGATGACCTGGACGAGGGGATTGAGTACATGCTCAGTAAGTTTGCAAATAACACCAAGTTGGAAGGAAGTGTCAATCTGCCTAGAGGAAGGGAGGACCTACAGAGGCATCTGGACAGGATGGATCACTAGGCTGAGACCAAGTGGGATGAAGTTCAACAAGACCAAGTGCCAGGTCCTGCACTATAGCCACAACATCCACAGGCAACACTACATGCCAGGGCCAGAGTGGCTGGAAGGCTGTGTGGAAGAAATGCACCCAGGAGTATTGTTTGGTTCTTGGCTGAACACAAGCCAGCAGTGTGTCCAGGTGGCCAAGAAGGCCAATGGCATGTATCAGAAATAGGTGTTCCAAGCAGGAGCAGGGAAGCAATCATCTCTCTGTACTCAGGACTGGTGAGGCTGCACCTTGACTACTGTGTTCAGTTTTGGGCCACTCGCTGTAAGAAAGACACTGAGGCCATGAAGTGTGTTCAGAGAAGGGCAACAAAACTGGTGAGGGGTCTGGAACAAAAGTCTTATGAAGAGTGGATGAAAGAACTGAGATTATTTCCTCTGGAGAAGAGGAGGCTCAGGGGAGACCTTATCACTCTGACAACTACCTGAAAGGAGGTTGTGGGCAGATGGGGTTCAGCCTCTTCAGTCACATAACAAGTGACAGGAATAGAGGGAATGCCCTCTAGTTAAGCCAGGGGAGATTCAGGTTGGATGCTAGGAAAAAAAATTTCTCTGAAAGGTTAGGCATTGGAATGAGGTGCCGAGGGAGATGGTGGATTTACTGTCCCTTGAGGTGTTCAAGAAATACTTAGATGTTGTACTAAGGAACATGGTTTAGTCAGGAAATACTGGTGGTAGGTGGACTGGATGATCTTGGAGGTCTTTTCCACCCTTGGTGATTCTATGATTTTCTCCTACAAACAGATGGATCTTTCAGTGATATAATTAATATTTCTGAATACAAAGCACTGCACATTATTTGAGTCGGTCAAATATATTTTACTTACTATTATTCAACAGAGTAATTATGGAGAAGATATCTAACCAAATAAATGTAATTAATATCAAGCCTTTAAACAGGAGATAAATGTTTTCTTTGCATTTTTAATTCTGTACTGGATTTAACTTTGGACATAACAACAGCAAATCCTGCAGCTGATCAGCTTCACAGGAAAGCAACCCAGTGTAAGAACAAAGATTGAAAATCAAAGCACTGGCGATTTTTGCTATCATTACTGAGGAAATTTATAAAGTCAGTAGTTAAATAAATAAACAAAGGAAGCCACAGCACCTGCTGAGACAGTTTGAAGAATTTAAATTAACACTTCATTATTACTGTTCTATCTTGCACTACTTTCCCTAACCATTATGTAAGAAAAACATCTCCAAATATTAAATATTATTATTAAAAAGCCTCATGATGGAAACAGCATGAAAAAGTCAGGTATTTCTCCAGAAAAGCTTGATACATCCATAGCTGCTGAAGGCAGGCTCTGTGTGAGCTCATATTCTTAACTTACTGATAAATGTACCGTAATGTATATGTAAAATATATGTGCTTGTCATAAGAATAGTGTGTGCAAGCATATTCTGTGGCAAAATAGAATGTTAAAATCATAGAGACATAGAATAATTAAGGTTAGAAAAGACTACTAAGATCTAGTCCATTTGCCAATCCATCATCACCTTGCCCAGTAAACCATGTCCCTAAGTGACACATCAGCCCTTTTCTTGAATACCTCAATGGATGATGACTTCACCATCACCTTGAGCAGCCAGTTACAATGCCTTACCACTCTTTCGGAGAAGAATTGTTTCCTAATATCCAGCCTGAACCTCCCCTGGCACCACGTTAGGCCATCACCTCTTATCCTATTGCTAGTTACCTTGGAGAAGAGGCCAACCCCCTCCTTACTACAACTTCAGGTTGTTATAAAGAGCAATAATGTTTTATTTGAGCATGCTCTTGTCCAGACTGAACCAACCCTGTTCCCTCAGACACTTCTCATGATACTTGCATTCCAGATCCTTCAGCAGATTCATTGCCCTTCTTTGGGTATGATACTAGTGTTCCCCACCTGAACAAACTACAGACATATAAGGATTCAGCCTTCCAAGGCTACAGCTCATGCCTTATCCAGAAAAAGTTAGCTCTGCACCCCAGCTGAAGACTGATCTGAAATAACTGCAGCTTATCTCATTGTGGCCTTCTAATACTTGAAGGGAGCTCATAAGCAGGAGGGGAAACAACTTTTTACACATTCTGATAGTGACAGGACAAGGGGGAATGGCTCTAAACTAAAAGAGGGAAGATTTAGGTTAGATGTCAGGAAGAAATTTTTTACTCAGAGAGTGGTGATGCTCAGGAACAGGTTGCCCATATAGGTTGATGCCCCATCTCTGGAGGCATTCAAGGCCAGGTTGGGGGGGATCCTGTTCATCCTGATCTAGTAGTTGGCAAACGTGCCCATGGCAAGATCGTTAGAACTAGATGACCTTTAAGCTCCCATGCAAGCTAAGCCGATCTATGGTTCTATGTTATAATTCTTAAATTAGTCTTCCTGATCTCAGGGTCCTTTTCAGTCTAAACAATTATACGTTTCTATGGTTCTGTGGTTCTTCCAAATTTTTATTTATTACCTCACACATTCAACATACATCAGAACTGTAGAATCACTGTGAGTAGCCAGCACATACAGGGATACCTCTGAAATGACAAAGATTTTGGAATACATTTCTATCACTAGAACAGCTATGTAGAGCTGCACCTCTCTCCGACTGAAGGCTGCTACATAGCAGGAATTGAGACATTTTACTGTTCCACTTTGTACTTGCAGATAATTCTGTCTATTAATATATCTATGAAATTACTGAGTACAGTGTGTCCTGAAAGACTCTGTATGTCTCAGCTTGGCTGAAATCTACCTCTGAGTAATACTGGGGGAAAAAAAAAAATTATATATATATATATATGAAGAATGAAGAAAGTGGGAAAGAAAAGGTCTTTTTTCACCATCTTTCTTCTGCAGCTGTATGAGGATGAAGTAGTTTGCACTGCAGAGCAGTTCTGTTTCAGAAGATATCTTAACAGATAAAAAGAAATAACCTTGTCACCTTCTCTATCTTTTGCTGAAGTTAACATTATGTCATTATGTTTCTAGTGTTTTACAGTGAGACATTGAGTCAAAATAACATTTCTTTTGTCTTTTTGTTTTTGTTCTCATTGTCAGAGCCTTGAACTCTAGGTATAAAGTGGGCCTTGAATTAAACATCTGCTCTCTCTGAATTTTTGACATTTGCACCTTTACTAGGAATTCAGCATACACTGAATGTAGTCCTGTCCTTGCTAACACCAGTGTAAAGTAGGGATCATTACAATGCAGACATTAGAATTACTCTGGTAGCAAATGGGGGTAAATGGGGCTCAAGATTGTCCACAGATTTTCAGTCAATTGGAAAAGATGTTGCAGTATGTCCTCCAATTATTATTAACAAAAGTGCTCTTCTCCACATAGCCATTTTTCTCAAAGTGCCAATTGCTTTTGAGCTCTACTTCCCATTAAGACTTTTCTTGAATGAGGGCAAATGAGAGTGATGCTCACTTTCATCAGCCAAGGAGTACTGGAGAACTGGCCTTGCTATTACTATGCACTCAAAACCAGCTCAGAAGCAATTGCAACACACTTGGTTGTCTAATTTGAAACTTTGAAAGAAGAAATAAAAGGTTTTTTAAGGTTCAGCTCAGTAAGAGAATACTCTGCATGGCAGCATCTCAAACTTTCAAGTTCTTTTTATGGCAAAATGCATAAGAATATTTTTTTCCTCTCTTCTCTTGCCAGTGTCCAGAATTTGGTGTGTTTTTCCTGAAAGAAAAATGTTTTGTCTTGATTGTTCTTAGTGTGACTAAACTTCATGACAACAAATTAAGTCTGGTCTTGGCAGTTGAGTGAAGGAGAGCAGATGTAGAGAGAAGAAACTGTACTACAAAAAATAAAATAAAATAAAATGGTGAGCAGTCCAAGGTCTGATTGACAAATAATAAATTTCATGCAGTAAAACCTCTCAGTGAAGTAATGAGTGAAATCCACTGGCTCCTGTCCATCCTGGTTGTGGAGGAGAGCTGCTTTCTCCCTCCACTGAGGAGTAGAAATGGCCATAAGCCCAGGTGTGACGCAGGCACATAGAGATAGACCAGGATTATGCCTGTCTCTTTAAACTAAAACAATTTTCATCTCAGTGACACCAAATTTATATCCATTTAGACTCCTTTACATTTTCTTGGAGTAAGAGTGACAGAATCTAGTTTAGATAGTTTTATTAATTACTTCTGAATCAAACTCTGAATCTGTTTTCTAAGGGAAATTAAATAAAGATGTCCTCTTCGTATTTATGAGAGCTCTCCCTTGATCTCAGAAGCACACCCTCTGGAATACTGTACCCAAACAACTTCTCAGAAGATTATGGGCAAAGTTGTTATTTTCAGTGGGACACTCACAACACTCCTTACTTCCATTTACTTTTTGTGTCAGTATGTAAGCAGCTGCTAGCTGACATCTACCCAGCACCAGCCCTCTTGGTCTGGGGTGACGTGTTGGCATGCTTTCTGCCTCACCCAGTAAAGCCATATCCCATGGGTGAAGAATGTGCATGTAATGGAAAGCATTACAGCTTATTGCAGAGTCTGTGGAAAAGATTACCATTTATTGTAGAGTCTGTGCTTTAGTAAATGTAATGCATTTATTGGCATGCTTATTCCAGTATTTTTTCTGCTTAGAGGTCAGTTATTCCCCATCCTGTCTTATCAAAATTCACAAACAGTACTGGTTGGAACAAATTACGATGGGCAAATTCTAGTATAGCTATAGCTATAGTGCTAATATGAAGATGCTACTGAAACAAAAAAATTACCCTGATTTGTAGGAAATTTTCAGTTGGGGAAAGTTATGCCAGAAGGACTAAGAATGAAGCATTATGATTTCAAAGTGGCATTTGTACTGAACTTACTATTACAACTTAGCTAAATAAAAATTCTTTGTACAAGAAAATATTTACTAGTTTTCATCCTTCTTACTTATGTCCGCTGGTAAAAATATGATTAAATTCTGTACTAACCTTTTATGCCTACGGTGATTAAGGTATTTTCATCAGAATGTCTCCAATTATTACACAAAACCCGCAAGTATTGAATTCTTTTTCTCAGAAAAACAGAGAGTTTGCTCAGACCATACAGTTGTAAATGGGTAGAAGTGAAATCTCAATATTTTTTCTTCTTGCTCTCTTGAATACATTCAATATAAATATTGTGCATATATATACAGCATAGATTGCAATAGGTGCTTTTAGGGATCCTGTCAAGCTTAATCTGCATAAATAGAGTGTCTCTCTGTACTGTGATTACAAAGGTGGTAAATTACCTTTCATACAAAAAAATCCTACCAAATATAATATCTATCTCTCCTGGGCTCTTTAGAGAAAAACTGTCTTCACTCACACTATGATCTTTTTTTTTCTTTTTTCCCTTTTTCTCCATTATCTTTTTATTCACTTATATTTGAAAGAAAATCCAATATTTTAATTATAGTAACAACAGAAATATGCTTAAAGGAATTCTGATTACATCCAGTTTCAGGAAAAGCTCTGTTTTACTGAATCATGCACTAAGGATGTATGTGTCAGAGCCTCAGGTCTTCATATGAGGTTTTACATTCTTTGCAATGTTTTGGTTTGTATGCATCATTGTTTGGATCTAGTGGTGGCAGAGGCAGAAGAGGTGTCTGTGCACTGTTAGGATACTTCATGGAGCTCCTTTTCTGTTGAGAAGCAGTGCATGCATGATTATTTTCAAGTGAATGGTATTCAAATAACTGGGCAAAAGTTGAGGAAATCAAAAGTTTCAGAGCTGTTTTTAAATAAATTTTCTTTTTAAACAGATGTAATTTGAGAGAGGATAGTACTTCAGTTGTTTATGTTTTAACTGTAAAATTGCCATAAATATTCAATTCCTCATCATTTCTGTCTGATGGGCAGACTGGCACATATACATCTACTTGATGTCTTATCATATTGTTTAGTCATTTATTTTAAAAAGTATAGGTTGCAACAAAATTTTTCATCGGGTAAATTAACATTTTAGTACTTCATGTTAAATATTTTTTGTCATTTGAAAGAGATAGATTATCAAAACCATTTTAAGATCTCAGTGTTCTCTGCCTCCAGGAATCTGATCTGGTTCTTTTCACTACTATTCAAAATGTAGAAATGCAGATGGCCCTGAAAAAGCTTTTCTTGAACAAGACAGAAACAGACAGCATTGTTTAAGTGGTTTTGCAGCGTTTCTTAAGTGAGTTTGCCTCATCTTGGAGACCTTCTTGACCTGCTTGGTGGATCCTTAACGAGACTACTGACAAAAATTTCAGTGTGAGCCTTTCAAGTCTGACAACTAAGAGTGCTAAGAGCCTCCTCAGTGTTGCAGGATATTCCTTTGTTTTTATTCCTGACTCTCCTTATTGTATTTCCTCACAACACTCTACCTAACTAACCTTGAGAAACATAATTATACACTCACCATTGATTAGTAAAGATCTATATTTAATTACGTGTAACACATTCCACTCTCAAACTTGTTCATCAGTGCATGTTAGGTCAGACTGCTGTTTTCTTTCTGCCATTAGAATGATGATCTTCATAGGACACTGAGTTTCCCACTTCATAAATTAGTTGGGAAGATACATTTCCTGATCCTCTAGTCACATGCAAGCAGAAGCTATAATCTATTCTTTGGTACAGAAGCATGACCAGTGATTCCTCCTTGAATGACTGTATTTGTATTTTTTACAAAGAGAACAGTTAGCTGAAATAGTGCTGTGAGATTTTTGCTTTGAATTTTTGCTGTGGGTATCTGTGGATCATGTCAGTCAAATTTGGATGTATTGCCGTAGCAGTTCCCTTATTTTTAGGTCAAATAATCAGCTATCTTGCTGGTGGTATAAGATCACATATCTGTACAGAACTAGTCTTCCTTAACCAGTTCTTATTTACTGCAAAAATAAACTTCTCCAGAAGAACAGGAAATGTAAATGTGAATTCCAGCCTCAGCAGACCATGAACTATCTGATTTTGAAGACAATCTCCTTAGAAGTAATATGTGGTGATTCACCTCTCATTGAAGAAGGAACCATGCATTAAATAAACCTTACTTTACAAGATTTTTCTAAAACAGAGGCCTAATCTAATCTTCCTTCCAAGGCAAATCTAATCTATGATTCTTAGAGATGCAGACTGCAATTCTTGCTTCTGAATCTTCATCCTCCATTCTTTTTTTTATTATTTCAGTGAAGAAGAATTAAAATTAGAGTATCGTAGTCTCTAGACCTGGTTCACATATGCTATGAATTGGAAGAAGAACCATAACAGGACCTCACATAACTGTGCTCCCGAAAGTCAGATCTTCCAACAGACTTCTCTACAGCGCATTTCCAGCATCAAAGAGAAGCTGTTGCTACTGATAATTCAGGGTTCCATTCATAAGCATCAAACTGGATGCTAAGTGAATTAACTTGAGACGAGTGCCTGTCACAGATATCACTCCATTCTTGCTTAAATAGCTTTTACAGACTTTAGTATGAGGTGATTTTTATAAGGGCATCATTACTTTCTTCCATGTCTATCATGCCTTTACATGATAACCTCATAGGAATCAGGATTTTGCATTGTGAAGAAGCTGTGTGGCCATATTCTTCATCTATCTGGAGTTTTGATTGCTACCAAGGCATAGAACAGGATACTTAAAGGAGAATGAATATGCCCTCTTAAGATGCTGCTACTAGAATACTTTTTTTTCCAGAAAATGTGAAATGAAAACATACTGATGAATTCATTGCTGACTGGGGCTATTTCTGGAACATTTACACTCCTGGTCAGAGTTCTGCCTAGTGTTATCATCTAGTCATGAAGGTTTGCTTAAGATCCTTGTGCAGTGCTTATTAGTGGATGTATTTTCTTTCAGATATGGCTGTACTCCAAAAGAGAGTGGATTATTTGTGCAATAATGCCAGTTGGTAATATGCACTAGGAGCTGTTTGGATCTTAGATGTTACAAGTAGAGAAGCATTAGCACTGTAAAGAATTTTTAGTGGAAAATATCTGTATGAAGAAAGAAAAAGAAAGAGATTGTAATGAGAGTGTAAAGGTCAGATTGAAAAGCTTATCAGAGTAGCTAATAGAGCTGTAGTAAATATTTAAATTTAGTAGTGTCATGGGATTATTTCATTTGTATCATGAGCATCTCTGATAGGCAATAGGACTACAAAGCAAAACTGAATGACATTGTTATGACTGAATTGAGTACAAAATATTCATCTTGTAGTTGATAAGGAGATATAATAATCTCTCATGATAATAATTATTTATATAATGCAAGATGGGTTACATTTTTACTTTGCACTGAACAAGAACAGAATAAGAATAGTAGTTATCCTACTGTTTGTTCATTCTGTGAGCAAGAACTAATCTCTCAGTCTTCCAAGTTGTCCAGACCAACAGAAGAAAACTATTATAAAAATCTGCTTTAAAAATCACATCTAAGCACAGTCAACAGCCAGTGGATTTTGAATATACCTGCAAGAAAAAGGTAAAAGAAATGCATAATGTTTGTATATCTGGTTACTAACTACATTAATTAAATGAAAGTTTTACCATGATTGAAATCACGGAATAGACAAACATTATTTTATAGTACTGTTGCTGATACAGTAAAAGAAGTACATTCTGCTAGTAGTAAAAAGTTCTGACTGAAATCCTCCACTTTATGTACAATTGATTAGCTGTGGTGCATCTTGCAGAGTTTTACTTTTATGTCTGATAATACCATACTGATGAATAGTGCTGTTAATTTTAAAAATAATAAAAATCCTTAAACAAACATCTGTGGAACTAGGAAAAATGCATAAGACAGTAATGGCAAGACTAACAACAAGATAATTTTGTTCTGAGAAATTTTCCACACACTTTACAAAATCTACAAAGTAGTTTGGATGAGCTGAGACAGATTTTATCTGAAACTTATTTTCAATTTACTTTTTATAATTAGTTATTCAAGAAAGCTTATTGAGATAGCTTTATCATTTTTATGTTTTGAGAGGAGGAGAACACAGACAGAAAATTGTTTGCACTACAGTAAGTTACCTTCCTGCTAAATGGCTAACAGATCAAGTGATCAATATCTACATCAGGTAGAGAACACCCTTATATGATTTAAAAATTGCTTACTTTTTCCAGTCTGTAACCTGAGGCCATAGCAGGTTAAAAATTATCCAGATTTTATCTTTAGAAAAATACAATTAGCATTTACTTTTGACTTCTTTACCTCAAAATACAAATTGCATGACACAGAAATGCATGACATCCGTGCTTGCATTCTCCAGTCTTTAGCAGAACCTGTGTTCTGGACACCCTTGAATAATCTGTTCTGTACAAGTAGGTAAACACAGTTCCCTCACGTTTTGGTCTGATGTGTAAGAACTGAATCCTAATGTGGAAACAGGAAATCAGCATATAAAAGTAATAGCCCAAGGCATTTCACATCTCATAAGGCCACTGTCACTTGTTTCATGAGATACTTGTAATAAAGCTTGTCTAATCGCAGTGCCTGGGCCTAAGTAAGCTAAATTGAGTGGGTCTGTGACTGTGACTGAACATCAGCGTTTTCCACTTAGTAATGAGCAAGGATGAGAAGAGTCATATACTTACTTCTTGTTGTTCTTTGTATTATTTTTATATAAGTTTGAAATTACTCTGTGTCCAGGTCTTTGAAAATTCTAATAAACATAGAGACCGCGTGAAACTATTTTAATATCCTAAACAAAAGTAGGTATACTAGAAAATGATACTGCGTGGAGTATGCATTTAGCGAGACAAAACGAAGACAAGATCTTCATCCTTATTTTTTTAAATTTAATTGACCTTGAATCAAATAATATTTCAAATCCATGAAGTAAGGATTTTCATAGAATCATAGAGTTGGAAGGGACCTTAAAGATCCTGCAGCTCCAATCCCCCTCCTACGGGCAGAATTGCCACTTACTAGATCATATTAAAGACTGAGAGGGAGGGGGTTAAAAAAGCAGAGGACAGTATATCTGGATTTGGCCTCATCAGTCATGTTCGCGTTGACAGCTACAACTGTGAAATTACAGCTTTGCTTTAAGAAAACTTTTATCCTTCTTGATCAGTCATGTCAAAGCTTTGAGACTTGTGATTGGACTGTAACAGTGAAAATAAATTCTGGCAGTAACAAGTGAGAAAGCAAAACTTTAACGTTTCACAGAATTTTAAAATATTCTTTTGATTCAGTTATACCAAGAAAGACATTAAGTATGAGAGGAAATCATGAGTCTCTGCACTGATATTTACCTTTGATGGCTCTGCTCCAGGTACCCATCAGTTTAATGCACACCAAAACATTGCTAAGAAGGTCTATCTAACAATCCCATTTTTTCAGGAAGGAAGAGTTTCAGAATTTGACTGTCATATACTGCAAACTTGCTTGATAAATTCATGTAATGCAGGGGGAGACTACAGTCAGGTTGTGTTATTTTCTAACTCTACCAGCTAGCTAAGACACAGTTATGTCCTCCAGCAATAATTCATGTTATATATTATATCTTGTCATTTACATGGCCTCAGAGAGTCTTCAGACAAGTCAGATAGGTTACAGTAGAGAATCTGAAAAGATCTATGGAGGAATCAGCTTTTCTGCACTCACCTCATGAGTCATTCTGGAACTTCAAAGCTGGAGAAGCCTTCTCAAATGGATCCACACTGACTACAAAAAATAACAACTCTTCCAGAGCATCAGTTTGTCCCTATTTTTAGCAGGAGTGATACCTGGGAACTCTAATGATCCTTAACATGAAAAAGAACTTTAACATTGTCAAAAAAATGTTTCCTCATGAAAACGTCATGAAGAAATAGCAGAAGTGTCGGGAAAAATATAGCAGGGTAATAGGGAATTGGGTAAGGCAAATATCAGATGGTACAAGAAAGTGAGGTCTCTTCAGGAGGTTGATCGCCCTTGGACAGTGTTGAGAAAAAAATAATAAAACAGTACGGAGATATGTAAGGGATACACTTGTTATACAAGACTCTAGTAGCACAAAGTGAAGGAATTCATTGTTTAAGAGTTTAAAAAGAAGATTAACCTCCTTATCTGCACTACTTGACCATAGATTATTAGGCATAAATAAAAGATGCTGCTTACTTTGATAAGAAATAATTCTATTACAAATTACTCTGGACTTGTATATGTAAAGAAAACAATTGTGTACAGACTCATCAACAACTTGTGTGAGTGGCCCAGAAGCCCTCTTATAAACACGAAGGTAGAATGGGGTTCTGAGAATACCTCATTGCAAGGACTGATATGTTATTTAATTCCTTAGAGTCTGCTAAGCTGAAATAATGGATATATGTTTGAAAAATTTATGGTAAAATTGAGTAGAAAAGTGTGAGTTTTGTCAAGTATAATATCCCTAGGAGATTTCATATTATTGAGATAATGTCAAGTGCAGAGCAAACAACGTAAATGCTGAGCTTTGAGAAACTCTGTGTGGATAAATATGTGCCTATCACACTTCAATCATGAAATTTTAATATAGTTAAATTCTAATTCTTCTCTAACTGGACTGTTTTCTGAAAAAAAATAAAAAGGATTTTTTTTACAGAAAGTCACTGACTATAATTTAAACTGAATTTTAGTGGTATTAACAGTGGCCAGAAACACTAGCTGGCTCTTCCTTAAACTCCATTCTCCTTTAATTGTGAATCTTCACATTACATGGGGATAATTACAGAACAAAACATAGCACAGGAGGATAACAACACTTTTTCCTGCATCAGTGCCTATAGTGTGAAGCTGGTTGGGATTCAGATCCAGGCCTTGAATTCACTCGTCTCTGAGAAGCAGCTAAAGATTAGTGTGTAATAACAAATAGGTCAACTATGTCCAGCTTCAGTTAGGTCAACTATGACCAGCTTTAATTAAAAAGGGACAGTCAGGATAATTCCAAATGAAACATTGTGCTTTCTTGACTGTTTAAAGCAAAAAAGAGCTGTCAATCTTTTAAGCACCCATAGTGCTGATGGGAAAACCCCAGTGATATCTCCAGAGTTTTCAATGACTCGTGGTCAGGTCTGGAAATAATACTGAACCAAGAAAAATGATGTATATTTACTATTTTTATTGGATGTTTTGGTCATTTGCAGCACTGTGGGCTTAGAGAGACATCTCACCTCCTTGTATGACAGATCTGAAAAGAATAAGAAATTTGAATTGATATACAAGTATTGTTCAGCTGCTTCATTGTGCTCAAAGTGAACAAATGCAATGCAACTACCTTATTCTGTGCATCCATTCCTAGATCCATGCCTTTGAAATGATAATCTCTAGTGATAAATAATGGTCTTTAAAATTGTGGGGTACTGAGATAATGGAGTGATATTACGAAGATATCTGTAAAGAAATAGATGTTCCGAAGCAATCTCTTCCTGGGGAAAACAGCATGCACCCTACTGACATGACAATCACCTAGCACTGCCCAAACCTTCCTTCACTTGCTTTTACACCTGCTGGAACCCTTTGATGTGTTATTGATATTTATCTACCTTGGCTAGCTCAGTTCTCTTCAGTATTGCCAAGCAGCAGGTTTCTAGGGCTTTATTCACCTTCCCGAAAATATAGCACTGCCTCTCTTGTGAGTTCTCTATATTCATTTCTCAATTGGTTTTCTTATTCCTTGAGCACAAACAAACCTGCCACAGCATATTTTATTGAATATTTTCCTTCTCAGTTTCCTGACTTTCCATATGCACAGCTGAATTTTCATTGTCCCTCTAGCCAGCTAACCACTTGTGGTTCTTTACACTGTTACTGCAGTTCTTGAAACTTAAAACTGGTTCACGAACTCTCCATCTCCTTTCAAATCTCACCTGAAAGCATTTTAACATTTGTTTACAGCTCTTAGTTTTCTCTTTGTATTCATTATTTAACCAATCATTTTTGCTGCTTAAGAAATAAATAGTAAAAATATATATTTTAAGTTATATAAGATATAGCTGATTTGTTTTCGTCAGATTATTCTTATTCACATCAGCAGGAAAAGAACTCCATGTTCTTGTTGTCCACAAAATTACACTGTGGAGTCATGGAAAGGGGCTGTTCTATAGGAATACTTGACAGCAGTCCTGTAATGGGCTGGAGGCTGCTCAACTGTGTCATGTATGTGTGCCCTACATTGTGCAACAAACTGGTCCAGCACCAGGAAATTGCCATGGCAGGAAAAGCCATGTTATAATAAGACACAAGACAAATGAGAACTTCTGTGAAACAAACTTGTTGTATAAATTCAGCACTTTGTTTACTGTCTTTGGATGAACATTATTTTAGCCCTTGTTACTTATTGCAGCCTCCTTATTAATACAAGTCATTAGTATAGAAATCTTATAGGCACAGGAGAAACAGCAATCCATGCTCATCTTGCATCCTTGATCACATTAGGTCAGTATGTAACTTCTAATGCCAAAGAGCCAGCAGCACTGCAGTAGAGCTCTAAAATCACTTTAAGGTGCTTGTATCAAATGAGTTTTCCATGCTCCCACCCTAAGGTTGAGTGAGTCAGAAAACAGAGAGTATATGTGGTGCCCCCAGAGGTTGTGTCACCAGTAAGTCAGGCATTGCTAATTACTGAAGTGCCTTACTGTGTCTTCTGGCTTAAGAAACTGAGGGGTTGATCCAAAGAGACCACAGAAATCAGTAGGAATTTTCTTCAATTTAATTCAGCCAGCCTGGGGTCAGGCCTTTATTACAATGTTCCAAAACCTGCTTAAACACCTCTCCAGTTTCTGCTAGACTGGTAAACTCTATCAATTGTTCCTGGATGTACTATGCAGAAAATAATTTTCCTTTTCTGTTTTTCTGAGATTTCAAATACAAACAGCAAACAATATGAGAAGTCTGTGGGCAGCCGGTCTGACTGAAGGCTGAGGGGAGGGGAATCAACTCTTTGAAAGGGTAGATAACTACTGGACAAGGGGAAATGATTTTAAGTTGAGGGAGGGAAGATTTAGGTTGGATGTCAGGGGGAAGTTCTTTACTACGAGAGTGGTGAGGTGCTGGAACAGACTGCCCAGAGAGGTTGTGGATGCCCCATCCCTGGAGGTGTTCAAGGACAGCTTGGATGGGGCCCTGGGCAGCCTGGTCTAGTACTAAATGGGGAGGTTGGTGGCTCTGCATGTGGCAGGGGGGTTGGAGATTCATGATCCTTGAGGTCCTTTCCAACCCTGGCAGTTCTGTGATTCTGTGACTTTCGTCATAGAAACTCCAAGCTGGCCATTCATAACCTTTCTTGTACAGAAAAAATAACAGTAATTCAAATTGGTTTGGATGTGAGTGAAGTTAAAAGGATTGAAAACTGGCTAAAAAGACCCTGGTTTGAGAGGAACTTCAAACACCACTGGGAAGAGAAATAAGAGGAGCAAAGAATGTAACTGCGAGCTGGATATTATAAAATTAAATTCAAACCAGAACAGAAAAGTTAATAGATCTTCATTAAAATTCTGACTTCATTTGTACCTTATGTTTTTCCTTTGTTCCTGATTTCTCTTTCCGGTTTTAAGTAGGCCTGATAAGGCCACTGGCTTCACTAAGGGTACTGCAGTTTATCCTCAGTGACATTGCAAAGTGTATCAGCTTCAAAGACTTTGAGCTTACTGCACACGGAAGAACAAGTAAAAAATATGAATGATATTTACATGTCTTTTCCTATGGCATCATTTTTCTCAAGATATGCTGGGAAAGGGACAACTAAGATTACACCATCAAATGGGGATTTGGCATTTCCTAGCTCAGTGAGGGATGTGTGCTTTAAATAGTCTTCCTGAATACAGAAGATAGAGAGTAGGCAGACTTGTTAGTGTGATACTGGATGGAAAAGAATTTAAATCCATTAAATACTTGAACTAAGTAGCACTTTTTACAGCAAGGGAATCATTTCCCTTGAAATGTGCTAAAAGCCCTGCGAAACAGCAGAAGAAAACTGCAGGAAGCAGCCTGGCCTTGGCAAGAGGAAGAACCTTGAGGTCATGTTAGTCTAAAATGAATCCTGCAATAATTGTTATGCACTTGTCTTGAACTGGGAGTGATACAAAGTTAGCTGCCAAATTCCTTACTTATTTGAAAGAGTTCAGACACCGATATATTTAGAAACTAACCACAGTCTAGACTCACTGAATTGTGACACAGGTAAGATGGGTGCTAGATACAAGAGACACTGAATGAAGAAAAAAATAAGAAGAGGGCAATTTGAGTATGAGCCACAGAGGATCTGTTTTCCCTTGTTTCAAGGAAAGATCCAGGAGTCAGAAGAATCAGTTGACATAGGTCAGGAAAGGGGGGGGGAGGGAGTGGGAAAGGTACTCAGGTAGTAAATATCATTTTGCAGTCATGAATTTGAGATACTGCATCTAGGATATGTCATAAAACAGTAAAATAACATATATGTACTTTTAGACACATTTTAGATAAGTATCTATTGTCAAAATTTTTTTATGGAACTAAATGAAGCAATTATAATCAGGCCACATAGTATCTGCATGCATGAAAATCTAGTGCATAAAAAGTAATTAGATTAGCCATCAGTCCAATATATATTTAGACATATTGTATAAATGAGTGACCTAATTGTTCTGTCGTGCTACTGTTAAGCAGATGTAAAACAGGTTTAAATTATGTGCAGTGGCTTGGTCCATTTTCTTTTTTTATTTTATTTGGAGTAGGTTTGTCCTTACATAATTTCAGTACAGTGGTATACACTTAGTGCCACTGCAAGAAACAACAAATCAATTTTTTAAAAAATTTATTTATTTTTGCTTTTTCTACAAATTTAAACATTCATCAGAATGTTAAGATGAACATAAGGATAGAAAGCAAGAAGGAGGAAGAACTGAGGGACTATTTACTATTTACTTGCAGAAAAAAATGCAGAATTTCAAACCAGTGGAGAAATAGGTAAATTCTTCATCTCAGTTGATTTTCACATTCATATATCCATCTAAATTTAGCCCATTAAAATCAATATATAATTTACTTCATCTTTTTCTAGAAACAGTTGTCTGTTTCTCTTTTCTCTTGTGTGAGTGTATTGCTGTTAACTTTTCTTCTGGTCTTCTTTTGGGGTAGATAATTTTAGGGATTGTGTGGCATCTTTTCAGACACTACTCTTCCCAGTCTCAAAAAGCTGGGAATCCCATCATCCCCTTCAAATCTAAAACTCCAGCTTTGGGTTGTTTTTGTTTGTTTGTTTGTTGTTGTGTTTGCTGTTGTTGTTTTAAATCTTGTTAAGGTGAGGTAGACTGAGGAAAAGGAAACAATAACACTAGTCACTTAAATCCATGGGTAGACTCTAACTGACAGGTCAGGCTTCGTTATAATTACAATGGAAGAGATTAGGAATCTCAGCACACCAACCCCATGTTTAGATGTATACCCAGGGGAGTACAGGAGACCAAGGGGGATGGACAGTGTAGATAAAACGAGAAGCCTCGGCAGAATACAATGGGGAATGTGAGGTTAGTTCGGATAGGAATAGCAAGTCTTGCTGCTCTTCTTACTCCAAATGCTGCTGTTACTGGGTTTTGCATAATTCTCACTCTTAATGATTTTTTTCTATTTTGATTTTTTTTTAAAATTTTTCCTGAGAAAACCAGATACATATCACAGGAGCATTTTGAAATATTCTGCACTCACAAGCTTCTGTATGACAAAATACACAAAGAAATCTAATATAGAATACGGATTGCAAAAAAAAAAAAGAATAGAATGATGCATAAAAACAAAAAGCAGAAGAGCGTAGATTAAAATCCAAGAGGTGTTTATGGAATTGAGTCAACAAATCAGCTTGAACACATTCATACATTTACTTTAAGACTATCTGTAATTCAGTTTCTAGATTGCTGGAGTATGTAAGGTCTGATTGCCTTCTTGCTTGTTTGTTTCAGTCAGAAACTTCAGTGCATTTACTAATATAACTGCTATAAAACAGAGATGAGTCAGTCACAAAAAAGAAAATGTATCTATGATAACATTTAAGAATGATGTGCCATAGTTGGCTGTAAGGAAAAATAATTTACAAGCTGTCAGCAAACATGTGAGTAAGTCAGATTGTCTACAGGGGACCAGTTCTACAGTGGCTCAGTTTCAATCTGTGCGGATGAGAGGTCTGTTTGGAGGCATCTGGCACTGAAGTAAGCCCAGTGCAACAGTTTCTCCCAGTGATGCTATTGCTTGCAATTCACATTGGCCAATGGTCATTTCCTCATGTTAGAATCTGAGCTGGTCTAGTCTCCTCATTTTCAGAACCATGTACAAGGCATCTACCAAAATCTCTCTTTTTTTTTTTTTTTTTCCAGCTTTCATGTCCAATATTGCTTTCACTCAGTCAAGAAACAAGAGTGAAGACACATGATAGATTTGGTCTCCTACAATTATTTGCCAATCTTGTTGGAACAAAAGAGATCAAATATAGAGAACAGTTTGTATTCTGTCCACATTCTTAAACAAAATTAGCTTTGGATAATGAATACATTTGAGGAAATCGTGACTTGCATGCAGATAGTTCTACAAACAGGAAATGGGACTAAATCAATTTGATAAATTACTCTGAGCAAATGAGTCATACAGACTAGTATTTTGCAAGCACTGCCTTGAGAGCTGAGTGACTAAGAATAGAGGTACTCTTTCCTGACGAAGTGTAAGGAGAGTGTCCATCCTATCCCATCCAGGAACCATGTAGTGGTAATTCCCAGGCAGCTGTCAAAGTTTCCCATGTTCCATGAAGCTGCCATCCCGTTACTGGAAAAGTCCTCCACAGTGACCAGGAGATATCTCTGTGAGTATTGTGGTTTACTGCAAAGCTCAGGTCACCTTTCAGGGAGCTGTGAGAAAGCAAAACCGAGGCTCTCTTCTGATCTGGGAATGCTGAACACCATCATTGTGGAGGCGCTCAGCATCTTGTGGCAAAGGTGTGTTCTTCACAGTACCAAACCATGGATGTCAGTGAACTATTTCAACTCCCTCAGCAGCTATATTACACCAGACAAACTCCATGTGAACTTAATAGATCTAGACTTCATATCTAATGTATTTATTTTATTTTACTACTAGGTGTAGCTACACAAGGGAAAATAAAGATTCCAGGTAGCTAGCTGAATGTTTGTGAAAGTAAGCTGTCTGTCTTCCTGTAGACTTCTCGTATGAAATTACACACAAAGGAATAATTAGATTCCTTAGTGTCGATCTTAGATTTATCTATGTCTCTGATACTTTACAAAAGGGGTGAAGAACATGGTGGCTGCTATAAACTGTCAGGGAAGCATGCCCACTCAGGTGTGCTCTACTGGTTTCTTATGGATGAGTGCTATGCCCACAGTTACCCTTTGTGGAAGTTAATGGTATCCTGGTTCAAAGAGAATTATGTGCAAAATGATTTAACATCATTTTTTATCTTTCCACTGCATGTAGATACAGAGGTTGGTAGGTAGTATTACTGAGTTACTGAAGCTGCCAGGTAGAACAGTTTTGTCCCCCTTTCTGTAAGGTAAGACTGAGAAGATGGATTCAGTATTCCCACAGATCAAAAAGATGGGATATTCTGTTTGAAAAATAACAAATCTGTTGCTAATAAAGTAAGAAGGAATGGGAGAAACATGTGGGGAGCACTTAAATAAGAGTATATACATAAGAGTGTTTTTGCTCCAAAGGCATAGGTATTGTATGTGCATATTTGTGGGTGAGAGAGAAATGTTTTCAAAAACACACATTTTTCAGTGCAGGTAGAATAACAGTTTTTACTCCTGAGAATACTAAGGTGACAGACAAAGTAGTGCTTAAAGAAACTTTGAGCTGAAGTGTGTGTTATTTCTATAGCCATTATCAGCTGTACTCCCATGACTAAACTGAGTTCCTCCAGAGAGGAAAGCTAACAGAGCTACTAGCCATTTCACAGGAAATTGGCTTTTTCTTCTTCAGAAGGGAGCAGAGGGAGTACTAGGTGAAAAAAACTTACTTTGCTGAGACCAAATTTTCAGCACACAAGTAGACATTAAATAGACAATTATATAAGAAGCTAAAGATCCAGTCACACAATGGGGCATCCCAGAGCCACTTGTTTTTAATGGCCTGGTGACATTTGAGACTGGATGGACACTGTCTTTCAGACAGCAGTGCACACAGTGCTAGGAAAAATTTTCAATTGTTGAAACTGTAAATCTCTTGAAGGATTTCTACTTTTCATTCTTCTATACCTAAAATCATACTACTTTCTGAATTACTAATCACCGTCTAGAAAATATTTGTTACACATTCTGTATTAGGATAACATAAATGTTCATGGTAGATGGAGCCAAATGACCCTGAAATAAGAAGATTTTATAATTTCTCAATAATCAGAGATCATCAAACCCATTTTGTAGATAGAAAAGCAATGACTCTCACAAATGTTCTGTGGCAAAGTTTGAAAAACTGTTGATTTATAGGAATTATGTTGTATCTGCTGTACAGACCTACCTTCTCCTCATTAAATACTATCACTGAAGCCAAAGGTTACAAGGTGCATTTGGCAGGTGAAGCAATCACGCAGAGGCAGTCCACAGCTGAGATGTTCTTCCAGCGTCCCCATTCTACTGACTTTTTTTCATATCTCTCTCTCAAGATCTGTGTAGGTTTAAAGATGTTTCACTATTACTTCTGTTTTCTTTTCAGTACAGCAGTATACTGATAGAGAACACTGGTATATCAGTACAAATACTTCCTAGAAACGTGCGAAGAAGCATTTTGAAAGGGAGGGTATTTAGAGTCTAAACTATTTGTTGGAGCAAGATTCTATCTCCAAATTGTATTTGGCAATTTTAGGTTGTCTCAATGTACCTAGTGAGACAAATTTCTTGAAATGTTTTTTAAAACTAATGTTTTTTCTGGATTCAAAGATTTTTTTAAGCGTTTACGTTGTATGCAGAAAAGGGCTGGCACTATGAAAAAATAAGATGAAAAAGTGTGTTTTTCAAAGTATACTGATATGTTAGACAGTATGTTCCATGTATCTGAATTCACTACTTTGCTTGTACAGTTGGTCATTAGTTTTGGCCATCAGCCTGCAGTTCTTGAGCACCAGGACAGAGGAAGAGAAGCACTGAAAAGTAACTCCTTTGAGCTTCAGACAGTATAGAACAAGTCAGGAAAATATTTTGTCAACATTTTATGGACTGGTTCGGCCCGGATCCATGACTAGCGGGGCGGAGGGATTTCGCAAAATCCATGCCTCCAGAAAAAGGGAACAGGGGACCCCAAAATAATTAAAAACAGCGGCAACGATCTGAGGAGAAACAAACTAATTCATTAAGTATATTATCGAAATGCAAGGTAACACATTATAATACAATATAAATAAAATTGAAGCTAATAAATCAAATATAATGAGAGAGAAAATGTACGAAAAATGGATAGGCCTCACCACAATGCTGAGGTGAGATGCACAGTCCAGTTGAGCAGCAGGGAGACAGGAGGAGAGCCGATGAAGAAGAGCAGGTGAAGAAGAGCGCATCAGGTGACCTTGCCAGGAGTTATATCTCGAGACTCTCTGTGACCGCAAAGTCCCCTGGGGAATGTAGTTCTTCTTCTCTTCTGTGCAGCTACCCAGAACTTGAGCATTAACAGTTAAACTCCCAGTGCCCTACATGATGTTATGATGTGGAATACCAAAAACAAAAAAATCACAAAACCATTACATATTTCCAGCAATTTAGGTAATAGTACTATCACAGGAGAAGAATTTCTAGATGTATCAGAGTCTCAAAAGAAGCATTCCCCCCAAAAATCAGAAATACATTTATTTTGATTGTTAAGCTCCATTTGAAAATGTGGCTTAAGTATCATTTGTGTATATGACTGCATTGAAGATATCATCACTATTAGATGAGAAATGGAAAAGAGTAGGAGTTATGAGAGAAATTGCCAGCCAGTGGAGGTGATGGGAAGCAATAACATTTAGAAACTGACTGTGATGAAATTTCTTTGTATTGAAGGAAAGAGTTAATGTTCAGAATGCTTATGTATAGCATATATAATTTGGTGAGATGAAGAAATTATCTAGGATTGAGCTAAAAAGACCCCTGGTTGTAGACTACAAGAGAAAGACCACTACTTAGAACTAAAGAAATCAAAACATTCTACTTTGAACTACAAAAAAAGAGGTACCAGTAAGAAGATCTTTGCGTTAGCCAGTTAGCAACAGAGTTCTGCTTTGAAATATAATTAGGGGAAAAAAAAGAAAAACAAAAAAACAAAAAAACCATATCATACTACACTCTGAGATGAAATGAAATTAAGAACTGCCCTTCCAAAACAAACACAACACAGATCTGGGCATTTGAAAAAAGAGCAAGGAAAAACAGTTGTAAATGTAGCAGTGGAGTTGTGTTATCTAATGGTCAATGCTCAGGATTGAAGATAGCTTCTTAGTCATGGATGCTATTCATCTGGGCATTCCTTAGCTGTATTACTTACCTGATGGCTTCACTCTGTAAAACAAAGCTGCTGATGTTTACCTAATTCACAGAAGTGGGAGTATTGTTTACACTATTTGAAAGTGTTATGTCTTGTGTACATGCTAAGTATCTTTAAAACACTTTACCTTGGCTGATTACAATGCAAAGTAGAGAATAAAAGCCTGCTTTACTATAGGAAAGATAAATGAACATTCTAGCTGTAAAGAGAAGGTAATGTAGAAAAAATCAAAAGACTGAATAAAAGAGAAAAGAGACAGAAAGAGCTGGGGGAAAAGAATTAAACAAAAATACTTTTCCAGGTTCATCTGTCATCTGTGAAATGGAAATGATTTGGAAATGACTTGCAACAAGGTGAGTTTCCACATGGAAACGACTTGCATCAAGGGAAGCAGTGTTTGCTTCCCTCCTACTGGATGCAAGGCCTCTTGCTGTTGCATTGCCATCTGGTGGGGAAAAGTGCTGCAGAGAAAAGCAATGCTCTCACAGCACGTGCTCTCCAAGGAAGATTGTCCAAGCCGAGCTGAGGAAAGAGCCCCCAGGAACAGAAAGCAGAAATGCCACTGCCCACAAATGCCATTGCTTGATTGATATCTCTGGGTGCTCTGCCATACTGAGGAGACCGACTGTGCTAATATGAGAGCAAATGCCACATATAATGGTGCTTCCCCTAATGGGTAGACAAAAGAAGGCTAGTCATGCTGAAGAGGATGTGCTGAATACTTCAAAAAATGGTATATAATTAGGGAGACATACGGGTAAATGAACTCCAAAGACTGAGTACTTTAGCTGCTCAACTGTATGCCTCAGCTAGCTTTTTTCTTCAATCATTCTAATGAGAATAGAGAAATAATGAGACAGAGCTACGTACTTGTACTCCTAAATGCATTAAATGAAGAGTTTGATTTGGATGGCCTGATAATTACGTCCAGTGTAAAGAAGATATACACGGAAATAGCAAAATAAACTTTATCTTGAAAAAAAAATCAAAATCAAAATGTGCTGAATTAAGTTTTGTTATTTTTTTTTTCCTTCAAACACACACAACAGAGGAAAGAAAGAATGAAGCTGTGAAGAACAGAAAGCTCTGTGTTCTGCAGAATGTTTTGCCACTTCAGTATGAATACTAAGTGTGATACGTTTACTGTATCTGCAGACCAAGTCGGCCAGCTAAAACAATTTTTTCCAAAGAAAATGTTGATCTTTGTGGGCTAAAACACATTTCCAATATGTACAAAACATATCAATTGATGTAAAAGTGCCATGGATAAAATCATATTCCCTGAAGTTATTTTATCTTCATGAATGAAATGATTAAAGTCAGTCTTGTTCAGGGAGGCCAGATCCTGAGTTCATTTTCACCACTGTTTGTCAGATCAGCTCTGCCAACTCCATTCATCAGCCCTGCAGCAGTAAGGTTTCTGTGGCATCACTCAAAGGCATCAAAACAGAAAGTCCTTCAAATATTGATTCTGCCACTAAGTATTAGGCACACTGTTACATTTGATTTTTATGGATTGTTACCTTCATCAAAGACCTTTCTATTCCATGTGCCCTTGAGATGGATGAACATGCATGCTAAGCAGAACCTATCAAACATTATTCTCCACTCATTTTAAACCATTTATTTCAACAAGCAAGATGAAATTCAACATGCCACAAAATGCTTCCAGAGAACTGAAGTTCACCCTTCTGTCAAACTGAGTGCAGTAGAAAATTACACCAAAGGACAGCCTGCTCAGGGAACACCTGTGTCCTTTTGTGTTGCATGATTGAATAGGAAGACACCGGCATAGACCATCTCAAATTCTCTACACATGTTGCAGAAATTAAATATGGACTCATTTTCCTCCTGCAGCTTTTGATGACCCTTATCTCAACATGGCGATGAGGCCTGGAAAGCAAAAGGTGCAGAGGTCTTCCAACCAGTGATAAGATGGTGTGACATTGAATTATTCCTGTTTTGTGGTATCAGTGGCATGACCTCAAGCTCTACCCACATTGTGGTACTGTCTCGCTCCAATTTATAGGAGGGAGAGGAGGTTCTTTAATATCTGTGTACCTGGCGTGAGATTAAGAAACAACGGTTCAAATGTTGGTCCAACCAGTTTATTATAAATCCTAATCAGAGAGACGGGAAAGGGAAGGAGGGCAATAGAAAATATAGGAAAGAAGCAAGAATTGCGTAAAGGGGGGATAGTCATCACCAGGATCCAGCAGTGGTCCCGTTGCACGATGTTTTGAAGGTCGGAGGCAGAAGCAGCAGGGGGGGAGAGCAGCAGCGTGGCCGACCTTGGGCAGCAAGCAGGTAGCAGGAGGCAGTCGCAGAGCCAATCCGGGAGGAAGCAGCAGTACTCAGGCAGAGGCCCAGGAGAGTCCGTCAGCTTGCAGGAATTCCGTAGCGAGGAATCTGATGGCAGACACCTTTGTTCTTCTTCAGCATCGTGGTAGAGCTCAGAGCAAGTCCAGGAGGGAGAGAGGCAGGTTGTGAGGCTTCTCACCTCAGAAACCTCTTCCTCTTCATGAAGAATCTGTTGCCAGAAAACCTCCACCTTATGATTGTAGGTCCCCTTTTTACCCTTCTTCTGCCAACGTGGTAGTCCGGGGCGCTTGCGTAAGAGGCATGTGCAGCACCTCCTGAGATGGCCATCTTCCTCGAGATAAGCCTACACAAAAGACTGCTTCACGGCCATTGAGCTGTGGCTTATCTCTCTCTTGTTGCCCCTGGCCTTTTCCATCTGTGTCCCTCAGAGGAAGGATTTCACAACCCTTGCCCAGGACTTGTCCATCAATGTTCTCTAGACAAAGGATTTCTCAACCCTTGCCCAGGACTTGCTTGGACTTGTTCATCTGTGTCCCCAGCAAGCTTTGAGACAACGATGTAAAAGAATAATCTCTTGCTGGTACTAGCACCTCGGGCTTTCCATAGCATATCTGAATCATTTACATTTTTCTCCTTTGGCTTAAAGTAGCTTGGGCATATTTAAAAGACAATAATAAAAACCTGAATTCCAGACTATGAAGATTTGATAATCTCTTCAATCTGAAGAGATAACTTGGTGTACTTTCTGCATAACTGCTTTTGCATAACACTGAATTCTGTTTCACTATATCTCTCTCAATTCATGAGAACCGTATGAAATTTCAATTATTTGAAAACAAATGCCATTCAGCATGGAGATTTTAGGAATATAAGGCTTGAACCTCTGTTGCAGCATCCACAGCTTGACTATTTCCAGCAATGCAAAATGAGAGTGAAGTGGGTGGGAAATATTAGTAAAACTGCATATTTAATACCCACTGAAGGCATATGACAACAACTAAAAAAAAAAAAAAGATAGAGAATTAACTCCACAAAATGTACTGTAGCTTCTGCTTCTCAAGATTGTTAAGGAAAAATCATGCTATTATTTGTCTATGGGCATATTTCACCCTAGCAAGACACAAGTACAGTCAGGTACAACCAAGGAATGAACACTCTTAGGCAGTGGAATCCATGTTTGTGTCTTGGCACTACAAGCAATACTGCAGTTAGCAATGGTAGAGGCTGTCATAATCGGTTTTGTATGGATTTCAGGTTGTGCTATTAAGAAACATTTGTTGATCAACCAAAAAGAAATGCCACTATGACAAGACTGAGTACTTAAGTCAAAACAAGATACAGCAGTTATTGCTGAAGTACAAGGCAAAAGATGCAAATAATAATGCACTTGCCATTTTTACATTCTTTAGCATGTTCTAACTTTTACCTTGCAAACTCTTATTTCACTTAGTATCTTGCAGGACAAAGCTGCTTTTATGGCTATTTAATTAAAACCAATTATCTCAAAGTGATTCCATTTTCTACATTGCAGTCCCCTTGTTTTACTTAGGACTGCTCTGAATTTACATCAGCTTGACAATTAAAACTCCAAATCAGTTGTGAAAGCCTTTTATATCTGGTTTTCATTAGTTCATATTAAACGATTCATTGGCTTGATTCTCACTTCAGTAAGCCTTCTCATAAAATCTCCTTAGGCATAATGGTGGTATCACATGGAATGTGAAATGAATTAGTGCATCAACAGAAACAGTAACTGGAAGACAATTTGTTTTCTCACATTTTGTTATTTTGCTAATATACTTGTCAGTCATGTGCAATATATACTGAGACCAAGAGGGCGGGAAAGTAGCATTAAGTCAAAGGGATGTGTTGACATTGTATTCTAGATTCACTTGCTGAAGCAGGTGTAGTCAGTAAATCTATGCTGAATTACCTTCTACACACTCTCAGTCTTATAAGAGTGCCCAGTAAAGCTGCAATAATTAAGCAGAATTTCATTACAAAACCATATTTTCAAGTGTATCTATAGAGAAATTTTGCATTTCATTTGAATGTCTTCCTTAAATTAGAGTTCTGAGTGAGTTTTTTTAAAAAAATACACATATTAATTTGTTGATAAGAATGACTTGATGTGTATTTAGTTCAGAAAACATAGAGAAACAGCTGCAACCCAATATAAACAGTTCACTATCTTCCAAATCTGTGCAAGTATTGTACATAAACATAATATATAAATGCTCCTGTATCCAGACGACAACACGGATGACCAAATTTATATTTGTTTATTAGGTAGGGAACATCTTTACATTTATAAATTTTTAATGTTTGGTAGTAGACTTATGCTGGCTAATTGAATTGCAAGATCTTAAATGTTATAATCTCATCAAAATACTAGGAAAAACAAACAAACAACAAAAAAACTGAACAGATTAAGTTGTAACTTGCCAAAGAAGGCATTGAGAGAAAAAGCCTTCCGATCATCCAGTTGTCTGCTCACTCCAATAAACTCTATGCATTCATGTTATTTTTCATTACGCTTCAGCTAAAGGTACTCTTCAGTTATAGAATCATAGAATGATAGAATCATAGAATCCTTAGAGTTGGAAGGGACCTTTAAAGGCCATCCAGTCCAACTCCCCTGAAGCATACAGGGACATCCACAGCTCGTTCAGGTTGCTCAGAGCCTGATCCAGCTTCGCCTTCAAAATCTCCAGGGACAGGGCATCAACCACATCTTTGGGCAACCTGTTCCAGTGTCTTACCACCCTCACTGTTAAAGACATTTTCCTTACATCTATCCTAAATCTACCCTGTTTAAGCTTGAAACCATTCCCCCTTGTTACAATATAGCAGACCCTGCTAAAGAGTCTGTCTCCTTCTTTCCTGTAGTTTCCCTTTAGATACTAAAGACTGCTATCAGGTCACCTTGGAGCCTTCTCTTCTCTAGAGTGAAGAGCCCCAGCTCTCACAGACTGTCCTCGTAGGAGAGGTGTTCCATCCTTTAGATCATTTTTATGGTCCTCCTCTGAATATGCTCCAACAGTTCTACATACAGGAGCAACATTCTAGAAATGTATCTGCTGAATAGCATGTGCAAGGGCATATGCAAATTAGGCTGCCATAGGTGAGGAGATGTGCTTTAGCCCCTAAATCCATAGCAAACAGCTTGATAGTATGCCTAGGCACTCTGGCTTTCAAATGTGGTTTGCCTGTTGCAGGCAGTGAAAGCAGTGAGTCAAGTAAGAAAGATGCCAAACTCATCTATATCCTCCACACAGCTAGAGCAAGCCAAGGATCTCCAGTTATTGTCAGTCTGTTTTCGTTCTTTTCCATGAGTCTTCACTTGATAAAGTCAGACTGGGACCCTGTTTATGCATGTGAAATGGTTTGTTGAGGGTGTCCATGGATAAATATGACAGTGGTAATTATGTTATTCCTTGTCAGGCTTTCTTCTCTTCCTTTGGAGTTTCCCTTCCTATCCAAAGCTTGTTCACTATGAGGATGTTAGAAGAATCGGTTGTGTACTCCGGAATTTGAACTTCCAATACTTTGAACATCCAATACTTTCCACAGCACTGTCACAGGCTGTTGTGGGACTGAATTCTGTGTTACAAGCTTAAGACAGCAAGAAATGACACACATTTTTTTTCCTTAATTTCTGTAGAAAAAAAAAAGCAATTTCAAAATTTCAATCTCTGCTGCACCATACAATAACTTCATTTAGTTTTACTTTAAAAATACACTTAAAAAAATATTTCAGACATATTCAGTCTGAATATCCAGAAGGCTCTTCACTGGAACATATAGCCATACAATCTATAAATAACAAAGAGGATTAATTAGGTGTTTATGCAACAGATGGTCATTGAATTAAATAATACAAATTGTAGAGCCTGTATAAATAAGCATTTTTCCTGACAGCCTAGTAAAGAACTGTATAAAGCACTAAACATGAAAGTCTGGAGGATAACATTTAAAAGAAAATGGAAAATAACAAAAGCACCAAAGTTCCCTTTCCAGAACTTACACAGTTCAGCATCAAGTGTCTGCTCTTCCAGTCTTGTTGGAGTTACTTCTGATTCATGCTAATAGAACTAGCATCAAGGATGGAGTTTTGTTCTCTATAAAACATGCTATTCTGCCTTTTTTATTTTTGACTTAAATTATTCTACCTTGCCTATCGTTTTGTTAGATCCTTGGCACTAAATCATATTGCACCATGTTTTCTGTTGGAGCTATGTTAGTCCACTTTACATAGAAGGATGTATATATATACATATATATATATATATATAAAAGTATGTAAAATATGGGATTGTATTAATGCTTAGGTTTAAAGAAAGTGCTCACTATTAAGCTTTGGTTTTGACAGCCTAATTCATTTCTAGTTATTTCCACTTAATATTATCTTCTCCATGTCCTCTCCGTTTTTCTTCCATATTTCAAAGTCCCAGTTTTACACAGCAGATGAATTTGCACTATGATTATGTTTCTTTTACCTGCACATCCATGTAATCTTACATCTTGAGTAGCTGAAATCTGATTCAGGTGCTGTGGAAGAGCCACTCTGCCTCACCTGCAGAATGATGGTCATATTGTTGCTTGAACAAAATGATGATTTTTTTCCTGATAAACACAGCACATGTATTAAACTGGCAGTTCTAATACTGACATTACAACCACTTGGAATGGTAAAACTGCTTTTTCTTTCTTCTTACCTTTTTAATTCCTTTTGTAATCAGCCTATTCCAATTTTATCTATGTAGAGCAAAAACAGCAGTTTACAACTCTACACCTCTATATTTTAGTCAGGTTAACAGTTAACAATACCCACTCTTCTATTTTTTTTCTCTTTTTCATTATTTTACTTATTACTTCAGGTCACATACTCTCATAAGAGCAGAAACCACTTTTTAAAACATGAAACAGAAGCAAAAGATTTTCTATACCTCATAACTGTAGGAATAAAAAGATGTGAATCTGTTATCTGAACATCTGGTAAGCCTCTGAAAAGTAAAAAATAAAAATTAACTACCGATGTTCTTTTAAATCAGTTTTTAAGTTAAGCATATGAGATGGTTTCATCGAAACATGATTCTGATGTTTGCAAGAAGCTTTCTCTGAGTCCTCTCTGGAACTGTGTGGGTGTCAGAGGAAGATCACCTTCTGCCATTCATCCCAAGAGTGTAAAAGTTAGACTGCCATTAGAAAGGGCAATGATGATCCACTGTCTGTGTTGCACACCCACAATCATGACCACTTTCCTACAAACAGATGAGAAGAACCACATTTGCTAAAAATAAAGTTCAGTCAATAGCTGAAAAGCAAGCAGGAACAATACTATAATGCCCTCTAGAAACTAAGGATGGATAAAGGGCAGGAGGGGGAGGAAGCATAGAAAAAAGTGAGAAGAGCTGTACAAAGAAGTCAAAAGGGAAACAAAGCAGGTGACCTACAAACCAGCTACTATTCTTCAGGAAGGCAACTTTGCCTTGGATGTTGGAAGAGAAAGCACAATCGGTAGTAGACATGGAGTATGCAGTAAATGCGAGACACCCCTGTTGAGAAGAGACTATAAATAAAGCCTTTTATTTCTTTTTTTTTAAAGAATAGACAAAATCCTATTTTGCTTAACAGTACTCATAAAACTTTCCAGGAGCAGAGCTAAGAGGAAAAAAAAAGATAATAATACTGTTTGTAAGATTTGAATTCACATTTTGTAACTTCTAAGGAAATGTTGGTAGATTTTGTACAACTATTTTTTTCCCTGAAAATGTTTGTATGTCTTTGCAAAGTCCTTCTGGAAAGAGCATAAGTAAATAAATCTGTTACTAAAACTATTCAAGGTAGTGTATGCACAGCCTGAGATAAAAGCAGGGGATAGTGCATTCTACCACAGTGTCTGAAGCAGAGATGCCAAAGTTGATACAGAAAAATAGAAAGAAACCTGGATACCAAAGAATTTGCTAAACATATTCATGTGCTTTTCTAATTTTTTGTATAATTATGATAACTTTATAACTTAAGTGAGGATCAAACCCTTGAAAAACAGTCATGGTATGAAGAGAAGCAATGGGAGCAGAGAGAGATAAATAATAATCTGCTGCAAGTGCCAAATTCAAGGTGAGCTGGGACCACTGTCTCTTTCCACTCACATCATCACACAGATGCCATCTGATAACAATTTATTTAGCACTGTAGAAAGGGGAGATTTCTTGTCTTAATTACACCAGGTCCAGAATAGCACTATGAATTCCATTGAAATTATTGCATAATTGAAGATGTGGCTGAAGTAAAGGAGCCTACAGTCAATATTCATATTTTATTACTTAATTATTACCACAAACTGTGTCCTGGTTTCCTAATTTGTGGAAGCAGAGGAAGATAACGCAGACATTCATGTGGGACCCCGACACAGAAGGAATCTGCGAGGCAAAGGGAAGGGACAGGGGACTGTGGCATTGGTGTTCTGCTTTTTAGGAATACTGCATTATAATGTGGCTTGCAATATGGAAGATATAATAGTCTGAGGAATAAATAAAAATGGATAGGTATGTCTATTAATGCTGTTTCTCCCTGAAAATTGTAGTTAGTGGACAAAGAATAGAAATTCTATGTTGGCTGGTGGTAAACAGCAGAGAAAACGAATGAAGAAGTATAGTGGCTTCTCAGTGGTAGTCATGAAAGAGACAGGAAACTTCATATAAATATTACCAGCTATGGAACAACTCAGTTCTGTGACTAGATCTAAGCCTCAGATAGCCCATACCTAAATTTCTAATGCCAAATCAGCCCAATGAATGAGAGAAGAAATGTTAACTGACTGTTGAATGACACACAGTTTACAAAACCTAACAGTGAAAAGATAGTACAACAGCTTTGGTGAAATGAAACCAAGTTCTGTCTTGTAACTCACACCTTAGAACAAGTCAAGTTACCTTTCTCTGTCATTGGAAACAGTACTTGGGGAAAAGAACCATAGACATTCTTGGAGAAATACTGGTGACTGATTCAGGTTGTGGTTGTTTTTTTTTTAAATTATTATTATTCCATGTAATTGTAGTAGATGATCTGGCAGGGGGCAAAAGAGATTGTCATTTTTTTCCACATCCATAGGAACATCTCAATACCAGAAAATATCTATTATATTTGATTTCCAGCTTTCACAGAATGATTTACTATTAAATAACTTCAGGGAATATTTGCTTTCTGAATTTCAATTTAGGGTACAGAGATAAAAAATCCCAAACAATTGCATTATCTTTTGGAATAGATATCACATCTTTCAAATTTTGCAGATATCTGCTCTGGCAGAGCAAGGCACTGAATCCTACACTGTTTCATCAGTTTGTCCATTTAATGGATTAAGGGCACACCAAAGTTCATGCCTACCACATGGCTTCTTTTATTACATAGAAATGCTCTTATCAGAAAAATCCCAACGTTTACTTAGCACCAGCAATGCAAACAAGAACCACTCTCTGTTCACAGCCCAGCAAGGCTGGTTACATGGCTGCTGTCTCCAATGGCCAGATGAGTGATGGCTTCCACATAGGAATGAATATGTTGCGGGATAGAGGCAGAGAAGGGATCTTCTTATGCCCTGCAGAGAAACCTAAAGGGGAATGGGATTTGCTTCTTAAAGTCCAAAAAAGGAAAAGAAAAATCATTATTATGTCTGGATTCTTTTTTTTCCAAGCAGCTAATAATTTGGTAATATGCCTGCATATTTGCAGCTGAATTGGACGCTGCTTGGTGTATTCCAAAGGGAATTTTATCAGTAAAAACAGTCTTCCCAGTGCAAGAATTGAGACATCTCTAGGACAGTGATTGCTGAACAGAAGAAGACCAACAAAAAACTATTCCCAGCCAAATATAGCATTAATTCATGACTCCTGAGAGCTAACTAAACATATGTTTTTCTAGCATCAAGTGCAGAGCAGCAGGAGGAGATCTTAAGATCTCCTGTGATTATCTGAGCTCTTTCTCTTGTATCAAAACATAACCTTTGTTTTGCCCACTGAGACATCTTTTGGCATTTCAGAACACCTCTGAGTACCTTGCCCCAAGGCTATGCAAAACTCCTTCTCTCAACTGGCTTTGAAATTGTGCAAATGCTGCACTGTATCTTGGGGAATGGAAATGATTTGTCCGTTTGCGCTTACTACAGATCAGACGAGGCTCCCCAGCCAGGGCTCTGGGCAGAGTTTTCCTAAGTAAATTCTAGCAAAGTGAACATCTTTCGTGCTAAGTATTCTCGCACAGTGCTTATGTTATTCCCCTGTCAAAAACAGTTTGTGCTGAAGTGGCTGGTTGTTGTAAACAGGGAGCAAGAGAATGACTACAGAGGAAGGCTCACACACGCACACAGCTCCGCAAGCAGCTCTGATTGAAGCTGTTGGCAAACTAGTAGCTAAAATCTGCCTTTGGAGACTGGAGGCCAGAGGGACCTAAACAGCGCAGGAAACTTAAGACATTATCAAACAGATGTGGTTTAATTTTGCTGCATCTGTTGGCAGATAAACAGAATGCAATAATGCAGGGCACCTGCTAATAACAGCCTGAGAAGGCAAAGCCACAGGCAGTGAAGGCTGAATGTCACGGATGTGGAGCCCGAGGCAGGTGGCTCTGGGCATGAAGAAAACTCTCCCTGTTCAGTCTGCCAGCATTTGTTTCTTTACAGAGAAAGACTTGTTCCTCTAGAGATGCTGAAGATATTTAGCAGGGTGTTCATCCTGCAGGTACAATTGGGTACAAACATCCTGCAGTGAATTGGGAAATGCAAAATAGCGGCATCAAATTAGTGGAGAGTTAAAAATTTGGAAGTCAGCATTTCCAGGACTGCGTACAGGTTTAGGAGGGTTCGGTTTCTGCATGCTCAGCCTGAGACACATGGGTGAGGATGCTTAAGGGCTGACCCCACCCTCCCACCTAGAAGTCCTAACTTTTCAGAGTTCTCAGCCTCCATTACAAAAAATAGGCATTGGTTCTTTTGTGTATTAAATGCCTACAAATGAAATACTACCAATCACCAGCAGCTTGTTCTAAAAAGTCACTTCCAGATTTCACCTTTGTTCTTTATGATTGACAGCTCCATCCAGCAAGCCAGATGTGCCAGTGCTCCTGCAAACTGAGATCCCCAGTTCACTTCTATTCACAGTCAGTTTTGTTGATTTTTTTTCAAATTAACAATTAGCTATTATATTTAGGACTGAATACAGATAGAATCTTCAGAAAGATAGCATCAACAATGGATTTTTCATTTTTGGAATGCCATGTGCAGTGATTTATTTCAATAAGTTCTTCCCGAGCTTCTGTGTGTTAGACTGCTGCTAATTTATTCCTACTTTAAGTGCATAATAACTTTTTATAAGAGAAGCAAAACAAAGTTTTATTTGATGAATATAACAAAGGTTCCTGAAAAAGGTAAGCTTGTGCAAATAATCCCACACTTTGTTTTTTAGATATCAGCTAGAAAGTATCTTCTCTCATGTCCTATCCTCAACACTAAAAAGTGAAAGATATCAAAGATTTAGAAAGGAAAAAAACAAAAAAACAAACAAAAAAAACCCCTTCTTTTTGGGCCAGCTAATTATTGCACCTGTCTGAAAAAAAAATGCCTTAAGAGTTCAGCAAGTATTCCGATTGAGAATATAAAGGACAGTGCCTGCGCTGATTTGGCAAAATTTGAGATATATTTTACAACTCAGGAAAACTCAGGACCTTTCAACTTCACCTTGCCCTGGTGGCAGGAAAGGAGCCATATCTTTTAGCCTTCTTAGCTAGATTGTCCCTAGGGAGAAGCGCAGGCATTTGCCATTATCTACTGCTGCTGGGATCTGCAGACAAGAGGAAAGGCTCTGGCTCACACTCACATTGCACCAGCAACCGCTTTCAATAAGCTAAGCTTCTTGTATGTCACGAACATGTGCTGTTGAGTATCCAGCTTGGCTCCAGGTAGTCCAGTTCATTCTCAGAGTGCCAGAGTGGTATGACTATGTTAGCACAGTAAATTCAACAAAACTAGAGTGACTGTCACCTGTAGAAATGCCTGTACTTGCTGTGAATAGGCCACAGACTCTGTGGGTACTGGATACCCTAAGGCTATGGCAAGGTTATATCAACATGCCACTCTGCCTGGTCTAAATACCCTACCTAAAATCATAGAATATCCCAAGTTGGAAGGGACCCATAAGATCATCAAGTCCAACATCAAGTCCTGGATGGTCTCTACACTGGACCACCCAAAAATCAGGCTACATGACTGAGAGCATTTTCCAGATGCTTGCTGAACTCCAGCAGCTTGGTGCTGTGACCACTGCTCTGGTGAGACTATTTCAGTGCTTGACCACTCTCTTGGTGAGGAACCTTCTCCTGATGTCCAAACTGAACATTTCACGTTGCAGCTCAACAACTTTCCCTTGGGTCCTGCCACTTCCCCCAGGCAGCTAGTTGCGTTGTGTTTGATGTGACCCAGGATACTGTTGGCCTTCCTGGCTGCTTGGGCATACTGTTGGCTCATGTTCAACTTGCTGTTGACCATAACCCCAGTTCTCTTTGAGAGAGCTGTGGCAGACAGGCCAGCTATCTCAATCGGCAGTAATATCCATGAAGATACGACAGTAACAGCTCAAAAACCAGCGGAAATTCTAATCAAAAGTAGCATCACATCACAAGCTTCCTGAACAATACAATTACCAAAACAAAGCAGAATTCTGTAGCTTTCAGGGTTGATGCACATCGAGCACTGGTCACACAGGTGCAGACTGAAGACCTTCCCTCACATTCTCATTGTATGGGGTTAGCTTATTCAATAACAACTCAGGTTCATCATGCCTAAAGCATGAGTTCAACTTGTTTCCTTTTCCTTAAAAGAACATGGACTTTAAAATCAAGCATGAACGCATTGTACTCACATAAGTATTTTTATTATCTCCTGGTACTTTATTTAAATACAGCTTGAGTATTTTTTACATTGTGTTGCCTGATATCTGCTTGATTTCCTTGTCTTTGAATGCGAACACATGATCCTCATTTCAGAAGCAGTGAAATATCTTTTTTGTAACTCCCTTCTTAGTCCCGTTCTTCCATAGCTTTCTGTGTCTGTGAAGAGCAGATAGTGTTGTGCATGGGTTTTCTCATTTCCAAGGAGAGATAGGAAATGGAGGAAGATGAATTAAACTGGAGCTCAGTTGAAACAAGGCTAAAATTATTTCATTTAAATATTCAGTTTATTTCAAAGGCAGAGAAGGGCAACTATTATTGTAGTAAGACAAGATATATTGAGAGAAATACAGAAAACATCACAGGTCTTTGCCCATTCATCTTCTACAGCTTGTAAGCTATGAAAATGTACCTGATATAATCACAGAAATAATTATAATTTTACGTCTGGGGATGCCGCCAAAATAAATCAGACCATTTTCTGCAACTTCACTGCCTTGAAGTTTACACAGAGAGCCTTCTTCAAGCAAATTTCCCAGTGAAGTCAAGGAGGTTTTAAGGCACGAAGAAATACATGATTGGCTCTTCAGGACACATCGATTTTGACATGAACTGAGAAAATACTCTTGCTGCGAATGCAACCACTAACTTCATGCTTTGATATTGAAAGGCAACCATAGTGCTTAGCCACTAGGCAGAGAACAGAGGGTGAAATGCAGCTCAGGGCAGCTGGAACAGCTAATGAAAGCAAGCAGTACCTGAGCTGCTCCTTCCCAGGGCCATACAGCTTGCACCCCATAGGGCAGCTGGAGCATCTCCTGGTTCTCCCACTCTATGGCTGCAACAGAACTGTATCTGCAGTGGTACTCATGTGGGAGCTTGAAATGAAAACCCAAGAAACAAACAGCTACTGAGATAAAGAAGAGGTGCTGAGAAAAACAGAGCCCTGGGCTAACACAAGCCTGCATTGATGGGAGTTGGACCAATAACCTGGAAAGCAACTGTTCTGCTTTCAATTCAATTAAAAACTTTGCAGGGAGCCAGAGTGGGTTTCTGTTGGGGATGTGTGATGGCTGTGTTTCCCATTGCTCAGAAAATGTTGTTTTCTGCTACAGGCAGGGGGGCTGGAGCTTGATGATCACTGAGGTCCCTTCCAACCAAGGAATCTATGATTCCATTATTCTGTGAGCTCCAATGAAATTATGAGAAAGAGTAAAAGTAAATTTGGAAGGATTCAGAAATGAAAAATGATATTAAAGGGGCTTTGGGAATTTGCAAGAGGAAGTGAAACCAGAAAGTACTTCAGCTGCCTGCAGTAGCATCTTCAGTCTGCTGGTGCAAGATGCTTTCACATACCCCATTGAAATCTGAGAGGTCCCCTGTTGAAGTCAGTGCACTTAGAAAAGTGTAAATCCAGTGAGAGAGAAAAATTAGGAGCTATTATTGTGACATATATTAAGAAAGTATATTTACTGTGAATATAAACAGAGATAGCTACTGAATATATTTGTTTCTGGAGAAGTTTTGCCTATGCACTGTTTCCCAAGCAATATTCTACTTACAGCCAGAGAGCTTATTTAATGAAATCACTTCCTGTTTATCTTAAGCTTCTGATCTCTCTTTATCTGAACTGTGGTGGTCTGAGTTCATATTTTCAATGAGTGCTACACTAGTGTTTTGTCTGAGCCCACTGCTTTTGTTTGTCATTGTGAGACATGCTCAGAGCTCTCAGCTTCCACCTGCCAAGGCTGCTTCTGGTACCCCTTGAGCAACATCAGAGGTCATCAGCACTTCTCATTGAAATAATCCTTTTCTCCTCAGGTTCTGTCAAGCTAGACTCTTTGAATGCTGTGTTTAACTGCATTCTTTGAATTCTGCTGTTTTAATTCCCATGTTTGACTGATCTATTTCCCTTGGAAGTTTCTGCTCTGTCAGCTTACTGTTTATTATCTCCTTGCTTTACACCTACCACTTTTTCCTTTGGCATTTTTGAGCTATCTGCACTTTATTTGTTGTTAGATGTATCACCTAGGGCTGAGATGGCAGCACACACTTCTGCTATCACTTACTTTTGTCTGAATGATTGACTTTAATTCTTTCAAAACAAAAACAAAAACAAAAACAAAAAAAAAAAGAGTGATTTTTTCCCATTCCACAAGTTTCATCTAATGCTGCAGTGCTCAACTTCAAAGCAGTAACTGGCCTTCAACTCTCTGAACCTATGAATTTAGGTATTCTTGAGTTTAACACTCCTTGAGACGTGACAGCAGGGTCCTCCATCATGATTGCCATCTTCCAAGGTGTAAAGAACAAAACTAAAAATAAAATGGTAATAAAAATACAATATTGGCGCTGACATAAGATTGGGATTGGCTTTGAAATGGGTGATCTCCAGATATTACTTAGCTATCACAGGAAAGAATATTAATGAATGCAAAGGTTTTATTTTTCCCAACTCAGCACATAGGCAATGTTTCACCAGGATGACGAGATGCTGTACTGCAAGGTTTCTTTCACTTAAATGTAAAGCCAAGTTTATGACTTCTTATGGTCACTAATGTGTCCTGGTGTACTTCCAAGTGCTGGATCATTAACCTTGCTGTCAAAGCTAAAATCCACTCATATAATTAGGTTACCTTGCAGTTTCAAATGGAAAAAAAAATTCTTTTTTGCCTTTCCTTCAGGAAAGAAAATGTGTGGAGCTGCTGCCAAAGAAAGGTGGCTTGGCTCCTGCTTTACATTCTCCACTTGTTTTTTTAAACACATCTCCTCTCCTTCCTCTCTGATTCTGTAGCTATGTCACAGAATTCAACTTAATAATTTTTGATTCTTATTCTGCACCCATGATTATGTTGCAGGGAGGTATAAAGCCAGGTGAGTGGCAGCTTTCATATTTGTTGCTTTCTCCTTAGCTTGCTTCTAACCAGGCATAAAGTTAGGGAGAGTAGGAACAATTATGGTTTGCCATGAGATAGTCTGGGGCTTACCTTTGAAGACAAGGTCAGAGCACGTTTTAGTCTTCAGAAAGGATAACAAGAGGGCTTAAGGTGGTTCTTGTTGTATGAGTGAGAATTCCTATGAGATATTTCTGGTACCATCTTCCATCACATTTTTCCTCAAGGCATAACATAATCCTCAGTAACTCAGTACTTTCTGTCATCTGTGTAATCCTGTACCATCATTTAATGTGATATTCATACCTGGAGAGTGACCTCAGCCACCCGGAAGGACAGCAGAAGGCATTTCATGTGCAATCAGCCGTGTGCATGATTGCAGTTTTAAATCGCAATTATGATTTAAAACTTGTGCCTGTGGAAGCAACACTGTGAGAGTTTGGAGCATCTGCTCACAAAGTTCCCGGAGATAAAGTGCTCTGTAAGCTTTCTATTGGCCAGTGCTCTCAAGCTACTGCCAGTGCTAGTACCTGAAAACCCATCTTTACTCGGTCTGGCACAGATAATTTTATATGTAGCAAAAATTCTAGTAGAGCAAAATCTTACCTCATTTACATTTTTGCAACTTTATTGCCATTAGGTGCCTCAATTCCCATCACATTTTTATTTTTACTGTATACCTTAGAGGGATATAGACTGTGGATTTGCACAGGTGCCATGGAGGCACATCTGGACTGGCAGCTGCATCTGGGTTAACAGGTTTGTCACAAATGAGAGCATAATCCAGCTCAGGCACTTTCTATGCCAGATCTGCATGACTAACAAAAATAAGATAGCAGTTAAGACACATTATTGTTGCTAATTGCCATCAGCTTGTCTCCAAATATTTCCATTCTCAACATCTGATGGAAAAACACATTTTGTGTATCTGCTGCTCTACTGGGAATTTGGACATTGGCTTTATTGAGGGATTTTGTTTTCTGTTTCTTTTATTGCCTGAGCAGATAAAATGTTTTCAACCCTCAAAGCTTTGATGCTGATCATTCTGTATGTTCTTGTTCATGTCAATAGAAGAGATGATGACCACTTGGGTTTGCATCTGTTTTGGTATAACCATTTGTAGTTGTCTTTCTGCTATAGCCCAACACAGTTGTGCTGAACAATAAGAAGCTGTTCTTTGCAAAGACTGTAATCACAAAAAAAAAGGAAAGATTTTTTTTTCCCATGAAATGTAACCAAGATTGCAGGATTTATAACTTACTCAGGAAAAAAAGTCAAACCTCACATAGATAAAGAAAGGGACATTTTAAGTAATATAATGTTAACGAGAAGACTTTATTAGTGGTAACATGGCCTCACTTTTCTCTCCTGTTAAGCTATTATGGAAACAATTCTGGTTTTAGAACTATAATCTGTCTCAGTTACTTATAAATCAGAAAACTGTATAAAGCAATATTAATAACTGGATAATAAGGAACTTAACTTATTTACAACTACATAGAGCAGAATATAACCAACAGGAAAATATAGATCACTTTCATGTAATCACTGTGCTCTTTTAGCAAGGAGCAACACGTACTTTGATGGTAAGAAATGACATATGAAAGAAGATTAGACCCATCATATGTTATGCTTCACAAACTATCTCCATGGAAATGCAGAGTTCACCTTCTTCATTGCTCAATACTTGTTTTTGGTAGAGATGACTATTGATTTGAAATTTAAATCAAAATTTCCTCATGAATCAAAGGACTTTATTAGTCATGCATGGCATTGTTCTTTCCAATATGACCTCTGCTTGCAAAATGATGTCTCACTCCCACTCTCAGATTGATAGTCGTCAAAGAAGGAATAAGGCTGGGCAGCTTTGAAAAAGGTAACTATTTATCTTGATTGCTTATTTCAGTATTTTCTGATGTGGAAGCAAAAACATATCAGAACCAATTTCCTTGCCTTCTGTTAGTCTGCCTCACTTCTTCTGCATGGTGCAAGTTGTGGGAGATCACTGGAAAGCAATGATACAGTTCAACCTGTCCTAAGCAGAGCTCTCACTTCCATTTTAATGTGCTCGCCATTTGAAAATGTTGCTTGGAGTGGAACATCCTTTAGCATCTGCTGTATAATATTCTAGTCCCTGGTGCCAGTGGTGTATGGTTGAATACTAAAATCAACCAAGAATTCAGTGTACTATAATATTTTTTCACAACGTTTCTTCCCTGGATTGATGTTGATTGATGCCTTTGATTAGTTCAATTTTAGCATAGGGGATGGTACAGTTTATTCTCTGTCTCGTCCTGAAATAGGAAAAAATGCAAAATCTGATCTTTCTAGCAGATATTTCTGAATATGGGTACTGCTCATTTCCCCAGTGACATGAAGCATTTAAGGATTTATGCACTGCAAGGTGAATTCATCCAATAATATAAGAAAAACTCATTCTCTTTTCTAAGCAATATGCACAAGCATATATGAATACAAACAAATAGTTTTATTTCTGTTCGGAGAAACTTATAACTCTGGAGTCAGAGCCTGTCATTCTTATTAACAGCATTTCAGTTCATTTTAATTATATATAATTAATATATATATTATATATTAAATGGGATTTAGTTAAAAGTTTTTATTAAGCAGAGCTTTTAAAAGTTCAAGTAATTCACATAATTTTAAATTAAAATGACAATAACTATTTCCTAGCAGTAAAATAAAAATTTAAAAATTTTGATTAAAAGACAGAACTGAAAAAAAAATTAAATCATCCACTCAAGTGTTTCCATTATTTATACTAATAGAAGGTTTCAGGGGAGTTTTCAAACATCATCATAATGAAAAAACCTAAATATAAAGACCCGTCTTTTTTTTTTATTTCCTCTTTCTTTGCTTATCTAATTCATATAAATAAAAGTAAAATGTAAAGTGGTTTTTGAAAAAAAGAGTGTATGCAATCATATTTTATGGGCTACATTTCAATTGGTTTAAAAATAGAGACATCAATGAGACTAGGTTTCTATGAAGTTTTATCATTGACTTTAATGTTCCCATAAAAGTGAATGAGAAGTTACTTTTTTGGTCATCACAGTAGTTAAGCTAACAAAAATATATACTTTTTCAATCATGCATAAAGTAATAGTCTCAAATGATTAAACTGTTGTTTTCTGGTTTGTTTTGTTGCTGTTTTTCTTATTTTTCCTTTTTATATTTATTCCCTGGAATATTCCATTATAACTATCCTAAATTCACCTGACTATCAAAAGGTATGGCTTGGAATGGCATCTCTTTTGAGGAAACCAAGTAAATCTTAGATAGGACAAAATAATGTTCTTTATATTTCTTTTGCACAGAGTCATGTCAATTTTGAGCTGAAGCACTTATTTTGGAGAAAAATGAAAATGGGGAAGGAGGAGGTTATGCTAAACTTACAGAACTGTTCAGTTAAAAGAACAAAGACAAAATAAAAATGTAAATGTTTTACGTAGAATTTTTAAAACCTTTGTTAAAAACCGAAAATATTTTATTCTTCAGAAACCATTTCATTTTTAAATTCTCCTGCTTATTTTAGGTTTCTTTTTTAAGTGGTGAAATTAAAATGGTGTTAGCATACCATCTTCATTCATCTGCATTGATCTGCTGCTTTTGATCCTGCATTCTTCTTGTTACCCCTAGAAAAGATCATATATCAAAAACACCTTTCCAGTTTCAGTTTCCTAAAAGAAAAGAAAGTAAAAATAAATCTCATCTTGAACATCACTTAGGAGCACTGAAAAATGCATGTTTTAGAGCTAAACTAAACTAAGTCAGAAATCTTTCTCATCATTCTAGTTGTATTGATTTAGATAGGAACAAGTACAGGGAACATCCAGCCATTGGACATGAGTGGAGAGAAACATAAGCTTGGAGACACTGCACAGATAAAGGAGGCTGCTTGATAGAGGCACATAGAGTCTAACACAGATATTCTTCTCCAAGACCAAGGTGGTATGCCTGCAAGTGCATTGCTGGGGTCAGGGCAGCCTTTATATCTTGAGACACTGCTTATTTGCAGCAAGAAGAAATCACCAAAGATGTAAATGATTTTATTATCTAAACAGAATTCCCCCTGAAGCCAGGAGTCTGTGGATTAGCAGAAACCTTGCATAAGAACATTTCAAACTTCTAAGAAAAGCAAAAGACATGTATCAGCCACTCTCAGTTAACTCCATGTCACTTGTCTCACTTATGGCAGCTCTCGTGTTCCTACTGCATTCTTTTTTGCTCAAGTACCTGAGGTATAAAGTCAAGAGATTGGGTATGTCCACACAATGGTTAGAGCAATGGCTGCTGCCTGGTGTCGAGATAACCATGCTGACTTTTAAGCAGCTATCCTTGGTCATAGGCAGCACCTTGTGACCCTGACACATCACTCCACTGATCAGCCTCACACTGCTACGTGGACAAATCCTGTGTCTCCCAGCAATGGAAACAAATCACAATCCTTTCTTGCTCAGCCTTGATTCTGCCTGTTCAAATAGACTTGAAAGTTAATGAAACAGAGAATATTGTTTGTTCTGTGGTTCATTTCACCAAAAAGTCAGGACATCAAATATTAACTGCTAAACAGGGGCTATTTGGAAAACAAAGTGTCTGGATCTCTGTTCCTAGAGGCAGTTCTGTTAGCTGATAGTAAAGCAAATGAAAGTTGGCTTTTTAATACAAGAGTAAGATCAGCTTCTGACCTTAAAGGAAGATTTCAGCTGATGAATTTTCTCATAGTCCATCAATTCATTTTAATAAAGAGTTATTAAAAAATAAATACCCTACCTATCTCTCTATCCTTTGTAGTAAGTGAGAAGCAGTAATGTGTATGTTTACATGATTATGAACACAGCAGAATGGTCATTATTAGGTAAGAGAGAAAAAATAGAAAACTTGGAAGCTAGGTTGTTCATCATTACCTTATAGAGTAATGGAATTTTGTACAACAGGTATTCCTTCAAACACAATGAAGATGATACACTGATAACAAAATCATTCCATCGTTAACTTTTAAATCCACAAAACGTATTTTTGCAGATTAATATTTTTTCAAACAACAAATATTGTGAAAATAGTGTGGATAAATATTTTAATGATAATGCAAAATATTTTGTATTACTTATTCATATGAAGTCTAGGTATCCAAATAGCAATGTGCTGAGCTTAATCAATTAGGCAACTTCTAATATGCCTTTTAATGTATGAACTGGATTAAATATATATATATATATTGTGTTATATGTGCCAAGTACATATAAAAGTATTAATTCATAGCCTGTTAGAAGTAACAGAAATTTCACTCTAGAAATTTCACAGAATAACAAAATTGCAGGGGTTGGAAGGAACACCGAGAAATCGTCAAGTCCAACACCCCAGCCAAAGGAGATACCCTACAATAGGTCGCACAGGTAGGCAACCAGGAGAGTCTTGAATATCTGAATAGGAGCCTCCACAATGTCTCTGACCAATCTGTGTTTTATCACCCTTATCATAAAGTTATTCCACATGTTAGTATGGAACTTTGTATTTTCAAGTTTTAGGCCATTTCTCCTTGTCCTATCGCTATGTATCACCAAGAAGAGCCTGGCTTCATCCGTTTGCCTCCCACCTCCCTTTAGATATTTATAAACATTAATCAGATCCTCCCTCAGTCTTCTTTTCCACAGGCTGAGCAGACCCAGGTTACCCAGCCTCTCCTCATCTGGGAGATGCTCCAGGCCCTTTATTAATTTTGTGGCCCTCTGCTGGACTTCTTCTAGGAGATCCCTGTTTTTTTTGAACTGGGGATCTCAAAACTGGACACAATGTTCAAAATGTGGCCTCACCAGGGCAGAGTAGAGGGAAGGATCTCTTCCCTCAACCCGCTGGCCATGCATAGTGGTTTGGAATTTTATTATTAAGAAATGAAATAAAATAGACCCTAATTGGAAATTCTGACCTTGAGGATTTGCTAGTCTACTTCTATGCATTTCTCTCAAAGTTATACTTCTACTCAAATCCCTAAAGAAATATTTTTTAAACTTTATTTTAGTTACTAAGCAAAATTTTATTGCTGATCTACCAAAGAAGATACAGCCTTATTCCTCAAGTCATTTGAAAAGAGCCACTTGGAAAGATGAGTCTAACCTTCAGCACTTCAGAGCACCACAAAATTGACACAGCAGAATTTCCAAATCATGTATCAGCATTAGTGATATCAATTTTTAAACTGTTGCACACCATATAGAGCAGAGCATTATACTGTCCCAATTACTGGTAAGAACTGAGCTGAGAAGTTGTAACATCCAATAAAGTAAAACATGATAAAGAAGGAAAAGATTATGCCTAATCCATGCTGAAAACTCCTATTCATACCTGTGACATTTCTATGAAAATCACAGGTAAGGTGTGATCCTAAGCTGTTAAACGTAAGGTCATGCCTGCAAGTAGAACTTAAAACCTCAAGGTACTTACAACTGTGTAAAATCAGCCAAAAATATCTTGCTGACACCAGTCTCTTAATATTCCTGTCCCAGAATGGAAGCTGTTCAGCTGCCTATTTTCCATGGTATCAAACACTTCCAAAGCTCTGGCCACCCTGGCTCCATCCAGGTTTGGAGGAAATTGCTGTTGTACATGGCCGTGGGCTGAGGTCATTCCTTCCATAGATTTGTATGAACTTACATCTGGAAACAGAGATAATGCCATATCCCTGAGCTTTTGTAAGACTGTGAATAGAAATTAAGAACTGAGAGAAAATGGTAGCAGTGTAACAGAAGTTTTGCCAGTACATTAAATGGCCTATAATGCTTTTCCTGAGGATGGACTCCTGCAGAAACTCTGTTGGCTTCTGTGAGGCTTGGGATGGTATGAAGTCCAATTTTCAGTCAGCATAGGATATGATGTGTGACCTTAAATAAAGAAGTGATGGGTAAATAGATTGAGAGATTCTCTAAAGCAGGTAACTGCTGAAGGAGGATTGAAGTTTATATCAAATCAAGAAAGGAAGAGTAGAGAGACAGAGATCTAGACAGAAATAGAACAAAGAAGACAATTCAAGATAATTTTCCTATATAAAATTGCGCTCTTTGCCTATGGGATCCTTGTGACTAAGCAGGAAAAAGATAAATCAGAAAAATATGTAGAGAATCTTTTCCCTTACTATATTTTCTGTGGTGAATTTGTGTAGCTGTTCCTGTGTCTGTAAAAGGAACCTCAGTCCATTTTTTTAGTGATTTTCCTTCAAGGCCTATGAGGTCTGTTCTTGCTTGCTTTTGCTACACTGCTCTTTAGCTCACACAAATAATTAGTCCCCATTTTAAATGGAAAAAATATGTGAGACTCGTTCAGTGATCATGACATATGAAATGCTTTTATCTAGTTTGGGATCTAGAGTCTTTGGGCCAGAAAGGGTAAATATGATGATGACAGCTGAGCAATGTTTCAATCAAAATACGAGTGCCTCTTCTAGCAATTACAGCAAACAAACAATATGCCTTTACCCTTCTAAGTGAAGGGTATCACTGTTTGCATGAGATTCTGGCTAAAATCAGTATGTCATGGATTTCTTGCATGTATTTTATTTTAATGGTAGTTTTGTGCTTTTGTTTCCTCTTTATCCTTGGGCATTAGGTGGATGTTTTCATCATATAGGCTGGCTCATTTGTCTCTGTAGCTCTTCCATTCAATGCATGTTCCCACTGCCTGGTGCAAAGCCCTTCAGCTAGCAAAACCAATTAACCTCGTGCTTTTTCTTTAAAACTGAAAAAAAAAGCCCTCCTCCCTTCTTGGTGCTTACAATAGGGTTAACCAAAGTACATATTCACAGCTATAAATATACTTCTTAGAGAACTGTAAGCATGTGCTGTGAATTGGATTTCTTTTGTCTTGGGAAATCATGCAATATAAAACTACGATTTCTGACCTTTTCTTTATTTTTCATTGTATTACTTATTAGCATAAACTAACATTTATACTTCTGCTAATATCCAAAAAGGTGTCAACATACTCATGAATACCTAAGCTTGTCAGATAAATGACAATCCAGAAGGATGAGTCTTATCCGTGCAGTCATTGCAGTGCACTGCAAAGAAGCAAAATACCCTGCAGGTCAAGGAGGTGTTGCAGGATGAACACCATCACCTTGACTGAATACAATCGATCTGCCTGAAAGTACTGGCATCAGTTTAGGGAACGGTAGTCGCTCTGTCAAGACAGGATTGATATACGCTGTATGAGCCACCTGTTTTTTTTCCACTTGTAATACTTGTGACAAGGGTGGGTGGATATCCTATAGTAACCAGTGCAGCTGGCAAAAATTACCCCTCATTCTGGCAAAAGTCCCACCTAAACCCACATGAAACACATGCTTTGTTTCTATTTTTATAAAGAGAAAGGCATAATTAAATCTCATTTCTGTTTCCCAGGATATTTTTCATCTGTAGGTCAGAATTTGTATTAATAAACTGAAATACTTGTAATCACTTTCAAGGGATTTTGTGAGGAAGAGGTTTTGTGTGGTTTTGTCATTATCATTTTAAATGCCACATGTAATATTTCACATGCTGTTTCTATTTTATTAATTTATGAACTACCCTGAAAAAAAGGTGTGATACCTATAGGCTAGCATAGACTCAAGACTTCTCCTGACTATTGGGTTCACCTTCAGTTCACAGAGCTTCATCTGCTCCTGGCCTGAAAAGGACTAAAATTTTTTTTTTTAAAAAAAAGAATTTTGAATAAGAGTCAGGAACAAAACAAGACTATTGAATTTTACCAGGTATCTAATTCACATATTTGAAACACCTGCAATCTTTTCTAGGAAGAAAAATGCTAAAACTGGGTGAAATAGGACAATTCAACAGATTTTGCTGCATTCAGTCCTTGGTAAAAGCATGTTTGCCACTCGTAATGTGATCATACATAGCCCTGTACATGTTCACTGAGATTTCTGTATCTCAGTCTTCCAGTCAGAGATGTCCTGAGCATCTCCATGAATCCTTGTTTCCGTAAGTCACAAGACAATACTTCAGAATCCTTGTTTTATCACATCATTCCAACAATTTCACACACTCTCATGCGTACTCATGCATCTAACCAATGTCTCTGGGTTTGTAAACATTGCCTTTGGATCAGTAAAACAAGAGGATGTTTTGACTGCATTTGTTATCAGTGAGTGATCTGCCCAAACCCTGATTGGCCGCATTACAACGTGCTGAAATTGGAAACAAGTTGACTCACTACCTCTTCAACAAGTTAAGTTTTCTTGTAGCTGGGAGTTTTCTCAGTGACCAGTTTTTCCAGGATTTTGCTGAGAAGCACAGACTGAAAGGTTGGACCTTCTGATGCAAACTCCCAAACAGGGCTGTAAGAAACACCCATGCATGTTGCAGTTAGATGTATGACTTTGCAAACTCTTGTTGTAATATGGAACTGTGACTTCTCCCCGTCTATAGAGAAGCCCTACCCTTGCAGCCTTAGCTGCCTGTACTGCTAGAGGCAGAGACAAGGGAGGTGCAGCCCACAGGGCTGTGAGCAGGTGCTTTGAATTTGTATTTTGGTCTGCACTAATAAGAACACTGTCAGAAGCTGCCTAGAAATTCTTCATGCAAAGGTCTTTTCTCTCTGATATCTGTTGCTGCTTTCCAGAGAAACCAGTTTTTGTTTACAGCAGGCTCCTAGAATCCACTGACTGATAATCAGGGGCCATACTAACTTGTATGGTAGACAATGGAGCCTCAAGGTAAGTTCAGTAATTGTACCTTATATGTGTTTTGGTGCCTGCTGTGAGTTTAATGTGGAGGTTGGTAATCAAACACACTACCTTTGGCTACAAAGGAGAGTGAGTAATTGTATAGAGTCATCTTCACCTAGTTGTGTAGCTGTGTGCATCTGTATGTGAGGATTTTTTCGGCAGAACTGAAGTTTCTCCAGTATGCTTCCTGTGTGCTACCTGTAGAAAACAAGCAGAGATCTGTCTTTTTGAGACCTTAAGTTCTTCAAATATAGGAATTGCAACTAGTTACATGACACTGGAGTTCTTCTTACTCTAAGACTTGATTTTTAAGGTTACTTTCTATGTGAATTTGATAGACCTCTGGAGCGTTTTTAAGCTAGTTAGCTGTGTGATAGGAGGTGTTGGTTCTAGACCTGTTAAAAGTGGGTACTTATATCCTGCAGTGGGAAGAAAGTGTGGAAGAGGAGGTTAAAAACATAATTGGTTGCTTTTGACCTGACAAAAAATGTAATATTTTTCCTGGGAAGAAAGTAAGTATAAAGGAGTGTTATTTGTAGTGTCCACAGTTTCAGAAGCAACTGTAGAAATGAAATCAAGCCCTACTGTGCAGGTGTGAAATTGAGAGGTCACAGGCATCTAGAAATACACTAGATGGAACAGATGCTGCTTATTTGCCCTTACTTTGTGTGCAGTAGTTTCATAACCTTGGACAGTAAGTGACATGTGGCACTGGCAGTGCATAGTTCTGATATTCAGTATGCAGTCCTTTTGTTCTCTTCCTCAACAGATTGACTCAATGATTTGCCAGCATCTCTGATCCAAAAGTGGCTGATCTTTCTGTCCAAGTCCCAAAGACCTGTGCCTACCTCTGCTTCCACACATTCCTTGTAATGTTGTCTTGGATTGGAAACTTTCAACTTGCTAGATAAAGAAAAAGTAGTAATTAATTCTATTCTGAAGTCAAACAAAGAAAATACAAGGGAAATATGTTTTCTTTATTTTAGCATAATTTTAATCAAAATGATCTTTTCCAGCCTACTCTGTCAGTAATCTGGAAGGCTCTAAAACATGGTAATTCCCCTCTTATCTCTTTCTTCACAATTTCTTAAATATAGAATAGTTCATTTGGAAGGGGTCCATAAACTAGTCCCACTGTCTGACTGCTTCAGGGCTAACCAAATGTTACAGCATGCTACTGAAGGCACTGTATAAATGTCTCTTGAGCACTGATGGGCGAGGGGCATCAAAAATCTCTTCAGGAAGCCTGTTCCAGTACCCCACCTCCTTCACAGTAAAGAAGCTTTTTCTAATGTCCAGTCTGACTCTCTCTTGGTACACCTTTGACCTATTCCCATATGTCCTGTTACTGGTATCTAGGAATTGATCCAGGCACCTCCCATTGTGCTTCCTCTCCTCAAGGAGCTGTAGAAGCCTTCTCTTCTCCAGAAGGGTGTCCTTCATCTCTCCTCTCAATATATGCCCTCCAGCCGTGTTACCTGTTGTGTTGCTCTCACCCTGATGCTCTCAAGGACCTTAGCAACTTTTTCTATAATATTCAAAGTGAGGATATACCTGTGCTAGATATACTGGGAGAATCGCCTGTTTTGACCAGATGGCTGTGCTGTGTTTAATGCCTGAGTGCTGATGCAGAGGGCCTCTCAGTTCTGCTTAGTGGGTTGATCCTGTGATCCAGCTGGTCACACCCACACTTTCCATCAGTGCAGCTTCAGGTAATATAGTAGGGCAAGTCCTATGTGATCAGAGTGGAGCTTGGCTCTGCCAATGCCTTTTTCAAATCCCCCGCTGTGTTCCATAGGGCCAGAATTTCCCACTTTGTGCAGTGCCAGATAACTGTTGCCCAAGAGAAGTAGATGACCTTGCCTTTATATAGGCTGTCAAAAATGATCATGTTTTTTTCCAGCTCTTCTGGACAAACATGGAAACCTAAATTCTGATGGAACTGTGGGGAATCAAAATCGTTTGGCAAGATCTTTCCAAAGAGAAAGGCAGAAGTAACACAAACATTACAACTACATCAATGTTGTTTTCAAAACTAAGTGTCTTCTGTTAATTCTCATGCTTCTCGCATAGCCAGATCTTGTCAGCAAAGAAGCAGAGTCGAAAGCTCTCTTGTGAAAATTTGGTATTTAGCATAATATTTCTTATAGTACATCTAGCTACTGCTTGCACAGTGATAAAGCCTTCTATGAAGGAAATGAAATGTTTTAGGCTTTGTATTTCCTGTTCATATTGCAAGTGAGTTTTCCTATCAATTAATAAGTAGGTATAAAATCTCTCTTTCTAGAGTAGGGAAAAAAACCATTATAATTTGCTGATTTGTGCCTACATAAAGCAAGCTTCTGTCTTGTCCAATTACTACTTTCAGCACTGTCCAAGTATTGAACACCTTTATCCCTCTATATTCATTGTGCTCCTATTCTGCTGTTAAAACAAGAATACTTTAAAATACTTCTTTATAGCCACTAGATGCTTCGGTTATATTTCTGCCCAGCTTTCTCAGTTCCTTGCACTGGCAATATACCTCCTGTCATCCCTTTGGGTCGCACACTGCTTTGTGTACAGTACAGCAGAGTAGGGCTGAATCTCATTTACAGTACTTGTAGTCATGTTTCCAGGGAGTAGGTGCAGAATTCTGCCCCTTTCAGGTGCTGTTCTGTAGCTGTTTAATATGGATATAAATGACTAAATGGAGATCAAAGAGGAGGTAGACCCTCTGTATGAAATTGCTGATATCTATTCTTATTTTTGAACAAAAATGTAGACAGCTTGTGCAAAGCACTGATCTTAGAAAATGAAAGCTTCTTGAGGTTTGCCTGTTTGGCCCTCTGTATAACTGTCAGGAAAGTAAATGCCCTGTTTGAGAAGAATTTACTTCAATTAACAAAATAAGTGTTGTTTAATAAATTATTTTACTGCTGATATTATTACCACTTCTCTTAATTAGGCAGTTATCATAGCAATGCATTGCCTGCTTGTAAAGGCTGAGCCTTGCAAGGTGGGATAAAACCTTCCCATGCGGATGTGAGGACTGGGAAGAGCTCCAGACCTGAACATGGTGACTAAAAGAGGTGGGAAGGCGTGCTGCCAGGGTTTTGCCTTTAGGAAGCAGCATATCTTCATTTCTACAGCTATGGGAAAAGATAATAGGAGAGGGAATCAAGTGTGGCCAAGGGGCAAGGGATAAAAAGCTACAGGGCCCCTTTCCAATTTTTGTATGTAAATTATATACAAACAATCTATCTATTTCCTGTTTTCTTTTTTTTTTTTTAATTAAGACTTCAGAACAGACTATAGAAGGAAAGGCCCTGCTGTGTACTCTGAAGTATAACAAGGCATGGTGGCACAGTATGATTTGGGCCAATGTGAAAGACTTGTTTTATCACAGCGACTAAGAAAAATTGGGAGCTTTCTGCAAGTTCACTCCCAGAACATCATCACTCTTCTGCTTAACATTGGATATAAGTATCTGGCATCCCAACACTCACAGCAGGTGAGGATTCAGCATTCAAATGCTATCCCAACTGGTCAGCCTTGCTGACCACCTTAGCAGAGAGGCTAAGGACTCGGTGATGTTGTTCTAATTTGAATGGAATAGATTTTCACAAAGAGTTGAAGGCATTAGCACAAAGTTGTTGCTGTACACAGGGTTCAGGGTTTTGAGCACAGAGACTCCAGCTGAGTCCCATGGCAAAAAGCACCATAAAAAATCTCTTGGCTTTTATTAGAGATTCAGAGGAATGAAGAAAAACACTGTGGTCCTTGAAGTGTAGACTGTTAAGCTTTTCACACACCCTTCCTTGTTCCTTTAACTCTTTAGTTATAGAACTCAATTTGTTTGGAGAAATAGAAAGTAAATATTTAGTCACAAGTGGGATGAAAAATGGTGATTATTATGATTTCAGGAGGAAAAACAAGTTTGTTGAGATAGTCTAGACTGTTGCTACTAAAGCCCATCCTCCACTAACTGAAAACACAGCTATCCATGCAGCAAATAGACTTTCTGCTACTAGAACTAGCAAAGTTCTTCTCAAGGCTTATACTGTTCAGGAGGTTTTTGGGACAGATGAGGCCTAGGAGAGACTCAAAGTAGTGGTGTAGCTTTGATGACAGAAATGGTGTCCCTCAGGGTGATGCTTCATGCTTGCAGAGTTGCTTATATGCAGAACCATTGATTCAAGAACTTAACTGAAGTTTTATTTTCTTCACCAATCAATTACACAAGCAAGCTAGTTTTCCCTCTTCTTGCCTGTGTTCCTTGGGTAGGATCTAATGTCACACTTGAGTTTTGTCAGTGCTGTTGGTTGGACAAGCTTTGTGTCTCTCTCAAATTTTTCTGACTTCACTACATGACCTGGACTTAATTTACCTTGAATAGCTTTGCACATTACTGGAAGAAGTGAACACAAGCTGGACAGCCGTGTGCTTTCTGGATCTTGCTGAGGCAAAGTTTTAGAGCAGTGCAGAATAAGAATGCCATGCTGTTTTGGTGATTAAAATAACTTAATTTGCCTGGCCATCTATCACAATGATGCATTAAGAAATAAAACACAAGCCCTGGTAGTGGTAGGTGTCATGCAGGTGTAGGTTACAAGTCTAACCTCAGATATTTGATAAAAGAAACTTAAGTACCTGCTGACATTTTTGCTTCCTTTTCCATTTGGCTACTTGGAAGACTGAGTTAGTCTTATGGAGTAATGGTCCTGTGTCCACCAAAACCCTAACGAGGCTCAGATTACTTGATTTAGTTAGCTCACAGTGAAAAGGAGTATTTAAAAGAGAGGAAATACAATTGTGCATGAAATTTTTCCAAAGCCACTCAATGGAATATTTCCTTGAGTTGTTCCGGGCAACCCTTACATGCTGTCAGCCACAGTCGGATAGAAGTATGGAATCAAAATAAGGGAGTCTGTGGAGCTGCTTGAATAGGAAGACATTGTTAAGGAAAAACACAAAACATGCAAGGTGAGGAACAGAAATGGAAAATGTAAACCTCCTAACACCTGTGAGATATAAAATAGGTGTACAGACCTATGAATGTATGACCTATGTTTGTAATTGCTCAGCTTGCCTGGCCCAAATCCAATTGTATTATTCTTGGTAGCTGCAGGAACTCAAGAGCATGAAAATGGGAAAGAGGAAGTTTCTCCAGACCTAGAAGAGTTAAAGCCCTTAAAACTTAAGAAGTGTTTTCCTACTCTGCTGGGTTCATAGGGACAGGGCCTATTGTAAATGTAAAGTTAATTCCACGTTACCAAATAAATTAAAGAAGTTTACTTGAATTTAGAAAGGGTGAAATATAACCTAGCTATCTCTGCATGCAATCTGTGCTCTTTCCCATGCTTAGGCAGCAGGAGCTCTCCTGAGTGCATTCTTAAGTGTTTCCCTGCAAGGCATTGTTGTAGAAGGGAAGAGGGGAGGAAAACAGTTCTTTAAATAGGAATGGTAAAAATGTAGCAATGCAAACAAATACTGATGTGTAAACAACTTACTTCTTGCAGTGGATGTGAGTTATAAAATTACAAAGACAGCAGTTTGCACGCTTTCTAGGGCTTCATCCACCACCTGGTAAATCTCAAGAAAGGGCAGCAAAGCATCTCCTGGAGCTCTGGGATAGTGCCAAGCTGCAAGATGCTGGAGCAAATTTAGCATACCTGCTATCCTTTCACCCGTGTAGAGATGGCTCAGGGTTGGAAGAGCAGAATCAGAGTTCAGCTACCAAGCAAAGCATTTGGAGGGGCACAAGAGCCACGGAAACAACAGCAACGCTTGCTAAGAACTTTCATTACCTGAATCCAAACAGTGGCTGTTTGGCAGCAAGATCAAGCCAGTGTTACATAGTTGAGACACAAAAATGAGGCCTAGATATTTGGAGACCCAAAAGAATCCAGATATGCTGTCCCTCTAAATAGAAATCAGTACCCCTTTTCTCATTATAAGAAAATTCACTGTCTGTGTAGAATTTCCTTGACAGGTAGAATTAATATCAAATCATCACTCATTCTTCACTGTTATGTAATACCATACAGAGTTTTCAGGAGCTATTTTATTGCCCCTGAATAGTTACTTTTGTGGACACTTTTACTTGGATGAGCTGACTTCCATGTTAGAAAACAGCTTTACTTTTTTACTTCTACGGTCAGAAATTTATGCTACGGTCAGCTTTAGTTTTCCCAAAGTGTTTACTGTAAACAAGGCTTTTTTTTCCAAGTATATGATGTTTAATTGAGGTAAAGTACTTTCTAATTGCACAAGAAATAGAAGTAGCAAAACTGCAGGATGGTGTTTTAAATTTTTTTCTTTACTTTTGCTGTGGGGAAAAAAAAAAACATTTTTGCACTGATGAGATTTTAATTAGACACAGCTTGCATTAGCTAAGATTAGGAGCTGGATTACATCTCCTGCATTTTTTGAAACTCTATATGATGATAAACAGAAAAGGAAGAATTAACACAAAGTTTCATTGCATCTAAGGATATGCTTAACAGCATCTGAACAAAGATAACTGCCTTCCATTTTACCCTGCTGATACATCTGGGTTTATGAGCAGGAAATGCGGGTGTTTATTTATTGGGAGATATTTGTTTTAAATATTTATAGGGTGCAAACTCCTTAGGCACTTATAGGAGGCTTTGTGAATTCATCATGAACTTTTTACTCAGATGTATTTTAACAAATCCTTTGGCAAAACACAAAAAGATTTCTTGACCATCTTCTGTATTACCCTTACTGCACTGTTTGGGCTAAGAGGAGTTAGAGAGACAAGGACGCTGTCACAGATGAATGGACGTATCCAGAACATGGAGAAATCTCAGTCTGAAACAAAACTGAGATGGTAGAGTTACAGCTCTGGTATTCCTAACATTTTGTTCTTCCTTTACCTTACCTTTGCTTACACAAACACATACAATTATGATTCAGAGTTTTCTCTGACTTGAGTATACCGAAGAGGTTTTTGGGTAGCTAGTGTTTAGATAGGTGCCAAGAACTTATCTCCTGTGAATAATCACAAAAAATATAGGAGTTGCCTTGCTTTGCTTCTCCTCTATCTTTTGCCCTTAGATATGTGTTTCCCTTCTTTGACTTGTGAAAGAGCTGTACAGAGCAGTGAGAGATGTAGATGTTTAAAGCTGAGCATAAGTCAGTGCTTCAGCATCCAAGATAAATATTCTGGATCATGCCCTTTAGGTTAAGGGCAGAGCACTTCTTAGTGCCTCAGTTTGTTTGGAGAGGTTGGGCAGGGGGTTGTATTGTTTTCTTTTCCTCTGTCTAAATGACTGTACGTGTTGTAGAATGACCTATGAGTTTTCTTTTACTTATGTACCTATGGAGAAACAAGAAAGAAAAGTAGAGAGTATATTTTCTTTGTCCATAGTTCCTGATGACACAAATGTAATAGGCTACACCTCCCAAATTCCCTGCCAGCTCTTCACCTGAAAGCAACCTGTGAGCCAAAGACTGTTTCTTTCATTGAATTCTACTCTGTAAAAATGCATGCTGTGGAGCACTCAGTTGGTTGACAAATAGTCTCTCCCACGTGGCATTTCCATATCAGTGGTACTTAGGACTGAGAGCTCTAAAATATTTGTAAATCTCCTAGTACAACACCTCTGCCATGAGCATGCTCATGAAAGATGCAAAATCTGGCTTGACAGTCAGTACTCTGTGCCCAACCTGATGAACAGAATGAGTACTTTGGCTGCCAGCTCTCCAATCCCATCTGTTAGGATGATGCTTATGTGGGTTAGACAGTGGTCAGTCCCCTGTCCGTATTGTAGAAATTTGAAAAGCCTGGCCGGTCAGCTTGATCCCAAACTTGCAGGAAGAAAGCAAACAAGGTGCATATTTGTTGAGGAGACTTACAACTGACTTCTTTAATTAGAAGCTGTATTAATTAGAAAACTTTTTTAAAAAAAACACAGAGTTCTGTATACACATTATTTTTGATTTTATTAACTGGAAAACAAAAGTTAACTGAAAAATTATAATTAGCTTTGCTTCTCTACTGAATGATTTTGTACACTCTACCACACCTGTTGACATTTAAGTTCCAGAAAAACTTTTCTAAGTTAGACAATAGTAAAAGAGCAGATGATGAGTAGGCATGCAGATCGTAATGCTTGTAAATGCCAAAAAGACAGATTGTACGGAGCAGGCACCCTGAAAAAATATTTGGAAAGCTACTTGGTCTCTCTAAGTTTGTCACAGTGAAGAACTGCTTACAAGCAGTCTCACTCTATCCACTGACACCTGCAGATAAACTACAAAAGGAATTAATTAGATGAGACAGTATTTGGAGCCTGGCAGTCACAAAGGAATAATCCCAACTGGCCAACCCCAGGGTGCATAATGCCCTTGTAAAAATACCAAGGACATCACAAAAATCTTACTTTCCTATTAAGTTTATTGTGATTTATTGGTTCATATCATCCTGCTTCCTCTTGGTTTGCACGGCGGTTTTTCACTGTATTGTATATAATTGTAAGTAAAAGCCTCACTTAGTGCTCTGGGTTCTAGATCGTGGTGACCATCCAAATACGAGCAATGGCTTCAGACTCTGCCATAAAAGCAGAAGACATCAGACAGCATACACGAGGCAAGATGGAGAGATTCTTTAATAGCTCTGTAAGGAGTTCAGTAGATGTTAATTTTGAGATGTTCTTCATCCTGTTTACTGTCAGCTGTAACAGTAAAAAGAAGATGAATTTCAGCTAAAAAATCATTTCTGAAAAAGCCCAGAGCACTGTTAAGAAAACAGGAGAATGTTTGAAAGCTTAACTCACCATTTCATTGTTTTTGTTTTCTTTCCCTATTTCCCTGTCTTTCTTCTCTAACTGAATGTCCTTTGCCACACAGCATACATTAGCTCAGGGACGTATAGAGTTTTCCTCTTGAGAACACTAGAGTACAAATAAAGTAGGACATGGCAGGAAATACAGCAACTGGTGGTCTCACTGCCATGGGAAAAGAGTAATTTTTGTCATTTCTGACCTATCGGGCCATTATAAAATTACTTCCAGACATCGGCTGAGATCATCCCATTGTAACTTTGATTCACTTAGGTTGTAAAATAAATAAATAAAAATAAGGAAACGAGCAGTAACAGAGTGCACAACCCCATAATCTGTTGCTTCATTAATGCAAGATGTAAATGCTTCTCTTAATCTTTCTGAGCTTAGGAGTACAGGGTGGTGTATCATGATGACAAAGCAGGGTTATTGAAGGGACACTCTATGCACCCTTTTTAACTCAAACATATTTAGTGCCACTGAACAAAGAGCTTTAATTTATCTCATGTGCGAAGCTCGGAATGTATTGCTTCTTCAATCATGTTGATGCAGATAGCACAATTACTCAGAGCTGAAACTTCTTTCACCTACAGCTCAACTTCAGGTCATATCAGAAGCAAAATGCAGAGGTTGATTCCAAGTTGTTGCGTGATGTGAGGCTCTTACAGCTGGGCTAGCCACAGGGCTGCAAGACCCAAAGTGTCCTGAATTCCCAGCAAAATCATTAGCAATAGAAGCAGAGAGGGAATGCTGTGCTTTCCCCAAGCCCACCAACTTGAGATCCTTTTTGGGGATGTGACACTTGGTCACAACTTCAGTATATCTTTGCTGAAGGACAGAGGTATGTCCAGTGCAGGCACTGGCAGAACAGGGGCAGCTCTGCCTCTGTGGGCATCAAGCCATTCAGCTGGAGAGTTGAGAAGGCAGCTACAAGTACAGATGAGTGTATCTTGTAACGAGATAAACCACACAGAACATTTTCCTTCCAGACACATGTATGTTGCACCAGGCTTAATGCAGCTTCATAAGCACACAGCAAAGCAGGATATTTATAGTGCCTGTCACTGTGATATGTAAGTACTTGTTCAGCACTTAAAGCAAGTTAGACAAGCCAGCTGCAGGCCCTCCGAGGAAACAAGATTAGCAGGCAGCTTGTTGCTGCAGCCTCAATAGGAAGCACTTCCTGCTGGAAACTTTTGCAACCAAAGCAAGGGGATGATCAATTTCAGTGCAAGTGGCATACTCAGATCTGGCAGCAGGATACTCAGCCATGGACAGGGTAAATCTGGTTAGAAACTTTCAGTATTTCAGAACTCAATTGTATTTTTATTTACCTCATGTAGCTCTTGTTTCAGCTCTTACATGGCTTTGGTGTTGTGAAATAAAAAGATTCTGAGTACTGATTCTGCATACGTGACCTGTTGCATCCCATAAAAATAACTGAATTGGAATTGATTTAGTCCTGCCTCTTTCCTCCAGGCAAATTCAGTCTATTTTCCAATTGAGTATGTCAATCATTATAACGAACATTTCTAGATCATTTGAGGCACTGCTATGTCCATGCCAGGGGAAAAGGAGGAAAACCCTAGAGGTTGTTTTAACAGTTGTTATGGAGCTTTTCCTCAGGTCTTTGCATTCTAGGGTCTAGCCCATGATGTCCTGGAACTTCATTAAAATTAGTAAAGCTGAACTGTTCCTCTGTTTGGATGTAGGGCCAAAATACAAATTCCCACATATGCATGTGTACTTACAAACCCACTCTTGTGATCATAAGCAGCATGACTGCAGCATCAACCTCTGCAACCAGTCTTTGCAGAAGGTTGGCCATAAGAGGTCTGAGATGCAAGGCAGCATACCGAGGCCATGCATTAGTGCTGATGGTAGCATACATCTTTCCTTAAAGAAATCAAAGTTCAGTTCATGTGTCATTGAATTTCAACTGGTTTTAAATTCCCTCTACGTTAACAAAAGGGCAGTAACATTTCTGAATTCTTACATAGCCACTGCTCTTCAGAGGATTCTTAGATGTTTTGAGATGCTCTCTGTCTTGCTTTTTTTTTTTTTTTTCAGTTAGATGTTTGCATGACCTTCTGTGATAGAAATCTCTCATTAACTGTAGGAGTGAGAGATCAAGTGTTTTACTTTGAACTATTTAATTTAAGATTTAATTTTGTGCATGTCACTGCTTTCAAAATCAGTGATGGAACAAGAGCTCAGATGATTACTGCTGGCAACATGTTACTGTTTGAGACATGGACAAGTGATCCTGAATATACTTATATCTGTGTACTTTGATAAGATCTGGGAAAGAATGTAGCATCTCCACATGCTTCCCAAATTTTCTGCTGCCTGCACTCTGATTAAATTGGTAGGCTTCTTCTGCCTGATTTCTGCCTGACTTACAGGGCTGTAGCAATGACAGGATAGTTTGAATTAATATGAATTACCCAATAGTGTTATAGCATTTCTAGATGTCACATGTTCGAAAGCTGCTCTTCCAGGAATGATTAAAAAGCTGACATTGACAGCAAGTTGAAAGGCAACTTAAATACTACCATGCCTGCAACTTAGCATCCGTCGTATTACTGTATGCAGAATTTATTCTGCAGCTTTGGTCTGGTTATGGTTTGGTTGGATTAAGTTTTAATTAACAGAAATAGGGCTTATAATGTTTTGAAAGTGAAAGCATATATATATAAAATAATGTTTAAGTTCAGTATGTGCAAATTTACTTATGCTTTGGAGAAGTAGAACTTAAATAAATGCAAAGATAAAGGTCTCAGATAAATCAGACTTGCAGTTGTAGTTGAAGCTGTTCAAGGTGGGATAGAGGAGAGGCCATTAATATTAATATGGGCTTTACAGTTTGACATATGATAAAATAGAGGACAATTTTGTCCCTTATTCCATGGAATCACAGGACCTCAGAATAGCTGAAGTTGGCAGGGACTTCTGGGTCTATCTGCTCCAGCCACTGCTCCACAAGGACCACCCAGAGCAGGGTGCCCAGGACCACATCCAGATAGCTTTTGCACATCTCCAAGGTGGAAACTCCACAGCCTCTGAGCAACTTGTGCCAATGCTCCATCACCCACATAGCACAGAAGACAGAACCTCCTATGTTCCAGTTGTGCCCAGTGCCTCTTGTCCTGGCACTGGGTGCCACTGAAAAGTCTGGCTCCATCTTCTGCAACCTTTCTTCATGTATTTATGCATATAGATGTAATCCCCCTGAGCCTCCTCTTCTCCAACTGAGCAGCCCCAGTTCTTTCAGCCTCTCTTCACAGGAGAGCTGCACCAGACCCTTAATCATCTTCATAGCCCTTTGCCTAATACAACCAAGAATACCATCAGCCTTCTTAGTTACAAATGTGCATTGCTGACTCGTGTTCAACTTCGCATCTATCAGGATTCCGAAGTCTTTTTCAGCAGAGCTTCTTTCCAGAAGTGATATGAAAGTACAAATAAGGCATCCGAAGACCTTTGGGTCATCACAATCTCCTTTTCTTCTTTCTTTCATAATTCATTAAGCTGCATTCAAAAAGTCATAAAATACATATTTATGTGAAAGTGTGGAGTTGAATATTATTTTTTGTCCATGCTGTGCAAGTCATTTTCAAAAGAGTTTTATGTAAGGATGTGTATAAAATAAGATTAATATAATTAACTGGGTCTGTGCTTAGTTCTGTTTTGCAGTCAAACTTTCAGAGAGATATATATATTTGAAAGTGAATAAAAAAGCTTTGTTTTATGCTTAATTAATGGTAGGTACCACTTCACACTTCATGCAGTAATAAGATAATCTACTTTCATTATGGAGTAGTGGATTATATTTCTTTATGGCTAAAATAGATTTATTGTTACTATTTCAATGGAGTTACTTCTGGGAAAAGTATTGCTTAGATTTCCTTTCCTCTTTTTCCCCTCTTTCTTCATTAATTTTTTTCCTTTATGTTTTTTCCCCCTTTACTTCGAGGCTTCGACTGGAGATTCTTTTTATAGAGCAAGGAAAGCAGAGCAGGTTTGGCATTCTATTTTGAGTACCATTAAAATGTGTATAAATGGAACACTCAACAAAATGTGACAGTAATGGCACGCCAAATTCACAAGTGTTACTGTTTCACACTGCAGTTCCTGCTCTCATGCAATTAAAATGTGCAGTAGATAATGTTGGATGACAATCTCTAAATATTTCCTTGAGTTTCTGTTTCTTGTAATTCTACCACAGTTCCCTTCCCTTATAACAGTAAGGTAAGGGAATATTACAGTTATTAGTGTACTTTCTGGAAGTATTTTGCAAAAACACATCTAAAATTCAATTATGTTTAATGTAGGCCATAATCTTAAAAGATATTTAGATGCTGAACTTTGAGGATCTTGGCCCTAGGCACATTGCAGGATGTACACACATGAATAATAATAGCACTAGTCACATTTATGAAGTCACTGCATGATGGGATATATGCGGGATCAGGAGCTAGTGTTACTGAAATTAATGAAAGTGTGACCGTGGTTGTAAATAGAGAATAGCAAATGCAGAACCCTGTAACTGTCTTAATTGGAAAATGTCTTGCACATCTCCTGAAATTTTCAATAATAACAATTAAATGCAAGACAATTTACCTTAAGCACTTAAAATTCCTGGACCCTGGCATCTTCTAGCTCTCTGGATCCAGCAGCCAGCAGACTAGCCTGGTAACAAGCTTGAGCTGACAGTCTGAAGAGATTTTCTGCCTCTCCGTAATTTTCATTAGATGATTACAAGAGATTAAAAAAAAAAAAAAAACAAAAACAAAAACAACCACCTGACAGCCTGGAGTTTTTCTTTCTCAGAGTGAGTAAGAAAATATACAACTATGCTGCAGATTTTCCAGCATCTCATTCCAAATTAACCAGAGACCAAATCAGACACTAAATAAGTCTAACTTTAATCTAAATGAAGTCTAAAGAGCATTAATATCTGCTCTTACAACAGTTCATCTTACAAGATCTATCAAGCATGTGTATTATGTATATGCAAGTCAATCCGTCTGCTGATGCAGACATGATTAACTTGCACGGTGTCTCCTAATCACCTCCTTCTGCAGCTAAGAATCTGCACAAAAAATAATAGGTAGATTGTTTTTTGTTTAGGGCAGCATTCAACATTGCTGATTAGAATCCAATTGCAATCGTCATTCCTGAGGGCATGCTGGAGACAGGCTAATTTATCCTTTCTTCTGGCAGTTAGATCAACTTCATCCTTTCTCTCTAAGGTACAAATAAGTCTCAAAATCTAGATAAGATATACCCAGAACAAGCATGGTCTGAAGAATCCAGAAACACAGAATTGTATGGTTTTAGATGACAAAAGTTCATCCTCAAGTTTCCAAACTCTTGCCATTGTTAACTCTCTTTGCAGTGGATGTATGTTGGTATTTGCAGAATTAGATGCTTTTCTTTGCCATCTACTTGCACAGAATTTTGCAGAATGGGCTTGTAGCGTCACTGTAGACTTTATTCTTCCTAGTCTGTTGCAAGTCCCAAAGAAATTTGTATGAAGGCTGGGAGTTGTGAAGAATTAGGGAAAAGTAGTATTGAGTAGGTAACTCACTTCCTTCACCCTGGGAGAGCAAGAAGTGGTTTTGGTTATTGGCCAAGGAGCCCACAGCTGCCTACCTTCTGGGGAAGAGTCAAATTCTCTGAGGCAAGAGAGTGAATGTCTCCACAGGTAACCAGGAACGACAGCTGGTTCCCACTCCACCCTTCTAAAAAATCTGAGATTATGTGGAGAGATCATCTGTCGGGGGAATGGACAGTGAAAGGTCAAACACGTAGAGCTCTCAGATCTTTAGAAATGTCAGGGAAAAGATTGTAAGCCATCTGCATGTTTTAGTCATTTTAACTAAACTTTCTTATTGTTGGACTGGGTTTCAAATGTTTAAGCAGGATTTGTAGAAAACCCAACATCCAGGCTGAACCACATTTGATAAATATTGTTGTATTAAGTTGCAGGGCTTTATCTCAATGTCTATACAAAGGCAGTGCTTCATTTTTCAGTTCCCCTGTGAATTCCTCGTGAATGTATGGTCTACGTACAACCCATCAGCCAAAACTGTACTCATTCTAGCAGCAGCCTCAAAGCACAAAGCTAACAGCATTGCCATCAATAAAATGCATATGGAATTCCTTAAGCCTGTGAATGCTCGCTTTCTCACCTCTTTCTCTCAGAGGTACAAAGTAGTTCATAAGAGCAGGAGATTTCAGTTATAAAGAATATTTGTGTCAGTAGCAGACATAATTAAAGGAATCGTTCTTTGGTTTAACATTCACCTTTGGCACAAATTCTGTTGGGGTTTAAATGTGGAAGGTCATAAATATTGTACGTAGGAAGAATAGCATCTCTATTTACAGACCAGCTGAATTAAAAACCACAAGCAGTTAGGTGGTCCAGATGAAAACTATTACAGTGAGAGGTGAAAACCATAGCAAGTATTGTGGCCCCAACTTAAGGAGCAGTGCACGCACCCACAGTGATTTGCAGCAATGGTGAAGTGATTTCATGGCCAATCTGCTGATGCACACCTAATCCTTGATAGTGCAAGTTTGCTAGGAAATACCTGCTGAAGTTCTACAGAAATCAGTAATAGACAGCAGGGAAGATTTGCTTCATATTTTCATTGCTTTAGGTTACTCTGGACCAATATCAGATGTCATCTTTTGTTATTTTATCTTCCAGTTACTTTCAGCTTATGCCTTTCAATACCAATCACCTTCACTTTCTATTGATACTTAATAGGAGACAGTACAGGAATAATAGGAAAAGCAGGGCAGCTCAGCTTTTATCTCACCACCAGCTGTGTCTATTCATCAGTGCTCTCAAGTGAATCAACTAGATGCAGTGATCTAAAAATATCTCTTTTCTGCTATCATAAATCCATAAACTGGCACATGTTTCTTAATTATTCCACTCATCAGCAGAGAATAAGGATGACACCAATCTGGTACCCAAGCAAATCTCTTAAGCTTTGGCATTGCAACTCCTGTACAGCAGTGTGAAACATGAGACCAAGTAATCTTTGTTTCTATAATTTGGATTAAAAGAACCACATAAATGATCTGACATTCTCAAGTGTGTTTACATGGTTACATGTGGATGTTTTTAATAATCTTTTCTCCAAAACTGCTGTTCCAAAGCAATATATGTGTCTAAACTTGTCTACCAATACTTTCTGTAATCAGCTGAATGGAAAACTGGAAAACTCCTTTATTTTGGGGTACTATAATGAGATGCCCATGTACAGGACTGTGTTAAGTCTGGATGAGGTCTGAACCAGGTCTTGCTTCAAGGCACTGCACGCTGTTCAGAAGTTTTCCATGGAATCAAGTTTTACCGGTGGTTTGGAGAAAAACAATGATTAATGCTGGAGCCGTGGCAAGGAATAAACAGATCTTACTTATGTATGATGAAATTGTTGATACGTGTACTAATTCTGGGAAAAACAGCAAGGAGAATAAACATGCATTGAATGTAGACTTGCCTCTTCATCCTAAGACCATTATCAGTGGAGATCTTAATTCTTTAGTAAACATGAAGGACATATGGTATTCCTAAGTAGAAGAATGTCCTTATAAGGCAATTAAGGGTCTGGGACTGAGTCAAAATGGAGTAAGACTGTGCACGGAGTCTCCTTTGCACTCTGTACTCTCTTTTTGAAGCTCCATCCAGCACAAAGATTTGGCTTTATGGATAAAGTCACGGAGCTACTTTTCACTGCAATACTCAAAGGCAGTTCAACTCACGCCACGTGCTTCTGTGCAAAACACTGCTCTCCTGGCACTACTGCAGAAAGGAATATGAGTAGGTAACTGCAGAGGCAAGTAAGCCAAAGGCTGCACTGTTAAGGCACCTCTGAACACCCTTTAGAGAGATCTAAGGAAAAGCTTTGTGGATTCTCTGCCTGACACCACAGGTCTCTGTGGCTCTCTCCCTGGCTGCTACCTTCATTGGATGGCCTTTCTTTATGGAGAATAAGGCAGAGCAGGGCTGCAGTGTGAGCCACATCACTGGGAAAGTGATTGTCTTTGCAGAGAAGGAACAGCAACATGCATGGGGTAAATTTAAGTGGAAAATGAATTATTTCTGTGGAAAGATTTAAAAAAAGGGAGTGGGGAGATGGAAGGGAAAAAAATGATAACTTGTTCTGTGCTCCTCCAGGGGTTTTAGCAACTATAAAAATTTTACAAGTATAGGGAAGAAGTAGTATCATGAAACATTTTCTCAATTTTTAATGGTGAACCTTATTCTTGTTAAGATTGTATCATGAATCTGTTTCTTTTAAGAAAGAGGATTGTGCTGTTTATACATATAGTGTATAGTTACTGTTCCAGTGTCCCATCCTCTGCAGTCCTCTCACATGGTCATCATCATAAACTGCTATCAGTTCTTTTTTCTTCAAAAGTAGCCAAAACTTCCTTATCAATTAAAAAATCAAAGGATAAGAAGTCAGCCAGCTGCCTACAAAATGGCAGCCCTGCTCAGTTTTAATTTATGCCTTCCTCTTCCAGGAGATGTTTGAGAACATGTAGAGCAGGTAAGGCAGCATCAGAGGTCTCCAGCCATTAACAAACTTACCACCATACCCAGAGAATTTTGAGACTTCTCAGTAAGGGACTATCTCCTTCCTCTTCCCAAGCCTATAGTTTTCCATCCTATGACGGAATGCCTTCTATCTCAGTCACTTAATGATTACACTTTGTTTTTCAAAAGAATCATTAAGTGAGCTGGCATTGTTGATACTTGGAACAACTAAATTCAAGAGAAATCAATGAGTCCCCAGACAGATCTATTACGGTCTGGCCCTGTTTGGTGAAGTAATATTCTTCCCTTTTTCCCCCTCTATAGTGCAGAGAAGAAGGAGTTATTTGGGGTGTAAGTAATCACTCTTTTTCTTGCCAACAATACCATCGCTTGTACTGCTTTGTTGGGTCAAAGAACTGGAATTCACCATATCCTGTTCTTCATTTTTTTTTCTGTGTTAAGTTCTTGTTTTACATTTCAGAGCTGTTTTTAATAGACTAGAGACTGAGTAATGGGTGGTGTTTTAGTTATGAAGGTAAAAGACCACTTTCAATCCCAGAGTTCGTATTATTCAGAGAGGAAGGAAAATGTTGGCCATTGTCAAGTCAGTATTGGAATCTCATCAGGGTCTTGAAGCGTCTGTGAATAGGTCCATCTCAGGGAAGAAAAAAAAAAAGAAAAAAAAAGGGAAAGGAAAGAAAGAAAAAAAGGGAGGAAAAAAATCTCTACAACACATTACAAAGAGTACTGTAGAATATTAAGTTTTTATTAATAGATTACCATCTATTAATTTATGAATGCATACGGAACGAAATAAACTAAGAAACACAGTTCAAGATTCTTTAATCATCCTTAAACACAGATCAGCTGAAAGGTGTAATATTAGAAAGCATTGTGTGGAGCCAAAACCAGGCATTCCTTTATGTGACATTACCTTTCAAAACCTTACTCAAAAGAGAAACAATGAATAAGAATGTAAGCCTAATATTAAAGCAATAATAAACTAGATCGCTTCAGATAACCTGCAGTGTTCCCTGGTTAAAACACAGCTCTCACTGTTATGTTTATGATAGAGGCCTACAGGTGATAGAGCACAGTGTTTTTCACTTCTGGGGGAGAGGGCTTATCCCCAAAGGTCCCGAGCCAGTTTCTGTAAATATGTGTGTATCTTTAATGCAAGCACACACAGATTAATTGCATCTACTTGGAACAAAACTTAAACCTTCGTTCAATTTTGTTATGAGAAGTGCATGTGATCGTGGTTAGAACTTAGAAGTATGTAACTTTATTTTTCAAGTTTGCTCAATATTATACAAGCTCCACAGGAGGAAGCTCACAGCTGAGTTCCCAAAAACTTCTTCAGATGAAGAAATCTTAAGGCTATCAATTTAAATCACTGTAGTGACACAAATCACAGAAGTTGCTTCCTATTGCTGAATAACGTGATTTAAAGAGCTAAAGGTTATATTTAAAACACAGTCACCTGTTGTCGTGATGAGTGATTTGTTTCATAAACTTTTCAGCTGTGGGGCTGAACATTTTTGTTCCATTATTTTCCAGCCTCTGTTTGGTGAGAGGAAAGTGGCTATTTCTACTAAAACAAACTAATTACTGCTAAACAGGCGAGAATGTTGTTAATTAAGGGACTTAAACAAATCACGCAGTTTGTGAAACATTAAGGTCTGTTATAAGATGATAACGATAACTGTGAGTATTATAACTGCCATTATGAAAATGTTAGAATAAATGTTCTGGAAATTATGCAGTCTCTCTTCTATAGTTTCACACTGAACTTTTTTACTCCTTTATCTCTGAATTCATGAGCATTAAACACACACAGCTTGGAGCACTTCACAGAACAGAATAAATACATCTCCTCTTTCAAATCAATAAAGCCACTTCAGTTAACAAAGACTTCATTCTTGTTGGAGCAATAAAAATCTATATAATGTTTGCTTTGATTACTGTTCTGGGATATCTTTTGCCTGTACAGTTGGAGCTCTAATTGCCCTGCCACCAAGAGGCCAGGAGAAAAAAGACTCAAACCACACAGCCAGGCATAGCATTACAGGCTTCCATCGAACACTCTGCCCGGGAATCAGAGGGTTACCCTATGAAAGCTGCTTTCTGTTAGGTGAAAAAATATGTGTATAATCTGGCTATTCATCAGTGGTAGGAAATGCTTTCGAGGAAGCTGCAGTAGCACAGCCATAGGGAGAGCTGCATTTTGAACCCACCATACAGCAGAACAGTTTGTCAACATTCAAACTGAAAAAAATAGTAATAAGAAAGGGAAGTGAGGCTGTTATGTTCTGGCTGTAGTTGTTCTTCTCTCACAAAGCAGATGTAAATGGGGAGGCTGGGACCACTGCCATGTGCTCGGAGTCCCGCAGCTAGCTTGATGTGATCTGCTTTCACTAAACTGCTCGTGCATAAGCCTGCACATGTATTTAACTCTGAGGAAAGCCCTTAACAATGAGAAATATGCCGGTTTCGAACTAGAAGAAGGCAGATTAATGTTACAAAGGTGTGCATGGAAGTCTGACCCTACTTTGTTCAGCCTTCTTTTTAGGGAAACATTTTTCGAGTTTTTCTGAGTTTTTCATGTCCTTTAGGCTAAGCTTCAATCTGAACCTTGGGAAATCTGTTGTGGGAAGATGCAGAGGCTTAGAGAGCCTTGCCCGAGGACAAAACTAGCGAGGAGCCGTGGGAGCGATGTGCCGCCCGCCCCAGTGAGATGCGCTGGGGCCGGAGGAGACGGCGCCCGCCCTCTGCCGGCAGCAGCCCGCCGCGCCCGGGGACGCGCAGAAGGGAGCGCAGTCACGGCCACGCAACAGCCCGAGTCGGGAGCGACCCACGGGGGTGACAGAGGCCACCTCCTGCACCGCCCGAAATTCGGCAGCAGGGCTCACCATCGGGATTTCGGGCAAATCAGGGGACCAAAAGGATCAAACTTGTTTGGTTGTTTGTTTCGTTTTAAGTGCTACAGAGTATTTGTAGATGGGAATAAATAAATAAGAGATCTGTCACCTGTTCGTAGATAACTTGCATGAAAGATAAAGCTCTCTGATATATCATTTGGTTGTAGTTCGAGGGCACAGATTTCAGTAGCGGGCAACGAACCCAAGCCTCACTGCCTTTCAAGAATGTAACATCCATCACTATTGAAAGTGACACACATCTCTGAATCTTTTGTCTTTATTCCCTAGGTGTGTGAGTCTGCAGCTCCAACAGCACCCTACTGCACAAGTTAAAAGCTTGATATTAACAGGATAATATGCAAAGTACCCAGTATCCAGCAGGAGAACAGGTATGGAACTTGACCCGAACATTAGCATAATTACTAAATGCTCTTTTAGTTCAAGGATGTCCCCTTCAGACATCATAAGCCCAACTGTTCTAAAGAGCAGTGAGGGCAACATTAATTGCCATACATTTGTTAAGCAAGCAGGAGCATGTGAAGCCAAAAATGTATCATGAACAGGACATAATGCTGCCTCTCAGTGATTCAGCACAGATCTGAAGGGTTGATTATTATGAGGTGAAATGCACTTTAAATCCTCTTCTCCAGGTAGGGAGGTATACTTTGACCACAGCCTTGCTAATATAACACCCAGACTGAAAATTTAGCACACCGGTATAGCGTGTGAGCTTGGGTGGTTTTCAGAAGACCTGGTTCCCTAAATAAGTAAACTACACAGTGATCTATGATTCTGGAAGTTGAAACGCAATCACCTGTTTTCGTAGATTTTGCTAGCTATGAAGAAACTTTCCTCAGATCACATTGCTACCACAAACAGTCATTCCCAGCACGAAAAAAAAACCCTCAGAAGTTTCAACTGGGAATGATGATGTATTGCTCTTTAAATGTGGGTAGTTTCATTTGCAGATCTGCAGTATCACACAAAGCAATCACAGAGGAAGTAATTGCCTACAGATTTAAAACTGCATTATTTGATGCCTTGTGGTATGTATGTCAGTGAAGTTAAGAGATATGTATCACACCTGCTTTTTTGATTGTACTGTGCTGGGCTCTGCCATAAAATAAGAACAGTGTGGCAGAGCCTGAGGGAATGGTCCAACCAAAAGAAGGTGTGTGGTATGCCTTCAATGACAGGCATGCCACATGCTGCCCAGCGCTGCAAACAGCCAGGGGAGTAGCTTGCAAAATGTAGCCTTTGCTCAAGTACTTCATGCTGCTTCAGCTGTGTTTCAAGAGCTGAGAGCACTCTACCAAATGTAATCACCTGATGTGGAGCCCCACTCTGCCCCTTTATAAATACTAGTGAAGTGGAGTGCTTTCTCAGGTGAGTTGCCCCAAAGTGACAGTATCTGTCTAGGGACACGATGCTCAGGGCAGAAATGGGTTATTGAATCTTACCGTAGTCATCAATCCATGGACAAGATTTCTCTGCTGTTCAAACAGCACTGCTTCTGCCTAACATAGGGTACCTTATTACCTCTGCTCCAGTCGTGATCCAAATTTCCCAGCTCTGTGCAATGGGGATCAGGAAATCATTGTTTTTATACAGTGCCTGCTGCACTGTATCACTTCACCTCAGCTGTGCCACTGTAACAACCGAAAATATAAGTTCCCAATCTGTTGAGCACTGTAATTAGATTACTTTTTGTATAATTTTTTATAAATGTAGAGAACCTCAAGAAAGCATCTAGAGCAAAATCTGGTAATTTATACTACTAATCACAACGTTAATTATGAAGGCTGATAGGACTTTTCCAGTCCAACCTACCTTCTACATGATTGTGTTGCAACTCCAGATGCTCAGGCAATAAAACACAGTGGAGTCAAATGTACCAGCTCTGCACTTTCAAAAACTGCCTTTTAAGAGCTGGAAATTCCTGAGCTGACAGCAGGGGTGAAAAATTTCAAGTACTGATTCAGAACCTTACCCTCATTTAAAAAGCTCTTTTGGAAAACAAACAAACAAAAACACACACAAGTTACATAGAAACACACAAACATTACCCTTGTTTGCATAGGCACTTGCAAAATGAAGTTGCTGTTTCTTGAATGTAGCTGAATATACCAGCTAAGATAGCACCCGTTAGGCACCTAAATCCACCTTCCAAAGCAAACTGTTTGAAACGGTTTGACACCCCATATTTCTGTCTAAAATTGGAGATCTACATCTGCTTCAGATAATTTTCTGATGGGTATTCAGTAGTTATTAAAGGCATTTAAAGAAAATTAAATGGTAAACTTAAGGTGGAATATATTTTTAAGTCACCTACTTTTCAAACATTCAAGAAAATATCCTCTCCAGCCACATTCCATTAGAAAGCAAAAACAAATCCACTTTGGAATAAACCCAGGCAATTTGAACTTTCTAATCCCAAATCCCTGATTTATCTCAGTCTTTTAACTGTGTCAAATCTGAAGTTTATTAAGCTGACCTAATAATTCTGCTCACCTCACAGGGGGAAAGCTAAAGAGTCCTTGGGACAGCCTGCTTTCTGGATGGGCCATGTCCTATGTAGTGGCATTTGGGATGCCCAGGCACAGATAGAGTTTGTCATTACGTAGAGGACCTCTGAGGATGCTCCATGATTTGGGCATGTGCAGCAGATCGGATGCACTCTCTTATGCATAATGGAGCACAAAAAAATTGGAAAACACTTTCTCCAGAGAGCCTCTGTTTAGCTTTTAAGTGCTGTTGTTTGAACTGCCTTCTGCAGGTCAAAGCATATCTACTTCCAGCAGGAAAGTGATTCCTCCACACCTTAGGCTGCAGTACTCTGGTTCCTTTGTCTGCCACAACTTGGGTATTCGGAAAAGACTTGCTTGTCCCCCAGCTGAGAGTTAGCTGTCCCCATGCTGTCACTTGCGTCCTGACTGTGATCAGCTCTGCTCCCCATGCGCTATACCAGGGCAGAGGCTGACACACTGGCAGCCACTAGAGATCCCAGACAAGGCTGCAGGGACATCGACTTGAAATTGGGATGGACCTATTTAATGAGGTCACTGAGGTACTAACTAGAAACTAAGCCTGGAACTATAGGTATTACTCCTGGGAAGACCCAAAACATCAAAAATAAATTAACTCCATTTAATGGAGAAGCCAGACCTCCCTCTCCTGTCTCTTGTGGCACTGGATGTGCCCGTCAGCTTGTGCCTCAATGCATTCAACTTCCGTCTTTCAGGGATCTGTTTTCTTGCCTCTGCAAAGTTTCATCTAGCACAAGAGAAACAGTAAGTACCCAACAAATGACAAAAGCTCCCAACTTTACTGAGTTATGGCAAACCTGGCAAACAAATGTCATGGATGGGGAAATGATCTGTGCTTCCCAACCACCGCATAAGGCTGGGGAGCACGAGGTCTGGGATGTATGTAGGGCACAAGTAATTAAAACCAAAAACAAAACAACAAAAACAAAACCAACCAAACAAAAAAACCAACTTGTTCTGGAATTATATTCTTGTTCAGAGTTTCCCTTCCACTGCTTACACAGCCTCCAAAGTGATGATGGAGCTTCAGTGTTTTCTAAACTATACTGTAGAGCTGGAAACAGACAGGACTAGAACACAGAAGCTGCTGGGCTTGAAGTGTGGTCTTCCTGGGGCACCTTCCTGGCATATCTCCCCTCTAAAATAAAGCTCCCAAAACCCAGAAATGGGGATGGTACTTGTAGGAAGAGCATTAACATCAAAAGGCTGAGGTATAGAGCCCCATGAGGATAAGCAGCTCCTGTGGCCCCAGGAAACTCTTATGCAGCATTGCCATGGCAGCCTCATGCTGCTACTTCTTCCTGACGGGCAGAAGGCAAAGGCAGCGTGTCTGGGAAGATGCATGAAAAAGTGCTGCTTGTCTCATGGGCAGCTCTCCTTGGGGAGCTTTTGGACTGCAGGAGAGGCTGCCCAGGGCAACACAGTATGCTATGGGACTATAGCCCCCTGGAATAGGTGCAGCCTGGCACATGAGAAGCTGTGTCTGGGCACTGCCACAGGCAGCCCACCTGGGTTCTGCAAGGGGAACAGCAACTTAAAAACCCAAACCAGCAGTGAAACCTAAGCAAGCCCTGGTCGAGCAATGAACCTCAGCTGTGGGCACTGCCTATGGGATTCGGTGGACAAGTAATGAAGGCAGAGGGCAAGAGAAGGCACGTTGACGGTGCTGGGCTAAGGGCTGGGACCCCGGGGTGACCTCAGCCTTTTAGGAGAGGCGGCAAAGGAAGGGAAAGGGAGAGCCGTTCCCTGGGGAAGGGGGCTCCCCAACCCCCTCCTGGGGTAGCCTTTCCCCTTCTCCCCCAGGGGGATCGGGGAGGGCTCTTTGCGTTCGGTCGTGTGCATGTGTGCGCTTCAGCATCCGTGCAGGGGGAGCGGGGCAGGGCTGCGGCGGGTGGTTCCCAGCCTCCCCCGCCCCCTTTCCCTCTGGGTTCGCTCCTCGGCTCCGGCTCGCATTTGAGCGCAGGCGGGCGGCACAGCCCCTCTCCCAGCCCGGCCCTGCCCGGCCCCCACCCGTCCCCGCCCCGCGGGCTGCGGGCTGGAGGTAGCCGCGCCGTTCCGAGCCGAGGCACCCGCGGGAAGGCAGCGCTCCGCCGGGCTCCGCTCCGCGCCCCGCCATGCCGCGCCCGTGCCTCGCCGCCCCCCGCCCCGCCGCACTCCGCGCAGCCTGAGCGCCTGCGGGGCTCCGCGCCGGGACGGGGCCGCCGGCGGCTGAGCCGGCTTCGAGAGGCACCGCTCCGCGCTACCGCCCGGCTATGGGGAAAGGGTTGGAGGGCACGGCGGCCCGCTGCGGGCTGGGAATGGGATACCTGCTGCACAGCGTAGTGCTCCCCGCGCTGGCCGTTCTGGGGGCCAGCCGGCCCGGCTCCGCCGCGCAAGGTGAGACTGCGGGGGCGGCGGGCGGGGCGAGCCGGCGGGGCACGGCCAGCGGGGCGGCTGCCCCGTCCCGTCCCGGGGTCTCGAGCCGGGAGCGGAGCGGGGGGGAGCCGCCGTGGGGCTGGATGGGGCCCGGTGGGGCTGGGGGCTCCGCGGGCACAGCAGGTGGGAGCCGTTGCGGCCGCTCCAGCCCCTCGGCAGAGGTCTTCTTCCACGCTCTGCTTCTTTCTTAAAGCGTGATGGACCCGAAGGCAGTTACCGCTTGTGTGGTGTCTTTATTTTATGTTACTGTTTTATGTTCACCGGGTCGGGGGCTGCGGAACTGCATTTACTAAGTCTGTTTCTCTCCGAGCTCGTGTGCAAATTCCCCCATCAAAGTGAAAGTGGCTCTATGCGTTCCGCGGTGTCTGGAGTATCACAAAGAGCCCCGGTTCGGTTCGCTCCAGCCCGGCTGCTGCAGACAGGCACAGCGGGAGGCTGCTTCTGCTGCCAGATAAAACTTTCTCGGTGCTTTTCTCCTCTCTTCCCGAGAGTTCGAACTGAAGTGGAAATGATGGCTTCTGCTGGGAAATACTTTTCTACAAGCTCCTCAGCACTGTGGGGAGAGAGGCTGCTGCTGCGTGTGGGCAGCACAGCACGTAGCGGGGATGTGCGGGTTCGTTAAAGCTCTTGCAAATTCCCGGTTATGTTGGTAGCGAGAGAAAGGAATTGTCAGAAGCTGATCGCGTGTTTCATACCTGCCACCGAGAAACAGCAACGTGCAACAAAGCTTTGATTTGGAGATGTCAGCATAGTGCAAGTGGAAGAACGCTGGTTTTCCCCTCATCACTTCAGTCGAGAGGCACTAGAGACGGCCTTGCAGCCCGACCCCGTGCTCTCTCCCAGCCATCGCAGCCTGCTCTTCTCCAGCCTTTGGCCTGGGGAGTGCTCCCATCCGCTCTTGCTCCCGTTGCCCCTGGCAGGGTGTTGGGATGCAGTGTGCATCGTTTCTGTACCTTAACCCCGTTAATCCTTACCCGCTGGTACTTGCTCCATCCTTGGTCACGTTTCCACAGCGTACCAGAAATTTATCTCGCAGGGATATTGGAAACCTGGTTATGAAAAAGAGACTGTAGAAAATGGAAGTACAAAAACCAATTATGCATCATATCACATTTCTGGATCATTTTTTTTTCCTCGGTTGCTTTCCTGTTGGACATGGCTGGGGCTTGATGTTCTGTTTTTCAAGGTTTTACTAGTACCATGTGCATGCAGACCTAGATGTCAGTGGCTTCATGTCAGTCTGTGCGGATCTGAGGATTGAGAAGATCCCCTCGGGCAGTAGGACCTGGAGCAGCAAGGAGCCTGATGTCCTGCTGGCAGGACACGGGGACCTGCTGCTCCACGTCTGCTCACTGCAGGGCATCCTGCACCCGCTGCCACATGCTTATAATGTAATGCTGCATGGCAGAGTGCTGTGTGCGTGCTTAGGGACAAGGGCAGGGGGCATGAGTGTGGGACCAAGAAAGGCAGGAGAGGTCTCCAGCAATATTTCCCATCATTTGCAATGTCGCACACTTTCCACAACTGGGTGGAAAACTGAGGGAGATAGTCATTTGGTTTTGACTCATTTTTCCACGGCTGCTTTTATTTTTGCTTCCTGTTTGTTGGATGTGGGTGCAGAATTTGGGTGCAGACCTGGCTTTGGCATCCTTCCCAGAGCTGAGGGATTTTCTGATTGGTGTTTGTCTTGGTGAACTTCATTTATGTATGCATAGTGCTTCTGTAAGGCAATGAATCAACAGTTTAACTGTGCCCTCTTCAGGAAGTTTTTTTACTATATCTCACAGGCAAAGTTTTAATGCTGTTTTGTTTCTACATTTCCAAAATATACAAATATTAAAATGATTCTTATGCAATCCCATTCTCCAAAGTCATCACCCAGTTGGTCAATCTTTTCTGTGGTGGAACCCCTCCACTACTTCTTTCATTCACAGACCCTTGAAAGCAGCAGAAATGGAAAATGTGGCACTCTCCAAATCAGCCTTGGTCTTTTCTGATTTTCACTGGGTCTGCAGCCAGCTGACATGGTTTTAATTGTGCAAACAATTCAGTGGTCCTATGTGATGCTTTGAAAAGCAAAAACAACAGCAAAAAAAAGGTTTAAAAGGGTGACTGTCTTCAACCAGCAAACACTGACACAGTTATAATGTTAAGAGGCATGGAAGGAAGTGCATTTTTTTTTTCCCCCCAGTACTTGCTCCTAGTGCTATTTCTTATTTTGCTTTGCTTCTCCATTCCCCAACCAGCTTTATCTTTTGAAGCTGGCTAGGGAAGCTGTAGGCATTGTGGGGCTTCTGCTTTAATGCTTTCCCTTTCCATTGCCTCTTGGAAAATAAATGTATCAATTGAGTGCTTGGTGCATCGGCCCCCACGCTCCCTTGCAGAGAGATTCATATCATTGCATCCCAGAATCCTCCTGTAAACCGTTCAGCAGACCTAAATACACTTTTTTATTAGCATTTCTTATCTTATTATCTGAAGCTGTCTTAAGTATTTTTCCGTTGTTATCAGGAGAGAACAGGAAATGGCCCCAATGTTAGAGAGAGCCTGTAATTTTTAAAGGGGAGTGAAAGCGGCCAGGGAAATTATCAAGCCAAAATCAGTTTGAATGTGATGTTTGTTATATTCATTATACTGCTATACATTAAAAAAGTCCCATTAGAAGGAGAATCCAGGCATCCCAACGTGTAAGAGAAAAGAACAGCCAACTCCAGACCAAGCTGTGCTCAGCGTCTTGGTGCCATCTGCCGTCAGAGCAACTTTCCCTTCTTGTGTCTATCAGCAGAGAGTGTGCTTCAGCTGTTGTGCTTCCCTACTTTCTCTTCTCTTTGGACGTAAAAGGACTTTGCCCCACAGCCCCATTCTTTTTCTTCAAAGATGGGTGGGACAAAAGGAGAGCTGAAATGCCTACATGCAGTGGTGAGTGTGGTTCTGCCAGTTTCATGGGCTAATAATAGTGCGGAAGAGATGGGTAGAAAAGTTGAAGTCAAAGGGGCTGCATGTGAATGAGGCTTTGTCTCATTTCTTCCTTTGCAATGAAAGTGCATTTTTTATGCTTAACCTCTGAAACCTAATTAAATTAAAGTGATAATTTAAAAAGAAAACTGTAAAAGAGCCATATGTGCAGATATTTGTCCTACCCCAGCATACTCCTTATTACCGACAGCAGCAGTTTGAAAATGCTTGGTGCGGAAAAAGTGAAACACAACATGTGAATGTACGAACCTTTTGGGGATGCACATCCTGATTAAAAAACTAAATGCATCTTGTAGGAAAAAGGAAGAAACAGACTTAATTTTCTTGATGTATCAGTGGACCACTTGTATTTGATCGTGTGAATGTAATAGCATCTGCATCAGTAAAGCCAAGGAGTATTTCACTGTGAACAGATAAACCCATTTGGAACATTAATCTCTTTTCAAGTGTTGTGCTCTTGCAGATTTCAGTGATGTTCACGAGTTTGGGCCAGATGTTGCAGCCCTTGCTTGCCCCCAGTAGTTTTTCAGTGCTGCAGAGGCTTCCCAGGGAGCATGGTGACCCACTGGGAGGCCCTGGTTGGCTGAGGGGCAGTTTCAGCAGGATTAAAATGGAGTGCAGAGATCCCTCCATAGTGGAGGGAGTTTCTCCATGGGAATGAATGAGTCAGAATCTGTACTTTCGTCTGTCCACTCTTTAGCCAGCTGGTTGCAACAGTTGCAGGAAAAAAAAGTAACACAGAAGTGTATGCATCAAATGCAGCCCCCTTCTGATGAATTTTCAGCATTACTATTCTTGCCATTATTCAGTATAGTAAGAATGCATTTGTGGTTTCTCAACATTTCCACAATCATGCAGCGTTTTTACACCCAGTCATTTTACATGCATCGTTCAGCACGTGACTTTTTCGTTTGCTTATTTTTTTGTAGTGGTCTCAAAACCCTGGTTATTCACTGCACTTTGTGACTAGCTTTGTGTGTGAAAAAGTCAGAAACAGGAAAGAGCATTAACCATATTAAGGAGATTTTTTCTAATTGAATTTTCCAAATACAGTACATCTGAGAACTGTTCCAAAGACAGGCAAATCAGTTCCATAGCTGGTCTGCAAAGCAAGAGAGGAGAACATGTGGATTATATTTATCAGGCATTTTCAAATAAATATCTTTATTTTTCTGTACAAGTAGAGACTGATGTTTTGAAGCACAGTCAGTCTGCCCAGCTGAATGGGATAAGGTGCAATATCAGTTCTCATGGTATGTGAGAGGAGCTCATGCTGGTAGAACAGTAGCTGGATATTTCTGTACTGTACATGGTCAGAATTTTGTATATATGTAAAACACTGGGTAGAGCTAGTTTGAAAAGTGAAGCTACACATCTTGCATTGCCAGCCTGGAAGTCTTGTTTGAAGTAACCTACATATTACAGCCAAGTTTTTTCCTTTATGGTATCTTTCAGGACTTCACATTGTTGGACTTTTGAGGAATCTGGTTCCTGAATTCTGGAAAAAGACACATAAAAGTTGCCTTTGTAGATAATCAGAAAAATATTTGTAATTGCTCTAACGTTGGGGAATTTGAGTGTGTTACTCAAAGTAGCAGACTGTTTACTGCAATTTAGACAGATGATTTGACTCAGTGTGAGTCTCAAGCATTTGGATCTTTGGTTTGTCATCTAAAACACGTCATATCCTTGAAATAAAGGTTAGTTTAATCATGGGTGCTCTGCCAATGCAATGTGTTTCATGTAACTATATATATATATGGTGCTATAGGAAAGAAAGGCGTTCTCTTTTCCCATCCCCATGTCCTCCCCTCTGGGTTGGGAGAGCAGTGTGTGTGTTTGTGAAGTGTGCGTGCTGCTGGCCACCCAGTGGAGGTATTCAAGTTTAGCAGGCAGCGATCTTGGCACCAGTGCCAATACAGCAGTAATTGCATTGCCTGTCGTTTTCATTAGCTAGTTCTGCTTTGATGTTCGACTCACAGATATAAACCAACGTGAGCTTTAAAGCATAAGTCAAGGATGCAGTGTAAGGAATAAGAGGTAAGTAGTGGTTTCCAGTTAACTATGACCTCCGTCTGCAGAGCTGCAGAATAATGCTGTACAGAGGCACAGTTCAGCTCTGACTGCTTCCAAGGGCTGAAGGATGGTGGTGTTTTAGGTGATTTATTGTGTGCGCTCAGCAGAGTCTGGTCTTGGGAGTCAGTGCCCCTAGAGCTCTTCATCATAACATTATCCAAGAGGTGATCCGAAGGAAATGGCAGTAAGTCTTCTGGGAGGCCAACTGTATCCAAAAGAAGATTTAACTGGCTTCATTTGTAAGTGAACATTTGAAATTATGTTGAAAATAGAAATGTTTGTGAAGCAGCTAGCATTGAGCAAATAGGAACAACAGAATTCTCCTTAATTTGCACATACTTTGTTACCCCATGCTTAATATGATGGGGCCATCTGCAAATATTCCAGCACCAAATTCTGGCAGTGTGACAGGGAGAGGATTTATTCAGTATTGTCTTTGTATTTGTAGTAGGTGTGCTTAAACATTTTGCAGGGGGTGGGTTGTGGGTTTTTGTTTGTTTTATTTAGATTCATCTTTCTAAGGTAGGGATGTGGCACAGAAGTGACTAAGCCACACACACTAGCAGAAAAAGGTGAAATGAAGCCACAAACTGTAGTATGTTTCATTTGCTTTTTTCAAGGCTGGCTTTGCACTTTCAAGCAGCATTCACAAGTCAGGCACTGTGGTTCAGAGTAGTGGGCAAGAGCTGCTAAAGGATTTCCCAGTTTGTCATAACCTTGGAGATGCTCTTATGCAGCATTCTCCCCAGGTAGTCATCATCAGAGCAGCTTCCTGTTTGCCTTCCTAACTCCATCCCAAAGCATATGTGTTCAGCAGGAAAAATGGGATTTCCTCCTAATTCACCAAACACTGGGACTTGGGGAGTCCCTTTATAGTTTGGCACATTATTACCTAAAAGCTCTGGGCAAAAGCAGTTTCACTTAAAAATTTTATCAGTGCAGAAAACTCCATTGGGACAGGGGAGGAGAAGAATAATTTTTGTTTATTTGCTTGGGGGGGGGTGGGGGAGGGGGGATGTGGCTGACACCCTTCAAGAAACCTCCCCCCAACAAGAAACCTTAATCAAAACCAGAAAGGATTCAGTTCTTCTAGCAAAAAGGTCAGTAACATACCAAATATTTGTTCTGCTGGCCAAACTCTTTTTTTCTTCCCCTCTATAAAAGTCTCCTGGATGTTCAGTGAGAATAAAAATGTTAGACATTATGGAATCTTCAGACAATAACAGCTTTCATTCTTCTTTACATTTATAAAAATATTCCAACCAGATTTGTGGAAAGCTTCACTATTAAGCTTGACTTACAGTCCTGATTCAACGCAGGTTAAGGCATGTATTTGCAGCACTTCCTAGGTCTTGTGCTGCTTTTATATCTCACTGATTTGACTGATGCAGATTGAGGTGGAGAAACACAGCTTGGCCACGGTGCCTGCCTCAGGAAGAACAGGCAGCACTGGGTTTAGGTGAGTGTTTTTGCCAGTCCCCAAACACACCTCTACCTGCTGCTCTAGCTTGCGTAGGTGAAGTAATCCCATAAAAGCAGGGTATTTTTATATATAGTGCAGTGCTTGGTGCCTCTCCAAATTCTCACTTTCCTTTGTTATGAGGTCTGCATTGGAACAACAAAGAGAAGGCAGCAAAGAAGTTGTGTGTGCATACATTAATTGGTGGCACCCCACATGCAGAACATCTACAATTGCCTCTTTAGGATGGTTTTGCTATGTTTGCATTGCTGGAGATAGTGAGTTTCTCATTGGTTACATTGCACTAATGAGATTTTTAATTCACCTTGCTGAACTGGAAGAAGAGCTGTGTTTTATTGCTGTTTGGTGGAGAGATGCTGAAAAGTGTGGAGCAAATGTGTATGGGTACCAGAATGAGAACCAGAGACTTGTGAATGCTGGAGATGGTGTTTTTTCTAGTCCCTCCTTTTCCTCATCTGAAAATCCCAAAGATGGATACTGTGGTGGGAATGCTGTGCTGAAGGCTCTCAGATCTTTCCTAAAATTGAATTTACCGGGTCTACCCAACAGTCTGTTTATATATGCTGGCACCCAAAAAAATGCCTAAAAGATGAAGGGCAAAACCATATGCCATTGCTCAGAACAGGGATGCTTTGTGGGAACTCTGCATTTACACTGGCAAGTGTTTAAAATGGACTTGGTTAGACTAGTGAAATTATCCCAAACAGCCTACGTTTGCAAGGAGTGATAGCAGTTCCAGTGGGTAACAGCAGTGCTGTTGTAAATGGAATAAGGATCACTGCTTTGGGTGGATTTGTTTTGTTTAAATCTGCAATTCAGGAATATCATATTCAACTGAATGAAGCGACTTACACCCTGTTGCCTTATGAGTTGCCAAAGCTCAGGTTGCCTAGGCAATTAAATCAGTATCTTTTTTTCTCTCTTGGAGGTAGCATTATCAACAGTAATGCTAAGGAGCTTGGAAAGGTTTTACTGGTCTGGCAACAGCTGAGAATTTTCTTGTTAGGTAGTTCCTCCCAATCCCTTTTTAGTTATTTTCAAGAAGTAAAGTAGCTTTATTTCTTAGTCTCATATTGAGTGAGAGGTTGAAACGTTAAGCTCTGTGGATTAACGGTGTATCCTTTGAGAGAAAGGAAAGCCTGCATTTTCCTTGGTCCCCTGAGTAGTGGATGTGATTTTTCGAGAGATCTTGAATTTCATCATCTAGACAAGGGGAAACAGGCAAGTAAGCTTTAACTTATCTGCCAAAAGAGTTTGACTCCTCTATGTGTGTTTAGGAAACCTGCTTGAACTCCTCCTTTGCTTGAATTTAGTACATCTCTTGTGAGGCAGCATGAAGAGATTGCCACAAGATTATTAGACATTCAGAGAGTTTTTGAGAGCTGTGTTATAACCATAAACTGTCTGAATAACAATTGGAGTGCAAATTGCTGTTCTCCTATGGTATTTGGTGTATTTATGTATTGCATAGATATATCGCTTGTCTTCTTCAGTTCCAACATGCATGTTTATACTAGAAGTTTACATATTGAGAGAAAATAAGGATGTAGTCTCTCTGAATAAGGTTAATTGCAGTTCAATCATACCAAAAGGGGGAAATGAGAAGTGGGACAGAATAGCAAGTGAGGTTAATACTGTTCTCGTGCACTGGATTTACCTACACGAACTGTAACAGATCTACTTCTGTTTGCTGAGAATAATTCAAGGTATGCACGTGCACACTTAGTCTGAATTAATTTTCTCTGTCATTAATATGTCTCCCAGTTCTGCCAGCTGCTCTCAGAATTAACAGATGTATTCCTTTCACCTCTCAATTGTACAGCATCAACAGCTTTCAGCAGCAACCAGAGTCGTGCATGTAGCAGCGAGGCTCTCAGTCTGAAATTTTGGATGGTCTGCAGTCACTGAGACTACAGTGTAATCTCCGTGGTTTGAGCTTTTGTTCTAAGCTTAGGACAAAACTCAATGGTGTTTTTAACTAGTAGGACATAAAATTTCCTTTCTCTCTTGTTTGCCACAGATCTGAAAATATGAGTTAATTATGGAAAAATCCGAGTTCTGTCCAGTTAAGGGATGGGGCTATAATTAGATGGTGAAGAATATGCCCTGGTACCAGCAGTGTTCTTGCTGAATTGGCTCATGAATTACCAGTATTCCTTGCTGTAAGCTTTTTGGCCCAAAAGCTGCAGTGGTTTTTGGCAAATCATCATCCCCATTAAAAATTCCTTTCACACAGACGTTACAAACACAGCTTAGGGACTTCCTTTCTGCTTCCTCACCAGTTTCTGAAGGTGAGGGTAACTTTTTCAGTCACTTGCTGAAATAAAACACAATGTTCTTCTTATGCAGCACATCTCTGCTGACAAGGGTACGAGTGCTGGTTTTCCTTGTCTTTCTCATTTAAAATAGCTGTGCCTTAGCAAGTAGGAAGTTCCTAATTTCTTGGTTATTACTGAGTAACTAGAAAGCTTATAGCTAAAAAGTTCAGAACTTAGAGGTGTCAGTTTACTTTTGTTTTCTTTTTTTTTTTTTTTTTCTCCATACTTAAATCAAGGATAGACTTACACAAGTCCAGGCTGTGGCCAACAAAATATATGGCTCCATTAATTTCAAAGACAAGACGTAGAGGCTGTAACAGTTTTGTGTTAAAAAAATAAAAAAATAAAAAAAAAAAATGTCAGCATAGTAGAGTGAGACTCACAAATATATGGACCTTGATATAGCCTTTTGTTTCTTTGTTTTCTTTTTGGTGTCAACTTTTGTTGTATGTTTTGTTTATTTTTAAGCTCAATAATTTGAATACTTTCGTGGCTTTCCATTCCTCTTGCATGTAGTGATATGACTTAGCTGTACAGAGATTAATACCACGCCTTACTTGAAAATCGGTTGGTGAGGATCTTCCAGGCAACTGTTCTTTTCTTGGGTTTTGCCATATTATTTCCAGTAGGAACATTGGCAGCCAAATGCCACCAACTGTAGGCAGATACCCGCATAAATGTCTATTACACACAGGCAGTGCCTGGCGATTACCTGCCTCAGCGTTCTGTTGTTTTTAACTGAAGTCCTCTGCTACTGTAAAAGCGTACTCAGGCTTCTGAGGCTGGAGTTACAACTGTAACAGCTGGTAATAAAAGTGATTATCCTGGGCTAGGTAGTAGAATGAGTAGCGCCATGTGTCTTTTGACAAAGGCAAAAATCTTCAGTTTCTGCTAGCTTTTGTGCTTTCAGTGTCCTGCAGTATTTCTGTATGAGTCATCTCTTTTTTTATTCTGCTAAGTCTTTTATATATTAGTTCTGTGTAGTAAACATAGCTTATTGGATAAAATCTACCAAATCTTGAAAAGAAAAGTACTAGTTCATTTACTTGCGTTGTAAATGTGTCTATCATTTTGCAATCTCCAGCAGAAAGTCTTAAATTTGCATTTATAAGAACCATTTACAAAGAAAACTGATTTTACATGACAAAGTGACATGCCGTGGAGTATGCATCTGCTAAAACTTTGCTGATGAGCTTATTTTATGGGAACTTGGTTTTATTGTTTAAAAAAAAAAAAATAATAACAAAAAACCTTTCTCTTGGGGAAATCAACCAATGACAGTACCTACATCATGTTTTTCTTACTATCTTCTTAGTTTTGCTGGGTTGCTTGGGATTTACAGCTGAGTAACATGAGGAAAATTTGGTCTTTTGTCCTTAAAGTTTTATATCTGCCAGCACCAATGTAAGATGTGTATTTTGTTTGTGGAGGCCGGGCTGAGGTTAAGTTGGTTTTAAAGATAACAGTAGATTCCAGCGTCCTTGCATTTGTTTTGTATTTGGTGACAGTCACTAAATCAGAGGAAGGAATGTTCAAACAACATGCTTGAGGAAAAGCGATTTTTATAGAAAGGGCCCGTTCCTGCTAATAGCCAGTAACTGCACATAACCCCACTGACATTAAAAGTCCATTAGCTAAGCCCAGTTTAAACAGCAGCTGATGCTATGTCAGCTAAATGTACAATGGAATTTTTCATGTAATGCAGCAATAGCAGTTCTGTAATTTTTCTAAATGTATGTACATTAAGGAAAGCAAATGTCATCTGATAGTAGTAAGATGAAGAGTTCGTATTAAAGTAGGGAGAGTTGTAATCATACTGAAGTTCCCATCTGGCTGCATTAACAGGAAACAAAAATAGTTAAATGAGAAGCAATGAGTGTCAGGTTTGTGAATTGAAGCTAAATTAGCAAATTCAGCATACAGACTTCTGTAACACTGTGTAACCACAGAGCTGCTTATCTGTTTGGTTCTTTACCATGAAATATGTTATGACCTTGCTCAGGAACATTTTCTACTGAAGCTAGTAACATGCTTTGTCATGTAGAGCACTGGGTTGCCATGGGGGGGGGGGGGGGGGAAGAAAGGTTATTTGCTGTCTGTTTCGGAAATATGTCTCGTTATGTAATGTGAGAGCATTTAAACTTGTCAATATACAGTGTTTGTATGCCTTTGGCCCTAAATTCTAGTTAACTATTTCCACAGCAAATAGCATCTTACACATACCACTAATGTATAGGAAAAAGGATACAGAGGGATGGTGAGAAAATGGTGTGTGCTTATTAAAAAGAAAGGAAGCATGACAAATGTTGGAAGAGTGAAAATGGACTCATCTTCAGGAGCAGCCAGCAGACTGGGGTCCTCTCCTGGAGCACCACTTAGCACCCAGTTTGGCAATCTGAACCCAGTTTAATTCTGAAAAGTTGTCTTGAAGTCATCTTTGAAAACAGATATTGTGGTATAAAGCCATTGTGGAGGCCGTCTAAGGGATGTTTGGTAAGCTAATGCGAGAGCTGAAGCAGAGGGGTAATTAGCTCCTTGCTGTCATTCTCACGGACTTCTCCACCTCCTCTTTGCTGTTATCAGTCCATTAGTGAAACCTTGTACAAGTACTGACAAGAGCAGAGCTTAAATACCTGATCTGGGTAGGCATACCCAGAGCAAAAATCCTGCAAGCACATCTGGAGGGCTCTCTTAAACTCGTAACAAACCATGCTAATAGTGCAAAACTCTCAAATGTGGTGTGAGGCTTGGCTGATTTTTTTTTTTAATTATTATTTTTTTTCTTCCCAGGCTGCAGGAGTCGACATTAGTAGCGTGATCAGAGCAGACCATGTGTTTGTGAACCGCAGGCTTTAAGGAGAGTAATTCAATTGCATTTTTTCCCTTCTGGAACATAACATGTAAACATATTACTGAACTAAAGCCTGGCTTTAATTACAAGCAGTAACTTTTCATGTTGACAGATTTTCACATGGAAAGCTTTACTGAAAATGAGAGGAGTCTTCTTTTTTTGCCATCATTATTTCTTACTGCTTAGTGCTTTTATCAAGTACAGTAAAATACCATTTGTAATTAATTCCAGTGGACATGTTTAATATAATTACCAAACAAAATCCTGTTTACTAACATATTGCTTGTGAAACCAGTCTGAATAATCTGGTCTCTGGCACACATAAATCAGGCAGTAATAACAGCTGTAAATATTTCACAATATACTTAAGAGTGCTTTGATTTTAATACTGAATCCACTTTGGGGTTTAAAGGATAAAACATACGTCAAAAGTGACTTTCTCCATATGTTTTTGCCTCATCTCTTGCACCATTTCTCCTGTTATTGAAAAAAATCATTATTATATTTGATTATAAAAAATAGTAAATATATACATTTTCATGTGCTGGGAGAATTAGGTAAATGAATTAGGCCAGAGCTGACAAAACTGTTCACACTGACATGGGACAATTATAGTCATGAATACTTTTCATTGGAAGAAGAATTGCAATACCAACCAACACTCTTCGTTTTTCTGAAAGTTTTACTATTTTTACCCATCTGGTTGTCTGTCTGTTGCACACTAAGCCTGAACCATGTGCATAATCATCATCTTCTCCTAGTTTTATGCAGACAATTCAGGGCCCCTAAGGACTGTGAAAACTTAAGGTGACCAGAAGCTAGGTTTGTAGTGGAGTGCTGGGAGACTTGTGAGCCTGTGTTATGTGCTAGATTGAGGCTTACAGGGAAGACTGAGTCTGTATTTAAATAGAAAGAGGAAAAGGAGATCCATAGTTTAGTACAGAATAGTTGGGGTTGCATGAGGCACTAAACCGTCTTTGCGTTAGTACTGTGTGTGTAAATGTGTTCAGTTCAGAGGAGGGCCTTGAAGTTCCGTGAAAAGGTTTATAATCATCCTGCAAGTCTTTTTTTTTTTTTTTTTTCCCCAAAAACAAAGGCTTTGAAAAACAGTAATGTAAACCAAAGTATTTTTCATTTCATTTTTCTTCTGTGGTTGGATTTCCCCACTGAAGTTGACATAAATTGGCAAACATTTTGTCCATCACTTTCTTTGAAAGAATTCCTTCCTTCTTTTTCAATACCTGGAGCTTGGCTGTGGCTCAGCAGAGATTTTTTCATAGCAGGCCAATGAAGATCTGTGGCATAACTGGTACTCCAAGACACTGTTAATATTTTCTGCAGTTAGTAAGGACTGTAACGATTGCTTGCAGTCATTTATACAAGCACAAACTTACTGTCAAGCAAAACTTCTGGGATGTTCTGATTGTGTCAGCTCTCAAAGATGTCTGACATTTGTACAATTTTCTCAGCTTTCTGCTGTCAAGTAAGCATTTTGAAATTCAGTGGGTTAATACATACGCATTTCTGACTCCCAAGCTGTGAAGAGGGATGTTTATTAAATAAAAATTGTAAGGGTTTTCTAATGTATTCATTTATTTTTCTTTCTTCTTTATGCTCATCAAAAGAGCACCTAGTTGATCCTTTAGAAGTTTCCCATTTTGAACTGTGAATTTCAGGACTTCTATGGAAGTACATTAGTGGTGAACTCCTTGCTGCATCTTCTGCAAGGTCAAAATTTGTCTTAAAACTCTCTTGACTACTTTTTGTCAGGTCCTGAAGTTTGGTTTATTTGAGTATATTAACTCTTAACCATAGTCCAAAGTAGAAATAATTGTATTGCTTGTTGTCTGAAGTGGCATCTGAAAAATAAATGCACAAAATAGGCTATTTCTTATTATTATCAGTCATGCTTATGATAAAATAGAAGTATCAGGAAATGTTTTTCTTAAGGTCACTCTTTAAAAACAATAAAAATCAAAACCTAATTCTCTAATGATCAGACTTCATCTAACTTTATCTTGCTTTTAGATGGTCACTGTTTTAAGATACATCAATGTATTTTCTTAAATATAAACTGCTGTAATCTTGCAGTCAGTATTCATCGCTATAGACTTCATATGGGTACCTAGGAATGCATAGCTATGGTTTGCAAAGGTGTAACTATACAATGTGCAGCAGGTGATTGTTTCTGGAGAGGCTCCTAAATAATGTACTTTGATTTTCGGAAGCTGAAGTGCCACTTCTCAGTTTTCTGAGAACTTGCACTGAAGTCTGAGTCATTGGTTGAGAATATTGCAGTGTATGAAAAATACTAAACTGCTTTGTTATGTGTATGTGCATACAGTCCACTGTCCTTTGAGAAACTTTTATATATATAATTACATAATCACAAGGAATTTCTGAGCTGAAATAACTTACATAAACGTTTGTACTTTTCCCCATAAACACAACTAAAAGGCTCGTGTGAGTCTATTGCAAGTCTACAGACAGTGAAATATTATTTCAGAAGATGCATTTACCTGCAGGGTAAAGATCTGAGCTGACAATAGCCTCGGCTCAAAATTCTGTTTTCCTGACTTGTGTGCTGGTTTGTTTATCAAATGTGGGATTGCTTAATATCAGGTGATGTGACCTTTAGTTTTCAGCTGCCACCATTATCTAACTGGAAACGTAAGTCTTCCTATAGTAGCAAAAAAAACCTTAACAAGAATTTCTGCAGTACCATATTTTCATGACTTGAGGGCCACCTGGTCTGATATGTGTGTGTAAAAATCTTGTGATTGAAGCAGCATGGGTCTGGGGCTAGGCAAGGCCAACAGCATTTTGGTTAGGAAGGATGTAGACACCAGCCGGTGTAGGTATACATATAAATGCATCTTAATGTGTTGAGGTGCACAGGTAAATTGTGTATGCATCTTAGCCTCATCTGTTTGTCATAAGTTTCAGCCCTTGGGCTGGAGTTTTTGAGCCTTCTGATTATGCTCAGGTTTGCTGCCTTTCTTGGATGGAGGGGCCTTCAGCAAATGCGTTCCTTTGCTAAATGCTTTAGTGCAGTGCCGGCTGAGGGCTGCGAACAGCTCCAGTTTCTACAAGGTTGTGTTCATCAGGGAGAGATTTCTGTCCCATCTGTTGGGATGGAAAAATTTCCATGTCTCTAAGCATGCCTTTAAAGTAAATGAAATAAAGGAGCAGAGACAGCAAAGCACATCAGAGATCAATCCCAGTGCTAACAAAGAGGCTCCGCATTAAAACAGGGAGGAAAATGTTTCTATCTTTACAAGATCTTGTCCCAGTTGAAAGAATCAAGAAGAAAAGATAGCCATCTAGAACAGCAGTTATTGGCTAAAATGTTTTTTTATGACTGCTGGTTGTTTGGAAATCTTTTAGTTTTTAAAAAGAGCAAAGCTTGCAGAAATTTTCTTGGGAAGATATTGAAGCTGCTCATCACCTCACCAGAGCAAAGGTTTGGCCAAGTATGATATTCAAAATGAAAAGACTGTGCTCATATTGCCCCTAGAACAGAAATATCTCCCCGATCCTGGTCAGCAAGTGAACTCTCCTCAGCAGGTCTGGGTGCCACCGAGGCTGTCTGTCTAGCTGCTGCATTTGCCAGCTTTTGACCATCTCATAAGGTATTTACTAAAACAACACTAAAAGTGCATTTTCATCATTGGCTTTTCTCAAAGTAGGTAATGGAAAATTAAAACAAACAAAAACCAACCTGAATAGGATTAGTGGTTTCAAATACTAATTAGTAACAGTAGAAAAAATACATTTCTCTGGAGAATTAAGAGTTTTGAATACATTATGGTATTTATTTTCATTTCCCTGGGTGGCAAAACAGATACTGCACTGTATGAAGAAACTAAAGCATCCCCTTTCCCCCAAAACATGTTTACAAAGATGATGTACAAAGTATACTTTCTATTTTACTTGCATGAAGACTTGGGATGGGAACAAACTTACTTTTGGGATTTAAGGCTGAAGAAAGGCAGCATTTTGTTCTTCCAGCCAAACAGAGATTTGTTTTGGGGAGTTGGGCAGTGTGCATTTAGCAGCTGGTTCTAAAGCCCATGGCAGACACATGCAGACAGTCTGGTTAAGGTTACCAAAGTGTGTGCTGCATTATGCTACTGAAAGCAACAAAAGGAAGATTATTATAAAGAAACCACTCCTTTCTGTGCAGGCACAGAACACAGAACTGACTGGGCCTGCCTAATTACTGCAGGGGCTCGTGCAGTGCTCTGTTACTGGGGCTTGTTTGCAATCAAGTGGGCTGAGTAATGCCCTGACATAAACCAGAGGAAATAGTTAGGAGACAGGCCCATAATTACCAGCAGCAGGTGCCCATAAAGAAATGCCGGAGAGATGTTTGGAGAGGCACATGCTGCTTTGGGATAAGCCTCAGGAGCCTCAGACCAGGCTGGCAGGCAGGTCAGTAAGAGCTGGGGTGAGTGGTAAAGCACTCCATGAAAACCAAAAGAAAAGTCATGTAAATTGAAGGGTTCTTAAAATAAATGTTTTACTATCTGCATGCTTTTAACGTCTACACTGTTGTAATTACAAGGCCTGTTAAATAACACAGTAGTACTTTAAGAAGCTAGACAAAAAAATAAAATTGCCATCCAGTAATCTCTTAATTTTGTGTCATTTATTTATTTTTTTCAATAGGAGTTCATTCCTTATTCATCCAAAAACTATTTCAGGAGTCTGTGTGTGGTGTGGACAGCACTCAGAAGTGCCGTTTTCCAAATTCTTTTTTTTTTTTTGTCTGGTACAAAAGATACCTTAGTGTCATCATTGTCTCTAAATGCTAGAGAAAAAACTGCGGAGCTGAACAACAACAAAAAATAGCAGAACACGAGCTGTTTTGGTGAGAGATTTGGAGAAAACATGATGTAAAAAGAACTGATAAAGTTGATTTAAGCACTTTGGGGTTTCATACTCATAGAAAATGTCAAATGAAAATGTAAAGTGCGAGTGGGAGTGAAGGCAGAGTTCTGCACAAATCATGTCTCTCATGACCAGTCCTATTAACATTTCAAGTACAAGGACACTTTTGCAACTGTCTGTGTATCAGTGTGGGAATAGTCCTATTCCTCTGCGTACAGCTGTACAAGGCTATGGCCTAGAACAAGGGATCCTACCAAAACTTTCTGACGAGATGAGGAACAGCCTCTTAGGAAGCATTTTAGAGCAGGAATATCTTTGAAGAATTATTAATGTAAACTCCCTGTTACGGGAACTCTCATCAGAAAAGTGTTGCTGATGTCTATTGATTACATTTCTTTTTTGTATCTTGAAAAGTAAATGATTTTTTTTTTTTTTTTTTTGTATTGGTGTGCAAGAGGTGTTATTGAATCTTTCTTATGAGTCATTAGTGAATCTATAGAAGCCTAACTAGATTGCATAGTTAAACTTGGTAAGATTGCCAGCTCTTTTTACATATGCAGAAGAAAGGAAAATACAATGTCCCTTTTCGTTATTTAAATTATGTGTGAGTGAGTGAATTTTATGGAATCAAATACATCTTAGCATAGAAAGAAAGCATGATAGATCTATACTACTCCATTAATTCCAAAATATGCTTAGCAGGGATTTTGAGGGAATACTTTGTTTTGCTGCCTAATGGTACCACATATTTATCACTGTGAAAACAAGCAAAGAAGTCAATCGTTCATTATGTGTGCCAGAAATGCTTGCCACAGTCACAATGGTGATATGTCAAAACTCAGTCTCGCTTTAAAAGAACAGGCAGGATTTATTCTGGAACTATACCAAAATGGACCAATCTTTCTCAAAAATATGAAGCTGGGATCAATTTTGCAAAGTTAAAATAAACAGTAGTCACACTTGACCCAGTATCTTATGCTAACAGAGGAAGAAATTTAAAGGGCTGTTTGTACCTATGGATTTGGCTTGATTTAACATTAAACATGATACAGTGGATCAAAAATTATTCACTAACTTAAAAACTATTCATAATAAAATTTAGGAAGAGTTTTTATGTATTATTGTATTCCACACTGTTTTCTTATACATATTTTTCTTTTTATGCCACTTGAATGAATGAATGAACAAAGGCCGTTTTGCAAGGGACATGCAAAGCTAGTACCCCCAGAGTAAGAATTGCTTTGCATAGGGAGGGCTCAGATCACACTCATCAGAAACTCAGAAAGCCTTCAGATAAATACTGTACATTTTTATTTGCAGTAGGAAAAAATGTATCAGAGACAGGCACATGTAATTATCTCCATTTTGGGATGGAAACTGGAGGAGTGAGAGGCAGGACTGGAGATTCAGCAGACCCTGCAATTCCCCTCCGGTGGGCTTATGGAAAGCATGGAAGTAATTTGTGGTATGAAGAGGGTTGGCATTTCTTGTTTCCAACCAAAGACCATGGAAAATGTAGAAAGACAATGCTGGGTTTTTACGTGGTGAGTTGGTTTGTGAGCAGTCTTGTTACTGCTTCCTTGTTGCTTCCTTGTTTCATCCTTGCTGCTCATCCTCAGTGAGCTGCTAGAGCATACAAAATTAGGAGTCAGATTTCCTAATCCTTTTCTTCTCATCAGATAGGCAGTCTTTCCAGAGCATTTACAAGGATGTTCTTCCTGCTGCCAGGAAACTGGAGCCTATTGCTTTTCTCAGCTCATGGAATAGGCACAGGTCAGCTCTCTGTTTTTCATTTTTTGAGTCATGTTGCATATTCAAGTACTCTTTTTCATTCTGGGTAATGGCTGTGCTGGCTCTGGTGTTTATAAAATTATGTTACTGCTGGAGGGAAAAGATCTGTGGTACGTCAGACTCCCTTTATTTTCTCCTGTGGAAGATCTATCTAGAAAATCCATTGCTTGGATCTCCCTGGGTGGGAGCATCTGCTGAAGCCAGCTGGAGAAATCATCTGAGCTGGCATAAGAAAACTGCAGGATTACCTGAACAATGTATCTAAAATGCATTGCTGCATCAAAGAGGGAGAGGCTAATCTGTTGCCTTTCTTTTCAGGTATAAGTAACAAAGAATAAGGGTCTGGTTATTTTCCTTTTAATTGAACATTTTGGTTAAACTTCCTTGCAGTTTGGAGATGCCAATACTATAGTAATATATATATAATATATTTGAAAGATAAAGACATTCTGATGGCTGTTAACATGTAGTTTCTGCTTCACCTAAGCTCCTGAATTCTTCTATTTATTGATCAAGCTAGCATTTATGGTTATAGGATGCCAAGAAGTGTTTGACATTCCACATCAGTAAGAACACAAGGAGTAAGCACAACTGTATGTGCTATCTCCAGGTAGGCTTCCAGGCAGTACATTTCCAAGAAGACAGACAATTCCTGTTTTGTAACAGATAAAACTGAAAAAAGAGAGAGATAATTGAAAGAAGGCAAATGGGTAGATACAAAAATGAAGAGAGATAGTTGGGATTAATTAATTATTTGCCGACATGTTGTAGGCTCCCCACTCTTCATGGGAGTGTGCCTGAGAGTTGTGCAGCGAGCAAAAAATTAAGCTGGTTTGGATGAGGGCAGAAGGGTGCTAAGATGTCTGAGAAGACTCCTGCATGATCCAGCTGACAACAGCAGCGAATGCAAACAGAGCTGTTTGCAGCTGCCAGATGGGAGTGAGGGCCATGCTGATGACTTGGCTGTCTGTCCGGAGCCCTGCTGCAGGCAGGCAATGAATCTGCTGAGTGTTCATGGCATGCCTCAGGGGGAAATAAAAGCTTTTGTGAGGCATTTGCTAACCTGGGTTAGCAAAATACTGGGTATTTCCAGCAGGCGTTTCATTCCCAGGCTTCAGATGTCCCATGGTGGAGATGGGTGAAGTCATAAGCCATTCCCAAAAGCCTCAGCCCAGCTCCTTCCTCTGACCTCCACTGCATTCTCCCTGGAGGCCTGTGTAGGCCTTCATGTTCAGAAATGCTTCCCTGTGTTTTGGAATTTCTTGCTTTTCAGAAGTCTGTAAGGGATGACCTGTTTTACAAAGCTGTCAGTTTTTATTCTTCCATCAATACACCAGGCTTCTCTGGACAAGGTGGAACTGGTGTCTTCTCCAAGCTAAATGAGATTTCCATCTGCTGTTGAATCTGGGGATATTTTTTTACTACTTTGTTATATAACTTTGAGTCCAAATGGGTGTTTCATTGAGTCTTAGAAATGGCAATTATCACCATGTTACCTCAGTACTGGTACCAACCATGACGTTAAGAGGTAAACCACATTCTTAGCAAGTTGAGAAGCTGGGGTGAAAGCCAGGGTAGAAGTATGCTAAACACTTGCACGCATTTGACTGATCTTAGAAAGAAAAATGGACTACCCCAGAGCAACTACAGTCAAGGAAACCAAGTTTTGGATAAGTGGCTAAAACAACCCTTGTTTTTTGGAAGCAATGAGCAAGAGTTCAAGCTTCATACAAATCCTCATTAGCTACTGTATGGTAACTGTTAGGTCATGGCTTGAACCAGTGATTGAGTGCCTGGTGAAGGGGTGTGGCCTGCCCTGGGAACACAGGTCTGAGCAATTCACCTGTGTGACTGGAAGGGGTGGATCCAGGGTCTAGCCCTCCCTAACTTATTTAAGGGCTGGCAGCTGATTGGGAAGGATCTCTACTCAGAGACTGCCTTCTTTGGGAGTTTCCAGTAAGCCCTGCTCCTCGAAAACTGGTAAGCTATTTCTTCTTTGTTACGGGATTGCGTCTGATACTTTTCTTGGGTGACCTGAATACTGATCAAAGGCAATTTTACCTGCTGTTGCCTATCTTCACAGCTACAAAATGAGGCTGTGCTACAATAGCTTTAAGATTCTGTTGAGCTTCCCTGCGTTTGCAGTGCCCATACTGGTAGGATGTACTGATGAGCACAGGAGATTCCCCTGACAGCTCTTCCCTCCCTCATGTTAGTTGTGGGTATGTTGCTTTCAGCTGGGTGCTGCTAAAGCATGGCTGCAGCACTGTTGAGATCCTGGATGAGCCAGCTGTGCACAGAACATTCCTGCCATAAACTCTGTTGTCTCCCTTCCTCTCCTTTTCTCTTGCACAGCACTTTGCAGGCTTTGTGTAACAGACCTGTGTTACTTGGAGCTTGATGATGCTTGAGGTTCTTTCCAACCCAAGTCATTCTATGATTCTACTCACAGCCTTTAGGACACCCAGATAAGCAAACTACTCTAAAGCTGCCCCAGATACTGGTGACTGTCACTGCTGTAGCAGCTAAAGCTTCATGCCTTTATTGTAAGAAGCTGCATGACGTTTCTGTGGGAGGCCAGCTCAGGCCTGCAATTCCCACAGAAGGTTACGTATAACAAAAATCCCTGGTCTGCAGCAAATGCAGTACTCTGCGTGATATTCACTTTTACTTTGCTCTTCAGGCAAGGAGAGTTTGTTCTCTACAACACTTTAAAGTGAATTATCTGCTTGTAATTTGCACTGCAGAGATAGCTGTGCTTGTCACTTTTGGAATGGAGAGCTGAAGAAATAGGATTTGTTTTTTGCAGAGGAGCAGTTGAGCTTTTTGGCACATGGTATATTTCTGCTGCTTGTATGCAGACAACTGGGCAGGGGGTTCCCATTAAAATTCCGTCCTCTGATCTTCACTGAGTACATAGCTAAACAAACACTGTAGCAGAACTTTCATGTGGTTGCTTTGCTGGTTACTTTTTTTTGGTATTAATGGCACAAGAGGATTTGCATTACTTCCCTCTTTTTTTTTTTTTTTTCCTTTCTTTCAAATCAGGAAGCTATATTAATGATGGGTATTGGATCATTTATCTCAGGTGTTGCAATAATACTGTGCAAGGTGAAAGGAGCAGAAGAACAATAGAGTTGCACTCTCCTTGCGCTGTCAACCACCAGGCTGCCCTTCAAGCAGCCTGGCTGGGATTTGTGCACAGAGATGCTTGTACTCTTTCCCTGCAGAAAACACTGGTAGGTTCACAGTGCGCAGAGGAACTTGTTGAAGAATTTAAACTCCTGATCAAAACAGGGAAAATAGCATTGCAGTTTTTTTCTCTTTAATGAAATATTGTGGTTTTTTAATGGTTAAAGCGAGACTTAGGCACCACTTATGTTGTGTTCAAATAATTCCAGTAGGAATTCGGTGTTGATAAGATATTGTATGAGTCCTATGCAGAGATACAGATTAAATTAACAAGTGTCACAGTGTAGGAAGAAGACTTAAGATTTTGTTCTGTTTTTTAAGTGGTTTTCATTATATAGTTTACTGCATCAAATCTTATTTTTATATTGGGGTTATTGCACAGACTTGTATTGTCATAAGAGGCTGCTTACAAACCCATCTGTCTAGTGCATAATAAACCTGTTTCAGTCATATATGGTAAGATATTTGATGTTGCAAGAAAACTTGGTTCAGCTAATTCATATGTAATACACAAAATGTTTGAACTGGGAAACTGGATCTGTATTTGTAATACAACTGCTCACTTCTGGTGGCGTGCAAATACTGTGCTTTGTATGTCTTTGTCTTTCTGTAGAATACTTAAAGTGTTAGGTTAGTAAATTGACTGCGTATTAATAATGTATTGAAGTCCAATTATTGGGACAGCAGCAGCTTTCAAAGTGACAGCTGAGTGATTCTTCCTAGCCCTTCTAATACTGTAAAGCCACATCTCTGTGGGAGAGTGGTGGGTTTATGTTTTCTGGGATGTATTAGCTTCATTCATATGGCCATTGCTAGGAGTTAACAAAAGGTGGATGTGTTTTGGAGAAATGTGGGACTGAAGTTTCACAGGTATGTTCCACTGCATAAGCAACAGTGTGCTATCCATCAGACATGATGTGCACAAAACTCTGATCACCCAGTCATCCTTGTTCACAACATTTCCACTTAAATCTGGTAATCCAGGAACTACATGTGCCTTGCTGTCCTAGAAACTGATTTTTTTTGTTTGTGCATACATGAGTGCTACTTCTGGATGTACAAGGACAAAAATCTTTAAAATTATTTATAACACAGCTTTATTGTTTCAAGGGCGGAGGTATGGAAAGGATGCAGCAGAATAGCTGGAATGATTGGTGGCAGAGTACAGAAGGCCATACCTAGCATTAATTTGCAATGTGAAATATTAAACAATGCCTTCAGACAATCTGAAACCTCCAGAATACTTCCTGTTGGGGGGAGGGAGGGGGCAAGGCAACCTTCCAGGAGAGTAAAGAGAGAAGCTTCCTTTTCTACTTGTACTATTGGCTGTACTTGTATCTTGCAACCATTATGCTGGTTATGTTTGCATGTGTGGTTTAACAACCCTTGCCACTTTTCTTGGCATCAACCAACACAAGACAGAACAAATAAATAAGTTATCCTTTTTCACTGTTACACAGACGATATATAGGAAATTCTTCATATGTGTGTGTCAATATGCAAGGGATCATTGGCACATTTGGGTTAGTGAAGAGTTCCTCTGCCATTGTGGATCTCCCATCAAAAATAATAGTGCCGTAGGTTTGCTCTCTGATTACAGAAATGGAGACAGGCAATGTTGACACACTTGTATGTAGACTTGATCAATGAAAGCAGATAACTGATAACTAGTATTTTTCCATAATACTTTATTACATGCTTCTTATGTAAATAACATATAATTCCCCAAATGAAAAGAAGGAAAAAAAAAAAACAGCAAAAAACAAATGAAAGCAGGAATAAATGTAAGCATGTTAGACTGGCTCTATCATAGCCCCATCCTTTTCTTCCAGTTTCTTCTCTTATGACTATGTGAAACAATTCTCAAAAGTTCTGCCTCATTGCCTACCCCCTTAATTTCCTCACTTCTTCCAACCGTTCTGGAATTAAATGTGAATCTGTTTGACGTTTCTACAACTGTCAGTTCATTTACATGCTTTGCACTGCTGACTTTTTGTTGTTTCTGCACATCCTTTTGATGGCCCTGACAAAGCAGTAGGTTTGCCTCTGGTAGTGGTCTTGAAAGTGAGGAGAACAAAAACATCTCCCTCCCCAGCCCATTTTCAAAAGTTTCCAGTTGAATTCTACAGGCCATTTTCAGAAGCTGTCCTAACAGCTATCCAAACATTTTGTTACTTTTCTGTATGTTGTTGATAAGACTGATGCTCTCATTACTTGTAATGCTTTTTATCTCCCAGAGCAAACATTTGTCAGTATGTTTTAATTTCTGTGACCCTTTTGATTGTACTCACCAGTGTTTTGGAGCATTTGGATAAGGTAGCGTTCAAAACTCGTGAATTTTTACTGTCTGTTGAGTTGTAGTGTGATTGATCATTTGTCTGAAAATCTGTATTAAAAATGCATTGCATATGCAAGGTATGTCAGCAGCATACTTATGATTTACTCTTTTCTAGTACTGGGAAGCAAGAATGGCTTGTAGGATCTTGTATGTGTTGCCAGCTAAAATGGTATATTGCCAACACAAGGAGTTTGTGAGTAAAGTGTGCATAAAAATTTTCTGTGGAAATAACTGTGAATACTGGGAAACAATAAATGTAGCTGAATAATATTCAGATTGGATTGTAAATAAAAGTAAGAAAGAAATAAGACAATATATAACTCGCAAAGAAGAGCACGATCATTCATTTTTGTCACCACTTTATCTTCTTGCTGCCACTATTCAGAGCCAATCAGAATTACTGTAGTCATTTCAAAATGCATGTCTGAGTTACTGGATTTCCGGAAGCACAAATCTGAACAATGCTGTTCTCACCTTTGACTTATGCTTCCCATAACACAGATTTTTTTTTTTTTAATGCAATGAGATAAAAGAAAAATGAGAAGCCTGGCACAGTTAAAGTTGAGAAGTTCTGTGAAGTAAGGCTGGTACATGCAGCAAGGATGATGAAGGCATAAGGTGAGGAAGGACCAATGGGATCAAAGCCTGCCTCAACAGAAGCCAGGAGAGCATCACTGGGGTAGGACCTTACCCAGGCATACAGTGGGTGCCAGTGGGAAGCTACAAGTGAATGAGTCCTGTACAGAACTTTTTCACAATCTGTGTCCGTTTTCCAGTAGAGAAAATACATATATATTTTGATGACAAAGTATAGTTTGCCTTTCTAAACAGGTTAAAAAGTGCTGATTTTCAGCTTGCTTGAATTTTTACCCTCGAGGGTATGGGAGAAAATCACAGGAGAGGAGAGACAGAAGCACATGAAAGATGTTAGTGTGTTAGTGTGCCCCCTGGTCCAGTTGCAGTGATTTCTTCCAGCACGTTCTGCTTCTAGCATCATATTAGGTATTTAATCTGAATGTACACAAATCTTTTATAATTGCAGATATTTGCTCAGGAAAAAAAAAAAAACAGGAATTTAAAATCTAAGAAGGAAAAGAGGAAAGAAAAAAAAAAACAACAAAAAAACAGTTTAATTTCACATAAAGAAGTAAAGACTCATGGGGGGGGGGAGGAGGGGGGAGAGCGAGAAGGCAAGTCAGAGAGAGCACTACTCTTCCCTGCTCAGAGTGAGTACCCATGGAGCTGATAAGTATTTGGAGGCTGTGCAGAGCTTGATGTATTGGGAGCGAGGCAGGCAGCGTTTCCTGAGGGACTGTCAGGGGTGACACTATAACATGGCTGAAAGGAGCAGAGCTGTCTCGTCTCTGGAGAGCAAGCAGAGTCAGAGCCTCCCTTTGGTATGTTATCAGTGCTTGCTGTAGTGCCAGCTTACGCTGAGTTAACATGTTCGCTATCTCACTCGATTTTTTCTTTCTCCTTTAAGTCAAGGAGACTCAGCTATCAGAGTGTGGATAGCATGCTCTGTGATTACAGCTGATGCAGTCGCTAACACCTTCCAGATGTTTTATAGTCCCATGCATCAGTTTTAATGATAAAATTCCTCTTTGTTGCTCATAATTTCTTTTATTTTCCCCTAAATCTAGACTGTAATTCATGAGTGTCAAACCTTTTGGCTTTCCTGGGCCACACTGTGTGAAGAGGAATTGTCTTGGGCTGCATATATATATAGGCTGATCCAAAAGTAGCGCCTCCTATCTATTACCATGAAAACTCAACAGATACAATGAGCACAGTAACTCTGTATGCTAAAGCAAATTCTCAGCTGCAAAACAATATTTTTTAACTTAGTCACCATAATTAGCTATGCATTCTTGCGAGTAGGGAACAAAAACCTGCATACTATGCTCTTCAAAATCTGCATCAGTGGAGGTGAACCATGGTCACTGTTGCCACTGCTGAAATGCACCATCCACTGTATCACTGCTCACATCCACAGTTTGGTCTCCACAAATGTTCAGTATGCACTGATTAATTTTTTCCACACAGGAATTCAGTTCCATACCTTTGCTTCATATGCACTTCCACGTCAGGCACCATTTTGTCAGACTGCCCCTCTGCTGCTATCTGGCACACAGCAACAACATGTAATGGAATATGGGTGGGAAGGTTCAACCTCTACTGCCATACCACCAGCATTCACCTCTGATGTCATGGGCCAACATAATAACATAGCAGGCAGTACTTTTAGAGGAGCCCTCAAAAATGCATACCTAATGTGTATAAGTAACAAACTTACTTTAATTGTTAACATTTTTTAGTAAAACTTTTTTTTTAAAAAAAGAATGGCAAAAACATAAAACGAGTGAAATATGTGATGCTGTTTTTGTGGAACTAACATCATTCTGGTTCAGTGGCAGTGATTGCAGTTTTTAGTGATGTTTTTAGTCTTCCTGTACCTCATCCTTGACAATAATTGTACACAAGTATGCATACTGCCAAAAATTGGTGGTATGAATAAGGTGTGACTGCGAAGTGAGGGATGTCTTCCTCTGGTAACAGGTTTTGTATAAGTCTAGTAGAGAGACATTATCACATTTTGAGTTGAATATCTGATTGCGGCTCTACACAGTCCATTTGAAAATTTGCAGGTAATGTATTTATGTAGACTGAAAATGGAGTAATGAACTGAAAATGTAAAATAATGATTTTTATACCAATCTTGAAACTTATTCTCAAATTCCTTTTTCAAAACATAAAGTATGGCTGCATGTTTTTTTTTTTTTTCTGTTCACAGGACTGTGCTTAGCCAGGGTGTCAAAACGTATACAATTATTTACCATCACTTGAGTTTGCACTCACTGTGCCCTCCCCTTGCACTGGTTGTGATTGAAACAGTGCTAACAGCATACTGATGTTTGGTTGTTGCTGAGTGATTGGATCTGTGCCCAGGACTGGGCCAGGCTGATTGGTTGGCTGCCACCGTGATGGCATGGGACAAAGGGCAGGCTGCACTGCAAGCAGGGCTGTGCTGCATGTGGCCCGCAAGCCAAGGTTGGACATACCTGCTCTAATGGATGCCTGCTTTATAGGATGTAAATTAGAGTATTTCATCAGTCCATAACAAACATTCACTAATAGCTCTACATAAAGTTAGCGAAATTTTTACATACTAGTTTAGCAGAAACAAGATTGAGTATTTGGTGAACCTACGGATACCTGCTAAACAAGGAGTCAGGGAAATCAGTATTTCTTGATGCAATTATATAAACCAGGATATTCCTGGACATCCTGAACAGCGATTTAACTCTGGCAGAGGCAGCCCTGCCTGGAGCTGGGGAGTGATGGGGCTGGGGATTTAGCTGCGAGTGGCTGGGAAATGCTCCAACCCTCAGCACAAGTCAGGCATTTCCAAGCCCTTCAGCAGGAACAGTCTTAAAGCTTGGGAATGGATCTGCATGATTCAGTTGAATAAATGTGTTTGACATTGAAGACAAATATTGTACTCGGTAGACCAATTTTGAAGTGTTATATTCTCCTCTCCCAACTAATTCTAAGGCTTAATTACTGAATACCAATATTGTATAATTCACAAATAATTCCCTGGCTGCCTTTTGTTCACTTGTGACTTTAGTACCGTATTATCAAATCCTAAAAAGATTATCAGATAGCATGACTGTCTTGCAGATGCTCAGCAGTGCCAAAAAATATCACAGGACGTTGACTTGCCAGTTCACAAAGTGGTGTTCTTCTGCCTTTGTAGAAGGATGAATTATTATTCCCCTCTGGTTTGCCAAGCCTGATTTTACACATGACAGTAAAACTTCTCCTTCATAATACTCATAATGTCCCAAATTTGAGAGGCAGGTAGAATGAGCTTCCTTTGTTTTTATGTAAGAAAATACATGCTTTGTGTGTGTCTTAGCTATTTGCCATCATGTTGTTCATAGCCCTAGGAAGTACAGGGAAGAAGGCATCAGATCGTCCTGTATGGATAGCTTCTGTTTTGGTATGAACAATTGCAGCTCAACTGACTTAAACTACAGCCTTTTCCCGGATGGTTACGTCTGGTCAAATCCTAATAGTTTAAGACGACACAATTTTTTTTTTATTTTTAGTAAAAATTAGTTTCTTGAAAAATCAAGCTGTATGAATGAAAACTTTGGAGTGTCAATTTTCAGTTAGCTTAAGTACTGTATACAAAAGGATATAAGAGCAATATGTCTAGCAGTGGAAATCGCTAAAATTGTTCTTTTGGGTACAATAAATTAATCTTACTTTTAGTGATAATCATATTACATCATTACATCTAGAGATTTGATAGATGTGCAGTTTTTTCTCCCTTTAATGAGTCAGTCAGACTCTTAGCATTCCTGCGTTTCATGTGAAAGTGTGGGATGGACTGGGATTTTCACTGTGAATATGTATCCCACCATCAGACACAGCAATTCATATATTTCACCCAATGAAGGAAAAGACACAAACTGAATTGCTATGTAGCCCTTGGAAAGCAGCAGTATGCCTGCAGCCTTGCAGTCTCACCTGATGACTTCCTACCCCCAAGAGAGATGTAGTAGGCAACATGAAGGCCTTTCCTTATGTTAGTTTATTAACCTGTGCATCAGAATTCTGCACTGATGCTCAGTTTAGTCAGGACTCTCAAATTCCCTGTGCCAAGCATTGAGTTCGGAACAGTTCTTGTTGTTTTCCAAGCTGCAGACCTAAATCTATTACTGAAGCAGTATGTCTTTAATCCCCTTGAAATACCACATACGGCAGCCACAAGAAAAATAGCGCAGAGCTGCCAGGCTGTCTGACAATGGCAGAGTGACATGGACCTTCTTTGCATAGACTTCTCTCCCCTGCTTGGTTTTTGGTGCTGATGAAGATGACAGCAGCTGAGGGTGTCACCCCAAGTATCATGGAACAGCAAATGCAGCAGCTTGAGCACTCATTGTGAGCAGGGCTGTAAATTCTCCATCACCAAAGCCATACTTACCCTTCTGGGGTGAATGAAGGCTTCTGGGTGCTAGTTGTGGCTGAGACTTCAGGGAACAAAGAGATGAGGAGGCCAAAAAGTGGTAGGGCTGAAGGCAAAACTGTCTGAACAGTCAAGCTGATGAATTAAACTAAGCATGTTGTAAATCTGGGTTGGCAGCCATGGCTTTGGGTTCAGTTTTGTTTTCTCCAGTACATGTTTACAGAAGACACAGGCTATCGTGTAGGGTGGCGGAGTGTCCCTCAGGGATAGGCAGACTTTCCACCCTGCTGCTGCAGCATGAAGCTGAAGTGCATCAGCGGGGTGTTTCAGAGCAGCTGTGCATTGCTTCCAGCTGTGTTAGGTCTACTGCACAAGCAAAGGCTGATGGTTTCTAGGGCTCTCTCCTTACTTTACATATGTGAACATGAGGACATTAGGGCAGCAATTAAGTGAGATGGCATTAAGGAGCCACAGCTGGCCACTTAGCTTGTCATCTGAGGCAGGAAACCCTAGAAATCTGCCTGAGAATGCCTGAATCAGCAAAAAGGCCAGAACGGTTTTGAGATCAGATGTTCAAAGGATTCATTAACTTTAGGAAAACTACCTGCTAATGAATCCATACTAAGCCTGTAGTCAGGCCCACCACAGAGTGGGATGGGGTCCTAGGGCTCCAATATGGCCAAAGCCATGGTTGTGTAAATAAGCACCCCTCTGCCCAGCAGTGCCAGCCATGCAAAGTCAGTGTTAGAAATGCTAGAACAGTGTGTTGAACCCTGCTTGCTTCTCTGTTTCTTATTTTATTCTTGTACCTTCCAATGTTTTCCTGTCCCTACTTTAAAATGAAAATCCTTTTTACCAGAAGCTACCATGAAGTTGAGTTCATTAAGCTTTGAATTTCTTAGCCTCAGCAGGAGCTGAAGGACTACGTGCATGTGAAGCACTGCTGAAGGAACACAGCAATGTTTGGTGAAAGCAGCCCAATCCCACAGTCTGGTACCTTTGTCGTGCCAATCCCTAGAAGTAAATAACCAGTTAGTGATTTTTAGAAGGTTTTTCACTTTCCTGAGAGAGAAGTGCTTAAACATATATGCTTTGGTCCTCTGGTAGCAGAAGACTTTCTCAGACACTTTCCCTCTGATTCAGTATTACTACAACAGGCAGGGATCTTATAGCTGTTACTTCTGCACGTTGCAATGTGTGACAAATACTGCTTAGCATACTGAATGGCACTGTCCCTAGCTTAATCTGCCTAAAGCCCCCACTGCAAGATATAAATAGATTAAGAGAGAAAATCCAATAATTTCTCCATTCTCCCACCAGAGCAATACACATTACATGTTTCTTTCCACCTAATTGCATTACATAGCAGGGATGCAATAAACATTTAATGACAGTCACAGTCATCTGTCACTTCCCTTTAGATTGGTAATGTTCAGTATGATTTACATGCTTAACACTGTATGTTTTCGGAGGGGGGGGGAGGGGAAGAAATATGAATAACCTACATCAAAGTTGTGCTTTTTAGCTAAAAGATTTTTTTTTTTTTTAACTCTAATTAAAGAAAAAAGGTAGGATACTGAGGACCCCTGAGGTTCCTTAATTATTCCTCCCAAGAAACCAGGATGGGACTTTCAAAGCATTGGGCCTGATTTATCTCTGATGGTACTTCAGTTTCACACGGGTACACTAGAACAAAATGAGTTGCATCAGAGAGTTAAAAGCAAACAATTAGAAGTGTTCTAGGAACTATGACTAAATCCTACTCTAGCTTGTTACTCAAATATCTTCTACAAATTACTGTATTTCAGAAGGAGATGTGGTGGGTGCTGGAAGCAATGTGATCTGAAAAATTTATATGTTTCACGACTTCCTGAATGTAATTGATTTAAACACTGAATTTTTCATTTAGCTTCAATGAGAACAGGGCAGTTCCATCACCAAAGTCTGTTCTAAACACAGGCACCATGAAATACAGCATTCATGTCGAACACTTTAATGGAAAAGCTACCATCCCGTGTGGACGTGTTAATATCCAATTATATTATTTTTTTTTCCCAAGGGGAAGATGCTCAGCCACACTTCTCATAAAGCTGCTCTGCTGTGCCTTCCACAGTTTTACCATGTGACAGGTACCGTGTTACACCACCAGAGGCAAAAGCAGCTGTTTCTAAATGGGATGAATGAAAGGATTTTTCTTGCAGCAGCATCAAGAGCTGTGCTTTTGCATATGCAGACCATTAGCTTTAGTGAGGGAAGTTAAATGTTACTACTTCAGAAAATGTCCTCCACACACCACTGTTTTTCAAGTTTACTACATAGGCGTGAAATATTAGAAACAAATCCCAGCATAGTTAAGACCAAAGCATAAACCAGACAAAGTTAGTTTGAAATAGGACAGCAGTTTTTAAGGCAGATACAGTCACTGTCTCCTTCTGGCAGACCACCGGCAAGATATCATCTGGTGAAAACTTTCAGCTGGGGAGAATTTGAGCCCAACAGTAGCCTGCAGGTGACAGTCTCTGAAGCCCATTAGCAGTCCCTCGAGGCTCACAATCCTGCAGCTGAGCCCATTTCTTTCTCATCGGAAGAGCTCGTTTCACATTTGTGTTGGCTTTGCTGCATTCCCCAGCAGCGTGGCACAATTTCCTTTCTCTGGCTCCTGGTGTCGGTTTTGACAAGGATTGCTGAGAGGTTTCTTCTCTCAGTTTTGCTTTGGTACTCTGGGTTTGTGAAAAACAAGGGAAGAGAGGTTTAGTTTAGTCTGGCAGAAAGTGGCATCCAGAGGTGGGACAAGCACAGAGAGATTGAGTACCAAACTACTAGAAATCGTGCTTGGTGAAGCTGAAAACAAAGCTGATGGCAAAATTCAGAGAGGTGTGCGTGTAGGTGGAGGAGGGGGGGATTCACTTGTCAGCAATTTCTTCTCTGTAGTTTAGCAGTGAGCTACCTGCCGTATGGTGCTCTGGGCTTCTGCTAATTTGATAAGGTCAGTTCCTGTGGCATGATCTGCAATGCAAACAATTACCAAAGGTGGCAAGGTGTCTTTTCTTGCATGAACCGCTAAATCATTAACTTCTGTGTCACTGCAAAAACATCCAGCTCCCTGTTGTGTCCTCTTCAATCAATATCCCCAGACAGAGTATCCATGTCCTCCATCCCCCGCAGGAACAACTGAACCTTTCCACCAGCTCCACATCACTCAGCTAATGGGCACAGGAGCACAGACCTTAATTGTCCCTGACACCAACACAACCGCTTTTCTTCTCTGCATATCAATCCTACACATCTCTGTCAGCAGGGGCAAATTGAGTTACAAAACGCTAAGGCTGGTCTCAGAGTACATTACATCAAGTTTGGGGCATGCCGACTTGACTCTGCTAACATATCCGGGAATTTTAATAACCCCCTGAAAGCAGATATTAGTCGTTCATTGTTGAGCTTGTCTACGTTACGCTGCTTCAGTATTGTGCAAAATGAAAAAGAAAAAAAAGAATAAATAAAGAGAGAGGGAGAGCTCTCTTAACTCCAAGGATGAAGTGCCAAACCGAATTTTCGTCGTAGGAAGTGGAGCGGGCTGCAGAAAACACAGATAGCCCCGACGGGAGCCACGTCAGTAAGTGAAATAGAAATAGAAGGGGAGCGCGGAAGCAGCACGGGGCTGGGAGCTGCGTCCCGGCGCGGTGCCGCTGCCCCCTGGCGGCCCCGGCCGTCAGATCCCCCGGGGGCTCCGGAGCGGAATTCCTGCTCCGAACCGAATCCCTGCTCCCCTTGATAGCGTGCTGCTTCAGTTTTAATGCTGAGAGGAGGTTGTTGAGGAGTGTGAGGCATTTCAGCGCTGCCGCCAAATTCCCTTGAAACTACTTGCAGGGCAGCTAAAAGCAAGGGTTGCAGCTGTTTTTATATGGCCCTTGTGTTCAGTGATTCAGAGGTTTTGCAAACTTGGAGAGTGTGGTAACAGTGGAAATGTTGATTGCCCCAACAGCGAAGCTCCAACACTTTTTTTACGGTTTGAAAATTGCAGAGATGGATGGGACCAGCAGCACTGGAGAACATGGCCATGGCTGCTGAGCCACTCACTTCTTTTGGGAATGGGAAGTAGGAACAAGTGCAGTGCCCTCTCTGGCTGCCCATTTAGGCATAAGTACATGCTCTAATTAATTTTTCCACTAGTGAGATATATTTTTCCTTAACTGAGAAGGTTACAAGAATTACTCCATCAGTGCAACTGGGAATTCATGGCCTGAGACGTCTGAAGCTTTGTTTTTACAGATAATAGGTCCGTGAGGAGTCTTCCCATACAGCTAATAACAGAACAATATTTTGAAGCTGTATTTGTACTGATAGTTTAAATATATGTGTTTTTTTCACTCTGTCCCACACGTAGCACAGAACCCAACACAATCACTGCCATGGCAGCCCCCATAACCCCACTGCAGCTGCTCCTGAGCCATGTGAGCACTGCTACTATGGGCGAGCATGGTGGTCCCCAAATGTTCAATAGTCACATGGCCCCCTCAGATTGGCCCTTTGTTCCCGTCTCTTGGTTCTGTTTTCTATGGAAGCATCTGCACTTATGGGCAAGTGGAAGGAGATGACTTCTCGTACATATTTAGCATTGTTGCTTGATTACAGGCCTTAGAAGTTTTGATAGAATTATGTGCGTATATATATTGTCATTGGTGCTTCTATTATTTGAAAATCTACAGTTAACTGCAGTTATTAAATAAACAAATTTGAACAGCCTGTAACATTATTACTAAATTTCCTGGAATATTCATTTCATTCCAATCCTGCAGTGGTGTAAACAGGTGTAACCCCACTGAAATCAATGCTACTGTGAGATTTAGAGTAATCTGAAAATCTAACCACAGCATATATTACTTGTTAAGAATTTGAGGAAGGAGTTTTATTTATTCTTCTGAGGCCAATCTCAGAGAAGACTAGATTTAAAACCAAAGTGATACAACCTGTCATTAACTTTATAGGTAATACACATCTCAGCAGCGTATGCCATAAACCAGTACAAACAGCTCTAGCCCCTGGAAATCTTTGGGGAAAAAAAAACACCACATTTTTGTATAGCATATAAAGCATGACTCCATCAAAATAATACAGGCTTGGTAAGTTGTTTCCTACTTCTGAGAGGGTGGATTGAAATATTCTGCCTGTTGTGGGTGCTGGGACAAGCCCATGGAAGCTTCCCTAGGAGTTTGGTGGCTGCACCGTGGGGGCAGACTTCTGTTTTTTCCCCATGGCTGGTCTGCAGGGATTGGGGTGGGGAGGTGCTGTCTTTCCCTGTTTGTTTCCAGACTCACGCCGTCTGGCTGCCAGCTTGCTCTCCCTGTTCTGCTGTGTCTATCATTGCCTGTTCATCAGAAGCCTTCAGCGTCAGCTGCTCGGTCCTCTGAGGGTTCTTGCCTTTCTTTAATGTATTTCTAAATTGCTTAAAAGTTTATCTGTAGCTGTAACAGTCTGTGCTATCCTAATTTTTATCTGCATGTTTATAAAATCATATGCCAGCAGCCACCAACGTTTGAAATCATCGCCAGCAGATTTCAATTATATCCCTTTAATGTTGGTAAGGGTTCTTTAAGAATAAAATAACAACCCTGTACTTAATGCAATCAAAGTTTCCTCAAAACAGGTTTATGCCATCATCACTCATTCAGTATGGTTGAAAACATTTTGTGTAATGCTATTAGAGTGAGTTGCCAGTGAACAGTACAAGTTAAATATTGATTTTAATACACACAAATGATTCCTTAAATCCCCAAATGCTAAATGAAAATTTCAGTGTATTCTTATAAAATATTTAATGGATGCCAGCTGGATAGCATGCAAACAATCACTGATTCTTTTATTCCAGACTACAAACTGATATACGGCATACTTGTTTATCTTACCTAGCCTCCAGGTAAATAGATTCATGGCTCTATAAATATTTGACAGGCTCTCATATTTTTTTTCTGTTTTGTTGTTGTTGTTGTTTTCCCTTCAAAGAAGATCACAGAGGTGTGTTTCTAAGGCTCTGTCTGCACAGGGAACATTCAAAAGCTAATTCCCAGGGTTAGCAGTGATAGGAGTACTGGAGCTGACGATACTTTGCAGGCAGACCTATTTTTAGCACCAGTTAACGGAATGAAAACTTGCTGCATTGAGAACCAATGGATGTTTCTCTACCTGACCTCATCCTCTCACCACATTTCTGCTGTTTTAATTTCCAAGCTCATGTATGATCTGTGTTGCAATGTGTAGGGGTGATACATGGAGAGCACAGTAGGTAATAGCGAAGGGAGGTCTTAGCAGCACTGTCTGGCTGCTTTGTTGCCTTTGAAGTCATAGACCTGAAAGTGCACTTTCATTCTAAGAGTAGAGAGCTCAAGTAAAAGACAAGGTAAATAAAAAATAAAGGGGGCTCAAAAGAGCTATGAGAGGGTTGTTCCAAGAAAATGGAGGTCCCACCTTCCAGTCTGCTTTGCCGCAGCTGGCAATTTTACAAGATACGTACAAGCAGGGGAGTGTTACTTGTAAAGATTCACCAGAGACTGAAAAATAACTTGTCTGGAAATCCACCAAGCAACCAGAGATAATCATATGTCTGAGTCACTGGTAAAGTAGCTTTGATTTGAGTTAGTGACCTATGGTAAAAATGTCCGTGTGCTGGTAGTGCTCTGGAGAAATGCATTGCCCTTTCCTCTGTGTATTCATTAAGCATAAGTTGCATTTTTATATCTCCAGCTTATGCATTAAAGTGCTAAGGGAAATGCTATAAACAGAAGAAATACTTTATAACTCTACAAACTTGCTAATATTTGTGCAGCTTGATAATTCTCACTTTTTTTTTTTTTTTTTTTTTTTTTTTTTGGGCGTAGATTTTATTTTAAGATGTGCTTGTAGTGTGAAATCGCCACCCCCAGCTAGTTCATGTTTTTGCCCAGGCTGAGACATACAAAAGCATAAAGGTCATACTGATGCTTCAGTGACTGATGTTTAGCAAGCATTGCATTTTGTGTAAAAGAAATCCCCTCTCTCAGTCTGGTCTGTATTTACCCTCACTTCCTTTCCTCCATTAACTGGCCCACTGCTGCTTTCTTTTGCACAGATTCGTGCATGGAGAGTTGTTCCCTCTCAGAGGAAAAGGAAATGTGACCCTAATGGCTTCATCCAGTATAATTCAGTTGTGTAGTCTTTGCACCCCCTGAAGCCTTTAGTGCACCATTTTCACACTTTATTCTCCCTGGAATACCAAGGAGGAGGACTGGCAGTGGCATGAGGCACCTCTGTATGCAACCCTCCTGTGTCTGCACACCATATACACACCATTGCAGAGTATGCCTTAAAGCTGAAACTATTCCACTCAGTAAATTGCTTTGAGATTGTAAATTGCTTTTTGATCCTTTGGGATGAAAAGTTCTATATCAATGTATTATTATTAATGACAACAAATTATTCTTAAGGCAGTGGCATTGCTTTGCTGCCAATGGTGCAGAATGAGCAAGCGGTTTCCTGTGCGTACACCCAAAACACAAAATGTGTCAAGTGACCAAGCAGTCTGAAGCTCATAGAGAGGATGTTTCACCATCAAGTATCCTCATGCGTGTCCTGTTTACTGGCCTAAAACGTTAGGCAAGAGGGTGTCACCTTCCCTGTGTCTGGCCTGGCCCTGAGCCATGTTGTCCCTGCCACACTGTTGTAGCCCTCAGTGGGAGCAGGCTGGAACAATGCCTCCTTTGAGAGGCTTTTGCTACATCGCAATTTGGTTGCTGAAATGTTTCCACCGTTTATTTTTCTAGGCTCCCTTCCAGAGCTGTGTGCTCATAAAGACCTGGCTGTGGAAGGAAGCGGGGTAGGCTGATGCTGAATTGGCCCCTTGTTCGCTCGGCTTCCCTGACCTGTGCAAGGCCTTGTGGCACTTCCAGGCCTCGGCTGCTCACTTGCACGGCTTAGTAGATAAGTCATTTTGGGTTAATGAATAATTCAAAGCCAAGTTGTGATAAGGGACAGACTGGCCTTGTTCGGGAGCTGACAGTCTAGAAAGCAGGCGAGTGGGAAATATGGCCTCTGGCTGCCTTCCTCTCATGGCTTAGCATTGCTGTTAAAGCTGCTGGTCAAAATTTTGACTGGGATGCTGGCACCTGGTTCCTGAGGTGCTGCAGGAAGAGAGTTCAGCCTGGCATAGAGGAAGGAGCCACCAAGGCTCAGTAGCATGCTATGCTTGCTGTGCACCACAGCCAGGGGATCTCATCTGATGGGCTGCCCTGGCAGTCACCCTGTTTTTCTACACTGGATAGGCAAAAGGCTGTTTTAAAATACTTCAGTATTCCTGAAGTACTCGAAAACACTCCTATGTTATAATCACTGTCTATGGAACAGCTTGTCTTTTCTTATCCTGCCACTGACTTTAAATATTAAGAATTTATTGCTTTGAACAATGCCCTGTGCAAAGACATCTTTCAGAAGACAGAAAGGCTGACAGTCCTTAATGTTTGTTCTGGCATTTTGGGAGTGCTGTTAACAAAGTGAGCTTCACAAAGATGCATTTCAACCAAGAACAATAGAAATGTTCAAAGTGATATATTCACAGCCAAGCAAGTACAGGAACAGCTTTACACAGGCTTGAGAACGGGAGAAGCAGAGGGATGACAAGCAGTGTAATAACAGATTTGTTCAATCGTTCTTTCCCTTCTGTTTTTATAGTAAGTGAAAGGCTATTGCAGACTGTTTTGTGCCAGGGAAACTGTTTTCTGAAAGAAACCGGATACTGTTGAGAAAAACAGCAAAAAACAGTTGTGACACAACTTCCCCCACTAACTACTTCATACCAAGTTTTCAAGGCTGAACTAAAGCCAAATCATTAAAAGAATTCTTATTAGATACTGTAATTTCATGCAAAATGAATTTATTTGCTAATTTAGAATGTCTGATAATGGAATAAGTTGAGAAGGCTGGAAAAATAATATGAAGTTACTTTTGTTTTCTTTCTGCTAAACCTAAAGAGACTCAGATAGTTGAGATTTCAGAAAGAGGGAGATATAAATGAGTTGGCAAAGAGATTGCTTTATCCAGTCGTAGCATGCAGGGATGCTTTGTAGCAGTGTTGCAATACAGATGTTGATAGTTACTACACAAAAAGACCTGGAATGGAGCGATGATTGATAAGCTTGTTCTTCTGAATAATATACTTTGCTGACAGTCTGATAGGAAATAAGTACAGAAAGTCCTCTAAAGATCAGAGAAATATTCTGAACCACAGATATCTCCTTCTTCTTCTTCAAAAGAGAAAGGTGAAGAATACAGCAACTGTGGGCTTGACTTGCTGGGCATCAGCCAGGGGAGAATTGTTGGGAAATTTCTTTGGAGGATTTGGTGAAGAGTATTACAGCTGAAAAATGACATTTCTCTAAAGAAGACAACAGGAATGATAAAAGGAAAGTCCCGCTTTTTTTTTTTTAATGCATGTTTGTAATAATTTTCAAATACATAAACACACGTTTTTGATCCAGCAGATACTGAGCTACTCCATGCTTATGTTTTGGCATGAAGTGGGAAGAGAATGAAGAGAAGGTTGGGTTGACTTCTGGATCTCTGGATTTAGTTGAGGCAAAGATGGGAGATTGTGATCCTGTGCTCAGGTGTAGCACTGGCTGCCTTTACAAGACAATGAGGTTAACTGCCACTGTCATTTGTGCCAGAATAATCAAATATAAGCAGTAGGGGTCAATAGGATTTTGGTCTTGTATGGTAGATCTTTCATGGAGTTGTTCCAATATAACCACATCTTTCAAGTACAAGAAGTCAAACCTCAGGCAGCTTTACATAAGAAGTAATGTCATCATGGAAAAGGCAGATAAAATAAAAGACTCAACCACAGAAGCTAGGCCACATCTAAAGTACTCATACAGAATGAGCCAGAATGTAATGGCCATGGCAGCAAAGCATCCTTAAAAATGTTAGACTAGCATACAGTTATTTACAGGATTCATCAGGGAAAGGGAAGAATAGCAATCCAAGAAGTGATGTTATTGAAGGCTGGAAACAAGACCTCAGGGACAAGAAACAGTTCTGATTTGCATGGGTGGTGGGTTGTTTTTTTTTGTTTTTTTTTTTTTTTAGAACTGATTGCATTTGTCCTCCACTGAAAACAGGAGGAGTGGGTGGCTAGGGACATATTCTCTTTTTGTCTCTGAGGACCTATTCTGCTTTTGTCTCTGCTTTTCTTCATTTCAGTTTTTCTAATGAGACCAAAATAAAGGAATCATTTATCTCTTTTCAGAGACAGCAATTTAATATGACCTAACAAGAGCATTAACAAAATAAAGGCTGAAAATGATAATGATTAAGTACAGCACTAGTGATCTATTCACATGGCATCTTGTGTGTGTATGTGTTTTTAAAGAGAGCAAGCTATGCAGTCACTCTTATTAGGAAATTAAGAGCAAAAGGGTAGTCAGGCAGAACTGTTCTACTTAGAGGGTAGTAAACATATGGAAGAAGTTGTTGAGCAATGCTATCAAAACCAGTATGCAATTTGCAGAGAGACAAAGAGGTTGATGTTTTTATTGTGAGCAAGTAGGGGATATTGAAGACACAGAAACAGATGCAAATAAGCAGGGGTGAAACACTTTTAAAGGGAGTAGATTTGATTATGTGGGCATAGCATTTTCTTGTGTTCTCTTTTGTACCCTATAACATAAGGGATAAATTTATTTTTACATAGGAGTATTTAACTGGATGGGAGCTGATGTTTTCCTTTAGTTGCTTTTCTAAACTAAAAGAGCATGGATATGGATAGCTTCATTTTTTTCTTGCAGCTGCTGTTTTGAGAAGTTTAATTTCACATCCACAAGAGCATTGCTGGACTTTGGTGTCACTACTTCAAGTGAACCTTGGCATTTTACACTAAATAGCAGGTTTATGAGCAGGTCTTCCCTTTCCTCTGAAGTCAATGGATGTCCTACTGGAGGAAAAAAAAAAAAAAAAGAAGGATCTACTGATGCTGTGATTCTACTATATTTACAAGATACACAGCAGAAACAGAAACCATATAAAGAGGATGTCAGCTTCACAGTCTTCTGCATGCAGAGGGCTCAGCCCTGCCCCCAGAAGACTGGCTCCCTGGGTCTTGGTGAGATTGCTAGGTGAGGGGTGGACTGCCTGCACAACCTAGAAATGAAGCATCCTTGTGACCAAGGGAATTAATTGGGAATGGGCTTTGCCTTTTCAAGAGCTGTTCAGGAGGCTTGCTTTTTCTGCTAGAGTTATGAGGAAAGTTTGGGGTTTTCTTTAAATGGAAATTTTAATGATCTGAGCACTTCCAGGGAGTCCAACTTCCAGCCCTGCTTTCCCCTGAAACATCGACCCCTTCCCACAGACAGTTCTGATTGCAGAGATAAGGCTGTTCTGTGAGAAGCCATCCCTGCCCCCTGGGGTCTCCTGTGTGAAGTGTGCCGAAATGAAGAGAAGGATATATCCTTTGGTCCAAAGTGATAGTGAGAAAGAAAGGAAGTGTGACCTGAGATCTCCTAATTATGGCTCGGAGCACAGAGATCCAAGGCCAAGGGTCTGGTCTTTGCCCCCATACCTCTTTTTCCTTTATGTGAAACAATCCTCCAAGTGTGATCATTGGCTTGTGGGTATCCTAGCAAAATCCTAGCAAACGTGCAACCTGGAAAGATTGCCTGCTGCTTTGCATCAGAGCTCTCCTTAGTCTTAAATGTTTCACATAACATTGATCTTACATGGCATAACTGTTGTGTCCAGGGGCTTTCAGCTCCCTGAAATTTCCTGTCTTGTTATCCAAAAAATCTATAGTGTCTGATATTTATTATAATTTAAAAGAGCATGTTGGATAATATACTGTAGGAAAATTTTCACTTTTAGGATTGTATCTTTTTTTACAAATTGATAAAAAAAAAAATTACACACCTGAAAAGTTGTACCAAGCCTTATGCTGGGAACAGCCAGTCCTCGGCGTGAGCTGGGCTCAGCCCTGCTGGAATTTGCCATGTGTTTTTTCCAAAAATTGCCTGTTGTCCAAGAAGAAATGTCATCAATAGAAATAGTTTATTTCTAAATCTACTGAATCCAATTTCTACTAAATGCACTGGGAGCATTGATTAATTGGTTGTTTCAGCTTTAAGGCTTGTGCAAGCGGTGGTGGGAAGAGGGGTTTGGGATGCTGGTTGTCTGCCAGGGGTTGTCACTCATCTCGCTGTCAATTCTGTCTCACTGGAAGGCCATATAATAACGTATTTCAAAATAAAAAGTCAGTTAAGGGAACATTCATCACTTTGAGAGCATTTTCAAAGTGAGTGTCAGGCTTGTAATTCAAGCCTGCTTCAAAGCAGAGCTCCCGAGAGAAGAATTAATGGGAGAAAGGCACAGTCAGGACACTGTGTTCTCTTTCCAACCTAACTTTTCCTAGCAGGAGAGATGTAGCTGGTAGTCTCCATCTTGCGGACACCAGGTCCAGTGTTAACAACCATGCTGAAGCACTGCTGCCTATTAGCGCTGGTGTGAGCTCAGACAGGGCTGTCCATCCTCTCCTTAGATTGGAAAGGATGGAGCTGGTATCTCTGGTGGTTTTCACATCTGAAAGGGATCTGTTGTTGTGGGTCAGAAGTGTGCTTGCCAGCTGGTATCCTGCATTCCCATGGTAAGAAAAGGCAGCAGGTATGGTGGTGCATCTCTGTTAATTGGGCAGCAGAAAATGTTGTATCCCTCAGTTCCTTGTAAGGTTCCACTTCAGGAGCAGAATACAGTCTCCATGTTTGCTTCTCTTCAGTTATGATCAAAGCTGAAGTTTGGGGATCCTGGTACAAACCAATGCTTTGCTGTAGCCTGAAGGCTTTGAGATTCTACATTTTAGCCCATGATCTTCATGCAGCCATGTGAGTACATAGAGGTTACTTGAGTCCTCCAGTGAACTGAGTGCTTTTACTTTTTTTGGGTTAACAGGGTGAAGCCAGAAGATGCTAAATTGCTCTTAGTGCTAGTTGAGGCTAATTTCTCTTAGACCTCGATTCAATCTTTAAGTTAGTCTTGCTATCTTTCCAGTGGCATTGTGTTGGCCTGATGAAAAGATGTTATTTTACTGATCTTGCTGTTTCTGTGCACTGTGCCTGCTGGCTTGGGTCTACATGGAGAGGATCCTTCCATTATTCCATGACGAATGCTTCGTTTGGTCTCACCATGATCTTATCTAACATCTCCATCAGATGAATGAGAGTTGATGGGATTTTTAAACTCAATTTCTCCTAATCATATTTGGAAAACAAATTAATCTTAGGCCTATCTGTCTTAAATGTAATTGGGTACTGGCTTGTCAATGCTGCTGAGCAGAAAACCTTAGCTATTACTGCATGCCATCTCCACAACACAAAATGTCTGGTGCCTATAGGCAAGAGGATCAAGGTGCTATCAGTGAAACTGCACTGTTTTCACCTTTAGATAGCTGGTAAATGAAAGTTTATCTCAAGGATTTCGAAGAGGAAAGTGTTAGAAACTCTTAACTAATAGCTTTCTCCCTGATAGCATTAGTTTCCTATTCATTTCACTAAAGAGACAGTTTTGGAGGGACTTGTAAATTATAGCATGCTCCTAACAAAATGAAAGTTTCAGGAAAAACATGTAATAGCTCTTTGTAATCATAATAAGGGCAAATTGTTGTTTATCCAGCAGAAGAGCTGTTGATCACTAAAGCCTGTTTTTCTGTTTTTCACACTTGAACAATCACACATTTTTGGAAACATGTTTTAAGATTAATATAGGCATATTTCAGTAATGTACGTCCTTATTTGATTATTTTTTTGTTCTGAATGTGCTTATGCTTTGGTTTCCTTTTTTCTTTCTATGCTAGTCTCCCTGTTCATGCCTCACCCGTCTTCTTTGGCTGTGCCACCAGCAAAAAGAGGCAACATCAAACTGTAGGATAAAACAGAATTCTGCCCCTATGGGATAATGTAGCAGATATTATCACTGTTTAGATAAAAACTGATGTGAAAATCTCCTGCTGGAGTTGAACAAATCTTGTCTTAGTCATGTAATAGATCAAGTGAGAATTTCTGTGAGCGCTTGTGCTGTGATACTCAAGACCCAATCATGTTAACTCTGCATATGTAAATAATTAACACAAGGTTGAAGGCAATCCAGAATTAAGCCACTGATGCTAGCTAAGTTTTACAGAGAACATTAGAAGCAAACATGCTGGAGATAGCTAAGGCTATGATCTTCATATTAAAATAGAATAAATATGTTTGTGAAATAACGCAGCAATTTAATAGCTGTAATTCCTTGCTCATTGCCTATGTATTTGTAAGGACTGGCAGGGTACTATGCCATATCTTGGAGCCTTCTGAAACCTGGGTACTTGTGCTCTTTCATTAAAAAAAAAGAAGAAAAAAACAGACACAGTAAGACTAGGGGTTATTTTTTGAAAGTTAAATACTTGGATATGATTTTGAGAAATGCGGGTGATTTCCACTGACTAAAGGCTGGCTAATTTGTAGTGGAATAGTTGCAAGGAGGAAGGAAGTGTTATGCAGGGACAAGGCTGGACCGTAGTTTGCCATTATATGCTACCAGACCATGAGCACTGGCTTTTCCCATAGACAACTTATCAGTGTTTCTAGCCTGTCTACATAGAGTCCACTGGAAAAGGACAAAATAACAGCCCTTTGTTTGGACAAAATGAGGACTGGAAAACTTATTCCATCTGCTGCATGTCTTTCATTTGGCTTCCTTGATCTGGTCCAGTAAATATGTTTGCAGATTGCAGTGTGGCAGGGAGCTGGAGTAAAGAGCTGGGGCCCCTTGCATCATGTCAGAGGGCAGGAAACTTGTACCTGCATCAGAATCTGATTTTTCATTGCTAATGGCTGACTTTAGTAATAGCAATGTTGGTGCAGATGGAAGCAGGCAGAAGAAATCATTGAGAAAACCATGAAGAGCCATAATGTTCCCCAGAAACAGCTTTTTTCTTAGACATACGAGGTGTGGCATGCAGTGTTCTTGCCTATATTGTGTTCTCCATCTGGCTGGTTACTGAAAGCTCAGATTCTCCTGGGCTTTTCTGAGCTATTTACTATAATATTCTGCCTTTTATAGAAAAGATTATCTTACAAACTGGATTCTCCATAGTGGATAGATTTTTATGGTTTAATCCTGTTTTTGATATCTAATTCTGTTTTTTCCCCTTAAATTTAATATTGTTTCCTCTGACACACATACATAAACATGCACAGGATTTCATGTCTTATTTTTTTGGTGGTAGTGTCTCATGCAGAGATTCTTTTCTTACCACACTTGATTGAGAAATAGCTCCTGTGGGATTTGGAGAATCATTCTATATTTCCAGCCCACGGACTGAGAAATCCCCATATGCCTTGCTCCCTTTAAATGGGGACTACAGCCAGAACTCAATTAATATAGTGGGAATCCTTCCATTGATTTCAGTTACCTCTTGATCAGGCTCTCTGTATTTTATGCTTCTTTATCATAATCATTGAATATACCATAATACAGGTATTTATCTTAGTACGTGCCTATAAGGCAAGGAAGTGATAAGTATTTCTACTTTCTCAATGAGGATTTGGAAATAAGTGCTTGATCTGAAACTGAATTTAGTCACTGAAGTTCCGGCTTAGATAAATCTGGTGCATTCTTATCCAAAGCAGGCAGGTGCTGTTGAAAAGTATGTATCCTGTGCATCCTGTGCATGTCATGGAAGAAGTTTTAGGAGGCAGACTGGGGTCTAGGACTAGGAGTCTTTCTGGGATGCTGGCCTTAGAAGAGCACAGCAGTTGTCTTTACAGTCTCTCCCTACTCCTTTTTTTCCTAGGTATGCACTCAAACATTATGCTCTTTGGCATCAATGCTGAATATCACTTGGTGACTCTAAGGCTCTAATAAGAGTTTATAGACTGGAGCTATCAGGAACTGAGCCTTGGCAGTGAATGGTCTGTGATAGATTATTCTCCTTTCTTTCTGCGCAATTTCTCTCAAGACATTGGCTCTTCAGAAGAAGAGCTGGACAGCACTAAGCTGATAACTATTATTGCTATTATTATTTTAATCAGAAGGTATTTAGTTGGTGCGCATCATGGATGGTGATAGCATGCTTTGGATTGCAATGGAAAAAATGCTTGGGATGTGATGAAGAAAGTCTTACAGTCTATAGTTGAAACAAAATAGCCTGTGTTTTATCAGCCCTGAGATCACACCAGGAGCTGTTCTACCTCTATCCCACCCATTGTGCTTACAAGTATGCTGCTGCATACTTGCAGTGAAAAATGGACCTCATCTGTTTTAGGTATTTAATTTTATGTAGGAAATTTTTTTCCTATTCTTTACTTAAGACTTTGGTGTAAAGGTCCTTTAATGCCTTATGCAGACCACTGTGAGAGTTAAAGCAGAAAGCCTAAGACTGTGTTTAGTCTTCCCGTTAGGCCAGAAGAGGTTTAGATTTCCACTGATTGACTGCTGAACCCCTCCTCCCTCCCTCCTCAACCAGCTCCACTTCTCTGGCCCAGATCAATGTCAGTAGTTAAATGGATCGGTTATTTGAAAGCTGTCTATTGACCTTTCCTTCGTGACTGATTGCATGAAAAGTGCACAGCAGTGTGGCTTCCAGCTAGGCGAGCAGTTGCTGTTGATGGCTCTTTTTCACTGCTCCCCATAGCCCACTAGGATTTCCCACAGTGGAGTAGGCTGCCTGCAAACATGCAGGGACAGAGAGTGCTCTCAAGTAACCATAATGAAGCTGAAAGCCAGCGCTAGCCTTCCTCAGTGGCCAAGAGGAATTATTTATGAAGAAAAGCACAGGGCTGAGTGGTTGACTGGCCTTTAAAACACTTCCTGACTGGAAAACTGGAATTGGAGAGCCACCAGAGCCCAGGGTGACATTTGCCTAGGGGTGCTGGTCTGTGTCCTGACAAGATGGGGAAGGAGGACATAACCAGGGCCTACCAGTTTTCTCTGGTGTACACACTGGCTGCAGCTCCCATCTTACATCTTGCCATCGCACACACGTGCTGTCCTAGTCCAGAGAAATAATTAACTTTATCTTTCCAGGTGCATTTAAATACAAAAACAGCCTGCAGGAGCAGATGCATTGAATTAGTCTCTGTGCAACTTTTCTTTCTTATGCTTTTGGAGTCTAAAAGTAATGTTGTCAGGGTTTTAATTTGCTTTAAATCTCCTGTAACCAATTCCATGGTAACAGGTTTTGATTTTTGGCATATGGAACGTTCTAGTTGCTTCTGATTGTTAACATTATGAATAATAAACTCACCTTTTAACTCCTAAAATAAAGTTTGACAGTGCAGTAAGTGACATTCTGTTTGCACAGAAGCAGAGAATACAAATTACCCCAAATCAGGTAATGGGAAGTTGATATATGATGATTATGTTGTTTCATCACCTGTTTTTCAGTAGGTTGTGCAGGATTGGTAATTCACTGCTTGGTCTCCCTTTTAAATCACTTTCTTAATAAACACGTAACAACATTGTCCTGATGTAGGGCACAGCATGACTCCATGCTTAATCTGTATTTTACAAACCAGCAATACACCACTTGTAATGAAAAGGTTCATAATGTCAATGCATGATTCTGATTATCAGGGAATTGCTCTCTGCAGAGTGCAGGGTGGCATAGGAGGCTGGAGGTTGAAACAGGCTGGGAACTGGGGTTTCTGCTCGTAAATTGCAAGTACCAAAGCCTAGAGCAGTCCCTGATTGCTAGGACATAGGGCAGATCCAGGCCAGAATTTGCGACTTGGAGAAGATCATCCTTGTCCATTCATGGCTGAACATCTGAAAGTGAAATTATGATGGGAAAAATCTTGTAGATTCACCTGAAGGGTACTTGGTTCCATATAATTCCATCTCTACTCTCTCCATTTGGATCCACAGCTTCTCAATTTTCCGAAGAGTCATATATTGCTTGTCTCCTACCCCAGTTAAGACATGTAGTTGATGAATTGCATCCTTCTCTTCTCACATGCTCCTCACAACAGGATGCTTATTATGGCAAAACTCCCAATTTGCCTTGAATACCTTATTAATTTATAAATGTCACCTGCATGCCGCCAGTTTTTAACATTGGAAGGTATTGATGGAGAGTCTTCACTGTCACTTCCCCATCATCTTCTAAAAGGCTTACTAAAAGAGAGGGAGAGCTGTTACAGGGTTAATAAAATAAATTGTAGCTTTTGTAATTGATAGTAGTTCTTGTTCATCAGTCCAGTCAAAACTTCTTCCTAAGCAGCGAGCAATCAAATGTTGACTTATCAAATCATAGGGAAATTAGATTATTTCAGGCTCTAAAAGGATTGTAATCAAGAGCAGACAATTTATTTATTTTCTTGGTGCAAGATAAAGTTATTCCTTGTACTAGAGGGGGCCAGGGAAGGAGAAAGGAGACATAAGAAGGCAATAATAATAATAATAATTATGGCAATAAATAAATGCAAAAAAAAAAAAAAATTAAAACATACTTGCCTGCCACTGAAAACAAACAAAAATCCTGTAGGGATGTTCTTTTATTGCAAAGATGTAATGGGAGACTTTAATAGAGCTAAAAACTACATATCTATAAAAGAAAATGATTAGGATTATAAAACTGACCACAGGAGAACTAACTGTTCAAGAGCAGTCTGCTCTCATTAGCTTGTGTGCTCAGGCATAACAGGTTTGAGTTTCTCTTCTGACTTAAACTAAGGACTTGAATTTCACTTTCAACTGAGAAACACCCACCGAGTGTCCTGGCTATCAGCTGCTGGGTTTATTTCTCATATCTTTGATCTGAGGAAAAAAAACTATCAGAAGCTTCAGAGAGAGAAATAAGTTTATTTCATCCAAATTTTCTTTCTGGATACCATGTCAATATCCTTTCAATAGGAAAGGAAGGGAATCAGTCTAAAAATCTCCAGTTTAAGAAAGAATGAAACAAAATACAGACTTTCATATCAGCACTCACTCTCCCTCCCTTCCTTTCATTGCCAAAGCTACGCTAAGTCAATGACTCTGCAGCAAGCCCTGGGGAAAATCCTTATTGCAACCCTTGTATCCTGCTTGAGGAAGAGTTCTCCAGAGCTTATGCCAGAGGGAATCCCCGCGTCTCCCACTGATCTTGCCAGTTTGGTGAAAAGCCTCTGAGCTCATATTTGTGGTAAAGGCAGACAGTAACTTTGTGTTGATGTGGAGTTAATCCTGAACAGTGCTTGATTCCTATACGAGGTCTAGAAGTAGACCTGAGACATCAGCACCTCACCTTTGAGTAAGACAAGGACTGGAGAATTGTTTTGATGGCTGAATAAAAATGAAGAGGATGGGGTTCTATTTAACTCTCTGCTAGCATAGTATAATGATTCCAAACTTCCAAACCCTAGTGTGTCATCTTGGAAAAAAAAAGAAAAAAGGGGGGGGCGGGGGGATGGCGGGGGAGAGTATCAATCTGTTTTCATTTCAGTTAGAAGAAAAAATTGAGACATTTAGAGAGATGAAGTGATATGCCTAAGGCTGTGCAAGGAGCTCCGACCAGAGTTCAGACCTGAATTTACCGTTGCCCTGTCATTTCACTCAACTTCAAGACTTTTTCTAGCCTTTGAGTAAAAACTGTTTAAAGCCAACATTTACCATTCTTTCTGGCATGGTTTCTTTTACATCATCCCAATAAAACCAGGGATATTAGAAAATTTAAGAATAAACCTAGGTCACAATGTCCTGCTCTTTTTTTTTTTTTTTTGTCTCCAAGTGAATTTTGAGAACATAATTTCTATTTTATCACAGTGACACCTGTAATGTTTTTTTTTTTCTTTGCAAATGCCAAATCTAAAGTTTCAAAGAAGGCTTAGATGAAATGAAAATGAGAGCAGAAGGCTACATAGCTGTCATTAGCCTTAAGACTGTTTATGAGAACTCGAGATGACCTACAGCTTTAAATGACATTGATTGGCGTACTTTAACTTTGTGCTAATGGACTAATGACTTGCAAGGCTCTGAACAGTCAAAGGAGAAAAAAAAAAAATACTGGCATCTGTGAAAGATGTTGATTGCAATCTGTGGTATTCAGCTGACTTTTCCAATAAGTGTTAAATATGCAGGGTACTGCATAGAATTGTAATTGTTGCTATTTAGAAAAGAAAAAAAAAAGGAAAAAATCATTCCTCAAATAGCAAGTTTTTTTTTTCATTGGTAACAAATAGTACGCCCATTAAAATGAATACTTTCAACTAGCTTTTTGGAGTAGAGGCAAATCTTGCTAGAATTCAGCAGCATGTAGCTTCTGAAAAACTAAATCTTTAGTCTAAAAGGGAGAGGACTAAGTGGATAAGGCTTAAAAATATCACATAAATCCTTCCTTCTTCTGCTGCGGAGCACCTACTAACTGCCTCTGATTCTTGTTTTCCTTGTAACTCAGTGGGATGCTTGGGATAAAAGGGAGGGTCGAGGCTGGCCTCACATTTCCTATGTGTCGTTGACTGTTTCTTCTCCTTTCATTATCCTGAGTAAATTGTACCATACAAGAACCCTTTTGAGACGTGAAATACTGCCTAAAGGTCACTGTTTAGAGCACAGCCAATATAGCAGGAGACACCGTTAATCTATTGGTTCTGTGATGAATATGTTGACAAGCAGCTGAATTTTAATAATTAATCATGATAAAACTAAGGAGAGTTAATAATTTAAAGTCTGATAATGGAGAGTGGTGCTGCTACTCAAGTAGGCAGTTTCTGTTAAGTTTCACCTCTGTTAATTTTAACCAAAGGGAGCAGTGTCACTTTTAATTAGCAATAAGAAGCTCTCGGTGCTGTGAGGCTGGCACAGAGGAGGTCAGCTCCAGTAAATGTTAACAGCTCAAAGAGAAAATGCAGGGAGAGTATTTTAAATAGCCTATTGCTAATCAGCAGGGCTGATTCCTCAAGCTGTATGTTTGCTTTACTATAGCAGTGCATTACTGGACAGCAATAAATTAAAATTATGAAATGAGAAAGACAGGGAAAGTACATGTTTCTCATCCCAAATGTGTCACTCACAAAACATCAGTGACCTTCAGGAGAATTTTTATCTCTAATGGAGCCAGCATTTACCCATTTGTAAGCACATGTTCACCAAAATGTTATCATGAGACATCTGTCTTTGCAATTCCTCCTTTCTTCTTGAAGTGGACAGACTGAAAATAGGTTGGATTCCCAAAGAGATATAGGTACACTTTGGAGACGTAACAAGAGCAAAACCTCATGTTACTTGCTTTAACTAACAAGTTTAGCTCTGTGATAATGCATAGCATAGCAGGAGGCAGGAGAGGACCTTGACAACCAGGTGCTGGGCAGCCTGATGTGCTGCTAGAGCTGCACCCAGGTAAGAAGGTGGAGGGGCTGCAAGGCAGGAATTCGAAGGAAACCAGGCTTTGTCAATTCTGCTGCTTATGGAATACCTTTGGCTTTTATATCCCAATGGGCACATGCACCGTATTTTCTCAGGGATGAATGTGCCAGAGTGAGGCACTGCAGTGCGCTCTCTAAAATGGCCACCACAGCATTAGGTGCCGTGGTGTCTGAATACTGTCTTGTGTTTCCCACTACTCACAGGAGGAAATTCCTAGCATACTGGAACTACTGAGCTACCTATTCAGTTATCAGAAGCATTTGGTGGGCTTCTAAGGGCGACCAGCATAGCTGAAATGTTATTTTAGTAATTTTACAAAGTCTTTTGATAAACAGAGCTTGACATTTCTAAGGTGCCCTGTTCTGTTCACCCTCGTGGCAGTCAGAGTAAGCCAGGGGATAGAAAATGCCTTACACGATATGGCTCAGGTTACACAAATCAGGTTACACAAATCAGATGATTTAACAAACTTTTCAATGTTTGCTACTTTAAATAGCTGATTTTGTTCCGTGTCTGGCTGAGTTTTCAGTGGGCTGCCATCCTCCACTATCTTATTTGCAAAAGTTCGACATTCACGTTAAAGACACATTAACATGATTTTATAAGAAGGAATTATAAAGCAGAGAAACAAGTAGTTAAAACATACTGTGTGTAATATTCAGAGTTATGTTATTTGGCCTTGGCACTATATCAGTGGCAAAAAAATTAACACCAGAAATGCATTCAAAGGGCGGGTGCTTCTGGAAAGTGCTGTGAGCGGTACCCGCTTGCCACTCTTACGTCTCAGAAGTGTGTGATCTTGTCTCTGTCAGTTGTTTGTTTTGGCCATACTCCAAGGGATTTGTACTACAGGCAGTTTTGTTCCTTTAGCTGATATAAGTTACAGTTTTTGCCTTTGGTTTTTCACTAGAGGTAATTGTATCTGTTGTACTGCACAGAATAACTTCATCTCACTGTCTGTAACTGCATGTCATGTTGTGTTGATGTGTGACAAAGGCACGTCCTGTCATGATTTTATGTCACTATATGACAAGACACCTTCCTCATAAATTTGTCATAAATTTGATTATGTTGCAGCTCTGGGTCAAGTTACTCCAGTATGTATTTGCGAAATTTCACAAGTTCAGGAAACCCAAACTGATTCAGAACAGCAGCAGTGCGTAAGGCTGAGCCTGTGTTATGTGAAGTACTCCCTATAAAAATGTGGGCATCACATGAACTTCTTTGTAGGAAATCTTTACGTGATCTTCCAGCCTTAAGCTGTTATTAAAACTGCTCCTAAGTTGCCCAGCAAGGGTAGGTGTTGAAATGCTTGTGCTTAAGGCTTTCATTTTCCTAAAGACAGAATACGCCTGTTTTCAGTTTACTTGAAGAAGAGGAACTACGAAATATCATTCTAATTCCTCAAATCCATTACACTGCAGTACAATTGGCTAGATCAGACATGTTGCACATTTGGAGAGTGATAGCCCATAAGGCTAAAACCTACACCCTGTGCACCATCATCCATCCATGGGCATCCATGATCTATTAGTCATTACATTTATGTTAGCAACCTGCTACATCAAGTGTGGCGCTTCAGGTATGAGCAAAGGCAGTGAAAAATAGAGCCATACCTATTTTATAGTAAATCATAATTAATTAATCATGTTCCCAAAAAAATGTGCCAACATTTCTGAAGTCATGTGTGAACTGCAAGTAATTTTGGACAAATATCTTCATGAAAGGTTTGGATGTGTTTCACATGCCCCGAGAAGCTGAGTTACTTTGAGCCAGACTTTGAGAGCTAAGTCTATATCTCAAGGATCACCAAATTCAGCCTCCCCTTATGTAAATGTTATCACCTACTTTTTTGATTTATTTGTTGAGGTAATTGCATATGTTATTACTCTACTACTGTAGATTTTTCATTATAATCCACTCATCTATAAACTCAAGGCCAAAGTAGACCGTATGTCTCATGATATTTTTATTTGTTATAGCTACAGAAAAATAGCTTAATAACATTTTAAAGTATGTTTATTCGTATCAGCAGTCATCAGCTTCCTCTTGGTGAGCTGGAGAAAGAGTAATAGTGCATTCTCTCTTTAAAAATACATGGTTTGGGGTTAGTTTCCACATATACCTGTAAATGTTTTTTGAGAATCTTGTGACTTTTTAAACTATTCAGATCTTTTGTAGGTGAAATGAGATGAAAATTTAAAATTGCAAAAGGAAAAAATAAATAAACCCAATTTTTCTTTCTTGCCAGTCATTCATTGCTTTACAGCATATGAAACTCTGGAGCTTTTTTTTTTGTCCAGCTTTCTTCTTGCTACATTACATCAATAACTACTTATATCTTCAATGCAATCTATGGACAAAAAGACAAGTCTAGCTTATCCATGATTTATTATAAAAGGGCTAGCAATTAGTGTCCTGGTTTTGGCTTGAGTTAATTTATTTTTTTCCTAGTAGCTGATATGGTGCTGTGTTTTAGATTTAGAATTAAAATAATGCTGATAATGCATGGATGTTTTAGTTGTTGCACAGCAGCGCTGCACAGAACCAAGAATGTTTCAGCTTCTCACGCTGCCCTGCATGAGTCTGAGGGTGTGCAAGGAGCTGGGAGGGGACAGAATCAGCACAGCTGACAAAAACTGGCCAAAGAGATGTCCCATCCCATATGATGTGGTAAAAAATGCCATATGCTATGGAATATCCCACTGGATGCTTTATATTCCAATTCCAATACCCTGCCCTATTAAGCTGTCTTTATCACAGCCCATGAACTCTATCTTTTACCAGATTCTCTCCCCATCCCAGTGGGGCTGGAGGAGTGAATGAACAGCTGTGTGGTGCTCAGCTGCCTGTCAGGGGAAACCAAGAAAATTAGGCTTTGGTTTCTGGTAAGCAGAAAGCCCTTACACTTTATCTGTCCCTACTTAGTGAATAATATTGCAAGTTTTCTCAAGTCATTCAACTAGTACAGCTATAACAGCGGAGTTCCATCCTACAAGCTACTATATTAAATAGCTAAAATTGCCCCCCATGTTTTGGCTTTTACTACTTTATAAATAATGGATGTCACATTTATTTCTTCCTTAAGCAAATGGTGCTATAAAGTAACCCATTCTACATCACTTAAACAAAAGTAATGACTAGAGTTTAGTGTTTAGCAGTTAATGACCTTGCTTTAGGATGGAGACTCTGGGAATGACAAGAGAAAAAAGGAAAGGGCCCATTCCTTCTTAACATATCCCAAGTCTTGCATTTCCTCAGCTTCACTATGATTACAGAAGCCCAGGTTTATCCCTTCTGCATTAGATAACATGAAGAATTTAAGGTGCTCCTTTTTTTTTGCTTTTTTCTGTCCTCTAGTTGCTCACTAGTTTTTTGTTTGGCTGCTTTGAGGCAGCTGCAAGGCCACTGCACTGTATCAGTGGAAGAGTAAAACCTGTTACATAAATCAGATAAAGAAAATATCAGTCAATACCTTATGGGAGTTTATCTGTTTTAAATCACTTTCGTGTGACTGATGTGAGCTGAGCTGCAAAGAAAAGCTAGCAAGCTCACAGTACCTCTGGCCATTTTAAGATCTCTTCTGGAGAATTTAATGCTCCTTTTGCAGTCTTTGGGCATCGTCTAGTTGGAAATGATCATAGAGAAAAGTAAAATAAAAACCGTGAAGCCATTGGTGGAAGAAAGTCAGGATTTTGTGCCTGTGGACTCAAAACTACTGCTGTGTGGCTGCTTGCAGCTCACTGGTGATCACAGTTGCTGCAGAAATAAACTGTATTTTATGTAGGCTAAAGTTGCACTCCTAGCATTTTGTTTTCGTTTTCAAGATATAAACATTTTTGGGGCTTTTGTTTTCCTTTATTTAGTTTATTTTTTTAAAAAAGTTTTGTTTTTTAACAAAGCAGCAGGGTGGAAAGCACTCCTACATCTTGCAGCATAGAAAAATTGCAATGTGAAACTCAGTACTGGCAAATTATAATCACTTGTTCTTTATGCTAGAATAGACAACACACTACAGGATCTATTCAGAGATAGTGGGAAGCGATGATTCCTGCCCAGCAGAGCTCCTCAAGTCAGTGCAGGCATAGAAAAGTAGATACAAGCTAGAGCAGATATAGAACATTGAAATAGAAGTTAACTCTGCTTACTGTAATATTGCATGATTTCTTGAGAGTAATGCATGGAAAATGAAGCTAAACAGTTTAGTTGCATTATCCAAGCTGAGAAAAATGCACGGGGAATGCCTTTTGATATATAATCTAAGCTTACGTGTGATTTAAGTCTTCAAACGAGTTCAGCAAAACACTGTAGCCTGTTCAGCAAAACACTGTAGAATTTGGACATTTAAACACAATTAAAATTTCAGATTTCTGAAAAACAGGGTCTAAATTTTTGAAAAGGATTGAATGATTGACAAAGAAAGATTTTTTCCCTAATTAATTATTCTGAGATCACAGCGGACCATCATTATCTTTGGCATGTACCATCTTGCAGATTATATAGAGCATTTGGACACTCTTACAGGTAGAGAGAAGAAGCAAATTTAAGGGTAGTTGGAGTTGATGGGCTGGCAGTACTGGTCAGTTGGCATCTGGACCATGGTAGAAGGGGTGAAAACACTGTATTTTTTATTTCATTAACAAAATCCCCGTCCCCATAAGGGTCTCCTGAAAGCAGAACAGAACTGGGGCCAGAGCTATCTTCTAATGAGAGAGACAAGTACAAGAGACACAAATTTTAGGGCAGACGAGACTGGGGAGTAGTGCAAAAATGCCACCTCCACCTACGTGCCAAAGCTGCAGGTTGGCCCTGGGGACCCAATGGGAAATGAATTAGCTTGATTGCATGTAGGGATGCAGAAATAATCCCAGGTCTGATATCTTCCCAAACTCAGGCACATGCATGGAGTCATGGGTTTGAGAGGGAAACTGATCCTGAATACCTGTCTCACGGAATTTTGACTTAACAGCATTTATTTTTCAATGTAAATTTCTTTAAATTTTCTTTTAGCTTTTAGATTTTAGGGTTAATAAAAAAAATCAGTGATGAAATGTAAGATGACACGAAGACAGCAGAACAAGGACAGTTGTTGAAGCTTTGGTGTTTAATGTGATTACGTTCCTGACTCCCCTTGTGCTGTTCAGCCCAAGTGACTCATGGCAAAACATCATTTTTGCTTCCTTCTGTGTAGTGCACAGAGTGAACAGAAAAACATTTAACCCATCAAGTCTGTTCCCCCAAGAATTCAGTGAGAAAACACTCACTGACATTTGTGAAGAGACACAGCCTCACTTGCTTGATAGATTTCATGCAGAAGGTAAAACTTCCCATTCTGAGGTCTTTTATAACCTTGCTAATTGCTGCTCATTAATGAGGATCCTACTTCCCTTCTAGCAGTGATCAGAAAGCAGAAGATGTGTCAGATCTTGAGGTACCAGAGATAACACAAGGCTCTATTTTGGCTCATTTGCTCTCATGCCCTTCTATGAGCTCAAAAATGTGCTGCAACTCTGTGGAAAAACTATAATATACAAAACAAACATGGTTCTGGAGATGCAACATTAAGCAACTGATGATGTTAAGAAAAGTACTAATATTCATGTTTGAGCTTGCCTGATCTGGTTCAGTCCTCCTGAGCCTCTTTAATAGATGGGTACTGTGTATTAAACAGTGAAGCACTTCATGATGAAAGTCTTCATGTTGGTAACTTCAGTGAGATTACTGTTAGCCGATTTATAGTTCCCTTGACTCTCCCTTCTTCGTATGTATGCATGTAATATGTTTATACATTTTGAAATGGAATCTTATATTTCACCTCTCCTGGGAAAATTCTGTTCCCATCAGAAACCTGGTTTCCCCTTATGCAGGCTGGCAGCAGTGAGTTAATGAATTTTTTGCTTCTTTCTGGAAGAATTTCATTAGAGACACTTCAATAATAGGGTAGTAATGAATGTAAATAGAATATAAATTTTACGTAGTTGAAATGCCTCCTGTGATGGAAGGGGAAAGAATTAGAAATGTTGGATATTCCAAACTGTTTTGAGATTGCTGGGTTCATTTGAAATACAACATTGGTGCAGAGAAACAGCTTGGGGGGGGATTGATTTTGTTTACCTACTGACACGTTCCTTCCACAGTTGTTCGTCTGTGCTGAAATTTGCCCATGCAGAACGGTATGCACGGGGGAGGCAGAGTCATTACAGAGCTTTCGCCTGATTTCTTTAGAGTATTTGGGTTGTCAAAAAAAAAAAAAAAAAGAGAAATGTTGAACTGATCTTTCTTAAGCTTTAGAAAAGCAGCTAAGATTCATTTAAGCCCTTAAAATGTTTCAGTGACCCAGACTTTCTGCAGCATCTCAATGCATAGTTGCATCACTCTAAAGAATTGTTTCCAACTTTTAATTCCTATATAATAGAGTTAGCTAAGGTACCAGTATAAAAGGTAATAGAACTGGGCAAGAGTACTGTTTCTCTTGGTTTGGTGTTTCCTATCCTCTCCTGAAAGCCCATCAAATTGTGCTGCTGCATGTGCACCTATAGCGAGGAGGTCTGCTCACTCTCTTCTGCCCTCACCTATACACCCTGCTGTGGGGTGGAAGGGAAGAGAAAACAAGTTCCCCTGTGACAGCACTTTTTATAATGATTTATTATTTCTAATAATGTAGTCCATAGAGGCCACATTTAAAGACCAGGGGTTAATTTCACTGAGTGTGTTTCAAACATGCAGTAGAAAAAGGCAGGCATCATCCTGAAAATGCATGCTAATAAAGCTCCGTTGCTGGCTGCATGTCAAATAGATATGTGAGATGGATGCAGGGAGAACAAGGGTAAGATGAAACATGGGAACAAGTTGCTGTGTTGTAGACGTACATATATTGAGGAGTGCCAGGATGCCAAACCAGAGGTGCTCCAGCTGTGGTGTGCAAGGGAGGGACCAACCCTCTCCACCACTTCCTGTGAGCATGCCTTTACTACTCTGCTCCACCTCCCATATGTACCAATACCTACTGCTGCAGCCTCGAGGCCAAACTTCTTTCCTGGCTGATAACATGACAGCAGCTTGCCATGTCCCTGTGTCTGCTGCTGGGCTCCAGCTGTGACAGGAGCTGGGAAATGCAGGCAGGTGGAATTAGGGAAAGGCAAAGTTATGTCATGAGTTATGTTTAAGAGTAGTCTGGATATAGCTATTGCTTTCAGCAACAACACACAGGAAAGTAAACGTTGGAATTACAGTTTTGCTTATTGCTCCCATGAAGCAGCAGCCTGGTGAACCTGGTTATAAATCAAAGTCCAAAGCCCACAGCGATGGTGAGGTGAAGTACAGAAAAAAACTGGAGAGGAAAAAATGAAGACAATGGGGGAAGCATTGATTTAATTTTGATAGCTGCTAAATAAAGTGGGCTGACAAAAACCATTAATGCCCCTTTCAGCCGCCTACACAGGAGGTCAGCTGCCAAACAAGAAGGGAAATGGCGGGGGTAAGTTATGTGCTGGCTGGAAGGCTGATGACTTATGGTGCTGGATTGAGACAGCATTATTTGCTTGTGGATGTTGTGCTGTATCAGAGAAAGGTCAGGATGTTTGCTCTCTTCTGGGGCTTTCTGAAAGCAAGGCCATGCAAAAGCTGTGTTTGCAATGGTTTGGCCACATTTGCTTGTGGAAAATGCTAAAGTTCAGATGTAGGAGACATGCTGGGACCACTTGTAAATGCCCCAGTCTTTCCTTGAAGACCCAACCTGAGCTCATTCTTACTGAAAATAATTTCCATGTTGGCTGTGATTACAGACACAGTTTGTTAATCTGTAAAAATGTTTGCCAAAGCACTAGATCATATTCTGTGGAAGCCCAAGTTGTTTCACTAATGGCAGAAGAAGGAACAGCCATGTATTGAACATCTAATTATTGATATTGACCAGTGCTAGCTCTTTCTTCTTTTTTGAATGTTTCTGTAGCTGGTCACTTGGAAGGCTCAACAAAATCTTGCAGCAATCAACTGACGTGAAATTTAATGGCAATGCAGGACAATGTTTATGTTTGAGTGGTACTTGATGGGCTAAACAAAATCTGAAAGAATGGTTTTCCTTTCCATTTTAATGTCTTAGTCCTTCACTGGATGTTTTCATGTTAGGCACCATGGAAAACAGTTGGTAGTCTGTCCCGTGTGAGTGATAGTGCGTTAAAATACTGTGGACTTCAGCAGCAGGCCACTTTTATCCAAATGGTGGCCAGTGGGCCAGAGATCCAATATATGTAGCTCGCGGTAACTTTGACACTAAAGCTCTGCTTAGCTTTTAAATGTCCAATTTGTTCCCATTTTGTATGGGAAAAAAAAAAGGTACCCTGCTCCAGGCTACCTTTACACATTTTCTTTGACTGCAGATTTCCAAGGTAGAAGCCTGTAAACTACTAATAAAAGGCAAATTAAATAAGATTGTTGCATGTTTCCTTATACGTTATCATATAACCAAAGTAGTGTGACCTAAGTAGTGTACCTCTCCTTGGCAGAAAATGTGGCTTGGAAGGCGTCTGTGTGCTCTGCACCTCTCCACTGCTTACTCTTGGCATGATCTGAGTAGAGAAGAAAGTCTTAGAATCACAGAATCATAGAAACACCAAGAGACCTCCAAGATCATCTAGTCCAACTGTCCACCTACCACTAATAGTTCCCCACTAAACCATATCTCTTACTACAACGTCAAAACATTTCTTGAACACCTTCAGGGATGGTGACTCAACCATCTCTCTGGGCAGTCTGTTCCATTGCTTCACAAAAAAGAAACTTTTCCTAATATCCAGCCTGAACTTCCCCTGGTGCAACTTCAGGCCATTCCCTTTAGTCCTATTGCTAGTTACATGGAAGAAAAGGCATCACCTCCCAAACACTCTTCCCTCCCAGAAGAATCTTTCCACATTTATCTATTTCTTTATAACATTCCCACTCCTTTCAACACTCACCTATCCCTTACTTTCTTTCTCTCCTCTGCAAATATTTGTTCTTGTTCAATTAATTCTCTGAAAATATTTCAAGGATTTTAGGAATTCTTGATTTTGTTGAATATAAGATAATGCATAAACTATCAAGGAGAAGTTGTAAATAGCAATCTCTTTAAAATTCATTAAATTATTAGGGAGGTATTTTACTTAATAAACAGTTAAAGATTAATTTAGAATAATAGAATATCCTGAGTTGGAGGGGACCTGTGAAGATAATCAGGTACAATTCAACTTAAAACTCAATATAAAGATCTTTAAGGAATTAATAAAGAAAGGCTGACTGAGGCCGATAGTCTGGGAATAGAAAAAAAAAGAGACAGCTTTGAACTGAAAGCATAGCACCTGGAGTATAAGAAACAGTTCTGTTTTTCTGGAACTGGTGCTCAGAGGAAACAATGCCCATGTGACTGCTCTAGAGAAACTACGCTGACCTCATTAGAATAAGTGGATTTTTTTTTTTTTCCTAACCATATAACTTTGTATTAAAACCTCAGTGCTTATTATTAGCATGACTAGGCAAAGAGTGAGCTATTTTCCTTATCCTCAAGTGATGGAGATAATACTCCAGGCTGAAAATACCACAGGTGACTTCTCTAATCTCCCTCATTTTAGAAGCTACCTTTATTCTAGCACTTGCCCCATTATTCTCTTTCAGTTTTCATTGCCTTCCGTAAGTATCTGAAAAACAAGCAGCTTCTGCATGTGTACAACAGTGCAGGCTTCCAAGATTTTTATTTCCGTTACTTACATCAGGACAACACTAATGAGGTATGAAATCATGCTGGCCACAAGACATTTTCTGAGCAAATTCTTCTCCAAAATAAGCAGGCATCTGGGCTTGATGGAGCAGTGAAAGCTGTGCAGCACAAGGAGGGCCTTAGAGAGCCATATGTCTGAAGGCTGGTGGTGACATTTTCTACTTTTCTTCCTTATATGGTCCATTTCTAGAGTTTGTTTGCTTTCTTAATTACTCTCTGTTGCTGAGTTTGTGTTGACTGTAATGCATGTAAAACAATGTGTACAGTTCAAGGGAAAACAAAGCTTGCAGTGCATATAGATATGTGGAGTACTGTGAGCTACAGACTATAAGTTTATGGAACCCACTGTCCAAATAAATCCTCAACTGGTTGTAACTTAACTTCTTTGTGATTTAATTGTGATTTAATATTTTATATGAGCAGACTTGTGTAGTGGTGTTGGGCATGTGGTACTTGCAGAAGACAATGGTTTGCTTGACTGGCTTGCTGCACACACTATGGGTGTAGCAGTAGAGAAGAGCTTGCTTTGGCTGAGCAGGTACCAAGTCTGAGGAGAGGGAAGTGTTTTTGCCTTGTTTGCAGAAGGGATTGGCTAAAAAAAATAGCACACCTGCCTGTAATCTTTTGATATCTTCAGAGGTGTGCTGGAAATTGAACCTCTTGAGTCCTGGCACATCGCTGTGATCACAAATTGTGAGCTAATCAATAACACGTTTATTTGTCATCCCATAATTGCAGTGGTATTTTGTTGTTAAATACCCTGCAGTGTCATTAGAAAAGTGATTACTTAAGAATTGTAACCAACACAAGCACTTGAGGCATTTCTAAAGGAAATAGTGTGTGAGCCATTCAATAGAACCAACAATAAAGCAAAGTACTCGAGTAGCCAGCGATGCAAAACTGAAATCCTTCCTGAAGCAGTCTGGAGAAAGCCTGGAAGTGTCTTACTGGCATGACATGACCTCTTTACGACTCTGCATAGCATGGGGAAGTGGACTTGAAATGCAAGAGTAGAAAAAGTAGACTTGGGCTACCTTGATCTGAGGCCAAGGGAAAGAGCATATAGCCCTGTAGCCTCCAGTACTCTAAAAAGAAGCCCTATGGCACATAAGGCAAGATCCAAAATGATGAATGAGAGCCTTTAAATTCTAGATTAAGCATTAAGGAAGATTGGTATGTGGTCAAGCAGACTGATGCTCTACTGGAGATGCTACCTGTAATTGTGTTTTCAGACAAAAACTCTTAAAGCCACAAGGTCACTAACAGGTGCAGAAAACTCATTTACAACTTGTGCTTTCCTATAAGTGGTTGTAAACTGGGATTCCTTATCTTAGAGTCAGAGCAGTGCAAGGAGATGATTAGGTGGTTTGATATTACATTTTAAGATGCTTAAACCTAAAACAAAACAAAAATTCATAATGCTGGACAACAACTCAACTGTGTAGGTGCAAGGAAGCACATTGTACTTTCTGAGCAAGAACACATGAGATAACACAAATACTGCATGTTCACACAAAGAGAACCAACGTGCCTCATTCCAGTGAAGACAAAATAAAAAGCAGTTGTCCTAGAGTAAAAAGGCAAGGTCAGCTAAGAGGACCAGTGCATCGGGTTTTATAATCTACAGAGAACCAAGGCTGTTACATGTAGTCTTTACACAGTAAAAATCAGATTAAAACTCTACTGAATTATGATCCAAAGAACTGAAGCTAACAAACTAATGAAGATGGCTAAGAATTATCCAACAAAGGAAATGTCTGCAGATAGTTTTCCAAATCTCAGTAGTTAAAAAAATTATGAATTCAACTGACATATGGATAACATTGTCTCTGCTTTCTGAACAGGAACAGTACATTAATTAGATTTTTAGTATATGTACTTGCCGTTAGAATTGTGTTTGGATAAACCCACAGGGAAGTTTGCCCTTACTGTATTGTTTTAGCAACAATCTTGTTTTCTAATATTCTCATAAGACCAATATTTAAAGGCTGTAAAATCACTGAAGTGATTTTATTTACAATTTTGAATGAACATTTGAGGGAAATATTATTCTTTTTTAGTTGCCCTTTTTCCCATTTGGTTATCAATTATGCTAGAGATAAGAAGGCTAGTCCTGTTCATCTGCTATTGATTTTGGACTAAGCAAGCAATCAGCCTCCGTAGCTCTGCTTTATCACATCCTGCAACAACATCTGTAAAAGCAGAGTTGTACTAACAGACGTGAAGATCAGATATGGGTAGCCCACCTCTACAAGGGAAGCAGGAAGAATGAAGTGAGGATAGAGAGTAAGACTTGAGGTGGGAAGGATGCTGGGGTTATTTCTGCTGTTGAAAATTAGAGAAACAAAAAATAGAATTTCACCATAAACTGATGTTGAAATTCCTTTACATCAAAAACCCAAACTGAGAATATGAAGCAATTAGTGCAAATATACTACAGTGTTACAGAGAACAAGCATATATATATATTTTAATTTACGACAATGGAATAGGCCAAATACCATTATATATTACATTAATGAGATAGATTGCTACTTTTAATGGAGTCTCCGTGCTCTGCACTGCACTGTATGCAGATTTGCTAGTTAATAAGCTCGAACAGTGTTTCTCTTCATGGAAAATGAATCTGAAACATTTTGTCAGATTATCTGTTTGGCATGCCTGACTGGTGTCTGGAGTGGCACTTTGCTAATGTGCTATTACTCAGTGTTATTAACCCGCAGAAGTGATTGAAAGGTGAATTTATATTTACATCATGCTGCTCAGAGCAGGCGGAGATCTGGATTAATGCAGTGCCCTGTGAAATGGTGCTGCATGAGATAAAATGAACCGTTCAGCTCAGGAAGCGCATCGCCCAGAGTCTTGGTAGCTTTTCTCCTTAGAAGAGTGTCCTATTGTGGTAAAACACTGTCTTGGAATTGCTTGTGGGAATGTTTGTTTGTTAGCTGTCCGCTCAATGCTATTAGAAATCCAGAATTTTTCTAATTTCTGCAAAAAGCATTACTCTTCAACATTAAAACCACATCAATATTTTGGCAGCTGAATTATGTATGCATAGCTTTCAAACATTGCATAAAGAAAAGAGGCTCTCAGAAATGCAGAGCCAATGTTTTTCCTTATTGATCAAGAAAGTGTATCTGTTTGCATGCAAGCAGATTATTCTGCAACATATTTCCCCCGCACTGAATTGAAAGAAGTCTGATTTTCTTTCCTTAAGTGGATCCATCACCATTAGTTTGTTTGGGATGAAATAACTCAACTGCTTAATGCTTTGGATCTTAACATGTTTTTAAAACGAATTTTCCTTGAAAATGGTTATTAAGAGGGGTTTGCCAAGTAAAAGCTGTAGTTCACAGCCTTTCATTTACGTTTGTTTTGGAGTCAAAGTGGGGTTTGCTACATCCTGTTGGGGTTTGCGAGGCAATACAAACCCACAAAGCTGTTCTGTTTGAGTTTTTCAGCTCACTCAAATTGTAGAAAGTGAAACAGGAGGAGCAGGGGAAGAGGAGGAGACCATGGTTATTTTGCATCTTTCCCAGTTTGTTTTATATCAAAATTTGAGGCTTGAAATAATTAGCCTTTGGAGTTTGTTTTATTTTTATTTTTTTAATAGTTTTGAAATATCTAAAAATCTTTGCAGCGTACTTTACAAAAGGCAGAGGAGTGTGACAGACCATGATAATCTCCATTTGATGTACCCCAGCACTGGAAACACAGTCAGACACCCTGTGAAAGGGGATTTCAATTCCTGCATCACCACAGCAGGGCTCTGCTTCCACCTCTTCTGCAGCAAAAGTGCACATCAAACTGCACAGTAAGCATGAGAAAAAATGGTGCAACATTAACAAATGGTTGCCAAAGCATATTCAGAGCTGATTGAGAGGTGTCATGATCTTAAATGAATTCGGTGAATCGAGATGATGGGCTGGCATGTTCTGGGTCAGTCTGTGTGTGCCCCCCTCTGCAACACCATGTATCCGCATTCTTACCACTCGTCCTGTCAGGCTTAGGGCTGACTCCATTTAGGAAGTTTGACTTCATTCAGGGACTGAAAAATAATAGACTTGCTATTCTTCTCAATTAGCGCTCTATTTTGTTTAATCAGATGGGGATCAGTTTTCTGTTGTCATTCCTAATAACAATAATAAATGCACTGATGAGCCTAATTGCTGTAGTAATTAGACCTCAAACTGGGAGCAGTAACCCAGAAGTTTCATTGTTCAAAAAAGGGTAAATGCAAAGCAACCTTGAATGTCTTTCCATGCTTTGATTAGCTGCATACCCTGAGTACTGGGATTCTTGTATGCATTATTTTTACTGTTATTGGATGGTAAAACAAAGAAAAGAAATCCCAAGGAGTTCATCTACATTGACATGATAGATTACAAGTGCTTCTCCAGGGCATTTGTTCATCACATATAGATAAATTCAATCTCCCTCTCCTTTTTCTGTAATGGAAAGCTTGCTTCAATGTGGGAGTTAATTAGCAGAGCTGTTTATGAGAAGAGGGTTTTTTTTCTTTTTTTTTCTTTTTCTTTTTTTTTTTTTTAATAGGCATGGATAAATGCCTGGATGGATTGATGGATGAACAGATAGATGCTGGGATGTTTTTACGTTTAAAAATAGTCCTAGTGTATGGTATACACGGGTCTGCAAAATTTGGAGTTAGCCTATATTTATAAAAAAACTAAATTGCTACTTAGTGTCAGCCCTAGAGATGCATTTTACAACAGAGAGATTTTGTATAGCTGTGTGTGCACATGTGTTTGTGTTAAACGAAAAGCACTGCTTGGACCCTGTGGAATTCCCCTCACTAAGCAGCAAGTTGCTCAGTGTCACCCAGTGGAAGCAGGATGGGCAGTGCAGAACAGTAGAGGAAAATAATCACACAATTTAAGAAATTTAGCAGGGACAGGGAGGTGATTGTTTCCCTCTACTCTGGTCTTGTGAGGCCCCATCTGGAATACTGCGTCCAAGCGTGGAGCCTCCAGTATAAAAAAGACAGGGAGCTGTTGGAGAGGGTCCAGAGGAGGGCCACGAAGATGATCAGGGGACTGGAGCACCTCCCCTGTGAAGACAGGCTGAGGGAGCTGGGCTTGTTCAGCCTGGAGAAAAGAAGGCTGCGGGGTGACCTCATTGCAGCCTTCAGTACCTAAAGGGAGCCTACAGAGGGGAGAGGAATCAACTCTTTGAAAGGGTATAACTGCAGGACGGGGGGAAATGGTTTTAAGTTGAGGGAGGGGAGATTTAGGTTGGACGTCAGGGGGAAATTCTTTACTCTGAGAGTGGTGAGGTACTGGAACAGGCTGCCCAAAGAGGTTGTGGATGCCTCATCCCTGGAGGTGTTCAAGGCCAGGTTGGATGGGGCCCTGGGCAGCCTGGTCTAGCATTAAATGGAGAGGTTGGTAGCCCTGCCTGTGGCAGGGGGGTTGGAGATTCATGATCCTTGAGGGCCCTTCCAACCCTGGCCATTCTGTGATCCTGTGTGATTCTGTGAAATCTGTATGGATTTCTTAGACAAAAGATAAAACTTGGTTGTATTTTGTGTGTAATTCTTTATTATAGTCTACATTACTCAGTTTGGAAAAATGTTAAAAATTTCAACTAATGCATTTGTTGTTCCACATTTTGCTCTAAGGAGGTTAAGGCAAAGGCCTTCTCCTATTTCCACTTTAATGGTTAATACCGATATAAATCTCAGAAAGTTCAGGGCCTTTCTGTTTCTGATTGGTTTCCATTCCTGCTTCTCCCTCACTAAGAAAACATTACTGTGGACCTGCATGGTGCTCTTCTACTCAGATTTCCATTCCTCTGTTCTGATGTTTATTTCACTTAATACAGTTTTTAAATAAAGCCATTGTTTGAATTTAATAATAATAATAAAAAATTAGTAGCTCTTGAAGTTGAGATATCTCATCATAAAATAATATCTTCCCATTTTCTTTTTAAGTAAATACAAATGTTTAAGATATGAGTGAAACATGTACATTAGAATATATAGGTTTAGCTCAATAATTTTTCTTTTATTTGAATTTATCCACAAGAAATGTAAATGTTAAAAAATAAGCAGAAGTCTTAAAAGCAGTAGAATTATTTCTAAAGCGCATTAGCAGGATGTATATATAAATATATATAGCATTCCTTTGAGGTTTAGGAGGGATAGCACAAGGTTCAAAGTAAAAACTCAACCAAAATTAACTGCTAATGAGCCTCTATACAATGGCATGTGTAAACATGTCAAACAAAACACATTTGGGAATTGTACAGAAGTATTTTGAAACTTGCCATGGAACAAGCCTCCTTACTGTCCTGTTGATGTAGAAGAAGCTGTCTTACTGAATATGAGACCAAAATCCCTCTGAGCCTCTAATGCTTTCATTCTGTGATTTAGTGCAGAACATAGTGTGACTGTGTTTGAGTGAAATCTTCCGTAACGATCTTCAAGAGGAATGAGAGCTTTGTCCAGAGTAAGAATTCATCTACACCATTCACTCCTCCACTGTGCCATGCTTGCTCTTGGAATTTCTTCTTGCCCCTCTTGAGGCATGCCTTCACCCTGCAGCACCATTGCTCTGCAGAGCGTGTCTATCTTCCAATGCATATCACCCCTTGGTTTCCTGTTCTGCTCTTTTTTCCAGCACCTAAATCTTTATTTAGGGCAGATGGGAGATGTCCAGATACGCATAGTCTCCTCTTTCAGCCAATGTGTCTCCTCCAGCTATCTGATAAGATTTTCTGTTTCAGAAAGCTGCTTGCAAGAGTACAGCTTGGTCACAAACGTGTTGTATGGCTGTATATTAGCCACTGTCAACAAATAGTGCCAAATCTTCCACACACTTCCCCAATACCATATTCCTACTGAAAGTGAGAGTCCTTCCACTGTGATCTCATCACAGAGAGACACTGTGCAGCTTCACATTGAGTGCTCATATAGGCCATGTTTTCAAACATTATCAGCTGAGATCCTTCTCACTAATGAAAAGGAAGGTCATGAGCATTTTTCAAGATAGTAAGCTGGTGAAACACACTTAGGACAAGCTACTGTTTGGAAAATAAAAATGCTTAACTTCACATCTGGAAGGACCAGCCCTTGGGATGTGGGGACTCATTCCTTTGTCCACACAAGAAACCCATTGTGCTTTCTCTTGAGTGCTCTGGGGGCTCTGCGTTTGTTAGATTTAAATTTTTTATTGTTTTGTTAGCTTAACCTGCAGTTGACCCATGCAGATTTCATTCAGAGTGATGCCACTTAGTAGTAATGCATTTTCTGACACCCTGTAGAAACGAGGCTGCCGGTGTCACAGTCTCGGCTGTCAGAGTGGGCTGAGAACTGATGGGCTCATCTGCAGCTAGGGAGCCTTGTACAAGATTTCTGTTTTATTATTTAGCACCTTGCTTATGGCATTGCGCTTGAACTCTGGAACTTCTCAAGTCCACTTCCTTGGAGTTTGAGGGCAATTATTAACCTCTGTAACACCAAAAAATCTCCATGATGCAGAAAACCTATTAATATGTGTGTTTGCGGTGTTGTGTACAGTGTTACTGCTTGAAATGAAGGCAGCAGCCATCTTCTAACACTACCTCACAGACACCAGTGGCAGTCCCCGTGCAGGGCTGGACTCCAAAGAATGGGCTGTCACTACCCCACACATTCCTAGCAAAGTCCTAGCCATGGACATAGGCACCTAAAGGCAAGCTTCTGATAGCCATAATGGGGCCAGGGTTTCACTCCTGACATTGAATTCCAAAGTTAGATGATCTCTGTAGAAAGAAGCATTTTGTGCAGTTATTTTCAGGGCTTGCCAATATATGTTACTGGTTTATTTGAGTGGAACTTGTACCAATATCTATGTGAAATATGCCTGTTGAAACGTAATGAAAGAACAAAACAGGCTCATTACCACACTGATTACATGTGGTATTCACTGCTCAACACCTTCTTGCAAACATGATCCTTTAGGAAATCAATTTTAATTTAAAAAAAAAAAAAACAACAACTTAAAATTAATGTTTCTGCTGTGCCTGAGCCTTTGGACCAAGCAAAACAACTTAGAATTTAGCTTTTGATCTAGAATGTGTGAGCAATTAGTGTATTTTATCTAATGAAGTAGAAGTTATAAAAAACAAGTGAAACTGTTTGTATTTTGTTTTAAACTTGGAGCTGTAGGATAGGAAAGCAAGAGAATAACAACCCTGCACCACACAGGGAGGTTTTTGATGGCACAAGCTGCTGTGAGGCTGTGTGCCTGGCTGTGGGGATGCAGCAGCCGAGTGGCTGCTCATGCTTCAGAGGAACTGAGGGGAGCCATACGGTGATTCCTTCTTTCTTTTCCCATTGCCCTTGCTGGTACCTGGACAGCTCTCATGAGAGCTGCATTACAAACAAAAAGGAAAGAATAGCCAACGTCAGTGATTAATGCCAACTGGAACTGCTCTCACTGGTCCCATGTTTTGGAAGAAGGCATTCTCAGTGTTTCCTTGGTCCTATTATGACTTTGTAATTATGGCAAGGAGATGCTGATAGTGAAGCTGTGTTGGTTCTACAAAGCCAAATAGGGAGACAGAGGCTGTGCATGGGGCAGCACCTTCCTGCGGACACTGCTGAGACACCAGGCTCTCTTTATAGGCTGCTCCCAAAAGAAGAGGCTGACACACTTTGACATAGAGCTACATGGGTGTATCAAAAGCAACCATGGCAAAGACACTTTAAATCTGGAGCAGCTATACTTTCAGATCTTTGCGTTTTGCTCATTTTACACAGCATAGGCATAGTTCCTCAGATTGACACTACCTACCAGCCAGGTGCTTTTTTGGCAAACCACTCTTGAAAGCACATGGGGCTGATCCAGCCTTCATCTTTACAGCTACTCTGTCTGACCTTCTCATAGTGCACTGGGAAACTTAAACTGTCAATGGTACAACACTGCCAGGTATTTTGTTATGAACAGGTCTGTGCCTCTATTGTAACCGTGAATCAAAATAAAACGTGGTAAGATGTTATGCAAATGAGGAAGGAAAAAAAAAAGTATTGTTACCTAAGTGCCAGTTCATGGAAATAGATGTCTGAAGGCTGTCAGGCTCCTGCCTTCACATGGAGCTCTGGAAAGCTCTGCAGAAACAGGACAGGGAATCTTCCTCATGCACCCACTTGCAGGAGTGGGACTGGTGTATTAAAGCATAGAAAAATATCAAGTCCTGTTTTTGTTCTACAGAACATTACCGTTTGGAAAGGTTTTTCTATAGGCAGGCTGTAACTGCTTCAGAACTAAGTGTCCATAAGATACAAAACCACTGCAGTTCCCTTGTTAAAGGGAGATGAACTTTTAGTGGATATGAATTTAATCCAACCTTTCTATTCATATTAGACAGATCATGCGTTATGCTGATGATTATTGGAATTCTGCTTCAGCATTTGAAATTGCAGTAGGATGCTATGAAAGTAAAACTGAATAGGAAATGATTGCAGAGAACGGTGAAGCCTGAAAAAAAATATTTTAAGTCTTGAGAAACATGCTAGGTGGTGAGAAAATTTCTCTGTTGTTGATAATCTTAACATGCTTGTATTCATGTGAACTTCCAAATCCAAAAATTTTAATACTATTAATGCATTCCTTTCATACAACAGTATTTTTTCACCAAGTCTGGATCATAAAATTCACTAGTCAGTTTGTGGGGAACCAGCTGGAAAAACAAAAACTAATGAAGTCGCCAGCAGGCAGCTCTTTGACCATCCCTGACAGACCAAGACAAGGAGAGAGAGAAGCAGAAGCTACCCACTTCTAAATATAGTTTGTTGTTGGTTTACTGGGTGGTGCTTGCTGTTTAGTGACTGAAGTCCCTCTGGTGGTGTCTGCTGTGCCATCCTATGGCATTTCCCAGGGCAGCTGGCAGGAACACTCCGCTCTTGTGATTTATCTCATCAATGACTTCTACTGAAGTTTTGTTAATGCTGTAGAACTAGTTAAGACTGCCTTTCTAATTAAGAGGAACTTTTTTTTTTTTTTTTCACTGCAGAGAAAGTTATTTCCCACCTTTCAAAATGGGAAGATGAATCTGGATTGCCTAGTGAAGAGCATAAGTTGTGCAGTGGAGAGCAATTTCTTTAGCTCTGTCTCATTCATGGTGTGCCATAAATAACAAGCTTCTCACAGTCAGCCACAAGTTTTTAGTGCTTTCTTCTTTTCATAAAATACTTAGAATTGTAATTCTTTAGCTCAGAGAACTGTTTGGGGAGTATAATTATTAATATTTATTCATTTAATTTTCTTTCATTAAAACTAACAGCTAATATTTTAATTTTTAATAGTACTCCTGGTATACCTGGTTCTAGAGGGAAAATAAGGATGCATCTGGGAATCTTGTTAAATTTATAGCTGACCTACCAGTATGAATCAGACTTCCAAGAAAACGGAGGTTCATTTTGGTAATCCTTTGTCTAGAGTTTTTATACTTACAGGAGGGAGACTGGGAGTGTTTAAACACTTACTTGGTCAGTAAATATGTACAAAAATTAATTGCAAGTTCAGTTACAAGTGGTGGCCAAGCAGGGATGAGTTTGGTCCCATATGTAGGAGAGAAAGGGACGTAGTCCAGTCCAGTGTGCTGGGCTAGTCAGCTGCAGAATGCAGATGAAAAGTTATCAGGAGCTAAAATACAACAGTTTTTCCTTAAAACTGCATTTCTGAGGATGAGCCAGCTCCAAAAGAAAGATGCAATTGAAAATTAATGTTTAAATCCAAAGTCTTCTTTGGGTATTTACATTCATTAAGCATTGCCTTATTGAAACTGGTTTTGCTAAGTTGCTTATACCTCCAGAAGTACCCTAGAGCCCCTGGTTGTGCTGTTGGGAGTAAGGTGAGAAACAGGACCCTGCAAAACAGCACTATGGACTCCGGATTATTTTTTCTTAACATTTTGCTTTTAAGAGAAAATAAGTTTTTCTTTTTAGTGTTCATAGATAGTAACAGATATTTTGATAGATATTGACAGAAATGGCTCACAAGTGAATGGATTCTATTTGAGAACTTTCTAGGGAAATATAAAGGTTTTTGCCTTCTTTCAAAGACATTGAAAGCAAAGCTACTGTATAACTCTGAGGATCAGTTTCCCTATATTTAAGAGTTTATATTCAAGAGTTTATGAATGAATTTGCATGGATACAATATCATAGAATCATAGAATGGCCTTGGTAGAAAAGGACCCCAAAGATCATCTAGTTTCAAACCCCCTGCTACGGGCAGGGTTGCCAACCACTAGACTGGGCTGCCCAGAGCCACATCCATCCTTGCCTTGAATGTCTCCAGGGACGGGGCATCCACAACCTCCTTGGGCAACCTGTTCCAGTACATCACCATCCTCTGTGTGAAAAACTTCCTACTAATATCAAACCTAAACCTCCTCTGGTTTAAAACCATTCCCCCTTGTCCTATCACTATCCACCCTTGTAAACCCCCTCCTGTTTATACTCTCCTTTCAATATGCACATTTATTGCTCACGTTCTTCTGTGTTCCACCCACTGCTCTTCACATCCTTCCGGATTTCAGCTCTTCCTATGACTGGGAGTGGTATTTAGGACCCCCCCTCCCTACTGGCTCCCAGGGATAGGTACCTCTGCTCCCAACTCTGCACCAGTGCAAAGGATGAGGACCTTAGCAGGGCCACTGGGCTTGGGTGAGCTTCTGGACTACTAGGGATTTTGGGAAGAGAGAACCTAACAGAGACAGTGCTTGTGCAGCTCCCATTGAGTTGAATGGAAATGCTGTGTGCCTTAGGCAGATGGCAAGGTCAGGGTGTGTGTGGAGCAATATTTAAATTACAGTTTGCAGAAACGAATATTCTGACCTTTTTGTAAACTTTTTGCTACTTGTTCTTTTCCTTTTTATTCTTCACTAACTGATGCTTAAAAAAAAAAAAGCCAGCAGAAGGTCTGAGACTGACATTTTGGAGTGAAAGAGAGAGTACAAAATTTCAGTTTGACCCTGGCACTGCAGCTGCTAAAATATTAACGGCATTAAATGCAGGTGAATTGAAAACGTGTGTGCAGGCCAACGATTCCTCCAGGCGCTTTCCTTCGAGCTGCCTCTCCCCCCTGCTCCCTCCGTACTGCCATGAGCAGGGAGCCTCATCTGCCCAGCACGCCCAGATGAGGAGTGACAGAGTGACGGGGATGTGGGTATTGCCGCAGCGCTTCTTTGATAGCGAAAGCTGTCTGTCTGCTCAGATTTAGCAGGTGACACAGGCTCTCCAGGCAGGGCAAAGCTGCCCCTGGGAAGGGCAGAGGAGAAATAGGGAGGGTGCTCTGGGATCTGGTGGGTGCTTTGCTTGCTTTTCTCACCATTAAGATTAATGTTTAGACTTGTATTAACATCTTCCCTCAAAAGGCTTGTTCTAACAATTCTGCTCTTCTGAAAGTTATCTGAAAATAAAAAAAAATATCTGAAAATAAAAAATAATCAATTATCTGAAAGTAAAAAAAAACAAAGCTCTGTAGAAGGTGGGCAGGAGAACAACGGGCCAGGTCTACTTCTGACGGATATTGCCTAGGATGCATTTGATACAGCCAAGATCACATGTGTATTTTTCATGGTCATCCATTTTGGTCATGCAAAAATATGACTAAACCTGTAAGCAAAAATATTGAACACAGAACAGCAGATGTTATCTATCAGTACTTGCAGGGGCTTGGAAACACAAATTAACTGTTTGAGAAGGACTGGGACCTCAGATTGTGATGCACTGCTTCCCAGTACTGAGCTTCACTTATGACATTTGCCCATGAATTTGTGATGGAATTTTGTGAAGTGGGCTGTCTCAGCACATGCCCCGAACAGAACAAAGGTAGGGAGTGAAGTCCTGCGGGCACAGGGTATAGGCAGGACCATTGTTTTCTGTAATAAGCTATCACAGCTTGAAGTCTGGGAAGAAGTATTTGATGACTGAAAAAAAACCTGCTCTGAGCTTTGCGAGCACTGAAGAAAGCAGTGGTGCTGTGCATGACTGTCAGGCATGACGTTCCCGTAGCTGCAAGGTTTTGGTGGTGTTAGAAAGTGTAATATCTTGTGGCTCCCAAAGACATTTGAATTGTTAATTTCCATCAATGTCACATGAATTTGTTCACAGAACTGGTTAATGAGGTTCAGGAGTCATTTCGATATTGCCACATTTAGATTACTGGAAAATCTGCTGTGACATAAATGGATTTTAAAAAAGCCAAAATAAAATGCAATGTCTTTAGCTGTCCCCACCTCCCATATTTGAATGAGATAAAATACTGAGAAGCAGATTTAAGTGACTGTATACATGCCCAAGGCATGAGTTTCCTTCCTTTTTATTCTCAGGACATGAATAGAAATCATGAGTTTGTTTTAAAAGTTGGTTCTCCACCAAAAGTCTTGTCTGATTTTGCTTTAGCTTTTTTCCTGCTCTTTTACCCCACCAGTCTTCCCTCCCCCAACTGCCACCACACACCATACTTGCTAGCTTTCTTGCAAAGCTGCCAAGAAACTGTGAGCAAATTTAATGTCTGAATAACTGCTTGGTCTCTCAGTGACCTTGAAAAAATTACTTTGCATCATTAAAAATTCATAGAAATGAAATTTTTGTGAGGAGACTGGCACATGCAAAATTAGTACTTGTTGAAATGCAGCTGGAGTAATCCAACCTACTGAACTTTCAAAATTGTAATTCTTCCATAAGCTAATTGCAGCCACCTTACTACTTAGATCAAGTGTTGCTATTTGACTTTCTAAAATAATATCATCCTGTGCATGATATACCTGTAAGCATATGCAATAACTGCAGGTAGAACTGATACATAGTTTCACAGGGACAAAAATGTTTCAAGACTGTTAAGTGCCAGTATGATGTCTGGTGTCATAATAGGATGCAATGATAAAGTGGGACTGTTGGGAAACAGGTAAATTATAATGTTTTTCTGCTGTTAATAAACTGCACATCCTTTCTGTGTCATTAATTAGCTGTGGTGCTGTGAAATTCAAGCCCATGTCAGCTGTGACTTCTTGAACTCTCAGAATGTACCAGTCCAGTTTTTGTTCCATTGTATTTGCCATCTGATCTGTAAAGTTCAGTTGTGCCTTTATATAAATATATATAAAGGAAAATATAAAAAAAGGCTGCTTCAAGCATTTTGGTGTGCTAACCATATTTCATGTTGTCTCACCTTCCTGTTATATGTGAAGACTGTTTAGATGGAGAGAACTATAATTAAATGATAACCACTGAAGTACAGCATGTTGGAACAAAGTGCACTGCTCTTCAGTGTAGCAGGAGAAGGCTTTAGCAGATGTTGCTTGTTGAGCTCAGGGAAATGAAGTGTGATGTTCTTGGGCCTGAGCAGCAGGGGTGATGTCCCAGGAACCGAGTGCACCAGGTTGTTTGCCCAACTGAAGCAGTGTTGCTATTGCATACAGTGTTTGCCAGGATCAACACAATCCCTCACTGTCTGGCTCTCCATTTTTTTTTCCTTTTTAGGCTGTTTGTTAACACAGAAGAGCCCTGCAGTATGCTGGGTGCGAACCCAATTTAATAGATATCAATTGGAGACTTTCCATCTACGCTGTTGGATTTGGGTTTCAGGTTTGTTGCATCCATGAGAAAAGAATGAGATGTCTTTTAGGCTTACAGTCCACGGAGGCTAGTTTAGACTCTCACACTTTAAAAAAATCTCTGACTATTGAGTAATTTCCTGTGGAATCACTGCATGTCACTTAGAAGTGCGATGTGGCCATGAGCAAGCGTACACCTAGGTGATGTTTCTCCACTGCATTCCCCTGGTCTAGCAAGAGAAGACCTCTGGCAATCCTGGGCTCTCAAACAGAGCTTGGACCTTGTGAAAGAGGCTGTGGGAGTGTTTTCTTTCTATGTAGCTTTTGTTTGACTAGCTCTGGAATCCACCCAAAGCTCAGTGGACACACTCAGTACCAGTGGCAGCTCTGTCAACACCCACACCGTGGTCCATTTTGCTGTCACATAATAATTAAAATATCATTTCCCTTAGTAATGTTTAGCAGCATGGCTGAACTAAAGCAGTAAGTAGCTCAAATTGGATGTGACTTGATGGAGAAATTTGGTTGCCCAGCATATTTTCCGCAAAAGTCTGCCAGGATAGCAGTACAGTCATAATTTTGAGGAGTGGGCTCACGCCCTTTATTTATTTATTTATTTGTTTATTTTAATTTGCTTTGTTTCTAGGTGTTTTTTCCTCCCGTCTTTGTTATAGTGTCTTTTTGTTTCTGATCACAACCTGGTATTTTCCTTAGCTCCTGGCTGCTGGATGCTATTAGCATATATCTGAGCCATCCTTTGTGCTGAGTTGTCCCCAGGTGAACACCCTCATGGTCTAGGATGGAAAGAGGCTGCAATTTACTGAGTCCATTATCACCTCCGGACGTGTAGAATGATAATGGAAGTGACAGAGGTGCAGCTGAAAATTGGTTCTTAATATTTTATGTGTTAAAGCTGAGGATTGGAAATCTCACACTGCTCTTCAGGGAAAATGAAGTGTGTGTGTCTCTTTCTCCCTCTTTCCTCTCCCATCAAATCCAACCATTGAGCAAAACAGCTCTCCTTTTACACCTACACATAAGGGAAATACTGTACTTCAGTAGTGATAGTTTCAAAGACAATGCCATGAAATATTATGAAGAATGAGAAATTACATGGTGTGGTCACATGGTACCATTTGTATCACTGCTGCAGTGAAACTTTGGAATATGTATGTACAAGAATACTTCCTTTCTTCCTTCAAGTTAGGGATGGAACAAAATGTCTGCTTTCAAGTAGCATCCTTACATTGTTTTCCTTCAAATCTCATAGACTGTACACTGGCTGATTTCATCACTCTCTTCTAATGTTGCAAATGGTGCTCTTTTTAGCAAGGCTGTTTCCTTCCCATTCCTCTGCACATACATACCAAACCATTAGTCAAGATTACTTTTCGTCTGTTCACATGTAATTTGTCATGGATACAAAATTTTAAATAGTTTCTTCTTCTAACTGACTTATGCAAACAGCAAATTAGCTTCCCAACTTTCACCAAACTCTGCAGACGTTTTGCATTTTCTTTTTGGTAATGATTACAAGCAATATTACATAAAATTTGTTCTTGAAGTTTAGCTTTAGTAATTTCTTAAGTTGTTACATCAGTTAAAACACTTAGATCTGGGTGTTGTCTTGAATTCCCATTGACCTGGAGATTTTTTGAGTGCTGCACAGGACTCCTTCTCTTTGCTTAGTCTTGTCTATGCCTAGAGACTAGAGAGTAAGAACAATCTGCTGCAGGGTATTTCCATGCATACAAAAATGTTTCTGACTTTTCTGATGTGCTCTGCATTTTTGAATGTGATGTTCCTATTCCTTTCACTGCAAAGTCTTCCTGTGCACTATGTCTGGCTTGTTTTGGAGCAGCCACTAAATACAGTTCTATTCAACTTTACATCAAGGGCTGCCTTACTCTGTGCTGTGTGCTGTTTCTGATATCCTGCCCACAACCAGAAATGTTTAAATATTAATGCAAACCACCATTTTGTTGTTTTCATTACAGTAACAGGCTGTGAGTTGTGTAGACAGTGTAACAGACTTAGATTTAGGGAGCATGGACCCTTGTTGCGGATTTGCAGAGACTTCGTATCTTGGTCCATATGCATGGTTTCTCCATGACTCAATTCTTCTTTTTTTAATGAGAAGTAAATACACTTCCTCAGCATAGTCATTGCATATAACTAATTTGGAGATTGCTCAGATATTATGACAATAGGAATACTAAGAAAAAGCTTATATTACTCATCACTTTACAAATTGACGAAATAAAGACGTCAAAGAACTTCAGCGTAAACGAGGTTGAGGAATTATAGCTAATCCTATGTTTTTACAGTGTGATGGACTAATTTCACTGAACAGAAGAGCACACCCACCTGTGCTCGGCTTCTGTTTCTTTTCTCAGCATTGATGCACAAAGATACAGGGAACGACATCATGCGTAGCTGGTTGCAGCTGAAGTGGGAGAGAGAGAAGTACCAGTTTGAGGAGCAGGGAATATTGCCAGGATAGTAAACGTTTTCTTTGTTGGTTCCCACTTGATATTATGGAGGATTTTTTTTATTAAAATTTGTTGATATTGAAGTGAGCAACTCTACATGCCATATGGGTGCACATAAAATAAAAAAGTACAACCTTTCCATACCATTTGTATTCTGTCTTTTTGCTTGTTCTGTTATAAATAACCAGCCGATCACCCTATTAAGATCCATTGAATTCACACACTTAAAAGCCTAAGAATGAGGAGCAAGTATTTCTCCTATTTCTAGCAACTTCTTATCCAATATAGAAAAAATTACTCAGATTCTGTTATTTATATATTACTCAGATTTTGTTATTTAATCACCATGTTTGTGCCCAATTTCTGTGCCTCTTGCAAAGCCTACTGCAAATAGGCAATGAATTTTCCAGTGGAAAGCCCTGTGCAGATGGTCAGAAGGAGCAGTATATTTGCAGGACATTATAAGAAAGCATAAAAAATGGAAGATGGTCCTGCAACCTAACCGAGGTAAGGAGAAAAGAGTAGATGGAAATTAAACTGTGCAGCTGTAGTCTGCTATCCTTTTTGAAGGTATTGGAAAATGTTGGCAATTACAGGGGAAAATAATGATAAATATTTTTCTCCATATTAGATAGTGAAAATGAGCAAATAGAGCCACAACAAGAAATATGTGGCTCCAACTCAAACTTCAGACTAAATGGATCATGATTTTTGTATTTGTAGGAAATTCTCTGAAAATAATGTAATTCAAATGTTTAGTTTTTGCATTATTACATTTACTTCTGCTTTCCAAAGGCTGTTATTTAAATGTATCTACTATTTTAGGGTTTTAAAATGTAAGCAGTACTTTCTTGGACACCTCAATAAATATTTATCAGAACAGGGTAAAAATTATATAATGAACTATCCTGAGAAGTAATTGTAAGAAGTAGGTTTCACTGTGGTCTAGTGCTCATAGGTATGGTTAGCTCAAGGTATGAGTACTTGAAGTAATGACAAGTAATAGTCCACCATTTCAGCACTCTGACCTTTCTGAGGGCACTGCTAAGCTTCTCATACATGAGGAGCTTCATGTAAAAGCACACACAGTTCAGGCTTCCCATGAAGTGAGGAGTCCCAATTGGAAGCTGCTGCAAGTGTTGTGCGAACAGGAAGGCTCTTACGTGTGTCTGCCTTGTTTCAGAAAGGTGGAAATGAGCTAGAAATCTTTTCTCCAGGTTTTCTGCTATCTGATGTTCTTGAAACTTAACATCTTTGGGACACCTGCCAGAACTGGACTCTTTAATGGAAAGCAGAACGCCATGGTGGGACGAAATTAAACTCCTGATCTGTGATATGCTAGATCCCTGCCTCCTTAGCAGACCACAGCAACACTGGGACATCTTATTTCAATTCTATGTACTTAGAACTAGTGTCAAGTATAAATAGAGCTATTCATGCTTCAGTATCTGGTGGTTAGGGGCTTTTTCCCCCTATCATTTTATCCAGTGACTTTAAGAGTAACAAATGAAAAGATCTTGCTTCTCTTTGGTCTTTATTACAGTCGCACAAAGTGCAGAAGGGCTGACCTGGACAGCTTTGTAATTTAGAGCACAAAACCATTTTAAATCCCTTTACCTTTTTCTTTTCTAATTGCTTTCTTTGACATGAAGTTAATTGCCTAATGTTCTTGGGAGAGAGAGAAGTAAAACAAAAGAACTGATAACACTGGTAGCACTTCTGCTTGCTGTGAGATTTGAGTTCCTAAGGTTTAAAAGACCTTGGAGACCTCCTGTGTTCCCAGTGCACCCAGATTTCATGACACATTGACAGTGTGTGGATTCGTACCTGCTCTCTGTTATTTCTTAGTTTTTATTATTGTTGTTCTAATATTTCACTCACTGAATTGACAAAGAAAAAGGGATTTAGGTGACTGATTCTTCTAAATTATTTTGCAAATATGTATAAATAATTTATATCCCCAAATTCAAGACAAAGCCGCACTGATTTCATTTAAAGAAAGGAAGCCAGCAGGGTTACATGTGAAATCCATTTTCATATGAAATAATCTTTGCAAGATTTTATGCGCAAATTAATTGTACGTATTTTAAAGAAATGACTCTTTTAGAGATAATTGTGGTTTTTTTGTATAATTTGAAGGAACAGATATTGTTGACTAGTTGTTATCAAATAATACTCCCTTTGTCCTCATGCTAATGGGGGAAGAAATCCTTAGGGTTTCCAAATAGAGAAGGAAATGAAAAAGTAAAATACCCAGTATAAATACTTTGTGTGAAGAGACTTGTTAATTTAGGAAGAAAATGAGAGAGTGAGAATAACTCTATTGCAGCTGTTGGTCTTCTGAGCTTGTCTAGAGCAGATGGCCTAATGGTCTAAGCATCTGGTTTGAAATATCTGCTTTCTCTAGGGACATCAGTTCGAATTTAGGCAAGCTGGGTTTACACCTTTATTTTCAAAACAGATCACTTGATCTGACTCTCTGGTTGGTTTTACGATCGTTTTTGTCCACCACTGATGCTGGTTCAGAAGGTTTCATGCAATTCACAAATTTTCCAGGTTTGACCTTGAAAGTGGAAGTTAAGTTGGCTTCATGTGACTCTTACAAAGGAACTTTGTGCTGCCAAGGGATTTGTCCTGATGTCATTGCTCTGAATTTCCCTGTTGTCGCTAGTGCTAAGCAGCATTTCATGGATGGATGATGTATAATTCTTACTTCTCTTTCATGCTTTTAGTATTAACTGAAAAGTGCTTCGTCTTGGAAAATTCACCTGAATTCGGATGGAAGGCTTAAGTGTGAGAGCAAGAAGGAATAAAATTCCCTCTGATATAGAGAGCAACATGGGAACATTGTATCATCAGTACTCATTGCATGGGATTTTGCAAGATAAGACTTGTTATGTGCTCTGTGTCACGCTTACATCTTTCTTTGCTCTTTGCTATCTGTTATGCAGAGCATTCTCTCAGACACTTTCTAATAAAACATAAAAGAACATTTTCTTATAATAAAGAGCCAAATCTGAAACAACAATAGAAGAATAGGAGGGCAATGGAAGGGCAGGTTCATTTCTTGATCATTGTGTAAAATTGTTTATGTTATCATGTATTCCTCATTGCTGAAATCGTCTTTCTAACAGATTTCCTGCAAATTTTGTATTATGCTGCGCTACAGCTGGTGACCTATATGCTGTCATCTGCGTGGTTATTATATTAAGAATCTGGGGCTGAATTACTTTTCTCCTCTATTATTTATTGACAGCGTGTTTTCAAAAAACGAAAAAGAAAAAAAATGAATAACAGGGAGATTTATAAATCAAATGATGAGAACAGAATTTAGTCTGCTGTATGGTAATTGAGTGGCAAAAACAATTCCCCCTGCTGAAGAGAGATTAATCGAAAGATTAACCAAAAACACTTGCTATCGGAAGTTCTTAGGACAGTCCAGAATATGTAGAGGCAAAATTAATCCTCCTAAATTGCTAGGAAACTCAGAGACTTCAATATTTAACTCAGAGCTCTGTGGTTAGTAAACCGTTTCCAATCTGTGTCAGGTTTGTAATTCTTTGTTTAGTTTCGGACATATATGTAAAATAAATAAGGAGGTTGGCAGACCTGCCTGCAGTGGGGAGGTTGGAGCTTGATGATCCTTGAGGTCCCTTCCAATCCAGGCCATTCTATGATTCTATGAAATCTCATCCGTGTTTGTGCAGGGGGTCAAACACTTGCTTGAGCTGTGTCACCTTGGTTCCTGTCTGGGTCTTGCAAGGCTGGGCTCTGGAGACTGCTCTGAGACAGCTCTTTGGCTATCTGTCTGACAGATGGTGGACACTGTTGATTTTTGTCATGTGGGGAGACTTTCTTTAGCTTCTGTCCCACTGACGCCTTTTCCTGTTTCTGGAGCTGATCACAGAGTAGTTGGTGCAGGCACTGAGTTGACGGCTTTAGGCCACTTTAGGTTCTGGCTACATAAGCAAAGGGATCCTTCATCAGTCAGCTATATTCATTTTATGGTGGCTTTGCATGGTGGTAGCCTCCGTGCAAAAGTATTCTTACTCCACAGCATTGGATGCCAGAGAGCTATGGCATTACATATCTCCAGGGTTGATCAAGGGCTCTAATGAAGAGCACGCCTTATTAATGGGTGTCTGTGTAGGTTATCTTAATAGATGACCTGAGCCTTTATATAGAATATTTAGGATGAATACACTCTGCTGTGATTAGAATTTAAAATAATCTGCTTCTTATGTTTTGTTCCCAATGGCTTTATTGTGATCAAATTAAAATTAAGAAGGAAATGAAAAATAAACAGTACTGAAAAGGAAAATGAGACTCCTGCACAAATAATTTAGCAAATTATTTTTACCTCAAATATTTTTCATATTGCAAAGAAGGAAGTGTCAGAAGGACAAGACTTCTGAAAAATTCACTTTGATATCGTGTTTTCTTCATGCTCTTTCCACTATCAAGGCAAGCCAAAAATCCACATTTAACTGTTTCTTTTTTCCCTTTTTCTTCATGACTGGCAGTTACAGTGCTTCACTTTCCCACTGTCACCTTCCCTTCTCAAATGACTTCCAATTCCTAAGGAGGCCCTGGGAGGGAACAAGCCTGCCAGGCGTGCCTGCCTGTCCCTGCCAGCTGCATGCACACAGACTGGCAAGCGGACTTAATTCTCCCTCTGTTGCCTCACTTTTCTTTCTTGCCAGTATTCCCAATCCTGGAAGTGCTTTTCATAAGTAAGCAAAGAATCCTTTGCTCCTTTTCCAGGACTGTAGTATTGCTCTATTGTGGGTATCATAAGTTTACCATTCCTTTCCCTCTTGCTGAAATTTTTGCTCCACAGTATTGAATTACTCTGAGCATACAGAAAATGAGGATAGAAGTATGGGATGATTAAAACCAGGCACTGGAGCAGTGGAATCCTATAGACTGTCTGAGGTTGATTTTTTTTTTTTTTTTTTTTTTTTTGAGGATAATCTAGTATTTTGCTGTTGCTTTTTTTGCCAGGTTAGAGATCTTTAATAATGTACTTATTCATTACAGAAATGGATTAGTTCTTGAGTAGCCAGTTTGCTTTCTAAGTGATTGCCAGATATCTGATACTTAAGCAAAACTGCTGCCATTGATTCTTGGTCACTTACTCTGATTTGTTGTCACACACTTTGCATGTGATTATTGAATTCCTCTTTATGGACTGTTACTACAAAAAATAATCAGCATTTTTGCCATTGCAGGTCCCCTCAGTATTATGAAGGGAAATTGGAGAGGAAAACCAAACCAAAGCAGTATTTCTTAAGTAGTGAAAGGCTAAAACTGCAATGAGCACAGTCCTGTTGCTTGGCCTAGCAGGGCACTTGAACACCTGTGAAGTTTTGGGGATGGTGTATTTGCACTTCATGTGTGGTTTTCATCTGACATGCTGCAGTTCTGAGCTCCTGAGTTCCCTGAGGGCTTTATGTGGATTGAGAGAGCCTTAGTTAAACTTGATTTGATTCAATACTCCTGGAGCCAAGACAAAACAAAGCTTTCATATTTCCTAAAGAGCACGTTATCCTCAGAGCATTTCATTTGTGCCCTCTACGTCTGCTAGCGGAAGAGGCAGTGCAGCTCTGCAACACATGGGGCAGTATTAAGGCTTTATTCCCTTCTCTCTCCTCTGCACATCCATTTAGCTGTTAAAGACTATATTATTCATCTGTATTTGCCAAGGTTGTTGTGTAAATAAGGTGATAAAAATGAGGTGGAAGAGGATATTTTGCTTCGAGCTTAGTGCACATCTGGAAACCACTTTTTGTCCCACTATGCCTGTTGCAAAAGGCTATCTCAGAAAGGAGGGAAGAGAAAATGTGCACTTGTAAATATGCAGTAACGCTTCACAAATAAGAGAAGTGGCAGAAAGGTGAGAAGAACATTATTCACTGATATTGTGATATGTGTAGAAAGTCTTATATATGAGCTCTCTGTATACTGAAAATGTAATCCCCTGGATATTTTCCCAGATGTAATCTAATGGCCTTTTTTCACTGCTGACTGTTGTCTTATTTTATTCCTACCCTTGGCCACAACTCGCGACGCAAATAGAAGGATGGGATGGCATGATTCTCCTGAGGTTCTCAGTCCACATATCAATTCATAAATATCTCTCAGATGCATGTGGCAGACTCTTAGCAATTGCTGCTCAGCAACTGAGGGAAGCAGCAGAGTAGCTGCTTCCATCATATGCCTGGGAAAATGCTTGTGGTATGGTCTTTGGCCAAGAAGTATACAGACAGGGATCCTTCTTATGGCAACATATGTGCCCTGCCTAGCACACACAGCTATGCTGCTGGTGCACATGGGCCTGCAGATGTGCACCTGACACAACTCCAGCAACTGTGGGGGGCAGCTGCTGATGGGCACAAAATGTACAGGGTGAGAAGCAGGTCCATGCCATCGGGTGTTACAGGCCTCCATACTTATGCCTATACGAGTCATGGTCTGGAATAAAACCAGCACGCAAAAGTGCTGTGTAGAGAGGCTAAGGAGAGATGAGGCAGGAGCTGGAAGCCATTTTTCTATACCCAGCATTCAGCTTGGTTTTGTTGCATGAATGTAGAATAGAGATATTAGAATAGTGAAAGGTACTTCTTTTTATTCTTAATTTGCATCTCTAGCTTGTCCTATTAGGATTTACATAAATAAATTAGTAATAAATATAAATAATTTGTTAGAAATTTATATAAATACTTGCAGTTTTGCCTGGAAAATCATGGCTCAGTGTCATCTTCCATGAGAAGCCATGGCAGGCAGAGGATGGGAGGAGGCATGGATATTGCCCAATCGCAGCTTGTAAGAGGTCAGAATCATACAGATGCTCCTCAGGCCTGACAGTCCAGGAGAGTAAAACCCCAGACCTAGGCTTGCTCTTGCCCTTTCTCTTGCTTTCAGATATTAAAATAAATTAAAATAAAAAAATTAAGAACCGTTGTAGGATCTTTTTTTCTTCAAGCTAATGAACGTTTGCAGTGTGTCACCATCTAGTGTATTTTAGATCTATGTAATCTGTGTTTATCTGTCTAAGTAATGTGTGTATTCTGTACATATTAGACTCTTATATTTTCTGTGCTGCTTTGCTATTGCTCTCCATGTCCAAGATATCCCTCTATAACACTGGGATAGTGGTACTGACTAGCAAGATAAATCTGATTTACCTGCAGTGCTAACAAAAGTGTTGCAGCAATGTTCTGTGGAAGGAAAGGGGCAAACACATTAAACTCATTTTTCATACAGCAGAACTCCTTTGTTGGTTTCTTTGGTTCATTTTGTTTTGCTTTCAGTAAGTGAATAAGATCTGCACACATTATTAATAGTCAGGAGCATGAGTGAGCTGGCTTTTACCCACAGCCCTGCTGTTATCTCTAACACACAAATAAACTGCAGTTAAATTGCAGAATTAATCACATAAAATTTTTTTGTCCCTGATAAGGAAAATGCCACTCTATTTTTATTTATTTTCAGCCTGGAAAACAATTTAGCTGAGTTCCTCTGGATGTGCAGTTTGCTTCCATTTCAGCATCCTATGGCACTACATTAGATCTTATCTTTCATGTTGCATTAGCTTTGTCTAAGCAGCTTTCCAGTGATTATATCCACCTTATTCAACTCCACTGCTAAATGAACTGGGACAGAAAAGCTAATTACACCTTTGTTCTGGAGGAAGTTTTCCTATTATTCAGTCTACCCTCTGCAAAAGAAATGCGCTCCTTGACATCTGTTTCTTTTTCCCTGTAGGGTTTGGGGGCTACAACACAATGTAGATTTTAGGGGGTTGGCTTTCAGCCATTGGTAGTGGCAGCAGCAGCTACTTGCTAAAAGATTCAGAATCCTTTTAGTACACTACATGCCTAAAATGTTGAAGGACTCAGACTCCAGATACAATTTTTCATATTGCTTGGTCTGCTCACTGCCTTCCCAGGTCTGCAAGGATTGTTAAGCACTGCATGCCTTTAGGAAAGGCTGGAGATGGTGAGAAGAGAGGAAACTCACTGGTTTTAATGGAGGGAGGCAAAGGAAACTGTTAGAACCAGCACAAGGTGGCTCAGAGGCAGGAAGGAGTGCAGCCTAGGAAATTGTAGGAAATTGTTAAGCCCTAGAAAAGTAGGGGCAGGCTCCAAATCCAAAGCCACATCCTTTATGGGGCATTGGTAGGTTTGCTGTACGTGCAGATTGAATCAGCACTATAAAAATCATAAGCTATAGGCATAAAAAATAACAAGTATGTCTGAGGAAACCATGACCTGATTATGAAAAAGAATTCTAGTTTCACTGAATGAACTATTTCCTGATAGTGATTAACTTGGATGTAGTAATAAATGAAGTAATAAATCTCTGTGTTTGATCCTCTGGGTTTAATCCATGAGACAAGATTTATGACTGGATCCATTAGCTCTTATACTGGGAAAAAGCTCTTCATCTCTCATCTGCATGCTATTCCTTTGGAAGGTTTGCATTCAGACAGGTTCATTTTCAGTTGAAATAGCAGGAACTTCTGAGAATATTTCACACTACAAATGTAGAAGATATGGTCCCAAAGCAAACTCTTCTGAGATGCACAGCATTGTGCTGGATGTTGTGAAATTAAGATCTGGATGAAATGTAAAGCATAAGTAAAATCCATTTACAGCTTCAGCCCACTCTGAATTCATGCTGCTGTTGCCAAATGTGATGGCTACTGGTGGTTCTAATTCTGCAGGAGAGAAGAGCGTATGAACGGTGATGTATTGTTCTAGCAGGATAGATTTAGAGCAGAATTCAGGACTTAACTCTACATTTCACTGCCCCTGTGGATTCCAGCTGGTCTACTGCAGGCATGTTCAGGCAGTTTGAAGGTTCACTATATATATTTGCACATTTTGATAGTCTGAATTCCCACCATCAGAAAGGTGCTAAAGCTATGAATGCATCGTGGGAGATTCAGCCAAATCAGAACAGATCTGGGCTTTAGAGTAGTTCAACACAAAAAGAGAGAATGGCCTCATATTTAGTCTCTTATAAGTGCCTACAAAATGGCAATGGCAATGGTTTTGTTGTGCTCTTTGTATCTGTTGTAGTTTTCATGGAAATAAAGAGGAGGAGTTACTTTTGGAGCAACCTATGTGTGTGTGTACATATGTATATATGGAACACACTGTGCTTGGAGTAAAAAAAAAATGAGGAGACATGTAAGTGCCTGTTTTCAGGTTGTTACTTCTGACAGTAATGGGAAAATAAGTTCCTTTGCAGTGTGCTTTCAGACACTAAAACAATAAGCTTGTTACTACCCAGAGTATTCAAGGTCCCTTAACATCAGTGAGAGCTTAATTATAAAATATTACCCCATAATAAGGACATGAAATGTTTTCTAAGTGTAAACATCCAGGCTGCTCCTATTACAGCCTCCTCTGTACCTGCTTTGGAAAGACTCACACTTCTTTGCCAGCTTTCGGTGGGCAGAAAAGGGTGCAATCCATGCTGTGGGCTGATCCTGCATGCTCTCAGCTGTACCAGCTGAATAGTCCATTGACATCAAAGAAAGCCTTCAGAAGATAAAATCTCAGCGTTTTGTGGCCAAGTAGGATTTCACCTAGGCTCTGTAAATTAAAGTCAGTATGCGCAGTTTTTGCAGATTTTGGACCTTAAAGACCAAACATTGCCCTGAGGTAAGACTGCACAACCCTTTTGAAGTCATTAAGACTGCAAAGTGTGGCTTGTGGCTGTGCCACTAAATGTCCGAAGAAGAAAGATTTCTTTCTTCCTTTTTTTTTTTCTTTTTTTTTTTTTTTCAGTCTGGTGAGGTGTGAGACTTTAAAGGATTGGTCTTGGGTAAGTATCCAAAAAGTGATTTAAATTAGTGAACTGCACATAAATTCCTGCTATTTTTATTTGATCATTACTGACATTCAGTCTTAAGTTCAAAAGAGCAAAACGTTCAAAGGGTGCTCCAAAGCAGGCACTCTGTCTCCAGTTGAGCACCTGCATCCAAATGGTTGGCATGCAGAAACACTCTTCTGTCAGCCCAGCCCGGGGTCCTTACTGGGAGATTCTCCTTCTGCAGGGTGCTTGTGATCTGCTGCAGCACCCAGACCTCTGCCTTCCTGTGTGGGACAAATGTGATGGGAGGGGTAGATGTGCCCAGCACAGACGGGAGCACCATGCAAACATCTCGCTCCACTCTGCTTCCTGAAGCAGTGACCATGCCAGTGGAGAGGGGAAGGCAGGCAGCACCCACCACATCCCACTTCTGTGCACTTTAGTGACCCATTTCCTACCCTTTAGTGGTTTTTTCCTTTGTTCTCTCCTCTCCTCTCCTCTCCTCTCCTCTCCTCTCCTCTCCTCTCCTCTCCTCTCCTCTCCTCTCCTCTCCTCTCCTCTCCTCTCCTCTCCTCTCCTCTCCTCTCCTCTCCTCTCCTCTCCTCTCCTCTCCTCTCCTCTCCTCTCCTCTCCTCTCCTCTTTTTTCTTTCAAGCTCATGTCCTTGGGAATAATCTGTTTTCATCTTTTTTTTCCAACTGCAATTGAGGTGACTGCATGCATCAGCTACGTTCACAAGATCAGCCTCCTGGGTTTGTAAAACCTCACATGGTTAAGCTCTGATGGTAAACTTCTTTTCTTCCTTGCACATCTACCCCAGAGAAAATGGTCAGAAAGTGTGTTCCTGGCCTGGAGACTCACTAACCTGCCACTTAAAGATGGTTGAAAGGGTTCCTCTATATTTATGGAGAGTGCAGATCAATAAATCTTTAATAAACATTCAGTTTTTCAGAAAATGCATGTTTTCATCTACGGGAATACTAAATCACTTGCAAAGATGTGCTTCACTACAAAAGCTCGTGTATAAAATTTCAGCCCTGGGAATTTTTTGTTTTAATCAATTTGCTTAATAAAATACAATAAGGCTATTAGAGTTATCAGGAAGATACTTTTCAGAAATCTTACACCTACAGCTGTCACATTTATTAATGCGAATCACAAAAATAAATAGGAAATGCACAGCATTCAGCTTGAGTTGTGTTAGCTGCCAGGATGCTTTATTCCATTGCCTCGCTAGCTGAAGTTTACAATGACAGCATTGAAGATCTCATGTCTTTGTACTGAATTTTTTAGTAATCCTTAGAAGAAGGAAAAGTCAGTCGTATAACCAATTAAGATTGGGATTGGATTTGGAGTTAGAGACACTTCAAAGAAGGCTAAGTTTGCCAAAAAAGACATTTTCTCTGTCACTTTTAGTTCAGATGTGAGATATATGTTTGTAAAATTGTTGCTTGTTTAGTGTATAAAAGCCATCTAAACAAGCTTGTGGTTGTAACAATGACGGTCATGTTTAAAAAGTAGTTGTATATATTATAACATAATAAGATAATAAATAATACATGTCTGTCTATATCTATCTGTCCACCCATCCATCCATCTATCCATCCATCCATGTAAATCTGTTCCTCTTAACTGTGAATTACAAGTAGCAAAAAACGCTCTTTCTCCCTAATATGCTCTATTTTTTTCCAGGAATGACTTTGAACTTCAACCTCAGATGTAAAAGCACTCATTTTTTGCTCAGCCTTTGTTACAAATCTACATGCTCTCTGTGTCACCACAGATGTCAGCATGACCAACATGCTGCCCTCCACTTGCATTTAGAAATTGCTTTTTGTGTTTTGCCTTTCTTTTTGTGGGGACTGTTCTGAAGGACAGGAATGTTCTTTCGTGCAGAAAATGTTGCAGAGCCCCAGTCCTGTCAAAACCCTTGGTCTTTGCATAAATCTGAGGAGCAGGACCTTGGGTCCAGGTGCCAGCAGTGTCTCCTATGTGCTGCCACCAACTAAATGGCATTTTCTGTTTGAGAATGGAAGTCCCTGCTGCTTGTGGTGGGGAGCTGCACAGTGGCTGAGGAGGGTGATGGGGGATTGTCGCCACTTGGCATCGTGGCAGCTACCACCAGCTGCAGGCTCCACTTTTAATAATTGAAAGCTTTGCTCGCCTATGCAATATGCTTTATACCCTCCTCCTGCAAAAACTTCCCAGTTCCTTTGCCAAGCTTTTATGTTGCAGAAATCATCTGTGTGGGATGTAGCAGCAGAAAAGAGAAATAACTAAATCTCCTCTTTCAGACAAAACTTGGTCACTGCAGTGGGGAGCACACAATTAGGAATAAGCACAGTGAAGGGATGGAAACCACAGCCAATGAGGCCAACACTGCGGGGCAGGGGAGCTCACACAAGTGACCATAAATCTTGTTTGGTTCTGTTTGCATTCCCAGCATGGATTATTTTAGTTCTTCTGCGGATTTATTAAATGCATCTTGTACTGGTGGATCAGTGCTTATTTGTCAAGTTAAAGCAAGCAATAAATTGCCTAAGCTTGCCTAGGCACATTGGACAACAAAACAGCACTTCAGTTATTGTGCTAGGAAATAAAAATGAATAATCAGAATAATTTAGAGAAAATTGGAATGCTTTTAGTGCATTTCTTGCTTTTGCGTTCTGCTAGATCTCTCTGGAAAGAGGGATCTCTGCTGGATCCCTTCTGCAAGCAGCCCTCCTTTAGCCCTGGGGCACTGATCCCAGGCAGCCCTCTGGCTAATGAATAATCATTGATTTTCTTTCTCTGTATATTGGCATCAGCTTGCAAAGGCTGACCCAGGCCAAGCATGTGTTCCATCCTTTTACTTTAGCTCTACTTTTTCTTACACTTTGGAGTTGCAATGGGGCTGCATGTCCCCCTGAGATTCACAGATAGGTCATGTCTGAGCCTGGCATGCAGGAGTTTTGTGCTGCATCCACAGTTGGCCCTTCTCCATGCAACCCATTAAAGCTTTTAAATTATAATTTAGTCTAAGAAATTCTATTTTATCAATTTTATTTTCCTTCAGGTATCACAGTGAAGGTGAGATTAGTTTATACAAATGAAGATGGTTTTAACAGCCTGTTAAAGTCTCTCTGCTAGTTTTATAACTTAGTTTATAAAGCACTTCTGTGAGTATTGACTTTGTTATAAGCAAAAATGCAGAGGCTGTTTGGTCTTTTGAACATATTACTTCTTGAGAGAAGCAGCACATTGTGGGGTTTAGTTGAGAGCGTCCAATAAACATACTGGGTTCCCAGAATTTGTCTGCCCACAACCCCCATATATTTTCTATGCAAACGTTTTCTCTTCTTTTCTGCTCGTTTTTGTTGATCTTCTCTAGTTGTGATCCAGTGCCCACTTATTTATCTCTACATCTGAGATGTTTAATTGGCTCCGCAGTTTCAGAATGGATTTTGTCATGTTTCGGTGGAGAAAATGTCGCTTTGACCAATCACTGCAAAATCTGCTATTCCAAAAAGGAATCAGAAGAGAAAGCAGAGATAAGAGACCATCAGACAGAATGCCTTTTGTAATTTCAGATGGCCCATTCCTTTCTGGTGTGGACAAAATACCAAACATATTACAGAATAGAACAATATAACCATATATCTGTATGGTTGATATTAGTGGGAAAAGGCTCATGAACATACAGTGTTCTTAAGTAGAAAGAATCTGCTCATGTCTTTGGGATAAAACAGCAGTTTGTAGAAGGGAGTATTTTTTTTCTGTCTTCCCAGCTAGCTGTAGAGTTACCGAGCTGTTTGCAGTTATAGCCATGCTACAATCTATTGATAAAACAGGCAGATGAAGGCAGGCTCCTCTAATGACTGGAAAGAGTCCAGGCTATGTCAGGAATTTCTGAGCTTTCTGGGGTATACCACAGCTAATTAAAAACAAGGAGTAATCAGGGGAAAAAAATAGCATAGAGGAAGTGCAAATACAGATTGCAGAGCTAACCTCAAGGGTCGTTCCCATTTCTGAGCTGTCTTCACTTGAATTATTTTTTTTTTAGAGGGGGCAGGGAATAACTGAATTTACTTGCATTTCCACGTACCTTCTACTTCCCTTCAGCTTTCTGGGTTGAGCATCCACAATGTGGCACCCAGAGGGTTGCACACAAACAAGAATAAGCCAAAATAGTCTCCATAGGATGGGTGCTGCCTTCCTCCTTTCCTTGCAGCTGTTGGAACAGCTCCGTGCTGGTGAGGTTTTAAGTGCCCATCAGTACCTGAAAATGTTCTGTATCACTTGCATGTGTAGGATTCTCTGTGAGTCACTCTCTTGCTCTTTGCTGTTTGAAGCTGTCTAAGCATCCAGCCACATGCTGAGAATCACCTAACAAAATACAATTCAAGAGGTGTGCATGTAGGTTAGGCTCCAGGAATGCAAAGACTTATTCTATTCCTGCAGTTGACAGCCCACTCTGGAAATCAGCAGGCTCTTGCCACGCTCAAATAAAATGAAGAGAAAGGCTCAGAGGGAGCCAGGCATCAGCGTGTGGGGTTGCATGGCTGGCCCTGCCCTCCTGGGCACTCATAAAGCAACAGATAAACATTTTTGCTTGTTGTTTATTTTCTGAAATGGGAAAAGAAATGAGCCTTTCTGCAACTCCTCTGTCCCAAGTCTCTCAAGGAGCAAAGCAACCTGTTGTCAGCAGTTTGTGGTACTGGCATGCCTAACTTCATCACCAAGTTACCTTCAGCATTCGACTGCACTCAATCCACACCTGTAGCCATCCATTTACAGTGCCTGCATCCTGTGCATGCTAGTGAGCATTTGTGACTAAGCTACTGTTGGACAAAGCATGCAGGAGAAACCTATGGAGGCGCCTCACCTACATTTTTGTGAGGTTCCTTCTGGTCATACTGCTGAGAGCTGAGCACACAGCTCCAATCCCATTCTTACCAGTGAGCAAACACAACTGGCATGATGCTCAGAGCTCGCCAGAGAGAGGGTGGGTAATTAACTTTAATTTTACTTTTACTTTTTTTTTTTTTTTTTTTTACTTTCAAAGTTGGAGGCTTTGATTTTCATTAGCACCAAAAACCTCTTGGTCAGTGAAAAACTGGATTCTTTTTTTCACATTTTATTGAGAAGTGGCTCTCAGTCTGGGTTATCTCTGCTAAAAGGGAAATAATGAGCAAGGTAATGCTTTCTTCTGAGTTAAGTGCTTGAATAAGAGAAAAGGAATCTCCTGTGTTCCTGTATCTGCTGAGCTTGTTTCCTACTAAAGGATGTGAAGTTGTAAGGCATGGGGGTAAAGTGGCTGCAAAAATTTAGGCAGAATTACAGTGAGGATAAAGATTTTGAATTTATAAATTCTTGGGAGTGAGCCTTTGGGCTGGCTGTGGAAATTTCTTCTGGAGTGAGGTTTTGGACTGGGCATACAGATTGCAAGATGAGGTACTTTTGTGCTTAATAATGTCCCAAATTTTCAGTACGAACAAATAAATGCAGATAACAAATCTTGTGGTAGTAAGAACCCCAGGAGCCCAAATGCAGTGTCAGAAAGCCCCTTTTTTTCCCTCATTTCATCTGGTGCAAGGCTTTGTTTCAGATTTAGATCTTTACTGCAATGCAGTTCGGCAAAGCTGAAAGCCCACAAGCTGCCTGCTAACCTCGGGCTGTGCACTCAGGTCAGAAGTAGTCTCTTTTCAGTGTTTCAGTGGCAAAAGCACAAGCAGAGCTTTTCCGTTTCATTCTTTAATGCTCACTTCTATCCTCCACACCTCTTGGAGGATGGATATTTTCAGAAATATAACAGTAATCCCATTGGGCTATAAGTACTGAAACTTTTAAATGTTTTTTGCTGTGCTGGCTTTCCAGCTTTCAGCCAAAGTCTTTTTTTTTTTTTTTCTTTCTTATGCCTTATTCTGTGTGCCTGTGGCTCTTCCCTCCTCTAGTGGCACCTGCTTATTTTGCTTGGTTTTGTGTCTTAATGAAAATGTGGGAAGATGCCAGGTTGTCATGTCCCACCGATAACTACCGGAGCCACGCTCTAAAACTTTGCTTGTATCATGTAGAAATAAGGTCCTGATTTTCATTTGCTGTGTAAAACTTGAAAAAAACTAGCAGATATCTGATTGATAGCCATTGTGGGCTCTTTTTGTGCCCTATTCCTTAAATACGATGTAAATGGAAAGGCTTTCCATGCTTCAGCGACTTGGCTTGCTCTTCAGTAGCTGTAGCATGGGAGGGCAGTGCCTGGGAAGGGAATGTGATTTGTGGAGTAAAAAAGAGCTTTCATGGGGTGCTTACATGAGTTTTGCAGTATTTGGGGATCCAGCTGCTGCTGGTGTTTGTGACAGATACATTTCTAACATATTGCTGTCAACCTGAGCTCAGCAATGTGACCTAGGGCATGCCAGAACCACGCTGGCTTTGCAAGGGACCTTGAAGGGATCCTTTTTTATTTTTCCTTTACTTTTCATTTCTTCTTTTCCATTTTCCACTCTCGTAAGGTATCAGACTTGAAAGGTTCAGTGTCCTCTGAAGAGTGTCCCAGTGTCACCAACTCAGGCCAGCTCCAGGGAGGCCAGGCTTCTTGCAGTTTATTTTATGTTTTCCTATCCCATCCAGCTACCACATCTCTGCCCACTGATTTCCAGAGGCTCTCCTCTTGCCTAGCAAGTGTGATGTGCCTGTTCTTGATAATATAGCAGCAATATTTCTCTAAATGCCATAACCAGATTTTGCCAAGCTGAAACTTCAGGTTCACAAACCATGTTTCTTACTTTCTTCTTTCGCTCCTCATCTTTTAATAAACACATGGCTCATCCCCTGACATTGTGGTGCTTTTTTTTATACTGATTACACTGAAATTCTTACTCATTATTACGGTTTATAATCCCCTGAAACCCCATTATGAAACCTCTTGTAGTAACAAGTACCTGGCTGCCACGTATGCAAATGCCTTATCTGGTGAGCACAGCCGAGCACAAAGGGTGCACTTTGCCAAACACTTCAAGGTATGTGCTGAGACAGCTTCTTTCTTCTTCTGCAAGCTTATCCCAAAATGAACCTGCCCTCGAAGAAATCAATAATGCTTCTATATTTGTCTGGGGGTTTTTGTGGGTTTGTTTAGCTGCGCCAACACAAATCTAAACCAGAAGAGTTACTGAAGCAGGAAGATAACTTTTGCCTGGCAGCTATCAGAAATATCACATTATTCCAGATGTGCAGGACCTGCTGTACAAGGGTGCTAGATGCGCAGCCTGCCATGGCTGGGATGATGAGCAGCAGCATATGCTTTCGAGCAGCTAATTTTGTATGTAAAATCCAGGATTTCTTTGTAGTCTCCTTCACTACTTTTAGGTAGTCTGAGGAAATGTGCAGGGAGCAGACAGCTGTGCTGCCTTCCTCATAGAGGGGATCTTCTCTTACCAGAAGCACCCTAAAGGTCTGCGTTTCATACAAACTGTCCAGTCTTGTCTCAGGGCTTAATTTGCCTCTTAAACACCTCTATGTCTGCACTTCTGTACATCTGCTGATAGTCATGGTTCTTCTTTCTGCAGCTCTGGGGAAACAGTGTAAGCTCAGAGAGCTGCCCCTAGTCTTTGCTGGAACAGTAATTAAGGAACTTGCTGCATTAACATGCACAATGTGAAGCCAGATTGCATCCTCTCTTGGGAGCCTGCAGAGAGACAGATACTAGGCCTTTATCGTAGGTCTTCGTCTGGACTAATTGAACTGTCATAAGCTATACATCAGTTAAGAAGGTCAGTAACATCTCCATCACAAAATCTACAGTTTACAAAGCAACTTTCTTCAGGGCACATCCTAGCCTTTGGCATTGGGGGTGGAAGGGAGCGTTCTAGGATAAGAAAAATGGGTTAAAAAATAATAACAACAGCGAACAACAAAGGCCTAATCGAAATTAGGAGCGATCCTGTCTTAGAGAATGTTTTCTTAACAGGTTGCTGCAACACTCAACCTCAGGTTTTGATTGAATTGCTGGTGACAAAGAAGCTCCATTAGGGCTCTCATTTCCAAGGAGGATTTTCCATTGAATTTCCTCCCTCTTTCTTGCCCAGATCTCAGGTACAATGCTAGAAACATTAACAGGGCCCAGAGTAGGCCAAGAGGATGAACTTTTTATTACTATGCAAATGTAGGCAATCTGGGAAATTAATATTTCATGTGTGCCTCTTCACAAGGAGTGTTTTGATTACAGACTCCTTGTCCCTGGGCTGGTGTCTGTGTAAAGGGCTCCTCTCACAGGCAAGGTCTTGAGCTCATTTTCCTTTCCTGGTGGCTGTTTTTGGGGGAGCAGTCGGGGTGTCATGTTGTGAGCAGATGCATCCTTATCCTGCATCACCATCTCGTACATTCTTCCCAAGGCATCCAGATGGGACAGGGAGCTCTGCAATGATGAGAGAAGAAATTGTTGACTCTGCACTTCCCCAGCAGGTATCTAGGCCAGATGTCCCTGTACTAAGATGTGAACACGACAAGCTGCCATCCGCTGGGATAAACCTGCTGTGTGCTTGCACGTTGCCCTTTGCGCTCTGCTTCCAGCCGTGCACAGGTGATGCCAGCAGGGCTGCAAGGCTGCGTGGTTTGAGCAAAGAGCAGGTCTGCAGGCGCAGATGAAGGTGCAGATTTCCTCAGGCTCCCCCAAGGGCACCAGCAATCTTTGCACCTGCCTTGGGAAGAAACAGCACATTGGTCCCCCAGCACCCGATACACTAACCACATCTGTGCCTGATTTGCTGCAGTCCCCCAGGGCTGAGGCTGGCTGTGGGCATGCTGCCCAAAACCCTGATATCCTCAGGAATACAGAGCTGGGACTGGATCCTACCCCCTTCCCTCTTGCTCAGCCACTCTGCAAGGAGCAGCTGCAGTTTTGCATTCATTAAGCCTTGTAGTGAGGTAAGTAAATGCTGCTGTATCATTTGCTCTGCAGCCACTGTTGTTAAGTGGCTTAGCCAAACTAATGTATGAGGCGGTTGAGGACAAGCCACTGGACTCATTTCCTTGCTCTTTTTTTCACCGTGCTTTTAATGAATGCTGATCACAATACACATGCAAGATGAAAGCCTGAGTCAGTAGGTACCGCAGCCTGAGAGCTCATAGGCAGCATGCTGCTTCAGGTGCACTCACCCAGAAGGAGTAAGAGCCTTTTAATGTGTTCGAAGCATTAATAAGCTTAAAGTGGATTTGGAAAAAAAGGTAAGAGAATTGTGAATTAAATATTGATCCTGGTATTTCATTGTTGAATTACAAACATTCAATTGCTCGTGGATTATTCTACCATTGAATCATAGCAGCTAGAGATGGAAAAGCTGTACAATTATTCCATTCATCTCTTTGCCAATGGAAGAGTGTTCCCTGCAGTACATTCTCATAGTGGTTGAAGTTGATTACTTAATTCCAATTACTGACAGTCTACTAATTGCTTAGGCTGTATTCCAATTCTTGTCAGCCCTCCCATCACATTAACTCCTTAGCTAGAGGTCTGTCCTGCTTTCTGGAAGGAGAGCATGGGAGTGGTTTTGAACAGGAACTTTTAAAATAAGCTAAAGTTTTCCCTTGATTTATTTATTTTTTTTCTCATTTCACCTTCATTTCTGAACCTATGTGCTCTTGATCCACCTGTGCTGCTATGCAGGCAATCTACAATGTCTCAAAATGAGTTCTTTAAGGAGAACAGACATTTTGTTTGTCAGCCTTTCCCAGCCATGATTATTTCTCTTCACTTCTGCCCTGGTCACTAAACTCCAATGGATAGCTTTCTGATTTTATACACTTCTGAATAAACTGAGGAAAAGCATTTTCGTTCAAATCCTCTAGCATCAGATTCATATCATTTTTCCACTTGCCACTATCCTCCAGTAAGCCCTAGTATCAGAAATTAGTCTCAATTAAGCAAGCAGAAATAGTAATTCTTTTCATTACTCGTTGTTAAATGTATGCCTCAGCCTTTCACACCCTTCTCTCATCTTAAAGGTACTATGTTTTACTCCAGGTCACTTTCACTATCAGGGAAAAATCAGATGTGCACAGTGAACATCAGGGGGCAACTGGCCCCCTTTCTTGCCCAAACTGCTTTAAATCGTTTATTTACTCACTCAGACTTTTGGCCAGCAAATATGCATGAGCGAGGTCTTCTTGATAGGTCTGGGCAGACAGAAAGGTGCCAGATGGAAAGGCTGGCAGAGACAGGGGCACAGGAGATCAGGGATGAGTTTGTGAAGTTTATTTAAAAAGGAAAGAGCTGGTAAAGGAGCTGGGGGTAAAGGCTGGCATGGGTCTGGGGACAAGATGAAACAGCTGAAGGTGGATAAAAAGAGTGTTCTTGTGCATATTTGTGCACTGCAGAAGCACATAATAAAAGGCAGCCAGGTGACAGCAGCAGGCTGGGAGGATGCTCAGTATCCCTGTGCACTGCTCAGCACCCCAGGGGAACAGTGAGAATGAGGGGCTTTGGGCCACCCATCCATAGAGGATGAGCTCACTCTAGGGATGAGGTGAGCATAAAGAGGCTCAGCGACATCAGGAAGACTCTAAAGGGACTGTGGTAAAGAGGCTTAGTTTTGACAGGTGAGGGCGCGGCAGTCCCGGATGAAATGACACCAGATAAATGACTGTCATATTCAACCGCATTGCTGGCGCAGAGTTCTGTGAAGGAAGATTTCCAGGCAGAAAGGGAGGAATCTGACTGTTACTGGGGGTTGCAGACAGGAAGAGTAAGTAAGTAGAAGAAAGTCCACTTTTATAAGAAGTTTACAGAAGACAGACAACCATGTGAAAGCAAATTGTTTAGACCTTCATGCACATGACATTAAAGAATTCTGCTCAGTCACAAGATGATTCAGAGATATGTCAGGCTTTCAGTCTGAGAGCTTATAAAATGCATTAAACTCTTGGCTGATCTCTTCCTTTGAACGTTCTTATTCAGTCCTGAGGTAAAGGAGGGCCAAGGAGCAAAGAGGCTTAAAAGGAGCCTGTGTGGCAGAGCTGCTGCTCTGGGGGCTCGTGGCCTCTCACCGCTGCACGGTTTCATTGTCCACAGCTCACTGAGTATGCAGCCTGGTGAAATGGTCAAGGCAAAGGGAGGGGAAGCAGCATGAAGGGCAAATGTTATATCCTTCTGTCATTTAAATTGAGCCTTGAGTTCAGTTTACAGAGTAAAGTAATTTTGCAGGAGTTTTAATATTTCAGTAACAGTAGTGAAGATCATGGCTGTAGTTACAGCTGGCAGTGTGGAATAACTTAAAAGAGAGATAATCTCTCCTGAAGAATACATGGTCTGAGACAGGAGTGTTGTATGTAAGCTCAGAGTGTGATATTAAAAGGAGCTACTATCTCCCATGATAGTTGCTTATGAAAGAAATGTATTGCTGGTTACTGTAGCTACGCTGCGTAACCCCCCCCAAACTAATCTCCACTACTACCTTCGAACAATAGCTTGTGGATTTTTATCTTCCTCCCTTTGATAGTTCACATGGCTTATCTCTCAGAATATGAATTGTGTCTCCATTAGTGCTGGCTATCTAAAGCAAAAAATCATCTCATTTTTTTTCTGCTTACCTTATGGTAATGTATAGCTTATGGCACATACACTTGACCAGTCTCAAACCTTAACGTATCCTTCATGTTATGAGTTTGAACAAAAAAGATGATAAGATGATGCTGGTGAGATAGTCCTGTTGGTCTCAGACATTTATATAAGACAATAATTTTTTGTTTCAGTAGTGCATCATTTTATGCTCACAAGTATGGCATTTCTTGATTAGGGACAGCCTATATTTAGAAGATTTTCAGAATTCAATTTCATTAATTTCCATATCAGTTATCAGCTGGATAACATATGCTTAAATACATAGGTTGCTCCAAAAGCAATGCCTCCTATTTTTATTTCCATTTAAACTAAAACTGATACAAATATCACAATAACATATTTGATAGAGCAAATTCTCAGCTACAAAATACTATTTTTCAATGTAGTCACCACCATTAGCTATTCATTTTCGTCAGCAATGAGGCCTGAATGCCTCATTTGTAAAAATTTGCACCAGCAAAGATGACCCCCACTGTTTCACAGCTACAATATGACATCATATATAGGAAAATGTTGCCCACACAGTCCATCTTTCATCAGCCCAAACAGATAGAATCAGAATAGAAGAAGGTGCCAAATCTGGACTATACAGTGGGTGTGGTAGGACAGTCCAGCTAAGATTGGAAATATTCTCTACAGTTTTCAAACTGTATGAGGTATGTGACTTGTCATTATCGTGTTGCAAGAGAAAAGTTGTTTTCTTCTCTGGCCTGAGTCTGGAAGTCCAAGCCTTCAGCTTAGTTTGATTTGTCTGGGTTCCAGGAAATCCAGAAGGATCACCCTTTTTATTCCCAAAGGCAGTGGACATCACTTTAGCCACTGAGAGCTGAGTCTTGAATGTTTTTTTCAGTTTGGGTAGATATCCTAAAAGTCTTTTAAAAAAGAATAATTAATCACCACGTGGTCATGTCTGCACTGAGAGCAATTAAAACTCATTTGGGCTTGTGTTGTTGACCCAAGCTGAGCAGATCTTGCCCATGGACTAAAGGGTGACATCTGCTTTCAGCAGTTCCCAATGGTCAGATCCAATTGCTATATCTGCTGTGCCTGCTGCCTCCTTCCTATGCTCTAGCATGAAGTTCAGTGCTGCACCAGCAGGGCAGGTGGACAGGTAGGGAAAAGCATGGAGTTTTGTCCCCTATCCCTCTCAGGGTACCTCACTAGTCTGTGCACACCACAGCTAGAGAAGGAATCATATGAATGAGCAAAAGCAGCAGTATCAAATTATTTCTGTCCTGCTGTAAACAAGAAACTCCAAGGTTTCACACTGGTTCCTACCATCTTGCCCGGATTTAAATCCCCTTGTCTTGAATGGGAGATAAGATTATAATGCTGTAAGCCTCAATAATAATGTTGTCTTTAGGGCAGTGCACTAGTTTCATAACACAACATAATTGCAAAGAAAGGTCAATGGCCTTATTCAGAGTTAAGCAGAAAGATACACAAATGAAAATAGCCCAAGTTAGCAAAGCAGAAAAGAATAATTCAGTGGGCAAATGCCCTTCTGTTTCTTTTTAAACTGTAATGGTCTTCTCTTCTAAGTTTGTTCTTCAGTTGAACCTTAAATAGTTGTGAACAGAAGTTTTAGAATCTCCTTCCTGAATAAATAGCAGGTGCAGATTTACAAGGTGGTGATGAAGGACTGCAGAGACCATTAATACTGGATGTGCCTCCAAATCATGCAGTGTAGTTCACAACTCCTCCAACCTCTCTGCGAAGTTTCTTTAAACAGCAATCAACCTCTAGCCTGTTGTTGTAATGAACACTTGAAGAGGATTATAGGGCTCTGGTCCTGCATCTCTTCTCACAGCTCTGGTAAGAAAACAGAGAGCTTGCAGAAAGCTGGACTTTGCAGAGCATGGTCTTGAAAGCCTCTTCTTTTCTCAGAAGAAAGAAGAGCTAATTTCTAGTTTTACCTTCTTACTTTTTGTCTTCCTGTCTTTAGATATCTCACAGTGAAGTATTGAAGATTTTGCTTCTGATTCTAGGGACGCTTCAGGACAAATGGTAATGGTCATGCATGGCCCATCTGGCTATTAGGAGCTTTCCAGCAGCCTACACTGCCCAGAAGCAGCAACGCCATCATTCCTGCTTGCTGGAGAATGGACTCCTGAGCTGCTCTGTGTGATTACTTGCTTATATTTGTGCTACAGAACTAAGTTCTTGAAATGAATATGTGCAGGTAATAATGGAAAACCAAACGAGCAGAAGTGTGTTTTCAAATGCTTATCAGTTTTTTTTCTTGGCTTTTCACTTGCAGGAAGGCTTCAGGCAAACAGAGCTGGACTATCAAATAGGAAACAAAAGAAGTATGTCCACACGTGAATTTTAGAAACAATCATCCTTGTTTTGAATATTCCTTCTTATGTGAAATGAGAACGAGAGAAGCATTACCTTCCTTCTGTTCTCAGCTTTGACACATTGATGTAGTATGCACAAGAAAAAAAGAAATGTTTGCACCAAAATTATTTCCCATATCTTTGAGAGAAACAAGCAATATATTCTCTTCCCCCCTCCCCCCAGATTCTTAGCACTCAGAGCTCTGCCTTTTCTCTTTAACAGATGACTCTGTTTGATGAAGCTTTTTGAACTGGTTAAATGGTCAGGTGTCAGAGATCTATAGGCAGCTGGTGCTTGTTCAGTAAATGATGTCCCTGCTATTGCAGTAGAAGACAAGCCTCAGTAGGCTATAAATACACTCTGTTCCAGGGTATCATCATTTTGTCCAAAGGAGCATTTCAGACCTTTAGTTGTTTGGTCTTCAGTTTTTTTTTTTTTCTATTACATTTTTTTCCTACCAATTGCCTACCGAATTATTATGCTGAAACATGACCTAAGCAAGTAATTCAGGTAAGCCTTTCAAAGCGAATCACAGTTCTCTGTACACAAAAGTTGTTGTTGCAGACTTTATTGTTGCCATTTGTGAACAGTCAGTGCTACTGTGTTACTTGAATAATATGATAGAGATGACAACAAATATGTATTGGTGGATACCACTATTGCAAAATGTTCCTGTCTGCATTACTAAGCTGAGTGGAAATAGTGGATCTTAGTTTTTTTTCCAAAGTTGATGGTATGTCTGTATTGGAGTGAGTTAGAAAGGAAACTCACCTGGTCAGAGTATATGGGATTCTGTGATCAGATGGATGCTCAAAAGAGAACTTGTATAGAGGGGCTGTATTTACTATCTGTGGCTCCTTATTTTACTCCTATGGTGGTTGTGAAGGAATTATAGGTAACTTAATGTATTAACAAAGCCCCACCAAGATCCCAAGCGCACCAGGCATTTATTTGATTATCTAAAGCAGTAAGGTCAGAGGAGAATGTAGCTCTTGAGGGCTATTTTTTGTAGAATTTCATTTCCTAACTGAATGTATTTCATAGTCTCATATACTCTGATAATATTTAAAAATATGTTGTCTTGTGGTGCCCTGATCATTTTGTAACTGAATCTGTAATGTATTGAAGTGAGAACTTGATTCAAGGCTTGGAAAAGTCAAGAGAGGGACTTATGCAGCATATAAGTGCTAACCTTTCTTTGTTTTGTATGCTGCGTGATCTTTTTTCTCATATCAAGTGATTTGTAGTCTATGGATTGTCTCATCTCTTTTGCTATAGCCATAACATGAAGCTGCCAGTCTGCTTGGCTGGAAATGTCAGTGAAGTGAAATTTAGAATAGAAGAAACTGAACAGATCTTGCAGGTGGAGTCAAATCTGCTCTGAATATAAAGACATCTGAATCCAGAAGGAGAGTATGTTTGAAAGAGGAAAGTGGGATGTAAACACTTTGAACCTCGGGGAGGTTCGTATTCTCATAAAATCCTTAGCCTTGTCTTTCCAATAATAATTATCTCTGGCTTAACTCTTTAAGCAGTAAACCTGAATATCTTATGTTTCTCTTCTGTAGAGGAACTGGCAGAAAGCCTGTGAATGTGGAGCCTTGAGCTGTCCTTAGGTTAAGATCTCAAAATCTTCAGATCTACAAGTGGAAAACCAGCATCTCATAGGATCTGGGCACATCAGAGTTGCTTTTGACCCTGATTTAACAAATGCACTCATGATTTAAAAATTGACTTATAATTTAGAATCACATGCAATTGCTCAAGGAAATTCCCTGATGGGCATGACATTCACCAAAAGGTCATGAGGACAAGAAAGAATGATGTTGTAAGTTTTCTGATACTCTTCAGAAAGGGCATAGTCATTTGTGCAGTATGGAGGAGAAATGCAGTTGGAGAAGAAGTACAAAACCTTTTTATTGCTGTTTTTTTTCCCTTCAAGCATATCTGGTGGGATTAGAACTTCAATAAAACTGTCCTGATAATGATGCAGATCTGTGAAATTGCAGATCTCCTTGAACAACTTTGTACCCTTACTGAGTTTCTTTTCAGCTTTCAAGCTGCTGATATTAGCCTCCCCTTATACTGAAACAATATTTTATTGGGGAAAAAAATATATTTTCTCACTTTCTTTTGACTTAAATTTCCATCGTTTGCATTGATACTCCAAAGGATGATCTTTGAGGGAACCGGATAATTGGAATCTTCAGGGTGCGGATTGTTCATTTTCCACTAAGTATGAAACTCATCATGCTGAACTCTGAATACAGCAGGATACATTTAGCAGGTGTATAAAAATGAAAATAAAAGGATACTGATTGAAAAGAGAGAGGAAAAAAATAATGAAAGTGACATTTCCTCAACTCATCTTAAATACACAAAACTATTTTAGCTGCTTTCATAACAGATACCATGCAAAGAGACCCAATTAATTTTATCTCCATGCTGCTATACAATCTGTATAATTCTTTTGGTCACCAAAGTGTCTGAGGTACATTATATTATTCATACAGACTTCACTCCTTAGAAAAAGAAATCACATTTAATCTTTTTCTCTTTATCTTTGGATAGATCTGCCCATGAGCAGTTCCAAATCTTAGCAGGAAAAAAAGCATAAGTAATAACAACCTGATAAATTCTGGAAGAAACCCTAAAGAGAAAAGCATGTTCACATCAGACACAGACTGACTTATAAATAGAGGCACAAATACTGTGTGAATGTAATTGCATTTAAGGACATAATGCCTTTACACTTAATATATTGATGAGATGAAGTACTTTAACAGGAGGTTGCAGTGGTCTTATACTTCCTACCAGGATAAATGGAGAGAACACTGACAATAGCCAATGATGCCCTGATTTTTGTCTGTAGTTATGGGGAGCCAAATCCACTTCTGTGAGTCATTCAGCCAGATTCCTTTGGGTTTCTCTAGCTTTATATATTGGCAAAAAAAAAGATGATGTGGTTGAGGTCCTCAAGGGAAAGCGCTGGAATGTTGATCATCAGGCAATGGCAGAAATGTTAGGTTCTCTGAAAGGTATGTGGGATGAATGGTCCTGTTGCCTTGAAATTTGTTGAATGGATACTGAGTTTTCTTTGCAAGTCTAGAGCTAGACAAGTTCTTGCATTTTCAGTCTTGATGCTCACTGCAGATCCCTTCAGCCTACGGCATATACTACAGGCTGCTCAGTATGCCTGAGTTGAATATATTTATCTCCAAGGATGGTGGAGAGAGAAAATGACACTATCTGCTGGAATTCTGTTATGGTGACACAAATGAGTATAATTTACAGATTAGCAAATGGATGCTCAGTGATTCGTTCTCCAGTAGTATCTGAGAGGGAGGATGGATGAGTAGGTTGATTTCGTAACTAAGTATGAAATTTTAGGGTTTTGTTATCAGTTCAGAATGGATGGCATCATTCTGATGGGCTCCATTTTTCTCTGGTTTGCGAAGTTTTCGGGAAGTTTTGATGCAGTTTCAAGAAATCTTGGGTTGAATACAGTCTGGATTAATCTATATTGGTGTATGATTTCATGCATCTAGTACAGAGAAATCAAAGCAGAGTACATAACAGAACAGTACTTTTCCATGTAGAGGCCAATGCAGGAAAAAAAAAAAAAACTACAGCCAAAATTGTGGGGGACTTCAGATACTGATTGGGCATGTGGACCCATTTCATATTTTAAATGCCTGGGACCCAACATTTGATGGTCTGTGTTTGTTGTCTCATCTGAATATAAATCACAGTATAAAGCTTGCTGATCTCCTGCAGAGTGAGAGCATGAGAATTGTTCTTGAAATATTCACTACATTGAGCCTGCTGATTGCAGCGGCCAACGTGTACTCAGCTGGCTTTTGAAGAAACCTGAAGAATACTTGGCATGGAATAGGGCTGGTAAATGTCTGAATCTGCATTCAGAAATGGAAAAAGTAAATGCCATAGAAGAGATGAAAGTATCTCAACTTTCAGCTACAGAATTCAATGTCTCCTTTGTATTTAGAGGCTGGAAGTGATTTGTCAGATGTTTACTGCCATTGCAGTGCTGTTTCCTTGAAAATAGTGGGTAAGTGCCCAGTGTTCAGGCACCCACTTGGTACACAGAAAGCGATATCCCAGGACCTAGAAATGATCCCTTGACCTTGTCCGGTTTCTCCCACCTGGTTCACCCATTGCTTTGCAGATGCAATAATGATCTTACGATCTTCGGCTGTGATAGGAAGGATGGGAGTAACTCCTCCGTACCCTCTTAAAGAAAGCAAATAGACTGGCAGAAGAAAGGGGTAGATGTAGGATGGACAAAAACTGCACATCTCCCGTACTCGCAGTCTAGCTTCTGAGGAAGGGATGACCCACTCTGCAGATGGGGTGAAGACATGTGTCCTCCCTGCTAAGCCTCGGACTACTCAACGCAGAATATCACTTGTCATCCAGTCTGATGCCTAGGCAGCCCTGCAGCTCCTCGCTTTCTGCAAGCAGGTCACACAGCTACTATCTAGTATATAACGTGTGTGTGTTCTTTTAAAAGATAGTAACATCTTCTCCAGGCTGCCCTGATTTCAACTTCATAATAAGTGTGTATTTGTAACACCGTGGGTGGGAAGCCTGTTGCAATATAGGACAGAGGACCTGTCCTATATTAGTGTTGTGGGGTTTTTTTGTTTTTTTTTTTTTCCCCCCACTTAATAAATGCTAATTTATCAAGCTGTTGGGGGGAAGGAAACCCAACTATTTTCTGGCTGTGTGCTTGCAGGGATTTAAAATACACCTCTAAAGTTATAAACATACTTGAAATCCCAAAGGATTTAAACACAGACATGAATCATATGTAAGTTTTCAGAAAGATAAGCTCTAAACTTATTGTGTTTTTACTGATTCGGAAAAACACCTTAAACTGTGGATTTAAGAATTCTTCCTACATTCCTCTTCATGCATGTATCTTTGCTTGGTCTGCACATTTCAGGGAACTTATTTATTTAATTGTATTGTGCTTTGCTTTTCCTTATTGTAAGTTATTTCCTTGGCAGTGATTGTATTTAACATTTATGCCTCAACTAATAGGCAGAATGAATGTTATGGGCTACCATTCTCTTCTCAAAGAGTAGAGGTCAAAGGGTAACTGTGAAGTTCAAGTAATTGTGTTGCTCCAAAATTGCCATTAGAGGCTTGTTATGCTACTTTTTTTAATGTTCTTCAATGTTTTTAGGGTTGTTGTGTTTTGTTTTTTGTTGTTTTTTTTTTTTGCTTATAGCACATAGAAAACTACTTGAAGAATCATATTTATTTGTTCTCTACTTGCTTTGTTTTTCATACAGCTGTAAAAGAAAGAGGTAGACTAATTCCTGTTTGAGGACATGACTGATCACAGAATACTGAACTGTACCTTGCTTTCTTTAAGAGGTTCAAATAAGAACAAAAGTCAAGAAAATTGAGAACAGCAGGGAGGGCCTTCCTATGCAGGAGTAGATTACTTAATTCTCCTTCTTTCCTTGTGCCTGATTTGATGTGCACATTTATGCATTCATGTACATACCTACTTATACAGCTTAAGTTTCTCTTCCCTTCCTTCAGAGCTAGAAGCATAAATCTTGTTGCTCTAATAAAGGCATTTAAAGCACAAAGTTATGAAAATAGTCTCTCTATTTCTGTGTTGGATATGTCATTGGCAGTAGGAAGCATTTATCTTCCCTGTCACTTAGTTTCTCTACTGAAGTCTCCAGAGTCTGTAACATTTGGTTTTCTTGAAATTTTCAATAAAGGACAGGCAAATAATGTTTCCTCACTATGATTTCCCAAGCTTAAGCCTACCCAGGGTGTCTTGCAGGCACAATTAAACTGCTACTGAGTGAGCTGGGCTGGACAACATTATTGCTGCATTTTTCCCCTTCCTGACAACTCATAGAATCATAGACTGGCCTGGGTTGAAAAGGACCACTATGATCATCTAATTTCAACCCCCCTGCTATGTGCAGGGTTGCCAACCACCAGACCAGGCTGCCCAGAGCCACATCCAGCCTGGCTTTGAATGCCTCCAGGGATGGGGCATCCACAACCTCCTTAGGCAACCTGTTCCAGTGCTTCACCACCCTCTGTGTGAAAAATGTCCTCCTAATATCTAACTTAAACCTCCTCTGTCTCAGTTTAAAACCATTCCCCCTTGTCCTATTGCTATCAACCCATGTAAACAGTTGTTCCCCCTCCTGTATATATGCTCCCTTCAAGTAATGGAAAGAACTCACGTTATTCCTGTGTCCTCTGGGGAACTGGGACATGATGGTGAGAAGCTGCTTACCCTGAGCAGCTCCTGTGCTCTGTGGTGCTCAAGAGGGTAAGCAGTGGTGCTCAGGGGGGTAAGCAGGAACTCTTCTGGAGCTCTCTTAGTCTTGCTTCTCTTAGCTTTGCAGCACTGCACTTGGAAGGGGATATTTTTCATGGGTTGTAATCCTCACCAATGCCTAGAAATAACACTGCCTTGCTAAAATACGTCTAAATAACTAGGCAGGACAGCAGATGTAATGGCTCTGCTGAGGTCTGTGCAGTGAAACTCGGAGCTTGTCACCTTGGGAGCAAATGGAGCCTCGATGCTGCTTGTTGCATTTAATTAAGAGATGTTAGATGATAGTTTTCACCTTGACACACTGATGTGAGGAGGGCAGGAAAGTATAAAGAGATTAAATTCTTATTTCAAGGTGAAAGTCTTCCCCTGTTCAATCCTAATCTCAAACATTCAGCTGCGAAAGCCCCTAGAAGAACAGTTTGCAATTCTCACTTGTTTCCATGTCTCTTGTTTAAGCCTTATTAATGCATTCTTGTTGTTCTTTAATTATGGATGTTTCCAATTTACTTTTTGACATATGGACAGGAAAGATCGTGCATTATATATTTCCTAATATATAAGTATTTCACTTTACCTAAATAGGCTGCTTGGGAGGTGAATGGCTGTGCTTTGCGAGGTAAACAGTTTCTGGTCTTCTCCCTGATTGCTTTAAAAAGACTGCAGGAAGCTGGTACTTTATCACTTGTAAGGTCCTTTCTCTTTGCTTTCTTTCCTCAGAAATCATTCCCTAGAAACAACAGGTATATGTTGCTCCCTTCCACCTTCATATATACTGCACTTGGGAGAGAATACTCTTATGTTGTGTTAAAATGGCTGATTTAACTTGCTCAGCAGTTCAGTTTAGCACCTTAACTTCTAGGCACAGCCCTATTGATAACTGTTTCCACTGGAAAACAGATGTTCTCTCCCTCTCAGAGAGGCAGGTAATTTGTTTGATGGTCTCGTTCTCCAGGAACTTTTATGTTTTAATAGCATTTGCTAGCAACATTTTTGTTTACCCTAGACAAAATGCATACCCTACCACATCAATGTTATGCACATCATTGCTTTTAGAATTTATATAGGGTTTAGGTGGAAGCACATGAGTCAAAGTGGTTAAGTGGTTAATATATAGCAAGGTATGATTTGTTCCTTCTGTTTTTTCTTTCTTTGATGCAGACAGTGCCTTATTTAGTGCAGGTGCTTAGTTGGGAGTCTGAGTACCTTGCAGTAACAATAACTGCAGATAATCAGCCTCTGTCTACAACAAAAAAATTACTGTGATTGGGTAACATACTTTATCTCCTCTGGGATATCAGATTAGTGTGTTGGCATAGCTGCACAGTCAGCCAACACAACTGCTTTACACACTATCCAGACCTGTGAGATGCTGCTTTGCTCACTAGGGCTGTAATGGTCAGTCATCTGCTGAGGCTGCCATTCCCACTGTCATTAACAGTGCGGGTACTGTATTCCCAGAATATTCCTAACACTCCCGCAATTCCATTCTTCCTTACTTGTCTGCAGAGCTCTTCTGCTTGTGAAAGGGTGTGGCTTTGGCATTGCCGCGCTCTCCTGCCCTCTTTCTCTAAACACAGCACAGTACTTTGCATTAGTGTGCCTAAAAATAAATGCTGTGTGATCAATGATGAGATTTTAAAGATAATTTGGTGAGGCAGTATGTTATATAAGACTACTGTTATGTTGTTGGTTTTTTTTTGCTATTGTTGTTGTTTTTTCAAGAGTTCACCTTTTACTCAGTGTGAAGTGTATGAGAGTGTGTGATTTGCTTTCATGCATAATTGGATATAGCTAAGCTTTAGAAGCACCAATCACTTGGAATATATGAGAACACACCTTGACTGTGTCGAGAACTTTATTAGAGTAAGGTCTGGGAGTCCAGGCATGCTGCAAGAACTGTAAGCTGGCAATAAGTTCCTATACAGGCAGAGATCGAGCAGCTCACTGATGATAATGCATAGGGACCTCAAGATGGAAGACGAATCTGTGCTAATGTGGCCTCACCTTGAGTACATTGTGGGTGTGCTGAGTACGTTGTTGGTGCAGTTTGGGGCACCACAGTACAAAAAAGACATAAAACTATTAGGGAGAGTTCAAAGGAGGGCTACAAAGATGAGGGTCTGGAGGGCAAGACCCTGGGTTTGTTCAGCCCAGAACAGAGCAGGCTGAGGGGAGGCTCCATGGCAACCTGCAACTTCTCACAGGGAGCAGAGGGATAGAGATATGAACTATGCTCTCTGGGGACAGCAACAGGGCCCGAGGGAATGGCATGGAGCTCTGTCAGGGGAGGGTCAGGGGGGTGTTAGGAAAAGGTTATTCACCAGAGAGTGCTTGGGCCCTGGAACAGGCTGCCCAGGGCAGTGGCCACAGCCCTAAGCTACCGGAGTTAAAAGGAGGACAATGCTCTCAGACATAGGATTTGAATTTTGGGTCATCCTGTGTAGAGGCAAGAGTTGGACTTGATTATCCTTTTGGGTACCTTCCAACTTGGGGTAGTCTATTCTTTCTTCTTCTTTCCTTTTGAGCCCAAAAAAGGCTTTTGAGAAAAAAACAAAAATACAGTTTATACTTCAGGATTTGCATCTGTGTACATAGGTGTACATCCACGATCTATGAGTTAAGACCTTGATTGTGACAGTAAGTAATGCTCCTTATTTCACTAATGTGGCTGAATAAAATATAAAATAGAAACAGTATCTATGATGAAGAATAAACTTCTTTAGTTTTAAATAAACTTGATTAATTTGTAAATCCAGTTGGTGTTATTGACTTCAGTGGGTTTCTCCATGAAACAAATAAGCCTATTTTTAATTCCTCAATCTTTCTTCAAAGCATCGTTAGGACATTTATATATAGGCAGTATTTATCTTGATAACATCTTATTATTTGAGGTTAAAGTCAGATAATATATTAGAAAATGAATTCAGCTCATCTATCTCATTGTGAAGCCATCTACAGTAAGAATTTCATTTTGATCTCTTGCTGTAGTTTCTCCTTCCAGAAATCCACTTCTTGGCTTGGGACACAAATTACACCTTCATCAGGAGCCCTGGCCTCAAGATGCCCATACATATGTTGTGCCATCACTAGTGCCACTGACTGGAAAATTAAGAACATTACTGAGACCTAAGTAATTGAGAGATTCTGGCCTTGAGCAATATTGCCTATATGTTTTAAGTTGAGCTGTGAGGATCTAATGGGGACAATTCTGATATGGGGTTTTTATTGTTGTTCTTTTATTGTTTTTGTTTTAATTTTGGTTTGTTTTGTGGTTGTTGTTTATTTTTTTTAGGCTGTTTTTTTAATATTTATTCTAATTAGCTCTATTAACTATGGGCATTGGTAAAAGAAAAAATATGTTTATGTTCTGCTTTGGTCTGTTAAAAACCACTTAATACCTTTCTAACATATCCCCTTAAAGAGCAAATCATGCTACTTGCAAAGAGGCATTCAGAATACTCTGTAGAACAAAAATTGAGTGTTTTCTCTGAAGTTATTAATTCTTAACAATCCAGTAGATGCATGAGTTATAAGAGGGAGCATCTGAAGTGGCATTATATACCTATGTTTAGGCAACTGATTTAAGTCTTTTGTATGGCAATGGCAGTATGATTAATTCATACTATACAAGAAAATATACATAAGTAATTCATACTGAATGAAAAGTGACATTCTTTTGGTCTAGTGTATGTAGAAAGACTTGGGGCTGAAATAAAACTTTGGAGTTTTTCTTATATGTTTTCATGCATATGGAGGAAATACAATATATATATTTTTAAAATTTCTTGTGGCTTTGGTACATCATCCAATGCAAAAACTGATCTCAGCCTTGAAAATAGTGTCAAAATTGGAAATTTGTCTTAAGTTCTTATGGTATGAAATAAAATTTATTGGAAGTTAAATATTAAATGGACACTCAGCAGCAGCAGTGTGAATAGGGAAAGGCTGTATAGCCAAAGGACAATGCTGAAGTGTTGCAGGATCAGGAAGCCACAGAAATCATCAGTTCCCTCAAGATAATGGGGAGTAATCAGAGGAGATCAGAATGTTGCAGATGCTTTTCATGATTCCTTTTTCTTGGTCTTTGCCACTGAGAATGATGAATAAACTTGGAGAATTCCAGGGAGTAAAGGTGCCATCTCTTTGACAGATGTTTCCTAAAAATTTCTCCCTCTATATATGTATTTGTGTGTTCGTGTATAAAAAGGAAGAACTCAGGAAATTAAATGTCAATAAATCATTTGGACCAGATGGCATTTGTCTGAGATTTCTGAGAAGCTCAGTAGCAGAGTTACTATAAATATATATACATGGATTTTTCACTGAAAACAACCTCATCTATTAAACAAGTACAGTTGTCAATTGAAAAGACTTTTTAAATGACAAGAATAGTGACAGGAATTCTGTGGTCCCCGCTGAATTCAGTCTCCGTGGCAGGAAAATATATTTATGATGTTTTACTGAATTAGCATACTGCTGCATTTGACTGGCTCAGTTTCTGACTGTCTTAAAAAAAAAAAAAAAAAAAAAAAAAAAAAAGACCTGAAAAATTAGAAAAAAGGGAGAAAAATAAAACCAATTTTTTTTTTAAACATGAACATTTATTTTTTGAATGCTTTGTTTTTAAATGTTTTAATGAAATTTGTTAATTAAAGGGTGAGGATAAAGTTAGATATGTTCAGAGATTAAGGGGAGGAATTAGATTACCTAGCTTACTGTTAGAAAAACCTGCAGTCAGAATATTAAGAGCCAGAATGGGTCCTGTTGAAGATGCAGTGGGTGGGGTCCGGAGGGAATGAGATGACTTGGCACAATGGTAGACAATTTGATCAACACAGTGCCTTGAAAAGCCTAAAGAAAGCTAGAAACTTGGGTGATATAGCTCAAGATAGTGCAGTGGAGCGTCTGCTGGGAAGTACAACTTGACAAGCACTCTGGATAGCTTTGGTTTAACCCCAGCCCACCCTAGAGAAGATAAAGGGTTGGTGGTGAAACTATGTCCCTTCTTCAGCAGAGCAGTGGTGCTCTGAGTCCTTGAATAAATGAATCCCTGGGACTGGAGGGAGGGGAGAGAGTGGTGCATGCTGTGGGGTGCTGAGGTACAAGACACCAGTTAGCTTTGTTCTTTGGGCATCTGTCAGCCTGCTTTGCCCAGCCCAGCACAAACTAGCATAATCATCCATATGAATGCATGCGTCATTGAAGGTAGACAGTTACAGATACCTGTGTGGCAGAGAAGAATGAGCAGAGTGCTGAAATGCTGTGCTTTGTTAGGAGGAGATAACGTTTTCTGTTCTACATTTTTCACTTTTGTTAAGGGATTCACTTTCACTCATTTTATTGTGACAAAAAGAGTAAAAGAAGAGTAAGAGAAGGCTTCCCAAAAGGAAAGAATAGTAGATAGGAGTGAGAAAAAAGATTTGGCAATCAGAAGTGGAAGCAGCACTAGGAAATTGATTTGTCTCCCTTCCTATGCACAAGCTGTAACTAATGGCTTGGAGGAGGCAGGCACTTGCTGTGTACCTCTGCTGACTGCTCCTTTCAAGTCAAAGTACATGATGGGGGGAGAAGTCTGCTTTATCTTTTCCTCTCAAGGTAGAAACAGTCCCACTCATGTTTCTTTCACTTCCAGCAAGAAGTCTACACTGCTGATGTTTCCAAGTCCAGCTTTGCAAAACAAACATCGAGAGACCACTTCTTAAATGCTGTCTGAGCTCTTATTTCCTCCAAGGAATCAAAAGACTGGACCTATCACAAAAGATTTACAAGCGTCTCTTCCAAATTCTCAACATTCAGTTGAATAGGCATTCTGTCTGTTGAAGAGCGGATTGATAACTCACTGCAGTGGGGATAAAATATTAGCTTCTGGTGTTTGCCAAAAATTTTGTATCAGGATGTCCTGAAGGAGCAGGATCAAGAGTTTCCATGTCTGACATTACAAAGCACATCTCTGGAAGCAAATATCATGTGGTTTGGAGTTTAATGAGAGGATGTATTTTGCTCAGCAGTGTTGGGAGACTTTCAAAGGTCAGAACAATGGGATTTTTTTCCAATGTGATTTTTTTTTTCCTAATTAGACAAAAGGCAACTTTTCATCCCAAGAAAGCAATCTCCAGCTTCTGCATTTCCTCTCTGAGAGTGCTGCTGACAGAACAAGGGCTTGCCTCTGAAACCATTGCTACCAATTACATAAGGAAGATAATTCCACTGAGAGAGCAGAGACCAAACTTTATCTCATTAAGACAAAGTCCAGATGCTCTGTTTATGTGTGTTTTAAAACTGCGCAGTGAAGTATTCCAGATACATATAATTGGCAAGAGAAAACAGTACGAAAGGGTAATAGTTCCACTCTTGTTTTAAATTAACAACTGTGGTGTGTAGTCTCCTCTCCAGATACACGTCTGTACAAGGAAGTCTTTTTGGCATGCCAAAAAGACACTGCAGGCTTAAAAAACAGGAACAAAAAAAAGGGGTTTCTAGTGATGAGGAGACACTACAGAGGCCATGGTGCACTCACAGCCCCAAAAGCCAACTGTGTCTTGGGCTGTATGTGTGGCCAGCAGGGTGAGGGAGGTGATCCTGCCCTTCTACTCTGGACAACTGCATCCAGATATGGAGTCCTCAGTACAAGAGAGACAGGGATGTGTTGGAGTATGTCCAGAGGAGGACCACTGAAATGACTATAGAGATGGAAAACCTATCCTGCTAGGACAGGCAGAGGGAGCTGTGGCTGTTCAGTTTGGCGAAAAGAAGGCTCTGAGGTGACCTTATAGTGGCCTTTCAGTATCTGAAGGGGAGCTATAAGAAAGAAGGGAACAGACTCTTTAGCAGGATCTGTTGTGATAAGACAAAAGGAAATGGTTTCAAACTAAAAGGGGGAAGATTTAGACTGGGTATAAGGAAAAGGTTTTTGACTATAAGGGTAGTGAAGCACTGGAACAGGTTGCCCAGAGATGTGGTCATCCCTGGAGACGTTCTAGATTAGGCTCTGAGCAACCTTATCTAGCTGTAGATATGTTCCTGTTCATTGCAGGGGATTTGGGCTAGATGACCTTTAAGGATCCTTTCCAGATCAAATCATTCTATGCTTCTATGGAGGAAAAAAAAAAAAAGTCCTCCTTTCAAGTCTGTTGCAGAGAGCAGGATGGGAAAGCCATCCAGGTCAGTGGACTGCCCAAAAGTCCCAGTTATAGAGGATGCTTGTAGACATGGATGCCTTGTCTAAACTTGCAGGTACTTCATGCTATGGATTCCGCATGGGAATAAGCTTGCAGGTTACTGAGAGTATCATTTTACACAGAAAGAGTAAAAACTCTGCATTTAGGCAGTCCTCTTTGGAAAATCATAGCCCAAGGGTGTAATAAGATGCCAGTGTTATGAAACTGAAACAGGCCTTGGACATATTGAATTAAGGAGTAAGAGGAGCTTAGACAATTAATAGCAAAATTGCTCTTAAATATAAATGAGTATTTAGAGGATAACATTTTTTTATGAGTCCTTGTAATAGCACAAGGAAGTGATCCACGTTGCTTTCCTTCATTGTTTTTCCTTGCAGAAAACCGCTTATGTGAAATGCCCTCTATTCCCTTCAGACCAGTCTTAGCTGTTTGTTATGCACTGTAATGGTACTCAGTGCTTCCCAAGCACATCTGCAGAGTCTGGCTCCATTTATCCCAAGTGCTGAATTCTGCCAGGATCCTGTTGGTTCTATATGGCACCAGCATGGTCAGGGATGTGATGTAAAATAATGCTGAGCAGAATCCAGCTTTTGTAATTTTAGCGGTGTGTACAAGGGCAGGTCTCTGAAAGAAGAAAAAATCTGACTTTTTAAAGAATGGTTGCATTCAGTTTTGCAGGTGAGCAAAATGGCTATTATAAGCATACCAGCTCCTTTAAGTGCTTTCTGGGGGAAGCGCCAAGTGCACCAGAGTTTCACAGTGTTTCTCTTGCCTTCCAACTGAAGGGATCAACTCCGATACTTGCAAGTGCACCAAAGAAGCAACTCTTTTCTGTGCTCAAAAAGTAGGGTTTGGGAAGAGCCTGGAGGCTGGTTGTTGTCCAAGGGGCTGTGAATGCTTCTTGGTTGTTCTCTGAGCCTGGAAATGCGAATACAACTTCTATTCTCACCCCTGGTCAGGCTGTGCCATCTCTGGTGGCAAAGGAAGGAGGAGTCTTTGCTGTACCATCAGGATGTGCTTTTCTAGGGATGGGGTTAATTGACTTTTTAGGGCAGTGGGAGGGAAGTCAGGGTGAGCTGACAGCTGTTTCATTAGTCGGGCTGCTGAATAAAGCAGTTAAGAGACTGCACACCCCCAGAGTTAACCTTTCCAATCTGTGTTTCAAAGCTTGGCAGTGAGGTTAGGTTTGAAAAGGCTGATGAGGTGGGGGAGGGGAAGTTAATGTGTTCCAGTGCAGTCAGCTAAGGGGGAAAAAAAAAAGTTTTGCTTTCGTGATGACCTGAATTATTCTCTCCTACTCTAAATGAAATGATGGCTCACCTGGGAGAAGAGAGGAGATTTAATAGCAAATAATGATTCATAAAATCCATTGCCACAAGATAAATAAGTTTCGAAGAACCTCTAGCACTCTGCTAGCTTGTGCTCTGTGAACAAAAAAAGTATAGCTGAAAGCCATTAACTCAATTAACACTGTACAATACATTAGAGCTACTTCGTGCTGACTGAAGGTCAGCTCAAGGCAACAATGTCCTAGTCTTTCTGATAGCCTGGGGCTACAGAACCTCCACACCAGAGCATGGCCCCGCAGCACAGGGCAACATGAGGATGCTGGCTTTGCAGCCTGGGTTTTGGGGTTTGTGTGCTGCATAGGCTTTTTTTGTTCAACTCTCCTCTCCTGGAACTTGCTTCTTGTTACTTCCAGGCCAGCATCGAAGTCTTCTGGCAGAAATGTTGAGGACCAGTGTGCTTAAGGCTGCTCTTGTTTGCTAGGGGACCCATGCTTCAGGATCCCATCAGATGTTGCCATGCTCTGCACCATTGTCAATCCAGAGGAAACCCCTAGCCCATTAGTTTGCACCGAGGAGAGTGGAAGCCCCACTGCATCAAGGGCATTCTGCCAAATGAAGTAATAAGTCAGTCCAGGACTCTGCTCAGCCTTGTCAAAGGGCAGCAGAGAGACGTGTGGCTGAGAGCTGGGCTGAGTCGGGAGCGGGCTCAGTTTGAATGTTTGCCCTTTGAATTAATTCCGGTTGACCTACTTCAGCAAGGATTGAAGAATTTTTTTTCAGTTTGCCCTGATCTATCCCCTGGTGAGCATGCGCTTGTTATTTTTTAATGAAACCATTTTCACAGCCTGTTGTTTTAGGTGTTGAGAATGAATGTGAGTGAGGTTATTTTTTTTGTTTGTCTTCTACTCTCTTTCTTCAGGGTTCTCAGTGCCACGTGGTCACTTTTAGGTTCTGCCTGCAGCTTGCCATGTGCCTCGCACTCAGCTCAGCAGGGCTGTTTGTTCTGCAGATAAAAACAGTGTAAGGATGTAATTGATTAAAAAAAGATCTCTCTTACAGGAGTTATAAGTAAGTATTTCGATCTTTCCCTGGGAGTGACGTGGAGACAGACTTGAGGGTATTGTTCTGGCTTGAAACTGTTAAGAAGCACTGGCATTTGAGCCTGTAGGCATAGGGTATACGTGGGATGCACAGAAGTTACTGTGTGAAGTCGCTCTTTATTTTCATTCTCTGCTCAGATCAAACACAAAGGATTTGTGCTGGATGAGATCACCGATCCATCTTGCTTTCTACCCTGGTGAAAGCCCAGCATCTCTCTTCTCTCATCACAACACGTACATATTCTCCCCCAAAAATGATTTCACTGCAAGCAGAACACGAAACATCTGCATTTTTGGGAGCTCAGCTTCGCAAGATTTGCTGTTATTCTTCCTTGCACTGGAGCTTCTGATGACTTAGTGGTTGTATGGGGCCAGGCTGACACCTTCTGAAGCATTGTTTTGGCTCTGAAGGAGCAGGTATTGCAAATTTCTTAATGAAAGTAAACTCTAGGTTTCAGGCAATGAAGACATTGTGAAAAAGGTTAGTTCTAAAGATCCAGACAACTGAAAGTGAAATAAAAAGATCTTAGATTTATTTTTTTATAAGTGAATGCTTCTTCGGCAACTAGCATTGATAATCAATTAAAATACTGATTACTGGATTAGGACAAATGCCAGTAAGCTTTCTCTAACACAGAAATAAAAATATTCCTAGGGAGGAATAATATGGCATTGCTATTTGCTCTATTATATCACTGTGATCAGCCACATCAAGTTGAAAGGGATTAAACAGCAACAACAAGAAAAAGGCAGCCTTTATCATAAACAAATACATAGAGCTTTATTCCTCCTCCTCAGTATAGCTTGCCAGGAACAGATTTCATAATGGGACACTATTATCATAACTTTAATCTTGTTTAAATTCAAAATTCTTCCTGCAAGCCTTGAGGCCTAGAGGAAAGACCTTTACTAAGTTATCTTAAGAAAACAGATTGCCTGTGAATCACTTCTTATAGTCTATAAAATCCTTTGTAATTTACAGAACAGCTGTCCATAATAAAACATCAGAGAAGCCCTACTTTGAGTTCTTAAGCTGAAATAAACACGATACAGAAAAATACACTTATGTGAAATACATTTACAAAGGTGCAGGTGCCAGCTAGAAGCTTTCACCACCTTGCTGCTCAGTGTCCTAATGCAGCAGGTTAGAAAATGCTGCAGATTAAATAATAGCCATATAAAATCCACAGGGGAGCTCAGAGATCACCCACCAGGCTTCCGCAAAGAATGTGACCTCTGAATTTGAGTGGGAGAAAATGTTTCTAAATGCAGGTTTTCTTGAATCATTGACCTTGGGGTTTTTAAGTTATTCTTCTTTTTACTGTTCTTATAAACAAGTTGCTGGATATCTCAAGGTTAAAGAAGAGTTGATGTAACATTTCAGTGTAATAGGGGTTCACTTAGCATACGCTGGCCATGAAGAGGACAAATGGAGGCTTTTTTCTCTCATGGCTATTTAGAAAAATAGCATTCATGATATTGATCCCAGGTAAATGTCTTCATAACTTACGGGTATGTTTTTTGAAATGAAATTTCCTGTAAAGTCAGGTGCCAGTTAAAACAATATTGATGCCTGTTTTTCTACCACCTTTCTTCCTTGAAGACCTTAAACTTACTTTGGCATCCCAGACCCATCCATAATTCACTGACAGAGTCTAGGAAATAGTAGAGTGAGGAATAAAATACAGACCCGTGGACAGAATATTTTAGAATGACCTCTTATGTTGGTTGGGAGCAATGTTGCTCCTTCTGATGCCCTTTCTGAGATTCTCCAGAGTGGACTTCTGAGCTGAATAATTTTTCTTGGTACTTTAAGGAAACATCACCAGCTCAGATTTATTGTGGAGATAGCTTGAGCTGGATTGGCAGCAGTGGCAAGCCTGTCCACCGGGAAAAAATCCCTTCCTAAAAAAGCAGTTAGCATTCAAACAAGGCAATGTGATCCCAACAGAAACCCTGCTCTTGTGAAACTTGGGGAGCAAGAAGAAGGCTGCCAGTTCTTGGATGGCAAAACCGTTCCAGCATTCTGTTCATTTTTACACTGTCTGAATCCTTTTGCTTTTTTATTGACATACTAACCTTGCAGCGATTTCATTGCAATAGGTCTGGACGCCTGGTGATACAATACATGTAATTTGCAGCATATGATGGTCTCTACATAAAATACGGGATTATTTAAACTGTCGTCTATGCTTCTGTCTTATCAAATGAGAAAGTGAAAATGGTTGTTATGTCCTTATGTTAAGACATCGTATCATTACCTTGATAACTCTTCATGGGTTTATTTTCTTTGCCCAGAGCTAATAAATAGAGGAGGCAGGAAGGCAGGGATCTCTTAGTTCAGTCAGCATATATTAATTGTTACAATGAAAAGATGTTGCTTTCTGATGGGTAAGAGCTGTGTGTGCTTAACTACTTGAAAAATAAAATGTTTAATCTAATTGCAAAATTACAGCAACTCCTTCATCCAAACAGCAACAAAAAGATCTATCAAAAAAAGATTTCAAACCCTTTTTTTTTATTGTTGTTTTCAGTTCAAAACTGAGTAGTGCTGTTATTCAAATGGGGACACTGAGAATGTATTTGAGATCTGACCAGGGGAACTATGGTAAAAGTGAAGACTGAATTCAGCAAAATGAATTGTGGAAGGATTTTCATTCTGCTGCAGCAGAGGGATTAAAAATAAAGCAAAAAAACCCAACAACTTGCCTCGCCATAAATATGAACAACCACTTTCATGGTACAGGGCTCTATAATACGTCCCATATCAGTGTACAAGCCAGGACTGTGTGTAAGGACAACCATCACAAGCCACGGTAATTAAGACAGGAAAAAGACTTAAAAAAAGAAAAAAAAAAGCACAATGAGAATGAAAACAAAAGCTAAGCTGTGAAACAAACACTCCATGTGCTTACTCTTAATCAAGTAAATGACTTCTGTAAGTAATATATTTAAACTGTTTCTCCCTTCTGACAGCGTTTCTCACTATTACATTCAGCTTATCATCTTATTCAAAATCTTCACCTTCATATTAATCAGAAACTTTACCTGTCACTTCCTTACAAGAGTAAGAAATTGTATCTCATAAGCACAAGTGATGGAGGGGGAAAAAAAAGAGTTTGGGGAACTCTTGGTAGAGCTAAAGATATGTTTTGCTACCTCATGTGTGAAAGGATATCCGTAAAGATGGTTCTGCCAGGAAAGATTAAGTCATGCTTGAGAAGAGGGGCTCAACTGTGAGTTTGGTTATTGAATAAGTGCAGTGACTGTCCTTTGCTTTCAGGAGTGTTTTTAGCTATCTAGTCTTGATAAGCACAGGCAGAAAGAGAAGGTTGTGAAGGATATAGCTTCCAATTGTGATTAGGCGTCCATACTGATAAAGGGATTTGGGACTGTCAGTTCATTTTCTTAAAAGATCCATTGCTGTTTTCTCAAGACCATCATGCTTGCTTACTGAATTTACTCTTTCTATATTGGCAGATTTCAGTGATTGATGCCCCTTTGCATGTTTTTCAACATTACCTTGATAACAAATTGACGCTGCATTCATTTTTGCAGTTCTCACACCGTATAGAAGGTGGTAATATAAACAGTTAAATTTCCTTGGTTAGTAATATTCACAGCAGCTTGTATTTATTTTATTAAATTTAGACTATTAGTACATCCATCAGAGACTTTTTCTGACTTCCAAATGCATTATTTCCCTTTTTATCTCTTGGCAGCTCTAGCAAGTAAGTTGAAGTTGCAGAAAGCTCCACTAGCTGTTGGCATTTATTAATAACAGTAGTGAAAGTTGGCAAAGGTTCTGATATGGAGGTCCTCTGAGAGACTCCCCCTTGAAGGACTGGGGAGTCTCTCAGAGGGGGAGGCCAGCACAGCCAAAGCTGAGTAACCTCACGACTGCTTGAGAGGAGGCAAAGAGGGTATGCTTACTAATGCAACGTAAGAGAAGTATTTCCTAATTGGGTTTCTCAGAAGCTGAACTGCAATTGCGAGGTAAAAGTGTTTTCAAGGTGACTTTACACAACTGCAACTGGTTTTGGTGATGGACCATTAAGAGAAAACAAAGGTAGCATTCTGCATAGGGAGCAAGTTCCACTGGGGTAGCAGCATACCTACCTTGTATTTCTATTTATATATTTTGCAATATGCCCAACATTAAATTTCCCTGTTGCTGTTGTTTTGAAATTTATCAACTCTCTTTGACGCATCCTGAAGCAGGAGGTTTATAATACACTGTTGTTCTTACATCCTCCTTTCCCAGATGCAAAGTGTCATCCTTCCTTTAATCTTCAGCAAGCACATGGATGGAGTAAAAGACTGAGCCCTTCTCACCCTCCCTTCCATCTGTGGACCACTTCCCATATGTTACATTTTAAGATGTAATTTAATAACTAAAGGGAGCTAATACATGGGGGGAAAAAATTGATCATGAATTTTCAGTACTTGTGGAAGGTGCCAGATGGACAAGTGGTGGAGAGGGAGACCTTTCTTCATCAGAGGCCCTATAACATCACCACTGCCAGCAGAAAGCTTCTCATGTGCATGTTAACATGTCTTAATCTTGATCTGAGAGGCATATCTCAGAGATCTCTGCAGTGGTGTTCTACTGCTAAGCTTTTTCTCGGTCTTTGCTCCAGGCTGACCTTTTTGGCTGTTCCACTGTCTGTACCTGACCCACAAAGGGACAGGTGGGGAGGGAGCAATGGATTTGGGCAAGGATGCACCACTCCTAGGCTGGGGAGCAGTGTGTGTGCTCATTGGAAAGGATAAAGGAGGAAGCTGGCAATTGCTAGACCCCCCCTTGGGTAGCTCCTGATTTTTGTGAGGATACAAAGGCATCTGCAGATAAACAGAACTAGCAGTTGAAGCATGTCTAGCCTGCATGGATACAGCTTATGGTTTGCTGAGATTGCAGGGGTATTATACAGCAGAAGTCTGTTTGAAACCAGGATTTATATAACTAATCCACTAAAATACTATAATGAATAGGACATTGAGCTTTTAATCAAGAAGTGGTCTTTATAGCTACAAAGTTATACCACAATAGTATTATGTAACCCAGTTGCACATTTAAAAACAAACAAACAACAACAATTTAATACTGATGACTTTTGCTATCTTATTACTCCCCTCTCTTAAATCTGCTATGCAGTGCATCACTTGTTTTTCAGAGTGTGCTTTCAGCGTCATGAGTACAGTGTAGGATGTTTATTTTAAAACAGGCCAACAGGCCACCACCTCACTCTTCTTGGAGCTGTGTCTGAGTGCTCGCACTGTCCATACCCACACAGAGCTGAAGCAGTGCTCCTGTGAGTCTTGTAGTCACTGTCAACTCTAGTGCATTTTTGGTAGAAGCCAACCATTAATCTTAGAAAGCCTGAAGTTTCCTGAGAGATTTAGCAGTGAGTTTAGCACTGGGATGAAGGGTCAGGACAAATGTATGCAACTGGAAATCTTGTCCCTTGCTAGTGTGTGGCCCACCTCATCCACTGCATGGCCCTGCTGTGATTACTGCCTGTGATAAACTCCTTCAGCAAGTGATCAGTGCTCTCCATCTTGAAAGGAAGCATCAGAGGTGTTGGTTTTAGCTGGGTTTCTTGCTGTTGCTGGCCTGCCCACAGCTCCACTTTGATGATAGGCTGTCAAAACAGTTTTCCTGCCCATGCTGTATTCAGTGTTTATTTCTCATTACCATAGCCTGCTGACAACAGTGATGAATAGGAATTTTAGCAAACGTGTGACAGCCTCTTCAAGGAAACACACATCTTTAGTAAGTTAATCAGCTCTGGATACCTACAAAGCAACTGTAATACAGGAAGAAGACTGATGGTACAAGGCAGCAGTAAATTGTTCTTTTATGGGAAATACGGGGTAGTGGTGTAATTGGGACGATGGACCATGTGACAGCAAGCCCTTCATACGCGGCACACCCACAGTACGCTTCTCACTCCCTTTTACATTCAGCCATGCAGTGATGAGGTAGTGGCTAACCAGGAGAATCGCTTTCCAATCAAATGGCAGAGTGGCTATTTATCCCCTGGCCAAAAGGTCTCTGTCAAGCCCCACTGCCTGGGGGATGTTTGCTTGGCATATTTATGCGAGGAAGTCCTGTGTGTGCTTGTGTGTTGTAGGCTTTTTATTAAAGAAAAATGGCTGAAGAGATAGGGAAAATAGTAAAAATCTTTGTTGATGTATGTCCTATTGCATTCATTGAAGTGAGGTAGCAGAGTGGCAAATTCAGGGAAAGCTATGCAGAGTCTGTGCAGCCATGCAAAGGGAGTCTTTTTCAATGTTTAATAAAAGAAAGAGCGATCAGACAAAGAATGTATGTACATGGGCTGACCTGGTTAATCGGTGCTTGGCTTGGCCAGATGTTGGAATATTCAAGTAGCTTAAAGAATGAGCTGTAAACAGAGTCAACACTGTTATGCACGTACTGCTGCAGCATTAATCTGAACTTCCTGAGGGATTTAAAACACAAAGTAGAACTATGATTTTACAAGTGATTGGGATTGAGATTATCCAGTCTCAATATAGCTATTTTTTTTTCATGAAGCACATGATTTCTATAGAAGCACTTACCTTCTAAAACTACTGGGAAAATCCTACAAGCAAAGAATTCAGTTATTATCTGAAAAGGGAAAAAATGCGGTTTCAGTGCAATAGAATTCCCTGAATTATTTGACCTCCTCCCTATATATTAAATGTATGTACTCCAACTGCAATACTATGTGTGTTTTTTAGTTTCAGAGCAGTTTGAGATTTTTTTTTTTTTAAGTATTTCTTCAAAAGCAAAGATTACATGTTGTTAGAAAAGTGATAGTTTAGAAGCTTATAGTTTAGGAGCTTACAGCGGTCAGAGATTAATTCTTCTCTCCAGTGATCACCTGCAACTTTTTTGCAGACATTTGCATCTTTTCTTTAAGTCCTGAAGTTCTGCAGACAACTACTTACTTTCCTGCTTTGTCCTGCTTTTCATCCCCATGCACAACTCTTAGATTAGTTGCAATTAAAAAAATTGTAACTTGCAGTGTTATAAACTTACTGTATTTCTACTTAAACTAATAAGGCTTGTTTTGGATTTACACCCATATAAATTGAGAGGAAAATCTGTCTAATTATACGTTTCTATATGCACACCTTTTAAAAAAATCCTTCATTTTGAAGTTATGTTTCACTAATATTTCTGAGACATTGGGCAATAATATTTTTGAGACTTGCACCATTTGGATTCACTTATCTACTTATTTTGTGAATATTATATCTCCTTTGGTCATCTGACTTTTTTTGCAGGTGCTGTTAAACAGCTTATGCTTTAATGCTGCTGCTGTTCAGCTGTGTCTGTCACGAATTACTGCAGACCTGTTTACTTTAGGTAGATGTCCAAGTTCAAGTATGTGAAGTTCGTTTACTTCAGTACTTAGCCCAAATGTGGGTCGTATTCTGTGCAGAGTGTCTGTGCATGTCTTAAAATTCCATCTTAATTTCTGCCTACTTTCAATTGGGGTTATGTTTGTACAGAAATATATATATTTCCCAAGGCATCCAAATTTCAATATAAGTTATTAATGGTCTTTCAAAGTAAAACCATGAACAATCTATGTATGTCAAAGGTTTAATGCTTTGGTATCACAGTGCTTGGTCCAGTATTGTTTAGAGCTCAGGTTTTAATGTTTGAGAGGTAGGTTACCAACAATCATATCTGATTGCATCACATGCAATCCATCAGACCCCGTGGAGCTCTGGAAAAAGCTTTGATTTTGGTACTTAAAATTTCAGTTCAAAGTATGTAAAGACACTGGAAATAATCCTTCCCTCTACATTTAGGTTAAAAAAAAAAAGTCAACTCTAAGAACTGTCCTACTTCATATCTTCCTCCTCACTCCCTAAAATATGCCTACGTGTTAACATGTGCACCTGCTTTCTTTGCAGAAATGGCCCCTTTCTGAAGATTTATATAGATTTGTTTCACTAAGTTTGGTTCCGTGGGCCTTGGGTGAAACCTGGAGGTTGTGTTTGGGTTGTGCTACAGACCTGATACCATAGATCAGCTGTGGGCTTCTGTAGGCTCCATGCAATTGTAGCTTTGCCTAACCCTCTGTTGGGGAGAGCATGGGTTTGCTCTGCAATTTGAAACACCTGTTTAGGAGACTTTAAATTTGGACCCTGAATTGCTCCAAGCATCATATGTCAAGGTCTCTACTCCAGGATTTCATTCTCTGAGTAGAACTTTGCTCAGGGTTGAAAGCCGAGGAATATACAGGTGCCCAGGAGCAGAAGTCAGAAGGGACAGATCTCCATGTTCACACCAGAATATTTTGTCTCAGGTTATTTTTATATGTCCCCATTTTCTGCAACAGATTCATTGTCTTAAGTTGGCTTTGAACCTATATTGTAGCAACAAGGCTAATCAGAGCAATAGAAGACAGGACGGGTGGATAGGTGATCTTGTAGGTCCTTTCCAACTTTGTGATTCTATGATTCTAGGAAAGTAAGCTCAGTGATTAAATTGCGTCAAACTCTTCTCAGTAGGTTTGGGTAAGTCATAGTTAGTTAGCATCCTGGAGGTTTGTGCTAGATTGTATGCTGTATGAGCATTTTATTTTCTGTCTATGTTAAGAAGATGTCCTTATGGGAGGACATGTTCCTTTAAGAGTAGAAAAAATAAAACAAACAAGAGGTTAACTGCATCAAGATACCTACTTTGTACACCTTTCAAATACAGATAGAGTGCAACATTTTATGGGCGAGCAGTTCCAAACGCATGTGGTGAGAGTTGCATCTTACTGCCTTTGACTTTGTAGATCAAATAAAAGAGGATTTGTTTAATCTAGGGTCAGCTGGCAGCCAACTCTGGAGGTTTTCAGCAAGAGATTTTAAATTGAAGTCCTGAATCTTTAGAAAACATCTTTGCTGCATAGTCTATGGCAGTTCTTGGTTGTACTGAAGAAGCCTATGATAAAGTTCTGAAGGATGAAAGTTAAACAGGAATGATGCAAGGTTGTCTGTGTCCTTTATTTACCACTCCTTGCTACTGTTTGGGATTAGGGATGGAGGAAGAAATGGAGTTACAGTACCTGCTGAGCTACCTTGTGAATGACCTCATTTCTCCATCATTTAAGAACCTACACCGTGGCTTCCACAGAAGTATATGAGAATCCTGCTTTAAAAATAAATCAAGCACTACTGACTCTGCAATTGCTTGAACTGGGAGCATAGCAAAAATTTCCTGAGGTACACAATATGAATATCTTATTTTGTACAAAACAATATGGTACTTTAAAAATGTAGGGCTATAAGGGGATTTCTAAAAACAATCAATCAAAATGTGTACTCTGACAAGAGTGATTCACACACGCTGTATAACAACCTCTAAATGAAATGCCAACATCAGGAAGGCTCTGCAAATGTTTCTAGAAGCATTTATATTTTTCACTGTGACACTAGTGTTTTTGTTGGGTGTTTGGGGGAGTGAGGCAGTGTTATAGACATAGAAAGGTTTATCTATACTACTGCTGCGTGCTATTTGCTGTGTGTCATAACCTTATCTTCCTCGCAGATTTTCCAATACTGCACAGTGTGCATCTGTGACAGAGACAAAATCAATGCTTATAGATTTAGCTGTGTAATCCTATCACGTGTCCTCCTAGATATGATTTGAAATGTAAAGTTCATTAACGTTTAAATGAACTTGAAGGCTGAGAGTCTCTAGAGGAGTTTTCAGTTTCTTAAAGAGTAATCCATTTCTTATCTTTTTTCCTGCTTGTCACTCTGTCTATCTTTTTGTCTCCTTAATCATTTAAGACTCTGCAACACTCAATCATGCCCAAAGCATATATCGAATGAAAAAAAAGCAGGAATGTTGCTAATCGTGTTACCAATAGCTGCTTAAGTACAGGGAATACTTGCATTCCTCTGAAAGAAGCGGGATTAGGAAAAGTGAAACAGAAAGCGAGTAATTGCCTTTTACTGCTTTGGCTGTAAAATCAGCTAAAATTCATTTCCATTGTTCTCTAGGCAACTATTTTTCCTTCTTTCAAAAAAGCTATGTACTGTTCTACAGTACTCTATCTTACCTGTTTTGGCAGTAATCTTCTAATGAAGATATAGACAAAGCAGCTCATTTGATTTTTCTCATTCTTAGTTTACCAAAGTGTATGTATCAGTGCCAGGAGAAAATAATAACTGAGGGGATACTTTGAGGCAAAAAAGTCCTGTATGAATTTGTAGAGGAGGCAGAACAGCTGGGGACTTGTTGCAGGTTTTGCTAAGTTTGCATTTACAACCAGCTGTTACTTGGGCTGTACTGGTGAGGAGCCAGGGTTGCTTACTCATGTCAGCGGCTGCGTGGCTCTTATAGGAACTCACCTGTGTCCAGATTCTGAGAGCAAAATCTAATGACTTTCAGACTCTTAAAACCCTATCTAACTGAGACAAAATGCTGCTACGTGGTACTGATGTACTACACTTTATTGCATTGGGCTGCTGTATGTAGCCCTTACCACAATGTTTTTCCTGCATATTCCGTGCCTTCCTACAATTTACTCATGCTCATCTGATAATTATTTCTGAACTAGAGGTGGGATGTTGCTCTGGCATTTGGAAACAGGGCTTACGTAGCAGAAGAGTGGCACAGACTGCCTAGTCAAATGTCTGCAAACATATCAAGCTCATCTCATGCCTTGTGTCTTTCATATCAGTGGCCTTTGGCACTTTTAAGAGAAGATTTGGCAGAGATGCTTGCCCTTGAGGATAGCAGCTCCACGTGGAAGGATGTCTCTCAAGTTTGCTCAGCTTGAATTCTCAAACAAACCAGAATGAAATCAATAAGATTCTATTTTTTTTCGAAACCATCCTCATGATTCATTTCCTAGAACTTTTATGCAGTGAATCTTCAAGTACATCTGTTTGTGTGTGTGCATAGCTGGGGTAAACAGTCAAATCTTGGTCTTCCCACAAGGCTCGGTATGTGTAGAGACTGTCAAGGAGTCTCCGATGAAAGGCAGAGAGGAGCTTGAGGAGGATTCTTTAAATGTCATTTTATTTTGGTAAGGGAAATATCAAGTTTCTTGTCTTCAACTCAAGGCTAATGCCAAGACTTTTTGTTTCATCTTTTGTGCATTTCTTTATTTACTTAGCAGGGTGGTGTAGGACTAGCAGGGATATTAGGGTGAGTATTTTGCACCTGGTGATCCCACAGAAATAACCTTGAGTGTATGGAAATGTTTGCCTTTAAGCTTGCATATATGGAAAGCTCAGGCTTCTTCCAGCTCAGGCATGTGCGTCACTGAAGTGCAGCAGGACAGGGACAGCAGAGTTGGATTTGTTTGATCCAGTTGTTTCAGGCATTTTACGTATCATCCTTGTGCATCTCCCAGGTCAACCAAAATTGCAATAAGATTACTGAAAAAATGGGGCTCATCTTTCAAAAAAAATGTCCTGATAACAGAGGAACTCTTCCTTTGAAAGTCATGATCCCTGTGGGCTGATGCCTGCTTGCACAGACACAGCCTGCGGGCTCAGCTTTGATGTGAGGTTGTGCACATTGGCACGGGTACTCCCACAGACTGACCTTCAGCCAAGGCTGAGCAAGCAAAGCTGGAGGCTGGTGTGCTGCCTCTCACAAAGGAAGGGCTGATAGTAGGCAGAGGGGGCAAACAGCCCCCTTCCTGATGGCTGTAGTCATGGGATGAGTGCACGTGAAGGGCTCAGCCATTAGATAGTGATACTGAAGCACTGGGATTGAGACATGGACAATTCTTTTCTTTTGGTTTATTCTCCGCAGTTTGTGGCTTACACCCACTGGAAGGTGTGAATTTGAGGTGAAGTAGTGAGGGATGATAAACTGGATGCAGAGGTTCTGTCAGAATCAAACTGGTGCCCACACAAAGTGCTATTTACAACTGTGAAAATAATCTATGTTAATAATTAATTGCTCAATTACTAAAACAAATGTTACAAAGTTAGACAGCCTTTTGTGCAGGTGATGACAAGAATATATTTGACTGTGCCCATTATCAGTCCAAGGCTGAGAAATATTATTTCAAGCAAACCCTATTTTTTATTCCTCTGGCTTACCCTTTTCTTCCTCCACCACCTCTAATTGCATAATGCAGGCAGACACAAGGCACATGCTGTGAAGAGCATTAGATGAAGATTGAGCGATGTGTATGGTTTCACTGCTAATACCACTGGGTAGCACAAAAGGACCCAGGGGTGTCTCTGCCAAGTAGCATCAGAGACCCAACTTCTGCACATTTTCAGGAGGAGAAGCAAGCTGGCAGAATTTCTTGCAGAGGGCACAGAAACAACATCTGCTGCAGTTTTATTTAGTTTGCCCTTGTAATGTTGTTATGTCTAAAGCCACAGTGGTTTTTATTGCAGAAGAATGCCAAAACTGTGGTGTAAGCAAATGTAACTTTTTGACAAGCCTCGGAAATGTATAAATGCAGCAGGTACAGATTACTTCCTCTACAGTGCAGGGCTTTTTTTTTTTTTTTTTTACTTTAAATATTTGAAAAAGTTCAAATAAATCCTTTTCTTAGTGGTTTATCTTAGCAAATGGTGCACACCATAAAGATTTTCTAAACCTGTTGCCAGGAGCTCACAAATCCCTGATCAGGAGCAACACAACTGCTGGACTGCTTCTGGGTACCCTATTGAAATCTATGAAGTTTTTGTACAAATCAATACTGGAAGTAGCACCATAGTAATCATTCTTCTGATTGCCACCACACATGGGATTCCTAGGGCAGCCTTCATGGAAGGATCTCAGAGAAACACCTAAATGTTAACAGATGAAACTTCCCTGCATGCTGTCAGGTGAACCTAGTGGGTGTGATGATGTTATGACCATTATTCAAAGGAAGGTTGCCTGTGAAAGAAGGCAGCTTAATAAATGGATGGGACCAGCTTAATAAATGGCTGTGCCCTATATTTGGAGCTCTCCGTTCTGAACAAACGGTCCAGCCCCGCAACCCTGCCAGCACAGTCAGCACTTCTTAGGCTGCTGCCTGGTGGGTTGGGAATTTGAACTTCATGTATTTTAATCCCTTAGCATTTTGGGAAAGAAATTAGTAAGCTAGCCTGCTTACTCATATTGCTGCAATGCTGAAGCTATGCGGAGGCACTGGGTATGCCTGTAGGGCTGCACAAGTGCACCGGTGAAGACCTGTTCCCTAGAGGAGATGCTGGAGGCATCGCCTGTGATGTGATGGATTTGCTGTTGCAGTGTGCTAGAGTGAGGAAAATTTGGATGTAGGTGCAAGGCTGCATGAGTGGGTGCCTGTGCTGACATCAAGAGGGAGGAGGCAGAGCTCAGTGCATTTGTGTAATGAGTGCTGAGGAGAGAGATGTGATTAATAAAGGTCATTATGGAGCTGGATGGGTACAGAGATAGCTAGCGCCTGTTTTAATAATCCCAGAAGGCTTTGCGTTTTTAAGTAATGGCAGTGACAAGAAAGAGTCAAAAATAATTATACTGTAGTAAAAGCCAGTAGTTTATTTTATTGCAAGAAGTGTAGTGCTGAAATTTTCAGAGATTTCACACTGAAGGAAATGGTGAGACATTTTGGAATGGAGAAAAGGCAGCAATCAAAAGTGGATCTACTTTTTTCACTGCTTTTCCTGGTTTTCTCCCATCTTTGTCTTTAGGGACTCTGTGTGTGCCAGCACAGAAAGATTTAATAGGTGTTTGCACAGTGTGTTTGGGCTTCCTTCTTATTGTAGTACTTGAACACTACCAGAATAGAGCTAATAAACAATAATTATGTCAATAGTAGAGCCACACAAACACATATGTAAAAGTTTGTAATGTGAAAATCAGTCTTAACGTGATTAATTTGATATAACGTGATCAATTAATATAATCAGGCTTAGAGTAAATTGTGCTGGTTTTCTAGCATGTGTCTCTGCCATTCACATAAAAATCCTCGTCACAACTCTTGCATGTAAAATAGGTTGGTGGTATGTGATTTTCTATAGATATTACATCAGTGTAGTGTGGAAATTGACTGTTTTGGTTTATAGATTGGCTTGACTTTGACAAAACGATTTCACCATTGGAAATGAATTAATAAAGAACTCCACATGTATTTTTGAATATCAAAACTCTTAAAAGATTGAATTTAATAGGAGACAGACTGGAAAGACTTTTGCCAAATGTGTGATAAAATATTATATGCCTCTTAGAGTTTGCAGCACAGCTTCCTACAAAACACATGGTGTTCTCCTACTGTTTTCTGTTTATATGTTTGTTTAAAAGAGAAATAAATTAACTCAGAAGAACAGCTGATGAAAGTGGACCAGCAAAGAGTGAGTGTTCTTGGCTTGTCTTGTTGCTGTTGATCAAGGAAATAGGTCAGGCGGTAGAAGTTAGGCAAAAAAATGTAACTTACAACAGATCAATTCCTTACATGGTTCTGGAAGTTATTGCATGGCTCAGATTGAGTTTCATATGTAAGGTTTTAGCAAATATCATGTGCCATTGGCATTAATAACTGAGTTTGATGTTGCATCCCTCAACATGGCTTGAAAGAATTTGCAGAGCTGCACAGGAGATAGATGGTAGGGATGCAGGAACCTCTTTTTATGGCAGTATTTCTAGGTCCCAGTTTTCTAAAGTGCTTTTCTGCATTAGTCAAGATGTGTCCTGAACTACAACATTAAATCCAAAATTGACAAAATTGTTCTGTGTTGCAGGGATGTATTTGTATGGGACATTCTGTGAGAATAAATGAACTGATTATGGATCCAAGATCCAAAACCTTAGGGCATATAATATCTATGTTCTTTGTGTTCTGATACAATTGCGAATAAGTGGTAAACGTGAATACAACAAATTTGTTACACTTCTCTTGACTATATAGTTCATGATGATGAAAATATATACTTAGAAAGCTATTACTAAAGAAAGATTAAATTGGGAGCTGTGATATTCTTGTGCATTGAGTGCATTGAAAATTACTACTTTGCTGAATCTAAATTTTGCCTCTTAAATGTAGGTGTAGCATATCTCATCTCCTGGAAGTCTACTGTGTTAGCAATAGTATTCTATTGTTTACTGTAATTTAGGCCATGAAAACTTGTAAACTGAACACTTGGAAAGCAGCTGTTCCACTGAATGTATTAAGCAATTTACTTTAGGTAATGTAGCCTATAAAATTTTAATTTTGGACTAAATAAACCATATCCTTCAGCATGACTGTTCTACCTTGATGTTCAGAAAATGAAATATGGGCGCATTTAGTGAATTTCTTCTCCAGGATGCTCCAGTGGATAAGGGTCAATAGTTTCCTAATGAAAGCAGTCAATAGCAATTTCTCTTAGTAAGCACAAAGAAAATTAGCATTATACAACAAGCATCACTGGCAAAACTTTTACATGATTATGTGGGTAGACTGCTACAGGCTTTAGGAAGTAGCTATACCAGGTAGCATACTGACTACTCAATGGATGGAAAACAGTTTAATTATATCTCTGTTGACAGGAGATGTATCATCAAAACCAGTGCCTAAACATGTTGGCAGCAAACGTACAAATATTTGTCCGTGTGTGCAAAGGTAGGCATGTTTACTGCAGTGTTTACATTATGCATTTTATGTCTTAAGACATGAAACTAAGCAGACATTTTGCTGTGGAAGAAAAGCTGAAATGATTTCCTGTCACAGTTCATTCATGAACACTCTTCTCATTCTAAAAACTTGACATTTCTTGCCTTAGTTATGGTGGAATGTTACGTGAGTTTCCCCTAGCACTCCTCTAGGGACAAGATCTTCAGCTGGCATTGAAAATCTTGCTCTGCTGATGGTGACTGACATGTCATATGGAGCTCCTGAAGGTCTGTTCCTTCATGCCTTGGTCTCAGGACAGAACAATGTTGAAATGATGTAACCAAAAGCATTAACCAAGGCTGTCTTCCTACATGAAATGAATATTATACTGTTAATGTCAGCCCCAAATCCCACAGGTGACATAGAGTCTCTCCATTGACTGGAATCACTGGTGTCTAAGACTGAGAAGGTACAGACAGAGATGTCTGTAAGGGTACAAGTAGTTAAAGAGATGGTGACAGAAAGTAGTCAGCTATCTTCTCCAAAGCATCTTCACCAAAGCATAGTTAACAACTTTCTGAGGAGAGAAAGGCTGAACTATATATAGAATGGTTTCATAAACAGGTGTAAAAACAAGCAGCCCTGGTGAACACCATCAGCCTTTGCTTACTACTGTTTAGTCTTGGTGTCAGAATAGCTTTTCACAAAGGAATCCATGTAAAGTGTAGGCTCTGAGATGTAAGAATTTGGAATTCATTAGATTTCATTAATCTATTTAGAATACGTTAATAGCCTGGGAGACTTGGTTGTGTGGTGTTTGTTATCTTTTTAACTCCTTATTTTTAATACAGTCCTTCTAAAGCTCTGATTTCTCTTACGCCTTTTCCAGAGCAAATTATGTCTCACACAGTCAATACTGAAATTTCTACAATCTGTAGCATAGTATTGATGTGGGACAGGTGAAAAACTCAACTATTGGCAGACTGAGGAATGAAGAGCATTTTTAATGTGGCTGAGATGTGATTGTGCCAAGGGCCCTTTGTTCAACCTGATTCCAAACCACTGCTTCATCATGTTGAAATATCTGCAGGGGAAGCAAGTAAAAGCAGGGCAGAATAGAAAGATTTTGGAAAAAATCTCTTCCAGATGTCATCTAAGGCTATAGGATTTTGTACTGTGTATATTGATTATTGATATATTGTGTTTGGTAGGCTGAAGTAAGCTAGCTCAAAATGAACACGCAAGTAATATGTTAGAGTGAGAACATCAGAAAGTGGAGTTTTGGTAACCAACTGATCAAAAAGATGCAGTGAGGGTAAAAACAGTTTAATGTGTTGCTTTTAAAGACTAGTGTTTCATCTCTTAAGATCTTGAGAAAATCTAACTCTTAGAATCACAGTAAGATAAATTAACATGCTCTTAGAATGGCAGAAGGAAGAATTCAGGTTATTTTATGATAGCACAGCAAGCACTTGTTTTTTAGCAGTTTTGAAGTTCCATGTTTTCATGTACTTCTTTCTTTGATGAGAAAAGTAGCTTAGCACTTGCATTATATCATTTACTTTCAGAACTGTCATTTGATGGAAATATTTAAAGCATGGATGGGTTATTGAAGTTTTGATTTTATTCTTGACAGACTACAGATTTGCCCAGCAAAGGAAGTTTTTAGGATAAATTTTTCTTACAAGTGATTCATTCCACAGTTCCCTTTCCAGAAAGCACAACTTTATTATATATTCAATCTCACCCTCTGCTGTTATACAAAGAGCATACCACAGAGATATGCACTGCTTGTGAGATAAGGCTTTGCTCTTGGTCAGCTGTGACTTTATGAATAACCAGGCAGAGAATCTCCCTTGCTGCTCAGCCTGACTGATGGACATATTATTGTGAGACCTTGGAATAGCTCCTCAGTAGGTACAAGACAGTGTCTTACAGTAGCCAAGAGATGTGTAGGGATTCATCTGACTGCACAAAAGCCCATTTCTGCTGGAGGAAAAGGAGCGGAGTCGTTTGAGAACACTAGAGCAAGTTAGAAAAGATGTTTTATGCTGTGTAACTACATTTTTGATTTTTTTTTTTCATATTATTTTCATGGAATAATTCTAGTAGGAAAATAGAAGGCTATGTAAAAATGTAGCCATGGCACAGTATAGATGTCTGTAATTTAGACTGAAACACAGTACGGTTATCCCCTGTCAAGGGTTATAAATGCAGGATATTTAGACTTGAGTTCACAAATCTATGCTTGTCAAGGTAGGGAAGTGCTTGCTATGCAGATGAGCTTAACTCTTGCCACCCCAAATTAACAACCCTGTTATTACGGGCAAGACATTTTGCCATTTTGGTCCAGGAGCAGATGAAGCTGATATCAAAGGAGTTGTCACGTTTTTTTCTCCACTCTATCTGTGTGCTTTGATTGATTTCTCATGCCGCTAGTCTTCCTTTGCATGGACACATAGACTCACATATGCACTGACTCCCCTTGTCTCTACGTGATGCCCTTCTGTCCTCACTCCACAGCTACAAATGTCTTCTCTTTCTCAAAACTGCTGCCACTATCCCTTGAAATTAGAAGACTAGTGACAGGCTGTACTATGGTGATCTCTTTCAATGTGACCAACTCCTTTATTATTTCCAGAAAAGTAAAGTAGCCTTTTTTTTTTTTTTTTAAATTAACTGTATTCTCAGTCCTCTGGTCCTCTTGAAAATAACAGGAGAAAAGTGTTCTCAAAGTAGCAACCTAACAGTGGGTAAATTATAACCTTTGTCCCTTTCAGAGCAATAGGAAATTATGACCATTTGGAGAGATGGCAATTCTAGATGATATTCTATATTCTCTGGGTACAATCACATGCTGATGCTGGAAAAAAGAAATGCTCAAAGTTGAGAGAATCACTGGAAAAATGCTAAAATGATCACCGCTACCACCAAACCCAGCTTCTGTGTGCTATTTCAGTGAATCCCTGGCTATTTCAGGCTATTGAGTACCCAGACACACCTCAGTCTGTGTTCCTCTTAGGTGCCCTTAGTACAAACACTAGTGAAGGAACAGCACTGAGGGTTTGATTCAGGTTTAGTGATGGAAGCGAAATATCCAGGGTCAACACATAGCGTACTGAAGACAAACCTGTCTCTTATTCGTTGCTTCTATTACCCACACAGATTACAGTGGCGCAGTGCCTGCATATATAATTCAAATGGTGATGTAGATGCAGATTTAGCTGAAAGAGAAGTGTAATGCATCCATCTTACTACGTAATGAGGAGGAAACGGTCTGACACCCACAGGCCAAATTTCTTGAAGGGCTCGTATTAAAATAAACTTATACATTAATCAGTTTGTTTGCATTGTCTCAGAAAGAAAAGGTTCTTTGATCAAAGTCGTAAGCTCATTACCGGCAGAAGGTCAAGTGCTTTCCTACTATAAACATAAGTAAGTACTTTGTTGCATCTGTGCCTAAATTCTGTGATTTTTGGGAAGCTGTCATTTGCACATAGCCAAGGCTTTAGCTTCAAGGCTAAGCTCACTCTGTTTAGATAGAGCAGGAATCTAGTGGAAGGTCTTTGTCTCTGCAAGACTTCAAAATATTAAGAGGTAAAATACAGGCAGAGCAAAAAAACAATTACGTTGTGATCATATAGAGCAAATGGCTCACCTGTGGATGTTCAAGTCATCCATGGCAGAACTGGGATTGACCTTGTAAACCCTGTGCATTCATCTGTTGTGGAGTTCAACTCCCTTCCCCTCAGGACGATGTGTTGTTCTGTGAGGCTGGACTCACTTCTTGTGCAAGAGGGGACATCGCCCGTGCCTAGCTTTATGCTGTCTTTACATGGGCTGACTGAGAGCAGAGGGCATAGCGGCTGCAGGGCCACCACCAGACTCCCACCTGGCATAACCTTGCACTGAGAATTGAGATATCATTGCAATGTGGGACACAGCTGCCGGGAGCTGTAATGGAGTGCACTTTCCCATTTCCTGGCAAAATTGATCTAGTCAGCACACAGTATGCTTTACAGCAATGATAATCAACCATTCCGTAATGATGTATGATTGAAAAATAGTGCTGGCACTCCCGGCCTGCTCTCACCAGTTCTTCATATTAATGGACGGCTTTGCCAATTTTCCCTCTCCACAGGGGGGAAATCCATCCAGGCAGCTGGGCTGCGCTTAGTTCAGCAAACCTTGGAGCATACTCTGCTTACTCCACAGCAATGGGATCAGCAGTGCCATACATTCACTGGCATTTTCCTGAATAATTTCAGAGATGCACTGGGTCCTGGCCATGGTTTTAATGGGAATTTCTGAGAGTTTAACGCAAATCACAGCATGCTCTGGGGTAGCAAGGATATGAAATCACAGCAGTTGCTGCCAGTATATAGTCTGGGGATCACGTGAAGACCATCTTCCATCTTCCCTGCCTCTCCTGAATGAAGCATGAACTGTTCTCAACACAGCCACTAGGAAGAAAAATAATAGGTAACTCACAGGCTATGTTGCTATTCCACTAGCATTGACTGGCAGCACCAGGACACTGAAGAACTGCCTTTCTCTAGCTGTCAGCTGATCAGTTGTGACAGTCGTAATAATGGTTGTGTCAGGAGGCAAGCAAAGAGATGCCACAAATGGATTGCACGTGTATAATTGCTTCAAAAACAAATCTGTTAATAAAAGGAGATGAGAAAATTGATGGAAAAAAAATAGCTTATTGCGTGCTAATTTTCTCCAGCTTTCATATGCCTTCTCTCTTCTTTTTCCTTTATTCGGGTCACTCCTCCTGGGTGAATCATGGTCAGCAAACTGAATATGGGAGAATGTCTGTATAATGAATAATTACAGTGATGTGTTTTTCACAACAATAGTCAAGTTCAGACAGATGGATTTGGCTGAAGAGCTGTTACCTATCTGATAGCTCTTTCATGTTGTTTACCCTCTCTCAGCTCTTGGAGTTTAAAGGCAATGAAGAAAAGGTGATGAATGATAAATGAAGAGGCCCAGAGAGCATAAAATCCCTTTGCCCATGTGTCTTCTAAGGTTCCATGATGTCCCACATGCAGAGGAAACTGAAGATGCTGCAGCTTTTCTTCATAGAAATGCCAACATGCACAGTGGATGGGAAGGATTTTATTTTTCCCAGCCCACAACATACCAAAATCCGTAACTGTTTCAGAGTCACAGTGCTTAGGCCTTCTGCGTCCTCTCTTTAAGGTTGCTAGTGTACATAAGCAGTTGTGTAAATGGGCGCTTATGGAGTTTGTGACTGACAAATGTATGTAAGAAGTGGAAAACTGAGTCACACAAAAATATATAGAAGATAAGGAAGATATATAAGATATATAAGAGATAAGGAAGCTGAAGCAGAGGAACAACAACAAGAAAAAGTGGATAATACAGCTGATGGAACAATAAGGCAAGTAGTAGATAATTTGAGAAAATTGTGCCAAGTAGTGAGATCAGTGCTTTTCTTGATGAGGGCAATAGTTGACAATAGTGAAAGCAGCTGCAAAACCAATAATACAAGCTCAGGCATGACCTGTAAATTACCGACTTAGTTTAAAAAAAAAATTAAAAAAAAATTTAAAAAATAGCATCTTTGTCTCTGATGTATGAGGACCATTGCTAATGGGAAGATGGACAGGTTTTCTCACACAGGAGTACTATGCACGTGCAGAAACTGCTTGATGTGTCTATTTTGCACCTAGCTTTTTTTTTCCCCTGTACCTAATTTATGCTACAAATACACATTTCAGAAAAGGAGTCTAGGGAACAGTTATTTTCAGATTTGTAAGGAGATATTAGAAATGGCAAATGATTAGAGCAGTAATAGCAGCCAAGGGAAGTGGAACAAATATGAAGAAAGATCTGGACAATAATCTTTGATGTTGGTCATTTAACAAAGATAAAGAATACTCATTTTGTAGCTGACTGCTGCAAGCCATACTAAGATAGTTTATGGCTTTGTCAGTTCTTACACTTTTCATCAGGTTGTTTAGGGATGTAGCATTTACAGCGTGTTATTTAAAGACAAGGTGTGCTTCATATTTATGCTTTCCTTAATTAACTCTGTGCACCAGGGCTCAGGGTTCAGCAGAGCGATTGCTGCATGAGCTCTCTTCGCTTGAGCAATGAAGAGCAAGTTGCTTTACATGACAGCATTTCATCTCTGTATGGCTGCAGACAGTAATGCATGAGCAGCAGGTGAAGGCATTAATCTCCTTAGCTATCCAGAAATGAACTGTCATGTACAGCAACTTGTTCTCTGCTCCTGCTGCTACTCCTCTCCTTTCGCATTCAAGATCATCTGTACATGCATTAAGCATATCCTTGGGGCAATGACATTTTTTCACCTGGGAGTAGCAGGCCAGGGAAATACAAAGCCTCAGTCTGCAAGGCCAGACAGCAGTGGTGGCTGTGAGCAGCAGCGATGGCGCAGGACATCTTGACAAGCCTGCAGATGACATAATCTGCGGGGTGCCACAGGGGAGATCCACAGGACTAGGCAGAAGCTGCTGTATGCAGCGTAGTGGGCAAACAGGTTGGCGATTGGTTGTCTCTGCATTGGGTGCAGTACAAAACCCAAACTCCTTTCAGGCTGGGATTTCTGCTCATCTGGCCAGAGTGCAGGTTTTCCAGCATGGCAAGGAGGATCCTGGAGGGAAAAATGTCTGTGCAGGTGTCAGAAGAGGTTGCCCAGAGAGGCTGTGGAGTCACTTCATTGAGGTTTGGCAAAAGCTGCCTGGACTGATCAAAGAATCACAGAGTGGTTTGGGTTGGAAAGGACCTTTAAGATCATCTAGCTCCAACCCCCTGCTATAGGCAGGGATGCCTCCCTCTGGACCAGGTTGCTGTAAGCCCCATCCAGCCTGGCCTTGAATGCTTCCAGGGAGGGGGTATTCACAACCCCACTGGTCAACCTGTTCCAGTGTCTCACCCCCTACACAGTAATGAAATTCTTCCTATCTAGTCTAAATCTACCATGGTATTAGACATCCAGTTGGAACAGGGGCTGGAGCTGGAGCAGGTGGACCTAGAGGTCCCTGCCAACTTCAACCACTCTGTGTAGTCACTTAAAACTCAGCTGCAGCTACAAGACAGTCATCACGTGGAGCAGTGTAACTTTAGCATACCAACAGAGATGAATGTAATAGTGGTTTGTGGCTTTTTTATGGATTCAGATTAAATTTACAGTGATGGAAAGAGTCCTCTGTTGAGTGCGCATAGGGTGAGAATGTTAAATGTTACCAAACAGCAGAGGTGGCCTTGGGAATGAAGCATCTCAGCTAACAGAGGTTTTGTTCATTAACAGGAAGCGACAGCCCAGGCTCCCGAGGCAAAATGCTGACTGTCTTGCTCTTACAATACCTGTTTTCAGCTGCGCTATAATGTGTTTTGGCATCAGCTCCATGTACAGTGAAAATCTAACCAAAATATACCCCTCGCTTTAAGTATTAACAGAGAGCTTCTGAGGTTTCTTGCATACAATTACTACCCAAGTGCACAGCTGCTGTTTTAATTTAGATATTTGCTTGTATGCTGTCATTTTGCCTCTTCAAAGAAAATGTGGCTCAGAGGGTAAGACTGAACAAGTACAAGTGACTTTTTTTTTAATGTAAGATCCTCACATATTGTGTCTGATAATGCTATACATTTTCTATCCTTTCTGTTCCAACATTTGAACAGTCACAGAACATGACTATTTACTATGTATTTACAGATGTTTGGTTTAATGATACTGTGTTCTTCTGGTCACAAACTAGAAACCTGCTGAATGAGATTACCTAATGTCAAAATTGGCTTGTGATGTTCAAGCCAAATAACCAGTAAAAGCTCTGTAACTGGAGAACCAGTTTAAACTGTAGTATTTGGTCAGACTCAAGGATAACACAGGATTAACTCTTGCCTTATTAGTGTATTTGAATATTACAATTACTACTATGTGGATAGATGGATTTTGTATGAATACAGGCAAAAAAATGTAGTTAGTTATTCTGAGAGTCATGAATGTAAATAGAAATATTTAAGTTAGATATTGGCTTTTGGGTGAGCTCCTATCTATAGTCATTTTCTGTCTTCTTGCCTATAAAGATTTTACATCTGTAAGAACATAGTGGGATTCCTGACTAGTGAAGTTGGTTGAACTTGAGAAGAAAAAAGGATGGGGAGAAGATGGGAAAACCAAAAAGGTAGAGAGCATTGAGGAAAGAAAGGAGAAGATTAAATAAGGGATAAATGATACGACAGAGAACCAAGAAGGGTGGTAAAGAAAATCAGAGACGAGGAAGCAGAAGGCAGGATTTATATATTTATGTCTTATGCTTAGCTTAGATCTGTGTTTTTCTAGCGATGGCATTTATGATCAGAACTCGACAGATTCAGCTGAGGTTGAATATCAGCTTCCTTGAAAAAGGTTGGGGATGATGGGGAGGGAGATTAGAACACTGATTCATTGCTCCTCAGCTTCGATCTGACCTGCTGAGAAGCACTGATAAATAAATAGCATATAGCAATACAAAATATGTCCAGAAAAACCTGCAAATGAATTGCATTTCCATTATTCCTTGACAGTGTTTCTTTTTGTTTTGGATTCATTCATTGGCATTGCTGTGTTGTCTTTTTGAACCTAGGTCAATATTTTAGAAATCAAATCCAAAGACATTCCTTCCTTTTTTGTGAGGACCAAGGCTCTGGCTCAGGCAACAGAGTTACATATGCTGAGAGTATAGACATTAAGGATTTACATTTTTGTACTAGATAGTGGTATAAAAAAACCCTGCAACTTCTTGTAATAATGTGAGCTATTAATGAGTAATACAGGTTTTTTTTTGTTTTTGTTTTTTTTTTTTTAGACACAGAAATCAATGGCAGAAATGAATTACCGTATGTCCCTATACTAGTGGTGCACTCTGGCTAAATGACCAGTCCCAAGCACTATCAAGTGTGTTAGCACCTTTGTCATCTACAAGACAGAGCTAGATATTTCCCAGTATTTATCTGACATTCATACCACATCATATCATTTCACATCTAGGATTTCTTATTCCCTGCTGCTAGAGTTGGTCAAGTTAGAAATACCTCAGGCAGCCTTTTCTCTCCCTTTCTGCATGCACGTATGATTTCAGCTATGGATACTGTCAAGGAAAGTAAAAAATATGAGTATCTGACCTATAATCCCAGTTTTGGAATGCTTCTAATTTGCTTCAAACCAATTAACAGTAGTGAAATGAAAAACATCTTGGTAGCAACTCTTTTATTGTCTTTTCATGATCTGACACTCCAATATCAGTGGCATTTTCTGTTGGCGTGTGGAGAGATAGCTATCTCTGTGGGTAAGAATTGTACATTAAAAATGAATGTAGCTGACAAGAAACTGTTTACAGATGAGAAAGAGAAGTAAGATCCGGGAATTAACCTTAGGATGCCAGTCTCTACACACCAGAGCTGTCTGCCATTCCACAAAACATAGGTGTTGCATCTGTTCTCAGTACTTACTGAGGGTTTCTCTAATTTATCATCATTTCAGTTGTAGTGCTGATTACTGAGTGTTTAGAAGGTTTTCTGTTCTTTTCCTTCTCTTGTTCATTTTTTGTTTTAGTGGCTGTGGAGTGAACCTGGAAAAATTTGGAAGCAAAGGGTGGGATGGTGGATAAGAAAGGTGATTGCATGTTTTGCTGGTACTGAGGTTTCACACTGTGATCCAGAAAAAGTCTCATGACTCTTGTCAGGGCATCCTATTGGCACTGTGTGTTTGATATTGTTAGTGTCAGCAACTTCAGTTTGAGCTATCTTGGACACTCCTGATGACAGAAGGGCGCTTCATGCTTAGACACTTGGGTCAAAGATTGAGGTGGGAATAAAGAAAGAGCCAGAGGCCTGCTGTGTCATGTTGCTGTTTAAAGTTTTACAATTATTTTTTTCAATTGTTTATGCATTTGAGAGTAAGAAATCAACAAGTCTAAGGAAGTGAGTGTCAGTGAATTTAGACACTGCAGGGGGAACTCTGCAGTCTGTAACCAAATGCTTCATCCCTTTCACAGACTTCTGAAATAACTCTGTGAATGCAGAATGAGAGGTTCTGTGCTGCAGTGTCCCTCCATGGGCCCTAGGATCCATCCATAATCATTTCCAAGTTTAGAAAATGATAGGGTGTTAATCTGAGTGAACGAGCTGCATTCTCCTTCCACTTGCCTTCATGTACTGAAGCTGCTGGTGGAAGGGCAGAGGAAAGGATTTGCTTTCCTGTCAATAAATGTTCTCAGAGGGGGACATTGTCTATGCATCCCCTTGAATAAACTGGCTCTGCATGGAGGACCCTAGCAGATTCAATCATCTTGTGGGTTCCCAAAGTAATAAGTCTCTCTTGCTTTCATTTTCTCCCAGGGGAAGGAATGCAGTTTATTATTTTGTATTAAGATTTGGTTGAACACTTTATTATTGTCTTTACTAGTGTATATAGTACACACAATCTGTTATTTGCATGAATGTGAGCATGACAGGCCTTTACTTTTCATCTGCTTACAAAGTCCCATTTATTTACAAAGCCAATTGCTAGTCAAAATAAATAAATTAATATCTGAGTCATATGTCTGATCCTAGGCAACAATCTGCATTCTTCCATCTGGCTGCCTATATACCTATGTGCTTAATTCAAAAAGATTGTATTTGTCTATTTTTTTTTTTTTTCCTTTTGCTAGTTCTTTAAGGACTTTTTTCCTTTTTTTTTTTTTTTTTTTTCCCACATTTTATACTCAGATTCCCAAGTTACTTCCCTCCCCTTCTCTTTCTCCCTAGAAACCCCTGCTCAGAATTTAGCTAATGGATTTCTAATTCAATTTAGACTTCTGCTGGGATAAATCAGCCTCCTACAAAATAATTTATGGTTCTTGAGAAATTGGCTGCAGATGAAATTAGGTAACTAGCACTACACCAATAATAATACCATTTAGATCCAAGGAAGAAAATAGTGAATCAGTAGATATTCATGATGAGGATTAGTGTTAGTCTCAGAACACTGGTCCCATCAGGACTCCTCTACCCCATGGAGAGAGCTCTTCTGAGCATCTGAGATCAGACTGTTCCAAGACCTGCACCTGAGCTGCACCATGGGTGCAGAAAGAGACCAACATGAAAGCAAGAGGTTACTACAAGGGCGCAGAGAATAACCTGGTATCTTCTGTACCTATCACTGGCTCCAAAATAACTGAGATATATTTCCTAGTGGTTCTGTAAACATAACTTCAGTTGTAGTCCTTTGTATAACTGCTGCTGGCTGCTTAGTAAATGATGCTGATTGAGGCATTTTGGTTACATTTTGAAGAAAGAACCTGAGTGCTGCATTGTGCACTCAGTTGTGAAGGTGTAGTGCATTACAGTGCTAGCTGTTAGGCTGATGCATCCATTTTGCAGATGGGACCTTCAACCTGCCAGGACAGATTTCCTCATGGTTGCACAAGAGTATCCATTCCCTGGTCTCAGCTCAGTGCCTCAACCAGAATGCCAGCTGACTGAGCAGTTATTTGAGGCATGGGCAAGTGTCCTGTGTTTCTCTGGGATGGAGTGATCCTGCTTATTTAATTAACTGGGCACTTCAGATATCTCATGCAATCAGGACCCATAACATCCCACTAGACTGCAGTTTTATTAATCATGAGGTGTTGTTCATTGGTCTTTGCTGAGAAAAATGCCAGCACTGACAGCATTAGAAATCTGGAAACAGAAGTCTGCAGCAGTTTTAATAATTGGAACAGTAAGGATATAAATAGCCATACTTGCTAAAACCAAAGGACTGACATTTTAACCCTAACACACTGATGCAAGAAGCAAGCTTAATTATTAATATGAAACAGCATAAAAAGAAAGAATTTACAATGGATCGCATCCACTTATAGAACATCTCTCAAACTGACGGTGCTGAACTCCTTTCATGTGCCCTAGCCATAAACAAAACGTTTTACGTGGGTTGATTTATATTAAACCAAGTTGTGCTGATGCTATGATTTACCACTAGCCCTGTTTGCCTACAGCTGATGACTCTCCAGTCTGAGCTCTGTTGTTGCTTCCAGAACATGAAAAAGCACTAAGAATCTTCTTTGGTTTTTGTATTCAAGACACCGTGTTTAGACTGTTAACATAGCAGTCAGATGAGGAATCTGTTTGAACTTTTAATTCTACATAGAGTTAATTATCCTCAGATTTTTCTTGAACTGTATGCTTTGGACTATGCGTTTCCACTATGTGCTGAGGATATATTTTACAGGCTATAAAATGCCTCCTACCTTCTCACCACAAAGGTTAACTTAGGTCTTGTAAAAAGATTTTTTGTATTATTGTACGAGCCACCTAGTTTCATCTTCATGTAAATACGGTGGGCTCTGTCTGTGTGATAAAGGGTGCCTGAAGGGGACTTGAGAATGAATAGGTTTAACGAAAAGTATTTTAGCTTAAGCCTTGTCCATCTTTAATTAGTTATCAGGGTTAAAGGAGAGGTCAAGAGCCTGAAGCTGCTTCAGGACTAATGTGTCAAAGAAAAGTGAAGCCTAACACTGAAGAGGAAATGATGCTCCTTAGAGGTTCAATGATTTTTTGACCCTGTGTCAACCATTACGACTGCTAATGGCAACTGGGGCAGAAATGTTTCAAATCAGACTTTGCTTTGCAGGTGGTTGGGAAGGAATCTCATGCTATCATGCAAGCTCATTGCTGAGTAGAATCCAAAAAGAAAAATGTATTTCAGTTTGCAGACACTTTTTGGCCCTGTTCATTCACTGTTTGTATATCGTACTCATACTACAGAATAGAAAAATGGAGCACGCAGCCCCAACTGCATGAGCTCTACAAGCACAACCATGTCCAGCAGAGCCCTGGCAGTTTTGTAAGTAGGGTAAATGCCTAGAGTTCACACTTAAAGAGTATAGCAAATGCACTCAGTGAACTAACACTTCTTGTTACTCTTTGTGTTTTTGTTACATGACAGAGAAAGGGAGATAAAGTTTCTGAAACACTCCTCAACCTGCTTACTTTTTTAAAAACACAAATCTTTTATTAGTTTGAAAGAATTGGAAAGAGCAACAGGACAAAGGAGAGCAATTTTCCACATAATAAGTTACAAAGAAATTTCACTGATGCCATTTGTTGTTTACAAGCCCTATTTTATTTTCAGTTGCTGCACGTTTGTTAGCCTTGGTGATGTAACCAAACCAACCCAGTCCAATAGCTCTGTGAAAGCACTAGACCAAAGTTTGCACTAAAATTAAGGGATGTGTTGTACGGAAGGATGGCAGAGACAGGGCATTGCCTCTTCACTTTTCATTTGCCTCCATCTTTATCTATCTAAATGGCTAGGCAGCTTCATAATATGTAGATTACTGCATTAGATTTCTCGTACTGACAACAATTATTATAAACCCCATTGCACAAAGAATGGCTTGTTGCTTTTCTTATTCTGCAGAAAATAGTTTCAATGCCTTCCGTGAAATTGCACTCTGTTCTGGCTTTTTCCTATACTGAGTCCAATGCTAACAAATACCTGTGCCATCCCCTGTATGTTTACACAGCAGCCTATAGTCTGACAGAGTTTGTCTCAAGGCAATGGTAAAGATCTGGATACAGCACCTTAAATGTCATGTCTGTGTCTGTACCCATGTCTGCTGGATTAGCAACATGGTCTACAAAGAGCTCTGTCTCATACAGAAGTCTGCAAGAATCATTTTGAGGACACATTCTGTCTTTGGATTGTCTCTGATCTGAGTGATGATAAAACTGCCATTGGCCTCAGGAAAAATAATAAATTTAATTATAATTATGAATTAAATGAACTGGGGGAAGATGCATTTTGCCAGGCAATGATACGTAACTTGCACATTGCTTTATAAAACTAGTACACACCCTTTAGGGCATCCAAGTAAAAAATAAAATTGTTCTCCTGCTTTTGATCTAAATCTCCTTTTTGTTACTCAGATGCAAATCAGATATGACTTGATTACCATCAGTACAGTTTTACCAGGCTAAGCATCGATGTGGGGGAAAGGAGAAGGTAAGGCCAAGGAAGAGGTAACAGGGCACAAGCTGATTGCTATAGGTAACCCAGTTGTGCAGGGTGTCCGCATTAGCCATGTCAGAGTGATAACTGTTTACTGTTTCATCTTCCTTTGCCATTGGTTTAATATCTGACCATGCTCCCTTCATATGAAACAGCAAAATGGAGTGAAGCGTGCAATTGAGAGCAGTCCTATTCACTGCAGTTCTGCAAGCCAGCAAAAGTACATAGGCTCCTCTTGCTTCTGCAGCTGTGCAGCTTTCCAATTCTTGAACCTCTGCTCTCAGCTCATGCAATGTCGAGCTGTGTGCTGATGTTACACAAGAAAGATGATGCTCTCTTCTCTCTTTCAGCTTTCCCCAGCTTGCTGAGATGGGCTGGTCAAGATAAGGTGGATAAAATGAAAAGTATTACTGCATCAGATCTCTGGTAGCCTAGATTTTATTTATTTATTCATGTATTCATTATGTTCAGTATAGGAGGCCTGTCATCAGACAGAAATAACCTCTTTCCTGTACTCAAGTTGAACTAAAAATGCAGTGTTTCGGATGCCACAGATGACCATGCCCTGGCATTAGAAAGGGCTCCAGGCTGGCACCTGTGCCTGACAATATATTGCACATTGCTTCTGGACCTGTACTGAAGTTGCGTCCTTTGGTGAGGATAAAAGAAGGAAAGAAAGGATGTATTTGAGTTTTGTTTTGTATGTGTGTTTAGAGAGCAGACTCTTGCCCAGCAGCCTCCTGATCTACGCATGGCTGCTCAGTGTTGATGGCTTTCATTCTATACCATGCAGAGCTTGCTCTTGTCCTCCTGGGGAAGTGTCATTCAGGCAAGGTAGGATTGTCTGCACTGAGCTCTTGTGGGTGCAGGAGAAATTCATTCTTCTTTCTGGTATTTATTTATTTTGTTTCTGAACTGAACTCGCCCATTTCATTGAATGCTCTATCAATCCTCCTCCCCTCCCCTCCCCTCCCCTCCCCTCCCCTCCCCTCCCTTCTTTTTTCCCCCAAACTGTGCCTGCCCTCTGCTTTCCCTGCTGAAAGTGCATTTACTTTTGTCAGTGCTCAGTAAATGTAAGCCTGAAATTCCCTTCAGTGTGTTTCTAATAGAGTTCAACAAGTTTCTGCATGCATCTCATTTGTGGGCTGCTATAAAGCCAAGGACTCTTTTTTAGATACAGAAGGCCTGCACTGAGTTCCACCCCAAGCAAGCAGATCTGAGCCTTCCAGGCTGGCTAAATATGATGCTGTTATAAAACTGCAATCTTCCCAGGCTTTTTGGTGAAATCTTTCTTCTTCGAGATACTGAAGAATTAAGGTGTGATTGCCTCATAGCGTGCTGCCCTTACCATCAGTTGGCTGCAGGGCTGACAGAGGATAAGGTGCTGAGAAAGCCACCATCTCCTCTTCCTTCATAGGGTAAGGCAGGGAAATATGCTTTCTCTTTTCAGCGGGCTCCTGGGATGGGACAGGGACAAGAGGGACCTCTGACAGGGCAGTAATTCTCTCCATCAACTTGCTTCTTGCTTACACATAACATCTCATTGCATCTTTGAAGAAGTCCTTTTTCTCCCACTTCTCATGCTGTTTGGCCTAATTGTCATGGCAAAGTTTCTAGCTCAGGCAACATAAATGGGCTGTAAGGTGGTAGCACGCTGTACGGCATGCAGGATTTTTGCTTTCATGTTTCCCATCTGGTGGCAGCATGATATTGCATACCCTTCCTGGGAATTAAGAAAATTCTGGGACCAAAGGACTTGGAATTGAGCGATTTGTCCCTTTCTGCTTTCAGGAAGCATGCACTGTAGAACAAACCATTGCCTCCATCCTGAGAAAGCTGTCTTACCAAGCTAGCACCTGCTGTTAATCTCACAGTAAACAATACTCGTTGCTCTAGAAAGCTTTTAATCATAACATTAAAAACAAAACAGAAATCCCATTCATACAGTTAGCTCCGGCTGCCTTCCTTGCAATGCACAGGGAATGATCTTGCCGAGTGATGGGCATCCAAATGCAAACGGAATTAGCTTCACAGCCATTCATTTTAAATTGCTTTTGACTCATTCTGAAGTGAATTCCATTTGAGAAGAATTTGCTGCAGGTCTCACGCGAGGAGATAATGGTCCTATCTATTATGATCTAAGCAATAATAGTGTAAGTCTTACAGTTTAGAAATATAGTGAGTTATACACTGGGCTGATGAGAATTAAATCTTGATATATAGTAATAAAACTAGTGATCTAGAGATGAATAGATTGGTGTATGAAACACAATATTTTCCTGCCACAGATTAGAACAGGGATACTAGTCCATAAAAAGGGAAGTGTACTATAAAATCTCTTTTTCCACTTGTTATGCTTGAAGAGCTATAATACATACAGTTTTACAAACAAGTGCATGAAAAGAATAAAGACGTTGACATCAAAAGGCTCTTGCTTAGAAAAAGGTTTGTTTTAGCTTCATAGAAAATTAAACTAAAATTAAACTGAAATTTCTATGTGCGTCATTCTGTGCCAGCTTCAGTGCTGATTTCAGTAACACTTTACCTATTCCTATAGATTTTGCATTTCATTTGCACTTAAAATATATATAAAATTGTCAGATACTACAGAAGGCACATAGAAAAGCACATCTGTATTCAGGCCAGCAACTAAAATAAAAAAATCCAAATTAAATTTATAGATTAAAAGGACTTTTTAAAATTTACTCTCTTAATATGAATGAATTGCATAAGTGAAATCAGTTTAGTGGTACCATTAATCAGGTCTTTTGTCTTGCTAACATAAATCAGTCAATAACAACAGATGGGCTGTACACTTTATTATGTGAAAATAAAGATGAATGTGACATATTGCAGAAGTAAACTTGCAGCTCAAAGTTGCTGAGCACAAAAGGGGCTTTGTTATAACAGGGGAGAAGTGTGCATGACTTGTGTTTGTATTTGATCAAGGTTGTGAAGAAGCCATGGCAGAATGATTGGCAGTCAAGTTTGTTTGTTTCCTCCAGACAGAGGAAAAATTGTCTACCTCTTCAGCACAGTTCAATAAGAGCAATATAAAACTTGCTTCTTCATTGACCAATTGGGAGATAAAAATTTTAAATAACCAGAGAGGATCATCAGGAAGACTGAGATCAAACTCTCAGACAAGATTTATCCCCTTGTATAGAGATGGAGCACACTGTGAGAGCTGAACTCCACCTGCTCTATAGAAACAGACCCACTGGGTCAATAGTTGAAACACAGTAATTCCTCAGAAAACTAAGTCGGTACTCTTTTGGACAGAGGAATGGCCCATGCTTAACTGGTCAGGAGAACCTTTGATGGAAGTATTTATAAAATCATTGGAAACGTGGCTTAATGAAAGCACAGATTCATCAAATGACTTTAAGTTCTGCTGAAAGCTTGCTTTGTAGAGGGTTGCAAAAAATTCTGAGCATTTTCAAGTATTCTGTATTGATGTTTTCAGAAGTAAATGTGTTTGATCTTTCAGAATAGTAATACACTACCATTATAATTATCCATTCACATTGCTGCAAACATCACTATGAAAGCATAACAATATATAATTCCATTTTTAAAAAATGCAAGATTTTATCTGAATTTGGTTCTAAATCCCACTCCGAATGATCAGTCTGTGCTTTACCTGTAATCCACCAACATGTGACTTGGGTTGGGTCTGTTTATTTGCTTGTCGGAATAAACTTTTCCAACAATTTGAATGCAGCAAGAAAACCCACACCTTTGTCTTTTCTGCAGCTCTCTTCTTCCTTTTAGACTTTCTACTTACATCTTTGCTAAGGTGCAGTTAATTGGTCAGGCAGCAGAAGTATTGCTTTTGATAATGTGCTGAAATCTAGAGGTGAAAATAAATACATTTATTCTTCCAGTCACCAGAAATTAGTGAAGCAATACTTGTTTAATTATGAAACATATGTGTGCTTTGTTAGTTTCCATCTGTCTGCTCACTGATTTGCAATTAAATGACCAGAAGAAAAAGATACATCCTGTGGCAATTCAGGGGAAATGATTCATCTCTAATGTTGTTGTGCTGCATGTGGCTGTGGAGCAATTGTGTGAGGGAGGGAAGCAGTGGGAAAGTGGGGAGTTACAGGCAGAATGCTGGAAATCCTTTTGCTTCAGTTTAGGCATGTTTCTTTGTCAGGAAACCAAATGTTGTGTTGCATTGCTCACTGAATATCATCATTCCCTTTGGGAAGAACTGGAGAGCAGAACAGAGCAAGGAAGAAATACCTAATGAGAAGTGGACAGAGGACTGCAGAAAGGGTGTCTGAACTGGTCAGAATGGAAAGAGAAAGAGGAAGGAAGGAAAGTGTTAAAAATGAAATTGAACTATTTGGAGCACTGGAGATGGAAACTGAATTATTATTGTATGTCACAGATGTTCTCTTTGCTAGAAAAATGCCAGGCTGTATTTAGTGGTCCTTTCTTCGTACGTTTAACAGCTCCATTGTGTTATCTCTGAAGGAGTGATGTGGCAGTGAAACAAGCTCATCAAACTAGAGAAAAAATGCTAGACAATTATGAATTAATGTGAAAAAAAAAGGTGAACTTATGCTATATTCATAAGCAGTTCAAGAGGCTCACAAAGTCTCTTACTGCACAGGGTGCTCCCTGGGCAGCCAGCTGCCTTCTCGTCCCATTTCCTCCTGTCACTGCTCTTTCTCATCTTTCTGCAATGCTATGGCTAGAAGAAGGGCCTTCCATGCCCATGTAATTCTGGGAACAGCTGGTTCAGGCATGTCCTAGGTAGGGGAAGGAGCTGCCTGACATTTTGTCTTTGTGAAGACTGGCAGGGAGGAGATAGCCAGCCTTCTGCAGGGCTTTTAGTTTGATGTTCTGTGCTGTTTTATTGCTCACCAGCAACGTCCATCACTGTTTATAGTGATAACTCCTTCAGAGGCAGAAAGGATGAGGTTGAGAAGAGCTCTCAGGACCATCAAGCTTATTGCTGATGGATCTGTCACCATTTGGCGATCCCACCTGGCGCCACCCTTCCCTAATTCTTGCATGCATTGACAGCAAGTGAGTGGGACAGGGGTTGTTCTCAACTGAAATGATGCTGTCTCCACTAAATTGGTGTTTTCTGGTGTGTAAATATACTAAGCAGAAAGGGGCAGAAGGGCTTGAAAGAGAGGTTTGTGAAGAGGGGAGCGAGAGAAAGAAGGTACATGGGTTAGGTGTTTTTAGTGATTCCTTCTGTTTATTTGGACTCTTTTCCTTCTTCTTCAGACTTCTTGCACTGAATTTACTCATGACCAGCAGCTCCAGGAGGTGCACGGGTTCCTTAAATCTATAGCATGGGTTTCACTGGGCCAAAGTTTCACCCTCTCACAACTGCCATGCCCTGTGTTGCAGCTCCTGCATCCTCTCCATGGTGGGAACAGCACAGACAATGGTGCCACAAACCAAATACATTAAATACAGCTTGACACTCTCGTTAGCAGTCTTCATGACAGTCTGAATGCTGAACAAAGAGGCATAGACCGGACATGCATTTAGTCTTCTGCTCTTAAAGAAAATTTAAAATTGTTCATCTAAAATGAAAGGCGTTATTTCCTATTTGTAACATCCTCAGCCTATACTTGCTCTGTGCATTCACTTGATTAAACACAGTGATAAGTCACAATAGTAAAGTGTGACCTTGAAGCCTTCAAAAGTTTCTATTATTTCTTTTTATGGTTTTTCAGTCAACTCTCCCAAGTGCTAACATAATGTTTTATTGCTTGTGTTGCTGGTGATGATAACAAAGGGCCATTTCCAGTCATATGAATGTGCACATCGCTGTCACATCACATAGAGAAAGGAGAACTGAGGATGTAAAGAAATATTTCTTCTAGTCTGCAAACAGCAGTGCATTTAAGCCTCTGTCTAAGATAACCTTTTATTTGAAAAGCATGATCAGGAAGTACTTTTGAGTCTTTGACAGCTGAATTTTGGTTGTTTCATTTGCCCTTCTTGTTTCTTTTTTTGCAGATGATGATTTTTTTCATGAACTTCCAGAAACTTTTCCTTCTGATCCTCCAGAGCCATTGCCCCACTTTCTCATTGAACCCGAAGAAGCATACATAGTGAAAAACAAGCCTGTGAATCTGTACTGCAAAGCAAGCCCAGCCACACAGATCTATTTTAAATGCAACAGTGAATGGGTTCATCAGAAGGACCATGTGGTGGATGAGAGAGTAGATGAAACCTCTGGTGAGTTTCCATTATGTCATGAGAATTAAAATGCTTCATATCAAGCTGACCTTTGTAATCTGGCAGCTACTTTTCTTTACTCCTGATGCAGCTGTGAATTCTGCAACTGGCAATACTGAGCACTAGCTGTCATAGCACAGAGGTAATGTCTGCATCCTGGTCAATTAGTAAAATGTGATTTGTAGAGGGTCCTACTCTCATCTGAACCAAAAACCATAAGGACCTTTCACAAGAAATAGAGAATTGTTTCCTTAGCCAAATCTACCCCGTTGTTCACTTCTCTATTGTCACAGATTCTGAGTGGTTGTTCTGCATTTTAGGTACAGACCAGGAATCACAATTTCCAGAAAGTGCTGAAAAGTATATGGGTTCTTCCTAGAATAGGGTTTTTCATGGGGAGATCTGGGTGAAAATAGGAAAAAGAAAAAAAAAAAAACAATCATCTTCTAGGATGATTCTATGAAGGAAGGAGAAAGTACATGTGAGCATAGTTTAGAGCAGGGTATTGATCCAGAGAAAACACCTGGCTGTTATTCTGTTACATTTTTCACCTGCTCCACAAAGCCCATATGATGGAGAACAGTATGTTAGCAAGGAAGAGAAAGAAATAAAAAGCCCAGAGCCGCATCCTTCCTCAGTCAGTATCTGAAATACAATGGCATTCATCGGGGCTGGAGGTAAAGCTTAAAAACTTGAGCTATTATCTAGAGGAAATCAAAGATATGATTGTTCCAATTTGGGAAGACTGGTAATCAATTGAGTTGGAGTAACATGCAAGGAGAGAAGGGAAACTTACTTCAAAAACTCAAAACAGCAGTTTTGATGGCTCTGAGAAATAGCAGGATACTAAACAAGAAGGTACCTTTCATTTGGGAATTACACCACCACTTGGTCTAATTACTTAGAAAAATAACTCCACCAGATGTCTTGGAAGTCTCTTGTGAACTGCCTTTTATTTGTTTTGGCTCATTTATTTGTACAGAGATCAGAAGCATAAGCTTTTAACAGTACTGTGGTGCTCTCAGCTTGAGAAAGAGAAGGTGGGTGTAGGGAAGAAAGACTCTTGAAAAAATCTATATTAAACTTAGGGCCTCTTTATTTGATTGTAAGAATAGGCAATTCCAGCAGGGTGGATGCAGCAGAAAAACTCAAAAAAGAAATATCTTAATACATCAGCTTTTTTTTCTTTTCTTTTCTTTTTTTCCATCCATGGTAGTGCACTGCTGTGAAGGACAAGCAAGAGAACAGCTATCGCTGTTAGTTCTTTAAGCTTTTATCAACATCAGTATTCAGTAACTGCATTGTGGCTTCTGTGCAGTACAGTCAGAGGCAGCTTTGAAAATGAAGGGTCTGATTTTTCTCAGTAACCTAGAAGAACTAAAACAGCATTTGTTTTGAACTCAGCAGTTCTGTGCTGATCTGGAGGAGGAAAAAATAAGTTTCTAAATGATTGTTTTCAGGTTTCTTCTTTCTGATCTGAGAAAGGGAATTAACATTCCATGTAAACAATGAAAAAGTACAGCAGGCTTTCATATGGAAAAGCTAATGTAGGGCCTGTAAAAATCAGTTGTGAATCGTGTACCTCAAAAGATAACACTAACAGCAAGCAGTTATCCATCCAGCTACAAAACAAAATTGCTGAGTAAAGCACTGCTCTGTAGTGAAAAAAGGAATACCTAAAAATGCTGCATACTTCTTGAGTAAACTGACTTGAATACCAGAAGTCCACACATGGTTAATATATAGTCTAGGGTTAGTGTGTTTTGTAAAATTGGTGCAATAATGCCCAATAAAGTGCAAGATGGAGACAAATGCATTATATTTATTCTCAGAACTTAAAACATAATGAGACAGAACAAAAAATTATTGAGAATACTTAACAATAAATGCATTCTGCAAGCTTTATTATGGGAGGTAGTTTACATTTAGGAAACACTGACTTAAAAAGCTTGAGCCAAAATAAGAGCAAGAAGTTACAAAGCTGGCTCATCCTGTTAGCACCTTTGCTCTGCAGCACAGCTTACAGGTCTGAGAGAAATGCTGATGTGTGGACATTAGTTTTTAATGCAAGTGAAAAATTCATTGCAACAATTTTTTTTTTTTTTTTTTTTAAATCTCATTCCAGAAGAACTTCATGGTGCTGCAAAACAATTTGAAGCAGAGAATGTAGAAACCTAGTCTTGAAAAGAGATGCAGCTGAATATATTAAAGGACAAATGTTTTGAATGATAAACAGCAGCAATTACATGTAAACAAAACCCATATCCAATTAGAGAACCTACATTAGAGAACCTACATTTGTCAGTCAACCTGGTTGATGCCAAAGGGTTGGTTAATGCATATAACAGGTGCAACATTTGTGCATCTTTCTCTACTTAAAATGAGATTCTACAGCTCATAACAGAGTGTTAGATATAAATGGATAAACTGTATGTTTAATAGGAGTAAAGTTGTAAGTAAAATAGAAACTTTTTTTTTTTTCAAAATAATAGAAACTCAGGAGAATGTATATCTGCTGTAGGAGGAGCTGGAGATGAAGCTGTAGGATACCATGGCTTTGAGAATTCATATTGGTGCCTAAAGAGAGAAGGCACTAAACGTAAGAGGTGATCAGCTTGGCAGCTTGCACCAGCCATCCTGCAAAGCCCTTTGGCTCTACCACTATTGAGGCTACTTAGGTCTCTTTTGCTTTTTTTGGCTAGTTAGCACAATAGTTATGACACAGGGCACAACAGTAGCACGTGAGATGCACAGAGGGTAGTGAAGGGTTGGGAGCTCAAGCCTGTGCTGCTTCTGGCTTCAAGCTTTTGGATAAGGAGGCTAGAAAAAAAGTCCACATACCAGAATATGCCTATCTCTTATGTGTGCATGTGTTGTGTGCCTGTCTATGTATGAAGAAAGTGGGTGCACTGCCCTGTCTGCACATGCAGACATGAAATCCAGTCTGTCTTCTTGGAGCACCTCTAACAGCAAACTCCTTGTTTACTCACCTTGTAATAACCCAGAGCTCATTTATAAAGTAGTTCTGCTGCTCCATCTTGTAAGCCAAGCAACTGAAAACTCAGCACATTCTTCACCTGTGATGTTTTACCACTCCTAAGTTCTGTTCTGCACAAATATGAAGAGGTGCACCATGCTGAAGTGCTCTTCAGCTGCCATTTTTGAACCGAGCTTTCCCTCTCTGGCCCTCAGGTAGTAAAGCAGAGCAAAGGAACCAGATAAACAGGCAATAAAATAAATGACAGGAAAATAGTAGAGGTCAAGTATGCTTTCTTTTCTACAGCACAGGTTGTAGGAAAGAGAGGTGTCTAAAATACAGGTATAATGCCAGCGGTACTTCATCTAGGAATTGTAAATGATGCGTGAAAGAGATAAATATGCTTTGATTTGTGAAAGATTATATGCTCATGGATTTTGAGCCTGTGGCAAGGAATTAAATCTGCCTAGAGATAATTAACTCTTCTTATAAGGCAAATTTGTTTCTGCCACCAATAAAACTAGAGAAAACAGCACAGCAATAATTGTGTGCAAGAGGAGGAATGAGAGTGCAGTCATACTCTCATTGAAGAGAGCAGCTAGACACTAATAGAGACTATATTAAAAATGCTAATTTTTAAGAGGAGAGAAATAAACAATTCTCCCGCATTTGCTTATATGTATGTACATATATACATATACATGTGTGTATATATCTTTTTCTTTATAATGGAAAAGGTACAAAGTCAGAGTTATGTACCTATGCACTTTGCAGTGTGTGCTATTTTAAACAGTAGGTAAAACTTCTCTGTGAGGAATACGCACAGGGACTCTGTGGGAGTTGTTACCTTCTGGTTGGAGAGAATGAGAACAGTAACAGTGACAGGGTGTTCTAGTACCACTTTATTTAATCAAATTGGCCTGAAGAGAGCCTGGCAAAAAATTCCAGTGATTGAGCTTGAGAAGCCAGAAGCTTTACTTAGAAGATCATTAAATTCTGCTTTAAACTTCAGACTCTCTGGAATTTTTCTTCTTTATGAAAAAGTTAAGCATTTTCATAAAGAAGTCAAATGGGTGCTTTGAAAATCTTTAGTGCAGATCTTTGACTTTCATTTCCTAAGTACATGAAATACAAGGCAAGTCATGGTCTATTTTTTTATGTTTTACTGGAATATTTTCCCATTAATGTGGAAAAAATATATGTAAAGAAATAAGAACACCGGTTTTAAAAAGTAAAAATGGAAGTTGTTTTGAGGGAGCACATTTGATTTTATGACCGACTTTCATAAAAGATAATAGCAAAGAAAGTAGAAGGAACCCTGCAGAACTGCTGCTACTGGGGGCAAGAGAATTCCATTGTCAGAGAGTGGCAAGCTTAATGACATCAATAATTATTAGAGAAATTTTTGCACATTTTCCAGATTATCATGCCTCTAAAAATGGCTATGGCAAAAGATTTTATCTTGCTTGTCTGTTTTTTATGGAGAAATACTTACATGCAGAAAAAACGTTCTGTGGTGGCAGAAAAAAAAAAAAAAAAAAAAAAAGCTGCAGACATACAGAAAATCAGTATCTTGCACCACTTTAATTTGTCCAGAGGGATTAAATGCTGCTAAATCAAAACAAATATTGCCCTGTTGTACAAGAGAGAGAAATCAGGACTACTGCTTATCCATTTGTATATGCACTGAAATAATTTCCCCATAGATATTAAGGTGAAATGATCTATAAACCCTCTCTTGCTGTCTGCAATGGCAGTGACTTGTACTTCTTTGTCTGCTTCAAGCAAAGAGAAAACAATGTTAGGTAAATTTCAAGTGTTAATGAAATGTTTAGAGCAATTTGGTCAACATTCTGTTGGCCTACAACTTATTTTTCTCAGGGAGAGAAAGACTCAGGGAGTTTACTGATTCCCTCCTGAGTGTTCCCAACTAGTAGCAAGATGGAATAAAGACTCCTGCACCTGTCCTGAGAGCTCAGGTAGTGCAAAATGAAGTTTATTTGTGCCATCACAGTGGAAAGACATGCTGAGGGAGGCTCTGTTAAGGACCAGGTGAAATCACCAATTCTTTTATCCATCTCTGGCCTTCAGAAGCAGGATCTCGGGGGATATAACACTTACCAGGACATCCTTGTGCCACTTAGCCCTCAGCAAGGAATAAAGGTAACTCCCTGTACTTCCCTTGAGCTGTCCCTTCCATTCACCACTTCTCCTCAAATCAATAAAAACAATGAAGTTAAAATCTGGATCAGAATAAGATTTCTACCTGCTGCAGGTGGCTTCTCGGACTGCACTCAGCAGGGTAAACATGTTCTTCTTCTCAGACAGAAGTCTCAGACTTCTTCATTTCAGTCTCTTGACACAGCTGCTGCTGTGATTCCTGTGCTTACCTCCCACCATTACCTTTTCCCATTAATAATGTATTTCTGGATGACTTGTAGATTTGATGAAAGGAGACTGAGCTTTTGACATCTGGTCAGCATTGATCTGGCAAATAGGAGGTTGTTACCTTAAGCAATGGCTTTGGCAGCATGTCAAGGGAGTAGGCATCCAGCTAGCTAAATCTTTAATAGTTTTCCCTCAACAGAAAGATCAAAGATTGACGTCTACCCTTTTGCCTTTAAGGCTGTTCTTGCAGGATGTTGCAGCCAAGACAGCATGGAGAAGCCTCCACAGTGACTATCTGCTGTTCTGGCACCATTTACAGAGACAGAAATATCACTTCCACAGCACTCTATCACTTTCTTTTTCTCTGTGTGTATAGATCTCATGAAAGCTCTTTTGGTGTGTGTGACATGATGTTTTGAGGCTGCATTGCCCTAGCAAACAAAAGCCCCAGCAATTTGTTTGACCTCCAGCTAACATTCCTTGTTGAAGCTGGGACTTCTGATTACACAAAGATCATCTTACACCCTCTCATTTTGAGCAGTTGTGCGCTTCTGTCCTGGTATTTTTCATGAACAACAGAAACTATTGCTACTGTTAAAATGCAGCACTTCTTTGAATATCAGCTGTGGAAAATTTAACTTAGGAGTTTAGATATGAAATTTAGGTGCCATGTAAGAATGAGTCTAGGAGAGGAGCACAGAGGAGTATTGTTTTCCTTGTTTTCTCTTTTCCTTCTGCATGTTTGCTCTTTTCCTTCTGCATGTATTTCTTCCTTAATGCCTGTTTGCTTCTTCGTGACCTGCTAAAGCCTCTTAATTCTCTTTATTATTTTTCAAGTGTTCAAAATATGACCAGTTTCCCTTAGCAACTTCAGTAAGGAAATTACAAGTGATAATAAATGCTGCAGTTATGCCTCAGCCTGCAATATTTTGACTCTCTGGGGCAGAATACCATAGGATTATGTTAGTATGGGTAACCACATATCATAAATAAGAATTGTTTTCATTCCACTGTTGTCATAAGCCATTTTATTTTCTGTTTGTCATTGGATCAAATCCATTACAAACATCAAGTACTCCGATTCAAAAAAATTATTTCTTAGCAACGTATTGCCAATTTTTAATTCTATACCTTCAATACTCTCCCCTAATCCACCTCATTTCAAGGAAATTTAAAAATGTGTCCACGTGTCTTTTCTAAATGCTTCTATTAACAGTTTGGAGATGTGGATTAGTCCATCTCCTTTAGTAATTCTAACTCTGCTCTCTGCAAGGATGCTATAAGTGAAACATGCCTATATGTATGGACTGAAAGGCTGCAGCTGGTCCAGAAAAAGCAGCAGTCTCTGTTCCCAAGGGACTGAGATTCTGTGGAAAGGTACAGGATGTTTACTTACCTAGAAATATATGAGTAAACCCACAGTATTTTCCTATTTGACATTTTGTTTGGTGCTATTTCAGGTGCCACTCAAGCCTCCATTCTGCCCATCACTTCCTGTGACCTTGCGGGAGGCCTGCGCCCATCACTGCTATGAGAGGAGCTCTTTCTTCTCCTCTCCCAGCTAGCACCTCCCAAATCACCCTGATCAAGCAAATTCCCCACAGCAAAGCTACTGTAGGCATTTTTAAAGAAGACAGTTTTTCCTCTTTTATCTTGAGTAATTAGTACATTTTGATAGAAAAAGAACCTTTTTGAATGCTTCGGAAGCAACACATATATGCTCCTCCAGAGAATCCTCATTTTCTGGGATAAAAATTCAAAATGATGGTGTTTCTCAAACGGTTTTGTTTTGTTTTTGTTGTTATTATTGCTTTTTTTTTCTTTTGGAGGAAATAGAGACATCACTAAGTTCAGTACTTATCACAGGAAGGGAAGTTATATTTTTGAGTAGACGGTAAGTACATTAGGCCCTACATTCGCTCTCCTGCTTATAGGTAGTGCAAAATCATCAGATGAACCCGTAATTTTTTTCTCTATAGTTAGTAAGATTGCAACGGAGTTTGTAGATTTTGAATTTAACTTTATCGAGTATAGTATTTATGGTAAATAACACACTTATAATGCATATATTACCATATAATTAATTTCTTCATTAATCATATGGTGCTACAGAGGGTTTTTATCCCTGTAATTACTTGTGGGAGGCAACTTCTAGTTCTTCCATCTAGACACCTTCTTTTAATGCTCACAGACCTGGGCACCTGTCTGTTCTTGTGCCATGGCTGTTGTTATGAGGGGACCAGCCACTTCCTGACCTGGTGCTCCCGCGTGCCAAAACAATGTGGTGCACTGATGTGTTGATTTGGGCTCGTACCAGCTCCAATGCACTGAATTCTCTTGCTCTGTCCTGCAAGGTTTTTGGGGATGCTAACAGGGGGGCAAAAGGAGCTCTTCCTCTTTCTGCAAGTTAATCCTGCCTAGGCTCTTTCTGTGAGTAGTTATGGGCTCATGAGAAGAGTCATTCCAAATTTTCTGTGGGCTTGCCATGTATCTCTGTGCAAATCACTCCACTTTTCAGTTATTTACCTCTGCTGAGTTCTCTGGGACAAAAAGATAAAAGTTTAGGGCATTTGTGCCTTATAAGGCCAATGAGTTTTGGCTTTGTTTGTCATGGGAAGTGAGTTTCAGTTGCTTTTTGGATGCAGGAATGGAGGAGAAGAAGAGCAGAACCTAGACCTCATGTGCTGCCCAACAGAAGGGCTGCAGCCAGCAACAACCTGAGAAGGGATGCTTGCATCCTATACATGTGGGTTTCTTAATTAAAAAAATAATGACTCAGTCTGAAATCTCTTCATTAAAATCCCTGAAAGTATTCAGGGAAATAGAGGGTTCAAATTATATCTTGCCTTTTCTTTGCTGAGAACAAGTGATAGCCCTGTTTTCACTAAGCAGACAGGCCTCCAAATCATTGCTCAGGGGGCAAGACAGAGTAACAGATGTCACACACTGTTCTGCTCCATGCAGGATCTAATTTTGTGCTGCCTTTATGGGTTCACAGCTTGTACTTGTTTTGTCCTTCCCGTGCATTCCTTCTTCATAGTTATTGAGCAACATGATGTGCTGGGTACCAGCGCAGCTGCCATTCGCTGCTCTTTCTCATCATGTTTTAATGGGGTGCCTTTCGTAACTCATAACTCTTCATCCTTCCTCATATTTTGATTGTGGGAGCAGAAAAGACATTTTTCATCAGTCTCTTCTGAATCTCTTCATCTCCCTGAATACTGATCTTCAGGCTCTCATGGTCTCTTCCATTATTTGGTCCTAGCTTTTGATTTTAGAGAGGATTGCAGTTGTCTGATTGCTGCTTTGGGCTTCCCAGTGGCTTGTGTAACAGCACCTCTGCAATAAGTGGGATGTGGGAGCAGGCAGACCTTCAGGTTTGTCTGATGAAAGTCACTTAGTCACTTAGTTCACTTGGCCTCTCTGAAAGCAGCTTCTTAACTTATTTTTGATACAGTAGTAAGCATACCCCTAAATCAGCCATGAAACGAACACAGAACAACAGTGACAGAAAAACGGTGTGGCTGTGACACATCTCCCCCAACCTTCTGTTCCCATGTAAGTGGGCTAAAAAAGGAAAAAAACATCTTGAGAAGGCTCCCAGGTGACCCTTTGTGTCATGTCGTGTCTGTCCTTGGTTTGACAATATCTGCACCAGCCACTGAACCATGTCTCTGCATCAAGCACACAGAAATGGGGCAGCTTCATCTCATCTTTGCTTCTCAAATCCATTCAGAATGGGCGTGGTACATGCATGCATATATGCATGTGCTTTTTTGTATAAATGTGTCAGTAAGTCAATAACAAAATAACTCGATGTACATTTTTACCTTAAAATGTTACCAATATATTTATTTAAAGAAATACACACAAGCCCACTTATTGTTTCTTTCTTTTCCCAGCTTTTCCACTATGCAAAGAGAATGTAAACACGCTGTTCAAAATTCAGATGCTCTCTGGTGGCTTCCCAGATGTTTGAAGTTCAATAGAATTTTTTTCCCCCCTAATTTCCTCACTTCTTCTAGTGAAGTGCTAAACAACCATTATTCTTTTTTTTTGCCTGCACATTGAGATTCATCTGTAGGCTCCAAACTGCCTCAAAAGTGTTTCAATTTTGCATGAGCACTAAGCTGGGGACTGGGAAGCATTACCCACTGCTGAAGGCCCAGATCATTAGAAAGAGCATGTAAATCCTCTGAACCAGAAATAAAAAGTGCACAGATTTTCTTTGTGAAGTCTCAACTGCAGCTTTATGTAAAACATGAACCTCTGGCAGGATTTTTTCCTGGCCTTTGGAAAACAAAACAAAACAAAAAAAACAAAAAGCAACAGTATCTTTTCTCAGCCACATGTGCCCCAACCCAAAGCAGGGAAAATTGGGCTTTGACTCAAAAGCTGCTAAGAGCTCATCCTCTAGCTTTCCTGCGTGAGTTCCCCTCTACCTTCTTCTTCCTCCTTTCTGGGCTGCTGTGCAGTGGGAAGGTTTGGGTGGGGGCTTCCTTGTGCATTTCTTTCTACTCCAATACCTCAGGGATCTAAAATGGTGATGGCTGTGGTAGAAAACAGATGTACGTTTGCAGCAGTTTTTCTTCAGAGTCCTGCTATACCAAAGCACAATTATTTCTTTTGTACGAGGAAGAAGAAAAAAGAAAAGGGAGGGGGGAAATAGCAACAATAAGCACACATTGTTACTTGTGGAAGAGAACAGCACATTTTGGAGCAATTTGCGCATATTAACACAAAAATACCATGAAACAAAAAATAGCTTCCATTTTTTAAAAAGTGAGGGGAGGTTGTTATTGTCTCTGAGATGTTTATAGGTGAGAAAGAGCAATTCAAAGTAATTTTAAAGTATTGAACATATAGAGAACAACAAGGTGCCTAGGTAATCATGGAATTGTTCGAGTTGGAAGGGACCCTTAAAGGTCATCTAGTCCTACTCCCTGCAATTAACAGGAACACCTACAGCTAGATCAGATTGCTCAGAGCCCCATCCAGCCTGACCTTGCAGATCTCCAGGGGTAGGGCATCTACCTCTGAGCAATCTGTGCCAGTTCTTCCCTACCCCTATCATAAAAAACATTCTCATTCTATCCAGCTTAAATGTTCTCTCTTTTAGTTTCATTTCTCCTTGTCCTGTCACCACAGACCCTTCTAAAGAGCCTGTCCCCTTCTTTCTTACAGCCACCGTTTAGATACTGAAAGGCTGCTATCAGGTCTTCCTGGAGCCTTCTCTTCTCCAGGCTGAACAGCCCCAGCTCTTTCATCCTGTTCTCTTAGGGGATAGGAGAGGGATATTGCACCTGCCCTATGAGGATGAGCCCACACAGCCCTTGCCTGCAGCCCACCTACTCCACCCCTGCAGAGACCAGGGCTTGCATTTGTTTTCCACCCATATCCAAGAATTCAATTTTGAAATCTTTCTTGCATCTTACAACACTCGATCCTTCAGATGTTAATGGGAAAAGAACAAAAACAGCTTGTTTTTACTAAAAGAAAATAAAACCCAAACAGGATGCACGTTCTTTAATTCCAGTTCAAAGTAAAATCTCTCTGAAGACAGCCCTTTGTAATTTCTGTGGAAGTGAGTAAGTCAGTTAAAAAACAGCGCGGGAATGAGGATTTTAGCTCAACCTACTGCTGTTAATTGGTAATTAGATACCCTAGCTAATGTGCAGACTAGTGCAAACCTGATGTAGGTTTTAATGCAGAATTTTCATTAGGCTGTTCATCTGTACTAATTTGAGTCAAAGATGTATTTCTTTCCTAGGGAGAAAGTTATGAAGAGACCACAAATAGCTGGAAGCCTTTAATTTAAATATTTGAGCTAATATTTGTGGAAAATTGTTTGTAATCTGCCTTCAGTTGCTTTCTACCATCAGCCAGACACCAGTTAGGGAAAAGCAGCATCAAAGCAAAAACAGGTGCATGCAATCACAAAGGAGGATTGCTGTGTATTAAAGCTGTTTGCTTTTTTAAAATATCTCTAGATATCTATGTGCCTATTTATCTTTTGTTGAGATTGCCACTGCTTTATGTAGAAAATAAGATATAGGCAAAGTGTGCCGTTATGCAATCATCTCTGTCCCATTAGGATGCACAGAGTACATTTTTCTCAGCAAGAACTTTAATATTTGAAGCTGTTCTTCTTGTACATAGCCTATTTATTCATTTTAAAAACATCACATTCTACAGCATAAGTACTCTAATGTTTTGGAGTGGAATTACTCTGTGACTGTGAGAGATCCATCTCTGCAAGGGGGTAAATAAATTCCATTCTGTGCTGATTTTATGGTTACCTTTGTAAAAAGGTTATTTCACAAAAGTGATCAGCCTTCTACTGCAGAGGCAGGTTTCTGGTAGCACCTGTGATAAGCAATTACATAAATCAGACGGATCATTCCAGACTATCACTAACTACAAAGATCATCACTCTTGGCTTTGGTCATGTGAATTGTACCATCAGAGAACAATAAAATGACAAAGGACTGTGTAATAAGAAACAAATCTGTTAACTTCCATTAAGTCTGTTTATGGTCATACCACTTTGTTGTATGGGCTTGGCCACTTTCACAAAGTCAAAAATATGAGGCTGTTTTAAGGAATTTTGGATGAAGCTTTTTGTATGAAATGTAAGACAGATGGGGCCTATGAGAATGCTTTCATCCGTTTTTGCCAAATTCTGCAGAGATGATGCAGACTCTTCTGAAATAATAGCAAAACTTCCATTTTAATTTTCCTATCAGGATTCTCCTTCCACCTTTTGTCTTGCTTTGAAGAGCACGTACAGGCGTGTTGTTAAAATACAGGGGCTGTTCTGAAAGTAAGGCCTCCTATTTTATTATATTGGCCCACAGAGTCAGATGCAGATATTCTTTATATGGCAGTAGCAGTTGAACCTTCTCACCAATATTCCATGAGGTTTTGTTGCCGCGTGGCTTATAGCAGCAGAGGGGCAGTCTGACAAAATAATGTCTGACACAGGAGTGCATATGAAGCAAAGGTGTGGCACTGAACTTCTCCATGTGGAAAAAAAATGACATTCATTGATGCTTGATGAACATTTATGGAGACTAAATAGTGGATGTGAGCACAGTGATGGATGGTGCATTTCAGCAGTGGTGACAGTGACAGTGGGTCTCTTCTGCTGGTGTACATTTTTAGGAGCATGGCATGCAGGCTCTTGTTCATTGCTGGTGAAAATGCAAAGCTAATGCTGGTGGCTGTGTTGAAAAAGAGTGTTTTGTAGCTGAGAATTTTCTCTATCAACTAGAGTTATCATGCTCTTTGTATCTGTTGTATTTTCCATAGAAATAAATAGGAGGCATTACTGCCTGTAAGATGTGACTGTAGCAGCACTTGGCATTCCCTACACCATAGCTGTTTTGCTGCTGACTCCCCAGATCCTCATCTCTATCCTCAAGAAATATGGTCCCTGACCTCTATTTCCCTCCTGCGCAGCACAAAGGGAAATTTTGTGGAATTTAGGGGAACTTGTGACTGTCTAAGGAAAGAGAGCCAACAGTACCAGCAGCCAGTTTTGGCAGACTGCTCTTAGTACTGACTTCAAGACATTAAACTTGTAAAGGGTTGCAAGTTGCTTGCATGCAAATAAGCTATATTTCCATACTTGCAGTGGCTGTGAGACACCTGCAATCTATATGCATGTATCACAACAGTGTCTTTCTCCAGACCAGCAGCTCATAAAGTTCAGTCTCCTTAAGAAATGGGTTCTATGGCATATGTGATTGCTAATTAATGAAATACCTCTCAGGCAAATGAAAGCACAAAAGCACAAAAATTATCTGAATTTCCACTTATAGAGAAAATAAATTATGCATCCTATTTCTTGGAGCTCGGAAGCACAGTTTAGTGTTGTAACTAAATAGCTTCTGGTTAGTACTGTGCCAGAGGGTCAAATACATGCCAATATAATGCTTCCACAAAAATTACTCTGTCGAAGTCCTGAGGAATAGTTTCACACACACAGGGTATTAATATCAAATGCCTAACATTTATGGCAGCCAAAATATATTGAAATAATTTCTTGGCAGAGCCATTCCCAGTGAGGTGTGGATACTGACTTTGAAGCCTCAACTGGCTCCGGACTGGAAAATTGCATTTGATTAATTGCTAATATTCTGATGTTTTCAGATGTTTACAGTGATCATTTCTCACCATAAGCAGTCATACACAGTTGCAGAACCTTATAAGATATTTTTGTTTCCCTCTGGAAAGAAATGGCTCTGACTGGCATATCTGCTCCAATTAAAATCATTGGGAAATTTGCCAACTACTTCAGTAGGTGCAAGATAGAACCCATGAGTTATTATTGCAGTTACTAATAATGTACCATAATATCATACAATTACATTACATTTGCATACATTTAAAATGATAACATTTTTGCCTCTGAAGACCAGATTATGTACCTCACAGTTTGTAGAGCCGCTAATAACTTAAGCACTTGGGGACTGTGTGAATGGAGTATGTCTGGGCTTGATTGTGTTTCTAGGATACAGCTTATAATAAGATAGTATATATATAAACCACAATCTCCTCCCCACTCTTTCTTTTGCTCCAAGAGGGGTAGTAATTTTATTTTGATGGGTACTCCTAGCCCATGCCTCTCCCCCACGTTCATGCAGCTGTGCTCCTTAGCAGCAGGCACGCTGAGCACAGCTCCCATTGCCCTCTGCCTTGTTCTACCCATTCATCTCCTGTTAACATGCAAATACAAAAATATGTAAATACAAAAATATGCGAACTTCTGGTTTCCTGCTGCTCCATTTCAGAGCCCAACTTGTGTCAGTCTCAGAAATACATTTAGTTTATTGACATTAATAATTGTGTAAATTATGCTCCTAAATATGCAGAACTTTTCATTCTTGGAGAACCTATTTAATTTGTGGAATGCCATCATAAACTGATTATTGTGAGGCTCTGAGCCTTCTTGTAAGCAAGCCTCTGTCCTAACTAAATAATTAGTGTCCTAAAGGGTTTTGGACTTCTTTTTATGGAAAGTGTAACAATGGAACATCTTTATCTGATGTCATATTTAAGTGCTTTAAAAGTCTAATCGATGTGTTTAAGTAGCCTGGCCTTGAGCAGGCTCTCTGACATTTTTGTAGCCCAACTGATCCAGAACCGTATACTCAGGACTGGGAGAAGACAACAGATTTTTTTAGTTTTGTTGTGTTGCTGTTTGTCTGTTTGTTTTTTTCCCAAAAGATTTTCATCCTTCCTTGCACTCAAGTTCTAAAACTTCTTACATTGCTAATCTCTTGGGAACTCTGCTGAATCTTTTCTCATTCACACTGATCAGAAGAGAAACACTTATGCGGAAAGAACCCAGCAACCCAAGAATGTGCTTTTAAGGAATTGTATTTTTTCAGTGTGCAATCACCATTTATTTTGGAGAATTGTTTTAAACTACATTGATTCTCTGTATTTTTGTTTTAAAGCTTCTTTCTTCACAATTTTCTTGTTGCCAAGAAATAAGGTGGTCATAATTAGACCCAGTATCTTCACTTACCTGTGATAGATACCCAAGATTCAAATGGACTGCAAGTGGATACGGAAACAGTTCTCAGTTTGCTGAAGGCAAATCAAATTTGGATAAAGCAGCAAATACCTTTCTCTTTCCCATTTTAGTTAATTGTCACAGGCAGAGTAGGAGATAGAAGTCCTGTGTTGATGCTCTCTGTGGATTTGTGCATAACATTATGAGGGACCTGTCAAGCTCTTTAGTTACCTACATTCCGTTGTTTCCCTTCAGTTGTGTTTATTATTGCATTGCTTTAAAATAGGAAAATCATAACTTCTTTCAGATTGTGGCACAATCTAAGGAACTGTTTTAATTTTGGATTTTTGCAGCCTGCTCAGGTGTTTTAAGAAAATAGGGTAAAAGTATGCTGCATAACTTCACTTGCTGTGTAGTTATATGTGAAGAACTAGACTGAGAATATCAATGTATTTCTAGTAAAGAAGGTAAAGTAGAAGAGATACTGTGTGAGAGGGGGTGACATTTTGCTACTTATCACTATAGCAAAGTAGATTGAAAGGAATAAAATGAAGATGACTGTTTGAAGTCATCATCCTAAAGCTGTCTTGTGCTAACTCTACATGTGAAGTGCACGAACGATATACTGCTGAATGAAAGCAGACATACTGAACCACCTTCTCTATGAAATCTGATGTATAGCAATCTGTCAGCTGGTAACGAGACTGTTGCTATCTGAAGTACCTTGGTAAATTTCTTCTTTGTAACCTAGCCTCAAAAGGTATTTCCTATTCAGGTTATGGTGAGGCGTGTTAGCAGAAGGAATAGGGTTATGTTTTGATGCAGCAAGAGAAGGATATCCCTCTGTGCCTAACCCAGAGTCTGAAGCTGGTGAGATGTTCCTCCTAAATCATTGTGGCTTTCTGTGCAAAGTGATGCCCATGAGCAGTACTGGGAAAGAGTGATTGCATCACCCTTCCTGTGTGCCAAGCAGAGGGAAAAGCAGCACAGTCAACAGATTCCCTTACATGCCTCAGATGCTTGCTCTGCAGCACAGGGAACAAATCAATATAGTGGAGATATCACTGTGGGGAATTTCTACATTTTTGTCACCCAAAGTTCTGGTCATTGATCCTTATATCCCAGGTGATAACAAAAAGTCACCATCTGCTTTGATAGATTCTGAATTTATAAAAAACAGTTCACCTTAGAGAAAAAGACACATATTTTTTTGCTTGTAAGCAGAAGGAGGCAGCAGCTGAAGGTATGCTCCTGTTTGGCCATGACATAACTCTTGGTATTATTTGATGTCCAAAGGCCAAATCAATTTGAATAACCTGATACCTATCAGTACTTTATGGCTCTCCCAAAACATACTAAGTGGGATAGTTTGTAATTCTGAATTAGAAAACATCTTGCAAATTCAAAGAAAAACGTCCTGGTGGTATTGTTCAATGGGAGCTGTTTTTGTGTGGCTTTGTATCTTCAACAGGCTATTAGAGAAATGTGTTTGTGTCACAGATGTTAAAAATATTTCATAATCACTATTATCCAGGACTGTCATTATGAGCCTGCTTGCCTCAGCCTCTGGGTAACATAGTCCACTGTTCCATCAAATCCTGTCATAATCAGCCATATTACAAAAACATAATATTGTAACCTTCTAAGGCTCCCTGGGCTAGTGCTATAAAAACTGGGAATGAACTGAAGTAATCTTTAGGCAAACTGCAGTTGCGCAGGGAAAATATAACGATTTTATGCATGTAATGTACATGTTCCCTCCTTCATGCTCTTCTCAACAGGACAAAAGCTACTCCTCAGACCCCTTCTGCAGCCAAATTAGCTCATCAAAGCAGAACAAGTTTATAATATAGTGTTTGCTGCAAATCAGATGTCCACACACCACTTTGATTTTCATTCTTTGAGTTCAGTTGCTATGTATTTCATTTCAAGAGGGGAAAGCTATTAAGTGTTTTCCCCAAAGTATCTGATTATTCAATGGCTGAAGATGTCAAGGATAATGAAATAAAAAAAGTGCTAGGCTGTGATGGTCTCTAGCAGGAAAATGCATCTCATTAGAAGGCATTCCCAGCAGAGAGGCCTGTGATATTACATGCATGAATTCCTTTCTGCTGGTGTTAGCTGAGTTTTGGAAGCAAACAGCATGGAGCCCCGGTGACAGTGCATGGGTGTGTACAAACAGTAATTAATCCTTAGCTCCCTGAATGGAGCCTCTATGAGGCTGGAGGCAAAATCAAAGGGCTCACTTGAAGAACATGCAAGCCATCCAGGCAGAAGCATTCTCAGCATGAATATCACCTTGTAGTCTGTGTGGGGGACTTAAAGGGCTCAAGACTGTGCTCAGCAGAAGGGCTTATAGCCCAGCCTTTGGTGTATGGTGATGGGAGATCACTGAGCAGGCTGTGAGCCAAGGTCCTTGCCATTCAGTTTCCTGGCAGTTCTAGAAAGAAAGAAAATAAGTCCTGCTACACAAAATATTTGCCTGTGGAAATTTTGTATTCAAGGCTGTTTGCGAGAGCATATTTCTGAAAAGGTGATGGTGTTTTGTGCAGGCAGACATATGTTAATGGTTTGTTGGTACTTTGGCATTGACAACAAAGACCAAATACATTGACAAGGAGTGCATGCTCCTTCTTTCTGTCCTTCCTTCTGATATCTTGTCAGGGATTAAGAGTATTTTGGACAGGCTATGCCTTTTTAAGTGGAGAAAGAGGATGTGTTGATATGAAGTTCAGTGGTGGCTGTTAGACGATTACCATTACCAACAATTCCTGCAGTGGTATCTGAGACACCACAACACTTCCTTGCACTTAGAAGTAAAAGAGCTTCCAACAGAGAGTACTCTGTGGGAAATGTGGCCAAATCTGGTGGTCTGCTGGTAAGGGCAGATGTGTTTAGGGATGGCACAGAGACAAACTGTGGCCAGGGAGGCTGTCAGACATTGAAGTATATTGTAAATGTCTTACAGAATCATCTAAAAAATCCTGCAGTATTTCCAGAATGTGTGGCAGTAACAGTAACAGCCCCCAAACTGACATCTTGCTATAAATGTGCTGCAACACTTGTGCCCATCATTACAGAGCACCAAGACATTTTCTAAAATAGCAAAATCTATTTTTCTGTGCAGTTCAGTGTCAGAGTGAGCAGGACATCTCCCCATGGCATATCCAACTAGCCAAAGGAGGTAAAATGTAAGAGGGCTAAGGGAGTTATATAAGTTTAATGACTCTATAATTTTCTGATATTTGTATGAAAATAAAACCAAGTTGGATCATCATTTGATGTAAATCATCCTGTGGACATGATACAATTTATGTCAGCTGAGGTGCTTATCCTTTTATTTGTCAAACAGACACATGATATGTGATAAAAGTCATGATCAGAGTGATTTATTTTTCAGTTATCGTTTCTTGTATTTTTGCAAACAAATTGTCGCTTTTCTTCTTTCATATCCTTATTGCCACAAGATGGGCAGAGCATCAGAAGGTCTCAATCTTGCAAGCAGACTTCTGATCCTTCCTTTCTTCCTTCCTGTATACATAATTCTGACCAGTGCTCTTTGTACTTTCCCAGGTCTGATTGTCCGTGAGGTGAGCATCGAGATTTCCCGCCAGCAGGTGGAGGAGCTCTTTGGGCCTGAGGACTACTGGTGCCAGTGCGTCGCCTGGAGCTCAGCTGGCACCACCAAGAGCCGCAAGGCCTACGTCCGCATTGCATGTAAGTGCTGTGCCGGTGTGGGAGGAGTGAGGGAAAAAGGAGTCTCTGCCATTTGGGAGAGAGAGTTTGGTCCCACACACTGAACTTTGTGTTTTCTAACTTTATGGATGTGTACTAAAGTTCAGTCCTTCAGAAGCATAAAAAAAATTCTGTTTATTCTGTTTTTAAGAGCAAGGAGATGTTCAAGGTTAGGTTGGATGGAACTTTAGGCAACATGATGTAGTGGAAAGCATCCCTGCCCATGGTGTTGGGGAGAATTGGAGACCATGTGATTTCTCAGGGTCCTTTCCACTCCAAACATTTTCATGGTTCTGTGATTCTGAGGTCTCATTCTTCTCCCTTGTGTGGGAGGAAAGCAGCAAAAGCAATATTTCCTGTGTACAACAATTACATGTCTCAAGTGTCTGAAGCTAATGAGTAGCAACATTGTCAAAGCAAGCTCTGGAACAAGGTGACAAGCATTCTTTTATATCTAAAGCTACTTTTGCTACACAAAGAAAAAAAAGCACATGTTTAGTATATCATGTAACGAGATTGGTAATATAAGACTGCAAGCGGTTGTCTCAGCCCTAACACTTCATCACTGTTATTCACGGTTACTAACCTCCATGTTTATTATGGACAACTCCCAGCTTAGTCCCCAAGAACTCAGAGCAGGCAGCTTCCTGAAAACAGATCTTCATTTGACTGTACAAATATTTAATGTTCATTAATTTTCAAAGAGGTGCTTTTCTTTGTAATAGAGTAGCCACACTTGGGACTCCTGTTTCATACAATCAAATCCTGTTTTATATAATGGGAACAAAATATTTCACCCAGAATTGTATCTCTTCCACAGTTTTCATCTCAACAAAAACATGTTTTGTGAGAAAAGGTCATTAAGAGCTGAGTTTCCAGCATACTTATATTTCCTGAACCAACCTTAACAATTTATAATGAAAAAAGAGAAATCTTCCAGCCAAATAAAGCTTTTCATTGACACGTTAGAGGAAGGACTGATAGATGACTCTTCTGTTTTAAGCTCTTCATTTAGAGCTTTATTCTTGTTTTGTTCTTGTGAAAGTTCTCATATACACATTTTCAAATGCTTTTACTCCAAATAACTTACTGGAAATAGAGGACTTCCACCTTTGAGCACAAAACTAGCCTCAGAGAAGAATTTCTCCAGAGTTAAGGTAATTAAAAATATTGCACATGGTCACCCTAAAAGATTAGAAATGCTATTAAATATGTATATAGTGTTTCCTATATATGCTAGAAAGCTTTTCAAGATTTCATTCAAGACGTTATTTTCTTATTTTGTACTGAAACAAAAAAGGCATTCCATTTTTTTTTTTCTCTTCCAAGCAGTCAGCACTTCAGGGAGGCTTAGCAGTATTTGAACAGGTTTTTTAGATTATGAGCTCTGTGTTAACTCATTAAGTCGATTTTCATGTCCTGCCAGTTAGCCTGTGACAGATGACCACTGTATTAATGCAGTTAGAAACTCCGAATACATATCACTTCCATGCATTGTCACATCTATGCACTAAATTTTTATATATAACATAATCTTTGTACTCATACACAAGTTTGTTTTGCTTTTTTTTATATCAGTTGACATTTTTTCCCAGGTGTCCAAATTTCTATTAAAAACACTCATAATACAGATTTTGCTTCTTTTTCTGACTATATTGTGGAGAGAGAAGAACAGTTTAGTGATTTTTGTAGTGTCTTGGGCTTTCTTTTAGAACAGTCTAATTAAAGAAATTCCAGGGAGTATTACACGCTTGTCACTCAAACATGGCTTTGGTATTTTAGTGTAGATTTTATCATTTGTTCCTGAGCTTGGGATTCTTCAACAGTTTTGACTTAGCCAAAGTCAAAACCTTCACTCCTTGGGACTAGGAGTTGAAGTGTTAGGCTGTCAGACTGCAGGTTTTCAAACAACTGTAGAGACACCTGTGCAGAATTGTCTGTTTCCAATTTCACAGATTTCTATAAATTTCTCAGGGAGCTCAGGACCACTCTTTTAGGAACTCAGACATCTGATGAAGGCTATATGCCTCCCTCTGTGATGTGATTTTGTTCGCAAGATTACTATTTTAAACAGTGAACTATGCTGTATCTTTGTTTATCAATACTCACAATATTTATTTCAGAGGATCAAATCTGTACTATAATGGTTGTGTCCTACCTAAACTTTAAATACATCTGAAAAGTCTTCTGATGTCTACACAATTTGCCATGAGACTGGGATATAAGGGAGGGTCTGTGTAGTATTTATGAATCTGGAAGACCAAGGATGTCCAAGATTTAGGAGAGGCAGAAGTGTCCAGTTCTGCCTGCATTTGTAGTTGCATGCTTATGGCACCAATACAGTTCTCATTTTTAATTCATACAAAAGGGGATGCTGATACCTCTATGTATCAGTGAAGTGAATGGAGCATTCAAAGTGTTCTGCTTAAGCTAAATTATGGCATATTTTAATACCCAAACCTGGTGGTGTCATCTCAACAGCTGCAACTGTAGCATAACTTGCCATTCCAATCACATTAAGAAAAAAAATATTCTGCCATTCTCCCTCTCTTCCTTCTCCTTCTCTCTCTCTTTTCTCCCTTATGATCACTGGTCTTATTCTGGAATTACAGTGTCATCTCAAGGACTAGAGCCACACTCTGTTAAAACAAACAAACAAAAAAATAGCATTCAACATCTCTGTTCACTGAGCGTGTAATGGAATTAACTGAAAAGTAATTTGAAAGTGTGAAAAATGTGCATCCTGGAAAAGTGGCTTGTATTTGTTTAATGCAGGGTCAGGCATGTGTCAGAAAGTATATAACAACGCAGTCAATGAAAGTTCTCTATGAAAATCAATTGCAACATCGCCCTGGCCAAGTAAGAGTTTCAGTTATTCAGGAAGGGAGTAATCTATAAATATGGAGGGAAGATGCTGCTACATTTTAAAGGCTGCTCATGCTAGCAATATAAACAGGAAGAGTCTCAGTCTAAAGCCAACATCCAGGCTCCTCTAAGTGTTCGTGTAGGGTACGAAGCCACTCCCTTCTGGGCTGTCTTTTTCTGAAAACGAGGAGAAACAGCAGGTGATAGAAACATCATTATTTTCAGCTTCTTTCGTATGCCATGGAATTGATCTTCCTGAGGCATTAGACTTCCCATGAGAGCAGAGCTGAGCCTTTTGTCCTCTTGAACCAGCAGATATGCTGGTATTCATTTTCACTCTCTCATTCTTGATAGCACAGTAAACTGCAGAGTGGGGGCTCTCAATGTACATCTTTGTGGAGCTGGAAAAATATAATATCGTTCTCTGGCTTAGCGGTCTGTGAAAGTGCTAAAATGCATTTCCTACTTGTTCACACATTTCTTATTTACTTCAGGCACATCCTGCCAGGTGTGTTGGAGTTGCTAATAGGTTTTGATACAGTTTTTCTGATCATGGTTTGTTTTTTTTTTTTATAGTTACTTTCATGGACGTAGAGGAAGGGAGAATTTGAGGTGCCTTTTTCTTTGGCTGAAAAACATCAAGTCCAGTATAAAGTTTTAATGTGAATTTTATGTAACAAGGCAGATGTCATTGAACAGCTAAGACCTAACAGAGACAATTCCTATTAAAAGGATGAATAAGGCCTGAGTGAGCAAGAATTAAACCCACCAGGAAATGCATCTGATAAAGACTAAACAATAGCCACAGGATTTGACCTAATTTTTAGATCAGATAATAATGGGGTGGATAAGACAAATTGCTTTGAGCCCATGTGCAGAAGGCAGCCTCACTTTTCATTTCCTCCAGTTCTGTGGTGTAGCCTCACTGACTTCATGATGTTAACCCAGCCCGTCCTTGAGAAAGTATAATGAGAATGTGAGCTGTGTGAGCTGCTGTCCAGTTTTCAATTTGTTGAAAACTATTAAGAAAATATCAGCTTTCACTGTAATTTCAGTTGAATAATCTTTTTTAGTCTAATAAACAGATTAGTTCTCCTTTTTTGTTACTTTTTACCTTAAATTGGAAAGGAAGAGAAAGGAAAGAAAGAGTTTTATTTTTCATTTTAAAAAGCCCTGATGTAGTAAGGAACTGCACTGGTTAATCTTTTGTATAATTTCATATTCGTTTCTTATGTGCTAATCTAAAAGCCTTTTTCTCCCCAGACATTTTTTCAAAGGAATGTAACTAATAGATGCATGTCAGATTCTGTATACTGATAAGATAAATGGGTATCGAAAAGTAGACTGGCTTACCTGACGGTTTATCTCCACTTACAAGGGTATGCAGTCATAAAAGTTGCAGATATGAAAGAAATCACGGATTCATTACTGACACTCCGTTATCTCATCTCTTAGTATTGGGGCTGCAGTGCCTTTCTTCTTCCTGCCTTCACACACATAATCCAAGACAGTGCTGTGGATGAGGGAAAGGCTGCTGATGTAGTCTACCTAGACTTCAGCAAAGCCTTTGACACTGTCTCCCACAGCATTCTCCTGCAGAAGCTGGCAGCCCGTGGCTTGGACAGGTACACTCTTGGCTGGGTAAGGAACTGGCTGGAGGGCTGGGCCCAGGGAGTGGTGGTGAATGGAGTTAAATCCAGCTGGCGACAGGTTACGAGTGGAGTTCCCCAGGGGTGGGTGCTGGGGCTGTCCTGTTTAATATCTTTATTGATGACCTGGATGAGGGCATTGAGTGCACCCTCAGTAAGTTTGCAGATGACACCAAGCTGGTTGGAAGTGTCGATCTGCCTGAGGGTAGCGAGGCCCTACAGAGGGATCTGGACAGGCTGGATAGCTGGGCTGAAGCCAGTGGAATGAAATTTAACAAGACCAAATGCCGGGTCCTGCACTTTGGCCACAATAACCCCAGGCAACGCTACAGGCTTGAGGCAGAGTGGCTGGAAGACTGTGTAGAGGAAATGGACCTGGGGGTGTTGATTGATGCTAGACTGAACATGAGCCAGCAGTGTGCCCAGGTGGCCAAGAAGGCCAATGGCATCCTGGCTTGTATCAGAAATAGTGTGACCAGCAGGAGCAGGGAAGTAATTGTCCCCCTGTACTCAACACTGGTGAGGCCGCACCTCAAGTACTGTGTCCAGTGTTGGGCCCCTCACTGTAAGAAAGACATCGAGACTGTGAAGCGTGTTCAGAGAAGGGCAACTAAGCTGGTGAGGGGTCTGGAGCACAGGTCTTACAAGGAGCGGCTTACGAGGGAGCTGGGATTGTTCAGTCTGGAAAAGAGGAGGCTCAGGGGAGTCCTTATTGCTCTCTGTAACTACCTGAAGGGAGGTTGTAGTGAGCTGGAGGTCAGCCTCTTCTCTCGTGTGACTAGTGATAGAACTAGAGGGAATGGCTTCAAGCTGTGCCAGGGAAGGTTCAGGCTGGACCTTAGGAAATACTACTTCTCTGAAAGGGTGGTTGGGTGCTGGAATGGGCTGCCCAGAGAGGTGGTGGAGTCACCGACCCTGGAGGTATTCAAGGAACGTTTGGATGTTGTGTTGAGGGACATGGTTTAACGAGAACCATTGGTGATGGGTGAATGGTTGGCCTGGATGATCCTGTGGGTCTTTTCCAACCTTAGTGATTCTATGATTCTATGATTCTATGACACATGCTTATACCCACCAAAGCACCTTGTAGTAGGTATAAAGTTTGGTGGAGAGAGAGGTGGGAAGGATAACACTTGGCAGTTTTAATAGAAAGGCATGTCCAGGATGTATGCTATTAAAAGCAAGAAAAAAGAACATTTTTTGCACTTTGATAAGTGTATTTAAGAGTTAGCAGAGATAGGATCTAATTTCTTCCTTGTGCACATTTCAGTTGCTCCTAATCAATATCTGCTGCTTACAGTTAATAAAGGGATTACTGCATGGCATGATCTGAAGCTGAGATTGCTGAAGAGACAACGGCAGATCACAGGAAGGGCAGCATGGAGTTAACCGAGCATTTAACACACTTGATACTCATCTTTCTCTCCTCATAGGCATGTTTGTGTGCTGCTTCCCAAATTAATAGGCACAACCAGCTCTCAAACTTCAGCATGCAATTGCAGCAGTAATAAATATATATAAATAAGTAGTACCAAATGCAATAAATACAAATCACCTTGTTTTATAGTAAGGACTTACAGCTTTATAGATTAATATGGACATTCACTTCACTGTTAACATTGCTTTAAATGAAAAAGAAATACCTTTAATGAATCTATATGGATTTAATCCCCTGGTAGGAACCTTGAGAATATCCTGCCTATATTGACATGCTCAAGAAATAATCATCTTTCAGTGGAGTCTATTTAGTGCCTGATGGTGAGACAGATATGCAATCAGAAGTTAACAAAATTTTGTGTATGTTTTGGTAGTGAGAAGATAGCTCTGTGAGTCAGAGTAGTACATCAAGAGGGCAACAACAACAAAAAAATGCCATGTTTATATAAATTGTTTGCTGTTTTACTGTTTCAGTGTGCTATTAATTCAATTCTACGTATAAATTGCAATGTTCACCTGGTGTTTCTAATGCCTATCTTCAATGCATTTAGTTAATCTGCCATCTAGAGCTTGTTGAGGCTAAGTCATTTCAATTTTACATTTAGATTTATTTGAAAAATGATATTTAGGTCCCATATTTAATCAACAAATAAAATAATGAAAAGAATTAAGTGTGTAAGTTAGTTTGCAGGTTAAGCTTACAAAGAAAAACAAGAAATATCTAGCTATCAAGTAAAAATATAAGAGGAGGGGAATGGTGTGATCGATGCGTGCTGGAAACCCATCTGCTCAGTGAATTCTTTATGAAGTGGGCTTGCTTGTGTTTTTTACAGTTGTACCAATACCAAATGTCTTGTATGGGCCCTTTATTATCGACTTAGCCCACATGGAAGCTGTTGTTGCAAAAGGGAGCTCTATCCCACCAGTACCTGGCTAAGCTAGCTTAGAGTTGAATATGGAGGAGTGGGACAAATGGTTCTTTGGAGCCATGCAGAGGGTGAGTGAGTTTCCAAGGAATTGCCAAGGGTAAGCTTTATCCTCATCTGTCTCAAAATGCTATCAGCAGAATGAGTGTAGGGCAAATGTTTCGTTTGCTCAGGCTGTAAAGACACAATAAATACAAGAAAAGTGCAGGCCCTGGGCTCAAGCAAAGCATCTTCCAGGTGGTAGACCAGCAGGCAAGGGGTACGCATAACTTTGTTCAGTATCTTGAGTCAGGCTGTACCCTCAAAAGATACTGTGCTCTTGAAAGAAGTCTTCTCTGTCCCCATCAGCTGTTGGACTGTGAGAGCTGATTTTGGTCACAAGGGATGATGGCTTGAAGACTCACTCTCCGGGCTGCTCCTGGCCAGCTCAGCTCTAACCATGTCTTGTGAATTGGGAAAGCTTCAGTGTCCTGCTTTAATCTAATTAACAACAGAGAGCTGGAACCACACAGGATGAAGTGAAAGAAGAGAACTGTGAACTGAGAGGCCAAACTATATCTGATAGCACATGATTTCTTATATTTGGAACTTCAGCTTAGTCTCTAACACCTTTTTTTTTCACAAAGAAAAAGGTGTTTCTCAATTCCACCAGCACAGTGAAAAGTGATGAAGGAGGAACAGGCCAGTTTTACAGTATTACTCAGGTTGCTCCAACTCAGGATCAATTATCTAAGTTTGGAAAATAAATGCAGTGAGATGTGCCTTCATACGCATGTGGATCCTCTTTCATTTCTTAGAACATCATTGACATTTTCCCACTCTTTCTCCAAAGTTATTTTTCTGATGAAGTATTTCATATTAAGTTAACTAAAATTAAAACAGCCACAAATCTAGCCACTTGAGAATACTCTCATCAATAGGAGATAGACTTGATTAAGAGAGCTTGTCTAACTTTTAGTATACTAATAATGGTTTAAAAGTGTCATGCCATATTCTCTCTTTTCTAGTGTTTTAATGGCATTTTTTGCATAAGATGTATTTGGTTTTATATGTATGCCTGCATGTACTACCCACATAAAGCAAACTACCATATGTATGTACTCCTCATGAAGTTTTTTTTTGCATTCTTAAGAACTTATTTCTCTGAAGGCATACATCAAATATACTTCCCTCAGCGGCCATAGCTAATGTGAAAGTTGGATAAAAAATAATGTGGCTTTTCAATTTGTTTTCTTAAAGCTTGCTTTTTTTTTCCCCCATTTAATTTTGAAATATTTACATAGAAGGAAAGCTGAAGTTGGAGTTACTATAAGGAGCACAGGATAAAGTGTCTTTAAGGTCTACCAAGGGCAGAAATCCATCTTTCCCTGACAGTAATGCTGCATTGTTCAGTTCATTTATGGTTTATATCTAATTCCTGGCTGACAAGTGTCCGTTTTTCATTCTCATTCATTAGTTACCCTTACATTAGCACCGCCTTTAAGGCATCTGGTCTGCCTCTTCTCACGTTTCTCAGAAATGATAAAAGATATCTTTAAAGTTTTACCCACCCACCTGTCACAGCAAAAAACAGAGCAACAGTAAGGATATAAAATCGATTTGATTAAAAAGAAGACTAGGGCCATTCTTTGCTCTTTCTTAGAAGATGACAGCTACTAAAGGAAGTGAGGAAATACTGTGAGTTTATATAGAAGCTATTACCTTTAGTTGGTAAAAATGCAACTTTTGAGTGTTCTCTTAGCTAAAAATGCATTGAACTTAAAGGGAATTTAACAGTGCATAAAAATTAAGCTCTAATGCTCACCTCCCCAGAAAGCATAGAAATTCAGGAATAAAGCTAACAATATGGTGTACACTGAGTTTTGATTCGCCATTACACTATTTCAGTTTTATGCTTGTGGAAATTCTCTCATTTCAATGCAATTCTGAATGCAGCCATCTGTCCTTAACAGATAGGCTTGTGGAGAAGTATTTCAGGAGTCTTGGAGGAAAGTCTCATCTTAAGTATGCTGTAAATGTGCTGCAATATATGCCACAAGAGCCCTCTCTGAATTTACTAAGACTCTATATTAATAAAGAAAAAGCTTGGCTCAAGGTGGTGGGTCGGAATCTTAATTCTCCTCCGTGGTTTCTTTTTATGAAGACATCCTTGAAGGGGTGTGAGAGGCAGGGGAAATGCCTGCTGGTGCTGTGTTGACCCCTAAGCCTGATGGCAGAGTGACACACATGAAGAAGCCACTGGCAGAATGAGGGGGACCTCTCAGCATCACTGCCTAGCAAGGCTTGATCTGCTCTGAAGAGATGAGTTGTGGCAGCAGTACTACCTGTACAATAGGGAGAGTATTGCTAACTCAGTCAGGGATTATTCAACATTACTAAAATAATAATGGAGAGAAAGTGCAACTGCCTTCTTTTTGTGTCTCTCCCTATTGAGAGTGAGGGTAGAGAGAGCTCTCTCAGCATCACGTTTACAGGGCTGCTGCCGACCAAAAGCTTTAATAATTCACACTGTCTCTCACAAAGAGGTCCTGACTTAGAATGGATCGAGTGTTTTATTGTTTTGCTTTTTTTTTCAGGCATATTTTCTGAAGATTTTGAAAACTTGTTTTAAAAAATTGGATGTATTTATTTGTCTTTTACCATTCTATGAGAAAATGTATTCCTTCTGCTTGCAAGCAGTTGTAACATACATGACACTTCAGAAAAACAACAAATGTCTTTGAGAAAGCTTTGTTTGGAAATGATCCAAAGTCCCTTAGTACATTAGCACACTCACCCACTCCTGGTCGGCAGTGTGAAGTTGTCATGAAGACTGTAAACATTAAATGGAAAAGGAAGCTGCAGATTGAAGAATTAGAAGGAAATCTTTGTTATCTACAAAAAAAAAAGTCATACTGGAAGGGCCATGAAAAATAGAAGTCAGTGCAAAATGCAGTGCTAATCCAGTAGAGTGTTTCACGGTAGCACAGCAGGTGAGGAAATTGTTCTCCTAAGCCTTCCGCTTCTTCGTAATTTAGAGCTCACCTTATTACCATGATTGTCTTTCGCAATCAGTGAACCATATGCCTGGTGAGGTAGAAGCTGCCCTGCACAACTGCTGCCTGTAGCTGTTTGTAGGTGGCACAGCTGCAGCAAGAGGTGGTAGGTAGTTCTGCATGAGTTAAGCTGTAAACACGTGGGAGGGAGCCAAAAGAATAGGGTATAAAAGCTTCCAGTCTTGTAAATACACAAATATGTACTTTTTTCTTATTTATTTATTTATTTATTTTCAAATGAGTATCATTTACTCAACAGTATCTAATGGCTCCTTTGAGAACATTACTGTCTATTATGTCAAGGCACCTACTTAGTGTATTTTTAGTTTGTGACTCATTGACCCGCTGCAATCCAGTGGCACCAACAAGTGGGGTGGGAGGGGAGCTGGTAGGGGCCATTCCCACAGGATTCATTGCACCTCCCATATCCATGCTGGAGAGCTTCACAGAGAAAACAAGCCCTGCACACCCAGCACTTCCAGCTGTTGATAATAAAGAAGGTAAAGTGAGTGGGTTTTTTTTTTACTGTTATTACACATTTCTAGACTTAATGCTGTTTACTTTTGCATGCACTAAAACTGAGGATTTTTAGAGGGGAGCGTTTTGTGAGTAGGTGATTGCTGTGCAAGCGTAAGGCTGCTGAGAACTTCTGAGCTCTACAAATGTTTTGGGAAGGTAGGGATGACAGTAAATCAGCGATCCAAGGAAAAGCCTCAGATTCTTGTCTGTCTAATCTGGCTCCACTGTATCAATCCCTCCATATTGGCATACCTGAATGCTATTATTCATGCACAATTTATTAGTATTATATGCTGCTCTTACCAGCACTGTAACTTTCTTATTTATCCTCAGCTGTGCTATTTGAGCACATCTGTTATAATTTTCCTACCATGCACATATGCATACACAGATATGTACATTAAGTGCACTAAGGCACTTCTTTCTTCCTCTTTGAAGAAGAGAGAATTCTGTTGGATATATCTGTGGAATTAACAGTGATACGATTTTAAAGTGACCCAGATGGGTCTTGAATATCTCCATAGAAGGAGACTCCACAACCTTTCTGGGCAACCTGTTCCAGTTCCCCATCACCTTTATTGTAAAGAAGTTCTTCCATATGTTAGTACGGAACTTTCTGTATTCAAGTTTTAGGCCATTACTCATAGCCTTATCAGTGCACACCAACAAGAAGAGCCTGGCCTCATCTGTTTACCTCCCATCTCCTTTCAGATATTTATAAACTTTTATCAGACCACCTCTCAGTCTTCATTCCCCCCCCCCCAAAAAAAATTACTCAAATTGAGCTGTACAGCCAGTGTGCCCCCTCTGACAGGGTAGCCTGTCAGAGGGTGGGCTGGAGCTGGTGTTGCTGGGGTTGGCAGCACAGTGGGAGCTCTACAGGCATCATGGACTGCACTGCTCTTGCTGGTTGTCTTGCTTTGGTCACTCTCACATGAGGTAGCCTTGCTGGGCTGAAGTATCTACAGTGTAGTAAGGATGACAACACACACAACCGTGTGAAGGTTCACATATTGTCTGACAAAATTACTGATTCTAGATGAAAGGTAGCACTTTGGATAGTCTATTTGTAAGGTGGTTCACTTCAGTGATAAGTTTTCCTGAACAGCCATAGGTTATAGCTTCAAAATATTTAGCTTTTAAGTTGATCCCATAGGGTTTATTTCTAGTATGACACAACTATTTGCACAATCTTGCCATGAACTGGCATAGGGAACTTGTCTGACTTCAGAACAAAAAATTTAAAATCCCTTTTTTGAAAGGTGTTTTTTCAAAGATAGATCAGCTCTCTGACATGGCTTCCAGCATGGCCTGCGTCTACCTGCAGCAGGAGCCAACAGCAGGGAGAAATGTCCCCAGCTGTCACTGGGGCTGGATGCTCACTTCTCCAAAACCCCATCCTCCCTGATACAACACAGAGGATGCCAGTGCGTGGTGGAAATACAGACGTAGTAGTAAGAAGGGAAATTCTCAAGTCCTTTTTAACACTAGTGCAAATATGTTACAGATGTGTACAAAAGCCAAAGTGTGCATCTGCCCAGTACAATGAACAGTTCCATGGTTAGGAGACACATCTGATGCTCCTCTGCCTTTGAGGTTTCTGTAGTGCTGTGCACAGATCCATATGTCGTTTGACTCCACATTACGACTGTTGTTATCTAGTACTACAGGAATAGTGAGATAGTAAAGACAGATGAGCTAAACTTGTAAAATTAATGTTTAAAAATGGCAGTACAAATACTTTAAAGCAGGAGTTTAGGAAACTCAGCTTATGTATTTTAGTTTTACAGGCTTATATAATTTCCTTTAACTTTCTTTAGTATTTCCCAGAATCTCTTTGCAAACATAAATTATCCAAAGAAGGAATTTCTTTCTCCTTGAATTCCATGTCTGGGCGTGACCTTTCACAGTGAGGCCTTGGTTCCTGGCTGGGTTCATGTGTACTACCACAATATAAATAATAAATCTGCTATGAAACCTTTGACCACTTCATGCTTGAATGAAGTGAAATCATGCCTCAGTCTTTATTAAGTGCTCTACTTTCTAGGGAGCAGATATTCTATTTTCTCTGTTTAAAAAGACTTTTCTCTTATTCGGACGTACGACAATGAAGCATGAAATAAGCAAGCAGTTATTAATACTACTAATTTATTAATACTATTAATTCTTCTTCTCTCCCCAGATCTCAGGAAGACTTTTGAGCAGGAGCCCCTGGGGAAAGAAGTGTCCCTGGAGCAAGAGGTCCTGCTCCAGTGCCGTCCTCCTGAAGGCATTCCAGTAGCTGAGGTGAGCAGCATGGTGTTTTGCCCCAGCAGCTGGTACTTGGATGTCCTAACTCAGGCCTGATCTGTGGCTAATGGAGCAGGGAATAAGGGCTTAGCATGATGAATGGGTGGCAATGGAGAGCTGGCTGCCTGCTGCTGGTAGATAAGATTGATCTGGAGCTGATTAATGACTTTGGAGGCAATTACGATGTCTTGCTGGGCAGAGCTACAGGTGGTGTGGTTTCAGGTTTTTTTTCCCTTTCAAATATCCTAGTTATTTCTGACATCCAAGCAACATATAAGTGGTGGAGTATACTGATACCAGCCTATTATCCTTCCCTTCCCTTTTAAAGAAAATGCCATTTCAGTTTTTGAGAGAAGCACCTTCCCGACTCACCAAGACATTTTAATTCCATCATGCATTTATGCACACACTTTAGTATGCACCAGGGTAGCTAGCTGGGTGCACAAGGATGTACTGTGGTTCAGGTGAAGCAGCATGTACTGGCAAGTAGGGGATGCACCTGCATAAGAATTCATCTTCATGAGTTTTTATGTTGTTGGTTTTTTTTTTTTTTTTTTTTTTTTTTTTTTTTTTTTTCTGACATTTAAGTATTAGAGAGTGGGTAGCCTTCCACCCACTTGGCAGGAGGAAACTTTCTCTTCACCAAAATCTGTGCCCACCAGCCGCAGCAGGTATCCCTGCCTACATGCAGCTGTGGCTTCAGCCAAAAATGGCTCCAGACTCTTTCCTCACAGCAGGGGGTTCCTGAGTCACAGGGTGGCTCTGAAATCCTAAGTCTACTGTTGATGTTCAGTGAAAAATTCATATTGTTAATGAGGGTAATTCCCCTATCTGAATTCTCTTCAGTCTTCCTCTGCCATACAGGAAACTGCTGCCGATTTGCATTAAGATAAGCTAGACTGTCATGGCTAAGTAGCAAAGCTGTTGTTTCTCAGCACTGATGACTGATTTCTCAGGAGACCAAGCTTAAAATGTTGCCTCCCTATCTTATGAAAGGTTTAATCAGGTTTAATTATTTTTTGTAGAAAAGTGTCTACAAACATCTGAGGAAACAATTAGCATAGGTTTCTTCTGTTTCCTATTTCCCTAGGTTATTTTCTTTCTCCTTTACAATACCCAAAACTGTACAAAGCATTTAGGTCTGCTGAATCTGCTTAGTCAGTTGGCTTTCCCCAAGAACATTTTAGTGAATTTTTAATATATTTTTTTCCATTTATGATGCATCTTTACATCAAATCAATATGCTGTCACGCCTTGATGAGTATTTGAAATAGGATAGGTTATTCTGGAGGTGCAGATACTACCAGAGAACTTCATTAACTGAAACTGAGATTAGTCATAATGAGTGGTTTATTTGAGCATGATGTTACAAGCACCTCTGAAATTTCAGCAGTCAGCCCAGCTATTTCCATGGAAAGGTCTGTAAAGCCCCAGTCAGGTGGCCAGGCCTGGATTTAACATGACATGTGCAGGGGGAACTCTCTCTGCTCTTATAAACATTCTGCATCTTGTAATTGCTGTTCTTAAGTCAAATTATACCTGTCCTCCTTCCACTGAGCTGCTGTAAAGGCAAAAAAAAAAAAAAGACAAACAACAAAGATTCCTCAGTAGCCTTGTCTGCTTCCTAATACAAGGAACTGAGCTCTGAAAAGATCCTCTGCAAGTTCTTCTCATAATAATTGCACTTATTTCTGCCTACTTGTATCTGACTCACTCCGTCAGTAGCAGAGACTCATGACTCTACATTGGCTCCAAGTCTTATTTGTACTATGGTCAGGGCAGACACCAATTAACACTTGGTAGGCTCAGAAATCATATACTCCCCATCTGACATTGAAAAGAACTGTTCTCGATGTTGTATTTTTTTTTCTCTCTTCTGACTCTTGAAGTCAGGAGGAGATCAAACACCCAGATTGGACAGCCGCCTAATACAGACTCTTTGTAGATTCTTTCCAACACTATTAAAAGTACAAAGACCTGAACACTAATGAATATGAATACCTTAATGTGACACTTTATTACAGCCACTTGGTGAAGCTGGTAAAATAAATTTTAAAAAATACCAAGATGAAAGGTAACTTGGTAGGTTGAAGGATTACATGATTATTTTAATTTAGAGATGAATTAATTCTATGTTTATGACTCCCTTTATTTGTTCAGAGGATTTTCTGATAGGATGGTACGGGTAACTATGAAAGCACTTGGAAGAAGGCAGGCAGCAAACCAAGGCTTTTTGTACACTGAGTGGTTTAATTTCAATTAATTACAGTAGGTAACACTGTTGCTGTAGTATTAGCAACTTAGCAGTATTTCCAAATGCTTTGTTGAGCATGTACCTTGGACTCTCCCCACTCTGGGCACTGTGTTTTGTTTTTTGTTGTTGTTTTTTCAACTTCCTCCCTTGTGAAGTGATCACTGGATTTAGCAACGAAACGGGAAGAAAGGCTTATACTGTAAAACTGTATGAAATACTCATTCAGTGAGACATCATGCTGGAATCCAGAGTCCACAAGCCTTCCACTTAATTTTTCTTTTTTCTTTTAATTCTGTCCCTTAATTTTGTTTTTCTCTTAATATTTCTAAATAGCTGGAATAAGCATGCTTAGGGATAAATACTTTTCTCTTTTTTGTAGCTAGGGTATTTAGTCTTGTAATTCTCGGCATATTTAATTGCAATTAACTGCATTGATCTCTTGCAGGTCAATGCAGGAGCAGATATTATTATTATTGAAAAGCTGAACCACATAGCAGCATTCAGCTGTTCCACAGGGCAAGAAGGACAAAGGTCGAGATGGGCAGCAAAGCTTTTAAAACAGCACTTACCAGCCCCTCAGCCCCTGCTAGGACATGACGAGCATTAGAGTAGACTCAGATCACAGCTACTGAAATGAAACTTCAGGATCCACTTAGAAGAAAAATAGAAGAAGGTGTGTTAAAATACACCAGTCTCATGGCCTGAGGTCAAATCAAAGAAAAGGTCGAATCAAAGCACATCTTGCTTGTTCACTTGGGACAAAGTAAGAAGCAGAGGGTTTGCTTGGTCACTGGGAAAGTCAGATCAGCTGCTCTGTGTCCATATACCTCTGTCCAGCATCTGTGCCACTGCTCCATAGCATGTAACTCCCATCCCAGCATTATAGCCAGTACCAAGCTGAACCAACCTGCAGGCTCTGAAACACCTGAGGAAATGTTTTGCCTTTTCCTATATGTGGCCCAGATGAGCAGGCACGATAGTATTATTATTAAAAAAAAAAAAAAAAAAGAATGAATGAATGAATGAAAATGAAAATGAAGAAAAGCCTGCCCTACCTCTATGCTTCCTTGACCTGTGCTTTGCCCTGGTGGGAAGGAATGCGACAAGACAGTGAGATAGTGAGATAAACAGTCTGACCTGCTTATCATCAGAAGCTGCTGCTGTTGCTCCGCACTGATGGACTTCAGGCAACTCCAGCTTCCTGGTCTCATCCCAAATAACTATTTCTGCTTCACTCTATTTTGTGCATGCATTTTTTCAAGCTTAATCTGAGAAGCCGATAAGGATCCCATTCTGATGCATTCCAACACTAATGGCAGAACTATTAGCAATTAATTCCCTAGGTCATTTAATGTTCTTTTGAAAAATGCCAGCATCATATTGCACATGATAAAATATAGTCCGAGTCACATCAAATTAGGTCAATGAAATAGGATATAGATCAAAGTATCAATGAGATGTAAGATTGGTTAATATGCCATAAGCTGCTAGATGAACTTTTGCATAGAAATGTGTGATTTGCTGCACCTTCAACAGGGGGATAATTGCTTCTTTAATTATAATTGAAGTGTTTTACAGAGGAGTTTAACTGAAGACCAGGGTGCAGTGTATAGTTTAATGACTCAGCTGAGTTTAAAACATGACGTGGTATTCATGTCTTCAATTAGGAATTAGGGCAAGAAGCAAAGTGTCCCTCTGTAAAAAGGCATAACAAGATCTTTTACCAAGTCAAGATGACTATAGCATATAATTCATTCCACTCCTGTTGCATGGGCAGAAGCAGCTGGAAGCTAGAGATTTCTCCCAAGTAGGCAGCATCAGGTAGCTGCTCTATCTAATTGATTATTGATATAACTGCTGTTTGTTCTGTTTCATGAGAACTGCTCATGCTTTGCTGCAGTTATCCCTTAATTTGAAATTCATGTGTATGCATTTCCATGGAGGTGAGCATTATGGAGACAGTGTTTTATATTCCCAGACAGAAAGTGAGCTTTAAGAGAAGGGAGAGAAGCAGTTTGTGGGTACAAATACTGATCAGCTGGGAAATGGCACTGTCCTTTGCAGTGCTTGTATCACATAGCAGACTTATTTACCCAGAGCTTCAAGGGTGGGCAAGAGGTTCATGTCCATGTGTCAGTGTTGGAAGATACAGCAGCCTGATTCCCAGTTCTCACCTTGCCTGCAGGAAGGAGCAGGGAGATGAATAAAGCTGTTTGGTACAAAGGAACCTGTTTCCGCGTAGGAAACCCCTAGTTCCTCACGTTCCTATGGCCCGGCCAGGGTTCACGCCATCCCCTCTGTGACCCGACCATCTCACCACGTGCACACTAATGTGATGTTAGGCAGGATGGTGTTTATTGCAAGCGAAACAGCAACTTATATACTTTACATGCTTATCTATGTTACTACGTCCACGTGCGTTTACTCATGTCTAGTACATCTACGCCTCCAAGCATGCATCAGTCTCTTATCACAGAGCAGGGGAGGTCCTATCACGTCATAGCCCGATACCCCGCAAACGCCTACTGCAACAGGAACCCTACTTTCTCACTGCTGCTCCAAGGACTGTCCATTCATTTTGCCCTGGAGAGCCATTGGATAAGGCCTAGCAGAGCCTTCAAATGTAAGGATAAACTTCCCATAATAGTCACTGTGTGGTCCTGTACATTTCTGCTCCTTTTTCACCCAAATCTATTGGTGGATAGCTCTCTTCTGAGAAGCAAGAGTTAACTTACAGCCTCTTCCTTGAGAATAGGCTTGCATGTTGGTCTTGTGCTACCCTAGGAAATATGCTGACTATGAGGTTGTATATTTGTTTGTTTATATTTACCTTAGATACATATTTGGAAGACATACAGTGTAGGAGACAGTTTTTAGTAACATTTTTTGTTAGGCAGATGAGCATCACAAAAATTTCTGAATTCTCCCCTTAGAGAAGATAGCTCATATCCTGGAGAGACTATTCTGCACACCTACAAGGCGCACAATTCCTACTTTGACGCCAACAGATTTTAGCTCCTTACAGACTTCATAGTGCCAGATGTGCTTATCTCTGACAGGAGTTTGTGGAGCTTGAGCTCTCCTCAGCATTCACAGTCACCCAGCAATAACATTTGCCTAGGTCAGTTCTTGCGGCAGTAGCTTCTTCAAACTTAGTGTTCATAGTAAGCATGAAGAATGTTAATGCCTCCATATTTAATAGAGCTGTTTCCAAAATTTGCTTTGTTATCACTCAAGAGTCATTTGATCAAGTTTTGCTGGGTTTTGGTCAGGAATTTCTAGGTACTTCTAGAGCTGATGGTCTTCTATTATTAACATGTCCAATGTGGACAGAACCCTAAATACCTTTAAAATCAATTGGGGAAGTTGTACATATGGCAACTTCAGGGAGGACAGAATGAGAGCTGTTCTCAAGGAGTGCCCTCATCCCCAACATCCTTCTTCCTTGTTGAATTTAGTGATCCAGAAAAGCCTATAATTCAATCTATTTGTCCATCTGCCCATCTTTGGTGTATTCAAAGAACCACAGACTTCACATAAGTGACCTGTATAAAGCTGTTTCCAAACTCTGGGAATTGTGGATCCAGGACCAATCAACATGTATGAGCTGTGAGTCATCTGTCCCTAAACTCTCTTTGCAGCAGAAAATGGAGCACAGCAACTCCTGGGTGTCACAGGGTGGCCACACCCATCATTTCCAGTTAATGATGCCATGATCTTTATTTAAATTTGCAGGTCTGTGAAAGAAAGTTTTCCATCTGCAATTATTTGAACCATGCAGCCCACTACAGCCTTGGAAGTTTCCTTGTTGAGGCTTCACTTCCCCATTGTGCATAAAATGAAGCTGTAATAGGGCCAGAGACATCCAGCAGCTGTACATACATTCTGTATATATTTTAGCATTCAAGCAGCAAGCTAGATATATGTGCAATTAAGGAAGCATTTCCACAGCAGGAACACAAATTCCCTTTATTGGCAGCAGAAGCAAAGAACAACTGAATAAAATGTCACTGCAGTTTGCATTTGCTGTCTCATTCTCAATATGTGTTCTGCAGTCTCTCATGGCTGTAATCTCAGCCTCTTTGGAAAGAGATTTTTTTAACCTTAAACCAACTAGCATCCTCCTGTTGCTGGGATGAAAGCATACATCTGAGAGCAAGTCCATAAATCAAGTAACTTCTTCAAAGAGGCACTCAGATCTCAATATGCCTGAAATAACTGTTGGCCCAATAGCCTGTATGAAAACTAGTTTCCTCTGTCTCACTTGGGCACCTTGCATTGTATCCAAATCAGTGGTTAGCTTCACAGATGTTTTATTAGTTCTGTGACACGTAAAGAACATAACCTGGAACACTGTTGTGGCTGGGAGATGAGATAGAATGTGATCCTGCTGTTTTGCAAGCCATGGGGAAGGCAGGTTCATGATCATCTTTCGTTCCGGGTTTCTCACTCATCTTTTATTGAGGCAACTCTCTCACTACTCCCAGCTGCTTGCAGCTTGTTTGTTCTGTCGGTCTGTGCCTAGAGATTTTACCTATGCCTACAGGGGTAGAAGATGTAGTGCTGGTGTTGGTAGGTGCTCCGTGCTCTCAAAATGGGCCTGGGGCAAACTGTTGCAGGGTAGTGAAGGATCTAGGGCCTGCACCCTGCTGGATTTTCTTGAGATCGCTAAAGGAAGAACCAGAGGAGTCCATATCCCTTTTGCATTCTGTAGTTCTTTTAAAGCAGCTGTGCTTCTGCTCTACCAGCTTCTAAAACAGTCACGCATACAAAAGTGTGCCAAGAGATTTAAGTATCTGATAATGTTAGTAACTTGGCATGGCTAAATTTGTGTCAGCAATTAGCTTCCGTAATAGGTTATCCAGCATATGTAATCACTTGTGTGATTTACATCCTCTCTGCTCATTTAGCCTGCACAGGAGCCTGGCCAGGTTTTGCATGCTGTTGGATCTGCCTAAACTGTGTTATTTCAGGCTGCTGAAGCATCCTGCAGTGGGACAGGGCTACCCTTAGCCCCCAGGTACTATCATCCTGGTGGCTGCAGGCTTCCTGCTCTCACTGATGGTCTCGCTTATGTCGAATGGCATGTGGCAGGTTCCCTCTGTTAATTAGAACAAATGTGCCAATTATGTTAATGTATCTCCCGATACCAATCAGTGAATAATTAGAGTCAACACATCTGTCTCTCACCAGGGAGCAGGATGGCAGCACAGACACTACAAAGTACACTGCTCTGAATTACAGCCACATTGGGTTGTGCGTCCTTGGCTGCTCACAGGGACAGTTGGGTCTTATGGCAGGCTGGGAGGTACCTTCTGAGCAACTGCAGGGACTGTAAGCTCATCCACTGCGCTCACTCCTCTGCTTACAGATATCTAAAATAAAATTACCTGAACTGGGAAACTGGAAATAGAGATAAGAATTTCATTCTGGCTTTGTTCTGGAGGGCTGATGTTTATGAAAGCTGAGTGAGCGTTGTTATTTTCCATAGCTGGCATGTCCAGGAGAGAACACTTAAACACCCGTTATGGCAGTATTGTGGCTGATTAAATGTTTGCTGTTATGATGAAGGAAAACTTATGCTCAGACTTGTTCTATACCAATGCACAGCTATCCATGTATTTATGAGTAATAGTTGGAGAGAGATGTCTGGTTTAATTGAATAGACAGATCTAGATCATAGAATCATAGAATGTTTTGGGTTGGAAGGGACCTTTAAGATCATCTAGTTCCAACCCCCCTGCTAGAGCCAGGGATACCTCCCACTAGACCAGGTTGCCCAAAGTCTCATCCAGCCTGACCTTGAAAGTTTCCAGGGAAGCGGCATCCACGACCTCACTGGGCAATCTGCTCCAGTGTCTCACCATCCTCATGGTAAAAAATTTCTTCCTAATATCTAGTCTAAATCTACTCTTTTACATTTTAAAACCATTTTCCCTCATCCTGCTGCTACATGCCATTATAAAAGTCCCTCCCTAGCTTTCCTGTAGGCCCCCTTCAGGTACTGGAGATATCTGTTAAAGAATCTTTCTGACTATAGCCAGCAAATGCATACTCTCAGTATCTAGGAATGGCAAGCATCTCCTCCAGAAATGTCTTCTTCAGAGAAGACATTGAAAAACAAAGTCACAAAGGCTTGGTTTAGCCTGACCCTGAAGATGACATCTTGTGGATCTCAGAATGGCCATGGGCATCTCACTTCACCTCTGCCTGCTCACCTGGTAGAGCGTAGGTCTGTGGCACAAAGAGAGAGGGCTACACCCTGGGGAATAACATGGCGTCACAAGAGAGTGTTGCTTTTAATTTCAGTAATAACAGTTTGCATACTTGTCATTCACAAGTCGTACTGTCTCACTCCACTTTGCTCTCTTTTGTGTTTGACACCCGATCAGTTTATATGTACATGAAAACAGCCCTGCTCTCCTTAGATCTTCTTACCTCGCAACTCAAACCTGCCTCTTGGCAGGAGTGCTGAGCGCTGCAGCCAGTGTGTGAGTAGCTTCAGAAAAAAAAAAAATAGGCCATTAGCAACTGAAAATATATACTAACAGAATTCTTATTTACATGTTATAATGTGCTTTAATTAGTTAACATTTGTACAAGGACTGATAGAGAAAACACAAGAGCTAATTATTGCAGGAACAGTGTGCTCTTTTCTGTATTGCTCTTTATACTAATGGCTAAAATGTGGAAGGAAGAAGCATCCCTTCTCTTGTCTCAGATGTTTTCTCTTCAGTTCCTCCCTTCAGATTTTGTGATACTTTGCTGTGTGAACAGACTCATTACATCATTAAAACCCAGATATCAACACAAGAATGAGTTGGATTATGTTCAAGAAGTACCTAGTAAAAGAGATGAGATTTAGACATGCACACACAGTACCAATGTACTGGCAAAGCAGATTTTTCAGAAGAAAAAATAAATCCTGTGGTTCTGCAAGCTTAATGTTTTATTGTTAGCAAATTCTGTAAGCTATTAGGTGAAGAGGATCTTTTTCCCAGCTGATTTGACAAAGAGCTAGAGGCAGTATACTGAATTATGTAGAGCCTCTTTTTTTTTTCTGATATTGGCAACTCTTATTTTCATATCCTCTTCAGTTTTCTTGCAGGGATGAAAGGGAATTTAATGCTCATAGCTTTAATTTTGTCTAATCAGCTGAGACTCAAGCTGAATATGCATGTGTGTGCTTTTGTGGAGAGAGAGTGTTGCAGAGTGCTGGTATTTATTGAGTACAGAGCTCTTGGCAAGGAGGGCTGGTGCACATACTTACATGGCTATACCAGGAAAATTGTTGGCTGAGCCTCAGACCAGGATACAAGTGTAGTCCTGTCCTTACTGATGTCCTGATTTTCTCAATGTGCAGATCACAGAAAAAGTAGTGGTGGGTCTGAAGGTGTTGGGGTACACAGCTCTGGTACTGTGTGTAGCATCTTTTAGAGTCCAAACACTCCATCCCAGAAATAGAGTAGGACTGAAAAAACAGAAAGATGCTCGATTTGTGTGAGAGATGGGGATTAAGTAGCAACCTTCTGCAGGAGGAGAGGTGAGCTGCTGGCTGTTTTTTCAGTCTGGGTTGCATGCAAACTTGACCTGCATGTGGGAAAGGACCCAGAGATTGCCACTGACTGAACAAGAGTCTGTCCATCTTGATTATACTTGATGGCCATTGGGATTCAGGAAAAGAAGAACAATTTCAATCATCCTGGCAAGCAAAACCAGGTTATGACCAAGAATTTGTGTCTTCCATGGCAGATAAAACATGAACGCTGCAGTGATAGAAATACAGCTTCCAAAGATTTATGTCTTTTTATTTCTCATCCATTCCTATTAATTTCTGCAGGACTTTTAGCATCACTTGTTTTGGGATGATTTCAGAATATGTGGCTGTCAAGCAGCGCATCAAAGTGGAGTTTGAGAGAGCAGGCCTTGGCAGATAGCACCTCTTGGGCCCAGCAGGCTGATTGTGTTTATGTTTTTCTTCCTTTCATTAACTCTGGGCACAAGCTGAAATGATCCAGAGACACGAAGGCCCTGCTTTGATCCATCCAGGTCCCCAGTCCCTTCCTTCAGAGCACACTCAGTTCAAAGGAAAACAAGCTACTAGTTTTTCAGCCAAATTACATAAGGGTGGCTCACAGCAGTCAGCTGGGATATAATAGGGTGTTTCTTTGGGAAGGCAATAAAAAGAACATTGTCTGGATTAAAAATCACATATAAAAATATTTTTCTGTGTAACCAAGGAAATTACACTTTATTAAAATGAAATACAGCTTACATAAAGAAAAAGGAAATCTAAGCACCGATGTAGTCTTTTTGAGCTCCTATTTCCTTGGTAACTGTCTCTGTTTCGTTTAACCCTGACTACAGCAGAATGATAACAGACATATATGCGTGAGTGCATGTATACTAGATAATTTCGGCCTGTTTGCAGTCTATCTGTTATGTGGCCTCACCGTGTTACAACTTGTGCAGATACATACAAGGTTACTGCACTATTAGATGAGATGTACAAAGATTGGGTGAGAGACTTGGTCTTTTTTAGGTTTCTGGTGTAAGGGAATGTTCTGCATGTAGATAGAAACCTTAGTTATCCTATTCCATATCCCGTGCCTCATGCTCTGAAAGCACACACAGCAGCTGGCTGACTCTGAAAATGCATTAATACTTTGAAGGCAAGCCATTCAGTGAGAGTAATGGTGGGAGATAGTGAGCCTGAAGAAAAAGGTAGATGTCAACATTACTCTTCCATACTCCTGCCATGGTGCTGCCTTCCAGTTGGCAGTGTGCACCAGGTGAGTCCTTTGTAGTGTGCTTCATAACTCTTTCAGAGGTGGGCAAGACGATGGCAGATTTTGTGCCCACTGTGGTGTGACCAGTGCTGATTCAGTTTTTCCCCTTCTGCCCTTTGAATCCCTCAGGTGGAGTGGCTGAAGAATGAAGAGGTGATTGATCCCGTGGAAGACCGAAATTTTTACATCACCATTGATCATAATCTAATCATCAAGCAAGCCCGGCTTTCTGACACAGCCAACTACACTTGTGTTGCCAAAAACATTGTGGCCAAAAGGAAAAGCACTACAGCAACTGTGATCGTCTATGGTAAGTGATGCCTTTTCCTGCTGCACAGGGGTGAACAATCAGGAGGGAGGCTTCTAGAAATGTAACATGCCTGTATGCAACTCTTAATGCTGCTAGCACCCAGATTGCTACATGGAGGCTTCCTCTAGCATCACACCTTGCTTTCTACCCACACATTTCATTCTCTCACTGATGCTTTTCAGAAATAAGAGTGAAACTAAAATGAAATCTGTGCTTCCATGTACTGGTAAGAGTGTCTGTTCAACAGAATCACCCATCTTCTTATCCCTTTCTAATCAACCTATTTTTGATGCCTATTACCAAAGCATACTCTGATGTCAAATCTGCAAAGCACTCTATGGCTTCAATTCATAGGAACACAACCTGGCTTAGAAATAAATAAGGGGAGTAGGAAGTATTGAATAGCATTATTCTACACAACAGTCCTGATCTGATAATGAGGTTAGCCCTCCTTTGGCCAGCCCAGTTTTTCTATTGGGGTCTCTTCTAGCCTGTCCTGTTTTTCCCCACAGCTTGAGTCCCTGCCCCAGTAAGCCATCACTACAGTGCTTCCCAAGCTGGAGTATCCTGCAGAGCAAAACCTGATCTGACAGCATGCCAGCTGACTATCCTGGTGTTCCTTACAATCAGCTTAATTATAGGATAGACAAGTGGGAAGAAATCCCTATGATTATCCCTAATATTCATTTCATATTCAGTCTAGCAGTTAGATTTAATTGTAAGCAGTTGCTTCCCTGAAGTTACAATGAGGGCCTTTTAGTTCAGATTTTATAGAAAAACAGCTGAATTGAGTTGATTAGCAGTGTTTGTGATATTGAGAGATGGACCTTGCAAAAGCACCGTGTTTTGTAACTGTGGTGAATGCAAAAGCATAGACATATAGGCATGCTTGAACTCCTCCTCATTTATATACAGTATTTTTTTGAACAGTGAAGTCAAGAACGTATGTAGAGAAGCAGCCACTTGTGTGGGTTTTGATATTAGATCCTCTTAAGGGTTGTGTTATACCACAGATATTTGGGAGCTGGGGAATTTAAACGGTTGGTATGTTATCCATATCCTGATGATGCCATTAATACATAGAGTGGCACAGTTCCCTCTCCATCCACATCATTCTTCTATCTAAACTAGAAGCTGAGGCAGGTGGAAAAGAGTGGGCAGAAACATCTTCCAAGGATAAATATCTTCCCAAAGTCCAAAATGAAAAATAGTATGAGCTCACTCTGAACAGCTTAAATATTTGTCATGGAGATGCTAGGACATTCATACGCACTGGCTGTTTCTACACTGGGGTGAGTGGAGTTGCCCTGACACCCCAGAATCAGTATCTGGAAAAGAAAGAGAAATCGTCACTTCCAACTCTTCCTGTTGACAGCATGAGAGTGTCTCAGTGTTCGTAGATGATGGATAAATCCAACAAAGAGGTGCAGTGCAAGTTCTCTCCAGGATAGCTTTCATGCAGTGTCACACTCTACCTCTTGCTTTCCAGTGAATGGAGGCTGGTCTACCTGGACTGAGTGGTCAGTGTGCAACAGCCGCTGTGGGAGAGGCTTCCAGAAGCGCACAAGGACTTGCACTAACCCTGCCCCACTCAATGGGGGGGCCTTCTGTGAGGGGCAAAATGTTCAGAAAATAGCTTGCACCACTCTGTGTCCAGGTAAGGTATGAACAGCATATAGCTCTCAATGCATGATTTTTTTCTGGCACCAGTCATTCCAGGAGAAGGCCGCTAGTCAGTAGCTTCCTTCTCTTTATTAATAAATCCAGCATTTCAGTGAATGAATAGGAAATTGTGTTATGTAAGTAGATAAAATAGTGCACACATTACATCAAGCAGCAAGGGATTTGGTCCCACTTTTGCACACAGCTTGCGACCTTGTCTCAGCCTTAGTAATTCAGGGGATTTGGAGAACGCTCAGAGCTTCAGACAGTGGGAGATAAAACCTGAAAGCTCTGGAAGAGGACAGGAATTTGAGTCCACAAAGTAACTGTGATGCAAATAAATTTGTAATGTTTGTTCAGTCCAGCTGTCACAGCAAGTGCGTCATTTGAGACATGTGGAGAGCAGATGCCAAATTTCAGGCACATTTACCTGACTTCAAATATAGTACCTTTAAGAGGTATTTAAATGCAAACTTATGAAAATTACAAAATTGTTTTAGGAGACAAAGGGTAGTTTGTGTCCTTTCCATGACAACATTCTGCCATCTGTCCTACTGCCTAGTACTCTCCTATGTTGGCTGCACCACTGAAATTAGTGTCACTGTGGTGTCACCTTCAACTTAGGAAGCTTGGCCATCCAAGACTGAGTCATAGGAGTGGGTCAAAGGAGTTCAAATGAGCAAAAATCTCACCTCTTCTCATTATTCCAAGTTGCAGTCTACTGTCTCAAGATCTGTTACTGGAATAATTTAGTTATTAGTTCATTGACTGTTTCACATTTTGCTTTTGAAAATCATTTGCAGGATTTTGAAAGGTGCTAAATGCATTCCTGATTCTATTCGTGTGAAATATATCAGTGCCTTTAAATAATTCTTTTAATATCAAATATTTAAAATTAAATATCTTCATTCTAGAGAAGAGCTGCTGGCCAAGTTTAATTTTAACCTCTGTGTTAAAAAAAAAAGGAAAAAAAATCACAGATTGCCGACTTGCACACTTTGAGCATAGATAAACTGCTGACATGTTTCTAAAAAGGGAGAGGAAGAGCAGAAATGATGCTGGGACAGAAATAGGACTTTTAAAAATACAGGCTGGTTCATTTCCTTGATTCACGTGTTGGCATGGCTGAGAGTCCTCCTACCTTGCTAGGATAACTGAAAATTCCAGGTAGAGTTATCCCAAGAAGAGCAATGGTTTGGCTTGGTCCCACACATCCCTTTGTGTACCTGTTCCCCTAACACCTTGTGTCCTCTCCTTGTCTCAGTGGATGGCAAATGGACATCCTGGAGCAAGTGGTCCACTTGTGGCACAGAGTGTACCCACTGGCGCCGGAGGGAGTGCACAGCCCCGGCCCCGAAGAATGGAGGCAAGGACTGCGAGGGACTGGTGCTACAGTCCAAGAACTGCACCGACGGGCTCTGCATGCAGGGTGAGTGCTGCTGCATCAGCTCTGGGGTCCAGGAAAGACATAGCCATAGAAAAACCTGCTATTGTCATCATATATCTCCTGACAGCTGTTACCTATACAACCTTCATATAACTTATGCAGTAGTATCATGAAGGTCTGCTCTAGTACTGAGATCTGTTCAAGTCTGTGTCTGTCCATGCCGTGGTCCTGTCTTAGGGACTAATAAGACTGAGATGAAAGCGAGAGTAGACTTGTGCTGTGATTCTGACTTTTTTGGAAGCAATGTCTTCTATGTCTTTCTCATCCATTCTTAAAAATGAAGTCTTCTCCATTCTGCTGGTATGTTGAAACTTCTCTTTGCGTTTTGTTGGAATAACCTGAGTACAATAACTTCTCTCCTGAAGAGTATGAGACGCTTCTTCCTTCTTCTCTGTTGAGCCTCAGCTCTTCATTGCCCAAACAGCTGTGGTAGCGACAATGCAGTATCAATGTGTTCAGATCATAATATGCTTATGCTAATGAAAAAAGAGTCCAGAATTTTTATTCTCTCTGACAGATGACTAGTGACTGAAATAGTCCCAATGCCACATAAGTAACACCACTAAACTAATAGGTCTACTTCCTGAGTAGGTGGCTACTGTCCTGGCAGCAACCTCTTGTGATAGTCTATGTCAGTATTTTGCCCCAGAGTTTCCAGATTTACCAAAAACACTTCTTCAGTGTGACTTGCACCATCACTTTCATCATGTGAAATGCTATTAGTCAATGTCAACAGCATAAAAAGTGTAGCTCTCCAATATTTGTTTTTAAGAGGAATATAGAAAGGTAAGAATCAGAGCTTTAGGCTTTTTATTTTCCAAAGACATGGCTGGATTTTTTTTCCCCTGTTTTATTGTAAAACATCTTTGCGACTATCATAGTGGGAAAGTTAACGCACCTCTAGCTCCAGTGGTATGAATAAGTCATTATGGTAAATTAGGAAGAAAAGATACATCCCCTCTACAGAAGAGCTCTTTACTATCAGTTTATATTTAGACAGGTGTATGTCATCTTTGTGTATGTGCATAAAGAGAGCCATTTAAGCAGAAATCTGGTAGAAGAATAGATATAATAGTACAGCAGAATAAAAGCCCTATAGGGATCTCATTTATCTGTTGATGGTATATTGCATTTTATTTGTGAAAGTGGATGCTGAGTATAAAGCAGAAGCCTTCAGTGGGAGAGAATGTGAGGTTATTGTGAATCTTACTCTGCTTCATATATATGTATATAAAAATGGTAATGAAAAATATTCAGTCACATATTGACCCACTTGGCTCCAGGGGCCATGATCATCCTTCAGTGCTGGAATTTAATGGCAGTGTTTTAGTGGTGTCTTTATACTCCTGGGGCTTCATACACCTGTAAAACCTACAGTGCTGCTTCCAGATCCATCACCTCTGGGAAGATTGATTTGCTGCACTTTATGGCAGTGTGCCTACTGTTCTCTCTCTCTCTCTCTCTTTCTTTCTTTCCTTGCAGTTTATGCAAAACCATTCTGCCTTTTTTATATTTTCACTGATGTGAGTCTAGATCCATAGCAGATCTGCCCATAAGCAAGGAAGGAACATGGACCTTTTCATTCCTAAAATACTGTACATGAGACTGGTGAGGGCTGGACTGAAGCTGGCATTTCCCCTGCCTGGGAACATCTGGACCTACCAGAGACCTCAAAGTTGTCATGCTGGTGGGTGCTACTTAGTGCCACAAACACGTGCCCTCTGTGTTCAGCCTTTCAGGAGGCTGCGTTGGCCGGCTGCTTGCCTGCCCTATGGCCAGATCCTGTCTCTGGGTGCTCTGGTGCTTCCTGCTCTGAGGCAGACCTCAGTGACTGCATTGTGTGAGCAGCTGGGATGAAAGAGTTACTGGATGGGCCCAACTTTCCATGAGGGTGTTGCTTTGACAAAAACTCACTTGTAAACATATATCTCTATATGTTTATGTGTATAAAAGGTATCCTGGAAAACGTTGAGTTGAGTGAGTCTAATTTGCAAGCTCTTTCTCTTTCAGTCTATTATTCACTACAGTAGCATCAGCTGGATAAATCAATAAGCTCTTTCATCAGACTGCCCCTGCTCCAGCAAAGAGCAGCAGTCTGCACTGATATTGATTTCTGTGGGGATAAAAACTGTGGAGCTCTCTCCATCCCTTGTAATTACAGTATTTTGCACCCAAAGCTGCAGTTTGTGCTTACCGCTAACTGTGGCATTTCTTGTGCAACTCAGCTGTCACATTTATTCGGATTAATGATCTTGCTAGTACACACATACACTCTCTTATTCAGTAGTTAGTATTTTTCTGTTAACATGAAAGGATGAACAGTCATTAAACTAGAAAGCCTGCAGAGAGACAGAAGGCTGAACTGAAGAAGAAGAGTAGCTGTAGTGACAATTCAGGGTGGTCATTACTATTTTAAGTTTCCCCATACACAATATTGCCTAGCAGGTGCCGTTAAAACAATTTTGTAATTCCCAAAACAGCATTAATATGATCTTCTGGAACAAAATATGGTGTAGGTGTAAGTAGAATTGGCTGGCTACCACCCACACTAGTTGCGTTACTGCCTCTATAGTTGCATTATTTCCCATTTGAAGTACAACAACTGCAGTAAATACTTTGGTGCAATGAAGAACGCTTTCAAAGGCACACACTGCATCTCACAGGGGATTGCTATAAACTGAAATGCTGCAATTAACCCTCCCCTCATCCCACTTAATGACTTTTGTGGGTGTTCTGTGCGGACACCAAGCAAGCACAACACTGCACCATCGCCTCACACTTCAGCACAAATAAGATGATGGGATCACAAGCATCTTTAGAGCAAAGTACAGTGTGAAGTATTTTGCTATGTCCAGTAGTGGCAAGATACCTGTGTGATACTGAAAAGTGTCTGGTGGCCCAAATTTGGCTCTGCATTCTGCATAAACTGCTGCTGGTGGCCAGGAAGAGGTGGACACCCTATAAAGTGAGTTAACTGTGTTGGCTGGAGGCTCACTGCATGAGTGGTGATGTGCAGCTGTCTTCTCGCTTTTTCACACCTGAGGTCAAAAATATTAGCTGCTGTATCATAGTATCATAGAATGATCCAAGCTGTAAAGGACCCAGAAGGATCATTGAGTCCAGCTCCTGGCTCCACAGAGCACCACACAAAAATCAGATCATTCATCTGAGAGTGTTTTCCAGATGCTCATTGATCTCTGGCTATTATTTGATGCCATGTTCCATACTCAACCACCTTCTCTTGGTGAAGAATCTTGAACGTGTCCATGCTCAAAGTGTTTCACCTGCCCTGTCTGCTGACAATCTCAGGTGGCAATGTTCAGGTCTCTTTTATCCTTAACTTCAATAAATAAGTTCAGAAAGTCTGTAGACATGAGTGAGGGTGCCTGTCCATGCTAGTAAAGCATGTATTTTCTGAAATCTAAAATTCTGAGGTCATGCTCGTGCTGAGCAAGTTGGCACCAGCATACTCAGGAGAAGATAACCAGTGTCCCTTCCTCAGCTCACTCTCAGCTTAAATAGGCCGCTATGGCTTTTCATAAAGGCTGGCTAAGCTGTGCTTTTAATTTTTCTTCGAATCATAGGTTTAGCTGTCTTACAGCAGCAAGGTAATACTGAAGTACATGTCACTTGAGGACTGTAGATTATCTAGTTCTATAAATAGTACCATTGCTCTGTTTAGTAAAAACTATTCACTTTATTCTGTCACAGTATGGATTACAAACCCATCATTTCATAGAGCCAAAAGGAAATTTCCTTGGGTCAAGCATAATCAGATTCAGTGTGGACTTTTCCTTTATTCTTTTAAATAAATTATCATGAAAAGGCTGAGGCAGGCTGCTATCACTTAAGGAATGGTAGAAAAGATTAAAAAAATCCTCACCTGCCACTAAGGGCATCACTGGACCAGCTCCCTTCTCACTCTTACACTATAAGAGAACCATATAACTTATGTGCACAGAAACCTAGTTGGATTCACAACTTGAGTAATAGGAAGTTTTGCAATGGAGAAGTTGTTATTACCAGAACTGTAATTCCATTTCTTGTTAAAAAAGGCCCCCTGCTAGTTGAGAGTGAATTGATGTGTTGCTTCTGTAGTTGCTAAATTTTTTGAAATCCTTGTATGGAAGTCAGAATTAAGTTCATAAGGTTGCCTCTTACAGCCACAGTGACTTAAGGACGTGAAGGAGATGCAGTTTGTCCTACGGTTCATTAGGCGGTTAACTACTGCCCTTTTCCATCCCTGTGCTATTTGTATACAGATCTGAAGTAGAAAGCAAGGTTAATCTGATACTAAGAATTCTTTCTTCCTAGAACATATATGTACTACACATGCCCTGTTTGTTTAATATAACATGCCAGAACTTTCTGATGGGATAAGCATTTGTTTCCCTTTTTGGCTTGTTTTGAAAGCCAGCATTCAGCAAGGAATTACAGAGCAGAGAAGTTTGATGAGGACTTCTGGTCTTCCAGAGCAGATTAGTGTGCAGAGAGCAGGGGAACGTTTTTCAGGCTCTGGGAGGTAAGCAAAGCTCTCTCGAGGGAGATTGCAACAGAAGCCTATGTGTGCAGAGGAATGAAATAAATAAAACCTTTTATTAAGAGCACATGGGTCAAGAAGGAACTTATAATATGTTCAGTCTGTCAGTGTAATGATATATCCACATGGCCAGTTGCATTGAGCCTTTGAGGGAGAGTTTCATTCGTTTTAAGAGCGCATCTCATCTGTTCCTAGAGGAAGTTTTCTACACTATTGTTATTTGATATGAATAAAGAGTTGTGATGTTTTATTTTTAACCCCACTACTGTGTAATGATGTAGCAGCTAAGGGAGTTTATGTACACATCTCAGAATTATGACTCTTATTTATTTTTATTGTAGTAACATGAGAAATCCCCAGCTGAAGACCGATCCACTCTGGTGGGTCGTCTGCAACTGCTTACTGAGAGTTCATACTTAACAAAGCTCCTACTCAAAGCAGATGAAAGCTCTGAGTATAAAACAGAAGTGCAGATCCACATGCAGAGCCTGGGACAGACACTGAAACTGCTTTTTCCCATCCCAGTCACTTCAGAAAAAGTCCCCTCCCCATTAGTTTTAATGAAAAGTGAGCATGCTAAGATCTCTAGACTGTTTTGAAAAATAAGCCAGAGAATACATGACCTTACTTAGGAGCTTATAGACCTGCCAAGATTTTGGTACATCACTGAACATCCATTCAGGTAACTCCTGCTTTCCACTAGCCTTTTTTCTAACAGTTTCTGACTCCTCTTCTGGATGCATTCTAACCATGTTTTCTTTCACCAAGCTGCTTGCCATGCATTCCCTCTTCAGTGCCATCCTGTCCTTGTTTCAACTCTTCCTGTAACTCATTTGCTCTACAAAACAAAACTCATTTGCCAGCTACAAAACAAAGCAAACCCCAGGAAATCTATTCAGGCACTGCAAATGTGGAATTTGCAAATACACAAACTAGCAAATTGCAGTGCTAGACGTGTGTTTATTTTTGCTGTCAAACATCCATAAGAAACCCAGCATTAAGGTTCTGTGCTTCTAAGATATTAAAGACAGGCATAAGATTTAGCTAAAAGGTCGAAGTCCTTAACTTCAAAAGATTGCATAATGTCAAAATTGCCTCTTCTAATCCCCATCCAAATTGTAGCAACAGGTTATCCTACTCCTCCATCTTCTTCCATCCCATGTAGATGATATGCATGTTTAAACTAAGGCAAGACCTTTCTAACAGTGTTAGCAAAAGTCAGGAATCTAATTTAAAATGAAAACACAGTTTCAATCTTAATTATAGAATATCATACACTCATGTTCAAGGATAGAAATGAGAGAGGCTCCCTATTTAACCTATACACTCAGGAAAGATCTGAGATAATACCCAAGTAAATAATCACTCACAAAACCTTGAGCTTCTTGTTTATTAGCCCACCATGAACTTGCCAATAATTAGTCCTTTAGCAGGAAAATAAATTACTGTGCATTATCTCCAGGATGCCTGATATCATATCTGACCTTCAACATACTTACTGCAGACTTGAAGGTCTTTCTCTAGAAGAGCAAATATAAGAAGCCGGACACATTCTGATTGAAACATTTTTTGCAATTCTGGGGATGTTATTATGTGCTTCCTCCCCCTTCCTCCCCCCCCCCCTTTTTTTTATCCACTGTAAATTAGAGATGACATTTCTTTGTTTATGTGCTGGAATTTCTGCAAAATAGTAGAGGAGAGAAACAATTAACAGCAGCTGCAATACAAAGATTATTATTGTCATTTCTTCTCTATTAAATCTGTATTAGAAACATGTTAAGTGAGCATGGAGGTTTAGTCCTAAACAGTAGGAATATGGGATTTACTTCAAGGTTATATTTGTACCCTTAATTTTGCTCCCACACAAAGAAAGAACTACCAGCAGCCTGTGCAGCCATGGTCTATGGGCACTGGAGGGAGAAATTCAAAACTCCTAGAAGTCAATTTAAGTCTCCTAATTTCCTTCTCCTTGTGAAAGTGACTGCTTTTCCATGATAGGGAGTATATGAAGACCTATGTAGTTGCGTCTTAGTTAACATTATGACTTGAAAGCTTTGAGCATTTTCACATTCTGCTTGTCATAAAGAATTTGCTCTAAAAACAGCAAAGAAACTCAGCAATTCTGAGCATCTGAAGCCAGAGAAAGAGGAAGATACTGAATTACCACTGAAAGATCTCATCTTCAGAATTAAGAACAGAATTAATCAGATGCCCGTTATTTGGGACTGGCATGGGAAAAAATGACTAGCTTGCTGGACTTGATTTATTAAATATTAGAACTCATCTAGCATATGTATATACATACATATAGTTGGGAGCAAAGAGCTGTTCCTGTAAACTCTTGTGTCACTATGCACCACCTGCCTACTTTAAATTGTCTAAGAACTGCTTCCTTCAAATTTTAGGCCTCTACATTTGAGAATTAGTCTCTATTCATCTTTCACAGTTCTGCAGTTCAGAGCCTGTTGCCACCAAGAGGTTACTACAACTTCACTGTCACTACACTGGATAAAACCATCAAAGTAGAGAAAGAAAGATAGCAGTTGAATGAGTGCCCTCTTCTTTTCTCACATGCAATTTAAAGGGCATTGACTTTGGAACCAAAAGGGGAAAATGGGCTATTACTATATATTATGCTCAACCTGTCATGTTCATTGCAACAGGATGATATGGGGACACATCATGTGGCTAGGCTTTCAAAAGGACTACATAATTACATGACCCTAGCTTCTTTTAAAAGCACTGTGCAGAGGAGAAAGTAAAGAGCTTTTATAGATTAGAAGCAAGTGATGCCAGATTAAAATATTATGCATTAAAGAAACGAGCAGTTTTGATGTATTTTATGCAATCTTCACTTTATTAAATGTGTGTGCATGTCTCAAAATCTCACTAACCTTGATACAGTCTCAAAATACGTACCATTAGCTGTGACCTCAGCAGCTAATGGCATAAAGCAGTTTTTTTGTAGGATAATTGTAAATGTTTTTGTAAATATGACCCAACTGGATAAGTATCAGTGTGCCCAGAAATATCACCTTCAGCTGCTCGACCGTCTTATGTAGTTACCTGCAGGGAAGAGAAAAGAGTGACGCAGGCAGCTGGAGAAAATACAAATGGAAAAGGCTTTTTTTCCTCCCTTTCTTTCTAATGTTGATATTTTATTTTCTGCAAGTAACAGAATAAAACATTTTCATTATCTGCTAAAAATGAAACAATAATACAATTTCAGTATGACTAGAAAGCTGGTAAAATCTATTAGGGACCAAAAAGGGGAGGCAGTTACAAAATTCTCTCTGTGTGAAGCTGTAACCTACTGTACACCACAAGGAGCAAAGTTGTCTTTGAAATAAGCTAGTTCCCTGGCCAAGGGCTTTCCAGGTAAAATCAGAAACAGGATTTCAGAATGCCTATGGTTATGATACTGAATTCCCACTTTGTGTAGTATGCATGTGTATATATGCTCATAAATATTTTGAGAGGTGTATTCATCCCTGGGGAGAGGAGTTGGAAATAGTTTAGAAAAGTTATCTGTCATAGGTCTGAGGTTCTTCATTCCTACCCCATCCCTTGGCAAAGAGGTTTTTCCTGAGGTAAATTGCAGCAGCTGAATTCTTGCTGTAAAAAGAGATGTTCTGCTATGTCACAGCTAACCACCTAAGCCAGGTGATCCTACATATTCAGATATTCTGAAGACTATTCAACCCCAGTGACGTGCCTTTGAGTCTCCTGTGGTTATTGGCACAAATGGACTTCTAGAAGGTTGGAGCAAGGCGTGTTAGGGATCATTTGTGTTTGCAAACAGCACCAGACTAATTAAATGAGCTTCAAAATCTATTTAGTTAAATGGACTCAATTTCCCAAAGCAGTGTAAGTGTGACTGCTACAGAAATTGAGTTAAGCTAAATTGATAAAAAGCCTGCTGAAGTCTTTTCTGTTTACCAGTGTTAGACTGGTTTTTCTTTCCAGTTCTCTGACCCTTGACATATTCATCCTTTCAGTGTATTACACTGGTATAAAAGTGCTTAAATTGCTGTAGGTATTCTTTATGGAAAGTGAATAGCCAATGCCTAGGGAATGCATCTTTATAATGACAGCTGCATTTGTACAAAGCATTTGTGCCTATGTAATTACTTGAGTTAAAAAAGTTCACCTTTAACACTTAATAGACGCACTTTTACAGGGAAAAAAAATGTATTTACAAGCTTAAAGTGGAATATAAAGTAGAGTGCATGGAGAAACATCAAATTAATTAAAGACTTTTTCATAAATACATTTAATGTGCAATTACATCGGTGCAATTTCTGTGCATAGCCCAAGCCTCCCACTGATTCTCCAGGTATGACATAGAGTGCAGTACTTGTAAAATAAGGGAAATAAATAGCCACTGTTGGTAAGTCGCTGAGATCCTCAAACAGAAGGGACTATGCAAGTGTAAAGTATGTTTATTACTATTTGACTCATCCAGCAGTAAGTTACACAACAAAAAATCAAAAGCTGCTTTGAAAATGTACATTTCCCAACAAGCTGTAGGAAGAAGCTTAAATTATTTTTCTCAAAGCAAGTAGCTCACTGTGAAGCCAGCTGCTCCGTGTGTGAGTCAGCAGCCTCGGCAGCCTTCCTAGAGTCAAAGCCAACAGTACCTTTCTACATTTACCCTCGTTAAAAAATGTGATGATCCTGGTAGAAGTCCCTGAGGTTTTTGCCAGGAGATGCTGTTGATACAGGGGAGAAAAAAATTTTTTTAAAAATGAAAAAGATGTCTATTCACTGCAGTTACTTTGAAGAGAAGAGGGGAGTCATTCTTCATTATTACAGGTACTAATCCCAGCAGGTTTGCATCATTATTCGATGAAAACATTCTTTCTTATAGTTCGAAGGTGTAGTCAAAGGGACTGGTATGAAAGCCTATTTTCTAAAGCAGCGCCTGTGCTGTGGTTCTGGGAACATGGCCATGGACCAGCCTTCTGTGCAGCTAGCACTGCTGTGTGCAGCTTCATTCCATTGCCATGGCAAAGCCCACTCCCTTTTGGAACACTCTTTCATGACAAAGGAGCACCTAAAAATTGTTTTATTCTAGAAGCTCCTGCCCAAATGGCAAAGGGTGACTATAGTAGCCGTGTTTGAGTCATCTCCTACAATTATGCTTAATTTGCAAGCACATATGGAGCTGGCATTTGATGTGCTGTTCAGCGGACTGATGGCATGGCCTAGCTTGGCTGGGATGCTTAATAACCAACCTGAGGTAAGGAGTCCTCTTGCTTCAGCCAGGGGAGTTCTTATGGCCACCACAGCCCAGCTTGTCTTCTTGACCAGGACTTTGCACTTTGCAGTCTCCAGCATGGATGGCTATTTATCTATCCATGGCCAGCATGCTCAGACATGACTCGGCCCTTAGCAAAAAATTGGTATGCCCACAACTAAAAGCTCAGCATGGCGCCTCATGTCCTTGGCCCTTCCACTTCATCCTCTTCTTTCTTCTATTCAAAACACGTTTTTCCAGCTGCAAAGGTTTGCTCAGAAGGTTGCCATTCAGTAGAGGTACACACAGGAGGGTAAAATCAAATGCCATTTGTAAAATATGTCAGCTTGTAAGAGGAATGGAAGCAAAAATTTTCCTCGTCTTTTCCTCCTCTTTGTAATAGGTGTGCTTTGAATACAGACACAAAGCGTTTCTGATAAAGGAGTTGGTATCAATCTTTGGCAGCTGCAAGGCTGTTCTTTGCAGTTATCAGTATAAGAATCTATGCAAAATTGTCAGAGGCAAATAAGTATTTGCAACAAATAGGGTCTATGAAGAGATTGCTGCTTCTTTTAGTGTATTTTGAGACCACAGTTAGTTACTTTACTGAAAATACTTGAACTTGGATTTCTACTTTGTTGGGAATAGAAAAGGCTGTCAGTAAATTCACAGCTAATCCAGGCAGTGCCATTTTTTGTGCCCTGATTGGCAGATATCAAATCACTTCCTGTGTGGCAGAATGACATGTAGCCTCAAATGCCAAACCTGCCAGCTAAAAAGCAACTGAAAGAAAGGGGAATGGCCTTTCTGGCTCTGCATGAAGGAGTGCAAGCTTTGCACAAGTTTAGGTGATGCACACCTGGTTCAGGTATATTACCCTATGCCAGCTCCCCCAAAAATACACAATGGGGCACAGGAAATGCAGGATCTCCCATCAGGTTTGAGTATGAGGCATTTGGAGAAGCAGTCAGCCTAAATTCAGCCTTGTTTTTGTACCTTGCATTTCTTCTGGCTGCCCCCTGCTCTCCAGGGACATCTTGCCATAGGAAGTATTTGCCATACGGTTATAGCTGAAACAGCTGGAATTTAGGTGGACTAAATATGCACCTCAGCATTCACCTGGGGAATTGGGAAGTAACCAGCTCACGATAAATTCATGCTCCAACTTGCTGAGCACTCACTCAAGCCCTCAGAAGTTGCCTGCCTGACTTTTTATGGCTGATGCCACAAGCGCACTGGTAGAAGTGGGAAGCGGTTATTACAAAAGATTTAGTGTGCATGCTGAGAGTACACGTAAGTGAGCTTCCCTCAACAGACAAAATAAATGAGTGTGAGAACATAATATTTCTGAAAGCAATTGTAAGGCTGGAATCATTGCGGTGAGATAAAGTTTTAAGTAGATATTACAGGCAGTATAGTCTATCCCACAAAGCTTCAGAAAAAAACATCATCATCAGAAAGCAGCTCTTCTTGCTCTGGCATTTCAGTTCAGGTAGCATTTATGTGATAGTTAATGTCTGGAAACTTTGTGGGGAGGTATGTCTATATCTGCAATTGGGACAGACTGTATCTTCATTAGCAAGCGGCGCAGCAAGCAGGATGAGATACGCAAAGCTCAACAGATGCTGAGCACCGATCTCAGCATTTCTGGGAGCTGGAGATTATTACTCTGATCTGCCTATAATGTGGTCCTGTGCATTAAGCGCACACCAGGAGTCCAGTTTTATTTCATCTGCAGGAGCCCATGCTGTACGAGCTCCTTGCAGTGTGCCCCAAGGCATGGGGGAGATGGAGAGAACTGTGGGATTCCCTTCAAAGGAGGAAGAGGGGGACCCTTTCCCTGGCACCCACCCTAATTCCGTCCATGGTAGTGACTTACCCTTGCTTTGTCATTTCCCTCTCCAACAGCATGCGACTCAGAGCCTTTCCCTTGCTCCCCATGTAAAATGGAGGGGGGCTGAGAGATACTCAGCAACTCCATTGATCTCCTGTAAAACCAAACATCCTCAGCATGCTTCGCTGTACAAGCTGCAGAAAGAAGAGACTAAAGAAACGATCTCTCTTATTTAGCCATTCTGAAATATAACTGTAAATTGTGTTATCATTTTGTCGATATACAGGGCTTGCAAAGATTTCAAATAAATAATGCTATGACCCCAGGGGCCTTATTGATTTTTTAATAATTTTGAAGAGAAGCCACTCAGTTTCCTGTTTGCTGACAAATTCTTTGCTCCCTGAGGAATTCCTATTGAACGCGTCTTAAAGAGAGGATAAAATAATTCCATGGAAATCCAGAAAGAGGGCTTTCTGCATGGACTCTGCACAGCAAATGGGTATTTAACCTCTGACTGGTGACGACAGGTCTCCTTTAGCTCTATTAGATCAACAGCAAGCTACTATAATTAAATAAAAAAACTGTTTAGAGCCTCACCGAACATGTCCTGGGAATTAAAGCATATGGCAGGGATAGGGAAAAAAGACTTTCCATATGCTAATGACCCTTGATGTCTGAAATAAATTAGATCCATTAGAGTTTATGCTCTATAAAAGAAAGACTTTAAGCACTCCAAAGTTAGTGACTCGAGACCGATTTTGGCTTAGAAATTCAATCTGCCTACTTAGTAATTCTTAGTAAGGCTCTGGAGGAGACAGAGGATGCAAAATCATAATTCTGTGCTGTATCGGAATTCTAAAGTGCCATCAATTTCTTTTCCTTTTTTTTTTTTTTTTAATTAAACCATTTTTCATGCTTCCCTTTTTTTGTTCTCCTCGTTAATTTGATTTTGTTCCCATTTTTGTTTAATTTCTTTCTTTTTAAGGTTTCATTTATCCTATTTCAACTGAACAGAGAACCCAGAATGAATATGGATTTTCTTGTAAGTTTAATGTTTCATTTTACGTTCCTGGACACTAATGCAATGCTGTTCTTGGGGTCAAGCTTTAGTGTTGTGCCAGCTCTTTGTGCCCAGGCAAAGATGCATTGGGCAAATGAAGCTGCCTGCTTAACAACGGCTTCCCTATCAGTGGGCTGACATAGGTTGATCACAGCCCTTCTACCTAGGGAAAATGGGAGAAGAAACTGCATCAAAGGTAGAAAATGGAGAGAATGAACCCTCTCTCCCGTTAGTGTTTCCTTAGCAATTGGAAGAAATGTGGTGGACGGATAACTTTGCATTGAGCTGTAACTCAGAGATCTGCTTCCTGAACCACTGGGGATGTAAGTCCTGCTGTTTTGAAGCTGGCACGTTGAAAGTTTCATAGCCAGAGGCTGATGGACTTTGATCAGTCCTTTTCAACATCTGCCAACTCTCACCTCTGTGCTGGAGGGCAGCTTAGCTTAAATGACTAAAAGGTGGGGAGCAAAACATGAAATAAAAGTGATTTCATATGTTTTAAATTAACAAAAATGGGCTACTAAAAAGGTCTGATTTGATTTTTCATTTTCTTTTTTGCATTGTCTCTGCTACTGGGATTTTTCACTGTGTAGAAACACATCAAATTTTGATCATGTATTCAGGCCCTTTGGAAAAAAGTCTAGTTGATAATGATGCTGGAGATTACCCTGGAATTAGTGCTGAAGATACGGTATAAGCAGCTAGTAGAAATATCAGAGCCATTTTCTCACAAGACAGCTGTAATAAATCTGGGTTCCTTTTAGTAAATTACCACATTATTTCTCATGCCCGCTTTAGCTTTTATCCAAATACGCATGTGTTAGTGCCAGTAATGAGAATTCAGTGGTTGATTCTTTGCTTTCCTGGACATTTTTAAAAGGCAAAAGAAAATGGCTCAACACCTTATCAGTCAGAAATCACAAAATACATTTTATAGGCACTCTATAGAAATTGGACTTTTTTGTGTTTTTTTTTCTTAATTAAAAAGTAAGGCTTCTGAAGTTTAGAAACACATGACATGATCTGCACTAATAGATAAACAATTAAATACTAATATTATGATGCCATATCTCAAAGACATATTGTTTTAGTTCATAGGGTGAATTTGTTTCATGAGACTAACTGTGTTATGAGTGTTCTGTTTAGTGCTTCACTGCCTGGGTGCTAGATAGATGAACGAGTAGATAGGTAAAGAAATAGAACATGAGTTAAAGACAAAACAGAGATCATTTCCCATAAAAAGGGCATAGACCTGTTATATAGCTTTAGAAATGGATTTTAAATTAACCTATAAAAAGGTAGTAAATATCTGCAGGAAATGGGAATAATAAGAATGTATTTTCTCAAAAGACCCTGTGAGAAGCATGTTTCTTCAAGGTTCTTTCCTCTCTTCCTCTAGCTGCACCTGATTCGGATGATGTTGCTCTCTACGTGGGCATTGTCATTGCTGTGATCGTGTGCCTGGCTATTTCTGTGGTTGTGGCCCTGTTTGTCTATCGCAAGAACCACCGTGACTTTGAGTCAGATATTATCGACTCGTCGGCGCTAAATGGGGGATTTCAGCCTGTTAACATCAAGGCTGCAAGGCAAGGTTAGTTGTCACTTCATTCCACGTTGACCAATTCAGGGGGATACTATAAGGATATGGTCTCTAGGGCTGCATGAATGATATCTGAAGGATGCCTGGTGGCACTTCCTAAATGAGAGAAAGATTATATCCATTTGTTTCTGATGGTCAAGCACTAAAACCCGCAGTAGCTTTTTTCAGATGTACTCATGAACATACAGCAGAGGAATTTAACTTCTAAAGGGAGAATGTGAATATAAGAGTGAAACAGACATTTATAAAAATACAGGTCCTGCTCAGATTTACATCAAAGGCAAAGCTAAGACAGAAACAAGGGAGGCAGGATTAATCACAGGAGCAATATTACAGTACAATAATTCTATCACATTTGCTTCCCTTTTACTTCACTAATAGCCTCTTTTACTGTGCCCTGTCTTACATGCATAAATAGTGCATAGTTAAAGAAGTACTGTACCTTCAGTGGACAATGTAGAAGAGGTTGTGGTGTAATATCATTTAATAATTAACATTTTATATCACTAGTACATAGTAGATTATTTCCATGCTTTGGTGTCCAGGAAACAAACAGTCATATGCTAAGGCTGGCTCTTTCAAGACTCATGTTTAAGCTGAAGAGTTCTTTTCTTCCAATACATGTTTACGAAAAGTAAATCAAAATAAAGAGATGAGATTACAAGAGAGCTCTTATAAGGAAGGTTAGCAGAAGTGTCATTTTCTGTGTGATGCAGGTACTGGTTCTACACTGTCTGGGAATTGCGGGCATGAGGACTTCATGGGTTTGTTCTTTCTGCTAATTCAGAAATTCTGTTTTTATGCTGGTTTGAGAAATTCCTTAATGAATCTCTTAGCATTTAAGGTAGGAGTATTAATTAATACTATTGTATCTATTGAGCATGGAAAGCACCTTGCCATGAGCTAAGCATATCACACTTGAAATCTGAGCACAGCCTGAAAAATAATGCCAGTGAAAAATCCTTACAGCAGAAATGTGCTGTAATTTTGTAAAACGATTAGATTCCAGAGCAGTTCAGGCAACACAAGCCCTGGGCTGTTGCTAGATACAGGTACCTGGAAAAGGTATGAAGGTCATTTTACAAGTACCTTGTATATCTTACCCTCTGGTATGAGCAGAACAGAATGCAAAACCAAATCATTAAGCAGAAGAAAGTCGTCAGATTAGAGAAGTAATCATAAGCAATATGGTTCTTCTTTCTCATTTCCAATGCAGACCTCTTGGCAGTGCCACCAGACCTCACTTCTGCTGCGGCCATGTACAGGGGTCCTGTGTATGCCTTGCATGATGTCTCTGATAAAATTCCAATGACCAATTCTCCTATCCTGGACCCGTTGCCCAATCTGAAGATCAAAGTTTATAACACCTCTGGAGCAGTCACCCCCCAGGATGAACTCTCTGACTTCTCTTCCAAGCTGTCCCCACAGATTACCCAGTCTCTGTTGGAGAATGAGACATTGAATGTGAAGAACCAAAGCCTTGCACGGCAAACAGACCCATCCTGCACTGCATTTGGGACCTTCAACTCCTTAGGGGGCCACCTAGTAATTCCCAATTCAGGTAAGTGCTAGCCATATTTCAAGGGTTTAAGTGGAATTAGCTTTCTTGCATACCAGAGAAAAACAAGTCACTCCAGGGAGTTTGCCTTTTCTTTGGTCAGAGCAAACAGATGTGTTTTACTTAATCAGATTAACTAAAATATTTCAAGGTTCACTTTCCCAAAATCCTGGCTGCCTTTTTAACAGAATGTTACAGGACATGGAAGTGCTGCCAGTCATTCTCGTATGTTAAGATATTTTCGAGGAAAGCCATGCTTCTATTTAGTTCATAAATGAAATGTTTTTATTCAAAGTTTTACACCTAGATGCTCCCATGTGAGACCATATAGCTCAAAGTCTTACAGCTTCCAACTTTGTATCTTGTGTTCAGTTCTTGGTCATTTTACAGCACGGTGCCCAGACCAAGAAAAAACTTCCTGTCTCCTGCTTCTTTACTGGATCCTTTTTTGTTCATTGATGTTATGGAGAAAGCAAAGCATCTGGTTGGCATGGGATTAGTTTGTTCCTTTCAGGATACAGACCTGTACTGCCCAGGATGCAGCCAAAAGTGGGCCATAAGCAGTAGTGTTCCTCTTTGAGGAGCAGTGTCTCCTTTTCACATAGAGTCTAATTGGAAGCTGAACTGCTTTAAGACGTCTGGTACAGACTGCTGAGCAATGTTGAAAATTCATGCTATACTATCCTAGATTTCACAGTTCTCTAAGCTGCAGCTGAGAGTAGGCATTAATACTCAGGTTTCTTATGCCGTGGTGGTGAATGGTTCAGCAAAGTCTATTAGTCATATTTAATTCACATATATTAATATCAATTTGTAAAGAAAAAGAAATGCTTATTCATCACTGTAATCTCTCCAAAATTATTAAAACAAGTTTTGGAAGATATATCAATCTGTCTACCACTCCTGCATACACCTCTGTGCTGCTTCTTGGATGAATTTATGTATATCCTCGTAGCAAGACAATCAAAGTCCTTCATGTACCCTACACTTGTCTCTACATCTGAGAACATGCAAAGGGATGTTGTAACAGTCCTGTAAGGAAACAAGTCAGAAAACTTTAATGGAAAACACTTTCACAGATGATCCTTCCCGTACAAAGCCAGTTGTGGGACTGACTCCCAGTACAACTCTAGTACATGGGAGGTTTCCAGTGTAACCAAACGATGTACACTGAAGAGAAGAGAGAGGGCCATAAAAGATTTTATAATAATTCTATTGTGAGTATGCATATATGGAAATAATCTGCCTATAGGTTTGTATTGAGCTACGTATTCATAGCTGAATTCAAACCCCTGCCAGTGATTCCCCACTAGCCCGCATCTGCATAGACAGCTGGCAGAGCCATGTCCAGCAGCATGCCAGAGAGTTCCTGAGCTATGTTTGCCATGCAAGGACATGACCTCTGGTTCCTGGGGAGTTCCTTGCAGTGTAAGAACAGAATTTTGCAATTGATCAGCCCTGAAAAGGGCACAGAGTGTAGTTGCACACATTTTTCAAGGTTGGATATCCAAATTTTGAGTCATTCCACAGAAGCAGGCACATTCAAAATACCAAGAAGCCACATTTTGTCCCCCTGGTAGTCTAATTAGAAGCTGAGTGCATTAACAAACATGATGCCAGTTTCAGAGCCCATCTTTCAAGAAACAACTAGTTCTTGTTGCTTCCTTGTACAGTACTCCACTGCCTTCCTTTCCTGCTTTTAATTAAATAGGAATTGCCTAGGGAGATATATCCTGTTACAGCTGTTGGAAAATTTACTCAGAGTTGTTCCCTTTCCATTATTTTACAAGGTAAGAAGCAGTGTAACCATCTGTTTGCTCTTTAAATAAAATAAAAGGGAAGTGAAGAAAATCCTCTTCTCTGCTGCAGCATTTCGTGCTGAGGCACAAGAGATGCCGGGGCTGCAGTAAATGCTTTATCTCCAGAGTTGCTAAAATCATTTAGAGCCCTCTTGTGAGGCTGGGTGAAAATCTAGCATTGCAGATGTCATCTACTGCTTCTCCTGTTGCTCCTCTTCAAAGGTTCACCTGGCTTTTTCTTTCTTTCTTTCTTTTTTCCGTTTTATCTTTTTTTGTCTCTTCTGTTCTGCAGGAGTGAGTTTGCTGATCCCAGCAGGGGCTGTTCCCCAAGGAAGAGTCTATGAAATGTATGTGACAGTCCACAGGAAGGAGAGCATGAGGTAAAAATTTACTTGCTTTGCGCATTTATTTGATTGCATTAATGGAGGGTAAGAGGGCGTGGAAGAAAATGTAGTAACTGCAAATCTGTGATAATATGCTTATGTAAAGCCAGCTATGTTGAAGTTATTTGATGACCTGGAGATAAACTTGAGCAAAAATGACAACTCTACACAAAACCAGCTTTTGCTTTCCCAATGAAGGACTGCATTCTGCAGCAATCTCTCAAGCTGGAGGATGCTGAGTCTAAGCGAGAAGCATAGAAAGTAAGCCAGCATGAATCCAATGCAGCAGAGAAAGTGTGAGGTAATGTCCTAGTAAAGACTCATTTCATGAGGGAGAGAACAGAGGAGCAGGGTGACAAATCAGCTCCACAGAGGGATAGGTGTCTGACCACCTGCTTTGCAAAACCTCCTCTCCCGTTGTAAGGAAGATGAATTTGTATTTTTCTATTCATGGGCATGGCTCATCTATGAAGTGATGAGGACAGAGCCACCAGAGCACACCATGCCATGCCACCATGCCACCCAGAGCCAGCAACTAGATGATCCCTTTTCTGCTTGCTGACCTCTATGTGCACATGTGCCTGATTCATATTCCAGGACTCAATGTCTCTAGAGTGATCTGGCAGCCTTGACATAAAAAGAGTTTCCATGAGGATCAAGATACCATTTGAAGCAATTTAGTAAAATTTAATGAAAAGGAAGGTGAGATCTTAGTCTGCTGAATGGACTCATGAACAAAAGCTGAATGACAAATAGAAAACTAGCAATCATTACACGGTACTTTGCCTCTTTGTCCTCCCCATAGCTAGATACATTTTTTGGCTCAGCCCTTTAATGGCTTTTATAATGTGCTAAGCCACATCTGTTTATACACTGTGTGATATTGAACACTGTTCTTTAGCTTGGTAGTCTTTCACCCATGTTAAAATAATCTGCTTAAGGAAGAAATAAGTAACATACCCCCCTTGCACTTTTGCATACATTATTCATGTCTTGCTCTTTGAAAATAGCTAATTGCAGCTACAGAAGAAGAGTCTCTGTTCATATTTAATATTGATTGTATTCCTATTACTTTTGGCTATGTTTTAAAGAAGCTTGCAAACTAATGAAAAAGAGGGAGGGAAAAAATAATGAAAATCAGAAGGCTTTCCCTGATACTCAACTCACCTCCAAATCTCTCTCCTTTAAATATCTAATTCTTCCCCCCAAAAAATGTTTCATTCCCATCAGGAGCTGTACATGCAATTATTTTCTTTTCAGCCAGCTATGGAGGGAATCCCTGTCTTTTTATTCATTCAACTGTAGACAACCAACACTGCATGCTAGCCTAATTTATTGGCTTCAAAGATCATAAATCCTCTTCTGTGTGCTTCATGATAGCTGTTATTCAGCAGGTCATACAAGGGGTAGAAGTATAGGTCAACCAGTGTTGGGAAATGCATGCTTTGGTGCCATCCACCAAACTGAGTATGCATGCTGAAATACCTCTGCAAAAGTATGGAAAGGTGTGAACCCTCACTTGAATGAAGATTTTGTGAAGTTAGCAGAGGGCAGGCTGCTGTGACCATAGCTCATCCCATTGTAGTGATCATTGCATCCTGAGCATATGGATCCAAATCCTTGAGGTTTGTGTATAACAGCTTTTCAGATCTCCATTCAAAGTACAATGGAAACCAACCTCTTCTCTGACATTTAAATTGGAGCTCATCAGCTCTCACCCAGGTCACTCTGAGGTGAATAGTCACCAAAAATTACTTAAACACAGTGGAACTGTAATACTTTCCCCTGTTAGCTGTTCCTCTTTCCCAGATGCCCATGGGCAGAAAGTCCTGACTTGCTGACTGGCATCAGCACCCAGATGTAGTGGGATGCTTCCATGGCACTGTACTGCCAAATACTTTTACTTCCCTTTCTGCCACAGAACTGCACTCTGCTCTTCTTTCTGCCTGTATGGGCCACAGATGTTGCTTCGTATAATTGGAGTCATATGGGTACCACAAGTTAGCATGTGGCGTAAATTATTTTTTAAATCTGTTACCGTGCTCTCACAGCACTCCAGCAGAGAGTGATAGTCCACAGTGAGGACTCACTGCAGACATTTGCTTTTGTGGCCAAGCAGTAACTGGAGTGTGTTCAATAAAACCTTGTGAGAGCTGATATTTATTTTCATGTGCACTGTGTAAATGTGCATAGATTGAAGAACCCTATTGTGCGTTGATGTAGTTTGAAAGGGCACAGATAGGATACTGTAAAATGGAAATTATAATCCTCTTGATATACAAACAGTACTGACAAGGCAAGAATGTGGTCCTCATAGCGTTACCCTAAGTAAAACCACTGAAGGAGCAGAGAGGCTCTCCATCACAGATCACAAGCATATCTTCAGCAACTTAAGATTTAGCTCATACTTTGTAGAAATACAAGACAACTTCTGAACAGTCAAACTGAAACAGGAAATCTGTTATCCCTCAGTCCTGCAAATTCCCCTTTTTTTTTCCTTCGTTTTCCTAATCCATTTCTCCAGTTAGTCTCTGAAACCTGTAGTACAGAAATTTTGTCACAAGCCAGTAACATCACCCTTTATGTTGCCTCACAGATTGGTTAGGAAAGCTTTCTGAGATACAATATTTATTCCATTTTATATCTATAGCAGAAATGCTAATTCACGGCCTGAACTGTGATTGAGCACCTGGTGAGAAGGCAGGGCCAACCCAGGGGAGCTCAGGTGCATACAATGCACCTGAGTAACCAGAAAGGATGGAGCCAGCATCCATCCCTTCCCAGACCTTATGTATGGGTTGGTAGTGGAGGCATGGGTATCTTGCTGGAGATCCCTGCCTACTAGAGGCTTTCCAAAGGTAAGTGATTTTTCTTCCTTTGTTTTTGCTTTTATGGCTGCTGTATTTGGGCTTGTTCTCATTTGCTGCAGCCTGGGCTTGTGTCACTCTGCTACTATTGCTGTACTTTCCATCGCATTATAGCATTTCAGCATCCATCAAAGAGTGTGAGTGAGCAGGTTGGCCTAGAAACATCCTTCTGCAGGTAATTGGGGTTCTGATAGTTTGCAGTAGAGGCCTCTTGGAGACAGTTGTTTTCTTCAAGTGTGTGTTAGTGTGACTATGGCACAGTGGTTTTTTTTTTTATTCTCAACCCAGTAGTCTAGGAGGCTGTTTTGACTAATTCTCATTCTGTTTGTCAGATGGGACACAATTGATTGTAGGTGGCTAACAGGCACTGATCCCTTTACTGGTGTAGGAGGTTTGTGTTAGCCTTATGAAGAAGTTCATGTGTTTTAAGAAGTGACTTACAATGGGGAAAAAGATATCTATGTATGAATGTGTTTGTGTACATACAGCTTTTAAAAAGCTGAAAAAATAAGCCTGAGAATATTTCACTGCAATCGGACGAGTTTCTGTCTTGAGCTCAAAGGATCAGAACTAATCTCTGTTAGTAATAATAGTTGGTCTCCCCCTAAGTCTGGGGCAGTATCACCACATTTGAGATTTGCAAGAAGGGATCCCTTCTTGAGCTGTAAAATAATCACACTGCTGTGACCATGAGCCAGCAAGAGGCTGTTTCCTTGAGTAATTGGAAAAACCTAGGTATTACACAATTAGGGATTAAACAGCAAGAGTATAAAGCTTCAAATTTCAGGGACTTCTTAACTGCTTCAGGTTATGGAACAAATATAGCTCTGTGCTAAATTAGGGGAACTCTGTGCTTCCTATGGAAACATCTAGCACTGGCCAGTGGTAGACAGGGTCTGGCGCTCTTCTGATCTCGTATGGCAGCTCCTGTTTCCCATGTGAACCCCTACTGAGTTCAAGCTCTCCTAGCTTTAGATGGAGGGGAAGGGGAAGAAAATTCTTCATATCACCTTCCTGGGAGGAGACTGAGAACAGATCTTATCAACATGTAAGATATCTGAAGGGCCAGAATTAAGGGGATGGGACCATACTCTTTTTGTTGTTGGCCAGTGAGAGGAGAAGGGGTAGCGATCACAAACTGGGAACACGGGGAGTTCCATCTGAGCACGAGTAAGAGCTTTCTTATTTGAGAGTGATGGAGCACTGGGAAAAAAAAAAAATACACAGATAGGTTGTGGAGACTCGTTCTCTGGAAATATTCAATGCTCCCTGCACCCCCCCCATCTCCCATGAACTCTTTCCTATGCAACCTTCTGTAGGAAACCCGCTTTAGCAGGGGGATTGGACTAGATGATCTCCAGAGGTCCCTTCCAATCATCTGTAGTTCTGCAGGTTTGTGATTCCTTCTGTAGACAGACTTTTGGACAAATCAGGAGGTCATTTGAGAATATTAGATTTGATACTTAAGAGGGAGCATGTGTTAAAAATAAAGACCCTTCAACAAAAGGAGAAATAAAATGTCTTTCCTCTGACTTACGGCTAAGCTGGGCGGAAGGGCTGCCATCTGTTGCTGGAAGTTAACCATGCTGCTCTCTGCTCCATTGTGAGCTTCCTGTTTCTTAGAGAATTGTGGTCCTTGCCTGCAACATCTATGCTTGGTGCCAGGGAGCCCGCTGAGGAGTGAGGATTTCTCTGGTTGTGCTCACATCTGCTGCCTGACAGCTACCTTAATGAAAACAGTCCACCTCATTACAGAGAGACGGTTTCAAATGAGCGATCTCATTAAGAACACAAATTTGATTGTGAAAGGACCGGATGTAGTGAATAAAAGTTTGTTCTTTTTTAAATAAAAGTTGACTGTTCTTGATGAGCAGTGCAAGATATGGAATGAGGTCTAAAAATATCTGAAGACTTCTCACTTACACTTAGTGTCTTCTAATAGTAATGCTAGATGAAGTTGAATTCCACGCTTGATGAGATCTTTGTAAAATAAAGGCAGCTCCCATTACCACTTGGACATGCTCCAAGTGACTTTGGAGTCATACTGACACAGCTGGAAGCCCAATCATATCTAATAACTAGTCCAAAGGCTAATAGAAGCCAAAAGTGAGCACACTTGGATGATTTTTTTGTTCTGTGTTTTTCGGATAACAGCCTAATGCACTCTTAAACCTGTCTAGGTCTTCCTGCTTTGGAGGAGATAAGTCCCTTTCTCTGTGTTGTCCCCTGAGTCAGTGTCTGCTAGATCTTAAGTGATCTCTAACAGAAATCACAGTTCTTGGTTACAGCAGTCGAGGCCTGACTTCGATAGTGCTGCATCACCCTGCTACAAGGGAAAGTAGAAAAATACTTGTAATGAATAGCTGCACAATAACCTGTCTTCAGGGGAACTTGTTGTTTACTAATCCCATCAATTAGTGCTGGGTTTATGTCTTGAAGCAGAAAGATTAATATCTCCTGTATAATATGTCTTGTCTACTGCATCTGTTTTGGTCCTCATTAGCTATAGGAAGGCATAATCCTTTTGTTTTAAGATGGAAATTAAAAACAATGAGAAATAAGGAGAGCTCTGTCAAGAGATTTGCATTTCTTTCTTCATTTCATTTGCCACAGGGTGACTCTGCTCTCTGTGGTGCTGCATGGTTTCATTCCTCCAAGTTTCAGGTGTTTATTTCCAAGCTCTTGACACAGTCCCTGAACACTCTGCTGCCTGCAGTCATGTTAGAGCTGTGTGGGAAAGGGAATAGCAGCTCTGTGTGCTTTGACACCTCATCCCCTACTGCCCCAGAATTCAGATTTGCTTTTTGCAACCATGTTACATTGCAAGGTGACACCTGCTGTGTTGCAGTAAGTTCACCCAATATCTTTCACTTTTACTGTTCTACCTTGCCACTAAATACAGGTGTTTGGAATTTGTTTCAGTCCAGAAATGAGAGCTGCTGAATGAATTTTACTTCCCATATTATTTTTATCCTCAATCATTTGCATGGTTTCCTGTCTCCCATCGCGTCTCGCAGTATTGCCTTACGTGTTGCTGTCTGTAAATTTAATGATTGTGCTGCTATTTACATTGTCTTCCCCATTGTGAGTAGAAATCTTGGCCTCACAGCAATAAGGGAAAGATTTAGCACTGACTTCAGCAGAGCTGGGATATCACCTACTAAATGACACTTGCCCTCATTTCACACCACTTGAGAGCTTCTCCACAACTCATTATTATCTCAGCTTCCTAAAGCTTTAAAGTGGCTTAGATTACTTTCAGTCTCAAAATTGGTTCAGGCTTTGGAGAGCTGAGGTGGGTCAGCATCTGCATGAGGTGGGCTTTGGAGGCACTGGGACCAGCAGCGTTACCTACTTGGAGAAAAATGCTAAGCCTTGCTATTCTTTTGCATTTCCTGTCTATGGTTGTATCCACTTCCCATCTACCTCACTAACTGTTCAGTCTGCAGTGCCTCCTAATTTCATCTTCTGTGTCATTGTTTATACTTGTGCTAATCAGATATAAAATGCTGCAGCACAAAATCATGCCCTCCATCAGAGTCCTAAAATTTAACAGCTAACAAAATTTTGTCACGGAGCAGTGACTAAACTTAATTTTACTTCGAGACAACTTTCAGCTGTGTGATTTATCAGTACACTATTATTTTAATGACCTTTTGGCTTTTTTTTTTTCAGCTGCTTGCATCAGTGCTCAGATTCTTATTGATTTTAACTCATTTTTCACCTAGAAGACACTGTATGAATTTTTTACATCAGTCATGATATATTTTCTCCTACATTCTTTTTGGCTGCTGGGCTTGTAATTCAGTCTGCAGAACTATGATAATTTGTATTTTCCTTCCTTCTTCATGGGTCAGTAGTCCTTTAGATGAAGTTAGGTCAAAGAGATGATTAAGTCTATAGCTTGTCATTTCTGTAGCTTTCCAGGCGAATATTGTAATTTTCAAAAAACTTTCCCGTAAGACTTAATATTTTTTAATAACTTTTTTGAAACTGCTTGACTTATCTGCAGAAGAATGTTCAAATGTCTGTTAAGGCATTAATGAATACATTCCATTGTGAGCTATTTTTAAGCTACTCATTGCTTCTTATAAAAACAAAACCTGAACCTAAAAATTTTAGTCAAATTTTGCTTAATGATTTATTCAGTTCATCCTTGCAAGAGAACAACCTCTGATTTTAGCCTGTAATCCAGAGATCAATATAGCCTGCAACAGGAGCTAAATGGATGCTCTAAATGCTTCATTTGTCTTGTTAGGCTAAAACAACCAGTGTAATTCATGATAGCCATCCAGATTGTTATATTTTGGGTTTTCTTGAAAGACAGCTACCACAGCTGTTTGTTTCTAGCACGTGGCTTTTTGGAAACAATTGCTAAGTCATTTAGTAACCTCATTGGTTAATTTCCTTAAGGATCCGCAGATGCATATCATCTGGATTTACTGATTTGTGTACATTTCAATTTTCTCATCTTTTTTCATTTTTTCTAAACTGTTATGAAACCCCAACATTTGTATGAATGATAGACACTCTTCAAAAAGGCCTTTGTTGCTTTTTAAAAAAGAATTTCTCATAAGTTTCTTTCATTTTCTGTAGGATTAATGGATTATTCAAGGTGGCTTAAGGTTGGCAAAATTAGGATGTGCCTGTGAATGTATCTGCAGTAGTCAGCATAGGTGCAATAAATTCAATCTCAACTCAGCTTTTGTCCTGATTTGACCTCCTTGAGAATGTTCCCTAAGATCACAGCTACTTTTTGACTCTTTCTTTTGGTTGATGCAGACTTGCAACAATACTTACTCTTGTCTCAACTAATCCCCCTAAAATAAATTGTAATATAAACAGAAGTGTTTGCAAATGCACTTGAACTGAACCCTCAGCCAGTGCAGAATATGCAGGGTCCCGTGGGCTGATCCTATGTCCAAGTGAGATTTCACTGAATACTTCTTAGCTCTCGCTTGCTGGTTTCTGGATCATGAATTTGTCCTCTCTATTTTTCAGGGAGGCAGCTGATGAGGCACATTCAGCTGTGTTTGTCATACACCAGATGTCAGGGTAGTTAAACTCACTCATGCTTCCTCTGCTTTAAACTCCTCAGCATTTGGGCTGGGATAGCTCACACATGCATGCAGCCATTTACAAACCACACTGTAAGAGCAGGATTTTTGCTCTTTCTACCTAGCTTAACGTATCTTTTTGCCTTTCTCACCTATTTCATGATAGACCACCTGTAGAAGACAGCCAGACGCTGCTGACACCAGTGGTGAGCTGTGGCCCACCAGGAGCGCTGCTAACCCGACCTGTTGTGCTGACCATGCACCACTGTGCTGAGCCCAACATGGATGACTGGCAGATCCAGCTCAAGCACCAGGCAGCCCAGGGACCATGGGAGGTGAGTCTCCAGGCCTCTGGCCTCCACCTGCTGTGCAAGGTGCCTGCTGCCCCAAGAAATACATTCCTGGGACAGTGGTAGGGCAAATGTGCTGTGAAACATGGTGTTCCTCGCAGGATTTGGCACTTCAGTTTGGGCTTTGGCAAATTATAATGCTGAAGTTATGGGGAGGGAAAAAGAGATAAAACAGAAAAGAACACTAGAAAATCAGTTCTGATTCAATTCTAGAAATAGGAAAATACTTTTTACAGAATACTTTGAATTTTCTTTGTTTAATGTCTTTCTTCAAGAGCAAGAAAATAATGCTCTGCTTCAGCATGAAGACATCAGCTAGCTTATTAAAATGGATAGGCCTTGCCTTTCTCTTCGTTCTACCTCATAAGATGCTGGTGGAGCATGCTTTGCATTCAACTTATGCAGTCAGCACGTCTCCACACCCCATTAGCTCAGGGAGCCTCCACGAGTGTTCCTTGGCCATGCAGCTTGGTGGGATCCTCTACCAGGAGGGTGCCCTGGGGCTGGGCAGCAGAAGCACCTTGCTTTCTAACTGGAGCATGATGTGATGCTCTCAGCAGGGCTCAATTCGGCTCTCCAGCCCATCTTCTGGAGAACTTTGTTGCCCCTAGGTGCCTACTGCCAGTTTGGTCTCATATAATTAATTTGGCAAAGGCAAATTCTACTGGCAGGTTTTATGAGGACAGGGTGGCTTTTGAAGGCTGGCAGCTGCCAGAAAAGCTGTGCTGGACACGGCATTTGCAAGGTCTTGCTTTGTTGACTGCCCATGGCACCAACTCTCTCTCACGCAGTGCACACTGGCCTGTCTCGCCAACCAATATGCACCCTACTGGCCTGGCTGTTGGCACCACATGCATGTTACTTTATTTGTGCTTGGGTTACTGGCATCTTTTCATTTTCTACTCTGTCCTCCCTGCCCTTGACAGAGCGGTTGTGTTTGGTGCCAGCACTGTAATCAGCATTGCAGCACCTTGTCTTCTGCTCTCCTGAAGGACAAAGATTCCTTCCAACCGAAGTCACTATGTGATTCTACGTATCCTGAATGCCATAGGCCCCAAGCTCAATTCCATATTTCTGTTAAGCCCAGACTGCTGCAGACTTCAAGACAAGGGGGATGAGGCAGATGGGGTGCAGAGCATGAAAGCTATGCGAGGGGAGGCTACAATCTACTGCTGACCTTTTCTTTCTGCTTGCTCTGAAAACTGCTCAAAGCTCCTTGAATTGTGCACAGGGTGCTGCATGGGGTTAGTGGAGAAGGTAGCAGGCAAATTCTTTTATTCTAAACTGTTTGCATCCAGGCTCTATGTATTTTTTCATTCACCCTGCAGTTTCATCACAGAGGTGATGAAGCAGCAGGTGATATTTCTTGTAGTTGTGGCATTTGGCCATTGTAGAGGTTACTTCCTTTCCCTGAGTTTTTATAAGGCCTTATTTTCATGCTTAGGAAGTGAAGGGCAGCTATTTGTTCATATTTATTATCTGGTTAATCTAAGATGTAGACAGCAAGGACTTTGAGCATCACTGAGGCTTGAAAGAGATCTGAACGGACAGCATCTCTGAGAGGTCAGGAGATCTAATATGGCCTCTTTCTCCCTTAGGATGTAGTGGTGGTCGGGGAGGAAAACTTCACCACTCCGTGCTATATTCAGCTGGACCCAGAGGCCTGCCATATCCTGACAGAGACCCTCAGCACGTATGCCTTGGTGGGACAGTCCATCACCAAAGCAGCAGCCAAACGTCTCAAACTGGCCATCTTTGGACCACTGTCCTGCTCCTCACTGGAGTACAGCATCCGCGTCTACTGCCTTGATGACACACAGGATGCCTTGAAGGTGGTTGTTGCTCTCATACTTGCTTTTCCTCTCTCGTCACAGCAATGCAGTGACCAGACACTCTGCTACATGTATTTATTTTCCTAGATTATTTTTCTGATCAGGAGAGCCTGACAGCAACTGCTGCTTTACAATTTAACCTTCCCAAGCTATAAATTGTTCTTTGTAAAGGGATCTCACACGTGTACCAGACTGTTTTCCACCCAACGGCGTTTTTTCCTTTGTTTACCTGTATCATATCCTGAAGCCTAAGATTTTTGCATTATTAAAGGGCCATAAGGTACGCCAGGCTTCATTCGTTATTCATGTATTTTTAATGCTAAGTGCCAGCTCCCCAGAGATGGGGAAACATATAAATGCCTCTTTGTAAATAGTTGATAATGATAAAAGAAGCTTCTGGACTGTTAATCACTGCCTGCTTTCATACTGCTTCATTACACCTCTTTGTGTATTTTGTGCTGGGAGTTCAGCACCAAAATAAACCAAAGCTGTTGCTTACTGCAACTGTACACTTTACCCTCACTGCATAATTCTGTTGTTCTCATATACACACACACTCCCTCCACATACAGATGAGCAGATAGATAAACATGCTTCCTTTTCCTCTTTATAAATGTGTATTTATACAGATGTTATCTATAATAGATACACTCATAAAATATGTAGCTCCAACTATACGTGTAAGAATGGAGGTTATTAAAAGGTATTTTTTTTTCCTTTAAGCATAGCTGATGTGACTTTCCAAGTGCTTTTTTAAAGCAGAACAAGTTCACATCTTGCCTCTATGCAGAGACATCCTTATGCTGTGCATGGGTTTGCTGTACCAGCTCTGCATGGGAATTGTTTGGGCATACACCCCAGAGGCTGGCAGGGAGATGCTTTTGCTTTTCAGCTCACCCATCTCCATCGTTGCAAATGGCAAAATCCCTTTTCATCCAGAATACTGCTAGCTACCAAGACGCTGCTTGGGCTTTGTTGGTGAGATACTAGGAGCATTTTCACTATAAATAAGAAAATTTTCTTCAAAGAAGTGGAAAGCATTTTTTGTACTGATCACGAGGAAATGCTTTGAAAGCCATCATGGCTTTATGGCTATGCTCTTTGGTGCCTGTGCTGTGTAATATGATTTTCCAGGAGTCCATCCAGCCTGAGGGAATAATAAGTAGCTGGGCAGAGCCTTGGACAGATAGTGATTTGAGTCAGAGCTGGGCCAATCAAATTAGGTAATACTCAAGAGCTATTGGTTTATTTCTAATAGACTGCAGGAGGCATTGCAGGGTAACGTTAATCCGATTCAAAGAGACAGCTGAAGAAATCAGGAAGGGCATGGGTAACTGAAAGCCATCTTTCATGGAAGAAGCTGCGATCAACTTAGAGGAGTGGAGTGGACCAATTATTGGGTTTTCTGCTGCAGGTATACCCCCCAAAGCAAGCTTGTAATTTGGTGAGGAAAGGGTTGCAGAGAGAAGTCAGATAAACACTGTCATCTGGTACCTATCAATCCTTTTTAATTTTCTATTGTTTGGCACTTTAACATCAAGACTGAATGGCTACTCACAAGCTGCTGTACACTCTATTCAAGACCAAGATAGCTGGGGTTTGCATGACTAGCACAAGCATTTCCTGGCCATAAGCTCTTTGGAAGCTCTAAGTTACATTTTTCTGGAAATAGACAGTTTTGGGAAGGAAAATGTTGTAACAAAGAGAGGTCAAAATGAAAAATGTGAGCATGGTCATGGTTTTGGCTGGAATGAAGTTTGGTTTATTAGGGCTGTAAAGCCAGACAGCCCCAGCGCTCTGGCCATAATGAGAACCATGTCATGGGCTATGGTGCCTAGATAGGATGCTCATAAAATGTTTTCTGGGGAAGAGTGAGGGTTGCGATGTCCCAGAGCCCTAATATCCTTTTTAAGGCACTTAGACAGGGTTGCCCAAACTAATCAGTTGTGAAGAAATCCTGCTGTTTTATTCCCATCTATTAATTCACATATGGCTTTGAGATTGAAGTGGTGAGCTATGTGTGGTGATGGTGGCAGAGCATTGGGCCCACCATGGGTAAATAAGTTATTTCAGGCTGTAGCAGGGTGGCTTTCTCCAGCCTGCTTCATGCTGTGCAATAACTGTTCTCTAACCAAAAAAAAAAAAAAAAAAACCCACCACCATAATAGGTATGCCATTTTCTCTCCATTATTTAGTGCATATTTATCCCTCTAACAAGGATGCCTTCTTGCCTTTGCTTGCTGTGCTCCTTTAATGAGGAAGCTGTTTTCCAACACAGGTTGTAGCTTGCTGGTGGTGCTGCTGATGGAGTGATGTCCTATGCAGTTCCCTTTCTTGGGAAGGGAGTAGGGCACAAGTCCTGGCTCACAAGGGAGGAGAGTGGTGATGGAAAGGATTAATTCAGGTGGTGGCCCTGAATTAATTAGCTGAGCTGAATTGGAGAAGTGTGGGCTGCTTGGTGTCCTCCACTTGGCGAAGCTGCAGTGAATAGAGGTGGCTGCTAATGGTGGGATATCAATCTCAGACACAAATTTGCAGTGCTGAGATCTTTGCCCCTGCAGTAGCACAGCTCTGGACTGACCACAGGTGGGGAGCGAGAGCCTGCAATTAGCACACACAGTGCTGCCAATCTTCTGGTTGTTCCAGGGCGGTAATTTGAATGTAATGAAGATCTATAGTAATCAGATAATTACTATCGATTGCTCTTTAGATGTCTTGACGAGGTAATTAGGGGGCAGTGGAACTGACTCATTGGAATAACCTTAATCTAAAAGGTTTCCTGATTCTTTTTCTTTTCCTGTAATGGCTGATAAGCAAATGTTTTTGCTTTGGGATCTCTCAGGAGCTGGGCTCACTGGGAGTGTGGGCTTTTCTTTTGTGCTAACTAGATGCTGAACTTGATCAAGAGCGGCCGGTTTAACCCTTAGCTAATAGGAGACTCCTTTAGTTAGCCTGGGCTAGCAGCCCAATTTCGTGTGCCCACGTGTTCCTAGTGTGTGTTCACTGTGTGTGTGATTGGCTTTGGCTGCATGAGACTGCTTGTTTGGCCTGCTCTTGTAATTAAATATGACTGTGTTTGGCTGTATTTGTTTCTGATGAAGCTCATGCAGCCTTTGTACTGACTTCTTCTGTGTGAATTACAATTTGAATGTTTCTCTGTAGTCAGTGGTCCACTGTGATCTCATTTGTTAGAGGCATATCTTTATTTTTAGCTGCAGAAAATGACCGCGCTCTTGATCTACTAGCTTTTAATTACACATTCAATATTTCAGTAACCCTTAATCTAGGTATTTGTACATACAAAATACTCAGTCATAGTGTCTTACTTTCATTTTGATTCCATCCCACTCAATGGTTAGTCTCAGTAAGCCCCTGTACCCCGCTCTGTCATGAATCAGTTTGCTAAGAGGCTGTCAGCTGCAGGACAGCCATATCCACATGTTCCATACCAGCAATACCTACACAAATAACAGCTCACTGACACAAAAGAGTAAAGCTACATTAGATGTCCAGTTTGCTGAGCTGTGGAAAAGGTGAATATATTTCGGTATTCAAACAGTATGTAACATCATCTTTGCATTCAGTATAGTTGCATGTAGTTAGTATTGTTGCTCCTAGGATGAATCAGGTAATGATGCGTCTCCCACATGAGTCAGGGAGTCTGTATCCCTCCTGGGTTCTACTGTGTGATGGGGGCAAGAGGATTATCTGTAGATCCACTAGTGCTATTCATAGGGAAAAGTAACTTCATGCAACACCTGTGTGCATTTTCTCAAGTAGTTACAACATCTAAATCAGTCAGTCTGGAAGAACCAGCAGACCAGTGCTGATGTCTTGGTGCTGTCCTGCGGCCTGACCTCTTTCCTCTTCTGTTCTCTGTACTGCAGGAGGTCCTCCAGCTTGAGCGGCAAATGGGTGGGCAGCTGTTGGAGGAACCCAAAACTTTGCATTTTAAGGGAAGTACCCACAATCTCCGCTTATCCATTCATGACATTGCCCACTCTCTCTGGAAGAGCAAACTGCTGGCTAAATACCAGGTGAGCATCGCAAAACATTGGATCCTAGGGGCTTAAAGAAATACAGTGACACACTGTTTGAAGAAAACCAGTTGCCAAGCTGTAGTAGAACCGTGGACATTTTTTCCCTGGACTATCTGCAGTAGCAATTGCATGGAGCTCAGTTTCCAGTCAGATAGCATCAGTGCCTTGGTCCCTCAAAATGGTCCCTACGGTGATGTTAATGCTGAGCCAGTCCTCAACTGAAAAGAGACTGTGGAAAATAACTGATATTTATACTCTATTCCTTTCTTTTTTCTTTCCTCCTGCAGGAGATTTCTTTTTACCACATCTGGAGTGGGTGCCAGAGGAACCTGCACTGCACCTTCACGCTGGAACGATTCAGCCTCAATACCCTGGAGCTAGTCTGCAAACTCTGTGTGCGGCAAGTCGAAGGAGAAGGGCAGATCTTCCAGCTTAACTGCTCAGTATCAGAGGTAAGAGGCGTTAGTGTGGGAACACGGGGTGACTGAGGAGTTATAGCCTTTCCCATCACTGACTCTTTTGTGCTTCTTATTTTCCTCCTGATTGTTGAGATCATCAGAAGAGAGAGATTAAGTTACTGCTTTATATCTCTTCCTGCATTTTTCCTTAGTTTTTCTCTATACTCTGTCATCTGGAATGGAGTACCCTGCTTCAAGGAGGGAGGAGGGCAGTAATGGTGTCCTTGATTATTCGTTTTTCTCCATGGAGGACCTCTTTGCCTAACATTGCCTAACACATCTCATGAAGCACCGCATGGTTCTGGCTCCTGGATAGGGAATACCAGATGGTCTAGTTGCGACAGACTTGTCCCCCCAGACTTTGCTACTGCTGCAAATCACAGTTATTATTTTTGACAGTTTTTCTTTTGCTGACTGACATTTTCCAGTAGAAAAATTATCATAAGTTTTGGGGCACCTTTGCCATAGCATAAAAATTTTAGCTGAGGGTAAGTGACACATTCAGGTCAGCAGTCTTGACATCAATTTGTGTTGGTGGCTTTTGTGCCTGCTAGATCTCAGGTGTTGTCTTCATTTTGTGGTTCACTGTCATCCCTTAGATGCTGCTAGGCCAGCACGGAGGAACAGAATAGAACTGCATTATAAGCTCCACATGTCAGAAAAGCAGAGTAAATGAGCTGTTACCCTGCTCAAGGGCTGCTTCTTTCTCTTTACAAAGATGGACAAAATGCATTTAGAAAATTAATTCACCTCCCACAGCAAACCTCGAACACATCCTCATCTTTTATTGCATTTATTTATTATTTACTCTCCTAATCTACTTTCAGTTTCATCTCCAAATCTCTTTGGAGTTGCCAGGTGAGGCAGCAGAGGAGGTATTTTTTACTGCACAGTTCTGTGGAACCCAGACATTAGTGGCTGCCGGTCTGGGGAAAGGCTGGGAGGTTGGTACTGTAGGGCCATGTTGGTGGTTGTTGGTACTGTAGGGCCATGATGGTGTGCATCATTACCCATAACATTTGCTTGGTTATTGGGTGTAAAGCTCCATTTTCAGCTGGGGACTATACAGCATTAAAGACAGATGGTGAAACAAGTATCATAAACAATTACTGTAATAAGTGCTGCATTGAGGTAATCTCTAATTTAACCTAACAGAGAAGAGAAAGAACTGAGAGTAACTTTAATGAAATGCAAATACAGACTATAATCATCTTCAGCTGCTTCTGTGTAATAGGGCCTGGTAATAGATTCAGGGGGAACAGGATAATATTCATGTCTTGTGCAGTGATCCCATCCATCAGGGATGAATAGAAGGAGTGAATAATACTGCAGTTATCAAGGCTGCCCATTGCAAAATTGCTCCTTGTTGTTGACGCTGAGTGACATGCCCAACCCAAATGAAGGCCAGAAAGAGTTTGGGTGCTAAGGGCTGGAATAAAGTGCTGGATCCTTCAGCAGCAGTGAACCTGGATGTGACAGCAGTAGCATACGAGTCCTTCTGCAGCCCATACTGCTGTATGAGAAGGAGGACAAAGACAACAGCTTGAGGCCTAGAGCAGTGGGCTTGGCACAACCAGTTTGCAATGCAGAACATTGCCTGATTTTTAAGATGGTTTTATGAGCCTTTCTCAGCAGTGAGTTTGACATGAAACAACTGGACAGCTCAAGGAGGAGCAAATAAATTGACATTTAAGGATGAATATTTTGCTTCCCTCCAGCAGAGGCAGAGACAAAGTTGTTCTCCTCACTTCTGTCAGCATCACCTCAGGCTGGTCACACTGCAAATGAGAGCAATTGAAAATTCAAACAGGAGATGTGGAATGAGAACAAATCATTCCTGCTTTTTTCCAAGCTTCTGTCCCAAATAATTAACCAGCTCTCATTGACCTCTGAGAGATTATTATTTCACCCAACCTAGGAGAGTTCAGTACTGCCCTGGCAGTAGTAATTTGCTCTGAAATGTGACAAAGTGCTTGATATTTATTTACAGAGAGTGATTAATTAAGCTAGGCACAATGCAGTCTGGCCGTAGTAACCTTCATCTTCAAAAATAAGACAACCAAAAGTCTGATGTCTACCTAGAGCTGGCTTTTTTCCAGCTAACATAAGTGCTTGATTGACAGAGGGCAGCTGCTCTTCTAATGCATGTAGGTAAAAGCACTGACTCTTAGAGGATACACTTCTGTGATCACTTGTGCATTCAGCAACAAAACTACTGTATTTTATTTTGTCTTTTGCCTTTTCAACATCAGGAACCCACTGGCATTGATTATCCCATCATGGACTCAGCAGGCAGCATCACAACGATAGTTGGGCCCAACGCCTTCAGCATACCACTCCCAATAAGGCAGAAGCTCTGCAGCAGCCTGGATGCACCCCAGACCCGGGGCCATGACTGGAGGATGTTGGCTCACAAGCTGAAACTGGACAGGTGAGAAGGGTAACATGGGAAGGCAAAGCCTCCTTGGAGGTAGGTGCAAAGGGACTTCAGGAAAACCTTGCTGAGATGAGTGACAGAAGGTGTACCTTCAGACTGCTCAGATTAATGACACAGTAGATGATCACCCTGACTAGTGATGGGGATGGTCTAAAGGTATGAATTCATGCAGCTCAAAGAAACAAATCTCCTTTTGGCTTTGCAGGTACCTAAATTATTTTGCTACAAAATCAAGTCCCACCGGGGTGATCCTGGATCTCTGGGAAGCCCAGAATTTCCCTGACGGCAACCTGAGCATGCTGGCAGCAGTGCTGGAAGAAATGGGGCGACACGAAACCGTTGTTTCTTTGGCAGCAGAAGGAAATTACTGATGCAGCCTTGGCATGAACAGGAAGGACAGACACAGGGAGCGGTAATGCCCCATTATTGCAAGTGTTTGAAATGAAAACCCCAGACCAATGAGTTACACAAGAGACATTTCAGAGAAGAAAGCAAGCAAACAAACAGAAAAAATATACAGCCCTGACCTTCACATGTGCTCTCCTTGTACATTATCACAGGATCTAAAAGAAATCATGCAAAGTTGTACCTTGAAAATATAAATCAACCTAATGTTCCTCTTGGCTTGGCTGTACACTGCTTGGTACAGGATTTTACAGTTTCCTAGGAAACGCTTTTTATTGCTATCCAGATATATGGATAAACTTTCTTAACAATCCCAGTTTCTATGGATGTTGTTTACATCAAATTCTGGACAGGGGTAAGGAGACTGTCCATGGCTCTTTATATTTTTTGTTCAAAGCCATTCTAGACAAGGCTGTGGACAGTTGATTGTGGCTATTTCAGATTATCATTTTCTGGTGAATTCAGATTTTGGCTACAATTCTGAATACTGATTGTCTCACAATGATCCTCCTGTCATTATTCTGTTTCCTAGACCTACCTGTAAAAAAAAAAAAAAAAAAATCAGTGTTTAAGAAGCATGCATCTGGAAAGCAGGTACTCTGGGTGCTAAGCAGGAACACACATACCATTCCCATCTTTCCCCAACGGGAGCCCCCACTGAGCCTTCGTGGAAAATGGCTGTAAGACAGTGGGACTATAGGGTAGGAGTCAATTTTCAGTTCAAAGTGTAACAAGACCCTTTCTACCCCTTTGCTATATGGTGGGATTGGATATGCAATTCAGAGTGGTTAGGGGGAAAAAAACAAAAAACAAACAAACAAAAAAGCCTGAAAAAAGAAAAGAGAATTTGCTATGATAATTATTTACTTATTAGTATCTAGTGCAAGGATTATAATTATTATTATCATTATTACTTTATTTGTAGTTTTGTCAGCAACAGGATAAGTTGTTTCCATTTTTATTGAACCTACTGTCTCCTTCCTGAAGGTCTTCTAAGTTTTCCTCTATATGCTGTTCATCCTTCCCTTCTCCAGTCATCCCTCCAGAGTCCTCTGCTAGCACAGAAGGGGTGGTTATTTCATGTTAGCCTTGCTGTGCATACTGCTTGATGCAAAAAGGGTATAAAAACTGGTAATACTTCACTGAAGACAGTGATCTGAACCTAGTGGGGAAGTTTGGCATCTGCCTGGTCTGCTAGTACTCCAAGAAGCAATCTGGTTCCTAGGTGCCTGCAATGGCTTGGCCAGTCCCATCCAGTCTCCCAGGCCAAATACACACAGCCCGCTGGTTCAGAAGAACAAGTGCAAGCGTATGGAGGCACTGATGCTGACTACCTGATTTGCATGCCCACTGCATGAGGCTCACTCACTCAGCACATCTCTTACTCTCCTCCTGAGCCAGAAGCCATGACAAGTGTTGAGTGGTGAAGTGATCAACCCATGCAGCTTTTTGCCTGCAGCCCATCTGCATGGGTAGTGTGTTGCAGGTCCCTGCTATCCTGGTGGGTGCGTTTGGTCTTCTGCTACACCCCTCTTGGCTGCTGCAAGCCGGTGGAATTGAAATTTGGCAAAAGGACCTAACTATTATTTGTATCAGTTGTCACTGCAAACCTATTTCATTTTCTGCTCTGTGAAAAGACTGACCTTTCAATACAACACAGCACACAAGATTGCAGTGGTTTAACTTACATTCCTGTTTGTCTGCTGTTCCTGATGCAAAGAATTCTTTCTTTTCCGTCCCATCAGCTCCAGGTTTAGACCAGGCCCTTGTTATTGCTATTGTGCACCAGCAGCCACCTTCACCCATGCATATATTCCCACTTAGTGTTCTTCCTCAGACTTGAGTTCTTTTGTTGTTTGTTTTGTTTTGTTTTGTTTTTGTGTGTTTTACCCAAGGCTTTCAAAAGTGTGTCTTTAAAGGTAACTTTGAAAATGTCATTGGTCAAAATTAAAGGAAAATTTCATCTGACCTTTTTCCCATTTGACATTTCCACTGGCTTGGGACATTTTTCTAAATTTCTCAGCTCTCTGACACCAGTGGTACTTTCTTTACACACTGAGCAGAGATCACAAAGCACTCATTTTCTCAGTGGTTAGCCAGCAGTATGCAAATCAGACTTCCAGTCAAATCCAGGGACTTGAGGACATAAATTTTAACTTTCATCATCAGTTCAAAGTTACACATTATGCCTGTGTAAACCTGTGTGTTCTTACCAGAACATGGAGATGCTGAGGACATCTTTTTCACAACCAACCATCTTGTTTCTAGCTGCGCTCTGCAATGCTAGTGGGAGTCTTGCTTTTGATTTCATGAGGCTTTGACCAGGGCTGACAGCTCTGCCTTTTCGTACATTTTTTATCCACCTTAGAGCTGTAGGTCTTAGCTTTCCTCCCTCCTGTTCCATCTTTGGGTGTAAGTAGCTGTATCTATTGTGCGCTTCTTCACCCTTCCCACGCATTCTTCCTGTGGAACTCCTTTCCCAGGGCAGGTGCATGACCATTAGTTTTTTTCAGCTCCTTCCTCTTTTACCTGTCTTTGTTAGCTCACATCTAGGCTCACCTGTACTCCCAGCTATGAGCTCTCGATAGTGTGAAATGCATGCACCCTTGTCACTGGGCCGTGTGAGGAAGCACCTCAGAGTTAACTGGTTCACTTTAAAGTTTCTTTCTCTGTGAGCTATTTGACCTTACTCTTTCAATATCCACTTCAAGAAAAATAGATGAGTAATATTCTTAAAATATTCTGAATTTTGGGCATTATCCTTCTGCTGTTTTGCTGTAAAGAGGATTTACTGAGAGGTAGGGGGATCCACAATGAATGATAGCGAAAGATATCACTGCCCGGCAGGGCAATGGCATCACCATCACCAGAAGATGGAGCTGGTCTTCTTCCATCCGGACTGGTCAAACTTGATGCGGTCACAAATGGAACAGTTTCTCTGTTCAGTTCTCCATCTGCCTTTGCAGGGAATGTGTGAGCTGCCTTTTGTTTCTTCCACAGATCCACACCTCATTGCCACCACTGCTCACATGAGCTTCCACTCCAACTAAAGCTATTTTCTGTCTCTCTTTTTATATTTTTCCCAGTCCGTGAGGCAGAGCCTGGTGACGCTGTGCAGGAAGGGAGTAGACCTCGTGGCATCCCCCACAGGAGGAGGGTGGGCAGCAAGGCGATCTGGCTGCCAGTGATGTCACGTTGTGTGGGAGGCCGTGCGGTGTGGGCACACTGCCATCTCGTGGGGCAGCGCCCTGAGAGGAAGGCCACACTGCTCCTTTAACCGGAGAAACACCGTCTGTCCCATCTCTTGAGCTTAGTTTGGCAGATAGAGCAAATGCTTAGAGATCGCTGTAACATCGCCGCTACATTTGCTCAGGGACATGATTTAGTGGAGGGTTGTTAGGGTTAAAGTAGTCTGGTTAGGTTGTGGTTGGACTCGATGATCTTTAAGGTCTATTCCAACCTGAGTAATTCTATGATTCTAACATTTTATGTCAGGTGAGCACATTTGTTTTTGGAAATGGCTGCAGGCTTCTTATCCTCCAGTTATTGCTACCTTTTAAAGTGCTTATCCTTTCAGTTGTCTACCACATGCTGTATCAGTTTTGTTGCTCTTCATATCACCTCTTTGTTAAGTACATGCTGATTGCTAGTGATATGAATAATATATATATTATATAAATATATATAAAATTCCTACTGACTTTAAGGAAAATCTTTGGTTTCTGAGTTAGAAATGCTGCTGGAGACAGTCCTTTTCACCCAATTTTCTTCAGTTCTTCTGTGTTCTTGTTGTTGTGTTCTTGTAAAGGTGGCTGTTAGCGTATGGGGTAAAAGTTGTTTGGGGTTTCTTTTGTTGTTTTTTTGTTTGTTTTTTTGTGTTTTTTTTGTTTGTTTGTTTGTTGTTTTTAAATCTAATAATAGCTGATCCTTGCATCATGCTGAACAGTGCAAGACATAAGAGCTGTTCTATTGAATACTGAAAGTTGTGAGACGAGTCTTGAATCAAGATTTGCTTCTCTGGGAGACTGAGGCTCTTTTTTCCAAATCATTGGCAGAAATGAAGACACTCATGAGACATGTCGGAGTCTGGGATGTACACAGAGCAAAACATGTCTGTTGCTTGGGTTTTTTGCTATTTTTGTTGCTTATATGTAGAATAAATCTATTTACGTGTTGTAAGCCCATCACTGTGGACAGTCCTAATGTCTTGTATTGCTACCTGAAATAGTTTCTTTTGGGTTCTTCTTTTCTTCTTGTTTTGGGGGGTGGGGTGGTATGGGGAAGGAGTAGGGGGACCTTTAGACTCTTGTATGCTCTAGCCAAGTAGGTACCGCAGCCCAGAGGTTAATTTTAAACAAGATGATACTGTTGAGTTTTTGCTCCTGTGCCAAGGGCACTTTGTAAACTATCTTCCTGAGTGTTCAGAAGTCTTTTCAGGTATTGCTTGGGCTCTTGTCTGGCCCCAGAATGACTGTTTGCAGGCTGGCTTGCTTGGTCGTACAAAGATATGAGTGGGTTGTGAATGAAAACCAAATCTTTGGTCCTTCTCCCACAGGGGCTCCAATGAGATATTGACTTTGGGGTCACCACCGCCATTCACTCCTAGCTTGTGTGTGAAAGCTTGAGTTCATAAACTGAGCTACACTGCAGATTTTCAATTGCTGAAGGATGCATCTCTTACATTCTTTGAGGTGGGATTTCCACAGTAATGCAAAGTGTGTGTATATACATACATATATACGTACATACATAGAGAAGTAAAAATAAAGGATACCTGAGGGAAGCTTTTAGCTCAAGTTAGTCATGGACATCCTCTTAAGACCAACTTTTGCTTGGGAAGCTGAAGGTCGAAATTCAGTGCTGTATCATCACTGCAAGATCAGATGATAGGCAGTACTGCAAGAGCAAACAGTTGTTTAAAAACTGACACAGAAGTAGAGTTGGTCTTGAAAGCCACAGAAGTTAGCTCTCAAGTTTAGTAGGTCAAGCTCCTTGCTTGAAAGAGAATCATTCCATTTATTTACCTACCTGTGCTTTATTTAAGCTTGGCACATGTTCCCTGAATTCTGAAAATCCCTTTATCTGAAAGTCCTTCGATAAGCTCTGACTGTATAAAAAAGCAGAGATAACTCAGAGTTCCCACTAACCTCTATCACTGAATAGGTATCCCACATTTTCTGTGATGCTGGTTAAGCGTATTTAATAGTGCTTGAGTCTCCTTGACTGTTATCAAAGAAATTAATAGCTGTGTGTACCACACCCTGGGTCTGGCCTTTTCTCCAAGAGCATCCTGTAGACGCAGCAGGCACATAGCTTCTGGATGGCCTGAAGAAGCGGAATGTCACCTATGATCTCTCAGGGACATCCTACAGCAGTGAGGTGCCCCTCAGAGTCTTGCATGCTGGTTTCCAGCTGTCGGCTTGCAGCTGGTGGGACAATAGCCCATAGATGAGAAAAGCTTGCACAGCCTCTTTGGTTGCTGCCAGCTGGCTCTTGCTACAGCTTGCCATAAATTTAAGAGCTTAAACAATAAGAATAAAAGCAAAATCTGCCTGGAAAGTAAACAAAATTACAAAGAATGAGAAGCAAAACAGTCTTTCCCATCGATCTTACAGGTCTGCTCTGCAAAAGAGCTCCCCGAAGAGTGAGCCAATACTGTATGTCAAAGGAGGGTGCATAACACAGTTAAGAAATCATGGCATTACCATTTTGGCATATCTGTGTAGTCAACTTGTTTGATAGCATATGTTCTGTTTGTTAATATTGAAGAGAGAGAAAATGTAAAGGCTGTATCTTTATAAAGTGCAAAGTACTTTACTTACTTTTGTACCTTCATGAAGTGTCCAAGGAGGGCCCATTTCTTCTGGGTCCTGTGTGATCCAGGCCGAAGAGATGTACTATGTTTCTTCCTCCTGTTCACAATTCTCACCTTTGCAGCTCTGCCAGGGTTTGTGGGATTTGTTTTCTTTGCTATTCAGACATGGAGAAGTATTTTGGTTTTGATTTCCCTATTGCTGTATCTTCTATGCAACTCCTTTTCTAAAGACTTACTACCGGAGAAGTGCTAGCCATTGCATTATTTGTATTGCTGTACAGTGGAGGTGTGGTTTACTAGTTCTGAGTGTGCCTCTTACCCCCCTCCCTTTTTCTCCTTTCCTCTGTTTGTAAATGCCTGCATTTATTCTGTCAGCCTGACATGTACAAAGTGTAAGAAAGAATTTTTAAACAGGTAATAAATTATATTTATAAGCAACTGGAAAAAAAAATGCATTACTACCTTGTGTTCAATTGTTTAGTTCCTGGTAGCTTGGAAGGAATAAGGGGCCTTTAATTTAGTTTAATTAAAACATCAACAAACTACTCAGAAGAAATGCTTCTGTGCATAAAATCTCCTTGTAATGCAGCTTTTCTTGCACTATATTGTTCAGTACACCAGCTCTCACCTCAAGCTCATCTCCCCACAGAGAACAGCCAGAGACCTGAGGAAAAATCACTTCGGGTAATTCTTCTAGGGCAGCATTTCATTACCACAGTCAAAGATGGCAAAAAGCAATGGGTAGGAAAACACATCATCAGGCGTATGGCTGAGATGGCCATTTGGGGCTGTCCCTCCATGGGGTGCTGATGAGCAATGGTCCCCATGAAGCTGCCAGCTGCATGCTAGAGGTCAGCTGGGACTGAGGAGCCTGCCCTGCTTGCCATGGCCTGTGTGAAAAAAAGCAGAACACAGCCCAGAACAGCCCAAAAGCTGAGAAAGTGGCAATAAGCTTCTGTACCAGGTTTGCTGGATCCTGAAGGCCAGCTGGAAAAGGGTACAACTTTACAATAATTAGCCTGTCCTGTGCTTGGATTACAGGAAGCTTTTGTAGGATTTGGTATCTTTATTTTATTTTCATCCTATTGCCATTCCTGATATGAGTTACAATGGTGGCTGGGTTCCAGCTGCTCAGGCTGCCTTGCCCATGTGGGACGCCACTGGGGTGTGCCATGGTGTAGCAATTGGACACAGAATCACAGAATTGCCAGGGTTGGCCCCTGCCACATGCAGGGCCACCAATCATCCCACCTAATGGTAGACCAGGCTGCCCAGGGCCCCATCCAATCTGGCCTTGAACACCTCCAGGGACGAGGCATCCACAACCTCTCTGGGCAGCCTGTTCCAGTACCTCACCACTCTCTCCGTAAAGAATTTCCCCCTGACATCCAACCTAAATCTCCCTTCCCTCAACTTAAAACCATTTTCCTTTGTCCTGCTGTCACTCACCCTTTCAAAGAGTTGATTCCCCTCCCCTCTGTAGGCTCCCTTTAGGTACTGGAAGGCTGCAATGAGGTCACCCCGCAGCCTTCTTTTCTCCAGGCTGAACAAGCCCAGCTCCTTCAGCCTGTCCTCATAGGGGAGGTGCTCCAGTCCCCTGATCATCTTTGTGGCCCTCCTCTGGACCCTCTCCAACAGTTCCCTGTCTTTCTTGTACTGGGGGCTCCAGACTTGGATGCAGTACTCCAGATGGGGCCTCACGAGAGCAGAGTAGAGGGGAACAATCACCTCCCTGTCCCTGCTGGCCACCCCTCTTTTGATAGAGCCCAGGATACCATTTGCCTTCCGAGCCACAAGGGCACACTGCTGGCTCATGTTAAGTTTTTCATCTATCAGGACCCCCAGGTCCTTCTCCACAGGGCTGCTCTCAAGGACCTCTCCTCCCAGTCTGTATGGATGCCTGGGATTCCTCCGGCCCGAGTGCAAAACTCTGCACTTTGCTGTGTTGAACCTCATCAGGTTCACCCGGGCCCACCTTTCTAGCCTCTCGAGGTCCCTCTGAATGGCATCCCTTCCTTCAACCGTGTCGACCGCACCACTCAGCTTGGCGTCGTCAGCAAACTTACTGAGGGTGCCCTCGATTCCATCATCGATGTCATTGATAAAAATGTTAAAGAACACCAGTCCCAAGACAGACCCCTGGGTGATGCCACTCGTTACCGGCCTCCACCTGGACATAGAGCCATTGATGGACAGATCAATAAGATGAGAAAGGCATTACAACAAAAGTATGACAACAGAAGGACCAACATGATAGAAAAGTGCTATAAAGGAAGGGGAGATGATTGCTCACTCATATCAGAAGATGCCAGGTTCACAGGAGAAAGCTTTACCAAGGAGGAATCGCCAACCAGAGATCCTTCCCCAGTGGCAGTCAGCCTTTAAATGAGGTCTAAGAGAGGAGCAGCCTGGCTCCACCCCTTCCAGTTACACAGGTGAATTGCCTTCACCTATGCTCCCACAGCTGACTGGATCCTTTCCCCAGGTGCTCCATGGTCGTGACTCAGCAGTTCCCATACACAGGGTCTGCAAGGGAAGAGTATCATCGTGAGGCCTCCTGTGGGTAGTGGCTCCTCTTCTCCTCTGGCTTCTCTGTAAAAATGGGATGCAGGCAACCTCTGCCCACCGTCTCCTGTCTTTTTTGTTTCATCTTATGATTATCTATTCTGTTAAAGAGAGGTTATATATGACATATATTGGAGCTACAACACAAATGGAGATCTCTATCTCAAGGGACGCAAAGAATAATTTCTTGTCTGGTAATTTTGAATACTCGGTGGTCCTGCAGCTAAAGAAAACCAAGCTGCAGGACTTATTTCTGTGAAAGAAAGACACCCAGACACCAGTGACTGCCGTGTCTGTAAGATTTCTCATTCAGTTTTACCCTTGCATATTTGGCTTTTACAGAAGACAAGCTCCTTTCTGTTCATCCCACTATTGCCATCTTGTCCAATCCATGTGCTGCTGAACACGAGATTCCTGTATTTGTTTGGCATGCCCGCAGGCTAGGGCTGCTGTAGCCCACAGTTTTTTCATTGTCCAAGCAGTTTCCTCCTTATCCTCAGGCACTTTTCCGTAAGGTACCCCATCTCTAAATATTATTCCTCAGACTCCTGAGAGCTCTGCTCCAGGTGTTTCTGCATTTATCGGTGGAACTTCAACTCTCCTCCCTTGTAGCAAGAGGCACAAGGAAGCAGAGTTTCACTTTCAGCAAGAGACAGTAGCATGACTACCAAGCATGTACAGAAGCAGGACAGTCCCAGCATCATCTGAACTGCAGAAGATATAAGTTAGTAACAAGGTCCAAGGCTAAACAATAGCCAGGAAACTAGCACAGAGGGAAAAAAAAAAACAGAATGGAGCCTGGTACTACCCGCAAAAAGCTGAATATGAAAAACATGGCAACCCATAGGCAGAGCTGGTAGGGAAGTACAAATGGCAGTGATCACATCACGTGAACAGAGTCAGCTGTGCCACCACAGGACAAGGTACAGGCATGGAGGCATGGGCTGAGTGCAGCTCAACAGAAAAATGCTCTTTACAGACTGTCAGTAAATAACCAGCAAGGTAATTATATGCTTATAAACACTGAGCTGAATGATGAATGCTGAAACATGGTAGTGCAGAGTGAGAAGAGGGCTCAGGACATAAATATGCATACAAATTTCTATCTGCAGTATAGTTACATACAGTCTGATGTCTCTAAGCACAAAGCTTCGCTGTGTTTCAGCTGATGCAGTACATGGAGAGGCTGCAACTTGTATTTTGTTTTGCTGAACCACTGGGCTGGGAAACCAAGCCTGTGCACAATTACATGCTGCACCTTCATTCTGGCAAAAATAGTAGACTAATTAATAAATAAACTGGGAAGAATGGATGGGAGGAGGGAGGAGACTCACATAAAATTATCAAATTCCAAGTTTCTGTGAATTTTCATAATCAGCCACAAAATGCAAGTGACTGCTCTATTAATGATAACACTTATAATTACTATTTCTCTCCTCACTAGGTTGTGAAAGGGGTGATGCCTTTTTTTTCTTTTTTTTTTTTTTTAAAACCAGTGGAAACACACACAACATCTTACTGTTAACTTCCTTGCCATGGAAAAATCTTATGTAAATAAATAAATAAAATGTGTCATGGTCAAAACAATCTAACCAGTGAAACGAAACCCAAAGGTAGTGCTATTTAAATGCATGAAAAGTAAATAGAAATAAAAGCAATCTATTTCATAGGGAGATGGAAACAATTTTATTTGGGGGAACGTTAAAACATCCATATACAATTTGAACAAATACAACAGAACAGTGTGTTCCCCAGGTTTATAATTACAGTATTTACAGATTTAATAAGGCACTGGTTCTCAAAAAAGAACACAAATTAGTTTCTTAGTCTTTACATCATCAACCTTTTCTTTAATAGAAATAATTCTGTGCTAGAGAAAGGATAGCAATTGCTAGATGGCATCTCTCTTCCTCTTTGTTGTATTTTTTTTTCCTTTGTCTCCCTATGCCATCTTGTCTATGCCAGTAAGTCACTAAACTAAGCTTTCCCCATTAGAAAACTGGATTACAAACCTGAAGGCATTAAAACCCAAATTAATTTTACCACCAACTTCCAAGCCCAAGTCAATGCACACTGTGAAACTACCAAATCTGGAAGTGCCATTAAAAGTCTACAATTGATAAAATAAATGTACTAATGTGTGTCACCGGGCACCTTAAAACTGTAATAACTTTATCTGGAGTATTGCATAAAGTCAGCCTTGCAGCCAGCAACTCAAATGTCACTGTGCTAAAAGAAATGACTTCCAAGCTTGCCTTAAGCCATTTTCAGGTCTTAGGAATACACCTTTATAGTATCATTGATTATAGTGGATAGGAGATTTGAGGGGGAAAGTCCAGCCTTTTGGGTCTAAGAAGAAAACAAGCAGTTACTCACATAAACGCAGACCCTCTGCTTTCTCAGGTGTGTCTCCTCATCTATATATACACATATATATATATTTATTTTCCTAAATAGCACCGTTGCAGTGATTTGTCAGTTATGCATTTTCATAAATAAATATTATGTTTTATTTAGTGCTTTACCATCCATAATATTTTACTCTCAACCCACATACTAAAGTTATTCCAGACACCCAGCTGTATGTGTGTGTGTGTGTATATATATATATATATATATATGTGTGTATATATACATATATATATATATAAAGCCCTAAACATTAACTTGAACACTTAACATAGACACTTTATGTAACCTATCAACCAGTACTTCAGATTTCTTCTGGACTGAAAAAAATAAGGCTCATTCAGAGAACAAGCACACTTTCACAGCACACTGACAGCACATGTCTTGGAGAGCCATTGTGTCCAGTAAAGCAATGGCAGGAGGTACCAGCCAGCAAAACCCCCTCCAAAACACTTTCTGAGAAATAAATCATCATTAAAGTTAAAAAAAAAAAAATGTATTTGAGGAAAATACAACAGAGCAGGAGAGAGGCTTCCTGCTGAGTGACTGCTTACCCAGGACCTGCAAGGACTGGACTTGCAGGTGCCATGTGTGGGACCAACCAAGTCCACCACCTACTGTTATGAAAATCAGAACAACATCCCTGTTTCCAAGAGTTTTACCCCCTCACCAGCCATAGTGGGACCAATCCTGGCCATTAACATTTCCCATTCTCTTTGTCAGGGCAAAAAAATCCAAGCCCCTTTGAGATTGGGTTTGTTTCATAAGGGAAAGGGCACAAAGACAAAAGGTAAAATGAATTAATGAAAATTAATGGAAACCCTATGAGTCAAGTCTCTAAGACAAAAAGGTACTATTTTTGTCCACAAATCTTCAAATAAAAGCACTCAAAGAAAGCAGCAAACTCAGGCCTCATTGATGCGAGTATTCTACTTATTAAAGACAGTGGAAACCAGCATTCCACCTCTGGGGCAGGATTTGGCTTACTGTTAATTTGCAGAGATTTTCTTTTTGTGTTGCTTGGTATTTTTGGGTACAGGCAGGGAAACTGCAAAGCAAAAACAAAACAAACAAACAAAAAAACCCCACCACTCTAATTAATGAAAATCCTCCGATTAAACTTTAACACCTATAATCATGCAAGTCTCGCTGTTTCTCTTGAACCTCACACATTTTTCTCCATTAGCTTGAAAGAATTAAATGGTAATTTTTCAAACTAGAAATACCTTCGGGGATCCTTGAAGCTAAACCCCAATTATATTTACCTACCTACCACAAATAAATCAGTTTTATCCAAAAAGGAAAAAAAATAGCATTGCATAATTGTTAAGGATAAATCCACCATGGCAATTATTTTACTTCTGAAATAGTTTTTAGCATAATCAAAGCAGTATTTGTAAGGATCTATTCCAAAATTAAACTGAACACTACCATGTGAAACACGACACAGGAGGACAACAAAATTTAAAAAAAAAAGTGTAAAATGGTGGCTTCCATACAGCTCAGCTTTGATAATCTGATGAAGAACAGAGACCTTTCCATAGAAAAAAATACTTCATAGGGAAAATTTTGTTGTCCTGTTACCTCTCATTCCCTCTTCAGTTTTTACATTGCAGTAATTGCTGCAGCTGTAGGACGGAGGAAGGAAGAGAGATAGCTGTGTTTCCTGAGGCTCTTCTCTTCTAAAAACTCTTACCAGTGAGATGCTACGCAGTCTTAGCTTGGTGGTGGAAACTCTCGCTAGTGTGCAGGCTTCAAGGCTGCTAAAAAGCCATAAAAATTAGTCATAATTTCATGTCAAAATGCTCATCAAAGTCTGGTGCCCTAAAAGTATGGTCTTAAATGAATACTGCTGCAACATTACAGCTGCTGCCTGGTGATGCTAAGAGTGAAGAGGGGCTTTGGGATGAACGCTAAGAATCAGCCCCTCACTGAGATGACAGCTGACATGAGGTGTTGCAGCATCATGCTGGAGCTATGTCCCAACAGCTTCGGGTGATCCTAAATGAGATGCAACCTCCCTAGGGGCAGGCACCTGCAAGAATTCTGCCTCCCACATCTATGACAGTAGGGACGTAATCAGGCTCTGTCTGCAGCAGGACAATCCCCCAATGTGCACAGGGCTGTGGGACAATGGCAGGGAAGTGGCTTTCAGGATGATTTCCACTGCAGCTTCCCCGAGGTGCTCAGACCCTCTCTTTTTCTAAATGCTGGAGTGCAAGAGTTTCATTATAAATGAGAAAGTCGCTTTGCTTACATCATCAGCACAGTTTCATCCTTTTTTTTTTTTTTTTTAATGTAACAATATACATCTTTTTAACTTCTAACCAAAGGTTTTATTTTCATAAAATTTAAAGCAGTATCTTTTAAAACAATCAAAATAATAATAACAATAATAATAATAAAATAATAAGTGGCTTTCATGGAAAGCAACATGCATAATCTTAAACCAGTTACTAAAACTGTATATCCCTGTGTAAACAAGGGCAGATAAGCCTCTCCCAACCTTGCATGCCAAAATTCAGCTGATTTTGCTAAGAACAGTCTCCTCAAAGCTGTCAAACAAACAGTTGCTCTTAAATACGACTGCACTCAGGGTACTTATCAGCACCTCTCCATGACTTCTGCCTGCAAGAGAAAGTCTGTTTCCATGGGTCTTCATGAGAAGGAGCTGTTTTTGCTTCATCAGAGCTTGATGTCCTGAGACTCTGACATTTTGGCAAGTGTTTTCTTGACTCGCAGGGCTGTGAGCCGGGACGCAGGGTTATGGGCCCAGCACTCCATCATGAGCTTCCCCATCTGCCGCAGGCACTGTGAGGGGAAATGGAAAGGAAATCAGTGGAAGATGAGACTGCAGCTGGTGGCCAACTAAAGGGAAGTGAGTCTTTTCTAAGGCAGCCAACAAACATGGATGCTGGCTTTCAGAAGGACTACTCAGCCTTGCTCTGCACCCGGCACCTCCTTTCAAACACTCTAAAGTCTACCTAGAGATAGACACGAAACATGTTCCCTCTGGTGTGACCATCCTGCCTGAAGGTTCAGCAGCTGCCATGAGGCTGCATTCCTGGGCACACCTTCCCACAGGCTGTGGCACAAGTCACCCAGAGAGGCTGTTTTGTTTTCCCTCACATTCCCAAATGATTCATAACCTGTGTAACCTCAGATGTTCATCTGCCTTCCAAACATTAATCTAAAGGGTGCTGTTCCCAAATGACAGCTGTCTTCTGTGACTGTAGAAGACTTTCTAGCATGAAACTGTACCAATTAATGTGATTAATGACCCCTCCATAGAATCGCTTTTGCAGTCAGCAAGTTTGGTACATCAATGGTTTGTCTCTGATTCCACCAGCACAATATTGCTTCATTACATACTCTCGGTGGGGACTGTTCGGGTTCTCCTCCACTCCCCTTACATCGAGGTTTGACTCTGGAAAAAACTACATCTCTTTTGAAAGGCTGCATCAGTAGACCTCCTTAGTACAGTGCAAAGAAGTGCTGCCCCTGTTAGACATAAAGGCTGCTCTTCTGTGCAGTCTGGATGTAGTGTTAGCTCTGCATATTAATACCTTAAGTATGAAATACAATATCACACACTAATGCTAATGTTAAATGATGCTAAAATCAGGTTTTCAGGACTGTACATCTGTGATCACAGAAAAGCTGTATGCTGACTTGATTTTAACTATATAGAAGAAATTTGATTATTATTATTTTTTTTTTTTAAGGTAAAAACTGTAGGAATCACATTCCTTATACCAGTACCCACTGAAGTTGCAGCCAGTACACCACATACACCATCAGTGCACTCAGCACTAGGAAATAATTTAGCTTCCTAAATGTTTGGTTAACCACTGAATTGTTATTCATGCTGGGAAAAGAAAGCAAAATGAGCAGCAGATGAATACAGAGAGACTAGAAAGGTCCACATACAGCCTGCTGTCACTACATGATCTGGTAGACAAGCAGCAGCCTTTGGGGTTTTCTACACCTGCAGCTTCAGTGGGCATCTCTGAGAACATCACTTTCCTTCCTAAGCCTAGTTGCACCAGCAGTGAAGTTCCTCCTTACTCAAAATGACACAGAACTAGGTCAATGTCATTTACTCACTCTGATTAAAAATATTAGGAATTTGAGCCCATGCCCTGTTAAGCAACAAAGCTGTGTTTTAAAGGATGGTACCTCATCGCTGCTCCATCTGTTGGGGAATGAAGGACGTAGTCTTTTGATGCACACAATCTCTCGCATGTCCTCATAGGACGGGTCACTGGGCACAAGGTCGTGATATGGGAGCTGGTATTCTTCCACTATTCCTGAAAGAAAACAGCAGCTGCACATCACTGAAAAAGATATTTCCCATTAGCCTCTTGTTGTTGACCACACAGTGGTCACACTTCTGCCATGCACCAAGCTTTGTCCACTTTGTCTTACTATCATTCCATTTTGGCCTTTCTTGATTGAGTTTCATGAATGCACTGCAATGAAAGAAGAGCTAGCTCATGGTTTCACTGCAGGACAAACTTGTTTTATTAACCCTTGCCATTCTTATCTAGTATAGGGCAGTGGGACATGCGTATCCAGCACTCCATATCTATTACTCATCCACTGATTCCTCTACTCCCAGCCATTCCTTCTTCTGAAATGGATTTTCTCAGAGTTAGAGCAAAGATAGCATAAGCACAATTTGCTGAGAAAATAACTCTAGTGGTTAACAATTAAATGCTTCTAAAAAGGACTTCACTGTGAAAGTTCATGTCACAGTCAAGCTCCAACATAATCATTAGCTACTTGCCAAGTGAGACAGTTTCCATCATTGTCCAATCTAGAAAGCTCCAATAAGTCATGATAAAAAAGAATAATTTTTTAGCAATGGACTCCTATCAGAGCAATTATGCAGATAATGAAACTCTGAATTAGGTTTACCTCATATCAGTGGATCTGGCATGTATTAAATACCTGCTTTTTCAGGAAACAGCAAAGCATTTTTTCTTTACAGCAGCGATGACAATATCATTACAGACTGTATGCAACATCACTGCAATTGACTCTACCAGTGTGCAAATACAGGGATCACGTTGCTCACCAGTGAAATTCAGCTCCTCTCAGATGAGCCCACAGCAAGCATTCAGCACAACACTGCAAGGTTTTAAATATCAATAAAGTCTGGCGAAGGTAACACAGGCCCAAGAGATGTGCTCTGCTCTTTACTCGCCACCAATCTGGAGTGTAACCGCTGCCAAGTCATTTCTCTGCATTTAACTCTCCTCAGTGGCAAAATAGAGGTAATAACAGCCATCATTTCTGTACTACACTGAACAATATGTGCAGAAAGCACACATGGCCTATGCAGACAAGAAGGGTTCTTCACCCTAAAGCTGCAGCTGGCTGCATTGCTTCATCACTCTCCTCATGCTTGAATGCCCAATACCAGAAGGAAATGAGGCACATGACTGGTACAACAAATGATGTAATAAGTGCCACTTCCTCCTATTTTTTTTTCTACTTGCCTTGTAAATTGATTATTTATTTTAAATAGCAGTGCTGCATCCTCCCAAACTGTTTATCTTCTTATATTTAACTCCAACAAAAAGAAAAATTCACTATGTTCTTGCTCCTAAAATAGCTGAATGCCTTCAGTCCAGAAAAAATGTGTTGTCTTTAGAAAAAGCACCAAGATTAGTCCCAAACTCCTTTCACAGTGCAAGCATCTGCTGCCTCCAAATAAGCCACTAAAATACAGTATAAATCTTTGCTCTCACAGTAGCATTGACAGATGCTTTAAAGTAAGTTTCAAGCAGAAAAGAGAAATTAAGAGAATTACATGCAAGGTTTATCCATGTATTTATTACATTAAAAATAATAAAGAGAAAAAAGGTTGTAATGGAACATTAGGGCTTATAATGAAATCATAGCATTCACTGACACAATTAAAAGCAAATTCCCAACTATCAAATAGGTATGACTGTCATTTACCTCCTGACACACATCTCCTGGCTATCTCCCAAAGGATGAGTCCAAAGCTGTACATATCAGCCATGATGTACGACTGAAAGTGATTTCTGTTCAAGCTTTCATCCAGCACCTCAGGAGGCATATAGCGTTTTGTTCCCACGCGGGTGTTTGGAGGGATGTCTACCTCATTTGTATCACTAAAGTAAAGAGAAGTAAAAAAAGGCATCAAACATGCTATAAAAGTAGATTGAAAAGAAAGTAACTGAGAAGGGAGAAGTAGTAAATTCAGACCACATCCACTCTCAAACAAGGTCAAAAGTAGTGCATAATCTTAATGGAACAAATCTTACAAAGAAAGCCTCTTAGTGTGAACACAACTCTTCCTAAAAGGCTGACTTGCCTCAGGCAGTATTAAGCATCCAAATGCAGAACCACAATGGAGATAAGACTCAACAGGGATGCTGTAACATTTGTGAAATTTCATTAGCATTAGGCTGAACTCTAATGCTGGTGATAACAATCAAATCTTCATTAAATGCTATTTTCTTAACGTACTCCACCACATAATGCTTTAGTCTTAGTAATTATTGGAGGACGCTAAATAGCTCCAGCAGTATCATTTAGCTATAGAAAATCAGGTCTGCAATGAAGAAGAGTCTATGTTTTGTGCATGCATTATGTTTGATCTCTCTCAGCCTCTACACATCACAGAGTACAAACACACAGATGGAAATGTGTAAAAAAATCTAACCAAAGGCGTTGCATCTCACACACCGACCAGAAGAGACAATGTGTTTCTAACAGGAAGCAAACACCCAGTAAATGTGTGACTGGATTTTTTTTTTTTTTTTTCCATTATTACTTAAGATTCGACTGTAGCAATTTTAAAGTGTTTAAAAGTTTAGTGTCAGGCATACACTGAGGCTTATTTAGAAAGGTCTGTTTCCCTTTCCTCACCTTTAAAATCTGAATCTTTTAAATGTGACAGATACAACAAAATCTCAGAGAATAATCACACAACTGTAATTTTCTTTACCTACAAGTATGAAAGTGACACATAAAAGCCAGACCTGAGATACAACCAGTCACCTGCGCAGTCATTAAATCATACATATGGTGGTTGCATTTGTGTATCCCTCCAAGAACTAACATAAATCTAGTGACCTGCACTATCTCACCAGATTTTGAATTAAATGAGAAAAGCAAAAAGCTTTACTGAACTCATTATTTTCAATGCAACACATCCCATTCAACCACTTCTTTTCTGGTTGTTGCCTGGGAAATGCTAAGGAAGGATTCTTTATGAAAACAAGCTATGCAAAGTAAATTCCATTCAGATAATGAGAGCTACATAACTCACCTTTTATAGAGACACTTGGTCTTTCCCAGTCTCTGTTCAGACCTAAGCAGTATGCTGCCCTGTATCTGTCAGGTGAAGTATGCCTACCAAGGATTAATTTCTTCCCTGAAACTTTTAGAGTGAACAGGGTATTTCCTTACCTATTGTTTTCCAGGCCTCTGCTCCCCAATGTAAATTGTTCATTTCTCATCTCCTACAGAAATGTCAGCTTCATAAAGGGAAGACCTCACCAAGCTGGCAGATAAGTTGCTAGTGAGAAGGGCACATTAAACTATCTTTTCTTACATTCTGAATACTTTCACTTCAAGATCTGTAGAGATTTTTTTATACATACATACTTAAGGGAGCCCACAGTTTCAAAGCTGACCTCTGAAATGGAAACTTTCAGTCTATGGCCACATTTCTGTGCTTGGAAAAATCAGAGCATTCGTAACACACATCTCCATTGGGACCAGTGCTGAGCTCAGGCTCCTTGTGAGCAGAGCAAGCAGCTGTCAGAGAGAAATGACTTCTTTATGAATCCCTGGAGCAAGCAAGTCCTACTTGTCTGCTCCTTCTAAGTTGTTTAAACACATAACCATTTTTAAAAATCAAATTTAAAAGCCATTTCAAAAATCAAATCTGTACTTTAGCAATTTGATTTGTTGGAAATGAAACAAAACACAGCCCAAATGAGGTGCTTTTCAATAAATCCCAATTAGCAACATGTGCAAACGATTAGTATTATTCTATATAAGTTATCTATGAATTATTTAGTTATCAGACAAGCTGAAAGCTTCAGTGACGAGTTTACTGATGTGAATTCAACCTGTCTGTGCAAAGTCCTTTTAATACAGGGCAGTAATATGCAGGTTGATACTGAGCATTCAGTGATGAAAACTGAATGTTTACACAAATGCAACGGACGTGCGCAATTACTGGAAAGCAACTGTTTCTACACCTGGAGTACGTGTTTATGCAACATTCACCCAGGCAGCTGCAGCTCAGGTACAGGTGAGCACTGCATGGAAGCGATGCACACAAGACACAGGTGCTTGCTCCCACATGCAAACTCATATATACAACACAACCAGCATGTGGCTCTTACCCAACTTTCCCTCACCCTGCTTAGCTCTACTCACCTAATAAATTTAACAGCCAAGCCCAAATCTGCTATACAGCAGGTTCCATTCTTTTTCACCAGGATGTTCTTACTTTTTAGATCACGATGGGCAATAGCTGGTTTGCCTTGGGTACTGAAGATCTCCGTATGTAGGTGGCACAAGCCACTAACGGAGGAGTAAGCCAGTTTTAGCATGCCTTTTGTGTCCAGGGTGGTTGATTTTAGGTAATCATAAAGGGAGCCATTCTCATGATAGTCAGTGATGAGATACAGTTGGGTCCAAGAGCCTGTGCCTTTAATGTCTGCTGCAATGAATCCTGAAAAAAGCAATAGCAAGTTAATTCTTCTCAAGGCGTTTTTGACTGCTCAGGAGTCTGAACTGTCAGCCACTTCCATATTTTTTATTTTAACAACATACTCAATTTCTTTTACGTTACTTACATGCAGCTATGCCTCACCTTTAGCCCTTTACACATTTTCAGAAAGCCTAGATATTCAAACACAGGTGGCAGAGCCAGATGTCTGATTTTTCAAGCAATAGCCATATCCCCATTATTTTTTACCTGCACAGTAATCCTTCAAGCTTTTTTCTTTTCAAAAGTGCAAGGTGACTAACTGCAGAGCACAGCAGGTAACAAAGCACATCAGAAAGGGCATCAGACAATGATGAATATAAAGTAATTAAATTAAAGAAAGCCATCACTATCAAATGATGATCTTTAATTTCACTCACCGAGAATATTTTCATGCCTCATCAGGACAGTTTGGTAGATTTCTGTTTCTCTGAACCAGCTGGCCTCTTCCGTGGTAAAAAACACTTTGACAGCTACCTTTTCGCCACGCCACTTTCCCATCCAGACTTCCCCATAGCGACCTTTTCCAATCTGTTTTACCATCTGAATCTGTTTTGCTATGGTCCTTTGAACCTGTAAAATGCCAAGACTCGCAGTGAGAACTCGTTCTGCAGAAATTTTCTGCCTTCATCTCAGTCCTTCATTTTTCTCTGAACAGCAGAATATGCAGCATTGCAAAACAGATTTCAACAAAATTTTGCCATATGGATGCTCCTCATCTCTCCCCAAGAGACAGCACTAGTGAGGCCATTCCTGTCCCTGAGAAGAAGCCTTCCTATCTTATTTCCAAAGGCTTACCTACTCAACACTTTTGAGACAGTCTCAAGATCACTGAAATTACTGTGAATAGCTTCCTATGACCTTCCTTGAAAATCCTATGACTAATAATTTCAAAATATTAATTTGTGATTAGGAGCCTTAACCTTTACTTACCCAGTCTGGATCCAAGTGCCTACATTCATTTTACTAGGAACTGATGTAAAAATGAAAGCATTTGTCCAGCTCTAGCAGAAGGTCAATGCATTTATTTAGCAGCTTTGTAGAGGTATACATTACATATTGACAGACTATGCATAGTAGATGGGTTGATTCTACATTTAATGAACTTTTATGATGACAAAAAGTCTTGGACAAATGGAGACTAAAATAGAATTGGAGCATGTCTGAAGATGATGTATTTCAGCAAGCTCATAGAAGAAAAGTTAAAGTAGATGCTGCAACACAACACATTGGTGTTCGTGGTTGACTCAGCCTCTCCTTAATGTAACAGGACATTAAGATGTCACCACAGCTAACAATTTGTGGTTTTGTAGGATTTTGCAAGATTTTGCAATTTCATTTTATTCTAGGGTTTTTCATCTGGCCCAGACTATGGGTAAAATCTGGATAAGAGTCATGTTGAGGTCTCTAGGTTTTGCCACCACCCATACACAATTCCTGAGAAGCTTAATGCAACAACTCTGCACGGTCTGAATCTCTATGAAATCATAATCCTAAGAATTTCTGCAACCCTGGCTAACAAAAATGATCAAACTCTGATTTTAAAATTGTTTGCTTCCTCTGCTATCCCCGGAATGACCATTGAAACTGTCAATCTGGTAATGCAGAGCAGGACTGCCACAATCCTCCTGAAGTATGACTGCATGTCACAAGATGAATTCAAAAGCTATTAAGGTCTATAGCCATTTGTTTTGTAAAGAAATTACTGTTTTCCATGTTAAACAATTCAAAGAAGAAAAATATAGAATGACATTTATGCAAAGCTATTTCAAAAGTTCCAGCTTTCTTCTGTTTCAATTTACATACAATCCCATTTTTTCAGCCCTGCAATGTGTCACTAGGGTTCCAAGATGGCTGCAGTGCCATTCTTTTTTATTAACATCAGTGAAAGCTAAAAACAGATCAGACTGAATTTTTAAAATTGTCTCATTCTCCTTTATACTCTTATATAGTGATTGAACAATAGTTACATTACATTGGAATTTTGCTTTAACATTTTGTAATGTCATTTTAGCATTGTTGCTTTCTATTCCGCCCATTTTAAAAATGCATCCTGAACAATAATGCTGTTATACCAAATAACTCAATTTGTGCAAATATATGTAATGGCATCATAAAGTACATGAAATTACAATACTTAATGATGAAAAGTTCCTTATTATATTACATTAAGAAAATGAAAAACACATCTCTGTTATGGGTTTTCAGGCGGCAGAATACTATGTGAAGGCCTTAACTTGGTTTGCTTTTGCTAGAACTAGTCAGATGATTTACTGTGAACAATTTATATTATTTTAAGGAATTTAGCCCTCTCTGGAATCTGATTATGATTTTTGGAACAAAGCAGTTAATAAAAAATGCTAGATGAACTAATTTATAAGTATGCTGAATGATGTATCCATGCAAATTGTTTACAGTGATTTTCTTTACTTATTTCTAGATTTTGTTCTGCTGTTTTAGCTGTGTGACCAACCAGGTCCCTGTGTCCCATTGTTTCCTTTCCTTGACTGCAATCAATCCAACTGCCAACAATTTCTAACTGCTGCATTCTGCTTTTCTGATTTTCGGCTAAATGTCTCCATCTAATGCAGACTAAAATTCAGACAAGCAAACTTTTTTAATTTCAACATTTTGAACAGAGGGCTGGGGTGCAGTCTATTGAAAAGCAAAATTCAATGGAAGAGAAATTAGAAAAAAAGCATACACGAAAAGGCAGAGAGGGAACTCTGATTTCTCTCTCATTTTATCTCAGCATTTTATCTCCTTCCCTGGTTTTGAATGTAGGTTCACTGCAGCATTAGCTTTGCATAAACATCTTGTGTTGGGCAGTGGGGTTCTGCTTGCTCGTGCAAACTTGACTGTACCTGAGCTTATTGGTTCAAAGCTTTATAGTTACAGTTTGCTGTGCTTTTTTTTGGTTTAAAATTTGATTGGCAGCATTTGACCTGAAGCAAACTTTTCTGTCAAACAGCCCAGGAAAAGAATGCTTGCTGAATGTCAAAATCTAGATAAAATCTTGGTTAATGCTTATTTTTGATGTAATATCTGTACTCATTGGAATAAATTTTCTGCATAGGAGGAAGACAATACTGTTTATCATAAACTTACATTTTGAAATAAATGTGTGGGTTATGTTCCTGAAATAATAGCTTCGGATGTTTCATTCCTTGAATAAAAAATAAAGCAGTAGAAAACAAATTCTTCCACAATATAGTCTAGAGCATTATTGCTAGGCACTTCCTATATGTTTCTTTCAGGCATGGGCCCAGAGGTACTAAGCTGTGTACTTCCAGTGAGCATGTAATGGTTGTAGCTGTTTGGGAAGCACAACCAACATTTATTATTATGGGCAAGTTTCACTGTAGCTCTCATTTTTCTTCTCTTCCACAGAAAATGACTATTTAAAGGGAAAGTTGAAGAAAAATGTGTGTTTTCATAGGCAAAGAGAGAGCTAGGGGCAGCAGTAAGACCACAGATCTCACCTTCAACCAGCTGAGGCTCACCGAGATGGAAAAAAGTATAAAACACAAACTGTCATAACCAGTTTTTTTCCCAGCTTTCTTGTCCCAGCGGCATTCTTTGGATGAAGTATTATGCCATGAACAGCTACGAGATCGACCAGACCACCTGCTACCCATGTGGGCTGCTAGGAACACATCCTCTCAGAGGAAAAGGACCAAATTCCTTGTGTTTGCTCTAATTACAGTGTTTCTTAGAGAGCCATAGAAACAGCTAGGTTGAAAATGATCTTCAAAATCATCAAGCCCAAATTCTGTCGCTATAACAAGTAGCTATAAGTGCAGAACAAGACCTTGATGTGGAAGGAATACAAAAAGCAAAACAATAACATTAAGAGTCCCTTACAGCCAAATAAATTGGAAACTATCATTAGGAATGGTCCTTGATATTAAGTATGATCCATTCCTTTCCATGACAGAGCTTTCCTAAAAGCCTAAATGTAAATGATGGAGTTTTTCCTCAACAGAGGAAAATGAGCATGGCTTTTCTATGATCAGAACCATTCACAACACGCATTTGACAGCTTGCTTTTTTTTTGCTTTTTTTTTTTTTCTCAACAGCTATGTTGCCACAAAATTGGATTAAAAAAAAAAATAAAAAATAAAAAAAAGAAGTAAGTACTCATCTTAAATGAGACTCTAAACTCTTACTCCTGTCAGAGCAAATCATAGAATGGCTTGCATTGGAAGCGATCTCAAGGATCATGAAGCTCCAAGCTCCCTGCTGCAGGTAGGGCCATCAACCTCGATATTTAATACTAGACCAGGCTGTCCAGGGTCCCCTATAACTTGGCTTTGAACACCTCCAGGGACAGGGCATCCACAACCAAACTGAGTCCAAACTGACTCCACTTTTAGCCAGCCACTCCATTTGTTGCCTCATTTCAAGGAAATAAAGTTTCTCATTTATTTTTGTCTTTTAGGTTTAAAAAACAAGATGTGAGGGCAAAAAAAAAACCAATAGACAGTACTTGGAAATTGGGCAACATCACCAGTAACAGGGCCACTACAAACTAATCAGTTTGGAAGAGACTAGAGACATATAATTTCTGAAAAAAAGAAACTGAAATCTAATTTGTGCCGTTCTTTCAGTACTAAAAAGCAATAATGGCCCTTGAGAAAACAAACTGCTGAACAGAATTGTTTTCCTACAGAAAGTAAAGCCATTGCCTTTTCGACATGTGAGCTGAGGGGGTTCAGCCATCCTGCAGTCAGTTCAGAAATAATGGTAAACCTCACTCCATCCCCATGCCTTTAACCTTTGAGATTACCTCAGTACAAGGTAAAATAATTCATTCTTGACTTCTGAATGCAAAGTGAAGTCTGCACATAAAAAGGTTCCACATTCGATGAATTGCAATTTCTTTCACATAAAGCCTACGTGTCAGTGTTGGAAAAGCTATTGTGTGTTGCACATAAAAAGTGAGAAAATAAGACTGCAGGCTAAATGCTGTCATTTGCAGTGGGGTAAATCCTGTTAAATTTCTGTGGTCTCTGTTGGTCTCTATTTCCCCTGTGGTATTCTAAGTTAAGAGAGGAATTAAAAAGAAAACAGAACAAGTAAGATTTTTGGCTGAGTATACATGAGGAGAAAAAAAATTCTCCTGATTCTAATGCAGTTGTTTGTCAGCTTAAATCCCTGTCAATTCTAGAAGAAAATAAAAAATAATAATAAATGAAAGACAAACCTTAAAGACACAGTGCTTCCTTTCAAACATTAAAAAAAAAACATTTCCTGCACATCATTTTGTTTTCTCTCTACTCCTTTTTTCCTTGTGAACTGACATTCAGATAATGTTGCTTCCTTACCAGGAGAGGGAGCCCGGAGCCGCTGCCGGAGCTCTGGGACTGCTCAATCAGATCCTTCAGGGACTCTCCAGGGGGAATGTAGGTCTCATCCTGCTCCAGTCCAATGCTGTAGCGGGGCCTGGCCTCTTGCCGCTTATACCTGCCATTTATACACCAAAGTTAGCTTCCAACACAAAGAGCACAGGTACAAAGGGTAAAGAACCTTATCCTCCACATCAGCCTCATATACAGACACACGGCTTCCTTGGCTTCTCCGACCAATATTTTCAGTTTTATTTCTAACAAACCGTTTTCAGCATCGAACCTCTATGTATAAAACTCAAAGACTGTGCAGCGTGCTATGAGCTTGCAAAGCTAAGAGATGCTTTTCTTTCAGAACCTTAAAACACAGACAAAATAAATACAAAATTTTATTTACCAACTGCAGTGGGTATTTTAAAAGTAAAAGGAGGAATAATCATGGGACCTGGGAGTATTTAAAAAACACAAAGAATTATTTAAACATATGTTGATTATGATGATATTCTAGACACGCTTACATTCCTGCATTCTCCTCTTTTTTAAGATCCTCATAACATAAACACACTGAGAAGCCTCAGGTTTTTTTGTTCTGTATAAACTTTGTACTGTGGCATTCTCAGCTTTACTAAAGAGCAATCTGTGCTTCAAACCAAAAGTCTTCTTATGATGCTGGGTGATAGATTATACATGGAATACATCACTGAGGTATGTCTGTGAATAACATGAACAAAGTACACATTCTTTCCACATGATAAAATTACATCATTTTTCTTTTTATTTTTTTTTTCCCATGAAGCCAATCTTAAATGTTTCAAAATTTTGAGTCCACAAAAAGACAAAAGTTAGGAAGAATGCTGATGAGGAGATAAAATGTTCTTTATTTACCTGAAGTAGCAGAATATGATGATAAGCACCAGAAGTATACTACAGACAGTCACTGAGATCAGCAGGGCCTTATGGTGAATGTTTCCTTCAGCAAAGTCTGGAGATAAAACAGAGCAGCAGGAGGAAAGAAGTGAGAAAATTCGGAAAGGGAGATGGTACAAAGTCAGTGTGAAAAATGCACATCAAGCACAAGGTTGTTGAAGCTCAGGATGCTCCATCCTTGGAGGTGTTCAAAGCCAGGTTAGAACAGTTCTGTCCCTGCCCATGGCAAGGGGGTTGGAGATAGATGGTCTTTAAGGCCTCTTCCAATCCAAATCATTCAGTGATTCTGATTCTGTGATTCTACTGCAGCTCTGTACATGATGCCTCTGGATTTCACTGATGTTTTGTACATGTCCTCATTGTCCCTTACCCAGCAGAGCAGAACCAGTGCCCACAGGAGCCTATGTGTTGATGCATACTTACTCAAAGCATGGATTTGCAAGTCCCTGTTTGATTCTGAATGAAATCAATTAGGAAAATCAAACCAGGACTCATTGTTTTGTGTCTTAACATACGTGATCAGCAAGAACATGCAAAGATCTTAAATTCATATCTTAAATCACTGGCATTTGATTGAACAGTTAATATAACAAATAAATAATTGTGTTTATCCTAGTAGGGAAACAGAGACGACCACCCAACCTCTGAGAAGGGTTGAAGAAGGAGAAGAATCGCTAAAGACTGTAGGTATATTTCCAGCACTGAAGAATACTCCACCTCTCTGATCCTGCTTTAACATTTAAGTGGGCATTTTTTCCCTCATTCATTCCACAGCAGCCCTATGTGCCAGAAAAAGCCATACTGAGGGGCGAAACCATCCTTGCAGCATTTATTCTGTAAAACACTTTGAAGATGAACCATGTCAAATAACTTGAGGAAACACCACAGCATGAAAACTACTAAGATATTTCAGTCAGTCTTTGCATGGAAGACTAATATTGTGCTTTAAAGTGCATCGCTAATCCCTAAATTTGTATTCTTGACTCAGGCAAGTGATACTGACCTTCATCCATGCTTCTCTGCTGTAAACCAAAGATATTTGGCACTGCTTTTCCTTTAAACATCCCAGTCTCAAAATTACACATCAGCATGTACACACACAAACCATTCTCCTGAAGTTGCTATCTAGATTACTGCAAATGAAGATAACAGTTCCTGAAGCTCTCCCAGCCCTGCCGCCTTGCATCTTTCATGCTAATGCCGAACACATCATAAAATGCAAGAACTCTACCCTCATCGACTCATTCTGGAATAGTGCTACTACATTTCAGATTTACAAGGGTAATGAGACAAGGAGATTCCTAAGGGACTCTTGGCTTACTGTCAGGCTCTTTTAGATTAAAGATCTAATTTCTCCCTCTGTTTTTGTGCCCAAACAATTCCTTCCCTTTCCTTTTTCGCGATAAACAGAGATTACCTCCCAGTGCACCTTTTGATCACGCTGGTCATGTTTTAACCTGCCATTACCTGCACCCAGAGCATTAACAGTGTAAACATTCAAGTCACAGCCAGTGCTTTTGAAAGGGGACACTGACACAATGTCTATCAGGAAAACACCAGAGCCTGTCATTCCCACTGCAGTGCTAGATTTCTACCTGGCCTGGAGCTGAAATGGAGAGCCCACTGGGGGAATCCAGTTCTCTCCTGTGATGATGAGGGCTGCTGAGGAGATCCGAAGGCTCTATTTCATGCTCCATAGGCAGCCTGGGTCTGCCAACCACTTCCCTCTAAAATATGTGGTTTGTAACAGTGGAAGATGTTGCAGTGCATCAGCTGAGGAGAGGATAAATAGGGATCTGCACAGACGTGTGTAGTACTAGTGTTACACTACAAGAACTTGAGATGTGCCAATATAATTTACACTGACTATGTGGATTTGATTATGTACACGTGGGAGAAAGATGATAAAATGACAGATCTTAATTGTACTGTGATCATTTTAAATGATTCAAACACCGTGCCCAACATTGCTAATGGGCTTCTCCCATTCAGACAACTAAACATGGCTGTATTTTCCTCAAGGCCAGATGGCATCTTGAAAGTGTTGCTTAGCTCTAACGCAAACTTGAGACTTCAACAGAATTTTTTAGTAAGTGCAAGGGAAGCATGCAAGACATGAAGGGATGTGTCAGTGTGGCAGTAGGTGACAGTTCCCTGCACACATCACAGTGGGCATGCAACCAGATCTCATGGAAAAGGAGAATAACTTCCATATGTCTTCATATTTATTTGGTCACATAGGAAGAGAGGCTACAGAGATGCTAAATGGGCTGTTGTCTTGTCCTTCAAATACTTCCTACTGGCAGAATTTTGCTTGTTGGCTTGAAGACTTCATAAACCAGTTGGCACATGGACAACAACATACAAAAAAACTGCCTCTCTTCTTCCACGTGTAATGTCTGTTTGCCATAGAATCATAGAATGGCCTGAGTTGAAAAGGACCACAATGATCATCTAGTTTCAACACCCCTGCTATGTGCAGGGTCGTCAACCACCAGACCAGACTGCCCAGAGCCACATCCAGCCTGGCCTTGAATGCCTCCAGGGATGGGGCATCCACAACCTCCTTGGCTGTTCCAGTGCGTCACAACCCTCTGTGTAAAAAACTTCCTCCTAATATCTAACTTAAACCTTCCCTGTCTCAGTTTAAAGCCATTCCCCCTTATCCTATCACTATCCACTCTCATAAACAGCCGTTCTCCCTCCTGTTTATATGCTCCCTTCAAGTAATGGAAGGCCATAATGAAGTTTCCCCAGAGGCTTCCCTTCCCCAAGCTAAACAAGCCAAGTTCCCTCAACTTTTCTTCATAGGAGAGGTTCTCCAGCTCTCTGATCATCTTAGTGGCCCTCCTCTGGACCTGCTCCAAGAGCTCCACATCCTTCCTGTAGTGGGGGCCCCAGGCCTGGACGCAGTACTACAGATGGGGCCTCACAAGAGCTGAGTAGAGGGAGATGATCACCTCCCTCTCCCTGCTGGCCACCCCTTTTTTAATGCAGCCCAAAACACAGTTGGCCTTCTGGGCTGCATGCGCACACTGCTGGCTCATGTCCAGCTTCTCATCTACCAGGACCCCCAAGTCCTCCGCAGGACTGCTCTCCAAGAGATCTTCCCCCAGTTTCTATAAATACCTGGGATTGCCCCGACCCAAGTGCAGTACCCTGCACTTGGCTTTATTGAACCTCAGTAGATTTTCATGGGCTCATTTCTGCAGTCTGTTCAGGTCCCTCTGGATGGCTTCCCTTCCTTCCAATATATCGACTGCATCGCTCAGGTTGGTGTCATCCACAAACTTGCTGAGGGTGCACTCGATGCCCTCGTCTATGTCATTGATGAAGATGTTGAAGAACACCGACCCCTGATGAGGGACACTGCTTGTGACCAGCCTCCACCCTGACACAGAACCATTGATCACAACCCTTTGGCTGCATCCAGCCAACCAATTCCTTATCCATCGAACAGTCCATCCTTCAAATCCGCACCTCTCCAATTTGGAGAGAGATGTGGTGAGGGACCATGTCAAAGGCCTTGCTAAGTCCAGGTAGATGACATCCATCGCTCTCAACAACATGGTGAATACAGTGTTTCACTCAAGCTTCCCATGTGAGCTATCTGCTAGAGTTACCCCAAGTACAGGCTAGTGAACTGAGGCAAGCTAGTGCTGCTGGAGACTCACTCCTCTCTTTCTACAGATGAGGATGCTTCCCACAATGCAGCACAATAAAACCACTCTTCCTGCACCATTTTAGGCAGCTGAGACCATCTCCAAAGAGAGGGACAGGACAGGACTCAGCCATGAGTCCACTTTGTCTCTGCAGTGAGTACCAGTAAGTGTGAGATGAAGAAGCTCTGCTCTTTAAGACTGGTGCTGTGCTTCTTACTGGTATGTTCCTTAGCAACTGCAACGTGCCAAGTAGCAAGGTTATGAGAATAAGCAGCAGCTTCCAAGGAGGCAGCAGTGAGCTATGACTGTGAGCTCAATGAGGGGAACACAAAACAAACAAATAGTAAGTTTGGGAGGCAAAGCCTAGCACACAGCATGTTTAAAACAATTTTAGGTTGTAAGAAAACATGGATGTGTGCAGGTGTCAGATATGATCAGCACAGAAAGGGAGAAGTGGCAACAAAAGCAGGATCTCCAGCCTGCCTCTCAGTTACTCTTCTGTGCTTTCTCCCTTCTGCCCCTCCCATTCACCCCACTTTGCCATCTGCAGGGTCACGCTGATGCGTGCACTGCAAATGCCACACAGCAGGTTGAAGGGAGAAGTTCAGGGTGTCAAAGGCTCTCCTCCCTCCCTGTTTCATCCAGTTCACAATGTTAGGATTATCCAAGTAAAAATGGCAGTGAAATCCGAGGCGTGGAGACTGTGTGCACACATCAAACCCAATCGTTCCTCCAATCGTTCCCTTGCCCATTCATCACTAGCTCTACAGGCAGGGAGCCAGACACGGTGGCACCACCACTTCTGCTTATACAGGCTTTAAATCAGTAAAGATATATTTCTCCTTTCGACTGGTCTCAGTCTGCACTTTCACAGGGATTTCCAGGAATATCTTTTATTGTTTAAAGCAGAGGTGTTATTTCAGACCCAGTTATGATTTTCATTTCCTCAATAAGACAAATACACAGCTGGTACAAGGATTTTGTGGTATCATCTGGCTATTTTAACTTGCCAGGTTTCTACCAAGATGAGCTCAAAACTTAAGCTTGGCTCTTACTTTCTTCCATCTTGTTCAAGAAAACCCTGCTTTGACCAATGCTAACTCTTTTAGCTCCCACCCTCATGTGCACATCTCTCCTTTCTTCTCACAACGAGAGAGTAAAACCGTTTTTCAGCACATGCCAGGTCTGGAAAAACACTTCCAGGACACAAGCCGCTTGCCTCTCTGGAGATGTTACCTTGGTGTGCGGGTTAATTTGCAGTTCAACAACCTCTGACCTGCAGCTGGACGATCTCCCTAGGCTCTGTTTCCCATGAGATATGACCTTGGATGTAAGTTCAGAAGCCAAATTTCTGTTTGTTTTTTAAATGCCAAGTAGCACACATATTTTTTGTGGAATCCTGGAGGTCAGGAAGCTTCCTAGAAGCTTGTTCTTAGGTTAATCTTCCTTTTGTCATACTTCCAGCTTATCAGAAACGTAATGTACAAGTCTCACAGCTCTCATTCAATCATAGCAACTCTAAAAGTTTCCAATAGACATAATGACCACAGTGCACAGTACTGAACACTGGTAATAGTGGGCACTCAGTATTTGTACAGAGCTGCACAAAGCCTCTAAGTCCAGGCTTTGCTCCGAGCTTTTAAACTAGCATACAGCCATGGCACATAAGAACAGTTCTGGCACCAGGAATGACATATGTGCGTAAGGCTTTAATAAAGGTGCTGGCTTCAGCCCTGCTCAGCCACATGGAAAGAAGCAGTTTCTGGAATATGCTATCAGGACACCGGTAGTGCACAAACTTAGTTAAAACAAAAATCCCCAGAATACGTTGAATGATGCATTGTCTTTTGTTTGTTAGTATAAAATACTCATTTTGCAATATAAAATGGCTGCATATAAATGGTTCTGCTCAAACCCTGTAACATTATTCTTTCATCAAAAAATCTATCTGCTGTTTAATGGGTCTGCCACCACAAGTGCCCAAGCGATACATTTTTTTTAACTCGTGTACACACACAGCAAAGTCAATGTTGATCCAAACAATTTCTGCCACCATAAAAATCTTGTTTTACTGTTTTCTGTATAAGCAGCAGATAGTACAGCCAAATATATAAAAACTTAATAAGGCAGATGCCTAATGTTTGGCACTGATTCAGTACTTTTAAGTAGATTTAACATAGAATTAACTCAGCAGAGAGAAGAAATCATCTTCCAAACTGTAATGATATTTATTGATACACTAAGTAAGTGTGAACAAATATTGACTTCCTTTTGGAGTTTCTCCCTCAGTTCAAATAACTTTTTAAAATGAAAAAAAATACACAACAAAATAGTACGTAACTCTCATGTTGGAAGTTGGAATTTTATGAGGTTTCACTGACTTAATGACTTGCTAGTAAATAGTGAAATATTTACATACCACCCTCCACATGCCTGGCACTGCAGCCCATCTGTGCAGAATTTCATAGGTGTGAAGGGAATGTCTTACATGAGAGAAGGCTTTCTATGAGCATGCATTTATGTGTAAGTAGCTGCTGTTTGCCAGTTTGAATTTCCAACTCAGAATGCCATGATTACAAATTCTCCTGCAACCCTGAACATACTCTCACAGACTAAATTCCATGCTGACCACCACAGATCTTGTCCATTGTTGACAATGCCAAGAGTTTATGAAGGAAGAATGTTACACTCATCCCAGGAACACATTCTTTAAAATGGAATCTGCCATATCCAGCCAAAATAGTTTTAGCAATTTTCAGAAAGCAATATTTAAACAAAACAAACACACCTAAACCTGACCTAGGCTTGCCTCAGAGTTTACTTAAAATTAAAACACTTCCATTTGTTCTTAATAACAACACACACCAACAAAATAATTGTAATTGCGTGATTTTTCACCTTTCATTCTATTTTGAGTTACATTTTTCAAGTAGAAAATCCACTTCAGTGGATTACTGGGTCCTGTAAGTAAGAAACGCTTATGGATTTCAGTCAATTTGAAATGCTAGATTAACCTCGAGAGATCTGGTCCCAGATGTGTGTGCTGTTATGAACAGATAGAGGATTCAATTTTATTATCAGGCAAAAACTATACACAGCAAGAGCTGTTCCCTGCCACATGCAACTTCAGTCTTTGGGACGACCACTAGCAGCCAGCAAATCTCTGAAAATATTGAGCAAATAATTCATCCGGTGCTCACTGCATGTGAGCAACATGAATAACAGCAGGAACCTGCAACCATGGGTCAAGACACTGCTCTCTACTTCAATAAATCCAGACACAGTTTTTAGTGGGGCTCATCTCTCTAATCATGTACACTTGGATGCGGGTGCCTTGGTTATGGCTTTGTTTCTTCCTGAGACACAAAGGTCAGTTTGGCCCTGGATGGACTTCCCTTTACCTCGATTTTTCAGTGGAGGCAGCGTCGGGTGAAGATATTTGTTACAGTAATCTTGGCCTGTGCAACATTCAATAGATCTTCTTTGGTGTGGAATAGGAGTGTCCTGAAATACACAATTTCAGAGAAAGGAAAGTAACTAACTGTGTTGTAAGCAGACACACTGCAGAAAAAGACGTTTGGTAGCAGCTTTGCAGAATATTAATTTCCAGGATATGTGGAGTAAGGATTTGTGCCGCTGAATGTATTCAAAAAGCAAGTCATCTAAATGATTAAGAGATTAATCCCTCTCACATATTTCTATTGATGCCTTAGTGCTGCAGAAGGAACTTATTGTCATTAAGAGCTCAAAACAGAGCTCTGAAAGTCTCCTGTGTGCATCAGTTGGAGTTGCAGTATAAAATAAATAAGTATATTATAAAAACTAGTTTAGCCAGAGTAATACAGGAATTGCTGAATTGCTGCGTGGACTCATTTACCTGCTGCTGCTTCTCTCATGGAAAGCTGAGCAAAATGCCTTCCATTGACTTTGAAGCAGCCCTGGCTAGAGTGGCCCTGTACTCAAGTAAAATAATTTAAGGACAACTGTAGAAGTTGTAGAAGCAATTCCTGCTGCGAGACTTTCTCAGAGGAGTGATCATCAGACTTTCAGCATTGGAAATAGAAAAGCACTTTGGAACTGCATGTAAGAAAAAGGTTGCTGAGGTCCATAAAACAGCATCCTGACTAAATTTACTCTGGGACTTAAAGAATTAAATTGTATTTCTCTAAATTCAAACTTCCTCTGAGCAGGGGTGTTGCTAGACGCAACACTGATAAAAACAAAACCTTAAGTTTTTGAAAGGAACAGCTATAACATCGCTGTCATAAACATTCTGGGATATAAATGCAATCCCCTTGGCAACTTTCTGCCAAATGAACAGAAATTGAGCACATGGCTATTTTAATATCTGCTGAATGCACTTCAATTGAAAGCCATCAAAATTCAAGCAATACTCAGGCAGCCAACACTTTCTTACCCGACACTGGAAGTCCGAGCCTTCTAGTCCTAGACATCCTTTGGTGACCAAATGTCCACCAGAATCATCCTCTTCTATTATGGTGAAGCAGTAGCCATCAGTGCTGAGGATTGAAAAGAATGAATCAGTACAAGGTTCTGAAGTGAAAAACATGCTGCTAAATACAGTCTTCAGCATTACTCATTGGAAGGAAAATCTGTCATTACCAAAGCAACATATTTCCTCCAACAGCATGACAAAACACAAAGGGATGGAGCACTATTGCACGTGTGGAAAAAGGCAGGCACCGTGCAATCTGCTGTAACAGCACAAGACAGCCGACAGCATGACATACTCACCTATCCAGAATTTCACAGCTACAAAGCCCACTAACATCTTAATTCTCTGTGAACACCTGCAGACATTAACATGTGAAGGCTTCGGAAACCTACATAAATGCAAACAGCAGTGCTACAGCAGGTTTGCCCTGCGCATGGGAACAAGGCATGGCTACATGCACCATGGTGGGAATATGGAGGAAGAAACATTCTTGAGATCCTTGCTGTGAATTATTATTAAGAGTGATTTGTGATTCCTGTTTTAGAAGTATCACAAACTGCAATGCTGGTGTGTGAGTCCTTGAGTTATCATCAACACTCTTCATAACTGTTTACTTGGGTTACAATCCTGAAATTATCCAAAACACTCCCATTTACACAACCGTGTCCCATGGAAGATAAGTATACCAACAGATGGCTAGATGGTGCTGGTGATAAATGTCCTTCCTTGATGAAGGTCAAATGCCTGAATGCTGAGGGAAGGGGAGGAGGGTACAAAAGAGGAACTTCATTTTACTGAGACTGCTATGCATTAATTTCTAATTACTGATGGCGAGCATGTAACATAAGTGAGGAACACAAGTTGACTGATTTGGAGGAAAAAGATCCAGAAATAAAAAAAGAATTATTTAATCCAGTACATTTACGTCACAAAAAAATATTTCTTTATTTTCATGGGAAAATAACATTGGTTATTACGCTCAGCAAGTATTTTTCTGAGGAGAATAAACTCAGTTAAAAGAAGGAAATAAAAAGAAAAAAGGATTAGAAAATTTAAGCACCACAAAATTTCAGATGATTTGCTCCCAGTGGAAGGAAAGGAAGTCTAACAGAGCAGCAAGAGAAAAGAAAATAAGATGTAGGACTCAAAGGGTGCTGTTACACATGGAATAGATAAACACCATTTGTAAGTATTAGCTACAGGACAGACAGATGCTGGCTGGAAAAGAATCATGTCAAACATTTGCAGTAGCATATTTTTATATTAGTGGTGCAGGGTCTAGCCACTGTAAGCTTATTACTTCAAATAATAATCTATCACTCGTTATTGACTTCTGGATTTGAAAAGTAACCAATTGTATGTTACAAATTGCTTTCTCAGAGAAAAGACAGCTAAGAGTTCTACTCCTCTCTGACACTGTGCATACGAGCAAGGCAAAGGAGACAGCTGCCCTTCTGGGCAACAACCACCTTGATTTCATTGCCAAAGCTTAAGATAGGAACGATAGGATTGCCAAGAAGAGAGACTGTAAGGAATCCATTAGAGTAGAATATTGTATTAGATTAGATTTTATTTGTTTGCATGGTGCCTTTGATTCAAAGTAATGAGTAAGTGTAACCCAAGGGACAGAGCAACAAAACAATAAATTGCAATCCAGTGAAACACAAAAAAGAACTCCTCAGCTAGCAATTCACAGCAAAAACCAAAACTCTCTGTTCACCAAAGGACAGGGGCGGAAGGAAAAGCCAAATTGTTTGCAGAAGGGGAAAAAAAAGCAGGAAAAGTCAGCAATTTTATTTCATTTCTTCTGACTTGCTGTGGGACTCTGATCCTTTGCTCATTTTAGAAAATTGAATTTGGGATCCTCAAGCACTTCAGTCCCTCTGAAAATTTTACTTCAGATTTAAAAAGACAAACAATATTACACTAGATAGAACAAAACGTAAAAGTTATAAAGCTCCAACAATAAGGGTAAATCATGTTCTTTACAGGCAACAATAGAGTAATGAGGGAAACGCATGAGAAAACGAAAAATAGCAATGCCAATCAGAATAAATATTGGTTGCAGTTGATTCTAACACTAAGAAAAAATAAAAAGTGTTCATACAATATAAGAATTCTTTGTTTTATTGCAGATTTGGGAAAGAGATAGAGGTGACTCTTCTGAAAAGAACACAGTCTTTCATTCCCACCCTCCTGCCCTGAGCTCTTCTCCTGATTCACAGGCTGTCAAATGAACTGCGCAATGCAAGGAAAGGACACAGCATACCCCTGCTGGTTTATTGACTTACCTGCCTCAAACTTTCCTTATTCTAACAAGTTAGAAACAATTTAGCTGTGTATCATGTCTAATTTGATGTTTAGTTTGGTGACTGCACAAATAGAAACATATGCACACTGCTGACATATACAAAACAATATTAAAAACACATTCTCCACTTCCAACCAATTTGGTTTTTAATATACGCAATTAGAATTTTGCATAATTTGACTCTGAGAATCTGAGACTGTTGTGTATAGAAGGAATTCATCCCGATGAGTACCACCCTGTACACATCCACTAACCTGCTTCACTAAAGCATCAGCTTCTTAAGGTATGATGCAGGAGAGCAACTGAATGCAAGTTGGATGTGATTGCTAATAAGCACAGATTTGGTATGTCACACATTTGCCAAGAGCGAACTTTCACAGCCAAGACAAATGCCAGGGAAACAGAGGGAGTCTGTAGCAGAAACACTGGCAGGCACTGATAATAGAAGGTGCTGCTACAATTACAGATTACCTGAGCAAAAGAGGTGATCTTAACCAAGAGCTTTACTAAATGTCAGAAGAGAGGAACAGAGGCCAACAGTTCTGCAGCTGCTCACACAGATGTCCTTACTGGCCGACAGCCATTGCTCACAGAAGATGCAATACCTTAGCTACCAAAACTTGCCTGCTGAAGATTTCCTGTCCTGCTTTCTATATGCAGTCAGGCATGGCAATATATAACTTGGAAAAGCAACATCATTCTTTCGTGTGATTTGGTGCCTATGACAAGCAGATGGGTTAAATAACTTGGTGAAAAGAGTCCTTACATTTAATTCTGTTTGCAATTGAGTCCATATGGGTGTTGTGTTTTTATCTCCTCCTCCCCATTATACTCCTGGTTTTGATATCAGAAAGAACTACACCATCTTTTCATTTTCATCCTAGGAAACAAGGCAAACTCCTGTGTTGGTTTTAAAAAATGATTAAAAACTGTTAGAATATACAATCTCCAGAAAGTGAAAGTCCATATAGTTCTATAAAGATTGGATGAAATGATCTAATTCAAAAATTGGCTGGCTGACTCTCAGTTTGCTTCTATTTCACCTATTTTGTCATATCATTCACTTAAGGAAGATGCTAAAGGCCAAATTCAGCAAAACAGTGCCTTTGGATATCATCCATTAAACAAAGAGCTCCCTGTACATGTGCTCAGTACAGGCTAATGTTCCAGAAGAAATAACAGTTAGTGGCTGTGCATCGGGGAAGTAACATGAAACCATGTGGGAAGGAGAGCATTACACAATTGTTGAGCCAGATGCACCTTCACATTTGCACAGCTTCTCCAAAGGCAATCAGAGACATACAGATGTGACAAAGTGTAGAAGATGGCCCACAGGAGGACAAAGTTCCTGGCCCCACTAGTCTTTGAGATAGTGATGCTGGTCCTACCATGTTCTGCTGTGTGTCATCACCCTTCGGCATCACACTGAAACCAATACGATGATGGAGAAAGTAAGATCATCAGAGTGTTCAGTGACAATCTGTTTCTACTACGTTACACGCAGAGCATGGAGGGGAAGATACCCAACATATCTTAGCAGAATATCTTCCCATATATCCTATTTCCCATATAGGTCTATTCATCAATATTATCTCTATGTGATCTTCCCGGACATGACTCAGCCTATCAGATGTGTCGTACATTCCTCTTATCACAGAATGGCCCAGATTGGAAGGGACCTCAAGGATCACGAATCTCCAACCCCCCTAACACATGCAGGGCTACCAACCTCCTCATTTAATGCTAGACCAGGCTGCCCAGGGCCCCATCCCAATCTGGCCTCGAACACTTCCAGGGACGGAGCATCCACAACCTCTCTGGGCAGCCTGTTCCAGAAAGAATTTCCCCCTGACGTCCAACCTAAATCTCCCCTCTGTCAACTTAAAACCATTTCCCCTCGTCCTGCAGTTATCTACCCTTTCAAAGAGTTGATTCCCCTCCCCTCTGTAGGCTCCCTTTAGGTATTGAAATGCTGCAATGAGGTCACCCCACAGCCCTCTTTTCTCCAGGCTGAACAAGCCCAGCTCCCTCAGCCTGTCTTCATAGGGGAGGTGCTCCAGTCCCCTGATCATCTTTGTGGCCCTCCTATCACAAATCAGATCACAGTTTTCCCTGATACGTGGGTCACAATGCAGAATTCAAGACACAATGCCAAACTATCCAGGCTACCTGCTAAGTATAAGAGATTTGACAAGTCTACAGATCTAGTAGCATAACCTTAGGTATGACAGTAGCACCAAGCATGGGTACCTCTCTGCACATTCACCAGGTCTCTCCAGTACCTTTCACTTACGTGCAAAATCCATTTCAGTAAATGTGAAAACCATGAAGAAGAAAACTACCAACATAAAGCTATATACTATTCCTTTTCCCCTTTATTTTTTCCTTTTCTTTCTTTTGTGTAAAAAAATTTAAATACTGGCCAAATAATTTCTTTTACCTGGCTCTAAGACTACAGCACAATTAAATTTGTATGATGTACTCTCCTTTTTAACAGTAGGGCAGCTTCAACATGGATACTTGCAATTTTCGAATGTTTTCTTGGTTTAAGTAAATTCAATATGCAAGGGAAATCTTAAGTACTTCAACACAATAACACTAAAGTATTCCCACATGCTAAAAAAAGCTATCTGAAAGTAATGCAACAGGTTTCTGTACAGGGAAATTGAACCTGCATTACTGTTTAGCATAAGGCATATATTAAAAACCGATACAGGCAGCCTCTGAGCAAAACTAAGAACAAACAGTTTCTGAAGCATGGTTCAAAAGGGTGGGATGGGGACCTGGACCTTGGTTTGAGCACCAGGGAGAAGTCATCTGCTGAGCCATGTATGGGACATAAGGCTGAAAGGGAAAAGAAGAAAAAAGTGGAGCTTGCAAGAGTTGTTCACTTTTGATTTTACCCATCAAAACAGACTTATTTGCCTCCCGTGCAGCCCTGTATAAAGGCTTACATTAAAAAATAAAAATAAGCTAACATGCAACATCTCATCCTAGCTCCCTCATTAGGAAGTGTTTAATTTTACATTAAAAATTGAAAGTGACTAAAAGAAAGGGTGCTTGAACTGAGTGCTCTGGCCCACTGTTAAATCCTCTACATTTCAAATTACATAGAAAATTCAATTCCATTATCCAGAGAACATGAAAATGAAAATAAAATCAGTCAGGTGAATTATCACCTCTGGTAATGCTGAGAAAGCAACTTAATTATTTTATTGCATTAGATAACCAGTGCTACCTTAAGACACAGTTGGGCAGAAACCATAAGAAATTAAATTCTATCACCCTGATCTCTAAAACTGTCAGCATTTATTTATGAACGTAAAGAGAATACAACTAGGAACCTAATCAGCTCTGCCTTTATTGCAATCCCATTACACTGATAGCCAATTAAATCTAACAATACTTTTAAAAATATGCAACTAATTTTGACTAGACACAACTGCCCACACATTCATTTTGCCCATACAAAACTTAAAATGAAACAGTAAAATGAGGTCCTGGTTGTTTCAAAGCAGCTCTGAGCTTCTTTATTGAATGCCTTTTATGGACTGCACAGATGTTCAAAAGAATGAAGTTCCAACACATCACAGGTTAGCACACCCTTTACAAGCAAAGAACCATGAAACTTTTACAAAGACCTTAATCATCAGGGCCTCGAGTGCACTAATGAGCTTTAATTACCGAGTGGTACCCTCACACCGCCCAACCGCACGTTCTGCCCAGGAGCTCTGCTTGACCTCAGGCTTAAGCACTATATCCCTTCTAAGCTATGGTGAGAGAGAGCCTACCTCTAGTTCCCTCTCCTGCTGCTCCAGCCTGGAACTAGCTGGCCCCTTGCCACAGCTATCAATACACCTAGATCTGCCAGGTGTGTTTGGGTACACTGAGGGGGACAGGGTGTTAGTGAGTAAGGCAACAGCTAGCACTGGTATCACCCTCTGCTCCTGGCTTGGTCTACCACACACAGCAGTGTTCTTTCACCATCCCCCACCACTGTTTCTTGATAAAATGTCCCTCTAACGAGTCTTTCAAAACTTAATGTGCTCACGGATTGATCCATTTTAAAGAATGCTCTTCAAGCTAGAGCTACCAATTTGTTGTTGATAAAATAATGTGCATTTGCAGCTGTGGTATCATTGATAGTTTCCTAAAGGACTATTGCACGTAAGTTGAAAAAGTACAGAGAAAGGGTAATTCTGTAATAGAAACACGGAAGGCTGGTCAAAAATTTGACACAGATGTGGCTTAAGAATATTTATTTCAAATTAAAAAAAAATACAATTACAGAGAAAACTTTAAATGGCCACCAGATGTCCTCATTTTTACATAAACATTCAGGCTACTAGTTATCTGCTCAGTATGTGTGTCCTGATAGATAAATATTTGTGGTAGCAGACCAAAAACTTTAGCAGGGATGGCAGACTGCTATTTATAAGAGATTTCTATTAGTGACTGTGGTGGAACTGCCTCTTTTATTCCAGGACTTCTAATTTAGCCACAGCTGGAACTGCTTTTCCACTGAACTTTGGGAGCCCTCCTCGCTCCTGGGCACACAAAAAGCTCCACTGCTCTTGTGGAAGCCTCAGTGGGAACAGTGCATGATGCTCTCAGTGCATGTAGCTCAGAGACCTGTAGAATCCAGTACAGCTCAAATCTTAACAGACTGACAGAGCTGCCAACAGGGTTCAATTCTTATCAAATATTGAAAGCTTTTAGTGACTATATATGAGGGAAGAAGATAATTAATGCAATAACCTTTAATCTGGAACAGTTTATTTATTCTTCAGACAAACACAGCACAATCAATAATATTTGAATTTCAATATGGTGTAATTTTCTTTTGAGTGAAGTTAAATGAGAATTCCTGAGTGCCTTCAAACTGTGCCAATAGCCGTTCAGGCTAGCACAAAGCACGAAATTTACAGGCTAACTAATAGAAATCTCTCAAAGCATGGGGAAACTCATAATCCCTGCTCACCTGACTGGGCTTGGTCAAATCTTCTGAAAGCCAGATACTGGAATGTTAGGCTTAGAATTTCCTTGTCACTGTAATGTCCCTTTTCACTTTTCATCCTTAATTCCAGCTAAACATTAGGAATTTAAGAAGCAAAAGACCGACACAGTTAAGCAGGTGCAGAGAAGACAAGGCATGTTGTATGCTTTGTTGTCCTTTGACCTCACTGCAGCTCTCATATCAAGGTAAGGGGAGCTACAGCCACGATCACTATCCTGAAAAGGATTATTGCTGGTAAACCACAAAGGTAGGGTATTTAATTTCAAATAATCTAAATTTTTTAATTTTAAATTTCCCTAAACTCTTCAGCAACTATATTGTTGTTCATTGGGCAAGTTGTATAGTGCTCAGGTAACAGCACAGGATGGGAAAGAGTGGATAAAATATGCAACAGTGTACCCAAAGCTGGAGTATAAATTGTTCAATGAGTCAGTTCCTTAACATGGGTCCTCTTGTGCTTCATAATTAATGGATTCAAGTCTTCTGCATCTTTCCTGTTGATGCATGCAAGCCAGCATGTGTGAGAGCAGTGGCTCTTGTTGGGCAGGAACAGGAAAACTGATTCATGCTGCAGGAGATCTGCAAACTGATTTCAGAGGGAATTTTTGTAGCTTTTTTTAAATGGACTGCCATTTGAGAGCAGTTAGGTCTGATTTCTAGCTATACATGGGTTTGAAGAAAGAAGGTTGAAAGGGGGAAGTAGTATTTACTACTGTCATCAAAAACTGTGATACACCTCAGTGTGAAACGGCAGGCTGAGCTGAACCAAGTCAAGCTACGGAACAACACTCATAAAATCCCAAGAAATAGCACTTTGTCTTTAACAACATTGGGTTTTTCCTTGTCTATCTTCTTAACGTGCTGCCTGGAAGATCTAGCTAGCACTGACACAACGTTAAGCAGTCTCACCTCAAACGTAACTGCATACGCAACTGGCTCATCCAGGTGGGCTCACATCTGTGTCCTGCTTTGATGCTTCCTGCAGTTGCACAACTCCACTAGGCTAGAGCAGGCAGTATCTCCAGTATTTTACTTGTTTTTAAGTAAGCAGAATAAAAAGTTGATATTCATGTGAGGCAGATGAAGAGTTCACCCCTACATGGCTGCAAAAACAAACTGTGCATTCATCTCAAGCCAAGAGGGGTGTTGGATCAGCACCCTAATTCAGCAGCAATAGTTCATGTGTTTGCTGCAGGAGCACCCTGTTTAAAGAGTCAGAGTGGGGGAAGAGCAGCGTGTTTCCACTGCAGATACCACTGCAGATACCACTGGTCCACTCTGCTGTATCAGGCAGTGTTCATGCTGAGCCTCCTAGGCACAGCAGGATATGTCCATCTTAGGGAGTTAGGACCTCTGGGGAAAAGCAGAATCCAACACAAAGAAGTTTACAGTACTCTAACCAGTGCCTGAATAAAGACCGTAAGAGTACAGTTAATATCAATAAAGTATTGAAGTTCTCTTCACCTCAAGAGAAGACTTCTACCATGAAACAAGATGTCTTATCAACATACAAAACACTTCTGTAAAAACACATACAGAAGAGTAGGTTTCTTATGATAAATGGTGCTTTATGAAGATTGATTATAAATTTATGAGCATTTATAGACACTTCAATATATTTCCAGTAAGTCTCCTCTCAACAATTGCAGGCATCCTTTGAAAACAAGCTACTACATTCAGAATACATCATATATAAAAAGAATTAATAAAAGTATTTATCTAAAACTTGAAAGATGTAAATACTGTAAAAAGAAAATATAGATGTGTAGCTGACATCTAGGCAAAAAAAAAACCAAAAAACAAAAACAAACTAGCTAATTTCTAAACAAATCCTTTACCGATTCCTGCTCAAACAAGAACTAACACCCAACTTGAGACTGCAGAATTATCACAAACAGGTTTTCTCATGTTTTACCACCAGATAGATGCTCCACAAACCTGCAGGTGCTGTTGACTGAGTCCTCAGGACAATGGTGGTGGCACTGACATGACAGCTTCTTCTGTGGAGGGGCAGGTGCTGTGCCCTCACCATCTTCTTTTCTGCTCTCCATGCTCAACTTGCTGGAGCTTAGCAAGGGCATCTTGTCCAGAAAACTACCAAGAAATCAAGGAAGAGAAAAAAATATTTAGGCAGGATTGCAAGACATGAAATGGAGGCTTTGAAGTATTCCTTCACATCAAAATTTGAGTTATTTGAACAGTTATTTGCTACAGAAGAATTTTCTTTAGAAGTCACTAGTCACTGTGGTGTTTGAGGCTCACTGAGCCTCAGTGGCCTTAGATTAAAGGTGCTGATGTTCCAGTTCAGCTGCTGCCAGTGTTGCAAATAAGAGTTATGCTGGGCTTTACATACTGTGCAGTGCAGCTTTTCTTCTATTGCATTACATAGCTCAGATCCTTGATTGCACTTTTGCACTTTGTTTCTCTTTGTACTTGGCACACATCTTCACCAACTGAACTCTGTAACACAGACTGGGATTTACAGCTCTGAAGGCAGAACAGAACATGTGTATAATTCGGAAAAGATCTAACAAAGTGATGCTCTCTCAAGTTCCACAGAACTTTCTGTCACTGAATGGTATAAAGGCTACTCATAAAAATTTTCCTTTGTTTTCCATACAAAATATTGTAAACAAAGTAAAATGCAAGAATGTGCTCTAAAATGAACAGAAATACATGGAGATGATTACTTCTAACAAATCAGAATACTGAATCTCCATGAGGCTGTTGCAGTACAGCTGGAGGTGCTGATGATGGACTAGGAGCTGCTTAAGCAACTTGTTCTTTCTCTTACAACAAGTCTTCTCATAAATATCAGCTTTCAGTGCTTGTGAATATTTTAATTTTCAAAGACAAAAATGAGATCAGCATGAAAAGCTTCAGTAGGCAGTTTCTCACTTTCCTGGTGCTTCCCTGTAAAGAATCTTAACTAAAGGATCATTTATGAACAGCTGTCTCCAACAGAGTAGTAGATCAGGCTTGAAATTCTTGATCTACTGTTAAATCTTCAGAAACAATTGGCATTATTATTATTGTTTTGGTTGAATACTTCTTTGTCTCTAATTGAAATCCTTCCCAAATTACCAACACCAGGACTGATATATTGCAGAGCTGAAAGAAAACTCCATCCTCCTTGACTCCCTAGAGAAAGAAGGGGTGGGCAAACAGGCAGAGGGGATAGGAATAAGTAGCTGCTTTGGGGCTGGGATGGCAAGCAATGACTGAGAACAGGCTGAAATATCCTGAGGTAGTGTAAGATTGGAACAAGAGCAGGCAAAGGGCATGGTAGGAATTGCCTGCACTCATACAGGCACTGGCATCAGCTGGCAGATGTGCTCTCATCTTTAAGTGAGCAAATTGGGGAATACCCTAGCAAATTGGGGAAAAAAGCTGAACATAATTCACACTGAGGAAAATGAGACTTTGTGTGAGAAAAGTATTATTTAAACAATTTTTTTTTTTTAAGATTACAGCCCTTTCACTCTTTGCATATTATGATGACATATGAATTACAACCAGATCAAATTATAGCATCTATGAAAAAGAGCTTGATCATCAAATTTGCTCAGTACCTACAAATCCCATTGAAACCAACTGGAGGTTTTGATTAGCTCACCTTTTCTGAAAGCCAAACCATAAAACTTATTACAAAGCATACACAAACTGTGGGCTTGAAATCCTTGTGCTCAGCATCAAAACATTGCTTTCATGCTGCAACTGGCTGCTGAAGACTAATGCATTTAATAACTATTAAAAAGTAGAAAATTAGAATGAAATGGTTTGGTTCACTTGTCTGATCATTTGCTCATTGCTATCACTTAAGATACAGAAAGTGTTTAAGGAAGAAGAAGCAAAAAAGCATTTTATTTCTCATAACATATTTATGATATTTTGATATGTAGCTTGTGTACAACAAATTAACATAAAGATTTGGTCCCTGGGTCACAGGCTTAGAGTTTATTAAATAAGTTCTTTCAGTCAGCAGATTGCCTGTATTCTTACAGTGAATGGGGAATATTATATTATTAATATTCCTGTCAAGAATTTTCAAATTTCAAGCTTGAGAGGAAACAAAGTTACCTGTTAACTCATGAGATAACTGAGTGAAATCCTATGCTCTGTGTAACATTTCTATGTTTTTTTCTACAAGCATCTACAATTCCATTAGGGATATTTCCTCAGCAAAGGAAGAGTGAAAAAATGAAAGCATTTTATATCTATCACTTAAAAAAAAAAAAAAAAAAAGTCTTTTCATGTATGTGAAGGAGACTGAATAACAAAATATCTACCTCATGATACATTCAACGATAGGTCAATTCCTTTTTCAATAAATAAGACCCCAATACAGTCTGTGTCCATCATTCATTAAGAATAAGCTCAAGAAGAGCTTCTGCAGAACTTGCTGTAAACAGCTTACATTCCTAGACCTGTCTGTACTTTTAAAATATTTTTTAAATAAAAGACAAGAGCCGCTGAACTAAAATCTGAAATCTAAAGTAACATTAAAGTAACAGGTGGTTGTTTAGAGGTGTACTATCCTTCTAGAAAAAACAGGACTAGGCAAGCTGGCATTCAAAGCTACATTTTCTAAGAGTGTGAAATAGGGGATAATTTAAGATTTTGCTTTCAACTCATGCCCGGGGTCAAAACTAGTGGAAAACCATTGCAGTGCAGTGCCCAATGCATACAGCCAAATACAAATAAAAGAATCTCATATTCTTAGACTCTTATTCTTAAAAGAAAATCCTTCTCACTCTATTCTCTTGTTCCTCCCAAGCCTTAATTTCCAGGCACCTAGCTTAAAAAAAAAAAAAAAAAAAAAAAAAAGCAAGCAAGCAGATCTCCTGCCTCTGAAACTCAGTTGTCTCACCCTACATTAAAGAAAATCTCCTGGTCAAAGTTGAGTTTGTTTGGTTTTTTGAATTCTATGCCTGCCTGACTCCAGAGCAGAAAGATTATCAGAATTTCCCACCCTTAAAATATAAAGTGTGTAGGATGAACCCCATCACAACATGAGCTTTCCATGGTTTGACAACAAGTTCTTCCTTATTTCAGGTGTCAAACAAAGTTTGGAAGGCTAGGTCCGTTATTCTTGCCTTTGCTGCTGTGCTGTAACAAGCACATGCTGATCATGCAGACCTGGCTCTGTCTAGCAATTAGAAATCCTCTGGACTTTGAAAGTGCTCCCCAGGAGCTATATTCTAGTGCCATTAATGCAAGCAATAGGTCACCTGCAGACCTGAACTTTTTCATCAAATTCAGCTGATCTTCTCAGCTTGCCCTAAGAATTTCACCAGGCTGTACAAAGTACCTTACAGCACCAGAAAAGGCAGTTGTCCACTACGGTTCTTAGTCTATTGGGAGTGCTGTTTGTGAAAGATTTTCATCTGTACAACTACAACTACTCAACTGTGTTGTGATTCATTCTTATGAATGAAAAAGAAGGTTGTGTGCCCAGGCATGCCTGCTTTTTTCTGTAAAGCCTGGGTGACTACAGGAATAACTAAAGTTTCTAGTCTAAACCCTCATGCCAACAAATAAACCTTCTTAGAAATGTTCTTCTATTTTGATTCCCATCACTCCTGGACTTCATGGTAATCAAAGATCACTAACACTTCACTTTTAAATATTGAATTCTCCTTTCCTATGTATCAAACCCTTTCTGTTTTTCAGTTTGTTTTGTTATCTTCTTTCCAAAGATAGAAAAGCGATTGCATACCCCAATTCCATAACCCCAGTGAATTAACAGTCAGAATGAGACATATTTTACTTTTTAAATGCAGTCCATAAGATTGTGATACCTTACACACAAAATGAAAACCACCTCTTTTATCTTCTTTGCTTTTACCCATGTAAGAGCATAAGTTTCATATAGGGAGTGCATCTCCTGACATGAAGTCAGTCCTAGAGCTCTCTGCTTTGGCTGCCAGTAAGCACTCCAGCCCTTGCCAACTACAGCCATAGTTATGAGATTTGGACAGGAATTCCTCCACTAGAATCTGGATAAAGCCCAATAACTCATTTCACACCGGCCCACAGCCATCAGATGGTAATGACTTTTGGGCACTTCTCCGATTCAACAAACCCAGTAATGCAGGAGGTGAAAAGCTCTGTACTGTTACTGGAATCCAAATCTTAAGCCACACTGTTCCCTGAGGACGAATAATTAGTAATAGTTACCTTGACAGATTGACTTCTGTGCCACAACCATGTGATTTACGTGCTAGCCATCCAGTGAAAAAGCAGATCTTCTACATTCATTGCCAGGATAAAAAGTCAGACTTGCTTCTTATTAAGAGATACTAAGGGACAAACTAGTATAAGAAGAAAAGAAAAATCAAAGTAGAGTGTTCACTCCTCTCTCTACATAAGGTATTCAAAGCCTCATAAAATCAGAGTACCATCCATTCATTTTTTCCTATGCCAGTGACAGCTGGCTACAGTATCCACTGACAATGTGCTGTTTGCTGATTCAGAGGTTTACCAAGGAAGCTTTGTGTTACTGAAGAGCCCTTTCAAATGCTTCTTCGTGCTGGAAATTATATACATTAAATACACAAAAGCATTTGAATAAGAATTAAGGAAAATCTTCTAAATCTATCTTTGATTAAAAGGTGGCAACACAGTTAGTCAAATTGATAGAATTTTCATTAAGCCATAAGCTACCTTATCTATAGCCTGCATTGCCCTATACGTTTAGCAGGCTTTTCATCAAATCATTCTTTTATTAAAATATGAAGCTACCATACAATACTATGTTGGGGTTTCCCATGCTACATCATAAACTACAGCCTGATGACTTCCCACCAAGCCAGTGTTACATCACTGACACAATTGTTTTAAGAGAAAGGGAAATAACTAACTGCTAACTCACTGCACTTTACAGTCATCAGATAAAAGAATTTCCATGGGATATTTTTTGGCAAACAGTCAGCAATGAAAACACAGCGTGGTTAAAGAAGCTGAAATAAATTACACCTCTTAAGTCAGCGTGATCCACTGTGTAGAATAGTCAAGAGGTAAAAGCAAATCATTTTTTATTGGTGACAAATAATAAAGAAGGAAATAAGGATCATGACAGTTTCTCTTCACGGGATATTCAAGGCTGGCATAAAATTCAAGGAAAAGACGCATACACATTTGATCCAAAACCACAGTGAACAGAATCCGGCATAAAACACCAGAAAAATAAAAATAACCATGTTTTGCTTTTCAGTGGATGACTGTATGGCATTAATGAGCTCCAAGTGAGGATGGCATCAAACAATGGCTGAAAATATCTTTACCCTGACACTCATCCATTGCAGAAAGTTGCCATATAGACAGAAAAGTAGCACTGTTGAGCTTATCTTGTATGATTTGCTTCATTCCACAGCCATGTTGGAGCTGCTGTACACCAAAGCATGGAGAACCTTCTCACTTCTCTATTTCTCATCTCTACGGTTCAAAATTTTGGATGCTTTTGCGTTTACTCATGATGTAAATAAGTAGACTACAGTTAGATATAATATTAATATTAAACTGTCAAAGTATTAAAAAAAAAAAGCACCTAGTACTAGTTTAGAAAATAGATTTATTTTTCAGAAAATGCTTCTGCATTTGATTTGAACAAGAAAAGCATCCTTCTTTCACGAAGTCTGTTTAAACCTTCTTGATCATACTCCATGTTATAAGCTAAATTAGTTAAGTTCAGCATGGAATCTAATAAGCTGTGACAAAACCACTGTGACAAGACTCTCCAAATTAATACTTAAATTCATGTCATATTACTTTCAACTTAAAAATGCAAAGGCTTCTATGGCATCATAACCCATGGAAAACTCCCATATAATTTGCTGTCCGCCATTACATCACAGTTTGATTGAGTGTTATTTTTCCAGGTTTCCTCTCATTTCTGCTATCCACAGTTAATGTCTCATTTTTCATTTGGAAAAAATGAGAATCCATTGGCTCTCTTCTCATAAATCAAGATACTATACCAACAGATAGGGGGAGGAGGGAAAAGCACAAAAAGATTTTTTCAAATTTCCAAAAGAAAGTTCACACAAAGTAGATTTCTTGACACAGAGAAATCTAAGCTATAGCTGCTGTAATTTTCTAGAACTCCATCAAACACCTCAGAGTTCTACTGTTGATCATCATCTGGTTCCATCTGTAAATGTTTCTTTAGAAGAAGCAGCTTTTTAAACTTAAATCACTTTTTTAATATTTGAGGATATGAATGAAAAAGTATTTCACATCATCCTCAAAATATTTTCCTTTTTTTCTGATCTCTTTAAGAACTACATTATACACAGCCAAACTACAGGTTCCATGAACTCGATTTATCATTAGGCTTTTTTGAATTGTGTTATTGTCAAATTCAATACGAATAGGCATCTGTGCAAAAGCGCTACTGTTTGAGGCATATATGAGGATAACAGGTAATAAAACTAGAACACTAAGACAGATATTTCACAAATGCAAAGGTGAGATCCACAGCCCATTCTGAGAATGACTAACTCACTTGACTTCACCCCACATGTGATTTTATCATAATGCATTACCACCACTTCAAAAAAAAAAAATCAGAATAGATGCAGGTGCAACTATAGCAGGTCTGTTCTGTCCTCCCAATAGTGTTTAGTACCTTTAAGTTACTAAAAATAATCAGAGATATTTATTTCCAATGCACATCAGCATAGCTTTGAAAATCCAAGTTCGCTAAGCTGGCATTTCTTTATATTCCTTCTTTTATCAATTTGGTTTATATTGAATGCCTATGTTTACTTTACAGGATAATTTTAAATGGAAATTAAAGTAATGAATAATAGCTTAGAAAGGCACGTTAAATGATACCCTCGTGTCTCCACCAAACTCACTGTTTTCCTTACTAAAAAACAAACAAACAAAAAACAAAAAAAAACCCTATTTCATTGAAACCACAGAAGCAGCTTCTTTGAATGACAGGTGTTGTTTTCATCTCTCATTTATTATGAACCAGAGTTCTCTTTCACTTTTTCCTTAAGAACATCTTGGGAAACTGTTTAGCTGATGTAGTCAAAACTCATAAAGCTACTCCAACCAACCCTCAGCTACATAACCCTGTTTACTATTTATGGGCATCACCTGATGAAAATTGGGAATGAAGGCTCAAATACAGAGATGTGAAACATGCAATCTGGCTTTCAAACTACAGACAGCATTCAGTTTGTGTCACTCCTCCATTTAGCAGCTTTTCATGCAAAGAAAGATAGGAAGATTGCTGTCACAGACCAAACTCAGTTATTTCTATTTTTACACTGCAAATTCTCGTATGCTTGCAGTTTCCAGTAGCAAACACTGAATTCCACCATCACTGCAAGCAATCTTGAAACTTCACTGAACTAGCAAGAAAAAATAAAAAAGAAGCAATACAATCTGATGCTACTGAATTATGCTTTGCTATCTGATCTTTAAGAAGGCATCAAAGATTGAAATGGACAAGCATTATTTCTTATTTCAGATGATATTATGATTGACTGAGACATTAAGACAATGAGAAGCATTTAAGAGAAGCAGCAAGAGACAGCCTTGACCCCATGGCTTTCTTAGATACATTTATTAAATCATCACCACTTGTGTTCCCTTTTCAAAAGAAAAGAGACCCAAGATCACCATTCCCAGCAGTCAAGATAAATACAGTGCTGGAATATAAAAATATCAGCCTGTCCTTCTATCCCAACATCAAAGACTGCACCCATACATTAAAATGTAAGAATATGTGCCCATGCCATGCTCGCAGAAGCCAGTGCCTTCTGACAGACGTGCTTTGGCTGTTGTTCAGTAAACATGACATATCTTCAGAGCAGTATGAAGAGAAACCTACTTTGTAGTTCCCAAGCTCATGTTTCAACTTTACTGTATAGGAGTTACTCCTTCTGACTTCCCTTAGAAAATTAAAAAATGCAGAATTCACAAGAATAAGAGAGAGCTGTTATATACCTATCTTATTGCATAAGCATGCAATATTTTTAATGGCATTTTTAATGAAAATGTTTTAGTGATGAAACTCAGTAGGTCAGGCTGATGAGTGGACTTGATGATGGTCTTGAACAATTTTTTGAAACTAAATATCCCTATTCCTACAGAATATCCTGAGTTTGAATGGACCCAAAAGGATCATTGAGTGCAACACCTGGCTCCGTGCAGGACCACTTGAAATTCAAACTCAATATCTGGGAGCTTTGTCCAAACACTTATTGAATTCTGTCAGCTCAGGGCTATTGGCCACTGCACTGGGGAGCCTGTTCCAGTGCCAACCACTCTTTAAGTGAAGAACCTTTTCCTTAACACCCAACCCTCTAATTAGTCTCTCTTCAAGGTCTCTCTACCCCTGAGGCAGTCAACAGCTCCACCCAATTTAGTATCATCTGCAAACTCATTTTGCATTCAAATCCCACATCCAGATCACTTATAAAAAAACTGACGAGAACTGTCCTGAAAATGGAAGTATAATTCTATATGACTTTCTTTCAACTTGTTTTATTTATTAGTTCATCACAAATGCTTCCCAAGTCATCCACTTCACACTGATTTCCCACAAGTGCCCATCCATCTGCCAGAAGGACAGGTTACTCAGTCTCTGGGGTAAGCAATGATAAGTTTTGATCATTTTTCACGTGTGAATGCCACCAATACCCCTAAATCACATGTGGTTACTACATACTGACCAACGCAATGCTGCTGAATGAAGAACTGAAGTATCTGCAAGACTTTTTCCTACCCGAGGCAAATGCTACCCTGCCAAGTCACCAGGCCAGGCAATATTAGAAGTAATTGAATAAGTGGCAGGATAAATTCCTACACTGTTCAGCTGCCAAAGCAGAGAGTGAACTGAATTGACTACTGCTGCTGTTGGCTTAGCTACACACATGAATGGGGGCTTGAGCAATGAAGAAAATCTTTGTGTTTGGAAAGGAGGGCTAAGGTACAAAACTTGTTTTCTGCAGATATGGTTGGATGCAACAGAAAGTGCCACTGATTTATTCACTTTGACAGAGAACAAATAATTCAAACAAATAGGGAGGAGGAAAGCATCTCTACTGCAAACCAAAATTAAGTGCACGCGTGAAATGATGATAATCAGTTCCAACCACAGATGTAAGTACTATGGGTTTCCTGATGCATTTGAGTAGCCTAAGAGCATTTCCCTGCCTGAACACTTGGAAGCATATGCTGAGCTCATTTGTGTGTGCCACATGGCACCGAGGTACTGCTACCAAAGCATCAGCCAGCCAGCGCTCACCTCTGGAAGATAGAGACTGTGCTGTCAGCCACACAGGGTTTGGCTGGCTTGTTCTTTAACAAAGGCACATGGATATGTCTAAGGACCAAAACAGTCCATTGCAAATGTCCTTATAACTTGTATCTCTCACGCACAGCTACTTGAATAAAAGTTTTTAAGACCCATATGACTACATTTTGAAACGAGTAACAATTCTGGACAAATGTAAAACTAGTCTTTTTCAACACTCAGCCACACAAAAACAAAAACTAGCTTTAAAAAAGAAAATACAATTGTTTCTTATTTTGGTATTTTTTCTATTAATCAATGTTTAAGATGCATAGGACAGATACAACTTTTAAATAAGCATTATTGACATACACACACGTTTCCATCGTAGCTTTAAAATTAGACAGAAAGGTGTCTATTGCTAAGGCTAAGACCAGTCCTAGCTCTGTAATTCATATTCAAAACACAAGCCAAGCATCAAAATTGGACATTAATAAAATTACTAAAGGACTTTTAAATTAACTTCAAAAGCAAAGACTAATATGAAAGCATGTTCAAGCACATTCCATTTTAAACTGTCAGGCTGAATACTGAGTATCAGATCTTTCAAAATTCTCTTCTTCCTTACCAAAAAGAGAATGGGAAATCTTTTGTTTTAGCTGCAGTTTTTTTTCTGGGGATTTACCATCTCTGGTTAATAAAAGAGCACCTGCAAAGCATTTGAGGAAGCCTGCAGTACAACCTCCCAGAAGGGTGCAAGGTGAGCTTCAAACCCTAAGTGCCCCCACATACCACAGCTATAGACTGGTGAGAAGCACAGCAAGCATCAGGCTCCTCTCTTTTTATTTTATTTTCTTTTTTAATGTTTTCTTGAAGTGCTCTTAAAAAATGGATAGGGGAAAAAAAAAGAGAAAAAAAAAAAGAGAAGTGCTGTGTGAGCTGCAAAGCTAAGCCATCTACTTACAGGCAGTTTCCTTGGGCATGCTACATCACCACCAGATTCTCCAAAGATGAGAGTCATGTGAGGAGGCAGCACACAGTTCAGCTAGGAAAACACAGTACCCTGTGCTGTGCTAATCCTGCACCTGTGGTGTGTTATTCAGCAGCAAAGAAATGCAGTCCAGGCTGCTCTTGCCTAATAGAGCTCAGCTGTTTTCCTCAGCCCTCCCTTTGATTGTAAGCTGGCAAACAATGTTTTTTCAGCCAACTACAAAGCACTGTTCAGGCTGCATAGGATATGACAGTAGAAAGGTGAAAGAAAAAGAAAATCCTGGAATTACAAATAGAGATACTGAGCAATACAGAATTTGTAACTACTTCCAGATGGCTACATTTAACTTCCAAAGTTAGGATGTGAAACACACTGGAACTCCCCTTTTGCTCCCCAGCTCCCTTTAAAGTGTGTCTGCTTGTGCTAGGGATATACCTCTGTATCCTGGCTCCCATGTATCCAGACCAACACAAGGCTTCCAATCAGCACAACTGAGAGAAAGTTTTGATGGTTTCCGCAGGCGGTTTACCTTTTAGGCACAACAAAAAATAGTGATGGAGAGCAGATGATAGTTTAATTAAAAATATGGCCTACAACCAAGGATTTTTTTTTTTTTTTTAATAGAAAAAGCCACCAAAGAGTTCTTCAAATCTCTGCCATGACATACAGCTTTTCAGAGCATATAACAGCAACAACAACAACAAGATAGGAAACTTAATAAAAACTATATGCAAAGAGGAGGAAAATGTGGTCCCTGGTTGGAAAGATAGCAAAAAATTTTGGGAAGTTTTTAATTCCAAGGTAGAGGCACAACAGTTTAGAGTAATCAATTGTCCTGATGCTTGTCTTCAAGATTAACCAATATTTAGAATACTCTGTAATTATGATGTGCAAAGGCAATTAATAAAACAGTGTTATTTATTTAAATTAAAAAAAAAAATTGTCAGAGTATTGAATATAGTTAGATTGTAACACAATGAAATCTTATATTAGACATTTATTCCAGATAACCTGGTCAATTAACATCCTACACCTCTTCCATATAACACAGAACATCTACCATTTCCAAACTCATATATAATTGTTATACTTGACTGAAAGTTAGGGTTTCTAATCAGCTTTAATCTTTTTGATATTAAGCTGCAAACATGTAGATGCTGCACTGACAATGTCCTCACAGCATTTTCTATTTAAATGCTTTTCTCCACAAAATTATACTTTAATTTCTACTCCATCGTTACCTAATCTAATTCCAACTTTGCAAATTACTAATGAAAATAACAGGAATTGGAGTACTGGGAAATTATGTATCTGATTTCTTGTTGAAAGTTTACTGCTGTTTTTGTTTACCAATGAGATTATTTCCAAATAAGTACATTAAGTTTATTTTATTTAGGTAAAATGTATTAATGTTTTAGAAGAACTATATTCTTATGAGAAAATGTTCAAAACTATCCAGATTTTCAACTCATTTAGTACAGAAGGGCCCCCTCGTCAGAGTGTTGAGTGAAAGCAGTACAATTCTTAATGTGACAATCAAACTTAGGCATTTGAATATTCAATTTGATGTATAGAAGAGAAGGTAAGGAATAAGACTTTATACAACATCAACATCAAAATAGCCCAGTGGCTTCAAATTTCCATTTTCAAAAAAAAAATATATATATATATATTACCCTTATAAATACTCTGTTTTCTTTTTTAAAGCATCCTTAACTACACTTTCTTCAAATTACTCAATACTTGTAGACAACCCTCTGTTACCAAAGGGTTTGAATCTTTCCACAATATTTTGTGCATTCCTGCTGCAACTCTGCTTTAGAGAACTACTGATCTCTGCCAATGAGATCACAAGCACCACGTGTAGAAGACACATGACTTAAAATACTCTGCCGATGCAATGATGGGACATGGTCCAGCATGAAATTCCTTGAGCTCCCTAGTGGTGCTCCTGACAGCCATCATACTTCTGTTTAGCTACAAGGGCATCCCACTTGTTGCCTTGTCTTGTCATTTCATGGTTTTTTTTAATTATTAATGTTACCATGTTCTAGGGTAACTATGTGAGAAGGAAGGAGGAGGTATCCCCCAACGTTTTCATCTCACTTTCCATGCTTTCACAGTTCTCCTAAAATGAGGATGCAATCAGATGCTGAGATGAACTACACAGCCAATTTGCTTTACATTTCATAAGGTTTATATTGAATGTGGTAAGTCAAAATGAACCAAAATAATGTAAAGCAGCCCTTCTCTCTCACCCCTACCACCACCATACATACTCCAAAGTGACATCTCATTTTAGATCCACGGAATGGTGACCCCCACGTCACAGATTTATTCATCTGGTTAGCCCCTAGCTCAGTTCCACTTCACGTGTGAGCCCAGCCTTTACAAGGAAAAAGCTCTGCACAATGCTCATTTTTGCTTCAGCTGGAGCCTGGATCAAGTCAGCCAGCCTTTTTGACAGGGGAAGGTGGGACGAAGTGGGATGGGAAACTTCAACCAGCAGCCCAGGCTCCTCAAATCCAAGAACCAGAGTTAAACAACAAATTACCTGATGCTGGAAATCAAGCAAAGATCAAGACAAAGAAATCCAGTGGTTGTACCACTGTGTAAAGGAACAGGAACTTAACTGTGATTTTTCAAATCTTAGCCAAGTGCCCTCACTCTGTGTTATCCACACATCTTTACATACGAATATTCAATACAATGTGCAAAGCATTTTTAAAAAATGTGAAGAAAATGGAAGCTGAAGAATAAGCAAGACTGATAACAATTTCTTTAAGTAGGAATAAATTCTGCAGTTTCTTTCACAACTGGTCACACACTTACATCTTTATACTGAATTAGCTTTTCAAAACAGTGGACTAGATAGCTGTAGGGACTAGAAACTAGGTATGGAGACTCCTTTGCTGTCACCAGCAAAAATTGACCTAAAGCAAGCAAAAATTTGCTGCTGGATTGCTTATCTGAAACTAGAACCTTGTCCCAGCTGGAACTCTTCAAGCAGATATTCACCTTACACTGCCAGTATCTGCAACTTACAGTAAATACTCTTTTTTCAAGTAAAAGAACTCAGGTCAAAGATGATATGGAGAAGATGGCAGAAATATAGAAGAACATTAATGCTCAAAGCCATGAGGCATTGTTGCTTTATTATTCCCATTTCAAATTCTGTTCCAGAGGTAATAGAAATACAGCATTTCCTATGAGTGTTAAATCTACTCCTTTTTTTCTCTTTTTTTTCTCCTGAAGCATGCACTTAACTCTATCATAATGGAAAGGCTACCACTTTACTACATTCAGGAACCATGCCAAGGGAATTGTCAGGAAAATATATGGGGAAAAAAAAGGGCATTTTACTTTCATTAATACATTAAAATGTCATAAAAAATGCTACAGCACAAAATGCAATAATTGCCAGCTGCCAAATTATTTTCTCATTCTCCTCTGGCCCTCAACATAATGCCTTCTTTAGGCTCACTGCCAGCGATGTTTGGAACATTAAAAATATCCCCAATTTCTGCAGAGATTTCATGTGGCAAAATGTGCTCTGATGGACAAAACTGAAGCAAATCTGTGAGCAAAGGGATACTATTTATTTTAAATGATGAGAGAAACAAGACTGCCGCATGCTGTTAACTTACCCGCGGGATAAGTAACAATACAATCTGTATTTGTAGGACAGTTCAATGATAGGAGGTTAGAGGTGGCTGAGGACAAATTTGGGTTTCCAATTAACACTCGTGAGCCATGAAAGCCTTGTCTGCTAGGCGCCATAACACGCAAACTATCCTCCCATAGCACAGGGCCCTTGCTCTCGGCTGGGTTCAGTGTCTCCTTACTTGCTCAACAGTGTAAGCAGAGGGATCATTAGTTATGACTGGTAGAGTCTCAGAGATAATGTTGACTCTTATTTCAGGAACTATTAAGCTATAAACACTGCTCTGAAAGCCATTTATCTACATTTGAAGATAAACAGAGAAGCTACTCAATTAACAAGATTGCAAGAAATAAGCTACAGATGCCAAACTGAGCGACTTTAAATTCCAAAAAGGAAAATGTGTGCGTTTAATAAGCATAATTTTGTACCACAAAATTACTGATATGAAAGTTCATAAGCAGTATAACCTCACCACTCTGCAATATCTGAGAAAGGAACACAAATCAAAATGTAATTATAAAACAGTTAATTCCAAGTGATAAAACAGTTAATTCCAAGTAACGCAGATTACATTCACTCAGAGTTCGCAAGTTACTACCAGAGATATCACTGTTGAAGTATAGCATTATAAAGTGGAAATCTTTGTAGAACAATATTTAAAGTTCTTCTCCGCATCGCTACAATTTGAAAATCAGATGCTATCGAAGACTTCTGAGAGCGTGATAAACACTAAACCTGTCATGCCTGAATCCACACTTGCTAGGGAGAACATTCTTGCCCGGATAAGCAACAGAGTATGAAATTATTTTCCTGTCTTGCCAACGAACCCTTTATTATTATTTTTTTTTTTAGTGAACACTATCTGTTTGGCTGTATCTCTATGAGATCTTTTAGATAATTTAATAGAATGAAAAAGAAAAAAGGCACCAAACCACTGAAAGGCACACCCACAAAATAGTTTCCAATATCCTTTACAAAGACATAAAATGCAAGGCGTTCTAAGTCAGGAAAAAGAAGGACTTTTTTTTTCGTTTGGTCACAACAATTAAAAAAACCTGATCTTTCCTTGTGCTTACAGATACCGGTGCCTTTCAAGGCAGCTCAGGGGTCAGAGTGGGGAACACACAGGTGCACAGTGTGTTGGCAGCTGAAATCTTGTGAGGTTGTGCTGAAATCCTATCCCTTCCCTCCACATTCCTGCAGGCATTATAAACGCTCCCTGGAGGAATATTACCCTAATGCAGACTAATTTTCCACAAACAACCCCAACCTCATTAAACCTCTTCTTTATCAGCATTGTTCAAAGCTGTTTTTCTGGTAATATTGAACTCCTTTACGCCTGTCTAAGAAGAAAAGCAACTCCTTTTATTTTACCTCTGGTATCACTTCTCCTATTCAGGTCAATTGGCACTAAACAATAGATTCAATAAAAATATTCAGTTTCATCATACGGCAGTAATGTCCTAAAGACTACGACACAGAGATTAAGAGAGAGAGGTTATGTTCCCATAAATAAATATAGAGTAAAGGCACTGTTCTCCAAGCAGGGTCTGATAGATTTATATTGGTGACTCATCCAGTTGGCAAGCAAGCTGAAGTGAATTAGCTGGACAATATTCCCAAAGCAGGTGTTCTCCTGGACCTGTGGTTCCTCATGCTCCTGAAATGACCTCCTATTCATCCCTAGACAAATCCTTTTGGCCTTCAGTAAGATCACACAAATTTAATTCTCTTAACATGAGTATCCACTGCCATTAAAATCATTTAAAAATTTGAATATGTTTTTGCCTATCAAAAAGAAGAACAAGCTTGCACACAGGTATATTGTAATGGAGCATAACATAATAATGAGGCTAAAAGAAAGTAGATTCTCTTCCCAAGGTGAGAACTACCTAATTATTAAGCCTCATCCCAGATGCTCTGTGATGTGATGCATCTTGGCCATCTGCGAATCATTGATGCAAAAATTAACATTCTTTAATAGTGCTTCTGGCTTACAGATGAAAATCATTATTAAAGGATTGGCCCAAGGATGGCATATAGAGATTTCCTCTTTCCCCACTATATCCAGATTTTCTGGAATAGCCTGAAATCCCACATATAGCACAGGATAACAAACTACAAAAAGGAGACAGCCAGAGAACATCTGCCTATTGTAAGGACAGTCTAACAACAATCCTGAAATGATAAAACCAGTTGGACCATAAGTTGCTTGCTCCAAGGAAAACAGTAGAAAAAACAGTGCTTTAATTCCCACTGATTCTTCTACCTGCTGCTCAACATACATGTATCCAATAGCAATTGCCACAAAAAAGGACACAGGCAAAATGAAATGCATGTGAAAGACATGGAGGAGGCAAGCCATGTAGAAACACATTTTGAACAGTTCACTGCAAGCTTATGGGGATTCTTTAGAAGGAAGCAAAACCATAAATAAATAAACCAGGGGAACAAAAATTTATCTGTGTTGAAACAATTACTGGGAAAATGAAATGTCTCAAATACTGAAATTATTCAATATTGATAATACAGCTAATATTCAACATGGTATCGTCAATATCAGCATTGCAGGTACAAAAGCTGTGGTCCATATAATAAGCCAGTGGTCACACGTGAACAATGAACATAAATTTGAGGTAAAACACTGTCATCATATGCATTTGAAAGATGTGTATTATGTGACTTCTTAAGTGAAAATCACTGTCTGCGAACACTTATGAAGCAAGCCAAAGCAATGGCGACATCTAGGACAGCCCTAAGCAAAAAACCAGCCACTCCATCCTCCAGACTGCTCAATTACAGACCCTACTGCATATAGAAGAAACTTGCAGTACTGTAAAGTGCGTGTGTGCTGCTGATATCCATGTGGCACCAGCCAAAGCCAGAAAAATTCCTTGTGCTCATCTTACCACTCTGACAAGGAAAATCTGAGTGTCATGCTTGTTTTAAATTGTTTAAAATAAAATACTGTTCCTTGTACTTTACTGTTCAAATTACTCTCTCTTCTTTCATAATTTCTCATTTTAAGCACTTCTATCTTTTCATCTTTTGATTTTGTTTTTGTTGTTGTTTTCTTCATGCAGTTTTCTTTTAAATAAACCAAATAAGCTTCTTTCCAATAACTCCTTTCCCCCAGTTTACATTCTCCTGGTCTCTCTCTCTCTCTGTCAACTGCCTTTCTTCTATTTTCTTCGATATCTTTATCACTCTTCCAGCTTCTCTCTCCTAAGGATCCTTGGACTAGGTCCCTGATCTTTTCCCCTTTCTCTCACTTATTTTCTCCTCACTTCCTAAAATATTTGGCTAAACCATCCAAACTCTTTTTTTTTTTTTTTTTTGGTCAGCCTTTATAGCCCTGTCCCATTTTCATACCCATTTAAAAGCACAAGTGATGCAGACTATAAATTATGCTTAAATTATGCCACATTAAGTATACCACCTTGGTATGCAGGAAAGCATAATATTTACCTTTCTGGAGGGAATGTCTTGCACGGATGAGTGGTCAGAATCACAGAGTTTGTATGCAATATGAATACTTCTGTATGCAATACCAGCAGACTCCCATAACTGCTGCCTAATCCCCATAGTAGTGACTGTCTGACACAAAGCATTTCAACAGCATTCAGCAGTGACTCAAAACACTCAAATCTTATATATCTTTACTGTGGGAAAAAAAAAAAGTTTTGGACTCCCACTTTCAAGTAAGACTCACTCTATTTTTCACACTCTATTGCAGCCAGCCCTCCCTTACAAAAGAGGGAGAGAGATTGTATACACTTTTCACAGAAAAGGAGATAGAAGAATACAGGCTGCCACGCTATGTATTTCAGATGAGACCCAATCTGAAGTTTACTGAGCTTCCATTAGTCCATTAAAATTTGATTAGAAGCCTCAATCTCAATGAAAGCCAATGAGAAGCTGCAACTAATGCCAGCAAAACAGAATAGTGTACATCTTCCCAACACCTCATATGAAATTGCACAATAGTGGCTATGTCCACAGGTATAAATAAAAAATCAAAAATAGATTATTCTTTTTCTCTTTAGCTCCTTTAAAAAGATGGAAATTGTCATTCAGTTGAAATTTTCCTTCCTTTGGTCCATTCAATCTCTAAAAATACTTGAAGTCATAAGAACAAGGGGTCTATAGCAAATATGTGTTTCAAGCTGAGATGCTGTGTAACTTCAGAGAGAAAGAAAAATATTTTCCCAAGCTTTCAACTTTTCATTTGTATAAAATAGTTTATTTTATAGCTAGGTAAAGATGTAAAATTAAACTTCTTCATTACTGTAATGTACTGTAACTCACTATAACACTGCTAACATAACTAAATGCATGAATTGTGCAACATTTTCCATCAAAATATATAAGGGAATAGATGCCAAATATAGGGTAAAAAAATAGAATAACAAGTCAGCTTTCTTCTCTAAAATAGCAAAATTCGTAAAGAATGTGTTGGTGGTCAAGTTTTTGACAAATAAGAGGTTGTTTCCTTGCTACACAGTCTGATTATTGGTCTGGTCAACCTTTACGAAGGATCAAAAAAAAGCATTTGGATATTTTGTAAATATGCACAGGGAATACTATTTTCCTATAAAGTCATATGCAATTACTCACTGACGACTTGTATTTCTTATTGCTGCTTATTTCATGCATCATTTCTAAATGAATGCCCTACTCAACACTGCAATACTAGAATGATTTTCTATGACCATTTCCTGGGTGGGAACAGCACTGGATCAATCAACCAGCATCACCAGAGAGATGGAGAATGAAAAGGGTAAATTGAAAAGAGTTTTTTAGAATGATGGTGATGACCATAAAAATTTACTCACTGTCAGGCATACAATACTCTACATGGGTTGTTCTGAAAGTAATGCCTTCTATTGATTTCTGTGGAAACTACAATAGGTACAAAGAGCACAGTAACATTGTTTGATACAGCAAATTCTCAACTACAAAAAACTATTTTTCAACATAATCACCACTATTAGCTATGCATTTAAGCCAGTGATGAACAAGAACCTGCATGCTGTATTTGTAAAAATCTGCACCAACAGAGGTGACACAATATTTCACATCTGCTATGACAGCATCATTGCTAGTAATATGTTGTCCATGCAGTCCATCTTTCATCACCTCAAATAGATATTAGTCAGAAGGCACCAAATCCAGTTTATACGGTGAGTGCAATACGACAGTCCAGCCAAGATATGTGCTCCACGGTCTTCACCCTTCTTTTTTCTAGGCTCAAAGGTTGCTCTGTTGCTGTTGAGAGTCATCTACTAACAACTAACAACACAACCTCCGATGACCCATCACTACTGAAGATCTTCATCTGGCTCTACAAACATCTTCTGGAGCCATAGTGGTGACTATTTCTCTTGCTTTCTACAAAGAATCCTCGCTTTTGTTTTCTATCTCCTTTCTATCACCCATCTTCCCTTCCCCATCTCCCTAAGCAACTGGGATTCGTAATTGACTAGTCAGGCTAACATTTGAACTGTTGTGTCTTAATCTCACTGTCAAGCATACATATATCAAAGAATCTCCTCTTCTTCCTGTAATTGGAGTGAGACATTGGTATGGGGCCTGGCATTACCACGTTGCAAGAGAAAGTCTGTCTTCTTCCTTGGACTGACTCTGAAAGTTCAAGCCATCAGCTTAATTAGCATCACGACGTAGTGGTCAAAGTGATGATTTGTAGGGTGCCAGGAAATCCACAAAGATCACTCCTTTTCTATCCCAAAAGACACACTTAACCCATCGAGGGCTGTGGCTTGAACTTTTTGTTTGATGGGGAATTCACATTAGCACTCCATGGACTGCTGTTTTAACTCCTGCTTGTAGTGGCAATACCACATGTCATCACCAGTAATGGTGTGATCCAGGAAACTGTCACCTCCAACCTCGTATTGGTTCAATAGCTCCTAAAAAACTTGCACAGTGTTCTTTCTGTTCCCGTGTGAGCATTCATGGAACCTGCCTAGTGCAAACTTTGTGATATTCCATTGTTGCCACCATCAGTTCCAATGCATTGAAAATGCAGCTCTGTACATAGTTCCCTGGTCATAACTTCTTAATTCATGTGGATGAACTGACTGAGATACTTTTCCTTTCATAGTGTGATAGCAGCTTGATCGTCCAAATGTGGCCTCTGTCACCACTGCTGAGACACATCATCCACCATGTCACTGCACTCACATCCACTATTTGCTCTCCCAGAAAGTTCAGTAAGCATCAATGAATGGCAGTAGATGCAGTTTTTTCCACATGGAAGAATTCAATGACACTCCTTTGCTTCATACACACGCCCATGTCAGACGCCACTTTGTGAGACTGCCCCTGTGTTGTCATCTGTTGCACAGCAACAAAATGTAATGGGACTTTGGCAGGCTGTCATACCACCAATATCTGCCTCTGATGTCATGGGCCAACATAATAAAATAGGTGGCATTCCTTTTGCAGGAGTCCCCATACATTTATATACCAGCTTCCTTTCCAAAGTAGCTTTCCCTTGGACTGAAGGTAGTGGACACAAGTACCACCTGTGTACATGAAAGAATCAGACTCACCTCTACGCTTGGGTTGCAGAAAAAAAATTCTTAAAAAAATAAAAATAAAAAAAGGCCAGTTGATTCAGCACAGCATAGGATACAGATTTTTTCACCTTCAGCTACCAGTACACACAAGGAAACTAAATTATAAGATCTGGAACTGAATTCAGCAGAAAATCAATGAATGTGTGTGACATCAGTACGTTAATTTTAATAACATTCTTCCACAAAATATACTGTAGTTAAGTAATTAGCAATTTTTTCTCAAAAAATATTTATTTAGAATACTCCAGTTACACACCCTCCTATATGGAATGGCTACTATATGCAATGCCTACATGTAATTTTACACAAATTACCTGTAAAACAGACAGCCAAAAAACAAGAACACCAGTAAGAAAATCAGCAGAAACTATGAATAACTTTTGCTAAACTGATTGCAAGCTACAGCTGTAGGATCCTGCTTAGGAACTGAGCTCTGAGGCACACACTTCATCTTATGAGTTGTAGCAAGAATTATAAGGGAGAGTACCCCGTTAGTTTTACCTCAGAAATTGGTTTAAAATTGAAGTTTAAAAAACTTCATATAAACATGATGAAAATATAAACCTCAGCATCAAGCTAACATTATACACTTTATTTTTGTACTAAACAATATCCATCTAACCTCAAAACAAACAAGAACAAACTTTTAACACCTATTTGACATAATAAGTTTAAGATATTTCTGTTTAGAACAGTCCAGAATGTACTCGGAGAGAAAAAATATATATTTTCTTGTGTAATAAACCACATATTTGTTATCCATATAAACATAAATGTCATAAATCACCAAAGCATAAAAGGCATTGGTATCTGTTCAAAAATATCCAAAAAAAAAAGGAAGAGTTAAATAAAAAATAACAGAATTAGCACTTTATAATTTATTCTACATCCTGCCTGCTGCAGTTTCGATAGGATGTGATACTCATCATAAAAAAAAAAAAAAAAAAAATTCTTCAGTTTTATCCTCAACAGCACTGTTGATACAAGTTATTAAATTGAACTGATTAAATTCCAAAGCTGGCTATGTTTCAGGAGAGAATCAGTGATTTCTGTTTTGACATCTTCAGTAAGAGCCGTGATCTAAAATCTTAACCTGTTTAGAAAACCGAAATCTAGATAACAAAATCCTCGCTTTGCACTGAATTCCTGTTGCTTTCTCTTTGTCAGTTAGGGAAAGTCAATTAAAAAAATTATGTATTACAGTAATTCCCCTGTTTCTCACCTAGACCTTAGTCTCCACTGAAAATAAACTGAGTTATGCCGTTAAAATTGAATGTAAAACTAAGTCCAGCACGCACTGTAATAGGTTTATGGGATCTCTTTTGATTTCTCATTCAACAATGAATGAGAAATACTAGGGAGGGCTTGGGAAGAAGTCAAAATCCTTGACTTTAAAACCTCACACCATTCAGAAACATCTTATTAGGAAAAACAGCGCTCTAGCATCATATTTCTAATTCCCTTCACTAGTAATAAAATGTTTTCAGATTCAGCAATAATATTAATCAAGTGTTTTAAGACCTCATTTTCCCTTCTCTGCAAACCTGTGCCCTCTTAGCACTCTCAGGAGCTTTTGTTACTGCCAAAGGCAAATTCATTTTCTACCCATAACATTGGTGGCACAAAGGGGCTCAGCACACTTCTAGCAAGGACCAGATGTACTTTATATAGAACCTTCTATGAGAATAGCTCAAACCAAAATATTGCCAAATTAAAAGTGAAAAGAACATGCTTTTCAGACATGCTTACAAGAAACCAGCATAATCAAGTTACTCTGCCTGAACATTGTATTTCCTGCACAATTCCATAAAGTCCTGCAAAACAGATTCTTTCTCTGATTTTTTTTTTTTTGTATGTGTGTGTGTGCTTCTTTCAGAGCCCTTTTAAACTATGTGAAGAAGAAAAAAAGCTACACACTCTGAAAAATTCCTTTATACCCAATGTACCACAAGTTAAGTATCACCCAGAGATACAAGGGAAAATTGTGGAGAATTCATTACAAAACAGATACATTAGAAAATTTGGCATATAAATTTGCTCATCTCTCCAAAGAATTTGTTTCTCCTAGTCATTCTAGCAGCAGATGCTATCCACTGTGCAGTTTGTCCTACAGCACACATGGGTCAGCTCACCAAGTTTCCACTCCAGCCATTCTTCTCTTTTCAGGAGAAGGGCAATTCAATACTCCTTCAGACAGTCACCAAACAGCCCCAAATCACATTACAGGGGTGACTGACAGGTGGGGCCAGCCTTTCTCCAATCAAACAGGCTCAGAGATTTTGAGAGGCAGACGCTGAGCTTCATCAATCCAAAAGCTTTCCAGAAGTTCATTCAAGGAGAAGAGATGGAGGACAATGCACTCGAGCAATTAGCCATGTTTACAAACTTCTCAAACTTCTGGCAATTCGGATATAGACAAAGGGCTCCACAGCCATATAACAGTGACCCAAACTAGGAAAATCTTCTTTCCAAAAGCAGCTCCCCTTTCCAAATTCCTCAGCAGCAGGCATGAGCAATGACTACTTGCTTCTAATTTTCTAGGTCATTCATTGAGGGACCTCTTGGTCTTCCGATCCCAAATGACAAGAGCTAGGGATTCACTAGACTGTAGAGATTACTGTCAAGAAAAGAAAATAAATGATGGAAATCTAAGTTTAAATAATCCCCAAAGATCAGATTTACACGATTTAATCTGTAAACAAAGCAGAAGTGGAAGTTTGTGGATATAGGGGAGGACTCCTCTTTTATGTGAGCTGCCAAAGTCT